>JAQSUU010000015.1:4850000-14850000 GCA_038087645.1 Saccharum hybrid cultivar R570
ACTATCTCCTTGAACTTGTCGTCCATCTTGTAAGTTATGAAGCGGTGCAGCCTCTTCGACTGCAGCTCGCCGAACTTCAGCATGCACTCGTCATTCACAGCGACACCCGATCTTGCATTTGCCTGCAATCACAAGTTAAATCATGGCTAACTGGAAATACAACGTTGAGTTTCCCTTCAAAGTACTACGACAGTTGCTTTCACACATTTTATTTTGCATGGCAGAGCCAACTGTCCCCAGCATTCTAAATGAGGCTGCATTGAACCAGTACAGAAACTGCTAATATTAGATATTTCAGCTCATAGTCTTGACTCTAACACGAGTGCACCAAGTCCCTAAACACGGAAGGCATTTCTCTCGAGACGCCTAGCAAGTACTAGCAGAGTATACTACCACTAGAGATTCCAACATAGCTGCGCAGCTCCTGGTCAATGGCAGTGCCAGTGTGCTACTGCGAGTCTGCAACCTACAGTCAACAGATCCACACGAGAACCAACAGGATTACGGAGCAGCTGCTGAAACCCTAAGACGTCGAGAGCCAAATTAGCAGATGTATTGCAGTCACACGAGCTACATAGGCGCTGAGACACACAGATCAATCGAAATTCCACCGCCACGGCATCTCGCAGAATTTAGATCTAAACAGCTCGACTTCACACGCCACAGTGCAAACAACCACAACCACGGATCCAAGCGGCCGCGCACCACGCCACGGCCTGCAGCTAGCACTAGACAAGGCACCAGAAATCCAAATCACAGATCGCGGAATCTCGGCCACGCGGACCAAGTTTCTGGCTCCCAAGCGTCTCCCACAGTCCCCACCGCACACGGAACCATGAACACCCCCACGATCCGATCAGAATTCCCTCCAAAGGAAACCACGAATCTGCCCATGAGCGAGCCGAGCAGCCGCGATCCCCACTGAATCCAACTAGATCCGAAGCGCTACGCTACCGCCCCGCGAGAACAAAAAGCCCGAAATCAGGCGCGGAACCAGCACGGGCCCGCGCCGATCTGGGGGGCAACCAGAGCGCGCGGGGGGGAGGGGAAGCGGAGGGGAGCAGGGGCCTTACCATCTCTGGAGAGCTCGCGCGGCGGAAGGGAGCGGACGAGGCAGGAGGAGGAGGAGGAATCCGCCGAGGAAGCGAAGCGAGGGGAAAGAGCAGGGAGAGGGGGCTGGCTGCTGCTGTGCTGCCTGCGTGCCGAGTGACCAGTCTTGCGGGGACGCCTCGTGTTTTGATGTGGTCGCCGGGTTTTCCACCGCGTAGGGGGTGGGTGGCTGCCCCGCGACGGAACGGAGCGGCCGCGGTCGTCGGATGGTTAGATGGATGGTCCCGATGGGCTACACGTCGGCGCGGCGCGATGTCACCCGTGGGGAGGTGGGCCGCCGGAAACGTATTCTACGGTCCCGCGACACGTATGTGCTACTTGATCATAGCACGAGCGCACTGCAACAGCACAGTTCAATTACGCTGTGCATTTATTCTCTTTTTTGGTTTTTTATTCCCGTGAGCTTTTTCTCATAATCTTTCGTTCGTTTTTCGCGAAAGAGATTTCGGAATGAGCATCGTGGGAAAACAATAATAAATAGATAAATAAATAAATAAAGGATTCTGGGAGAAAGAGTGGACGCGGAAAATATCAGGGGAATCAAAACCACAGAAAAGCAGCGGCAGCGGCGATGGACACCGACCGCGGGCCATGGGCCGTGGCACCGGCCTTATCCTTTTTCCTTATTAAATTATTATTACTATTATAGTTTTCTTTCGGCTGCTTTGCTAGCGTGTCGTCGTGTCGGTCGTCCTTGAAGTAGTAATCATGCACGCTGATCTGTGAGCAGAACATTAGAAGTAGAAGCAGGACATAATGGTTGCAAAACATCGGTGTTCAATAGCCTGGACACCACGTGCACGCGCAGAGAAACGAAACCGTCGTACTTTTACATGTATGATGATCCTCTCTTATTTCAGTGAAAAGAGCGACCAATTCATCAGTTTTATTCGTGTAGTATACGTAGCAGCAACGTTACAGGAAGGAAGGAAGGAAACGATCCAAGCACGACAAGAACGACTCGGTCTATATCACCATTAATTACACATCAATGCTGCAAAGCACCCCCGTAGTTCCGTACACGGTACACCTTGCACGCCGTACGCACGCATACGGTGTCCATACGTCACGGAATGGACGGAGCGACAATGCAAGCGCTCATCATCATCATTCATCAGGAGGCGTGGTCGTTGAGGACGTCAAGCGTCAGCTCGCTGGGCTCGGTGGCCTGGAGGTCCACCTGCACGCCGTCCAGCTCCTTCCGGAACCCCTCGCAGGAGCTGGCGTACACCATCTTGCTCCTCACGCCCGCCGACTCGGGGGACCAGGCCACGAAGAAGATCTTGCTGCGCGGCGCCTCCCCGGTGGCGGTGGCGTCCTCGACGGTGAAGTCGTGGTCGTACACGGCGTAGCGGCAGTCGTCGGCGGGGAGGTCGCCGAAGCCGGCTGCCCGGGCGCCCACCTTGTCCACCACCACCCGCTGCAGCGCGTCGTCGACCTTGAACACCACGAAGCGGTGCGCGCGGCCGCCGCGCAGCTCCTGGAACCGTGACAAGCACTCCTCCGCCACCGCCACGCCGGACGCCGCGTTCGCCTGCAATGCAATGCACCCCCATCCAGTCGCTGAAATGAAAACGTGCTCCTGCAGAGTCCAGGTTGGGAGCACGTACCATTGTGTCTAGTCGCGTCGGAGCCCGCCGGCCGGCCGGCGTGGATGACTGGAGAAGGGAACTGAAAGATTCAAGTCAATTCAAAGACGACCACAGCATACAACCTTGTAGCTTTGCAAGTAGCCGTAGTAGTGTTCGTTGCAGTGTCAATATGGCCGTGCCCGTGCACAAGTCATCTGTCTGATTTAATACGTAGCTCGCAAGCTTGCCGGATCAATGGCCGTGTCAAAGATGTCACCGTCGAGGAAGTAATCAGAGAGGAAGAAGAGGTGTACTGTACACGTGTGAGCACCGCAGAGGGCGGAGCCTAATCTGTTCTAGACGCCTGTACGTGGCACTCGGCGGTCGGCACAGGGCGCGAGCGTGTCTTGTCGCCGCGGCCTACTGTGATTGGTTTGGTACTTACAGCTAAACACCGGCCAGACCGCCAGAGCGTGCCTACCCATCCTAATTAAGCGATTGCTATTTAATAATTGGGCAGCATCCCCATCCAACATGTGTTTCTGTCGGCGTGAGTTACGCGGTTGATCGAGAGTCCCGAGCGTTGCTTGGGCCGTCTTGTCTCGCCGTCCGTCTTGGACAGGGCTGCATCTACATGCGAGGCCGGATTGCGCGATGGAACTGCTACATGTTAAGTGCCATGAGTGCTGAATTGAACAGCACTCTTTCTTTTATTTGAAGACGCTTCATCTACGCGATGCTAATCATACCCAACGACGTTTTTCAGCCTCGGAACCGTGTTTTCCTCTTACAACATTTCAGCATAAGCATCAGCATAAGCCAAATTTCAGTATCAGTTCCTTCTAGGTTCAAAAACTGAATTTAAGTCCCGTCTTAAACTGAATTTAAGTACATATTTTCTCTTCTTAATGAAAAACCACCTGGTTCCTTCTAAGTTGGACCTTTTTTATCACAGTAAGTTGGACCTTTTTTTTATCACAGCTCTTCAAACGTGCATTTACAGGTCCACACCGCAGGTGCATTCAGCGTACCCCAAGATTATTAATCTTAGAATGTTGACCCCCCCCCCCCCCCCCCCAATCTATACGCATACACCACAATTATCAAATTGCACACCTTTTTTTTCTGAACGCCTTTCATGTTAATCTGTTTAGCAACCTTGATTATTGTGGTTTGAGAATTGTTCTTACAAACACAGCGAGACATCCAGAGTGCCAGATACAGAAAAGAATTAGGAAGCAATAATCATCAGTTATTTACATGTAAATGAATGAATCAATCAATTGGCCAATATGCCAACAATGTACTGTGAATCTACAATGTGCAGACTGACAACTGAAACGCAAAGAATCCTCTACTGCAAAGTGCAAACTAGAAAGCCCCCGATGCATGGGTTCTCCGTGTACGGGCAAATAAAACCCTACACGAAGAGCTGGAGGAGGACGGGCGGCGCCTGCGCGGTGGTGGCGGCGGCCTCCTCGCGGTGGCGCCGCATGTGGCCGCCGAGCGCCTGGCCCATCTCGAAGCCGAGCCCGCAGACGTGGCACAGGTGGCTCGCGGGCGCGGCCTGCTTCGTCGCTGTCTCCTTGGCGTCCTTGGCCGGCGCCGGCGCGGGGATCCCGAGCGCGAGGCCGTGGCGGCCCCGCAGGTGGCTGGTCCGGTGCCCGCCCAGCGCCTGGAACGACCCGAAGGCGCGGCTGCACGTCTTGCAGACGAACTCGCCGCCGCCGTCCCCGCCGCCCGCCGCCGCGCGCCGGTGCCTCTTGCTGCTGCCGTGCTCGGCGGCCACGCCGCCGCCGAGAGACAGCGCGAGGGAGAGCGGCACGGCGCCGGCGGCAGAGTCTCTCGGGTGCTTCGCCATGTATGTACCAAACGGTCGGCTGGGGATGGAACTAAGGGCAGGGAGAGAGAGAGAGAGAGGTGAACGGGCGAGCTTCGGACTCGGAGGAGCAGGCCGCAGCTGGTTGTGTTGGTGTTTGGCTCTGGCGAGTGCATGCTGGCCTTTTATATAGCGGACAAGGAAGACGCGCCCTCTGCTGTCTGCTCACGTGCACTCTACGTCGGGGCAGACGAGAGAACGAAAGGGTGGACATGAGCGCGTTCGTTGCCTGTCTGGAACGGTCTGAACGGTGGAACGGGGCCGAAAGGGACGGGAACCTTCTGTGATCTGTCTTAACGCGCTCGGCCTATGGCGTGGCGTGGCGTGTGTGCGGGTCCGCGGGACGGGGAGCGCGGAAGGGTCCGCGAAACGGAGCTGACGGCGTTAGCAAAAAGGCGTTGGGGACACGGACGGGTCGTCGTTAGCCTGGGGCCGCGGGCAGGGGAGAGCGCACCCGCTGGCTCGCTCGGTCTCGTTTGACGCCGCGCGCCGTTGCCTGGGTGACTGCCTGACTGGTCAAACAAATCTTGGCCGCGAAGAATGAACAGGGATAGGCTGCTAGTGTTAGCTAAGCTAACAAGTACTACTAGTAGTCTCGTTCGAGAAACGACGTAGCCACCGCACCCTCATGCTTGAGGGAAAAGTTTCGTGTGAAGCTGAGCACCACACGCACCTCCCATGTGTGGACGGGATCGAGTAGGTTTCGCTGCACGAGTACCTACCTGCTGGTAGAATTACGTTTACTGTTCGTCGCTCTCGCTCTCGCTCTCCTTGTAGTTTCCTTTCAGCTGCGCGCGTGCGTGTGCTCTGCTACCTGCTACCTAAGCTAAGAACTCGGGGCGTGTTTAGATGCCCGAATTCGGGGCATAAACAGTGTTCTGACACTGTAGCAATTTTGTTTTTATTTGGTAATAATTGTCCAAACATCGATTAATTAGGTTCGAAATGTTCGTCTCGCAAAGTACAACAAAACTGTGTAATTAGTTTTTGATTTTATCTACATTTAGTACTTTATATTTGTGTCGGCATTTTGATGTGATGGGGAATCTTCTTTTTGTATAATGAAATTTAGGAGAAAATTTGGGAAGTAAACAAGGCCTGGTACGAGAAACATCCTGCACCATCATGCTTGAGGGAAAAGTTTCCCGAGAAGCTGCTCACCACACGCACCGCGCACGTGTGTGAACGGGAGTCGGTTTCGCTGTACGTACCTGGTAGACGACGGTAGTAGTAATGCAAATGCAATGCTACTGTTCGTCGCTCGATCCTTTCACTTTCACTGCCAATGTATGCGCGCGCATGTGCTCCAGATGAGCACCATACCGCCACGTGTCACACGGTAGTCCACCGCGCGCTTCCCATTTGTCGTGTGCATTGCACCGCTACACATGCAAGAGATTATATCTGATTACCGTTACGATGTACTCCCGAGGTACTAATCGGGAGCACAACGATAACGCACCACCTCACCAGTAGATTGGATCAAGTCAGACTTCATTAGTAAGTTTAGCTACTCCATCTTAAGAAGAATACTCATCTCTTGAAAAGTCAAACAAATCAAAGTTTCACCTAATATATATAGAAAAATATGTTGATAATTATGATGTATAATAATTATCACTGCATGAATTATAGAATTTATTTTATGATAAATATGTTTGAATATATAAATATCGATATATACTATTTTCCGATAAATTTAGTCAAACTTGATATCATTTGACTACTTGGGGAGAGTAAATTTATAGAAAATATTAATAACATTTATATATGGCTTCAAATAGATATGCTATAAAAATAAAAAATCCATAATAAATATTATCTTGTACTACCTCCGTTATAAGTCGTTTTTGACTTTATTGATACATCTAATTTGCTATGTAGTGTACGTCTAGATCCATAGCAAATTTGATGTACTTAAGAAAGTCAGAGCACTTGTAATTTGGAACAGAGAGAATATAATAGTTAATATTATCTTTCTATATATATACTCAAAGTTTAGATAGATTATTAGTTGATAGAAAACTGAAAAAAAATTCTTTATCGGACGTAGATAGTACGTACGTACCTAGTGTAGGTTCCAACCTAGGATGGCACACCTACGGTCAAGCGAGATTAGGATTTAGGAGATACGGAGGAGTCATAGCCAGCACCAGCTGTTATCGCGTCATCCTCATCCATCAGAGCATCATGCATGAAACTAGCCGCGGCCCCTGGGCAAGATTCACGGTGCTCCGCTGGGCCCGGGACAGGATCGAGGTGACTTGCAGGAGCGAATAGGGAGCACAAGAATAGTAGTAATTTTATTTATTTTCCACGGGCGTACGTGCAGCCCACGTTTGCCTTTCCTAGGCGCGGAGAAAAGCCTCAAATTCCTACTGAGATGCAATGCAACCTACAAGTAGTTGCACAATCACAAAGTCATGCCCTGCTTCGTTCACTTTCTTTCTTTTTTATTGTTCTGGTGTCGGTTATTCGTCCCAAAACCACAAAACCATGTACGGTCCAAGAACCGGAAGAACAATCGATTGATCGATTTGATGATGGGTAAAGTTACGTTCCGAAATCATAACAAGGCACACCGCGTTACGTTTGGGAAAACCAGGGACGGATTAAATGAACGAGACCATTGTATTATCTTTCTCATAAACATGAGGATGATGAAATTAACCAGCGGGACATCCAAAAATGCTTGATGAGTGATTCGTGCGCGATTTCTGACGAATGCAATAACGGGACACACATCTGAACCAAAGAATCATCGATCCTGTTATACTACCATATATGTATGAATCGGTTTTCTGACATCCGAACGAAATGGAACTGCTAATCCAACACAAAAACTACTAGCTAGCGTAATTACGTACAAAAGCAACCAGCTGCAGCTAGCAACTACTATGATTTTTACATGTCCTGGATTCTAGTAAATGACGCTGATGAGTTAGCCCCTAAACATGGAGAAATCAGCCGGCCTGATCAATCTAAGCGAAGAGCTCGAGCAAGACGGGCGGATCGATGGCGGCGGCGCGCGGGGCCTCGGTGCGCCAGACCCAGGCGTCGGCGGCGCCCATCTCCTCGCGGTGCCTCCTCATGTGGCCGCCCAGCGCCTGCCCCATCTCGAAGCCGAGCCCGCAGATGTGGCACTCGTGCTGCTGGTGCGGCTGTTTGTCTCCTCCACTGCCGGCCGCCTGCTTGTGCTGCTTGAGCGCCCTGGCGCCGACGCCGAGCTGGAGGCCGTGGCGGCCCCGCAGGTGGCTGGTGCGGTGGCCGCCGAGCGCCTGGAACGAGGTGAAGGCGCGGCTGCAGGTCTTGCAGACGAACTCCCCCTCCCCTGACGTGGCCACCACGGCGCCCCTCCGCCGCGCCCGCTTCGCCCCCGACGACGACGGGGTCCCCGTGGAGTCCGACGTCGTGGACGAGTCCGTAGTGCTCAGCGACAGCGACAGCGCCGGCTCCTGCTCCGTCCTCGGGCGCTTCATGATCTGGGCGGTGTCCTCCTCGCGGCGGTCTCGGTCGGTTGGCTTGGCTGGGTCGGTGTCGGTGATGATCTCTCTCTGGAAGGAAGGAAAAGATGTGGTGATGTTTTTGTGCTTGGGGAGAGGAGGTGTGCGCGCCCTTTTATAGGTTGTGTCCCCGTCCAAGACTGGGCAGAGGGAGAGAGGCGGTGGTGGAGTTGGTGGGGACCGACCGATATGAGGCGGCGAGGTGGCGTGGCCAGACCAATCCGGGGAAGGCACCGGAACGCGCGGCGCCGCGTCGCGACGTGGGCGGATGGGCGTCCATCGCGCGGGGGGCGCGGGATACTCGGCTGGCCGGCTGCACGCACCGGTCGTGACGGCGTGTGGATGTGGTGATGCGGACCGCGGGGCGCAGGCAGTGACGCAGCCTGGCACGCCAGCCAGGTGCAGGTGGGCGGCCGGTGCCCCCCGCGAGTCCGCGACTGCTGCTCTTGCTTAGCCGCGGGGGCAACGCCGCCCGCGGGTTCGGCGGAGGAGTGATGAAAGCGATTATTAATCATTACAGTAATTAATTATTCGGGACAGGTGGTGGGGCCGTGCGGGATGGGCGGCGTGTGGAGATGGACTTGCTGACTGCACACGATCTGCAGCGGCTGCTGGAACGGTCTGGAACCTTCTCCTGGAAGGGGCTGGCCTGCCAGATTTGTGAGATTTGAATGACGCACGCATGGTCAACTAATCCCTGTTCCAGATTCCAGAAGATGTACTCCTAGAATCATGCGTCTCCTGTAGTTCAACGCTAATGTTCTCCAGAAGATGTACCAGAATCAAACGTGACTCCTACAGTCCAACACTAATGCTTCACCACGGACGTCGGTTCGGACACGGCTAGCTGCTCTCCTTACCTGCATACACAATTTCTCTAAAAAGATGCTAATGCTCTACCCCGGCGTCCATTCTACGTCGATTAGTCCAAACGTGGCTAGCTAGGCTATAGACTAGGCCACAAGTCTGCTTTCCTCATCAGCATACATGATTTCTCCAAAAAATTTAAAAGAAAAAAAAAAGAGCGACATCTTATCTTTTCTATTCGCATCGGTTCCGCCACACCGCCCACCCTTCGGTCGCATACACACGAGCTCTGTTAGTGCCCACATCTGCACAAGCGCCGCCGCCGTCCGCATACCCATGATTGTCGAGCGCCCCCACTAGCCGCGTACGCACGAGCTCCACTGGTCGTGCTGCGCCGCCCACCCGTGGTGAGAAGACCGCTGTCACCTCCACCACGGGACCGGACGCCTGGTTGACGGCAAGACAACTGTCGGTGTTCTAGAACGGGGGGTCTAGAGACGGGACAAGTGAATGATGTTGCATGTCGAAGCCTTCGATGGTGTGCAAGGCGGACACAAGATGTATACTGGTTCGGGCTGAACGTCCCTACTTTCAGTGCTCGCTGCTGCTCGTGTTGCTTTGCACCGAAGTGCTTGTGGTAGGGGGATACAAGCTGGTCGAGAGAGTGATAGCTCCCAGGTCTCTGTGTGTGGGTGTGTTCGAGTGTTTGAGTGTGTGCTTAGTACATTGCCGTTGCTGGGCGTTGTCCCACCGTGTTTTGTCGAGGGTCCCTCCCTCTCATTTTATAGTATACAAAGGGAGGGATCGGGTTACAGTATCTGGATGTACGAAAATAGAAAGAAAAAGCACTAAGGTACTTCATATTCCTAGCTTTCCTCTCAGTACGTGCATTCGCACAGTCGTGGTGGTGGTGGTGGCATGCCGTGGTTGTAGATGTATCACAGTTGACGCGGCAAGGTCATACCCTGACACGGTGTCATGATGAAGAAGATTTCGTGGCCCTGAAGCTGCGCCGGCGAAAAGGTGGGGGGCCTGGACCGCCGTTGCTCCCCGTCCCGTTGAGGTGGACATGGTAGGGTGCGGCGTAGCATAGCTTCTCCCAGTTACTGCCATGGGGGCGAGAAAGAACCGTGGAAGCCTTGACCGGATTATGAATCAGGTGTTACAATTTCCCAGGCAATCCTGCACGACGCGGCGAGCTCCTGTTCCTTAGGAGGAAAAGGTAGGGGGCCGTGCGTGGCTGTGGTAGTGTGTTATAGTAGGGGGGGTCGAGCGAAGCAGTAGCTGTGCAAAGGGGTCAAGCGCCTTGATGACGTTACAGGGCTCAGGCGCCTGGATGACGTCACGGGGGTCGGACGAGACAGAGATGGGTCGGACAAAGCAGAGGAGCGCTGGGGCTCGGACGCTTGTCCTTTGGCTTTGGTTTTGAGTGGAGTAAGGCCTGGGCCGGCTGTGATGGGCCGTGGGCCGTAATATTTGTCTTGGTGGGTGGTTTTACGGTGAAAATGGGGTACCTTGTTTTGCTGGTACCCGACAACAACCTCCACCTCCGCCTGCCTAGCTCGCAGCGGCCAGGTGTGGAGCTTGCTTGCGTGCAGCTCATGGCAGCCCAAGCGGAGCCCGCCCATGCACATCTCACGTCCGCCTACCCAGTTCGTGTGTAGCCGGGGTGGAACTCGCTCGCCTGCAGCCCGCGACAACCAGGATAGAACTCCACACGCCGACGAGGATCCATTCAAGTGTTTCAAATATTTCAGAGGTATGTTGCAAAAGTGTTTTGTATCAATGTTGCAAAAGCATATCAGGATGTTGCATATGTTGCAATTGTATTTTCAAGTGTATGTCCTAAATATTTCATTTACTTCAGACATATGTTGCAAGTGTTTCATCTGGATGTTGCAAAAGTAGAACTAGATGTTGCATATGCATGCATGTTGCAAGTATATATTTCAAGTGTTTCAAGTATTTTAGGTGTTTTTATATGTATGTTAAAAGTGTTTTATCTAGATGTTGCATATGTTTTGCAATGGCTACAAACGTGTTTTCTTGATGCTTGAAACATATGTTGCAAATGTTTCAATTGTTTCGGACGTTTGTTGCAAGTGCTTCATCTAGATGTTACAAAGTAGATCTTGGTGTTGCATATGTTGCAGTGGAACCCATTTGCAACAATCACCTGCTGCAGCTGTTGGGCCCGCCTGCATGCACGTGGATGTAGAGGGGGCGCCACGGTGCATGCGCAGGACACGAAGCGGCACGGGTGCACGACATGGAGTGGTGCGGCACCCCATGTGAAGTAGGCGCAAAAGGCGTGGGCGTACGGACACTAGCCCCGTCTAGACATCCGGGCGCTAGACGTTCCCATAGTCCAATGAATAAGCTAGCGCTCCGCGTATTACAACCATGGATCATTCGTGAATATGCCAGATTAATCGTAGTAGCCGTCAATCTTGCAGTCTTGCTTACTAAGAGCGCATTTGGTGCAACTCGCGCAGGTCCAGTTCCGTGACTGTACATGTCCTGTGGCGGAGTCGGCGGAGCAACAAAAAGTCAAAAACACGGCTCCAGCTCTTCCTCCTTGTTTCATGTTCATTTGTACCAGAGATGGAGCCATTTTTTTTGCTGCTACAGGAATCTATGTTGCACAGTGGCTACGCGAAGGAGCCGGAGCCCCCAGTAGCCAAACCAATTGCCTGTTTGGCAGGGCTCTCAGAGGGGCTCCGGCTCCGGCTCCTAAAGGAGCCCTACCAAACGCCGCTGCCAATAACTGCTTCGCCGGAGGAGTCGGCGATAGAGCCGGAACCCTTTTGCACTGGTGAGAAGGAGCCACAATTCGAGGCTTCTCGCAACTCCGCCTGACGGCCATGGAAATAAATACGTTGGTGCCCTCGTCCCCTCGCTCGATTAGGCAAAGGTGACACTGGCGTGGTATTTCACCGAAGCATGCAGGTGGCGACGCGGGCACCTGAGCTGCGCGGGCAGAGCGGCAGCGTGGGAGAACAAATACGTTGGTGATTTTACCTCATTTCTTCCTTCAAAAAAAATCTTCAGATATGATTTACTTTAATCATGGCCAATATTATGACTTAATTGGTGCAAGATGATCAATTACTATGAAATTTACTATATATGAACTGCTATTATATATACAATCAAGTCAAGTAATATTATAATAGGTAGGGGCACTAGAGATATTTAACATCTTTCATACGTTAAAAGGTAACATCATGAGGAGCCATTTTACCACAACCCTGCTCATTCAAAGAAGCCACTTCTTTAAAAGGAGCCGGAGCTCTTGTCGAGGACTGCGGTCCCAAACACGGCCTGTCGCCACGATGACTGCTACTACTCCTGACCTTGTTACAGGGTGAGAAGAGTACGAGGGTGTGTTTAGTTTGCGAAATTTTTTGGCTTTGACTATTATATTATTTTCGTTTGTATTTGTTAATTAGTATCTAATCATATACGTTCAAAAGATTCGTCTCGTGATTTTCTACCAAACATTGTAATTAGTTTTTTTCGTCTACATTTAATGCTTCATGCATGTATCTAAACATTTGATGTGACGGAGAATCTTGAAAATTTTTTGGAAGTAAACATGGCCTGTAGAGCTGTGCGTAAGCGTGACGGACCTGTCACCGTCGCTTTGAAGTCTTGAGATTTCTGTAGACCCTGCTCGCCTCGCCTGAGTACTCTAACGTTCGGTAATAAAGCGTGGCTTGTAAAAGTGCAGAAACGGAAGATATTTTAGCGCTCTGCTAATCTGACGTTGACATGCCAAGCAGGGCCGGACACACGCGGGAAGCTACGTACGGGAGCGGAGCAACCAAAGCAGTCCCGTTTGCCTCGCGGGTGCGGCGCCCGCGACAGGCTTGCTGCCGTGGTGCCGACGGAACGGAACGGAACGGAACGGAGCGGGGGCGCTAGACAAATCAGGCGGGGTGTAGGTGCTGAGTGCTGACTGGGTTCGGCACTTGCCCAGAAGCCGTACGCCGGAGATTAGGTTCCATATCCATGGGATCGACGACGTGCCAGACACGACTTTGCTTTGGGCTGGTTCGGCTGGTGGAAAAGCCGGCTGGTTTCGGCTGATTCAATAGTGTTCTGTGAGAGAGAATAAGCTGAAACAAGCTGAAACAAGCCGAAACATGACCAGCAGAACAAGGCCTTTGGACTAATATTAGCCAGCTACGACTTTACTTAGTTTATTATATCCCTCAGTAGCTAAGACTTTCCCTTTCTGGTAGTGCTTACATTCACCCTGTTCGTTTCGCCAGTTTATTATGGCTGAAAGTACTGTTCGCTGGTTTGTTGTGAGAAAAAAACATTACTGGATATCTGCTGATTCCGCTGATCCAGCGAAACGAACAGGGTGATTATTTGAGGCTCTGCAGAGCAGTAGTATACTACTAATCGCAAACAAACTGGAGGGAGCAGCCGATCGATCCCGCAACAGAACTACAGAAGCCAAATTGACAAGTACTTAAGTAAGCTGTGATAACATCCATCATGGCTGTCCAATTTGTTTTGACTATCCAAAGCCAACTGGAGGCGTACCTCTTCTGCAACAAGCAGCCACACACTTTCAGATTGGTTAATTAATGTTAGGCTTGGTTTAGATGCCATCCAAATTCTAAATTTTTATACTCTCTCCGTCACATCGAATCTTTAGACACATGTATAGAGCATTAAATATAGATAAAAATAACTAATTGCATAGTTTAGTTATAAATCACGAGACGAATCTTTTAAGTCAAATTAGTCCATGATTAGACATTAATTACAAAATACAAACGAAAGTGCTACGGTAGCCAACTTTCAATTTTTTTTTACATCTAAACAGCCCCTTAGTACTAGTACTACTGGTATTATTCAACAAAGGCCGGAACCGATCACTAACTAGTACGTACGGAGACCCAGTGCGGCCGCCGGCACATCATGGAGACCGGAGAGGCGATAGGTGATGCAATGATTGACGTCACGGTGGGTCGACCTGATAGTGCTCTGCCTTCGTTTAATCCTACTTGTGTTGTGAAATGCGATAAGCACGCGCATTACTTAGCTGCCGGACAAGTTGCACGTCTAGGTAACCTGCGTGTGGACTGTGGGCGGAGACAGACAGATATGGAGGCTTGCACGAGATATGTCTCTGTCCATCGACACGGTTCGCGGATCGCGGTCGCGCGCTTTGCCTAAGAGTACCCGTAATCATTGACCTCTATATTCATCCTCTATACGTCCTAGGCAGCAAAATTCTATCCTCTATACTCAATTCTTCCGCACCCATCCATCTTCTATATCATCCTCTATTCACTCTATCCATTGTGGGATCCACTTGTTACTTTATCTAAATATATCCATGTGTGATCTAGTTTTGAAGGATTTATTGAGGCGAATTTAATGGTGCAATCAAAATTTAATTTGAATTTTTGGTTTGTGAGTTATAACATTTTTTCTCTTTGTTTAGCTAGTGGGGTCCACCACTACAGAGTATAGAGCAAGCACTGTACTACTCTAAATATAGAGTGAGAGAAATGATAGAGTATCGTTTTAGAGTACCCAGTGTAGCAGTTTTTACTCTATATTCATAATCTAAAGCTTTAGAGTATCGTTGTAGAGTATCCACTGCGGCTAGTGTAAGCAAGATATACTATACTCCGTATATACGCATGGCAATACGCCATGTCCTTGACATGGTCAAAGAATAAGTGTCCCTCGCTACTCCAGGCCCACATGCTGGTACAATAGCTTACCGTATGTTTGGTTTGAGGAATAGATTAGTCCATCTTCTCACTCTTTATTTTTTTAACTTGGTTTATTCATAGAATGAAATGAATTCATCGTTATCTCATTTCTCACGAGCTAATAATTACTACTCGTATGAAAAATAAATTCATTCCACCAAATTTAATGAGTAAACTTTTTTCGAAAACCAACTTAATGAGTAAACTCATGAGCACAATCTCATCTAGAATGATTTGATTACTCAAACCAAACGCTCCATTACTTTCTTCCTTCCGGGTGTATTCTAATTGTTTTTGGGAATGCGAATGTCATGTAAGGGTCTGTTTGGTTTTCAGGAGTTAAAGTTTAACTCCTATCACATCAATGTTCCATCAAATGCATGGAGTACTAAATGTAGACTAATTGCATGCATGTCGGTACAGATTAGGAGTAATTTACGAAACGAATCTATTAAGCCTAATTAGTCCAAGATCGGAAACTTTTTGTCAAATAAGACGAAAGTGCTACAGTGTTTGTTAAACTTTAACTCCTCCAACCAAACACCCCCTAAACCACGTGGTTGCCACAATGTGCAAGATAGATGGATGTTCCTTCTCTCCGAAGTACCGCCTCCATCCAGAAACATTCCACTTCTCTGGCAGTTAAAAAAATCCAAATTTGATCTAAAGTATTAAAAATGCTAAAGTTTATAATGTCAAATAAGTATCATTGGATTAAATGCAAAATGTTTTTATAATAAAATTTATTTAAAAACATAAAATATATTAATTTTTGTAAACTTGATCAAACATCATAAGGTTTGACTTGTCTCAAACCTACAATTACATTCTTTTTTGGAAGGAGAAAGTATTCTCAGTACGAATCCGGTTGTGAATTCTTTGAGCGTTCCAAGTCCAGTTATCGAGCTTTGATTAATGATGTCTAAACCTTTAAATATATAAATACTATTATAGAAATTGTTAGTCAAAGTTTGAAAAGTATGTGAATTTTGGGCAAATGTAAATGGATATGGACTCGTATTTTTTATAGGAGAGGAATTACTCTATCCGAATGAACTAATGCAGAGTATCGTTGTGAATGAACCTACGTCGGCTGTTGCAACTTGCAAGATCATGAGCCTGGATTGCCGACGACAGCTAGCTCCTGCTACGTTGCCGATCAACGACCACTGGCGCCAGTAGCATGAAGTAAACTAAAACAGGAAACGCGTCATTGCTTTTTTTTTTTAAAAAAAAAGAAATAGTACGTACATACTCTTGAAATGCTCAAGACCGATGTGTTCTTCTACTTCTGAAGCAAACATGAACTGATGAACACAACCTGGAAGATAAAGTGTGCTATGTGCGCTGCTAGCATGTAGCAGCCACATTTGACATTTCGCTGTCACACGTCATTGGCTTCGTATGACGGCAACCGCGTCGTCAAGGAACACCTGCCGGCCATTTGCCATTTAGCAGCAGGCTACTGGCCGGGGGAAGATTTGGTCTGTCGATGGACACCTGAGATCATACGCACAGTGATGTCGGTGCCTACGTGCTCTCCATCATCTCCATGAATGATGAAAGCGTCGATAGCTCAGCCGACAAGCTCAACTCGCTCTAGTAGTCGTCGTGCTCGCCTGCTCGTCAGCTTGCGCACATGCAAGTCGTTAGCCAAGTTCCAGGCTTCCAGCCCCGTCCATCGAACCTGGCTCATACTTATCCACTCACATCGGCACCACTTGCAACACCGAGACATATTACTTCGTCTACTAAGGACGTGTGTCGTGTGTGTTTAGTTCAGGGGGCATATAAAGTTTTCAGGATATTATAGCATATATACAACTGTAACAATTAATGTTCAATTATAGACTAATTAGACTTAAAAGTCTCGCAAAATACATACAAACTGTGCAATTAGTTATTTTTTATCTATATTTAATATTTCGTGTATATCTCTAAACATTTAATAGGATAGGGTATAAAGTTTTTGGGTGAGAACTAAACGACGCCTAATACAGGCGTACCGCCTAACAGCACCAGCTCGATTTGGGAAGTGACTGTTCTTTTGGTCTACGCATAACAGCCACGTTAGATAGGAATTTGCTAGGCACTTGCATAAATCATACGACACAAGTATTGATGAATTACAGCAGACTGGGCATTCTCAATGAACCACGTTTCTCCGGCTCATTTTCCGTGCCACAAAGGTAGATGCAACAATATATATTAGGCTACTCGTTGGGCAAACAGATTCCATTGCAGCGTGGTGCCCTGGCACAAAATCTGGGCCAACTCAAATTCAGTCACTAAGACAACGCTCCACATCCATGTTATAGCACCAAAACTTGAGATTTGAGGTCGATTCCATTAAATATGAATGTTCCCCGCAACGGCACAAACTGCTTGGTGACCAGCTGAAAGATAAGAGGGAAAACGAACACCCATAAGTAATAGAAATTTTTCCATCCCAAATGCATGAACATTCCCACTAGTGTCCAAGTATATACCATTCTATGAATTCAAATCACATTTTCCCCCCATTTTCTCCAATATTGTGTGAAATCCTGGAATTATGTATCTATTCAGGATTGCGGGGAATGCTGTATAAGGGGCCCACATACCTTAATTACTTCTTGGGAAGCGACTCCACCAACAAAAGCAGCCACTGGATGGATCTCCGCACCCCCGAACCGGCACATTTCGGTTATCAGGTCTTCGGATAAGGATGCTCCGTTCAAACCCATCTCACTTAGCACTGAAGCCGCAACTGTCTTCAGCCTAGGGATATCCTCATCAATCTCACTACCGAATCCAGTGTATAATCAGTATTATAAAAAAAAGCAGATCATTTTTCTACATGTGGGATAATAATGTTCACCAATAGCAAATGAACATTTCTCTTTAGTACCTGTCGAACATTCCAGGAAATCTGCTATAATTGGCAGCTAATCGATCAACAGCCCGTAGTAGAATGTAGAAGTTCATTGCGTAACTGCAGTGACACATTTGATAGTCATTAGAGAAGACATTTAAAACAAAAGGGACAGCTATTTCAACTAAAAATGAGATCATACAGAATATCAGAAGTATTTATGGCAAGATAAACATATGACGTCCAGGCTAAATGCTTAAGCTCAGAATCAGGACCATGATATTCAAAGCATTCACATTACGATTGTATGTAGTTTTAAGAACTCTCTTTATTTTCTTTAAAAAAATGCTACTCCCTCCATTCCAAATTATAAAAACGTTTTGGCTTTTCTAGATACATAGACTTTACTATGCGCTTAGATATATATTATGTCTAGATACAAAGTAAAAGCAATATATCTAGAAAAAGGCAAAACATCTTATAATTTGGAACGGAGGGAATAACACTGCAATATCCTAGAATTACCTAGTTTTCAGGTGGCATGTTACTATATAATCATTGCAGAAAATGGTAACAGAATTATGATAACAAGAGATCCAGAACATGTAAAGCACTTCCTTTTATATCAACTAAAGTTACACGAAATAAATAAAGGTGGAAAAGCAAAATCAGAGTAATGGATGCTGACCTGTAGTCTTCATCGGTGAAATACCTCTGAATCTCAGAGACAAATGGAGAGCTAAATTCTTCCTCGAAACTACGATATCTACAAACCTAAACAATGGAAATTATTCAGCATAGATGACAATCGATTATGAATATACAAATTTGAAATTAAACCAGAAACCACTGATAGGTGCAACCCCAAATAGAGTGTCCCTAAATGAATGAAAAAAGAATTTGGTGCCTGCACTAATCATTATACTATTCTTCTGAGAGCAAGCAGCTATCTCATCGTGCCAATAAAATCGCCTTTATCCAATTTGTCATTCTGGCATGGATAACCAGACATTAAAGTCATCACTACAACATATTAATTGTCACAATGACCACATGAGGCAATAAGATGTCAGGTTGTGAAAACATGCCATCTAAAGAAAGCAGCTTACCCTTAGTTTCCTAGAATTTTTACAAAATGTTTTGATATATGCTCTTGAAATAGAATCCGGATCTCTACCAATCCGTTTCAAGATTTCCTTTACATGATGCTCCAGGGCAAGACAGTCAAATTCCGCCTTAGCTTGGTAAATCTTTTGTAGGCTTACATAATACCTGTAAGATGACACAAGGAAACATTACAATGTTCACACGAAATGGTAGTAAACTTAAAACTAGAGATGGCAACTGGGCACTTACTCAGTAAGGGAAGTCATATCAGGTATTGTTCCCTCCAGAGGTAGCTCACCATTGCCCTCCTTTGCAATAAACTCCTTCAACAGACAGGAGAAACAACACAAGTTTTGAGACATAGACACCATGGTAAAAAATGCTTATATGTGGACTATGTATAGCTTATGTTCAATATATGCAAGCAGCTTCCATGTATTAAACATCCCCAGGGTTTCTATTTTTTCTAAGTTGGACTTCTTCGACAAATGAAACGAATAGGTTCAGCTTAGAAGCCTTCAAAATAAGAAGATGGCTCTAAATTCATGTTTGTAACAGGGTTCTAGCTCTAGAAGGATGAATTTGACCTTTCACCCTGACTAAAGCAAAGTTTTAGTTTGTGCGCTTAAAGCACATCTAGAACTGGGCCAAGCAAGTCCAACTGCACATTGTATAAGACATCTCAGTTATATCAGCAGCCTGAGATTTTAGCACAAATGGAGCTTGCACATGCTCTTTGTCCAAGCAGTTTCATTGCACACATTTTAGACAGCTTATCAACATTTATGGTCTGAGATTTTGGCATGAACTGGTAAGATACAATTAAGATACCAAGAAAAGAAACTTCCTGATCTGCTTTTAACAAGAGCAAGGGAGGCCACATAATAGACCAGTGACAAATGAATCACCATTCAGTCAAAAGGAGGCCAATAAACTTTTAACCATGGTTTGTTAGCTTTTACTCACTGGCCCATAGCAATACCATAAGTCGACATCAAGTACATTTGAATCATAATAATGATAGATACCTTTAAAGCAGCCACTAAAATCCAGAAATCTGATGATGATGAATTGACTTCAGCAGAGTCATCATCAATTATCTGACGGATCTCATTACCTGGCAGAAATTAATCATGAGTCAGAACCTGCATGTTTTATAGTTGTGTGCACCATTTGTATGAGTCACTCTATGCATGAACTTATGCATCATAAGCAATAAGAGCATGATTACAAAACTGTATATTACTATTGTCCAAATAATGTAATCAAAAATAGCTTCAACAAATTTTAATTAAAATGAAGTCATTACAGACAACCCATAGCCACTGCTTTCTTTATGCGATCTACTAGTGTGCAAGCGTTCTAGGTAACTAGCATATATCAGTACACAACATTCAAATGCTAGCTGAGTTCATTGCTTCAATACAGATTTAGCAGGGGATGTTTGGATTCAGGGAAATGGGATTGGGACATGGGACATGGGACATGGAAAAGACGGAGGGTTAGAACCCAAGTAATGAATCCACACCCTCCTAATCCCAACATCTACACCTAAATCTACCTAAACAGATAAGAAAGCATCAAATCTCAAATGGGATAATCATTATACATTATACAGTTCACAAAAAGAGCTCTGTAATTGTGAATATCTTGTCATATGTTTGCAGCAAAAATGAGTGGAATGTTAGTGTTAGAACAATATATAAGTGCACAGCCACGGATCAGCGTTGTAATTCGTGATCAAGTACCTAGAAAATTCAGAAAGGGAATACACACACCAAGGTACAAACTGGTAGAGATATTGCAACCGATGTTCATTGCAGCAATCTGATACCGTCCATCAGGCAATAAGACCACTCACATGTGACATCAAACATCCAACAATAATGAAGTCTGGATGGTGTATGTAGATCTAAAAAGTTCAGCTGAGCATCAGGTTCCTTAAAAACTACTATGGATTGAAGCCACCACCGCATTTCAGGGGCTCACGGATGCCTTGGCGGGCCAACACGTGGCCTTGACGCTTTTGAGAAAAAAGCCCTCCATTTTTGCTTAAATCAATTCGCAGTCCTTCTCTTATGTTCAACTACTTTATAGATAGCCCCTTTATATAAAATATATTTCAACGTGAAAAACAGAAAATTCGACATCCTCGGCATCTTTGCGTAAAGCCACCTGCAGGCAATTTTCCAGGGAGTCCCTCCTACAGTCCTACCAACCTGCCTCTCCCCCTCATTCCTCTTTCTACCTTCTCTCTCTTCTCCGTCGCCGTCGCCGCCCTCTCGCTGTCTCCAGGGCGGAAAGGGCACCGTTGTGGCCTTGCGGGGAGGGAGCATCGCGCCGAGCTTGAGAGTTCTGTTAGGGAATGAGATTCTATTGATTTGGGCTATCCCTAGAAGGGTAGCTATATAGGTAATCATACATGGGCCATATGGGCCTAGCCTCATGGGCCTAATACACTCACATTCCAACACCCCCCACAGTCTGAACTACCGGCGCAGCGGAGTTCCAGACTGAACAAGAAAGAAGAAAGCACACACCCCCCCCCCCACAGCCGCAACTAGCCACTGGTGATATTGAGGTTGGAGCGAAACTCGGAGAAGGTCGAGGACGGGAGGCCTTTGGTGAAGATGTCCACGAACTGGGAGGTAGTCGGAACATGAAGGACCCGCACCTCGTCCATGGCCACCCGATCACGGACAAAGTGAAGGTCGATCTCCACATGCTTCATCCTCTGGTGTTGGATGAGGTTGGTGGAGAGGTAGACCGCACTGACATTGTCGCAGTAGATCAGTGTGCTCCGGGAGGGCGGAGTGTGCAGCTCCGCGAGAAGCTACCGGAGCTAGGAGGCCTCAGCTACGCCGTTAGCGACAGCGCGGTACTCCGCCTCGGCACTGGACCGGGAGACCACAGGCTGGCGCTTAGACGACCAGGACACCAGGTTGCCGCCCAAGAAGACAGCGCAGCCAGAGGTGGAGCGCCGAGTGTCCGGACACCCCGCTCAGTCAGTGTCAGTGTAGACAAGGTCGGCGGCGGAGGACCGGTGAAGTAGGAGGCCGTAGTCGATCGTGCCCCGGAGGTAGCGGAGGAGGCGCTTGAGAGCCGTGAGGTGAGGCTCCCGGGGATCATGCATGTGAAGACAGATCTGTTGAACTGCATAGGTGATGTCTGGCCGGGTGAAGGTGAGGTACTAAAGGGCACCAGCAAGACTCCTGTACGCAGTGGGATCTGACACTGGGGGCCCCTCAGCCTCTAACAGCTTGCCCTAAGTATCAACTGGAGTGGAGCAGGGGTTGCAGTCAGTCATCCCAGCCCGCTCCAGGATATCCCGAGTATACTGCCGCTGGTGAAGCAGTAACCCGGCAGGACGAGGCTCAACAGTGACCCCGAGGAAATGGTGGAGCACACCCAGATCCTTCATAGCAAACTCCTGCTGAAGAGCAGCAATGATCCGGCGGAGAAGTGGCTCACTGGAGGCTATGAGGACAATGTCATCAACATAGAGCAGCAAGTACGCAGTGTCATCTCCATGGTGATAGATAAACAGAGATGTATCAGACTTGGCCTCCACAAACCCCAGTGTCAGCAGGAAAGCAGCAAACCGATGGTTCCACGCTCGGGGTGCCTGCTTGAGACCGTAGAGAGACTTGTTGAGCCGGCAGACCATGTCAGGACGGGAGGAATCAACGAACCCCGCCGGCTGACTGCAGTACAGTGTCTCGGTGAGAAGGCCGTGCAGAAAAGCATTCTTGACGTCCAGCTGATGGACGGGCCATGACCGAGCAAGCGCCAACGAGAGCATTGTGCCGACGGTGGCCGGCTTGACCACCGGGCTGAAGGTCTCATCATAGTCGACCCCAAGGCGCTGAGTGAAACCCCGGAGAACCCAGCGAGCGTTGTAGCGCTCGAGAGTGCCATCAGCCCGACGCTTGTGGGTCCAGATCCACTTGCCGGTGACTACGTTGGAGCCCGGTGGCCGGGGCACCAACTCCCACGTCTGGTTGGCGAGAAGCGCGGCGTACTCCTCTTCCATCCCGCGGCGCCAGCGAGGATCCAACAGGGCGTCACGGACGAAAGAGGGTACCGGGGAGACCGGCGCGTCGCCTGTCGATGCCGCAAGGGTCCGGGGTGGCAGTGTGCCAGCCGCGTGCCGTGTCACCATCGGGTGAACATGTCACGGGTGTCGGTGAAGAAGCGGCAGGTGGTAGACCGGCGGTGTGTCACGGGCCGGCGAGGACTGCGGCGGTGGTGTCGGTGTCCCCGGCGGAGAAGGGACCGCGAGTGGCGGCGGCCGCGGCCTGCGCTGGTACACGCCGGGGAGCCGGGACAGGTGCCCGGCAAGGAGCGCGGCGAAGCAGTACCTGCAGGAGACCACGGAAAAGGTGGCTGGACCACCGTGTCAGCGGGAAAGAGGGAGGAGAGATCAGGAACAGGAGTGATGGTGGGTGTGCTGGAGAAGGAAAAGACGGACTCATCGAACACCACATGGCGAGAGATGAGGACCCGTCGGGAGGTAAGGTCAAAGCACCGGTACCCCTTGTGATCCGGAGAGTACCCGAGGAAGACACAGAGAGTGGAGCGGGGGTCCAGCTTGTGGAAAGAAGTGGCAGTGGTGTTGGGGTAACACGCACACCCGAAGACGCGAAGGTGATCGTACCGAGGAGGGGTACCGAAGAGGGCGTGGTGTGGCGTAGGAGCGGGACAGGCAGTGGAAGGAAGACGGTTGAGGAGGTAGGTAGAGGTGTGCAAGCCCTCAGCCCAGAAGCGAGCAGGAAGAGAGGCCTGAATAGAAGGGTGCGCACGGTGTCGTTGGTGGTGCGAATCATCCGTTCAACCTTGCCATTCTGGGAAGAGGTATATGGGCAAGACATGCGCAACTGAACACCGTGAAAGAGAAAGAAGGCACGGGAGGTGGAGTTATCAAACTCACGACCATTGTCACACTGGACGGCCTTGATGGTGAGGCCGAACTGTGTGGACACCCAAGTGAAGAAGTGAAGGAGCGTGGGGAACGTGTCAGACTTCGTATGCAGGGGAAAAGTCCACGAATAATGCGAAAAATCATCGACCACCATAAGATAGTACTTGTAACCAGAAATACTGATAACAGAAGATGTCCATAGGTCGCTATGTACAAGATCAAAAATGTGGGCCGCATGTGAAGTAGAACTATGAAAAGGAAGACGAACATGTCGGCCCAATTGGCACACATGACACAAATGCTCATCATGAGCCCGAGTACATGGAAGACTGGAGCTACGACTGAGCTGCATCAGGGCATCACGTCCAGGATGGCCGAGGCGCCGGTGCCAAGTGGTAGAGGCGGCGAAAGCAGCTGACAAAACGGACGGCGAAGTAGAGGAAGTAGCCGCCGGGAAGCGAAGACTAAAAAGGGGCCCGGAGCTGTCGCATCGGAGCAGAGAACGCCGGGAAGCCAAATCCTTTACAGTAAGACCAGAAGAGTCAAATTCCACAGAACAAGAATTGTCAGCTGTAAAACGACGAATAGAAAGAAGACTGTGAACCATAGAAGGAGCAACAAGAACATCAGGAAGACGAAAGGAGCCATGAGCACCGGCGGTACCCACAGACGTGACAGGAAGACACGAACCATTTGCGACCATAATGGACGAAGGAAGAGAAGAGGGAGAATGGACAGACGAAAGTATACCAAGGTCAGGGGTGATGTGGTAGGTGGCACCCGAGTCGGCGATCCACTTCGGTCCGACAGGAGGTGTCAGGCCCATGGTGCTGAACGAGCGAGCCAAGGCCGCCTGGTCCCAGCCGGCAACCCCAGGTGGGGTGCCGGTAGGTGTAGCCCACGGAGGCGTAGTGGAGACGCCAAGAGGTGGAACGCCAGTGAACATGGCCACCGGTGGGCGAGGCTCACCACCGGGAGCGTGGTAGGGCCACATAGAGATGCACCCTGACCACGGGTTGTGGAACGAAGGCCATGGTGCCCCCCCCCCCCCCCCCCCCCGCGGTCCAGCCGGTGCCTGACCACCAGCCGGAGCCTGGGTGAGGGTGACACCACCACGGCCTCCCCCGCGACCCCCACCACGGCGACGACGACCGCCACGACCCCCCCACCCCCGCTCGGCCCGGAGGGAGGGGGACCAAGAAGAGACGACGACGGTGGAGCAGACGGACGCGGCAGAGTAGCAGCCAGAGCCGTCGAAGAAGACAAGGACCCCGGAGAAGTGGCGGACCCCGACTGGATGCCCTGAGTGAGCTCCTCCATGACAAGGTCATCACGGACCTGCAGGAAGGTGGGGAAAGGCCGCTGACGGGTGATCCACGTCCTGAGGTGGGCGTAGCGGTCACTGAGCCCGCGGAGGACGTTGAGAACCAAGATACGATCCTCCACGGGCCAGCCGAGGTCACCGAGGGAGTCTGCCATGCCCTTCATCCGACGACAGAACTCGCCAACGGAGAGGTCACCCTGGACGAAGGTGCGGAAGCTCGCATCGAGACGCAGAGCCCGGGCCTCGGTGTTGCCCAGGAACTGTCCCTCAAGGGCAAGCCATGCCCGGCGCGCGTCAGGGGAGTTGCGGACGAGGTCGTGGAGGTCCAGGGAGATCGTCCCCAGGATCCAGGAGAGGACGATGCTGTCGAGACGGAGCCACGACGGTGTCTGGACGGCGATCGAGGCGTCAACAAGGACGTGGTCGTCGAGGGCGTAGCGGCGTAGAGTGAGAAGCACCAGATCCCGCCAGCGGACGTAGGAGGCCGACTCCGCTCGAGGACGACCGGAACGAGGAGGCGAATGTTCTGAACCCCCCGGCCTGGTAGTGCAGCTGAGTCACGAGCGGGTCAGCCGGGTCGTGCCAGATGACGGCGGTGTGGGACACGCGGCGTCCCGACGAGGCGGAGGTGGCCCCAGCGTCCTGGGAGGCGGGAGAGGCGAGGAGCTACTCCGCCTCGGCGATCTGGCGGGCCAGGGCGTCGGCCGCGTCGCGCTCACGCTCCCACACGAGTGCAGCCGCGCGTACACGCGCCTGCCCCTCCGCGGCGGCAGCCCGGGCAGCGACGAGAGCTGCGGCGAGGGCGGAGTCCGGACTCGTACTCTGGAGGGGCGGCAGAGGAGCATGTGGGCGTGGGCGGACCGGTCCAGTCAGGCCCCCAGCAGTGGCGTGCAGGAGAGGGAGACCTCCAGGTGGTGGCGGCTGGAGGCCGACAGCAGCAGGCAGTAGCAGGCGCGCCGTCATGCAGTGGAGGGAGGTCCCCAGGCAGCGGCGGCTGGAGCCCTGCAGCAGTAGGCGCTCCCTCAGGCAGCGGCTGATGGATGCCCGCCGGCTGATGGAGGCCCGCCGCAGCCGCAACGCCCTCCGCGGCCTCCCCCACCGCGCCAAGGCCAGGGGTGGCAGCCAAGGCACGGGCGGCTCCAGCGCCCAGGGCGGCAGCCGCGCCTGGAGGGAGGACCGCGGTGCCTGGAGGGTGGAGATTGGCGCCTGGAGAGGGGGCGGCTCCTGGAGGATGGGCAGCAGGAGGGGCGGCGGGTGGAGAGGCCACCACCTGGGCCCAGGAAGATGAGGAGAGGGGAGGGAAGTAGCTGAAGAAGGAGGGAGGAGGAGGTGGGGCGCCGGCCATGGCGCCAGCGGCAGGAAGCCCACCGGCAGCGGCGGCGGCTGGGAGGAGAGGTGGGAGAAAACTAACCCTAGGCTGCTGATACCATGTTAGGGAATGAGATTCTATTGATTTGGGCTAACCCTAGAAGGGTAGCTATATAGGTAACCATACATGGGCCTAGCCTCATGGGCCTAATACACTCACATTCCAACAAGTTCGGCCTCCTCTTGAGCATAATCCTGACCCGCGCTGCCCTATCGTCCGCTCCCTCGCTCCAAGAGACTAGGTTTGGGCTCCGGTGCCGCCGTGCCGGAGTTGCACAGAACCAGCGCTTTGCTCTGCCTCTCGTCTCTCTCTCTCCCTCTCTCTCTCTCTCTCAAAATCACATTTTCTTGTCTCTCTTTTACCCATCCCTCTACAGATCTGGCGAGCAGCAGTGCAGGGTGATTCCGCGCGGCGCCGGCGAGGCAGCACGTCCGACGGAGCTCGATGCCCCGCCCGCGAAGCGTCTCGGGTGAGCCATGTGCCCGTTACTTGTTTCTTTAGAGTATTTCCCTTCTCTCTCCCAAACTTTCAGATCTTGTGCCACCGACCTTACACCGATCCACCAAATCCACAATTGCCTGATGACAATGCGTGGAGGAAATAGAGCCACCATCTCATCTCTTCAATGTCAATCTACGGTCCAGGTATTCATTGCTTTTGTAGTTTGAAAAGCACATCCGGACAATATTTTCTGATCGGCTTATCATTCCTAATCGGTCTGGTACCGATCAAGATGATTAATCGTCGATCAGGACGATTAATCGGCCTCTAATCGGTCCATATAATCGTCCAGCATATAGCAGGACTATATATCATATATGTATGGTATATATAGCATATACTATATATTTACATACATAGTAGACATCGAGCATCAAGACCATATTTTTAGTTAGTTGGTTATCTACCTATGAGATCTGACTCCATATTGATGTCCCAGCCTCCATATGTTAGCCCAGTAAGTGAAGCAACCCATCTGTCTATTTACTGCTGATCGAGCCATAGACCTAATCGGACGATTAATCACGAGTAATCGACGATTAATCGGACGATCAGGTTTCTGATCGCTTTGATCTAATCGAAGGGCCTAATCGAGTGCTACGTAACGATCAGGACGATTAATCACGATTAATCGGACGATCAGAAAACATTGCATCCGGATCCATGTGTATATTTTGTGTGTTTGTTCACATTCAAAAAATCTCTCAGATTCAGTCTTAGCCATGGTGGAGCAACTTTACTGTTCTTTTGCACTAAATGATTAGCTCTTAATAAGGTAATAACAATTTCTCGAGCAAAAAGTGTACTTTGCTTTTTGTTAGGATTGGCTTGTCGGTTATTCTTGCTTGAGAGTATTTTTTTTTCATTTTCATGAAACAAATTGATGTCAGAAGGCAATCTTTTGCACAGTAATCAGTAAATATGAGCTATACTTGGTGATAAGAGTCTCCATTAGTACTACAATTTGGCATCCATAGTGTCTTTCTGCTTGCATGCTTCTCATAGCAAAAAATAACCAGTTGATGCTTAACACAAGCAGACCCTTTATTTGGGGTTAAGGCTGAAAATATTCTTGACAGATGGGATCACCTAGAATTCAGATGCCAACCTGTCTCTGTTGTGCAAGGTAGATATTCCTACAGGCCCAGGTTGCACGATTGGCACCATAGTAAACATTAGCTTGGCCTTGGTTGCTACCTTGAGGAAGTCTTGTTGTGTAGAACGCTGAGGTTCTACATAATTGAGTATTAGTATAAGAACATGGTACATATGCAGATCCAAAATTATGCTATTGGATAGAATGCAATAGAGAGTAGGGTTCTATGTCTAAATGGGTTTGCTTGGCATGAAATTTTTTACCCTTTTACCCAATTAATGAAATCGATTAAATCCACCATGCCTTACTCCAGTGTTGTTGGGGAAAAAAATATATATAGCTTTGCGCCGTATAGTTCTTAATGAGGACTACATAGTTGTGCATTCTGCTTATGACGTGGTAATCATTGCCACCAATGTCCCTCCCGTTCGCTTTCTCACAAGCACGTAGCTTACCGTGTGATTTCTTGCTTATTTCTTAGGTGTCGGATCATCCAGTGAAGGACAGTAAGGACATGATGATCAAGTACGTTGCCAATAAGCAGCTGACACAGAATTAATGTGTTCTAACTACAATTGGTGAAGTTTTTGTTGCATATTTGATTAGGTCAACCCTAGGATTTACTCTTAAGTCATCATCTTACATGCACTTTTGAGTCATGGCCAACAAAACCAATATTTGTGTATGTCACCGACCCCTAGAAAATGTATCAATGGAAACAAATTATATTTTTTCTGATTCCAGTTTCATATAAACAATGCGATGTGTTGTATCTGTTGTTGCCTACACTGGTGCTTAATGCTTATCTTTATTTTAATTCTCGGTGCACAATAGCGGATATCTATGATTCATCTTTCTTTAACGAATCACTGATTTAATCATATAGAAAAGAAATAATTTCTTTTTACAAAATATATAATAGTTGCGCCGGTAGTGCGCGCGAAGTGCGCAAAATTTTCTAGTTTGATAGAAAATGGAGGTGGATAAGCTATCTACTGAAAGTGCTAGGCTTGACAATATTTTTCGTATTATAAGATAATAAGATTCAGAAAAAGGACATGTCTGACACAAATGCAGAAAATACGTGAATGTGCCAAATCATAATAGGAACTAGCTCTTTTGGTCAACTTACTGATTCCTGGAGTGACTGAGACTTTATATGATGAGTCCACAGCTTCTTTATAATTTTCTTCATCTACATTAAGCATATGGGCTCGAATTAGGTCCTGATAAAAGTAACAATTAGTCAGTGCCTTGACAGTCTTAAAAAAACACATTAACAGTTCGTTTACTTGATGACTCAACAGTACTAAAAGAATGTACCTTAAATTCCTTTTTCTCTTGCCTAGTTGAAGGCATGTTACCATCATGTGCATCTGCCCATTTTTCTGCAAGTCTCACAAGGATAACGATGTATGGAGTATGCTTGTGGACAACAGGATCTTTATCATTTATGTCAATTGATTTTGCAAATCTGCGAAACATGAGTGTCAACAATAACAGAGAACTAGTGTAATAATGACAAAACCATTACACACTGTTACGTACAAAATGAAGGTATGAATATATTCTTACTGCTTTAGTTCAGTCCATGGATTATGAAGTCGCAAATCATCCAAGAAGTGGTCTGGTTTTGATTCTATGACACAGTGCTCCTGGACAATATATAATAGATAAATCTGTGAATCTTCCCAAAATGTTTTTGTTATGACCCCCCCCCCCCCCCCCCCCCCCCCCCGCCGCCCAGGCAGCAGAGACATAACTCCCAAAAAGGGGGAAAAAGTCACATACAACGTGACCCAGATAGCAAGGCCTTGTATTCATACGCAACTATGAATGTATGAGCGTTCAAAATCATAAGGTCTCGCTATCTGCAACTGTGATGTCACGATAATTAATTATGTTTTCATACTAAAGAGACTAGGTTTGGACATAAATATATCGAAGTACCTTGACGCTAACCCTGACCAAACCGGTTAGACCATATGAACGTGCAGCAACCAAAACGATATCTGCTTTCCTGCAGATATCATCTAGCTTCAGTAAAGAACTCTCTGGAAGCTGCAACGTAGAAGAAAAAACAGCGCATTAAAAAAAATTTGAGTTATACTGCATATAAATGTTTTGCCAGCAATACTATAAAACAAAGATTAAGGAACTCTACTAGGACCAGTATCAATAAAACCTAGAAATAATCAAACTGTAGTGCTACAGACCAAATCAATAGTATATTATTATGTTATAAAAAAAAGGTGAACTACAGAAACTAGTATTGTCAAAATATGCTTCTGGCGATGAATCCACTTATGGCCATGACCAAATAAGCAACGGGTAAACTATATTTTCAACTACAAATTTAACAACTAGCCAATCATGGGACATATCAAACAAGTACTAATTTAGGGCCTGTTTGGTTGGAGGCCTATGCCTAAGAATGCTAATGAGAGAGTATGCATAACATCAATGCGCTTTAAATATACATGGTGTGCGATTAACATATACTTATATAGTTTGATTAAAAAACTAGATGATTTGATTAATGTTATTTTTCTAGGCTAACTAAAAAATTATTCTAATAAAAAGTAACTATAGTTAATCTTGAATGTGTATAATAATAAAGCCTAACATATTTAATTAGTTTTTTTTCAAATAAATAATATTGATTAAGTCGTGTTCCATCATTATCCATTATTTTCCTGTCATTAAGCAACTAATCACTATCATTAGAACAGGCAACATTGATCCAGGAGCTAAATTTTGGTTGGCTGGCCAAGCATGCACTCGTCTGGTTCAGGAAGCATATCAGGGTCATCCAAACGGAGCACAGGCAAAGACCTATCCAGGAAAAATACTCCAGGGTCTCATCCAACGAGCCCTTAGTACAAGGTTTTGCCGTCACGGTCACCAATGCCAAGAGGGCAGCTATGCATTAGCTATTGTGTATGCATTTGACAGAACAGTGAGTGGCCTGGTCCAATGCCATATTACTGTCAAAGCACCATATGTCTACAGAAACTGGGTTATAACTGATGCACAAGGTATAATGGTTGCCTAATGCACCGAATCAATGCACTGCTCTGGCATAACAATAATTTAAAAGCTATCTGGTACATAGGAGGGACATAACCTCCAAAGTGTGTTAATAAGAATCATACGTTCATATAAACTTCTTTCATGCTATGGATAGGAGCGCTTGGAGATTGGCAATCAACGTGCCGGAACCGTGACCTCTTTTTGTCTCCCTTTATGTCCTTTTTTATGTCTTCCTGTTTCTCGTCTCTTTTGGGTTTCATCTCTAGCCTACCCCAACTTGCTTGGGACAAAAGGCTATGTTGTTGTTGTTGTTGTTGTTGTTGTATATAAACTTCTTTCACAAAGTATAAACTTTACAACAACAACAACAACAACATAGCCTTTTGTCCCAAGCAAGTTGGGGTAGGCTAGAGATGAAACCCAAAAGAGACGAGAAACAGGGAGACACAAAAAAGGACATAAAGGGAGACAAAAAGAGGTCATGGTTCCGGCACGTTGATTGCCAATCTCCAAGTGCTCCTATCCATAGCTAAATCCTTGGAGATATTCCACTCCTTAAGATCTCTCTTAACGGAATCGTCCCAAGTTAGTTTAGGTCGACCTCTACCGCTCTTTACATTATCGGCCCGCTTTAGAACTCCACTACGCACCGGCGCCTCAGGAGGCCTCCGTTGGACATGTCCAAACCATCTCAACCGATGTTGAATCAATTTCTCCTCAATTGGTGCCACCCCAACCCTATCCCGAATATCGTCGTTCCGGACTCTATCCCTCCTTGTGTGCCCACAACACCAACGCAACATACGCATCTCTGCTACAAAGTATAAACTTTATTAGAACATAAATTGAGCTATGACATTTATGGCTATTGAGAGATGAAATCTTCTAATATTCTTCTTACTGGTTTCATAAACCCCAAAGTTCTGGCTAGCACCAGCAAACTAATCATGCTCTTGCAATTTATCTTAAAAAGTAGACTGAAGAACACACCTGAGTAGCAATGACAACAGTAAACTGGGAAAAGAATGACGGATTAGAGTCTATCAAATGCACTGGAAACTCCTCAACAAACTTGGCTTTAACAGCATCATTAAGCTCTTGTAGGAAAGAACATATAGATTTAGCTCTTGGTTGCCCCAAACATCCTTCATCCACTGTGTGCAAATTTAAGGTACCAGAATATGAGTTCCATCAATTTCGTGGGGATGAATTCACAAGAGCAGGTGGATATCACATAGCAAAGAAATTACACAGAAAATTGTTCCCCAGATCAGATGCTTCAACTTTGGAGCCATCAACAACAGTCACACTTCCTATTCCTCCGAGCACTAGATTCTTCAACGCTTCTGTTCCAGTAGGACCACAGTTAAGCAAGCATATGCTAGCCTTCTCCAGTGCAGCCTGGCCTTGATCACCCCATATCCTGCGCTTTGCAGTTAACAAAAAACAGGTGTCTTTCAATATCTGGGCATGCTATCTGATCAAGTAGAACTGGAAAAATAATAAACATTGCACCTAACATAACAAACTACAGGTTAAATGACAGAATGGATTTCATTAGTTTTAATAAACAATGCTTCCGTCATGGATTAACAATTCAAATACACCATTACCAGCCCATAAGAATTCGCAACAGAAAACTAGGGTTATTTTGCTGTTGCCTCAACAACTAATGAATACGGCCAGTAGGTAATGCTGAATTGCTGGCTGCAAATCGCTTAATTTCAAAGTAACGCTAAGTCATTGATCATACTGCCATGTACCATGCATAACACAACGCAAGACCAGTCTAAGAGTCAAACCAAGCTGATTAAAATAGGGGCAGACTAGAGCAACTGGCTGTGACCTGTGATGGCAACCAGAAATCACCAACCTAGGCAGAGATCATTTAATTGACAACACTTCTAGGCATTTATGGTTTTTAGTCAGGTTTGATATTTGTACCGACCAAAGTGCTGTCTCGCGTAATTACAAAGGCAAAAGACAATTAGTAACTTCGTAGCTTAGGCAACAGAAACACCCGCTAATTCAGTTGCTCATCTCACCAATAAAGTAAAATCACTATTAGATTGCATCTTGCCATCAGAATGTCATACACTACCTAAAAAGTTGTAGCAAATTCCTTGTGTGTAACAGATGAACCTAACAATAAATAAATCGGTACCCACCAATGTGGAAGCAAGCAACCCCAGCTCTAATGCAAGCCTTCACGGTTGGACTGACACCATAGCGCTCGAGAGCCAAAAACCAAAGGAGCCTAAACCCTAGTCGCCGCAGCACAGTACATCCAGATCGATCTCGAACCGAATCAAATAAGCAGAATTACATCGCTGCACGACCCTAAACCCTAGAATCAACCAAAGCCAAGCGCTCGGAATCTACACATCGACCACGCGGAGACTGGGTGGAAGTGGAGGCGGGAGGGAGAGCTTAGATGCGCGTCGAAGGGTTACCTGAGCTGGCGATCGTACTTGGTCTTGGGCTCGGCGACCACGCCGGCGGCGGCCATGGCTGCGGGACGGGGCGGGGCGGAGGGGAGGCCGCTGCGGTCTCTGCTCTCCCTGTGGCCTGGGGTTTTCGGAGTTCAGATCGCTTCGCCCGCTACACTCCGGCGAGGAATAAAGCGGCGGAGCGGAACGAGGTAGTACAGCCTCTCCGCGAAGCTGGGCCAGCCCAATAAGGTACCGGGCCAGAATATGGCGCGAAACAGATGGATGTATCGGCCCAGTAGAGCGTACTATCTGAGAGGCCCAGTTTGGCTAGAGATGGCCCTGGCCCAGAGTAATCAAGTGGAAATTTTAGGAGATTTATTTGGAGCGAAATTGCTTGCACCATGATGACTTCAGGATTATTAAAAACTAAAAAAAGATGCTTCGTGTTCAAGACCAAGGTTATGTGATGTACTCGTACGTCACTATAGAGAGGTTGGTTAGTATAGTAGTCGTCGTCGTTAAAGAAGCAGGGAAGATGCGTTGTGCCAGACACTCACTCAGACAGGCAGAGAGCCAATTGCTCAGCATCGGTGTTGTTCAGATATGCACTGCAGGCAGAATAACAACATACTAATGATGGAGCTCTGTCCTGATTGCTGCCAGTGAAGGAGCAGCAAGGAATAAAGTAGGTCTAATGATTTAGTAGGAATCATGTATTACTTTTTGCTTACATTGTGCACTAGTACTCCACTAGCGTGCTGCTTTCCGCTTCGTTTTTTCATTCACCCTGTTCGGCTGAGCTTATCAGTCGTGGTACAGTGTTTTTCTCTCACAGCAAAACAGTCACAGCCGGCTTATAAGCCGTAGAAACAGCCTGCCGAACAGGATGATTATTTTCATCAAGTTGGGAGGGCCTAGGTCTGCAGAGGCCATGTGGCTCGTTGATATTGGAGGTCCGCGCTTGATTATACGTAAATAAGAAATAAGCAAATGAATTATTATGTCCGTTCAGAGTCAGATAAGATTGTCAAATTCGAAATTTGCGAGTCAGAGGCCGGACAGATGCGATACGACGGCCACCTCGTTCAGAATGAGTCCGGGGAACAAAGTCGCCTCTTACAAAATTCAGCACCTGTTAAGTACAATACCAGCCAGTACAATCATGCAAGGGACTATAACGACATTTGGATATGTTAACACCGTTATTCTACTAATCTTCTCAGCATCAGACAAAGGAATGATACAAGAGGGACGGCAGTCTACTTACTGCTCGTTCTTATTGTCCATGCGCGTGAGAACATGACCTGAACTGAACAGGATTATACTTATCCTACTAAATACAGTCATCGCTATCGATCCACGCGTGGGTTCAAGAGTCGATCATGCATCTCAAGTCTACTCTATCATGTTTGATTTTTAATGCCACGAAGAAGCCGCAAGTCAACTGCTAGAACTAAAGTCAAACGTCCCTTGCGCATGCAAGCTCAAACAAGTAATCCCCGTCCGTTGACTTTGTGACCATGCATCCTATAAATAGCATACAAACCTCTCTCACTGTAGTGTATCATCATCACACAGCAGCCGGCAGCCCATCGAGCATTCCCTGCCGATGAAGAGGCTCACGTTCGGACAGCAGGAGCTGGAGCCGGGCGTCATCAGCGTGGCCCAGGGGGTCATGCTGCTGCTCGCGCGCAGCGGCGGCGGGCCGTCGGCGTCGCCGCGCGTGTTCGAGTGCAAGACGTGCAGCCGCCGGTTCCCGTCGTTCCAGGCGCTGGGCGGGCACCGCGCGAGCCACAAGCGCCCGCGGGCGGCCGAGGCCGCGCCGGCCAAGGCCCGCGCGCACGGCTGCGCGGTGTGCGGCGTCGAGTTCGCGCTCGGGCAGGCGCTGGGAGGCCACATGAGGCGCCACCGCGCCGTGACCGACGGCGAAGAGAGCGGCGGCGCCGCTAGCGCCCACGGGCTGGACCTGGACGACGCCGAGGCGAAGCCGGAGGAAGCGAGAGGCCTGCTTGGCTTGGACCTCAACATTCCCCCGTCATGATGAAGCATTTTGGGATTTCGTGTTCAATTCGTTTTTTGTTCTGGTTTTGCAATTCCGGCGTTCTTTTGTACAAAATCACAGTACGACAACGACATGATTGATTTACTTTGTATTCCCTCGATTGAAAAAATAAGATTGATCTGTAAAAAAGTAACTATGGCTGTGTTTAGTTCCTCAAAAAATGCACTATGCAAAAAGAAGATTTCCCGTCACATCAAACTTGTGATACATGCATGGAGTACTAAATGTGGATGAAATTAAAAACTAATTGCACAATTTGGTTGTACTTTGCAAGACGAACGTTTTGAGCCTAATTAGTCAACGGTTGGACAATTATTACCAAATACAAATGAAATACTACAGTATCGCTACAGTGTATTTTGGCACTCCAAATTTGGTGAACTAAACACAGCCTATGTAATGTAATTTTTGTTATGTACTGTAATTTTGTAGTCAAATAACAAAATCATAGTACAAGACACTGCAACTCAGTGTGTATGTGTACACTGACGGGGAAAAACTCACCGCATCCTAGGATGACGCACCTAGGCAAAGAGCTCACCGGCATGATTAAGGGCTTCCAAGGCTAGAGCTCAACATTTAGGGGTTTTCCATGGCTATCGAACATAAAATGGAGTTTCTACAGAGTCTATCAAATTAGAGGCAGTGACGATTTAGGGCTTCCTAAGTTAGAGCTCAGCGTTTAGAGGGTTTCTATGGCCGTCGAACACAAAATGAGGTTTATAGGGAGACCATCAAATTAGAGGCGGTGACGGTCGGGATGGCGGCGAAAAAGTGAGAGAGGCTAACTGCTGGACAAGAGAAGATAGCTTGAGTTTAACAATAGCGGCGACAATGGCGAGGGAGGGCGGCAGGACGAGATGCCAAGGAGCAAGAGAAGACGCAGTCGACTCACATGCCATAATTATAGAATTTGTGCAAGTCAAACTAGTTTTACTTTGACCAAATCTATAGTAAATATATAAATAAACTTTACTCTCCAACCAAATTTATTATGAAAAATATATTGCATAATTAATCTATAGTAAATGTTAGCACTTTTTTATATAAGTTTGATCAAACTTCAAATCGTTTGACCGAAACAGAATATCTGGAGTTGCATCTATCAATAAGAATTGCATCTTTTGTGGATAGGGAGAACCATATAACCGAAACAGAATATATGGAGTTGTAGCGTCCACGAGATCAAACCAACCACTCAGTTGTATCCACGCTCGTGGTTATCAAGAGCAGAGTTTCCACAATATAGCAAGTAATTGTTCTGACTTAACACCCATTTGTCCAAATCACAACAATTGCAATAACTCAAGAAGGAGAGAGTAGCTGCCAAAGAATAAAATGATGAAAATTACATGCGCGAAAACGCCACTTCTTGCCGTGACAACTGTTCAGGAGCCACAGCAAGCTGATTTCTGTGCCGCTGCTGCATCAGCTTCCCCTTCAGCCTTGATCTTAATAGTTCGATCCTGCAAACACGCAAGCTAAGGAACTGTGGAAGAGAAAGCAGACGTGTCAAAGGACAAAGTTATGAAAAGGGTTGCACCTCAGGCTTGGAATCAGTCTCCGAAAGTCTCTGTTTGATATCCCTTGCTATCGAAAAGAAAACCTGCTCGACATTCAGGTTTGTCTTTGCACTCTGCAGCAAATAATAAAAAACAAATTATGCATTAGTTATGGCACAAGAAAGGAATTCCATAGGCAGAAGTTGTCATTTTCACTAACCGTTTCAAAGAACTTTATCCCATATTCGTCAGCGAGAGCTTGCCCCTTTGAAGTGGGCACAGCCTTTACGAAAGAAAAATGAGCATGTAAGAAATAAACGTTATTATAAGTATAAAGTTTAAGAGATCAAATAAGAGTACAAAATAGATAAATTGTGTACCCGTTTACTTTCATCCATATCAGCTTTATTCCCCACCAGAACTTTGTTCACATTATCCGAAGCATGTTGCTCAATGTTTCTGATCCAATTTCTTATGTCTGCAAGTCAGCACCAATGACAGTATTAGAATTCAGAAATCAAATCTGAACTGAATTATGAAAAAACATTTAAGTACAAGGGTCAGTACTATTGAAAGATGATTCGTCTGTGACATCATATACAAGTAAAATGCCCATTGCTCCCCTGTAGTAGGCTGCAAAGAAGAATTGTACAATCACAAACTTCATCGTTATAAAAAAAAACACAAACTTCAGCCATACAGTGTTTGGAAACGAATCATATTTGCTAAAAGGAAAACAAGCATACCAGTTGTAATAGTGCGGAAACGTTCTTGGCCTGCAGTATCCCAGATCTGCAACTTAATCCGTTTGCCATCCAACTCGACAGTCCTTATCTTGAAGTCAATACTGTTTTCAAAATCCAATGGGTATTAATAAGTCCATACAAACTTTTGCATGTAACTTAATAATTCCTCAATACATAATAATTCCTCTACATACCCAATAGTGGTAATGAAGCTAGTGGTGAATGATCCATCTGAAAACCGTAACAGGAGACAACTTTTTCCAACACCTACATAAGTACAAAAAAATTGTGATAGAAATACCAGCTGGGTATACTTCCCAAATACATCGGTTGGAAATACTCAATGACTCTAATTTAGGCAACTGAAGAAACAGTGCCGATACGAGATTGGGGCTTTGGTAGGTACATAGAGCAAGATTAGTGACAAGCAAAGCTACATATAGCTTCATGTCTCAGTTTAAATTAAGAGCATACAGCACCACAAAAAAAATACTGGTCAGAGGAAAATTATATGTGCCCCTACTTGTAGACTTCTGTCAATGGGGAAACATTTTCTCTGGTAAGGAGAACATCAACATACTCATATATTGGAAATGCAAAACAAGGCCAAATAGTGCCAAGCCTTTAATTCATATTTTTCTATTAAGGAAAAAACTTCTGATTAACTTTTATGCTGTACAATTAGTTAATTTCAACTTCCAACTTGAGGTATTTCAAGTTTATGTATTTGTAAGTATTTAGTGACTGAGGCTACGCTTGTGAAGCCCAACAACGCCCTAATCTTGACTCTCAAGCCCTTTATATGGATTACTGGAATAACTCGATGCCCTATCTTGATATGCTTATTATGTTGCAGCAGTTAAATTGTCAGTTTGACATCGGATCAAAAATAATGTCAACTATCAAAGCCACCCAGGCTGAACCATAGAGATATGCCCACTGATCACCAAACGTAACAAGCAGAGGAAGTCAGCGAATTTCAAAGATTTATGTTCCACTTGCACATACTAGTGGCGTGTGCAATTGCTGAGAACAAGAAGCTTTGACAGTGCTTGAGGAATGAAAGTCTCCAAAAGCCCAAGAGATTATTCCTGAATTCTGGATGCATAGTGATCAATATAGCTACACCAACAATTAAATCTCCACACCTATTTTCGAAGTGTAACAATATTAAGTGTATATTGCGCAGTGCAAGTAGGAGCACAATCACTAGAGAGATATTTTGCAAGTATTTAATGACATGACATGCATCTGCAGCACAACAACTCCTTAATCTCAAGCAAACAGAGCCCTTGGTATGGATTGCTTGATTAACTCGATGCCCTATCTTGGTGTGCTTATTCGATTGCATCTATTAATTTGACAAATATAAATAGTAATGCCCTGAACTATCAGTCTACCAAAGCCACCCAACCTAAACAATAGAGAGATGCACCCACTGACCAACAAATGTACAAGCAGAGAAAGTCAGGGAGATGCAAACTTGCAAAGATCTACGCTCCACTGCACATACTAGCTGTGGGTGTAATTGCTGAGAATAATAAAGAAGCTTCGACAGTGCTTGCGGAATGAACATCCTGAAAAGCCAAGAGATTGTTCCTGAATTCTGGATACAGGTAACCAATCTAGCTACACCGACAATTAAATCTCTGCACCTATTTTCAAAGTGTAAAGTAGAAACACGATCACTCCAAAAAGTATGTTACAGTTACACAATCGACAAACCAAGTGCCCTCAAGTGGTTAGATACTTTAGATTCATTCACCCAATCACATTTTGCAGTAACATCAACAGAGATTGAATTAGGAACCAGATCCCAATTGAGACTCCAAATTACGCAAAATAGGAAAGGATGACCCCGACGCCACCAAATCTCGCGTAGATCGAGAGAGGAGATAGAGAGGCTGAGAGGACCAATGAACTCACCGCTGTCTCCGATGAGGAGGAGTTTGATGAGGTAGTCGTAGTCGGCTCGAGCCCTCGCCGGCGGCGCTGCCATCACGCTTTACCTCCCAATCCCTAGCACCACCACGGAACCAGATCAGATCGGGAACGCAAACCGACAGTAACACGGGGCGGAATGGCGAGCCGAACCAAGCGGGGTGGCCTCGGGGCGGGGGGCTGGTGACCTCTCGACGTCGTGTCGCCTCACGGTCACAGGGCCGCGGAGGCAGGCAGGCAGGCGGTGGAGCGGGAGGCCGAGGCGTCGCGCGTCGCGGTAACGGAGACGGGGCGGAGCACCAGGTTGCCTGGCCGGCTGGCCCTGGCTCGATCGGAGGAAGGGTATGGACGCGCTCCCGTGGGGTGGTGGTGGAATTGGTCTGCTTTGGCCTTTGGACCTTTTTGGGGAAAATTACAGGCGTCCACCAGCGTACTGTTGGGTCGTGCTCCGGCCCATGATGGCCCAGTTACTTGTTAGGTACAGTGGCCATTTGGTAACTTCAGTTCGGCTTTAGGTACAGAAGTACAGTGGCCGTTCAGTCGGCCTAAATTTATGGGAAATCAAGCCCACGCATTGGCAATGGGCTGGGTACGCCGTATTTTAATCTTTTTTTATTCAATATTTGAAAAATAATCTTATCTAAAAATTATTTTCAGATCTAACCTTTTTGGTCGCGCCTTTTAATTTACTAGCAAATATGCACGTGTGACATGCACGTGTTTCAAAAACTATTTCAAATGGAATGGAAATGTTAAGGCCAGTCTCAATTGAGTTTCATCAGAGTTTCATGGGCATTAATTATACTGATTAGGCGCCATATTAATGAAGAGAGAGGTGATAATAGTTTCGTGGGGATGAAACTCTTCTGCACTGTTTCCAAAATCTAGATGTGTTGGAAACAGTGGCATGAAATCCCCGCTGAGACTGGCCTAATTGAACTATCGATATACAATAAAGGTAGATGACAAGTGCTTGATCGATTTGATCGTGTCGTGTAGAACAAGGTTCAAATAGTTCGTATAAATAAACAAGCACATGTAGATGCAAAATAATTATGACTTAAATAAAGTAGTAATAATTTATTTAGCAGGTCTGTCTAAATATAACTTTATGTTTTTTCTTTTTAGCCCCATAAACAACGTAATACACGGAGCTGGACTTTAAGCTTATGTGATGCACGTAATTTATTTATTATCGTCCGTATAAATAAACAAGCACATGTCGATGCAAAATAATTATGACATAAATAAAGTAGTAATAATTTATTTAGCAGGTCTAAACATAACTTTATGCTTTTCTTTTAGCCCGTAAACAACGCAATAATACATGGGGCTAGACTTTAAGCTTATGTAATGCACATAATTTATTGATTACTTACTCTGTCCATAGATCGGGATAGTTTGAGCAAACTTCAATTTTCTAAGAATCAGCATGGTTTCAAGTGGTCTTCCTGTTTTTCTCTCGCTCTTCCACACGGACCACACCTCGAATGCACAGCTTAATGAAAGCGACACCGCCGTCCCGTTATCCTCGGTTTTGTATTCATACGTTAATGATCGATCTACAAGTATTCTGCGTCGTGCTGCCACCTCGCTTCACCACGCCGCCGTGCCACCCTAGTACTCGCTCCACAACGCTGTCGTCCCGCCGTAGTACTCCAGTGTCGTTTGTCCTACCGTGCTGAGGCGCTGGTGCCATGCAAAGCCACTGACGCCGTGCCGATAGATCGCCATGACGCCATTGATGAGGTGCACAGTACGTGCAGATGCTGACAAGTTTCAATCTGACAAGTGAAACATGAAGGCTCCAGTTTGATGCTCCCTGTGTTGTTTCATCGCTCGTATGGAGACCACCATGAGGACTCAATGAAGCTGTAGCATCCCTGTTGTTTCCTGCGCTGGATATTTTTTTGTCTGGGCGGACTGAGTGGGAAAACGGAGATGATCTTGGCAATTTTCGTGCGGCAAAACGGAGGAAATAAGAGACGATCTAAGGAAATTTTCAAGCTCCAAAACAGAAAAATGGAAGGGCCAGACTATGCACAGGAGGATATGGCAAGCTTGCGATGCTGGCAGGAGACGCGCGTGATTCTAGGCGTAGACGCGTGGTGACGATGTTTTAAGGTGCCTTCAGGACTCGAGAGTCCAAGAAAAAAAAAGATGGTGTAGTTAAGGATAGATGCACCGGACGTATTTGAGAGATTGAGTTCCAGACGGATCACGTATGACGGAGGGCTCGTATAGTAGCACCAGACGTATTGAAAGATTGAGTTTCGGACGGTTACATCTTATAAGATGTAAGATCACGTATGATGGAGGGCTCATATAGTACGAAGTCCAGATCCAACGGAGGAAATAAGGAGACGATCTAAGGAAATTTTTAGGCTCCAAAATAGAAAAAGGGAAGGGCCAGACTATGCACGGGAGAGGATATGACAAGCCTGCGATGCTGGCAGGAGACGCGCACGATTCTAGGCGTAGACGTGTGGTGCCGATGTTTTAAGGTGCCTTCAGGATTTAAGAGTCAAAGAAAAAAAAGATGGTGTAATTAAGGATAGATGCACTGTAACACCCTCGGTGTTACTGCATTAATAAATCACTAAACCATGTCATGAGCATCATGTTTATGTATTATTGTTTATGGCAAAATGAGAAATTAAATTTTATTGCACTAATTCTTAATTTGAGCTCTAATTTAATTCCTCGTCCAAATATTCCTCAGCACAGTTCAACTAACTATTGTCATCCTGATCCAACTCCAGCGCTAGCAATTCTTTTTCTTTCTAAAATTCCCTGATCGTGCTCACAGCACACTCGCAAGGCATGCCCGCGCACGCACACGGCGCGCTGCCTCTGCGAAAGAAAACCAGAGAGCACGGAGACTTGCTGCGTCGCGCACGTCAATCTCTTTTCCAGTGCGAGCGTCCCTGCGTCTCTCGTCCTTAAAAGGAGACGTCTCGCGATCGCGAGCTCGCCAGACTTGTTGTCCACCTCTTCCTCTCTAATCAAGTTCTTCTGTTCTTGCCGTATAAGCTGCGTCTATCGAAGCATCAGTGGACTGCGGTAAGTATCCCGTGAGTCCCTCTTGTACTTCCTCTGTTTCTCCCTAGCAACGCCATCCGTCTTCATTATTCCTTTGATTAAAGACCTCATTCATGAGCAAGTCACGGGAGAAAGCCATGAGCTAATTAAGTTCCTTTGATTTTTTAGAGATTATTAATAGCTACTTTGCGTAACCAATATCTCCACCATACGAACTCCAATTCAGTTGATTCTTCTTCCTAAATTCATTGAAAATCAAGAGTTGTCTGTCCATGTCATTTTCTTCGTCTCTAGAGCTCAACTAAATTTATCTATTTATCATGAAATGCATTTTAGTTAGTAGAAAATATTAGGCTAGCTAGTTCTTGCTTAGTAGAAGTAATGGATAGCTTAGCATGTTAACCATTAGAATTAGTTAATTAGCTTAGTAGTTGTGTACTTTTAAGAGTTGTTGTCTAAGTATTAATTTATTGCACCATCATTGCATGCATGTAGTGAACGAGTTGGAGGCGGACGTGGTGACCATCGACGACCAGGAGTACGAGGAGGTCGTGGAGGTGATCGAGGAGGTCCTTGCAGCGGAGGAGGTTCCGGAGCCGCCGACTGACTTTGTTGACTCCGTGCCTGCCCAAGGCAAGCCCCGGTGCATAACCCCTATTTTACTAATCACTTAGTATATATATGTTTGCATTACGTTTCAGGAGTTGATATGAAAACTACTTGCACATATATACCCACCTATGAGTCCTACTAGTACAGGTCGTGTAGATGCGATGCTTAGGATGACGGTAGCGGGTAACCTGTCGTTACTCACAATAGGTGATTATTATTGTATCACATGATAAGAAGGTGAAAGAAAATTGGAGACCGGGCAGGGATATGGTTTGGGTACTGGTGGGTGTGACAAGTTATGTCCCGCGGCCACGGGCTTAGCTTGGTTGCATCGTTTCCCTGTCCGTGTCGATTAAGAACTGTTCGTTGTTATGGACAATAGTCTTGTCACAGATCTTATTATCCCGAGCATATACTAGCGGATGGGGGCTAGGAAGACTTGTTACTCTCTTGTCATGGGCTCCGGCTCTTTCCGGACCGACTGATTGGAGGCGGGGATAGGTGGAGGTCTAAGCACCACTTTGAGGCCGGGCCTCAAGTGTGGGGGCTTGGAGTCCAAGTTTGGACGGGGACCTGGAACCTGTGACAGGAGTGGAACGGGTTGGTCTCGCTCGTGCCTAGGGTACGAGCGAGGCGTGTGTTTTTCGGGGTACCCAGCTGGGCACATTGATTCGCGAATCGCCGTCGCTTAGACGGTACGGCTTGACTATGGCATGGCATCGTAGTAACAACTGGAATAATAAAGTTGGTGGAAGAAAGGAAAGAAAGAGAAATGAGTCTGATTGCTTATCACTTGCTTGAAAGTAGAACAGGTGCTTACCTAGAATGTTTAGCTAATAAAAAAAATGACTGCTAAATATTTACCAGTAAGGATACGCTTTAGTAAGCTTTGCAGGCAAAAATGAAACAGCAAACCAAAAAGCCTTTCATATCCTTGAGAGTCGGGAAATATATATTCCCACTAGTCGGGTAAGTCTTGCAAGTACATTTTGTACTTAGGGTTATTTTACCCCTGTTGCAGGTGCAATTTAAGAAGTTGACTGCTGTGTGGAGGATTCTTCTGGTGGGCACAGACGGATCCTTGTATCGCTTTCCGCTAGATGTTTAATTAGTTTCCGCTGTTTAATTACTGCACTCTGAACTCTGGTATTGTAATGAATAAATTTCCAAGACTGCTATTGTATGAAATGGACTAAGTAGTGTAAGCCTGTATTCATTATTGTATCATGGATGAAAACGTGGATTATTCGAGTTCTCCTTCGGGTGTGCTCGACGGAGGTGTTTGACTTGGTTCATTATCGGAATACTTAGTGTCAATGGAAGACGAGTATTATCGATAATGTGCCGATTCAGACGGTTCCGCCACATGCACCGGACAGAGATTGAGTTCCGGACAGTTACATCTTATAAGATGTAAGATCACGTATGACGGGGGCTCGTATAGTACAAAGTTCAGATCCAACGGTTATTACGCAGAGAGATCCTCTCAAGAAAACTCGCTCTTTTATAGTATGATTTTATTCAATATTTCAAAAATAATCTTACATAAAAAATATTTTCAGATCTAACCCTTTTGGTCGCGCCACATGCATTGGCGCGGCAAAATCCGCCACGTTAGACAGCATTTCTGACGTGAAAAACGATGTCACGCCACTCCCACTAACGTAATAAGACAAAACGTTCGAAAAATCATAACTCCCTCATATGATGTTGGATGAGGATGAACTTTATATAAAAATTGTAGCCCTCGATGAGATCTACAACTTTGTAGTTTTGAGTTTTTCATTTGAGGACGTTAAGGTGCTTAAAAGGTTAATAATAAAATTTTAGAACCATAATAACCGCGTACAAGTATTTGTCGCATTAGAAAAATAATAGTGTTTTTGTATGGCGTCAAATAAAGATACTTTCTGCATGAATGTTGTAGCTCTCAATGAGATCTATAATTTTGTAGTTTTGAGTTTTTGTATTTGAGATAGTTAAAATGCACGAAAAAATATTATAAAATTTCAGCAGTATAATAACCGTTTATTAGCATTTATCACATTAGAAAAATGATATTGTTTCTATATGATGTCAAATAAAAATATATTTTATATTAAATTTGTAGCCCCTAGTGAGAGTTACAACTTTATACTTTTGAGTTTTCATATTTGAGATCGTTAACATGCTCAAAAAGGTAATATAAAGTTCTAGCAGCATAATATGCTGCTGAAATTTTAGATTTTTTTTCGTATCTTAACCATTCCAAATGGAAAAACTCAAAACTATAAATTTGTAGACCTCTCTAAGGGCTATAATTTTGGTATAAAATATATTTTTATTTGACATCGTATAAAAATGATATCATTTTTCTAATGCGACAAACGGTAATACACAATTATTATACTGCTGAAATTTTATATTATTTTTGGTGCATTTTAACTATTTCAAATGCAAAAACTCAAAACTACAAAGATGTAGATTTCATTGAGGGCTACAATTTTCATGTAGAAAGTATCTTTATTTGACGCTATACAAAAACGCTAGTATTTTTCTAATGTGACGAGTACTTGTACGTAGTTATTATGGTCCTGAAATTTATTATTAATTTTTAGAGCATCTTAACGTTCTTAAATGAAAAAACTCAAAACTATAAAGTTGTAGATCTCATCGAAGACTATAATTTTCATATAAAGTTTATCTTCATCCGACATCGTATGGAGTCAAACGTTTTGTTTTGTCGCGCCACCGGAAGTGGCGTGACAATGTTTTCCACGTCGGAAACGATGTCTAATGTGACGGATTTTGCCGCTGGTGTGACCAAAAGAGTCAAATCTAAAAATATTTTTTTAGGTGAGATTATTTTTGAAATATTAAATAAAAAAGATTAAAATATAAAAATCCTCCTGTAGGTAGAGACCCACCCGTAACCCGGTGTTTGCAATAACCAGACTGGTCTACAATCTCATGGAGTAACAGTTTTACACCTACTTTTCCATCTAAATATAAGCAATAGGAAATGACAAAAGTGTAGCAAAATCTCGCAGATTTCACAGATCATAGCTCATGCGTAAGACATGAACTTATGAACACGAGTACATGACATGAGTTGATTAATCGTAGTTCAATGATCATAACATCTTCACGGTGCACACGACTAGTATAAAACAGAGTTAAGTATATCACCATTGAAAACACACACACACACAAAGGACACAAGAAAGTGCATTTTTTCGAGTGCTCGATACATAGGCGCATGGTAAAGTTTTATATCCGCACCTTGCCACAATGGCTCTGTTCATCCGGCTTATAATTCGTACTTTTTAACTTGTTTTTTTAGCTGAAACAGTGTTTTTCTCTCACAACAAATCAGCCAACAGTATTTTTCAACCGGCTTATCAGCACAGCCGAACGGGGGCAATATTGCTGGAAACACCGATCCTGATAGACTCATGGCCATGGTTTTATAATCATACCCTCATCTATATAAGATTTGAAATTCACCGATACCCAAATCGGCATTCCTAATTTAGGGCCATCCAGTTCCACTCCGTGTTATATACATATTTTCATACATTTTTGACATAAGCCAAAACCGGTGCCAACACATAGCTGCAGTGAGCAGGTTACGATCCGAAGTGTCATGGACAAATTCCTTCTCTAGGGGGCGTGCTCGGACAACACAAAATAGAGTCGTCGAGCTGTTGAGCTTCTTTGAATAGGGAAGGGGTCCGGTGTAGAGCTATGAGGAGAGTGGAGGGAGAGGAAATGAGTGCTATGTATGGTGAGATAGAATAAGTGATGAGAGAGGAAGGGAAAGTGGGATGTTGTGGCTGGTGATAGGAAGGGATAGGTGATGCTAGGGTTTTGGCTCTACCTGGGCTAACCATATTTTTATGGACAAAGGGGTTAAAAACATCCGTCTTTAAAACTGGTCTATTCATATATGTCTCTTATTGTTATGTGCCTAGAAATATATTTATAGAGATTGGTGTTACTTGTGAGGTCTCGGCAAACTTTAGATAAAGTAGTTTTGTAAGAACCGCCTCTCTAATAAAAATAAGCTGTCTAAAACCTTTTTTTTAAACAGTGATGTTTCATTTTGAGATTTACAAACAGTGACGTTTCTTATAATCACTTCAAATAAATATTGTAAGGATTTAATAATATTATGTTTTTAGTGGTAGACAACGTTTCCATCGACAGTAAGGTGTCTGTCACAAACTTCAAGTTATTTATAGGTGTAGCGTTTGTGCATGTGCGTTCATAGGGGTGACTATGCGTGCGTTGTGAGCGTTTGTTGTGTAATCTAAAAAAAAAATTAGGTAATATCCGTAGAATTAAAATAAAACGATTTTTCTTACCTGGCTCGTGGTCGTCAAGTGGCTGCATGTAAAATACGGTCAACGAAGTCCACTGGTTCAAGGCAAAAACCCGTTCAAACTCGCGGCGCGAGAGAGTAGCTGCAAAGTCGGCATCCATAGCCGACCTGCTCATTAGCCAATAGCCCAATACCCCACTTATTGCGTAAGCACAATGTCTTCGTCCACAAAACTAGCCATCAATCAAGTAATAAGATACTCCTATGTCATGATCCTCTCTAAGGCGCCAGAAATTTCTCGCGCTCCACCTGCACGATTTCGAAATCCAAATTTCAAAATCCAATGACGTGCGCTACCTATCCGCGCGCGCGGGTCACCAACAATTCATCAGTCTCGTACGTTCATACGTGCTGATAAATAAAATTCAAAAATGCATTTTTCTGTCCAAGTTCACTAGAGGCTGCGAAACTGTTGTGATGATAGATGATTTAGTTCGCCATAATTGCACGGGCCATGCATGGCCCCATGAAACGAGGAAGCTAATTAAGTCCAGTCGTGTCACTGGGTACAGCAGTACAGCACCGCAACTAGGCACTAAAATTATTATTGGAACGACCAAACCGAAGCCGAAGCTGACGATCGTGCGAGCTTCATGTCGTTCATCTCGTGCGTCTGATCCACGAGCAAGCAGTTCGTTGCGTAATCATGGATGGCCTGCCCTGCCCAGCAGCAGCCGGCCACCAGAACGGGCCCTGTCCACTGTCGAGTCGACCCGGCCAACTAATCATTCTCTTCCGTCGGCCGTAACAGTCGCCCCCTGCTGCGAGATCATGGCGCGAGATGGCGGGAGGGAAAAAGATCGAGCGGGCTGGGCGGTTCTCTATCATTTCGCGCGGGAATATCACGGCGTTTCACGAGAGACAGCCGGAGATCGAGCAGCGTGAGAGTGAGACTGACGGGTTCCTACTGCCTTCTTCCGCAACGACCCGGTACAATTTTCTGGCTCCTCCGATGCTACGCCAAGGACCACATGTGGACGGGGCGGTTGCTATCAGCTACCCGCATCGATCCAACATTTGGTTGGTTCGATTTGATTACTCCTGACCCCTCCACGTTTGCAAATCGCACGCGCTCTCTAAACCGTGTACGACATCGCACAAGGATCGGATTAAAATTTAACAGAACTGTAGCAACAGTGCTTAGCTTAACCCTAACCACAGGCCCACACGAGTTAGTTTAGCTAGCCGCCTAACCACGCATAAGCACCGCCGCGTCGGCTGCTTTGGCCAGTCAAACCACACCATAATAACAAGCAGCCAAGACGAGGGTCTCCGGTTCCGTCCGGCTCTGCGAAACGAAAGACAAAAAGTTTCATACGCCCACCAACAAGCGCAAGTCCGCAAGTGCGTGCGGTTAGGCTATCTGTACTCATGGAGCTCTATATTCATCCTTTATACGTTCTAGTTAGTAAAATTCTCTTTTCTATATTTAATTTTTCTGCACCTATCCATCCTCTATATCATCCTCTATCTACTCTATCTACTATGAGATCCACTTGTCACTTTATTTAAATATATCCATGTGTGATCTAGTTTTGAAGAATTTATTGAAACGAATTTAATAGTGCAATCGAAATTTAATTTGGATTTTTGGTTTGTGAGTTATAACATTTTTTTCCTTTGTTTAGCTAGTGGGGCCCGTCACTGCCCACTGTAGAGTAAGCATTATACCACTCTAAATATAGAGTGAGAAAGGATAGAGTATCGTTTTAGAGTATCCAGTGCAGCAGTTTTTACTCTATATTTATACTCCAATGCAGCAGTTTTTACTCTATATTCATACTCTAAAGCTTTAGAGTATCCGTTTAGAGTACCCACTGCAGGCAGTCTTACACGGGAGCAAAGGCCACTGCCGGCAGTCTTAGACTACCCGCACTCATGGACCTCTATATTCATCCTCTATACGTACTAGTCAGCAAGATTCTCTTCTCTATACTCAATTCTCCCGCACCCATCCATTCTCTATATCATCCTCTATCCACTCTATCCACTGTGGGATCCACTTGTCACTTTATCTAAATATATCCATGTGTGATCTAGTTTTGAAGGATTTATTGAGACGAATTTAATGGTGCAATCGAAATTTAATTTGAATTTTTGGTTTGTGAGTTATAGTATTTTTCTTCTTTGTTTAGCTAGTGGGGCCCGCTACTCTAGAATAGAGTAAACACTATACTACTCTAAATATAAAATAAGAGAAATAACAGAGTATCATTTTAGAGTACCCAGTGTAACAGTTTTTACTCTATATTCATATTCTAAAGCTTTATAGTATCGTTTTAGAGTACCCAACGCGGATAGTCTTACACGGGGCAAAGGGGGCGAGTCCACTGTGGCAGGGGCGGGGCGCCACGGGGCCTGAAAAGGCGGGTGCGGGGCGCCACCCAACCGCTGCCGCGGGAGCGCCGCCACCGAACGCGCCCCGCCGGCCTCCCTTCCTCCCTCCCGCCCCAGGCGTCGCGACTCTCCCCCGAGAATCCAGCCCTTCCTATCTCCGCGCTTCGCTCACTCCTCAAATAGGCCGCGAGGGGTCGCGATCCGCGCGAGCGGAGCCCGTGCAGCGGCGTCGAGGGAGGGTTCGTCGGGTTGACTTGGGGCGCGGATGGGCGGCAGCGGGACCAGCGTGAGCGGCCGGCGGAGGTGGGCGCGGCGGTCCTGCCGGACACCGGGAGGAGGAGGAGCCGGTGGGGTTGTCAGGCGGACGGTCGCGGCGCCGGCGACCACGGCTCCGCGGGTAACCGAAGGTTGCCTGCTCTTCCCCGAAATGAATCTCTGCGGCTTTTTTCTGCCTGTGTCTGTGATTCGTTTCAAACGGCTGGGGAATCCCGCGCGATTGTTTCCGGTTTGATTTCGCTTGCTGGGCTGCTTGCTTCCTTGCTTCGCCTCCCTCCTCGCAGCGGCCGGTACTGCTTTCTTCCTTGCTTCCGCCTCCCCCTCCTCTCAGCAGTGGTGGCGTGTCCTATGTGCGGAAGCGAGGAGGTTGCCTAATTTGCTTGCATCGTTGGGTTACTCTTGTTTGTTTGTCTGTTGCCTCGAGAAAACGTTAATTAGGGAACATCATGCTAGAGTAAGTGCGACGACGCTTCTTGCCATTTATTTTCCGCACACATGTTTGACTGAATAATTGGTCTTACTATGTGATTCATGAATTAATCTATTTCCTTTAGGGACAAGAACTGCAACGGTGTATTTTCGTGTTTGCTTTTAATTATTATGGTAGTCGTGCAATTTTTAAGGTAAAAGTCTTAATGATTTGTAGTTGACCCGTTCTTGTTCTACTTCTGACTTGTACTCAGGGTTTGCTCATGTGGACAAGCAACGGCGTGTTCATGGAGTATTATCAGATTTCAGATGCAACAGTGGATCAACAGATCATGTAAGCTGTTCATATCCTCACTATTGATGTATCTATATTTCTATTAGACCTTGAGTTTGTAATTGTTTTCCTGCTAATTCTTCTACAACTCAAATCTTTATTCTGCTAAAATGTTTTTTTTTAAATTTCACCGTTCTTACAAAAAAAAAAAATGATACAGCTTTCTTCGAATATTGGGGAATTCAAGCATAAGATCTCCCACAGAACGTCTACATGCGCTCCTAGCATGCAGAGACTTGGAACAGAAATCAAACATGATGCTGCAAGGGGAGTTCAAGTAGATAAGGCCTCCAATGATAAAGGACTGTGTCATGCTAGCAACACTGTTTCAGGAATGCCCATTCAACCTAAATATTATCTCAGCAATCCCAACAACAATTTGAAGAATCCTCTGACTGTAAAGAGCTGTAGTGAGATCAGGGATTTCAGTTATGAACTGGTCAGAAGTGCTAAAAGGTCAGCTTCTCGAAAGACGGGTTTAACCAGCACAAACTGTTCCCTTTCTGGGAAAATGTCTTTGCTACGTCAACCACGGCATGGTGATAATCATCAGAACCAAAACCGTATCAGTGCTTTGAATCGAAGACACAAAATCGTGAGTCCTATAGGTGCAACTGACCTGCTAAATAAAGATAAGGTTCATGAACACCTTAATTCCTCATTGGAAAGACATTCACAGGCTTTGTTAAATAATGCATTGATTCGAGAAAAGCAACTGTGCTGTTTAGATGTACTCAATCAAAAAGGACCTGAACAGACATGGAGCTCCACTTACAGTGAATCTGAGAAGATATTATGCTTTTCCTCCAGTGACAGCATTGATGATCTGCAAGTATCGTCTTCAAGTGACACTAGTGATAGCTCCAACTTATCATCTCTGGGTGTAATAGCTAGTGATCAATGGAATACGACCTTCAAGAAGGTATGTACTAGAATCTATGATTGCTAATTTAGTTGATATTGCAATTTGAAGATGCCTGTATGGTTTCTTGATTTTGTAGAATCAGAAAGATTGTTTAGATCTTTATCAGCATGGTATCAAGCCTTTTCTTCTTTCAAACTCAACCAAACGTAATTTAATTATTGTTGTAGTACAACAGATGGACATGTTTATTTAGTTTGCTTTCCTTTGACTTGCATGGTAGGAAGGTTGAGCTCATGCTATCTTTGACAGGGATACTACCCTCATGCTGCATGCCTAGACTCTACATCTGTCATCTACGCTAGGGAGTTAGGTCAGGCTAGCCCAATATCTGTTCTTCAACCTCTATCTGAAGATTGCTCTGATTCTGAAAACATCAGGCGAGAGCCTGCAGATCCATATGGTTAGTAATTATGCCTTGGAACAATTCTCTATGGTATTCTGGTCTTCTTATATTTTCTATTTTATGTTTTAATTCTATGGCCTTCTTCGTTTAGATCTCCAACTGAGACTTGAGCTTGGCACATTTGCACCAACAGAGACTGCTGCGGAGGCAAGTAGCATTGTCAGAACTAGTGACTGTTTATCCTCTGAAGTGGAGCTGAGCGACGAGAAACCCATACAGCTGGTTGAAGATATTCTTGAAGGATTTGAAGATGATGAGGAAAGGGACTTCTCTTACTTGCTGGATATACTGATTGCTTCTGGAATTCATGGAACTGCTGAGGATCAAATGTACAGGGTGTGTCAGTCTCTTGACTACCCTGCTGGTGATGATGTATTTGAGAAGCTGGAAAAGAAGTACATAAAAGTTGTTCAGTGGTCAAGATCAGACAGGAAGCTTTTATTCGATATGGTCAACACAATACTATCACAAATCCTTGCCCCATGCTTGAACATGCAACCTTGGGTCAATACTACTAGGAACTTGGCTCCACTTTGGGGCTCAGAGGGTCTCTTGGAGAAAGTCTTGCAGGTGCTAGTTCAGAGACGGGAACAACTTGCACCCAGTGAGACTAAGCCAGAGAAGAAAGGATTTGACACGAAGTGGCCAGATTTAGCAGACTGCATCGACAGGGCAGGAAGGGACATTGAGAGAATGATAAAAGATGATCTGTTGGAAGAGCTGGTCCTGGAGTTTCTTTGCAGTTAGGTTTCCACGGCCGTAGTAGGTTTTATTATAGCAGTACAGATACCTTGTTTTTTATTTAGTTTTTTTTAGTCAGTTGTAATTGTTCCTTTGTTTCCTATCCCTACGATCAGTGTTCTTTTTTTTGGTTCGTTATTAAAGCAGTGGTTGACAGGTTTTTTTTTGGTCTAGTCGCCGTGCTTCCGGTGGTATTAGAGACGTGAGTTCTATTGGATTAAGGGATCTCTGTAGGAAAATTCTTTTCTACCTCGAAAAAAAAGTACTCTTTGAAGGAAGGTTTGCAAGAACAGAAGTCTTTTCTGTCGAGTTTTGTCGGCTGTGAGCTTTTCAAGTCTGTTAATGAGGGCAAATTCTAGTCCCCGGACATTTGTATTTGTATTTGTATTGTTCTCGAAAGGAAGAATAAGCGGCATGTCCTTTTGGTCTGTTTCTGAGTCGTTGTTCTCTGAATTTTGATATAGTATACTAGCTAACAAACATTGTACGGGTGGCGGTTTGCCTCCAGCGCTTGGGGTCGGGCGGACCCGTCCGGCTGCGTCGCCCCCCTGTGCTCAGCAGCTGGTTGGCCGGTGGCCAGTGACCGGCGGGCTCTTGGGCCGGCGGTCAGTTCGTTTCTGCAGCTGACCCTGCTGGCTCCGCTTGGCGTCACCCTGCTGGTTGGCTTGGGCGGTGGGTTGGAGGCATGGCTTTCCGAGTGAAAGCTTAGCTCGATTTTGGTCGAGCGGGCGGCGGTGACGCCTCGAGCGCCACTTTCCTCGTCGGAGGCGTCGCTATTGAACCCCATGCTTCCCGCCGACGATGCCAGGTTCTGGGTGAAAGCCCGGCCTTACATGCTATAAGGCTAGCGACGATGGCGTCCACTGGGCGTCACCTCCTTCCTGAAGGCGTCGCGGAAGAATCTCTGGCTCGTCGCTTGTCCCCCTGGTTCGCCGTGTCTTCGTTGACGTTCGTGGTCCTGCCGTGTCGCCTGTTGTTGGTGAAGTTCCGAACTATGCCTGCCTGCTCCTTTATGTCACTCTGCATTGGTTTGTCCTGCTGCATTTGACCTCGCCGACGTCGTTGCTAGCGGGCGCTTTGCCGCTATCGCTCTCTTTTTTGGCAGATGCTTTGCTACCGTTGTCGCTGGCCACCTCTTTGGCAGATGCTTTGCTGCTAAGAGTGTCTTGGCCGCTCCCTTGTGGATGCTTTGTCGTAGGGGGCGTCTTCTCTACCGACGGATGCTTGGCCGTCAATGGTTCGTTGGCGGATGCTTTGCCGCCACCGGCTCTCTCTTTGGCCTCCTCTCTGGCAGACGCTTTGCTGCCAAGAGTGTGTTAGCCCCTGCTTGGCGGATGCTTTGCCGCCGTGGTCGCTCAGTTCGTTGGCGGATGCTTTGCCGCCGTGGTCGCTCAGTTCGTTGGCGGATGCTTTGCCATCGTTGCTACTAGTTGCTCGTTCTCAGGGTGGATGCTTTGCCACCACGGCTTGGTTTTTTGCGTAGGAAACCACTGCTTGATGCTTTTTACTGCAGGCATAGTTGCAGGTCTTGGGTGTTGAGGGCAGTCGCTCTCTCTTATGTATCTTTTATTGTTCTTATGTTTATTCCAGGTTACTCGCTACTATCTTAGTGGTGTGTAATCTGTGCTACGAGGGTTCTCTCATAGTTGACTTGTAATTCACTCCTCTTAATGAAAAATGGGCTATATTCCGATCTCGAAAAAAAAATTGTAACCTCCGTTGCCAACAGTAAGATCACAACATGAGGCGTGAAAAATCACAACAGGAACAAGAGAATTAATCTCGATAAAGAGAGGAGGGAGGATTTTGCTTATCCTCGTTTTGAATTGGTATAGAAGGAAACGGAATAGTTCACCCTACAGTCTAGGCATGTATGCCGTGTACTCACTCACTAAACACGAGTCCACTTGAGAGACTTGCATACAGTACCAACTGGTCCTCCCGTCTTAATTTAGAAAATTGAGGGAGTAGTTCACATTCAGTCACCATTGAAGGAAAACTAAATTTGGATGTAAGCGGTAAAGAACAAGTTAAATCGAAAAGTCAAATGATACGCTACTCTATAGAATTGTATGCATGCTTCTCCCATGGCTCTATCTCTGTCTCCTATAAACATAAACCACACTAACCTAATTCTCTAGCACCTCCTCGAGCCACATCATCCACTTCTTCTGCTGCCGCATGCAATTAAGTGCCCACTCGCAAATGATTTCAGTAGTGGATGCAATAATCTACACATGACTATGCACACATACTGCTAGCATTATTCTCTCACGTGACTTTCTCTCTTCTTCTTCGAAAACTGACTACTAATAATCAAGCTATATATAGATGACTCGATAGACTACAGTGAGGCCATATTTATATTCCTCCTTCGTACCCACGGCAACGCACGAGAAATCCTCCTATTTTATACTAAAGATAGAGAAGTTGTATCAAACAGGATACATGGCATCCAATTAGTTGAGAGAGGGTCACCTCTCGACATAAGAGCATCTTCAAGAGTACTATTTTTCCTCCAAAAAACATGTAGTTTTGCAACTCCTAAAAAATATTGGGAGGAAAAAAGAAGGTTATCTCCAAGAGTTTGTAATAATCCACTCCTAAAATATAGAAGATAATTTTATATCAGTAATCCTACATTATTTCTAAATTATCGTAACCACTTTTATATATTCTCTCTCCCATATATTTGTGTCGGGTACCTACAGTTAGGGGTACCCACCATCAACGATTAAGAAAAAACAAAACCGATACCCACAAACGATGCGAGCCGAAATAGCAAACGGGACGCCTCGACTACGTTCCGACTCGTACGAGGCCCACTCGACGGAACACCTCGACCGCGTTCCGACTCGTACGAGGCTCGCTTGACAAGGCATCTCGACTATCGGGAAATCTCCGACTCGCACGACCCCGGGTCGGACCGCTCGACCCACCTTATTCACCAACTCTGAGACAAAAGTCAGAGCATTTAATGCGACTACCCACTACTTCCTACCATCATGGCTACAACAGTAACCGGCGTGGAAGCAGTGCCAGTGTCAAATCTCACTTTTTACTGTCCATCCCGGGATGGGAGGTGAAAACCTGTCACTATACGCACCATACCGTGCACTATTACGCCATTAATCACCCTCGAGAGGATACGACAAGGACCGTACCCCGCGATCCCAGGGACTCGGCCTTATCCGCTCGCCGTCGACCCGTCCTCGACCCCTTGCCGGGCAACAAGGAAGAAAGGCCGACGTGGCACAGGACTCGGAGTCTTTTCACCGTCTCGTCCTCCACGTCACCATGGTGTCCGGGGATGGCCGGCCATTCCCGGGGCACGTCGCTACAGCCACCTCTACAGGGATCGACAAAACTTCACCTCAAAGGCACCCCCGACGTCCCTGCCTCCTCTTACCCTATAAAAGGGCAGGCCGGGGCTCTACAAGGGGGCAAGGGAGAAGAACAACGAACAACATACAACGAAACACCAGTCTCCATCCCTCCAAAGAAGATCAACATCTCAAGCAATCTCCTTTGTACTCTCACTTTTCCTTTGAGACCTGGGCTCGGTTCCCTCTCTCACAGCTTGTAACCCCTACGCAAGCACTTAGGTGCAAGGAAATACGATACTCTCTCCTCCCCGCTGGACGTAGGGCCTTCCCTTGTCCGAACCAGGATAAATCCCCGTGTATCCTCCTTGCATCACCATCCAGATTAGGGACACGCAGCATTTGATTCACTCGTTGGCTTAGGACCCCCGCGGGACCGAATGCCGACAGTTGGCACACCAGGTAGGGGACGCTGCGTGCCAACATCATTTTCCCACCATTTTTCTGGATGGCTGACCCGAACGTCCGCTCCCGTTGGCCACGGTGATCTGGTTTGGGAGCTTGGAGTTCATGTTGCTTGGCCACGGCTACAACATGGTCCTCCTCCCGCCCAGGCACCCAACCAACGGGGACCACGAGCTCTCCCAACCTGGGGGAGCCCTGCGCCGGTATCGTCGCTCTCGTCAGGCACGCGCCGCCAGGCGGTGGTGAGCCCAGCGCAACCGCCGTCATCGCCTTGCGGAGGGTGATGGTATTCCCCGACCCGACGCCTCTCAGCTAGACGCCGACATGGATTTCCTCACTGAGGATCTGTGTAGGATGAGCTTGGCTGAGGGTAAGATGCCGACAGGGAGTCCCATCGCTCTGCTGCCCGGCGCAACACCACCACCACCCAGTTCGACTACACCGGCACGAGGAACGACGCTTCCGTCAGCATTCCCGTTTGGACTAGACCTGGTTGCCCGGGCGTATGCTTCTTCTGTAAGCACCAGCATGAGCGCTCACGAGAAACTCCCCGGACACCATCTACGCTCCACCCTCGACCTCGTTGCATCCACACCAGCTTCCGAGTACCTGGACTCCACGGAGACCCTAGAGACGGAGTTCCGTGCAACTGCTTCTCGACATCATGACCCTAGAGACGCACGACCTCACATGCACCCGTTGTACTACTATTTCGGCGCTCCAGACTCTGACTCTGCCGAAGACACCTATGACCCGACTCGCGAGTGCTTCAATATCGATGGAGCTATCGCGTCGGATTCGGAGGATGAGGCAGCCGTTGAAGGAAGGAACACGCCACCTCAGGTCGAGCTCCCTGCTGAGCAGGACGAGGCTCAATTCCTTGCGGATCAAGGAATGCAGCTCGAGCAAATCCGCAAGTTGCAGGATAGGCTCAACGAGGAACGAGAAAACTTACGCCTACTTCAGCAAACCCTCGAGCAAGAGCGCGCGGCACGCGCACATGGCGGAGGAGCTCAAGAGAGAGCTCACGACGTCAATCATCGCATCGTCAAGGATCGGGCAGTCGAGCCCCCGGTTTTCGGTCGAGCCAGCTAGAACGTGGTCGCTGCCGCCATGCTCCTTCGTAACATGCCCAAGCCATCGAACCTCGAGGCCCGTCGGGCCCGCGATGAAATCCGAGGACTCCTCGAGACTGCTGCCATGCAGCAGGCCGAGAGTTCTGCCTCTAGGCGACGCGGGCTTGCCTCGGAGCAACCTGCGGAGCCCTCCCATCAGAAGAGAGGCCTCGGTTCATCCCGAGCACGCCCAACGGAACAAGGCGGCCTCTGTCCGTGAATGCATCGTTGACAACCGTGAACCTCGAGATGCTCATGACAACATTGTCGAGCGTCGGAGGCGCAAACATGGTGACGGTGCAGCTCGAGGCTACCACGAGCACAGAGGCGGGCGCTACGATAGCTCGGAAGATCGAAGCCCTTCACCTGAGCCACCGGGTCCTCGGGTCTTTAGCAAGGCCATTCGCGAAACGATACTCCCGGCTCGGATCCGCCCCCCACGGTGAGACCAAACCCGAACTTTGGCTCGCTGACTTTCGCTTGGCTTGTCGGTTGGGTGGAGCCACCGACGACCGGGTCATCATTCGACAACTCCCCTTGTTCCTGTCGGACACCGCTCGAGCCTGGCTCGAGGACCTCCCACCTCGACAAATCCACGACTGGAACGACCTCATGAGAGTGTTCGAAGGGAACTTCAAGGGAACCTACATGCGCCCCGGCAACTCGTGGGATCTTCAAAGCTGCAAACAGAAGCCAGGTGAATCCCTCCGGGATTACATCCGGCGTTTCTCTAAGCAACGCACCGAGCTCCCCAACATCACCGACTCCAACTTCATCATGGCTTTCCTCTCTGGTATCACCTGCAAAGAGTTGGTCTGAGAGTTGGACCGCAGCACTCCCATCACTGCCAACGGTTTGATGGACATTATCACCAACTACGCCGCCGGCGAGGAGGCAGTTGGTGCCATCTTTGGTAGCGATCAGGACAAGGGGAAGCACAAAGAAGAGGATCCCACAGGCCCCAGCCGGGGATCGAAGAAGAACAACAGGAAGAAGAAGAAGAACCAGCAGGGCAAGCTCGAGGCCCCGGGCGACGACCTTATTGCTACTGCTGATCGCAAGAAACCTCGAGGGCCCCCTGGCGGGAGCATTTTCGACAAAATGCTCAAAGAGCCGTGTCCCTACCATAAAGGGCCCACGAACCACAACCTCGAGGACTATCACATGCTCTGGAGATATTTTGAAAGCATAGGCGTCAAGAAAGACGACAAGAAGGAAGATCCCAAGGGAGACGACAAGGACGAGGGGTTCCTCGAGATCCATGACTGCTTCATGATATACGGAGGACCCTCGATGCGCCTCTTGATACGGCAGCGCAAGCGGGAACGTCGAGAGGTCTTCTTCGTACAACTCGCAACCCCCCTCTTCCTTGACTGGTCTGAGGTGGCCATCACTTTCGACCATGATGACCACCCAGACTACGTCCCCAATCCTGGGGTCTACCCACTTGTTGTCGATCCTATTATCGCCAACACATGCCTCACCAAGGTGCTCATGGATGGCGGCAGCAGTCTTAACATCATCTATGCCCAGACCCTCGACCTTCTGGGGATCACGAGGGCGCACCTCCAACCCAGCGTCGGGGGCTTCCATGGAGTCGTGTCAGGGAAGCAAGCAGAGCCCGTCGCGTAGTCGACCTGCCTGTCTGTTTCGGCACTCCCGCCAACTTCAGAAAGGAAACTCTCACTTTCGAAGTGGTCGGATTCCATGGAACATACCACGCCATCCTTGGGCGCCCATGCTATGCCCGATTCATGGCGGTCCCCAATTACACCTACCTCAAGCTCAAAATGCCGGGCCCCAATGGTGTCATAACTATCGGGCCCTCTTATGAGCACGCCTACGAGTGCGACGTGGAGTGCGTCGAGCACGGAGAAGCCATCTTGGAGTCGGCGACCTTGGCGGCGAGCCTCGACGGTTTGGCCAACGAGATCCCCGACCCCAAGCGCCACGCCGGCAACTTCGAGCCCGCGGAAGACGTCAAGCTCGTGCCCCTCAATCCCACTGACCCAAAGGGAAAGGCGTTGAGCAACAGTGCCACCCTCGATCCCAAATAGGAAACAGTGCTCGTCGACTTTCTCCGCGCAAACATCGACATCTTTGCGTGGAGTCCCTCGGATATGTCGGGCATACCCAGGGAAGTCGCTGAGCACGCCTTAGAGATCCGAGCCGGCTCCAAACCGGTGAAGCAACGCTTGCACCGCTTCGACGAGGAAAAGCGCAAGGTCATCGGCGAGGAGATCCACAAGCTGTTGAAGGCCGGATTCATCAAGGAGGTTCATCATCCCGAGTGGCTAGCTAACCCTGTATTAGTTAAGAAAAAGAATGTGAAGTGGAGGATGTGTGTAGACTATACTAGTTTAAATAAAGCATGTCTAAAAGTTCCTTTTCCTTTGCCACACATTGATCAAATCGTTGATTCAACCGCGGGATGTGAAACTCTGTCATTCTTAGATGCGTATTCCGACTACCACCAGATCAAAATGAAGGAGTCTGACCAGCTCACGACTTCGTTCATCACCCCATTCGGCATGTATTGCTATGTTACTATGCCCTTCGGTCTCCGGAACGCAGGGGCTACGTACCAGCGATGCAAGCAACATGTTTTTGGGGAACACATTGGACCAACCGTCGAGGCTTACGTCAATGATATTGTTGTCAAAACCAAAAAGGCCAGTGATTTGATAAACGACCTCGACGTTGCATTCAAGTGCCTTCGGGCAAAGAACATTAAGCTCAACCCCGAGAAATGCGTTTTCGGCGTTCCTCGAGGCATGCTCCTAGGGTTCATCATTTCCAAATGTGGCATCGAGGCCAACCTAGAAAAAATCACCGCAATAACCAAAATGGGCCCTATTCGAGATTTGAAGGGCGTGCAGAGGGTCACGGGCTGCCTTGCGGCCCTCAGCCGGTTCATTTCGCGCCTCAGTGAAAAAGCGCTCCCACTGTATCGTCTCCTAAAGAAATCGGAACACTTCTCGTGGACCCTCGAGGCCGAGGAAGCCCTTGCAAAGCTCAAGGCTACGCTCTCCAACTCACTGATCCTCATCCCTCCGACCTCATAGGAACCCCTCCTACTTTATGTTGCTGCAACGACACAAGTAGTCAGTGTGGTCTTAGTTGTCGAGAGGGCAGAGGAAGGACATGCCCTACTCGTCCAAAGACCGGTCTACTTCATCAGCGAGGTGCTCTCGGAAACCAAGGTTCACTACCCGCAGTTCCAGAAGCTGCTGTATGCCATCGTCTTAACGCGGCGCAAACTCCGTCACTACTTCGAGGGCCACCCGGTGACTGTGGTCTCATCTTTCCCTCTGGGAGAGATAGCCTAGAACCTGGAAGCCTCGGGTAGGATAGCCAAGTGGGCGGTCGAGCTCATGGGCGAAACCCTCTCTTATGCGCCACGCAAAGCCATCAAATCCCAGGTACTAACAAATTTCCTGGCAGAGTGGACCGACACTCAACTTCCTCTGGTTTAGCTCCAGGCCGAGCTTTGGACCATGTATTTCAACAGGTCGCTGATGAAAACGGGAGCAGGCGCGGGTTTGCTCTTCATCTCACCCCTTAGAGTCCACATGCGCTATATCATCCGGCTTCATTTTCCTGCCTTCAACAACGTCGCCGAATACAAGGCGCTCGTCACGGGCTTGCGAATCGCCATCGAACTAGGGGTCTGACACCTCGATGTTCGAGGTGACTCTCAGCTCATAATCGACCAGGTCATGAAGAGCTCGAGCTGCCGTGATCTCAAGATGGAGGCCTACTGTGAGGAGGTACGGCACCTTGAAGACAAGTTTCACGGCCTCGAGCTCAACCACATTGCACGCAGGTATAATGAGGCCACCGATGAACTTGCAAAAATCGCTTCCAGTCAAACTACAGTTCCACCTGACGTTTTCGTGAAAGATCTCCATCAACCATCCGTCAACATCCGGGCAGGCGGAGGGGTCGACGGGCCGTCACTCGATCCCCCACTTGAGGCAGAAGCCCCCTCGACTGGGGCTAAAGCCATGCAGGTGGAAGGCTCGACCCCGCCAACCAACCTCGAGCCTGACTGGCGTACTCCGTACCTCGGCCATCTCACTCGAGGGGACCTCCCCTCGGATAAGATCGAGGCTCGACGGATCGCTCACCGATCCAAATCCTTTGTGATATTTGGCGACAGCAGGGAGCTGTATCGACGCAGCCCTACTGGCGTCCTCCAACGCTGTATCACAAATGAGGAAGGCAGAAACCTGCTCGATGATCTACACTCGGGGGCTTGTGGTTATCACGAGGCGCCTCGAACCCTCGTTGGAAACACATTCCGACAAGGTTTCTATTGGCCAACCGCAGTCTCCGATGCTGTCAAGCTAGTACGCTCCTGTAAAGGCTGCCAGTACTATGCAAGACAAACCCACCTCCCGGCTCACGCCCTGCAAACTATTCCCATCACATGGCCATTCGCTATTTGGGGGCTCGACTTGGTTGGACCCCTGAAAAGGACAACTGGTGGCTTCACCCACTTGCTCGTTGCCATCGACAAATTTTCCAAGTGGATCGAGGCCCGTCCTATCACCAGCATCAGGTCTGAGCAAGCTGTGCTATTTTTTACCGACATCATCCACCGCTTTGGTGTTCCTAACTGCATCATCATGGACAACGACACCCAATTCACTGGTAAAAAGTTCCTAGATTTCTGCGACAACCATCACATCCATGTGCTCTGGTCAGCCGTAGCTCATCCTAAAACAAATGGCCAAGTAGAACGTGCCAACGACATAGTCCTACAAGGCCTGAAACCAAGAATTTTTGACAAGTTAAACAAACATGGCAAAAAATGGGCCGCCGAGCTTCCCTCGGTCCTGTGGAGCCTAAGAACAACGCCGAGTCGAGCCACGGGGTTCACTCCATTCTTCTTAGTCTACGGGTCCGAGGCTATGCTCCCAACTGATGTAGAATATGGATCCCCGAGGCTGAAAGCCTACAACGAGAAAAAAATGACGCCACAAGAGAGGACGCCCTCGACCAGCTCGAGGAAGCCCACAACGTGGCTCTGTTACACTTTGCCAGGTATCAGCAAAGTCTCCAATGCTACCATGACAGACACGTCTGCAAATGGGACCTCAATGTTGGTGACCTGGTGCTACGGCGAAGCCAGAACAACAAGGGACGACACAAGCTTATGCCACCGTGGGAAGGGCCATACATCATCGCGGAAGTATTGAAGCCCGGCACCTACAAGCTATCGAACGAGAAAGGTGAAATCTTCACCAACGCTTGGAACATTGAACAGCTACGTCACTTTTTTCCTTAAAGCCTCGAGGCTCTGTAAATTGTTTCACAATCTCATAAATAAAGAATACAGCGGTGTGCAGAAGCATTGTTTTCATAACAACTAGGGAGGATCGACCCTGTTCTCTTAGAGTCGACCCACCCTTGGGGGCTGGAAGGGGGGGAACCCCCTGTCCCCAAAAAAACTCACATTTTTTCGAGCTTCTTCAAAAATGAGAACTATCACATAAGTCGACAAGGCAGCAAGAGCACCCTAAGGCCCAAGGGCCATCGAGCCGCGAGATCACTTACGCCTCCGAGGCTACGGTACCTCCACTCACCCCCCACGCCAAGGGGTGCGACCACGTGCTAAGTAGACCTAGTAATAGTTCACGACTTTGAAAAAGCTCACATTCCTGTTCATTTTGAATCAAGTTCTTACACGATTTGCATGGCCGCAAATGCACCCTAAGGCTCGAGGGCAGTCGAGCCGCGAGATCACTTACGCCTCCGAGGCTACGGTACCTCCACTCGCTCCCTTATGCCAAGGGGCGTAACCGCGCACTAAGTAAATCATGAGAGAACGTGGTTCAAGCGATAAGGAGAAGGAAAGACTCGAACAAAAATTAACGATCAATACAAGTTTACATCTAAAATGTTTCAGGGCCCCTGAGGCCATCACGACCAAAGTTACGGATACTAACTTATTACACGGGCCTTCATGCCTAGTTTTGGCTCACAGGCCCTCGTCATCAGCAGACGAAACCACCTCGACCTCGAAAAGCTTGGCAAGGCGACTCCCAGGCTCCTCAGCGGCCTCGATCAGGGTCAGGCAGGCGACTTCGTTCTCCTCGTCCGTCTGGTCTGGATCCGTGATGAAGCCATCAGCGACAAGGTCCATGTCATACACAAACCCAGACCGAACGACCGCTAGGGCCCTCTTCACGCCGTGATGTAGCCCGCCTCATATCCTCTCACGGACGAGGCGGCCTAGCGCCACCATCCGACGAACAAAAGGAGTTCCCCGGGGCGTCCTCCTCGGTATCGGCATCAGGCTCGACCCTCAGGCCGTCACACACCGAGGTGATAGCGCCCTGGAGCAACTGAGTCCGCCCGGCCTCGGCCTCGAAGAGGTTCTAGAACAAGGTGGCCATCGCCTGAGCCGCATGCTGCTGCTTCTCCAACTCTGAAACGTAAACATTGAGTTAGCATAAGCCAGAGACCTCGACGCCAAGGCCAGAACATAACGAGAGGTTTACCCTCAGAGTGGGTCTACCAACCCACGACCTCATCACGCAGCTCCCCGCACGTCTTCTCAGACGCTCGAAGAGCCTCGTCTTTGTCATGGACCGCCGCCTTCAGCACCTCAATTTCCCGGCCGGCGCCCAAGAGAGCCTCGTCCCTCTCTCAGACCATCCCCATCAACATCACAACCTCATCCTCCAAGGTTCTGATGTGAGCAGACGCCATCCCGACCTGGACGTTGAGGGCATCGCGCTGACCGCCGACTAAGGCGATATCCTCCTCGAGCTCCTTCACACGCGCTAGCAGCGGCGCGAGGTCCTCGCGAGCTTTAGCCGCCTCTTCCCGAGCCCTTGCCGCGTCTTCACGTGCCTTGGCCTCGGCTTCTCGGGCCTGCGCCGCCGCCTCCCTAACCACCGCGTGGGCAACGCGGAGCTCGCCCATCTCGGTGCTCTTCTGGGATAGCCGCTTGTTGGCTTCCTCGACCAGAGCCCGTTGACGGGCAAGCGTCGCCCACACACCGCTCTCATGACGAATAAAGAGCGACTTGCGGCGGGAACACTCATTGAGCTCCTGACCACAGTTAAAACCCAAAAATCAGAACCAAGGAAAAGGGAAGGACAAAACGCAGGAAAAGACTAACGAACCCGGCTTACCTCAAAAGCCTCCGACATACCCTACACCAGGGTATCCGAGACCATGCGCAGGGACTGCAATGAGTGCTTTCGGAGTCCCTCAAGGTACTCCCAGTGTTGCACCTCGTCCTTGTCGTCGAGCGTAAAGAAGGGCTCAGCGCTAGGGTTGGACACGTCCCTGAATTCAAGGGTCGACCGGCCCCAGCGTGGAAGCTCCTCCTCTGTCTGCACCAGTGCCAACCCAGCGTAGTCAGGCCACCTGGCCGATGCCTCAGCCAGGTCGTCCCCCAACGTCGCAGAGGTACCAGGCCGATCCGAGGCCTCGGCCGTCTCGACGTTCGCCTTCTGCTTCCCTTTGTCAGAAGGGGAGCCATCGACGGTGAGGTCGATCAGGGCCGGGGTCGACCCTTGTGGCGGGGCTGGCGTCTCGACTGCCGGCACCACCGCCTGTACGATGGGCGGCGGCACGACCGCCCCCCCGTTCCGCCTCGACAACCGGCTCCGCTGGCTGGTCCTGCTGCGGCTGCGGCTCTTCCCGTGCCGGTTGCAACTCCGGCTGCGCCACCTCTTGCCCCGTCTCTGACGGGGCCTCCACCACCTCCTTTGACTTTTCAACATCCACCCGCCCCGCGTCGCGGACGGATGTTCCGGCCTCAGCGGCCTCGACGGTCGCCTGGGTTGTCGCGGTCGACCCAGGCTCTGACCCACCAGCGCCGGGCACCTCGAGCCCGACATCGCCCGGGACCGCCTCAGCCGGCCCTGACTCCCGTGCGGCGGGACCAGAGCTGGTGACCTCCTGGGCGCTCGCCCCTGCCTTGGCAGCCGCCTCCCTCAGCCTGAGCTGCTCCGCCATAGCCTGGTACTTGGCAACCCAGGCGGCGTCGTCGGTCGCCGTCCGCATCATCAGGGCGGTGCCCGACTTAAGCGCCTTGACGGGAGTCGGACCCGCGAGCTCCGCCTTACGCTTATGGCTGAGCGACAAACAAACACGTCACAACAAAGAACGGGATCACCAATAACGAAAAAACAAGGTGAAAAACTTACCCGGATAGGGGAACTAGGGGCCTAGACCCCGGCAGGCCCGAGCCACCCGGCGCCACCGGCGACGGCCCTACCGTCGAGCCTCCTGTCGGCCGGGTGCTCCTCAGAGCCTGGGCTGATGGGGCGTCCAAGGATCTTTGCGCCACCGAGGCTAGTTGGCCACGGGTCCTCACGCCCATCGATGGCGCCCTAGATTCTGACGCTGACGCCGCCGCTCCAACCGCCGGTTGAGCCCAAGGCGATCGGGCTCGCGGGAGCGGCGCCACCGACCCCTCTTGCGGGGCCCTAGACGAGGTGGCTCCTCTCACTGAAGGACCCGCGCCGGCCCTTCTCTCCCCTGGCTCTCCCTCCCCCTCAACGGGCACCGGGGCTTCCCTCGACGCCTGGGAGGTCGACCCCCCAATGGGCTCCAGCAGGGGCCGCACGTTGGGGAGGTGCGCCAGAGAAGTCATGGTATCGTACCGTGACCAGGCGTCGTCATCGCCGCTGTCATCGTCCTCCCCCGAGACCGTCTCAGACGGAGACTCCTCGAGCGGGAGCCCGTCGAGGCTCTGTTGGCAACGGCGCTTCTTCAACGCCTCCTGCTCGAGGGCCTTACAGACTTGACGCTTCTTGGTAGTGTCTTTCTCCTCCTTCTAGGCCGCCAAGAGGCGTCGAGCCTCCCGAGTGACCCAATCTTCCGGAACCGGCGGCCGTGTTTCCTTGACCGCCGACAGATCCTGCGCACGGGCCTCGACCAAATTAGCCAAGGGAATCTCGAAGCAAAAGAACTTAAGACTATCAGAGATAACACTCACCAGGGGCTCGAAACCTTGGGTGGGGCGCATCGGGACCCTGTCGATGTCCTTCTGCCGGAAACTCCCCACCATCCACCACGCAAGCCGGGCGACCTCGTCGAGGGGGAGGGACTCATGCGACATCCGGCTCTCCTCCAAAGATGCCTCAGGCGTCATCTCGTCGAGCCGGAGCCAGCGCTGCGTCAGCGACAGCACCCTCCGGTGGTGGAACGCCGCGGCCACCATCCCCGCCGTCAACCCATGCTGACGGAGTCTCCTCAACACGTCGAGGAGCGGCTCCAGCTTCGGCTTGTCGTCTTCAACAACGTCGTACGTCCAGTTCTCCTCGTGCGACATCAGCACCCAGCCGGAGAACTTCGGTAGCTGATCGCCGTCGTTGCGCAAGTAGAACCAGCCGTCGTGCCAGCCGCTGTTCGACGAAATCAACTGCGCCGGGATGTATTGGTCGCCTCGACCCGACTGGACTTGGAGAGTGCAACTCCCCGCATGCACTACGTGCCACACCCCTCGCTCGCCCGCCTTCTTGGCGAAGTGTTCCGCCCTAAAGAGGTGGAGCCACAGATTCCACTGTGGCTCCATCCCCAGGTATCCCTCGCAGACCGCCGCGAAAATGGCAGCCTGCGAGATGGAGTTGGGGGCGAGGTGGTGCAGCTCCACTTTGTAGTAGTGGAGGAGCGCCCGCATGAAGGGGCTGGCCGGCATGCCGAACTCCCTCTCATGGAAGGCCATGAAGCTCACCACGTAACCTTCTGGAGGCGTCGGTTCCCGGTGGTCGGACGGCGGCACTCTCCATTCCGGTTGGGTCGGGCTCACCCTTGGCCGCAGAAGCCCGTCGTGGACCAACTCTTCCAGTTTCCTCTCTGTCACCGAGGAACGGGCCCAAGCGTCCGCAAGGAGGATCTGGCTCTTGCCCGCCATTGTTGTCGAAGAAACGGCGCGCGGCAGGTGAAGGAACGATGACGACACTAGACGGTGGCTAAAGGGCGCAAAGGAGGCAAAGGGGGCGAAGAAGGCAAGGAAGACGAAAACGCAAAGGGCCTGTATGGGGTAAATAGAACCCCGAGTCTTGCTCTTATACCCCGATGGAAGGCCAACGGGCGGGCGAAAAGGTAGGAGCAGTTTTTGCATTCAATGACCTTACCTAACCGCTCCCTCAAAATCCGTAGATATGGGCACATGTCCACTATACACGCCGTAACCGTCGCACCACGCCACCCACTACCGCGCCGATCTCGCTTCCCCTCCTGAAAAGACGCGCCCGAAATAGGTAGGAGAAGGATCCACGGACGGATATTCCCAGACGCATGGGTAACGGGCTCCGAGCCCTATATAAACCTCAAGGGATCGAAAGCTGGCCCTCGACCCGGGTTCGACAGCTGCCCTCGAGTAGCGGAGTCAGGGACGACTAGGGACGCGCCCATACAAGGCCAGGGCTTGAGCCATGCTCTCGAGGCGCCCCCAGACGTATTCGAGGCTAAAAGAGAGGTCGACGGAGGCATCGAGCCCTCGAATCCTATCGCAAGGAATCGAGATCCACACGACTACTCTTTGGCATTTTTGAGAGCGCCTCCGTGGCCGCCAGCCGACTCCTATTGAATGGAGCACGGGCTCACACTCGAATTCCCCGTTAACAGCTCGCCAGAGACCGTCGGAACTCGCCCAACGAGGGTAGTACGACGTTCCCCACCCCTCCTCCTTTTCCCTGAAAAAAGGGAGCGTGAGGGTCGAACGATAAAAGACGGCCAAGACTCTGATCGACCTCATGCGCGTGAGGCTCGGGGGCTCGACCATAGAAAGCTGAACCTCGAACGAAAGAAGAATGAACACGCCACGGTACATGAGCAATCCTCAATAGAGAATACAAAAGACCTCGGAGGAGTCAAAACACTCCACCGAGGCCTTGGGGGCTACACCCGACGGGTGCGCTCGCACGCACCCACCAGAAAAGGTTATGACACTATGACTCTAGTACATGAACCGCTGAACCTCTGTGAGAGTGACCCACACTCACCCAAAGGCTCGGGGGCTACTGTCGGGTACCTACAGTTAGGGGTACCCACCATCAACGATTAAGAAAAAACAAAACCGATACCCACAAACGAGACGAGCCGAAATAGCAAACGGGACGCCTCGACTACGTTCCGACTCATACGAGACCCACTCGACGGAACACCTCGACCGCGTTCCGACTCGTACGAGGCTCGCTCGACAAGGCACCTCGACTATCGGGAAATCTCCGACTCGCACGACCCCGGGTTGGACCGCTCGACCCACCTTATTCATCAACTCTGAGACAAAAGTCAAAGCATTTAATGCGACTACCCACTACTTCCTACCATCATGGCTACAGCAGTAACCGGCGTGGAAGCAGTGCCGGTGTCAAATCTCACTTTTTACTGCCCATCCCGGGATGGGAGGTGAAAACCTGTCACTATACGCACCATACCGTGCACTATTACACCATTAATCACCCTCGAGGGAGGATACGACAAGGACCGTACCCCATGATCCCGGGGACTCGACCTTATCCGCTCGCCGTCGACCCGTCCTCGATCCGTCCTCGACCCCTTGCCGGGCAACAAGGAAAAAAGGTCGACGTGGCACAGGACTCGGAGTCTTTTCACCCTCTCGTCCTCCACGTCACCATGGTGTCCGGGGATGGCCGGCCATTCCCGGGGCACGTTGCTACAGCCACCTCTACAGGGATCGACAAAACTTCACCTCAAAGGCACCCCCGGCGTCCCTGCCTCCTCTTACCCTATAAAAGGGCAGGCCGGGGCTCTACAAGGGGGCAAGGGAGAAGAACAACGAACAACAGACAATGAAACACCAGTCTCCATCCCTCCAAAGAAGATCAACATCTCAAGCAATCTCCTTTGTACTCTCACTTTTCCTTTGAGACCTGGGCTCGGTTCCCTCTCTCACAGCTTGTAACCCCTACGCAAGCACTTAGGTGCAAGGAAATACAATACTCTCTCCTCCCCACTGGACGTAGGGCCTTCCCTTGCCCAAACCAGGATAAATCCCCGTGTATCCTCCTTGCATCACCATCCAGATTAGGGACGCACAGCATTTGATTCACTCGTTGGCTTAGGACCCCCGCGGGACCGAACGCCGACAATTTACATCAGGAACCCTTTCCTACTTCTTATTCTTTTCCATGTCCTTCCACCTTTAGATTGACCGAACCGATACAAACGGGAAAGCATTATCCGCGCGATGGAGGAGGCACGCAAAGTTATGCGGAGCAGGGGTGGATTTTCTAAGTGCGTAAATTTTAGGATGAAGTATTAGGAGTTGTTGGAGAGGGATTTTTTCTTATCTTTCTAAAAATCAAGTATTAGGAAGGGATTTATGTAACTTTTGGAGATGTTCTCCGTCTCCGAGAGTTCAAAAAGAAGCTCCCAATTCTGAGTTTTTTAAAAGATTGAGAAAATATATCTCCAAAAGCTCTCAATTTTTTTGGCACTAGCAAATCTATACCTAATAATAAAGTGGCAAAATTCAAGTCTATTTTTTTGTCCATCCATTTTTTATCCGTCTCCCTCTAACTACCGGACAATGAAGAGTTTTTTTTTGTCCGGACTTATATATAACTCGTGATCATACGAGTTAGAGTGGCTCACGTCTAGACCAATGTAGAATAGGAATCCTAATCTAAATAGATTTCTCAGATCCCGAGTACTCTAAATAAAAATCTTAATAATCAAATAGAAAAGGATAAGAGTTGCGTTCTTTATTTTGCTCCACTTTATTTAGTTAAGGTTTGGATGGTTGGAACTCTAATCCAAATAGATCATTCGATAAGTACCTGCATAGAAATCTATATCTATACCTAATAATAAAGAGACAAAATTTTCATCATTTTTTTCCCACCATGAGCCATTCGTCATACGTGATCTTACATGTAAGATGTAACCGTCCGTTACTCAATCTAACGTAAGACTCAATCTCACGTCAACACGACAGAAAAATGGATATGCACACATACAATCCTAAACAGACTCTACGACCCCCACACGTCAATAATAATAAAGAGGCAAAATTTCTAGCTATTTTTTTAGTTCATCTCCCTCTAACTACCGAATAATGAAAAACTTCTTCTGTCCGGACTTATATACGGAGGCCAGCACGAAGTACAGAGTCTAAATCGAACTCCCAAATTTTCTATTTTTTCCTTTCCCGCTCAGACACGTCTTGGGCCCAACTAGGCGCTCCTCCAGCTGGCCAGCTGCCCACGTATCGAGTCCCACACAAATTCTATGTAGGATGTACGTAGCCTCAATGCATCCACGTGCATATAATTTTCATGCATGCAATCCTGGATGCATGTCCCCTCGTACACCTCCTCAGCATGATACGTGAGCTTTTATGCTATTTGACAAACCTTTTCATATTTTCGTCAAAGATATTGCTAGGACGGAGGCGTCAAGAATTGTTGCAACAAAGCAGTGGAGGCAAGGCAAAGTTGCTGACGCAGACAAACCGAAGTGGATGCTATGCGAGCGCAACAAGAGTCGTTGGGGGTGGATGCGGACAGATCGGAGCAAAGGCTGTGTGGGCAAGGCAAGACGCCAGGAGTCGTCTCAGTTGCCAAGCCATGCGGACATCGTTGGGGCAGAGTAGCAGGGGCGAGGCGAAGTCGCGGGGCAACACTTGAATCACGGATACAGAGCGGAGTTGTTTCGGCTTCTAGGCCCTAGAGGCAAAGTAGTAGGCGCCGGCGGCCGCAGGATAAGCGGAGAGGAGTCGAGCAGGAACGGATGGGATGGTCTAATGTACAAGGTGAGGAAGAAATGGATGGTGGACCAACGAAGAAGATAAGCTTTTCTGTTTTCTACTAATAGAATATCTCATAGACCACGGGCCTGTAGATGATCCGCCAGAGGCCATGAGGCCAGCAATGGCGCAACATATATTGGTCGGGCAAGGGGGAAATAGAGAAAACAAAAAACAAAAAAAGTCAACCATAAATATAAATTTGTCGTGTGCCAAACAATTAGATATACACGCAACAACATCGTACAAGATACCGCGACGAACTTTCTAATAGAGGCTACATTATTGACTATTAAAGTTTGAAATTGATGGTAATAATATATTTTTGTCCATCACCCGTTTGCGACGCACGGACGCTCTTGCCAATAGAAAAAAAAAAGTCCCGATCACACGGATAAATGCGCGCAGACTAGCGACTTGGAATACGCTGGCGCCGGTTTTTTCTGCGGCATGTTTCCCCATTGCGCCGAATAGAATGAGCCGCCGCCGCCACCTCCTCCAGGTTCAGCAGCCGCCGCATGCCGGCGAGCGAGATGATCAGCAACCGGGGCCGCGGGCCGAGAACGCGGCAGCGCCAGCGTGCCACGCAAGAACAGCCCGAAGTCCACCGTCGTCAGGTTGCGCGGGTTGTGGGTCGGGTGCGGCGACAGGATCAGGCAGGTGCCTCTCACCGGACGGCCCTGAGGTGCCAGTGCCCACAGCGTCCGCAAGCAACAGCAAGGCGATGGTGCGGGCGTGCGGTAGTAAGTACGCGCCGCCGCCGGGAAGCCGTGCACGTCCTCGGCGTCATCAGCGTCGAAGTTGATCACGTCGTCGTCGTGGCGGGACAGCTTCCGCAGCAGCCCCGTGTACTTCTGCACCCACCACGGCTTCTAGTTGGTGTCCAGCAGCTGCACCTCGCCCTCCAGGTGCATGCGCCGTGGTCAGGAACAGCGGAATCAGCGCGTCGTGGAAGAAGTTGTCCATGTAGCCGGCATTAGAGAACACCACACAGCGTGATGCTTCGTGCCCTTGGGCGACACCGCCGCGGAAGGGACCGACTTCACCGTAACCTTCGTCACGTCAGCGCGTCCGTCATGTCGTGGAAGAAGTTGTCCTTGCGGGCGTTCGGCCGTCGCCGCTCTCGTCGAACCAGCGAGCGCCGCGAGGAAAGCTTTCCCGTGGTCTAACTTTTTTCTTTTGATATTTTAGGAGTTAATTTTTTGGAAACTTTTTTATATACTTTAGGAGTTAATTTTTTGGAAATTGTTGGAGACACAGGATTTTGGCAACTTTTCAACATGCTCTAACATAACATGCTCAGGATTAAGGCCCTGTTTAGTTCCCAGAAAATTTTGTAAAATTTTTCAGATTTCCCGTCACATCGAATCTTTGGACACATGCATAAAATATTAAATATAGATAAAAAATAAAACTAATTACACAGTTTAGACGAAATGGACGAGACGAATCTTTTAAGCCCCATGATTGGACAATATTTGTCAAATAATAATGAAAATGCTACAGTGATATTTTGCTAAAAATTTTGGATCTAAACCAGCCCCTAGATTTAGATGCTAGAAAAAAGTTGGCTGAGGTTCGGGCTCCTTCTCTTGGAAGCTGGACGTCGAAAGCTTCTTCTATAGTTCGGTTCGGTGGAGTCATGTCCCGTTCCCTGAACAGTGAAGGGTAGCTTCACCTACCCGCAGGACTTGATACCGATTCGCCACGTCATGGCATCCCGCCAACTACCACTGCTTATGCCCTCGGAAGCACAAGCATATTACAAAGTTACCACGATGACGTCACCCGAGAGCTATGCATCCACCTATGTACGTCTATGAACAGCAGCCTGTAGGTCAAGCACCCTCACATTGTTCGGAAGTCGGATGATCCTCTTGTAGGGATGAGAGTGGCCGGGTCGATCCATTGGGCAACTTGAGTAAAGCTATAAAGGTAAAGTTAATGAATCACACGATGAGCGTAAAATTATAAATTAGTTTGATAAAACCGCTCAATATGTAGACTGAATTCATTCAATCATCACATAACAATTTTATTTATTTCTTGGTCTTCTTCATTCGGTTGGTCATATATAATTTGTAATATGTCTATGCTTCAAAGTAAATCGGTGAAATATGATGTTTCGATAGTAAATAAAGATAATTTAAGTTTAAACCATGGTTTACTTGTAAGCATATCGAATTTAATATAATCATATGACCTTAATATATTTTAAGGTTACCTTTTAACCTTATTATATCTTGTTTTTCTTTTCCACAAATGCATACTGGTACACGGTGGCATGCCTGCAAATTTGAGCCACAACCTGTGGCACCCTAGATTTCTTTCTTTATTTATGACGACTGTTGAGGTGTCGCTTCCCAGCTAACCCCTCGCCGTCCCCTCCATATTTATCGCAACAACCCCGCCCTGCCCCATACACAAAGCCACCATAGCCGGCTTCGTTCGTCTGTTACGTTGCGTCCGGTTCCCTCGCGCCGTGCGAAAATGGCCGTGCCGGAGGTTGTGGTCGAAGGCGTCGTCTTCCCGTCGGTGGCCCGCCCGCCGGGCTCCGCCGGCTCGCACTTCCTCGGCGGCGCAGGTGCGTTGCGTTGCGTTGCGTTGAGGTTCCAGTCTGTCTCTAGTTGGTGGTGGAGAGTATTATGGCACGTCAGCTTCCGGTTGACCCTTCTTGGCTTGTCGCGCGCGCGTGCAGGCGTGCGAGGCCTCGAGATCGGAGGCAACTTCATCAAGTTCACGGCCATCGGCGTGTACCTGGAGGACGCGGCCGTGTCCGCGCTGGCGAACAAGTGGGCCGGCAAGACGGCCGACGAGCTCGCGTCCGACGCCGCCTTCTTCCGCGACGTCGTCAAGGGTGAGTGGGTACTAAAAGTGAAAAAGGTGCCTTGTTCTTTGTTTTTTTTTATTTATCAAAAGGGTGCCTTGTTCTTTGTTTTTTTTTATTTATCAAAAGGGTGCCTTGTTCTTGCGTGCGCCGGAGCCGCCGCACGCGACCGACCGGCCCGACAGACCGACCGATGTGATTGATTGCCGCTTTCCGGTGTGTGTTTGTCTCAGGCGACTTCGAGAAGTTCACGCGGGTGACCATGATCCGTCCGCTCACGGGCCAGCAGTACGCGGAGAAAGTGACGGAGAACTGCGTGGCGTTCTGGAAGGCCGTCGGCCTGTACACGGACGCCGAGGGCGTCGCCGTGGAGAAGTTCAAGGAGGTGTTCAAGCCCGAGACGTTCCCGCCGGGCGCCTCCATCCTCTTCACGCACTCGCCCACCGGAATCCTCACCGTGAGTACCCTGTACCCACCCGTATCAATCTGCTCTTCTCTTTTTAATTTCATTTCCGTGCGAAATGGGATGGTGACACGTACCAGCGCTGATGCTATCCCCCGATCCGTTCCGTTCCAGGTCGCCTTCTCCAAGGACTCGTCGGTGCCGGCGGCCGGCGGCGTGGCGATCGAGAACAAGCCTCTGTGCGAGGCCGTGCTGGAGTCCATCATCGGGGAGCACGGCGTCTCGCCGGCCGCGAAGCTGAGCCTCGCGGCGAGGGTGTCGGAGCTCCTCACCAAGGGGACCGCCGCGGCCGCCGACGCGCCGCAGGTGGAGCCCTTCTCGGTCACCGTCTGAGCGAGCGGTCGAGCGGAGCCGCGAGGAGAAAGAGAACCAATCAAGCAATCACATCGTTGGGCGGCATGGCATCTCGCATCTGCCGCCGGCCTCGCGTGCCTCCGAAGAGATGCCGCGCCGATGCATGCGCATCTGTCGCGTCGCGTCGCGTCGCGTCTTGTCTGTCCGCTGTGGCGTCGTGTTTCCACCTTTCTGGTCGCATGTAGTAGTATGCCGTTCGCTGTTGCTCGTCTGGGTAACACTTGAATAAAAAACGCGGATATGTTGACCCCTAATTCCCCATCAATTGACTCAAATCACTCAACCAGAGACTTTAGTTTTTTTGCATAAAAAAACAGAGACTTTACAGACTGCTTAGTACTATGACGGCAAAAGGAGACTCTAGAGATTGCTTAGTGAGACTAGTCACGGTTCCTGCTCTCACTAGTCACTAGGAGTGAGACATCCTGGATTCATGCGTTTTGCCCTTAGGGTGTGTTTACATCCAAAAACTTTTTACGAAAAACTACAGTAACGAATCTTGCAGTACATACATGGAGCATTAAATGTAGACAAAAAAATTACACAGTTTGATTGGAAATCGCGAGACAAACATTTTGAGCCTAATTAGTTCGTGATTTGACAAACACTGCCCTCGGCTAAAGTCTACTCCCTCCCTTAAGAAAAGAACTGCTCTCCGCTAAAGTCTACTCCCTCCCTCAAGAAAAGAATACAATTATGGGATCCGTGTCGGTCAAATTAGCTCAAATTTGATCAAATTTATAGTAAATAGTATTAATATTTATAACTCCAAATAAATTTATTATGAAAATATATTCTCTGACTAATCTAATGATGCTAATTTTGCATTATGAATGTTGTATTTTTTTTATAACTTTGGTCAAAGTTTAAAATGATTGACTTCTCGGGAAGTGATAATTGCATTCTTTTCTGGACTGAGGGAGTAATTCTTAGCAGCCATTTTGCCATGAGGGAATGAAAACATGAACTTTGTTATTTTATAAAATGAGAACATAAATTTTCCGAGTTAGGAACGTTTTAGACGTTCCAAGAACACGAAACGTGGTTGTGTTTCAGTCTGTTTGTGCTGTGGCGTCGTGTTTCTGCCTTTCTGGTCGCATGTACGCCGTTCGATGTTGGTCGTCTGGGTGACATTTGAATAAAAAACGCAGATATGTTGCACCCCTAATTCCCCAGCATGCGTGGATCAATTGACTTAAGCAGACTAGAGAGATTGCTTACTAGGACGGCGAGACTAGTCACGGTTCCTGATCTCACTAGAGGAGTGCGTTTTTCTCTTATACAGTACTAGTATATAATAGAGACATCCTGGATTCATGCGTTTTTCTCTTATGTAGTACTGGTATATAATAGAGACATCCTGGATTTATGCGTTTTTCTCTTATGTAGTACTGGTATATAATAGAGACATCCTGGATTCATGCGTTTTTCCCTTGTAATGCTAGGAATAGTCACCTCTCTTGACGGCAACATGCAACGAGAAGAAAACTGCCCTCGGCTAAAGTCTACTCCCTCCCTTCAGAAAAGAATGTAATTATGAGATCTGTACCGGTCAAATTAGCTTAAGTTTAACCAAATTTATAGTAAATAATATTAATATTTGTATCTCCAAATAAATTTATTATGAAAATATATTCTCTGACTAATTTATTAATACTAATTTTGCATTATGAACGTTTGTATTTTTTTATAATTTTGGTCAAAGTTCAAACTGATTGACTTATCGGGAAACGAGAATCGCATTCTTTTCTGGACTGAAGGAGTAATTCTTAGCAGCCATTTTGCCAAAGGGAACGAAAACATGAACTTAGAGTGTTATTTTATACTATAATGAGAACATAAATTTTCGAACCAGGAACGTTTAGACGTTCCAAGAACACGAAACGTGGTTGTGTTTCAGTCTGTTTGTGCTTCTGCCTTTCTGGTCGCATGTACGCCGTTCGTCTGGGTGACATTTGAATAAAAAAAAACGCAGATATGTTGCACCCCTAATTCTCCAGCATGCGTGGATCAAATTAACTCAAGCAGAGACTTTAGAGATTGCTTGCTAGGCCGGCGAGACTAGTCACGGTTCCGGATCTCACTAGAGGAGTGAGACATCCTGGATTCCTGCGTTTTTCTCTTCTATAGTAATTAATGCTAGGGACGATCTTCTCTGCTTACCTCTGATGGCGACGAGAACGAGAAAAACTGCCCTCTAAAGTCTAACCCTGCCGTTTCCCTTCCGGCTCCGGTGTTGCCATGGTCCCGATCTTACCCCAGCCAGCCTCCTTTTCCTTCATTGTGGGGACTTTGGCTAGCCGAAGATTCTCTCCAATATTTTTTTATATCCTTCTTTATTAATAAAAATATAATTTTAATATTTTGCATCTTTTTTACTGATATAGAAATAGAAACTTTGGTAAAAGTTCTCTCGTAACATCTTCTTTAATTAGATCTCTAAATATTGTCCTCCTCTATTTTAGATTTTAACCTAGCTAAAAATAAATAGCAGGATTAGCTCTTTAGAGTATGCTCGAGATATAAAGAAACTATTGGAGGATAGAAAGAAAGAGAACATTTTTTATTCAAATGAGTAATAATTAGGGAGTGTGTTAAAAAATACTATTGAAGATGCTCTAATCCTTACCTTAATTGGAGTATCAGTCATTGTAAAAGCACTATTCGTGGCTCTGGAGGTTCTATTTGTTCAATCTCCATTGCAGTCCATAATATCCTTTTATCACATTCTTAACGTTGCATTTCTTAGGGGTGGATCTATGTAAAGTCTAGAAGGTGCGAACACCCATGTATTGACGCGAATTTAGGTTACACACTAATAAGAACGAGACTTCCTAGACTGCACACCGCCTCTACACGCAGCGAAGGAGGATCCAAATTGCGGGACCAACTCTTTTTCGCCTGATAAACCCTTGAACGTCTTCTAGGAAGATTCATGTCGAGAGTGCCCTAGGGCCAACAAGGCCACCAAGGAAGTCCAAAAATCCCGTAGAGAGGTGTATAGAATAGCAAAGATGTTGGAACTTGGAAGAGCTTGATGTTGAAGAAGGTAATAGACTGATTTTTGATTGACTGTGTTGTTGGATACCTCAATCAGTCGTGATTTCTGTATATTTATAAGTAGTGGTCTTATCATGTGAGAGGTCGAGATCCCTTGCATAATGCACTAAAATACAATCCAGTCTGCTCCAATTGCTAGGTGAAAACTTTCCGATAGCGTAATTTCATCATCAGGTCTCCAAATTGAGCACTCTATATATGTTTTTGGACCGTCTCGATAATAGGACTGCAATGGTGACCAAGGAAGCTCCCTACCTATTTTTTGTATTTTCCATTAAATGTGTAAAAGAATACAATATATACACTTTACAAGGCTCTTAGAGCCAAAAAGCAAAAAAGAGTACATTAAGGGAAATTCTCACACCAACTAGTAAGGGCATCCCTAATCCTCTGCTTGGATTTGATACAAACCAATCCAAGTTCTTCTTTAAAGCAGCTTTCCAACTCATAATATTGCAGCTTTTTTTTTTGTCAAAGATGGTATCATTACGACATTTCTAGATTATCTAGCAGGCTGCGATGACCAGTTCTCTGAAAATGCTGCTTCCAAAATCAGCTCTAGCTTGTAACATCATATCCAAAGGATCTAAATTAGGGTTCCAGGAGATGGCAAGAAGATTCCAGCAGGATATACTGAAGGGGCACTGGAAGAAAAGATGAAAGCTGCTCTCCTCAACATTAGCATTACAAAGAACACATGAATAGTCTTCTAAGAGCATATTTTTTTTCTTTTCAGAAGATTTCTTAGTCGGTACCATTATGCATTTTGACAAAGTACCAAAACCGGCTTAGCCGGTACCCGATTTATGCTAGAAATTCTTGGATCAACTCCTTTTCTCCAAATTTAGCTATCAACACCATGCCGAAACACAAAAAAAAGTATTATGTTTTTTGCCATATATGTACCTTTATGGTATACGCTATACATCCATGAAGCAAGTGTACATCATTCAATTTGGTCTAGCTCCGCTCTATCCTCTCTTTTTCTTGGTATTTATTCTAGTAACTGTTGTTTCCAACACGTATGTTTTTCATAGCCAAACATTTTTTTAGGGAAGCCATGTGGCACACTTTATTGGTTATCAAGCAAAATTACATCGTTCACCAACGTTTCAAAAATAGAGTTAGGGGGTTCATCGACCCAAATACAATTCTCTTTTAAGGATAAAGCTACCATAGCTATTTCGTGCGCCACCCAATTTGCTTCACGATCACAGTGGATATAGCATCGAACTCTTGCCACAGTGAAAAACATTCATCATAGATAGGAGCACCTACTGACGACGAAATCCCCAGTCTCATGTCTCCACAACCTCCAGACTATCTGATTGAATGATGAGATTAGAGCATCCAATGTGTTGAGCTAGCAGTAGCCCCTCCCTGAGCGCCGTAATCTCTGATGTGGCAGCATCCATAACATGTTCCAAGTAAGAGCATGATCCCACTATAAATGAACCGCTTGAATCTCTCATGATAACTCTGGTTCCACCAATACCTCGGACATCTCTGAAGCTGCCATCAATATTCATCAGAAGCTTCCCTTCTGACAGTTTCTTCCATTTTTCTCTTTGTCTGACAGTCTCCCACGCTGCATTCTTATAATTTGTCGTTAGACTAGCTATTGATAAAGCAGATTGCGATGTCTGCTGAATGGGTTCGCCATGGGTAAACTTTCTGCGTTCCGACCAGATGAACCAGCCTCCCGTCAGTATCAGCTCCGCTAGACCAACTCTGTTCAGGTTCTCCATTGGTCTTGATATGTGATCAGGTCGGCTAATAGAACTGAGCCTGAGTTATCAGTATTCATAACCCTCTCTATCTTGTTCCAAATGCCCAAACGTTGCCAAATTTCCTTTGCACGAGTACAAGTGAACAACAGGTGTTTGTTGTTAGAATAGAGCTTAGTCATTTGAAAGGGGGCTAAAGGCCACCATATGTACATGTACAATATGCAGAAGCACCCTTGTGCAATATGAAAATACAAAGTACACACATATCTTAACATCCCCCTCAAACTCAGGGTGGATCAGAAAAGCTGAGTTTGGAGAGAAAGAAACGATGTTGAGCCCTTGTTTGTGCTTTGGTGAGGAAATCCGCCAACTGAAGCTCTGAGGGCACATAGCGAAGAACAATCACATCATCTTGTACTTGAGCTCGAGTGTAATATGTATCAACTCCAATATGCTTGGTGAGCTCATGCTTCACCGGATCACGAGCTATGTTGATGGCACTGGTACTATCAGACAAAAGTGGAGTGGGCACAGAAACTAAATCATCAAAATCCTCAAGTAACCATCGGAGCCAAGTAACCTCTACTGTAGCAAGAGCCATAGCTCGCAACTCTGCCTCTGCACTCGAACGAGATACCACGGTCTGCTTCTTAGTCTTCCAAGCAATGAGAGAACCACCAAGGAAAATACAATAGGCAGAGAGAGAGAGAGTGACGTTCAAAGGGGTCGCTAGCCCAAGTAGCATCAGAGTAGGCTTAGAGGTGAAGAGAGCTAGAGCGCGGGAAGAACAGACGACGAGTAATGGTCCCACAAAGGTAACGCAAAACCCGAAGAAGATGGCTATAGTGAATTTGGGTGGGAGCAGTAACAAATTGGCTAAGAATTTGAATAGCATAAGAAATGTCAGGACGGGTCACACCCAAATAGACAAGGCTCCCAACAATATGACGATACAAATGGGATCAGGGAGAGGTTCACCATCAATAGCACGAAGCTAAATATTGAGCTCCATGGGAGTCTCGACAGTGCGATGATCAGTGAGGGAGGAGCGAGCCAGAAGATCTTGAATGTACTTTTCTTGGGACAAATAAATGCCATCAGAGGAGGAAGAAACCTCAATCCTAAGAAAGTAACTAAGAGGACCAAGATCGGACATAAGGAATTGCTCACTGAGATGTGCCTTGACAAAGGCAATATACTCAGAATCATTGCCAGTGATAAGCATGTCATCAACATAAAGAAGAAGAAGAGTGTGACCACGAGGTGACGTGTGAATAAACAAGGCGGGTGTAGCAGAACCTCCTAAATTATATGGCCCACATGCACCTGTCATTGTCCCTAAGACCTCTGACGGCCATGCATGTATACTAGATAACCTAAGAAGATCTGTTGGGTGCCCTCGCAGGACCCCGATTCAACTACATTTGACAACTCATACCAGGATCAACAAAGGAGTAACTAAAACATTACAATATTTGTTACAAAACTTTACATCAGAGTGCGGAAGAATAACAACAATGAATTTATAAATCATGATTAAGTTAACTTTTTACAAACTTAACTTGTATTACGGAAGTCGAGTAGAACTACAAAAGATAACTTAGGTAGAGCACCTAAGTCAGGAGAGGACAACCAGATCATATCGAGCCCACCGACATGACCTCGGTTAATAGTACCTGTCAGTACCTGCAACAGGGGTTAACAAACCCTGAGTACTCAATTGTACTCCGCAAGACTTACCCGATGAAAAGAAAAGACTCCAAGGATATGCTGGCTTAAGGGAAGTAGTGAAGCTAGAAAAGAGAAGTTTTGCAGGAAAACTTACTACCAGTGGATCCTTGCTTTCAAACTTTTAATTAAGTTTTGGCTCCAGTTTTAGTATAGCCTAATTATAGCTAACTTTTGCACCTGTATCTATCTCAATCATAAATATAAGCATCACACTTGTTATTCTCTTCTTTTCCATCTCAAGTCTAACAGTAATCATGTTCTAGTTGTTGCTAAGATGTTGGTGCGAGGTCAAGACTCCTTTCTCATGGAGTAACGACGATTCAAACCGCTTGATTTACCCAACTGGGGCTTCCTAACCACACGACATATGTAGAACCCAATCTTGCATATATCAACTCTTACTTGGGTTGCCCAAAACCAGAACGTGTCCATCGCCACCCGAGAGCACAGTACTCCTCGAACCTGGCCCCATTCTAGCCTCGAGGGTACACGCTACTCTTGCCATCTCTCCACTCCCAGTGCGAGGTTAGACGTTCTCGTGATGGAATAACCGAAGTAAGGCTTACCCTTCCTTGGGTATGTGACTAGTACTATCTAAAACTCCTTGACTCGAGGGCCAACAACGTACGGTCCTTAACCGACATAGACGGGATCAACCACCAAAGACGATTCCCATGCCCCGTCCGGTCTCAAGTTCATTCTCATATTCATTTCCACATGCTCTCATGACCTGTCATTAGGTCAGGAGAAGCAAGGAATAAACCTGTTCTTGCGATCAAAGAAAACATTATTCAACTTCTACCGAAGTCTAAGCATTACTAAGCCTAAGAGATCGACCTACATATACTTGTGGGATATCATCTGGATATAAATGTAGATCAAGGTAATCATGCAACAATGGTTCCACCCAACTCCTATTAACTTAATGCACGTTACACTAGACTTTAAGTGTAATAAAACATTTATAAAATAGAAGAGTGGTCATATGTCCAGGGCTTGCCTGCGTTGCAGCGGTGGTTAGTTCTTATAGAAGTCAAGTTTGACACCAATACCACGGGTGGATCACTTTCTCCGAAGCTTGATCACCACGATCCAAACACTCTCGTATGCACTACACGGATATAAAATGATACGAGGTTTAATATGATGGAATGCATGTCATGATGCATTATGATGAACAAGGCATAACACACAAGAGACATTTAGAAAGGATAAACATTAGTTATCTACTTGAGTACAACTTTCCTTCGCGGTACAGTTGCAATTCAATAGAATTATTAAACAACTTTAATCACCTTAAGATGTTGTTAAGAAAACTACTTAACTTTACTTTTTACCCAAGAGGTTGCATCTAATAAGCAGGTAAGTCTATCACAAGACCACTAATTACTTACACAAGAAATCATTAACTATTAATGATCTATGTTAAACACATTAATTATCATTAACAATCCTAATTAACAAGTTAATCATAAACTTAAATAATTAATTAAAATGCCAAGGGTCATTATATATATTAATGTCCTAAGGTCATCACTCAATCCCAAAATCACACAAATCAAAATTATGATATATTCTCATCAATTAAGCATTTATTATATAATAAAAAAGGCATATAATAAAGTATATAAATAAAAGTTATCAAAATAGTACAAAACTTTTTGTGTGGATTCACAACATCAAATTCAGCATACTCAAGAATTTTCATGATTTTTAGACTTATACATTAATCTATAAAAATCATGGAAGATACATTTCTTAATTAATTGAACTATTTTTGTACCATAGCTAAAATACTAAAAATGACTATTTCATATTTTTATACATAGAGCACATCATGAACAAGTTACACACCAATTTTCATAATTTTATCATGCTTCCATAATTAGTTATGAAAATAACAAATATTAGTAATTATGGAAATTAACAAATCACAGAAAAAGGAAAAAGAGCCTCAGGCCCGGAGTGGCCCAACTCGGCCTGGTCCAGCGGGGAGGCTAGCCCAGGCGCGGAGGCACGCACGTAGCCCAGCAGCGCGGCAGGCTGGCCCAGCAGCGAAGGCGGCTCGGCAATTAAGCAAAACGGCCCTTCTGTTAATCATAAATCAACCCGCAGTACGCATGCACTATTCACTTGAGTCAGTAACTTTGCAAAAAGACCCCTGACCTTGTTTCTATTCACGCGTGATATCCTTCTTCTTCTCCTCCATCACAGACAGAGCAGAGGAGGTGACCGGGGCTCGCGGGGATGGCCGGTGGGTGGCCGGCGGTGGCGGAGAAGAGTAGCGCGAGAGCACCAGCGTGCCCGCCCGCACCGATGGGTGGTCGAGGAGTGGCGGAAGGCGACCAGTAGCCACCGGGCCACGACAACAGCGGCACGACGGTGGCAACGCTGGGCTTGATGCAGCTGGTGGCGGACGCCTGCGGCGGAAAGGGGTGGCGTAACATCTACGGGCCTGTGTGCAACCGGGGGTGCTTGCAGCGTAGCCCAGGATGACTCGCAGAAGCTCGACCACGGTGCCATGGCGGCCGGAAGCGGGTGGACCGACGTGGCAGTGCTCCCTACACAGAATTAGGTGGCGAGCGCGAGCGCGAGGTGCCTAGGGGAAAGAAGAGGAGGCGGTCGTGCCGTCAGTTGGGTACGGGGAGAGACGGAGCGGTGATAGCGGTGATGGCCGAGCTTGGGGCCGGCCATGGCATCTGTGCTCTATGGCGGCGGCGAGCAGAGCGGGCAAGTGAGCGAAAGCAGGGCAGCGAGGGAATGGGCGCAGGCGCACGCTCTGGAAAGGCAAGGACGCGACCACCCTGCGGTATGGGCGATGACCACGCGCAAAGCGCAGCACGCTCGGACGGCGCCGTGGCCAAATTGGTCACGGTGACCACGTGCCAGGCAGGGTCAGTGGCCATGTGCCCATCTTTAACACCTTGTGTAGCATCTTCCATGCAAAATCTGGTCGTGACACTGTACAAAAGATCTTTATCCCCTTCACTCTTCACTTCTTGTTAAAGGACCAGGGTCATTTGTCAATTGTATTAGGAAATAAACAGTGCCAAACATTGCAATGTCAGTGAAATCACAGAACTGGACAGTTCTCCAAACTGTTAGCAAAATAGAGTCTGATTCAAACTTTGAGCAATTACATTGCGTACAACCACTAGTCATACATCACAAACAATGATTCATTATCAAAGTACAAACTTCCTACCAATTTATAGAAGCATAGTTGCATAAATTTTATTTATGAAAATTGATTACATAAAATCTCAAACTTTAAATTTAACAACTGTTATTCAAAGACTTAGAAACATTTTGAAGGCTTAAAACAACACACAATTTTGAAATTTCAAAATTACTTCTGAATTTGCATTGAAACACAAAAATCTCCAAAAACAAAAGTTGCTCAAAATTTTCAACTCTACAACTTTGCTTTTGTGACCAAACTCAGATTTTGAATAATTTTTGAAATTTGGATTTGAAGGCAAAAGGGGACAAAAGTAGGGTTTCTGTAAATTAAAAATTACTTAAAATTTTTGAATATAACTTGAAAATCTGTAAAAAGAGAAAATGTATATCTTTGGTAGATCTACAACTTTCATAATTGGTCCATCACCCAATTATGCCTACTTTTTAAAATTGAGTTGAAATTCAAATTTGGGATTTGAATCTTTTCAATTTTATTCAAAATTTTACATTGAAACTTTGAAAACTCAAAACACCAAAGTTGTAAATTTAGGTAATACCTACAACTTTGCTTTTGAAGCCATTTTCAAATTTTGCCTCCATTTTGAAATTGGAATAGGGAAATGAAAATGGGTCAAATTTGGGATTTGCTTCTTTTCAAAATTGCTCCACATTTTACACTAAAACTTTGAAAACTCAAAACACCAAACTTGTAGCCCTTGAAAAGATCTACAAACTTGGTTTTGAACTTTTTCCCAAATTTTGCTTAGATTTTGAATAACACAAAAAGGGGTAAAACGAGGTTTTTCAGAAATCAGGGTTTTGAATTCTATCGATTATTCTTTTTAACTAAAACATGATTAATCCTTTAACACAAATAAAACATCATTTCAGATGATAAACAAACATAGCATAAACACATATAAAGCATTTTATTAATAAAATCAACATAACAATTTACTATTGAAACATTATTAAGAAACATGTGAAACATTTAAATGAAACATCTAAAACATTTCAGCACTTTACTTGAAACATAAGCAATAATAAAAACATTACCATGCTATGCATGAAACATGTGCAACATTTACATGTAACCATGCAACATGTGGTGCTTGTTTGACATGATGTTTGATGCTTATGCTCTGAGGATGCTCATGATCAAGCTTTTAATTGTTTTTAACATCCGGGATGTTATAGCGGGGTCATGATTGCTCTGAGAAAAACCAGCAACGGTGATCACAGAGATAAAGCACTGAAACCAAGCATGAGGGGCTTGTTTCAGACCATAAAGAGAGCGACGAAGACGACAAACCATGCCATCAGGAACAAGATATCCAGGAGGTGGTCGCATGTAGACCTCCTCATGGAGTTCACCATTAAGAAAGGCATTTTTGACATAAAGTTTAGAAATGGACCAAGCATGAACAGAGGCCACAACAAGGAGAGTGTGGATAGTGGTCATGTATGCCACAGGAGCAAAGGTCTCATCATAGTCACGACCATGCTCTTGCTGAAAACCACGAGCAACAAGACGGCCCTTGTAACGCTCGAGAGAGCCATCAGAGCGAGTCTTGATCTTATAGACCCACTTGCATGTGATAGGACAAGCATGAGAAGGGAGAGGAACAAGGTCCCAAGTGCCAGTGCGCTCGAGAGCAGCGATCTCCTCAGCCATGGCATGTTGCCATTCTGGATGACAAAGGGCATCATGGTAGGTGGTCGGCTCAGAAAGGACAGTGCCAACAAAACCATACCAATCGATAGGTTTCATCAAGCCACGATTGCGAAGATTATAACGTGAAGAGGGTCGAGAGAAAGAATCCTCAACCAAAGATGTTTTAATAGGAGATAAAATATCAGAAGATGACTCAACAGGAGGCAAGGCATCCTGGAGACGATGACTGTATGTGTGAATCACAGGAGGTTTGAAATCATAAATGGACCTAGGAACATGTGAAGGCGGCTCAGAGGGCAGCGGGGTAGATGGTGAAGGAGGTGAAGATGATGAAGATGGTGGAGGAGGAAGAAGTATAGTGGAGATAAGTGTATCAGGAAAAGTCAAGAAGGATAGAGGCTCAACAACAGCCTGAGGAGAAACATCAGAGGAGGGTTGAGGATAGAAGGAGCGAGACTCATCAAAAGTAACATCCCGAGAGATCCGCATACAACGAGCAACCGAATCCCAACAATGATAGCCCTTGTGCTTAGCACTATAGCCTAAGAACACACAATCTACAGATTGAGGGGTCAATTTAGTGCGTTCACAGGGAGCAAGAAGAACATAGCACAAACATCCAAAAAAGATGAAGACTGGAGTAATCAGGTGGATGTTCAAGAAGGCGCTCACAGGGGATGCTACCTTTAAGAGCAGATGAGGGCTGAATGTTAGTTAAATAGGTGGCAGTGGAGATTGCTTCAGCCTAGAAATGAGGTGGGACTGAGGAAGCAATCATAAGACCACGGGCGGTTTCAAGAAGGTGACGAGCTCAGCAACACCATTCTGAGCGTGTGCACCAGGACAAGAAAATTGTGAAAGTGTCCCCTGCTCAGAAAGAAATTGGCGAAGAGCACCCAAAAGATACTCCGCAGCAGAGTCAGCATGAAAAACATGAATAGGAGCATCAAAATAAGTGTGAATCATCCGAGAAAATGTCTTATATATATAGATAACACCTCATTACAATGTTTCATGAAATACACCCATGTGAAGCGAGAGAAGTCATCGATAAATATGGCATAATATTGATGACCTCCTTTTGAAACAAAACGTGCAGGACCCCATACATCTGAATGAACAAGGTCAAAATGACGTCGTGACACAGACCCACTAGAGGGATATGGAAGCTGGATCTGTTTGCCAAGCTTACAACCCTGACACTGATCTAATGAAACATCACTAGTGACATTTCCTAGAACACCACGACGAACAAGGGTGGACAACTGGGAACCACACAGATATCCCAAGCGATGATGCCACTGAGCAAAAGAGGAAGAAGCCGATGCAGGAGAAGCAAAGCCCACAAGACTGACAGAGGCAGCGGAAGGAAGACGAAGCCAATCGAGCTCCCAAAGACGCTGAGAATCACGGCGGCGAGGGCCAGTACCAACTAGGAGACCCGTGCTGAGATCCTAAACACGACAAGAGTCAGATAAAAAATAACACGACAACCATGATCGGTGAGCTGGCCAACAGAAATAAGTTGCATGGTCAAGTTAGGAACATAAAAAACATTGGGAACATGAAATGAAGAAGATGAAAGAGTACCACGACCAACAACTGAAAGAGTGAGCCATCAGCAGTTTAAAAAGTGAGAGGAATGGAAGTAGAGCAAATAGAAGAAAGACGGGTACGATCAGGCATCATATGAAAAGAAGCACCAAAGTCAAGAATCCATGGCAAGATACCTGATGTGAATGGTGGTCTAGTAGCAGCAGAGACTGCTAGGGTAGGAGACTGAGAAGTAACAGAAGCTGCAGCTCCAGTAGTGATAGAACTAGTAACTCCAGTAGGTGCAGGGACAGCAAGATGATGAAGTAACATGAGGATCTCCTGCTGTGTATCAGTATACTGAGACTAAGCCTACGAGGGATGCCCACCTCGGTGAGACTGAGCCTATCGCTTCTTGCAACAATGGTCCTCATCATTCCATCTTTGTTATAGTGATTACCATGAAGGCCACTTGAACTGTGAGTCCCACGTCCACCAGAGGCTGCTGAAACAGGCACTTTGGGAGAAGAACCAAGAATTCTAGACCGAGCTACCAGAACTGAGGAGGATGTCAACTGAAGTAGACCAGCGAACGAAGGCGAGTCTCCTCATTACGAACAACAGCAAAAGCCTCCATCAAGGACACACACGACTCACGAGCAAGTAACTGAGCATGAAGAGGCTCAAACTCGGCACGTAGACGAGTCAGGAAGTCATAGGTGCGATGAAGCTCAAGGTGGCTCTATTGCTTCCTGCAGGAATCACAAGTGTTCGGAGACAACTGAGGACTAAGAGTGTCAAGTTTATGCCATACTGCAGATAGCTGTCAGAAGAAATCCTCAACTGAACTGTCACCCTGCTGGAACAATTATTCTTGATGTAAGGCAGCAATATAAGTGGACTGACCAGAGGGCTCATAGTGCTGGCGAAGAAAGGCCCACATCTGAGTAGCATAATCAAGCCGAATAACCTCTCTAGCCAGATGCTTTTCCATACTAGCAACAAGAACAGCCCTAGCACGAGCATCTTCATCTAACCAAGTCCGATAGGCCCGAAAATGAGACATATAAGAGGCCATATCATCGTCATAAGCTTCACGCAACTTCTTTTGTTCATCTTCTGATGTTCCTGGAGGAATCACCGGCTGCACTGGACGATCAGGCAAGACTGGACAAGGTAGCTCACCACTGAGAAACTCCCAAAGCCGGAGACCACGCATATGCCACCGCATATGTGGGACCCACTCATGATAATTGGTGCCATAGAAAATCACTGGACAATGTGGGATTTGAGCACCACCAGAGGGAGGAACGGAACGAGATGCCATGGAGAAGAAAAACAGAGCAGCTCACAAGAAAACAAAGCAGCACTCGGCCGCAAAGCAGAGCAAAGTAAAGCACGGTAGTGCAGGGTGGCACAAGCACGGCGCAGGTGGGCGTGCTCATCAGAAGTCCCAACGTATGTCGGGAGTCTCGACCACTAGAAGTCCCGACGTACGCCGGGAGTTTCGACGTTGACCAGCTCGACAGGGCTTGGATGAAAACAGAGAAGAGAGAAAGCAGAGGAGGTGGCCGCGCATGCGTAGAGCAGAGCAGAGCACAGCATAGCAGAGCAGAGCAGAGCACGAAACAAAGCACACGTAGCACGCGGGCAGCCGCAGGAGTAGCAGCAGCTGCGAGACAGGGCCGTGCCCGGTGGAGGGACGCGCCGACGGCGGGACCGCACCCGATGATGAGGCCGTGCCTGGCGATGGGTGCCGCGCCTGCGGCAGGGCCGCACCTAGCAGCGAGACTGCATCCGACGGTGGGACACGCAGAAGCGGGGCCACGCTCGGCGGTAGGGCGTGCGGCAGTGGGGCTACGCTCGGTGTCGGGGCATGCAACGGCAGAGCGGCCAGAAGAGTTGCGCCCGTGTAACACCTCGGTGTTACGCAAGCATTAACCTTACAAATCATGAACATACCATGTCATTGCATTTATAATCATATGTAGTGAGAGTGTGCTTTTGGTAAAATCAAAGTTTGGGAAACTAATATTTCATAACATGTTGCGATAATGTGCTAGTTATATTCATCAAACTTGTGCAACTATAAATTTTATATCACTTAGAATTATAGGTGAAATTTTTGGAGCAACTTAACCACTCAAAGTTTTGTCAAAAACTTGTTTTAAAAATGTTATTTGGAAATATTCAAAAATCCTCCCTAAATTAGCTTTTATTCTACAATTCAAAATCTATAAGAGTTTTGAGGTTGGCCCCTTAATAAAAGTTGTAGGAAATAAAATTCTAAACAACTTTCATTTTTGGGCCATTTTCAGAAAATGTCATTTGCTTGCCCAAAAATTGAATTTGAAAACTGCAATTTGAATTTTATTTGAATTTCTCTGGAAAAATAAAAATGAAAAACATTTCCCAACGCTTGTGGGCCGTCGCCTCCCTTCTCGGCCTGCCCGCGAAGTGGCCCGGCCCAGCCGACCGCGCGCTGCGTCCGCCCGCCCGCCCGCGCGCCGTGTCCGCTCGCCCGCGCGCGCCGCGACACGTCCGTGGCCGCGCAGGCGCCGCGCGCCCCGTGGCCGGCATGCGCTGCTCGCCGTCCATAGCTGGCCGTCGTGGCCCCCGCCAGCGCGCGCCTCGCCCTTCAAGTCGCCTGCGCTCCCGCTTCCACCCTCCCTCTCCGATTTTCCCCGCCACGGCCCTCCTCCGCACCGTGCCGCGCGAGCACCGCGCTCGCTGCGCCACCGTCGCATCCACCGACCAAATTGGCCGACGGTGAGCCGCCATCGCCCGTCTTCTCGTGCACCTAGCTCCGCTTTCTTCTCCGGCACCCCGTGCGCACCCTTGTGTCGTCACTCGAGCCAGGTGGGTGCGAATTTCGTGCATCCGCCGCCGGCGGCCATGGCGCCACCGCGCGCGCGGCTTCCTGCGGGAGTGGTTCCCCGCTGCCCCTCGCGCTCCACTCTCGTCAAAAACGCGTCCGCCTGCTCCTTGCGAACCCGATGCTCGTCTTCCCGCGCCCATGCGTGGTCGGCAACGGCCACCGGCCGGTCGCCGCGCGGCCGCGACGCCGCGGTCACCGGCGCCTCTGTCTTCCCCCTCGACCTCCTCGCGCGAGCGGCTTTGGGCCGCAAGCCGAGCCGGGCCACCGTCCTCCCCCCCCCCGCACGCGCGCACCCGCGAGCCGAGACGGACCGGGCCGTCTGCCCCTTTTCGGTGTCGGCCCGTTTTCAAATAAGAATTTCAGTTTTTCTTTTCTTTTATTAATTGGAACAAAAATGCTTTAGTAATTGTTTGGGTGATTAAATGTGCTCCAAAAATTATGAAATAAATTTGTATGAGTTCCTTACAACTAGATCTACCATGTAAAAATATTGCATTTAATTTTTGCACTACTTTTCTGTAAGGTTTTTATTTAACTTTAAAAATAGCTATTTTCTTGTTAAATGGATAGTAAATTGTAGAAAATTCATAAAAATATGATTCCAAGTTTGTTAATCTTGTTGTGCCATCTACTTGCTAGGAAAAATATGTATCTTGCATGTTTAGTAGAAAATTTCTGAGGTGTAGTTTAAGTGCTTTTATTGCTAATAATTGTTATTTTTGTTAAATAGAAAAATATGAATAAAACATACAAGTAATAATTTTTGTACAGTGATTATTTACTGAGTAGAATCCAGGAAAAATGAGAAATCTGTTGTTTGATACTTTTCCTAGTAGAAAGTATTTTATACTCCTTTTTAGACCCTAGATTTGTTATTTTTGTGTAGGTAGTTCTAGTGCTCAAATTGCAATGAAACTTTTGTGACATGCTAGAATACATGTTATTAATCCACAGTAATTTTGTTAGATTTTTCAGAGATACTAAAATAAGTGTTTCTATTCAAGCATAGTGCTAAATAGGGTTTTCAAGTCACCCTTTGATGCTAGATTAGTTGGTAAACCATACTTTGGTGTATCTTTGAAGCATCTTAAGGGTCAAGGTGCCTTTGCATGGTAGAGTATAGTGGTGATAATTTATGAGTACATGTTCTTGGATGATGTAGACTACCTTGTAGAAGAGTCGTAAGTTCCACGTAATTCGAATAAAGCAACATGCTAATCTACATCTCATTCATCATCATCATCTCATGTCATCCCTGCAATGCACCTAGGCATGAGCACTTATGTATCTGCATCATACAGGATCGCAGGAAGTGACCCCGGTAGCAGTTCCCGAGGACCCGGAAGAGCAGTCCGAGGTGCAAGAGCAGGAGGCGACCGAAGCCGAAGAAGAGGTCGGTGAAGATCTTCCAGAGTGCCCCGACCACCGTCCGAGCTCTTTTGAGAGAGGCAAGCCCCGGAGCATTTCTCTCCCGGTTTGCAAATAATTTATTATTGATTTTACTTAATTGATGCATTACGTTTAGAAATTGTTTGCAACCGTTGCTACATTATACCTTGTTTCACCTTGCTTTACCCGATCCTCGTTATCTTGGTGTCCGTGGTCAATAATTGCTTAGTTTGCTTAGACCGGTAGAAGTCGGGTGATTGCCTGTCATCCGCGAGCTATAGGAGATTACCTGGATTTGTGTGAAAGATATGTCATATGAGAATAACTAAGTGTCGAATTGAAATTGAGACCGGGCGGAGACTTGCAGGGTTTCGAACTGTAGTGTTCTCCGTCTGAGTCGATTACGGACCGACCGTTGTTGGGCCTCGAGTCATGTTGAACGCATGCCTCACATTTAGCTGGCCGAATAAGGTACCTTTCGACCGCGAAGCTGGGAGATTATTTGGGCCGAGTGGATTGCCCGCAACGCACTGTACCGGAGCAGTAGTGGCAGGAAAAGGGGGCGCGATGATAAGGCCAAAGAGCAGTCGGGCGGCCCCCGGGTACATGTGGTTCCTGGCAAGCTCGCGACTTTACCTGAATAGTTGACTCGGTGACCAATATCTCACTTTAGCGGGTGAGTGAGATTTGTGTGAGGAATAACTTACCAGCTGGTTAATAATCGATTCGAATCACCATCGTTCACTGGATAGTGAACACTTGACTTGAGCTACTTCATCGTAGTAATATTGATGAAACACTTGGATAGTTATGTGAAATATGGCATGGTAACTATTGTTAATGATCCTCGGTAATCCTTACTTGCTTAATTACATGTTACTCTAGCACAGGTGCAAACATAGTTGATAGGATAATAAAGATTAACTTTCTGCATGCTTTTGGAAAAGAATTGTTAAGTTGAAAATGCTTTTCTTGCAAATGAGTCAGCTACCCCATCAGAAAACCTATCATGATCCTTGGTGTCATTTTATTTTGGTTCTGTCGGGTAAGTCTAGCTGAGTACCTTCTCGTACTCAGGGCTTTGTTCCCACTTGTTGCAGATGGGCAGATGTATTACGGCTACTGTATCAACTGCCTCTATCCTGTGATGGGCGAAGCTTAGGACCATGGGCAATGGTCATTCGCTACTTCTCGTCTGATGCTTTTGCTGGAGATGATCATAAGCTGGCACTTTATTTCAAACACTGTGTGTGTGCGTGATTTGAACTACTGCTTCCGCTACTTTTATCCGAACCTGGTTTGTAATAACTATGTTTAAACTCCGATGTATTTTGTGCCGCGAAGTTTTATGTAACTTATGATGGTGACCGCTAAACTTAGTACGATCTTGGCTGTTATGTGAAATGGTTCAAAATCCGTCGGGATTTCACGGACTACCGGGTTATACGGGCTTAAGTTTGTTAAATTGTCCGCTCGTTGGACGATTTTCCTACTTAATCTCGTATAATTGGGCGGTTCTGTTACAGCTGGCATCGGAGCATGGTTTAGCGTGATTACTGTTCATAAGTGTATTTAAAACAAAATTTTGTTTAAAAAGTGTGATTTCAAACTAAAAGTGTGCCAGTGGTCATATCCTGTATGCCCAGTTAAGGACTCTAGGTGGCTATTTAAGTACTAACTTGGGGTTCTTGCACCATATTTCTCTTTTCGTTGCTCATACGGCGTGCTATTGTATGAGTGCCACTTAATTGAGTGGTAATGTATGGATCAGTTACCTCTACGCTTCGGTAAGTGTGAGCTGTGAGAGCATGATCGGATACACCGCCGATCTAGGGAGAGTGCTTATATGATACTAGAGTAATTACATGTTCTACACATGTTTTTATGAAAGTATCGCATGTGTGGGTGTTCCGTCCGTTGAGGCGATGCCGTCAATAGGACGATGTGATTGGGTAGTTACTACCGTTGTACACGCATCTAGGGATTCGTATAGAGCATGTAGGTAGATTTACTGCTTTCATGCATTCGTGGGAGTTAGGCTGAAATGAATTTTCTACAGGTACATAACAGCGTTTTTCGTGTAGAACGAATTAGTTACGTATATGAGGGATCATTTGTATGCCACCGAATTCATCGTTAGATGTTCTTATTTTCTAAGTTTGTGAGAACGTAAGACTCGTGCATGCATCATGTTGCCTGTGCATTTTATTCATAACATGCATTCCTCCCCTTATAAAAGGATTATCCCATTTTGATAAAAGTGATACCGACTTAAAATATGTTCTCACTGGGTAATTAAAACTTGTGCTACAGATGGCCCGCACGAAGCAGACTGCTCGTAAGTCCACTGGCGGAAGAGCACCCCGTCACCAGATGGCCCCGCGGGAGCGCCGCAGCACGGACACTTTTCTAAGCGAGTTTGGCATGCCCACCTTGCTTTGGAGAGTGCTCCATGATGTGGGGTAACCAGAGGGTCAAGAGCCGGTGTACTCTTGGAGTGAGAGCCAGCTAGCTGAGGATGGACTTGCAGTAGTGGAAATCACCGTCCCTGCTCTTGGTGATGCGCCAGAATGGGATGGTTGGCATTTGGAGTTTGAGGGACGCACTCCAGTTGAGGGTGCAGAGGGCACAGCCTTTCGTGTCATCCGAGATATAATGAGCAGGTTTCCTAATGAGTTGGCAGCAGCTTTGGCCGGTACCTTTCCGAGAGATGATCCTCGCGATGCCATTTGGGTGCAACCGCAAGGAAGTGCCCTGGTTAGAGGCCCAAGTGAAGGACGGGCTAGCGACAACCACACTATGAGTGCCATGTATGCAGCCATCAGAGCATACCAGGGTCTTGAGAGTACCTATTGGACTTTGACTGGTCTGCGTGGTGATGACCGGCTTGAAGCAAGGAAGCAGAAGAAGAAGAAAGCACGTGCTATAGTTAGCTTGCAGGAGCAGTTGGCCGACATGAGCTTGCAGCGAGACCGGGCTCTCGAGAGAGGTGAGAGTGCTATGCAGCGGGTGCAGACGTTGACTCAGGCCAACAGAAATGCAGACCGCATGATGGGACAACTAGTTCAAGAAAGGAATGAAGCCTGGAATGAGAGGGACCTTCTGAGGTAGAGGGTCGAGGAGCTAGAAGAGTATAATGCCAACTTGCATGAAGAGTTTCATGCCCTCTACAACGGGGTGGGCCCGTATGCTCCTCCGGACGCCGCCCATATGGACATCGACGATGACGCCGCTACTGATGGTAGCGATGGTGACGCCTCTGACCTCGACGATGGCCCCGAAGAGTAGGCTAGTGCCCTACGTTAGTATCTAGGCTCTGTCACGATGGCCTTCTTTTGGTTTCCATGTATCGTGTTGTATCCTGTTCGATCTTGAGACTGGCGATCTTTTGGAACTCGGTTGTGTATGCGATGCCCGAACGCATAAAAGTCCAGTGTATGTATGCTGGCAACGTGGTTGTATTGGACGCGATGTTGCATTCGAAGTAACTTGATTAGTGATGTTATTTTAATTGGAATGCGATTATCCTCTGTTTTATTGTATGATTTGTTCTCTCCAATGAATTCAGTATGGCATTATTGTTCATTCAATTACAATTACTACAACTTCGCTCAATTATTACTTGTTGCTGGAATATGCAGATGGCAAACACTCGCCGTGCCATGTATGAGGCCGCCGAAACTGGTGGAAACGGTGCAGGGGCTGGTGGGAGTGGTGCCAACAACGTCAACCACCATGAGCCACAGCCAGAGCCACAATTGCCACCTCCTCCACCGCTCACTGCAGAAGTATTCTTCGCGTAGTTCCTTGGAAGCCAGCGCAATGCCGAGCAATCGCAGAAGAACATGGAAGATTTTCTGCGTACCATCGCCGAAAATGTTCAGAGAGGTAATAATCAAGGTGGTGGCCATGGGGTGAACCAGTACAGCAACTTCAAGGACTTCATGGATACTAGGCCACCTATTTTCAAGGAAGCAGCAGAGCCACTTGACGCGGAAGAATGGATCAACACCATGGAAGATAAGTTCCGCGTGTTGAGGCTCACCGAAGTTCTGAAGACAGAATATGCTGCACATCAGTTACAGGGACCCGCGGGGATGTGGTGGAAGCATCACCGCACCACCTTTCCCCCAAATGCACAGATCTCATGGAGAGAGTTCACTGAAGCTTTTCGTGGGGTCTACATTCCACCAGGGCTGGTTGAGATGAAGTTAGGAGAGTTCTTGGCTTTAAATCAGGGTACCAAAACCGTGACGCAATATTTGCATGCCTTCAACAACTTGTGCCGTTATGCTCCAGACATGGTCGACACAGATGCCAAGAGAATTGCTAGTTTCAAGAGAGGGTTAAGCCCGAAGATGATGAAGCATGTGGGTACCAATACCCACGCCAGATTCAATGACTTTGTCAGTGATTGTCTGAAACAAGAAAAGAACAACAACGCCTACACGGCATCCAAGAATCGCAAGAGGGTGTTTGAGTCAGAACCATCATAGTCCAGAGTTCTCACTGCAAATCGTTCTTCTTATCGCCCGTCCGCACCAGGTGCAAGGTTCATGCCGCCACAGCATAAGACCTAGAACTACAAGGGACCACAGAAGCCGTACAAGATGGTCGTGCCGCCAGCAAAGATCACCGCAGCTGCAGAACAGAGCAATTCCAAGGGAGCTATAGGATCTGTTGGTACAGTGAAGGGGCCCTGCTACAATTGTGGTCAGCCAGGCTACTTTTCAAAGTTCTGCCCTTATCCGCCTAAAAAGAAGCAACAGACTTACACTGCTCGTGTACACCACACCACCGTGGATGAGATTCCTGAGGGAGAGCCTGTAACTGCCGGTAAGTTTCTTGTTAACCATCACCCTGCAGTTGTTCTATTTGATTCTGGATCCTCGCATTCTTTTATGAGTCAAGCATTTGCACGGAAGCATGAACAATTATGCACAGAATTGAATTATGGTTATCGCATAAGTTTAGCAGGGGCTGATGTTTTAACCAATCAGATGGTTAGAGGGGCAACCCTTGAGTTAGGTAGTCGAAAGTTTTGGGTAAACCTGATAGTTATGCCTGGACTAGTTTTGGATGAATAATAGGAATGAACTGGATGAAGAACTGGGGAGCAGTCATAGATGCAGGCAGTCGAATGCTTACCCTTAAGGATCCCCAGACAGAGGGTACTTTTCAGGTGCCATTACCCAGGCAAACGGACCTTGTAAGTATAACCTGTGCCATGGAAGTCATTCCTATTCACCAGATCCCGGTAGTGTGTGAGTTCCCCGATGTGTTTCCAGATGAGTTACCTGGTCTTCCTCCAGATAGAGATGTTGAGTTTGGAATTGAGTTGATCCCTGGGACAGCTCCTATTTCAAGGAGACCCTATCGGATGCCTCTGGACGAGTTAGCTGAGCTAAAGAAGCAACTGAAGGAATTATTAAAGAAGGGGTTTATCCGACCAAGTAAGTCTGAATGGGGATGTCCTGCCTTGTTTGTGAAGAAAAAGAAAGAGGGTACTCTGAGAATGTGTGTGGATTATCGACCTCTTAATGCTGTAACTATCAAGAATAAGTATCCCTTGCCTCATATCGACGTTTTGTTCGATCAGTTAGCTAAAGCCAGAGTGTTCTCCAAGATAGACCTAAGATCAAGGTATTATCAGATAAAGATTAGGCCACAAGATGTCCCGAAAACCGCCTTTTCTACTAGATACGGGTTGTACGAGTATCTTGTTATGTCTTTTGGCTTAACAAATGCTCCTGCATATTTTATGTATCTAATGAATACGGTTTTCATGCCAGAGTTAGACAAGTTTGTAGTTGTCTTCATTGAGGATATTCTAGTATACTCTGAGAATGAGAAAGATCACGAAGAGCATCTGAGAATTGTCTTGACCAGACTGAGAGATCATAAGTTGTATGCTAAGTTCAGCAAATGTGAATTTTGGTTAAAGAAAGTTCCTTTCCTTGGTCATATTCTATCCGAGAATGGAGTTTCGATAGATCCGAGCAAAGTGCAAGAGGTTATGGATTGGAAAACTCCAACCACAGTGTCAGAAGTCAGGAGTTTCCTAGGGTTAGCTGGTTACTATCGCCGTTTTATTCCAGACTTCTCGAAGATTTCCAAACCAATGACAAGTCTGTTATAAAAAGACCACAAGTTTGTGTGGACAGGGGAGTGTGAGACAGCTTTCCACACCTTGCGGAAACTGTTAACCACTGCTCCAGTTCTTGCGCAGCCAGACATTGAGAAACCTTTTGATGTGTTCTGCGACGCATCAAAAATAGGATTAGGCTGTGTTCTGATGCAAGAGGGAAGAGTCATTGCTTATGCCTCCCGTCAGTTGAGAAAACATGAAATCAACTATCCGACACATGATCTTGAGCTTGCCGCTGTAGTGCATGCCTTAAAGATTTGGAGACATTATTTACTTGGTAATGTATGCAATATTTTCACCGATCACAAGAGTCTCAAGTACATTTTTATCCAACCAGAATTGAACATGAGACAGCGAAGATGGTTAGAATTAATCAAAGATTACAACTTGAATGTACAGTATCACCCTGGGAAGGCCAATGTAGTAGCAGATGCTTTGAGTAGAAAGTCACATTGCTTGAATATGCAACCCTTGCTAGAAGATGGTTTTAATCTGATGCACCCTGCCGTGTTACATAGTATTCAGATCAGTTGCTCCTTGGAAAGTAAGATAATAGAAGGCCAGAAAACAGACAAAGGGATATTTCACATCAAAAAGAAAATTAGAGAAGAACCCTCCAAACACTTCAGAGTGGACGAACAGGACATGTTGTGGTTTGACAACCGTCTTGTTGTTCCAAAGGATAGAGAGCTTAAGAATAAACTTATGGATGAAGCTCATCTCTCTAAGTTATCCATTCATCCTGGCAGTAGTAAAATGTACCAAGAACTAAGACCTCGCTATTGGTGGACAAAGATGAAGAAAGAAATTGCAGCTTATGTAGCCAGATGTGACACATGTTGTAGAGTGAAAGCCATTCATATGAAACCTGCCGGATTGTTACAACCTTTGTCAGTACCTAGTTGGAAGTGGGATGATATAAGTATGGATTTCATCACAGGCTTGCCCACTACTCAGAAAGGCCATGATTCGATTTGGGTAATCGTGGATCGTCTTACTAAGACAACCCACTTTTTGCCTGTCAAGACAGATTATAGACCACCTCAATATGCCGAGAAGTATATTGCTGAGATTATAAGATTGCATGGAATACCAAAGACTATAGTGTCTGATAGAGGGTCACAGTTCACTGCTCACTTTTGGGAGCACTTGCATAAAGGTTTGGGAACTAGTTTGATTCGTAGTACTGCCTATCATCCTCAAACAGATGGTCAGACTGAAAGGGTTAATGCTGTTTTAGAAGATATATTAAGAGCCTGTGTGTTGTCCTCCAGGGGTTCATGGGAGTCATGGTTACCCTTAGCAGAGTTTGCTTATAATAATAGCTATCAAGAAAGTATCAAAATGGCACCTTTTGAGGCTCTGTATGGCCGAAAGTGTAGAACACCTCTAAACTGGATTGAGCCAGGGGAAAGAAGGTATTACGGTATTGACTTTGTGGAAGAAGCCGAAAAGAAAGTTCATATCATTCAGCAAAATATGAGAGCAGCTCAGTCACGTCAGAAAAGTTATGCGGATAAGAGGAGGAGACCACTTGTGTTCGAAGTTGGTGACTATGTTTATCTAAAAGTCACGCCCATGAAGAAGAAGCGGTTTGGAGTACGCAGAAAGCTTGCCGCCAGATTTGTAGGACCATACAAGATTTTGGAACAAAAGAGTCCAGTGGCTTATAAATTAGAGTTACCTGAGGCAATGGGTGCTATATTCCTAGTTTTTCATGTATCGCATCTCAAGAAGTGTTTGCGCGTTCCAGAGGAAAGAATTGAACCTCGAGGCATAAAAATTAAGTCAGATTTGGTGTATCGTGAGCAGCCAATTCGAGTTTTGGATTCTAAGGAGAGAGCTACTCGAAATAGTATGGTGAAAACATATAAGATTCAGTGGAGTCATCATGATGAAGGGGATGCATCTTGGGAGACGGGTGAATACCTACAAAAAGCATACGAAGATTTTTATAATAAATGGTTCGTAACCCAAATCTCGGGACGAGATTTTTATAAGGGGGAGGGCTGTAACACCTCGGTGTTACGCAAGCATTAACCTTACAAATCATGAACATACCATGTCATTGCATTTATAATCATATGTAGTGAGAGTGTGCTTTTGGTAAAATCAAAGTTTGGGAAACTAATATTTCATAACATGTTGCGATAATGTGCTAGTTATATTCATCAAACTTGTGCAACTATAAATTTTATATCACTTAGAATTATAGGTGAAATTTTTGGAGCAACTTAACTACTCAAAGTTTTGTCAAAAACTTGTTTTAAAAATGTTATTTGGAAATATTCAAAAATCCTCCCTAAATTAGCTTTTATTGTACAATTGAAAATCTATAAGAGTTTTGAGGTTGGCCCCTTAATAAAAGTTGTAGGAAATAAAATTCTAAACAACTTTTATTTTTGGGCTATTTTCAGAAAAGGTCATTTGCTTGCCCAAAAATTGAATTTGAAAACTGTAATTTGAATTTTATTTGAATTTCTCTGGAAAAATAAAAATGAAAAACATTTCCCAGCGCTTGTGGGCCGTCGCCTCCCTTCTCGGCCTGCCCGCGAAGCGGCCCGGCCCAGCCGACCGCGTGCTGCGTCCGCCCGCCCGCCCGCGCGCCGTGTCCGCTCGCCCACGCGCGCCGCGACACGTCCGTGGCCGCGCAGGCGCCGCGCGCCCCGTGGCCGGCATGCGCTGCTCGCCGTCCACAGCTGGCCGTCGGTGGCCCCCGCCAGCGCGCGCCTCGCCCTTCAAGTCGCCTGCGCTCCCGCTTCCACCCTCCGTCTCCGATTTTCCCTGCCACTGCCCTCCTCCGCACCGTGCCGCGCGAGCACCGCACCGCGCTCGCTGCGCCACCGCCGCATCCGCCGGCCAAATTGGCCGACGGTGAGCCGCGGTCACCGGCGCCTCTGTCTTCCCCCTCGACCTCCTCGCGCGAGCGGCTTTGGGCCGCAAGCCGAGCCGGGCCGCCGTCCTCCCCCCCCCCCCCCCCGCGCGCGCGCACCCGCGAGCCGAGACGGACCGGGCCGTCTGCCCCTTTTCGGTGTCGGCCCGTTTTCAAATAAGAATTTTAGTTTTTCTTTTCTTTTATTAATTGGAACAAAAATGCTTTAGCAATTGTTTGGGTGATTAAATGTGCTCCAAAAATTATGAAATAAATTTGTATGAGTTCCTTACAACTAGATCTACCATGTAAAAATATTGCATTTAATTTTTGCACTACTTTTCTGTAAGGTTTTTATTTAACTTTAAAAATATCTATTTTCTTGTTAAATGGATAGTAAATTGTAGAAAATTCATAAAAATATGATTCCAAGTTTGTTAATCTTGTTGTGCCATGTACTTGCTAGGAAAAATATGTATCTTGCATGTTTAGTAGAAAATTTCTGAGGTGTAGTTTAAGTGCTTTTATTGCTAATAATTGTTATTTTTGTTAAATAGAAAAATATGAATAAAACATGCAAGTAATAATTTTTGTACAGTGATTATTTACTGAGTAGAATCCAGGAAAAATGAGAAATCTGTTGTTTGATACTTTTCCTAGTAGAAAGTATTTTATACTCCTTTTTAGACCCTAGATTTGTTATTTTTGTGTAGGTAGTTCTAGTGCTCAAATTGCAATGAAACTTTTGTGACATGCTGGAATACATGTTATTAATCCACAGTAATTTTGTTAGATTTTTCTAAGATACCAAAATAAGTGTTTCTGTTCAAGCATAGTGCTAAATAGGGTTTTCAAGTCACTCTTTGATGCTAGATTAGTTGGTAAACCTTACTTTGGTGTATCTTTGAAGCATCTTAAGGGTCAAGATGCCTTTGCATGGTAGAGTATAGTGGTGATAATTTATGAGTACATGTTCTTGGATGATGTAGACTACCTTGTAGAAGAGTCGTAAGTTCCACGTAATTTGAATAAAGCAACATGCTAATCTACATCTCATTCATCATCATCATCTCATGTCATCCCTGCAATGCACCTAGGCATGAGCACTTATGTATCTGCATCATACAGGATCGCAGGAAGTGACCCCGGTAGCAGTTCCCGAGGACCCGGAAGAGCAGTCCGAGGTGCAAGAGCAGGAGGCGACCGAAGCCGAAGAAGAGGTCGGTGAAGATCTTCCAGAGTGCCCCGACCACCGTCCGAGCTCTTTTGAGAGAGGCAAGCCCCGGAGCATTTCTCTCCCGGTTTGCAAATAATTTATTATTGATTTTACTTAATTGATGCATTACGTTTAGGAATTGTTTGCAACCGTTGCTGCATTATACCTTGTTTCACCTTGCTTTACCCGATCCTCGTTACCTTGGTGTCCGCGGTCAATAATTGCTTAGTTTGCTTAGACCGGTAGAAGTCGGGTGATTGCCTGTCATCCGCGAGCTATAGGAGATTACCTGGATTTGTGTGAAAGATATGTCATATGAGAATAACTAAGTGTCGAATTGAAATTGAGACCGGGCAGAGACTTGCAGGGTTTCGAACTGTAGTGTTCTCCGTCTGAGTCGATTAAGGACCGACCGTTGTTGGGCCTCGAGTCATGTTGAACGCATGCCTCACATTTAGCTGGCCGAATAAGGTACCTTTTGACCGCGAAGCTGGGAGATTATTCGGGCCGAGTGGATTGCCCGCAACGCATTGTACCAGAGCAGTAGTGGCAGGAAACGGGGGCGCGATGATAAGGCCAAAGAGCAGTCGGGCGGCCCCCGGGTACATGTGGTTCCTGGCAAGCTCGCGACTTTACCTGAATAGTTGACTCGGTGACCAATATCTCACTTTAGCGGGTGAGTGAGATTTGTGTGAGGAATAACTTACCAGCTGGTTAATTATCGATTCGAATCGCCATCGTTCACTGGATAGTGAACACTTGACTTGAGCTACTTCATCGTAGTAATATTGATGAAACACTCGGATAGTTATGTGAAATATGGCATGGTAACTATTGTTAATGATCCTCGGTAATCCTTACTTGCTTAATTACATGTTACGCTAGCATAGGTGCAAACATAGTTGACAGGATAATAAAGATTAACTTTCTGCATGCTTTTGGAAAAGAATTGTTAAGTTGAAAATGCTTTTCTTGCAAATGAGTCAGCTACCCCACCAGAAAGCCTATCATGATTCTTGGTGTCATTTTATTTTGGTTCTGTCAGGTAAGTCTAGCTGAGTACCTTCTCGTACTCAGGGCTTTGTTCCCACTTGTTGCAGATGGGCAGATGTATTACGGCTACTGTATCAACTGCCTCTATCCTGCGATGGGTGAAGCTTAGGACCATGGGCAATGGTCATTTGCTACTTCTCGTCTGATGCTTTTGCTGGAGATGATCATAAGCTGGCACTTTATTTCAAACACTGTGTGTGTGCGTGATTTGAACTACTGCTTCCGCTACTTTTATCCAAACCTGGTTTGTAATAACTATGTTTAAACTCCGATGTATTTTGTGCCGTGAACTTTTATGTAACTTATGATGGTGACCGCTAAACTTAGTACGATCTTGGCTGTTATGTGAAATGGTTCGAAATCCGTCGGGATTTCACGGACTACCGAGTTATACGGGCTTAAGTTTGTTAAATTGTCCGCTCGTTGGACGATTTTCCTACTTAATCTCGTATAATTGGGCGGTTCTGTTACAGCCCGGCAGCAAGGTCGCCACAATGATAGTCACACGGGACAAGTGCCACGGCGACCACGATGGATAAGCACGGTAGCGGAGCAGCAGAAGAGCACGGATGAGCGCGCGAGGAGGAGTGTGGTAAACCTTAACCCTAGAACCTAGGCTCTAAACACCATGTTAGAATAGAGCTTAGTCATCTGAAAGGGGGGCTAAAGGCCACCATATGTACATGTACAATATACAGAAGCACCCTTGTGCAATATGAAAATACAAAGTACACACATATCTTAACATTTGTTATCCTCACAACCATCTTGACATGCTGGGCAACTACTTGAGTTTTCAATATGTCGATTTGCTAGGATCCCTTTACATGGAATAGCCCCATGCAGCACCCTCCAGCCAAATATTTTGATTTTGCTTGGAACCTGCAGATTCCACAAATTTCTCCAAATTTCGACGTCCCCCACACCGCTTGCTTGCTCCTGCACCAAGTTACCTCTGAATTTGTGAGACCATTGTAGATGATAAGCTAATTTGATAGAAAAGAAATCATTCCTATTGAAATGCCATGCAATAAAATCTTCTCTACCGACAACCAGTGGTATCTGTAAAATTCGATGCACATCCACAGACCAGAACAAGTCTCTGATCAGCTCAACATCCTAGCTTCCTGTCACCGAGTTAATCAACTCATCCACAGTAGTAACCAGACTATGACCTCTTGGTGTCATGACTTTCCTATTATGACTTGCTGGAATCCAACTGTCATCCCATATGTTAATTTGAGAGCCATCGCCCACATGCCAGATATGACCTTGTTTAAAACAATCCAACCCTGAGAGAATGCTTTGCCAAGTAAAAGAGCCGGTTTGGCATTTAATAACTTTCCATCAGGGCAACATTTAGCTCTAAGTACTCTAGCCCAAAGAGAGTTTGGCTCAAATAACAATCTCCATACCTGCTTATCAAGCAAAGCAAGGTTGAAACTTTCCAAATCTCTGAACCCCATCCCACCTCTTATCTTCGGGATGCAGAGATCCACCATGCCTTCCAATGTATCCTTTTATGGTCATCTTCATTGCCCCACCAGAATTGTGAGATAGTGTTTGATATCCCTTTACAAATGTTTTTTGGAATTTTGAAAACCATCATCGCATAGACGGGTACGGCTTGAGTGATAGCCTTTATAAGAATTTCCTTTCCCCCGTACTTAGCAATTTCTCCTTCCAACCCTTCGTCTTGGCACATACACGATCAATTAGATATTGGAAGCAATCACTTCGGTCTACCCCTACCATCGACGGGAGACCCAAATATGTGCCATAGCCCAATGTTAATGGAGAGGACTCTCGATATAGCTTTTATCTTTGTCCTTAGTTGCAGTGGCGGAACCAGCAGTTTTGATTAAGAAGGTCTAGGCAAACATGATGACACCTCTAAGTGTGATAAATATATACATAGGTGTATGACTCAATAACTTTTTAAATATTTTTATATATGTAGTTAGTATTCGTAAAGAAAAAACACAACATTATGATAAAAAATCACAATATTATGGTATTATAAATTTCGCACTACGTGGTGGGAGGGCATTGGCTCTTGCTAGCCCCCTGGTTTTGCCACTAGTTGTGCCTATGAGGTAGAGGTAGTTTGTTGTCAAAGGTAGAAACATGAAACTTTATGATTCTGAATTCCAAATGCAGTGAAAATGGAGTGTGCAAGGAATTCTTAGGAATGTTTGCTGCGAAAATTAATTTCATCTTAGGTCAACATATATGTCTTAGAGCAACTCCAAGAGATTCTCTAAATCCTTACTAAATGTTAGGAATAAAGATTTTGGTGAAAACTATCATCTAGCAGTTTCTCTAAATGGTTATCCATATAGTCATTTTCTATTCTAGATTTTTTGCTAGCAAAAAATAAAAGATAAGAATGGCTCTCTAGAGTTCGCGCGAGATATAGAAAAACTATTGGAGAGTGAAAAAATAAATAAAGGAATTTTTATGCAAATGACTCTCTAAATGATGATTTAGAGAGTGAGATTTAGAAAGGCTCTTGAAGATGTTCTTAGGTCAACATTTTTCTTCATCATTTATATTAAAAATGTTACAATATTATTGTCTACAAGATTGTAGAGCCACACTTTTTTAAAAATGCTGAAGTAGTCTTTGTAAAACTCGAGCCAGGCCATCTTTAAAATGCTTAATGCATACAGTAACAATAAAAGACAAAATTGAAACAATGGATATGAGTTAAAGTAAATATTATTAGGGCAAAAAAAAAGAACCTTACCTTGTGCCTGCAGGCTTTAGGCCTTGTGGGCTGGCCGAATCGGGCTGTTGAAAATTGGGCCTGACCGGTTGAGCTGGCTTAAAATCTGCCACAAGTTCACACTAACAGACATGGGCCTGGGCTTTGTATTTCACGTTCTCGTAGTTTGTGGAAAATTGTTGGTCTGAACAAAAACAAAAAAAATGCAGAAATACAATCTGTTAAAGTTCTTGTTGGCAGGAGGAGTATATTTTTGCTAGTCTTTTTGTTCGTGCAATTATTTATGCAAAAAAGAAACAAATCATGAAAGATTACTCCGCTTGTTACCACACGCTCGTCCGAACGGCGTGCATAAAATTCAGCACTTTGTGCAGGGCTCCCAAGCCTGTACATAGGCGGTAGCTATTGCATTTGCATGTCTCAAAATCTTCTGGACTAGGCGCCTGAATTTTCATATACTCCCTCCATATTGGTAAAAGAAGTCGTTTTAGACAACGACACGGTCTCCAAAGCATAACTTTGACTTCATTTTTCTATAAAAATATTTATTCAAAAGTGATATATGTATACTTTTATGAAAGTATATTTCAAAACAAATCTATTCATATTGTTTTCACATTTCCAAACTCAACAACTTAAAAGTTATTCATGATTTATATTCCCAATGTTTGACTCAAACCTTGTCCAAAACGACTTCTTTTACCAACATGGAGGGAGTATATAACAGTTTTAGAAAATCGTCTAGTACAATTAAAAAATAATTTATAATAGATAATTTATAATTTTTGTATAATCAGATAATGACAAAAGTACATATTAGCTGAATAACAATAAGGAAATTAAGCATCTGAAATACAGAAGAAGTGCGAATCTTTTGGGGCCTTAAATTTCACTTAGAGAGCCTCTTGGGAGGCTCGATGGTAGTTACCACTAACCAGCAGCAGTCAGATGTAAACGCATACATGCACTGTTTGGTGCCTGGACGACAACCTACGTGCTGGAGCTCAGCAACAGAACGGAGGACCTCCACACACATATCTGTCTCTGCCTACCTGTAACGCCCGACGAACTCACGAGCAACAGAACGGATTCGATCGGTCGGTCCAGATCACAGATGGCTTCTACTCGTACTACTACGTGAGTATTGTAACGTCTAGCTTCGCCTGGCCTGGTCTGCACAGTCATTTCTTGGCAGGCTGCCTTGGGACCTGGGACCTCCAGGAGCCGAGCCCACATGAAGCGTCCGTTGGCGCAGCGTGTACAGTGTACGAACCAGCGGCCGAAGCCAGGCACAGTGTGCAGCAGAGTGGCCACCAATGACCAACCAGTTCGCCGGCGCCCGGCGCGGCCTGCCAAACAGGCTGTCAGACCGGGGGCCCCTGCATCACACAAGACGACGACGCTCGTCACGTGCACGCTGACACACGCAACGGCACCTTGCCAGTAGTATGCGTCTGCAGCTGCAGCGGACTGGTGACTGACGGCCCGTTGCCCCGTGCGGCCGCGCGGATTTGCTCGGAATTCGCCGGAATTCGCCTCGCCTCACCGAGCGCGCGGGCGGCAACGGTCGGGCGGTCCAGCGCCGGCCTGGCCCGCGGCGGCGGCCATCCAAAACCAACCCGCGCCCGTGCTCTTGGATCACGTGCTTTTGGATCGGGACAACACGATCCCGGTCATGGTCATGGCTGAAAGGAGCTGGGTACAGCGATCCTGATCCGTTCCCGGCGCCCGCCCCCGCCTGGCTCTGGCTCGCCGCGGAGTCCGCGACGCCGACGCGCCAACTATGGGGGCATCGAAAGAAGCCCGAGGAGGAGCCGGCCGGACGCCGGTGGACGCGTGGATTGCAACTTCGCAACGGACGTGACGACGCCAGGGGAAAACAAAACCTGCTGTTTTCCCGCCGGGTCGGCTGCGGCCTCTCTCTCCGTCTCCGGCGCGCGTCTTCGCGTCGTTTCTACGGCTTGGCTCCTCGGCACGTCACGTCACGTCACGGAGGTACTCCGTAGATGTATGTGTGTCCATTCGCCCCAACGGTCTGGAAACAGCGAGCTCGAACGCAGCACTCCCAGCTCTTGCATTTGTGTCAGTAAAACCTCTGGAAAAGTGGCGGCTGTGGACTTTTCAGTCTTCGCCACGAGAACGAAATGGACGTGGATAGAGAGAGGAAATGGTGGGCCTACGTTCTTCCGCCGATCAGGACGCTGGGGTTCTTTTCTTGCCGTCCGTCTCGCATGGAGGTATCCTGAAACGTGAACGTTATCTGCACCATCCCTATTCGTTTCTGAAGATTCCCTGGATTATTCGGGACTTTATTTATGTATGTATATTGCGTTCGCAGGTTCAACTCTTTATTTCCCTACGAAGAAAAGAAGGAATAGTTCCATACTTTCAAGTACTGTTCCTCCTGAAAGAGCTAAGAAGATCAATGAATTTAGCTAGTGCTCGATGAAAACAGTTAATCATAGCCGTGCTGGCAGTTCAGTACTCAAACCCGACGGGAATTACTCAGTCTCATCGCACAAATTCTTTTACGCCTACCATCGTATCAACAAACTCAGAACTGCATGTTACATCAACGTTAACTACAATATTATTTTCCTGAAAGGCCTTTCTGTGGTGCAAATACAGACGTCTGAACCATACAGCAACGTGGGCGGAAAATCTGAAACACGTCACGACTTTCACGGTGGCCTGGCACTGGCAGCAAATGATGCAGTAAAAAAATCATGTCGTTTCCTCCTAGCTAACTTAGGCCTTGTTCAGTTCTCCTCAAAATTCTAAGTTTTTTCACTCTCTCTATCACATCAATTTTTAGCTGCTTACATGGAGTATTAAATGTAGGTAAAAAAATAACTAATTACACAGTTTAGTTGGAAATCACGAGATGAATCTTTTGAGCCTAGTTGGTGACAATATTTGCCCAATAAAACGAAAATGGTACTATTCATCGGTTTGAAATTTTTTACGATCTAAACATGGCCTTATCATCGTGACACCTCCACTACTTCCGGGTGAAAAGATATTGGAGATCCCCTGCTATTATATTGTGCCTAACTCTGCCTTTCCTGTGCACAAAAGACCAAAAGAAACATGTAGTTTTGCCCAAAAACTACCAGTTTGTTGCAGACCATCCCTGAACTATTTTGTTCGATACTACAATGTCATCCCTGAATTTCTTCAGGGAGAAAAACACCAGCAGAACTTTTGAGAAGGGCTTTTTTCACCCATCACTTTTTTGGATGGATTTGAGAAGAGTTCACTCTTTACTGCCATGTAAAGCAAAGTGGTGCTGTCTTATATATAAGGTGCATTTCCTTACCCCCGTAGTCCCATTCCACGCCACCACCATTTCAGCCAAAGCAGGCAAGCAGCAGCTCAGCTCCGTTTCCAGCGCTCACTAGCTAGTCGGCTGCTGCGCCACGCCATGGCTCCTCTGCTGTTCAGGGACATGAAGGGGCTCTCGTGCTCGTCTCCGGCGTCCACGGCGATATGCCCGAGCCTGGAGCGGCAGCCGATGGTCCGGTCACACAAGGCCATTGCTAGTCCCAGTCCCAGCCCCAGCCCCCTGGCTCACGTTCCTCCCGAGCCCAGGACACACCGGCACGACGGCAAGAAAGGGCAGCAGCAGCAGCAGCAGCACAAGGTTGTCGTCCTCCCGAACAACACTGGTGGCTTCGTCAGCCCGGCCGGCTCGTCCAGGTACTTGCTGAGCAGCGGCCGCTTCGCCGCCACCGTCACCGAGGAGATCCAGGAGGTGGTGGAGTCTGCCCCGGCCGTCGATGCCAAGCGGGAGGAAGCAAGTGAAGCTGCTGATGCGAAGAGCGGCGCGCAGGCGCAGGAGCAGGTGAGGAAACAATCCTACACTTATCCTGTGGTCTTGTGGATCATTACTGAACAGTGAACACTGACTATGACTAGCGTGCAGTACTTGTGTGATTTCTTTTTTTATAGCGTGCAGTACTTGTGTGATTTCTTTTCTTATTTTTAACATTTGGCCCTACTCTTCTTGATTAGAAAATCAGAAGTGAGATTATGTGATCAGTAGCAACAATCATTTCGGTGTGGGGGCTTTGAGGGTTATACAATGTTTTCTCGTTTGATACCTGGAACTTCCAGGTGAAGTTATCCAAATACCATGATTACAGGCAGATAGGCTTTTTGTTAAAAGTTGGTTAAAGATTCTGTATTGCACAGAGATATGCATATAAAATTGCGGAATGGCTGCAGCTTTGTGGCCTACTGGATTGGCATCAGAACTTCACAGTCTCACATCATGGCACCTCTATTTTTTTTATTTTTTATTCAAGCTTGCGCATTTGTCTCGTTTAGTTCAAAATCCGCGAAGCCAACATATGTTCCTTGCTAGATTCGCTTAAGAAAACATGTGTTTCTATGAACTGAGCTCCAGCATTTGCATCTTATCAGGTGGTTGTGCTCAAGGTATCCCTGCACTGCAAAGCATGCGCTGGGAAAGTGAAGAAGCACCTCTCCAAGATGGAAGGTGAGCCTGACAGCTACTGTATTTCTTCAGGATCTGAAACTTTTGTTCAGAGTTAAAAGACAACAAGATCACACAACTAACCCTTTTCTGGTTCTGGTGATAATAACCAATCCAAACGGGGGCGCGCCTGTGAATGCAAACAGGCGTGACGTCGTTCAACATCGACTTCGCGGCGAAGAAGGTGACGGTGGTCGGCGACGTGACGCCGCTGGGTGTGCTCAACAGTGTGTCCAAGGTGAAGAACGCCCAGCTCTGGGCGGCGCCGCCGGCGATAGCCGCCTGAAGGGAAGACGAGAAGGAAAGGAGGCCCGAAAACCAAAGCTTCTTTGCGCCTAGGATCTGTTCCGGTTGGCCGTGGCTGGTAGGGAGTGCGCAGCTGGAGCTGGAGAGGTGCACGTCCGCACCACGGCACCCGTGACGCGTGCACCGTCCGGGCACTGGCGGCCACGGCCGGCCAGAGCACGCTGGGCCAGCGCGAGACTGTGAGCCTGCGCTGGTGTGTCTCCTCGACCAGCATGCGTCCACCGTGTGTCCGTGTGTCCGTGTCCTGGCACTTGAATGCGGCTTTGGTTTTTTCCTGTGGTCGGCTTGTGACCCTCTCCTCTCCTTGTTTGCTGTGGTTGGCGCCATGCGAGGTGAATGCGATCTTGCTTGGTGCTTGCTGTTATGAATGGGTGACTGCTTTTTTCCTCTGTGCTGTAAGCCTGTAATTAATATAAGAATGGCACTGCATTGTGCTGTCTGGAAGAGTGAGTGGCGTGTATTTGGTGTCTGGAAACTGATTTGATGAGTGGCCTTCAAGCAAGACATCCAGAAATTTTAACTCACACATCACGTAGGGCGAGTGTGAAACGGATAATTTCTCTCGTCCCGAATCTGAATTTCAAGAACACTGAAAAGAGTTTTAATATCTGTGCAGATATGGATTATCGGAATTTCAAGAACACTGAAAAAGAGTTTTGATATCACCAAACTGCTCCCACGCCCGCTCTCCCTCGCTGCAGTGCCACCAAATCGCCGCCGCCGCCATTGCCAAAGAATCCACCCGCCACCGTCGAACTCTCGATTGAGAACGCTGTTATGAAATGGTGTCTCTCAACAGACACCCCTTCGGTGATCTCAACGACGTCACGAACAGACACCTATTCACGAAGTGATCTCATCCATCAATTACAAGATTAGTAGATAGGATTAGACAGTTAGTTTACTCCCAAAGGGCATGTCCTTTGGGAACAGTCGTGTCCCTTCGTAACACCCCTTCACTTGTATAAATATATTTCAGAGATCAATGAAAGTAACAGTTCTTCCAATCTTGTTCATTTACATTCACGCTTAACACGTTATCAGCACTTTGCTCTACGAACAAGAAGAAAACAGGAGGCGAAGAACGAAGCAGTTTCTCTTGGCGATCGTGACGCAATCTTCATCTCCTGCAGTCCTGCTTGTTGCTTTTTGTGACTCATGGAGCCCGGCGGCAAGATGGTCATCATCCTCGCCGCTCGGCCACGCTACAGCAAAGGCACATCTTCCGGCAACGGAACCACCATGGCCTTTTTCTTCCTGAAAAGAAGATCACGTTGCTGTCCCATACCATGGCAAAAAGAAGCATTTGTTCTCACGGGTAAGCATCATGTGTATGATGAACTAACATAGATGTTCTTCATCAACCTTTGGAACGGCAAGAACTGACACAACTCGCAAGATTAACGAGATCACAGAAACTCATCTCGACAGTACGGTATAAAACATGTGTTCAATTTTGATGTTTACCTTGCGTATGGTATTAGTCATCGCCATCCACCGCACCCGCACGATCTCCACGACTGCGGCCCCTAGCGCACTGGCTGCTGCGCGGACTCCGCGTCCCGTGGCCGGCCAGCCTGAGCCCGCTGCAGTAGCCCCCAACGCCTGGCGGCGGATGGAGGCTGGCTGACAGCCCTGCATGGCCCCCGCGCCGGTGGCTGGCGGCCCGGCGAGCCCACGGTTATCGGCGGCCTACTCTCCAATGGCAGTGCACGCGCGCCTGTCTTGCGGCAACGTTCCAGACTGCCGACCAGCGTCTGCTGCCCGTGCAGCCCCGAGTCCAGTCTCCTTCACGGTGCTGGCGGTGGTCATCGGCCCTAGCGCCCTGCATCCCGGCGGCGCCCTCACAAGTCATGGCCGAAAGGCCGAGCGACTTCGCATAGGAAACCGTCCGTGAGAGACTTGGGAAAGGATAAGGTTGTGTCGTTTATGCACAAAATCCTTCTTTCTCCTATGAATTACATGATAATCCTGATAGATTATTGATGTATTCCAGATTTATGTTTAAGCCCTCAGGTTTTAACATACTGCAGTGTACTATATTTACCCAACGTAAATGCTCATTTTAGACCCTAGATTTAAAATGCAATATGATACACAATATTTACCTCAGTAAATAAGTATTTTTGAGACCCATGTGTCATAAAAAAATTGCATCATAACATATATGCATATGTTTTCTGGAATTTATTTTAGTACTGTTCAAAGCGTTTGTCCAAATTGGCAAACCCAATAAACATGTGCTATTAATATTGCATGATCAACGTGTTTGTCCAAATTGGCAAACCCAATAAACATGTAATATTATCGTTACATTGTTCATAATGTTTGTCCAAAATGGCAAACCCAATAAACATGTAATATTATCGTTACATTGTTCATAATGTTTGTCCAAAATGGAAAACCCAATAAACATGTAATATTATTATCACGACCATGATCCTGCGATTTATTTATTTCGCAACCGATCATTTTCTTTAAGCCCTTTTACGCTTTTCAACTTTAAAGCACTATGCACTTAAATAATGGATGCGACATTTTATGTGTATTTTTCTCACCAATTGTATAACGCGCATGTTCTCTATTTGTTTGTTGGCCATACATAAGGTAGCACCACTGTTGCTACTATGGGATCTACATTAAGTAAACACTTAGTGACTATCCTCAGCGTGTGTACCCAACATCACAAATTAGAACATTTGGTCTACATCTTTTCACAAAGATGACTACCATTAATTCGTATTCCTATTGGTCATACACAAGGTAGCACCATAGTTGTTACTGTAGGATCTACACTAAGTCCACAACTTAGTGACTATCCTCAACATGCGTACCCAATTCGTTTGCGAATTAACTAAGGTCTACACTTAAGACGTGTTTATACAACTTGCATTAATTAATTGGCATCTACTGTTAACACAGATTATGTCCAATTTGAGGTCTACACCTTTACGGTGACTACCTCCATCATGATATTATGCATATGAGATTTTTACACTATCATGAATACAAGATTTATCTTGTCCTTATTTTGCATCCCATTACAACACTACCATAGTAATTTTAATTTACCCTTAAAGTAAATTCAAAAATCTATGGTTTACACCTAGTTGGAGTAATGGTCACACGAAAGAGTTTGATCTCCCACTCTTGATGATTACCATGATCCAACATGGCCAATGGACGTAAAGTTAAACTTTAATGTTCTATGGATTCATATAGCAAAATATACTTGGTGCTCAGCATAAGAGAGCATCACCGCTTACTGAACAATTAAGTATGGAGTTTTATTTAAATAAAGCACCATACACATCTAGATCAGACATATGTGTATCTCAATGGATGTAAATCGATGCACTATATGGTTAACTCTCAATGAGTGATATGAACAACACAAGGCAGTCATTATGCCCAACCATCTATGATTGGCCACAACTTTATCTCTAGGATTTCAAGTCCACTTGAGAATACAATTATGTTGTTCCAAATCCCCCCACATTGCGTTTTCGCGAAAGCACACAACTTACCAAATGATTCTAGATTAATTCCTACATTACTTCAGGTCTAAGTGTATGATACACTCTTATCGAGGAATCATCATTAGCATTATAGTGATGCTCTACCATCTGAAGTACATTGAATTTTTAGAATCATAACAAGTTCGATGCCATGTAATAATGCCATCCAAAGAACTTTAATGGTAAGATTTAACGCAACAACAAGAAACAACCATGTGCATTCCTTGAGGTCAAGGCGTTTCCCAATTATGACAAAAACCATATTTTTGTCCCAACTATGGATGTTACGGCCTCACAACTTGCAAATGTCATGCCTTGAAACATTTAATTGATCAGTATTACAAATCCATTGGACATAAATATCCGGCTCACCAATAAAGATAGAAGCACGCTTCAATCTTCAACCTGTCACCACTAGAAAGGTTAGTTGTTCACAATCAGTTTCATGAAGAAACCATGTAGCAACCAAACACTTAATTAATAAGTGGGTCTTATGAGCATGGAGAGCACGATCATCGAATTTACTTCGCTTGATCCATTTTGGAGACCAAAATTTGTCTCCCATTTATAAAGATACCTAGTATCTACGTCCCATTTTAGTGTTGTAATATAAAATGTTGTCATCAATTTCAATTGAATATCACAATAATGTGCCATCACATTTGATATTCCATTAATTAACTTGTATGTAATCTATATATCTGCCAAGAATGTCATTAATATTCTTCATGCTATATATAGACTTATACGGGAGTCAATCCAAATGCAAAGAGGAACTTTGCCTAGTGGATAGTTGCACCACAAACTCTATACATAGGGAAACAAAATATTCCTAAACTCCTGTATGGAGACAAGGAAATGTTTTGTCAATCGCTACACGTGATATTATGATAGTTGATTTTGGTCGTACTACTATCATAACCCCTATTGGTACTCAAATAATAATCATGAATCCATTATTGTATTCTGATTCCATAATGTACCCAATTAAATTATAGAGATATCCGTCAATGTGGTTTTCATAGGTAAACCCCAAGATGACAACTAAGAGGAGTATTTTCTCTTAACAACGGATATGGCAATACTTAAACAAAACACCCTCAGTTGGATTGGACTGCACATACATAACCCGTATCCAATGTTGCGTACAAATAATTCTCTCTTGATGTCAACAAGACTTGGCCCATTTGCCTCGGTTATTCAACTATATGGATAACATGAGAATTATTAACAATTCTATTGGTCATAGCATCAATATAACCCACTAAATTTCTTGAAGAAATTCAAGAACATACATGTGACTCTATTTACCATTTTATGGACCATAAAGATACTATGTAATGCACATTTATGCATACACAATATATTCCCAGGTGTGTCTCTTAGTCATGAGAACCACCATTATACCAAACTCATTGCTCGAAATCTTCAATTTAGAGCAAATTATCCTGGACGCAGGATCACATCCATTTTACATGGATCAGTTTGGTTTTTGGAAACAATATATATTGAGTACCTTATGTCCATACCAATAATGGTTTGATTGAATCTCTTATTGAGAATCAAATTGATGAAATGACCTATTCAAATATAATTGTAATTTACCAGCACTAAGTTGTTTTCACGGCCTTACACACCGCATCGTTAATTCAAATTCATCAAACTGCACTTATACAACTCCCTCCGTTGCAGTATGTGCGTGGAACTTTGGCCGCAGCCAAACATTTCCCATCTGCGCATCGAGTATGTTTTGCACATACCCATATCACCACCCCCAACATACCAATGGGCATTAGGGATCCCAAGAGGTAACTCTGCAGGGGATTTATAAATTGCCCGTATGTTGATCACATTTGAGGATAATTCTAGGCATTAGGGGGAGATTTATACCACATTAAGAATGCCGAGAATCAAAAGAGCAATCCTCACATCCACGTACCAAAGAATCTAAACCTAATCGTTTAGAATATCTTATATTTGCATCATATTGCAAAGAATCTGCCAGAAACATTTATTGATAATAAGGGTGTCATAAAATCCTCTTATCCTGCTCATAATGCGCCCGAAAGAATGGAGGTACCAATTAAAACCATTCAACTCCCACTTCTAAAGAAGAGGGGGAGAAGTACGACCGCTCCTAAGGATAATGCTCCAAGTAAGCTTTTGAGGATACCGAGGACAAGATTCTCCAAATCAGTAAATCCAAGCCAACCTCAAGTTGGTAGACACCCAAATGGATGAGCATCCTAAATCTAGATCAAAATCCACCCGGATCAATGGTGCACCCAAATTCTGATCCTGGGACATGGAAACACCCTAACTCCATATGAGAAATGACTCGGAGTCCAAAAGGGTTAATATTTTCACATGCTATATTGATTCCAAGCAATGAGTCAATCATTTGAAGACTACAAACTGTCGCGACATATACTCCTCAAAGATTGCTCTTCACCTTACTAGATCTAGAGCAAAAGTCCTAGGCAGAGTGTCTTCACACAAATTTGCTCAAACTAAAAGGTGGCAATTAAGGAGATCGCTCTTGTTCAATGATGAGAAGTATTACCACAGTAATATCTTCCCTCACAGAGTTTCTTTTCAGAAGCAAGGTGGTGAACAATGAGAGCTTGTAGCATATGGTTTCACGCAGAGACCCAACGTAGCATACCCCACGGTATGTGTGAAAATGAAGTTTTCCAAATTCAATAATTGGCAGATCAAATGAATTTGATAGATTCGGACGACTAAGTCCCAATGGACTTCACATTCTGAATCCAAATAGAAATCGCAACATACATTGTGTATAATTAAACATGATTGCATATATTGATTATTTTGATATCATCATGAGACAGAAATAATTATGCAATCATTTGAGATACAATTTCCATAACGTGGATTCGAGATGGAGGATTTGGGTAAGACCAAATATTCCTAGGCTTACAGTTTTGAGCACCGTCCTTCAGGGATTTTAGTGCATCAATCAGCCTCTATCTAGAAAATATTGGAGAAAAGATATTGGAACCGAGGTTCCATATCTTAGTGTCATTGGAGCACTTATGTATCTTGCAAATTGCACAAGGCCTGATATCGCATTTGCAATGAACATACTAGTTAGACATGGTGCAAATCCAACTCACCGTCATTAGACGGGAGCGAAGCATATCCTCATATATCTTAGTGGCACAAAGGATCTTGGTTTATTCTTTAAGAGAAATCATGATCCCAATATGATTGGATACATGGATGTTGGTTACTTATCTGGTCCCCATTATGACCAATCCCAAACAGGATTTGTATTCTCACATGGAGGTATAGCTATTTCATGAAGTCTTCTAAACAGACTCTGACGGCGACCTCTACTAATCATTCTGAAATTATTGCTCTATTTGAGGCATCACATGAATGTGTATGGCTTCACAGAATGATTAACCACATGCAACAGTCATGTAGCATTGGTTCGATTGAATCACCTACAATTATCTATAAAGATAATGTCGCTTATGTTACATAGATGCAAACAGGTTACATAAAGAGTAATGTCATTAAGCACATTGCTCCTAAGTTGTTTTATCCCCATGAAAGCGGGAATAAACATCTTGCAAATCAAGTCATGGGATAATCTCATGACCTATATACTAAGTCCTTACCAAATTCTATGTTTCAAAATTTGTACATAAGATTGGTACGCGATGACTTCGAAATTTGCAAGAATCAGGGGGAGACATCTCCTAGATGTTGACCTGTACCAGTATCATATTATACTCTTTTCTTTGACAAGTTTTACTCATAAGGTTTCTTGTTAAAGTTTTTAATGAGGTAATATTAACATAAGCATGTGTCATATTTTCTATTTTCCCCACAGGGGTTTTTGTGGGAAATATCAAAGACACATATTGCCCTCACAACTCATCCATGATTTTTTCCTAAAAAGGTTTTTTCATGTGAGTTATCCAAGAGGCAGTACCAATAATATGTCGCCACATTTTCTCCTAATTTTCCCACTGGATTTTTACAGGAGTTTTAGCGGCATATCACTTTATATTGCTCCTCATATTTTTCCTGAAAGGTTTTTGGGGGAGTTATCTTTATGTCATATCTCCAATATTTTTCCCCACTAGGGTTTTTAATGGGATACCAATGACATAGTGGTTTATTTAAATCACAAATAAATATGTTATTTTCTCCTTATTTTCCAATAAGATTTAAAGGAGTTTTTATAGCATATCTATATATTCCTCAGATTTTTTCCATAGGGTTTTTCGAGGAATCTCAGCTTAGAGCTGCATTGATCTCAAGGAAGATTCGATCAAGGGGGAGTGTTATGAAATGGTGTCTCTCAACAGACACCCCTTCGGTGATCTCAACGACGTCACGAACAGACACCTATTCACGAAGTGATCTCATCCATCAATTACAAGATTAGTAGATAGGATTAGACAGTTAGTTTACTCCCAAAGGGCATGTCCTTTGGGAACAGTCGTGTCCCTTCGTAACACCCCTTCACTTGTATAAATATATTTCAGAGATCAATGAAAGTAACAGTTCTTCCAATCTTGTTCATTTACATTCACGCTTAACAAACGCCACGAGCCCTTCCCCCTTTTCGGTTGGCACTGCTACGGCACAACGCACCCACCGTGCTGCATCTTGGCTCGAATCGGTGTCGCGAGGAGGCCAGCACCCAGCAGCCTATACATGGTCGAGGGTGAACTGAATTGGATGAGCATTTGAGAAGGGTCCAAGGTTGATGAGTAATACACCTGGTCGTATAGCAACTTTTCCCTACAGTCCCAGTTCAAGGTTCATAACATTCTAATCAAAATCTTTCCCTGTGGCTCATTGAGCATGTATGTAATCCTCACCTAAATTAGATAATGTACCGATCTCCATAATCTGCATAGGGGTCATTTATTGATATTGTTTTTTTTCTTCGTTTTTCGACCACCATGTTCTATTCTGAAGCTGTATAGATATTGACCAATTGTTCCTAATTGTGTGATAAAACACAAATGGTTTAATAGACACTCAGACACATTAATATATGCATACAGTCGCATGCTGACTCAATTTTGCTGCTTCTATGCGCAATGCCAGAGCAAAAACAGGCGCGTAGAACAGATACAGGGGCGGCGGAGCGTGCCTCCCATCCTAGTCCTAGTAGATTCATGTTTCAAAGAATAAATAGATGCTTTCGGTGAATGACCAAAAAGCTTTGCACAAAACGAATATTGAAGTGCAAGACACTTGCGTATGTTTGGCAAAGCTTATTTAGGAGGTTGCTTGAGACTACGTACACCTCAGTCAGTTAAGGAATAAGGCAGGCAAGGATTCAAATCTAGTTTGCACCTTTGATTGGCTTTCGGCTTTTTTTTTTTTGAAGCCACAGCAGGTTGAGAGCCCAACCAAAGGGGGCTTCCCTCCACTTATCACCTCGCTTCATCCGAGGAAAATGTCAATTTTTGTCCCCCAACTATTGCGAAGTCCGCTTTTGGTTCCTCATCTCTAAAACTGGATAAACAAACCCATCAACTTTTAAAACGCGCAGATTTAGTCCCTCGGCTGGTTTGGCGGGTGATTTTGCTACAGTAACACGGTTGCTACAGTACCACACAGATTTATTTCGGCTGGATCTTTAAAAAATCATATTAAATCACAGAAAATTCATAAAATGAAAAATCCAATTTTGTTGGACTTCACATGAGTAGAGCTACACAGTGAACATATAATATGGTGTGCTTTAGTACAAAGTTTTTACTATGATTTTTCAAAGATTGAGCTGAAATAAATAAAAAAAAGGCAAAAACTTTGTACTAAAACATACTACGTTATATATTCATTGTATCCATTTTATGAATTTTCTGTGATTTACTATGATTTTTTTTAAAATTTCAGCTAAAATAAATCTGCGCGGTTACGGTAGCAAACCCGCGATTACTACAGTAAAATCACCGAACAATACAACCGAGGGACTAAATCTACGCGGTTTTAAAAGTTGAGGGACTTATTTGTCCGGTTTTAGAGTTGAGGTACCAAAAGCGGACTTTCGCGATAGTTGAGGGACAAAAAGTAGACTTTTTTCTTCAACAAAGGTAGGAAACCGGAAGCCCAGCTGGCCTGACTTCTCACCTCACTTCAACCAATGTCATGTTTAGTTTGCAAAAAATTTTGCAAAATTTTTCAGATTTCCTGTCGCATCAAATCTTTAGACACATGCATGAAGCATTAAATATAGATAAAAAAATAAAACTAATTACACAGTCTAGACGAAATTCACGAGACGAATCTTTTAAGCTTAGTTAGTCCATGATTAGATAATATTTGTTAAATAACAACGAAATTACTACACTAGCGTTTCCAAAGATTTTCGAAAACTAAACAGGCCCCAAAGGTAGGAAATCGGCAGCCCAGCGGCCGGAGACCTCCCACTCCTATCGGATCAGGTCACTTCCCTAGGGACGTGACAGGTTTTTTGGGGTTCAATTGCATGAACAGTCATAATAAGTGAACCAATCAGGTACAGTCTTTAATTCAGTCTTTCACTGGTTCAACTACCAGTCCAGTCCACAGTCCTAATATCTATGTGTGTGCACGCCTTGAGTGACAAAGCAGGCCAACACATGTGAGGGTAAACTTGAACAAACAAAAAAGAAATAGAGCTACGGAAAATACAACTCTGTGCTCTATCAAAGCAAACAGACAGCTGAAATTTCTTTTTCAGCTCATACTGGGTAAAAATCCAGAATAAATTATTTTTAAAAAAAACTTGAATACGCTGAAAGATTTTCAGCTCATGGTGGTGGAATGACGAGGTGCAAAGGGCTATTAGGGAGAAGGAGTGTTTCAAGCGCCTCCACTATGACAAGAGTGCAGCCAACATCGAGGGCTATAAAATAGCGAAGAGGGTTGCAAAGCGAGCTGTGAGTGTAGCAAAAGGTGAGGCGTATGATGGCCTTTATCAGCGGCTAGGTATGAAGGAAGGGGAGAAGGACATTTATAGGATGGCTAGGATCCGCGAGAGGAAGACAAGGGACATCAACCAAATAAAATGCATCAAGGATGGGACAGATCGACTTCTGGTGAAGGACGAGAAGATCAAGAACAGATGGAGAGAGTACTTGAAGACTGGCAATCAACGTGCCTGAACCGTGACCTCTTTCTGCCTTGTGCCATTTATGTCCCTTTATGTGTCTCCCTATTTATCGTCTCTTTTGGGTTTCATCTCTAGGCTACCCCAACTTGCTTGGGACAAAAGGCTATGATGTTGCTGCTGCTGCTGAAAGTGTTTCCAAAACATTAGCAGTGAAATGATTAAAATATCAGCACAGCAAGAACCTGGATCAGTGTAAAAGAATTTGTAAAGCAAGAGAAAATTTTAACAGCTAACAGATCCTAAGGAAGATAACTGTAACAGATATTAACTCGGAATGCAAGGGGCATTATAAATCTGCACAAGGATACGTAAAAGGATACGGCTGAAGGCTAATACCACAGAGCCATGTATTATTTAGCTACTGCAAGGTCATATCAAATAGTAGAGTAAAAACAATTGCTAAAAAATTAGAAAACCCAACATAATTTAACAAGCATGCCTGGCATATAAAGCAAAAATAATCTGTATTACCCTTCAGTGATTGTGATCGCACTTCCTTTCATAATGTCCATGACAATGTACTTCATCATGGTATATCTCATGCTTTCCTTTAGTAGCATCACCAAGCATGGTTGTCGAATGATCTCAAGCAGAATCTGCGCTTTGGGGATCATATCTATATCACTGAATTAGTCTTGAGTTATAGATAATGATTTATGTCGCTTCTGACTAGCTCTACTTATATCACTGAACCCTTCTCCTGGCAAGTGAGAATATTCTGTCACAGGTGATCTTTGTGACTGAATTGGCCACGTTGTACAATCATTTGATTCATGATGGTGGTTTGAGACATCCTTCTTAAACTTATAGCCAGAATTCCTATTATCATTGGAGTGTCTATGGTTCTCTTGCTGGTAAGGATAAATTTAATATATTTCACTTTCCAATTCTATATTCCACCCATTTCGTTCTCAGATATATACGGGTAACAGTTTCCATGAGTTTGACACCTTCAGTTATTGTATGAATCTCTTGTGTCACTGCTCCTTGATGAAAATCTTCCCAAAGAATCAGCACGATGCGGGTTGTCACAGCTAGATGACCGAGAAGCCAGAGCTTCCTCATCATGAGAGGAGCTGCTTGCAAAATCATAACTTCCATGACATGCACCACTGTGAGAGTTGCTCCTAAACACATTCCAAGCAATATCAGCAGGAGCTTCCACAACATAACCAATACCTCCTGCCTGTTTGATTTCATCCATATGCTCATCAATTATGTCTCTTAGTATCTGCATAGAGAAAGGAAGACATCAGATTCATATCTTGATCAAGGCAAGTAACTTCCAAAAATCAAAAGAACAAGAGGCAGTACGATATACAGAAGCTTTTTACTTGTTCCATCGGCAGTAAAAATGATATCAAAATGAAAGTATAGGAAATTTAGTGAAACAACTTTAAACTGGATAATTAGTTACAATATAGAAATGATATCAGATACTGATAAGAAATTACTCTAACCTCCTGACATGACATGAAAGGTTGTCCTATTTCCAATGTTAGATCTAATATCAAACAAGAAGCTAAAACTAGGCAAAAAAATCCAAAATAGTAATTGTTTGAAATGTGTACAATAATCAGAACAGCTGAAATTATCTAGAACTTTGACATACACCTCTGTAGGGTTTCGATTCACTTTCTTGCCACGGTAAGATGTTCTTCTTCGTTTATAATCTCGTTCTTCAGCTAAAAGCTCCTCCCTTGTCTTGGCTCTAGCAGATTCCTTTTTCAAAAGAAAGAAAAAAATATGAACCATATATTATTGTATGGAGATCAAAATTATGTGGTAGCAAAAACATATGAAATTCAAGTCTTATTTTATTTGCAAATGAGAAAGTGCTTCTCTATTAATTAAACAGTAAAAGCAAAGAGAATAGGTATGTCAAATAAAAATAATGGCTACAGAACAATTAAGATTCACAAAAACTACAGTTCCACTGCTCCATGAAGCATCTCCTTTTGCAAATGAACTGTCATGACTCAAACAGAATTACGATAAGTACTATCCTTAATTCTACTACCCACACCCAAACATACATATGTACGTACGTATGTGTGTGTGTCCTGCACAAATACCTAAGAAGCACAACATTCTTGCTTTTATTAACTAGATAGACTAGATATGCTACTGATGACAGACCTTTCTCATATGTGCAAATTTGATACAATTCACATATTATGGACCCTAATTATGCAGGTTAGATGCATATTTTGAACAAAGGGAGCAATAGTATCCATAATAGGCTAAATGTAGAGACATCTGTGCAGTATCTAGAATTCTAGATTTGGACAGCTCTTTTCAAAAGATTGGTTGCATGTCCATACCTTGTTCGAAACTCGCCGTGATAGAACCCCATCATACTCCAGAACAGCTCTGTAGTTTGGTCTGTTTAATCGCTCCAAAATCCCTCGTTCCAGTGCTTGTGAATACCCAAGTAATCTATAAGAGAATTACATGCATTTATCAAGGCAAGAGTTTTACCAAACAAAGAAAAATTAACCACAACTTGAACAGAAAACAAAACATCCACGAATTGTTATCATCAACAGAGATTAAGCTTTATTTGCATATGAAATGGTGTGCAACATGCTGCTTATACATGATCAACAATCTGATATCCTTAGGGCATGTACAATACAAAAAGTGCTTGTAGAGATGCTTAAAGAAAGAAAGAAACTGCTACATCACCAATCTATACAAGAATCCCAGTCTACAATGGGAACATTTTGATAAATCTAGGAGATTGTTTAGGCACTCATCCATCCAATACCTGCACAACATACTCTAGCTATATTTTACTTGCCTACTACAAGCACCTAACTCCACAATTCACATGAGACATTCGATCAAAGCTTTGGACGCCAGGTCCAGTGGCGATTCAGCTTGCAGGTATCCATGCTCCTTCCACCGTGGCAAGGGGATCCATTAACTGCAGCTTAGAGACTTGTACATAGAAGCTGCATAGTATCTGGCCATTTGGTAAGCATGTATATCAAGGTTTTTTAAGCATCATTTGCTGACTATGATACTACGTTTTATGTGAATGTGAATATGCAGTTATGCACAAAAAAATGAAATGTAATGCATTCCCTTCTTCCATGGTGAAGAATAAGATATTAACATTGTGCTATGGATACAGCATATGAAGAGTAGTTATAAAGTGTGAATTGTATGTATATGTTTTCTTTTTTTTGCATTGTATTGTATTAAAATATGTATCTACTCAAATTGAAGCAACAAAATATATCAGTGCAGAACACAGGAAACTAAATATATATGTCCTCTATTATGGACTGCTTGCCATCACTACACAATAAGATGGTGGTAGTTTTATGTCCTCTACACGGACTGCTTTGCATCATTACACAATAAGACATTATATATCTCAACTGTGTAGGACACACAAATTGAATAAAACATCGGTCAACTACAGGAGGGTATGCAAATACAAGCAGAACTAGTGATATTGCATCTCTGCTCCAAAAATTGCTTTGGTGTTGAAGTTGACGCTTAATGATAACTCCCTCCTTTTGTAAACAAATTCATCTCTCAGCGTTAGGAACTACGTATGCTCTGTCAACCTTTCTTGTATAATTATTAGCATAAGAAATTACGATGATAATATGCAATGCAGAAATAAGTACATCATAAAATTTTAACAAAGCATACAGCTGATATTTTGACAAGCGTTGAGCTTGCAGTGCCTTGGTCTTCTCCTCCAAGTAGAACCTCTCATACAATGCCACAATGGAAGCAGCAACCTGGGAAAGAAAAACAGGGCGTGCCACGACATCTCCAGCATCACTTACTTTCTCACCAGCTCCAACCTTGTCCTCTCCTACACCTGCAGCACCATCTCCTACACAAACAGCCAAGCAATACGCCATCTGTAGCACTGCCTCCTTCACAGATACAAGCGCAAATAGTTTCCCATTGCTTTCTCCATACAGAACCCCAAGCTGTGCGCCTAACCATGAGAGGCCCTCGACCAGCCTCGGGCACTCAAACCTCATGGCCCTGGGATCAAAGCCTAGCCCCTCGTTATCGCCATTCTGCATCCCCTCCAGCAAGTACCTGGCCTCCACTGCCATCGCCTTCAGCAAGAGCCACAGTAGCACCAAGATATGGTCCACATCCGTGACGTTGACCTTGACCCCGTACCTCGGTGAGCTCTCAAGCACCCACTGCCGCAGCTTGACCTCCCACCGTGGCGTCACACCCAAGCAGAACGTGGCCACTACCCGGGTTACAGCATAGGAGTATGATCCCGGGAGGTGGTGGCCCCCCGCAACCCAGGAGTCCAGCTCCCGGTGCAGGAGGCTGAGCTCCGACGGCAGGATGCGGGGCGGATGGGAGGGGCTCCGGCCGGTAGTGGAAGAGGAGAAATCTGCGCACACGCCAGCGAGGAAGGCGGGAAGGGAGGTGGCCGCGGAGGTTGGGACGGGGCTCATACAGACGACGGCGGGGCAATCGGAGTAGGGAGCTGGGGCGGCCGGGAGCGGGAGGTTGATAGCGGTGACCGGCGGCGGGAGTGGAGGTTTTGTGGTGGTAGACTGAGGTGAGGGGATACTGGCGATGGGGGTGGTTGGGTGAGGTTGGAGAGGGGAGGGTAGAGCGGCGAGGGCAGAGGATGCGGCGGAGAGGACGGAGCGTAGGTGGGCGAGGGCGGACGTGAGAGGCGGTAGAGGATGAGGGATAGGCGGCGGCTCCATTTGAGCGGAGCGGATCCGGTCGTCGGAGGGTTTGGAAGGGGAGGCGCGGCGGCCGCCAGCCCGTGCGAAGCTTACCGATGAAGGAAGCGGGAGGCCCGGGATCCCAGGGTTAAAAAAACCGGCCGGTTTACCGCGGTAACCGCCCTAACCGGGCCGGTCCGGTTCCGGTCCGGTCCGGTTAGGGTTTCTCCAAATTCAAATTTAAAATTTGAAAAAAAAATACTGAAAAAATTCCTAAAAATAGTCCATGATTTATAGAAGCCAATGGTGTAAAATTTTTTCAAATTTGAGTTCGTTTAGTATTTATTTATACGAATAGAAGTTTGAAAAAAAAGAAAAAAAACAGTGCCGGCCCGTTAAGGCCCGTGAGGCCCATTAGGCCGTCACGGGCACAAAACCAGCCGGCAGTGAGCGGGGGGGGGGGGTCAAACGCGCCGACACTTCATTTCCTCTCCCCCACCGCGAGCGTCCGAGCGCAACCCTAGCCGTCCGCCCGCCGCCGGCGGCTTACCGCGCGCCCACCTCGGTTTACCGACCGGGTCGGGCGGTTTACCGAGGCCGCGACGCTCGGTCGGTTTACCGCTCGGTTAGCTCGGTTAACCGCTCGGTTAGCTCGGTTTACCGACCGGTTCCGCGGCTAACCGCGCAGGTAAGTTTTTTTTTGTTTTTTTTTTATTTAGAGTAGTTTTAGGATTTAGGTAGAATTTGTGTTAGGATTTAGGATAGTTTGTTGGTTAGGTTTTAGGTAGGATTTATTTTAGGATGTTTTTTTTAGGATTTAGGATTAGAGGTAGGATTTGTGGTAGGATTTAGGATTTTAGGTATATATTGTGTGACTTTGTGTATATATTGTAACTTTGTGTATGTGAGGTATAGATTTTAGGTATATTTTAGGTATATATTATGGAGAATTTGTGGTAGGATTTAGGATACATTTTATTTAGGTGTGACTTTGTGTTGTCCGTTTATGCAGGTAGAGTAGACAATGTCAGGCAGAAACAGAGACGTTGTATGGGAGCATGGCGAAAATCTTGCTCCTGGATGGAGATGCAAATATTGTCATGTGACGAGAGCAGGCGGTGGTTGCACTAGATTTAAACAGCATTTGGCTGGGTACGGGGCGGACACCTTGCATTGCGCCCGTGTGCCACCAGATGTGCGTGCGTACTTTCGGCGAGATCTTGACAGAGCTAAGAAGACGACTGCTGACCGGGCTCGACAAAGGTTGGCAGAAGAAAAAGCTGCAGCTGAGGGAAACCATCCCCTCGGTGATGATGAATATGAGGCTCAGATGAGGGAAGCACTCAACCAGTTAAGAGCAGAATATGAGTACGAGCAGAGGGTGCAACGTAGAGGAGGTAATTACCACCGTGGAGGGGGTAGTGCTGGTGGTGGTGGTTCGCAAGGTGGGAATCCTATTGACAGGTTGTTTAGAAGAGCAGGATCACGGAGGGAGACTCCAGTGGAGGTGGAGGACTATCATGTGGCAGCGGGTGGGAGGAGAGAAATGCAGCAACAAAGGATTGATACAGGCTCTTGGACGCAGAAGGGGAAAAATACAAAGGAAGTTATTGGTAAAGCTTGGGGAAAGTTTTTTCATTATGTAGGAATCCCCGGAAGAAATGCCGATAATCCGTACTTTGTCAGTGCGGTGCGAGAGACACAGAAGTGGGGTAAGTACCTATACGTGGAGATATTGATGGCAAGTACCTAGAACTGAATGAGAAAGACTTGAAGGATAGATATGCGAAGTTTCAGAAGGAGTGGCCCAACTTTGGTGTCACGTTGATGTGTGATTCATGGACTGGCCCCACAAAAATGAGTGTCATAAACTTTCTGATTTATTGCAATGGGGTCACATGGTTTCACAAATCCATTGATGCATCTGGAAAAAGTCAAGATGCTAACTATTTGTACAGGGTACGTCCTAAACATAGTTGTCATGTGTTTCTTTTTATTTATATATATATATATGTGTGTGTATATATAATATGTTACGCGTTTTTCAGGAGATTCGGAAGGTGGTGGAGGAGATTGGTGCCGAGCATATTGTACATGTGGTCACCGACAATGGCGCCAACTACAAGAAAGCTTGCACCTCACTGAAAGAGGAGTATGGACACATTGTTTGGACACCTTGTCTGGCACACACCATCAACTTGATATTGAAGGATATTGGTAACAGGACCGATCATGCAGGTATGTTGCAAGTACGGTAGATCTAATCTGCCTCCTGTTCTTGATGAGGATTCTGACGAAATGGACGTCCCTCTGCCATCACACCTTGTTAGGTACATTATATTTATATATATACAAATGTGTGTGTATGTCTCACCTGTATTATGTGATTCATTTGTTTGTGTTAGCAATGACCAAATAGACCCCGATGATCTACGTCAGGCTACGGGGCATGATTGCATCAGTGATTGGGTCCGTAGAAATGTGGGTGCAACTCACCTCGGGAAGAGGAAGATGCAGATGGTGCCTCCGAAGGGTCACGGCAAGCGTCACCGAGAAAAAGGAAAAGCTGTGACCAGCGACACAGAGACTGAGGATGAGCAATACCAGTCCCAGGATAGTGGTGACGATGACAGTGGTGACGATGACAGTGCCAATGACGGTGCTAGTGGGAGTGATGGTGGCGGTGCTGGTGGGACAGACGGTGGTGGTGGTGGGAGTGGGGATGCTACTATTGGTGCTGGTGGTAGTAGTTATGTAGGTTTTCATTTCACAGGTATCCATTGCACCTACATACACACAATTGTTTCTGTCTATGCCTACTAATTATGGTTAATTGCAGGCGAGACCCAATTCACACATGCTACTCAAGACCGTGATCATGGACAACCGACATCGCAGAGGAGAGCATATGCACCGACGGACTACGACACTCCACAATACTCTTCTTCCTCCTACAGCGATACCTCACAGCCTACTTATAGCTATCCCATTCCTGACATGACCATGCAGACTCAGACTAGATGGGTCTATGAATGGGAAGACCCTAGTTTTTATAATATGTTAGTTCAAGAATGGGAGACAACAGCAGCATGGACAGGACAAACTTGGCAAGATTACAAGGCTGACCTGCTTAGACACCAAGGTATCTCTCTTATGTCCACCGCCGAATATGAAATGTCGTGCCAACAAGGGGTCTTCCCATACATCCTACGTAGTTGACCATGCGAGCGAAAACTATATCTTTGTTTGTGTAAGCGACTATATATTGTATTTGTATGCTACTATATATTGTTGTTTTAGTGACTATATATTTAAGCGAATATGTATTTGTACGCGACTATATATTGTTGCTTTAGTGACTTATGTTATTTTTTACCACATTGTGTGGTCTTTTTACATTAATTTGTGCAAAGGAAGTACCAAAATTTCTGTTTTATTCATCAAAAAAAAGAAAAAAGAAAAACCGGTTTGGAGCGGTAAACCGGCCAAACCGGCCGGTTACCGCTCCAAACCGGCCGGTTTACCGGCCGGTTACCGAACCGAAGGAGGTTTGAATTCAAATTTGAATTCGCCCGGTTACCGACCGGTTACCGGTCAAACCGGCCGGTAAACCGCTACCGGCGGCCGGCGGTTACCGGAAACCGGTCGGTAAAAAAACCCTGGGGCAGGTCAAGGAGCCATGGGTCGACGTGGACCCTCCCTGGCTGCACTCAAAATACAACAACTTTCATAGAGCGAAAATTGAAGTCGAATAAACTACTAAGGAAGGGTTGAGGAAGAAGGCAAATAAACTCACCTATCAGCAGTCACCACTGTCCACTCGCCGTCGCCGCCTCGCCGGAGCCCAGAGGTTGCCGGATCCACGCGCTGTCCCATCGGTGGAGAAGGAAGAAGAACTCGCCGCCTCGCCGGTAGGGCCGCTGGCTTCCGCGGAAGCTCGTCGCCGGAGGCCGCTGAGCGACGGCGCTGCTCCTCTCGGCGCTGGGCGGCGGCGGCGGCGGCGCCTTGCCTGCGCGAACCGCGAGTGCGTGCGGGAGGCGGCGCGAGTGAGGAACAGGATGGGGCTCGTACTGGGCGGGCGGCGACTGCATTTTTTTTCTTGGCAAAATTGGCCATGGGACATCGTTAGAACGCGGCCTTTGCTAGAAGCCACTAAAAAAACATGACTTAGCCAAAAGACATCAAAATTCATGGGTAATATGCTACCGGACACTCAACTCATTATTTTATTTGATTTTAATGGACAGCTACGCGAAATGACGGATATGCCCTTGCCTCTTTATCCCTTCTTCAGAAGAACGGATTGGGACTTCAGGAGCCCGTGCGTCGGTGCGTGCGGCCGCAGTCAACTCGCTCGCACGGAAAAGCAGCAGGCAGCGGCCGCGCCATCTCCCCCACCGCCAGCGGCGACCTGCGACGGGCGCGGTGGCGGCGCCCGCAAACGGCTGCGCGACGACGACGGGGCTCGCTTCCCGCGACGGCAGCAGTGTCCGCTTTCTGTAGCAGCTAACGGAGCGGTGGCGGCGGCAGCGCCCAGTGCCGGAGGTAGCGACGGTGATGGGGTCTCCACGATTCTTGAGCGACATTTTCCCTGAGGAGTATGCTGATCTCTCATGGGTTCCCGACGGGTAACTAATTTCTACCATTATCCCTACCTTAGGGTTCATTCAGATTATCTCCTACCCTAGCCTCAATTGAAATCATATGGCGTGTTCATTCAGATTATGTTTCTGTTCATATTTGTATATGTAGGATGGATCCCAATTCGTCCTACAGGTTTGCTGCACGTGTAGGTGCTTTTGTTAAATTGACTGAAGATGGCAAGCGCGAGTATTGTGATGCTTGTAACATTGCTAAGATTTTAGACAGGGATACCACTAATTGGAATGATTTGCTACTTGACATTGGTACAGAAATTAAGCTAGACTCTAAACATAAGTTACGGGTCACCTATTGGGATAATATGAGTCGTAGCTATGAAGAAATTGATTCTGATAACAAACTGTTGCATGTAATTGACATGTATTGGGAGATAAGAAGGCTCTCAGTGCAAGTGCGGGTTATGATAAAGGATGATTTTTGTTTGGAGCTTGATATTGGGCGACAACAGAACATGCCTTGTGTGTTACAGGGTAGCACTGATGCTCCTGCCAACTAGTTAATTGCGCAACCTACTTTTGAAATTGAATCATCTCTAGTAGAGCCTCCGGTCCAGAACAATCCTGGAGCAAATTGGGTCCATGATGATGTAGAGTATGTTGGTCTAGATGATGAGGACCCCTATAAATCATTGCTTTCTGATTTATCGGATTCTGAATCAGATGGCGATGTAGAGGATGATGAGTGTGTTGGTTTGGAAGATGACTTACTAGTGGAGGATGCACGAGATTGTGAGACCGTTGTCCATGCAACTGACTTAGAGAACCCAACAATAGAAGTTGGTGTAACCTTTGGGGATGGTGATACTTTTAAGAAGGCTATTAGGCAATATGCAATAAAGGGTGAATATGAAATTGCAGCTGCCTATTCTGAGTCAACAAGATACAGAGCCTACTGCAAAGCTGAACGGTGCAAGTGGAGGATACATGCTTCACAGTTGCAGGATGGGATGACTTGGAAGGTATGATTTTGCAACTTGCATTGTTGTTTGTATATAATTTTGTACAATTTTAGATTTATACAACTTTTATTTTTTTATTTGGTGTAGATAAAAAAAGATACCTCATGTGCATACTTGTCAAAGCACTGGAAAAGTTGAGCATAACTGCATGGCAAACAATCATTGGGTCAAGGATAGCGTTCTAGGTTGGCTTGCAAAGGATCCCACAATTGGAGCTAAAGAACTGAAGAAAAGACTAGAAGAACAGTATCACCTGAACTTGTCATATTATGTAGTGTGGGATGGTAGGAATATGGCTATGGAACAACTCAAAGGGAAGTGGGATGACAGCTTTGTGCATGCTTTTAGTTTCAAGGCTGAGGTGGAGAAGACCAATCCAGGGAGTTTGGTTGACATTGAATATGAGCAAGTGGGAAAGAAGATGAGATTTACAAGAATGTTTGTTGCCCTGAAAGCCTGTGTAGATGGTTTTCTAAATGGTTGCAGACCTTTTCTTGGTGTAGACTCTACTCATTTGACTGGAAAATGGAAGGGACAACTTGCATCTGCTACTTCTATTGATGGGAATAATTGGATGTTTCCAGTGTGCTACGGTGTGTTTGGATCAGAGACAACTGAAAATTGGTCTTGGTTTTTTAGGAGACTTCATCAAGCAATTGGATCACCTCCAGGCCTAGTGATCTCAACAGATGCAGGCAAAGGAATTGATTCTGCTGTTACTCAAGTCTTCAAAAATGGAGTTGAGCATAGGGAATGCATGAGACACTTAGTTGCAAACTTCCAAAAACGGTTCAGAGGTGAGGTCTTCGAGAAGCACTTGTGGCCAGCATGTAGAGCTTTTCAAAAGCACAGGTTTGAAGAGCACTACAATTTGATGTATGAAGCATGTCCTGACGCTATGAAGTGGATACATGAAAACCATAAGCACCTATGGACCAGACACCTATTTTTTGAAGCAAGCAAGTGTGACTATGTAACAAATAACATAGCTGAAACATTCAACAGCTGGATTAGGGATGAGAAATCACTGCCTGTAGTTGATCTTATGGATAGGATAAGGCAATTATGCATGGATAAAATGTTCTTGAGAAGAAAAATTGCCAAGAAACTTAAAGATAATATTTTGCCTAACGTCATGAAGGACCTCAACGCAAGAAGCAGGGGGCTGAAATATATGTGGAGGTATGCATACAAAGATGGTGGCAGAGATAATGAAATGTTAGGTGAAGTCGAAGGTGTTACAAGGGATCTAGTTCATTGGAGGCATACTGTTGATCTTCAAGAGAGGAAGTGCACCTGTAGACGTTGGCAAGTTACTGGTCTGCCATGTACACATGCCTTGTGTGTTATCACCTCAATTCGAGGTTGTAATATTGAAGGCTATGTTCATGAATATTACTCTGTCGCAAAGTTTAAGAAGGCATACCAAAAATGTGTGAAGCCAATGGCAGATAGGAAACAGTGGCCTCAAGTGAACCTTGGATTTAAGTTGTGGCCTCCAATTCTGAAACCAGCAGCTGGGAGACCAAGGAAGAGGAGGCTTAGATCATCTGCAGAAGGTGGATCTGGAAAGAGAACCACAAGATGCAAAAGGTGCAAACAACTTGGACACATGGCAAAAACCTGCAATGAATATGTCTATGATTCTGATGCACCACCACCCGCTGCTCCAAAGCCAAAGAGAAAGAGAGGCAAGAAAAGTGTCACAGTTGTGCCATCTAGTGCTGCTGAGCCACCACAGGAACAATCTAGTGTTGCTGAGCCACCACAGGAACAACCATCATGTGTTGACCCATTGTAAGTTTTTTCAACTGCTTTATGGTTTTTCAATTTTCACCTAATTTACAAATATCTTACCTATGGAAATAACCTATAGCGCTACACCAACAAGACTCATCACTCGTGGTTATACACCAAGCCCTGTTACAAGAAGGTAAATTGTAATTTGCACATTTTCAGATATCTGTTCAGTTGTCAAATTTGTAATTTCATATGCTTGTATCTGCACGTAGTATGACAAGGAAGCTGCTGGAACTAGAATCATCTACACCAACTAGAGTCATCACCTCTGTTTCTACCCCAAGCCCTATGACAAGGGGGTATGTCTTATGCAAACATTTATTATTATGTTTTTCTAATGCCGTTTCTAGTTAGCTGACATGTTTCTATATTTCTATATTCATCTATAGTCGTAAAAGGTTGCTGGAACTTGAAGATGCCATAGAGCCGGTTGGCTGTCCAATCACATCACCATTTTGTGTTGAAAAGGGAAAGGCGAAGAAGCTGAAGGTCATTAGGTCCAAGAAAACATAGGCCACACACTGTATCATGTGGCTGGACCTATTATTATGCCTACTGCCAAGTGTGGCTGAAAACATGTCATTTTGTATTGCTGTACTTGATTGCCAAGTGTGGCTGAAAACATGTCGTTTTGTATTGCTGTACTTGATAGCCAAATATGGCTGAACCATGTTATTTTCTATTGCTAGACATGCTTTTGTATGAGCAAGGGTAAATCTGTCCAGATTTATGTGTTCTGTGACCTATTTGAGGTGGATATGTTATTATATGAGCTGTAGTGTCTATCAGCAAATATATGTGATTTTGTAATGGTTCCTGGCAAAGACATCCTTTTTTAGTGGCTTGTGGCAAAAGCCACATTTTTCCAGTGTCCAGCGGCCAATTCTGCCTTTTTTCTTTTTCCTTTTCTTTTTCTTTTTGAGTGGAACGGGCGGCGACTGCTAGGGATGGAGGCACACACTGCAGGCCGGCCCATTCGGTCATTCTCCCGTTCATGTTCGGCCCACGAATCCGAATAATCCCCATCTCGAAAAGAAAATAAGGAAAAAGAAAGGAGAAGTGCTCGAGGTTCTTGCTCTGCTCCGCTCTCACACTTACTTTGTGCCTGCTCATCCCAATCCGCCCACCGAAACTCTCGAATCCGCGGCCGCCTTGCCCAACTCGACGCTCTCTTCTCCTGAACGCGCTGCCGCCCCCGGGGCCCTTATCTACTGCTGCTGGGCTGATGGGGTGGAGTGGAATGGAGGTCCGGCCGGACTGGGATGTAAACAAGATGAGGGAGCTGCGCTTCGTTGTATTGGTTCTGTTGGTATCCTTGCCGTGCTTCTCTGCATCCGATCGCCAAGGTACTACCGCACTGCCCTATCGTTCCTGCACTCTCACAGCCGTTGCTTGCCTCCATGCGTCCGCTTGAGTGTGTTTTGGGTACCTGTTAGCTGAACAAATGGGAATTTAGTTGTATTGTTAAACTGTTGCTGTGTTATAATCAGTGTTTTAGAAAGCGGTAGGTACTATAGTTGGGCGCCGAGCACCTAGGTAGCAGTTGGGCAGGCAATGCAGCTGCTAGGCAGGCAATTTGGTGCTTGTGCTTCGTAGGAGATTGTCGCCTAGCGCAAAGGTGCCACCTTGATAGGCCAGCTGTCTGATTATCGTAACGGCGGTTGAAATATTTATGTATTGACATTGCTAGTGGTATCTGGGAAACATGGATTAGCTTAAACTTAGATACTTGATAATAATGATACCACATGTTTCTGCAACTGCAATTAGCTCATCATAGCATCTAATATGGGTGTACAATGATTTCATAAAAAGCACAGCAGCATGATCATTAATGTTACCTGAGAAAACATGCCAACTACATATAACTGTGGTGGTCTATATATATTGGCAGTGTTCACATTAAAACACTAGTGTATGGACTTGTATCTGGGAGAAACCTTGAGGATGGGTATAACTGTCGACATGACTCTCTTGGTACACCAAACTACCCATGCCATCTTCTTTTTCTGTCTGTGTGTCTGCCTCAATTTTTAAGGTTTGGTTGACATGGAGAAACAAAGTTAGTTTAGATTCTTCAGGGATAATGTAGGCATTTAAAGAAAAGAGGAAAATGTAATCCTCAATGGCCGATTGGATCTCTTGTTTACAAAACTCAAGTCCTTATCAATACCGAATGACTGACTATGTTTTGCAGGAGATGCTTTATATGATATGAAACAAAAACTGAACGTTACTGGCGGTCAGCTTTCAGATTGGAACAAAAATCAAGTTAACCCTTGCACATGGAATTCTGTTATTTGTGACAATAGCAACAATGTTATTCAAGTGGGAGCCCCTGTACTTCTTTCTTTGTTTGCTTTCTTTATATTCTGATGTTGTTGGAGTGCTTATGTTCCCCTCTATTCTGATCTTGTGTGTTTTTTGACTAATCTTTATGCTCTCTTGTAGAACTTTGGCTGCACGAGGATTCACTAGCATTTTGTCACCAAGAATTGGAGAACTCCAATATTTGAGTGTCCTGTGAGTATGATGTATTATTCTGTAGATTATATATACCTTGGACATAATCACTTTTATAAACATCAAAAGGGATGGTGTACATTTAGTACACTATAGCAATAGTTAATTCATTTTCCAGAGAATTACATCATGTTATTCAAAGTAAGAAATTTATAGAATGAGTACATGCAATAAAATTATAATGAATCCAGTCCAGACACCTTGGCATGTCTGAGAAATTAGGAATCAGTTTCTCTATTGAATCTTACTGTTCTATGACTCTGTTGCTTCTGTGGATAGACATGTCTGCTTCTCTTCATGTTTTGGGGCAAACTGATATGTTACTGAAACAAGATCATAGTGGGCTAGCTATCTGTGCAAGTAAACTAGGATGATATGGATTGCACCAGTGTCACATATGCTAACATATTCTATTCCAGAGAAATTGGTACTAGTTCTGGTTATTAGATATGTGTCATACATGAACTACTGTTCAAACTTGGTGCAATTTAATTTCCTGATACTATTCGGACTACTATGAAACTGTATAGCATATGATTTTGCAGGTCATTGGCTGGTAACAGGATTACCGGTACCATACCAGAGGAGTTTGGTAATCTATCTAGCTTGACAAGCTTAGATTTAGAGGACAATCTTTTAGTTGGAGAAGTACCAGCTTCTCTTGGCAACCTTTCTAAGCTACAGCTGTTGTAAGTATTTTAAAATCAGAGTGTCCTACGTATTCGAGAAAAGAAATAGAGTTTTATGTGACCTTTTCATGTAATCTTCCTTTCTCTCATAACCAGAAAACTGAGTCAAAATAATTTCAATGGGTCAATTCCTGGTAGCATAGCGAACATTTCAAGCTTGACAGACATGTAAGACGGAGTATGCTACCCTTTTCAGTTTCTTATAACTCAAGTTCATTTAAATGTTCTTGTCGTGCTGTGTTGACAAAAAAAAATTTGATTACAGCCGCCTGGCATATAATAATTTGTCCGGTCAGATACCTGGTTCGCTGTTTCAAGTAGCACGTTACAAGTATATGAAGCTTGCTCTTAATTTTTTCTTTCATTCGATGATTTTTTCCTAATCCTGAGTGAATGATAAAATTCTCTTTTTCCATGACCAGCTTTTCTGGTAATCACTTAAACTGTGGACCCAACTTCCCGCATTCTTGTGCATCCAGCATGTCCTATCAGAGTAAGTTGCATTCTGACTACAGTATTTATTATTTTACCAATGCATAGTAGTTTTGTAGTATATGCTAGAATGTCTGATTCATTGATTGTGGCTAACCCTAGAAGGGTAGCAATATAGGTACCATACATGGGCCACATGGGCCTAGCCTCATGGGCCTAATACAACCACACTCCAACACCCCCCCGCAGTCTGAACTACCGGCGCAGCGGAGTTCAAGGCTGAACAAGAAATAAAACAAGTAAGAGCACAACACACAGGACCCCCCCGCAGCCACAACTAGCCACTGGAGACGTTGAGGCTGGAGCGAAACTCAGAGAAGGTCGAGGAAGGGAGGCCTTTGGTGAAGATATCCGCAAACTGGGAGGTGGTCGGGACGTGAAGAACCTGGACGTCGCCGATGGCCACCCGGTCGCGGACGAAGTGTAGATCGATCTCCACATGCTTGGTCCTCTGGTGCTGCACGGGGTTGGTGGAGAGGTAGACCGCACTGACGTTGTCGCAGTAGACGAGCGTGCTCCTGGCGAGTGGGCGGTGAAGCTCAGCCAGGAGCTGGCGGAGCCAGGCGGCCTCGGCCACGCCGTTGGCCACGGCACGGTACTCCGCCTCGGCACTGGAGCGGGAAACCACGGGCTGGCGCTTGGACGACCAAGAGACCAGGTTGCCGCCGAGGAAGACCGCGTAGCCGGAGGTGGACCTGCGGGTGTCCGGGCATCCGGCCCAGTCAGCGTCGGTGTAGACAACCAGCTCGGCAGTGGAAGACCGGCCGAGGAGCAGCCCGTAGTCAAGGGTGCCACGGAGGTACCGGAGAAGCCGCTTCATAGCAGCCAGGTGAGGCTCCCGCGGAGCATGCATGTAGAGGCAGAGCTGCTGGACGGCATAAGTGATGTCCGACCGTGTGAAAGTGAGGTACTGAAGCGCGCCAGCAAGACTCCGGTAGGCGGTGGAGTCTGCTGGCCCAAGCATCGGACCCCCAGCCTCTGACAGCTTGCCCTGGGTGTCCACCGGTGTAGAGCAGGACTGGCAGGCGGTCATCCCGGCTTGCTCCAGAATGTCACAAGTGAACTGCCGCTGGTGGAGGAACAGGCCGGAAGGTCGGGGCTCAACAGTGACGCCGAGGAAGTGGTGGAGCACCCCAAGATCCTTCATAGCAAATTCCTTCTGGAGTAAGGCAATGATGCGGTGGAGCAGAGATTCGCTGGAGGCAGTGAGAACAATGTCATCCACATAGAGGAGCAGGTAAGCAGTCTCACCCCCATAGTGGTATATGAACAGGGAGGTGTCAGACTTGGCCTCCGTGAACCCAAGAGTCTGCAGGAAGGTAGCGAATCGAGAGTACCAAGCCCGGGGTGCCTGCTTGAGCCCGTAGAGAGATTTATTGAGCCGGCAGACGAAGTCAGGACGAGAAGCATCCACAAAACCTGCCGGCTGACTGCAGTAGACCGTCTCAGTCAGAGTGCCATGAAGGAAGGCATTCTTGACATCCAGCTGATGCACAGGCCAGGAGCGCTCGAGAGCCAGGGAGAGGACGGTGCGGACTGTAGCTGGCTTCACCACGGGACTGAACGTCTCAGCATAGTCAATGCGGGCCGCTGAGTGAAGCCGCATAGGACCCAGCGAGCCTTGTTGCGCTCCAAAGAACCATCAGCCCGCCTCTTGTGCGTCCAGATCCACTTGCCGGTGACAATGTTGGAGCCCGGCGGACGAGGCACTAGGTCCCACGTCTGGTTGGCGAGGAGGGCCGCGTACTCCTCGTCCATCGCGCGGCGCCAGTGAGGATCCGCCAAGGCCACGCGGACGGAAGAGGGTACCGGAGAGATCCCCGGCTCGCAGGCGGCGGCGGTGAGGGCCTGCGGGCGAGACGCCTGCCTCGTCACCATCGGATGAGTGTGACGAGGGTCTCGGTGAAGAAGAGGCGGGTGGTACACCGGCGGGTCGGCGTGAGAGCGTGGCGATGCCGGCGTAGCATGTATCGGTGACGACGGCGCTGGGGACGAGAGCGGCGGAGGCGGCTCACGCCGGTGCTCGTAGACGATGCCGAAACGTCCGGGAGGAGGTGAGGGCGGACACGGCTCCCGCCGGCGCTGGTAGACGAGTCCGAAGCGCCCGGGAGGAGGTGGGGTCGGTGTGCTCGGTCCCGCGATCGGAACGGCAGCATCGGGCACAACGGGAGGCAGCGAAGCCACAGGGAGCGAGGGTGGAAGCTCCGGGGCTACCTCGACCGTGTCAGGCACCGGAAGGTCCTGGGGCGGCGAGGCGGGACCACCAGGAGAGTGCGCCGGAGCAGTACCTGCAGGGTAGAGGGAGAAGGGTGGCGGAATCGCCGGGTCAGTGGGGAAGAAGGAAGCCTCCGCAGGGTCAGCGGGAGGTGTGGATGGAGAGGTGGTGGAGTAAGGGAATGCCGACTCATCAAACACGACATGACGAGAGATGAGGACACGGCGAGAGGTAAGGTCAAAGCATCGGTAACCCTTGTGATCCGGAGAGTATCCGAGAAAGACACAGAGGGTCGACCGGGGAGCCAGCTTATGGGGAGCGGTGGCGGCGGTGTTAGGGTAACACGCACACCCAAAAACTCGAAGGTGGTCGTACCGAGGAGGGGTACCGAAAAGAGCGTGGTGAGGTGTGGGAGCTGGGCATGTAGTTGAAGGAAGGCGGTTAAGGAGATAGGTGGAGGTGTGCAGACACTCAGCCCAGAAGCGAGCGGGTAGAGATGCCTGGAGCAGAAGAGTGTGCATGATGTCATTGGTGGTGTGGATCATGCGCTCTGCCTTGCCATTTTGAGAGGAGGTATACGGACAAGACATGCGCAGGTGGACACCGAAAGAAAGGAAGAAGGCACGGGAGGTTGAGTTATCGAACTCACGGCCATTGTCGCACTGGACAGCCTTGATGGTGAGGCCGAACTGAGTGGATACCCAAGCAAAGAGGTTGCTAAGAGTGGAGAACGCCTCGGACTTGTCCCGCAGGGGAAAAGTCCAGGAATAATGGGAGAAATCATCAACCACCACCAAGTAGTACTTATAGCCAGACATGCTGAGAACAGGAGAAGTCCACAAGTCGCAATGAATAAGATCAAATGCACGAGGGGCATGTGAGGATGAGGACTGAAAGGGAAGGCGAACGTGACGGCCCAGCTGGCACGCATGACACAAGTGATCATCGTGAGCCTGAGAGCAACGAATGTCGGAACTACGACTGAGCTGCATCAGGGCATCCCGGCCAGGATGGCCGAGGCAACGGTGCCAAGTGGTGGAGGAAGGAGTGGCGGCGAAAGCGACGGAGGAAGGCGAAGAAGGTGAAGCAGACGCCGGAAACTGAAGGGTGTAGAGAGGCCCAGTGCTGTTACACCGGAGCAGAGGAGCCCGGGAGGCCAAATCCCGCACGATAAGGCCAGAGGGGTCAAACTCAACCGAACAAGAGTTATCAATGGTGAAACGGCGAATAGAGAGAAGGTTGTGAACCATCCCGGGAGCCACAAGAACATCAGAGATATGAAATGAGCCGTGGGAACTGGCAGTGCCCACGGAGGAGACAGGAATGCAGGTGCCATTGGCGACCATGATGGAAGAGGGACAGGAAGGGTGGGGAGGACGGAGAGAAGAAAGTAGACTCGTATTGGGCGTGGTGTGGAAAGTGGCGCCCGAGTCGGCGATCCAATCAGGACTAACTGGTGGAGTGCTGGCGGTGGTGCTGAAGGAGGAGGCCACGGTAGCCCACAGGGATTTGGGGTGAAACCCCGGATTGGCGACGCCCGGGCCCCCCGCACCAGCGGCCCCGGCGGTGGCGGCCATGGTGTTGGCGGCGCCAGGAAGATGTCCCGGCTGCGACGGCGGGGGAGATGGAGCCGATGGCAGAGGGTAGGGAGCCGACAAGGCCCGGCGCGCGACACGATATGCAGCGGCAGTGGCGCCGGCCCTGGTACGGCGCACGCCCGCGTGCCAACCACTGCTTACTGGAGCGGAAGCACCTCCAGATGGGACGGTGGCTGGAACGGGTGCTCCCTGCGGGGCGGCTGCAGCTCCAGGAGGGGGAAGGCAGGCCCGAGGTGAAGGGAACGGGCAAGCTCCAGGAGGTGGGAGCGCGGCTCCATGCGGCGCGGCCAGGCAGACCCAAGGAGGCGGTTGCTGGCCCGCGGCCGCTGGCTGCTGCTCCTAGGGCGGCAGGGGCTGGACACCAGCAGGGACGCCATCCGCGCCACCATCCGCGCCCTCCAGGGTGCCCCCCCCCGCGCTGACCATGAAGGCAGCGGCTGTGAGGGCTGCGGCGCCATGGCTGGAGGAGAGGGGCGCGCTGTAGAGGTGAGGCCGCTGGAGAGAAGGGGCCCTGGAGGGAAGGGGCGGCGCCACTGGAGAGAAAGGGTGGCGCCACTGGAGAGGAGGGGCGGCGCCACTGGAGGGAAGGGGCGGCGCGCCCTGGAGGGAAGGGGCGGCGGCGCTGGCGGCTGTGGGAGTGCCGGTCGCCGCCGGGGTCGCGCCTGAGGGAGGGAGGGAGGCGGGCGGCGCCTGCAGCCCCGAAAGAGGGAGATGGCCGGCAGATCGGGCGGCCACCGCGCTGGAGGAGAGATGGTGCGGCGCCAGCGGATCCCAGGGGGAGGAGAGAGGGGGGAGGAAACGGGGTGGAGGAGGGAGGAGAAGGGGAGGGAAGGCGACCTGCCATGGCTGGCGGCTGCTGGCCGGCGGCAGCTGCACACCAGCGGCTGGCGGCGGGTTCAGGAGCCGGGGAAGGGGGCTGCTGCGCCCACGTGAAAGGGGAGGAGCAGGAGAAGGAGGGGTGGGGAGGAGGAGCACCGGCCATGGCCTCCTGGCCGGCGGCGGCAGCCACCAGGAGGGGCGGCGGCTGGACAGGGGAAAGAGGAGAAACACTGGCTCTGATTACCATGCTAGAATGTCTGATTCATTGATTGTGGCTAACCCTAGAAGGGTAGCAATATAGGTACCATACATGGGCCTAGCCTCATGGGCCTAATACAACCACACTCCAACAGTATAGATGGTTTCCTTGTATTTTATGAGACTGCTAATTCCATATTTATCATCTTACAGGTGGATCCCATAGCTCAAAAATTGGCTTAATACTTGGAACAGTTGGTGGAATTTTAGGGCTTCTTATCGTGGGAGCTCTATTTCTAATCTGTAATGCAAGGAGGAAAAGCCACCTGCGGGAAGTTTTTATGGATGTAGCAGGTTCCATGCCTTTGTAGTTGATGCCTTACTTTTAGTCTTTCACAGTAGTGAAGTAATAGTCTTAATAATGGCTTAGCAAAACTGTTGTCTCTTTAAAAACTTCATAAACTTTAGAGCTCCCAAAGACCAAGACAGTAAGCACATTGATACTTGATTATTAATATACAGCAGGCTCGTGTTTCAGTCACTGAAAATGATAATTTCCTAATCAGAATACATGACCCTACACCTTCATCAATCAGGCACTGTGTTAATCACAAGAGTTTCAAGTTTGCATAGTTTATGCAATCACCTAAGCTATATACCAATTTATGTTCTGCAGGTGAGGATGAGCGACGAATTGCGTTTGGCCAGCTCAAAAGATTTGCATGGCGAGAACTGCAGATTGCGACTGATAATTTCAATGAAAGAAATGTTCTTGGACAGGGAGGTTTTGGTAAAGTGTACAAGGGAGTTCTTCCAGATGCCACTAAGATTGCTGTAAAACGACTGACTGAATATGAGAGTCCTGGTGGGGAGGCTGCTTTCTTGCGCGAGGTTGAGCTTATTAGTGTTGCAGTTCACCGCAATCTCTTAAGATTAATTGGCTTCTGCACGACACAAACAGAGTGCTTGCTGGTCTATCCATTTATGCAGAATTTGAGTGTTGCCTACCGCTTAAGAGGTACAGGATTGTGGTTATTTGTAATCTTTGTCGCAGGCGCGCATACTTACTAAAGAATTAAGTGTGTGTGAGTGCGTATCCAGGGATGTACCCTTTCTTCTTTAATATAAGGAATATAATGATAGACAGCTCTCCTGTGTGTTCGAGAGAAAAAAAATGCACCCCTCAATGTATTTTGCTAAGATGTTCCACTATTACTACCTACAAAGGGATTTTCTCTATTATTTCCCTTCCTTTTATGTGCTGACAGAACTTTGCCCTTGCTAATTTGTATATGGTAGACCTTGGACCTCCCACATAACATTTTCTCAACCTTTTGTTAACAGGCTTGATTTGTTGCATCTATATACAACAAGCTTTCCCACTGGCCAAAAAAATTATTAACATATTTAGCGTCTTTCTTTTCTCGTAATTGATGCTGGTCTCATATCATTTGTCCTGTGTTCTAAATGCTATCCAGATTTTAAGCCTGGAGAACCCATCCTAGACTGGCCTTCAAGGAGACGGGTGGCTATAGGTACAGCTCGTGGACTGGAGTATTTGCATGAACACTGCAACCCCAAGATCATACACCGTGATGTTAAAGCTGCAAATGTATTGCTTGACGAGGATTTCGAGCCTGTTGTTGGTGATTTTGGCCTAGCAAAGCTCGTAGATGTGCAGAAGACATCTGTGACAACACAAGTACGTGGAACCATGGGTCACATAGCACCTGAGTAACTGTCCACAGGGAAGTCGTCCGAGAGGACTGATGTTTTTGGCTATGGGATCATGCTTCTTGAACTTGTGACCGGTCAGCGGGCTATTGACTTCTCACGGCTAGAAGAGGAAGATGACGTGCTATTGCTTGATCATGTAAGTCTTTTTTTCCCTTCCAAATATTGGATAGCTTTGCTCTTTGCTTCTTCGGTTACGGGATTTTTTAAGCTGGCTGCATCCTTAATGCAACCTGATTCCTGTGTATGTTACAATGTACCTGTAACTAAATACAGGTAAAGAAGCTACAGAGAGAAGGGGAGCTAGACTCCATTGTGGACAACAACCTTAATCAGAATTATAACAGCGAGGATCTTGAGATGATAATACAGATAGCACTGCTCTGCACGCAGGCATCACCTGAGGACCGGCCATCAATGTCTGAAGTTGTTAGGATGCTGGAAGGTGAGGGTTTGGCGGAGCGGTGGGAGGAGTGGCAGCATGTGGAGGTGACAAGGAGGCAGGAGTATGAGCGGATGCAGCAGAGGTTTGACTGGGGAGAGGATTCCGTCTACAATCAGGAAGCGATAGAGTTGTCTGCAGGTAGATGACAATCAGTGGAACGGATGGGTGTAAATGCAATGATGCGGTGCCTGCTGTGCTGTATGTAACTGTTATTTGTAGAGTAGTTATTAGATAGATATGTTCATAATATTATTCAAACAAACTTGTTGAGCAATGCATGAATGTGGATGGAATTAGATGGATAAACCGATAAATGGCAGTACATAGATTGAGGTAGCTGTACTTAATTTGATGGACATATAGCAGCGGTTAGGTTGTTTCTGCGCCATAAACATGCATTGACATTCATCTCTAGTTAACTGTTAATAAGTCAGCATATAGTTTCCGCCTTTTGGATTTGTTTACTTCTTTATAAATGTATCCATATTATTAGTGGGCTTTAACTGTTTCTATTGTGCCTACCGATTTACAATGCAAAAAGGTGGGCTAATAAACCAGTATATTTTTAGTTACCTCAGCACTAAAGATAATCTGTCTTAACACGGTCACCTTTGCCATGGTCAGAGAGAATATTTTAGAGAAATAACGTAGACAAAACTGTCATAAAGCAAAGTTTAATAAGTTTTTTCTTGACACGGTCACCTTTGCCATGGTCAGAGAGAATATTTTAGAGAAATAACGTAGACAAAACTGTCATAAAGCAAAGTTTAATAAGCTTTTTTGGTGAACACAAATGATGATTCTCTAAAAGGAACACCAAACAAAATGAATGCAACAGAATGCAACAACAGCGATGTTGTTGTCACTTGTGAGATGATAGATAAACACAAAGATAGTGCGGTTTTTCCTTTTAGTGAATAAATTATCTGACATGTCTCGTAACATCATGGCGGCGGTACGTTCTAAACTTTGCTCAGTGTTATCCATTTTGTCATGGCCTGACGTGAGGAGATAAAGGAACAAATCAAACAATGTTGTAGGTGTTTTACATACACTAATGCGGTAATGCCTGATGAGAAAATCATATGCTCTTTGACTCAAATATACTACTATGTGTGCCGGAACTTTTCAGCCAACGAACAGATTAAATTTCAGCATAAGCCAAATTTCAGTGAAACGAACAGACCAACTCTAGGCACGATGCTGCAAGCAACTTGCATAGAAACATACCTTAAGCTCTAGATCACTTGATCCTTGAAGTGTATTTCATGGGTCTTGACGGCAACTTTCGCTTGTCGGTCTCTTTTGCAAATATGAAAGACAAAGATACCACAAAGCCATAAAAAATCAAATCAACCTCGACACTGTGGAGGCAGCAGCGACCATAAGAAGGAGATGGGACAGAGAAGTGCATGCGCATAGAGGCAAATAGATGGACTCTCAAATGTTTCCTATAATAAATTGACTAGTAATGAATAGATGAGGCTTAGTGGAAATTATTTCAGGACAGAGATAAACTCTGATGATTTTTTTTATCGGTAATGCTAGGATCAGTGCATCCGATCTGATAGGAATCCCTCGGACACCGCCGTTGGTAGGCCCCGATTCCAACCGAATGGCCCAACAAACTCGCACTGTGTTTCAAGGACATGTTACAAGCATTTGTTCGAAATATTTCATCTGTTTCAGATATATGTTGCAAGTGTTTCATCTGGATATTGGATATGTGAAACATATATGTTGCAAGAGTATGTTCGAAATGTTTCAACTGTTTCAGTTTTATGTTGCAATAAGTGTTTTCATGTTGTAAGTTGCAAGTGTTTTATCTGGATGTTACATATGTTTACACACATGTGTTTAAATGTATGTTCCAAATGTTTTATATACTTCAGACGTATGTTGCATCTAAGTGTTTCATATTTCAGAGTTAGAGAGTCATAAGGCACAACTTAGGCGCCGGGGGATAGGACGCGACGAGCTGGGGCCGGTGCTCGAGGTGCGCGGCGCACCTAGGGTCGTGCGGACGGGGTGCGTTCGTGGGTCCTGCCCATACGGAGAGAGGAGGGGGTTCAAGGGGAAGGAGCGCGCGCGGGTGGTGGCGGGCGGCGTCTGAACTCGTGGAGAGAGAGGAGGGGGTAAGAAGGAAGAAGCGGCAGGTGTGGCGTTTTCGCAGGCTTGTGTGACGGAGGAGGGTGGAGGGACGTCTGGACCCTAGTATCCACTCTGGTGCGGTTATGGGTCTGTGGGGGCGTCAGGGTGACGTGGCTGACAAACCAGAAAAAACGTGTAGGGCCTTGTTTAGTTCTAAAATATTTTACGAAAAAATAGTAGATTCTTCGTCACATTGAATTTTTAGACACATGCATAGAACATTAAATATAGATAAAAAATAAAACTAATTACACAGTTTAGACGAAATGGACGAGATGAATCTTTTAAGCCTAATTAAGCTATGATTGGACACTAATTATCAAATAACAACGAAAATGCTACAGTAGCATTTCACAAAATATTTCAGGACTAAACGAGACCTAGATATAAAAGAAAAAGCTGTAGCAAATTAAAAAAAAACATCTCGATCCCAACCTTCGTCCACCTCCCTCGCTTCCCTCCTCGCGTTCCTTCTTCAGTTCGCCGCCGACACCGACGCTCTCTCTCCCTCCCTCCCTCCCTCCCTCCCTCTCTGTCTGCAACGACTGGGTGGGCTACCGCCGCCGCCGCCCTACCCCAGGCGCAGGTATTCCCACCCCTTTTCTCTTTCCTGTCTGCTGTGCGAAACCGAGTTCTCAAAATTTTTTTTGTTTAAAAAGATTGAGTTCTCAAACTCTAACCTCAAGCTATTTGGCTATTTGATGCCTTCTAACTTCTAACTTTTTTGCAAAAATTATTGGGTGTACATGTGTTCACCCATGTCCCTTTACTAGATCCGCCCCCTGCCTGGGTCCTCCATTGTTCGAGTGCACATGAGTACATACTACATACATGTCCCTTTGCTAATTGCTGGGTCCACCCGTGGTGTTTATTTTGTCTAGTTTCAGTCACGATATCCTTTGCTGGGTCCGCCCCTAGTGTTTATGTTGTCAGTTCAGTCACGATATCCTCACTGTGCAATGTGCAGTTTTAGTTTTTATTATCAGGGGGAGATGAATATTTAGCTCATCAGATACAGCTGAAATTTTATTAAATATGGGGCACAGAGCCTTGAAGACACTAAATAATCTGATATCAGTATATCACAGTTTTTACAACCTACAATTACAAGGCCATGACCATTGGTGGAATTGAAGAATAGTATTTGTTGTGTCTGTTAAGGTGTGATTTTGGATGAAATTGTTATTTTTATATTTTCTTACCTCAACTTATTGTTTGATACTTTGATGTCTCCAATGCCATGTTCTGGCTCTTATTTTTGTTTGATGTTTTATCACAACAATTATTTTTCTAGTATCAATTAATTTTAAGCAATGATCTAAGCTGTTGTTCTGATCGAACCTGACGCTTCCTCCACACTAATAATTGCAACTTCAACATTTCATGGTTATGATCCTATTTACATTTGAAGCACCAAACAAGTCCACTGTTGCCCTTGCTTTTGCAGAGTTCTATATTAATTATACTGCTAGATATGCTTGGGCGTTAGTGCCATGGCTCCTCATTATCAAGCTGCGACCTTGATTGCCTCTCCGTCTTACCCAAACGCCATTGCTTGGTCAAGTGACAATCTTGTGGCTGTCGCATCTGGTCACATTGTAACTATTCTGGTAAGTGCAATCCAATCACTCTAAGATGATCACATATGTCATATTCTCAGGGTCATGATAGTTTATGTATGGAATATGGATAAGCCTAACCATGCACTAACCATGCCCATTTTTTCATATTCAAGAACCCAGCTGCGCTTGATGGACCACGTGGATTGGTTGGACTTCGTCGCAGTGACCCTTTTCCTATAGGAGTGGTTAAGAGAGAAGGTAAAACTGGTCTTTGCATTAGTCATCTCCCAGAGGACTTGCTTAACTTGGACATTTGTGTTAATTACTTTGTACAATGAATGAAGACTTAATTCATATATACTGTATCCAGAAATTTGTTGGCTTGACATCAGTTTTGTAATGTGAATGTGTGGTGCTGTAAAAAATAACATGGAACTTTGGGAACTATAATGAATAAACTGTCTTGCTATTTGGCTTTTCAGTTTTAGCAATGTTTGAAGAAAACGTCATTAAATGCTCGCCTAGACGCTCTTAAGCACGAGGTGGAGCCCTGTCAACGAGGTTAGGATTGCAAAATTGTTTGTTGTGGTGTGATTCCATCCGTGCTTACGTCATGGCATCCTGTTGCTTGATTGCACCCATCCTCGGCTTGATTTCACCATGGGTTCATTCACACAGCCAGAGCAGAGTTACATCTCCTTATATGCAGCTAGTGGGTTACTGCAACATAAACACCTCCCTTTGGAATCTTAGGTTTTACTAGTCATATTATACTTGTAATTCATTCAAACTACTATGACGATTGCATGTTCAACCTCCTGAACAAATGTCATGGCATTTTTATATTTATAGCCTAGTGCTCCATCTGCCAAAGTACAAGGCAAGATGCATTTTAAGATTCAAACTTTGACCAACAACAAAAGTGGTTACATTGGATTTGTATTTAGAAATACTTTCTAATGATCAATTTTTTTGTTGCCACACACGGTATATTATGAGAGAAATTAGCTGTCAAAGTACGATCTTGATGACTGTGCCAAGTGAAACCACACCTTATATTGTGATGCAGGGAGTATAAAGTTTTCCATTACTGTCATTTCACCAAAGAGTGGAAAAAAACAGGAAGCCCAGTGAGACCATGTAGGTGTATTAATTCTGTTTGATCTAAAATTTCAATTTATCAATATTTGCAGATCTCTTGGAGCCATGTTTATTGCCCACTTCCTTAGCACGTGAAACTGAACCATGTGCCCGATCAATTTCATGGTCTCAACAAGGATTTGCACCTAACTCTGGGTATACATACTTTTGACATTCTAAATGATCTTCTCTAGGTGTAAGTTTTATGTACAAGCTCATCTGTTCATCCCACTGTACTTACATATGTTTATAATATGGATGGCTAATGTAGGTGCTTGCTGGCTGTTTGCACTGTGGATGGTCATGTGAAGCTTTACCGGTCACCAATTTGGGAGTTATGTGATGAATGGGTTGAAGTGAGCATTTTCTGTGCTATTTAAGCAACATTTAATTTATGATGAAATGGTTGACTAGGAAGTTAGTCTGGATACCAACAAAATGTCTGCTACAGTGATTCTTTTTGGTTAGGGCCATGGTTCCCATGATCCATGCATAATGCATATAAGTAATGTAATTTTTTTATTATTAGGAGAATCAGATGAACATTAACTGCATAACCTAGTTTTCAGCCAAAATTTCGTTCTGTACCACTTTATTATTCCTGTTCCAACTTCTAATCAGAATAGAACTTGCTGTTTAAGTTTGTTCTTGACTCCTTGGTTCTAGGATTAGCTTTTGTTTGCTCTTAGTTGTCTGTTATTAATTTCTAGACTATGCTGTTGTCTTCCATTGCATTTGTTTGTTGGGAATGATCAGTGATCACCTGTTCTAGGTCACGGATATTTTGGTGCTTATTAACATTTCACCTGGCGTAGGTCGCAGATATATCACAGTTGCTGTTTAACTATTATAAAACTATAAATTTCGGAGAGGATAATGGTTCTCATTTGACTTCTCCGGTATGATAACTTCTACTCTAGCATGTCATCATACTTTTATCTGAATATGTGGCTAAAAGTATGATTTTTATAATCAGAAGAATACAAATACTGGGGAGACAGAGGTTTTAGAATCTACTTGTGAATTGCAAGAATCTCTTTATTTCAGGGGTCCTGGACAGAGAAAAAGAAAGCCACCAAGGTGAATGATATTTTCTGTTTCTACATCATAACTTTGTCATTGAGAAAAGTTTCCACATTTGAAATAATAAGATTGTTGGAATGAGTGGTCTCAATTGATTAGGCTAACCCTAGAAGGGTAGCAATATAGTGTACCATACATGGGCCTCATGGGCCTAGCCACATGGGCCACACACACATATACTCCAACACTCCCCCGCAGTCTGAACTACCGTCGCAGCGGATTCAGACTGAACACCAGGAAAAGAAAATACACACGAGCCCCCCCACAGACGCAACTAGCCACTGGTGATGTTGAGGCTGGAGCGAAATGCGGCGAAGGTCGTCGATGGGAGGCCCTTGGTGAAGATGTCGGCGAACTGGGGCGTCGTAGGTACATGGAGGACTCGCACCTCGCCGATGGCCACCCGATCACGGACGAAGTGAAGATCAATCTCCACATGCTTGGTCCGCTGGTGTTGCACGGGGTTGGTGGAGAGGTAGACCGCGCTGATGTTGTCGCAATAGACAAGCGTGCTCCGGAGTAGAGGGTTATGGAGCTCGGCCAGGAGCTGGCGGAGCCAAGAAGCCTCGGCCACGCCATTGGCCACGGCGCGGTACTCCGCCTCGGCACTGGAGCGGGAGGCCACCTGCTGACGCTTGGACGACCAGGACACCAGGTTGCCGCCCAAGAAGACAGCGTAGCCGGAGGTGGAACGCCGAGTGTCCGGACAGCCGGCCCAGTCAGCGTCAGTGTAGACAACCATCTCAGTAGAGGAGGACTGCCGGTGAAGTAGCAGGCCGTAATCCACAGTACCGCGTAGGTAGCGGAGGAGCCGCTTGAGGGCAGTGAGGTGGGGCTCCCGCGGATCATGCATATGAAGGCACAGCTGCTGAACCGCATACGTGATGTCCGGGCGAGTGAAGGTGAGGTACTGGAGAGCACCAGCAAGACTCCGGTACGCGGTGGGATCAGACACCGGGTTCCCCTCAGCCTCAGACATCTTGCCCTGTGTGTCAACTGGAGTGGAGCAGGGGTTGCAGTCAGTCATCCCGGCGCGCTCAAGGATGTCAAGAGTGTACTGCCGCTGGTGAAGGAGAAGGCCAGCAGGGTGAGGCGCAACAGTGACCCCAAGGAAGTGATGTAGCACACCCAAATCCTTCATCGCAAACTCCTGCTGGAGAGAGGTGATAATCCGGCGAAGGAGTAACTCACTGGAGGCGGTGAGGACAATGTCATCAACATAGAGCAGTAGATACGCAGTCTCAGCTCCATGGTGGAAGATGAACAGTGACGTATCGGACTTGGCCTCCACAAACCCCAGTGAGCGCAGAAAGGCAGCAAAGCGGTGGTTCCATGCCCTGGGAGCCTGCTTGAGGCCGTAGAGAGATCTGTTGAGCCTGCAGACCATGTCAGGACACGAGGAGTCAACAAACCCGGCCGGCTGACTGCAGTAAACTGTCTCAGTGAGAAGACCATGCAGGAAGGCATTCTTGACATCCAGCTGATGCACGGGCCAGGAGCGAGTGAGGGCGAGAGAGAGCACCGTGCGCACTGTAGCCGGCTTCACCACTGGACTGAAAGTCTCATCGTAGTCAACACCAGGCCGCTGAGTGAACCCCCTGAGAACCCAACGAGCCTTGTACCGCTCGAGAGTGCCGTCAGCCCGGCGCTTGTGTGTCCAGATCCACTTGCCGGTGACGACATTGGAGCCGGGTGGACGAGGCACCAGATCCCAGGTCCGGTTGGCGAGGAGAGCCGCGTACTCCTCTTCCATCGCGCGGCGCCAGTGAGGGTCCAACAAGGCCTCACGGACAGAAGAGGGTACCGGAGAGGCCTGCGAGTCCACGGGCGTCGCCGCGAGAGCCGGGGGCGGCAGGGTCCCCGCCGCGTGGCGCGTCACCATAGGGTGAATATGACGCGGGTGTCGGTGAAGCAGCCGGGGGTGGTACACCGGCGTCGTGACACGGGCTTCCGGGGATCTCGGCGGCGGTGTCGGAGTCCCCGGCGGAGAAGAGGCTGGCGGTGGTAGAGGGCACCCCGACGACGAAGGAGCCACCGGTGGAGACGTAGGCGGCGGCTCCGGGCGTGCACGTCGCTGGTAGACGAGCACCGGCTGGGCGAAGCGCGCAGGTGGTGCCGGAGTCGACGGCCCGGACCCCCCGTCAGTCGTAGTAACGGGGGCCGACCCGGGAGGTGCACGGCGCTGGAAGACGAGCGTCGGCTGAGCGAAGCGCGCAGGTGGTGCCAGGGGCGACGGCCCGGGACCCACGTCAGGCGTCGTGACGGTGGCCGGCCCGTGAGGGGATCCCGCTAGGCCCGGACAGGGGTTGTCATCGGCGGGCGGCGAGCGAGGGCACGGCCCCGGCGAAGGGCACGGTGGAGCAGTACCTGTGGTAGACAACCGAAAAGGTGGCTCGACCACCGCGTCAGTGGGAAACAAGGAGAAGAGGTCAAGATCCGGGGTGGACGTGGGAGTGGGTGGAGGAGAAGGGGAAGACAGACTCATCAAACACCACATGGCGAGAGATGAGGACACGACGAGAGGTAAGATCATAGCACCGGTACCCCTTGTGATCCGGGGAGTACCCAAGGAAGACACAGAGAGTCGAACGAGGTGCCAGCTTGTGGGGAGCGGTAGCTGTGGTGTTAGGGTAACACGCACACCCGAAGACGCGAAGGTGGTCGTACCGAGGAGGGGTACCGAAAAGGGCGTGGTGTGGCGTGGGAGCTGGGCAGGCAGCGGAAGGAAGGCGGTTAAGGAGATAGGTGGAGGTGTGCAAGCTCTCAGCCCAGAAGCGCGCAGGGAGTGACGCCTGAAGCAAGAGGGTGCGCATGGTCTCGGTGGTGGTGCGAATTATGCGCTCAGCCTTGCCGTTCTGGGAGGAGGTGTACGGGCAAGACATGCGCAACTGGACACCGTGAGAGAGAAAGAAGTCACGGGAGGCGGAGTTATCGAACTCCCGACCATTGTCGCACTGGACGGCCTTGATGGTGAGGCCGAACTGGGTGGACACCCAAGCAAAGAAGTGGAGAATAGCGGGGAAAGCGTCAGACTTTGCACGAAGAGGAAAAGTCCAGGAGTAATGAGAGAAATCATCAAGCAGCACAAGATAGAACTTGTAGCCGGAAACGCTGATGACAGGAGAAGTCCAGAGGTCGCAATGTATAAGATCAAAGACGTGAGCCGTCCGGGAAGAAGAACTATGAAAAGGAAGACGGACATGACGGCCCAGCTGACACGCATGACACAAATGCTCACCGGGAGTCCGAGGACACCGAATGTCGGAACTACGACTGAGCTGCATCAGGGCATCACGACCTGGATGGCCGAGGCGCCGGTGCCAAGTGGTGGAGGAAGGAGTGGTGGCGAAAGCAGCTGACAAAGGGGTCGGCGAAGAAGACGAAGGAGACGCCGGGAAGCGAAGGGTGTAAAGGGGCCCCGTGCTGTCACACCGAAGCAGAGGACGCCGGGAAGCCAAATCCTTGACTGTGAGACCGGTAGAGTCAAACTCCACGGAACAGGAATTGTCAGCTGTAAACCGACGAATAGAAAGAAGGTTGTGAACCATAGAAGGTGCCACAAGAACATCAGGAAGGCGAAAGGAGCCATGAGCGCCGGCGGCACCCACGGACGTGACAGGGAGGCATGACCCATTTGCGACCATGATGGACGAAGGGTGAGCGGAAGAAGGAGGTTGAACAAAAGAGAGTATAGTGGGGTCAGGAGTGGTGTGGTAGGTGGCACCCGAATTGGCGATCCACTGTGGGCCGACAGGAGTTCTCGGGTCCATAGTGCCGAAGGAGTGTGCCAAGGCCGCCGAGTCCCAACCGGGCGAGGCGCTGGTAGGTGTAGCCCACTGGAATGCTGCCGGGTGAAACCCGGGAGAAGCAGCAGCGAGCATGGCGGCGGCCGGCGGGCCCCCACCACGTCCTCGTCCGCGACGACGGCGTCCGCCACGGCCCCCCCACCCCCGCTCGGCCCGGGGGGAGGAGAACCCAGAAGAAGCGACGGCGGCGGAGCGGACGGACAAGGAGCGGCGGTAGGGAAGAGGGTAGCCGGCCAAGCCGCGGCATCCAGTGGGGCGGCCAGGGCGGTCGGGAAAGTCGCTGCCGCAGGGGCACTACCAGCAGCGAAGGCGTGGGCCTGCTGTGCCCATGCCGTGGGGAAGATGGGCGCGTAGGCGGAGGGGGTCCAGCCCGGGCCCAGGGAAGCGCCGTTGGCGGCAGCACCCACGGCAGGCAGCTGAGGGTGGCCGGGCGCAGGCAGCAGCAGCCCTCCGATGGTGGTGTGCGGCGCTGGTGGAGGGGCGGCCGGGTCAAGGCCCAGAGCGGGCGGCGCAGGCTGAGGGGCCCAGGAAGTAGAGGTGGAGAGATGGGGGCCCGCGCCAGAGGTGGCAGCGGTGGCCGGCTGCGCCGTGGCAGCAGCGCCAGGGGAGGCGGCGCAGAGCTGGCTGGCCGGCAGGGGAGGCCAGGCCGCAGCAGCAGCAGCGCCAGAGGTGGCAGATGCGGGGCCAGGGGAGGCGGCACAGGGCTGGCTGGCCGGCAGGGGAGGCCAGGCCGCGGCAGCCAGGGGAGTGGCGGCCGGCGGCGCCCAGGTGGGGCCCGCGCCCGCGCCAGGTGGGGCCCAGGCGTGGCCCGCCCCTGCGCCCGAGGGGGCACCGGCGGCCGGCGGTGCCAGTGGGTGGCCCGCGGCCACGCCAGGGCTGGCGGCGCCAGGTAAGGTGGCGGCGGCCAGTGGCCCCAGAGGACGCGACAGAAAGGAAGAAGGCGGAAACTGTGGCCAGGAGGTGGGGTGGGAGAGGGGAGGGAGGTTGAGGAAGAAGGAGGGAGGTGGAGGCTCGGCCATGGCCGGCTGGGGAGGAGGCAGCAGGCGGCGGCGCCCGGCCTGGAGTTCAGCCGGCGGCTGAGAAGGAAGAGGGAAGGGAGATAGGCTCTGGTACCATGTTGGAATGAGTGGTCTCAATTGATTAGGCTAACCCTAGAAGGGTAGCAATATAGTGTACCATACATGGGCCTCATGGGCCTAGCCACATGGGCCACACACACATATACTCCAACAAAGATGATCAAAGGAAGCACCATTTAGCCATCATGTAGGATGTCAAGTGCTTATATGCAAGCACTTTGTACGAATTCATCTGTGGATGTCACAAATCTTTCCTTTTAATTTATTTTGTTGCAAGAAGACAACATTCTTAGCAATCTTTCTAACATCCATATACTGTACCTGAATCTGTTTTCACTGAATTTTTTTTGAATATAGAGTTGATGGTTTTATTTATGACGGCAATGAAGTTGATTTAGATGCTTCAAAGGATGCAGACTTCTCGATGGAACCATGCTCTAAATCAGAGAAGAAATCGTTGAAAAAGGTAGAGATTTTACACATTTATGCTGAAGTTTTGGCTTATTCTTTTACTTTGTAATAAAAGAGAAACCTAGTTGTTTCTTAACAAGAGGAGCCAATTATTCCCTCCGTTTTTAAATGGCACCGTTGACTTTTTACATCCGTTTGACTTTTGGAGTATTCGTCTTTCCTTTAAATATTTGTGCAAATAGACAAACATACAAGGCATGCTTAAAGTGATTTGGATGACAGATCTAGTGACACTTTTTTTTCACTTTCCTTAGCTACTAAGTAATTGAATAAATATTGCTGGTCAAAGTCTGAGAAAAAAATTTAAATGGTATCATGTGTTTAAAAATGGAGGGAGTGTCATGCTAAAGGTGTTTCTTAGCATAGTACATGACTGTTCTGTGTTTTAACATTACTGTGTTTGTGATTCCAGACTGTAAAACCCAGGCATGAAGTAGTTGCTGTACATGAACGAAACAGCACAGGAAATATTAAAGCATCATTGTCCTCCAATGGAGAAAACAAATCTCTTCCTCTCATCACGGCAAAGCAGTATGCTTGTCGTGCTGCACATTTGTCTTCCCTTGTAGTTTCATGGTCTCCAGTTGTGTCATCAAGTGATAACACTTCTTGTTTATTGAGGCATTGGTGCATTCTTGCTGTTGGCTCTAAATCCGGAAATCTTTCTTTTTGGAAATTATGTAAGCCAGAATATTACACAATAGATGTTGGTGTGGTTATCAGTGATCCAATGCTCATTGGCGTTTTGCAAGCTCACAAATCATGGGTCAGTGTCATAACTTGGCAAGTTCTTTCTGCGGGCTCTTCAAAATCCTTGTTGCTTTTAGCTACTGGATGCTCAGATGGAAGGTAATCGTGATTTATCCGTATTGTCTGTAAATGGTGATGTGCTTTCTTCAGCTGCACTATGTACTGTTTCTTGTTTGCTTACATGAATTTTGTGAGCTCTTCTTTATTCATGACATGGCAAAAGTGATATATGGGGATAATTATAAGCATAGTTTTGGTTCTATGTTTTCTGGAACAAGGTCAAAATTTGTCCATAAGAAGCAGAATGATCTGTATAGGCATGCAATGAGCTTGTCCTACCTCAGCCTTAATAAATAAAAATAAGAAAGCACTCCCGTCCCCCATTTATTTTTCTAATTGCTGTGCTTGATGTTAAACAATCATGCAACTCATTCTCTGATGAGATATCTGGGCGGTGGTGAAAATACTTTACCCATATGTCTTAAAGATATTCATTCGTCTTTGCCTCATAATTTACAAACTTTGAATATTCCTATGGTTATTTATTGCCTTTGGATAATTATTATTAGTTTTCTGTAAACGTTACATATCTCATGTTAAAGATTGGTTTGTTTTTTCAGTGTTAAGATATGGTTAGGGAATATTGAAGGGTTAAATCAATGTGCAAGTGGAGAAGAAGTGCCATTTGTGTTAGTTGCTGAGGTATGTAATATATACCTGGTAGAGTTCACACTTGACATGTACAATTTATGTGTTTTTTTAGATTGCACAACATCAAATCAATGTGCATGCTTCTGTCCCTTCAAGTTTCGTCCTTCTGAACCCTGATGTTCTTCTTACTAAAATTTTCATTCCAAATGTTTATTTGGTCAGGTCGCCACTGATTTATCAGCTCCAGTGTCGTCAATCTCATTAGCCATACCTGCCCGGTCTCAACATGAGGTTAGTTTGGCAATTGGAAGAGTATCCGGGTCACTAGAAATATGGATATGGAATGCATCTAGCAACAAAATTGAGATTTCCAGTGCATGGCATGCACATGATCAAGTGGTAATGCTTCACATTAGTTGAGGATATTTTATCTTCAGAAAAATTAAAAAAGAAAAATGTCTAACATTACCATAGGTGACAGGTTTACAATGGGCTATGGATGGCTATTGTTTATTCACTTGCAGTCAGGTTTGTTGACTTTTTTTTCATGTCACCTATTTGATTGCTGCGCCTTGATTGTATATTGCGTTTTAGCATGAGACTTGTTCCCAAATATTGGGTTGATTGAAGCCATTGGATTGTTGAAAGTTTGAGAGTCTAAGTAAAACATCGAATAGAGATGTGGGATGTGTGGTGAAAACCACTTTGAGTGAAGGATGAGTTGAGCGCTTTAGCCAGCTATGCTCAACCAGGATCACTACCTTTTTTTTCTTTCATATTCTTTCCATTCTCTTTTTCTTGTTAGACAATCATTCCTTTTTTTTTCTCGAACACGGAAGGGAATTGTGCATCATTTCTTTAAGAGAGAAAGAAGAACAGTAAAAAGGAGGGAAACACTAGACGAGAGCAAATAGCCTTCCACAGCTAACATGACCTGTGATTGTGAGACATAAGGCCAAAGAAACTAGTCTAGTACAGGCTAAGCGACAAAGAGCACCAACAGAAACTTAGGAAAAATCAACCCACAACAAGCGATCCAGCCAGCATCTCCTGGAGTCCTTCTGCACCAGCAGAGCACCATAGGATGCATTCATTTGTGATTGCAGTAAAATTGTGATGCTTGGACTTGCACCATTAAAGACACTCATTCCTACGCTTCCAAATTTCCAATACACCTTTCAATGCCCTGTATATTGTGAGTAAAGAAGATTAAAAGCGTAGTGTTGAAAATTAACTAGTACAATTTTGGTATGATGCTATGTGGGGCAAGCAGTACTCTAGGTGCGGCAAGAGGGCAAACGCGCCAATGGCAGCATGAGGCAGCGGGAACGTGTGGTGAGCGTGCCTTGAGTATATCTATCAGGTTGTTAGGCTTCGCTTCAGACTTTCAGTTTCTTAGGAAGTTTGTTTGGATAAGTTATATTTCTTAGTCTCGAGTGCACAAGATTAGGAGAGCTGGCATATAGTATGCTTATAAGATGTACCTGTGTAAGGTTAAGCAATACATGAACCTTCCTTCTATCTCCATTTTCTACCTCTACCCTTCCCATTTTCCCAACATAGGGCGTTGAGGTGAACAACCTCCTCCCACTCCCATCCAGGATCGCGATTACCTCCACCGCCTACCCACACTTATGAAAAAGCTAAATACTTCTCGTGCTTATTTGTTTTAAGAGTAAAATGTACTGTGGGTCCTCAAACTTGGTTTGGGTGTCATCCAGGTCCTAAACTTACTAATTGTGTCACATTAGGTCCAAATCACCATAAATTGAGGTAATCCGCATGCATAGCACATTGACTTCACAATGACATAGCACCATTGTGTGGGGCTCACATGCTCGGGAGGGAAGGGATGTGACTCTCATGTGGGCCCACATGCGTTTCATGTCATTGTGCAGTCAGTGTGTCACATAGGCAGATTAAATACTCAAGATATGGTGACTTGGACCTCACATGACATGCTTAACAAGTTTAGAGATTTTGATGTGCATTTTCAAAGTTTAGGGGCCTATATGGCACCTTCAGCCAAGTTCGGGGACTTATGGTGCATTTTACTCTTTGTTTAATTACTGAAACTTTATGAGCCTCTTTTACTATTGCACTATCTGATGGTCTGGTTTCATTTTGATAAATATAACCTGTAACAACTTGAGTACCAAGGTGCAGCATGGTTGGTAGAACATCCAGTTGAGAGGCTGCCCATGTGATCTTTAACCCAGGTGCTCACGAGTCCTGGTTTCTTGATGTATTCTCCGTGGCAGTTTATTTTTTCTTTTTTTTTCATAACCTTTGATAAATTTAAAAGCTGAAATCTTTCTTGATTGTTGATTAATTTACTAGCTCAACTAATGTACTATACAATTCACTCTGTTCTTCCTCCTGAGAAGTTGTATCACTCAGATTTTGAAAGTTGCACCTTTCAACCTGATGCTTTTCATTTTTTTCTTCTTTTAGGACAATTCTGCACGTTGTTGGATCTCTCATGAAAACCACCTTGAAGAAATTTTTGTGCATTCAAATTTTCCAGAGCTAAGGGAGTCAGCAGATGTAAAACTAGTAGATACTTAAATGTTTGTTATCCTTGATGTCCAATTTTTTTCCAAATAATTGGGTTCTCAATATGCATGCAGCTATCAGAAGTCTCTGATCGATGCTATGGTCTTACACTAGCACCTGGAGAACAGATGATTGCTGTGGTATGCCTTAGGCTTTTGTATCCAACATCTTTTTGTTCAACTGAACTGTTACTGTCGGTGAAGAGATATGCATAAGCTGCAATTGATGGCTCTCTTTTTTCAGGTCCGCAGTTTGGATCTGAACCTTTTGAACCAGATGTATCAAGTCAGGTAATTTTACTTATGCGTTGTGAAAAGTACTGGGTTCTTGTGCTACAAATCTTCCTTGCTTTAATATAACATTTAGAATTAATTTTGGTAATCAAAACAACAGGACACAAAAGGCGGTGGTTGAGTTCATCTGGATCGGTGGCCAATTTGTTGGTATTCCACTAGACAGGAGCATTGATATTTGCAGTCCAAAGTCTGCAGACTTATCGTCAAGTAACCTTACATGGTGGGGATCCAACATTTTGTGGTCGCTTAAGAAATACGAAAATGTTGAAAAGAGGCTTGTGTTATGGGATGTTGTAACTGCGCTGCAAGAGTTGAAGAAATCTGAACCTGCCTTTCTGGAGACTTTAGTGCATAGTTGGGTCTCAGCTTTATTTTCGGGCGACCCACTGCGTGTTTCTATCAATGCCCCGTCATGTTCAATGCATGGCATGGTGCCCTATGTCAGCTCGCGGAAGCTACACTTACTGAACATAATTTGCAGAAAAGTAATGCTCAGCAATCATGCACAGCATGGTCCTGGTGCTCAAAACGGTAATGAGGAAACAACTGATTTCTGGAACGCTCTTTTGGTAAGGAGTGAAACAGAACTGCGAGAGAGGCTGGTGGGTTTCACCTTTGCCGCAGTCCTGAAGCGGACAGCATGTTTGTTCAATGGTACCTCTACTGAAAATTGCTGGTTTCCTGTCGGGGTTGCCCAGATGGATTCTTGGGTATCAATGAATTACGAAAAAGTGCATAGCCACCTGCAGTCTATCAGATCGAAGATCAAAGATCTAGGAAGCAGGTGCATTTTCCCATCTCAATTGATCAATCATCTGTCATCCAGTTTCATCTGTGAAAAGAGATACCAGTTCACTAACATTGAGCACGGAACCTAACTGTTTCCTCCTGCAGGATCGACGGATACTCTGATGTAGAAAGCTGCCCCTACTGCTCTTCGCCAGTCCATTTCGAGTCGCCTGATGTAGCCATCTGCGGAGAAAGGCACACGCTGTCGCGGTGCAGGGCATCCATGATCCTGTGCTCCGTCGTGCAGCCAGTGTGGCACTGCGTGTGCTGCGGTGGCACGGTCGACAAGCTGTTGCCGGAGTCGTTCTTCACCATGCAGGCGTCCACCATCCATGATGAAGGATCGCTCGATTTGTCAGCAGCCTCCGTAGCACTCTGCCCCTTCTGCGGCATCCTGCTGCAGAGGTCGATGCCGGCGTTCCTGCTCTCCACCTCGCCGGTTTAGAGTCTTTGGATGCTAGTAGTCAGCCTCCAGGAGTAGTAATATCGTGATTCATTAGAGATTAGTACCAACTAAGTTTGTTCTAGTTGATGCTGCTTGCTCTTACCAAGTATAGCTGGCAGAGTGGCACTGTGGCAGTGCGGTGCCCGTAGTGGGGCTCGAAATGTTTGTGATAGGTTCGGCTATGCTGAGCTCGCCGCCGTTTTCTGGTCAGTGTTTGTGGCTTTATTCTTAGGGCCATTTTGAATATGAAACTGATGGGCCTTTTGGTTTGAAATTGGACGCTTACGGTGCCTGATTACCAGGCCCAAATCAGCTATCTCGAAGCGGACTCTGTCTCATTCGATTTATGTTGCGGACATGCACTTCCGCGAAAACCAAGCTCCTCAATGTTGAGATCAACGACTGCAAAAATCTATGCCAGGGTTCAGGCTGCCCACCAGCGTCGTCGTCGGGGTCGGCGGACAAACCTAGCTTTGCCTCTGGTTTGGTACAGCTTCAGCCCAATAACGAATGCCAACCCAGCCCAATTTCCATGTAACCCTAGCCCAGTAATGCTCTTGTCGGCCGGCGACCTCAGACAGTACATCGCCATCGTCAATGACGTACTGGAGCAGCGTGCGGGTGCGATATCGGAAGCCCGCATCGACGAAGTGAAGATCCCGCTGTTATTGGACGCGCACTCTTTTCTCCTTCTCGGCCAAAGACAGCAACGCCTGTGGCCGGCCATGGAAGCAGCGAATACGCCATACGCCACCAAGTGAAGGGTTTCCAGTTCAACCTTTGCCTGCCACCACTAGCCAACAACAAGGCGCCTGTAATAGATCTCGATGAGTGTATGCGCTTGGGGTTAAGGCACGCAGTAGTCCGACTCCCACGCACCACGGTGTTCACATCACTCAGGGACCTCACGCTCGAATTCGTGCAGCTAGCAGTGGGCAGTGGCCACCTTCTTGCTCGCCTCTTGTCATCGGCGTGCTGCCCAAACTTGCAGAAGCTGCGCATGATGCACGTCTTCACCAGTGAGCTGGTGCTCGACGCCGGCGAGCTCTTGGAGAATGTGTCTGTGTCGATAAGATGGGGTTTCTGGAACTGAGGACCCCCAAGCTCCTGTATCATATCTTGAAATGAACAAGTGCTATCTCGGGTGGCGCATAAAGATTGACTTGTTAGGAGAACACACACAGCCTCTATCCACGGCCCTTTGCCGTGCCTGTGGCGCATAAAGATTGACTTGATCACCCATAAGGAGGAGGGGACGACGACGACGAAGACCCAAATAGTAGTAGCATCTGTCTCCTGAAGCATTATATCTCTTCAGTCAGGTGCCTGGTAGTGGATCTTTACGTTCCATCGGTATGTATATATCTTGTGAGACTGCGGCTTTATTTGCACTGTTTGTTTCACACTCTTTCTACTTGTTAGCTTAGCTTGATGCAAGGTTCAAATCTAATCTATTGCTAACAATATTCCTTTTCCAGTTGCTTAATTACATCTGTTTTTTTTCTGATCCTTGATTTGATCATCAGGAAGAAGAGCGGCGCGTTGACTTGATCAAAGACAAGATACCACAGCTTCCTAATGTCACATCTTTGTTGGTTAGCATTGATGTTAAGTGTGAGCGGCATTCCTTTGGAGATGATGTCGCAGGTCTCCTCACAAGATTAAAAAATCTCAAGCATATCAGTCTGCAGCTAGACGATTCGCCACATATCTGGTATAAGAGGGTGAGCACCACATTATCGTAACTAAGCCTGCAGCCTTGTATATTAGTTATATATATAGTGTTTCCCTTGCACTAAACCATGCATATCGATCTCCATGCTGCAACAGGATGAATATTACGACCATGATGTTTGTGGAGACTTAGATTTCACCTGCAATCATCCAGACCACTGGGAATCAAGCGATATCTCTTTAGCTAACCTCGGCGAAACAGATTTTAGGGGAATGACTGGAACTGGCTGCGAACTCCGCTTCTTGCAGTTCGTGCTCGCAAGCGCCACATATCTTCAAAGTGTGACCGTAAGCTTCAACTTGTACTTCATTAAAGAAGAAGTACAAGATAGCAGGATGCATTATTTTCTGCATAAGCTGCTCGGAGATGGAACGTGGACCTCCCGCGAGAATGAGGATCAGGATTTTGATAAGCTGCATAAGTGTACTAAGTTTTATAAGTGGACACCTTCTCCATGAACTGAGAGATGGTGCATGCATCTCTTGCTAACATTATAATTTATATTTGTCAATTAGTATCTAGTACTATGTCTGTTTTCTTGGTTGGTTTCTTTAATTTCCTTCTGGTTGGAATTGTATATAACTATTTTCTGCTTTTGTGCACTATAATGAAAGGGTTGCCTGCTACAGTTGCTCAAAAAAATTAGTACTATGGCTGTGTTTAGTTCTTCATAGAATGTAAAATGCAAAATGTCAACTACTTTGGAATGATGAAATGCAAAATGCCAAAATTTTCATGGGTGTGTTTAGTTTCATCCAAAATGCTAAATTTTTCATGAGGTGGGTGAGAGCTTTTTGATTTTTTTCCTCTTGAAGCCAAAATCTAAAATGAAAAATGGATACCTTTTTGCCAAAAATTTTGCATTGTGTTTAGTTCCATTTTGCAAAATGATAGGCCAAAACCCAAAATTTTTTAGGTGAAATGGGGAACTAAACACACCCTATGTCATTCTTGTTGCGACTTATATTGCATTGTTTGCCTGTGGCTTTCTTCTATGAAAATAAATCACACAGTGGAGCAATAAATTTGCTTTTCTAAATTCCTGTTGTACTGATAATCTAATTTTTTTCGTGTGGCAATTCCATCTCTTTTTGTTTACGAAATTCTTTTTTACGACTTCATTGATGAAGCAATCCATGCCAGCTCCGAAGGCTTGCCACCCAAAGTACTCCCACGCGCAAAGTGTGTTTGGGGTACCTACCAACATGGCAACATACGCCCCCATATACACAAAATGGAACCTGAACAGTCTCTCTAGCTAATCAAGAGCACCTCTCACAATGTATACTCTAGGATATGGATATTGATATTATTGGCTGAAGGGCGATGCTAAACCTCTCACGCTAATCAAGAGCACCTCTCATAATATACACTATAGTACCAATGCAATGATCTAATGTTATTGCACCAAGTGGGACCGAACACCCTTGTCCGGGGGTGACCAGGGTACTGCGTCCACCCCCCAACCCCCCCCCCCCCCCAGTTTAAAAAACCACATTTAAAAAAAAGCAGGCAGCTTGGAAACCAAATTGTTACAAAGTTCGTGCTCGCAAGCACCAGTCCAGACCAATTTCCATGTAGCCCTAACCCTGTAAACTACCGCATCAGACTCCCTTCAGGTGCCGCACAAGCCGTTCAGGTTTCCCCAAATTTCCAAATAGGGGAAAATTAAATTTTTACCATAGTTGCGAGAAGTACTCATCTGTTGCCAATCTTAGTTTGGCAATTACACATTTGCCACATGAACAGTTTTAGTGCATCTTTTTTTTTGCCACTTTTGGCGTCGTGGCTGTCTAGATCAGCTTGCCAGCATGGATCAGGCAGGGGGAAAGACATTGCTACCCCTACCGCTTTATCCTGTCATCCGGGCCCCCTTGCTCAGTTCATTCCACTCATTCCCCACCCATTCTCTCCCTCTTCCCTGTTCTCTCCTCCCGCTTCGCGGTGACTTCGACGGCGACTCCGACCTCTGGTGACGACGGTGCCCCGTGCTCGTCGTTCCAACCCAACAGATCCATAGTTCCCATAGGTGCTCCTAACGACGCGAGGAAGGTTAGTGAGTGACGCCATTGCCCCGTATTATGCATGCATCATTGGTGAACCAAGATTAGGGTTCGATGGGGATTTGGGGTATTCGGCGTTCTTGACCTAAATTCGTTTGTTTGCTATTCATATGTAGGCGGCTGATGTAGTATGCGCTCGATCCGGACCTGTGAGCATGGATCCTGCCGGTTGCCCCACTTGGTAAGTCCTATTCTTGCCAATACGGGTAGCCCTGGATACCGAGCTGGCTCGGCTCGTTTGGGCTCGGCTCGTTCTGGCTCGTTAAGATAACGAGCCAGCTCGGCTCGGCTCGTTATCCTAACGAGCCAGAAAGCCAGCTCGGCTCGGCTCGTTAAAAGCTCGAGCTGGCTCGTTAAGCTCGCGAGCCAGGTATAAAAAATACACAAAATATAATATTTGTATTTATTTAAAGTTTGAGAATAATAATAATACAAAAGAAATGCATCTAGACCAGTTACCAGTCAATTTATAGGGTCTAGACCAGTTACTAGTCAATTGTAAAGTATAAGACATGAAGTAATACAAAAACTAATACAAGTTTTGATACTTTTTTTCCTGAAAGCTTGGCTCGTTTAGCTCGCGAGCGGCTCGCGAGCTGGCTCGAGTTGGCTCGTTATAGCTAACGAGCTAAAATCTTGGCTCGGCTCGGCTCGTTATCGTAACGAGCCGAGCCGAGCTGAGTCGAGCCAGCCACGAGCCGAGCGAGCTAACGAGCTTCGAGTTTTTCGTCCAGCCTTAAATGCGGGTAACAGATTGCATAGGCTGGGTGTATGTCTAACTGTGGAATGTTTACATTCATGGCAGGATTGAACCTGGCAATGCATTTAGAGTAGTTCTTAAAGTTGCTAAGTATACCGCTGATGTTGAGTATGGTGGTTTGGTAGAAATGGCTGAGCAAGAGCATAAGTTGTGGCTGGATAGAAGCATTGGGTACAGTCTAGCTCAATTCTATGATGCTGTTGCTAGAAAGATTATCTGGGGACCTAGCCAGAAATTGTCAATTTGGGTTTTGGACACTGATACTGGCTTTGAATGGAAAATTAGAAGGGATGATCAATGGCAGGTAATGATGAAGGACAAATGGGATGAAAGGGTGGCTCACATTGCTGTGGAGGTCGTTGCCAAAGATGGATATGAGAGAAATGATATTTCAGTGGCATCTAAGGTTAGCAACACTGGTATTCCTTATAGGTCTGGTGTCACTAATTTGGATGCTTCTTCTACTAGATCTAATGCAGAAAGCACTAGTGATACCTATACCTCTCCAACACAGCATGTTGATGAGATAGTTCCCTGCATGTTTCCCCATCCGGTGGCCATAGAGTCCATGAATAAGAAGGTGAAGCGAACAACGCCACTGTCAAGCCCAACAATTGATAGCACCGGCGGCGATGATCGGATCAGCGCCCTGGACGACGACTTGCGCGAGCTCATCGTCAGGTTGGCGCACCTCAACGTGAGGGAGCTGGTGCGCACGAGCGTACTGTCGAAGCAGTGGCGTGGCCTCTGGAAGCGCTTACCGGTCCTGGATTTCTTCGGGTGGCCGGAGCTCGAGTCTGCCGACGACGTTCGACGGTACATCGCCATCGTCAACAGCGTACTAGAGCAGCGAGCGGGTGCGACATCGGAAGCCCGCATCGACGAAGTGAAGATCCCACTGTTATTGGACGCGCACTCTCTTCTCGGCCAAAGACAGCAACTCCTGTGGCCGGCCATGGAAGCAGCGGAGTCGTGGATTCGTTACGCCATGCGCCACCAAGTGAAGGGTTTCCAGTTCAACCTTCGCCTGCCAGTCTGCCACTAGTCAATAAGACGCCTCTAATGGATCTCGATGAGCTTCTTCCTAGCTCCCCAAAGCTGGAGTGCATGCATTTGGGGTTAAACCGCGCAGAGGTCCGACTCCCACGCACCGCAGTGTTCACATCACTCAAGGACCTCACGCTCGAATTCGTGGAGTTAGCAGCTGGCAGTGGCCATCTTCTTGCTCGCCTCTCGTCATCGATGTGCTGCCCAAACTTGCAGAAGCTGAGCATGATGTATATCAACTTCGAGCGCGCTTGGACCAAGGAGCTGGTGTTCGATGCCGGCGAACTGTTGGAGCTATCCATGGAGGCTGTCGATGATATGGAGCTGCTGGAACTGACAACCCCGAAGCTCCTATATCTTAAGATCAACGAGTGCGGGGATCTCAAGTCGCTCACGGTTTCAGCGCCAGGGCTTAAGGAGCTCACTTATTCCCCGAACAGAGGCCTCATCCATGGCCCCTTGCCGTGCGTGTGGCGCTTAAAGATTGACTTGATCACCCATAAGGGGGTGGATGACAACGACGATGACGATGAAAATAGTAGTAATATCTGCCTCCTGAAGCGTTGTAGCTCATCATTGAGATGCCTGCTCGTGCATCTCTACGTTCCATGGGTACGTATATGTCTTGTGAGACTGCGGCACTATATTCTGTTTGTTTCACACTCTTTCTTTTTGTTGGCTTTGCATCTGTTTTTTTCCTGACCCTTGATTTGATCGTCAGGTTGAAGAGCGTCACATTGACTTGATCAAAAATAACATACCACAGCTTCCTAACGTCACATCTTTGTTGGTTAGCATTGATGTGGAATGTCAGCGCCATTCCTTTGGAGATGGCGTCGCAAGTCTCCTCACAAGATTCAATAATCTCGAATATCTCAGTCTAAAGCTAGACGATTCACCATATATGGGCTTCAAGACTGTGAGCAGCACATTATCCTAATGCCAAATTAAGAAAGCCAGCAGCTTTTTATATATTATTAGTTTTTATCCAGTGTTTTCATCTCACTAAATCATATCGATCTCCATGCTGCAACAGGATGAATATGACTCAGAAGATGATGAAGCTTTCAATTTCACCTGCAATCATTCAGACAACTGGGAATCAAGCAATATCTCTTTAGCTAACCTCCGCGAAGCAGATTTTAGGGGAATGACAAGAACTGGCTGCGAACTCCGCTTCTTGCAGTTCGTGCTCGCAAGCGCCACCGATATTCAAAGTGTGACCGTGAGCTTCAACTTGTACTTCATTGAAGAAGAAGAAGAAGAAGAAGAAGAAGAAGAAGAAGAAGAAGAAGGATGCATTATTTTGTGCATACGCTGCTCGGAGATGGAACGTGGACTGCCCTCGAGAATGAGGATCAGGATTTTGATAAGCTGTATAAGTGTAGTAAGTTTAGTAAATTGTATAAGTGGACACCTTCTCCATGAACTGAGAGATGGATGTGTAATTGCAGAGAGCGCGTGCGTCTCTTGCTAAACATTATATTTGTCAATTAATATCTAGTACTATGTCTGTTTTCTTGGTTGGTTTCTTTAATTTCCTTCTTGTTGGAATTGTATATAAACTGTTTTCTGCTTTCCTACACTATAATGAAAGTGCCACAGCTGCTCAAAAAAATTAGTACTATGTCATTCTTTTTCCGAATGCTTGCCACACAAAGTACTTCACGGCTCACGCACAAAGTGTGTTTGGGGTACCACCAACATGGCAAAATATGCCCCCATGTACTAGACACAAAAGGAACCTGAACAGTCTTTCTAGGTAATCAAGAGCACCTCTCACAATATACACTCTAGGATATTGATAATTATTGGCTGAAGGCCGAGGCTAAACACCTCACAGTATTCACTCCAAGAAATTGAAAAAATGTACCAATACCAATGCAGTGATCAAGCATGAGCTCAATGCAGGACCGAAGCCAGGCTTTATCATGAGTTCATGACAGTGTATATATTGTACTATAAAACCTTTCTATTTTACTCTTATATATCTACTAACATGTGTTGAAGCACGAGGCGCAGCGCTGGGCCGTTTGCTAGCAGCTAGCTTTAGTAGTCTGCTACCGCTAGTAATAATACTACATTTCCGGGCACCGAAGCTGCTGCTCGATAGACCTGCTAGTCTGCTGCCGGGGCGAAGGAAGACGCCAACCAGCTCTGCTTTGCGCCAAAAACGCATTCGATGCTTTAGTTCAGACTGCCAACATCCGTATACAAAGATTAGGGAATCGCTTCCCGTATTCATATCAAATTAGCATAACCGGCCGGGATTCAATATATGTTTGCTGATCAAGAATCTAATTAAGCCGTCAATTGCGGTAGCTGTGGTTTGTATATATATACTACTAGTTTCATCTATCCCGGCCCGTTCATTCATCATTTCCACTTGCGGCCGAACATCTTCTTGTTCTTGTGCTTGCCAAACTTGCCGTGCTTGAACTTGCCATGCTTGAACTTGCCGTGGCCGTGGCCGTGGCCATACATCCCGTGGCCGCCTCCGTGGGACACCTTGTGAGCTCCATACGCCGCCGCTGCTGCGGCGGCACCTCCAGCCAACATCGCCCCGAAGCCTCCAGAACCCCCTGCACCGTGGCCTCCTCCATACATAGCACCATGACCTGCCAAATTTATTGTGATGGTTTGAATCATATAACCCCGGTAGATAAGATAACACTTATGAGTATCATACAAAATGTGAACTATATATAAACGTAGTTTGATTTTGTTGTCATGATAATGACAGCATTACCAGAAGGAGTATCATCATTATACAATGTATATATATGTTTCTGTAGCCTTTGTTGGTGGGGACTGGGGATCTAGCTAGCTATCTACTCCCCTGAATTGTTCAATACAAAATGTATTGCTATATTTGAAACAACTTGTACTAATTAAACTAATGAATGTTATTGCTATCCAACGTCTCTTATATATACTAACAACAACAATGCCAAAGCCTAAACAACCAAGTTAATTAATTACTAATAAAGAGATGAATCAATGGACATTACCAGCCATCGGTGGACCGTGACCAGGATAACCAGCCTGTGGGTAGACCGGCTGATGGGGGTATCCGCTGGGAGGATATGCGCCTGCACCAGGAGGGTACGCGCCGTGCGACGGCGGATACCCGCCAGCCGGCTGAGGGTAGCCACCCGGAGGCGGGTACCCACCAGGTGGCACCGGATACCCTTGTCCGGGGCCGGGAGGGTATGCGCCGCCCGGTGGAGGAGCAGGGTAGCCGGCGGGGTACTGACCGTATCCACCCGGGTACCCTCCGTGGAATCCCTTGTCCGCGTTCGAGGGATCGTGGCTGTCCTTCCCGCCCCCCATGCCGCCTAGCTCCTCTCAAGCCTCAACAACCACAAGATAGCTTACCTGCTGGAGCTTGGTGACCAGGGAGAGCTTCCGGGGACGAAACGGCGTCGGCGGCAATGGCGAACAACGGTCGGATTGGAAAGAGATATATGTGCAGCAAGCATGCTTCTCGGCGAAATCTTCTATTTTTAGAATTTCGTGACGTGGCTGTACGTGAAGTTAGGGGAACGCGCGCGCCCTAACTTCTCGCCACATTTTCTGCCGAAGCTAGCAGATGTCACCCGGCCCACGAGTCGGCAGAAACAGCGGGATCGGTCTCGGTGTGCACACATTACCTAAAGTCAGAATTCCGTCTAAGGTCGTGTTTAGATCCCCAATTTGGGTGCAGGCCGGCAGAAACAGCGGGATTGGTCTCGGTGTGCACACATTACCTAAAGTCAGAATTCCGTCTAAGGCCGTGTTTAGATCCCCAATTTGGGTGCCGAATCTGCACAGTGCATATTAAATGCGCACTGTAGCAATTCGTTTGTATTTGGTAAAAATTGTCCAAACTTTGACTAATTAGGCTTAAAATGTTCGTCTCGTAAAGTACAACAAAACTGTGCAATTAGTTTTAAATTTCATCTACATTTAGTACTCCATGTATGTGTCGGTATTTTGATGTGATGGAAATCTTCTTTTTGCATAGTTGAATTTGGAGATGAAATTTGGGATTTAAACGAGGCCTAACCTGAGGCGACAACGTTTGAACGGACACCCGGATAGATAAGTACTTCGCTAGTTCCTACCGTTATTTGTTTTATACGTCATATAACTTTACATGGAAGCATGCATCAACATCCGTTGTAGTCTAGCTGGTTAGGATACTCGGCTCTCACCCGAGAGACCCGGGTTCGAGTCCCGGCAACGCAATCTTCTTTTTTGCTTCCTTTTGTTTTTGCCTGAACCAACATGCCACTTTTACAGATTCATTCACAAGATACTGTTTCTGGTTTAAAAAGGTGCAGCATTGCAGGGTGAAGCACAGTACACAATGATCACTTCGTCATGAGCCCATTTCACATCATTCCCAAGCTGCATGGAAGGAGTGGCCTTGCAATTCCAGAACATTTAAGCATATAAGCAAAATCCCAGAACATACATTACTCAGGTACTACGGTTCTGAGTCTCCTCATATTATATTATCAAGATGCAGTACAAGTCCCAAGTTTTTCCTAAGTTAGATCCAGGGCAGACGATAATTTTATGCGAAAGAAGCAACTGAGCAATCACCAGATCTCAATTGCTCCCAACAGTGAATCGGGTGAGGCCGTGGACGATGGATTTGCTAAACAAGAGTCTTGGCCTGCTTAGCTATGCTTCGACAAAATGGCCTCCGCGACGCTGCGAGCTATTGGGTGGTAGAACTCTTGAGCCTCTGAGAAGATCCTCTGGGCCAGCATCTTCTCCTCGCTGGAGCACTTGGCCAGTGAGCTGTAGAGCGGGCGGAGGTACTTCATCCTCCCCACCTGCTTCAAGCATTTCTCAACCTCGTTGAAGTAGCACTTGCAACCAGTGGGGATCGCCAGCTGGAGGAATGCGACTTTGACCTCATAGTCACGGCTTTCAGACAGCTTGTACCGCTCGTCAAGAGCAGTGACCTGCATGCAGACAAGATATAGGCATGTGGTCAGTCGATCTTTAAATTACTCATTGAGTTATGATGTATTAGTTGTGTTAGAAAGAGAAGATCTGGTACACAACAATAACATGCTATGTAGTAACAACTAACGACACGCCAAAGCCTTCCATATAAAAGCGATGGACATTGGACAGCCCCACTTTACTTTGTACTACGTCATTTAGTGAAGAACAAGCTAACTTTAAACTTTCTTCAATCAGCTATATGTTATGGGATGCTCAGGTATGAAAAGCCAGCTACGTGAAGGTATTTGCCAGTGAGAAATGTACGGTTTATATAGATATGACCATGTTTAGTTTGCTAAAGAAAGAAACAAATGATCTAGTTACAGAAGTCTCTTCATGACTAAATGGTATTCTGCCATAAAATCTCCAAACAATTTTTTTAACACACTAACCCACCATCCAAAAAGTGGGGAAACTGGGGAGGGCAATGTAATTTTCAGTGTTGATCTACAAAAGATGAACAGAAAACCAGAGCTCATAATATTCAAGTTCAGATCATAAACAGAAGAAAAGATGGAAGTATAATCCCCTCCACATAACTGATATTTGATCTTTCAGCTACCTAAGGCCAGCCCTAACGATCCACGCTAGCTGGGAGTTTCAAGCTCCACGTCTGCATTTAATGTCCAGATCGACTTGAACAGTAACCCTGCCAAGCGTCAGAGTGACTTGCAGGGGCACCTAGTGCCTGTTCTGACAAGTAGCAGAAGCTACTGCACAAGCGTGCGATGGAGAACCTGGGAGTCTAGGACCATGCGAATCTCAGGTGGAGAGAGAGAACACGTGCAGAAAAAGGTCAGGGAGGTGCACTGCAAAGCAAAAGTAACTATTTTGGACAGGCCAGAACTTAGCGTTGGGTTGTGATGGAAGGATAGTAGTTTCAGAACTCCATCTACGTGTGCTGTCACTTTTCTGAAGCCAACATCCATATTAGCCTGCGTTGGGCTTGCTCTAACTGACAAAGCCAAAATAAAGCAACAACATCTAACAAGCACAATGCATTTATAGTGTTGTGCCTAACTAATCTAAACAGACTCATTCGAGGCTACATGCTTCTACCACCCCAACAAAGCCTGTAAGTCCCAAGCAAGTTGTGTTAGGCCTACATGCTTTTGCCAATCGTTCATCTATAATCCAGTTCAATACAATTTCCACTTAAATAGTGATTTATCAATAAAACATGGATGTTGTCTTGCAAAGTAAATTACGCAACTCGATTGGAATAGATAGAACACAGATGCTATAAATGGAGGGATTCTGATTGACTGGAACAGGCGATGCAACACTGCAGTGCTCAACAGCCGATGATAGACCTGAAACACACATGCCAAAGCCTAACAGTTTGTACTATGGCAGTCATCGTATTCTGAATAGAATCATCACAAGCACCAGGGTAACTTTCAGACGTACCAATAACACTGGTATTTGATAAAAACTCATACCTGTGAGGCTTCAACATCTGTTGGTAGATTTTCTAAGTAAAGTTCCCATTCTTGCCCACTCCAGTTTGCCACCTCATCTTCACTTGGAAGTTTTCCAGATTTGAATTCTGCAGCTAAGGAGCAGATCTTTTTGTAAGTAGCTGAATCTGGTTCCATGGCATCAGGAGGGATACCAGTCCCCTCAACCCACAGGAGAAGGTCAATTTGGTTTTCTATCCCAGGTACATTGGTTTTGAGGAATTCAAGAAATGTCTCTGTATCTATTGATTGGAACTTGAAGGTTGCAATGTACTTCTTTAAGAACTCGTCAAAAGCAGGCCTGCCAATCTGATACAAGCAACACGCATAAGACATCACACATTAGAAATTAGTCCAATATTGCAGTAATTTTACCGAAAGAATGTTGGAAGGTAGAGTAGAAGAGTTGCAATGTTCCATACTCCCCACCCACCTCACGCTCGATTCTCCAAAGAAACTGGAAACCTTTCTCATAGGGCACTTCAGAGTACACATCATCAGGGTCAATCCCTGCCATCTTCGGCTTCAACTTGGTGAACTCCATGTTATCCTTAAACCTCTCCATCATCCTGTTCAACCCCCTCCATCCAATCCCCATGTTTAAGGCTGCCCGCTCCTCCCCTTGCACAACCTCAACAATCCTCCTCTCAGCATATGTTGTGAATCCCTGTATCAAGTGACAACAACATATGAGACTGAAATGTCAATATACAAGTATATATATATACACACACACACACACTAAGTTGTTAGGCACTTAGGCATGATAACCAGCATCATCATATAGCCAAGGAAAGTTGCATATGTACCTCTGTTTCCACACACCCCAACAGCAAACTTGCCCTTAAAGAAGATCCAAGTTCAAATTTTCCACTGAACCATCAAAATTCTGATTTGACACTGCTTTAATTCGGTCGTTACTCCCTATTTTGTATCTTTGCAGAAAATAAAACAAAATTGGCAAAGGAACACACTACATGAGCGTTAAAGACAAAACTGCCCCTTCTCTTATTTCTCCATCTTCACCTGCCTGCCTACCAGCTCTCCCATCACTGGCCCAAGCTCGCTCAAATCCAACTCTTTGCCAGCCCTCCTGCTACTCCCCATGGTGTACCTCCACCTACCCATCTGACACCTTTTTACTCCTGTTGCTGGCTCCTGCTACCCATGGAAGCCAGTGGCTGCAGTGGATGGTGACGTGCACAGAAAGGGCAGAGGAGAATGGCATCGCCTCAGAGATGATCTCTGTGCAGCCTACTGTCAGATTCTTCAAGCAAATGACTGGCAGAGTGGAGGATGAGCAATGAGGCGGCGGCAAGGAGAAAGGGATCACCTGCAGGCTGAATTTGGATGGTGGACACTAGGTTCGATGACGATGACCTTTATCTGGATCTCTGAGAACCGATATTTGGTGACACCACCACCATTCATCTCAGAGCAACGCACTGCCCATGCTGCATGGTTCACATGAGGGCAGAGGGAGTGAGGAAGAGGACATTGTCGTCAAGGTGGTGGCCACAAGGGCCAGAATGTGGAGGCAGAGAGCCAGATGGCGATCGACCTCGGTTTGTCGGTAGAGGCAATGGTGGTATCAGTCCAGGAGTAGCGACAACCATCTTCTGTGGAAATGTGAAAGTCACCATCCCAGGTCAATGGGGCCAAGGAATAGGGTCAAGGAACATGGTACACTACTTGCAAGAGGTTTTTATAAGGTAGAGCCGAAAAGGGCCCTACATACCCAGGGAGGGGACGATGTTCCCAAGTCGAGGAACACCGCCTTCGACCCTGTTTTCTGTGACTATGGAAATCTAGAGGCATTTGTGCCAAAATAAACAACATTAGTCAAACCCGTCAGTCCAGTGGCAAGAATGGTAGGGTCCAGTCCATTCCATTCTGATGGCAAGTCTGCAGCTCCATATTTTTAATGGCAAATGTGCAATACTATTCTAAGTAGTGGCAAAAATGCAACTGTATTATAAGAGGGGAAATCATAAGATTTCACACAGTTTCAGAAAAATATGCTCTCTAGCATCTCCCACCTAACATTTCACACACTGGTCAGAGAAATGGTAAAAGCATTAGAAGATCTTTCTCGGAGTCATGGTGACGCGGTACCCAGTGTAGAACCAGACCCCGGCTCCTGGAGTGCAACCAATCTAGCAGAAAATGTATATATACTGATATAAAGAAGCATATATTCTTTGTCTATATTGGTAAAAAGAGAGTTCTTGTAGAGTAAAATTCTCCTAATCTAAACTAGGGTTCTTACACTTCAGATCCATAATCGAAATCATACATAAGCTACTGGCTAAACTTGACTCGCACAAATATTCAATGCCATGGGAGACTAAGCTAGTAGAAAGGTCTATATATTGGTAAAGAGACAAAGTTCTTGTAGAGTAAAACTCTCCTAATCTAAACTAGGGTTCTTACACTTCAGATCCATAATCAAAATCATACAGAAGCTACTGCGCTTTTCAGCAGCTGCAAGGGCTGCTACTGTTTTATTTTCTATGACAAGCTACAGGAAACACAAGCAGGCTTGCTGCAGCAGCAGCCAATCGGTTGGTAAGCTAGTAGCAAGGTCAGATATTCCACATAACATGGAATATAGGAGACGTGTGGAACATACCATATAGACTACCACATTGAATTTTGAGGAAAACTACTGATTGCAAAGTAAAGGCTGACAGTGACCACATCAACAACAACGTGAGTTCACTCACCTCATTTAGCCAGAAATCTTCATTGGTCTTGTTAGTAATCAGATTGCCAGTCCAGCTATGTGCGAGCTCATGCGCCACAACCTGAGCCCCTGCAGCATCCCCTTTGATGACCGTGGGAGTGAGGAACACCATCCTGGGGTTCTCCATGCCTCCATAGGGGAAGCTGGGTGGCAGCACGAGCAGATCGAACCTCTCCCATTCATACGGCCCAAAGAGGCCCTCCCCAACCTTGACCATCTCCTCCACCCCCGCGAACTCCCTCGCCGCCTCGTCCAGCACCTTGTCCCCTCCCTCCGCGTACACCCGGGTCCTCGGGCCGAGGTCCCTGGACCCGATCCCGCCGGCGGCAAACGCGAAGAGGTAGGGCGGCACGGACTGCTCCATCTGGAACTCCTCGACGATGCGGCCGGGCGCGCACCACAGCTCGTCGTCGCACGCCCCGCGGTGGTCGGAGGGCAGAGGGTCCCGGCGCGCGACGTGGCGCGCGGCGGCGACGGCGGAGAGCTGCTCGGGGACGTTGAGGAGGAGCGAGAAGGTGATGCGCGCGGCGGGGGTGTCGTGGCAGGGGAAGATGGAGCGGGCGTGGATGGACTGGCACTGCGAGAAGACGAAGGGCTGCCCGGAGGCGGTCTGCGGCGGGGCCAGCCACTGCAGCGCGGAGGCGGCGGGGGAGGTGGAGAAGGTGAGCCGGAAGGAGGTGGTGTCGGCGGGCAGGGTGAGGGTGAGCGCCGTGCCGAGGACCGGGTCGGGCGCCGCGGCGAGGGAGAAGGGGATGGGCTCCGGCGTGTCGGCGTCGGTGGAGGCGGAGTGGACGGTGAGGGCGCGGGTGTCGAGGAGGAGGTCCCCGGAGTGCGGCGCGGACAGGGTGAGCAGCGCGGAGGCGTGTATGGTGGAGGCGGCGAAGTCGAGGTAGAAGGCGAGCGCGGCGCGCGAGACCACCGGGTGCGCGCCGTCGGTGTAGGAGTGGGGATCGACCGGCGCCATGGCTGCTCGCTCCGGCTGCGGCGAACGAGACGGGACTGGACACTGGAGGGTTTGGTTGGTCTGGTCTTCGAGTCAAGTCGAGCCGAGGCCCGAGGGGTTTGGGTTTCGGTGGGTCGTCGTTGGTCGGGTCGAGGCGTCTTTGAGCTCTCCTTGGCTTTGTAGCCTGTAGGAAAAGGAGATGAACACCTAAAAAATCTCCTTGGAATTGATTCCTCCGAAGAGATGAACACCTAAAAAATCTCTCAAAAAGGAGGAAAAACGTATAATAACGCCAGGAGTACCAACCAAATTGCTGGAAAAAAAATCATATGAATATCAATCATACTACAGATGCCTCACTTTACATTATAATATAATAAGGGGGCAACGTAAAGTTAAGTGAGCAAGCTTACAAATATTTTATCTCCTTTGCCACCTCCTGTCGGTTTGCGTGCAACGTAAAGTTAAGTGAGCAAGCTTAAAAATATGCATCAAGAAATTGAATGAATTCATGCCTGATTTAGAGTACACAGGCATCACTTATGTAGAGACAACCCAGAAAATCAGAAGCACAGAGATTGTATGGATGAAGCGCAACTCAGACATCACTACATCAGCATCAGGATTTAACACGATACCAGTATACCACAAGGGGAAAAAAACTCAGAAGGTTCCAAAGTGAATGTTATTACAATATGGTACCAACCTTTTAAAAAACAAGCTGCACTCATAATGACAATCATAAGCGTGCGCTCGATAGGGTAAACTGTAAACTTCATGGTTTCCCCGTCGCCAACAGACCAAGCAGAAGCCATGACATCAAGATGTTATTTATTCTATTTCATATGTCTTGCCACTATTTTCCTCCATCTGTGTTGCATCGTTTTCCTTCCAGTATCAAGGAGCAAGGAGCCATCGACGACAAGGTTCATGATTGAGAGGCAGGATAGCCAATCGATCTCATATGGGCACAAGTTATACTTCTTTGTAGCACGCTCATTACCAATCTTCCTCATTGACCCATCGCTCAGGCTGAAAAGAAAGAGGCCTTCACCATCAACCCAAAGCACTACCGTGCCACTCTTCCCTTGGAACAACTCCAACTTGATCTTTGCTCTGGCCTGCATCCGGACCACCCTCAGCGGCAAGGAACTTGCCAAATTGATTGTTTCAGAGAGGACCCAGCTGCTGGCGTCACTGCCATGCTTCCATAGTGACATCTCCAGGCCATTCAATAAGAGTAACAGAAGCCCCCCATCTGCAGAACTTGCTAGCAGTGGCGCCTTTGAAAGCCCAAGGTTGGTTTTGGTAATTAATGACACCAAGTTGCTAATGCCATGTGTTAAGTGTTTTGAGTTAGGCATAAGCAACACATGTGATGAAGGTGTACGTGGCAAGGAGTGGTGGCCACAAGATCACAAAGAAATGGTGCATGGACATGAAATGACGATTGTGGTGGAGATGCACATAATATGGACTTGATGATCAAGTGGAGGAAAAGGATCTAAAAGCGCAAGGCAAAGGTATAACCATAGGGTTTTTCTTTTGCCGGTCTAAGATGAGTAGAGAAGTAATTGACCGGATTTAGGATACATAGCCGACTATCAAGAGGGGCAATCACGGTTAGCTCTGGAATCAAGTGCCACTAGATTAAGTGCCACTATTGCTTCTATGTTTGATCGATCTAGTGGTAGCATATGACATGTTTGTGGGCTTGCAAACCTAGTGTTGAATCTAGAAAATGAGCTCATGATGTGTAATTCAACATGGTCAAGATAACCCTTATACTTTATGAGGCGTGAAGAAGCTTGTCCTTGGATCAAACCGAATTACATATTCTAGGCAAGTGATCTAGATTGAACCATAATTTAGACTCCCTCATATTGTTTGACTTGACTCTCACTAAAATTTGGCACCTTTTTGGTGATTGTTGACAAAGGGAGAGAGAAAAGTCACAAAGATAAAAAGTTAAGTTACTAAGGGGGAGAGAAAGCAAAAGATATGACATTGGAAAGGGATCAATTAAAATTGAGCACACAAGTAGGGGGAGCAAGCTCATGAATCATTTGTTGCATTTGTATGTGCATTTACATGATGAATTGTTGCATTGCAAAAATTAAATTCATATTCATGATTGTATGATGATTGCTAGAAATAGAACTTGAATGATGATTTGTTGAGAGTAGCTTTATAAGTAGTATCTAGAAACCTTTGCTTATAATGTTGATCTCACGAGGTACTTTAGTGTTTGTGATCTTTACAAGTGATGAATTACAAGTGGTGTCTAGCTACATCGATGCTAAGGATGGTATATAAAGGCAACTCCGATTGGTATCACGCTTCAAAGGTCCATTCTATATACCTTAGCATCAATTTGATAGTAGTAACTCTCCCAAAATTCAAATCCATACATATGTGCACAATTGAACCAAACTCATGGAAGCACATATGAAGGGGGAGCTAATACTATCGAAATTGAAAATTGATTTCATTTTATATCTTTGTGATGGTTGTCATCAATTACAAAAAGGGGGAGATTGAAAGCCCAAGGTTGGTTTTGGTAATTAATGACACCAAGTTGCTAATGCCATGTGTTAAGTGTTTTGAGTTAGGCATAAGCAACACATATGATGAAGGTGTACGTGGCAAGGAGTGGTGGCCACAAGATCACAAAGAAATGGTGCATGGACATGAAATGACGATCGTGGTGGAGATGCACATAATATGGACTTGATGATCAAGTGGAGGAAAAGGATCTAAGAGCGCAAGGCAAAGGTATAACCATAGGGTTTTCCTTTTGCCGGTCTAAGATGAGTAGAGAAGTAATTGACCGGGTTTAGGATACATAGCCGACTATCAAGAGGGGCAATCACGGTTAGCTCTGGAATCAAGTGCCACTAGATCAATGTCTTGAGCATATGCATAGGATCTAGTTGAGAGCTAACATAACGCCTTAAAAATGTTTGTGAAATGCTAACACACATGCACATGGTGGTGTACACTTGGTGGTGTTAGCACATTTGCGAAGGCGGTGGTGTTTGAGCGGTAATAAGGGGTTTGGGGTTCGCTCTCCCTCCCGCCGAGCGTGCGAGTGTGGGATTCAGGCGTTTTCGAGGAAATGAAATGCCTATTTTCTATTGCGCCGGAGGCGAGAAAATGTGGCGAAAGTCCGAATTGTTTTTCACTGAAAAACAGTGACCGGACGCTGTGGTCGAAGTGACCGGACGCGCCAGCCCGCGTCCGGTCAGTTCAAACCACAGACAGACGCGCATGTGAGAAGGGTCGCGGACCGGCGCGTCCGGTCCCTCGCGGAACCGGAGCGTCCGGTCACGCACCCAGGAGTTCAGCACGAAGAGCAGATGCGATCGGACGCGGTGGCGCGTCCGGTCACGTTCGACCGGACGCGTCCGGTCACGAGTGGACCGTTACTGGACTCCGATCGGACGCGGCTGGCGCGTCCGGTCGCGTGCGATCGGACGCGTCCGGTCTCGACGGGAGCTTACTGGACCGCGACCGGACGCTGACACTGTCGCGTCCGGTCAAACGCTAGAGCGCGTCCGGTCACGGCAACGGCTAGTTCTGACGCGCACTGTTCACGCTTGTCCTGTAGTGACCGGAGCGTCCGGTCAGCGCGATTTCAACTGTGTCGTCCGGTAACGGCTAGCTGCGTACCCCTTCGCTATAAATAGATGTTGTCCGGGGTTTGAGGGTAACTCTTGCACATTTTGAGACCTAGAGACATCCTTTGAGCTAGAGAACAACCCCTTCACTCATCTCTTTGCTTGGTTGCACATCTTGAGTGAGATTGAGTGAGATTCAAGTGCATTGCTTGAGAGTTGCATTCTAGAGGCACTTGATCTTCGAGTTGCTGCGGATTTCTTGTTACTCTTCCGTGTTTCCCGATACGGTAGATGGCTTGGAGCAGCGGAGGTGATTGAGCTCGCAATTGGAGATTGTTGGAGCCATCACCAAGTGTTGTAAGGAGTTCTTGATCCTTCCCCGCGGGAGTTCGCAAATTGGATACTCTAGTGGAGCTCGTGGCTTGGAGGATCCCCATCTTGTGTGCGGTTGTGCGGCGCCCGCCGAGGGCTCGACTCTTGATAGTCGATTAGCTCACGAACCGACAAGTGGGTGCATCGCCACAACGAGGAGTAGCTTGCCGGGAAGCAAGTGAACCTCGGTAAAAAAATCTTGTGTCATCCCTTTGCCGAGGATTTCTCTTGTGGTTGATCATTGTGATTGATTCTTCGAGTGCATTACTTCTCTACATCGTTGGTATAAGAATCAAGTCACTTGCTCTTTACTTTCTTGTACTAGTTCTAGTATAGTTTGCTTAGTGTAGCTTTTATCATATAGGAGTAAGTAGCTTAGTGACCTAGCCTTGTTGGTGTGTATTAGAGATCATAGCCTTGCTTCACTAGAATTGTATAGGTGGTTTGCATAGTGTAGTTGAGCTAGTGCTAGAGTTAGCATAACCATCTTTTATACTAACGTGGTTGTCTAGTGAAGCTTGTAGATTTTTAAATAGGCTATTCACCCTCCCCTCTAGCCATTTGGACCTTACAGCCTTGCTGCGTTTAGCATGAAGAGGGAGCTCTAGGTATGAAAACGTTGGATGTGTGGAGATATGCAGCGTGGCAATGTGAGTGAGGGTCCAGTTAGTTGAGCTGCCGCAGAGAAAGTGGATGCTGCCATGAGAAGTGGCCGCAGGTGACTGCACCACATAGAGGCCAGGCATTAGCTCAGGAGTTTTTGAAAACCAAATCCAAAGTCCGACCTTTGAGCAGTATGATCCAATTAAAGAACCCCTTTGTCTGATCCAAATGGCTACCAGCTGGAAGGACTTAGACACGCACTTGCCATGGTCGACATCCTCAGTGACAAGTAAGGTATACATGTCAGCTGATGTAACTGGAGTCGAAGGTATGTGGAAGATTTCACCAGTGAGAGGATTGCAGACACATAATTTGTCCGACTGGGCTTGGTCACTAGTGCCTTGGCGGCGGAGGGCCAAGAGGCTGTCTTGTGATGCAATGGGCTCATATAAGTTGAGATCGCAACCGAGACCCCGAATGAAAGTACAAAGCTTAGCTGGTGTGAGTGCATTGCAACTGACTTTGCTGCCGATGGATTTTGACAATTCAGACATGGGCATGAAGCTCGGTGCCAGACTACGCCACTTGCCCTTATTATGCTGTGATAATTGTGGAGGAGACTCGGTGCTGTCCTGGTAGAAGAAGCCAAGAAGCAGGGACGGAGTAAAACCATGGTCATGGCAACGCCTCATCAGGCGATCAAGGAAGGTTCTCTCCTTTATGATATTACGCCAAAACTTGCATGTTGAAGCAAGGCGGGCTAGGGAGGCAGGATCACTGATATGAGACAGGATCTTGTCGATCATTTCTGCCGGAAGCTGCAGCATCATGCCATTCTCCATGATTGTTTCTTGCAAAGAAAAGATGGGAGCCAATTTTGTTTAGAACACCACCAAAAGAAGACTGTCTGTATACAGGCTTATCTTTGGTTCACTTTAGGCCTGCACAGTTTTGCTGCTGCCGGACTTGTGCCCACATGCGCACAGTAGGTTTGATCGTTGATCTATGTTCAGCAATGATCCTAGCGTTCGTTCTCATTCCATAAGCCTAACCCTAGCGATCATTGCCTATAAATATACTTGTACTCGCTACTATGACTAATCAATCTACTAATTCCATGAGCCAATCTCGCTTACAAAACCTGCTCCAAGTGAATTCAGAGTTCAGACAGCTGATTTCCCCCTCAAAGACAATTTATTTTCTTAGATCTAAGCAATAGAAAGATCAGAATAAACTTTACCAGCACAGTCAAACAACAAATCTGGACTCACCCCCAAAATAAATATACTGCAATAGTACAGATATGCTCTTTATATTAATCTGTACTTCAATCAACTAATAAAGAAGTCACACTTGAACTAGGATATTTCACAAGTTACATTGCTAGAACTATAAGAACAAGCGGTCATGTTATTAAGTATTAACCCAAAAACACAAGGCGCAAAATCGCTAAACTAATCCAGCATTGATCATCAGTGCTAGGGCTAATTTCGAACAAAATCCAATCCTCGACCAGTGTCTACGAATCCAGAGGTTAGAAAACTAAAGCAGTCAGTGTCAGTCCTAATCGACGAAAATTCTAGTAACGAAGAAACATAAACCCTAACTAGTAGGATGGGTGGCTGGGTGCGCACTACACTTTGGGGGAGGACCACCGGAGAAAAGAGATACCTGAGCGGACAAGTAGTAGATGACGGAGGTGATCTCCGCGTCCGGTGAGATCACCTCGGGAGTCCGCACGTGGAAGGAAATCGCCGCGCCGGTGAGTGGTGGAAGAGAAGACGGCGGTTAGTAAGTAGTAACACGTGGTTCTTGATTTTTTTTGAACCTATGGTTCTTGAATATTGCCCAAAAACAATTTGCCGTATCTTTTGTTCTCCTTTTTCCCCTCGAACAAACAACTTTATTCGTGGGTCCATCCTTCGGAAGCTCGAGCCCAGCATTTTTCGCTTAGCTTGGTTGGGCCTCGTTACTGAGAAGGTCTGGCCACTAGGCTCACCTCAACATATTGTTCAGGCACACATTATAGGGGGTTTCAGTTTCGCCCATTTGAAAGGCAAGAACTTACCACTGTTCTAAGGTCGATCGAACAGTCTTATTTGAATGTTCTATTAGTAAGGTACCAAAACTTGTTGCTTTGTTACACAGAGGAGTAATACTAGCGGTTTCAGGCTTATCTGTTCCTCGTAGTGTGTCACATCTATTTAGCACCTTTTGTTTTTGATAGGACATCTATTTATCACTTGGTTAAGAGGTTAGCATAGTGTTGAAGTCTATTGTCCTGCTAGGAGCGGTCACAAGTTTTTTAAAAAGAAATATTACTCTCCTTTGCAGTTGGGTAATGATCTCGCGCCGCTCGTCTACCTCGCGTGGCACCGCTCGTGCCGCTCATCCACATCAAAAAGAAAAAAAGACAAAAACCATTGACGCGCACTCTGCTCTGTACCCATGGCCACCACAGGCGACACCACTGCTCCCACTCCGCTGGTCGACGCCGCTGGCTCTGCACCGTCCGTGTCTCTGTCCCAGCCTCCTATTCCTTTCTCTCTCTCTCCCGACGTGGCCCAAAGCGCAGCCACCTCCACACGCTGCACACGGTCGGCCCCGCGAGGTGGCCACTTGCCCGCATCGCGCACCGCGCGCCTCCGCCTCACTCTCCCTCGCTGCTCCTTCCACCAGATCCACTGCGCGGCTAGAGATCCGATGGTGGTGGGGATTGCGGCGCCGGCTGTAGGGGTTGCGGGGGGCTGTGTGTCGAGCCCACGATACTAGGAGCCATGAAGGGGTCCTTGCCGGCCTCGTAGTAAGCAGAGTCCATCTAGTCGATGGTGGCGACGGCACAGCTGCCTCCGGTGAACTCCACACACCGGCGAGCCTTCATTTCACAAGCAGCAAGGAGATGTTGCTATGTGCTAAAACGCAGTTGCGAGCATATGTTTCTAGCGTTTCAGATGTTTCAGAGGTATGTTACAATTGTTTCAGAAAAATGTTGCAAAAGTAGATCAGAATGTTGTAATAGTTGTACACTATGTTGCAAAGGTCTATTCTCAATGTTTCATCTATGTTTTTGGACGTATCGTTGCAAGTGTGTTTATCTAGATGTTGCATACGTTTTACGCATATGCTGCAAGTGTTTTATCTGGATATTGCGTATATTTGCAATGGTTTTCAAGTGTTTTTCATGTGTTTTTGCAAGTGTTTCATTTGTCTTCAGACGTATGTTGCAAGCGCTGCATCTGGATGTTTCAAGAGTAGATCAGGTGTTATACATGTTGCAATACATGTGAGAAGCGGAGATGACGCGAGCGGTCCCCGCGCACGGTCTGGCAGCTAGGTGGCACGAACCGCACATGGGCACGTGAAACCCAGGCGCAAGCGGGCGTGTGTTGGTTTTTTTTGTGTGTGTGTGAGCGCGAGCGCGGGAAACTGCAGCGCGGGCGTCCGAACGCAGGCCTCGGGTCGAACGTCCGAGCGCTAATCGTCCCGTTTGCAGTTTAAGGTTACGTACTCAATTATCAACTGACTTCATACATAATACATCTATTACCTACCTAATAATAATAAAGAGACAAAATTTCCGCTATGATATTTTTTCCACCATATCTTATGTGTAAGATGTAACCATCCGTGACTCAATCTCACGCCATACGTGCAATTTTAAACGGACTCCACGACCACCTACACATCAACACGCCAGAAAACTGCATGTACGTGTAGTCGCTATACATACATAACGCTGCATCCGATCTGGCTAGCCTACTAGCCTTAACCATACCAGATAAATAAACCATAATTAAATAGGAGGAGATTCGATCACATAAGGTACCACGCGGCAGCTTAACGTAACAGCTTCAACTTTCGTGTCTCTCTGATCTCGGCGGACTCAAAGTCGTCGCGGACTGTAACGGTGGCGACACGGGCGGCGGCGGATGGGCGTGCCTCCTCCACAGCAAGCTTTGCTGCCCCTCGATTCGCTGGACAACGACAACGTCATATAAAATCATCGACAATGACGAGTTGTTAGAGGACCTACAAATATATCAGAACTGTGCCGAGGTCGACGGTGGCCTACGGCTCTGCTTTGCGGTGGCCATGCGCCATGGCCGATGGTGACTCGCCGGCGTTGATGGGGTATTGGGGTCGGATCCGCCGCCGGTGCCTTGCCTGGGATGGCGAAGACGAGGTCCTTGACACCGTCGCTAGAGCCGTGGAAGTGCGTGAGGATCTTGTTGAACTTGCCTTATGACGCTGCGTGACAGCGATGGACACGTCGGGGAACAGGTCCTTGATGGTGACGGACGCCACCCCGGACAGCCCCACGGCCAGCGCACGGGTGAGCACGTTGGTCACCGCGCGCCGTCGCAAGGCTACGCTCGTCATCGGGAACGTTGCACGCCCACCACGCCAGCGAGAAGCGGACACTAGTTTTCCAAATGGGGCAGGCCCGATGGGCTGACACGGGCACGGCCCGAAAAAGCACGGCACTAGCCTAGCTTGGCCCGTTTGCCACCGTGCCCGTGCCTGGGCCGCGCATTCGGCCCATGGGCCAGCACGGGCACGGCACGGATAACAGGCCGGCACGATGGCGGCCCGGCTATTCTTAGCCTTTGGATTAGCTTCGATTATTTTTAACCGTCGAATGCATTATAAAAGACCTCCAACCTCATACTCACTCATTTTCTTCCCTCTCAGCCGCAATTTCTCTCGGTGGCTCCTTCTCTCCGACAAAAGACCGGTGGTCTCCCAGGCCACTCCCTCCCCCGCTCTTCTTCTCCTCCACACATGGCTAGTTGGCTACGACGGTGGCATTCGTGGTTGGCATGATTACTGCGGCTATGACGGCGGCGTTCGCGGCTGGCACTGCTGCGGCGGCGTCCGAGGCACGGCTGCGACGACGCGGCGAGGCCAAGGAGCGCCTCGACGATGGCAGCGGCGCTCTCCCGGCGGTGCGACGAGCTCCTCGGCTCCTTCCTTGCAGCCACGGGTCGGCACAGCTAAGGAGCCTTAGGGCCGTGCCTGGGCCAAGAGCTAGGCACGGTGACCCGAGATGGCACGGCACGGCACGGCGAGCCACCGTGCCGCATAGTGCCATGCCTCGCTGTGCTCGTGCCCGTGCCGTGCTGGGGGCCGGTTGGAAAACTATAGCGGACACCACTGAACAGGCTGATGCGCATCACCAGTACGTACGTATACACACGGTCAGTACATGCATGCATATTAATAATATAAAAACGATGTACACGTATGTACCAGTGACATGTAGAGGAAGAGGGAGGTGCAGAGACTTGCCCAGCCAACGGAGGCGAGGCTGGGCGCAGCGATGAAGAGGAAGAAGACCGGCTGGAGTTCCTTGAACAGCGCTGCGCATTGGTGCGGAACCGCTGGTAGAGCGTCACGAATAGCACCAGGTAGTGCACCATCCCGACGCCGAAGGAGAAGACAGGCACCTAGCGGAGCCCCATCTTGGCGTCCAGCAGCGGGCCGACGAAGTTGCCGACCACAGCGAGGTGGCAGGGCAGGCCCTTGACAAGGAAGAGGCATGTGATCCAAGGCGCGAAGAAGAAGTTGACACAGATGGGGTGGTGGAGCTCGCGTCGGACCACCTTGAAGTAGAAGACGACCTTGAGGAGGTAGATGAAGGAGACAAGCGCCATGAGCTTGGCGGAGACCCACCAGAGCGTGTGGTTCACACGGCGGGCTCACGTGCAGGAACGCCGTCGACGGCTCAGACGTACTGCAGCGTCTTCCACAGCATGGCCTGGCTGCTCTCGCGCCCAAGCACACATCCCTATCGCGTTGATCGGGAACCGCAGCAGGAACGGCCACCAGCCTATTCGCTTGATCTGAAATCTAGCTGATCTGATTGTTTTTTTTAAAAGAAAAATACTACTGAATGACTGACTGATCTGGTTGATAATCTCAGACAAACAGACCGCACGTCTCGTCGTGCAGCAGGAACTCGATCGGTGTCCTATTGGGCCTTCCACACGTGTCCACGTGCAGCCGCGACAGGGCCTTGTGGAGCGACCGCTGCGACACCGACTGCATCGTGGTCTTCACAGCCTCATCGGCATCAGCTGCTGTTGCACACGGTAGTTGGCTCACGGTGGTGACTGGTTGTTCTAGCTGCGGTTGCACACTACACATCTCCTGCTTCCCGTGTCGATGTAATGGTCAGACAAACGTGTGGTGTGTACCCAAACTAATTGACGTACCACGTATGATATTTCTAAGAGCAGCGAGCATGTTTACTGCGAGGCATCGACACGGAGGCGGCGGCTGAGAAGCACACCGTTGTGTGCGACGGGCAGGCCGTCGTCGATAAGATGTACGTCGGTCGGCGAAGGAGAGCCGCTCGGCGCCGCGGCGACGCCAAACAACTTACAATAGGATATTGTGATACTATTGCCAACATTAATTTATAACATGGATGTCGTCTTTATCAACAACAAAAAAATATTGTTTTAAACATTGATAGAAAGAATAAAACATAAATAGATATCTACCATTCCATCACCGTTTTCTTTGAATGTTTGTAACTTTTTTAATCCCGTTGCAACGCACGGGCTAACTAATCAAATCATAAACTAAAATCTTAATTAGTTTGTTGTCTAAACTAGTCTAAATAAATATATGTCTACAATCCCAATAAAAACTACATACAAAAAACCGAAAGAGGTCTTCCGTCATAATCATTGATAGATAGACCAATTCTTGACAAGTCGGTAACTACTCATTGCCGACTTTAATAAATATTAGAATTGTATATTTTAACAGGTTGTCAAAGGAAGTCACGAAACTCAATGTTTAATTGTAGCAATACATGCGTGATATGAAATTAAAATTATGATATATTTACAATATTTCTATGCTTTGCCACAGGCAAAACAATATATAAATATTGTATTTTTATTCGATAAATGCTTAATAGGACACTGTCATATTATTGCAACTAGACCACTATTAACTTAGTACTATGGGTGTCTTGTTACCATGAAATAAATTTAAAAAATTATAGAAAGGATAAAACATAAATAAATATGTACTATTTATGTCTTTGTTCTATCCATTTTTACTCCCGTTGCAACGCACGGGCACTTTTGCTAGTAGACTATATATTCTTCAGAAGCAAGGGATTCATTGGATTTGGTTGTGGAGACTTCGCAACAAGATGGCCAAATGTATATTCTCGCATTTGGTTGTCGAGACTTCGCAACGCTTCACGGATGATCAAAGGTATATTCTTCCAAAAACATGAGTGACATTCTAGTATTTGGACTGAGTATCACTGGACTATGTTGTGTACGTCTTTTTTTAAAATCTGTATTCTTTCTTACTCCCTCCATCACAAATTATAAGGTATTCCAAAAATCTTGGAGAGTCAAAGGATCTTAAGTTTGACCAAATTTATATGATAAGATAATAATATTTATGAGACCAATTAAGTATCATTAGATTCTTTATTAATTATATTTTCATAGTATATCTATTTGATGTTATAAATTTTTGTAATTTTCTCTATAATTTTAGTCAAATTTAAGATGCTTTGACTCTCCAAGATTCTTGGAATGTCTTATAATTTGGATTGGAGGGAGTATCAAGCAGATGCCGTAAGAACTTGTTCAAAACTCCGTATCACCATGATGTATTATTTTTCTTTACAAAAAAAAAAAGAAGTGTCCAGAGGCACCACGGACGGCGGCAGCATCTGAGCAACTAGATTAGGGACATGATTCATGACCGGCTGCACATATAACACGAAGCAACCAAGCTGGAATACTGTATAAATGACTGTATGTAACACTTACAATTAAGTATAACACGACTACAGGAGAGTGCTCTATCAAATACTCTGGGATGCAGCGTAGTAGTAGATGCAGCGTGGAATATTTCAAGATGCTGTAGTCCGCAAGGGTGTGATCGTCCTGTAGCTGCCTCCCTGCATAGATGAGACGCTGCTCTCTAGTGGGGATGTGCTGCATATAATGAATCCTCTCCTTGATATCAGCAATGGTATCTGAGCTCTCGAACTCAAAAGTGATGGTGTTGCCCCTCAGATCCTTGACGAACACTTGCATGCTACCCCATGACCGTAGTTTGAGTTGGACAGTGCTTCCAGCCTTGATGTTATAATCGGACGAAGTACGGTTGTCCTCCAGCCGTTTGTGGGAAATCATGAGACGCTGCTTATCTTGAATCTTTGCCTTGATCACGCTGATTGTGTCAAATGCGTCCACATTGAGAGGGATCGAGATCTCGCCTGCAAGAGCTTTCACAAAAATATGCATCCCTGTGCCCAAGTGATCTTCAAGCTTGATTTCTGATTCGTTCCTAATGTGGTAATCAGCCAACGTAAATGCGTCATTCAGCTGCTTCCCATGATAGGTGAGGAGCTGACTGTTAGAGGGAATGCCGATTCTATCTTGAATCTTTGCCTTGACGTCCTTAATGCTATCTGAGCTCGTGACCACAAGGCTGATTCTCCTTGCCGTGCCTCTGGATGGAGATCGGCATCAGCGTGCCGCCCTGGAAGTGGAGATCAAGATGCAGAGTTGATTGGTTCTCAGTGTTGTAATAGGCTAAACTACGAGAGTCCTCCATGAGCTGGTCATCAAGGATGAGTTGGAACTGCTGCTTAATTTTGGCGTTGACATTGCGAACGGTTTCTGATGGAGCGACCTCAGGGTCAGTGTCTTGCCACCGCTGGGGTTCTTCACGATAAGTTGCACCTGCATCCGTGCCAGACAGATGGTTGATTCCCTGCCATTGCTGTAATAAGCCAAAGAGCATCCGTCAATCAGCTGCTTGCCATCAAACGTGAGGCATTGCTGGTCCAATGGAATGTCATCCATATACCGAGCGGCAGGCTGTGGTGGCCAGTACGTGAGGCCAAAGGCCCATGCCAGTCATCCCAGGTTCAAAACCTGGAGACTGCAGTATTTCCGTGCACAGTGCACGAGAACGATGAGAAAAGGCTCCTCGGTTCAAAAAAAAAAGATCATAGCCTTGACAGTGCTGATGGTATCTGTATTCTGAACATGAAGGGTGATGGTTCTGCTTCTGCCTGTCATCATCTTGATGAAGATTGGCATTCGCACCCCTCCGCGGTTGAGATCTAGGATGAGGCTGCATCCACTGTGGATTTCGTAATGGTCCAAAGTATGCCTGTCGTTCAGCCACTTCCCATCGTAGAGGAGGCGGTGCCGGTCCTGAATCTTTGCTTTCACCACGTTGATGGTGTCTGAACCCAGAACCTCGAGACGGATGGTCTCCCCGATGAGGGTGCTGACGAAGATCCACATCTGTTGAGGGGCCTGCATCCAGTGAACAAGTGCATGAATTCAAAGGGTAACTACTTCACTAGCAAAGTTGCAAGCAGATATAGTGATCAACACGTCAGCAAAACTCCATGGTAGGATCACAAAATAAATTAGCAATATAGCATATCATCAACGCTGCTAGATATACCTCGAAGGCACATCTAGAATTTTAGCTTAGGGTGTGCCGACCCAAGATTCTAAATTTGGTGTGTATTCATTCAACAAACAAAAGACCAAAAGCTCAAGGCATCCCAATCAAATAATGCATCAGAGACCAAAGACGAGACACAGTACATCAATTAGCAACTTAGTTTCAAGGCTGTACTGCTATACGCCAGTTTTACTGCTTTGGATCACAATTTTCAACAACATTAAGTCTGTAATAACTACTTCTTTAGAGAAAATAGTCTGTAACTATTACCAAAGAGGAGAGGCAGTACATCATGCTTTTAACATTGCATCTCCTTTCTACTCTATATATAGTCTGTGCCACTGTACATCGGTTAGCAACTAGCAAGTGCTTTACAGAATAAGTATATAGAATCGCACATCACAGAGACACAGGTCCCACATTTTCATCCACACAAAGACCAAAGCGGAGATGCAGCTAGTAGAGTGCCAGATAGAGACAGGAGATGAGGAGAGGCTCACGGAGTTATGGCTCACCCCGGCTCCTCAGCCCGCGGATGCTGACGGAGGAGACAGGCGGAGGCGGAGCTGGGTGCGGCCATGCCTGTGTGGGCGTCGCCGTCCCGCGGCGGCTGCGTCGCCTTCGCGTGCAAGTCGGGGACCGGACAATGGGATACAAATGGAACTGTTTTTATCATTTTAAATGCTAAAGATATAATTAATTATGAAAAAATTGATTGGAGATTGACTAACTTAAATAGATGGATATTATTTGTATTTTTGTGAGGTTATAAAAAAGTGGAAAGGTGAACCACACGCTCTTGGCATGGGAGTACAGGATTAGCCGCCCATGAAAACGTAACCCGTTGATCAGAGATATTTGCTTAGGTGGCTAGGGCACCATATGAGTGATATACGGCGCCAACAAAGATTTTGTAGCTCTGAGGCCTCTGCTGTGGGTCGATGTTTGCCACCCATTTAAACGATAAGAGTGGGAGAGACAGAAAATAAGTATGGGTGTAAGAAATTTACCATCCATATTAAAACGGTTAACATATAGTATAAAGTTTTAGAATTCCTCATGCCCATGACAAAATTATAGCAACCAAGCTACAGAAGGAAGACAAATTTATAACAGCCTAGCTACAAAAGAAGAGTTAACAATATGACTGACTGAGGTACTCAATTGCACAGGTACGTAATAACCGATCTAAAAATCAGAAATCGACCCTTCTATTGGAGCAAACATTCTCTAATCAGTGGACTCTTACCTGGAACTGGGAACGTAATTCAGAAGCCACCATTGACATGCCACTGATAACAGGCCATATGTAACCAAGGCTTGACGTCATAAACCAGGATGCAGAGTCAAGAGTTAACCAAGCACAACGACGATGCAGCACAGAACTTGCCTCGGTACATGCAATCAGCCAATCACAGTCGCAGTGCTGTGAAAGAATCTAATGATACCGAGAGTACCAAAAGATTTAAGTTTCAAACAGTTGGTGCTAACAACAATAGTAACAAACAACTGCAAACGTAATTCCCTGGACAGGTGAAACGGATTTCATCATTACTTAATTGCAACAAAATTACAGAAGTCACCACCTGTTTTAATTCAGTTCCAAACTGATTTTCACAAAGCACTATGCCTTAGCCCACGAGCAGAACAAACCAACCTAACCACCAGCTATCAACTTTAACCGCCTTTTATTTTACAAAGCTTCAAGCTGACATATAGGTATAAAACTAAAAGGAATAGCACAAAACTAAGCCCACTACTAGAACAAAGTGACCACACCCGCCAATACCCGCAAATACATCAACCGTTGCAGCGATCTCTTTTTCACACATCATATGGTAGCCCCATCTTGTCCTCCAATCAGTAGACTCTTGTCTTGGAACTAGAAATGTAATGCAGAAGCCATCATTGACATGCCACTGACAGACCATATGTAACTCATACCTTGACATTATATGACCATCAGCTTTTCGGAATATTGTTTGCCAATAAAGACCTCCATCTGCATTGAGCTTTTTCCCTTTCTGTGTCAAGTGACAGCGAGCCATTGCTGACGAGGTTTGTGACTGCAAGACAGGATAGCCAATCAATCTCATATGGGCAGAACCGGTACTTCTTTGTGACATGCTCGTTGTCAATCTTCCTCATTGACTGATCGCCAAGGCTGAACGTGAAGAGACCTTCCCCCTCGATCCATAGCACCACCACACCACTCTTCCCTAGGAAAATCTCTAATCTGATCTTTGCGCTGGCATGCATCTTAAGCACCCGCATCGGCAAGGAACTCATCATATTGATCGTCTCAGAACGAACCCAATTGCCAGTACCAGTACCTTTATGCTTCCACACTGACATGTGAAGACCCTTCATGAGCAGCAACAGAAGCCCCCCGTCCACAGAATTTGCCAGCAACGGTGTCTTGTTGCGCTTTGCTTCAGATGGGAGCTCCAGGTATAACAGCTCTTCCCCGTCGATATGTAGCGTCACAACATGACTGGGGGCCAAGCTTTTCCAGCACCCGCAGATCCAATGGATGGCACCATGGGAAGCAGCAGCTGGGGATGATGACACTAGGAACAGGCCAGCCATTAGATCAGGGAGGCCTGCAGGCCTCCACCATGCTCTACTCTTTGAACAGTAGTACACATAGATAAACTTCTTTCCTATGTTCCAAATGGCGACCAGTCGGAAGGATTGGGTCATCCGCCCATCAAGGTTGATATCATCAGTGACAAGCAAAGCATAGTGGTGTGGTGGCTTGTGTGGAAGGCCAGGAAGATGAAACACTTCACCGGTGAGAGGATTGCATACGCATACCACATCTGGCTTGGGATCACCTTCGGCGTCTTTCGAGTGATGGCAGAGGACCAGGAAGCTGTCTTGGGATGCAACAGGCTCATAAAAATTGAGGCTTGAATTAATACCCTGAATGAAGTTGCCAAGGGACAGTGGACTGGTTGGATTGTAATCCGCTTTGCAGCCAGCAAATGGTAACAATTCAGATGTGGGCATGAAGCTCGGTGCCAAACAGCGATTTTTGTCCCTGTGATGCTGCCACAAGTGGTCGGGAGCCTCGGCGCTGTCCTGGTAGAAGAAGCCAAGGAGGAGGGACGAGGTGAAACCATGGTCGAGGTGCCGTGTCATGAGGCCATCAAGAAAGGCAGTCTCTTTTATGATAACTTGGAGGATGAAGCAACACGCGCTAGTGAGACTGGATCGGATATGTATTCTGGGATCTTGTAGATGATGTCTGGTGGAAGATGTCGTTCCTCTTCTTCCTCCATTACCACTTCCTGCAAATAAAAAAAAATGCAGTACTATGTCAAGTCCCAAAAAAAAATGGTTCCACCACTGCAATCTAATGCTAGGTCCCAAATCCCAATAGAGACACACTGCAATGAAACTGTACATCTGTATGCAACCCGAATGAGAAGATAAATCCCGATAGAGACACACTGTAATGAAACTGTACATATGTATGCACCCCGAATAATCCTATACAACCCCTATACAATCTTACAGCATCTGTAGGAGCCAGGAATTCACGGTAATGTTGTACCTGAAACATTGTCATGGCGCTCAACTGTGTTCCCATGATTCAAGAAATTTAGCAATAAATAACACACCCCACACTGTTCGCTAGGGGTTAGAGCTAATTTCTCCGCACAATCCCTCACTGGTCTGTCCTAGATCAAAACACCAGAAAACGACGATTCCTTAACGGCCCTCAAACCCAAGCGCCAAACCAATCAAGGTAACCAAAATCATCTAGCGCACCAGCAGCGCACCACCTAATCCGGCTCCGGCGAACCAGCCGGTCTCTGGAACTAGGTTTGGGACAGGAACCAGAGCGGCCTGATCTACAAGGCCGAACCCATCGATACTACGATAACTAGGTATAAGTAGAGCGTGCAAATTGAGGGGGCGCAAAGACAGACCTTAGAGGATCGAGTCCTCGCCGCAGTAGGGAGGGCGTGGGCGCGTGGCCGTCGCCCGTCGGCGCTCCACCGGCCGCGCGAGGGGAGGAAAGGTGTGCGAAGCGGAGGAGAAAGTCGATGCTAGGACAGGTGTCGGATGGCCACTCGGGTCTCGGGCTCTCTCTTCGTGGGCCGCATGCCCGAATCAAAGTTTTGGAGTCTCTCATACTTGCTACGAGGATTCGGCCCATGTACACACCACGCGCTCGGTGGGTGACGTCTGACGTGCTATGGGTCTCGTGTACGGGGCATATTTACATTTCTTCACCCTGCTTCTCAAATGATAGTACGTTTACCCTTCTGGTAGATCATTTATTCTTTTGTAAAATAAAATCTAATTAATTTATCCGGAAACCCTGCAGCATGCTATTGAATTAGTTTTGTTTGTCTCGAGAGTGTTCCGTTCTAAATTACGATTCACTTTGATTTATCTTAAGTCAAACTTCTCTAAGTTTAACTAAGATTTTAGAAAAAAAAATTATTTACATGTACGAGTTCAAATGAATACATCATCAATACATGATTTTTAGAATTCATCAAGTGAACTAATTTGCTGTAATAGATGCTAACGTAGTTTTCTACAAATTTAGTCAATTTTGATGAGTTTGACGTAGGAATGTAGGATGAATGAAACTAAAATGGACTATGATTTGAGATGGAGAGCAGCACGTGTCGGAAGCTTTTTTTTTTTTTTTGCTTTGCTTATGATTTGGAGCCAAGCGTTTCCCTTTTTTCCTTCTGAACTCGACGTAAAAACTGAAAAGAATGGTCACATGCAACTTGACCGCCGCCTGTCCAGAAAGCTGAGAGAAGTGAAGTGAGAACTCAGCCGTGCGGTGCATCGATCGACCGATCCGTCATAGGCCCACGTAGGCACGAGCCGAATTACTGTAGAGTGTAGCAGCGTGCCTGCAGGTTGCACCGAGGACGGCCTGGCCCATGAATAGTCACCATCTCTTACCCTACTACGTAGCTACTAGTACTATGCCTGCGAGTCTACCTCTTTTCCTGCCTTTCCCAAACACGCACTGCACCAAGCCCAAGCCAAAGCCAAAATGCTCCGCGCCATCGGATCGGCTGCGTCTCACGTGCAAGTGCAACCCAAAATATCCTCTCCTTGTGCTCGGAGAGGCGAGAGAGATGCTAGGGAGAACCCAACTACCCATGTCAAATCTTTGCAAATACTCCATCCATATCAAAATGAAATATTTTATAGGTTTATTAGTCAAAGTCAAACTGTTGTAGCTTTGACCAAATTTATATAAAGAAATATGATATTCATGTTACCAATTATATTTAGTTGGTGTCATAAATATTAATAGTTTGCTCTATAAACTCTTATGATAATTTAACTTAGACGACTAAAACCTTTAAGGTATTTTTTTTGGACAGAGAGAGTAGTCAAATAACGTACTTAGTGGATAGGCCAAATTAACTAAGACTTTGTTTGGTTCACAGGAATTAAGAGGATTTAGAAAGTAATCTTATAATAAAATGAGAACCACTTTGTAGATATTGATTTCAATTCATAGGATCCAAACTGCCTCAAGAAAATTTGACTCGTCAGTGAAGTGGAGAATGAAAGGTAACTGAGGCAAACATGACAACCAGTACAACTGTATGAGAAGCGTCACCACATATTGCCTTTGTCCTAAAAAGAGAGCAATTATTGCCTTTGTTGTCCTAAAAAAAAGAGCAATTATAGTTCTCCCATCAGTCGGACCATCTAAAGTTTGGAAAATTCTTAAAAAAATTATCAATAATTATAATCTAAAAATAGGTATATACTACTAAAATATATTCAATGAAAAAATATGCTGATATAAATATTTATAAATTTTTTTATATGAAGTTAGTCGAGAATTCAAGATCTTTCGACTCAATACTATGCTAGAATGCATTCTTCCGATGAGAAAGTTATTGTAAATGCAAAACAACTAATATAGTCCTCATAAATAAAATCGCAACAAATTAGTTATATTTTAGTAGAAAGTACAATTTGTGTACACGAGACACACACAAAGAGTCTCCTGCTAAAGTGGGACACTGTTAAAAACTTTCTTGCCCACGGGAGACTCATGTCCTACAGGCACAAGATAAGATAAAATACAAAAATATCGATTTCCCACTGTAAAGTTCCCACAGAACGTACGATTCCCCACTTCGACGCAGACACAGGGGCACAGGGCCACTAGTCCGCTACAGCATCAAGCATCCACGGGCACCTCATGTCCCAGCAACAGAAAAGATGAGCCATGCCCATCCATCCATATACAAATAATACAACCGCTGCAATGCATATGCATGCAAGGACGACGACGAGTGAGCAGTGGCCACAGATACCCACGTCCCTCTGTTCTATCTGGTTGGAATGGATCCCACTCCCACGTACGTACCCCACTTGCATTGGGTTCTCTTTTTTTCTTTTTTTCCTTCTTCCTTCCTTTGTATAAAGCAAATGCAACTATGCAAGCCGCCCCATGTCGCCGCACCTGCGATCCTAACGCCTCCACCAAACGGAACGCCTGTCTGCTGTCTCCCTTGATCTCCCATAGTACTCATAGTCTCATAGAGTCCCCTTTGGATGGCACGATTTTTTTCTATTTTTATGTGCAAATAAACTGATTTATGTAAAATTACTGTATACTTTTTATAAAAATTCCACGTTCCAAAGGAGCCTCAATTGATGCCAAAGCTACTTAAAAGAAATGGTGTGCAATTGCCCAGGGCCATGCATGCATGCACCGATGCACGGTGTCACTGTTTTTTTTATAAAGAGGATATATCCTGCTTATATTGAAAACAATTGTAAAATAACTGTATTAATTACTGGGATTACCAGCCTATATTACCAGAGCGGCATAATAGTCTATCTATGATCTATCCACCGATCCACGCTCCCTAGTCCGTCCTGTCCTATAGCTCTCGTCGCCGGGCAATTCTGGAGATGCATGCACCCCCTCCTTTTCGATCTCCACACGCACGTACGCCGGCTCGCTATGCATCAATGCATGCATGTATCCTGTGCTGCCATGCCATGCATGGATCGGTAATGCTACCCAGCACTGCTCCAATATACTATTGGCGGCATATGCATGTAAAACGTGGTCTTTATACATATGGAAGAACGCTACTATATATGCTAGCATCTATATACACAATACGGAGTATACAACAATAATAGTGTGAACGTCTGAACGACCTTTGTGCTTGTCGCATTGTACGTATGTACTCCGCTGATATACACATGGTGCGTGGTATCATGGCATCATGCAAGGCGCAGAGGACGTGAGAGATAGATCGGCGTGGTATCATGGTATCATGGCATCATGCAATCTCGTCCGCTCGGCCCGTCATGGCCCATCACAGCCACATATATGCCCTGCATATAAAAGTAGAAAACCTAAGTGTCCGCTCCCATCGATCCCTCCCCACTCCCTAGTCTCGCTCACCGCCGCAGCGCCGCTCGCTAGCGCCCTTCTGCGATCTCACGGTGCCCGCACTCTCTCGTCCCTCCCGCCGCCACACATGCTCAGATCAAGAACTCGAGTACTCGAGCGACTCCGCCATGCCGGTTGCTTCATCCTAGGCGTTCGTGCGCGGCTCCCCACGACAGCAGCGACGTCCGCGTTCGCGCACGGTTCCCATGGCGGCAGCGGCATCCACGCGCGGCTCCCTATGGCAGTAGCGGCGCCTGCGTCCGCGTGCGGCTCCCCAGGGCGGCAACGGCATCCGCTCGCGGCTCCCCACGGCAGCAGCGGCTCCCATGACATCGGCGGCGGCGTCTGCACAGGTCCCCTCTAGAAACGACGCGGGGACGGGGACCCCGTCGGGGAAAATTCCCCGCACGGGGACGGGGATGGTGAGAAGACGTCCCCCGCGACCATTGACGGGACAGGGATGGGGAATTTCTTCCCCCGCGGGGACGGGGATGGGGAAGCAAAACCCGACGGGGAATTCCCCGTTGCCATCTTGATGCCTGCGCCGGCCTAGCTAGAGGTGAGATGAGATGCTGGCCACCATGCTGCAAATGGCAGACAGCAGGCCGGTTTGATATGGTTCTTCTGGGCTTCAGCTTCTGACGCGCGGTGCTGTAGTAGCGCACTCGATGATGTTGTGTTACTGAAGCCGGTTTGAAAATTGAGACTGCCGATACGTACGTAACGTTAACGTATATACAGTACTCCTGCCTAGCTAGCTAGGTCCGTGTCGTGGGCCATGCGCACTTGATGCATGCGGAGTACCTCTGTCCTAAAAATATGTTACCACGTACATTCTCACTTAAATACCTGTGGCAATGCAAGGCATAGCTAGGTAGTGTACACGTTTTTACAGACCTCGTTGATGAGGGCACATTTATATGTGTGCATACTGCATACACATCGATCGATCAAGGTACAAATAAAGGGCACCACTAAGCCAATAATATTTTTTTTCGAAAAATCCACGCCAATAATCTAGAAATGGACTCCTCCGAATAGACAGCCCAGCGGTAGCGCTAGCGACATCTCTAGCTACCAGCTAGCCCAGCACTATGTGGGGAGTCCATTTGTTGGCGTGGATTTATAGAGATAAGTGAGTCCATTTGTCTACGGTAAAATAAAAAAAATGAAGGGGGAGGGAGGAGGTTATTGGTCTCACTTATCTCTATAACGGGTGCTCTCACTTAGCTATATAATAACAATCTTAGACCTTTATACATGGATAACCACAAAACGTTCTTGAAACCCTAAACCATGAAAAAAAACATTCATAACAACCTTCTGATTTCAACATAGAGGAGTTGCAATATATGGTTAGGCCTTGATATGGTACACAGTGACGCTTTTCATCTAGCTGAACGAGTAGCTCGAGAGGCGCTCGATGAACACAGGGTAGAGCGTGGCAGCCCGGCAGTGCTTGGTGATCACATGACAGTGCGTGAGCAGGTGGAGAGATAAGGAGTTGCAATGCAGAGAAACAGAAAAAGGGAGATGCAATGAACCCACTTATCAGAAAACTCATCCCGTATTAAGTACTCCTATCTCTAAACTAAATGCAAGGCAAAGATAACTCGCCTTTTTTAACTAAACACGAGATGAGTCAGTACTAATCTCCAAAATAAAAAAAAACGAGATGAGTCAGCACGATCCAAAATCAGGAATGAGACCTGGAACCGAACGCACGAGTGGCACGACCAACTCAAGTTTGATCGGCCAGTCCCGGCAAATGCTGCTTGCTCGCCAAATGGCAAATGCAGAGACGGACCGGAGCAGTAAAAATCCGAGAACTGGGCAAGTGGGCTGTGGGCCAGACGGCCAGTGCCCCTTCACTTCTTCAGCGAGACAGTGCATGAGCGAGGGCCCCTGGACTGCAGTTGGAACAGCGCAACGAGCCAGGCGGGGATCGAGCGGACAAGCACAGGCCCCCGCCGTCCCGTCTCCCGGAACGACACCAGACATGGGGGGGAGTCAGGAGAAAGTGTCGAATCCACCACCACCGCTGCTGCAGCTGCCGCTGCCGAGTGCCGACCTCGGGTCGGGAGTGGTGGGGGGAAGGAAACCGAGCCGAAACCATGCAAGCAGTGGGCTGTGCCGTGTGGGTGGGGGTGCACGGAGGCGCAGGCAAACGGGGAAAGGACGACGAGAAGGGGTGGATTGGATGGAACAGTGGGGGCGAGACAGCGACGTGGGACGGTAAAACAGTGCCTGCAGACTGCAGTGTGGAGTGGTCTGCTCTGGACTCTGGCTCGGCTGGGCATTGGCTGGGGGGCTGCGAGAGGGGCTCGCCCAGTCAGTCGCTCGGTCAGTGTCAGTCAGCCAGTAGGCCAGTACTGCTGGTTTACTCCTGTTCAATGTACGTACTCGTACAGTACACAGCACAGCGTGCCAGTAGTACCCTACTAGTAGCTCCTCCTCAATCTAAATCTCTACCTCTACGTGTACGGAGTACACCAATACAGTAGTATACCACTAGCTTTCACTTCACAGTGCATCCGGGGCCACGTCCATCTGCGTTGCTCCCCAAACCGGTGCTGCGTGCTGGCCTGGGTGGCAATCGCCAACGGACAACCGCTAGCAGACGACGAACGTAGTACGCGGCAAACTTTTCCTGTACAATCTGAAAGACTGAAAACGCAGTAATGCTGTCAGATTTGCTGTGGGGGTGGTTCAGTGGTCCGGAAATGCATCTCATTATGTCAATGCTCGAGTCATAAATCTCAGCTAAACTTACTCTACAGTATCCTTCAAAGATCCAGTTAATGTACACGCATGGTCCAGTATATAGAACAAAATACTACTATTTCAGAACCAATTAATGCATTGTGGTACAAGTACAACATCTCAACCATGGCAGATCCACGGCAATGTAGCAACAGCCCATATCTTAACATGCACGTACCAGAGGGAGACTTGCCATGTTGCTTCTTATGGCTCTCTCTCTGTCTCTCACTGAGACACACACACAAACACACACACATACTTTCTCCCATTACTAATTAACAATAACAATGGTCACCGGCAAGCAAAGCTGCTAGACGCCCCACACGAGACCAGCTGCCATTCCAGACGCCGAGAGCTGAGTCGGAACAGCAAGCTGTCAAAAGCGGTCTAGGGGAAGAAGAACGGGTTTGTAGTCGGGAACAGCGCCGGCGGGTGAGACGGCGGCGGCATGCCGCCGTTCGCCCCGGCGCCGGTCGAGAATCCTGATGATGCTGCAGATTGGTGCAACGGCACGTGAGGGGAGCCCTGCGTTTGCCATGCCCAGGTGGGGAATGGCTGGGCACCCAGCTCAGGCCTTCGCTCCATTGGCCTTTCCTGCACCTGCACAAGCATGAGGTTTGTTAAAGTTTTGACCACATGAACGTTTTCACCTGAAAGCCGTTCACAGGAAACAGAGTGAACAAACAACCAAGATGGGATATCAGCTAATGATGATTCGATGAGCATGATAAATTATTCAGGATTCTGTTTTAATTAAATAATTAATTTATTTATTGTACAGTACTCCTGTATGTATGTGAAGCCAAATCAACACGTGATCCCTGATCAGCGTACTAAAGATGCATCCCATGTTATGTCAAGAAACTGTGACCGAACAACTGCCGTGTTTCAAAAGATGGTGGCAGAACGGCCTGGTCGAAACATCGATCAGCTCACACGCCAAACAGTACCTGCGATTAGTAAGTAGTAGGAGTACGCCTAGTACTAGCTGAGACCCCCCAAAAAAGGGCTGTATAGTGTATTTCCAAGGAACAAGACATTTCATCAGAAATTTCAAAGCAACTGTTTGTAGGGAATCAAGCTACAAATAATGTTTAGCTAGCTAGTCTCAGTCAAAAAGTTAGACATGTCGACATATATATTCGGCTTGTATTCATTATTTTCTTTTTGGAACACAGGGCATGTTCAGCTAACCATCCTGGATTCTATAATAGTTTGGAGTAACTGATGGCACTGGAATAGCAATTTTCATGTGTAACAAAGGGATCCTGGTGATACCTGGTGGTTCGGAAAGAAGCCATGACAAGCTGACGAGTACAAACGTTGATGGTGAGATGACACTGCTGGATTTTGCTGATACCCGGGCCAAGGGGATGATGAGCTCATTGGCTACAGCAGCAGGAGATAGAAGCAAATACTGTAAGATCAATAATAATTGTAGGACCTGGACCACGAATTAATATCTCAACTAACCATATGCCAATCAAATAATCCTATGAATCTTATAGGTCAGGAGTTACTAGTAGGAACTAGTATCAGAGGTCCAAGATTCTACAAAGAAGACAATTCAGACAATTCAACCTACAGTTGCTTCCATCTTAAGATTTTAATTTTTCTGAAACACATCTGTAGCTACCATAAGTAGAAGGTTATATACTGAAAAATTGAATGGATCCATGTAAAATTCTTCTGACCCTCTAGGACGCCGCTAAGCCGTGTTGTATCAAACTGTTTTCTCTTTTTTTTGCGGAAAATCAAACTGTTATCTCTACCTTAATACAAAGACGCGCAAACCTTTTGCGTGACTGAGAAAAAAAATTGAATGGATCATTTTACCTGAGAGGCCATCGTATTTGAAGATTCAGGGGAATCACATGTTGGCTGGATGCCAGTTAAGGTATTGTCCCTTTTGGGATCTTGCACATTAGGTTGTGAAATCCGCAAATCCAAATCAATGGCATCACCATCAACAATTGCTGAGAACGTAGAGAAAACCATGAGATATCTCAGACACTTTGGCTCATATGAAAAAAAATGTTCAGATGACGAGGCTGATTGTAATACCCTCAGTTTCGGTGTCAGGCAGGCTATTATCTCCTGCATTGTAGGAGCTAGGCTCAAAGTTAGTAACAGCTTCCCTCCCATTGAAGCGAAGGGCTGCCCTGTCATAAGCCCTACCAAATTGCAACAAGCATTAAAAGTCAGCAAAGTTAATGAAGCTGATGAAACCAGCATGTCCTTAGAAAATGAACCGTGAAAGCTACAGTGGTACCTTGCCGCTTCAACTTCGCTGTCAAAGAGCCCAAGATAGATGTACCTGCATGTGAATTCCAGTTGTGAGATACTCTCTGTCTCACCAGAAGGATGCCTACACTAGTAGGCCTTGACAAAACTGGCCCTAGACTACGGAGTGCAGGATTGCATTGTCTGCAAATGCTCATATCTGAAATCTAGTGGTTGCTGCAAATAGATCTGTATGATATTGTTAGGTGCCATGGCAGAATAATGAGTGGTGGAAGACTGGAAGTGCAGCTTCCACAAATATAACAGAGACATACTAACCACTATTAGCATACTAGAATAACAAGCACACTGACCCCAGCGAGAATCACCTTGCTGTATTCCTTAAAATCACCCCCAAGAACTTAAATTATGTCGAATTAATCATTGACCAACCCCATGTCAAATGTGAAATCAAGCCAACCTCACCCCAGCGCTTTTTGCTAATAACCATGCATAAAAACATTTGAACTGAAGCTAACAGAGTACAAAAAGGGAAAGACAGGGGCCACTACGTATGCAGGTCAATTTTTTACTGCCAGCTTACTTCTTGCCAAGAAGTTGCCCCATCCTAGCTTCCCAGCGGCCGCACTTGTGCAGCGTCACGCCACGGTACTTCGAGCTTCCCCTCGCGAACCCGGTGCTCTGGCGCCGGAGTATGTGCACGAACTCCTCCTTGGTCCAATTCCTCATCTGGGAAGCACACCCGTCAGTCCACCGCGAAACTATCGATCATGGGGAAACTGTAGATGCCATTTGATGTTTCCATGCAACTATTACCTGTTTCAAATCATCCTCGTAGTCGCCCAGACTGAAGTTGATGTCCGCCTCGAGGCCGCGGAACTTGATCGCAGCTCGATCGTACGCCCTGCTTGATCCAAACTTGACCATTTCAACGCGCTTATCGACCACAAAACTGCAAATCGACACGAATTCAAACAAGCGAAAGCTCCCTAACCTCGCAGCCGCGTGCGCAGTGTCAAAACCACCTGGGTAGAAGGGCATCAGCACATCGAAACCAAATCAAACGCGGTAAAACTAATCGACAGTTCATAGAAGATGCTCGAGCTCGAACGCGTGGAGTCCAGGCACTCACCTAGGTAGACTTGCTTCCCGCAATCCCTGCTCAGATCAAGCAGCAGCAGCAAAAGGAGGAGGAGAAGAAAACGATCAAGAGCCATAAGCGGATGGATTAGTACAGTAGTAGTAGATGGTAATTACGAAGGTCAGAGGTCAGAGGTTGAGTACCAGATGTGTGACTCCCAGCGGCCCGTCCTCCTGTAGAAGGTGACGCCCCTGTACTGCGAGCTCCGCGACCTCGGCCCACGCCGCGTCTTCTTTGCGGGTGCCACCGGCCTCTGCGCCACGCCGAGATCCTCGGCGCGCCGCGGCTGCCACACCGGCACCGGCGCCGCCGCCGGCTCCGGCTCCGGCTCGGCCGGCGGGGTCGGGGACGGGAAGAGCTGCCGCGTCATGAACCCCGTGGACGCGCCCGGCGCCATCTCGCCGGAGCAGTCGTCGTCGACGACGGGGCTTCCGAGCAGGCCGAACCGGAAGCCGCCGTCCGCAGAGTTGAGGGCGGAGGAGCTCGACGTGTCCGAGTCCGCCGGCGACGCTACATTGAGATCCAGCACCATCTCCGCACCGGGGCCCGCCGGAGCCTGCCAAAGTCCACCTCACCAGCTCACCTCACGCCCAAGCTTCGACTCACCGGCAGGCCACTCTGCCTGCCTGCCTGCCACCACTCACCACCGCCTGCTGGCTGCTGCCCCGCCCCGAGCAGAGCTTGATCGGCGGCTTCGGCCCCACGCGTCTCTATGGCGCCTGAGCAGGAGTGCAGCAGCCACGATAAGTAGCGTGGTGGGAGGAGGAGCAGTGGATGGTGGTGGTCGTGGCCGTGGCCGTGGCCATGGGGTGGGGTGAGGGGAGGACGAGAAGAGAGAGGGAAAGGGCAACGGCAGCGGAGCAGCAGTGGGAGAAAAGGAAAGGGAGATGGGACGTCGAGGAGGGTGAAGGGTATCAAGGTAAGGGTGTGTTCAGTTAGCGAAAAGTGGATGAAAAGTTATTGTAGCATGTTTCGTTATTATTTGGTAAAATTTGTTCAACCATGAAGTAACTAGGCTCAAAAGATTTGTCTCGATATTTACAGACAAACTATACAATTAATTATCTTTTTAACCTACATTTAATACTCCATACATGCGTCTAAAGATTCGATGTGATGGATGGAAGAGGAAATATTTTGGATTTGCACGTGAAGTGAACACACCCTAAACTATTTTTGTGCAAGGGAGCTTCGCTACGGGCACGCGCGCCTCCCGCCACGGTGGTTAACGTGTCGCCCGCCGGCTCGCCGGAGCCGGGATTTGCCCTGGGTTTTATACCTGCACTAACAGCGGGTTGGTTTTCTCAGCAGCTTCAATATCATCTTTCTTTTTTCCTGTATTCTAGGATGAGGAGAGGGTGGTTCAAAAGAATTGAGACTTTTATATGTCACCATCTTCAGTGGCAATAGGTAGCTATTTAGCTAGTGTCTCCTAAACGATTCTATACAAGAAACATAAATTATGATTTTTTCTAATTTAGCTAAATTAGGTGTTATCATAAAACACATGATACTGCGACAGTGGTAAACAACTTTTAGGAAAGATTTGATTTGTTTGAAAAGTAAGCTCTAAAATATTAGGTAGGTATTGTCGTGGTACACTTGCGCAAATGATCTGGATATGAATGTAAGTGTTAGCAAAACTTTATAACTACAACGTAAAGTTTGTCCTTATAAATAAAGTATTATGCAGTTGGTAATATAATATTGCGATCTTTTGAGATGCCTGCTAACAATATATGTCGTTTTATATGGCACATGATACGGCTACTTTAACATTCCCATCAAATGTGTCTCCATATTTTCGGAATCTTCGGTGATATTTTCGTGGCATATAAAACACTCATCCATTCGAATAAGACAGCAAAACCACACAAGTGACACCAATAAATAACTAGCTAAACTCCTAGATTAAGTGCCAGGAGTACGTGGTGCCGACTATCATTGAAAGCTGCCAACCCCACGGCACGAACCATAGGGCAGGCACCGGTTGAGCTAGTCAGCCCTTATTTAGTTCCAAAAACTTTTCCAAAAAATGCTACAGTAGCCGTCACATCGAATCTTTGACGCATGCATGAAGCATTAAATGTAGGTTAAAAAAATAACTAATTGTACCATTTGTATGTAAATGTCGAGATGAATTTTTTAAGCCTAGTTATTTCATGATTAGATAAATTTTACTAAATAACAACGAAAGTGCTACAGAAATTTTTTTCAAAAACTTTTCAGAATCTAAACAGTCCTCCCATCCCAGGGCTTTGATACGCCAGCCAGCGGCCAATCAGCAGGCGACAGTGCGTGGACCAATAATGCTAGGTCGCAGTGGCCGCGCGACCCACAGCCAGCTCCTGTTGTACGGCCGGTACTTAACCGGTAAACAAATCACGCGCCGTACGCATCGGACGCTACAATAGGCGCATAATTGGCGGCAAAATCCCACACTAATCCTGCACTGCAGCACAGTGAAGCGGGGGCCCTCCCGCGGCAGGGGTAGAATGGTCGAAGCCGCCCGCCCGCCCGCCGTCCGGGCTGCGGTGCGGCCCCTGGCGTCCGCCGTCCGCCGTCCGCGCGGCTGTGGCAGGGCTAAAGCTGAAAAAAAAACTCGTTCAGCTGGCTCGGTGGCTCGGTACAAAAGTGTTTTGATTGGACTCATTTTTCTTTTAAAATGAAAATGACTTGATTTGGAACGACTTTCGACTTCGGCTCGGCTCGTTAGGCTCATCTCGTTAAGCTCGTCATGAAGTTGGGTTTTAAACAATGCAGAAAATAATGATGAATAAGATTATACCAATTTCTAAAAAAGCTCGAAAAAAATTATGGTTGGCTCGATGTCCAGCTTTAGGCAGGGCTGGGGGACTCTGGGTACGCGCATAGGCGTAGTAGCAGCCGAGCTCCCGAAATCGTAAGGAGACGTGCGGCAGTCTCCGCGGCGGGCACGAGATGCACGCGCGGGTTGGTTGGCAATGGCTACTATCATATCAGATCCACAGATCTTTCTCGTCTCGAGCCCAACCCCTAACTGTTCTGAACCGTCCATCGGCCTATCTATGGGCATGTTTGGTTGTCGGCTACACTTTGCCACGCCTAAAGTTAAGTATTTGCCACACCGTGGCTTGCCATATTCTGTGGCAAAATTGAACTGTTTGGTTCGTTACTAAACCGTGGCACAATTTGTGTGGCTGCTGTTTGGATGGTTGCCACAAAAGTTTAACAAAATTACCACATACTATGGTTTATATAACAAATTTATATGATGTTTCGAATGAGCCAAGAATAAACATAAAAATTAAGACTAATATATAATTAGTGGTCTAGAATACCATTCTATTTTTTATTTTTATTTCTTTTCTTGTTTTTCACTTATTTTAGTTTTCCATCTATTCTCTCTCCACCCACATCCACCGCACCCACGGACGCACAAGGCACAACCCACAACCTTATCTTCTTCGTCCGTTCGCTGTTCGCACAAGCTTATCTTCTTCGCGATGGCCACGCGATGTGCCCAAGCGGCCTGACGGCCGCACGCTCGCGCGTCCCCGGCAGCCCAATGGCCACGCACCGGCGCTCGCCTGTCCCGGCGCCCCGACAGCCTCGTGCTTCGCGTCCTGTCCACCAAGTGCGCCTTCCCATCGCAGCTGTGCTCACCGGCGGTGCAGCCTCCTTCACCGCGTGCGCCTCCCCGGACCATGTCTGCCGCGCTCGTCGCCTGCCTCCATCCTTCCGCGGTGCAACCAGGGCGAGCATGGCCAGACAGGAGCTGCGCGTCGACGGTGTGTCCGTGGAGCAGGAGGTGTGGCGGCATAGTTCGTGGCGGAGGCGGAAGAAACGCCCGCCACACATCTCGCACGAAAAAAGTGTGGCGAGTGCTTCTCTCGGCTGTGGCGAGGCTATGGCGAGCCTAACGTGAGTGCTCAACCAAACACCTACCTAACTACCTGTGGCAAGTCTAACCTTAGGTGTGGCGGCACGTGGCAGCCAACCAAACAGCCCCTATATCAACAGTTGCTCGCCCGTGCTGACGCGCTAGGTCCGTCAGCTGCTGCGCTGCGCCCGACGCCCGTCAGGTCCACGGCTCCGGGCCGTCTTCCTGCCGGGCCCGTCCGGCGTATGGTATATGGTATGGTGCCGTGCCGCCGCACCGCACGTACCTGTCCGTGACCGTGAGCGGTGCGCCTCATGCGCCGGCCCAAACGTCGCTCGTCCCGTTTCTAGAAATGCACCGGCGCGGCGCCGGCGGGCGGGCGGGAACAGGGCCCGGAAAAGGCACGGACACGCGGGGCGAATCCGCGGTTCCATCGGCACGCTCGTGAGCCGTCCGTGCGGGGGACGGCCGAGGCGCGGAGGACGGCGACTGCGCCACCCGTGGCTTTGCGCCGGCCGGCACAGTGCTTTGACTTGAATGGTCAGTGAAAGCCTGCCTCTGCCTGCCTGGGAAGAAATGTGGAGAGGGGAGCGAGAGTCCCGACGTGTCCGCGTATTAACTGCAGGATTGCGACGGATTGCGCGCGCCGTACGGCTTTGGAGGTCTTTCTGTTCAGAGCGCATCGTGTTTGCTTGTTTTGTTTGGCATCGTCGCGTCTCATCCTGATCCCGACTGTACGTTTTGATTTGTTCATTCGTTAGGCCTGCGCCTGGTTCTCAAATCTAAACACTCTTTTTTTATTCAAAAAAAAGAATTTGCGATCAGCAGTTTTGTGGGCTTGATTCGGATGGTTGGAGAGCATCATGAAATTCTCTAGGCCCAGTCTTACACGGCGGAAGAGAGCCTCAAGTCCTTCCATTTCAGGCCGACGAGCACAACTAGTAATTCGAGTGGGCCGTGTACTGAAAATAGCACAAAACTTGGCCCAACTCAGTTGACCCAAAGGCCTTAGCCCATTTACTCCAAACAAGAGCCCTAGGCCCTATTTCAGAGCAGAACGGATATAAACGCTTCCCCCACATCTGACCCCAAACCCATTCGCCGCCGCCGCCTGATTGCTCGAGCGCCCTCGCCGTCGGCTGCTCGGCTGCCGTACTCTAGCTACGAGCTAGGAATCACCTTCGCCGATCCAACATGGGGTAATTTATGATGCTGTGCTCTCAATCTCATTCCCTATAAGTTCTACTCTATTCCGTGAAATTTTTTCCCTTTTTCTCCCAGATCTATGATGATAATAACAGCGTTTCAACATGTTATCTTGTGATGCGTCATCTTATATCTAGTTGTTCGTTGGGTCTAGAATTTTTGTTGTCTTCCTACAAGAAAATCAGATAAGTGAAACCTGCGTAGCAAGTCTCTCAGTCACGTAGGTTGACTAGTAAATTCCTGCTGGTTGTGGTAGAGGTTTCATGTGCTACTTGGTAGTGCGCTGTGCGCACTGTCTATTGCCTTGTTAGAAGCATGATTTGTACCTGGAGCTGGCATAGTTTCATGCCTGATTCGTCACATTTCTATTATCTATAATATAATATACTGAATTAGCTCAAATTGTGCACCAATTAATTAGACTAAAATGGCGGACTCACTGGTATACCGATAATACCTGTTTTAAGCCTATGATATTCATCATGCTTTGTACTTCTGTAATATAGTGATCTTTCCCCAGCTGCTGACATAATTGTGTATTGATGTTATGCGTTATTGTTATGGTTGGTCTGTAATGCGGAGTGCTTGACCATATTATCTACAGCTACTAATTTCTCTACACGTAAAAAATAGAAATTCTGAAGCTTAACACTCTGTTAATTCTGATGCAGCTAACTATTATGTGTATGACTTTTTAGTGCCTTGAATTGTGGGTTCAGAGATTAGTGTAATGTTCTTTTGGAGTTCCTTTCGGTTCTCTTATGTTTATGTAGCATGCTGCATAGAGCAAGTGCTGTAATCAGGTCCCTTTTCCCAGACACCACCAAATTTATGCTGTACAGTGCCTTATAAAATCACATTGAATATTTTTTCACAATTAATCTGGATTTAAGGATGTGCATCCTCATTAATGGAGACAGTAGTCTTCATGTGGCTCCATAGCTCATTGAGATATGGTAACACGTTGAATTGTCGACAACCCCCCCCCCCCCCCCCCCCCCCCCCCCCCCCCCCCACACACACACACATTGTATCACATATTCACATCAGCTATTACTGCCAGTTGCCCAGTTATGAACATGGACAATAAATCTTTTTATTTTCCATATAAGCTTTCTTTGAAATGGCCCTGGAAATCTAGATATTTTTTACTGTTCTTTTGCTGCGATTTAGCCTGTTTTTTCATATAACTAGCTCATATGGTCACTGAATATGAAATAAGTCCTTAGTTTGTTATGCTCTTGTTTAAATTGAGCTTCATGCCTCCCAAGTTAACTGTACTCTCAAGGATATACTTTACAATCAAACAGGAAATCCATTCCAAAGTAGAGGTTAGCAATCAGTAGAGTTCAGGTCTTAAACCATACATAGTAATACTACTCTGCTTTGTAGCCTGGTAATCTTTTTGCACCTGGAGCTTTATACATCTTAAACTTAGTATGCAAAGACTTAACTTTTTGCCATGTTATGCTAGCTGAATGTATTAGAATCCAGCCTTTTATGGTTTATGAACAAGCAGCAACTTAAGCGCTTAGCTGTATAGCTTTCTTGATGTTTAATTGAAAATGTTTGATGTGGCTATACTTGGTGTTGACATATATTTTTGGATGCTAACATTTGTGATTCTGCTGCAGTAAGACACGTGGTATGGGGGCTGGGCGCAAGCTCAAGACCCACAGAAGGAACCAGAGGTGGGCTGACAAAGCCTACAAGAAGAGCCATCTTGGCAACGAGTGGAAGAAACCCTTTGCTGGTTCATCTCACGCAAAGGGAATCGTCCTTGAAAAGATGTGAGTTCATTGAAACAGCATAGTCCATTTCTTCTGAAAAACAGGCAAATTAACCAATGCCTGACATGCACTACTTCATTTGCAGCGGCATTGAGGCTAAGCAGCCTAACTCTGCTATCCGTAAGTGTGCTCGTGTCCAGCTGGTGAAGAACGGGAAGAAGATTGCTGCCTTTGTGCCAAACGATGGTTGCTTGAACTACATTGAGGAAAACGTAGGTTCTATTTCTCCAGTTCATAGGACTCTTAACGGGTAACTGATGTTGTTCCTCTCTGCTGTCTGCTGCTAATTAGCACTCTCTTTCTCTGCAGGATGAGGTGCTGATTGCGGGGTTCGGTCGTAAGGGCCACGCTGTGGGAGATATTCCCGGTGTCCGTTTCAAGGTCGTGAAGGTCTCTGGCGTTTCCCTGCTTGCCCTCTTCAAGGAGAAGAAGGAGAAGCCAAGATCTTAAGACCGTATTCCCCCTCACCACAGTGAAACCTGTAATGCTTTTGGAGTTTTGGGCCTGTGGCACGCCGCTCACCTGTAGGGCTCTCATACCAGACCTCATGTTGAGATGAACCTAGCAGTTGTTTTGCCATAGTTCTGTTGAGAAGCATCTGAATTTGAACTATACTCGTATATCCGAAACTGCTAGTCAGTGTGTGATCCTAGCAGCTGTGGCCATTCCTTGCTATGGTATGATCCTGCCTTTCTGGATTCTCTGGTAGTCTGGTGTTTTTTGATGAAAGTCTGCTGTGAAAGTTATAGCGTCGGTGCGGCTACTGATGGGAACCTGACTGCCACAGTAGAACTGAATACACGTGCTTGTTGACTGTTCGTTCACCTGAAGCTCTGAACCGCTGATGTGGGGATCGACGTCTCTGCGTTGCTGCGATTATGCTCTCGGTGACGTACGCACTAGCAGTATCCATCCTTTTTTTTTTGAAACTAGCAGTATCCATCTTCGAACTGGCGAAGCAGGGGAAATCTGGAAATCGCAAATCGGGGGGGCTCGGGCCCCGTACCACATCCCTATCGTGCCAGGTCAGCAGCCTATCCTGGTCCGTCTTCCCTATAGGCCACACCTATCTGTCCCCTACACGCACTCCACGGATCTCACCTCCACGTGGGTCCACACTGAATCTCACGCTCCTGGCCCGTCGTGTCAGTGTCAGGGCCCCACGAGGCGGCATCGCGTCGCGGGCCGTCAGGCGTGACCGAAACAAACGAACCCTTTTGCCTGGCCGGGTGCTCGGGTGTGTGTAATAAAAGATTGGCGACGAAGCAAGAAAGGCAGCCGAATCCAACTCCTGTGTGTGCGCCATCGCCTCGTCGGCCGCTGTTGCTGCTGTGCCCCTCCCCAGCCGCTCCCTCCCGGAGCACGCCGCGGCCGCCGCCGGCGCGGGCGCGCACCGACGCCGTCGCGTCGCATGGATATGGCCCCCGCGCCTGTCTCCTCCAACCCGCGCTCGGTCGAGGAAATCTTCAAGGACTTCTCCGGCCGCCGCGCGGGGCTCGTCCGCGCCCTCACCTCCGGTAACGACCGCTCTCCCCGCGCCCGCCTCGCCGGCCGCTGCGCTCTGAGACCCGCGCAGATCTAACGAACGCTTTGCCTCTCGTGTCGTTGCCGGTGCAGATGTGGACGATTTCTGCAGCTTCTGCGACCCAGGTGAGATCGATCGATCGATCCGCGGCGAGCTCTCGCGCGGTGCGTGCGTGCGTCGAGTGGTGGATCCGGACGGGAAATGAGCGAATCGGCGTTTCCTTTTCCTGCTTGCAGATAAGGAGAATTTGTGTCTCTACGGCCTTCCCAACGGGACCTGGGAGGTGTCGCCGCCGGCGGACGAGGTTCCTCCGGAGTTGCCCGAGCCGGCGCTCGGCATCAACTTTGCGCGCGACGGCATGCAGCGCCGCGACTGGCTCTCACTCGTCGCGGTCCACTCTGACTCGTGGCTCATCTCCGTCGCTTTCTTCTACGGTGCTCGCCTCAACGCCAACGACCGGTACCAATTCTATTCTGCTACGAATGCTGGATTCGATTCGCCTTCTCAATCAGTTGTCTGCTGTTGCGTGAGAGCGTAGAATGCTTGTTCTTAAATTCACTCCTCGAATCTGTGGTTTCGTTAACTTCATTGTTTGCCTTTTTTTTGGTGAATTAGTTGTTTGATTGCTAGGTGACTGGGATACTTTGGGGATGTTCGTGTTTATGATGTACAAGTATATTTATTTTATTTCACTTGGTGCATGTGTTTGCATGTGCACATGTTTATTGTGCTCCTCTTTTTGTTTCCTTTGAGTGAATTGGGGTTCATGCTTTGGGGATGAGTTCGCTTTATCGGTACTTTTGCACGCTGTTCTCCTTGCTTTTTGTTTCTGTTTATGCTGCATGAGTGCATGGTGCAATGAGAATCATCAGTCTTTATATTTCATAATGACACATTTCATAGAGTTCCGATCTCGGAGTAGTACTGCGGAGATCATGGTCCATCTGTTTATTATGGGGTGCCAAACTATTGGTCCCTTTTCCACTTTATTTATTACAGAAAATCGTGTGCAGCAGTTGAGGATCTTGTGCTTTTATCCTGCTCCATTGCTTCTAAGAATTCTGAAATCAATCGTATTTTTGTTTTATGGAGAACAATGCCACGGTTTAGGACACAACTTTTGTGGCATCCCTCAGCAAGTATTCTTGTGCATTTATTGCTGGGCCATCCATTTCCAAATGCATTCGAACATCTTAGCGAATCCTTTAATCTTTGATGCTTGCAACTCTAAACTCTTGCAGAACATCCTAAAATGTTGCAGCTTGCTTGCTAGTCCAATTGCTCTATGTTCGCCTAGAAATGATTTTAGCTAATTGGGAAGGTGGGAAACAAGGCAACGCATCTGGTGCAAACCGCAAACTTCTAATCTGGGCCACATGATGTTATCCAAGGGGTGCATGAGGATTGGGTAATTTTGCACTTAACCGCCCGCTCCTAATCACACTTTTACAAATCCCCCCCCCCCCCCACTCCCCCTGCGCCCCCTTGATCAACATCATGCGACCCAGATTAGAAGTTTGCACGGTTGCACAGAGAGGTTGGTTTGCACCAGATACGTTGCTAGGAAACAATATGCATAATTTAGTTAAAGATGTATTCATTTTTACAGTCAGTGTTGCCCAAACAATTGTGTGCCAACATCCTAATCTACAGGTATGTTGATCATTGAAAATACATAACCGTATTATACGCGAGATGTGTAGAGTCATGGCCAACATGGGCAGTATATTAGTGACATCTATTTATGCTTTTCTCTCTCTTAATTTTCTATTTTTCCTGCTAGACTAGTGTTTAAATTCCTTTGCTTTTCTTGAGTATTTATTGACTTTTTTAGTGTGTAAGCAAAATGTTGTTTTTTTCATCAAATTATACGTCTTGCACCTCTCATATTAACATCCTCAGAATTTAAATGATGACCCTTATGTAGTATTTACTCCTAACTCCTAAGTGCATACTTTGTGGAGGTTGAGGTTTGTGTATTTCAACAGCCTTCTCCATTGATTAGATTGCTGATTTGCACTTGTTGTTTCTGTCACAAGTTTTCCTTCATGAGAATTACAGTGAGAATGTTATGCATAATTATTCCTCTGCATTCCTTTTCTATATGTTGCTTTATGCAGTTGATCCCATATAATTTTCAGTTTCAGGGGATTTTTCGAAACTTCCAATTTGCCTTTTGTTCTTGGGACCTTAGTTGAATAGTTGTCCATCTCTGCACCTGAAAATAAAATGAAATTCCTTTAACTTGAACACTTTCGGAAGGCGTAGATCTTAGTTGTTAAGTCATCATTTGTTCTACTGTAGTCCTGTTCTGTCTTTTGATACTGGGATATAGATTCTAAGCTTCCCATCACTTCATCTTTTGAGGGACACGTTTTTGAGCCTCAGTATTCTGATACTCTGCTTATTGTCTCAGTGATATTTGGATATGATGTCCAGATAGTGTTATTCTGACAACTTAATGACTCTGAACATTTTCTTTGTGAACACTTATGTATTGTTTTCTTGCTTTCATAGTAATCTGAACTACTTGGAGGGATCAATCTGCACTATTTTTTCCCCAGAAAAGCTAATTAGACATTTGGACTATTTCTCTCTGTACATACCCAACTGCTCGCAGACATGTTTATTCACGTCTATTTGAACTGGCAATTCCTCTGTCTGAAGCCATGTTGTGCGCTGGAGTCTATGTGTGTAGCAATAAGATACTATTAAAGATCAAGGCTGGAAAATGAAATGTTTTTTTCCCCTAATTTGTGACAGAATTGATGCAGCCTCTGATTAGATAATTTGCTTTTTTTTTCCTCAGGAAGCGCTTATTCAGCTTGATCAGTGATCTTCCTTCTGTCTTTGAAGCATTCGCGGACAGGAAACACGGCAGAGATAGGTCTGGGGTTGATAGCTGTGGCAAGTCCAGACACTCATCAAAGGTGCCACATTAATCTTTCCGATAGTTTGGTTTTGCTCCAGTTTATGTACAAAATCTTACTCAGAATGAGTTGCTTCTTTCTCGTGCAGAGAGGAAACGATAGCCATACGAAGAATTCCAGGGCAGCAGCTCCTGCTGCCAAAGAGTATGACGACGACGATGACGAGGAAGACGAGGAACACACGGAAACCTTTTGTGGAAGCTGCGGCGGCCTTTACAACGCGAACGAGTTCTGGATCGGCTGCGACATATGTGAGCGGTGGTTCCACGGCAAGTGTGTGCGGATCACCCCTGCCAAAGCGGAGCACATAAAGCACTACAAGTGCCCGGACTGCAGCTCGAAGAAAATGAGGCAGTAGGTCCCCGTGTGCACCGGCCGTCGCTGACCCGTTTGATCTGATCCAAACCATACTCCGTTGTTTGCCCCAAGGTTGCTGCTAGAAGAGGTGAATTCCTTTATTTTAGGACATTTCTGTGGGGTTGTTATGTGGTGGTAGCCTGGTAGGAAGAGGCAAAGGACTGATAGATACATGCTCGTCGCTTGTTTTATTTTATATATAAATGGCTCGTTCGTTGTTCATTGTTCATCGTTTTGCCTGCTTCGTCGCAGACGTTGTGGCGGCATGAACTGATGAGTGGTTTGTTCTTGCTGTTTCACTGATTTGCGCGTGTATGTGGACTGGTCCTGTCAAATTTGTAGGCCTGAAACCGTAGTTCCATTTGCGTGTATGTGGTCTGATTTGCCGGTCTGCCTCTGCTAGCAGTATGCCAGTATGGTCACGAAGTTCAGAACGGAGATACTCCGTCCCCCGCCCCCCACCCACACCCACAAAAAAAAATGTCAGTATTGGGTTTATGCTGGTCAAGCTTTATTAAATTTAATTAGATTTGTAAAAAAATATTAGCAATATTTGTATTTTCAAATAAGTTTTTTTATATAAAAACATATTCTGAATTTCATCTAGTAAGAGCAACTTCGGCAGGAGCATCCAGATCAGGGCCCTATTTCCGGTTTGGGTGCTTCCCTCATTTTTGTTAGCCCTCTATTTTGTATTTGCTCAAGAAAGCCCCTAAAATATCTTAATAGACACTGACCCTTAGGACCCACTTGTCATCTTCAATCTTTCACCATCTGGAGGTGGTGGGCCGAGCAAGGGGAAAGAGCCGGCGGTGGGGCGGGCGGAGCTGGTGGCCGCGCGGGCCTGCACCATCGAGTCCCATGCGAGCCAAGGAGCCGGAGGGAGGGAGGCAGCATGCGCGATGCGCCGCCGGAGGAAGGGAGCAAGATGCCGATGGAGGAGGGCGCCGGCAGATCACGGGAATGCAGTCGTGGGGGAGATCTGGGCGAGGATTAGGAGCTTCGGAGGACGGTGAGCCATGGCCGGGCGGCGCTTGAGTCGAGGGAGGAGCTTGCCAGAGGTAAGGGGGCGGATGCAGGCGGCCGTGCTCACGCTTGCTCAGGCGGTTCCGTACGAGGTGGATGGGGAATTTGATAAGATGGGGGCCGAGGGGTGAGCCCCCATTCTCCCACAGGAATGGGGTCTGGAGGGTGGATTTGAGTGCCGACCCTAAATTGGGACCTCTAGTAGGAGGCTTCACTGGACCTGCGTTTTTGACCTAGGTACTTATATTTAACTATGAGAGCTTAAATAGAAGGCTAGCTAGAGTTGCTCTTAGGTCCGGGACTCATACATTAGCCCGAAGAACCTGCAGCTGATAAGGCCTGAGCCTGACGCATCCACTGATTCACATGAACCATGTGCCCTGATCCAGCCATAATCGGCTGGGCTGCTTTCCAAACCGCTGCTTTTGCCTTTTGATGGGAAACAAGGATGTTGGACATTACATTTGCGCATACAAAACCATCATGAACAAGTACACTTCTCCATTAAAACTGATGGAATAATGAGGTTGAACAAACAATTTGGTAAAGTCGGAGTCCATCGAGAACTCAAGATATATAATAACAAAAAAAAAGGTATACTATAATGTAAGACGTGAGAAAAAAAGGTATACTATAATGTAAGACGTGCAACAGAGATAGGAGGCGTAGAATAACATGTGGCTAGGCAAGCCATAACTCCTGGCCCACACATCATACATTCATCATTTCGACTAACTTCATCACACATATTGCTTAAAACTTTTTGGCCACGTTTTGCCAATCTTTAATTATGAGGACCACACATGCCCTCAGTTTTCACCATACCACCGTCGCTTCGTTCAACTGGACGACGGCCCCGGCGCGGGCGCTGGCGCATCGGACGAGCTGGATTCTGTATCAGCCAGCTTCATATCCGCATAGACGACGCGGCCTTCGCCGGACTCGAGGCTGCCGCCGTCGCTGTCGCTCGAGCCGTCGACGCTGCCGAGGACGTGGATGCCTTTCTTGGCGGCGGAGGCGGTAGTGGCGAGGTGGCAAAGGAGCAGGCCCATCAGGGCCAAGCTCATCAGCATGGCCACGCTGATCTTGTTGCGGGACGGCATGTTTAGATATGCGTGGTATCTAGCTCCCCTTTTGTTGTCTTCTTCCAAGGTTTGGTTGATTGCTTTCTCCTGTTGTAGCTCGAATGCTCACAAAGGTAAGGTTTTATAGTGCTGGGATCCGTGGGCGTTTATGGTGTTTGCGTGAAAGTGGGTGCCTTGTTAGTCCTAAGTTTGGGGGGTTGTGAATGCAGCCCTCCATTGCCGGCTTTGAATAGGTCTTGTACGTGCCACTTGCCACGCATGCCTTTCCTCCTGCGTCCGTGTTTAAAGTCTCACAAATACCGATTTAGCCGAAATTGCAGTGCTAGACCCAACGTCGATTGCGGAATGCGGACACGCTTCACCTTGATTTATTGTTACTCATTGAGCTTTGCCTAATCATTTTAGATCATGTTTGGATAAACTTGAATTATAGTAATATAATAAAAATAATCTTTAGGTGATTCAAACACTCTAGATTATGAAATCTATTATAATTCCAACTCATGGGTTTACAATATCCACCTCTGACGTTTAGTTGATAGTTTAGAAGTGGCCACGCCCTCAGCATGGAACCCTCAGGGTGAATGGGTGATGGGGCGTTCCAAGAAACTGATGCAAGCGGCAGATGGGGGCACATGATTAGAGATGACACATGAGAGGTTAAGGTTGGATTTCTCCTGCAATCCGAATGGAGTTGGTGGCATGCTTAGAAGGTGTTAACGATGCAGTGCAAATGGTCATCATCAGTATCGCGCTAGAGACAGACGCACATAACAAGTGCTCTTGGCTTTGCAAGGATATATGGTCTTGTGCACGAATCGAAGGAGCTGTTAACGGGGAACTCTGCCCAAGTGCAGTACACTCCCAGTGAATGTAATCGTGTATCGCATGAGCTAGCTGTCTTTATGGTCTTGTGCACGAATCGAAGGAGCTGTTAACGGGGAACTCTGCCCAAGTGCAGTACGCTCCCAGTGAATGTAATCGTGTATCGCATGAGCTAGCTGTCTTTAGGAAGCAAGTGGCAAGACTTGCCTTTCGTGTTGGCCAGAGTGCCACATTGTATCATGTACTTAAGTGTCAAATAATTTAGCATTGTTGAGTAATGGAATCCTCGATTCCTATAAAAATAGTTATTATTATTACGATCCAAAACGTAGATCATATTAGTATGCATTATAGACAGTATTATCATAATCTGGGTTATGGAATAATCTAGACTATTTGGATCTATATATAGATTATAAAGATGGATTATTGTTAGTTGGAGTACACATGACCTATAATCTAGAAAAACAAGGTTGGACAAAGACTATAACATATAATGTGGTCGTTAAATTATTATAATCCAATACTTTATTTTATCTGGTTACTATAATCTTAGTTGGGATTCAAACACCTCTTTAGTGATGCTGACTCAGAGGTCATTCATAGTTAACTTTGTCCTGTCCACCTCATGCCACCATAGTATACATAGATTAAGACGGACAGCTATGCGTTCAAACGAGATCTAAGAGTCTGATTGGTTGGTTATCAAAAATTGCCAAATCAAAGATTTGGCAAGCACAACTAAAACAAGAATATTTGCCATAAATTTGACAAGCTAATTGTGAGATGTTAGTAAATTTTAGTAGCCAACCAAATGGGCGTCAGAATTTTAGCTTGCCCAAGTTTTAATAATCAAATTTTGACCACCAACCAATATGCTCGTCAGTACAGTAAGCCAGTAACCGTAACAGTACATCCATGATCCATCCATGCTCAAGATCTAGCTTCAAAGTTTCGTCCACCAAGAACGCGTTTGGTTCCTTGTATCTCCCCCGGCCTGGCCCCCGGGATGCAGTTTTCGTTTGTTTGGATGCCTGGACAGGGTATGGGGCCTGGCCCTCGGCGTGCAAAACCCTCCCCCGAGCCTGGCTCCCAGGAAACGAAAATGGATTCCGTTTCTTGGCGGCCAGGCTCGCGCGGGACGCGAGTGAGCATGCGGCGGCCAGAAAAATTGGCTCTCCGGATGCAGGCGGGAGAAGACGGCGCGCGCGCGGGAAGCTAGGGTTACCACCGCCCCTTTCGCGCCATTCTTCCGCGTTATATCCTCACCCCTGCCTCCCCTCTCCCCCATTCTCATCCGCGCACTCGCCCTCTGCCTCTCCGCTCTGAGCTTTCCCGCTTCCTCTTCCTGCTCTTCCAAATCCAGCTCCACGGTGGTAGCAGGTGATGATCCTCTCCTCGTGGTCCAGATCCACGGTGTTTGAGACTCGATTCAATCGATTTTGACCGTTCTCTTCTCCCTCTGTCCATTTTTGCGCAGGTTTGAGGTTCGATTAAGAGAGCAGGTAACCTGTAATCCCTTTTTGCAGATCTTGTGTTTCTCCCTTTCCCCATCGGTTTTCTTGGGGGTTCTAATGTATTTGATAATTTTCAGTGTCGGATTTGTGCTGGTGAATTCGTTGGAGGTAAAAAGGCAAGTTTCCCCCCTAGGGTTTCGAGTTGTTCATGTTTCCCTAGGTTAGATCTTTATGGTTTTGATACTAATCCCTTTCCCTCATTTGTAGATCTGCCTTTATCTTCCCTTGCCTGTACCGATTTTGAGCAAGCTCTAGGACTTTGTTTGCAAGGAGGTAGCGGTAACAATTTTCTTCCACTGAGCCCATGTCATTAGCCGATGATGATTGCTTTCTTACTCTGAAAATTGAGCACATGTTCTTAGCTGATGATGAATGCTTATTACTGTGAAAAGTGAGCACATGTTCTTAGCTGATGATGATTGCTTATTACTATGAAAAGTGAGCACATGTTCTTAGTCGATGATGATTGCTTATTATTTTGAAAAGTGAGCACATGTTCTTAGCCGATGATGAATGCTTATTTATTGTCAAAACTGAGCACATGTCCTTTGCCAATGATGCATGCTATAAAGCTGAACTTGCTATATCTGAGCACTTGTGCATTAGGAGATGATGCTGTTTTTTAGCAGTACATACTTGTTGACTGCTGCAAATGTTCTGTTCTTTTACTGAGACATGTTTTGCAAATTTTTTGTAATTGCAATAGATGAACCCCGCTGAGCAGAGACGCATGCTTGTGATATAAGCTGTTGCTTTTGTGTCTGTGATTTATGCATACTTCATGACTAGGCTGAGGGTGGCACGTAATTCACGGCCTCGGATCACATATGCCCCAATGAGTGCCATGGATGTGGAACGTCAAGCCAATCTAGACAAAATTTATAATTGTAATGACATAGAATGTGTTAACATGTTGCGTATGCGTAGAGCTCCCTTTTTCAATCTATGTAACCTACTTAGGGGCAGAAACTTGCTACGAGACACCATAAACAGTAGTGTGGAGGAACAGGTAGCAATGTTTCTCCATGTTGTGGGACACAACCAAAGATTTAGAGTAATCCACCAAAACTTTAGGAGGTCCATGGAAACGGTTAGTAGGTATTTCAAAGAGGTGTTGTATGCTATTGGTGAGCTTAGGGGAGAAATGATAAGTCAAGGAGGTGTTGTATCTACATGCTTGCTGACTGATCTGTCTTTTGTGGAGTGAAGCTACCAACCTGCTGCTTCCTCCTCCTTTTGTGCAGTGACCTCTTTTGTGCAGGACAGAGCTAACTAGAGCTTGCAACACTATGCTCCATTTCTTTTGGTTTGAGATAGCATGCTGGTCTCTTTAGCTAGTTACCTCATGGTTGGGTGGTATGTTTAGGTTGTAGGTCTGAGAGTGGCAAGTACTGTAGTTATGGGTTAGGTGCCAGTACCACATGTATTAGCTCTGTGATGATGTATTTGATCAGTCAGTTACATTGCCTATGATGTCATGGACACTTGATCATGGTTGTAGACTTGTAGTTATGGCCAGGGATTTATTTCATGAGAATTCAACCATTGCCTTCTATTGATTTCTATCCTCACTTGCTGTGATATCCTGTTACTCATACTTGTTATATCTGAGCATAACTCTTTTGCCTATTATGAAGTTCTTCTGCATTCATGCATGATCTGAGCACAACTCCATTGCCTTTATGATGACCTGATTCATTTGTGCATGATCTGATCACTACTCCATTGCCAATTATGAGATCTTATTTGATTCTTGGATGATCTGAGCACAACTTCATTTATTTCTTCTTTGCTTGCTAATTGTTTCTATTTCAATATACTCACATTGTAGTGCTGAATTTGACATCACCTAGGATTGACATTATGACTTGGTATGTTGTGTACTGTGGGCACCAAACTGGAGTGTTCTCCTCTTGGAGAGAATGCCATGCAAGTGTCAATGGCTTCGAGGGAGCCTGTTACAAAGGATACAAGACTGAAGAAGAAGCTTTGACTGCCTACCACAACCGAAAGGGTGCTCAAGTCCCTGTTGATCAAGTCCCTGTTGACTGCAAGGATATAAAAAAAATAGACAAAACAATCTTCTCGACCAAGGATATCATTATTATTGTCCAGTTCATTATTATCTTAATTTTATTGTACAAGTTAATCTAATAATTATTTGTAATAATGAGCCCATAAGGCTGTTGTATGAGGAGATGTGGTATGAATGGCTGGGTTGGACCGTGGCTGTGGTAACCTCACCGAATTTAATCTTGAGGTATTCAAACTCTAGTAGATGCAGCCAACCAAACAACTTCGTGTTCTTGTCTGCTTGTTAGTTCCTAGCTCATACATGCAACCAAACGTGTACTCTGCTCATCCTGTCTGCATTCATCCGAACAACCAAACAATGACCACCTGCATACATTGGGCCTGTCCCAGCCTAGCCTGGATACTAGATGCGAGCCAGGCTACCCAGGGAAGTGAACCAAACGCGTCCCAAATGAAGCTGGAATGCAGAGACAAGCTGCGAGAGGAAGAGACGGAGGAAGAGGACACGGCCAGCAGTGCCAGCGCTGCTGCAACTACACGTCTACACCTACGGCGAGTCGGCGACCTGGGCGAGAGGCGCTTCGGCCAGATCGGCAGGCAACTTAACCGAGGCCACCATCATCGTGTCGCAGACCGGCGGCACCGTGGGCCGAGGCGTACCATTTCCTCGTGTTCATCGGCCAGAACTTGACTGCCAAGATGACATCCGCTCCATTTCCATTTCGTTGGGCCTAAAAGGCCGTGGCCGTGGTCGTCCATCCAAGTCCAGATCTCCAGCCCAAGGTAAAATTCCAGTCACCTCACGTGACGGCACGTGCCCACACTGGCATGAGGTCCCACGCCGAAGCCACCAGCGAAACGAGAAGAACAGAAGAAGCGGAGGCGAGAGGACAACTGCCGCACGGAGACAGACGCGGACGGCGGACAGACCGAGTGATTGGTCGGCGACCACCTCACCTCCGCGGCCGCCCACTCCCCGGTTCGGCTCCACGGTGAGCACTCGCCGCACTCTCCTCCTTCCCCCGTCGCCGCCCTCTCCCCTCTCCCCCCGTGGCGCATCGCGATCCCACGGGCTGCTGCGTGCCAGCTCGTTTCAGTGTGGGACTTAATTCGTTTGGGGGGATTTGGTCGGTGCTGGATCCGAGTTCTGATTCCTGAAGATCTGCGATTCGCAGCTAGGACTGGCTCATTTGATGGGCACTCCCGTTTCTTCGCTAATCGTGCGCGCGCGGGGTGTTTGGAAATTTGGTTGGTTGTGGAGTTTGGATAGTTCGAGATGGGATTAGGCTTATCTCGAGTAGCATGCATGTGTTCGCAGCACGCTTGCTCCCTTTTAGACCCAATTTTTTTGCTGAGCTGGGTTTCAAAACGAGGAGTTCATCTGAAGTGTGGGTCTCAATTAGGTAACTGTTATTGATGGCAGACCCTTTCATCTGCCCATTGCTTACCTGTTAGTTAAGTAATCTCTAGGTTCACTAAGTAGTTTTGGCTGGGGATCATACATAGACTTTGTTTTGTAGCTGTATACTACCTTGTGTGCCATTGTTTTGGTAGGCAGCCTCCTGCTCAGCTTGCTCATAGGCTAAACAATGTTCACATCCCATTAGGCTTTAGCTTGAAATAGGTATGAGTTCGAACACTGTCCCGTTACTGAGTACTAATGTTGGATTGTTGGTATTCTTTAATGCTTCCTATTGGCTATGTCTGTTGTCCTCAAGCTAATTAACTACTGTGTTTTGTCATATTTTAGCATTATTATTAGCAGTCATCATGCGTGTTTTCTATTTAAATGCCCACTTACTTCATAATTTGTAGTTTTTCCAAGTTTTTTTTTTCAAAAATAAGAGAACAAGTAACCTTAGTACCTTATTGAGCTTTTCTGTGTCTCGATCATTTTGAAGCACATTCGTTTGGGCTTTGGTCTATGTATTTGATAATGAGCTACATTCCTTTTCTGTATGACCTTTCCATGTTATGTTCAGCTGTTGTCTAATTCCTTCTATTTTCTGGTTTCTTTTCAAGCAATGTTACTTGTTATCATCATTAGCAGTTGATGAGCATATGAACGATGTCCACATCTCGTCAGATAGATGATGGACCTGGTGTACTACAGTTATGCAGATGGACGGTGTTACAACCCCATCTCAAACTATCAGAATTTCGAGAGGCTTTTATATCTCCAACAAGGCGTCTTTTTGGACTGCTCTCAGAACATGGTAAGGCTTTATCGCTATCCATTGTTCTCCATTGATCATGTTGGAGCCTTTGTCGTTGGTGTACTGGTAATATTGTTAAAATTTTCTACCATGGTTTTACAATCCAGGGGATCTTGTCCTGGCAACTGCTGAGGTCAACCCATCACAAGTTGAGTCACTTAGAGCTCTCTCAGATACCTGTACTCAGGCAGTCTTCAAAATGCTTTCTACTATTCCGAGAGTGAAGTCTTTGGCATGGGGATACTGTTCTGATGCTTTTGATGACTCAAGTTTTAATGAAATTCTTGTGGTATCTAGTGATACTTCTATCACAGTCCATGCATTCTGCCGTTCTCACAAAAGCACACTAGCGGTTAATTCCACGTCTGATGCTAAAGAGTTGCATGGGGAGTGGAAAGAGTGGCACCCTACTGAATGTGCAGTGTTGGAGGATGGTGAGTCAGGTCCAAAAAACTGGTTTTGTTCTTTCCTGACTACAATCACTTCGTCTGTTTCTAATGGAAAATACCAAGCCAGATTTCCCATGAAATCTTTATTACCTAATTCAGCAGAAGTGGTATCCTTTAGCATATATGACATTACTCTCTCTTTCTTGAAGTTTTGGTATAGCAAATGTTCTCTGAAGACTATGTCGGAAACTGGCAGTGAATCACCACGAAGTTTCCTTAGTTCTTTACCTGTGGCTGAAGCATCATGCAGTTGTCAGTGGGAGTGTCTAAAAGTTCTGTCTAGCTCTTCAGGTTATTTGATCGGCTTAGTTTTGACTCCTAATGGATCAGTAAGTTGTGAGGCCCATCCATCCAACGCAGAGTGCATTTTGGTTGCTGTTCTGGAGCTAAACCACTGGGGTATACAGTGGAACTTTGTGGCAGACCTTCAGGATGCATGTGATGGTATTAGGCCAAGTTCAAAATGGGTTGATTTTCAGTTATCAGATGTGTTTCTTGCCTGCCTTAATACAGCAGGTTTTGTTGCCATTTGGAACGTGAAAACTGGTGGTCTTGCGGCGTCATTCAGTGTTCTTCAACAGTGCAGAACAGACCTGGAGATGCCTCTGAGGAGCTCTATACCCATTGTGACAAATTTGGATGGGGGAAATATCCCTGTTGAGAATTTTGTTGGCAGAATGTTTAAGCGGTTAGTTTTGGCATCATACTCTTGTCTTCTTGCTGTTGTAGATGAGGTTGGAGTAGTGTATGTGTTCTATGCGGATGACATCTTAAACTTCAAAGCTAATGCGCATGAAATCTTTGATCTGCCTGTTATGAATCATTTTGCTGATTGTTTTTCTACCTGGGAAGCTGCTGGTCATGAGATAGGAAGTCTATCATTTTGTACTAATCAGTCCATACGAGGGTCACTTAATCTAGCCAAATTGGTTCCTGAGTTCTCAGGGAAAACCGATGTTGTTATTGCCAGGCCTAGAAAAAGAAGAAAGTATAGATGCCATGAAAATGAAGTGGACAGCTGGCCAAGTGGCTTTGTCACTACTGGGCAGATGAAAGTTGGGGTAGCTTATCCACACACAAATTCCTCTAGTTTCTTAAGGAGGATAATTCTTCCTCCATGCAGATCACAGCAGGATGTAATTAGCCTGTCTCCACTTGGACTAACTAGGATTTTTAAAGGTTCTATTGCGGATGGAAACGAGCATGTCAAAATTTTTCATTCCGAGTTGCTTATGTATTCATCTTTTCTTGGCAAAGGAGATATTGATCTTATGGACAAAATGCTTCCATTTCAGAAGGATTCTGCTTTTGTTGGAGATTCTGTTGTTTGCTCCTGCCAGGGGTATCTGTATTTAATTACCCAGTATGGTCTTTCTGTGGTCCTTCCTCCGGTTTCTGTATCGTCCTTTTCATCTCATGGTGACACCATCAAATTTTGGCAACCGGGTCCTGCTACTGGTAGTACATGCAATGCTCTGAACTTATTATCTGTTGACAGATCTGAAACAAGCTGGAGAACCTGGCAAATAGAAGTTCTGGATAGAGCATTGTTGTATGAAGGGCCTGCACTAGCAGACAGGCTCTGTTGGGAGAATGGTGTGTTTTCTTTCAGTTGCCTTTTGTTTTCGTATTTGTGTGGCATCTTGTTACATGGATGGGTCCCAGTCCCATTGTAGTATTTTAGTTGCCTTTCTTATCCTGTGGTCCTGTCTTCACTTCATTGGACATTTTTAGTAATGGATTTGTTTTCATAAGGTTATGTCTAATTTGATTGTATCTAATTAACATAATTTATGAAGGAACCATGGCTTGATACTCAATTTCCTTCGAAAGTATCTCTCATGGATTTTACATTTTTTGGGCTTGGTTTAGTTATTAGATTAGATAAATGTACTATATGATACTGAATAACTCTTGAATCCACAATATACCCATAGCTATGGAGTTATTCAGTGGCATATTGCGATGATAATTTTAGCATTTTTTTTCTCAAACTAGAATAAGAGCTGCCCATCGTCATATTAATAAGGTATGAAGGGAAAACAAAATGTACATGATACATCGCTAAACTCTTGGTGTGATCCTCCAGGGAGAAAATGCAAAATTAAACAAAACCCTCTATAGGCTTAGCTACCAGGACACCCAGATGGTATGTTACTTGAATGCAGTGAATATCTGTAAAGGTATTAATTTCGACATGCATACATTGTAAGATTTTGCATCTGGATGATACTAGTCATACTTGCCGACTGCTATTCAGCATTTGCTTGAATCATTTAGTGTTTCAGGTGGTAGACCCTGACCAGTAATGAATATTTTTTTAAAAGATCCTATGCTCTTTATTGTTCTGGAGAGATATCCAACAAGCAAGGATGTTCTTCCCAATGTCTTTACTACTACTCCCTCCGCCTCCATTCCAAATCGTAAGTTGTTTTGGCTTTTCTAGATACATACTATGTATCTAGACATAGCATATATCTATGTGCATAGCAAAAGCTATGTACCTAGAAAAGCCAAAACGACTTGCAATTTGGAATGGAGGGAGTACTATTTGTCAGTGATATGGTTATGCACGTTCCAGGTTCTAATTTAAGTGGATGATACAATGACACTAATAAACCTGTGACAAACATAGTTCTTAGAACATCATGTGCCCTAACTTCGTTTATTGCATTGGCAGGATGGGATTTGAAATTCTCAAGGTTACGGTGGCTGCAATTGGCCCTTCATTACTCAATGATTGGTGATCTAGAGCAGTAAGACCCTGTATTTTCTTTTTGTCATGGCACTTTCTCTTTCATTTGTTCATGATTTGCTTTAACATTATATATGCACCACCCCCAAGTCCTATTTCTTATCTGTTTTTGGACTATTTGCACAGTTTATTCTTTTGGTGCGTCTTCATAATTGTGATGTATTATTACTACATGTTGGAGTCCGAATATTGGATTTTTGTAGTATATTTCATATCGTGCAAATTATTTCCATGGTAATATGAATTTGTACATGATGAACTTTTTCAGTCTGCTTATCTATTGATAATCTTGTGGTATTCCAGAAGCAGGGTTGATTTTTTTTGTCTTTGCTTTTTAATTTCTGATCATTAGAGGTTTGTCCTCTTCCTCTATAGTCTATACTGCCATGTGCCATCTATTTGGTGATTACTAAAGAGTTAAATGCACGAGCAGCCCCTGAATTTGTCAAGTGATGCCACTTAGGTCCACGAACTTCGAAAACATATTTTTTGGGTCCCTCAACTTATTAAGTGGTGCACCGCACATCCCTAAACTTGTAAAATGGTGCAACGCAGGTCCAATCCTGGACCATATCGACCCCTGCGGTGAGCCACTTAACAAAGTTTAGGGACCTAAAAATGCATTTTTAAAGTTAGTGGACCTAGCGCTTGGAGATTGGCAATCAACGTGCCTGAACCGTGACCTCTTTTTGTCTTGTGCCCTTTATGTCCCTTTATGTGTCTCCCTGTTTCTCGTCTCTTTTGGGTTTCATCTCTAGCCTACCCCAACTTGCTTGGGACAAAAGGCTATGTTGTTGTTGTTGTTGGACCTAAGTGGCACCCCTTGACAAGTTCAGGGGCTGCTCATGCATTTAACTCCATTTTTCTATTTTAAGTAACCAAGTATGCTTTTATTGTGTTTTAGTCTACTTTTTTTTTATTGAAGAATTATTTGAATTTGCATTAATACTATCTTCTGTATGCATGGATATCTAACGCTATTGCTAGGTCATTGAATTTGCTCGCTGAGGTCAATCTTGCGGAAGAAGGTGTCTTGCAACTGCTATTGGCATCTATTCATCGGTTATCTAGTAGGACTGGAAGTGATAATGAAGCTGCGGTGTCATCCAAGTATGTTTTGTTCCCTGATAAGATCTTTGCCTTGTCATTGTAATAAGCTATATTAATAAGTTAGGTTTGTCTTTTGAAATACATTTGGCTCGTGGAAACATTTCGCCCGTTGTCCACATTTATCTGTTAAATAACTCCGTAGGTTAGCCTGGGTCAGAAGGATCATAATGCGGATTACTGTTATAAGATCATATATTTGATGTTCTTTCACAACTTAAACAACATCAGTCCTTCACTACAGCTATATTAATTTTATCCACTTCCAAAGATATATAAAATTGTTGAATTCGTTTTTTCATAATTGTCACTTGCTGTTTCAGCAAGGAAAAGGAATATCATGGAGTCCACACTTGGTACAATTATGGGCAGTTTACTATATAACAGATTAGAGAAATGCGTAGCAAAGATTCAGCAACAAAAGTTGCTCACATGTATTTTTGTTTTTCATCACGACTGAACTATATGAAGATAAAACTTTACTTCTCTCTAACCAGTGCTTAATCTGTGAGGTCTGAAAATAGTGGTGCATCGTAGAAAGTTGGTAGCAGGCTGAGTCATGGAGGAATGGCTAATGGAAGCTGAATGCATCTGTAGTAGGCTCAAGCCTGCGCACAACACCTGTACAACTGTCGCAACCTTCTTGTGTGTGCGCGTGTGGGTGTGTTGCCCGGGGGGGGGTGTGCATGTGTTGAACCTATGATGGGGCTACACCATTTAAGCCACTCTAATTGGGTCATGGAACTTTACAGATACTAAATACTTAAAATATAAGCCATTACTATTTATGATATTTCGAAATATCATTTGTACAGAATGAGTTCACAATGATGTTATACATTCGTACTTCTACTAGCAATATTAGTGTAACATAAGCATGTTTTGACACCCACTGCCAGTTTGCAATGCTTTTTTAGGATGCCATTTGTTAATTTAGCCTGCAAAATTTGCGCGAGTAGGTGTCCATAAGTCAGGTTTACCCGTTGGTTTGAACCCTCTGTTTCATTCCAATGTGGTTGTCAGCGTGATTATTGCGTTTGGATGTTTGTTTTTACTGTTACCGAACTCTTGTAATTTCGTTGCTCTCGAGTAATGAAATTTGGCTTTGCCATTGTGGAAAAAATTTAGCCTGCAAAACAAAAACCTGTGCTAGGGTGCAACAGATCCAACGACATAATGCCTTGTATCCTCAAAGCTGCAGTGAAGTACATTGATATGTCCATCCCTCAAATTTGGTGGAATGACTCCATTCCTCTTGCTTATACTAATTATTAGTTTGTCGGGAAATGAGCTGGTGATGGACAAACTCATTCCATTCCACAAACCAAACAAATAAAGTGAGGAGTGAGAAGATGATGGACTATCCCATTCCTCAAACCAAACACCCCCTTAGGAATACTTACTATAAGAGGCATGAATGCATGATTTGTGTTCTTTGTCCTATTTTCCTTGTGTTAATGTAGTCTGCTATGTGTCACACTTTTAGCTTCATGTAATTTGTAAGCTTACAGTGTGAAAACAGGTTAATGGTTTTAGCTGTCCGCTTTGCAACAAGAATGATAAAATGTTATGGGCTACAAAAGCAAAACACAGGTAATTCCTTTTTATTGTTCTATTTTCTTTGTTATATGTGAGATTTATTCTCTTTATGCCTCTGATATGCCAGATAATAATTCAGTAAAGCTTCATGAAATGGCTCTCCTTTTGATGGTAATAAGAAGTATCCAGAGCCGAATCTCTGCAAAGAATCAGAATTCTGTTCGGACGGTAAAGTGACGACACTGTTGCTTATATTGGATTATAGTTGTCTTCAAATGACCATTTGCTTAATGCTGTGCTTATACTGCGGCAGGGAGATGATAAGAACTCATTGAAAATAGGTACAGAAGTATTTCAGAATGATTCTTTGCTTCCAGTTGTTGTAGTGGATGGTGTTTCATCAGGGCCATCAGGTGGTTTAGATGCTTATGACAGGCAAGAGTCAGCTCCTGTGTTGGTTCCTGATAGCAACAGCATGTTAGCTCTAGCACCAGTTGAGTCATCTCTTAGTGCTTCAACTCTCCATGACATTGATACTAATAAAGGGACTACTCAAGTCGGAAGACAAATTATTCAAGGAAATATCAAGGAGATGATTAACAGATGGGAAATGAGTAACTTTGACTTGAAAACTGTAGTCAGAGAAGCACTGCAGTCTGGTCGCCTACCTTTGGCAGTTCTTCAGTTGCAGCTTTTGCGCCAGAGGGAATTTGTCTCCAATGATGATTCAGTAGATGCTTTCTCTGAAGTTCATGAAATTGGAAGATCCATTGTGTATGATCTGTTGATGAAGGTAATTTAGTACACTTAGTCTAGTAAAGTATGTGTTCCTATTGCTGTTTCTGACAATTGTACTTCGCAGGGTGAAACTGGATTGGCTGTAGCAACACTAGAAAGGCTGGGAGATGATGTAGAGTCAGACCTAAGGCAACTTATGCAAGGTACTGTCAGGAGGTCACTAAGGCTACAAATTGCTGACGAGATGAAGAAGCGTGGGTACATAAGACCAAATGAGTGGAAGATGCTAGAAACTATAACACTAATTGAGGTTGATTGTACACATGCTTTAGCTCATTTATTTACAAATTCTGACACTTCAATTTAGCTTAATACTGATCAACATTTTTTTTCCTCTGTGGAAAAGCGGCTCTACCCGAGCAGCAGCTTCTGGGACACATATTTTTGCAGGGAGAATGTCATTCGTGATGCTGCAAAAATTGTTACACTGCCAGGAGAAGATAAACCTGTATTGGCTCTACATATTCACAGCCACCCCATTATTGAATGTGGTGATGTTGATGGAGCAGTGCTTGGTTCTTGGGTGAACATTAATGATTACACTAAGGAGTTCTCTGGTAGCAACATTTCTGATGGTTATTGGGCCTGTGCTGCTGTATGGTCGGATGCGTGGGATCAGAGAACTGTGGACCGTGTAAGTCATGATTGTCATTTTAACTTACTGATAGGTTACTTGCACCTTATTTCTGATAAGAACCATGTGTTGTAGCTCATGTAAGAAATTGGTGGAAAAAAATCTTGTTGCATGAGCTGTACAAACTGCCATAAAAAAGTGAGAAAACTAAGAGTTCTTGTTACCCAATTGATTTCTGCATATTTTGACCCATTGCAGGGGCATTTGATACCACATACGATCTACTGTTACAAATACCAGATTTTTTTCTCTTGGTTTCGTTATTTTTTCCATGTGAATGTGCCTTGGGGTGTGATTTATTTTTTATGATGCTTTTGTTATGATTATAGCACGCCAAATTCCGATTGAGGCCCTGGATTACTTGTAATTTTATGGATTCATGATTCTTATTATATGTTCTGTAGATATTGCTGGACCAGCCTTATCATATACATTCTCATATCCCATGGGAATCTCAGTTTGAATATTTTGTTGCTCATAATGACGCGGGGAAAGCCTGCAAACTCCTGGACATGATTCCCAATAGCATACTTTCAGAAGGGATTATTAGAGTAAATGTGGACAGTTTACAAGCCGCTGCCAACACTCTTTCTGATTTAACATTCCCTGATTACAGCATGTACATATGTGACTCAGAAGAGCTTGAACCAGTCTGTATGGAGATACCACATGTTAAAGTATTTAGATCTTTATGCAATCATGAATCAACGTTATATATTCGAATGGTAATGCAGAAGGAATTAGCAAAGAAACACATCTTTATGAAAGAGTACTGGCAAAGTACTACTGAAATTATACCTTTGCTTGCTCGTGCTGGCATACTTATAAAGGTTGGTTCAAAGGAAGAATGTTCTACGACATCTTTTGCTCCAGAGATGCCAGATGATGCCCATCACCAGGGTCGTGAAGGTGCACTGCATAAGTTAATTATACGTTTCTGTGTGCAATATAACTTGCCATATCTACTGGACCTCTATCTGGACATCTGTAATTTGGCTCCTGAAAAGGATTGTATCCGTTTGCTCAAAGAAACTGCAGTAAGTTCTGGTGCAATTCTAGTTTATAATACTTGCTATTCAACATTGTTGTTTGTATTCAGCTCTCTGACCTCTAGCAGTGCAGAGCTGACAGTAACCAGCTGGTTGCCAAGCAAACTAGATTTTTTATTTTTTTTAATAATAATAAAAAGATTAGGCGCTAGGTAGTTAGTTAGGTGTTCTATAACCTTGAGTAGTCGTGGTCGTATTCTTTTCTTTTGTGTGGTGTGAATGTGTATTCGCTCAAACCTTTTCTTCTTATTAATGATTGTATGCGACTCTTCTGCATGTTAAAAAAAAAAGAACATGGACTATAAATTTGCTATAGCATGGTTGGAATTTATATCTTTTGAGAACCAAGTTATGACTGTTGTAGCCCCTTCAAGCTACATGTAAATACTCTGTTTTAAAATATCCTTTGGAAAAGTATAAGAAGGTTAAGTTTTATTATAACCACCAGAGATTAATTTGCTCAACATGTTCCTGTTTAGTACTACACATGTAATTTGTTTGATTTGGTTGTTATGCCGCGGATATTTTCAGGGTGATTGCAAGTGGGCACAATGGTCGCTCTTCTCCAGGATGAAAGGTCATGAGTATGAGGCATCATTCTCTAATGCCTGTTGGAATTTGTCAAAGAAAACGGTCAGTAATAGTAGTCTTACTGCTGTTGAGATAGATGAAATATTGTATACAGTAGATGATATGGCTGAACGAATTGGTGAAATGTCTGCACTAGCTACCTTGATGTATGCTTCAGCACCAATTCAGAAATCCATATGTACTGGAAGTGTGAACAGAAATGGTTCGTCTTCCCAGTGCACATTGGAGAACCTGGCTCCTTGTCTCCAGCAATTTCCAACGCTATGGAAAACCCTATTTTCTTCTTGTTTTGGCCAAGATGAATATGGGTGTTTAAACTACTCTGCTGGTAATGGTAATCAACCAAAAACTTCACACTATATTCAGATTGTTTAAGCTCTGCTTTTGAGAAGAAAAAGGACCATTCATTATGTCCTTATGCTAAGAAAAGAAATGTGTTTTTTTCAGTGTTTGGAAAAAGATCAATTTCAGAGTACTTGAGATGGCGCTATAGCATTTTTTCCTCTGCTGGAGGAGACACTTCGCTGTTGCAAATGCTTCCATGTTGGGTCCCAAAGTCTATTAGAAGATTAATTCAATTATTTGAACAGGTTTGTCTTTTCTTTGGAAGGCACATTTCAGTTAACACAGTATAATTCGGTACTGATGTGTTTTGTTCTATATCCGTCAGCCCAAATGTTTTCTGCCAAATGCATCAGTTAAATTTAGATTTTCAATGCATAAATCTAGACTTTGTGATGCTTGTAAGTGAATCTGTAGCTACCCTTTTTAGAAATATAAGTAGTGAAGTGATAACAGAGTAATAGTCTATAAGTAGTCACAAGACTTCTTTAGGGAAACACTCCTAATTTTCTTCAGGCCTACACCAACTTACTTGGTACAAAAAACTTTCTTGCTGTTCCTAATTATTTCTGAGAACTGAGCTATAACTCAGTTGGTAGAGCCTTGAGGTCACAGGCTGCCCTCCTGGTCTGAACTTGGTGCTCGCAGGTTGTGTGAGTACCTCCATAAAGGATTATGTACTTCCCTCTCTTAACACTAAGCTAGAGTGTTATGCTTCTAGATTACCATGTGGATTTGGGGGAGAATTAGGAGAGAGGGAGGGAGGTGGCTGCTTGAGGGAGGTACCATTGGGAGTGGCAGCCAGGAGGCGTACACCCAAGCCAGTGGCAGAAGAGATGGGCTATGCCCTTGATTAGTGGTGTAGCCAGGAATTTGCACCTTGGTATTTATTGTAAAAAATTTGTGCAGTGCAAATGCAATATATATAGGATCACAAGACCATAAGAATAACCAAAAGTGTGGCAATGACCATAAATCCATAATAGTAACCAAAGTACAATACGTTGACAACTTGCATAATAGAAATATCTCATAGTTAAGACTTGAAAGATTACAAAATAGGAAAGGAAATTACAATAACATAAAAAAGACTTGAGTTTGGAATTTTCATCAAACACATGGAGTGCAATGTGCATACCTTGCCTTGCCTGTGCTGCCATCGGCATTGCCTGCTTTCCCTTGTCGTAGACTTGCCAAATGACTAACTGATGCAGCTCCCCTGCTCACCAGTCACCATGACACCGCCTCATTGTCTGTCCTTCCTTCGCTCCTCGACAGCGGTCAGTGCTGTAGCACCTCAGCCCGCGCGCAGGCACAAGCGTGTGAGCCTCCGACGCTGAACCGCCCACCTGTCACGCTGCCACCTGCCGCCTGCCACCATTTGCTGTTGTCGCAGTGTCGCTTATGGTGTATCTAGGTTAGGTTGAGGAATGGGGTATGGGCAACTCTGGAGGGCTGGAACAGTGGAACATGCGAAATTGGTCTGTTAGCCTCTTGGGCTGATGAGTTGCCGAGTTGGGCTGAGATTTTTTGGATTGATGTGGAGAAACATGTGGGCTAACGGATAGGAATAGTTACATGAATACAAGTGCATATAAGATTTTTTTTTACAAAAATCATTGATTCTTGTTAGAATTTGTGTCTCTATTAATTTGGGCTAACCCTAGAAGGGTAGCTATATAGGTAAGCATACATGGGCCTCATGGGCCTAGCCTCATGGGCCTAATACTCTTATACTCCAACACCCCCCCGCAGTCTGAACTACCGGCACAGCGGAGTTCCAGACTGTACAAGAAAGAACACACACGAGCCCCCCACAGACACAACTAGCCACTGGTGATGGATGTTGAGGCTGGAGCGAAACTCGGTGAAGGTCGAGGACGGGAGGCCTTTGGTGAAGATGTCGGCGAACTGGGAGGTGGTCGAAACATGAAGGACCCGCACCTCGCCGATGGCAACCCGATCACGGACAAAGTGTAGGTCGATCTCCACGTGCTTCGTCCGCTGGTGTTGGATGGGGTTGGTGGAGAGGTACACCGCACTGACATTGTCGCAGTAGATCAGCGTGCTCCGGGAGGGTGGAGTGTGGAGCTCGGCGAGAAGCTGCCGGAGCCAGGAGGCCTCAGACACGCCGTTAGCGATAGCGCGGTACTCCGCCTCGGCACTGGAGCGGGAGACCACAGGCTGGCGCTTGGACGACCAGGACACCAGGTTGCCGCCCAAGAAGACAGCGTAGCCGGAGGTGGAGCGCCGAGTGTCTGGACACCCGGCCCAGTCGGCGTCAGTGTAGATGACAAGCTCGGCGGAGGAGGACCGGTGAAGGAGTAAGCCGTAGTCGACCGTGCTGCGGAGGTAGCGGAGGAGGTGCTTGAGAGCAGTGAGGTGAGGCTCTCGGGGATCATGCATGTGAAGACAGATCTGCTGAACTGCATAGGTGATGTCCGGCCGGGTGAAGGTGAGGTACTGAAGGGCACCAGCAAGACTCCGGTATGCAGTGGGATCTGACACCGGGGGGCCCTCTGCCTCTGACAACTTGCCCTGTGTATCAACCGGAGTGGAGCAGGGGTTGCAGTCAGTCATCCCGGCTCGCTCCAGAATATCTCGAGTATACTGCCGCTGGTAAAGAAGTAACCCGGCAGGATGAGGCTCAACAGTGACCCCGAGGAAATGGTGGAGCACACCCAGATCCTTCATAGCAAACTCCTGCTGAAGAGCGGTAATGATGCGGCGGAGAAGTGGCTCACTGGAGGCGGTGAGGACAATATCATCAACATAGAGCAGCAGGTATGCAGTGTCCGCTCCATGGTGATAGATAAACAGAGATGTATCAGACTTGGCCTCCACAAACCCCAGTGTCAGCAGGAAAGCAGCAAACCGATGGTTCCACGCCCGGGGTGCCTGTTTGAGGCCGTAGAGAGACCTGTTGAGCCGGCAGACCATGTCAGGATGGGAAGAATCAACAAACCCCGCCGGCTGACTGCAGTAAACTGTCTCAGTGAGAAGACCGTGCAGAAAGGCATTCTTGACGTCCAGCTGATGGACGGGCCATGACCGAGCAAGAGCCAGCGATAGCACGGTGCGGACGGTGGCCGGCTTCACCACCGGGCTGAAGGTCTCATCATAGTCGACCCCAGGGCGCTGAGTGAAGCCTCGGAGAACCCAGCGAGCCTTGTACCGCTCGAGAGTGCCATCAGCCCGACGCTTGTGGGTCCAGATCCACTTGCTGGTGACGACGTTGGAGCCCGGCGGCCGGGGCACCAAATCCCATGTCTGGTTGGCGAGGAGCGCGGCGTACTCCTCTTCCATCGCGCGGCGCCAGTGAGGGTCCAACAAGGCGTCACGGACGGAAGATGGTACTGGAGAGACCGGCGTGTCGCCGGGCAATGCCGCAAGAGCCCGGGGCGGCAGTGTGCCAGCCGCGTGCCGTGTCACCATCGGGTGAACATGCCGCGGGTGTCGGTGAAGCAGCGGCGGGTGGTAGACCGGCGGTGCGACACGGGCAGGCGGGGACTGCGGCAGTGGTGTCGGTGTCCCCGGTGGAGAAGAGGCCTCGAGTGGCGGCGGCGGCCGCGCACGGCGCTGGTACACGCGTACCGGCTCAGCGAACCGCGTAGGAGGTGCCGGGGCAGTACCAGAGGACGACGGCGCCGAATCCGCGTCGAGCGGAGAGGCCGAGGCAGCACCGGAGGACGACGGGCCCGGACCCGTGGAATCACGGGCGGCCGGGGAGCGGGAACAGGAACCCGGCAAGGAGCTCGGTGAAGCAGTACCTGCAGGAGACCACGGAAAAGGTGGATGGACCACCGTGTCAGTGGGAAACAGGGAGGAGGGATCAAGATCAGGAGTGGTGGTGGGTGGGCTGGAGATGGAGAAGGGGAAGACGGACTCATCGAACACCACATGGCGAGAGATGAGGACCCGTCGGGAGGTAAGGTCAAAACACCGGTACCCCTTGTGATCCGGGGAGTACCCAAGGAAGACACAGAGAGTCGAACGGGGGGCCAGCTTGTGGGGAGAAGTGGCAGCGGTGTTGGGGTAACACGCGCACCCGAAGACGCGAAGGTGATCGTATCGAGGAGGGGTACCGAAAAGAGCGTGGTGTGGTGTGGGAGCGGGGCATGCAGCGGAAGGAAGACGATTGAGGAGGTAGGTGGAGGTGTGCAAGCCCTCAGCCCAGAAGCGAGCAGAAAGAGACGCCTGAAACAGAAGGGTGCGCACGGTGTCGTTGGTGGTGCGAATCATGCGTTCAGCCTTGCCATTATGTGAGGAGGTATACGGGCAAGACATGCGCAACTGAACACCGTGAGAGAGGAAGAAAGCACGGGAGGTGGAGTTATCAAACTCACGACCATTGTCACACTGGACGGCCTTGATGGTGAGGCCGAACTGGGTGGACACCCAAGCGAAGAAGTGAAGGAGCGTGGGAAAAGCATCAGACTTCACACGCAAGGGAAAAGTCCACGAATAATGAGAAAAATCATCGACCACCACAAGATAGTACTTATAGCCAGAAATACTGATAACAGGAGATGTCCATAGGTCGCAATGTACAAGATCAAAAATGCGGGCCGCATGAAGAACTATGAAAAGGAAGACGAACATGTCGGCCCAATTGGCACGCATGACACAAATGCTCATCATGAGCCCGAGTACATGGAATGTCGGAGCTACGACTGAGCTGCATCAGGGCACCACGTCTAGGATGGCCGAGGCGCCGGTGCCAAGTAGTAGAGGAGGTAGAGGCGGCGAAAGCAGCTGACAAAACGGATGGCGAAGAAGATGAAGTAGCTGCCGAGAAGCGAAGAGTGTAAAGGGGCCCCGTGCTGTCACATCGGAGCAGAAGACGCCGGGAAGCCAAATCCTTTACAGTAAGACCAGAAAGTCAAACTCCATAGAACAGGAATTGTCAGCTGTAAAACGACGAATAGAAAGAAGGTTGTGAACCATAGAAGGGGCAACAAGAACATCAGGAAGATGAAAGGAGCCATGAGCACCGGCGGTACCCACAGATGTGACTGGAAGACATGAACCATTTGCGACCATGATGGATGAAGGGAGACAAGAAGAGGGAGAATGAACAGAAGAGAGTATACCAGGGTCAAGGGTGGTGTGGTAGGTAGCACCCGAGTCGGCAATCCACTCAGGACCAACAGGAGGTGTCAGGCCCATAGTGCTGAAAGAACGTGCCAAAGCCGCCTGGTCCCAACTGACAGGCCCGGGCAAGGTGCCGGAAGGTGGAGCCCACGGAGACGTGGTGGAGACGCCGGGAGGTGGAGCGCCAGCAAGCATAGCCGCCGGTGGGCGAGGCTCACCACCAGGAGCATGGAAAGGCCACATAGAGATGCGTCCTGACCACGGGTTCTGGAAAGAAGGCCATGGTGCACCCTGTGGAGCCGTCGGCGCATGGGTGCCCCCGCCACGGCCCCCCCACGTCCAGTGCCGCGGCGACGGCGGCCGCCACGGCCCTCCCCACCCCTGCTCGGCCCGGAGGGAGGGGGACCAAGAAGAGACGATGGCTGCGGAGCGGACGGACGCGGTGGAGCGAACGGACATGGCGGAGTAGCAGCAAGGGCCGTCAAGGAAGTCGAGGATCCCGACGCGGAGGTGGACCCTGGCTGGAGACCCTGAGCAAGCTCCTCCATGACAAGGTCGTCACGGACCTGCAGGAAGGTGGGGAAGGGGCGCTGGCGGGTGATCCACGTCCGGAGGTGGGCGTAGCGGTCACTGAGCCCGCGGAGGACATTGAGGACGAGGATGCGATCCTCCACGGGCCAGCCCAGGTCGCCGAGGGAGTCGGCCATGGCCTTCATCTTCCGGCAGAACTCGCCCACGGCAAGGTCCCCCTAGACGAAGGTGCGGAAGCTCGCGTCGAGCCGCAGAGCCCGGGCCTCGGCATTGCCCAGAAACTGGCCCTCGAGCGCCAGCCATGCCTGGCGAGCGTCAGGCGTGTTGCGAACGAGGTCGTGGAGGTCGAGGGAGATCGTCCCGATGATCCAGGAGAGGACGATGCTGTCAAGGCGCAGCCACGAGGGGGTCTGGGCCGTCACAGGGGCATCGGCGAGGACGTGGTCGTCGAGGGCGTAGCGGCGGAGGGTGAGGAGGACCAGGTCCCGCCAACGGGCGTAGGATGGCGACTCGGGCTTGAGCACGACCAGGACGAGCAGGCGGATGTTCTGAACGCCCCCGGCCTGGTAGTGTAGCTGGGCCACGAGGGGATCGGCCGGATCGTGCCAGAGGACCGCGGAGGCGGAGGCGCGGTGGCCCGTCGAGCCGGAGGAGGCGGCGCCGATGTCGTGGTAGGTGTGAGGGGCGAGGAGCTGCTCCGCTTTGGCGATCTGGCGGGCCAGAGCATCGGCGGCATCCCGCTCGCGCTCCCAAGCGAGGGCAGCCGCACGGACACGGGCCTGTCCCTCTGCGGCCGCTGCCCGGGCAGAGACAAGCGCGGCGGCGAGGGCGGAGTTGGTGTTGGTGCCGTGGAGCCTGGGCGGCGGTGGACCCTGGGCCAGTCCCCCACCCGCGGCCATGGCTGCACGGGCGCTGGACGGTATGCCCAGGCCAGTGGCGGCATCAGGAGCAGTCGGATCTCCGGCGCCCGCACGCAGGAGAGCAGCCAGGGCGGCCTGGAGAGTCTCGGCGTCCACTCCCCCGGCGTCCGCGCCCAGGAGCCCAGCCAGGGCGGCCTGGAGAGGCGCCGCACCTGCTCCGGCGCGGGGGACAGCATCCACGCCCGCGGCAGCCAGTGACCCGTCTTCCGCGCCGACGGCCGGTGCGCCCGCAGCCGCCACAGCACCCGCGGCGGCGCCAGCCTCCCCCGCGCCCGCGTCCGCAAGGCCCGCGCCCGCGGCTAGGGCGGCGGCGGCGGCGCTGGGGCGGGGCGGGTCGGCAAGAGCAGGGCGGGCAGGAGAGGCAGCAACGTGAGCCCAGGGGGAGGGAAGGGGGGGGGGAGTGAGAGTAGGTGGGAGGAGGGGAAGGAGGCCGACCGGCCATGGCCGCCGGCGGCTGTGGCGGCGCCAGCAGCGGTGAGGGCTGGCGGCTGGGGCAGGGGAAGGGAGGGGAGGAAAGAAACCCTAGCTTGATACCATGTTAGAATTTGTGTCTCTATTAATTTGGGCTAACCCTAGAAGGGTAGCTATATAGGTAAGCATACATGGGCCTCATGGGCCTAGCCTCATGGGCCTAATACTCTTATACTCCAACAGTTCTTCTCCCACGTGGTTAAAGTTGCTAATTTTCTTCTGGGAAATGACCTATTAGCATATTCCAAAGTACCTTGGCGGAATATGAATAAAAACACTGCATGTTTTTTTCTTCCCCAATCTTGATTTTGCTTTATATGGGCCTGGATCGTCCAAGGTCCTTACCAAAGTCCTCCGCTCCAAGAACGGAAATGATTTTATTCCTGATTTCCTTATGGCATTTGACAAAAATCAACCATATTGATACATATTCTAAGCTGTATAGTAAGAAAGTTTTGGTAAATGCCTAAATGGTAAAATACAGTTTTTTTCTCGAACACACAAGAGAGTTGCATATCTTTATACTAGTAGAGAGGAAAAAGGTAAATAATCCCATACAAGGCAACCTTTTTACCTCACTTAGCACCAGGAGATAAGAGCAGGTTGCAGTACTGGGTTCTTACCCCATTTTCTTCTGTTAATATAATGATACACAGCTCTCCTGCGTGTCCCATAAAGCAACTCTAGCTGAAACTCTCAAACCATGAGAGTTCTTGAGTCATTAGAAAATACTCTTGCTTCATGTAGTATATCTAGAGCTCTTCCTCTGCAAATGTTGAAATTATATGGATTTTAATTGTGAAGGTTGCTTAGGCAAAGAGGATACTCCAGCTAACTCTTAAATGTATAACCTAATTGTTCACTAATTCTGGCATGTGGCGTGATGTGGTTATTTGGTTATGTAATTTGTTGTAAATGACTAAATGTTGTCACGGTGGTTATCTAACCATGTTTTGAAGGATAGTTGGGACAAGCCTGACAACACAATATATCCCCCTTCCATTATGTGCAATCGAATGCATTCTATTGACCTATTCGAAGTCCTAATATAATTCAGTTGTAAAAAATATTGGCTAACCATGAAGGAAACCATATTAGTGTTTGAATTTGGGGCTAACTTCACTTTTTTTCTTTCTTTTTCATTGAATGTGCAGGAGAATTACTTCACTTCTAGTTTTGTCTTAATTTGTGTATGTGCACTTGTTTATTGTCCAGTTGTATTTGTAGCAGGGATAATCCTTTACACTTTCCTTCTTCACCATAATCTATTGTCAGGGCCCTTTTGGGATGCAACTTCTATCAAATGTCCCATCACCTGAAGAGTTATTCACTCACAATGTCACCGATTATATATACAATTCCACTGGATATACTGAAGCCAATGCATTGTCCTTAGAAGCATCGATCCAAAAAAGTGTTGAAGAAGAATTATATTCTTCCCTTGAGGTACATTAATCTTGCTCATCTTGGAAACTTTTTTCTTTGTTTTTGTATCTCACATCAGCTTCTTTACATGTTATACTGTTATCTGTTAAAAGTCGAATACTTAGCTCTAGATTATCTTGGATATATGCTAATATGTGTACTAGGACAACAATGGAGAATGCAAAACTGTATTAGAGTTAAGGCCATGAAGCTCCTCCAAATGTCTTGGCTTCTTGATGGCTTATGCATATGTCATAAGCCTGCCTCAGTGGATGAGCATAAGCTTAAGGGGCTCTTGTGTTCTTAACCCCATTTTGAAGTCTAATTGTGATTTTGCACTCATTTATTTAACCTTGCAATTTTGCCTCTGCCTTTTCAAAACGAATGCAGAGTTTAACCTGCTCTGTTTAGAGGAGTTAACGGTGTCAGTTCAGCTACAAAAGATTACTTTTCCCATGTGAATTTGCCCCTAGGTTTTTTAGTACAACAACAACAACAACATAGCCTTTTGTCCCAAGCAAGTTAGGGTAGGCTAGAGATGAAACCCAAAAGAGACGAGAAACAGGGAGACACATAAAGGGACATAAAGGGCACAAGACAAAAAGAGGTCACGGTTCAGGCACGTTGATTGCCAATCTCTAAGCGCTCCTATCCATAGCTAAATCCTTGGAGATATTCCACTCCTTAAGATCTCTCTTAACGGACTCGTCCCAAGTTAGTTTAGGTCGACCTCTACCGCTCTTTACATTATCGGCCCGCTTTAGAACTCCACTACGCACCGGCGCCTCAGGAGGCCTCCATTGGACATGTCCAAATCATCTCCACCGATGTTGAATCAAATATTTGGACAGCATTTTGAAAGAATTTTTACATAATAAAATTGCAAATATTTCAAATCTAAGCAAAGTTCAACAAGTTGTACATGGTTAATTGGTGGAAGCTGGGAGGGTTAGGATGAGGTCAGGGGATGTCTTTTAAATTTTTTTTTGCACTTATTCTTTTTATTTAATTCATTTATTCGTCCTTCGGTTAACAGAGTCTAGAACCAGGGCAAACAGTGGCTTCAGATTCAGGATTTAAAAAATGAGGGTAAAATTGCAAAGTTGAAAAGACGAGGGTAAAATCATAGTTGACCTTCCAAGTAGGGGCAAAAACACCAATCTCCCTAATCTTAAACTGTTGGAATTCTATTCTCTATTAAATGGGCTAACCCTAGAAGGGTAGCTATATAGTGTAGCATACATGGGCCTCATGGGCCTAGCCACATGGGCCACAGACATATACTCCAACACCCCCCCGCAGTCTGAACTACCGACGCAGCGGAGTCAGACTGTACACCAGGAAAAGAAAATACATACGAGCCCCCCCACAGATGCAACTAGCCACTGGTGATGTTGAGGCTGGAGCGGAAGGCGGTGAAGGTGGACGACGGGAGGCCCTTGGTGAAGATGTCTGCGAACTGGGACGTCGTAGGGACATGTAGGACCCGCACCTCGTCGATGGCAACCCGATCACGGACGAAGTGAAGGTCGATCTCCACATGCTTGGTCCGCTGGTGCTGCACGGGGTTGGTGGAGAGGTAGACTGCACTGACGTTGTCGCAGTAGACAAGCGTGCTCCGGAGAAGAGGGTTATGGAGCTCGGCCAGGAGCTGTCGGAGCCATGAAACCTCGGCCACGCCATTGGCCACGGCGCGGTACTCCGCCTCGGCACTGGAGCGGGAGGCCACCTGCTGACGCTTGGACGACCAGGACACCAGGTTGCCGCCTAAGAAGACAGCGTAGCCGGAGGTGGAGCGCCGAGTGTCCGGACACCCGGCCCAGTCAGCGTCAGTGTAGACAACCATCTCGGTGGAGGAGGACCGCCGGTGAAGGAGCAGGCCGTAGCCCACCGTGCCTCGGAGGTAGCGGAGGAGGCGCTTGAGGGCAGTGAGGTGGGGCTCCCGCGGATCATGCATATGAAGGCACAGCTGCTGAACCGCATAAGTGATGTCCGGTCGAGTGAAGGTAAGGTACTGGAGAGCACCAGCAAGACTCCGGTACGCGGTGGGATCAGACACCGGGTTCCCCTCGGCCTCAGACAGCTTGCCCTGCGTGTCAACTGGAGTGGAGCAGGGGTTGCAGTCGGTCATCCCAGCTCGCTCAAGGATGTCAAGAGTGTACTGTCGCTGGTGAAGAAGTCCAGCAGGATGAGGCGCCACAGTGACCCCAAGGAAGTGGTGGAGCACACCCAGATCCTTCATAGCAAATTCCTGCTGGAGAGAGGTGATGATGCGGCGAAGGAGTGACTCACTGGAGGCGGTGAGGACAATGTCATCAACATAGAGCAGTAGATACGCAGTCTCAGCTCCATGGTGGAAGATGAACAATAACATATCGGACTTTGCCTCCACAAACCCCAGTGATCGCAGAAAGGCAGCAAAGCGATGGTTCCATGCCCGGGGCGCCTGCTTGAGGCCGTAGAGAGATCTGTTGAGCCTGCAGACCATGTCAGGACGCGAGGAGTCAACAAACCCGGCCGGCTAACTGCAGTAAACTGTCTCAGTGAGAAGACCATGCAGGAAGGCATTCTTGACATCCAGCTGATGCACGGGCCAAGACCGAGTGAGTGCGAGGGAGAGCACCGTGCGTACTGTAGCCGGCTTCACCACTGGACTGAAAGTCTCATCGTAGTCAACACCAGGCCGCTGAGTGAAACCCCGGAGGACCCAACGAGCCTTGTACCTCTCGAGAGTGCCATCAGCCCGGCGCTTATGTGTCCAGATCCACTTGCCGGTGACAACGTTGGACCCTGGGGGACATGGCACCAGATCCCAGGTCCGGTTGGCGAGGAGAGCCGCATACTCCTCTTCCATCGCGCGGCGCCAGTGAGGATCCAGCAAGGCCTCGCGGACGGAAGAGGGTACCGGAGAGACATGCGAGTCACCGGGCGTCGCCGCAAGAGCCCGGGGCGGCAGGGTCCCGGCCGCGTGTCGCGTCACCATAGGGTGAACATGATGCGGGTGTCGGTGAAGCAGCGGTGGGTGGTACACCGGCGTCGTGACACGGGCATCCGGGGACCTCGGCGGCGGTGTCGGTGTCGCCGGCGGAGAGGAGGCAGTCGGTGGTAGAGGGCACCCCGACGAAGGAGCCACCGGTGGAGACGTAGGCGGCGGCTCCGGTCGTGCACGTCGCTGGTAGACGAGCACCGGCTGGGCGAAGCGCGCAGGTGGTGCTGGAGTCGACGGCCCGGGCCCCGCGTCAGGCGTAGTAACGAGGGCCGACCCGGCAGGTGCACGGCGCTGGTAGACGAGCGTCGGCTGAGCGAAGGGCGCCAAGGGCAACGGCCCGGGACCCGCGTCAGGCGCAGTGACGGTGGCCGGCCCGTGAGGGGATCCCTCTAGGCCCGGGCAGGGAGTGTCATCGGCGGGCTGCGAGCGAGGGCACGGCTCCGGCGAAGGGCACGGTGGAGTAGTACCTGCGGTAGACAACCGAAAAGGTGGCTCGACCACCGCGTCAGAGGGAAACAAGGAGAAGAGGTCAAGATCCGGGGTGGACGTGGGAGTGGGGGTGGAGGAGAAGGGGAAGACAGACTCATCAAACACCACATGGCGAGAGATGAGGACCCGACGAGAGGTAAGGTCATAGCACCGGTACCCCTTGTGATCCGGGGAGTACCCGAGGAAGACACAGAGAGTCGAACGAGGTGCCAGCTTGTGGGGAGCAGTAGCTGTGGTGTTAGGGTAACACGCACACCCGAAGACGCGAAGGTGGTCGTACCGAGGAGGGGTACCGAAAAGAGCGTGGTGTGGCGTGGGAGCTGGGCAGGCAGCGGAAGGAAGGCGGTTAAGGAGATAGGTGGAGGTATGCAAGCTCTCAGCCCAGAAGCGCGCAGGGAGGGACGCCTGAAGCAAGAGGGTGCGCATGGTCTCGGTGGTGGTGCGAATCATGCGCTCAGCCTTGCCGTTGTGGGAGGAGGTGTACGGGCAAGACATGCGCAACTGGACACCGTGAGAGAGAAAGAAGGCACGGGAGGCGGAGTTATCGAACTCACGACCATTGTCGCACTGGACGGCCTTGATGGTGAGGCCGAACTGTGTGGACACCCAAGCGAAGAAGTGGAGAATGGCGGGGAAAGCTTCAGACTTTGCACGAAGAGGAAAAGTCCAGGAGTAATGAGAGAAATCATCAAGCAGCACAAGATAGAACTTGTAGCCGGAGACGCTGATGACAGGAGAAGTCCAGAGGTCGCAATGTACAAGATCAAAGATGTGAGCCGCCTGGGAAGAAGAACTATGAAAGGGAAGACGGACATGACGGCCCAGCTGACACGCATGGCACAAATGCTCACCAGGAGTCCGAGGACACCGAATGTCGGAACTCCGACTGAGCTGCATTAGGGCATCACGACCAGGATGGCCGAGGCTCCGGTGCCAAGTGGTGGAGGAAGTAGTGGTGGCTAAAGCAGCTGACACAGGGGTCGAAGAAGCTGGGAAGCGAAGGGTGTAAAGGGGCCCCGTGCTATCACACCGAAGGAGAGGACGCCGGGAAGCCAAATCTTTGACAGTGAGACCGGAAGAGTCAAACTCCACGGAACAGGAATTGTCAGCTGTAAACCGACGAATAGAAAGAAGGTTGTGAACCATAGAAGGTGCCACAAGAACATCAGGAAGACGGAAGGAGCCATGAGTGCCGGCGGCACCCACGGACGTGACAGGAAGGCAAGACCCATTGGCGACCATGATGGACGAAGGGTGAGAGGAAGGAGGTTGAACGGAAGAGAGTATAGTGGGATCGGGAGTGGTATGGTAGGTGGCACCCGAATCGGCGATCCACTGTGGCCCGACAGGAGTTATAGGGCCCATCGTGCTGAAGGAGTGTGCCAAGGCCGCCGAGTCCCAACCGGGCGAGGAGCCGGAAGGTGTAGCCCACTGGAATGCTGCTGGGTGAAATCCGGGAAAAGCAGAAGCGAGCATGGCGGTGGCTGGCGGGCGAGCCCGTCCACGTCCGCGACGACGGCGTCCGCCACAGTCCCCCCCACCCCCGCTCGGCCCGGGGGGAGAACCCAGAAGAAACGACGACGGCATAGCGGACGGACGCGGAGTGGCGGTAGGGTAGAAGTGAGCACTCGCACCGGCCCCAGGCATGTGTGGCAGGGCTGCCAGGAACGCGGCGTCCGGTGGTGGCATGCCCAAGCCTGCGGCGATAGCGGCAGTAGAGAACCCGGGGTGGGCAGCCGGGAACGCCGAGGACGGGCTGCCGCCGTACCCTGCTGGCCCTCCTCCGGCCCCGTACGGCGCCGGCTGCGCACTGTAGGGCGGCAGGGCCGGGAAAGCCGCGGCCGCGGGGGTACTGTTAGGGGCGAGAGCGAGGGCCGGCTGCGCCGACGCAGCGGCGAAGAGTGGCCCGTAGGCAGATGGGGCTGGCGGCAGCGCCCAGCCCGGGCCAAGGGCGGCGGTGGCCATGGCGTGCAGCAGCGCATGGGGCCCTCCGTTGGGGGCGGGCGGCGCAGTGGCCGCGCCCAGGGCAGCCGGCGCTGGAGGAGGGGCTGCCGGCGCAGGTGCCGCGCCCAGTGCCCAGTGCGGGCAGCGCAGGAGTGGGGGCGCTGGTGCAGCGGCCGCGCCCAGTGCGGGCGGCGCAGGAGGAGGAGCAGCGCAGGAGGAGGGGCGGCACTGGAGGAGAGGTGGCGATGGAGGAGGGACGCCGGCGTAGAGGGAGGGGCGGGCGTCCGCACCCGCACCTGGGAGTCCGGCGGCGGCGTTGTCCTTCGGTGCGGTCGGGTTCGTTCCCGCACCCGCGACTGGCACCGAAGCAGGGGCGAGGTCCGCCCATGGGACCGCTGTGCCAGCACGCGGGGGACCAGGGGGTGCGCCGCCGGCAGGGGAGCCACCAGGAGCGACGGTGGCCGCAGCAGCCAGAGGAGCGGCTGCGCCCGCGCCTGGGGCAGGGGCGGCAGCGACTGGTGGCTGGGGGGAGGGAGGAGGGAGGATTTGGGCCCAGGAGGTAGATGGGAGAGAGGGGAAGGCAGGGAAGGAGGATGGTGGGGGAGGAGGGGGTGGCCGGCCGGCCATGGGTGGCGGCGGCGCCTGCCTGGAGGCCGGCGGCGGTGCCTGGAGGCCGGCGGCTTGGAGGGAGAGAGAGGATTAGGCTGATACCATGTTGGAATTCTATTCTCTATTAAATGGGCTAACCCTAGAAGGGTAGCTATATAGTGTAGCATACATGGGACTCATGGGCCTAGCCACATGGGCCACAGACATATACTCCAACATAAACTCCTCTCACCTAACCTTTTCCTGAAGCTAATAAATCCTATAAGTTTATGCCCGACTTCTCCCTGACTTGTGTTGTGCTATAGTATTGTGACCTTTTGTTTCAAAAAAAAAAGTATCGTGACCTTCCTGTCTAAACTAGCATTTTCATTATTCCTCTCTTCAGGAGAAAGATGTGAGAGTGGAACACCATTTGCACCGTGGTCGAGCCCTAGCTGCTTTCAGGCATCTTATTGCTAAGAGGGCTTCACAGTTGAAATCAGCTAGTGCACGTCAAGTGATATCCGCACAGTCTAATGTTCAAGCAGATGTACAATTGATACTTGCTCCTCTAAGTCAAGCTGAACGATCAATTCTTATATCGGTATGTCCATTCACCTGAATTGATTTTATACCCAATGACTGTTCATGCTGTCAGTATCCATCAAGTTTCTGCATTGCATCTGAAGCATTACTGAAATACTGAGTTCCGCTTTACGGATAAGCATAGTCATACAAATTTGTCCATAGCATATATTGTCCATTTGCAACTTACCAAGTGGCAGTATCCCAGTTATTTTCCTGGAAATGATGACAAGGTTTAGTTCCACTTCTGAATTTGATACAATATGGAGAACCATAGCACTCATAATCATACTAACCTCATAAAATTTTGTACATTTTTTTTTAATTTAGGAATACACTTTTCATTTCTCAACTTACTCTGTAAATAAATTATGTTGCATTGGGCAATGTTTCTTCAAATGTTTTGAACTTCGATTATCCATATATTAGTAAATATGTGATGAACTGAGTAAAAGTGATACTAATATTTTATTCATAAAATTATTCCCTTATACAAATTTGTCATAATATTTACGAATATATTGCCTGTTGAGTAGTATTCGTAATGTCTGAAGCATCATAAATTTATATGAAGGTGGCAGGCTGATGCTTTGGCTCTTTATGTGTGTGTCACTTTCTTATCATTTTTCTCTTCTCCAAAACAGGTGGCTCCACTAGCTATTACAAACTTTGAGGACTTGACTCTAGTTGCTTCCTGTATATTCTTGTTGGAACTTTGTGGCCTCTGTGCCAACATGCTTCGTTTAGATATTGCTGCACTACGACGCATCTCTTCCTACTACAAGTCAGTTCAAGAAAATAAACATGCTGATCTATCTTCACAAAGGGCCCCAGAGCTTCATGTGCAGTCCCATGGAGCTGGCATAGCTCCTGCTCTAGCTCGAGCACTAGCTGAAGATTATGTCCAATCTGATCATCTGCATGTTTTGGAGCAGACTCAAACCTCGATGGCTCCCAAGAAGGAACAGCCACAACATCCTCTTATTGCTATTCTGCAGCACCTTGAAAAAGCAAGTTTGCCATCATTGGAGGAAGATAAAACTTGTGGATTTTGGCTTTTAACTGGTGTTGGTAATGCGTCTCTTTACAGATCGCAACAGAATGAAGCAAGTCAACACTGGAATTTGGTTACTGAATTCTGTCAGGCACACCATCTCCCACTAAGTACAAAATATCTTGCTTTACTGGCCAATGACAATGATTGGGTATTAATTTTTTTCTTCTCTTGGTTGCTATGGTTTTTTTTTTTGTTATTTAGATAAGTTCCCACACTGATTGTAATTGTCCTTTTGGCAGGTTGGCTTTTTAACAGAAGCTCAGATAGCTGGATTTCCTATTGAAGTTGTTATTGAAGTGGTAATTTTTTTTTATATCTTTGTACCACATAACTTTAGTTGCAAATACCACATAGTAATTTATTGCTGTTGGTGTTTTGTTCACTGTTCAGGCAGCCAAAGAGATCAGGGATTCAAGATTGAGGACTCACATACTGACTGTTCTGAAAAATATGATGTCACTTAGAAGGAAAGCATCTGGTAATATACCTTCAGGAAGCAGTTATTCATCTTTCTCTGCTGTTGATGGCAATAATCCCATGGAACTTTTCTGCATTCTTGGAGTCTGTGAAAAGCAAAAAAACCCTGGGGAGGCACTCCTGATTAAAGCAAAACAAATGCAGTGGTCTTTGCTTGCCATGATTGCCTCATGCTTTCCAGATGTAACTCCTCTCTCATGCTTAAGTGTTTGGCTTGAGATTACAGCCACAAGGTAATAACTTGAGCATAGTATGATTTTTTTTTTGCTAACAATATTTCACATGCTTCATTGTTGTTCTACTGTGTAATTTCGTGTTTGTTGCTCATCTTAAGGGAGATGTCCTCGATCAAGGTGGATGATGTTTCTTCGAAAATAGCAAAGAATGTTGGATCTGCTGTTGAGGCCACAAATAAATTGCCAAGTTCTGGCAGAAATGTTGAATTTCGTTACAACAGGAAGAATCCAAAGCGAAGACGGTTCCTGGAAGCCTCACAGGAAAAGCTCACAATATGTTTCTCACGAGATAGCACATGTGGGCCAGATTCTGCTGCAACTTCCAATCCTACAAATATTGATGATCATCAGGAAGGAGGAAAGCCAATCTCTGTTGATATTGATGAAGGGCTTGCATCTTTATCGAACATGGTAGCAGTGCTTTGTGAACAACAACTGTTTCTACCATTACTTAGAGCTTTTGAAATGTTTTTGCCTTCCTGCTCCCTTCTTTCCTTCATCCGTTCTCTCCAGGTTAGTAGTAATAGTTTATTTAGTTTGTGGGTTTTTTTTCTCGAACATGCAGGAGAACTGAGTGTCAATGCATCATGATTTAATTTGCATGTAATATTCAACTAATTTGAGCACTTCTGTGTTACCCTTGAAAGGCATTTTCTCAAATGCGTCTGTCTGAGGCTTCTGCACATTTGGCATCGTTTTCAACAAGAATAAAAGATGAAGCCTCTCATACTCAACTAAACTCTTCCAAAGAAGTGTCAGTTATAGCAGAATGGGTGGCCGTTACAGCTGTAAAAGCTGCAGATGCTGTCCTCTCAACCTGTCCATCAATTTATGAGAAGAGGTGTTTACTGCAGCTTCTTTCAGCAGTGGACTTCGCCGATGGTGGCACTTCATCATCTTACTTTAGCCGAAGATATTGGAAGATTAATCTGTCTGAACCTTCTTTGTGTAAAGATGGTGATATCTACAACTGGAATGATTCGATGGATGATGCTTCTCTTTTGACATCATTAGAAAAGGACGGTCAATGGGAGCAGGCTCGAACTTGGGCAAGACAACTGGAGTCAAGTGGCATAGCTTGGGAGTCTACTCTTGACCATGTCACTGAATCACAGGTATGTGGCTTCCCCCTTAATTTCTGTATAGTCCATCTATATCTATACAAATTAAATTACGAGTTTCAACTTGTACATAGTGGTGTTCTAAAGCGGGCCGATAATGTAAAGAGCGGTAGAGGTCGACCTAAACTAACTTGGAACGAGTCCGTTAAGAGAGACCTTAAGGAGTGGAATATCTCTAAGGATTTAGCTATGGACAGGAGCGCTTGGAGACTGGCAATCAACGTGCCTGAACCGTGACCTCTTTCTGTCTTGTGCCATTTATGTCCCTTTATGTGTCTCCCTGTTTATCGTCTCTTTTGGGTTTCATCTCTAGCCTACCCCAACTTGCTTGGAACAAAAGGCTATGTTGTTGTTGTTGTTGTTGTTGTTTCAACTTGTACACCTGATCACTTTTTCTGACACATCTCGTCTTACTAGGTTTTGGCCTATGCCAAACTATCTTAAATTTGACTATGTTTACAGAAAATAGTATCAACATTTGTGACTCCAAATAGGTATACTATGAAAATATGTTCCATGATTAATTTAATGATACTTTTTTGGCATCATAAATATCAGTATTTTTTTGTATACGTTTGGTCAAACTTAAGATGGTTTGATTTAGGGCAAAGCTAGAATTGCATTCTTTTTGGGACGGAGGGGCCCATGGAACATCATGATTGCTCTTCATGCCATAAATTAGTCCAAAGTGTAAATTTTCTAATAACATTCCCAAATTGAACATAAAGATCCATCACAATGACAACCATGCCGCTGCCCTCCCCTGCTGCACGCTCGCCCACTATTCGCATCACACAAATTCTGCTTCCTCGGTGCTATGGCCATCCACTGGAAGCACTGTTGCCACCCTTGCTGGCAATTTGTGAAACATAAGTTTGTTGGATATATATAGAAATTATAAATATCACTAACTACTTGGGAAAGCATCATGTAAACATGAGTACATTGGTGCACATATGCACAAATCAAATCTCATCGCATGGATGCAATCTGAATGGCCTGAGTGAGCGGGAAATCCCCTCGTCTATCTTATTCTTATGCAGATTTAGGCTCAATTGGATTTCGTCCAATTAAAAAGTGAACACATCATGAAGGGATTCCCTGGTTCAGATTCAATCTGATGGATGAGATTAGTTTGTGTGTATGTGCACCAATATACTCTGGTCCACCTGATATTTAATAAACTATTTTATTTAACAGAAAATAGATATTCCATTTTTGTCTTGACATGAGTTTTTCATGCACAATAATGGGGAAAAAAATAGAATCACAACCAACCATGATCACTATACTACATTGCCATTGGTGTACAGTGAGGATTTTACAGTGAGTCAGGTCAATCATGCGGAGTGATGTATCGTCTGTATACCCCCAAAAACATCTTTTTAATCGCCATGAACCAATTGTGGATTACATAACTAACATTCATCACTGCATTTTGACATTCTCAGTATGGCCTTCTTATGTTATGCTGACATCCATCTGCGGGACATGTGTAGGCAGAAGCCATGGTTGCTGAATGGAAGGAGTTTCTTTGGGATATCCCACAAGAACGTGCAGCCTTGTGGGGTCACTGCCAATCTCTCTTTATGAGATATTCTTTCCCTCCTTTGAAGGTATTCTTTTCGATAAGTAAAATGCACAGAAACGCTGTACTCCCTCCATTTGAATGTGTTGGAGTATATGTCTGTGGCCCATGTGGCTAGGCCCATGTATCATATGCTACACTATATAGCTACCCTTCTAGGGTTAGCCTAATCAATCTAGTCCATTCATTCCAACATGGTATCAAGAGCCTAACTTTTCCCCTTCTCCCTCCCTCCCTCTCCCTCCAGCCGCCAGGCCGCCAGGGGCCGCCGCCACCCTCACCGGCCGGCCATGGCCGAGCCTCCACCTCCCTCCTCCTTCCTCAACTTTCCTCCCCTCTCCCACCCCACCTCCTGGGCCCAGATTGCTGCTTCTCCCCCTGCGCCGCGCCCTCTGGAGCCGCTGGCCGCCGCCGCCTTCCCTGGCGCTGCCAGCCCCGGCGCGGCCGCGGGCCACCCCCTGGCGCCGCCGGCCGCCGGTGCCCCCTCGGGCGCAGGTGCGGGCCACGCCTGGGCCCCGCCTGGCGCGGGTGCGGGCCCCACCTGGGCGCCGCCGGCCGCCGCTCCCCTGGCTGCCGCGGCCTGGCCGGCACCTAGCGGGCCGCCAGCCAGCTCTGCGCCGCACTGGGCTCCGGTTGTGGGTGCCGCCCCGCCTCCAGCGCCGCCCGCCCTGGGCGCGGCCCCAGCGCCGCCCGCCCCTCCCCCGACGCCGGCCGCCCTGGGCGCGGCCCCTGCGCCGCCCGCCCACACCGGAGCGCCCCATGCGCCGCTGAACGCCATGGGCGCGGCCCCCACCGGCGTGCCCCCTGCACCGCCTCCAGCCCCCACTGGTGCGGCCCTTGGCCCGGGCTGGGCGCTGCAGGCGGCCCCGTCTGCCTCTGCGCCCATCTTCGCCGCTGCATGGGCGCCGCCATCCCAGCCGTACGGGGCACTGCCGCCCTACAGCGCGTCGCCGGCGCCGTACGGGGTAGGAGGACCACAGGGTACGGCGGCATCCCGTTCGCGTCGCTGGTGCCCTCGGGGTTCCCAGCCCCGTCCCCTCCACCGGCTGCCCCCCCTGGGTTCTCTGCTGCCGCTATCGCAGCTGGCTTGGGCATGCCACCACCGGACGCCGCGGTCATGGTAGCCCTGCCACGCATGGCTGGGGCCGGCGCGAGTGCTACCCTCTTCCCTACCGTCACTCCGTGTCCGTCCGCTACGCCGCCGTCGTTTCTTCTGGGTTCTCCCCCGGGACGAGCGGGGGTGGGGGGGGCCGTGGCAGCCGCCGTCGTCGCGGACGAGGACGTGGTGGGGGTTCTGTTTTCCACGACCTGTCATGGCCCTTCCAGGCTCCCGGTGGTGAGCCTCGCCCGCCGGCCACCGCCATGCTCGCTGTTGCTTCTCCCGGGTTTCACCCAGCAGCATTCCAGTGGGCTACACCTTCCAGCGCCTCGCCCGGGTCGGCCGGTTGGGACTCGGCGGCCTTGGCACACTCCTTCAGCACGATGGGCCCGACAACTCCTGTCGGCCCACAGTGGATCGCCGATTCGGGTGCCACCTACCACACCACTCCCGACCCCAGTATACTCTCTTCCGTTCAACCTCCTTCCTCTCACCCTTCGTCCATCATGGTCGCAAATGGGTCATGCCTTCCTGTCACGTCCGTGGGTGCCGCCGGCGCTCATGGCTCCTTTCGTCTTCCTGATGTTCTTGTGGCACCTTCTATGGTTCACAACCTTCTTTCTATTCGTCGGTTTACAGCTGACAATTCCTGTTCCGTGGAGTTTGACTCTTCCGGTCTCACTGTCAAAGATTTGGCTTCCCGGCGTCCTCTGCTTCGGTGTGACAGCACGGGGCCCCTTTACACCCTTCGCTTCCCAGCGTCTCCTTCGTCTTCTTCGCTGACCCCTTTGTCAGCTGCTTTCGCCACCACTACTTTCTCCACCACTTGGCACCGGCGCCTCGGCCATCCTGGTCGTGATGCCCTGATGCAGCTCAGTCGTAGTTCAGACATTCGGTGTCCTCGGACTCACGGTGAGCATTTGTGCCATGCGTGTCAGCTGGCCGTCATGTCCGTCTTCCTTTTCATAGTTCTTCTTCCCAGGCGGCTCACATCTTTGATCTTATACATTGCGACCTCTGGACATCTCCTGTCATCAGCGTTTCTGGCTACAAGTTCTATCTTGTGGTGCTTGATGATTTCTCTCATTACTCCTAGACTTTTCCTCTTCGTGCTAAGTCTGAAGCTTTCCCCGCCATTCTCCACTTCTTCGCTTGGGTGTCCACACAGTTCGGCCTCACCATCAAGGCCGTCCAGTGCGACAATGGTCGTGAGTTCGATAACTCCGCCTCCCGTGCCTTCTTTCTCTCTCACGGTGTCCAGTTGCGCATGTCTTGCCCGTACATCTCCCAGAACGGCAAGGCTGAGCGCATGATTCGCACCACCACCGAGACCATGCGCACCCTCTTGCTTCAGGCGTCACTCCCTGCGCGCTTCTGGGCTGAGAGCTTGCACACCTCCACCTATCTCCTTAACCGCCTTCCTTCCGCTGCCTGCCCAGCTCCCACGCCACACCACGCTCTTTTCGGTACCCCTCCTCGGTACGACCACCTTCGCGTCTTCGGGTGTGCGTGTTACCCTAACACCACAGCTACCGCTCCCCACAAGCTGGCACCTGGTTCGACTCTCTGTGTCTTTCTCGGGTACTCCCCGGATCACAAGGGGTACCGGTGTTATGATCTTACCTCTCGTCGGGTCCTCATCTCTCGCCATGTGGTGTTGAGTCTGTCTTCCCCTTCTCCTCCACCCCCACTCCCACGCCCACCCCGGATCTTGACCTTTTCTCCTTGTTTCCCACTGACGCGGTGGTCGAGCCACCTTTTCGGTTGTCTCCCACAGGTACTGCTCCACCGTGCCCTTCGCCAGGGCCGTGCCCTGGCTCGCCGCCCGCCGGTGACACCCCCTGCCCGGGCCTAGCGGGGTCACCTCACGGGCCGGCCCCCGTCACTACGCCTGACGCGGGTCCCGGGCCGTCGCCCCTGGCACCACCTGCGCGCTTCGCTCAGCCGCCACTCGTCTACCAGCGCCGTGCACCTTCCGGGTCGGCCCCCGTTACTACGCCTGACGCGGGGCCCGGGCCGTCGACTCCGGCACCACCTGCGCGCTTCGCCCAGCCGGTGCTCGTCTACCAGCGACGTGCACGACCGGAGCCGCCGCCTACGTCTCCACCGGTGGCTCCTTCGCCGGGGTACCCTCTACCACCGACTGCTTCTTCTCCGCCGGTGACACCGACACCGCCGCCGAGGTCCCCGGATGCCCGTGTCACGACGCCGGTGTACCACCCACCGCTGCTTCACCGCCACCCGCGTCATGTTCACCCTATGGTGACGCGACATGCGGCTGGGACCCTGCAGCCCCGGGCTCTTGCGGCGATGCCCGGTGACTCGCAGGTCTCTCCGGTACCCTCTTCCGTCCGCGAGGCCCTGCTGGACCCTCACTGGCGCCACGCGATGGAAGAGGAGTACGCGGCTCTCCTCGCCAACCGGACCTGGGATCTGGTGCCACGTCCACCAGGCTCCAACGTCGTCACCAGCAAGTGGATCTGGACACACAAGCGCCGGGCTGATGGCACTCTCGAGAGGTACAAGGCTCGTTGGGTTCTCAGGGATTTCACTCAGCGGCCTGGTGTTGACTATGATGAGACTTTCAGTCCAGTGGTGAAGCCAGCTACAGTCCGCACGGTGCTCTCCCTCGCACTCACTCGCTCTTGGCCCGTTTATCAGCTGGATGTCAAGAATGCCTTCCTGCATGGTCTTCTCACTGAGACAGTTTACTGCATTCCAACAGAATGCAAGGTGTGCTAGTTCTATGCACATATATTAAGGACATTAAGATGAGAGTAGCCTTCCTCTTTCTACCAAAGAAACAAACATGAAATGATCAATGCCATCTAGCTGCTGCATGTGTGGAGAAAATCTTGCTTGTATTATTTGTTAGACCACAATAATTGCTGGCAGCTTTTCAGTTCCATTGAAAGTTAACCCATTAATAAGGGCATATTAGGAACACTCATAGATGCATGCTTGGAGAATGTAGTATGCCTTGTAAAAAAAACTGCCTCAGATCCTAAACGCCTTGTATTATGAAATGGAGGGAGTATTTGTTTTCTCTTATCCTTGTAAATCACTAAATTGTATGTTCATTCACCGTACGTGTAGGCTGGATTATTTTTCCTTAAGCATGCTGAAGCAGTAGGAAAAGAGATACCAGCACGAGAGCTTCATGAAATACTATTGCTCTCTCTACAATGGCTAAGTGGAACTATGACTAAATCCCCTCCGTAAGCTTCATTTTTCCTTATTTATGTTCACATTATGCTCAATCTTATCATCTCCTTGCTGATTAGCACTTCCCTTTTTGCAGGGTCTATCCTCTTCATCTTTTGCGGGAAATTGAGACTAGGGTGTGGCTCCTGGCTGTTGAGTCAGAGAGTCAATCTAAGGCTGATGGTGAATTTGCCACGTCTGCTGTTGCTCAAAACATAGCTGTTGGAAACAGTAGCAGTATTATAGAACAAACTGCTGATGTCATCACAAAAATAGACAGTAATATGAGCTCGCCGCACATGAAAGTTACAGAAAGGAATGGCACACGGGACAATTTATCAAGCCAACATGTGCAACTCTTTGAGTCTAACAGCGAAGCATCTTCAACAACAATAAATAACACGAGAGCAAAGCGAAGGCTGAAAACAAATTCACCACTTAGACGAGGGGCCAATGACAATATTGAAAGTAGAACTAACGAGCTGGATAACAATTCTAAAAGTTGTCATAGTTCAAAGATTGGAGAACAAGCTAGAAATTTACTTTCTGAAGAGGAATTTGCAAAAATGGAAGCATCTTTATCTGGCTGGGAACAAAATGTTAGGCCTGTAGATATGGAGAAGGCTGTGCTCTCCTTACTGGAATTTGGGCAAATAACTGCTGCTAAGCAACTCCAACAAAAGCTGTCTCCATCATATATTCCTGAAGAACTTGTCCTTGTTGATGTTGCTTTAAGAATTGCCAATAGCAGCAGTAGTGGAGAGATGAGTTTGTCATGCTTTGAGACACAGGAGGCTCTTTCGATACTTCAGTCACTGGAAGTAGCAAATAGCTGCGATATGATTAGCCCATCACAGGTCTGGTTATTTATCTCGTTCATTTTATGACATGATTCTGTTAGAAACTGTGAGCACCTGGAAATTTCCATTTTTACATGAGTAGTTACACCAAAATAATGGAATGCTTTTGCCACTTCTTCCAGGTGGTGCGGGTTATTCTGGGGTGTTGTTCAACAATTATCTAGATAGAACTATCCCTATTATACTCCCTCCGTCCTAATATATAAGGCGTAACCACTTTTTATTCGTCCTATAATACAAGGCGTGCTCTCTTTCTCTCCCATCTAGACGCGCGTGCATCCATGCAGTAGTACGAGAGAGAATTAAATACGTTCCTTGGTCTTTGGACCAGAGGTAGTTACGCCTTGTATACTAGGACGGATGGAGTAACATTGTATTATTGTAACCATATCCTTGGAAAGTGAGAACAGCGATTAAATGATACATGTGTAAAGAAATATTTTCTCAAGTTTATGTGGCTTACAATGTTTTATGCACGATAACAAATTTACAATAATTCTATCCAAAGCACTCGCATCACCTTTCCTGTTAATTATTGGCTAGTGACTATAGTTGTAAAGTTATTGATGTTATGTCAAGATGTTAGCATACAAAAAAAAACATTTTGTTCTGTGATGCAATAATTCTCTTCTACCATAGGTTTGCAATCCATGTTGGTGTGTAAACTTGCATCCATTACATTTTGTGAAGTGTTGGTGCAACTCAGGTCGATTTGTATATTCTGTTACATCAAAGCTGCTTAGTACATCAGAGTAGTTCTGGCTGTATCATGAAAATGTACTTGGCTGTGAAGTGCTAGGTAGGTACTGGTTCTGAACTTCTGATCAATTTGATATCAGGCAAAGCAACTTATTTGTGAAGTGTGAGATAGCTACTGGCTCTAACCAATCTGATATCAGGCAAAGCAACTTCATTTATTACTTCTGTGAACTTATTGGTTAAACAAGCCTTTTTTTTGCGACTATTGGTTAAACAAGCTTGTGAAATCTCTTAGGCCTTGTTTAGTTTGGTGGGGATTGGAAGGGGATTAAATCCCCCTACAAGTCAAAGTCCCCCTCATCCCCTCCAGATTGACCGAACAAGGCCTTATCTGCTTGAGATTCGTAGATCATGATCATGGCACAGTAATTCTTAGATCTGGGGTTGGTTATTGAATATTGATTACATGTTTGTTCCTTATTACCTATAGTGTGAGGTAGTGCTTCAAGTTGAATCATTTATGCAAATGATATTGATTTTGTCCATGCTCATCACTCCATGTATGTTAAAATGTTGTTAATAAGTGTTACTGTGATCCAGAAATAAGAATGATGTTTTATCTCAGGTTATGGAGATACTAGCTGTGAAATGTGGCGAGGGCCGTGGGCGAGCTCTTATTAGGAGAATAATAGCAATTGTCCGAACTGCTAAATTACTGGGACTCCCATTTTCTGAAGCATTTGAGAAACAGCCAATTGAACTTCTACAGTTGCTTTCCCTGAAAGCCCAGGATTCTTTTGATGAAGCGAAATTTCTGGTGGAGACACACATCATGCCTGCATCTAGCATTGCCAGAATTCTAGCAGATTCGTTTCTAAAGGTCTGTTAATCGCTCAGGTTTTAACAGTACACTTTTTGGGTATGTGATATTGCAGTGCTACTGCTATGTTACATGATATGCTTTCAATCCAGGGGCTTTTAGCCGCGCATCGTGGAGGCTATTTGGATGCCCAAAAGGAAGAGGGTCCTGCACCTCTATTGTGGAGATCAAGTGACTTCTTAAAGTGGGCAAAACTATGTCCATCGGAATCAGAAATTGGCCATGCTTTGATGCGTTTGGTAATGACTGGACATGAAGTACCACATGCTTGCGAGGTTGGTGTATCTTCTGATCCCTTGTTTTGCTTTTCAACATTTTTTTTCCCGCATCTTAAGTTGTCTTGAAATGTCATTGCAGGTTGAACTCCTAATATTGTCGCACCACTTCTACATGTCATCTTCTTGTCTTGATGGAGTGGATGTTCTCGTCACATTTGCAGCAAATAGAGTGGAGTCATATGTTTCAGAGGGGGATTTTTCTTGTTTAGCTCGCTTGATCACTGGAGTGAGCAATTTCCATTCCTTGAGCTTCATTCTTTCGATCCTTGTAGAGAATGGCCAATTGGAGTTGCTGCTTCAAAAGTACTCTGCCACTGACACAGCCACAGGGACGCCTGCATCGGTTCGAGGATTTAGGATGGCTGTTATTACATCACTGAAACAGTTTAACCCGAATGATGATGACGCTCTCTCTATGGTCTCTCTTCCCCTATCCCCCACCTCTTGTTACTACAAATCTATTTACTATCTGACAACCCACAACCCACAGTAGGTCCAAAAGTAGGTTTAACACATTGCCAAACAGAATTTGATCATTTATTAATCACAAAAGATCATCAGTATAGACATTATCACTACGAATGTTAACCTTCTGTTTCCTTATACTCTATCATGTCTGTGTCTAATGCAGGTATACAAGCACTTTGACATGAAGCATGAGGCTGCTTCTCTCCTTGAATTGCGTGCAGAGCAATACATGAACAGCTGGTTATCTCGATATGACAAGGAACGGCGAAATGATGAGCTTCTTGAGGCTATGCATCACCTTGTAGAGACAGCTGAGGTTCTTTCAACTATTGATGCTGGCCAAAGAACACATCGTGCTTGTGCCCGTGCTTCTCTTCTGTCACTTCAGATCCGAATACCTGATCTTATGTGGATTGGTCTTTCGGAGACCAATGCCCGGCGAATTTTTGTGGAACAATCTAGGTTCCAGGAAGCTCTTATTGTTGCTGAAGCATACAACATAAATCAACCTATAGAATGGGCTCCAGTCTTTTGGAATCAAATGCTAAAGCCGGATCTAATCGAGCAATTCGTGGCTGAGTTTGTATCAGTGCTGCCCCTGCAGCCACCAATGCTTCTCGAGCTTGCAAGGTTTTACAGGGCGGAGGTGGCAGCCAGGGGAGAGCAATCACACTTCTCTGTCTGGCTTTCACCTGGAGGCTTGCCTGCAGAGTGGGTGAAACATCTTGGCAGATCATTCAGGAGCCTGCTGCGTAGAACAAGGGACATGAGGCTGAGGCTGCAGTTGGCAACTCTGGCGACAGGCTTCATTGATGTCCTTGACATTTGCAATAGAGTTTTGGATAAAGTCCCGGACAATGCTGGCCCACTGATCCTAAGGAAGGGCCATGGCGGGGCATACCTTCCTCTCATGTAAATATTTCCCTTTTCTTTTTGATGCATTGGGTTCAGAACTTTTTGGCAGTTAGGCTATCTTGGAAGGAAGATGAATCTTGCAAGATTATATGTATCAGCTTTCTTTGGTTCGGCATGTTGACAGTCTGGATGTAGTCTTCGACTTGGATTCTTGTCGATGATGCCATGGAAGACTTTACAGCAGTTTGAGTGGAAAAGCCGGCAGAAGTCGGATTTTTGCAGCTTCATCCGGCAGGTGTTTTCTCACTCATGGCATAATGGATGCTTGTAATTTTTTACCGTACCCAAATAATTAAATTTTGAGTTGGTTTGGTCCAAGACTTTGTTGTACGAAGATGCACCCCGTATTTTTGTTCCCTTTTTTTTCTGTCTTGCAAGTGAGGCACTAGCTGCCTTGTCATTAACTCATTATAGGTCAATGATTTGCTGTATGTATGTTTGTGATGATTTGGAACACCTGCCATTCACGCACTACACGCAAGTTAAGCAGTTCGGCGAAAGCGTAAAACTTTTTTGAGATGCCATTCCTCGCAGAAAACAGAGCAAAAACACTACAGATAAGCATGGTTGTTCAAATTGGATGTGGCGCGACATGCTGATGATCTATCTATTCATGCGCTTGCCCCAGCAATCACGCCATGCGATCACGTCGGATGCAGGGACTAAAGTTTAAGAGGTGTGGGTTACCACGTTGTTGTACGCGCTTGCTCCTAAATTTGGCTCACGGTTCGGAGCGGTTCGAACCAAATACGAAGAGGTTCCAAATGGTAAGAACCTGTTGATCCTAATCAACCCTAGGGTCGCCCCATTTAGTATTCTATTCACAGCGTTGTCATCGTGCTTCTCTTCAGGGAAATGCCCATCGTCAGGATTCCTGTTGCTTCCCACAAGCAGTAGAAACAAGCTACCCAGAGTAGCTAACGGCTGAGCTTCCCACAAGCAGTAGAAACAAGCTGCCCAGAGTAGCTAACGGCTGACGTACGGGGACAGCAACGTGGTTCATCAGAACGTGGGCAGAACTATGAGAGGAGAAGCAACTGGCTGACGCACGTAGGGAGACTAAGGGCGGTTCGACCCTCAGTGAACCGCGGGTCATCGAGGCCTAGCCAATGGATGGGGCGGTTTGACCCTGACCCTCATTTGCCAGCGATGGAACCCTCATTTGCCAGCGATGGAGCGGAGGTTCAGCAAAAGGTGCGCACCGCTCCGCACCGTTTGCAGGCAGACGCTCGCCGCTGTCCGCGCAAGGTCCGCCGGCACCAAAGAGGCCTTGCCATGCACCGACGCGCCTGCTGCAAAACTGATCGGCGGCCGCTGGCAGGTGCCGCTATTACAGGGCAGTAGTAACCCACACCAACCAACCAAAGCACTCAGGCGCCCTGTCATCATTCTCGAGCACACTCGCCTTTCAGCCAGCGCCCACACAGGGAGTGGCACGAACCCAGCTCACGCTCCACCTCGGCAGCTTTGCGTCCCTTCTACTCCCCTCCACTCCACCGCATGCATTCCTTTTCCCTTTCTTTCGCCTTCCTCTCCCCGGCTGCGCCATTCCTTCCTTCCTCCTTCGCCTGCCGTTTCCAAGTTCCTTGTCACGCATGCAACCCTGCGTAACTAACTCCGTTCCGCGGCCCCACTGCCACCAACCATAACCACCTTCACTACCCCGGCCATGAGTTCTTTCTCGTAAACGAAAGGGTAGCTATCTAGCAGCAGTGCCATTGCTGCCACTTCCGCCAGCACCCGTCGCTGGCACACTAGCTCTGTTTGTCAATGCTATGCTATTGCCACCAACCCCTCTCCAATTGTGCCACGTGATGGGCCCTCGTGTCATTGGAAGAAAGGAAGAAGGAAAGAAAGCAATCATATTCATGGAGTTGCAGGTAGCGGCATGCAGTGGTAGATGCACACAACATTTGTTTTTTTTTGTTTTTTTGCTTAATTAATCACCCGACATGATTTGTCAATTCTACTCGGACCCTTAAATATGCTTCTTCCCCTACCTCACACTCTGTCACTCTGCCTGCACATCCATAGTGACACGATTATTATCGCACCTTCCCACAGCTCGGGCAGAGCAGGGAACCCAATTGCAGAGACCAAGCATACCATACCCTATCCAACGCAATTAAATGAGTGTGCTACACTCGCTCGGGGTCCTACTCCTGCTCACGGCGCCGGCGGTGGTGGCGGCACTGTCGGCGGACGGGCTTTCGTTGCTGGCCTTCAAGTCGGCGGTGACCGACGATCCGTCCTCGGCTCTTTCGTCGTGGTCCGACGCCGACGCGGACCCATGCCGCTGGCTGGGCGTCACCTGCGTCAACACCTCGTCCAGCGACGGACTGCGCGTCGTCGGGGTGGCCATCGCCGGCAAGAACCTATCCGGCTACATTCCCTCCGAGCTTGGGTCGCTCGCGTTCCTACGCCGGCTCAACCTCCACGGGAACCGCCTGTCGGGAACCGTCCCCGCCGCGCTCGCCAACGCCACCGCCCTGCGCTCCCTCTTCCTCTACGATAACCGACTCACGGGGCCGTTCCCGGCCGCGCTGTGCGGGATACCAAAGCTGCAGAACCTCGACCTGTCGCGGAACGCCTTGACGGGCGCGCTGCCGCCGGAGCTTGGGCGCTGCAAGCAGCTGGAGCGGCTGCTTCTCGCCGAGAATGAGTTATCCGGCAACATACCGGCGTCTGTCTCTGTCTGGCAGGAGATGGTGGGCCTGCAGATGCTGGACCTATCGTCCAACAACCTCACCGGCGTGATACCGAAAGACCTCGGCAAGCTCTCCGCGCTCGCCGGCACGCTTAACCTCTCCCACAACCACCTCTCCGGCGGGGTGCCCCTCGAGCTCGGTCGCCTCCCGGCCACCGTCACGCTCGACCTCCGCTTCAATAACCTCTCAGGCGAGATCCCGCAGTCCGGCTCCCTCGCCAGCCAGGGCCCCACCGCGTTCCTCAACAACCCGGGGCTCTGCGGCTTCCCGCTGCAGGTCCCCTGCCGCGCCGCTCCTCCGTCGTCGTCTTCGTCCCCACCGCCTCCGTTGTCCTCTGCCGCCGCTTCCAACGGCGGCGCGGGCGGTGCACGGCAGCCGATCAAAACCAGCCTCATCGTGCTCATCTCGGTGGCCGACGCGGTGGCCGTCGCGTTGGTCGGTGTCATCGCGGTCTACGTGTACTGGAAGGTCTGTGACAAAGACAAAGGCGACGACGACGAGGAAGGGCGCGGCCTGTTCCCTTGCCCGTGCTGCATTCGCGCCGACTCGTCCTCGTCCTCGGAGTGCTCCGAGCACGACGGCAAGTGCAACGGTGGCGGAGGAACCGGGGAGGCCGGCGAACTGGTGGCGATCGACAAGGGGTTCAGGATGGAGCTGGACGAGCTGCTGAGGTCGTCGGCGTACGTGCTGGGCAAGGGCGGTAAGGGGATCGTGTACAAGGTGGTGGTGGACAACGGCACGACGCCCGTGGCCGTGCGCCGGCTCGGCGGTGGCGCCGCGGCGCCCGAGCGGTATCGGGAGTTCGCCTCGGAGGCAGGCGCCATCGGGCGCGTGCGCCACCCCAACGTCGTAAGGCTGCGCGCCTACTACTGGTCCGCCGACGAGAAGCTCGTGGTCACCGACTTCATCAACAACGGCAACCTCGCGACGGCGTTGCGCGGTGAGTGCCTGTGCCTACCCATCCTCTGCCAATGCCTTCGCGGTTACTAGCTTCCTTCTCTGGGCATTTCGTATCCTCGGGCTCACATGTCAAGGACACGGCTGGGCGTACCAGTCCGGATGTGGTCCCATGCGCTCTGGTTATATCCTACACTACAACTGTCACCTAGGAATTTTTAGGTAAACCGGAGAGAGAACCGGATGGATGACTTAGGCCCTGTTTGCATCTGTAGAGTCTGTCACTAATAGTTGCTCCATTTCGTATTATAAGCTATTTTAGCCTTTCTACCTACATAGTTTCTACTATACACCTAGATATATATTATGTCTATATACATAGTAAAAGCAATGTGGGTAGAAAAACAAACGTCTTATAATTTAAAATGAAGGGAGTAGCTGCTAATAATTAGCTTTTCAGATCCAAATGGGTCTCGTTAATAGTCTACCTAATTGTTATAGTTGAATACTCAACTAATACCTAGTTGAGCCAAACCAACTAATAGCAGTTAATTAGCTATTAGGTAGCTAATTATTAGGAGCTAATGGATCCAAATAGAACCTTAATCCATCGAACAACATTTCCATAAGAACCTATGCAATATTTCTTTTTTTTAAATACAGACTCTCAAAAGAGTGTCTTATATCTGATAGATATATCATAGAAAATAGTAGATTCTGTATTAAAAACAAGATTTTGTAACGTGTGAAATAATATCTAGTATGAAAATCTTGCACCCATTTATTATCCCTGAAAAAGGGACCTCTGAAACTTGGAATTGAATTGAACTAGAAAATCTAGGCAGGACCTTTCGTTTCGGATGGGGTGTTGGCAACGGGGGAGAGAGCGGATGGCATCGATTGTGCACATATGCCATCCGTTGGAAGGATGTCAGCAGAAATCGAAAGCGATGATAAGTTAGAACGGGTAACAAATGTTGTGTCGGTACCAAACAAATATAAAAGACAGTAGGGAGGCTCACCTGTCAGTAATACGTCGAAAACTAATGGAGATGCGGTCTAAACATTTTCAATATTGTCCCAAAAGAAACTATCCTCCGAATCAGGAGTTAGCCATTGTACAATGAGGTGCCAAGCTAAACAATGTTAGAAGAAGAAGACAAGACATTAAAAAAACCGAAATCCTCCAATAGCTACTGGAGAGGTAGGAAAGAGAAAACCCAGAGATAGAGAAATGTGTCTATGTTGTGTGGTGGGAATAAAAAAAAAATCGGTAATGGGTTCCACTTGTTCCTGTTGAAGAGGAGCTAAACAATTGCAGCATTTTTACTGAGTTTCAATAATAGAATATGTTAGTTCCTTGATGGATTGTACAGTTGTACTCCTACATCATCAGTACATGGCCTAATGATTAAGGGACAGGCACAGAGCCCTGCCGCGAATTGGCCATGGATTCGCCATAATGGTGCAGAGGCGAAACTGAGCTTAAAAAAAAATCTTCGAAAACGACCAGCCGGGAGTGTCGATGCGGTTGTCCATGCATCTGGCATGCCATGCAAGGACCACGGTAATAAGCAGCACGGTCATTAGCAAACGAAGCAGTCTTTGGTCGATAGATGAGAATGTGGGAACCAGAGAATCAGGTATCACGTGAACTTGGTATCTGGAGGATGTCCCTTTACCATGGTGCGGTAAATTGCAGTGCTCTAGACACTGTACGAAACGAGCAAAACACCCAGAATTGCAGGGTTGGTCCGTCTGACTGAACCGGAACAGGGGAGGCCAAAAGGCCACTGCCCTCGGTGTTTCTGGCAAGAAATCATGTAGATACAGCAGGGTCATGGGCTAACAGGTAGCTGCAACCATGTTGGCATGCTGCACGTCCAATGCCTCTAGAAGAGCGTCGGTAATTGATATGCGCGGACGAGAAGAGCGAGAGGAGAAAGTAGCTTGGACCACGTGTACCTTTTTTTAATTTAATGCAACCAACAGAAGATCTATCGGGCGTGTATATTAATAAAAAAGATGTTTTAACATTGCAAATAATTTACAACAAAAATTGGAAATAACCACAACACAGAGCACTGCCAAAACGCCCGGAATGATCTGTTTTAGCAGTTTTCCGAGAAGCATGCATGTACTATCATATTGCATCGGGGGGCGATAGTTCTTCGGTTTTTTCAGCTATACAGTTCAAAGCTAACTCTGTTCAAATTCCGGGTGTTACGTAGTACGGATTATTTAATACTTCTATTCAATGATACTCCAAATGTAGAGCCTGTTTGGCAGAGCATTTGGAGCAGTTTTTAGGAACATTTCAGGAGAAACTATGCCAAATAGTTTATTCTAGAAAATCATAGAGACATTTTTTATTTAAAGAATTATTTCTCTCAGAGAACCAATTTTCATAGATAATCTGGAGTAGAGGAGCTCGAGACCCGTAATTTTCGTTGAAATTTGTGGTGCAAAGCACTTCACGACCAGTCATGCTAGCAAACACGATGGTACGTGACAATAATTCACACAACTACGAAATCCCTCTCTAAATTTGAAATTTGGAATATCCACACCCTTTGCTGGCGCCAGGAAAAGCCATGTTCAGCTGTGATCAACTTCTTTCGACTAAGGGGCAGTGGCAGAGCCTCATAGAGGTGAAACTGGGTGTTGCCCCCCTTGCCTCTGACAAAAGAAGAGTGAAAGCTTACAAATCCCTGAAGTTATTAAACTGGCAGTGTGATTTAGTGCAAGATGGAAAGACAGGAATGACAAAAAGACAGGCTCGGGGCTTCGAAATCTTGTTATAATTTGGTATCTCTAGTTACGTGTAGCAATCATCTGATCTCTAAAAGGATATTGAGAGCACATAAGCTTATATCGTATCAAGAACGATGTAGTCGAATCGCGTAGAAAATTCTTGACGACGTTGAAGCAACCACGACAATAGATAAGCAAATTATAAACACAACTCCAAATGGGTACAAATGATTACCACTCTCACAATCCTATTTTTTGTGATTCTCTCACAACCCTATTTGACCTTCTAGGACTCTATGATTCGTCCTATATAGAAGAATGCATTGCAATAGAACTTCTAACCTAATCCTCTTGAACGTTCCTAATTGCTCATTACAAGCCTTGGATGAGACCCCTATGTTGGCTTGATCGACACCTATGGCCTCTACCCCTTGTTATATAGTTCCCTTCAAAGCCTTCATGCACACAAATAGAAGTCCTATTTCTAGTAGGATTCTAGACTCAGGTCATAATAAACTAGAAGTCATAGTAGCACACCTCTACTGAGTGCTATTACAACTAAGATTTGAGTTACCATACAACATATCTAATGGACCACATGCTAATATAAGTACAATAAGTATATATTATGTACTCTCTCCGTCACAAAATATAAGTCATTCTAACTTTTTTTAGAGTCAAAGTATCTCAAGTTTGACCGAATTTTATATAATAAAATAATAAATAATAACATTTATGATACCAAACGAGTATAATTAGATTCTTCATTAGTTATATTTTCATAGTATTATCTATGTGATGTCTTAAATCTTTATAAATCTCTCTATGATTTTCGTCAAATTTAAAATGTTGTAACTTTTTAAGAAAGTTGGAATGACTTATAATTGAGAATATGGGAGTATTAGACTTTGTTTCAAGCACCCGTAAAGTTTAATAGGTCTAAGCTAGGTCGGATACATATAGTCCATCATTCACAGCCATCGTTGGTTTCTATATGTCCGCGCATCGTGTTTCTCGGCTCTCGTCAACGTCGAATCAAGGCGACAGTTATTTGATGTCCAGTTCTGATTGATTGTTCGTCTTTCATGGGTGCATACTATTTTACATTTCTATACATTACATTGTTTTCACGCTGTTTTTGTTTTTTTTATCATGTAGTTGAGTTCCCAAATTCCTTGGGACGTCACTCGTGACAGCCAAATAAAAAACGGACTGGGAGATCCACCTTTCGGCCACAGAAAACCAGCCATCAGCGACGAGGGTGATCGAGTGAGAGAGAGACAGTAATCCTACCATGGTATGGCCTGGATTCACACAGCTGGTACAGTGGTACTACGGGTATAGAAAACCGACGAGGGTGATGGAGCGAAAGCTTCCAAACCGACCATGCTACGCGGTTGTCCGCATGCAAATCCATCCACCACCATCCCTCATCCCTGGACCATGCGCTCCGCCTGCAAATGTTTGGGCGCTGTCGCCTTCAGTCCGCTGGGGCTCCCGAGGGTCCACTTCCTCTCAGCCGTGCCTTGGCACAGCACCTTTGTACTAGTATCATGCATAGCCATGGGTCAGTGAGCGTCTTTGGACAGGCTTTACCACTTTTCGGTCGGTCGACGAGGGTAACAGACGCTGAGAGTTCAGAGTTGAGCAAAAGTACAGAACAACAAAAAATAACGCCTGAACAAAAGTATGCGTCCAGGAACAGAGGCAGGCAGGCAGCCAAATACCAGCTGGATCGAGTACTTAGGAGCATGGAACATGATTAATAACACAGCCAAGCCAGCAACAAGTTATATCTAGCTAACTCATCTCGCTCTCTCACAAATTAAAATCTGTGCGTCAGCTAGCTAGAAGTATGCAGCCAGTTTTTTTTTCTCTCTCTGCTTCAAACTCAGCACAAATCTAGTGGCTGATTGGATGGTGTCTCCTGGGCATTCGATTTTGGATGCTTGAAACCAAGATCAATTGCCTAGGAGCAGGGCGGAACCAGGAAATTAGTTTTTTAAAATGTTAGGAGCCGGGGGGGAGGGGGGGGGGGGTTTGCGGCGCAGCAGTGTTAATTTTTTAAAATTTATTTAAATTTCAAAAAAGAAAATTAGTGGAGATTTCACATTCATAGGGGGCCTAGGCACCCCCTGTCTCCGCCCCTGCCTCGAGGTTTTCATCCAAACAAGTTTCTAATGTGGTAACTTACATTTCATCATATCTATGCCATTTTATTATACTTGCTCTTAGACCTCATAACTAGGTAGAAAATTGTAAGATCATGGCCAGGCAGCAATCGTCTTGCAACTCTAGCGTCGAGTTGCCAAAACAATTATTCCGGCCTAAGTTTTCAGACATATGATCCATGTGGGACGTATGGATCAGGTTAAATACGACTCGGTTCACAAATTCTTATAGCATTGTTTTATATATAAATAAATGTTAGTCTCTAACAATGATGCACGATTTCTATTAAAAAAAGTTTTAAGCCATGTTTGTTGGGCTAGTAAAAAGACATATCTATAATCCGGAAGTAACAGCCAATAATTGTTTTTATACGAGCATGGTCTACATTTTCCCATATACTCTCTTTGTTTCAAATTATTAGATATTTTGGTTTTTCTAGATATATATTGTTTTTTTATGTATCTAGAGATAATGTATCTAAATACATAGCAAACGATACGTATTAAAAAGCCAAAACATCTTATAATTTGGAACGGAGAGACTACGCTAACATCTCCTTTTTTTAAGAAAAAAAACTGAGAGTTGTAATCAGCTAACCACTGTGACATATGTTTTCGTGCAGGCCGGTCCGGGCAGCCAACCTTATCATGGACCCTACGACTGCGGATCGCCAAGGGTGCGGCGCGTGGGCTTGCGCACCTTCACGAGTGCAGCCCACGCCGGTTTGTCCATGGCGAGGTCAAGCCCTCCAACATCCTGCTGGATGCCGACTACAACGCGCTTGTCGCCGACTTTGGCCTCACTCGCCTCCTCACCATCGCCGGCTGCACCGACGTCTACTCCGTGGCGGGGTCCGGCGGCATCATGGGCGGCGCGCTACCGTATGCTAGGCCCGCCGCTCTAATGGACAAGTCCAGCGCATATCGCGCCCCTGAGGCACGTGCGTCGGGGGGCTCACAACCGCCGAGCCAGAAGTCCGACGTGTACTCGTTCGGCGTCCTGCTGCTGGAGTTGCTCACGGGGAAGTCGCCAGAGCATGCCTCACCGTCCGTATCGGTGCCATCCCTGCCTGGGCAGCGGGAGCTAGAGCAACAAGCTCCGGAGCTCGTGAGGTGGGTGCGGCAGGGGTTCGAGGACGTGCGGCCGCTATCGGAGTTGGCTGATGCCACCTTCCTGAGGGACGCCGCCGCACGGAAGGAGGTTGTCGCGGCGTTCCACGTCGCGCTAGGGTGCGTTGAGGCAGACCCGGAGCGCCGACCACGGATGAAGGCCGTGTCCGAGAGCCTTGACAAGATTGGGGCTTGACTTTTCACTGCCAGGTCGAAAATGGTGGAGTTCTATATTTTTTGCTTGTAATTATCCCTATCATCGTTATTGCTTTTCTTTCTTTATTTTCATTTCCTCCCCTTGGATGCAAGGAATGTTGAAATATGTACGCTAGGAGCCGGGACCGGATTTGTTGCTTTGATGTCCTCGAATTTGTGGAGTTGTATTCTTAGTTGACTGCAACACGTGGGTGTTGATTGATAACCAAAATTGTCAAAAGTGCTAGATCTAGAATTTCCAACAGAAATAGGTTTAGCTGGTTTCCAGATTGGCTAAGTTGGTTTTGGCACTTAGTCAAAATGCATAACAGACTCTACCATTATGTTCCTCTTGTTGAGGCGATTGAAAAAGATACGTGGATCATCCAATTTGGATTCCGAATAAAATAAAATTTTGATTTTGGGGAACAGATCTAGCAGAAACCGGCTAAGCTGGTTTTGAAAACTCATCCAAATTGAAGAGTGGACTTCACCATTGCATTCCTCTAGTTGAGATGATCGGAAAACACATAAATAGAGTTCGGATGAAGAATTACGGCCTCAAGAAGTTTTCACCCTGCACACGCACAAACCGGCTAAGCCAATTTCAGAATTCGGTTTTCGTCGAGTCCAATTCAATTCTAATTTGATGGGAACTCGCCTATTGTCATGGGAAACTTGTAGATTTCATTTGAAAAAGGTTTCCTATTAGGATAAAACCACCCCTCCATATATACTAGAGAATGACAGCCGATTGAGGCAATCCAACACACAATCGATCAAAAATCAATGTACTACTCATTTTTCCCAACTTTTACTCTTCCAACCTTCTAGTATCGCATTGCAAGATGGGCGTCCTCTACAAGCTGTCGTTACTGTGATGATCGGTTTTTTGAGAGTAACAGAGAAAAACTAGACCAAATAGGTTAACAGGGATAACCTACCTTTAATGAACTTCCACTTTATTTCTTTGTATCTATTATTCATATCAACAATGATGTAACTTATTAAACTATTCACTGTTGTACGGTGGTGGTCAAGCTACGTGAGTCATGATGATTGGTTTGTGGATTGTAACTCTACTTTTGATCCAATGTCTTTGGTGTAGTGGAGATATGATGTCATCTCCCAGGGATTATCGAGGTTGATTTGTTTAAATCGGGTCAGTTAAGTGGATGACACTTGATTTAGGTTAATCAATACGGCGATCTCTCACACATTTCATCAATTCTACTTGCATTGTTATCTTTTACTTGAACTAGATTGTCTCCACAACAATACATCACTTTGGCTATTCATTTTAACGCAATATGAAAAATCATCAAGTTTGCCTTTATCATCGAATCATTGAACATTTCAAATAATACAACATTTCGTATCTCAAGTGTATGTAATATAATTAATTACCTGTTCAACACTTAGCAAACTTGTAGGATGTTCTTTTTAAGAATTTATCTTAGTCAACCTTCTGTGAAGGGCATGAACCTCCGGTCTTAATAAAAGTTTAGAGAGGTTGATTTCATTTTCATTTTGAGATGAGAGCTAGTTTGCGGGGAACACAGATCAATATAAGGGGCGCCAAGAATGGAATGGATAAGTTCGCCGTCCTCCATGGGCGGATCCACAGTTGTGCCTGGGTATTCCCAGGCATACCCAACGTTTTTTTGGAAAACTTTAGTACTTCCTCCATTCTAAATTATAAGACGTTTGACTTTTTTGACCTCAAGTTTGACCATTCGTCTTATTCAAAAAATTTGAGCAAATATAGTCATATTTAAGTCATTCTTAAAGAACTATCATTAATAAAGCAAGCCACAACAAAATAAGTGATGTTTTGCAAAAAAATTTGAATAAGACGAGTGGTCAAACTTGGTGTCAAAAAAGTCAAACGTCTTATAATTTGGGATGGAGGGAGTAGTTTGTAGAGGTATATACATGTATTATATAGTTAAGGTCTCAAATTGCTATTCTTTACTATGTTTAGGCTCTGATTCGCGTCAAACTCAAAGAAGCCCACAGGCCACAATCTCCATCCTCTCAACAAAAAAATTCCCTTTCGTGGAATCGCACCGCGCCGCAGCTAGCCCGCCCGCGCCCGCGCCCTTGCGGCCGTCGCGACGCCACAGCCCGCCGCCCCGCCCCACACCGGAACGTCGCCGGCCGCTGGCCTCCAACCCGCCTCCCACTCGCCGCTCGTCCTGGGGCTCGGCGCGACCACGCGACCCCGCGCGCAAGTGGCCCACGCGGCGCCCGTGGCACCGAGTCACCGACTGCGACCTCGATTTGATTTCGAGGCCACTGCGTCCCTCAGCCTTTCCTTCCTCCTATCGCTTCGTTTCCAAGAGTCCATGTTTCTCTCCCCTGACCTGTCGCTTGCCTGCGCCGTCGTCGCCTTCCCATGGAGGCCCTCATCCCAACTAATCCCACGGTTCCCCTCCCGCTGCACCCTCACATGCCACGCAGCGGCGCCCAAAGTGCCCCTCCCCATCGCCTCGCCGGCCTCCCTCGGGGACGACCCTAGCAGGTGGGACCCCGCCGAGTGCGACGCCCTCCTCCGCGGCGGGGAGCAGGTCGCCTCCGTGCTGCAGGAGATGCTCACGCTGGTCAGATGCCCTTCCACCGTTTTTTTTTCTTCTACCGTTTCTTCGGTTCCTTCACTGAATCATGACGGCGATTACTAGTATGAATTTATGAAGAATTGCGTAGTTTCTCGGATTTCCAATCTTATTAGGTCGTTATTTATATCACAAAAAAGTTAAGCTGTACCGCAATGAACTGTTCCACTAGTTTGTTTCGTGGCTAGATAGTATGCTAATGGAGTTTGGTCCTCTTGGACTAATTGGCAAAGAGTTATGAAAGCTTAGCCCATTGCTACAGTCAATTTATCCTCCACTAGCAAATTTGCCCGTGCGTTGCAACGGAACGCATAAGTTATTGTGCAGTCACTTAAACGATTTATCTCTACACCTAAAAAGATTCCAGAGGAATCGTTCACAGCGCAAAATCTTCTCCGGCAAAAGAAAACGCCGACTCTAAAAAGAACGGACTCTGGATCGGACCAGACTCTTGTGTAAAAAAACGCTCCTTACGAAATCATCGAATGGGACTCCGGGGACCGGACTAGAGAAATCGGATCGGACTCTGTCGATGGAAAAAATCTCCGGGGAAAGAGAGGGTTTCGTGCACATAGGACTTAGTATGCGCGCTCCTGCGAACAAAGTCTCGCGAATGAAGTCTATGCGGTTTCAACATTCATCAAGGCCGAAGTCCACCCGGTCCCTGGCCCCACCTCAACTTCGCGCCCTGTTGGACGTACACGATCAGACCTTTAATTTGGTTGCCATGCATGCATGCATATGGGGCTCGCATTGCATCAAACAATTGAGCCTCTGATTTGCTTGCCATGCATGCATGCAATCCTGCATTGCCAACGAACAAAAAAAAAGAAAAAAAGGAAAGAAAAATGAAGCATGAATTTCATGCATCTATGATTCCATGGATGACAAGGAAGCGAGCGGGTGGTAATTCTTTTTCCTGTTTTGTATTTTGCCACGACGGTCACGAGCCGTCAGATGTGGCAGTGGACGGCGGATTGTGTCGTAGGTCCACGTGGAGAAATACTACGTATGTGTTTGGAGTATTACACAACACGTCCAAACGACGGACCAACGTGACAGTACATTAATAAGAGTACGTTCCAATTGGACCCAATATATATTAGAATCGGACTTCGTATCACTAGACACGTGTTGTTCTAACATATATGAACACGGTATATGAGTCCGGGTCACGTACACGACCCAATTCGTTTTGGAATCGGACTCCGTATCATGCTTTACAAAAGGGTTATATATATATATATATATAAGTCCGGACGGAAGAAACTTCCCATTGTCCAGTAGTTAGAAGGAGACAGACAAAAAATAGGTGAAGAGAAATTTTGCCTCTTTATTATTAGGTATAGATTTCCTTTCTTCTACGGCTTACTAGTTTGTTCTAGATTATAATTCACTCTAAATTGTGCAAGAACTATCATTGGGGGAGTCTTGAATGTTGAATGTGCCTAAGTGTTAATCTCATGTAGTTGTGCACAATATAACTACTATTCATGTGGTCTGTCTAAATGGCTATACCTTATAATTGTATTATTGATATTGTTCTTGTATGTGGTTGGTCGTTGGTGTTTCTAGATGGAGGACATGGAGATGGATGGTGCATTTGAGCCGATTGCTGTGGAGCTGGTGGCACAGGGAGTTATTGGGAAGAGGGTCGACGAGATGGAGTCAGGCTTTCTTATGGCACTTGATTACATGATACAACTTGCACAGAAAGACGCAGATGATGAGGTACTTGATAGAGTCATTGCCTAACTCAGCCAAAGTACTTGTTTGCATAACACATTATTTATTCTTCACTAGGCGTCGTTGTAGAGAGAGAGAGAGAGAGCAGAGCATCTCACACCCCTTGGGTTGGGCTTTCATATATATAGTCACAAGGACTTCAATACAATTACAATTAGACCCCAAAATATATACATATCTAACACCCCTGCAGTAGTAGCGGGAAGTTCACAAACGCATAGACTGGACCAAAAATCAGTAAATAACTGTACAGGTAGGCCCTTAGTCATGATATTTGCGAACTGATGTGAGGATGACACATGCAGAACACGAACTTCACCAAGCGTGACCTTCTCGCAGACGAAGTGAATGTTGATCTCGGTGTGCTTGGTCTGGCAGTGATGAGTGGGGTTAGCTATCATGTATATAGCACTGACGTTGTCACAGGAGACAATCGTGGTGGAGGGTAGCGGTAGATGTGATCTCTCGGAGAAGCTGGCGCAACCAGCAGCACTTGGCGAAGGCATGGGTGACGGCATGGTACTTTGCTTCAGCACTAGAGTGAGAGACAGTGGTATGATGCTTGGACGACAATGACACCATGTTGTCGCCGAGGTAGACGCAGTAGCCCGATGTGGAGCGGTGGGAGCACCCTGCCCAGTCCGCATCTAATGTGAGAGACTGGACAGGACTAGTGCCAATGTGTAGACCGGCAGAAAGAGTGCCCTTGACATAGCGGATAATGCGTTTAACAAGGGCAAGGTGCGGCCCTCGAGGGTCGTGCATGAAGAGGCACACCTGCTAGAACGCATAGGCCAGGTCATGCAATAAGGTACTGTAGTGCCTCGGCGAGGCTACCGTACTCGTATGGGTCGACGACTGGGGCACCATCTGTAGCTAAGAGCTTGGACTTGGAGTCCACAAGCTTCGCGATGGGATGGCACTTAGACATGCTAGCATGCTGGAGAAGCTTAATAGCATAGTGGCGCTGCGAGAGGAATAGTCCATCGGTTGGCATGTGACGGAGATGCCGAGGAAGTGATGGAGCACGCTGAGGTCAGTCATCGCGAACTCGAGCTGAGGCTTGTAGTGATGCGACATAGGAGGTCCAGTAAGGAGGCCATCAGGACGATGTCGTCGACGTATAGCAGCAAGTAGGAGACGTTGTCTCGATCTTTATAAATAAAGAGAGACGCATCACTTGTGGATGGCGTGAATTCGAGTTGGCGAAGATATGGCAAGCCGCTGGTACCACGCCCGGGGAGCTTGCTTCAGGCTGTAGAGGACTTCTGCAACAAACAGACATGATCAGGTGCAGAGGGATTGACAAAGCTAGGAGGCTGCTGGTAGTAGACGGTCTCCTCAAGACTGCCATGGAGAAATACATTCTTGACGTCAAGTTGGTGAATCGGCCATGACTGTGAGGCAGTGATGCTCAGGACGACGTCTCATCGTGGTCCATGTCGTGCTGTTGGGAGAAACCGCGAACGACCCAGCGAGCCTTATGGCGGGTGAGCGACCCATTGGCGTGGTACTTATGCTTGTAGATCCACTTGCCGATGATGACATTGGCGTGAGGAGGTTGGGGAACGAGGTGCCAAGTCCCAAAATCGATGAGTGCCTGATACTCATCAGCCATGGTCGCACGCCATTGCTGGTCACTGCCGTAGTTGGAAGGCAGGGGCGAGGCGACGGCGGTGGAGACGAAGGCACTGCTGTAGTCGACCGGCCGGATCTCGGATGGCGCCTGTTTGTAGCCTCATCGCAGCCCGTCCCGCTGCCAGAGCAACATGAGGCGCAGGTGGCAGGGTGGTGCACTTGGGGTGCCAGTGGCGCACCTGGAGCCATGACCACCGATGGCGCCGAAGGTGCCGGTAGCGTGGTGGCAGTGTTCGGTGATGGCGGGGCACCGCGCCGCACGTAGACGCGGCCGAGGGTGGTGTTGGTGGCACAAGTGGAGCAGGAGGACCGTAGACAATCACCGTGGGGTCGTCTAGGGGAGATGAGCCAGACAGGGGCATGAGACCACGCCTGCCGGGCTGAGTGGGCGCGTCACCCGTGAAGGGTGGGCGACCGTGTCGCTCTCATCGACGAGGAAGTTGAGCGAAGCTGGGGTAGACGGACCTGCAGAGTTAGTGGAGAAGGGAAACAACATCTCATCAAACCTCACATCGCGGGAAATGATGATGCGGCGTGATGAGAGATCAAGGCAGCGATATCCTTCGTGGGAAGAAGAGTAGCCGAGGAATACGCAGGCAGCGGACCGTGGAGTGAGCTTATGTGCAGAAGTGGCACTAAGGTTTGGGTAGTAGAGGCACACGAAGACATGAAGATGGGACAAGTCAAGCTGCTGACCGTAGAGGCGAGAGAAGGGGATCTCATTGTGTATGGCAGAGCGTGGGCGGCGATTAAGAAGATAAGTGGCTGTGGTGTGAGCTTCGGCCCAGTAGGCGGAAGGCATGGAAGAATGGAGAGAGTGCTCACTATATTTTTGATGGTGCACAGGCTGCGCTCAGCCTACGTGGGCTCCGTCTGGGAAGGTCGGGGCGCGATTCCCGCATGGGAGAGACGACCGCACGCGCACGAGTGATGCTTGGGCGCGTGAGGACAGCCGAACGGAAGGAACTGTTGGGAAGGGGGTGCGTGCATCAGCCGGGTGTGCGCGAGGGAGATGCGGCCGCGTGGGACCAGGGAGGGGAGAAGGAGTCAGCGCGCAGGAGATGGCCGTGCGCAAGCAGCGCGTGGGGACAGGAAGGGGGAAGAAGTCAGTGCGCGCAGGAGATGGCCGCGCACGAACAACTCGTGGGGCCAGGGAGGGGGGAAGAAGTCCACGTAGGAGAGAGGAGGTGGTCGCGCGGCTGAGGAGCAGCGGCGTGAGGAGAGGACGGCCGTTCGTGGGCAGGAGGCCACACGCGCAGACAGAGGAAGAGTGGTGGGAGGGGTTAGAGCAGCAGCCGGAAAGGAACCCGGGCTTGCGGTATGATGTAGAGAGATAGCAGAGCACCTCACACCCCTTGGGTTGGGTGGCGGCTTTCATATATATATAGTCACAAGGACTTCAGTACAATTACAATTAGACCTCTAGATATATACATATCTATCAGTTATCCACTCATTTGCCTATCTTTGTTAAGTAGCACAATCCAGCTATGTATTTTGTCTTTGCCATATTCTAAATATTTTTATACCACCTCTCAAAAAAAATATTTTTATACCAATAAGGTATATTGATGTTTCTTTAACTGTAACAGAGAAATTAAATATTATTACTAGTGGGTCCAAAGTTGTTTATATTTATTCATAGTACTAGTTGCTTTAATTAGAAGATGCATAAGTCTAAGGGACCTTTCAGATTGCTGTGTTGATGTGATAGCCATAAAATCCATGTATGCTTCGAGACATTGTTGTCAGACTGGAGTGCTTACTAAATCCTTCTATATGCATATTTCCCCTTAGCTTATTCTACATGCTTTACATGCTTGTCTTATGATGGCAGCGTAAGTCTCTTCTTGAGGTAATTAAGCAGACAGTGCTAGACCATCTGACAAAGAAATGTCCTCCACATGTAAGTGTTGTTTCAAGTGCCCAGTGTTATCTGCTTATATGTGTGTATGGATGTGGGCGTGTTTGTGTCTTCTGACTGGTGGTGTTGTATTTTACAAACCAGGTCCAGGTTGTTGGACTCCTTTGCCAGACTGAAAAGAAAGAGAGCAGGCATGAATTGTTGCGCCGTGTAGCTGCTGGTGGAGGTGTTTTTAAGAACGATAAAGGTCTTAAGTGCCAAATTCCTGGGGCAAATCTTAGTGACATTGCAAATCAGGCAGATGATCTACTAGAGGTAAGTTGAAAAGCATGAGTACAGGCATCCTTCACTGATCGCCTTCCATGAAATAACACAATCTTCATAACCTGATTCTTTGCAATGAAACATTTTCTTTTCTGTAAGTACGTTCAATGATAAGTTGATAGGAGGAGAGTAAAACCTAATTACAATGTAGACTTGGACACTCAGTACACACATATATACTCATACTAAAGAGTTCTGTCCTAGACAGGTTTAGACAGATGCCAGTTCATAGATGGACTATGAGACTGTATGACATGCTACATACTATTATCTTACAATTCTCGTTCAATTTTGTGAATGAACAATATTGTTGGTGCATTGAGCATTAGCTTCAGATGCTATATGTTACTCCCTCTGTCCTAGAATATATCTAGTTTTAGACTTTTCCAGACAGATTAAGGAAAGCGATTAAATGTCTAAGTTACCCTTCATTATCTTGGTCAAGTTACATGCGCCTGATAGCCATGTATCTGGTGGGCAGCGCTGCCTAGCATATTTGTTGAAACAAGGAAACTTGCATATTTGTTTGTGCTGCCTGCCAACAGTCGCGTGATGTTGAAAGGGCACAGGGCCGGTGCTACAATGGTTGTCACCTTCGTCCTCCCTACTCTCACCACCTGCCTCATGGTGGCTTCTCGCCATCGGCACAGGCGTAGGTACTTCCACAGTCTCTGCAGCGCGACGGTAGCGGGCCAGGACTCTAGGCCCATGACTCCATGAAGCACCCGACGACGCCCGGGGCAGCCCCATTGGCCACAAATGCCTGTAGCACCAAGGTTCAATGTGCACTCATGGGCCACCACGTCGGCAAAACCAGGGTTGAAAACCACCTCATCAACGGGTTATATACACGGTTGGAAGATGTTTGTGGGGGCAGAATACATGGTTTTATAGTTCAGTTGGTGAAGTAGACACCAAGCCAAACATCAGGGGGGGTTATATATAAGACTTTTTCCTTGCATATTTTGCATCATCTGAAAATGCCCACAGTACTATTGTTGGAAATTGAACTTTCTTGAGTGATTCATTCTTGCTGCTTCTAATAATTCATTGAATTCCCGGTCTTTTATTTCTGGAGGGAGGGAAAAATTGTGCTACTTGTCAACCAAACACTAAAATTTGCCTCTAGTCATAGGAAACATGTGGACTGTGTTACCAGTGTGTTCTAAACAACTTCAACTTACAAATATAGAATGCTAGGGCTGCCTCACTATTTTATAATTTTATCTCACACTGCTTAAAATAGATCATCACACCTAGAATGCTGGTATGCCTAGTTAGAATTGCAAAGCCCAAAGGATATTTGAAACTCCCAAATGGAACAGAGACAAGATGCTAGAGGTGAAGATCATTCCATATCACTTTGCTTCTTGGAGATGATAAGAGTAGGCTGATAACTTTTCGAAAAGAACTGCTTGTAGTAGTTAATTATTGTTGTTTCCATGTTGAAGAATTTTCATGAATCTTCTAACGTCTTGGTTATTATTACAGTCAATGGAATCTAGGGACACCATTCCTGATCGAAAACTTCTTGCAAGACTAGTTATAGTAAGAGAAGAAGCTCGGAATATGATGGGAGGTGGCCTGTTAGATGAGAGAAATGATCGTGGTTTGACTACCCTCCCTGAGGCAGAGGTATCTTCAAACTTGGAAATCCTAATGTGACATGGTAAACGTGTATTGCATGACTAATTGCAAAATATCAAAGGGTCTTTAGTCTATTTGGATTACTTATATATGGTTGTTGAGATGCGATGAAGCAACATCATCAATTTGCTTGTCTGCGTATATCTCAGTATCTATAATATTATTTAGCAATTTGATGTTTAACAACTACATGAACTTTTCCATTTTATCACTTTGAGGAGTTAATACCTTTAAGTCTTTGTTCTCTTTTCTTCCTATTTATATGAACTCAAATTTGAGTGTCGTCCATTATGAGTGCAAAAGGACTATTTTGATTTTCTTGTTTGTTGACCAAATATTATTTGAGTATTTTTTTTATAATAAAGATCCAAATATATTAAAAATGTGAAAGCTCGATACGAAGGCTTGGGAATTATCTTCCCAAGAAACAAACTTTTAGCTCCCTACTGTCACGAATAAAGAAAGACTCAACTGGATAATGATATTGAGGCCCAATAGAAATTATATGTAGAGTAAAGAGAAAGACCCTAGACTAGGAGATTACACTAATACCCTTGACTACTATACCTTAACACCGCTCTCAAATGCAACGTGAATGCAATGTCGTTGTATTTGGAGAGTTCACACTATGCACTAGACTTGAAAATCCAAAATCCAAAATAGATGTACTCGAAGCGTACAACTCGACCTAGAACAATGTCGATGTAGAAAATGATATCCTCCACAAGAGGGTACTGCCTTCATAACCCGTACTTCAGCAAATATCTCAAGCCTTCACGAAACAGTACTTCAACTCTTCAAATATGAACCTTTGCTTTGGAGACTTTGAACTCGACGAGAATAGAGATGTGTCATGACAAACCAAAAGAAGTGCAAGACGGCACACAGTAGGATAGAATGGTGATGACAACAAATAAATGACCATTGATCATGAAGTGTAGCAAAATGGCTACGAAAGAGACCAAGAAGGCATAGCCGCATCAATGATGATGATGATTAGCTAAATCGACGGGACTCTGCTAACCAAAGCAAAACAATTGGTTGATCTGACAAAAATTGTGGACACGCACGACTTGCACGGCTTGACAAATTTGTAAATTGGGCTTGGATGGACACAAATGCAATGGAAGATAGGCCTCAATATACTAGCAGCATATGATTGGAGACCATTCGCACCCAACAGAACAGAGCAGAGGGCACCCAGAGCACCACTGCAGCAGACGACAAATTAGGTCCACGACTGCGGACTCCAGGCCGCGATGAGTGGCTGAGGCCGTGAGGTGACTTCCGCGACAAGTCTGCAGACGAGCTTAGGGCGGACGAGGAGTCGCACGGACGTGCGAGCTCTCTGTGTATGAAGACGGCGGGCCGAGCAGACAAGTCCTCAGATGGGCGGACGGAGGCGGCGGCCACGGAAGATGCCGCGGCAGGAGACGCACGGACGAGGGCCACACGAACATTCGCTCGACAGGAGGAATGCAGTGTCGCGGACGGGCAAGCGATGGGTCGATTGGACCGTGGGTGGGCACGGATGAGGAATCGCGACGACCTGTGGATGAAGGCCGCGCGGTCTTGGAGACGGACATCGCGGACAGATGGCGTGATGCGGCGATGGGCCGCGTGAGCGGGCCAGCGCTTGAGCGGACACGCGACGGCGCCAGAGCGGCTGTGGAAGTTGACCACATACGAACAGACGTCGAAGGACACGGATGGCACGCCACATACAGATGACGTACGTACTTGACATAGATGACCGAAGTTGTGGATAGGGAATCCGCCCGACTGGGCGGTTCCGCGAAGAGCGGACTCCGGGCAGCATTGACGGCGAGATGCTGAAGATCCATGTGAGGACTAGGCTGCCCCCGGGAGCAGAGATGGATTCTCTTGGGGGGAGCACAGCGGGGAGGGTGGTGGCTGGATCTAAACCTAGAGCTTTGGTACAATGTTATGAATAAAGAGACTCAACTAGATAATAACATTGAGGACCAATAGAGACTATATAGAGAGTACATAGGAGACACAAGAGGAAAACCCTAGACTAGGAGATTACATTAATACCATTGACCACTATACCTTGACAGCTAGACAGATAGAGTCAGGACTTTGACTCAAACAAGGAGCACATAAACAGATCCTCATTCTCACATTCGGTTAGTACAATTGGGGCTCCCCGGAATCTTCTTTTTGTTTGCCAGTTCACTCGTGACAATTCCTGTTCTATTGAGTTTGACGCTTTGGATTTTTCTATTAAGGACCAGCAGACGGGGTGCGTGATTCTTCGTTGCAATAGTAGCGGGGACCTCTACACCACTTCTCCATGCCACCCTACAGTTGCAGCGTTGCCACTTTGTCCACGCTCTAGCACCACCGCCTCGGCTATCCCGGTCCTTCCACCCTCACAACACTCCACAACATGTCGGTCATCTCTTGTAATAAGCAGCCGCGATTCTTGTATCATGCCTGCCAGCTTAGCAAACACACATGGCTACCCTTTAGCAGTTCCACCTCTGTCACTACTGCTATTTGCTTTAATTCATTGTGAAGTATGTATATCTCCGGTGCTCAGTACTTCAGGTTTCAAATATTATCTGGTGTTGCTTAATGATTACTCCCATTTTTGCTGGTCTTTTCGCTTACGCCACAAATCTGATGTGCACCACCATATTGTTGAGCTTATTGCTTATGCCCACACGCAGTTGGGACCATCCTGAAGTCCTTCCAAGCTGATACAACACTGAATTCGTAAACAATGCCACTATTGCATTCCTATCTAGCCATGACATTGCCTTGCATCTTTTGTGCCCCTACACCTCTCCACAAAACGGCAAAGCTAAATGCATGCTCCGCACAATCAACAACATAGTTTGCACCCTGCTGCTCCATGCGTCCTTGCCTCCACCCTATTGGGCTGAAGCCCTCGCTGCTGCCACATTCTTACTTAATAGGCACCCTTCTTTGTCCATTTATCACAACATCCCTACCACCTCCTGCATCAAAAGCTCCCGGATTACTCCTCTCTTCGTGTGTTTGGCTGCCTCTGCTATCTGAACCTTAGTGCCACGACACCCCACAAACTCTCTCCTCACTCGACTCCATGCATGTTTCTAGGATACCCCTCCACTCACAAAGGGTATTGCTGCCTAGACATGTCCACTTGGCGCATTATTGTCCCATGCCATGCCGTCTTCGATGAGTCGTGTTTCCGTTTACTGCGGCGCCCTCAGCGGCCTCTGTGCCGTCGTCACTGGATTTTTTGATACAGGGCCTCTCTCCACTGTCGGAAACTCTGCCTTCGAGCGTTGAGCGACCGCGTGCTCCTTTGGTTGCTCCCTGTACCAGTGAGGCTATTCATATTCTAATAGATTGCTCACCTGTGTAGGGGATTTCTATGCCAACAATCTACAAACTTACATGCTCAAATAGTAGACACTTGTAGAACCTCTGCCCTAAGCTCTGCGGCTTGCTCGATACCCGGCCAACCTGCCTATTGCCACAAAGGTTGCACTGCACCCATGGAAGGTTCCCTTGAGCATCTCTGAATGCTGAAAGAAAGGGTGGGCTTATGCCGACGCAGATTGAGAACTCGCCGCCATCCTCCACCTCTGCTGGCCCTCTAGTGGCTAGGGTTTCAGCAGGGACCGGATGAGAGAGGAAATAGAGAGGGCGAAGAGTGAGTGGTTTTAGGAGGAAGAAGACAACGAGAGAAAGGGAGAGCGACTGGCTAGGGTTAATGGGTTTGGTCAGACAGCGTTGGCCGAGCTAGGGGCAAAATCGTCCACTAAGAATCTTCTCCCTCCAGAAACAGTGAAAATCATATTATATTGCGTGAGGTGTGTTACAAAACAAACACGATTCAATAATGGTACTCGGCGAATTTTGATGTTGGTAGTGTCATGTAGACAAAACCACGTTTTTTCAATGTCCCAGAGCAAAATTTGCCTTATTTCTAAAACTAGCGAGGGGAACAAGGGGAAAGAAGTTGAGGCCAGCTCCTTCCCACCAACCAGCAAGGTTGCCGGAGATGGGGGAGGGAACGGGCCAGATCTGGGTGGCCCTAGTGAATTGAGGAAGAAGGTTGAGTCTCCCAGTCGCTCTCGACTTGTTGCTTGCCTGATTTGTGTATGCTTGTAACATGGTGTCATCAACAATGAACGAGAATTGAGATCAGCCAGATGTGAATTTAATGGGTCACACAGCTAATGATGTTAGTGATAGAGTCCCCGTGGCAGGTGTCCTGTCAATCAACCAGGGATATTTTGTTGTTAGAGAAATTGGCAAGAAAGATGCAAGAAATTGGCAACTGAAAAACAGAAGTTTGCACTAACGACTTGTGGGTAATGGCAAGAGAAGTTAAAACTTATTCTATAATTAGAAGGAAGGCTGTTTTTTACTGGCTGAAAAAATGCTCGAACTATAGACGATTTATCGAGATCATTCATTTATATGTCATTGAATTTAAGGTATTCTTTCACATTAAATTGACAGGTAAACTTTTTGAGCAAGCTCGTTGCTCTTAAACCTGGGAAGGCATTGGAAAGGATGATAAAGGATGTTATGAATGGCAGAGGGGAAGGTGCTGATAACATTGAACCAAGTGCTGCTTCACATTCTGAACAGGAGAGTCTAACTGGAGTATTAGGAAGGGTGAGTTTTGAGTTCAATTGGTTCATTAGTATGTTCAGAAATTAGCAGATATTTTGCATTACTAACACATACTTATGTGACCTCTAGGGAAGTGTATCTGGCCACAAGCCACGGCCAGTCCGCCCTGGAATGTTCCTTGAGACTGTTTCCAAGGTATTGATCTCATCTTTCATTTTATACAACACATTCACTTTTTTTAGCATGACATACGTTTTCCTTTTGTCTGCAATTTCGTCGCATGGCTGTAAGGTCCTGGGTGGCGTATATGCAAGTAACACATCTGGCATTACAGCTCAACATCTGGAATGGGTGAGCACCTTACTGGTCCATTCTTTGACTGATCTCTTGGCTTATAATCTACTCTTGTATGCCAATCATGATGGGCATGGTTTGACCGTATTTTCTCATTTTAGGTACATCAAACAACACTCAAAATTCTTCAGGAAATGGCCTTCTAGCATTGTTATCAGGGTTCACTAATAGTTTGTGAACATAAGGAGTATATAGCTGCACATCTGTAGCTATTGAAGGTATGGACTGTTTTCTACTTACCGGATTTACTGGTCCTACTGGTCCCGCTGTGGTTGTTATTAGAGACCTTTTTTATGTGGTCACATATCTTTTTGTTGAGAAGTGGAGTGGAAGAAACGATAATGGGTTATCTAAAGGCCATAGATCACTCGTGGGAAGAATGTTGCCGTGTTGTGCAGTCTAGAAGTAACTTACAGGCTTGGAAGTGGTAATGTGGTGTAACCATGTGGTTGCCCTTGCCAATCGACTAATTTTAAGTACTAGACTCATGACAGATTTAAGGCGTAATACCATTATTGACATTGGTGTTTGTTCCTTGGCAATCTGTAATTTTATCTTTTCACACATTGTTCCGGACTTCTGGTTGTTTATTCGTCATAGGTGATATTCGGTTAGAAGAAGCTACAATTAAGAGTGGTATCTTGGAATACAATAAAATGTGGCTACAGTAGTCTGAATATAACCCCAGGTCTTTTCTCCAGTTGGCAACAGGCAAATGATGGGGGAAGTATGTGTGTGGGTGGGGGTGGGGAGACCACATATTCCGTACAAACATATAGAAACTAATTCAGAGAAATGCACTTATGTAACTCAAGATTTTGTAACTTGGCATATCTACGGTTCATCCATATATGTACACACACGAAAATGTTGGGATGCAAAATCAGTTTGGAAAAAATCATATGAAAATGACAAATTCACTTAGTATGTGCACAAAAGACAATTCTAGAAATTTTGTCTTCTAGTAGACATGCACTTGAAATTTATTATTTTCGTATGAATTTTTTAAAATGATTTTGCATCTCAAATATTTCATATGGGTATATGGGTGAACTATAGATGTGCCAAGTTTCAAAAATTTTTGAGTCATGGAAATGCATTTTTAATTTGTTTTCATCTTTTCACCACATATTTTCCTAGTATGATGGTCCTTTGGTTGTGACTGCGAAAATACTTATGTATGACTTAAGTAAACTGAATTTTCATCATTTTAAATTAGTTTTACAAAGAAAATATTGAAATTTAAAATGTACTCCATATTCAAAACTAAATTTTGTATGGCATGGATTTTAAACAATGATATATGTTTAAAAATGAATGCATTTGCATAGGAACGATCAAGGATCGTGAGAAACTAAACACCAACTCACACAAGCACTGCAAAGTCATTTTTCTTTTTTAAAAAAGAAAATAGTTTCGACCTCTGCGACTGCAAACACTTAAGTTCCTACATGGTTTTTAGCTTACTAGAAAGTGAAAAGAAAGCGCGCTTCGCGGTGCCCTACCAGGACTTTATTCTATAAGCCTGATGGTGAAGCAATGCTATAAAATACATATGAAGGAACTCTCTGAGTCAGTTAGTGTCAATAACACTAATTACAGGTTCTTGCAATCCATAGAATCTATTCATAGATCACATGCAAGACCAGAATTCATTACTGTTAACAGTTATTTGCCTGTTGTTAGGAATCTGGTCCAAATTTCCATATGAAACAGGAAGCATACAGTTCACAACATGCAGCTATGCTGCTCACCCAGATATCCAGATCATACATAAACAAAAAGGTAGCCCAGTCAGTTCACACTTGGTGGCTTTCGTCACAGACAAGCGAAGCAATGGAGTGACGAATCCAGTCATTCAGTGGAAGCCTACAATAGAAGAAACTATTAGCTGATCGGAATAGTATATAGAGAAGTATCATGAGATTTTAAAACTCATCGAGGACAGTAGAGCTGACAATTCTAGTCCAAGAAGACTCATGCATTCTATCCGAACTGGATCTATGCCAAGATCCATTCTAGTCCCAAGTCCCAACTAAACACTAATCTAACTCAAGAATACTCCAGTTTGCTGATTGATTTATCAAAACCGGCATGGGTACATCCTCCTTTGTGACATCAGGAACATAAGAACCTGCATGAAGAGAGAAGAAACAGACCAAGACAGTGTATCCTGCACGGCGAGGCACAAAACAAACCCGCACGGATCACGCACGCACCGTGAGCAATTGCCGCCCGGGTCTGTTGCCCGTCTGGCTGTTACAAAGCAATCCGTTCCTCAAGGAGATGAACCAATAGGGTTAGAGAGATCACATCCAACCAGATTAGTGACCTGTATTAATCCTAGCCTTAGATCTAATCCAACGATCAAATGTAAACCTCCGTGTAACAACCGTAGTTTACGTACGGACTACTCCTCCTCTTACGGAACCGACATCAACGGGAGTATATCCATTGGGCGACCGCGTATCCGCGTCCCCGAACGGGCATCCGCAACTCTCGTGGCGTCGCTTCACCCTGTATAAATCCCGAAGATCATCAATGGAAAAGTTCAGTTTGATTCATTTTTTCTCTCGATTACCACCAGTTCTAAACACTGGCAACGGCACAAGGAAAACTACCATGGCATGGATAGAGACTGACTTGGCGCTAATCAATCTGGCTACGACGCTAAGTTAACCCAGCCCGGGAGGCCGCGGACGGCAATCATCGGGTCTGACCGCTCACGGCGACTTAACTTGTTCGTACTCTGTTTTTTGCAGAGGGAATTTATTGCGTTTGAGAATAATAAGTCGCGTGTACACTGACTTAAGTGACACCCTATTCGTTTGAGCTATTCAGTCAAATCAACAGCCATCCAGTAGTGTTTTTCTCTCACAATAAACCAACGAACAGTACTTTCAGCCACAATAAACCAACGAAACGAACAGGCTGCATATGGCATACTCATTTCATCAAGCTGATAATTAACTTGAAATTGAAAATAACGTGGTCAAGAAAAAGGAAATGCAAGAAAGAGCGATGCAATTCTCAGTCAGCCATAATTGGCTGCGCCCAGGCACGTCTGTCAGTATAGTAATTCGCACCCAAATTAGATCACACAGGTCCAAAGAGCAACCGTACAGCTCGTACGCCCCCATGGTACTCGGATTGGGTGACATCGGTGAACTGATTGAAGCCATCAGTTGTTCAGTAGCAAAACGGAGCTGAAGCTGAAAAATTACCGAGGGAAAACCACAAGACTGTTATTGCTTCAGCAGAGAATGGTAACCAACTCAGAATGGGTTCAAATTTTTGATGTGGGAAGAAAATCACAGCTACCTAATAATTAGTAATATTAAGATTAAGATGGCCTAGCCTATTTGTTATGATGGTTGGGTTGTATGGGTCGGGGCTGGACCGTGATGTTCGAGCATGGCAGCTGCATGGATGGTCGAAAAATAGACCTCGCTTTTTTCAAACGACCAAAAAGTTATTTTTGCCAAACCAAAATCTGAATGAACTGATATTGTAGGGATATGATGTATTTTTATATCAGCAACAACCCACATTCAGAAATTCCTTATTCAAGCTTAGAGAGCAGATACAGCTTACATTCAAGTAAAGCTCATTATCGGTACAGAAACACACACACACAAGTAAAGCACAGCACAATACATGAATGGAAATATAAGCAAAATCAAGGGCAGGGGCGGGGCAGTGGTAGTAAATATATAATGTGTCTGCAGGCACTAGCACTTGCACGGTATCTTAAAAATAATTAGAAACATCTAGCCTTTAATAGCCGTCAAATCTATTCTAGAAAATTATTCACCTATGACACTGAAAAGTAAATAGATAAGATATATATACTCGTAGAATCCACGTAGATAGTACTCTCCGCTGCGCAAAGATACTGCATAGCTTTTTCGTAAAAAGAAAAGAAAGATAGCAAACTATGATACCATATATATAGAAAAAAAAAACTAGATGAAAGGATCGAAATCTATGTGCTCAATCAAAATGGAGGAAGGATGGTAAGCTAATAGCTAGCCGCATTTCTTCCAAGGGCAATAAAATCTAGCTAGCTAGAGTACGTAGAGGCGTATGTATTGCACGAACAAACGAATACTATGGTATGTCAATTATTCTTTCGGAGAAAATTAACTAAGTACTAGGCTAGAAACTCAATTAACACGCGAGAAAGCGGTCATATACGGATATATACCTGCACTGATGCTGCGGCAAGTTGGCAGGCCAGCAACCACAAAATGGATCGGCCGGAACTGGGAGACGAACTCATCGATATACAGCTGATGGGGCTTGTTATTAGGGCAACCATCGGCTACCTGGCGCTTAGAATACCAGAACCCGAGGTCCCAGGATGATTAAAGTAACCCAAGCTGAAATATTTTAGGTGCTTTTCCTGTTCGTAAAGAAAATGAAAAAGCTATGGTTTCTCTATAAAATAAAATTTGAAAAAGCCGAACTACAAAAAAAAAAGCCATCTGGACTGCTTTTTTACCAATAGCCCCAAGTCACTGTGGAGCACCAGTGGGAACGAAAGTGCGTCTAGCGACGACCGCCGTGATCCCTACTCAATCACCGGCGTTTGGGACTGCGGTGGCGTGCTATTCATGTACTTGCGCAACGAAGGATACGGGGACAAAGACGGCAAGCTCTGCATGTACTGTACCACAACCTAGAGGATGATCGAGGTAAACTGACGCCCCGGGAGGAGTGGGAGTACGCGATGTGCTGGGGTTACAAGCCGACGCTCGTGTCGCCGGGAAGCATCGTCGTCGGCGAGGCCATCATCAGTCAAGATGAAAAGGAGCGCCGAGCCCGGACCGCGGATATAATGGCTGCCCTGATGCCGCTCAATGAGCGAGACAGGAGGAAAGGGCACAAGGCAACGCTCCACACCGTGTGCTTCATGGAGTTCTTGGTCCGCATCATGCAGAAGCTGCCAGAGAACATGAACGAAGTAGCCGAAATGCCACTGCTGAAACCAAAAGATTCAGGGAAGGAACTTTACTATTCAGACTCCGGTTTGGATTCAGATTCAGAATTTGAGGCTAGATTCATGAGGTGCTATAAAAAAGCCAGACGGGCGATGATTATGTATTGAAATAAACTGTAAGTCTACGAGCTGAAAGCCTGAAACAACTAGGTCCTCTTATTTCACCTACAAGTTACAACCATAAGATCACTTCTCTCAGAGGAGAAAGAGCTCTGTTAGCATGGCCTATTCAGATTCAGGTTCAGGTTCAGATCTCGAACAGAGACTCGTAGTTACAACTAGTCTATTTGAGTTTTTTTAGTAACCAACCTTCGCATGTGTAACTCCTTGAAAATTTTATTCATGTTCGCGATTTCACTTTCCAAAATTTGCTACTCAGGATCGAAATTTGATTGGCATCTTCGAGATTTCCCAGTGTCTGAGCTTAATTGAAACTTAGTTTCACATTGTAAACAGTGCCTTATTTTCTAGTGACATCTATCGAAACCATACTAGCAACTTAGCAAGGTCCAGGAGGACATTACAATAGCCGACGGCTACGAAATGTAGCCTCTGCTCTTGAGGCTCTCCACGGCATCCCTGATGATCTTCTCCAGGGGCCTGAACTGCAGCCCTAGCGCAACGAGCTTCTTCGACGCCACCTCCACTTCTGCTCTCACAAGCCCAGGCTGGGTATCCTTGGGGAACCTGCCACAAAGCAACACCACAAGTTTCAATTCCAACAGAGGAGAGGCAAGCATTCCAGATGTTTTCATGCAGTTTTCATCGCGAAAAAAAATAAGGGGTTTTGAAAATGTGGCTTACTTGGGCACTTTGTAGCTGGGGTAGAGCTCGGTGAGTTTGGCCGCGAAGTCGCTCAAGTGATTGATGGACTCGGCGCAGATGTGCCTCCCGGAAGCTGATGGGTTCTCGAACACCAGGAGATGGGCCAAGGCAACGTCTTCCACATGGACTGCCCCCATCCATATGTCCTTGTACTCCTCTGTGCAACCTGCATGGCCAAAATGATGTGCTTCACTGTTTTCTTCATCTCATTGCAATGGCACGGCATAATGAGCAAGCAAGAATAACAATGTTTCTGCATACTGCATGGGGATTGAAGCCAGCAAATCAAGTGGCAAACAAGAGGATTAGTTGGTTGCTACAAGTGCATGCATCGTTTGGGAACCATATATTGATTCAAATTGAACCGGTAATGTAGGCATTATAAAAAACTACAACAGCTCATATTTCGTACTATTTGGATGTGCTTCAGTGTTCTCTTCATCCAATGAACGGCATAATGAGCAAACAAGAAGAATATTCTCAACACTGCATATAATTTGAAACTTGCATGAAATGGCAAAAAAAAAAAACAAGAAAGCATTGTTTGTTTTTTGCAAGTGCATGAATCATTTGGAGACCATATATATTGATTTAAACTGGAACCACTAAGGTATCCATGATCGGATACTCCAACTCAAATTTCATATTTGGAAAGAAATTTAGAATTCTGAATTCCAAACTATGGCCTGAAGCTTTACCTTGAAGGAGGCGTAGAAGGACGGACATGCTAGAATTGATGGTTGGTGGGATTATCGGGCCCAGGACAGACATTGGATTAATCACAACCACATCCAGCCCGTTTTCCTCTGCAAACTTCCACGCTGCCTTCTCTGCCAGCGTCTTGGAAACAGGGTACCAAACCTATGCACAAACACAAGCAAAGAGAACATGAGATCGCAGCGAGCGAAGCTACTGATGAAACCGAAGTTTTGCAGAGGTTTTATCTAGCACGCGTCCAGGAAATCCTGCAAACCTTCTCCAGTTTATGTGTTCACCGAGTTTCCCAGGCTGATCGTGCCATCATTCATGGCGCCATGGTACCTGGAGACGCTGCAATAGGTAGGCAGTACTGCAGTAGGCTCAGGCTCACCCCGTTTTTCTCGCAGTAGTCGATGTCGGTCCAGCAGCGCTCGTCGCGGACCTCGCCGGCGGGCCACCCGGGGCTGGGCATGATGGCCGAGCTGGACGAGGTGACCACCACCCGCCGCACGTTCCCGGCCTCCTTGGCGGCGCGCAGCACGTTCAGCGTCCCTTCCACCGCCGGCACTATCAGTTGCTTCTGCATCCAAACATGCATAAACGGAACAGCCGCACGTCAGCCTGGGGTAGAGCGAGCCGATGGAATAGGAGAGGAGAGGACAGCCACGGGGCACACACCTGGGGGTCGCTGACGGCGTCCACGATGCAGGGCGAGGCGAGGTGGAAGACGCCCGAGCAGCCCCGCGCGGCGTCCATCAGCGCGGCGCCGTCGAGGAGGTCGCCGCGGAAGATGCGGAGGCGGCCCTCGCCGGCGCCGGCGGCCAGGGCGAGCAGGTGCTCCGTCTCCGCCTTGTCATCTGCGCCGCCCAAGGCCCAAGCCCAAATAGTAACTATAAGGAGAACATGGTGAGCGTCTGTGTACGTGTCGCGTGAGGAACTGCTACTGACCGGGGTTGAGGACGCCGGCGTGGACGCTGTAGCCGCGGCCGAGGAGGAGGCGGACGAGGGTCGAGCCGATGAAGCCGCTGGCGCCGGTGACCAGCACCGTCTCCCCCGCCATCTCTGATCTCCCACTCCCAGTGTCCCTCTCTCGTGTCCTTTCCCTGAGCTGACTTGCTGGGCCTCCCCTGGGCTGGGGTCTCCAGTAGTCCAGTCACTCCGAGTGTGCTGCGACTGGACGAGTGGCTACCTGACACTGGAATTTTTTGTGGATGCGTTTAGCACCAGCTTCGAAACTGACACAAAACGGCAACCTCTTTTGGATTATCCACAACAGCAGTACAGTCACCGTGATTGTGCAACTGCAGACGACGGCACTATACTGAGCTTTCTGCAGACTGATAAGGAGGAGTCAAGGAGCTAATGGTGTGGTCAAGTACAGTTCACGTTGATTATCAGAACGCTCAGTGTGTGTGTCTAGGCTTCATCTTCGACAAGGATCCAATCCAATTCGGTACCTGAAACTTCGTGATAAGGCTGTGTTTAGTTCACCGTGGGCTTCATCTTCGACAAGGATCCAATCCAATTCGGTACCTGAAACTTCGTGATAAGGCTGTGTTTAGTTCACCGTGGAATGCAAAATGCAAAATGTCAACTACTTTAGAATGATGAAATACAAAATGCCAAAATTTTTATGGATGTGTTTAGTTCCATCCAAAATACCAAATTTTTCATAGAGTGGGTGAAGACTTTTTGGCTTTTTTTTTCTCTTTAGGCCAAAATCTAAAATGGAAAATGGATACTTTTTGCTAAAAAATTTTTGCATGGTGTTTAGTTCCATTCTGCAAAATAATGGGTAAAATCTAAAAATTTTTGGATGAAATGAGAACTAAACACACCCTAAGAACTGAAAATCGAGTTAGCTCGGTTTTCTTTTTCAGATTGCACGGTTCCAACGCTATCTTATTATCATCATCATCATCATCTGGTGACATCATTATTACTACTAGTTACAAGCCACGCTTAGCAAGGTCCATGACGGCCTCACATCACAAGCACTGCCATCTTGCCATCCATCAGGACTTCAGGAGATGTGGCCTCGGCTCTTGAGGCTCTCCACGGCGTCCCTGATGATCTTCTCCATGGGGGTGACCTGAAGCCCCAGCGCAATGAGCTTCTTGGAGCCTACCTCCTCTCTCACCAGCCCAGGCTGGGTGTCCTTCGGGAGCCTGGTAAAGCAACACAGCACAAGGCGCAAGCACACACCCAGAGCCAGAGACCCCTAAATTTCAGTCTGATTTTCTTGGTGAAAAAAAATATGTGGTTTCGCGTACTTGGGCACTTTGTAGTTGGGGTAGAGCTCGGCGACTTTGGCCGCGAAGTCGCTCCAGTGACAGATGGACTGGACGCACATGTGCCTCCCCGACGCCGATGGGTTCTCGAACACCAGGATATGCGCCATGGCAACGTCTTCCACGTGCACCGGCCCCATGAAGAAATCGGCATACCCCTCTGTGCAGCCTGCACGGTGAGAGAAACTTATAATTATGAGCAAGGAAGAACAGTATTAATTCTGAACACTGCATACATGTATGCCTTGTATTTGTTACCACATTGCCAAAGCAATGCATGGTCATTCATGAACTGAAACTGCTATGCATGAACTGAGTCTAGGAGAGACATTTGTCCATGTAGAATATGAAATAAAAAAAAAGGAAAGGTTCAGAGCTGAGGTAACAACGACCCTAGCCAATAGCACTCCTACTTATCATGATGAAATGTTCAGTGGGTTAACTGGAAGAGGCTCATCAGAACAAACAAGGCATGATAAGTTAACAGTTAATTTTAAAATGGACGGATAACAAAATTCAAATTTCTACAGCCTTAGCAAGACGAAATAGGTTGCTGAACTGTTCTCCATATTTTGGGGCACCTATTTTGGGACAGAGGAAAAGAGGGAGTATGCAATATGCTCACCTTCAAGGAGGCGACAAAACATGGCCATGCTAGCGTTGATGGCTGGTGGAATCATGGGCCCCAGCACGGTCCCCGGGTTAACCACAACCACATCCAGCCCGTTCTCCTCTGCAAACTTCCACGCTGCCTTCTCTGCCAGTGTCTTCGAAGCAGGGTACCAAACCTACACGCAGAACCAAATGGAGGATACTAACAGCCAATAAATTGCTGATGGAACTGAAGCTCTGCAGAGGTTGCATTGCATTGCATCCTGGAATTTCTGCAGATCATTTTCACCGTTGACGTTTACTTCCATGCATGATCTACGCTAAGAATAGGATGCGATTATACTATTTTTTCCAAAGTTCAGAGTTGACTACAAATGGAACAACGCCACGGTGGCCCAGCATCCACCCACAGACGATGAGACGAGCATCCAGCAAACGGCGGCAAAGCCTCCAACAAATGGAATAACGCCCACGGTTTCTTTTGTTGCAGGCCCAGTTTGGAAGGTTGTTGGTGTTGAGAGCGGTCGTTGTTTCTTTCTTTCTCCCTCTTTTGCCTTTTTTTTTATTTCTTTATTTAGTGTGGCAATCCGTGGATTGCCTTGTGTTTGTACTGCAACCCTCCCAATGAAATACGTGCTAATTGGCACGGTCGCGAAAAAAAAAATTGAGAGTTCGCTGGGAAGCTCGCTCACCCCGTTCTTCTCGCAGTAGTCGATGTCGGTCCAGCAACGCTCGTCGCGGACCTCGCCGGCGGGCCACCCGGGGCTGGGCACGATGGCCGAGATGGACGAGGTGATCACCACCCGCCGCACTCCGCCGGCGTCCTTGGCCGCGCGCAGCACGTTCAGCGTCCCTTCCACCGCGGGCACCATCAGCTGATTCTGCAACAGCGAACGAAGCAGGTCGGCGACGTTGCAGCTGGCACTACAGCGCGGCACGTATATACCTGGGGGTCCTTGACGGGGTCGACGGTGCAGGGTGACGCGAGGTGGAAGACGCCCGAGCACCCACGCGCGGCTTCGAGCAGCGCGGCGCCGTCCAGGAGGTCGCAGCGGAAGAAGCTGAGGCGGCCGTCGCCGGCGCCGGCGGTGAGTGCGAGGAGGTGGTCCGTCTCCGCCCTGTCATCTGCACACCACCGCGCACTCGGTGAGCTCCGCGTCGCAGGCAAGGGGCCAGCTTTTCTCCCGGCATCATGATGACGCTGTCTGGAGAGCAAAGCCGGAGAGTGCGGTGCGGTGCGGCGCGGCGCTAGTGCTACTGACCGGGGTTGAGGACGCCGGCGCGGACGTTGTAGCCACGGCCGAGGAGGCCGCGGACGAGGGTCGAGCCGATGAAGCCGCTGGCGCCGGTGACCAGCACCGTCTCCCCCTTGCCTTCTTCCCCGCTTGCCATCTCGCCGTCCGTCCTTCCTCTGAGCTGAGCTGAGGTAGTGAGGTCTGGTCGAGAGTGAGAGTGTATCCGTGGAGTGGCTACGGGACACTCGATCTCTAGGGATGCGGTTGGTACCCGCCTCTCGGAGTCGGATCTGATCAACCTCTTTTGGATTTTTCCACAGAAAAGTCACTCACAGCCTCACAGGCTTGCACACTTGTATCATCTGAGTATTAAATGGCACAGTACAGTCCACAGCTGCCATTAGACTACCCGTACTCATGGACCTCTATATTTATCCTCTATACGTCCTAGTCAGCAAGATTCTCTCCTGTATACTCAAATCTCTCGCACCCATCCATCCTCTATATCGTCCTCTATCCACTCTATCCACTGTGGGACCTATTTGTCACTTTATCTAAATATATCCATGTGTGATCTAGTTTTGAAGGATTTATTAAGACGAATTTAATGGTGCAATCAAAATTTAATTTGGATTCTTAGTTTGTGAGTTATAGCATTTTTTCTCTTTGTTTAGCTAGTAGGGCCCGCCACTATAGAGTATAGAGTAAGCACTGTACTACTCTAAATATAGAGTGAGAGAAAAAATAGAGTATCATTTTAAGTACCCAATGCAGCAGTTTTTACTCTATATTCATCCTCTAAAGCTTTAGAGTATCGTTTTAGAGCGAGTAGTCCTACAACGGAAGCTATCAAGCTACAGTGACGTGACAGCAACGGCAAAACCCACGCCACGCGCGCCTCGTCAACGACACGCATTTCTTTCTGCGCGGAAGGGAGTCCGAAGTGATCAAGTGAAACAGAATTTATGAGGCGTCTGGCCCTTGGATAAATTGAACTGGCGCCTCCTGTCCTACACATTCGACTCGCCCGTACAAAAACACCGCAGGTTAGTGCATCGGTTAGCCTGGTTCCTCGATCGTGCTCGCAGACGGTGAGATGTGGCCCCGTGGCAGGTGGTTGCTATGCTAGTGTGGCCTACAGCTCGGTCTTGACGCCTTCAGCGCCCACGGCGCGGTACCCTCTCTGCGAGAAGAGTCCTATGAAGAAACTGGACACTCTGGAGAGGAACGAGGCAGGCTCCTCGCTTGCCGCCGGGGATTTGATCTTGCATATCATGTCGTAGTTGTGCTTCAGGTGCGGTTTCACAATCTTCTCCTGTAGGCACAGACAAGGGTGATAAGAACCCATTTCTTTGAAATGACTGCCTGTGATACTTAAAACAGGAGGGTGTCTTTCAAAAAGAAATGCAGAGGCCATGTTGAGTTTACCTTGAATTCCTCGAATGGACAAAAATCTTTGTTGCCGCACCCCTGCATACATATGGTCCAACTTAGCAACGATGCATTAGGGTATTTAATGTTTATGTTTACAGAGGATACGACTCTGTATACAATGCGCTAAGCTTGATATATGCAAGCAAAAAGTTTACTTATAAACAACAACAGAGCCTTTTAGTCCCAAGCAAGTTGGGTTAGGTCAAGCCATCTACTTCTACAGTTCTACAAATGAAACATAGGAAGCATTTCCAAGAGTTATTTGAGATTGTGTTTGCCCATCCCTCTGTCCAAGTATCTAAAGCCCAGAAATATTTATTTGTCAGCAGATGTACCTCACCCAGACACAAAGTTCAAATTGCATTGACAGAAGGTATAAACAAGAAATATCTGCAGTATATAAATCAATATTCATCGTGTTAACTGTTAACATCTTTTAGGTTGAGATTATTTAATTGTTTGACTTCACAAGATACCTCTCAGTCCCAAAATTTAGGGGAGTAAAAGAGGGGTTAACAAATTTAGTTATCTCCTGGTAGCAGGGTGGAACAAATAGATGGAGAAAACACAAATACTAGAAGGGAAGTTATAAGTCTTACAGGCATTGAGACTGGGGCTTCGTTGTGTAGAACTTGAATGAAGTATGAGTTATTTTGGTCTCCAGAGATTGTGCTGCCATCCGAAATTTTGCTTGGGCATTGGTATAAAACCAGCATGTTGTTACCAGCAAAAGGCGCAACAACACTGCCTTTCCAGTTTCTTTCCTGCGGCGGCAAAAGGGGTAGGTCCAGCGCTTCCTCCCTCTGTATCTTCTCAAAGTCTAGGCAGTCAAAAGTTCATATATATTAGATGTGTTAAATGAGGCATCAATCATCAATATATAGTTCAGAGGAAGAATTTCATGAACAGGACTAAGAGAAGAGGTGGAAACATACCTGGACCTTCAAGAAAAAGACCGAGAAGGCAGCTAAAAGGAACAACAGTTTCTGCGTGTGCAAATCGGAGCCTTGCCTTTTCATACGTACCATCAGGGCGGTTCTCTACAATATCAAGGATTATGTAGCTATCTTGCCAAGAAGCACATATTCAAGATCAGAATTAGTTTGCTGAAATCATGGAATACAGCTACCTTCTCTAGCTATGATTGCTTCTTTCATTGACTGGACAACATCCTTGAGCAAAGGCAGTCCCATCCTATAGTTAATTGATTCACCATAGCCTTTTAGAACAAAACCCTCCAAATCATCTGTCCACTCTAGAAAACGAACCTGAACAGAACATTTTTTTTACATTAACTTAAAAAAAAGAAAAGCCAGGTCAAAAGCATTAAGAAAATGAGTTACTTAAAAGTATGTAAACAAGAGTCAGAAAGCACAATAACAGATTGCTTAAGAAAGAACGCTAAACCTAAGGTGTCTGTCAGGAACTTATCATATGTTCTGTTAAGACACATTTTTTTTATGTACAACAACAACAACATAGCCTTTTGTCCCAAACAAGTTGGGGTACGCTAGAGATGAAACCCAAAAGAGACGGTAAACAGGAAGACACATAAAGGGACATAAATGGCACAAGACAGAAAGAGGTCACGGTTCAGGCACGTTGATTGCCAATCTCCAAGCGCTCCTGTCCATAGCTAAATCCTTAGAGATATTCCACTCCTTAAGGTCTCTCTTAACGGTCTCGTCCCAAGTTAGTTTAGGTCGACCTCTACCGCTCTTTACATTATCGGCCCGCTTTAGAACCCCACTACGCACCGGCGCCTCAGGAGGCCTCCGTTGAACATGTCCAAACCATCTCAACCGATGTTGAATCAATTTCTCCTCAATTGGTGCCACCCCAACCCTATCCCGAAAATCGTCGTTCCGGACTCTATCCCTCCTTGTGTGCCCACAACACCAATGCAACATACGCATCTCTGCTACACTCAATTGCTGGACATGTCGCCTTTTTGTAGGCCAACACTCAGCACCGTATAACATCGCCGGGCGAATCGCCGTCCTATAGAACTTACCTTTCAACTTCTGAGGCACCCTTTTGTCACAGAGGACGCCAGAAGCTTGACGCCAGAATGCTACATTTTTTTTATGTAGCATTCTCGAATTTATGATCAGGATTGGATCCAGTAGAGTTTTCTCTCAACCAACCAAACAATTAGTGGAACAACGAATTCCAGTTGAGGAATGACCAAATGAGAATATTTCAGTGTCTACCAAATGGGGAGGTTTAATTGCATGGATAGCTTGAGCAGCATAAACTGCTTGACTAAGTACTTTGAACGAACCAAATAACTCACCAATATACAACTATTAAAAACATGTAAAGATCATCTATACTTTCCAAAGCATAATAACCAACACCACCTCATGAAGATGACACAATATTTGAAAATGCAGTAAACTTTACAAAATTGAAAATTCAAGGCCTAATATCTGTGCAGCATTTCTGTCCACCAAGCACAAAAAGGAAAAAGTTGCCATTACAGATAGATAAACAAGAATTTGAACCATGAAGCATGGTGCAATAGATGTCCAGAGAAAACCTACCTCAGCTTCATTGAAAAGCCCACAAGCTTGATTGGTTATATTCAACAAAGATGCTTCCTGCATTTAAAACATTCAAAGGTTATTTACATCTAACTCTAGAGCCTAGCAGGTAGGTATCTTCGGAAACATATGGCAGAAATCATCTGTTCCCTTTTCCATGTTTCACTCTTTACCTGCTTACAAAGAAACCAGAGGGAAGAAACATCCTGAGTTGTAAATTTTAGGTGATAACGATTGGCAAGTGCAGCTGTGACATGCTCTAGAATTGGCTCCTTTTGCTTCTCTACATCAGGCTCCTTCCTTTTCCTGTATGCCTGGAAATGGTCCCAAGTTAATGTTCCTTATCCAACAATATGTAGCTTACTATACCCATAGAATTAACTTCCAAGTCAAAAAAAAAAAAAAGGAGAAACACATGAAGATGAGTGCACAGCCCTTCTAAAACAGAAAGGGGGTGGTGAGGGCAACCTAATAAGCTGTAAAGGTGAAACAGAAGCATGGATGCATTGTATGAAACAGATAACGTAAGTAGTGCATACATGAGGAATGAAATTGCTTAGCAACTACTAAATAGCACAACATCGTAGCACCATTTGGTATTGCTACCATCAATTTATCTTCTGTTACCAATATTCAACAAGGCTTGATCAGAGTAGGATACTTCAAATATCAAGAAAAATTCAAGTCGCATTAGCACATCTGCCAACGTTTTTTTTTTCTTATTCTTCCTCAAAAATGTTACTGCTACCATAAATATTACCTTGTATGTCTCACAGCTGTCAAAGAATCTCAGACAAATATCACTTGCGCGACTCTCACTCAGAACAGAAAAGGCACGGTTCTTCCCTTGTCCAAGCTTTCCTTTCCCAGAAAGTAGTCCCAAACCAAATGCCACTGCACTAGCTGATGCTCGAGGAACCTGTATTTTGAAACACAGTTAATCTGCTGAAAGAGTAGAAATCAGCAACATTTTATGACCATAGTTGTGTGTCTGCATCATTTTGGAACAATTTTGCTGCTTCACCTATTCTCCTGAGTAATCAGATTTGACTGTGTAAATTATTAATATTTCCACAATAGGACACTTCCATCAAAAATAACAGTGGAAAAAATGGCAGTATGACAATCCAAATGTGACATACTAGTAAGTGCCATTTACCTTTCTTGTGAGAATGAAAAGAGGGCTCATGATATATGGTAATATTAGATGCGAGAATATACACAGAAGCAAATTAAAGAAGCTATGTTGAAGCTGACCTGAGTTGCTCTTATTGAATATACATCAGGGTGATATTCGTCGTCAAGTAGATCTTGAAACCTCTCCCTCACTCTGGTAGCTAAATTGTACAGCTCCTCTTCCCCTTCACTAATCAGCTCACCACCTTTAGTCCTACCCTTCCAACGTGATTCCCAGCCTTTAATCCAGGATGGAATTTTCTTCAGAGAATCACTATCAAGGCCCTGATTTGCCTCTTTCATGAGGGCTTCCAGTCGAACTGCCAATCTATCCAGCTCCTTGATTCGCTTCTTGGTAGGAGCGCGAGTCCCATGTCTTGCCTAGTAAAAGAGTAACAGATAATATCAGGTTACCACCTAAATATGCAATCCTTTCTGTGAGCTATATCATCTATTCGTAATTAACTTAAAATATAAGTAGTTTGTCCATTACACATTAGGATTTTCAAGACTCAAAAAAGAGCTTAGCGCCATATAGCCATACTATCCAAAAAAAAAAAGTTATGTTATTTCCCTCAAAACAAACCGAACCAACATGAAGTCATGAACATGTATGAATGCACTAGGAATGGGTGGCCAAAAACAGCATAATTTACAGAAGCAAACTTACCACTAGATTGAGGTGAATGACACGGCACCCATCTGGGACTGACGGCATGGAGATGACACTACTGGACTCTCTGGCCACATCATACCTGGACATCACCAGGGGATTAGAGCATTTCGTTCAGGTTAGAAAATTGAGAGCAGAGATCAATTCTCGGATTTAAGTGATAGTATCATTCAGATCACGCATTTGCTGATAATGATCTCTAGATAGGAAACCTCTGTTCCTAATACCTGTAAAACTCACTCTGTTCCTACAAATTACCATAAGATCACAATTCACAAGTAATACTACTACATTTTTAAATCATTGTACTGTACCACCTAGATATAGTCATGAACACTAAAATTCAGGTGTACAGGTTACGACAGATCCGTTATCTTACTACATATATAACTGAAATGTTTGTGTTTACAGTTAGACAGACAACCATGTCCCATCATCAGAAATTTAGCTCAATCGAGCGAGAGCGAGTAGTAGCATCAGCCCGAAGCAACGCTGCGGATAGTTCGGGGCCGGCGAACCGTAGAGGTGGCAGTTCATCAGTCCTCCCCAACCCCGGCAGGACTCAAAAGCCCCCAAAATCCCTATGCCCTAGGCCCAGTCGCACCAGTAACGCGAAGGGAACACATCACATCCGAATCACATTACCGCAGCACGCCACTAACCCACAGCAGAGAACGAGTTCAGATCAGCGGGCAGAGAGCCTCGAGCGGCAGCACACCTGGTGACGGTGGAGAGGTGGCGGCGGACGTCGAACTCATCCGCCCCGGCCACCCTAGGGAGGGGAGCGGCGGCGAGGAGCGCGGCGACGACGAGGAGCAGCAGCTGGGGGAGAGGCAGCGGAGCAGCCATGCCCATGGCGAATTCGATTTGCCTTCTCGACTCGGTGCCTTCCCTTTCCAGGTTGGGTTGGGACTTTTTTTTCTTTTTTTCTTTTTTATTGCGGTTGGGTTGGGACTTGGGTGGGGTACTCGTGGGTTCGAGTCGTTCGATGATCGATGGTATGGACGGCGACCGGGCCGGTTATGTATAGGTGGGCGGCGGGCGTGCGGGCGTGACACGCTGACACGTTCCCCCGGGCATCTGGATGCTCGGATCCTGTGTGGCAGTCGCGCTGGACGGCTGCGATGCAGCGGAGGATGGCGTGTTGTGGATTTAAAAATAAAAATGCGCCCACGTGCTATGTATGTGCTCTCACGCGGCTGGTAGGCTAGGCTTCGTTCATCCGACTTATAATCCGTCGTTTTCCAGCCAAAACAGTGTTTTTTTCTTACAATAAATCAGCCAACAGTGTTTTTCAGCCGGCTTATCAGCACAGCCGAACAGGGGGATTTTCAAAGTTAAGCCAACAGGGTTCTTAGTCTCAAAGTTAAGTCAATCAATTCTCAAAACAACCAAGGAGGGGGAATTTTCGGCAACTTCAGCTGCACCAATTTTCGACGATTGCTATAATATGTGGAGAGGCTTTGTGGATGTTTCAATTAAACATTGTCTGTGATGCAAATCGGGTCGCTCATGAGATAGCTTGGAGATGCTTTACTAGTAAACAATCGTGTATTTTGATCGATGAACCCCCTAATTTTCTTCTTGAGTATTTAATGAATGATGTAACTATTCTGATGAATCAATAAATCTGTCGGTGGGCATTCCTTCAAAAAAATCTCAAAAAGTTAAGTAAATCGAGTGTCAAGTTTGATCAAGTTAATTAATATAAAAAACCATTACAATTTACATTAACCATTGAAACGTATTTCACAGATCTATTCGAATTGAATACATAAATGTTGGTACTATTCTTCATAAATTTATCGAATTCAATAACTTTGACTTTGACCAGACTATAAAAGTACATTCTTCTAAGAACATAGGGAGTAAGAGAACTCGTTATGTCAAGATTCCCATGATCTTACTCATATTTTTGTGTTCCGTGTGCCGACAAGTCTTTTGAAAGGAGGGAAACTCAAGCACATTTGTCTCTTAAAAAAAAAGTCAAGCATCTTTGCGATCAAGTTAACATCGACTATCAATTTTGTGCATTTACACCCATGGCCTAAAAACAAATCGACTCAAATTACTATAGCACTCTTTTTTTTTAGAATTGTACTATAGCACTCATTAAAAGTAAAAACAGACTAACTACTTCATATAGTTAGTTCGGGCCCCTTTCTTCTCATCCTCGGCAACCTTGTTGGCTAATCCCCCTTTATGTTTTCAACCTTTCAGAGAGATCATCCGTTCAGACAACCTAAGGAGAACACCAAATGTATTATTAAGGTGCAACAATAAAGACTTCAGACTTTCAGAAAAAAAAACAATAGAGACTTCGATGTTGTCATTGTGGCTACTCCTCCGTGACGCCCTCGACAAAGATCTTAAATGTAAGGAGACGGACTCGTATTTTCTAAATCATTTTGTTCTCTTGTACTCGAACGCCTTTTTTTTGAAAGGGAAGTTCCTCTTATATAACTATCCTAAAACAAAAAAAAACGGAAACAGTTCTCATAAGTTAAACACAGTTGTGAAATACTATTTTTGGGATAATCCTCAAATAATTCAAGTGTGAAATACCATTTTTTGGAGTAGTACGTAAATAATTTAGGTCATGTTTAGTTCCAAAAAATTTTACCCTGTACAGTAAAAAGGCATGTTTGGACACATGCATGAAGTAAAAACTAATTACACAGTTCTCGGAGAAATCGCGAGACGAATCTTTTAAACCTAATTAGTCCATAAAAAGCCTTAAGTGCTACAGTACCAACATGTGCTAATGATAAATTAATTAATATCATTAGATTCATTTATTAGTATCCAAAAACCCTACCGACATCCTCCGATGCTAAAAATTTTCATTTCATGAGAACTAAACCTAGCCTTAACAGCACCAACGGACTTTTTCCACAGAACGATTAAGTAGTACAGCAACATAAAATTGCAAGAACTAGGATCAAAACATAAAACAAGATATCCCATGGCCCCAACGAAAACATCACGAGACTCAATTAAAAATACACTATCGAGCCCAGATAAGAGTAAAGGGGTCTTACCATTGCCCTATACTCTGAGGACCAAAGTTTAATTTGGCAGGGGCCGCGCGAACGCGTACCCCCTCTACCACAAATTATGACGTCCACTCTCCCACTTAGGGAGATGGTAAACCAGCGCGCCCTCCAAGTGCAATGAGGGCCACTGACCTAGGCCACGGGCCTTCGTGATCGCCCGTCGACCCCGTCCAGGTAAGTATGGGGCAAAGGCGCACGGGGTGCTCTTCTTATCGAGGGAGCTCGCGGCGCATCTGCCTTCCGCTGGCGAGGTGGTGCTAAACGCTCGGACCGAACGAACGCATTCTGCGCTCTGCCGCTGAGTTCTCGTGGTCGTGGGCTACCGAGACATGGTGAAGCATATGGGCCTTTAAAGTTCTGGCCTAGATCCGTTTCGAAAGAAAGAGGCCCGGACCGAGGCGAAACGAAACAGCCAGACTGCGGGCTGCAATGGATCTGTTAGGTTTGAAATTAGCTTTCGAGCCACAGAAGCTTTGTTTTTTCTTTCTGGCAGCTACATGCTCTCGTGGTATAGAGACAAAAACTCCTAAAAAGAAGAGGCAAAGCAATTGCAGATGCTGGCACTCTACTTTCAGAATCATCTGCAAGAGAATGGTTTAACACCAGAAGACTGAAGCGAAGAGGTGTATGATTATTTCTTCATTCTGAGCATAAATGCATAACAGACACATAATATGGCCTTCTCAGCAAAATTTCCAAGTCTCACAGCCGCCGAACAACAGCAGCAAAGCTTAGATCTTGGCGAGCATAGATGATCGCATTTGCATGCATAAATTAACTGCAACCAGCTTCATTTATATGTACACAAATGGCTAGAGGCATCACCGTCCCTGAATAACACCACCAATTTGCATAACTAACTGACGAATCATCAGGGTAGTACATGGAGACGGGAGAAAGATTTTTGCTCCAAAATTCGACCATACATTTTGGAACAAATTAGCCAGCAAAGAAAAAAACATAAGGATTTCCAGCACTTCAATGCAATGGATTTCTCTAACATGCTTAATTTGGTGGATTCTGCGACTATCCTTTTACAATGAGATGGCAGGCAAGTCAAAGCTATCTTGTGCTGGCAGTCATCTCTGAACATTGGTGTGCTGGCTTTCGTATTGTCCATAGGAAACAGGTTGACTCATGTAATGAGAATTGGCGCCGGTGTGCATGTGAGCCTGTAATTTAGAACACAGATATGTCAACATCAGATTCGGGCTGAGCTACTTGTTGCCTTGTGCAGTACTTATTTTAAAGATAATTTTAAAATGCAATTAAAAATTGTAAATAAAAATCTATGACTCTTTTTGGCAAAAAAATATTAACGTCAAAAGCTCGGTTGTTCCACTATCTGAAACACAATGGCACCTACGTTTAGGAAGAAGGGATGTTCAGCAAACCAGACCAAAAATATCTAAAGTGACACTGGATGAGATTATCACAGCTAACGTGATGCTAACAGTAGAAGCAAACTACATGTCTACAGGCATGTTTCCAGAAAATAATTCCCAACAGGATATGAGTTTTGTTTTTGCTGCAGACGCGCAAGTGGTTCCCATATTTATGAGCCTACATAGACCATGTTTAGATCCCAAAAACACCCAAAAAAATTTGCATAGTACTCGTCACATCGAATCTTTGGACGCATGCATGGAGCATTAAATACAACAACAACAACAACATAGCCTTTTGTCCCAAGCAAGTTGGGGTAGGCTAGAGATGAAACCCAAAAGAAACGAGAAATAGGGAGACCCATAAAGGGACATAAAGGACACAAGACAGAAAGAGGTCACGGTTCAGGCAAATGTAGGTAAAAAAAATAACTAATTGCACAGTTTGTCTGTAAATGTCGAGACGAATCTTTTGAGCCTAGTTAGTCCATGATTGGATAATTTTTGCCAAATAACAACGAAAGTGCTACAGGAACTTTTCCCAAAAAATTTTGGGATCTGAACACGCCCATAGCATAGAACACTACAACTACACAAGTTATATCTCACAAAAAGGAGGTTATTTAACTGGGGAACGTATTAAAGAGCTACATCATGTCATTCTACCAAACTCCTTATATACAGATAAAAAGGGAAATCCAGAACTACTAAAGGCTAATTATTCAGAATTGGAAACAACATACTAGAAGAGAAGAAAGAAGAGATGAAGGGAATCATGCAAAATAAATAACTGAGGTTCAAATAACAGAAATAAGAAATTAATTCTGGAATCATATTTTTTATTTTCATTAGTGTGACTCTATGACTACAACTTTTAGATCCATCCAAGAACAATTGTTGTAGTCAAATTAAAAGCAAATAAGAGAACAATCATAAAGCAAGTAATAAACAAACCTGATTAGTGCTATAAGCATCAGGATAAGCCTGTGCAGTATATGTTGCATCAGGATTGCCATACATTCCAGTATATGTTGGCTCAGAATTGCCATAAGCCACAGCATACCCTGAGATAGGATTACACAAAAATAAAAAAGAATAGCAGTTCAGAACAATTACACAAGAAAGTTCATGCAATTGAAGTTAGACCTAGCTCCAACTAAATAATCCAGGCTAAGGCCATGTTTAGATCCCAAAAACACCCAAAAAATTTTGCATAGTACCCGTCACATCGAATCTTCGGACGCATGCATGGAGCATTAAATATAAGTAAAAAAAATAACTAATTGCACAGTTTGTCTGTAAATGTCGAGACGAATCTTTTGAGCCTAGTTAGTCCATGATTGGATAAATTTTGCCAAATAACAACGAAAGTGCTACAGGAACTTTTCCCAAAAAATTTTGGGATCTGAACACGCCTTAAGAGAAGGTGGGAGCTAAATGGATGGCTTCTTCACCTGGTTTCTTAATATGCTAAAGCTGCCCTATTTAAAGACGCCAGAAGATGTAGGGATTATCTTCTGAACAGAACCCAAGGCCCACCCAAGCAACCACCTCTCGTATAAGATAGTAGCCTGGTGCTACTATTACCAAACGGTTTCTTTGATTCCTACGTGAACCTAATCCGCCCACCCTTCTTCACCATTGATCCCAAGAGCTAGCATTTTAGATGACCTAGTAACCTCAAGGGACAAATGGCTCTATATTTAGTGTCATGTCGGGCTTTCAAATACACTTACAAGTTTTCTACAGCACTTCAGGATATTAAAATTATCCGAAAGCTTTTTTGGAGCTATAAAGAAGAGGAAAAACTCATTGGAGCTTGTACAGATTTCACAAAACTAGCTGCAACCACAAAGATGATCTAAGCTGCTGAAAGCAATTAGTTTTGTGTTTAACAGCCTGCAGTGAATGATAGTCATTATGCTAACTGCCTAAGCCATTCTCCCAAAATACATAAATTCTACTTAAAGGAAAGTCACAATATACTCAGCAGATTCAGTATGGTACCAGAGTTACCAACAGCTGCTGCTGGGTTGACAGCGGTGGCCCCTTTTTCAGCATTTGCAAGCTCTCCTCGAAGCCTCTCAATCTCACTAGCCACAGCAATCATATTTTTCTCCATTGCTTTACTTTGTTCTAGGTTATCAGAGTGTGCCTTCTTTTCGAAATCAACCGCAGCTCTGTCATATTATGGAAAGACGTCAGGGACAAAACAACATATCCACTCTATTGAATTATTGACATGGATTGTCATTTGGAGCGAACTACTTAAAAAGATTTAAGGGCACAAATCCTCAGTTTGAGAGTTTGTTGTGGGACTAGTTGAGAATCTAGGAAAAGGACGCCCGGTACATTTCTATTTAGATCTAAATCAGGTTTATGCCAACTATGAGCTAGCATGTCTGGCAAAAATGTTCAAGCAGGAGTAAATGCAAAACCTATAACTGATTTGACATTTCCCCACATATTTTAATACTACAGGGCTATTAGGTTCAATACTTGGCCAAAACAAGCTACACTCCTTATGGCCTCTGGAAACATTGAAGCATAAAATGTGTGGTGGAATGACCTGCATTTAGACCTCACATTTTTCCCCAACAAAGAGAAGAATCATGTTCTATTCACCCAAAATGTGATACATCCTTAGTAGATGTGAGTAGCACAAAAAATTAATTATCTACTATGCATTTCAATCTCAATAACCAGTCCAAACCTTAAATCACAACTCGTAACAGAATCAGATTACACTGATTAGATGCCTATGCACATGTTATTGGTTATAACCAGTGTGTAACGGGATGCTACTGCTGCAAATCTACTTGACATATCATTCTATCCAAAATGCATTAGCTCAGAAATCAGAAAATGTAATCACGGAAACACTAACACTGTCAACTCATACACACATAAAAAGGCTTTAGGAAACAAGGTTAACCAATACAATGGCATCTAAAAGGCTACCCTTCAAAGCCACCTCGCAAGGCATTGTCAGTCTGTTGTAAGCATACCCTGTGAAATTGGCATGGTGACAGTGTAGAGGCTTCCTTGGACAAAGCATCTTGCTTAAGGAGCAACAAATGCTTAGTTCTCTTTTACATGCAACAGCTCGCTGAAGCAGATTTGTTACCAGGTTTGAGGAGCAGCTGTGCAACAGTATCCTAATCATCCTACACAAGGTGTGGCATGCTCTTGTATATTTACAAACTTCACAAGCTAACCATCAAATGCATTGTCTGTTTTCAATAGTCTATATGTCAATACAAGCGGGAAGAGCTCCTAAGGCCTTGTTTAGTTCCCCTCAAAATTCAAGTTTTTTCACTCTCTCTCCATCACATCAATTTTTAGCCGCTTGCATGGAGTATTAAATGTAGGTAAAAAAATAACTAATTACACAATTTAGTTGGAAATCACGAGATGAATCTTTTGAGTCTAGTTGGTCTACATTGGACAATATTTGCCAAATAAGACAAAAGTGGTACTATTCATCGGGTTGAAATTTTTTTCAATCTAAACCTGGCCTAAGGTAGAAAAATCATGAAATCGCATGTTTGCAGTGAACATTAAACGTAAGTGATTAAATGAAGCAACAGCAATACCTGCCCTTCTGGATCTCCCGGCGCATGGTTTCAATCTGTGCACGGACGGAATCAGTCTTACTCGCCTCAGCCTTATTGTGTGCGAGCTTCTCCCGTAGGCCCTGGAGCCGGTTCACGAGGTCGGTGCGCACCGCGACGAGCACCTGAACGTCGGCGTGGACCTGGTCGACCTCCGCTCGCGCGGCGGCGACGGCCCGCGCCTCGGCCTCGATGTGCGCCGCCTGGTCGGCGAGGGCGCGCACCTCGCCCTCCCGCTCGGCGCGCGCCCTGGTGGCGGCGACGGAGACAGCCCGGAGCTCGTGCTGCGCCGCGATGAGCTGCTGCTGGAGCGCGACGTGGGTGGCGGCGAACCGCTGGTTGTCGACGAGGAGCTCCTGGATGTCCTGGTCCCGGGCGACGAGGCGCTCCTCGATGAGTGCAAAGGCGGGGTGCGCGGCGGAGGCGCTCGAAGGGGCGGCGCGCGGGTGCTGCGCGAGGATGCCCTCGTCTCGCGAGGGCGCGGGGACGGCGGCCGCCGCGGGACCTGGCGCCCGGCCGAGGAGGGGTGGATTGGGATCGTGAAGCTTGATGACGTGGGGCCCGCGCCGGGCGGCCATCGCAGGCGGCAGAGGCGGCTGCCGTCGCCGCGCTGGGGATTGGGTGGATTGGTCGCTCGCCTCGGCGAGGGCAGCAGAGGCGAGAGGGGAAAGGGAAAAATGAAGTCGAGTCGAGGACGGGCGTACTGTCGACGCTTGGGCTTTAGTCGGCCGAATTCGCTGGTGCATATGGGCCAGGAGAGCCCATACGCTGCGATGCAACCGTGGCTTTGATAAACCCATATAAATAAAATGAAGTCCACGTTACCTCCTCAACTTTTACGATAACTTGTCTTTTCTCTCTAAACTCTAAGCGTGTCCGTACTTGCTGCGGGATAGCTAAGCTTTTATACTAAAAACACACGGATCACACGATAAGATAACAATACTGTAAAAATAAATACTAACATTAAAGTGACATTTAATAAAAAAATCAAAGTTTATAAAATTAACACAGTTACGGAGAGCGCAGCATCGTTGACACACAAACACAACAATGGTCAGAATCACACTCCAAGCATATGTGACATGAGACCGATATCTGTCTGATAGATTCTTTTAATATTTTCGTCATAAACAGTCCTCTACCATATAAACCGCCATTTTCATCTGGCAGAATAGCAAGCAGTAAGTCAATCTTCTGATCTGGACGTGCAGTCAATTTTGGAAGCTTCAAATTGGCGAAGTCCTGAAATTAAAGTGAAAAATGGTAGACAAGACAGTTTTGACCTAGAGACAGTGAAAAAGTATGATGGAAGGCGTATTACCACTCCAGTAATGCAAGACATTTCAGCCAGCTTAAAGCTCCTCAGTAGCTTTCTTGGATATATCTTCACAGAAATGAACACATGCCCAGTTGCTGATTTTGTCACCATCAATAATACCAATAGTTCAAAAAAGATGGAAAATGTGTTCAACAGAAGAACAGGTTGCTTTCTTTACATAATTAGCGGTTCACACGGATTTTAAGTAAAAAAAAATACTTGTTGCTCTATGAACAAAGATGCTGGACAACGATAGAAAGAAAACTCACGAATGTATTATGGAACAGTAAAAAATTACAAATGTTACGGATGTATAATTGAGTAATGGAACAGTAAGCCATGTTTTTTTAGAACTGTCTTTAAAAATAATGCTAGAAAAAAAATAAGGGAGACTAACATTGGTAATTTTTATTGCCGGTATTATTTGTTTAGGAAAGATTGGATTATTGCGGTATGACAGAAAAAATAGAAGAAAAATTTTACCAGAGTTACTATGAGGGGAGAGCCGGACCAAACCAAATTCAGGGTGTGAGAAATTTTTACCTCTTTATTATTAGATACTAAGTGGGACAGACGATCATTACGGAGTTGGACACGGATGGATGGACCGGACCAAAAAATTGAGGAGAGAAATTTTACCTCTTTAAAACGTACGTTGCCCGGCGTGCGTGAGCCAGAATACTTGGGCTTAGCTCAACTGTGTTTCAATTAAACACTAATAAGGCCCATAGTAAATAATATCTGCACTAAATTATTTGTCCCGTATGAAAAATCAAGGAGAGATTGACTCAGTTTAATTATGTGGCTATTATCCCGTATGGAAAATAAAGGAGAGATTGACTTGGTTTAATTAGGTGGCTTGTCTATATCTGTTGTAAATCTATACCTACTAATAAAGAGACAATGCGAATAATTTTTTCAATTCTAAACTAAGAAGAGTGATGTTGAGTAGTGGTTTTTTAATTCCAAACTAAGAAGAGTGATGCCGAGTAGTTAGGGGAGGGCCGGACGAAAAAAATGGGGGTGAGAAATTTTGCCTCTTTATTATTAGGTATAGATTTATTTCGGTTGAATCTTTAAAAATCATAGTAAATTAAAAAAATCACAAAATAGAAAATCCAATTTTGTTAGACTCCACGTGAGTATTGATTAGATGTACATAGTAAACATATGATATGATATGCTTTAGTATAAATTTTTTACTCTAGTCTTAGATCTACATAGTAAACATATGCAGCTTTTTGGCTTGAGCTTTCAGCCGTTTATTTTCAGTCAACCAGCAGTATTTTTTCCTCATATAAATTAACCAACAGTATTTTCAGCCGCTTATTTTCAGTCAAGCGAACAAGGCATCAGGGCTGGGCTGCGCGACCTGTCGGTCGCACGTTAGCTTTGTCCGTTCAAGTGGCATTATCTTGATGGTTAGCGGTTAGGATCACCAGTCGTGTGTGATTATGATTTCGTATTGACTTTGGTTGGTCCCATTCTCCAAGTTCCAAGTAGGTTTGAAAATGTTTGGTGCAAGTAGGATCAGTTTGGTAGGAACGTGTCCCATACTACGTGCTATACCGCTACGTGTTCTGTCGTGTGAAGTGAATCTCCTATAGATCTAGGATGCGGTTTGCTTCGGCTACTAACAAGTACTGTATTCTCTATATTTGAAGTTACAAGTCGTTTTGTCTTTTACAGGTGGATATCTTTTATTATATATACAAACATAATTTATATATGAACATGTAGTAAATATCGTGTATCTAGAAAAGATAGAAAAAATTAGAATCTAGAATGGAGAGAGTAGCTGTTAGAAATTAGTACTCTCTAGTTCATTTAAACAAGCAACTAATATATGAATTAAGTTTTTAGTCAAATCCTTTACTAGTTGTTAAGTCTGTTAGCCAAGCACAGTTAACTAATAAAGGACTACACTTCATTGCTATGTATATAAGCACCCATTACCCGGGGACCAAACATTCCGTGGCTAATTTTTCACTGACTTATAGTTTTTGTCCTCAGCCTAGCAGTAGGGGCGAGCATTCGGTTTTTGATTCGGTTTCGATTTTGGTTCCTTGATTTCTAAAGAAATTTGGTTCCTAAAGAAAGATAGTGTCGGTGTTCGGTCCCAAGGGGTTCTAAATCGACGAGTGAGTGCTGCGTGTCCCTATCCTGGATGGTGATGCAAGGAGAACACACGGGGGTTTATCCTGGTTCGGGCAGAAGAAGGCCCTACGTCCAGCGGGGGGTGAGAGTTTTGTATTTCCTTGCACCGAGGTGCTTCTGTAAGGGTTACAAGCTTGCGAGAGAGGGCCGCGAGCCCAAGTCTCAAAGAGAGAGAAAAGAGTACAGAGATGATTGCTTGAGATGTTGATCTCTGCTGAGGAGCCTTGGAATGCTTGGCACTCGGCTTGGGACTTGTGTGTGGTCTGTTGCTTGTTGTCCTCTGTCCCTTTGTAGAGCCTGGCCTTCCCTTTTATAGGGTAAGAGGAGGCCAGGACGCCGGGGAGTCTTGAGGTGATGTTTTGTCGGTCCCTGTTGAGGTGACTGTAGCGACGTGCCCTGGAAATGGCTGGCCATCCCTGGACACCATGGTGACGTAGAGGATGAGACGACGAAATGACTCGGAGCGCCGTGCCATACCGTCCTTCTTTTCCTGTTGAATTGTGCTAGGCGTCGAGGTTGAGTCGAGGCCGGGTCGATGTCGAACGGATAAGGCTGAATCTCCGAGATTGTGGAATACGGGTCTTGTCGTATCCTCCCTCGAGGGTGATCAACGGTAAACAGTGCACGGTAAGGTGTGTATAGTGACAGCTTTCACCTCCCATCACGGGATGGGCAGTAAAACAGTGAGGGCTGACACCGGCGTTGCTCCCACGTCGATCCTGGTTGCGACCATACCGGTTGGTGGTAGTAGGTGATCTCATTAAATGCTCTGACTTTTGTCCTGGGGTAGGTGAAGTGAGGGGGTCGAGCGCCTGACCCGGGGTCATGCGAGTCGGAGTTTTTCCGTTGGGCGAACGAGCCTCGTGCGAGTCGGAGTGTGGTCGAGGTGTCCTGTCGTGCGGGACGGGGCGTGGTCGAGGCGTTTCCATCGAGGGTGCCTCGTACGAGTCGGAGCCGGAGCGCGGTCGAGGCGCTCCGTCGAGCCGACCTCGTACGAGACAGACCTAGCATGCGGTTTGAGGTGGGCTGCGTTTTGCTGTGGCTTAGTCGTTTTATTTTTTATTATCGATGATGTGGGTACCCCCATACTGTTGGTACCGACAGTAGCCCCCGAGCCTTTGGGTGAGTGTGGGATCACTCTCCCAGAGGTTTGTTAGATAATGAACTGGAGTCTTAGCGTCGTAGTTTTTTCTGGTGGGGGCGCGCGAGCGCACCCGCCGGGTGTAGCCCCCGAGGCCTCGGTGGAGTGTTGAGACTCCTCCGAGGTCTTTTACGTGTCTTATTGGGGAATGGTTCGTTGCGGTCGAGCCCCCGAGCCTCGTGCGCACGAGGTCGATCAGAGTCCCGGCCGTCTTCTGTTGTGCGACCCTCACGCTCCTCCTTCAGAGAGGAGGAGGAGGGGTGGGGAACGCCATACTACCCCTGTTTGGGCGAGTTCCGACGATCTCCGGTGAGCTGCTAGCGGGGGAATTCGAGTGCGAGCCCGTGCTCCAGTCGTTAGGAGTCGGCTAGTGGCCCGGAGGCGCTCTCAAAAAATGCCAAGGAGTGGTCGTGTGGATGTCGGTTCCCTGTGACGGGATCCGAGGGCTCGGTGCCTCCCTCGAGGGGATTCCTACGTCGACCTCCTCCTTTGGCCTCGAATACGTCTTGGGGTGCCTCGAGAGCGTGGCTCGAGCCCTGGCCATGCACGGGCGCATCCCTAGTCGTCCCTAACTCTGTTGCTCGAGGGCAGCTGTCGAATCCGGGTCGAGGGCCAGCTTCCGTTCCCTCGAGACTTATGGCGGGCTCGGAGCCCGTTTACCAGGTATCTGGGAATATCCGTCCGCGGATCTCGCCCCGCCCGTTAGCCAGGCGCGCCTTTTCAGGGGAGAGGGCGAGATCGGCGCGGTAGTGGGCGACGTGGCGTACGGTTACGACGTGGGGGACGACCACGTGCCCAACTCCTGCGAGATTGAGGGAAACGGTTAGGTAAGAGCATTAAATGCGGGAAACCGCTCCTACCTTTTCGCGCGGCCGTTGGGCTTCCGCCAGGGCTATAAAAACAAGGCCTAGGGGTCCGCCTCCCCTACCGGTCCTTTGTGTCCTTGCAACCTTTGCCTCAGAGAGCCCTTTGCCCCTTGCGCTCTCCGCCCACATCCAGCGTCGCCGTCGTCGCTCCCCTTTCGTTCACACAGCCCCCCTAGCACCAATGGCAGGAAAGAGTCAGATCCTCCCCGCCGACGACTGGGCCGCTTCCTCGGTGACGGAGAGGAGGTTGGAGGAGTTGGTCGAGGATGGGCTGCTGCGGCCGAGGACGAGCCAGTCGCAGCCGGAGTGGATTGCGCCGCCACCCGGCCACCGGGAGCTGGCGCCCCCCGAGGGGTACGTGGTGAGCTTCATCTGCTTCCACGAGCGGGGATTCGGCGTACCGGCAACCGTCTTCATGCGCGCGCTCCTCCACTACTACCGGGTGGAGCTGCACCACCTCGCCCCCAACGCCGTTGCACAGGCCGCCATCTTTGCGGCAGTCTGTGAGGGCTACCTAGGGGTGGAGCCGCAGTGGAATCTGTGGCTCCACCTCTTCAAGGCAGAGCTCTTCGCCAAGAAGGCGGGGGAGAAGGGGCTTCGGTGCGCAGCTCGAGCAGGAAGCTGCGTCCTGCAGGTGAGGTCGGGTCGGGCAGATTTGTACATCCCGGCGCATCTCATCTCCTCAAACAGCGGTTGGCACGAGGGCTGGTTCTACCTCCGCAACGATGAGAATCAGTTGCCGAGGTACACCGGCCGGGTGCTGACCGCCCGAGAGGAGAACTGGACCTACGGAGTCCCGGAGGCCGAGAAGCCGCGCCTGGATCCGCTGCTGGTGGCGCTGCAGCAGCTCCATCTGCGGGGCTTGACGGCGGCGGCGGTGGCCACGGCGTTTCACCGGCGTAGGGTGATGCCGCTGAGCCAGCGTCGCCTCCGTCTCGACCAGATGACTCCGGAGGCGTCGCTGGAGGGGAGTCGGATGTCACACGAGTCCCTCACCCTCGAGGAGGTCCTCCGGTGGGCGCGCCGGATGGTGGGGAACATCAAGGTGGACGAGGTCGACAAGGTCCCCATGCGACCTACCCAGGGGTTCGAGCCCGTGGTAAGTGTCTTTGGCTGGTACATTCGTTTGTTTCGTTTATTTTTGGATTCCGCTGATTTAGTCGAGGCCGATGCGCAGGATCTGTCGGCGTTGCGGGAGACGCGGCCACCAGTCCCAGAGGACCGGCCCGCCCGGGAGGCTCGACGCCAGCACGCGTCCCAGAAGAAGCAGGTCAAGGAGACGGCCAAGAAGCGGCAGCTCCGCAAGGCCAAGGAGCAGGAGGCGCTGAAGAAACTTCGGCGCCAGCAGGCCCTCGACGGGGTCCCCCTCGCAGAGTCTCCCTCCAAGACGGTCTCGGGGGAGGATGACGACGACAGCGACGGCGAAGACGACGACGCCCTGTCGCGTTATGAAGCCGTGACCGGCCTGGGGGACCTCCCTGACATTCGCCCCCTGTAACAGAACCGCCCAATTATACGAGATTAAGTAAGAAAATCATCCAACGGACGGACAATTTACCAAACTTAAGCCCGTATAACCCGGTAGTCCGTGAAATCTCGACGGATTTCAAACCATTTCACATCACAGCCAAGATCGTAATAAGTTCAGCGATTACCTTCATAAGTTACACAGTAGTTTGCGGCACAAAATACATCGGAGTTTAAACATAGTTATTACAAACCGGTTTCGAATAAAGTAGCGGAAGCATTAGTTCAAGGCACACACACGTACATCTTTTCCAAAATACAGTGCCAGCTTGCGATCATCTCCCACAAAAGCATCAGGCGAGGAGTAGTGAGTGACCATTGCCCATGGTCCTAGGCTTCGCCCATCGCAGGGTATAGACAGTTGATACAATAACCATAGTACATCTGTCCATCTGCAACAAATGGGAACAAAGCCCTGAGTACGAGAAGGTACTCAGCTAGACTTACCCGACAGAACCAAAACAAAAAGACTCCAAGGATCATGATAGGCTTTTTGGTGGGGTAGCTGACTCATTTGCAAGAAAAGCATTTTTTTAGCTTATCAAAGCATTTACTAAGCATGTTATCTTTTAAATCTTTATTCTCCTGTCAACTATGTTTGCACTGTATGCTAAAGTAACCATGTAATCAAGCAAGCAAGGATTACCATTGATCATTAACAATAGTTACCATGTCATTTCCTCATAACTATCCAAGTGTTTCATCAGTATTACTACGATGAAGTAACTCAAGTCAAGTGTTCACTATCCAGTGAACGATGGCGATTCGAATCGATTATTAACCAGCTGGTAATTTATTCCTCACACAAACCTCACTCACCCGCTAAAGTGAGGTATTGGTCACCGAGTCAACCATTCAGGTAAAGTCGCGAGCTTGCCAGGAACCACATGTACCCGGGGGCCGCCCGACTGCTCTTTGGCCTTATCATCGCGCCCCCGTTTCCTGCCACTACTGCTCCGGTACAGTGCGTTGCGGGCAATCTACTCGGCCCGAATAATCTCCCGGCTTCGCGGTCGAAAGGTACTTTATTCGGCCAGCTAAATGTGAGGCATGCGTTCAACATGACCCGAGGCCCGACATCGGACGGTCCTTAATCGACACAGACGGAAGACACTGCAGTCCAGAACCCTGCAAGCTTCCGCCCGGTCTCATATTCATTTCCACACTTAGCTATTCTCACATGACATTTCTTTCACATAAAACCAGGTAATCCCCTATAGCTCGCGGATGACAGGCAATCACCCGACTTCTACCGGTCTAAGCAAGCTAAGCAAGTATTGACCGTGGACACCAGGGTGACAAGGATCGGGTAAGACAAGGTGGAACAAGGTATAATGCAGCAACGTTTGCAAACAACTCCTAAACTTAATGCATCAGATTAAGTAAAGTTAATAAATAATTCTTTGCAAACCGAGGGAGAAATGCTCCGGGGCTTGCCTCGCTCGAAGGTACTGGGACGATGGTCGGGGCACTCCGGAAGCTCTTCACTGGACTCCTCTTCGGCTTCTGCTGGCTCCGGCTCCTCGGGCTGCTCCTCTGCGTCCTCGGGAACTACTGTCGGAACCACCTCCTGCGATCCTGTATGATGCAGAAGTATGAGTGCACATGCATAGGTGCAATGCAGAAGTGACATGAGATGATGATGATGCGGTGTGCATGCGATGAAGTGGATATGTTACGTTATCGGATCATGCGGAAATTATGACTCTTCTACAAGGTAGTCTACATCATCCAAGAACATGTACTCGAAAACTACCACTACTATTCTCTACCATGCAAGAGTACTTGACTAACAAGGTGCTTCAAAGATACACCAAAGTATACTTTACTAATTATCTTTGCATTAAAGAATAAAAGGGAAACCCTAATTAGCCCTACATTTGAACAGCAACACATATTTTAGTAGCTCAGAAAAATCTTAGAAAATTACAGTGGGTTACTAATATCAAAAATAGCTTGACATAAAATTTTTACTGCATTTGGATATTTAGAACTTACTATACAAAAATAACAAACTAAGGCCTAAAATAGACATTTAAACTACTTTACATTTTGAAAAGTATCAAACAACAGATTTAGGAATTTTTTCTACTATCTACTACCTAAACAAACACTATAGAAAAATTATTACTTGCATGTTTTATTCAAATTTATTTAAATAACAAAAATAACAAATATTGGTAAGAAAAAGCATTTGAACTGCAACTACAAATTTTTATACAGAACAATCATGAAATAAAATTACCCTAGCAAGCACATGGCATAACAGGATTAATAAACTTGGAATCACATTTTTCTGATTTTTCTACATTTTCTTATTAATTTTTCAAGAAAACACCAATTTCAAAGATTAATTAAAATACTACAGAAAAGAAATGAAATATTGACATGCAACATTTTTATATTGTAGATCTGATTCAAATGAGTATATAAAAATTTATTTCACAAATTTTGGAGCTAAAATGACCAAGAAATCATTTTTCCCAAATGTTTTTCATCATGAATAATAAAAGAAATAGAAATTCGTTTTTCTGAAAAAGGAACTGGGCCGGCCCGAAGTCAACAGTCGGCCCGTGGCCGTTTCCCGGCCTGTCTCGCGCGCGCGGGAGGTCCACCGAGCCGGCCCGCTCGGGGCGCGGCCCAGGGGCGCGGCTTCGCCCCCGCGAGGAGCCGAACGCGTCGCCGGCGTGCGCGCGCTCGACGTCGCGGCGGCGGCTGCGGCCAACCGGCCATTGCCGGCCAAATCCCGACCACCGATCGAGCGCACAACACCCGCCAAGAACTCGCGAACTCGAGAGGAGGGTTTGAGGAGACGGAGAGGGAGTGAGCGAGGCGGTGGACGGAGCGCCCGGCCGGCGGCACCGACGCGGTGGCGCGGCGAGGACGAGCTCGATTGAGCCTTACCGCTCCAAACGAGGAGACGCCGAGGCTTGTTCGGAGAAGAGGGGAACGGAGCGGAGCTTTGGGCACAGGCAATCGGGAGGAGACGGTCGGCCAAGGCCGGAACGAGGCGGAGATGGGGGCGGCGCACGGTGGCGAGGTGGTGCTCCGCGGTGGAGGGCGTCGGGGGAAGAAGAGAGGGAGCAAATGGGGCCGAGCGAGCTGGAGACCAGGCGCTCGGGAGTTTTGAAGTGGGCGCGAGCGCGGGGTCCACGGCCGGCCACGCGGGGCGTCGCCGGCATGCGGCCGCCACGCGGCGGGCGCATCCTGCCGGGGTGCCAGCGCGCGCGCGGGCGCGGCGGGAAGAAGAGGGAGGGGGAGGCCGGCTGGGCCGGGCCGGGCGGAGGCGGTGCGGTGCGCGCGCGGGGTGAGGCGGGCCGCATGTGGCCGTGGGCCGAACCGGAGGCGGCGGCCCGCGAGGGAAACAAAATGGATTTTGATTTTTGCTTTTTCGAATTTAAATGCATTTTCAACTTCAAACCAAATTTTGAACAAGAAGAAAGCGTTTTATGGGTTTGGCCCAAAAATAAAAGTTGCTCAAAATTGAATTCTCTACAACTTTGATTAAGGGGCCACCTCACAATTCTTGATAGATTTTGAATGACAACATAAAAGCTAAAATAGGAGGAAATTTTGAATATTTTTCCTAATTATTTTTCAAACAAGTTTTTGACAAACTTTGAGCTCCAAAATTTGAACTAGGGTTCCAAGTGATATAAGAATTATGGTTGCAAGGATTTTGATATAATGTGATTATCATATTATTTTAATTCGTGAAATGTAGCATGTTTAAGCTTTCATTTTACTTGAATTATACCATTATCATACAGGATTATAATGATATGAATGAAATGCAATATGATTGCCATGCAAAGATGCCTTGCATAACACCGGGGTGTTACAGCCCTCCCCCCTTATAAAAATCTCGTCCCGAGATTTGGGTTACGAACCATTTGTTATAAAAATCTTCATAAGCATTCTTTAAGTATTCACCCGTTTCCCAAGACGCATCCCCTTCATCGTGATGACTCCATTGTATCTTATATGTTTTCACCACACTGTTTCGAGTAGCCCTTTCCTTGGTATCCAAAACTCGAACTGGCTGCTCACGATACACCAGATCTGACTTCAGTTTTATGCCTCGAGGTTCAATCTGTTCCTCTGGAATGCGCAAACATTTCTTGAGATGTGATACATGAAAAACTGGGAATATAGCACCCATTGACTCTGGTAATTCCAATTTGTAAGCCACAGGACCCTTCCGTTCCAGGATTTTATAAGGTCCCACAAATCTGGCGGCCAGCTTTCTGCGCACACCAAACCTTTTCTTTTTCATTGGCGTAACTTTTAGATAGACATAGTCGCCAACTTCGAACACAAGCGGTCTCCTTCTCTTATCTGCATAACTTTTCTGACGTGACTGGGCTGCTCTCATATTCTGCTGGATGATATGAACTTTCTTTTCGGCTTCTTCTATGACGTCAATACCATAATACCTTCTTTCTCCGGGCTCAATCCAGTTTAACGGTGTTCTACACTTTCGACCATACAGAGCCTCAAAAGGTGCCATCTTGATACTCTCTTGATAGCTGTTATTGTATGAGAACTCTGCTAATGGTAACCATGACTCCCATGAACCTCTGGAAGACAACACACAAGCTCTTAACATATCTTCTAGAACAGCATTAACTCTCTCAGTCTGACCATCTGTTTGAGGATGATAGGCAGTGCTACGAATCAGACTAGTCCCCAAACCTTTATGCAAATGCTCCCAAAAGTGAGCAGTGAACTGTGACCCTCTGTCAGATACTATAGTCTTTGGTATGCCATGCAACCTCACAATCTCTGCAATATACTTCTCAGCATATTGAGGTGGTCTATATTCCGTTTTGACAGGCAAAAAGTGAGCTGTCTTAGTAAGACGATCCACAATTACCCAAATGGAATCGTGACCTTTTTGAGTAGTGGGTAAACCTGTGATAAAATCCATACTAATGTCATCCCACTTCCAACTTGGTACTGACAAAGGTTGTAACATTCCGGCAGGCTTCATGTGAATTGCTTTTACTCTACAACACGTGTCACATCTGGCTACATACGCTGCAATTTCCTTCTTCATCTTGGTCCACCAATAACGAGGTCTTAGTTCTTGATACATTTTACTGCTGCCAGGATGAATAGACAACTTAGAGAGATGAGCTTCATCCATAATTTTATTCTTAAGCTCTCTATCCTTTGGAACAACAAGACGGTTGTCGAACCACAACACATCCTGCTCATCTACCCGGAAGTGTTTCGAGGGTTCTTCTTGAATCTTCATTTTGATATGGAATATCCCCTTGTCTGCTTTCTGACCTTCTATAATCTTACTCTCCAAGGAACAACTGATCTGAATACTTTGTAGCACGGCAGGGTGCATTAGATCGAAACCATCTTCAAGCAAGGGTTGCACATTCAGACAATGTGACTTTCTGCTTAAGGCATCAGCTACCACATTGGCTTTCCCGGGGTGATACTGTACATTCAAGTTGTAGTCTTTGATCAACTCTAACCATCTCCGCTGTCTCATGTTCAATTCTGGTTGGGTGAAAATGTACTTGAGACTCTTATGATCGGTGAAAATGTTGCACACGTTACCCAGTAGATAGTGTCTCCAAATCTTTAAGGCATGCACTACAGCGGCAAGCTCAAGATCATGTGTCGGGTAATTGATTTCATGTTTTCTCAACTGTCGGGAGGCATAAGCAATGACTCTTCTTGCATTAGCACACACCCTAGTCCTGTTTTTGATGCGTCACAGAACACATCAAAAGGTTTCTCGATGTCGGGTTGCGCAAGAACTGGAGCAGTGGTCAACAGTTTCCGCAAGGTATGGAAAGCTGTCTCACACTCCTCTGTCCACGCGAACTTGTGATCTTTCTGTAACAGACTTGTCATAGGCTTGGCAATCTTCGAGAAGTCTGGGATAAAGCGGCGATAGTAACCAGCTAAGCCTAGGAAACTCCTGACTTCTGACACTGTGGTGGGAGTCTTCCAATCCATAACCTCTTGCACTTTACTCGGATCTACAGAAACTCCATTCTCAGATAGAATATGACCGAGGAAAGGAACTTTCTTCAACCAAAATTCACATTTGCTGAACTTAGCATATAACTTATGATTTCTCAACCTGGTCAAGACAATTCTCAGGTGCTCTTCATGCTCTTTCTCGTTTTCAGAGTATACTAGAATGTCATCAATGAAGACAACTACAAACTTGTCCAACTCTGGCATGAAAACCGTATTCATCAGATACATAAAATATGCAGGAGCATTTGTTAGTCCAAACGACATAACAAGATACTCGTACAACCCGTATCTGGTAGAAAAGGCGGTTTTCGGAACATCTTGAGGTCTAATCTTTATCTGATGATACCCTGACCTCAAGTCTATCTTGGAGAACACTCTGGCTTTAGCTAACTGATCAAACAGAACATCAATATGAGGCAGTGGATATTTATTCTTGATGGTTACAGCGTTAAGAGGTCGGTAATCCACACACATCCTGAGAGTACCCTCTTTCTTCTTCTTTACAAACAAGGCAGGACATCCCCATTCAGACTTACTTGGGCGAATAAACCCCTTCTTTAACAACTCTTCCAACTGTTTCTTCAACTCAGCTAACTCATCCGGAGGCATCCGATAAGGTCTCCTAGAAATTGGAGCCGTCCCGGGGATCAACTCGATTCCGAATTCAACATCTCTATCTGGAGGAAGGCCAGGCAATTCGTCTGGGAACACATCCGGAAACTCACATACTACGGGGATCTGATGGATAGGAGTAACTTCCATGGCACAGGTCACACTCACAAGATCTGTTCTTTTAGGCAATGGTACCTGAAAAGTACCCTCTGCCTGGGGATCTCTAAGGGTAAGCATCCGACTGCTTGTATCTATGACTGCTTCCCAGTCTTTCATCCAGTTCATTCCTATTATTACATCCAAAACTAATCCAGGCATAACTACCAGGTTCACTCTGAACTGCCGACTACCTAACTCAAGGGTTGCCCCTCTAACCATCTTATTGGTTAACACATCAGCTCCTGCTGAACTTATGCGATAACCATAACTCAATTCTGTGCATAGTTGTTCATGCTTCCGTGCAAATGCTTGACTCATAAAAGAATGCGAAGATCCAGAATCAAAAAGAACAACTGCAGGGTGATGGTTCACAAGAAACTTACCGGCAGTTACAGGCTCTCCCTCAGGGACTTCATCAATGGCGGTGTGGTGCACACGGGCATTGTAAGTCTGTTGCTTCTTTTTAGGCGGATAAGGGCAGAACTTGGAAAAGTGGCCTGGCTGACCGCAGTTGTAGCAGGGCCCTTTCACTGTACCAGCAGACCCTATTGCTCCCTTGGAGTTGCTCTGTTCTGCAGCTGCGTTGGTCTTTGTTGGTGGCACTGCCATCTTGTACGGTTTCTGTGGTCCCTTGTAGTTCTGAGTTTTATGCTGCGGCGGCCTGAACCTCGCACCAGGTGCGGACGGACGATAAGATGGACGGTTGGCAGGGACAACTCTGGACTGGGATGATCCTGACTCGAACACTCTCTTGCGATTCTTGGATGCGGTGTAAGCATTATTGTTCTTCTCTTGCTTCAAACAGTCACTGATAAAGTCGTTGAATCTGTTGCGGGTATTGGTACCCACATGCTTCATCATCTTCGGACTCAACCCTCTCTTGAAACTAGCAATCTTCTTTGCATCTGTGTCAACCATGTCTGGGGCATAGCGGCACAAGTTATTAAAGGCATGCAGATACTGTGTCACTGTCTTGGTTCCCTGATTCAAGGCTAAGAACTCTCCAAGCTTCATCTCAACCAACCCTGGGGGAATATAAACTCCCTTAAAAGCTTCAGTAAAATCCCTCCAAGAGATCTGGGTATTAGGAGGAAAAGTACTGCGGTGATGCTTCCACCACATTCCGGCTGGTCCCTGTAACTGATGCGCAGCATACTCTACTTTCAGAACTTCTGTCATCCTTAACACACGGAACTTATCTTCCATAGTGTTAATCCATTCCTCGGCATCAAGTGGCTCTGCTGCTTCTTTGAAAATAGGTGGCCTCGTATCCATGAAATCCTTGAAACTGCTGTACTGGTTCACTCCATGGCCACCACCTTGGTTATTTCCTCTTTGAACATTTTCCGCGATGGTACGCAGAAAGTCCTCCATATTCCTCTGTGATTGTTCAGTACTGCGCTGACTTCCAAGGAACTGTGTGAAGAACATTTCTGCGGTAAGCGGCGGAGGAGGGGGCAAATGCGGTTCTGGACGTGGTTCTTGGTGGTTGACATTGTTGGCACCACTTCCACCAGCTCCTGCACCATTGCCACCAGTCTCAGCGGCTTCATACGTAGCACGACGAGTGTTGGCCATCTGCATATTTCGGCAACAAGCACAATTGAGTGAAGTTGTAAAATTGTGTCCGAATGAACAATTATGCCATACTGAATTCATTGGAGAGAACAAGTCATACAAGAAAACAGAGGCGCAATAATTTCATTCCAATTAAACAACAACACCAATTCAGTTACTTCAAATGCAACATCATGTTCCATACAACCACGTTGCCAGCATACATACACTGGACTTTTATGCGTTCGGGTATCGCATACACAACCAAACTCCAAAAGATCGTCAGTCTTAAGGTCGAACAGGATACAACATGACACATGAAAACCAAAAGAAGGCCATCGCGTCAAGCCTAGCTACTAACGCAGGACACTATCCTACTCCTCGGGGCCATCGTCGATGTCGGAGGCGTCGCCATCGCTACCTTCAGCAGCGGCGTCGTCGTCGAGGTCCATCTGAGCGGCGTTCGGAGGAGCATACGGGCCCATCCCGTTGTAGAGGGCATGGAACTCTTCATGCAAGTTGGCATTGTACTCTTCTAGCTCCTCGACCCTCTGCCTCAGAAGGTCTCTCTCGTTCCAGGCTTCATTCCTTTCTTGTACTAGCTGCTCCAACAGGCGATCTGCATTCCTGTTGGCCTGAGTCAGCCTCTGAACCTGCTGCATGGAACTCTCGCCTCTCTCGAGAGCTCGGTCCCGCTGCAAGCTCATATCAGCCAACTGCTCCTGCAAGCTAGCTATAGCACGCGCTTGCTTTTTCTTCTGCTTCCTTGCTTCAATCCGATCATCACCACGTAGGCCAGTCAAGGTCCAATAGGTATTCTCCAGACCTTGGTATGCTCTGATGGCTGCATACATGGCACTCATGGTGTGGTTGTCGCTAGCCCGTCCTTCACTGGGGCCTCTAACCAGGGCACTTCCTTGCGGCTGTACCCAAATGGCGTCGCGAGGATCATCTCTCGGGAAGGTACCGGCCAAAGCTGCTGCTAACTCATTGGGAAATCTGCTCATGATGTCTCGGATGACGCGAAAAGCTGCGCCCTCTGCACCCTCGACTGGAGTGCGTCCTTCGAACTCCAGATGCCAACCATCCCATTCTGGCGCATCACCAAGAGCAGGGACGGTGATCTCTACCACAGCAAGTCCATCTTCAGCTAGCTGACTCTCGCTCCAAGAGTAAACTGGCTCTTGTCCCTCCGGGTACCCCACATCATGGAGCACTCTCCAAAGCAAGGTGGGCATGCCAAACTCGCTTAGAAAAGTGTCCGTGTTGCGGTGCTCCCTCGGGGCTAGCTGACGACGGGGTGCTCTTCCTCCAGTGGACTTGCGGGCAGTCTGCTTCGTGCGGGCCATCTGTAGCACAAGTTTTAAATTACCCGGTGAGAACATATTTTAGTTGAGGTTACTTTTATCGAAATGGGATAATCCTTTTATAAGGGGAGGAATGCATGCCATGAATGGAATGCACAAACAATATGATGCATGCACGAGTCTTACGTTCTCACAAACTTATGAAAAAGCATCTAACGGTGATTTCGGTGGCATACAACGATCTCTCATATACGTAACTAATTCGGTCTACACGATACGCTGTTATGTACCTGCAGAAAACTCATTTCAGCCCATTCCCCATGAATGCATGAAAGCAGTAAATCTACCTACACGCTTTACACGAATCCCCAGATGCGTGTACAACGGTAGTGACTACCCAAACACCTCGTCCTATTGACGGCATCGCCTCAACGGACGGAACACCCACACATGCGACACTTTTATAAAAACATGTGTAAAACATGTAATTATCCAAGTATCATATAAGCACTTTCCCTAGATCGGCGGTGTATCCGATCATGCTCTCACAACTCACACTTACCGAAGCGTAGAGGCAACTGATCCATACATTACCACTCAATTAAGTGGCACTCATACAATAGCACGCCGTATGAGCAACGAAAAAGAAATATGGTGCAGAACCCCAAGTTAGTACTTAAATAGCCACCTAGAGTCCTTAACTGGGCATACAGGATATGACCACTGGCACACTTTTTAGTTTCAAAATCACACTTTTTAAGCAAGGTTTTGGTTTAAATACACTTATGAACAGTAATTACGCTAAACCATGCTCCGATGCCAGCTGTAACAGAACCGCCCAATTATACGAGATTAAGTAAGAAAATCATCCAACGGACGGACAATTTACCAAACTTAAGCCCGTATAACCCGGTAGTCCGTGAAATCTCGACGGATTTCAAACCATTTCACATCACAGCCAAGATCGTAATAAGTTCAGCGATTACCTTCATAAGTTACACAGTAGTTTGCGGCACAAAATACATCGGAGTTTAAACATAGTTATTACAAACCGGTTTCGAATAAAGTAGCGGAAGCATTAGTTCAAGGCACACACACGTACATCTTTTCCAAAATACAGTGCCAGCTTGCGATCATCTCCCACAAAAGCATCAGGCGAGGAGTAGTGAGTGACCATTGCCCATGGTCCTAGGCTTCGCCCATCGCAGGGTATAGACAGTTGATACAATAACCATAGTACATCTGTCCATCTGCAACAAATGGGAACAAAGCCCTGAGTACGAGAAGGTACTCAGCTAGACTTACCCGACAGAACCAAAACAAAAAGACTCCAAGGATCATGATAGGCTTTTTGGTGGGGTAGCTGACTCATTTGCAAGAAAAGCATTTTTTTAGCTTATCAAAGCATTTACTAAGCATGTTATCTTTTAAATCTTTATTCTCCTGTCAACTATGTTTGCACTGTATGCTAAAGTAACCATGTAATCAAGCAAGCAAGGATTACCATTGATCATTAACAATAGTTACCATGTCATTTCCTCATAACTATCCAAGTGTTTCATCAGTATTACTACGATGAAGTAACTCAAGTCAAGTGTTCACTATCCAGTGAACGATGGCGATTCGAATCGATTATTAACCAGCTGGTAATTTATTCCTCACACAAACCTCACTCACCCGCTAAAGTGAGGTATTGGTCACCGAGTCAACCATTCAGGTAAAGTCGCGAGCTTGCCAGGAACCACATGTACCCGGGGGCCGCCCGACTGCTCTTTGGCCTTATCATCGCGCCCCCGTTTCCTGCCACTACTGCTCCGGTACAGTGCGTTGCGGGCAATCTACTCGGCCCGAATAATCTCCCGGCTTCGCGGTCGAAAGGTACTTTATTCGGCCAGCTAAATGTGAGGCATGCGTTCAACATGACCCGAGGCCCGACATCGGACGGTCCTTAATCGACACAGACGGAAGACACTGCAGTCCAGAACCCTGCAAGCTTCCGCCCGGTCTCATATTCATTTCCACACTTAGCTATTCTCACATGACATTTCTTTCACATAAAACCAGGTAATCCCCTATAGCTCGCGGATGACAGGCAATCACCCGACTTCTACCGGTCTAAGCAAGCTAAGCAAGTATTGACCGTGGACACCAGGGTGACAAGGATCGGGTAAGACAAGGTGGAACAAGGTATAATGCAGCAACGTTTGCAAACAACTCCTAAACTTAATGCATCAGATTAAGTAAAGTTAATAAATAATTCTTTGCAAACCGAGGGAGAAATGCTCCGGGGCTTGCCTCGCTCGAAGGTACTGGGACGATGGTCGGGGCACTCCGGAAGCTCTTCACTGGACTCCTCTTCGGCTTCTGCTGGCTCCGGCTCCTCGGGCTGCTCCTCTGCGTCCTCGGGAACTACTGTCGGAACCACCTCCTGCGATCCTGTATGATGCAGAAGTATGAGTGCACATGCATAGGTGCAATGCAGAAGTGACATGAGATGATGATGATGCGGTGTGCATGCGATGAAGTGGATATGTTACGTTATCGGATCATGCGGAAATTATGACTCTTCTACAAGGTAGTCTACATCATCCAAGAACATGTACTCGAAAACTACCACTACTATTCTCTACCATGCAAGAGTACTTGACTAACAAGGTGCTTCAAAGATACACCAAAGTATACTTTACTAATTATCTTTGCATTAAAGAATAAAAGGGAAACCCTAATTAGCCCTACATTTGAACAGCAACACATATTTTAGTAGCTCAGAAAAATCTTAGAAAATTACAGTGGGTTACTAATATCAAAAATAGCTTGACATAAAATTTTTACTGCATTTGGATATTTAGAACTTACTATACAAAAAATAACAAACTAAGGCCTAAAATAGACATTTAAACTACTTTACATTTTGAAAAGTATCAAACAACAGATTTAGGAATTTTTTCTACTATCTACTACCTAAACAAACACTATAGAAAAATTATTACTTGCATGTTTTATTCAAATTTATTTAAATAACAAAAATAACAAATATTGGTAAGAAAAAGCATTTGAACTGCAACTACAAATTTTTATACAGAACAATCATGAAATAAAATTACCCTAGCAAGCACATGGCATAACAGGATTAATAAACTTGGAATCACATTTTTCTGATTTTTCTACATTTTCTTATTAATTTTTCAAGAAAACACCAATTTCAAAGATTAATTAAAATACTACAGAAAAGAAATGAAATATTGACATGCAACATTTTTATATTGTAGATCTGATTCAAATGAGTATATAAAAATTTATTTCACAAATTTTGGAGCTAAAATGACCAAGAAATCATTTTTCCCAAATGTTTTTCATCATGAATAATAAAAGAAATAGAAATTCGTTTTTCTGAAAAAGGAACTGGGCCGGCCCGAAGTCAACAGTCGGCCCGTGGCCGTTTCCCGGCCTGTCTCGCGCGCGCGGGAGGTCCACCGAGCCGGCCCGCTCGGGGCGCGGCCCAGGGGCGCGGCTTCGCCCCCGCGAGGAGCCGAACGCGTCGCCGGCGTGCGCGCGCTCGACGTCGCGGCGGCGGCTGCGGCCAACCGGCCATTGCCGGCCAAATCCCGACCACCGATCGAGCGCACAACACCCGCCAAGAACTCGCGAACTCGAGAGGAGGGTTTGAGGAGACGGAGAGGGAGTGAGCGAGGCGGTGGACGGAGCGCCCGGCCGGCGGCACCGACGCGGTGGCGCGGCGAGGACGAGCTCGATTGAGCCTTACCGCTCCAAACGAGGAGACGCCGAGGCTTGTTCGGAGAAGAGGGGAACGGAGCGGAGCTTTGGGCACAGGCAATCGGGAGGAGACGGTCGGCCAAGGCCGGAACGAGGCGGAGATGGGGGCGGCGCACGGTGGCGAGGTGGTGCTCCGCGGTGGAGGGCGTCGGGGGAAGAAGAGAGGGAGCAAATGGGGCCGAGCGAGCTGGAGACCAGGCGCTCGGGAGTTTTGAAGTGGGCGCGAGCGCGGGGTCCACGGCCGGCCACGCGGGGCGTCGCCGGCATGCGGCCGCCACGCGGCGGGCGCATCCTGCCGGGGTGCCAGCGCGCGCGCGGGCGCGGCGGGAAGAAGAGGGAGGGGGAGGCCGGCTGGGCCGGGCCGGGCGGAGGCGGTGCGGTGCGCGCGCGGGGTGAGGCGGGCCGCATGTGGCCGTGGGCCGAACCGGAGGCGGCGGCCCGCGAGGGAAACAAAATGGATTTTGATTTTTGCTTTTTCGAATTTAAATGCATTTTCAACTTCAAACCAAATTTTGAACAAGAAGAAAGCGTTTTATGGGTTTGGCCCAAAAATAAAAGTTGCTCAAAATTGAATTCTCTACAACTTTGATTAAGGGGCCACCTCACAATTCTTGATAGATTTTGAATGACAACATAAAAGCTAAAATAGGAGGAAATTTTGAATATTTTTCCTAATTATTTTTCAAACAAGTTTTTGACAAACTTTGAGCTCCAAAATTTGAACTAGGGTTCCAAGTGATATAAGAATTATGGTTGCAAGGATTTTGATATAATGTGATTATCATATTATTTTAATTCGTGAAATGTAGCATGTTTAAGCTTTCATTTTACTTGAATTATACCATTATCATACAGGATTATAATGATATGAATGAAATGCAATATGATTGCCATGCAAAGATGCCTTGCATAACACCGGGGTGTTACACCCCCTGTTGGAGCCTGTCGGGGGGTCGTCCTCTTCGGTCGTCGTGGTCGAGGAGACGGAGGAAGAGGTGGAGAAGGAGGCGGGCCCCTCGACGGGAGGGGCCGCCTTATCCCGGACCCAACAGGAGGGGTCGACTGGGCTGCCTGCACCAGTTCAGGCCCCGCCAGCTCAGGCGGAGGCTGGAGCGGCGGCACCGGCGTCGTCATCGGCGGCGCCACCGGTGGGCGTGAGGACCCGAGGCCAGCTGGCCTCAGAGGCGCAGAGGACCCAAGGCGGCGCTCTAGCCAGGGCCCCAAGGAGTGCCCGGCCCGCTGGTGGGCCGGCCACGAGGCCACCACCGGCAGTGCCGGGAGGTTCGGACCAGCCGGGGTCGAGGCCCTTGGTGCCGCTTTTCGGGTAAGTGTCTGTGTTTCGCTCTTTTGCCTTTCTCTGGATCCGTTCACCGATGTTTCCTCTCACTTTGTAGGTTTAAGCGGAAGGCGGAGCTGCTGGGGCCGACCCCCGCAAAGTCACTCCGGGCAAGCGCCGTCGTCATTAATCGGACGGCGGCGCAGGATGCCGACTGGGTCCAGCGGCTTGAGGCCGCAAAGGAGCGCCTGAGGCAGCAGTAGGCGGCGGACCAGGCGGAGGCAGGCGCATCGGTGGTTGCCAGTTCTGACCCCGCCGCACAGGGGTCAGGACCGGCGGAGGTGGTGGCGCCTAGCATGGGCGAGGCGGAGCCCAGGTCGTCGTCGACGGCCGAGGCTGCCGTCGAGGCCGCAACGGCCGAGGCATCCGTCCGCGACGCGGAGCAGGCGGATGCAGACGTGGTTATGGAGGAGGTCCCGTCGGCGGCGGGATAGGAGGCGGCACAGGTGGGAGAGCCACAGCCGTAGCAAGACCCGCCGGCGGAGCCGGCGGCTACGGTGGAGGGTGGGGTCGTCGAGCCCCCGCCCGAGGCCCCAGAGGAAGAGGTGCCGGCGGTCGAGGGGTCAGCTCCTGAGGTGCCGGCGGTCGAAGGGCCGGCCCCTGCAGAAGAGTCGGCGCCAGTTACGGTTGACCTCACCCTCGACGACTCTCCCCTAGATAAGGGGAAGCATGTGGTAGGAGTCGAGGGGGGCGAGGCCGTGGACCAGGCTGGTGCCTCGGCGGCGGTCGGTGAGGCGGGAGCCGCGGGTGAGGCCGCCCTTCCGCGGGGTCGGAAGACGCCCCGGCCGGATCGTCGTCCTCGTGGCCGGACATCGCCGCGCTGGCTCTAGCGCGGGCGGAGGCGGAGATACCACGGTGGGGGGGACCGTCCCTCGAGTTCAGGGACGCCGCGAACCCCGACGCCGATCCCATCTTCGCCCTGAACGACAGGGACGAGGTGCACCGCTGGGAGTACCTCGAGGGTCTCCGTCGACACCTCGAGCGAGCGCTTCGCGTGGCGACGGAGACCTTGTCACGAGGTGTGCGAGATGCCACCGAGGTACGTTTGACTTATCAGTTCTTTTTGCGGTTCTTTTGCTATCCTTTTCCCTCGGTTCTCAATCTTTTTGGTTTTTTCGAACCATGATCAGGAGCTCAAGGAATACTCCCGCCGCAAGTCGCTCTTCATCCGGGATGAGAGCGGCGTGTGGGCGGCGCTTGCCCAGCAACGGGCTCTGGTCGAGGAGGCCCAGAAACGGCTTTCCGATCGGAATGCCGAGATGGCTGAGCTGCGCATTGCCTACGCGGTGGTGAAGGAGGAGGTGATGCAGGCCTGGGCGACCGAGGCCGTGGTGCGTGAAGACGCGACCAAGGCCCGGGAGGAGGCAGCCCAGGCCCGCAGGGATCTCGAGCCCCTGTCGGCACGGGTGAAGGAGCTCGAGGAGGACGTCTCCCTGGTCAGCCGTCAGCGTGACACCCTCAACGTCCAGATCGAGCAGGTCATCGCTCGCTTCGGCGCCCTGAAGGACGAGATCGTGGCGCTGAACGGGGCCGTTCAGGAGAAGGACGCGGCTCTTCAGACCGCCCGCCAGGAGATCGAGGCGCTGAGGGCGACCGTTCGTGACAGGGGCGACGCTCTCCAAGGGCTCGAGAGGACGTGCGGGGGGCTCCGTGACGAGGTCGTGGGCTTGCAGACCCACACCGAGGGTAAGTATGGGTGTTACGGCCACGGCGTCGAGGCCCCGTGTTAGTATTAATTCAGTTTATTATTGTTTCAGAGCTGGAGAGAGAGAATCGGGTGGCTCAGGCGTCTGCCAATTCCTTCCAGAGCCTCCTCGAGGCCGAGACCCAGAGGACCCAGTTGCTCCAAGGCGCGATCACCTCCGTATGTGACGGCCTGGGGGTCGAGCCCGACGCCGACACCGGGGAGGACGCCCCGGGGAACTCCTTCGTCCACCGGATGGCGGCACTGGGCCGCCTCGTCTGTGAAAGGATACGGGGCAGCCTCCATCATGGCGTGAAGAGGGCGCTGGCCGTCGTCTGGTCTGGGTTTGTGTTCGACATGGAGCTTGTCGCTGAAGGCTTCATCACTGACCCGGACCGGACCGACGAGGAGAACGAGGATGCTTGCCTGGAGCTGATCGGAGCTGCTGAGGAGCCTGGGAGCCGCCTGGCCTCTCTTTTCGAAGCCGAGGTGGTTCCGCCTGCCGACGAGAGGGCCTATGAGCCAAATCTGGGCGCAAAGGCCCGTGTAATAAGTTAGTATTTCGTATTTTGGTCGTGGTGACCTCGGAGGCCTTAAAAACTCGAAACATAAACTAGTGTTTGGTTTTTTAAGTTTGTTCGAGCTTTTCTTCCCTTTATCGCTTGAACCGTGTTCTCACATGACTTACTTAGCACGCGGTTGCACCCTTTGGCGTAAGGGAGCGAGTGGAGGTACCGTAGCCTCGGAGGCGTAAGTGATCTCGCGGCTCGACTGCCCTCGAGCTTCAGGGTGCCTCTTGTGGCCTCGTAGATCGTGTAAGAACCTGATCTAAGCGACAGGGGATGTATTCCTTTTCAAAGTTATGAACCGCCATTAGGTCCACTTAACGTGCGGTCGTGCCCCTAGGCGTGAGGGGTGAGCGGAGGTACCGTAGCCTCGGAGGCGTAAGCGATCTCGCGGCTCGAGAGCCCCTTTGAGCCTCAGGGCGCTTTCGCAGCGTTGTTGACTTAAGAGGTAGTTCTTCAACTTTGAAAAAGAGTACAAGTTTTTTCGGGGACTGGGGGTTCCCCCCTTTAGCCCCCGAGGGAGGGTCGATTCTGGGAGAACAGAGTCGATCCTTCCTCGTTATTTGCAAAATGAAAGTTTGAACATCGCTGTATTCTTTATTGACGAGATTGAAAAGAAAATACAAAGCCTCGAGGCTTTTTAAGGGAAAAAGCGACGTAGCTGTTCAATGTTCCAAGCGTTGGTGAGGATTTCGCCCTTCTCGTTGGATAGCTTGTAGGTGCCCGGCTTTAGTACTTCTGCGACGATGTAAGGTCCTTCCCATGGTGGTGTGAGCTTGTGCCGTCCCTTGGTGTTCTGGTTCCGCCGTAGCACTAGGTCGCCGACGTTGAGGTCACGTTTGCGAACGTGTCTGTCGTGGTAGCGTTGGAGATCCTGCTGGTACCTGGCAGAGTGCAACAGAGCCACATCCCGGGCTTCTTCGAGCTGGTCGAGGGAGTCCTCTCTTGCGGCGTCGTTATTTCTTTCGTTGTAGGCCTTTAGCCTTGGGGACCCATATTCTATGTCAGTGGGGAGCATGGCCTCAGATCCATAGACTAAGAAGAATGGAGTGAACCCCGTGGCTCGACTCGGCGTTGTTCTTAGGCTCCACAGGACCGAGGGAAGTTCGGCAGCCCATCTCTTGCCATGTTTGTTTAGCTTGTCGAAAATTCTGGGTTTCAGGCCTTGTAGGACCATGCCGTTGGCACGTTCCACTTGGCCATTTGTTTTTGGATGAGCCACGGCTGACCAGAGCACACGGATGTGGTTGTTGTCACAGAAATCCAGAAACTTTTTACCGGTGAACTAGGTGCCATTGTCTGTGATGATACAGTTAGGGACCCCAAAGCGATGGATAATGTCGGTGAAGAAGAGCACAGCTTGTTCGGACCTGATACTGGTGATAGGGTGGGCCTCGATCCACTTGGAGAATTTATCGATGGCAACGAGCAAGTGGGTGAAGCCGCCAGTTGTTCTTTTCAAGGGTCCGACAAGGTCGAGCCCCCAAACGGCAAACGACCATGTGATGGGAATGGTTTGCAGGGCGTGTGCTGGAAGATGGGTCTGTCTCGCATAGTACTGGCAACCTTTGCAGGAGCGTACTAGCTTGACAGTGTCAGAGACCGTGGTTGGCCAATAGAATCCTTGTCGGAAAGCATTTCCGACAAGGGTTCGAGGCGCTGCGTGGTGGCCGCAAGCCCCCGAGTGCAGATCGTTGAGCAGGTTTCTGCCTTCCTCATTTGTGATGCAATGTTGGAGGATGCCAGTAGGGCTGCGGCGGTACAGCTCCCTACTATCACCAACGATCACAAAGGTTTTGGCCCGGCGAGCGATCCGTCGAGCCTAGGTCTTATCCGAGGGGAGGTCCCCTCGGATGAGGTAGTCGAGGTACGGAACGCGACAGTCAGGCTCGAGGTCAGATGGTGGGGTCAAGCCTTCCACTTGCATGGCTTCAGCCCCGGTCGAGGGGGCTTCTGCCTCAGGTGGGGGGTCGAGTGATGTCCCGTCGACCCCTCCGTCTGCCCCAAGGTCGACGGACGACTGCTGGAGATCTTTCACGAAAACGTCTGGTGGAACCGTAGTTCGACTGGACGCGATTTTTGCCAGTTCATCGGCGGCCTCATTATACCTGCGTGCAATGTGGTTGAGCTCGAGGCCATGAAACTTGTCCTCGAGGCGCCGCACCTCTTGGCAGTAGGCTTCCATCTTGGGGTCACGACAGCTCGAGCTCTTCATGACCTGATCGATCACGAGCTGGGAGTCGCCTCGAACATCAAGGTGTCAGACCCCGAGCTCGATGGCAATCCTTAGCCCTGTGACGAGCGCTTCGTATTTGGCAACGTTATTTGACGCAGGAAAATGAAGCCGGATGACGTAGCGCATGTGGACCCCGAGGGGCGAGATGAAGAGCAAACCCGCGCCTGCTCCTGTTTTCATTAACGACCCATCGAATTACATGGTTCAGAGCTCAGCTTGGAGCTGTGCAGGGGGGAGTTGGGTGTCGGTCCACTCAGCCAGAAAGTCCGCTAATACCTGTGACTTAATAGCTTTGCGCGGCGCATAAGATAGGGTCTCGCCCATGAGCTCGACTGCCCACTTGGCAATTCTACCCGAGGCTTCCCGGTTCTGGGCTATCTCTCCCAAGGGGAAAGAAGAAACCACAGTTACCGGGTGACCCTCGAAGTAGTGACGGAGTTTGCGCCGTGTCAGGACGATGGCATATAGCAGCTTCTGGATTTGTGGGTATCGTACCTTGGTTTCCGAGAGTACCTCGCTAATGAAATAGACCGGCCTCTGGACGAGCAAGGTATGTGCTTCCTCGGCCCTCTCAACAACCAAGACCGCGCTGACTACTTGTGTTGTCACGGCGACATAGAGTAGGAGCGGTTCTCCTGGGGTCGGAGGGACGAGGATTGGTGAATTAGAGAGTGTGGCCTTGAGTTTTGCAAGAGCTTCCTCAGCCTCGAGGGTCCAGGAAAAGTGCTACGATTTCTTCAAGAGGCGGTACAGAGGGAGCGCTTTTTCGCCGAGGCACGAAATGAAACGGCTGAGTGCCGCCAAGCAGCCCGTGACCCTCTGTACGCCCTTCAGATCTCGGATGGGGCCCATCTTGGTTATCGCAGTAATTTTTTCTGGGTTGGCCTCGATGCCACGCTTAGACACGACGAACCCTAAAAGCATACCTTGAGGAACGCCAAAGACGCATTTCTCAGGGTTGAGCTTGATGTTTTTCGCCCAGAGGCATTTGAATGCCACGTCAAGGTCGTTTACCAGATCGTCGGCTAGTTTGGTTTTGACAACGATGTCATCGACGTAAGCCTCGACGGTTGACCCGATGTGTTCCCCAAAAACGTGTTGCATGCATCGCTGGTACGTAGCCCCCGTGTTCCGGAGACCGAAAGGCATCGTAACGTAGCAGTACATGCCGAATGGGGTAATGAATGAAGTCGCAAGCTGGTCGGACTCTTTCATTTTAATCTGGTGGTAACCGGAGTATGCATCTAAGAACGAGAGAGTTTCACATCCCGCAGTGGAATCAACGATTTGATCTATGCGTGGTAGAGGAAAGGGAACTTTTGGACATGCTTTATTTAAACCAGTATAGTCTACACACATCCTCCACTTCCCACTCTTTTTCTTAACTAATACAGGATTAGCTAGCCACTCGGGATGATGAACCTCCTTGATGAATCCGGCCTCCAGTAGCTTGTGTATCTCCTCACCGATGACCCTGCGCTTCTCTTCGTCGAAGCGGCGCAAGCGTTGCTTCACCGGTTTGGAGCCGGCCCGGATCTCCAAGGCGTGCTCGGCGACTTTCCTGGGTATGCCCGGCATATCTGAGGGACTCCACGCAAAGATGTCGATGTTTGCGCAGAGAAAGTCGACGATCACGGCTTCCTATTTGGGATCGAGGGTGGCACTGATGTTCAGCGCCCTTCCCTTGGGATCAGCGGGGTCGAGGGGTACGAGCTTGACGTCTTCTGCAGGCTCGAAGTTGCCGGCATGGCGCTTTGGGTCGGGAATCTGATTGGCGAGACCGTCGAGGTCCGCAGCCAAGGTCGCCGACTCCAAGACAGCCTCGCTCGACACACTCGACGTCGCACTCGTAGGCATGTTCATATGAGGGCCCCACAGTGATGACACCGTTTGGGCCTGGCATCTTGAGCTTGAGGTAGGTGTAGTTTGGGACCGCCATGAACTTGGCATAGCACGGGCGCCTGAGGATAGCGTGGTACGTTCCACGGAATCCGACCACTTCAAAAGTGAGCGTCTCCTTTCTGAAGTTGGCCGGTGTGCCAAAGCAAACATGCAGATCGACCCGTCCGAGGGGTTCTGCCCGTTTCCCTAGCACGACTCCGTGGAAGCCCCCGATGCTAGGTTGGAGGCGCGTTCTCTCGACCCCCAGAAGGTCGAGGGTCTGGACGTAGATGATGTTGAGGCTACTTTCGCCGTCCATGAGCACCTTGGTGAGGCGTGTGTTGGCGATGACGGGATCAACAACAAGTGGGTAGACCCCAGGACTAGGGACGTAGTCAGGATGATCATCACGGTCGAAAGTGATGGCTATCTCAGACCAGTCAAGGAAGCGGGGGACCGCCGTTTGTACAGAGAAAACCTCACGTCGCTCTCGTTTGCGCTGGCGCGCCGAGAGGCGGGTCGAGGGTCCTCCGTAGATCATGAAGTAGTCGTGGATCTCGGGGAATCCCCCATCCTTGTCGTCACCCTTGGGGTCTTCCTTCTTGTCGTCCTTCTTAACGCCTGCGCCCTCAAAGTACCTGCGGAGCATGTGACAATCTTCGAGGTTATGGTTAGTGGGTCCCTTGTGGTAGGGACACGACTCTTTGAGCATTTTGTCGAAGATGCCCCCACCGGGGGGGGCTCGAGGTTTCTTGCGTTCGGCAGCAGCGACAAGCTCATCAGCCGGGGCCTCGAGCTTGCCTTGCTGGCTCTTCTTCTTCTTTCGGTTGTTTCTCTTGGAGCCCCGGGTGGAGCCCGCGGGATCGTCGACCTTTTGTTTCTCTTTGTCCTGGTCACCACCAAAGATGGCACCAACTGCCTCCTCGCCGGCGGCAAAGTTGGTGACGATGTCCATCATTCCGTTGGCAGTGAGTGGGGTGTTACGGCCCAACTCCCGGCCCAACTCCTTGCAGGTGGTACCGGAGAGGAAGGCTATAATTACGTCGGAGTCGGTGACGTTGGGGAGCTCGGTGCGCTGCCTGGAGAAGCGCCGGATGTAATCCCGGAGGGATTCACCTGGTTTTTGCTTGCAACTCCGGAGGTCCCACGAGTTGTCGGGGCGCATGTAGGTCCCCTTGAAGTTTCCCTCGAACACCCTCACGAGATCGCCCTAGTCGTGGATCTGTCGGGGTGGAAGATCCTCGAGCCAGGCTCGAGCGGTGTCGGAGAGGAACAGGGGGAGTTGTCGGATGATGACCCGGTCATCGGTGGCCCCGTCCAGCTGACACGCCAAGCGGAAATCGGCGAGCCAAAGTTCGGGTTTGGTTTCGCCGTTGTACTTGGTGAGAGTCGTGGGAGGGCGAAACCGAGCCGGGAGTATTGTCTCGCGGATAGCCTTACTGAAGACCCGAGGACCCGAGGGCTCGGGTGAAGGGCTACGATCTTCCGAGCTGTCGTAGCGTCCGCCCCTATGCACGTGGTAGCCTCGAGCCACGCCGTCACCGTGCTTGCGCGTGCGGCACTCGACGATGTTGCCACGGGTGTCTCGAGGTTCGCGGTCGTTGGCAATGGGCTCAGAGGCAGGAGCTACCTGGTTTCGCCGGGCAGGCTCGGGATGAACCGAGGCCTCTCTCTCCTGATGGGAGGGCTCGACGAGCCGCTCCGAGGTGGGCTCGCATCGCCTCGAGGCAGAGCTCTCGGCCTGCTGCATGGCAGCGGTCTCGAGGAGTTCTCGGATTTCATCTCGAGCCCGACGGGCGTCGGGGTTTGATGGCTCGGGCATGTTGCAGAGAAGCATGGCGGCGGCAACGATGTTCTGGCTGGCTCGAGCGAAAACCGGGGGGTCGACCACCCGGTCCTCGTCGATGCGACGGTTGACGTCGCGAGCCCTCTCGCGAGCTCTTCCGCCAAGTGCGTGTGCCGCGCGCTCACGCTCCAGGGTTTGTTGGAGCAGGTGCCGGTTTTCTCGTTCTTCGTCGAGCCTGTCCTGCAACTCGCGGATTTGTTCTAGCTGCATTCCTTGATCCGCAAGGAATTGAGCCTCGTCCCGCTCGGCAGGGAGCTCGACATGAGGTGGCGTATGCCTTCCTTCGACTGGCTCTTCGTCCTCCGATTCCGACGTGCTCTCAACATCGATGTTGAAGCACTCGCGGGTCGGATCGTAGGTATCGTCAGCCGAGTCGGAGTCAGGAGCGCCAAAGTAGTAGTATGACGGGGGAATGTGAGGTCGTTGCAAACCGCCTCCGTGGTCGCGACGCTGAGAAGCGGTTACACGGGGCTCTGTTTCTAGGGTTTCCGTAGAGTCCAGATAATCAGAGGCTGGCGTGGATGCAACGAGGTCCAGAGTAGAGCGTAGATGGTGCCCGGGGAGTTCCTCGTAGGCACTCATGCTAGTGCTTACGGAGAAAGCGTACACCCGGACAACCGAGTCTAGCCCAAACGGGAATGGTGATGGAGATGTCGTTGCCCTTGCCGGAACGGTTGATCCGGGCAGTGGTGGTGCCTCACCGGTCGGGGGAGTGGCGGAATTCTCCGTCGGCATCTTACCCTCAGCCAAGCTCATCCTACCCAGACCCTCAACGAGGAAATCTGGGTTGGCGTCTGGCTGAGAGGCGCCGGATCGGGGAATCCCACCACCCTCTGTAAGGTGGAGACGGTGGCTGCGCCGGGCTCGTCATCGTCTGGCAGCTCGCGCCTGCCGAGAGCGACGATACCGGCGGAGCGCTCCCCCGGGCTGGGAGAGCTCGTAATCCTCGTCGGTCAGGTGCCGGGCGGGAGGAGGACCATATCGTAGCCATAGCCAAGCGACATGAACTCCAAACTCCTAAACCAGATCACCGTGGCCAACGGGATAGGGCGTTCGGGGTCAGCCATCCAGGAAAGAATGGCGGGAAAGCGACGTTGGCACGCGGCGGTCCCCTACCTGGCGCGCCAACTGTCGGTGTTCGGTCCCGAGGGGGTCCTAAACCGACGAGTGAGTGCTGCGTGTCCCTATCCTGGATGGTGATGCAAGGAGAACACACGGGGGTTTATCCTGGTTCGGGCAGAAGAAGGCCCTACGTCCAGCGGGGGGTGAGAGTTTTGTATTTCCTTGCACCGAGGTGCTTGTGTAGGGGTTACAAGCTTGCGAGAGAGGGCCGCGAGCCCAACTCTCAAAGAGAGAGAAAAGAGTACAGAGATGATTGCTTGAGATGTTGATCTCTGCTGAGGAGCCTTGGAATGCTTGGCACTCGGCTTGGGACTTGTGTGTGGTCTGTTGCTTGTTGTCCTCTGTCCCTTTGTAGAGCCTGGCCTTCCCTTTTATAGGGTAAGAGGAGGCCAGGACGCCGGTGAGTCTTGAGGTGATGTTTTATCGGTCCCTGTTGAGGTGACTGTAGCGACGTGCTCTGGAAATGGCTGGCCATCCCTGGACACCATGGTGACGTAGAGGATGAGACGACGAAATGACTCGGAGTGCCGTGCCATACCGTCCTTCTTTTCCTGTTGAACTGTGCTAGGCGTCGAGGTTGAGTCGAGGCCGGGTCGATGTCGAACGGATAAGGCTGAATCCCCGAGATTGTGGAATACGGGTCTTGTCATATCCTCCCTCGAGGGTGATCGACGGTAAACAGTGCACGGTAAGGTGTGTATAGTGACAGCTTTCACCTCCCATCATGGGATGTGCAGTAAAACAGTGAGGGCTGACACCGGCGTTGCTCCCACGTCGATTCTGGTTGCGATCATACCGGTTGGTGGTAGTAGGTGATCTCATTAAATGCTCTGACTTTTGTCCTAGGGTAGGTGAAGTGAGGGGGTCGAGCGCCTGACCCGGGGTCACGTGAGTCGGAGTTTTTCCGTTGGGCGAACGAGCCTCGTGCGAGTCGGAGTGTGGTCGAGGTGTCCTGTCGTGCGGGACGGGGCGTGGTCGAGGCGTTCCCATCGAGGGTGCCTCGTACGAGTCGGAGCCGGAGCGCGGTCGAGGTGCTCCGTCGAGCCGGCCTCGTACGAGACGGACCTGGCATGCGGTTTGAGGTGGGCTGCGTTTTACTGTGGCTTAGTCGTTTTGTTTTTTATTATCGATGATGTGAGTACCCCCATACTGTTGGTACCGACAGATAGGTTCTAAGAAATTTTGGAAACCAAAAGTTTCGATTATTTTGGTTTCATTCATGTTTTAACCGAACTAACCGGACTTTTAGGAGAGATTAAGACCCCAAAAAAGAATTCAGGCTCTAAAGCAAGTTTAGACAACACTGCCTCCCCTACATAATAATAATTGATAAGTGAAGAATAACAATATGGATCACAACTACATACCAAACTTTCTCGCTTATTCGGTTCCTTGTCTGGAATCGGTTTTTTTAGTTCTGATTCTTTTAGTTTTGAACTTTTGATTCTGGTTCTTTCAATTTGTTTTTTCGGTTTTGGTTAACTATGTCCACCATTATTCCATTAACACCCAACGTGCACCGACACGATACATGCACGAAGGGAGTCGTGCAAATCATCAACGCAGTTGCCGTGTTTAACGCTTGAAATGTGATCTATTAGGCAGGCATGCACTAGCACTGCAGGAACCAGACGAAAAAGAAGAAGAGCTGTCCAAACGATGCCTCCAAACGAGGACCGAGCTCAGCTCGGGTGGCTCCGATCGAGGGTGTTCGGTCAGCCCACGCGTGTCTCACCAGTGTTTTTCCCCCGTTTAATTTGCAGGCAGGCTCTCGCGCAGATACGGTACAATGGTCAAGTGACGTGCTCGTCATGCTCGGAGTCTGGTGATCTTTTTCGAGTACCTCTCAGCTGCGTTCGTAGTTTAGGTATAGTTGTAGATTTGTTCGTATACAAAGTGTGTGTGCGTGTGTGGTTATGTATTTGTATCCGAACAGTTACTACAGTTGTACTTAGATGAGAGGTATCAAAAGAAGAGCTGTCCAAACGGTTACAGTTAGGACAAATTGACCTTTCAGTTTCAAAATGTTGCGAGACGGTCTCGCACGGTAGATTCTCCCTCACCGTTTGACACCCTCCGGGCGACCTAACCTTCTAATTTAGGCAGCCCTGGTTCAAACAAAATTTGGCTTGCCACTTTGCCCGTTTTCTACAAGAAATTGAGATGATTTTGTTTCCATTCCGGCTGACTGTAAAAACGGTTGATGCTGATACTAATTTGTTGTGAGAGAAAAACACTGCTGAATGACTGGCTGATAAGTTCAAGCGAACAGGTGAATGAGTTGTGGTAGGTTGCTGTAGCTGGGAGCACTGGTGCAGCGGTGTTGCGTGTTCCGTGGGGCTTCAAAGGTTGGTGGAATCAGTTTGAGTTTCATTAATCACCGGTCGCCTTCTTGGACTAACCTCATGTATCACAACAAACGGACCTACGCAAATCAGTTCGTTTCTGGCATGGTCCAAGCCTCCAAAACCCGAACTGTTGCATCGGCCGAGTGACCAAGGTTGCCCTAACATGACCAAGTTCTTTATATCAGGGAAAAAACGCATGACCAGGTTATCACTATCATATTAAAGGTGCCCTAACTTTTTCGAGCTCGTGTAATAGTGATGAAACCATCTTAGATCATATTTGGATCCTATGGTCTAAATTTTAGTTACTAAACTTTAAATGCTTTTGAAGCTCTAAATAGCCGGTATATAATATTGTTTATAGTTTAGTCAACCTTAAAAAAGGTCATTAGTTCATAAGACCACACAAGGGAGCTAAAGTAATAAAAAAATTTAGTCACTCAAACTAAAACTTTAGACAACTTAGATAGATAGCCTTTTATCATTCATGTTAGTTTTTATTAATTTAATATTTTATTTTTGCAAATAAATTTGTTTCATGGACTTGTTGATGTAATTTAAATTGTTGCATCACCATAAAATGTAATGGTGTATGTTATTTTCTTTGTTCTGACTAATCTCATGATTGTATTAGAAATGGACTCGGTGTTATAAGTTGCTAGATCATCATAAAATCAAACAGTGCGTGTTCTTTTATATTTTTTATTAATAATCTCAGCATTATTAGGCATGGATATTTTTTTTTAAAAATCATCTAAGCCATAAGATCATGATAAAATCCAATGTCATACGTTCTTTCTTTCTTTGGATTAATGCCATAGTTGTTTTGGCACAAACTATTTAGTTTGATCTAAGCTGTTATACCAGCTTAAAGTTTTTTAGGTCCTCTTAGCTAGCGTGGTGGCTTTTATTAGGTGTAGACTATTTGGTTCAATCTAAATTGAACCGGTCCATGTTCTTTTATTATTCCTTTTTTATTACTCTCGTAATTTCAAGGCATCTTGGTTTTACAGGCAAACACTAGATAATAGTAGATCCGTTTATCTTATCTTACCCTGATTAGAGGTAAACAGAAGAGTCAATGCAAGTAGGTGGGCTTGCTTGTGTCACGATCCGCCCAACAAATCCGCCCCAACTTCAGCTGTTTGCAGTTTGCACTCACCATCTCGTTTGTTCTCCCGTACCCACTATGCCGTGTGGAGTCCCCACCACACAAGCTCGGGACGGCCTACTCCACCAAAAGTGAAGGGCCCCAAAGGCCAAACAAAAGCGAGAGCAAAGCAAAGCTTCACCTCCAGCAGCGGGTGGAGAGCTGCTTCTCCTCGCTCCAAGCTCCTCTCCACCCAGATCCCGCGCACCCAGCGCCAGATCAGAGATCAGGGCGCGCCGGCGGTCTCCATTGCCCGCGGATCCTGCGATGCGAGCTGGGCCGAGAGGGAGGAGCGAGGGAGCGCGCGGGTAGAGAAGGCGGGGCGGGGGGAGGAAGGAAGGAGCGCCGGCCGGAGCAGACGTCCGTCCCCCCGGCGGATGAGGCCGACGATGAAGGCGCAGCACGGCAACGGGCGCGGGAGCAGGAGCCCCTTCCTGACGTCCTACGCGCTCACGCTCGCCTTCATCACCTTCGTCTCCGTGCTCTACTTCAAGGACTTCTCCTCCACGCTGCACCGCCCCTTCCTCCACCGCCCGCCGCCGCACCTGCACCGCCGCCCGCTCCGCCCCCGCCACCACGCCTCCGACTCAGACGCAGCAAGCCAGGTCGGGCACCGCGCGGCGACCGAGCAGCTGCCGTTCGCGGTGGGCGCGGCGCCGGCGGGGTGCGACGTCGGGCAAGGGGAGTGGGTGTACGACGAGGCGGCGCGGCCGTGGTACCAGGAGGAGGAGTGCCCCTACATCCAGCCGCAGCTCACGTGCCAGGCCCACGGTCGCCCCGACCGGGCGTACCAGCACTGGCGGTGGCAGCCGCGCGGGTGCTCGCTGCCCAGGTACCGCTTTCCCCCATCCCCTTTCCCTCGCCGTGATTCCGGGTGAACAAGTGGCGGTAATTCTGATCCGGCAGTGCTGAATTAGCTTTAGGCACTTAGGCACTTGATCCAGACCGGATCGAGCGCGCTCGTTTCAAATTGCTTCCCTTTGATTGATGATGATGCTAGTTCTTCCTCAAAAGGATCACCGATATTCTAATCTAATCTCAAAAAAGAATGGCAACAAAGAGTGGACCACGACGTGGGATCGAGACGCGTGCGAACGAGCCGACGGAAAACGGCGAGGTTTCGAGGCTTGCCTTGTCGCTTGTATCGCTTCGTTTTGGACGATCCAAGCGCGCGGCCGGTAGCGAGCGCGCGGCACGCGGGCCGCGGCGCAGGCGCAGGCGCCACGCGCCAGGCGGCGGACGCGCGAGTCCCCGGGTGGGCCTGGTGGCTCCGTCGGCGTGTGGGTGGTAGCCTAGGTACCGTTTAGTTGCCAAGAATTTTGCCAAAATTTTCAGATTCTCCGTCACATCGAATCTTTAAACGCATGAAGCATTAAATATAGATAAAAAATAAAACTAATTACATAGTTTAGACGAAATGGACGAGATAAATCTTTTAAGCCTAATTAGACTTGGACAATATTTGCCAAATAACAACGAAACTGCTACAGTAGCATTTCGTCAAAAATTTTGCCAACTAAACAGCCCCTAGCCGAGACCGTAAGTGAGCAGGTAGCCATACGGCGGGACAGGCCATACGGCGCCGCGTGCGCCTCGGGCTGCCGCTGAACGGCAACGTCGGCAAAATATTGATGTGGCGGTGACATGGGACATGCCGCTCCCTCAGCTCCGGCGAATGCACCGCGACCACCGTGGCCATGAGAGCGCTCGAAATGTCATGTGCCGTGGGCACGGACGCACGGTCCACTCGCTGATGCAGTCTCGCGAATCGCATCGCATGGTGGCTCCAGTTGTTGCTGCCCTGGCCCGGTACGGGTTTCTTGGTTATTGCTTCATGACTCCTAGCCCTGCGCCCTGCGTGCTGTCGGGCGAGCAAGGGCGCAGGCTGTCACGTGGGAGCCACAGAGGGACCGGCCGGCCGATTAGCCGAACGGTGTGGTCCGTCTGGCACGGTGGGGCCGTGCCCGTGCGTACACGCGTACAGCCGAGTCGTGGCTGCCTCCGTGGATCCGGTCGGGTCAGATTGTGCGACAGTACTGGTGCCAGTTTTGGTGCTTTCCTGTGCGGTTTGGTGCTTTGTTTCTATCCGACCTCATTTTCTCAGCTTTGAAAACTCTTAGGCTGCGTTTAGTTCACGAAAAGAAAATTTTTGGGTGTCACATCGGATGTGTCGGGGAGTGGTTTTAATAAAAAAAACAAACTACACAGGAACTAGTGATACTAATTAATCCGTCATTAACACATGTTGGTTACTGTAGCACTTAAGGCTTTTCATGGACTAATTAGGTTTAAAAGATGTATCTCACGATTTCCCCGAGAACTGTGCAATTAGTTTTTTTTTTTTTTGTCTACATTTAGTACTCCATGCATGTGTCCAAACATTCGATGTGACGGGTGGAGGCAAAAAAAAAAATTTGGGAACTAAACCAGGCCTTATTATGTTATTGATTGATTGATTGAAGTGACACTTGAGGATCCTGGGGTTGGTACAGTATGCGCCATGGAATTTAGGGAACTGTTTTAGCTTATTAGAGCATCTCCAAGAGTTTGTCAAATGAGATTGGCATCCTTTCAATTTTGGCAAAATGAGAAAATTTGGGTTCCAACAGCTTGGCAAATGAGGTTGGCATTCTTGGCAACTTGCCATCCACCGGCCTCGCACGCGCAAATATGCGCGCGCGGAGCGGACTTGGCATCCGTATGTACGAGAGAGGTGGAAGGGCACAAAAATAATTTTGTTTCTCTCTCAGGGTTCCTGATGTAAGTTTTTAAGAGGTGGAAGGGCATAAACATAATTTTGTTTCTCCCTCAGGGTTCCTGATGTAAGTTAGATCTGGGTTTGGCAAGTGAATTATACCAAACTCTTGGAGAGAGACTGTTTTTTTTACTTGACATATCTTTTTACAACTTGGCAAAACACAAGATTTGCCAAATGAAAATTGCCAAACTCTTGAAGATGCTCTTATATGGAGACATTTTGTTCACAATATAGTCGGCATAATTGATACTTCTACATATCTGGTATTAGATTAAGTCTACTTGGATTACAATACTAGGTCTAAAATCTACTACATTTGTAGGTGATGCATGTTGTTTATGAAGGTATTTTTAACTGAGATATCTATACTTCTAAGTACCAACAGAGGTATTTTTTAGGTGCGAATATATAGGTCACATTTATGAAAAAAAAACCTATTTGAATTAAGATGCAGATAGAGGTCACTGTTGCCAGTGATTAGTGAATAGGATTCACGAGTAAATATTTGTAGAACAATTTAAGGCATTCTTTTGTCATAATGTTTTTTTTAATGTCTTATATGAGTGCTGCAATGGGCTGCAATCTGGTTCCTAACTGTCGTATGGAGTTTTTGTAGTAGTTACTCATCTTTTTGATGTACAATATCTTAGTGGAAAATGTCTTTTGTTGCAGCTTCAATGCAACTCTAATGCTAGAGATGCTGCGGGGTAAACGGATGCTGTTTGTTGGAGATTCTCTGAACCGCGGGCAATATGTATCATTGGTTTGCCTCCTGCATCGGATCATTCCTGAGAGCTCCAAGTCAATGGAGACATTTGACTCCCTTACAGTTTTCAAAGCAAAGGTATTCCCTTTGTATCTTTCAATGTGACAACTGAAAAGCTTAGAAACTGAGTGAAGCATTGGCGCATTGCTCAGAATGTGGTGCATCATTTTTTTTGCTGTTCACTGGACCATCTATGGTCACCAAAGATATATATTTGCTAAACTTTCTACCCCCCCCCCCCCCCCCCCCCGCGTCAATAACTATGCATGTATCCAGTAGCACTAGTATCTTCCCTTGCAAATTTTGCCTCAGAAAGAGACCCCTAGAGGCTAGAGCTGTTAAGAGGGATAGAACAAACTCGGATTCATAAATGTTCTGTATATATACTGGTAAAATAAAATAAAAACTATTTGATTTGCACCTTTGCCTTTATCTGTTCTTTTCTACTTTTGAGGTACAGCCTTCTTCTTCTTTTTTTATCCATGATGAAAAACTTCATGTTTCATGGTTTTTTTTTATGCATCATGTTTCATGTTTGCTAGGACTATAATGCCACCATTGAGTTCTACTGGGCTCCCTTTCTGGCTGAGTCAAATTCTGATGATGCTGTTGTGCACCGCATTGCGGATCGAATTGTAAGGGGAACATCCATTGAGAAACATGCCAAATTCTGGAAGGGGGCTGACATCTTAGTATTCAATACCTACCTTTGGTGGATGACCGGACAAAAGATGAAAATTTTGTAAGTGTCTTCCTTTACTATGTGAAGTTCTTTCACCATCTTCTTCAAACTGAAAATTTCCTCATAGCTGAAAAATAGGCCGTGGAATTGACAGTTTGAAGAAATAATGTTTATTTTCTGTAGTTGGCATGAAGTCCCATATTTCTTATCCTTAAAGCACCTTTTGGTTTTAGGCAAAACTCTTTTGAAGATAAAAACAAGGATATCTTAGAAATGGAAACAGAGGAAGCCTATGGAATGGTACTGAATGCTGTGCTGAAATGGGTTGAGAGCAACATGAACCCCAAAACTTCAAGAGTATTTTTTGTCACTATGTCACCCACTCATACAAGGTAAGCCAGCCAGCCTGAATGCAGTAACCTCCTTTTATGATTCTAGTTTCAGAAGAACTGCACATATATGGCATAACTACGATTAACATGGGTTTTTGTTCTTTTGTTAACAGGAGCAAAGATTGGGGTGATGATACTGATGGGAACTGCTACAACCAGACAACTCCTATCAAGGATTTGTCTTACTGGGGACCAGACACCAGCAAGGGCCTGATGCGAGTCATTGGGGAAGTGTTCAGCGCGTCCAAGATCCCCGTGGGGGTTGTGAACATCACCCAGCTCTCTGAATACAGGAAGGACGCACACACTCAGATTTACAAGAAGCAGTGGAACCCGCTAACCCCGGAGCAGATCGCGAACCCTAAGAGCTACGCGGACTGCACGCATTGGTGCCTCCCAGGGCTCCAGGACACATGGAACGAGCTGCTCTACTCCAAGCTCTTTTTCCCCTGAGCTTAAGGTTGAGGCATCATCTGGAGGATTCGATAACGCCGATCGGTCACCCAGTCCCGTATTCCCTTTTTACAGAGTGCAAGTTACACTCTGAAGTTGGGACTGGGAGCATAGCATATTAGCAGATCATCTGGGAGGCTCTCTGGTATTGGTACGCTGGAGAATAGTTAGCTTGACACATCATATAGGTCCAACATTCTGAAGGAGGCACACGGTACACGGGAGATGGAAGCTCTGCTGTAGTAGTTGATTTGATATATATGAGGCCGGCTGTCTATACTTTATTGGCAAAGCTTCCACGTGGCATGGTATTGTTGATGTACGATTCATTTATTGAACTTGAACATGAGTGTTAGAATTGCACCAGGTGATCGTTTATATGTTCCTCATGATGTAGTGTAATTTTCTGATTCCTTTTTCTCTGTAATTCTATGAATCCTTTTCTCTGTTTTCTCTGTAATTTCAGCGCGCTAGCACCAGATTTGTCTTTTTTTTTTGAGCAACAGCATCAGATTGTCTGATAGGCTGAATGTTGGAGAGCTGGCCAGCCCAAGTGAAGGCCTTGCGGAGTGGGCTGGAAGACAAAAACATCGGGCAAGGCCCAGCATAGTCCAAGTGACGAAGAACATAGGAAGATACTGTGCCGTCACCACCAACAGCTAAACTGTGAAAGTATTGTGGCTGAGAAGTGAATTGGGCGATACAATATCGGTACTAAAAGTGTTTATTGACCAGGGACGGGGAGGATGTCTGTTCCGATTGGTGACAAGGCGACTGACTTGGCCCCGAAGTTTCCGCCGGCGGCGACTTTGGATAGACCCTCGACGGCGGAGCTCCTGCGTCGTAGGGACATCTGGCGAGCGGCGAATCTAGGTGAGCTGTCACCTTCTCCTTGCGGGGCTGATGGGGGCTTTCACGGGCCGCGCGAACAGAGTTTTAGGGGCTGTCTAGAGAATTCGCGACCGAATGATTCGAGTCAGGGAGGATCATCTATTCAGGGGCGAATGGATGATCTCTCCTCGAAGGATTGGCCTACGATTGATCAGAGCAAACGCTTGGATAAGGGTGCTCAGCGCAGATTGACCATGGTGCCTGGTTCCCTGAAGGATTGGTGTGTTGATAGCACAGGATATTATCCTCAGACCGAAGGGGGACAGCATGTGGTGCACGATCAAATTGCCAAGGATATCATATCCCATTTGTTCGTTGATAAGGATTCTGCTGCTGAGCTAGAAGATCTGGCCGCTGCTTGTGAGAGATTGGAGAATTCCATGGAGAAGATGATACGATTTGAACCCAGAATGGACTCGGAATTGCAAAACAGGGGAAGCAGGGGAGATGACGTGGGAAAAGGAGTTTTCGGTTCAGGTGATACCCGCTTCAACCATTCATGGATTCCGGGCGGACCCGCTCCAGGGTGGTATTGGATACCGAAGGGGAGGCTGACTCTGGATGTAACTCACCCGACCAAATTAGAGGAGGCGCGGTGATTTGGTCACCTGGCTCGCAAAGTTAGGGTTACATCACCCCAAAAATCTCACAATCCTTCGCGAGTGCGGTAATGGCAGGACGCGAGGCGCCCAGGCCGCTGGGGAAGCAGCGTCAGGAGGACTGGATGGCGGAGGATGATTTGCTGGGAGGAGAGTTGCAAGAAGAGAAGGACCTACGCTGGCGCCTTCAACAAGGAGGCCGAGGAGGAGGTACAGCAGATCGAGGGGGTTCAAAGGGAGGAGGATGGAGAACTTGGGAGGTAGAGGATATGACCAAGGGATCCGGGATCAGGAGAGACTTGGTGGTGGGCGAATCATCCAAACACGCGCCAGAACCTGGCAGAGGCAGCTATCAGCAAGGAGGCTGGGGATCTAGTCACCAGGGGAATTGGAATACTAACCAGGAAAGGGGCTGGGTTCAGAATCAGCAAGGGGGCTGGGTTCAGAATCAGCAAGGGGGCTGGAACCGCAGTGATCGACGTCCAGCTGTGGAAAATCGCAAGGGGAGCCAAGGTGGTGGCAGAGTGAATCCTGCTGAAGGTATGCGTTCTGGTACTCCGGCTGATACTAAGTGCTATCGATGTTTACAAACTGGTCATCACCAATATGAATGTGAGAATGAACCTGTTTGTTATAAATGTAAGAGTAGTGGGCACATGGCAGTAGATTGTAAACTCTTTAATCCAAACAAGCTACAAATGTATGGATTTGGTATTCCTGGGCAAGGATTCTATGCTTTTAATCTGTCAGAAACTAAGAAGAAAGCTTACCAGGCAACTGGAGTACTCACTGTCCTCAAGGGGGAGGCTACTGAGGAAAAAGTTGATAAGGAGCTCAAGAACTTGGTTAGAGAGTCTTGGGATTTTAGAGTAAGGAAAATGACTCATCAGGAGTACATGGTTGTGTTTCCTGACAATGCCTCTCTGGACACCTTCTCCAAGTTGAAAGAGTTTGAGATGTCACTGTTTGGACTCAAAGGAAGACTGAAAAAGTCAGGGATTGATCCAGAGACTTCATCAGTGCTTCAAACAGTTTGGATCAAGATCCACAATGTGCCTGGGGTGGCTAGGGATGTAGAGTCAGTAAAGGAGATCACTAACTTAGTTGCTGAGCCACTGGTGGTTGATGAACTGAGTTTAATCAGAGATGAACCTGTAAGGGTGCAGGGTAGATGCAGGAACCTTGCTGCTGTGAGAGGATCAATTGAGGTTTTCTTCAATGGGGTTGGGGTTTTTCTGCGATTTGAAGTTGAGGAAGGTCAGGGCTTTTTTAAAGGGGGGAAAGGGGGTCCTCCTGGCCCCGAATCTGGACCTGGAGGTTCTGGAGGTTCTAGTTCTGGAGGTGGTGGTAATGATTATGACAATTTCCAGAAAGGAGAGAAAGCTAAGAAGGGGCAAGGAAAATTTGATAGGATTGGGAATGTGGATAAAGAAAGGGAATCCAGTATGGAGGAATCTATAGAGGGATACATCATGGAAGAGTCACAGGATGCTAATCCCATAGCTGCCTTCCATCCTGAGCTAGGCTTGGTGGATATGCCTAGTTCCCTCCAACTGGATAAAAAGGATGAACAATCAAAGCTTGATAAAGGACATAACTCTAAAGATCACACAGTTAAGAAGTTGGTAGATGAAAGTGAGAAGACTTCCACTTTGATGCCTAACCCAGATAGTCAAATTGTGGTCCATGGCAGAGAGGGCCCATACTTGATGGATAAAGCTAGATGGCCTTCTCTAACCCTACCTTCTGAACAGGAAGGAGAAAAGGATGGGATGGGTGAACTGACCCAAGAGGATTCTATGACTATCAAAGGAAATATGCAGAGCAGTATATCACAAAAAGAAAATCACAACTTACAGGGGGTTAGTGATCACCCAGGTGGGATGAGAGGCTTCACTGTAGAAATGGGAGAAGACATTATGGATAAACTCTTTGATTTCAGCAAGGACTCAGAATTAGACATTGAAAGCCAAGGGTGGCAATCTCCTAAATCTAAAAAGTCTAAGAAGAAGAAGAGAAAGCCTATTGTGGTGGCTACTAGAACTAGTTCCAGGATTGCAAGGGATGGTGTCCCCATTGCAACTAAGGCTGAGAATAGAGCTATAGCTAAGAACTGCATTCCAGGTACCACTCCTTCTGCTCTTGTTTCTTCTAACCCATTCACTCTTTTAAACAATACATCTATTTCCAGCTTGCAAGAGGTTATGGTTGATCTTGACTTAGAAGTAGAGAATTTTGAGGAACAAATAGATGTGTTTAGAACAGAGGAGTTGGCTAGGGCGGCTATTGCTGAGGCTAACTATAGGAGTTATTTGGATAAACTAAAGGAGAAAACTATACCTCAAGATGACTGTCAGATTGATGATTTGGCCATGGGAGTCATCTCAAATGAACAGAGGAATGCCTGTGGACCCTTCCAAGGGAGGAAGGGACAAGGATATTCCTGTGAACTTAATGTCTTCTACTTCCTACTCTAACCAGCAATGAGACTTATGTTTTGGAATGTGCGGGGGTTGGGGAAATCTCATAGGAGGGGTATGATCTTGAAACATTTGTTACAGGAGAACTTGGATTTAATAGCTATCCAGGAGACTATCAAATAGGATTTTTCTGATCATGAACTCAAGGAGATGTCAGGAGCTTATGATTTTGTTTGGCATTGGACACTAGCTAAAGGCCACTCTGGGGGCCTCTTGCTGGGTGTCAAGGAGGAGTGCTATGAAGTAGAGGAGGTGAATTTAGCTGTTCACTTTATTGGGTGTCTTGTTAGGGATAGACTGTCTAACTTTAGATTCTGGGTGCTCAATGTTTATGGTCCAGCCCAGCATGACCTGTCGGCTGCCTTTGTACAGGATCTTTCTGATTTATGTGGCAAGGAAATTCTGCCTATTTTATCGGGAGGAGACTTCAACTTGATAAGGAGTAACAGGGATAGGAATCAGGGTCAAGGGGACCCTAGACTTATGGAATTATTCAATGACTTTATTGGGAATTTTCAACTAAGGGATTTGTTCATTGGGGGAGTTAAATACACATAGTCTAATAAACAGAAATTTCCTACATTAGTTAAATTGGATAGGATCCTAGCCACTACTAGTTGGGACATGAAGTATACAAATAGCTATGCTTGGGCTAAAGCTAGAATTGAATCTGACCATAACCCTTTAATTTTGGACACTGGGGACAAGGGGGTTCCTAGACCAAAATACTTCTTTTTTGAGGAAAAATGGCTTCACCAGGAAAAAATTTTCCTGTTAGTTAAAGAGAAATGGAATAATTTGAAAAACAGGCATTCACAGGTTACCTATTCCTTAGATTTTTGGCATGATTGTCTTCAGGGGCTCAGACAATTTCTAAGGGGGTGGAATATGAAGAGAATTGGTGAACAAAAGAGCCTGATGGATAATCTTTCTAGGAGGATTCAGGAGTTGGATGGTTGTGCTGAACAAAGGCTGCTCTCTATGGATGAGTGGAATGAGAGGATTGAGGTGGAGAAGAACTTGGAAAACCTGCTTATCCTTGAAAATCTTCAATGGAAACAGAAGGCTAGCCGGAGTTGGATTTTGCAAGGGGATGCAAATACCAATTTCTTTCACCAGTATGCTAGTGGGAGGAGGAGGAGGAAAAACACTATTTCCTATCTAGAATTTGACAATGGAGAAATTAGAGGGCTCAAGGAGATTACTCAACATATTGTGACCTTCTATAAATGTTTGTTTGGCCATAATGAACCTTGTTCTATGAAACTTAATAATAACTTTTGGCCTACAGAACTAATTCTTTCTGAAGGAGACAGGACTAACCTAATAGTACCCTTCTCTCAAAAGGAGATTAAGGAGGTGATAATGGGGATGAAGGAGAATTCTGCTCCTGGCCCCAATGGGTTTGGGGTTGTTTTCTTTAAAAACTTTTGGGAGGTTATAAAAGGAGATTTGGAGATCATGTTTCAGGATTTTTACAATAACAAATTAGACATCAAAAGGTTGAATTATGGAGTCATTACCCTGGTACCCAAATCGAATGAGGCCAATACTATCAAACAATTCAGGCCTATTTGTCTGTTTAATGTGGACTTTAAGTGCTTCACTAAAGTGTTAACAAATAGACTGGTTCCTGTGGCCAGGAATACTATAGGAAGAAACCAAACTGGTTTTATTAAAGGGAGAAACATTTTAGAAGGAGTTGTGGTGACTCATGAGGTGCTACATGAACTGAGGAGATCTAAGAGGAAAGGTCTTATTCTTAAGATTGACTTTGAAAAAACATATGACAGGGTTAGGTGGTCCTTTTTAGAGCAAGTAATGTTGGGGAAAGGGTTTCCCCTTAAGTGGATTTCATGGGTTATGAGTACTGTGAGAGATGGCAAGGTGTGTATTAATGTCAATGGGAAGAGAAGTCCTTATTTCAAAACTTTTAGAGGTTTAAGGCAAGGGGATCCTCTTTGCCCCCTTCTCTTTAACATTGTTGCAGATACTTTAGGGGTCATGCTTAATAAGGCTGTCAGCAAAGGTCACATAACAGGGGTGTTAGGTGATCTTATCCCGGGGGGTATCTCTCATATACAGTATGCTGATGATACTGTTATCATGCTTGATGGCTCAGAGAGGTCTATTACAAATCTAAAACTCATTCTCTACTGTTTTGAATGGCTTTCTGGGCTGAAAATTAATTACCACAAAAGTGAAGTGTATGTTTTTGGAGTTCAACAAGGAGAGAAGGAGCTGATGGCTAATATGCTTAACTGTGTACTAGGAGAACTTCCTCTGAAATATTTAGGTATACCTGTCTGTGATAAACACTTAGCCATGGGGGCTTTTGACCCAATTGTTCAGAAGATGTACAAGAGAGTTGATCCATGGAGGGGCAAGTTTCTTACTTCTGGGGGGGAGGCAAATTCTAACTAACACTTGTCTATCTAGCATTCCAACTTATTGCATGGGTTTCTACTGGATACAGGATGGGATTCATAAAAAGATGGATAGTGTTAGAGCAAAATTCTTATGGCAAGGCACTGAGGAAAAATTTAGATACCACATGGCCAAGTGGGAGATGGTCTCTAGACCTAAGGACCAGGGGGTGTTGGCATCATTAATACTAGATTGATGAATGACTGCCTATTAGTCAAATGGATTTGGAAAATATTCCAGGAACCAGATGATCTTTGGTTTAAGCTGATTAAAGCGAAATATTTGAGACAAGGGAGTTTCTTTGAATCCAAAGCCAAGGGGGCTCACAATTTTGGAAGGGATTACATAAGGTTAAACACTTGTTTAAATGGGGAGCTATTTTTAGAATAAAAAATGGGAAGCATTGCAGATTTTGGCAAGATTGTTGGTTGTTACAGGTTCCGTTGATGATTGCTTTTGATGATCTGTACAAGATGGTTAGTGAACCTAATTGCTGTGTCAGTGATTGCTGGGATGATGGGGAATGGACTATGGACTTCAAAAGAGCTTTATCTGTACAGGAGTTTAATAGTTGGCTGCGTTTGAAAGACTTACTTCAACTCATTACCTTGTCCCCTGAACCTAATGACTCTGTTACTTGGGCTTTAGAAAGGAAAGGTCATTTCTCAACTAGATCACTATACAAATTTTTAACCGATAGAGGTGTTTCTAGCAAGGTGGCTGGATTCATTTGGAGAGCTAGAATGCCTTTGAAAATCAAGTTCTTTCTCTGGCAAGTTTTTAACAATAAACTTCAAGTGGCCAGTAGTTTAGTTAAAAGGGGTTGGAAAGGAGATGTTAACTGTTGTCTTTGTGGGAAGATAGAATCGGTTAACCACATTCTTTTTCAATGTCATTTGGCTAAACTGATTTAGGGGATGATTAGGGATATCTTCCATTTGGATTCTTGTCCTCCTTCACTTGAGGACCTTAGTTTCACGTGGTTGCAAGGCAAGGGGCCATTGCCGAGTTACTTGTTAATGTTTCTGTTTGCAGGCATTGCATGGGCGCTATGGACTGCAAGGAATAAGATGGCTATTGAGAAACATTTTCCTAAAGCTCCATCTGATGTTATGTACGTTGCCATATCATTGATACAGAAATGGAGCTTGCTGCTCAAAGAGAAGGACAAGGAGCGGATTGATCATGTACTGAAGACTGTGTTGAGCTGGATGAAGAGCTTTTGCCCGGGGCGTATTCTGCTATCGGATGTTTCAGAGTTTTAGTTGCCTTCTTTTTGAGTTTGTTGCTATCCTGCGTGTTTGCTTCAGGACCTTTTTGCTTCCCAGGCTTAGCTTAACTTTGAATTCTGTTGCTGCTGGTAACCCCAGTGTACTCTGTAATGGTGTCGTAGCTTTATAAAAGCAGAGTTAACTCTCGGTTAAAAACATAGGAAGATACTACAACTTGTATACTAGAGCCCAGGTTAAAAAACAGTCCAAGTAATGAAGAACATAGGAAAAATTAGGAACCTTAGCCTCACCAGTCACCTCTCACCCATCTCTTCTCTCTGCTTTGTTCCTAGCTCTTTTGTTCTGTTACCGACTTACGCCCTGTTCATTTAAACTTATCAACCATGGTACAGTGTTTTTCTCATAACAAATCAGCATTAGCCAGCTTATTAGCCGTAGAAACCATCAGGGGAACACGATCTTACCGTCATGAGCCAGCGCTCAGGAGATAGTAGTAACATTTCGTTGATCACGATATCACCTGGGACGTTGACGCAGCGGGGCTGGTCACTGGCCAGTTGTAATATTCGACCAACAACCGGGTCTGCTGGTGTCGGCAGAGCAGAAGAGGAACTTGGTTCTGGAATGGAAGCGTAACTAGAGATACAGATACTGCCTGCTCCTGGTTGTGTTTGACTTTGCTGCATGCCGACGTAGTCAGGGTTAGGACAGCATCCCTAACCTCTGTGACTTTGTTTCGTTGTCAGGGTTAGGACCTCAGTCATAGCCTTTTTTTTGCCCGTGACGCGTACACGGCACCAACCCCTTACCCCTCCCGTCCTTGGCGACACATTTCCAACCAGCACAGCAACGGTGGCCCTGCGCTACAGTACTCGGACGTACTAGTAGTACCGAGCGAGAGCAGACGCCTCCGTGGTGAAAAAGAAGAGCGACCAAACATTCAAAGGTTTAGCTTTTCTTAAAAATAAAAGAATGCTGTTCTATAGGCCGGGAAGGCATCCATGACCATGCCGGACGCAGCGACCCATACACCGCGAGGCCCATCGTCTCGTCTGCGGGCAGCTTTTATAACGCCAGCAGACGCTGTTGCCGGACGCGCACGCGTGCGTGCGTGCTGCACGACGGCCTGCCGGGCAAGCCGTGTGCGTGCTCGCCTCTCTCTCGGCGCTGGGCGCTCCCCGTCCGGCCGTCCGTTGCCTGCCGCATCGAGGAGTCGCACGCAGATCGGTAGCGGGCAGGGGCAATGCGCACGCAGGACTGCTAGCAGCAGCTGGTCTGGTAGCTTAACCTGCAGGTGCTGGCATGATTGCCGATTGATTGCATCGGAAGCATAGCGGGGGCTCGCCTCGCCCGCCACCTTTATTTGTGCGTGCGCCCACCCCCTCTTTCTCTCACTCACACACACTGTCTCCCGGTCTAGTCTAAACAACCGATTTGACATTTTGATGCACCTTTATTTGAGGGAGAGGGAGACAAAAAATGGAAAGGGCTGGTTGGTGTGATTCGCAGCGGTGGTTGTTGCTTACGGATTCTGCAAAGCGAGACGAGCTCGCACTTGCACTTGCACATGACACAGCTCCTCCGAGTCACCCAGGCCAGGTCCGTCCCTAGCCAGGATAAGGTGCCAACTTGACACGCTGCACAATGTGCATCCGAGAAAGAAAGAATCATTGCATTGCACGGTGGCTGCTTCAGCCAGCAAGTGCTGCAAGGCTTTCTCGCAGTAGTACGTACGGCTACTTTGCAAGAATGCCTTGGCTGCGTGCGTGAAGCGTTGTGCTATACAGTAGATGGTACTAGTAGATCGATCCGGAAATGGCAGTGCAGCCATGCGGTTCTAGCCTTCTGGGCTCTGGGGGGTGGGTCGATCTCATCTTCTAGTGCTACCAGCCTACCACTACCCACCGCTGGAGGCAAGGCCGAGCTGGCGCGGGCCCAGCGACAGCGTTGTCGTGCCCAGACCATGCCTCGGGCCCACGCGCAGGCGTCCTCCCTTCAAGACCTACCTGCCGCCGCTCTAGACAGTCCAGTAGACTGCTAGACGCGACACGCACCGACGCACGGGTCGAGCGATGACTAGCGATGGAGTCGCCCTACCACCTACGGTTTCGTGGACGATGCCTGGCACTGGCATGCATGTCCGCGCGCGCTCAGCCTGGGTACGGTGCTCGTCGGTCGTCGGTCGTCGTCCCGCTAGCCGCTACGCGATAGGCATCCAACGGCCCGAGCCGAACGTACGGTAGGTGCGGTGCGGTGCGGTGCGTGCGCACGATCGTCAAAAGGGAGTACATATATACTTCTTGGGGCCGATCGGAGCCGGACCCGCCGGCCGTCGCCCGTCGGCGTCTCGGCGACACCGCAACGGCCGCCACTCGCCGGAGACGCGCGGCGGGCGTGCGCGCAGCTGTGTTGTTTAACTTTTAATTAATGGGCCGCCTGGTTTGGTTAGGTCGCTATCTAGTGTGTGGTGCCTCTTCAACTGCGCAGAGTGGAGTGGCCGGGTCGGTTAGGAGGCACGGTCGCTATGCGCATCGGCGTCGACGCACGCAATCGCCACGGGAAACGCGAGAGCGACGAGCCGGATCGCCAATATGCGATGCTCGTACGTGTGGCCGCGATCTGGCCTGCAGACAACAAACGTTCAAAGTTATTCAGTAATGCGACAGCGATAAAGATTTCGCGTAATATATGGAAGGACTCAAACATGAGGAGGCTTCTTTCGCGTAATGCGACGGCGATTTCATGAAATCGTCGGCTCCGTTCCTTTTCTACCTTTATTATATTTTCTAACGAAGCCCGTGCGATGCTTAATGAAGCTTGGCTTAATCGTTTGTGCTAATCACTATGGAGTATGGAGCGGGGAACAACTAAAGCACTGAACGCAGCGCACGCTGCTCGTTGCTTTTCTCAGCCGCTCGCCGCTCGCTTGTTTAGGTCTGTCTGTTGTACCGTCAGGCTTCACAAAACCCTCACCAAACGCAAAACATAAGGCTATTCATTCATTGGCCAACTGCCCAGGTGCCGTACCTTTTAAACCCTCTTTTCGGCCAAAATATATAAACTTCTTTGCTTGCAAGACACACGGAAAAATCGCGCCTTTTTTCTTGTACAGGTTATTGCTTTCCTCGGTCGATCGTGTGTTGCTCGTCTGGGCAGAAATATTCAGTGAATATTCCGTCCCGTGCTCATCGTGTTGGTTTGTCACTCTAGCAACGTCCATCCATGGTTGTATCACCGGATAACGCAGAATTTTAGGTACACCAAATGACAAATGGTACGGTGTGAGCAAGCAAAAAGCCTGAAGTTGACGACCAGGAGACGCTCACCTAAAAGTTTTCGTTTAACTGAAGCAACGTGCTGCATTACCTTCAACTGCACCGATGAGTTAGGTCCATACCACGACTTCTGTACGTGTGTCCCAGTGTTTCATTGGGGAGAAAATGTTTTGAAACGGATTGAATACTCCAGATTCGGTAGTATGTCCACGAGGCCTAAATTATTATTATTTTTCATATGTATATATTAGCTAATATGGCCGTAGGTTACAATAGAATTACACATCTTGCGTAACCTCTTCTAATATATCTAGAATTAGACCCTGTATTATGGTTGGATGTGCGATATTATAACTCGTATGAGCATGACTTATGAGTTTGGATCACGGATGAGACAATAAACCAATTAGAACTCTAATGTTTAATATCTAATTCATCATGCACTGTCTCCATCAAACCCTCTATGTCCCCTTTCCTTTAAAATTTGCTATAGACAATTGAGAAAACAAGTTTTGAGGTTTTAAGAGAGATGTGCTGCAGATGATTGAGAAAATCACCCCTCTTTAGGCTTTAATCTCTCCTGACACTTGGCTCTTGTCCTTGTCTCTTTTCTCATGTAGATGTTGTCAATGTTTTTTCCACCATTGCAGGCCACCACCCACACTCACACTCACACGCCCCACCCCACCCCCTCTCCACGTACCGTTGGCGCCTCTCACCACCGCCACTGCACCTACCAAAGAGAGGGAAGACAAGTTCATCTAGACATCCACCATGGAAGAAGACAAAGGCGAAGTTCCTGCGAGCGGCACCCATGGCATATTGTGGAGCTGTTGCGGACGACGCCCGTGGCATACAATGTCGTCATCGACCAGAGCTCCATATGCAGAATGTTTATCTTCAGCTCGACGATGGTCTTGCACGGTGGGGTGGTGGCTCGGGCGGCGATCCGGCGCAACAATGATGCCTCAATGAGCAGTGTCAACAACCTACTTGCACGCATACGCACTTGCGCAACTGAAACATTGGGAGAGAAAAAGGAAAATGAGATGTGTTGCTCTCGTCTTTCTTTGAGGGTTTGAGGGCAAGTTTTTTCTCAATTGAAAATAACATTCATGGAAAGAGGATTACAAAAGGGATTGAGTTTTTCTTAGTTTGATGAAGATGCTCTTATGCTCCAGAGTGCAGAGGAACACATGAAAAAGGAATAAGAGTACGATGGACCAAAATTTAGAGCAAGATTTTTTGCTCTTTAATATTAGATATATAGATATGGATGTATACAAGTGCTACTGCGAACATTTATCCTCCTAAATCTTTCTCTCCCCAAGCAACTCCCCAATATCTTAATATCTAAATTTTAAACATGGCAAGTAAGTAATGGTCTTCTTTCTAATCATCCATCGACCCTTCTGATGGGATAGTTTTACTCTTACTGTACACGGTATAAGATGAAGTGTGGGTAGATCAAAGGAAAACAAAGCCTAGCGGACTTGGCTCACAAATGCTTATGTCTAGGAGTGGGTCCAGGTGACACTTGGCATTAACATCGGAGGGATGTGTGGTTACAACACATCTTGTGCGAGAGGGCATTGTATGTGGTGAGAAAGAAATTGTAGTTGGATAAAAATCACATGAGACCACAAGGGTGGGAAGGCAGTATATACCACAACTACAACTCCAAGAGATTCTTTATATCTCCCTAATTGCTAGATTAGGGATTTTGGTGAAAAAAATCCTCCAACAACTTTTTTAATTGGTTATCTAAATACAATCATATTCTATTCCTAATTTCTCGCTATCTAAAGATAGAAAACGATAACAACTCCCTAAAATGCCAACAAGATATAGAAAAGCTATTGGATAATAAAAGATATAGAAAGTGATTTTTTATGCAAATGTCTCTAACAATGGGATTTGGAGAGTGAATTTTAGATAGGCTTTTAGAGATGCTCATATTCACTTATATAGGAAGTGATTAATTTAGGAGAACCGTTAAAAGGTGTTTTTACTCCATATACAATTCTTTCACCATTTCCTTTTCATAAAATGAACCTAATTTGAGTGCTGGTTGTGTGGTGGCGCAATTTTTAGTCCTAAATTAAACCATGCGCCTTTTTTTTGTTTTCCTTTATTTATCAGAAAGCACGATTCATAACGTGTCGTCAATTAACCAAGGAACAGTACTGAATACCGATGGCGAGGTTTATATTGAAGGAGCTTGGGGTGTTAAAATTTTGAAGGAGCACCCCTACGTGACAGCAACTGTAAAGTGCAAACAAATGTCAACTTGTTCGAACCTCAACTAATTCCATACCAGAACAACGAGAGCACACAAAAGTTCGTCGGGATTTAAATTTATCTGATTTGACCCAGATAGGTCCTCCTGCACCGCGAAACAGTCCATCCGAATAATATAATTTCGGCAACCAAACCCCAACCGAAGCACACGAATTTCCGCGCGATCGAGTTCATCCGTCGGATGGGGGAGATCCTCCTAGGCCTCGTTTAGTTCGGCGAATAGGGGTGAAAAACACTGTATCAGAATTTCTGTAGCATTTCGTTTGTATTTGGTAAAAATTATCTAAATTTTGACTAACTAGGCTTAAAATGTTCGTCTCGCAAAGTACAACAAAACTGTACAATTAGTTTTTGATTTCATCAACATTTAGTACTCCATGCATTTGCCGGTATTTTGATGTGACGGAGAATCTTCTTTTTGCATAGTGGAATTTGGTGGGAGAATTGCGAAACTAAGCATGGCCCTAACCCAACCGCAAGAATCTGAGCAGCAGGGAGCAGCGCAGCGGCCCCCGCCCGCTCCATCTCACCTAACCCGCCCGGTGGTAAAGGCAAATCTCACCCGCCGTGCGGTACCTGCCGCCGCCCAGATTTCGCCAATAAAAACTCCATTGACGAAAGCTCGACGCGCGCGGTTGTTACAGCCAGTGAGAGCGGGAGCGGCCCCCGGACTCCTACCCCTACCCGGCTACCCCTGCCCCGCGTTAAATCTGCTGCGCTGAGTCGAGTGAGTCCAGCTCGGCCATTCAGTAGTGGATAGCTCGCCTCGCCCGCCAGCCGCCCGCTAGAAGCTCGCACCGCGCCCCAGATCCCAATGCGCCCCGCCGCGTCGCTCTAGGCCGCGGAAGCTAGCTGTGCGACACGCCCGCGTGCGCCGTGCAGCCATCAGCCATGAAGGTCCTCGCCGTGCTGGCGCTCGTCGCCGCCGCCGCGCCGTTCCTCCGCGCCGCCGGCCAGGTACGCCCGCATCGCGCGCGCGCGTGGCTACCTGCGTGTCCTCCTGGGCTGTGCTCTCACGGTTGCCATGCATTGCGTGTGTTGGTGACCGTGCTTGCAGGGCGAGAATGGGGCCGGGCCATTGCCGTTCGCGGTGGGCGCGGCGCCGGCGGGCTGCGACGTCGCCCAGGGCGAGTGGGTGCGCGACGACGACGCCCGCCCGCTGTACCAGGAGTGGGAGTGCCCCTACATCCAGCCGCAGCTGACGTGCCAGGCGCACGGCCGCCCCGACAAGGCGTACCAGAGCTGGCGCTGGCAGCCGCGCGGCTGCTCCCTGCCCAGGTACGACGACGGTTCACGACCGACCCTCCGTCCTCCCTCCTCCCCTCGCCGGCATCCGTCTCTGTCCCTTTCCGTCGTGTGGCTAGCACGGTGAACATTGCGTGCGCCGGTTGCAAGAATCCAATGCTCCTGTTCCTTTTCGGCGAGAGAAACGCAGGAACCGTGCCCGCGCTTTGCTTTGCCTGCAGTAGGAACTTGCAAGAAACCGTGAAGAAAGCTGTACTAGCGACGAGTTACTGCTCCTGCTTGCTTTCTGTCTTTTTTTTTTTTTACAAAGGTTAAATTTAAAAGGACACACGCGGTAACAAAGAGGTTATTGTTACGCGTCATCATGAGCATCTCGATCCTCGAGAGCTGCGCTCACTTGTGACTTGTGTACTAGTTGCGTAGGACGCCAATAATGCGCGGCAGGGCCGGGGCCGTGGTACGTCCGATAGCACACAGGACTACAGTGCGCAGGGCAACAGTTGGTACTAGGTGAACCATGTTCATGTTCATGTTCTAGAGGTAGTACAACCATCAATGGCAGTAAAATTAGCTTCTTGAACTATGAACCGAGAGAGAGCTCCTCCTCAGAGCTTAGTGGTCGATCTAGGAGGTTTGTTTGCGAGACATAACAGAGAATCCATAGCATCAGGATCATCAAAGATTCTGATGTATAACTAACTGCTCCAATATACTAGGACTACTCCTATTTTATAGCGACACAACCGACCACAGATTTGACATGAACAACCTGTAGTGTTCATCAGCTACTTGCAGTTACACTCGATTTCAGCAGACGAACACGACCCTCGTTTCCAGTTCAAATTCCCAACACTAACTAAAACGTGGTCCATCCATCAGCGCTCGGGACACGTCGTAACGCGATCTTGGTCAGCAGACAGCGAGGCCCATGCACGTTTTGTGCCCTTGCGAGCCGTCGCATTCCGGCGACGTAACGTCTGCCCTGCCTGACCACCAGCAGCAGCAGCACTAGAAACCATGGTGCCATGGCATTTGGCAATTTGGCTGGCCATTATTGCCCTTGGCCTTGTTTAGATACCAAAATTCACCTCAAATTTCACTATGCAAAAAGAAGATTTCCCATCACATCAAAATATCGGCATATGTATGGAGTACTAAATGTAGATGAAATCAAAAACTAATTGCACAGTTTTGTTGTACTTTGCGAGACGAACATTTTGAGCCTAATTAATCAAGATTTGGACAATTATTACCATAAAAAACAAAAGTGCTACAGTGCTCGGGGTGGCACTGTGCAGATTTGGCCACCCCCGAATCGGGGATCTAAACGAGGCCCTTGTTTAGATGCCGAATTGGCACACCCGATTCTGCACAGTGCGCATTAAATGTGCACTGTAGCAATTCGTTTGTATTTGGTAAAAATTGTCTAAACTTTGACTAATTAGGCTCAAAATGTTCGTCTCGCAAAGTACAACAAAACTGTGCAATTATTTTTAATTTTATCTACATTTAGTACTCCATGCATGTGCCGGTATTTTGATGTGATGTGAATCTTTTTTTTGCATAGTAGAATTTAGGGAGAGAAGTTCGAAACTAAACAAGGCCATTAACCTACGACTCGGCTGGGGGCCCAAGGTCCAGTGCCTGGTTCGGTCCACTCCACTCACTAGACTCCCCAGTCCCCAGGATGCCAGCTGCCGGGACGTGTCAGTGCGCAGAGCAGAGCACAGGGCAGGGCAAAACGTCTCGTGGTCCTGACTCCTGAGTCACGACGACCCCTGTAAGCGGCAACCGGCAAGGATCCATCTGGTGCGACGTCACGAATCGCGTAGTGGACTCGGGTCGTCGTTTCGTTCTGCCGTGGCTGCACCGACAAGCCACAGGCGAGCTAGCGACCATTAGTAACATTCTTTGGTGCTGGCCGGATTGCATGATGCGTGACAGCGATCACTAACCAGGGTTCTGAATCCGTTTGACTTGGGCCCTGAATAATTGGGATTAATTATGCATGATTTGAATTCCATCCGGGGAAACCGTTTGAACCGTGGAGTTAATTAATTATAACTAAGCAGCTTCAACGCGACGCTGATGCTGGAGATGCTGCGTGGGAAGCGGATGCTGTTCGTGGGCGACTCGCTGAACCGGGGGCAGTACGTGTCGTTGCTGTGCCTCCTGCATCGTGCCATCCCCGACGGCGCCAAGTCGTTCGAGACGGTGGACTCGCTGAGCATCTTCAGGGCCAGGGACTACGACGCCACCATCGAGTTCTACTGGGCGCCCATGCTGGCCGAGTCCAACTCCGACGACGCCGTGGTGCACTCCGCCGACGACCGCCTCATCCGCGGCGCGCCCATGGACAGGCACTCCAGCTTCTGGAAGGGCGCCGACGTCCTCGTCTTCAACTCCTACCTCTGGTGGGTCGCCGGGGACAAGATCCAGATCCTGTGAGTACATGCTGCATGCCTCATCGAACGCCTGAACCTGTCGCTGCTCGCTGCTGCTGCTGCTTGTAATCCATCTGTTTATGTGATGAACTGATGAGCTGGTCTGGACGATCGATGAGTCGTGCAGGAGGGGCGCCGACAATGACCCGAGCAAGGACATCGTGGAGATGAAATCGGAGGAGGCCTACCGGCTGGTGCTGTACCAGGTGGTCCGGTGGCTGGAGCGCAACGTGGACGCCAAGAAGTCGCGGGTGTTCTTCGTCACCGCGTCGCCAACGCACACAGAGGGCAAGGCGGCGGAGGGCGCCAACTGCTACGGCCAGACGTCGCCGATAAGCGCCGCCTCCTCCTACCAAGGCAGCACGAGCCGGGAGATGATGCGGGTGACGGAGGAGGTGCTGGCCACGTCGCGGGTGCCCGTCGGGCTGGTCAACATCACGCGCCTGTCCGAGTACCGCCGGGACGCGCACACGCAGACCTACAAGAAGCAGTGGGCGGAGCCGACGGCGGAGCAGCGCGCCGACCCCAAGAGCTACGCCGACTGCACGCACTGGTGCCTCCCCGGCGTGCCGGACACGTGGAACGAGCTGCTCTACTGGAAGCTCTTCTTCCCCAGCAACGATCAGTTCCTCTGATGATGATGCGCCTGCGTGCCTGCCTTCATACATGCAGACACTTGGAAACGGACTACTAGGGGCTAGCCCAAAGTAGCATCCATCGCACGGCATGCACATTGTCGATCGAAACAAAACAAAGAAATGTAGATGAAGAACTGAACCTCGTGTAAGTGTGACGTGTGAGTGGTGTAGATGCATGCGTGCGCTCTCCGTTAGTTCGTACGTGGTTCATGGAGCAGAAGAAACCTTCCGTTGATGTAATCAGTTTTTCTTTTTTTTTTTCTCGGGTCGTTGTAAGAGGCTCTCCTTTTTGTTTCAATTTCAAAGAATTCAGGAAAAAAAATCTTCTTGTACGTAAACAAAATCATAGCTGCGTGATCCACTGCACATGTTAAACACGGCACGTTGACAGCAGATAGGTATGTAACGATTTTCTTTGTCGAAACGTATATATAGGCTACAGATTCAGCAAACAAAACTCGTTTTTTTTAAAGGGAACAACTCGGTTTGCTTGGAAAAAAAATGATAATGATTAGACCCGGGCGTCCGTCCGTCCGTCGGACTAGCATGCTCGCGCTGCTCGCCCGCATCGCAAAAAAAACCATCGATGCGCACTCCACTCTGTACCCGCGGCCATTGCAGGCGACACCACCGCTCCCACCCCCGCCAATCGGCGGCGCTGGCTCTACACCGTCTGCATCTCTGCCCTAGCCTCCCCTTCCCTCTCTCTCTCCCCCTCTCTCCCGACGTGGCCCAAAGCACGACCACCTCCACACGTTGCGCAGGGCCGGCCCCGTAGTGCCCCCCGGCCGGGGGTGGCCGCTTGCCCGCATCGCGCGCCGCGCGCCTCCTCCCCACTTTGCCTCGCTGCTCCTTCCACCAAATCCACTGCGCGCGAGAGAGATGGTGGTGGGGACTGCGGCGCTGGCTGCAGGGCCGGGCTGCGTGTCGAGCCCACGATATCAGCGGACACGAAGGAGTCCCCGCGGCCTCATAGTAGCGCGGAGTCCAATCTGGTCGACGGTGGCGACGGCGCGGTTGCCTCATGTGAACTCCACGCACCGACGAGCCTCCATTTCGCAAGTAGCAAGGAGATGTTGCGATGTGCTGAAAACGCATGTTGCATGTTTCAAGTGTTTCGGATGTTTCAGAGGTATGTTGTAATTGTTTTCAGATGAATGTTGCAAAAGTAGATCAGAATGTTACATATGTTGTAAAGGTCTGTTCGCAATGTTTCATCTATGTTTTTTTGATGTATTGTTGCATTTATCTGGATGTTGCATACATTTCACACATATGTTGTAAGTGTTTCATGTGGATATTGAGTATGATTGCAATGGTTTTCAAGTGTTTTTCATGTGTTTTTGCAGGTGTTTCATTTGTCTTTGGACATATGTTGCAAGTACTGCATCTAGATGTTTCAAAAATAGATCGAGTGTTACACATGTTGCAGAGTACGTGAGAAGCGGAGGAGACGCGAGAAGTCCCCGCGCGGTCATGGGGCGCGGGCGGCGTCCAGGCGAGCAGTCCCCGGGCGATCATGGGGCGCAGGCGGCGTCCGGGCGGCGTGGGCCCACATGGGCATGTGAAACCCAAGCGCGGGAGGGGGCGTGCTATTTTTTTTGTGCGAGCAAGGGCGTGGATTGCTGGTGTGAACGCGAGAAACTGCAGCGGGCGTCCGGACGCGGGCCTCGGTCCGAACATCCGGCGCTAAAAAAAACCGTATGCCTGCATGCATCGGGGGCTGAAAAGGTGAAAAAGACTTCGTTTTTGCAGAGGAGTTTGAGTTACTACACAGCTCATAAACTAGAAACATCTCTGTTATTGGCTCCAAATTCAGCAAGCTCGAAAGGAAACATCCTATCTCTTTTTCTCCGATGCTTATCTATACCTAACAATAAAGAGATAAAATTTCAGGCTCTTTTTTTCGTCCATCCATTTGTTTGGTCCATCTCTCCCTAACTACTGGTAGTCAAGAGTTTCTTCTATCTGGATTTATATGACTCTAGATAGTTAGGACAAATTGATCTTTCCAAGCCTGAATAAACTGAATAAAATAGGAATCCTAATTTAATCACATCACACAAAAAGGAAAAGGAGATACAAGCAAACTGCCAATTTTGTGTTCATTTCTAATTTTGGTACGTCCGTTTTTCTTTGTTTGGAGTCCTCTATTTTAGTTTGATCATCGTTGTAGCTCGAGTTTAAGTTGGACGGAGCCTCCTTAAAGACTATGCCAGCGAGAGCGGCGGCTCGACCAGATCCTTGGCCTGCTCGTCACCTCCTCCTCCCTCCGCCACCTCCTCCTTGGCCTCCAAACGCTGCTCGTCCGCCACGCCACCGAGGTCGGCGACATGGCCCACGTGGACCTACTCTTCCCCTCGTTATGAGAGACCAAGCCCCCCCGGCCCCGCCATAGTCGCTCTCTACAATGCCATGATCCGGGGCTGTGCCTACCATGGCTCCACGAGTGCGCGCTAGAGCTATTCGCCGAAGTGCCGCGCCATGGAGGGCAGGGCCTCGCCCTCGACCCAAACAACTTCACCTACCCGTAGATCATGGACACGTGCGCGAGGCTATGGATGAGGCGGGTGAAAGCTCTATGTTTGGTGTTGGTAATTAGTGACAATGCCTAAGTACTAATCCTATGCCTAAGTTGTATGTAGCATATGAGGACTAGTACATTCCAAGGTTGGTGGCAAGATGGACATGGTGATCATGATGGCCACACTTGGATTTGGACGCAACCCTACGTGATCAAGGCAAAGGTATATACTTAAGGGTTGTGTTTTAGTAACCAAGACACCTAGTGGGTGTGGTTACATTATAGGATAGATAGCCGTACTATAAAGAGGAGAATGACGCGGCTATTGAACTCCTAAGTGCCTCTAGGTGTGCATTTCATAATCATATGCATTTGGATAGAACTAATAACGCCTCGAAAAATGATTGTGAAAATGCTAACACACTCGCACATGACATGATCACTTGGTGGTGTTAGCACTTTTGCGATGGCGTTGGAGTTTAAGCGGTAGAGAGGGTTTGGGGTCCTCTCTCCCTCCCGCCGAGCGTGCGAGCGCGGGATTCAGGCGATTTCGGGGAAATGAAATGCCTATTTTCTACTACGCCGGAAGTCGGAAATCAAACGGAAATCAAACGGAGGCGAACGGAGGTCACTGTGGTGACCGGACGCTGGACCGGACGCGGTCACTGTGTGACCGGACGCGTCCGGTCAGTGTCCAGTGTCTGCGTGTTTTTCAGTTGTTTGATCGGACGCGTCCGGTCGTCCAGGGAACTTACTGGACTCCGACCGGACGCGTGCACTGTGGCGTCCGGTCAGTTCTCCAGCGCGTCCGGTCGCTGGTTCGTTTTGCGCGACTCAGGGTTGACCGGCGCGTCCGGTCAGTCACGGGACCGGCGCGTCCGGTCATGACCAGCGCGTCCGGTCGTTGCGACCGGCGCGTCCGGTCGGTGTTTCGAAAAAGAGCCGTTGCGTGACCGGCGCGTCCGGTCAGTTGGACCAGCGCGTCCGGTCAACGCGATTTCAGCTGGATCTCGTTCCTAACGGCTATATTCGAAGGGGTACGTCTATAAATACTCGTTGGCCGGCTCAAGGCTCTCTCTCTTGCACATTTTGACATACTTGTGAGCACTTTGAGCTAAGCAACTCCCCTCCCACTCATCTCTCTTGCTTCTTTGCATATTCGAAGTGAGATTGAGTGATCCAAGTGCATTTGCATTGTGAAATAGCATCTAGTTGGCACTTGGTGGTTGATTTGCTGCGGGATTCTTGTTTCTCTTGGTGGTTGCCGCCACCTAGACGGCTTGGAGCAGCTTGGAGGCGTTGGCAAGAGTTGGTGATTGTTCTTGGCCACCTCCGGTGATTGTGAGGGGTTTGTGCCTACCTCGGTGAAGCGCCAAAGGCAACATTAGTGGATTGCTCGTGTCAATTGCAACCTTTTGCCATTTGATAGGTTCTTGTGGCGCCTTTTGAGAGGCTCGGTGTGAGACCGATTAGCCACCGAACCACGTGGTGAAAAGGGACACAACGGGGACTAGCGTGCCGGCAAGCACGTGAACCTCGGGATAAATCTTCGTGTCATCACTTTCATATTGTGATTGATTGATCCCGGTGTTCGGTTGTTTTGGTATTCATTGTTGATCATATTGGTTGGCTCAATACTTCGCCCCTCGGTGAAACCCTCCTAACTCAACTCCGCATTACTTTCTTAGTTATCTTTGCTAGCTAGTTGCTTTGCTAAAGTAGCTCTTTTGTGTAGCTTGCTAGTTGTAGTGGTAGTTACCTCCTCGGTTTGACTTGTGTGGTTGAGTGCAAATATACTAGAATTGTGAATTGGATAGGTGGCTTGCAAACACCCCGTAGGCTAAGCAAAACTCGCATCTCGCTATTTGTTGTATTGATAAACTTGTTTAGCTTGTCTTTGTAGAAAATTTTAAAAGGCTATTCACCCCCCCTCTAGCCATCAAGACCTTTCAAGTGGTATCGGAGCCGTGGTCACCATTTGTAAGGCTTAACAACCTCGGTGTAAGATGGCTCAAGTTGTGTTCAACCATGTCGGGGGCAAGCCTCCATTCTTTGATGGTGTCTCTTCTTTTGATCATTGGAAAAGAAAGATGAAGCAATATCTTGGCTCTATCAATGAGAAGGTTTGGGAGGTGACACATCATGATTATGCTATCATTGATCCCGACAACCTCACTAACAATGACCGCATCAACAACCAATGCAATACTATGGCTCTCAACACTCTCTACAATGGGATTGATGCAAAGGTCTTTGAGCAAATCAAGGATCTTGAGATGGTAAGTGAAGTGTGGACAAGATTAGAGGAAACATATGAGGGCACTTCAACGGTAAAGAGTGCCAAGCTCTATATGCTCAAGGATAAGTTTGCAAGCTTCAAGATGAAGGATGATGAGTCTATACCGGAGATGTTCTATAGGCTACAAGTTATTGTCAATGATCTCAAGAGCCTAGGAGAAGATGTCAAGGATAAGGACTTCTCACATAAGTTCTTGATGAACTTACCTAAAAAGTTTGCTATCTTGAGGAAGATGATCCAAAGAGAGGGTTTGGACAAGGTGACTCCAAACCAAGTGCTTGGAGATGTCATGACCGATGCTCAATATGATGATGATGAAGATGAAGATGAGAAGAAGGAGATCAAGGTCAAGCAAGAGAAGCCCATTGCATTCAAGGCTTCATCTTCTAAGGGCAAGAGCAAGGTGGAGAGCGATGATGATGATCCATTCGATAATGAGACCATGGCCCTCCTAGTGCACAAGATGGGGAGGTTCATGAAGAAGAAAGGATATGGTGCAAGAAAGAGAAGGGACTTCATGAAGGCAAAGGAGATGCTTTGCTATAATTGCAATAGCCCCGATCATGTAGTGGCAAAGTGTCCCTATGAAGACAAAAGATATCATGATGGAGAGTTGAAGTTGAAGAAGAACAAGAAGGATAAGAAGGAGAAGAAAGAGAAGAAGAGCTTCACTATCAACAAGAAGAAGAAGGGTGGTGGCTATGTGGTCACTTGGGATAGTGACAACTCCGATAGTGATGATGATGAAAGCTCTAGTGACGATGAGAGGACCACTCGGCGAGCCATTGCAAGCATCGCCCTCTCCAACAAGTCATCCATCTTCGACACTACATCGACATGCCTTATGGCCAAGCCTACCAAGGTAAAATATGATGATGGTGATGATGATTCTTGTGCTAGTGATGGTTGTAGGAGTGATGATGAGGAGGATGAGGACTACTCCAAGGATGATCTATTGGGCATAATAGATCAAATGAGCAAGGGCTACAAGAGGACAACCAAGAAGTGCAAAATCTTGGAGCAAGAGCTCATTGCCAAGAGCAATGAAAATGATGCCTTGATGGAGGAGCTTGTTGCTCTCAAAAAGAGTAAGGAGTGCAAAGGAATTGAACAAGAGCTCAAAGCTCTTAGGAAATCCTTTGATGAGCTAGAGGCCTCTCGTGAGTGTCTAAAGGAAGACCACGAGGACCTTGAAGTTGCTCACACTAGGCTTAAGGAAGCCCACTCCTCTCTACTTGAGCTCATCAAGGAAAAGGACCTCAAGTTGGAGAAGCTCATGAAGGAAGCTAAGGAGGAGCAAGTGATTGTCACTTGTGATATTGGACTAACATGTGATATTATTGATGATTCATTATTTGTTGGTCCTACTAATGCTTCATGTAGCTCATCATCATCCACCACAACCAACTCTATCTCTACTACTAGTGATTCATCACTTGTGGTTGAGAATAAGACTCTCAAGAGAGAGGTGGATGATCTCACCCGTGCATTAGGCAATGCCTATGGTGGGGATGCCCGCTTGCTAAAATGCTTGGGTAGCCAAAGATTCTCTCTTAACAAAGAGGGTTTGGGCTATACTCCCAAGAAGGGCAAGGCGGCCTTTGCTACTCCAAAGTCTCGCTTTGTGAAGAGCAATGGTCGTTATTGCAATAGATGCAAGCAAGTTGGGCATCTAGAGATTAATTGTAATAAAATGAACAAGAACAACAACAAGTTTCATGCTAAAATGGATTACATTCCTTTTGATTCTTGTTATGTGTTTACCAAGGGTGAGAAAGGTGTGCATGCTAGGTTTGTTGGTACACCAATTGTGGGTCTAAAGAAGAAGGCCATTTGGGTACCAAAGAGCCTAGTTACTAACCTCCAAGGACCCAAACAAGTATAGGTACCTAAGAAACATTAATTTATTTTGTAGGTAAATTACAAGGCCGGAGGAAGGCATTGGGTGCTTGATAGTGGGTGCTCTCAACATATGACCGGTGATTCAAGAATGTTCAACTCTCTCAAATCAAATGATAGTGGCATTGATAGTATTACATTTGGTGACAATAGCAAGGGTAATGTGAAGGCTCTTGGAAGGATTGCAATCTCAAATGATCATAGCATTTCCAATGTGCTCTTAGTTGAAAAGTTGAACTTCAATCTTCTTTCGGTTGTTCAATTGTGTGATCTTGGTTTCAAGTGCATATTTGGTGTTGATGATGTGGAGATAATTAGTGTTGATGGCTCCAACTTAATCTTCAAAGGCTTTAGATATGAGAATCTATACTTGGTTGATTTCAATGCTAGTGACACTCAACTCTCAACATGCTTGCTCACCAAATCAAGTATGGGTTGGTTATGGCATAGAAGACTTGGTCATGTTGGCATGAAGCAATTGAACAAGTTAGTGAAGCATGACTTAGTTAGAGGCTTGAAGGATGTCACATTTGAGAAAGATAAGCTATGTAGTGCATGTCAAGCCGGAAAGCAAGTGGGCAACACTCATCCATTGAAAAGCATCATGAGTACTTCCAAGGCATTTGAGTTGTTGCACATGGATCTATTTGGACCAACTACATACACAAGCATTGGTGGCAACAAGTATGGGTTTGTGATTGTGGATGATTTCACTAGATATACATGGGTATTCTTTCTTGTGGACAAAAGTGATGTATTTGACATATTCAAGAAGTTCATCAAGAGAGTGCAAAATGAGTTTGAGACCACAATCAAGAAAGTGAGAAGTGACAATGGAAGTGAGTTTAGAAACACAATAGTTGATGAGCTATGTGAGGAGCTTGGAATCAAACATCAATTCTCGGCCAAGTATACACCTCAATCAAATGGCCTAGTTGAAAGGAAGAATAGAACTTTGATTGATATGGCAAGATCAATGTTAAATGAGTATAATGTGAGTCATTCATTTTGGGCCGAAGCAATCAACACGGCTTGCTTCTATAGCAACCGCCTCTATTGCCACAAGTTTCTAGAGAAGACACCATATGAGATCTTAAATGGAAGAAAGCCCAACATTACATACTTTCGGGTATTTGGTTGCAAATGCTATATCTTAAAGAAGGGAACTAGATTGAGCAAGTTTGAGAAGAAATGTGATGAAGGATTCTTACTTGGTTACTCCACTACTAGCAAAGCTTATAGAGTTTGGAATTTGGCTAGTGGTTTACTTGAGGAAGTTCATGATGTTGAGTTTGATGAAACAAATGGCTCTCAAGATGAGGAACATAACTTGGATGATGTGAGAGGAACTCAATTGACCAATGCTATGAAAGAAATGGATATTGGTAATATTAGGCCAAAGCAAGTGATTGATGTGGATGACAACAAAGATCAAGTGCTCCAAAGTCCAATTACACAAGCTAGTGGTTCTCTAATGCAAAATCAAGCTAGTACATCATCTCAAGTGCAACAAGATCAACAAGTGGCTAGTTCATCATCTCCAACTCATGATCAACATCAACATCCAAGCAATCAAGTGCAAGTGATTCAACCAACCAACATTGCTAGAGACCATCCATTAGATTCCATCATTGGTGACATACAAAGGGGAGTTCAAACTAGATCAAGATTGGCATCATTTTGTGCTCACTCTTCTTTTGTGTCAATGGAAGAACCCAAGGACATTGATAAAGCATTGAGAGATCCGGATTGGGTAAATGCAATGCATGATGAGCTCAACAACTTCAAGAGAAATGAAGTATGGGAACTAGTTGAGAGGCCTAAGGATCATAATGTCATTAGAACAAGATGGGTCTTTCGCAACAAGCAAGATCAAGATGGAATAGTAGTAAGAAACAAAGCAAGACTAGTGGCTCAAGGTTACACACAAATAGAGGGTCTTGACTTTGGTGAAACTTATGCCCCGGTTGCAAGATTGGAAGCAATTAGGATCTTACTTGCCTATGCTTGTGCTCACAATATCAAGCTATATCAAATGGATGTGAAGAGTGCATTTCTCAACGGGTACATTCAAGAGGAGGTGTATGTGGAGCAACCTCCCGGTTTTGAAGATGACAAGAAACCCAACCATGTATACAAGTTAAGAAAAGCTTTGTATGGATTGAAGCAAGCACCTAGAGCATGGTATGAAAGATTGAGGGATTTCTTGCTAACCAAAGGATTTGTCATGGGCAAAGTGGATACTACTCTCTTCACCAAGAAGATTGGGAAAGACTTGTTTGTATTGCAAATATATGTTGATGATATCATCTTTGGTTCAACCAATCAAGATTATTGTGATGAGTTTGGAAAAATGATGGCAAAGGAATTTGAAATGTCAATGATCGGTGAACTTAGTTTCTTTCTTGGACTTCAAATCAAACAAATGAAGGAAGGAACATTTGTGATCCAAACCAAGTACATCAAAGATATGCTCAAGAAGTTTGGCATGGAAGATGCAAAGGGGATTACAACCCCAATGAGCACTAGTGGAAGTTTGGATAGTGACAAGAGTGGCAACATGGTGGATCAAAAGCTTTATAGATCAATGATTGGTAGCCTACTCTATGTGACGGCATCAAGACCCGATGTGATGCTTAGTGTATGCATGTGTGCAAGATTTCAAGCCTCACCAAGAGAAAGTCATTTGAAGGCAACAAAGAGAATATTGAGGTACTTAAAGCATACACAAGATGTTGGATTGTGGTATCCCAAAGGTGCAAGCTTTGAGCTAGTAGGATATTCGGATTCCGACTATGCCGGTGACAAAGTGGAGAGAAAGAGCACTTCCAGGACTTGTCAATTGTTGGGAAGATCACTTGTCTCATGGTCATCCAAGAAGCAAAATAGTATTGCACTATCTACCGCCGAAGCCGAATACATCGCCGCGGGTAGTTGTTGTGCACAAATCTTATGGATGAAGGCAACATTGAAGGATTTTGGAATCAATTTCAAGAATGTGCCATTGCTATGTGACAATGAAAGTACCGTGAAACTAACCAACAATCCGGTTCAACATCAAAGAACAAAGCATATTGATGTTCGTCATCATTTCATTAGAGATCATCAACAAAAGGGTGACATTGCTATTGAGAGTGTGGGCACCGAAGATCAACTAGCTGATCTATTCACCAAGCCACTTGATGAGAAGAGATTTCACAAGCTAAAGAATGAGTTGAACATACTTGACTTCTCCAACATGAGTTGATGCACCTCCATGATATGACATGCCTCTCCTTCGAGCCCCAAGGTATAATTGGTTGACATGTCATACATTCTATGCTAAGGACTTGTTTAGTGCATCTAGTCATAATTTACATGTTCTAGGCTCATTCATGAAAATCAAATGACTTTGAAGTTTATATGGTGCCACTATTGTTTCCATGACTTGTATGATCTAGTGGTAGCATATAACTTGTTTGCGAGCTTGTGATCCTAAGTGTTTAATCTAGATAACTTGTTTAAGTATTTGCTTCAACATGGTGCATGATAACCCTTCTAGTGAGGTGTGAAGAAGCTTGCCCTTGGATCAAACCGAAGCATTTCACTTATGCAAGCAATCTAGGTTGAACCACAAACTTGATCCTCACCCCAAAATTAAACATGATAATCTATCTAAAATTTGCTCCTTGTGGTCATTGGTGCCAAAGGGGGAGAAAATGTTGTTCACAAAGATAGAACTCAAAGGGGGGAGAAGCACAAAGGGGGAGACAAATGTTGTTCACAAAAATAGATCCTAAAAGGGAAGAATTGATAAAAGAAGGGGATCAACTAAAATTTTGAGCACACAAGTAGGGGGAGCAAGCTCTTAAACATGAACGTTGCATTTCTATGTGCACTTCATATGTATGATGCATAGTTATGCATTTCTTTTTCTCCGATACATTGCTTGTGTGGTGTTTTGCTAGTATACAATTAATTGGTGTATTGAAGCACTAGCATGAATAGGAAGTAGTTAGATTTTTCTTGCTTCATGTCTTTCAAAGTGGTACTAGAACCTTGCTTATAATGTTGATCTCATGAGGTTTCTAGTTATGTTTGTGCTTTTCCATGTGGTTCTAACTACACAAGGTGCTAAGATGGTGTTTATCGCTAGTCCGATGGTATCACGCTTCAAAGGTCTATAATCTAAAACACTTAGCACCTATTGATAGTCAATGCTCCTAATCTTTCCTATCTAACATGTATGCTTCCAAAATCCAAACATATAGCATACATGTAGGGGGAGCCATTGCTATCAATTTGAATTCATGATCACTTGTCCATACTTCTTACACATGGTAATATACTTGGACAATGTGGCATGGGTTCAATCAAAATTTTATCATAATATCTTTGTGAAAGGGTTGTCACCAATTACCAACAAGGGAGAGATTGAAAGCTCTATGTTTGGTGTTGGTAATTAGTGACAATGCCTAAGTACTAATCCTATGCCTAAGTTGTATGTAGCATATGAGGACTAGTACATTCCAAGGTTGGTGGCAAGATGGACATGGTGATCATGATGGCCACACTTGGATTTGGACGCAACCCTACGTGATCAAGGCAAAGGTATATACTTAAGGGTTGTGTTTTAGTAACCAAGACACCTAGTGGGTGTGGTTACATTATAGGATAGATAGCCGTACTATAAAGAGGGGAATGACGCGGCTATTGAACTCCTAAGTGCCTCTAGGTGTGCATTTCATAATCATATGCATTTGGATAGAACTAATAATGCCTCGAAAAATGATTGTGAAAATGCTAACACACTCGCACATGACATGATCACTTGGTGGTGTTAGCACTTTTGCGATGGCGTTGGAGTTTAAGCGGTAGAGAGGGTTTGGGGTCAGTGTCTAGTGTCTGCGCGTTTTTCAGTTGTTTGATCGGACGCGTCCGGTCGTCCAGGGAACTTACTGGACTCCGACCGGACGCGTGCACTGTGGCGTCCGGTCAGTTCTCCAGCGCGTCCGGTCGCTGGTTCGTTTTGCGCGACTCAGGGTTGACCGGCGCGTCCGGTCAGTCACGGGACCGGCGTGTCCGGTCGTGACCAGCGCGTCCGGTCGTTGCGACCGGCGCGTCCGGTCGGTGTTTCGAAAAAGAGCCGTTGCGTGACCGGCGCGTCCGGTCAACACGATTTCAGCTGGATCTCGTTCCTAACGGCTATATTCGAAGGGGTACGTCTATAAATACTCGTTGGCCAGCTCAAGGCTCTCTCTCTTGCACATTTTGACATACTTGTGAGCACTTTGAGCTAAGCAACTCCCCTCCCACTCATCTCTCTTGCTTCTTTGCATATTCGAAGTGAGATTGAGTGATCCAAGTGCATTTGCATTGTGAAATAGCATCTAGTTGGCACTTGGTGGTTGATTTGCTGCGGGATTCTTGTTTCTCTTGGTGGTTGCCGCCACCTAGATGGCTTGGAGCAGCTTGGAGGCGTTGGCAAGAGTTGGTGATTGTTCTTGGCCACCTCCGGTGATTGTGAGGGGTTTGTGCCTACCTCGGCGAAGCGCCAAAGGCAACATTAGTGGATTGCTCGTGTCAATTGCAACCTTTTGCCATTTGGTAGGTTCTTGTGGCGCCTTTTGAGAGGCTCGGTGTGAGACTGATTAGCCACCGAACCACGTGGTGAAAAGGGACACAACGGGGACTAGCGTGCCGGCAAGCACGTGAACCTCGGGATAAATCTTCGTGTCATCACTTTCATATTGTGATTGATTGATCCCGGTGTTCGGTTGTTTTGGTATTCATTGTTGATCATATTGGTTGGCTCAATACTTCGCCCCTCGGTGAAACCCTCCTAACTCAACTCCGCATTACTTTCTTAGTTATCTTTGCTAGCTAGTTGCTTTGCTAAAGTAGCTCTTTTGTGTAGCTTGCTAGTTGTAGTGGTAGTTACCTCCTCGGTTTGACTTGTGCGGTTGAGTGCAAATATACTAGAATTGTGAATTGGATAGGTGGCTTGCAAACACCCCGTAGGCTAAGCAAAACTCGCATCTCGCTATTTGTTGTATTGATAAACTTGTTTAGCTTGTCTTTGTAGAAAATTTTAAAAGGCTATTCACCCCCCCTCTAGCCATCAAGACCTTTCAGCGGGCCACCGAGGCGGTGCACTGCCACATGCTGAAAGAGGGGCTCGCCGCCCTGCCAGCCATCGGTAGCTCACTACTCGCGCTCTACGTCGCCCGTGGGTCGCTGGGTGATGCGAGCTGGGTGTTCGACGGCTTCTGCACCAGGTCTGTCGCCCTCTGCAATAGGATGGTGACATGGTGTCGGTGTATGTCAAGGCCAAAGACGTGAGGAGTGCGCGGGAGGTTGTTCGATGCCATGGCAGCCAGGGACGTCGTGTCGTGGAACACGATGCTCACCACGTATGTCAGGGCGGCAGACGTCGTGGAGCGAAGGAGCTGTTCGCGACAATGCCGGCCGGTGAAGAATGTCATACCATGGACGACGATGATCAGGGCGCTGTCCAACGCGGGGGATTTCACCGCCACAAGGGCACTGTTCAATCGGATGCCTGAGAGGAACTTGGTGTCCTGGAAGGCTGGAACTGGATCCTCTCGAGTTACACTAGGCACGGAAGATTCCGGTAGGCGCGCCAAATGTTCCCTGGATGTTGCTTGAAGGTCTCAAACCGGACAGCTTCACCATTGTCTCGGATCTCTTGGCTTGCGAGAATATGAGGAAGCTGACACTCGGCAGATGGATCCATGCGAACTTATTGACTCCAGCGCTCCATGTCCATGCTGAGGTTGGGACAGCCTTGGTCGAGATGTACGCCATGTGTGGTGACGTGGTCTGAACATTCATTGTCTTCGAAGATAGACAGCTAGGATTTCTTCTCGTGGAACGTTATGATCAGAGCCCTCACCGTGCATAGATGAGCCGACAACGCGCTCAGACTGTTTGGTGTTACGAGGAAACAATGGTTCCGGCCCAACCAGGGGCGTCCTGCTGGCGTGCAGGTGTGGGTCTCTCGTCGACGAAGGCCGCAGGATGTTTGACATGATGAGGAGGGACTATTGCATCCCGCCGTCTTTCAAGCACTACACCTGCTTGATCAATTTGCTCTCCTGCAGCGGTCATGTCGACGAAGCAGTGGGCGCTGCTTGGCGGGTGTAGGATTGAAGCTGGCATCTTCACACAACTTCCTTTTTCTCTTATCAAAATAATTCCAATAAATACCATGTTCTGCTATATGCCCTATATCATTAACGTAACGCATGTATGCTTTATTCTTGGCAAAGAGTAACGCATATGGTGAGTATGTTTTTTTCTTATTTTCTTTCTTGCTTTGTGTTTGAATGTTTGCTTTGGATGATTGTCGCAAGTAGAACGAGCGTGGTACATGAGTTTTGAAGATTAGTCCTGTAATAAAGACTCTGAGCAACTACTACTCCTGGGTAAAAGGCAAGTGTTTCCTTGATCATGTTGAAACCTATTCACATTCGCATTTATTTGATTATTACATTATGCATGCATGTGTCATAATTTGCTGTGAGGTGGAGCAAGAGATTACGGTGCTTATTGGGCAGTGGCGCAAGCCTAGAAAGAGCAGAGAGAGGGAGAAAACCAATGGATTTGCATGCAAGCATGGATTCTTAGGTTAGTATGATTGGATACTGTGTCTAAAGGCCCTTACAAGATCATCTGGGGATCATTTTAAATATGCTTTAAGTGTTACAATATCGTCTTATAGATGGGGGGATTACATAGACTTTTAATATGCCATATTATTAAAACCACTTTGAAAACCGTCTTAGGGGTTATTTAGACGGTTTTTAATAATTTAAGGGGTAGAATACATGGTTTTATAGGTGAGAGGGTTGAAAGGATCAAGATGCCCAAGAGGGGGGGTGAATTGGGCTTTTCTAAAAATTAATTGCAAGAATTAAATCCTACAAGCCGGAATTCACCCCTAGTGCCTACTTGTGTTCCTAGAGATTCTACCGGTAAAAGTTTTGCACCCTAGTTTCCAATCCTAGTCTAGCATGGCAATTCTAGGAAAGTCTCTCAACACCTTGACATCCGGAACTAACCGTCCTTAATCTTGACGTCAATCCTTTGAAAACCGAAACGATTTCCATCAAGGGGCATGAATACCATAGTGCCCAAAGCAGTTATCATCTCCATGACCTAACTTACCAAAGTTTCTGCAAAACACACGTTAGTCATGGTAATAAAGCGTTGTCATCAATTGCCGAAACCAACTCTCGGGGCCTAGATGCTTTCAATCTCCCCCTTTTTGGTGATTGATGACAACACTAGGATTCAAAAGATAGGAGTTGAGGTTTTCGAACATGCTTGGTTCACGTAAGCAAAAAGCAATAAGCATAAGAGGTTAGGAATTGCTTATGTGCCCCAAGCCAAAAGAGTGTACTCATAAGATAAGACATAAAGCATTAGTACACAAAAAGATATAGCTCAAAAGAAATCGGAGTAAGGCACGGAAGCACAACCTTAGAGCTATAACCATCCAAGTGACATGATTTAAAAACGTTGACTAGATAGACTCAAAGTATCTCACACGACCACATGTCACAAGAATGCAAGTACTGGAATGTAAACATGATGCATGAATGTAGCACACAAAAAAAAATGAAAACCCTCTATCAAAACTCCCCCTGAATCTACTCTCTCTCCCCCTTTGGCATCAACCGCCAAAAACTAATCTAAGGATCTGACGGGGGAACAGACGGAGTCGAGTCGGGTGCCGAGGAGCGCGGAGTGATCACGAACTGAGAAGTGTCTTCCTCAGACTCGGAGCTGTCAGGCTGACCCTCTGAAGAAGCACGTGGCTGTGAAGCGGTCTGGGTCTGATCAACAGGAACAGGTGCTGACGAAGTAGCAACTAGTGGAGCAGTCTCTGTGACCTGAGCCTGAAGTGAGCCAACAGCTGGGGGATCGGTCGAGGCAACTGACGAAGGTATAGTCTCTGTAGTACCCATCCCTGTCACAGGAGGAACAGCTGCCTCTGAAGCAGACAACCCTGAAGAAGTAGCTAGAGTGGTGTGCGAGGGCGTCGGCTGACCAGTCAACTCGCTATATGTGGCACTGAAATCAACAAATGGTGTGCCTGTCAGTAGGTGAGGGCGAGGCTGTTCTGAAGGAGTGAACCCCGTCTGAATAGGCGTGTAGCTTGGGGACTGAAACGACTGGGGGACCTGCTGCTGTGAAGAAGTGAACTGAAAGCTCGGCTGTCCCTGACTCGAAGGTCCACTAGACTGTAAGGCTGGAGTCAGAGCAGATGCAGGTGGAGGAACCCCAACTGTGACCAGGTGACGCAGAAGCTCTAAGTACTGCTGCTGGCTTGCTGCACTCTGTCGCTGCATCTCGTACTGCTGACGCTGCATCTCGACCTGCTGACGCTGTATCTCAAGCTGCTGTCTCTAGAACTCGTCCTGTCGAGCTTGTATCTGAGCAAAAGCGGCAGCTGTGTCCTGAGCCTGTCTCTGTAGCTGAAGCTCCTGTCGCTCCTGGGCCTGGGTCAGCCTCTTAAGAATAGCCACCATGGCTGGGTCTGAGCAGGAGGCTGAACCAGAGCCACCGGCCTCGTGGTCGTGAGGCTGAGGAGAGCGGTACCTGGGGATGGGCTGGTAATCCTCGTCAGTGCTGTCAGAGGCCTCATCCTCAGCTAGATAAGTAGGCTGAGCATCTAGATCTGCAAGCTCTGCCTTAGCAAGACCCTCAACGGTCGCGTCCTGCTCAGCTGCTGTCTCTGGCACCTCAGGTCTCTCTCGCTGTCCTGGCACTGGGGCCTGCTCTCTAGTAACTGAAGCCCATAGCTGACGGATATCATACTCTGGAAAGGCAGTGGTAGTATCAGATATCTCAGCTCTAATCTCTGAAGACAGCTCAAGTGCAGATCTGATGATGAAGCAAATCCAATGAGCATAGGGCAGCTGACGGTGTCCCTTGAAGCCTTCTGCCAGGGTGTCCTCCATCTCACTAAGCATAAGATCCCATATATCAAACGGTGTCTGTGAGAGAAGGTGGTGAACAACCCACAACTGCATCCTGGTAAGTCCCTCTCTGTAGCCCAGCCTGGGAAGAAGTGTACACCTGACAATAGCATCCAGGACTCGGGCAAGCGGTGTCAAGCTGGCGGGTGTGCGACGAGACCCTTCGCCAAAAGGCTCACGAAAGCAGGGTCGGATCAGATCTGTAGGACGCACAGTCCCTCCATAAGGGCGTCTAGGTGGAGCTGTCTGACCAAAGCAAAGCTTATGTATCTTCGTGTCTGAAGCTGGGAGTCTGAGAATCTCCCGCACTCTGGTGCTGTACAGTCTGCGGTCACGGCCTCGGAATGCAAAGTGTATGAACTCATGGGCCGGATCAATCCATAGTGAAGCATAGAACTCCCTGACCCAAGTGCTGCAGTATGCACCTGTCCGTCCAAGAAAGTCAGATAAGCCCGGAAGAAAGGACAGGTGCGGACGAAGCTGCTCACCCACTACCTCAACAAGAGACTCAATGCGACAGACCCTCTGTGGTCGAAAAGCAATTCCACTGTCAACATAGGCTCTGTAGAAATCCTCCTGTAGAGGTGTATAGAATCCCTCTGAAGCTCTGGAATCCCGCTGAGGTGGGAACCACCGGCTGACCTCAACAAACCTCAAACCCTGCACCTGACGTGCTGTAGCACCCCTCAAGTCAAAGTGCTCGACAGGGGGCGATCCTCGAGCCCTGGGAGGTGGACGTCCTCCACGACGCTGGCCCTCTGGCCTAGGAGTCACCTGAGCTCGTGTACGTGTAGAACGGCGACGCGGTGGAGTCTGAGCTGGCTGCTCCTCTGTCTCCTCTGGAGCCTCTGTAGGTGGATCAACTGACATGTCCTCTGTCCCCTCTGTACCCTCTGTGGCCTCTGTACCGAGCTGTCGACCTTCAAGATGAAAGCGACGCTCGCCAATGCGAATACCACTGCTCCTGCCTCCCCTCTCGGCCTGCTCAGCTGCATCGACGACTGCCTAAGCGATCTCTGCATCAGTAAGGGTCTTCTTCTTCTTTCTGGCCATAACCTTAATGCGCTTACCACGCGCAACCTCAGACATACGGGGAGGACTCTCGTCCCCGTCACTAGGAGCACCCCCGGCGTTCTTGCAGCGAACCATACTCACAACTGTCGGGAATCCTCTGAAAGATGGTGTACTGACACTCAAGAGGCTTGGCCTCAATCCGTATCCGCAGGCTTGGCCTCGGATTCAATGCACAGAACTGCAGTCACCCCGACACACCGACAAACTCGCTGAAAAGACGGAATAGATAGATCTACTATAAGCAACATATATAATCTAAAAGGTACGAAACCCTAGAGATAGCAAGCATATGAGATAGGATGTGAATCGAAACGCGATGGCTACCTCGGATCGACGAGAAAACGGTGACGAGGTAAGGTGACCTAGATCGCGAGACTTCCCAAAAACGCCGGACGAGCGCTGATTTGCCGAAACAAAAGATAATTAGAATTTCAATGATGAAATTATGGTAAACCCTAACACAGAGATCAAGGAAACGTGAAACAACCTCGCGAAGAAGACGTCGCGCGAAGAAACCTCGACGACGAACGGCCGAAACACCGTTGCGCGAACCCTAGGGTTAGGGTTAGGGCAACACTTGCGACGATGGCCGATCGGAGGCGTGTGCGAGGGAGACAGTCAATGGTCGGATGGAGGTGCAGCAGCAGGCAGCTGACAGCGGCGGCGGCGCGGCCAGACGCGGTGGAGCGGCGGCGGCGCGGCAGCAGGCGCGGCGGGTGCGGGCACGGGCGACGCTGCGCGGGCAGAGGCAGCAGCACGGCACGCTAGAGGAGGAAGGGAAGCACGGCGCGGAGGAGGAGGGCGGTTCGGCGGCGCTCCGACGAGCTAGGGCTAGAACACGGCGAGTCGAGCGCGGAATCGAGCGGCGGATAAAAAAAATCGGACGAAGACGAACGGTTATATGGGGGATTAGATCCGCTCGGCACGCACTGACCGGACGCGGTGGTCGAATGACCGGACGTGGTGGTGCAGCGTCCGGTCACACTCCAGTAAGCTCCTGGAGTGACCGGACGCGTCCGGTTAGGACTGACCGGACGCGAACAGAGTCCGGTCGAGGGTCTTCCGGGAAAGTCATCGCGAATGACCGGACGCGGTGGTGGGTACCGGGACCGGACGCGATGGTCAACAACGACGCGTCCGGTGCAGCGTCCGGTCACAAGGTCAGGAAGAAGTCTTCGGGATGACCGGACGCGCTGGTGGTCGCCGGGACCGGACGCGGTGGTGAAGCATCACTGCGTCCGGTGCAGCGTCCGGTCCAGCGTCCGGTCACTGTTTTTCACCTTTCTTCAATCCGAACTTCGACGCGACTTCTCTCAATCAAGTTCTAATTCAAAGAGACTCAAATAGACACTAATTGGAACCTGATATGAGTGACCTCACTCAAACCCTCAAGTTTTTCAAAATAATTTGCCTTAGGCTAATATTATTTTTAGGAAAATAAGCAATAAACACTCGAGGAACAACGTATGGCCATGCAATAGAGTTTGTGAACCCTTAGGAGCGTCAAATGCTCTCTCTATTCATGGACGAACACAGAGGTTGCTCAAAGCCAAACCGAAAAGAAACGACAAAGCAACAACCATGCATATGCAATGCAATACAAGTAAGTAAAGCTAGGTTGCTTGTCAAGTTTGATCCACGGTTAGGCTTCTTCACTCCTCCAAAGGAGGGTTATCGTAACCGTGTTAGACAAGCCCTAGATGCATTGTGGGAAATTTAAATGTGACATATAATACAATGCAATGCACGGGACAACACAAGCTCATTTTTTAAAGTTACTAGAGTCAAGCACATTAAGTTCACTTCTCAACCTACAAAAGGTAGCCTCATCTAAGGGTTTAGTGAAGATATCCGCTAATTGATTTTCACTTCTTACACCTTCTAGTGATATATCATTTTTAGCAACGTGATCTCTTAGAAAGTGGTGGCGGATATCAATATGCTTGGTGCGAGAGTGTTGTACCGGATTATTAGCAATTTTAACGGCACTTTCATTGTCACATAAAAGAGGCACCTTTTCAAGAACAACTCCATAGTCTAGGAGGGTTTGTTTCATGTAAAAGATTTGTGCACAACAAGCCCCCGCGGCAATGTATTCCGCCTCGGCGGTGGACAAAGCCACACTATTTTGCTTCTTAGATGACCAAGATACTAAAGACCTCCCAAGCAAATGGCACCCTCCGGATGTGCTTTTTCTATCAATTTTGCAACCGGCATAATCCGAATCGGAATAGCCAACTAGTTGGAATCTAGCTCCTTTGGGATACCAAAGACCAATGCTTGGGGTGTGCTTAAGATATCTTAAGATTCTTTTTACGGCACTTAAATGAGATTCTTTAGGGCATGCTTAGAAGCGAGCACACATGCACACACTAAACATGATATCAGGCCTAGATGCGGTAAGGTACAACAAACTACCAATCATAGAGCGGTAGAGAGTTTGATCAACCGGTTTACCTCCCTCATCTAGGTCGAGATGTCCATTAGATGGCATTGGGGTCTTGATTGGTTTGCATTCTTCTATCTTGAATCTCTTGAGAAGATCCTTGGTATATTTTTCTTGAGAGATGAAAATCCCTTCTCTCATTTGCTTGATTTGAAAACCAAGGAAGAATGTGAGCTCATCAATCATAGACATCTCGAACTCCTTCGACATCAATTCACCAAATTCCTTGCAATATTCTTCATTTGTTGACCCGAAGATGATATCATCAACATAAACTTGACAAATGAAGATCTCCCCATTAAGCTTCTTGGTGAATAGTGTGGTGTTGACCTTTCCAATGGTGAAGCCCTTCTCAATGAGGAAGTCCCGGAGGCGCTCATACCACGCTCTAGGGGCTTGCTTGAGCCCATATAGCGCCTTGGACAACCTATAAACATGATTAGGATATCTAGGGTCTTCAAACCCGGGAGGTTGATTAACATAGACTAGTTCATTTATGAAGCCATTTAAGAATGCACTTTTCACATCCATTTGATATAGTTTCATATCATGATGTGATGCATATGCAAGGAGGATACGAATGGCTTTAAGTCTTGCAACGGGTGCAAAGGTCTCTCCAAAATCAAGACCTTCCACTTGAGAGAACCCCTTTGCAACTAGTCTTGCCTTGTTCCTCACTACTATGCCTTGGTCATCTTGCTTGTTGCGGAACACCCACTTGGTTCCAATGACTCTTGCACCTTTTGGATGCTCTTCAAGTGTCCATACTTGATTGCGGGTGAAGTTGTTCAATTCTTCATGCATAGCATTCACCCAATCCGGATCTTGAAGAGCTTCTTCTACATTCTTAGGTTCAACACAAGAGACAAAAGAGTGACGTTCAACAAAAGAAGCAAGCTTTTGAGATCGAGTCATTACTCCCTTAGTATGACTCCCTATGATGAGATCTTGTGGATGTGCTTGAAGTAGAGGTGAGTTTCTTCTATCAACCACTTGAGGAGGAGGATGGGGAGCATCAACATCTTGAGCTTGTGCCTCGGCTTGTTCATGAGAGACATGAGTGTCTTCATTTTCAACTCTCTCATCCTTGTCATCATCTTGAGGCACACTTGATGAAGATGGTGGATCAACAATTTGTACATCGTCTTCATCATCTTTTGACTTGATGTCTCCCACCGGCATGTTCTTCATTGCCTCCCTCAAGGGTTCATCACCTACATCATCACAATTCTCAATTGCTCCTTAGGAGCCGTTAGATTCATCAAATTCCACATTATATGTTTCTTCAACCAAACCGGTGGCATGGTTAAATACTCTATATGCTTTGGACTTTGATGAGTAACCAACAAGGAAACCAATATCACAACGTCTTTGAAACTTCCCTAGGTGTTGACGTTTCTTGTAGATGTAGCATTTGCAACCAAACACCCGGAAGAATGAGACGTCCGGCTTCTTCCCATTTAACAACTCATAGGGGGTCTTGCCAAGAAACTTTTGTAGGAAGAGGCGATTTGAAGCATAGCATGCGGTGTTGATTGCCTCGGCCCACAACTTCTCCGGAGTGTTGTACTCATCTAACATTGTTCTTGCAAGGGTGATCAAAGTCCGGTTCTTTCTCTCAACTACACCATTTTGTTGAGGAGTGTAAGTTGAAGAAACTTCATGCTTGATTCCAATTTCATCACAATAAGCTTCAATGTTTGTGTTGTCAAACTCTTTGCCATTGTCACTTCTAATCTTTTTTATCTTGACTTCAAATTCATTTTGAGCTCTCTTTGCAAACTTCTTGAAGCAATTTGCCACTTCGGATTTGTCATGAAGGAAGAAGGTCCATGTGTACCTTGAGTAGTCATCCACTATCACAAGACAATAGAGATTTCCACCCAAGCTCTTGTAGGTTGTGGGCCCAAACAAATCCATGTGTAGGAGTTCTAGCACCCTAGAAGTTGACATGTAAGCTTTGGTTGGATGAGTGTTTGCAACTTGTTTGCCGGCTTGACATGCACTACAAGGTTTGTCCTTTTCAAACTTTACATCCTTCAATCCTCTCACTAGTTCTTTCTTCAATAGCTTGTTGAGAGTGTTCATTCCAACATGAGCAAGCCTCCTATGCCAAAGCCATCCAAGTGAGGTCTTGGTGAACAAACATGTCATCAAGTTTGCATCTTTGGAGGTGAAGTCAACAAGATAAAGATTATTGTATCTAAAGCCTTTGAATATCACTTGCTTGTCATCTATCTTTGAAACAACCACTTCATTAGGTGTGAACAAGCATTGGAAACCAAGGTCACAAAGTTGCCCAACAGATAATAAGTTGAAACTCAATGAAGCAACATAGAGCACATTTGAGAGTGAGTGATCATTTGATATTGCAATCTTGCCTATACCCTTGACTTTGCTCTTTGAATTATCCCTAAATGTGATCTTCTCTTGACATACCCCATTCTCTTCAATGGAGGTGAACATACGAGGATCACCGGTCATATGTTGAGTGCAACCACTATCAATAACCCAATGAGATCCACCGGTCTTGTAGTTCACCTACACACAAGAGATCAAGCTTTTTGTTTAGGGACCCACACTTGAGAGGGACCCTTGACTTTCTCAACTAGTGACTTGGCAACCCATATTTTCTTTGGCCTATTCTTGTTTGGGGGACCCAAGAACATAACTTTCATCTTTCCATTTGAATCTTTTCTTAGCATGTAATGAGCATTGAAGGCAAAGGGTCTAGCATGCTTGGGCAAGGGTTGTGGTGGTGGAGTTTTGCACTCATGAGTAAAATGGCCTTCTTGTCCACACTCAACACATCTCTTTGGCTTGGGCTTTGACTTGCTTTGTTGTTGTTGAGCTTTGGCCTTCTTCTCTTGATTTGCCAAATAACCAATACCACTTCTATCCATCTTCGTTACGGTGTTCATGAGTAGCTCACTTTGCAAATATTGGCCTCTTGTGAACTTGCTTAGGCCGGTCTTGAGATGCTCTTTCTCTTGCTTGAGTTTTTTGTTTTCTTCAATGAGTGACTCATTTGTTGTTTGCTTCTCAAGAGCCATCAAACCTTTTAGCTTCTTGTTCTCATTTGCAAGCTTCTCATTCTCACTCTTGATCTTGGCATAATCATCGTAGTTGTTTGACTCAACCACACTCTTGCCTTTGCTACTAGAACCTTGCTCAATGCTTTCAATGATCAAGTCATCACATGATGTAGCTATATCAAACTTAACAACTTTGTTAGTAGCATCATGTGTCTCAAGAGAAAGTTCATTAGCAACCACAAGACTATCATAGTCAATTTTCAATGTAGTGTATTTGTCTTTTAGAGTGTTATGCCTAGTGATGAGCTCATCATGCTTCTTCTCAAGTTTATCATGTTGATCTCTAAGCTCTTTGTTAGAAGTTTTGAGCTCCTTGAGAGTGGAAGACATAATTTCATTTTGATCTTTGAGCTCACCACTAGCCTTTTGTGCATTTTCAAGCTTGGATGAGAGTGATTCATTTTCATTTTGAAGTTCATCATTTTCATTTTTAGTCCTTCTTATGACTTTAGTGTATTTGTTCAACAATTTTACAAGTTCATCATAAGAAGGTGCGTCATATTCATCATCACTATCACTATCACTATCATCATCATCACTATCATGGTTTTGTACCTTTCGTTCACCCTTGGCCATAAGGCATAGGTGAGTAGTGGACGATGACGGTGAAGGTGGTGGTGAAGGTGTCGGTGAAGTTGATGGCCCCATCACAAATGCGGTAACCTTCTCTTTCTCATCATCGCTCTCATCACCGGAGGACTCACAAGATGATTCAATGTCGGTGAGCCAATCACCAACAATGTATGCCTTTCCTCCCTTCTTCTCCTTGTGGAACTCCTTCTTCTTGCCATCCTTCTTCTTGTATGGCTTGTTTTTCTTTTTCTCTTCTTCTTCATCACTTGAATCATTCTTTTTACCCTTGTTCTTGTTCTTGTACTTGTCTTTTAGAGGTCTAGGGCATTGATGAGCTAAGTGGACAAGTTCACCATAATTGTAGCAATCCATCTCCGAGATTGGCTTCCTTTTGCTACTTGTGAAGAATTTCTTTTTCTTCCCATCGAACTTGATGCCACTCTTGTTGAGCTTCTTTAGCATCTTGGTGGTCTTCCTCACCATGAGTGCAAGTGATTCATCATCAATATCACTTTCACTTGAGCTCTCTTGCACCATCATGGCTTGGCCCTTCTTCTTCTTCTTGTCATGGCTAGCTTTGAAGGCCAAGTCTTTCTTCTTGGAAGATGATGAGCCCTCTTTCGGAGTGATGTGCATATACATCTCATGTGCATTGATCTTCTCCAATACTTGTGTCGGTGTTGCAGTGGAGAGATCACTTTGGTGAAGCACGGTGACAATGTGACCATACTTCTCAACGGGAAGAACACTCAAGATCTTTCTTGCAACATCCGATTGGCTCATTTGGGTGAGCCCAAGAGCATTGAGGTCCTCTACAAGAACATTCAACCGAGTGTACATATCATTAGCACTTTCTTTGGGAAGCATCTCAAAAGAATTGATTTTCTTTAAAGCAATATGATAGCGTTCCTCACGCTCACTCTTAGTTCCATCATGGAGAGCACAAAGGTTTTCCCATAATTCATGAGCGTTCTTTGTATTACGCACACGATTGAAGATATCCTTGCCTAAGCCCCGATAGAGTGCATTTTTGGCCTTTGCATTCCACCGGTCGTACTTCTCCTCGTCACCACTTGGGTTGGCGGGATCCTTGATAGCGGGAAGCCCTTGGGTTGCGGCTCTAAGACACCCAACATCTATGGCTTTGAGATACGCCTCCATACGGATTTTCCAATATGGAAAATCATCTCCCTCAAAGGTGGGAGGTGGTCCTTCCCCGTTAGACATCTTGCTCTAGGCGGTAAAGCCTAAAATAGGAGCAACTCGGCTCCGATACCAATTGAAAGGATCAAGATGCCCAAGAGGGGGGTGAATTGGGCTTTTCTAAAAATTAATTGCAAGAATTAAATCCTACAAGCCGGAATTCACTCCTAGTGCCTACTTGTGTTCCTAGAGATTCTACCGGTAAAAGTTTTGCACCCTAGTTTCCAATCCTAGTCTAGCATGGCAATTCTAGGAAAGTAAATCAAGCAATGAATGTAAATACGAGAATGTAAATGCTTGAAAGTAAGGGCAAGGAACACGGCGATGTTTTTCCGAGGTATCGGAGAGTCGCCACTCCCCACTAGTCCTCATTGGAGCACCCACGCAAGGGTGTAGCTCCCCCTTGATCCGCGCAAGGATCAAGTGCTCTCTACGGGCTGATTCTTCGACACTCCGTCGCGGTGAATCGCCCAAAACCGCTCACAAGATGAGTTGGGTCATCCACAAGCTCCGCCGGATGATCACCAAACTCCCAATCACCACCAAGCCGTCTAGGTGATGGCGATCACCAAGAGTAACAAGCTAGAACTCTCACTTGACCACAACGAGCCTAATAAGAAGGTGGATGCACACTTGCTACTCTCTATTCACTAGTGGAGGACTCTCAAGCTTTGATTCTCAAAACACAATCCTCACTAGAGCTCTTACACTCCCTTGCACTCCAAAGGTGTTTCTCAGCTGAACAAATGAGCAAGAGAGCTCTAAAAGAGGTGGTGGGGATGTATTTATACACCCCTCAAACAAATCCAACCGTTACCTGCCAACTCAGCAAAATACGAGGTGACCGGACGCGCCGGTCGCTCGTAACGGTCAAAACTAGAAATAACGGCTGAGTGACCAGACGCGCCGATCAGGGGTGACCGGACGCGTCCGATCGTGCAGGGAGCTTACTGTACTCTGACCTGACGCGCGACCGCGTCCGGTCGTCAGAGTACCTTACTGGAACGTGACCGGACGCGCCGATCACACTCCAGTCGTGTCCGATCAGATGGTTTCCCTCAAGTGACACGTGTCAGCCTGAACACCGCGTCCGGTCCTCGCAAGGGCCGCGTCCGGTCGTCAGCGCTGAAACACAGTTAGCGGTTATAACTGACCGGACGCGTCCGGTCAAGCCAGGCACTGCGTCCGGTCAAGGGAAAACGCCTCTAAACACTTCGAAACGCGACGCAACTTGAACCAAGTTGCTTTCAACTGAACTTTGAGCTATTCTAGAGCTTCCTAGTGCTAAGTTAGACAAGTGTGCACCACACCTAAACATAAGACTCACCTAGGTCAAGCTACTCGCTCATGCCCCCCTTTATAGTATGGCCAAAGGAAAAAAGCAAAGATCCTAACGACTATTCCGAATGTATCTCAACACCTTGACATCCGGAACTAACCGTCCTTAATCTTGACGTCAATCCTTTGAAAACCGAAACGATTTCTATCAAGGGGCATGAATACCATAGTGCCCATAGCAGTTATCATCTCCATGACCTAACTTATCAAAGTTTCTGTAAAACACACGTTAGTCATGGTAATAAAGCGTTGTCATCAATTGCCGAAACCAACTCTCGGGGCCTAGATGCTTTCAAGGGTGAAGTAGACAGTACCAATAAGTTAAGGGCTTAAGTAAACTTTTTTGTTTGATAAATCTCTAAATGTCCTATGTTTATATAAGTTCGAGTAGAGTGTGTCTAGACATGCTATAGACTTTGGTTTCAAAATGAATGATAATGTATGACATGATTGTTGTATAAATATCCAAGCTGCATGTCGTCTAGATGATCAAAATATAAATTGTATAACCCGTGGCAACGCACAGGTATTTTTGCTAGTAGAAGCTCAAGTATGAAATTTATTTAAGATTTTTGCTCCTTAACTGCTTGTCCTGTCTTTATCCACATCTGCCACTTCTAGTGAAGAAAGTAAATGACGCCGCCCTTGTTCTCTGATATTCAACCATACCAGGTGCAGATATCATATTTCCTTAGATGTACATAACAATTGTTGTTTCAAATTTAAGATTGATTTGCTTCTTCCGAGTATATGATGACAGATTCAGTTATATATATATATATATATATATATATATATATATATATATATATATATATATATATATATATATATATATATATATATATATATATATATATATATATATATATATATAGGGAGAGTATACTCTATAGCTAGCTACAAAATAAGTTATTTTGTAGCCACCTCTATTTACGATAATTTTATATACTAATTTACGACAATGTCAGTATATATTTACGATAGTTGAATTATTATAACACATGGGGATATTTACCATAATGTTATAATAAATCACATAGCAAGGAGTTACTATAATCTCGTAAATTAGCATAACAATTATCGTAACTCAAAGTGGCTACAGAATAAATTATTTTGTAGCCAGCTGTAGGGTAATAGTTATATATATATATATATATATATATATATATATATATATATATATATATATATATATATATATATATATATATATAATAACTTATTCTGTAGCCACTTGGAGTTACGATAATTGCTATACTAATTTATGAGATTATAGTAACTCCTTACTATATGATTTACTATAACATTATGGTAAATATCCCTATGTGTTATAGTAATTCAACTATCGTAAATATTTATTGACATTGTCGTAAATTAGTATATAAAATTATCGTAAATAGAGGTGGCTACAAAATAACTTATTTTGTAGCTAGCTATAGAGTATTCTTGGTTTACGCTGTGGTCATTCTTTGTGAAACAACTAAAATACTATTTGAGCTGCCAATGGACCCTCAAACCACACAGTTATATTTATTAACATTGCTTACGATAAGAGCAAAGAGACTGAAAGTGGTGCAGAGAAGTTTGCTGCTACTCAGCCTTCTACCATGGAGGAGACAACGGATCCAAGGAAACTGCAACTGATGTTGGTGTCTCTGATGACAATGACAGTGATGCAGACTACGTTGATTCAGAATAAGATAGTGAATCTAGTGATAATGAGTTTTGTAGAAGTGTTGAACAGTGACACAACTGCTATTTTCTGAATATTTTAGTTCTTTCTCTTGTTCTGCTAGAATATCTATTGACATCGGTAAAAAAACTCAGTGAACAAGAACAACCAAGTGCCAGCCAGTTTATAGTATTATTGAAGTGCATGTCTAACGGTTGATCTTGGAAACTATACCTTAATCATGATTAAAATTGGCACAGAGTGGAGTCCATGGATCTAAGCCCATTTCGTGTGCAGTGATTACATTTTCCTGGCACTGGATGTTACTTTCTTTTGATCATTTTTTTGTGTGACATGACGTTCAGGATTCCAGTGATGAGAATGATAGTGCAAATTCAGATAATGCAAATTCAGATGGTGATCATGAAGACTCTCCAAAGGTGCAACATTATTCAAGCTGACCTTTAATGTTGACATGTTGTGATTGCTCGTTATTTTTATGGTATCCCCAAAACTGCGTCTTTAACATTTTTTTGACATATATGCAGAATGCTAAGGGAAAACGTAGTCCAGCACAAACACCCTTGAATTCTTTAACACACGGGCTTTAATTTCTCATATCCTGGGCTTTCTACTCCTACATCGCTCTGAAAACTCATTGCAAGGTGAAGAAGCATAAGCATAATGCCCACAAAGTATTTTCTGGAGATCAAGCTTGGCTTGGGTAGCTTGTCACTTGGCTTTACATAGGGGTGGATGTCAGGGTCCTGAATTCTGATATTTGTCTTCTGTAAAGAAGTTGTTTTTTTTTGAAGAGCAAAGCTTTATTACTCATTGGCCGCAGCGCAATCGCTGGCCACCAGACCCTCTACAATTAGAGGTACATCATCCCAAGTGACTTGCTCGCAGAGGCGGAACCAGGGGGGTGCCCCCCCAAGCACAGTAGATTTATTTAAATACCTATATAAATATTTATATTTATAGCATAAAAAATATTAATTTCACCTTTTTTTATTAAAATATGATGATTTTGGTTAGAAATAATGTATATTTTTTTTTGTAAATTTATTGAAACATATAATTATGTATATTTTATTACACTAAAAAATACGATTATATTTGTCTGGCCCCCCTTAATCAAAATCGCTAGTTCCGCCTCTGCTTGCTCGTCACTGAGAACACGACACCCATAAGCTGCAAGACTGTTAGCAACCTTATTACACATTCTAGGACACACACGAATACTGAAAGAACTGAACTCTGACATAAGCAAGAGCCGGATCTCCGTGATAATTCCGCCACAGGCTGAGAGCTGATATTCCTCTCCTTCTAGTGCCGTCTTGACAAGAGTAGCATCAGTTTCCAGGACCACTCGAGACAATCCCATCGATGCAGCCATTCTCACCCCCGCCAGGCATGCAAGCAGTTCCGCATGAAAAGGGTTCAGAAAAAACTTTTTATCCGCTGCACCCGCTTTCACCATCACACCTTGATCATCCCGGATAATGTAACTCCATCCTCCCTGGCCGTTTTTGCTGTCAAAGGCCCCATCCGAGTTGATCTTGAATGCTCCGGATGGTGGTTTTGACCATCTCTGTATCTGACAGTTTTCCGACACTAGAGCATTGTCGGTTCTTCTCCACAGCGGTTCTTCTCCTTCCTTCCTCAACTTATTTCTCTCATCCCACCACAGCCACAACAGCAACACAACCATCAACTGAGTTTTCGGTTCAAGCTTCAGGCACTCTCTCCATCATGGTTCTAGCTGAATCGGCCTGCACAAGTTCAGTCCGCACCATCTCCAGGTTCAGTTCACGCCAGATTCTTTTGACCCCCTTACATTTGAGGAACAAGTGTCCCCCATCTTCATCAAGTCTCCCACAAATGCAGCACTTCGTGTCAATCTTCATCCCCCATCTTTGTAGGTTCCTTTTGACCGCTAACGTATTGTGACTAAACCTCCATAGGAAGTGTCTCACTTTCGGAGGGCAGTCTATCTTCCATAGTTTTCTGCCAAAAATCATCAACACCTCTGCTACTTTCTGCTCTTCCCAGTCCAGCACCACTCTTCTTATTTTGGAAAAACTAGACAGAATCCTAGTTACTAAAGAATGGGAAGACCTTTTTCCCCTGGCCATGATTAAAAAGCTACCCAGAGAGGTGTCAGATCATAATCCCCTAATCATTCTGTCTGATTCTAGAACACCCAACAAAGCAATTCAGTTCAGGTTTGAGCTTGGTTGGCTCAAGATGCCTGAGTTCTTCATCCAGGTGGAGAAGATTTGGAACAAACCATGTCGAGCCAAAACCACTCTTGATAAAATTCAACAAAAGATTAAACTGATAAAACAATACTTTAAAGGTTGGGGCTTGAATCTTCAGGGTCAGCTAAGAAAACTTAGAAAAGAGTTACATGAAGAATTGAGTACCTTTGAAGAGTTAGAAGAGACTACCTCTCTTCTGCCTGAACAATGGCAAAGGAAGACATGGGTCATTGGTGAAAATCTTAGACTCCTTGAGCAAGAGGAATTATATTGGTATAACAGATCCAATGAAACATGGCTGTTGAATGGTGATTTAAACACCAAATACTTCCAGAGAGTTGCTAGTGGGAGGAAAAGAAAAGACACCATCTTCAGTTTGGAGTATAAAGATCAAACCATTGAGGGTGATGAGAATCTACTAGCTCATGCTACTACATATTACTCTGAATTATTTGGCCCTGCACCTATGTTTAACATCCAAATCAGTGAAAACCTTTGGGATGGGTTGACCTCATTAACATCCAAATCAGACAATGAGCAACTTTGCAAACCTTTCTCTGAAGCAGAGATCTGGGATGCTTTATCTCAAATGGAAAAGAATAAAGCTGCAGGACCTGATAGTATTCCTATTGAATTTTACCAATCCTGTTGGAAAATTGTCAAGGCTGACATTATACAACTCTTTGATGATTTTCATCAGGGAAGAGTGGACATTAGCAGAATTAACTATGGCATCATCACTCTTTTGCCTAAAGTATCTGATGCTGCTAGAATCCAGCAGTTCAGACCCATTTGCCTTCTAAATTGTCTATACAAGTTGATTACCAAAACACTTACTATCAGGATTGAACTTTTTGCTAAAAAATTAATCCATCCCACCCAATCTGCCTTCATGAAGGGCAGAAACATCATGTCTGGTGTACTTACTTTGCATGAAATCTTACATGAGACCAAAATTAGAAAATAATGTGGAGTAATCTTTAAGATAGACTTTGAAAAGGCCTATGACAAGGTGAATTGGGATCTTTTATTTACCTGCCTGAAAGCTAGAGGCTTCAATGAAACCTGGTGTGGCTGGATTAAACAAGTGGTTCAGGGAGGGACTGTTAGTGTCAAGATTAACAACAAAATTGGCCCCTATATTAAGAGTTATAAAGGAGTGAGGCAGGGTGACCCCCTGTCCCCCATTCTGTTCAATTTCGTGGCTGACTGCCTTACAAGAATGATCCTCCAAGCTCAGGATAGTGGGCTGATTGTGGGTCTCGCAGATCACATCATCCCTCATGGAGTAGCAGTACTCCAATATGCTGGTGACATGATTATATGTCTTAAACATGATATGATCAAAGCAAGAAACATGAAATTGCTCCTTTACCTATATGAGATGATGGCTGGCCTTAAGATAAATTTTAACAAAAGTGAAATTGTAATGATCAATGGTGATGATGACATAGCGCTTGTTTATGCTGAAATGTTTAATTGCCAGATTGGCTACTTCCCTATTAAGTACCTCGGGGTACCAATAAGCCCTGGCAGGCTGCATGTCATTGACTGGTTACTCTTATTGGAAAAAAATGCAAAAATACTTGACATACGGAAAGGATCATCTATGTCCATTGTAGGTCGAGCTACTCTTATCTCATCCAGCTTGAACAACGCTCCCATTTACCATATGTCAGTATATCTTCTTCCTAAATCTGTGACCAAGGAACTTGACAAAGCTAGATTGACCTTCTTTTGGCAAGGAGGTCATGTTAAGAGAAAATATCATTTAGTCAGGTGGCCAAAGATTTGTAAAAATAAAAAGAAGGGGGGATTGGGCATTAAAGATATAAGAAAAATGAATTTAAGTCTCTTATGCAAATTATGGTGGAAGTTGGAAAAAGAATCTGACTTATGGAAAACCATTATTTACCATAAATACCTTAGAAAAGACTCAATTTCTTCTGTCAAGCATAAGCAAACTGACTCCCCCATATGGTCTGACTTACTCAAAGTGAAACACATTTATATGCAAGGGAGGAGAAAATGTGTGCAAAATGGAAAATCTACTTTGCTATGGAGGGATTCCTGGTTGTATGATGATCCTTTGCTGACAAAGTACCCTGTTCTGTTCAAATTCTGTGATCAGAAAGATGTGTCAGTTTTTTAGATTATTAATGGTTTAAGGCCTCTTACCTTTAGTAGATGGCTATCTGATGATATGAGAGCTTAGTGGAATCAGATTGTTGATGATATTTTTCATACTCATTTAACCTCTGAGGAGGATAAAGTGATATGGAAATTTGAAAAAAATGGAACATTTTCAGTAAAATCAACATACAATGCTCTTACCAACTGGTGGTCAACCTTTTAAGCACATCTGGAAGAGCAAGATTCCAGCTAAAATCAAAATTTTCTTGTGGTTGGTAGCCAATGAGGCAATACTGACCAAGGATAATCTGCTCAAGAGGCGCTGGCATGGTGATCCTCTTTGCTATTTTTGTCATCAACTTGAGACGACTAACCATCTCCTGTTTACATGCTCTACTGCTAAGGTCATATGGTCTGTTGTTTCCATTAGCCTCGGGGCAGCTAATATTCCTACTAGCTTTGAACAGAGCTGGAGGTGGTGTGCGCGGTGGCTTCCTAATGGAAACCAATTTCATGCCACTGGCATTGCAGCTATCTGTTGGGCCATTTGGAAAATGCGGAATCAGATATGCTTTGACAGGAAAAAGTTTCATAATCCTCTTGAAATAATAAGTCATGCATGTGCTCTTATGAAACATTGGGCAGGTTTACAGACCGACATCGACAAGGAAGCACTGGTGCAGGGGGCAGAAGCAATGTTCCAGATCGCTGTAAGGCTCCTGGCGGAACGTCAAGCTCCCACGTGCGGCAACAAGCTCCTCCATGCAACCAATGACGATGATGCAGACCAAGAGCCGGAGGAATGAAAAGGCCTTGAAGCTCCTTTTGTTGTTTGTGGTTCTGCCTTGGTCTAGATGTCGTAGTATTGAATCTCATAGCTGGTGTCTGTGCCGCTTTTGTTTCTCAAAATTGTGCATGGCTTGTATGCCTGCTCTGAACCCCCTGAACATCTCTTTGCTGTTTGAACACTTCTTAAAAATGCTGTATTTCCATTCTCAGTAATGGAAATGGGGAGGTCCCTGGTTCGAAAAAAAAGCACCACTCTTCTTTCTATTCTCTGCTGCTCGATGAACCTTGTATGCCGATCTCACAGAGAAGCAGCCCTTGTTGTCGTAATGCCACCCCACCACGTCCGGCATGTCCAGGTGGATCGACACTGCTTTGATCAGAGAGGCATCATCATCCCAGAAGGTTTGTGCCAGCAGTTGCTCATCCCACTGCTCCGAGATAGGATCGATCAACTCTTCAACTCTCTATAAAATAGTGTTTCCCCTTTGGAACGCCATGCAGCCTTGGCCAGCCATAAAGCGAACACGTGCGCGGTGCCAGTTGACTGACTCAAGGCCTCTCAAATCTCAACCCTCAAGCTGCTTCATCATTCATCCTAGCCGCCCAAGTCACCGGAAGATTTTATTTTTATATAAAAAAGGCTTATTGGGTTTCTTTTTCTATTTGGGCTGATTTGGTTTTTGAGTGAGAATAGTTTTCCAAAGGATAATGAATGGCCCATTTCGGGTTGAACCACTCTACATCTTTAGGTTGGAGTGGTCTGGGTTGGTTTGGGTCTAGCTTTATTTCCCTTTCTTTTTTTGCTTGCCTTACCAGCTAATCCATCGGTGGCCTGGGTGGTTTTGGGCCTAGCTATACTTCCCTTTCTTTTTTTTTGCTTGCCTTACCACTAAAAGCTACTCCATCAATTTCAAATTACTCTTTATATTCTAAATTATAAAGATGTTACATTTTTTTACATACATGGCTTTCACTATGCATCTAGGTACTCCCTCCGTCCACGAAAGAGTACAACTATGGGATTCATACTGGTCAAACTAGTTCAAGTTTGACCAAGTTTATATAGTAAATAATATTGATGTTTATGTCTCCAAACAAATTTATTATGAAAATATATCCTATAACGAATTCAATGATACTTATTTTGTATCATGAATGTTAGTATTTTTTTATATAAATTTAGTCAAAGTTCAAACTGTTTGACTTTTCGAAAAGCGAGAATTGCATTCTTGTGGACGGAGGGAGTATACACTATGCCTAGGTATATAGTAAAAGCACTATATTTAAAAATCCAAAACGGCTTATAATTTGGAATGAAGAGAATACAAGTCATTCTAGCTTGTTGTAGATATATAGTAAAAGTTGTGTATCATAGTATATATCTAGATAACAAAATCTATATCTATATATATATATACTATATAAAAGAGCGAAGGAATTGAAAAATACCTGTTACTTGGCAATTCCTATCCACCCTATGTTTTAGCCCTTAGATCATAGATCCAATGCATCTAATCTCCCGTTCTAACCTGACAAACGGACCCGGCCGGAAAACTTTTAATTCTTTACGCGTGTTTATGCTGTATTTCCTCATATTGCTATTTTTTTCACACCAAAAATAATACCCAACCCACATATACGTTACGAACAATATCGATTCATTAGTGTCATATGCACACACGTTACGAACAATAAAAGAACGAGTTTTTTAGGGGGCCCTCCCTCTCTAATAACCATTGGATCTAGACGTCGTGCTATTTGAGCCATCTGTCGTTCATAATCTTACATGTTACATGTAAGATTCCTTCTGGACTCCAAACCTTTCCTTCCTTGGAACCGGTCCGACCCGGACTCCCCGTCGCTGGAACTCCTCAGGCGCCCCGCCAGTGGTCACCGTTTGCCGCTGTTTAAGCTGCTCGCCGTCGTGCCCCTCGGCGACGGGGAGCATTATCTCCTCGCCGGTCGCTCTATTGCTAACCACAAGCTCCCGTTCAAGTTCCAGCTCCATATCTACTCGTCAGCGGATCAGGCATGGAGCATCAAGCCGCTGCCCGATGCGTGTCCCGACGTCCACGACATTTTACCCGACAAGGTGATCCCGCTCGGAGACGGCGTGGTTGGCTGGGTGGACTTGCGGGTAGGTGTCGCGGTGTGCGAGTTGCTTCGACAGCCCTTGGACGTCCGTTTCATCCCGTTGCCGGAGCCGATGCCGGCGAACCGGGAGACGCTAAAGAAGTTCCACCCAGGAGACCCCGCGTGGCGGTTCCGGGATGTCGCCTTCAGCAATGGCGTGCTCAAGTTCGTGGAGGTGGAGCACCACTGGATTGTGACGACGATCGGTCCGGCGCCGGAGGAGCTGACCGACCCCAGCGAGAAGGCTGTGCTCCTCGACTCGGACCTGATCATGTCGCGCAAGCGGAAATTGGTGGACACAAAGCCCAAGCAGGTCCGGAAAAGGGACGGCTGGAGGATGGTGACATGGAGCCGGCCGGCAATAATGTCGTCCCACTGCTGGCACAAGGGATGCATTATCGACGTTGACGATATTGCAGTTGACGACACGATTACTTCGTCGTTGAGGTCTGGGGTAGGGGACGAACATGACGACGAGAGCTTCAAGTTCAGGAACATGTACTCGGCTTTCCCCACCCTGAGCACCGACGTCGATGACCTTGTTTACCTCAGGACCGTGGCGAAACCTAATGATTCCAAGGCTTGGATGGTCGCTGTTGACCTTGGAAAGAAAACGCTACTGACAACACTTGGAGCGTATTCCTGTGACAGACATGACCCCTGCACTTATAATTACCGTCTTTGTTCATTGTCCAAGTATCTGAATATTGATCCAGGTAACTTCTGATCTGAGCTGCCTTCCTCATGAACATGCATGCTTATGTGCTGTTAACTGTACATATGGAAAATGCATCACTGGAATATAAAGACTAACACTACTAATGCTGCAAAAAAAGCATCCTAACTTGGATGCACCGCCGCCTGCCGCGGATCGTTCAGAAAAAGAAAAAATAATACATGTCAAAATGCATGCATGCAAATAATAAATAGATTAATTAAAAAAAAGGAAAATATTCTCCCTGCGTAATAACCGTTGGATCAGCCTTCATGCTATACAAGCCCTCCATCATACGAGATCTTACATCATATAAGACGCAACCGTCCGAAACTCAATCTCATATATGACTCAAACTCACGCACGTCTTGGACGGATCCCGATTTTTGCCCACCCACCTATCTACGTACGCACCTTTCTGTACCCACAACCTATAACCCCCATACAACGTAGGTGACCCTTGCCGCCACCTCCATGGAAAAAGGGGAAAAAAAATAGGCCTCTCCGTCTCCATGCCTTGGCTGCCACAGCCGCCATGTCATCGACCTATGCGCACTCCGTGGTAGCTGCGAGGGTCGATCGATAACGGGTTCAGGGTTGTCGGTGGCCACCATGTCATCAACCTCGTGCGCACCTGACCGGAGCGAACGCTAGAGCCCAATTGATCTCAACCATTGGCTAGATTATTTCTTGAACTTCCGATATATACAATAAATATAGATGTCAAACTCACTCCAAGATGAAAAAGTTTTAAAATAGTTAAACTAAAAATATACCTTTATTGTATATCGATATTCAATTAACATTTTCATTGCATTTCAAAAAGATTTTAGAAACACGTGCGTGTCGCACGTGCATATTTGTTAGTACCTAAAAAAGCCAGAACGGATTATAATTCGAAATGGAAGGAAGTACTTTTCTTTCTCTATGTCTATGTACATAGAAAAACTAGAACGACTTATGGTTTTGAATACAGGAAGTACTTTTTTCTTTATATATGTGTAGTTTTTTTTCTAATCAATGTCACGGACATTTTTCTCATTATTATAAGATAAGACAGAATGCTTTGCTAATGAAACAGGATAGCTAGAACATCAATATGCCATATATATTTACAGCCAGAGAACCATTATTCATGACTCATGCATCGTGTGGTGACAAAAAACTAAGCATGCACACATGCTTGTTCTATAGGATAGGATAGCTTGCCCATATGTAAGCAAATGTCACGATTGTTTTACACAAGCAGACAGTGCAGGAAACTGCAGGAACAGATCATATCATCGGTTACATTACTGATCAATTACATCCTTTTATTTATGTTTGTCAAGTGTACAAACAGTGACCATAAGATGAAGTACTTGTCATCACCTGATTTATGGTAAAATCTCTGGTACGTACACACGGCTACGCAAAGCTACACTTGACGCGTGAAGCTTTAGTTAGCAAGCACACATACGCTGGTACGGTGGTGGACTGCCAGGCAGCTGCAGCTTGGGGCTCCAACACAAGACGACATGCTCGCTGAATCACCATAACTTTTATCGTTATAAGCAAAAATGAAGCAAAGGAAACGATTGGCTCACGCAGTGCATGAGATTAAGCAGATGCATGAACATTACATTAACATCCTTGATGCTTGTCAGCTTTACAAGCAGATCTAGACGATAGATGAACTACTTGTCACCGTCTGATGCATGGTGATTGGTAAATCTCTACAGCTAGGGAAATTAAGCTACACATTGATGCAGAAAAACTTGCATGCAGGTTTAACCAGAACACACACACGGCAGCCAGTTCTAGCTACTAGCCCTGTCAACACATAAGATACGGAGGAAACTGGAGGAGGGGATCTGATCCTTGAAGAAGACCGCTGCATGCTGCTGTGTACGACGAACTCGTCGGCGCGTAGCTGCTCCATGGAATACGTGCTGTTGCCATGCCGCCGCTCCACTCGCCGCAGTACATCGTCTCTGGGCCGGGGCCGAGGCCGAGCATATCCTCCAACGTGGCTTCCGCCACCATGGGCACCACCTGACCGCACGTCATCTGGATGAACTCGCCGCCTTGCTCATGCCGCCGCTGTACATCGATCGTCGTCGTCTCCGGACCAAGCATATCTTCAACGGTGGCTTCGGCCACCACGGGCACCACCGGACCACACGGTAGCCGGATGAACTCGATGTCGTGCTTCGGCTCGGAGATTGGCTGCTGCAGTCCCCGTGGTCCCTGCTCCGACTCATCAACTCGCAACATGCACCCGTCGTCGACGTACAAATTGAAGTCCCCTCCTGGGCCTGCTGACTGCTGCACGGCAACCTCCTGCACGTCTGCTTGTGGCTGATACCGATAGTTGGCCATCGGATAATAGGCGGTTTCGTGCTGCACCTGTTCTTGCTGCTGGATCGACATCGACTTGGCTGGCGGCGCCTCGGGGTGCTCACCGCCACCGGCCTTCCTCTTCTTGGCTGTCTGCTTGGACGAGGCGTTCTTGCTGGAGGATGACGCCAACGCCGACTTCCCTTTCGCCCGAAGCGAGCGGTAGACCTTGCAGAGCACGTAGTTGCTGCTGTCCGTGGCGGCTTCATCTTGTTTCTTGTCGGCGGCAACGAAATCGTATTCCACCATGCACCACCCCATCCTGTCGATCGATCGAGCGGAGGGCTCCGTCTTGCGGCCGTAGGAGAAGGTGCAGAACGTGCCGCCACCGGATCCCTGGACGTCCCTGCGGCTTATCTCCGAGTGCCAGCTAGTGCCGCCGCCGCCGGTGACCGCGCGCTGCCTGTACCCGCTGAGCTTGCCTCGCGTGTTCGTGAACTTCTTGGCGTGGTACAAGTACCAGATCCTGCTGTAGCTGTCGTCTTGGAGACCGGTTCCCGGCACGGGCTCCAGATCAGCGACGAGAACCTCGGGAGGAGCGGCGCAGACGTCGACGCGGTGGACGAAGTGGACGTCGTCGCCTCCGGCGCGGAGGCGGCGCAGGAGGGCGATGGAAGCCTTATTGTCGGTGGGGCTGCGATCTTGGTTGGAAGCCATGTCGCCGAGATGGATCGACGACGATCGACTTTGGGTGGATGTGGAGGCGTACGTGCGTGCGTGAAGCCGTGAAGGTGAAGAACGCACACGTACGTTGGCGGGCTTATATATATAGGCCAGGCCGACCGACGCATGGATGCGATCTTGTTTTGCCGCTCTCCTATTTCGATTCATTTCATCTAGCTTGTTTTTGCCGCGATGAATACTACACGGGTTCCGCGCCCGGCTCCATGTCTCAAGTCTGAACTGAAACGAACCGGGCGCCCGCCTACGATCCCGTTGGTCCTAGCTAGGATGGCGCGCCGCCGCCACCGCCATTCCGTGCCCCAAGCAAGGTCGCCCTCACTCCAGCCTGCCAGCCAGGGCTCCGCGCGCACGGCGGGCTGGCCATGGGCGAGCTCGCTTGAGCTTGCGCTTGCCTTGGTGATTCGATCGATCACATGTACGCCAAACGAGATGATAAATTCATGAGGTTCGGCTGGTGTTTGAATCTTGATCGAGCCGAGGAGCCGGACGAGGTGAGGCATGGTTGATCGAGCTGTGCATCGGTCAGGCCAGGGTGGATTCCTCCTTTTGTGAGCTCCAGTACGTCCAGTGTTGCACTGACAGTGGTTGTGGTGAACACCACATGCAGTCAGTAGAAGAGGATTAAAATTCAAACACGACGAGGTAGTTCAAAAACCACGGTTAGTCAGTGGTGATGCTCTAGTGTTTAGTCTAGTCAGAGATGCTTCCATATGAAATTGCAGCACCTGTGCACGATGAGCTATCAGACATGGCACGAGACTTGTTCAGAGAGCTTAATTCGTTATACCTATGGCTATACTGGAAATGAGCCGGACCAATTCACCATGTCAAGACGGTCAAGTGTGCGTGTGTGTGATGGAACGCCTGTCAGCGGGTACGCTGCTATGAGTCAAATTAAACCTGGGATTTCATCGGGCAATTCGCAGACTGAGCTGTAGAGGTGATCTTAAGGCTGCAGACAAGATATAGTATTTGAGATAATACGGAGGTTAAATTCGACAGCAATACGGAGGTAGGAACTGCAGATAGAAAATTAACAATTTCAACAGGTGATGAAACAAGATGAACAAAAACCATGTCATCTTTCCCTTCAAAAAGTTGACCATGTATGCCCGTTTTCTCTTTCGTGAACTCTGAAGAGTAATCTAGAAATGTGTTTGTATAGAGAAACAAATCCGCCCGGTCCGTGCTCCTCGTATGTCTGTCTGATTTCCCCCTTTATGTGAGCGATTTTAAATGCTTTTCCTTCTTTGTGAACACAAGGAGGCCACTGTGAAATGGTGCTTAGTGAGGAATATGAATTTTGAAGATGGTTATATCCTGAGCTGAGAATTCAGTGGAACCTGATTTGTTAGAAAGTCCAAGTTTCTCAGTTTGCCTTAAGGGGTGATATGATATTACTGGAGACCGGAAAAAGCTGGAAATTTTTCAGTTAAATCTATGTACAATGCAATTACTCCAAATATAATCGGGACTTGTTACAAACACATCTAGAAAAGGGAAAAAATTCCTCCAAAAGTCAAAATCTTTGTGTGGCTAATGGAAAACAATGCAATTCTCACAAACGATATTCTTATTAGTAGAGGATGCATGGGTTGCTGACCCTAAGTGCTCCTTCTGTGATAACAATAAATCAATCTCTCACCTGTTCTTTTAGTGTCCTGTGGCCAAGGTTATTTGGGGATCATTACTACTTGCACTGGCGCAAAGCAAACAATGTAACTCAATCATTGCAGCAGGGGAGTGGGTCAAAGTGTGGATTCCTGATAGGAAAAAATGTCCATACATTTGGTGCGTGTTTAGTTCACGAAATTTGGGAATTTGGCTATTGTAACACTTTCATTTTTATTTGGCAATTAGTGTTCAATCATGGACTAATTAGGCTCAAAACGTTCGTCTCGTGATTTCGAACCAAACTGTACAATTAGTTTTTTTTTCGTCTACACTTAATGTTCCATGCATGTATCACAAGGTTTGTTGTGATGACTACTATAGCACTTTTTGGAACTAAATATGGCTACTGTAGCACTTTTTGGGAAACTTTTTGGGAGCTGCTGCTATATGTTGGGCAATTTGGAAATCTAGTCTAGAACAAAGTGTGTTTTGAAAATAAAACGGTAAAGAAGTTGCTTTTGCTTGTCTCGTGTTGAGTGCTAGATGCGAAGACAGCATCATGTGTTTTGGGTACTTGCGAACATGGTTCTTGTTATCTTCTTCTTCTTGTACTACTAGGGCGTTGGTATTCCATCGTTACTGTGTTAATCTTCTTCAGCTTTTACCTTTCAGATGCCTGAAATATAGTAGTTTTTCAGGCAATAGTCATACTCCTAACTATTAGTATTCCCTCATGTGCAACACAGTGACTGCCAACAGTCACAGACTCACTCACTGCCTGCCACCATTGCCTGAACGTTCAGGCGCCTGAGAGGGAGGAAAAGTGTTTCAAAAATGATGCATGGTCTATTCTCTGATTCTTTCACATCGCTAACATTCATCTACTTCGTTGTCTTCATCCCTAATGCCAGATAAGAAAACAACAACCCAATGATATTCGCAAAACCGAATTCTTGCACAAGTCACTGAATGGCATTTCATGGGCCATAAAGTGACCACGTATCAAGCCCACTACGGACCAAACGAACTAGTGAGGCCAATGTGCGAGTGCGCATGAGGGCCATAGGTGGCCGAATTTTTTTTTTCTATACTACTAGGCTGTTTTTTTCCTTCTTGGGCCAACGAAGAGAACGAGGAACATGTCTTTTGCCTTTTTTTTTTGTGTGCGCGCGTGTAGAGAGAGTTGCTATATTCTAGGTGCCCGAATTTTATAATATACAATCAACTAGTATAATAAAAAGAAAAACTTACAAGATGTTCATAATTTTTTTCTATATCCAAACAATGAGAAAATTGCATGTTTACTAAATAACAACAAAAAATCAGGCATCTAAAATATAGGAAAACTGTTTTTTTAACTTACCTATTGCCAAATTTTATTAATTTTCCTTTAACTTTTTGTTTCATTGGTCTTTCATTATTACTCAATTTTAGCTTCTTGAGAAAAACGTTGTAACTTCATGGCCCTGTTCGGCAGGCTGTTTTTTGGCTTATAAGCCGGCTGTGGCTGATTTGCTGTGAGAGAAAAACACTGTTCCACGGCTGATAAGCCGTGCTGATAAGCTCAGCCGAACAGGGGGCATATGAACTATTCCCTGTGCAGCACTGCAGCAACAGCGTCCGTTCCACGGACCACGGGCTAGTTCTTGACTGCATTGTTCGGTTTCATGAACCTGAAGCATCACGAACGGGACTAGTTCGTACTCACTGATGACCAGTTCGTCCATGACATCGATTGTGGAGAATCGGAGCTGGAGCTGGGGGTTTCAGGATCTAGAATATCGACTAACCCGTGCATGGAAACAAATTCGAAACAAGATGCTCAATCTGAAAAAAGTAGGAGTAGAAATCAACACTCCTATGCTTTCATCAGAAGTGTGTCGTTTGTACGATTAAACTCTTCTTCTTAATTACAATGATGCGCAAATCTTTTGCGTATTTGAGGAAAAAAAAACACTCCTGTGCCGCCGGCTCCAATGTGCTGTCAGCCTGTCAACCAAGATTATCATTGTCAGTGGAGGTTTCCAAGGTCAGGTCGACGTCGATCTTCACTTGGTGTTGGGCTACTCCCTAACTTCAGCAGACACGAAGAATTATGCATGTTGCCGTGAAATATTTCGAATGGCCAACATCGCATCGCGTGATGGCGAGATGCACGGCAGTTGACGGTACAGAAATGATGTGGACAACGAAAGGCCTTCTTCCAAAAATTTTAGCCATAGAATCTTCTCTTAGAAGGGAAGGAAGACCTCGATTTGATTTGAGTTTCAGCCGTCCAATTAACCTGACTGGTCTGTTTCCTTTTGATTAACTCTCTTTAACTTTATGTCTTTGTTTATACTCCGTGATGCTCTGCAGGCTGCAATTCATTGGCCTGTTTCCACAAACACGATGAATATGCAGCTGAAAGAGACACTGCGTTAGCCTTTTAGTGCATGCTTGACTAAAGGAATATGAAACGGAGATCCTAACTAATCGAACGTGACACTACCATGTACATATGCACTGTAAACAAAGCTTAAAGTTGGTGAATGAATGCTACTTCCCAGCTATTGATCTACAATTAGTCTCTTGCGGTTAGGGCTTAATTTGTAGGGCAGGTGTTGGAGTGTGAATGTATTAGGCCCATGAGGCTAGGCCCATGTGGCCCATGTATGCTACCTATATAGCTACCCTTCTAGGGTTAGCCCAAATTAAGGAACTCTTCTATTTCCAATATGGTACCAGAGCCTCTTCTCTCTTCCTCCCTCCTCCCAGCCGCCGGTTGACCCACCAGCAGGGCGCCGCCGCCTGCCACCTCCCCTCAAGCCGGCCATGGCTGAACCTCCTCCTCCCTTCTTCTCTCTTCACTTCCCCCCCCTCTCCCACCCTCTTTCCTGGGCCCCGATTGCTGCTATGCCGCTCTCCCTGGCGCCGCTGCAGCCGCATGCTGAGGAGGCGGGGTCGTCCGAGTCGATGGCAGCGGCTCCTCCTCCCGCCCCCTTCCCTCCTCGCCAAGGGGGATCCGATGCCGCTCTCCCTGGCGCTGCTGCCCCTCCGCGCCCCACCTTTTTTCTGATGCCGCCGCCGCCCTCCCTGGCCAGGGAGCCGCCCTCCCTGGCGCCGCCGGCCAGGGGGCCGCCCTTCCTGGAGCCGTTGGCCAGGGGGCCGAGCCGGCCAAGCCCCCTGCTGGGGCCGCCCAGCTGCCTGGCGCCGGCGCTGGAGCCCCTCTCCCCTGCATCCGGCCTGCAACCCCCCTCCTCTCTGCTACGGGCTGGGGTGCCCCTGGAGACCCGCCCCCTGCTACTGGCGGAGCATCAGCACACCCGCCCCCTCCTACTGCCGCCCTCCACCCCACCTCCTGCCGCCATCCTCCAGGTGCGGGTCCTGGTGTTGGTGCCCCGCGGGCCGATCTCGCTGGTACTGCTCCAGACGGCCACGTGGCTGCTGCCCTGATGGCTGCGACCCCTGCTGGACTCGCGGCTGCTACCCCTGCAGCGGGTGGTGCCGCTGCCCCGGCTGCCTGGCATGCCACTGCCGGCCCTACCCCGCCGCAGGACCCCACATGTCTCTCGCCGACCTCATCTCCACGAGCGGGAGTGCCCACTAACACCCCGGCGGGGGACCTCCTGCCTCCAGAGGCGGAGTTCCCGCACCCACCGCACCGCGCCACTACTTCATCACCCCTCGCCGCCGCTCTAGTTGCTGCCAGGGCCGAGGCTGTCGAGAGGCAGGCCCGGGTGCGCGCGGCCGCCCTCGTGTGGGAGCGTGAGCGGGAAGCGGCCGATGCCCTGGCCCGCCAGATCGCCGCGGCCATGCCTTTCCCGGTGCCTCAGCCGCCGCCGCCAGGCCACTGGCCCAATGCCGCAGTCACCGGTCCAAGCGCGGCCGCGGGCGGGGGGGACCCAGCCACCTTGGCCTACTCCTTCAGCACCACCGCAGGGCTGCCATCTGTCAGTCCTGATTGGATCGCCGACTCGGGCGCCACTTTCCACACCACGCCCAATGCGAGTCTACTTTCTTCTCTCCGTCCTCCCCATCCTTCCTGTCCCTCTTCCATCATGGTCGCCAATGGCACCTGCATTCCTATCTCCTCCGTGGGCACTGCCAGTTCCCACGGCTCCTTTCATATCCCTGATGTTCTTGTGGCTCCCGGGATGGTTCACAACCTTCTCTCTATTCGTCGTTTCACCACTGATAACTCTTGTTCGGTTGAGTTTGACCCCTCTGGCCTCACCGTGCGGGATTTGACCTCCCGGGCTCCTCTGCTCCGGTGTAACAGCACCGGGCCTCTCTACACTCTTCGGTTTCCGGCGTCTGTTTCACCTTCTTCGCCTTCCCCAGCCACTTTCGCCGCCACTCTTTCCTCCACCACTTGGCACTGTCGCCTCGGCCATCCTGGCCGGGATGCCCTGATGCAGCTCAATCGTAGTTCCGACATTCGGTGCTCTCAGGCTCACGATGATCACTTGTGTCATGCGTGCCAGTTGGGCCGTCACGTTCGCCTTCCCTTTCAATCCTCATCCTCACATGCCCCTCGTGCATTTGATCTTATTCATTGTGACTTGTGGACTTCTCCTGTTCTCAGCATGTCTGGCTATAAGTACTACTTGGTGGTGGTCGATGATTTCTCCCATTATTCCTGGACTTTTCCCCTGCGGGCCAAGTCCAAGGCGTTCCCCACTCTTAGCCACCTCTTTGCTTGGGTATCCACTCAGTTTGGCCTCACCATCAAGGCTGTCCAGTGCGACAATGGTCATGAGTTCGATAACTCAACCTCACGTGCCTTCTTCCTTTCTTCCGGTGTCCACCTGCGCATGTCTTGTCCGTATACCTCCTCTCAAAACGGCAAGGCAGAGCGCATGATCCGCACAACCAATGACATAATGCGCACTCTTCTGCTCCAGGCATCTCTACCCGCTCGCTTCTGGGCTGAGTGTCTGCACACCTCCACCTATCTCCTTAACCGCCTTCCTTCTACTGCTTGCCCAGCTCCCACGCCTCACCACGCTCTATTCGGTACCCCACCTCGGTACGACCACCTTCGAGTCTTTGGGTGTGCGTGTTACCCTAACACCGCCGCCACTGCTCCCCATAAGCTGGCTCCCCGGTCGACCCTCTGTGTCTTTCTCGGATACTCTCCGGATCACAAGGGTTACCGATGCTTTGACCTTACCTCTCGCCGTGTCCTCATCTCTCGCCATGTCGTGTTTGATGAGTCGGCATTCCCTTACTCCACCAACTCTCCACCCACACCTCCCGCTGACCCTGCGGAGGCTTCCTTCTTTCCCACTGACCCGGCGATTCCGCCACCCTTCTCCCTCTACCCTGCAGGTACTGCTCCGGCGCACTCTCCCGGTGGTCCCGCCTCGCCCCTGCCGGACTCACACCAGGACCTTCCGGTGCCTGACACGATCGAGGCAGCCCCGGAGCTTCCACCCTCGCTACCTGTGGCTTCGCTGCCTCCCGTTGTGCCCGATGCTGCCGTTCCGTTGCCGGGACCGCGCACACCGACCCCACCTCCTCCCGGGCGCTTCGGACTCGTCTACCAGCGCCGGCGGGAGCCGCGTCCGCCGCTCTCGTCACCGGCGCCGTCGTCGCCGGTGTATGCTCCGCCGGCATCGCCACGCTCTCGCGCCGCCCCGCCGGTGTACCACCCACCTCTTCTTCATCGGCACCCTCGTCACACTCACCCGATGGTGACGAGGCAGGCGTCTCGCCCGCAGGCCCTCACCGCCGCCGCCTGCGAGCCGGGGATCTCTCCGATACCCTCTTCCGTCCGGACGGCCTTGGCGGATCCTCACTGGCGCCGCGCGATGGACGAGGAGTACGCGGCCCTCCTCGCCAACCAGACGTGGGACCTAGTGCCTCGTCCGCCGGGCTCCAACATTGTCACCGGCAAGTGGATCTGGACGCACAAGAGGCGGGCTGATGGTTCCCTGGAGCACTACAAGGCTCGCTGGGTCCTCCGCGGTTTCACTCAGCGGCCCGGCATTGACTATGCTGAAACCTTCAGTCCCGTGGTGAAGCCAGCTACAGTCGCACCGTCCTCTCCCTGGCTCTCGAGCGCTCCTGGCCTGTGCATCAGCTGGATGTCAAGAATGCCTTCCTCCATGGCACTCTGACTGAGACGGTCTACTGCAGTCAGCCGGCAGGTTTCGTGGATTCTTCTCGTCCTGACTTTGTCTGCCGGCTCAACAAATCTCTCTACGGGCTCAAGCAGGCACCCCGGGCTTGGTACTCTCGATTCACTACCTTCCTGCAGACTCTTGGGTTCACGGTGGCCAAGTCTGACACCTCCCTGTTTATATACCACTATGGGGGTGAGACTGCTTACCTGCTCCTCTATGTGGATGACATTGTTCTCACCGCCTCCAGCGAGTCTCTGCTCCACCGCATCATTACCTCACTCCAGAAGGAATTTGCTATGAAGGATCTTGGGGTGCTCCACCACTTCCTCGGCGTCACTGTTGAGCCCCGACCTTCAGGCTTGTTCCTCCACCAGCGGCAGTTCACTTGTGACATTCTGGAGCGAGCAGGGATGACCGCCTGCCAGTCCTGCTCTACACCTGTGGACACCCAGGGCAAGCTGTCAGAGGCTGGGGGTCCGATGCTTGGGCCAGCAGACTCCACCGCCTACCGGAGTCTTGCTGGCGCGCTTCAGTACCTCACTTTCACACGGCCGGACATCACTTATGCCGTCCAGCAGCTCTGCCTCTACATGCATGCCCCGCGGGAGCCCCACCTGGCTGCTATGAAGCGGCTTCTCCGGTACCTCCGTGGCACACTTGGCTACGGGCTGCTCCTCGGCAGGTCCTCCACTGCCGAGCTGGTTGTCTACACCGACGCTGACTGGGCGGGATGCCCGGACACCCGCAGGTCCACCTCCGGCTACGCAGTCTTCCTCGGCGGCAACCTGGTCTCTTGGTCGTCCAAGCGCCAGCCGGTGGTTTCCCGCTCCAGTGCCGAGGCGGAGTACCGTGCCGTGGCCAACGGCATGGCCGAGGCCGCCTGGCTTCGCCAGCTCCTGGCTGAACTTCACCGCCCACTCGCCAGGAGCACGCTCGTCTACTGCGACAACGTCAGCGCGGTCTACCTCTCCACCAACCCCGTGCAGCACCAGAGGACCAAGCATGTGGAGATCGATCTACACTTCGTCCGCGACCGGGTGGCCATCGGCGACGTCCGGGTTCTTCACGTCCCGACCACCTCCCAGTTTGCAGACATCTTCACCAAAGGCCTCCCTTCCTCGACCTTCTCCGAGTTTCGCTCCAGCCTCAACGTCTCCAGTGGCTAGTTGTGGCTGCGGGGGGTCCTGTGTGTGTCTTCTTGTTTTCTTTCTTATTCAGCCTTGAACTCCGCTGCGCCGGTAGTTCAGACTGCGGGGGGTGTTGGAGTGTGAATGTATTAGGCCCATGAGGCTAGGCCCATGTGGCCCATGTATGCTACCTATATAGCTACCCTTCTAGGGTTAGCCCAAATTAAGGAACTCTTCTATTTCCAATAGCAGGAATTTACTAGCGCTGATGGCGTCTCACTATCACCAGAATTGCGCTAGTTACATGTCATCTTTTCCACATACATGGACTTCTCCAAAAATTTGTAAACCTTGGCTTGCAAGCTAGATGGGGCAGCTCTGACTTTGCAGATACGTACATTACTGGTACTATAATGAACAAACTGTCTTCAGAAACACCAAGGCCAAGCCTGTTTCAGCTGTTCTTCGCTTTTTTGTGTATCGGTCAGAACCACCTCCTAACTTCTCCATCTCCAGTGTTTTATACACGCACAGAACTAATACTAATACAGTACGTTTTGCGCCACGATTTGGAGAGGAATTGAGGCGTTGATGCAGTTCATAGTAGCTGTTTAGGTGCACCGAAACCTACGAGGTCAAGGGGCAACAACTCTCTCAGTCTCACCTAAAAGGAATCTTTTACCACAAGCGATCGGTTAGCACCTGCTGCAGTAATGCAGTGCCACTGCACTCACCTGACCGCACACACCATGCAAGCTATTTGATCGCGCATGCAGTGCTAGCGCACGAAACCCTGCAAATTTCCTCGGCACCGATCGACGACGTCGTCCCAGGTGGCAAGATGACCGGGTGCAAGGGGCGGAGCTGGGCCGGCGCCGGCGGTGACGGCCTCGAGGAGGCGTGGCTGGTGGCGGAGGCGCCGGCCAAGAAGCCCCACGCGAGGGCGGCGGCGTGGGGCGTCACCGTCAGCTTCGGCCAACGCGGCCACTTCAACTCGTTCGTGCTGCTCCTCCTCGTCTTGTTCGTCGTCCTCGCCATTTCGGTCACCACCACGAAGAACGACAGCGGCGGGCCCGAGCAGCTGGTGACGACGAGGACGACCGCGCCGCCACCTGCGGATGACGCCAGTGCCGGCGGGCAGGGTGAGTGCGACATGTCGTCCGGCCGGTGGGTGTACGACGACGCGGCGTACCCGCTGTACGAGGAGAGCGCGTGCAAGTTCATGTCGGACCAGTCGGCGTGCGGCAAGTTCGGGAGGACGGATCTCAAGTACCAGCACTGGCGGTGGCAGCCGCACGGCTGCGATCTTCCCAGGTGCGTGCTCCATGCGTGCGTAGGAGCTCACTTGTTTCGTGGTCAGTTGGCAGTTGCTGATGAATGCTGCCCGGCCGGCGGGCCTAGCTCTGTGCAGGTTCGACGCGGTGAAGCTGCTCCAAAGGCTGCGCAGCAAGCGGCTGGCCTTCGTCGGCGACTCGCTGAACCGGAACCAGTGGATATCCATGGTCTGCCTCATCGACACCGCCACCCCCATGCTGCGCAAGTCCATGGCCGGCGGCAACGGCTCCCTCGTTTCCTTCAAGATCCATGTACGTACAGCCAATCCACCATGTCTGTCATTCAACATGCATGTATGCCGAGTGACGCCATCAAATTTTGCGTGCAGGAGTATAACGCGTCGGTGGACTTCTACTGGTCGCCGCTGCTGGTGGAGTCGAACTCGGACCATCCGGTTCACCACCGGGTGGCCGACCGCGTCGTGCGCGCCGGCTCCATCGACAAGCACGCCAGGCACTGGGCCGACGCCGACGTGCTCGTCTTCAACTCCTACCTCTGGTGGCGCCGCCCGACCATGAAAGTCCTGTGAGTGTGTGCTCTCTGTTCCGTCTCACTGTCTGACTGACGCTGAGACTGAAACTGACCGTGCATGCGTTCGGTGCGGCGTACGTGCAGGTGGGGGTCGTTCGAGGCGGCGGCGGAGGGCGCGCACAGGGCGGCGTACGAGGTGACGGACAGCCTGCGCGCGTTCGAGCTGTCGATCAGGACATGGTCGGAATGGTTGGAGCACCACGTCGACCGCGCCCGCACGCAGCTCTTCTTCACGAGCATGTCGCCGACGCACCTCCACTCCGACGAGTGGGAGGCGCCCGGGACCGGGACCGGCGGCAACCACCAGTGCTACGACGAGACGGAGCCGATCATGGCGGAGGGGCACCGCGGGCAAGACACGGACCCCGCGTTCGCGCGCGCCGTGGAGGCGCAGGTGGCGCGCCTGGGCGCGCGCGGCGTCGCCGTGCGGGTGCTCAACGTGACGCAGCTGTCGGAGCACCGCAAGGACGCGCACCCGTCGGTCCACCGCCGGCAGTGGAGCCCTCCAACGGCGGCGGAGCTGGAGGCGCGGGCGCGCGACCCCAGCAGCGGCGCCGACTGCATCCACTGGTGCCTCCCCGGCGTGCCCGACGTCTGGAACCAGATGCTCTATGCGCACCTCGTGTCGTCGTCGTAGCTAAGGTGGCGGCATACCAGCTCACCAATTGCGCAGCTTATTTTTTTCTTTGTCATTATTTCTTCAATTGTATTAGGTATTACGCTTTGCAAATGTAAAAGCAACAGCGTAGTTTTTAGACTGAATGAACACGGTCACCGCAGTACACAAATCGGTCGTCCTATGCAGCATATAGTTTATTGGCTCAGTGGATACTAGGCTTAGGCATCACCGAAATGTAAATTCTGTTATTTCGCTCTTATTCCAAAATCGTTATGGATAGTAGAAAGGTTGGAGCATGTGGTTGGCCAAATCTGCAACTATGCACCTTAGAGCACCCTCAATAATATTTTAGGGCCACCCGTGGCATGATTTTTGGCACGATCTACAATTTTGGCTGTGTTTGGGCACAACAACAAAAAAAACAAAAAAAAAAGACCATCCATTAGTGTGCTTGCCTTAGCTTGTACATGGTCTAGCGTAACGCAGTTGTCTAGGAAAAACAAAATGCCTTTTACATGGTCTCACCCTGAAAATAATATTTTCGTTTGTTTTTTTATGATGGATGTAATTTAAAATGAAACAACCTTTTTAAAAGCAGTGCTATCCTAAACACAAAAAATAAACGGTCGGTGATTCACTCGTTATTCTGTCTAAATGGCCACTTAAACCAACAAAATGCCCGTTTGAATGTGATAAACGGTCAATTAAACGGAAATGATATATCATTGTGTAACATTTAAACGGTGTATAAATGGGCTAAACTACTATTTAGGTGAACCATGGTTCAGAGATATTGGAGAGGTATTGAGAGTGGCCATTTTTATACCAGTAAAGAAATAATTCAACATCTCTCTTTCGTCTATCATGTGGTTTATGATTACCAAAAAAACACTGCCATTTTTTTCTCCTTGGTTACAAATTACAATCGGTAGACCCCAGTTTTGGTTGTCAAGTTTGTGCGGAAGCATGTTCAATCATATGGCCGATTTGATTGACTCCAAATAGCATGGTTTTTGAGAAAAACAAGATACTTTATTTGCGGGCTATTTTCGGGTCAGCTACTAGTGGATATTATGCTTCTGGTCCATCTCTAGAAGTAGGAGAGCTGACATGCTAAATATTGTGCGAAAATCTTCATAGCTGAGCTCTCCATCATCGTAAAGCCATAGGCTTGATGCTAAGAAGGAGAGCAAACATGCTAAAGCTAAAAGGTAAAAAGATACTTCATAGAAGTTGGTTGGCACGTTACTCATGCTGACGCCGAAACAAGATTCATTTCTTTTTACTTAAATAAAAAACGGTAATGCTCAGGGGCGGGCATCTGTCCGACCGGACGCCACCTTCCTGGCCTGTGCGCTACCGTGTCTCGCTATATGTCTCCCCTATTTCTCTTTCAAAAATATCTCCTGATTTGTTCGTTCGTTGCGTGCTTTTCTTCGCCGTGCGTCCGTCTGCCCGCCCCACTCTGCATTGCCGTCGCGGCCATCCCTCACTGCGCCGCCCCACTCCTGCTCGCCGCTGTGGGATCGTCCGCCGCGCCCCATTCAGCGCTCGCCTGTCGCGGCCACGTCGTGCACCACGCCACCAGGAGAAGATCGTCGCCGGCTGGGACAACATCTCCCATAGTCCGAAGACACGGAAAGCCCTAGTTTGGTTTTGGATAATTGATAAAACCTAGCACTAACTTTTGTCATGAGTGGTAATATGAGCTAGATTGGTGCGATCCGAGTGATTGAGCAAGATGAGGTCCATGGAGATGGAGATGGACATGTATTGATGATGATCAGGCTCAACTTGAAAAAGAAGAAAGAGAAAAATAAAAATAGGTTCAAGACAAAAGTATAATGATAGGAGCCATTTTTTGTTTGCACTCAAGACACCATAGATAATGTGAGTGATTTAGGATCGATAGTCATACTATAAAGAGGGAAAACATTTAGCTAAACGGTTTATCGAGTGACACTAGGTGACATGATTTTTGCATATGCATTTAGAAATCTAGTGTGCTAACTTTGACCCTTGTAAAATGCTTTGAAAAATGCTAACGCACGTGCACACAAGTCAAGCTAGTTCATCATTTCAAGTGCAAGATCAACAAGTGGCTAGCACATCATCTCAACCCAATGACTAACCAAGTGCATGCAATCAAGTTCAAGTCCTCCAACCGACCAATGTTGCAAGAGATCATCCATTGGATTCTATAATTGGTGATATCTAAAGAGGTGTACAAACAAGATCAAGATTGACATCATTTTGTGAACACTTCTCATTTGTGTCATTCATTGAACCTAAGAAGATTGATGAAACTTTGAAGGATGTTGATTGGGTCAATGTAATGCATGAAGAGCTAAATAATTTCAAGAGAAATCAAGTACGGGAGTTAGTTGAGAGGCCTAAGGGACATAATGTGATTGGAACCAAATGGGTCTTTTGGAACAAGCAAAATCAAGATAGGATTGTTGTAAGGAACAAAGCAAGGTTGGTAGCTCAAGATTACACTCAAGTTGAAGGTCTTGACATTGGTGAAACATATGCCCCGGTTGCAAGATTAGAAGCAATTAGAATCTTATTAGCCTATGCTTGTGCCCACAACATCAAGTTGTATCAAATGGATGTGAAAAGTGCATTTCTCAATGGGTGCATCAATGAGATTTTGTATGTTGAGCAACCTCCCGGTTTTGAAGATGAGAAGAAACCCAACCATGTCTACAAATTGAGAAAGACTTTGTATGGTTTGAAGCAAGCACCAAGAGTATAGTATGCGAGATTAAAGGATTTTCTCAAAGGGGTTCATCATGGACAAGGTTGACACCACTCTATTCACCAAGAAGATTGGAAAGGATTTGTTTGTGTTGCAAATCTATGTTGATAATATCATATTTGGATCAACCAATCAAGATTTTTATGAGGAATTTGGAAAGTTGATGGCAAGTGAGTTTGAGATGTCTATGATTGGAGAGTTGAGTTACTTCCTTAGTCTTCAAATCAAGCAATTGAAGAATGGTACATTTGTGAGTCAAGGCAAATAAATCAAAGACATGCTCAAGAAGTTTGGAATGGAAGATGCAAAGTCCATTAGTACACCTATGGGGACAAATGGAAGCTTGGATAGTGATGTAAGTGGCAATATAGTGGATCAAAAGATGTATCGGTCTATGATTGGAAGCCTACTCTATGTGACTGTATCAAGGCCGGATATGATGTTTAGTGTATGCATGTGTACTGGATTTCAAGCCTCACCAAGAGAAAGTCATTTGAAGACAACAAAGAGAATATTGAGGTACTTGAAGCATACACAAAATGTTGGATTATGGTTCCCAAGAGAGCAAAGTTTGAGTTGATTGGATATTCAGACTCCGATTATGCGGGATGCAAGGTTGAAAGAAGGAGCACTTCGGGCACATGTCAACTATTAGGAAGATCACTTGTTTCTTGGTCATCAAAGAAGCAAAATAGTGTTGCACTTTCAACCGTCGAAGCCGAATACATTGTCTCGGTAGTTATTGTGCACAAATTCTTTGGATGAAGGCCACCTTGAATGATTTTAGAATCAAGTTCAAACAAGTGCCATTACTATGTGACAATGAGAGTGTCGTGAAGCTCACCAATAATCTGGTTCAACATGCAAGAACAAAGCACATAGATTTCCACCATCATTTCATAAGAGATCATCAACAAAAAGGGAACGTTTGCATTGAGAGTGTGGGCACGATGATCAACTTGCCGATATCTTCACCAAGTCACTTGATGAGAAGAGGTTTTGGAAGCTAAGGAATGAATTGAACATACTTGACTTCTCAAATATGTGTTGATGCACATGCCTCTCCTTCGAGCAAAGCAAGGTAAAGTTGATTGACATATCATTCATCCCATACTAAGGATTTGTTTAGTGCATCTAGTTATTCCTACCATATCTAGGATCTTTCCTGAAAATCAAATGAATTTGATGCTTGTATGGTACCACTAATGCTTCTATGCTTGATATGATCTAGTGGTAGCATATGACATATTTGTGGGCTTGTGAACCTAGTGTTTGATCTAAAAAATAAGCTATAAGTGTTTAACTCAACATGGTGCATGATAACCCTTATTTGAAGGTGTGAAGAAGCTTGCCCTTAAATCAAACCGAGCTAAATATCTTTTGCAAGTGATCTAGATTGAACTAAATTGGAAAAATGATCCTCACTTATCATGGTTTCACGCAACCTATCTAAACATTTGAGCTCACCTTTTGTGGTCATTGATGACAAAAGGGGAGAAGTAATTCCCAAAGATAAGCAAAAAGGGGAGAGAAACCAAAGATAGTGAGATAGGTAAAAGGAAGGGGATTAATTAAAATTTGAAGCACACAAGTAGGGAGAGCAAGCTCATAAACTTGTTTGTTGCATTTGAATGTGCATTACATATGCTTGCTTGCATGGCACAAGTTTTTAAATTCTCTATCCATGTTTGTGTGGTGTATGCTAGATTATAGAAAATGATTGATGAAATGAAAACTAGCATGCATAAGATGATAGTTAGATGTGCCTTACATGTTCTACAAGTGGTACTAGAACCTTGCTTATAATGTTGATCTCACGAGGCATCTAGTGTTCATGTTTTGCAAGTGCTATTTAACTAACCATGGTGCTAAGGATGGTGTTCAAATGGCAACTCCGATTGGTATCACGCTTCAAAGATCCATTATTTACACCTTAGCATCATTTGGTAGCTATTACTCTCCCAAACTTCCAATCCATGCATATGTGCAAGCTTTCAAATCCAAACTCTTAGCACATATGTAGGGGGAGCTAATACTACCAATTTAGGTTGATGAAACTTGTCCATAATCTTTACACATGGTAATATGCTTGGGCAAGCAACATGAATCCAAAAAGATTTCATTGAATATTTTTGTAAATAGATTATCATCAATTACCAAAAAGTGGGAGATTGGAAGCCCTAGTTTGGTTTTGGATAATTCATTAAACCTAGCACTAACCTTTATCATAAGTGGTGATATGAGTTAGGTTGGTGCAATCCAAGTGATTGAGAAAGATGAGGTCCATGGAGATGGAGATGGACATGTCTTGATGATGATCAAGCTCAATTTGGAAAAGAAGAAAGAGAAAAATGAAAATGGGTTCAAGGCAAAGGTATAATGCTAGGAGCCATTTTTGGTTTGCACTCAAGACACCATAGAGGGTGTGAGTGATTTAGGATCGATAGCCGTACTATAAATAGGGGAAACCTTTGGCTAAATGGTTTATCGAGTGCCACTAGGTGACATGATTCTTGCATATTGTTGATATTTGGTAACGCAATTAGGAAATGATCCGCAAGCGCACGGATATCGGTGAGCACTTCACCCGGGATGTTATCCAGAGTATCATATTTATTTTTTTACCACTAGGAGAAAGCGTGCATCTGACTAACCAAATCTATTACTACTAACCTTTAGGCTACAACCACTGTGATTTGATGTGAGCGATGTATAGAGAAGACTGCAACTGCACTATCATTCTAACCTTGGTAAGGATGATCTACTGCTCTATTGGGGAGGCTCACGGAATCTAGACACCTCAAAGGATGTTCGACCCGCACCTATAAACCCTATCGATCCTGCTAACGGGATATGGAATACAAAGGTAGCTACGGAAATGTCACGTTCCTCGCTACTACCACGATCCGGCTAGACAGGGGATATCTATGAGTATCCTAGCCCAAACACCTCGTTTACGCTAGAGATGATTACTCTAAACTCTACGCGAAAAGATTAAAGTAAACTCATAAACCAAAGAACAATAAAACAAAGAACTTACTAGAATTTAGAAGTCGAAATACTGAAGAATCCTAGGAGCAAGCCTCGGGTTAGGAGAACTTGATCCTGCAGGTACAACCTCAAAGTAGTCACTGACAGGCCGGGCTTCCTTCGATCTATACCTCCACTCTATCTCTCTCAATCTAGAAGAACTAAGTCTAATCTCACATTGGATGCTAAGCCCTAATGAGGTGGGAACCCTAAGGGAACCTCTCTCTCTGAATCCTCTCTGGAAAATATAAAAATAATAGACTTGGATTCCCCTCTCCAGGGGCCAGGGGTCCTGCTTATATAGTCCCTTCAAGTGAACCTGGGCCGTCGGATCAAACCGACATTAATCGCACGGTTTTCCTTGATCCTTTAGGTCGGTGGGGCATAATCCGCGAGACTCATCCTGATTGGTTGCAGACCTAGGGCGGGCGCCCCAGGGTCCAGGGCGGGCGCCCTGGTCCCGAGCCCGTTCGGCCTCCCGTTCGATCCCGTGGCTTCTGGAGTCTTCTAGATGATAGAAAATCGGTGAACACGTTAATATCTCTATGTAATTCCGACGTGTGGGCCTTTCCTTTGTATTTCCTGATAACCCCCTGCAGAAACAGATAAACAACAAAACTCGTGGAATTCTGTCAGATCAAACCCTAATTCTAGGTGTTGCTTGCATATAGGTCCTTTTCCTTATTTATTGGATAATTAAAATTGATACTTAAGAACCGTCAACACATATGCATTTAGAAAATTAGTGTGCTAACTTTGACCCTTGTAAAATGCTTTGAAAAATACTAACACATGTGCACACAGTTCTACACTTTATCAAGTTGGAAGCCAGGGTGAAGTGGTTGTTGAGTTAGAAAAAGAGAAGGAGGAGCTGCAGGGGCGTCGGACCCTGGCTCAGAGGGCATCGGACCCTGCCTGGCCAAGTTCGATAGTCTGCCCTAGCTCTCGGGCGTGCACACGGAGGTGTCGGACTGGGGTGCGCAGTCAAATCAGACGATACACACGCACTGTTCACCTGTGGGGTTTTTGGCGCGCGTGCAAGCCATTTGACGGAGGAACGCCATGTGGAGGCGTCGGACCGGTGCTAGGTCCAACGTCCAACTGTTCTTGCCCTCTCTGTTGCTTACTGGAGTGCGACGGACTCACACTGTGCGTGGTCCGATGGCTTTTTCTTCGTAAGTCCGACGGGTTCTGTCAACGTGTGTCAGAAGGCCGTTGCTCGGTAACGGTCAAGAAGGTTTGAACAAGGACGCATGGCAGCGTGTGATAGGGCAAGTAGGCTATCGCACTCATGCATCGGATGGTCTAACACCCCGAGTTTCAGGGTCCGACGGCCCTTCCCATGGACTAACGACACTTTCGGTTTGAGGGGGTCCATAAATAGACTTTGGCCAATTTGGGCTCACCTCTCTTGGACATTTGACATTCTTGACATCCTTGTGAGCTGAGCATACTCCCCCACTCATCTTTCTTGCTTGATTGTGAATCCAAAGTGAGATTGAGTGATTCCAAGTGCATTTGCTTGAGTGATTCTATCTAGTGGCACTTGGGGATCGTTGTGGCTGCAGATTTCTTATTACTCTTGGTGGTTACCGCCACCTAGATGGCTTGGAGCAGCGGAGGAGCTTCGGAAAGTGTTGGTGATTGTTCGTGGCCGGCTCCGGTGATTGTGAGAGGTCTTGCACCATTCTTCGACGAAGAGCCGCAAGGTAGCTCTAGTAAATTGCTCATGTCATTGAGTTACCTCACTTGTGGGTAGGTTCTTGCGGTGTCCAATTGTATGGACGAGGTTTGTGTAACATCTCTTGGTCGCCGAACCACCAAGTGTTGGTCGACACAACAAAGACTAGCGTGCCGGCAAGCACATAAACCTTAGGAGAAAAATCACTTATCTCTTGCCATTGGTATTCTCCTGGTGATTGTATTGGTGATCTTATTGTATTTGGTTCATCACTCTACACGGTGGTATAAACGTCCCACTCACTCCTTTACTTACTTGCAAAGTAGTTATAACAAGCTGTTTACTGTAATTAGTTTTGAGAGCTTGTCTTACTTGCTAATTTAGTATCACCTAGTGGAGCTCTTTAGTGTAGCGTGTTTGAGAGCTCTTAGTGAGCAGTTACATAACCATTGTTTGTGCCTAGTGGTCATAGCAACTAGAATTGTTGGATAGGTGTGGCAGAATCGCCCGATTTAACATGCTTTCAGGGGTATTTGTCTTCCACTAGACACTAAGTGCCCTGAAAGTGAGCTAAACCAGACCATTCCGTTGAGCACACCCACGAGAGAACTTGAACAATCCACATTTTACACCCAAAATCCAATAATGAGTACAAACTTACAATACTTAGTCCATTTCATACAACATAGAGTCTCAGAAAACATTTATTACAATACCAGGGTTCAGAGTGTGATAATTTAAAAGGCAAAAATAAAATAAACATCTAGGGACTCAAAATAAGAATCCATCTGTGCCCACCGGAAGAATCCTCTACACAAGCCCTATCTGCTCAAGGTGCACCTGCAACAAGGGTAAAATAAACCCTGAGTACACGATGTACTTGCAAGACTTACCCGACTAGGAATATATTTCCTGACTCTCAAGGAATATGATAGGCTTTATGGCTTGTGGGTTCTTGTTTGCGGAAAACATTGCTAAGAGTGTGTCCTTAATTCCATAGATCTTTAGTAGCCGTGTTTTAGTTGTTATCCAACATTCTATGTAAGCACCTGTTCTATAATCAAGCAAGAGTTGAGCAATCAGAGCCATTTTTCAATCTTTCATCTGCCATTTCTTACTACGGTGCCAGAGCGTAGTCAAGCCATACCGTCACATAGAAATGGCGATTTGCGAATCAATGTGCCCAGATGGGTACCCCGAAAACACACGCCTCGCTTGCACCCAGGCACAAGCAAGACCAACCCGTTCCACTCCTATCACGGGTTCCAGGTCCCCATCTAAACTTGGACTCCAAGCCCCCACACTTGAGGCCCTGCCTCAATGCGGTGCTTAGACCTCCACCTATCCCCGCCTCCAATCAGTCGGTCCGGAAAGAGCCGGAGCCCAGGACAAGAGAGCAACAAGCCTTTCCGCTCTCATAAGCAAGTATGTGCTCGGGATAATAAGTCTGTGACTTGACCAGGGTCCATGCAACGAATGGTCCTTAATCGACACAGACAGGGAAAACGGTGCAACCAAGTTAAGCCCCGTGGCCGCGGGACACAACCTGTTACACCCACCAATACCCATACCACATCCCTGCCCGGTCACCATTTTCTTTCCACCATTTTATTGTGAGATTTATGATCATAATAATCACCTATGGTGAGTAACGACAGGTTACCCACGCTACCGATAAACCTAAGCATGGCAACTACACGATCCTACACTAGTAAGACTCATAGGTAGGTATTTATATGCATGTGGGTATCATAAAATTCCTGCAACGTAAATGCATCACATACACAGTGCAACGTAAATGCTGGCACAAGGCAAGCCCCGGTGCATAACCCGTATATATATATATATATATACGGGTTATGCACCGGGGCTTGCCTTGGGCAGGCGCAAGGTCAGAGGTGTCAGTCACGGGTGGCTCCTGGAACTCCTCCGGCACGAAGATCTCCTCGTACTCATCGACGATCTCCTTGTAGTCCTGCTTCTTTGTGGCCACGTACTCAACTACCTCGTGATCTACATGCATGAAATGACAACGCGATACTTAATAAAGTGACAACAGCAGCTCTTAAAATAATAACAACTACTAAGCTATTTAGCTAACTCTAATGGCTAACATGCTAAGTTATCTGCTACTTCTATTAAGCAAGAGCTAACCAGTCTAAATGTTTTCTACCAATTAGATTGCATCATCTTCTTTTGTTATCGATTTAACATATAACATGACTAGGAGAACTTAGCTACTACATCTAGCAAGCTATTAAAGTGCTACAAAAATTTCAGTAAGCATCTCATATTGCCATTAAGCTACTGTAAAATTTTTAGCGTTAAAGCTATCACGGTTTTGCCACCACAATTCCTACAAGATTTAATATCTTAATAATAGTCATTTTTGCATCGATTTAAATAGACTTAGTATCACTACAGTTATACATGAAGCGATTTCATTAACTGATAGAGTATGAATTTACAAATCTAACAAAACTGGTTTCGTGATTTTTGGATGCTCAAGTGCCTCATTGCGATTTTCCAAAGTTTAGTCATTCACATGAAATAATAAGCTACTTTGATTTTCTTAAGGAAATGGAAAACTTATTTCGGCAGCGCGGCCCATCCCAGGCGGCCCACCCGCGCACGGCGCTCGCGCACCCATGACCCGAGCACGCGCGGCGGCCCACGCGTGGACGCGGCCCAGGCAGGTGAGACCGCGTGACCAGGCATTGATGCAAAAACACCCTCGCTACCACAGGGTATTACAACTACCCTACGCACCCTATTCCTACCGATTGCCTCCATGCAAATAAGCCCTCGCATTTTCTCTCCTTTACAACACCTTAGTCCCCAATCACCCCCGCGTTCGCCGGCGCGCCCGCCGGTGGCACTGGCGCACCCGCTGGCCACCTGAGACCACCCACAGCCCCAACTATGAGGTCGACACTCACCTACGGGTCCTCGCGCACTGCTAGGTGGTGGTTAGGCAGTCGGAGGCGCTCCGGGGCGGCCCCTCCGCGAAGATGGCAACCTGCACGGAAGGCGGCGGCGTTGCTATGAGCCGCAACCCTTAAAGAACTGTAGAGGCAGCGTGTGAGCAACAGTGACTCACCCCGGGCCAAGCTGCGGTGAAGAATCGGCCGGAGGTTGCCCGAGACGGGCCGGCCACGTGCGCCTGATCAGTGCGGCGGCGCACCGCGGCGGCACAACCACGTCAGCGGTGCTGGGGTACGGTAGAGGCTCGGCTAAGGTGCACGGAAGGGAGAGGGAGGTGGGGCGAAATTGGCGGTGCAACCAATTTGGCTCGCGGTGGTCCAAAGGAAACTGCCCACGGCGAGGAGCGATTCGGCCTTGACGACACGGTGGCGAGTCAACGCTCCTAAATTGGAGCTCGGTGGGGCATGGCTCGAGGTGGGGCGGGGTCAGTTGGCTGGTGGGCTTCACTATGAAGCGGTGCGCAAGGCGGAGTGGACCCAGGCGGCTCCACCATGCCGGAAAGATAGTGCGGGTCCAGCGGCCAAGGTGGCAGAGGAGATAAGGGAGGTCAACCCATGGGTCACCTCGCTGGGCGGGATGGGGTCGACGTGGTCGGGGCGGCACCTGTGCGGGGGTCACGTCAGGATATGCGTGAGCGATGCGGGAGTGGCGTGCGCAAGTAGCGGTCGGCCGACCGACAGCGGTGCAGGGGGCAGGGCATGGGCGCGACGCCACAGACTTGGGCAGCGGCCGCGTCGCCGCACGCAACGTGGGGGGTGAAACAGCGGGGCAGCGCGGGGTACCGTGGGGCAGCGGCCGACCATGGCTAGGCCAGGACGTGCCGGCCCGCCTAGCCCGATAGCGCGGCCAAGCGCTGGCACAGGGCGGCCCACAGTGGTGACCACACACACAGAGGCCGACAGCCGAGACAGTGTTTCGAGCACAGATTTTAAAGCACACATAAAAACCAACCTTTTGACCCAGAGCCTGACCATCTGCACTACGCACCAGAGAGCACCAAGGGCTACCCAGAGCAACCAAAACCCGACCTTGCTCCTTAGCTAACTTTCTCGAAATGAATTCGCCAAAGAAGCGCTGTCGAACTGCTTACAAGCTTAAGATCCTAGGCATATTTTGGTTTTCCAAATTCGATTTCCAAGCTACTCGAAATACTAGCTAGCCAAAATATTTTTCCACAGCAATGGTTGCATTTCAATCTACAAAGCTAGTACTTCAAATTTTATTAAAGTGTTGCATATATGTCCTATAACAGTTTTGCTAAATAAAATTCATTTTTGAACCTTAAATGATATAACACGGCTATTGCGTCAACTTCCATTTAACCTTTTTATTTGTTATATGAAGTTACTCAAATGGTTCTGCGCACTTCAAAATATGCGACACCACAATTACGTGATGCTCAAGAATGCTTTGATGAGTTGTTACACACGGTAACACCGAGGGTGTTACAATAGGTGGCTTGCAACCCTTGTAGAACTAGAGCAAAATTGCATTACGCCATTTGTCATACTAATCAATTGCTCTAGTGCTTTGTATAATTTTCAAAGAGGCTATTCACCCCCTCTAGCCATATTAGGACCTTTCAGACACCACGATAGGAAGAAGCGTATGTTTCAAGTGTTTCAAATATTTTAGAGGTATGTTGCATGTGTTTCAGGTGGATGCTGCATAAGTAGATCGAGATGTTGCATATGTCGCAATAGTTGTACACGTTGCAAGCTTCTATTCCTAATGTTTCATCTATTTTTCTAGACGTATGTTGCAATTTTGTTTATTTGAATATTGCATATGTTTCACACATATATTGCAAGTGTTTTATCTGAATGTTGTGTGTGTTTTACCATGGTTTTTAAGTGTTTTTAGGTGTTTTTTTTGCAAGTGTTTCAAATGCATGTTTCAAGTGTTTCATCTGCCTTTAGGCGTATGTTGCAATGTTGTATCTGAATGTTTCAAAAATAGATCGAATGTTGCATCTCCCTCCTCGCTTTCTGTCGCGTCGCCTCAGTGTCTCCTTCTCCTCTTGGTGCTGGGCTAAGCATTTGCCGCCCCTCCCCGTCTTCTCAATGCTGATAACGTTCGGGACGGCGTGGACCCCGCATGGGCATGGAAGAAATGGTCTGCATTGGCAGGCGTCCAGATGCTCCGTCTGTCCAGACGTCCGGGCGCTAGCCAAATAAAAAAAGTGAGAGAGATGATGATATAATATAAGGCAAGGCTTCTATCCCAGGCAGAGGCCGAACATCACTTATCTCCTTGTGGGCCTGTGGCGACGTCCGTGCACCCCGAAATAGACAATCCAAAAAGAGTAAAATGCATGGATAGTCTATTAACTTGTAAAGGTGTGTCGATTTGGTCCATCAAGTTTGAAAGTACATTTTTGGGTCCAAAACCTTGATCAATGGTGCATAAAGAGTCTACACCCTTCGTTTTATGTTTATATTTGTAGAAAACCCCATGAATTTTTTTATTTCACAAGCTTACCCTTCCTTGTGCTAGGGCACTTACCTGGCTCACCGAACCACTTCTTCTCAATCTGCGACATCTCCTCGCCTTCCGTAAGCATCAGGACCACGCGCGACACGTCCGGCATCAGCGGCCTGCCTATCGGGAAGACGAATCGAAGCCGTTGGTCTTGTAGATCGGGTCGAACATGGTGTAGCCGTTGCAGTACTGCGACAGGAAGAGCTTCAGGTACAGGATCTCGTTGAACACGGTGGCGACCTGGCTGCTGGCAACGCGTCGGCATACTCCTCCACCGTGTTGTAGCTCCTCATCTTGGCCTCGTCGAAGCCTAGTTTTTGGAGTTGTTGCTTGATGAAGGAGCCCTCCTGGTACTCGATGATGGCCTCGGTCCACTAGAGCTCCCTCATGTCAGCCACCGCCGGCGGGAGCTTCTGGATCGTCAACATCGACGTCATGCTCGCCGTGTAGCTCGACGTCAGGATCAGGACGACGAACACCCAGAAGATGAGGTCGAACTACTGCCACGGTGTGCCTTGGAACTAGAGGTTGATCCGGTGCTCGATCGCCCACACCATGAAGCCGGTGAATCAGAAGAAGGCGAGGCTAGCGAGCCACAGGCCAGTGGTCAGCGGCTATAGGAAGATCCACATGCTCGTGCTCGTCTCCTTGCGCACCGCCACCACCATCGATCACCCTGAGTCGGTGAATGGCATGCTGAAGTCCTTGCCCATCTTGCTCGCCGTGATTGTCATGTCACCGACGACAATGTCCGCCCTCTGCAGCCATCATTGGCACGAAACCATGAAGCTTCTCGGCCAGCACATATACACACCCTACGTGCATGGTCGGTATCTTGGGGATGATATGGAATCACCTGGCCAAAGTATTTTCTTCAGCCCCTTGGCGCCATCAGTGCTCAGAGTCTGTGTGATCCTAGCCTCCGGCGTCCAGAACCCCACTGCCCTCGAGCTTCTCCCGATGATGTTGACGAACTCGTACGCTGGCGGTTACAGCTGCCCGTCGATGAGGGCGAAGTTGCCGATGAGGCCGCGGAAGGTTGTCTCGCACACCGCCTTGGGGAGCGTCGCTTCGGTTGCCGACACGCTGAGCCGGTCTAGGTCCGTGACTGTCGCGCTCTGCGGCGGTGTTTGGAACGCCGGGCTGGAGACACCGGCCGCCTCGGCCGCCGCTGCGATCACCCACGTCGTGTCGTACGACCAGAGCATCACGACGGTCAGGTCATGCGGGTAGATGTCGGTGCTCAGGTACTCCCGCCGGAGCCTCGCTCTGAATCATGCGGAGAAGTTGCGTCCTCGGTCTGTCATCTGCATGACGGCCGGAGTCTGACGACCTCATCCATGGCGCTAATTCAGAGCGAGGCCTTCCCTGCCCGGCGGAAGAACCGCGCGGCCAGAAACGGGTTCATGTGCACGACGAACACGCGCGTCGGCATCGCGTTGAAGCCGTAGAGCATCACGTCGATGTGGTTGTCTCCGCGTCGCTCGGCACGGCGGCTCGGCACGGCGGCACGGCTACCGGTAGGATGCCCGACCCGTAGGGCGAGTCCTCGTAGACGACGGCCGCCGCATGCCACCCGAACGTGGCGAGGACGGCGACGGCAGGCGCGGCCTAGAAGGAGTCGTTGGCCGACGGGTGTAGCCTCGGCCTCAGCGCCTAGCACAAGGAAGGGTAAGCTTGTGAAAGAAAAAATACAGGGGATTTTCTACAAATATAAACATAAAACGAAGAGATATGGACTCTTTATGCACCACTCACTACCAAAACGGTGGAATTCTGCTAGTGTTTTAAGTAGTAATAAAACACTACCACTAGTCATAGCACATGAAAATCTCACTAGGAGGCATTTAATAGGGAAAAATTATACTAAATTTTGAATGCCAAAACACTAGGAGAACCCCCACCTCACTAGGAGAAAATTAATATTCTGGTTGTGACTGATCAAAGTTTTGGACCCAAAAATGCACTTTCAAACTTGATGGACCAAATCAACACACTCTTATAAGTTAATGGACTATCCATGCATTTTACTCATCCAAAAATATTGACCAATGGGCCATAAGCCCGTTAGCCCATATGAGTTTCCACTTTGCACTTTGCAGGTAGCTTTTACGAATAGGCATTGCCGTATCACCACACACAAATTACACGTACGGAGTACCCAGCTGGGTGTATGTTTGGCGCTCACCCACTGGAAAGTGTCATCCCATAAGGAAAGCCCACAGGCACAGAAACGCCAGTATTGCATCCTCCTGTCAAGGAAAAAAAGTATATCGGGCAATGAGCAATATTTTAGGTTTGAATTTTGAAAAATTTATAGGAGCATGGCAGTACGAATTTGAAAATCGTATTTTTTTTCATTGTCAACTTTGTGGCGGCACTGTGCCCAAAGACATGTGCTGTACGGAACCTGTATCTGATAGGGCAAGTGACCAAGTGTTCACCGGATGTGGAACACCGTCATCTGATACCGAGACAGCATCGGCTCTGGGGTCCGAGGTGTTCTAGATGTGAGGGAGCAATTAATTACTATTAGGTTTGCTCAAAAAAAAAGTTAATTACCACTAGATTAATACAATAAGGGCAGTCCCAATGAAAGAAACTAGTAGTTTCTATAACATAGGATACCGCACCAAAAAAGTACTGCTTTCCAACCTATAGTTTCTATGAGTAATAATTATTTTCTCTTTTTCCTCCCAACTCTATCTTCTTCCTCCAATGGGAATGCGACACGAGCTCCCTAGAAACTGGTGGTTTCTCCCCAATGATGATTTCATGGTTTCTTAGTGCATTGGGTCAAGAGTAGACCTGATTTCTTCATGAAGAAACCATTTCTATGATTTTTGCTCTCTTTCTTCATTAATTACGTTGCCATGTCAGCATTTTGCCTACGTGGCAAGTCATTTAATGAGGATAGAAACCATCATCAATGCACCATTGGGACTGCCCTAAGGCGGATTAGGTTACAAGGCAATCTATCCACCCATTGCTTGCGCTTGAAACAACCCTTATTTCTTTTTTTAGATCAACGTCACTGCATGATGTTTGAGTGTGCGAATTTAAAAGAAACGTCAGTGCACCAGGAACATGCAACAAGTCCAGCTACTGGTGGCATGGGAGTCGGTAAATCCTGGCGAGTTTGGCTGCTCCATGCAGCATCGAAGTTGCCACAGTCAGAGGCCATGGCTCCACTCCATGCAAGCAATGTGCAGTGGGCTACTGGGCTAGAGGCTAGGCAAGGAGGGCTCGTATATTCATGCGACGGCCATAGCCTGCACTTCTTTAAACTGCCTATTTTGGCGATTGCATGCTCACTGTTCGAGAGCACACGCATAATTGCTTGGCTGCTTGTATGCATGCAAATCCCGGCACTCTACGGACTACTAGAGGCTAGAGCCTAGCTACTTCAATTCGGGTGAACTGTGCTCCCTTCCATTTCTTTTTATCAGATCTACTTCCGGAGTATTTCAAAATTCAAATACTTCTAATGAATGAAGTATGGATTCATATTTACACAAGACATAAAAAGTGACATATTACTACTATACAAAAACCATACTCCTTGCCAACCCATCACTGCTGCCAGATAATTTGAAACCAACTTTGATAGAGTATCACTATCAGTAGTACGCAGAAAACCCTATCACTTCCCATTTTTACAACCAATCAGTAGTATAGATAAATATTATCGTACAGTACAACTTAGCAGCGGTACGTATCAATGTCGGGCTGTATTACCACAGCCGCATCCTTTCTGGAATAGTGGTGGTCCTCTTTTCTATGTACCGGTTAAAAAAGTAATTGAAATTTTGAAAAGCCAAATGTACAGTGCACTCATTTTTAGCACGGAGTACTCCTCCCTCGCGCGCTACTCCTGCTTGGGTCTGTGCCGCGCGGCGTGCCCTCGAGATTCAGATTCCAGCAGGCCGCAGGCGCACGACTGCACGGCAGCGCGCAGCGCATGGCGCATGCAATGCAATCACCGTCTCATTACGAGCAGCTAGCCCTAGTCTTTTTCTGCCCAGGCTGGCCTGCGCATGCGGCCAGGCCATGTACGTTCGTCAGTTCATGGCTGGGCAATGGCCATCGGTCACCAGTTGGAAAGTGTTCAGCCGGACATGAGCTAGTGGCTACCTGGGCGCCTGCTCTGCTGCCACACCACACTACCGCATGCTGTGCCACTGCCCACTGCCACGCGCTAGCTCTGCGCCAGAATTTACGGGCCGCGCAGTCGCAGTACTACACCACCTTGTTTAGTTGACGAAGAGTTAGATTTTTTCTTCGTTTATATTCGATAATTATTATCTAATCTCTACACTTCTAAATGCAAGCCAAGCTCGCGCGGAAGACGATGGCCAGGTCGTCTGTCAATCCCAGGCCGTCGGATCTCGATTGGACGGCTCGAATCATGTGAAAAAACACTTTTGTGTTCACTCATCTTTGCTACGTACACACGAGAAACGTACCAGAAATGTCACCATTCATACACTGTTCATTACTGTTTATACATCTTTGCTACGCGCACAAGAGAAATGTACCTAGAAAATCAAATTAGACTCTTCTCCTTGGTAGAAAATTTCTAAAAAATTCATAAATAAACTAGAACCAATCTAAAACATACCTCAATTTTTTTAGCCTCTTCTTTGCCGTCACAAAAAAATCCTATCGTTCGCCTTTTGTCAAAGTAGCTCATTTTTCTTTGTAGAATTTTTTTTCAATTCTTTACTGTTAAAAAAACTATCATTCGTCTTTTCTCAAAGTAGACCATTTTCTTTGCAGAAAATTCATAAATAAACTAAAACCAATCTACAATGTATCTAAATATTTTGCGCCTCTTCTTTGTCATAAAAAAATACTCCATGACACCTACCGCCTATTATATTACGCCTATAAATAATCGCTAAAATCTACGCTAGCCAAATCTCCAAATTATACAACATTGCTTAAAAAGGAGATCTGTAGCAACATAAACGCATAACCAAACTGGCTCAAAACGCTAGACACCCTACCCGCTAAAAGATTAATCAACAATTGATCTAAGCTCCTGCACAACTGGTTCCATCCCATGAGGTCGCACGGCGCCGCGCGGCAACGCCGCACGTTGTTTCTAGTTATAGATTAATTAGGCTCAAAAGATTCGTCTCGTGATTTATAACTAAACTGTATAATTAGTTTTTTTATCTATATTTAATGTTTTATTCATGTGTGCAAAAATTGATGCGATGAAAAAAGAGTGAAAAAATTTCAACTTTACCGACACAACTAAAAAGGCCCTAGTGCGTGCTGGAGCTGCAGCTACTGGTGAATCTGGAGCTGCAGCTACTGGTGCCGGAGGCGCGCGCGGGCGGGCGGCGTCTGCGTGTGCGTGCCACCAGCCAGGCACTGACTGCATTAGTTGGCAGCCTGGCACGGCGTCTCCCAAAGGTCGGACAAAGACATGGCCCAGGGGGAAAAGGGTTGGTGCGCGGCCTGCCACTGGCCGGCGAACCTGTCAGGGAATGCCGCTCGCCGCCGGGACCGCCGAGATACTCTGCGGGCGACCACGGTCGAGTCGATTGACCGACCGACCGACCCCATGCGTGCCACTGCCAGCCCAAACGTTACTTTGGTCCTGTTTGATCCCACGGGTTAGAGTTAGTTTGGGCTAGTTTGCACCAAACTAGCTCAAAAGCATCCAAACAGGAGGGCTAGAGTTAGTTTTTTGCAACTAGCTCATCTAAAAAAACTATCCCCTCCCAGGGGTGATTATTTGGGCTAGTTTGCTGGGGGACCACAGAAATTACTTTTTTTCCCTCTCTCTCCAGCCGCACGGGATACTCTTCAGGCCACGGTTCTCTCCAGCCGCTGTTTGTGCCGGCCACGGTTCTCTCCAGCCGCTGTTTCTAGCTCCAAAATATGTTCCCATTCTGTTGCCTTGCATGTATATACTGTAACCTACTACACACAATCCTGTTGCTATATGAATGGGATTAAGATATAAGAAAAAAATGCAAGGCAATGTATGAATTGAGCGTTGATGAGGAATGATAATACTTAACCTTCTCTGAATTGCATGCCATTAAGCAATTTGAGCTAACCCCACCGCCTCTTCAATTGTGCAGCAAGAGGTAAGAAGGCTCGTTTTTATATGATTCAGCAAACGGAGCCCTCTTAGTAATATATTTGTGTCATATGTCAGCGGGAAGAGGCAACGCAAATGCTTGCCACACCAAATCCGGATAGAATTATGGTTTAAACAAGTTAAATGATTGAAAAAGGCATATTTATTGCTACTCTAGCCTTTGCATCCAAACACCTCAAGAGTTAGAGTTAGTTTAGAGCTAGAGTTAGAATTAGAAACTAACTCTAGCTCTAGCCGAGCTAGAGGATCCAAACACGGCCTTTGAAATGGCAGGCGTGGCAGGAGTGGATGGATGATCAGTTGATCACTTGATCAGGGTCGGGGGTGGTGGACGAAGAAGGCTGGCCACTGGATGGCGGGTTTTCTAAACCGACACCTGTTTAGATGGCTAGAAATTTGAATCTGGGCTACTGTAGCACTTTCGTTTGTATTTAGTAATTAGTGTCCAATCATAGACTAATTAGGCTCAAAAGATTCGTCTCGCAAATTACAGCCAAACTATATAATTAATTATTTTTTTACCTACATTTAGTGCTCCATGCATGCGTCTAAAGATTCGATGTGACGGAGAGAGTGAAATTTTTTAACTTTAGCCCTCAACTAAACAAGGCCCGGCTTGGACTCCGCTTTCTTCGTTAGTGCGGCTACCTCCGTTTCAATCTAAAAAACATGTAATTAATCTAGTAGATTAAATCAAACTTCGTTAAATCTATAGAAAATATTATTACTTAAATGCTATTAAATATATTTCATGATGAATCTAACTAAAATTATTGGTATCATAATAATATTATCTTTTGTATATATTTGGCCATATATGTAAAGATTTACATTCACTTGGTAAAAAATTAGAATACATTTTTTTGGGATGGAGTACAACTAAACGACACGAAAATAAGTTTGTGCAAGGAGTTGCACTAGACTGCTCATGTAAAAAAGGGTCTGTTTAGTTCGCAAAAAAATTTGCAAAAAATCACTGTGGCAGACTGTAGCATTTTCGTTGTTATTTGGTAATTAGTGTCCAATCATAGACTAACTAGGCTTAAAAGATTCGTCTCATGATTTATAGCTAAACTGTATAATTAGTTTTTTTTATCTACATTTAATGTTTTCATGCATGTGTCCAAAGATTGATGTGACAGGGAATCTGAAAATTTTTGGAAAAATTTTGGGAAACTAAACAGGCCCAAAGAAGAAAGCTTCAATAGGCTCCTTCTCTATCTTGTCTTGTTGGAGCTTTTGTACTAAAAGGTTTTTCTTCGATTTTAGGGGCATTCGTTTCAGTTTTTTTACTGGTTCCTATCAGCCATAAGCCATAAGATAAAACAAAACGGCCTAACTATTGCGCTAGAGTAGAAAACTTACTTGTAAGGAAATAAACTAAGGGCACCTTTAATAGTAGGAGTCAGGAAATGACACTTAGATGACAACTATTCTGGATTTTTCGATAGTCAAAGATGGATCCTAATGGCCTCTCTAGAGTACACACAAGTCGCTCAAAAAATTATTGAAGAGTGGAAAGATATATAGAGAAATTTAAATGGCTCTCCAAACGATGATTCAGAGAGTGAATTAAGAAAAAAAAACTTTTGGAGTTGTTCAATAGTGTTATTTATCTATATATGATTATATTCTCTCTCATGTCGAAGGAGAGAGAGAAGTTATTCCCCTCATGCACCGGGATACTCAAAGAGTTGAGCTCTTATCTTCTTGTTAGCTCAAAGATATTACAAAAATCAACAGAAAAAAACAACATCTAAGATAAATAAATAAACCAAGAAAAAAAGACAGCTTCTGAGCGAAAAGACAGACCTTTAGACCTTTGGGCGGTTTAGATCCGAAATTTTTGGTAAAATGGCACTGTAGCGCTTTTTGTTGTTATTTGGCAAATAGTGTCCAATCATGGTCTAATTAGGCTTAAAAGATTCGTCTCGTTCATTTCGTCTAAACTGTATAATTAGTTTTATTTTTTATCTATATTTAATGTTTCATGCATGTGTCGAAAGATTTGATGTAATGGAGAATCTGAAAAATTTTACAAAATTTTTTGGGAACTAAACAGATTACGGAGGCTGAGATTTTTTTTTTGATTCCTACGGAGGCTGAGATTGGTCAAGAGGTCAACCGACGAGATAAGGTAGAATCCCTCGGGCCCCCCGGCCGCCGGACTGGGAGGCCGGACTCCGGTACGGGAGGAGGAGAGGCGTGTCAGTGGGCGCGAAAGCCCACGAGCCGTCACAAGGTCTAGGTATTCCCCATTCACAACGGCTAGGCACAAGTTCCCAGGCGCACTGGCCCAAAAAGCCCACCAGCTCAGCTGGCTGGCTACTTCTACAATACTCCTACGTGTGCGTGCTCCCCCTAAAGTTATAAACGGAAAGGTGAAACAGGAAGGTTCTTCTTCTGCTTGAAATCGAAGAGCGGCGATCTGTATTTGTTGGCGTACAAACACAATCCTCCTCACTTTTGCAACGAGCTCGATCGTATTGAGCTTTGAAAATGGATTCGTAGGAAAAAAGTATGAAACTCTTCGTAAGTAGTGCAATCTCATCTGATTTGCACGAACAACCTTATTGAGACCTCGTTTGGAATGTGAGTTATTTTCTTCTAGTTCTATTATGGCCCCGTTCACTTCCCAAAATATTTCCTCTGTCATCCGTCACATCGAATCTTTGGACGCATGTATGGAACATTAAATGTAGGTAAAAAAAATAACTAATTGTACAGTTTATCTGTAAAGGTCGAGATGAATCTTTTGAGCCTAATTAATTCATGGTTGGATAAATTTTGTCAAATAACAACGAAAGTGCTACAGGAATTTTTCTCCTAAATATTTCGGATCTGAACACAGCCTATGTGTTATTTAGGTATAAACAGAGTGCAGTACTCCAACCGCAATATAGTATGATATGAGTTGCAGTGTAGGAGTATACACTACAAAGACCCGGTGCTTCAGATGAGGGTGAGGTTTAAATTTAGGGCATGTTTGATAGAGCTCCACCTCGGCTCCGACTCCAACTCCTCTGGAGAAGTCATACCAAATATTTTGTAGGAGGAGCTGTTTTAATGAAAAACAGAGAAGCTAGAACCATTTTTTAAGGAGCCACGAATTGTAAGAATTCGGAAGTAATTGTAAAACAGATGATTAAAAAAACATAGAAAGTTTGAAGGAATGATCATTTTGATAGGTCTTAAGAAAACGTAGAACTTTTATCAAGAGGTTTGAGTGGATGCTAATTTTTTTTTATAGTTTTCCTCCAAAATAGTAGTCAATGAAAAATTTTCTGCACTATTTCTATACTCCATGTCTATGAACCAAAGATATGAACAGCATGAATTCCTATAGGATTTCAAATCCTTTGTTTTTCCTTCATATTCCCTATGAAACAAAAGAGACCTAACTCAATTTTCTCTAAGTTTAAATGCTTTTTATAAAAACTAATATCAGTATTTATGTTTCTAAATAAATTTATTGTGAATATATATTCCGTGATTAATTTAGTAGTATTTATTTGGTGTCATGCATATTAATATTTTAAGGGGTTTGCTATTTTCAGGTGCCTGAAAAATAGCATATGTTCAGGCAATGATTGTGAACCATTTGATGAAGATCTAACGGATGTACAAAGAAAATAAACATAAAATAGATTTTTTTTATAGTAAGACAATTACAAAATTATGATCTAAACTGGCACAAAGACAATCAACAATCAACAATTATTTTTATAGTCAGACAATTATAAAATTACGATATGAATTGATAGAAAGATGTACGAATCTTGAAGCAAGAACAAAGGACCACGTCGTCGCATGAACAAGAGACAGATTTCATGCACTTGCTTTTTAGGAAAAGTGTGCTTTTATATAAATTAGGTTAAATTCAAAAATGGTTGGCTTCCAACATGCAAGAATTGCATTGTTTTTAAGGGCGTATAAAAGTACTCCTACTTGTTTTTGGATGGATTCAGGAATATGAGCTTTTCTGGTGCTGGTGGTGGACGGTGGTGGTGGCATGGCAGTGGCAGTGCCAGAGAGAAATTCCCAGCTCAATCACCTCCTATTCCTCTCTCTCTCCCTTTCATGGATGCAGCCTTTTCTATTATTGCTCTCCTTTCCCTTGTTTAGATCAAGGGCCGAGTTTAGTTCTGAGGATCGGGGCACCAACTTGGAACAGTGCGCAATAAATGTGCACTGTAGCATTTCGTTTGTATTTGGTAAAAATTGTCCAAATTTTGACTAATTAGTCTCAAAATATTCGTCTCGCAAAGTACAACAAAACTGTGCAATTAGTTTTTAATTTCATCTACATTTAGTACTCCATACATGTGCCGGTATTTTGATGTGATGGGAATCTTCTTTTTGCATAGTGAAATTTGGGGTAGAAATTGAGAACTAAACAAGGCCAAGGCTAAAGTTGATTTTTTTTCATTCTCTCTTCATCACATCAACTTTTGTACCCATGCATGAAGCATTAAATATAGATAAAAAAATAACTAATTGTACAGTTTAGTTATAAATCACGAGACGAATCCTTTAATTATAGTTAGTCTATAATTGGACACTAATTATCAAATACAAACGAAAGTGCTATAGTTAAAAAATTCTAACTTTTCACAACTAAACAAGGCCTAGTATCTCCCAGAGAGCTCCATAGCATGATAGAATAGTCGTACTGTCGTAGTCGTCCATCCCTCACTACCGGAAACGCAACATTTGCCGAGGGCTTCCGGCTTTGCCGAGGGCTAAATATCGGGCACTCGGCAAAGACCCTCTTTGTCGAGGACCGGCCCAAGGAGCCCTCGGCACAGACAGGCCCTCGGCAAAGAGGCCTATGCCGAGGGCCTGGCCCTTGGCAAAGAAACAGCCCTCGGCAAAAAAAATCTTTGCCGAGGGCCTCCCTATTGGCTCTAGGCAAAGAGTTTTTGCGAAGGGCCTACCTTATGGCCCTCGGCAAAGAGATATTTTGAAAATATACTGAGAGGGCGTGAGAGGATGAGTTTAAATCCCACCGACCACGACTTTACAAATAGCGTCAAAAATATTGTGTAAAATGCTACAAAAAATCCCGCGGGTGGGGGTGACGGCTCATCGACGCCTCCAAAAAAATAAAATTATTTTGCTATTTTTTTTTCAGATTTTTTTTCGATTTACATTTTGCCGATGGTTTTTCTTTGCCGAGGGTTTTTTTTGCCCTCGGCAAAGGCTTTGCCGTGTGCCCGATAAAGAGCCCTCGGCAAAGACCTCTTCGCCGACTCAAAATTTCCCGAGGACTCTTTTCCGAGGGCCGCCTTCGGCAAAGCCTTTGCCGAGGGTTTTTGGGGCTGAGGCCCTCGGCAAAGAACCCGAGTCCAGTAGTACCTTGGGTTTAAATGGCACATGGGTGTGATTTATGTCCAATCTGGTCCATCCGGTAAAAGTGCTGCTGGATGATGCATGTCTCAGTGAAACGCCAGTCGATTGACCGGTTTTTGTGCAAGATAAAGCATATACTAAAAAGCTGTTGAAACCAACCAACGCAAAAGAATAAAGTTACCTTATGTGCATTCCGTGCACCTGTCTGCGTGCGTACATCATCACCTAAACTTGTTAGTATGTCCAACTAAACTTTAGGTGATTAGTTTTTTTGATAATTTGGTGATTAAAATTTAAAGTCTCATCAATCATGCACTGTTTGCATACATGTATTATAGAAACCGACTGATAATTAATCGGTCTAAACAGAACTTTAGTTTATCTCATTTGGATGGCCTAGCTGGTACCAGCTACTTTCAAGAGGAGTTTGACAAAACTATTTTGTTTGACTTGGAGAAGGGAAGGAAAAGCTAGCAGCAGCAGTAGCAAGTCTGGCCGCAGAGGCAGGCAGACGTGCATGGGAAAGGCGAGACACGGATGTGATTAGCCAGAACTGCATGCAGCCATGCAGGCGCGCATATGCAGCTGAGCCGCGATTGTGCGGGCGGGGGTGCGGCCACGACGAGCCCACGCGAGGGAAAGAGGAGTGCAGGGTGCAGGCGAAGCACACAGCACAGTTAATTCCCCACGGAAAGCTGGGGATCATGGCCTGATACCTTGCCATGAAGAGGGTGCCCCTGATCAGGAAATATGGCGGGGGCGCACCCAGACCCAGCCAGCCAGCCAGCCACCGCCCCAGATGCCCAGATCCCCCAGCAACCCCCACATGTGTGTTGATGCATGCGTCCTCCTCCCTGATAGTAAGTAGCAATAACTCTCTCTCCCCGCCTCTCCCAATGCTAATTAAGCACTGAAAATTCTCCATTTCTTTCCATTTCATTTTCATCATGATATATTACACTTCATCTCGTTCCAAATTGTAAGTTATTTTAGCTTTTTATTTTTTAATATACTCCATACATAATAACCGGGGCTCTGCTTAACGCCTTGTTTGTATTGCTCTAAACTTACTCCGTTCGTTCAGCCTCAATAGTTTCCATATCATTTTATCATGATATATTACACTCCTTTCCCGTTCCAAATTATAAGTTATTTTTATTTTTTAACATATTCAGTACATAATACGAGGAGCACTGCTTATTAACACCATGTTCTGAGGGTCTTTCAGTATTGCTCTAAACCCTCCTTAGTTCATTCAGCCTCTGAATGATAGTAGACATTTTTTATCGAAGATTTTTGCGGTTGCTTTCTACAGGTTCCACATTATATAAATGTGAATATTCCATTAAAGGCACGTCTCTTCTCTTTAGGAATCGAGTATAGGGCCATTTCCCACCAATTAACTATGTGTCTGAGCTTCTGTGGAGGGCTGGCCAGAGTTTCCCAGAGTTCTCTCCCAAGAAGCAACTTTGCTCCCGATTACTATATGTATAGAGCGAAGTTCCCTGGGTTTGATCAGAGCTTCGAGTGCAGGGTCATTTGTGACGTGGAGGTGGAGGATGATGACGAGGACTAGGAGGAGAGCAGGTGTAGCCTTGAGCAAAGCGAAAGAAGGACAATCCTAGTTTTGATAGCGAGAATGCAGATTAGATGATATAGATTGGATCGGTTTAAAATCTACGTAATGTTTTGTATGGAGAGAGTCGGCGGGGGAGCCAACGTCACGAACGGGGAGACCCAAGGTTTGATTTGTCCCAAGGACACCAAAAGGACTAAAATGCAAAATTTTCGCTCTTGGTATGTCTATCTGCCCATAGACACACATGCACCATGAATGGTTACCTCGTTCTAGCTTCTCTATGTGCAATTTCTCTCTTGACGTTGCTTCCTACGACATTCTAGCTAGCACTGCCCCTCTATCACCCTCAGCAGTGCAAGTCACAAAAGGAGGAATCATAGTCGTCTCCACCCAAACATCCATCCCGCACATGGCTGTTGCGGATTGCCATCCCATGCATTCCTACTAACGTTGTCTCGCTACCCTCTCCATCCTCAACGCGTGATGACATGTGGGTGCATATACCCCCTTAAAGTACAGATTTAGTGATAAAGTCTAAAATAAGATCAGCCATCTGAAGTCTCTAAAGCCGATTCTGAGATAGTCTGAAATCATCAATCTGAAGTCTCTAATGCCGATTCTGTTGTTGTGGAATCTTCTTCTTCAGATCTGTTCATGAAGGGGTCAAAACCTGAGGCTTTTCTGCAGGTGCTCTCAAAGCGCTAATGCTCCCATCCAAACTCAGATAGAGCCAAGGAATGCTTCATTGCGGAACCTGATGAGTGAAGAATTTAGCAAAATGCTCAAGGTTGCCTTTAACATGACACAAAATTTTAGTACATGCCCGCAAAGCTCACTTGTTATGGCTTTACACCTGCATGACCTGATCAACCTTAGCTCTTATGCCCATGCAGGTTCCTCGCTGACAACGCTGGAGTAGCAGCTAGCCCTTACTATCCTCATGTGTCAAAACAAGCGAGAACCCTCTACAAGCAATGCTAGCACAAGAATTGAGCTGATTCAATAGAACATTACACTTGAGATGCCTACGCCAAGAGCAAGGGACCCAACTTGGACTGTCATAATCATCCTCAAGACTTATGCAAGAAGAAAGAAGCATGAGATTGCAACCATGAAGACTACTAAAGGAACGCCATCTACAAGAGCCATATATACACTCTCTATGGTCGAAGTCCATGCACCCACAAGGAAGTTGCACTCATTTTAATTTACTCTAGCTTCGCCACTGCTTATGGGTGATAAAATAAGTTCAAAGATCATGAATTACTTGTGTTTTAATTTGCTCGTCTTATTTAGGCTTGATTTACAAACAAGTCAAGCTATATATAGGCTTTCACAGTTTTAAGGCTCGGATCTAGCTTGGCTTGATCCTATAACAAGCTCAAGCATGAGACGACGATCTCGCTTGAGCTTGGCTCATTGGCAGCTCTACACTGAACATGCATTAAGCTGGTTTTAGTGATTTTTCTAACACAGAAACATGGATGTAGCATTTATTATCATAGCTATATTTAGATACTCCTAATTACTGGTGCAAGCACAACATTCTGTAGAGCAACACGAGTTTAATTTCAGTTATCTGTAAACTTCACACGTGAACAAACTTTACTAACGCTAGCTAGCATGTGGCTTGTAGAGTGCCTCCTCCTCCATACTGTAGGAATTCTAGAGGATTGAAATCCTACTGGAAAATTTTCTATCAACCCCTTTGGAACAAATATTATAAAATTTCTGTAGAATGGATTATTTAGGAACTTTGGAGGAATTCTACCAAAAGTTTTAAACTAACATAAGTTTTTTTTTGTATAATTCTCTCTCACATAGTTCTCTTGTGTTTTCCTACGCTCCATCCAAACGTTTAATCTGCTTACAAACCAGAGAAAAGAAATCAAGAACACGAGGTAATATTTTTTCCCCGGAGGGAGTATTTCTTTTGAATGTAAACTCGAGCTCTTGCGCTGCACTCCTATGGACCCGGTCAACAAATCAAATATATGAATCTACTACCTTTATTTTTTAAGTGTCGCTACGATATTCGTGTTGGTCAAAAGTTTCTTAAATTTGACTAGGTTTGTAAAAAATATAATAATATCTGTATCTCTAAATAAGTTTATTATAAAAATAGATTTAACGATTTATCTAATTATAGTAATATATACTATAAATATTTATATTTTTTATATATTTGGTCAAAGTTCTCATGAAGTGAGAACGACAGTTAAAAGAAGACGAAGGGAGTATCAGAAAGCAAAATTGATCCCTTTTTCAGAAATTGGGGCTATAGGTAAAGTACGAACAGGGAGTATCTAATGCATGGGGCAAATCCAAACTGAATGGATTGGCTGTATGTCTAAACAAAAAGAAAAACTTTTGTAAAACGTACGAATTTTTTAATAAAAAGATATAAAATCCAGGCTTTATATCCACATGGATATATACAACCGAAAGCCCTCAAAGTAAAGTACGAACCGGCGATCAAATCTAATCTGGTTTATTATGAGAAGTCTGGTATCTAATGCACCCGGCAAATCCAGACTAAATGGATCGGTCATACGTCTAAAAAACCTTATGTAAAACATACAGATTTTTTAATAAAAAGATATAAAATCTAGACTTTATATCCACATGGGATATATACAACCAGAAGCAGTGGTACCTCTTAGGCTCAAATCCTCAAATCTGAGGAGCACAAAACAATGAAAAAGAGCATAAGAACTAAAGAGTTAGAAAGACTAAGCTTCAAACTTTTTTCAAACAGATCATATACAGAAACAGATCGCTCGAGGATAGTATGTTGAATAGCAGGAAGAAAGTTTTCAGACAGACAGAAAAACATGCCCAGTACGAATTGAATACGCCATACTCGACGGGTGTACTGAATTACTGATGGAGTGCACACATACGCGTGCCGCAGGCCCTGTAGCTCGCTATGTTCTGAAGCAGCCCAGTGGGGCCTACCCAGCCTTTCTTATGGCTGCCCTACAAACATTTACTGAATTTTTCGTGAATGCTACATTGATGAACATGATTTTGGCACATCTATGTATCGATTTGAATGCGCTGTCGAAATACTACAGTGAGGCTGGATAGATAGATGTGATGCTTTAACCTTGTTTAAAAGATAGCCTTCTAGTATATTTTCTTACTCTCCCAGAGTTCAAAAATAACCATTTTTCCTCAATTAATTACCACAACTACTCTGTGACCGACTGACTGTGATTAGTGAGATCATCGAGCTTTTGATGGATGGATGATCGGAACAGTGTTTGCTTTAACTGATGGTGTGAGTTCAGTCCCTGCTGCACACAGCAACAACTCTATACCTTTCCACAACCTGAACACTGCTAGGAGTGAATAGACGATTGAATGATCGCTTGAGCATAACATTCACAAGCTTTTGTCTAGCATGCTGGCATGCAGTATATATATATATATTTTTACTATGGTTGTGTTTAGTTTCATTGAAAAGTGTACTATGCAAAAAAAATTCCCCGTCACATCAAACTTACGATACATGCATGGAGTACTAAATGTGGATAAAATCAAAAACTAATTATACAGTTTGGTTGTACTTTACGAGACGAACGTTTTGAGCCTAATTAGTCAACGGTTGAACAATTATTATCAAATATAAACGAAATGCTACAGTGAATTTTAGCACTCTAAATTTGGGAATTAAACATAGCCTATATGCACAAGCTAGTCAAGCATGCAAAGGCCTTCTCACATCATGCATGGGCAGATAAAACCAAAAGATCCATGACACTACCTGACTAAATTAAAGCTACCTATCTCTACTCTGCTGTCTAATCACCAGATTTCTTTGTTTCTTTCTTTCACCATCGATCGCATCCTCAGAACACCGAGACCCCAGCATATACATGTTCGTGTTATCAACATGACAACTTAAATATAGTATACATAAGATGTTATTCACTCGCATCCATTAGTAGTGACAGTAACTTGTTGTAGTAAAATAGTAGAGTATCAGGAATTGAACCATGATGCATGTAAAAGGAGCGGCTAGGGCACAGGGATTTACACTGATGGGAATGATTTAGTGTCAGAAATATCTCGCAGATTATCTGCTGTCAGATATCTTACGTGCAGAGAGTGCAAGCAACAGCTAGTACTCCTATAAGTAGGTGTAGCAGCAGCCAGTAGTGCACTAGCACTGTACCGGGATGTGGTTTTTTTTTTCCCTTCATTCATTGACGATCGATGGATCCATTCATGGCGAAGGGGCGAATACCCTTGTCTCTAGCATGTGTCATCTTGCTATTGATACGGGGCGGGGCGGGGTGCATGAGACGATACATCCATGCATGGATGGAGAAAGAAAAGAAAGGCGAGGTGTGGTGGCAGAGCAGTGACACCGCGCTTTATTAGGGCAGGAGCCATGAAGAAGATGCATGCATGCTCAATGCAAGGCGGTCATGGCCACCACCACCACACCCATGGCCATGCAGATGCCGCATGCTAGCGTAGCAGTGGCAACTGGTGGCGCCTCGGCCTCTTGCTCGCTTCAGCTGAAAGCAAAGGTAGTGTGGCTTTGGAGTAGAAACACCGGAGAGCGAGGCCTCTCGCTCCCGTTTCCCTCCCCCATGCCTCAACAAGCGTGACAGTTGTCTCACTCCACAGTTCGTTCATGAGAGAGAGAGAGGGAGAGTCCTGTGATCCATCTTCTTCTCACTATAAATAAGGCAAGGCACTTGGGGCCATTCCATCTTCACTTCCATTCCAGCACTAGCTAGCCCACTACTCCATCTGAGCTAGTTCTTTAACCAACCTTCTTGCTCTCTCTCTCTCTCACACACACACTCTTGCCATGATACATATGGTTCTTGCACTCTTCTTCTCATGTGGCCGCCATTGCTGCTGCTTGGTCTTGTTCCTCCACATGCAAAGAACCCAGCTAGCACTTAGATAGCTAGATACATACTCCACGAACTGACGAGGATCTGAGGAGAAGGAAGGAAGGGTATGGAACAATCCTTGAAGCTCAGGAGGGATAGCGCCTAGGACATCACATAGATTGGAGCTAGCCATGAGGAGAAAGCGAGAGAGGCAGAGAGATATGTGAATCTCTGAATCCGCTGCTCTCTTTCTCTTCTCAAGGTTGGTTCTGTCTATCAATCTGAAGCGCTATCTATCCTGAGCTCCACGGCTTGTTCTTACCAGTTACCACACGCCGCCGCCGCGCCGGCTGATCGAGCTCCTCGCTCCGATGAATAATCTCTCTTGGCGTCTGCCTCCTCTACTTCTTCTTGTTGCGATGAAGGTAGTGAGAGGTCGTCGTCTCGTCAGGCATACGGACATGTCCTTGCTAAGCTATAGCTTTGCTTCAGGACATGAACATCCCCAGTGGGCAGTGCATTGCTGCAGTGTCCCTGCTCCTTCCTGCGGCCGAGGTATCTCCTCCTGCTGGCTCCATGATTACTTTACTATATCCGTGCAAGCGATGAGGTGTGCGTGCTCAGTCTTCTCATACTCGTACACAAGGCATGCAAGCTTGCCAAGTGATGGGCACGCCCGGGTTTAACTTGCTATCGTACAGAGGGGTGAGTAAATGCTGACCTAACTGATTCAAGAGCATGTCCACCACCAATCTCCTGCATCATGCGCATGCCGCACAATTGAATATTATTGAAACCAAGGAAATGCGAGATGTTATATAGTGTGTACACGTAGTATGCATTTTATTCGCTACCCCATGCATGATGCATGTACATAATAATACTAGTATATTACTACTGTTATTTAGAATAAATAAAAAGTGGCATAAGGAGTACCCCTATGCATACAAGAATGAAATATGATCCTGCTGCCTCCTATGTACAGCACACAAGGAGTACTGTAGTATAGCTGTTGTAGTCAGCCTTGAAACAGGCATTTGTTGTGTGAGAAATTGAAATGTACTTGTTACTCTTAAAACCATCATAAGTAGTTTAAGCTCAAATTAAAACACCCATTCTCAAAAATATGACAAATCTAAGAAAATTTTGGGCCAAAACTTCTTCTTTTTCAAAAGAAAGTCACCTATTCTCAACCAACCCTTTTCCGCGGTGCATTTGTTTAGCACTGTTTGCATGGTTTTTTTTTCGTTTGAGCAGGCGAGCAGCGTGCAGCGAAGCTCCGGCTTGCACAGTCCTACTAAGTAGGAGTAGGAGTACAGGTGACCATGCATCGCATCGCACAAGAGCGGCGAGGCGGGTTTCCAGAGGCAAAAGCCTCACTACCTTTCCAGTCCGGTTGACATGCCTTGATGACTGCCATTTCAGGACATGTAGGTAGGGTGGAGGGCCCGGCGCCGGGCGGATCTTCTACGCCACCGGACTCACCCCACGCCGCCCCATGCTGCAATGACAAGCTGACAACGACGACACACCCTCCCCTGTTCCTCGCACAAAAAAGAAAAAAGAAACAAAGAAAGAAATTAATGTGTGTACCGTCGGCACGTAGCCTGGTCCCCTTCACCCCGTTCGTTTCGCTGGTTCAGCGGAATCAGCAGTCATCTAACAGTATTTTTCTTATAATAAACCAGCAAACAGTATTTTCAGCCACAATGATCCAGCGAAACGAACAGGCTGCTTGTTCTTTTCGTGAGTGTTTTGAATATTTCTGTACTACGACTAGCACAGTACCGGACCAGATGATAATACTCCAATGTACCCTGCCCCCAAATTTCAATGTTCTGTACTCTGGCAGAGGAGCATTTGCTCCTCCTCCCCTGCCCTGCCCTTCGTTTTATCTATACTTAAATTTTCTCGTACATATCTGAATCGATGCAAAATTTATCGTTTCCTGCGTGCGTGCTGCCCAAACCGGGGACACCGTCCTCGACGGACAGCGCAGCAACGAAATAAACTGCATTTTAATAAAATGCTACGCCTACCTCTTCTTTGGATGAAACACTGCTACCTGCACATTTGTTTTCTGCATAAAACGAAGCAAACTGTTGCTGCAACAGGCATCATATCGCGGGGTTAATTAAATTAAATTAATCAGGTCTCGGATGATTCAGATCAGACAGTCCGTGCACGCCACGGAGCAGCTACCCTACTACCGCTAGTGCTAGGCCTCGGGATTCTGAGACTGTACGGGTCAAAGGGGGCGCACACGTGTTACAGTGAAGCTCCGGCTTCTGTTTCTGTGCGCTGATCGATCGGTGTAGTCGTAGAGCACACAGCACAGATCTGCAATGCTAGGCTTCTGTGCTGAACCAGTGAGCCTAATGCACATGCACCTGACCTCACCAGGTGCGTCTACGTGTGCGTGTAATAATAGACCAAAAACAAAAAACAGGAACTCTTACGTCTGTGGAACCATGGAAGACGGACGGACATTTAGGGCGCGTTTGGCGCGGCTTCGGCAGCTCCGGCTCCTCCTGCGATTTTCACTGCAGTGACACTGTTTATCGGAGCTGATTTTCTCTCTCCCTCCTCTCACAACGACACCAGGAGCCGGTGAAGCTAAAAAAACGGACTTCACCGGCTCCCATCTACGTTGTGAGAGGGAGGGGAGGAGAGAGAACCAGCTCTGATAAACAGTGTCACTACAGTGAAATAAGCAGAGGAGTCGGAGCTGCCGAAGCCGCACCAAACGGGCTCTTAACATGCTCCTGCTCCTATGCAATATTTCTCTAATTTGGTGAACTACGGGATTTTTGTGATTGATGAGTGCAAGTATTATAAGTAACAAGTACGTAATTTGCATAGGTGTATGCAATTTAGTCGTAATGTGAATAGCAATAAGTGACATGGCCCCGACACTGGATGATTGATCGATGTATGGCGCAAATAATATTGGTCAGGACTAAGGATCCTACAGTGAATGTAGTTTGCATGCTCAGTGATATTCGCTTGTAGTGTGAATAGAACTTTGTTTTTTCCTTTCCTTTGGTCGTACTATTAAGGGGTTAAAGGCATTTAACTTGAGAGAGTCGAAGTGAGGGCATAGTAATGAACAAGAGACTGGATAGACCACCCGTGGCAGCATTGTCGCCATTGTCATAATCAACCCCTTTAACACTTCTGACACACAAATAGACCAAATGCTAAATTCCATTCCTTAGTAAACAAGTGACAATACTCCTTGTGGTCGTTTCACGCTCCAAATACGAGACTTTCCCAAAAACTTCAAAAAATAAACCTGATTATTAGCCTTCTTATGCCTAACAAAGCCAATCCGGTTGACAAGATAACAAAATGTTAGCAGAATTTTAGTGGGGACCACCTTTTACGTTTCATAATTTAATGTTATCATCTATGCTTGCAGATACCATCAGACTTCCATTCTACAATGTTCCATTTTACAAGATTTAAGGAATACTTAGTAAAATTATGTAGGTAAAAACAAAAATATCCAAAAAAATTTGTGATGGATATAAACTTCATTTCCATGGGACAAGGTAACAAAATGTCAGCAGAAACTTTAGGATATTCTCTGTCGTTTTGTAGCCCAATGATCTTCATGAGGTTCTGACGTTGACAACTTTCTGCTTAAAAGACTGCTGAGTCACCTTCTATTTTCCATAATTTAATCTTACCAACTGAGCTTGCGAATGCCAAAAGACTCCATTCTACAAGGTTTAAGGAATACTTGGCAAAATTATGTAGGTAAAAACAAAATATCCAAAAAAATTTGTGGGTGTCCCATATATCATTGTTTATGGGCCCATCGTGTGCATAAAGTTTACTGGGGACAAAATGATATTTTTTATCTTCTCTATCCATAATCTTAGAAACCTATATACATATAAATGACCAACTTAAAAAAAATTCTCTCCAATAATTTCAAGTTTACCAATAAAGAAACTCACTTTGTCAGATGTTCTTTGTGAGTACATTGAGATTGTACTGGTGATACATCTACTTGCTACAAAGGTTGCTCTCACATCTTGACCAATCAATACACATAATTGGTTCAGAGAGATTTAATATCATTATTAGTCTAAGATTCAAACCACATTAACAAAGCTTTTGCAACAAAAAGGTTTAGGCATAAAAGAAGAAGAATAAAACTATACTTCTCATGCCAAAACATCACAAACTCATAGATGTGCTTAGAAAACTAAAACTAAAGTTCAAAAAAGAAAGGAAAAACTGTCATAAATAAAAAGTGAGATTACAACGAAAAAATTATGGAAATGTATGGCCATGCAGAGGGGAAAACGTATGAAAAATCTTAATGAATTATGCACACAAACATTTAAATAGAAAAATTTTATGAACATATAGTCAAATACATGAATATCTAGGAGAATATGTTTCCAAGTCTATATTATATTGGAACTGATAGTTCTGAATAAGAGAGAGGGGAGGAGAGAGCTCGGTGGGGAAGGAGAGAGCTCGGTGGTGGAGTGGGGACACACTACAATTTTGAACAATTGGAAATGGGTAGGAGGATAGGTCTCTTGCTTTGATGCCCTTGGGCACTTATATAGGCAATGGCTATTTACAAGTGACTCCTTGGTGGGGCTGGATTTCACATGACACTACTCGGTGTCGACCCGTCGCTCGACATCCATGCCCGTTTGAGGGCTCAATGACAGGACTCCTTGGCTCGGGTTGCACTTCACGACAACCGAGAGCAATCTATGTCCCAGGCTTCAGGTGGCCCTCGTTGGGTCCATCACTTAGTGCCCTCTACTCTTGCTTTTGTTGCGCTCAGGGAGCGATCACTAGGGGTGTGTCAGTCGGGTCTTGGAATTCCCGGTGGAGGGGTTGGCGACACCCCCAAGGCCGTTGCAGGGCAGTTTCTCCATGCGCACCTCCCACTGACACCCGGTGCAGCCACTTGATGGCACTTGGTCGATGCGCCGGCCAGTGGAGTTAACTTGGGCTACAACTCTAGAATGCGCCCTGTGAGGGGCCGGCCCTTCCTATTAGCTCCCTCTTTCGCTAGGGCGCCGCTCCAGCACTTCTGTCCTTGGGTCTACATCCTAGGGAGGTCCAGCACCCTTGCGTGGTCAGGGACTGGGTGGTTGGGCCCTCGGTGTGCCCGTCTCTGTGCCGCGGAAGCTTGGTCAGGAGGTCAGGCGTCCTGCCGCGGTTTTTGCAGTCGTATAGCTGGTCTTACCTTGTGGTTTTTGCCACCGTATATTCTAATCAATTTTGGGTCCATATAATGAAATTACTTCGTGAGTAATCTAGCTCCTGAGTCATGCTCGGAGTCCATTGTTCACTCGTTGGGCTGGGTTGCCAAGAGCAGCACGCACGTGCTACTAGCAGGTAAGTTTGTGAGAACCCCAAATTTCCAGTCGGTCCGGTCCTTGGTCTCAGGCCCTGAGGGGAGGTTCTCTGCTTGTCGACCGAGCTGCTCATTTGGTTCTCGAGCCTGTTTTGTTGGGCTTGGGGGCTCGCTACCTCCCTCAGGGGGTCACCACGAGTAGCTCCAGGTCAGTACTCGGACATCATTTGATGGGTGGCTGGTTTTGCTTCTGAGCACCCAGCTTCGGTCGCTTGTACCCCCCATGAACGTCTCTCGCACTTTAGGTGCCTCGGGCGGCCTAGAAGCCTCATGGACCAACCTTGAACCCTTGGTTGTGCCCCCTCTAGGGGGTCCCACATTGTGTGTACATGGGTCGGCTAGACTTGTCGTTAGGTCAGAAACCGATATATAGAGAAATGGAAAATGGAATAAGCTAGGGGATAAGAGCGACATAGCTGGTGGTTCGACGGTCAGTGCCGGTTTGATAGTGACTCAAGGTGAGGGCATGACCAGTGTGTTCATGAGGATCCCCAGGCAACTCGTTCCATGCGATTTCGTCCAGGCATGGTACAGGAAACCCTAGTCATAGCGCTCCCTTGGGGGAGAAATTCATCCATGATTATGAGAGCATGGTTTACGCTCCAAATTGAAGGTCAAGAGGATACAAAGAATAAAATGAAAGACTTAGGGTCGGGTAACATAGCTTTCAGTTCACCTTTTTGGACACCATGTTGGTGTAGAGGGTCGGATGCCTTGGTCGGTGGTGGGCGTCGAGCTACTGGGCTGAAGGCTAGGCCGAGGACTTCCCTTGGGTGGAATGGTCAGTGCACACCCTCGAACAGGTCGGTTCCTTGTGTGGACCCAAGCGCCCGACGGGAGGGGCCAACCGAGCCGTCATAGTTACAAGTAGCATCGGGGGCCTCACTGGAGGTCGGTCAAGCAACGCCACTGCCTTAGCCTTCTTCCCTCCCGGTGCCTCTTCTGCGCAGCGGCTGGAGCTCATGGGGTCGAATGATGTAGAGATCATGCGCAAGAGGCTAACTCTTGGTTGAGATGATGATGTAAATAGCCCTATTAAGATGGTTTTAAGTCAAGGTTCTTAAAGAAGTTGGATTGGTCGAGATTGGACTTGAAACGTGCTAAAAACAGCATTAGAGCGTGCATCAAATGACAGGGTTGCCCCCTGACGGATCGTCCGGAGATGTTGTTTCTGAAGCAAAAGGGACTTAACCTAGTAACCATGTGAGTGTCATGTGACCTGGTGGAGGGCTGTATGACCTTGACGGATCATCCAGTGAAGTCAAGCTTGACTAAGTGACTTGTTGGGTAGCTCACTATGGTGTGTCATATGATCTAGTGGAGGATTTTATGACCTCGACAAATCATCCAGTGAAAATCCAACTTAACTTAGTGACTTGTTGATATGGTTACTTGAGTGCACCCAATGATCCTGCGAACAACCGTGTGACCTCCGTCCGGTGAGCCAACTTGGGCTTTGTGACCAGTTGGCAAAGTCTCTGGTTTTCAATATGATCCAGTGAGACTATGTGCCCCGTTGAGATATCATACAATGGGAATACTCTAATATATTTCTAACTAGTTCTTATAGGAATCAACTAGAACAACGTCACCGGACGATCTGGCGTGGCAAAGGTAGGCAGTGGACAATCTGATGATGTTTGTGTTTGCTAGCTTTTTTCAATGGCAAGCAACCTCTTCACCCTCTATATAAGTGCTACCCCTGACGAATTTGGAGTTGCTCTTGCAACCCATTGTTGCCATCACCTATAGAGAATATAATGAAGCATTTGAAGAGCCATCCAAGCCCAGAAATGAGCTTTAAGTGTTAGCCTTGAGTATGAGTAGTGTTTTCGAGCTTGGATTTTTTTGAGTTAAAGTTTAAATACTTGTTGCTCTTGGGGTTTGCCAACACTTAGATAGCCTGGTGGAAGACTTGGTGGCCATCCTTGGTGGAACTTTTATGATGAGGTTCTAGAAGCTTGTATATGGTCTTTAAAACCACCATACAGGAGTGACATATGTGTATTCACTAGTGGAGAGTAGCTTAACCAAAGTTTTTGAGACTTTGGTGCTCCAATGTGGAGTAGAGGCTGTGCAATAACTCGAGATCATGGGGGGAAACCAAGTTGTCTCTTTGTCTTGTTTTTTTACTTTCTCTCTTTCAATTGCTTGCAACTGTGTGACATAATTTATGTTAGTGTGCTTAGCATATATTTCACACCTGCTATTCAAGGACCTAAATATTAGTGGCTTTCTAAGGACATTATTAGTATGTTGGTAGACTCAATAGTTTGTATTTCCACAAAACCTTAGGAGACAATGTGGCTATAGGGGTTTAGAGTTTGCATGAAGAACGAAGAACTAAACATTGGAATGTTGTACATAGCTCTGAAGAATGAGCACTCCACTCTGGATGCTTGGACACAGTCTGTCTAGCAAAACAAAGCCTCTCCATGAGTCATGTTCTTCGCATGCCTACTGTCCTAGAGAGGATACAACGCAAACAAATCTCATAAAGAAAGGAATTGTAGATAACACGGCCTGTGAAGCCTGCCAAACATCAGAAGAAATGACTACACATATATTATTTGGGTGCCCAAATGCCCAATCTCGAATGCACTGCAAACCCCCCCCCCCACACACATGCAGACTGGCCGATGCGGGCAATCAAGGAGATTCGACCACCAGACCACATCCCAAGCAAGTTCTTCACCACCTTCTTACTTCTATGTTGTTGGCACATCTAGAAGATGAGAAATGGCACAGTCTTCAGATCAGACAGGACAACCTTGACCGCAACGTTGGCGGCCTGCAATACGAAAGCATATCTTTGGGGTGCCCAGTTGCCACGTGAGGGTATAGTCATTGCCATAGCCTGGTGCTCGGTTTTAGCTAGCGCAATGTAAGAGAAACGCTAAATAGTGGGCTCTCAAAAACAAACCTTTTGTATCCTTCATGGCTGATTAAGAGCCACTGATCAATACGAAATTAGCTTGGGGACTCCCCATGTCGATTTATCAAAAAAAAGATTGTCACTTTAGTTTGTTAGAGCCAATTCACTCTCTCATGGACCATTTGGTCCTTACAATAACTTTTGTATATGAATTGTACATGTCGTGATGGTTTGAGAACAGATCGTTCATTTTTTGCCGTCATGAATGCCACTAAGAGGAACATGACATGAGTTGATTCATGGATCCTACATAGGGACTTGGGAATGGTCTAGAATTTAGACTAATTCCTGAGGACACATGCACCCAGTCCACCCCACCCCACCGATTGTGTTCCTTTACCCAAATCCAACCTAACCACCTGCTAATTTAAAACCAAACCAAACTGCACCTACTACTCAGACCGGTTTGAATCCATTTCAAACTTGTTTTCTAGCTTCCGAACATGCTTATGCCTTGGTTTATTAACATGCTACTGTACATATGAATGTGAGCATGCATGTTAAGACATCAATCCTCACACTACCATATAGATAAATTGAATAGTGTCTACTTACCATTGGATCACTACAATATAAAATTACAAAAAAACAATTACATGCATAAAGCAAAGATCACTCTCACAAGATCAAATGGACATATAAAATCCTAAATTAATAGGTGTGATATAGATCAGCACTAATGGCACATGACAGATTAAAAAAAAGGTTTCTTTTTGTGTTGTCCACGATGCAAGTTATGTCTTGCCAGCAAAGGATGGTCTATCACCTTGAGATGTCTTGACCTTTTGGACAGTGAGAGAACACCTCATCAAAGACATCAATATTGGGATCAACAGTTGAAAGGTCTTGATGGCTAGAGGGGGGGTGAATAGCCTTTTAAAAAAATCTACAAAGACAAGCTAAAACAAGTTTATCAATACAACAAATAGCGAGATGCGAGTTTTGCTTAGCCTACGGGTGTTTGCAAGCCACCTATCCAAAACACAATTCTAGTATAATGGCACTCAACCGCACAAGTTAAACCGAGAAGGTAACCACAACTACAACTAGCAAGCTACACAAAAGAGCTACTCTAGCAAAGCAAACTAGCTAGCAAAGATAACTAAGAAAGTAATGCGGAGTTGAGTTAGAAGAGTTTTCACCGAGGGGCGAAGTATTGAGCCAACCAATATGATCAACAATGAATACCAAGACAACCGAACATCGGGATCAATCAATCACAATATGAAAGTGATGACACGAAGATTTATCCCGAGGTTCACGTGCTTGCCAGCACGCTAGTCCCCGTTGTGTCCCTCTTCACCACGTGGTTCGGTGGCTAATCGGTCTCACACCGAGCCTCTCAAAAGGCACCACAAGAACCTACCAAATGGCAAAATGTTGCAATGACACGAGCAATCCACTAATGTTGCCTTTGGCGCTTCGCCGAGGTAGGCACAAACCCCTCACAATCACCGGAGGTGGCCAAGAACAATCACCAACTCTTGCCAACGCCTCCTAGCTGCTCCAAGCCGTCTAGGTGGCGGCAACCACCAAGAGAAACAAGAATCCCGCAGCAAATCAACCACCAAGTGCCAACTAGATGCAATCTCACAATGCAAATGCACTTGGATCACTCAATCTCACTTCGAATATGCAAAGAAGCAAGAGAGATGAGTGGGAGGGGGGTTGCTTAGCTCAAAGTGCTCACAAGTATGTCAAAATGTCCAAGAGTGAGAGCCTTGAGCCGGCCAACGAGTATTTATAGACGTACCCCTTCGAATATAGCCGTTAGGAACTAGAAACAGCCGCAGTCGCGCTGACCGGACGCGCTGGTCGCGTGGACCGGACGCGCCGATCGCGCAACAGCTAGTTTCGCGAAGCACTGACCAGACGCGCCGGTCGCAACGACCGGACGCGCTGGTCTCGACCGGACGCGCCGGTCCCGTGACTGACCGAACGCGCCGGTCAACCCTGAGCCGCGCACAACGAAACAGCGACCGGACGCGCTGTTGAACTGACCAGACGCCACAGTGCCCGCGTCCGGTTGGAGTCCAGTAAGCTCCCTGATCGACCGGACGCGTCCAGTCGACAGTGACCGGACGCGCTGCGCGTCCGATCAGACAACCGAAAAACACGCAAGAGCTGAACACTGACCGGACGCGTTCGGTCACACAGTGACCGCGTCCGGTCCAGCGTCCGGTCACCACTGTGACCTCCGTTCGCTTCCGTTTGATTTCCGACTTCCGGCGTAGTAGAAAATAGGCATTTCATTTCCTCGAAATTGCCTGAATCCCGCGCTCGCACGCTCGGTGGGAGGGAGAGAGGACCCCAAACCCTCTCTACCACTCAAACTCCACCGCCATCGCAAATGTGCTAACACCACCAAGTGATCATCACCATGTGCATGTGTGTTAGCATTTTCACAGTCATTTTTCGAGGCGTTATTAGTTCTATCCAAATGCATATGACATGAAATGCACATCTAGAGGCACTTAGGAGTTCAATAGCCGCGTCATTCCCCTCTTTATAGTACGGCTATCTATCCTATAATGTAACCACACTTACTAGGTGTCTTGGTTACTAAAACACAACCCTTAAGCATATACCTTTGCCTTGATCATGTAGGGTTGCGTCCAAATCCAAGTGTGGCCATCATGATCACCATGTCCATCTTGCCACCAACCTTGGAATGTACTAATCCTCATATGCTACATACAACTTAGGCATAGGATTAGTACTTAGGCATTGTTACTAATTACCAACACCAAACATAGGACTTTCAACAGTGTAGGCATGTAAGACTTCCAATTTAATAGATTTGCTCATTTCAACAAAGATATAAATTTGTACTTAAGCTGATCTCAAAATATTGCTTCAACCATCAATAATAACTCTTTGTTTCACCTAGATGACACAAATGAAACAAAGCGTGCTATAAAAAAACTACTTTACAGAAAAAAAGGCTTCTTCATCTCTGCATGCTATCACACTGCAAAGTTACATGATGTAAAAACAAGCTAATTTCTTAATCATGTTGGCTACTTTCCTAATTTGTAGTTGATTAGACAACAACATTAGTAAGTATACTAGAGAACACTTGATACTTCTTGACTTCAAGCTTATTCTACTACGCTTGCAACATCTCAATACATCAGTACTTGACATCAAAGCACCATAATAGCTCACCCTTTACCGATTGCTCAATTGAGTATACTATGCCCTGCACATGGAAGGACTGGATTCATCCAATAGAATTCATAAAAAGGTACAATTAGCTCATCATGAAAATTGAATATCTCCCAGAATGTGTCCCCTTGTTGCCTGCTACATGGTGGTTTTTTTGCCCTCAAGGGCAATGTGCTCCCACCCCATGCACATCCACAGGTGCATGAGGTGGGAGAGCATGCCCCTAAGGGTATATTTAACTTCCCCCTGCCTACTACTACAAAAAATCACAAGGCACACTTCTGGATAGTGGCAATTTAGTTGCGGAAACGAACGCTGAGGCTATTAGGGTGGCCAGGTCAAGAGGGGTAAAAACAGTCATTGCAACAGGAAAGGTAATGCTAACTTTCTTTTTTTAAGCTAATCTTGTAAAGAGATGTTTATTGTCTGTCTCAATGTTTAACTAATTTCCATGTTAATTTTGGAAATAGTCCCGCCCGGTAGTTATTGAAGTTCTCGACAAGGTTAATCTATCTGGAACAATGGGTATCGTTTCATAATCGTCGTCAGGGGTATTTCTTCAGGTTAGGTGGGTGCAATAGCTTGGCCCTTTTCATTAGAACTTTTTTTTATTCCTCTATGCTTGCAGGGTTTGTTAGTTTATGGTGACAAGGGACAAAAAATATATCAAAAGAATTTGGATATAGAATTGAGCAGAGAGATAGGCAGCACAGATACGGATTGATTAACATGTTTTTAACTCTTGTCTATCATTGTAAGGTTGGTGCTCTTGGTGTTTCAGACGCTTCTGTACTCTTTGGAGCATAGAATTGGCCTGGTGGCCTTCAGGCACGATGATTGCTACACAATGATTGATGGTAGTCTAGTGGATTTTTTCCTTGATGTGTATCATGAACCAAAGATGCAGTTTTTTTGGCCCTTAAGGGCATGTTTTCCAACCACATGTACATCCAAAGATGCATGCGGTGGGAGCACATGCCTTTAAGGGCAGATTTAACTTTCCCTTGCCTACTACTATAAAAAAATCACAGGTGGATGTGAACAAACATTCTAGAAGAAAAAATACAGCAAGATAACACATATAGCAGCACTACATAGTTGTGGCAGACATGTGAGAGGAGGAAGCAGGGCCATTCTTTTCATGCACTGTCGGTGGCGTTTCAGACTACGAATTTTTTTTTATTTTTAGCCCAAATTTGAAACATATTTTAAATTTGACCCGAATTTAAATTTTTTTTAAAACTAGCCCGTTTGGCCCCGCCACCATGCATGGCAGGGCAATTGCACTGAACCCCGCCATGCATGGTGGCGGGGTGCAGGCGCCACGTGGCACGCTACAGGCCAGCGTGGAAAGGGGTACCCCGCCATGCATCATGGCGGGGTACCCCTAACCCGCTACAGATCATGGCGGGGTACAACCCCGTCCATTTAAAAGGCCGGGCCCTTCTTGTTTTTGGCTATCCTTCCATTCCATACCTCGCAGCGCCCCTCTCCGCCCCAGGACCTGAGCTCCCCTCCCCTCAGCGCCCTTCTCCGACACCCCTCCCTCCTAGTGCTCCTTCCCGTCGGCTACCGCCCCATCGTCGGACCTTGTCCCGGCCACCCCTTCTCCGCCCCATCATTGTAGTATGTTTGGTTAATGTAGTTAGTAAAGTTATATTAGTTTTAATCGTATTGATATTGTGGATTATTTTTGAATTGTAAGAATTATAAGTGATATGTGTTTTGTGTTGAAATCATTTCGTGTTTTTAGATGGAGGACTCGTATCGTGAGTCGATTTGGAGGAAAAAGGGTCGTCCTAGAGAGATGTACCCCGACGTGTCTTGCAAGGATGCGCCCGTGCCTCTCGAGGAACCTTTCCCTAACTGTGACTATGGTCATCCGGCGCACGTGGGCCAGTCGAGACATCCGGATACTGCGGCACGTTGCTTCTACACATGTTATAGTTGTAGCGTAAGTAATTGTGCCCTTTGTTTTTCTTATTGGTTTCTGATGTTGTATTCCCGATGAGATAATTGAAACTTTTTGGTAGCCCTACTTCCGGTGCTTTTTCTTCCAATGGATCGACGGTCCGGACAAGTTTGACCCAAGGATTCTTCTTTTCTACCCCGGCATTGATCATTGCAAGCGTGAGGTGTTTACTCGCTGGGTTCCGCCCCCTCCTAACCCTCCTCCTATGATGGAGGAAGAGAAGGCCGTAGCATCGGCACGGCGGCTCGAGGATCCTCCGAAGTGCCATTGTGGAGAGCAAGCCGTGATAAACCCACGCAATGAACAAGAGTTCATTTGTCCTCTACGGCGTGAGGTAAGGTTTGAGTTAACCTTGAAATGTCATGTCCTATATGTGTGTTTTACTGTTTTGATTTTGTAGGATCATGATTTTCCAAAGTGCCGTTTCACGGAGTGGGTCTATGGTCCAAAGAGCCATTGGCCGGAGCCGGAGAAGAAGGAGGAGGTGCCAGACTGGAAGAAGAAGAGGAGGTCTATTGCGCCTCCTGTGATGTTCAAATGTGGTGTCGAAGCTAGCTACGGCCTAGTCCCTTCAGGCCTTGGGATTGGCCACTTCTGTGGCCACATGATCGATTATGACGAGGTTTGCTAGGACTGTTGACACTTAGTGCTAATGTTTTATTTTGTTTGCTTTGGTACACTAACTTTGTATTGCAACAGAGCACTCAGAAATGCAAATGGGAATCATATGATGATGTGTTTAAGTTCAAGGATGAGTATAAGTGTTGACATCATTTTTCGGCACGTGTCAAGATGGTCAGGAAGGGTTGATCAGCAGAGGAAAGATTACTGTGAAGATTGATAGCCGATGAAAATGAGCTTGTAAAGAAGGCTGCTTGAGTGGTGGTGGCATGTGGATTCGGATTGAAGTGTTGCTGATAAGGCTAAGGGTACTATTGCCGATGCCGATGGAAGAGACTTGAAGGCTGCTGCCGATGGAACAGGGGGTGTGCCGATGGAAGAGACTTGAAGGCTGCTGCCGATGGAACAGGGAGTGTGCCGATGGAAAGAAGGTCGATAAGAATACCATCGTGATTGAGGCGGAATATAGAATAAGATAGAAGTCAATTTCCTTGTATACGTTTATTAGAGTCTGAGTTGTATCAAAGTCATGTGTTTCCTTAGATTTGGATTTAGTGTCCTGGTCGTATTTGGTTACGTTTCTGTAGATCAGGATATAAATATAGGGTGAAGGGCAATGTAATAAAAAAATCAATCAATACATCAAAAACCAGCTTTTACTCTTATTTGCATCTACTTTTCGGCGACTTCGTCAATTTGCATACTTTTTTCTTTTTACGAGTTCTCATCGATTCGGCGAGTTGCATTGCTCCAGTGCAATCTTCGACGATCCTCGAGTTCCGCGTGAGTACCTCTTGGCCGTGACATCCGGGCGTATCGCTGTTGTCAGGACCAAAGTGCTCGTATCTTCATCCTTGTCGATTAACAGGTCAAATCGACTGGTACGCTTTGGATATCGATTTCGGGTATTAGCCCTTTGTGTTTGCAGATCCACTTTTGCATCAACACATCTTTTGGCACACTTGGTGGGACAGATCTAGTCAATATGCTTAATCCTGAGATCGATGCGGGGAACGTCATCGCGGTAACAGAAGAAGATCTCAAGGAAGAACAGAAGCAGGCTATGGAAAGGGATATAGAAGAATATAGACAGCTTTGCTTGAAGTCATTCAGCTTGAACAAGAGTGGACAAGTCATCCAGAAGCAAGATTTGCCGTTGCCTCGGCAAGTTACCTTCGACTCTAATCCGGGTAAACTTCAAGAGATGGTTAATTCTGCAGTAAATCATGCTTTAATTAATCACTCCAATGTGTTGTCCAATACTGTTCATAATGCTGTGATTCGAACTTTCAAAGAAGGGCAAGCGTCACCTCATTACGTTGGGCCTGCTTATCATCAACCAGAATCAGCATCTGTTATTACTCCATCGGCTCCCCCAGCCGTTGTGGGAACAGAGATTACTTCCCCTCCAGTATCAGCAGGTTTATCTAACGTACAGTCTACACCGATGCGATCAGATTTAGCATTATCAGGACGAGTTCAGCTTAATATAGATCTATCGGCATCGGCTTTATCAGGTTCTGTGCCACAAAGTAATCAGATTCCTGCTAATTGGTGGGGATACGGTATGCCTCCAGAGCCATCTGCTTTTAACACTGGATTACCTCAAGTATTTGACATAGCAGGAAAAGCTACTATGACATCGGCTGGTTCGCCGATAGCTCAAGTACCTCAATATACTATAGCAACTACTGTGCAACCAACTCTAGGAGGTTTCCAGACGCCTTTGGGTCAAACATCTAATTCAAGTCCATCGGCAAATTTGTTACCGATGCAACAGAAGGCTCCTATTGTAAGTCAACCCGGAGTCCAGGTTATACCTCAAGTTGGTTGTAATTATCCAGCAATGCCAACAAGTTACCAGCCATCGGCAAATTTTGTACCGATGAACGCTAGTAATAATTGGTCAGGGCAGTTTCCCACTCAGCATACAGTTCAGTCAAGTCAGCAAGCTGCAGGTATTCATCAAGGTCACATGCATGCTGGTTTTCAGAATCAAGCATCGGCAGCTCAGCCGATGAATCCTTTCCAGTAGATTAATGGACCACAAATAGTAGCAAATATGCCAATTGCTGGAGATCGTGGGCCACAAAGATATGAAGGGTATCAGCAAGTACCTCCAGTGGAAATTCAGCCGTATCGTCAACAAGATGTTGATGCTTTTTGGGTCGATAAAATAGCAGAAATTATGAAGGATCAGTTTGGGATCAAGCCCAAGGTCAATACCTATTCTTATCGGACTCCATATCCTCCGGCATACGATTTAATTCCTCTCCCAAATCGGTACAAGGTGCCAGATTTCACTAAGTTCTCTGGGCAAGATGATACATCAACCATGGAGTATGTTAATCGCTTCATTATTCAATGTGGAGAGGCAGCTAGTAGAGATGAATTGAGAGTTCGTTTGTTTTCATCATCTCTATCTGGATCAGCATTTACGTGGTTTATTTCGTTACTGCCAAATTCTATTATTACTTGGGCTGATCTGGAAAAGCAATTTCATAAATATTTCTTTGCTGGAGTTCATGAAAAGAAGCTTACCGATTTGGTAAAGTTAAAACAGCGCAATGATGAATCGGTGGAAGGTTTTGTGCAAAGGCTACGAGATGTAAAGAATAAGTGTTATAGCCTGGTATTGGATGATCGGCAACTTGCCGATTTGGCCTTTCAGGGATTGTTGCCACACCTTAAGGACAGATATGCTTCTCAGGAGTTCGAAAGCCTAAGTCATCTCGTTCAAAGGATTTCTGATCAAGATTATAGGGTTTTTGAACCCAAAAGGAATTGGAACAAGAAGGTTTTATTTGTCGGAGAGGTGGAAGATTCTGATTCGGATGAAGAACCAGTTATCGGTTTGGCTGAGTGGGTTAAGAATAAAAAGCCGATATCTTGTCCCTTTGGTCACAAAGAGCCAGAAAAGTTTACTTTCGACATCACCAAAGCCGATAAGATATTTGATCTTTTGCTTCAAGAGGGCCAGATTAAGCTGTCACCTAATCATGTGATCCCATCGGCAGAAGAGTTAAAGAAAATGCTGTATTGCAAATAGCATAATGTAACTTCACACAGTACAAATGAGTGCAAAGTGTTTAGACAGCAATTACAATTAGCTATTGAGTCTGGGAGAATAAAATTTGGTAATTCTAAAATTTAGAAGCCGATGAAAATTGATCAACATCCTTTTCCAGCAAATATGTTGGATGCTGAAGGAAAGACTAAGGTGTTGACATCGGAAGCTGCTGAGAAAAACGCATCAGTAGATCCCCAACATCGGATAACTACCGATGATGCAAAAGGCAAGGGACTACTAAGAGAAGGTGGCAGTTCTGGAAAGCCACCTCGATCTGGCATTGTAATTACCCATCAAAGGCAACAGAAAGGCTGGCGTCAGCGAAGGGACCGATATCGACAACAGCAAGAAGAAAGACGACGAGAAGAGTGGAATCGGCATAAGGATCATTGGAGGTGTCCATTTTTTATTCATTGTTGGGAAGAAGGTATTAAGTTACCTGAAAATTGCCCAGAATGCAATGGTTATTATGGGGTTAATCATCCAGAAAGAAGGTTTCAATCTGGTAGTCAAGGTTTGTCCATCAATGAGCCGATCAGGGGTAAAGCATCAGTACATGATCGGCTAGGGGGCAGGCTCAGTGTACATGAAAGGCTTGGTAAACGCGTTACGTATTTTTCAAGAAACCAGGAGAAACTTGAAGAGATGGCAAACGCGAGAGTTCCTGATGAAGAGATATTTTATAGGGATCCTAATATACGTCGTGTAGAGTCAACCAGGACCTACCAGCCAGTGTGGAAAACTAAACTTCCTCAATGGTGTCCAGAAGGTTTGACAAAGACACAGAAAAGGAGAATGCAGCGAGAGCGTCAAGAGGACTTATACCAAGAAGAGAATTCCTCCAATGAGAGATCTGGTAATCAACAGTGGCAGATAAAGCACAAAAATAAAGGCCCATCGGCAGATGTTAATATGGTGTTTATGTTGCCGATGGAATTTTTGACACTCTCTGATAATGAGGAAGAAGTTGTTTTCTCTGACCAAATAGCTCAATTAACGTTAGATCCGATGTTGGCTGTTTTTGAGAAACCTGCCGATGATGAGAGACAACATCTCAAGGCTTTGTTTGTAAAAGGCAGAGTTGATGGGCAGCCTGTATCTAAGATACTTATTGATGGAGGAGCTGCAATTAATATCATGCCTTATGTGATGTATCGGAAGCTTGGTAAGGGAGATCAAGACTTGACTAAAACCGATATGATGCTAAAGGATTTTGAAGGCAATGTGTCACCAGCTAAAGGGGCAGTATGTGTCGAGTTGACCATCGGTAGCAAAACCTTACCGACGACTTTCTTTGTCATCAATGGCAAGGGTGCATATAATCTGCTTCTAGGAAGGGATTGGATTCATGCTAATTGTTGTGTTCCTTCTACAATGCATCAGTGCCTAGTACAATGGATTGGAGATAAAATTGAAGTCGTTCCTGGTGATTCTTCTTATATCATCGCATCGGCAGAATCAGACACTTATGAACGAACCAAGTGCATATCAGGAGAAGCTTGGGAAAAAGAGTTCCTCAAGGTTGCCGATTACGAAATTACACCGATCCAAGCAGTCGGTTCTGAAGAAGAATTTTAATGGATAGGTTTGCCGATGATGGAAAATTAGGCCAAGGGTTTACATCGGCTGATGAGTTAGTAGAAGTAGATATTGGTGAAGGCGATAGGCCAAGGCCTACTTTTATTAGTGCTAAGTTAAATTCCAAGTGTAAACAGCAATTAGTCGATTTGTTAAAAGAATACAAAGATTGTTTTGCTTGAGATTATACTGAAATGCCTGGATTAGACCGATCGATAGTTGAACATCGGTTGCCTATTAAGTCTGGATTTCGGCCACATCAGCAGCCAGCGCGCTGATGCAATCCTAATATACTTCCAGATATTAAGGCCGAAATAACTAAATTGATTGAGGCAAAGTTTATTCGACAGCGTCGATATGCGGAATGGATTTCTAATGTGGTTCCTGTTTACAAGAAAAATGGGAAACTTCGTGTTTGTATTGATTTCAGGAATCTCAATAAAGCCACACCGATGGATGGTTATCCAATGCCGATTGCTGATTGTTGATTGATGCTGCAGCGGGACATCAAATTATCAGTTTCATGGATGGTAATGCAGGTTATAATCAAATATTCATGGCTGAAGAGGATATTCCCAAGACTGCTTTTAGGTGTCCAGGTCATGTGGGATTATTTGAATGGATAGTTATGACGTTTGGTTTGAAGAATGCCGGTGCTACTTATCAAAGGGCTATGAACTTTATTTTTCATGAATACATCGGCACGTTAGTAGAAATCTACATCGATGACATAGTGATTAAGTCTGGGGACATCACAAAGCATCTAATCGATCTACGGAAGATATTGGAGTGCACAAGGAAGCATGGATTAAAAATGAATCCTAATAAATGTGCATTTGGTGTATCGGCAGGACAATTCTTGGGTTTTATGGTGCATCAGCGAGGCATTGAAATTAGTAGGAAGTCTATTGAGGCAATCAACAAGGTTGTTGCTCCTACCAATAAAACTGAATTACAATCCTTGATCGGCAAGATTAATTTCATCAGGAGATTCATATCTAATCTGTCGGGTAAGATCAAGGCCTTCAGTCCATTATTGAAGTTGAAAGCTAATCAGGAATTTAAATGGGGAGATGAGCAGCAATTAGCTTTAGATGAAATTAAGAGTTACTTAACAAATCCTCCAGTGCTAGTTCCACCTCAATATGGGAAACCTTTCAGATTGTATTTGTCAACTGATGATACTGTTATCGGTTCAGCTCTTATTCAAGAATTTGAAGGGAAAGAACGTGTTATTTATTATTTGAGCAGACGGTTAGTGGATGCTGAAACCAGGTATTCAGCTATCGAGAAATTATGTCTGTGTTTATATTTTTCCTGTATTAAGTTGAGGCATTATTTACTATCGGCTGAGTGCACTGTCATATGCAAAGATGACGTGGTCAAATATATGCTGTCGATGCCGATATTAAGTGGTAGAATTGGTAAATGGATTTTAGCGTTGTCAGAATTTGACTTATGTTATGAATCGGCTAAGGCAGTTAAAGGACAAGTTATGGCTGATTTCGTTACTCAACATTGCAACACAGTAGATTCTCTGAAAATTGCTCCTTGGACACTTTTCTTTGATGGATCTACATGTGGTGAAGGAGCAGGCATCGGCATTGTGTTAATTTCCCCTCAGGGGAGAAAGTATGAGTTTTCATTGCCGATTGTTGCTACATCGACAAACAATCAAGCTGAGTACCAAGCCCTGATAAAAGGATTAGAATTGCTTAAGGAAGTACGTGCCGATGCTGTTGAAGTCTTTGGTGATTCTATGTTAGTTATAAATCAGTTAGCTGGGATTTATGAATGCCGAAGTGAAGTTTTAATTTCATATTATGAGAGATGTCTGCAGTTGTTGAAAGGGTTTAGGAATTTTCATCTGGAACATGTTTCTCGATTGCATAATGAAGAGGCTAATCGATTGGCTCAGCATGCTTCAGGATATCAGCCTATTCAAGAAGTGTTAACATCGGCAGTTGATACCGATGACTGGAGAAAGGAAATTATTGATTATTTAAGGAATCCATCTAAAAAGGTTGAAAGACGTATAAGGTTCCAAGCTACCAAATATGTGCTCCTCGATGATGAATTGTATTACCGTACCATAGATGGAGTTTTACTCAGGTGTGTTGGTGTCGATGAATCAAAAAGCTTGATGGGTGAGATTCATAAAAGAGTATGTGGAGCTCATCAGTCAGCTTTCAAGATGAAATAGATGATCAGAAGGAATAGATATTATTGGCCGACTATTCTCGAAGATTGTTTTAAATATTTTAAAGGATGTCAGGAGTGTCAAAAGTTTGGTAATATTCAAAGAGCACCCGCATCGGCTATGAATCCCATAATTAAGCCTTGGCCGTTTCGGGGTTGGGCTATTGATCTCATCGATCAAATTTATCCACCATCGAGTAAGGGGCATAAATTTATTCTGGTTGCTACTGATTATTTCACAAAGTGGGTTGAAGCAATTCCTTTGAAAAAGGTGACATCGGCTAATATGATTGATTTTGTGAAAGAGCATATTGTCTACCGATTTGGTATTCCTCAAACCATTACTACCGATCAGGGTACCATGTTTACATCGGGTGAATTCGATGAGTTTGCTATAGGTATGGGGATTAAGATTTTGAATTCTTCACCATATTATGCCTAGGCTAATGGTCAAGCTGAAGCTTCTAACAAAGGAATTATCAAGCTCATTAAGCACAAAATTAAAGAATATCCTAAAAGCTGGCATACAATATTAAATGAAGCATTATGGTCATATCGGATGGCGTGTCATGGTGCAACCAAGGTAACACCTTATTAGTTGGTGTATAGACACGACGCAGTATTACCTTGGGAGGTTAAAACTGGTTCTAGACGAATACGCTCTCAAGATCAATTGACGGCCGATGACTATGATACCCTTATGAAAGATGAATTGGAAGATGTAGCAAGTCATCGGTTAAAAGCTTTAGCTAGCATTGAGGAGAATAAGAAAAGAGTAGCCAGATGGTATGACAAGAAGGTGAAGGTAAAGGAGTTTGTCGATGGAGATTTGGTTTGGAAGTTGATTTTACCGATTGGGACTAAGAGTTCTAAGTTTGGCAAATGGTCACCTAATTGGGAAGGTCCATATCGGATAAATCAATCTGTTCCTGGTAATGCATATATTCTCGAAACCCTCGAAGGGGTTATATTTCCCAGAGCATTAAATGGAAAATACTTAAAGAAATATTACCCTAGTATCTGGATAGATGCATAAAAGTGTAATTGCCGATAACAATCCTATCGGCTAGAGTTAAAACAAAGTATCAATGTATTGTTGCCGATGCGCTAATTTAACAAAGTCTGGATAGCCGATATCGCACGCAGGCGAATTTCATCGGCTTCCTTTAATTCTTTGGCATCTTCATCGGCAGTTCCTTCCACAGGTTTGAGTTTCTTTTTCAAGGTCAAGGCCTTGTGAGCTTGGGCATCTCGTTCCTGTTGAAGGGCTTTGATAACGTCAGGAAGCTGGTCTTCTTCTTGCTTGGCTTGAGTCAGAGCTGCTTCAACCTCTTCTAGTTCAGCTAGCAAAGCTGCTCTCTTTACCGATAGATTTAAGATTTTCTGCTTAAGATCAGTACCGGAGGCTTGTAAGTTGCTGATGCTTTTGTGCTTCTCATCGGCAGTTTGCTTCAGTTGCAGCATTTCTTCCTTGAGTTGAGCTTGAGCTGCTCTGTCGACAATACGATGAGCGGCCCGTTGATATTGGAGTTGTCTACTCTCTAGGTGGACTGCTGGGAAGATGGTTTCTTCAACATCGGTAGGAACTTGGCCACGGATCATTTTGAAGATAGTTTTTGCAGGGTCTGAATCGATTACCAGTTGAGCAGTATCTTGTTGCAGCAGATTCAGAAGAGCTTCTAGCTAGCCATAGATGTCTGCCGATATTGTTCCCAATGCCAGGGAAGAACTCACTTCTTCTCCGTTATCATCGGAGACGTCAATAGCAAAAGAAAACAAGCTATCGGGAGAATCTTGTTCCTGTGAAGAAAAGAAAGTTAGAGATCCTATTTGAGGATAGATGTGGTTATTATAAACCAAATAGTCAATCGGTTTACCTGCTTCAGGGCAATTTCTTGGGCCTGGCTTGAGGGAGCAGTTTGAAGAGGGTCATGCAAAAGATCGGCAGGGGATGCCGATGGGATGTCTTCTACGACCTCATCAGTAGTTGGCCCTTGGGGTATGATGGCCGAGGGTATATTTTGTGCAGGAGGGTCAACTTGTTCAATTACATCAGGTGGCTGACTAATAGATGTTGAAGCGGACGCAGGGGCTGATTTCTGTCGCTTTTGCTGAGCTTCGACATCGGTTGAAGCTTTGCGCTTTGTTTGGGTCTCAGCGACAATTGGCTGGGGGGCATCGGCACTTGTTGATTGGGGAACTTGAGTGCTTGGTGTGTTTGCCGATGTACCCATTTGTTGCTGCAAAAATGGGTGTGAGATCGGATATTTGACAGAAAGAATATGAAAATAAAAGAATACCTCTGAAGGCTGGTTAGAGGTCGTGGTGCTTGATGTTGGAGGAGTTGCCGATGATGATCCAGCTGCGGCTCTTACACAATGACAATTATATGTTAATATAGTTTGTATCGGCAGAAAACAAAATTAGCAAGGTTATTACCTTAAAAGCCTTAATTAGGCTTGTAGCAGCAGCCATTGGAGTGGCTCTGGATGTTGCCAGTCTTGGTCTGGAGGTGATAGTTTTGGTACGGGTCCTCTGGAAGGTTAAGGCGTCTAAGGAAGGGGAGTTGTAGCCGATTATTGAAACCGGAGAGATAGGGTGGAGGTTGAAGGGTCTCCCACTTTTGCTTACTGATGGAACTGGATCATCGGCCTGTTACGGGAAAGATTAGCTGCCGATGTATATATATATATAAAAGGGGAGAAAGACAAAAGAAGTTAAAAGAAACTTACTGCATCGCCAGGTATGGCGTAGTCGGGATCGATCATGTGCCGATATGTGTGAACGGATGTTGAAAATAACTGTTCTTTCCACTCTTGCCACCATTGCTTATATGATTCTGTGATGAAAGACGCTGGTGACCAGGCGGAGAGATCAACATTTGAAATATCGGCATCGGGAGCAAGTCTTACTACCCTACTCCACTCAGTTCCAGTGGTGATGGTTTCTCTGGGCTTGATCACATCGGCAAAGCATAGCTTGATTGGCAGTTGCCCAAAAGCTAGTTGACGAGATACTGCCGATGGATTGTAGAATTCATAAGTAGTGTTGGAGTTCTTCCCACTACCAAATGTATTCACCGGAATTGCCCTGGGAGTAATAATGGCCATCATAAGCTCATTATCTTGATTCAGATCACTATCGGCAAAGTTGAAGAGGAGGGGGAACTTGTTATCTTCATCAATATAGGGTACCCAAGCCCTAAGATCACGAGGGAGACCATGGTAGAAATTCTGGAAAAACCTGCCGATTTGATCTTCGTTAGCCTCTGTTCCAGGGAGGACAATTATAGCTTCGCCGAAGTTGAGAGGAGGGCGTGTTGCCAATTCCTCGTCTCCAAGAGCATAATCTTCGGCAATCTCTCGTGGGAATTCTTGGGCGAAGAAATCCCATTGTAGGCGCTTATGCATATGAGCGTTTAACCACATATTAATGAACCACCACGGGCCTCCCAAATTGCCGATGGGTTCACCAAGTAGAAGCTTCTGAGACACTTGGTGGAGGAGGTGGTAGGTCGAGCTCAGGAGGTATCGGCCAAGCGGGAATCTGACGCCATTGGCCAAGAGTTCGGCTGCTGGGAGGAAGGCGTTGGTTGGTCCTACCGATCGGCCACAGAAAATAAACTTCTCCAACCACATGTTCAAAAATATGGCGTGTTCCCTTTGATTGACAGTACCAGTCTTTTGGTATTCCTGGATGTATCCTGTCCAGCCGCCGATGTTGCGTGTATTCACTCTGTATTCAGCTCTTCTGCCATAGATGTGGCCTTCATCGACGGTTGAGATATCCAAGCCGGTGAGCATGTATACATCGGCGAGAGTGGGGGCACATGGGCCATGACCAAACATAAAGGTATTTGTGGTATCTGACCAGAAGTGAGCGGCGGCTATCATCATAGATTCATTCTTTTGCATATCGGCAATGGATAGCCTGATGCATTGGTCTATCTTCCGCTCTGCCCAGAACACTTGCATCGATCTGTTGACCCTCAAGTACCAATCTTTCCACCCTTTGGTGGGTTTGGGCCAAGATCAGAATGTATCCTTCCATAGATTCAAAGAGAAATTTTGAGCTTTGAAGGGAATTCGGTTAGCCTCTGCATTGATCAAGTCAGTTGGATCTGGGTCGCCCATTGGACCTAGGCAATGGAGGAGAGGTTAGTTGGTTGGAATAACCAATGTGTTGCGTAGTTCCTGAGTTTAGAAGATCAAAAGAATGGAAGAAGAAAAATACCAACTGTAAGAACTCGCAAAGAACCAGGAGGATCGAAGTAAAGGTAATAAAAGAAGAACGAACCGCAGGAACGTTGAAGTTGACCGCCATTGCTTCGAGAAGGATGAGGGCACGAGCTGGGGACTTGAAGTTGACAATGGAAGGAGCTCTGGTGGGTTGAGGACGCGCAGTTATTTGCTAGGGTTGCCGCCGGAGAGAGAATGCCAAAGGTTGAGGTTTGAAGGTAGAAGATGAGCAGTCCGGAGAAATCTATTTATAAGCCATTTGGAGTAGGGGTATTCTTGACTTATCTCTATGCCGCGCGCGGGTGGATCGAGGTGGTTCAGATGGATATGGTAACTGTTCGCACGACAATCAAGGGATTGTACAGAAGATTTGATGGCAAGTAATCATGACTTGGAAGAGATCTTGGTACAGGATCTGTCAGTACTAAAATGGTGATGTTGCTATGATAAGATCTTGCCGATGGATTGTTATTTTGGTATCTCAACCGTGATTGAGGAAAAAGCAGTTGGAAATTGTGCGATATTTACTGAGATACATGGATTAGAACTAGATTTGATTAAATTTGATAACAGATTGTGTTATGCTTGGAGAATGGGTTGAAAAATAGGTAACAGCAAGCATTATCTGGAGTAAATTTCGGAGCATCAGTATCTTATACTCCGAAATTGGGGGGCATGTGTTGACATCGTTTTTAGGCACGTGTCAAGATGGTCAGGAAGGGTTGATCAGCAGAGGAAAGATTACTGTGAAGATTGATAGCCGATGAAAATGAGCTTGTAAAGAAGGCTGCTTGAGTGGTGGTGGCATGTGGATTCGGATTGAAGTGTTGCTGATAAGGCTAAGGGTACTATTGCCGATGCCGATGGAAGAGACTTGAAGGCTGCTGCCGATGGAACAGGGGGTGTGCCGATGGAAGAGACTTGAAGGCTGCTGCCGATGGAACAGGGAGTGTGCCGATGGAAAGAAGGTCGATGAGAATACCATCGTGATTGAGGCGGAATATAGAATAAGATAGAAGTCAATTTCCTTGTATACGTTTATTAGAGTCTGAGTTGTATCAAAGTCATATGTTTCCTTATATTTGGATTTAGTGTCCTGGTCGTATTTGGTTACGTTTCTGTAGATCAGGATATAAATATAGGGTGAAGGGCAATGTAATAAAAAAATCAATCAATACATCAAAAACCAGCTTTTACTCTTATTTGCATCTACTTTTCGACGACTTCGTCAATTTGCATACTTTTTTCTTTTTACGAGTTCTCATCGATTCGGCGAGTTGCATTGCTCCAGTGCAATCTTCGACGATCCTCGAGTTCCGCGTGAGTACCTCTTGGCCATGACATCCGGGCGTATCGCTGTTGTCAGGACCAAAGTGCTCGTATCTTCATCCTTGTCGATTAACAGGTCAAATCGACTGGCACGCTTTGGATATCGATTTCGGGTATTAGCCCTTTGTGTTTGCAGATCCACTTTTGCATCAACAATAAGACAAGAGTAGCACTTCGCAAGATGAGAGGATATCCTGCAAACTACGTCACTGATTTCATTAAGAACCATAAGAAGAAAATGCTACGACGGGCCCAAGAGATGCGTGTTCGTAACCCGGAGAATATTGCGTGGAAGAAGTGGTACGAGAAGAAGAAGAAGGATATAGAGGAGTACCAGGCAAGGAAGGCTGAAGAGGATGCAAGGAAGGCTACAGAGGAGGCTGAGAGAGCAGAGATGCAAGGCTTGAACGATACTATTGCCTCATTATGTGCGAGTGAGTCATTGCGTTTTTGAAAGTCAATCTTCTTTGTTTCACTGGCAATAAAGTCCTTGCAAAGATCATGCTAATTGTTTGCATTTTGTACTTGCAGAGATTGGATGCACCGGCAACTGGCAAGCAGATGTGGCTCGTGCTAGGTACACGGAGAATAGGACACTAAAGCGGGACGCTGGAGTTGGTGGCACCGCAATCCAGACTTACATACTATGTGGAATTTTACCTCCTTGTCAGAATGTCGAACCGTGTAAGGCCTATGATGATACATAGCATAGTCCTAAAGGAACAACTTCATCTCAGACATCGTATTGAAAAGCATTTCCTTCCTCAGTATTACATTTTTATGGTTGTACAATGATTCCTTACACATCTGCAAACCTGTGTCACAAACTGCCATATGCGACATGCTGACATCCTTATAATTTGGCACACCGGTAAAGGGCAAGCCAGCCTCCCTCAGCTGTGTAAGCTCTGCCGATGTATAAGAGGGTGGTGCAATGTATTGTTGTGCCTCCCTAACCCTACTCCATCCTTCATATTCCACTCCATCATCTGCATAACCGGTGGCTAATGTGCCCTGAGTCTGCATGCCATGAAGTACCTCAAGCGGTACTCCTGAGGGCATGCCACGAACTGGTGTACACATGGCAGGTGCACCTCCAGAGGGCATGGCTTGAACCGGTGCTCGCATGGCATGTGGACCTCCTTCCTCATTTCCTGAATCGTCAGAATCAGTGCTAACATCATCACCAATCATTTCCTCCTCTGCCGCCTCCTCCTCCTCCTGTTCGAACTCGTCTACATCAAAATCATTGCTTATATGACCAACTGGAGGAGAATGAACCCGCTCCTGCGTCCAATTACCATCCAAGTCCATACTCTCCATAGTTTGTTGCATCTGCACACCACAATCTCCTTGAGTACCACTGTCGAAGGACGGCTCCTCATTCTCAACATTCTCTAGCACCAACTCAGCCATGCGCCCATGCCGACATTCGAACCTTGGATGACCCTATTATATCGGGACCACTCTGCTTGGTTGCACAAGTCCATCATCACATAGTGTGCCCTATTCTTTCCAACATCAAACCTACCCTTTAGTGTGAAAGCCTCGCCAAACTTCAAACTCAAACGGTCACATAGATCGCTGAAATTAGGGGTGCCATCAAACCATTCCAATTCTTCATACATATCCTCAAACTGGCAATCCTCTCTCCTAACACTTCCTCCGTAAAAAAACTCTTACACCGTAATCCATCTACAAAATGATTTGACATCCGATTATCAACTAACCAATATGGTAGTACTAATTACTACATAACTAACTAACTAACCTTACTTAACTACCACCTAACTAACTTACTAACTAAATTATTAACTAATAACTAATATTAACTAACTAACTACAAATAACTAATATTAACTAATCTTAACTAACTAACTAATAACAAACTAATAACTAATATTAACAAACTAATATTAAAAAACTAATATTAAAAATCTAATAACTAATAACTAATATTACAAAACTAATAACAAACTAAGATTAAAAAAATACCGTGAACCGGGGACGGGCGGCGGCGCGGCGAGGTCGGTCGGGCGGCGGAACGCCGGCGCCGGGACGGGGTGCGGCGGGCGGCGGCGCGGCGGGGACCGGGGCGGGGTGCGGCGGGCGGCGCCGCGGCGGGGGCGCGGTGGCGGGCTGCGGGGGCGCGGCAGCCGGCGGCGGGCGGTGGGGCCGGCGGCGCGGCGGGCACGACGGGCAGCGGGGGCGGCGCGGCACGGCGGCGCGCCGGGAGCCGGGGGCCGGGGCCGAGGGCGCGGCGGGGGCAGACGCGCCGGGGGCCGAGGGCCGGGGGCGGCGCGGCGAGGAGGGGACGGCGGCGCGCGGCGGCAACGGCGACGGCGTCGGCGCGGCGGCGGCTGCGGCTACGGGCGGGGTGACCAAATGCGATGGCGGGGTGCGGCCGTTTATATTGGGCCGTACCCCGCCATGATGGGGGGCGGGGTGTACCCCGCCATGATCGGTGGCGGGTTAGGGGTACCCCGCCACGCATCATGGCGGGGTACACCCTTCCACGCTGGCCTGCAGGGTGCCACGTGGCACCTGCACCCCGCCACCATGCATGGCGGGGTTCAGTGCAATTGCCCCGCCATGCATGGTGGCGGGGCCAAACGGGCTAGTTTTAAAAAAAATTCAAATCCGGGTCAAATTAAAAATATGTTTCAAATTTGGGCTAAAAATAAAAAAAATCCAGACTGCATGGTTCATGTTGTTCCTAGCTTAAATCAGTCCCAACAACTGTAGAGTAATATAACTTTCCAACAGGGTACACTGCTCTGCCAGACTATAACCTTATTTAGTTCCTCATCTAAAACTTTACACCCTATCACATCGGATATTTGGACACATGCATAGAGTATTAAATGTAGACTTAAAAAATAACTAATTGCACAGATTGCGTGTATTTTGCGAGACGATTTTTTAAGCCTAATTAGTTCGTGATTAGACAATGTCGTGCTACACTAAACATGTGCTAATGACGGATTAATTAGTCTTAATAAATTCGTCTCACAGTTTACAAACGAGTTCTATAATTAGTTTTTTTATTAGTATCCGAACACCCCTTCCGACATCCCATAAAACATCTGATATGATACCCCAAAACTTTACACCCTTGAAACTAAACACGACCTAGGTTTCTTGGTAATTAACCTCGCCTCGCAAACAGACATTTCAAGGAAGACCTGGATGGCATCGTAACCGTTGAATTGATGCTACTTTCTGAATGGCAAAGGTGCGTTACTATAGGTGCTTGATCCTTCATTTCCTCTGAGTCTCAGCTTTTGTTTCATCAATGAAATGCACAAGACGATTTGCTAACTAATTGGCTTCTCAATGGAGCACGGTGGCAGATAGCGCCGCCAGAACAGGAGCGCAGAGTACACCAGGTAGTCTGAACTTGTAATTTTTTATTTTCTGAAAACAGGCAGGAGTGAGCAAATCCTCCAGTCCAGTCCAGGCCTATCCGAAACGTATCAATCAACCGATTTTTTATCTTATCAATACAAGTGCGCGTGGGCGTGGAAGAGAAATTCGTGTATTGGAATGGGAACGTGCACTAGGCCGCCGCCGCGGCCTGCCGTCAGTGCCGCGACAGGACGGCGGCGTACAGGCCGTGCGCGGCGAACGCGAGGCCGAAGAGGAGGATGGCCCAGTCGACGGCGCGCTGCGCGGCGCCCGCGGAGTGGCCCACGACGCGGAGGTGGAACAGCGCGGGCAGCACGAAGGAGAGCAGCGCGCACACCGTGCTCCCCACGAAGGACGCGAACGACCCGAACGCCGGCACGAAGCACGCGATCGCCGACAGCGCCACCAGCACCGCCACGCGGCTCGCGTGCAGGGCTGCCCGCTCCAGGGCGCCGCCGACGTGGCAGCGCTTCCGCAGCCACCCGCCCGGCGCCACTAGCCGCGCCTCCACGATCTCGTGGATCGGGTGCATCATCACCGGGAACGTCAGGGCCAGCGCGATGCACAGCACCACCTGCACGAAAAGCAACCATTTTTTGTTTCGCCATTGGTTTCATTTCATCGATGAGGCCGACCGTGTGGATCGATCAACGGCTTGTCCGAGCATGAGAGAGTTTTCCAGACTGACCTTGACGGCGGCGGTGGACCAGGTGGTCGGGAGGTTGAGCGTGATGATGTCCTTGGTGGCGTCGCCGTAGGCGAGGTAGCCGCAGGCGCCGAAGCAGACGTACACGGCGGTGACGCCGGCGATAGCCTGGAGGAGCACGGAGCGGAACCGGCTGCGGTCGGCCATGGACGCCTCGAGCGCCAGCGTCATGCAGAAGCCCTCGAAGCAGAAGACGGCGAAGCCGGCGGCGAACGCGACGCCCCAGAGCCCCGCGACCGCGTCCCGGCCCTGGAACGGCTGCTCGCCGCGCGCGGCCAGGAGCTGGAGGTCCTGCTTCACCACGGTTGCCACGGCCAGCACGGTGCACGCGTCGGCGAGGATGCTGAACTGCCCGAGCGACGACAGCGAGCGGACCAGCGACAGCGCCGCCTGGACGGGCAGCAGCAGCGCGAGGACCACGGTGGCCGGCGTCAGCGGGCCACCGCGTCCGTCCTCGGCGGCGAACACGGACGACACGTTCTGGCCGATGAACACGAGGTACGCCACGGTGCCGCCCGTCTGCGACAGGATGATGGTGGCCTCCGTGAAGTGCCTGCCGATCCGGCCGAAGCACCTCTCGCCCAGGTCGCCGTAGGTGTAGTTGCAGCAACGCTGGTGCTGCTGGCCCTGGCCGTCCTCCTCCTCCGTCTCTTGCTCTCGCAGCTTGTCTCTGCATTCCAGCTTCATTTTGGTGGACGACGAAACTTTGGATCAATCAGTAAGCTAGATCTGGAGCAACGATTAACCGAAACAGGAGGAGCATGGATGGATGCACTGTTACTGTACTGACCAGCAGGAGCATGCAGTAGAATGTCGCGGCCCCGGCGCCAGCGACGCCGAGAGCGCCGGCGAGCCAGCCGGCGGTGCGGAAGGCGTAGGGCAGGCCGAGCACCCCGGTGCCGACGATGGAGACGACGATGTTCCCGATGGTCTGCGCCGGCGTGGCGCCCCTCCGCGCCTCCTCCAGCAGCGGCGCCTTCGCCTCTGCCGCCATTGCCATTGACCGCCGGCAACCAACGCCGTCCTGTCTCTATGGAGGGGAGAAGGACGCCTGCCTCGAGCAACGAAGGCGGGCTTAAACCGTCGACGTCGCCGCGTCGCTTTCCGCAATTCCTTTTCCTGTTGTCTCTTGGATCGACGCGCGCGGAGATGAGGATGAATGGACCGGATGATCCGATCCTGGCGTGGCGGGTGTTGCCGCCGTGTGGGGTGAGGGTAGGTGGCCGAGTAGCGACAGTGGCAATGCACGCATCGGCTCCGTTTCTTCGGCTTATAATTCATCTTTTTCAGGTTGTTTTTTCAGCGACAGTGGCGATGCACGCATCGGCTCCGTTTCTTCGGCTTATAATTCATCTTTTTCAGATTGTTTTTTCAGCTAGAGAAGTATTTTTTCAACTAGAACAGTATTTTTTCTTACAACAAATCAGCTAATAGTGTTTTTCAGTCGGCTTATCAGCATAGCCAAACAGCTCCATCATGTGTTGTGCCAGGTGTGCGCGCCCGTGTTCTTCCAGCCTGTTCGCTTGAGCTTTTAGTCGCTTATTTTCAGCCAGCCAGCAGTATTTTTTTCTCATAACAAACTAGCCAACGGTACTTTCAGCCGCTTATTTTCAGCAACCATTTTTTATTGGATCGCGGATTGGTTTGGCCCCGGCGGATCGGGTGGTTGGATCGTCGCCGCCGACCGTCGGGATCCATCCGGTGGTCGCGGTGGGGCTCATGGATCCGGAGGCGTCGAGTGGCTGACGAGAGGAGCACCCGCGTGCAGCACGATCGTTTGTCACCGTAATCTCATCGCCAGAGAAGAATCATGTAATGGCGAGTCATGGGAGAGCGGACCAATGGTTAAGCACAATCCTTCTGTATTGTTTTCCTTTCGGACGGAGAAAATCTTTTTCTACGGTAGTCCATTACTACAAACGCTGCTAACTAGGCTTTTAGAATCGGAGGCTCTCGTTTTTCACCGCGTGGAGAAACGGCCCGAGTGATATGTTAGCAAATCTTTTCCTTGCTTTAGCCGGACAACACTCCCTCAAATCCAATTCCAAATTATAAGATGTTTTTGACTTTTCTAATTTTAATAGCTTTTTCTACGCATCTAGATATATGTTATGTCTAAATACCTACTGATAAAAGCTATTTGAATCTAAAAATACTAAAATGTCTTATAATTCAAGACAAAGCAAGTAATAGTTTTGGCTAGCCTCAGCTAGTTAGACGAGTCTAATGACTTGTTTGGTTGTCTCATGCATCTAGCTTGGTCCGTATGCAAGAGCTTGGCTCACTCCACACATCCTAAGCGCATGCATGCTATTTTATTTACTTTCTTGTATGCATAGAGTCTGACTCCGAAGAGATATTGTTTAGCTACTTGCATGAGTACACATCATATAACATGAATATATCAAAATAAATATTAAATAATGATTATTTTATTATATTGCGTCATAATAACATTTATTTTATCTTATCAAGCCTTAATCTGCTTCAAAGTTACTTAATATTGATTAATTATGTGCTAGCAAACATCATTAACTGTACTAATATCCGCACGACGCGAGGCCGCCTTGCTAGATACAGCCGATTCTTATGTTTCCCTTGGCCTGGCTCTGGGTGCCCTTTTGCATGCGTGTGGCCAAGCCCAGTGACACGATGCATCCAAACACGGTAAGGCAACCAAACATGTCCTTAGACAAATCTAGCCTAGGAACCAAATGTATTGTCATTTCTATTTGGAATTTGAAAGCGTTCTCATTAGTGCACTGTTACTCCGGACTAAGAACCAGCTAATTTGGGTTAAAAAGAGCTAGTGATTAAAAGAAAGTCGGGTTTTTTTTTTTGCCATTCTACATTTATCCATGTCTCAACTTTTCCTCTCTTATCCCCTGTGCTCATGTGTGGACTAGGGGCAAATGCAACTTTTACCATGAAAACAAGTACCTATTAGTCCAGTATATATCAAACAAACATCTACATATTTTAATTTTAGCTAGTCAGTAATGATTATTTAGCTCAAAAATGTCCTAAATTTCGTATTTGTAAATTTTAATTTTGTATAAAAGCCAGGCACGCGTCTCAGTTTTCATACTCTGTATAGCACATAAACTTGCCATGCATGTTGGGTGCAAATTTTTTGTCAGGCTGCGGCATGTTATGGCATGATGATCTGCTAACTCTTCTACAGGCAGATGCATTAGTATTGTCTCATAGATAGTCTCATACAATGCCACATAATTATGAGACGACTTAAGAGGTAATAAGTACCATGAATTGACGTTTAAGTTGTCTCATAGTAATTCTAGAGTCCTTAATTCGTGGATACAACAATGGAATGTTTGTGAGTTGCATTACAACAACAACAACTTATACAATGGTGTGTAAGTTGTCTCATAAGTCCTAAATTTTAGCTCATGAGGTGGTTGTTTCGCGAAACAACAACCTCTTTTTCTCTCCCCTCTCTCTCCCTCCACATCAGCAAAAATCCTATGGGGCACTTGGTGAGACGGAGTATGAGATCGCTGACGTGTAGCAATGTACTTGTCCTACCAACTAATGTAACAAACCTTGTTGCTGCCGCTGTATGTGGTTACCTTAAGTCTAGATGCAATTCCAACTATAAGCAAAGAAAAAGAAAGAAAAGGGGAGACAGAAAGAGACGTGGTGTGGAGGTAAAGGAAACATGAAACAGGTGCAGAGAAAAAGAAAAGGGAAGATGGGGGCTGAGGAAGTGTTGGTTCAATTATAAGAGATAATTCTGGAGGTGTGCTAGCAGCAACTCACAGTTTTGTACCAAATCTTGTCGATGCACCAATGGCGGAGGCTTATGCGCTTAAGGAGGGTTTGATGCTAGCGCAACACATAGGGTACAAATAATGAAGGAAGGAGGCTTTTCAGCGAATTCGGCAGCTGCAATATATGATGATTGTAATATTGTATGGAGTTGTTTTCAAGATATATCTATTGAACATTGCAGTAGGGAGGCAAACCAAGAGGCCCATAATATAGCAAGAAGAGCTCGGCAACACAGGCATAATTGTATTTAGGTCGGTGAGCCCCTAACTTTATTTAGATCTTGTAATCAATGATGTAGCAATCTTGAATGAATAAAGTTTGTCGTATTGGTTCAAAAAAAAAAGGAAACATGAAATTAAAGAGAAAAATTTTGAGCTGCCAAGTAATGATGAGATTGAAAAGGCTGCAAAAAAAAGGTGTGTGAAAAAAACACATGATGAGATTGAAGCGGCCAAGAAAAAAACACGCTATGTGAGAAATTATTTTATATAATAAAAAAGCTGAGAAATTATATTATATTATAGTTAATAAAAAAAGCTAAGCACACATGTAGTGTGCTCATCATCGCCGGCGTCGTCAGAACCTGCCTACAATAATCTGAGATAGGTTTGCAAAGTTTGGATGATGGCTTACCACGCTTGCCGCGCGGTGCTTTCCGTGTCCAGAAATTGGCTTATGAACAGGTTTAATCTCCTTTTGCGTAACCAATATGGTACAAAAAAAAGATTTCACTTAACTCTCGTGCTCTACCATAATATTGTCTAAGTCTTTTCTTTTCTCTCCAAAAAAAGTCCAAATATATTATGTATGTGTGACGCGAGTACCGCAATGGATATTTGGGCTTTAGGATGGTCTCATGGGCATGTCATATGGGCTGAAGGCCTAGGAGGCTAGGAAACAGGCCCACGTATCCTAACAAATAGGTACGGCCCGAGTAACAATTCTTGTTTTCTGCACGTGTGGATCCTGCACTTATATGTAAAGGCGAAGCACACCCGTGTGTCCGTGTCTCTATTTTTTTTCTTTTGATAAACGCGTGTGCCTGTTTTATTCCTGTTGATGAACACGTGTGTCTAAGTACAAAAAAAAAAGATAAACACGTGTGCCTAATTGACGTCCAACAAAAATGGAAAGAGCACAAGATGGCGCAAGAATCGGTTTGTTGCTGATCCAAGTTTGGATTAAGGGTGTGTTTGACATCGAGAATCAGTTTCGGTTCTCATGAGAATCAGTAGAACCCAAGCCAAACAACAAGCAGATGAAAAGTTTCTGCTAGAAACGGTTTCTGACCAATTCTCACTTTTCTTTCTAGGAATGTGAATAGGTGAAAACATGGTTTCCAACTGATTCTAATTATGCAGTTAAACGGTCTAGTAATTCTGATTCACCATTTTAAACATTTTCTGGGAGAATCAGGATCTAAAACATCTCTGCGAGAATTCGATCCCTATCAAACAGGCTCTAAGTGTACATGGTTCCATCTCGAAATAGGGGAACAAAGGAGAGCCCAAGGGCCTGTTTAGTTGCAATTTTTTGCAAAATGACATTGTAGCAAATTTCGTTGTTATTTGGTAATTAGTGTCCAATCATGATTTAACTAGGCTTAAAAGATTCGTTTCGTCTATTTCGTCTAAACTCTGTAATTAGTTTTATTTTTTATCTATATTTAATGTTTCATGCATGTGTCAAAGATTTGATGTGACGGAAAATCTAAAAATATTTGCAAAATTTTTTAGAAACTAAACAGGGCCTAAGAAGCTGGAAAGAAACGTGGTTCCGAGACGAAGTAAACACAAATGAGAGACAGAGAACGCACGTACTTACAATGTGTGGTCGTTGTTGCTCCGACTTCGACTCCACCTCCGTCTTCACCGGCAGCTCCGGCACTGGAGAACTACACCAAATGCGTAGGAAAAAAGCGCTTATAGAGTTATTATAGGTGACGAATAAAGAAGCTAGAGCTGTTTTATATATACGGACCACGGACGTGGAACCATAAGTTTCAATGGACGTGAACTTTTTGATTTTTTGAAAAAAAAAATCACATGCTGGAACGTGTGGTCGTTGTTGCTCCGTGCTTCGACTCTGGTTCTATCTTCACCGGCTCAGGTAGTACGGGCTAGTTATTATCTCGCTGAGATCACTTTTTCAATATTGAAGACTTTTAGCACATAGCTCAGAGCAAGTTTAATAAGCTTGATTGTCATTCATTCTCAAGAGACGGGTCACGGGAAGTGGCGGTAGCCGCACCCCCCCCCCCCCCCCCCCCCCCCCCACCCCCAAAGCTCGGGAAAACTACATTAGTGCTCGGCGCCAGATCTTGCGACAAGAAAACTTTTCTGTTTTCTCTCTCATTCACCTAACCACTTGCTGATGTGGCTTGGTTATACGACAAGCTACGGTGTATTATTGTACTTGTCTAATATGGATAGCTTCGTATAACTCATAGTATAATTTTAGAATGTGTGCATGAGCTTAGCTCTTATAAAAAACTAGCTATTTTCTCTCTCTCTTATATTAGAATATGAAATAATATGCTTTGTGCTAGTCATAAGTCGCCATTGGAGCTATCCTAGGAGGAACAAATTTTTTGGCTTAAGAAACACATGCCAAAATTCAGAATTTTTTTATCTTAATTATAAATAAAAAAAGCTAAGCACATCATGAAGTGTGCTCTCGTCAACGTCAGGAACCTGCTAGGCACAGAGGAAAACCAATTATCTTTCATCGATATTTATTGTTTGATTGATAACCACGCTTGTCGCGCGGTACTGCCCTCTTGTCTGCTTTGCCGTTATGGTACGAGAGACGGCTTCATGTACTCCCGTATTCCGGAGCGTGCCGCACTTCCATACATATACATGGGCTTTAGGTTGGGTGGACATTGGGCATGACATGTATGGGCTGATGTCCTAGGACACAGGCCCACGTAGCATAAACAACCAAGCACGGCACGACTAACACTTGCCGGGCCCGCGCGGCCGCACCCGCATCACACGTCCACACCTTATCGCACACCTGTGCATCCTTCCTGTAATTCCCAACCTAGCGTGACCATCTCTAAAAGCTGCATCAACATCTACTTTTAGAGGAACATTTGCCTTTCAAATGATATTCCATAGTGATCGTCTTTCATCAGTGATGTACCCGGTGTTTCGTAATCACCTACGGAAACCGCTAACGCCCGGATGTCCGATCCGGCCGCTAGCGTCCAGACACTCGCGCCGCTGCCCCTAAAAACACGCCCGCCCGCAACCCCTCCATTCCTAACGCATTGCACGCGGACCTAGCTTTCATCGGGACGCCCCCCTCCCCTGCCTGACATGCCCGCACCCCCCTATCCCATCCCCTTCCGTTCACCTCACCCCCCCCCCCCCCCGCAGACGCACCCTCGCCCCATCATGCCCCCGATGCCAGCCCCCAGCGCGTCGCGCACCACGTCCACCGGCTCGCCGTGCCCCATTCCCCCGCGCACTCTCCGAACAACATGAAACACGTGCAACATGAAACACTTGAGTGCAACATACGTCTCAAAACAGATGAAACATCTGGAACATTTAGTAGCAACATATGTGAAACACATATGCAATATCCAGATAGAAAACTTGCAACTTGCAACATGAAAACACTTGCTGCAACACAGAAGACTGAAACAGATGAAACATTTTGGAACATACTGTTGCAACATATGTGTGGAACTTATGCAACATCCAGATCAAACGCTTGCAACAATACATCAGGGAATAGATGAAACATTTTAAACAAAACGCTTGCAACATGTGCAACATCCCCCGATCTACTTTGCAACATTCATACAACTCAACTGCAACATACCTTTGAAATGTCTGAAATAATTAAAACATACAATTGCAACATAGTGGGGAGAGAGCCTGGCGCGTGGAGCGCCATGGGCGCCGGGGTGGGGGAGAGCTTGGTCAACGGGGTGAGAGAGGGTGCTGCCGGAGGTGGGGAGTGCGCCGCGCCGAGGTGGAGGAGAGCCTCCAACTCCCCTGCAACACCGCCATGCCACCTCCAAGGATGCTGCCGAAGGCAAGTGGATCTTGGTCGTGCTTCATGGCTCTCGCCGGTGTGCGGGAGAGGACCCCCGGATCTGCAGGCATTGGGGGCTCCAATGGAGGAGGACGCTGGTGTGGGGGAAGGAGCCGTTGGGGTGGGGGAGAGCACGCGCCGGGGTAGGTGAGGGCGCCGTCGGGGTAGGAGAGGAGGAAACCACCGCCGGCCATGGGAGGGAGCAGGGGTGTGGAGAAGACGGGCGGGAGGTATGGAGGAGCGCGGTCGCCAGCTCTCGGCGCCGCGGTGAATTATTTTTCTTTTTTTAGAAACCGGAGGGGATCGGATAAGAACGCCTTCTGGACCTTCTGGCCTGCCAGCAAATCCGTCCGGCGTAGACGGACGCCCTAATACAATCAATACGCAATCACTTAATATGTGTTTAGTTTGGTGGATATTCCTAGGTGGACGATGATGATGATCCATAGATGAGTAGTGTTTGGTTGGTGGTTGACTTAGGTAGGGACATCCACCACAGAAGATTATTCTCTATAAATAATAAATGCAAATCTTCTCTATAAATAATAAATGCTAGATAAACTCGTCCATAAAAATTTGCTGAACAAGCTTGTCCATGTTTGCTACTCTCCTTTTTAAAGTGTAAGTCGACCATTTTTGTTTTTTCTAGATTCATCGCTTTTAATATGTATCTAGACATAATATATGTATCTAGTTTGTATAAAAAAGCAATGTATCTAGAAAAGCCGAAATAAGTTATAATTTGGAATAGAGAGAGTAATCTTTATCATTAGTAAATAAATTAAGGCATATTAGTATGTTAATTATTCCACTTAGTAATTATGATGGTAAGATTAATTTTGTGAGTGCTAATATGTTGATTAATACATGTTTTGTGTGCCAATTAGGATAGTAGTGGTGCTAATTAACATATTCTATTTTAAATTAGTGATTACCATGATAAAATTAGTGTTAGTGTATATTTATCAGTGTCTAATTAGTTGTTAAACCATAAATATAAATAGTCATATATTCTTATCTCATCCACTGTCATCTATCCAACCAAATAGAAAAAATAGCTCATCTCATCGATCCAACTAAATAGACAGCATAGATAACTCCATCCCAAATGATCGTATCTAACTTTGCTCTTAAACCAAACACACCTATACGAGACATATAGCAATCACCCAAGATAAAAAAATACTTTTGGAGGAATATCTGCTTCTCAAATGGTATTCCATAGTGTTCGGCTCTCATCAGTAATGTACCAGATGCTTGGTAATCACGTATGGTACATGACAATCACCCAATAAAAAAAACATGTCATGTGAGAATTTTTTTTAAAAAAAACTCGATGTTATTCCATAGTGATCGTCTCTCATCAGTAATGTACCTGCTTGGTAGCCACATATGGGACACATCAATCACCCAAGAAAAATAAACGTGTGAGAAATAAGAAAAATGGGACATAGCAATCACCCAAGAAAAAAAATCATGTGAGACGTAAAAAAAAGCTAAGCACACATGTAGTGTGCTCGCACTAATCTAATCTAATCTAATCAAATGTAAATGTAATGTAATTGTAATTGTAAAGACAAATTTGCCAGGGTTGGATGAGGGCTGACCACGCTTGCTGCCTGGTGCTATCCGTATCCGGAAATGGGCATATGAACAGATTTGATCTCCCTTTGTGTAATCGGTACGGTAAAAAACAGGGTTTCATTGTTTTAAAAAGGGTTTCATATAACTCCCGTCCTTTTTGAAGAGCACCATAATTTTGTCAAAGTATCTTTTTTCGCCAAAGTGGGCTGAAGGCCTTGGATGCTAAGAAACAGGCCCACATGTCTTAACAAAGTAACAAGCTGTGTGGATCCTGCACTTCTCTCGTGAAGCTGAAGCGTAACGTGTTATCAGTGTGTGTGCACCTTTTTTTCCTTTGGATTTTGATTTGATAAATGTGTGTGCCTTTTTTCCCTGTTAATAAACGCATGCGCCAAATTGATATGTCCAACAACAACAACAAAAAAAAAGGAGAGCACAAGATGTCCAAGCAGAAGCTGGAGTTTGCAGCAGATTCAGGGATGACTCGGGTGGAGCTGGAGACTATGCATTATTGGTGGCACGTTCGGTTCTTCGGTGGCCTTTGTCAGTTCGGAATTTGACATAAGCTCCGATTGGCTCACTATTGGAGGAGGTTAAATTTCGTATGTTTGTAAATATCATTTATCTTTTTCAAATTAAACTGTACAAACACATACGCTCAGTGCTCATAAGTCATAACATACACGTCCTGTTTGGTTCTCTTCTTTAACCTGCCTGCATCTGGGATGGAGGACCCACCGACCAATGCCGAGACGATACAAAGCTTCTTTGTTTGGTTACTTTTTTTTTGCTCTAACCAGGCTACATCGGGCTATTGATTGGTTGCATGAACTTCTTATCCATTTCAGAGACAACACATAAGCCAAAATTACCCAAGATGCATCGCGCTAGTCAGGCCAACGAGAAATGGATTACAATCTCGTTTTTACATAGCCAGGCGATGGGAGAATCTTGTATGAGCTAAACCTGCCCCAAGTCGACATACAAACATTCAAATAATACTTTTGTGCGTCCCATGGGCCAGCTTGACCCATATCATATACTAGCAACCAAACAGGTTTGAACACTAAAAGAAGCCGGGTCTTAAAATTAATGAAGTCACCTCGAGTCGCCTCACTATCGACGAGTACTGTTTACCCTAAGAAAAGTATCATCAAATCCTAAAAGTAGCCCAGAAAAAGACAAACATCACTTCATGTTTAGAATTCCGTAGCGCATCAACTTGTTAAGGTGGGCCCAAACTTGTTTCCAGGCAGCGTTGTGACGCTGCTCATGATCTGTGTTTGGATTAAGTTAATGGATGGGAAAAAAAAAAGATACGAAGAAAACATGAACGAAACAGAGAGGAAAAAAATTAGACGAAAGAAACAGAGAGAGGGGAAAAAAACTAACGGAGATTACAAAGAATCATTAAAAGAAAGCTAAGCACACTTGTTGTATGAGATAGGGAAAAAAACTACCAGAGATTAGAAAAATCATTAAAAAAAGCTAAGCACACTTTTTTTATGAGATAGGAAAAAAAAACTACCGAAATTAGAAAAATCATTAAAAAAAAAGCTAAGCACACATGTAGTGTGCTCTCGTTCATCTGAAGAATTTGGGAAGACACAGACAGGAGACCAATCATCATTCAGTTCAATACAATCCGTATAGGTAGATGGCTAACCACGCTTGCCGCGCGGTGCTACCCGTCTCCACGAACCGGGTTATGAACTACTTTGCTCTGGTTTGCGTAACCGGTATGGTACAACTATTTTTTTCCAAAGTACAATTGTGTAAATATACGCGCGAGCGCATGCTTCCATGGACACATGGGCTTTAGGATGACAGGCCTACGATACGGCCCACGTCGCGTAGCAACCAGCCACGACCCGAGTAACACTCGACGGCCGAAAAAACGTCAACGTCGGCGTCGGCGTCACCGTCACGGACCGCGTCGTGACGTCGGTTTCGCCGACTCATACATCTCCTCCCCTGAGGCCCTGACCCTCAGCCGCCACCGCTTATATATTTCTACAACCACGTCGGTTTCGCCGTCTCTGCCTCGTCGTGACGTCGCGTGTCCGGCCGAGGAGGAAAGCAACTAGCCAACCTGTCACCACACGCGCGCCGGCGCCACCAGATCCTATGTCGGAGTCCGGCAAGGCCGACGCGCGGCCTAGTGTCGCGCCGCCGCCGGCCGCAGCCGATGGTGACGCCGGGGCCGGGCCGGCTGACGCTGGCGGCGTGAGGTCCATGGTGGAGCGGTGGAAGATGGACGGCGCGCCGGCGCGGGCGCGGCTGCTGCTCCGGGCCCTGGCGTGGCTCTTCTCCCTCCTCGCGCTCGTCGTCATGGCGTCCAACCAGCACGGCGGTAGCCAGGATTTCCGCAAGTACCCTGAGTACAAGTCAGTACGCTAACCAAACCATTCTCGATCAACCATTGCAACAATCCATGGTACCGATCGAGTGCTGACTGCTGAGTTTCCGAGCGTGCAGCTACTGCCTCGGCATCTCGATCGTGGCGTGGCTGTACGCCACGGCGCAAGTCCTGCGCGACGTCCACCGCCTCAGCTCCGGGCGGGACCTCATCGCGGCGAGGAAGACGTCGGCCGTCGTCGACTTCGCTGGAGACCAGGTTGGGTTCGTCCGGTGCGCGGGGATCGCAACGATCCGATCGATCCGATCCAACCACCGATGCCCAACCTGGCAGCGTCGTGTCGTGTCGCCAACAGCCGCTGAATACTATACGTTTCTTGTCTGTCTCGATTTTTTCTGATGGAAAAACTGGGAACCTTGGTGCAGGTCGTCGCTTACTTCTTGATATCGGCCATGTCCGCGGCGGCGCCGGTGACGGACTACATGCGCCAGGCGGCGGACAACCTGTTCACCGACTCGGCGGCGGCGGCAATCAGCATGACCTTCTTCGCGTTCGTGGCCATCGGCCTCTCTGCTCTCGTCTCCGGGTACAACCTCTCCATGGAGGCTCTTGTATAGCCTGTAAATCACAACTCTCCATTTCATGTGTCAGGGAACGTTACCCAACCTCAACTTTGTGCATATAATATTGTCTCCACTTGTTTGTTGAGCATTTTTTTCTCTGATAAAGAAGTGTTACTTGATCATTGATCAACAAATTAGTCAAAGCGGGTGTATTGGATTTCATATTTTTGCAACTCAAGGTCTGCTATGCTGTGTGGAATCGATGTCTGCTATGAGTCGATGATGTCATTATCTCCCCCTTTTTCAGAAGATGAAATAATTGTTTGCTTGTAACTACTGTTTAATTTACATAGACCATGCATGCTATCCTAGGACTAGGATCATGCCAACCGCAACAGCCTTTGCTGCTGTGGGAGAGGCAGGTATACAAACAATCGGTCGAAAGAATACAGAGAGAAAAATGAAAAGAAGGATTATGGGCTTATACTATACACAAGACTAACATTATATTACTAACAAAAACGATGACATGGCTGACTGGCTGTGATCCCCAACCTGTCCCCAATGTTCTTGAGGAATTGGTATCTTTCTGCCATGGAAAGAAACACCAAGAGGGCAAAAGGTGGGCACTTATGTATCACTCCAACTATCTGCATCTTCATCGTCACTTCCCACTGCCTGTTACATGTGATGAACAAGAGAGATCGGCAAAAGGCAACATTAACATCAAAATGGAAGCTAACTTGTCGCGAATGAAGCTGAAGTTAAGCGCATAGACAACCTGTCGGATGGCATTTGCCTTTTCTATGATAGCGGCAACCTTCAAGTTTCTAGTACTGGTTCTAGCTGGGGATCTCATGGCTGTTGGCGTAGCTGGAGCAACTGGTTTCAAGCTGAAGGTCTGATCGGAAAGCAAACAGCAAACAAGTTAGGGAGAATGCACACATATTTGAGTTTTAATTTTGTTTCTCAATGGAGAAAGCATTTCATTTGCCAACCTTGTTTCTTATCTGTTCTAGCAACATGTTTCTCTCATTAGGCTTTGGCTTGTCAGTTGATGGTGCAAGCTCTGAAACCTTTCTCATCTGCACAAATATAGATGGCGTTAGGTTAATACAGGGATCCTAGCTACGACACAGAAAAAAAAAATATCAGGATGAAGGCAAATTACCGAGCTTCTATCATGAGCAGCAACAGCATCAACGAGTGGATTCCTTGGGATGTTTTTTATCGAAATAGGCTTCCTGATTAAATGATTGTCAGCGATATTTGGCTCAAATGGGCTCTCTTCTAGTAAAATACCATATTTAGGATGAAGCATCTGAGGTCCAACAGTCCATCCCATCACAGGCAGCTGCTCAGCATGCGCATAGCAACCTTCATCAAGGCCAGTGACCAACTCACTTTTATCACCAGGCCATTCCAGTAACAGGCCTGTGTTGCTAGCCTGGTTTCTGTTTTCCATCTCTAAATTACATTGATCATGTGGATAATCTTGAGGTGCCATTGGTTCTAAGCTGCGCAATGGGCCTCCTGGTTGATTGTCCTCGGAGCTCCCAGCATTATGTTCCTGTAAAAGTTGACTCTCTTGGCCATTCCCTTTCAACAGCGTGCCTGGTGCAGGATGCTTTGCTGTGTCTGAAGGTGCCTCACTTGTACCAGACTGATGCTTAACACCGTCCTCTGATGCATTTGTAATATGCTCTTCATGGTCTGAAGTCTCTGAGGACGATTCACCATGCCGAGGTTGCTGGTAACACCTATTTTCAGAAACATGTCCTTTTGTTGTGGTGCTTTCCATGCTGCCAACAGCATCCATTGACTTATCATCCCCAGATGCAGCTTCATGTGTTTGACTGGGATGCTCACTATTTTCTCTAGTAGCTGGTTGAGGGTCCTGCAGTTCATATGCAGGTAATGGAAACAGAGGGTCTGATGAGTATAAAGCTGTTCCATCTGTCATCCCAGAATCATCCAGATGTTCCTCATCTGCTGTTGTTGATGTGACCCCAGCATCCAGGTGTTCCTCAAGTCCTGTTGCTGATGAAGAAATATGCCCCTGTTCCTCAAGTCCTGTTGCTGATGAAGAAATATGCCCCTGTTGCTTAATGTCCTCTGAAGTCTCTAAGGATGGCCTGTGTTCAGTCCTTGCAACATCAGTTACTGCAACCCTGGTTGATGATCTTCCAAAATCTACATTTTGATCATTATGATCTATCAAAGAACTCTCACATTTATCTTCTTTGATTTCTTGAGAGGGTACTGGTTCTATAGATCTATCTGTTGGATCAAGCAAACCTAGCCTAATATCCATCTCTTGGCTTGATATCTGAACAGGATCTATTACCCTCGCAGGCTCAGTCATACAGCCTTTTCCACTCAGAAGTCCTAGCCGAGGCTTTCCAAGCCTCCACTGGAGAGGAGGGAGAGGGGGTGGTGCTTGAGGATCTTTGTAGGAATCAGTGGGTGGTGCTTGAGGAACTTTGTAGGAATCATTTTGAAATTTTACAGTGGGTGGCAGACCACGAGACAACTGATACGTCTCCTCACTGCTAGGCATGGCAGAAATACAAGTCAACACTGTTGCGTCAGCTAGTACTGGTATATTTGAAGAACATGGTGCACTCTGGGAATCAAATTCAGTTGAGCGATCAGATTCCTTCACTGCTTGTGGAGCAACTCGAAAGTCTAATTCAGGGGGTGCATGAGTTTCCTGCTCTAGCTCCCCAGGAAGAAGGTTTGGTTGTACAGATTCATCAATCTTATCTTTAATAACCAAACATGGAGTGACTTCAGAATCACAATCATCCGAGACATGGTCTTCTGATTTAAGATCCACTAAAGCGGAACTGCTCAAAGGAGGGCGATCTAAATCAAGTATATCCTCATCAGTTGAACATGGAGCGATTTGAGCATCATGTCCTTGTGGAACACAAACTTTTGATTCCCGATCCAGTTCTTCACCATTGCTCAAAGGAGGACCATCCAGTTCGTCGATCTTCTCATCATGCAAAGGAAATGGAACGATTTGAGAATCATGTTCACCTGAGGTGCAACATTCTGACTTCTGTTCTGCTTGAAAAGAAGTCCTCAAAGAATGATGGAATGATTGGAGGATCATGTTCATTCTGACTTCTAGATTGTCCTTAGTGTCATCAACTGAAGGTGATGGAATGATTGGAGGATCAACTTCAAATCCACCAAAGGCACAAACTTCTGCCCCCTGGACTAGAACAGGTTTGCACAAAGTAAGGGCCTCATTCTTCTCACTAGTTGAACAGCGTGGAACATCTTGGTTGTTGTATTCATCCAAGGCACAGGCATGGACCTCTGGTTCCACTGGTACAGCAACATCCAGTCCATCTTGTTTTTCATTAATAGAAGAATGCGGAACAAGGCCAGTACGGATTTCTAGCTCTTGTTTCACTTCAACAACGTCGTTGCTTAAGCATTCTTCACTAGTCTTCTCCTTATGCAGCAAAGGGGAACTACTGCGAGAATCAACTCCAGACAAGCCATGCAGTTCCTGCTGTAAATCCACTGGAACAGAGAGAATATTTAATTCAGGACTTCTGTTATCATAGGAAAACTCAGGAGATTTTAAATGGGAATCTACTCCTGGTGTCTTGCCCTTGTCCTTGAGATCTTCTTTACCAGAAACAGTCATTGATGTAGTGCCTTGTCTATCCACAGCACATGAACATTCAACACACTCAGAACAGAACTTAGAATGAACACAGGCTTCCTGATCTAACTTCACTGGCAAGGCAGAGTTATAACATGGAAAATCTGACTCTCTGACCAGAAAAGCATTTGGATTTTTGTTAGAATCTGAGGCTGGTTCACTGTGAGAACAGTCAGTGACAGATGAAAAATCTATCTCATGATATTCATGGCAGAAGGATCTGAAATCATCTTCAATCATAATTTCTGATGGTAATGGCGCTTCGTCAGGTGGAGTTGCAGGTTCCCAAAGGGCATCACCAGTTATTCCCATATTGTCATGTTGTATTAGAAGTTCTGAAAGGAAATCCTCTTCTTCAGGGAAACATGGTTGGCAATTCATACTGGAAGATGTGTCAATTTGAGTATGGCCCATCAAGTAGGCAGGATCCAGGAATGGGTTTGTACTACTAGAATCTTGAGCGTGCATCCCCCACGCCAAATCTTGATCAGCATCCACTGGTTGTTTCCCAACTGTGTTACTTTCCAGGGTCACTGCACCATCCCTGTTCAAATCGCAGAGAGAGAGATCTTCAGCATTATGACTGGCCTCTTCTAGTAATTCCTCTTGATAATCAGATTCTACTAGAAATTGTGTACCATCATCCCTGTCACTGTATTTTTCACTTGTAGTCTCTACAATAAGAGGAGAGATATTATCTGTCCACAACATACTCTTCTTAGAGATATCTTCTCTTGATTCATCTACTGCCCCAAGATTTCTGTGAATAGCTTCCATTGTTTCCAAATCTTCCCTGGAAGGAGACTGTAGTTGCAAATCCAGCTTAGTGGCTTCTTCAGTTGAACTTGTAGCCAGAACCTCTGCCTTTTCAGGATGTATGTTAGCATCAATGAACTCTTTGGGAGGTACCACATCATCTGCAAATCCGCTAGTAGTTGATTCTTCTGCAACCGCAAATTCACCAACCTCTGGAATTTCTTCTGTTTCAGTCAATTCACGTTGTTCTACAAAGGAACTACTGGTGCTAGGTAGAAAGGTAGTACTAGGGGTTAGAGGGACACCAATCTCTAGTGCTTCGGTATCATCGCTGAATGCACAGGATGTGGATGCAAGTGTCTCTCCTACATGAGATTCTGTCTCTTGAGAAGCTAATACACCTGAAATGACTCCTGGAAGCTTTTGAGCATCAGTGAAATCCCTGGCCATGGCACATGCTTTGACAGAATCATCCTTGCATGTATTGAGGCTAGTTGGACAAGTCCTTTGTTCAAGCACAACAATTTGATGGTCCTCTGCAACATGCTTATTGAAAGTAGTTGATAGGTCATCATCTAGTAAAGAGGGCATGTCTTCAGCAATCTCATCATCATTTGATTCATACAGTACATTATTGTGGATGCTTGAATGTTTCTGTGCAATTCCTGTATAAACAGAACACCCATCCAAATAAAACATTCAAAATGCATATCAAGTGAGGCATGCGATTATAGCATTTTTTGAAGCACTAAGGAAAAACATAAAGAATAATATCAACATACCATCTTGATACTCGTGGATGCCATCAGTATCCAAACCTGTTGGGGCAGTATCTGCAACAATTTCTTTAGAAATTGTAACATTGTCCACTTCTACATCATTCATCCACATAACATGATCCTTATCTGGCAGCGATGCAAGTTTGCTAGGTGAACTTCCTGCTTCTAAAGATCTGCCTTCTTCCAATTCTTTCTTCAACTCCTGCATTTCCTCTTGGTTCGGTTTGGTAGGGTGGAGAGACAAATCATCAGCAATCCCAGAACTGATTTTATCTTCGTCTTCTGAAACATCATTAGGTTTGCTCAATACCATTGAAATATCATCTAGCACAACATCCTGGACATGCTCCACTGGATGACGTACTTTATCAGTATAATTGTTGCAGCCGATAGCCATATCTAACCAGACAAGACAATAACTATGTTAGTAAACAAAAAATAGAGGTAAAGCAAAAACAAGAAAGCTATATTTTACTGTAACAAATGAGAATGTATTTTATCAAAAGACTTGCTACTTGTAAGAATTACCATCCAAGTTGCTAGATGTATCAGGTGACTGTTCATCAGAATTATGGATAGCAGCAGCATGATCATCACTCAGAGAGTGAAAAGCTTCCTCCTTGTGTTGTAGACAACTAACGAGACCATCATTGTTTTGTGCATCGCCATTTTCAGAAACTACACTAGATGATGAGCTCGCGTCCATTAGATCCACATCATTAGAAGGCTCTTCGTCTTTGGGCCAGTCAACACCATTCAATTGTCTGCCAGATTGTGAACCAGAGTTTGGACCATTAGTGGCTGACACTGTGGGAGCAGAATCACTTGGAAGTGGCAAGTCCATACAGGTTAGTTCTCCACCACTGCTTGAATTGTCCAACCCTGATGACGAGTCTATTGCAGGACCTACTTCTGGAGGTTCTGCATACAATGCATTTTCACCTTCCTTGTTGTGATGTTTCAACTCAACCAGTTCAACACTGGCACTGGGATCACATTCAGTATCCATTCCAGGATCTTCTTCGTCTTCCGAGTCCATGTCATTACAAGCATCGATGAAGTTGTCTTGATCACTCACAATGTCATCAGGCCTGCGGCCATCAATATCTTTCTGATCAGCATGAACCCCAGCCAATAGGGGTTTCTCTTCACATGTCAAATGTGATCTGTTATTACTTTCTCCAACATCCAAGTTTGGACAGTCCTGCAGCTTTTCTGAGCCATGGACCATGCCATCTTGTTGTAAAGGTTCATGTTGTTTGCCCAGAATTCGTTTATCACCTAGCTCCAAGTAAGCTGTTCCATCAGTAGGTTCAGATTTAGTCTCCACAGCATCAGATTCGTTTACTGGAACAACTTTTGTCAGATCCAATTTACCAGAAGATTGAACAGGGTCACCAAAATTGTCCATTTCTCCAAAAGGAGATGCAGTTTCACTTGAGTCAGTTGATCTAAGTTTCACATTGTAATTCCTCGCCGAATGTCTGGAGATGATTTTTTGCTGCGATGAAATTACTTCTTGCAGATGCTCCCGCCAGATTCTGCTAGTAGTTTTATGATCGGGACTCCGTGGTTGCCTGGATTTCAACTTTGTTGTCCTAGGTGGAACTTTTCTAGAAGTTCGATCTTTGGGGGTAATGTGAGGCCTGCAGGTTTTGCACAAAAGTAATGTATCATAACATGGAAAAATTCAGTCTAAAATCATATCAGCCAAGACTTTCGGAAATTGGTTGTTTTGGATGAATCTGATGCTCACTAGTCATGCCCAATAAAATGGCACCAAACTTACTCAGAGTTTGCAGTGAGTAATGATTCAAGAGTTGCCCCTTTCCTCCAACGCATGGCCTTTTTCTGAATAAACAACAAAGAAAGGTAAATAAGTTTTTGATTAAGAGCATTGTTCTCTCTGGAAACTATGGGGCCTCAAAGAATTGGTTGCATCCGGATCTACATAATGACATACTAGCAGAACAGGCACTTACTTGAGGGAAAAGGCCAGGTTCCAGTTTAAAAAACCACAAGGCGATATGAGATGACAGCTTCTTAGCTATTACCAATAAATCCCAAAATCTATCATCATCCTAATTTAACGTCTAATCCCACATACAATTTAATTAGCTTGACTATTATCCCCAATGTACACATTGATCCTCTTTTGGCAAGATCAATTAATTTAAAGGAAAACAATGCCAAGTCAACATAGTCACCATAATATGCAACCAGCTTCACAGGTTCTTTTTGTGAACAAAATAATCAAGAAGGCAAAGTTGCCAAGAAGTGGAAAATAATAATTGGCGAGTTAATTTAGTAAAATATTGGCAAGAATTGACTTTTTTTACTTACCTTAATTCTACGAGGTTTCTTTTCGATTAAAACATCTGTTTCTATCATGTTGGAGGCATGTTCCGTCTTGAAGAAAGAGGGGTCTGAATATCGTTTTAAGGAGGCTCCAGCACCAGCAACATCAAACCTGAAGAATAATCCTTGTGTGTAATTGCAGAAAACATTTAAATAGTAAATGTTCACAAAAGACAACATCTACATACTTATCCAACGTGAACAATTGTGGTGGGCCACGGCATTCTTCATATGAATCCATAATGAAATGAGGCATATCTCCTTGTGTGATCACATTCTCATTAAGTTGAAGATTAGCACGCCACTCAATTCCTACAAGAGAATGTGGAGAGATTTTAAAAAAATTAAAACAATCCAAAAGAAATCAGCAAGGAGGTATGCAGAGCTTTTTTCGGCTAACCATCATCATGAGGGTAATTTGAGTGCTCAGTCTGAGATATAATAGCCTTTTCAACTGCTGGAAATTCTGCCTCTAATTGCTGCAACCGGAGCATTAAACCATGTCCTCTAGAAGCAGTAGCCACAACCTCTTCGTGAAGGTCATGAAAAATTTCAGCTGCAAACCTGTTGCACATGTACAATTCAGTCCGAATGAGAAGCCAACTGTAAAACTGCATGTTCACTATTATGAGATGGGTGAGAAAGTATCAGAGATTAACAAGTAAACTCCTATATTTTAAACAAGTTGACTACTTGGCTTGAGACTTTATCCAATACTACCTCCGTCCCTAAAAGAATGCAATTCTAGCACAGTGTTACGTTTTAGTACCTTAAGTTTGACCACAACAACAGCATAACCTTTTGTCCCAAGCAAGTTGGGGTAGGCTACAGATGAAACCCAAAAGAGACGATAAACAGGGAGACACATAAAGGGACATAAATGGCACAAGACAGAAAGAGGTCACGGTTCAGGAACGTTGATTGCCAGTCTCCAAGCGCTCCTGTCCATAGCTAAATCCTTAGAGATATTCCACTCCTTAAGGTCTCTCTTAACGGACTCACACCTTAAGTTTGACCAATTATAGATAAAAAATATCCATGTTTATGATACCAAATAAATACCATCAGATTAATTACGAAATATATTTTTATAATAAATTAATTTAAAGACATAACTGTGATTATTATTCACTAAAAACTTGGTCAAACGTGAACCATTTTTCGTGGCACGCAACCCATAGTTGCATTATTTTCAGGATGGAGGTAGTACTTCTCTTAAGATCAAAACTTATCTAACGAGAATAGTTGGACTTTCATGTACACTGGTACTAACTAAAAAAATAACATACAGAATTATTTTTTTTAAAAAAATATTGTGATTCTGCAACAACATTGAACTTGACTAGTTGAGCAGATGGGAACAGTGGCTGATGCAAAGATGTTCTGACAGACAAAACAGTAGTACCACCAACTCCTGAACAACAACTAAATATGATTTTTTTAAAAAAACATTAATGCTGAAGTTGAGCCAAAAATAGAACAAACATTCATCAGTAAAATTACACCAAGCCAGTAGTTTGAATGACATATCTAGTTAGTTAACAAAAAGCAAAGTGCCAGGCCACCATTATAGTCGCTTTTAAATAAAAAAACACGGAGTAAGCAGTAAAGTTTGGTTCAAACCGAACAACAAAAGGTCGAGAAAACAGCAACTATAGTGCAAATTCTTCTAATCGTCCTCAAATTACCCCAATTTTTAACGTGCAGACCAAAAGGCTAGCAAAGTTCAGAGCTCTAATGGCAATGCATTCCTTCCACATACATTGCAAGCACTCTCATTGGATCAAGAAGTACTCCCTCCGCTCCAAATTGTAAGACGTCTTGGCTTTTCTAATACATTGCTTATACTAAGTATCTAGGCGTAGTGTAAGTGCATAGCAAAAGCTATGTATCTAGAAAAGCCAAAACATTTTGCAATTTGGAATGGAGGGAGTATTTCTTTGCAGATATGAGATTCACAACGCAATGCCCTTAGGTATTTCGCCAGTAGGAAACCCCAATCGTTCTGCAAATTCTCCTTCAACAGACCCGACAAAGGTCAAATACTCTAATGAATCCCTGATTATTGGCTGCAGAGATAGAAAGCCGTGACCAAGCAAGGTCAAATAGTTCACATTCTGCAGCGTCTTTCCACCTCAACCCATGTGCGCAAGTCAGTTGATATATATACCTATAAAACGTAACAGATTTGACTTGCACAGCGAAATAGAAATATGCACTCCAAAATCTAATCTCATCACTCGTGTTATGATCAGCTACTAGGCAACACAAAAATTCTTTCGAAACACCTCTAATGCGCGCAACAAAGACGCCCGCCAGACAGTGTAATTCCCACATTCGCCCACCTCAGCACCCCTGAAATGGATGCAAATTCGATTCGCAGCCCCAGTTTGTGAGGAAATTCAAATGGCACTCCCTTAAAAACATTTCTAAAAAGAAAATCCAACAACAGTGTCCGCTAAAGAAAAGTCTAACCATTGCCAGCGAAATGCAACTTGAAAACAAAACGAAGAAGGTGATTCCGTCGCACAACTGAGTCCCCTCAGATTGAGCCAATAAGCTGAGGAAGTCGCCCAAATTTTCAACCAAATAAGTAACCAAACTACACAAACCCCTCCCAAAACAAAACGAAAGGCAACCAGCACCAATCGGCTGCGACAGAACAAGCCTCAGAAGAAGAAGGGAAAAAAAACCCACCGAAATCACAAGCTACGTAGTACAGAACCTATAGCTTTAACACAAAATCGGAGAAGCAGGCAGCGCCACTCACTCCGCGAGATCCCCGAGCTGGCGGAGCACGCCGACGAGTCCGGCCATGGCGACGCCCTCGAGGAGCGCCTCCGGGTCATCCTCCTCCCCGTCCCCGGGGGCCGCGTACATCTCCGGATCCGCCAGCCCATACTCGTTCCGTATCTGGTACCGTATCATCCCCGCCCGCCGAGAGCCCTCCGCCTCACCAGCGCCGTCCTTCCTTCCCGCCCTTCCCCCTGCCCCCGAGCACACCTCAGGACCCCGCCACTGGCGCGCGCGCCGCACCGGAGAGCATCTGGTAGACTTCGCGGGGTGCGCTTAGCGCGTGAATTTTTCAGCGTACCGACTGGCGAAACGAGGAAGACGAGGCCCCGGAGTGAGGGTAACGAGATTTAGACTACCCACTTGTTACTTTATCTAAATATATCCATGTGTGATCTAGTTTTGAAGGATTTATTGAGATGAATTTAATAGTGCAATCGAAATTTAATTTGGATTTTTGTTTGTGAGTTATAGCATTTTTTTCCTTGGTTTAGCTAGTGGGGCCCGCCACTACGCACTATAGAGTAAACACTATACTACTCTTGAAGTATAGTGGTCTCTGCTCTTTTTTTTTCAGTGAAGGTGCTTGCTTTTGAAGTGTGTTTTGTTTTTGCTTGTTTTGTGGTAAAGCGCTTTATACTAGCTTTAAAGCTCGACTGGTTCTTCTTTTGCTACGCTAGCTACGCCTAGCCACCTGTTGCTGCAGAACAAAATAGTGAGCATGAGCTGTCCCGTCTCTCTCGCGGCACGTTCTCATTTGGTACGAGCTTCTACTCGGATCTCGGAAGCGTATATGTCCACTACCCTACGCTTGCAGTCAACGTTTCTTATCAATCCGTCGGTCTGTAGTACTGTACTCACGGATACAGGTAAGGTAGCGTACCCAGCAGCAGAAGATCTGATGACGAACGTTTTTGTGTGCTATTAAAAGAGTGAGGTGTGCCGTAGCACCTAACTGATGTGGACCACCATGACCATCCCTTTCGATGAAGTTTTTGGTTGGAATCATCGGCGCCGAGTAACACCGACTGGAAGTCTGCGACCCCTGCAGCAGCTACAGCTACAGCTCCGGAACTGGCGTTAGTTACGCATGCACCCTGTTCCTGTTCGTTTCCGTTTCAATCAGGTAAGCATGCCCTCCGGACGGAGATGGCTAGCTCCATTACTCGGCAAAGGTTCACTGGTTTCACGCTCACCCACAGAAACTGAGGCTGGCGAGCACGCGGCCAGGACTGAGGGGACAGAGGCGGTGTCTGTTGCTACAGAGGCTCCCTGGCCGTTTGCCGGCCAGGCACGAGATCGCGCTGCATGGCCGACGAGGAGGAGAAAGACGACGGCGTCAAGGACGGGCGTTTTGGCACCGAGCGCCGCGGGAATAATTGCGCGCCGGGGCCGGGCCACTGGTCTGGCCGTTGGGCGTTAGCGCGCGCCTTGTCGCCGGGACCGGCCGGGCGGTCGCCCACTGGCCACTGCCGCCGCCCTTTACCTGCTGGCTGCTGCGGTAGCTGGGGATGCTTGGCGCGCTGCTGCCTGCCGGCTGCCGTACCGTGCGGAGCTGATCGATCCGTAGGGAGACGAGACGAGCACGTGCCAGCGGTCAGTGACGGACACTGCCACACTGGGCACTGGCCAACAGGAAAGGAGCTCGCCGCCAGGTTGGGCCGTGCGCCTTCCTCCTCCACAGAAAAATTTCGGCCTCCTACACTGCGCTGCGCCCGTGGGTTGGGCCACGAATGGACCTAGTTTTGTGCATGGGCTGGCCACGGATTTGGAACGCGGACACGGCCAGGTCGGCCCACTGAAAAAACTGCCTTGCCGACCGCCACCGAAGTGGACGGCGGATCGGTTCATACCAGCTTGTCGAACCCCTGAGTGCTGGTTTCTCGGGGAAAGAGAAGAAGAAAGGGAAAGAAAGCCACTACGCGCGGAGGTATTGGTTCTTTAATCTCCTCTCGCCTTCCATGACTCAGCTCGAGCTGTGATCATGACTAAAGATTAAAGAAGGAACGCCGAAAGAAAGAATAGAGAAAAGCGTGTCCATACTCCATTCCCCACCTCTGCTGCTCACACGTGTACTACCTGACGAAGTGAACGCAGATTTGTCTTTGATCAACTCCTCCTCCCCTTTCATTATCATTCACCTGTTCGGCTGCTCTTATCAGCACGGCTTATCAGCTGTGGTACAGTGTTTTTCTCTCACAACAAAACAGTTACAACCGACTTATAAACCACAGAAATAGCCTACCGAACAGGGTGATTAATTAGAAGAATCTGAGATCTAGATGCAGCAGCGCAATCTGAAACCGTGTTGTCAGCTTGCCAAGTTGCTTGCTTGTTTGTTTATCATCGGCCATGTTTAGATTTCAAAATTTAAAATCAAATTTTATATAGTAAGTGTCACGTTATACTGTAGCAATTTTGTTTTTATTTGGTAATAATTGTCCAAACATTGATTAATTATTCTTAAAATGTTCGTCTCGCAAAATACAACAAAACTGTGTAATTAATTTTTTATTTCATCTATATTTAGTATTATATAACGGGAAATAGGAATTGTGCATAGTAAATTTTGTGGCCACTCTGGAACCATCGTCAAATTTGATGGTGGAAACCGAGCTGCCATTGCCAGTACCGCTGCTAGACTACCCGTACTCGGACCTCTATATTCATCCTCTATACGTTCTAGTCAGCAAGATTTTCTCCTCTATACTCAATCTTCCCGCACCCATCCATCCTCTATATCATCCTCTATCCACTCTATCCACTGTGGGACCCACTTGTTACTTTATCTAAATATATCCATGTGTGATCTAGTTTTGAAGGATTTATTGAGATGAATTTAATAGTGCAATCGAAATTTAATTTGGATTTTTGTTTGTGAGTTATAGCATTTTTTTCCTTGGTTTAGCTAGTGGGGCCCGCCACTACGCACTATAGAGTAAACACTATACTACTCTTGAAGTATAGTGGTCTCTGCTCTTTTTTTTTCAGTGAAGGTGCTTGCTTTTGAAGTGTGTTTTGTTTTTGCTTGTTTTGTGGTAAAGCGCTTTATACTAGCTTTAAAGCTCGACTGGTTCTTCTTTTGCTACGCTAGCTACGCCTAGCCACCTGTTGCTGCAGAACAAAATAGTGAGCATGAGCTGTCCCGTCTCTCTCGCGGCACGTTCTCATTTGGTACGAGCTTCTACTCGGATCTCGGAAGCGTATATGTCCACTACCCTACGCTTGCAGTCAACGTTTCTTATCAATCCGTCGGTCTGTAGTACTGTACTCACGGATACAGGTAAGGTAGCGTACCCAGCAGCAGAAGATCTGATGACGAACGTTTTTGTGTGCTATTAAAAGAGTGAGGTGTGCCGTAGCACCTAACTGATGTGGACCACCATGACCATCCCTTTCGATGAAGTTTTTGGTTGGAATCATCGGCGCCGAGTAACACCGACTGGAAGTCTGCGACCCCTGCAGCAGCTACAGCTACAGCTCCGGAACTGGCGTTAGTTACGCATGCACCCTGTTCCTGTTCGTTTCCGTTTCAATCAGGTAAGCATGCCCTCCGGACGGAGATGGCTAGCTCCATTACTCGGCAAAGGTTCACTGGTTTCACGCTCACCCACAGAAACTGAGGCTGGCGAGCACGCGGCCAGGACTGAGGGGACAGAGGCGGTGTCTGTTGCTACAGAGGCTCCCTGGCCGTTTGCCGGCCAGGCACGAGATCGCGCTGCATGGCCGACGAGGAGGAGAAAGACGACGGCGTCAAGGACGGGCGTTTTGGCACCGAGCGCCGCGGGAATAATTGCGCGCCGGGGCCGGGCCACTGGTCTGGCCGTTGGGCGTTAGCGCGCGCCTTGTCGCCGGGACCGGCCGGGCGGTCGCCCACTGGCCACTGCCGCCGCCCTTTACCTGCTGGCTGCTGCGGTAGCTGGGGATGCTTGGCGCGCTGCTGCCTGCCGGCTGCCGTACCGTGCGGAGCTGATCGATCCGTAGGGAGACGAGACGAGCACGTGCCAGCGGTCAGTGACGGACACTGCCACACTGGGCACTGGCCAACAGGAAAGGAGCTCGCCGCCAGGTTGGGCCGTGCGCCTTCCTCCTCCACAGAAAAATTTCGGCCTCCTACACTGCGCTGCGCCCGTGGGTTGGGCCACGAATGGACCTAGTTTTGTGCATGGGCTGGCCACGGATTTGGAACGCGGACACGGCCAGGTCGGCCCACTGAAAAAACTGCCTTGCCGACCGCCACCGAAGTGGACGGCGGATCGGTTCATACCAGCTTGTCGAACCCCTGAGTGCTGGTTTCTCGGGGAAAGAGAAGAAGAAAGGGAAAGAAAGCCACTACGCGCGGAGGTATTGGTTCTTTAATCTCCTCTCGCCTTCCATGACTCAGCTCGAGCTGTGATCATGACTAAAGATTAAAGAAGGAACGCCGAAAGAAAGAATAGAGAAAAGCGTGTCCATACTCCATTCCCCACCTCTGCTGCTCACACGTGTACTACCTGACGAAGTGAACGCAGATTTGTCTTTGATCAACTCCTCCTCCCCTTTCATTATCATTCACCTGTTCGGCTGCTCTTATCAGCACGGCTTATCAGCTGTGGTACAGTGTTTTTCTCTCACAACAAAACAGTTACAACCGACTTATAAACCACAGAAATAGCCTACCGAACAGGGTGATTAATTAGAAGAATCTGAGATCTAGATGCAGCAGCGCAATCTGAAACCGTGTTGTCAGCTTGCCAAGTTGCTTGCTTGTTTGTTTATCATCGGCCATGTTTAGATTTCAAAATTTAAAATCAAATTTTATATAGTAAGTGTCACGTTATACTGTAGCAATTTTGTTTTTATTTGGTAATAATTGTCCAAACATTGATTAATTATTCTTAAAATGTTCGTCTCGCAAAATACAACAAAACTGTGTAATTAATTTTTTATTTCATCTATATTTAGTATTATATAACGGAAAATAGGAATTGTGCATAGTAAATTTTGTGGCCACTCTGGAACCATCGTCAAATTTGATGGTGGAAACCGAGCTGCCATTGCCAGTACCGCTGCTAGACTACCCGTACTCGGACCTCTATATTCATCCTCTATACGTTCTAGTCAGCAAGATTTTCTCCTCTATACTCAATCTTCCCGCACCCATCCATCCTCTATATCATCCTCTATCCACTCTATCCACTGTGGGACCCACTTGTCACTTTATCTAAATATATCCATGTGTGATCTAGTTTTGAAGGATTTATTGAGATGAATTTAATAGTGCAATCGAAATTTAATTTGGATTTTTGTTTGTGAGTTATAGCATTTTTTTCCTTGGTTTAGCTAGTGGGGCCCGCCACTGCGCACTATAGAGTAAACACTATACTACTCTAAATATAGAGTGAGAGAAAGAATAAAGTATCGTTTTAAAGTACCCAGTGCAATAGATTTTACTCTATATTTATACTCTAAAACTTTAGAGTATCGTTTAGAGTATCCCAGTAAGGACAGTCTTACACTACTAGAGGCTATAGGCACCTGCCTGCCTGAGCGCCCACCTGGTCAAACTTGGCGAGGAGGGGAAGACGAAGACGCGTCCGTGCGCCGAGTCTGGTCGCATCGCAACGCATTTGCCCCTGCTTTCCTTCGCCGCAGCCGTCGGTCCGGCCCTCCCTAGCCCGTGCCTGCGCTCGCCACGGCGGCGATGGATATGGAGATGGAGGACGCCGCGGTGCCGGCGCTGGCGGTGGTGGACGCGCGGTTCTGCGCGGCGGACGCGGCGACGCTGGCCGTGGCCAAGGCGCTGAGCATGTCCGGCAGCGACTTCGCCGTCACGGACGCGGCCACGGGCGCTCTCGTGCTGCGCGTCGACGGCGTGCTCTTCAGCCTGCGCCGCCGCTGCGTCCTCGTCGACGCCGACCGACGCCCCGTCCTCACCGTCCAAGAATCGGTTCGTTTCTTTCTTGACCTCTCTCGCTCGCTCGCTCGCTCGATCGATCGATCGATCGATCTGTTCCCCTTCCCCAGTTCCCCGCCTCCTGTTGTCCTCCTGTCCTGAGTCCTGACACGCGCTGCTTGCACGGCGACGGGGAACGCAGGCGCTGATGCTGAACACGCGGTGGAAGGTGTTCCGGGGCGACAGCACCCGCCGGCGGGATCTCATGTTCACCGTGGTGAAGCCGTCCGTGATCCAGCTGCGGGGGTCCACCAAGGTCAGCGTCTTCCTCGCCAGCAACGACGCCGAGCAGGCCTGCGACTTCAGGATCACCGGCAGCTACCACGACGGCGCCTGCGCCGTCTCCCTCGGCGACTCCGACACCGTCATTGCCAAGGCAAGTGCCTCCTCTCTCTCTCTCTTTTTCCTTCTCATCGACCAGCCGTCGTCAGCTCGTGCGACCCCATTTGCTCTCTTGGACTGAGAATGGATTGACTGCCGCCGCAGATCGACCGGCGGTTCAGCGTGGTGAGCGCGCTGCTGGGGAAGAACTCGTACAGCGTCACCGTCAACCCGGGCATCGACTACGCCTTCGTCGTCGCGCTCGTCGTCATCCTCGACGAGATGCATTTCCAGCGATGACACGCATGTACGCTTCAGTTTTGGTTCCAAGCCCGCCGGCCGCCGCCTTCACTTCTGCTGCTCAGAGCCTGTTTAGTTCCTCCCAACCCATCGAATCTTTGACGCGGACATTAAATGTAGGTAAAAAAATAATTAATTGTACAGTTTGTCTGTAAATATCGAAATAAATCATTTGAGCCTAGTTAGTCCATAATTAGATAAATTTTGTCAAATAAAACAAAAATGCTACAGTAGCCGAACCTAAACTTTTTCATCGACTAAACAACCCCTCATTTGAATTTTTGTGCTGCCCTGATGGGTCTATGCAATACAGTATGGAGAATGTAGTGATTTTGACGCCATTGGGGTTTCCTGTGGGTTCTGATTGGTGTGCCTTTGACAAGGCTGTCACAACGATAAGGCTGTGTTGAGTTCGTTCGAAATTCTAAAAATTTTACAAGATTCCTCGTCCTATCGAATCTTTAGACGTGCATGGAGCATTAAATATAAAAAAATAATTAATTATATAGTTTAGTTATAAATTACGAGACGAATCTTTAGAATCTAATTAGTCTATAAATAGACACTAATTGTGAAAACCAGATTTTTTTTTTCTTGAAAGATCTGTGCGACGCTGACCTTCAGAGGTCATGACGCGTCATCCACTCAAAGATGGCGCACCGCGGTCCACCGCGCTGCTGCGAAAGAACGCAGACAGAGTCCGGGCATCGACTATGCCGTCATTGCCGACGAGATGAATCGATGTATTTTTTAAGATAAGGGAACACGTGGATGGAAAGTTATAGTGCACATGGCATTGGCAGGGGCTTTTTTTTCGATAAGGCATTGGCAGGGACTTGGTTCATCTCACGTTGGTGGTCGACGGCAGACCATGCATTATCGGGTAAAGTGGTTTGATTATTGGGTTGATCTCATGAAATGTCAAAATACTGAGGTCTCGTTTAGATTACAACTTTTCGTAATCTAGACTACTGTGGTACTTTCGTTTGTTTTTGGTAATTAATGTTCAATCATAGACTAATTAAGCTTAAAAGATTCGTCTCGTAAATTATAGACAAATTGTGTAATTAGTTATTTTTTTACATATATTTAGTGCTCCATACATAAGTCTAAAGATTATGTGATGGAGAGATAGTATAAAAATTTAAAGGCTCCTTTGGAATGGAGGTGAAACAAAGAAAAAAACATAGGATTCCATATGATTAAATACTGTAGCAGCCTTTGGTCGGTAGGAATTGCTCATAGGAATTTCATAGAAAACCTTCCTTTTCCTTCAATTCCATAGGAAAACTACAGGAAAAAAATAATTCACCTAGGCCTCATGGAAAAATTCCTATGTACAAGGAACAAGACAAACAATGGACTTATGAGACCAACTTGTGTCTAATCATGAGAGTGAAATAGAATAAAGTAGCTTGATTAAGAAAACAATCACTCTTTGCTCCTAAAAATCTTTTAAGATTCCTGTGTTTGTCCTTTGCCTATCCAAACACCTTGGTATGAAAAATTCCTATGTTTTGAATTCCTTTGTTTTTCACTTTTATTCATATCCTATTCCTATGTTTCTCCTTTTTTCTGTGGTTTACATTCTTACAATCCAAAGGAGGCTTGAAATTTAGAAGGTAACTAAACAAGGCCTGAGTCCGTAGGGGAAGTCCCACGTACGCAACTAGATCAGAGTCGCAAAAAGAAACCCCGGTTGTGTCTCCCGTTACACAACACTTATAAAAAGAAGAGTAAAATGTACCAGAAATCCATTAAATTTAAAGGAGGTGTCATATAAGTTCATCAACTCTCAAATTGCATTTTTAGTCCCTAAACTTTTTAAGTGGTTCACCTAGATGACATGTAACATCCCAAAAATTCACATTCAAAAAATCACTCGCGTTAAAAATTATTTTCAAATGCATTTCAAAAACTATAAGTCATCTGAGCTCTATATCCTTCTAAATCTTATCCATCTTATATCCATCCCAACTACCTCTCTTCAATTTATCATGCATCGTGGCATCGGCATCACCCACCCGTTCCTCATCTCTCTCGCTCCCCCTCTCTCTCGCTCGCTCGCTTCGTCCATTGCCCCAACAGCGGTGCATGCGCCGACCCCACCACCATCGCCGCAGCACGCACCCGCGCTCGGACCCCCCCTCGCCGACTGCGGCAGCTCGCACGCCATCACGACAACAGGTCCCACCTCCAACCTTTCCCTCTATCTTTCTTCTCCATGTATGGCCACAACACGTTCGTATATACGCGACAAATGAAGCAAGACAAAGCACCCACCGAGGCAATATTCACTTTTACCATTTACCACGCAAACAAGCAAGGCACACAAGCAACATGCATATACCACCAGCATGCAAAGCACAAGCAAATAAGTGTCAGCAGTGCACCCACACATGCACACATACAGATAGCTAATGCATGCATGTAAATTAGGCACCGACCACCATACAAGGTTAGGCACTGTCCATTTACATGCTAAGCATCTACTCGCTACGCACCGCACCGTCCAAGCATCCGACCATAGCGACGCCATTGGAGGCAAGCAAGCCAGTGGCACATCTCTGCTTCCTGGCCTATAAAAAGGCACGCCTGATTGCTCTCCCACAGCAGCACACTCAGCTCATCACTCGCTTGCCTGCTCTCGTTTCACTTGTCTCGCGTCACTGTATACAGCCGTACGCACGAGCCGGGCTCGACCGTCATCGCATGACGAGGTGAGCAGCCTGAAAGCATCTAGGCCCCAAGGTTTGGTTTCGGTAATTAATGACAACACTTTATTACCATGACTAACGTGTGTTTTGCAGAAACATTGGTAAGTTAGGTCATGGAGGTGATAACTGCTTTGAGCATTGTGGCTTCGTGTCCCTTGATGGAAATCGTTTCGGTTTTCAAAAGAGTGACGTCAAGATTAAGGACGGTTAGTTCCGGATGACGAAGTGTTGAGACACATTCGGAATAGTCGTTAGGATCTTCGTTTTTCTCTTTTGGCCGTACTATAAAGGGGGGCATGAATGGGTAGCTTGACCTAGGCGAGTCCTATGTTTAGGTGTGGTGCACACTTGTCAAACTTGGCGCTAGGCAACCCTAGATTAGCTCAAGGTTCAGTTAGAAGCAACTTGGTTGAAGTTGCGACGCGTTTCGACGAGGTTCGGGCTGTTTTCCAGGCACCGGACGCGGTCTTCGGGAACACCGGACGCGTCCGGTGTATACGTTACCGCGACTAGGTTTCGGCCTTGACCACCGGACGCGGTCCTCGTGAGGACCGGACGCAGTGGTCAGTGGCTGACACGTGTCACCAAGAGAGAACACCCGTCGGACGCGGTACTGGACTTGATCGGCGAGTCCGGTGCGAGTCCAGTAAGGTCCTGAGAGGACCGGACGCGTCCGGTCTTCAGGCATCGGACGCGGCCTCGCGTCCGGTGTGAGTCCAGTAAGCACCCTTGCACGTCGGACGCGTCCGGTGCTACCTGACCGGTGCGTCCGGTGGTTCGATTTCAAAAACGGGTTTTGACCGTTACGGGGGACCGGCGCGTCCGGTGCGTTGCACCGGCGCGTCCGGTGACCCCGTGTCAGAAAGTAACGGTTCGTTTTTCTGAGGGGTGTATAAATACAACCCCTCCACCTCTTTTAGAGGTCTCTTGCTCATTCAAACATCTGAGAAAAACCCTTTAGAGTGCAAGGGAGTGCAAGAGCTCTAGTGAGGATAGAGATTTGAGAATCAAAGTTTGAGTTTCCTCACTAGTGATTCGAGAGTAGCAAGTGTGCATCCACCTCCTCATTTGGACTCGTTGTGGTCAAGTGAGAGTTCTAGCTTGTTACTCTTGGTGATCGCCATCACCTAGACGGCTTGGTGGTGATTGGGAGTTTGGTGATCATCCGGCGGAGCTTGTGGATGACCCAACTCAAGTTGTGAGCGGTTTTGGGTGATTCGCCGCGACGGAGTGTCGAAGAATCAACCCGTAGAGAGCACTTGATCCTTGCGCGGATCAAGGGGGAGCGACACCCTTGCGCGGGTGCTCCAACGAGGACTAGTGGGGAGTGGCGACTCTCCGATACCTCGGAAAAACATCGCCGTGTTCCTTGCCCCTTTTCATTCAAGCAATTACTTTCTCGTATTTACTTTCATTGCTTGATTTACTTTCCTAGAATTGCCATGCTAGACTAGGATTGGAAACTAGGGTGCAAAACTTTTTAACGGTAGACTCTCTAGGAACACAAGTAGGCACTAGGGGTGAATTCCGGTTTGTAGGGTTTAATTCTTGCAATTAATTTTTAGAAAAGCCCAATTCACCCCCCCTCTTGGGCATCTTGATCCTTTCAATTGGTATCAGAGCCGTGTTGCTCCTAATTTAGGCTTCACCGCCTAGAGCAAGATGTCTAACGGGGAAGGACCACCTCCCACCTTTGAGGGGGATGATTTTCCATATTGGAAAATCCGCATGGAGGCGTACCTCGAAGCCATAGATGCCGGGTGTCTTAGAGCCGCAACCGAAGGGCTTCCCGCTATCAAGGATCCCGCAAACCCCACGGGTGACGAGGAGAAGTACGACCGGTGGAATGCAAAGGCCAAAAATGCACTCTACCGGGGCTTAGGCAAAGATATCTTCAATCGTGTGCGTAATGCAAAGAACGCTCATGATTTGTGGCAAAATCTTTGTGCTCTCCATGAGGGAACTAAGAGTGAGCGTGAGGAACGCTATCATATTGCTTTAAAGAAAATTAATTCTTTTGAGATGCTTCCTAAAGAAAGTGCTAATGAAATGTACACTCGCTTGAATGTTCTTGTAGAGGACCTCAATGCTCTTGGACTCACTCAAATGAGTCAATCGGATGTTGCAAGGCGGATCTTGAGTGTGCTTCCCGTTGAGAAGTATGGTCACATTGTCACCGTGCTTCATCAAAGTGATCTCTCCACCGCAACACCGACTCAAGTATTGGGGAAGATCAATGCTCATGAGATGTACATGCACATCACTCCGGAAGAGGGCTCATCATCTTCCAAGAAGAAAGACTTGGCCTTCAAAGCTAGCCATGACAAGAAGAAGAAGAAGGGCCAAGCCATGATCGTGCAAGAAAGCTCAAGTGAAAGTGATATCGATGATGAATCACTTGCACTCATGGTGAGGAAGACCACCAAGATGCTAAAGAAGCTCAACAAGAGTGGCATCAAGTTCGATAGGAAGAAAAAGAAATTCTTCACAAGTAGCAAGAGAAAGCCCATCTCGGAGATGGATTGCTACAATTGTGGTGAACTTGGCCACCTAGCTCATCAATGCCCTAGACCACTAAAAGACAAGTTCAAGAACAAGAACAAGGGCAAGAAGAAAAGATTCAAATGGAAAGATGAAAGTCATGTTTTTGGGTCCCCCAAACAAGAATAGGCCAAAGAAAATATGGGTTGCCAAGTCACTAGTTGAGAAAGTCAAGGGCCCCTCTCAAGTTTGGGTCCCTAAACAAAAAGCTTGATCTCTTGTGTGTAGGTGAACTACAAGACCGGTGGATCTCATTGGGTTATTGATAGTGGTTGCACTCAACATATGACCGGTGATCCTCGTATGTTCACCTCCATTGAAGAGAATGGGATATGTCAAGAGAAGATCACATTTGGAGATAATTCAAAGAGCAAAATCAAGGGTATAGGCAAGATTGCAATATCAAATGATCATTCACTCTCAAATGTGCTCTATGTTGCTTCATTGAGTTTCAACTTGTTATCCGTTGGGCAACTTTGTGATCTTGGCTTCCAATGCTTGTTCACACCAAATGAAGTTGAAGTTTCAAAGATAGATGACAAGCAAGTGATATTCAAGGGCTTTAGATACAACAATCTTTATCTTGTTGACTTCACCTCCGAAGATGCAAATTTGATGACATGTTTGTTCACCAAGACCTCACTTGGTTGGCTTTGGCATAGGAGGCTTGCACATGTTGGAATGAGCACTCTCAACAAGCTATTGAAGAAAGAACTAGTAAGAGGATTGAAGGATGTGAAGTTTGAAAAGGACAAACCTTGTAGTGCATGTCAAGCCGGCAAACAAGTTGCAAACACTCATCCCACCAAGGCTTTCATGTCAACCTCAAGAGTGCTAGAACTTCTACACATGGACTTGTTTGGGCCTACAACATACAAGAGCTTGGGTGGTAATCTCTATTGTCTTGTGATAGTGGATGACTACTCAAGATATACTTGGACTTTCTTCCTTCATGACAAATCCGAAGTGGCAAGTTGCTTCAAGAAGTTTGCAAAGAGAGCTCAAAATGAATTTGAAGTCAAGATAAAGAAGATTAGAAGTGACAATGGCAAAGAGTTTGACAACACCAACATAGAAGCTTATTGTGATGAAATTGGAATCAAGCATGAAGTCTCTTCAACCTACACTCCTCAACAAAATGGTGTAGTTGAGAGAAAGAACCGGACTTTGATTACCCTTGCAAGAACAATGCTAGATGAGTACAACACTCCCGAGAAGTTTTGGGCCGAGGCAATCAACACCGCATGCTATGCTTCAAATCGCCTCTTCCTCCAAAAGTTTCTTGGCAAGACCCCCTATGAGTTGCTTAATGGGAAGAAGCCGGACGTCTCATTCTTCCGGGTGTTTGGTTGCAAATGCTACATCTACAAGAAGCGTCAACACCTAGGGAAGTTTCAAAGACGTTGTGATATTGGTTTTCTTGTTGGTTACTCATCAAAGTCCAAAACATATAGAGTATTTAACCATACCACCGGTTTGGTTGAAGAAACATATGATGTGGAATTTGATGAATCTAACGGCTCCCAAGGAGCAATTGAGAATTGTGATGATGTAGGTGATGAACCATTGAGGGAGGCCATGAAGAACATGCCGGTGGGAGACATCAAGCCAAAAGATGATGAAGACGATGTGCAAATCATTGATCCACCATCTTCATCACGTGTGCCTCAAGATGATGACAAGAATGAGAGAGTTGAAAATGAAGATACTTATGTCTCTCATGAACAAGCCGAGGCACAAGCACAAGATGTTGATGCTCCCCATCCACCTCCTCAAGTGGTTGATAGAAGAAACTCACCTCTACTTCAAGCTCATCCACAAGAACTCATCATAGGGAGTCCTACAAAGGGAGTAATGACTCGATCTCAAAAGCTAGCTTCTTTCGTTGAACATCACTCTTTTGTCTCTTGTGTTGAACCTAAGAATGTAGAAGAAGCTCTTCAAGATCCGGATTGGGTGAATGCCATGCATGAAGAATTGAACAACTTCACCCGCAACCAAGTTTGGACACTTGAAGAGCATCCTAAAGGTGCAAGAGTCATTGGAACCAAGTGGGTGTTCCGAAACAAGCAAGATGACCAAGGCATAGTAGTGAGGAACAAGGCAAGACTAGTTGCAAAGGGGTTCTCTCAAGTTGAAGGGCTTGATTTTGGAGAGACCTTTACACCCGTTGCAAGACTTGAAGCCATTCGTATCCTTCTTGCATATGCATCACATCATGATATGAAACTATATCAAATGGATGTGAAAAGTGCATTCTTAAATGGCTTTATTAATGAACTAGTCTATGTCAATCAACCTCCCGGGTTTGAAGACCCTAGATATCCTAATCATGTTTATAGGTTGTCCAAGGCGCTATATGGGCTCAAGCAAGCCCCTAGAGCGTGGTATGAGCGCCTCCGAGACTTCCTCATTGAGAAGGGCTTCACCATCGGGAAGGTCGACACCACACTATTCACCAAGAAGCTTAATGGGGAGATCTTCATTTGTCAAGTGTATGTTGATGATATCATCTTCGGGTCAACAAATGAAGATTATTGCAAGGAGTTTGGTGAATTGATGTCGAAGGAGTTCGAGATGTCAATGATTGGTGAGCTCACATTCTTCCTTGGTTTTCAAGTCAAGCAAATGAGAGAAGGGATTTTCATCTCTCAAGAAAAGTATACCAAGGATCTTCTCAAAAGATTCAAGATGGAAGAATGCAAGCCAATCAAGACCCCAATGCCATCAAATGGACATCTCGACCTAGATGAGGGAGGTAAACCGGTTGATCAAACTCTCTACCGTTCTATGATTGGTAGCTTGTTATACCTTACCGCATCTAGGCCCGATATCATGTTTAGTGTGTGCATGTGTGCTCGCTTTCAAGCGTGCCCTAAAGAACCTCACTTAAGTGCCGTAAAAAGAATCCTAAGATATCTTAAGCACACCCCAAGTATTGGTTTATGGTATCCCAAAGGAGCTAGATTCCAACTAGTTGGCTATTCCGACTCGGATTATGCCGGCTGCAAAATTGATAGAAAAAGCACATCCGGAGGGTGCCATTTACTTGGGAGATCACTAGTATCTTGGTCATCTAAAAAGCAAAATAGTGTGGCTTTGTCCACCGCCGAGGCGGAATACATTGCCGCGGGGGCTTGTTGTGCACAAATCTTATATATGAAACAAACCCTCCTAGACTATGGAGTTGTTCTTGAAAAGGTGCCACTTTTATGTGACAATGAAAGTGCCGTTAAAATTGCTAACAATCCGGTACAACACTCTCGCACCAAGCACATTGATATCCGCCATCACTTTCTAAGAGATCACGTTGCTAAAAATGACATATCACTAGAAGGTGTACGAAGTGAAAATCAATTAGCGGATATCTTCACTAAACCTTTGGACGAGGCTACCTTTTGTAGGTTAAGAAGTGAACTTAATGTGCTTGATTCAAGTAACTTTAAAAAATGAGCGCGTGTTGTCCCTTGCATTGCATTGTATCATATGTCATGTTTACTTTATCGCAATGCACTTAGGGCTTGGCTAACACGGTTACGATAACCCTCCTTTGGAGGAGTGAAGAAGCCTAACCGTGGATCAAACTTGACAAGCAACCTAGCTTTACTTTCTTGTATTGCATTGCATGTGCATGGTTGTTTGTTTGTCGTTTCTTTTCGGTTAAGCTTTGAGCAACCTCTGTGTTCGTCCATGAATAGAGAGAGCATTTGACGCTCCTAAAGGTCCAAAACTCTATTGCATGGCCATACGTTGCTCCTCGGGTGTTTATTGCCTATTTTCGTAAAAATTATACTAGCCTAAGGTAAAATATTTTAAAAAAATTTGAGGGTTTGAGTGAGGTCACTCATATCAGGTTCCAATTGGTGTTTATTTGTGTCTCTTTGGATTGGAACTTGATTGGGAGAAGTCGCGTCGAAGTTCGGAACGAAGAATGGCGAAAAACAGGCACCGGACGCTGCACCGGACGCAGTGTTGCTTCACCACCGCGTCCGGTCCCGGTGTCCACCAGCGCGTCCGGTTTTCCAGAAGACAAAGTCCAGATCTAGTCACCGGACGCTGCACCGGACGCGCCTCTGACCACCACCGCGTCCGGTCCCGGCTACCACCACCGCGTCCGGTGCTCCGCGATGAAATCCCGAGCACTCAGCCATCGGACTCTGACCGCGTCCGGTCTGTCCACACCGGACGCGCCCGGTGACTCCAGGAGCTTACTGGAGTGTCACCGGACGCTACACCACCGCGTCCGGTGATTTTCACCACCGCGTCCGGTGCTTCCGAATCGAGCGGATCTCAGTCCTCATAAAACCGGTTCGACTTCGCGTTTTTCTTTTTCCTCATCTGCTCGACATCCGCCGCCGCCGTGCCCTAGTCGTCGAATCCGCCGCTCCCGTGCTTCTCCCTCGCCGCCGGCGAGCCACCTAGCGCCACGCCCTTGCCCTCCGGCGAATCTCGCCGCGCCTTCTCGCACTCCCGCGCAAGCCCAGCCGCGCTGCGCCCGCAACCGTGCCTGCGCCCGCGCCACCACCGTGCGCCGCCGCTCCTCCTCGCCGCCGGCAGGCACTTCACCACCGTGGGCATCCCCGCAGCAGCCGCAGCTCCTACCCTCGTGCAACCTAGCTCCTTGATCCCTTCCTTCGGCCGAGCTTTTGATCCTAGGGTTTACCCCTAAACCCTAGCCTAGGGTTTGGTAACCCTATCTCAAGGTAACGGCGCTTTTTCGTTTTCGTTTTCGATTCAAATCCTTTCATTCACTTGTTAGGGCTTGCCGTTGACCATATCTATTCCTTGTTATCTCGATTGGTCGTTTCAGTGCTCGATCGCCGATCTCGGGAGTTCTCGCGAACTAGATCACCTCGTCCCTTCACCGTCGTCTCGTCGATCCGAGGTAGCTTAGCGTCGTTTCTTTTCGTATCTCACGTGCTTGCTATCTAGGGCTTCGCATCTTTAGATATATATATATGCTTATTGTATATCTCTCTATTCCATACGTGCAGCGAGTCAGTCGGTGTGCCGAGTCAGATCTGTTTGCTAAATCCGAGGCCAAGCCTGCGGATACGGATTGAGGCCAAGCCTCTCGAGTGTCAGTTCACCATCTCACAGAGGTTCTCAGGCAGTCAGTCAGCATGGTGCGTTGCAAGAACGCCGGTGGTGCTCCTGGTGACGGGGACAACAGTCCTCCCCGTCGTGATGAGATTGCGCGTGGTAAGCGCATCAAGTTTGCAGTCAAGAAGAAGCGGAAGACACTTTCAGATGCAGAGGTCGCTCAGGCCGTGGCAGACGCCGCAGAGCAGGCAGAGAGAGGTGGCAGACGCAGTGGGTTACACATAGGCGAGCGTCGCTTTCGTCTTGAAGGTCGACAGCTCGGCACAGAGGCCACTGAGGGTACCGAGGATACAGCACCTTCAGAGCAGATGTCAGTCGATCCTCCCTCAGAGCAGACACAGGCTACAGAGACTACACCTGCTACTGAGGCTACCCAGACTACTGAGGCTCCACAGGCCACTGAGGACACAGAGGAGCAGGCAGCTCAGTCTCCACCACGTCGTCGCTCCACACGTGCTCGTTCACAGGTGACACCCAGGCCAGAGGGCCCGCGTCGTGGAGCTCGACCTCCTCCCAGGGTCAGAGGGTCACCCCCGGTTGTGCACTTAGACCTGAGGGGTGCTTCTTCACGTCAGGTGAAGAACTTGAGGTTTGTGGAGGTCAGTCGATGGTTTTCACCTGTCAGAGATCCCAGAGCTTCAGAGGGTTTCTATACCCCACTTCAGGAGGACTTCTACAGGGCCCTAGTTGACAGTGGCATAGCTTTCAGACCTCAGAGAGTATGTCGACTAGAGGCATTGGTTGATGTTGTGGGAGAGCAGCTCCGTCCTCACCTGTCCTATCTACCTGGCTTGTCAGATCTACTTGGACGGACAGGTGCTTACTGTGGCACATGGGTCAGGGAGTTCTATGCTTCTTTGTGGATTGATCCTGCACATGAGTATATTCACTTTGCATTCAGAGGCAGCGATCACAGACTCTACAGCTCTAGAGCCCGAGAGATCCTCAGACTACCTGCTTCTGACACGAGGATCCACCAGTTGTGCTATGGCCAGACTCCACCTCCCAGACGCCCTCACGGCGGTTCAGTGCCACCCACCGACCTGGTTCGACCCTGTTTTCGCGAGCCTTTTGGCGAAGGGTCACGTCGTACACCTGCCAGCCTGACGCCTCTTGCCAGAGTCTTGGATGCCATACTCAGACGCACTCTACTGCCTCGACTTGGCTACAGAGAGGGACTGACGAGGATGCAGCTTTGGGTTGTTCACCACCTCATGACACAGCGACAGTTTGATATCTGGGATCTTATCCTGAGTGAGATGGAGGACACCATTGCTGAGGGCTTCAAGGGTAACCGTCAGCTTCCTTATGCACACTGGATTTGCTTCATTATCAGATCTGCTATCCAGATGCCACCAGAGATCAGGGCAGAGATTGCCAACACTACTACTGCGTTCCCTGACTATGACATCAGACAGATTTGGGCTTCAGTTACCAGAGAGCAGGCTCCAGCACCAGGACAGCGTGAGCGCCCTGAGGTTCCTGAGACAGCAGCTGAGTAGGACGCTAGAGTTGACGAGCTTGCCGAGGCAGAGCTCGCAGACCTTGACACTCAGCCTGCTGAGATACCTGAGGATGTTACTTCTGACAGCACCGATGAGGACTACCAGCCCATCCCTAGGTACCGGTCTCCTCGGTCCCACGACCACGAGGCCGGTGGATCTGGCTCAGCCTCCCGCTCAGACCCATCCATGGTGGCTATCCTTGAGAGGCTGACCCAGGCTCAGGAGCAGCAGCAGCAGCAGATACAGCGCCAGGCACAGGATACAGCTGCAGCACTAGCACAGATTCAGGCTCGCCAGGACGAGTTTCAGAGACAGCAGCTAGAGATCCAGAGGCAGCAGGTTGAGATGCAGCGACAGAGTCAGCAGCAGTACATGGACCTTCTGCGGCATCTCATCACAGTTGGGGTTCCTCCGCCTGCATCTATCATGGGTCCGGCTTTGCATTCCAGCGGTCCATCCAGTCAGGGACAGCCGAGCCTTCAGTTTACATCTCCACAGCAGCAGGTTCCCCAGTCGTTTCAGTCCCCGAGCTTCACACCTATCCATACGGGGTTCACACCGTCAGACCAGCCTCGCCCACACTTTCTGTCAGGCACACCTCTTGGTGATTACAGTGCCACTTACAGCGAGTTGACTGGTCAGCCGACACCCTCGCACACGACTACGTTTCACTCTTCGTCAGGGTTGTCAGCTTCCGAGGCAGTCGTTCCACCAGTGACAGGGACCGGGACTACAGAGACCATCCCTTCTTCAGTTGCCTCGACAGATCCCCCAGCTACTGGCGCACTTCAGGCTCAGGTTACTCAGACAGATCCACTTGTTGCTTCACAGTCAGTGCCTGTTCCTGCTCAGACCCAGACCGCTTCACAGCCACGTGCTTCTTCAGAGGGTCAGCCAGATAGCTCAGACTCCGAGGATTCGCTTCACTTCGTGATCACTCCGCGCACCTCGGCACCCGACACGACTCCGTCTGTCCCCCCGTCAGATTAGATTAGTTTTTTTGGCGCTTGATGCCAAAGGGGGAGAGAGAGTAGTTTCAGGGGGAGTTTGCTAGTGGGTTTTCGTTTTTCGTGTGCTACATTCATGCATATCATGTTTATTTTCAGCATTGCATTCGTGTGACATTGTCGTCGAGTCGTAAAACTTTGAGTCTTAATGTGTTATTCGTCTCAGTGATTAATATATGTCACCGTTTTAGCTATAGCTCTAAGGTTGTGCTTCCGTGCCTTACTCCGATTACTTATGAGCTATATCTTTATGTGTACTAACTCTCAATGTCTTATCTTATGAAGTACACTCTTTTGGCTTGGAGCACATAAGCAATTCCTAACCTTGTATGCTTATTGTCTTTTGCTTATGTGAACCAAGCATGCTCGAAAACCTTCACTCCAATCTTTTGAAACTTAGTGTTGTCATCAATCACCAAAAAGGGGGAGATTGAAAGCATCTAGGCCCCAAGGTTTGGTTTCGGTAATTAATGACAACACTTTATTACCATGACTAACGTGTGTTTTGCAGAAACATTGGTAAGTTAGGTCATGGAGGTGATAACTGCTTTGAGCACTGTGGCTTCGTGTCCCTTGATGGAAATCGTTTCGGTTTTCAAAAGAGTGACGTCAAGATTAAGGACGGTTAGTTCCGGATGACGAAGTGTTGAGACACATTCGGAATAGTCGTTAGGATCTTCGTTTTTCTCTTTTGGCCGTACTATAAAGGGGGGCATGAATGGGTAGCTTGACCTAGGCGAGTCCTATGTTTAGGTGTGGTGCACACTTGTCAAACTTGGCGCTAGGCAACCCTAGATTAGCTCAAGGTTCAGTTAGAAGCAACTTGGTTGAAGTTGCGACGCGTTTCGACGAGGTTCGGGCTGTTTTCCAGGCACCGGACGCGGTCTTCGGGAACACCGGACGCGTCCGGTGTATACGTTACCGCGACTAGGTTTCGGCCTTGACCACCGGACGCGGTCCTCGTGAGGACCGGACGCAGTGGTCAGTGGCTGACACGTGTCACCAAGAGAGAACACCCGTCGGACGCGGTACTGGACTTGATCGGCGAGTCCGGTGCGAGTCCAGTAAGGTCCTGAGAGGACCGGACGCGTCCGGTCTTCAGGCATCGGACGCGGCCTCGCGTCCGGTGTGAGTCCAGTAAGCACCCTTGCACGTCGGACGCGTCCGGTGCTACCTGACCGGTGCGTCCGGTGGTTCGATTTCAAAAACGGGTTTTGACCGTTACGGGGGACCGGCGCGTCCGGTGCGTTGCACCGGCGCGTCCGGTGACCCCGTGTCAGAAAGTAACGGTTCGTTTTTCTGAGGGGTGTATAAATACAACCCCTCCACCTCTTTTAGAGGTCTCTTGCTCATTCAAACATCTGAGAAAAACCCTTTAGAGTGCAAGGGAGTGCAAGAGCTCTAGTGAGGATAGAGATTTGAGAATCAAAGTTTGAGTTTCCTCACTAGTGATTCGAGAGTAGCAAGTGTGCATCCACCTCCTCATTTGGACTCGTTGTGGTCAAGTGAGAGTTCTAGCTTGTTACTCTTGGTGATCGCCATCACCTAGACGGCTTGGTGGTGATTGGGAGTTTGGTGATCATCCGGCGGAGCTTGTGGATGACCCAACTCAAGTTGTGAGCGGTTTTGGGTGATTCGCCGCGACGGAGTGTCGAAGAATCAACCCGTAGAGAGCACTTGATCCTTGCGCGGATCAAGGGGGAGCGACACCCTTGCGCGGGTGCTCCAACGAGGACTAGTGGGGAGTGGCGACTCTCCGATACCTCGGAAAAACATCGCCGTGTTCCTTGCCCCTTTTCATTCAAGCAATTACTTTCTCGTATTTACTTTCATTGCTTGATTTACTTTCCTAGAATTGCCATGCTAGACTAGGATTGGAAACTAGGGTGCAAAACTTTTTAACGGTAGACTCTCTAGGAACACAAGTAGGCACTAGGGGTGAATTCCGGTTTGTAGGGTTTAATTCTTGCAATTAATTTTTAGAAAAGCCCAATTCACCCCCCCTCTTGGGCATCTTGATCCTTTCACAGCCCATAAGCATCCCCTTGCTCTTCCCACTCTTTCTGTAGTCTTCTCTTTACTTCTCTCCTTGCCCTTGCCTGTGCCGAGCCGCTCCCGAGCTCCACGAGCTCAACCATGGCGTCGTCCATGCAAGAAGCAAGAAGAAGACCATTGCTAGTTTTTTCTCTCCCTTCCCATGCATATGTGTATAACGCGTGAGTCCTAAGCTACAGCTCCATCCAAATAGCATACGCATAGTATACATCATGCACTACCAGCCAAGCCAAATGCCCACGTGATCACTCATTCCTTAATCGCGCATTATTCTTTTTCGCGTCATTAAAATTCGGCCATCTTGCAGAGCCACATGCCAACTCCGATTCCAAATATTATTCTTTCTAAATTCATCTTAAATCATGATATATCTCTCATATAAATTTCATGATTTTTAGAGCTCATTTGAATTTATGTGATTATTTATCTATGCTTGTTTGTCTGTTGCGCTCGTTAGCTGACGGAGTGAACGAGCCGGAGAACGAGGACGTCGGAGGCGAGTATCGTGAGTTCGACGCCGAGGAACCGGACTGCCAGCAGGAGTTTCTCGAGAACGCCGACGGAGACAAGTCCAGCCTATTCCCCTTTGATGCATATTGATCCTACTTTTAAATACAGCTCGTAGAAGCCGTTTTAAATATTGCATGTACAATATACGTACGAAGTATTTTCGCTGCTTAGTTAAGACATGTTTGAATAACCATCCTTGAATTGATATTACCTGATAATTGTCTTGTTTAAACTTAGGGACAAATAATATGCTATGGTAAAATATAATTATTTAGTATGCTTAGGATTTGATACTTATCATGGATACTCATTACTATGTTTTCTCAAATATAATGATTTTGAAAGAAAAACTGTGTGAGTTGTGGGAATGAATTAGGGGTATTATGAAAGGGTTAATGAACAAGTTATAGATGGTGATTCTTTTGTAGGATGTCATGGTGTTGGGGCTTGTACCTTTTGTGGTTAAGTATGAAGATATCCGCTTTGTCTCGATTAAGGACTGAGTTGATGATTCATCTTGTCTAACTCATTTATCGTACAACCACTCGCCTTGCATGGAAAAGGCTTAGTCTAAATCCCTCTAGTTGGTATGGCAATCACCTGGAGGCAGGTGTGCAACGGGACACTAAGAGATGTATGTGGAAATTGATGAATATTGTATAAAATGTAAAGAGCTCTGTAAATTGTTGTCTTATGAGATGTGGCCTTAGTGTTCCCGTGGTGAGCGCCATTACTTAGCTATGGAGGGTAACGGCTTTGATGGATCTGTGCTTGCACGACGGTGTTAAGTTACGGTATCCTACTTTGTGGGGAAAGTGTACAACCTCTGCAGAGTGTAAAATTTATTCGGATAGACGTGTCTGCGGTATCGGATGAGTTATGGTTTGGTTTCAACAACTAGATGGGTTGGGATGAGTGAAAACATGAGAGTGAGTGTGATTTTGAAAATGAATGGTTGTCTGCCATATGTTGCGGGAACAGAGGGTCCAGCAACACCTAAAATTGTGATCAACCCCTTTTTTAGAAATACTATTATATATGAAAAACATATGTCTTTAGCAAAGGTATTTATAAAATAAAACCCTGCATGTGTAAAAAGATAGCTTTATGCAAATGAACCCAGCCTTATCCTTGATTTATCCATATGCATATACTGATATCTCATTCCGTAGGGTAAAGTTGGATTTGCTGAGTACTTTGTACCCACCCTTCTTTGTTGAACAGAGGAAGATCCGGACTTCAATCCTGACGTGGCGTACGAATAAGGTCGTGTCTGCACCCAACTAAGCCTGTGGCATTGGGATCCGTTAGATGATATGTATTAGCGAGACCTCTTTCTGGGTTTGTTGGACCTGTATTGTGTTGTGGTTACTTTTAATCGTGGCATGTCTTCATTGTCCACGCTTGTCGAGACTACTGCAATGAGACCTATCTGATGTAATAAATGTGTTACTAGCCTCCTGGGACTAGTATTGTATCACATTTGAGTTACTGGTTAACCAGGGGTGCTTCATGACACCTCCTAAGAAGTTAATGGACATCTAGTACATTTTACTCTAAAAACAAGGCTCAACCGCTCAATGACCCTCTGGGTAGCCAACACAAATGGGAGAGGTTAGCCAGACCCAAAACCCTAAGTAAAGGGAAGGCTGCCGCCCCACGTATCCTTCTCCGATCTCGTTCATGAGGTCACCGCCTCCACCTGTAGGTTGATCCTAGGAGGGAGTTGCCGCCGCTGCTAGGAGGATGTCGATGATGGCTACGATGTCGATGATGGGTACGACTTACCGGATACAACATCACCACCTCTCTGCATCAGCGCCTACATCACGTAGGCACGGTCCTCACACCTATAGCTAATGGCTTCCTCCTCTACTAATGAAGGTAGCCTGAGAGATCTAATCTAAGCCTAATATAGATATCCTAATTAGAACTAGAGATCCTGTTGTATAAGTAACTAACCCTAAGTTAATTCTAACACCGATCACTATTGTTACTAGTTGCTTGAGAGTTGTCGAAGGAAATGAACTTAAGAATTTTTTCAACCGCCGCCGCTCTTCGGCACAAGACCTCATTTCCAAGATTAGGGATCAGGCGAGGCTTTAGTGCGCTCAAGCAGTTGAAGTGTTCGAGAGAGATTGTCCCATCAGTGTAACTATGTTTTTTTTGCTTCTTGAGCCTTGAGCCTCGCATCTGCATATATGTTTTTTCTTTTCTTTTCTTTGTTACTAAGTTTTGTAACTCTCCTTTGTTAATACACGATCCGCAGCCGTTCCCTAAGAAAGACTGTTGTGTTCTGCTGCTCCGTTTGCAGGATAAGTTCGTGTTGCGTCAACAAAGAGTAGAACGTACACATTCATGGACCGGCCGACTTGAGTGGTCGATATGATTGGTGGGCCGGAAGCGATCAGCTGGATTACTGAGACGCCAATGGTTGCTGACCCCGGCCCACGCCGACGTGGCGGCGGCCCGTGTCAAAGTCAAACCGACCGGAGACCTCAGCATCATCATTTGCCTCGTCGACTCGACGCCGACGATATATAGGCACCGCGCGCGCGGGTTCCTGGCTGGTGGTCAGGACTCGGAGAAGATGGATGCGCCAACACCAGCCACGGCTCCAGCACCGGCACCGGCAGTGACGGCGGTGGTGGACGCGCGGTTCTGCGCGCCGGTGGCCACGGCGTTCGCGGTGACCAAGACGATCAGCCTGACGGGGAGCGACTTCACCGTCACGGACGCCGCCGGCGCCGCGGTGATGCAGGTTGAGGCCGCGGTGTTCGCGCTCCTGCGCAAGTCCCTCCTCCTCGACGCCGCGCGCCGCCCGGTGCTCACCATGCAGGACTCGGGCTACTTCATGGACACCAGGTGGGAGGTGTTCAGGGGGGACAGCACCAGCCGGCGGAACCTGCTCTTCGCCGCGGTGAAGTCGTCGGCGTTCCAGATCAGGACCAAGATCTACGTCTTCCTGGCCGGCAACGCCGCCGGCGAGGAGGCGCCTGACTTCGTCATCCGAGGCAGCTACTACGACGGCGCGTGCACCGTCTGTCGCGGCAGCTCCGATGCCGCCATTGCCCAGGCAAGCAGCATCTTTCAGCTCCTGAACCAAACTATTTTTTCATGAATTTTCCCCCATTCGATTTGAGCTGATTATATCGTGGGTTGTCCTGCAGATTACACGCCAAAACACCGCAGGGGGTGCACTGCTCGGGAGGCACACGTATACTGCGAGGATCAGCCCAGGCATAGACCGGGCGTTCATCCTTGCACTGACCGTTATTCTGGTCTTCTGGACGAGATGCATCACCACAGGTAGAACGTTGAGGTTCCCTCTATTTCTCAAGGAAGACGTCAAAGATCAGAATTTCTGCCACTCGTGTTCCTTTCAATCTATCAAAACCTGCTAAGTGTTTTCTCAGTTTTGTTGTGTATAACAGTGCTGTAAGAATTTCATTGTATTTTCAATTAAAGCCTGTAAAAATTGATGTATGTCCCCATATAGGCATATGCTCGCATGCATGATGAAGGCAAAAAATTGACCATGAAAACAAACATATAAGTTAGTAGCCATGAAGTCGTGGTTCAGTTACTAGATAAATCTCCTTGCTACCTTTAGCTAAGAACATGCGGGAATATAAGAAATGATAAGTGATCTCTACTTGTAAGTAACCCAACTGTCATGAGCCTTTCCGAATGTAGTTTATTCTTGGTGCATCTGCTTTGATTCAATTATATGGCTTAATTGCTATTCCCTGTACTAATATTTCATCTGATCGAACAGCAAGTTCTTCGCTGTTCCAATGCAATGCTCACGGTGGAGAATGTTTTCCCCCTCTGTTTATGTTTAAAAAAAACCTGCCTAGTATTGCCTGAATGTGAGATTCAGACGCCCAGGTTGAAGATTTGTCTCGTCCATCAGCCACTTTGGTGCCGTTTTAGGTTTTGTGTTGGAAACCCCGTGGAATATGAGCCTTGACTTGCCACCAAATATCAGGACATCACCAGATTCAAGATCAACCTTTGAAAGCTTCTCTTCGTCTCTAACATCACCATACAAGAATTCTGCGGTCTCGCCTATCGAAAACGAAACAACAGGCAATCCCTTGTCAATGCTGCTCTTTGATTCGTCTTTGTCCTATCAAATAACAGAATGGTACAATCCAATGAGTAATCACCAAACAAGATCGCAATGATATGACATTTCAATTGTTAGATCAGTGGAATTAAGGACGCTTTACTAGAAATGCCCAAGAACATGAAATTCACGTTTCGGAGAAAACAAAAGTAAAGCCTAATAACCAGCTTCTGCTTTTGCCTATAGAACTGCAGGTGCCCATCCAAAAAGAGAGTTTAACGATTTAGCCAAGCAGGAATCAGTTTCCCTTCCTTTTTAAAAGAAAAAAAATTACGTAGCAGTCCAGGCTTTAGATCATTGACTAGATTGGTCTCAGATTGAAATTACATTGTTCTGAAACTGATATTTGCATTATACCAACACAGAAAGTTTCTTTTTGTACCTGATGAAGACCCAACCTCCCACTACTGTTGTAGAAGTTAACAAGGCAGATATCTGGTGACATCGCAGGGATTTCTTGCATAGCATTGGCAGCTCGTTTTTGTTGTTTCAAAAATTCATTGGAAGCTTGGATGCCATCTTGAACGAACTTATTGAATTCTTCTGGTATGGTCGGTGGTTGAGCACCATCAAACGGACGTCTATCTCCATATGAGTATGAATTTGGATCCCAGTTCTTCCCTAAGCACATCATCCACAGTCTTAGCACAGCACCATTTCGGTAGCCAGGTCTATAAAATCCCCCTGGACCAACACCAAGTTGCCGACAAAGTTTGACAATTTTAATCTGATATGAGCAATAAAAGCGTCAGGTATATACTTTCAGCAGTAAGTGTGCATTAGTTGACATGCTTAAGAATATCATGGTAATCAAATCAACAGACCATGCGCTGATATAGCGTGGGTGGCGTGGGGAGCAGAGGATAGCGAGGCAATGGCGCGGTGGCTTCGTCGCCGGTGGCCACGGCTGAATCGCCGGCAGCCACCGTCGAAGGAGAAGACCCACCGCCTTGGGAGGTCCTATTTCCTTCGATGCCTTATTCACAGCAGATCCAGTGCCCTTTATACTCATGTGCACTCCTAACACACTAGGAAACCAGCTCCTAATAATCCTCCCGACTCCTTCCTTCCTAATCAAGGATGGCGCATGCGCCTTCTAACCAATGATGCCATATGCGCCTTCTTATTTTAGCCTCTAGGTCTGGCGTGCATGCCCATGAAGACCTGACCTCTTCCACTACCATAACACTATTCCACCCCTCCAAGACAGCTCGTCCTCGAGCCGTGGCAATTGTTGGAGCGGAAGACCGTGCAGTCCAACTGAAAATAGAGATATGGTGGAATCTAATCCGCCCGGATCGAATCCATGGAGCGCCCACATGTGGAGTCGATGGTGCCCTCCACGAGCAGCCACCCCCGCTATGGGTGCAACAGAGTGGGGCTGCACTGGAGGCGTACTCCAAGCGACCAATGGAGCTTGCAAGGCTTGCTCTGGAGCCGATGGGGAAACTGTGTGTGCAAACAGCCACGGCCCTGCTTGTGATGGCTGCAATGCCGGTGGATGAAAAGTGATGGGTGCTGCGGCTGGTAGAGGCAGCGACAAAGGCACCGTGATTGCCAATGTTGGTGCAGGGGTGATGACCTGCATTCGTGACGCTAGTGCCAGCGGGGTTGATGGCGAAGCTGGTGATGAGACTGCCGGAGTCATGGCCGCCTGGGCCTTCGCTGGTGGTGTCACGCGTTGGACAGCGCCACCCACCGGAGCAGCCACCTGGTTGTCGTTCACGTTGGCCTGGCTAGCAGCGTCGATGGCCATGTCACCCTCCAAGGCCTTCACGGGGATGAGGGAGCGGCTGAAGGCGACCGTGGCGGTAGTGGCCTTCACGGGGACGAGGGAGCGGTTGAAGGCGACCGTGGCGGTGGGTGTCGCTATTGCCCCCCACTTTCTTGTCTTGCTGCAATTTCTCCAGGCGTGCAATGTGCTCGTCATGTGAATTCAATCGCTTGTTCATGGTGGAGATTTGCGCAAGGATGTGATCGAGCTTGGCATCCATTGCCACAGGATCGATGTCGAGGCCAGCCATGGATGGCGATGCCTCGGGAGTGGTCTCCGATACCAAATTGATATAGCGTGGGTGGCGTGGGGAGCGCAGAGGATAGCGAGGCAATGGCGCGGTGGCTTCGTCGCCGGTGGCCACGGCTGAATCGCCGGCAGCCACCGTCGAAGGAGAAGACCCACCGCCTTGGGAGGTCCTATTTCCTTCGATGCCTTATTCACAGCAGATCCAGTGCCCTTTATACTCATGTGCACTCCTAACACACTAGGAAACCGGCTCCTAATAATCCTCCCGACTCCTTCCTTCCTAATCAAGGATGGCGCATGCGCCTTCTAACCAATGATGCCATATGCGCCTTCTTATTTTAGCCTCTAGGTCTGGCGTGCATGCCCATGAAGACCTGACCTCTTCCACTACCATAACATGCGCATTCATGGCAAATATGAAATCTGAGAATTATGCAAGTTGCAACAAAATATGCTAATAAGACAGAAGACAAAACTACAAAGAAATGAGCACTCAAATTTTCAAAAGGAGAAAAATCGCATGGAGAATAACATTTCATACTCTTTATATGGCCCATAAACATTACAATTTTCCTTAGATAAAGCACTACTTTCAACAAGAAGATGTTTATGCAAAGCTAAGGGGCTATATTTTTTTTAAAAAAAGAAGAAGTTTAAGCTCAGATAATGCCTGCGTGATTGACACTGTCATCTCTTGGGAGGTCTGGAAAGAACGAAACGCGAGGATCTTCAGGAATGAGGTCTCGACTCTGGCGGTTGTCGCGCAGCGCATCTATGGCAAAGGCGGACAGTGGATCGATGCGGGTTTTACCCCCTTAGCTTCTGTTTGGGCGTTCCTTGCCAGCGCCGACATTGTCGCACCATCGACTGCCGTATAGTATCTTAGGGCTATTTCGTCGTAGGTTGTTAGCCTTGCTAATGATATCACTTGCCACTCACAAACGATTTGATGTAGCAGGCCTAACAACTGGTTGTACCAAAAATAACTCCTTTCGTCTTAATGAAACACGGGCTGTAAACCCCGTTCGCGAAAAAAAAACCAACAATAATAACATGTGTAAACATAGTCATACCTGATCATCAGGCTTTATGAATCTTTTCAACAGAACCATCCCAGGTCTCAATTGCAATGGAGCTACATCCTTGGAACATTCCCTGTCTCGCCTTTTTTCTCTGTTGGTCTCGAGTATAGAAGGTTTTAACTTGACAGTGCATTTGTTAGCACTCATCATGCATATATCAAGTGGGGCAGCTCCAGAGTCAGATCCTGTACTACACTGACTGCTTCTGGAGTCTACAGGTTTCTGTGGTTGAAGTGGTGTAACCAACTTTTGCAGTGAATTTTTGCTGCTAACCGAAGGAGAGAATGTACATGCACCCTGTTTTCGAGGTGCCGAAGAACTTCCATAGACCTAAAGGTAAAAATGGATTGTCAGAAGCATGAAAAAAGAATCGAGGTTTATCAAAAAAATACCCACCATATCCAGCATTATCAGAATTCGAATTTAGAATTAATCACTAATCAGACAATTCTCAAATTCGAGTATAATACATCTTGTTGTTCCAGTTCAACTATAAAACTGCTACTCATAATATTGTACAAACAGGCATAAATATTCAATGTCTTAATTGCAGAGAAAGGACAGTGCTTGCGTCCCCCTAGAAAAGGGTTTATAAAAGAGACGGATCATAAATTCCCGCTTCAAAAAGTGGTAAACCACGGAATCAATAGTAAGCCATTCAGGTAGGACGCTCACCCCCTCCAGTGTTTCATTAAAAAAAAACAAATTCCCACATCCTATCAAACCACGAACATGCAGCTAATGAGAAACTAACCCACGTTGAACACCAACACCGCCGCACCACACAAACATGGCGTTATTTTTGCGATCCAGCAGCACTACGCTGTAGCAATCAACAGCGGCGAAGCCCAAGCGTTAGGGGCCGAAAATTAGAGGGGCGATCGGCGTTTTGGCGGTCGAAAGAGAGAGAGGTTGGAGTGTTGGACCATCGCTGCACTTACCGATCCGTGAGGGGAACCGCCCTTCCGCGGCGGGGCGGAATTCGCCGGTTTCTTATCGCCGCGGCCGGCCATGAACGGGAGCCGATCCGCGCCGAAGCGGAGGCGGCACTTGAAGAACAACTGCGGGCCGCGCGCGGGGACGAGGCGGTCGGCGCTTGATTGGGAGCGCGCGCGGCTCTACAGCTCTCGAGACGGAGAAAGACGTGACGAGGAAGTCGGAAAGGTGGCTTCTTGTGATTCTTTCTTCGCAAAAGCACAACAACTAGCAAAGCGACTCGGCCAGCTGTATAGTATTTACTGTATTCCTTTTCCGAACAAAAATACCATGTATTATTACTCCTACTCCTGTCGGTGATAACATTTTATAAAATGGAAAATGCATTTATTTTATTCACAAAAAACAATTTCGTATTGAACACCGCATTTTTTTGGCAACATTGAACATCGTTTTTTTATATATCTAGGTGACATTTAGTTGTTTTGGTTCCTCCTGTCAACTGAATTTTTTTCATGCGCTTACACCGTCTTTTAACTATATTTACACTGTCTTATTACTATATTTACAATGATTTCTTCAGTGTTATTTATTGAACAGAGTGATGTAATTTGAAAACAACACAAATATATACCAAGTTTTTCAAAAAAAATACAAAGAATTCCATATATCATAGAAATATATATCAAATTGTTCACAAATATCATCGAATTGTTCACAAACTTACAAATTTACAAATTTTTCTATAGCGAGAAGTGTGCATGACGAACTGCATGCGACGTGTCCTAGATCAGATCACGCAGCAGCTAACGACGTGTCCTGGATCAGATCTCGTGCGTGCACGCGCTGCTCCACTTTTGCCATGTACTACGCGCGCACGGATGATGGATGCATACACTAAAAAAAAACAATGGCGGACGCATCGACGGCCTGGGCCATCGGCGGACGGCAACGAATGGCCCAAAAATCAGTTGATACAGGCTCCTAAATTAACCGTTTCTTTTGGAACATCCTAAATTAACCGGTTGATAGATAGCAATACTGTTTTTTTTTTCAGGGGAACACTGAACATCGTATTTGTACAACGCAATGCATTATGGGCTAGTTTTCTAGAAGCCCAAGCTCTGTCACCCAGAAAAGAACGGCCCAACAGTCCAAATCAGGAACAACTCTGCTATTGGGCCTACCGTTGACTTGTTGAGCGTTTTAGAGGCAAGTATTACTTGATCATTAGAGATAGAGAAGTATCTAACGTAACTTGAGGTTATCTAGCTTATATTCGAGTGTTTTAGAGGCAAGTATTACTTGATCGACAGAAACAACTAAAAAGGGTAGCCAACAAAAATCAAGAGTTTTTTTATGAATGTAATACGCAATTTAGAGAATGTTGGATGCAGATTTAAGGGTTGTTAGATCTAGTTACGGCCAGAGTTAGCAGCGTCATATCATAATTACACCTAGCAACATCCGGAATGAATTACAGATCAAATCAAACCAAGGAGCATCCAATTCTAATCAGTTCTAGTTCAAAGCCATTTTCAACCAGACCTAGTTTAAACCAGGCACAAAAACCATTTCAATCCAGTTAGAACCTAGTTCAAACCAATCAAAACCCAATTGGAACCTGACCTAATAACCAAACCAAGTTTAAACCAAACCCCAACACAACCAATTTCAACTAGACCAATATAATCCACTTTGAACTGGTCAAAACCACTATTCACCTAAACGGTCGTTTAGCCCGTTAAAACACAGTGTAAACACTGCACGGTGGTGTATCGTACGTGTTTAATTGGTCGTTTAGCTCGTTTAATGGATCATTTAGAGCATCTCCAGCAACACTACCTATCTCCAATTTGGGTAGTGGAGGGCAAAAAATCCACTCCAGTAGACTACCTGCTAGGCTACCCAATTTTGTTGGCTACCTAAACCCCTCCCACTACCTATTCCTGTTGGGCCAACAACTGGCTACCCAAATTTTTCTTTCACCCACGCGCTCGCAAACCGCTCGCCGCCACTGGCGGCGGGCCTTCTTCCCCGCCAACGTTGGTCTTCTTCCCCGCCAACACCGGCCATCGAGAGTTCCACTGTCTTGCCTGCACCCTTCCGCCGCGTGGCCTGCCAGCACGGTGGGTGCTCCTGGTGGCCTGTGAGCTCTTTCCTGCCACAGTCGGTGGCCTGTAGGCTCTTTCCAGCTATCGTTGGTGGCCTGCGGGCGCTTTACGGTGGGGTTGCGGCCTTCCCCTCCTCGTCGATGTACTGTGGCCCTCCCCGTCGGTGGTCGCCCCTTCCCCTTCCCTGCCTCCGATGATGGCCGAGTTTTCCATGGTGACAAGGGAACGGAGAGGATGACATGTGGGTCCCACATGTCATCCTCTGCAAGATGGATTGGGTGGCCCGAATAATGGCTAAATGGTAGGTGACCGACTGTTTACCGTTTAACATTTAAGAAAATACTGGTCAAAACCTAGTTACCTAGTACCCATCAATTTCAACCAGATCCAGTTCAAAAACAATAGAAAAGTTTAAACCAAACCCTAGCACAGCCAGTTTCAACTACACCCAGTTATAGTCCACTTTGAACTAGTCAAAACAAATTCTAACCAAACCCAATAGCAAGATACAGACGTACATTAAAATCAAGTGGGTACAAAATCGTGTGCTAGGGACTCTAACTCGAGTGTCATATAACTTTTTCTCTAACTTTATGCGGAAGTTTTTCTTTTCGACTATTTCTCATGGGATGGATGCTCATACATGGCTTCCCTATAAAAACCGTCATCACTGATTTTTTAACTTCTTTCTTGTAAATAAATACTATTGGTACTTAGAGTTGAATATAGAAGATTACATAGAATTTAGGGTCCGTTTGACAGAGTTGTGCTCCCTGATTCACTAGTGAAGTGATTCTGTGGCTGAAAGTGATTCTCTCTGATTGTTTATCATAAACTCTCAAAATCAGCATGGAGAATCATTTCACAGAATCAAGTGAAGCTACTTTTTTTTAGCTCTCAGCCTCTTAGTTCATTTTAGAGAATTACTTCACTGAATCAGCATAGAATCACTTCTCCCTGAAAAATGCATTTGTCAGCCAGAGAGCGATTCTCCGTAAGAATTTGCTCCGCGGAGCGCTGCCAAACGGACCCTTACGGAAGGCCTAGCACCTGGACGGGATGTGGCATCCAAACGCAGACCCCACGCCCTGTGTCCCGCATCCCACCTAGCACCAACGCCCGCGTTCGTCACAGGTAGCCACCGGCCGTGCTGTGCAACACTCCGATCTACTTTTTTAACATCCAGATCACCAGATGAAATATTTGCAACATATATCTGAAACAGATGAGACACTTAAAATATGCAATTGAAACACACGTGTGTAGGTATAGCAACATATGCAACATTCAAATCTACTTTTCCAAGATCCAGATGAAACACTTGCAACATAAGTTTGAAACATACACCTGGAACATGCGGATAGAGCCACAACAACATATGCAATATCCAGATAGACACACTTGAAACATATGTCTGAAACACTTGAAACATAGGCTTGCAACATACCCATATTGTCATTGCAACATATGCAACATCCTAGTCTACTTTTGCAACATTCAGATGAAGCACTTGAAACAACGCCTAAAACACTTGAAACACGGCGTCATCGGCGACCACGACCTACCTGATGGGGAACCGTCAGGTCAGGGGATGTCGAGAGCTACCCAGATCACACCTAGGCGCAGGCGCAGGCCTTCCCTTCCAGCCGTAGCGTCTTCGGTCGGTTGCGATAGTGCGAGGTGGATGGGACGCGGAGGAGTGCTAGATGGGGCCGGGTGTGGCGCACCCACGCTAGAGAAGTCCATTGGGCTGGAGCGAAGGCGCGAGGTGCATGCAGGCGGCTAGAGAAGGCAAGCGGCGCGGTGGATGCGCCAGCAGGGGCGTGGGGCAGTGGCCGTGCGGGGTGCCTCTCGGGCGGCTCGGCCTCGTGCTCGGGGCAGCAGCGCTCGCGCTCAAAGTCAGAGGCTGATCTTGCGTTGCGGCCTGAGGCTTGAGGACGGCCAGTCGCTCCGGATGAGCGGATGAGGAGTGAGGATCTTTTTTAGGAGATGGAGCCCGGTTATGCGCAAGTGTGGGAGCCGCGTCCGGGCGCAGGTCACGGGACGGACGTCCGTGCCATAGCATTATCATAGAATTTAATCACAGCTAATAATACGCCGCCTTAATTTACATGTCGTACATAAACGATCGATCTACTCTGTATATATGTCTAGTAGTATAGATGTCAGGGACGAAGCCAGAAAAAAATTTAGAGGGGCTAAATAAAAGTGCTACAGCGACTTAGCTTTACTATAACCCTTCACAATAAAAAAATATAATAGCTTGAAGTAGTCTTATATTGAAAACATCGATTAACTATAAAATTTACAAAATACATCATAAAAAAATAAAAATCTCAGTCCACCTTACCTTATAGATCTATGTCTAAAATTGAAAGGGGAGCATGCTGGGCCGGCAGCGGTAGGGGGCTGGAGCTCCCCTGGCCTCACCGCTGACTCCGTGCACGAGTATAGTGTATATGTATATAAAAAGTTATTTGTATGAGCTAATGTCCCTGTGCAGTAAGCGCGGCAAAAGAGTCGACATGAACTCAAACAAAGCTATGCTGGTGGGCGCCGATGTGACCTCCTCCTGATGCCGAGCACGGCGAGGACCGCCCTCATGAGGCCAGCCGCCGCCTGGCACGACGCCCTCGGCTGGCATCTCCTCCCCTTCTTCAGCTGGGACGAGCGGTATGACGGCGGCGGCGAGATCGGCGGGAGTTGATGATGAGCCACCACCTTCTCGGCGGGCGCGGGCGACACGGCAGCCGTGGCGCTTGCGGTTGCGGCGCCGCCGCTCTTGGGCGTGCCGGGCTTGGACTCCCACAGGAACGGCACGGCGCCGGGGCGCAGGCTGTAGTACACCCGGAACGACGCGGTGGCCAGGCTCGACCGCTCCATCGCCGCGGCCACCTCGCGGGCGACGCTGCCGGCTCTCCTGGTGGAGATCGGCCGCAGAGCGAGCTGCTGCTTGGGATCCATGAGCAAAAGCGTAGCTTTATTTCAGCGGCAGCAGGAATTTCACTGGGAACAACGTGATGATTCCACTGAAAACCACCCGAAGCCAAGCATTACGCTTGCAATGCTCAGAACGTGCAAAGCTAGCGCTCAGCGCAGAAGCAAGCAAAGCTTAGGACTTTATATATACGCAGTGACGCTTTGACTTGTGCTAGGCTGGATTCGGTACGAAGTTGCTGCTGGCCTCGCGAGGCAGGAACATGAGGTTAATTATTATGAGAGAGCGTGAGTTGGAAGCTAGCTAGCTCCGATTCGATCATTTGATTAATTAATCGAGAATCGTGTTGTACTGGTGGTCGTGAATAATGATCATTAAGCAGCTGATGATGCAGCGTTCAAGAGGACATGCGATGGAGATGGGCGGTCGCGCTCCGCCCACTAACTGAAGAAATAAACCTTGCCTTGCATACTTGCATAGTACTACAGTACAGCTGATGCATTACTTAAGCATTGTTCAGGACTCGATTTGAGGTACACCTTTTCTTCTCCATGATGGTTTTCTTTACGTAGTTGTTGGAAGTTAAGTGATAAAGTGACGCGTTTAGACTTTATTACACATGCATTGGCTCTGCTGTCGTCTTGTTCCCTGCATGTTATTTTCAGACGACAGTGTTGTCTCACCTCACCTAGGCCTTGTTTAGTTGGCCAAAGTTGGCGCTGCCGGAAATACTGTACGGTACTGTAGCACACTTTAGCATTTGGTTTTTATTAGGTAATAATTGTCCAAACATTGACTAATTAGACTCAAAACGTTCATCTCGCAAAGTACAACAAAACTGTGCAATTATGTTTTAATTTCATCTACATTTCGTACTCCATGCATGTGCCGGCATTTTGATGTGATGGGAATCTTCTTTTTGCATAATAGAATTTAGGGGCAAATTTAGAGAACTAAACATGGCCCTGGCTTCATAATTTAACTGAAAAGGACAACCGGTGGCGCATTCATAATTTTACTACTACTTGATTGACAATACAAGGCAACGATCATATGCAGTGATGCGCTACTGTCCTGAAACCAAACTTGAATTTGTTATCAAGAGTTCAGAGTTCATGAGCTGCCTTTTCTGAAGTTGCAAGTAAACTGCACGATGATGTCGCTGAACATAGGTTTACAGGTCGTCCACTCCAATCCGCTGGTTTTTATCAAGTAGTTGGCCCGTTACGTTGCTACCTTAACCTTTGCCCGGTGCTGATTATTACTACTGGCAATTTGAGAATGGCTTCTTTTTGCCGCTCTTGTGACTGATGCCATTTCATCAGAAAATTCAGACGACGAGATCGTCCGTTTGTCCGTATCGCGTTCCAGGATCGACGCTCTTGGCCGATCGGTGACAAAAACGTCCCACCAAGCATGTGACGACTGAGATATAGCCACTGATCACATAGGACGCGCTTGTTTAATGGGTTAGTCTTCCTGTAATTAGTCTCCGTCGCCGCCGTTAGGTTAACTAACCAAGTAACCATATTGCTAGGTCCAAGCAAGCTCCAAGCAGCTGTACCTGCTGGAGTTGCACGGCTCCTCTCGTAGCATCATGATCAGGCCACCAGCCAATCAGTAAACCTGCAGGCATGTGTTGTATCTCACTACTCAACAACAGTCTTATACCTGTATAGAAAGCATCCTACCGAACCCTGAAACTACTGAACCTGTTTCATATTTCGAGCCTGCTCGCTCAAGGAGCTGCAACCTGCAACATCATGCTACTGCAGGTTTCAGAAATTGTGGGTCCTGCTCCCACCCTGCCGGCTCAGTCGATCAAGTTGTTGATGTGCCGTCGCAACGACGAACCGGTTGTAATCTAGCAATTCTCAATAAAAAAAAGAGAGAGGAAAAAAAAAGGAAATGCGTGACAAAGAACGGGAACGGCCCAGCAGAAGGCCCGCCTGCGGATACGCTCCCCCTGGGCCGAACAATCCCGAACTGGGCTACCGCCGTCCGCGGCATCCGTGTGATTCCGTTCACGTTCACCCCGCGTGCGCTCTCTCTCTCTCTCGCCGCCGCCGCCGCCAACGCCAGGTTCCTCTCTTCGCCGGCAACAAGCACCCCACCAGGTATTCTCACTGCTTCTCTTCCCTCCCTGATGTTCGAAACCGAGTTCCGAAAACCTAACTTAAAGCTATTTGTTGCCTACTAACTTCGAACTTTTACATTGTACAGCCCCCCTGCCCTAGGTGCTAGCGCAGTACATTTTCCAAGAAATTGTGGTGTTGATCTGAACCCCCATGAAACAAGCTAAGCCTGCCTCTGGTGGCAAGAGGAACTGGAGCAGTGGTGGGACTGCCACTGGAAGGAAGAACAAGGAAAGAGGAGATGACAAAGCAAAAGGAACCAGGGTTGCTGGTTGGAACAAAGGCGACAAGAAGAAAGACGACAGAGGGCGCCAAGTAAGCGCGGGATCGACGAGGAGACGGAGTGAGGGAGTGCCCCGGGTTGGTATGAAGAGGGCTGTGTCTGGGCTTGACAGGAGGAAAAGGAAGGTCGATGACGATGCGTGGGATGATGGTGGTGGTGGTGGCAAGAATGTTTCGTCTTCCAAATCAAAGTTTACCAGAAAGACTGCTTCCACAATAAGCCATCGAAAGGTTTCTCCTGGAAAAGGTGGCAGATTGAACCCTCAAAGCTTGTATGAGGATGACTACCCTGCAGGGAAAAGGAGTACCAGCAAAGATTCTGATGTTACTGGAGGGGTCAAGAGTCGACTGGTGAACTCTGTAGTGTTCAAAGGGAAGAAGTTTGATGCAACCAAAGAAGTCCGGCGTACAAAGAAAGGTGGTGCTAAAGAAGTTGATTTGGATGAGGAAGCTGCTGATAGCAAGAAGTCAGATGACTCAGGTCTTATTACTGAAGAAGAGAAGCCTCGTCCTCGCCTTACTCGAGTACTGGACCGGACTGGGAAGAAAATAAAGCCTTCTAAGAAGGTTGTAGTTCCTGACACTGAGGAACCTGCTCCTCCTAAGAAGAGAAAGCGAATGAAGCTAGATCCTTATGATACTTCGAACAAACGGATTGAAGATTCTCCTATCCAGGATGGTACGAATTCTGTCTTAACTTTTTAGTTGTTCAGATGACTGTGCTTAATGTTACTGCTCATTATATTTGTGAGTATTTATATATTTATATTCTTCTTTCTTCTGTTGTTTCATCTGCACAACCAACTAAACCCTTCAACAGTAAAATGGCCCTCTTTCTTGAATCTCTTTCTCTGACCTGGAAATGGTGTTCTGCTTCCTATCACTCAATGAGCAGATGAAATATTCTCGTTTTTGAATAACGGTACTAAGGTCGGGCTAAAGGAAATGTGGAGAGTTCATGTTGAATCTCCTTATACTAATGTACACCATTGGAAAATTCTGTGTATGATGTGAGAACAGTTCTTTCCAAAAATGTTGAACTAAATAATTCATGAAGAAATTCAAAGAATGCCTATCCACCGGAACCTCTTACAAGGTTAGCATAATTTAGTTGTGTGGAGAAGCTAGCAATTTGAAAAACTTTTGGTCTACTGAGTTCTGAAATATTAAAAGTTTGTGTTTACTTGTTTCCATTTTTTTATCAACATATAAACTATTGGTCTCTGAAATAATGTTTGTGTTGAATATGTAATCTGGTGCTTTTATTTGGATGTGTTTCTTCTCCTTTTCTTTTTTAATTTCCTTTTAAAGTTTCCAGTGCAGAGAAGGTTCTCGTGAATTGTGCACCTGAAGAAGAGACTGAAATGTCAATAAATGCAAAATTTCGTGCTATACAGCCAAGTTCCTCAATCCTTTCATATGTGGAAGATAATGTATGCACGATTTGCCTCTCATCAACCTTCTACCCTTTGATTGCATATGTGACATTCTCTTACTGTTGTTTGCAGTTACTAGGACGTAGGCGTTTAAATGAGATAAAAAATGCTGGCTACAATGTCAAGATTTCTGCTCCTCTGGATAATGTTCCCTTCTCAACCAGCACAGAACGTGAACGCATAGAAGAAAGTGTAAGGAATATGCTATATAATCAGTGCCATAAATGTACCTTCTACTTTTGCCTTGAGTCGTTGTGCAGTCATATCTGGTAACATATACAGTTTATAATGTTTTTTTCAAAGAACCCAGTTTATATTGTTATCTCGCAGCTTGTTGTGTGGATTACATGCTACAGTTAGTAATTTTTGTTCACATAAAATAATTAACAGGCGTTCAGAAATAAGCTGGAATTCTTTGCCGCTGCAAAGATCTCTTCATCATTCCCCGCTCCAACGCTCCCAGAGATAGCATTCGCGGGTAACTGAAGGAAACAAAAATGTTTTAGTTGTTTAGGTTTATCAAATGTCTCTAACTGTTAACCCGCTGAAATATTAGGTGTATCAAATGTTGGTAAATCCTCACTCCTAAATTCACTTACAAGACAGTGGGGTGTTGTGCGAACATCAGATAAGCCTGGACTTACTCAGGTATGGCACAATGAAACTGTGGAAAGAACAGAGAGGCAAGAGGAGTGTTCCTTGTTTCATTCTAATTGATTATGGGTGCTTAAACTTCTTGTTCATTCGTTTGCATTATTCTTAATTGCAGACAATAAATTTCTTTCAACTTGCATCAAAGTTATGTCTTGTTGATTTACCTGGATATGGTTTTGCTTATGCAAAGGACGAAGTTAAGGAGTCGTGGGAGGAGCTTGTAAGTACCCTGAAATCTGAATATTAGACTCTGACTGAATCTTGAAATGCTGCATTGTGCATCAAGTTGATACTTGATATTCTTGGTTCTTACAACCAGTCTTGCGAATTGTAGGTGAAAGAATATGTTTCGACCAGAGTTGGCCTGGAAAGAGTGTGCCTTCTTGTGCACACTAAACGAGGAATGAAGCCGTTGGACTATGAGCTTGTAGAATTAATGGAAAGGTGTGTGGTGCCTTTATTGGGCCTCTCTTGCAAATACACTGTCACTTTTCTTGTTTATTTCCTTGATGCAAGTAATATCATTGTCATGAAATAAGAATAATTAATTGTCCTCTTTCTCTGTAATTTATATGTTCAAGTGTGCAATTGTAGGCACAAGACGCCATACCAGATTGTACTGACAAAGACTGATTTAGTTTTCCCGATAGATGTTGCTCGCCGTGCCATGGAAATCCAAGAGGTTTTCCCCCCATCAATCTATCCTGCTGTATGCACATTTTTCAGTTAATTAATCCCCTAATAGAATTGTTTATGCACTCGACTGCAGAGCCTCAAGAGGAACAAGTCAGTGGTAAACCCAGTGGTGAGCTTTTGAATTCACTTCTCTCTTTTTTTGTGTGTGTATGCGTGCTTTGCTTTTGATGAATACATTGTTGTCTCATACAATGATACTCCTTCATGTAGATGATGGTGAGCTCTAAAACAGGAGCTGGCATACGCAACCTGAGAGGCGTGCTTGGAAAATTAGCTCGCTTCATCAAACCATAGCAAAGCTGCAGCCAATTTTGGACTCTGCATCAGTGGAGACCGTGAGAGGAGACTCAGCACAGGGCGGTGTCGTAAGTAGGTGCCACTACATCAACACTCTAACCAGTCCACCTCCAGAAGCTTTGGCTGCATCAGTTGAGACTATCCAGACTTGCAGCAAGCATTCCTAGTTAGGTTGTGATTTGTAGCCTAGTTGTATCACAGGCTCAGATTCGGGTAGGATTGAACTGTTCAACTTTTGAGTGGATTATGCGATGCAGGGATCAAACTCACAGATTAATTCCATGAAATAATTGAGTTTCCCCATTTGGATATACGGAATCGTACATCCTTTAATTCGTTATGCATCGTTCCTTATGTACAATAAATCTTCAGTGATGAACCATCAGTCGTTGATGTTTTATGTTCTTCCCGGAAAAGATATACCCCTGGCTGCGTAAATTATGTTTTACTCTCTTTAGTGCCAACAGCAATGGCCTGTTTGGTAGGGGTATTGCCAATTGAAAATTTGACAGTGCAATGCTCTGCTAGACTGCTACTGCTATGGCGCTACTTGATCGGCTCCGAACCAAACCCCAATCAACTGTCTTTCTTGTGATTCAATGTCTGGTAACCCAAACAACCCAATGCTATTTTAGTTTATTAGCTATAAGCCTGTTAAAATCAGTTTGCACAGAGTGAGGAACGATTGGAAGAGTGAAGCCGGAGGTCCAGTTATTATTCAGTCTCGCTGTTCCATCCTTCCATGCACTTGCACAAGCCTTACATTTTTTTTCTCCCTTTAATGTTATACATTATACTCAAGGGTAAAGTGGTAGGTTTGTGAATTGTGATTTGTGAAATTATAATGGACTAGCATTTAGGGAGAAAAAAAAATACTTGTTTGGTCGGTTGGTGTCACAGTTTGTCACGTCTTACCTTTCACAAACAGTGGTTGTTACGGGAGAGTAAAAATTAAAATCAAAGTCATAGACATGCGAAAAATGAGTAAACTGTAGCAAAAATGAGTGTAAGACATGGGAGATAGAATGTTAAGAAAGCGTAGCGTGACAAGTTACAGTCATGAACCATACAGACATGTAGTGTTCAGAATTGTAGCGTTTGGAAGACAATTCTTTTTGCTCATACCGCAGTTACCATGAGTCTAGAGTTTGGGAAGCAACGCATGTTTCTTCGCGTGCAGGCTGCACAGAGGCGAGTCTCGAGTCCGGGGACAGGCTGCACAGAGGGGCAAGGGCAATTCACATGTGGAACGGTGTTGGTCCGACAGACATCTGCGTCTAGAGCACTTCGCGGCCTAAGTAATAGATCTCTATACATTACGGGGCATTTAGTAGAGCTTCACTATCTTATCATCTTTCACTATCTTGATTCTCTGATCAAGTGGTTTTAACGTGAGAGCAAATGAAAAATGATTTGAGTATTTCTAAATGAAGATTAAGTGGAGAGCAATATGAAATGGAATGATCTAGAAGGCATCATGCGACATAACAATCAATCAAGGACCATCAAGCAACCAGAATCTTCATAGCTTCGTATGGCAACATATATTAAGTCAGAAGACAACTTAACAGCAGGAATCGATGGCAAGAGTGAGAACGGGTCAAACCACAAATTGTACTGCAAGTTTAACATCGAGGGGATACAGTAACATTGGTTTCTCAAAACAGGAAAAGTCCATTTTCCCATAGGTGACAAAACTTAGCCCAGAAACACATTCCTGAACTTAGGTACGAGGAGCGACTGCAGGGGCAGCTGCAGGTGCGGCACCACCTGGGCGCGGTGCACCCTGTCCTGGCCTTGGGCCGTCATCCTGCAAGGCAAGTAAACAGAACCATCAGTTTTCGTTTGTTTGCAAAATAAAAGACGGTGGACTGAGCATGTTTATTCAAAGTCTGGCAAAGTCCAACAGCTATGGCGGACAGAATGGTGATAATCGTAAACAAGGGACCATTCAGTCCCAAGACATTTGATACTAGCCTACATGTGGTCTTTCAAAGCAAGGTATCATGTCACAACTAATTGATTTATAGAGTTGAAAATACAAAAAGCATTGCGTGTTATAACAAATCTTACCAACTACTGAATGTAAAGATGTGAAAATTATATTAAAAATGTGTGCCTTGAAGAAGTTATGACTGAACAAGAAAATCAGTCATCACATACAAGTCTGCAGGGCACCAACAAATGTTTATTTACGCTTTCGTTGACGCATCCATTGCAATATATATACAGTGAATGCAACGCCTATAAAAGCGATAATAGCGTAACAATAACACCAAGGAACACTTTCTATCTGGAGATAAAAATAGAAAGTTTTTACATGTCGCACAAAGCAAGGCACAAGAAATAGCTTTATCAAGTACCAAAGAAACATAAAATAGTAGAAATTGGACAAATAGTGGCATGCCAAAATGTGTGAAATTTATATTCCAATGTGTGCATTCAAGAAGTAATGACTGAACTAAAAATCAGTCACAGATACAAGACTGCAATGCACCAACACATGTTTATATACGCTTTCGTTGACGCATCCATTGCAACATACACACAGTGAATGCAACGCCTATAAAAGCGACAATAACATAGCACTAAGAGTATGTGGTCGCACAATTTCAATAGAGTTATCAGGAAACAAGCAAATTCAGACCAAAACATAAGATACAATTGATATGGCTATAAAGATAAGCATGTGCAAGAATTATACCCGGCGCCTGAAGCGCTGCGGAGGTTCACGGTTCCTCCTGTTCTCACGAGAGCGGACACGGACAATGTGTGCATGGATTGCGCATGAGACACAGTGATGAACCTTTGCGTACAATTTGGGAAGAACATATCCTGTGCAAATGAACATATTAAGGACAATTTCTCTAGATAACCAATAATTAGATTATATTAAACTAAATTATGCAGGAAATAAGGATGTCTGCAGTACCGTCATGCACGCAAGCCTCCTGCACATCTCTCACGGCAGCCTGCTCAACAATGTTCCTCACCAAGAACCGCTTGATAGCCTTATCCTGCAAGTACAGCAAATGTCATATATCTTCTACAATATGCATAGTTCAGAACATAATTAAGCTCTAATATTGCAATGCAAGTCAAAATATGCCTGCGCACATTGTATCTGGTTTCAATATTACCAAACCACAGTTCATGACATCTCTATTACGAGAGAATCAAAGTGACAAAACATAAGGCTAAACGGGCAACAGAATTGCAGCTATGCATGTACATACATGAATAAAATGCTGAGTTCCACCTCAATGCAAGTATGCAACTAGAAGTGAAATTGTAATAAATCCATAACAGAAAGTTTCACTTTGGGCAACTTAGGAGTTGATTTATCGGAAGTAAAGGTAACCAAGAAAATCAGGTATAAAAAATGTTTGTATGCATTGTAATCGTGAGAGCTATCGACCTTTATAGCAACTAAACAATGTGGCGAAAGAGGCCATGCGGTACTATAACTACAGGCACCGGTACTACTTTCCCTGCAGCTAATAACGGCTCGGTTCATCCATCACAAGCAACCACGCTCTAAGGGAACGGAAGGGTTACCTTTGGGCAGCATTTCGCGCAGTTGGAGCAGCGGATGTACTTGACGTGACCGCGCCCGTGCTTGTTGCGCCCGCCATTCCTCCGCTTGAACGTCTGCGGCAACCAGCCAACAACAAAGGTTAGACAGCAACGGCGGCGAGGAGTGACTGAGGAGGGAAATCGTCTCGGAGGGCTCACCATGGCTGGGGGAGCTCCAAGCCGCCGCTGAGGAGGGCTAGGGTTCGCTGCGTGATGCGACGACGGCCCTGTTCTGCTGGTTATGTTTCGGCTTGTTTCAGCTTGTTTCAGCTTATTCTCTCTCACAGAATACTATTGAATCAGCCGAAACCAGCCGGCTTTTCCACCAGCCGAACCAGTCCGACGGCGGCGGCGGCTGGAGCGGGGTGTGCGAGGAGGGGGCGGGGGAGGCGAAGAATCCAGCTTTTTATAGTGCACCGGGAACCCTAGTAGGCTTTTATCCTGCAGTGGTTTATTCCTGGGCCTAATTTTGGGCCTCTAGAAGTGAGATCCTAGATGGGCCCAGCAAGCAGTTGCTGCAGCCTGCAGGGGGAAGCGCCCACTCCAATTATTTGGCCCATCTACTAAAACATGAAAAAGTACTGTAGTTTACAGCCTCATGCCCTTTTCTGTTTCCTCTTCCTGTGATTTCTTTTCTCTTTTTTTTTTTCTGTTGGTGTTCGATGAGAGGATGGTTCGCATGTGACATGTGCCCACTTGTGCCGTGGTTGAAAGAAACGTCTCGAGAAGAAAACCCTCCAGGTTGAAATCTCAAAAGCAGTCAGAATTCAAATGAAACCCCAGCCATTAATTTCCTGTCACTATTTAGCAAGAAGAAGATTTCCTGTAAATAACACTCGACAAGACGCGATGGTGCTCAGCTCAACGGCGACGCCAGTGAGCTGTGTGGCCAAAACCACACCACAGGCACAAATTGCCCTGTCGGACCTCCGACGGAGAGGTACCCCCAACAGTACAGAGCGATACATGCGACGCACAGTGCTGCGTATCGGAGACGATGACTGGTGACGCCGCACCTGCACTGAACCTCGCGCTCGTGGAAATGGGAAAAGAACAAGTGCATGCGTGACTCAGAAATCACAATAAGCCTGTGCAACAGATGGTAGTAGTAGGGGAAAAAAGGGAACACGATCGATGTTGCTGGTCCGGACAGTGACCTTCCACCAAACATATTATTATATATATCATCAGGTTTAAACCACAAGCACAGAGGCTCGTGACGCTAGCTTATAATACACTCCAGTGCGCCGTGTCATCCGATCGACCTGACCCGACAGATAAACCTTTGCTGAGAGCTCCATGTCTTTAGCTCACCAATGCAAAGCAAAAGGCCATGGAAGGATGATGCCTGCCGCTGCCGTGTGAGTGTGACAGGAGGAGCCCAACGGCACGGGTATACAGAAGAGGGGGAGGGGAGGGTAGACGAAGACCCCGCCGGCGATGCGGACGATCGACCGTCGACGTCCCTGCGGTGTTTGTGGAGAAGAGAGCGAGGAGCGGCCGGTGGCAGCTTGTCGGCTACTGTGACGTCTGACGTGTGCCGCCATGTTTTCCTCGCTCGCCATTCTTTTGGGAGCACAATCATTGGGTCTCGTCGGTCAGGCTTTGCTCGGCCCCACTGTGCCTCGCTCCAAGGGTTTGGAGGCTGGCCCAGTGGGCCCTCTCGCTCGCACGTCGGCCCGGCCGGGCCGTCAGTCTGTCGCCACTCGCGGTAGCTGCATCGTCTGAGGCCGTGTTTGCTTTCCAGGGTTAAAGTTTAACTCCTATCATATCAATGTTTTCTCAAATGTATTAAATACTAGATGTAAACTAATTGTATGTATGTCGGCATAAATTAAGAGTAATTTACGAGACGAATCTATTAAGCTTAATTAGTCCAAGATTGGAAACTTTTTGTCAAATAAGACGAAAGTGCTACAATGTTTATTAAACTTTAACTCCTCCGACCAAACACCCTCTGAATATCTGATAGGGCTGCCCGGGCTGATGTGTGCTGGTTCAGGTTTTATTTGTTTTCTTTACTGCTTTCACTCATTCGTCAATCAGATTCATTATAAGCTCTCAAATAATTTGTTTTTTTAAGTAAGAGTATAGTGAGGACGGAGACACTATACCTGTAAATCCTGTGATTTAATTGTTGTGTTACCTACAGTCCACCAATAATGACAGTTTTGTTTACCTGCAAATTAAACAAAACCTTTTTTTTAGCCTGGACTCCTGAGGTACAGCTGTATTATCTGAACATACACACAAATACATACACTCACCCCACCACACACATGCAACGCACACTCAGTGCGCATGCTAGACCTATCAACTATACACACCACACGTCCTTCTGAAGATCAACGAAGTCTAACGGATCTTCGCAGCCAACGGGGCACGTCACAGTATCATTATGTCTTTACGTATATGTGTGTATGTCCAGGACTTACAAGATTATTTTTTTAGAATAAATCACCAGGATAGGAAATCACTGAGCTAAGCTCAGGACCGGTGCCCTCGAGAGCTCACCATCCGAGCTGAGGCTCGGTCCCCAAATTAAACAAAACTTAGTTAGATGCTCACGCATACATGTAGCATCGCCATCATATCATATACTACGTACGTGTGCCACAAATTGAGTACCATGTAATAATAATATAAGGTAGTAGCAGTATCTCAAGGCCCTATACTACTGACCAAATCGCCGCTAGCTATGGCAAGTGGCGAGTAATCTAACTTCCAAGTGGTGGCTGTAGACGTAAACTCCAAATTTGGGCATACTTTTAACAAGAATCGGTGCTCATTTAGCTAGGCCATCAGTAACATGGCTAGGTTACTAGGTTTGGGCATAGACCTCTAGATTCGGTGGTCGTTGTTTTGCTCGGGAGAGTTAGGTAAGAAATAGCCATGTTAGACTTTCTTCGTCGTAGCACTGACGACGATCGTCCCTGCACCCACCACATTTTTCACGCATCATCCTCCTAGCCCACCATCATATTAAGAGGGTGTTTGGCACGCCGATTCGAAGAAGCTACAATTTGTAGCTCCTCTAAAACGGCTTCAGCTCCTCTGCTTTTTACTGAAAATGTGCGGTATCATCATCCGCGCACCCATGCGCTTCCACTGTCACGGAATTTCAGCATGCACATCGACGCAGGTGGACCATCGCGATCGTGTGGAGATCGCATGCACACGGGACGTATCTTCAACTCTCGCGTATACATTTTCCACAAAACTAACGTTAGTGGTGTGTAGTATAGCCATAGCCACATCCTATACTAGACGGCGACATTGTACGTGCGTTGGGCAAAAGTCGTCGGCCTCCAGTTACATACATTGACCAGAAAAAGGTACTCGTAGCCAACAACGGAGGGATACTCAGGATCGACCTGACAGGCGACCCGACGAGCGCTTGGCATGCATGGCATTGGCAGGTCAACCCCGGGCCCCTTCGGGCTCCGGCACGAGACTTGAAGAAGCGCCACGCTACGCACGGGGTCCGTCCCGGTTGACCGATCGCGCGGGCACGCGCCAACGACCGACATGGCCGCATGGTTCCGGTGCCCGGCGCCCGGTACGTTGAATTCCCCGGCCCGCGCGTCTGAACGCGCAGTAGCCAGCAGACTTGCGGGTATGTTCCCGCGGTCCGGTCTGCACCGCGCCGGACCTGCGCCGCCCGCGACCATGTCCGTACTCCGCGAGGCTAACCAATTTTCGTAGTGGCAGGGCGCGCGGCGCGGTCCGCGTGCGCATGCGGCACGGGCGGGCGGCACACGGGCCGTGAGGTGCGGGGCAGCACTGGTGCCGACCGTGGAGTCACGCCCGCCGGCAGGGGGCGCAGCGGAAGTCTCGTCTCGCACGGCGCGAGCGGAGGACCTGGACCCGTGAGGCGACGAATTCCTCCTGTCCCACGAGTCCGCGACGTGGAGGGCCGGGCAAAAAAAGGAGGGCGAAGGATGATGGATGGATATGATTCCGCGTGAACGGAACGGCATTCTCTCCGTCGTTGCCCTTGTAGTGGGTGGCTAGGACGGGTAGTGCGCGGTGCAGGAAAAAAGAGAGAGAGGGATGGGGATGGGGACGGGGACGGCCCAAAACCACGTGGAATCCCGTGGGCCCCGCGGGGCGGGAGGGGCGCACGCGACGCGAGTGACGTGGAGGAGTCGTTGGCGCTCGCTCGTTTCCCTCGGCTCGGCCCAGGCCAGCGCCAGTCAAATACGCGAGATAACACAAAGTGCAGGACAGCTGTATTTTAATTCCTCTCCCTTCGACCGGAGGGGTTTGGCTAATGGTCCACCGTGCAATCGCCCCCGGCTCGGCCGGCACGACCTGCATGTGTACATTTTGGTGCTGGTTCTATGCGTCGATAGAAGATAGTCCCATGCATCACCTAAATTGCTCAAAAGGAGTTCACTAGCATCTTGTTGGTGTGCGCGTACGCTTTCCATGCGTATATTCCATAGGTATACACAGTACCATGCAGCTCATCGACGTTTTTAAAATGCGTTGCAACTCATGAGGATGCAAGTGGGGTTGTACCCAGATGACCCTAAAAATTAAGTCTATTTGCAGGTTCACGAACTAGCCAGCTTACATCCCTAACAATCCATCGTTGTAGGCTACAAGGTTTGCCAAATTTCATAGATGGAACATTCTATATGAAGCAAAGCACCAAATGGACTATGTCCTAAGATCTCTATAGTCTTTATTGTCAATTTTCTTTTCAACTATCATGTTTTCTAAAAAAAAACGTCCTATGAGACCTCACTATGAAGTGACTTGGTCACGCTACTCATGTGGCAACAAGGAAAACATTTTGGACCACGTGGCAAAAGAGAAAGCATTTTGAGAGCGTCCAACCAAACGTATACTTAGTTTAATATGGCCAATGTATGCAAATGCAATTGTATCATTATAAGCACCTTCATATGTATTAGCTTTAGGAAAAAAAAACAGAAGGCTCTTAGAAATATATCCTTGGATATTAAGGTCGACATGGACATCGAACAAGCTCTACCATGATACATTGACTCAAGGTTGTACAAGCAGGAGATTATGTGAGAAAAAATACCAGTGATGCCATTTGTAAATCTTACTCGGCCTATCTCGGTGACATGAGGAACTACATGTTTTGTTCCCATTTTCTTTTATGGGGGTGTTTAGTTGGTGGGTGAAAAGTTTCTGGGTGTCACATCGGATGTTTTATGAGTTGTCGGAAGGGGTTTTCGGATACTAATAAAAAACTAATTAAATAACTCGCCTGAAACCCGTGAGACGAATTTATTAATCCTGATTAAACCGGCATTAGCACTTAAGGCTGATCATGGACTAATTAGGCTTAAAAGTTTTGTCTCGTGATTTCCAACCAAACTGTGCAATTAGTTTTTTTTGTCTACATTTAGTACTCCATGCATTTATCCAAACATTCATTGTGATGGGGTGAAAAAAATTTTAGGTGGGGACTAAACACCCCCTATGCCTATTGGCACAATACTGTCAATCCATTTTCGCACATTATATAGTTATCATATCTTCTAAATATTCCACATAGCTTTACACGAAGTTATTGATGCGCTCTGTATTAAATTGTTATATATATCACCTTTATCATTATACATGCCTTAACACATTGTTGCTGGTATCTTATCTACGGTGCATCATTGTTCTATCCTCTAGACAATTCTATGTAGATCTACACATGTTATCTCGAAGATTGTACAAGCCGAAGATTAGGTAAAAAAAAGTACAAATAATAGTACAAATACTAATACTGCAATCTGTGAAGCTCTTTATCCTATAGCCATGACATGGGGGATCCACATGTTTTATTGGTATTTTCTCCCTGGACTCTTGACACAACATTTTCAACGTGTTTTCTCGTCATATAGTTATCTTGTCCTCTAGGTATTAGCTTTATATGGCATTATTGATAGGCTCGCTGTTACACTATTAACATATCACCTTTTATCATTCTACATGCCTTAATATGTTGTAGCTATTTCTATCTTATCACTGCTCTCTCCTCAACACTCACCTATGTAGCTCTACAGGTGTCATCAATTTGTTTTATTAAAATATTATCCTACCGCTTACCATTTTATGTGCCTTCACATGCTGTAATCGGTACATTATCTCTAACGTATCATTGTCCTCTCATCTTCTATGCACTACACTCATTATTAATATGTTTTATTATATCTCCTTCCACTTACCATTTTTTTTGCCTTAACACACACTAGACGTTGTGTTCTCTCCATCTGTCCATCGTATCATTGTCCCATCTCCAGTATCGCTCTATCCAGCTCTACATGCGTTATTGACCGTTCTATCCATTCTACATGCCTCTACACGTTGGAGTCCGAACTTTATCAATATCACGTCACCAGTCTTATCCTCCAGATTATTTTTATGTAGATGTATTCACTTTATCGTTTTTATTAAATCATTTTTGTCGCTTTACCATTTTACATGCATTACCATGCACTAGATGATGTGTTATCTCTATCGAATCATTGTCCTATCCCTAAAACCGTTCTATACAGCTTTACACACATCGCTGATGTGTTTTATTAAATCATTATCTTGGCGTGCACCATTTACATAGCGTAACATGTGAAAGCCGATGTGTTATCTTTATCTCTATGTATTTCTATCCTATCTTATAAATGGTTTTATGCGGCTTTTCAGGATAGCATCTACTTGTTCGGTTACATCATTACCTCCCACACCTTACATCATTTTACTTGTCTTAACACGGTAGCCGATGTTTTCGCCATCATATTGTGTCGTATACTCCAAATCATTCTATACATCTTTACACGCCTTATTGACGTGGTATGTAACAAAAATACATAATTATCATATCTGTTGTTCCATTTCTGGTGCCTTGATGCGTGGTAGCCAACTTGTGATCTCTACCTCCTATCACTAGGGTACCATTTTCAATTTTTTTTTCATATGTGAAGGGTTTTCTCAAAATCGTGGAAAGAAACCACCCCACATGGAGCACCAAATGCCGCAGATCTTGGGGTACCTAGTACGGTGCCTTTGGGCAAGAGATATTTTGGGTATGGGCGCAATCTGTGGTACGAACACGGGGGGGCATGCCAATTCACCTACCGGCTGCCTGCTAGTGCTTCCTGCTTTGGCTTTGCTTTAGCCCAGCGACCTTCTATAAAATGCTGTCCACTCTGCTTCCCCCGATACCCCTTCTCCCCCCGACTTTTCCTTCCCTTCCCTTCCCTTCCCCGCACGACGAGTGACGACGACCATCCCCCAGCCCCACGCCGCGGAGCCGCACCAAATCTCACCCGCATCCTCTAGGGTTAGGGTTCTGCCCGCAGCCGTGAATTTTGTCGCGAAATTTCTCATTTCCTGAGTTGAGAATCGCAGCTCTCCGCTCGGTTCGTTGGGGAAATCGGTTGTTTTCGTCCGGCCGTGTGTGGGCTCTCTGAAGCGTTTGGGCTGTCGGCTATTTCCCCCGAGGTTTTTAGGTAAGAATCGCGGCTCTCTGGAACGTTCGGGCTGGAATTTGGATCCTTTTCTGACAGAAATGTTGCGGGTTTTTTTTTGTGGTAAAAATCGCCGTCGTTTGTTCATCACGCGCCTGCGAAACTTTAGCCGGTGGTGGAAGTTTCGTGCCTCGGCGTGGCCCCCGTGCTCCGATTCCTGATCACCTGCGCGCACCCTATGAGCGCGGGGCGCGCGGGTTGGGGCTCCCGCTGCTCGGGCACGCGCGCGGGGTGCCCGTGTTAATGCCTCGGCTGTCCTGCAAGTTCGCGGACCCCGACAGCGCCGTTTCCTCAGCGCCGGCGGCGGTGCACCGCGTGCGTCCAGACACGATGAGCTGCGGCAGCGACGGGTGCCGGGACGGCGGCAGCAGCGGCAGCGAGGAGTTCAGGCGGCCGCGGCCCAGCAAGGTCGCCGCTGATGATTCGGTGGCGCCCGCACGGAGCTCGGATGCCGCGGCGCCGGCGTCCTGGATCGACAGGAAGCTGCTTGTCGATCCCAATATGCTGTTCGTTGGGGACAAGATTGGGGAGGGAGCTCATGGCAAGGTCTACAAGGGGAAGTAAGTAAATATGTTTTTGAGACGTGCATACCCGTGCCTATTTTTTCACATGTATGTCCAAGTCATAGCTACTTTATCAACTGGGATGATTTTGGAGTATCTGCTTTAGCTGCCGTTTTAGTTCTTCTCGAATTAAATGTGTGTTATGCACTAGACCCTTGCAAAAAATGGCTATTAGTATGCTTCAAATTAATTAGTTTCTCAGGCTGCCCAAATCCTCCAGCTGTCCTCCATCGGTTATAGTATCACGCAGATTCATGCCTGGTACTCACTTCAGGTTTCCAATATTTTGTTGAGATTTTTAGCATGCAGGAGGATTTTTTTTAATCAAAACATTAGTCATGAGCTGTGCCATCCTTTAGGACCTTGGAGGAAATGCTAGTCATGATGGCAGTAGAGAGTATACCTCCAACAATCTCCTTTCCAGAGAAATACCAATCTGTCATAGATGACTGTTGGTACCATCTTCACATCTTGGTACCATCACAAGTTCAGATGACATTCTCTTCACATGAGGAAACTTGTGCCATCTAATTCATCATATCGTTTCCCTAAACTTATTCGAGCAGTTTCTTTTCGTTTGCCTTTTGTATATTTATTAAGTCATATCAGTAATCCTGTTTTCTTGTATGCTTCAAATAGGTATGGTGATCAAATTGTAGCGATAAAGGTTCTTAACCGTGGTAGTACCCATGAAGAAAAAGCAACACTTGAAGCCCGTTTCATTCGAGAAGTAAATATGATGTGTAAAGTGAAACATGAGAATCTTGTCAAGGTACTTCCTGGTCTGAATGTTATGTTTGTGTGGCTACACAAATTGTCAATTCTTTTGGGACCTCCTCACAACACTTTATGCACTCCTGCAGTTCATTGGAGCTTGCAAGGAACCATTGATGGTGATTGTTAGTGAGCTACTACCAGGGATGTCACTGAAAAGTTACCTGCACAGCATTCGGCCTAGTCAACTAGATACACACACTGCAATCAGCTATGCTCTGGACATAGCTCATGCAATGGACTGTTTACATGCCAATGGCATAATACATAGAGACCTGAAACCTGGTAAGGATGCTTAAGCTATTTGACTTTTGGCGTTCTATACTTTGATCCTTTAATTGCAGCTTTCGGGTCTCTGTATGTTCATTTGAGTGTGTTTTATATTGCCAGATTATGGTCAATCTTTAAATACATTATCTTTAGCCACGCAAAATTTTCAGTGAGGTGTTTGCACATCTACTTGTATGTGTTGTCATTTCCCCCACTTATTGTAAGACCTACGGGATATGCATTTGAATATTCCCAAGTCTATATCAGCATGACAGCACCAGCCTTAGTTTCCTTCTCATGGTTCTACTTCAAAATGTTGCAATCTGTTTAGTCTTTTGCTTTGCTTCCTTGACCTTCTTGGTTCCTCTAGTAGTTGGTGTTTACGTTGCTTTAAATCCCCTATACTTATTTTATCGATATTTGTGCAGATAATTTATTGCTTACAGCAAATCGTAAGAAACTGAAACTTACTGATTTTGGACTTGCACGTGAAGAAACTGTGACTGAAATGATGACGGCTGAAACTGGGACTTACCGATGGATGGCCCCAGAGGTTGTAAACACTATTTTCTGCATTAACTTAAAGCTAGTGCAATTGCATACTGAAACAAAAAACACAGAAAAATTTTGCTCCTGTAGTCATGTGCTAGGCTGCTAGCTGTATCATCTTTTGATGGTTTTTGGTATCATTTATTTAATAAAAAAGTATACTCTAGTACTGATCTGTGCAAAGGGTAGCTCATGTTCTTTCTTTATGTGATTGTGCAGCTATACAGCACAGTCACACTTCGACGTGGTGAGAAAAAGCATTACACAAATAAAGTGGATGTGTACAGCTTTGGCATTGTTTTGTGGGAATTGTTGACCAATAGAATGCCATTTGAAGGCATGTCGAATCTACAAGCTGCATATGCTGCTGCTTTTCAGGTAAGGATGAAAATACTGTTGCCCATACTTGCACAAGTTAGTAATGATTTATTTTGTGGATAAAGCGGTTAGCCTCTTACTACTAGATGCTATGGCTTATGCTTAAATTCCTCATTGAAGGACTTGCTTGGCTGCCTAAAGTGTGAAGGCTAAAATGTTAAACATTAAATGACAAATAATTGTTTCCAAAGACACATTGTTTTGAATTTGATGCTGTCATGGAAGGAAGTTTTGGAATTTCAGATTCTTAGCCTTATGTGTCATGATGATGACTGGTCTGCTGATTTTGTTTTACATACATTGTTTGGAATTGAAGAACTAGGCTAGACATTAACATATCTTGATAGTAGTTTCCATGGGAACATGTATCATAGCATCATCATGTTGTTCTCGATTACAGTCTACTGATGTCGATAATATTTTTCTCTTGTTTATATCAACAGCAAAAGCGCCCAGCTCTCCCTGAGGAGACCCCCCAGGAGCTTGTGTTCATAGTACAGTCATGCTGGGTCGAGGATCCTGCCATGCGACCCAGTTTCAGCCAGATCATCCGAATGCTTGAAACTTTCCTGATGACAATACCTCCGCCTCCGCTTTCAGAACCAAACGAAGACGAGGAATCGGAGGAAACAAGGTCGTCACTGAGCAGTAGGAGCTCCTCTGGCTCCTCGCTCGTTTCTCGCGCGACAAGCAAGCTCTCAGTCGTCCGCCACCTCTTCGCCTCAAAGAAGACAGGCAATGGGAAGGCGTGATGCGCCATGCCCTGAGACGTTTTCCTTCGGTGCTGTAAAGATGCTAGCCTAGGTGATGCGTAATACAAGAGGGAACTTGTTCAGTGTAGAGTAGCTGTTGTATTGATGATACAAAAGGAAAGTTGATGCGCAACTTTTGCAAGCTATGTATAGCTCGCAGCTGCTTTACTGGAAACTGTCCTGCTGTCCATGCGGCTTGGGCATCCATTCCCTTCACCGCATGTCTGCATTACTGCATATTTGGCGCCACTGCAATGAAACGAATGGCAAATGATATCATCCAAATAAACCCTGACAGGATGATTCTGCAGTACAAAGTCAATGTAACACATCAAGCTATTTCTTTTAACATGATGATATACAAAAGTGCTCACTGTTTCATCAAAGATTGTATCCACTTCACTATACTTTTCAAAAGTCTTGCTGATATATATGATCAGAAAGATAACATTAAAAGATGTATATTGGGGGGCCTTACAGATGGCCAGCAAAAGTATATTGAGTTTTATGTCCTAGAATTTTGCGATTGCTGTTAGTAATGTAGAAAATTTTCCCCAAAAATGTAACACTTCTTATTCTTGTTTAGGGCAAGATGTGAAATTTCTTCAAAATTGCTCTGAAATGTGAAGACCTGTTCAAACGGGTCACCAACTGCGACCAGCGCAGCGCACAGAGAGAGTAGAAGCGTGAAGGCCCGCCGAGTCCAGCAAACAGCACCGTCTCAATCCCCAACCTCTTCCCCGCTCCGGCGGCCGCGCCACCATGGCTTCTCCCGCGGGGGCTAACAGCGGGGCCTCCTCCTCGAGGGGGACACCCTTGCCGTTGCCCTTCCCCTTTCCGGCCCACTTCCCCTCCCGCGGCGCCGGTCCCTTCCTGTCGCAGCACCATCACCCGCCCGCCACCTCCGAAGGCGACGATGAGGTCGAAGAAGACGAGGGGAGCATGGACGACGACAGCGCCGAAGAGGATGATGCCGAGCTGTCCGACGGTGGGGCTCGCGGCTCGCCGCAGCGACGCGCCTTCTCCGGTCCAGGTGAACCAAGGGTTTGCACAGAGGCTTTCAGGTCTTCATCTCTCACTGGTAGATTGGATTCTGCTGCTTGAAGCCTTGCCGGCGTGGAATGCTTGAATATAATAACTCGTGCACATCCATGAATAAGCCACGTTTATGGTGGACTCTGACTAGTGGAATTTCCTCTATATCCCAGTTGGGATTTTAGGTGTTTTTGTATCTGGATGAAGGTGATCATTGCTGCTTGCTGATCGTACACCAGGTATGGGACGCACGGAGATGAATGGCGAAATTGGAGTGAGGTCCATCCAAGAGGGGCAGCAATGGCACCAATTTGGGCTTGCATCACCAGGAGGGGATGATCCTGGTACCATCCCCAGAGATATGAGGGCGGAGAATGGGTATGGAGTTGTCGGAAGAAGAGAGGGGGGTCCTGCATCTGGCTATTGGGACCTGCTGAGAGCACACCTCTCTGATCCTTTGACGTGGGTACCCGAACATGACTGTTGTTTTCTTGATAATTTAGTTATTTGTAGTAGAGATAGCATGCCCCTTTCTCTTTCTTGATCCACACTGTAGTTTAGTCACAGAATATTATATATTTGAGACTTCTACAGTGCTAATATCTGTACCAGTTTACCGCATTGTATGATAATGCTATTTACTCATAAATGATGATAATTTATAGTGGTTGAACTATGCTCATGGGACATGTACTCTGGGACAAGTTAGTGCCCAATCATTTGTTTGATATGCTAGTTTTTGCCTCCGTCCTTAAATGATCATTGGTCATGTTTAGCACTGCATTTTGTCAGAACTCATAACCAAATCAGATTTGGTTGCAGCATAGAAATATTACTTCCCCTCAGGTAGGTCTTAGCGAGGGCACCAAGAGTCAGTTTTGGGAAGATCTTGATAGCATGGTTAGTACCGTGCCTATCAGCGAGAAACTCTTTATAGGAGGAGACCTCAACGGCCATGTTGGTGCTACTAATGTAGATTTCGAGCGGGTGCACGGGGGGTTCGGGTATGGTAGTAGGAGTCAAGAGGGGAGGATGTTTTGAACTTCACGCTAGCCTATGACTTGTTGATAGCGAACACCTTCTTTAGGAAGAGGGAATCTCATCTAGTAACCTTTCGTAGTGGACAACACTCGAGCCAGATCGACTTTATCCTTGCAAGGAGGGAGGATAGACGTGCTTGCTTTGATTCTAAGGTGTTACCTGGGGAGTGTGTTGTCCCTCAACATAAGCTTGTGGTGACGGACTTTCGCTTTCGGGTACGTGTCCACCGGGACAAACGGGCCAAGATTGCGAGAACGAAGTGGTGGAAGCTTAGAGGGGAAGCAGCGCAAACGTTTAAGGAGAGGATGCTAGACGAGGGGCCTTGGGAAGAAGGAGAAGATGCCGATGACATGTGGCTAAAGATGGCAACATGTGTCCGGAAGGTGGCTTCAGAAGTGTTTGGCGTGAGTAGGGGAGGCAAACGGGAAGCGAAAGACACATGGTGGTGGAATGACGAGGTGCAAATGGCTATTAGGGAGAAGGAGTGTTTCAAGCGTCTCCACCATGACAAGAGTGCAGCCAACATCGATGGCTATAAAATAGCGAAGAGGGTTGCAAAGCGAGCTGTGAGTGTAGCAAAAGGTCAGGCGTATGATGACCTTTATCAGCGGCTAGACACGAAGAAAGGGGAGAAGGACATTTATAGGATGGCTAGAATCCGCGAGAGGAAGACAAGGGACATCAACCAAATAAAATGCATCAAGGATGGGACAGATCGACTTCTGGTGAAGGACGAGGAGATCAAGGACAGATGGAGAGAGTACTTCGACAAATTGTTTAATGGGGAGAATGAAGGTCCTACCCTTGAGTTGGACGACTCATTTGACGATACCAACAAACGCTTTGTGAGGAGAATTCAGGAGGCAGAGATCGGAGAGGCTTTGAAGAGGATGAAGGGGGGTAAAGCGATGGGCCCTGATGGTATCCCCATTGAGGTGTGGAGATACCTAGGCGCCAGAGCGATAATATGGTTAACTAAGCTTTTTAACCTTATTTTTCGGTCTAACAAGATGCTTGAAGAATGGAGAAGTATATTAGTACCTATCTTCAAGAACAAGGGAGATGTTCAAAGTTGTACTAACTACCGTGGGATTAAGTTGATGAGCCATACGATGAAGCTCTGGGAGAGGGTTATCGAGCATCGCCTAAGGATGGTGACACATGTGACCCAAAATCAGTTTGGGTTCATGCCTGGTAGGTCGACCCTGGAGGCGATTTTCTTATTACGACAATTGATGGAGAGATATAGGGAGCAGAAGAAGGACTTGCATATGGTCTTTATTGACCTCGAGAAGGCATATGACAAAGTACCGAGAAATGTCATGTGGTGGGCTTTGGAAAAGCACAAAGTCCCAACTAAGTACGTTACCCTCATTAAGGATATGTACAGGGATGTTGTGACGTTTGTCCGAACATGTGATGGCGACACCAGTGACTTTCCAATTAAAATAGGACTGCATCAGGGGTCAGCTTTGAGCCCTTATTTATTTGCTTTGGTGATGAATGAGGTCACAAAGGACATACAAGGTGATATCCCTTGGTGTATGCTCTTTGCTGATGATGTGGTGCTAGTTGACGACAGTAGGACAGGGGTTAATAGGAAGTTAGAACTATGGAGGCACACGTTAGAGTCGAAAGGGTTCAGACTTAGCAGGACTAAGACCGAGTACATGAGGTGCGATTTCAGCGCGACTAGGCATGAGGAGGGAGACGTTAGCCTCGATGGGCAAGTGGTGGCCAAGAAGGATACTTTTCGGTATTTAGGATCGATGCTATAAAAGGATGGAGATATTGATGAAGATGTTAGGCATAGAATTTTAGCCGGCTGGTTGAAATGGCGTCAAGCTTCTGGCGTCCTCTGTGACAAAAGGGTGCCTCAAAAGCTGAAAGGTAAGTTCTATAGGACGACGATTCGTCCGGCGATGTTATACGGTGTTGAGTGTTGGCCTACAAAAAGGCGACATGTCCAGCAATTGAGTGTAGCAGAGATGCGTATGTTGCGTTGGTGTTGTGGGCACACAAGGAGGGATAGAGTCCAGAACGACGATATTCGGGATAGGGTTGTGGTAGCACCAATTGAGGAGAAATTGATTCAACATCGGTTGAGATGGTTTGGACATGTACAACAGAGGCCTCCTGAGGCGCCGGTGCGTAGTGGAGTTCTAAAGCAGACCGATAATGTAAAGAGCGGTAGAGGTCGACCTAAACTAACTTGGGACGAGTCCGTTAAGAGAGATCTTAAGAAGTGGAATATCTCCAAGGATTTAGCTATGGACAGGAGCGTTTGGAGATTGGCAATCAACGAGTCTGAACCGTGACCTCTTTTTGTCTTGTGCCCTTTATGTCCCTTTTTGTGTCTCCCTGTTTCTCGTCTCTTTTGAGTTTCATCACTAGCCTACCCTAACTTGTTTGGGACAAAAGGCTATGTTGTTGTTGTTGACTGAAAAGGTTCTTCCAGAAATCTCATTTCATTTATCTCCTGGCATCATGCAGAGATATTCTCATGGATGATGCAATGATCTTATCATGTGGCCATTCATACGGAAGTAGCGGAATGCAAAAAAAAAAAAAAAGGAACCTTCTCCCCCCTGATACCATTCCAAACTTTTGGCTCTAGAAACTACATCGTTAAAATGTAACTTGTATTTTCTGTATCCTGCTTGTACCTATTCCTGTGGGTTTGTTAGTGTTAACTGTTAAGATTTCCGTCGCCCAAGTTTTTTATATTCAACAAATCACAGTTATTTGGTTTTGGTTTTTTATTTGAGTGCTTTTCCTTCTGGGAGTTGTTTATTAACCTCTGATTTGACCTATACCCAGTAACACATGGGATATCTCTTCCTCTTCTATTTTAGAGCAATAGCAATGCATTTCAAGAGCTTGTATGCTACAAAGCTTCCAACACAATGTGTTTCTGTTCATTCAGTATAAAGCTCAATAAAGGGGGTACAAATGATACTGTAGTTGTAGCAATGTTTTTTAGTCATTAATTCGTTGCTGTCACATTACACATCATGCAAGTTTCAATTTACAAGAATTAACTTTACTGGATATAGACCTGAAAACTAGAAACCCTAACAATCAGTGCTTACACAATGGTTTTATGGAATTTCAAGTGAATGTGAAAGTGATGTATAACAGTCTCTATTCCTTTTGTGCAGAAAGCTTGTGGTAAATGTGGTCTGCCAATTACTGAGGCCTCCATTCGACCAAACTTGGGTACGGATTTAAACTGAGAAGTATCTACTAAGATATGTTACAGTCCATTCTATTGTGTCAACTAGCTTGGTTGTTCATACTTATTATTTGGTAAATGTCATACTAGGCATTCTCAATATGAATCTCTTTAGCTGTGGCACCAACTGTTGTTACCTTTTGATAGTCGAGGATCAGAGATTATCATATATGTATAAAGATTCTTATCCATGGATTGAGTAATTATTTGTCAAGACTAATGCCTGCCCGCCCTCACATCTATGTCCTCCTACCAGCACAAGCAACGATATGCACATATTAGATGTCTTCCTGTAAACTATCCTGGTTAATTGTTGTTCAGGCTGATTTTTTAAACTTCCTCAATGAAATCAGTTCAGTTCATATTTACGAGATATTTTGTAGCTTTCATGCATACCTGCCATCTCACATGTGATTCTTTTCTTATCTTTTTTCTAGAATCAATGCAATTCATATATAACTGGTACTTTGGAGCTTTCATTCCATCAATTTGTCTTTTGGGTATGTTTTCAGCTCTTCGCCTCGCAGTTCAGGCATTCAAACGTGAAGAAGATTCAGCAAAGTCATTGAAAAGAAGAAGAGATCGCCTTGAACTGGTATAAACCGTTTTCCAGCTTATCAGTCACCCTTCAAATCCGGCAGCTATATTCGTTGCATGTTCTTAAATCCATTCTACCCTATGTAAGGATAAATGTGTCGACGATGATCCAAATCGAGCTGAACTTGGTAGTAGAGGTAAAGGTGTGCAGTTTCCTTTTGCTGTCTTCGACCGGGTCATAATCAAGGTATTTTATTAGCAAGACAACTAAGTGGTGGCTTTCATTCACTCCGTGTTGTGATGTCTGCACCAACTAGTGTGTGAAATGAATCTTTTCAGGGAAACAAGAGGACCCCAGAACGGTTTGTGGGACGTCAAGCAGTTGTGACAGCGCAGTGCTTAAATGGATGGTTAGAATAATTTCATCCTAACTGACCTTCCCGGAATCAAGCACAATGCTTATCTCACTACTTGAAAACCTGTAATTTTTTTCATGATCTATTGCTCGCTCAGGTATGTTGTGAAGACTTCAGACAACGCAGAGAGTGTGAAGCTGCAATACCGTTCCTTAGCAAAGGTTGCTGACGGCAATGGGCCTTCTGGTCTGGTCTCAAGCACCGCCCAAAGTTCAAGCTGGCTATGATGAGCTACACAGTACCGGTAGCAGTACCCAGGCCCCCCTGCAGCACCAGAAACACCTCTTCTGTTTAGGTTTACTTTGCCCCTTTTCTCTTTTTGTACCCAGGAGACACAGATCTTGTGAGTGTGACCAAAGAAATGTGAGTGAGTACCCTTGCTGTGTTGGAGTACCTTTCTCCTTTCATTCCAATTGGGGAAATGTGTGACGTCACTGATAACGAGGAGTAGTTCTAGCCGTCTTCTGTCATCAGTAGCGGTATGGCAACGAGGAAAATCATATGAACACACCAACAAATCTGGGCCAAACATAGCAGTTCACCTGTCACGTCTATAGCCTGCAGGAGCAGGATCTTGGTTTTTGGCCTTGTTTAGAGCAACTCCAACAGTTTTGCAAATGGGCTTTTGCATTCCTGTTTTTGCAAAAAAATCTACAAAACTCCTATCCAACGGTTTGGCAAATGGGCTTTGCATTTTTGTTAACTTGGTAAAATCCTGGGATGGATTGGCATATATGCAAGCTCGCGATCGGCTTGGCATTCCGTCTCACGCACTACTCCCGCGTGCGCTCTTCCCTCCCGCGCCGCCGGGTTTCCTTTTTTAGATTTTGGCAAGTCAATTTTGCCAAACCGTTGGAGATAACATTTTTTTCTCCTCCTCATATTGATTTGAGAGTTGGCAAACTCCATCTTTTGCCAAACAAAAAATACAAAACCATTGGAGTTGCTCTTAGATACTCAAATTCACTCTTAAATTCTATTATGCAAAAAGAAGACATCAAAATATCGGCACATATATGGAGTACTAAATGTAGATGAAATCAAAAACTAATTACACAGTTTTGTTGTACTTTGCGAGACGAATATTTGAAGCCTAATTAGACAATTATTACCAAATAAAAACAAAATTGCTACTTCCTGCCACGTGTCGCCTCCTGGGCCGTCCGATCGGTGTCGTTCCAGAACAATCCGCCTCCGAATCAACGGCGGGCTCTGACAAGCCGCTCGCGCCGTTAGCGGCTTGTTCGCTATAAAGGCCTCCCATCCGCCCAGGTCCAACCTCTTTTCTCTCTCCTCCTGCCTCCGTCTTCACGCCACACACAGGATAGCGAGCGGGAGGGACGGCGGCGCCAAGCTAGGGTTTTGATCCGGCCTCGCCGGCCAGGCTGCGCCTCCCCGCCGCCGAAGCCATGGAGAGGGAGCTGCTGGAGACGTTCGATGCGGCCAAGAAGGCGGCCGACGCTACGGCAGCGGACGGCGACTCGCCGGAGGCTGACCGCTGCCTCGACGCGCTGCGCCGGCTGCGCGGCATACGCGTCAACACCGACATCCTCGTCTCCACGCAGGTCAGCGGCCGCCCGCCTCGATTAGATTGATTGATTGTTTTGGTGGCGGAGAAATCCACTTCTCGTCTTGTCGTTCCCGGCGGTTGCGTGCGGCGGCGGCAATCTCACCGTGAGCGATATGGGTCTTGTCGCATTGAATTTGGGTCTCCTGTAGATATGGCTCGTCGAATCGACGGCCTGTTTCCCCTCTCTCTTTTAAGACGACGTCGGGGAGACGCGAAAAAACAGGGCCTCGTTTGGAATTAGATCTAGTGGGTTCCTGTCCCTATTTGGGGTGGATAGGTATATGATATATTCTCCTTTTCTGCACAGTTTGATGTTTTTTGTTAGAGAGCTCCCAGTTTTAGGAATGTTTGTAGGAAGGGGTAGGTGCTGGGATTTTTTTAAATGACACAGTTCGTGCCTGATAGATATGCGTTGTGTTGAGGTTTGCCTCCTCAATTTGCTGAACTCTGTTGTGGCCGATATGGAAATTTCATCACTTTTTTTTTTGGTATTTGGTTTAATCTTGACTGGTATTCTGCAAACAGTAGTAGACTAGTGGTGTTCCAGGCACCGACTTTTGTTTAGTCTGTGATTCAATATCATAGTCAATCCACTGTCGGACATGAATCAGGCACAATGGCTTGTATTTGATTCAGTTTAAGTACAGGATTCTGATTTGGCGGGAAAGAAGGTGAGGCAAACAGTTATTTTGTCGTTTGCGGATTTTGTGGAATCTAGTTGTAATGCACGTTTTTGATGTTTTTGTTAGAGGGCTTCCAGTTTTAGGAATGTCTGTAGGCAGGGGTAGGTGGCTGGGATTTTTTAAAGGACACAGTTCGTGCCTGATAGATATGGGTTGTGTTGACTGTTGAGGTTTGCCTCCTGAATTTGCTGAACTCCGTTGTGGTCGATATGGAAATTTCATCACTTTTTTTTTGGTATTGGTTTAATCTTGGCTTGTATTCTGCAAACAGTAGTGGGCTAGTTAAAGGCACCAACTTTTGTTTAGTCTGTGATTCAATATCATAGCCAATCCACTGTTGGACATGAATGCACAATGGCTTGTATTTGATTCAGTTTAAGTACAGGATTCTGATTTGGCAGGAAAGAAGCGAGGCAAACGGTTATTTTGTTGTTTGCAGATTTTGTGGAATCTAGTTGTAATGATTTTCAGATAAAGAAGTTACTGGAGTCTAGTTGTTTGTCGTTTTGCGGATTTTGTCGCGAAAGCTTGTGGAACATGAACGTTCAATGTGCCTAATACTGTTCCTTTTACAGTATATAGTTACCTCTGATTTAGGAAGCCAGTTACTCGATTTTAACTTCTTTATATTTTTGGTAAAGCAAATTCCTCCCCCCCACCATCAATTCTGGCAGGTAGAACTCGATCCATTTTTAACTAAATTCTTGAGTAAAACAAGAATTTAGTAAAACAAGCCAATTGAGGAGAAACTGATTCAACATCGGTTGAGATGGTTTGGACATGTCCAACGGAGGCCTCCTGAGGCGCCGGTGCATAGTGGAGTTCTAAAGCGGGCCGATAATGTAAAAAGCGGTAGAGGTCGACCTAAACTAACTTGGGACGAGTCCGTTAAGAGAGATCTTAAGGAGTGGAATATCTCTAAGGATTTAGCTATGGATAGGAGCGCTTGGAGATTGGCAATCAACGTGCCTGAACCGTGACCTCTTTTTGTCTTGTGCCCTTTATGTCCCTTTATGTGTCTCCCTGTTTGTCGTCTCTTTTGGGTTTCATCTCTAGCCTACCTCAACTTGCTTGGGACAAAAGGCTATGTTTGTTGTTTGTTGTTGTTGCTTGAGTAAAACAAGGTTGCCACAAAAAATATCAGCTTAATACTAAGGTGTTGAGCTTATGCTTTCTGTTTGGCCTGTTTACTGTTTGTTAAGACATTTATATATTGGTTCCAGTTTAGTTTTTTTATGCCGCTTAGTCCTTACATGCTATGCTTTTTTGTCAGGTTGGCAAACGTCTTCGACCCCTTACTAAGCACCCTCACTCAGGCATCCAGGCAGTCGCTGCAGACCTTTTTGGGTACTGGAAAAAGGTTGTCCTTGAAGAGTCGGGAAAGAAAAATGGTGGCTCAGAGAATGAAAGATCAAGTGACTCTTCTGGAAAGGTTGAGAAGGTGAGGCCCATGAAGGTTGAAAAGAATTCTGCATCAGCAAGCATGAAGGTTGAGAAAAGAGATGTGGATGTTAGGGGTCAGAAGCCTGACAATGTCAAAGTTGAGAAGACCGCTAGCAATGGTTCCAGAACTCAATCTGTGAAGGTTGAAAGGGTATCCAAAGAAGTCAGTAGAACTCCTGATGCAAAGAAGCCAGCATCCACCCCCAGTGGTCCCCCAAAGCTTACATCTCTTGTCAAATGCAATGATCCTACCCGAGATAAAATCCGGGAACTACTTGCTGAAGCTTTTGCAAAGGTTTCCAGAGAGACTAGTAATGATGACCGAGATGAAGTGAGAAACATCTTGGATGAAGTTGATGCATGTGACCCATTCAGAGTTGCTGTGAAAGTAGAGTCTGCACTATTTGAGAGGCTTGGACGTTCCACCGGGGCTCACAAGACAAAATATAGGTCAATCATGTTCAACCTGAGGGCTGAAAACAACACTGATTTCCGGAGAAGGGTTCTTATTGGTGAAGTGACGCCAGAGGGGCTTCCAGACATATCTCCTGATGAGATGGCTAGTGATGCAAGGAAGCAAGAGAATATGCAGATTAAGGAGAAGGCTCTGTTTGAGTGTGAGCGGGGAGGAGCACCGAAGGCAACGACGGATCAGTTCAAGTGTGGCAGATGTGGTCAGCGGAAGACAACTTACTATCAGCTGCAGACTCGGAGTGCTGATGAACCGATGACCACATTCGTCACATGTGTGAACTGCAACAATCATTGGAAGTTCTGCTGAGTGGCAACCTGCTAAAATGTTTGCTTAGTTGTGCTGAGCACCATTCTGTTGTAATGTGTGCTCTGTTAGTTAGCTTTGTGACTAAGTTCGACAGGGCAGGCTGAACTCAGTTTTTTCGTAAGCTAGGAACCATTATCCTCTTCCTCTGTTAGTCGCTTTTTGCGATCCTGATTCATTCAGATTGTACTAGTTGAACGCATAAATGTTGTTGACTTGATCATATCATCAACAGCTGTACCCTTAAGTTTTGGATGGCTATGTGGTTCATTGTAAATGTGATCGTGTGGTTGTTTTACAGTTGTAGTCATGTACTCATGTGGATGTTGGATATTGTAGTATTTTTGACAGCTCTGTTCTTCGGATGTTCGAATGGAGTTAGAGTACAATCATGCCAAGTCAGATAATACTGATGGATTAGTGGTGCTCTGCTCCCATTTTGTTTCCATTGGTTTCGATGATGATCGAGATTTATATCAGATGGTGCATTGATGCTGTGATGCTCTGTCCCATTCCTATGCACCATGAAGCTACTTTTGCACCCTGATGTTCATGTCTGCTACTGTGCTCTGGGATTGTTTGCTTGCACAAAAAAAAATTGTGTTGGGTTGGACACTTGGACTACTTTGCTGTCTGCTCTGGGATTGTTTGCTTGCACAAAAAAAAAAAGTTGGGTTGGAACTTGAAGGATATTCGTAGTCTGACGTTGCTGCTTCCAGAAAAGGTGTGACAGGAAGGGTGGTGTCCCCTGGACTGGACAGCCGGCGGTGTGCTCGTGTGGAAGCTGGAAACCCGCTTACTGGCTACTGAGAAAAGATAGAGAATAGAAGAGAACAAATCTGATGCTCTCGGCACATTAGCTGAAAACGGTGCGGAAGGAGCATATAGGCATATAGCATCCGCTCGCCTTTTTTTTATTACTGTTAACAACATCTTACATGTAGAATGTAACATGGCTTCCAGCTTTGCATTCAAGAGTGCCATTTGTATGGGGCACTGATCAAGGTGCCTATGATGGGCAGCATTACAAGAAAACACAGCAGATGCAGAATTAGAATTGAAAGCTTGATGAGCTAAAGCATTGGCCGTGGAGTTCATTGCCCTTGGGATTTTGTGAACTTTAAATTGGGAATCCTTCATAGCTTGCAAGATGGTAGCAGTGATGCTTTTGATGTTCCAGTGAGGTGGATTGGAAGGATCAGTGGAGTTGTAGAAGTTTGCCATGATCTGGTTATCCGTGAAGAAGTTGTATGAGGTGGTGTTGAGTCTCTCTGCAACCAGGGTGATTGCTGCTGCTTCTGCCATTAAGACACAGTCAGCGGAGGGAAGCTGTGCCTGAATGTAAGGGGCAAAGTTTGATGATTCCTGCTGATGTAGGATGAGGATTCCTAGCCCTGCCTTCCTTGTGTTGCTGCTGCTGTCTGGCTGTAATGATATACATCAGTGTAGCATCTTGTTCCTGAAAGGCTTGCCGGAATGAGGGTCGTGTGTGTTTGCTGCTTTGTTGGTTCCTCCGTGAAGGGTGGAGCTCTTTCATGACCAGCATTTGAAAAGTAATCATACCTTGGCACACGAGCCCTGAGCCCCTAATCATTAAGAGCAATCACGCTCATGCCCATGCCTATATTGTTTCAAACAAGGAATCAAGCTGACCACCCAAAATATAAATTTACCATGCTTTCAACGCGCATGCCTGCTCCAAACTAAAAAAAAATGAATCGAACTTTTTATACTAGCCGTTTGGATTTTGGCTAACTTTTCATCCAAAAAATGGAACTTTCAACCAAACAAATTGATTCTAGGTTGAAAATTTAACTTTCCCGATCTTGTCACTTAAGTAATTGTTCCTTCTTAATCTATTTTTAATTTATTCATTCAGCATATGGCCCATAGTTATGTTTTTTGTTTGCTTGAATTCAGTCAAACAAACCTAGAAAGGCGTGGATCTTATTGCTTCGTTATATCATAATTATCACACCTCTGAAAAAATGTTTGAAAGAAATGATGGACAAGTCTCACAAGGCAATTGAAGACGTTTTCAGTACGAAAGCACAAGTGCTTCAGAGTTCAAAACAGAAAAATTTGATAAGATAGACACATGCATGGAACTCTTCCTCACTTTTTTTTTTACGAGACCCATTTACGGACGCAGACGTTCACATATACGAGTGCACACTCACAACCGAGCAAAAGCCAATGCAAGGCAAGGGCGCGAAAGCCAATGCAAGGCAAGGGCGGCAGATGGGAAAACCGCAAAGCAAGGCTCCTTCGCCGTCGTTCCGCGCCGCCTCCTGTTTGTGCCGTCGTCCATCGGCTGCCATTCCGTGAGACCGTGATTTGCCGGAAAGCACACGACGTCAGCACCTCGCCGCACCATGCTGGATCTCCTCCTGGTATAGATTGTTTCTTCCATTGTTTCTTCCAACTCCTTCCTCCCTAATGCTGATTCTTACAGTCAACTTTCATGAACTCTATTTTATTTGTTTAAGACAGTTAGTTGGCCATGTCAATACTAACAGGAAGATTCATGGAATCCTAATTGTTTGAACTATCCTCTTTTGAACAATTTACATGGATCATGCTTCTTACAGTTACTGCATCAAGCAAGGCATTTCAGCTCTAACCAATACTCTATGTTTGTTCTTTGAATAATTTGGAGTGTAGGTGGTGCCATTGGCTGATGAGCAGCATATTCACTAAATCCATGATCTAAAGGGATACTAAATTTGCTCAATGTAAGACAATGCGCCGTACTACCATGACACATGCTGAACTATTCCCCTTTTTTATACAGATCTCATACTAAAGTTCCCAACTCTGAAGTGAGGTTTTTTATACTAATGTGCGTTGTGCTCATGAAGGGAGGCTTTTTCAGACTATGCTGAATTCTGCGCTGTGCTTAGTTCGCAAGTGCTACTACATAGATTTGTGCACTCAAGTCACCATGCATGGATATAGAAGGGGAGGAAGGAAAGGTTTGTGTTGTCAATTCTGTAGATTCTTTGCTCTATATTAATAATTAACACTTTTGTCAAGAAGTTAACATTGTTATCACTCTTGCGTGCATACTGATGAAATCACCCTGGATATAGAGGGGGAGGAAGGAAAGGTCAGTGTTGGCAATGTTCCAGAACTGAAATCACCCTCGATATAGATGTTGAAGTACAAGGAGAATGAATATAAAGACGACATTCCTGAAGATATACAAGAACTTCTTAGGCATGTGAGGATTTAGGTGGCTTCAAAAGATATAATAGTTGTGATGTTATTTGCAATGTTACTCTTTAAGCATATTTGCTATGGACTCAACAATACGATAAGTCATCATCAATCTCTTTTGGCATGAATCTTAATCTATCTCACTATTTACTTCATTTTCAAGAAACATATTGTTCTTTTGTTTTTACCGTAGCATTAGCATGGACATGATACAAGTATGAAGAGATGAAAAAGTACGACCGATGAAGCATGAATATTTTTCTTGATGAAGTCAGAAGGGAAGAAGGCCCCGACCTAACTTTTATTAAAATGAAATGTGCAAGCTATGCAGATGTAAATACAAAATGACAAACGAAAGAAGTAAGAAAATGAGCACAAGAGAAAGGAAACATATATCAAAAAAAGAGAAGAAAAAACAGAAACTAGGAGATGTAACATAAAAAGAATCTATATCAATCTTGATCCCCTCAAATCTGTTGGTACTCCTGAGATTCTAGTTGCATATTCCCATTTTTGTGTCCATGCTTTGATAGTCCCTCTCTTTGATTCTTTCTTGGCTTTCTATGTTTACAAAGCTTTAATATTTGTACAAAGTTATCTTTGATTGCTAAACATGAAGCTGTAAAACCATCAAAGATTTTCCTATATTTCTTGCCAGCCTGTAATTAAGCAGTTGCAAATTCAGAGCCATATTAATGTATGTGGTATTGCTCAAATGTCAGCAAAACTGGATCTATATTTATCTTCGAGTTTATTGTCAATCCTAAGTGAATAAGTGATGTACTTCCTCAATTTCAAATTATAAGACGTTTTGTCTAAGTGCATATTAAAAGCAATGTAACTAGAAAAACCAAAACGTCTTATAATTTGGAATGGAGGGAGTACAAACTTGAGTTGCATGAAAGCATATGAAAAGCATGTGTTCAATATTTTCTTCTTCATTGATCTTTCGAAAAAAAAGATCTTCTTCGTTACCGTCATAAGGATAGGAGGCAAAAGCATGTATTCACTTATGTATGGACATATTTGGAACAGCTATTTGACAATTTGCCTAGACTGTTTTAGCTACCATGACTTGTGCTGCACCTTTTAACACATGCGAAACAACAACGGTTACTACTTTCAATGCATAGCAAGTAATATCCGTTACACCCTGCAATGCATGGGAAGCAATGATAAAGGCATATTAACGGTTAGAACGGTCGTGTGTATACTGGTTTGCACTTCTCATTTTTTTAGCTATCACGACTCAAGTTTCATCGAGTTAGACATTTTCTAAAACCACTAAAAAGTTATGTGCACCATGCAACTCTAGAGTAAAACAGATGACTAAAAAGTTGTGCACAAATGATATGTATATACACGCGTTATTCTACACCCTAAGTGTAGAATACTATTCTACACCGAGCTGTTATACTGAACAAAATTCAGTAATGTTCAGTAGTCACGTTTCAGTATTTTTCAGTATTTCGTGGTACTGTGCGTAGTACTGAGTGATACTGAACACGATTCAGTAGTACTCAGTATTTTTTAGGTCAGTTTTGGCTTGTGGTGTAGAATAATATTCTACACCTAGGGTGACTAAACAGATTGCAGTCTATCCGTTAACCAGATCCAAAATCCGAGAATATCCTCACCCTGAACTCCTGAACCAGAGATTCCTACCTGATGAAGTGATGCGGCGACACTCCAACGGAAAAGCCCGAAACTACCCCTCAGCCCGTTCTCCTTTTAGTCCCCTCCCGATCAACGCAATTCCCCTTCGTCTTCCCGCTTCCACCGCAAGCCCCGCCACAGGTCTCTCACGCCGCCGCACAAGCTCGTGTAACCCTAACCCTAAAACACTTACACTCGCCTCCAACCCCACGCTCCCATGGAGGGGCGCGGAGGCTAAACCATATCCCCATGGATTGAGCGGATTCCCAAGGCATGGGTACAAACCCTCGCCTGCAAGAGCTGGCCGCTGTGGTGGTGGCGGCGGCGGATTCTGAACCACGGCCGCGGGCGTGCGTGGTGCGGATCCTAGTGCACGATGCTGACGCCACCGATTCGTCTTCCAGCGAGGATGAGGCACCGCCGCCGCCGCCTCCTCCTCGGCGGAGGGCGAGGGGTGACAGCAGCAGCGTCGGCGTGAGGCGCCATGTTATGGAACCGGCCGGGGCAAGCTCGGCCGTTCGGTTCCGTGGCGTCCGTCGGAGGCCGTGGGAGCGTTGGGCTGCGGAGATCCGCGACCCGCACAGCCGCCGCCGACTGTGGCTCGGCACCTTCAACACCGCTGAGGAGGCTGCCAACGCCTACGACGCTGCGAACATCCGCTTCCGCGGTGCTAGCGCCCCTACCAACTTCCCTGCGGCCCGCTACTTGCCGCCTCCAGAGCCAGCCAAGCCTATCATCTCGCTGACTCCTGAACCCGGAAAGGTGATCACCTTGCCACCGGTACCTATGAAGCCGACCTTCCCTCTGCAGGTGAAGGAAGAGGGTGGGAGCTGTGACGGCCAGGTCAAGGGAGCTAGCTCGGAGGTCAAGGCGTTTGCACCGAAGCCGGTGTGGGAGATGATCCCCAGTAAGCGTCAGAAGTATATGGGCTGTGCTGATGGTTCTGGCCTGCGTGCCATCCATGCTGCCTCCATCTATGTGGAGGAGGTTGGCGGGGCCTGATGGCCCAAGTATCCGCAATTACTATTGCTAGAGGTTTTATTGTCTATCTCCGTGGCATCATTAGAACTTGGTATTGTATTATTTTCATTAGTGCTAAACTATTGATGTGAAAACCTAACTATGGTTGTCTTATGATTGGTGGTGATCTAATAATGTATATATATGGTGACATTTGGTAATATGTTCCTGATCTATTTGATGCAATGTGCCGTGCTTGAATGTGGAATCAAACCTGTCATGTAGTAGTACAATCTAGATCCCTTGTCATGAACAGTAATACCTAGATGTATTCAATGGTTATATCAGTTGAATTATTTGTCTGGTGCATGCATGTCAGGTTCGCAGGCTTTTTTTCGGTTGTTACCGTTATAGTGTAATTAAATGTCTTGTTGTATCTGTGCGTGTTCAGTATTTGTGCATATTCAGGTAACCATGACATGATTATTCCTCGTACATTCAATGGCTTCTTTATTCCTCTTACATTCAATGGCTTCCTAGAATTTTTGTTTCTTAGTGTCATGTCTGGATTATCCCTTGTGTTCAATCATTACTTGTTCTGCTACTCCTAGTCTCTTTGTTTGGCAGGTGTCTGTAAACTCCCACTCTGTTTTTGTTTGACATAGTTCCTCTTACATTCAATGGCTTCCTAGAATTTGTTTCCATTCAATGGCTTCCTAGAATTTGTTTCTTGGTGTCATATCCGGATTATCCCTCGTGTTCAATCCCTACTTCCTAGTATCTGCATCTTTATATTAATAATGTTCTGCTACTCCTAGTCTCTTTTTGTTTGGCGGGTGTCGGTAAACTCCTAGTCTCTTTTTTATTTGGTAGATGCCTGTTACAGATTTGGCAGGTGTCAAATAATGTTCTGCGACTCCTAGTCTCTTTTTGTTTACCACACGAGGTGTCTGTAAACTCCCAGTCTCTTCTGTTTGGTCGATGTCTGTTACAGATATGGCTGGTGTGTCTGTGTTACAGATCACTTCTGATTGTTGGATGAATAATCTGCGTAAACCCTCTGTTTGGTACATATTCACTTTCTAGTTTCTGCGCTATATGAAGAGTTCTAAGCAAATTGCATCTTATGTTATGATTATTTAAATTATAGCATAAGATCTGGTCATTCAGCATAATTAGCATGTGCCCTTCTAGAACTGCTCTGCTTCTTGGTGCCATGGTGAAGGAAATGTTTTCTTTGTTTGGCGCGTTCAGAATACAGAATACTATTGTTTTCTGTTGGCTGTGGCCTGCGGGGTTGAACTAAGATTATTTTGGGCCTTGTTTACTTTCTCTTCAAATTTTAAATTTTTACACTCTCTCCATCACATCAATTTTTAGACGTATGCATGAAGCATTTAATGTAGGTAAATGAAATAACTAATTGCATAGTTTGGTTGTAAATCAGACGAATTTTTTTGAGCCTAATTAGTCCATGATTGAACACTAACTGTCAAATACAAACAAAATGCTACAGTAGCAAAATTCTATTTTTTTTGCATCTAAACACCCCCTTGGTACGTGGTTGCTGAGATAAGCATGTTTTGTGGAGCTTTCTTTAACATACGCACGTGCACGTCTGTATCATCTGTTTTCTATGTATATACAGGGACGGTTGTTCAGTGCTTGTTACTTTGACCTGCACGAGGTCTATTAAATACGTGCACGAGGTCTATTAAATATCTATTTTCTATAAACATCTCTTGAAGTTTTTGGTCTCGTTGGTATTTGCGCTTCAGGAAATGATTGTCAATTGATCTTGAGAGCACCTATAGCTTACATTCTTATGATATTATACACTCTGATATTATTTACAGTTCAGTAGTTCGACACTTGAAAATGATGGTTGATTGATCCTGAGAGCGCCTATAGCCTACATTCTTCTGTATATGCACCTTGTATCATACAGCTCTTGTTCGAGATAGATTTTATTTTACTTAGTTGTCATTGATTCTGCACAGCTTTGTATGCTATAGTTCTTTTCTTGAGTTACCTTGTATGTATGTACACACATGCCTTTGCTGGGCCCTGTGCCCCTGCCCATGGAGTGAGATTCTCTTGAGTTTCGTTTTCACCTGATTCAAGCACCGAACAGAACAGAAATCTCAGCAGACCAGTTTCTGGCCAGCTGAACACAATACAGTTTGCATAATGGGCTGACATGCCTGACCCTAGCAAAGAAGAAACTGTTGCCACGAGTCCATGACCATGCCCTGTGCTGTGCAACACCAATGCCGTTGCATACCAGCCATCGTTATCGCCGTCAGAACGCCAGTGCCTTCCTGTGCCCCAGGAAGCCAACAACATCTCACAGGCCATGTTACACAAATATAATCGACTGGAACCAAACATCCCTGAATGAATCGGCTCAAAACATGCTGAAAAGGCTGAAATTGCTCCAATAATGTGGATCTTACAGTGAAGAACAGAGGATGGTATCCTGTGAACAACTAGGCATTGTAAATCGCGGTTTATGGCATTTTAGGCTCACAGATACCACAAGGTACAAAGCTGATAGCCCCCTTTTTTTTTGCAACTCCATAATGTTAAAAGGTTATAATACAGGGTCAATAAAACACCTAAAGCTCACATACTCTGGCCTCTCTAGTTTATCATGCAGTTTGCAGTTCACCAGCATACCACCACATACTAGGGTTAACCGTCAATAACAAACAGAACGAATGTTCTAGACCATACAACAACCAACGCTGGATCCAACCAACGATTCGAGACTATCTCGTCTTCCGAGCAGTTTCCCCTGTCCGGAGGTGAAAACTAGCTGATACCGGACTCCGCTAGTGAAGGCACATTGCTTCCTTCACGCATGCCCATGGCAAACATTGCCCGAAGGCATGGCGTTTCCCATGACGACGGCATAACACACCTGGACGGGGCCAGGTAGGAGAGCATAGTTGTTCCTCTACTGGCCTGTTTTCGCACGTTTCATACCACCATTACTGAATGGAGAGACACTCCCAGGATGAGGGCTGTCCTCTCTCAGGGTTGAGTTTAGCATTGCCAGCTCCCTGAGTTGTTGCCTTTTGTAGAAATCTTGGGACTCATCCTGCAGAAGATACCAATATGACCTCGTAAGTCGTATGTGCACGTAAATATATAGAATTTTCCAATCACTGAGAAGCGATTATACACATGTAAAAATATATATACAAGGTTCAGATTCAGAATAGAACAAGTAAAAGAATCAGATCAATAAACGGTAGGCAGAGTTCAAGAAAAAAGTTATGTGAGAAGTGAGGAGTAGTAGGTAAGTCAAAGGCGTTCTTTTTTTCTCATCTAGGCACGAATGATGTGGCAAGTCAAAAGGATCTCTCCCAGGTTGAGGTACAAACATGTTCCAGTGGGCAGCAGGAAGGGGTGTCATACAATAATCTAGCAGATATACATATATGATGCGCACACAGAGTAATAGGATTCATACAAATCAGAAATCACTCACCACTGGTTTAAGCAATTCTTCTATAATCTCCTGTGCATGTCTCAACCTTGCATCGATGATACTGGCAGGGAACTCGGCCTCTATCAAGATATGCAGCGGATCACTCAGGTGCTCATAGCCTGGTTTTCCTCGTAGTTTGTCCTCCTTGAAAAATCATGAAGCCATGTAGGTAAAGCTTATTGCAATGAAGTAGAAACAGGAAAGGAACAGGCAAAAACAGAACAATAAAACATCTGTCTGATCAGCAATATCAAATAGAGATAGAACAACAACAATTTATGCTAGCGGCAAGGGAATGATAGCTGATAGGTAAGCCAGGCTAGAAGTACATTGCACAATGTTGTAAAAGTAATCGATTATATTGCACAGAAACCATGAACATTTGTAGGAAAGATACTGTTTAGACACATGAGAGAAACTTCGATCACAGCATTACAAGTTCAAGAAAACACATTTAGATCCAAAGGCTCCCAAACAACATATTTGCTTGAGAGTTAAATAACCAAAAGGACTTTAATTTGGTGGATGTAAAAAAGAACAGAAACTTTTAGTTCAAAAAGAGAGAGAGAGAGAGAGAGAGAGAGAGAAAAGAAACTTCTCTTACCTTCCCTGGGTCTTTGATGGAACCCTTTCCTCTAATGAAAACACGACACCCAGTGGATGCTTCTACGCGCTTTAGAGAATTACCTCTAGGTCCTAAAATGCGCCCCACAAAATTGAACTAGGACAGAAGAGAAGAATATATCAACAAAAAGCTTAAAACAGCTCAATGGTTCTTGTGTGTGAACTTCAAGAGAAACTGCACAAGCTGGAGGGCATACATTCGGATAAGAATCAACTGGAACCTCCAGACGAAGAATCTTCTTTACAACATGGGAGCTAGGACTTGGTGGTGCTCCTTGCCAGTCCATGCTGGTTCCTTGAGGAAAACCTAATCTCTTTTGAATTGTTCATAAAGGCAAAAGCATATACTTCATCAGTATTTGTGACAAAAAACACACACATCTTAACGCATGTGAACATGAATGCCAGTATATCTTTCATGTACTTTTCATACTAATTCACTATGACTCTGAAATATCATTGCCAGTTACAAGAAGATATGTGGTTCATCTTTATCAATAATAATGGCCAGGACTCCCAGAGGAAAAAAGCACATCCATTTGTGGATGAAGTACAGAAGAGTCACCCACTTGATTGCAAATATATTGTGAAGTGTTACCTCTTGTAGTCCGCTCCAAGGACTGAATCCATTGCCAGGGAAATTAGCTCTAGGGTTTGGAGAAGACATCGGACTAGGACTTCTAAATCGATGCCTGTCTAAATCGCCAAATCCATGGTTGTGGACAGTGCTTGATACCCGCATAATCTCTGGGTGTACAACAAAGGTCAGAACTCAGAACATAACATCTGGGCACACAACAAAGGTCAGAACTCAGAAGATCATTTCGTTTATATAATAAGAAATAGATAAGTCGTTGATTAGAACAAGGCTAACAGAGGTCAGAAGATGACACTCCCACTACACCATGAGAATCAACAAGAAAAAAATTATCAGCAAATACCAAGACATGCGCATTGATATAAATCACCTTATTATGCCTGCAATATACAGATGGCCACTTAGCTATACGGAAAATTATTTTTACAGGATGGTCCAACCAAATAGTACCGAAGTTAATCAATGGACACTTGATCAGTCAATGCATTATTCAATCTACAATGTTAAAATAAAGGGAACCCCCTAAAAGACTGGTCTGGTAATATGCATTGAACACAAAGAGTAGAGTCAGCTCACAGACCACAATTACCCAATCAAGGAAAAAAAGGCATTTCAATGCAAAAACAAAGGCTACACCATTTCCAGTATCAGCAACAGGAAAAGACTGTATTAAGCACAATTTCGTTCACACAAAACTGTTCATAATGGGTCAGAAATTTTGTTGTTTCCAATAAGTAAAGTGGTTATATGTATGCTGTGTGATATGTATTCACCCTCTTGCTGGTAATGTACACTGGAAAACATATGATGATCACCCCCAAAACATCTAACACTAGCACAATACAGGAGCTTTGTCATTGCTTTTGTGAGCTTCTGTTAAGATCAACCACAATATCTAAGTAATCCTTTGAAGCGTACTAAATATCAATGGACCATAAGCCACAGTTGTCAACCATCAACATTATAGATTATAAGTGTTAGATCGATCGGCAAGGTGGCATTATCTCCCAGAAGCCCGATCATCTATTGTAACCAATGGATTAAGCTTCACAGTACAAATCTAAACCAACGAAACATAACGAATCGTGAGGACCAAAGATCATAAGCATAGAAGTAGAATCCAATGCTAACCAAACTGAGTATTCATCCAAGCATTGGGGGCATCAGTCCCCAATTCATGATTGCAGATGAAGAGCTCACTCGTAACTAAAGAGAACTCTCATCGGGCATTCTGGGGCTGCAGGAAACAACAAGGAGGAGATCAAAGGATCTCACCTTGGCTCAGCAGCTTGTTGCATATGGGCAGCACCTGCATGAAAGGTCCCAGCTTCTGGTGTTCGGCGAGCAGCTCGGCCAAGTACTGACTGCACAAGAAACCAAACAAACCGATGAATCATCAGTGTCAAAGCTATCACAGTATCATCAATCGATTAAACCAAACAAGAAAAGGGGGGCAAAGAAGCAATCTTGGCATCAGTAATCGCTGAACAAAACACGGAAGAAATCCATGCGCCGCCCTACCTATCAACATCCGGATTGCTTCTAATCTGAGGGGAGAGGTTTCGCGCAGGGGAGAACCCCTGGCTGTAGAGCCCCGACATGGCGGCGGCTCTGGCGAGTGAGGGTTGCAATCGAGGATGAGGCGAGGTGATTGAGATGGATGGATACGTAGCCCAGGAAGTGGAGGCGAGGCGAGGAGATGGTGTGCGCGGTGTGGGGTGGTAGGAAGAGAGGTAAAAAGGCTCGCTGCTTTAAGGTGCAGCCTGCAGAGCAGCCAGCGTAGGGGGAGGAGAGAGAGATTGGGAGAGGGGTTGGCAGGCAGTAAGCCCAACGGGGCGGGTTCGGAACGGGCGGAGTCTAAACCGAAACCCGAACTTCCAACCTGAACCCGCCCTGAACCCCGATTTGGGTGAAAATACATCTCCGAAATCGAAACCCGCTCATACCCGAAAGCCGACGGATTAACCGAAAACCGGCGAGGTGGGGACTGGGGAGGTCGACGAGGCTGGAGAGGTCGGCGAGGTGGGCCTGCCGCGTCGGGCGGGACTGCGGGAGCGGCCTGACTGGGACGCCGCCGGGATGAAGAGTGACGCCGCCAGGAGCCCAGGACTGCAGGAGCAGGGCGCCTCGCCCTCGCGCGGACGCGCGGCGCGCCGACCGTCGGCGCCTGGGGTTCACAGGCTATGCCCCACTTCGCGCTGGTCTCTCCTCGACGTGCGGTCCCGCTCTGGATCGAATCGAAGGAGGCGGCGGGCGGAAGCGGCTCCCGCTCGGGTTCCGTCTCCTAAGGGCTGGGGCTGGGTGCGGTGCGGCGGCCGGCGGAAAAGGGTCGAGGGAAGGGAACAGGGCTGAGGGAGTGAGGGTTGACCGTTTCATTCTTATATATTCGTTCGTAGCTGGGCTTTTAGTGGGCTGCAGCTTTTGGGGCCCGATGGAGCACCACGGGTGAAAAATAGGATCCACCCCACACCCGTGGTATTTCGGGTACCCGAACCCGCAAAACCGTAGACGAAAAACAGGCAAAAAACCAAAAACCGAGGACCCAAAACCCGCAGATATCCGCCCCGAAACCGATTCGCTGCCATCTTTACCAGGCAGCCGCTGCCGCTCTGGAAACCCTCTCTCTCTTCAAGGTTGCAACACGACACCGATGGAAATTTGGATCAAAACAAAATACAACAATAAATGGGAAAACATGAGAAAAATGCCTCTTCCTGTTTTCTTGAGTCACGTCAACAAGTCTATGTCTACAAGTTTGCTGCACCCTGGTTTTCCTGTTTGTCAAAAATATTTTTTTTATTTTTCTTGAAGGTATGCGTGGTACCATCACCGCCGCGTAATATATTTCTGGCACACTAATTTGTTTCTGAAAATAACCGGTGTTTTAAGGTAAAACTTGTAGTTAACCTCTCATGTGAAATATGACAACTCTTGTGTCAACTTTACATGTACTGCTGTTATACAGGAAGTTTTTTTTGTCGTGCATAGGTAGAAACCTTGTTTTCTAATGCGGTGACACCATATGCGACGAATAAAACATGTCGTTATTTAAGTTTGTGTGATATGTAGTTATATCTATCTGTGAATTAGTCATCATGGCTTATAGACTTTTGTTGTGTATAAGAAAAATAGCATCTTTTTGTGTTTGTAGCATCACAGAAATTGTTCGTTACGCATATACACATGGCTATCTTAAATTTGTAGTAACTCGTAACCATATTTGTTTGTGTATACAACGCGAGTATTTCAATTTTTTTGAGGGCAAGAGTTCCCAAAGATTTACCATTGCAAGATAATTGTGTCTCTCTTGTAGCATCTTATAATGTCCCCATTTATTCTCAAATGCCCTTTTTTTGTTTTCTAAAAACATGCATGTTTTATTGTGTGTCTTAAGTGTAACCCAGCAGCTGGAAATCTTGGACAAGCCAACAAGCTCTAACGGCACTGTTCCTGGGCTGTCCATTTTTTGTCATTAGAGCAAAGCTCCAAAACCCCCTTTCCCTGGCTTTCAGTTCGCATCCAGTACATGCGTGGGAATTTTCTGATAATAACTCAATTTTGGCTGTCAAGCATTTAATTAGTGGTGTGGGCCCTCATGACTTAGACTGTACCCGGATTCTTGACCGGTAGTTAGTATTTGCTCCGTCCAGCAAGCAAAGCCACGAGGAAACTTTCATGTTACTATTTTAACCACGACGTAGAGGCCCACACAGAGATGGCCGGGTATCACCATTTTCCTCGGCAAATTATATTGTGTCGGTTGCTGGTGAGCATGGTTGTCGCTTTCGGTACACAGCAGCAAGGGATCTGGGGAGGAGTAGCTTGCAGAGCTAGAGCGAGCCATTGTGTGGTGGATACGATGCAGAGCTTTCCAGGCCATTGATAGCGAAAAAAAAATGCACCCATCTATTGCTCAGAAAATAATAAATTGTATTCACATGCATCCTATACACATAGACAGCATATAGAATCTAGGTGACCACTTACTTCAGATTTTTTAAGGAAAAAAATAAAGTCATCAAATAAACTAAATCTTAACTAATTAACCAGGAGATAAAATTTATCTATAAACCAACCAATCTTTTCCAAAAGAATCAGAATAATGTATTCCGTACTATATAAAGTCACTAACAAAATCAATAATCTCCTGAGAACACCGCAGCCTTCCAATGCAAAAGAATCACAATACGGAAAATCTTTTCTCGATCAGGGTGGATAAATGTACCCAGCACATCCCTCTCTAAGGCCAGTCTCAATGGGAGTGTTATGAGAGTATCATTTGTATTAAATAGGTTGCTACATAGGCATATTTGATGACATGACAATGTATTTAAGAAGAGAGAGAAGAAATGAGTTTCATCTAGATGAAACTCTCCTGGCATGATTACCAACTCTCTCTGAGTCATGAAATTAAATGCCTATGAAACTAGAGAATGAAACTCTCCATTGTAGACGAGACTGGCCTAAGCCATTAGAGGCCAGTCTTAGTGGGGATTTTATGTCACTGTTTCCAACACATTTAGATTTTGAAAACAGTGCAGAAGAGTTTTATCCCCATGAAATTCTCTTTACTTGTATGAAACTCTTATAATCTCTCTCTTCGTTAATATGGTGCCACATCAGCATAATTAATGTCCATAAAACTCTGATGAAACTCCATTAAAACTGGCCTTGATTACTCGAATTAGCTAGCAATGCAGAAAAGTGGCCATGAATGCTTCCTTTCTTTGTTTCTTCCGAACGGGAGAAAATGTTCGTTCGTCGACTCTAGCTAGCCATTTGGTACAAAACGGTGGACCACACTAGCCAACTGACAGAGGCAATACAAGTGTTCTGCCCACAGGAATAATAACATATAAAAATAGCAAAGAGAAACTGGTGAGTATACTTATATGTAATGAAAATAATAACATCGGCAACCGATTTCCGTGATAAGTTGTTGTGATCTGGTTATCAAACTGTGTGTGTGTCTCTGAGCTGAAGTGAATCCCCTGTTCGGCTGAGCTTATCAGCACGGCTTATCAGCCGTGGAACAGTATTTTTCTCTCACAGCAAATCAGCCACAGCCGGCTTATAAGCAAACAAACAGCCTGCCGAACAGGGCCAATGTACTCTGGTGACTGATGGTGCCACTGTTGCCTTTTGTGTCACGACAAGTGATCTTTTTCAGTATATGCGCTGAATTGGGTAAACAAAGAACAGGGCCGTGTTTAGTTCCCCCGATTTGGGGGCGGCGCGAACACTGCAGCTACAGTGTTTACACTGTAGTATTTTGTTTTTATTTGGTAAAAATTGTCCAAATATTGACTAATTAGGCTCAAAACGTTCGTCTCGCAAAGTGCAACAAAACTGTGCAATTAGTTTTTGATTTCATCTACATTTAGTACTCCATGCATATGTCGGCATTTTGATGTGATGGGGAATCTTCTTTTTGTATAGTAAAATTTAGGGAGATATTTGGGATCTAAACAAGGCCCAGGTGAAGCTGGAGTGTCTGGTAAGTCAGTAAAAGTTAATGATGTAAGCACCCTGATTTGAGATTTGGCTCTCTTTTTTTCTCCTTCCCAAACCCCAAGGCCTGACTGACAAGAACCAGGTAAGCTGGATGCTCTGATCCGGCATCATCTTTTGTGTTGGCCCTTTTCAGCTGCTGCTTTTACTCATCGGCCTTCACATGCGCCATGCTCCGGTTTTATGTCATGATTCAGGACGACGAGAGAGAGAGAGAGAATGTACCAAGAAACCGGCCTGCAGTGGCGTTTATACCTCCGGCAGTAAAATACCAGCAGTAAGGAGGGCACTGCGGCTGCGAGCTACAGTTGAATTACATGCGCACGGAAATGTTACCAAAGGCTCGGTTTTGAAACATGCACGGCGTTGAGCCGTTGACTCTACGCAGGAGGAAGCAAGCTAGTAATGCTAGGCAGCAGCGCAGGGAGTCAGGGACCATGTTTCGAATAGCGCGCGTGCAGCCACGATACATAGTCCGGTTTCAAGATATCTTAGATAAGATGACATGATCGTCATATAAGTGTGTGAGGCACAAGTCACCTAGGTGACCACAGTACTCAAAACAAGCTATAAATTCCGTCACAAATAACACAGACACGGACAACGGTACACTACACAACGGTACTTGCGAGCAGCAGGGACGGGCAAAGATGAATAAACAAATGGTAATAACACGCAACTGTCACGTCCGGCCGTACCACTAAGCACGTTACTTGGCTGCGGCGTTTGTCCTGGTAATCGCCCTTTTCGGGACAAGATGATCCGGTGGACCATCATCAGTGGGGGGCTTATGATGACCGATCCCGTCGACAATGCAAGGCACGAGTCCATACATGGGTGATGGATTGGGTGGTCGGCGCATGCAGGGGGTTGCAGTCCCACTCCCAGCAGCGGCCGGACATTCACGACGCGTCGCGTATCCCGCATAGGATTCCGACGCCCGGTTGGAGACCCCAGTGGCTGTGGGTGCCTCGCGCGCTCTCGCAGTCGACCTGCCGGTGCCGGTGCCGGTGCTGGATCCCTCGCCCACGCGCTCGTGCATGCAGAGCAGAGACGGCACCACCTACCGCACCTGCCCGCCGGCCGCGGGCGCACATGGCGGCGTCATTGCCCCGAGTGCATCCAATGCGCCCGATCCATCGTCGGAGCTAGGCGCCAGATACGAGATGACAAAGATATCTACCGCGGTACGGCGCCTTCGCTGTGGGCGGACGGCCTCTGTATCATCCTACCCCCGGCAGAGCATCCAATTCCTCTATGCCTCCCCGACACCCCACCGGCAGCGGCCCGATCCATCGACGCGGCCGTCCCGTCCGGACAAACGCGCCCGGTGGATCGGCATTTTTTTCCCCTTCCTCCCCTTTGTTGTGACGCTGGCACTCACTCGTGGCCGTGCATGGCGATGCTGCCAGAGTCCGACAAGCTAAACAAACAGAAAAAACCTAAACGACAACCGAGTGCCCGCGGTGCGGCAGGCGCGTCTCCGCGCGCGCACGGGCCTTGACCGAACAACGCGTCCGTCGTCCACCGTCCTTGCGAACACGCACGAGGACGGACAGCTCCGGCATTCCGTCAGACATGTCCCGTTGCCTCCCTCACCATCGACCCGTGCCCAATTTGTTAGTGCAAGGTCGGCACCCGTGTCCACCACGTCAGTGCTACGGCGAGAAACCACAGATAAACCAAGGGGTTATTCAACTTCGATTGGTTTAAAACAAGACTCCATGCTTGACAAAGCATTTTGCTAAAGCTAGGTTAAGTAGGGAAAATGGGATATGCAAATAAAAAAGAATAATATCCTAGAGTCTAGTTGTAGCACCTTGGTTGGCCACTTCTCAAACTACCATGGACATAGATCACGCTTGTGTTTCATTTTAGAAGAGGCAACTGAGCCTGGAAGTAGACTTCCGTCGTGGCGTGGACCATACGCAGAGAGAGGGTATGGTGCCCCATGAGCTTACACAATTGGCGAAACTATTCAGACACTCGGCGGTTTGGCGTTTTAGTGTGCCGGCCTATGTTAGTTACCCGAGATTGCATTCCAAACTCTGAGTAATCAATAAAGCTCCTCTTCTTCACAAAAAGAAAAATGTAAAGTTTTTGCTAAAGCTAGGTTAAGTGAATTAAAAAAAAAGACTCCATGCATGACAAAGTATTTGCTAAGAGCATTTCCAAGAGTCTTTCTAAATGTCACTCTCTAAATCATCATTTGAATAAAAATCGTTATTTATATTATTTCACCATAAAACAGTTTTTCTATATCTCATGCGCACTCTATAGAGTCATTCTCGTCTTCTCTACTTTTGGCTAGCTAGAAATTCAAAATGGAAGATGGCTATATTTGGATAACCATTTAAAGAAGCTGTTGGAGGGTAGTTTTTCACCAAAATCTTTATTTCTAGCATTTAAAAACGATCTAGAGAGTCTCTTGAAGTTGCTCGCTAGGCAGTAGGAAAAAATGGAATATGCCAATAAAAATGAATATATTTTTTATTGATAAAGCTTAGTACAAAGTTTTTTTGTAAAGCTAGTTAGTATGAAAATATGAAATATGCAAATAAAAAAGAATACAAGCTTAGTAGGGGAAGATGGAATAAGCAAATAAAAAGAAGAAAAGAGGAAAAAATTATGTCAGAAGTGGGATTTGAACCCACGCCGATGGAACAAGCAAATAAAAAGAAGAAAAGAGGTAAAATAAAAATTATGTCAGAAGTGGGATTTGAACCCACGCCCTCGTTAGAGGACCAGAACTTGAGTCTGGCGCCTTAGACCACTCGGCCATCCTGACGTTGATGTCGATGTCTGACTTTGATTTAACTTATTCTTTGTCATGTGTACAGTATTGCATTAGGCATAGGTCCTGTTCTGCTGGTCATATTTCGGCTTGTTTCAGCTTGTTTCAGCTTATTCTCTCTCACATAATACTATTGAACCAGCCAAAACCTGCCGACTTTCCTACCTGCCGAACCAGCCCATAACTGCAGGTCCAACTAAATTGGACAAAGGGCATTTGATATTCTGAGCTTTTTTATATGCGATGCCAGAAACTTTTTTTCCCAGATTATAGCATAGCGCTTTGTCAATCACAGGACGAAGTTTGACCAGTTCAAAATACTGCACTAGGTATAACTGCAGGAACAACTAAATTGGACAGAGGGCATTCGATATTCTGAACTTTTTTATATGCGATGCCAGAAACTTTTTTCCAGATTATAGCATAGCGCTTTGTCAATTACAGGATGATGAAGTTTGACCAGTTCAAAATTTCACGCGTGATCCACACTTTGTTACAGAAGAACTTCATAAGAAAAAACAGACATTCCAAAGGGCAATTCACAGACATGACCACTCAGCCTGCAAGGCGCCCATGAAACCACAGCAACTGATGGAAAATCCTACAGATAAAAATAACATAAGCTGTAAGAAACTTATCGACCACCAAGGACAGGAAGCAGAATAAAATTCCTGAGTACATGACAGACTGTCATGCAGCTGAATTAATTTTCATTTTTTTCTTTCTAATAGTACTAGTGCTACTATCCCACACTCCCACTGCAACATCTATGTCTTACTTAACTAGAGACATTATTTATAGAAGTCAACTACTCAACACACACCAAGATCCTAGACAATGATCATCCATAAACTTATTGCAGTTCTTAATGATAAGAATACTAGTTTGTCTTGTTAGGTCAACATATGGAATAATAAATGCATTTTAGTGACCTTGGAAGAATGGAAGTTCAGATTTCAGGCATCACATAGCAAGATATCCAATTACCTAGACAAGCTCAATGTACGCCATAGGTGCATTATCTCCCCGCCTGGGAAATGTTGGGATGATCCTTGTGTAACCACCCTCTCTATCCCCGTACCTGTCTGCAACCTCAGCAAACAAGGCATGGACGATATGCTTCTCGTAAATAAATGCCAGAGCCTGTCTCCTCTTGTGAAGAGATCCATCCTTTGCCAACGTGATCATCTTCTCAACATACTTCCTCATTGCCTTTGCCCTTGGCTTTGTAGTCTTTATCCTCCCATGCTTGAGTAGCTGTGTGGTAAGCCCACGCAGCAGTGCTTTCCTCTGATCCGGAGGCCTGTTAAGTTTAGGAACACGTCTCCCATGTCGCATCGCAACTATCCTTCCACGAGCATCAATACCAAACAACCGATGCTCAAAGCTTGAGTTCTCTACAATAAGTTTGACAAAACCGGCGGATGAGTTTATAGGAAATTTCAAAAGAATGTTCAAACACAACCCTAGTTTTGTCAGGGCTGCAACTTGCTCATGAAATTTGAGTGAGAAGGCTGACCTACCGACATATGCTGACATCGTAACAAGCCAGACCAAGTTGATATGACCATAACAGGTGTGCAAAACTAGTAGGTATAATATGTACATATTGTCATGCTGAACGGTCAATTAAGCTGGAGCTGTGCGCCAACCGCAAATAAAGAAAGTCATCCACAAAAATAACATAATTTATGTACAAAGTTGCTAACTTTGTTTCTCTTGGAGCTTTGTTAAAATGTTAGATTTCATATCATGACACGAAATGCCTCATTTTGTGGTGTATTATGCATTTATGCACTAACAATTGACAATCCTATAGAAATTTATAACTGTTCCCTGACTCGCTACAAACTGTGTCCCATTCCTGTTACCGCATCCATCGGCTAGGCACAGCCGCACAGGCAGCACACTACAATCTTATTTAGTAGGTCGAATAAGCCAGGCATTTGGTACGATTCCTTTACCAGCACCGAGGGAGTGGAGATTCGAGACGGGCGCGAGGCCGGAGAAGGACCCGAGGCAGCCGACCGAGGCCGCCGCCGCGGGCGCGAACGACGACCGGAGCCTGCCCGCGGGGGAGGGGCGGAGCGCGGGGAGGGCAGCGCGGAGGGACGCCATGCGCCAGGCTGAGGCGGAGATCGCCGGCGACGGGGAGGTGGAGGGGAAGGCCGCCATGGCGGATGGAGGAGGAGAGCCGGCGAGCTGGGCGAGTGGGATTGGCTGGAGAGGCTGGCGAGAGGTGAGGCCGCTCGGCTTTGAACCGGATAACGTTTGGCACGCTCGTGCGGCGGATTGGGTTGCTCCATGTTGGGCCGGTTGTAGTGGGCTTGATGACCGGGCCAAGCCTTCATTTTGTAGGCAGCGTTTCCACGGACCAAGTGGTTGTCAATGTCAACGTTGCAATCGCCCGAGCTGCGCTGGCATGGCTGTTCTTAGTTTCTTCTTGCACTAGCGAACGTGCCCATGCGTTACAGCAGAAGAACAATTTATTATATTGTCAGTGCCATGAGTGTGGTTGCACGATGGAGCTGTGTCGGCACAGCAACCAATGTAGCATGCGTGCCTAGTGTCACCGTGCACGGCCAGGCAACCTATGACAGCGGCACATCGGCCATCGAGAAGACATGGGCTAGCATTGCGTAACCACACGATGGTGGCTTTGTGGGCACGGCTCTAGTGGTGGTAATTAAAAGGACGCGGGGGCACCACAGGCATGGCCTAACGGTCGCGATTGAGCGAGCACACAATCCTTACAATGCCCTTAACAGCCGAGGAGAGCGACGTGCATGAGAGACCTAATTGTGCCATTGGTGCACCCGACGACACAATAGTTGGTGGAGGTTAGCCTTAGCTAGCAGTAGCTAGTTGGATGGTCAGTCGATAGCTCCACTATCGGTCTTCCCAACAATAGGTTCTCATAATTTCAATATGTGCCATCTGCCTTGCCTCATCGTTATCGTTCTCCTACACCCTCTTAGGGGACTCCAATTCTTATAGGGCCATAGTTCCACGATAATCCATTGCGCACGTGCTAATGAGATTATAGAGGTGCAATGGGTTAGGACCTAGGAGAGGGAGTAGAACAAAGCTACCTTTGCGACCGACACGAAGACGAAAACGGTGACAAACACATGGATTAGGAAGCGGACACATAAATATAACTCGAGTAAAGGAGAGCAAAGGATATAATGGATGCAACAAATTAGTGGGGAAAATTCTTATTTAAAAAATAGGAGATAATCATTAAAAACAATAGATACGACCTGGTGGTTTAGTTTTAGACATCGAAGCATAAGTAAGAAATCAAAATGAGAGGCACCTAGAAGAAAACACAAAAAACATGGAAAAACTTAGAGCGGGCGAAAACTTTGGGAGAGAAAAAAAGAAACAAAAAGCACGAAAAAACAGTTGATGGGACCAAAAAAAAGGAAAAATTATAACACAAAAATAGAAACACGAAAAAGGGATGGAAATAAAAAACAGAACCACGTGAAAAACAGAAAACATAAAAGCATGGATATATATATACGACAAAAAAAATTTATACTAAAACATATGATATTATATGTTTACTGTGTATCCTAGTTAATAGGAGTGTAAAAAAACCGGTTTGTTATTTTTGTGAGTTTTCTGTGATTTTCTATAATTTTTAAAATTTTCATCTGGTTTAATAAAAGAAAAGAAAACAAAAAAGAAAGAAAAAGGGCTACTGTGTGGCTGGGCCATGGGCTTCAGCCCAGCCCATAGTGTAGCATAGCACAACTAGAAAAAAGAAACAAAACAAAACACAGGACACCCTGCCGCCTGCCGGACACCGAACAGATACGAATACGGAGCGGACAGAAAAATACGGAAAGAAACGGGCAGAACAAAATATGACAGAAATTTTGTATTTTTACTATTAGGGATAGATACATACAGACATGCTGACATGCCCACGTCTTACCTAATCGGGCAGAAAAATAGGATATGCTAGGCATCCACCGCCATACCCGACGGTCCAGCCCATCATGATACATCGATCTATCTGTGAAAATATCTTGAGGTCTTATCGGCCTCCATGCGTGCCTCACGAGTCACAAACTCACGATACCAAGCGCCGCACTGACGCAAAGTTTCGCTGCTTCGCCTGCCTTGTGACTTGCAAGTCGCGATCCCATCCAAGCCGGCAAGCGCCGCAACTGTGCCTACTGTCCTCGTCGTCTGGGGCATCAGCAATTCAGCATGGTAACATAGCCAGCAGCCCAACACCCATCGAGAGCCTCAGATTGGCCATGCCGGCAGCGGAGGCAGAGTCTGATTAGAGTCACACCAAGCTTTTACAATATATATGCTAATTGGTGTTAATTAGGTCTGGATCGAGATTTGGGTAGAAGACAGTACTACTTAATTGACAGCTAGACCAAGAAACTGAAATAATTGCACTGCTAGTACTCCGACGAGCATATGCTTGCAAATCTGACAGGTAGCACCTTTGCATTTTCTTGATTTGATCTTATTACTTTTCTAAGAAATTTTCCTAATTAATTAACTATCATTAGTTTGTGTATATCATGGAGACCAATAAGATTACTTATCATTATTTAAGTACATCACTATCAGATATTCATATCATGTATATATGTTTTATAATCGTAGCAAACTACATGTGATTCTATAAACTATGATTCCTCATCCCGATCGCATGTGATTTATATTGTTTTTTTAGAATTGTTCACTTATGATAATCGAATATTTGATATATCTTAGAAAATGTCGGCTTAAAAAGTTAGACAAATAGCATTGTAAGTTTTTTATTCTCTTTCATGCCTCATTTTAAATTATAAGCATGGTATTAATCTGTTTATATTGTAATATGTGGATGCTTCTATCTTAATCTTTAAATTTAAGACTTATGCTGCAAATTTTGTGATCTTGTACTAAACTGGTAAATGAGTTTGCCGAATTGTATATGAATACACAGTTCTGCGTAGGAAATTCAACTAGCAGTGGTTGGTACGAAAGAGTAGTAGTTGTAACTAGTTCGAAATCGCAGTCATGAGATAAGCAGAAGAAGTCCACTCCGTGGAATCTCACAGGAATCAAGAGTAGTTTTTATGGGTATACAAACTGGCCATCTTCCACTCCAAACACTAGATAAGTAGATATCGCACAGAAAAAGATTGCAAAGGAGAACCAAAAATGCTAAACTATTTGTCCGGTCCCACCCGTCAGCGAGGCAACCACGCAGCACGTCCTGATTTTCTAACTCCACGAGTGGCCATTTGCTACCCAGTACCCACTCTTTTGGGTTGGTGCAGGACAGCGATACCTGCAACCCGTCCTACCGCATCCTCCTGGACCCGCCTCTCGTACACCCACCACGGGAATCTGCGTCCTGACCCCATCTGTCATTGAGAGGTGACCACCGTGGACCGGAACGCGCGGTTGGTGAGGTCAGATCTCCGTATAAACCCACCCGCACCCACTTCTCCTACCTGCGCACAGCCCCCTCCCTCCGCTCCTCGCCTCGGCTCGCCATTACAGCGCGCGCGCCAAGCTCGTGGGAGGTTTTCGAGATGAAGGTGATCGAGAAGATTCAGGAGGCCGCGGGGAATGGCCGGACGGCGTTCTCGTTCGAGTACTTCCCTCCCAAGACGGAGGAGGGTGTCGAGAACCTGTTCGAGCGGATGGACCGCATGGTGGCGCACGGCCCCTCCTTCTGCGACATCACCTGGGGCGCCGGGGGATCCACCGCCGACCTTACCCTCGAAATCGCCAACCGCATGCAGAACATGGTACGTGTGGTGCGGCTACCTCGCTCGACCGCGCGCGCGATCTGATCTGATCTGATCTGTCTTGGCACCGGGAAGTGATGGCCTTAGCGTTGGCTTCGGTTCGATCTCCCTGGGCGCGGGGTAATGCGTCGCTGGACGTGGTTTTACGCATTCGTCTTGTTGTGTCGGTAACGTTTTTGGGTAATTAGATTTCCGGGATTGGTTCCGCGCGAGAGGGGTTGATCAATGCCAATGTTTGGGGGCGGTGGTTGCCTCTGATTGAGTTCGAATTAGTGTGGGTTTGGGCTAAATTCAAAATTCGTGCTCCACGCTGGACACCTGGTGGTGATTAGATTAACTTTATTTTATCAATTGTTATTGTTGTCCATTCTAATCGTTTTTTACATAATTTTTTTGAGGGAACTATTTATTTTAAGTAAAAGCAAGTTTGCAATACAAAGAAAGCCAAGTTTTTTTTTTACATAATCGAGATTGTTCTTACTTTATTCAGTTTATTTAAAAGTGATGGGTTGCATGATACGGTTATGTTAGGATGGCAGCGTGGGTGTGAAATGATGGCTTTTGAGCACTTTGGATAAATGTATTTCATGTTAGCTATTCAGTTAGTTCTGTGATTCTGTCATGTGTACCCTGAGTGCTGATCATTGTTAAGTGGAAGTCTAATGCACAGAGCAGTTTTCTGGAAACAAGCCATTTCGATACTTCTGGCATGTGGTGTGTAGAATCCATGTGCTCCAACTCCATTTTGTGATTTCCTTGGTGGATTGAAGTTGAAGCTCATTCACTTAGTTTTCGCAATGTATTATCAGAGGATGAGTTCTGATGTCACTGATTGGATTAGATTGCATGTATGTGATGCTACTGGTGGTGGGCATTGGTTCGAATGTTGGGTTTGTAGAGTCAATGTTTCCTCTAGTACAGTTCTGTTGATTACATGCATATTGCTGAAGCATTGCCAGGCCAAATTTGGCTGCTGCATATCTGGCCTTAATATTAGACTGAGATGTATAATCTTGGTTGGATTTGATCATCCAGCTTTAATGCTGTTCTGTTCTGAACTGCTTCAGCTTTATCAAACTAATTTATTTCTTATAATTCCTCTGCATCTTTGATGTATCCCTTGCACCGCATGCATTGAATGCTTATAATATTTTATATTGGTTCTGTTTTGTAGGTGTGTGTGGAAACTATGATGCACCTGACATGTACAAACATGCCAGTAGAGAAGATTGACCATGCCTTGGAAACCATCAAATCCAATGGGATTCAAAATGTTTTGGCCCTTCGAGGGGATCCTCCACATGGCCAAGACAAATTTGTGCAAGTTGAAGGCGGATTTGCTTGTGCTCTTGATTTGGTAAGATTGCATTAAAGGCAACATATATCGTTGAGTACATTGGCATGACATGGGCGTGATGACTAGTTTATTGCTGCTGCAACAGCTGTTATATTTTGGAAACTAGATCAACCCGTCTGAATCCTCAAAGAAACCACCTCACATTCAAACTTTCTTATGTCTTTTACTTGCAGGTGCAGCATATTAGAGCCAAGTACGGTGATTATTTTGGCATAACTGTAGCTGGTTATCCAGGTCAGCTAGCCATTGCATATCTTTAGAGGGGATGGTTTCAAGTCCCTACCCTGTAAATTGGATGCTTTATCTGAAATACCTTTTCCAAATGTCAGAGGCACACCCTGATGCGATACAAGGCGAGGAAGGTGCTACATTGGAAGCATATAGCAATGATCTTGCGTATTTGAAGAGAAAGGTTCTCTTTACTATCTTGATTTTGTTTACTTTTTTCAATTCAAAATGATAGCAGAATACATTTTTGTTGGTTCATGAACCAAACATTCTGTTGAAAACGAATGTATGATGTTGTAAATCATGGCACTTTATTGTTTTGTCAAGCATAGTATTTTTGTTCCCTTCTCACTCTGTTATACATTTTCTCTGTAGGTTGATGCTGGTGCTGACCTTATTGTCACACAACTTTTCTATGATACCGACATCTTTCTCAAATTTGTAAATGACTGCCGCCAAATTGGTATTACCTGTCCCATTGTTCCTGGCATAATGCCAATAAATAACTACAAAGGTTTCCTGCGCATGACTGGGTTCTGCAAAACTAAGGTAAGATCTGTTGCTGGTAGTTCCATCATTAGTAATTGTTTGCGGACCATTCAATTATCAATTTGGCATGGACTTATGCTGTTATGCATATATTAGCTTTTCACTTGCCTGATTTTTTTTATCTCAGTACCTGAATTTGAATGGAGAATAGCTTTCCCACTTGCGCGTGTAGGTAAATGTAGTGCTAACACTGTACAATATTCCTCAAGATTAATGAAATCTTTCAAATTCACACCTCCATACTGTTAATTCACAAATAGTTCATTACACGTTTAGGTAAATGTTCTACAAACAACATCTCCTCATGATTCAAACTTTCATGCCATTATGTTAATGGACAAGCATTTTTTTTTTCCAAATGTTTTGAGTTCTCACTGTAATAATCACTTTGAATGTCTAACAGATACCTTCTGAGATCACTGCTGCACTGGATCCTATTAAAGACAATGAGGAGGCTGTTAAACAATATGGAATCCACCTCGGAACTGAGATGTGCAAGAAAATTCTGGCTACTGGCATTAAGACTTTGCACCTTTACACTCTAAACATGGACAAGTCTGCTCTAGGAATTTTGATGGTAATTTCCATGTCTGAATTTCATTTTTTGTTCTGACCTCTTACTAACAACTATTTTGTCCCCACCAGAATCTTGGATTAATCGAGGAGTCCAAGGTTTCAAGGCCATTACCTTGGAGGCCGGCAACTAATGTTTTCCGTGTTAAAGAGGATGTTAGACCTATATTCTGGTAGTGTATTGGAGTTCTTTTATGTTAAGATGCTTGAGGTCTTTGTGACATGCTAACCCAGGCTACTGAATGTTAATGATTGTGCAGGGCCAACAGACCAAAGAGCTATCTTAAAAGGACATTAGGTTGGGATCAGTATCCCCATGGACGGTGGGGTGATTCTCGAAACCCATCATATGGAGCACTTACTGATCACCAGGTAATTATCTCTGTGTTCTGGTCTACTTTTTTTGTGTTTACTGCAATGTTTTAACGTGACCTATGCAGTATGCAATATTTTTGTATAAATTCTCAGGGTGATACAAATTATACATCTTCCAGGAAAAAAGGGTCAAGTTAGAATGAACATTTAATATGATTCAGAGATATTTATTCAGTAATGAAAATATTATCATGAACCCCAAAAGGGTGTTTCCCTATAGGAATCTTTCACACTGCCACTGCTACAGCTTTATGTAGACTTGATCAACAAATATCTATTCAAAATTACTCAACTTGGCTTCTGTGATGACTATTTGTCATAAATCCTAGTTGTATGTAATCTATCATTTTAAGCAGTTCACAAGACCACGTGGACGTGGTAAAAAGCTCCAAGAGGAATGGGCTGTTCCACTTAAATCTGTGGAGGACATTAGTGAGGTAACTGTTGGACTATGTGATACATTATTGGTCTGCATGGCATAGAAGGTGTCATCTTTAAAAGTCTTCTTTGCTAACCCTTCTTAATTCTATCCTAGCGCTTTACAAACTTCTGTCAAGGGAAACTCACAAGCAGCCCATGGTCAGAATTGGACGGTCTTCAACCAGAGACAAAGATTATCGATGACCAGTTGGTGAAGATTAACCAGAAGGGTTTCCTTACCATTAACAGCCAACCTGCTGTAAATGGAGAGAAATCCGACTCGCCTACTGTTGGTAAGTTAATTGTATTTTGTTTTATAATAGGTGGCTGTGGGTGTTGAAATATAAGTGAATTGCCCACTTTCCCTATCAGCTTAAGCTTCTAGGTTACTCAACACTGAGCAGTATTTTAAGCATCTTCTAATTTATTACAGAGATCCTTGAATGTGAGTACTTCATGTTTTAGTCAGTCTTCAAATCTTAAGTAGGAATTGTAGTGTTGAGTCAACATTCATGGGTTCACGTCCATTGTAATTATCAGCATAGTGCCACATTGTCGAAGAATCTCTGCTGCATCCATATCATCTGGAAATGTCTAGGTCGTTCATGTCAAATACTTGCTCGAACTAGCATGTGAGCCTTTCTGACCTGTTTATTTATGCCCTGTTCTGCAGGTTGGGGTGGTCCTGGAGGCTACATTTATCAAAAGGCCTACCTCGAATTTTTCTGCGCAAAAGAGAAGTTGGACCAACTAATTGAGAAGATCAAATCATTCCCTTCTCTCACTTACATTGCTGTGAACAAGGATGGAGAATCAGTCTCCAATATTGCAACAAACGCAGTGAATGCTGTCACATGGGGTGTTTTCCCTGGCAAGGAGATTATCCAGCCTACAGTTGTTGATCCAGCAAGTTTTATGGTTTGGAAGGACGAAGCATTTGAAATCTGGACACGGGGGTGGGCTTGCCTGTTCCCTGAGGGCGACTCATCTAGGGAGCTACTAGAGAAGGTACTTCACTTCAAATCTTGAGGCTTGAACATAATATTTTGTTCCGTATAATAATGCAGTCAAATCAGCTCCATCTGTAACATTTTTTAGGAGATTTCTTCCTACAGTAAAGTGCCATGTTTCTGGTTCAGAAATATCTGCTCTACTGCATTTTCTGCTAAGAACATAAGAATTTTTAGCCTGAATTAGAAATTTTAATCTTGAATTGCACCTGTGTTTACAGCATTGATTTTTGTAAGACGAGCCTGCATTCGCAAAATATGCTAGTGAAACCAATCTACACATATTGTTCATCTTTCAGAACTGTATTTTCAAACACATTTCTTGGCTGCTGACTTTCAGGTTCAGAAGAGCTACTATCTGGTCAGCCTCGTCGACAACGACTACGTCCAGGGGGATCTGTTTGCTGCCTTCAAGATCTGATGATGCTCTTTACGGTCTCTGTTGTTGTTGTTGTTGTATGGCTGAATCACAATATTCTTGCTTCCCCGACTACAGATCTGATCGCCGTGAAAGCTTCTGTTCATTTGAGTTCGGGGGAGTCCGCTAGTCTCATTTTTCCTGATTTCTTTTGGTTTTACTGGAACTATACGATATCAATAAGAAATGAGTTGTGTTCACTTTCCATTTTCTCCATGTGCAAATAGCGCAATGGCTAGTTTCAAGATGTAAAATTGGTTGTCTAATACACAGGTTGATATTGTATGTTAGTCTAGGATGCGCTGCTCGCATTGCACTATAATTGTGCTTCTGCTTCGTGGAAATAAAGATTGATCGAAATCTGATGTTCACAAGTCTTCCCCCATTTGAATTCAGCCGTTTGTTGCGGAACTTCGTTTCGAAATCTGATGTTCAACAATTGTCCCCTAATTTGAATTTAGCCTGTTTGCATTGAGAGACTACCAATCTACCACCACGTTGCACGCACGGCAGAACCCATCACCCGTTTGCTGAAATCACCTCAAACACTGGCGTTCCAGTGAATCACACGCAAAATGGCGCAGAACAATGTTTTTAAGTGGCAAAGTTCTAAATGGTTCCTTGTTCTGTAATGATGCTTATCAAGCTGCTGCAACTCAACACAACACAGGGTGACAGGGCAGGGGACACAGACACGGTAGTACTACTACTTGTAAACAAGAAGAGCAAAATTTCGTCGGTTCTGTTGAAGAGAAAGTGAAAGTGAAAGTGAACAGCTAACACATACTATATCTACCGTCTGCGTTGGAAGTGAAACTAAAGAATGAGCCGCGCCAACACTGGGCCGGCCGGCTCCATGTACTGTACGCTACATCGACACCCTTAACCCTGTAACCCCGACCAGGTTCAGGTTCAGGTTCGACTCCTATGCTGTATTTACAGAGCTCGCGACCTTGCAACGCCGTCTTCTCCTGATCCATGGCTCCATCCTCGCCTCAGCTCAGAATGGCCCCAACCCGGCGGCTCCGGCGGGCTGGTTCCCCTTGACCCTGGGCGACGCGAAGAGCGAGTAGAAGTCCTCCCCGGGCGGCGGCAGCATGTCGAGGCCGCTGTACATGCCCTGGATGTCGTCGTAGCTGAGGTCCACGAACAGGTTGCTGCTCTTGCCGGCGTTGGCGGAGGCGCTGCCGTCGTCCACCTGCTCCTTCTTGGGCACCATCATCATCGCCGCCGCCGGGTCCTGGAACGCCGGGAACGAGTCCAGCTCCGGGAACGGGTCGTTGTCCACGATCTCCGACTCCGGCGTGCGCGTCTCGCCCCACGAGTGCGAGTGCGACTGCGAGTGAGAGTGCGAATGGGATGTGGTCATGTCCATCGCCTCCTCCTTGGCGGTGCCGACGCCGGCGGCGGACTCCTTCCCCAGCTGCATCTTCTCCCACTCGTTCTTCTTGTTGTACAGGCGGCACAGCACCCAGTCATCCAGCTGCACAAGCAAATCGATCGAAGATACAATTAGTATAAGCTAAGGAATCAAATCAAAGGGATCATCTTCACTTCCGTGAAAAATCGGCTTACCCTGAGCGATCCCTTCTTGGCGGCGGCGGCGCGACCGGCGTCCGCGAGCCTGTACTCGTGCATGATCCAGTCCGTCTTGACCCCACGCGGCGCCTTCCCGGCGTAGAAGACGAGCGCCTTCTTGATCCCGAGCGTGCGCCCCCGCGGCGCGACGGGCTTGTCGGCGCCGGTGGCCTTCCAGTAGCCGTTGCCGGCGGCGCGGTTGGGGCGGGACCCGTTGGGGTACTTGCGGTCCCTGGGCGTGAAGAAGTACCACTCCCTGACCCCGAAGAGCGCGCGCTCCGGCAGGTCCCAGGGGTCGAACTTGTAGAGGTCCACCTCGGCGATGATGGGGACCGGGAGGCGCTGCCCCGCCGCCTTCCGGCACAGGTAGTGCTCCACCAGCTCGTCGTCGGTGGGGTGGAACCGGAACCCCGGCGGCAGGTTCAGCTCCGCCTCCGCGTCCCTCTCCCTCCTCACCGGCAGTCCCATGGCTTGGTCTGGTTGCTGGCGTGGCGATGAATGAACCCGACAGGCGGCGGCAACACCGATCGGTCGGTCGGTAAAAGTGGTGGTGGGTTTGGCTGCCTGCTTCCTTTCTCCGGCCCGCTGCGTAAAAATGCTCGCTCCGGCGGCTGGCGCTCGTCGATGGTGGGTGGCTCGGCTCTGTGTCCTGTGGATAGGTTCTTGAAGCTGAGAACCGCGGGCTGGGGATGGATATATAGCGGCGGGCGGTCTGGAAGCTTCGGCCGGGGGAGGGGGGTAGGGAGGGGTCAATGCGAGTCGGCGGCTGCGGGAAAGCGGAGGTGGGTTCGGGAGGGAAAGGGCACGTGTGGCGGGGGGAGCGCGGTGAGGTGGTGGGTTCGCGGAAGGTGGGGGAGGCTCGTGGACACCTCAGCGGGCCCGGGGATTGGACGGGACTGCGCGGGTGGCGTCACGGCCGACCTCAGCTGAATTGGGACCGATGCCTTTTGCACGCCGCGGTTGCTCTCGGGCGGCGTGGTTCATGTGTGGCCGTGCACCGGCGCGGGATGCAGATATGCTGCCATGGCAGGCTAGAAGAGAATTTCGTCCTTTTTGGGATGCAGATATGCTGCCATGGCCGGGTGCATGGCGTACTACTAGGGGCTTGTTTAGATGCCATCTAAATTCTAAGTTTTTTTACTCTCTCTCTATCACATCAATTTTTAACCGTTTGCATGGAGTATTAAATGTAGGTAAAAAAATAATTAATTACACAGTTTAGTTGGAAATCATGAGATGAATCTTTTAAGTCTAGTTGGTCCACGATTGGATAATATTTGTCAAATAAGACGAAAGTAGTACTATTCATCGGGTTCACTTTTTTTTTGCAATCTAAACAAGCCGTAGTTTGTGATGAGAAAATGAATTACACGTCTCTAGTACGTGTCGGGAGACAGAAAAGTGGGTGTGAGGTGATAGATACATGCGTGCGTTGTCAATGAATGGGAGTGGTACTTATCGCCTCCTGTGGTTCGATTCATTTTATTCATTCTTCACGAGCCACAGCCTGTGAACCGGGAAGAAGGGGTCCTTTTCACCGAGAGGATTCGTGTTAGGAGTAGTGAGTACTCCTACTTGCAAGCATAGTAGCGTGTTTATTTCACCGAGAGGATTCGCGTAGCCTGCCTTTAAGCGATGGTGCCTACCATCGACTGTACTCCGTGTAGATACTGCTACAGGAGTGTACTAGTATGCAGTTGCAGCACGCAGACGGCAGACGAGCACAAAAAAAGGCAGGCGCGCGCAGATAACCCACTACTAGTTAGCGATGAAAACGGACGGAAACGGACGGAAAAACCCTATTTCTACTTCCGTTTCTATATTTTTTGGCGGAAACGGGATCGGGTTCGGAAAATACGGGTTCGAAAACGGAATCGGAATATGCGGAGATACGGAAACGAACAAATACGGATGGAGAGCCAGAAAATTAAATTAAGATTACATAATATAATATTCTCAAAGTATACATATATAAAGTCATGTAATAATATATACAAAGTTTAATATTCATTTATATGTTATGTACGTGAACATAACAGGCATATTTGGTGATTCGTAGTTATATTAACATAACATAAGGACATGTAATTGTTGAACATGTTGAGTATAGATTGAAAACGGGATAAAAACGGAATAAATACGGGTCTATTCCATATTAAAACGGGATTACTCGGAAACGGACGGAAAACACCATTTTCTACTTCCGCAAATACGAAAACGGGATCTCGCAAATACGGAAACGGACGGGAAAATATAGAAAACGGAACGGGACGGTACGGGAAAAATTCCGTCCGTTTTCATCTCTACTACTAGTACCCCTCCATCATGCATTTCGTCGGACCACCTGTGCGGCCACATGCATCCAGAAGATTCGCCCGCTGCCTCAGCATCCCTATCTATCCTCTCGTCCCGGAATCCGCCACGCAAAAATTATATATAAATAAAATTTAAAGAGAAAGATACTGTTGCTCCGGCGGTTAGCCTATGCGTAGGCGTAGCGGCACCATCCCCTGATTGTGCCACGCCCCGCGTACGTGGAGACCAAGCCACCGCGCCGCGCCAGACACATGCCGGCCGACGCCAGGCGCGGCATTGATAGGCCCAATTATATATTATACGGGCACGTGGTGCGCGGGCCTGCCGCGCGTCGACACGAGTCCCGCCCCTGTGACCCCGGCGGCGGCGCTGCCCGCCGTGCCTCGTGCCCGCGCCCGCACGGAAGAAGAAAGTGGACAGGCGGCAGGCGCCTCGAGGCGCCGCGCGCAGGGGGGTTGGGGCGCGTGGCGAGGCCAGCGGGAGGCACGTGGTGGACTGAGTCGCTCGCAGGCGCGCGCGACGTGGCTGGGTGGTGCCGTCGCTGTCGGGTGTCCGTGCTGGAGTGCGTTCCCGTGTGCCGTGTGCTCGCGGACTGCGACTGCCGTGCCGCTACTTGACCACCGCCGCCGCTGCATCATGTCGATCTTCCAATCCTCGGCGGAGTGAGAGCCCGTTTCGCTAAAAATACTTACATGTTCGGTTGCTCTTATCAGTACGGCTTATTAACTGTGGTACAGTATTTTTCTCTCATAACAAAATAGCTACAGCCGGCTTATAAGCCGCACAAACAGCCTGCCGAACAGGGTGACTGTTCGCTGATTTACTGTGAGAGAAAAATACTGTTTAAGTTAGCTTATCCATCCAGATGCAGGCCTGGTCAATGGACCTGTGGACGTGGACCTCTTGCTAGCTAGGAGTACTGGGGCCCAGTTTAGTTTGCAAAAAATTTTGCAAAATTTTTCACATTCCTCGTCACATCGAATCTTTGGACGCATGCATGAAGCATTAAATATAAATAAAAAATAAAACTAATTACACAGTTTAGACGAAATCCACGAGACGAATCTTTTAAGCCTAATTAGACTATAATTGGACATTATTTGTCAAATAATAACGAAAATGCTACAGTACCCATTTTGCCAAAAAAAAATTGGAACTAAACGGGTGGTAGGAGTAGCCCCGACCCCGAGACGGAAAGCAACACGTGCTACGGCCGCCCGGTGCACTGAACCTGGCTGCCTGCCAACTTGCAAAGACGGGAGGATTACTCCGTCGTTGCCCCGCGGTATATCTGCCTCGCCGCTGGTACATTCCCGGTATTATGCTATTCGCTCATGCCGCTATTACCACGGCGTAGTATTGGGCCCTGTTTAGTCCAATCTAAAAACTTTTTACCCTATCACATCGAATATTTAGACATATATATAGAGCATTAAATATAGATAAAAAACTAATTATACAGTTTGTATAACAGATCTTTTAAGCCTAATTAATTCATAATTAGCCATAATTGCTACAGTAACACACATGTGCTAATGACAGATTAATTAGACTTAATAAATTCGTCTCGTGGTTTTCAGACTAGTTATGCAATTAGTTACACCTAAAATCTTTTCACCCGCTGGCTGAACAAGCTCTTCGTCGGCAAGAGCAAGACCGAGGTAGTGATCCACTGGATCAGCCAACGCACCAGACACCCCGGCACCGTATGCCCGGAAGTCAAAAGCGTCAGCCGTCAGATGAGGTGCAAAAGAAAAGCTCAGCTGACATGGTGATTCCATGCACTGAACCTGCTAGTAGTTGCAGTAGTGACATCTTTCATTTGCGGCTGCAAGCAGGTCGCTAAATGACAGGCCGGCGTTCACTGGTCAATTAGCGGCCGCCGCAGGTTGGTTGAGCGTGCCGTGCCGTGCCGTGGTAGCGGGCGCGAGGTCTCTGAGCTTGTTCACCACTCACTCCAGCAGAGAGGCACCAGACGTCCGCATGTCCCTGTCCGTGTCCGCGGCGGGCCAAGTGGGTAAAAAGCGTGCGGGGGACGACATGGGCCGGCCACGGGCCACGTTCTCCGGACGCTGGCTGCGACGTGTGCTTTGCGCTGTGTTACGCGCCGCCTGGAGCGGCAGATGAAACATCCTTGATTGGCACGGCACCAAATATCCGTATCCGTGCGCGCGCTTGGGTTGATACCTAGCTATATGGCCCTTGTTTAGTTACCAAAATATTTCTCAAAATATGTTGGCGATGGACTCACTAATGGCCTTGTAGTAACCATTTTCACCGCCCAAGTCGTTGTTGGGCTCGATCCCATTGTTAACTTTGCTAGACTCGGCAGAGGTGAGTTCAGGATCCTTACCTCCACCAGCAGATTTACCAACATTAGGGCATGTTTAGATTGCAAATTTTTCTAACCTGATGAATAGTACCACTTTCGTCTTATTTGACAAATATTGTCCAATCGTGGACCAACTAGGCTCAAAAGATTCATCTCGTGATTTCTAACTAAACTGTGTAATTAGTTATTTTTTTTACTTAAATTTAATACTCCATGCAAGCGGTTAAAAATTGATGTGACGGAGAGAAAGTGAAAAAATTCTAACTTTTTGTTGCATCTAAACAAGGCCTTAGTCATCTGCTGCAGTGTCACCCACTTATCGAAGTCGCCCTCCTGGTGTGATGGCGCCAGCAATGAACCAAGCACGAGCAGCGCCAACAGCCGCGGGAGGCAAAGGAGTGTCTCCTTCATGGCCATACCTGTTGTGATATGCTTATATAGTTATGTTCCTCCTCACGTTCGTCTTCTTCTTATACATATACAGCACCTGTTTGTCAGGAATGGAGGGTTACAAGATCAACAAGGAAAGCAATGGCCTTTTTCTACCATTGTTTCCTATGGATGGAGGTCATTAGCTTCTAGTTTAGGCCTTAATTTGACTTCCGCATGCACGTGTGTGGTGTGTATGACTTCTGCCATTTTTGTCGCTCATGGGAGGTCATTAGCTAGAAAGAATTCCCGGCTTCAATTCTGCATGCATGTGAGCGGACTACCATTTTTGCTGCCATTGGGTGGAGGCCATTAACTAGAAATTTCTGGTGTGTTTGGTTCGTGAAGTCACTCCATGCTTCGTAAGGTAATGCATCATGAGTTCATCCTATAAATTTTGGTGGTATCAACTCATTCCTCATGCATATACTAATTATTAGTTTATGAGGAATGAGGTGGTGATGGATCAACTCATTACATACCACGAACCTAAATATAAAAAGTGGGGAGTAAGAAGAAGATGAGAAGATGTACCGCCTTATTCCTCAAACCAAAAAGAAGCTTCATGTCTTACTTTGACCGTGGCATGTTCACTCAGTTCGTACATTTTCACATCTATAGGAGTGTTGCACTCAATTTTAAGGATGAATTTAGAAGTTTACCATATGCGTGCCTAGGAACCGGGGCGAAGCTAGATCACCAATGACCCATGTGCACACTTCATAAGCATAATGATAATCTCCATACACTGACAATACATAAACAGTAGAATTGCAGGAATGCTTACCAAAATGATGAGTCTGAGGTATTGACAATTAATTTGATAAACACCAATAATTTATATGGTCCCCATGGCAAAATACATATTAAGCCTGAGTCTTTTTTCGAAAGGATGGCAAAAGCTTTGCCGCTATTTTTATTAGACGATGAAAAAGAAAACAAAGTGGCAGCCCAGTTTTTTGAGTGGAAACCGGACCTAAAAACCACATAACCGCGGAGAGTGCACCCACTCATCCCACACAACTTGGTACTCCAACTCACCACTAACAACTTCATGCTACTTGACGCTCTGGTGAACTTCACCGAGCCAACTTGGTCAGACGACCCAACTAGCAATTCAACTTGGTGGGAAAAAAAAACGACCCAACTAGCAACTCCACTACTAATAATTAACTCAGGCAAACAAAGAAAGTGTTAAGCCAAACACCACCAGCGAAACCACCTGAAGCACAACCACAACCAGACAGCAAGAACGGAGTAGTGGAGCATAGCTGGAATGCCTAACGACGCCTTTAAGAAGGTCACGACACCAAAGGCGCCGACGTCGCAAGCCCGCATGAGAAGGTTTTCACCTGCAAATCCAAAATGGACGAGAGAAGAGGTACCAGAAGGATGCCTCCAGGGAGGAAGCGACATCCACAGACGTCCAGGCTTACGCCATAACCTCACATCCCCTGCACCACCATCGCCCCCCAATGGTCACCGCGAAGGAGACAGTCCCGAAGGAAGGCGCCAGTGACGAACGCGGGCATCCCCGCCGACACCCGATGCCACCACACATACCACGAGCATCCTCGTAGCACGCGTAGCCGCATGATGATGCCCTTGACCCATCACAAAGACAGGTCACGGATAGCCAAGGGAAGCTATGAGAAGGCACGACCATCGCCCTGAGGAAGGATGACGGGCAGCCGCAGCCACCAACCAGTCGGGAGAAAGAGCCGGACGAAGCACGCCGAAGAGGATGCCCACTGCCAGAACCAGCTGAAGCCAGCCAGCCAGCAGCAAGCCGAACGAGGCAGCGGCAAGGGAGAAGGAAGATGACGGGAAGGAGGAGGAGGCACTGTAGCTGTAAGGATCCGCTACACTGAAATTTTGGAACTGCCTCATTACAAAATAGTATAAGCTGTGCTACAGCTACAGTGCCTTGCAAGTAATGAAAGCCTGGAGCTCTGTTCAAGTAAAACTTACTTGGCTGGGGATTACAGCAACCAAAATGTTACCCGACAACCATCAGCTTCCCGTGCGGCTGCAAAACATCCATGAATTCTGGCACCACTAGGATCTGTTTAAACATGGTTCCCCTCAACAAACGACACCGAACACACCACAAGAAAACAGTATAGCCCAGGAAAAAGTGGCTAACATTCAGATCCAGGGGCATCCAACAGAACCCAAATCAACCGTCGCTAGTCATTGTGAAGGCAATGAGAACACAAGACAAGGTGAAGATGATTGTTCCTGCGGCAAAGGTCAGGATAGCTCTCTGTGAGAAGCCCTGCTTCTCCTGGCCGGCTAGCTCCACCTCCTTCAGCAGGCCCCTGATCTTGTCAATGTCACTGTCCTTGGCAGCATGGACCAGCCTGCTCTGGATCTCCTCAAGCTTGGCTAGCCGTCTAGCTCGGGTCAGGTCTCTGGCAGACCAGATGAACCCCGTCATCCTCCACAGGAGGATGCCGACGTAGATTGCAGCAACACAGTCCACGCTGTAGTGGTGCCGCTCACGTACCTCCCTCTGTGCGCTGTGCAGGACGAGGAGCCATATTGCAACAGAGATCCAGCCCCCGTATGCTTCCTGTGAAACAGATAAAACAAAGGTAAGGTCATACGGGTTATGATGAACCCTTTGCACAACATGATGAACCCTTTGTGATATATGGATTAAAACCACAATATATACCGTCCACGCCATTGCAGTAAGGACAGCAACAAGCATATGTCCACTGTACATAAGGTCATTGCAACCGCCACTAGCTTTCTTCAAAAGATGGTACCATGAAGGCCCTTCTCCAGGAGTTGGTCTCAAAATGTCTACAAGGAAGCTCATACGTCCCCAATCGGGCCTATATTCATCTGGGTAAGCTTGAACAGCAGCTGAAAAAGTATACATGAATAGTTTAGCCTCCACCATTGTACAAAACTGACATACCAGCTAGGTGAACCAATTAGGCGCTAGGAAAAATGAACTAACCATATGCCATATCATGCGTTATGACTCTACGAATAGCATTTGAATCAGAAGCATATGGAACATAATATTTCTGTGCCCAAGGATGAGGATGTTGAGGTATTTGATAACGGGCTGCAGCGCACCAAGGTCTTGCAGATGGAAGAATGGTCACAATGAAAGTTATTGTCCGAAGCACACGACCAATTGCCATAGTGAACATATATCTTGTGGCTATACCAAGACCAGGAGCTTTGATGCAGTCAAACAGAACTGAGAACCCCAGCATAATAAACAACATCAGATAGTGGTGAAGAGTGATAACGTGAGCTCTGAGTAGATCAACCACGCTCTGAGGGAGCTTCTCATTCAATGATAGAAGCAGCCATTGACCGGTGTCAGGAAGCGGCGCAGCAGTTCTGTTAAAAAACAGTGAAAAAACTCAGCTTATAAGTGATTGTGTAGATTTTGTTGAATTCATGTGTGCATTACACGCGGATTAGGAGGTGATTGCCCACAACTAAATTTCTCAGAGAATTTTTTTTAAGGTTCTCAGGGAAGGTTTAGTAATGCAAGGAGAGAAGTTGAAGTTAGCAATGAAGTAGTGCTACTCTCTCCTTACTAATGGAAAGGCAACCTCTGCCTGGACCTGGATGCAGCACATCCTTTCATACAGAAGTCAGGTTGTGATGATAAACAAGATATCACAAATGCGATTGTATTCAGAGGTAAATGATGACCAGACAAACTAAAATCTAAGAATCGTATAAAATCCAAATTGATCCGAAGTTCTTGCGTAAATGCATCCTTAGATCGTGTGTTTATTAGATTTTAAGAATGATGAAGACACATATGCCTAAAGGAATCTACAGGCCCCAAGCTGAAGTGATGCTTATGCTTTCCTTACCCCCTAAACTTCTAGATTCTCCTTGATGCTTTACTTGAACTTCAATCACTAGAAAGCCAATCACCACTGAATCAGAACAACAAAGACACAACTATTGAACACCTGTGAAGTAAATAGTCCACTAACCGATTGATTAAAATGTAGAAGTATTGTCTTGATAGCATCACAAGGTTAACATTATCAAGCAGTTAACAATGTTGCAGAAGTTAATCTATCTAGTCAATAGCAACAACCAATGGACAAAGTTCTGTTTTAACTGATCGCAGATATGCTCATCTCCGTGAACTACTTCCTGCTGCAAATAAAATGCAATATTTTGAGCGCTTGTTATGGTAAACACATGGTTCCCATATTCTTCCTTCCTAGTAGTAGTAGGACAAATAAATTTGTACAGGACATCCCAAATTGCTGCTGTCTTCCTTGGCAGCAAAAATCTCAGTCTAGAAGCTTCAATAATTTCGCACACTCAACAGAAACCCCTAACCCACACAAGGAGGAGAACACCGTAGGATCACACCATCCTCCCATGAACAACTAACTCCACATTCGTGCGCATTCGCACGACCTATCGCACGGAGACAAAATCTGCAGCTCACAAAAGTCGAAACCTCTCAGAGATCTAGGGCGCCTAAGCCCCCAAAGCAACAAAGCATCACTAGGCGAAAGAAGCCGACGCCAGGCCAGCCGCGGCCCGGTTCCCAGAAGGCAAGACGAGGAGGAGGAGCGACCTGTGCCAGTGCAGCCCCATGACAGCGGAGACGAAGCGGACAGAGATGGCCTCGCAGAGGAAGGCGGCGAGCATGAAGGCGATGGATCCCAGGAAGGGCAGCGCGGCGCGCAGCTCCGCGGACCAGTGGCGGTAGAACGGGGCGCGCGCGGCGGCCGCGAGCGCCAGCGCCGCCCACAGCGCCGGCTGCAGCCGGCCGTGCCACGCCGGCGAGAGGTGCCGCAGGTAGTCCACGCCCACGTATGCCGCCGCCGCGACGCCCAGCCCGCCGAGGCCGAGGAGGCGCCGGGCAGGCGGCGGCTTTGGCCTCGGCGGCCGCGCCGGCTTCGCCATGGCCGGAACCGGATCGGCCCCGCCCAGCCCAGCCGGTGACTCCTCTGCGAGACCGCGAGAGATCGGTGTCGGTCACTTCACTTGGTCAGTTGGTCGTCGCCATAGACCGCTGGACTCCTGGGCTGCTGCAGCCTGCAGGCGGCGAGGGAAGGTTACTGTTGCCGGCTGGCGAGCGCCGAGCGGTGGGACTCCAGTGGACGGGCCCTCCGGGTCCGGGATGGGATCCAGGATCCAGCAGGCCAGGCCGTCCGATCTGGTTGGGCTGGACTGGGCCGATCGGTGCGGAAAGGCATGTTCTTGGGCCGGTGACGCCCAAGAACAATTTGTCAAGATAGAAGACTGAAATACGATTCTAATCCCAAGATTAAGCAGTGGCGTCTCAGAAATTTGTCATAGATTGCGAAATGCATGCCGCAAGCAGTAGGATCAATGCTCGCAACAAAGCATGCCTACATGCTACAAAACCAGATAGAAGCTGAAACATACAAAAATGCGATCCATACAATACTGCTGCTTTCAAACAGAGAATGGCGCGAGCCAAACATCAAAACTCAATGCTGGAAACTGCAGCAATGTCTAAGCAAAATCATTTGGGCTGACAAAGGGACTGCCAGAAATGAGTATTTACAATGCCAAATCTATTTTAAAAAAAACACCTCACGCCATGGATGAAACAGGCCAGATAACATAACCCGGTGCATGAAAGAAGCTTGCTATCTGTACTTCCTGCCATAATTGATGAACGCAGAAACACTCGCATATCATCAACAGCGACGAAAGGGAAATAACACCATATAAATGCTGTACAAGGCGGCAACGGAGTACCAGTGGTCCTTCCCTATCGTCCGTTCTCAGGAGGTACGGTTGTCTTGCTCACTATGCCCTTGCTAAAATAGTCTGCAATGACAGAAAAGCCGTCCTTCGAACCCCTCAATTGCCTGAAAAATAGGTCATGGTCCCTAGCATTTTGTTCTAGCTTCTGCTTTGCCTCCATAACAGATCTATATTCAGGTGCACATTCTGGGCATTCTTTTTCATTGTCACCAAGGCAGCGCAGGTGGAACGAGTGCATGCACATGAAATGGACAGCTGGCAGATCAAGGGTGAAAGTGCACGCACTACACTTGCTCAGTTGGAAAACCTTCGCGTTTGTCTTGAGATCTTCTATCTCCCTTTTCATCAGCTCTGTCTCCCCCTGAAAAAAAATGGTATTTGTTTCACAGCATGTTCCTTATCTCAATTGATGTAGACTCATTCTTACTAAAATTTCAAACATCCGCTCACAAATCATGCTACATCTAAGAAAGGTCATGATGTGCACTCTTTTATACACAAGAAATAGAAAAACATATTCTTGTGAGTGTGCTTGTTATAGGAATGTCAATTTATAGACATGATCGATTTGCATTACCAATAGAGCATTATTCTATTCAAGTGAAACTCTAGTATTGATAATTGTTAACTTCAAGAATTTCATTGCTACCATGGAAACAAAATGTAATCAGATATTCTTATTTCAATGTCATACTGACATGCTCCACAGCGAGAGAACTCCCTGCCAATCTCAGGAAAGGGGGGTACAAGACCCTCTAGGTAGACACACTAGAACCCTTGTTTGGGCAGCATATCAACTGGAAGCCCCACCAAACAAGCTATTCTACAATATTTGTCCATATTAACCTAACCGCTCTTGGCATGAGAGTAATTAGCATATTAAAAAAAATGGCACTGTCCTAAAAAAAAGTATGAACAGTTAGTGTTATGACCGGCACCCAATATCAAAGGCGCCGGCCCATTAGTGGCTAAGCCACGTGCAGAGGCTAGCTAGGCGCAGGAGCTAGGGGCTAAAAGCCCATATTTATCTTTAATTATTTATTTCCATAAATTAGTAGAGCAATTCGCTATATATAGGAATTGTAATTCCTGTGGACAAATTAAGCAAGAGTAATCTATTTGCTCGGCTTCCCTTGGGAGCCGGGATTGCCCTAGCCGCCGCCTGTCATCTTCCCATCTCCTCTCCTGCGACCACGGCGCCCCGCCGCCGTGCCGCAGCCCTCAAACATCGCCCAGCCACCACACATACGTACAACCTCCGATCTACTAGAGGCAGGGCGCAGGTCCGTATCAGTTAGCTAATCATATTATGATGCATGATTAAATAAAAGTGAAAAAACTAAAACTATCTTAAATAACATTCACAATAGGGCATGTTATGCAAAAGATAACTGTCAAAATTCAGTGAACTGGGAGACATGTCTGAATACAAACCCTTTTCCTATCAAAGGAAAACCCAGTTAGTGCAGAAATATGTTCAGGTGCCTCCATACATGGGTTCATCACATGTAAAGGGACCTGGTAGTAAACTGAGAATAACTGCTGGATGCTGTGTGTGCTACCTCCAGCCGCAATGTTTGGTACTTCACAATATCTGAAGCAGTATCATCTCATAACAAGCATCGTGTAATCTCTACACCTAAAAAGACTCTAAAGTAATCATGTACCCGGTGATACCAAATCTCGCTCTTGTTCATGTATCCACGTCCGACACGAATCATCCTCCATTCGGAGTTCACGCGTCCACATCCTACTCGGTTCCAATACAAAGACCGGATCCACGTGCCCACGTCTAATACGAAATCCTCAAAACTCACGCGTCTGCGTCCGTGTAATAATAAGGTTCAGTTCAAAAAAAATTATGATCCCGGTGCAACGCGTGGGCATATATCTATTTGTTCAAACAAACAGCTCAACACCAATTTCCCAAGTACTAATTTTAAACTGAGCCTGCTTTGTGCTATATCTAAAGTATTACTTTTTTCATCTTCTATTTTTCAATGAACCAAGCAATGCTAATGCCTACTCCTGAATATTATAAAAAATAAGACTAAGAATAGCAATGGGAAATAGATACTGCAATGACTTCCAAGTTACTAACCTGATACTTATCAATGGATTTTCTATCATCTTCAATTAGCTTTGATTCTTGCTCAAGTTTGCGAGCAATGTAGTCTTTGACAACTGAGAGTGTCAAGCATGGGTTTTTTGATAGTGTCTGTAGCACAACGATGGGAGGCACAACATCCTCCTTCTCAATGTAGGTCAAGACCTCTTTAACTTCTTTAGAGCAATCTTCCCCGAGCTCCCCAAAATACTTCAATAGGTCACTCCACAGAGAAGGATCCCCTCCTTGAGATGAGTCCCCCAACTTCTTGCAACATGCAATTAAACCTTGATGATCATGTGCTTGCTTGTAACAACTAATAACCTCTTTGTAAAGTTTTAGTTTCTCATATAGAAAGAGCAACCCATCTTTGAATGCATTAGTATTACAAAGAATGAGAGCAAGATCAACATCATACAAAGGATCTTCCATCTCAGATGTCCAAGCAGACTTGAGTAACGCAAGCCCTTTCCTTCTCCTATCAACAATATTCTTTGCGATTTTAGGATCTTCTTTTCCAAGACTACCTTTTTCCTTTATTCCTGACCTATAGCCATTAGCAGTTTCTTTACCTTTTGTTTCTTTGATATACTGATTCTCAGATTCATTTTCTTGAGAGAGAGATGGGAAGCTCAAATCATTTGAAATATAGAGCTCCAGAAGGGTGTTATGAATTTCTGTTTGCGCAGGTGAGTCCGTCACTGCTTTGATATAATTTTCCAGAAATTCCATCAGATATTGTGGGTTGTGCACAAATATATTCACAAAGTCCATTGGGGATGGTATCATAAGCAAGTGCATACTGTTTGAACCTCTTCTTGTGGTAGGATCTCCAACATCTGTACAGAGCCTTAACAGTATTTCAACTGTTTCAGCAGGTCTATGTTCCACAAGAATTTTCCCGTATTCTTTTACAGTAAGACCTGCTTGATTTGCCTCGAGGCCAGATATATATTGCAGTGCCTCATCATATCTACCAAGATCCTCAAGTAAAATCTTCAAGTACAACTCGTGCCTCCCAGCCTTTTTTGCCACAAACATAGCATGTTCATGATATCCAGCTGCACGGCATACTCTTATGGCAGTTTCCACATCAAACTTGATTTCACCTACCCCATCTTCATCTTTGATGAAATGGTTAAGTTTCTCCACATCTTTCAATTTGGTATAGCAGTTCAACAGAAGGGTGGTGTGGTCTTTGGATGCTAACCCTCGATCATGTAACTTCTCTAAATAATTTGTCAGGTTGTAGATGCGCTTTGCATCAAGGAACTTCTGTATAACATACGATGGTTCGAGATGACCAATGGTATGGATATACTGGGACATGGCCTCATCATATTCCTGTTTTCCATACAGATGGTCACCATACTTCCGCAGCACCTCGGCAGTGGAAGCAGGATCAGCCTGCTGACTTTGTACAAGATTAATTGCAACTGTATAAAGATTTTTCTTGAACAACATATCAAGCTTACTTTCCATGTCTTTCTCTCCAATACACAGAAGCTTTTTGTCCGCCATTATGAGAATAATATAACCCCACTCACATACCAAGTGTGAAACATCCCCCACAGGCATGCTATGTGCAATCAACCGATTCTTAAGATCATAAACATTAAGAGTGCTCTTCTGTGTCCTCTGATCTTCAATAATGCAGAGTAAATAGCCTCGAAACCAACCTACAAACTTTTTCTCACCATCAAATGCCCAGCAAGGGCCTCTACCATCGACTTCATAGAAATACACAGCTTCGGGTCTACCAATAATTAAGTCCTGCTTGGTCAACATAAAATATGTAAGGTTTGCAGTTCAACGAGATCAATCTGAATACAAAATGCAAATGTATGAGAGCAACATAGGCATGACCATAGTAATCAAATACATGCTAAAAAAAGTTTAATCAGTTGCTCAAACTAAACCCAGTTAAGGTTTTCCAAAAAAATTATGTATACATCATCTTGCGGACAAACCCTGTTATGGACGCTGTTGGGCTGAGAGGATCGAGTCGAGGGGAGCGGCGGCGGCGGCTCATCGTAACCTGGCATCTCCGATAGCAGATTGTTATGGACGCTGTTGGGCTAAGAGGATCGAGTCGAGGGGAGCAGCGGCGGAGCTACAGTACCCGCGGGTACTATTCGCGTGAGAGAGGCAGAGGAGCGACGACTAGGGCTGTGAGGGGCGCTGGGAACGCCGGCCGTGGGGCTTCGCCCACTGCCGGCAAGAGAGAAGGTTTTTCCTTCTAATCTCTTGCTTGATTAAATTGATACATCTCCTCTCCTTATATGGAGAAGAGGTCTTACTTGACCCCTAAGCAAGCGACTAATTAACCCTAACGGGCTAAGGCCCAATAGGCCATTGACTCTTCTAACAAACCCACTTGGCCATCATCTATAATCAATTGGGTAGATATCTGGTGGACTGAGAGTTCCTTCAGTAACAGGCTAGCAGCTTTGCTGAATAACTACAATAGACTACAAACTGTTTGGTCAATGGGCATGCATTACCTCACAAGAGTAGGGTATCACAGGACATAATCTATGGTAAGAAATTAAACCGCTACATCATTTTGTACGTTGCAGTTAGAGCTGATAGTTATGCTACCAAACTAGCCACACGGTCCCTGTTAACAAAACTTAGTTCAAGTTGTGAGCTGCATCCTAAAGCACATAGGCTACCAACAAAATCATGACCCATATTGCTATATAGGATTAAATAAAAGGAAAAGGATGAGTGTGCTCAAATCCATCCTTACCATACGGTCACTCATTGCTACAGCATTGATCTGACAACCAATCTGATCAAGTGTTTGTCTCCTTGGTGGTTGAACATGCAAGCTGAACAAGGTTACAGAGCCAGGAGTTACAGAAAAGAGCTGGTGTGCTTGCCCCTCAACTCGGAAACCAAGACCAGTAATAGGAAAACTAGTGCTGCCATCTGAAGCAGCCTCAACTTGCAACTTGAAACGTGTAATACGCTCACGTGCAATGTCACCTTTGATGCAATAAATGAAACCATTGTCCAGTCCAATGGCAATCAACAGTATGGGTGGTGCTTCTTCTAGAACCATAAATGATGTAATCTACAAAACACAGCAAAATATGCCAATTATACTAGAATCAGATGTTACCATTCGCTTCATATATATGAATTATTATAACAAAAGATAATATGACATACACAACATGCGCACCAAAATGGGGGGGGGGGGGGGGGGGGGGCTTACCTTTGCTTGAGAAAATTGATCAGTGAAGACCCGCAAAATTTGAACACAGAAAGGAGTTGTTGTACTTGATCCTTCTTCTTGCACTTTATCGAGGTCGAAAACCTTTAGACAGATTGCTGATGACTGAGAAGATGACTGGTCATCGTCTCCAACCGTGACAAGAACATTTCTTTGCTGATCAAACAGACCAATATAAGTTGTTAATCAGGTTCATTATGTAGCTGTAGTTATCACGATAAAACTGTACAGTGTGAATAAATGTTTGACACAGCAGTATGGGGCAATACGTAGATCTCAATTAGCGAATGATACATGGTACTGGTACCCGCAACTGAACCGAGTTCTTTTCCCCCCCAGAGAGTAGGGAATTTGATAGGCCAGAATAAACAAAACACTGATCTTAAAAGTTGACAAAATCAACTAATCCAACAAGATTTGTCCAATTTCAGGAACGGTTTTTGGCATTGCTTATTCAGCCACAGTACAAGACTTAGATGGCCATCCAAGATTGGCAAAACTCGCATGGCTTGTCATACCTAGCAGATGATTTTCAAGTAGTAAGAAGAAGCAAGTAGTTTTTGTTTCTAATAATGCACCCAAGCTAGTGAGTTACACATGATCCAGTGGTAGGAACTAGGAACCACTAACTATTGTTCTGACCAGTAATTTGCCGAGAAGTTGCATAAATTTGCGAGGTGGTTGCGAACGACGCTGCTTCAGATGCGCAACAAGGGTTCTGGGAGTACCTTGAGCTGCTGGAGGAAGAGGACGGAGGAGGCGTAGGCCTGGAAACCATAGGAGAGGCGGAACCCGCGGTCGAGAAGGCCCACGGTGCCGTCGTCGCACCCCACCGCGACACGCCCCCGACCGCCCGAGCAGCAGGTGATGCGGCCCGCGATCTCGGCCGGCACGGCGGCGGCTGACCCCCCGCCGCCGCCGCCGCGGCCGGCCGACTTCTCCTCGAAAAACTCGAACTTGCGCCACTGGTACATGTCGGGCTGACGCGATGCGCCGGATCGGGGCCGGCGCGGCGAGCGAATTAGACGTGATCCGGCTCGGCGGCCGGCTGGGCTGCAGGAGGGAGGGAGGAGGCCGCGTTGGTGCTACACGTTGGCCGTTGCATATGCGCCCCGCGTGTGCGGTGCGACCTGTCTGGGGAAGAATAGGAAGCCGCAGAAAACGAAGAAAATTGGAATCATGCCGTGGGCTTCGCTCAATTGCCGTCTCCAAACGGGACTTCGGCCATTATAAAATTAGTAGGAATCCCCGCGGGTTGTTGCGGGTCTAAAGTAGAAATATAAAGAAGCTGGAGTAAAGATTATTGGTATATACTCCCTCCATCCTAAATTATAAGACGTTTGACTGTTTTGACACCAAGTTTGACCACTCGTCTTATTCAAAAATTTGTGCAAAATATTAATTCTTTTATCGTGGCTTGGTATATTAATAAAAGTTCCTCAAGAATGACTTAAATTTGACTATGTTTGCACAAATTTTTTGAATAAGACGAATGGTCAAACTTAAGATCAAAAAAGTCAAACGTCTTATAATTTGGGATGGAGGAAGTAGGTTTTATTAGAAGATTTTATGTTATTTTTAAAAAAAATACTTGTTGCTATTATAGTACATTGTTTTTCTCATTCTCTTAGCTTTTGCTTAACTTTCTTGTAAGATTTGTGATTCTCTTGTTAGACTTTGGATCTGTCCACAAATCAAATATAGATCGTTCAAATCTCATCTACCCGAACCCCTCACCCCTACTATACCTGAGGGTCATCCCCTCGTCCTAAAAGTTTTAGGAGTTTTCCTTCATAAAATTATATATGTTTCGGAGGACCACATGTAATCCATATGATTTACAGTTTTGCTAGTTTTTTTTGCAGTTTTGCTAGGCTTTGCTTAGAAGCAATTTAAATGTTTGCAAAAAAATTATCGAAATATATCCATGTGAGATCTTGTTTTGAAGAGTTTATTGCGAGAAATATCATGGTGCAATTGAATTTTAATTATGATACTTGGTTTAGATGCTATGCCCTTTTTATATTTTAAAAGAAATAGCCAGTGGGGAGATAAATGAGGCTTAGTGGACGCATGATGTCACATAGTGGACGGATGACATCACTTTTCAGGATTGGACCAATAAAAAGCTAGAGAATAGGCTAGTGGGAGTTTGCTTTATTAGAAGTATAGACTTGTGCAGCCCGCTAGAACGTCGTTCTATGCGTTTGGGACTCTGAAAAAATAAAAAATGAATTTTCTTCCACTCTTGCCCCTGCTCTTTCCTTCTTTCTTTCACATTAGCATAGACGGAACGGGGGGGGGGCACGAAACGGATCGAGCTGCAACTTTTCTCCGTGAGCGAGCGGCACGGCAGTCCTACTGCCTCCCGCGCCATGTACGACAGCGAGGACGTGGACCCGTGCAACTGTTCGTCGACCTCGTCCTCGACCTCGTCCTCGCTAAGAATTGGATCCCGTTCTTCGTCCTTGTCACTTGCGGCCACGCCGAAATCACCTCTCGATGGAATCACCTCTCTAATGGTGACATGGAGATGAGCAGATCGCTCGGCTCGGCACTCGGCAGTGCGACGGGAGAAGGAGAGTGTCACCTCGCCCAAGCGCGCGCCAATGTCTGCGTGCGTCCAGCTCTCCGTCGATCTCCTCGTCGTCCACAGTTTCGTCGCCAGCATCCAACTCGTCGCGACAGCTGCTGTCCGAGGCTGCCAACGGCAAACATGTAATCGCGGCATGGGGAGTACCTCAGCGAGGTGCAGGAGTTGGCCAGCGAGGGTGCGCCGCTGCCGCGGCTCTTCGTGATGGGCCACTACGTGGGCGGCGGTGAGGACTGCGGCTTGCTGGCCGAGTCAGGGAAGTTGCAGGAGCGTGCGCGGCGGTAAGGCGTGGGCGGGCAGGGACGGCCGCCCCCGCGAGGGCAATCCATGGCCGGCGTGGGGGGAGGCTGCGGTCATGGCTCCGGCGTGGAGAGAGGAAGCGAAGGAGCGCCCGGTCGAAGAAGCGTCGATCCGTTTTTCCTCCATCTGTTCCGTGCGTCCATGTGCTCTCCCGTGAAAATAAGGAGGAAAGGGTAGGGGCAGAAGTGGAAAAGGAATTTATTTTTTATTTGTTCTGAGTCCCAAACTCATCGGATGGCATTCTAGCGGACTGCAATGTTTCATAATGGTAATTCAGCGAGGCCCCGTTACGGATGGCAATCCAGAGAAGCCACCTCCCATAATGGTAGAATTCCAATTTTTTCCAGAAAATGAAGGGCATGTTGGTACAGCCAGTGAAGCAGAGTTTCATAAAGTAGCTTGACCATAGTCCTGTTTGTTTTGAGCTTTTGATCACTTTAGACTATTATCACTTTTCAAAAGCCAAACAACTCTCATATGCTAGAAGTCTAAAATCTCACTATAGTGAGCTTTTGTCTTTTGATTTTTAGCTTCGAGGAATTTTTTTCTTGAATACATAAAAGATTTGTGTATCATTATATTAAGTAGAAGAATTTAAATAACATACGACGCGCTTCTATCAAACGCCGAAGGAGATTAATCTAACACGGCCGTAGCTGAACCATTCTAGCAACAGACCTCTTGTTTCGATATTACATAAAAGGAAACAACCAATACCGACGCAGCATGTGACCAAGAAGGTGACCTTACATCTTCGCGGTTGCCTAAGCAAGCCCTTTCCGACGGCCCGGAAGAACGCGTCCAACGCCGTCAGGTTACCATCGAAGAGCTCGTTAAAGGTCTTCAGCTCTGACGCGAATGACGTTGATGGCATAGTTATTAGGACCGGACCAGCGGTCCGACCGATAAAAGACCGAACCAGAGCCTACAGTGGTCCGATTCACTTTAAAGACCGTCTATGCAATCAGACCGATTTGAACCACCGGGTTTTTTGCGAAACTGGTGAACCGGCAATTTTCAGATGAACCGGCCGGCTCAGAGGTGATCCCGCGTGCTGCGTGCTTCCGTGTGTCCGCGTGTGCACCTGCCACAGTGGGCCTGCCGTGCCCGCCTGCCGCTTGCCTGCTGCCGCTGGTGGCTTCGCCGCTGACGCGTTTGGACGTGCGCCGCGGTGTGTTTTTTTTTGTCGTGTGCGCCTGCTAGTCTGCTACGTTGTGTACATATTTTTTGAACGAAACATATTGTGTATATACGTGGCTCGAACGCTTGACGTGTAACAGCCCTGGTGTTACGAGCTTGCTTAGCACATGAGTTAAGGACTGAACAAAAATTATTGCAACGAGTTACTCGGATTTAGATTTACAAGTCACATGAATTGATAAACAAATATTATGCGACTCACGTTTATGGTTGAGAGAAATCAAATAAACATCAAAGTTAATTTACTCAGCACGTGGAAGCGTGAATGAAAAATCCTAACAAAAGGACAAAATAAGTTGTGTTTACCATTGGCACGAAAAACAATTTAATGAACAAATAAAAATATATAGAGAGGTTTATATATGCACTCACGTATTCCGTTTTGACAAGCATGTCGCTATATTAATTGAAGTAGTGTACAGACTTATTTCTTCTCAAATGTATCTCTATAGATAAGTATACATTTAAACATACAATAAATATACGCATGGGTGTATGGACATTAGTGATAAAGAAATAATGACATATTTGTAATTACATAATTATTTATATATATTGGGTAAAAGAAAAAGAAAGGAAATGGCAAAACACACGCACGTACACAACACTCATGGACGCCTGTGCACGTCGCCTCGACGTCGCGTCCGCACCCCTGCGGCTCTGCGTTGTGTCTGGCCGTTGCTGTGCCGCGCTGCTGCTGCATACGCTTGCCGCGTCGCGACACCCTGCGACTGCCCGCACATGGCCGTAGGCAGGTGCACTGGCTCAGGCCTTTATGGCTCGATCATGCATGACTCCACGTGCCCATGCTGCACTGCCGAGCTGTTGTCTCGCTTGCGTCTTAGCGCCGTGCTGCCCGCGCCTTGCCGTGCTTAAATAGAACATCTCGCCCTCCCTATCCGCATCTCGCTCGTGCTGCTGCTCGCGGCCGCGAACGCTGCCATGGCCGCTATGGTCGAGCAGAGCTCCGAGCTGCCACTCACCTCCCTCCAATTACTTGCATCCACTAGCTCGAGCGGTCATCCATGGCGGACGTGCCTCGCGAGCACGAAGCTCAGCTTCACGTGCAAGCACATGTACGTCTCTTTCAAAAGTTCGTGTTTATTTACCTGAACAGCTATCTTGCGAATTTTATATCTCCATCATATCAACTCGGATTCCATGAATTCTTCTTCCTAAATTCATCTAAAATCAAACTCTATCTTCCATATTAATTTCATAATTTTTAAAGCTCATGTGAAATTATGTGATTAGTTAATTATGTCATTAGCTTCTTGTCTTTTCTTAAATGTATTGAACTTTTAGAAATTCATAGTAAATCATAGAAAATTCGTAAAATAGAAAATCAAGATGTTTTGGAACCCTTGCGTTTATCTCTATGCATTAGATATATAATATTGCATGTTTTAGTAGAAAAATATTGCACTATATTTTTCCTATGATTAATTATAGAGAAATTCATACCGGTAGATGCTATGCTTCAAATGAGATGAAAATTTTATGGCATGTTATTCATGTGATGCTTAATTTAGGATAAAAATTTGAGGTCCAGATCTTATATAATTACTGAGTTATTAATTTATCTTTGTCACATGCTTTTATCGATATGAAATCTTTGTTAATTGCTAGTAAATAATATGCTTATCTGAAAATTATAAAACTTGTACAACATTTATAATTAGTCAAGATGTACCTTTCATAAAAATTTCATGTACAACGGAGATGTTTGGACTGTCACCTTTTAGTCCACGCTTACCAGTAATAATACCTTTATATACAGTAATTAGTGATCCTATATCTCAAATATGTTGTCCGTGTTGCTTGCTTCACATGTAGGTTAAACAGAATGTTATGCATCTCTGATGGTGATAGGTCTATGCTTAGTATGTTGCTTTACCTTACATGAATTTTATTAAATTGCAATGCGGTTGTATTGTTAATTTGTGTTTTCTTAATAATAACCAACTCACGAATAAATCTCTTTTAGAAAGGATGAGAGTCGGAGTGAGAGTGATGATATGTTATTTGTCTTTCAATAAGTATATCTATGCTATACTTGTTCGGCTTAAGCAGGCATTGTATTTTTGCATATCATAATAGGAACGATGATGGTTGATGGGTCGATGGATCAACCAGATGACTTGGCGTTTAATCAAAGGTGGTGCCATGGCGAACAGGTCCCGGAGATGGAATACTAACTTTTGGTTATCTTTTACCCAGGCAAGCCCCGGTGCATAACCCCTATTATTCTGCACTTTGAATTATGCTTGCGCATTAAGTTTAAAGGATTTGAATGAAACCCACTTGCATATAAATATCTTGATCCCATGAGTCTTACTAGTATGTCAGGATCGTGTAGATTGCTATGCTACAGGAATTCGGTAGAAGTCGAGTGATTTTCTGTCACTCGCGAGAGATAGGAATATCTTATTGTTACTATCATCATGTTGCTATCTCATGGTATATAAATGTATATGGATAATTGGAGACCGGGCGGAATGAGTTGGATGGACTTGAACCTGGTTGGGCAGCAGAGCAGGGCTCTGGTTGCATTTGTTCCGCCTGTGTCAATTAAGGACCGTTCGTTGCATGGACCCTGGTCAAGTCACAGATTTATTGTCCCGAGCATATACTTGCTTATGGGAGCAGGAAAACTTGTTTCTCTCCTGTCATGGGTTCCGGCTCTTTCCGGACCGGCTTTTTAGGGTGGTTATATATATTGGGTTGAGGAGGTCTAAGCACCATACTGAGACCGGGCCTGCAGTGTTGGGGGCTTAGAGTCCGAGCTTGGACGGGGACCTGGACCCCTTGACGGGAGTGGAACGGGTTGGTCTTGCTTGTGCCCGGGGTACAAGCGAGGCGTGTGTTTTTGGGGCACCCAGCTGGGCACATTGATTCGCGAATCGCCGTCGCTTAGACGGTACGGCTTGACTATGACATAGCATCATAGTAAGAAGTGGAACAAGAAAGTTGTTGGAAGAGAAGGTAAAATGGTTCTGATTGCTTACCACTTGCTTGAAAGTAGAACAGGTGCTTACCTAGAATGGATAGCTAATGAACTAATGACGACTGCTAATAAAAATAAATATAAGGATGCACAGGTAGTAATGCTTCCTGCAATGCAATAAACCAGCAAGCCCGATAAGCCTTGCATATCCTTGGAGTCTTTTATTTTCTCCTGTCGGATAAGTCTTGCTGAGTACAATTGAGTACTCAGGGTTTTATTCCCCCTGTTGCAGGTGACAGGTGGATGCTGATGAGCTGACAATTGTGTGTGGAAACCTCCTGGTGGGCTCAGCGAGGATTTCCTTTGCGATGCGGAGTAGAGTTATTTATTAAAACTCTCACTAAAAGTTTTACAAGAAAAATACTATTAATCTGTTATCATTTCATGCATTTAAACGTTCTTCATGTTAATGTTTAAAATGGTTTCATTTCCGCTGAACTCTGATAATGTTTTAGATTCCGCTGTTATAATTACATAATGAATTACTCTGATGTTGTACTAAAAGTGATGTAAGAAATGGTTAAGGACTTTATAAGCTTTACTCCCTCATTCACGATCCTGATGTAAAAATGTGGATCTTCGAGTTCTCCCTCGCGGTGTGCTCGACGGAACTGCTCAGTTTAGCGCTCTTTCGAAGTACTTAGTGCCTAATGGAAGACAAGTACTCTGGAAGGGTGTTAAATTAGGCGGTTCTGCCACAGGTGGTATCAGAGCGTAAATGAGGAAATAAAGCTTTTAAACCCCTTCTAAATTAAAAATTTGACAACAAAATCTTTTCAAAAAGTTAGGACGTCTGCATGCGAAGTTATATAAATAGCCCTATTACTATGGTTATGTATCTAAGATAGATGGCACTCTGCTGACTTGGATAGGCTTAATCCAGTTTTCTGCAGGTACACTAACCCGAGCATAGTTCGATAGCATCGCCTAGCTATAGAGAGAGCGATGTGCCAAAAATCTGTGTGTGGTTGCCCTATATGTCGGCAATAACGTGAGGACGAATAGGACGTGCATTCATGCATACCCTGTTCGTGCATTTGTGGTGTAGGTCGATCAGTCTGTCCAAGAGTTACTACAATACTGTGGCTTCGTGTATCGCGTTCACCGTGTTTCACGCCTGTCGTGGCTCGCCCCTTTCGTACCTCTCTCTACGCTCTTGTCGGTCATCTACCCTGCAGTCGTGCTAGTCTTTTATGACCTCGGTCCTTCGTGTTCACCTCTGCATCCGTGCTAGACATCCACGCGTGGCCTCGGTCATTCGCGTGTCCATCGTCGCGTGATTTCGGCAATCCTCTGTTGTTGTTCTGTGCAAGCTTGACGGTAGACTACGCCAGGATCGCTGACCGTTTTGCCTTTATAAAAGGCCTAGCCAGCCACTCGATACCGCCACTCCGAGTATCCTAGTTACCTAGCTTCCTTGGTGCAAAGCTTCTTACAAATCCTTTCTTGCACCACCACTAGAGATGGCAGGAGTCTGGGTTAGCAGCTACTGCCTGAACACCGAGGGTTTTCCCAAAATCCTGTATGCTACCCTGCAAAGACTCGGTGTTCGGGAGCGTCCCGAGTATGAGGGCCGTGAGTACATGAAGCATGGCACTGAGCGATGCAAAGTCACCGTCTACATTGGGAAGAGTGAGGAGTTCCCTGACCTCGCTGAAGGCTGGAGTGTGACTGCAACTGGGTTTCGCTTTGTCGACACCTACCAAATTGTGGCCCGCAAAGCCTTGCGGCACCTTTGTCAAATCTATGAGGAGCCCATTGCCCGTACCCCTATGCGGTTCTTTCCACCTTTGGACAAGAATCGGCAGGTATGGAGGGCTCGTTTGGAGGCTTTGTATGGACAGGGGCAACAAGAAGACAACCCCACCGTGGTTCATATGACCACGTACCTGCTGGCTCTGGATGAGCAGTATGATCGCCAGGCTGCGGAGCTGAGGGAGTGCCTCCACCGAGCCAAGGAAGCCGAGATCTTCTCCCGGATGCTTGAAGTGCAGCTTGCTGAAGCACACGCCAGCGTGGCAAATGCAGAAAGTCGAGAGGCTGCCTTGGCGGAAGCCCATCAGGTGGATAGAGATCGACATGCCCAGGAGTTGGAGGACGCCTATCTCGTCACAAGCGCCAAGCGTAGGACGCTGGCCAGGGAAAGTTTGGAACCCTTGATCTTGGAGGGAATCCCTGTCCACCCGCCTGAAAGGAGAAGAACCAATGTAGCAGCACCGCCAGCACCGCCACCCTCAGAGGTTTCAGAAGTGGAGCCCTTGCTTCCCCTCACTCAGCCACCACCAGGAGAAGACGGAGATCCGCAACCCAGTGCAGCAGAAGTACCACCAGAGCAGGAATGAAGCCGTTCGGCCCGATGAAATAGAGTAGTTGCCCTAGAGGAGATGTATCTGTAGTTAGTAGTGTTTCTCCTCGTTGTTCTCTAGTGTTGCAATCCTTTTGTTGTGTGTTGTTTGTTGCGGTTGAGAACGTTTAGCCGGAGGAGGCAAGCAATGTGTCGAGAGCAAGTGCCCGTATGTTGTACCATGTAAGGACGTTGGAAACGTGCTTGCTTAATCATCATGTTTGTTACTCATAAATCTCACATTATTTTGTTTAGGGTTCTCGAAGTAGCATCAAGAGAAAAGTGGATCAACGATGTGGGTTAGCGGAGTATACTATATCAGTTAATTGTGGATGTCCCAACAGAACACTTGAATCCGTTGTGGGATTCGCATTCCTCGTTCCTTGTTGAGGAAGAGACCCTTGTTGCTTGAACCTTCCTTTGCAATACTCATTTAATTCTATGACCCCACTACCTTCTTTGCGTGTAAATTGGTAACAGTCGCCTGGTTAATGGCTTATGGTGCCGCGACGGAACCGAGGGCCTCATGTGGATCGCGACCACATGGTTATGCTGCTGGGTGCGCGCTGGTATCGAGGTTATTGATCAAGTGCCTTTACCAAGTTACACTATCGTACTGTCCCTGCTAAAATAATATATTCTTCCAAAAAAAAATCCTTGTGTTCCAACGGGAAATCCACAACATATTGATGAAGTTATCTCTTCTAACTCGTATGCTGCAAGGAAAAGAAGAAAGAGAAAAGCTACAAAAAAAAATAAAAATAAAAATAGTACTCGGGTATTCTGGAGTAACGGAATGCCTGATTTGACGTCGTCCTTGTGCCTAGTTTGACTGCGATGAGCGCGCTGAGTTTTTGTAGCTACGTATCCGATGTAGGGCGTCAGTGCTGGGGCCCGCTAGCAACCTGCTCCCGCGTGGCCGCGGCGTGGTACCGCACTCGCCTGGTCCTCTCGTGTAGTGCGCCCCCTCCTCTTTTTCCCTGCGCCGGTGTCGGCTCTCGAGCCTCGCCCTTGCTCCCATACCGGACCCCCCTCCCTTCTCATTTTCTTTTGGACGCCGTCGCCCGCACACCTCCTCGTCGAGCGAACCCCATCCCCTCCTTTCCCTTCTTCCCCCACTCCAACTCGCGCTGGGAGAGCACCATGGCCGATGCCCTCCCCACCTCATGATCTACTGGTGACCCCCTCCACGCCGCCTCCGTTTTCAGTGCACTGCGCCACCACCTCCGTCCACCAGGCTATAAATGCCACCTTGCTTGCCTCTCCTCCATCCCACCTCCAGATCTGAAGTAGAGCTCATAGAATCGATCCTCTCCATCTGTGCTCAGGTGGGAGAAGTTCGGAAGCAGTTGGGAGGGTAGTAGTTGGCGACAGGGCTACGAGATCCAGCCGTTGCTCGCAGAGCAAGGGTCACCAGTCGGGGTGATGGTGTGACTCGAGAAGAAGGGATCTGGTTTCTGTTGGAGAAGTTCAAGTTCACCTAGGGTTCGTAGGTTTAGAGTTCGCGATGATCTTGGTACCAGTCTCCAATTTCTGGCTCTGTTGGGCATACGCCATGTTCTGGATAATCGTTTTCCTTTTGCTTTTCCACTGTCCCCGTCTTCGTCGTTTTCTAGAGAGGTTGTGAGTTGTATCAGTTTGTTCTTAGCCATGATGCCTTTAGATCCCCGAGTGTTGTAGTCTTCGAAGCCGTGTAATCTCCTATTGTAATCTCTGCTAAGAAGTGAAATCGTGTTTTCCCCTTGTCTGATTCTTGTTCCGAATCTCGGGACGAGATTCTTTTTAAGAGGGGTTGGTTGTAACACCCCTGGTGTTACGAGCTTGCTTAGCACCTGAGTTAAGGACTGAGCAAAAATTATTGCAACGAGTTACTCGGATTTAGATTTACAAGTCACATGAATTGATAAACAAATATTATGCGACTCACGTTTATGGTTGAGAGAAATCAAATAAACATCAAAGTTAATTTACTCAGCACGTGGAAGCGTGAATGAAAAATCCTAACAAAAGGACAAAATAAGTTGTGTTTACCATTGGCACGAAAAAACAATTTAATGAACAAATAAAAATATATAGAGAGGTTTATATATGCACTCACATATTCCGTTTTGATAAGCATGTCGATATATTAATTGAAGTAGTGTACAGACTTATTTCTTCTCGAATGTATCTCTATAGATAAGTATACATTTAAACATACAATAAATATACGCATGGGTGTATGGACATTAGTGATAAAGAAATAATGACATATTTGTAATTACATAATTATTTATATATATTGGGTAAAAGAAAAAAAAGGAAATGGCAAAACACACGCACGTACACAACACTCATGGACGCCTGTGCACGTCGCCTCGACGTCGCGTCCGCACCCCTGCGGCTCTGCGTTGTGTCTGGCCGTTGCTGTGCCGCGCTGCTGCTGCATACGCTTGCCGCGTCGCGACACCCTGCGACTGCCCGCACATGGCCGTAGGCAGGTGCACTGGCTCAGGCCTTTATGGCTCGATCATGCATGACTCCACGTGCTCATGCTGCACTGCCGAGCTGTTGCCTCGTTTGCGTCTTAGCGCCGTGCTGCCCGCGCCTTGCCGTGCTTAAATAGAACACCTCGCCCTCCCCATCCGCATCTCGCTCGTGCTGCTGCTCGCGGCCGCGAACGCTGCCATGGCCGCTATGGTCGAGCAGAGCTCCGAGCTGCCACTCACCTCCCTCCAATTACTTGCATCCACTAGCTCGAGCGGTCATCCATGGCGGACGTGCCTCGCGAGCACGAAGCTCAGCTTCACGTGCAAGCACATGTACGTCTCTTTCAAAAGTTCGTGTTTATTTACCTGAACAACTATCTTGCGAATTTTATATCTCCATCATATCAACTCGGATTCCATGAATTCTTCTTCCTAAATTCATCTAAAATCAAACTCTATCTTCCATATTAATTTCATAATTTTTAAAGCTCATTTGAAATTATGTGATTAGTTAATTATGTCATTAGCTCCTTGTCTTTTCTTAAATGTATTGAACTTTTAGAAATTCATAGTAAATCATAGAAAATTCGTAAAATAGAAAATCAAGATGTTTTGGAACCCTTGCGTTTATCTCTATGCATTAGATATATAATATTGCATGTTTTAGTAGAAAAATATTACACTATATTTTTCCTATGATTAATTATAGAGAAATTCATACCGGTAGATGCTATGCTTCAAATGAGATGAAAATTTTATGGCATGTTATTCATGTGATGCTTAATTTAGGATAAAAATTTGAGGTCCAGATCTTGTATAATTACTGAGTTATTAATTTATCTTTGTCACATGCTTTTATCGATATGAAATCTTTGTTAATTGCTAGTAAATAATATGCTTATCTGAAAATTATAAAACTTGTACAACATTTATAATTAGTCAAGATGTACCTTCCATAAAAGTTTCATGTACAACGGAGATGTTTGGACTGTCACCTTTTAGTCCACGCTTACCAGTAATAATACCTTTATATACAGTAATTAGTGATCCTATATCTCAAATATGTTGTCCGTGTTGCTTGCTTCACATGTAGGTTAAACAGAATGTTATGCATCTCTGATGGTGATAGGTCTATGCTTAGTATGTTGCTTTACCTTACATGAATTTTATTAAATTGCAATGCGGTTGTATTGTTAATTTGTGTTTTCTTAATAATAACCAACTCACGAATAAATCTCTTTTAGAAAGGATGAGAGTCGGAGTGAGAGTGACGATATGTTGTTTGTCTTTCAATAAGTATATCTATGCTATACTTGTTCGACTTAAGCAGGCATTGCATTTTTGCATATCATAATAGGAACGATGATGGTTGATGGGTCGATGGATCAACCAGATGACTTGGCGTTTAATCAAAGGTGGTGCCATGGCGAACAGGTCCCGGAGATGGAATACTAACTTTTGGTTATCTTTTACCCAGGCAAGCCCCGGTGCATAACCCCTATTATTCTGCACTTTGAATTATGCTTGCGCATTAAGTTTAAAGGATTTGAATGAAACCCACTTGCATATAAATATCTTGATCCCATGAGTCTTACTAGTATGTCAGGATCGTGTAGATTGCTATGCTACAGGAATTCGGTAGAAGTCGAGTGATTTTCTGTCACTCGCGAGAGATAGGAATATCTTATTGTTACTATCATCATGTTGCTATCTCATGGTATATAAATGTATATGGATAATTGGAGACCGGGCGGAATGGGTTGGATGGACTTGAACCTGGTTGGGCAGCAGAGCAGGGCTCTGGTTGCATTTGTTCCGCCTGTGTCAATTAAGGACCGTTCGTTGCATGGACCCTGGTCAAGTCACAGATTTATTGTCCCGAGCATATACTTGCTTATGGGAGCAGGAAAACTTGTTTCTCTCCTGTCATGGGTTCCGGCTCTTTCCGGACCGGCTTTTTAGGGTGGTTATATATATTGGGTTGAGGAGGTCTAAGCACCATACTAAGGTCGGGCCTGCAGTGTTGGGGGCTTAGAGTCCGAGCTTGGACGGGGACCTGGACCCCTTGACGGGAGTGGAACGGGTTGGTCTTGCTTGTGCCCGGGGTACAAGCGAGGCGTGTGTTTTCGGGGCACCCAGCTGGGCACATTGATTCGCGAATCGCCGTCGCTTAGACGGTACGGCTTGACTATGACATAGCATCGTAGTAAGAAGTGGAACAAGAAAGTTGTTGGAAGAGAAGGTAAAATGGTTCTGATTGCTTACCACTTGCTTGAAAGTAGAACAGGTGCTTACCTAGAATGGATAGCTAATGAACTAATGACGACTGCTAATAAAAATAAATATAAGGATGCACAGGTAGTAATGCTTCCTGCAATGCAATAAACCAGCAAGCCCGATAAGCCTTGCATATCCTTGGAGTCTTTTATTTTCTCCTGTCGGGTAAGTCTTGCTGAGTACAATTGAGTACTCAGGGTTTTATTCCCCCTGTTGCAGGTGATAGGTGGATGCTGATGAGCTGACAATTGTGTGTGGAAACCTCCTGGTGGGCTCAGCGAGGATTTCCTTTGCGATGCGGAGTAGAGTTATTTATTAAAACTCTCACTAAAAGTTTTACAAGAAAAATACTATTAATCTGTTATCATTTCATGCATTTAAACGTTCTTCATGTTAATGTTTAAAATGGTTTCATTTCCGCTGAACTCTGATAATGTTTTAGATTCCGCTGTTATAATTACATAATGAATTACTCTGATGTTGTACTAAAAGTGATGTAAGAAATGGTTAAGGACTTTATAAGCTTTACTCCCTCATTCACGATCCTGATGTAAAAATGTGGATCTTCGAGTTCTCCCTCGCGGTGTGCTCGACGGAACTGCTCAGTTTAGCGCTCTTTCGAAGTACTTAGTGCCTAATGGAAGACAAGTACTCTGGAAGGGTGTTAAATTAGGCGGTTCTGCCACATGACGGTGGTTGGCTGGCCGGACATACATTTGCTTGCTACGTATATGCTGCTGTTGTTGACTTTTGTTGGTATTTTTTACTTCGAATTTTCACAATTTTTCCATATAAATTCCAAATTAGACAAACAATAATACAATATATCTATTTTAGTTACCTCAATGAACCATTCATAATGGTGCACTCTATTTCAGCATTTGAGGTTGTTTTGCAATGGTAAATATTTGAATAGTAGATAAATCATTTTTTCACCAATTCATAAATTATCCATATATTACCTTTTCATACGCAGCATATTCTATAAAATAACTCTAGACAACCAAAACCCACAAAACCTGTTAAATTAAGATATAGTATCTTGTTATGATTTATTATGGTTATAGTATTTGTGGCCGGTTAAATTAAGATATAGTATCATTTTTTCACCAATTCATAAATGTTATTGCTTTATATTCTATCATAGTTTGGCGGTCAAATTATTTGTCGTTTTATCTACTGTATATAATTATATTGCTCCGATTCATAGTATTTGTGGCCGGTTCAATTCATCTGGTCAAAAATAATTGAACCGGCAGTTCAATCGTTTCTAAACGGTCGGACCAGTGAACTAGTGAACCAACGGTTTCGCCGGTTCGATCTCTGGTCCGATCCTAATAACTTTCCCTTTGTGTAGCCCATATGTTGCATGATCAGCACCTCGCCTCGCTTGGAAGCAGGTACTCGAGAGAGGCTCTGAGCCGCCAACCGCCTACTCCGCCACGACAGCACCGGCTTGGCAGGAGTTTGCTTGGGAGGCTCACGAATCAGCAGAGAGTCCCGCTTACGCGTCACTTTGTGATGAAGCTATCGAGGCGGCATTTGGCGGAGTCGTCGTTGTCCACAGTCTGGTGGGTATCCACCGCCGGTGAACTGGAAGGGTCAGCATCCACCTGGGGTCGACTAGTCTGAAGCCTGGCGGATAGCTGTGCTCCGTGAGTGTCTTCGGTGAGTCCCCTGCCCACTCAATGGGGCGCGGGTGAAAGGTCCTTGTTTGGTTTTGGTAATTGAGTGACAACCTTAGGTGGACTAATTATGTTTATGTGAGATATATAGGTGATTAGTTCACAGATATATGTGTATGAGCAACATATACCATGGAGGTGGAAATAACTCGAAAATGTTGCAAAGCTCACGCATGTGATGATGAAGGAGTTTATTGCACATGAGACATGACATTGAGTCATGTGATCAAGGTGGAGAAGATCAAGACATGACTTGGCTCGATGGACCGGTTGCAAGTGTGAAGGACAAGTTGAGTGATGACTTGGTGCCAATGGACCGAAGCAACGGTGAAGAGTAAGTGAAGTCAAGATCGATGAACCAATATGGTCACGTGATAATATGAAGTGGATCATATCAATGTTGATCATGTTGGTGCATATGTTGCATCAACATCGGAGGAGTTGGAATGGAATGCGCAAGGCAAAGGTATAACATAGGGCATTTCTTTTCACCGGTCATAGGTGTGTAGAGAAATTGTTGACTGGGTTTAGGATAGATAGACGTACTATCAAGAGGGACAAACTTGCTTGCATTTTCGGTCATTTAGTGTCACTCGAGTGATCTAACTTGGCATCGTTGCTAGAATCGAGTGGCATGGCAAGTTGAGTGACTAATCCTTTGAAAAATAATTTGTGAAAATGCTAACACACATGCACATGGTGGTGTATACTTAGTTGTGTTGGCACATTTACTAAGGAGAAATAAGTTGGAGCTGAAACGAATCAACTCGATGAAGAAACGGAGGCGAAACGTGTCACTGGACGTGACCAGACGTTGAGCACTGTTACGACCTGACGTGCTGGAGCCGCGTCCGGTCATCGCGGTCGTTTGCTGAAGCAGTGGCGCGAGGTTGGGCGTTGACACGTGGCCACTGGAGAACGACCGGACGCTGGCTTGCGTCCGGTCATGGGGCACCTGACGCGTCAGGTCGCGCTGGAGTGGCTCTGGACCGTCTTTGGAGTCGACCTTACTCGGTGGTGGCGTGGTGCGTCTACGCGTTCGGTCACGTGGTGGCCAGGGACTAGAGCACACGAGTGGGCGTACACGACAGCGTCAAATCGGGCCAGCTGCGGCGTCTAATCGCGTTGTGACCGTTGGCGCATGAAGCTGACCGTTGGAGATCTGTGATCGCGGTTGAACGGCGAGGCCATGTGGATGGCCAGGAATGACCGAACGCAGGGCCTGGCACGTCCGTTCATAATGACCTGCGCGTCCGCTCACATCGGGAAACCTAGTGAAGGGGTAACAGCTCTATTTGACCGTGGGGTTATAAATAGAATTGTTGGCCGGCCTTGGACCGGTTGTTGAGCACACTAAAGCCTTGGTGGCTTATGTGGTAGTGCTTGGGAGCCCTCTAACTCACTTGAGCTTAATAGTGTTCATCCGATCGAGTGAGTGAGTGATTCTAGTGCGATTGCATCGTGAGGTTGCATCGAGTAGCACTAGGTGGTTGTCTTACAAGCCGGTGGTGCTTGTTACTCTTGGAGGTTGCCACCTCCTAGACGGCATGGTGGTGGTCTCCGTCGAAGCACGCAAGAAGTTTGTGCGTTGCTTCGGAGAAGGATTTATGAGGGGTATTGTGCTCGCCCTGCGGGAGCCGTGAAGAGCAACTCTAGTAAAGCGAGACGCGAAGGGCGACAAGTGGTCCGGCCGGGTTAGGACCAGCGGCAACCTTGGAGATTGTCTCAACGGGGACTAGCGTGTTGACAAACACGTGAAACTCGGGATAAAATCATTGTGTCAACCTTGTCATCCCATTGGTTTGTATTCCCGTCACACAACCTTGTAATTATTTTCATATACATTGTGCTTGTGTAGTTGCTCTTGTAATTGGTTAGCTTGTGTAGCTTGCTAATTATTTTCTTGCTTGTGTAGCATAGAAGTAGCTCCCGTTGCGTGACTAATTTGGTTTGTGTAACCTTGTTAGTCACATTGCTTAGTTTGTGTAGCTAAGTAATTTGCGCTCTCTAATTTGACATTGGTTGCCTTGTTATTGAGCATTGCTAGTGAGCTTAGGGGCTTTGTGTTTTTGCTTACTAGAATTGTGTAGGAGCTCCCTCGGTTGGCAAAGTACTAGTTGCATAGGTTTGTGTGACCATGCCACTAGAATTGTTTAGGTGAGCTCTTGCTAAGCTTTGTCACCTTAGTTGCTTAATTAGTATCTTTGCAAGGTACTAGAGAACTTAGATAGAGGGGTGTAGTCTTGGCTAGACCGATAGTTTTAATTCCGCACTTGTTTCGGTTAGCCGATGCAATTAAGTTTTAAGAAAGGACCATTCACCCCCCCTCTAGTCCGCCATCTCAACCCTATAGCGGGGCTGGTGTCCGCAACTATAGGAGACCACCACTGGGTCCTCATCCTCCAGCTGGCGGGCCGCCACCACCGGGGCCTCATCCTGTTGTTGGGGGGTGTCGAAGGTGACAACAGGCACTCCAGGGAAGGCCACACGACGATCCGACTGCCGACGAGCGAGGCTGTGAACTCCTCTAACATCGGGTCCTCCGTGATGTCACGATCATGCGTGGCGTCTGGGTGACTGAGTATAATGTCAGCATCAATGGGTCGGGCTCGATGATGCCCGTCTCCTTGGTCAGCTCACCATGCCATGCCTGAGCTCCAGCAGCGACCGAGGTGAAGGTCGGTGCCGTTTGGGTGGCCCCAGCCGACCGCCCGTGACTGTCGGTGGCAACACTTGTTGTCGTAGCAGCGGCGTCCCCCTTTAGCCGTTGCCGACGTCTTCGACGTCGATGCCCACTGCCGCCACGCGTAGCGGCACTCAACACGGCTACAGCAGCACACGACACTGCTCCAACTGAGCTCGACATGTCGCCCTGAGTACGCGGTTGGGTGCCCGAGGCACGCTCCCAGTTAGGTCGTCATGGTCGGCCTATCTGTGGCACCAGGTGTACCAGAGCTGGAAGGAGGCACCATCCGCCGCATTCTCATACAGTCTCGCGTGAGGTGTCGAAACCCCTTACATTAGAGGCAGCTTGCAGGTTGCTACCCTGTGCGCGGTGGAGAGGCAGTTGAAGCACTTCCCGACTAGGTCCGCCGGATAGCGGTTAGGGGGCCACTGGTCCGCCAATGCAATGTGGGTGGGACGCGCCCCGCCGACGCCGCATGTCGACCCCTGCGATAGGACCTCATGCCAGTCGTCGGTGTCCGGAGTGGAGATACGTTGGCGGGCGTCGCAGCGCGGACCGAGCCACATGTGAGCCGGTACCCATCCACGGCGGTTGAGACGCTGGCAGGTAGGGACGCGGCCCTCCACTAGCCGCACAGGCAAGCCATTCACCAACTGTCGACGCGGCCGGTTGCTCTTTCTCCGCCTGCGACCGTGTCCCTATCGACCGAGGTCTGCTCCAGCAGGGCCTGGACGCGAGGCAGGGCAAGTCTTGGCGTTAGTGGGCACTGTGCCCCCTTCGCTGGGTGACGCACAACATCGAGGTAGCTTCAGGGGCGGCCGTTGTTGGACTCCTTGCTGTCGTCGTCCGCCCACAGTCAGTGTTTTGGACGGCCTCCCGAGGGTGGACAGAAAGGAGCCGCAGCCGCCGATAGGGAGGAGGAGCTTGGGGTGGCCGACGTTGGCGCGGTGGTCTGCGACTGACGGCACGGCGACCCCGGAGGTGACTCCACTTCCTCGGTCCCAGACCTAGTGTCGGACCTTGGCGCCAGGTTGTCCGGCGCAGGTTGCGCCATGCATGGAGGCAGCACCCGGACCCCACGCATGGAACTACCGCAGTTGCAACTTGCCCCGGTGCCGTCTGGGGCGGCGGGGCACTGAAGGACGCGGTGGCGGCGGCCTTCCTTGTTAGCCGGTAGCCGCCGCCAGCGGAGAGGCCCACGACACAACCTCCCGGCATCACCAGTGGCGTGGAGGGGCCAGATCTGGCCCCCACGCATCCTAGCGCGTCCGCGGCTGGCACCAGCGACTGATGAGGCAGAGGGGCACCGGTAGGAGAGACTGTCGCACCAGCGGCACCGGTGTTGCCTTCCATGCGGCCCCGGAGGAGGCTTCCGACGGCGAGGAGGAGGGCCCGGTCGCCGGGTCTGGGCACAGCGGGGCTGCGATGGCCTGCTCCGGCGCACCCGCGGTGGCGGTGGCCGGCACCAGTGGCGGCGTAGGCGGCTCGGGGTCCCGAGTGGCGGATCTCGCGGGGCCTCCAGCGGTGGGGAGGGGGAGGTGGAGGGGAGGAGGGGGTGACGGGCGCCGACGTCGAGGTGAGGGCCGCCAGCGGCGGCGGTGGCAGGGATGGGGGCGCCCGGGGCGCCTCGTCGCGCGCCCCAGCACCTAGACCCACGCGAGGATGCTGCTCCGAGGGAGGTGGGGAGAGAGGGGAGGGGGCGGCCGATGCTGACGCCAGCGCCGCCACCGGCGGCGGGGATGGGGGCGCCTCGTCGCTCACCCCAGGACCCGGACCTGTGTGAGGATGCGGCTCAGAGGGGGGTGGGGATGTGGGGGAGGGAGGGGAGGGGGAGGCGGCGGCGGCGGCGACGGCGACGGGAAGGGGCCCGCTAGGGGCGCCTAGGGTTTCGGGGTCTGGGTCAGCTTTCAAATTTCAGGACTTTTTTTTTTTGCTTTTGAAAGATTCAAAAAGCTAAGGTCCAAAAACTCGTAGAAAGCCTAAACAAACAGGCCCTAGAGACGTGATTGGTACGCTGTGTATGGTGTAAGTTCAATTGGTTCCCTACACGTTACTTTAGGCCTGTGTCATCGATTGCAAAGATTTCCTTGTCCGTGGTGTGCAATGCATGGCGAATGCAGAGGGTGGCATAGAGTAGCACGCGGATGTGACGACCAATCAATTTTTGTTCTTGGTTTGACTGTATGTGAACCGATAACAAATCAAACAGGTTTTGCATCAGACGATCCTGGCCAGCACGGGTCGTTGACAGGTTCGAGCCGGGCTGGACGAGAAACCAATCAAGCTCTACCTGAACCGCGTTCTCCCTGCTGCTGCCTGGGGATATGCTGCACCTAGACGAGCGGTCAACAAGTCCTTACAAGAGTCAAGACTTCAAGAGTCAGTCAAAGTCCTGAAATTCAGTCCACATCGTCTAGATGCAAGTGTGTCGCTAACAGTGCATAGTCTGGTCAGGTAGCTACGTATATAGAGAAGATAGGTAGCGTTATACTCCATTCCTAAGAAGACGTGGTTCTATATTTGAAATGAGTCAGAATGTTTATCAAGTTCGGCAAAAATTTATAGAAATTATTATTAACATTTATGATTAAAAATAGATATACAACAAAATATACTTAAACTAGGATGGTTCCATTCCATCTTAAAATGAAGTGGGGCGTTCGACATCTAGCAAGGAGTTAATTTTTTAGAACAATTAATTTTTTTAGAGCAGGCGCGTTCGACATCTAGCAAGAATATTCTCAACCAGAGATAGCTCTGTTTTATATGTCTACAAACCAAACACGGTAGAATTTAGGATAGACAGCTCCATCCTACCTCATCCGACCGACCAAACCCACACCGCCCCCATTTGGAACGCAGGATTTTTTCCCTTCTCTATTTCTGTGTTTTTCCTATGAAAAATAAACTAATTTTTGTAAAATTCCTATACAATTCTCGTGAAATACCTGCGTTCCAAAGGACCCTAAACAGTAATATACAGTAGATCTCACGAAACGAACTTAAAAACAAAACTTCTAAGAGCATTCCCAATGCAGAAACCATTATAGTTTCCATGAACATTAATTGTACTATCACCTAAGCATTTTGTTGATGTGGAAAGGTAGTTATTGAAGAGAGAGGATAAAAAAATATAGAAACTGGGTCTAAGTTAGAAGTCATGTCTACACGAGAACCCGTAGATAAAGAGATGTGATTGGTAGAGAATGGAGAGAGAATATATGTGATTGAATAAAAAATTGTTCCGTAAAACTATCTATTAGGACCATATAAAAAATTAGCATAGCAATTATCGTAACTCAAAGTGGCTACCGAATAAGTTATTTTGTAGCATATATATATATATGTGTGTGTGTAGATTTTAGTATTGGGACTGCCCTAACAATCGGCACCGATTAAAGCGACTGGACAAAAAAAAATACATGCATATTTAATAGTCTGGAGGATGCGCGATTTATATTCAAATTTGATTATACTCAAAGCATTTCCGAATAAACCTTTAGCTGTCGGCACCGATGCTGTTGCAACCCGCTGGCCGGCCGACCGACCGACCGCATTCCATCAGGCACGAGCGCATGAGCAGTGGCTGGCTGTCCTTTTGCGCCTACGTGCTGCATTACCACTGACCGGGGATCATTAAGAAATAAGAAGTGAAGATCTGCCCTGCCGGTGCCGGGCTGTCAGGGTGTTGTTTGTATTGCTATTGCCCGTGCTCTGACGACCCGATCAACAGGCTCATTTGCAGCCATCTGTATGTATCGATCGCCCGCCGATTTCATCACACAGAGTGTTTGTGTGCGCGCGCAGCTCGAGCGCTCTTGTTTTGTTCGTGGAAATAAACCGGAAAGAAAGCTACGTGTTCGTGCAATTCGTCCCGGCAAATGTATAAAGGAAAGGAGCAAAGTCGCCCAGGATTGTGTTGTGCGTGCGTCGACCGATCTTTTTTTCCCAAGACGTACAGTGGAGATTGTGCGTGCCGCGTCGTGTGGTGTGGTCAGGGCGACACGCCCGCATCGTCGCTGGACGTCACACGCGGTGCGACGACGCCCGCACTGGAGACCTGGGTTCTTCGTCCTTGCTGGAAAACCGGTCGCTTCGTTCACACACACTCAGAAGCTTTTCAAGGAGCAAAGAGCAAGCACCAACACCGGTGTGAAACGGAACTTCGGGCCTCCCATCTCAAAGTTCAAATGTAAACATCTTATTATTCATCAAACATCAGCGCGTCTGTGAACGTAAAATAGCAGCCAAATAAATTAAAACGAAACAGTACTAGGTACTACTACTAGTAACTACACAGCTAGTCCATGGCACTTGTGCGGTGGTGCACTTACTGTGCAACTTACATACTATACAGCAACGAGAATCATCCCAATTCCTACAAGAGTGCGCTATACGTGTATGTGGTCACGGCACGGCACGGCAGACCGCAGACGGCGCTCACGCCGCGTGCTCCATCATGGCCCTGAACTCGGGGAAGCTGATCCGGCCGTCGCCGTCGCCGTCGTGCGCCGCGATCATCCTGGCGCAGCAGTCCTCCCGCGCCGCGGCGCCGTCGGGCAGCTGCATCCCGAGGCGGCGCAGCACGTTCCAGAGCTCCCCGGCGCCCACGAAGCCGTCGTCGTCGCGGTCGAACACGTAGAAGGCCTCGCGCAGCTCCTGCTCCGTCGCCTCCTTGCGCTCCAGGAGGTCCTCCACCGCGGCCATCGCCGCGCACCCGCCGCACGCCGCCGCAGTGTCCTCCTCCTCGTTCTCGTCGCCGGAGGAGGAATTGGAGCACTCCATGTCGTCGTCGTCGTCGTCGTCGTCCAGGCGCAGGCTCGCCGTCACGGCCGCCACGACGTCCGGCCACGACGACGACGCGCACCGCTCGCAACGATGCCGGCTCCGACTCCGCCGCGGAGGAGGAGGAGGAGCCACAGCCACGCCGTCGCCGTCGCTCCGGCCGGACAGGAGGCGCACGAGGACCGCCCGCGACGCGGAGCATACACCCCTGCTCGCGGCCGTGGCCACGTTGCCGCCGGGCAGCAGAGGCTGGAGCGCGAGCATGATCAGGAAAGATGACACCGACAAGATGACGCAGCCGTGGACGAGGAGGTCCAGCACCGCGGGCAGCATCGGCTCCAACATGCTCGCTCTCTGCAGCTTGGGAGCAGCTACCCTACCACTGCCACCGTGCTGTGCAAAAACCAAGAGATCGTCTAGCTAGACTCCGTGGATTGCATTGGTAACCTGTGTGGGCTGTGGCTGCTTTGACGACATGCATCTACATATATATGCAGGCCGGTGCAGCTGGTGTTGGACATATGGGGCGGCAAACGTAGAGCAAGTTCCCGGCAAATCCACGAGCAATATATGCAAACTTACTCGTAGAGCTTTGTTGCGTTGCGCCTGCGGCCTCCCTCGTCGTCTTCCTTCTTATATGCATGTGCTTTTCCCATATCGATCGGTTTCTAATCTAATCCGCGCAAGACGACTTGGGTTGCTTGTTTGTAAAATCTATCACTATTTGCTGTGGTACCAAGACAGACAAGAAGCAGCGTGCGGGACGGGAGGTTACGTACATCCAACCGGCCACGGAGAAATTTCCAGGCAGCGCCGTACTTTCTGCTGCTGCGGCTTACGGAGTAGATAGACGGCGACGCGTTTGGCATTGACGAGCCTAGTTGACATGCATATAAAAAGAGAACCCAAAAAGTGCTACAGTACCTGTCACATCAAATCTTACGGTACATGCATGGAGTACTAAATGTAGACGAAAGAAAAAACTAATTATACAGTTTAGTTGTAAATCATGAGACAAATCTTTTAAGCCTAATTAGTCCATGATTGGACACAAATTACCAAATAAAAACGAAAAGTGCTACAGTAGCCAAACCTAAACTTTTCACCAACTAAACAACCCGACGGCGCGCGCGAGTACGGTTCCGAGTCGTGGCAGCCTGCCCGCCAGCTTACCGGCCTCCCCTGCTGGTCCAGTCAGTAGTGTCGTTAGCGTACGGGTCGTCGGACCATGGTATCCCGATCTCTCACTCAGTAACGCGTGTTACATGCGCACGTATTCATCTAAATCAATATATGTTGAAGTGGATCAGGGTAAAATTAAACTAAATTATATTCTAATTCACTCTAACACATGTGATTTGAAGTAAATACACTTGCATCAAACACAATTACCGTCTAACGCCCTCCTCATCAGGTCATTTTCCACTGCCCGATCGGCGCGACGTTGTTGCTCGTTGCGTTTGTCGGCGACCTGCCCTGCCCCCATCAAAACCAAACCAAAGTAAAGTTGCAGAGAAATTCTGGAGTTGGAGTAGTAGTTTAGATAGGAAGAAAAAACACATCCTAATCATTCCTAGCGCGCGAACGAAGAAACCACGGAGTAGGAACACGCGACGCCAACCGCCGCATGCATATACATTTGCCTCCTCGTCTCCGGCCGGACTTGGCAAATTTTCACATCTCCAATCAACACGTCCAGACGAGGAGGCGTTTGGGCAGTCCACGACGGGGTCTCCCCGTCGGTCAACTCCGTCTCAAGACCACAGCTAGGCTGGGCTGGGCTGCTTGCTCTTGTCGCCCGGCCCCGCCGGGACGACGCAGTTTAGCTGCAGTTGTTAAGGATTGTGGTGGCATAGCCTCCACCAAACTTGGAACCCATGCATGCGCTGGCAAATACCATGCTTGCTGGTACGTGTCGTTTTCGTTATCCACTGGCAGAGGAAATTCTCAGGTGACTTTCTCTGATCCCCTCGCCCTCGGAAGCATCATATCGAGTCGTCGTTTACTACTACTGTGTCCAGTCATACCTACAAGTCGCTATCTCCTACACTAGATTTCCTGCCGCTTGAGAGTTGAGACGCATGGATATATGGACTTGACCGTCCAGTCCTCCTGTGTCGAGTCAAGCTCAAAAAATGGCTCAAGGGAGGAAGGGACTCCAGATGTACTAGGCAGTAGTTCATACATACAGTAGTAGTTTAGAAACACGTACAAGGAAATAACACATCCTAGCTTAGCTAGAAGAAGCGAATCGATATCGACGGGCGGTTGGAACTTGCGAATTGGTGGAATGAATCACGGAGCAATTCGTGCATTATTGCCTCCGCTCCGGGCCTGGCAAATCCAAATTTCAAATGAACAACATGCATGAGCTCGTCCAGATCCAGACAGACGAGAGGAGGATGCATTAATTGATGCGTCATCGCATGATGCATGCGACAGATCAAATGAACGACATGCATGATGCGTCATCGGCTTCCTGCATGCATTCAAGACTGACTCTGGGTCTGGGCAGTGCGTGAAGAACACTCGCTGCCTCCTGGGCCGCTGATTAGATCCCAAATTTTACTATGCAAAAGGAAGATTTCTCGTCACATTAAAATGTCGGTACATGCATGGAGTATTAAATGTAGATGAAATTAAAAACTAATTGCACAGTTTTGTTGTACTTTGCGAGACGAACATTTTGAGCCTAATTAATCAATGTTTAGACAATTATTACCAAATAAAAACAAAATTGCTACAGTACCGAGGGCACTGTTCATGCCTAAATTCAGGCCCGAATTCGGACATCTAAACAGGCCCCTGGGCTGCTTGCACTTGTCGCCCTGCTGCTGCTGTTGGGATGAAACTGCAACTGCAGTTCCTCGTGTTTAGATCACTTGAAAAGTGCACTATGCAAAAAAAAATTCTCCGTTATATCAAACTTACGATACATACATGGAGTACTAAATGTGGATAAAATCAAAAACTAATTGTACAGTTTGGTTGTACTTTGCGAGACGAATGTTTTGAGCCTAATTAGTCAATGGTTGGACAATTATTACCAAATACAAACGAAATACTACAGTGTATTTTGGCACTCCAAAATTTAGATCTAAACACGACCTATATTCCCTCATTACTTTACAGGCCTCGCGGCGATGCAGCTGCATCTGCATGTAATTATTGGGATTTAACCATTTGGGAGTACGCGTAAGGGAATCCAAGACCAAGCGACGGCGCTGGTTAACTTCAGTCTAGCCCTGTTCGTTTCGATGGGAAGACAAACTAAAAAAATATTGTTCGCTCATTTGTTGTGAAAAAAAAAAGTTATTTCGCTAAAAAGATACGGCTAATAAGAGAAGCCGCAGCACCGCACCGAGAGGAGGCGTCCCAATATTCGCAAGGCGTTTCAGCCTCCGCGCCTCCCAAATCCGGAGCAGAGCACGGACCTGGCGAACGCACACCAGCCTAAGGGTGGGCAAAATACCCGATACCCAATTCTCGAATCCGAATTACTCGAACCCAGACCCGAAGTACCCGAACCCGAATTACCCGATCACAATTTCGGACAGTGATCGTAAAAACCCGAAATTAGTTTGGGTAATTCGGGTAATGTTTTTCGGTACCCGAACTACCCGAATTACCCGAAGTATCTCAAATATTTGCTCTTCTATTCCTAACATGAAGACATGAGGGAGTTCAATGCCATATAAATATATTATTTGGCATGAATTAATGTAGATTTATGCTAACTTGATAAGTAATTGGTTGGTAATTGATATGAAGACATGATGTGATTTAAAGAACTATTGTTTATTGCTTTAAAATGGTACTTAAGTTCTTCCAAAATGGTTGGTTTTATCAATTTCAGGTATATCGGATAAAATCCAAACCCGAATTATCGGATACCCGAAATTTCGGATAATGCTTTTTTAGACAAAAATCGGATAGCAATTTTTAATACCCGAATTTCCAACTACCCAAATTACCCAACCCGAAATTTTCAGGTACCCCGAATGTCCAGCCTTACACCAGCCGTTAGAAGCCTCTACTCGGAACTTCACACTGCACGCACGCTACACTACACCAAAGCGAATTCACGCATACGTACAGTTTTTTTTTTTTTGAAAAAATGTGAATTCAGTCTGAATTCGATAACCATGCTATGCTAGCGTCACGTGCTGCAGGTGCCGTTCGATCAGGCTCAGCCTCACACGATGGCTTCACTCCAAAATAACTCAACAGGCCATGCTACTCTGCGATGGCATGGGCACCCAAAATCAGAACCAAACTCACCCGCTCTAAACTTCTAACCTTTGTTCCAAGACACTTGCGAGTGGAAAAAGCTACCCTAGTCAGCACACAAAATATCACCACCGCCATGCTTCAACACATCCTCGATTAGGAATCGCTGCAGCATATACTTGGAACGGCATACCCCAAACATGCGTTGATAATCAGTAGTAAAGTGCAATAAATAAAAATCAGCATGATATACTCAAAATGAGAAAAACTTGCATTTGTCTACGAATCCATCCATGCCTGCCTGCTAAACAAGGCGTGGCAAATCAAAACATTCCAAGTTTGATGCCTCCCAAATGGGCTTCATCAGACACACCTACCACATACCAAGCAGAAGGGACCAACAAAGTGGAGAACCAGCGATCAAACCCGCACCTACCACATGATCACACCATCAAAATAAACAGCAAGCGGGGTTCTTGCTCAGGAAATAGTTCCAAGAGGATGATAAGCATGGCAGCAACCTGCTCCGCTTATTCCAGCCGTCACCGACTGGTCCAGGCCAGCTACCATGGCAAATGCTGTTTCGGCGATCTCCTCAGATCAAAATACCAACACGAATGCACTTGGACCTGGCTGCAACAGAGACCAATTTCATGTTTTTTTTCAAAAAAAAATCATGAACAAGAAGGACAGAGCAATAAAAGGAACACAAAAATAACACAGCAATAAGATACCAGTTATCATCAAGGGTGATATTCAGGACCATACAAGGCAGCACCTGCAACATTCCATCCACTCCAGAATGCAATGGAGTGTGGAATGAGGACCACTGGACGGCTTTTGCCTTCACATAAATTATCCAGCCATCTTCTAAGGAGTTCTCGTAGACAGTTAAAATATAAGACGCAAAGTCACTGCATACATATGCCATAGCAGCTAGTGGAGGGGTTGCCTTACATTGGCCATACTGTCAACCAAATTGGCGTCCACATGCACGTCTAAGTCTTCTGGAGATGGTAAGCACGCTAGAGCCTAACATTTATTTGAGGCAAGTAAACATAACAAGCACTAGCAGATTACAAGCCACATAGTTTTCAGGAAAGCGAAGATAATAGTTTGTCTTCTGGGGGGCGACCATTCAGAGATATGTACAGAAACTACAATATAAAGATGCCAGCCTCATATTTCAGAACACCTTCACCATATTGCAAGCCTGCATCCAACGCTGTCTGCAATGCAAGCGCAACTACTGAGGGAGGTATCAAGCACATTAATAGTAGGGTTGGTGTTTTCATTGTTCACCATATTACGGCCATAGACTCGTAGTATTTATCATTACCTTCAGTTCTCAGAAGAGTGCGGAACACTTTCATCATCATCAGATGAGAATGGATCAGAGAAGAGTGTGCTCAGAGCAGAGAAGATAGGACTATCAGAATGGTTGTCTCCATTGCGGTTACTACTTTCTGTATCACTACTGCTTGCAGCAGCATTGTCTCCATCTCTGTTGACGGCCCCTGCAGTGCTGGCTGATTCACATGGGTTCTTCGTCTCCTCAGTAGGCAACTGAAATCGACAGATGGGGCAAGAACTGTGGAGCTCCAGCCATGGAAGTATGCAGTGGGAGTGGAACTTATGCTGACAGGGCATCTGCTTTGCTTCTGCTCCCATCTCAAAATCCTCAAGGCAGACTGAACAGCCCAACACTTCCTCGATGTTCACAGTTGGCAGCGCAGCTACTGCTTCCTTCTTGGCAGGTGGTGTGCCAGAACGATTGAGGTCACTCTCCGCCAAACGCTGCAAGAGAGTATCTAAGGCAGGACCAAGAAAGTAATCCCCAAGTGATACACCAGAACTTGTGTTGCTTGAGTCCTCTTGATTGTCATCAGATCCAAATGTTCCTTGCAGAATAATAGCCTCATTGTTGGAGTTGATCAGTATTAGGCTTTCTGTCCTCTCTCTGCCACGAGCACTCACTCTCTCAATTTGCCTTGCCCTCTCTCTCTGCCTCTCCATCCGCTCCTGAATCATCTCCCTCGCCATCCGCCTCTCCATCCTCTCCCTTCTCGATCTCTCCAGCTCCAGGTCTCTCTCTGTATCACTGTCAGTGTCATCCGAGCCCCTTACGTCATCACGGTCACGGATAGTCTGGAGCATCCTCAAAAGCGCTGACGAGCCCCTCCTCCTCCGCCTCCTACTGGAAGCTTCAAGCTCATGGTCTGAATCATCCTCTTCGTCATCGTCATCAGCATCATCGTCAGCCATGGCCTCCCTCCTGAGTCTTGATCTGCGCGACGAACCCCCCAACATACCAAACAGCAGTGGAGCCAAGAGAGAGAGGGAGCGATCAGACCTTGTGTTCGTAGCTGGTTCGAAGTCTTCAGAGCCCATCTCTTCCACAAAGCCGCCCTCACAGGTTGGGCACTTCATCTCAGGCATAGGATCTATCACCTCCTCACACCTGTGGCACCAATACCTAACTCCCTGGCCTTCATCCATCTTGAAACAAGCTCTCTTGAGACTTAGTTTCCCTTCAGTATACTATCTCCCAGTCCAAATCCACCCCTGGATACTTATAGCACAACCCAGCAACCGTCAGGAGCTCTACCGCGTCAAGAAGATGTCTTCCTTCACTGACCTGAGAAAGCTATCTTTGTCACCCTGAAACAAATCTCCCCATGAGCATCAGTACTTAACTTTTACTAGGAAAAAAAGCGCACACGCAAAGATTATTGAGGTACTACTAACAGATATACCAAAAGAAAGGCAAACCAGTAGCCAGTGGCGGATCCAGCCGAAAAAATGAGCTAGGGCAGACTGCTATATATATCTACGGTATATATATATATATATATATATATATATATATATATATATATTATCATGTAATAATTGATGTAGAAGAAGTTTGAACGTGATTACCATTCATATGAAAAGACATAAGAAGAATTTTTGTTCCACAGTCAAGATAATTTACCATATATCAAATGATCAAAACAAAAAAAACTTAAACAACCTGCAATTAAAATAGATTTAGTAATGAGTAAGTGACAAATGAAGGAATATGTAGACCATACACATCCAAGCATCAAATGATAATAGCAGCAGGGCATCACTGTAGATCTGCAGACTGCAGCAGCCAGCAGAGCTGCTCTGCCCAGGCCCCAGGCCAGCCGCATGCCACCAGGCACCAGCGCCAGGGGCAGGCGCAGCCGCTTTGCGCGCTGGCCGGTCGCCCGCCGGCCGGCCGCTCGGGAGCAGCCGTGCAGGGCCACCGCCCACCAGTCGATCTACCTTGCCCTTGAGCTTGAGCGCCGCCGCTCAACGTCGAGCCGCCTTGTACCTGTAGGGCGGCCAGTCACGAGGCATGCTGCCTGACGGCGGGAGCTCCGAGCGGTCGAGGCTCTAGGGTGGTGGGGCCGGGCACCGGGGGAGGCGGGGGAGCATCGGCCACCGACGTGATTCAGGGATGCCGAGGCCGCGAGCGTTGAGCCTGAAAGCCGCGGCGACAGGAGCTGGAACCGTGGAGGTGGAGCGAGCAAGCGGTGCCACGCTGGGTGTGTTGGGCTGTAGGTTATTACAAACGGCTGCGGCCCAGTATTAGGCGCCAGGCCCATGACGCTCCCAATTGCCCATGTGTCCATGTCCGCCTTGCTTGAACAAGCAGCGTCGCCGCCGCCGTGACCTTGCGCCCTCGCTAGACGCTAGCTCCGGAGGTGTGGAAGAGGTGCTCAGCCACAGGGACCTAGGGCGGCTGCCCTAGCTCGCCCTAGTGGTGGCTCCGCCTCTGCCAGTAGCTAGTGTAATCCCACTGAGGAAGCAACAAAAGGCAGGACATATTTCTAGGACTACTAGGAAACTTCGTAGCAGGAGCGGACCCTGTAAAGGACATGGGTGTACCCATCTACCTACACCCAGCAAGTTTTTGCGAAACAATCGAAGCTAGTAGGCATAATACACGCATACACACTTGTAGTCAGATCAGATCCGAATAGAAATAGTTATGTTAGGGTTTGGGTGCTCAGTTCTCGCACAGCAGGCAAGGGAAGACAAGGGGTAGGCGTACCTGTGGTGCTCGTCGCCGGAGAAGGGCCCGACGAAGACCTCGGAACCTGGCGTAGGGCGGCGGCGACGGCCGGTCGGCCGCCCAGTCGTCGCCAAGAGGAAGAGACCGAGGGAGAGAGGGAGGGAGGGAGTGCGCACACCGGGAGGGGAAGAGAGAAAGAGAGGCCGGCTTGCACAGCCTACAGGCTACAGGCAAGACCGGGGTGGGTCCATGACTCCGCGTCCGCCTGGAGGGTGGAGCAGAACTGGGCCCTCTTTGTCAGGGATTCAATCGGTACTAGTATTTGGCCCTGTTTACTTCTCATGCAAACCCAAAATAATTCCTCTTCCACCCATCCCATCGAATCTTTGAACGTATGCATAGAGCATTAAATGTAGATAAAAAATAACTAATTACATAGTTTGTCTGTAAAGTTCGAGACGAATCTTTTGAGTCTAATAATCCATGGTTGGACAAATTTTACCAAATAACAACGAAACGTGCTACGATAACTTTTCATCTAATTTTTCTCAACTAAACACATCCTTGGTTGCAGGACTTATGGTTGCCATTTAGGTGGTGTTTAGTTCCTGCCTAAATTTTTTTCACCTCGTCACGTCGGATGTTTGACACATGTATAGAGTATTAAATATAGAAAAAATAATAATTACATAGATTGCGATAAATTTGTGAGACGAATTTTTTAAGCCTAATTAATCCATGATTTGACAACATTGTGCTACAGTAACATGTGTCAATGATGAATTAATTAGGCTTAATAAATTTGCCTCGCGGTTTCTAGACGAGTTATGTAATTAGTTTTTTTACTAGCAAAACATGCTCATGCGTTGCAACGGGACAAACATTTATTACGCGGTGCCATACCACTAGTGATAACGAGTTGGTTATTTTTGTACAATTTGATAAATAAACTTTATCCAACCATAAATCAAATAAATCAAGTCTGCAATAAAAGATTAATCCTTATGAGAAATTGAAAATAAATTAGTTCAACTAAAATATGTGTTATTGTGTGTACCTATTGTGAGTTTGACAAATTAAAGGTTGAATTTGAGCCATAATCATATGTCCACACGCGTCGTGTGTGAGTTTGGACATCAGGACATGACATACTCCCTTTATCCCTATTTAAGTGTTGTCGTGGGATTCGTGCTAGTCAAAATTTATCAGGTTAAATAAATTTATTATGAAAATAGATTCAATGATCTATCTAATAATACTAATTGTGTATTATAAATTTTCATATTTTATTTGATATATTTAGTTTGAGTTAAGTATGTTTGACTTCTCGAAAAATAAAAATGACATATAAAAAGAGAAAGAGGGAGTAAGTGAATGACGTCAAAAAAAACTCAAAAGAGAAGGGACAACCATTATTATTTCTAGTTTCCATTAAAAACAAATAGTTGCATACCAAATTAATTTTCATTGCTTCCGACTTACCGGTTTCATGCAAAAGCAACAAAAAAACGTTGGTCCTCCAATAGGGGAACTATTAAGAAATCATCATGTACGTAAGTACATCAGAGAAGAAATAAAAGCAAAAAAATGCTAAATAAATTGGAAACCATGTAAGTATGTTGGAGAAAAATAAAGGCAAAAAATTGCTAAACAAATTGGAAACCATGTACGTAAGTAAGTATACACAAGAAAAAATAGTAAAATAATCGTGTAATACCAAAATTACTCTCATTATTGTTTTCGGTCATCTGTTTCATACAGGCAAAAACTACAAAACTAAACCAAATGCATCTTCGAACACAACTTGAGATCTAAGAGATCTAATTGGATTATGATTCTATCTATCAATACTTAACTCTTATCCCTTTTCTATTTATTATTAAGAGTTTTATTTAGAGTACTCAGGATCTGAGGAATCTATTTATGTTAGGATTCTTATTCCATATTGATCTAGACGTAAGCTATTCTAACTCGTATGAGCACGGGTTATATATATAAGTCTGGACAAAAGAAACTCTCAATTTATCGGTAGTTAGAGAAAGATAGGCCAAAAAATGGATGGACGAAAAAAAATCCTGAAATTTTGCCTATATTCTTCATAATATTTAATTTTTGCGGTTATTTATGTTTTACTCTTTGTGTAAAATTAAGACATGTAATTTATTTTATGATGAACATGACATCCATAATATAGGTTAATGTGTCAATAATATTGTTTGCAAAAAAATGTGTCATAATATGATAATGTATCAAATTAAAATACAAACTTGATATTTTTTGTCCTGTTGCAAAGCACATAAATATTTAGACTTGCATACATCATAACTGTATTTTTTTTATTCTATTCATGTATTGCTTTGATTATATCGAGTTTCGTGATATTTGAGCACTCGAAAATCAATAGTTCTAATATATGATTAAAATCGACAAGAAGTTAGTTGTCGACATGTTAAAGATTGGTTTGTCTGTTGATAATTATCACGGGAGACTTCTCTTGATTTTTTACATACCAGCCCTCATCAGGGATTGCATAAACACATTTATTTAGACCGAACAAAACCAATTAAAAATTTTAGTTCATGGTTTGATTAGTTAGACCATTCACGAATAATCTAGGTTTTAATAAGAATAAATTTTGTTTCTAATCAAAACTACATCAATAATTTGGTAGTGCTTGTCCGTGAGAAGTGGTCAATGTTTTAGAGACACATAATATTGTATTTATTATTTATTTATATTTTACTATAAAAAATGAATAACTTATAGTGAGAAAACAGACGAAAAACAAGAAGGTGCAACCAAATAAACCAAAACAAAAAAAGCCATGGAGGAAAAGAACAGAAAACTAAATAAAAAATAAATGGAAACAGACGAAAAAAAAGGAAAAAAAATAAAAATCAAAACCAGAAAAGTCGAACCGAAGCCAAATATGGATGGTTTAATAAGGACCTACATTTATTATTTTTATATTTCAATATTTATTTAATATGTGATATTTAGGAAAATAAAAAAACAATAAAAGGTCATGCCTGAGGAACACACGGACTCAGTCTGCATTTGGGCACGGTGGTTTAATAAGGACCTTCATTTATCATTTTTCTATTTCTATATTGGAAAAAGTCTACTTAACCCCCTGAACTATCAGCTAGCGTCTAACTTACACCCCCAACTATAAAACCGTCTGTTTTACACCCTAAACTATTCAAAACCGTTCAAATTACACCCTGAGGCGGTTTTGGACGGCGGTTTTGCTACAGTAACCATGGTTTTGCTACAGTAACGGCGGTTTTGACTTTTTCTTTTTCTATTTATTTCCGCTGAATCTTTGAAAAATCATAGTAAATCACAGAAAAATCATAAAATAGAAAATCTAATTTTATTGGACTCCACATGAGTAGATCTACACGATGAACATATAATATAGTATGCTTTAGTACAAATTTTTTCTGTAGCTTTAAATTAGTTAGAAAATCAAATTTTATCTGTAATTAATTGGAATAATTCATAGCTACAGCTTCTATGGTCCGATTGTGGTGAAATTTTTATGATGGGGTTATTATTATATGTTTGAACTATAGCAAAAATTTCATACTCATTGGATCATATATAACTTAATTATAGATTTATTTAGGTTTATGTTTAGGTTTATGCTTGTTAAATATAAATAAATCTATAACTAAATTATACATGATCCAATGAGTATGAAATTTTTACTATAGTTCAAGCATATAATAATAACCCCATCATAAAAATTTCACCACAATCGGACCATAGAAGCTGTAGCTATGAATTATTCCAATTAATTACAGATAAAATTTGATTTTCTAACTAATTTAAAGCTACAGAAAAAATTTGTACTAAAGCATACTATATTATATGTTCATCGTGTAGATCTACTCATGTGGAGTCCAATAAAATTAGATTTTCTATTTTATGATTTTTCTGTGATTTACTATGATTTTCAAAGATTCAGCGGAAATAAATAGAAAAAGAAAAAGTCAAAACCGACGTTACTGTAGCAAAACCATGGTTACTGTAGCAAAGCCGTCGTCCAAAACCGCCTCAGGGTGTAATTTGAACGGTTTTGAATAGTTCAGGGTGTAAAACAGACGGTTTTATAGTTGGGGGTGTAAGTTAGACGCTAGCTGATAGTTCAGGGGGTTAAGTAGACTTTTTCCTTTCTATATTTATTTAATAGGAGATATTTGGAAAATAGAAAAAAAAAGTAAAAGGTCATGCGTGAGGAACATACGGACTCAATCCAAAATTAGTCTCATTATTACTTTTGGTCATATGTTTCATATAGAAAAAAAACTACAAAACTAAACCAAATGCATCTTCGGACATAACTTGGGATATGAAAGATCTAATTGGATTGGGATTCTATTTATCAATACTTAACTCTTATCTTTTTCTATTTATTATTAAGAGTTCTATTTAGAGTACTCAGGATCTGAGTAATTTATTTAAGTTAGGATTCCTATTTCATATTGGTCTAGACGTGAGCTATTCGGTTTGTCTATTGATAATTATGACGGGAGACTTCTCTTGATTTTTTACATACCAGCCCTCATTAGGAATTGCAAAAACACATTTATTTAGACCGGACAAAACCAATTAAAACTTTAGTTCATAGTTTGATTAGTTAGACCATTCGCGAATAATCTAGGTTTTAATAAGAACAAATTTTGTTTCTAATCAAAACTACATCAATAATTTGGTAGTGCTTGTCCGTGAGAAATGATCAATATTTTAGAGACACATAATATCGTATTTATTATTTATTTATATTTTACTATAACAAATGAATAACTCACAGTGAGAAAACAGATGGAAAACAAGAAGGTGCAACCAAATAAACCAAAAAAAAAACACCATGGAGGAAAAGAACGGAAAAGTAAATCAAAAATGAATGGAAACGGACGAAAGAAGGAGAAAAATAAAAATCAAAACAAGAAAAGTTGAACCGAAGCCAAATATGAATGGTTTAATAAGGACCTACATTTATTATTTTTCTATTTCAATATTTATTTAATATGTGATATTTGGGAAAATAAAAAATAGAAAAAGGTCATGCCTGAGGAACACACGGACTCGTTCTGCAGTTGGGCACGGTGGTTTAATAAGGACGTTCATTTATCATTTTTCTATTTCTATATTTATTTAATAGGAGATATTTGAAAAATAGAAAAAACAGTAAAAGGTCATGCGTGAGGAACACACGGACTCAGTCTGCAGTTGGGCACGGTGGTTTAATAAGGACCTTCATTTATCATTTTTTTTATTTCTATATTTATTTAATAGGAGATATTTGGAAAATAGAAAAAACAGTAAAAGGTCATGCGTAAGGAACACACGGACTCAATCCAAAATTAGTCTCATTATTGCTTTCGGTCATCTGTTTCATACAGGAAAAAAACTACAAAACTAAACCAAATACATCTCCAGACACAACTTAGGATATGAGAGATCTACTTAGATTATGATTCTATCTATCAATACTTAACTCTTATCATTTTGTATTTATTATTAAGAGTTCTATTTAGAGTACTCAGGATCTGAGAAATCTATTTAGGTTAGGATTTCTATTCCATATTGGTCTAGACGCGAGCTATTTTGACTCATATAAGCACGGGTTATATATATATATATATATAGCTATTACCTTATAGCTGGCTATAAAATAACTTATTCTGTAGCCACTTTGAGTTATGATAATTGCTATGCTAATTTACGAGATTATAGTATCTCCTTACTATGTGATTTACTATAACATTATGGTAAATACCCCCATGTGTTATAGTAATTCAACTATCATAAATATATATTCACATTGTCGTAAATTAGTATATAAAATTATCGTAAATAGAGGTGGCTACAAAATAACTTATTTTGTAGCTAGCTATAGAGTATACTCTCTTATATATATATTGTTCGGTAGTTAGAGGAAGATGGACCAAAAAAATGGATGGACGAAAAAAAAGCTTAAAATTTTGCCTCTTTATTATTAGGTATTGTAACATCCCAAAAATTCACATTAAAAAATCACTCGCATTAAAAATTATTTTCAGATGCATTTCAAAAACTATAAGTCATCTAAGCTTTATATTCTTCTAAATCTTATCCATCTTATATCCATCCCAACTATCTCTCTTCAATTTATCATGCACCATGGTATCGGCATCACCCACCCCGTTCCTCATCTCTCTCCCCCCTCTCTCACTTCGCCCGATGCCCGACAACGCCGCGTGCGCCGACCCCACCACCATCGCCGCAGCACGCACCCGCGCTCAGACCCCCCTCGCCGACTACGGCAGCTCGCACGCCACCACGACAGCGGGTCCCACCTCCCACCTTTCCCTCTATCTTTCTTCTCCATGCATGGCCACAGCACATTCATATATACGCGGCAAATAAAGCAAGACAAAGCACCCACCGAAGCAATATTCACTTTTACCATTTACCACGCAAACAAGCAAGACACACAGGCAACATGCATATACCACCAGCATGCAAAAGCACAAGCAAACAAGTGTCAGCAGTGCACCCACACATGCACACATACAGATAGCTAATGCATGCATGCAAATTAGGCACCGATCACCATGCAAGATTAGACCCTGTCCATTTACATGCTAAGCATCTACTCGCTACGCGCCGCACCACCCAAGCATTCGACCACAGCGATACCATTGGAGGCAAGCAAGCAAGCCAGTGGCACATCCCTGCTTTCTAGCTTATAAAAAGGCACACCGGGTTGTTCTCCCACAACAGCACACTCAGCTCACCACTCACTTGTCTGCTCTCGCTTCACTTGCCTCACGTATACCGTATACAGTTGTACGCACGAGCCGGGCTCGACCATCGTTGCATGACGAGGTAAGCAGCCCATGAGCATCCCTTTGCTCTCCCCACTCTCTCTGTGGTCTTCTCTTTACTTCCATCCTTGCCCTTGCCTGTGCCGAGCCGCTCCCAAGCTCCACGAGCTCAACCATGACGTCATCCATGCAGAAGCAAGAAGAAGACCCTTACTAGCTTTTCTCTCTCCCTTCCCATGCATAGGTGTATGACGTGTGGGTCCTAAGCTACAACTCCATCTAAATAGCACACGCATAGTATACACCATGCACTACCGGCCAAGCCAAATGCCCACGTGATCACCCATTCCTTAATCGTGCATTATTCTTTTCTGCGTGATTAAATTTCGGCCATCTTGCAGAGTCACATGCCAACTCCGATTTTAAATATTATTCTTTCTAAAATCATCTTAAATCATGATCTAACTCTCATATAAATTTCATGATTTTTAAAGCTCATTTGAATTTATGTGATTATTTATCTGTGCTTGTTTGTCTGTTGCACTTGTTAGGTACTTCTAGCTGACGAAGTGAACGAACCAGAGAACGAGGATGTCGGAGGCGAGTACCGCGAGTTCGATGCCGAAGAACCAGACTGCCGGCAGGAGTTTACCGAGGATGCCGATGGAGACAAGTTCAGCCTATTCCCCTTTAATGCATATTGATCTTATTTTAAAACACAACCCATACAAGCCGTTTTAAATATTGCATGTACGTTATACGTACGAAGTATTTTCGTTGCTTAGCTAAAACCCATTTGAATAGCCATCTTTGAATTGATATTACCTGATAATTGTCTTGTTCAAACCTAGAAACAAATAATATGCTATGATAAAATATTATTATTTAGTATGCTTAGGACTTGGTATTTATGAGGGATACTTATCATATGTTTTTTTCAAATGCAATGATTTCAAATATAAAATTGTGTGAATTATGATAATAAATTGTGGGTATTATGAAAGAGTTAATGAACAAGTTATAGATGGTGATTACTCTAGAGATGGGGCGGATCGGTGTTCCTTTTGTGGGATGCCGTGGTATTGGAGCTTGTACCTTTTGTGGTTAAGCATGAAGATATTCGCCTTGTCTCGATTAAGGACTGAGTTGATGATTCATCTTGCCTAACTCATTTATCGTACAACCACTCGTCTTGCATGGGGGAAGATTTAGTCTAAATCCCTCTAGTTGGTATGGCAATCACCTGGAGGCATGTGTGCAATAGGACACTAAGAGATGTATATGAAAATTGATAAATATTGTATAAAATGTAAAGAGCTCTGTAAATTATTATATCATGAGATGTGGCTTTAGTGTTCCCGTGGTGAGCGCCATTACTTAGCTATGGAGGGTAATGGCTTTGATGGATTTGTGCTTGCACGACGGTGTTAAGTTACGGTATTCTACTTATGGGGGAAAGTATACAACCTCTGCAGAGTGTAAAATTTATCCGGATAGACGTGTCCGCGGTATCGGACGAGTTATGGTTTGGTTTCAACAAGTAGATGGATTGGGATGAGTGAAAACATGAGAGTGAGTGTGATTTTGGAAATGAATGGTTGTCCGCCATATGTTGCGGGAACAGAGGGTTCAGCAACACCTAAAATTGTGATCAACCCCTTTTTCAGAAATACTATTATATATGAAAAATATATATCTTTTGCAAAGGTATTTATAAAATGAAACCCTACACGTGTAAAAATATAGCTTTATGCAAATAAACCAAGCATTATCCTTGATTTATCCATATGCATATACTAATATCCCATTCCGTAGGGTAAGGTTGGATTTGCTGAGTACTTTGTACTCACCCTTGCTTTGTTGAACAGAGGAAGATCCGAACTTCAATCATGACGTGGCGTACGAATAAGGTCGTATCTGTACCCAACCCAACTAAGCTTGTGGCGTTGGAATCCGTCAGATGATATGTATTAGCGAGACCTTTTTCTAGGTCTGTTGGACCTGTATTATGTTGTGGTTACTTTTAATCGTGATATGTCTTCATTGTCTACGCTTATCGAGACTACTGCAATGAGACCTATCTGATGTAATAAATGTGTTACTAGCCTCCTGAGACTAGTATTGTATCACATTTGAGTTCCTAGTTAACCAGGGGCGCTTCAGGTATAGATATAGATTAGTATCTGAATAACCCTTCCGATATCCTATGAAACATCCGATATGACACCCTAAAATCTTTTTTTACCTAAGGAAGTAAACACCCCTTTATTATTAAAAAATAAGAGGACTTATGGCTCGTTCCATGTTTTGTTAGGTACGTCAGATCCATCTCTATTTTTTTATTTATGTTTGAAGGTACAATGAGATGTCTAATAATTTCAGACATCTTGTTTGATCATTCGTCTTATTCAAAAATTTTTTTATAAATATCATTTATTTTGTTATGACTTATTTTATCATTAGATATACTTTAATAATAATTTATTTATTTTATAATTTGTATAAAATTTTTGAATAAAACGAACGATCAAACACGATGTCTAAAAGTCAAAAACGTCGCTCTTTTCGGGACGGAGTAGTACATGTCATTCGTTTCTCTTTCTTTCTCCTTGAATTTTCTTCTCATCATGCACCAGGCCACCTTAACAGCCACAACCTTTTTTTTTTTTTGAAAAAACAGCCACTGCTTGATCCGGACGTTTATCGCGGTATGTGCACCAGGCCTAAGCTCTCTTACAAATTTACAATGTCGTCGACGTTGTCCATTGAGCTTTGCCTGAGCGCCACGGCTTCCCCGCATAGTCGCCCTTAAACTCATCCCGACCCGTGGTTAGCATGCACGTCGTTGTCTTATCGCCGCTCTCAACCTGTGCCTTGCCCTTGAGCTCACGACTCGTGGTACATTTCACTCTAATCGTTAATATTTTCAATATATTGGGTTTGAGATTAATTGACTGGTCCAAAAGAAAAAAAAATACATTATTACTCCGTACTTTTATGGGGATATGTATGTTTCTTCTATAGCTTAGACACGTAGCTACACCACGTGGCCAGAAACACAACAAAAAGAGGACACGTCGTCGCTCAGCGAATTAAATACCGGGATATTCGTAGCGAAAGGAAGAGAGAGTCCGCTCTTTTTTTTTTTAGAATCGATCAATTTCTAATTGTTTATGCATCGTTAGTGGGTAAGGTCGGTGATTGGCTGGGGTATAAAATTCACCTGCTCCGTCTTCTTCCGTCTGTCAGATGCCGCCATGCCGCTGGCCGGTGGTGCTGTAGCGACGTGTCAGTTCCCGGCTCACCCGCGCACCACGTGGTTCGGCTTGGAAGACGCCGAGATGGCCTCGCGTTCAGAGACGGAATCCGGTTTGCACGTGCCAGACGACACCCGGCTGAGGATCTGCTGTCACGTCCCATTGGCCAACTTGTCTACTCTACAAGTAAATGTAAATGTAAATGTAAATTTTCCTCCAACTTAAAAAACCGAATGGATTTTCCGTGTGTTTAGAACGAGCGTAGAATGAAAGCGTAACACGACAGCAGGCGTTGCAGGATTTGTACTCCAGCGTCGGAGAAGCAAAGGTATCCATGCGCATACAATTTCCAGTGTTGGAGTCTTGGAGAAGCAAAGGTGCACCGTGCACATGGTCTAGCACATGGGCCGATGGTTATCCCTTTGACGAACCTTCCGTCAATTCCACTTGCCCTTTTTTTAACGAGTTAACTCCACTTGTCTTTGTATATATATACACGGATTAGGGAAATATAAAACTTGTTTTAGAGAAAAGAGGATTGGAAAGCAAAAAGAAAAGGGAAAGGATGATAAAGCACGCACCAATGTGGTGGCCGACGACGAGATTATTTTAGGTCTCAATGGTTTAAGATTTTTAACCTCTCGAAGTTGATGGGTACCGGCACAAGGGCGTGTTTGAACTGCTTTACGAACTTTGCTACATAAACTTCACCGTGGAGCAGCTAAAAAAACCCTGAAATTTGTGAAGCACCCTTTATGTGCTCTCACAACTTTTTTTTTTCTCAAACTGACTACGTAGAGCTTAACTTGTTTGGCTAAATAAAATATGAAGCGAAACTGAAAAACACAGAGGGAAGTAGTTCCAAACACCCTCTAAAATTTTACTCGGACCACATAAAAAAGAGTATATAAATTCGGTAATGCTTCTACTCTTACGTCCGATCGCTCCGGATGCATCGCAACGTGACTCGATCGCCCGTCCCGCTAGACCGCATCCCCGTCCCGCTGGACCGCATCCCTATCCCCTTCCTTCCCCGTGCCTTCATTTTTCTCTCGCTCTCGTTCTCTCTTTATCGCGGCTCATCCCTTCCTCTCCCGTGCCGGGCTCCGCCGTCCGCGCCCCCTCCTCCCTCCCTCCCTATCCCGCACCAACCTCCGCCATCCGCACCCCCTCCTCCGACCTCCGTCGCACGCCCTCGTGCTCGCTCACTCTCTCCCTCCCCTCCTTTTTCTACGAGCTCCCCGTCCCCACACCCGCGCTTACTGGGCTCCCCGCCATGGTGGATGCGGCGGTGGCCATGGATCACCACCGGATCTAGTGACAGCAGCCGTGGATCCGTCGCATCTGGCGGGGGCGGCTGTGGATCCGACCGGATCAGGTATGTCTCCTCTTCCTTCCCTCTCCTCTCTCCTTCCCTCTGGATCTGAGGCCTCCCTACCTCCTCCTCTTCTGGATCTGACTCCTCCCCCTCCTCCTTCCTCCTCCTGCCTCATCGTCGTTTGTTGGAATGGGATGTTTTGAATGTTACAACAAATGATTTTCGGCTGTTGCAGTGGTTCTTTTTTGTTGTTGCAACAGGCGGTTTCCTCTTGTTGCAGTAGTAGTTCTAGAGATGTTGCAGGAATTGCAACATCATTTTTTCGTTGTTTGTTTTCATGTTGCAATTCCTATTTTTCGTTTGTTTCATTAGAGCTTTTTTCGATGTTGAAATAGCCTTGTTTCGTTGCTGCAATGGGTTGTTTTTAATGTTGCAATAGATGATTTTTTCGGTTGTTGCAATGGTTTTTATTGGTTTGTTGCAACAAGCGTTTTCCTAATGTTGCAGTAGTAGTTCTTGAGATGTTGCCGTAGTTGCAACATCATTTTTTCGTTGTTTGTTTTCATGTTGCAATTCGTATTTTTCGTTTGTTTCATTAGAGCTTTTTTTTGATGTTGAAATAGCTTTGTTTCGTTGTTTGCAGGGGCGGTTCTATGGGGTGCGAGCTGGCGGTGGTCGGAGGTGCCGGGGTCTAGCGAGATTGAGGGCTGGACGGATCCACGCGCGTGGGGTGCTAGGGGCGGGTCCCTTGCTCAGGAAGCGGTTGATTTTTCTACTGCCTCCTCGTGCGGGGGGCGGGCCGAGCCGTGCGGACGAAGCGGTTGAATTTTCTAGTCCATGGGGGCAGACTGGTGCAGCGTCCGGCGCTAGCGCCCGGATCCGGACGTCCGGACGCTAGCAGGACCGATATAAATTTTGCAGTGCCGAGGAGAGGGTCCCACAGCCTAACTGCTTTCACATCACACCACACGAGATTGGTGAAGACCTGGGAGTCTTTGACTTCCTTTCATGGCCTCGCGAGATTGGTTACAGCTTTGACTTTTGCTTACCGGCCTCCACCCCAATAGTCCTTGCGTATTAGAGGGGTCGTGTGAGTATGTGTGTATGATGGTGTGAGTTGGTGCATCCGTTAAGAGTTGAGGAATAAAAAAAACTTGCCAGTAGTCAAGTACTGTTATACAGTGTCGGTACATAAAAATATGTAACTATAGAATTTATCTAAGTTAAACTAGCTTAGTTTTATCCAAAATGCATAATATTAATATTTATACCTCTACCTAGGTTTACTATGAAAATATATTTCATGGTTAAATTTGATGATACTTATTTTATATCTTAATATTAGTATTTTTTTGTATAACTTTGATCAAACTTAAAATCATGACTCCTTAAACAGTGATAATTGCATCTTTTTTATATAACATTCGACACTTTCACAGCCAATGTCGGGTTCCCAAAATGACGTTATCTAAATTTGGATGGACAATGTTGATAAGAGCAAAAGGCAAGTAGGAGTATGTGCAGCAGTCTTGTACTCTTGTAGGTTATCTCGTTCAGAATCATATAAGTAAGATTTTTTATGGCATCGAACAAATAGAGGGGTAAGAAAAAAAAATGGTTGTCTCACGAAACAATTGTCACGTTGGGTCTGTTTGGCTCACTTTCAAATTTTGCCATACGGCCATACCAAAGATTTGGCAACCAAAAGTTAGATAAAAAGTTATCATAGATTTATAAAGTCATTGGCAAGTTTTGGTAGCAAAACAAATACTAGTTAAAATTATAGCTCGTTCTTCAAAAAAATTTAGGACCATAAGGCCACAACAGTGTTTTATTATTTGCACAAATTAAAAAATAAATGAGTTGTACAAGATAAATAAAAAATATTATATAATTTGTACTACTAGAGATTACGAACGACACTATGTGAGACCGTTTATGTAAGATAATATCAGTGAACTTGTCTTTTGCAGGTCTAATTTTGAAATTTTGTAGGAAGATTCATGTTCCCATGAGCAAATAGACAGTTATTGTAGCCAAACATTAGTGCAACTCTAAGAGTACCTTAGTACCATTCCTTATCGATAGAAATAGAGTTTTTTGGACAAAAAAGTACTCTTAGACATTTTTTTAATTGGATGTCCAAATATTTTTCATCTTTAGCATGAAGAAAAATTTATACTAGTATCAAACAACTATTTTACCATTGTATAAACTTTTGTTGACTTGTAAGATGTACCCCAGTCTAAAAAAATTAATGCGACTCTAGAATAATGTCACGTCAGCTAATATATAGTTTAACCAAATTTATACAAAATAGTATCAATATATATGATACCAAATAAGTCTAGTTAAGATTTGACATGAATATACTTTCAGAATAAACCTATTTCGTGTTAGAATATCACTATTTTTTAAAAAATTGGTCAATTTTTATTTAGGCTAAGAAATGAACTATAATCGATTCCTTAGTGAGTCATGTGCCTTCCTTTGTTCATAAAATTAAGTATCACTGAATTGCTACAAGATAGTTTAAAGACAACCCATTTATGAGTTACAGTACTTTTTTTAGGGGATGAGTTACAGTACTTGTTTCACGATTACGTGAAGCCCTGTGATGAGGATGTACACTCTCCGTATCGGATTTAGAAGTCGTTTAGGACAGCGATATGGTCTCTAAAACACAACATTGACCTCTTGTTTTTATAAAAATATTTATGAAAAAGTGATATACTATGTATACTTTTATGAAAGTATTTTCAAGACAAATCTATTCATATAATTTCTACATTTGCAAACTCAACAACTTAAAAGTTATTGATAATTTATATTCCTAATGTTTGACCCAAACCTTGTCTAAAACGACTTCTAAATCCGATATGGAGGGAGTACATGTACTCAAAGCGAAACGACCCGACAACCACGGCAAGGTGTTCAGTGGTCCCGATAACGATATATCGAAATGCACCCAGGAAATCGCAAGGAAATTTCCTCTGCGTTTGCTTGCTTGCAGCACCTGCAATTTGCACGTGCCCCATGTGTAATGCTGGTACACTCTTCACATGACCAACAGTAGGGCTGCTCGTCGTGGTCCCTAAGGCTGCTCGCCGTGGTTTCAACTCCCTCTTCTTTCTCATCGGATGGTTGATTTGGAAGGAGAGAAACGCGAGGACTTTCGGCAGGGATGCGACATCGCCAGCATGGCTGTAGGTGGTCATTCAGGAGGAGATACACGCCTGGTGCTTGGCTGGCTACAAGCACCTAAAGACCCTGATGGCGGCGACTTGATCCCAAAGTAACTCTTCTTTGTCGCAAAATTAATGTTTGTGTAATCACACTCACGTGTTCTGCTTTGCTTGTGTAGCTTCTGGCATTGGTAACCTTGGATTACCGTGGCCATAAGGATTGTAACAAAACTCCTTTCTGCTTAATGAAAAACGTGCTTCGGATCGCTAAAAAACATGACCAACAGTAAATTTGAGTAGCATTAATGAACAACCGTGTGTGCATCCTTGCCTTTCATGGCAGCGACTCACTGGTGTCTTGCCTATTCATGATAGACCCATGACCCATCCTGCGTATACCATCGCCCACGCAATTAGCGTTAAGTTCAGTGGCTCCATCAAATCATCAGACGATCAGTTGATGACACCGTGTTCTAATCTTCTGAATATGAACAATGTAATGGCTGGTTTTCAGTTGCCCGGCGAGGAACTAAGCAACTAACATTTTTCCTTTTTTCTTTGAAAAAAAGTCTAAATAACCCCCTGACATATTGAGGGTGGTCTGCATAACCCTTGAACTATAAAATCAGGTATTGGACACGTTAAACTTTGTAAAACTGGACAAATAACCCCTAGGTGGTTTTGCTAAGCGGTTTTGTATACGTGGCGTTCCACGGTGGCTTGCTTCGATGACGTGGTGTCCATTGCCCACGCACCTATCAGGCCGCCATTCAATCCACAGCACCCCTGCTCCATGCACACCGCCGCATGCGCTGCTGCTGTCATCTTCACGGACAAGCTAAGTCGTTCATGGGCATCATCGTCATGGTGGACCTCAACGTGGTCGGGATGGGCATCGTGTCGAAGCGTGCAGTGGCGCTGGCGCCTCGTGTGGCTTCAGCACCACGACCCGTCCACGGATCTGCGCCTCCTCTTGGGGCTGCACGGCCCGCAGGATGTGCCGATGCTGGCCTAACTGATGGAGGCGCGGCGCTGGAGGCGGTGAGCTCGCCATGTACGCCCCGTGGACATGGTGCTGATGACAGACCAGACAGCGGCGGCCATCGTCAATCGGGGGCTTCGATGGCGTCACCGTGGTGGACGAGGAGGTGGCGGAGATGCGCACGCCGATCGGTGAGGCGCTGGATGCGTACCAGGCGCAGTGCGGCGGCAGCGCCAAGGTCAAGGTGCAGCTTCTGCTGGCGCTGTTGTCGTTCCCGTGTAAGCGCTGCTAGCGCCGGCAAGCAACGCGTGCATCCTGAAGACGCGCTCCAGCGCGGGCAAGCACGTGTACACTAACACTACATATGCAAAGGAAGCATTGTACTATATACAAGCACGTCAGAATTAAATCTGACAGGCATGCATAGTGACATGTGCATCTGTGCGGAGGATGCGATGGCGACGCTGGTGCTGCTCCCCTTCCACAGGGCGTAGCGGCTGGACGTCACCAATTCATCGTTGACCCGGGTCGTCAACGAGAAGGTGTTGCAGCTGGCGCCATGCTCGGTGGGCGTCATGGTGGACCAAGGCATTGGGGAGCATGCCTCCGCCGTCGTCAGCTCCGACTCCCGGTCCCAGCTAGCAGACCCAGGCGGTGGTCGTGGCCGTGGCCGTGGTGTTCATCAGCGGCTCGGACGACCGCGACCAGCCGGAGTCGATGCAACCGCTTGGTGCGACGACGGTGCTTGCCCTGTTGCCACCGCCTGGGGCCAGCACAACCACAGCTGCCGCAACGGCTGATCCACCGAAGAACTGCCCACAGCCGTCACCTATCGCAGCCCGCCACCCCTGGCTGCAGCCGCTGCTGCAGGGCAAGATGCGCCGTCGCCGCCGCCCTCTCGCAGCTTGCCCAGAAACGTAGAACAGGGGGATTTTCGCACGCTGCCACAACACCTAGAGGGCACGTCATCAAATATAGACAACATGCAGTGCCACGTATGTAAAACCTCCTGGCAAAACCACCCAAGGGGTTATTTGTCTGGTTTTACAAAGTTTAATAATGTGTATAATACCTAGTTTTATACGTTTGGGGGTTACGTAGACTTTTTCCTTTTTTCTTTCAAGTGAGTAGTATCCAAATCCGTTTCCCATACTAGTTAATATGCACGTGTGACACGCACGTGCCTAGAAAAAAATTGTTGTTTTTGTTGACATTTTCTAGCTTGTTTATAGTTATCATAGTATTTTCAAGTTTATTTGAAACCAACACGTGCGGCACGTGTGTTTGAAAAACTATTTCTTGTGCGTTGCAACAGGATAAGGCACATGTAATTTGTTGATTGATAGGGAGATGATTAAGATAATGATACAAACAAACATGGGATTTTGGGATAATGCCTTTCTTCTGTGCACGTGACACTATTTCATCATGATTTAGACTGTTTGAGATTGATGACATCTATAATCAGAGGAAGCATTTAATTATTTTGTTAATAAATTTCAGGACCGCACATTGCTCTTTCCATGTCGGGCCAATTATGATTGTTGACGAACCATTTACGGTAGGTTTTTCACTCATCGGGTATTTATATATGATCGAGAAAATATCTTGTTTGGAACTTGACAATATATTTTTTTGGTTCAGATTGACAATGGTCTGATGACAGCCACCATGAAAATAAGAAGGGACAAAGTGACAGACAAGTACAGAAGGGAGATCGAAGGGAGATATGAGGTGCGCGTGCGTGTGCTCTGATAGCAGATCTAATAATAAAATTGAGGGATGCATACCATCTTATTGAAACAAGTTCTTTTTGGATAAATGATGAATAAGCAGGTTACTACACTATTATATGTATGTGTGTATGCATACCATCTTATTGAAACAAGTTCTTTTTGGATAAATGATGAATAAGCAGGTTACTACACTATTATATGTATGTGTGTACGTGCAATAAGTGACTGGTCAAACTCAAAACGCATTGCTACCCCTCCGACTTTACAGCGATCTTGCTCTGCGATTAAAAGCTGATGCTGTCTATTGAGGTAATAATAATCTGCCATGAACTATGATCGTCAATTTGTCATACAGCTATGGTCATGTTGCGGTGTCAGCCGGCGCAGCAGCATGCACCCAGAAGGCAATGAGGACCGTCGCCACAGCCGCACGCAGCAGCCTGCCTGGCTGCCTATCACCGTCCGGCAGCAGCTGGTACTCTCCTCCTCGCCGTCAGACTCGTCATCGCTGCCGACAGCCGTGGTCTCCCCCGCCTGTACGACGACGGCTGTCCTAGCATCGCCTTTGGCCACTGCTACCGGCTGCAGCTTCTTCCTTTGCTTCCTGCTGCGCTCATTCCGTGCCTTCTTATCGTTGCGACCGTACGCCGTGGCGGTGCTGCTCTGCGCGTTGCCAACGGCAGCCTCCGAGGCCGCCGCCGCCACCGCCTGCTGGTGCCTGTATTCCGCGGCTTCCCTGGCTTTCTTGGTCTCCCTCTCATGTCTCTTGTCTGCCTCATTGTCGCTGGGATCCTCGTCGGCGAGGATGGCCCACACATTGGCGCCTGCAGCCGTAGCCATGTCGCCGGCGAACAGAGGTGGTTGTCGAGCAACCGATCCAATCCATGGCAACAATGCGATCTACTCCTATATAATCCATCCCATGGCTTCCCTCGCCTTGTTGGTCTCCCTTTTATGTCTCTTGTCTGCCTCATTGTCGCCGGAATCCTTGTCGGCGAGGACGGCCCACACGTTGGCACCTGTAGCCGCAGCCATGTCGCCGGCGGACAGAGGTGGTTGTCGAGCGACCAATCCAATCCATGGCAATGACGCGATCTACTCCTATATAATCCATCAGAGTTTCCTTTTCCGAGTATACAATACGGGCAACGGGTACGGTGAACCAAGGTGGAAAAAAAATATAGGTTAGAGCGTCAACCATGCATAAACACGCGTAAAGAATTAAAAGTTTTCCGGCCGGGCCCGTTTGTCAGATTAGGACGGGGAATTAGATACATTGGATCTGTAATCTAAGGGCCAAAACATAGGGTGGGTAGGATTTTATTAGGTAACAGGTATTTTTCAATTCCTTCGCTCTTTTATAGTATAGATAGATAGGTCTCCTTTTTGTTTTGGGCCTTGTTTAGATGGATTTTAAATTCCAAATTTTTACATTATCTCTTCATCACATTGAATCTTTGACCCATGCATGAAGCATTAAATATAGATAAAAAAAACTAATTGTACAGTTTGGTTGTAAATCACGAGACAAATCTTTTGAGCCAAATTAGTCTATGATTAGACACTAATTAACAAATACAAACGAAAGTGCTACAGTAACCAAATTCTAATTTTTTCCCCAAACACCCCCTTGGTATAATGATCACGGGACTTTACGTAATGCTTACTGCTCCGTAGGTGATGGAATATGATAAGGTTTGCTCCCGCTCTAGTTCGCTTCCGGCGAAGTAGTGTTTTTTAAGAAGGTAAGGCCCTGTTCGCTTGGCTGAAAAGTTATGGCTGAAAGTACTGTTTACGGATTTGTTGTGAGAGAAAAACACTGTTTATTGACTGAAAAGTACGGCTTACAAATCAAGCGAACATGGCCTAACATCCTTGAGGGTGCGTTTGGTTACCTGAATTTGAACTAGGAACTCAATCCAGAGTAGCCGAACAAGCCCTAAAAGAGTTTTGGTAGATCCGATTCTCATCAATTTCTTCTTTGAAAAAGGTGCCATATTTTTTTAGCTTATTAGACATTCCTATACAAAGCAGCCATGGCTTCTTAGAGCATCTCTAAGGGCTCGTTTAGATCCTTGAAATTAAATTCATTCTAAGAATTACAATTTAGGTGTAGATTAATGAAGCTAATATAGTTATATATGGAATATATTTGTATATTTATTATTAGACATACGAGGGACATACTTATATGCTATTGTAGGGAAGTGAGTATAAGTTAGAGAATATAATTATAACATAGTAATCTATAAAATCCATTTCCATCTCCCACCCTATGAATTTGAGATATGCTTATTTGTGAGCTTGGGAATATTATGGAATATCAAATTTCAAGCCAAATAGCCTAATTCATTAAGTAGATTTCAATTTCCCAAAATAAAGGGAACCAAACGACCCTTCGAGTCTTTCTAAAGCTCGCTTTTTAAATCATCATTTGAATAGTCATTTACATAAAAATCATTTTCTATATCTTTTCACTCTTCAATAATTTTTTTATATCTTATGTACATTACAGAGAGTTATTCTCGTTTTCTATCTTTGACTAGCGAGAAATCCGGAACAGAAGATGACTATATATTTGGATAAGAGTTAAATGCACGAGAGGTCCTTGGACTTGTCGTGCGGTGCCATTTAGGTCCATGAACTTTGAAAATACATTTCTGGGTACATAAAGTTGTTGAATAATACACCGCAGGTCCATAGTTGCCACGTGACAGAAAATTATGCACTGAACCCCTAAAAAATATGCCTACTAAACAGATCAGTCCCCCGCGGAGAAGATGAAGCTGCCGCTGCTGTTCGTGGCGATGCTGGCGCCACTCCGACGTGGTGCGGCTGCCCAGCGTGCTCTTCGTACCTGAAGTCCCCGCGGCAGGGCTTGTGCGACGCCTGTGCGTGCGGCTGCGGCAGGGCCCTACACCTCCACACTCTTCCACGCTCCTAACAAATTCAAGGACGCCTTCTCCGTGGAGCTCTGGGCGATCTGCCGCGACGACCTCATCTTCCTGCCCAGGGAGGCGTCCGCGCCCTCGGCGGTCTGGGGCCGCTTGTCCTCTGCGTCATGGTCAGCAGGTCGATCGCGCTGCTCGACACCAACACCATGTGCCTCGCCGTGCTGGGCGTCGGGCGCCGGCCGGCACGCGAGCCAGGCGGACCTGTCATCGCCGCGGGACTACGACGGGCACGGCACGCACGTGCCGTCCACCGCGGGCGGCACCATCGCTGAAGCCTGCCGAGGTGAGGGGCAAGATCGTCGTCTGCGACGTGGTAGAACGGAACGACGACGTACTGGCCAAGGGGCTTGTGGTGAAGCATGCAAATACCTTAAGCGTTCTTTCTACGTATATAAATACTAGTACCAGTAGTTCAGTAGTACTAATAGTACTACATGATTTGCACTTGCACTCTGTCTAGCGATACGTTTGGCCACATCGATGCAACAACAGACGCTTGGCTGGGCGTGACACCTGCGCCCAAGATGGCAGGATTCTCATCCCGTGGTCCAAACGCCATAACTCCGCAGATCCTCAAGGTCAGGCTGCCGGCCACAGCGTACTAGCGTTCATTTCATTCATCTTCGACCGATATATCTATATCTATATCTATATCTATATATCCTACTATAAAAGAGCGAGTTTTTTCCCTCTCTAATAACCGTTGGATCTAGACGTCGTGCTATTTGAGCCATCCGTCGTCCATGATCTTACATCTTACATGTAAGATTCCTTCTAGACTCTGAACCTCAACCAAAATTCCTTCTAGACTTCGAAAACCGTGTAATCTTGCTTCCTTGGAACCGGTCCGACCTGGAGCCAGTGGTCACCGTTTGCCGCTGTTTAAGCCGCTCGCCGTCGTGCCCCTCGGCGACGGGGAGCATTACCTCCTCGCCGGTCGCTCTATTGCTAACCACAAGCTCCCGTTCAAGTTCCAGGCTTCCAGCTCCATATCTACTTGTCAGCGGATCAGGCATGGAGCATCAAGCCGCTGCCCGATGCGTGTCCCGATGTCCACGACATTTTACCCGACAAGGTGATCCCGCTCGGAGACGGCGTGGTTGGCTGGGTGGACTTGCGGTTAGGTGTCGCAGTGTGCGACTTGCTTCGACAGCCCTTGGACGTCTGTTTCATCCCGTTGCCAGAGCCGATGCCGGCGAAACGGGAGACGCTAAAGAAGTTCCACCCAGGAGACCCCGCGTGGCGGTTCCGGGATGTCGCCTTCAGCAATGGCGCGCTCAAGTTCGTGGAGGTGGAGCACCGCTGGATTGTGACGACGATCGGTCCGGCGCCGGAGGAGCCGACCGACCCCAGCGAGAAGGCTGTGCTCCTCGACTCGGACCTGATCATGTCGCGCAAGCGGAAATTGGTGGACACGAAGCCCAAGCAGGTCCGGAAAAGGGACGGCTGGAGGATGGTGACATGGAGCCGGCCGCCAATAATGTCGTCCCACTGCTGGCACAAGGGATGCATTATCGACGTTGACGATATTGCAGTTGACGACACGATTACTTCGTCGTTGAGGTCTGGGGTAGGGGACGGACATGACGACGAGAGCTTCAAGTTCAGGAACATGTACTCGGCTTTCCCCACCCTGAGCACCGACGTCGATGACCTTGTTTACCTCAGGACCGTGGCGAAACCTAATGATTCCAAGGCTTGGATGGTCGCTGTTGACCTTGGAAAGAAAACGCTACTGACAGCACTTGGAGCGTATTCCTGTGACAGACATGACCCCTGCACTTATAATTACCGTCTTTGTTCATTGTCCAACTATCTGAATATTGATCTAGGTAACTTCTGATCTGAGCTGTCTTCCTCATGAACATGCATGCTTATGTGCTGTTAACTGTATATATATAAACAGTTATGTTAAAGAAACTGTATATAAACAGTTCTCGTTGTTTACTACTACTAATTTTTTTGGTGATCTAATAACTGTTTTGTTCATGTGCAGCAGATTCAAGCCAAACCACAAAACTGAAGGACTCCGCGGATCCTCTGAAAACACGACAGTAAGTAAATTCTATTTTATCTCATTTTATTTAAAGAAGTGTATGCTGCCACCTAATAATATGTTTATATTTGATAATGATTATTTTTCAACTTCTCTCTTATGCCTCACACGATACATAAAAAATCTATATGGTCTCCGGGCTACTACCGGTTAATCATATGAAAAATAATATTATACATGCATCACTGGAATATAAAGACTAACACTACTAATGCTGCAAAAAAAAGCATCCTAACTTAGATGCACCGCCGCCTGCCGTTCAGAAAAAGAAAAAAAATAATACATGTCAAAATGCATGCATGCAAATAATAAATAGATTAATTGAAAAAAAGGAAAATACTCTCCCTACGTAATATCCGTTGGATCAGCCTTCATACTATACGAGCCCTCTATTATACGAGATCTTACATCCTATAAGACGCAACCGTCCGCAACTCAATCTCATGTAGGACTCAAACTCACGCACGTCTTGGACGGAGCCCGATTTTTGCCCACCCACCTATCTACATACGCACCTTTCTGTACCCACAGCCTATAACCCCCATACAACGTAGGTGACCCTTGCCGCCACCTCCATGGAAAAAGGAAAAAAAGGCCTCTCCGTCTCCATGCCTTGGCCGCCACAGCCGCCATGTCATCGAGCTGTGCGCACTCCGTGGCAGCTGCGAGGGTCGATCGATAACGGGATCAGGGTTGTCGGTGGCCACCATGTCATCGACCTCGTGCACACCTGACCGGATTATTTCTTTGAACTTCCGATATATACAATAAATATAGATGTCAAACTCACTCCAAGATGAAAAAGTTTTAAAATAGTTAAACTAAAAATATACCTTTATTGTATATCGATATTCAATTAACATTTTCATTGCATTTCAAAAAGATTTTAGAAACACGTGCGTGTCGCACGTGCATATTTGCTAGTACTATATAAAGGAGCGAAATAATTAGAAAATATCTGTTACCTACAAACTTCCTACCCACATAAGATCTCCTCCGTTAGATATGCTTTGATTTTGCATCCAACGCTTGATATAGATCTAACAGGTGGACCCAAAAATAAAAAGGACGATACTTACGTGACGAAACGCTTTGCTGTTGTCCATCTCCCACCGCTCGGTAATTTTTTTTACGCGCTCGCCGCTTACCCACCCACGTACCCGCGTACCCGCGCCTCCCTTCGTTTTCTCCGTTGCGAACCATCGCGTCACTCCGCCTCCGTGTTCGTTGGTGGCGGTGCCCGTGGCTGGCTTGGACGTCACGCGCTGCCGCGAGACCCATAACCGCTGCGGCCTTGTGGAAGTTCCCTGCACGCACGAAGGCCTTGTCCACGTGCTGGCGATCGGGGACGAGGCGGGCGTGGCCGTCGCGGAGCGCGAAGGAGCCGCAGCACTCGTCAGCCTCGAGGGCAGCGGAGGCCGCGGAGACGAACGCCACGCCGGGGACGGTCTCCCACATCGCGTGGCGCGCCGCCGAGCCGTCGCCGTCGCCTACGCCTGGAGGAGGAGAAACCCTAGACAGCGAGACGTCGTTGCCGCGGGACAGGTCCTAGCGGAGGCCAACGAGAAGTGCTCGCTCGAGGAGGACCGAGAAGTGCTCGCCGGCGCCGCTGGTGGAGATCGCGTGCGTGCGCAGCTCTTCGCGGCCAAGCAGGCGTACCACGACCGTTTCAAGTGCGACTTCGCTGGTGGCCGGCGAGGTCGAAGAAGCAAGTGGAGTCTATGTTCTTGAACGACGGTGACGCTGCCCGCGGCTTTTCTAGGTGAAGGCGAAGGCCTAAGAGCGTTGGCAGAACGCGCGATCGCGTCCTTCAGGTCTGTGGTGCACGCCGTCGACTTCTACAGTAAGGTCAGTGGGCGCCGATTCCTTTCCATATGGTTGGATCTGCTAATGTTTCGAATTCATCGTATCTCTGTTCCGCCCGCGCTGCACGCGTTCGCCGTCCGCTCCTCCGCCATGTCGTCCGTGTTCATCTCCACGGAGCTCGCGGACACCTACGCCAAGGCCGGCCGCCTTGATTGTTGGTTACGTTGCGTGATGGCAGTGATTTGGAGTTTTGGACGACAGAGATACCAAGGCCGCACCGCGTTCTTCACAGAAAGCATCCGGTCAGCCTTAATCTGATAGGTAGTTCCTGGTCTTCCGCGTGTACTACTCTCTTCTCTGCACGACCGCACATATGAATTCATATATAGGTGCACATGTGAATTCATATAGGCAGCATAGCTTTCTGAAAATCCGAGAACTCGTTTGTGGTTATTTTCTCGTGTTTCTTTGTCCCTGAAAGAAGGATCTGAAACTGTCCAGTTTCTACTTTCTACTTCCTTTCTTTGTGTTGCCCTAAAAGAAAAGCTCTGATCCTATGCAAAACTTTGTCTAAGTATCGCAATGTTACTGATAACCTGATGCATTGAACTGAACCCCAATTATTTCTTGCTCTGTTTTTTTTTTCTTCTCTTTTTAGAAAGATCGTTTCTTGCTCTGTTTTCTCGGCGGCGGTTGTTTACTGCAGGAGCAGCGGCTGCAGGCTGGCATTGGCCGGCGGCGTGACGGGTGAGCCTACAGGGCATTGGCGCAGTGGGCGGCTACGACGATTGCGTGCCTCGATCTGATCTGATATGTTTCTATTGCTATGCACTAACGAGTGCATCTAATCTCAATTCACAAACAGCTAATGATGTCAAACCAAGTTGTTGGGATGCATACAAACTCTGTCATTTATTTTTTTATTCAGGCCAATAGCATGTTTTTAGAATTTTAGGGATTAACCCGGGCTTAATCAGCCAAGATATATGTTTATGATGTTCATAATAGATCTAAAAGAGGCAAGAAAATATCTGGTTAATACATGTAGCTATCAAATCACTTGCAGGGTAAACAAATCAGTTCCAATTATAGATATTAGCACGTATCAGGACAAAGTTCATGAACTGTTTTCTTATGTACTATTATTACTATTGTGGTGCCACCATGAACCAAATTAGAAGCACATATTGGTAAGAGCATCTCCAAGAGTTTGGCAATTTTCATTTGGCAAATCTTGTGTTTTGCCAAGTTGTAAAAAGATATGCCAAGTAAAAAAACAGTCTCTCTCCAAGAGTTTGGTATAATTCACTTGCCAAACCCAGATCTAACTTACATCAGGAACCCTGAGGGAGAAACAAAATTATGTTTATGCCCTTCCACCTCTTAAAAACTTACATCAGGAACCCTGAGAGAGAAACAAAATTATTTTTGTGCCCTTCCACCTCTCTCGTACATGCGGATGCCAAGTCCGCTCCGCGCGCGCATATTTGCGCGTGCGAGGCCGGTGGATGGCAAGTTGCCAAGAATGCCAACCTCATTTGCCAAGCTGTTGGAACCCAAATTTTCTCATTTTGCCAAAATTGAAAGGATGCCAATCTCATTTGGCAAACTCTTGGAGATGCTCTAAAGAGTTAAGTGATCATAAGCATGCGAATATATATTCAGCAATCTACACAAATTTAACAAGATATTACTAGATATCTATGTTCATGTTCTATCTATCAGCCACATTGCATCTGCAACCCTTTACTTCATCCGAAAGATTATAAAAAAGGAACAACTCTTTAATGTCCTACTGGATTACTGGATATATATTTGACTAATGTTTTGACAAGTTCAGGCTCAAAAGAAAAAAACAATCAACTCTCAAACTCACAGTCTCATATGACTAATAAACATCAAAATGCACTGCTTTACAGACCCATTTGTTTAAGATCTAGCCACTTTCCATTCTTAACCATGTCTTCAAAGGAGATTGTACGTATTTAGTAGATTGGAATCTATCTGCCCCTTTTAGGAGTGGCATTCCTAACTGTTGTTGCAGGTTAATTTGTTACTACAATAATCATATTTTTTCAATTAGTGTTGACTAAGAATAGTTTGACTACTGATATTATCGTAGGTTTGGCTTACAACATTTGAATGAGAAGCATCATCTGAAAAAGGGTACCACTAAATTATTTGCTCTGTAATTTTCTTACTTGTTCTCCTCTTCTTTGTCTTGAGTTTTGTTCTGGATTGCTATTGCTCTTTCCCTTTTGTTTAATAAAATAAAATCCATGTAGGGGCTCCGGGCCCTCTAGTTTTATAAAAAAAGTATTTGCTCTATAACTCTTTTTGTATGGTGTAGTTGTGCTTTGTGAATGGAGTACATACAGTCCTCTGTTTGTTGCAGATTAAACATAATGATGAATGGAGCCTGGAATGAGCATTCATCTTTCTGTAGAAAGCATTATGAGACCATTCTGACTGCCACGCTACATGAGATTGAGTACATGAGGAGGCTTGTCATCCACTAGGTAATTTTTCTTTGTAGGTTGTATTGCTAATTGCCATGTCGATCTATAGAGTATAGTCAATAGCCTACATGACTCCTGCATTAATAGAGAAAATTTTGTTTTCTGTCGATTATTGGCCTCTGTATGCCATTATTCTCCAACTTGGACATATAGTATTTTGAAATAAAAAAAATGAAAAGGTTAGTCTGTCTGGATATTAAATTCAAAAGACTATTAATGATATGTTAAGCTTGTATGTTCATAAAGGTGTCAGCTTGTTATCATTTTAGTGTTTCAGATTTTATTGCCTTCGTTTTACATGATTCAGATTCAATGCAATAAGGAAAAGCTTTTCAATCACATGATTTGGCTATACTGGCACTTAACAAGCCCTCCAAAGAGCCCATGAAAGGACATTTGCCAGGGCATAGCAGCATGGATGTGCTTGCAGCGGCAGCACTGTTATTATGGAAATGAAAATGGTCCAAAATTGGTGAGCTCAAATGAGTTTGTAAGATTAGGTCCATTGACTAGACAGAGAAAGCAATAATATGGTTTTGATTGGCAGAACAAAAGAAAGCGGCTGCACATGGTGGCCGCTTTTATGGAGCTATAGCATTTGAGCAGCTATGGCTGCTAATCCTGCTCACTTTGCAACTATAGGGTGTATGATTTTACCTTCTGCTGATAGTTTTGTGAATGCAAAGTTAGTGCTAGATAACCTCAAGGCCCTAGTTGGGTATGCTCTGGCTTATTCGCCATAGTCGTTTAATGATATGTATTAGCACTTTCAGGGATGGTGTAAGGGACAGTTCTAGCAAGTTCTGTGATTTGAGTGCATTAGTTTGGTAACGTCTTCATCTTTATTTTTTCTCTGACCACCATTGGTGAACTTATTGATATAGGCCTATGCATGATTAGAGTCCTCTTGGCAGCTTCCCGTTACTTTTGTCGTGGACTCATGGTCCACAAGCGTCGTCACGCTAGGTTGTTCACTAATAATCACAATGATCAATGTGATGTTGATACTGCCTGATTAGTTCTTGATGTGTCTTTTGACGCACTTTGAGCTTAGCTGTTGTGATATCTTTTTGGGATATGCTCTTCTTTACACATAGGACATCGTTTATCACAACTGTAATCACGTGCGTGCCGCACGTGCATTGCCACTAGTGTGTATATATATATATATATATATATATATATATATATATATATATATATATATATATATATATATATATAGGGGAAAACTTTTCCTACTCCCTACGCCTTAGTGTAGGGGTGAGCTAGGGCAAAGAGATGGCAATACTTGGTTAATCTTTCCTCTATTACCAATATTACCCCCTTACCCTCCAATTTAGGTAACCCTGTGGAGTAGTTACTCCCTCATGTAAACCACATCAGGGTGCCGCACTCCCTTAGCGGGTCATCAACTGGAATCCGCTAAAGCACGTATACCGTTAGACGACATCTTATACACCGGTATTTTACCCACCGAATAAACATTTTTAATCATTATCCGTCCAAGAGATGGGATACGTCCGTTCAAACTGATCTTTATCCCGCGACCTCCGTTCTCATCTAATTCGCCGGCGCTTACACGAGTCGACGGGCAGGCCCTTCGCACGGAACGGCGGCAGTGCGGCACGACCGCAGGACACCGCCTCTGTCCTACGGGGCCAGGCTTCCTTGTGCAGAAGCAGGGTGGCCGCTGTCTCGGCTGCAATCCCCTTCCTCCGCAGCGGCGTCACCCACCGGCGGCGCTGCTGGTTCCCGCGCACGGCGGCCCCGGAAGCCTTGAAGCCCATGGCAGATCCCACCGTTGGTGCTCTCCTTCGCGCAACCATCACCCTCCGTGGCTGGGCCGCGGCGGCGACGCGCTCCCCACGGCTGGGCGACCGGCGTTAAGACTGTTAAGATGTTGATTTTCATATTGACATCCTGGAGGAACGGAGCAAGAATCAAGATCAGAGCGGCGGTCAGCGGTGGTGCAGTACGTCGATCGCTATTCTCAGATAAGTTTAATTTGTAATAATATTATAGATCGGACCTGCTTGTTGCAATCGTTCCATAGATTTTTGTTAAATTCGGTAGATTAATCTATAGGGGGAGTATTCATTTTTGGATGCATGTCAACGTGAGTTGTCTGATTCAGATCTGAAGGAACACTAGAGATACATACAGAAATATTTCTTCAGCGGCGGCCAGTAGAGGGTATCTGCATGCATTATTTAGATCCTGCTAGTAGTCGTCAGATCATCGCCCGGGTATGTGCTGCTAGCAGTTGTCAGCCATTCAGCCAGAGGATGGATGTAACATGTAGTGTTGCGCAGCATCCGCCTAATCTGGATTTCTGAGCACACCCTGATAATTTTTCTGTAGATGATTCAGAAAATAGTCCAATTTTGTACACTTTAATATACCTTGATTCTTACGTTCCATGAAATGTATGTGTTCATACTTCAAACTCATATAGCATGTATATATACTCCCGTATCTTAACAAGTATGTATTCATACTATAACTGAACATGTATCTACTCATACTTTGTCAATACACATACTTCACATGTAAACGCCGCCATGTATATATATACTCCTTTTTAAAAAGTATGAATATGTACTCCTTTGATGAAAAAAGTATGTATATATACTCCTTTTGAAAAAGTATGAATATGTACTCTATATGAGATAAACAATAATATTTTTCCCTCAGTACATGGATATACTCTTCAAATACAAGTATGCAAATATACTCATTTTTATAATTAAAGTATGTAGCCATACTTTTATTCACGAAAATATGTACGTACTTCATGTTAATGTGTACGTACTAATACTCTTCCAAAAAGTTGTACTCTATAAGATAAACACTAAAATAATCCCCTGAGTATATGGATATACTTCCATGTACAAGTATACAAATATACTCATTTTTATATTAAAAGTAAGCATCCATACTTTATTCAATGATGTTGTAGATGGCACATACTAAGAGTCGAACTACCAATTCTGAACGAATTGAAAACCTGTATAGTGACGTATCCCTTGAGTACATGCTTATATGTATATACTCCTATATACTAGAGTATGTGTAGATACTCTTCTCCACATGCATATTCGCAACAAAGTAGATATACGTGGACTCTCCTAACCAACGTCAAAATAAATCAGAGAATTAAACATCGTGAGAAGTGAGATCCGTTTTTCACGGAAGTCCCCTGGCTTTTGTCGCGTACAACGGAAGCGGGTCACGTTCTCAACCCGTTAACTTCTCTGAACTAGTGGGACTCTGCATACTCTAGATGGGAGTAACTACTCATGCGAGTATAGAAAATGCACCCTATCCCGGTATAGGTTCGAGCCCCTGCTCAGCAGCCGCCAGCTCATGGAGCATCTCGGACACCGGCAGCACCCTGTGCGGATCCAGCGTGGTGATGTGCCTCCGGAGCGCCGTGCCGGCGACGCGGACCAAGTCCTTGGTGAGCGCCACGCCCAGGTTGCCCTCCTCGTCCTCCATCTGCAGCGCTACGTTGAAGGCCGCGTCGTCCACGCCGTGGTGCGCACCAGCTCATACTTGCGTCCGCGCGGGACGTCCGTCACCAGTGCCGCCGTGCCGCCCACGCGGAAGATGCAGTTGGTCACCAGCATGTGGTTGTTCTTGGCAAAGTACTAGTTCAGGCTCGTGTTCTTGCAGGGGCACAGTGAAAGCTCTATGTTTGGTGTTGGTAATTAGTGACAATGCCTAAATACTAATCCTATGTCTAAGTTGTATATAACATATGAGGATTAGTACATTCCAAGGTTGGTGGTAAGATAGACATGGTGATCATGATGGCCACACTTGGATTTAGATGCAAACACTTCGTGATCAAGGCAAAGGTATATGCTTAAGGGTTATGTTTTAGTAACCAAGACACCTAGTGGGTGTGGTTACATTATAGGATAGATAGTCGTACTATAAAGAGGGGAATGACGCGGCTATTGAACTTCTAAGTGCCTCTAGGTGTGCATTTTATAATCATATGCATGTGGATAGAACTAATAACGCCTCGAAAAATGACTGTGAAAATGCTAACACACTCGCACATGACGTGATCACTTGGTGGTGTTAGCACATTTGCGATGGTGTTGGAGTTTGAGCGGTAGAGAGGGTTTGGGGTCCTCTCTCCCTCCCGCCGACCTTGCGAGGCGGGATTTAGGCGTTTTCGAGTAATTGAAAAGCCTATTTTTCACTACGCCGGAAGTCGGAGAAGAAACGGAGGCGAACGGAGGTCACAGAGGTGACCGGACGCTGGACCGGACGCAGTCTCTGTTTGACCGGACGCGTCCGGTCAGTGTTCAGCGTCTGCGCGTGTTTCAGCTTTTTGATCGGACGCGTCCGGTCGTTGAGGGAGCTTATTGGACTCCAACCGGACGCTGGTACTGTGGCGTCCGGTCAGTTCTGCAGCGCGTTCGGTCACTGCTTCGTTAGTGCGCTGCTCAGGCTTGACCAGCGCGTCCGGTCGAGCCCAGCGCGTCCGGTCAACGCGACTGCAGCTGTTTTAAGTTCCTAACGGCTATATTCGAAGGGGTATGTCTATAAATACTCGTTGGCCGGCTCAAAGCTCTCTCTTGGACATTTGACATACTTGTGAACACTTTGAGCTAAGCAACTCCCCTCTCACTCATCTCTCTTGCTTCTTTGCTTATTCGAAGTGAGATTGAGTGTTCCAAGTGCATTTGCATTATGAGATTGCATCTAGTTGGCACTTGGTAGTTGATTTGGTGCGGGATTCTTGTTTCTCTTGGTGGTTGCCGCCACCTAAACGGCTTGGAGCAGCTGGGAGGCGTTGGCAAGAGTTGGTGATTGTTCTTGGCTACCTCCGGTGATTGTGAGGGGTTTGTGCCTACCTCGGTGAAACGCCAAAGGCAACATTAGTAAATTGCTCATGTCATTGCAACCTTTTGTCATTTGGTAGGTTCTTGTGGCGTCTTTTGAGAGGCTCGGTGTGAGACCAATTAGCCACCGAACCACGTGGTGAAGAGGGACACAACGGGGACTAGCGTGCCGGCAAGCACGTGAACCTCGGGATAAATCTTCGTGTCATCACTTTCATATTGTGATTGATTGATCCCGGTGTTCGGTTGTCTTGGTATTCATTGTTGATCATATTGATTGGCTTAATACTTCGTCCCTCGGTGAAACTCTCCTAACTTAACTTCGTATTACCTTCTTAGTTATCTTTGCTAGCTAGTTAACTTTGCTAGAGTAGCTCCTTTATGTAGCTTGCTAGTTGTAGTTGTAGTTACCTTCTCGGTTTGACTTGTGCGGTTGAGTGCAAATATACTAGAATTGTGAATTGGATAGATGACTTGCAAACACCCCGTAGGCTAAGCAAAACTCGCATCTCGCTATTTGTTATATTGATAAACTTGTTTAGTTTGTCCTTGTAAATTTTTTTAAAAGGCTATTCACCCCCCTCTAGCCATCAAGACCTTTCACACAGCGCGCCTGAGCAGGCAGGAAGTTGGAGAACAACGCGGGTGGGAGGAGGTTCGATTCAGGGGCTGATCTGTTCAGGGGGCATATTTTCCAGGGGGTCAGTGCATAATTTTTCGCCACGTGGCAACTATAGACCTGCGATGTATCATTCAACAAGTTTATGTACCCAGAAATACATTTTCTGGGTTTAGGGACCTAAATGGCACCCCACGACAAGTTCATGGACCTCTCATGTATTTAACTCTTTGGATAACCAATTGAAGAGTACCTTAGAGGGTTTTTCATTAAAAATCTGTATTCTAAGAAGGATTGGCTTTGGTTCGTTGGTGAGGATATTTTTTTCACACCGTTTGGTACAGTTTTTTGCGAAGCTGGAGCTGTTTTTGCAGACATACCAAACTGTCCCGTGGAATAAAACTGCCTTTATGCCGTGAAGTGTGAACGAACAACTGAACAAACCATTCATCCAAAATCTTGGCCCAGAGGGATTAGGCCCAGATTGTTAAGAGGCCCGGCCCAAACTGAACACGTCCGGTGCTCACGGGCAGCTTACGGCGAGTCGGCGACCCTGCTGGACCGCAGAGCCGAGCGAGCATCTTGAGCCGTCGGATCACACATCCGCGCCTGTCACGCACCGGCCGCCGCGTTCCTCGATCCCGTGCTCTGCGCGCCTCCGTGTCCCTTTCCCGAAAAACACTACGCCGTCTCCCTCGCGCTCCAGGCTCCACCCCCCTGCCATCCCAATCCAAAACCCTCGCAAACCCCACCTCCGCCTCCGTCGTTCTCTTCTTCCCTCAATGCGGCAGTAGCCTCCCCGCTGCACCCGGTGAAGCGATGGCCCTCTCCGCCGCGCTCCGCCTCCCGCTCCCGCGCCTCCTCGGCCCCTCCGCCTCCATCCTCGGCGCCGCTTCCCGCCGCCGCGCTGCCGCCCTCCGCCTCCTCGCGGCCTCGTCCCCCAGTCCCGCGTCCTTCTCCTCGCGGCCCGCGCGCGGCCTCCGCTCGCGCCGCCGCAACCGTGGCGACGACGGGCGCGCGGCGGCGGCCGGCGGCGGGGAGGGCGGCGGAGGTGGAGCTGCGGTCAAGGAGCGGATTCTGCCCGTAGAACTGCACAAGGAGGCCACGCAAGCCTACATGTCGTACGCCATGTCCGTGCTGCTCGGCCGTGCGCTCCCCGACGTCCGTGACGGCCTCAAGCCCGTGCACCGGAGGATACTGTGAGCTCTCGCCTTCTCCTCTCCGCGTTCCTAGTTCCACGTATTGCTTTTTGCGAGTAGGAAATACATGTGTCAGATAAGCTATTGAGATGTACAGACCGCATATATGATACATTGTGTTTGCTTGAAGAATGGAAAAGTTCGACGGTACATATGGTGACATGGATTTGGAATAGGGGCCTAAGGGGCCAAGTAGTGTGCACAAATTGCTCTGAGGGAAGTATATTACAGCCCATGCTATTGCTTGTTGGATGGTTATGAAATATCTTAGTTGTTCAAGGTATTTACTAGTTATACATGGATACTGCTCACTTTGCATAAGAGATGCCCTTTTGGTTGATGTAGCGTTGCCAACTTGCCTATGTCTCATTTGGAACATGGGAACTCCATGGGAACAGTATATTTTTCCTGCAAAAATCCTTATTTCCAAAATGCCTATTTGCCATGACCTGTTTTCAGCTTGGCAAATAACTACTTCATATGAAGTTTGTCTGGAAAGTCTTACCTGGTCTTACACTGCCCTACTCAACGAAGCAGAGTTGTTGTTATGACCTGCATTTGTTTTCTGGATGTAACCTTATCTGAAATATTCTCATGTTTATTTACCATCTGCGTGTCTTCCCCTATTACTTATCATTGTTATATCTAAAGGACTTATTGTCAAGGAACTTCTAATTTCAAAGAATTTTTTGTGGGCATATACAACTCTATCCATATAACTGTCTATGTACATCATACTTCCCTTATATTCCTTTTACTGACCTTGCTCCATCCCATTTGGGTGATTTCTAAAATCTGTCTGCAGCTATGCCATGCATGAGATGGGCCTTGCGTCTCGTAGGCCATTCAGAAAATGTGCCAGAGTTGTTGGTGAGGTATCCAAGCAGGAACTTGTTTTAGTTAGCTATAATTTTGTTCAATGATACTGCAGCTTTGTGTGATACCATTCTTCCTATTTGGTATTTCATTGCCGATTTTTTCCCTAATTTTTCAGGTACTAGGTAAGTTTCATCCACATGGAGATACTGCTGTTTATGAAAGCTTGGTTAGAATGGCTCAGGTAAAAATATTTTGAATGTTATTTGATTAATGAGTCAGTACATTGTTATCTGGTTGCAAGAGAGACATCTAGCAAGGTCTGAACTGAATAAAAATTGTACACTGCTGTCAGCTCTTTGCATCAAGGCTCTTAGTATGCTTGTTGTCACCATATCAGTTAATTTGAAAATAACATTAACTGTTTACTCCATGCTCGACAGAGATTTACATGTGACAGTTGTACTAAAATATAACATTATATGCTTGCTAATCATTATTATTGGGGCAAACCGTTGTTTACTACATTTGCATCCCAGCTTCCCCTAAGGGCACCCTCAACAGTTGAGCTAATATGTTAGCTTATACTTTGCCACACGTGCTCGCTTTGGGTCGCCGCCTCGCGTCCTTCGCGCTGGAGCGCCGCTGCACGTTCTCTCCGCCGGAGCTCTACTGCGTGTACCGGGGCGCCGTCGCACGTGCTCGCACCGGGCTGCCGCCACGCCGGAGCTCTGCTGCCGGGCGAGTCCACTACCCTTCTCATGGACTACTCTCCGTGCGTCTTGCATCTTCAACAGAGAAACAAGAGCCATGGCCATGCGTGCGTGAAGAGAGAAGCAAGAAAGAGAAAAAGTGAGGAACAGAGATGGGCAGGCCCACATGAGCATCTCGTAACTTGTTCGAGCTAGGCGTAGAAACAAGAGCGAGCTCCTCTTTTTCTCCCTCTTCTCTCTCTTCCAAGTAAGCAAAATGCTGAGGTGGACTTCTATGAGCTAGCTGAGGTGGACTTGTTGGAGCTGCCCTAATGTTTGTTTGTGCTCAATTATTGTTAAATGCTCCTACTTGGCTTTTCACATATCCATTCTGCAGTTAAAGTTATGTCTGTTTTGCACATTTTCTGTAAACTACAAGTTTTTTTTGTTATGTTCTTTCAGGATTTTTCCATGAGGTACCCGCTTGTTCAAGGACATGGAAACTTTGGCTCAGTAGATGCAGACCCTCCTGCTGCTATGCGATACACGGAATGCCGCTTGGATGTAGGTTTGGTTCAGTCGAATTTATTAACTCATATACATCCGAAATATTTTATTTGCACAAAAATGTATGGAATATTTTGTCACACCTTAATTAGGTAACTGCTAAGTTTGTTCATTATGTACATTCATCCCTACTGAACTCCATGTTGTGAAAGACACCCAAACCATTTATTGATTTCATACTGCATTCATCCCCTACTGAGCACAGTTTTTTTGGAAGTCACGCTAAGCACTACACGTTTTTTTATGGGAATAAACACTACTTATTGTTCTTACTAAGCACTTTGCCTTTTAACCACTTGAAATAAATGAATCTCAATATATCAAAATGATATTTACACTGCCTATCTGTTAACTATGAATGGTTTACTGTTGAATGACATTCTTGTTGTGTTGCAGTCGTTAGCAGAAGCCATGTTCTTGACTGATCTGGAGCTGAACACAGTATATCTTTTCACTCACTTCTCTGATGTCATTCTCTTTATGTGGTTGTTGCGCGAGTGCGATGTTGTTCCTTTTTCTCATCCTTTCCATGCTGTTGCTTGTTATTTGACAGGTTGACTTTGTGCCAAACTTTGATAACTCACAGAAAGAGCCATCTCTGCTTCCAGCTCGTGTCCCATCTTTGTTGTTAAATGGTTCTTCCGGGATTGCTGTATGAGCTCTTATTTATTTAATTAGTTTATCACACAAGTGATACTACTAATCTGGTACTCCCTCCATTCCAAATTATAAGGCATTCCAAGAATCTTGGAGAGTCAAAGCATCTTAAGTTTGACCAAAATTATAGAGAAAATTATAAAAATTTATAACATCAAATAGATATACTATGAAAATATAATTAATGAAGAATCTAATAATACTTAATTAGTGTCATAAATATTATTATCTTATCATATAAATTTGGTCAAACTTGAGATCCTTTTGACTCTCCAAGATTCTTGGAATGCCTTATAATTTGGGATGGAGGGAGTATTTACTTATGTACAAAAATTAAATTCTTTCTAATGTTTAAACTCAGGTTGGAATGGCAACAAATATTCCTCCTCATAATCTGGGGGAGCTTGTTGATGTGCTTTCTGTTATTATTCAAAACCCTGAAGCAACAGTGAGTAATATACCACTCCCTCCATTCGGTTCTCAATCTTTTAATATCATTATGCTACATATATAATTATCTTATATTACCTACCCCTTTGTTGGAATGAATGGACTAGATTGATTAGGCTAACCCTAGAAGGGTAGCTATATAGTGTAGCATACATGGGCCTCATGGGCCTAGCCACATGGGCCACAGACATATACTCCAACACCCCCCCCCCCCCCCCGCGCAGTCTGAACTACCGACGCAACAGAGTCAGACTGTACACCAGGAAAAGAAAATACATACGAGCCCCCCCACAGACACAACTAGCCATTGGTGATGTTGAGGCTGGAGCGAAAGGCGGTGAAGGTCGACGATGGGAGGCCCTTGGTGAAGATGTCTACGAACTGGGACGTTGTAGGTACATGTAGGACTCGCACCTCGCCGATGGCAACCCGATCACGGACGAAGTGAAGGTCGATCTCCACATGCTTGGTCCGCTGGTGCTGCACGGGGTTGGTGGAGAGGTAGACTGCACTAACGTTGTCGCAATAGACAAGCGTGCTCCGGAGAAGAGGGTTATGGAGCTAGCGGCGAAGAGTGAGGACCACCAGATCCCTCCAACGGGCGTACGAGGGCGACTCGGGGTCGAGAACGACCGGGACGAGTAGCCGGATGTTCTGGACGCCGCCGGCCTGGTAGTGGAGCTGTGAGACGAGGGGATCGGCCGGGTCGTGGCGGAGAGCCGTAGTGGTGGAGGTGAGGTTGCCCGTCGAGCCGGAGGAGGTGGCCCCCATCCTGGGCGAGAAGCTGCTCCGCCTCGGCGATCTGGCGGGCCAGAGTGTCGGCGGCGTCCCGCTCCCGTTGCCACACAAGGGCAGCCGCACGGACTCGCTCCTGTCCCGTTGCGGCCGCGGCCCGGGCGGAAACCAGTGCGGCAGCGAGGGCGGAGACGGGCCGAGGAGTGTAGAGAACGGCCGAAGGCGGTGTGGGAAGGTTGAAGGTGCCACAGCCCATGGCCGGCCCTTGCAGGTGGGAAGCCGCACCATCACCAGGCAGGAGCAGGCCGGCAGCAGCAGCAGCAACAGCGGCAGCGGTGGCGTCCGCTGGAAGGTCGGCCCCGACGGCGTCGGCGACATCGGCCGGGGCGGCCGGGAAAGCCGCTGCCGCAGGGGCACTGTCAGAGGCGAGAGCGAGGGCCGGCGGCGCCCAGGCTGCGGCGAAGAGGGACGAGGAGGCAGAGGGGGCCGCCTGCAGCGCCCAACCCGGGCCAAGGGCCGCGCCAGTGGGGGCGGCAGGCGGCGCAGGGGGCGCGCCGGTGGGGGCGGCCGGCGCAGGGGCCGCGCCCAGGGCGGCCGGCGGCGCAGGAGGTGGGGCCGCGCCCACTACCTGAGCCCAGGAAGTAGTGGTGGAGAGGGGGGGAAAGGAGAGGAAATAGGAGGGAGGGGGTGGAGGAGGAGCGCCAGGGCCAGCCATGGCGCCAGCGGCGCGCCGACGTGGGCGGCGGCGCCTGGCGGGCAGCCGGCGGCTGCTGGCGGCTGGAGGGAGGGAGGGAGAAGGGGAAAGGAAAGCTAGGCTCTTGATACCATGTTGGAATGAATGGACTAGATTGATTAGGCTAACCCTAGAAGGGTAGCTATATAGTGTAGCATACATGGGCCTCATGGGCCTAGCCACATGGGCCACAGACATATACTCCAACACCCTTTTTGTTTGCATGTGTTGTGTGTCAAAATGTCTAAGCGCCCAGCTGATAATTTTTCCCTCAGATAATTATCAACAAATCCTATATGGAGCAAGGAAGAACAACTGCTTAGCATGTGCAAATGATCACTAGGAATTTGACGCTCCGTTGCAGAATCATCAGAATTATTTTGTTAACTGTTGAAGTAGATAGCAGAACAATAATCTCATCGTGTGGTTTGCTAGCTCCCTAGATGAGTGTCACCTGTCGAGATGAGTAGGCCATATGGAATATGATTAACGCAGCTGAGCTCGTCCAGCTGTGTTACTTAAAATAAATGAATTAGACATTGTCACTGTTAAGTTATTTTTTCTTCTGAGTCTGTAGATATCTCATAATCTTCACTTCACTTTTGTGTTCTGTTTCTTGCATTTGAAAGCTCCAAGAACTACTGGAATGCATGCCTGGTCCTGACTTCCCTACAGGAGGGACAATCCTAGGAAATCAAGGGTATTTAATCCCTTTTTTCGTTGGTCTTGTTGTTGTCTCTGACTTCTGCACTAACTTGTGTACCCACCTCCACCTCACTACCTTTCCCTCTTAAATAGTATTTTGGAAGCATATAAATCTGGACGTGGCCGCATTGTTGTGAGGGGAAAGACTGACATCGAAACAATTGACGAGAAAAGCAAGCGCACAGCTATTATTATTAAAGAGGTATGAGTTACAGATTTTGTTTTTAGAGTAGTGCTGACATCTCTACTGTTGTTTGTTCGAGGGCATGAACTTACTAATTTATACATTTCCGCACAGATTCCATACCAAACTAACAAAGCCACTCTTGTACAAAAGATAGCTGAGCTTGCTGAAGATAAGGTAAGTTTATTTGGAGCAGACGTAGTTGTCTCGTTGGTCTTAACCTGAGTCTGTTCTGTGATAAGTTTGATATTTTGCTAGCGCCATGATGGAAACATTAAGAATTCCTACAATTGTTGTGTTCTTATGTGCAGGTATTGGAAGGTATTAGTGATATTAGGGATGAAAGTGACCGCACTGGAATGCGTGTAGTAATTGAGGTTCGCACCACCATCTTTTATTTCTATCTGAGTCTTAGGGATTTTAACTTTTGTTTTTTATGTGGAATACTTATTTTCCTTGTACACTGCTCCAGCTGAAAAGAAGTTCAGATCCTGCCATTGTCCTGAACAACCTGTATCGTCATACAGCTCTGCAGTCTAGCTTTAGCTGCAACATGGTGGCGTAAGTACGCTTAAAGCCTTAAACCATTTCTTTACAACAATGACAGCAAAGCCTTTACAATCAAAGAAAACAACCAAGCGCCCTAAGTAAGTCGGGGTAGTCTCGAATGCTTAAGCCATTTCTACAATTTAGTATTTTCACTACATTTAGTTTTATGTTTTACAGCAAATAGGAAAACAAGTTACTCGTTTTCGTGATTCTTGATGTTGCTCTTTTCCTCCCAAAAGGACATGGCAGTCAATAGAAAAGTCTCTTCTCATTTCATTCGGCCGTGGTCTTTGATTTTGTTATCCTCTTTTCTATGAGATTAATATTATCACGCATGCTAGTTAAAGCTATAGTTCTTGAATGCTTGAAATAATATCTTGTCTTGTTTCTGAATTTGGAAGCAAGATTACTGTCCTATTGTAGAATGCTTGAAATAATACGGATGAAGGAACAACTAAATTTAGGTTGTGTTTGGATGGTGATGCTAGCTGGCTACCACTTTCATGAAGGGGTAGCTTGGCTGGCTAATTTTTTGGGGAGCTGGCCAAACTTCCGCCATAACAAAATAGTAACCAAATTTTCAGGGCACGGCCAAATTTTGTCTTGGTTTGGTAGTCACAATCCTACATTTTGTCAATACCATTCAAAATGGTGCTCTCTGAACAAAATAAAATTCTGGAGTTCAGTTGTTCGGAAATAGAAAATGTTTCAATGCTTTCATTTTGACTTATCAAGTGTTGGGAATACCAAAACCTCAGATATGCATCCCTGATGACACATGCAAAATATCTTAGATGCTGATCTGCATCTTTGAGCTGCTCATGATCTTGATTGCATTAGTTAGATCTTACTTCCTCCATCCCAAAAAGAATGTAAATCTTGTTTCCCTAGGAGTCAAACAATCCTGAGTTTGATTAGATTTATAGGGAATATTATCAATATTATCTTTAGATTGGTTTATTATGAAAATATATTGCATAATTAATCTAGTGATACTTATTTGACATCATAAATATTAGTAATTTTTTATATATATTTGGTGAAACCTTGCAATTGTTTGACTCCTCGGCAAGCGAGAGTTCCATTCTTTTCTGGACGGAGGGACGAGGGAGTATATTGTTAGCATTGCAATATAAAAAAATTTGCATTTTTGAATCTCATGTCTGTTTTATTCTTGATCTGTTCAGTATACTTGATGGGCAGCCAAAATTGATGGGACTAAAAGAAATTCTTCAGGTGCTGTTGCGTCATTTATTTATTCTTATTATGTTTTGCACAAGCAAAATATTGATTTTAGAAGCTGCATGCTAATATGCTATATATCTGATATGATGCTTGTTTTTAACTGACTAAAGGACATAAAACATAAGATACTTTAAAACTAACTAGCACTGGGCATCCTTATATACATGGATTTGTCGAGGGCTCAAATTAGATGTTCAGGAGTCTTCTTTTATAAAGAAAATATTAGATGTTGCTAGCTATCACCAGTCTGTCGAGGAGTAATCTTGCTACTAAATTGTCTAGCAATAAGCCAATAATATTTGTTTATGCCACTTCTTTTGGATGCATTTGTGGAGGGCTCAAGTAGCCATTTCCAATATTAACTACATTCTTAGACACCAGGCTTTCAACTGAGTATTAACTGCAAGGGATGTTTATCTGTCACCAGTATACTTAATAGCAAGGGCCACAGTACTGATGGAATCAAGCTGAGCCTCTATCAATATATAATTTCATGTTGCTAACAAGACACTTTGACATATAATTTAGGTTGACATCTGCACACTAATGTCATAGCCCTTACCACTTTTGTGTGCATTTAATATTTTGTATCCATAAGTTACATTTCCTTTATACAATGTCTATGATTACTTGCACAATGATGTTGGCTCTTTATGAACGTGAGATTTAATTTCCCATTTTAAACTCTGGTTCTGCTTCAGGCGTTCCTTGACTTCCGATTCTCTGTTATTGAAAGGCGTGCAAGATATAAGCTTTCACAAGCTCTAGAAAGGAAACATATCGTGGAGGTAAATTGATTTAGGTTGGTTAGCTTCTTTGGATGTTTAAAGGTCGATGATTAATTTACTTCTTGCAGGGAATTGTTATTGGCCTCGACAATTTGGATGCCGTGATTCAAATAATACGAGAAACATCAAATCACACTGCGGCAACAGGAGCTCTAGTGAAGGGTAATATTTTGCAGTTCTATTATGACATGCTTTGTCTGATTTAGCTACTATGCTGATCATTACATGAAACAAGTGTAGACACTTTATGTTGTAATTTGGACCACCTTAATTCTATGCTTCTTACCCTAGTCCTGCACTTCTGGTTCAGCTCCCTCCTAAAACACATTGGCTTAGCATGTGACTGACTTAGTGCTATGGTACTTATCTTAAACTTTGCTCCAATGAAGCAAATTGTTTATAGATTCCTAAATCCTCGATATTCCATGATGGACTCGAGCAATGATTTCCTATAACTATGGACATTCTAAAGCTGCGCAGTTTGCCATACAATGTGCCTTGGACATTATATCTTGCCTCCATTAACAAAAACACAAACTTGATGAAACAGAGATTATTATAAAAATATTATTGTAAAACAGATTTGTTTCATATGTTTACCCTGTTCATGTGCAGAATTTGATCTATCTGAGAAACAAGCTGAAGCTCTGTTGGATATCACACTAAAGAAGCTTACTTCCCTTGAGGTTTCTACATTTGAATTTTATTGTGTTGACAGCTATTTGATTAAACTCGATTCCTCTCTCCTTCCTGAAGGAGCTGAACGGACCTCTGCTTTTTGCAGCGGAAGAAATTTGTGGATGAAGCTAAAACCTTGTCAGAGGAAATTTCTAAGTTAAATGAGCTTCTGTCAAGCAAGGAACTTATCTTCCAGGTTCGACATTTCTTCATATTTACAGAATCTGCTGTATGTTCATAATTCATGTGACACTAGTTTAAGTTTTTTTGAGCATAAAATACAGCAGGGGAAACCCCCACTGACACTAGTTTAAATTACTGTGCATATGGCATGTTCTGAACTGTATGAACTCCTTTCCTTAGAATTGGAGGATTGCAAATGATTTTACATGGGCCTATACTTTGTGCAATGTTGGTAAAGAATTGCTATAACTTGACAGGACATGGTACTTGGCAATAAAATTGGTTGTTTTCCCATTATCTCTGACTGTAGACTGTAACTGCAAGGCTCTGGATACATGGTCAGATCATGTTTGTCCCATCAAATTTTCTCCCAACTTTTAGCTTTCTCCTATTAGAATTCCTCTTCTGCACAAGGAGCATGTGACTTCATTGCTATACATTTGGAAAACGGGAATTAAATGAATTAAATAATTGTACAGTTTGTTTCATTAAACTGTGTTACTTCCAACTGTTCATCCGTTTTGTTTGAGATAATGCAGTCAATGTTATTAGTGCTTATTTCGTTTGCAATCCATCTTATGGTAATATGTTTCTTCCTCGCTTGGTATCACTGCAGTGCTTTTTATAGAGAGGTGATGAACCAATGTTTCGCTGCTATGTCTTGAGTGTATAGTTTTTTTTCCTTATTGAATATATAGTTGGAGCACATCCGAGGATCTTGATGTCAACAATTTCCTAGTTTTTATGTTTAAATTCTTGAAATCTCGCACTTGTGATTAAAAGTTCTATGAGTATATCCATGTTAGCTTCCTTTGCATTTCTTATCTTATTGCGCTGCCAGTTACTAATTGTTCCTTCTGACGTTTTAGCTTATACAACAAGAAGCTGCTGATTTGAAAAACAAGTTTTCTACACCGCGGCGTTCTTTGATAGATGATTCAGTAAGAAGTGAAGTTGATGACATTGATATTATCCCTAACGAGGAAATGCTTTTGGTGCGAGCAATTGTCTATTCCTACCTTCTAATTATCCAATATAGTTTTATCCTCACTCAGTTACCCCATTTTTTTCTGCCTCTCTTCACATGCCTTTACATCTACAAGATTCTTAGTGAGAAAGGCTATGCTAAGCGAATGAATCCCAACACATTCAATTTACAACATCGGGGAACCATAGGAAAGTCTGTTGGAAAGATGCGGATAAATGACAGCACATCAGATTTCATTGTTTGCCAGACGCATGATCACGTTCTTTATTTCAGGTATGTGAACCAGGATTGAGTAAATCTTTTAGCATCTTTGGAAGTTCTTTGCTTTAAGGACTACATTAGCTACAGTAATATGTCAACTTCCTCCGTCACAGATATTAGTCCACCTAAGTTTATCCTAAGTCAAAATTTGACTAGCAATATTTATAAAAGTATATCATCTTAAATTAAAAAGATTATATTATGAAGGTATTATTCATAAGAAATCTAATAATTTCAATCTCATGCTGTCAATATTTATGAATTTTTTAATATGCTAATGGTCAAAGTGACTTAGGACTGACCTAGATGGACTTATATTTACTATGGAAGGAAGTAGAAAGCATGTTTGAATCTATACAAATACTCCTGGAATTTACTTGGTGCATTTGAAGCTGCCCGCTTGGACTTGTACTTACTGTGGGCATGTATTCACTGTTCTGTTCTCATATAATGTAATGTAACGGTGTTTATTTTCAGTGACAAGGGAATTGTATACTCAGCACGTGCTTATAAGATACCAGAATGTACTAGAACTGCTACTGGGACTCCGTTGGTACAGGTGCAGTGATAAATGTTAACTTGGACTAATGAAGCATAGCAGGCGATATGCTAACATTTGCTACTTCGTTCTTATTTTAGCTGCTATCTTTATCTGATGGAGAGCGGATAACCTCCATCATTCCTGTGAGTGAATTTGGTGAGGACCAATGTCTAGTGATGCTCACTGTTAATGGCTATATCAAGAAAGTACCTCTTAATGCCTTTTCATCAATCAGATCCACTGGTATCATATCAATTCAACTGGTATACCATCTCATTTGCTTGCGTTTCTTACATATACCATATCATAATTAAAATTTTATATACATCTTTTATTCAATAACTACTAAATGTTAGGTTCCTGGTGATGAGCTTAAGTGGGTCCGTAGTTGTGGCAATGATGACCTGGTTGCATTGGCTTCACAGAAAGGGAGGGTTATAGTCAACTCATGTGATAAGGTATGCTACAAACACACATCTTGGTAGATATATTGATTCCTCTACTCTACTCAATGGGAACTGCTAGCAGATTTTATATCGCAGTGTAGCTCCTGAGAATAAAACCATTGTCACAGAAGTACAATTTTGCCTTCATTTTACAAATGGTTTTGTTATAAATATTTTAACTATGTTTGGAGTTTCAGTAAGTTCAGTTTTTTATACCATTCAAGTTTTGTTTGGTTGACTATGTGTGAAAGAGCTTGTCATTTTGGGTTGCGGTACTTACATATATTTCCTTATTCTTATATTCATGTTCCATCCAGCTTCGTGCCCTTGGAAGGAATACCAGGGGTGTATGTGCGATGAAACTAAAAGAGGGTGATAAGATGGCAGCCATGGACATAATTCCAGCAACGGTGCACAAAATGCCTGAAAGATATAACAGCAGGTAATTTCATCTATAGTTTGAGAAGCTGGTTAGTAATTGGCACCGTGTAGTATGGGTTTGTAAAATAGGGCCCTGTTTGGATATGAGGTATTTTTGTAGTATTGGATTGGAAAATACTACAGTGATAGTCTCTGCACTCCAGCAATCCACATCTAAGGGATTGCGAAGATGAGGTCCTCCATATTATTGCTCTGTTTGTAGTAGCAACATGTCTTTGCTGTTTGCTCCTCCATCTTGCTATGTGAAGATGACAGCAAATCTATTGACAAAACTATGTACCTCCCAAATTCAGTGGTGCATCATAAAGGTCCTCTATACCAACTTGTCTTGATGCTTGCTTTACAGTGTTTATATACTACATAGTATATATTATATATAATATTAAAAATCCTGATATATACAGGATGACTACTCGACTAGGACCGACTAGGGTCGACTAATCGACCTGGTTGGCGATTAATCAGAACTAATTGGCTGGGCAATCCCATAGCAACTAGGGTTGATTAGATGTTTTGATAACATGGCCATAGTTTTCTAAAACTGCTGCATCCAAACAGACCCTTAGTAGCTTTAGAAAACGTGATAAGAATTTGAGTATATTCGAAATACTGAAAATCCAGTGATAATAGATATTGTGCTTAAGTATAGGCACTGTATCCTTATAAACAACTTTATTTCATATACTAATCCTGAAACCAACCTTTTGCTTCCCTCAGAATTGGTTTATTGTCCATGAAACTTCATTTGCACTATCCTGTTTCCAAGCCATATTAGTTAATGTATATCTTCTCAGTTTGGGTAGTCCCTGTACTCCAGTGCTGACCAATTTGTCGTTATGTTATGGATGCTGCTCCAGGGTCAGAGATTTGAGTCCTCCATGGTTGCTTTTCATTGCTGAAAACGGTATTGGGAAACGGGTGCCCTTAAATGCTTTCCGGCAATCAAATTTCAATGCTGTAGGTTTGCAAGGCTACAAGGTATGATCAGTTTATGGTCATCAGTTTCTGCTACCAGACATTTATATATTCTTCAGAAGTATTCTAAAATTCAGTGCTTTTGGCTTTAAAACTGAATTCTTAAAAGGATGCATTATGTACATACAACAGAGTTTAGGAACGTGTACTTTAAAACTTTGGGTGCGTTTAACCTGTTTGATTTGGTGTATTCTATTTTGTTTTGCAGCTTCCAGAAGATTGTCGTTTAGCCGCTGTATTTGTTGCTGGTCTTTCACTCAGTGGTACCATTTCTGAACTTGTTTCTTATTTCTAATTTTTAATTTGTTGTATTCCTTTATATTTTATGCTGTTGCCTGTGAATTGAATGGCAGAAGACGGTGAAAGTGACGAGCAGGTTGTTTTAGTTAGCCAGAGTGGCACTGTAAACAGAATCAAAGTTAAAGATATATCTGTCCAGTCTCGACGGTCGAGGTAAGCTAGGATTCAATGCTTTAATAAAAGTGTGTAGCTGGTTCCAATTCATTACCTTCTCGTTTTCCTTCCTCAACTTCTTCAACCATGCTCTCTCTCTGTTGGGCAACCAGGGGAGTAATTCTGATGAGGCTGGAGCATGCTGGAAAGATCCAGTCAGCGTCACTGATATCCGCTGCGGCAGCAGAAGTAACAGAAGATTAGTCCTGCACCCAAGATGCAAGTAGTTTAGTCTGAATTGAATCCCTGGTGTACGCTGCATGCCAACTGCACATTGAGCATGCATTTTTGACTGGTTTCCTGTTGCTAATAAGCGTCAGGAATCATGCAAAATTCCACGCCAAGGAATAGTCAGTAGCTTATCATTTGGTGGGTAGATTTGCGGTTGCCATTGTTCTGTGTAGGTTGTGCGGTGCCCGCTGAACTCATAGCGTAATGAATAGGCATAACATGTATTTTTCGTGTCCGGAGTGATGGATGTAAAATGGCACTCTCTGGCTTGCAAAATCCTTGGTGTTTTCGCCTTGTGTTGGCCCTTCCCCTAAGGTATCTAATGATTGCTAGGTGTTAATTTTGGCTCGTTTGTCTGCTTTTATTTTTGAACGTATTCACATTAACTAAATATTCACTCCTAACAAAAACCACTGGCCTCCTGGTCGTCAGTTATAATGACCGAAATAAGTCAAAATTCCGGACATGGACGCGACAACAAGATTCAAATACGTCGACGCGGCTTTTGCCAGGAAGTGTTTGCTTCATATAGACGGCTGAAACAAACGTTGTAGCTAAAGCAGTGGCACGCAGCCATGCATTTCAATACCCCATCAGAACTGCAGAATTCATGCCATTGTCGAAAACGCTATCGTTCTGATGTGATTGTGTTAACATATGAACCATGAAAGAATCTCGTAATGTAATGGCAAACCAATTAACTCAACTTTACACTTTTTAGCTGCTTGGCTCAGAAACATCTCAAGGTCCAAATTACATAAAACAATTTATGCCATGCATTTCAATACACCAGCAGATGTGCAGAATCCATGCCATTGGCGAAAACGCTATCATTCTGATGTGATTCTGTTGAACATATGGACCATGAAAGAATCTTGGAATGTAATGGCAACCAATAACTCAACTGAACTCTTTTTAGCTGTTTGGTTCAGAAACATCTCAAGGCCCAAATTACATAAAACAATTTAACTGTGAAATCTTAAGCACAACTCAATAACTGTTGAGCTCAGGGCATACATCTTACATACGGAAATATCAACCCAACCCTAAATATCCAGCACCATCATCATCCAAAAGCTCCTAGATGATCCAAACCTCGCTTGAAAATTTAGGACTGCAAGGGTCATCAAACAGTTAAGGTGAGTAATGAAACCAACGATTTCTGTGAAAGTAGTGGAATCATGGCAGTCATCATCTTTTTAGAAAGTGTCATCAAACAGTTTCGGTCACAATCAAGTAGTGGAAATATTTGCAGTCATCATCTTTTTAGAAAGTGTCTAGCAAGAAGGTGAAATCATGGCATTGGTGAGCATACCTTGCTTGCAATGTTGCTGGACAGCCAGTCCAGGCCTTCGTACAATCCCTCACCAGTTGTAGCACAAGTGCTTTGAATGTACCTGTCACCAAGATTTAATGACTCTCAAGTCTCTGGCTGACTGCTAGCTAAGTACTACATTATATTACCAAGCAGAAATATGACACTACTAAAGCAATATAATAGCAAACGAGGAAAGAAGAAATCTGTTGATAGTGTATGTTACCAATGACGCTGGCGAAGTGAATGCAGTCCAAGCTTATCAGTAATCTCAGCGGCATTCATAGCATTTGGAAGATCTTGCTTGTTAGCAAACACAAGCAACACAGCGTCACGCAACTCATCCTGCAACCATTAACATCCATAGCTGTGAGCACATCACACAAAATTACATAATTACATACCAGGGAAAGGATTCTCAAGGGCACAAGGATTTACCTCATTCAGCATTCGGTGAAGCTCATCCCTTGCTTCAACAACACGGTCCCTATCATTGCTGTCCACAACGAAGATGAGACCCTGTGTGTTCTGGAAGTAATGCCTCCACAGCGGCCTGATCTGTTTTCAGACAATGGGGGGAGAAAAAATCACGGCACAGTTTGAACTAAAGACAAGTAAATTCAGAAATTGAACAGCAGGACGTAGAATAATATTTTTCTAAGTGTACAAGAGAGGCACGAAGCAATATTAAAATAATCTATTGGAGAAGTGAGAAGCAGGATGTAGAACCAATGCCATATTATTAAAATGTTTAGACACGAAATTCGATCGTCGATCTTACCTTGTCCTGACCCCCGACATCCCAGACAGTGAAGCTGATGTTCTTGTACTCCACAGTTTCAACATTGAATCCTGTATTTGAAGGCAAGTCAACGCTGAGAACACACAATGTCGCAACTCACAGGTAAAGGCAGAGGCATGTTTGTGCAAACCTACCTTGTAAACAAAACATTTTGATTTTAAGTGAACAATTTCAAAATGGAATGTGGTGTTCAAGCTGCTTTGGCAAAAAACCCCACATGCCGTGTGAAGCAAGTAATCTTTTAACAGTCACTACCTCACTATGATTCTTCACTTCATTGTATTTGACTATTTGAGTAAATTTGCTGCTCCATCTGCTTGCTAAAGAGGCTTTAAATTCAGTGGAAGAGGATGAACGTCCTATGAAGTATTAACAGAAACGCATTACGCTAGCTCACCATTCTTGTTGCTCCCAGGTATTTTTATTTTTAATTTAGAAAAAAAATGATCAAAATGGTGGATCATGTAGACAGAATTTTCAATTATTAAACTAGGTGTCCGTGGAATTATCCAATAACTTAATCCAAGTATATATATTCACAACGTGATGCTTATGAAGGCTGGTGCGCTCACCGATGGTGGGGATGGTGGTGACGATCTCGCCGAGCTTGAGCTTGTAGAGGATGGTGGTCTTTCCGGCGGCGTCGAGCCCCACCATGAGGATCCGCATCTCCTTCTTGGCGAACAGCCGGCTGAACAGCTTGGTGAACGTGAGCCCCATCTCTCCCCTCTCGCCTGCAACAAACAAACACCAAACCCAGGTCATCAGAACGCTGATCCACCACACGCCCGTCCCCTCCCGCAGCCACACGCCGCTAGATCTACGCGCACAGCACCCAGATCCACCTCGGGATCGAGCTTCCACCGCGGCGCGCGGAACCGAAGACCGCGGTACGAGATCCGCAGGCGAGCGGATGGATCCACACGCAGCCCAGCACGCGCGCGCGCGCGCAAACGGCCGACGAGAGCTTTCTGCCTATACTAGATCCCGGGCGCGGAGGAGCGATCCTCCACGGGGGAGAGGGGTGTGGGTGGTGGGACGGGGCTTGGCTCTCACCTTGTCGGCGGATCCGATTCGCGGTGGTGGGTTCGCCGGCGACGCAGCCGGGGACGGAGTAAGGCAACGGGCGGAGACCGGGAAGGAGATGCTTCTGACGGTGGAGCGCGTCCTCGCCTATTTTATACGGAGCCCACAGGAGGGAGCCGAGCCAGGCTTCCGTGCGCTGCGGGTCGCGTCAACCGAACGCGTCTCACCTCCACCGCATGTGCGTGCATATTCGACTGCAGGCACCGCATAGGGTGAAAATTTTAATTACCAAAATCCTTCGTAGCAGTACGGTAAAGGTTCTCAGACAGCTATGTTTGCATGCCTGCGTATTGGTTTGACATTGAACTGTAATATACTCTTGCTCCAATATATTTGTCACTCTAGATTTTATACTCTCTTCCATGTGTATTTACAACTATCATTCTTGTTGAAAGATATTTCTTTTTTTCTCGAATACACAAGAGACTTGCGTATCTTTGTAATTAAGGTATAAAAGGTATATTCTTAGAACCATAGTAAATTTTGTAATAAGTATTTTTCATATACATGTACAAATATGCTTTCATTCAAAGATTAATAGTTTAAAAGTTTTTTATGTTCGAACTATAAATCAATCCTGTCCTAGCCATGTTTTTTTTCTTGCATGGGTGGGGGGAACTGACCTTGATGAGGATTTTCTCCACGATGCCAGTAGTTATTATTTATTTGCTAACTGGGTGGAACCGATCCCCTGCACCGCCGCTCTCCTTCCAATCCTATGAAGTGACAACTCCGGCGAGGGCCGAGGGGGCTTCCACCATTCCTGGCAGGAAAAAGTCTACTTAACCCCCTGAACTATCAGCTAGCGTCTAACTTACACCCCCAACTATAAAACCGTCTGTTTTACACCCTAAACTATTCAAAACCGTTCAAATTACACCCTGAGGCGGTTTTGGACGGCGGTTTTGCTACAGTAACCATGGTTTTGCTACAGTAACGGCGGTTTTGACTTTTTCTTTTTCTATTTATTTCCGCTGAATCTTTGAAAAATCATAGTAAATCACAGAAAAATCATAAAATAGAAAATCTAATTTTATTGGACTCCACATGAGTAGATCTACACGATGAACATATAATATAGTATGCTTTAGTACAAATTTTTTCTGTAGCTTTAAATTAGTTAGAAAATCAAATTTTATCTGTAATTAATTGGAATAATTCATAGCTACAGCTTCTATGGTCCGATTGTGGTGAAATTTTTATGATGGGGTTATTATTATATGTTTGAACTATAGCAAAAATTTCATACTCATTGGATCATATATAACTTAATTATAGATTTATTTAGGTTTATGTTTAGGTTTATGCTTGTTAAATATAAATAAATCTATAACTAAATTATACATGATCCAATGAGTATGAAATTTTTACTATAGTTCAAGCATATAATAATAACCCCATCATAAAAATTTCACCACAATCGGACCATAGAAGCTGTAGCTATGAATTATTCCAATTAATTACAGATAAAATTTGATTTTCTAACTAATTTAAAGCTACAGAAAAAATTTGTACTAAAGCATACTATATTATATGTTCATCGTGTAGATCTACTCATGTGGAGTCCAATAAAATTAGATTTTCTATTTTATGATTTTTCTGTGATTTACTATGATTTTCAAAGATTCAGCGGAAATAAATAGAAAAAGAAAAAGTCAAAACCGACGTTACTGTAGCAAAACCATGGTTACTGTAGCAAAGCCGTCGTCCAAAACCGCCTCAGGGTGTAATTTGAACGGTTTTGAATAGTTCAGGGTGTAAAACAGACGGTTTTATAGTTGGGGGTGTAAGTTAGACGCTAGCTGATAGTTCAGGGGGTTAAGTAGACTTTTTCCATTCCTGGTAGGGCCTTGTTTAGTTACCTGATTTTGGACCTCCCGAATCACTGGTCTATACTGTAGCATTTTTGTTTTTATTTGGTAATAATTATCCAAACATTGATTAATTAGGGTCAAAATGTTCGTCTTGCAAAGTACAACAAAACTGTGCAATTAGTTTTTGATTTCATCTACATTTAGTACTTCATACATGTGCCGACATTTTGATGTGATGAGGAATCCTCTTTTTGCACAGTAGAATTTGGGAGCAAATTTGGGGAACTAAACATGGCCTAGGACACCGTAAGTCGAATTCGAGGCCGCCCTTTTGCGGCACTGTACACTGTTCCCTACGGCCTCTCCTCGCCGACGAGGATGGTAGCGTCGTCGCCGAGCCCGTCGTTGTCGTCCTCACCAACATCAGAACACTATTGTTCAAAAAAAAAAAACATCAGAACACTAAGCTCGTTGTTGAAAATCCTCCATTTGGGACTGGGCCTCGTTGTTTGGTGTGGAAGTGTGTTTCAATCTTTGACTTAGCAGAGGGCAATAGCCAGTAGGGATTGATGTGTATGTTGTTGTGTCTTACGTCCCTATAAGCTATTGTTTTTCGTACGGTTTCTGTATTTACTTTGCATCTCAATTTTTGCAACACGGCCCTGTTCACTTGAACTATTTCAGCAGTACTTTTTAACAAATAAACCATATTTTCTTCTTACAACAAATTAGCATAAGCATCAGTATAAACCAAATTTCAGCGATGAACATGTTTACCCGTTGTTGTTCACACACGAATACGTCACCGTGTGCCCCCGGCGATGAGCGTGATACGCAGGACACGTCGCTGGAGGAGCCTCGCCGGAAGCGCGATACGCAAGACACGCCGGCGAGGTCTCTTGAAACCGGAAACCCCACACGCCCGAGAGAGACCCGTCAGGGCGTGCGGCGGCTATGGGCTGCCCTAGCCGACCTGACCGCTCTAGAGCTTCGCCATCATTGAAGCAATGAACATCGTCAACAATGAAGAATGAGAAGCAGTAGTAGATTGAAAGACATGATATAAAAAATAATAGTAGATGTGTTTGATAGGTTCGATGGTGTGTTGTCAATCGGCTATCACCCTTTATATTTACTAGCAAACATGCCCGTGCATTGCAACGGGATCCAATACGTAGTGAGTTTTAGCACGGGTCATGAGTTCGAGTCAAAAAATTAAATTAAGTTAGTGGTAAAAATCTTTGTTTTCTTAGGAGTCAAAGATTAAAGTGGATGTAATGTCTTATTTATTGTTTGTTTTTACTCTTATTATATTTATTAGAATATGAAAAAACCAGGTGGAGAAAATATTGAGAACAAAATCAGAAAAGTCGAGCTAGTGTCAAAAACATCCACGAGAAAAAAAATCTGAGCATACTCGAAGCCAAGTAGAAAATAATCATGACAAAAATTAAAATGTACTCTAAAAAATAGCCAAAAAATCAGAATATATTCCGAGCCAAGTAAAAAGCGTCCAAATAAACGTAAAGCAATACGTACTCGGAGCAAGTAAAAATAGACAAACCAGAAAAAAGTGAAAAAAATAGAAAAGAAACGAAACAAAGAAATTATGCCCTTCTTTCCTCTTTATTAGATTTCTATTATTATATTTTTGTATTTGGATTAAGATTCCTATTACGGTTACTCGGAGTTGAAGAGATCTAATTAGATTAAGATTCCTAGTTGTCCATATTATTATATTTTTCCTATTTGGATTAAGATTTGGATTGACCCGAAATCAGAGAGATTTAATTAGATTAGGATTCCTAGTTATATAAAGAAAAAGGCTATAGACGGTTTTTCACATTCACAAAGTTAGTTGTTGAGGGATGGTCGGATAAAAAATAGGTGGAGAGAAATTTTACCTCTTTATTATTAGGTATAAGTATAATATAGATATAGATATAGATATAGATATAGATATAGATATAGATATAGATATAGATATAGAGAACGGCTGGCCTTTCATGATGTCAAACAGCCTTTTCGCTGGTTTATTATAACTGAAAGTACTGTTCGTTGGTTTATTGTGAGCTGCTAGATAGCTGCTGATTTGGCTGAATAGCTCGAACGAACAGGCTGAAAGAAAACGAAGCCCGAAAAGAATACAAGTCATGTCATCTTGTAATTTCCTATAAATAAACCAGTGATGCTCCTTTTTCTATTCGGCCAATCATGGTTAGATGCAAACGTGAGATACGTCATACTTGAATTCGGACCCCAGCTCTTTCCTTGATCAAACTCATTCTACCGATTTCCTTTTTGCTTCACGGATGCACATGCACCAGCGCGTATCAAAGATCACGTACCTGGCCGAGACGATTTCTCATGCTGCTGTACGAAGCAGACGTGACACGCTTGGAGACTCAGCCAAAACAATTCCCTATTCTGTTACCGTGTGTTTGGATTGGGGGATCTGGTGGGATATCCCGGGTCCTGTTTGGTTGGCGGGTTCGTGAAATTGAGATCGACCCGGGATGGTATATTTCCTTCAGATGCAGGTTCAAACGATTCCCTCAAATCGAGCGGACCAACTGAACCCAGATGGATGGCGTCGCGAGCTCTGTCTCCTTCTTCCTCCCGTTTGTCGCTCTCCTCCCTCCCCCTCCTCGGAGGTCGCGGCGGCGCTGCCCTTGTCCCTAGCCCCGGCTCTACGGATCTGGGCGGGCGCGCGAAGGACAGGGCGGGCGACCTCGGGATAGGGGAGGCGGCGGCCATGGCAGGGCGAGCTCGGGCCTGGGGAGGCGGCGGCCATGGCGGGCGAGCTCGGGCCCGGGGAGGCAGCAGCCATGGCGGGCGAGCTCAGGCCCGGGGAGGCGGCGGCCATGGCGGGGCAAGCTCAGGCCCGGGGAAGCGGCGGCCATGGCAGGGCGAGCGCGGATTGCCGTAGCAGGGATGTGGGGCGGTGTGGCGGGGCATGGCAGCGCGCGGGTGGGGCGGCGCGGTGCGGGGAGGCGCGAACGCGATGGAGCGGCACCGTGCGGGACGCGGTGGCGGTGTAGGGCGCCGTTGGGGCGAGGCAGCGCGGTGCCGGTGCGAGTCGCGGCGGGGCAGCTGTTGATATTTGGTAACGCAATTAGGAAATAGGATCCGCAAGCGCACGGATATCGGTGAGCACTTCACCCGAGATGTTATCCTGGGTATCGTATTTATATTTTTACCTTTAGGAGAAAGAGTGCATCTAACTAACCAAATCTATTACTACTAACCTTTAGGCTACAACCACTATGATTCGATGTGAGTGATGTATAGAGAAGACTACAACCGCACTCTTTTTCTAACCTTGGTAAGGATGATCTACTGTTCTATTGGGGGAGGTTTACGGAATCTAGACACCACAAAGGATGTTCAACCCGCACCTATAAACCCTATCGATCCTGCTAACGGGATATGGAATACAAAGGTAACTCGGAATTGTCACGTTCCTCGCTACTACCACGGTCCGGCTAGACGAGGGGATATCTATGAGTATCCTAGCTTAAACACCACGTTTATGCTAGAGATGATTACTCTAAACTCTACGCGAAGAGATCAAAGTAAACTCATAAACCAAAGAACAATAAAACAAAGAACTTACTAGAATTTAGAAGTCGAAATACTGAAGAATCCTGAGAACAAGCCTCGGGTTAGAAGAACTTGCTTCCGCAGGTACAACCTCGGAGTAGACACCGACAGGCCGGCTTCCTCCGATCTACACCTCCACTCTATCTCTCTCAATCTAGTAGAACTAATTCTACTTTCACATTGGATGCTAAGCCCTAAGAGGTGGGAACCCTAGAGGGAACCTCTCTCTCTAAACCCTAACTAGAGATATGCAACTGAATAATGAATTGGGGTCTTCTCCACCAGGGGTCAGGGGCCTTGCTTATATAGCCCTTTTGGATGAATCTGGACCGTCGGATCAAACCGACCTTCATCCTACGGTTTTCCTTGATCCTCAAAGGCGGTGGAGCATAATCCGCGAGACTCGACCTGATTGGTCCCGGGGGCAGGGCGGGCGCCCTAGGGCACAGGGCGGGCGCCCTGTGTCCTGGCCCGTTACGGCTCCCGTTCGTTCCCGTGACTTCTGGAATCTTCTAGATGTAAAATAATTACGTGTTCGGTTAATATCCCGTCATTAATCCGACATGTGGGCCTTTCTTCCGTTTTTCCTGATAACCCCCTGCAGAAATAGATAAACAGCAAAACTCGTGGAATTCTGTTAGATCAAACCCTAATTCTAGGTGTTGCTTACATATAGGTCCTTTTCTTTATTTATTTGATGGTTATAATTAATACTTAAGAACCGTCAACAGCAGCCCCATACTTAGGCTTTTACTCGTCCTCGAGAAAAGGTTGGTTAATAAAACATCTGGGGTTGAAACATTCTTTCATACCTGCAGCGTGTTGTAAAAATCCACTGTGCACTTATAGTCAGGGAAATATATGGTCAGAGTAAAGAGCCTTTCTTCTTCTTAATCCCTATCACTTGGAGTTTTTACATATTTTTGAAAAGAAAAACTTAGCATACCTTTATCCTCATAGGTGCTCTCAGAGTCACTCATTATCTTTTATATTTCTCTCTGAGGCTGTTTTGATTTTGCAAAAATAATTCTTTAAGCATACATACCTTGCATTTATTGTATGGTCAAAACCGGATCCGAGGAGAAGAATGCCATACTCTTAGATCAAAGATTTTGAAAATTAAAAACTTGTCACTCTTACTGGCATATTGCTTATTAGAGGGACAATGGGCTATCATTTTCTTTCCATCATATTTTTATCATATCTCATTTTTTTTCATTTTGGGTGGATACCGAAGTACCCCTAATTCTACTGCCGGACACTTGTCCATTTTTTTCCATGAGGTTATCGAGCACTTGCTCCTTTTTATTTCCTCGATATATTCATAATTTTGCATAGCCCATACCTCTAACGCAATAATACTTCGGAAGAGTGAATCTTTCTGAATAAAAATGTCTTGATCTTAGGAGTATGATAAATCTCTCAACAAGGGTCTAACTTGTTTTGAACAAACTCAATACAAAGCAGATAGCTTTAATTAATATTTTCATGTTTAGCAGGCATATAAAACTTGAGGATAGTAGCTATAATTTTGAGATTTTTAAAACAAATTCTCCAAGCAATAAAGATACTAAGAATAAGGTACTCATACCCTTACCATCTCTTATTCCACAATAACTTTTAGCAACACAGGGTTTTGAAATAATTTTAATAATTGCAGGTTTCCAGGAAATATCACAGAGTGAGATTGATCATGATTATAAGCATTTTTATCCTTTTAATTTATCATGTTTAGAGAGATAAAATTCTGCACAAACTAAGGTGAGTGTGTAAGTGTGTAATAAAAGTGTGCAGAGTGTGTACCTGGTTCATGGAGTGGTGCGATCGAAGTGTGTGTGACATGTCAGGGAATCTCTCCCATACTTATTTTCTGCTTTCTTGCACAAAAGTAAAGTAGAGACACACAAGACATACTAATAATAATCTTTATTAATCTTGAGGCATTTATTACAACCGAATAATAATAATAACCGAATATAATAGATCTAAACTGATTATAAGCGAACCTAATCGAATCTAATAATAACTAAGACATATATAGCCCCAAGATCTAATCTAGATAGCTCAGCGACGCTCACGCCTCCTAAGACTATGCTCTAACTCATCGATCCTCTTGTTGGCGTCGGGATCCTCCTTGGGCTTCTTGTTGAGGTCGTAGGGGACGACTTCCCAATCAACGTGGAACTTCTCGGCCATTGGAGCAGCTAGGAACTAAGCAAGATCTAATTTGAGGAAGGAGAGAAGGCTTGAATGAATTGGTGCTAAAAGCTGACGTTGGGGGTCTGTTTATATAGGGGGTAAAAACTGCTCTCGTGCATGGTCGGGACTCTTCCCGCCGTCATGTTTGCGAAACAAACCGAGGACGGAATTTTCCAGATAGCAACGGGCGAGGTTATCGCGTGGGAGAAGTCTGGGGCCGAGGGGAGACAAGGGCAGGGCGCCCGCCCTCATCCTCAGGGCGCCCGCCCTGTGTCCGGCTCCTCTACAAGCCTGCTTTCTCGAGCGTGTTTCTCACCGTGTTTTTATCCCGAAAAATATATACTTGGCCCAAAAACGTCAAATTAAAAGCGTCGGGCTTTAATTTTTAATTGGAAGGTAAAAATTGATCACGTCTATTTCTTCTAATTCTTTATTGGGCTCTAAAAGTAATTTAAGACGTTGACCATTTACCTTGAATAACGTACCTTCGTCATTTTGAAGTGTGATAGCTCCGTGGGATGATGAATGAATTACCTTGAATGGTCCTTCCCATTTGCTCCGGAGCTTTCCATGTCCGAAAAGCTTCACCCTGGAATTAAAAAGTAATACCTTATCTCCGAGTGAGAACTCCTTCTTCTTGATCCTCTTGTCATGCCATCTCTTGACTCTTTCTTTGTAGATCTTTGAATTGTGATATGCTTTCTCCCGCCATTCTTCTAACTCCGATAATTGCATTCTTCTATGTTTTCCGGCGATATCTAGGTCCATATTCCATCTTTTTATGGCCCAGTGTGCATTGAACTCAAGTTCAACAGGTAGGTGACAGGTCTTTCCGTATACCAATTGGTGTGGAGACATTCCAATTGGGGTCTTGTATGCTGTCCGGTAAGCCCAGAGTGCATCGGGTAACTTGTCCTTCCATGCCGTTCCCATCTCGTTCACCGTCTTCTGAAGAATGTTCTTGATTTGCTTGTTAGAAGTCTCTGCTTGGCCACTTGTCTGAGGATGATAGGGAGTAGCGACGTTGTGACGGATTCCATGTCTTGATAGATAGTGCTCGAAGCGCTTGTCAATGAAGTGTGATCCTCCATCACTTATCACTATCCTGGGGACTCCAAATCTTGGAAATATGATTTCCTCAAACATCCTCTTCGAACTGATATTGTCGGCATGTTTGCAAGGTAGTGCCTCTACCCACTTGGAGACGTAATCAACCGCCACCAAGATGAACTCACACTTCTTAGATGGGGGAAATGGACCCATGTAGTCTATTCCCCAGACATCAAAGAGTTCAATCTGAAGGTTGTTGGTGAGTGGCATGGCATCCCTTGTATTTATGTTTCCGTGCCTTTGACATGGCCCACATCTTCTGATATATTGCTTCGTGTCATCGTACATCGTAGGCCAGTAGAATCCACATTGCCAGATCTTTGAATGTGTACGGAATGCTCCATAGTGACCTCCGTATGGTGATGAGTGACATCTGTCGATGATCTTCAATCCTTCCTCAGTGGTCACACATCTTCTAAGTAGGCCATCAGCGCATACTCGAAAGAGATATGGCTCATCCCATATATGTGAACGACTTTCCTGAATAAGCTTCTTCTTGTTTGCTCCGGGTGGTACATAACTTGAAACCATAAAATTAACAATATCTGCATACCAGGGGTCAGATCTGTTAATCCCGTAAAGCATGTCGTCCCGGAGTGAGTCATTAATAGGGGGTTCCTGTGAATTCTTAAAGTACATTCTAGACAAGTGATCAGCAACAGAATTTTCTACTCCCTTTTTATCTTTTATTTCTAAGTCAAATTCTTGGAGTAATAAAATCCATCTGATTAAGCGAGGTTTAGCATCTTTCTTAGTGAGCAAATATTTTAGTGCAGCATGATCAGTGTAAACAATTATCTTAGCTCTAACTAAATAAGATCTAAATTTATCAATGGCAAAAACAACAGCCAGAAGCTTTTTTTCAGTGGTTGCATAATTAAGTTGAGCTCCTGTCAAAGTTTTACTTGCATAAGCAATTGCATGATGCTTTTTATCTTTAGTTTGTCCCAAAACTGCCCCCACAGCATAATCACTAGCATCACACATAATTTTAAAAGGCAACGACCAATCAGGGGGTTGAATGATTGGTGCAGAGATGAGTGCTTGCTTTAATAAATTGAAAGAATTTAGACATGCATCATCAAATTCGAAAGGAGCATCCTTGGCTAGCAAAAGAGTAAGTGGTCTCGCAATAAATGAAAAGTCTTTTATAAATCTGCGATAAAAACCAGCATGACCAAGAAAACTTCGAATTCCTTTTATATTCACAGGTGGAGGTAGTTGTTCTATTACTTCAATTTTAGCTTTATCTACCTCAATACCTCTTTCAGACACTAGGTGTCCTAGCACTATTCCTTCTCTAACCATAAAATGACATTTTTCCTAATTAAGGATTAAGTGCTTTTCTTCACATCTTTGCAAAACCTTATCTAAGTTCTCAAGACAACTATCAAAAGTTTTTCCATAAACTGAGAAATTATCCATGAAAACTTCCATAATCTCTTCAATCATATCAGAAAATATAGACATCATACATCTTTGAAAAGAAGCTGGTGCATTACATAACCCAAAAGACATTCTACGATAAGCATACGTTCTATATGGGCATGTAAAAGTGGTTTTGCTTTGATCATCAGGATGGATAGGGATCTGGTGATACCCTGAATATCCATCTAGAAAACAGAAAAACGAGTGTTTTGCTAACCGCTCAAGCATCTCATCTATAAAAGGCAAAGGAAAATGATCCTTTTTCATGGCTTTATTAAGTTTTCTATAGTCTATGCACATCCGCCACCCAGTGACGGTGCATTGCGGAATTAGCTCATTCTTATCATTAGTAACAACAGTCATGCCTCCCTTTTTAGGCACAACTTGAACAGGGCTTACCCACTCACTATGCGGCACAGGATATATAATCCCTGCATGCAACAACTTTATAACTTCTTTTTTAACTACCTCTCTCATCGCGTTGTTAAGTCTACGTTGAGGCTCTCGAGAGGGTGTAACAGAAGGATCTGTCGGAATACGATGGGTACAAATCATAGGACTGATTCCTGTGAGATCTTGAAGTGAGTAGCCGAAAATAGAGTGGTGTTTTTCAAGAATGGTCATTAATCGTAGAGTTTGCTCCTGAGTGAGTTTATTACTAACGATCACAGGAAACTCTGGATTATTGTTTAGGAAAGCATAGGTAAGACCGGGTGGTAAAGTTTTGAGTTCTATGGGGGGTCTAGGTGTTTCTGCAAACTCATCTAAGGGTTCAGGTTCAGAAGGTTCGGCCTCTTCTTCAGTGAAGAAGGGGACTTCCTCTTCTAAGTCTGGATCATCTAAAAGTTCTAGAGATGCAGCCTTTACCTCCTCCATAGGATCAGGCAAAAGATATGGCTCGGTCTTATTATTCAAGGAGTGAGTTATTGTAATTGGAAGTTTAAAATCCTTTCCCAAAGAAATATAGAGCTTTCCAGTTTGACCTTCATAAAGGAGTCTTCTAAAAGGTTATCCAATCAATAGGTCGAAACCCCATATATCAAAGATATAAAAGTTCAAATGAACCATGGAGCCTTCTACTATAAAGGGTAGGACATTAATAATTCCAAGACTGGGGACTAATCGTCCCGAAGATTCCTTTATGACCTTTGTTGTGGGGGTTAAAACAAGTTTCCCAAATAAATTAAGTGCAAAAGCTTCGGACATAATATTGATCCCCACAACAGGATTATAGAGAGCGTTAAATTGATCAGAATTATAAGCACAACGTATAGTTATAGAGGGTGTGTCCACTCGGATTACTTCAGAGGAAAGCTCTGACTCCTCTAACCATTCGCTACTCATAACCGAGATAAGCTCTCTCAATTGACGTTCACTTGGTAAACAAATGCTAAATTGGCCGTTTTGGGGTCGGTCTATAGAATGGTAGTTTGAAATGTTTCCAAAATCGGCAAAGAGATCGGATTCTATGTCTAGCATGAAATCAGATGGTAGAATTTCTTCCTTTTGTGGCTTAGAACCTGGGATAGCTAAAGTAGATGAAAAATTTGGCAGAGTGTCTACTTCGGCTTCGTAGGTTTTATCATGGAGGGCATTATCCATCTCAGCTTCTAGGATTCTATTCAAGATCCCCTTAGCTTCATCAGTAGGGATACGAAAGAAAGAACCTCTAGCCATAGTATGCAGCATTTGTTTATTATCTTTCTGAAGACCTCGAAAAAAGTGAAATAAAAGAACAGTGTCTTCAAGCAAAAGTTTTGGACCAGATTCTAAAAGATCAGAAAAACGTTTCCAGGATTTCCCCAAAGTTTCATTATCTTTTTGTTTAAAAGATAGGACTTCGAGTCTAAGGTCACCAGTACGGTCAAGGGAATAAAAATCTAGACAAAAGTTGGCTCTTAAAACTCCCCATTCACCTTGCTGTTGACTTACCTTCTGACTATACCATCGTCTAGCTTCTCCTCTTAAAGAAAAAGGAAAAAGCTTCCAACGTAAAGTCTTATCAGAGATGCCATCAATGCGAAGACAATCGCATGTCTGCTCAAAATCTCTAATATGAAGGTAAGGGTTTTCGTCTTCCTTTCCCAAAAAAGATAAATTTTGAATCATCGCAATCAACCTTGAACTTAACTTATACTGGGATGTTTGGATAGGCTGTGATGACTCCCATGGTAAAAGGTCAGTTGCTGAAGGTGTTGCGGCATCAAAGATAGATATAGAACCTTGGTTTTTCATTTTTGGTAAAAAGAAAAAGAAAGAATGAAAAAGATAAGAAAATAAAAAGTATGAATACAAGCTAGTAGTAAGACTCAAGGTTATCTCAGCAAACCGTCTTTCTCCTCGGCAACGGCGCCAGAAATGCTTGTTGATATTTGGTAACACAATTAGGAAATAGGATCCGCAAGCGCACGGATATCGGTGAGCACTTCACCCGAGATGTTATCCTGGGTATCGTATTTATATTTTTACCTTTAGGAGAAAGAGTGCATCTAACTAACCAAATCTATTACTACTAACCTTTAGGCTACAACCACTATGATTCGATGTGAGTGATGTATAGAGAAGACTACAACCGCACTCTTTTTCTAACCTTGGTAAGGATGATCTACTGTTCTATTGGGGGAGGTTTACGGAATCTAGACACCACAAAGGATGTTCAACCCGCACCTATAAACCCTATCGATCCTGCTAACGGGATATGGAATACAAAGGTAACTCGGAATTGTCACGTTCCTCGCTACTACCACGGTCCGGCTAGACGAGGGGATATCTATGAGTATCCTAGCTTAAACACCACGTTTACGCTAGAGATGATTACTCTAAACTCTACGCGAAGAGATCAAAGTAAACTCATAAACCAAAGAACAATAAAACAAAGAACTTACTAGAATTTAGAAGTCGAAATACTGAAGAATCCTGAGAACAAGCCTCGGGTTAGAAGAACTTGCTCCCGCAGGTACAACCTCGGAGTAGACACCGACAGGCCGGCTTCCTCCGATCTACACCTCCACTCTATCTCTCTCAATCTAGTAGAACTAATTCTACTTTCACATTGGATGCTAAGCCCTAAGAGGTGGGAACCCTAGAGGGAACCTCTCTCTCTAAACCCTAACTAGAGATATGCAACTGAATAATGAATTGGGGTCTTCTCCACCAGGGGTCAGGGGCCTTGCTTGTATAGCCCTTTTGGATGAATCTGGACCGTCGGATCAAACCGACCTTCATCCTACGGTTTTCCTTGATCCTCAAAGGCGGTGGAGCATAATCCGCGAGACTCGACCTGATTGGTCCCGGGGGCAGAGCGGGCGCCCTAGGGCACAGGGCGGGCGCCCTGTGTCCTGGCCCGTTACGGCTCCCGTTCGTTCCCGTGACTTCTGGAATCTTCTAGATGTAAGATAATTACGTGTTCGGTTAATATCCCGTCATTAATCCGACATGTGGGCCTTTCTTCCGTTTTTCCTGATAACCCCCTGCAGAAATAGATAAACAGCAAAACTCGTGAAATTCTGTTAGATCAAACCCTAATTCTAGGTGTTGCTTGCATATAGGTCCTTTTCTTTATTTATTTGATGGTTATAATTAATACTTAAGAACCGTCAACAGCAGCGCGGTGCGGTGCGGGTCGCCGGGAGGTGGAAGAAGGGAATGAACTCGCTGACAGCTGGGTCCCACGTAGATTGCAACTGACAGAGTTAACAGGACCATCCATCCTAACCCACTCCATCCCTCGTACCAAACAAAAAACTGGAACGGCTTCAACCCTCAAATCAAACACAAAATTTGTTCATCCCATCCCAAAAACTGGGTTGGTTCCATCCCAACCCACTTGGTCCCCCAAACCAAACACACGTTACTCACCCAGAATTACCATGCACGCATGCAGTTATTCCTTTGTTGTCAAAACTATTCGGCTCAATTAATTCTCTTTGACTCTTGAATCCTTCAACGTGTAGACCGGCATGCACGACCTGCAATTGGATGATCCATGCATGGCAGCTTCTCATATGCACAAAGCTAGCTACTGCCTGCCAATATTAATCCATCTTCATAACACAAATTACTCTTTTCTTTTTCCATGCATAGTGCCCAGCAGCAGAGTGCTCCTTGAACTTTTAATCCCCATACGAAGAATCAGCAACTTGGCAATGCACTTGGACCACTCGGCGATGTACTCCGATCAGACAGCAAACCAGTCGGTAGCAACACAAGTTAGTCGGCAACAAGATCAAGCAGTCGGATCAATCGTCTATGCGCTTGAAATATCCTCGTACTGCGTGAAGCCTCCTACCTCCATCAAATAATTCTGATTTGCCTCCGACCATCTTACACCGATTATTAGGACTTGACTGTGAAGTACTATTTGACCTAGAATAATATATGCATGTAGTAGTTTGTCCCATTTAAACAACAGATCACCTCATCCTTTGATTCCGACTTGATCAGAGCAATTGGCAATAATGTTCAATAATCCCCTCGATCAAGAGTCCGAGTAAACATATGCCCTCGGCTATCTTTGCCAGGTGACCATAAACAATCGACTACTAAATCTGAGCCAAGTGAACTTATGCATTTTTTAGACAAATTTGAGTATCAACAGTTGTGTTCCTCTGTTATGGTATATCCACTATCCCAACAAGAGGCTTGGGCAGTTTTCGAGGGGGGCAATGCTCGAACTTGAACCTTCCGTTCGAAGAATTTTCCTTTTTCATGTTTCCTGGCAGGAAAAGTTTAGGACAGTACACAATACAAGTACTGATCCACGGGTGTCACATAGTCACATATATTACAGATATTTTTATTTTTAGAAGAAAACCAAACTAGGCATATGAGAGCCAGGGAAAAATATTTGCAATATATAATCGCTAATGCTCCACCACGGGCATCCGTTCTGCGCCGGTCAGTCCGAACGTGGCTAGTTGGGTTGCGGACTGGCCCACAGGCCTGCATCCCTCACCGGCATACACGGTTTGTCCAAAAAAGAAAAAAAAAGAGAAGAGAGCGACATCTTATCTTTCTCATTCGCATCGCTCCACCACACCGTCCACACTTCGGTCGCGTACGCATGAGCTCTGCTAGTGCCCGCGTCCGCCTACGCACGAGCGTCGAGCGTCGCCGCCGTCCGCATACGCACGAGTGTCGTGCGCTGCTGCTAGCTGCGTACGCACGAGCACCACCGGCCACACTGCGCCGCCCGCCCGTGGTGAGGGAGACAGCTGCCGCCTCCACTACGGGGCTGGACGCGTGGTCGGCGGCCAGGAAGACCTCTGCCTCCGCCTACCTAGCTTGCTGTGGCCAGGTGTGGAGCTCGCCCGCGTGCAGCTCACCGTAGCCTGGGTGGAGCCCGCCCACGCACATCTAGCGCCTGCCTACCCAGTTCGCTGTGGCTAGGGCGGAACTCGCCCGCATGCAGCCCACGACGGCCGGGATAGAACTCCACACACCGACGAGGATCCATTCTTCCAAGCAACAAGGAGATATTTGCGCTGAAACTACATGGTGCAAGGGTCTATTTCAAGTGTTTCAAATGTTTCTGAGGTATGTTATAAGTGCTTTTTATATCGATGTTGCAAAAGTAGATCGAGATGTTGCACATGTTGCAATGGTGTTTTTAAGTGTATGTTTCAAATGTTTCATCTGTTTCAGACGTATGTTGCAAGTGTTTCATCTAGATGTTGCAAAAGTAAATCTGGATGTTGCATATACGTGTATGTTGCAAGCCTATGTTTCTAGTGTTTCAGGTGTTTCATACGTATGTTGCAAATGTTTTATCCGGATGTTGCATATGTTTTGCACCGGCTACAATGTGTTTTTCTGGTGTTTCAGACATATGTTGCAAGTGTTTCAATTGTTTCGGATGTATGTTGCTAGTGTTTCATCTAGATGTTGCAAAAAGTAGACCTTGGTGTTGCACATGGTGCAGTGGGACCCATCTGCAACAGCCACCTGCAGTAGCTGTTAGGCCCGCCTGTATGCGCGTGGGTGTGGATGGGGCACCACGGTGCGAGCGCGGGACATGAAGCGCGCGTGGGCCACTGTGCGGGCGTTGGCCCCCACGTGAAGTAGGCGCAACAGGCGGGGCACCCGGATACTAGCCCTATCTGAACATCCGGGCGCTAGATGTTCCGATATATAATAGATGGTATAAACCAATTGAAATTATATATAAGGAACATAGGAGAATGATATTTATTTACAGCATTTGCAACACTGGATGTGGAGGAGCAAATCATATCTTATCGGATTAGATGGTCCTGTGTGAACCAATATACATTTTTACGCATCATCGGTAAGATGTATATGTAACGTAACCGACCAATTTATACGAAATTAAGTAAGAAAATCACCTGCCGGAGCAGATAACCAACATACTTAATCCCATACAAACCCGGTAGTCCTTAAAATCACGAGGGATTTCAAACTTTTCAACAACTCTGCCAAGATCGTTCAAGTTTAGCAGTCACCATGCACATGATTATATAGGTTCACACATAATATAGATTCATCGGAGTTCGAAATAAAGAGTTATTAAAATACCAAGTTCTAATAGAAGTAGCGAAAGCAAGTAGTTTTTAAACCACGCACACACTTAAATCATTACAATGCCAGATACTGATCAGATCCAACAAGAGCATTGGGTTGAGATAAAGAGTGACCACGCCCTTGGTCTAAACATCTCCCATAGCTGGGTACAAGCAATTGATACAATAACGGTAGTACATCTATCCATCTGCAATAAGTGGGAATAAACCCTGAGTACGAGAATGTACTCAGCTAGACTTACCCGACATAACTAAAAATAAAGTGACTCCAAGGAGTATGAAAGACTTTATAGTGGGCTAGCTGACTTATTTGCAAAAAGCACATTTTAACATTAAGAACTACTTTTTCCAGAATTATTGCCTCAAGTTAATAATTATTAACCTGTCATCTAAATTTGCACCTGCACTAAAGCAATCACTTGATTAAGGCAATCAACTATAACCATATGATCATTTAGCATTTCATTCTCATCATAACCCTCAACCATCCGAGTGTTCCATAATCATTACTACGATAAAGTAGCTCAAGTCAAGTGCTCACTATCTAGGAGCGATGGCGATTCGAATCGATTACTAACCAGCTAGTGATTTATTCCTCACACAAACCACACTCACTCCGGAAGTGAGCTATAGATCACTGAATCAACTATTCAAGTAAACGCCTCAAGTTTGACAGGAACCACCGTACCCAGGGGCTGCCCGACTGCTCATTGGCCTTACCATCGCGCCCCTATGTCCTACCACTGCCTGCGCCAATACGGTGCGTTGCGGTCAATCTACTCAGCCCGAATAATTTCCCAGCTTTGCGGTCGAAAGGTACTTTATTCGGCCAACTAAATGTGAGGCATACGTTCAACATGACAAGAGGGACGACAACGATCGGTTCTTAATCGACATAGACGGAAACACTACAGTCCAAAACCCTGCAAAATTCCGTCCGGTCTCAAATTCATATCAACACTTGGTTATATTCCATGATGCCACATTCAGCCAAACAAAATCCAGGTAACCACTTATAGCTCGCAGGTGACAAGAAATCACCCGACTTCTACCGATCTAAACAAGCTAAGCAGTTACTCAACTTTGTATACCAGGATATATCAAGGAGATGATATCAAAGGATAAACAAGGTATAATACAGCAACAGTTGCAATTAACTCCTAAACTTAATGCATCAAACATAAGTAAGGCATAAGTTAAATATTTGCAAACCGACGAAGAAATGCTCCGAGGCTTGCCTCTCTCAAAAGAGCTGGGACGGTGGTCGGGGCACTCCTAAAGCTCTTCACCGGTCTCCTGTGCGGGCTCGTTCTACGATGCTCCCTCGTCCTGCTCCTCTGGCTCTGCTGCTGCCAACTCCTCCTGCGATCCTGTATGATACGTATGTATAAGTGCTTATGGAAGTGGTGCATCAGATGAAATAACATAAGATGATCATGAGTGCATGTATGTAGACGAACATGTTTAACTCTATTTGACCGAGTAAGTGCAAATCTCCTCTCTAGTACAGAAGATTACAACACACTCAAAACATGCACACATATCACACAACATTAACATATTGATTCGTACTAGGAAGTTATTAGTGCTTCAAAGATACACCAAAACAACACATATACACTAATCATGCATAGAGAAAGGTTCATTTATTTCATTTTAAACTAGGGTTATAGCAGCAACATATAATTCTGATGCCTAGAAAAATCTGAGAAATTTACGGTAGCATGCTTGTGCTCAGTGGAGCCTATCATAAAAATTTCACAGCTAAAGCATACTTATTTTAGCCTACACAAAAATGACAAGCTATGATGGATAAATGAGCACAAAAATACTTTGTTCTATGAAAAGTGTCAAATAACAGATTTCAGATTATGTTTAGCTTGTTATTAGCATAAGGACAGCTCACAAAAATTCCCAACTCAATATCTCATGTAAATATTTTATTATGAATTTCCTAAAAATTAACCAATAATTGCACGTAAATCAAAGCTACCACTTCAACCACAGAACATGGCATCACAAATAATTTTCACAGAAACTACATAGCAAAACAAGGCTAACAAAACAAGAATCATATTTTTCTGACCTATATTCTATTTACTATGCATTTTCCAAGAAATCAGCATTTTAGTCATTTAAATAAAGCTATATATAAACGTATCTCAAAACTGACATGCAAAATTTTACACCGTAGATCTACTCATAAGAAGCACAGAAAAATTTGTTTCATTCAATTTGGAGCAATATTTCACAAGATATGGATTTTACGAGCCATAAATCATTTTCTGGAAATCATTTTTTCAAAAACAACAAACCCTAAATACTAAGCGCACCCCACTGCTCTCCCTAGATCCAACTGACAGCTAGGCCCCGGGGTCAACCCGGTCCCACATGTCACACACACACAGAGGCAAGGGAGGGTTTGACTGCGGCGGATCTCGCCGCCGGTGAGGTTCTTGGCTGTGAGGCCGGCACCAACGGCTTCCCCTCGACGACGCCAGTCCAACGGTGAAGAAAGTGGCGGCTACGGCGAGCTCTAGCGGCGGCGGCGCCATGCGCCGGCGAGCGGCGGTGCTGCGCACGGTGGGCCCGCTGTTCCCGGCCACGGCAAGGCGCGGGGAGAGGCGTTGGAGCTTCGCGAGGCTATGGTGGAGTTGATGCGCGCGGGAGGAGAGAGAGGAAGGCACGGCGGCCAGGTTGGCCACGCAGGCGGCGGCGGTGATAGGCCGGAGGCGGAGAAGGCGACCGAATCCGGCCCCTACCTTCGTCGCTGGCGGCTGCGTGCGGGTGCGGACGGAGGCGTGAGGTCGAGCGGTGCTCCGTGCGCTAGCTGGCAGCTCGGGAGCGGCGGTGGCGCTGCACGGCGCCGGCAATGGCTGCGGCGGTGCGCTGCGGAGCTGCTGCTGCTGCGGCGCTTGGGCAAGCTAGGCGAAGCGGAAAGGGGCGAACGGGGGAGGAGCGGGGCTGCTCGGTCGAGTTAAGGCGAGCGGGAGAGCGGCAGGGCCCGCCGGCTTGCCAGCTGCTAGCCGGAGCCGTACGCCGGCGGCCACGGCCTTGCGCCGGTCGATGCAGGCGCGCGCGGGCGGGGCGCGGCGTGAGCGTGGGCTCGGCCCAGTGGGCCGGCCTGGTGGGAGGCGGTGAGGATTTTCCAAAATAAAATTCCTTTTTCATTTCTTTTACCATAAACAGCGAATAAAATGCCATTTTGATCATTTTCCAAGCATTTTCAAGAGGTGCTGCAAAAACAAAAGTTGCTCAGAATTTTATGCTCTTCAACCTTGCCAAAAGAAGAAAAGTCAAATTTCAAATAATTTTTGAGTTATGGAATTAAAGTCGATTCAATCAAAAACCCCATTTTTGGAAGATTATTTTTAAAGCAAAATTTGGCAAAACTTTGAATATAAACTTTGCTCCAAATTGCACCCTAAATATTTCTAAGTGGTTTAAGTGATCAAACAAGCACAAACATTATATAACAAGCACAATCATGGCATCAAACCTACTGAAACAAGACCTTGCAACACACATGTTTCATGATCATGTTTCACTTATATTTCATGTGATGCTTATAAATGCATAATGATGCTTATGATCATGATTTGCAAATGCTAATGCAAGCTTAACACCGGGGTATTACAGTATATAGGTGTGGAGTAATAAAATCATTGGATATGATGAGGTTATTAGGTTTATATATATAGTCTTATATAGAAAATTGACGGGAGAGCACAACATCCAAGATGGGACAACTCCACCTATCAGTCTAGTGTTCTTCTTTTATCTTAAACCCGAGGCTTAGTACTACTATGTTGTGGGTTTCAATGGACTTGGGTTTAGGAGGCGTGCTTCATAGTTATAGCGAATCGGGTCGGTATCCGCTGCGTGCTCTACCAAGAGGTCAAAGCAAGTACTATCCCAATACGCTTGGACCTTCGTCTACACAAGAGTTTTTCTTTTGCACGATTCCTGCCAAGAGCCCAAGAGCAGAGTTTAGGACTACACATGAGTTTTTCTTTTGCACGGTTCCTGCCAAGAGCCCAAGAGCAGAGTTTAGGACAGGCACAACAGCTAGCTTGCACTCCTGCTGCAGGGGTGAGGGGTGTACAATATGCTCGCTAGAGGATATATAGCAGCGTTGATCTCTTTCCGCGGGCATTGCATATATGATACATGGGGCTCTCGCCCGGACTTTACGATCCGGCCCCTTCCCAAGCAAGGTGTCCCGCGCGCGATACAACAGATCGTGCGCTGCTCGAATTCTTCGACCATCGGCCGGCCGCCCGCGCCATGGTGATCATCAGCCCGGCCGTCGACGACGCCGATCCCATCGCGGCGGCCAATGGCGCCCGCGCTCCTCTACCGGCGCCGGCGGCAAACAACTTCGACCCTGCTGCTGCATTGTCGCTCTTCGACGTCGTCCACGGGACGACGGCGACGGCAGACGTCGGTGCAGGCACTACGCCCTGGTGGAGCTCGTATTATGCGGCGTCGACGACAGCCACCAGCTCCGGCGCGTACGACGCCTCCTCGCCGTTCCAAAGCCATGGCGACGATCTCGCCTGCTACGCCGGGTCCATTATGGACACCTTGTTCCGGCAGCCGCCGGTGCCGCCGGTGCACATGCAGCCGCCGTCGATGGCGGAGCTATCCTACTTCTACTTCCCGCAGCTGCAGGGGTTCCCGCCATGCTTCGCCTCACCTTCCGCTATTGAACCTAGTACCATACGGCCGGAACTACAGTTGCCGACAACGATGATGCAGCCGGCGAGCGTCCCGCCGCCGCCGTACCCGCAAACCCAAGGGACAACGACCGCCCCTGCACTTGCAGACACGCAGCAGGCTCAAGAAGACGACACTAGGCCCGCTCCTCGGCGTCGTGGTCGGCCTTCCAAACGCGCCCTGGCCGTGTCCGAGCCGCCGCCCGTCTCCAAGCCTACCAAGCGTGTCGCCGTTGGAAGGAACCGAGCCGCATCGTCGTCGCAGAAGACAAGCTCTGCCGCCACCGGTTGGGCAACAGTGTCGTCTGCCGGTCATGTTCCAGATCAGGCTGGAGCTACCAGTAGCACCGGAAGCACCTCCGGCCAGGCTGCTGCGTGCACAAGCACAAAAAGCCCAATGGCGTTGCTCTGTGAGGAACGATGCCAGCTGCAGCCAGACTTCAGCAACGGCGCCTCAACAGGCGTAGTAGAGGGTCATCAGCAAGCTGCGATCGCGCCGTCGGAAGCGATGGTGACAGGACCACAATATGCGGACACTTCGGCTGTCGGCGTCAGGTTTCACCCGACGGACCAGCAGCTCATCGGCTTCCTCAGGATGAAGTACGCTGGGCAACAGATGCCCGTCAAATTCTTCAAGGAGTTCGACGTCTACCAAGCACACCCCATGGCGATCAAAGGTCGTTGTCGTCGTCCAACCTCGATCTCTAATTCCAACTGGAAGAAGAGAGATTAATTCGATCGCGAGCCAAGATACGAGCGCGCACATGCATCGATCATATCGATGGACCAAAATCTCTCGAAGACCTCATTGTTGCTTGTACGTTTGCAGGTGCCTGTGGGGAGAGCCAGGACGGGTGCTGGTACGCGTTCTCGCCTAGGGACCGCAAGTACAGGAACGGCAAGCGGCCGGCGAGGAGCGTCTTCGCGGAGGGCGGCGGCGAGCAGGTGGGCTTCTGGAAATCCAACAGCAGGCTGGGCGACGTACGCGCCGGCGGCAGCAAAGATGGCGCGGTGATAGGGAGGATGACGTCGCTCACGTTCCAGCTCGGCCGGCAGCCCAGGGGGAAGCAGACGGGGTGGAAGATGAAGGAGTACACCATCCCGGAGAACCAGCACCAGCCTGACGGCTCAGCCATGCTGGTATGCTCAACGAATTAATATAACACAGTAGCGAGACCCTTTTACTTATATTTGAGAAAAAGAGTTGTGATATGTGTGTTTTTGGGTTTGGTTTGTTTCCCATGCTACAGCTCAATGACTGGGTGGTGTGCAAGCTATTTTACAAAGAACGACCAACATGTACAAATGCAAAGAGCAAAACGGACGAGAAGAATGCCTTCTCTGTTGCTGTTGGGCAGGAACGACCTATGCATGGAAAGAGCGAGAAGGACAAGAGTGCCATCTCTGTTGGGCAGAAACGACCAAGACGTAGTAGAAAGAGCAAAAAGGACAAGAATGCCATCCCTGTTGCTGTTGGGCAGGAAGATGGAGCTGGCGAGGCCGCCGGTGAGAGCATGCAAGGTGAAGAAGATATGCAGCGGATGGTGCCTGCTGCTCACCAGGCTTCCGATTACTCTGAGCAAGACCTGTGTGTAGAGGACTACCTTGTATGTGATGTAGCATTTGCACAGTACAACGATGCTGCAAACTGTACCGTTTAACATGTACGGGCAAGCGTAAACCTGCCCCCGTCATCATGAATATGTAGCTACTAGGTTCCTGTAATAAGTATTAATTTAGGCATTGAACTGATACACTATATCTTAGTTTACATCCGTGTGTGTTATCCGTTTTCGGGTGATCCTGTAATAATACTATTTCCGTGTGTTGTACGTTCGCTACCAATCTCTTTCATGTAAGCTCATGCACCGGCTTGAGCTGCGGCCCAGGATCACCGGAAAACATCTGGTCCGAAAGGCCGGACCGGAGCCGTCCGCCGAACGGTGCGCGCGGGAACACAGCACGCGCAGGCGCGGGAGGCAGTGCGTTGACACAGGTACATTTGTGAGCCAAACCAAGTACATTAAAGATATGCTCAAAAAGTTTAGCATGGAAGATGTAAAGGGCATTACAACTCCAATGGGCACTAGTGGAAGCTTGGATAGTGACAAGAATGGCAACATGGTGGATCAAAAACTTTATAGATCAATGATTGGTAGCCTACTCTATGTGACGGCATCAAGACTCGATGTGATGTTTAGTGTATGTATGTGTGCAAGATTTCAAGCCTCACCAAGAGAAAGTCATTTGAAGGCAACAAAGAGAATATTGAGATACTTAAAGCATACACAAGATGTTGGATTGTGGTATCCCAAAGGTGCAAGCTTTGAGCTAGTTGGATATTCGGATTCCGACTATGCCGGTGACAAAGTGGAGAGAAAGAGCACTTCCGGGACTTGTCAATTGTTAGGAAGATCACTTGTCTCATGGTCATCCAAGAAGCAAAATAGTATTGCACTATCTACCGCCGAAGCCGAATACATCGTCGCGGGTAGTTGTTGTGCACAAATCTTGTGGATGAAGGCAACATTGAAGGATTTTGGAATCAATTTCAAGAATGTGCCATTGCTATGTGACAATAAAAGTGCCGTGAAGCTAACCAACAATCCGGTTCAACATCAAAGAACAAAGCATATTGATGTTCTTCATCATTTTATTAGAGATCATCAACAAAAGGGTGACATTGCTATTGAAAGTGTGGGCACCGAAGATCAATTAGCCGATCTATTCACCAAGCCACTTAATGAGAAGAGATTTCACAAGCTAAAGAATGAGTTGAACATACTTGACTTCTCCAACATGAGTTGATGCACCCCAATGTTATGACATGCCTCTCCTTCGAGCCCCAAGGTACAATTGGTTGACATGTCATACACTCTATACTAAGGACATGTTTAGTGCATCTAGTCATGATTTCTTATGTTCTAGGCTCATTCATGAAAATCAAATGAAATTGAAGTTTATATGGTGCCACTATTGTTTCTATGTCTTGTATGATCTAGTGGTAGCATATAACTTGTTTAAGTAGCTTGTGATCCTAAGTGTTTAATCTAGATCACTTGTCTAAATATTTGCTTCAACATGGTGCATGATAACCCTTCTAGTGAGGTGTGAAGAAGCTTGCCCTTAGATCAAATCAAAGCATTTTATTTATGCAAGTAATCTAGGTTGAATCACAAACTTGATCCTCACCCCATAATTCAACATGATAATCTATCTAAAATTGGTCCCTTGTGGTCATTGGTGCCAAAGGGGGAGAAAATGTTGTTCACAAAGATAGATTCTAAAGAGGGAGAAAACCTAAAGGGGAGAATTGATAAAAGAAGGGGATCAACTAAAATTTTGAGCACACAAGTAGGGGGAGCAAGCTCTTAAACATGAATATTGCATTTCCATGTGCACTTCATATGTATGATGCATAGTTATGCATTTGTTTTTCTCCAATACTTTGCTTGTGTGATGTTTTGCTAGTATATAATTGAATGGTGTATTGAAGTACTAGCATGAATAGGAAGTAGTTAGATTTTTCTTGCTTCATGTTTTTCAGAGTGGTACTAGAGCCTTGCTTATAATGTTGATCTCACGAGGTTTCTAGTTATGTTTGTGCTTTTTCAGGTGGTATTTAACTACACAAGGTGCTAAGATGGTGTTTATCGCTACTCCGATGGTATCACGCTTCAAAGGTCTATAATCTAAAACACTTAGCACCTATTGGTAGTCAATGCTCCTAATCTTTCCTATCTAACATGTATGCTTCCTATATCCAAACATATAGCATACATGTAGGGGGAGCCATTGCTATCAATTTGAATTTATGATCACATGTCCATAATTCTTACACATGGTAATATACTTGGACAATGTGACATGGGTTCAATCAAAATTTTATCATAATATCTTTGTGAATGGGTTGTCACCAATTACCAACAAGGGGGAGATTGAAAGCTCTATGTTTGGTGTTGGTAATTAGTGACAATGCATAAGTACTAATCCTATGCCTAAGTTGTATGTAGCATATGAGGATTAGTACATTCCAAGGTTGGTGGCAAGATGGACATGGTGATCATGATGGCCACACTTGGATTTGGACGCAATCCTACGTGATCAAGGCAAAGGTATATGCTTAAGGGTTGTGTTTTAGTAACCAAGACACCTAGTGGGTGTGGTTACATTATAGGATAGATAGCCGTACTATAAAGAGGGGAATGACGCGGCTATTGAACTCCTAAGTGCCTCTAGGTGTGCATTTCATATCATATGCATTTGGATTGAACTAATAATGCCTCGAAAAATAATTGTGAAAATGCTAACACACATGCACATAGTGATGGTCACTTGGTGATGTTAGCACGTTTGCGAAGGCGGTGGAGTTTGAGCGGTAGAGAGGGTTTGGGGTCCTCTCTCCCTCCCGCCGAGCTTGCGAGGCGGGATTCAGGCGTTTTCGAGAAGTTGAAACGCCTATTTTCCACTACGCCGGAAGTCGGAAAAAGAAACAGAGGCGAACGGAGGTCACAGTGGTGACCGGACGCTGGACCGGACGCGGTCACTGTTTGATCGGATGCGTCCGGTCAGCGTTCAGCGTCTGCGCATTTTTCAGTTGGTTGATCGGACGCGTCCGGTCGATCAGAGAGCTTACTGGACTCCAACCGGACGCTAGCACTGTGGCGTCCGGTCAGTTCTCCAGCGCGTCCGGTCGGTGTTTCGTTGTGCGTGGCTCAGGGTTGACCAGCGCGTCCGGTCAGTCACGGGACCGGCCCGTCCGGTCGTGACCAGCGCGTCCGGTTGTTGCGACCAGCGCGTCCGGTCAGCGTTTTGAAAAAGAGCCGTTGCGTGACCGGCGCGTCCGGTCAGTTGGACTAGCGCGTCCGGTCAGCGCGACTGTTGCTGAATCAAGTTTCTAACGGCTATATTCGAAGGGGTACGTCTATAAATACTCGTTGGCTGGCTCAAGGCTCCCTCTCTTGGAATTTTGACATACTTGTGAGCACTTTGAGCTAAGCAACTCCCCTCCCACTCATCTCTCTTGCTTCTTTGCATATTCGAAGTGAGATTGAGTGATCCAAGTGCATTTGCATTGTAAGATTGCATCTAGTTGGCATTTGGTGGTTGATTTGCTGCGTAATTCTTGTTTCTCTTGGTGGTTGCCGTGACCTAGACGGCTTGGAGCAGCTTGAAGGCGTTGGCAAGAGTTGGTGATTGTTCTTGGCCACCTCCGGTGATTGTGAGGGGTTTGTGCCTACCTCGGCGAAGCGCCAAAGGCAACAATAGTAAATTGCTCGTGTCATTGCAACCTTTTGCCATTTGGTAGGTTCTTGTGGTGCCTTTTGAGAGGCTCGGTGTGAGACCGATTAGGCACCGAACCACATGGTGAAGAGGGACACAACGGGGACTAGCGTGCCGGCAAGCACGTGAACCTCGGGATAAATCTTCGTGTCATCACTTTCATATTGTGATTGATTGATCCCGGTGTTCGGTTGTTTTGGTATTCATTGTTGATCATATTGGTTGGCTCAATACTTCGCCTCTCGGTGAAACCCTCCTAACTCAACTCCGCATTACTTTCTTAGTTATCTTTGCTATCTAGTTTGCTTTGCTAGAGTAGTTCTTTTGTATAGCTTGCTAGTTGTAGTTATAGTTACCTCCTCGGTTTAACTTGTGCGGTTGAGTGCCAATATACTTGAATTGTGAATTGGATAGGTGGCTTGCAAACACCCCGTAGGCTAAGCAAAACTCGCATCTCGCTACTTGTTGTATTGATAAACTTGTTTAGCTTGTCTTTGTAGAAATTTTTAAAAGGCTATTCACCCCCCTCTAGCCATCAAGACCTTTCAAGTGGTATCGGAGCCGTGGTCACCGTTTGTAAGGCTTAACAACCTCGGTGTAAGATGGCTCAAGTTGTGTTCAACCATGTCGGGGGCAAGCCTCTGTTCTTTGATGGTGTGTCATCTTTTGATCATTGGAAAAGAAAGATGAAGCAATATCTTGGCTCTATCAATGAGAAGGTTTGGGAGGTGACACATCATGATTATGCTATCATTGATCCCGACAACCTCACCAACAATGACCGCATCAACAACCAATGCAACACTATGGCTCTCAACACTCTCTACAATGGGATTGATGCAAAGGTCTTTGAGCAAATCAAGGATCTTGAGATGGCAAGTGAAGTGTGGACAAGATTAGAGGAAACATATGAGGGCACTTCAACGGTAAAGAGTGCCAAGCTCTATATGCTCAAGGATAAGTTTGCATGCTTCAAGATGAAGGATGATGAGTCCATACCGGAGATGTTCTATAGGCTACAAGTTATTGTCAATGATCTCAAGAGCCTAGGAGAAGATGTCAAGGACAAGGACTTCTCACATAAGTTCTTGATGAACTTACCTAAGAAGTTTGCTATCTTGAGGAAGATGATCCAAAGAGAGGTTGGACAAGGTGACTCCAAACCAAGTGCTTGGAGATGTCATGACCGATGCTCAATATGATGATGAAGATGAAGATGAGAAGAAGGAGATCAAGGTCAAGCAAGAGAAGCCCATTGCATTCAAGGCTTCATCTTCTAAGGGCAAGAGCAAGGTGGAGAGCGATGATGATGATCCATTCGATGATGAGACCATGGCCCTCCTAGTGCACAAGATGAGGAGGTTCATGAAGAAGAAATGATATGGTGCAAGAAAGAGAAGGGACTTCATGAAGGCAAAGGAGATGCTTTGCTACAATTGCAATAGCCCCGATCATGTAGTGGCAAAGTGTCCCTATGAAGACAAAAGATATTATGATGGAGAGTTGAAGTTAAAGAAGAACAAGAAGGATAAGAAGGAGAAGAAAGAGAATAAGAGCTTCGCTATCAACAAGAAGAAGAAGGGTGGTGGCTATGTGGTCACTTGGGATAGTGATAACTCTGATAGTGATGATGATAGCTCTAGTGATGATGAGAGGACCACTCGGCGAGCCATTGCAAGCATCGCCCTCTCCAACAAGCCATCCATCTTCGACACTACATCGATATGCCTTATGGCCAAGCCTACTAAGGTAAAATATGATGATAGTGATGATGATTCTTGTGCTAGTGATGGTTGTAGGAGTGATGATGAGGAGGATGAGAACTACTCCAAGGATGATCTATTGGGCATAATAGATCAAATGAGCAAGGGCTGCAAGAGGACAACCAAGAAGTGCAAAATCATGGAGCAAGAGCTCATTGCCAAGAGCAATGAAAATGATGCCTTGATGAAGGAGCTTGTTGCTCTCAAAAAGAGTAAGGAGTGCAAAGGAATTGAACAAGAGCTCAAAGCTCTTAGGAAATCCTTTGATGAGCTAGAGGCCTCTCGTGAGTGTCTAAAGGAAGACCACGAGGACCTTGAAGTTGCTCACACTAGGCTTAAGGAAGCCCACTCCTCTCTACTCGAGCTCATCAAGGAGAAGGACCTCAAGTTGGAGAAGCTCATGAAGGAAACTAAGGAGGAGCAAGTGATTGTCACTTGTGATATTGGACTAACATGTGATATTATTGATGACTCTTTATTTGTTGGTCCTACTAATGCTTCATGTAGCTCATTATCATCCACCACAACTAACTCTACCTCTACTACTAGTGATACATCGCTTGTGGTTGAGAATAACACTCTCAAGAGAGAGGTGGATGATCTCACCCGCGCATTAGGCAATGCCTATGGTGGGAATGCCCGCTTGCTAAAATGCTTGGGTAGCCAAAGGTTCTCTCTTAACAAAGAGGGTTTGGGCTATACTCCCAAGAAGGGCAAGGCGGCCTTTGCTACTCTAAAGTCTTGCTTTGTGAAGAGCAATGGTCGTTATTGCAATAGATGCAAACAAGTTGGGCATCTAGAGATTAATTGTAATAAAGTGAACAAGAACAACAACAAATTTCATGCTAAAATGGATTACATTCCTTTTGATTCTTGTTATGTGATTACCAAGGGTGAGAAAGGTGTGCATGCTAGGTTTGTTGGTACACCAATTGTGGGTCCAAAGAAGAAGACCATTTGGGTACCAAAGAGCTTAGTTACTAACCTCCAAGGACCCAAACAAGTATGGGTACCTAAGAAATATTAATTTATTTTGTAGGTAAATTACAAGGCCGGAGGAAGGCACTGGGTGCTTGATAGTGGGTGCTCTCAACATATGACCGGTGATTCAAGAATGTTCAACTCTCTCAAATCAAATGATAGTGGGATTGATAGTATCACATTTGGTGACAATAGCAAGGGTGATGTGAAGGCTCTTGGAAGGATTGCAATCTCAAATGATCATAGCATTTCCAATGTGCTCCTAGTTGAAAAGTTGAACTTCAATCTTCTCTCGGTTGCTCAATTGTGTGATCTAGGTTTCAAGTGCATATTTGGTGTTGATGATGTGGAGATAGTTAGTGTTGATGGCTCAAATTTGATCTTCAAGGGCTTTAGATATGAAAATCTATACTTGGTTGATTTCAATGCTAGTGACACTCAACTTTCAACATGCTTGCTCACCAAATCAAGTATGGGTTGGTTATGGCATAGAAGACTTGGTCATGTTGGCATGAAGCAATTGAACAAGTTAGTGAAGCATGACTTAGTTAGAGGCTTGAAGGATGTCACATTTGAGAAAGATAAGCTATGTAGTGCATGTCAAGCCGGAAAGGAAGTAGGCAACACTCATCCATTGAAAAGCATTATGAGTACTTCCAAGGCATTTGAGTTGTTGCACATGGATTTATTTGGGCCAACTACATATACAAGCATTGGTGGCAACAAGTATGGCTTTGTGATTGTGGATGATTTCACTAGATATACATGGGTATTCTTTCTTGAGGACAAGGGTGATGTATTTGACATATTCAAGAAGTTCATCAAGAGGGTACAAAATGAGTTTGAGACCACAATCAAGAAAGTGAGAAGTGACAATGGAAGTGAGTTTAGAAACACAAGAGTTGATGAGCTATGTGAGGAGCTTGGAATCAAGCATCAATTCTCGGCCAAGTATACACCTCAATCTAATGGCCTAGTTGAGAGAAAGAATAGAACTTTGATTGATATGGCAAGATCAATGTTAAATGAGTATAATGTGAGTCATTCATTTTGGGCCGAAGCAATCAACACAGCTTGCTTCTATAGCAACCGCCTCTATTGCCACAAGTTTCTAGAGAAGACACCATATGAGATCTTAAATGGAAGAAAGCCCAACATTGCATACTTTCGGGTATTTGGTTGCAAATGCTACATCTTGAAGAAGGGCTCTAGATTGAGCAAGTTTGAGAAGAAATGTGATGAAGGATTCTTACTTGGTTACTCCACTACTAGCAAAGCTTATAGAGTTTGGAATTTGGCTAGTGGCTTACTTGAGGAAGTTCATGATGTTGAGTTTGATGAAACAAATGGCTCTCAAGATGAGGAAAATAACTTGGATGGTGTTAGAGAAACTCAATTGACCAATGCTATGAAAGAAAAGGATATTGGTGATATTAGGCCGAAGCAAGTGATTGATGTGGATGACAACAAAGATCAAGTGCTCCAAAGTCCAATTACACAAGCTAGTGGTTCTCTAATGCAAAATCAAGCTAGTACATCATCTCAAGTGCAACAAGATCAACAAGTGGCTAGTTCATCATCTCCGACTCATGATCAACATCAACATCCAAGCAATCAAGTCCAAGTCCTCCAACCAACTAACATTGCAGGAGATCATCCATTGGATTCCATCATTGGTGACATACAAAGGGGAGTTCAAACTAGATTAAGATTGGCATCATTTTGTGCTCACTCTTCTTTTGTGTCAATAGAAGAACCCAAGGACATTGATAAAGCATTAAGAGATCCGGATTGGGTAAATGCAATGCATGAAGAGCTCAACAACTTTAAGAGAAATGAAGTATGGGAACTAGTTGAGAGGCCTAAGGATCATAATGTCATTGGAACAAGATGGGTCTTTCGCAACAAGCAAGATCAAGATGGAATAGTAATAAGAAACAAAGCAAGACTAGTGGCTCAAGGTTACACACAAATAGAGGGTCTTGACTTTGGTGAAACTTATGCCCCGGTTGCAAGATTAGAAGCAATTAGGATCTTACTTGCCTATGCTTGTGCTCATAATATCAAGCTATATCAAATGGATGTGAAGAGTGCATTTCTAAATGGGTACATTCAAGAAAAGGTGTATGTGGAGCAACCTCCCGGTTTTGAATATGACAAGAAACCCAACCATGTGTATAAGTTAAGGAAAGCTTTGTATGGATTGAAGCAAGCACCACGAGCATGGTATGAAAGATTGAGGGACTTCTTGCTAACTAAAGGATTTGTCATGGGCAAAGTGGATACTACTCTCTTCACCAAGAAGATTGGAAAAGACTTGTTTGTGTTGCAAATATATGTTGATGATATCATCTTCGGTTCAACCAATCAAGATTATTGTGATGAGTTTGGGAAAATGATGGCAAAGGAATTTGAAATGTCAATGATTGGTGAACTTAGTTTCTTTCTTGGACTTCAAATCAAGCAAATGAAGGAAGGAACATTTGTGAGCCAAACCAAGTACATCAAAGATATGCTCAAGAAGTTTGGCATGGAAGATGCAAAGGGCATTACAACCCCAATGGGCACTAGTGGAAGCTTGGATAGTGACAAGAATGGCAACATGGTGGATCAAAAGCTTTATAGATCAATGATTGGTAGCCTACTCTATGTGACGGCATCAAGACCCGATGTGATGTTTAGTGTATGTATGTGTGCAAGATTTCAAGCCTCACCAAGAGAAAGTCATTTGAAGGCAACAAAGAGAATATTGAGGTACTTAAAGCATACACGAGATGTTGGATTGTGGTATCCCAAAGGTGCAAGCTTTGAGCTAGTTGGATATTCGGATTCTGACTATGCCGGTGATAAAGTGGAGAGAAAGAGCACTTCCAGGACTTGTCAATTGTTAGGAAGATCACTTGTCTCATGGTCATCCAAGAAGCAAAATAGTATTGCACTATCTACCGCCGAAGCCGAATACATCGCCGCGGGTAGTTGTTGTGCACAAATCTTATGGATGAAGGCAACATTGAAGGATTTTGGAATCAATTTCAAGAATGTGCCATTGCTATGTGATAATGAAAGTGCTGTGAAGCTAACCAACAATCCGGTTCAACATCAAAGAACAAAGCATATTGATGTTCTTCATCATTTTATTAGAGATCATCAACAAAAGGGTGACATTGCTATTGAAAGTGTGGGCACCGAAGATCAATTAGCCGATCTAGTCACCAAGCCACTTGATGAGAAGAGATTTCACAAGCTAAAGAATGAGTTGAACATACTTGACTTCTCCAACATGAGTTGATGCACCCCAATGTTATGACATGCCTCTCCTTCGAGCCCCAAGGTACAATTGGTTGACATGTCATACACTCTATACTAAGGACATGTTTAGTGCATCTAGTCATGATTTCTTATGTTCTAGGCTCATTCATGAAAATCAAATGAAATTGAAGTTTATATGGTGCCACTATTGTTTCTATGTATTGTATGATCTAGTGGTAGCATATAACTTGTTTAAGTAGCTTGTGATCCTAAGTGTTTAATCTAGATCACTTGTCTAAATATTTGCTTCAACATGGTGCATGATAACCCTTCTAGTGAGGTGTGAAGAAGCTTGCCCTTGGATCAAATCAAAGCATTTTATTTATGCAAGTAATCTAGGTTGAATCACAAACTTGATCCTCACCCCATAATTCAACATGATAATCTATCTAAAATTGGTCCCTTGTGGTCATTGGTGCCAAAGGGGGAGAAAATGTTGTTCACAAAGATAGATTCTAAAGGGGGAGAAAACCTAAAGGGGAGAATTGATAAAAGAAGGGGATCAACTAAAATTTTGAGCACACAAGTAGGGGGAGCAAGCTCTTAAACATGAATGTTGCATTTCCATGTGCACTTCATATGTATGATGCATAGTTATGCATTTCTTTTTCTCCAATACTTTGCTTGTGTGATGTTTTGCTAGTATATAATTGAATGGTGTATTGAAGTACTAGCATGAATAGGAAGTAGTTAGATTTTTCTTGCTTCATGTTTTTCAGAGTGGTACTAGAGCCTTGCTTATAATGTTGATCTCACGAGGTTTCTAGTTATGTTTGTGCTTTTTCAGGTGGTATTTAACTACACAAGGTGCTAAGATGGTGTTTATCGCTACTCCGATGGTATCACGCTTCAAAGGTCTATAATCTAAAACACTTAGCACCTATTGGTAGTCAATGCTCCTAATCTTTCCTATCTAACATGTATGCTTCCTATATCCAAACATATAGCATACATGTAGGGGGAGCCATTGCTATCAATTTGAATTCATGATCACATGTCCATAATTCTTACACATGGTAATATACTTGGACAATGTGACATGGGTTCAATCAAAATTTTATCATAATATCTTTGTGAATGGGTTGTCACCAATTACCAACAAGGGGGAGATTAAAAGCTCTATGTTTGGTGTTGGTAATTAGTGACAATGCATAAGTACTAATCCTATGCCTAAGTTGTATGTAGCATATGAGGATTAGTACATTCCAAGGTTGGTGGCAAGATGGACATGGTGATCATGATGGCCACACTTGGATTTGGACGCAATCCTACGTGATCAAGGCAAAGGTATATGCTTAAGGGTTGTGTTTTAGTAACCAAGACACCTAGTGGGTGTGGTTACATTATAGGATAGATAGCCGTACTATAAAGAGGGGAATGACGCGGCTATTGAACTCCTAAGTGCCTCTAGGTGTGCATTTCATATCATATGCATTTGGATTGAACTAATAATGCCTCGAAAAATGATTGTGAAAATGCTAACACACATGCACATAGTGATGGTCACTTGGTGATGTTAGCACGTTTGCGAAGGCGGTGGAGTTTGAGCGGTAGAGAGGGTTTGGGGTCCTCTCTCCCTCCCGCCGAGCTTGCGAGGCGGGATTCAGGCGTTTTCGAGAAGTTGAAACTCCTATTTTCCACTACACCGGAAGTCGGAAAAAGAAACAGAGGCGAACGGAGGTCACAGTGGTGACCGGACGCTGGACCGGACGCGGTCACTGTTTGACCGGACGCGTCCGGTCAGCGTTCAGCGTCTGCGCGTTTTTCAGTTGGTTGATCGGACGCGCAGCGCGTCCGGTCACAGTCGACCGGACGCGTCCGGTCGATCAGGGAGCTTACTGGACTCCAACCGGACGCTAGCACTGTGGCGTCCGGTCAGTTCTCCAGCGCGTCCGGTCGGTGTTTCGTTGTGCGCGGCTCAGGGTTGACCAGCGCGTCCGGTCAGTCACGGGACCGGCGCGTCCGGTCGTGACCAGCGCGTCCGGTTGTTGCGACCAGCGCGTCCGGTCGGCGTTTCGAAAAAGAGCCGTTGCGTGACCGGCGCGTCCGGTCAGTTAGACTAGTGCGTCCGGTCAGCGCGACTGTTGCTGAATCAAGTTTCTAACGGCTATATTCGAAGGGGTACGTCTATAAATACTCGTTGGCTGGCTCAAGGCTCCCTCTCTTGGACTTTTGACATACTTGTGAGCACTTTGAGCTAAGCAACTCCCCTCCCACTCATCTCTCTTGCTTCTTTGCATATTCGAAGTGAGATTAAGTGATCCAAGTGCATTTGTATTGTAAGATTGCATCTAGTTGGCACTTGGTGGTTGATTTGCTGCGGGATTCTTGTTTCTCTTGGTGGTTGCCGCCACCTAGACGGCTTGGAGCATCTTGGAGGCGTTGGCAAGAGTTGGTGATTGTTCTTGGCCACCTCCGGTGATTGTGAGGGGTTTGTGCCTACCTCGGCGAAGCACCAAAGGCAACAATAGTAAATTGCTCGTGTCATTGCAACCTTTTGCCATTTGGTAGGTTCTTGTGGCGCCTTTTGAGAGGCTCGGTGTGAGACCGATTAGCCACCGAACCACGTGGTGAAGAGGGACACAACGGGGACTAGCGTGCCGGCAAGCACGTGAACCTCGGGATAAATCTTCGTGTCATCACTTTCATATTGTGATTGATTGATCCCGGTGTTCAGTTGTTTTGGTATTCATTGTTGATCATATTGGTTGGTTCAATACTTCGCCCCTCGGTGAAACCCTCCTAACTCAACTCCGCATTACTTTCTTAGTTATCTTTGCTAGCTAGTTTGCTTTGCTAGAGGAGTTCTTTTGTGTAGCTTGCTAGTTGTAGTTGTAGTTACCTCCTCGGTTTAACTTGTGCGGTTGAGTGCCAATATACTAGAATTGTGAATTGGATAGGTGGATTGCAAACACCCCGTAGGCTAAGCAAAACTCGCATCTCGCTACTTGTTGTATTGATAAACTTGTTTAGCTTGTCTTTGTAGAAATTTTTAAAAGGCTATTCACCCCCTCTAGCCATCAAGACCTTTCACGTGGGAGCCAAGTCCGGACGGGACAGACGTCTGTGGCAAAGAATTTTTGTTTTTATTTTTATTAAATCCCTTTTCAAATCTTATTTTAAATAACTCTGCTCATTTTTTTTTATTTTTATGTCTAACCCTTTTGGCCACGATAACACGCCTGGTCCAGCAAAATCATGTTACCCTGCCACATACATTAGTGCACCACATGCAATTAGTGCCGTGTCTCTTTAGTACAATAGTACTACTACGCCCACGGAAATGGTACGCCAAAGATTTTCATGTCGAAATCACTGTCTAATGTGGTAGATCATACCACGATAATACATGTGACACGATAACGTTATTTACTTGACGCTGCTAAGAGCGTTAAAAATAAAAAGTGGGTAGGTTTATTTTTTTAAAATAAGATTTGAAAAATGATTAAAAAGAAACATCCAGGAGGTGGACACCGGGGCTTTGGCCCTGCCATTTTTCCCGCACGAGATTTGAAGAATTACCAAAGTAATGCAGGCAGACACGGAAAAGAAAAGCATATGCAAGATACTCCCTCTGTTCTAAATTATAAGTCGTTTTGATATTTTTGGTATATCTATTTTGATATACATCTAGATATAATAATAATATTGTCTAGATACATAGTAAAATGAATGAACCAAAAAAATCAAAACGACTTATAACTTGGAACGGAGGGAGCACATGAGTACATGTGTACATCTTCTCCACAGTCTAGAAAGCGAACAAAAAAGTCGCATGGTCATTAATTTAACGGTGCACTTGAAACCTGCATGGACGAGATAAGACACTGCAGAATTTTCCCACTTTAGATGAAGGTGATAATCACTACGACTGGAACACTAGCTTAGGAAGGCAGCTTCGCTCATGTCCTCGCTCATATGGTTAGTACGGTTTCTTTCTTAGTGCTACTTACTATTGCACATGCTTTGGTTTTTGGCCTAATGACGGTCATTCAGTTTGTTAGGGGAAAGAAATCATGCGCAGGGCTTTAAAAAAAAAGAAATTATGCGCACGGTGAGTCGGTGACTGAGCATTGATATGCATGGATGATTCCGCGAAGAAAGAAAAGGTGGCGCAAAACGAGAGACGAGGAAGAAGAAAGGGTTGACACGTTTTAAGTGTCCTACTTCACGCCGATGTCGATACCTACCACGTTTTAAATGTTGGCTTTGACGTGGTAGCCTTCGACATAATTTGACATAATGCCAATGGAAAGACTTCAGTATTTTATTATTTAACTAGGATCATGCACGTGCGTTGCAACGGGAGCCGAAACTTTATCACGGGTAACATGTCTCGTAGATCATCATGCTTGGACAAAGCAACGGAACGCTTGACAAAGCATTTGGGATCCGGCTTCACCATGGCAATGGTAGACGGGTCCTCTCCATATTTTTTAGGTGTAGAGATTAACGCTAAGGTTTGGATTCAGTTTTTAGAAAAAGTTTTCATGAGAGTCTACCTATAAAAAAACAGTTTTTAGAAAGAGCTAAAATTTTTACGAGCTTGGATCGGGTGGTGGCTATGGAATCTGGATGGGGCGGCATGAGCGAGACAGGAAGGCGGCAGGTAGCACAGCATGATTGCGATCCGACGGCTTACACTGTCATGATGCCTGGGCACGGTTGGGTTGTGCCTCTTTTATCAAGCTGGGCCTTTATAGTTTGAAAAAAATAGGGAAACCAGCTTGCCCGTTCCATTGTGGAACTTCCGTTTTTCTTTGAACTGATCAGTGATGAAAACTACCATGCGTTTGTGTGTGTGTGTCGGAGGGAGGGGTGCGAGGTGCCAGTGGCTCGGCAGAAAGTCCGAATGGTAAACCGTAAACCCCAAACCCCCCTGTCCTGCTGTCCGCCACCTCCACTTGCTTGCTCCAGGCTCCAGCAAACCCTAGCGATGGAGGAAGGACAAGGAAAAACGGGTGGTGATGGCGGGGTGGGGGAGAGGGGGAGCGGTACTGGCTGCCATCACCATGCGCCTGACAACTAGAATTTTTGATCTACGACTTGATCCTGAGAGCAATGGGAAAAACTCTAGGCCCCTCCGAGACGTAGGTGAGCAAGCGGGTTATTTACATATTTTTGTTGATTTTGCTTTTCAGATGCACGATTGGATTAGACCTGTAGGGGAACGGATCCATATCCTGTCGTTTTATGTTAAAGATTTGTCTTGAATTTGTATATTTTTACTACTATTTCTACGAAGATGTGGTTTCCAGTTTTCTTCATATTATCATAGTCAAGTGGTTTAATAGCACCGTACGGGGTGTATGGCGTTTCTTTCAGCAAATCATGTACTCTTTGCTCAGGTTGTTTTTATTATTATTATCTGGATATATTGTATCCTTCAATGGTAGTGATAGTAAGTCTACTGCTATATAACGTATCTCATAATGTATCTAGTAAACTAGTGTACAAAAATCACATCTCTTCTAGAATCAGAGAGAAATGTGCAATGTGAATACTACTCAGTTTCTTTCCAGGTTATGTAATTGGTTACTGTTTCTAGGATTTATGTCACCTACTAAAACTATATTCTATAATTCAGCATTACTACTTCGATTTATGCAGAATTATACATCTCAAATATATCATATCAATCTAGGTTCATGCCACGATTTCATCATTTGATAAATATATCGGGAAATCTCTCCTTGAAATAGTTGATGAAACAGCAATGTGTTACTATCTCATACGGCTTCCCTAGATAATTTACACTGGCATGGAATAAAAAGACATGGAAAAGTCTAGTAATCATGAATACTTGTTACTTTCTCATACGTCTTCCCTATATAATTTACACTGGCATGGAATAAAAAAGACATGGAAAAGTCTAGTAATCATGAATACTTGCTTGATGTCCAGTACGACCCATCTATGCCATGATAGAAAAATATGCTTGACCATTCGGTGAGGAGATGTGTTAGTGGTAGAGAAGGATCCGTGAGGAGATGTGTTAGTGGTAGAGGAGGATACTCATAGGCAGCGAGAAAAGTATATCACTCATTATTGCAATTGGAGACAAGGATGAGATTTTATATAGCGCAGTCCCTGTCCAATTTGTGGGAATAAACAGAATTCCAACTCACTACACCGCGACAGCTTATTTAGGAGTCGATATTATTAAGAGCTAATTGAAGGTTGGGTATCAGGCCATGCAACTGTAACAAAGAGACATACATGCATTATTAACATCACTTTACAAATTATGAATCGGGTACCAGGATATATTTTGATAACCATTTTAATATACATGTTTCCAATGTATTGTTCAAGAATCCTTTTCCTATTTCCAGGCCTAGAGGTGTGATTGTGCCTTTAGCTCACTTGATGCCTCCATTATCAATCATTTGAATGGCAATCAAAAATAAATTATTGACGATATCTCGTGGTCTCTCTCCTGCTTGCATTAATGCTGGCTTTCACAACAAGAATGAGAGCAAAGAAGGGAGGAAGGGAGTGAGCCCAACTAGTGGGAGGCATCGAGTACCCCTCCCCTCTCCGGGTGGGAGGGAATGTTCTCTCTTATTTCCCATGGTGAGGTTGGTATTTATAGAAATGCCACTAGGGGTTACAAATGGATCTAGTGGGGTTTGTATTTACAAAAATTACCAAAGACTACAGATGACCCTCAAATATTATTCTCCGAACTCCTAGGCTATGTAATTGGGCCTTGAACACCCCAACAGTAGCCCCTCGGCTATTTGGTTTCGGTCGAAAGTACAAAACCCAATAGTTGAATACTACAAAGCGTGGCCCAATTACAACTCAGACTCAGCACACAACTTTCATCTGTACATAGATAGTCCGGGGATTACTTTGTCTCTGGCTAGTCCTCGGCATGTCTTTGTCTAGGCTTCGGTGGCAACCTTCATCTAAACTCCATGATCATGTCCTTGGCAGCTTGCTCCTTTGACCTTGAACCCTTGGTACCATGTTTTCGTAATTTAGCCTTCGTCAAAGACATTGATGTAGTTGAGGCAGGCGAAGCAGGCGAAGTAGTTGTAGATGATCACGACATGTCCCTAAGCTTTCATTCATAGGCGCCAAACAAAAGCTTTTTTGTTCGGGCAAATTGCTTGTCCAATGCGCTCCTCGCCAACCCCTCTTAGCTAGCGCTTGTGAGAAATTCTTTCGAAGACGTCGATGGCGATTGCTCCACTCCAAAATTTTGGTGAATGTGAAGTGGACACCTTGCCGAACAGTTAATGGAGGTGTTGTTCATGATGCCAAAGTCGTGGTGAGATCCCTTGCCGAAACATTGGTGAAGGCATAGTCGATGGTGCAGGAATTGGTGGCGAAGCCCCTCGTCAGAAAGCTGGCGTGGCGAAGCCCCTCGTAAAAAACTAACAAATGCATTGTTGAATGACGCCGAAGTCATTGGCGAGGCCCCTCATTAAAAAAGCTGGTGAAGGCGTAGTCGACGGCACCAAGGTCGGTAGCGAAGACTATAAGGCGTTGGTGAAACAGTCATCAACTGACACTAGAGCTGATGGTGAAACCCATGGCAAAGATGTTAGTGAAGGCATTTTTGTTGATGCCGGAATCAATGGTGAAACCTCTCATAGTTGATGATGCTGAAGTAAATGTCGAAGCCCTTCGTTGAAAAGTTGGCGAAGGTGTAGTGGATGATCGAGGTGATGTTGTGCGCTCCTCGCCAACCCCTCTGGGCTAGCTCTTATGAGAAATTGTTTCACGTGGTTGAGTTGGTAGACGTTGAAAATGTCGTAACTAGATATCCTCATGATCCGATTAGCGACAACAACATCACTTTTAGATTATTTTAGAGCCAACCCCATACCTTTCGGAGTGACAGGTCGAGGAGAGGCGAAAGGAGCCCCTCGATGATTTTAGATTTATAGGGTGAGAGACGGCAAAGAGAATCCCTTGGCCTTTTCAGATAATGAGCTCTTCAATGCTTTAGATCGGTTTAGCGCCAACCCCTCACACCTTTTCCGGGTGAAGGGCAAAGGGTCGCGAAATAAGCCTCTCAGCGTTGTTGTTAGATTAGTTCTTGTGCCAACTCATGTTCAATGTCGCCAATAGAGAAGCCCCTCGCCGGGGTGTTGGCGAAAGCTTAGATGATGACACTAGTGCTGATTGCAAAATGAATTTGAACAAAGTTTGCAAAACATTGAACTCATGGTCAATGTCGCTGATGGCGAAGCCCCTCGTCGGGGTGTTGGCGAAAGCTTAGATGATGACACTGATGCTGATTGTGAAATGAATTAGAACAAAGTTTGCAAAAACATTGATGCACATTTTGCTTTTGTTGTACATTTATTATTCAAGTCTTCGAAGATTTCGAACGTTCAGGTCTCCGGAGATTCTGAAAGGATCAAGTTATAGTATTTGCTATGCTGGGTTTTAATCTTCATAATCATCAAAACCCACTAGTACTGGCATTATCAAGCACTTCGAGACTTCAGACTATCGAAGATTCGTCTCCACGATTGAATTCGTGAAATTACAAAAAGTTTCAGAATTCTTCCTTGGTTGCCTTCGGTAATTATACCACGAATGCTACCCCAAAGCGAAACCATGCCACACCAGCTATTCGCTAGCGTTGGCACTTTGACCTCCTTAGGCATTATCCAATGGTACATTTCCACCGTCTTGCAAACCAATGATGTGGATGGACTCCCGATGGCGGTTGATGGCCAACCGCCCTTGTCTGAGGCGGTTTGGTGCACATGGGCCGTCGCTCGACGCCCCCCCGGAGCCCTCTGCCGTTGATCTTGAGATGGTGCACTCATCTTCAGTCCTCTAGAGCATTGGTACAAAGTTTGGTCAAAGTTGAGATTCCTCTTCTTCGGTTATGGATCATGGTTGGGTTGGCCAACCATGGCCGAGGTTACCCGAACCCCCATTTGGGCCTATGGGTGAACAAGGCTTCCATTTGGCTCATTGTTGAGCTAGAGGCCCTAGACCAAGTTTGGAGGCCATTGGACATAGGTCCAGGTCAGCTGACCTTGTCCTAGGTCATCCGACGCACCTCTTTGTCCAACTCCAGCCCTACCCGTGTTGAAATCATAACTTTGCCGTTCGAACTCCGAATTGGGTGAACCAAAAGTTAATTTCGTGTATCTCGACGAGATATTCGACATGGTGTAGTTAAAATGGGCATTTGATGAAGTGTTTTTACTATGTATGTAGCCACCTTGTTCCTACACTCACATAGCCATCACAACTTCTGCAAATGGTTAGAAGTAATCCCTATAACCATGGTTTATGTCATTTTTATCACTAATTTAGGTATGGTCGATGGTATAAAATGAGGTGTTAATGACCATCGACGAGCTCCCCCACACCGAATCTTTACTCGTCACGAGTAAAGGATTCAAACAAGAAAGGGGACTAAGCCAAGGTTCAGGTGGATTTGATACACAACTCAGGATATGATGCGAGCATAAAAGATATTCCAAGTCATATACTCATACTTGTGGGTTTTGAAGTGGCTACTGTTGAAATTTCTTAACGCAAACAGAAAGATTCCACAAGCGTACAAAATTACCGTTGTAGCTTTCACCCAAAAATATCCAGGGTATCGTATTTCCAAACTAGAGCATATAACATAAACAAAAGAATCATGATTTTGTATGAGCAGATTAATTCCTATGGAGACAAAAATGTATATGGGAGTTGGTGAACATTTATTTACCTGTGCACACCTGAGTATTCTTACCAGCAGCATCTATAGATGGGAGCCTTGAATATGCTGCAGTGGTGTATATGGTCCATCATAGGTCATCACCAAGGCTAGGCCGTACACACAATTAGTGTGTATGGACCATGGGCCATAGTGATGACAGCAAAGGTCTAGAGGAGGAGAATGCTCCTTCCCTCTCTCTTTTTTAATCTCTCACTTTTTTCTATATATTTTCTCTCTTTTTTTCTCTTCCTTTTTTAGTTTTTTTTCTTCTTCATTTTCTTTCTCTCCTTTTTTATCATCATTTTTAAATAATTTTTTATAGCAAGGTAGGGCTGTCATCATTTTTTTTCTTTTGAACCCAAAATGACCTTTAGTGTGGATGGAACTTTGTAGTGAGATTTTCACCACCCTCCCCCACACTTGAACTTTTGCGTAAAAGTCAAGTATGCAACGTCAGGGTTCTCCCTTTGAGTGTGTTCCATCACCAAAGAACATCAAGGTATGTAATTGATGCAGCTTTCATGTTTTCAGGCATCATACGCCCCATGTTCTTCTTGGTCTTAACTGAAAAGGTTAGCACACAAGAATATCCATAGGTGCATACTATCCTGACAACATGTTCTTGTTTTTATTAAAAAAAGAGTTGGTTATATATATATATATATATATAGAGGTATCTCTCGGCAGTGCTTTGTTTTATGGTCGCAAGCTCAACCGTGAGAACTTCGTCCTACAGCTATCAATTATGGTTTTGTTCCCAACTTCGCCACCAAGCATTTAGCATTAATGCTCAAGCTGCAAGGTTAGTACCATAATGCTACTATGAGATTTATAAAATTTGTGATAAACGAAGACATCTACAACCATCCTTCTAAAAAGTTTAGAAACGAAAAGTGATGGGTGATTGTTTTCCTCATAGCAGCAAGCAGCACTAAGCACAACGAATTCTGGAGACTCCAGACGTGAGGGGTCTTGAAAGAGAACTTTCATGCTCAATGGTGGAATCAACACAATCATCATTTTTGCAATCATCATCTTTGCACTGGAATGATGAAATCCACAAATTCTGACTAACCCTCAAATGATGAAATCCACAGAAGTAGATTAAGTGCACACAAACACACTTTGACCTTGCAAAGGCACCTGAACATTTTCCAGTCACTCATCCTGAAATATATGTTTAAGAACATAGTTTTGACATGGAAAACATATCTGTCAACATTCAATAAGGCACACACAAATATTCAATTGAACAACAATATAATGAACTAACAAAGGAATATCAGTCCATCCGAAACTAATAAGCACAAATGCTCAACGTCACAAAGGAGTTGAAGAAAACATCAAAAAGTAGAAGCCAGGTAGGAGCCTCTGAAAATTCATTAATTTGGCATAGAGAACACCGACTTCATTCTACTTAAACTTTTAGTGTATGGTAACACATACTACCAGCTAGCAAAAGAAGATACTAGTACTAACCAATCACTGGAAGCACAAATTTAACAGCCTAACCATGCTACTCTCAGTCTCACTACAGAATACAGATAAACAATTGAAACATAGCCACTTCCTCTTGTTTTCGGTAGAAGCAAAACATTCCCACTGGCGATTAGAAAAGCACAAAAGGAAGAGGCATTGTAGCACTCGTAATGGTTCATGATAAGCACATATCTATTCAATTGTTATGGTCACTGAATAACAACACAGAGTAATTAGCAACGCTGGATGAAACAGCGCACAGCGCTACCAAGTTGTTCCTTCTGATTACTCTTCATCATACAAGAGGCTGCAGAGGCAATACCCTGGCAGCTCAGTCGCTGGAGCCAGGGCCGGGCGTCTTGGACCCGACTCCGTACTTCTCCTGGAGCCTGGTGATCTCGTCCTCCTTCTTCTTGACATCCGACTTCTTGGACATCTTGGCTGGCTGGTAGTAGAGCACGATGAGGTAGCGGTTGGCGACGTTGAAGCCGGAGAGGTGGTCGACGGCGTTCTTGGCGTCGTAGATGTCCTCGTAGACGACGTAGGCGGTGCCGCGCGTGTCCTTGGCGTTGCCCAGCCGGATCTGCCGGATCGCGCCGTACTTGCCGAAGATGTCGTACATCTCCTCGCTCGAGATGTTGAACGGCAGGTTCCGCACGTACAGCACCCGGTTCACCTCCGGAGGGAGGCGCGCGTTCCCCTTCCGCAGGCCCGCCGCCGCCATCGCCGCCGCGCCGAAGCTCGCCTAGGGTTTGGGGATTGGGGATTGGGGATTTGGGGGTGCTGCGCGTAGCCGCCTCTTTCTCTCGCGTCTTCGTTTGCCTTATTGGTGAGGTGGAGCCGGCGCACGGGGCCGACTCGGGGAGAGTTCCCACCGACATGTGGCCCTCCAATTTCAAGCGGGGCCCACATGTCGGCGTCAAGTCTCGAAGCTTCGTTGGCGCATAAACGCGAGCTGAGCCGCCTCGAGCCTCGGCTGCGACTCCCCGGCGACCCCCTCCCCGAAGCTGTTTCTACCGGCCCCCGGCTGGGCCTCGGACCTTCGAGAAGCTTCCGGCGCTAGTCTATCGAGCACCGCAATGGCGTCCGGCGGAGCGGCCATCTCGGCGGGGCCGACGCCACCGTCGGCGACCGCGACGGCGGTGGAGTGGCACCAGCGGCCGCCGAACCCGAAGAACCCCGTGGTGTTCTTCGACGTGACCATCGGGTCCATCCCCGCCGGCCGCATCAAGATGGAGCTCTTCGCCGACATCGCCCCCAAGACCGCGGAGAACTTCCGGTGATGGCCTAAACCCTCCACTAGCCATAAACCCTAGGTTCCATCGGTCTCATTCTTCTGCCGCTGATGTGTTTGACACTTGGATAGATCTCTAATCGTGTTGCTTTGTTGGTTTCAGGCAGTTCTGCACTGGGGAGCATAGGTAAGAGACTTCCAGCGATTGGTTATCTCCTGGCTGCGGGCTTGTTCTGAGGCTAATTGTGCTAATCTGGCTCCATCCTGATGTGAAACCATTTATCGATAAGTTTGCTTTCGAGTTGCTATTTTTCTGATGCCTATAGTGGTTAGCATGGTCATTTGATTGGGAGACTAGCTGATGTGAAAAAGGAAAGAACAATATTAAACTATATGCATTCTTAAGAGCAGGGTTTATCTTTGTTCAAAAAGGAAAGATAGAATGAATCAAGGAAGAGCATTTTTTTTCTGTACTTCTGTTGATTGTTATGATTGGTGAGAACTTGAGCTCATAGGGGATGCTCTCTGTAACTTACAGACCTACTAGCTGATGTAAAGAGTTTTGTTGTGTTGTTTGGTATAATAATAAGGTGCTCCTTGCTTCACCTCCATGTTTAATTTTACTTAAACTGATGTTGGGACTATGCAAGGATATGAATCTGGGTCTTTAGAATAATGTGAATAATTGCGGCATGGCAACATAGCGCTGCCTTGAGACTTGGAAGGGTGTTTTTCTTATGGGTACAATGTATTGCATTTCGAACCTGTAGGTGGGCGGTGGGTCATGTGAATTACCATGACACAAGAGTGTGAATTAGTCTAGGAGGTAGTTGGGTTCTTTCTGCTTTTAGCTGGTGGTTGTTATTGATTAGCGACTTGATGAGGATTTGAGGAAAAAGTTGCTCCAGCAATTATGAAATTACTTTGTAGACAGCAGTCTGATATACGATTTCTGATGCTTAGTTTTGATGTTGGTTGCAGAAAAAATGCTTTGCCACAGGGTTATAAAGGCTGTCAATTCCATAGAGTTATCAAAGATTTCATGATTCAGGGTGGTGACTTCTTGAAGGTTTGTCTGCCAAGCTTCAACCATCAATTTTATTACTTAGCATAGATTTTAACCCAGTGCTATCCTAGAACTAAACTTGTGTATATATGTATGTATGTATACTTATTTATAATAGGCAACAAAAATCGAGGGAGAGTCTGATATATTGTTTTACTCTTTGGACCCTCCTGGTGATTTTGTTCCTTTAGTGATTAACTACTTTTAGTAATCTCCAAGCAGAAATTGGAACTAATTCATAAGTTCATATTATATTCAGTACATAAACTAAAGCCTCCTGTTTTGTGTCCTGCAGAATGATGGTACTGGATGCACATCAATCTATGGCACCAAATTTGATGATGAAAATTTTATTGCAAAGCATACAGGGCCTGGACTGCTCTCAATGGTACTATTTATTTCCACCTCGATGTTTTTTCAATTCAAATGTTGTCAGAAGGTACTTCTTTTATAATTCTCTTTGTTTGCACTGGATCTATTGCCTGGACCCAGTGTAGTTAGATTTGTATTTCTGGCATTCTGTAGTTACACATGTAACTTTTTATACACTTCTTTGGAATGGGGATCATCATATGAGCATAAGAAATTACTAGGCCCCCTGCCCCTTTACCATGTATGTGCTTAATTTATAGGATCTTGCACAAATGCGCTATATGTTGCCTTAAGATATTCGGTAATCTGTCCATAGTATCAGCCAATTTCAATGTTTCTTGTTTTATCTATCATTCTTTCTTCATGTTCTACATCATTTGCAACGGTTTAGGGTAGATTACCTCTATCTGTCCCAGATCTCATTTTCATCAATGCTGTATCAATGATCATCAGCTGCCTTTTAAAATTTAAAATTATTTTTTTAGGCATTTAACTGGTTAATATCACTTCGTTTGTTCTTAAAAGCATGTTTGATGCTCCAACAATACGTTAGCTTCTGTCTTATGATATCAACATTTGGTATTTGTCCCCCTTTTTTGCAGGCAAACAGTGGAATTAACTCTAATGGATCTCAGGTACATTTGCCTTCTCCAAAATTGCACATAGCCTTAATGCCTGAGTCAGATTTATTCTGCAATAAGTTTGAAGTAATATTATTTATTACTGCACTACTGTAAGTAAAACTCAGTTGGGCAATGTTTATATAAGAACAAAAAACAGACTAGATATTTTCTTGTACACCCTGTTAGAGTACCTGATGAAAACCTTACTTTCTTGTGCTTGCAGTTCTTTATAACATGTGCAAAGTGTGATTGGCTTGACAACAAACATGTGGTATTTGGGGTAAGCTTACTTGATTCAAATGCTTCCTTTTTTGTGACCATTCCTCAGGATATTGGTTTTATTGCAAGTATGTATATGCAATTATGCATACCTACAGTATTAGGGTTCAAAGGTTAACATGATACATTATAATTGGTTTATTTTGTTGATAATAAGATTTGAGCAAGATAAATCAAATGTTAGGATTCAAAGGTTTGTGTTTATAGAATTGTAGACTGCGTGGCAATATGGTATTGTAGCGGCCTTTGTGTTTTCCTTTTGCTTTTGCTTTTCAGCTATCACTATGTGAGTTTAATGTCCAACATTGTCATGTTTATTCAATTCAGAGAGTGCTTGGAGACGGTTTGCTCGTCGTGAGGAAGATTGAAAATGTTGCAACTGGAGCGAATAACAAACCAAAGCTTGCCTGCATTATAAGCGAGTGTGGTGAGATGTAGCTTGATCCCTGAATGCGGCTAATCGTGGACTCTTGGACGCTGCTGATGTAGACCATGTTTGGTTGATGAGATTAAGCTGTGAAAACGATATAGCACATGTAATGAAGTACTGAAGCATATCAAAATTTACATTGATGTGTCCATGCAACCTGTAGAATAATACTCCAAAAGAGAAACTAATGTTCTTGTTTGACTTGGGAGTTGGGTCTTATGTTGTGCTGAACATGTTTGATCCTATTGTTCCTGGTTGAGTTATCAAGAAGTTTTCAGCTCTACTATGATATGCTTCAATGATTCAGGAAGCAAAGCAAGCAATTTTTGGACTCAGCTCTGGCCCAAAGAATTGAGAAGTGAAACTTGATCCCCCTGTTCGGCTGAGCTTATCAGCACGGCTTATCAGCCGTGGAACAGTGTTTTTCTCTCACAGCAAATCAGCCACAGCCGGCTTATAAGTCAAAAAACAACCTGCCGAACAGGGCTGTTGTCTATTCTAGTGTCTGTCCATGGGTACAAGCAAGCAATGTACTTGCGTGCTTGTGCCATTTTTTTTTCTGGTGATGTATCGCAACAAGTGGGCTGCCATGAACAAACAGGTCACCATTTACAAGTCGAGGAATCCACGGGTGTCGTATGTTCCATCAGCTTATTCGTTTCGTTTCGCTGGTTTATGGTTGCTGAAAGTATTGTTCGCTGGTTTATTGTGAGAGAAAAATACTGCTGGATGGCTGCTGATTCCGCTGAATTGCTCAAACGAATAGGGTATGATTAGGCTTTGACAGAGCATTTTCCACGAGGATAACATACTCTGGAATGTCAAGCCTGCCGTCAGCTTGCACGGTTGCACCTGATGCGTTCTACCGATGTCACAGACAAATCGCAGCATTTTGCACTCGATACTCGTACGTGCGTGCCATTAAGGCATTAACCATTCTGTCTGTCATCAGCTCCCTTTTTAAGGCCCCAAGGACTCTCTTGATCCCCGCACGTCGTCACTCCTTGTCGCCCTGTAGCATGCCAACCATGTCACGCACGACGCCGTCGAGCCCGTTGACGCGCGCCACGCCCCCGCTCTCCCCGACGGCCTGCGGCACTCCGAGTCGCCTGGCCGTCGCGCCGGCCTCCCCGTCCACCCCGCAGTGCGCCATCCCGGCGTCGCCCCACACGCCGGGCAGGGGCGGGGCGAGCGCTCCCACCCCGCCGCCGGCCACGCCGCGCACGCCGCGTCCGGAGATCACGCTCCGGCAGCCGACGTCGCAGGCGTCGCAGAAGCGCGCGCCCGCCGCCGTCAGGAAGCCGTCGCGCGCGCTCCGCGCGATCCGCGCGCTGATCCGGTCGCTGCCCATCGTCGCGCCCGCGGCGTGCCGCCCGGCGTCCGCGCTCCCGCGCCGCTACACCAAGCCGCACGACGGGCACGGCGGCAGCGGAGGCGCGCGCGTCACCGGCACGTTCTACGGGCACCGCCGCGCGCGCATCACCCTCGCCGTCCAGGAGCGCCCCGGCAGCCTCCCGTCGCTCGTGCTCGAGATCGGCGTGCCCACGGGGAAGCTCATGCAGGAGCTCTCCGCCGGCGGGCACGTCCGCATCGCCCTCGAGTGCGAGAAGAAGTCCAAGAAGTCGACGCCGCCGGAAGGCGGCGGCAACGTGAACCTGCTGGAGGAGGCGATGTGGACAGCGTACGTGAACGGGCGGCGCGTGGGGTACGCGGTGAGGCGGGAGGCCTCGGAGGGCGACCTCGCCGTGATGCAGCTCCTGAGTACGGTCTCGGTGGGCGCCGGCGTGCTGCCCGGGGACGTGGTGGACGCCCCAGCCGGGGCGGAGGCCGACGGCGAGGTGGCGTACATGCGCGCCGGGTTCGACAGGGTGGTCGGGAGCAAGGACTCGGAGTCGTTCTACATGATTAACCCGGAGGGGGGCGCCGGCGGGGGCACGGAGCTCAGCATATTTCTTGTCAGGGTGTAGACACGTCTATGAGAAATTCGTTTTACTTTACGATGGCGTTTGAATGTTAGATTTGGAATGGGAAAAGGAATGACATTGGATATGAGATGTTGGTTACTCATATGATTTACTAGCAAATTGGCTTCTTATCCGTTTTGCGTATCATCTAACATAATTGAGTATGGAATGTCTTTGAATCAAGTGAAAAATGCATGTAATGACTATGCCCATTTCTCGTATGCAATATTGCCTTTTATATAAGGCTAATAAGGGTGTGTCTCCGCAGCATTGACGGTTTGCATTTTTGTCAGTCATCTTCATCCTCCTCCCCTCCTTCTTCCGCGGAGCTCTGGCCATCGAGTCCTCTTTGTCCTCGTGCCCCACCCCGCCTTCCTCACCGCCGACTGCGCCCTCCTCCTCCTCGTCCTCGCCCCCGCCGCTGTCGCCACGGAGCTCTGGCAAAACCCTAGCGTGCTCACGGCGATCGTCTTCTTCCCATCCCTCCTTCTTCCGCGGTGAGCTCCGGCCATGGAGCACCCCCACCCGACCTGGCCCCGCTGCCTCCACTGCCGCCAGGGCCCTAAATCGCCCTGCTATCGTCCCCACCGCCTGGTCGGCCCTCCTCCCCCCAAACCCTCTTCTATGCCCGCCAGAGATGGAGAAGAAGAGAAGGAGAGTCGGAGAGAGAGGGCGTTGAACTTACCCGACACTGGCGAGGTCCATGCCGGAACCCCGCATGGGCATGAGTGACTAACATGAAGGCAAAATATTGGACGAGAGCGCGAGGAAAGGCAAGTGAAGCCATTGAGGGAACCAAACACAACACTATTGTTTGACAACTAATACTAGAGTTAAGATAGCTAGCGTGTTCTTTAAAAAGGGGATATGCTGGTATATTAACAGAAAGTGTGATACAACATCACTTTATAAAACGGTGTTGAAAACGTCATTGTCAAGCAAGACCAAATGTCCACAACACATGAAAATATAGAAGATACACTAGATGAATTAGGGAGCTTCTTGCATGTCATGTGATGAAAGCAGGCTTCATTGGGATGATCGGGGTGGAGGTCGCTAAGCATCGTCATGTCGGAGCAAAAGGGCCTTCGCAATGGTGGTTGGAGTGGTCTCTACTCGTTGTCTTGGAGGACGCCTCCACTGTAAGATATACTGGATGTGCGCTAGCGAACTATATATGAATGGTAACACAAAGAACCTTAGTGGGTGGCACTTGGCATAGCGAATGAAGCCGCATACAAGAGTTATGAAGATCTTGACGATAGGATGGTCACAGGCAGTTGCTCAAAGTCAAAGTAAGGTAGTGGAGCCTTTCTAGCGATCGACCCAAGCGAGGATGAGGTGCAATAGAGATGTGATGTGGACAACTCGATCCAGGGTGACAAAGAACGAATCCAGGCCAAAAGAGTTGAGGCATAGCAATGACAGTGGGGGTGGAGGTGGTGAGACACGCCAATAGACCTCGAAAACTCAGACTCTATGGTAACGATAGTGAAGAGTGGACTACTAAATCCATGCGCAAGGTTGGGTAGACATAACCGGGTGGAGGGGAGAAGGACATTTATTTTATTGTCACCCACCTGACGACGGTGACAAAACTGGTGATGACAGCAACGACGAGGCAGGAATGACGGGAGGAAAACAACGAAATCCACAATTTTATCTGAGACATGGATTAGGCTAAAACTAAGTAGAACTATAGTCAAGGGAAGCAGGACCTCTCTCTCGGCTCCGACGAGCTCGTCGGCGACGGAGAAGAGGGGAGGTCGACAAGATATGCGCTTAGAAACTCTAGCAAAGGAAAATTGGGTAACTTTGAGTGCTTTCTTAGCCTTCTCCTTGTATCGGCTAGGATGCATTTAGGCATGTACGTACATTGAAGAATGAGGCCAAAGATTTTGCGATGAAGTTGTCATAAACTTAACTTACATTTGGTATCTAGACTACTCCCTCCGTCTCAAAATATTTATCGTTTTTTTCTCGAGAAACAACTTTGATAAAATATATATTAAAAAATATTAATATTTATGGTATATAATTGATATTATTGGAAAAATCTTTGAATCTAGTTTTTTATAATAAATTTATTTGGCGATACAAATATTGCATGTATTTTTAATAAATCGAGTTGGCATGGAACTCAAAGACGATAGATATTATGGGACGGAGGGGTAGACTAGAAGATGTTCGTGTTTAAGTCCCAACAGCCTCCTTGACCTGAGGTTTCGAGAATTCACGGACACCCCAAGGACGTCAACGCAAGAGACCCCGGAAAGAACCGAGCGGGAGGGAGGGGGCGCCGTCCAGCCAGCGAAAGGGGGGAGAGGAGGGAGAAGGCAACGGGAAGGGATAGCCTGTGCGGGGGCGCGTGGGCGTGGTGGGATTGACGGCAAAGCAAGCGGGGGCGCGAGCTGAGCGTGCAGAGAGAGGGAGAGATGGGAGAAATTACGCGTCGCCCAGCAGCAGCAGCAGCAGCAGCCAGCAGCACGAGCCCCAGCCGCCCGCCCACCCCCACCCGCGCGCTCCTCCCCCTCCCCCTCCCCGTCCTCACCCGCGTCATCCACCCGGCACCCCCCTTCTCGTCTTCCCCTCCACCTCGTCACGCCGCACGGGCCCGGCCCAAATACCCTCGCCCTCGCGCTCTCGCCACAAACCCTAACCCTTACCTCCTCACCGGCTCGCCGCCGCCGCCGGTCCGTCGTCGTCGGCCCACTCCGTTTAAGGTAAAGTTACCCCGTGCGTCGCTTGCCGTGTCCCGTCCTCAGTCCTCCTAGGGTCCGTGCTCGCCGCCGCGGTTGCTGGTCGGGCTTTTCGTTTGCTCTCCTGTGCTTGCGCTGCTTGATTTCTCTCGGTGTGTGTGTGGGGTGGTGGGGGGTCGGGGGTGTGGGGAGCTCGCGGGGTTTTGGGTTCGAGGTTCATTCTTCGCGTTGCGGATCGCTGCTGCTCGTCGGCGTTCGCTGCAGCTCCCGTGCCGCTCTCTCGCGGAGGCTGCGAGTTGCTTCGTTTTGATTGTTTTTTTTTGGGGGCTCTCTCAGTCGGTGCTCTCGCTTTCATGGCCGGCGGTTTGTTGGGCGATTATTTATCTCGGTTCATTCGTGAGCGATTTCATTATCCCACATACAGCTATGTTAGAGGGTCTATTTGGCTTATCGTCTGTCTGGTGGTTGCAACTTGATTCAGTGACATATATTAGGTTTTTTTTTTCTTTCATAAGGAATGAACGAATGATATATACACTAGTTGTAATGCCGCGTTTGATACATGCAGGCAGCGGAGTTGGCTGGCGCGAAGCTCACTTGGTCTGGAGTTAAGCGTGTGGTGTAATGGAGGGGCGCGGGAACCCTCCGCTCAACACCACTGATGCTGTAATCAAGAAGCCAAGGAGTGTCGCATCCAGGAAGCCAAGGTCCATGGAGCAGCTCACTTCTGAGTACAATGGCATTTGCCCGTCGTCTCGGAGCGCTCCCCGTGACGATGACACTGGCGTTGAAGCTGGTGGGCATCGGAGGAAAGAGCTACACCTAAATAGCCCTGAAATGAAGGGCTCCATGGCTCATAGGAGTGACGTGCCCAGGAAGATAAGAAGGGATGATAGATCTGGAGGCGACCATGATAGCCATGGTCGGAGCAGCAAAACGAAGGATGCCGCCAAGCATGGAAGTGATGGTGTTCTTGCCCTAGAGTGCACAGCAAGAAACAATGGATCCCCTGATAACCCACAGTTGGTCCCCAGAGATGACTCTGTGCCTGGTGAAAATAGGCCGAGAAAAGTAAAGCTCAAAGTTGTCGGGATTAATCGAACCCTACATACCAAAATTGGCCAGGATGCTGGTGGCAGTGGCATTCCTGCCATGTCGGATGGCTCTATTCATCAGTACAAGCAAAAGGTTTGTTCAATGTGCTCGAGATCATAATGTACTTTCGTATCTTTACTTATCACCTAGTTTTGTCCAGCATTTCATTTACTTTACGATTCTGACTGGATAGGCATCTCACGTATATATGCTTAGATACTTTAGAGAATGTGTTCACCCCTCAGTTAATAATAGCATATTATTTTGGTTGAAGATTGGATACATACCAGAATGCCAGCAAAACTTTCCAGTTTTCTACATGTACGGCCAAAGTTTGCTGGCTCAGTTTAATGCTGTTAAACTTTCCCAAACTTGTTTGATACACTTCCTCTCTTTTCCTGTATACAGCCCATGTCCGTTTTCATAATCGATACCGTCCCCATCAGTGCAGCAATTCCTCATTCCTCTCGTGCGACGTAAAGCCTATATCTTTCCTCTGGCTGGCTCCATCTCTGGTCCCATGCTGGTTAACTCTGTCCATAGGGTCTTTGCTGCGCCCCTTCTAGGGTTCGCTTGCAAGTCTGCTGTGGCCTCCGCGCTGCTGCCACCACCACTGGGAGAGATGCCACGAGGCTCGTCGAGCAGGGGCGCAAGAGGGGGCCGCGGAAGGAATCAGGGAAGGGGCGGCGCTAGGGGAAAGGTGCGCAGGGAAACCCTGGTCTGGTCAGATCTGGTATTCCGCATCCGCCTCTTTTTTTCCCCCTTCGTAGAAAGATTGATCTTCGCTAGCAATCTATGGTGACTCGCATATTGAGGATCTGAAACTTTGGTGGTCAGATCGGGCCAACACATCTTCTATGTTTCAGATTTTAGTTATCTTTGCTCAGTATGGGTTGTATGCAGGAGTCTGATTTTAATTTTGGTTCCATACTCATCATGGCTTTGCAAGTGAGTGGGTTTTGTACGGGGTCAATCCCCTTATCCTTTTCTTCTTAATATAATGATACACAACTCTCTTGCATGTTTGATAAAAAAAATTCTTGCTTTGCAATGTTGGCTTACTGTTCATACTACGATCTTGCTGACTTAAATTGTAATTATAAGTTCGGATTCTTATTTCTACCAATTATCGAATATGTATGTTCATTATTTTGCTGTTTATGTTTTCTTTTGTCATTACATAAGTGTTCATTACTTGCTCGCTCTTTTTTTTAAAAGGATTCTGCTGGTCAAGCAAACAAAGATACCCATGGTAATCGTGTTGAAGGAAAACATGGCAACAGGCACGAAATTTCTCCGTCTTCTGACCTTGTTCGCAAGAGCAAAAGGATTCCTAAGAAGAAAACACTTGACGGAGATTCTGATGATGAAGATGGTGAATTGCGCTACCTAGAAAAACTCAAAGGGGCTAAAGTTGCACCAGATCCTGTGAACACTGGCCATGAAGCTTATGATTTTGGTGATGATGCTCTCAAGAAAAAGAAGCTATCCAAGCTTTCTAAAAATAAGAGCACCCCATATGAAGTGGACGAGGACTTCAGAATGTCTCGATCTGGCAGGGATGGTAGGAAGAAGTCCAATTTAGGGGATGACAATGAGTTTATAGAAGAGGAGGAATCTGAGATGGATGAAAAGAATGGTCTAAAGGAAGCTGATTCACCTCAAGATGTGAAGATTGAAACTCCTGGGCTTACAACAAGACAGCGAGCCCTTCAAGGCAGGGGTGGGAATGGTGAAAGCTTGATTGAATTTCCTGATGGATTACCAGCAGCTTCATCAAGAAGTAAATTCTTAGCTTATGTTTTGAGCTTTTTGTTGCATTTAAGATTTCTGTTTCTGACAAATTCCATCGCTAATTATGTTACAGGGCAAAAGGAGAAGCTCTCAGATGTGGAGATACAAGCCAAAAAAGCAGAAGCTGCGCAGAGGCGTAAGATGCAAGTTGAGAAGGCAGAGAAAGAACAACAGGTTTGCTTCTGTGCTTCTAGTTCAGAGCTTTATTTGCCAGTTCTTTTCTGTTGGGGTGAGCGTGATGCAATTTTACAACCTCAAACTGCACAGGCTGAAGCAATGAGGAAGATACTGGGTATAGATTCTGAGAAGAAAAAGGAAGAGAAGAAGCTGAAAGAACGGGAAGAGAGGGTACAACTTCCTATTTGATATCATGACAGTATCTTTGCATGACAGTTGCTGCATTTCCCTATTTGCTATCATGGACTTATCTTTGCATTCTCTCTTTTCCAGGAAAAACAAGCAAGATTGGAAGAATACAGCAAAAACTGCGTCCGGACTGTCATGAGCCCAACTGGAACTGTGATTACATTCCCTGAGAGTATGGGGCTTCCAAGCATATTTAACTCCAAACCTGTCAGGTTACGTTGATCACTAGTACTTATCTCTGTTCATTAAGTCATTTCGACTGCAGCTCTGCAGGTTTATTCTCCTCTTGCAATCTTACTGTTACTTGTGATTGATTCCCTTCTACCTGCTTGATTTCATTTCATCAGCTATCCGCCTCCAAGGGAGAAGTGTGCAGGCCCATCGTGCACAAACCCGTACAAGTACCGCGACTCCAAGACGCTGCTCCCTCTCTGCAGCCTGGCGTGCTACAAGGCTGTCCAGGGCCGTCCTCCTGCCCAGGGAAGTGAAGCTGGCCAGGGAAGCAGTGCTGCCCAGGGGAGTGAAGCTGGTCAGGGAAGCACCGCTGCCCAGGGAACTGACGCTGCCCAGCAAAGTGGTGGGAAGCAAGCATGATGAATCTAGTTACCTGACGCGATTCAACCGTGACCGTCAGTTGGCTGGAGAAGTGTATGTCGACATGGCCAGCTTGCTGGTGTGTTGTTTTCTTGGTTTCCTTTGGTAGTAGAATAACAATCAACCTGACAAAAGATGGGGTGACTGCCGGTTTCCTTCTGCCCGTGGTAAACCAAACCGGGCTTCTTAATGGTGGATCTAGTTTAAACTTGTGGTGTGGTTGGATCGGTGTATGAGACTAGTCGAGAAATATGATGAAAAAAAAGTTGTACAGCAATCTTGTGCTTGCGCGGCTTGTTGGGAGCCCAGCCTTGTCGTGACTCGTGCGAGACCTCGAGCTGTGGCCTATTTCGATATTCAGGTCTTGTTTGATGTTATCGGATTCACTTCAATGCACATGTGTTGGGGTGGATTGAGGTGGAATTTAGTTTAAATTTTACTTTCATCCACTGATCCACCCCAACACATGTAGATTGATGTGAATTTGACTATATTCAAACAAGGCCTTAGCTGGTGCGTGGTGGTACAGTGCTTGCTTGCTATGGTGTACGACGCTTGTGGTGAGCAGCCATGGGCGCCGCCGGGCTCGTCTCATGGTTTAAATTGGTTTGGTTGTAGGCCTGTGATGTTGATGCTGCAAATGACTGCAAGGTCGTGTTGCCTGCGGTGGTTTGGTTTTAGGCCTGTGATGTTGATGTTGCAATTGACTGCAAGGTCGTGTTGCCTGCGGGCTTCCTGGTGCGTCGAGAGGCAACGGGATGAATGAGGAATCACATGTATACGACCTGCTAAGGTCGTCAGAGGAAACAAGCTCTCAAGTGCTCAACATGTCCATTTAAATTTAAACCCGAGTGCAAGATCTCTCACAGATAACTCCCAGGCCCTTCTAAAAAACATTTGGAAAAACACTTCTCTGCCACCAAAAATCAAAACTTTTGGCTGGCGTCTTCTTCGGCATGCCCTAGCAAAAGCAGAAAGAGCAGGTAGATATTAAAGCCACATCGATACAGCCTGCAGCTCTTGTGGCAGAACTGAAACAGACAGACATCTATTCTTTGGGCTTGTTTAGATACACTCCAAATTTCAAATTTTTTTCACTCTCTCTATCACATCAATTTTTACACGTATGCATGAAGCATTAAATATAGATAAAAAATAACTAATTGCACGGTTTAATTATAAATCATGAGACGAATCTTTTGAGCCTAGTTAGTCCATGATTGGACACTAATTGTCAAATACAAACAAAAGTGCTACAGTTAGAAAAATTCTAACTTTTCACGATCTAAAAGAGGCCTTGATTGTGATTTCGCATGAGCTTTTTGGTTCTCCTCAGACCCGTCTCTAAGAACTCATCTTCTTCCTCAGGACCAAGACGGGGTGCAGGAAGCAATAGCTGCAATTCTGCCTCAAGATTCTACACCGGAAAGAATACAAAAATTCTTCACTTCCCTCTGGTACTTGTAGAAAGCAAGGAATGACCTCAGGTTCAATAACAAAAGGTGGACCATTCTTAAGGTTCAATAGCCTTTTGCTGGCAGAGGATGATCCTGCACATACAGATCAACAACGACAGGTTCCATCAAGGCGCCCAAGGGTATATACCATCCCTGCGCTTATTAGTGGCCCCAGATGCTATGTAGACGCTGCAATCAATCCGAGTGGTGGAGGAAATCCTCCAAGACCTGCAGGTATTGGAATCTGCATCTTCCACCCATCTCCAAGGTTCCAGCTATTTATTCAGGCTCGGGTGCACAGCTCTACCTCTGTTTTGATGGCTGAAGCAGGTGGATTAGCTCTAGCAGCGAGATGCTGCAGGCTCCTCAATCTTCAGGAAGTGTCCTTCGTTTCAGGGCCTGTTTAGATCCAAGAAATTTTGCAAAATTTTTCAGATTCCCCGTCACATCGAATCTTTATATATATACATGAAGCATTAAATATAGATAAAAAATAAAACTAATTACACAGTTTAGACGAAATGGACGAGACGAATCTTTTAAGCCTAATTAGACCATGATTGGACAATATTTGCCAAATAACAACGAAAACGCTACAGTAGCGTTTTGCCAAAAATTTTGGCATCTAAACGGTGCCTCAGACAACGAAACTCTGGTCAACATTGTAAATGACAGGTTCCAGAGTTCTAAGCCCTGGTCTACCAAACCTTTTACAGCTGATTTCAGTTTTCAAGATCAGAACAAGAGGTTCCAAGTGCTCAAAATAAATAGAGCTGATAATGTATCAGCTCACAGTCTTGCCTCCCAAGCAAGATCCTCTGTTTCCTCTCCTTTGCTTCTCCTGCTCCAACCAGTCGCATGTACCTTCTTGTCTCTTTCAGGCTTCTTGGGAGCTTTTCTCCCGTGTTAATGTAAGTTGTCCCTAACTTTAATAAAAGCGTTTGTTATAAAACAAAAAGAGGTCGTCAGAGGAACTTTGCACTTCCACCCATTTGCCGCCGATGCTGCTCTGCTAGTACTGTACTGCTATCCTGAGTCCTGACAGGTAGCCAGCTGTTTTCTGTTACTACGACATGGGCCGGTTGTCATGGGCTAGTATTTTCACATGGGCTGCCTGGCATGAGCTGCTTTGAGAGATGGGCCGTAAGATCAACTGAGCCGAGCAAAGAATAGGAAGGAAGCTACTCGTAGCTGCAAGTATTTTTCCTTTTTCAGCTATGCTGTGCACACCGTCTGTCTGCCGGGCGCCGGCGACGGCGTGGGGAATTTCAATGGCAAAAAAGAGGCACAGCACAAGAGTTCGTGCCTGACGCGCGCGGATACTCGATGAACTGATGATGGCGCGCCACGCTCGGCGGCCGCTGACCCACCCCGGGCTGTCTGTCTGTCCATGTCCTCCGATCAACAGCGTGGACCAGCGCAGCGATCGAGTCCGACCGATCCACAGGCAAACAGGATTCGGACCGGGGCCCTTACGCGTACTGCGTATGCACTAGTACGTACTACGTGTTGACCTCGAAAGTTCATCTTCTCTGACTTTTTCCCGGCCGGACCGCTGCTGCGTGCGGCAGCAATCAATGCCACGACCACGACCAAAAGCGACCGGTGGCCGGCCGGATGGACGCCGGCCGCTGCTCGCCGGCCACCACCATGAGTGCAATGCAGCTTTGCTTTCCGCGAAAGCTGTGGCACTTGTTGCTGCTGGCCTGGGCTGAATGAAAAGATCGGAATGGGCATCTCTGTCTGTCTCTGTGAGCTGCGACCTGCGAGTGCAATAAGCAGGGAGGAGAGGACAAGCTAGGAACGGTCGCCATCGTCGTCTTCTTTTTTCTCGCCCCGTTCACTCATTTAACTGAATCTGAATCCGCCGCGGGACAAGTGCCCGTAACTGTGCCACGGTATGTAGCCACTACTGCTAGCGTTGTACTCCTACTAGCAGCCTGTTTGCCTGCCTGCCTGCCTGCCGGCACAAAAGCTGCGCTCACATTTCAGCTACTGTACCTGGAGGATCGGATCGGACGTACCACGACATACAGCACTAGCTACGGCCAGTTTTTATTTGCATTGTTCAGATCAGCATCCTCATCAGAGGATATAACAACGTTGTTCATCGATCATTCGGCTAAACTAAACAGTTTGTGGAAGCGCGGCCTGATGCTGCATGCATGGTATGATGGTAGATGCATGCATGCGTGTGATGCTCGCACTTTCGATCTCTAAGCTAAGCTCGAACTAGAAAACACAGAGCATGCATGTACTTGCTTCCATCGCGTCCGTTCCAGAGAAAGGAAGGACGAAGCTGTAGATCGTGTCCTGTGCCCTGTGCCCTGTAGGGAAAGTAGCTTTTGGGGCCGGCTGGGCCTTTTCCCTTTTTTCATTCCATGCCTGCTTGCAGTTGCAGCAACATGCGTGCTGCTTCTCACTGACGACAGAGTGACAGACGTCTTGTTTACATCCCCAAATTGGGTACCCGAATTACTGTTGATACTGTAGCAATTTTATTTTTATTTGGTAATAATTATCCAAACATTGATTAATTAGGCTCAAAATGTTCGTCTCGCAAAGTACAACAAAATTGTGCAATTAGTTTTTAATTTCTCTACATTTAGTACTTCATACATATGCCGGTATTTTGATGTGATGGGAAATCTTCTTTTTGCATAGTGGAATTTGGAGGTGTATTTGGGGAACTAAACATGGCCACAAACTGATGATGGGTGTGGTGCGCACACACACGGGCATGGCGTCATGGCCAGGTGAGAGCCCATCGAGAGCCACAGCCAGGGGCGGAAGGATTAGACCTTAAGCTGTTGATCAATGGTGAATTAGAGGCTAAGCTACCGTGTTTTACACATAAAATCAAGGGGCTGCAGCCCGGGCCGTGGATCCGCCACTGGCCACAGCCCACAGCCCACGGCCACACGATCGATCTCAGGACCAGCAATCCTGCATGCAGCTGCTTTATGGTTTTGGACATTTCATCACATGGCCATGTTTAGTTCCTAAAAATTTTCGAGATTCCCCATCACATTGAATGTTTGGACATATGTATAGAGCATTAAATGTAGACGGAAAAAAACTAATTACACAGTTTGGTAGCAAACCACGAGACGAATCTTTTGAGCCTAATTAGTATATAATTGGACACTAATTGACCAATACAAACAAAAGTGCTACAGTAGCTAAAGAAAAAAAATCGCGAACTAAACACACCCTGATCACTCGCTCATAGCATAGATCCCTAGCTTTTGCCTGATGCTTGCATTGCCCCAGACCCCTAGTACACTGTTGCATTGTTTTTTTACTACTGCATCTGCATGGTGCTGCGTGGAGAGACTGACTGACTGACTGACAGGAGACATGGAAACATTGCACAGGTGGATTCTGAATCCATCTCGTCTTTTCATTCGATTCCTCCTGCGCTGTGCTGCGATGCGATAGTGCAGTGCAAGAGAGCAAGCAAGCATTCTCTGACTCTGCTGGTTTGCCCCATCTTTTGCCGCCCGCCCATGATCGCCCATGCATCTCCACGGTTAATCATGGCCTCTCAAGCGCGCATGTCAAAAGCCACCCCTATACTTATTGCCTCTCGCCTTTTCACTTTCATCCCAGAGTAATCGAGTGGTAACTCACAAAAACCCTGCACTCCTGGCTCCGGCTAGCTGTGTCGTCGTTCGTTCATTCCCACTTCACTTGCTATTCAGTACTGATCGAGATTCTGTGCGTGCAAATTCATAAAGAAACAGAATATTGGATTGGCCATTTCAAAACTTTTGGCAATAAGATAGCTAGGTAGGGAAAGCTGGCTACAATCTATACATCTTGACCAAACTAATGCCACACATTAGAATGCCGTGCATATATGTTTCCTTTCTATTAGTCAAGAGCTAAAGCCATGTCACGGTCGTCCCAAAAATAAATGAATTCTTAGAATCAACCTCCGTCAAACTATGTTTAGTTTGACCACCTTTATAAAAAGGTGTAGCAACATCTATAACACCAAATAAGTACATTATATTGTAAAGATATATTTTACAAAATATCTTGTGATATACTAATTTGGTGTCATAAAATATTGGTACCATTTGCTATAAAATTTTGTCAAACTTAAAATAGTTTGATTTAAGACAACTCTATAAATTAATATAATTTAGGACGAAAGGGCTTAATAGTAGAATATAGCATGCGGAAGGAGAGATGGGTCTCGAGCCGAAGCCCCCCTGACCCGCTCCTTCCCTTCGTCTTCCGCCCCGCAACCCCCCATCAAATCCTCCCAGATCCGCAGCAGCTCTAGCCTCCCAACAGCAACAAGCCACAGCCGCAACCTCCTCCGCTCGATCTACCATTCAATGGGTCTATCTCCCTCTCTCACCTAGCATCCCGCGAGTTCGAAGATCCCGAACCCCCTAGCCTTGCACCGCTCGAGGAGTTGTCGTCTCTAGCGTAGCGGCGGCATCTCAGGAGCCCCAGCCCACCGGAGGCCACTCAGGCGCCGGTGACCACCACCAACTCTGCCTTCATCACTCCTGGGGCCCCCTCCCTTGCTGGGATGCGCTCCCCACCGCCAGCACACCAGCCCGTCGGCGGTCGTCTCAGTGACGGTGACATCGCCTGCCTCCTCTTCCCTCTCCCCCTTCGCACCACCATTCATTCCGGGGCACGGCTCGGAAGGTCGCTCCAAGTTTCGTCGCTGGGCCGAGGACTCCCTCAATTGCTCTGACGAGGACTGCTCCCTCGAGAAGAGTTCGCCAAAGGCTCCTACCTTCCTCGATGTCATCCGTCAACAGTCCTGTCTGGCCTCGCCTCCGCCTGTCCGGGCACGACTGTGTTCCGTCGTGGTTCGGGGCTCCGACGGCGCCGGCGCAGGGAAGTGCGGCCGAGGTGGAGGCGGAGAGGCCGCCGGGCCCAGCAAGCGCCATCGGCCATGTCCGCAGCTCATTCTTGGGCTACCTAACCAGGTTGCGAGCGATGTCGTCCAGTGCGTGCCAGTCGATCAGAGGCTCAGGGCGCGGGTGGCTGTAGGCTCTCAGTGCCTCTTCTCAGCTCCTGATGCTGACGACTGGCAGAAGGTGCTGGTTTCTAGGCCTTCAGATGGTTCGGCAGGACGGAGGTCTACTCCAGTGCGCCCGGAACAGCAGGGCCGAGGCGCATTCCGGAGGAGTTGCGCGGCAAGTGCTTCAACTGCCTCTCCTCGTCACATCGAGTAGCATCCTGCAAGTTGCCTCCGCGCTGCCTATGCTACCGGCGCTTCTGGCACCTTGTGCGTGATTGCAACCGACCGCGCCATGGTAGCTCGGTGGCCAGGGGCAACGGTGGTCATCAGGCCTTTGCGACTCCCGACTTGCCAACTCCATCATTGCAGACGGTGACGCTGTAGGTAGAGCTCGGCCTGTGACCCATGGCGATTCTTTGGACTCCGGTGGTGTCCGTGGTCGGAGGCATCAGAAAAGGTGCAAGCAAAAGCATAAGGTTCCTGCTGTGCAAGAGCAACCGAATGGTTCACCAGTTGACACAGGATGCCAGAAGGTGGCTATGGCTAACACTATTGTCGCGGCTACGACACTTGCCGGCCACGGCGTGCCACGTCATGTTGGGTTGCCCAGCGGGACCCTTTCCGGTGTAGATCTGTTGATGTTGTCTCTATGCTTCGATGCAGGACAAGTCGGTCAGGACGTCACTCCATGTCATTCGGACAGCTGTAGCCCTGGCAATGGGGCCCGCATCTCCTGTGCGTGTTGATGCTGCGTCCTCAGAAGACGAATCCCCAAGACTGTCGTCTTCACCCAGACATAGCTGTGAGTCGCCGCATGCAGATGGGCTGCCGTCGGGTAGTTCTGGGGATGGCACGATAACTAATGTGCAGTCTTTCATTGAAGCCTTCAAGCGGCCGCTCCAACAGCCGTTGATTGCGTCCCCACCTAGGCTGCGCATCACCAAGGATCCCAAGGTTGTTGATGATGACGACATCATCCCCAAGCGCAGTGCCCATTTAGCTGCCAATTGCAAGTATCGAGAACCAAAGCCGGAGGCCCAGGCAAGGAAGGTGCTCATGAAAAAGGCAGGGCTTTTGGTCGAGATGGTGAAGCCTGATGAGGCCTCCTTTGAAGAATTTCAGCAGGCGTTCAAAGGCCCCCTTTCTCCTAGTAAGCGAGAAGCCATGCAGGTACTCTTTCATGTGAGGCGCCGGTGTCATCGTGGTTCGATGACGGGCGTCGAGTAGGCTAAGCATTCCCAACGCTTTGCCTTGTTGTACCCCTGGTCGTAGATTATACTACCATATAGTCCTTTGTATGTGTTGTAGCTGCTAGGGTCTAGCTTTAGCTTGTCGACTTTCTTGGTTGATCCTAAACGCTAACGTCTTGCCAGCGGGTTTGGATTAGTCAGATCTTATCGATGTCGTGTAACTTTAAAATTTTCATGTCCTCTCAATGAAAAACAGGCTATGGCCTGATCGTGAAAAAAAATTAGTAGAATATAGCCACGTGTGTTTTGGACCTGCGCATTAGCCATATACTTATCATTGCAAAAAGTTTAGGAGAAACAAAGATGGCTTTTCATTTCCCAATGCAATGCAAGGAGAGTGTGGCCATCTAGCTATAAAGAGCTGGATGGATGGAATGGAGAAGTCATTAGGTGATGCCTGATGGATATGAAGATGCATCATTTGGAAAGCTAGATGCCTTTGCGTCGTCGTATATGTACACATGGCTAGAACCAAGTCGTGGCGTGTGAAAGGCAAACATGGGCAAAAGGAATGGAAGGGGGGCAAGAAAAGAAAGCGGTAAAGTGGTTAATTGGATGGTGGCTAGGCTAGCTTGGCCGTGATTACTACTGATTAGAGAGAGAAGTAAAGCTAGAGGGCCGGGAGAGAGGGGGAGAGGAGAGAGAGGGGCACGTAGCTATACTCCTTTCATTTTTTTTCCATGTCAGATTTGGTTTGTTTAAACTTAAATCAAATATTTTTAACTTTGACCATTAATAATTTCAAAAAATATATCCATATAGCTTCACAACGACGTTTTAACTATTTCTTATAGTAAATTTAAAATCATAAATCTTGTGTTGTCTGTATATACAAAATTTTCAAATCGATGATCAAAGATAGAAATGTTTAACTCAGAATAAAACTAACATTATTTTATAAGTAAAAAATTGAAGGTGGTAGATGTCATGTAAAAAAAGAGAGAGAGAAGATTTATAGTAGGAGTAGTACAGTACGTGGTGTGCTGATGATGAGATGGACAGGTTTTGCGGGGGCATGACGGCATGAGCGTCACGTGTGTGCCTTGGGCGGCGGCCATGAATGAGTAGCTGCTTTATTTGTGCGCTAGCTAGCTGAGGTCGCCCCTGCTGCAGCCTGCAGAGCCCACGCACTGGGGCGGCCATGGGTTGAAGACGACCGCGAGGAGAGAGAGAGAGGAGGAGGCGAACGAAGAAAGCGATGGGAGAGGAAAGAGACGGAGCGGCGTTCCGTTTGTTGGTTGGGCAAAGGGAATGATTGCCAGCGGGCCCCTTCCTTGCGTTATTGCTGACACTCCCCGCAGCACGCGTGCCCCGGATCCTCTACATCTTCACTTCCTGCCTGCTTGTTTGCTAGTAGCTGCTTCACCCTCTCTCTCTCTCTGTAACACATGCATTATTCATTGACAATGCTGCATGCTCCTGTCTCTTGTGTGTGTGAGAGAATTGTGTGTTCTGCGCCTAGTGTTTGTATTGTGACTAGAAGCTAAAAAATGCATTCATGTTTACTTTTGGGTAAAGTACAATTTTCAATCTCCAACTCGCATTAAAGTTTGATTTTTAACCTTCAAATACGAAACCGAGTAACAGACACCCTTCAACTGTCAAAACCAGACAAATTTGGTCCTCGGTTGGTTTCAAAAGCGGTTTTCTATTTTCTAATAATAATAAAAATCCAAATCTGGTCTGATCTCTAGAAGTTCGTAATTAATTTATTTTAAATCATAAAAATGAAACTAGTTCATGTTTTCTTCTAAAGATTTTATATATATGTTGATGCTATATTTAAAATTGTTTTTAATTTTGCATGGAATTAAATTTCGCACGGAATTAAATTGTTCGCATTCCGTTCTTTTAGATGGCAGTTCGCCTTCGTCTCCACGCACACCACCTTGCTTTTGGCCAAAAACAACTCGAGAGGCAGGTCGTGAGCGCAAGCTTTGTATTAATGTATACAGTAGCATTGCTATCCCCCGTCGGCATTTATTTTAGAACAGAAAAATATGAAACTAGTACTTTTTTTTCTAAAAATGTTCTCTACTTGTTTATGGTCTATATATAGGTATTTGAAATTGGTTTATTTATGTTCCTATTGCTTTATTGCTCTTTGTCACGCTTGTTATTTATTTAAAACAAGCAAGGTCTAAACAATTTTAAATATAGCATCAACATAAACAATTTTATTTATGTTCCAGCATGCAGGGCGTCTCTGCTCCATTTTTACAAGAAAACATGAACTAGTTTCATATTTTTATAATTTAGAATAGATTAATTACGAACTTCTAGAGATCGAACCGGATTTTTATTATTATTAGAAAATAGAAAAGCGTTTTTGAAACCAGCCGAGGATCAAATTTATTCGGTTTTGACAGTTAGAGGACGTCTGTTACCCGGTTTCATAGTTGAAGGTTGAAAATCGAACTTCAATGTGAGTTGGAGGTTGAAAAACGTACTTTACCCTTTACTTTTACATGAGGTGAGGATACACACAGTAGGAGTATACTGCAAGCCATGTCCCTGTGACTGTGACATTGGACCTTGGTTCGTCACTGTGCACGCGTTGCCGCTTTCTTTCACGGATCTGCAGATGGAGCAGAGACGGCCTGCATGCTGGCATGGCTGGTACATTCCATGCTACAACGGGCACATGAAATGAAGAGTGGTACGTCGTCGTCGTCGGTAGGCGTGCATGCGTGTGTAGTAGTAGCTGGTATAGGGATCACCAAACTGCGGATCGATCATGCATGCACACGAACGTAACCACGCATGGAAGAGAGCAAGCAAGAGGAGGAAGAGAGGGAGATCGAGACGCATGGCCATGGTCCCCGGGCGGCCTGTGTGGGGTTGGCGCGGCGCCGAGAGGTCGAGGGTGAGGACGACCCTCGCATGGTAGGCCTGTCCACTCCGTCTCCTCCCCCGCACGCTTCCTTTTTACCTACGCGGCCGCCCAACCATCTATCTGCTCCCTCCTCCGTCTCAAAAATAAATATTCTAAGTCAAATTATTTTAAATAGATTTAACTTGGTCCCAAACTAATGTAATACTCCGTAGGTTATTCTAGCTTTTCGTACATATTATATTTAGATACATATATAGTAAAAGTTATATACTTCTGTTCCTGAATAAATATATCCCAAGCTTAAGAATTTGTCTACAAATAAATCAATCTAGGAGACCACATGGTCCACTAGTCCATTTATTTTTCTCGAAGTCTCCACATGTTTACAACACCTGCTCCCATCTCCTAATCCAGTGTTGAATTTCTGTAGTTGGATGTATGTAGTGAATGTTATAATTAGTGTGCTACTGATAAACAATCACCGATCAGTGTGCAACTACTCCAGTTAATGGATGGTAGTATGGTCTTTCTCTGTCATACTAATATATCCTAAACTTGTTAACGCCCAATTAATAGGCATCTATTTATTCAGGGACAAAGGGGTATCTGGCTAGAAAACTCAGATTCTCGACGACTTACGATTTGAAACGGCAAAAGTAGAAATGAATGCCAATATCTATTACATCAAATTAGCATCGCTAGATACCACCATAAAATATCTTCAATAAGCTACTTATTCGGTGCCGCAAATATTAGGATTCTCCACTATATAAAGCTGACCAAACTCAAGATAATTTGATTTAAGATAATCCTAAGAGTTGCATGCTTGCTGGCCGACCGGTTCCTCCATTGATATGATCATCCCTCCTAGGCATGCTTCACATTGATATGATCATCCCTCCTAGGCATGCTGAACGAACGCATGCATGTACATTGATATGATCATATCCCTCCTAGGCAATGTGCATGCATGCATTCTCTTACCAATCCAGAACGAACGCACCATGCCATGCATTTTGCTATTAGCTAGCTAGCTTCACATGCATGCAATGTGCATGCTTGCCAGCAAAGGGATTGTTTGCAAGTTCAAAGTGCTGGTAGTTCAATTCGAAAAAAAAGTGCAGGTAGTTCAATTCGTTGCTCGTTTGGTGTGCGTGGTTACCTCAACTCCTCTCCTCAAGTACTGTGTACTATATGTATAGATGGTCCATGCATAGTAGTGACGACAACAATATATATGACCACACAACACACAGTCAGTAGTAGTCGTCACTTGGTTCATCATGCTGGGGAGTGTGCAGTGACAAGTACCTAGTGTACGTGCCTAATAAGCAAGCCCGATCATATCGTCGATCGCCAGGGCCAAGCTAGAGATGTCGTACGTAGCAAATAAAGTGCTGAAGAGCATGCCACAAACAGACAGGATCACAGGAACGTGATCTCTGATACGTTTGTACCAATAGTCCTAGACAAGAGGCGTTTGATACCATGCATATATACACTTGAAGTGGCTAGGCGGCCGGGGTTCCCTGTTGGAGAAGGAAACAGCAAGTGACTGACCAATACCCACCAAACGCCCATGCTATAATTCAGACCACACTACAATACGTAGGAACTATACTTAGCACATACTAGGTCATAGTATGGAACTACTTGTGTGGCCCTTACTACCCTTTTTATTATTTTCCTTGCTATATATATATATATATATATATATATATATATATATATATATATATATATATATGTGGGGGAATACGTACTAAAAATGCTACATGGATCTTTAAACTTTCCCAGCATCGCCATCTAGATCCACAGACTCTTAATGTAACCATATCTAGGTCCTTCGGCTTTTTAAATTGTTCATTCTAAGGGCAGCTCTGACGTAGCATTCGAACAGTGGCAGCAGCATTCGGTTTGCATTTTGATGGTTCGGTGGCTGCAGTGTGCACAGGTTTACAACGATTAAAGAAATATATTTTCTCTCTTTCTTAGCTTTCCCTCTGGTGCAAGACTGGCAGTCCGTGCTGCATGAAAGGAATCTTTGCTATTTGTATGCGCTCGCGTCGAACCGAGTTTGGAGTCCGATTTCTAGTCTGACAACGACGGTTCGATAGCTCCAATGTCCTTGGTTTGGTTTTGCTTCCCCCCGGTTCTATTTCATTCAACACTGGAGGTGCTCTAAGCGTGTGAATTCAGGTCCATTTGATTAGTCCTAGAGTGAACCTAGAATGAACAGTTACAAAAGTTAAAGGACCCAGATGATCATTTTAATAAGAGTTCATAGACCCATATGAGAATGTGAAAAAGTGTGTTTAAGGACCCACGATGCATTTCACTCAATTAGTTTATGTACCATCATCTGAAGTACCAAATAGTATTGTTCTTTCAAGTAATCCTCCTTTCTTTTTCATGTCGATTTGATGGTTAGGATCACGGATTCCACGCTCTATATATCAGCAGGGCTGGTTTACAATATATAACGATGTCATTTATCCAACATAAACTATATCTAGCTTGTTGTTTAACTTATAGGGTACGGTGTGAGTTTAGTGAGCACCAATCACTAGTCAACAATAGCCATGCTACTTTCATGTAAAGCTAGCTACTAAGTCAAATGCAAATTAAAGATTTGACTTAAACTCCAAATGATGTTGTTACCACTTACTGCCTAGCTAGCTAGAGTACGTGCCGGCCTTTTATATCTCTAAATATCTCCAAATGATGATGATGCCGTTACCACTTACTCCCTATAGCTAACTAGAGTACGTGCCTTTTATCTCTCTAAATATCAGCACGACTATTTCGTTATCTCTCTAGCTACTTGCTGTAGGTCACATCAACAATTTGGATACTTTCAATTGGACTAGAGACAAATATACACCGGATCTTAAGATGCACGCACCGTAACCAACGCTTTCTGCTCCTCAAACAATAGTCAGAGATAGGGGCGGATCACAGACAGCAACATGTACTACTACCACACAATGCAAGAAGTCACTCAAAGAAAGGCCCATTATCTGCATGCAGTTGTAATGCAAGACAATTAATATAATTAAGTTCCTTACTTATCCATCTGTTATTTTTATAACAAAACTAGCTATTTATTTATATTATAACATTCACTGAGCAAGTGAGCATGCATGGATTCCTTTCGCTGTTGGGAGGTAGGATCAAATCATGAAAAACTTCTGCCATGCCCTGGTCCCTGACAATAGTTACATGTAGTTGTGTCGTACAGGCTTTTTTGCTCGCTTGTAGAATATCTAACCTCCTGCTCTGCTCTGAAATGATTGGAACTACCAACATGCTGTGGTACTATATATTCAGATGCAGCAGCCTTCTGTACATTTTCTTGTGAGTGCCTGCTGCAGTGTCCTCATGTGAGTCGTGAAGATCCATATACATTATGCACCAGCAATGCCAACTTATAGCTAGCTAGCTTGGAGTACTACTGAACACTGAAACTCCAACAATGCACGCACAACGTATTGCTTGATTTTTATCTCTAATGCATAAGAGCTGATATATATTTGAGGTACCAGAATTTTTACGAATTTTCAGGTACCAATCTTACACAGTCCACTCGTACAATTAAAAGGACAACTCGTAAAGACAATTCCCATTTTTTTCTATACCCAAACAATAAAAAAAATTGTATGTTGAAAGTAAAGAAATCTAACATGTAGAGAAATTTCTCGCAGACATTTTCATATATATACGTACATGCATGACATACTAGATCTCCCAGCAGAATTTATTTGAAAAACTGAAAGCCAGTAGTATCCATGGTATACACTCTATATGCCCAATCTCACGCTCTCTTTATGGAAGTGATTCATCATCAGTTGATAACACATAGTTAAAGTGTTTATCCGATCCTACTGTCCAAGTGAAACAGTTCAAGCAGTACAAGTTACTCCAAGCAGCAATGGATATGCACACATTATGCATGTGACATGTGAAGGAGCTAGCTAGGAAACCAAAATTGCCATTGCAAGCCACAGCAACCAGCTAGTGTGGGCAGAAAGCACGTCACAGCAGTGCCCGCTTGTTCAAAGCTGATCAGTTACACCCTCCTTTTGTCCCCACCAAGTGCCATCCTGGCTTTTGCTTTTGCCTCCGAGAGAGGCAAGACGAGGACGACGACCATATGCATGAGAGGGCATGGAGCACAGCACAGTTCCATAGCCTGACATGGAGATCTCCTCCATCTCCAAAAGCAATGCAACAATGCGATGCAATGCAGGGTTTGAAAAAGGAAACCAACAAGAAACAAAAGCTTATCACCTCCAATTCCCCCCTTTCCCCAGACATGCACACAGTGGCAGCATACATTATACACACAACTCCTCCGCATCATCCATCTCTCGCTCCTAGCATTAGGTTAGTCTTAGTGGAGGTTTCATGATTCAGTTTCCAACACATTTATATTTTTGAAACAGTACAGAAGAGTTTCATCCCTATAAAACTCTCTCTCCTCGTATGAAACTTTTATCATCTCTCTTCATCTATACAGTGTCATGTCAGCATATTTAATGACTTATGAAATTCCATGAAACCTCCATAGATTGGCCTTACCATGCAAGTCTCCATGCATGCATGCACTCATGCATGTGTCATGCATGAGAGTTAGCTCACTGCATGCATGCCTCACTGTGCTCTGCACCCACACAAGCAATCATTGGCTGTTCCTGGCTCCTCCCATCTTCCCCATCAGACATGCATTTCCCAGATCATCCACTCCAAGTTCCAGTCACTCACAAGTCACAAGCTAGCTAGTCACGAGAGTAGTACTATATAGTATTACAAAACATGAAGCTATCTGAGCTTGTATGCATTTGGTACAAACATCTGGAATGACGAACAGTTCGATCTTGCCACATTCTTATCATCTTATTGGATAGGTAGATGCTATTTATACAACCTGATCCAGAATGCAAAAATGGACATGTGCACATGTTGCTTCTTGTTGATGAACTTGCTCTTGCTTGTCAGCGAGAGAAAAGAAAAACTTGACATCTTATTAGAATTCCAATATAAACTAGATGGGTAACAAGTCTGCAACCCTGCATTGTGCTGCCTGACTCTTTGTTATTCTAGCTCAAAGGTAGGTTTGCAGTGGCTTTGGAACAGCATTTGGTTCAAGCTCAAGCAAACCCTAATAGCAATACCATACTACTAGGAATATACCTTTTTCTCTAATGGCATGGCATCTCAAGAAGAAGAGCCATGCATGAGGATAGGAGATGAAGACTTCTAGCTAGCAACTCATTATATTAGCACACAGAAACTAAACATGGAGATGGAGGTAGTACCATATATATATATTTGACATGAGCATGCAATTAGGTATTTGAGCTACGACCGAGCGAGACGATCAGCCCACCGCCGCAGCCGGCGTATGCATGGTAGCTATGCTGCCGCTTGCATGTTCATGCCCGAGACCCGTCGCCTCTTGGGCCGGTCTCCGGCGGCGCCCGGCCTCTCTACCAGAGCCCTCAGGGCTTCCTTGAGGAAGTCACCGCCACCGCCGCCGTTGGCGCCGTCGACCGTGGCGCCGCCCGCCGAGCCAGTGCGGCCGCCGTAGCCGTCATCATCACCTGCGACGACACCACCGTCGACGACGTCGCGCGCCAGGACGAGCACGTTGCGGACGCGGCCGCCGAGTGTGGCCATCTCGGCGCGGAGCGTGCGGAGGCGGAGCGCGCGCAGCGTCTCGATGAGGTCCGGGAGGAGGTCGGAGCGGTCCTCGCAGCAGACGGAGGCCTCGAAGACGGCGCCGCTACCCGACGCGAGCACCACGATCTCGTCGTGCTCCGTCGGGAACAGGTGCGCCGGCGACGCCTCCCCGACGCCCGCCGCCCGCTGTTTCAGGTCCCGCACCCTCTCCACCGCCTTGGCCAGCAGCGACGCCTTGTCAATCTGCAAGCAACAAAGGCAGCCAAACAGACAGCATCAGAAAAACCAACCCTTTTTGTTTGTTTTTGCCACAATTAAACACAAACCCTAGACTTGGGTTGTTAGCCATGGATCGTCACCCGGAGCTGGATATAATCGTATGCAAGCAGAAGCAGGTTGTGTGCAAGCAGACAAGCAGTGTAATAGGAAGCATGGCACTATGCTTTGGTAATAATAAATTAAAAACAAGAAGCATGCTCCAATCAGAATCATGAGAGGAACTGTCAAGCAAAAGAGAGAAGAGCCCTAGCCTAGCTAGCTAGCTAGCCTCGTGTGATAGGAATAGGAATAGGAAAGCCTCCATTCTACTTTCCCAAACCCATCAGCTTTAATCACTCCATTAGCTGCTCATGTACGTGTCTTGGCTGCGGCTATCCTGCAGTAGCTACTGCAAGCTAGATGCCAATTCGATCGATTCTGCAGACAAGTTAAAGATATATAATACATATAGTGAAGATCGGATTTTTTTTCTTCAAATTTCAGTTAATAAGCAACTGCAGATTGGAGGAGGTAGAGCGTCTATATGCCTTGGGGTCGCAGGCGAGGACGTTGCGGAGGCGGTCGAGGTGCGACTTGATGCGCTCGCGCCGGCGCTTCTCGGCCTCGCGGTGGTTGCGCGACGCGGCGAGCGCGCGGTCGTGGGCGGCCGCGGCCGCCGCCGCCGCGGCGGCCTCGTCCTCCTCGGAGCCACCGGGCCAGATGGAGCCCATGAAGAAGGGCGGCAGCATCGGGAGGACACCGGCCTCTCCTGCAGCCTGACGCCCCGCGCCGGCGCCGCCCGGCGCCGCGAGCGCCGACACCTCGGCCGGGAACATATGTGCGAGCGAGGTAGCTGGTCTTGTCGCCTTCGCGCGTGACAAGAAGCTGGTAGCTCCCCTCGAGTGAGTGGCAGAAGAGGTGCACGCGGACCACCCGCCCGGCGAAGCACTGATGAGCTGAGCAGCTGGTAGCCACTGCGCGGCGGTAGTGGTGGTGGTGGTGGTGCGAGTTGTTGCGCTGTGTTATTCCTAGGACTTGGTTGGACTGCAAGATTTGATGGATGGGGGAGATGGGATGGATGGCCGGGGAGAAGGAATAAATAAACAAGCAAAGGCCAAGAGTGAGAAAGTGAGTGCTCCATCCATCCAGTCGAGAGAGACAGGCAGAGAGAGGGGCTGTGTTCAGTTCCTCCAAAATTTCAAAACTTTTATAAGATTTCTCATCACATTAAATCTTTAGAAGCATGTATGGAATATTAAATATAGATAAAAAAATAATTAATTATACAGTTTAGTTGTAAATTACGAGACGAATCTGTAGAACCTAATTAGTTTATGATTGGACACTAATTGCCAAATACAAATGAAAAAATTACTATACTTCAAAAAAAAAATTACAGAGACACAACACACCCAGAGTGAAGCTGATGAGTGTTCCAGAGAGAGAAAGGGCGAGAGAGCCTCGGCCTCCTCTCCTATCGCATTTGTTGGTAGGCGAGTGCGAGTGCGAGTGGTGGCCCGCGCGGACGTGTTGACCCGTCACGCGGGAGCCGACGATCGAGTCCTGCGAGCCAGGGATGCTCATCGCAGCCGTCCGTGGCAGCTGCGGACTGCCGGGATGGTGGTGCCGACCTGGTGCCGGGTCGCCGTCGGCGAAGATGCGGTGGTGGCGGTGCTGGACCGATCGGGATTGCTTGCTTGTTGACTCCCGTTGCAACTTCGGGATTCATTCTGCGTGCGTGTGCCTTGGGTTGCACTTCACCTAAGGGCCTGTTTAGATGTGAAAAAAGTTTAGATAAAATTTCTGTATGCTTTTCGTTGTTATTTGATAAAATTTATCTAATCATGGATTAACTAGGCTCAAAAGATTCGTCTCGATATTTACAGACAAATCGTACAATTAATTATTTTTTACCTATATTTAATGCTCCATACATGTATCAAAGATTCGATGTGACAGTTACTATGCAAACTTTTTTGGCACTTTTTGCCAACTAAACAGGCTCTAATAACGGCGCAAGCCAAAAAAGTTGCAGTAAAAAGAAATATATTCGTATGGGACATTATTAGTATAGATTTACTCATTTAGGGAAATGTAACTGTGCGAGCGAGTTGATACTTGATAGCGGTGTGTTTGACTATTCACCGCTTGTTTGTGCGACACGTGGCACAGATCCATGCAACGTCTCACTCTGTTCGCTTATGCTAAAATTTGGCTCATGCTTATTTGTTGTGTGTGAAAAATACTGTTTATTAGCTGAAAAATAGTTCAAGCGAACAAGTTGAGATGCTTTTGGGGACATCACACACCTTTTGATGGGTAACTATTGCATGATGTAAACAAGGCTCATGCTGATGGCATGTGTGTTCCATTCTTTTCATTTTTTATATATTTCCACGGAGCAAGCCAAGCCTGCAAATGTTATAAAGAAAAAAAATCTGCAAAAGAAGATATATTTTCCTAGAGGCTGACAAAGATCTGAATGGCCATAGAGTTGGGCAACTAAATGGAACCGCGACCAAAGAATTGGGAACCAAAACACTGTATTGTTTTATTCCATATACAACGTCGTGCAAAAGAGTAGAAACAGCACATTCCCTCGAAACAGGTGGTACAGTGCGAAAACAAAACAAAAAAGAGAGAGAAAAGGACAGAACAGAACAGATCTCTGAACAAAATGCAGAGATGGAACAGCAAGGAAAAATTAAGGGTGAAAGCTGCTGCCGTATGGTAGTGATTAAGTTACTATCATGCCGTGGGGGTGTGAGTAATCATTGTAGAAGACACAAGTGCTCTACTTGGTAGCCTGTGCAATTATGTTCCTCAATGAGCCTGCCTCCTCCTTTGCGGCTTCCACCAAAGCGTCCTGCAAAAACACACACGCTTATTCCACCATGCCATGATAGACCATCACCGGCCCCCAATCCTTAGTGCATTTCACATGAGCACATGAACATGCTGCTGGCAGCTTATCCTTTCCATTGTACTGACGAGCTAGAAATTGGCACAGTCCAACCGGTGTATTAAGGACTATAATACAGTTCGCCTTTTTGTTAAAAGTTTGTCTCTTCTGAGTCCACATGGTTATGTCAACAAAGGAAAGGCAGAGAGCACTCATGTGCAGTTAGAAATCCTCATAGTTTTATGCTACTCAGATCGCTTCTGAATTCAATAGATAAGCTACCTGTGTAGTTACTAGACGTAGCACCGATTTCTTGTTTGATTCCTGAAGTTCACCAGCAATCAAAATCTCGTCCAATATGAAGTATGCCTGCAAATCCAGAAAAGGATAAAAAAGAGTGAGGGGAGGTCGAAGTGCTCTGGTATTGTAGCAAATATATGGTCGGCAGAAACAGACACGCCTAATAATAAATAAATATATATCAAAGTTTTCGCACCTTATGAAAATTGAATATCAGATCAAGCTCACAGACCTGCATGCAGTATGACAGACAGCAGCCATCAGGAAAATGGGTCTTAGAACTAGGGGAGTAATTAACGGAAGGATTTTGGAGGTCTCACATTGCCAAAGTACCGGTCCAATATCTCAACATAGTGATGGACGATTTGAAGGGTTTCCAGTTCATTGTCAGCAGGGTCAATGCACATGCAGAAGTAAAGGCTAGCATACCTGCAGGATGGTGCATTATTTGTAGGAACAGATTATATAAGCCATCAGGATATAATCAATGTTTGTGTTACGTTCCAGCTGATTACTGATTTGCAAGCGCTTTGCCTTTTACTGGTTGGTTGCTAGTAACAATCAGGAATTAAAAAAATCACAGAGATCATTCATCAGGCATTACAACTCCTCACCTCTTGTACACAACTCTGTAACCTTGCCAGTCAACAAAATTGCACAGCTTGGGGCCTCTTGTCAGGACGAGCGTACTGATCTCTTTGATGATCTTGTGAATGAGAAGCAAGAGAGAAACCATGGGATGCAATTGCAGTTGAATGCAAATTACTGTAGGCCCCAGCGAAAACAATGGAAACTGCAGTGGAAAACTGCTGGTGTATACCTTGGATCTCTGCTTCTGTGGGTATGGAGTGTACCATTTCGTCAGCCTCACCTTCCCCTGCCTGCTGATGAGGAGCACAAAATGTATCTGACACCAAAGCAACAAAAAAAAAATGTTATGTTGCTACATGAAAATGGAATTCCTCTCTCTTCTCTTCAGCATGAACAAAAAAACAAGGAAATTAAGGTTGTGTTTAGTTTCCCATGAAATGCAAAATGTCAACTACTTTGGAATGATGAAATGCAAAATGCTAAAATTTTCATGGGTGTGTTTAGTTCCATCCAAAATGTCAAATTTTTCATGAGGTGGGTGAGGGCTTTTTGGCCAAAAATTTTGCATAGTGTTTAGTTCCATTCTGCAAAATGATGGGAAAAAACCCAAAAATTTTTAAGTGAAATAGGGAAAACACACCCTAAGCTGACAAACACTCGAAATGTGGCGTTAATTTGGAGCTCATGATGAGCTCAATTTCCCAGGTTCTTCAGCACTGATCATGTTCAGGGAAAACTTGTGATTTCATTCCCTGACATACGGGCCAGTTCCTAGTGTCTCTCCAGTTCGCGACCCCGGAGAATGGTGGCACGACGACGGCGATGAGCGGGAGGAGCCGACCGGGGACGTTTTTGCAAGACATTTGGTTCGCGATTATTAATCGCCGATCCGGTGGTTTACGCATGATTATCGATCCAAGTCAGTCTGAAATTGCTCTGGAAATACGTTCTCGAAAACAACAGATTCAACAGCAAGCGGTTGCAGATCTTGAGCCACATTTCGGGGAAGATTTAGAGAGCAATTAACGACACCTTCTGAGGTAGTATATAGATCTAAATGATTCGCCCTCAGTGACATCGAAGACGAAGATGGGAGCGATCGAGGCATGCATTTCAAATGGGAATGTGGGATTGAGGGCGGTGGATTACCATGATTCGAGATGGCGTCGTCTGACCGGCCTTGCTATCTTTCTTTGAAGAAGATCGTGCACCGTCCCCGACGTCGATCGCCGCCGCCGCAGGAGACGATCGCCTACGAGACGAGAGGAGTTGAGGCCTTCACGAACGGTTTAATTTCTTTGGTTGATCTCTCCCACTTCGCGCGGCAACCCTCGAGCAGTGTATGCATGTGGGCCCTATGGGTGCGCGAATGGGGCCACATGGCCACGTCTCGGCCACTGCGCGCATCAAATCAAATATTCAAATTGCTGCAGATGTTTTTTTTTAAAAAAAAAAGGAAAAAAGAAAAGAAACGAGGCCCGTTTTGTAATTGTGCTGTTCCTCATCGCGAAAATTTGCTGTGCTCTTATGACGACACTAATGTAAAATTTATTTTTGAACAAATACAAGCATAATTTATAATCAAGCCCGTTTGAGGAACTACTGTTACACAAGAATTCAAATTTGAAACTCTCCTTTCTTTTAGACGGCAACGGTGGTGGAGATCCCAAACTTAGGATAGAACATATGTCTAGAATCTTAAAAAAATTGGACGCTCTCCTCCGCGTTCGATCCCTCTACCTCACCGAATGGCCAGCAGCCCATCTGGCCACCCCACTTATTCCCTTCCTCTCTCTTACACGTGGACCTAAGCATTAGCTCCTCTTCTCCTTCCTCTAGACAAGAAACGCAGTTGCTGCCTGCTCGTACGAGAGCACGCGTGCTGCTTCTTGCACTTGCTCCTCAACCTGGCCCACACCAACTCCCCGTCGCCTACCTCGACCGGCCGCCGCCGCACGTGCTGCTCCTCGTACCCTCACCCCGTCGCTACGCCACCATCCCCATCGCTCCTCGCGGGCATCCTCTCCGACCTCGTCGAGATCGACGGCTCCTTCCGGCCGCCGCATGTGGCCAGACGGCCAGGAGAGGGGGTCGTCGCTGGCCGGGCCTAGGCTAGGCGGAGGCGCAGCTAGCCGCTGCCAAGCCGCGCCATCATCTTCAGCCGCCGGCTTGCCGAAATCGACCGTTCTCCCGCCCTGTGTTGTGTCGTATGGAAGAAGAAAGGTGAAAACTGTATATTGCAAGAGTATGTTTCAAGTGTTTTAGATGTTTCAGAGGTATGTTGCAAGATGCAAGTGTTGTATATCGATGTTACAAAAGTAGATCGGGATGTTGCACATGTTGAAATGGCTGTACACATGTATGTTTCAAGTGTATGTTCCAAATGTTTCGTCATATGTTGCAAGTGTTTTATCTGGATGTTGTAAAAGTAGATCTAGATGTTGCATATACATGCATGTTGCAAGCATATAAGTATTTTCAGGTGTTTCATACGTATGTTTACAAGTATTTCATCTTGACGTTGTATATATTTGCAATGGTTTTCAAATGTTTTTAAGCGTTTTCGTAAGTGTTTCAGACGCTTGTTTCAAGTGTTTCATCTGTCTTTTTTTTGTATGTTGGAACTGATGCATCTAGATGTTTCTAAAGTAGATCAGGTGTTGCACATGAGATGTGTGTGGGAAGCTGCTGGCGGCGCGGACGACATTCAGGGCGGTGTGGGCAAATGTCTGTGGCGGCGCGAGGCCCACTGCTTGGTGTGCTCGGGGCAAGCCCGATGCACTAGGTGTTGTGCGGACAGCGTCCGGACGCTAGCGCCCCGATCGTACATCCGCGCGCTAGCAAATCCCTAGTTACAAAGGTGCCACAAGCATGGCGTGCCATGTTTTGAGAAGAATGTGCAGGGGATAAGAAGACCTACATTACCAGCTAAATGGGCTATCTGGTATAGCTCCAAAAGGGCTCCCTCAGGGCCTATTTGGTGTGGCTCCAGGAGGGGCTCCCTTCTGCAGGAGCCGTACCAAATGATTGTGTAGAAAACGGCTGAAGCAATGAAGTTGGAGTCAAGGCTAACTTCTTCAAAACAGGCCCTAAGCTCAAATACGAGAGAAGGTGAAGAAATGCTCTCGATGCTCTTTGACGAAGGGCAGATCCCCAAGCCAAGGGCACCATGGCAGTGAAGGAAGTACCATTCAAAGAACAACGGTGCATTTATACCATCAAATGCATATATGAGCTTCCACGAAGTTTTTTCTTCTTCGAAAGAACTACAAAAGCTTTGTCACAAGTTTTATTAGAAGGATAGATAAAGAAAAAAAAACTCCTAGCTCAGTTTTTTCCACAGAAACCAGGCCAAGAAAACCACGCGATCGACTAGGGTACCACCACTAAGGGCGTGATTGGTTTCTGTCTCCTCACGACCTAGCTCATACTGGCTCATGTTGGACAGGATCAATACCAACACATATTGTTTGGTTGCTTGCTTTCGACTAACTTGTCTGCATGTCGACGCAGTTTGATTACCCGGACGGAGCATGTAGCAAGTGAACACACAAGCACCGGGCGAGCGGTGAGCCAGGTTCTGAGGAAACGAAGAAAATTTATGTGAGGTACGCCTCGTGCATGTCACGGGCCAAGCCTTACTGCTAATTCAGCTAGCCAATCAAGCCTGCATTGTATTTGTATCTGGCGAGCCTGGTTAGGCTGGATGTAGCCAACCAATCAGCCCCAAAACTCCGCGGTACCAAAACATACCCACTAAAACTAAACACAACTTCTCATACTCACTTAGGAGGCAACCAAGAGTCCAAGATCAACTTGGTCGCAAAACAGCAATCCAACTACTGACCTTACTAACTCCACAAAAGTTGTTTTAACAGATGGATCTTAAAACCATCTTTTTTTTAACGAAATCCTTAAACCATCTTACGATTGACACATGGATTGGGTCAGTTGACAGTACAATTAAGAGGAAACATTCATCAATCCTTTTCCATTGTGTTTTTCGAGCCATACAACACCTAACAGGCAGCTCATCGCTGGTTAATGAATAATGATTACAAACTGGGGGTGGGGAGGAGGATTATCTCTGGTATTTCTATTTACGATTTACAGGTTACAATTTACAACATATAAGAAACTGCTTACAGTTGATTCTGGACGGCACAATTCTGATCTGATGCCATTAAGGTGTGGAAATCCTCCGGTATGTATCATGCTGTTGAGAAACCAAGTCTCCAGAATGACAATGGATAATGTAGCTGGAAGATGAATACTTTGCTCACCTCCAGCAGTAACTAACCCTTTCTCAGCTATAACCTGGACACACTATCGTAAATCCATGATTGAAGAATGCTTTAGTTCCTATCTTCCCCTTCAATTGTGAAGTGACCAAAGAATACGAAATAGCCTTGGTGCTGAACAGAGGAATTACTGAGTGACAAAAATGTGCTGTGGCAAACTCTTCTGTCAAAAGAGGTTCATCAGAGTGAATGCGCAGCAGCCATGTTTCAGTGAGAACTATTTGAGATTCCCATGGTATTATAGCTATGCGATGTAGCAGAGATCATATCTCTTGACTCATGTCAAATACATGTTGCTTTTGTTGGAACGATGGCATCTTGATTCGGCGAAATGAAGCACAGCGATCTTTCTTCAATGGAATCAGTTTACTATAAAATAAACTACCTATGATCCAGCTTGCTGTCTGTAAGGAAAAATGAGGATTATATTCACCGAAGAGGCTAAATTGTGTATTAAAACATTAAGGTAAAATTAATGTTCCTCTGCTTTGTAGAGTGTAGAGCATTTGTTTCTTTTTTTCTGGGCAGTAGCAGATCAAGACCTTTCAGATTATGACCGCTGAATTTTTCTTCATAAAAGGCCAAGAAGAACAATGCAAATGACTAACAGATTAAGATGTTTATGATAAGTCACAGAAAAATTAAGTTTACACATTCAAGTGACAGTTGTTCTGTGTTCAATTCTAACAGATATACTGTGTTGATAAAAAAAACTAACCGTTGTCTTTATGTCATGCTCCAAACCACAATAGCTTAGATGACGAGATGCACTAGCTGTGCTTGCAACAAGAATGATTCCATGCGATGTACTTCCATCCTTCAAGCTCTGAACTAATCCATGAAGAGATATAAAAACTTGGCCACCTCCATGCTGTGGAAAAAAATGATATTAGACAAGGGAACAAGCTGGCCACCTCCATGCTGTGGAAAAGAAATGGTAGGAACAGGCTTCAAGCTATACCACCCGAGTGTTCACTGGAACAGGAATTAGGTTCCACTAATCCAACTAAAATTCCCCCCAAAAAATAGAAGTGAAATATAACAAGAGTCTAATAAGATGGTGTATCACATCTCACACAATAACCTATGGGGATATTGTTTGACTGCCAGGCCTTCCGTAATCACTAATTGATCTACAGCAGCCCACACCAGTACACCACAAGTCCACAACAGGATGTAACAAAGGGTGCCCAGGCAGCTCTAGTAGGGTTTCAATTTGCAGGCAACATAGCAGCAATTCGTTGCATGGTGGCTTTAAACACTGTAATAGGTGCCCATTTGAAGGGGCATTTCCACATGTGCAGGTGTGGGTGTATGCAGTAATTCGTTTGCCTTTCTCTTCTTTAATAAATATAATAGCACACAGCTCCCATACGTGTTCAAGAAAGAAACATATAATTTTTATTATGTATGCAACATATTACATACCTTGACAATGTTGGAAAATTTTGAACAGAAGCTGATTTTGCCATGGATCAAGAATCCTACTCCATCAAATATCAATGAATTACATTTTGGGTGAAGTGGGCGGTCAAATGATGAATTATGCTTCCGAGCATTCCTTTGTCGAATTAAATACCTAGCAAAAGGATATAACAAAATAATGATGAGCATCGAGGATGAACATTCTTACAACATGGGCAGCATAGTAAAATTGTCCTGCCAACATATCAGATTCTCAAAATAATATCAACACAACAGCCTAGTGTCATTGCCGTGTTTAAGAAGTAAATGAGCAGCTTTCAGTATACTGACCTAAAAGCATCTAGTCTAGACTTAAATACGGTGTAAGCTTTCCATATTACAGTGAAAATTAAACTAGTGTTAAACTGTGCCACTGTTAGGAAACCATTCACAACATAACTGTTAGGTAGCCTATGATGGTTGACATAGTCACATGCAGTTAGAATGGTCAAGCTCATTAAACATGTAAATGTCTTTCACTTGGAATAGCTTAGCTTGAAATTAAAAGAAAAGAAAAGGAAGCATGTAAGCCTGAGTTTGAGGTACTGCACAGAACTACTACAGAATGACAAATCTTATGAAAGGCCATAACCATAGTACAAATGGTAATTTTGCCTCGATTACTCCAAGAACGGTATGGAACAATGAATGTTCATGAATAAATATGCAGAAGAATATCAAAATATTATTTTCCAAAGGGTAGACATTTTGCAATGTGTATACAGAAGCTTCTGAAGACATGCAGTGATGCTAGGAGCTTGCCTTACTTTCCAGGTGGCAGCATGACACCGGCTTGAAGAGAATCGAAGAGCCAACTGGGATTCAATATCCAGGCATCGATAGCACAGCCATATAAGAACTTAGCTGTTGACACCTGATGCAACAAAAATCTGGAATCATTAATACAATACAGTACAAATATAAGTTGACAATTTTCAACTGGGACTCATGATTCCTACATGTAATTATGAAAGACACAAGATAACGAATAGATTGACCAAAACACTGAAAGGAAATAAAATAGCAAACCTTTTTAGGGGAAAGTACTATGGGAGGCTTCCAGCTTGGAAACTCAGCCATGTTCTTTCTTTTATCAAGTGGGAAGGGTGGCACTTTAGAAAGTACATAGCCACCAGATTTTCGTATTAGGGACTCAATTTCTTTTTCCTTCTGATTAGGAAAGCCAGTCAACAGAAACTCTACTCCTTGAAATGTGGCTTCTTTATTATCAGTGTACACTCTGGCCTCAAGCGTCTCTCCTGTTCTGCTATCTGATCCTGCAAGAATTCACAAGTGAGGATTACCAGAAGAAACTAATGTTTTTGTGGATATATCGGAGTATATCCCTCAAAAGACTGAACACCAATATTAAAAAGAAAAACTTACGACTGAATCTTGATTTAGTCAGGATCCTTCTATTGCTCTTGGTTCTTCTGCTACTACGCTTTGCTTCTGAAAACTGGACCCTTTTTCTTTTAAGGTGCTGTTTACCAACCAAATTCTCTGTTGATGGAAAGACATCCCGTGGGACCTGTAGCTCCCTGATTTGATCCTCACTGTCATCCTGAGGATGATATGTCAGCTTCTGAACTGCAGAGAAATCTTGCAAATTTTCAGCTCCGGCACTATTTTCTATGAATTCCTTAGCAGCTTGCACACGCTGTACGTTCTTATTTAGAATAGTGGGTGTGAATCTCTCCAGCTGACAAACTGGAACATCAGCATTACAATTTGAAGTACTTCCCAATATGTTTGACTTAGTTGCTATTGTGCTAAAAGGCCTTAGTGAACTGTATTTTCTTCGCTTGAATGAAATATTAGAATCTGCTGGCTTAACTAAAGGCACACAAGATGGACCAGCATCCCCATCCAGGCATTGCATCATAGGAAATTCTTTGGTATGCATAAATTCTTTCTCCTCTCCTTTACTATGTCCGCGTTCAGGTGTCAGACAAGTGGGACTTTCATTGCATTCACTCTTTTTCCACAAAGGAGCCTGGCTACTTGGACCTTCATTGCCTTCGCTCTGTTTGCACACAGGAGCCTGGCTACTGGGACCTTCATCGCAAGATATGCTACATGGAACAACGGAACATAAAGGATCCACCTGTGACAAGCTCGAACATACTACTTGGCAACACAACTCTTCAGTTTCTGCACGATTATTTTCTTCAAGGAAACCTTCAGGTTTGTAATAAACAGATGCCCTTGAAGAGGCGACAATTTCCATGGATGATGCTCTAGAAGTAGGACAGCACTTATCCATGCTAATTGACTCAGAAATGTAGCTATTTTCTTCCACGAACAAACCTTTTACATGCTTCTTTGTACCAACATTCGTCTGTGCAGCAACTCCTGCAACTTCCTGGAAAGAAATGTATGTAGTAATGAGAATATGAAGAATGCAGATGGGAAAGGTTCATGAGTTGATAAAGTTTATTATGATACTTTGCATTCATACCACACGATACCAAAAAACAGAAGTGATTGGTCACAAAGTTACCTTATGAACATTTTGGTATGTTGCTAGAGCTACCAAGGTTCCATGCAAAGCAGCATTATTTTGAGTTGACGCCTGGAGGACAGTTTTCTTATTTCTTGAGCATGAAATTGTTTTACATAGAGCTGCTTGCTTTACAGAATCAGAGCATGGAGTTGGTTCATTTGGAAGCACACCTGCTGGCTGATTATTTGGGAACGAATCAGATACATGGCCATCACTATCAGCATTTTGGCTATTCCATTTTTTATTTTGCCTCTCAGAAGAAGAATCCCATAAGATGTGTGTGTCGGCATCACATGGGGGACAACTACGATGAGAATTTTGTTGCTTCAAATCGCCTGTGTTCTGATCTTGAGATGAACAAGAAATATGGACAAGAGACAGACCAACATCTTGGTATACGTCAAGCATTTCAGACTCATCCAATTCTGCAAGCCAACCAGTCTCATCAAGACCATCTTCTGAGGATCCACAAGCATGTTCTGGCTCCTCAAAGTAAAATTGTTTCCGGGCTTCTTTCACATGTAGAGCAGCTTCTATAGCAGCTGCAGCCGATTTATCAAACTGAGAATCAAGAATCATCTCTGCAATAACCATGGCCTCAGATGCAGCAATAGATAGTTCAATCGCATCATTTACATCAGCATTACGGAGTTTTCGAACATCAGCCTTTCCACCATAGACATCATGTCTTTTATGTCTGTCTGTATCAAATTGTTTACTGATCTCCTTGCAAGCCACTTCTGTCACTGTCAGCATATCAGCTTGAGGATTGTTAGCCTCGAACTGATTCTGGGAGACAGCATTGACCTCTTGTTCTTGACCATCTGCACAAAGGCCCTCGGATGGACCTTTGCATGTACCAGAGTTTGGCATCTGAGGATTACCATTGCCTTCAGCTAGGGAGGGATGTGCAGCACTTTCTGAAGACAGACATAAAGAGAAAGGTAGTACCTGTAGAGGGGAAACAACTAAGACGTTATAACAATGCAACACAGGATCTGCAAGTGCTGTAGAAAGAAAGAGTCAGCATAATTCAGCTACAACAACCCAAATTTGCTACTATGCAATAACTTCAGAACTCAGTGTGCAATCCACCAAGGTGAACAACAGTCAGTCAGTATGAGATCAAAACATATAAGTCAACATCATGAAAATAATAATCAGCAGCAAGCTAAAGAAATGTTAATGCACATTTTGAAATGAAGGGATTAATATCAGTAGTAGAGATATCTTTCAAAATGTCAGCAGTATAGATGAAAATGGAGGACACCAAAAAAGAATTTCTAGCCCTTCCTTCGCAATATGATAACAGGCAAAAGAGATATAAGCAGACTGTCAAAGTGTGCACTTAGTAACAAACCACTGTATTATCTCAGAAGAAAAGGATGTTATTTATGCGGGATTGGGATTGAAGGCTACGTGTAGCATTCTGGCAGCAGCACCAAGGCTGAATCTGATTAGGGGGGGGTTGTCCCCACCTGGATTTTTGATTGATAAGTGGCTCTGAAACAGCCAGGAAGTTTACAAAAGGATGTTATCTAATCTTACATTGCTGCTGACTGGTGAACTTGCAACCGTGTCCTCATCTCCTGACAAGTGCAAGATGAACCCACTATAACCACCAGTGGCATTCTGACAATCCTGATGCTCCTGCCAAGGGCGTCCGACAAACGCACAATTCTGCAGCTCGAGGAAGAGACCAAGGCATCAGATCGCAAATGGCGGTGGTATTCAGACTGGATTTCAGTATGTTATGTCCAATCAAATGAAACACCTCTGCCATTGATTAAGATCTACGGTAATCAAAATAATAGCTCAGAATCAACAGATTCGGAACCAATTAGTGCAGAAAATCAGACTGGATTTCAGTATGTTGTTTCCAATCAAATGAAAGACCTCAGGCTTTGATTAAGAGCTTCGGTAATCAAAATAATAGCTCAGAATCAACAGATTCGGAGCCAATTAGTGCAGAAAATAAGAAGAGCACCTGGCAAGAAGGCGACGAAACGGCGGTAGTGGTATTCCGGTGGTCGCCAACCGTCGGCGTGCCATACGGTTGAAGCCATTGGGGGAGCCAAGCAATATCCTGGGGAAAAGAAACTCAGTACGGGAAAGTTTTTAGAAACGGAAGCATCCCTCGTTCCCCATCTTGCTCGAGAGGAAAAAACTGCAAGCACTCAACCGTTCGACCGAGCGAGAGAGAAGGGAAGAAGGGACCAGGGAGGGAGGGAGGGAGGGAGGGAGGGGCGTTTACCTCGGAGAAGCGCGGGGAGTGGTACCCGCAGATCGACATGGCGGCGGAGCCCCCAGCAGTCGCCGCCGCCACGGGAGGAAGCAAGGGGCAGGACGGCCTTCTCGTTTCCTTCGTTTTTTTAATTGTTTTTGTAAATCTATTCACATAATCTGTCTCCCCGCCACCCGATCTATGTATGTTTCGCGCCAGAAATCTAAGAGCGCGGGCGCGGGTGATTCTGACGGGAGGAGGGAGGACCGGCGGCTGTCTTTTTTTTTTTTTTTTTTGTTTTTTTGCCCTTTTTTTTCGAAAGATTCTCTCAAATAGGCCTCTGACGGAAAGATTTCAAAAAATGGACCCTCAGCTTGGCGCCATGGTCCATGGCGCCAAGATACAACGTCATGGCGCCATGATACCTGGCGCCAAGAGCCATCCGACGTGGCTCCACGGGGATCTACGTGGCGTAGCTTGGCGCCATGCAGCATGGCGCCAAGGCTTGGCGCCAAGATCCATGGCGCCAAGCCTTGGAGCCATGGTGCATGGCGCCAAGCACCCATAATATAGCCTTCCCCCCTTCCTCCCCCGAGTCATTCTCGTTTTCTTACTCATTCTCTTCGGGTTTTTCATTTAGACACTTTTCCGTTGCTCTATGCCTAAGCAGTCCAAACCCTCCACGAACATTTGCACTAAGCAGTCCTCACCATGCCTACATTTTGGCCATTCTTCTTTCCGGTTATCATATCTTCGGAGTGGACACTCTTTGGTGAAATCTCTCTTGGTCTCGACAGGAAAATGATACACTGGCTCATCAAAGTCTTCCGGACCTAGAGACCCCTCCCACACAATGGGAGTACCCTTACTCCCCCCGCTCCCTTCCCTCTAGATGACCCTCCAGACATTGCTACTCGTAGATAACAAACTTCTCGTTTCAAGTGACTAGCATTGTATGGAGGAAGATGTATATATAGCCAGAAGTGTAGTGGAGAGCCGCTGTATTGTGGCTTTAATGCTCCTGAAAAGCCTACACGCTATCCCTGAAAAGCCTATTTGAATTACTGAAAAGCCTATTTGAAAACTCATCTGTAAAGGCTAGATTCCTTGATCAATCAATTCATCTGTAAAAGAGGATGTACCATAGGATAGTGACATGATAAATCACTGAAAAGGCTATATGCTATCGGTGTACTGCACGACTTGACATGTTTCATAAAATTTTGGCAGAGTTTTCCCTGTTTTTGATTCAATCCAAACACAGATATCACATAAACATGTCATCAACGATTATATATGACATTCACCTTAAACAAATATATGATCATCATCAGCACCCACGTTTAAAGTGCATATGTCATAAACTCCATCTGAAGCTCATTCAGTACATAAGAATAGGATATAAAAGTCCATAATAATAGTCCATACAGTCCCAAATTGGCCTACAGTCCCTCACTGTCTCCTAGACTTACCCTTGCCCTTGTGTCCAAGAGCGTAGGTGCCTGGAGTATAAGGGTCAGGTGGTCGACGTCGCCTGGTACCGACCGGCTGCGTAGGCTGAGTCCAGGGAGCATCGTCTAGCTGAGACGGTCCAATCTCCTCGTGGCCCTGGTCCTCGTCCTCGTCCTCGTCGTCGTCATCGTCGTCCTCGTCGTCGTCCTCCTCGGTGCCGTGGTCTCGCGACCCTGTAGGTGGGTGGCTAGACGAACCTACGCCACCTCTGGGTGCAGAAGGCACGTACACGTCCTCCGTCGTGCCTGTCCTGCAACCACAACGCGCCGCGGTACGGCGTAGCCGACGTGCCAATCTCTGGTGCACAAAATCATGTTTAGTCAATTAATTTAACGTATTAGTACTGTAATATTTGCATATTTATAGGTACTTACATCGAGGAAGCTACGTGTCTCGTCGTCCCTCACCCTCGGACGAAACCGTTCGATTTCTTGGACAGACATCTTGAGTGAGTTACCCTACAACAAAGTTTTAGGTTGTAATTCATTGTTACGCTAATCGATATATAAAAGTAGAGCACATGACATACCACTCTGTCCAAGATGGGTCCTGCTCCGACCTGGCGACCGGTACGAGTAGAGGTGTCGTACGCCGTGTCCTCATCCTCTGATGACTCGATGTCAGCGTAGTCATCCTGTGTCCACTGCAGCCTAAGCCTCGGACGAGTAGCTTGGTGGTACCAAGCTTGGTACCGCCTGTAGTCTATGTTTGTGTGCGCCTCGTTGTTGGTGTCCACGTTCCCATCGAACAAATTCCACATGTCGATGAAGTCTCGGTGGTGATGGGCCCAATCAAAGATTTTCCTGTTTTTCTTACGATCGAGCCTGCACAACGTGTATACAAGTTAGTGAACATCGTGTTGAAGCATACATGTATGATAAAGCTAAAAATTTCGGCAGAGTTTTCTTTATATGTTGAAGCATACCCAGCTATCATATATGCATTCCATAGACATACAAACATACCAACAAAGATTTCATCCATCTTACTCGACATATATAATGTGGTATGGGTAAGTGCAACTTCTGGAAAAGGTCGAATTACGAAGAAGAGGACACATACTTGTGCAAGTCAACACTTGTCGAAATTGGAGATGGTGGAGAACGCTGTCTTGCTCCAAACTGACGTGCAACTCGATGTGGAAGGTGGTACTCGACAGCATAGAAGCAGATAAGAGGGCACCTCACCCTGTAGAGATCGCTGTCGCTGTCACATATGTTGCTCACCACAAAAGGAAGTGCGGCCTCGTCCGCGTACGGGTCCCAAGTCACCTGCAACGTGTCGAAACAATTAGTTAGATAACATAATATATAATTTCTTTTCGAACCAACATATATAATAATTTGTACTTACACTAGAGGCCATTAGCCTGTCTAGCTCGTCCGTGTACTCTTTATACGCCTGCTCCATCCTCGCATGAGGGACTGTCACCTTGTCCCATAGGTACGCCCACGTCGGCTGTAGACGTGCGTTATGCACTGGGAACCAGTCACGCGGAGCCAACATCACCGGACGAGCAACTGGCAGCCGCGACCACATCCACAGCTGGAGTAGGTACGCACACCCACCAAGTGAGGCTGACGGTGAAGAACGCCGGCACGCCTCGCAGAGCTGCCGGTACAGGAAAGCCAACACCGCAGAGCCCCAGCTGTATTGACCGGCCTGGTCCCAGTCTGTGAGGCAAGGGATCCACATCCACGAAGCAGTGTCGCCTGTTCCATCGGGGAAGAGAACAGAGCCAAACAAGTGTAGGATCCACGCCCTACAGTAGTACTGAACCGTCTGATCATCTGCGTCAGGAGGACACTGTCCGAACTCCGCCCTAAGCCAGGAGAGATGGACACCAGAAGTGTGGTCTCCTTGGTCACCCACCTCACGCCCAAGGAAGGCCTCCACCCTACCTCTCCATCCCTCTGACCTACACAGCCCAGTCACCGCCCTCCCACGAATCCTCAGACCGAGCATCTTCTGACAGTCCTGTAGCGTGACTGTCATCTCTCCAAACGACAGGTGAAAGGTGTGAGTCTCAGGTCGCCACCTATAATTTTAGCAAAAAAATGTTTATTAGAAACATTGCCGCGTCTACAATTGATTATTAATACAACCTATTTGATAAAAAAATACCTGTCCACCAACGCAGTCAAGCCCGCCGAGTTGAACAAAGGTAGGCCACGGCGAACCTGAAAAGATACGACGTCGAGGCCGGCTCTCGATAGGTACGGGGTGTACCTGTCGTCGTACTGCATCTCCAAGAACCCTCCATGTACTCTAGAACGAAGGAGGGGAAGGTTCTGCATTTACACAAAATACAAATGTTACTAGACACACATATATGCACTTATAATTCGAAGTATGTGATATGAGAGTGTCAAATCTTACCTGCCCCGACGCTACGAGACGTCCTCGGTGGGTCTCGTCGTACACCGGATCCAGAAGGTGGAATTGCGCCATCCTAAATAAATTAGTGTCAGTAACTTATTAAATAAATAGCAATTAAACGTAAAGTAAGAATCGAATAATCAATATGATAAGTATTAAATAATAAAAACACCTACAAGTCGCACCTCACTAATTTGCCAATGGCAGGTGCGGGAATTGTGCCCAAGTCTACCGCACTTGCCACACTCGTACTGCTCTGGGTCATTAAGAAATGGCGTCGCTCTACCACGTCGCGTTCTACCAGGTATCTGATCCATAACCATCCTGTGCCTCGTCCTCTTTCTAGAGCCCCTCTTGTCCCAACGGTAGGCTGGATCTGCAACGTACCTTGGACCGTCATATGGAGGCCACTCTCCAGGGTCTCGGAAAGGCACAAAGCGGGGCCTCCATGTCTCGACCAGCGTGTGGACACTGAACTGATGAGGTATCCTAGCCTCAATATCATAGTTGCGATGCCTAGCAGCTGCTATAAGGTGAGAGCATACAAAGTGATACTGCCTTGGTTTCCCACAAGTGCATGAGAAATCTTGGAGGACTACAACATGAATCCTCGACTCTCGGACCTCGCCATCAGATGTAGTACCACCGGTATGCTTCACCTCATACCTTCCAGTCGCATGGTCAAAACATGTGACCTCATGTGTCCCAGCCCTTTCCTTCGCCTTCTCTAAATGTGCCTGAGGTGTTGGGGCCCAAATCTTACCTTCACTCTGCAACTGCAATGCATGGGCGTGCCGATCGTTGAACCATGCAACAAGCTTATAGAATGTGAATTGAACGATAGCGTTCACGGGCATACCACGAATCCCCAGCAACAGCTTGTTAAATGACTCTGCCATGTTGCTGCACTGAAACTCGTACCTCCAACCACCTGCGTCATGAGCTCTTGTCCATTTCTCCACATCTCTCATCAAACCTGTCAGCCATTGTCTACCTTCTGCATTAGATGCGGTTCTAACTTCCTCTAACTTCCTCCGAAAATACCTATCCTCAAGCTGTCTAGCAGCCTCCTGGAAAAGATCAAAATTATCCTTGACACCATCCTTTCGGAGTAGATTCTCAGCAAGGTGCCGAGTACACCAACGATGGTGCAAAGGCATGTACCCCTCTATCTCCTCTCGCACAGCATGAAGTATGCCCTGGTGCCTATCCGATATGACGCCCACCTCCCTGCCAGGCCCAACCACATGTATCCGGACTAGCCTCAAGAACCATCCCCAGCTATCATTATTCTCCCTCTCAACCAAACCAAATGCCAAAGGAACAAGTTTGTTGTTTGCGTCACATGATATGGCTATGAGTAGTGTGCCACGGTACTTGCCAATCAAGAATGTACCATCAATGGAGAAGACTGGACGGCAGTGCCTAAAGGCCTCGACACACTGAGGGAAGCACCAGAAAGCATGAAAGAATATCTGCCTCCCATCTTTTCATGCGTCTGGCCTAGGGATGTACTCGTAATGCATGCCGGGATTCACTGCTTGGATTGCATTGAGAAGTACTGGAAGCTGCTCGTAGCCATCCTCCCAGTCCCCATATATCATCTTCCACGCACGCTGCTTAGCCCTCCAGGCTTTGCCATAAATTATGTCATATCCTCCATATACCTCATTAACTATTTTGATAATTGTCCTGACCTTCATATTCGGCTCTCCCTGTAATACTTTCATCAACCGCTTGGCAATGAGGGTTGATGTCAACTGCCGATGCTTTGTGTTGAGGTCATGTGAAGAACAGGTATGCGGTCCAACAACTCTTGTGATCTTCCACTTTCCTGAAACTTTTTGCTTCCTTGCACAAACTCTCCATGGACAGCGTTCCTTGTCACACACAACCGTGTAACGCCGCTCCACATAGGAATGCAGGACCTTAAACGGTCTCTTGCGTAGCACTGCAAACGCTTGCAACCACCTCTTCAATGCAGGGAGGTCATTGAAAACCCTCCCCTTCTCTATCTCCATACTAGGACCAGCCTCTGGAGCTTCCTGCAGCTCATCATCACGTCCTTCTGCAAACGCCTGATCTGAATGAGTAAGATCACTGAACTCATGAACCATAGGATCACGACGGCCGGGAAAAATACGCCTAAGCATCTCAACGTCACTCTCTGTGAGCTCTCCAACGGGACGATCATCGTCAGAATCAACAGCCCTTGCGATCTCATATGGCTCTGAATCATTCATAATTTCAACACTATTGGAGGCGCGGATTCCATCTCCAATCTGGACTTGAGCATCATCCGCAGGAGCGCCCTCATTATCGGGAACATCTCCTGCAATATTGCAACAACGAAGAAGAGATGATAAGAAGAGTGGATGAAAAGAAAAGACTTAAGTTTTAAAGAAAAAAAGGACACCTAATTGACACTTACTAGGATGATTCTGTGTCAACGGGATCTCCTGAGGAGGATGTGCCACATCGTTGGGGGCAGATTGTGCATCGGGAACCATAGGCAGGACCTCCGCATCCACATCACGTTCCAAGACGGGAGGTTCAAAATATGCCTGCTCACCCATTGGCGGGGACAACCCAAGAGGGATTGGATCAACGAGCACCCGCTGCACAACCACATCCAAACTTTGGAACTGGCTTTTCATAGCCGATCTCACATAGTTGTCCCACTGATCTGCACAACCTATTGGGATCATCTTCCTTAGCATGTTGGGAGGGTAACCAAAGTGAAGTACACCATCAACTATGATGCCATCATCCGTCCGGCAATGTACCTCCTCACGAGCTCTTGCAGTCAACTCACTGAATGATGGCCTCTCATTGAATAGCACAGGCACACTTTGCATGTCCACAAGCTCAACATATCCATAGCGATCTCGTTCTACAGTTCCTCCATAATAAATGCTCACTAGGTTGTCCATCTAGTTCGAAAACATAACTAAGCATACTAAGCATAATTATTTTACTCCAGTATATTTAAAACATAATAAGTAATAGGTCTCTAATAAATATGAATTAACTACTAACTACTAATTATTCACTACTAACTAACTAATTAATTAACTAAAAAAAGATATTAACTACTACTAACTACTAAAAATTACATACTATAACTAAAAATGACTAATTTAGTATACTACTACTTACTTACTAAATAACTAAATCAAAATAAAATAATAACTAAAAAATAACTAACTAACACTAAAAAATAATTAGCTAACTAAATAACTAACTAATGAATATATAATTAGCTAACTAAATAATTAGCTAACTAATTAGCTAACTAAATAACTAACTAAATTATATAATCAATCTAAACAATATTAAAATATATATTTAAATTAAATTTCACTAATCCCAACTAAATTTCACTAAATTTCATACTAAATTAAATAATAAATAATAACTAAAAAATATATTAAATTTCACTAATCTGAACTTAATTAAAAAAAAACTTACTTGGTGGCCGGCGGCGGCCGGCGGCGGAGGCCGGCGGCGGGTGGGGCGGCGCCGGCGGAGGGGGCGGCGGCGGCCGGCGGGGGCCGCGCCGGCGCTAGGGGCGGCGGCCGGCGGTGGCGGCGCCGGCCGGCGGCGGCGCGGGCGCTACGGGCGGCGGGGGCGGCGGTGGGCGCGCGCGGCCCGGGCGGCGCCGGCGGCGGCGGGAGCCGGCGGCGGCGGGAGCCGGCGGAGGGCGCGGCGGCCGGCGTGGTACGGGCGGCGGCGGGCGGAGCGTTGACCGGCGGCGGCGACGGCGAGTGGCGGCGGCGTCGGGCGCGAGGAAGAATGAGGAAGAAGAAATGAGGAAGAAAAGAAAGAGAAGGAAGAAGAAAAGGAAGGGCCGACAGTTTTTGCAGGGGCTTGGCGCCAAGATTCGTGGCGCCAAGTCTTGGCGCCAAGATCCGTGGCGCCAAGCCTTGGCGCCAAGATCTATGGCGCCAAGGCTTGGCGCCAAGATCCGTGGCGCCAAGCCCTTGCGCCACGTAGATCCCCGTGGAGCCACGTCGGATGCCTCTTGGCGCCAGGATACATGGCGCCATGACGTTGTAGCTTGACGCCATGGACCATGGCGCCAAGCTGAGGGTCCATTTTTTGAAATCTTTCCGTCAGGGGCCTATTTGAGAGAATCTTTCAAAAAAAGGGCCAAAAAACAAAAAAGACGCGACCGGCGGCGGCGGGCGAACGAAAGGCCCTGTAGGCTGTAGCACTTGCTGACAAGTGGGGCCGACCCCAACTGTCGCTAAGGCCCTTTTTTTTCAGAAAACTAGGTAATAGCCCTCAGTCTACTTACCTCCGTCCAAAAAAAAATTCATTATAGGATGTGTGTTAGTCAAATTTTCTTAAAAGTTTATAAAGAATATTAGCAACATTTATATCACTTAAGTAAGTTTATACTATGAAAATATATTTAATTGTCTATCTAATGATACATATTATGCACCATAAATATAAATATTTTAGTAACTTCTAAAAAAGTCATGATGGCATTTATCTTGGGACTGAGGAGGTAGATAACTGGACATCTTTATTTCCGATGAGTCAAACTTCTTTATATGTGAGAGAAATGTATAGTTATTTTGAAAATAATTGGACATCTTTCTTTTCAATATGTCAAACTTCTTTATATGTGAGAGAAATGTATGGTTATTTTATATCTAAAGGGGTATAAATGAGGGATTGAAAGAAAAATAGTTTATTTTCCAGTCTAATCAATGAGCCCCAAACAAAAAAAACAAATCCCTATTCCCTTATGCTTATCCATTTGTCCCTCCCAAGACTACACCCTACTTCGTGCTTATGCGCTCGACCCCAAAGTAGCGTGGTTGCTCATCCATCCACCCCTTCTCCAGCGCGCGCTCATCGAGTTGTCGTGACGTGCCCTTCCCCTTATCGCCAACTGCGCCACGCGTCGTCGCTCCCTGCGCCACTCACCTGCGTGGCAGCCACCTGTGTCGCTCGCTCCCTCACCGTTCGTCCGACGACGGTCCGTCGCCCGTCGTCGTTAGGGCGCGCCGTTGACCCCGTGAAAGCTCTATGTTTGGTGTTGGTAATTAGTGACAATGCCTAAGTACTAATCATATGTCTAAGTTGCATGTAGCATATGAGGATTAGTACATTCCAAGATTGGTGGCAAGATGGACATGGTGATCATGATGGCCACACTTGGATTTGGACGCAACCCTACGTGATCAAGGCAAAGGTATATGCTTAAGGGTTGTGTTTTAGTAACCAAGACACCTAGTGGGTGTGGTTACATTATAGGATAGATAGCCGTACTATAAAGAGGGGAATGACGCGGCTATTGAACTCCTAAGTGCCTCTAGGTGTGCATTTCATGTCATATGCATTTGGATAGAACTAATAACGCCTCGAAAAATGATTGTGAAAATGCTAACACACATGCACATAGTGATGGTCACTTGGTGATGTTAGCACGTTTGCGAAGGCGGTGGAGTTTGAGCGGTAGAGAGGGTTTGGGGTCCTCTCTCCCTCCCGCCGAGCCTGCGAGACGGGATTCAGGCGTTTTCGAGGAATTGAAACGCCTATTTTCCACTACACCGGAAGTCGGAAAAAGAAACGGAGGCGAACGGAGGTCACAGTAGTGACCGGACGCTGGACCGGACGCGGTCACTGTTTGACCGGACGCGTCCGGTCAGTGTTCAGCTTTTGCGCGTTTCTCGGTTGTCTGATCGGACGCGCGGTGCGTCCGGTCATGGTCGACCGGACGCGTCCGGTCATCCAGGGAGCTTACTGGACTTCGACCGGACGCGGGCACTGTGGCGTCCGGTCAGTTCACCAGCGCGTCCGGTCACTGTTTCGTTGTGCGCGGCTCAGGGTTGATCAGCGCGTCCGGTCAGTCACGGGACCGGCGCGTCCGGTCGTGACCAGCGCGTCCGGTCGTTGCGACCAGCGCGTCCGGTCGGTGTTTCGAAAAAGAGCCGTTGCGTGACCGGCACGTCCGGTCAGTTGGACCAGCGCGTCCGGTCAGTACGACTGCTGCTGAATCAAGTTTCCAATGGCTATATTCGAAGGGGTACGTCTATAAATACTCGTTGGCCGGCTCAAGGCTCTCTCTCTTGGACTTTTGACATACTTGTGAGCACTTTGAGCTAAGCAACTCCCCTCCCACTCATCTCTCTTGCTTCTTTGCATATTCGAAGTGAGATTGAGTGATCCAAGTGCATTTGCATTGTGAGATAGCATCTAGTTGGCACTTGGTGGTTGATTTGCTGCGGGATTCTTGTTTCTCTTGGTGGTTGCCGCCACCTAGACGGCTTGGAGTAGCTTGGAGGCGTTGGCAAGAGTTGGTGATTGTTTTTGGCCACCTCCGGTGATTGTGAGGGGTTTGTGCCTACCTCGGCGAAGCGCCAAAGGCAACATTAGTAAATTGCTCGTGTCATTGCAACCTTTTGCCATTTGGTAGGTTCTTGTGGCGCCTTTTGAGAGGCTCGGTGTGAGACCGATTAGCCACCGAACCACGTGGTGAAGAGGGACACAATGGGGACTAGCGTGCCGGCAAGCACGTGAACCTCGGGATAAATCTTCGTGTCATCACTTTCATATTGTGATTGATTGATCCCGGTGTTCGGTTGTTTTGGTATTCATCGTTGATCATATTGGTTGGCTCATTACTTCGCCCCTCAGTGAAACCCTCCTAACTCAACTCCGCATTACTTTCTTAGTTATCTTTGCTAGCTAGTTTGCTTTGCTAGAGTAGCTCTTTTGTGTAGCTTGCTAGTTGTAGTTGTAGTTACCTTCTCGGTTTAACTTGTGCGGTTGAGTGCCAATATACTAGAATTGTGAATTGGATAGGTAGCTTGCAAACACCCCATAGGCTAAGCAAAACTCGCATCTCGCTATTTGTTGTATTGATAAACTTGTTTAGCTTGTCTTTGTAGAAATTTTTAAAAGGCTATTCACCCCCCCTCTAGCCATCAAGACCTTTCAAGTGGTATCGGAGCCGTGGTCACCGTTTGTAAGGCTTAACAACCTCGGTGTAAGATGGCTCAAGTTGTGTTCAACCATGTCGGGGGCAAGCCTCCATTCTTTGATGGTGTCTCATCTTTTGATCATTGGAAAAGAAAGATAAAGCAATATCTTGGCTCTATCAATGAGAAGGTTTGGGAGGTGACACATCATGATTATGCTATCATTGATCTCGACAACCTCACCAACAATGACCGCATCAACAACCAATGCAACACTATGGCTCTCAACACTCTCTATAATGGGATTGATGCAAAGGTCTTTGAGCAAATCAAGGATCTTAAGATGGCAAGTGAAGTGTGGACAAGATTAGAGGAAACATATGAGGGCACTTCAACGGTAAAGAGTGCCAAGCTCTATATGCTCAAAGATAAGTTTGCAAGCTTCAAGATGAAGGATGATGAGTCCATACCGGAGATGTTCTATAGGCTACAAGTTATTGTCAATGATCTCAAGAGCCTAGGAGAAGATGTCAAGGACAAGGACTTCTCACATAAGTTCTTGATGAACTTACCTAAGAAGTTTGCTATCTTGAGGAAGATGATCCAAAGAGAGGGTTTGGACAAGGTGACTCCAAACCAAGTGCTTGGAGATGTCATGACCGATGCTCAATATGATGATGATGAAGATGAAGATGAGAAGAAGGAGATCAAGGTCAAGCAAGAGAAGCCCATTGCATTCAAGGCTTCATCTTCTAAGGGCAAGAGCAAGGTGGAGAGCGATGATGATGATCCATTCGATGATGAGACTATGGCCCTCCTAGTGCATAAGATGGGGAGGTTCATGAAGAAGAAAGGATATGGTGCAAGAAAGAGAAGGGACTTCATGAAGGCAAAGGAGATGCTTTGCTACAATTGCAATAGCCCCGATCATGTAGTGGCAAAGTGCCCCTATGAAGACAAAAGATATCATGATGGGGAGTTAAAGTTGAAGAAAAACAAGAAGGATAAGAAGGAGAAGAAAGAGAAGAAGAGCTTCACTATCAACAAGAAGAAGAAGGGTGGTGGCTATGTGGTCACTTGGGATAGTGATAACTCCGATAGTGATGATGATAGCTCTAGTGATGATGAGAGGACCACTCGGCGAGCCATTGCAAGCATTGCCCTCTCCAACAAGCCATCCATCTTCGACACTACATCGACATGTCTTATGGCCAAGCCTACCAAGGTAAAATATGATGATAGTGATGATGATTCTTGTGCTAGTGATGGTTGTAGGAGTGATGATGAGGAGGATGAGGACTACTCCAAGGATGATCTATTGGGCATAATAGATCAAATGAGCAAGGGCTACAAGAGGACAACCAAGAAGTGCAAAATCTTGGAGCAAGAGCTCATTGCCAAGAGCAATAAAAATGATGCCTTGATGGAAGAGCTTGTTGCTCTCAAAAAGAGTAAGGAGTGCAAAGGAATTGAACAAGAGCTTAAAGCTCTTAGGAAATCCTTTGATGAGCTAGAGGCCTCTCGTGAGTGTCTAAAGGAAGACCACGAGGACCTTGAAGTTGCTCACACTAGGCTTAAGGAAGCCCACTCCTCTCTACTTGAGCTCATTAAGGAGAAGGACCTCAAGTTGGAAAAGCTCATGAAGGAAGCTAAGGAGGAGCAAGTGATTGTCACTTGTGATATTGGACTAACATGTGATATTATTGATGATTCTTTATTTGTTGGTCCTACTAATGCTTCATGTAGTTCATCATCATCCACCATAACCAACTCTACCTCTACTACTAGTGATTCATCACTTGTGGTTGAGAATGAGACTCTCAAGAGAGAGGTGGATGATCTCACCGCGCATTAGGCAATGCCTATGGTGTGGATGCCCGCTTGCTAAAATACTTGGGTAGCCAAAGGTTCTCTCTTAACAAAGAGGGTTTGGGCTATACTCCTAAGAAGGGCAAGGCGGCCTTTGCTACTCCAAAGTCTCGCTTTGCGAAGAGCAATGGTCGTTATTGCAATAGATGCAAGCAAGTTGGGCATCTAGATATTAATTGTAATAAAATGAACAAGAACAACAACAAGTTTCACGCTAAAATGGATTACATTCCTTTTGATTCTTGTTATGTGCTTACCAAGGGTGAGAAAGGTGTGCATGCTAGGTTTGTTGGTACACCAATTGTGGGTCCAAAGAAGAAGGCCATTTGGGTACCAAAAAGCTTAGTTACTAACCTCCAAGGACCCAAACAAGTATGTGTACCTAAGAAACATTAATTTATTTTGTAGGTAAATTACAAGGCCGGAGGAAGGCATTGAGTGCTTGATAGTGGGTGCTCTCAACATATGACCGGTGATTCAAGAATGTTCAACTCTCTCAAATCAAATGATAGTGGCATTGATAGTATCACATTTGGTGACAATAGCAAGGGTGATGTGAAGGCTCTTGGAAGGATTGCAATCTCAAATGATCATAACATTTCCAATGTGCTCCTAGTTGAAAAGTTGAACTTCAATCTTCTCTCGGTTGCTCAATTATGTGATCTCGGTTTCAAGTGTATATTTGGTGTTGATGATGTGGAGATAGTTAGTGTTGATGGCTCCAATTTGATCTTCAAGGGTTTTAGATATGAGAATCTATACTTGGTTGATTTCAATGCTAATGACACTCAACTTTCAACATGCTTGCTCACCAAATCAAGTATGGGTTGGTTATGGCATAGAAGACTTGGTCATGTTGGCATGAAGCAATTGAACAAGTTAGTGAAGCATAACTTAGTTAGAGGCTTGAAGGATGTCACATTTGAGAAGGATAAGCTATGTAGTGCATGTCAAGCCGGAAAGCAAGTGGGCAACACTCATCCATTGAAGAGCATCATGAGTACCTCCAAGGCATTTGAGTTGTTGCACATGGATCTATTTGGGCCAACTACATACACAAGCATCGGTGGTAACAAGTATGGTTTTGTGATTGTGGATGATTTCACTAGATACACATGGGTATTCTTTCTTGCGGACAAGAGTGATGTATTTGACATATTCAAGAAGTTCATCAAGAGAGTGCAAAATGAATTTGAGACCACAATCAAGAAAGTGAGAAGTGACAATGGAAGTGAGTTTAGAAATACAAGAATTGATGAGCTATGTGATGAGCTTGGAATCAAACATCAATTTTTGGCCAAGTATACACCTCAATCAAATGGCTTAGTTGAGAGGAAGAATAGAACCTTGATTGATATGGCAAGATCAATGTTGAATGAGTATAATGTGAGTCATTCATTTTGGGCCGAAACAATCAACACGGCTTGCTTCTATAGCAACCGCCTCTATTGCCACAAGTTCCTAGAGAAAACACCATATGAGATCTTAAATGGAAGAAAGTCCAACATTGCATACTTTCGGGTATTTGGTTGCAAATGCTACATCTTGAAGAAGGACACTAGATTGAGCAAGTTTGAGAAGAAATGTGATGAAGGATTCTTACTTGGTTACTCCACTACTAGCAAAGCTTATAGAGTTTGGAATTTGGCTAGTGGTTTACTTGAGGAAGTTCATGATGTTGAGTTTGATGAAACAAATGGCTCTCAAGATGAAGAAGATAACTTGGATGATGTGAGAGGAACTCAATTAACCAATGCTATGAAAGAAATGGATATTGGTGATATTAGGCCAAAGCAAGTGATTGATGTGGATGACAACAAAGATCAAGTGCTCCAAAGTCCAATTACACAAGCTAGTGGGTCTCTAATGCAAAATCAAGCTAATACATCATCTCAAGTGCAACAAGATCAACAAGTGGCTAGTTCATCATCTCCAACTCATGATCAACATCAACATCCAAGCAATCAAGTCCAAGTGCTTCAACCAACTAACATTGCAAGAGACCATCCACTAGATTCTATCATTGGTGACATACAAAGGGGAGTTCAAACTAGATCAAGATTGGCATCATTTTGTGCTCACTCTTCTTTTGTGTCAATGGAAGAACCAAAGGACATTGATAAAGCATTGAGAGATCCGGATTGGGTAAATGCAATGCATGAAGAGCTCAACAACTTCAAGAGAAATGAAGTATGGGAACTAGTTGAGAGGCCTAAGGATCATAATGTCATTGGAACAAGATGGGTCTTTCGCAACAAGCAAGATCAAGATGGAATAGTAGTAAGAAACAAAGCAAGACTAGTGGCTCAAGGTTACACACAAATAGAGGGTCTTGAGTTTGGTGAAACTTATGCCCCGGTTGCAAGATTAGAAGCAATTAGGATCTTACTTGCCTATGCTTGTGCTCATAATATCAAGCTATATCAAATGGATGTGAAGAGTGCATTTCTAAATGGGTACATTCAAGAAGAGGTGTATGTGGAGCAACCTCCCGGTTTTGAATATGACAAGAAACCCAACCATGTGTACAAGTTAAGGAAAGCTTTATATGGATTGAAGCAAGCACCAAGAGCATGGTATGAAAGATTGAGGGACTTCTTGCTAACTAAAGGATTTGTCATGGGCAAAGTGGATACTACTCTCTTCACCAAGAAGATTGGAAAAGACTTGTTTGTGTTGCAAATATATGTTGATGATATCATATTTGGTTCAACCAATCAAGATTATTGTGATGAGTTTGGGAAAATGATGGCAAAGGAATTTGAAATGTCAATGATCGGTGAACTTAGTTTCTTTCTTGGACTTCAAATCAAACAAATGAAGGAAGGAACATTTGTGAGCCAAACCAAGTACATCAAAGATATGCTCAAGAAGTTTGGCATGGAAGATGCAAAGGGCATTACAACCCCAATGGGCACTAGTGGAAGCTTGGATAGTGACAAAAATGACAACATGGTGGATCAAAAGCTATATAGATCAATGATTGGTAGCCTACTCTATGTGACGGCATCAAGACCCGATGTAATGTTTAGTGTATGCATGTGTGCAAGATTTCAAGCCTCACCAAGAGAAAGTCATTTGAAGGCAACAAAGAGAATATTGAGGTATTTGAAGCATACACAAGATGTTGGATTATGGTATCCCAAAGGTGCAAGTTTTGAGCTAGTTGGATATTCGGATTCTGACTATGCCGGTGACAAAGTGGAGAGAAAGAGCACTTCCGGGACTTGTCAATTGTTGGGAAGATCACTTGTCTCATGGTCATCCAAGAAGTGAGATAGTATTGCACTATCTACCGCCGAGGCCGAATACATCGCCGCGGGTAGTTGTTGTGCACAAATCTTGTGGATGAAGGCAACATTGAAGGATTTTGGAATCAATTTAAAAAATATGCCATTGCTATGTGACAATGAAAGTGCCGTGAAGCTAACCAACAATCCGGTTCAACATCAAAGAACAAAGCATATTGATGTTCGCCATCACTTCATTAGAGATCATCAACAAAAGGGTGACATTGCAATTGAAAGTGTGGGCACCGAAGATCAATTAGCCGATCTATTCACCAAGCCACTTGATGAGAAGAGATTTCACAAGCTAAAGAATGAGTTGAACATAATTGACTTCTCCAACATGAGTTGATGCACCCCAATGTTATGACATGCCTCTCCTTCGAGCCCCAAGGTACAATTGGTTGACATGTCATACATTCTATGCTAAGGACTTGCTTAGTGCATCTAGTCATATTTTACTTGTTCTAGGCTCATTCATGAAAATCAAATGAATTTGAAGTTTATATGGTGCCACTATTGTTTCCATGACTTGTATGATCTAGTGGTAGCATATAACTTGTTTGAGTAGCTTGTGATCCTAAGTGTTTAATCTAGATCACTTGTCTAAATATTTGCTTTAACATGGTGCATGATAACCCTTCTAGTGAGGTGTGAAGAAGCTTGCCCTTGGATCAAACCGAAGCATTTTATTTATGCAAGCAATCTAGGTTGAATCACAAACTTGATCCTCACCCCATAAGTCAACATGATAATCTATCTAAAGTTAGTCCCTTGTGGTCATTGGTGCCAAAGGGGGAGAAAATGTTGTTCACAAAGATAGAACTCAAAGGGGGAGAAGCACAAAGGGGGAGAAAATGTTGTTCACAAAGATAGATTCTAAAAGAGGAGAAATTGATAAAAGAAGGGGGTCAACTAAAATTTTGAGCACACAAGTAGGGGGAGCAAGCTCTTAAACATGAATGTTGCATTTCTATGTGCACTTCATATATATGATGCATAGTTATGCATTTCTTTTTCTCCGATACATTGCTTGTGTGGTGACTTGCTAGTATAATTTGAATGATGTATTGAAGTACTAGCATGAATAGGAAGTAGTTAGATTTTTCTTGCTTCATGTTTTTCAAAGCGGTACTAGAACCTTGCTTATAATGTTGATCTCACGAGGTTTCTAGTTATGTTTGTGCTTTTCCAAGTGGTATCTAACTACACAAGGTGCTAAGATGGTGTTTATCGCTACTCCGATGGTATCACGCTTCAAAGGTCTATAATCCAAAACACTTAGCACCTATTGATAGTCAATGCTCCTACTTTTTCCTATCTAAGCGTGTATGCTTCCTAAATCCAAACATATAGCATACATGTAGGGGGAGTCATTGCTATCAATTTGAATTCATGATCACATGTCCATAATTCTTACACATGGTAATACACTTGGACAATGTGACATGGGTTCAATCAAAATTTTATCATAATATCTTTGTGAAAGGGTTGTCACCAATTACCAACAAGGGGGAGATTGAAAGCTCTATGTTTGGTGTTGGTAATTAGTGACAATGCCTAAGTACTAATCATATGCCTAAGTTGTATGTAGCATATGAGGATTAGTACATTCCAAGGTTGGTGGCAAGATGGACATGGTGATCATGATGGCCACACTTGGATTTGGACGCAACCCTACGTGATCAAGGCAAAGGTATATGCTTAAGGGTTGTGTTTTAGTAACCAAGACACCTAGTGGGTGTGGTTACATTATAGGATAGATAGCCGTACTATAAAGAGGGGAATGACGCGGCTATTGAACTCCTAAGTGCCTCTAGGTGTGCATTTCATGTCATATGCATTTGGATAGAACTAATAACGCCTCGAAAAATGATTGTGAAAATGCTAACACACATGCACATAGTGATGGTCACTTGGTGATGTTAGCACGTTTGCGAAGGTGGTGGAGTTTGAGCGGTAGAGAGGGTTTGGGGTCCTCTCTCCCTCCCGCCGAGCCTGCGAGGCGGGATTCAGGCGTTTTCGAGGAATTAAAACGCCTATTTTCCACTACGCCAGAAGTCGGAAAAAGAAACGGAAGCGAACGGAGGTCACAGTAGTGACCGGACGCTGGACCGGATGCGGTCACTGTTTGACCGGACGCGTCCGGTCAGTGTTCAGCTTTTGCGTGTTTCTCGGTTGTCTGATCGGACGCGCGGTGCGTCCGGTCATGGTCGACCGGACGCGTCCGATCGTCCAGGGAGCTTACTGGACTTCGACCGGACGCGGGCACTGTGGCGTCCGGTCAGTTCACCAGCGCGTCCGGTCACTGTTTCATTGTGCGCGGCTCAGGGTTGATCAGCGCGTCCGGTCAGTCACGGGACCGGCGCGTCCGGTCGTGACCAGCGCGTCCGGTCGTTGCGACCAGCGCGTCCGGTCGGCGTTTCGAAAAAGAGCCGTTGCGTGACCGGCGCGTCCGGTCAGTTGGACCAGCGCGTCCGGTCAGTACGACTGCTGCTGAATCAAGTTTCCAACGGCTATATTCGAAGGGGTACGTCTATAAATACTCGTTGGCCGGCTCAAGGCTCTCTCTCTTGGACTTTTGACATACTTGTGAGCACTTTGAGCTAAGCAACTCCCCTCCCACTCATCTCTCTTGCTTCTTTGCATATTTGAAGTGAGATTGAGTGATCCAAGTGCATTTGCATTGTGAGATAGCATCTAGTTGGCACTTGGTGGTTGATTTGTTGCGGGATTCTTGTTTCTCTTGGTGGTTGCCGCCACCTAGACGGCTTGGAGTAGCTTGGAGGCGTTGGCAAGAGTTGGTGATTGTTTTTGGCCACCTCCGGTGATTGTGAGGGGTTTGTGCCTACCTCGGCGAAGCGCCAAAGGCAACATTAGTAAATTGCTCGTGTCATTGCAACCTTTTGCCATTTGGTAGGTTCTTGTGGCGCCTTTTGAGAGGCTCGGTGTGAGACCGATTAGCCACCGAACCACGTGATGAAGAGGGACACAACGGGGACTAGCGTGCCGGCAAGCACGTGAACCTCAGGATAAATCTTCGTGTCATCACTTTCATATTGTGATTGATTGATCCCGGTGTTCGGTTGTTTTGGTATTCATCGTTGATCATATTGGTTGGCTCATTACTTCGCCCCTCGGTGAAACCCTCCTAACTCAACTCCGCATTACTTTCTTAGTTATCTTTGCTAGCTAGTTTGCTTTGCTAGAGTAGCTCTTTTGTGTAGCTTGCTAGTTGTAGTTGTAGTTACCTTCTCGGTTTAACTTGTGCGGTTGAGTGCCAATATACTAGAATTGTGAATTGGATAGGTGGCTTGCAAACACCCCATAGGCTAAGCAAAACTCGCATCTCGCTATTTGTTGTATTGATAAACTTGTTTAGCTTGTCTTTGTAGAAATTTTTAAAAGGTTATTCACCCTCCCTCTAGCCATCAAGACCTTTCACCCCGCCATGGCCGCTGGGGCACACGTGTTATGGCGCCTCTGGTCTTCCCCGCCGAGTCAAGGGCACCCACAAGCATGACTGGTGCTGGTGGTGCTCGTGTGCCACAACGCGCCGCCGGCTCCCACCTCGACAGCCAGAATCGACTGGCTCAGCCTTCCCTCCCCTATGTTGCATATATATGTTTTAATGTATGTTGCAATTATTTCATCTTAATGTTGCGAAAGTAAATCGGGGGATGTTGCATATGTTGCTAGTGTTTCAGAGGCATATTGCAAGTGTTTTATTCAAACTGTTTCATCTGTTTCCAGACGTATGTTGCAAGCGTTTTGATCTAGATGTTACATATGTTTTCACACACATGTTGCAACAGTATGCTCCAAAATATTTCATCTATTTTAGTCTTCTATTGCAGCAAGTGTTTTCATGTTGCAAGTTGCTAGTATATGTTCTAAATATTTCACCTGTTTTAGACATATGTTGCAGTGTTATACACATATGTTGCAAACGCATGATTTAATTGTTTCACCTTGTTTCAATATGTTGCAAAAGGTGCTACTCCCCCACGCGCTTTGACTCGCGAGCAAGCACGCACTGCACCAGGCGCCCCTGCACCATCAGGCGTGGTCACACGGTAGAGCATGGAGCCGGCAACACATGTGCATGCACGTTGTGCTCCCTCCCTCGCATTGGGGCACGTGTGTTGTTCTCTCGCATTGGGGCACGCGCGTTATGATCTCTCTCTTGCATGTAGCTGGGGTCTCTCCCGCATTGGCGTATGCGCGCTCTGATCTCTCATATTAGGGTACGCATGCTGTGTTCCCTCTCTCACTCTCGCATGCAATTGGACGGGAAGGAGGATGCATGGGTGCAGTAGCAGGGAGGAGGAAGTGTGGGGCGCAACAACGGCAGGAGGCACGTGTTTCCAAAAAAAATAAAAGAAGAGGAGACGCGGGGCGCATCAGGCGTAGCAGCATGCGCGAGCATCCAAACGCGCGGGTCCATCTAGATTTCTGAGCGCAAATACTTCGTCACGGGTGTCCGCCCCTATCCGGATGTCGCGCGACTCACTCCGCTGACCGCCGTAGTCATCCCACTCCCCCATCCCACCCTGCGGGATTCACTCCTCCAAAAAAATTCTGCTTGTCCCACTCTGATGGTCGTTGCGGCCATCCCCGTGGGCCGTGTGCGCCCAACCGCCTCACACCGTCACTGCGCGCCCCCATCCTGTGCCCGGTCGCTCACTCCGCCATCCCCCATACGCGCACCCATCCCGCACCGCCCCACGCCCACTCCGCCTCAGTGCGGCCATCCACTCCGTCTCTGGCCACCATCCACTCGGCCTCCACGCGCCCCACTCTGCCTCCGCACAGCCATCTGTCGCGGCCATCCACCGCCGCACACCCAATTCGCACTCACCCACGCGGCCATAGCGTGCACCACCACTGTCGCTGGTCAGGACATCGTCTCCCGTGGTCGGCCGAAGACGCCATAGCAGGGAGGACCCATATGTTGTAAATGCATGTTTCAAGTGTTTCAGACATTTCAGAAGTATGTTGCAATTGTTTCATCTTGACGTTGCAAAAGTAAATTGGGGGATGTTATACATGTTGCAAATGTTTCAAAGACATGTTGCAAGCATTTGTTGAAAATATTTAACTTGTTCTAGACGTATGTTGCAATCGTTCCGATCTGGATGTTTCATATGCTTCACACAAATGTTGCAATAATATGTTCCAAATATTTTAGCTGTTTCGGTCTTATGTTGCAGCAAGTTTATTCCATGTTACAAGTTACAAGTGTTCTACTTGAGCGTTTTGTGTTGTTCGGCAGGGGGCGAGCCGGCGGACGGGGGCGCTGGGGGCATGCTCGTCGCACGCGTTGGGCAGTGCGAAGCGGACGCAGTGGGCTGCAGGGCGAGCTAGGGGCACACGACGCGTCGGAGGGCTAGCGGATTAGGGCGCTGGGGGCCAGCGGACGAAGGTGCTGCGTTTGAGGGGGCGTGCTCGTCCGTGCGTGGGGCGGGCCAAAGGCAGACGCGGGCGGACTGAGCAGGCGTCCTGACGGGTGCTCCTTTTTTACCCAGACAAGCTCTACACGTTTTCCTTTTTTTTTGTGCCACGGAGTTCTAAACGTTTTCGTCTTTGTAGTACATGTCTATTATACCACCTAAAAAGACTCGACGGGTTTTGTACACAGGCCTTCCTGTGCGCACGTGCGTGCGCGTCGTCCGATCCCGAATAGGATCCGTGTGAAAACTTAAGAAAAGAAAAATAAAAAAATAGAAGGGTATTCTAGACCACTAATTATCTATATTAGTCTTAATTTACATGTTTATTCTTTGTTTATTAGAAACATCGTACAAATTTGTGATTTGATTTTAACATAAATTGATCTAAGCCATATGTGGCAATTTGGATTCAATTTTTGTGGCAACCATGTAAACAACAGCCACACAATTTTGCCATGGTTTAGTAACGAACCAAACATATCGATTTTGCCACGGAATGTGGCAAGCCACGGTGTGGCAAATACTTAACATTAGACGTGGCAAAATGTGGTAGGCAGCTAAACAACATCCACAGAGCTAGCAGAGCTGTACCTAATGGACCTAAAATATGATTGATAAATAGAGATTTGTGTTGTGGGAACCATGAAAAACTATGGAAGTTAAGAGATGGACCTCCATGGACGCCACGCATCGTGGCACTTTACCAAGCAAGAATAGCGATTGGATGTGTGTTTGGTTGCTCAACTCAAGTTTTTTTTTTTGGAGTGTCCGGACAAGGTTTAGCTTGCTCCTGAGGGAGAGCCAAAACGGCTCGCTCAAGCAGGCAATTTTTCCGCCACCTGCATCCGCACAACTAGGTGAGGTCACAAGATCAGCTCGGAACCATGCAGGCCGCGGTTTTGAGAGCAAGATTCTTATTGACGTGGCCACTATAGAAATTTTTGTAGTTTGGAGTTAGGACTACCCTCATGCCTTCTCGATAAATCTCTATCTCTACACTAAAAAATACGAACTGTTAATGTCTGCACCGCTCATCATGGGTATATTCGTCTAAACCATAGCCACGTGTGTCATTGTAGGCATGGCAAAAATTTATGCCCCGTGCAAAGCACGGACATATATCAGTACTAGACTAGAAAACACCTTGCAGACCTTATAAAAAAAACACCTTTCAGTTTTCTCTGCACGCACCGCGGCTGCCTCTTTATATTCAAGCCAGACGACGCCCCTAGCTGGCTAGCTTAGTATTTGGGTCTGCCAATTTAACCACACCATATAGACTATAACTATAATCCATGCATGACGTATGGCACTCCGTACTATAACTGCTTAAGCGTGGCATTATTTGACACTCAAGCTATACGGAGTACACAGCTGCCTCGGGCCGCGGCCAGTGGATTTACATTGCCAAACGTTAAGAGACAGGAGGCCATTGGACCTTTACACTTTACACGACGCCAATATGTCATGCTCGAATTTCTTTTTTCCTCTCTCATGGTAGAGACCTACACCAAAATTGGTTAAACGAGCCAAAACGCTCACCTCTACACAAGCCTTGAACACACACAAATTACTGCACGAACGAAGGTTCACCACCCATATCAGAAGGTACAGAAAAAGGGGTGCCGCTGCTCCAAAATCATGAGCTCTTCAAATCTGTCAGAGCAGTCTTGGTGGCAGCAGAAATTACAGCATCTGAAGCATTAGGCAGGTAATAATATTTCCCTGTGCAGAGCAAGACAAATTTCATTCAGGACAGTTCAACAGGGAAAAACTGTATTGCGATATTTCAAAAATGAAGTGCCAAAGGCATTATGTGGATTTGCCATTACAGGCGTACCTTGGGCAACCCTTGCAATTTCCTTGGCAAATCCTGTGGATACAAACTTGTTTTCAGTGTCGATGACAAGAAGGGACATTCCTGCCTTGTATATTTTGCCAGCCACCTCAAGTATCTCATCCTTGGAAAAAGATGATTAAATCAAATTGGCCAGCAAATAGTTAATATAAACAACTTCTAAAATGAAGCTATTTGGAATTGGATTGCACCACAATGGAGAAGTTTGGAAGGGTGGTTACACTGTTCCATCATTATTGGAACTAGACTACATAGTTCCCATATCATACTACTTTGTAGCTATCAGTGGATGAGTAGTACCTTTAGTTCTTGAGAAGAAGGTCTTGGTGCATCTGAAGCAGCAGCAGCTTCTGGATCAGTGGATCTCTTCAGTGATACATTAGCTCTCCCATCGGTGATTGCAACAATCATGATACGCCCAACATCACCACTCTTTTCAGCATTCATACCCACTCTGACAGCCTTGAAGAGGAAACCTCTATGTTATCAGATCATCCATAGCTTATTGCATGATTCAGAGCAATGCTTAGTTCTTACTGTACTGAGGCCATGAGCTAAAGGAGAGCCACCACCACATGGTAGCTTCTCAAGACGTTTCCGGGCCATTGCTATAGATCTTGATGGTGGAAGCAAAACCTCAGCATAATCTCCACGGAAAGGAATAATTGAAACCTGAGACAGACGTCAGGACACAAAGCCAAGGCAGTCAATAAGCATTGATGGTATACAAACTATCCACATGACCACACACACACACAAAAAAAATGATATATATCCCAATGGGAAGCACAATCCAAGATGACCTTCAGCATGCCAGGATATACAACATGAAGTAAACGTTTACCTGATCTCTGCTGGTGTAGCTTTCTGCAAGCAACTTCATCGCCGCACCTTTTGCGTTCTGCATACGATTCAGAGCCATGCTACCACTAGCGTCCACAACAAATATGACCTGTCAAGTAATTACATTCAGGGGAGTGGTTAAGTCCCATGAATAGGCTAACACTGGACAGCCGTGTTTGCGCCATAACTAGAGCACACACAAGCAGACAGATAGTAAAATGCATTGTATTTATCACAATTCAAATCACGCAAACAACATAAACTACAGAGCCCCATAAACTACACAAACAATCATGCGGAGAATAAGAGACATACTAGAGCACCTGCTTTTCGAGCCATTCTTTTGGCTCTCATGTCAGTCTTTTCAACAAAAACCTTTCTTGCCTTGTCGCGTTCTTTCTCTCTGCGCAGTTTTTGGTATGGTGCAGCTGCTCTAAGCGTGGCGTCAACAGCTAACCTTCTTACTGGGCCCTACAACACAAATAATTGTTTAGACTGGGCATTTTGTAAAAGGGTACCAATCAAAAGGTCAATTACAAGGGAAGAATGCAGTAGAACTAGATAACAAAAACGTACTAACCCAGCCCTTTTGGGCTTGTATGAGTCTCTTTGACTCCCTTTTTTTTATGGAGATCTTTGACTCCCTTTTCTTCTTAATATAATGATACACAGCTCTCTTGGAAAACAAAAACATACTAACAGGGTACCTTAGGAAGCATGGGCTTTATGTAACGGCCCCTATCTTCCGAGAAGATGACATTCTTTGCTCGCCCAGCTTTTCCACGTCGTCTTTGTGCTTGCTGAGCAAAGAAAAGGAGTTTATCATCTACTAAACCACCTTCAGCATCAAATATGAACTCCTCAGGTATCTGCTGGTCCTGTTGTTCATTTTCTTCTTCATCATCCTGTCCAACAAAACAGCTATGAGCTATGAGAAAACAAATGAAAAAGGCAGCCACTTTGATTTTTTTGGGGGACAATTCTCTATTCGATACTGGAAAATAATAAGGGCTTCCTTCCATGGTCCTGAAAATTTTAGCATCCATTATGTGACACTAAGTTTATCTTTCATGCCCTATATGACACTACCGTTAGCTTTTCCATTCAAAGGCCATTAAATGCCACGTGAAAAGACAAAAATGCCCCTGTGTTTATCTTCTACTCCTGCATATCTTGCAACAGTGAACTTATTATCCAGCTGTTAAATGCATCGCTCCAGCACGAACACTCTAATATCTGTGTTCACCAAGATGTGGCTATAGTACGTGTTGTAGACCCACAGCTGTACTTTATACATGTGCATAGTCAAAGACATCCAGATTGAGAGATGTCATCTTGCCACGGTACAAGTGCATGCATACACCCTATACTTTATAGGTGAAGTTCCATGCATATAATGTCTTTGCTTTCTTTCTTTTCTTAGAGCATCTCCAAGAGTCGATAAAAAAAGAAGCCCAATACTTGTTTTTGGGCTTGGTCAACGAAAAATGTCATTCATCAGTGCCCTAAACGGCGTGGCTATTCCTGATCACTCTATTCCGCCCACAAATCACCTCATTTTTTTCGCTCAGCCGCCACTTGCCCTATCCTGGCCTTTGTGCCTTTTCTCCTCTCTTCCAGGCCCAGATGGCATGCAACCATCACCGGCCGGCCTCCAGTCACCCATCGCCGCTCCTAACCACCGGCAGCCAGCCACAGGTGGCGTGATGCCAGCTGGTGGTGGCTGCAGGCGATTTGGGCACAGCGCAACTATAGATCGCCCGATACACCCCTCGTACAATTTTGATCGGGTCCAAGAGGTCCAACTAGTTCTGGGCACCAAAAATAGGGCAATCTTAGAAGGACCTTTTTTCCCACCCAATACTTTGTTGCAATCCCACCAAACCATAGTCTTTGGGCTCCTTTTTCTATCCATTGTTGGATATGCTCTTATGTATGTACCAAAGTATACGTTCCTCACATGGGCAGATCTAGCACCAAGTCGGCCAGGGCTCAAGCCCCCGCTACCACCGCCAGAAGTATTCCTAGTCCTCCCCTACAAATTTGTAGTCATCGAAGCTTAGGAGGGGCTAAATGTAGAAAATAATGAGGAGCCCCTCCTAGTGTATGTTTCAAGGAGCCCCTCCTAGTCCTAGCATATGTTTCTAGATTCGCCACTGCTGACTCGCCATGCACGTTTATGGGTGTACATGCATGCATGCAATTGCTAGCTTCCTTCTCTTCCTTTCTTGCTTCTTAATTTCTTGCTCATTAACAACACACATGACCAAGCCATCATCGTCCTAGGGCGGTACCTCATGTCCCGGCTCACCCTCGTGTGTTGGACGCAGGCTATACGTCATCCCGCATACGGTGTGGTTAAGCAAGATATGTGGTAGCAGGGGGCAACTCTGTCTTTTAACTTAGCACTTAACGTCCTTTGGATGGAAAAGCTAACAGGAGTGTCATTATGAGGCATGGAAGATAAACTTAGTGTCAAATAAGGGAGGCTAAAATTCCCGTGCCATAGAAGGAAGCCCTCATTATTCCAGTGTCAAATAGGGAACTCTCTCTTTTCAATACCATAAACCAACCTCTTGGTCATCTTCTTCCTCGTCTTGGTCTTCTGAGGAATCTTGATTTTCTGGCGGTGGTGGCGGCGGGGGTGGGGGTGGTTGCTCTTGCTGCTGATCCTGAGGGTTATCAGATAGGATCGAGCGAGGTAGAATGACTAGCTCTACCTGCAAGGAGCCAAGTGTGTCAAATATCAAACTTGTTGATAAAACACTTCCAAGTTGTTTACACCAATGCTGTTCAATACATATTGCTACTTGCTAATTTGTTTTTCACTCATTTGGTATAGTCAAGTAAAGATATGAACACCTTGCCAAAAAAAAAGGTAAAGCTATAAATGAAACAAAATGTATTGCTTAAATTCCTAGATGTATATTACTGTGTTACAAAATGAAGAATTCATAAGCATAGGTAGACTTAACAGCTTTCTTGAGGTCATCCACAAATACTTTTTCACGTCCTTCCATAGCAGCAAGGCATTTTGCAACTCGAGCAGCATACAACTCAGCACGATGCCCCTGCAGATATATTTTAGAAGCATATGCTTTGAGTATGATTATAAGTTTATAAACACATTAATTTCTAGATTTAGCATTAACCTTACTAAATTGACATATTCCAAACAAGCATGACTGTTGTAAATTAAAAAGGAAATATGATGTGCACAAATAATATGACGGACGCCAGACAAGTTTAGTGTATAGACAACAGTGCAAGGCTATATTGACATAAGAATTTGGCAATAAACACCGCTGGGAAGACATCAAGGATTACGACAAGTACATAGTTGACTGCACAAGGTAATAACAGATCTAGGCTGTGACTACAGGTAAACAACAGAAGAATGCATCCAAGTCCTACAAAGTGCTTAAAGTTGGTGATTCTGGTATGAAGCATCAAGGCCCAACAAGTTAACTAACCTGACAGCCACCTCGTATAGCTTCCATGACAAGATACTTGAGCTGCTCTGTGCTAATATTAACATCCTTCAGATACTCTCTTGCCAAAATTATCTGTGTGACCATGTGTTCCCCTTGTGAGATAAACAGTACATAACAAAATTTTCAAATTAATCCTACAATCAAGACTTTCAGCTAGTCTAATGTCACGGTCAAATATAAAATATCTTTTAACAGCAACAAAAACTAAAGAGTGAAAATTGTCAACATTATTATAGTCTTATCTTATGCAGCATAACATTTCCAGTTAATAATGGTCACAAGTCAGCATTAACATGTCACAATACTTTCATTGGTGATCCCAGTCAGGCATAGTGGGATAGCTGACAGAACTAAAATTCTAAGGTGCTTGCAAGCTTGCATGCAACACAAATTCAAATCCAGATGGAACAAACTAGTGAATTATATTTAAGTACATCCTGTTATAGGAAAGCTATGTGTTTACTGTTTTATATGGAGTGCTAGGCTGCTAGCTTGTTTAGTCAATAGAGTGTGGTTAAGAGGAAAAACTACATGCAGCCATTCATAATAGCAGTCCTGGGTGCCACATTCTTTTCATCTAATCCCATTCTCTTTATTGCAACATCATGATTATATAACATTTTCTCATGAGGTAAGTAGGACACCAACAAACATGTCAGGTCTCCACAGTTTAAAGTCCTGTCATGCATTATGTGTAATATACTTTAATGCTTTCATGTGGCCATTTGCTTCTCTGTTGCAATCATGTTTGTTCGGTAGCTTCCATTCTAATAAGCACCAAATAATTGCCAAAATAATTTGCTGAATATCCAATTTCATGAAGAAAATTGTAGGAGTGTAAAAATAACAAGAACAAGAGACAAAAATAACCTATCTTCAATTCTTCACACTACTAGTACCTGAGTTTTTGCAGTTTCAGTTTCTTCTTCCACCATTTTGAAAACTTCTTTGCTAGACTCCTGAAACCGTGTTGCAATATCCACTGCTGCAACGCGGTCATCAAAACTCATTGGAAGATCAGCACTGCACCAGCAAATAGTATGGTAATGAGAAAAGTATTGGGTGCCATAGTTCAAGAATGTCTCAAAAAATTCTTATATTTGATTGCGGTAGTTCATGATAAATAAATAGAAAAACAAAAACTTGCAACTGATCTTTCAGAGTCTAAAGTACCTTAAATTAATTGCAATACGATCAAGCAAATGTTCACGTACAGATCCTTCCTCCGGGTTGTAAGTAGCAATTAGGAGTGGTTTGCAGGGATGGCGAAAGCTAATGCCCTCTCTTTCCACAATGTTAACTCCCTCCGTCAAGACATTCAAAAGTAGATTGCTTATGCCATCATCCAATAGATTTATTTCATCAACATAAAGAACACCTCTATGTGCTTCAGCAAGAAGACCAGGTTGAAATACAGTAGTCCCTGATCTCACAGATGCTTCAACATCAACTGATCCAATGAGCCTATCCTCCGTCACACCAAGTGGAATCTGTCACAAGGAACCAGCAGCATTGATAAGCTAACAACATTATGGAGAAATGGCATAAGAATAAGTCAGTGTGATATACCTGCACAAAAGGTGTTTTGACAATCTCGGTTTTGACGTTACCCTCAGAGTCATACTGTATTTGATCAGCTAAACCATCCTCCCATCTGCCATAATGAAACCTCAATGAAATGAGCAGGCACATCCCAAGGACAAAAATAAACGAGGCTAAGATTTTCGTTATTTGACTAAAAAACACTAAGAATTGGAACCAAAACTAATAATTTGAATGGTACAAGAAGGAACCCTTGCAGAATTATTGCCATATAACGTGTTAAAGGGCATTACTCGTCTGGGGAGCTAGGGTCAGCATTTGCAATGGAGCCAACAACCACTTCAATGGGTGGAAGCATGGCATGCAAACCACGAGCCATCACCGTCTTTGCCGTCCCACGCTTCCCTGAGATGGCAATGCCTCCAATCTCACGATCAATTGCCCCAAGCAGCAGAGCGGTTTTGATAGCATCCTGGACAACGATGTGAACCCAAGGGTTACAACAAGACAGTCTGAAAATGTTCGTACGATAAGGAAATCATGGGCAGAAAACTGTGCTGCCTTGGAATTAATTTTAATTTTCTATTCACAGAGCACAGCTATAGATTAAATCGTGATATGTGCTTAATGTTACCACATACACATACAGACGATTTAAATGCCGTGCATGGGTTTGGCTGACGCAATTTGATCTTAAACCTTTGCTACAGCCTACAGCCACAAAACAAGGCCAGTCAACACCAGACACGAATGCAGTCCAACTCATTATGGGGAACACCAGGAACACTTGATTCGCCCCACTAAATGCATCTACCGAAATCAGGAAACACTGCCCGCTAGTCCACTACCGGCTACCGCTAATCCGACCACGCAATCAGTAATCCAGCAGCGCACAGAGAGAGCACGAAGCGGGGAGAGCGGCGCCCGAGTTCCTCACCTGCCCGACAACGGCAGCCAGGGGGAAGTACTCCCTCCCGTACCCGCGCCCCGCGCCGCCCTTGCCCGCGGTGGGGATGGCGCCGTTGGTGGACTCGAGGACCTCGGAGGCCGCGGGTGCCGCGGCCGCGAGGCGGGATTCCCGCAGCCGGGCGGCGCGGGAGGGGACGGGGAGGGAGACGGCGGCGGCGGCGGAGGGGAATGAGGTGGCGCGGCGAGGCGGGAGGTGCGGGAGTGAGGTGGAGAGCGCGGTGGCCGTCGCCATGGTTGGCTGGTGGCCGCTCTAGTGCGCCAGCGCCCGTGTGTGTGGGCGTGGCGCTATCGTCTCTTATCCTGGTTTCGTAACGGAAATCGCGTCGCACGCATCTCGGCCGTGCGTTTGGCGCAGCGGTTTGATCAGAAGGGTATCCAAGGCCTGTATGGATTGATGCGAGCACATGCAGAAAGGAACAGTGAGAGTGGTTATGTATTCATATAAGCGGCTTTCAAATTCTAAATTTTTACACACTCTCTTCGTCGTATTGAATCTTTGGACATATATATGGAACATTAAATATAAATAAAAAAATAATTAATTATATAGTTTGGTTGTAAATCACGAGACGAATCTTTTAAGCCAAATTAATTCATGATTAGACACTAATTACTAAATACAAATAAATTGCTAAAGTAGTCAAATTCTTTTTTTCCGCATCTAAACACCCCCTGTGTTAACAAACGTGTAGCTGGAGCGTTAAAAGTGGCTGGTTCCAGTCTGCTCGTGGAAGAGCACACGCTGCCAACCACGGATGCAGGCGAACCGCGAGAGCTAATGACAGGATATCCTCTTCTTTAATAATTGATCACATGAGAAAATTATATCAATACTCCATCTTGATCAATTAGCTTCTAGAAGCTTGTTTAGTCTTTAATTATCATAATTATTGCTAAAATAAATTGTGGGAAAAACCATGGAGAAAACTAAAAATATACAAAATAAAGGATAAAACTTCATCTCGACCGTATGTTTGGCAACGTATGCAAGGCCTGTTTTTGATTGCTGCGAGGAGAAAGAAACCATAAAAGTGGTTTTTATATTTATGAGCAATAACTTACAAGTAATTATATCGACAGGCTGGTTCCGGTTTGTTTGTTGAAGAGTCCACACTCCTACTACTAGATACATGCAAATGATCATTAGAAAGCATGATTGTTGTAATTATGAACAATGATGTAAACTCCTTAAAGAAAAACTTATAGGGAAATAAAGATATCACTCCTTAGACGCATGCATATTATTCGTGCATCTGCTGCGGCAATTTCATAAAAAAAAGGTATAAAAGGTTGTTTGGATTTATACAAGTGGAAATAGACAGGAAGAGTGAAAGTGACTGTTTTAGTCATGGCAATGATGTACAAGTAAATATGCCCAAAAAACGGGGTGGTTCTAATTTGTCCGTAGAATAATACATATGTATACTCCTACCAACAAATGCACTCGAACTGTCATTAGCGAGCATGATTGTTCTATTCATGAACGATTATATAAAATTTATAGGTGTATGCCAAAATAGGAGGGTTCTAGTTTGTTCATGCGAGAGCACACGCTAGTACCAACCGGCGGACATGAACCATCATTAATGCTTGCTAATGATGGGATATCATCTTAATTGATCACATGAGGAAATAATATCAACACTCCATCTTGATCAATTAGCTACTAGAAACTCCACTATTCATCCAAACTTCTAGCAAATTGTTTGAAATATTTTACAAACTAGTAATCATCTAAACGTGTAGTTTGGTTTTCATAAAACATGAATACAAAGATTTAATGTCTCTGCATTTTCCTAACATTTTTAGCATAAATTCGTCCTAATATCAGGAAATGATGCTCATCATTGAAGAGACACTTAGTGAGTTGTCCATAATTAGATCCCTTACAATTGGTTCTAGATACTTGATGATCAATGAAGAATCCTACATAAATCCACATCTCTTATGTGGCCCTTGAAAGCATCTAGGCCCCAAGGTTTGGTTTCGGTAATTAATGACAACACTTTATTACCATGACTAACGTGTGTTTTGCAGAAACATTGGTAAGTTAGGTCATGGAGGTGATAACTGCTTTGAGCACTGTGGCTTCGTGTCCCTTGATGGAAATCGTTTCGGTTTTCAAAAGAGTGACGTCAAGATTAAGGACGGTTAGTTCCGGATGACGAAGTGTTGAGACACATTCGGAATAGTCGTTAGGATCTTCGTTTTTCTCTTTTGGCCGTACTATAAAGGGGGGCATGAATGGGTAGCTTGACCTAGGCGAGTCCTATGTTTAGGTGTGGTGCACACTTGTCAAACTTGGCGCTAGGCAACCCTAGAATAGCTCAAGGTTCAGTTAGAAGCAACTTGGTTGAAGTTGCGACGCGTTTCGACGAGGTTCGGGCTGTTTTCCAGGCACCGGACGCGGTCTTCGGGAACACCGGACGCGTCCGGTGTATACGTTACCGCGACTAGGTTTCGGCCTTGACCACCGGACGCGGTCCTCGTGAGGACCGGACGCAGTGGTCAGTGGCTGACACGTGTCACCGAGAGAGAACACCCGTCGGACGCGGTACTGGACTTGATCGGCGAGTCCGGTGCGAGTCCAGTAAGGTCCTGTGAGGACCGGACGCGTCCGGTCTTCAGGCATCGGACGCGGCCTCGCGTCCGGTGTGAGTCCAGTAAGCACCCTTGCACGTCGGACGCGTCCGGTGCTACCTGACCGGTGCGTCCGGTGGTTCGATTTCAAAAACGGGTTTTGACCGTTACGGGGGACCGGCGCGTCCGGTGCGTTGCACCGGCGCGTCCGGTGACCCCGTGTCAGAAAGTAACGGTTCGTTTTTCTGAGGGGTGTATAAATACAACCCCTCCACCTCTTTTAGAGGTCTCTTGCTCATTCAAAACATCTGAGAAAACCCTTTAGAGTGCAAGGGAGTGCAAGAGCTCTAGTGAGGATAGAGATTTGAGAATCAAAGTTTGAGTTTCCTCACTAGTGATTCGAGAGTAGCAAGTGTGCATCCACCTCCTCATTTGGGCTCGTTGTGGTCAAGTGAGAGTTCTAGCTTGTTACTCTTGGTGATCGCCATCACCTAGACGGTTTGGTGGTGATTGGGAGTTTGGTGATCATCCGGCGGAGCTTGTGGATGACCCAACTCAAGTTGTGAGCGGTTTTGGGTGATTCGCCGCGACGGAGTGTCGAAGAATCAACCCGTAGAGAGCACTTGATCCTTGCGCGGATCAAGGGGGAGCGACACCCTTGCGCGGGTGCTCCAACGAGGACTAGTGGGGAGTGGCGACTCTCCGATACCTCGGAAAAACATCGCCGTGTTCCTTGCCCCTTTACATTCAAGCAATTACTTTCTCGTATTTACTTTCATTGCTTGTTTTACATTCCTAGAATTGCCATGCTAGACTAGGATTGGAAACTAGGGTGCAAAACTTTTTAACGGTAGACTCTCTAGGAACACACGTAGGCACTAGGGGTGAATTCCGGCTTCTAGGATTTAATTCTTGCAATTAATTTTTAGAAAAGCCCAATTCACCCCCCCTCTTGGGCATCTTGATCCTTTCAATTGGTATCGGAGCCGTGTTGCTCCTAATTTAGGCTTTACCACCTAGAGCAAGATGTCTAACGGGGAAGGACCACCTCCCACCTTTGAGGGGGATGATTTTCCATATTGGAAAATCCGCATGGAGGCGTACCTCGAAGCCATAGATGTCGGGTGTCTTAGAGCCGCAACCGAAGGGCTTCCCGCTATCAAGGATCCCGCAAACCCCACGGGTGACGAGGAGAAGTACGACCGGTGGAATGCAAAGGCCAAAAATGCACTCTACCGGGGCTTAGGCAAAGATATCTTCAATCGTGTGCGTAATGCAAAGAACGCTCATGATTTGTGGCAAAATCTTTGTGCTCTCCATGAGGGAACTAAGAGTGAGCGTGAGGAACGCTATCATATTGCTTTAAAGAAAATTAATTCTTTTGAGATGCTTCCCAAAGAAAGTGCTAATGAAATGTACACTCGCTTGAATGTTCTTGTAGAGGACCTCAATGCTCTTGGACTCACTCAAATGAGTCAATCGGATGTTGCAAGGCGGATCTTGAGTGTGCTTCCCGTTGAGAAGTATGGTCACATTGTCACCGTGCTTCATCAAAGTGATCTCTCCACCGCAACACCGACTCAAGTATTGGGGAAGATCAATGCTCATGAGATGTACATGCACATCACTCCGGAAGAGGGCTCATCATCTTCAAAGAAGAAAGACTTGGCCTTCAAAGCTAGCCATGACAAGAAGAAGAAGAAGGGCCAAGCCATGATTGTGCAAGAAAGCTCAAGTGAAAGTGACATCGATGATGAATCACTTGCACTCATGGTGAGGAAGACCACCAAGATGCTAAAGAAGCTCAACAAGAGTGGCATCAAGTTCGATGGGAAGAAAAAGAAATTCTTCACAAGTAGCAAGAGAAAGCCCATCTCGGAGATGGATTGCTACAATTGTGGTGAACTTGGCCACCTAGCTCATCAATGCCCTAGACCACCAAAAGACAAGTTCAAGAACAAGAACAAGGGCAAGAAAAATGATTCAAGTGATGAAGAAGATGAGAAGAAGAAGAACAAGCCATACAAGAAGAAGGATGGCAAGAAGAAGGAGTTCTACAAGAAGAAGAAGGGTGGAAAGGCATATATTGTTGGTGATTGGCTCACCGACATTGAATCATCTTGTGACTCCTCCGGAGATGAGAGCGATGATGAGAAAGAGAAGGTTGCCGCATTTGTGATGGGGCCATCATCTTCACCGACATCTTCACCACCACCTTCACCGCCTTCTTCACCATCATCGTCTACTACTCACCTATGCCTTATGGCCAAGGGTGAACGTAAGGTACAAAATCATGATAGTGATGATGATGATGATAGTGATAGTGATGATGAATTTGATGCACCTTCTTATGATGAACTTGTAAAATTGCTAAACAAATACACTAAAATCATAAGAAGGACAAGAAGTGAAAATGATGACCTTCAAAATGAAAATGAATCACTCTCATCTAAGCTTGAAAATGCTCAAAAGACTAGTGGTGAGCTTAGAGATCAAAATGAAACCATGTCTTCCACTCTCAAGGAGCTCAAAACCTCTAACAAAGAGCTTAAAGATCAACATGATAAACTTGAGAAGAAGCATGATGAGCTCATCACTAGACATAGCTCTCTAAAAGACAAATACACCACATTAAAAATTGACTATGATAGTCTTGTGGTTGCTAATGAACTTGCTCTTGAGACACATGATGCTACTAACAATGTTGTTAAGTGTGATATAGCTACATCATGTGATGATTTGATCATTGAAAGCATTGAGCAAGGTTCTAGTAGCAAAGGCAAGAGTGTGGTTGAGTCATGCCACCATGATGATTATGCCAAGATCAAGTGTGAGAATGAGAAGCTTGCAAATGAGAACAAGAAGCTTAAGGGTTTGATGGCTCTTGAGAAGCAAACAACAAATGAGTCACTCATTGAAGAGAACAAGAAGCTCAAGCAAGAAAGAGAGCATCTCAAGACCGGCCTAAGCAAGTTCACAAGAGGCCAATATTTGCAAAGTGAGCTCCTCATGAACACCGTAATGAAGATGGATAGAAGTGGTATTGGGTACTTGGCAAATCAAGAGAAGAAAGCAAAAGCTCAACAACAAAGCAAGTCAAAGCCCAAGCCAAAGAGATGTGTTGAGTGTGGTCAAGAAGGTCACTTTGCTCATGAATGCAAAACTCCACCACCACAACCCTTGCCCAAGCATGCTAGACCCTTTGCCTTCAATGCTCATTACATGCTAAGAAAAGATTCAAATGGAAAGATGAAAGTCATGTTTTTGGGTCCCCCAAACAAGAATAGGCCAAAGAAAATATGGGTTGCCAAGTCACTAGTTGAGAAAGTCAAGGGTCCCTCTCAAGTTTGGGTCCCTAAACAAAAAGCTTGATCTCTTGTGTGTAGGTGAACTACAAGACCGGTGGATCTCATTGGGTTATTGATAGTGGGTGCACTCAACATATGACCGGAGATCCTCGTATGTTCACCTCCATTGAAGAGAATGGGATATGTCAAGAGAAGATCACATTTGGAGATAATTCAAAGAGCAAAGTCAAGGGTATAGGCAAGATTGCAATATCAAATGATCATTCACTCTCAAATGTGCTCTATGTTGCTTCATTGAGTTTCAACTTGTTATCCGTTGGGCAACTTTGTGATCTTGGCTTCCAATGCTTGTTCACACCAAATGAAGTTGAAGTTTCAAAGATAGATGACAAGCAAGTGATATTCAAGGGCTTTAGATACAACAATCTTTATCTTGTTGACTTCACCTCCGAAGATGCAAATTTGATGACATGTTTGTTCACCAAGACCTCACTTGGTTGGCTTTGGCATAGGAGGCTTGCACATGTTGGAATGAGCACTCTCAACAAGCTATTGAAGAAAGAACTAGTAAGAGGATTGAAGGATGTGAAGTTTGAAAAGGACAAACCTTGCAGTGCATGTCAAGCCGGCAAACAAGTTGCAAACACTCATCCCACCAAGGCCTTCATGTCAACCTCAAGAGTGCTAGAACTTCTACACATGGACTTGTTTGGGCCTACAACATACAAGAGCTTGGGTGGTAATCTCTATTGTCTTGTGATAGTGGATGACTACTCAAGATATACATGGACTTTCTTCCTTCATGACAAATCCGAAGTGGCAAGTTGCTTCAAGAAGTTTGCAAAGAGAGCTCAAAATGAATTTGAAGTCAAGATAAAGAAGATTAGAAGTGACAATGGCAAAGAGTTTGACAACACCAACATAGAAGCTTATTGTGATGAAATTGGAATCAAGCATGAAGTTTCTTCAACCTACACTCCTCAACAAAATGGTGTAGTTGAGAGAAAGAACCGGACTTTGATCACCCTTGCAAGAACAATGCTAGATGAGTACAACACTCCCGAGAAGTTTTGGGCCGAGGCAATCAACACCGCATGCTATGCTTCAAATCGCCTCTTCCTCCAAAAGTTTCTTGGCAAGACCCCCTATGAGTTGCTTAATGGGAAGAAGCCGGACGTCTCATTCTTCCGGGTGTTTGGTTGCAAATGCTACATCTACAAGAAGCGTCAACACCTAGGGAAGTTTCAAAGACGTTGTGATATTGGTTTTCTTGTTGGTTACTCATCAAAGTCCAAAGCATATAGAGTATTTAACCATACCACCGGTTTGGTTGAAGAAACATATGATGTGGAATTTGATGAATCTAACGGCTCCCAAGGAGCAATTGAGAATTGTGATGATGTAGGTGATGAACCATTGAGGGAGGCCATGAAGAACATGCCGATGGGAGACATCAAGCCAAAAGATGATGAAGACGATGTGCAAATCATTGATCCACAATCTTCATCACGTGTGCCTCAAGATGATGACAAGAATGAGAGAGTTGAAAATGAAGATACTTATGTCTCTCATGAACAAGCCGAGGCACAAGCACAAGATGTTGATGCTCCCCATCCACCCCCTCAAGTGGTTGATAGAAGAAACTCACCTCTACTTCAAGCTCATCCACAAGAACTCATTATAGGGAGTCCTTCAAAGGGAGTAATGACTCGATCTCAAAAGCTAGCTTCTTTCATTGAACATCACTCTTTTGTCTCTTGTGTTGAACTAAGAATGTAGAAGAAGCTCTTCAAGATCCGGATTGGGTGAATGCCATGCATGAAGAATTGAACAACTTCACCCGCAACCAAGTTTGGACACTTGAAGAGCATCCTAAAGGTGCAAGAGTCATTGGAACCAAGTGGGTGTTCCGAAACAAGCAAGATGACCAAGGCATAGTAGTGAGGAACAAGGCAAGACTAGTTGCAAAGGGGTTCTCTCAAGTTGAAGGGCTTGATTTTGGAGAGACCTTTGCACCCGTTGCAAGACTTGAAGCTATTCGTATCCTCCTTGCATATGCATCACATCATGATATGAAATTATATCAAATGGATGTGAAAAGTGCATTCTTAAATGGCTTTATTAATGAACTAGTCTATGTCAATCAACCTCCCGGGTTTGAAGACCCTAGATATCCTAATCATGTTTATAGGTTGTCCAAGGCGCTATATGGGCTCAAGCAAGCCCCTAGAGCGTGGTATGAGCGCCTCCGGGACTTCCTCATTGAGAAGGGCTTCACCATCGGGAAGGTCGACACCACACTATTCACCAAGAAGCTTAATGGGGAGATCTTCATTTGTCAAGTGTATGTTGATGATATCATCTTCGGGTCAACAAATGAAGATTATTGCAAGGAGTTTGGTGAATTGATGTCAAAGGAGTTCGAGATGTCAATGATTGGTGAGCTCACATTCTTCCTTGGTTTTCAAGTCAAGCAAATGAGAGAAGGGATTTTCATCTCTCAAGAAAAGTATACCAAGGATCTTCTCAAAAGATTCAAGATGGAAGAATGCAAGCCAATCAAGACCCCAATGCCATCAAATGGACATCTCGACCTAGATGAGGGAGGTAAACCGGTTGATCAAACTCTCTACCGTTCTATGATTGGTAGCTTGCTATACCTTACCGCATCTAGGCCCGATATCATGTTTAGTGTGTGCATGTGTGCTCGCTTTCAAGCGTGCCCTAAAGAACCTCACTTAAGTGCCGTAAAAAGAATCCTAAGATATCTTAAGCACACCCCAAGTATTGGTTTATGGTATCCCAAAGGAGCTAGATTCCAACTAGTTGGCTATTCCGACTCGGATTATGCCGGTTGCAAAATTGATAGAAAAAGCACATCCGGAGGGTGCCATTTACTTGGGAGATCACTAGTATCTTGGTCATCTAAAAAGCAAAATAGTGTGGCTTTGTCCACCGCCGAGGCGGAATACATTGCCGCGGGGGCTTGTTGTGCACAAATCTTATATATGAAACAAACCCTCCTAGACTATGGAGTTGTTCTTGAAAAGGTGCCACTTTTATGTGACAATGAAAGTGCCGTTAAAATTGCTAACAATCCGGTACAACACTCTCGCACCAAGCACATTGATATCCGCCATCACTTTCTAAGAGATCACGTTGCTAAAAATGACATATCACTAGAAGGTGTACGAAGTGAAAATCAATTAGCGGATATCTTCACTAAACCTTTGGACGAGGCTACCTTTTGTAGGTTAAGAAGTGAACTTAATGTGCTTGATTCAAGTAACTTTAAAAAATGAGCGCGTGTTGTCCCTTGCATTGCATTGTATCATATGTCATGTTTACTTTATCACAATGCATTTAGGGCTTGGCTAACACGGTTACGATAACCCTTCTTTGGAGGAGTGAAGAAGCCTAACCGTGGATCAAACTTGACAAGCAACCTAGCTTTACTTTCTTGTATTGCATTGCATATGCATGGTTGTTTGTTTGTCGTTCTTTTTCGGTTTAGCTTTGAGCAACCTCTGTGTTCGTCCATGAATAGAGAGAGCATTTGACGCTCCTAAAGGTCCGAAAACTCTATTGCATGGCCATACGTTGCTCCTCGGGTGTTTATTGCCTATTTTCGTAAAAATTGTACTAGCCTAAGGCAAAATATTTTAAAAAAATTTGAGGGTTTGAGTGAGGTCACTCATATCGGGTTCCAATTGGTGTTTATTTGTGTCTCTTTGAATTGGAACTTGGTTGGGAGAAGTCGCGTCGAAGTTCGGAACGAAGAACGGCGAAAAACAGCGACCGGACGCTGCACCGGACGCAGTGTTGCTGCACCACCGCGTCCGGTCCCGGTGTCCACCAGCGCGTCCGGTTTTCCAGAAGACAAAGTCCAGATCTAGGCACCGGACGCTGCACCGGACGCGCCTCTGACCACCACCGCGTCCGGTCCCGGCTACCACCACCGCGTCCGGTGCTCCGCGATGAAATCCCGAGCACTCAGCATCGGACTCTGACCGCGTCCGGTCTGTCCACACCGGACGCGCCCGGTGACTCCAGGCGCTTACTGGAGTGTCACCGGACGCTGCACCACCGCGTCCGGTGATTTTCACCACCGCGTCCGGTGCTTCCGAATCGAGCGGATCTCGCCCTCATATAACCGTACCGTTTTTTCTCTTTTTCCTCATCTGCTCGACATCCGCCGCCGCCGTGCCGCCGTTTCGCCGCTCCTGTGCTTCTCCCTCGCCGCCGGCGTGCCTCCAAGCGCCGCGCCCGTGCCCTCCGGCGAGCCTTGCCGCGCTCTCCAGCTCTCCCGCGCTGCTCAGCCCCGCTGCACCCGCTCGAGCCCGCAGCCGCGCGCCGCCGACGTCTTTGCCGCGCCGCACTCCTCCTCGCCGCCGGCAGGCACTTCACCACCGTGGCCATCACCGCAGCAGCCGCAGCTCCTCCCCCCGTGCTAACCTAGCTCCCCGATCTCCATCTTCGGCCGAGCCTTCACCTAGGGTTTAGCCCAAACCCTAGCCTAGGGTTTGCCCTAACCCTAACTCGAGGTAACGGCGGTTTTCGATTCCGATTTCGATTCAAATCCTTTCATTCACTTGTTAGGGCTTGCCGTTGACCATATCTATTCCTTGTTATCTCGATTGGTCGTTTCAGTGCTCGATCGCCGATCTCGGGAGTTCTCGCGAACTAGATCACCTCGTCCCTTCACCGTCGTCTCGTCGATCCGAGGTAGCTTAGCGTCGTTTCTTTTCGTATCTCACGTGCTTGCTATCTAGGGCTTCGCATCTTTAGATATATATGTATGCTTATTGTATATCTCTCTGTTCCATACGTGCAGCGAGTCAGTCGGTGTGCCGAGTCAGATCTGTTTGCTAAATCCGAGGCCAAGCCTGCGGATACGGATTGAGGCCAAGCCTCTCGAGTGTCAGTTCACCATCTCACAGAGGTTCTCAGGCAGTCAGTCAGCATGGTGCGTTGCAAGAACGCCGGTGGTGCTCCTGGTGACGGGGACAACAGTCCTCCCCGTCGTGATGAGATTGCGCGTGGTAAGCGCATCAAGTTTGCAGTCAAGAAGAAGCGGAAGACACTTTCAGATGCAGAGGTCGCTCAGGCCGTGGCAGACGCCGCAGAGCAGGCAGAGAGGGGTGGCAGACGCAGTGGGTTACACATAGGCGAGCGTCGCTTTCGTCTTGAAGGTCGACAGCTCGGCACAGAGGCCACTGAGGGTACCGAGGATACAGCACCTTCAGAGCAGATGTCAGTCGATCCTCCCTCAGAGCAGACACAGGCTACAGAGACTACACCCGCTACTGAGGCTACCCAGACTACTGAGGCTCCACAGGCCACTGAGGACACAGAGGAGCAGGCAGCTCAGTCTCCACCACGTCGTCGCTCCACACGTGCTCGTTCACAGGTGACACCCAGGCCAGAGGGCCCGCGTCGTGGAGCTCGACCTCCTCCCAGGGTTAGAGGGTCACCTCCGGTTGTGCACTTAGACCTGAGGGGTGCTTCTTCACGTCAGGTGAAGAACTTGAGGTTCGTGGAGGTCAGTCGATGGTTTCCACCTGTCAGAGATCCCAGAGCTTCAGAGGGTTTCTATACCCCACTTCAGGAGGACTTCTACAGGGCCCTAGTTGACAGTGGCATAGCTTTCAGACCTCAGAGGGTATGTCGACTAGAGGCATTGGTTGATGTTGTGGGAGAGCAGCTCCGTCCTCACCTGTCCTATCTGCCTGGCTTATCAGATCTACTTGGACGGACAGGTGCTTACTGTGGCACATGGGTCAGGGAGTTCTATGCTTCTTTGTGGATTGATCCTGCACATGAGTATATTCACTTCGCATTCAGAGGCAGCGATCACAGACTCTACAACTCCAGAGCCCGAGAGATCCTCAGACTACCTGCTTCTGACACGAGGATCCACCAGTTGTGCTATGGCCAGACTCCACCTCCCAGACGCCCTCACGGCGGTTCAGTGCCACCCACCGACCTGGTTCGACCCTGCTTTCGCGAGCCTTTTGGCGAAGGGTCACGTCGTACACCTGCCAGCCTGACGCCTCTTGCCAGAGTCTTGGATGCCATACTCAGACGCACTCTACTGCCTCGACTTGGCTACAGAGAGGGACTGACGAGGATGCAGCTTTGGGTTGTTCACCACCTCATGACACAGCGACAGTTTGATATCTGGGATCTTATCCTGAGTGAGATGGAGGACACCATTGCTGAGGGCTTCAAGGGTAACCGTCAGCTTCCCTATGCCCACTGGATTTGCTTCATTATCAGATCTGCTATCCAGATGCCACCAGAGATCAGGGCAGAGATTGCCAACACTACTACTGCGTTCCCTGACTATGACATCAGACAGCTTTGGGCTTCAGTTACCAGAGAGCAGGCTCCAGCACCAGGACAGCGTGAGCGCCCTGATGTTCCTGAGACAGCAGCTGAGCAGGACGCTAGAGTTGACGAGCTTGCCGAGGCAGAGCTCGCAGACCTTGACACTCAGCCTGCTGAGATACCTGAGGATGTCACTTCAGACAGCACTGATGAGGATTACCAGCCCATCCCCAGGTACCGGTCTCCTCGGTCCCACGACCACGAGGCCGGTGGATCTGGCTCAGCCTCCCGCTCAGACCCAGCCATGGTGGCTATACTTGAGAGGTTGACCCAGGCTCAGGAGCAGCAGCAGCAGCAGATACAGCGCCAGGCACAGGATACAGCTGCAGCACTAGCACAGATACAGGCTCGCCAGGACGAGTTTCAGAGACAGCAGCTAGAGATCCAGAGGCAGCAGGTTGAGATGCAGCGACAGAGTCAGCAGCAGTACATGGACCTTCTGCGGCATCTCATCACAGTTGGGGTTCCTCCGCCTGCATCTATCATGGGTCCGGCTTTGCATTCCAGCGGTCCATCCAGTCAGGGACAGCCGAGCCTACAGTTTACATCTCCACAGCAGCAGGTTCCCCAGTCGTTTCAGTCCCCGAGCTTCACACCTATCCATACGGGGTTCACACCGTCAGACCAGCCTCGCCCACACTTTCTGACAGGCACACCTCTTGGTGATTACAGTGCCACTTACAGCGAGTTGACTGGTCAGCCGACACCCTCGCATACGACTAAGTTTCACTCTTCGTCAGGGTTGTCAGCTTCCGAGGCAGTCGCTCCACCACTGACAGGGACCGGGACTACAGAGACCATCCCTTCTTCAGTTGCCTCGACAGATCCCCCAGCTACTGGCGCACTTCAGGCTCAGGTTACTCAGACAGATCCACTTGTTGCTTCACAGTCAGTGCCTGTTCCTGCTCAGACCCAGATCGCTTCACAGCCACGTGCTTCTTCAGAGGGTCAGCCAGATAGCTCAGACTCCGAGGATTCGCTTCACTTCGTGATCACTCCGCGCACCTCGGCACCCGACACGACTCCGTCTGTCCCCCCGTCAGATTAGTTTAGTTTTTTGGCGCTTGATGCCAAAGGGGGAGAGAGAGTAGTTTCAGGGGGAGTTTGTTAGTGGGTTTTCGTTTTTCGTGTGCTACATTCATGCATATCATGTTTATTTTCAGCATTGCATTCGTGTGACATTGTCGTCGAGTCGTAAAACTTTGAGTCTTAATGTGTTATCCGTCTCAGTGATTAATATATGTCACCGTTTTAGCTATAGCTCTAAGGTTGTGCTTCCGTGCCTTACTCCGATTACTTATGAGCTATATCTTTTTGTGTACTAACTCTTCCTGTCTTATCTTATGAAGTACACTCTTTTGGCTTGGAGCACATAAGCAATTCCTAACCTAGTTTGCTTATTGTCTTTTGCTTATGTGAACCAAGCATGCTCGAAAACCTTCACTCTAATCTTTTGAAACTTAGTGTTGTCATCAATCACCAAAAAGGGGGAGATTGAAAGCATCTAGGCCCCAAGGTTTGGTTTCGGTAATTAATGACAACACTTTATTACCATGACTAACGTGTGTTTTGCAGAAACATTGGTAAGTTAGGTCATGGAGGTGATAACTGCTTTGAGCACTGTGGCTTCGTGTCCCTTGATGGAAATCGTTTCGGTTTTCAAAAGAGTGACGTCAAGATTAAGGACAGTTAGTTCCGGATGACGAAGTGTTGAGACACATTCGGAATAGTCGTTAGGATCTTCGTTTTTCTCTTTTGGCCGTACTATAAAGGGGGGCATGAATGGGTAGCTTGACCTAGGCGAGTCCTATGTTTAGGTGTGGTGCACACTTGTCAAACTTGGCGCTAGGCAACCCTAGAATAGCTCAAGGTTCAGTTAGAAGCAACTTGGTTGAAGTTGCGACGCGTTTCGACGAGGTTCGGGCTGTTTTCCAGGCACCGGACGCGGTCTTCGGGAACACCGGACGCGTCCGGTGTATACGTTACCGCGACTAGGTTTCGGCCTTGACCACCGGACGCGGTCCTCGTGAGGACCGGACGCAGTGGTCAGTGGCTGACACGTGTCACCGAGAGAGAACACCCGTCGGACGCGGTACTGGACTTGATCGGCGAGTCCGGTGCGAGTCCAGTAAGGTCCTGTGAGGACCGGACGCGTCCGGTCTTCAGGCATCGGACGCGGCCTCGCGTCCGGTGTGAGTCCAGTAAGCACCCTTGCACGTCGGACGCGTCCGGTGCTACCTGACCGGTGCGTCCGGTGGTTCGATTTCAAAAACGGGTTTTGACCGTTACGGGGGACCGGCGCGTCCGGTGCGTTGCACCGGCGCGTCCGGTGACCCCGTGTCAGAAAGTAACGGTTCGTTTTTCTGAGGGGTGTATAAATACAACCCCTCCACCTCTTTTAGAGGTCTCTTGCTCATTCAAAACATCTGAGAAAACCCTTTAGAGTGCAAGGGAGTGCAAGAGCTCTAGTGAGGATAGAGATTTGAGAATCAAAGTTTGAGTTTCCTCACTAGTGATTCGAGAGTAGCAAGTGTGCATCCACCTCCTCATTTGGGCTCGTTGTGGTCAAGTGAGAGTTCTAGCTTGTTACTCTTGGTGATCGCCATCACCTAGACGGCTTGGTGGTGATTGGGAGTTTGGTGATCATCCGGCGGAGCTTGTGGATGACCCAACTCAAGTTGTGAGCGGTTTTGGGTGATTCGCCGCGACGGAGTGTCGAAGAATCAACCCGTAGAGAGCACTTGATCCTTGCGCGGATCAAGGGGGAGCGACACCCTTGCGCGGGTGCTCCAACGAGGACTAGTGGGGAGTGGCGACTCTCCGATACCTCGGAAAAACATCGCCGTGTTCCTTGCCCCTTTACATTCAAGCAATTACTTTCTCGTATTTACTTTCATTGCTTGTTTTACATTCCTAGAATTGCCATGCTAGACTAGGATTGGAAACTAGGGTGCAAAACTTTTTAACGGTAGACTCTCTAGGAACACACGTAGGCACTAGGGGTGAATTCCGGCTTGTAGGATTTAATTCTTGCAATTAATTTTTAGAAAAGCCCAATTCACCCCCCCTCTTGGGCATCTTGATCCTTTCAGCCCTATAGTGCTTTGTTGAGGTGGCGAGATGGAAGCATACACAACGCACCCAAACTAGTTGCGAATGGCAGATATCATGTTAGACATTTGGCCATAGTTGGTGTCGACGAGATGTAGTCAGTAGTCTACCGAGGGGGTATGTCCACGGTAGTAGATTATCGGTGGAGGTGCGCAAGACAACGAACTAGATGGTGACGCAAGATAAACACGGGGTTTATCCAGGTTCGGGCCACGAACAGTAGCGTAATACCCTATGTCCTGCGTCTTTGTGGATTGTATTGATGCGTAATGATATATTTTGAGGGGTCCTTGCCCGCCTTATATAGTACGGGAGGGCAAGGTTACAGATCTAAGGAATCTAGTTCCAATCGGTTACAACTGTTGTATCTACGGAGAATACGATATCTATCCTAACCGACTAGATTTCCTCGATCGCCAAATAGTCTCTGCTTGCTCCGCACGATTCACCGAGTAGTTTCGGAGATCCGCGCGTGAAAGCCCAAGTTTGGTTTTGGTAATTAATGACACCAAGTTGCTAATGCCATGTGTTAAGTGTTTTGAGTTAGGCATAAGCAACACATGTGATAAAGGTGTATGTGGCAAGGAGTGGTGGCCACAAGATCACAAAGAGATGGTGCATGGACATGAAATGACGATCATGATGGAGATGCACATAAAATGATGGACATAATGATCAAGTGGAAGAGAAGGATCTAAGAGCGCAAGGCAAAGGTATAACCATAGGGTTTTTCTTTTGCCGGTCTAAGATGAGTAGAGAAGTGATTGACCAGGTTTAGGATACATAGCCGACTATCAAGAGGGGAAATCACAGTTAGCTCGGGAATCAAGTGCCACTAGATCAATGTCTTGAGCATATGCATTAGGATCTAGTTGAGAGCTAACATAACGCCTTGGAAAATGTTTGTGAAATGCTAACACACATGCACATGGTGATGTACACTTGGTGGTGTTAGCACTTTTGCGAAGGCAGTGGAGTTTAAGCGGTAGAGAGGGGTTTGGGGTTCGCTCTCCCTCCCGCCGAGCGTGCGAGCGTAGGATTCAGGCTTTTTTTAGGAAATGAAATGCCTATTTTCTATTACGCCGGAGGTGAGAAAAGGTGGCGAAAGTTCGAAATGGTTTTCACGGAAAAACAGCGGTCGGACGCTGCACCGGACGCTGGTCTGGCCTGACCAGCGCGTCCGGTCAGTTCAACGTGGCGCGGGTACTAGGGTTTGTGACCGGACGCTGGTCTGGCCTGACCAGCGCGTCCGGTCAGTTCACCTGAGTGCAGCAGTAGAGCGCGCGACCGGCGCGTCCGGTCCCTCACGGAACCGGAGCGTCCGGTCAGGCGTCCAGAGGGGCAGAGTGTTGATCGGACGCGTGGCGCGTCCGGTCACGTGCGATCGGACGCATCCGGTCTCGACAGGAGCTTACTGGAACGCGACCGGACGCTGGCACTGTCGCGTCCGGTCAAACGCTAGAGCGCGTCCGGTCAGGGCAACGGCTAGTTCTGACGCGCACTGTTCACGCTTGTCCTGTAGTGACCGGACGCGTCCGGTCACCCTGACCGGAGCGTCCGGTCAGCACGATTTTCGCTGCGTCGTCCGTAACGGCTAGCTGCGTACCCCTTCGCTATAAATAGAGGATGTCCGGGGTTTGAGGGAAACTTTTGCACATTTTAAGACCTAGAGACATCCTTTGAGCTAGAGAACAACCCCTCCACGCATCTCTTTGAATAGTTGCACATCTTGAGTGAGATTGAGTGAGATTCAAGTGCATTGCTTGAGAGTTGCATTCTAGAGGCACTTGATCTTCGAGTTGCTGCGGATTTCTTGTTACTCTTCCGTGTTTCCCGACACGGTAGACGGCTTGGAGCAGCGGAGGTGATTGAGCTCGCAATTGGAGATTGTTGGAGCCCTCACCAAGTGTTGTAAGGGGTTCTTGATCCTTCCCCGCGGGAGTTCGCGAATTGGATACTCTAGTGGAGCTCGTGGCTTGGAGGATCCCCATCTTGTGTGCGGTTGTGCGGTGCCTGCCGAGGGCTCGACTCTTGATAGTCGATTAGCTCGCGAACCGACAAGTGGGTGTATCGCCACAACAGGGAGTAGCTTGCCGGGAAGCAAGTGAACCTCGGGATAAATTATTGTGTCTTTCTCCTCCCGAGGATTTCTCTTGTGTGATTGATTGATTGGTACTTCTCTTCTCTACACGGTGGTATAATCACTCGAAGCTCTTCTCTCGTATTACTTCTTGTATCTAGCTTGTTGTTGTTGTTGTGCTTAGTGGATAGCCTTGTATTAGACTTGTGTAGGTGGCTTGCTTAATTAGTTAGAGCTAGTGCATTTTGCTCCGCCACCTTTTGTACTAACTTGTGGTTAAGTAATTCTTGTAGAAGTTTTAATTAGGCTATTCACCCTCCCTCTAGCCTCTTTGGACCTTACAGCGCGGCTCTTTCTATCGTATTGGGCCACATTGTCCGATATGGCCCATGTTGAGCAATAAGGTATACAGGTCTATAACCCCACAATTAGTCCCCGAGCACTATGTATCTTGATGCGACACGTCGTCTTGTCCTTCTCCGACCAGTGAGGCTTGAAGTCCTGAAGCATCCGACCAGAAGGGTTGACTGCCGAGGAATGTTCCTACCCTTCCAACCAACTCAGCTGATAGCCGACCACCACACTTGTCGGAAAATGCCTTATCAGAAAAATGCATGGTGCTCTGAGAAAAAAGAAAAACAGTTCATCTTTGATGAAGTGTGCCCACTTAAATTTCATTGTGGAAAGTTAATGATGCTCATCACCATTGGCTCTACCATAATGTCAAGAGATGTGATCCTCAGGTTCTAAATGTGTTAAGGTAGGGGTCGCGCCTCTGGCACTGTTCGTCAATTTTGCTATAAAAGTTAAGCACATTCACCGCTAGGTGAAGTGTGCCCACTTAGTCCCCGAGCCTGATAGCAAGAGAATTAATCACATGGTGCCAGGGTCCAAAAGAGAAAAAAATAATCTAAACTAAATAAGCACATTTATCGCTAGGTGAAGTGTGCCCACTTAGTCCCCGAGTCTGATAGCAGGTGAATTGATCACGTGGTGTTAGGGTGTCACGGAACCGCCCAAATTATAAGAATAAAAGTACAAAAACAATCGCCAGAGCAATTAAATTCCTGTACTAAAGCTCCTATAACTCCGGTAGTCCAATAAAATCATGAGAGATTTCAAACCAACCAACATACAAACCAAGATCGTAGTGGTCCAACATAACAGGTCATATGTTACATCCATTTCACAAGTAATTCAACATACATCAGAGTTCAGTAGAGTTATTACAACTCAAGTTCAAAAGTAGCGGAAGCAAAGTAGTTTGAAACTAATATCACCTTAATTCAAATACATGCCAGTACTAAGGTCAATTTCTAACAAAAGCATGAGAGACAAGATAGCTCAGAAGGATCATGCCCATGATCACACTCTGCCACTAAAGCAGGAGCTATCCAATTCTTGCAGTAGTCATGATACATCACAACCTGCAACAAGTGGGAATAAACCCTAAGTATGAGAAGGTACTCAGCTAGACTTACCCGTCATAAACCAGAAATAAATGACACCAAGGAGTATGCAAGGCTTTTATAAGGTGGACTGGCTTGACTTGTTTTGCAGAAAAGCATAAGTTATCATTTATGAGCCATTTAAAATATAAGCATCAACTTAATTATACCTGATTAATCTAAGTAAGCACCTATGCTAGAGCAATCACTTGATTAACCATTAACATCAAAGGTTACCATCTTAGGTTTAGTATTTCCAACATCATCCACATAACCATCCGTGTTCCATCATTATTACTACGATGCCGTAGCTCGAGTCAAGTGTTCACTATCCAGTGAACGATGGCGATTCGAATCGATTATTAACTAGCTGGTAATTTATTCCTCACACAAACCTCACTCACCCACTAAAGTGAGATATTGGTCACCGAGTCAACTATCCAGGTAAAGTCTCGAGTTTGCCAGGAACCACATGTACCCGAGGGCCGCCCGACTGCTCTTTGGCCTTATCATTGCGCCCCCGTGTCCTACCACACCTGCTTCGGTACAGTGCATTGCGGGCAATCCACTCGGCCCGAATAATCTCCCAGTTTCGCGGTCGAAAGGTACGTTATTCGGCCAGCTAAATATGAGGCATGCGTTCAACATGACTCGAGGCCCAACAACGGTCGGTCCTTAATCGACATAGACGGAAACTACAAGCACCCCAGAACCCTGTCTGGTTGCCCAATACTTATTCCGTCCGGTCTCCAATTATCCATCGACACTTGGTTATTTCCAGGATATCATCTATTCTATAGCTAAAGTATTTCCGTAACCACCTATAATTTTAGGTGACAGGAAATCACCGATCGCTACCGGTCTAAGCAGGGCTAAGCAGTAATTCGATCCTAAACCTAACAGGGCAAGAAGGTAATCGGGTAGGCAAGGATAGTAATAAATGCATCAATGGTTTCACTAAACTCCTACAACTTAATGCAATAATATATATAACATATAAATTTAAATGCTTTTATAAAGTAGGAGACTTATGATGCTCCGGGGCTTGCCTGAGAGCGAACACTTAGGTTAGTGTTGGACAGCTGACACTCGCCTAGCGAGCATCTCCCATCCCGACACTTGCTTAGTCTTTCCAACTTCGGGATAGGTCCACCAAACACTGTCTTCGGGTTTGGCTTCAACATCTCATCCTTCACGTGGTGCATCTAGCGTACCTAGATGAGATGCAAGATGCATGTGTATGAATATGATGAATGGTAACACAAGATGCATCACATAATCATTCAAGTAAACACACAATTAAGACATAGACACCAAAAGCTATTTAACTAACATCACACAACCAATTAAAGAGGGCAAGCACATCAAGCATCACACAAGTTTAACAAGATCACAAGTATCTTAACTTGACCATCATCAAGGGTATAAGCCACACTTAGCAACACATGGAGTAAACAACCATAACTAGCATCTGACAATTTCTGGACTGCAAACAACAGCTACATGTTTGGATCATAACTGGAGTTATACAAATCCAATAGCCATGCAACAAGATATTCTGGAAATATTATGAAATTTTCTATAATTCATATTTCATCATCTTAGCATGATTCTCAAGTTAACCAAGTCAAACATGCATAATTACAGAATCTGGTCCAGAGATTCCAGAGAACAACTATTTCTAGAACCCAACTTAGAGCAGTCATAACTCACAAACTACAAGGCCAAATGCCACCAAAATTTAACACAAGCTAGGTTAATGAGTTATCTACAACTTTGTTATAAGCATGTTTCTCATAAAACATCATTTTCATGGTGCAATTACCAAAGTCCCAGAAACTGTCCAGGAAAGTATCAATTGCAAGAATAGATATTAACTTATATTTCAAACATACATTTGGCCACAATCAATGTAACCATCATAAAGTACATGTTAAATGATCACCAAAAAGCATAGTGATCATCACTAAATAAATTCTTTTAATGCATTTCTTAATTTCTTTAGATGCCTAGGTGATTTAATGAACATATACCAAAAGTGCACCATAAATTCTACAAAAATTATAGTAGCTAGAATATCATCACAATAGTCTACTGTACAAATTTCAAACCATTTAGGCATGTATGTCAACCTCTGTGAAAAAGACAAATTGCTATGGCAAGAATTCATGTGAGAGCAAGATACACTAATAACTCACTTATATGGCAACCAAAATTCATGCAATTTTTACCACACATTAAAAATCATATGAGTAGCATGCCACAAAAATTTCACTTCATTTGGAGCCCTAGATCTGTAGTTATGAAAATGACAAATACAACTAGCATTAAAAACCTAGCTGCACAAACCTATTTTTACAGAGAAAACTTTAAACTAAAACATGCCATATTATAGATCTACTACATAGAGAATTTCACAAGGATTCCAAAAAGTCCTCATTTGCTGTTTTATGATTTTTCTACAATTTACTATGAATTATGCAAGATTCAGCCACTTATTCATAAAAGAAAAAATAGCACTATGTGGCACTATTCACATGAGTCACAAACTTCACAACTGGACCCAGAAAAAACTTCTATTTGCACGTGGCTCCTTCTTCTTCTTCTTCTATCGAGCAGAGACGACGGCTTCGGCAGGGGAGGTCACACAGGCACGAGGGCGGCGAAGCGACGGCCGACGGCAAGGGCCAACCGCGCCGGCGAGGTGGCCAGCCGCGCCCACGCCGTGGTCAGCAGCGGCTCGCCCAACGTCACAGCCCGGCCATGCATGGCGAGCACTACGGCCGAGGTGGGGCGAGGTGCCAACGGCCGTGGGGTAGCGGTTCGGGGCCACACGCACGCCCTGACCATGCGCTCACGGTCAAGGGCGCAGCCTAGACGACTGGCCAAGGGTGGGCTAGCCCTGGAGCTGACGGCCGGCGGCCATGGTGCCTGACCCGTCCATGGCGAGCAGAAAGTGGTGGAGAGGGAGCCAGGGGAAATGAGAGGGAGTGGAGAGGCGAGTGAGGCGCTATGATGCTTCATAATGACGCGAGTGAGCGCAGAGACGCGTGGCTGCGGCGCCCAGCCATGGTGGGGCGCGCTCTGGTGCATGGAAGACGCGTTGGCATTGCGTCGAGCACGTGGCGTGCAACGACGTGGGCAAGGTGGGGCGCCGATTTGGGCCAGATGAAGCTCACATGAAGCTCTACATTTTTCATTAAGGAGCCAAGGTCATTAGAGCAACGGATTAACGGTTAACTAGTTGTCAAAACTGCAGTGTCAACACCTTGATGGCAGTCACGGAAACTCACTTTCAATAGTCAAAACTTCGTCAAAAATGAACTCAACTTTTTGTACGCACTTCATCATCATGTATTCTCCAACTTTTACATTTGGATCAACTCAAGTTGTTTAGCAAATTTTGGAGAACCTGGGATGCCAATGTCAATGTCAGTTTAGTGACAAAGTAGGCCTTTGCTGTTTTGAAAACTGTTTTCGAAGATCTAAATGAACTCCAAACTTGATGAGACTTGCTTCATTGTTTCCACCATGAAAAGTACTTCAACCCATATTAAGGAATCCAATTGAGCTATCACATGAATTTGGGCGATAACAGGTCGCAAAGAAGTGAACTTGCTGCTGTCACTTTTAGGGACTTAGTAAATTTTCTGCACTTCCAAAACTACAACTGATTCAATTTTGTGAGCTCTATTTGGCTGTGTTATTGACCAAACTAGCTCTGGACCCTTAAACAAAGTTTATTCTCCATAACATGAACTACAACTTTCATTTAAGGTCCAACCTCAAAACTGGTATATAACCTATATTTCTACTTTGATCAAAGTAGGATCACGATAAAGCTTAAATTATCCTTTTTGATCCATTGGAGCATTTTCTGGGCATTTGCTCAACACGAACCTTTCATGACTTTTGTTGTAGAGTTCATCTAGAGTCTTTTAGATAAGGTTGCAAGGTTTGGTTGATGACCTATATTTCCATTCACTTATTAGTGCAATTCAAGCACTTAGTAAAACCATTCCAACAAGGATATAACTTATCATTTCATGTGACTTTTTGACTCCAAACTTTATAAAAATTTTCGAGTGACCAATATAGATAGGTACTAAGGTAAGACACATGAAAATATTGTAATAACACCACCTAAGCATATATCTTGAAAATGGCTTATATGTGAAACAATGGTGCAACATCTAAGTTTAGGTTAGGCTCATCTCCATAGGTTGACCTTGACATCGTCATCTCCACTTAATCTATCATGTTTGAGGTCAAACTCACTGCTTAACTAGTGGCAAACACCTGGGGTGTTACACAGGGTCTAGAAAGGAATATCTCAAACTCAGTTAAGAAATAATTCGTGGCTCTGCCATGGAGCAGTCCCCAGCGCTGTTGTGGGGCACAGTCCCCAGCTCTGCTACAGACCCAAACCACAACTCTGCTGCAAACGCAGTCCCCAGCTCAGCTGTGGACAAAGTTGTGGACTGAAATAGCCCTAAAAACAGCCCATGGCTCTGCCACGCGGCAACCCCCAGCTCTGCTGCAAGGCGACCCCCATCTTAGCTGCGGGCCTTGTCCACAGCTCTGCTGCAGACCACAAAACGCACTGGCGCGCTAAAATTAGACCAGACGGAAAAATGATAAAACAGGCCCACTCTGGGTCCTCCACTGCAGTTGAGGCCCACTTGGAGACAATGATGGAGAGAGCGAAAGCGGCACGTAGGGCACGGTTACCTAAAACCTGAAAAGTCAAAGGGTCACCCCGTCTCTTATAAATACCCGAGCGGCGACGCCCCACTTCCCCCACTTCATTCACTTTGTGTCAGTTCACCTTCCTTCTTGCTCGCTCCATCTTCCCCGCCATTTCCTTCGCCACCGTAGCTCCAGCGCAAAACCTAGATCCAAACCAGCTACATTCGTCACATCCCCACCGAATCTAGTCATGTCGTCTCGCAACCGCATTTTATTGCCGGAGAAGAAGGAGATGGCACGGGTCCCATGGACGGAGCGCACAGATGATGTTGGCGGAGTGGACGAAATCCACAAGCACGGAGAGCTCCATCTGCAAGCTCATCGGTAGCGGCGTGCTTCCTGATGCTGCCATTGGAGGGTGGAGGCTGTTTATCAGTGAGCGATTTCCAGACCCCCGCCCTGGTGAACACATTGTATTTGAAGATTTTTACCGGCGTGGGTTTGGGATGCCTTGAGGAGCGATGGGCAAAGAGGATGTGAGAAACTGCTTGAGCTTTGCAAAAGCAGTGTCAACTTCCTCTGACCACTCAAACTTCTCCTTCGCTTTGAGGAGCTTGAAGAATGGCAAACCCTTCTCTCCGAGCCGCGATATGAATCGACTCAGAGCAGCCATGCACCCGGTTAGCTTCTGGATGTCCTTGATGCACTTGGGCGGTTTCATCTTCATGATAGCTTTGACTTTTTCTGGGTTAGGCTTTATACCATCATGGCTAACTATGTTGCCGAGTAGTATGCCGGATGGCACACCAAATATACACTTCTTGGGATTTAGCTTTGATTGAAACTTATTGAGTGCCTTGAAGGTTTGGTTGAGGTCATCGACTAGGGTAGAGGCCACTTTGGTCTTCACCACTACGTCATCAACGTATGCCTCAACGAGCTGATCTCTGATCTGGTCCTTGAGGCACTGCTGGATGGCTCGTTGATAGGTTGCACCAACATTTTTGAGCCCAGACAACATGGCCATGTAGCAGTAAGCACCAAAGGACGTGATGAACGACGTCTTGATCTAGTCCTCCTCTCTCAGAGAGATCTGATGGTAATCAGAGTAGTAATCTAGGAAAGATAAGAGCTCGTAGCCGGCGGTAGAATCTACAACCTCGTCTATACGGCTGAAGGGGTCCTTAGGGCAATGTGTTGTTGAGATTGGTGTAATCAACACACATCCTCCATTCATTATTCTTTTTTCTTATAAGAACCGGGTTGGCAAGCCACTCCGAGTGATACACCTCTTTGATAAAGCCGGTAGCTAAGAGCCGGTTTACTTCTACCCTAATCGCCTCCTTTTTATCTTGTGCGAACCGTCATAGCTTCTGCTTGATTGGCTTGGCGGTCTTCGAAACATCCAAAGAGTGCTCGATCAACTCCCGAGGTACTCCAGGCATGTCTGCAGGTTTTCATGCAAACACACTGACGTTCTTTCTCAGGAAGCTGACGAGTGCGTCTTCCTATTTGGGCTCCAAGCTGGACCTGATGCGGGCCGTCTTAGTCTTATCGCCCGGAACCAGCTCCACCTCCTTAGTCTCCTTCGACTTCGCAATAGTGCGGGTGGCTTCTTTGCTCGAAATCTCTAGGTCGGCGGGAGGGATCTTCTTGGCATCAGCGATGGACTGCTGCATGCGAATAGAGAGCTCGAGGGCTTCAGCAGTCGCATAACTCTCCTTCTCGCACGTGTAAGCGATGAGCACATTGCCTCTGAGGCTGAGTACACCCTTCTCGGTTGGCATCTTCAGGAGCAGATAGATGTAGTGTGGCACCGCCATAAACTTGGCCAGAGCTGGTCGGCCAAGTATGGCATGGTACGTTCCTTCGAAGTCCGCAACGATGAAGTTGACGTAGTCGATACGGAAGTGGTCAGCGGTGCCGAACTGGATGGCAGCGTAATCTGACCCAGAGGCTGAGAGGTCTGCCCCGAGAGTACTCCCCAAAAAGGTGTGTCATAAGGCTTGAGGTCTTCCGGCTTGATCTTGGGGACAATGTGCCTCGTAGTTTCCATGGTGGCCCTGATAAAGATAGGGACCTCCCTATTGCTAGCTGCGATCTTGCCAAAGGCCTCATTGGCGATGACTTTGGGTGGTAGACGTCGATGGAGCGGGTGTACGCCTCTCGTTAACCTGGACTGTGGCAGCCTTCAGATAGGCCTTGACAGCATCGAGTGCCAGGGACTCGGGGAACTTATTTAGTTCGTTCATGGCGACGACAATGTTGGCGCTCGGTGTCTTAAAAAGCTTGCTAGTTGTCGCACATATCGAATGCGTCAGCCAGATCACGACAGATGTCACGCTGGGCATCCGCGCCTGCATTTGTCGCATTCTCTTCGGCATTCTTCAGGTCCACTCTCTGAGCCCTGCGGTCGACGTTTCTTTCCTCCCGAGCGGCCCTCTCTTGATTGGTCTCCTCATTGCGAGGGGGCACATTATTGCTAACGGCAAAGACAACACCTCCAAAGTCGGGTGGAAAAGGTAGGAAATCCTCCACATATGGATCAACGAGGGTGCGGGTATAGTTAGTCCCATGAGGTCCGGTAGACCTGGTACTTTCTTCTGGGATTGTAGAGAGTGAGTCCCCTTCGATCTGCCTGATCTCTTCCACATTAACAGTAGACGCAGGGTGGTCGAGTTCAGGCAGATCTAACAGATCTAAAACATGGTCGCGCTCGGCGAGATCCATGAACAGATGTGGTATGCAGGCCATATACTCAGACGTCGCGTTCACCAGCCTGTATGGGTAGGTGCTGAATGAGTGCTCCATTAGGGCTTCGTAATCCCTCGACCTCAGGCCGGTAGCGGGTACTGGTCAGTAGCGAACCGTCTGCCCCTCAGGAGTTGCCGTGATCACCAGGTCGGAATCAGGACGCCTCCGGCGGCCAGCCCGACCAGGTCGAGAACGACAGATGGGTCCATAGCCGTCCTTAGCAGATTGATCTCTGATCGAATCTACTAAGGTCAGGGTTTTAGCCAAGCCCACGGTGACCCGGTCGATAGACTCGATCAGATCGGAGTTGTCAAGATGCCTCCCTTAGTAGCGGGGAAGCGGACAATGGGTGGTCGAAGAAGACGACCCCGAGAGCAGTCCTGTGATCGAATTCGTCGATGTTGATATAGATCCGGTTGGCGCAGGAGGAGCCTGCACCGCCTCCACGACTTCAGCGGGACCGTCAACGCCGGTCGTCCCGATCGTGAACGTTAGGCCCGCCGGAAGGACTATGGAAGCAGGGAAGTTGACCATCTGGCTCGCCATGGAGTCTACACGCACACCCCCTACCCGGTGTGCCACTGTCGACGAGATGTGGTCGGCAGTCTACTGAGGGGTATGCCCACGGTAGTAGATTATCGGTGGAGGTGCGCAAGACAACCAACTAGATGGTGACGCAAGATGAACACAAGGTTTATCCAGATTCGGGCCGTGAACAGCAGCGTAATACCCTACGTCTTATCTCTCTGTGGATTGTATTGATGTGTAATAATATATTTTGATGGGTCCTTGCCCACCTTATATTGTACGGGGGGCAAGGTTACAGATCTAAGGAATCTAGTTCCAATCGGTTACAACTGCTATATCCACGGAGGATACAATATCTATCGTAACTGACTAGGTTTCCTCGATCGTCAAGTAGTCTCTACTTGCTCCGTAGATTCGCCGAGTAGTTCGGAGATCCGTGCGGCTCTTTCTATCGTGTTGGGCCACCTTGTCCGGTACGACTCATGTTGAGCCATGAGGGTATACGGGTCTATACCCCCATAGTTGGGTCAATTCAATAGTGTGCAAAACTACGTGAACCTAACAAGAAGTAGGAATCATCAACAACAGTCTTACAATAAACTTTATTCTCATAGTCAGATTCGACAAAACCATTGTGAAGACAGGTTATACATAATATAGGGTTTGAGCACAATTTGAGTGTTTGGAGGCATTTGACCTAGTGTGTATAGGCCTTTGTTTTTTATCTTGGACGTACTACTTCCTCCATCCCAAATTATAAGACGTTTGACTTTTTTGACCTCAAATTTGACCATTCGTCTTATTCAAAAAATTTAAGCAAATATAAGCAAATTTAAGTCATTCTTAAAGAACTATTATTAATAAAGCAAGCCACAACAAAAGAAATGATGTTTTGTAAAAAATTTTGAATAAGACGAGTGGTCAAACTTGGTGTCAAAAAAGTCAAATGTCTTATAATTTGGGATGGAGGGAGTATTAAGGAGGTTCAAGGCTAATAGCTTGATGGGAGCTAAGTTGAGAGCATCAGTCATGGAAAAGTTCGAAATGCATCAACATTCTAAAATATTATCTTGTACATAATATGTAATATGGGATTAGTGTTTGTATAGCGCAATCTAATTTAGAGCGAGGAATTTTCCCATACATTTGTTCCCCACATCCCATTATCTTGGTAAGGAGAAGAAACTCCTATTTATTTTGTTAAAGTGTTTCCACGTGAATGCTAATCTTTTGGATGCCTCTATTACTCAACATGGTATAAGTTGAGTCAAGATACAATAAGGCATCCTCTATGGTTTTGTGTACCCATATGGAGAGTGATAGTAGCACAATGAGAACTAACTAACAAAGCACCGATTTCCAACAGTGGTCATAACATTCTCTTCTCTTTTCCTTAGTCTCAAAATATATCATGTCGTATAGAGTTTGTTCTAAAATATACACATGCCACAACTTATCTTGTGACAACATCTTTAAAATATGGATGCCATCTACATATCGAATTACAGTAAGTCTTCAAACATGTCATTTCAAGCATATATCCACGAGCATGTGATCTGCAGGTGGAAGGTTCTTTCGCTGATGAAAATAATTGTTGTTCTTCGGTGCCTTTGGGGCCTTCTGCGAACTACCCAACTTCCATGGTTGCTTCGTAAGAAAGATTGGAACATGCTTCATATCTTAATGGAATTTTGGTATAGAGAAACCAAGTGCTTATTGCATCACTCAACGACAAAATGTGATAAATCACCATGTGGACTACAAGGTCCTCAGGTACCCTCACCAAGGTCATAGATGTCTCCATAGGAGGGGGTAGACAAGGCTTATTGGCCAAGGGTGAAACTTATCTAAGGGTAACTCATCGACTTTGCAAACAAGACAGGCGGGATATACATGCATACTGACTTGATCTAGTAACCGAATAGAAAGCCAACTCATAAACCAATCATGATAGACTTTATTTGTAACCTTACTCTGAACTAGAAGGGTTTGTTTCGATCCACACGATTAACAATTAGCCCATGTTTTTGGATGTCAAATAGAAGGATTAAACATAGGGCTAAGTTTAGGCTAATAAGAGCTAATTGATGGTTGGGACCCATTAGCCCTTATTAGCCCATAATAGCTAATGTTTAGCCTATCATCACAAGGTTGGCTAAATTTTAACCTAGAATCCAAACAGGGCCTAAGAAAAGGATAGGGACTAGGGAGCCCCTGATGGGCTGAAGGGCAACCTGATGCAACACACATCGATACCTAATAGATAATAGTTGTGATCCTCTACTCGCAACTGACTCGAACATATGGCACATGGGCAATAAAAATACCACCATACACTTACGTCCAATACACATTGTCTTAACTAGTATATATCTATGTGCCGTGTACATCAACTAATAGTTAGAGGTAAAAAAATGACACCAAATCTCTAACATTTGTCAATCTTGGTTCACACTACCTTTGTGTCTCTTCGGGTGCATTCTACGGTTCTGCCTTCACCACCTTCTGACAGGGTTTGTTGTTTAAATTATTAGGAGTAGATCCATTGGATTTCTTGTTAATTTTAACATTATTCTACACATTGTTGAGTTTTAGTCTCTTTCGAAAGTCGAATCATCAACTAGGGTTATCTCATATAAAAATATCTTTTTTTTAAATCTCCCAAATAAGACCAGACTTTCTGACTGCAATCTGTGCACGTGGACCGACAGTGGGGCCGTTCGGCTGGAATTATAAGCCGGCTGAAAAACATTGTTGGCTGATTTTTTGTGAGAGAAAAATACTGTTCCGGCTAAAAAAACAAGCTGAATAAAACAGATTATAAGACAGATGAACAGGGCCAGTGTTCCTCCCACCTAGCTGAAAATGACTTCATGAAGCCACGTGTTAATTAAACAAAAAACATGAACGCTATTTTGATACCACGTTGAGTACGATACCTCCTGCGTCGTTGCTTTCACGCGCGTTTTTTTAACACAAAAGCTTCTCTCGTGGATTGATGATGAAGCAGTGTCGTGTCTGTGCCTCGTGTGCTCCATCGAGGAAAAGATGCCTCGCAACGCCGCCACTGGTTGCCTCACAACTCGCATTGTTCATTTGTTCTGTTCCTATACATAGTTTTCGTTTCACAAGCAAAGAAAAAAAATATACTAGTACGTACTTATTCCCTTTTAAATTATAAGGCATTCAAAAATGTTGGAAAGTCAAAACATCTTAGATTTGACTAAAATTATAGAGAAAATTACAAAAATTTATAACATTAAATAGGTATACTATGAAAATATAATTAATGAAAAATCTAATAACACCTAATTGATATCATAAATATTATTATCTTATTATATAAATTTGGTCAAATTTAAGATCTTTTACTCTCAAGCTTCTTAAATGTCTTATAATTTAGGATAGAGGAAGTACTTCGTAGAAAATATTCACCCTGTTCGTTTGAGCTATTCAGCGAAATCAGCAGTCATCCAACAATATTTTTCTCTTATAGCAAACCAGCGAATAGTACTTTCAGCCACCTCCTTTCAGCCACCTCCTCTGCTCCGTAGAAGCTGGCGCCTGGATGACTAGGCAGTCGGTACTTGACTGGATGAGTGTCCGTACACACAAACGGCTCCCACCTCTCACCCTTTCCGACGACTTGTTCTCACAAAAGCTACGAAGGCAAGAAGCAAAAGCAACAACAAATCCTCCCTCCGGTTCTTCATCTTCATCCTCTTCGTCCTCTAAAACTGGAAAAGGCGAGGAGACAGAACAAGCCAAGCGATCCGCTTCTCGCACTCGTCTCGCGCCACCATTATTGGCCGCCCAATCTGACGCCGCCGTATCCTCGCCTCGCCATTATTTTTTATCATTGCGTCCACGCCTGCTCCACTCCACGCCTGCCCATCCCACCTCGCTTCCACGCAAAGGATTTTTCCTTTTTTAATAATACTATATATACACGGTCTCTGATCGATTGATCCGGCCAAAATTGTCGGAAACTTGTGCTTATTTACTTGGGCTTTTTCCTTTTTTTTCCTTTCACAATTTTGGGGCTTTACTTCTCTCCCCCCACGCGTTGCATCTTCTTGATGCGTTGCGTGCCGAGTCGAGGCAGGCATCGGAGGCGCGCGACTGATTTGGTTGGTTTAGCTCGCGATTTCTTGATCCGGCACCCTGCGCTGCTTAATTACGATTCTTTTAGTTCAGGTTTGAGTAGCAGCAGGGCTTCGGCGGCGATCACTTGATTGGGTTCCATCAATTTTTGCCCCTATTGGTGCTGGTGCGAATTGGGGATTTATTACTGTTTGCTCTGTTGGTATCGGTGCTGAAGAGCTCAGCTCGAGATTAAACCAATTTGGTTTTGGTTTTGGTTTTGGTTTTTTTTTTCCCTTGACCAAGCTCACAAACATCGCTAGCTCCGTCTTCCTATGGACGAGTCCGGGGAGGCGAGCGTTGGCTCCTTCAGGATCGGGCCGTCGACGCTGCTGGGCCGCGGGGTGGCGCTCCGCGTGCTCCTCTTCAGCTCGCTGTGGCGCCTGCGGGCGCGCGTGTACGCCGCCATCTCGCGCGTGCGCAGCTCGGCGCTGCCGGTGGCGGCGTCCTGGCTGCACCTCAGGAACACCCACGGCGTCCTCCTCATGGTCGTCCTCTTCGCCCTCTTCCTGAGGAAGCTCTCCGGCGCGCGGTCGCGGGCGGCGCTCGCGCGCCGGCGCAGGCAGTACGAGAAGGCTATGCTCCATGCCGGGACGTACGAGGTCTGGGCGCGCGCCGCCAAGGTGCTCGACAAGATGTCTGATAAGGTCCATGAGGCGGATTTCTATGACGAGGAGCTCATCAGGAACAGGCTTGAGGAGCTCCGGAGACGGAGGGAGGATGGGTCGCTCCGGGATGTGGTGTTCTGTATGCGCGGCGATCTTGTTAGGAACTTGGGGAACATGTGCAATCCTGAACTCCACAAGGGCAGGCTAGAGGTAACTGACAAAGTAACTGTACCTTCTACTAATTCATTCACTCTGCTGATTCATAGTGATATATCTGTTTGCTGATGTTTTGTAAATTGTTATGGTCTTGAAAAATTCAGAATCACCTCTTACTTACAGCAAGAAATCCAGCACTACCAAAGATCGCTGAAACTCTGAATTCAGCATCACTGTCATACCAGTAACACAACTGAACTGTCGCAATGCAGGTTCCTAAGCTTATAAAGGAATACATTGAAGAGGTTTCTACTCAACTAAGAATGGTGTGTGAATCTGACACTGATGAGTTGCTATTGGAAGAGAAGCTTGCCTTTGTTCAGGAGACCAGGCATGCCTTTGGGAGGACAGCGCTACTCTTAAGCGGGGGTGCTTCACTGGGGTCTTTCCATGTAGGTGTAGTGAAAACATTGGTTGAGCATAAGCTTCTGCCTCGGATTATAGCAGGATCAAGCGTTGGTTCCATTATATGTTCGATTGTTGCTACCCGAACATGGCCTGAGATTGAGAGCTTCTTCACAGACTCATTACAGACCTTGCAGTTCTTTGATAGGATAGGTGGAATTTTTGCAGTGATGAGGCGTGTCACCACTTATGGTGCACTGCATGACATTAGCCAGATGCAAAGGCTTCTGAGGGATCTCACAAGTAACTTAACATTTCAAGAGGCTTATGACATGACTGGCCGTGTCCTTGGGATCACCGTTTGCTCTCCTAGAAAAAATGAGCCACCCCGCTGCCTCAACTACCTGACGTCACCGCACGTTGTTATTTGGAGTGCAGTAACTGCCTCTTGTGCATTTCCTGGGCTCTTTGAAGCTCAGGAACTGATGGCAAAGGATAGATTCGGCAACATAGTCCCCTTCCATGCACCCTTTGCCACAGATCCTGAACTAGGCCCTGGAGCATCGAAGCGCCGGTGGAGAGACGGGAGCTTGGAAATGGATCTGCCCATGATGAGACTCAAGGAGTTGTTTAATGTGAATCATTTCATTGTGAGCCAAACTAATCCGCACATTTCTCCACTCCTCCGAATGAAAGAGCTTGTTAGAGCCTATGGAGGCCACTTTGCTGGAAAGGTATGTTTGTGACCATATTGAGTAGGGACTAGGGACCTTTAGCTATGTTAGTCTCATAGCATATGATTATGGTTTACTCCCTCCGTCCCTAAATAACTGTCGTTCTCGCTTCCTAAGAAATAACTTTGACTAATTTTATATAAAAAATATTAATATTTATGGTAAATAACTAAAATCATTAGATAGATCGTTGAATCTATTTTCATAATAAATTTATTTGGTGATACAAATGCTGCACGCATTTTCTACAAATCTAGTCAAACTTACGGCACGAAAACAAAAAACGACAGTTATTTAGGGACGGAGGGAGTATGTTAGAATGCAGGCCTGTAGTTCATGTTGCAGATAGTTATTTTATTTTTCTTCAATAGTACTGTATTTCATCTTAAGCAATTCCACACATGCTGCTAGACTATTCATGGTTATCATCTCTTGCATATAGGCAGTATCTGGTGGGATTGAAGAGTTTATTCAGTACTATGATAGGACTTGATGAAAATAATTAATGGTGGATGTCCAGCCAATGTTCCGTATTTCTATTGAAAACACTTGTGCATATGTTTTGTTTAACCCTGCTGGTTTTGTATGTTTCTTGAACACTCTGTTAGAATTCTCTATTTCAAAATCAAATTGCTATATGAGCTTTTACCAGGCATAACATTGATCTGATCTGTGTAGCTTGCTCGTCTTGCTGAGATGGAGGTTAAGTATCGATGTAACCAAATCCTAGAGATTGGTCTTCCAATGGGAGGACTTGCAAAATTGTTTGCTCAGGACTGGGAGGGTGATGTCACCATGGTTATGCCAGCAACAGTAGCTCAGGTATTATTCTGAGTTCCGAATAGGTTATTTAGGTGAAAAATACAAACACTTGAGTTCAAGAATTTTCCCTCACGCCTCTCCAACTTTCAGTACTTGAAGATTATTCAGAATCCAACATATGCGGAACTCCAAATGGCTGCCAACCAAGGCCGCAGGTGCACATGGGAGAAGCTCTCTGCAATCAGAGCAAACTGTGCCATTGAACTTGCATTGGATGAATCTATAGCAGTGTTAAACCACAAACGGAGGCTAAAAAGAAGCATTGAAAGGACAGCGGCTGCTTCCCAGGGTCATTCTAACTATGTTCGACTCAGAACTCCAAGGAGGGTACCGTCATGGAGCTGCATCAGTCGAGAGAATTCTTCAGAATCTCTCTCGGAAGAGATTTCTGCTGTTGCTACCTCATCCACGCAGCAAGGTGCTGCTCTTATTGTCGGCACACCAGCTCTTTCTCACCATGTTCGGCGCAATTCTCATGATGGAAGTGAGAGTGAATCAGAAACCATTGACCTTAATTCCTGGACCAGGAGTGGTGGGCCTCTAATGAGGACAGCATCTGCTGACAAGTTCATCAGTTTCATCCATAATCTTGAGATTGACACAGAATTAACTATGCCCTGTACTGTGGAGGATTATACTGCAGGTACTTCGTCAGAATCTACTTTCCCAAGTGATCCACGACCGAACAATAGCTCAAGTGTTACTATGCAAGGTAGATGCACAGAAAATTCTGAGACTAAGTCATGCAACGTTGTCAACACCAGAGCCAGTCAAGCTTCTACTCCCACAATCAGCGCTGTTTCTGAAGGAGATTTGCTGCAGCCTGAAAGCACTACTAATGGTATCCTGCTTAACATTGTGAAAAGAGATGCCCTGCAGGCTCAAAATGACAGTGTAACTGAATTGGCCGAAAGCTCCTGCGCCGAAGCATATGTGGCAACTTGTGATGCCATCTCAGGGTCTGACTGCTGAAGATAACAAGGATGCTGCTGACTCGAGCAATCACTCACTTGATAATGATGATTTTGTAGTTTCGCGTCAACCTTAAGCTGATGATTAGATTCGTCTTGATTTTGAAAGGTCATTATATAGCATGCTCACTACAGCAACGCTGTACAGGAAAATTGTACTTGCTCTATAAGAGCATGGGTAGCATATATGTACGGATGCAAATGGGTTGGACCGCATATAGGCCACGGGTTTTAGGGATACACATATGCATTGTGTTAATGTTAATATTTGCATCCATTGTGAAATTGTTGGTTGATGCTTATGTGATGATGTACCGACATGATTTTCTCGACTGCTGGAGAAAGCAGTTTTTATCTCTCTTTGCGTGGTGCACGGTGAAAGTTTATCTGATCACTCTGCCTGCCTGTTTAGGCACTGCTGAAATTTCATTTGTTAGTACATTCAGCGATATATATACACGAGTTCGTCATCATGAGCTCGTTCGCTTCGCTGAAAAGCCATAGCTGAAAGTACTGTTCACTGATTTGTTATAAGAGAAAAGTACTATTTCATCTGAAAAAAACTAGTTGAAAAATACGGAATATAAAACAAGCAAAGAGGACCCGAATGTCCAATCGTGTAACGTGCGGTTTATTAGTCTTACAGGCACTCGTGAGTTGTGACTACATGCCACGTCTCAGAGTAGCAGCAGAACAAGAGTGATAATAATGCTGCTAACAAGCTGAGCTAATCATCGAACGGCCTGAGGTTATGGTTGACGGCTGTGAAGCCGCCGTCCACCATGAGGTTGAGCGCGCTGACGTACCTCGCCTCGTCGCTGGCCAGGTATAGCACCGCCTGGGCGACGTCCTTGGGCATGGCGTCGACGCCCTTGAGGTTGGCCTCGCCGCCAACGAAGGCCAGGAAGTCCCTGAGCGCGTCGTCGGCGCGCGCTCCCTGGGGCAGGTGCGGCATGGACAGCGCCGTGGGCACGGCGTAGGGGGACACGCAGTTGACGCGCACCCCGTGGCGGCCGAGCTCCGCGGCGACGCTCTTGGTGAGCCCGACCACGGCGTGCTTGGACGCCGTGTACGCGTGCGGGCCCATCCCGCCGATGGCGCTGGCCACGCTGGCCAGCGACACGATGGAGCCCCGCTTCTGCGGGATCATGACGCGCGCCGCGTGCTTCATCCCCAGGAACACGCCGTGCACGTTGACGTCGAGCACCCTGCGCGCCTCGGCGAAGTCCACGGCACGGATGTCCGTCACCTTGGTGCCCGTCACGCCGGCGTTGTTCACCATCACGTCCAGCGCACCGAACCGCTCCGCCGCCGCGTCCACGGCGCGGCTCACGTCCTCCTCCGACGTCACGTCGCAGTGGACGAACATGACGCCCTCCCCGTCGCCTCCCAGGGCGTCGCGCAGCTGCTGCCCGGCCTCGTCCTGGATGTCCGCGATGCAGACCTTGGCGCCGTGCTCCATGAAGAGGCGAACGATGGCTTCGCCGATGCCGGTGGCGCCACCGGTGACGAGGGCCACCTTCCCTTCCAACCTGTGCTTCGGGAAGAAACGCACGATCAAATTTGAACGACGAAAACACAGCTACCGCCTACCGGATGAAGCAGCTCCGTACACTACTATGAGATTGCAACTGGATTTACTCTCAGATTCATGAAAGATTTCTAAATCCTATATAAACCTCATGGCTGGTGCGCATGAACAATACCCCGATCGACTGTATGCCGATGCACACAGCAAGTCTGCAACAGTAGAATGGTTAAGGCTACACTTGGCCCACAATTTCCTCCAAATAATAAAAGGGAAAGAAAAAGAACAGTTGGTCACAAAAAGACAAGCACAGCTTGTCAGCCATTGCATCACATTCCACGAGAAAGAGCACAGTGCTTTGGCTGGGTGGATCATCCGATTCAACGCATTTCGCAGCGAGAAAGGGGAAACTTTGATCGAGATCTTGCATAATCGGCCTTGTTTTCAACAAAGCAGGGTTTCAACTGCAACAGCAACCGAGCTGTGGAGCAGAGAACTAAAGAAGCCATGGATGGGGGAGTGGAGGAGCAGGGAACCCACGCACGAGAGCCATGGAGCGAGAGGGGATGAAGGAACGAACAGGGCACGCACCGCTTACTCGAGGAGGAGGACGGCGAGGAGCCCGCAGCGGCCATCGTCTCTGGATCGGCGCTTGCCTGCTCTGCGCTCCGGCGGTCGCCGAATCCAAGTGCGCGCTGTCGCTGCGGGGGCGAGCAAGTTGGGAAGGCGCTGTCAGAATCTGGGTGGAGCTGGGGCATGTGGCGCATGGGCCAGTGCCCAGTGAAGTAGGCCGCCGCACCGGGCGTTTCGTGTGGGCGAGTCGCAGCCGTCCACGTACCCAGCACCACTCGCGTGCGTCTGGCGTCCCAGTTCTATCGGCTCGCGACCGCGACGGCGGCTAAACCCATGTCGACTCCCACGTGGCCACGTTGGATTTCTGCCGCTTGGGCTGTGCACGCGCGTTGACTGTCAATCCCAATCTTAAAAAAAAAAACACTATGCAAGAAAAATTGATCGTTACATCAAACTTTTTTTTTTCGAAAACGTGCTTTAGCACGTGCTTCATTAAGTGGAAGGGGAAGTTTTACACGTTCCATCAGCAAGTACGGCGAGAGACCGTCTGCCAACTGGAAAGACACACAACATAAATCACCAACTTAGTGGTGGAGACAAAGGTCGTAGCTACGGCAGTAAGGGTTGTGCGACGGTGCTGTAGAGCGAGCTTGCCGGTCAAGCGACTAGGGTGGTGAGCAGCACTAGGCAGCTGTATCCGGCGCCAATCCATTCATCGCCTTCCTCCCGAATGCGGTGCAGCAACTGCGTAGGAGTTAGAGCCTTGCTATCGAAGACCCGTCGGTTTCGCTCTTTCCAAATGTTCCAGACGACCAGGAGGACCAGCGAGTCAAAACTTTTGCTGAGTCCCTGCGGCAAGGCCTCGCGCCCCGCTAACCACCAGCCGCAGAGTGTGGAGTCATGCTGCGGCGGATCAGTCGGTGACCCCATGGAGAACAGCAGGCGTGACCATACCTCGCGAGTGTACACGCAAGCACAGAGCAGGTGGTCGACGGTTTCCGCAAGCTGGTCGCAAAGCGAGCATGCCGCGTCTGCTTGGAGGCCGTGGCGCATCCTGCGTTCATTGGTCCAGAGACGTTCGTGCAGCGCGAGCCAAAAGAACTTCACCTTCGGCGGCGTCCGCATGCGCCACAGCTCGGTTGCGCCTGCCATGGTGGTTCAACCCGTGAAGAAGGCTCGGTATGCTGTTTTGACCGAATATCGGCCATCTGGCGACCAACGCCATACGAAGCGGTCAGGCTCGGACTCCCGAAGCTGAACGTTCATGAGGAGCTCCCAGAGGTGTAGGTAGTCGTTGATGACTGCGGCTGTGCGAGCTCCGGTGATGTCTCGTACCCAGCGCCTGTTGCAAAGCGCGTCCTTAACGGTGCGGCGCCTGCTACGCTTGCCAACCGCCGCGTACAAGTTTGGGGCGAAGGAGCGGATGGCGCCGTCGGGCAACCACGCGTCCGTCCAGAACCACGCGGTGGCACCATCGCCCACCTCGACGGTAACTGAGGCGCTGAACATGGCCACCACGTTCCGCTCGGCATTGGAGGGGAGGAGCGCCCATGCGGAGGCTGGCTCCGTTCTGCGCAACCATTCCCAACGTAGACGTAGCGCGTAGCCGAGGATGCGGAGGTCAGGCAGTCCGAGACCGCCCAAGTCCTTGGGTGCGCAAGCGATGGGCCAAGCCAGCTTGCAACGCCCGCCGGAGACGGAGTCCTTACCCGCCCACAAGAAGGCGCGGCGTCTCCGGTCAATTTGCTTGATGGCCCAAGGCGAGAGACAGCAGCAGATGGCGATATGGATAGGTATCGCGGAGAGCGTGGTCTGCGTCAAGGTGGTCCTGCCGGCGTCGGTGAGGAGGCCCGCTTTCCAGGTTGGTATGCGGGCAGCCACAGCGTCGACAAGGCGCTGCTCATCGGCGCGGCTGATCCTGGATAGTGCCAAAGGTGCTCCAAGGTACTTCGTGGGGAAGTCCTGTACGTTGCAGGGGAAGACTTGACGTATTTGTTCCACCTCTTCGCTAGAGCAGCAAATAGGTGTGAGCACACACTTGTCGAAGTTCGTGGCGAGGCCGGAGGCCCCTGCGAAGAGGTCCAGGATGTGGCGCATGGTGCTGAAGTCCCGCGCACACGGTGACAGAAAGATGACAAGGTCGTCCGCATAAATCGAAGCACGGTGTAGGATCCTGGACGGTAGCGGAACAAAGACCCCTCGACTGTCTGCCTCAGCGATGATTGCGTTCAGTACCTCCATCACGAGAACGAACAGGAGGGGCGATAGAGAGTCGCCTTGTCTCAGACCGCGGGCATGCCTGATGCGGTTGCCCGGCCTCCCATTGAGAAGGACTTTGGTGCTGGCTGTGCCCAACAACGCCGATATCCAGTCCCTCCATCGCAAAGGGAAGCCAGCATGCTCCATGACCTCCAGTAAAAACGGCCATGCCACGGTATCAAATGCCTTGGCCAGATCGATTTTGAGTAGCACGGTGGGTCGGCGCTGAGCATGGAACCACCTGCAAGCCAACTGCACAGTTTTGAAATTTTCGTGTATTCTGCGCCCCTGGATGAAGGCGGACTGGTTGTGCTTGACGAGGTCGTGCATGCGGGGAGCGAGGCGCATGGACAGCGCCTTAGAGAAGAGCTTCCCCATGGAGTGTATCAAGCTGATCGGGCGGTAGTCTTTGAGCCCCGCTGGCGTCTGCGTCTTGTGCAGTAGGACCATGGCCGCCTCGTTGAGACAGTGAAAGCTCCTGAAGTCAAGATTCCACAGAGCGTGGAAGGCGCGCATGACGTCGGCTCCAATGATGTTCCAAGTGGCCTTGTAGAAGGCTGTGCCGAATCCGTCTGGCCCCGGCGCCCGCCCGGAAGGTGATGCCGTGATCACCGCCGTGATTTCGGGGACACTGAACGGTGCAGCCAGTTCATTCAAGTCAAGTCGAGGCAGCGGCAACTGAGCCAAATCAATCCGGTGCAACCTGGTGAACCCAGTACCCAGCAGGCTTTGGTAGTACGTGAAGACAATATTTGCCTTGGCCTCCTCTTCGGTGAAAGTCTGGCCGTCATGCTGCACGGCAAAAAAATAATTTTTCCGGCGACGGTGGCATGCTTGGAGATGGAAGAAGCGAGTGGAAGCATCCCCTTCCCGAAGGTGTCTGGTCTTAGCTCGTTGGCGGGCCATTGTCCGGCAGAGGGATGCAAGACCGAGTATGGTATGCTTTAGAGCCTTCCGTTGTTGGATTTCCATTGGTGAAAGTTGCCTAGTCTCTTCTGCGGTGTCGAGCTCGTAGATGACCGCCCGGGACATAGCAAGCTGCAAGCGGACGTTGCCCACCTTCCTTGCATGCCAGCGTCGTAATGCCTTGGCAACCCCCCGTAGCTTCTGGTCCAGGAGCCGACACGGGTCGGAGGCTGCAACTCCGCCGTTCCAGGCGTCGTGCACGGCGTCCAGGAAGCCTGGGACCTTGATCCAGTACTCGTCGAAGCGAAATCGTGGCCGCGACCAAGGCTCTGAGTTGAGTACGAGCAGCAGTGGGGCATGGTCTGATGCGTCCGAAGAGAGGCAGCGCAGGTAATGGTTCGCGTGCTGCTCCAACCAGTCGACAGAGGTGAAGGCGCGGTCCAGCCGCTCGAGAGTGGGGCTGTCCCTGTGGTTGGACCACGTGTAACGCCTTCCGGACAGCTGCAATTCGTCGAGCTGGAGGTCGTCCAGTGCACGGCGGAAGCGGCGCATGAGCCCCCTATGCAAGCGATCGTTGTTCTTGTCAGAAGCTTGATATATCATGTTGAAATCGCCGCAAAGCAGCCATGGCACAGGATGGTTCGCACGGACATCCCTCAGCTCTTGTAGGAAATCGTCCTTATCGGCGTGGTTAGTTGGGCCGTAGACGTTCGTCAGGCACCACGCGTCCCCGGGCCCATTGAGCGGAGTGAAGCGAAGGGTGACTGAGAAACGACGCACATCAGGGGGTGAGGCTCCCCAGAGATCCCGGCGCCAGGCGACGAACGCCCCACCGGCGGCGCCCACAGCCGGGAGGTAGGCGTAATCGAAGTCAATTCCAGTAGTGTCAATGTTCATGGAGACAAGGAAATTCTAGATCTTTGTTTCTTGAAGACAGACGATGGAGGCCCGCTGTTGTTCGGCTACGTTCCGAACGGCGCTGCGTCGTGCGCGGCTATTGAGTCCGCGTACGTTCCAGATTAGGATGTGGTTGGCGCTCATGAGGAACAGCTGTGCGACGGAGTCGGGAGCGTGGCTCAACACGACGGCTCTGCGGCAGGCTCCACATCAGAGGCCTGGCAGATGAAGAGTTCCCGCATTGCTTCCCATTTGTAATCAGGAACTGGCTCAGTGAAGTGAGAGTGGAATTTCTCAGCAACTGTGTTGTCCGGCGTGGCGGAGCCGGCGCCGCTCGGTTTGTTTTCCCATTTGTTGACTAGAACGCGCTTTGCTCGTTTCTCGGGGTTGGGATCGCGGAACGGTGATTTGCCCGCAAGTCTGGTGCTCCGTCTTGGGACGATGTTGGGCGGCTCACGGCGCGCACGGCGTCGGCGCGTGGGCGGTGGCATGTGCAGCAGGCTGTCGTGTACGGGAAGCTTCAGTGTCTCCACGAACAACGCCCCCATATCACCGTCAGCATCCGCGTGCCCGTCATCCGTGTCCGAGCCAGCTGCAGGTGGGGCGTCCGTCCCTGTGTTCAAAGCGTCGGGGTCAGGAGGCCCTGTCATGGACGGTGCATCAGCCCCCGTTGGTTCGATGACAGCGTGTGTGCCGAAGATCGCAGACGGCATGGACGTAGAGGCCGCTGGCGTTCCGGCCAACGCCGCCTGAAGAAGGGCCTCGTTGCTGATGCATACGGCGGACACATTAGCGCCTGACCCGTGCAGTTGCAGTGGCCGCTGTGTGCAGTGTAGTGCCTCGTCTGCGCAGACGTCGAGATGTTGGTCGGCAGGCTCACTCCAGGTGGCCGCAATCTCCGTCAGCACCAGGTCCAAGCCGGGCGCTGGGCGTCTTTTGGCCGCCCCCTCGAGCAGTGAGGGGTCCGATTCTAATATGGAGCCAATTAGCCCGAGCATCGGTCGAGGCGGCGTTGCCTGCGGCCGGCATTGCGCCTCCATCTCGAACAACATGAGGTCAGAGATCATGGCCCCGATGAAACCGGATCCAGTGTATTCCGCGTGCTGTGGGAGCTCCTGGGGATCGTCCCCTGTCCAGCGAGCAGCCGCGGCAGCGCGGTTGGTGGCCGCGTCACAGGTCTCTTCAGGCTCGTCGGTCGGCGCAGTGTTGTCCGTTGCTGGCCGTTCCGAAGTGGCAGGTTCCGGCGCCGCTAGGAGCGCTCTGTGAGCCTCGACTACGACGGCGTCGGCCGGCCTTTCCAGTTGTGTCGGAGACGGGCGAGCGATGCTGCTAGTGGCCGTGTCGCAGCAGGTCCCAACAGGTTCGGCCGTGGGCGCTATGTTGGGCGCGTTCTTGGAGTCTGTCGCCGGCCGTTCCTGATTGGCAGGTTCCGGGGCCGCTAGGAGCGCTCTGTGAGCCTCGACTACGACAGCGTCTGCCGGTTCCGCCAATTGGGGAGGGAACGGGCAGGCAACGTTACCGATGAGGACCATGTTCCTTGGCATGAATGTTGTGCTTCGCCTAGTTCCCAGGCGCGGGTCGCTACCAACTGTGGAGCGCCTGTAGGTCCGGCGACCATGGTAGGAGTTCCTTTCTGTGTCCATACCCGGATGACGTCTGTTGAATTCTGTCCTCCGTCGCGGCGCAGTCGAAAGGCGGGGGGCAGTGCGCCGCCCCTGTCGATTCCGCGGAGGAGAGAGGTCCCGTTTTCCAGCAGCTGTCGCCACCAAGCTCGGGAACGGGCAGTCGCGGCGACGGTGGCACTCGCTGCCACAGTTGAGACATCGGGGCGGCCGCGTACAGTTCGCCCGGAGGTGGTCCTCACCTTGGCAGTTGAAGCATTTGCCGTTGAGAGCAGGCGGGACCGGTCTGGAGCGGCGAGGTGGAGTTCGGCGCCGCCACCACCGCCTGCGGCTCTCAGCTAGACGGAAGCCATCGGCGTCCGGTGCCCCGGAGAATCTCGGCGGGTGTGTTACTGGTGAGGAGCGGCGTCGGCGCTCCCCCGCATCCCGGCGCGCACCCGCACCTCGACGCGGGTTGTTGCCCGCCCCGGGCGGAGAGCGACGGGCGGCAACCATGAAGTCCCCTGGGTTCCGCCTCCGTCGGCGACGACGTTGGCGGCGGCGGCGCGAGCCCTCCGCGGCGACTTCCTTTCCCTTCCCGGGGGGCGGGGGGGACCCATGCTCGGAGTAGTCGGACCCCTCAGACGCCTCCGAATCGGTGAACGAGAGGCGTCCACCATAGTCGTAGCCAGAGCCAGCAGGTGACGCGCCCGCGGGGAAGAAAGGTGCTACCTCGGGGTTGAGGCCCAGCGATGCGGCGGTGGATGCAGCCGCGAGCTCCTTTTCCTCGATTTCGTCCGCCCAGGTGCGGCGAGAGGAGGAGCCACGCTCCATGGCGCGGATCTGGTGTGACAGCGCGTGGGGGAAAAAAGTCTTGATCTGGTTGGGCAGGGGGTTGCTGGTGAAAAGGACGGTACGGGCAGGTAGAGGAGCTGGGCTGGTTCGGTGGGCGTCGGGGCCGGGGTGGCTGCCGACGAGGGGGCTGTGGACGGCGGGGCCGCGTTGGCCGCCGGCGTGGGGGAAGGGGGCCTCCCGCACCTCCCGAACTTCCGTTGCCCCTCACCTCTACATCAAACTTGCGATACATGCATAGAGTACTAAATGTAGATGAAATCAAAAACTAACTGTACAGCTTGGGTGTACTTTGCGAGACGAACGTTTTAAACCTAATTAGTTAACGGTTAGATACTATTTATCAAATAAAACAAAAACATGCTATAATACATTTTTCACCTTTTTCAGGTACCTAAACACAGCCTCTATTGCTATCTGCTCGTCTTCAGTGAGCGAAGTGCCGAGTCTCGAGTCCCGAGTCCCGACCCCATCTCCTTCGGGTTTTTTTTGTTTTTACTCCCTCCGTCCCATAAAACATGGAATCCTGATATTCAAATCTTATCTCAAAATTTATGTAATCCTAGAGTTTAGGTTATCTTTTCAGATAGACCCCACCAATAAAAATATTGCACTTTTAGAAAAATAACCCATCTCATGTTGTACTTTGAAGGAATATTCTAGATTGCTCTTGAGTTCTAGCACATGAGAAAAAGTATGTAGAAGGGACACATACGTAATTTCACACTTCTACTAAACTTGTCTTGAAAAGTGAGATTTACATGTTTTATGGGATTTAACAGTCATGCACTACTGATAAGGGAGCCACGCTGGCGTGGACCACTGACTCGGGCTCGCGTGATGGGCCCATCCTGTTGAGCCACCAATTCGGACGTGACAGGGTTGTCACGCCAGACAGGCTAATTGTAACTGCAACCGTAACAAAACAAAATCTAAAGATATGCCAATTAATGAGTGTTTCTGTGTGTACTTTTTTTCTAGAAATCTTTCATACTTCATGACTAATAGCTTGTCCGTCATAAATATTGACACTATTTGTTGTCATCAATATTACTTGGATTTGCTATAAAGGTTGTAAGTGACCTTGAGAGAATGTCTTTGACTTGCGAAAAAAGTTGTAACTAAAATTAGCATGTCTCTACAACTGGACATACATTGTTTCATATTTGTTTTGTGTTATGAGTCTAGTTGTAACTTGTTTCATATGTTAGATTAGAATATTACTTTGATTTCAACACTCTACAAGTGAGACAACCATTTATATTAAAGATGTTTACACTTTCACAAAAGAAATCATTAAGACTCAAATCTATTTTATTTGAAGTGAAAACCTCAAATTTTATTGCATACAGAGCTCAGTGGACAAAGTGTTGCGTGTACGTTGACTTTGACTCTGACCGTTGCCGGGGCACGCTGATGTTTTCTGGTATTATTTTGTTCTAGTTGCAGTGCACGGACATGATTCTAGTGTATGTATACGAGGCTAACGAGCGTGTTTGGTTGTGTCATAGAACATTGTTTTGCCTTATTATTATCGACTTTTCTTATCTAGCAAGAGCATGATAATGATATTTCTGCTTTACATAATCTAGTGAAATTCGTGCACCCCCTCAAGAAAATCCATTCCACACGGACGAGCTAAATCGGCTCTACCACACATGCAAGTACTTTTTCTTATTGTCGGTGTTCGGACCCGAGGGGGTCCTAAACCAACGAGTAAAATGCTGCGTGTCCCTTTCCTGGATGGTGATGCAAGAAGAACACACGGGGGTTTATCCTGGTTCGGGCAAAAGAAGGCCCTACGTCCAGCGGGGGAGGAGAGGTTTGTATTTCCTTGCACCGAGGTGCTTGTGTAGGGGCTACAAGCTTGCGAGAGAGGGCGACGAGCCCAAGTCTCAAAGGAGAAAAAGAAAGAGTACAAGATGATTGCTTGAGATGTTGATCGCTATGTTGTGTATGACTGGTTGTCCGTGGTCTTCTCTCCCCCCTTTTGCAGAGCCCTGACCTGCCCTTTTATAGGGCGAGCGGAGGCCAAGATGATGGGGAGCCTTGAGATGATGTTTTGTCGATCACTGTCGAGGTAACTGTAGCGACGTGCCTTAGAAATGGGAGGCCATCCTCTGGGACGTGATGTCGTAGGCGTCGAAGTGACTCGGAGCGTCGTGCCATACCGTCCTTCCTTCCCTGTTGCGCTGTGCTGAGGGTCGAGGCCGGGTCGAGGCCAGGTCGAGGCCGAACGGATAAGTCCGAATCCCTGGAATCATGGTGTACGGACTTCGTCGTATCTTTCCTCGAGGGTAACTAGTGATGTACAGTGTGAGGTAAGGTGGGTACAGTGACGTTTTTCACCTCCCATCACGGGATGGGCGGTTTAAACAGTGAGGACTGACACCGGTATTGTTCCCACGTCGACCATGCGTGCAGCCATGCCGGTAGGTGGTAGCAGGTAATTGCATTAAATGCTAGGGCTTTTGTCCGGAGGTAGGTAAAGGAAGAGGGGGTCGAGCGCCTCGACCCGGGCTCACGCGAGTCGGAGCGCTCCCGGGGGGCGGTCGAGCCCCGTGCGGGTCGGAGTGCGGTCGAGGCCTCCCGTCGAGGGGGCCTCGTACGAGTCGGAGGCGGGATGCGGTCGAGGCACTCCGTCGAGCCGGCCTCGTACGAGTCGGGCCTGTCGCGTGTTTTCAAGTAGGTCGTGCTTTGTCGTGACTGGGTTACTTTAGTTTACATTATCGTTGAATGTGGGTACCCCTATGGTATTGGTACCGACAGTAGCCCCCGAGCCTCTAGGTGAGTGTACGTTCACTCTCCTAGAGGTTTTTTGCCGATGAACTGGAGTCATAGCGCTGTTTGCTTCCCCAGCAGGGGCGTCTGAGTGCTTTCAGGACTTCTTCCGGTGGGGGCGCGTGAGCGCACCCGCCGGGTGTAGCCCCCGAGGCCTCGGTGGAGTATTGAGAAAGTCTCCTCCGAGGTCTTTAATCGTGATTCACCAGGGAGTAGTTGATGCGGCCGAGCCCCCGAGCCTCGCACGCACGAGGTCGATCGGAGTCCCTGCCGTCTTTCGTTATCCGGCCCTCACGCTCATCCTTCGGAAAGGAGGAGGAGGGGTGGGGAACGTCGTACTACCCCGTTTGGGCGAGTTCGGCGATCTCCGGTGAGCTACTAGCGGGGAAATTCGAGTGAGAGTCCGTGCTCCAGTCGTTAGGAGTCGGCTTGGGGCCTGGGGGCACTCTTCAAAGATGCCAAGGAGTGGTCGTGCGGATGTCGGTTCCTTGCGACGGGATCCGAGGGCTCGATGCCTCCCCCGAGGGGATTCCTGCTTCGTCCTCATCCTTTGGCCTCGAATACGTCTTGGGATGCCTCGAGAGCGTGGCTCGAGCCCTGGCCGTGTACGGGCGCATCCCTGGTCGTCCCTTGCTCTGTTGCTCGAGGGCGGCTGTCGAACCCAGGTCGAGGGCCAGCCTCCGTTCCTTCGAGACTTAAAATGGGTCCGGAGCCCGTTAAGGGAATCTAGGAATATCCGTCCGTGGATCTTGCCCCGCCCGTTAGCCTGGCGCGCCTTTTTAGGGCGAGATCGGCGCGGTAGTGGGCGGCGTGGCGTTCAGTTACCGCGTGGGGGACGGCCACGTGCCTTGCTCCTGTAAGGCGTGAGGGACGGTTAGGTGTGCGCATTTATTACGGGAAACTGTTCCTACCTTTTCGCGCGGCCGTTGGACTTCCGTCTGGCCTATAAAGGCAAGACCCAAGGGTCCGTGCTTCCCTCCGGTCTCTTGCGCTTCTGCCATCCCCTAGCCCCAGAGAACCCTATCCCTCTTGCGCCTTCCGCCCACATTGCTGCCGCCGCCGCCTTCTCCTCCACTTATTCCCTTCCCGTCAGCGCTGATGGCCGGAAAGAGCCAATTCCTCGCTGCCGAAGACTGGGCCTCCTCCTCAGTGACGGAGAAGAAGCTGGAGGAGCTGGTTGAGGACGGGTTGCTGCGGCCGAGGACGAGTCGGTCGCGGCCGGAGTGGATCACACCGCCGCCGGCCCACCGGGAGCCGGCCCCCCCGGAAGGCTACGTGGTGAGCTTCGTAAGCTTCCACGAGCGGGGGTTCGGCATCCCGTCGTCGGTCTTCATGCGGGCGCTTCTCCACTACTACCGGGTGGAGCTCCACCATCTCGCCCCCAACGCCATCGCGCAGGCCGCCATCTTTGCGGCGGTCTGCGAGGGGTATCTCGGGGTGGAGCCGCAGTGGAACCTGTGGCTTCACCTCTTCAAGGCCGAGCTCTTCGCGCGGAACGCGGGAGGGAAGGGCGTCTTCTACGCAGCGCGGGTAGGGAGCTGCATCCTGCAGTTGAGGTCGAGCCGGGCGGACCAATACATCCCGGCTCGCCTCATCTCCTCGAACAGCGGGTGGCACGCGGGCTGGTTCTTACCTCCGCAACGACGACAACCAGCTGCCGAGGTACACCGGCCGCGTGCTGACCGCCCGGGAGGACCGCTGGGTGTACGGTGTGCCGGACATCGAGAAGCCGCGTCTGGACCCGTTGCTGGCGACGCTGCAGCAACTACGTGCTCGAGGCCTGACGGCGGCGGCGGTAGCGACGGCGTTTCATCGCCGCCGGGTGATGCCGCTGTGCCGACGTCGCCTTCGCCTCGACCAGATGACCCCGGAGGCGCCTCTGGAGGGGAGCCGGATGTCGCACGAGGCCCTCACCCTCGAGGAGGGGCTTCGCCGAGCCCGCCGGATGGTGGGGACCTTCAAGGCGGAGGAAGCCGACCGGCTCCCCATGAGGCCCACTGAGGGGTTCGAGCCCGTGGTAAGTTTCTTGGTACGCTTGTTTTTAGTTCTGTTTGTCTTTGAGACCCTCCCCTAATCCGGTCGACGCCAATGCGCAGGACCTATCGGCGCTGCGGGAGACACGACCGCCGGTTCTGGAAGACCGGCCTGCCCGGGACGCTCGACGGCAGCACGCCTCGAAGCAGAAGGCGGTCAAGGAATCGACCAAGAAGCGGGCGGCCCGGAAGTCCAGGGAGAAGGAGGCGCGGAAGAAACTCCGACGCCAACAGGCCCTCGACGGGCTTCCTTTGGAGCCGTCGCCCTCCGAGACCATGTCGGGGGAGGACGACGGCAGCAGCGGCGAGGATGATGATGCCTTGTTGCGGTACGAGGCCGCGACCGGGCTGGGGAGCCTCCCCGACATCCGTCCCCTGCTGGAGCCCATCGCGGGGTCATCCTCCTCGGTCATCGTGGACGAGGAGGTCGAGGGGGGCGACGAGGAAGAGGAGAAGAAGAAGAAGAAGGAGAAAGAAGAGAAAGAGGCGGGCCCCTCGGCAGGAGGGGCCGCCTCGCCCCGGACCCAGCAAACGGGGTCGACAGGGGCGCCTGCCCCAGCCCAGGCCCCGCAAGTTCAGGCGGGGACGGGGGCGGGGGTGCCGACATCGTCGGCGGCGGCGCCTCCGTCGGGCGTGAAGACCCGAGGCCAGTTGGCCTCGGAGGCACAGAAGGCGCGCAGCGGCGCGCCGGCGAGAGCCCCAAGGAGCGCTCGGTCCGCGGGTGGGGCTGCCGCGAGGCCACCGCCTGCCACCTCGAGCGGCTCGGACCGTGGGGGGTCGAGGCCCCTGGTGCCGATCTCCGGGTAAGTTTTCGAGCAAAAGGGGACTTGTCTTACTTTTCGATTTCGTCGACCGACTTTATCCTTTACTTTTCAGGCTGAAGCGGAAAGCGGAGACCATGGGGCCCACCCCCGTGAAGTCCCTCCGAGCCAGCGCCGCCGTCCTTAACCGGTCGGCGGAGCAGGACGCGGCCTGGGTCCGCGAGGTCGAGGCCACGAAGGAGCGCCGTCGGCGGCAGGAGGCCGCAGGTGCTTCGACGGTCGTCGGCCCCGACCCTGCCGCGGCGGGGTCGGAACCGGCGAGGGTGGTGGCGCCCGGCCCGGTCGAGGCGGAACCCAAGTCGCGGTCCTCGGCAGAGGCCGCCGTGGAAGCGGCCACGGTGGAAGCGGCCGCCGGTGCGACCGTGGAGGGGGCCGCACCGGCGGCGGGACAGGAGGCGGCACCGGCGAGGGGGCCGCAGCCTCAGCAGGACCCGCCGGTGCAGATGGTGGGCGCAGCGGTGGGCGAGGTTGCCGAGCCTTCCACCGGAGCCCCGGAGGCGGTGGGCGAGGTCGCCGAGCCCTCTACCGGAGCCCCGGAGGCGGTGGCGCCGGAGGTTGAAGTGCCGGTAGAGGGGGCACCGGCGGTCGAAGCGCCAGTTTCAGAGCCGCCGTCGGGCGAGGTACCGGCCCCAGAGGGGTCGACGGCGGAGGCGCCAGCTCCGGAGGCGCTGGTTGTCGAGGGGCCGGTCACCGCCGAGGGGCGGGCGCCCGTGGTCATTACCCTCGACGACGCCCCCCTGGACAAGGGAAAAGAAATAGTGGGGGCCGAGGAGGGCGAGACCACGAGCCGGGCTGAAGCCTCGACCCCTGCCGGAGCGGCGGGCGAGGGCAACGAGGCCGGCCCTTCGACCGGGCCGGGAGGTGCCCCGGCCGCGTCGTCATCGTCGTGGCCGGACTTCGCCGCGCTGGCGATAGCGCGGGCCGAGGAGGAGATCCCGAGGTGGGGAGGGCCGCCCCTTCAGTTCAGGGATGCCGCGAACCTCGACGCCGAGCCCATCCTCACTCTGAACGACAGAGATGAGGTCCATCGCTGGCAGTACCTCGAGGGCGTCCGCCAACATCTCGCTCGGCTGCTCAGCGTGGCGTCCGACGCCGTTTCGCGGGGCATGCGGGATGCCACCGAGGTATGATTAATCTGTCAGCTTATTTTGTGGCTCTTAGTGTCTTTTTTCTTCGGATTTATTATATTTTTCGATTTTCTTTGAGTTAGGAACTCAAAGAGACCTCCCGCCGTAAGTCGCTCTTCATCCGAGGTGAGAGTGGTGTGTGGGCGTCGCTGTCCCGACAGCGGGCCCTGGTCGAGGAGACCCAAAAGAGGCTCGCCGATCGGACCGCTGAGATGGCGAAGCTGCGCACCGCCTACTCGACGGTGAAGGAGGATGCGATCCAGGCTTGGGCGGCTGAAGCTGTGATGCGCACCGAGGCGGACAAGGCCCGGGAAGAGGCTGCCCAGGCCCGCCGGGACCTCGAGCCCCTGGCGGTGCGGGTCAAGGAGCTCGAGGAGGACGTCTCCCAGGCCAGCCGTCAACGTGACCTCCTCAACGTCCAGATCGGGCAGGTCACGGCCCGGTTTAGTGCGCTGAAGGACGAGATCTCGGGGCTGAATGGGGCCGTCCAGGAGAAGGACGCGGCGCTTCAAGCCGCCCGCCAAGAGATCGAGGCCCTGAAGGCGACCGTCCGTGAGAAGGATAGTGCCCTCCTGGGGTTCGAGCGGACGTGCGGGGGGCTCCGCGATGAGGTCGTGGGTTTGAAGACCCATGTTGGGGGTAAGTAGCTTGTTGCGGTCGTGTAGTTGAGGCATCGTGTTAGGTGCTAATCTGCCTTGTCGTGTTTCAGAGCTGGAGCGCGAGAACCAGGAGGCCCATGCGACCGCTAACTCCCTACAGAGCCTCCTGGAAGCCGAGACCCAGAGGACCCAGCTGCTCCAGGGCGCGATCACTTCGGTGTGTGACGGTCTGGGGGTCGAGCCCGACGTCGACACCGGAGAAGACGCTCCGGGGAACTCCTTCGTCCGTCGGGTGGCGGCGCTAGGTCACCTCGCCCGGGAGAAGATACGGGACAGCCTCCACCACGGCGTAAAGAGGGCGCTGGCCGTCGTTCGCTCGGGTTTTGTGTTCGACATGGAGCTCGTCGCCGACGGCTTCATCACAGACCCGGAGCGGACGGACGCGGAGAACGAAGACGCCTGCTTGGATCTGATCGAAGCCGCGGAGGGGCCTGGGAGCCGTCTGGCCTCGCTCTTTGAGCCTGAGGTGGTGCCGCCTGCTGACGACGAAGGCCTGTGAGCCAAATCTGGGCACGGAGGCCCGTGTAATAGGTTAGCTATTTTGAATTTTGGTTGTGGTGGCCGTAGGGGCCTTAAGAACTCGAGATATAAACCAGTTCGTGGTTAATTTGGTTTTATGCGAGCTTTTCTTCCCTTAATGGCTTGGATCGTGCTCCCGTACGATTTACTTAGCACGCGGCTGCGTCCTTTGGCATGGGGGAGTGAGTGGAGGTACCGTAGCCTCGGAGGCGTAAGTGATCTCATGGCTCGACTGCCCTTAAGCTTTAGGATGCTGTTGCGGCTATCGCAGATCGTATGAGAACTTGGCACCATTGACCTAAGGAGTGGCTCTTGAAATTTTTAAAAGAGTGTAAATTTTTCCGGGGACTGAGGGGTTCCCCCCTGTGTAGCCCCCGAGGGAGGGTCGATTCTAGTAGTACAGAGTCGATCCTTCCTCATCGTGAGACGAAAATTTTGACACTGCTGTATTCTTTATTGATGAAAAGGAAATTACAGAGCCTCGAGGCTTTCTAAGGAAAAAAGTGACGTAGCTGTTCAATGTTCCAAGCGTTGGTGAAGATTTCGCCCTTCTCGTTGGATAGCTTGTAGGTGCCCGGCTTTAGTACTTCTGCGATTATGTACGGTCCTTCCCATGGTGGCGTGAGCTTGTGGCGCCCCTTGGTGTTCTGGTTCCGACGTAGCACCAAATCGCCGACGTTGAGGTCGCGCTTGCGTACGTGTCTGTCGTGGTAGCGTCGGAGACCCTGCTGGTACCTGGCAGAATGCAATAAAGCCACATCTCGGGCTTCCTCGAGCTGGTCGAGGGCGTCCTCTCTTGCGGCGTCGTTATTTCTTTCGTTGTAGGCCTTTAACCTTGGGGATCCGTATTCTATATCAGTTGGAAGCATAGCCTCGGACCCGTAGACTAAGAAGAACGGAGTGAACCCCGTGGCTCGACTCGGCGTTGTTCTTAGGCTCCACAGGACCGAGGGTAGCTCGGCGGCCCATCTTTTGCCGTGCTTGTTTAGTTTGTCGAAAATTCTGGGTTTTAGGCCTTGTAGGAGCATGCCATTGGCACGTTCTACTTGGCCGTTTGTTTTTGGATGAGCTACGGCCGACCAGAGCACGCGAATGTGATGGTGGTCACAGAAATCCAGAAAGTTTTTACCAGTGAACTGGGTGCCGTTGTCAGTGATAATGCAGTTCGGAACCCCAAATCGATGGACGATGTCGGTAAAAAAGATCACAGCTTGTTCGGACCTAATACTGGTGATGGGACGAGCCTCGATCCACTTGGAGAATTTGTCGATCGCGACAAGCAAGTGGGTGAAGCCACCAGTCGTTCTTTTCAGTGGTCCGACGAGGTCGAGCCCCCAGACGGCAAATGGCCATGTGATGGGAATGGTTTGTAGGGTATGCGCCGGGAGGTGAGTCTGCCTTGCATAGTACTGACAACCTTCACAGGAGCGTACTAGCTTGACGGCGTCGGAGACCGCGGTCGGCCAATAGAACCCTTGCCTAAAGGCGTTCCCGACGAGGGTTCGAGGCGCAGCGTGGTGACCGCAAGCCCCCGAGTGCAGGTCGTTGAGCAGGTCCCTGCCTTCCTTGTTTGTGATGCAACGTTGGAGAATGCCCGTAGGGCTGCGGCGGTACAGCTCCTTACTGTCACCAATGATCACAAAGGTTTTGGCCCGGCGAGCGATCCGTCGAGCCTCGGTCTTACTCGAGGGGAGGTCCCCTTGGATAAGATAGTCGAGGTACGGCGCGCGCCAGTCAGGCTCGATGTCAGATGGTGGGGGCGATCCTTCTACCTGCATGGCCTCGGCCCCGGTCGAGGGAGCCTCTGCCTTAGGTGGGGGGTCGAGCGATGTCCCGTCGACCCCTCCGTCTGACCCAAGGTCGACAGACGGCCGTTGGAGATCTTTTACGAAAACGTCAGGTGGGACCGTGGCTCGGCTTGACGCGATTTTTGCGAGTTCATCGGCGGCCTCGTTATGCTTGCGTGCTATGTGGTTGAGCTCGAGGCCGTGAAACTTGTCCTCGAGGTGTCGTACCTCTCGGCAGTAGGCCTCCATCTTGGGGTCGCGGCAACTCGAGCTCTTCATGACCTGATCGACCACTAGCTGGGAGTCGCCTCGAACATCAAGGTGTCGGACCCCGAGCTCGATGGCAATTCTTAGCCCCGTGACGAGTGCCTCGTATTCGGCGACGTTGTTGGATGCAGGGAAATGGAGTCGGACGACGTAGCGCATGTGAACCCCGAGGGGTGAGATAAAGAGCAAGCCCGCGCCTGCTCCTGTTTTCATCAACGACCCATCGAAATACATGGTCCAGAGCTCGGCCTGGAGCTGTGCGGGAGGGAGCTGGGTGTCGGTCCATTCAGCCAAGAAATCTGCCAACACCTGAGACTTTATGGCTTTGCGCGGCGCATAAGATAGGGTCTCGCCCATGAGTTCGACCGCCCACTTGGCGATCCTACCCGTGGCTTCCCGGTTCTAGGCTATCTCTCCCAGGGGGAAAGAAGAAACCACAGTAACTGGGTGGCCCTCAAAGTAGTGTCGGAGCTTGCGCCGTGTCAAGATAACAGCATAAAGCAGTTTCTGGATTTGAGGGTAACGGACCTTGGTTTCTGAGAGCACTTCGCTAATGAAATAGACCGGCCTTTGGACGAGCAAGGCGTGAGCCTCCTCGGCCCGTTCGACGACCAGGACTGCGCTGACTACTTGTGATGTCGCAGCGACGTAAAGTAGGAGCGGCTCTCCTGGGGTCGGAGGGACGAGAATTGGCGAGTTAGAGAGTGTGACTTTGAGTTTGGTGAGGGCTTCCTCGGCCTCGAGGGTCCAGGAAAAATGCTCCGATTTCTTCAAGAGGCGATATAGAGGGAGCGCTTTTTCGCCGAGGCACGAAATGAAATGGCTGAGCGCCGCTAAGCAGCCCGTGACCCTCTGTACGCCTTTCAGATCTCGGATGGGGGCCATCTTGGTTATCGCAGAGATTTTTTCTGGATTGGCCTCGATGCCCCGCTTGGACACGATGAACCCCAAAAGCATCCCTCGGGGGACGCCAAAAACGCACTTTTCTGGATTGAGCTTGATATTCTTTGCTCGAAGGCATTTGAAGGCGACGTCGAGGTCGTTTACTAGATTATCGGCTCGTTTGGTCTTGACTACGATGTCATCGACGTATGCCTCGACGGTTGGTCCGATATGTTCTCCGAAAACGTGCTGCATGCATCGCTGGTACGTTGCCCCTGCGTTCCGAAGACCGAAGGGCATCGTAACATAGCAATACATGCCGAAAGGGGTGATGAATGAAGTCGCTAGCTGGTCGGACTCCTTCATTTTTATCTGATGGTAACCGGAGTAAGCGTCTAAGAACGAAAGAGTTTCACATCCCGCAGTTGAGTCAACGATTTGATCAATGCGTGGCAAGGGAAAGGGAACTTTCGGACATGCTTTATTTAAACTAGTATAGTCTACACACATCCTCCACTTCCCACTCTTTTTCTTAACTAACACAGGATTAGCTAGCCACTCGGGGTGGTGAACCTCCTTGATGAACCCGGCCTCCAGTAGCTTGTGGATCTCTTCGCCGATGACCCTGCGCTTCTCCTCGTCGAAGCGGCGCAGGCGTTGCTTCACCGGTTTGGACCCGGCCCGGATCTCCAAGGCGTGCTCGGCGACTTCCCTGGGTATGCCCGGCATATCCGAGGGACTCCACGTAAAAATGTCGACATTTGCGCGGAGAAAGTCGACGAGCACGGCTTCCTATTTCGGGTCGAGGGTGGCGCTGACGTTCAGCGCCTTCCCGTTGGGATCAGCGGGGTCGAGGGGCACGAGCTTGACGTCCTCCGCGGGCTCGAAGCTGCCGGCGTGGCGTTTCGGATCGGGAATCTCGTTGGCGAGACCGTCGAGGTCTGCGGCCAAGGTTGCCGATTCCAGAACCGCCTCGCCGTGTTCGACGCACTCGACGTCGCACTCGTAGGCATGTTCATACAAGGGCCCCACAGTGATGACGCCGTTTGGGCCGGGCATCTTGAGCTTGAGGTAGGTGTAGTTCGGCACGGCCATGAACTTGGCGTAGCACGGGCGCCCGAGGATGGCGTGGTATGTCCCACGGAATCCGACCACTTCGAAGGTGAGGGTTTCCTTCCTGAAGTTGGCCGGCGTGCCAAAACAAACGGGCAGATCGACCCGTCCGAGGGGTTCTGCCCGCTTCCCTGGCACGACTCCGTGGAAGCTCCCGACGCTAGGTTGTAAGCGCGCTCTCTCGACCCCCAGGAGGTCGAGGGTCTGGGAGTAGATGATGTTGAGGCTGCTCCCGCCGTCCATAAGTACCTTGGTGAGGCGCGTGTTGGCGATGACGGGATCAACGACAAGTGGGTAGACTCCCAGGTTGGGGATGTAGTCCGGGTGATCATCACGGTCGAAAGTGATGGCCACCGCGGACCAGTCAAGGAAACGAGGGACCGCCGTTTGCACGGAGAAGACCTCTCGCCGTTCTCGCTTGCGCTGGCGCGCTGAGAGGCGGGTCGAGGGTCCTCCGTAGATCATGAAGCAGTCGTGGATCTCGGGGAATCCCTCCTCCTTGCCATCACCCTTTGGGTCTTCCTTCTTGTCGGTGCTCTTGCTGCCTGTGCCCTCGAAGTACCTACGGAGCATATGACAATCTTCGAGGTTATGGTTAATGGGTCCCTTGTGGTAAGGGCACGGCTCTTTAAGCATTTTGTCGAAGATGCCCCCGCCGGGGGGGCCTCGAGGCTTTTTGCGTTCGGTAGCGGCGACAAGCTCGTCGGCCGGGGCCTCGAGCTTGCCCTGCTGACCTTTCTTCTTCTTGCGGTTGTTCCTTTTGGAGCCCCGGGTGGAGCTCACAGGATCGTCGGCTTTCTGCTTCCCAGTGTACTGCTCGCCGCCAAAGATGGCACCAACTGCCTCCTCGCCGGCGGCGAAGTTGGTGACGATGTCCATTAGCCCATTGGCAGTGAGGGGGGTGTGACGGCCTAACTCTCGGACCAACTCCTTGCAAGTGGTGCCCGAGAGGAAAGCCATGATCACATCAGAATCGGTGACATTGGGGAGCTCGGTGCGTTGCCTGGAGAAACGCCGAATGTAATTCCGGAGGGATTCACCTGGCTTCTGCTTGCAACTCCGGAGGTCCCACGAGTTGCCGGGGCGCATGTAAGTTCCCTTGAAGTTTCCCTCGAACACCCTTACGAGATCACCCCAGTCGTGGATCTGTTGGGGCGGCAGATCCTCGAGCCAGGCTCGAGCGGTGTCTGAGAGAAACAGGGGGAGTTGTCGGATGATGACTCGGTCGTCGGTGGCCCCGCCCAGCTGACATGCCAAGCGGAAGTCGGCGAGCCAAAGTTCGGGTTTGGTCTCACCGTTGTACTTGGCGAGAGTCGTGGGAGGGCGGAACCGTGCCGGGAGTATCGTCTCACGGATAGCCTTACTGAAAACCCGAGGGCCCGGAGGCTCGGGTGAAGGGCTGCGATCCTCCGAGCTGTCGTAACGCCCGCCCCTGTGCACGTAGTAACCCCGAGCCACACCGTCACCGTGCTTGCGCGTGCGGCGCTCGACGATGTTGCCACGGGTGTCTCGAGGTCCCTGGTCATGAGCGACGGGCTCAGGGGTGAGAGTTATCCGGATCCGTCGGGCAGGTTCGGGATGAACCGAGGCCTCTCTCTCCTGCCGAGAGGGCTCCGCGAGCCTCTCCGAGGCGGGCTCGCGTCGCCTCGAGGCAGAGCTCTCGGCCTGCTGCAGGGCAGCGGTCTCGAGGAGTTCTCAGATCTCATCTCGAGCCCGGCGCGCTTCGGAATTCGATGCGGAGGAGCATGGCGGCGGCGACGACGTTCTGGCTGGCTCGAGCGAAGACCGGGGGATCGGTTACCCGGTCCTCGTCGATGCGACGGTTGACGTCGCGAGCTCTTTCGCGAGCTCTCCCGCCAAGTGCGCGTTCCGCACGCTCATGCTCGAGAGTTTGTTGGAGTAGACGCAGGTTTTCTCGTTCCTCGTCGAGCCTCTCCCGCAACTCGCGGATTTGGTCGAGCTGCGCCCCCTGATCCGCAAGGAGCTGAGCCTCGCCTTGCCCGGCAGGGTGCCCGTCGTGAGGGGGCGTGTGCCTTCCTCCGACCGGCTGTTCTTCCTGCGAATCCGACGCGCCTTCAACATCGACGTTGAAGCACTCGCGGGTCGGATCGTAGGTGTCATCAGCCGAGTCGGAGTCAGAGGCGCCGAAATAATAGTATGACAGGGGGATATATGGTCGTTGCGAGCCGCTACCGGGGTTGCGGCGTGGGGAAGCGGTCACACGGGGTTCTGTTTCTGGCGCCTCAGTAGAGTCCAGATAATCAGAAGCCGGCGTGGACGCGACGAGGTCAAGGGTGGAGCGTAGGTGGTGCCCAGGGAGTTCCTCATAAGCACTCATACAAGTGCTCACGGAAGAAGCGTACGCTTGGGCAGCCGGAACTAGCCCAAACGGAAACGGCGAAGGCGATGTTGCCGCCCACGCTGGGAGAGAGGTACGGGGCAGCGACGTCGCACCAGGTGGAGGAGCGGCGGGGTTCTCCGCTGGCATGCTGTCCTCGGCCAGGCCCATCCTGCCCAGACTTTCCACGAGAAAATCCGGGCCGGCGTCTGACTGGGAAGCGCCGAATCGGGGAACCCCATTGCCCTCCGTGAGGCGGAGACGATGGTTGCGCCGGGCTCGCCGCCGCCGAGCGGCTCGCGCCTGCCTGGAGCGATGGTACCGGCAGATTGCTCCCCCGGGCTGGGAGAGCTCGTAATCCTCGTCGGTAGGGTGTCTTGGCGGGAGCAGGACCATATCGTAGCCATAGCCGAGCGACATGAACTCCAAACTCCCGAACCAGATCACCGTGGCCAACGGGATAGGGCGTTCGGGGTCAACCATCCAGGAAAAAGGCGGGAAAGCGACGTTAGCACGCAGCGATCCCCTACTTGGCGCGCCAACTGTCGGTGTTCGGACCCGAGGAGGTCCTAAACCAACGAGTAAAATGCTGCGTGTCCCTTTCCTGGATGGTGATGCAAGGAGAACACACGGGGGTTTATCCTGGTTCGGGCAAAAGAAGGCCCTACGTCCAGCGGGGGAGGAGAGGTTTGTATTTCCTTGCACCGAGGTGCTTGTGTAGGGGCTACAAGCTTGCGAGAGAGGGCGACGAGCCCAAGTCTCAAAGGATAAAAAGAAAGAGTACAAGATGATTGCTTGAGATGTTGATCGCTATGTTGTGTATGACTGGTTGTCCGTGGTCTTCTCTCCCCCCTTTTGCAGAGCCCTGACCTGCCCTTTTATAGGGCGAGCGGAGGCCAAGATGATGGGGAGCCTTGAGATGATGTTTTGTCGATCACTGTCGAGGTAACTGTAGCGACGTGCCTTAGAAATGGGAGGCCATCCTCTGGGACGTGATGTCGTAGGCGTCGAAGTGACCCGGAGCGTCGTGCCATACCGTCCTTCCTTCCCTGTTGCGCTGTGCTGAGGGTCGAGGCCGGGTCGAGGCCAGGTCGAGGCCGAACGGATAAGTCCGAATCCCTGGAATCATGGTGTACGGACTTCGTCGTATCTTTCCTCGAGGGTAACTAGTGATGTACAGTGTGAGGTAAGGTGGGTACAGTGACGTTTTTCACCTCCCATCACGGGATGGGCGGTTTAAACAGTGAGGACTGACACCGGTATTGTTCCCACGTCGACCATGCGTGCAGCCATGCCGGTAGGTGGTAGCAGGTAATTGCATTAAATGCTAGGGCTTTTGTCCGGAGGTAGGTAAAGGAAGAGGGGGTCGAGCGCCTCGACCCGGGCTCACGCGAGTCGGAGCGCTCCCGGGGGGCGGTCGAGCCCCGTGCGGGTCGGAGTGCGGTCGAGGCCTCCCGTCGAGGGGGCCTCGTACGAGTCGGAGGCGGGATGCGGTCGAGGCACTCCGTCGAGCCGGCCTCGTACGAGTCGGGCCTGTCGCGTGTTTTCAAGTAGGTCGTGCTTTGTCGTGACTGGGTTACTTTAGTTTACATTATCGTTGAATGTGGGTACCCCTATGGTATTGGTACCGACACTTATGATATTTTTTGTGTTGTTAATGTATATAAAATTAGAACGCTAATGGTCAATGTTCAGAAAATTGACTTAGGATAAACTTATGTTGACTTATACTTACCATCATCAGAAGAAGTTCATGGGTCCTAGTGAAATTCAAATCAATTTTTCTTAAGCTTATAATATCTCTACTCATGTCCAATCATCATAAAGTTTTCCTATTGTACCTGAATTTTGCAATCTATCTCGATTGACATGACGCTTCATGGGGCAAAACCGCCCGTCAAGACCGCCGAAGTGAGCAAAATGGGGTAGTTTCAAAAGATGTATGAGGATGAGGAAAAAAATCCAATTTTTTCATTAGAGGAGGCAAATCAAACTTTAGCGAGGGTGGGGGGTCAAATGTATCTTTTTAAAAAATCATTTCGAACTACATACAAGTTTAAACAGCACATGTATTTCAAGTGTGGGGCTGCCCGCTCGGTGGTGGTCCATCAAGGGCTGGTATTGGGCTTTTGCAGTAGCCAAGTTTTTCACTCGCTCCTAGGCAACGAGCCCAATCCATCCATCCTCTTTGGTTGAGGACCCAACCAATCCTACGTCCCTTTTTCCTTTTTCCCCTGTTTTCCCTTTTCTTCCACTCCAAGCCGAAGCAACCGACGCGTCCCAATATGACAGGACCAGCCCACCCTTCCGACCCCACCCGCTGACATTCGACACCGGCGCCGCGCACACAGCCCGCACCAGCGCCCAAATCCCGCAAAACCCTAAGCCGAGGGGGGAGAGAGGGAGAGAGGAGGCGCGCGGCATGGCGGGTGCGACGTCCCCTGCGGCGGCCGCGAATCTGGCGGGCAAGTCGGGCGTGCGGGTCGTCGTGATCGGCGACCCCGGCACCGGCAAGTCCAGCCTCATCGTCGCCCTCGCCACCGAACAGTTCCCCGAGAACGTGCCCCGCGTCATGCCCCCCACCCGCCTCCCCGCCGACTACTTCCCCGACCGCGTCCCCATCACCATCATCGACACGTCGTCCAGGTTCTGCCTCCGCGCCCCCCTCCCGCGCATCTCGGATTTGTTAGATCTTGACGGGAAGGATGGATGGATACCTGGCGTTGAGTTGATTTTGCGCGTACCTGTCATTGCAGCCCGGAGCAGAAGCCGAAGTTGATCGCTGAGTGCCAGACCGCCGATGCGGTCGTGCTCACCTACGCCTGCGACCGGCCCGCCACTCTGGAGCGGCTCAGTTCGTTCTGGCTTCCCGAGCTCCGGCGACTCCAGGTATTGCCGCGATTCTCGATACGTCCTGGTGGGGCTTCGTGGTTTAGGTCTAGATGGCTTGCGTTTGATTGTCCCTTGGGTTGCCCCATTGTGATTTGTCTTGTCTGATTTGTGTGATGCAGTTGAAGGCTCCAGTTATTGTGGTGGGGTGCAAGCTGGACCTGAGGGACGAACAGCAGGTTAGCCTTGAGCAGGTTATGGCGCCCATCATGCAGTCCTTCCGCGAGATTGAGACCTGCATTGAGTGCTCCGCTCTTCGGCAGATCCAGGTTACCCCACATCTTATTATACTTGATTTGGTATTTGAATGTCTCATACTTACCTTAGTGATATCTGAACTTTTGTCAGACACATTAGAATAAGGCTTGTAGTGTTCCAGACATGAACAGTGTGTGTCTAGTGTGTTAAAATTCTTGGCATTTGGAAGTTCTTCTGATTAATAATTATGGATGTTGACTTTATTTTTTGGCAGGTGCCTGAGGTCTTCTATTATGCCCAGAAGGCAGTACTTCACCCGACTGCCCCGCTCTTTGATCAAGAGTTACAATCTCTGAAGCCTCGATGTGTGAGAGCGTTGAAGCGGATATTTATTATATGTGATAATGACAAGGATGGTGCTCTCAGTGATGTGGAGCTCAATGAATTCCAGGTTTGTTTTCATGAAGGCTACCCTGCTTTCCATCTAGCAGCATACAACATAACTACTTAATCATATACTCTTTTGTTTCTAGTGTTGCTGAGATTCTTTTTCTTCCTGCCTTACAGGTCCGATGCTTTAGTGCTCCTTTGCAGCCTACTGAAATTTCAGGAGTTAAGAGAGTTGTTCAGGAGAAGATGCCTGAAGGAGTAAATGAAAGCGGTCTTACCTTGACTGGGTTCCTTTTTCTGCATGCCCTCTTTATTGAAAAAGGTCGTTTGGAGACTACATGGACTGTATTGAGGAAATTTGGTTACGACAACGACATCAAGCTTAGGGATGATCTCATTGCAATGCCAATTAAAAGAGCTCCTGATCAAGTATGCTTGTTTTGCTTTATGATTGATACAAATATTTCAATGTCAATATTACTTATTTATCTATGTCTTTGTCGTGTTCCAATCTATCCATTTTGATATCCATCATTGTACTTCCAATGGATTCAGGGATTGTAAACACTAATTTAGTGTATCAGTGTGTTTTTATGTTAAAACTGAATTTGTTCTACTTTTGGTGCTTGTTAAAGCCATTTATGGTCAGTAGTTTTAGCTGATTTTGCTTGCACACTTATGTCATTAGCACCAATACTTTTATTTTTGCTTCAGTAGTGTTCTGGGTATGTAGTTCACAGCCCTGCACACTTATGTCATTAGCACCAATACTTTTATTATTGCTTCAGTAGTGTTCTGGAACTTCTATTAGTAGCTTCATGCAGGAATATACTATCTTTATTGATGGAACGTTGGTGAAGTAATAAAGCCAGCTTTTTTCTGCAGACTTTGGAAATGACAAGCGAAGTGGTCAATTTCTTGAGAGGGATATTCAACATGTTTGACATTGATAACATAAGAAGAATGTACAATTTCGTTTTTGTTAAAAGTAATCTTACCCTGCTATGCAATTGGTATTCAATGATAATGAATCGCTATTATGCAGTTTAATTAATTATAAAAATGTATTCATCTGAAGTTATATTGTATTGTATTTTTTTATTATAGGATATCGTATTGGATTGATCTCAACACTTTTTTTATGCGTATCCAGGATGGAGCTTTACTACCTACTGAGCTGGAGGACCTTTTCTCAACAGCACCTGAAAAGTAAGATGTTAGATGAATCAATCATTCTGCATATATATTGGAACTGTACTTGTAGTACATTTGAATATTTTGATAATGCTCGTGTATATGGAAAGTGTTGGAAAATCCTGTGTTAATTCCTCTAATCTATTGATAGTATGTGTTGTTTTTTATTCAGGCTTTGTGACAGATATATTCATTCTCTCAATTTTCCTTTGCATCACCTTTTCTTTTTGTGTGGCATATTTCAGCCCATGGTCTTCCGATCCATACAAAGACTGTGCTGAAAAGAATGTGTTGGGTGGTCTGTCACTTGAAGGGTTTCTCTCAAAGGTATTTTGTCTCATCCTTAGCATATGATGCACAACTGATAAACTGGTGGTTAAATGGGGATCTTATTTGAGAACAAACATATTTGTTGTGGATCCAAAAACAACCTACTTCTATTATGTTTCTTTGGTGCATTCTTATGCACCATTTACTCAGCTGCCTTTGTTGCTTTGAGAAGGACCAAACAAATCTTGTGTCTATGTGGTGAATAACTTGACATGTTCAATATGCAAGCTGCTGATGTAATTAAATTATTTGCTAAACATTTCAGAAAAATATGTAAGCTAAAGCATAATCAATCAAATTCTAAGTTGAAGCGGTGTGCTCTGTTAATGGTGATATTTCTTGAAAGAGCAAAGCATGAAAATCATGTGCTACAGAATGCTGGCAGCATGGCAATGCAATTTTCTGTTAATACGTTATTTTATATCATGCTATATTGCATTATTTTGTTATTGCTGAATAAGAATTTTGCGATGTAGTGGGCTCTAATGACACTTCTGGATCCAACAAATAGTTATGCCAACCTTGTATATGTTGGTTATCCTGGTGAATTCAGTTCTGCATTTACTGTCACAAGGAAAAGACGAGTGGATCGTAAAAAGCAACAGACACAGAGAAGTGTTTTCCAGTGTTATGTTTTCGGTGCCAGAGGCTCTGGAAAGACGTCGTTGCTACAATCATTCATTGGAAGGTGTGCCATACATTTCCTGATACACATTTTTTTTTCATTTGGCTGTCTTTAATTCACTTGGGGTCCTTGTAACAGGCAACCTTCTGACGCTCTGCCATCTAATAGCGAACGCTTTGCAACAAATTCTGTCGAAATGGCTGATGTAAGTGTTATGTTGATGCTCTTTTTTTTTTGCACCACAGATGTGTTATATGTTGATGCTCTATGCTGATGTATAATTTCTGTTTTCAACAACTTGAATCCCATCAATCCCTCCGGCATACTCTAACATGGCATGGCCTCCTAAATTACACTTTGACCATTCATTTATTTTATATTATATTTTTTATGATTATTGGATAGCACATTTGATTACAAGTCTAATAGTATCAAGTTTGTATTACAATAGTTAAAAATTGATGGCCAAATTATTGGTAAAAAATTATAAAGTTTGATTCTTGATATTCGTGAAATGCTTTATAAACTGGACTGGAGGAAGTATCAGTGAAGACAAAATTCCTATACCAGTCATATTCACTGTTGATACCAAAAAAAAACCAGCAGCATGTCTTTATGAAATGTTGAATCCACGTTCTGATTGTAGTAGTATTGTCAACTATATTATCTCCTTGATATAATCTATATCATTTTAACGGATTATTTATCTGTGTAGACTAATTCTGTTCTCTGTGTAGACTATTAGTGTTCTATCTGCTTCCTCATTTTCCGCAAGTACTATCGATCTTTTCTAGTTGAGTCATTGAGTGGGTTGTTAGGCATAGACTGTTTATTTACTCTGATTCAATTTTTTTTCTTGTAGGGAACTAGAAAGACGCTAATTCTGCGAGAGATTCCTGAAGGTGATGTGAGATCGTTGCTTTCTGACAAGGAATCATTGGCGCCATGTGATGTAGCAGTATTTGTTTACGATAGGTACACACTCCTCTAGACTATTCTTTTTTTTTTCCACAACGGTAAAACCGAATTTCATTACCAGGGCAACGAAATTACACAGTTTAACATTTTAATCCAAGAACCAACGCAGACCAAACAAACTGAAAACGTTCACACACATGATCACAAAGGGATCACCTGCATGAACGCGCAAAACCTTCCAACACACAGAGCAAATCGGCTAACCATCCTGAACACCGCAACCAGGAACGTTCCAAGATTACAAGGCATCAAGCCCACCAAAAACCCAGACAGCAAAGCGCTACTCTACTTGCCCACATACGGCACCAACTGACGCTCCTCCACCGAGTACGCCTTCTGATCCTGCTTGTGAAAGAAAAGCGCCGTCGTCTTCATCACCTCAGCTCCCTGGGTCATCTGCTCCTTGAGCTCATCCTTAAGCAAACCTGCCCAATATGTCAGGAAAGAGCAAATCACACAGATAATCTCAGTAGGAGATTTCACCCTTTTTCCCTCAAAGCAAATCGCATTTCTAGTTCGCCAAATAGCCCAGTACACCGCCGCCAAACCCACAGCATGCAGGTTAGGCGCCTGGGGTAAAAACCTCTGAATCCAAACCCAAAATTGGTTCAAACTGTTTGGCCTACAGTCCGCGCCCAAAGAGTAAGCAATCAGACTCCAGATATACTTAGCAGTCGGGCAATCAAAAAACAGATGATGGCTAGTTTCATTTTCACTACAGAAAGCACACATAGTAGACCCTTTCCATTTACGTTTTACCAAATTATCTTTAGTAAGGATTGCATTCTGAGAAACAAGCCACAGAAAAACCTTGATCTTTAGAGGAATTTTGGCTTTCCAAAACTTCTTAAAACTGGGACCAAATTCATGATCACACAAATGTTTGTAAGTAGACTTCACAGAAAAAGATCCAGACTTCTCCCAATCCCACTTAGCTCTATCCTTCTCCGAATTAATATCATACCGGCAAACAATGTCAAAAAGCCTTCTAAGTTGGCATTGAAGATCCTCATGTAACCACCTCCTGAAAGAAAGACGCCAATTTCTCAGTTTCATGAACTCCACAGAACATTGTTGCTCTTTACTAATCTCATATAATCCTGGGAACTTGTCTGCTAAGGAGACAAGACCACACCACCTATCATGCCAAAAGCTGGTAGATTTGCCATTACCCACAATCATGGATCTACCATTCAAATACACCTGTCTCACCTTCAACAGGTCATTCCAAACCGGAGAATTATTAGGATTTTTAGAAAGCAAAGTAATTGAACCTTTTTTAAGATATTTCTTCCTGATAATGTCCTGCCAAATTCCATCCCCATTTTCAACTTTCCACCACCACTTGCACAGCAGGCTTATATTCATTCTCCTTAATTCTTTAACTCCAAGCCCCCCTTTATTAATCTGCAAGTCTCACAATAAAGGTTATAGTGACTGATTGTTCTCCCTATTTGTGTATAAGTTAATTTAATTGACAAAACCGTCAGCATAAGTTAATCACATATATTTTCTTCCAATTTCATGTTTGTGCTAACCTGATATAAACCATTTGTGTTAACATGGTTAGATATATAATGTGTAATAGAAGTTTGGGTTTAACATAATGTGTTAAACAAGGTTTAGTTTCGTTACTTCAGTATCTGCTTCTGCACCTTTTCTGTTTGGTAGCTTATTTCATGGTATTGGGCTGAGATTGTGTGTTTCATGACCCAGTTTGGCAAGGAAACTGAAGTTTTCTTTCAGTTTGTCATTATCTTGACAAAGTTACTTGACTTAGGCACTTAAGCAACATCTTTCTCCATACCAATTTATTGTTTCAAGTGGATTCTCAGTCGAACTGACCTTTTTGTGACCCCTAGTTATAGTTAAATCCCTGGTTATGTGAGGCACACTTCTGACAGTAGGTGATGGAGATCACAATTGACAAGCATTGAAACTCTTTTCACAGTAATTATTGTCGCTCTTGTAGTCTATTGTAGAATGAAACACACAACCTGGAAGAGCTTGTAGGAGGTCGACAAGTAAATCTTGTTTATCGTGTTATATCTTCTTTTGAAGCCTGTGATCTGGATCGACATAAATGTACTCACTATGCATGTATCACAAAATAGCCTTTGAACCTGTTGTATTGGCAGCTGTGATGAATATTCTTGGCAAAGGGCTAGAGACTTGCTTGTGCAAGTGGCTACACATGGAGAAAATACTGGCTATGAAGTTCCTTGCTTGATAGTTGCTGCGAAAGATGATCTTGACCAATCTTCACAAGCTCTACAAGAATCAACCAGAGTAAGTTTTTTAGCATTTAATTGTGTAGGCATAGTGGAACCAAGATAAGATATCAGGATGAGTTTCCAACCAAATTTAATCATACGTTGTTGCTGTATTACCTCATAATTTTGTCCCAGGTTTTTTGGCAATCGTTAATTGTTAATTGTTGTGACCATAGAATGAAAGTCCTCTTATTTATTTGCCAGAAGAAGTAACTGTGAAAACATCTACTTTCCAGGTGAGCCAAGACATGGGAATTGAAACACCAATTCCGATCAGCGTGAAGCTGAGAGATTTGAACAACATTTTCTGCAGAATTGTATATGCTGCGCAGCAGCCCCATTTGAGCATTCCAGAGACTGAAGCTGGAAAAACACGCCGGCAATATCGGCAACTTCTAAACCGTTCGCTAATGGTTGTCTCTGGTGAGTTGCATGCACGCTTGTGTTTGTGTTGAATTAACTTCATACTGAACATTGAACTGTGAGACTACAGGTGCAATCGATTAGAAATCTACATGTCTGCTGATGCTAATATATAGTTTCCTAAATATTCAGTCAATGTGAAAGTTGTATGAGGTCTGACTTATGCTGATACTGTACTAATAATTTGCAGTTGGAGCTGCTGTTGCAGTTGTTGGATTAGCTGCTTACCGGGTTTATGCAGCTCGAAAGAACTCGTCCTCCTGAAGCCCTCCTGGACAAGTGGGGAAATATGGTGCTTCCTTCCTGCAGATCACTTTGCAACATCAGTTGGATCCATGCTGGTTGAGGTTCGCCGCTTGGGCTTTTACCCGGCAGGAAACCAATGTTTTTTGTACAGACATGTCATCAGCTATAAATTGTTCGGCCTATTGGGGTTTCAGATTCTATATAATTGACAGACATCACCTGGCTCCATAAAATGGCGTATCTGATAATCTGTTGTGGCTAAATTAGCTCAGCTAAATATTGTTACTACCCTAAATTTTTGCTCTTTTGTGGTACTTGCACTAGTCTGGTATTGGAATTTCATTTCGTTATCATTAGCAAACATGCTGAGACATTTAGTTGAACAAGCATGATTTGGTGTTGTACCAAGATTTCTTTTGGGAGTATTCAATTGAATTTCTTTAAGAGTAGTATTCTATGGGATTTGAATATTTGATCGAAGAGCATGCTAGCTCTCCAGTTCCTTTCGTGTTGTGTCGTTATATACGCTGCCACTGAGCTCCTTTTGTGTTGTCGTTATGTAGACCGCAAGTGAGGCCTTGTGGATACGGTTATGCTTGTATTTGTATGGATGCACTGGTATATGGATATGGATAGAGTTATATACCATGCAGTCACTACTGCTTTGCGGTAGCCGATGTAGGACAACAAAATATACTCCTTCCCGTTCGCAAATAATTAATGTTATTAGCACGGTTTTTTAAACACAGCTTTGATCACTATTTTCAACTAGAATATAAAAATGTTCATCCTAACAAATTTATGTTCATTTATTATATATGAATATATACAAATGGTTACGTTACAAATATAAATGCTCGTAATTTATTTTTGTAATAAAAAATAAAAGCATTTGTAAAACAGGTGTAGTAGTGGTTGGGATTACGACGACCCGGTGAACAAATGGGCGCAGGTCTGGTGCTGACGGTTCTCGAAGAAGAAACCTCAGCCGACGATCGGCGCCAGGCCGCCAGGTCGTGTATCGAGTAAATAAAGTTAGGGCGCGTTTGGAACCGAGGATTGGTGAAGTAATTTCGTAGGAACACGATTCTTTACCTTGCTGATGTCATGCAGCGTTTGGATCAAAGGAATGAGCTTTACCGTTCGTGCGGAAAAGTCTTGCTCTCATTTATAGAACACATGAACCAAAACATGCACTCCGACTCAAAGTTTTCACGAGTCCGAGACACAAATACATGCAACGGAGAGAAAACATATGAGAGACACAGTAAGCTAACTTAGACCGCTGTTATTTTTTCCTCGTGACATGATTTCTTGACATGGTAGCCTAAGTCTGTGAGTTGCAGGTGGGGCCATGCCCCTTTTGGTCCACTCGTTATTGAACCTAACTTGTTTTCGGTTGATTTATCAAATTTATTAATTATTTTAATTCGTTATGTTTAGTTTTATTAATTTATATATTATTTCAGTTCCTATGTCCTTTGTTTTCGTGATCCAAACACTGCTTCATTAACTTTCCTACATTTTCGATTCCTCTGTTTTGACAATTTCTCTAACCCTTTTCCTACACTTTCTCCTGTTCCTACGTTTTCGATTCCTTTTCTCCAAATAGGCCTTTTGATTTTGGTGTTGATTCTGATAGCATTTCATATGCATGGTTTTACCTCCATGTGTCAAAAACTCAAAACGAATCTATATTACTTCATGATTTGTTTTTATGAATAATAATCATATCACGACTCACAGAAACTTACATCGATGGGAACAACTGGATATGGCCAAACTACACGATCTGAGCATGGCGTGGGGCACGGCACGTACTCACTACGACAAAACTGAAAGATTGTGGAAAAAGAACACGGTCAGCGCCATGTCATGCTCAGATCGTCATCTAATAGATGGAGTACGGTCTATTAAACTGTTCAAAATAATGCGCCAAAAAAAAAGCTCCATCTCCAGCCTTGCAGAGAAACGGTAGACACAGACACACAGTGGAGAGAGAGAATCCAGGGAGACATGCGGTCGCTGGCTAGAGATGGTTCGAAGCGGAGGTGTACTTCAGAAAGAGATGGATCGGAGGAGACGCACGCAGTGTCGCAGTAGCAGACAGCAGGAGCATCCATGAGGGCGGGCATCAGGCGAAGTGCAAGGGACCGATCTGGCCGGTCCGGGCGGCGCGGGCGACGGCGACGGCGGCGGAGATGCACGCCGACACCCAGGCCTCGAGCACCGAGAACACCATGTCGACGACGGACACGGTCAGCGCCAATGGCATTGACATCCTGCCCGCCCTGCTCGTGCCAGACCCTGGCAGCGCAGCTCGATCGTTACGTGGCCCGGGAGGCAACCGATCGCCGGAAACACCTGCCGCTAGCTGCCGTGCATGGACCAACAAGGTAATGGGGGCGGGGGCGGGGAGCTCACGAGGTTCGCGAGGGTGGACGGATGGGTGGTTTTGTTATTCTTTTGGGAAATGTGTTTTGAAAAGAGCACTTTTTTTTGTTTATAGGTGTTAATATACTTTCTAAAAAATATTATCAAAATTAGAGAAGTTTAGTTCAAAAAATCGAAAGAAGACTAAAATTTGGAATGGAAGGAGTGAGCTAACGGCATATTTTATTGCCTGTGTACTTGAAAAAAAAAATACCGAGCAGTTGGCAAGAGTATTTAAGTACTACTACTAGTAGAGTTAAACGCAGTTTTTGTGGTCGGCCAGCTCGTAAAACCTGGCGGACATGGACGGTGCACGAGGCCATTGGATGTACAGTTTGCAAGAAATCAATCCACATATGTTGAAGTAGAATATAATAAAATTTAGTTTAATTTTGTTCTAATCTATTTTAACACATATGGGTTGAGATAAACAAATACGTATCTAAACTGAGCCTCAATCCACATGTATTAAAGTGAAATAGAATAGAATCTAATTTAATTTCACTTTATTTTACCTCAACACAAATAAATTGAGATAAATGCGTGCGCAGCACACCTCAAGCGTGACACGCCGCATCTCCGGTTGATCTCTGTACGTATTCCTGCGCCGATTTTATGCGGCGCGACCGAACGCGCGGCAGGAGCCAACAAAAAGGCCGGTAGCTAGGCTGGCTCTCACGTGACGAAGAACAAAGGCATTGTTAGTTTTCCAACTTTGGTACTAAATTTTACTATAAAAAAAGATTTTCTATTATATCAAAGTGTTAGCACATGTATAGAGTACTAAATGTAGATAAAATAAAAAAACTAATGGTACAGTTTTGGTGTACTTTGCGAAACGAACATTTTGAGCCTAATTAATTAATGTTTAGACAATTATTATTAAATAAAAACAAAAACACTGCAGTACGCTACAGAGATTTGGCCATCCTCAAATTGAAGAACTAAACAAGGCCAAAATAAATCCACCGTTGCTATTGCTTTGTGATGACTCCGCCGCAGCTCGCCCCCCTGCTCCCCACACACACCACACAGACAGAGGCAGACGTGGAGGAGGAACGGAAGCAGCAGCGTGGCATGGGTGAAAGGGATACGATTTAAGTACGTAGCAAGGGGCCCTCCGCCGGGTTAGCTCTGCCTTTGCTCCGATCCGATCCTTTTGCATTGCACCGTCGCATTCTCATTAATTTCTCCTCCAACTCCAACCCATCAGAATCAGAATATTAATCTGAGATCCATGATCGATCTCAAAAAAAAAAAAAACTGAGATGCATGGTGCGCCATCGATCCAATAATCCAGCTGCTCATGTCTCTTGACGTGATGGACAAAGAGCTCGTTCGCTTCGCTGAAAAGCCACGACTGAAAGTACCGTTCGCTGATTTATTGTGAGAGAAAAATATTATTCTGACAAAAAAACAAATTAAAAGTATAAATTATAAGACAAACGAACAGAGCCAAAAATGGTCCAGGTGGATTTTATGACTCTGCTGCCGGCCCGGCCTCCACTACGTTTGGTAACCCGGGGAAACGTTGCCTGAATACTGAATAGTTCACCGAGGCTGTGTTTAGTTTGCGAAAAAAAATTTTTGGGTGTCACATCGAATGTTTCATGGGATGTCGGAAGAGGTTTTCGGATACTAATAAAAAAACTAATTACATAACTCGCTTAGAAACTACGATACGAATTTATTAAGCCTAATTAATCTATTATTAGCACATGTGGGTCACTGTAGCACTTAAGGCTAATCACTAATTAGGCTTAAAATATTTGTCTCGCGATTTCCAACTAAATTGTGTAATTAATGTTTTTTTATGTGATAGGTGAATTTTTTTAAAAAAAGTAAACCAGGCCCGAACCTGCTCACCTCGGTAGTACGGATGCAACTGTCCGCTACCCTGCTAGGCCCGCCTGCAAAAAAACGTCGCAGCAGGTCCCTACGAGCACCGGCGTTTGCAAGCCGGCTTGGGTGTGTACTTCGCGAAAATTTGTGGCTCTAGTTACTGTAGCATTTTGTTTTATTTGTTATTTAGTGTCTAGTCATAGATTAATTAGGCTCAAAAGATTCGTCTCGTGGTTTTTTATCAAATTGTATAATTAGTTTTTTTCATCTACATTTAATGCTTCATGCATGTGTCAAACATTCGATGTGACGGAAAATCTTAAAAATTTTTAGAAACTAAACATGGCCTTAAAGTGGGTAACTAGCAGGCCTAATCAGCGAACCTGCATTTTCCTGCATAGACCTACAACGCCCGCATCTTCTACGAACCGCATCACAGCGAATCGACGTTACAGCAGCTATGCGTCGCCGTGACGCCGTTGTCGGTAGCCCCGATGAGTTCAATTATCTGTCCATACATTTCTAACGTTTTTTTGTAGCTGTGCAATCTGCAAATACAAGAACAGCAGCTAGCAGGCATTTGGTTGAGCCGCTGCGGAATGCAACAACTCGTATAATCAGTTCGCTAGTCCTTTAAGGGACATGAAAGTTTCCTCCAATCTCAAGCACCTAACACTTAACACCTTTACTAATAATGTTCTTATATACAAGAGGAAACAAGTGTCCACGAGCCGAGTGATTATACACAGCAAGAGATAGGACGGAGGCATTTGAGCTGAGCGCAAACGTATAGATGCAGGCTTCTGCAGTATCCTGCAATCTGCTAGCTTTCTTGACTGCAAGGCCCGGCAAGAGAAAGCAGGAGTGCATGAGATGCTAGCAGGCTCCTGCAGAGTTACGCCCGCAGGCAGGCCCGCTTGCATCCGGCAGATGCGCCCGGCGTCTGCATTCTGTGTAGTATTTCTGTTCTCTCTCGGCCTGTGTATGAAAGCTGATGTGGCCGCGTGAACAAGCCACGCCCCAGTTTCTGGCTTCCTATAATTTATTTATTTAAAAGAATGTTAATAAGTTATTTATTTTTATGGAAAAACTTCTTTCGCAGTGGAGTAGCAAGCAAAGCATATGCGGTGGTTAAACGGCCCGTGCCCGTGCCGGTAAACCCAAACCGGGCTGCCACTACGGCCCATGCACGGCATGCGTCACCAGGCCGTGCCGGTACGGGTCTGATGCTAGACGGGCCACGCCAACGTTGCGGGCTCGGGCAGCCTTTCTGTCCGTCTACAATCCAAGGTCTGCTAGCTGTCTAAAATAAATACTCCATCCGTTCAAACTATAAGAAGTTATGATTTTTTTAGATACCCGGCTTTTATTATATATCTAAAAAATAGTGTAATTCTAAAAAAAGAGTATACAACAAATTTACTTATTTAAAAAGGTCAAATGTCTTATGATTTGGAACGAAGGGAGTAAATAGTTGTTCGTTTCGCTGAAATTTAACTTATGCTGATGCTTACGTTGATTTATTGTGAAAGTAAAATACTGTTCGTTTGATGAAAAATACTACTGAAATAGTTCAATATCAATCTTGCTAGCATCCGGTTGTTTGAAACTTGGTAGGCATAGGTCATAAACCTTATTTGGCATTTGGTATTCAGTTTCATCAAGATTTAAACAGTTGCGCATTTATTTCTTTCCACATACATGCGAGAACAAGGCTGTTGCCCTCAACGAATCTGAATGGTGACATCTTTCCCGAGATGGAGTCTGATTTTTGAAAATGGAGGCCTATAAAAGGTAGAATTTGGTCAAATATGACACCACGGTCTAGAAATAGCCAGGTATTGAGCTCTATAATAATCTTGGACATAATAGAGTCGGAGTCATTGATAAGGCACAGGAGTAGTGTTTATAAGCGTATTTTTGTTGACTAGATTCGATTCGGGAGTCCTAAACCACCTTCCATTTTTGGCTTGCAAATGGAATCCCAAGAACCTTGTGTATGGGAGTCCTAAACCACCTTCCATTTTCACCCAGGTTGCGCCCGGGCTTCCTGCTGCGCTGCCACATTGGGAGCGATGGAGAGCAAGAGTTTTTTTACTGTGAGGACGGAGAGAGAGACGGTTCCAGAACCAAATATTTTTGCATTGACCACCGGGAGGCTAACACGTGGAGGGAACAGTAAACATGGGTGAAAGGAGATTTGAACGGTGAAATCGGAATCAAACGGTGAAAATCAATTTTACTAACGTGGATAATATAATGAACTATTTTGCACCAGCTAAAGACCAACTTTTCTATAAGGGTGTGTCTCCTCGTCATAACCATTAGTCATCTTCAACCTCCCACCGCGCTCTCTTGTCCTCGCATCTCTCCTCCCTCGCGCAGTCATCTTCTTCCTCCTCACGCCTTCTCGTCCTCGTGGCCCAACCTGCTTGCCTAGCTGACGCCCCTCCTCTGCCTCGTCCTCGGCCCTGCCTCGCCGTGGCGCGCTTGGGTTGCCCCAGAGCTCCGTAGTCACCGCGACCGCCGCCTTCTTCCCCTTCCTAGCCCTGACATGGTCCGGCCATGAAACTCCGATGACCTGGCCCGACATGGCCGTGGAGCTCCATCCATGGAGCTCCTCTGCCCCGACTTGGCCCGGTCGCCTCCACTGCCGCCAGGCCCCTGATCGCCTGGCCGTCGTCCCCACTATTGCCTGACGGTGACTGACGGAAACACACCGGCATTTGAGTTTTTTTTTTGTTTCTATAAATGGTTAAGTCATCAACAAAAAGACCGAAAAGGTTTGTAGAACATCGAGCCAAAAGTAACCTATACGGTAGTTGTCGTGTCCATAGCTCAACTCATTAATAACAACGACAAAAAAGTACAACAAAAGCAGACACCATTGCTTGATTCCTGCAGAAGTCTGAATATACCCTTAGGATTGATTCTCCGCTGACAGTAACTGAAAATGACGTAGCGGAGATACGTACATGCACTAACTTTTATAAAATGACCATAATACCCTTTACGTGGCAAAGCATAGAGCTCAAATGATGAATCTATCTATCCTCTCTAAAGCTCTAGCCATCTCAAATTTTACCACGAAAGCTTGCTAGCTAGCAAGCTTGCACTCATGGTGCATGGTCTTGATCAAACATGGCACTCACATGTTGCTCACCGATTTACACACATCATGCGAGTTTCTTAAACCCCTCTAACTGCATCAAGATGGTTTGAATTCCTAATACGACTATACCACCCGTGGTGTTTCATTAATGCCTAAGAAAACCCATGCTGTAACAAAGAATGTAGCTTACTGTAACAAATTCTTTAGAGAAACATGTTTTACCAAGAGCCTGCTTGTCACATTCGACACGAATATCATGAGCACTGTACAAGAAATTGTCCAGCCTTCTAACCAAGTTTTAACCCGAGGTCTTTCCTTAAAAATTCACGGATGACCTCAACCAGCGTACACGAGGGCGGAGGAGGCACATACCCGGATACCCGTCCAGGTCCTGCCGCGACCGCAAGCCCGCAACGCGCCACCCCCGAACTGCCACGCGGCGGTCCACGTCCCGCCACGTGCAATCCACAGGCGCTGCATCTGTCGTCGGTCTCGGGTTTCCGGTGGGTGATGCCCACGGTGCCCGCCGCTCCAAGCACCGACATCCCCGCAGCAGCATTGCGTCGCGTCCCGATCTCACCGCGAGGAAGCACCGCCGCTCCCGCTGACTCCTGGGCCAGGAGGTTGGACCCGACCCCTTCTAGCCAGGTCCCATGTGGACGACGGCTGGACGCCTTTTCCAGCCCGGCCGCCCGGCGGGGAGGAATCCCCATCCCCCCTCCTCACGCACGCTCCTCGCCATCTTTAGCCTGGGCCCCACCTCCCGTGCCGTGGCCATTAAAGCGGGACCGACCGGGCGCTCCCTGCCTCCTCGTCTCGTCGCTCCCAGCGCTCCGTTCCACCGACCAGATCCACCCCACCCCACCCAAGCCAGCCATGCCGGCGCCGCCGCCGCCGCTGCTGCCGCCGGCGGGGGAGCCGTTCCGCGTGTTCGTGGGGTACGACCCGCGGGAGCACGAGGCGTACGAGGTGTGCCGCCGCAGCCTGCTCCGCCGCTCGTCGATCCCGCTGGACGTGCGCCCGATCCGGCAGCCGGAGCTCCGCGCCGCGGGGCTCTACACCCGAGCGCGCGGCCCCACGGAGAGCACCGAGTTCTCCTTCACGCGCTTCCTCACCCCGTACCTCGCGGGATACCGCGGCTGGGCGCTCTTTGTCGACTGCGACTTCCTCTACCTCGCCGACCTCGCCGAACTCCTCGCCGCCGCCGTCCCGCCCGGCTCTGCCGACCGCATCGCCGTCGCCTGCGTCAAGCACGAGTACCAGCCCGCCGAGGCCACCAAGATGGACGGCGCCATCCAGACGGTGTACCCGCGCAAGAACTGGTCCTCCATGGTGCTCTACAACTGCGCCCACCCCAAGAACGTGGCCGCGCTCACCCCACAGGCCGTCAGCACCCAGACCGGCGCCTTCCTCCACCGCTTCGCCTGGCTCGACGACGACGAGATCGGGGAGCTGCCCTTCGCCTGGAACTTCCTCGTCGGCCACAACCGGGTCGACCCCGCCGACCCGGCCACGCGCCCCAGGGCCATCCACTACACCTCCGGCGGGCCGTGGTTCGAGCGCTACAGGGACTGCGAGTTCGCCGACCTCTGGCTCAAGGAGGCCGAGGAGCTCAGGGCCGAGAAGGACAAGCTCAAGCTCCTCAAGGACAAGGACGACGCCGACGTCAAGCAAGGGGAGGAGGCGGCGCAGGAGAAGGGGAAGTGATGATCGTCATCATCGATCGGTGATACTGCATTGGATGGATTGGTTCGTTCTGTGCTATGCTCCAGAGATTTCATTCCTCCTCGACAATGTATCCATTCATCTGACGCACCAATGTAGTCTTACATCGATCTGATGTCTGAGAGATTAGATTGATGGTAGGCTTGTATGGATAAGTTGGATTAATAATGTAATGATAAGAAGAAAATTGGTAGTTGCAATCGGTGTCGGTGGGTCTCTGGATTCTGAATGCTCCGTTTAAGGAATACCAACCGTATATTCTTCAGCATTGCGCCGGTGAGGTTTGTCATCACATGGCCCCTTCCCCTGAAACAGACTCTGGGACGGCGTCTCTGTAATCCAGCCGTGCGGAGAATGCGACTTGTTCCTGCCTCCGATCGATCCTGCATTGCCGGAGCAACGACGGTGTGCTGTCCCATTTTTTGCTAGACATTGTGCATTTTCACCAGGGAGATGGCCAGATAGGATCTTGGGCGTTGAACATTTCATGTGCTGCACATTACTGCATTTGGTAACCTGGGAACGTTGCCTGAACATAGAGCTGTGTACAGTAATCTGCAGAGATCTTTCAGTCTTTTTTTATTGTCTGATTTATGGGGTGTTTGATGCAGGATTAAAGTTTAGTTGGTGTCACATCGGATGTTACATGGGGTGTCGTATGGGTGTTCGGATACTAATAAAAAAACAAATTACAGATTTCGTCAGTAAACCGCGAGACGAATTTATTAAGACTAATTAATCTATCATTACCACAATATTATCAAATCATAGATTAATTAGACTTATCAAATTCGTCCCGCATTTTAGTCTCGATCTGACAGCACTGTGTATTGGAGTCGGTGCGCTGGAAAACGATGGAAGTCTCTCAGAACAGCTGTGTATTGGACTGTCGGGCCTTGCCATCTGATGCGGCCAGAATCGTCTAAACCGTAGGGCGTAGGATCCTCCAATGTTGGTGACTCGGCTTGTGATGATGCGGACAGTGCAGGTTTAGATTTGAATTATTGATAAATGATGAAATGTAGAGTTTACTTTTGTCTCAGTAAGGGCCAGTAGTAAAGGTGACTTACCTGCATACTGCATACTCCCTCTGTCCCCTTTTATGTGACGTTTAATATAACATTTACTATCTGTATCAGGACAAACGTGATGACCAGGTGCATAGAAAGGTGAGTGAACCTGGACATGCTGCAGGAGTGCCAGAACGTCTCTTAAATGGGGACATAGGGAGTAGTGTCAAGCATCGAAATCATCCTACTATATATACGCCTTGTTTAGTTTGCCTCAAAGTTCCAAGTTTTTTCACTCTCTCTTCATCACATCAATTTTTAACCGCTTATATGGAGTATTAAATATAGGTACAAAAAATAACTAATTACACAGTTTAGTTGGAAATCACGAGATAAATCTTTTGAGCCTAGTTGGTCCATGATTGGACAATATTTGCCAAAGAAGACGAAAGTGGTACTATTCATCGGGTTGAAATTTTCTTCCATTCATGGAAGAAAATTTCAACCCGATGAATAGTACCACTTTCGTCTTATTTGGCAAATATTGTCTAATCGTAGACCAACTAGGCTCAAAAGATTCATCTCGTGATTTCCAACTAAACTGTGTAATTATTTATTTTTTACCTACATTTAATACTCCATGCAAGCGGCTAAAATTTGATGTGATGGAGAGAGAGTGAAAAAACTTGGAATTTTGATGTCATCTAAACAAGGCCATAGATAGAGAAAACATGATACGCGATGTGACAGGTGAGCTCACCTTTTTGCCGAAGATGATTGAGGATTTGGCCCAATTGGATGATATGATGAATTAATTTCACCCAGCAAAATTCAGCTTCCTTAAGCTTAAGCAAATGATTAATTCATCGTTAGCAAAAATGATAGAATGAATTGGAGGATATCCATGTCAAAAATAACCCTACGAGAGGCTAAGAGGTGTCGTTTCCATAGCTTCCCGTAGACTTGGAGGCTACTCATTAATAGCAAGGACTAAAAAGGTACGGCGAAAGTGGACACTCTTTGTCTGATTCCTTGTAAGCCTGTATAGGATTGATTTCTCGCTGACTTTAACTAAAAAATGACGTAAAGGAGATGTATGCATGCACTAACTTTATGAAATGGCCATAATACCCTTTATGTCGCAACTCGCAAAGCATCAATCACAATGGGCCAATCTATTGTATCAAAAGCTTTAACCAACTTAAATTCTTACCATGAAAGCTTTTTTTGTTTAAGAGTGTGTTTGGTTGTAGACCAGAAAAAGCTTGACCAAATTTGTCTATGGCCAAAGTTAGGGTTGGGAGGACCACCCTTTCCATTGATGCCCCTCGCTTAGCCCTGACCACGGCTAGATCCGACGGCTTGTCAACCTCCCCATCCCTTTACCCCCAAAGTTGTTCCTTTTCTTGCCCTTCTCAAGGCGACAAGGCAAGGCCACCAACATCGAAAAAGATAAAGAAGGATCCAATTTTACTGAAACCGGGTAGGAGAGTGAGTTTGTTGAAGCTCCAAGAGACTCTCCATATTCTTCCTAAATGCTGGGAATAGAGATTTTGTTGAAAAACTACCCTCCAACAGTTTCTCCAAATGGTCATCCAAATATAGCCATCTTCTATTCTAGAATTTTTTGCTAGCCAAAAATAGAAGACGAGAATGGCTCTCGAGAGTGCGCATGAGATATAGAAAAACAGTTAGAGAGTGAAAGATATAGAAAGCAATTTTTATGCAAATAGCTCTTCAAATGATAATTTAGAGAGTGGGATTTAGAAAAGCTCTTTGAGGCTCCACTCTAGCTTGCCACCGGACTCCATGACATGTTACTCCACCCCTCTGGAGCCTCCTTCAAACGATCACCCCTCCCCCGGGCTCTCACCTCCGGCCAAGATTTGCCTCCCACTGAGCTCCCCTCTCAGTTGAGCATCATTCTCCAAGCCAAGCTTCTCACCGGCCGAGCACCGTCCTTCGACTGAGCTCCTTCACTAACCGGACACGTTACAACCACCAAGCTACCAATCAACAACCTCACCACCCAAGATCAATCATCGGCCAATCAAGGTTTGATTCTCGACTTCAACTTCTATCCATTCATGGTTCGAGCCATGGTTTGAGCGCTACAACGACTGCGAGTTAGTCGACCTTTGTCTCAAGGAGGCTAAGGAGCTTAGGGCCGACAAAGCTCCTCAAGGAAAAGGATGACACCGACATCAAACAAGAGGAGGCGGCGCAGGAGAAGGGTAAGTGATCATCATTCGGTGATACTGCATTGGATGGATTGCTTCGTTCTGTGCTATTCTATCGAGATTGATTTCTTTCCTTCTTGCCCACAACAATCTATTACTTTGTTACTGCTGATATCTGAGAGATTAGGATGATGGTTGCCTATGTATGGATAAGCTAGAGCAATAATGATAAGAAGAAAATTGGTAGGTGCAATCGGTGGGGCTGTGGATTCTGAATGCTCATTGTTTAACGAATACCAACCGCATCTTCTTCAGCGTTGCACCGGTGAGTGTTTTTTTTTTGGAATCATCATTCATTGATTAAACAGCGTTACTACAATCAAATTGCAACACATGTTGCAAGAAGCTAGGTGGATCAGACCACACAAAAGAAGCTAAGCTAGAACTTCTTCAGCGTTGCGCCGGTGAGGTTTCTCATCACATCACCCGTGGCGTGTCTGTAATCAAGCTGTGCAGAGAATGCGACTTCTTACTGCCTCCAATCCTGCATTGCCGTAATAACTACGATGTGGTGTCCTATTTTTTGCTAGACATTGTCCATTTTCACTGCTGGAACAACAACGATGTGCTGCCCTATTTTTTCCTAGACATTGTCCATTTTCACTCAGCCCCGTTAGCTTCCTGGGGATTGACCGTCCGGAAGAATTCCGGGCCGGATTCATTACTTAATTTATACTGAACTTTTCACGTCCAGAATAGTTCCTTGCGTCATACCGGCTAAACGAACGGAGCCTCACGAGATGGGATCTTGTGAGATCACTGAACGTGAACATTTCTTCATGTGCTGCACGTGTTGCCGCATTTGGTAACCTGGGAACGTTGCGTGACAATATGGTTGTGTACAGTAATCTACAGAGATCTTTCAGCCTTTTTTTCTGATTTAATTCACTGAACCTCAGCAACTTAGCTTTACCAGTGAAGCATGTATTTTTTTCAGTTCCATAAAACGGCTTCACCAACGAAGCTGAAGCTGGAAAAAAACATTTGGTAAAACAACTTTTCAAGAAAGATAACATAGAGTTAGAAAAAACTAGTATTTTTAGCTTCACAGAAATTGAAAAATCAACTTTTAGGAATAAGTTGTATCATCCAGGCCTTGGTAGGAGAAGCTAAAAAAACAGTTTCGTGACGCTGGGGCAAAAGTCCGACAAATCGGGCCCTAAAGTATGTAAATTGAAGGCATTCCTGTAATCCATGCGGCGATAGACCCTGGACGAACATGCATTTTGACCATTCGTTTATAGACTCTGCTTCTTAGTATTTATTTACCTGCTCATTCCATTGAGATCTCTTCCCTCATCTCATGGATCTTTTTTTAGTCACGTGCGCGGATTGAAAAAAGAAATTTTATCCTTCTACCTATCTCTATCTACATGCCATTTAGTAAAGGATTAAAGAAAGAAAGAGCACTATGGACAAAACCACCAATGCATGCATATTTTTCGTGCTGATCCAAAAAGCACCCAGCCACACCAACTATTAGATACTTGTGTATCCAAACAAGCTGACCATGATCTAAACAGGGTCATACTAAAAGGCTTCAACCCATACAAGGTTAAGTAGAGTGCTTCAGTTCTCATGGCCTTCATCAGGGCAAGCACAACGACAAACAGAAAATCCATCAGGTAGCCCAGAGTCAGGTGTTGCATAATCATGCACACCATTCATTATCCCAATCCTCCATCATTTCCATCACCATTTACAGTGTTTTTTCACTGAACTAGATCAGGAGGAAGGTTTGGGGAGCATTTCAGCTAGGGATGATCCTACTTATCCTGGATCTAATCTAGTTGTGATGGGGTAAGGAATTGAAAGAATTCAGAAGGAGATGACCGATTCGAATCGGATTAGGATAGAAACCCTAACCCTAACCCCATCTCGAAACCAAGAAACCCAAGAAACAAGAGGACGGATTGGAAGGGGTTCCTACATGGGGACCTCCTACACCGTCGCCACTTCCGGACGTCGCATGGACGCTGCGCGGGACGTCAGTCCGAGCCGCCGGGGCGAGGTCTCGCCGCCGCGCGGTTCTCCGCTTCGAGCATGGGCAAAGGGCACCGCCACCCAGACCGCACGCACGGTGGCGCGCTCAGCCTAGGACGAGCGAGCGCGCACCGGCGAGGGGACCGGCTGTGGCGCCACCACCTCCCTCCGGTCGCCATGACGGCCACCGCTGCTCCGCTGCGAGCTGAACGAAGGGGAGGGAATGAGAAATGAGAGCTAGGGTTTCGGGGGAGTGATGGTCTTGTTTGGCCGAAACGGCCGGACAGCCGTCCGATGCCGATCTACGGCCAGGGACAGCCGAACCGGCTTTCGGCCTAGGCGAGGCAGCGCTTTCCCGGCCCAGGCCCACGTTGCGACCTAGGGCGCGGGGCGCGCTACGCGCGCGGTTGCGAGCGGGCCGTGGGAGCGTTTCAGCGCTGACTGGACCGAAATGGCCAGATGAAATGCCAGTCATGGTTTTTTGTTTTTTTCTTTTTTCCCGAAACAGGTTTTGGATGTATTTTGAACATTTTGAATCGAATTTGATACAAATCTCTGTATAATTTTTGTCCAATGATAATTTTGTTCAAAGAACAATATAGTTTTGTAATCGTTTCTGGAAAATAGAATTAAAAGATTTATTCATGTTTCCGCTGCATATTCAAAGTTATTGTTTTCATTATTAAATTCGAACAAATGGAAGAATTTAATTTTGAAAAATAGATATGTTTTTATATTATTATAATATTGTTATTATTCTGACCAACATTAATTAATAGCAATATTATGATATTATTTAAGAGTTTTGTCATGCATTAATTCTATTTCTGCCCAACGGTTATATAAAATTACTGTAGAGAACAATTGTATGCTTTAATTTTAACCAACGTTGGAACTAAGGCATGCAATTGTTAGTATTATTACGTTCTCACTTTACATGAATTGTGTTTTCAAGAGAATACTCCTTGATGAGTTGTATCAAAGAAATCCCAACTCTCAAAGGAGATAACCACACTAAGTGGAAGAGAAAGATCGACCTAGCCTTCATCTTGGCTGAGGTGGACTGGGTAGTCATCACACAGTGTCTCACTGAGCCTGTGGCACAGGTGAGGGAGGCTAATGAGACTGATGCTGCATGGTAGACCAAACAAAGGGACTTTGCTCCCATAAAGATGTCATATGATCTTGATCATAAAAAGTGGGTCACTAGCAACAAGAAGTGTTTGACTGTGATAAAGAACATAATTGAGCCTACGATAGTGGGCTCAATTCCAGAGTGTGACACAGTTACAGAGTACTTTGATAGAATAAAGAGTCAGTTAACTGGCTCTTCAAAGACATATGCTACCCAGCTGATAAAGCAGCTGCTGATAGAGAGGTACTCTGTAGGTAGTAGTGACATAAGAGAGCACATACTAAGGATGAGCAATTTGGCATCCAAGCTAAAACCAATGGATCTGGCTCTCAAGGATGAGTTCTTTATCCATCTGATTTTTGCTTCCTTGCCAAAAGAAATTTGACATTTTTGTTGTTAACTACAACATACAGCCTGAGAAGTGGGACTTAGAGAAGCTCATAGCTATGTGTGTGCAGGAGGAGAAGAGAATAAAAGTTGCAAATGGTGGTACTATCAACTATCCTCAAAGGCACAGGGAAAGACTCTCATGCACCATCAGCCTCAGCAGAAGAAGTTTACAGTGGAGAAAGATCAGTGTCTTCATTGCAAGAAGACAGGACATTACAAGAAAGACTGTTCTGATTTCTTAAAGATGATCGTGGCAAAGAAAGGTGAAAACATTATTATGTTCATAAATGAATCCCTGTATGTACAATATTTAAAATTTACTTGGTGGATTAACTCAGGAGCAATTGTTCATGTTGCTAATTCTTTACAGGGATTTCATTCGATGAGAACTACACAAAGAAGAGAAAGATGCATTAAAGTCGCAAATGGAGTCCAAGCAGATGTTGAAGCCGTTGGCGACCTTTCTCTAGAGCTTGCTGATGGTTTTATGCTTTTACTTAGGGATGTTCGGTATGTTCCTTCTTTACAAAGAAACTTGATTAGTATTTCATACTTGAATAATGATGGTTATGATTGTCATTTTGGAAATGGCAAATGTGAGATATGGTTTAATGCTAAATGTGTTGGTCTTGCCTTCCAACAAGACGAGCTTTATTTATTATCACTTCATGAAAATATGAATTCTATATGTGATGTGAATGAAAATGTGTCCTCGCCTATGAATGCAAACAGAAAACGAAAGAGAACTCATGATGTATCGTCGAAATTATGGCACTGTCGTTTAGGCCATATTTCGAGGAAGAGAATAGAAAGATTAGTTAAAAATAAAATTCTTCCTCCATTAGAGTTCTCAGACCTAGTACAATGTATAGAATGTATTAAAGGAAAGTATGCAAAGAAAATTAAAAAAGATGTCAAACGAAGCCAGGAATTTTAGAGATAATTCACACAGATATCTGTGGTCTATTTCCTGTGAAGAGTGTGGATGGTTGTGACTCGTTCATTACATTCATAGATGATTACTCACGTTTTGGCTACATTTATCTAATCAAGAAAGAACAGAAGCGTTGGATAAATTGAAGATATTTAAGGCTGAAGTTGAAAATCAGCACAATTTAAAGATTAAGATAGTCAGATCTGAACGTGGAGGGGAGTACTACGGTCGGCATACCCCATATGGCCAAGTTCCTAGACCTTTTGCAAAATTTTTACAGAAGAATGGCATAGTGGCCCAGTATTCTACACCGGGTGAACCTTAGCAGAATAGAGTAGCTGAAAGACGTTACCGTACCCTGATGGATATGATGCACAATATGATAAGTTACTCCACCTTACCGTTGGGTCTATGGATGGAGGCGTTAAAAATCGCCATTCATATTCTCAATAGAGTACCAAGTAAGTCGGTGCCTAAAACACCATATGAGTTCTGGACAGGAAGAGTACCCTCACTAAACCACTTACGTGTGAAAGGTCCTTGTTTGGTTTTGGTAATTGAGTGACAACTTAGGTGGACTAATATGTGGTTATGAGATACACATGAGATTAGTCCACAGGTGATGGTGTCATGGAGGAGCTCATTGCATATGAGACATGACATGGAGCCATATGACCAAGGTGGAGAAGATCGAGATGAGGCTTGGCTTGATGGACCGGTTGCAAGTGTGAAGGGCAAGTTGAAGACTTTGGAGCGAGGGACCGCATGTGACGGTGAAGCTTGAGCAAGACTTGGCGCCGATGGACCGAAGCACGGTGAAGAGCAAGTGAGGTCAAGATCGATGAACCAATACGGTCACGTGATGATATGAAGTGGATCATATCATTTGGTGATTGATTGGTGCATGTGTTGCATCAACATTTGAGGAGATGGAATGGAATGCGCAAGGCAAAGGTATAACCTAGGGCATTTCCATTTCATCGGTCATAGGTGTGTAGAGAAGTTGATGACCGGATTTAGGATAGATGGACATACTATTAAGAGGGGCAAACTTGTTTGCATATCGGTCATCTAGTGCCACTCGAGTGATCTAACTATGCATCGTTGCTAGGATTGAGTGGCGTGGTAAGTTGAGTGGTTAACTCCTTCGGTAAAATGTTTATGAAAAATGCTAACACACGTGCACAAGGTGATGAACACTTGTTGGTGTTGGCACATTTGCAAAGGTGACGGAGCTTGAGCGGTAGAGAGGGTTTGGGGCGTTTTCGAGGAGTTGAAACGACTATTTTCCACTACGCCGGAAGTCGGAAAAGAAACAGAGGCGATCGGAGGTCACCAGGGTGATTGGACGCTGCACCGGACGTGTCCGGTCAGTTCAACGCAGCAGTCAGGCGCACGGGTGTTAGGGTTTGCAACCGGCGCGTCCGGTCCCTCGCAGAACCGGAGCATCCGGTCGGGCACCTAGAGGAGTAGAGCGTGGCGTTCACATGCGATCGGACGCATCCGGTCACGATGGGAGCTCTCTGGACCGTGACCAGTCGCTGGCACTGTCGCGTCCGATCATTGCGTGGAGCACGTCCGGTCGATTGGGCGGCGCATCACGTCCGGTCGATTGCGTTTGACCGTTGGCGCCCAGTGACCGTTGGAGGATCGATCGGTCGCGGTTGATTTCGGGAGGACACGTGGACGGCGCAGGGCGATCGGACGCGGTGCAGCGCGTCCGGTCAGTTTGACCAGCGCGTCCGGTCATTGCGTGTTGTGCCCAGTGAAGGGGTACAACGACTCTTTTCGTGGAGGGGCTTATAAATAGCTCATTGGCCAGCCTTGGCCGGTAGCTGAGCACACTATAGTCTTTGTGGCTTGTGTGGTAGTGCTTGGGAGCCCTCTAACTCACTCATGCTTGATAGTGTTCATCGGATCGAGTGAGAGAGCGATTCTAGTGCGTTGCTTTGAGAGATTGCATCGTGTGGCACTAGGTGATCGTGTTGCAAGCCGGTGGTGTTACTCTTGGAGGTTGCCATCTCCTAGACGGCTTGGTGGCTTGTGGCTTTGTCGAAACTCGCAAGAAGATTGTGCGAGGCTCCGGAGAAGCTTTGTGAGGGGGATTGTGCTCACCCCGCGGGGATCGCGAAGAGCAACTCTAGTTGAGCGTGTTATTGAGCTACCACACTTGATGGTGGGTTCTTGTGGTGCCTTTTGAGAGGCTCGGTGTGTGACCGATTAGCCGCCTGAAAGCCCAAGTTTGGTTTTGGTAATTAATGACACCAAGTTGCTAATGCCATGTGTTAAGTGTTTTAAGTTAGGCATAAGCAACCCATGTGATGAAGGTGTATGTGGCAAGGAGTGGTGGCCACAAGATCACAAAGAAATAGTGCATGGACATGAAATGACGATCATGGTGGAGATGCACATAATATGATGGACTTGATGATCAAGTGGAGGAAAAGTATCTAAGAGCGCAAGGCAAAGGTATAACCATAGGGTTTTCCTTTTGCCGGTCTAAGATGAGTAGAGAAGTGATTGACCGGGTTTAGGATACATAGCCGACTATCAAGAGGGGCAATCACGGTTAGCTCGGGAATCAAGTGCCACTAGATCAATGTCTTGAGCATATGCATTAGGATCTAGTTGAGAGCTAACATAACGCCTTGGAAAATATTTGTGAAATGCTAACGCACATGCACATGGTGGCGTACACTTGGTGGTGTTAGCACATTTACGAAGGCGGATGTGTTTAAGCGGTAGAGAGGGGTTTGGGTTCCGCTCTCCCTCCCGCCGAGCGTGCGAGCGCGGGATTCAGGCGTTTTTGAGGAAATGAAATGCCTATTTTCCACTGCGCCGGAAGTCGGAAAAGTAACGGAAGCGAACGGCGGTCACTATGCTGCACCGGACGCTGCACCGGATGCGGTCACGGTATGACCGGACGCGTCCGGTCAGTTCATCGCGGCGCAGGCGCTGGGGTTTGTGACCGGACGCGGGTCTGGTCTGACCAGCGCGTCCGGTCAGTTCAACTGGGCGTAAGAGTTAAGCGCGCGACCGGCGCGTCCGGTGCCTCATGGGACCGGAGCGTCCGGTCAGGCGTCCAGTGAGGCCGAGCGCAGCGAAGCGCGATCGGACGCGGCTGGCGCGTCCGGTCACGTGTGACCGGACGCGTCCGGTCTCGTCGGGTGCTTACTGGAACGCGACCGGACGCTGGCACTGTCGCGTCCGGTCAATCGAAGGAGCGCGTCCGGTCAGGGTAACGGCTAGTTCTGACGCGCACTGTTCACGGTTGTCGTGTAGTGACCGGACGCGTCCGGTCACCCTGACCGGAGCGTCCGGTCAGCGCGATTTCTGCTGCGTCATCCGTAACGGCTAGCTGCGTACCCCTTCATTATAAATAGAGGGTGTCCGGGGTTTGAGGGGAACTCTTGCACATTTTGAGACCTAGAAACATCCTTTGAGCTAGAGAACAACCCCTCCACTCATCTCTTTGATTGATTGCACATCTTGAGTGAGATTGAGTGAGATTCAAGTGCATTGCTTGAGAGTTGCATTCTAGAGGCACTTGATCTTCGAGTTGCTGCGGATTTCTTGTTACTCTTCCGTGTTTCCCGACACGGTAGACGGCTTGGAGCAGCGGAGGTGATTGAGCTCGCAATTGAAGATTGTTGGAGCCTTCACCAAGTGTTGTAAGGGGTTCTTGATCCTTCCCCGCGGGAGTTCGCGAATTGGATACTCTAGTGGAGCTTGTGTCTTGGAGGATCCCCATCTTGTGTGCGGTTGTGCGGTGCCCGCCGAGGGCTCGACTCTTGATAGTCGATTAGCTCGTGAACCGACAAGTGGGTGTATCGCCACAACGAGGAGTAGCTTGCCGGGAAGCAAGTGAACCTCGGGATAAATTCTTATGTCATTCTCTTCCCGAGGATTTCTCTTGTGTGATTGTTTGATTGGTACTTCTCATCTCTACACGGCGGTATAATCTCTCGAAGCTCTTCTCTCGTATTACATCTTGTTTCTAGCTTGTTGTTGTTGTGTTTAGTGGATAGCCTTGTTCTAGACTTGTGTAGGTGGCTTGCTTAATTAGTTAGAGCTAGTGCATTTTGCTCCGCCACCTTTTGTACTAACTTGTGGTTAAGTAATTGTTGTAGAAGTTTTAATTAGGCTATTCACCCCCCCTCTAGCCTATTTGGACCTTTCAAGTGGTATCGGAGCCGAGGCACCGTTTATTTGAGGCTTAACAACCTATGGTGAAGAAGAAATGGCTCAATTAAGTTTGCACATCAACAACACCAAGAAGGCACCTCACTTTGATGGCACAAATTATGTATATTGGAAGGTTAAGATGACCGCACACCTCAAGTCAATCAATAGAGAAGTGTGGAAGGTCACCAAAACAAAATTTGAGGTCGCTAATCCGGAAGCACCTACACCAGCGGAAGAGAAGAAGCTCCAATGCAATGACATTGCCATTAGTGCTCTTCATGAGGCGCTAGATGACAAAACCTTTGAGCAAGTGAAGAACATTGAGATCGCTCATGATGCTTGGGCCAAGCTAGAAGAAACATTTGAAGGCACCGAAGGCACAAAGACCGCTAAAGCATATATCTTGCAAGAAAAATTTTCAAGCTTCAAGATGCAAGATGATGAAAGTGTATCGGAAATGTTTCATAGATTGCAAGTCATTGTCAATGAGCTCAAGGCACTTGGTGAGGAAGTCAAGGACAACCAATTCTCTATGAAGTTCTTGAGAAGCTTGCCCAAGAGGTTTGATACATTGATCACCGTGCTAGTGAGGACTACATTGAAGGATTCAACTCCTCAACAAATATTTCAAGAAGTGATGACCGATGATTCATATAGAGAAGATGATGAGAAGGATGAGTTGGTCAAGAAAAAGAAGAAGGAAAATGAGAAGAAGGATGATGAGAAGAAGAAGAGTGTGGCATTCAAAGCCACCACATCCAAAGTCAAATCCAAGATTGAATCATCAAGTGATGAAGACTCAAGCTCTTGTGATAGTGATGACATTGATGAGAAGATGGCTCTCTTTGTCAAGCAATTTGGCAAATTCATGAAGAAGAAAGGCTTTCGTGCAAGAAGGAGGAAGAACTCATCCAAGAAGAATGAGCATACCATGAGATGCTTTAGATGCCATAGCAAGGACCATCTCATTGCAAAGTGTCCCTATGATAGTGATGATGAAGATGCTATCAAGAAGGAAAGGAAGAAGCAAAAGAAGAAGCAAGAAAAGAAGGAGAGCTCACATAAGAAGAAGAATGATTCTCATGTTGCTACATGGGATAGTGATGATTCCTCAAGTGATGATGAGGATGACAACAAGTGCAAGAAGAAGGGACATGCTAGCATTGCTATTCAAGAGAAGGTCTCCCTCTTCGACACTCCATCGTGCTTCATGGCTAAGGCCGCTAAGGTATCATTCGATGATGAGAGTGATCATGATAGTGATAGTGATAGTGATGAAGAAGAATTCACTAAAGATGAACTAATCACTATGCTAGAAGATTGCACTCAACATTTTAAAGAATCTAGAAAGGAGTGCAAGGGCTTGCTTAAGGAAAAGAAAAACCTTATGCAAGAACTTGATGAGCTTAGGGCATCTTATGAGAGTCTAAAGGTAGACCATAAGAAGCTTCAAAAGTCTCACACTAAGCTTGAAGAAGCTCATTCCTCTCTAGTTGAAAAATGTGAAAACATGTCAACTAATGTTGAGAAAGCTAAAACTTGCAACATAAGCATATCATGTGATATAATTGATGAATCTTGTCATAAGCCTATTGTTGTTGCTCCCACTAACCCTTCATGTAGCGCATCTACATCATCCTCATCTAGTAGTGATGGTTTCACTTGTGACTCCACACTAATAGTTGAGAATGAAAATCTCAAGAAGGAGGTAAAAGAGCTCAATCACACCTTAGCCAAGGCTTATGGTGGTGAGGACCGCTTGCTTATGTGCTTGGGTAGCCAAAGAGCTTCTCTCTACAAAGAGGGATTGGGCTATAACCCCAAGAAAGGCAAGGCCGCTTTTGCTCCTCACAAGACTCGTTTTGTGAAGAACAATGGTAGCTATTGCAAAAATTGCAAGCAAGTTGGTCACATAGAGCGACATTGCATGAACAAGAAATCCAATGCTAATATATCCTCAATTAAGTTTGATTCTTTCTATATACTTACCAAGGGTACAAATGGTGTTCATGCTAAGTTTATTGGTGCACCATGGATGGGCTCAAAGAAGAAAGCCATTTGGGTACCAAAGAGCTTGGTCACTAACCTTGGAGGACCCAAACAAGTTTGGGTACCTAAAAAGAATCGATCTTATCTTGTAGGTCAATTACAAAGCCGGAGGAAGGCATTGGGTGCTTGATAGTGGGTGCACTCAACATATGACCGGGGATTCTTGTATGTTCAAATCTATTGATACAAGTCAAAATGGTGGTTTTGATGCTATCACTTTCGGCAACAACAAGAAAGGCAAGGTCAAGGGGCTTGGTAAAATTGCTATCTCAAATGACATAAGCATATCTAATATGTTGCTAGTTGAGAGCTTGGATTTCAATCTTTTGTCGGTGGCACAACTTTGTGATCTTGGCTTCAAGTGCATATTTGGTAGTGATGATGTTGAATTCATAAGTGTTGATGGATCAAATTTGATATTCAAAGGATTTAGACATGGTAGCTTGTACTTGGTTGACTTCAATGATAGTGAGACACAATTGACGTCATGCTTGCTTAGCAAATCTAGTATGGGTTGGTTATGGCATAGAAGGCTTGGTCATGTTGGAATGAAACAATTGAACAAACTTTTGAGGCATGACTTAGTTAGAGGCTTAAAAGATGTCACCTTTGAAAAGGATAAACCATGTAGTGCTTGTCAAGCCGGCAAACAAGTTAGAAATACACATCCTAGTAAGAGTGAAATGAGCACATCAAAGTCATTTGAGCTATTGCACATGGACTTGTTTGGGCCAACAACATACACTAGCATTGGTGGAAACAAGTATGGTTTTGTGATTGTTGATGACTACACTAGATACATTTGGGTGTTCTTTCTCTATGACAAAAGTGATGTTTATGATCTATTCAAGTCTTTTGTCAAGAGAGTGCAAAATGAGTTTGAGACAACTATCAAGAAGATTAGAAGTGACAATGGTAGTGAGTTCAAGAACACAAGAGTTGAGGAATTATGTGATGATCTCGGTATTGGACATCAATTCTCTCCAACATACACTCCTCAATCCAATGGTGTAGTTGAAAGGAAGAATAGAACTTTGATTGACATGGCTAGATCAATGCTTAGTGAATACAATGTGAGTCATTCATTTTGGAGTGAAGCTATCAACATGGCTTGCTATTGTAGCAACCGTCTCTATTGCCATGGGAAGCTTGGGAAGACACCATATGAGCTATTAAATGGAAGAAAGCCCAACATTGCATACTTTAGAGTGTTTGGTTGCAAATGCTATATTCTCAAGAAAGGCACTAGATTGAGCAAGTTTGAAAAGAAATGTGATGAAGGGTTCTTACTTGGCTATTCTACCACAAGCAAAGCATATAGAGTTTGGAATCTCACAAATGGCACCTTAGAAGAAGTTCATGATGTTGAGTTTGATGAAACCCATGGATCTCAAAATGAAGCTCAAAACCTTGATGATGTGAGAGGAGACCAATTGGCAAATGCAATGAGAAACATGGACATTGGTGATGTTAGGCCAAGGCAAGTTGATGATGATGATGATATTCATGTGATCAACCAAAGTGTGCAAATTGATACAAATCAAGCAAGCTCTAGTGGTTCTCATGATGAAGCTCAAGTTCAAGGTCAAACAAGTGGAAGCAATCAACTCCCAATACTCCCACCTACTAGTATTGCAAGGGATCATCCATTGGACCAAATCATTGGTGGAATTTAAAGTGGTGTTCAAACTAGATCAAGGCTAGCATCCTTTTGTGAGCACTACTCATTTGTGTCACTTGAAGAACCAAAGAAAATAGAAGATGCATTGAAGGATTCCGATTGGATAAATGCCATGCATGAAGAACTAAACAACTTCACTAGAAATCAAGTTTGGGAACTTGTTGAAAGGCCGGAGAACTACAATGTAATTGGTACTAAGTGGGTCTTTAGAAACAAGCAAGATCAAGATGGCATGGTTGTAAGGAACAAAGCAAGATTAGTAGCGCAAAGATACACTCAAGTTGAGGGTCTTGATTTTGGAGAGACATATGCACCGGTTGCAAGATTGGAGGCTATTAGAATCTTATTAGCATATGCTTGTGCACACAACATCAAGCTCTATCAAATGGATGTCAAAAGTGCATTTCTCAATGGCTACATCAATGAAGAAGTTTATGTTGAGCAACCTCCCGGTTTTGAAGATGATAAGAAGCCCGACCATGTTTACAAGCTCAAGAAGGCATTGTATGGTTTGAAGCAAGCACCTAGAGCATGGTATGAGAGATTGAGGGACTTTCTTCTCTCTAAAGGGTTCAAGATGGGAAAGGTTGACACTACTCTCTTCACCAAGAAGCTTGGAAATGACTTGTTTGTGTTGCAAATCTATGTGGATGACATTATCTTTGGATCAACCAATCAAGATTTTTGTGAAGAGTTTGGAAATATGATGGCAAAAGAGTTTGAGATGTCTATGATTGGAGAGCTTAGTTACTTTCTTGGACTTCAAATCAAGCAAATGAAGAATGGCACTTTTGTAAGTCAAGGCAAGTACATTAAGGACATGATCAAGAAGTTTGGATTGCAAGATGCTAAGCCAATGAGTACACCAATGGGCACAAATGATCAATTGGGTATTGATGTTAGTGGCAACATGGTAGATCAAAAGCAATACCAGTCTATGATTGGAAGTTTGCTCTATGTCACCACTTCTAGGCCGGATGTGATGTTTAGTGTGTGCAAGTGTGCAAGATATCAAGCTTCACCTAGAGAAAGTCACTTGAAAGCAACCAAGAGGATATTGAGATATCTTAAGGGCACTCATGATGTTGGATTATGGTTTCCAAAGGGGTCTAATTTTGAGTTGATTGGATATTCGGACTCCGACTATGGTGGATGCAAGATTGATAGAATGAGCACAAGTGGCACTTGTCAACTACTTGGAAGGTCTCTTGTTTCATGGTCATCAAAGAAACAAAATAGTATTGCACTATCTACCGCCGAGGCCGAATACATTAGTGCCGGTAGTTGTTGTGCACAATTGCTTTGGATGAAGGCCACTTTGAATGACTTTGGAATCAAATTCAAGAATGTTCCGTTGTTTTGTGACAATGAAAGTGCAATCAAGATGACACAAAATCCGGTTCAACATTCAAGAACGAAGCACATTGACATAAGGCATCACTTCATAAGAGACCATCAACAAAAGGGTGATATTAGCATTGAAAGCATTGGCACCGAAGATCAACTAGCCGACATATTCACAAAGCCACTTGATGAGAAGAGATTTTACAAGTTGAAGAATGAATTGAACATACTTGACTTCTCCAACTTGAAATGAGTGCACCCCCATATTCTTAAAATGACGTGCCTCTCCTCTGACATAGCAAGGTAAAGTTGTTTCGCATATCATTCATACTTTGTTAAGGACATGTTTAGAACATATAGACATATTTGCATGACAAATAGGCTCATTCATGAAAATCAAATGAGTTTAATGTATATATGGTACCACTATTGCTTCTATGTTTGATTGATCTAGTGGTAGCATATGACATGTTTGTGAGCTTGCAAACCTAGTATTAAATCTAGAAAATGAGCTCATGGTGTGTAATTCAACATGGTCAAGATAACCCTTATACTTTATGAGGTGTGAAGAAGCTTGTCCTTGGATCAAACCGAATTACATATTCTAGGCAAGTGATCTAGATTGAACCATAATTTAGACTCCCTCATATTGATTGACTTATCTCTCACTAAAATTGGCACCTTTTTGGTGATTGTTGACAAAGGGGGAGAGAAAAGTCACAAAGATAGAAAAGTCACAAAAATAAAAAGTTAAGTTACTAAGGGGGAGAGAAAGCATAAGAGAATAACTTTGGAAAGGGATCAATCAAAATTGAGCACACAAGTAGGGGGAGCAAGCTCATGAATGTTTTGTTGCATTTGTATGTGCATTAACATGATGAATTGTTGCATTGCAAAGCTTAAATTCATATTCATGTTTGTTTGGTGATTGCTAGAAATAGAACTTGAGTGATGTTTTGTTGAAAGTAGCTTTACAAGTAATATCTAGACACCTTTGCTTATAATGTTGATCTCACGGGGTATTTAGTGTTTGTGATCTTTACAAGTGATGTATTACAAGTGGTGTCTAGCTACATTGATTCTAAGGATGGTATATAAAGGCAACTCCGATTGGTATCACGCTTCAAAGGTCCATTCTATATACCTTAGTATCAATTTGATAGTAGTAACTCTCCCAAAATTTGAATCCATACATATGTGCACAATTGAACCAAACTCATGGAAGCACATATGTAGGGGGAGCTAATACTATCAAAATTGAAAATTGATTTCATTTTATATCTTTGTGATGGTTGTCATCAATTACCAAAAAGGGGGAGATTGAAAGCCCAAGTTTGGTTTTGGTAATTAATGACACCAAGTTGCTAATGCCATGTGTTAAGTGTTTTAAGTTAGGCATAAGCAACCCATGTGATGAAGGTGTATGTGGCAAGGAGTGGTGGCCACAAGATCACAAAGAAATAGTGCATGGACATGAAATGACGATCATGGTGGAGATGCACATAATATGATGGACTTGATGATCAAGTGGAGGAAAAGTATCTAAGAGCGCAAGGCAAAGGTATAACCATAGGGTTTTCCTTTTGCCGGTCTAAGATGAGTAGAGAAGTGATTGACCGGGTTTAGGATACATAGCCGACTATCAAGAGGGGCAATCACGGTTAGCTCGGGAATCAAGTGCCACTAGATCAATGTCTTGAGCATATGCATTAGGATCTAGTTGAGAGCTAACATAACGCCTTGGAAAATATTTGTGAAATGCTAACGCACATGCACATGGTGGCGTACACTTGGTGGTGTTAGCACATTTACGAAGGCGGATGTGTTTAAGCGGTAGAGAGGGGTTTGGGTTCCGCTCTCCCTCCCGCCGAGCGTGCGAGCGCGGGATTCAGGCGTTTTTGAGGAAATGAAATGCCTATTTTCCACTGCGCCGGAAGTCGGAAAAGTAACGGAAGCGAACGGCGGTCACTATGCTGCACCGGACGCTGCACCGGATGCGGTCACGGTATGACCGGACGCGTCCGGTCAGTTCATCGCGGCGCAGGCGCTGGGGTTTGTGACCGGACGCGGGTCTGGTCTGACCAGCGCGTCCGGTCAGTTCAACTGGGCGTAAGAGTTAAGCGCGCGACCGGCGCGTCCGGTGCCTCATGGGACCGGAGCGTCCGGTCAGGCGTCCAGTGAGGCCGAGCGCAGCGAAGCGCGATCGGACGCGGCTGGCGCGTCCGGTCACGTGTGACCGGACGCGTCCGGTCTCGTCGGGTGCTTACTGGAACGCGACCGGACGCTGGCACTGTCGCGTCCGGTCAATCGAAGGAGCGCGTCCGGTCAGGGTAACGGCTAGTTCTGACGCGCACTGTTCACGGTTGTCGTGTAGTGACCGGACGCGTCCGGTCACCCTGACCGGAGCGTCCGGTCAGCGCGATTTCTGCTGCGTCATCCGTAACGGCTAGCTGCGTACCCCTTCATTATAAATAGAGGGTGTCCGGGGTTTGAGGGGAACTCTTGCACATTTTGAGACCTAGAAACATCCTTTGAGCTAGAGAACAACCCCTCCACTCATCTCTTTGATTGATTGCACATCTTGAGTGAGATTGAGTGAGATTCAAGTGCATTGCTTGAGAGTTGCATTCTAGAGGCACTTGATCTTCGAGTTGCTACGGATTTCTTGTTACTCTTCCGTGTTTCCCGACACGGTAGACGGCTTGGAGCAGCGGAGGTGATTGAGCTCGCAATTGAAGATTGTTGGAGCCTTCACCAAGTGTTGTAAGGGGTTCTTGATCCTTTCCCGCGGGAGTTCGCGAATTGGATACTCTAGTGGAGCTTGTGGCTTGGAGGATCCCCATCTTGTGTGCGGTTGTGCGGTGCCCGCCGAGGGCTCGACTCTTGATAGTCGATTAGCTCGCGAACCGACAAGTGGGTGTATCGCCACAACGAGGAGTAGCTTGCCGGGAAGCAAGTGAACCTCGGGATAAATTCTTATGTCATTCTCTTCCCGAGGATTTCTCTTGTGTGATTGTTTGATTGGTACTTCTCATCTCTACACGGCGGTATAATCTCTCGAAGCTCTTCTCTCGTATTACATCTTGTTTCTAGCTTGTTGTTGTTGTGTTTAGTGGATAGCCTTGTTCTAGACTTGTGTAGGTGGCTTGCTTAATTAGTTAGAGCTAGTGCATTTTGCTCCGCCACCTTTTGTACTAACTTGTGGTTAAGTAATTGTTGTAGAAGTTTTAATTAGGCTATTCACCCCCCCCTCTAGCCTATTTGGACCTTTCACCGCCGAACCATGAAGTGTTGGTCGACACAACGGAAACGTAGCTTGGTGGCAACCAAGTGAACCTCGGGAGAAAATCACCGTGTCAACATTGTCTACTCTTCTCGGTGGTTTGCCTTCGTGCAACACAAGCTTGTATTTACTTTCATATATATCTTGCTTGTGTAGTTGCTCTTGTTCTAATTGTGCTTGTGTAGTTGCTCTTGTTCTAATTGTGCTTGTGTAGCTAGCTAGATATCTTCTTGCTTAGTTTGTGTAGCTAAGTAGTTTGCGCTCTCTAATTTGGCTTGTGTAGCTTTGTTATTGAGCCTTGCTAGTGAGCTTAGGCTTTGTGTGCTTTGCTTACTAGAATTGTGTAGGAGCTCCCTCTTGCTTGCAAAGTACTAGTATATAGGTTTATGTGACCTTGCTCTAGAATTAAATAGGAGAGCTCTTGCTAAGGAAAGCACCTTAGTTGCTTAATTAGGATCTTTGTGAGGTGCTTGTGAACTTAGTTAGAGGGGTGAAGTCTTGGCTAGACCGATAAGTTTAATTCCGCATTAGTTTCGGTTAGCCAACATGTTTAATTTTAGAAAGGACTATTCACCCCCCTCTAGTCCGCCATCTCGACCCTACAACGTGTGTGGGGGAGCCCTACTGAGGCTAAAGTATTTAACCTAAACATTGAAAAGCTATATCCCAAAATAGTAAGTTGTCATTTCATTGGCTACCCTGAAAAGTCAAAAGGTTTTCGTTTCTACTGTCTAGACAAACATACAAAGTTTTTCATCTCCTCATGGCCGACGAACCTGCAATGGCCGGATCCTCCTCCAACCCCTCGGATGGTCTGTAATCCACCTCACTCTCATCTCCTCTCTCCCTTTTCTAGTTCATGGTCCAGTCAATGTTCATCCTATATCTAAGAATATCCCCACTAGATCTACTACTAGTTGATCCTCTTTTTCTATTAGCTTTAGGTAGAAGTCATGGAGCGGGAACCGCAGACCGGCCTCGAGTGTGTCGGAATAGATGCACAGGAAATTTGAGCCCTTGGGCGGTGTCTCACACACCCTGCACCTCAAGGTGTTAGCGCACATCGACTTCAACTCCCTGGGCACCCCTTGTTTGCTGCACAGGCAACCATCAATTTTTGGTTGGTTAGCACGGACGAGATCCTCGCCGCCGCCGGCCAAGACAAGTCACCGCCGCCGTCTCTGCTGAAGAAGAGCTTTGAGGATGCATCGTCGAGGCTCATGCCAAGGCGAGGTCCACGACCTCGCAGGAGCTAGAGTGAGCCGCCATTGTAGGCGAGGAGTAGGAGACTGAGTGCCGACGCGACAATATCATGTTGCAAGCTGCGGTGGGTTCGAAGGGCCTGTTTAAAACGCTCGCCCGACGGCCTGCCTGCGCCCCCAACTGCAGAGCGCGTGTTTGCATCTGGCCTGCTCCCGAGCCTGGCCCATTCGATGCAAAAATCCCTCTCTCCTAGCTCTGGGGAAATGACTTCCCCTTCATTTCTCTGTGGCCTCGCTCCGTGCGGCACTCACGCAGCTCGCTGGAGTGCTCCAGTAGGATGGAATCACCGCTCGAGGTTCCGAGTGCTCACCTCCGCCGGTTTCCTTCCCCGCGCACGCCTCGGCTCCTCCACGACCGTGATGGGGCGTCCATGGCGTCGCCATGGGTCCAACGCGTCCGCCTCTGCCTCCACCTATAGCCAAGCAGTCACGAGGGGAGAGGTGCCACGGCGGGTCCTTCGCCTCCACCTACGCCTCGAGGGAGAGGAGCCGCTGTCGCCGGCCACGGTCGTGGGCTCGAGAAGCCGCGCTCTCCCCATCGCGAACTCGCCCAGCCGCGTGCTGGCGTGCACGGTCGCCGGCTCGAGCAGTGGTGGACGCGGTCGTGACGGCGGACGCCTCGATGTTGGCGGACGTGGCGAGTGCAGCCGGAGCAGACGCTGTATGTGGCGCCGCCTCCGCCCGCCCGGACCACGGCGGCAGCTCGGGGCACGGGGGTGCGAGGGTCCGGACGGGGAAACAGGCAAGGAGACGCCGGAGTGGTACGCGTCGAGGAAGGAGCACGAGTGGCGTGCCGTGGCGAGGAGGAGGACGACGAGGGCGAGAGCCGACAGCGACGCCGCGATCGGGGTGGCGCGGGCCTCGAGCTCGGTGGTGGCCATGGCCGCGGTGGAGTAGGGCACTAGGGTATTCAATAAAATGTCAACAAGGATAGAAAGTTCGGAGTGGGGGCGATAAGCCTACCGAATGTCAGTTCAGATTTGCCATATTCATCTGGGCTACGAACCGAACACAATCCTAGGTGAACCGGGCTAGACTATTCCAGGTGAAACAAATACGTGATGTTGCACCATTATAGCCGTGCTCAGGCTAGTCAGGGCCAGGCCAGCGAGCCGTGCTAAGTAGTTGCAGCTTACCAAACACGCCGTGTCTCACAGTCACAACATCCGTGGCTTATCATGTGCGGGGGAGGAGTTGGCTTAGCGCGTGCGGGAGGGCGACGGCCAGGTGCTGTGGAGCAGGGCGGTAGAGGACGCCATGGATCTGGATGGGTTGCTGCGGCGGTAGGGGAAGAGAGCGCCCAGGAAGATCACTGTACTTGGAAACAATGTTTTTTCGTTTATCTTATAATTCGTACTTTTCAACTTGTTTTTTTAGTTGAAATAGCATTTTTCTCTCACAGCAAATTAGCGAATACTATTTTCAGCTATGGTTTTTCAGCGAAGCGGAAAGGCTCGTAAGCCGAAGGCAACTTCTCGCGAAGTTTATTTTGCAGCCATTAGATTTGGTTTCGAGATTCGTGCATGAAATCCACGTAGAAGAAAAATCGTTGTATTTCTTGAGAAAAAGTACACGCGCCATGCCGTGTCCATCACATAAAGGGCCTATTTAGATGATGAAAAAGTTTGGGTAAAGTTCATATAGCATTTTTCGTTGTTATTTGACAAAATTTATTCAATCATAGACTAACTAGGCTCAAAAGATTCGTCTCGACATTTACAGACAAACTGTACAATTAGTTATTTTTTTACCTATATTTAATGCTCAATACATGTGTCCAAAGATTCGATGTGACTGTGCAAACTTTTTTTTAGGCCTTTTCACCGACTAAACATGCTCAAACCTGCTCTGCACGCCGCACTTTCTCACTGTACTCTGTGTCCTCTGTCCTTCTTCACGAATATTGTTATATATACATAGGCTAGTTTTTATTTTTCGAAGTTAATATATTATTAAGAGTTCCTTACTGATATTTTTTTATATTAAATACTCCCTCAGTTCTAAATTATAAATTATTTTAATTTTTTTATATATTTATTTTGCTATGTATGTAGATGTAATAATATATTTAGATAAATAGCAAAATAGATGAATCCAAAAATCAAAGCGACTTATAATTTAGAATGAAGGGAGTAAAAATCATTAGATTAATTAAAAATATATTTTCGTAGCCAATCTATTTATAGACACAAATATTGATATTATTTTTATATTATAGTATATTTTTTTATCTATATTTGATACTATAGGCATGTGCCAAACATAGAGAATGAAAAATTTTAGGAGAAAAACTAGACACCCCCTGCAGGAGGCAATAAGGCCAGTCTCAGTGAGAATTTCATGTCACTATTTTCAAGACATTCAGATTTTGAAAACAGTACAGAAGAGTTTCATCTCCATAAAACTCTCTACTCCCATAAAACTCTTATCATATCTCTTTATTAATATGGTGTCACATCAGTATAATTAGTGCCCATGAAACTCTGATGAAACCCATTGAGACTTGGGGCCTGTTTAGATGGTGAAAAAGTTTAGGTAAAGTTTCTGTAGCACTTTTCGTTGTTATTTGACAAAATTTATCCAATCATAGACTAACTAGGCTCAAAAGATTTGTCTCGACATTTACAGACAAACTGTGTAATTAGTTATTTTTTACCTACATTTAATACTCCATGCATGCGTTCAAAGATTCGATGTGACAGTTACCGTGCAAACTTTTTTGGGCCTTTTCAGACTACCCACAGGGGTACTCTAAAGGGATACTCTAAAGTTTTAGAGTATGAATATAGAGTAAAAACTGTTGGGTACTCTAAAACGATACTATATTCTTTCTCTCACTCTATATTTAGAGTAGTACAATGCTTACTCTATAGTGTGCAGTGGCGGCCCCACTAGATAAACAAAGGAAAAAATGTTATAACTCATAAACCAAAAATTCAAATTAAATTTCGATTGTACCATTAAATTTATCTCAATAAATCCTTCAAAACTAGATCACACATGGATATATTTAGATAAAGTGACAAGTGAGTCCTACAGTGGATAGAGTGGATATAGGATGATATAGAGGATGGATGAGTGCGGAAGAATTAAGTATAGAGGAGAGAATCTTCCTGATCAGGACGTATAGAGGATGAATATAGAGGTCCATAAGTGCGGATAGCCTCACCAACTAAGGCTGTTCCTTCAAAATTCCAAAAAATTTACAAGATTTTCTGTCACATCGAATTTTTAGACGCATGCATAGAGCATTAAATATAGGTAAAAAATAACTAATTACATAATTTGGTTATAAATCACGAGACGAATCTTTAGAACCTCATTAATTTATGATTAGACACTAATTATCAAATATAAACGAAAAAATTATTGTACTTTCAAAAATTTTACAGGGACAAGGAAACACACCCTAAACAGGCTCTTACCTAGCTTGTCACGTCAACATTACACCTAGCCTCTTGTTGCATCGGCCAACGCCAACGCCCCTCCCGAAGCCCAAGGGCTGGTGTAGATGTAATTTTTTTTTAAAAAAAATGATATCGTAGCAAATTTTATTGTTATTTAATAATTAGTGTCTAATAATTATAGTCTAATTAGACTTAAAAGATTTGTCTGGTCTATTTCATCTAAACTGTGTAATTAGTTTTATTTTTTATCTATATTTAATGCTTTATGTATGCGTCTAAAGATTCGATGTGACGGAGAATATTAAAAATTTTTACAAAATTTCTTACAACTAAATAGAGCCCAAGTAGCATCTCGTTCCTGTTCATCTTCTCCATCCAGCCAGTGCCCTCTAGCCTTATTGCAGCCGGCGCCAATGGCCGCAGCCTCCTCCGTCGTGGAGCTCTGCACGTTGGCGAACGCGAAACTCGACGCCGCCACCTCGGCGAAGTTCTTCCACGACGACGACGGAGCCGGAGCCATCAGCAGCAGCTTCTCTTGGCCCGAGGCGGAGAGGACGCCGTCAAGGCTCACCAGCCAGACCGCGCTCCAAGCACTCTGCGAAAAGTACCAGGTCCCGGCTGACTACATTCCTATCAGTCTCGACAGCCGCTGGGTGGCCTGCCGTCCGCCGCCGGAGGGCTCTAACGCCATCTGCGTCTACGCCGACGCGCTCGAGGCCGGCATGAGGATTCCGCTCCATGAGTTCTATGTGGCGGTTCTTGGGCACTACGGCCTCGTGCCGAGCCAGCTCGCGCCCGACGCGTGGCGCTACATGGCCGCCTTTGTGCTGCTCTGCAAGGACGCCGGCGTCGAGCCCACGCTGCGGACTTTTCGCTCATTCTTCTCCATATGCACCCACAAGGGTGACTACGTGGGGTGGCACCACTTCAGCTGCAGGCCGTACTTCGAGTCGCTCTCCGGCGTCACGACCGGCCTCTTCACTGGCAAGATGCCAAGATCCGCTGGGTGGCAGTACAGGTTCTTCCACCTCCAGTACCCATCGACGATGCCTTGGCCATGCGCGGTGAAATGGGGAAAGCCAAGCAGAGCAGCTGTCCGCTTGCCGGAGGTGACATGGGACACGGTCGTGAAAAAGCTGTTGGAGAGGGCCGGGGGCTCAGCCATTGATGTCATAGAGTTTCTCTCCCGGCGCAGCGCGCCCGTCGTCGCCCCGCCGCAAGACGCACCGAGAGACAGAGCTCGACTTACCTTTACCCCGCAGCAGAAGCACAAGCTGGTCAAAGTTGGAGCCGCCGGCGCCGCAGCAGGGCCGCCGTCGGCGTCGCCGCCGCAGCTCCCACTAACGAGGAAGCGCAAATCCTTTTCCGACACGCACACGCACACGCACACGCGGGGATTGGTCGATTGCATCGCGGAGGCGTCAGAGTTGGCGAAAAAAAGCCATGACAGAGCTTGATGAAAAGGGAAAGGAGCTGCAGGCGACCAGAGGCGAGGTCGCCCACCTCAAGGAGCAAGTGCGCGCCGTGAGAGACAAGCACGCGGGCGACGTCGCTCAGCTCAAGGAGGCGTTGAGCGTCGCAAATGCTCACCACGCGGCCGAGGTCCGCCGACTCGCGGATGAGCATCACAAGGCACGCACCGCGCATGGCGAGGAGATGAAGGCAGAGCGCGCGTCCGTGGTCGCTAAGCTCCAGGAGGAGCACGCAGCTGCAGTCGCACGGCTCACAGAGCACCTCAACAAGGAGCACGCTGCTTCTGTCGCTCGGCTCAAGGAGAAGCACGCGGCCGAGGTGGCTAAGCTCCAGGACGATGTCGCTCGGCTCAAGGAGGAGCACGCGGCCGACGTCGCCCGCGTGAAGGACGCCGCGGACAAGGAGGTGCAGGATGCCAAGAAGAACATCGTGCTCCGCCTCTTCCCAAAACTGGACGTCTCACTGCTGGAACGACCAAAGCTCAAGGGAGCCGGAACGCCCAAAGCTCAAGGGAGATCCTGATAAAACTGCAGATCGATCTGTGGCATCATGAACCAGTAAGTTGTTTGTGATCTTGCAGTTTATGTACTTTTTGTGTGTTTCTGTTTTGTCGAGTTTTTTCCCCCCCTTTTGTATTTGCACTTATTAATGGACAATGGTGGCATAGCCTACATATAGTTCATCATCTGCATACTGGAAATTACTATTAGATGTGTCATCTCTTTGTTATGACTTATGAGAAACTACATGATAGTTTGGCACCATGCAAGATGTTATTAAGGACTAAATGGTGACTTAGTATATGTGGACACCTTTGGATGACAAATGTGGTACTCAGAGCATCTCCAACAACTCCTTAAAATTGACTTGCTATATCTTAAGTTATAGCAAGTTGCTATTTTGTTTGGCAAGGGAAAAAAATATGTGTCTCCAACAAGTTGGTATTATCACTTGGTAAAATTAAAAAAATAGGCCCACCACCTTCCACGCATCATATGATTGTATGTCTCATATGATTTGATTGTATGTCTCATATGATTTGATTGTATGATCCAAACATTTTATACTCTAGCATCCCTTGTATTATTTGGTTCAGTCTGTATGTCTCATATGATTGGAGTGGAGATTGCAGCAATCATATATATCAGCTGCACGTTGAGGGTGGTACTAGTATATATATCAGCTGCACTACGAAACAAACGACACCAGCAGGTGCTGTCCAACACCTACCTGTCCTGTCCAACAGCAGGCGAGCAGACCATGCCAGCAGCAGCAGCGATGGGAAGAGGGATCGATCGGGGGCACGACGCGGGAAGAGTTTGGCGCGCGCGGGAGAGGCTATCGCTCGCGCGGGAGGGGGCCGTCGAAGCCGAAAACCGCGATACCAAGTCAAGGCCGTGCGCGGAGATATACGCGGGCAGGGACGGTGTTTACCAAGTTGAGAAATATACCAAGTGGATTTAAGGAGTTGTTAGAGAGGTGTTTTTGTGTTTTTGCCAAAATAATAAGAATACCAAGTGGATTTGAGGAGTTGTTGGAGATGCTCAGTAATACAATATCATGATTCATGTATGTAACTGCCTCATATAGGATCTTCCAAATGTGTATTACAGTGATTAAGCATAATGATACAAGAAATAATAGGAGAGAAATGGTTGACCACACTGTCTTACCACATCCATTTTTAAGAAAATAAATGTTAAATTCGCAAATTTATTTCAATGTCAATGTATTATCATATCATCTGAGATGACACAATTATAAGCAGCTATAAAGAGCATACAAACTGTTTCTTGCTGAATCAGGCAGGCAGGGTAACTAACATAAGATGGCTATGAAACAAAAACTCTGTACCTTGCCGTTACTTGATGATAGCGGAAATGGGGTGGGTGGAGGATTGGGATGATGACTGGTGCCTGATCTTGCAACGCCTGACTCTGGGCAGCGTTAACACCTGGGCACTCGACTGAAACCTGTATCAAATTAAACCTCTTATGTCCTGTTGTCAAATGATACAGCTAGATGGGTAAGAAAGATTGAACGATGCCTGCCCTATTAAGCAAATTATCACACTCAAACTTTTGATTCTCAAGTCACTGGAGGTTTCTGTACAGGTGAAGCACAAAACGAGCTGCTGGTTTTGCTTGTCCAATCAATCAATCATCGCATAACTTTGGTTCTCAAGTCATTGGTACTATGGTACTTCATGAATGGATACTTGACTTGTTCGGCCCATGTGTCTTTTGAACTTAATGTGTTCGACCCATAACTTTGGTTTCGCTTGACTCACATGTAAGTCCAGCCAGACTTGCATTGTTTGTGATGTGGCCACTTATGAGATATATGTTTTTTTTGAACTTTAGTACTCCGCACGTGTTTGTGTTGAGTAGGACTAAGGGGCTGTTTAGTTCCCAAAAATTTTCACCCCAAAACATCACATCGAATCTCGCAGCACATGTATAGAGCATTAAATGTAGACGAAACAAAAAACTAATTGCACAGTTCACCGTGAAATCGCGAGACGAATCTTTTAAGCCTAATTAGTCCATGATTAAACAGTAATTGTCAAATAAAACAAAAAAGCTACAGTACCCAAAACCAAAAATTTTCGCGAACTAAACACCCCCTAATTAATGAAGCCATTTTGCCGTGGTTGTCACTCTTAGCTGCTCCCTCCGTCCCTTTATCTGAGGGTGTGTTTAGTTCGCGAAATTTTTTGGTTTTGGCTATTGGAGCATTTTCATTTGTATTTGTCAATTAGTGTCCAATTATAGACTAATTAGGCTCAAAAGATTCGTCTCGTGGTTTTACTACCAAACTATATAATTAGGTTTTTTTCGTCTACATTTAATTTTCCATGCATGTGTCAAACATTCGATGTGACGGGGAATCTTGAAAATTTTAGGGAACTAAACGTGGCCTGAGTCGTTCTAGCTTCTTTCCAGGTGGAGCAGTGATTCAGTGAATGGGAACAGAGAGACAGTCCAGATACATGCCCAAAGCTGTGAATGCAGACATTTAAATCTCATGCTCCAGCGACAGTCCAACAGGGACAGAGGGAGTATGCATTAGGGAAAGTTCTGTCACATGTTCAAGTGTCAAGCGCATCTATATATCATTCTGCAGGGGATTGTACATTGAAGGCTTTTTTTTTTTTGCTAGTGGTATGCATTTTCTTAGCGGTCAGGGTCGTCAATTAGCCTTTCAATGAGCAACATTTCTGGCCAGCTTTGTAACCTTCGGCAAATTGAAGTAGCTTGACAGTTTTATTATATTTTAAGAAATTTGAAGTATGCATTAGGGAAAGTTCTGTCACATGTTCAAGTGTCAAGCGCATCTATATATCATTCTGCAGGGGATTGTACATTGAAGGCTTTTTTTTTTGCTAGTGGTATGCATTTTCTTAGCGGTCAGGGTCGTCAATTAGCCTTTCAATGAGCAACATTTCTCGCCAGCTTTGTAACCTTCGGCAAATTGAAGTAGCTTGACAGTTTTATTATATTTTAAGAAATTTGAGCCGGCAGACGGGCATGGACGCATGGCTGGCTAACCTTGGCTGTGGTGAGTCTGGTTATGACGGATATTTTAGGCGATCACTTCAGATATCCATGTTGTATGCTTGTGTAAAAGTCTTGGATCGTGTAAACCCAAAGGCTGAAAGGGCCCCCAACTCACGGGCCTACTTTTACGGATTGTCAATGGGCCATGTATACAAGAGGGTCGAGTTGGATTGGATTGGCCCGTAAAAGGGCTGGGCTGTTGCCATGGCCCGAGTCGTACTACAGTACACCGTGAAGGGACAGGTGAATCGCGGCTGCAGGATTTGCAAGCTTGTGTCGTCTCCCGTCTACGGCCGGCTTCCATGCCAAGGAAGTTCTGCCAAACTATCAACATGACTTTGAAAAGATTGGCCATATACTTGTTACTTGTGGACATATTTATATTAGAAAAACATGTTAACTTTTTTTTGTGAAAAAGAAAAACATGTTAACTAAGTTGTTGTGAAGTGAGATATGGTAAAGACTATAGAAATCTTATCTTTCTATGAAAGCTCCTGGAGATTTCTGTTTTGATAAAACATCAAAATTAATAGCCTCACTTCTCCACAATGGTGAGATTTTCTACCAAAGCTAAATACCATGATATATATTGAAAACCTTCCACATATGCTACTTGTCTTTACTTTGAGTTTTGTTAAACTTTGTTGACCTGTGTTGAGAATTCTATCATGCTCTTAAGATCATGGTCACGTACATTCCACCAAATATATGCTATGTTTCTACACTGAAAGTAAGCAAAAACATGCCTTTCCATTTCCACCAAATAAATACTCCATGTTGCTAGCATGATTTTCTCCATCATTCTCATAAATGAGGCATGGGCTATAGTATTGAAAAAAAGGAAAAAATGTGGACACGTGAAGATCCATAAAAATGTGAGGACACATTTTGGTCCATAGTCGAGAAAAAACTAGCCCTACTCTCATATAAAGGATGAAGAAAGGATCATTGCTATGGAGTAGTCATGATCATCCCATTTTCACACACATGCACATCTTGATTTGAGTGTATGATATTTTTCTCTATGGATCTATTGTGACTTAAAAATATATTTTTCTTCATGTTCATAGTTACGGCTGCAGGATTTGCAAGCTTGTGTCATCTCCCGTCTTTAGGTTTATGCTCGTTAAATATAAATAAATCTATAACTAAGTTATACATGATCCAATGAGTATAAAATTTTTAGTACAACTCAATCATACAATAATTATCTCACTATAAAAATTTCATCACAATTGGACCATAGAAACTGCAGCTATGAATTATTTCAATTAATTACATAAAAGCGTAGATCTAAAGCCACAGCAAAAACTCTGTACTAAAGCAAAATTGGATTTTCTACTTTGTACTGAAGCAAAAATGGATTATATGTTCACTGTGTAGATCTACTCATGTTGAGTCCAACAAAATTGGATTTTCTATTTTATGATTTTTCTGTAATTTACTATGATTTTTCAAAGATTTAGCCGAAATAAATAAAAAAGAAAAAGACAAAACCACCTTCAAAACTGCTTATAACAGGACCAGGGAGGTAAGATGAACGGTTTTAAAAGTTGAGGAAGGTGTTTTGCCTGATTTTGGAGTTCAGGGTGAAAAAACGGACTTTCGCGAAAGTTGAGGGAAGTAATGTGGACTTTTTCCAAATCTTTTTTATCCTTCCATGTGGCATGTGCTTCGTCGGTCGGTGTTGTGGGCCGCGCTGTCTGTCTGGGTCTGGGTAGGACCTAGCGCCTGTCCGTGCGTGCAGACAATCCAACTTCCAAGTCTCTCTCTGAACAGCTCTGCGTATTGGACCGTCGGGCCTTGCCATCCCGTGCCCGCCCCCGGCCGCGGCGCCGCGCCCCGCCCCCGCGGGCTCCCACCTCTTGCACGTCCCCGAGGTGGAAGACGGGAAGAGCCATGCTTTTTTCCCACGTGTGGGACCGGGTGTCAATGAGATAGAGAAAAATGCTGGAGCTGTACTAAACACTTCGATGAATCCTAGATCCATAGTGGAGCCAGTTGAATCCCATATTCAGATTCACTTTTTGCGCTGGCAAAGCTCTATCAAATAGGCCCCAAGACCCATTTGAATCCTTTTGATTTTAAGAATTCATATAAAAAATCTCACAATTCTATCTCATCCAAACAGTCTAGATTTTAAAAAGATTTTTACCCATAGATTTTTAGAATCTTGAAAGCCAATAAAATTGTTGACTCTTTTTATCTAGATTCTCAGAATCCCTAGGAATTCAAACTGAGTCCTAAGCTACCCTCTCAGTTGAGCTTCATTATCTAGGCCAAGCTTCTCGTTGGCTGAGCACCGTCCACTAACTGAGCTCCCTCACCGGCCGAACAAGTTACATCCACCAAGCTACCGATCAACCTAACCACTCGAGATCAACCATCGGCCGAGCAACGTTTGATTCTAGACTTCAACTTTCTTCTTCATGCATTTGAGTTTGGTGTATAAAATTTAAGTCAGTTGTTGTTGGAATCTATGGATTTTGAATCATTAAATGGTTGCATATATGAGGGCAAACATGCTGAAAATAGAGAGAAAGTAGAATAGGATGCCTGATCAGAGGTACTGCTAGAGGTAACTACAAAAACCTGACCACCAGAAAAGTGGGAACCCTTGCTCAAACAAATTTTTTTAGCAGAACCCTTGTTCAAACAACTAGAAGGGTTGTTTTAGGTGGTACTACTGAAGTTGCTCTAACCAATATGTTTGGCCGCATGAGAGCTAGATAAAATGCCCGTTGAGCTGTCTCGGTGGCTCGTTTCAAAAGTACTCCGATTAAACTCGGTTTTCTTTTAGAAATGAAAATGACTTTATTTTGAATGACTTCCATTTCGGTTCGGATCATTAAACTCAGTTTGAAGCTAGATCTTAAACAGTTCAGAAGACTATAATAAATAAGATTATGCCAATGTCAAAGGAACCTAGAAAAAAGATGTTTTTGGCTAATTATCCATCGGCACGGCGACCTTCCTTTAGCCAAGTCAAATAAAGCAAATGACCTCCCATAGTTACACGCTAACCAATTTACATGGACATACGTTTTCATTTTATTTCTCCCACTATTTTTTAATTTAAATACTTTTAGAGAGTTATTGTGATAATGGATATTTATTTCAGTCTCATATATGAGTCGAGAAAAGGGCATAATGTAAACCATTAGTGTTGAACTAATCTATTACACCTAAAAAGACTCTAAAGTCATCGTCTATCCGGTGATACCAAATCTTGATCCCTCACGCATCCGTGTCCAATACAAATCATATATTCTACTCGAAGCTCACACATCCGCGTCCTACCCGATAAGGATACGCTGATTGTATCCATGGTCCGCGTCCAATACGAAGTTCTCGGAGCTTACGTGTCCGTGTCCGATTACGAAGGTTCAATTCAAAAAAATTATGACTCCCGGTGCAACGTACAAGCATATATCTAGTCACATAAAATGCTAGTAAACACATCAATGGTTATTTTTCTCTTTTTAGCATTCTCACATGCACAAATGTGTACTCCCTCCGTCCTAGAATAAGTGACATTTTTTACTTTTAGATATCGTGTTTGATCATTTGTCTTATTCAATTTTTTTGTGCAAATTATAAAATAAATAAATTATTATTAGAGTACCTCTAATGATAAAATAAGTCATAACAAAATACATAATATTATACAAAATTTTTGAATAAGACGAACGGTCAAACAAGATGTCAAAATCGTCGCTTAGGAGGGAGTAGGCTTCTATAACCAAATAAATTATGACCTAACTTTTCTGATCAGGAAGATCCTGTCAAATTTGCTTTATTGGGAAGTTCATGGTTTACATCATTTTTCACTTCTGGAGTTCGGACAAACAAGCTACGAGTTCCAAGCCCAACTCCATGCCGGTCGTGCCCTGCGCATCGGGACTGCAAGTTGGGAGATGGGCCGGTGATTCCAGTACAGCCCATGCTCCACCCCCGGCCCAAGATCGACTCGGTTAGATTCGATTCGGGCAGGTCCGTGGCGGGCCGCGGGCGCCGGAGCACAGGATTGTCGCGCAGTCTCGCTGTCTGCCGCATTGGGGGAACTGAAAAGCGTACGCTACCGGTCAACCTCGTCCTTACGCTATCGACTGGATTGCTATATTTGGCGCGGTACACATATAGAGGACGTCCGTGCGTGTGGTTGAGCAGGAGAGAGATGAGTAACCAGCGGGGGCCCTATTTATTTAACGTTGAAAAAATACTATAACTTATAAATCAAAAATCCAAATTAAATTCCGATTGTACCATTAAATTCGTCTCAATAAATTCTTCAAAACTAGATCACACATAGATATACTTAGAGAAAGTACCAAGTGGGTCCCATAGTGGATAGAGGATGATATAAAGGATGATGGGCGCGGGAGAATTGGATATAGAGAAAAGAATCTTGATGACTAGGATGTATAGAGGATGAATATAGATGTCCATGAGTGCGGATAGCCTGATGCACGCACACGGTAGAGCGAGCCGCGCGTCGTCGTTGTTCCCCCACCGCCGCCCTAATCAAATCTTTTACTTAGGATTCACGCACTAAAAGAGGCCCAGCCAGCGTGGCCACGTCATTGGCTTTTCTCGGCAGTTGGATTAGGCTCACGAACGGATAAGATCGCGTGAGTCCTGGTTTTTTTTGCAAAAAAACTCTCGAAATTCAGTCGAATCAACCCACAGTCCAGACTTCCTCTTAGGTTTTTATATAAAAAAGCCCTCGAACTTTATCGAAATCAACCCGTAATCCAGGCCAGGTGTGAGACCTGCTCTTTTTGCAAAAAAAGAACTTCGAACTTCAGTTGAATCAACCCGCAGGCCATGTCTCCTCTCAGGTTTTTTTTTTCTAAAAAAGCCCTCTAACTTTATCGAAATCAATCCACGATCCAGGCCTTTTAAACGGGCCGGCCTGCCTCCTGTCCAGGCCTTATATCGTGGACATGGGCCTTACTGGGCCGAATTTGGCCCAACAACATATTAAAGCACTCTAACTTTATCGAAATCAACCTACGATCCAGGTCTTTTAAACGGGCCGGCCTGCCTCCTGTTCAGGTCTTTTATCGTGGACATGGGCCTTACTGGGCCGAATTTGGCCCGACAACGTATTCCTATTTTTGTTTGAATTTATTATTTATCTAAAACGGTTGAAATTTTGCAAAGTACATAATAAAACAAATAAAAATAAAAAAATGCCAAACCAAGTTTGTTAAACTCTACACAACTAGCACTGCAATGTAAACATATGACATCACATGTTTTAGTGTAATTTTTTTGCTATTAATGTGGATCTAGATTTTTCTAGAGTTTCCTACAAATAATTAATAGAGTTAGTTTCTTGATTCAAATTGTTATGAAATTTTTGTGGTACCTTACCCATACCACGCATAAAATAAAACGATTGAGTGATTCAACCGGCTTTAAGCCTTCGGCTACTCACGCTCCTCCCTCCTTAATAAATACTTTTAACATTTCTTTCTCCAAAATAAATATACCCAAAAATGTCCATTTCGATACCCAATAAAATATACTGCTTAAATAATATAAGTTTCCAAAATATATACCAAGTGCAACAACGAGCCGCAGACCATGATACCTATACGAAAATAACAAAGCGACAGATTTCTATTGCCTATGTTGCTTAAAAAGGTGCATCTACCTGCACATGATTATTATTACTCTACGCATGAAATAAAGTCTGCATTAACTATAATACTACGACGATGTAATATATGCTCCGCATTCTACAAACAAACATGTATTACTGAAATAGATACTTATCCTACTACACTCGACAAAACAGCTCATAGGAAAAAGGATCCATCCAGTGCTGCAAACGTTTCACACACTGGCCATACACGGCAACGTTGCGAGGATTTATAGTCCTCAACCGAGTCGCCGATCGAACCATGCTAGTATTCGGCCAAGACACCAAGTCGATGGGTGGCAGCGGCAGCGGTGCTCGACAGCTTCAGCAGGGAGGACTAGACGGGGGTGCTGATTCATGCTCTGCTCGTGATGGATCTCTGCTGCTTGCTTGAGGGAGAAGGAAAAGGCATGTAAACTGAAATCGGAAGGTGAATCTACGTACTGTCTCATATTTGCCCCCATCATCTATTCTGCTGTTCCCTGCTTCCCGAGGGTTTCCTCCGCCTATTAGATCCTATTAGCTCTTTTCGAGGGTCCCTCACTGTTACGATGTTATTTTTTGTGATGGTCAATGGGGGGAGGCGTTCCCCACCTGATTTATTTGATTATAATGGCCCCAAACGGCCTCATAATGTACAAAAACACCGAGGTGGTTACAATCTTACATTAGCGGTTAAAGCAGCATAAGGTCCAACGTTTCAGCCGTGGCCTGTTCTAGCCATTTCTAAGATCTGGCACCATTCGTCGGTCACTTGCTTTTTCTTTCTTGGAAGTCTGAACCTCCATTATTCTGCAGCAATCTTACAGTTTGTAAGCACCTGATCAACAGAAGTGGATTCTTGTCTGAAGACTTTTCCGTTCCAGGCCTTCCACAGGTGCCAGCAACCCAGCGCTTTGAAGGCAAAGAACTCATCAGTGGGTATACCTCCAGTCATTGAGATGGTGTGTAAGGATTCAATTATGAGTTGCAGCATTTCTGGTAGATGAAGCCTCTGCCAGAACTGAGTCGCAATGAGGCAGTCCTTGATGATGTGCGCCGGTGTTTCGTCGGCCTCGTTACATACCTCACAGGTTTTATCATCCGGTATTCTCTTGGTGTGTAGCACCAATCGTGCTTGGATTCTTCCCTGAACTAGAAGCCACATGAATAGCTACACTCTGGGCGGTGCATGGTTGTCCCAGACGAACTTAGCCTTGGGGTCATCCGGTTGGCCCTTGGTTTTCAGCAGTTTATAAATAGCACCACTGTCTAGCCCTGAATCTTTCTTGCTGAATAAAGATGTCCGTTGGTCCGATGTTTGTGAAAGTGTGGTGGCCTGGATGATCTGTGATGCATGTCCAAGCTTGCCCGTTGAGACAGGCGCTGCAGGCCGGTTTGCAACATCTGGGATACCGTAGCCTCCTTGAACGTACAATGACTGAAGAGTGCCAGTAGGTGTCAGCTAGGGCCTCATCTCCAGTCCAAACATCAGACCAAATGGAGCAACTGTTTCCATCTCCGAGGGCAACCGTTGTGATAGCTTGATACAGAGACAAAATTTGTCGAAGCACCTGCCAGTGGTCACCATGAATATCGCCACTGAGCGTTGCAATTGAGGCCCGTCCCTGGACCCATTGTGCCCATGCAGAAAATTCAGGGTGATGAAGCTTATGGATGAGTTTGAGCAGCAGGCATATGTTCTGTGTGCCCATGTCCTTGATCCCCAGACCACCTAGATCTCTTGGCTTGCACACATTGATCCATGCAACGAGGTAGTTTGCTGGTTTGGATTTTCCTGTTTTGTCTGCACTCCACAGAAAGGCACGTCTTCTCCTGTCAAGTTGATCAATCACTGATGGAGGCAACTGCAGTGAGCTCATGAAGTAGACAAGTTGAGAATCCAGAACTGAGTTAACCATCACAGCTCTACCCATGGGGTTCAGAAAGCTTGCTTGCCATGTACTAAGATATCTATCAGTCTTCTAGATATAAGGCGTGTATTCTGACAGTGGGAGCTTGTGCACCGACAGAGGTAGCCCCAGATAAGGCTGTGGGAAGGATTCTTGCCTGCAACCCAGAACCTGAACGCATTCCTAGGTTATAATGTCAGTCGTATGAATTGGCACTAATGTGCTCTTGCTATAATTTATATGTAAGCTAGAGAAAGATGCAAAATTATCAAGAATGTTCTTCAATGCAGCAGCCCCAGTGGTGTTGCCTTGAAGGACGATTAATGTATCATCCGCATATTGGAGCACTGCACATGGTAAGCCATCTTCAGTTGGGTGTTTGATCTCAGAGCATCTAGCAATCATACCCTGAAGAGTCTCTGCAACCAGCAAGAACAGGTAAGGCAAAATAGGATCTCCCTGACGAAGACCTCTCTTGCATGTGATCTAAGGCCCCGGACAACCATTGACTAGCACTATGGATTTTGAGGAGGTTAGAAGAGAGTTGATCCACTGATTCCATTTGTCTGGGAAGCCCCTCACGGATAGGACACTGAACAAACCATCCTAGTTTACTGTGTCAAAGGCCTTGGCAAAGTCCAGTTTTAGAACTATTGCAGGCTTCTTTCTCTTGTGGCACACTTGAACCAGTTCCAATGCATATACGAAGGTATCTGAGATGGATCTTCCTTTGATGAAACTTGTCTGGTTGATGTTGATTAGCTTCGGAATCTCACCCTGCAGTCTCTTGGTTAGCACTTTTGAAAGAATTTTTAGGCTGCAGTTCTGTAAGCATATCAGTCTAAATGAATCAACATCCACCGCTGCCGGCTTCTTTGGTATCAACACCATATGTGATTTGTTAATCGGATCTAGGTTGATCGGTCCCCCATGAAAAGCAGACATGAAGTTCATAACCTGCACCTTTACTGTCTCCCAGCCTGCTCTGTAAAAGGCCGGGCCAAAACCATCAGGCCCCGGAGCACTGTTCAAGTTCATTGACAACAGAGCTGACTTTGTTTCTTGCTCAGTGAAGGGTGCTGTGATCGATTTGCTTGGTGTGCTCCTGTCTACGTAGATGTGCTACAGGTTTGAGGGCACCGAGTCTCCGGGGACCCCGATAATGGACTTGAAGAAATCTGTCAGTGCTGCTGTCTTGACATCATGACTGACGACCTCCTGACCATCAACCCTCACCATTTTGATATAGTTGCTCCGCAGGCGTTGTGTTGCATGTGCATGATGAAAGGCGGTGTTCGAGTCACATTCTTTGATTGCTCGTTGCTTACTTCGCTGCTTCCAGTAGGTTGCTTTGGCTTTGAGCTGTTCCTGCAAGGTTTCTTGAGCTTGTCTGCGAACCTGAAACTCATGTGTTGACAGAGGTCTTGTCTCTTGGAAGAAATCAAACAACTGAATAATGAATTTACAGTTGTGAATTAGGTAAGTGGGTGCCCTTATGCACCTCGACCAAACCTTAGCCACCACACGCGTCGACTTGATGCACGAGGCCAGATGCCCGGCGGTGTCAGCTCGTTCATGCGTCTATTGCCAACCCGCTACGATAGTAGGAAGAAAGGATTGATGTCAAAGCTAGGTACATTCGAAACGGAAAAAGCCTGACTTAGGAAGGCTTGTGGAAAGCGACAGCAAAAGCGAAGTGTGATCCGAGGTCGGTTTAGGGTGGGAGGAAAGGCTAGTGAGTAGGAAGATCAAGTCGAGATCATTGTTTGTGAAGACCCTGTCCAGCCGTGCTAGGATAGGGTGTGGCTGGCCGTTGGTCCAGGTGTAAAGCCGATCAGAAAGCTCAACTTGAGACAACTGAAGGTCTTGGATGGTTTCGTTGAAAGCATTGGAGAGTGGCACACTAAACTTCCCATTGTTTTTGTCAATGGCGCAGCGCACAAGATTGAAGTCCCCTAGGAGGATCCAGGGGCCCTGAATAAGAGTCTGGTTATGAAATCACGCATACCATGTAGGAACGGAAGTGAGCTCACGTGGTCCGATGGGCCGTAAGTGTTAGTGACAGTGAAATCGAGGTATGAAGCATTACAGACGAAGACAGTGGTGAGAGTGTGAGGTCTGATGAAATGCTATTTCAGAGTGAAGAGGGCGGGATCCTAGGCTGTCAGAATTCCCCCTTGTGCCGTCAGCCGGAGCAAACACAAAGGAAGAGGAGAAATTGATGGGTAGGAAGGCTTTGGCTTTGAACAAGTTAATGGTGTCGAGTTTGGTTTCTTGTAGGCAAATTATGGAAGGTTTAGCATCAGTAAAAACATCGTGCACAACACCACACTTGTCCGAGTCACCTAGGCCATGAACGTTCCATGAAACGATGTAAAAGCAGCGAGAGTTTTGATTCATCACTGAGTATTACAGCACCAACAAGGTTTGAAAAGCTCACAACCTGCCGAAGGCAAGGTAGACAGCGACAAGGTAAAGAAGTAAACTAAGATAGATGCACCGCCATTTTCAGGACCCCAGCGACCATTGGGGTAGCAGTGCAAGCCGCCGAAGCGACTATTGCAGTAGTAGATCATTCAACAACATCAGTCACCACACCGAGCACACCGGTGTTCTTGCATCCGAGGTTGGCAGTGGACACAAGCTTGCGCAGCTCCACCACCCTCCGAGGCAGCATGTTCCATGCTAAGATGTTCCGCTTGTTGACGTGTTTCTTCAGCGTCTTGGATGTGGCAGAATCACCTAATCTAATGTCCTCCTAAGAGTACTTGTCTTCCATTAGACACTAAGTACCCAAGGGAGAACACTAAACTACGCGATTCCGTCGAGCACACCACCAGGGAGAACTCGAAGATCCACATTTTTACCTCAAGATCACAAATGAAAGAGTAAAGCTTACAACATCCTTACCACTTCTTACATCACCTTTAGTACAACATCAGAGTAATTCATTATGTAGTTATAATAGCGGAATATAAAACATTTTTAGAGTTCAGCGGAAATAAAAGCATTTAATGATAAGTTAAACATTAACATAAAGAACGTTTAAATGCACGAATTGATAACAGATTAATAGTAATTTCCTTGTAAAACTTTTAGTGAGAGTTTTAATAAATAACTCTACTCCGCATCGCAAAGGAAATCCTCGCTGAGCCCACCAGGAGATTTCCACACCCAAGTGTCAGCTTATCAGCACCTGTCACCTGCAACAGGGTAGAACAAACCCTGAGTACTCAATTGTACTCTGCAAGACTTACCCGTCAGGAGGAAAGAAAAAGACTTCAAGGATTATGCAAGGCTTTCTGGCTTGTGGGTTTCTTATTTGCGAGAAGCAGCACTAAGAGTGTGTCCTTAATTTCTTACTTTTAATAGCCGTATTTTATATCTTATCCAACCTTCTATGTAAACACCTAGTCTATACTCAAGCAAGGGTTGAGCAATCAGAACCATTTTCCATCCTTCATCTTTCAATTCTTACTACGGTGCCAGAGCGTAGTCAAGCCGTACCGTCACGCAGAAACGGCGATTCGCGAATCAGTGTGCCCAGCTGGGTGCTCCGAAAACACACGCCTTGTTTGTACCCCGGGCACAAGCAAGACCAACCTGTCCTACTCCTGTCAAGGGGTCCAGGTCCCCGTCCAAGCTTGACTCTAAGCCCCCAACACTGCAGGTCCGGCCTCAGTATGGTGCTTAGACCTCCTCAACCCAATATATAACCACCCTAAAAAGCCGGTCCGAAAAGAGCCGGAACCCACGACAGGAGAGAAACAAGTCTTCCCGCTCCCATAAGCAAGTATATGCTCGGGACAATAAATCTGTGACTTGACCAGGGTCCATGCAACGAACGGTCCTTAATTGACACAGGCGGAACAAATGCAACCAGAGCCCCACTCTGTTGCCCAACCAGGTCCAAGTCCATCCAACCCGTTCCGCCCGGTCTCCAATTATCCATATACATTTATATTTTATGTGATAGTAACATGATAATAGTACAATATTATAATTTCTATCTCTCGTGAGTGACAGGAAATCACTCGACTTCTACCGGAGTCCTGTAGCATAGCAATCTACACGATCCTGACATACTAGTAAGACTCATGGGATCAGGATATTCATATGCAAGTGGGTTTCATTCAATTCCTTTAAACTTAATGCACAAGTATAAAATAAAGTGCAGAATAATAGGGGTTATGCACCGGGGCTTGCCTGGGTAAAATAACCAAAGTTAGCATTCCAACATGATGACACGATCCTCAAGGCGCCATCTTCTCTGCGGCTCCAGATGACTCCGCAATCCCTCAACGCTCCTATTATGACATTCGTGGATGAAATGCATAGATGTAAATAGACACGACAGTCGCAATTTAGAATAAGATTCCGCCTCTCCGGCTAACGAACTATCGTAGAGACTAACGTACTAAGCCCCGTATCCTTGCTACCAGCAACGCGCTCTTCTCCGACAAGTATTTTAGCTACACAAACCCAAGGTTTTACTTTACTCATTTTGTCGGTTTTAATATATATTAGAACTAGGGCTCATTAGCGATCTTAGCAAACTAATTATTCTGGAGCTACAAAATTTACAGTGAACACCCAATAATATGGTTAGCTTACTATAATTTTTTTAGAGTTAACACTATCACCGATTTATCGCACAAATTCCTACAAGTTCACATTTAATAATATTAAACGTCTTAGAATAATTAGAGCAAGCCTAAAGATAGTATAGAACTACGTGGATCAATTACACCTTTATCTAGATCATGATTTTCGGAAACTAATAAAATTGGTTTTGCAATTTTTGGACTTCTACACAATTCTATTCTGAATTTGCAAGTTTAGTTTAGGAACTAAATTAAGAAATCGCTTTATAAAAGGAAAAGGGACAGCGGCAACAGTCGGCCCAGCCGGTCCTCCCTAGGCCCGCGCGAGAATGGCTACGCGCGTGACGCATGGCCCAGCGCGGCCCATACGCGGAGTGACTGCGTGCTGCCATCAGGCCCAGCACGGGGTGCGGGCACGCGCAAGGCCGGCCGGCCCAACTGGCCCGCTCGGACGCAGCTGCGCACTTAGCAGAAACCACCCCCGACAAAGCCAAATCAACCCGAAGTCCAAAGAGTACTGTTCATCTGAGTCTATTGGTTCGCAACTGGACCCAAAACAATTTCCTATTTAGTTTCTTACCCTCCCCTTCTTCTTCTCAATGAAGCAGAGCAAGAGCAGGGGCGGCACGGGCTCGGCCGATCCCGGCCCTAGCTGGCCGGCGGCTGCAACCGAGGACCGTGCCCCCAACCCGAGACCGGTGCGCCCCCACGGCAACCCATGGCTAGGCCCGGCGTGGCCCACAGCTGGCTGGCCACGACTCCCACAGCAGGAGCGGCGGCAGCCCGGCGGCGAAGGCGCACCAGGGCGCGGCCGGTCGCCGAGGGCAGCCGAGCGGCACCGGACGACCACGATGCACCCACGGCTGGGCTGCTCCCGTGCCGAAGCAGCGCACAACGCCCTAGCCGCGTGCGCGCACGGTGGCGGCGACCCGAGCCGAGCTGCGGTGGCACCCGGCGACACGACTGCGGCGAGCACGCACAGGGGTCCCACCGGGGAGTGAGGCCGGGTGGTGGTACCGGAGGTCGAGCAAGGAAGGAGCGAGTAGAGGAACCGACGGTGGCCGAACCTGCCCTGCTCTGTCAGGACGGGCGTGCTCACGATGAGCAGAGGAGTGAGGGGGGGGGGGAAAGACCGGAGGGGACCGAGAGGGAGAGAGCGAGCAAGGCCAGAACAGCGACTCGGCGTCCTCAAGAAGGCACGGCGAGGGCAGCAGCACGGCGCAACGCAGCAGACAGGCGCCTACGGAGCGGCAGAGGCACAGCGCAGCGAGGACGACGACGCAAGGAAAAGTCAATGACTACAGTTCCGACAGCGGCACAATCACGTCGCAATGAAGGCGCTCTGGGCAGCGGGAGACAGCGGCGCATGCCACAACGACTCGACGCGAAGCAACTGGCCAAGCCTGGCACTGTGCGCACGTTGGGCGGCGGCCGACAGCCACGCAATCAAGCAGCGGCAGAAGGTGTGCGTGAGTTTTCCCTTTCTAATTTCTTTTACTTGTTTTTATCAAAACCACTCGGTTGATTATAAAATCAGAAAACGTGCTATTAATTCTCTGCTACTAAAATCTACATCACACCAACAATATATCTACTATATACTCATACACCTGCATTTACCCGTAGAGATACACTTAAGTTGCACACTACTTTAATTAACATAACAACGTTCTTACAAAGCAAAATACGCGAGCACACGCGTACTCTTTGTTTACTAAATTAGTCAATTAGCAAAATATAGACACGTATGAATAAACACCTCTAAGATACCGACTACCGCAAAAACCGCTGCTAGCAATTAAACAATCCGGCACAAAATTTTCAAAAGCTCGAATTTAAATTAGATTCAAAAGCTACGCTCATCTATGTAATGATATCTATGTAGATTTATTCTTTTCTACGTTAACCTTGCTCTAGATTATCATTTAAACCTCAACACAAGCTCTACATTATTTTTTTTGCTTATAGGGATTGCTTTTCAAATCAAACCATTACAACTACTTAGTCGATTACTCGTATTCGGACCCCATTAACATGTTCTTACATACCACGAATTTACTTACCATATTCATTCCGTTTTATTTTTCTTTTCCTAACTACAGAGGTGAGCCACATAAAATTCGGTATCAATTCATGTGTGATTATAATTTTTAAAACCCGAGAACTTATTTTGTTAATTTCTTTTAGGCCTTAACCATGGCGCTAAGCGAGCTCGTAACACTAGGGTGTTACATTGGAGCACCCTGACAGGGAGTTGAGGAGTGCTTTGCATTGGACCGCCTACGTGGTCATGTCCACGAAGTTGGCCGGTGCCTTGGCGGCAAGGCGCGAGCTGGCCCTCCTTGGTACGCGGGTGCCGGCAGCTGCAGCGCTAGTAGCAGTGGTAGTGGCAGCGGCAGCAGCGTGTGGGCGGCGACGGTAAGTGATGATGCCCGGTGGCGGTGGCAGCCTGCTAACAGGTGGTGAGGCGAGCGATGGCGGAGGAGCAGCAACGCTAGCCGGCTCGCAGGGCTTGAAGGGGTGCCCACGGGAGAGGCAGAAGGCGGTGGCAAAGGCGTCGACCAGCTTGGCGGTGACAGCGAGGAGAGCATACGCGCGAAGGAGAAAGCAAGCCTAGGGACGACCTAGGCAGAGGGCGCAGCAGGCAACTACTGGCCACCCAGAGGATCAAAAGCATACTGCAGGTTGTGCCCCTGGCGAGGCGGGAGCAGCGGGTACATCTGGTGGTAGTAGTGTGGCGGAGGGCGCGCCTGCTACACGCGGCTGACAGGACCCAAGGGCCCAAGGCTAGGACCATGGGGAGGAGGAGCAGGAGGGCAAAAAAAGCGTGACAAGTTACCCTGGCTGTCAAGCTGGTACTCCCTAGGCCAAACACGGATCGGCAGGATTTTGGCCACGCACCTGGCTCGGCCAACCCCCTTCTCAGCGGAGATGCGCAGCTCATAAGGGAGTTCTAGACGGTCATTGACCTCAAGGAGTAGACGGAGTGATGCATAGTTGTTCTGGGTCAAGCACTCGGGATCAATCTCAGCCACTTTGCTGAAACCCCGGAAACACTCATGAATCTTGGTTTCGTACCAATGTTCATTGGGAAAGTCTACCACGGCCACAAAGGCTAGCCATGTCGGGATACGAAAGAAGCAATTGGAGGTTTCCTCTGGTTTCTAAAGGAACAGTGTTCCCCCTCGCCACTGATGGGGCCGAGGAGGTGTAGGGAGTCGCGGTCCCCGATCGATCCGCAACGAAGGATCATCGCGCCCCGAGAGGACGGGATGAGATCAAGAGGGAGCAGCGGCGTGACCGAGTGTAGGGCAGAGCGAATGAAAGTGCTTACCTCCGTCATGGGAACGGAGGGCTCGATGAAGGCAAACAGGAGCCGCTCAGTAACCTCCTCGTGGCCAGGCGACACCCAGGCATCGGCATGGCCAGGATGACCCAGCATCCAGGAGTCGCCGTCAGAGCCGGGGCTGTCCAGCTCGCCGCTCTCGTACTTGTCGCCCGAGCTCTGGGGAACGTCCACGCCCCGACTAATGAGGCCGATGCGTGGCGGCGTAGCATGCCGCATTAGCAGAGTAGCAGCAATACTAAATCATTCACACACATGAAATCACTCTCGACTCTGATCTTAACTGTTCCATAGTTTTGATTTATTGTGTTTTAAATTCATAGTTTTGACCTTTAAGAGTTCAATATCTTTCATGTGCTTGCTCTTTTGAGTCTCTGATGAATAAGTAACTTTACTTTACTAAGGGGCATATGGATGTATCGTTGGCAAGCTCTTTGGCTGTTGTAAAGTGGATCGTCAATTACAGCTTCAGAGGTGGACATTGTAACGACTTTTTTCCCAGCTGCTCATGAGTTTTCATAACACGGTGACTAGTGTGGAGATATAAGTGGAGGCACTGCAAATATTCATAGGTTGCTACAGGATGCTAGGGTTCACAGGCACATGGTTTTTCTTAGTTTTAAGCTGTGTGGCATCTGTATTTTCCTGGGTTTTATTTTTCTCACATATGACGCGTCTCCTGAACAACCACTTTCTGAGGCTAGTTTGTTTTCATTTGGTTGAGATGACACATAACAAATGGAACCTTTTGAAGAAAGGGAACCATTTCTTCCATGCATCTCTTTTTATATATTTTTGATGTTTTTCTTTCATCATTATATTTTACTGGTGCCTGGTAGTGGTAGCTTTCTTATGCTATTGTTATCATTACCATGACTTAGCTGCAATTTGATGGTGGTGTGCTGGTTGCATTTGCTTTGTAGCTGTTTTTGTGATTTCCTTAATTGGTCTACCTAAAACATGGTTGTATGTGACATGTGAGTATCTTACTTTGCTCTTCATTCATTACAAACCATGCCATTGTCTTGTGATCTTCATCATCTTTATTTTTGTTATTGTGTTGGCTGGAAATTCAGAACCCTGTCCTCCTGTGCCTGCTGCTCCGATGGGAAAAGTACGTCGGCCAGCTATTTGTACACGTCCACACAATGCCTTACTTTCTTCTGAATTGACATTGTTTTTATTTTCTTAGTCGACATTGTTTTCGTTTGGTCTTGGTAATCACATGGTCTGCATTTAAGCCTCTTTTGTGGCATTGCATTGTTGTATTATGTTGCGTCTTTAGCATATTATTAGTTTCGAGCCACTGCTGTTACATCTTTTAAAATAGTTACATTCATATTGTATACTCTCTTTAATGTTCACTGCCAAGCCCCTTTTGAAGTTTTTCCTTCTCTTGGATGAAATTTAATTGTTTTCCAGTTCCTAAAGCATATGCATTGATTGGCGGCTTATATATGCAATTTGTTTCTTTGGCAGTGACCAAGCTATTTGGAGCAATGCTTGCTATGTGATTAGAGGAGTTGCTAACACAATATCGGAAGGTGCTATTTTTGACAATCATTTTGGAAACATACCACAATACCATCATTATGTTTATTTAATTGCATTTGCTTGGCAGAAGTTGATGCCATACAGAGATCGACCAGTGAGCCATGAAGGACGCAACATTCTATATAGAGTATTTCTGTTGCTCCCTAAGCCTGGTTGCTATTCTTTACAACGTCCTTCAACTCTATTACTCCCTCCGTTTCAAATTATAAGCTACTTTGACTTTTTTGGTTCATCCATTTTGCTCGTATCTAGATATAATATTATATTTAGGTGCATAACAAAATGAACGTATCAAAAAAGTCAAAGTTACTTATAATTTGGAACGGAATGAGTACTTTTATTTGGTTGAGTGAACTCATGCATGGTGGCATTCACATTTTATATGTATCTTTGACTCTCTTTGGTGATATGTATTTTTCCAGACTTTTTTCACTCAGATATTAAGCTTATGTTAGATTACTACTGTTGATACAAGCATGCATTGTGTACTGGCATTACAATCAGTGTTGTTTAGTATATGTGGTCCATTGTTCTTGGTTGATTTTACAGTGTTACAAACAAGGAAGCTCGCCTGGGCAGGTGTAGGAACTATCTTCACTTGTTGAATAAGTGCTGCAACAGGGCTTGTGAATAGCTTCGGTGTTGACCTGCCACCTGTTTTTTTCTTATTCATGGACTTGCGGAGTCGCGGTTTCATCAACATCGGGAAAACTACAACTTCTGTCATAGCTAAACTTGTGAATAGCATCATTTTTATTTGTCAACCTAATGTGCGTACTACTATGCCATCACTATCGCTTGTCAAGTTGGGTTTGTGGTATATAGTATGTTCTATTATCCTGTTAGTGTCTTTGAAATACTGTTACTCCTTCAATTTTAATTTATAAATTGTCTTATTTTTTTTAGATTCATAGATTTTCTATACACCTCGAAATACATTATATCCAGATACATAGTAAAACTATGAATCTAGAAAACCAAAGCAACTCACAAGTTAGAACAGAGCAAGTACATCCTATCCGTAAATGCTGGAACGATCTTTCACATGGGATCCTAAATGTTGGAGTTAAGTAGTTAACTAGTGTGCTATGTGGCTCATTTTTTTGCCTCTTGGTTATATCTGTTTATCGATCAGTTTTAGTAGTAATGCATGTGTGACATCACCTAGACGACCTCTAGCCTAGATGAAAAACACCCAAGTCAACGGAGATGCTGAGACGACTTTGAATGACAAAAGAAAAAGAAAAACAAAAGGCAAGCGAGCAAGTGAACCGCCATAAAACAAACATTGAACGAAAGAGGGAACATAATGAAAATACAAGGCACCTCAATCGATGTACCACCTAACCACAATGCAACACATCTAACCCAAGAAAACTAAGGGCCTATTTGGTATATCTTATAAGCTGCTCATGACTAAAATAAGCTGAAACCAATAGCCAAACAGTATGGTTTTTTTTGGAACTTATTCGACCATGCTTATTCCCACCACTCTTATTTGTATAAAAAAATAGAAACTAGATCAGACCAACTTATTTTGAATGCCATTTTTACTTTATTAATGCATCTGAAAAAGCTTTCCAAATAAGCTATTTGAAATAGGGCCTAAACCCAAAAGGAATTCATGCAACTTCAATAGGCTTGCCGCTTGCCACACAAACCACACAAAAAATTCTATATCCAAAAATAAGCAAATTCATCCTCAATATGGCATGCAACATATATCACATGGAAAATTTTCGCTAAAGGAAGATGCTTTCTAATAAGAAAGGAAAGAAATCAAAAGAAAATCCTAGCAAATGGCAACTCCAGGTGAAGTAAATAAAAATTATAAAGAAGTTTGTTCTCTTTTTGAAAAACTAGATAGTCGAACACACTTCATGTTGTGTCTTGGCCCACCCCATTCTCGAAAGTGCCTAACCCAGCCAAGCCACTTGAGACGATTTGAGTGGTAAAACAAGGGACAAGCCATCTAGCTAGCACGGAATAACAACTAAAGCAATTCATGCCACCTCACTTTGACGTGTCACATAGACCACACGTTAAATTTTCTAAACCCGAAAACGAATAAATACACCCTCAACACGACATAGCACATATATCATACAAAGAAAAGTTTCGGCAAATACATCCAATTTCTGATAGAAATGCGGAGAAATTAAAGAAAATATCCTAGCAAAAGACAATTCTAGATGAAGCGTTCCAAAAAAAATTATCAGGCCAGAACAACAAAAACAAAGGAGAAAGAGGAAAAACAAGGAGTCCTTTATCGGACGTGCCACCCGAACGTGGTGGAACACATCCAAATCGAAAAAACCCAAAAGAACCTATGCCACCTCACTCTGACGTGCCACACAGACCACATGTTAAATTTTCCAAACCGAAAACGAACAAATGCATCATCGTCAACATGAGGTGCACATCTATCACAAGAAAAACTTTCATCAAAGACCCACCTCTATCCACAAGAAAAACTTGAAGCAAAGACGAACAATTTTATGATAAAAATGAAAAAAAATTAGAGATAATCCCAGCAAAAGACAATTCTATCTAGATAAACGAAAATATTATTATGCCACGTCTCGCACCATGCCTCTCTAGTCTATGACGAAGAGGGCCCAAGCCACTTGAGAGGCCGTGACAACTCGGAAAAAAGGAGGACAAGTCATCAAGCCTTCACGGAAAAAGAGAGAAAAGAAAGAAAAGGAAAAAAACAGGGCGCCCTCACGGCGAACTCCCACCTCCTATTCCCCCCTCCTCTCATTTCTCTCTCTAGCCCCGCACAAATCTCTCCTCCCCCTCTCGCCCTCGCCGCATTGCCCGCCGACGACCCCCGCCGGATAGAGAGGAGGAGGAGCGGGCGGCGGCGGAGCCGGCGGCATGTGCGACCTGGTGGCCCGCACGGGCCGGCACCAGCAGCGGTACGAGGATGGCCGTCGGCTAGTGGCCGGGTACGCGCTTGGCTGGCTCTGACTGATTGATTCCCTTGTCAATTATTGCTCCTAGTGCTGGGAGGTTCCCTTCCCGATTGGATTCTATTGGGTTGGGGCCGATTGCTACGGGCGTGCGTGCGTGCTCATTGCCCTCTTGACCTAAATGCGGCGCCGGCGCGGTGCGCGTCGTATTCTTCGCCACCGTACGGCGCGCTAGCATGGGTTCTGGCGAGTGGATTGTTGCGGCGTGGTTGTGTGCCACCGGGGTTCGATTGTTTTGTTTGTTGCGGTGATTTGCTGGCGTCTAGATATGCTCGCTCTTTCTTTTTTTTCTTGTTATTTTGTTATTATTAAAAAAATAAACTTGCTAACAGTCTGGTGATCGTCGCGAATTGTTGTATACACATACACTGAGCATGGAGGTCTTAATCAATGCACAGTATCTAGCTTGTAAGTTGTAACACCTGTGACAGCGACAGTATTGAGATCACTGTTTTCTTATTTCACTTATAGATGGTGTGTTAATATATGTTAGGAACTGTGGTGGGATGCTTCTACCCCGAAGCAAGACATAAAAGCAGTTCTGCTTGCTTGTTTGCATTGATATTAGGGCATGATGGAAATGAATTGTCGTCTATGACGAATAGTTTGTCTCCCAACGCAAGAAGTGGATCTTTAGTTCACTTCAAATCAGTATTGGTAGATGGATGATAGATACAGTTCGGATTAATTGGTACCATTGGGTATTCTTGTCATCGTTGTTGATAGCAAAAGGCCATGAATCGGTGCTCATAATCCAGGTGTTCATGATTGGTGCCTTATTTTTTCTACATGTTTTCTTCTTTATATAGCTTCTGTTTTTCCTTAGCTAGGACAGATTTTTCTATGCCTTGTGTCCAGTTTGTGGCTTCTCTTGAGCTTGTAGGAATATAGTGCCTATCATGAGACATGTAGGAATAGTAGCAATACCAGAATTTGTAAAGCTTCTTAGGATATTTACATATCAACATGTAGCTACACTATAAAAGGGATCCTGGTCTAAACTGGGAATCAAAATGACCCATGTTTGATTAGGAAATAATACTATCTGGAAGGGTCAATTGAGAGTAGCTGAAAAGGTAAACTATCTATCTTTGTGTGTTATCATTATGTCTACATAGTCACCAGCGTTTAATGTGTTGAAAGTGCTTCAGAAATTGATCTTCTTTGTGTTTCATTGTCCTCCTATGATCTATTTGTCTGTTCCTGATCTTTAAGATGCTAGATGCATGTCCGGTGCTAGTTTTACCAAGCCTGCCATTGATATATTACTACTTTATAGTTCCTATCTGGTGTCCAAACACGATTTTAACACCACAGAATTTTGTTCTATTGTACTACAGCCTTTGCGTTTATGGATCTAAGAAACACTGGCACTTATTCATAGTGGCATATCTACGTATTTCTGAATAATTTCATTTTCTCTGCAGATGCATACCATTTAGGTATAGAGCTAATAGTGATGAAACCTCTGGTGACAGAACTAAGAAACTTGTGGAAGTTCTCATGATAAATTCCCAAAGCGGACCTGGTCTTTTGTTTCCAAAGGTACTGTATTGTAAACATCTCTAGTCTTTTGTTTCCAAAGGGTATTACTGTTAACATCTTCATCTGAAATCCATTGCTAGTTGTGTACATGGATGGCAACTTTTATTGCAAACTTGTTCTGTTTCTGTGTTTTCACATAACTACATTGGAACACTTATACCCTATAGCAGTGCATATTATTATTTCAGTTAGTTCCCAAGTGCCAGTGTGTCTTGGGTTAGAAATCCAGGAAATCCAGATGAAGTAACTGGAATGTCTGAGTTGCCGACCTGGATTCCTTGGGCTGTTTATGAGCTTGTTTGCAAGCTTAGGTCTCATGTATTATTTTTATTTGGTCTGTTCACATGTTGGTTACTCTGACTAGTTTTCTGATATACAGTGTTAAGTTTTATTCATGTTGTATCCATGTTATTTTCATAAACCTGTTGTAAATGTTACTGGGCTGCCATGTATAGATTTTGTTATGTTTGTTTTCTTGTTGCAGGGAGGATGGGAGAACGATGAAACTGTTGAAGAGGCAGCAGCTCGAGAAGCTATAGAAGAAGCTGGAGTTCGAGGTGATATAGTGGTAAGATGCCTATAAACATGGTGTTTTTCTAAACTACTTTTCATCTTGGCCCTTTTCATTTAAAACTTTTTCAATAGTTAATGTATGCCATGTGCTGACACATGTTTTCCTGTGCTTCCATCTTGACTTATTCATGAAACTGATATTCTTAGATGATATGGAAACTCGTTATTCACTGTATTAGAACTATTCTTTTCAAGTACTATGCTTGGTTGACATGCCAAATTCTTTTAGACTTGACTGTACTAAGCTACTAATGCAATTTTATTGCTATTCAGAATTACGCCTTTTGTTCTCCCACTTGATCCTATGTTGCTGTTGTATGCCCCAAATTGGAGATACTGACATACAGTTATAACCTTTACAGAGTCTAACTTCCTTGAAAACCTGAAACTATGTTAAAAAGGGGGAATAATTTATAGTTTCATATCCATTATCCTTGGAATCCATCATATTTCTTGCTGTTATTGAGTCAAGTCAAAAGCCCTACATTTACACATCGATTAATATCCTGTAGTTGAATGGGTTTAATGATGTGCAGACAACTAAGAACATTTGCTGGTGGTAATAATGAAATTATACTTGGCTTGCCTGCACTTCCGTAAGATCTGTCATTGAAGCTTATCTAGAGCCAGGCATACATTCTTAGTGGAAGAAACATGAGATGTACATTGTGTAGTGTTCTCAGTGGTTCATGACACTGATGTTGAACTAGTTGCTTCGATTCGATTTGTTGTCCGTTGCTTAGTCTGGCGTGTCCTTCAACTGCCACAAGTGGGAACTCTTTTGGCCAATCTTAAGGTTGTAATTGACATTCTAGTCTGAGTGTTGGATAGCACAATCGAGATTGACATTTGTTCCTGCTCGCTGCTCCTGTAACACTTTTGTGCTTGTAGCATGCAGGATGTTTACATAGTGGAAGACCCATGAAATCAATGATTATATTTTCTAGAAGACTCTTATATCTCGATGAACACATGTGGTGCCAATGAAGATAGCCTTAACTTTTTTTCTCTCCTTGTCCTTAGTGCTGCGTCATGATAAAATAGTGTCCCTTGACCTTGATGACAATAGATGCTTATATGCAGCTATCTTTTATCTCATTCAATTTCGTGAAGTGCCTATTGCAACACAACGACCCAACAATCAATATATCTTGACACCATTCTTGCTTATATAATGTCATTTGCTTTCTGAATAGCATTTTCTGGGGCTTTATGACTTCAAAAGCAAGACACATCAAGATGCGTGCTGCCCTGAGGGTATGTGCAGAGCTGCAGTGTTTGCGCTGCATGTAAAGGAAGAGCTGGTCTCATGGCCTGAGCAGAGCACCCGGCAGAGGACCTGGCTCACGGTTCCTGATGCTGCATCAAGGTGCCGGTACCAGTGGATGCAAGAGGCCTTGCTCACAGGCTTCTCGGACTGGCACGACAAGTGGAGCAGAGGCGGCGGCGGCACTAACTGTGATCCAGCCTAACTGCTGAACCCATCTGCAGCCGTCCAATTTGTTATCTCCTCTTTCCCTAGGCTCCAACCTTGCATAACGCAATAATACAGTGTACTTGATATGCTGGGTTGGTCGTTGACCCTTGATGTCAAAAATGTCAGAATGGTTATCTAGTTATAGTGGGACGAGGTATATCTCATCAAGACGAGAATTCTCACAACTTTTAAGTGTCGATTCTCGGGCCCTATTATTTCTCTGTTTCAGCTGCTGTCGTCGTGGTGCTGCTCTCACGCACCGCACGCATTTTGTAACTCCGCTCCTGATTCTGGAGATGCATATGCTATGTATGAACTGGTATAACTTGAAATCAAATGTTGCCACCGTTGACTGGAGTCACCATGCAGTGCGTCCAGAACCTTGCAATCTGTCTTGAGGCGAGCCGAGCAGCCGACATCAAGGGTTCAGGTAGTGAGATGCTGAGCAAATCTATTTTAGGCTGTGTTTAGTTCCTCATGGAATGCAAAATGCCAATTACTTTGGAATGATGAAATGTAAAATGCCAAAATTTTCATGAGTGTGTTTAGTTCCATCTAAAATGCTAAATTTTTCATAGAGTTAGTGAGGGCTTTTTGGTTTTTTTTTTTGCCTCTTGAGGCTAAAATCTAAAATAGAGAATGGATACCTTTTTGCCAAAAATTTTGCATGATGTTTAGTTTCATTTTGCAAAATGATAGGCCAAAACCCAAAAATTTTTATGTGAAATGGGAAACTAAGGCTGTGTTTAGTTCCTCATGGAATACAAAATGCAAAATGCCAACTACTTTGGAATGATGAAATGCAAAATGCCAAAATTTTCATGGGTGTGTTTAGTTCCATCCAAAATACCAAATTTTTCATGAGATGGGTGAGAGTTTTTTGACTTTTTGGCTTTTTTTTTTTTGCTTCTTGAGGCCAAAATCCAAAATGAAGAATGAATACCTTTTTGCCAAAAATTTTGCATGGTGTTTAGTTCCATTTTGCAAAATGGTAGGCCAAAATCTAATTTTTTTTTGGGAAATGGGAAACTAAACACCCCCTAAACACCCTTACCCTTAGTGTCGGTATTCAGATGTTTCTGTTTGTTAAAATTTATGAAGTACTCTAGATATTTAGATTGCAATCGGTATACCAATGTAGGGAAAGTAAATAAGTAACAGAAATCAAAAGAGAAAAAAATCCAATCATGGGACTGGAAGAAGGGAAAAAAAGAAGAAGGAAAGAGCTCAAATGTGCTGAGAGCTAATCATGAGATCAGTCAGTGTGATGGACCCAACCAGTCACATAAGCACAGGGTTTAATCATTGCATTTTTGGGCGCAGGATCACTCGCTTTCAGCTACGAGACCTGCGCGCTAGCCAACTGCGCCACCACCCCCTTGTGCTCTGCTCTTCAATAACTCTTTTCTATACGAAAATGTTCGATTCAGCACTAGTCATTACCAACGCCTGAATGCGCTGTTTGGTTTAAAGCTTCAGAAACTTGTTTGGGCGGAGGCATGACTTCCAGGCGTCTGATTTTCGACCAGGATGCCTCTTCTAGAGCCTTTGACGTGTATTTGGGTATTTATATTCAATGAAATTTTCTTAGCTTCTGCAGAAGACTGTCGGTCTGCCGCTAATAAATAAGCTTAGTAAGCAAGCGCCGCTCCTAGAATCATTACTCTCTTTCCTACATTCAAAAGTTTCGTGACATATCATATCATGGTCCTTTTATATGTTTGAGGCCCTCTTTGGCCTTACATTCCTGGCCTGAGATTCAGCCATGGAATTAGGCCGCAAAGTACAATGATTATTCCTTCCGCCCTAGCTCCATCCCCACATCTTGGTCCAGTCGTCCATGCGGTTCTTCCGGTTCCATTGTACTATACGATACCCAAAAGGAGCTGCATGCGTGCATAAGAGAATTGGATCAGAAGCAAAATTTCCATGGCTTTGCCGTCGAATTGCACCGAAAGATGGTGTTTTTTCAAACAACTTTTAACACATATATGCTCCGATCTGATCCCTACGTGCTGTTATTGAATTCTGCAAAGATGTTTCTGTCTTCGTAGAATAGAATAGAATCCTACTGGAAGCAACTTGATTGATCGATGCACTCATAGATAGATACTAGTTATTAGATATGTAGTGCATGAGCGCATCCATCTACCGTGTTACCAATGCAATCCGGTCACTTCCATCGATCAACATCAGCTAGGTTGAGTGAGTGCCTAGCTACATATGGATCCATCTGCTGTCTGTACGTGGAGTGTTCAGTGGAGTCGTCCCAAAGCAGGGATCACGCCAAGAGAGTGCATGCATGCTTTTTTTTTTTTTTGAGAATTCCATGCATGCATTTTCGCCCTGGCTGTTCTCGGTAGAGATGCTCTCAGCTTCGTGCATATATGAGAATATAGGATAATTAAAGATGAATGAGGATCGCATTACAAATATATGCCTGATAATACCAATCTTTTAATTTGTTTTGGTATTCTCAATAAAAAAATGAGGTCTGTTGTTCCACTGTTTGGCTCTCATTGTTATAACGGTTATTGTCTTCGTGTAGTGAAAATCTGATCCAAATAACAGATTTTGTGGTAGATAGTTAGATTCTAGAATCTAAGTGTTTGGATCTCATTCTTATTTTTTAATATCATTCTTATTTCGGCACGACTAGCGCCGACGTTCAGAACGCGGCATCCATCTGGACGTAATTCCCACACCCGCGCCCGACGCACCCTGGACTGTCCGGACGGAGCTCCGCGCCTGCACTGGATGCCCGCCCACATCGCATCCCGCCCGCCCGCATCGCGCGCCAGCGTCTGAAACCGCGTCCCCGCGTCTGTTCATGAACCGTGGTGGTGCCCCCGCAGCAGCACCAGACAGCTGCGGTAGGCCGCTGTCCGCCAACCACCAGCGCGCATTGTAACATGTGCAACACTCGATTTACTTTTGAAACATAAAGATGAAACATTTGCAACATACAACTGAAAAAATATGAAATATTTGAAACATGCTCTTGAAACATGCATGTATAGCCACGTCAACATATGCAACATCCAGATCCACTTTTCAACATAAATCTGAAACATCTAAAACACATGAAAACAAACACTTGAAATATGCATGTGCAGCCATAGCAATATATGCAACATTTAGATGAAAACACTTGAAACATGCGTATGAAACAACTGAAACACTTGTAACATTGACTTGAAACATCGTATATTGTCATTGCAATATATGAAACATCATAGATCTATTTTTGCAACATCCAGATGAAACACTTGAAACATAAGTCTGAAATGTCTGAAACACTTGAAACACGACGTTGTCGGCGGCCATGGCCTACCTGGTAGGGGACTACGATAGCCAGCAAACTCGGGTTTAAGGGGACATCGAGAGCAACGGCCGACGACCTCCTGGTGGTGTCAGGGTGGTGGTGGCGCTTCGCATGTCATGGTTGTGCCCAGCGAGGTGGATGGGTCACGGCGGTGGATGCCCCGCGCGGCGCGGCATGGGGCACGGCGTGGTGCAAGATTGGGGCGGATGCGGCACGGTGGCGAGACAGAGCCCAATCGATACGCAGGCCTAGGAACGGGGTGTTCGGACCGACACGCCCGTACGGACGTCCTCGTCAAAGCATTATGTTCTTTTTTTAGGCCATGTTTAGTTTGCAAATTTTTTTTGAAAAAACACCGTAGCACTTTTCGTTTGTATTTGACAAACTTTGTCCAATCATGGATTAACTAGGCTCAAAAGATTCGTCTCGATATTTACTGTGCAATTAGTTATTTTTTACCTATATTTAATGCTCCGTACATGTGCCGACATATGCGATGTGATAGAGAATCTTGAAAACTTTTTGCATTTTGGCATAAACTAAATAAGGCCTTAGGAGAGATCCATAGGCGCCTAGCAATAAATGACGCCTACTAGGAGTCTAGGCACCCCTGTATATATAGGTGGAGCCCGCCAGCCCGTCTATAGTGCCTAGTTTTTTTTTTAAAAAAAACACCGGTTCTGTGTTGGGTGTAGATTCATGCTTGACATGACGCCATTTCATTTCACGTTAGGACGAGTGACTGTTCTCTGCTGATCCTTTTCACGATTGATCGGCATGAGACCGTGCATGTAGAAAGCAGTTGGTAGGTGCACATATAAGCTATACATATGGAGTGAATAAAGGAATACTTCCTTTTTACAAGATTACGATCTTGCGCCATTGTTGAAAAGAACCAAGAAATGGGCTAAAAAGTTCCATATGTCAGGAAATTTATGTAACGGGAAGCGATCGTTAAACTTATCCTAAGCTTTTATCTTGGTTTTAGTATTTATAAATTACACATTTAGCTCCTTAAACTTCTTTCGAGTTCTTATCCTAATTCCGCTACTTGCAAATCACATGCTCAGCTTCCTAAACTTGCCATAATTCTCATCACCATCACAAGACTTGTAAATTGCACACTTGACTCTCTAAACGTGTGTCCAACCCGTCCCCCACCTCCCAAATGGCGCCGTCCTCACCCCTTCACGTTGCACGTGCCTGCTCACCTACACGGCAGTGTTGCGCTGCACCGCAATCGCCCAACACTACCCATGCTGACATGACCCTTCGAGCCCCCTGTCGCCATGGTCCTCCTCGCTCCTGCTCCACCTTACTGCAGCGCCGGCACCGACCCACGCCCCGTGGCAGTCACACTCGACTTCGATACCGCCACACTCCTTCCTTTCCCCTCACAGTGGAGGTTCTCATGCTAGCTATCTCCTCGCACCCACTCCCCACTCTTCCATCCTTACTCACCTCCCGGCACGATGAGCTTATCTCACGTGGACGTGTGTGCCTACAACGCCGTGGGTGGGTGAGGCGCCTCAATAAGGGCACAACATGGCAGCTCGCACGTGCAAGCGTGTCTCTATGGCATGGTAGGGTGAGTGCAGCAGGTGGTATAGCAGCATGGTTGTGGCACCACACCGACGATGTGGTGCATGCAAGCACGGGGTGGCAGAGCAAGCGTAGTGGAGAGTGGAGCAGCCACACGGGTGAGGTGTGCACGCGCAAGGGGCAGGGCAAGGACAACGTGGTGTGGGAGAGGGGTTGGAACATGACGGTACAACAATACAGTTTTATGAAGCTAAGTGTGCAATTTGCACGTACCGGGATCTTGATGAGAACTTAGGACAACTTTATGGGGTCGAGTGTACAATTTGTAAATATTGAAACCAAGATGAGGCATCGGGACGACAAGTTTAGAGAGCCGAGTGCACAATTTACAAGTACCTAGACCAAAATGAGAATTCGGGACAAGTTTATATGATCACCAGTGAAATTTACTCCATATATCGTAGGAATGTGCTCTTTAGTCTACAACTTGGTGTGGTACCTTCCAATGATCCTAAACAAGTTCAAAAGGGAAAAACATGATAGCTTTGCGTATGAATTCTCAACTCTAGTAATAACTAATATTATGCTTTGCGGCAAAAACAAGAGATGAGGACAAAAATCCAAGCATCAATCCACGACCTTCAAAGGCCAGAGAATTCCATGCCCCGACCATCCTCCAAACATGTTCCGATCCTTGGGAGTAAAGAACTTCTGCTTTATTTGTCTTCTCACACTGACCAACTGTACATTCAAGATCGTTAAACTTACAAACAAATATTGTAATGAGAAGATACATGCAGTGTATTTTGACACTAGTAGTGCACGCATATGATCCCCATGCACCGAAAGAAACGATAAGGCAAAACAAAAAAATATGCATGGTTCCAAGAGCTAGCTAGTCAAAGCTAGAATCCGATGCATCGGAACCCAAACAAGGAGAAGAGATGGTTGCACTTTCTTTTTCTGGCTATAAACTAAAGCTCTCTCCAAGAATACTCTCATTCTGAAAAGAGAACACTTTGATCGATACACAGATTACATACAAATATATATATAATGACGCTGCTTATTAGCTAGCAACGAAATACTACTATATATACTCCAACAAATCCAAGTTTTGTGATGTGGGTGCATGGACGTGCATAGGTTTCAAACAAGAAGACAGCAATGCAAATCTAGCCACATTTTATAACTAGAAAATACCCATGCTGTTCCTTTTGCATTCAGTGGAAGAATATGTTCCACTACTATTTAATTTGATTCCACACGCAAGTGATCAACTGCTCCTGTGATTTTGCCTGAAGCGACCATATTGTACTTAATTTTTTGAGTATTATATGTATCACCACCTCAACAAAGTCCATCCAAATTCAAGATGCATGGGACGTTTAGCTAGTTATTAAAAAGAAAAGGTCAAAAATGGACACTATTAGATCCATCGGAGGGAACATTTGTTCCTACCACTAGCCTCGCATTACTGAAAAAGAGAAAATTTTAGTTCATTGGGTTTCATTATCAAAGTATATAAAATTCCATGCTCGAGATCATAAGAAGTTGCATGCACTAAGTAATGTCGACCAAATAGCTTAATAAGGTACCAGAAAAAAAGTGGAAGAATCTATGTATTCAACTTTAGTATAAAGTTACTACTAACTGCTTTGCGAAGATATAAAGTAAAATTTATTAAACTTGAGGATCGAAGTAACAGTTAATGGTAAATGGCTTGTCATCTTTATTGTTTTCGTTTATGACGCACCATGAACATATATTACCGTACCAACTGCTTGGTGGTGGAGCTAGAGCAAATTAGAAAGAGAAAGAGAAAAAGAAAGAGAGATGTGACATTTATAACTACATGTTATTAACCAAAATACATAGTGAAATTTTGAGGGTAGTAGTTGATTTTTGGTTTGGGTCTGGGTCGTAGCACACAACATGGATCCTCCTCTCCTAACTGGTTGTTAGCTTCTACTAGGTCTAGTTATAGGTACAAGTGTAATCCAACTATTGGCTACCAGTCCTACTATTACAAACTAGTACTTGGGTTGTTTACTGTTGAATTTCTAAAACTTTACTCCACTGTACCATGGTTGACAAGCCCTAACAACAGGGGTGGTAACAAATAAACCTCAATAAAGAAGTTACACGATATAAAAAATAGCATTCCTTTTCTCTTAATGAAATACGTGTATGAGCTCAATAAAAAAACTCCCTCTATTCCACATTTTGGTTTTTCTAGATATATACCTTTTACTCTGCTAAAAAAAGATATATAGCTTTTCCTATGAACTTATATATTCACTATGTCTAGATACATACTAAAAACAACATATCTAGAAAAGTAAGAATGTCTTATAATTTGAAACAAAGGGAGTATAAAATAGCATTCAAAGCCCAATAGATTTGGCCGCCCGACATTTCAATTCTCCGATGCTAGAATCCAGAATTGACTGCCTGTGTGCCATTTTCACAAATTAAATTTAAGTAGCATGATTTTTTTTCCTGAGAGTTCAAAATTAGTTTTACTAACTATCTATGCTACCTCAATAGCAAAGCTAGGTCCAAATAACTTTCCAAAATTCTTAAACAAAGCCAAGATATGTTCTTGCAGCCTCGATCCCCTTTCTTTTTGGCCTTTACTACTAAGCATGCATGTGTAAGTGTGACAATCACATCAAGACTTTGCATACCTGAAAACGATAGGTAACCGCAAAATTCTCTTGAAAAACATTAACATAACAGTTTGATGCTCCAGGCATAACATGAAAAAGCAGGAGAATCGTTTATGCTTTTTATCATCATTTGCAGCTCAATTTCCAATTTTATCAGGGAATAGCATAAGCTCTAGACTCTAGAGCTAGAGTGTGACCAGTGGAAGAATCAGAAACTCACTTATGTCCAATGTAAGCGAAGCTGCAATTATGCTTTTCCACGCTACTTTCTTGCAGAGAAGAAAAGAATTCCAAGTGGTGAATACTAAGAATCCATGAATTCAGTGTGGCCCAAAAAAGGTATTCCTTGGTTGCCCTATGAGAGATTTTCATATATGCAACCTCCATGATGAGAATATATATGTATCGTCATTTCCGAAGGAAAAGGCTCCAGCTGTAGAATCAATTGCCTTTGGTCATCATCAGAAAACAAGCTTACACATATTTTTGGAGAAATTCAGCATTTAGCAACAAGGATGAGGGCGCTTTGCGCTCCTTTGCTCTGCAAAAGGGAAAATGGCCTTAAAACAGAAAATTTGCGCATGTTTTATGAGAAAATTAGGGACAAATATCCTTTTTACTTTCTCCAACAAAAAAAAATATTAAGTTAAGTCCATCTGCTAGTTGATTTTTTTACTCAATTGAGATCTTTTAAGGGGATATTCATTATAAGTTCTCAAATTTTTAAATTCAAAATTTTGAATATTTCAAACGACTTCAGATGAAGACTGCTCTATACCAAAGTTATAATGCTCGATGAGATCTAAAATTTTGTAGTTGACTTTTTTCATTTGAGGATGTTTAGGGGTCTAAACATAATTTTTTTTGGTGAATTAATACAAAAGGATAGTATCCAATATCTAAACATAAGATATGGTGATAAGAGTTGTTCTGCGTGAGCTTTAAGGTCATGAGTTTTATAACTTTTTATGGTTTTTGAAAAAAATTTTTTTAAAGCCCCTGAAAATTGATTTTCGGAAAGGGTTGCATATCCACCCCTGTAATAAAAATGACTCATTTATGAAGTCGGCAGTCTAGACGGGGCCTAAAAATCATTTTGTGTAGTGGACCTGCAACTATTTATCGGAACGAATAAGATTTGACATGGTTTGGGTCACATGATAGAATCAGAATTCAGGGAGATTGTCTGTCACAATGGGATGGAACTAGCTACCTAGCCCTAGCTCGGCACCAAGATGCGTGCGCGCTCACATTGTTTTCAAGGATAACAAATTGAAATTCTCAAAAGATAACGCCAATGACAAGAAAGGCTAATGATAGTAACCATCATTAGTGGCTTGTAAGGCCACGTGATCAGCTCGAAATGACGCTCCGCTTTGCATCTCTTTAATTATTGACCTATTTGTCGTTACATGCGTGCAGGTATCTTATTAGGGGTTAAATTGTCAAATAGAGGGAACCAAATTGAGCTCCATTTCGAACGCATGCAGGTTCTTGTAATCTTGTTGAGTGGAAGTAATCACGGAAATGCAGACGGCAAACACACACATATCAAAGCAACGGCTGAAGTGTAACATCCTTAATTCGTTTGCGTTTGCACCTCCAGATCGAGGTAGATTAGTGCGATGCCCATAGGTTCCAATTCAAAATTAAAAGATAAAACTTTTGAACGGATGTTTGCAAAAAAAAGGTTTATCATTATTGTTTATGTATGATAAGCTGAAGGGATAATGAATTTTTGACATTGTTTTTTCGCAATAGTATTTAAGGGGTTTTGGTGCATATAGGAAGGGCAGGCCTGGTGCAGTTGGTGAGTGCTAGCTCGCCGAGTCACCAGGTCCTGGGTTCGAAGCCGTCTCTCTGCAGAATTTCTGCGGGGGTAAGACTTTGCTTCGATTATTCCTTTCCTCAGACCCCACTCGTGTGGGAGCCTCTGGCACTGGGTCTGCCCTTTTTGGTGCATATAGAGATGCATGCTGACCGACTTTTCCAAGTGCGTAGCCCTGAACAAAGTACAGACGCAATGATGCATCTCACCTTATTATTAAACAAGTTACCAATTTGGAGTTAGATATGATTTTGGCAGGTGCACGCTTGTACTAACTACCCTATAACCTCAAGCATTAGAGGTCCATGAAGCCTCTAAACCCTCCCATAAAGATGCCAATATATATAGAAACACTATCTAATGATCACTACTCGCCTTGCAAGCTATTACGTGCGCATAAACAAGACCAAAAGGAAGAGACAAATGCTAGTGTCACCCTCAATAGAATACCAAAAGATTCAGTGTGTGTGTGTGTGTGTAAGGTACAAGGGAGTTTTTTCTTCTTCTTTCGACCATTGCCTTTAAACCAGGACAAGGGGGCACATGGCTCATTCTTAGAGGCTTGCAAGAAGTGGCAGACATCCTAATAGAGTAGCTTGTAATAATGGAGAGCCAAGCATGGCTTTGTATTTCATGCCCTTGGCTTAGATATATTCATCATGGAATGGCTTTCATTTCTCCTTTTTGGTAATGTGTGTCTCTCAAGTTTGAGTACATTGTCATTCTCACCTCAGCAATTCTTACATCTATCTAGTGTAGTATTAGAAAAAAGTTTAAAGCGTTTAATTTTGCTTGTATCTTTTTGGCTTTGTTGTGGCATTTCAGCTGCCCTCCTAACAAAAGAGCAGTAGGTAACTTCCTGAATGTTCTTCTTGGATTTCCATGGGGGTGGTTCAGAATTTGGTGGGGGTTAAAGTTCATAAGAAGAAGCATAGCAGCCATGGTTAACATCAACACTGAAAAGCATAGCAGCCATGGTTAACATGACCACAGAAAAGCATATAGCACACAACAACTTACAACTTACAACTTAAAAGTTACAACTACTATGTATAAATGTATAATTACCATAACAAAGACATATGCAAGATGCCATATTATACTTTCTAAAGGGAGGGTTATTGATTGAATAATAAAACTGTTGTCCCTTCCAGACAGTGGCTAGTAGTGGACTGGTCCAGAGTTGACGTCTGCTATTTCCTTGCAGCATGTATACAATATTTTATTTTACTTTTTTCAGAAACAAAGAGCTAAAAGTTTTTGGACAACAACTCATACAAAAAATTTTAAAAAAAATGAATGGATAAGAAGTGGATCCACACATGATTAGCTCACTGTTGCATGAAAAGGAAATTTATTTGCAATGATATGGAAACCGTTTTTCAACCTGTCACCAGCAAATATTGCCACCCACTTTTCAACAAAAAGCAAAAAGAGAGAGAGAGAGGAGAAAGAACACCACACAAGTGGTTGATATGGACAAAAATATTCTAGCAAATGATAATACCATGGACTGGTTTGGGTTTCTAGGTGCTATAGTTGCTTTGTGGAGTCTAATCTTATAATCATTTCCATAACCTAACTACTAATTCCATACATACATATATAGTGCAAAGCACTTGGGCCCAATAGAAGTTGAACGGCTTATGTACCACTAGTTTATAGTTTTTTGTGGTTCGCTAGAACTCAGTGGTGCACTGCGATGCAAACCATCCCCCCTCCCTCCAAAAGAAACTTTTGCAAATTCATATATATGTTGACTTTAAATATTATATAACGTTTTCTCAATGCTCAACGACGGCCCTCTTGCTATTTGGTGGTTCATTTGATCCATATTTTGCTTGCTTTACACCATGTTTCAATGATTTGACCTTCTGTTGGAGCAGAGCATGCTGTAGTTTGACTTTTTTCTTCCTCATAGAAAAGCATTGACTTTCTTAGCAGCATCCTCAACCTCTAGATCACATTATATTGTGCAAGTGAAGTAGCCCTGTTCGCTGGATGATTTCTGGCTGGCTGATTCTTGCTGATGCTAATTTGTTGTGAGAGAAAAACACTGTTGAATGACTGGCTGATTTTGACTGATAAGATCAAGCGACCCAGCTTATATATCTGTGATTGTTATCATTTATCAGTGACATCGAAGCGGTTGGTCATGGCCAATGTTGACTGAAGAATCTATTCAAAGAAATGAAACAGAAAAGGTGCTTGCTCAATTGGTTCATTCTCTGTCATAAGATTCTAGTAAGGTGTGGTTTGGTTGACCTTGAGAGCCAAAGGCACTAGCTACAGACTATCTAGTACTATGTACAAGAGTTTGACAATGTTCAAGAAGATAACACATTGGGAAATCATGCTTAGGCTTTGGCCGACTAGCATGTATAATTTGGAGTTGACCTTGAGCACCAGGATGGATACAGTACAGTACCAGCAGGAGCAGTGCCCTGACGGTGTGAATGTGATGGTTTGACCTTGACATTCAAAGTCATCTGCTAACTAATCTCAAATTCTCAATCATATGCATGAGAATGTTTCCCACATCAAGTAGTAGATATAGTTTTTTTATAATACGTATCTATATTTCTAGATAAGGAAAACATACACACAGTCATACAAACACAGACACGTACGTATAGGATACGGAAACAACTATTCCAGCCAAACTATACAAAGGACCCTAGAAACAAAAAGTATTACAACGATGCCCCTGGGTCCTTCGCGAACCCTCTATGGTCATCCACCTTGTCGCCAGCCGCTGCCATCGAAGGAGAAGAGGATTACCACCATGAGCTGGAGAAGACCCATCGCATATGTCAACTTCTGTTCACAGGACCTACAACAGAAACTGACCAGGGAGCGTCACTAAGCAAATGCAGTGCTTTTTTACCTGGACCACGCAGAAAAATGACACACATCATGGTAACAGAAGAGGGAGACGCTAACGATGTTTTATAACCTGGATAAATAAGGCTCATTGTATAGATACAGGGCAATTTGTGTTTGGCCAAAAAACACCATATATCTGCTACAAAGGCACCATATATATAGGCTTATACAGTATATATAGTTACAATTTCATATCACACAATGCAACCATATTTCTATATATATAGTTACAGTATATATAGAAATATATGCAATTTGAAGACACAGATTCGGGATATAAGAACAGAAGGGACAGAAAAGAGTGTATGTATATGTATATATTGCAAGTGCGCAACGAGTGAGATTCTTGATAACACAACTCAATGGTGAGCATGAAAAGTTCAGATTACGATACTGGCTAGACAATATTCACATCTAATCTCATAAGAAACCATTTCTGCTCATGAAAGTACTATTACCAACATCCCTCGCTCTCTCTCTCTCTCTAGACTATTTTACAGCAAGAGCCTGTTGTGTTGTGTTACATCACCCCAAATCAACAGTGCCGGCGTCTATTTCACATTCTTTCTTGGAACAGGGAAACAATACTCAAAACTCGCTCTCGCGCTCGATCGCATCATCTGATCTCGTACAAAAATAGTTACTTTCCCCGGACCAGGGTCAACTATATGATCAGCGCTACTCTGCCTGGTCACGGCGCGGTTGACCGCAGCAGAGCATGCAGCCAGCCAGCCATTCCAGCTGGTGAGCTCTGCGCCGGTCGCCAATGGAGGCTGGCGCGTTGGCCATGTGTGTTAGACAGCCGCGGCTGCGACGGCGGCGGCCGCCGTGGAGGCAAACATGGAGGCGGTGACCATGCTGCTATATTCTTGGTCTTCCAGCAGGAAGGACCTGACGGCGTCAATGCATGGCGCGGCGACGAGCCGCTGCCAGGCCTCGTCGGCGGCGTGGCCGCGCTTCAGGAACACCTCCGTGGCTTCCACGCGGCGGACGCGCCACATGTGCGCGAGCCTCTGGATCTTGCCTCGCTGGCGGAGGGCGAGCCGGGACGTGTTGGCCTTGATCTCGTCGACGGCGGCGGCGAGCATGCGCGCGCGCTGGTCGTCGCTGACGTCGCCAAGGCCGCGCGCCCGGAGGTAGGCATCGAGCTCCGGCACGCCAATGGCGCGCCAGATGCCCCTCGAATAGTCAGTGCGGCGCGGGTCGAACGCGGCCGCCACCTCGTCGACGAGCCCGCGCCGGCACATCTCGTCGACGCGGCGGGCGACGAAGTCGTGCAGCACGGGGAGCTGCGCGTCCACCCAGAGGAAGCAGCACTCGTACCGCTCCCAGAACGCGCGGCGGTCCCCCTCGACGAGCTCCTCGACGTACGAGTTGGAGCCGCCCGCGATGATGGGCACCCGGCCCCGCGACGCGACGCCGGCCGCGGCGCGCGCGGCCTCGCGGCGGAAGTCGGCCGCCGTGAACTCGGCGTCCTGGTCCACGACGCCCAGCAGGTGGTGCGGCACCCCCGCGCGCTCGGCGGGGCCGACCTTGTTGGTGGCCACGTCCAGGCCGTCGTACGCCTGGATCTTGTCGGAGTTGATGACCTCGCCGCCGAAGCGCAGCGCGAGGTCGATCGCCAGGCGGGACTTGCCGGTGCCCGTGGCGCCCAGGACCACGACGGCCTTGTGCTTGGCCGCCACGCGCCTGCAGCCGACGACCGGCACCGGCGCCGCGGCGTCCGGGAGCGTGATCGACGTCGGCAGCGGCAGCGGCAGCCTGGCCGCCATGGGGAAGCGGGCTGGTGGCGCTGCCATCGCGGGGGCCGCCATGGACAGTGGCATGTATGTATGCTGGCGGTCGGGGTCGGCCCTGCTTGTGATCACTGGTCGATGAGCTAGCTAGCTTGCTTGGCTGCTTGCTGCGGGTCGCTTGGCTTGCTTGGGTGCGGTGTAGGAGCAGAGGAAAGCATGGGTATTTATAGGGGGCAGAGGGTTCCAGTGGCTGGTTGTGTTCTTGACGACTAGTTTAAGCTTCGGCTGAGGACGAATGGATTGCCGGTAGGGACGAAGCTAAAGCAAATCAACCAGAGGAAGGGTGTGCGGTGCATCGATTAAGTGTATGCACAGTGAAAAATCGACTCTGGTGCATTGTTATATTTATTTGCATTTTGGCGTGGGGTGAGTACGAGCACCAGTGAACCGTGCAAGGGCAACAGGGCGGCATCTATATGTTTAGTATGAATGAGACGAAGAGAGCAGACCCCAGATGGGGGCGGGGCGTCTCTCTGGGATGTCACGCATTGCGTGTGATCATCTGACCCAAATGGCTGAGCACTCCCACTCCAATGGCATGAATGCAGCTCTGGATCGGCTTGTACGTTCCGACGTCGCCAGGAGCTAAATGCACTCGTACCACGGCCAGCCGCCATGAAGCCCCGTGCTGCCCACGCAGAGAGCTGGCGATGATCGAGCAGCCCATGCATGGGGACCCCGGATGCTGCGGCGCCGGGGCACAGACACGGGCCACGGGGAGCTGCCGGAGGAAGAGGAGGCTGGGCGCCATCCTACGATCCGTTCACCGGTAGCTGAGATGAGATCGATCGAAATCGGACAGAGCTCAGCTCAGGGTGACTGCGTCCAGGACAGAGGCCGGGCGCGCTGCGGCGCGTGCGCACCCGTCCAGTCCTCCCTGTTGCCCGGGCGGAGGTGCAGGGCGCGCTACAGCGACCGCGGTTGACTGCACTGAATGATTCGGTTTAGATAAGGTAGCGATGCAAGTACCGGCGGTTGAGTGACTTTTGGCCGTCACACGAGCAAGCCAAAGCAAACGCAAGGCAGGCAAGCCAAGAGACAGTTGACCCTCGATCCAAGGCAAAGGCAGGCAAGCCAACACAGAGTTGACCTGGATCTGTGGATATCCATGGTTGGAATAAATCGTTGGTTGCGTTTAGTTCCATTGAAAAGTGTACTATGCAAAAAAAAAGATATCTGTCACATCAAACTTGTGATACATGCATGGAGTACTAAATGTAGATAAAATTAAAAACTAATTGTACAATTTGGTTGTACTTTGCGAGACGAATGTTTTGAGCCTAATTAGTCAACGGTTGGACAATTATTACCAAATACAAACGAAATGCTACAGTGTCGCTATAATGAATTTTGACACTTTGAAAACTAAACCCAGCCAACGGTCTTGTCGCTTTCTTCCGCGCGGACTACCGGTCGTCTGCCTCCGTCATCGTCGTTGTCTTCTTTCGAAAACGACGATCATCATGCAGTCACAATGCATGCACGCAGGCATGCAACACGAAGAACGTACTAGTACAGTGGCCTGGTTCGTTAGGCTCTTCCTTGTTTTCCACATGAAAAACGCTCAAAACGACTTCTCCTACTAAACCTCTTTTGGTAGGGCTCCTCCGTCAAAGCCGAAAAAGAGCCCTAACAAATGAGGCCTTAGTCAGGAGATGGCATAGAGCTTTTAAGACACGTAGGGTATATATATGGTCCAAAAAATTTATCACGTCAAGACCGTAACTTAACCTTATCACGAACCAAACAGACGTCGGAGAAACTATTTACGAGTCTAGTGTCTTATAGTGTGGCAAGGTGAGGATATGAATGGGCCAAACGAATAAAACTGAACTAGAACAAACTCCGAGGTGACAAAAGAAGAAGGCAGGCCTGAAGCACAGGCTACTTGACGCAAGCTGCTGTCCTATTTGCTTGAACTTATCAGCTATGGAACAATGTTTTTCTTTCACAATAAATCAGCTTCAACTGGCTTATCAGCCGCAGAAACCATCAGCCGAACATTTGGAACGCATGAATTTTACAACAAAGATACATAAATTTCATAGAAATCAATTCAATTTTACAAACAAAACGTAGAAGGAGAAAAAAAATCCTCTATTACAAACAGGGCCTAAGGTTGTTTTCGTCGTTGTGTGTTTTGGCGATCATTGAACAACCGTTGGCGGCACCAGGCACAAAAAGAAAAAAAACATAACCAACCTTGGCACCCTGCCCTGTGCTTCTAGACACAAAGCGATCAGTAGCCTGTAAACTTGGTGTGTTCCATATACTCCCTCCGTCTCAAAATAGAGTCGCTATGGAAATCGTGCTGATCAAACTTTCTCAAGTTTGACTAGATTTGTAGAAAATATGTGCAATATTTCTATCTCCAAATAAGTTTATTATGAAAGTGTATTTAATGATCTACCTAATGAAACTAATTATGTACCATAAATATTAATATTTTGTTAAATATATTTGGTCAAAGTTAAAAGTTGCTGAATATTTGGGAAGCAAGAATGACTCTTGTTTTGGCAGAGGGAGTAGGTCCCTAAACTTTCAAGATGCACATCCACATACATAAACTAGGCCCATGCTATGTCATAGGTCCAAACATGTCCACCCTAGCCCGTTTGCTGACATGGCGGTCCACGCTAGCAGCAACAGTGTCAGACCAACCCCTAAGCTTGACAGAATGTGTCATCTAGGTCTAAGCTCCCAAAATACGTATGCGCATACATGAACTGGGTCCACACTAGGTCATTGGTCCAAGATAGACCCATTTGCTGACATGGTGCTCTGTGTTGGCACCGACAAGGCTAGGCAGTGTTGCCACTCTTCGTCCGTGCGCCTCTTGTGTGCCTGTCGAAGCCAGGTCCCACGCGATCCCACCTGACCATTGTCGCAAGGCTACAACAAGCCTTGCTATGGGGGTGCTCTCTTTAGCCTCGCCAACAATAAGAGCCATCGTGCCGCCATCGACATGGTCGGCATCGTACCGCCACTCCTCATGGTCCTTGTTGGCAAGCAAATCTGGCTCGGTCTCTGTTGACAATAGGAGCTCACCTCTGGCAAGGTTTTTGGCGCTGGCGTGCCGTGCGGGCTATGCTTTGGCGTGGAGGAAGAGAGGGTGTGGTCAACTAGTTGCTCAGGAGCAGGCAATGTAATGGATGGCGCTGGAGGCGCAAATGACAATGACAAGCGACTGCACCGCAGCATCCTCCCTGAGGTGCACTTCAACCTTCTTCGGGCGACCATAGCAGTGATGGGATGGTGTGCTTCTCCAGACTCAACCGTGAGGCGGCCATGGAGAAGAAATCATTCGCTTTGCCGTCATCGGGACCGAGCGCCTCTTTGTTCTCAATTGTTGTCCATCTCGTGCGCGTAGCCAGGCTCAGACGCGCGGTCACAGAGCAGGCACGGTCATGTGGGACCTAGCAAACAATAGTCGTGGGAGTGCCCATCTTCGTTGACTCAGTGCACATACAACGCGTGACAACGGTGTTGTCTAGCCTTGTTGGTGGTAAAATGAAAGGCATGTTTGGACTTGTGACGTAGGGTGGGCCTAATTCATATATATGTGAATGTGCATTTTAGAGTCCATGAACCTAAATGACATTATCTGCCAAGTTTAAGGGCCAGTCTAATGTCGTGGACGTCAGCGTGGACCGCCATATCAGCAAACGGGTATAGCGTGGGCCTATTTAGACATGTGATGTAACGTAGGTTTAGTTCATGCCGTGGATATGTATTTTGGAAGTCTAGGTACCTACTAAATGTACATCTTGCCAAGTTTAGAGGCCGCCAGTATATTTTACATTTGGGAGTGTCTAGTTATAAATCGACAGATTTTATCTCGCTAAATCTGTCGGGTTTTTTTTATAAATGATACCCAATAGACAGTTGTAGCACAAATTCTAAAGCACAATCGAATATATAGGAATCTGACAGATTTAGTAAAAAAAATCCGTCAACAGATAAATAGTAAAAAAAAATCTTTACATTTTTACTCGGACGCGAATGTTCAATCACAGTGGTGCTAACATAAGCGGCTATAAGTAACGACACTAGGAGCCTGAATGGCGCGGCGCAGCTTTATTTGTGTTTTTTTGTGAGCTCGTACGGTACGGTTTGTGAGCTTTATTTTTGTTCCAACACACGCACACTAGTGTTTAGCTGCGGCTGTGGCCTCTGGGGCGATGGTGAGGACCAGGACAGGACACCACCATGTCCGCAAGCGGCCAAGGAGAGAAAAGGGCAAAAAGGCCGTCGGAAACGCATCGAAGAATCACCCACTCGCGCGCGCAAAGCAAAGGCGATCGATCGGCCCGATGTCGGTCCGGTGCGGCTGTGCTGATAAGCCGACTGAAAATACTGTTAGCTGATTTGTTGTCCATCTGTGGGCAGCACAGCGCCTGCGAGAGCGACTGCGCAGGTGCGCCACCGTACGACGTACGTCCCCGGTGCACGACGAGACGCGCCTGCCCGCTACCTATTGATCGGTGGTGGGTGCCTGGCCGAGCCCGCGCGCAATCATATTGGGCTACGGCGGCTGCGGCCGAGTGGAGGGCGGAGTCGTTTCGTCGCCTGGTTGGAGGACACGTGACGCGCCGGACGCGCGCCTCCGTCCAATCCAATCGGTACCACGGCCTAGCCACTAGCCTGCTTGGAGATGAGGAGGTAGTGCCGCCGCCGCCGCCGCCGCATCCGGGGCGGGCCAAGCTGAGCCGAGACTGATGTCCAGACGTCACGGCTCAGGACTTCAGTCGGATGGAAACAGCGGGCAAAGGAGGATATATTGGTTGGAGGGGGGAGATATGGATGGAAAAGAGGAGCACCGGGAATGGGGTCAGCAACAGCGAGACGCACAATATATAATGCAAGTAGCGTGCAACAGTTCGGAGCACCTGCGTAGACGCGTCATCTACAAGTAGAGAAGGGGACATGCACGGCAGCATCCACCGGCCGGCGGCTCAACGGCAGCCATACCCAAAACTAAGTTGCTGCTTGGAGCAGCCATTTTTTTTTAAAAAAATAACTTCTTTTATGCCACGCAAGAATAGCTATTGTTTGGCGCGATGCAGAGTCTAATTCCAAAACATATTGGATTCGTGCTCATATGTGTTACAACAACTTGCATCTAGCGATGATACGAACTCCGATTCTATTATATATTAAGTCGTCCTATGTTTTTTAGTTCTTAGAATCGTTTTCCGTTTTTATGTCCTTTTTATTTTTTTCGGTTCTGGTGAGAGTCCATCGGCCATGAACTTTTTTCCATATTCTGTTTTCATGTCTTTTTTTAGATTTCCTTTTTTCCAAGTTTCGTCCTTTTTTTTAGTTCCCCTTAGAGTCCTTTCCTGTTTTGATGTCTTTTTTATTTTGGTTTTTTTAAATTTCGGTTAGAGTCCATCCACCATGAACTTTGTTTCGTTTGGAGTCCTTTTCGTGTTTTGATGTTTTTTTTTGTTTTTTCTAGTTCTGGTTAGAGTCCATTGGCCATAAACTTTTTTTTCTATATATCTTACAAAATTTCTGCCAATTTTTTTGTCGCCTCATTTTGGTCTGGTCCCTTTTAAATTCTACGTGTTTTTAGCGGAGACTACTAATCCTACTCGTTAGAGCATCTGCGAGAGTACCTAATATTTTTATCCTAAAAACATGGAGTTTTGCAACTAAAAAAAAGTATTGGGAGAAATAGAGAAGGCCGTCTCCAAGAGTTTTCAATATTTTTATCCTAAATTTTTTAATGTAGATTTGTGACGTTTTGCATCAGGAACCCTTTGTCGGCGTTCAGTTCCGCGGGGTCCTAAGCCAACGAGTGAATCAAATACTGTTGTCTCTAATCTGAATGGTGATGCAAGGAGGATATACGAAGATTTATCCTGGTTCAGGCAAAAGAAGGCCCTACGTCCAGCGGAGAGGGGGGAGTATTGTATTTCCTTGCACTTGAGTGCTTGCGTAGGGGTTACAAGCTGTGAGAGAGGGAACCGAGCCTAGGTCTCAAAGGAAAAGTGAGAGTACAAAGGAGATTGTTTGAGATGTTGATCTTCTCTGGTAGAATGGAGACTGATTTTTCGCTGTCTGTGGTTCGTTGTTATTCTGCCTCCGCTTGCCCCCTTTAGAGCCCTGGCCTGCCCTTTTATAGGGTCAGAGGAGGCTGGGACGCCGGGGGCGCCTTGAGGTGAAGTTTTGTCGATCCCTATAGAGGTAGCTGTATACACTGGCTTATGAGATTGGCTTATTTTAAATCTTAATGCATGGCGTCATTACTTCCCCTATACCATATAGTTCATCAAAATGTCTAGTGACAGATTCAATTTTAGTGTGCTAGAACACTGTATGATTCATTTGGAGACTCAACCAAACAAGTGACATTAACAACTGGTGTCACAGTTTTCACAGGCAACAATGCATCTCTTTTTAATATCACAAGATCAGAACCCTGTTAGTTCTAGAATATGTATTGGTCCGAATAATAAATCTTGCTAAGACTTAGGTGAAACCTGGTCAACTTGTTCTTGTGAATGCCCTTGCTCTTGCTGTGCTTTGAAATTGTGCACTCCTTTGAATCCAACTTTGTTGTCTGCTTTCATTCTGTACCTAGAAAAATATCCTTGTACATGATGACCGTTGTGTAGGTCTGTAGCCTGTAGGGTTAATGTCCTTAGGTTTCCTTGTTTTAGTTTGGCACATGCACTGTGTTTGACAGTTTGAGTGAATTTAATTTCTTACAACGAACATCTTTCATTCTTCTGTAACTCATATTCATATATCTTCTGGAATGTAAATGTTATACTATAATCAATGCTTATTTATTTTTCCTGGTTAACAATAGAACACTAGGCAGCAAACCTGCAGCTGAATTACTGAACAAACTTACCTCTTCATTGGAGCAAACCATCCAGCTACTTCTTACATCCATTTAGAATTCCCTTCTAAGCTGGCTATAACCATCCTTACTGATCAGAAAGGAATTGAGAAAGGGGATACTATAACCAGACCATAGACAGAAAACCACCATACTGGTTTTCGGGGCACCTTCACTGTAAGTTCCCTGCTATCATCCAGCATGGAAAGAATGGACCTACTACGAAGTTTCTTGCGCTTGATAAGTGCATTCCTGGACGCAATTTTTTGCAGGTGCTCTCATTTCTTTCAGGATACTTTCCATCGTTATAAATTAAAGTTTTGTAGTACATGTTTGTTTCTGAAGTTATCCATTCCATTTTAGGTTATAGACATTCCATCCAATCCAGGACCATATGAAATCCAGTTTGACGAAGAATGGCTTGCAATAACACGAAAATTCAACAGTGTTTTCCCCTTAGCACGGACACGATTTACTATGCGGTTGGTGCATATAATATCTTTCTTTATTCATTAGCAGTTTAGCACATAGTCCATGCTCTGAAAAATTTGTAGGCACTGCTAAATCTGGAGATGTTCAACATTTTTTACTTAAAAGGGATGAGCAGCTTGACACTTAAGAAGACCGGCAATGGGTCAGGAGCAAGATTGGTTCATATATGATATTCCCTATGGATTATGGATTCGCTAGGTTTAGTTTTTCATATGTGCTATTTGAGTGCACTTGTACAATAGAACGCAGACACCTGGTTGAGGTCAGATCTGTATGTTGGAAACGAACTCCATCATTTTCTTTCTAATTATATTAGAGATCATTGTTGAAATTGCAATTCAAAGTTCCCATTGTGGACTCCTGATCTCGCTGGACTCGAACAAGGTATGGTTCCTATTGCTGTTACTCCAGTTTTTTTTCATATGTTATTTCTTCCTCTTCTTTAAATTGTAGTCTGAAGAAAAGTAAGGCCACTGATTCTTATGTTACTCACGTACTGACAAGAGTAGCACTAGGGTTTACTTGAACATTGGTACAATTGATGGCTAGGATACTGAGAAGAGTAGTGCTAAATTGGGAGTGTTTTATATCACCCAGTAGGCCTGGTTTTAGAACATTGGCGTGTTGATTCAGCTTTTGTAGTAGCCGCATCGTTCATTGCATTTTTTGGAGGTTGTGATTGTAGTCAGAACATCAGCAACACTTTACAAGCAAGTTTGAAATTAGACATTCTGTACAAATATTTTCGTCAACAAGTGATGTGGTGAGGTGGACATGTAAACAAGATGTACCTATTGATTCATGTGCTCCCTGTTCAAATCTGAATACAGATAACATGTACTGCAACTATTAGCTGAATAATGCTTAGGGTTGAACCTTTTGGTTGTGTTTTTGTTTCAGGTTCCTAGAAACATATCTCCGAGGTGCTGAACTTACTCTTCCACTCAGGTACAAGGAATTTTCAGACCCAACACCGCCCCTGCGTGCTCCTTGGGACTAAGGGTCGGGCCCTTCATGCAGCGTCAGCGGAAGCTCGCTTCCTGAGCAGCTGAGCATGTGAACGGGACAAGGTGGAGGCCAAGAGAATTTCGCGAGGCGAAGAAATCCATGAGCCACAGGTGCAAGGGGTGGGTGGAGGAGGTTTCCCTTTCTCCCTCAGAACTGAATAGGAATGACCCTGTAAGTTGTTGTGAGTGTTGGGTTAACATTTCATTCTCCTAACCTGATGAAATGTGATATGGTCCGCAAAGTACAGTTAAGCATGTCATCTGAGAATTGCATTTTGCATTGGCATTCATTTTCCTATTCCAGTTTCATTAGAGATGCTTATAGTCTTGATACTGCTTTTATGAAGCGTGATGCTGGTTTTGGTTTTATAATTCATTTAGGTCTTTTTAACTATCATATCTCTTATGCATAAACCATGTTATTAGGGTGTCTGGTACATCTTTAGATGCTCTGTGATATATGTGAAGAACATTTACTCTAGAATTAAGCATAACTTTCACTTATCAAAGGCTGCTATATGAGTGCTTTTAAGAGAGACTCAATAGAGTTGTTTTAATACAGTTATGTTTTAATCATAGCTCATATGCTATTCTGTGTATCAACTAATGTTTTTCCTGCCTATGAATTAAGTCTAATTTGTGTCAGGGATAATCAATGTCTAAACTGAGTGCACATTTTTTCAGAAGGTTAGCTTTCTGTTGTTCCTACAAATTATTAGTACTCTTTTTCAGTTATGCAGGATGATAACCCGCCTCTTTTTTCGGTGATATGGATTGCGATTTAAACATATAAATTATTTATAGCCCCACATCCTCAGGACCCCTTCGTGCCCAACGCACCCACATCCACTGTCCCGATCCCGACGCGTAGGAGACGATGAGGCCTGTCGTGTTCAAGCGACCCACGCTTTGCACTCATTCTGGCCGGAGTACTGCTGCCACAGCGTTCCGGGTAGGCGCTGGCCACCTCAGGCTCTTCCTCGCCTCCATCGCACGGGTACATTGCATTATGGCCACAATTTCCACTGGGATGTGAGTCAGCCCTCTTCATTCCTTTGTCACCTCTGGTCTACTTTATTTGCTTCTAGATCTGGTGGGCTCGAATGTGACCATATGTGTTCTTTACGGCTGCCTGCTAAGTGTTAGTTGTTTCTCAGATTGTCAGATTGTTAATTGTTTAGTGTAATGCTTGATAAATTAATCCCGGGATTTTCAGTGTACTGCTACTGATTGTCAGATTGATAACTGTGCATCACTTCTATGGGGGTCATTAGTTCAATGGGGGGGATATATTATTGTAGTGAGTACCAATGCCTTAGCCTGACATGAATTTCTAGAAATTAAATAACATTATTTTCTGTAATCAACAACAACAACGTAGCCTTTTGTCCCAAGCAAGTTGGGGTAGAATAGAGATGAAACCCAAAAGAGACGAGAAACAAGGAGACACATAAAGTGACATAAAGGGCACAAGACAAAAAGAGGTCACGGTTCAGGCACGTTGATTGCCAATCTCCAAGCGCTCTTGTCCATAGCTAAATCCTTGGAGATATTCCACTCCTTAAGATCTCTCTTAACGAACTCGTCCTAAGTTAGTTTAGGTCGATCTCTACCGCTCTTTACATTATCGGTCCGCTTTAGAGCTCCACTACGCACCGGCGCCTCAGGAGGCCTCCGTTGGATATGTCCAAACCATCTCAACAGATATTGAATCAATTTCTTCTTAATTGGCGCCACCCCAACCCTATCCTGAATATTGTCATTCCGGACTCTATCCCTCCTTGTGTGCCCACAACACCAACGCAACATACGCATCTCTGCTACACTCAATTGCTGGACATGTCGCCTTTTTGTAGGCCAACACTCAACACCATATAACATCGCCGGACGAATCGCCGTCCTATAGAACTTACCTTTCAGTTTCTGAGGCACCATTTTGTCACAGAGGACGCCAGAAGCTTGACGCCATTTCAACCAGCTGGCTGAAATTCTATGCCTAACATCTTCATTAATGTCTCCATCCTTTTGTAGCATCGACCCTAAATACCGAAAAGTATCCTTCTTGGCCACCACTTGCCCATCGAGGCTAACGTCTCCCTCCTCATGCCTAGTCGCACTGAAATCGCACCTCATGTACTCGGTCTTAGTCCTACTAAGTCTGAACCCTTTTGACTCTAACATGTGCCTCCATAGTTCTAACTTCCTATTAACCCCTGCCCTACTGTCGTCAACTAGCACCACATCATCAGCAAAGAGCATACACCAAGGGATATCACCTTGCATGTCTCTTGTGACCTCATCCATCACCAAAGCAAATAAATAAGGGCTCAAAGCTGACCCCTGATGCAGTCCTATTTTAATTGGAAAGTCATTGGTGTCGCCATCACATGTTCGGACAAACGTCACCACATCCATGTACATATCCTTGATGAGGGTAACGTACTTAGTTAGGACTTTGTGCTTTTCCAAGGCCCACCACATGATATTTCTCGGTACTTTGTCATATGCCTTCTCGAGGTCAATAAAGACCATGTGCAAGTCCTTCTTCTGCTCCCTATATCTCTCCATCAATTGTCGTAATAAGAATCGCCTCCATGGTCGACCTACCAGGCATGAACCCAAACTGATTTTGGGTCACATGTGTCACTCTCCTTAGGCGATGCTCAATAATCCTCTCCCAGAGCTTCATCGTATGGCTCATCAACTTAATCCCATGGTAGTTAGTACAACTTTGAACATCTCCCTTGTTCTTGAAGATAGGTACTAATATACTTCTCCTCCATTCTTCAGGCATCTTGTTAGACCGAAAAATAAGGTTAAAAAGCTTAGTTAACCATACTATCGCTCTGGCGCCTAGGTATCTCCACACCTCAATGGGGATACCATCAGGGCCCATCGCTTTACCTCCCTTCATCCTCTTCAAAGCCTCTCTGATCTCTGTCTCCTGAATTCTCCTCACAAAGTGTCTGTTGGTATCGTCAAATGAGTCGTCCAACTCAAGGGTAGGACCCTCATTCTCCCCATTAAACAGCTTGTCGAAGTACTCTCTCCATCTGTCCTTGATCTCCTCGTCCTTCACCAGCAGTCGATCTGTCCCATCCTTGATGCATTTTATTTGGCAGATGTCCTTTGTCTTCCTCTCATGGATTCTAGTCATCCTATAAATGTCATTCTCCTCTTCCTTCGTGCCTAGCCGCTGATAAAGGCCATCATACGCCTGACCTTTTGCTACACTCACAGCTCGCTTTGTAACCCTCTTCGCTATTTTATAGCCCTTGATGTTGGCTGCACTCTTGTCATGGTGGAGACGCTTGAAACACTCCTTCTTCTCCCTAATAGCCCTTTGCACCTCGTCATTCCACCATCATGTGTCTTTCGCTTCCCGTTTGCCTCCCCAACTCACGCCAAACACTTCCGAAGCCACCTTCCGGACACATGTTGCCATCTTTAGCCACATGTCGTCGGCATCTTCACCTTCTTCCCAAGGCCCCTCGTCTAGCATCCTCTCCTTAAACGTTTGCGCTGCTTCCCCTCTAAGCTTCCACCACTTCGTTCTCGCAATCTTGGCCCGTTTGTCCCGGTGGATACGTACCCGAAAGCAGAAGTCCGCCACCACAAGCTTATGTTGAGGGACAACACACTCCCCAGGTAACACCTTACAATCAAAACAAGCACGTCTATCCTCCCTCCTTGCAAGAATAAAGTCGATCTGGCTCGAGTGTTGTCCACTACGAAAAGTTACTAGATGAGATTTCCTCTTCCTAAAGAGGGTGTTCGCTATCAACAAGTCAAAGGCCAGCGCGAAGTTCAAAACATCCTCCCCCTCTTGATTCCTACTACCATACCCGAACCCCCAGTGCACCCGCTCGAAACCTACATTAGTCGCACCAACATGGCCGTTGAGGTCTCCTCCTATAAAGAGTTTCTCGCTGATAGGCACGGTACTAACCATGCTATCAAGATCTTCACAAAACTGCCTCTTGGTGCCCTCGCTAAGACCTACCTGAGGGGCATAGACACTGATCACATTCAGAGCCGAATCTCCAACTACCAACTTGACCAAGATAATCCGGTCACCTTGCCTCCTAACATCAACGACTCCATCCTTAAGGCTCGTATCGATCAAGATGCCTACACCATTCCTACCCGATGTTGTCCCCATGTACCAAAGTTTGAAGCTAGTATCCTCCACTTCCTTCGCCTTCTGGCCCTTCCATTTAGTCTCCTGAACGCATAGAATATTTACACGCCTTCTAATTGCTGCATCGACTAGCTCTCTTAGCTTACCCGTTAGGGACCCTACGTTCCAGCTACCTAGACGAATCCTAGTTGGCTCGGCTAGCTTCCTTACCCTTCGCACCCGTCGAGGAAAGTGCGAAGACCCTTGCTCATTTTTCACTACACCCGGGCGTAGATGTAGCGCGTCACTAAGGTTGCGACGGTCCGACCCTTGCTCATTTTTCATCGTACCCGGGTCACGATACGACGCGCCACTAAGGGGATGACGACCCGGCCCTTGCCCATTTAACACCACACCCGGGTTCCGATGTAGCGCGTCGCTAAGAGGGTTACGCCCCAACGAATCTCTTGTGGGTTTCAAATCCATGAGAGTGGCTGTTTTTTTTACTGTTGGTTCGACATACCTTAACACACCCTTCTCCTTTATCCGGGCTTGGGACCGACTATGTTGAGACGACTTAAAAAAGTCTTTCAGTCAACATAGACGGAGTTATTTTCTGTAATCATGTCCACTTTAATTTATTAATATTTAATAATCATGTCATTATTTATTTTCAAAATTTCAGTTACTACTGCAAGCAGGAGCATTGGTGCCCCAGGTTGATCGTGGTCCTGCCATGTTGATGACACGAACAAGCTGAAGGTCAGTCTCTATCTGGTCCCACCGCACAATTAGCTTTCATGACATGGGGATGAAGTCTCAAGGAACACGTCTACCATCCAGTTTCAAGGATGCCACTAATATGGACGTTTAATTATTGAGACTTTAGTCATACCATCAGTCTTATGAAATTGTGCTGCTAGAGGTAGTAGTCTTTCATTGAGTTGAGCTGTGACAACGTGGTTTTGCTATCGCTGCAGCAGTGCAGCCATCACCTGTGCTGTCCCTTTAGTTATTGTGTTTTTGGTACATAATTTGGTGCTTACAGGATGACAAGTGAACTTCTGCTCTATACTAATTTTGATAGTCTAGTTTATTTAAAGGATTGAACTTCTGAACCTCTCATCTATTTAGAAACTGTACCTCTGCATTTTGGTTTAGTCTTTTCAGCTTATGGTTATTTATTAAGAATCAACACGTTATGTGTATGGGTGCCCGTGCCCCTATAAGAATCGACGATTCAGAGTAGTAGTAGAGAATAGGGAATTAAATGGATACCGCATCTGGTAACGCCTTCCAGTAGCAGATTTCTTGTTTTGCTTGCATTGTCAACAGCAAAAACCCCACACCGTGATTGCACACATTAAATTCTACTCTCTCCGTTCTAAATTATAAGTCGCTTTGATTTTTTTGATACATTCATTTTGCTATGCATCTAGATATAATAATATGTCCAGATAGATAGCAAAATGGATAAACCAAAAAAGTCAATGCGACTTATAATTTAGAACAGATGGAGTATTATTTACCTGTAACAACGTACAGGCATATTTACTAGTATATGTAATCCAGAATTATAGAGATTCCAAATCCAAGCGGAAGGAAGGCCTAGCAGGAGTCCCGGCCATGGCATTTAGCTTCTTGTCAAGAAGGACAGGCCATGGCACTTAGCTTGTTGTCAAGAAGGAGGGTTGTGCTGTATGGCTGGCGGTTCTCCTCATCATAGCCTCCTCATCTCTGTCGTCTCTGATGCATCGTCATCGGAGCGCCGCCAACAAGACTAAACCAACTATAGTGCTTAAACGAGTATTCATGAAGCTAACCGCGGCTGTACACCTCTATATATAATACTCTACCATGTATTGCGAGTGATAACCAGTTGATAGTTGCCATACAAACCAACCACTAGTTAGTAATTAAACGAATATCAACGATCCAAGATTTTTTTTTGCGAGTATCTGTTTGGAGTTTTAAACTCCGGCAACACCAAAGAAAGAAACACGCAGAAGTAGATGATCGACCTGATCGACCCCCTGCCCCTTGCTCAGTCCATGATGGCGAGCATGGGGCTTCTGCCCCTGTGCTTGCTCGAGGACATTCGACGGTGCCCTCGCACAGTCCTCGTTGGACCGGGAAAATGTTGGTGCTTACCGTGATCTGGTAAAAGTGCATCTCCCCAGGATTGCTGAAAGTAAGCCTACTTGGGTCGACGGTCACGTTCACCTCCGGTGGCATGTCCGTCCTGACCGTGTATGTCTCCGGCGTCCCCAGGGGCGCTCGACGTTCGTCAGCGACCCTGTCACCGTGAACCCCGTCAGTTGCAGCGGGACTGTGATCATCGGGTAGTTCAGGTTTGCCGGGTGTGTAGAGGGCAGGTCGGAGCATCTCCACGAGTTTGGCTCGGGAAAAAAGACGCGCAGTCCGGCCTGACCGAGCGTGGAGCACACGTGAGAAGCGTACTGCCACTGGGTGAGGTTGTACACGAGCCCTGGATCCATGGCGCTGGACACATTGATATGTCCAGTTCCCATTGCGTACGCGCTGGCAGGATTTCGCTGCTCGTCCAGGATGCGATGGCCGGAGTTGTCGATGATGTCGGCCGTTGTCATGAGCGCAGACCTACAGATCATAAAATTAAAAGAATGATAAGAACATTGTAGTGTTTTTTTTATTTTCTTCAATCGCTGGTGGGCATGCTCCCTGAGCCTTCTTACTTGATCACGGCGGGACTCCATGACCGATGAAGCCTCTTCAACAGGATGGCGGCACCGCTAACATGTGGCACTGCCATTGAAGTGCCCGACTTGATGCCATAGTACACAGCACCACCGTCCGTTGCCCAGGTAATACAACGGTTCGGTGTATCCTCCCACCTGTGGGTCCACCATAACGATCGCCGACGCGTTAAAGTTCAGCAACGTGCTGAGGGTCTCCGAGCTCATTTCTCTGCCGGCCTGGCAGATGACGAGCCGGCCCGGAACACGCACCGGCATCTCGTCTTCTGGGTACTCGCAGTTGGGATGGCCCCCGTCGTAGAGGAGATCGTGGGTGACCTCTGGTCGATCTCGAACCCTCGCCAGCAACTGCCTATTGGCGAGCGACTGGCCAAACACCACGGTGAGATGTTCATCATCAGTGATGACATTGGCCATCAATGACCGGTCCACAGTGCCGGCTCCCACACGGTCATCAACCAAGGCACGTCGTTGTGGACGGTCGATGCAGTTGGGCCATCGTTGCCGGCGCTAGCGACGACGAGAATGTTGGCCCGCATGGCGGCGAAGGATGCCACGGCTACGGGGTCGTGGTCGTACGGTTGGGAGGTCTGCCGATGGACACCGAGATGACGTCGACCCCGTCGTCCACCGCCGCAATGATGGCGGACATGATGGCTTCGTCAGTGCAGCGGCCGTCGTTGTTGCACGCCTTGTACACGGCGACGTGCGCTTGCGGAGCCATGCCGGACGCGTTGCCCGTGGCGAGGCCATTGTGTTAGAACATTTGGATCGAGTAGCAGTAGATCAGTGGGGTAAACCTTTTGCATTTCGGATATAAACATCAAGATCCTAGTACATGATCTACCAGAAGGATAACAGAGAGAGGGATGTCACAGAACCTCCTAATTATGATGGCCCACAAGTACACGTCATTGCCATAATGACCTCTGACAGTCGTACTTATGTTCACCATAACTTAAAAGGTCTGCTTTCCTCCGAACAGGATCCAATCACAGGAGTATTGCAATATTACAACAGTTTATTCAAAATATTTAACAGAGTAAAGTAGCGGAAGTCTTACAATAACTAAGGTTACAAACCAGTTTTCAAATCTCAAACCTTATGTAACATTATTACAAACCCTTAGTAGAGAAGTATCAGTAGTAACTTTATTACAACACCCAAACGAGATGCCTTGCCCAAAGGCCACACAGTCTACTCGTCGTCACTTTCTTCAACCACGACGGTCATACAACAAGGCTCGAAGCAGACTTGTTCATGAACCGCACCTGCAACAAGGGGTTCAACAAACCCTGAGTACAAAAGTACTCAACAAGACTTACCCGACTAAGACAAGGACTCCAAGGGCATGCTAGCTTTAGGGAATCAAGGTACGGGTAATCAAGAATCAAAATTTTCTTTTACAGAAAAGCTTACTAAGGTAAGTCCTTATATTCAATATTTTACTTTTACCATTGATGGTTCATTAACCAACTCTAGGTGATCCTAATCTAGATCAAAGTAATTATCATCAAAACCTTTCTTATTCTTTCTTTCAATTCCAGTTCTTAACTACGATGCAGGACAGGTGATCGAGTCTCCATAACCGAGGAGCAACGACGATTCGAACCGATTATACCCAGCTGGGGATCCCTAACATCACGACATATGTAGAACCGAATCTGCATATATCAACCCTCATTTAGATCTCCCAAAACCAGAACGTGTCCATCGCCACCCGAGAGTACAGTACTCCTCGAACCCGGCCCGATTCTAGCCCCGAGGGTACACGCTACTCCCGCCATCTCTCCACTCCCAGTGCGAGGTTAGACGTTCTCGTAATGGAATCACCAACATTTTGGGCTTACCCAAGGCATGAGGCTAGTTGCAAAGTCTCGAAACACAAGCGGGCCATACAACGGACGGTCCTTAACTGACAAGGCGGAAACACTACATTGAGACTCCTTTCTCAAATATGTTAGCAGTGGCCAAACCACCCGCCCGATCTTCTAATTCATTCTCATATTTCAAAATTCATTCAAGTATGCCGTCATGGCCGAGTAAACATTGCATTTAAAAGCTTAACTTCTAAGCATAGCGAAGCATACTACGCATTTTCCGTAAAACAGGTATCAAGGGCAATATTGCAATAATCAAGAATGATAATGCAGCAATTAGGTTATCACTCAACTCCTAATTACTTAATGCAATAAACCATAAAATAAATAATAAACATTTGTAAAATTCAAGGTAGGGTTTAAATGCACCGGGGCTTGCCTTGCTCGGACACGACGACTGACTCAGACTCGGAGACTCCAACGTCTGGTCCGGAACCCACTGACGATCGCTCTTCTCCGGAAGCTTGCTCGACGACTTCGGCTTCTTCGAAAGCGGTGACTACACGAATACATAATATGCTTTAACATGATGCTCAATGATAAACATGATGCTTGATGATTACATGCCACGTTTTACGATTCGGGTACAACTTCCCTTCACGGTACAGTCGTAAACAGAAAACCTACTAACTAGTAGCGACGATTTCCCGCGATACCAGCTTTTAACCTAACAAGTTACTAACGAGCTCAATCATAAAATTAAAGTGCCAGAGATCACAAAAGGGTAGTGACCTAAGGACATCACTCAATCAAAAGGCACACAACACTTAAAGTTCTCAAATTAATGTTTATTTTCTATTTAAATAATTAGGGCATAATTAGAAGTTGATCAAACTTTATCTAAATAAGCTCAAACTTTTTCTATGGGTTAACAATGATTTATAACAGTGCCATAATAAATTTAATAATTTTTGGATAACTAAATTAATTATTAAAATTACTGGAAGTTGCATTTAATCTTTATTGGAACCAATTATTTCTACTGCATAAAGTATTCAAATTCATGATTTAATATTTTTCCTAGATAGTTTATACATTGAGAAGCTTATACAACAATTTTCATAAATTTTGGAACTCTACACAATTTTTAAACAAATAAACAAATAACAACACTATCCATTTATTTGAAAAAAAGAAAAACAAAAACGAAAAACGAACTCGGGCTGCCTCCCTCGGTCCGGCCCAACCAGACGGCCCGCCCACGTGCCCGCGCGCGCTCGCGACCGGCCCAGCCGTGGCCCAGCCCAGCGCTCGCCCGCGCCCGCACGCGCGTTCGGCCCAGCCGCGGCCCAGCCCAGCGCTCGCCCGCGCCCGCTCGCTCGCTCACTCTCTCTCGCTGACACGGTGTCCCCACCTGTCATCGCCTTCCTCCCGCCTCCTCTCGCTCTCCCGCGCGCTCACTCACCTCCGCGCGGTGGCCGGCCGGTGACCAGTGCCCCGGTCGACAAATTGAGCTGACCAACACGTTCTACACCACCTCACGAACCCGTTTTGCTAACTTGCGCCATGGTTGGAGCCCTAGTGACCCGCGAGCGACGGCGATGGCGGCACGGTGGCGGCAGCGGCGAGCGGTGGAGCTAGCGGCGGCGGCGGTGGCGGAAAACCGAGAAGAAGAAAAACGACGGCGACTCGACGTATTTATAGAAGACGAGGGCGGGAACAGGACGGGACTGCTCGCGTCGTCGCGCTGGAGTTCCTGGGCGCGCCTGGAAGCTGGCCGAAGCCGTCCGGCGTCTCGCCGGCGCCCATGCCGGCCGGTGGCCGACGGTGATTGGCCCAAGCACTGTAGCTCCCCCCCTCAAAACTCTGAATTTCAAACTGGTTTCTCAAATTACTCTCAAATTTGTATAATAACTTGAAAATCTTCCAATGTATGAAATCTTCAGAATTTCAAGCTCTACAAATTTGGTATTGAACACTTTTTCAAATTCTGCTTGGATTTTGAAATTTGAGTTTAAATTCAAAAAGGGACACATTTTTCAGATTTGGTAATTTAGAAATTACTTTTGATTTTATATTGAAACTTCAAAATCTCCAAACATCAAAGTTGTTCATCTTGACGAGACCTACAACTTTGCTGTTCAAAACTTTTTCAAAATCAGCCTCCATTTTAAAATCTTAGTTTGAGGACAAAAATGATTTAAAACTGAAATTTGTTTATTTTCAAAATTACTCCACATTTTACACTAAAACTTTGAAAACTCAAAACACCAAAGTTGTAGCCCTTGAAAAGTTCTACAAACTTGGTGTTGAACTTTTTCCCAAATTTTGCTTAGATTTTGAATTATTTCAAAAGGGGTAAAACAGGGTTTTGAAATTTAGGGTTTTCGGAGGGATTTCAAATTGGAATTTGTTGCTACTCTGATTTGTGATTACTTAGTGATCAAAACCTCACCCAAGGGCATCATTTGGACCAACATGACATAGTTGACCAAATGTCACTCTTGGTTGACCAATTCACTTTTGAAATTGTTTTACATTTCTCCCCAGATTTGAATTCGAATTTGAATCGGAAAACTCGCGACAAGTTTTGGGACTCCAATTCAAACTCAAATTTGGAGCTTCATTTTAGATTTTGTACTTGAGCTCATACCCTACACTCGACACTGGTGTGCAACACAGTCGCGCACCTCAAATTACGCAGGGCATGTACTAAGTATTTGCGGTGGTATTCGAAATTAGGGTTTTCGGTTTCGGAGCACACCACTGAGAAACACATTCAACCTAAATAAATAAACTTGTTTTTAGTTGATGCATAACAATGTTAACCTAATAGAAATGCTTTACAATGCATTATGATGACATGGCAGATTAAGTAGCACCATAACACCCAGGGTGTTACAAGGGAGGGAGGAGGTAGACCATCGGTGAGAACTGCAGGAGCACTGGAGCTGGATCCGGTGGCCATCACGGTCATTGATGGTGGCTGCGCACGGGCAGCGGCGTTCGGTGAAGAAGAGCGGTGCAGTGGAGATCGACGCGACGCAGTGCAGTGACAACGTCGGCGTGGAGGAGCTTTTCGTCACTACTGCGCCCCTCACTTAGATCGGGTGTTAAGGTTAGGAACTGTAGGTGGGGAAATGGCGGCGGCAAACTTTGTCGTGCGTGTCCCAGCTCCCCACCTCTCCTTTTTATAGCGCAGTATGACAGGGGTCCTCCAACCATACTTGGGTTGGGCGTCCCCGATCAGGACGCGGGATCAAGCCTAATAGGTCGTTGGGCCTATTAGCGAGGAGATCAAAACCTAACATTCTTCCTCTTGATCTCAACATTACTTTAACCTTTAAACTTTGACTTCAATACTTTTCACTTTACTCGTTCCATCACAGATAAGTGCATAAAGCATATTTCATCGTCACAGTCAATCGCCGATAGATTTAACAGCTACAATGCACATCTCTGATATAAAATAGTTACTTTAACTTTAAGCCCTTTATTATAGTCCAGGAGTCATAGGCTTTCCCTTAAACCCATGCCGGCTATATGTTCTCTGAACACGTTGGGTGGTAAGCCTTTTGTGAGCAGATCCGCGAGCATCTTTTCAGTACTTATATGCTCAAGATTTATAATTTGATCCCAGACTTTATCCTTCACAACATAGTACTTTATGTCAATGTGTTTGGCAGCACCACTTGACTTATTGTTTTGAGCGTACTGTATCGCTAGATTATTATCGCAGTATAACTTTAGTGGTTTATGTATGCTGTCTACCACCTTCAAACCGGGTATGAACCTCTTTGGCCAGTTCACCTGCCCCGTTGCCTCATAACACGCTACAAACTCGGCATACATTGTGGACGATGTAGTGACGGTTTGTTTTGAGCTTTTCCATGAAATTGCTCCTCCTGCGAGAGTGAATACATATCCTGACGTGGATTTTCTATCATCTCCCGCATAATCAGAATCCGAATATCCCACTATCTGGAGAGAATCTGATTTTCTGTACATCAACATGAGGCCTTTCGTACCTTGCAAATATTGCAAGACTTTCTTAACCAATTTCCAGTGTTCAATCCCTGAATTACTTTGAAATCTGCCAAGCAACCTGGTAACAAAAGCTAAGTCAAGACGCGTGCACACTTGAGCATACTGTAGGTTTCCGACAGCAGAAGCATATGGAACCACTTTAATTTGATCGAGCTTGTATTGATTCCTAGGGCATTGAAAATTCTCATATCTGTCGCCCTTGACCATGGGTGCAGGTGAGGCACTATATTTATGCATACTAAATTTCTTTAAAACTTTTTTATGTATGTCTTTTGTGACAGTCCTAATACCCCTGTACTTCTACCTCGGTGAATCTCTATGCCCAAAACAAATGACGCTTCACCAAGATCTTTCATATCAAATTTTGAAGATAAAAACTTCTTTGTCTCCAGTAGTAGACTGACATCACTACTAGCAAGTAAGATCACTGTTCGTCTAAACGGTCGTTTAGCCCGTTTAAACACCGTGTAAACGCTACACAGTGATGTTCCATTTCCGTTCAATCGTCCGTTTACCCCGTTTAATCGTCCATTTATCTCGTTTAATGAACTGTTTAGCCTGAATAATGGCTAAACGGTAGGTGACCGACTGTTTACCGTTTAGCGTTTACGAAAACATTGAGTAAGATATCATCTACATACAGGATTAGGAAGATATACCTTCCATTCTTAAACTTTGCATAAACGCAATTATCCTCAATATTTTCTTTAAACCCAAAATTCCTAATTGTTTTGTCAAACTTCAAGTACCACTGTCATGAAGCTTGCTTTAACCCATAAATCAATTTCTTTAAGCGGCATCCCATTCGTTCTTTTCCTTCCACGACAAAGCCTTTCGGTTGTGCCATGTAGATATTTTCCTCCAGATCCCATTGAGGAATGTCGTTTTTACATCCATCTGATGTAACTCTAAATTATAGTGTGCCACTAATGCCATTATAATTCTGAAGGAATCCTTACATAAGACTAGAGAAAACGTCTCATTGTAATCAATCCCTTCTCATTGCATGAAACCTTTTGCCACAAGTCGCGCTTTAAACCTTTTAATATTCCCTTGAAAGTCATGTTTTGTCTTGTAGACCCATTTAGAGCCTACTGTCTTGGCTCCTTTAGGAATAGATTCTAAGTCCCAAACTTTGTTGGTATTCATTGACTTTATTTCATCTTCCAAGGTCTCAAGCCACTTTGATGAATTATCGTTTCTCTTGGCTTCTTCAAATGAAGTGGGATCACCCTCCATTTGAAATTCTTCAGTGTTATACACCTCATAATCATCAGGTATGGCTGATCTTCTAACTCTTTGAGACCTTCTAGGGGCCTCCACATTTGGCACATCTTCTGTTTGGGGCTGTTGTTGTTCCCCCTCATCTGTGGCATCAGTTTGTATAGGTTCTTGAAGAATAGGTTCCTCATCATTATTTACTGTTATCACAGGAGAACTGACAACAGGTGTTGGCACTACAGTGTCCCGTACTATTGGTGTAACAAGAACAGGTAATTCAAAAAATGGTTCCTGAGTCATCGGAGTGGGCACACATGCCCGCTTCTCCTGAAGATCAATTTTTCGAGCTACCGTGCTCCCCATTATCATTTCATCCTCTAAGATAACAGCATGTCTCGTTTCTATAAATTTTGTGTATCTGTCTGAGCAGTAGAAACGAAAACCTTTTGACTTTTCAGGATAGCCAATAAAATGGCAACTAACTGTTTTGGGATCTAGCTTCCCAATATTTGGGTTAAACACTTTTGCCTCAGCAGGACTCCTCCACACACGCAAGTGTTTTAGTGAGGGTTCTCTTCCTGTCCACAACTCATATGGTGTTTTGGGCACCGCTTTACTTGATACTCTATTTATAATATGAATGACGGTTTTTAACGCCTCCATCCATAGACTCAATGGCAAGTCAGAGTAACTCATCATACTACGCACCATATCCATCAAGGTATGGTTACGCCTTTCAGCTACTCCGTTCTGCTGAGGTTCACCCGGTGTAGAATACTGGACAACTATGTCATTCTCCTGTAGAAACCTTGCAAAAGGTCTAGGAACTTGACCATATGGGGTATGCCGACTGTAGTACTCCCCACCACGATCAGACCGGACCAGTTTAATCTTTAAATTATGCTGATTTTCAACTTCTGTCTTAAATATTTTAAATTTATCCAACGCTTCATTTCTTTCTTTAATTGGATAAATGTAACCGTAACGGGAGTAATCATCTGTGAATGTTATGAACGAGTCAAAACCATCCACACTTTTCATAGGAAAAGGACCACAGATGTCTGTATGAATTATCTGTAGAATTCATGTGCTTCGTTTAGCATTCTTTTTAATTTGCTTTGTGTATTTTCCTTTAATACATTCTCTACATTGTTCAAAGTCTAAGAACTCTAATGGAGGAAGAATATCATTCTTAACTAGTCTCTCTATTCTCCCCATCGAAATATGGCTTAAACGACAGTGCCATAATTTCGACGACGCATCTTAAGTTCTCTTCATTTTCTATTCGTATTCACAAACGAGGATACGTTCTTATTCGCATCATATACGGAATTCACATTTTCACAAAGTGATAACAAATAAAGATCTTGCTTTTGAAAAGCAAGGCCAACACATTAATTATTACATTGTATCTCGCATTTGCCATCTCCAAATGGCAATCAAATCCATCATTATCCAAACAAGACACGCTAATCAAGTTTCTCTGTAATGAAGGAACAAATAAAACATCTCTAAGCAAAAGAATAAAACCATCAGCAAGCTCTAGACGAACATCGTCAACAGCTTCGACATCTGCTTGGACTCCATTCGCGACTTTAACGTGTCTTTCGCTTCTTTGTGTAGTCCTCGTCGAACGGAATCCCTGTAATGAATTAACAACATGAACAGTTGCACCTGAGTCAATCCACTAAGTAGATTTCGAATATTATACATACAGGGATTCATTTATGAACGTAATAATGTTCTCACCATTCTTTGTCATGATCATCTTTAAGAATTCAAGACAATCTTTCTTGTAATGTCCCTCCTTCTTGCAGTAGAGGCACTGATCTTTGTTCACTGTAAACGTGTTCTACTGAGGCTGATGCTGCATGGGACCCTTGCCCTTTGGCTTTGAGGGAGAGTTGGCATTGGCATTGACATTCTTTCTTTTATTATCTTTAACAAAACTGAGAGTACCACCATTGGCGGCCTTTATTCTCTCTTCCTCTTACACACATTGTCATACAACGTTCTAGATCCCATTTCTTGGGCTGAATGTTGTAGTTGACAACAAATGTGTCAAACTCTTTTGGTAAAGAAGCAAAAATCACATGGACAAGGAACTCTTCCGTAAGAGCCAGATCCATTGATTTTAGCTTATTGTTCAAATGATTCAACTTTGATATGTGCTCTCTTATACCAGTGCCATTGCCACCTCCAGTGTATCTTTCTGTCATCAGTTGCTTTATCAACTGAGTAGCATATGTCTTTGAAGAGCCATAGAACTAACTCTTTATTCTTTCTAGATATTCTTTGACAGTGTCACACTCTTGGATTGAACCCATTATGGTAGGCTCAATCGTGTTCTTTATGACAGCAACATACTTTTTGTTGGCATTGATCTACTTTTACTTTTGTAGGTCATATGCCATTTGTATGGGAGTATGGTCCCTCTCTTTCTTTTGACAATCAGCATCAGACTCATTAGTCTCCCTCACCGGTGCCACAGGCTTAGTGGGGCACGGTGTGGTGACCACCTAGTCCACCTCAGCCAAGACAAAGGCGAGGTCAATTTTCTTTTTCCATTCGGTGTAGTTGTCACCTTTGATGGGTGGAATATCTTTGATAAACCCTATCAAAGAGTAACCTCCTGAAAACACAATTCATGTAAAGTGAGAACATAATTATAACAACAATAATTGCATGCTTTAGTTCTAACGTTGGTCAAAATTAAAACATACAGTTTTCCTTTTTACACTAATTCTACATCACCGTTGGACAGAAATAGAATTAATGAATAACAAAAAAAAACATAATACTGTTATTAATCAATGTTCGTCAGAATAATAACAATATTATAATCAGCTCAAGGTTTATCTATTTTTCAAAATTAAATTCTCTCGTTGGTTCGAATTTAATAATGAAATTAACAATTTTAAATTCGCAGCGGAAACTTTGAATAAAATTCTCATAATAATATTTTTCAGAAGCAACTTTACTCTTTACTAAACAAAATTATCGTTGGATAAATTTTGTACAGAAATTTCATCAAAATTTAACTCAAAATGCATCAAAAGGCATTAACTTCGGCTTCTAGAAAAATTAAAATGGATTTTGAATATTTACAGTGTACATCGTCATTTCGGCCCAGCATATAAATCGGCCCGCAGCCTCTGATTGCGGGTGTGCCCGCGCGCACTGGAAAACAGGCCAGCGCGGCCCAGTTAATGCCACCCCTTTCTTCTCTTTTTTTTCTTATAGCCGCAATTTCTTTCTCTTGGGCCGAAAGCCTTCGCCGGCCCAAAACGCCTGCTACTGAATGTGCACCCCGCGCCCAGGCCGTAACCTGGGCCTGGGCCGGGAAAGTGCTCGCCCGCCTGGGCCAGATTTGGCCCGATTACTCACGGTGCAATCTGAACCGTCTAAACCGATCTGACGGCTGAGCGGTGAAATCAGGGAAACAAAAACCCTGCCCGACCGGCTGAACCCCAAACCCTAAACATTTCTCATTCACTCTTCTTCCTCTCCCCATTCTTTCTCAGCCGCACGGCGCCGCACAGGCAAGAACGAACGAGCGGCGACCATCTTGCCACCAGAGAAGAAGAAGGTTGGCACCGGTGCCGAGCCCCTCGCTGGCGCGTGCGTTCGCCCTTGGCAGAGCGCGCCACCGTCGAGCGGCTTTGTACTGGTGCCCTTAGCCACGGCCAAGCCGATGTCTGCGCGCCAAGAATGGCGACGACGGTGCTTCTATCCTGCCTGCCGGCGGTCACGACGGCGGGGAAGAGCCCAGGTAGGGTTTCCCGGATCCGTCCTCATCTTTCTAGGGTTAGGGTTGGATTAGGGCGTCTGATACCAATTGTTAGAACATTTGGATCGAGTAGCAGTAGATCAGTGGGGTAAACCTTTTGCATTTCGGGTATAAACATCAAAATCCTAGTACATGATCTACTAGAAGGATAACAGAGAGAGGGGGGAAGGAGGAGGTAGAGGTACGGTGGAGTTCACAGACCATCGGTGGGAACTGTAGGGGCACTGGAGCTGGATCCGGTGGCCATCACGGTCGTTGATGGCGGCTGCGCACGGGCAGCGACGTTCGGTGAAGAAGAGCGGCGCAGTGGAGATCGACGCGACGCAGTGCAGTGACGACGTCGGCGTGGAGGAGCTTCCCGTCACTACTGCGCCCCTCACTTAGATCGGGTGTTAGGGTTAGGAACTATAGGTGGGGAAATGGCGGCGGCGAACTTCGTCGTGCGTGCCCCGGCTCTCCACCTCTCCTTTTTATAGCGCAGTATAACAGGGGCCCTCCAACCATAGTTGGGTTGAGCGCCCCCGATCAGAGCACGGGATCAAGCCCAATAGACCGTTGGACCTATTAGCGAGGAGATCAAAACCTAACACGTTGAAGTTGGCGCCGACGACGAAGTTGCCGGCCGCGATGGACGCCACGTGGGTGCCGTGGCCGTCAGTGACGTCCAAAGGTGGTCCGTTGTCAACCAAATTCTTGGCCCCGATGAGCTTCTTGTTGCATTTGATGCCGTTGTCGCAGGAGCCCCTCCACCGCTGCGGCGGCACGTCGAATCCACCGTCGTCCATCGACGGATGAGAATTGGTGATGCCGCCATCGACGACGCCAATTATCATCCTAAGGCCGCCAAAGCCGATCCAGTCCAAGGGCGACTGCCCCATGTGGTAGGGGAGGCCGAGGAAAGCCGGCGTCCTCGTGGTCTGCAGGTACCGGACGAAGTTCGGGAAGGCCCGGACGAATCCCGGCTTGGCAGAGACCCGCTCCACCTCCTCCGTTAACCGCGCAGAAAAGCCATGAAGGAGGGTCGAGTACGACCGACCGCCGTAGTCGCGGCTCGCCGAGGGACGTCCTCAGCGACGGCAGGAACGACTTATGCCATGCTCTGTGAGCATCGGCATCCATGTGTTGGACTGGTGCCTGGAGAAGGACTATGTATGTCCTGTAGCCGGCTTCGTCTGCCGGCTCAAGGTGCGCTTGTAACACGGTGGAGGACGCTTCGCTGCTGATCACCGCCGCCAGAAGCAGCAGTAGCAGCGCCGCGATGCATGGTGCGGGCAAGCGGGAGCGGTGGCTCGCCATGCTGCTGCGAGCGGGCAAGATGAGGTGAAAGGTAGGAGGCTACAAAGCGCGTTGTGCTGCTTCTGGCTCGCTCGCTCGATCGTCTGCGCGAGGATGAGCCTGTACAGGGCAGCCGGGGTGCGGCTCGCTCAACAAACCCACTTGGCCGGTGCAGCATGCTGTTCACGCCACAGGGCCGGTGCAGCATGCTGTTTACGCCGGCAGGGGCGTCGCTGGACCCGTGTGGGCTGTACGACGAAGCAGGCCTCAAAATTATGCCCCCCAAGATATGTATAGTAATTATATGAGCTATCATTGCTCAAAAATAAAAATTATATGAGCTATCCTTTAATTAATAAATCAGCAACAACTGTCTTTTTTTTTGTTCTAGTAAATGCACATGTGTTGCAATTGAAACACATAATATCACAATAACACATCTATGAGCGAGGGCTATATTGTTTTCTAAAATAGATATTGCAATCGTGATATTTAAGACATTAGTATATTATGTAAGTCTTCATGAAAGATAGACAACTAAAATATAACTCCAAATTATGAAACATCAACTTTATATTGTTCATAACCTAAGAACCTAGATAAATGCTCATACGTTACAACGAGAACACATGATACCACGATAACATATACATGAGCGTGTGTTATACTTCTATACCTAATAATAAAGAGGCAAAATTTCAGGCTCTTTTTTTTCGTCCACCTCCTTTTAACTAACTCTGTGTTGTCTATAGCTCTCCTGATTTATATGATAGGTTCGGAATAGCTATAAATCCAAATAGAACTCTGAGATATCAAATAAGCTGAATAGGAATCCTAATCTCTATCAAATACCTATATCTGTCTATACCTAATATTAAGCCTCCAATCTTGACCGGCCTGAATAAGAATCCTACTCTACTATATCTTCCAATATATCTTATTATAATCTATTTTTTCAAGCCAAAATATTAAAACATCATCTCTACGGCTCTACCTTAATATTGAAACAGGACAAGTTTTTTAGTTTTGGTCTTTTTTATTTTTCAGTTTTTTCCAAGCACGTTGACCCTTTTTTACCTTTTTTTTTGCTGTAGAGGCCCTATAGATCACAAACGTGAGGACATGCCCTCGTCGGCCACAAGATGTTCCGATTTCTTTTTTATGTCAATTTTCGATTTCTTTCTTTCAGTTCCAGTTTATTTAGTTATGTCCAATTTTTTCTTTTTTTTCCGGTCCTGGTCTAGGTTCAATTACGTTTTCTTTATTTTCAACCAAACATTATTCTATGTTCTTCATCCACTTGTAGTAATCTAGATAAATAGAAATCCTAATACAAATAAATTCCTCCAATGTTAACTAATCTGAATAGGAATTCTAATCCAAATAGAAAAGATAAAAGTACAAAAATTTATATATGTGTATATACACCTTACCGTTATTCTATTAGTTCTCATTTTCTATTTCGTTTTGGTTTAGCCCGTCAACTTCTGATTTTTTATGTATATAGAAAAAAGACTTCTGGATTCGAACGGTCCAGTACTTCTTTTCTATTTTATTATGATTTCGTCTTTGGCTCCCGGAATAGTTTATTACTTCTGAGTTCTGACTTTCTTTTAGGTTCCTATACGTTTGGTTTTGCCGCTAATATTTCCATCACTAATGTAGTTTTGATTAGGAACAAAACTTTAGTAATGATCAACTAATGAATTAGTGTAGAGTAGTTTTTATCAACATCAGACTAAATAATGTGTCTCTAAACATATGCAATGCCAAGTGCAATCCTTGACCAGTGCCCATGTAAAAAATTGAGAAAGATCTCCTATCATAGTCATCAACGGATAGACTAATTATTATATCGAAAACTGAGTCCTTATCAACTTTGGTCAAAGATTCTTGCGCAAAAAAAACTTTGGTTAAAGATTATAGCTACAAATTGTTATCAGTCCACAGAGGAAATCAGAAAACTCGATATTTAGCTATACAAGACATGGATGGTATGAAATTAACAACAACAACAACAACAACATAGCCTTTTGTCCTAAGTAAGTTGGGTATGCTAGAGATGAAACCCAAAAGAGACGAGAAACAGGGAGACACAAAAAAGGACATAAAGGGAGACAAAAGAGGTCACTGTGAAATTAAATTTATGATATATATTATTTAAAATTAATGTCTCCGTGCTTTAAAGTCGGAGAAAAAAACAAAGGTATATTATGACTTTAAACCTTTATAAATATGTATGATCCAGTTTTGTTTTTTATAAATATTTGCTAACTTTTTTCCCTCCCGTTGCAACACACGGACATATTTGCTAGTTTAACTAAAATAGATACTACAATCTTGATGTTTGGAACATTAATATTCCCCCTGTTCGGCTGAGCTTATCAGCACGGCTTATCAGCCGTGGAACAGTGTTTTTCTCTCACAGCAAATCAGCCACAACCGGCTTATAAGCCAAAAAACAGCCTGCCGAACAGGGCCATTACACTAGATAAGTGTCCGAGTGTTGCACGGGACACATGACTTTTTTACACTTACATTGACAGATTTATAGAATATAAAACATTAAACAGCTTGTCCACTTGAGCTTTTAGCCACTTATTTTCAGCCAGCCAGCAGTGTTTTTCTCTCACATAAATCAGTCAACAATACTTTCAGCCGCTTATTTTCAGTCAAGCAAACAAGCCATAAAATTCTATTGGACGTGAATACGTGGATCCGGTTTTCGATGACTTGTATAAGTCATTTCAACTCACTTTGGCCACTTTGTTTTTAGGAATTGGTGGCCACCTTTTTTCTTGAGGAACTGGGCACCTATTCTTTTATTAGACAGAAGAAAATAATTAGTTAGCACGGTTTTCATTAGTATATATGCCCATACGTTGCGCTGGGATCATTAATTTTTACATATGTCCATACGACGCATATAGCTCATTATGATGAGGCATTTGGATGGGTGGTAGAGACAACTATTTAGGGATTGCATCTTTTTTCTCTCACTATATATATTGATTAATTGATTTCACATGAACAAATTGAGGCCCATTTAGTTTAGTAGAGTTCCAGTTCTAACCAAAACTATTGGCACTTATCTCATGAATCAGTTTTTTTAGCTTCAGCTTGAACTGTTAGAAAATGTTTTGGTAAAATAGTTTGCCCTAGTTGTTGAAATGTAAAAAATGTCCATACTACTATTTTTCTTTTTTTCTCTTTATTATTTTCTCTGTGCACCTTATCACTGGTTCACGCACGGTATGACGGAGCCACACCCACGCATCGTGCCTTGCCTTTATCTCTCCGCTCTCCACCTTCCTACCTTGAGCATCTCCAAGAGTACCTAATATTTTTATCCTAAAAACATAAAGTTTTGCAACTTCTAAAAAAGTATTTGGAGAAATAAAGAAAGTCATCTCCAAGAGTTTCTAATTTCTAATATTTTTATCCCAAAAAGTTTTTTCTGTACCATTTTTCCTCGACTTGATCTCAGATTTATGATGTTTTACATCAAGAACCCTGAATTTATTTCTATACCCATTTAAGTATTGGGAGAAATAAATAAAGTTATCGCCAAGAGTTTCTAATGTCTAATATTTTTTTATCCCAAAAAGTTTTTTCTGCGCCACTTTTTTCTCCTCAACCCGATCTCAGATTTATGATGCTTTGTATCATGAATCCTCAATTTGTTTGTATAGCTGTTTAAGCCCTCCCAACATATCTTGGTCTCTGCGTTTTTCTCACCTAGAAACATGTCTTTTCTCCTTTTCATTTCCCATCTCTTTCTACTTTTCGAAAATATTTGTGGACGAAACTTGTCCGTATATTCTAAGTACTCCCTTTTTAGGTGGTCAATTGTCTCCCTTTTTAGGTGGTCCGATCTGGAAATTTCCTTTTGGTCAAGATCAATCCGGATTTGCATGTAGGCATGCACCGTGTGCACCCGGAGGCCGGAGCCGAGCCCATGAGGGGCAAGCGGGTGCGTGCTGATGGATCGGTCAAACTGGACACATGCAACTATCTATAGCAATGTATGTACGGAGGCACGGTGATACAGTATGTATGGAATTTTTTCCCCTATGTATCCCACCGCTTCATGGATCCTCATCCTTAGACCAGCTCCAGCTCCCTCCTCTCCTCACCTGCAGCTGGCCCATCCGGCGCGGGCGCGGCAAATCTGGTGATCTCGGGGGAAAGGTATCAAAATTGCCAGAGATTTGATTTGATTTGCAAACGTGATCATACTGTATTTGATTTGCGTTTGTCTTCTCAATCAATTCTCGCTATATGTAAAATAGGGTACACCACGTAGAAATAATTAATTCCAGATCCAAACGGAAGGAAGGACAAGCAGGAGCTTCGTCGTCCCGGCGGCCATGGCACTTGCTGCCAACAAGGTGTCTCTCAGCGTGGTGGTGGTGGTGGTGGTCATCCTCCACCTCTTCTCTGCTGCACCATTCTCCGTGCATGCACGCAGCATGAGCTATGGCGGCAAAATCCAAAGCACCTGGGACGACAGAGGATACGAAGAAACCTTTTTCATGAGCTACCTCAACCTCCAGCCCCAGGACGGCAGAAAATACCGAACATATTACGTGTTGCTCGGGAAGCACCCGAACGGCGAGGCCATGGACGTCGACGACAAGGATGCGCGGCGTCGCTGGTACGAGTCGTTTCTTCCAAGCACCCTCACCGACTCCGGCGAGCCACATCTCCTCCACTGCTACACATTTGACGTCAACGGCTTCCTCGCAAGCCTGACCAGGGCCGAGGCTTCGGCGTTGGCCAAGAAGCCAGGAGTTTGGAAAATGTTTACGGATGATCTAGGACCATATCGCTATTCGCCAGCAAGTTGCGGCTTTGAGACAACAGCCAGCACGAAGAAGCTGCGGCTGCGTTTAAGTCATTCTCCTAGCTTCGTTCGTTCCAGACCGGCATTCTGAGTTTAAGTCATTTATTTGTTGGTGTGCTGGCATTTTAATCTCTGTCCAGGAAAATAAATCATTCGTTAGACATGTCAGCTGATTGTTATTTGTTGGTTTTTTTTTTAGAAAATTGGGTCCCCAAGTCTTGAATTTTAATGTTAAGGTCCTTAAACTTACGATGATATCATCTAGGTCCTAAAATTTGTCATGGATGCCATCACCGGTCCAAACGGTATTTGACTTGTTCCATGCATTGAATGGAAATGGTTATGGGGGTGGGAAAGTGGGAGGAAAATGGATGAACAGCTAAGATTAAATAAGACGTAAAGAATGGATGGCTAGAATACAATATTACTCTTTCGAGTGTGGGATATTATATTCCTATTCCTACCTCGGTCTCATCCAAACGCGACCTTAAATTCAATTAGCTATTCTTTTTAGCAGGAGCAGCCCAGTTTGCCAATTAGCTTCAAAATTCACGAGAGGGCCGAAGCGGGCCGAGGCCCAGCCTCCCTTCCCATGGCTAGCCCAGCTATCCGGCGGCTCTGTTTGTAAAAGAAAGGAGCCTAGCCTTCTCTGTTCGTCTCCTCGTGAACTCCATAGTCGCGTGGGGAGGCTTTTCCCGGTGTGCCATTAAGAAAGATGGTCCATTTCTCCATGCCACTAAAAAGTTAGAGCGGACCTCTATGCCATAACACTTTTCTTTTTTCCCTCCCAAGTCATTCCGTCGACATCTGTTGCTAACGGCGTTAAATGGAGCTGCGAAAAGTCAGAACTACCTGTTTGATGGGTTTTTGGTCAAGTTAAAATCCATGTGCACACATGTACCAATGTGTACCAACAGACACGTAGTAAAGAGGAAAAATACGCACGGAAATACATATAGAGATGTATGTGTTTCTCCGGTGTATACGTGTGTAGGAGAGAAGCTAATATGCTACAGCGCCATACATCTATATATGCACCTCAACGTGCAACCCAAGAAGCTAACATGCACGTACGGTGACATGTATGCGTGCATGTGTGTTGATGAGGCGAGAAGAAGCTAGCACGTTTCTTCGTACAAGCTGGTGAAAAGAAGTTAACATGTACGAGTGTTGGACCAACGAGCGCGGTCGTGTACATGCGCTGGTACACCCAAGACCACCAGAACCAGCCCTAGAGTTCGTGTACACGCCGGTCGATCTACCCATGTATTTTACGTACAGTTGCGTACCAATCGGCTACGGGTCGATGCTATGTAGTGCAGCTTGGTACATAGTACATAATATTTTGGGACACTCAGTATATACGGCCGTCTGATACGTGCGCGTACACGCACGTCTATCGGCCACAGGCTTTTGGACTAGCTAAATATACGTATGTATATTAGGTTTGTTTCAATTACATCTCGCCGGGTCCACACGTCATGGACTGCATGGAGAGATGTTAGTTGATGCTGGTGTTCGGATGGGATACGATCGCCGCGTACATGTCCGTGCAGCCAACAAATATCTCAACTGGATTACGAAAGATAGCTATCACTTGGAGATAAGCACGCAAGCTGCCAGCCGCGGGTATCTCGCGCTCCTCAACAGACTCCGGGCGGCGTGCGTGCAGCCGAGAGAGCCAGCTGTTACCCTAATTGCCTGCCTATGTAAAGGAGCCAAGTCTCTACGGAGGAGGGGGTTTTTTGACGTATCCACACATCCACGCTGATAAGCCGCCGCCGCCTACAAGTAGCTAGCAGCATCTCACGCACGCATACGCATCCACGCAACACGCGCTGCCCATCGCGCCAGAAGTCATCACACGCGTTCCTGCCTTGCTCCAGGGCCGCCGCCTCCAGACGCCGATTCGCTTCAGCCGTGACTATGTCCTCCGGTTCAGCCGCCGTGTTTCCTGGTGAGCGGCTGATTTAGATGTACCAGCAAGTGCATATAAGCGTCAATGTTCTTTCAATATATTACTGTGCTGAGTCTAGCAGCTTGACGACATCAGAACCCTCGCCGCGCGAGGACGTCGTCGAGTTACCGGTGACTAAAAAAATCAAGACACGCGAGATGGGAACGCCCCGCTCGTCGTGGCGTATGAGACGGGAAACCCCCGCTCGTCGCGATGACAAACATCAAGATGCGCGAGACGGGAACGCCCCGCTCGTCGCAGCGCGCGAGACGGGAAACCTCCGCTCGTCGCGATGACAAGCGACAAGACGCGCGAGACGGGAAACCCCCGCTCGTCGCGATGAGAAAAGACAAGACGCATGAGACGTGAAAACCCCGCTCATCGCAGCCCGCTGGTCACAATGACAAAAGTCGAGATGCACGAGACGAGAATGCCTCGTTTCATTATGAAATGCGGACGCCGGGAGGCTGTCGATTTGGTCCCATGAGAAAGCATCATCCGAACGATACTCGTACCGCTAATTTGTTGCGGACTTTTTACTATATATATTCATCTATGTCTAGTGCCGACGAGGCTAGACGGAACTCTGGCCAAGTGCCGATAAGGCGAGGTCACTACTCCATCGACACGTCCCAATTACGGGATCGGATACATCGTTGCTGGGCACCAACGAGGCAAAGGCAACTCACACACGTCCGTGTTAATGAAGGTCGGCGTACATGACCGGGCACCGACGAGGTGAAAGTCATCCCCTTCATCAACAATATGTCCCGTTTTTTTATTCTGACATGGCGATGGCGATGTCACGACTGAGCTTCGGCGACATAAAGCCACACATATAATTATTACGCCATATATCGCATATGGCTGACGATGATCAAATCAATACTTGACGACCATAAAGCGCAGCTTAATCGGAGGTTTTTCGCAAGCTCGTCTTGCGGATGTAACTAACCGGACGCATCAAACAGGCCCCGAGAATCGGCGAACTACGCAATTTTCCTACAAGTCAGACGTCTCCTTAAGCATGATGCTGAAGACGGAAGGAGACATTTTTTCGTTGATCATGTATTTTGTATATTCAAAAAATAATTAATGAAATATGTGATTCTCAAACGTGTGCATGTATCTATCTTGCATTACATTATTTTATTTATATGTCTTCGTTCGGTTTTCGACCAAACACTACCCTCTGGCTAGAGTGCCTCGCTGAAAATTGTGTTTTGCTCATGTGCCGCTCCCCGGTCCTGTGGCATTCATTTAAGGGTTGCAGCACTCCGAGCGCCGAAGTGCCCAACCAGGTCCTGTCGTGAGTTTTTTAAGCCCAGGGCAAAACTAAAATTGGGGGCCTTTATACGTACATGCCGATGACAAAACTAAAATTAGGCCTTGTTTAGTTATCTTCCAAATTTTAAATTTTTACACTCTCTCTATCACATTCATCTTTAGACGTATGCATGAAGCATTAAATGTAGGTAAAAAATAACTAATTACACAGTTTGTTTGTAATTTACGAGACGAATCTTTTGAGCCTAATTAGTCCATGATTAGACACTAATTGTCAAATACAAACGAAAATGCTACAGTAGCCCAGATTGCAAAAGGTTACAATCTAAACAGGGCCTTAGTTCAAAAAATTGTCACACAAATGTAGAGCAAAGCCAGCAGAAACACACAAATTTAATCTAGTTAAATTACCGGCATTGGGTTGTGCATACCCAAATCATACGATACGCATTAATGCATACAGAGTGTCAGAGTACAAGGGCGAAGGCAGAAGGCCAGAAGCTTGGCAGCTTGAGGGTGTGTTCATTTCGCGAAAAGTGGTTGAAAAGCTATTGTAGCATCTTTTGTTGTTATTTGACAAAATTTGTACAATCATGGATTAACTACATGTGGCTCATCCCGGCACCCACGCCAGCGGCGTGTCCAGGTACCCGTCGTCGGTGAGGAGGCTCACGTCTTTGAAAGGGACGAGGCCTCGTCTGACGAGTTCGCCGTACTGCAAGTACCCCATGAGTCCGCACGCGGAGGCCGTGAAGAACTGCACCTCGGGGATGCCGGCCTCCCTGGCGGCGGTGGCCGCGAAGGTCATGACGACCTCGCCCACGACGCAGGTGAAGGGCGGCGCGCCTTGCACCTCCGCCTCCTGCCCCAGCCGCCGCAGCAGCGCGCGGAACGGTTCGAGGCAGTCGCCCTGGCCGGCCGCGGCCTTGCGGCACAGGAGACGCGTCTCGGCGTACGTGTAGGTCCTCCCCGTGGCTGCCGCGATGAGGCACGGCGCATCCGCGATCTCCGCGCGCCTCGCCCGTGGCCCCGCGCTCGCTCGCGCCTCCACATTCGCGGCCCGGCCACCCCACGCGCTCGCCTTGCCCGCCGCCGCGTGCGCTCGTCGATGGCCTGCGTGCGCCCCGTCTGCCGAGAAGACAGATTCTGCGACTTCGGAATGACCGCGCGCCGCCGGCAGGGAGCAGTAGCTGCGTTTCCACCAGTCCAAGAGAAAGAAAGAAGAGAGAAGGGTATGTTGGATACTTTCGGGCAAACGGCAAAATACAGACGAAAGGAAGACGAAATGGCTTGGAGGGAAAAACGAAAAGCGTTGTGGCAGTTCGCTCTAATTTAGTGGCATGGAGGAACGAACCATCTTCCTTAATGTCACGCAGGGAAAAGCCTCTCACGCGGGGTCGCGACGAGTTCCTGCGAGACCTGACGCCGCCGTCTGCGCTTTGGCCACTCCGGCGCCGGCGAGACGACCGCCTCTGGCCCACCAGCCGCGGGCACCCACCCGCTGCGCGCTCAGGACGCACCCACCCAGCCCGACGTGCCAGTGAGAAAAGGTCGATCCTGTAACGGATCAACGTAATTATACGAAATTAAGTAAGAAAATCTTGCACCGAGGCGGTTAATTTAACAAACTTAAGCCCGTATAACTCGAGATTCCGTGAAATCACGAAGGATTTCAAACCAACCAACATACAACCAGGATCATACTGATTTAGCAGCCACAGTTCACACGATACATAAAGTTGACCATAAAAGTAGGATACATCGGAGTTCGGAAATAAAAGTTATTACAACATAGTTCACCATAAAGTAGCAGAAGCAAATAGTTTTACGCACACACACTTAGTTCAGTTACGGTGCCAGTAGATAGTCATGGTCCACAAAAGCAGTAGATAAGACAAGCAGAAAGACCCTTGCCCAAGGTCCTAGTTGTCACCCATCGCCGGATACAGACAGTTGGAGCAGTACCCGTAGTACATCTGACCATCTGCAACAACAATGGAAACAACGCCCTGAGTACAAGAATGTACTCAGCTAGACTTACCCGTCATAAACCAGAAATAACATGACACCAAGGAGCATGCAAGGCTTTATATAGTGGACTGGCTTGACTCATTTGCGAAAAGCATAAGTTATTATGAATAACTGAAGATAAGTACTTTTAGCATCATTTTAGGATAACCTATTCAAGCTAGGTAAGCACCTATTGCTAAAACAATCACTTGATTAACCATTAACATCAAAGGTTACCATCTCAGGTTTAGCATTTCCAACATTAACCACCTAACCATCCGTGTTCCATCATTAACACTACGATGCCGTAGCTCGAGTCAAGTGCTCACTAACCGGGAGCGATGGCGATTCGAATCGAATTCCTATCCAGCTGGAGATTTATTCCTCACACAAACCATGCTTCCCCCGTCAGGGTCGCGTAGATCACCAATGACACTTTCCAAGAAGCCGCGGGATAACAATCATGGATCGCACTACCCAGGGACCGCCCGACTGCCAGGACGCACCTTGGGCTCACTCTTCGCGTCCCCGTACACCCCCTTCAGCACCAGTCTGCCAACCCGAGTTTATCCCGGCTCGAAATAGTGTCACTAGCTTCGCGGTCGAAAGGTACTTTATTCGGCCAGCTAAATGTGAGGCATGCGTTCAACATGACAAGAGGGACGAGCAACGATCGGTCCTTAATCGACACAGACGGAATCACTATAGTCCAAAACCCTATAAGACTCCGCCCGGTCTTCCTTTATCTACCAACACTTTCCATGATCACAATTACAGCTATTTATAACCAGGTATTCACCTATAGCTCGCAGGTGACAGGAAATCACCCGACTTCTACCGATCTAAGCATGGCTAAGCAATTTACTCGATCCTGACCTAACAAGGTAAAAGGTAATCAGGTGGACAAGGATAGTAATGCAACAACGGTTTCACTCAACTCCTATAACCTGATGCAACAGTATATAATTATAATTTAGGTAATAAAGAATAGCTTTTATAAAATAGGAGACTTATAATGCTCCGGGGCTTGCCTCTTTCGAACGAGCTAGGATGGTGGTCGACGCACTTCGGCAGTTCGTCGCCTGGCTCTTCCTCCTCGGGCACCTCCTGTGCCTGGGGCTCTTGCTGGTCCGTCCAAGCCTGCTCCTCCGGTACTGCTGCCTGCGACTCCTCCTGCGATCCTGTATGATGCAAGTGCATAAGTACATGCGAATGATGCATCGGATTATGATGGAGTGATGGGATGACATGAGATGCAGACGAGCACATGGAATGAGCAGTTAAGATAAAACTTCATCTTCTACAAGGTAGTCCACGTCATCCAAGAACATGTACCCTAAAGCATGCACATTGCGGTTCCACTAATTATCATACACCTTACACAAACAAGTGACCCTAAATGACCAAACCTTACCAACCTAACTCATCCGCAACATCAGCAAGACATAGTGATGCTTCAAAGATACACCAAACATATTTTATTATTCTTAATTTCTCATAAAGAATAATCATTTATTCCCTATTTAACTAGGGTTGCACAGCAACACCTATCTCTGGTGTAGATAAAAAATCTACAAAAATTACAGTAGAGTGCCATTACTCTAACTAACCTACCACTAAATTTTTATGAGAATTGGATATGTAAAACTGCCTGTACAAAATAAACAAATTATAGCCTAAAAGTGAGCATGAAATTATTTTATACTAGAAAAAGTATCAAACAACAGATTTCACATTTTTCCTAGGTTACTAACAGTAAACTAACATACTACAAAATTTATCATATGTATGTTGTATACAAATTTTGCTCTCTACTAAAAATAACAAATATTATCAATTAAAAGCATTTGAACTACACTTCAAAAATTTCCCACAGAACATGCTTCACTAGCATTTTTCCTAAAAAGTACATCACTAATAAAGACTAATGTAACAAGAATCACATTTTTCCCTTTATTATTTTATTTACTACACTTTTTCTAAGATAACAGCATATATAACAATTAAATAAAATTGCACAGTAAAGTGTCACAAAAATAACATAAGATATTTTTAAACTGTAGATCTATTCAAAAGGAACATTTCAAAATTTGTTTCATGATTTTTGGAGCTATAAATCTTGAGATACAATTTTTGGAAGCCTTTTTCAAATTTTCTGGAAATCAATTTCTTTAAAACCGAAAATCAAAACCGGCCTTAAACGCTACGTGCACCCCGCTGTGACACCCGGAACCGAAACGCTGAGACAGACAGGCGGGACCCACGGGTCAGACGGGCCCACCCGTCAGCCGTAGCCGGTCAGAGGCGGCGCGGATGGCCGGGATCTCGCCGCCGGCGAGTCCTCCGACGACGGAGAGGGCACCACCGTGTTCCTCACAGCGACGCGAATCCAGCGGTGCCTAAAGGGTGGCCAGACGAGCTCGGCATCGAGCTCGCCGGCGAGCATGGCGGCTCGGTGGCGCGGGACGCCGTCGGCCGGCCAACTCCGACCGAGAGGGGCCGCGCGGTGAGGTCAGTGAGACTCGTGGTGCAAGTGCGGTGGTCGTGCGCTCGAGAAGTGGGTGAGAAGGGGCGTGGAGGTGTGCGGCCCACGGAGCGGGTCGCTCCGGTGAGCTCGGCCGGAACTCCGGCGAACCATTACCGCGGATGGAGGCCGAATCCGTGCGGGCCGAGGCGAGCACCGGATGCGCAACGACAAGGCGCAGCGAGGGCGAAGACGGAGGCGGAGGCGGTGAGCCGGAGCGGCGGCTAAGGCGGTTGCGGAGCTCGGGAGCCGGCGATGGCGTGGCGGAGCTCTGCTGCTGCTGGCGGGCGAGGGAGAATGGAGGGAGCAACCGAGGCGGACGAGCGTGCGGAGGGGGGGTAAGCGGGCGCGGACGCTGCGGGGGCCACAGGGCGCGTGTCGCGCGGCTTCGACGGCGTACGGCCACGCGGCGGCCGAACGCTGCCGCGGCGCCACGACGCCACACGCGGGCGTGCGCGCGCGGGAACGGGAGGGAGACGACGCGGGCCGGGCCACCAGCGAAGCTAGGCCGAAAGGGAAGCCGAAGCCCACAAGTGAAAAATCCGATTTTTCTTTTATAATTAATATTTTCAGATTATTTCTTTGTTTCAAATTCGAATTTGGAGATGAAAAAGGGGTTTTCAGAATTTTGGCCCAAAATGAAAGTTGTTCAAAATTTTATTCTCTACAACTTTCATGTAGAGCACTTTTCAAAATTCTCAATAGATTTTGAATTTGGGATTTAAAGCTAATTTAAAATCAAAAACTCATTTATTTAGAATATTTTTGAAACAGAATTTGAGGAAAACTTGAATTCAAAATTTGCTCCAATAATCAAGTTGATTTATTCTAGATTATATAAAATTGCTACTTCTCAAAAGTACACCAACTTTTTGACACTTATATCAAACTTAGGGTTCCTATTTATTTGTTTTTCAAATTTAATTTGAAAGAGCTACAATTCAAATAATGCTAATCATGCAATGATGTTGAATGCTTATGCTTTGAAATGATAATGCATGCTTAACACCCAGGGGTGTTAAAGCCCTCCCCCTTATAAGAATCTCGTCCCGAGATTTTGAGTTACGAACCATTTATCGTAAAAATCTTTATAAGCGGTTTGAAGATATTCTCCCGTTTCCCAAGAAGCATCGCTCTCATCATGATGACTCCACTGAATCTTGTAGGTTGTGACCACTTTATTTCGAGTAACTCGGTCCTTGGTATCCAGGATTCGAACTGGGTGCTCACGATATTCCAAATCTGCCTTGATTCGAATACCCTGAGGTTGTATTCTCTCCTCTGGAACACGTAGACACTTCTTCAATTGGGATACGTGGAAGACGGAAAAGATCGAACTCATCTCTTCTGGCAACTGTAACTTATACGCCACGAGACCCTTTTTCTCTATGATCTGGCATGGCCCTATATATCTAGCGGACAGCTTCTTTTTAATTCCAAACCGTTTCTTCTTCATTGGGGTAACCTTCAAATAAACATAGTCACCTACTTGGAAATCCAATGGTCTTCTTCTCTTATTCGCATAACTCTTCTGACGAGACTGTGCTGCTTGCATGTTTTGACCTTCTTCTCTGCCTCATCTACAAAATCAATTCCGTAAAACCTTCTTTCTCCAGGCTCTACCCAATTTAACGGTGTTCTGCACTTCCGGCCATACAAAGCTTCAAATGGTGCCATCTTGATACTCTCTTGGTAACTGTTGTTGTAAGCAAATTCTGCCAACGGTAACCAGGATTCCCATGAACCTCTGGATGATAGAACACAAGCTCTAAGCATATCTTCCAATACTGCATTAACTCTTTCTGTCTGCCCATCAGTCTGTGGGTGGTAAGCCGTGCTACGAATCAAACTAGTGCCCAAACCTTGATGCAGATGTTCCCAAAAGTGAGAGGTAAACTGCGAACCACGATCGGACACAATCGTTTTTGGTATCCCGTGCAATCGGACAATCTCAGCAATGTACTTTTCTGCATATTGAGGTGGTCAAAAACTTGTTTTGACTGGCAGAAAGTGAGCCGACTTGGTAAGGCGATCGACTATTACCCAAATGGAATCATGGCCCTTCTGTGTGGTGGGGAGACCAGTGATAAAGTCCATACTTATATCATCCCACTTCCAATCGGGTACCGACAAAGGTTGCAGAAGTCCTGCAGGTCTCATGTGAAGAGCTTTAACTCTACAACACATGTCGCAACGAGCAACGTATGCTGCAATCTCCTTTTTCATCTTAGTCCACCAAAAACGGGGTCGCAAATCTTGGTACATCTTACTACTTCCGGGGTGAATAGATAGCTTAGAACGATGGGCCTCATCCATCAACTTGTTTTTAAGCTCTCTATCCTTAGGTACTACCAGGCGATCCTTGAACCATAACACTCCTTGGTCATCCAATCGAAAGTGTTTGGTGGGTTCTCTCTTCATCTTTTCTTTGATATGAAAGATTCCCTTATCTGTTTTCTGACCATCAATGATCTGGCTTTCTAGAGTGCAACTGATCTGAATATTATGCAACACAGCAGAATGTAACAAATTGAACCCTTCTTCAAACAACGGTTGCACATCAATAGCATGAGATTTTCTGCTCAGTGCATCTGCTACTACATTAGCCTTCCCAGGGTGATAGTGCACGTTCAGATTATAGTCTTTTATCAGCTCTAACCATCTCCTCTGTCGCATGTTCAACTCGGATTGGGTAAAGATGTATTTGAGACTCTTATGATCTGTGAAGATGTTACACACATTACCCAATAGGTAGTGCCTCCAAATATTTAGAGCGTGCACCACTGCTGCGAGCTCTAAATCATGTGTAGGATAGTTAACTTCATGCTTCCTCAATTGTCGTGAGGCGTAAGCAATGACTCTTCCATTTTGCATTAGCACACATCCTAACCCATTCTTGGATGCGTCACAGAAAACATCAAACGACTTTTCTATATCTGGTTGGGCCAGAACAGGAGCAGTGGTCAACAACTTTCGCAAGGTACAGAAAGCTGCTTCGCACTCCTCTGTCCATACAAACTTATGATCCTTCTGTAACAGGCTTGTCATTGGTTTGGCAATCTTCGAGAAGTCCGGTATGAAGCGACGGTAGTAACCGGCTAAACCAAGGAAACTGCGAACTTCGTTAACTGAAGTTGGTGACTTCCAATTCATAACCTCTTGCATCTTACTAGGGTCTACAGAAATGCTATTTTCAGACAACACGTGGCCGAGAAAAGGAACTGTCCTAAGCCAGAACTCACACTTGCTGAACTTAGCATACAGTCGATGTTCTCTGAGTCTAGTCAAGACTATCCTGAGGTGTTCTGCGTGTTGTTCTTCATTTTCTGAGTATATTAGTATGTCATAAATGAACACTATCACAAACTTATCCAACTCGGGCATGAAAACCGAATTCATCAGGTACATAAAGTATGCAGGAGCATTTGTCAATCCGAAGGACATGACAAGATACTCGTACAAACCATATCTGGTAGAGAACGCAGTCTTAGGCACATCTTGCGGCCTAATCTTTATCTGATGGTATCCTGATCTCTAATCTATTTTAGAGAACACTTTGGCTTTGGACAATTGATCAAACAAGATATCAATCCGAGGAAGAGGATACTTGTTTTTAATGGTCACTGCATTCAGTGGCCGATAATCCACGCACATGCGTAAGGAGTTATCCTTCTTCTTTTTCACAAATAGAGCGGGGCATCCCCATTCGGACGAGCTGGGATGAATCAAACCTTTCTTTAGCAAGCCCTGAAGTTGCTTCTTCAATTCTGCTAACTCATTGGGAGGCATCCGATAAGGCCTTCTCGAAATTGGTGCTGTTCCTGGAATTAACTCAATGGCAAACTCAACATCTCGGTCTGGTGGAAGTCCAGGTAACTCCTCTGGAAACACATCCGGAAACTCACAGACCACTGGAATCTGGGCTAGCAGAGTAGTTTGGACCGCACAAGGTGTGCTAGATAGGTCTACCCTCCGAGGTAGGACCACCCGAAAGGTGCCTTCCCCACTGGGTTCCTTAAGAGAGATACTCCTTCCTCCAACATCAATTACAACTCCCATCTGATTCATCCAGTTCATACCCACGATCACATCCAAAACTAACCCTGGCATGACTATCAGGTTAAGCTTATATTGCTGGTTTGATATGTTTAGGGTTACTCCCTGAACTATCTGATTAGTCAACAGATCAGCCCCAGCTAAACTGATTTTATATGTACATTCCAATTCAACTATCTTTTGCTCATGCCTCTTAACAAATGCTTGACTTACAAAGGAATGAGATGATCCGGAATCAAACAAAACTACTGCAAGATGATTGTTGATAGAAAACATACCAGCTGTCACCGGTTCTCCTTCAGGGATGTCATCCACAGTGGTGTGGTGCACACGAGCTTGATACTGCGTTTGCTGTTTCTTAGGGTAGGGACAATACTTCGCAAAGTGTCCAGGTTGGTTGCAGTTAAAGCACGGTCCCTTCACTTGAGCCACAGTTCCAGATGAACTGCCTTGTCCTGTCTTTGCTTGAGGCAATGCCATCTTGAACGGCTTCTGGTTCCTCTGAGGTGGCTGAGCATTCTGATTCTTCCTTTGTGGTGGCCTAAACCTTGCACCTGGGGCAGGCGATCGATAAGCTGGGCGGTTGGCCACTGGGGTCCTGGACTGGGACGAACCCGACTCAAAAGCCCTCTTACGGATCTTGGAAGCGGCATAAACATTGTTGTTCTTCTCTTGCTTCAGACAGTCACTAACGAAGTCATTGAAACTAGTCCTCATGTTTGTACCCACACGTTTCATCATCTTGGGACTCAGGCCTCTCTTGAAACTAGCGATCTTCTTGGCATCAGTATCCACCATGTCCGGAGCATAACGGCTCAGGTTATTGAAGGCATGCAGATATTGAGTTACAGTCTTCGTGTCTTAATTTAATGCCAAAAATTCCCCAAGCTTCATCTCGGTCAGACCGGGTGGAATGTATGTTTCACGGAAGGCTTCAGTGAACTCCCTCCAAGAGATATGGGCGTGGGGAGGAAAAGTGGTGCGGTGATGCTTCCACCACATTCCTGCCGGACCTTGAAGCTGATGAGCTGCGTACTCAGTCTTCAACACTTCAGTCATCCTCAAGACATGGAACTTATCTTCCATCGTATTAATCCATTCTTCTGCATCTAAAGGTTCTGCGGCTTCCTTGAAGATCGGTGGACGAGTATCCATGAAGTCCTTAAAACTGTTGTACTGATTTGCTTCATGCCCACCCGGGTTTATCCCCCGACGGGTGTTATCTGCGATACTGCGCAACGCAGCTTCCATATTCTGTTGCATGCTCTCCATGTTGCGTTGGCTTCTCAGGAATTGTGCAAAAAACTGTTCTGCAGTGTAGGGTGGAGGAGGCGGTGGTGGATCACGGTCATCATTAGCAGTTGCACTGCCACCAGCCTCAGCGGCACCATACACGGTACGGCGAGTGTTCGGCATCTGCATATTTCCGCAACAGTAATTATTAGGTGATGTTGTAGAAATTACAACCGAATGAAAAATTATGCCGAACTGAATTCACTGGAGAGAATAAATTCATACAATAAAACAGGGGGCACAATAAGTCATTCTAATTAACACAACATCACTAATTATATTACTTAAAGCACACACATCGCGTCCATTACAACCAAGTTGCCAGCATACATACACTGGACTTTTGACGTTCGGATATCGTCACAAACACATCCAAGCTTTCCAACATTACATCAAGCTTTAGTCTTTCTACTCATTATTACATGTCCAAAGTGCCAACAACGCAAAAGATCATGCAAACGGAACCTAGTAGCTAGCGCAACAACTACTAGCCTACTCCTCGTGGTCGCTGTCTAGGTCAGAGACGTTGGCGTTGTCGCCAACTGCAGCATCGTCGTGCTCCTCAGTTGGCGCCACGGGCTCTTCAGGATCTTCGTCTTCATCCAAATCCATCTCTGCTGCGCCAGGAAGGTCATAAGGGTTAAGCTGATTGTTCAGCCGATGGACCTCTTCATGCAAGTTATCATTGTACTCTTCTGCATCAGCCAGCCGCTGCTCGAGCTCAAACTGTCTAGCTCTTAACACATTCTCTGCGGACCAGGCTTCATTCCTCTGATGGAGCACATGAGCCAACATGCTCTCAGCATTCCTGTGGGCGGTGGTCAGTCGCCCAAGCTGCTCTCTCAGGGTACGTACATCTCCCTCAAAAACCACAGTCCTCTGAGTGGCCTGATCTCTCTGACGAGTTAACTGAGCCATCTCAGCAGTGAGCCTCTCAATCTCGGCGTCATGATCTCTCTGAAGCTGACGGCGGTCATCACGAGCCTGACCAAGAGCACTAGAAACACGTCTCAGACTACCTTCCACTCCATCGAAGGCCCTCATCACTGCGAACATGGCACTCATAGCGGGGTTGTCACTGTTCTGTGCCTCTGCTGCGCTAATCTCCAGAGATCTGCCCCTTGCCTGCTGCCACGAGTCAGTAGAGGGGTTGCCCCTCGGAAAGACTCCAACTATAGCTGCTGCCAACTCCTGAGGAAAGCGATCCATGATATCCCTCAGGATCCCAAAGGCTGCCCTCTCAGCGGCTTCTTCAAGGGTCCTGCCAGTTGACTCAAAACGCCAACCGGTCCACTCAGAACCATCACCTCGGGGACGAACTACTGCCTCCACAGTTACCAAAAGTCCTTCACCCAACCGCTCATTTGACCAAAAGTAGCGGGGCTCCATCCCATCAGGATAGCCTACATAGCTGAGCACTCTCCATAAGAGTGTAGGCATCCCAAACTCTCCAAGAAAAGTGTGGCGCTGGCGAGTGCGCGGAGCAAGCTGATGACAGGGAGCTCTGCCGGTGGACTTGCGGGCTGTCTGCTTGGTACGTGCCATCTGTAGCAAAATTTTATTACAGGGGTGAGAACAGATTTTTAAGTTGGCATTTTTATCGAAATGAGATAAGCAACTTATAAGGGGAGGAACAATGCCATGAATGAAATGCATAACATGATGCATGCACGTTCCGTACGTCCTCACAAACTTAGAAAATCAATAACTACTAACGGAATAAGCGGTGGCATACACGATCTCTTCTAACGTAACTAATACGTACTACTCGAAAGCGCTGTTATGTACCTGCAGAAAATCACTTCAGCCCAAACCTCACAATATGAAAAATATGCAAGAAAGCAGTAAAGTAAGTTACTCGCTCTACACGCATCCCCAGATACGAGTATAACGGTAACAACTACCCGAATCATCGTCCTATTGACGGCATCGTCACTGCATGACGAAATTCCCCACCAATTGGATACCCTCATACAAACATGCGCATGGCACGTGAGTATTTCAGAATCACATAAGCACTCCCCTAGATCGGCGGTGTATCCGACCATGCTCTCACAACTCTCACTTACCAAGGCGTAGAGGTATTTGATCCATACATTACCACTCAAGTGAATGGCACTCATACAATAGCACGCCGTATGAGCGACGAAATTTAAAATATGATGCAAATCCCCAAGTTAGTACTTAAATAAGCCACCTAGAGTCCTTATCGGGCATAAAGGATATGACCACTGGCACACTTTTAAGTTCAAAAGCTTATTTGAAAACACAATTTTGTTTTTAAATACTCATGTGAACAGTAATATGCTAAACCATGCTCTGATACCAGCTGTAACGGATCAACGTAATTATACGAGATTAAGTAAGAAAATCTTCCACCGAGGCGGTTAATTTAACAAACTTAAGCCCGTATAACTCGAGATTCTGTGAAATCACGAAGGATTTCAAACCAACCAACATACAACCAGGATCGTACTGATTTAGCAGCCACAGTTCACACGATACATAAAGTTGACCATAAAAGTAGGATACATCGGAGTTCGGAAATAAAAGTTATTACAACATAGTTCAACATAAAGTAGCGGAAGCAAATAGTTTTACGCACACACACTTAGTTCAGTTACAGTGCCAGTAGATAGTCATGGTCCACAAAAGCAGTAGATAAGACAAGCAGAAAGACCCTTGCCCAAGGTCCTAGTTGTCACCCATCGCCGGATACAGACAGTTGGAGCAGTACCCGTAGTACATCTGACCATCTGCAACAACAATGGGAACAACGCCCTGAGTACGAGAATGTACTCAGCTAGACTTACCCGTCATAAACCAGAAATAACATGACACCAAGGAGCATGCAAGGCTTTATATAGTGGACTGGCTTGACTCATTTGCGAAAAGCATAAGTTATTATGAATAACTGAAGATAAGTACTTTTAGCATCATTTTAGGATAACCTATTCAAGCTAGGTAAGCACCTATTGCTAAAACAATCACTTGATTAACCATTAACATCAAAGGTTACCATCTCAGGTTTAGCATTTCCAACATTAACCACCTAACCATCCGTGTTCCATCATTAACACTACGATGCCGTAGCTCGAGTCAAGTGCTCACTAACCGGGAGCGACGGCGATTCGAATCGAATTCCTATCCAGCTGCAGATTTATTCCTCACACAAACCATGCTTCCCCGTCAGGGTCGCGTAGATCACCAATGACACTTTCCAAGAAGCCGCGGGATAACAATCATGGATCGCACTACCCAGGGACCGCCCGACTGCCAGGACGCACCTTGGGCTCACTCTTCGCGTCCCCGTACACCCCCTTCAGCACCAGTCTGCCAACCCGAGTTTATCCCGGCTCGAAATAGTGTCACTAGCTTCGCGGTCGAAAGGTACTTTATTCGGCCAGCTAAATGTGAGGCATGCGTTCAACATGACAAGAGGGACGAGCAACGATCGGTTCTTAATCGACACAGACGGAATCACTATAGTCCAAAACCCTATAAGACTCCGCCTGGTCTTTCTTTATCTACCAACACTTGGTTACTTTCCATGATCACAATTATAGCTATTTATAACCAGGTATTCACCTATAGCTCGCAGGTGACAGGAAATCACCCGACTTCTACCGATCTAAGCATGGCTAAGCAATTTACTCGATCCTGACCTAACAAGGTAAAAGGTAATCAGGTGGACAAGGATAGTAATGCAACAACGGTTTCACTCAACTCCTATAACCTGATGCAACAGTATATAATTATAATTTAGGTAATAAAGAATAGCTTTTATAAAATAGGAGACTTATAATGCTCTGGGGCTTGCCTCTTTCGAACGAGCTAGGATGGTGGTCGACGCACTCCGACAGTTCCTCGCCTGGCTCTTCCTCCTCGGGCACCTCCTGTGCCTGGGGCTCTTGCTGGTCCGTCCAAGCCTGCTCCTCCGGTACTGCTGCCTGCGACTCCTCCTGCGATCCTGTATGATGCAAGTGCATAAGTACATGCGAATGATGCATCGGATTATGATGGAGTGATGGGATGACATGAGATGCAGACGAGCACATGGAATGAGCAGTTAAGATAAAACTTCATCTTCTACAAGGTAGTCCACGTCATCCAAGAACATGTACCCTAAAGCATGCACATTGCGGTTCCACTAATTATCATACACCTTACACAAACAAGTGACCCTAAATGACCAAACCTTACCAACCTAACTCATCCGCAACATCAGCAAGGCATAGTGATGCTTCAAAGATACACCAAGCATATTTTATTATTCTTAATTTCTCATAAAGAATAATCATTTATTCCCTATTTAACTAGGGTTGCACAGCAACACCTATCTCTGGTGTAGATAAAAATCTACAAAAATTACAGTAGAGTGCCCTTACTCTAACTAACCTACCACTAAATTTTTATGAGAATTGGATATGTAAAACTGCCTATACAAAATAAACAAATTATAGCCTAAAACTGAGCATGAAATTATTGTATACTAGAAAAAGTATCAAACAATAGATTTCACATTTTTCCTAGGTTACTAACAGTAAACTAACATACTACAAAATTTATCATATGTATGTTGTATACAAATTTTGCTCTCTACTAAAAATAACAAATATTATCAATTAAAAGCATTTGAACTACACTTCAAAAATTTCCCACAGAACATGCTTCACTAGCATTTTTCCTAAAAAGTACATCACTAATAAAGACTAATGTAACAAGAATCACATTTTTCCCTTTATTATTTTATTTACTACACTTTTTCTAAGATAACAGCATATATAACAATTAAATAAATTGCACAGTAAAGTGTCACAAAAATAACATAAGATATTTTTAAACTGTAGATCTATTCAAAAGGAACATTTCAAAATTTGTTTCATGATTTTTGGAGCTATAAATCTTGAGATACAATTTTTGGAAGCCTTTTTCAAATTTTCTGGAAATCAATTTCTTTAAAACCGAAAATCAAAACCGGCCTTAAACGCTACGTGCACCCCGCTGTGACACCCGGAACCGAAACGCTGAGACAGACAGGCGGGACCCACGGGTCAGACGGGCCCACCCATCAGCCGTAGCCGGTCAGAGGCGGCGCGGATGGCCGGGATCTCGCCGCCGGCGAGTCCTCCGACGACGGGGAGGGCACCACCGTGTTCCTCACAGCGACGCGAATCCAGCGGTGCCTAAAGGGTGGCCAGACGAGCTCGGCATCGAGCTCGCCGGTGAGCATGGCGGCTCGGTGGCGCGGGACGCCGTCGGCCGGCCAACTCCGACCGAGAGGGGCCGCGCGGTGAGGTCAGTGAGACTCGGGGTGCAAGTGCGGTGCTCGTGCGCTCGAGAAGTGGGTGAGAAGGGGCGTGGAGGTGTGCGGCCCACCGAGCGGGTCGCTCCGGTGAGCTCGGCCGGAACTCCGGCGAACCATTACCGCGGATGGAGGCCGAATCCGTGCGGGCCGAGGTGAGCACCGGATGCGCAACGACAAGGCGCAGCGAGGGCGAAGACGGAGGCGGAGGCGGTGAGCCGGAGCGGCGGCTAAGGCGGTTGCGGAGCTCGGGAGCCGGCGATGGCGTGGCGGAGCTCTGCTGCTGCTGCTGCTGGCGGGCGAGGGAGAATGGAGGGAGCAACCGAGGCGGACGAGCGCGCGGAGGGGGGGTAAGCGGGCGCGGACGCTGCGGGGGCCACAGGGCGCGTGTCGCGCGGCTTCGACGGTGTACGGCCACGCGGTGGCCGAACGCTGCAGCGGCGCCACGACGCCACGCGCGGGCGCGCGCGCGCGGGAGCGGGAGGGAGACGACGCGAGCGCGGGCCGGGCCACCAGCGAAGCTGGGCCGAAAGGGAAGCCGAAGCCCACAAGTGAAAAATCTGATTTTTCTTTTATAATTAATATTTTCAGATTATTTCTTTGTTTCAAATTCGAATTTGGAGATGAAAAAGGGGTTTTCAGAATTTTGGCCTAAAATGAAAGTTGTTCAAAATTTTATTCTCTACAACTTTCATGTAGAGCACTTTTCAAAATTCTCAATAGATTTTGAATTTAGGATTTAAAGCTAATTTAAAATAAAAAAACTCATTTATTTAGAATATTTTTGAAACAGAATTTGAGGAAAACTTGAATTCAAAATTTGCTCCAATAATCAAGTTGATTTATTCTAGATTATATAAAATTGCTACTTCTCAAAAGTACACCAACTTTTTGACACTTATATCAAACTTAGGGTTCCCATTTATTTGTTTTTCAAATTTAATTTGAAAGAGCTACAATTCAAATAATGCTAATTATGCAATGATGTTGAATGCTTATGCTTTGAAATGATAATACATGCTTAACACCCAGGGGTGTTACAGATCCCCTGCTTGGCTGCTTCTCCCCTCTGCGGAGTCCGGCGGTCCGACCTATATCGTTGTCTGCCGTCAATTCGTATCCATCCCTCTGATTCAAGTGCCGCCGCAGCCGCCTCCCCGCCCTGCTCACTGCCGCGGCCGCTGGCCCTCGCATAGGCCGGGCGACTCCACCATCCTGTCCCGCCGTCGCTACACATTTTCCTTTGCTGTTGTCGTCGCTGGCGCACTACTTCTCCGCCTGCTTGGCTGCTTTAAACCGTTGGGGATTCCTTTCAGTTAATGTATTCAATTTGAAAGCGCACCCGGCACCTGCAGTGCTTGGGTTTTGGCCTGTGTCAAAGCGTGCATCTCAAGCGAAACGCACAAGGACGAACCCTATACAGCTCCAGAATGGCCGGAGCCTTGGCCACCTAGGGCCACCTCCCTGGCGACCGGGCGGCGGCGATGGGGACGACCGCGATGTAATCCTGCCCCGCTGTCTCATCAGCTTGCCTCTCCTCCCTTCCGTTGGTTGTTCATCGTGACTGACCTGCTTTCTGATTGCCTCCCCCGTAGGGGCTTCAAGCGTGTGGAGCTGCGGTGTCCCAGGGGCCTAGACCCGCGCCCGAGTTGGACGCGTTGGACGCCACCCACCGCGTTGCACCGCCCACGCCCCTGAAGCAGCCGCCGGATTGGTAATCTTTCGCTTGCAGCTGGCTCTAGTGATTTGCCGTCCCATGAAGTTCGACTAGTTTTGTTTGGTTAATTTAGGGCTAACAGCGGCGGTATGAGGGAGAAGGCCTTTGTGATGTGGGTTGGCGATGATGACCAAGACGACACAGAAGATGAAGACGATGGTACCAGTCATGGGAAGTCCCGGGCTCTCGTGGCCAAAGGAGCAAGGTTCTCATGTAATGATCTCGAATCAAGGTGAATTTTGATCTGCAACTGGGTACATGTAATTACAGTTTCCATGGAATTTGTGTCATGGTTTCTGGATTAACTTCCTGTAGAGGGAGGGATAATTGTGTAAGGAAGGCAACTTCTATCTTGACAAACTATGAAGCATAAGGATCCCGTTGGACCATTAAGTATGCTCTGTAGCATGTGTTTTTTCCCCTTTCCAAAACTGTAGAAGCTTCCCTGGTGACTTTATGCATGCAGTAATTTGTTAGTTATGTTCCTTTCGTTTCTTTGCAGTGATTCAGAGGATGAATTAGATGGCCAGGTTGCCCCATACTGCTTAATGGAGAAAAGGGACCTAGCGAAGAGCATTCTTCTTGAGCTGGAGCGCGAGCATCATCTAAAAGTTCAAGTGTGTACTGAGCATTTTATAATGTTTTGCTGCATGTCTTTGCGATAAACCATTGGACTTTATGCTTAGCATTTGATAATATTCTTTTATTGATCCAAACAATGGAATATAGATACTTGCACATACTCTTTTTATGTTTATCTGGCTGAAATTATCAACAACAACAAAAACAACAAAGTCTATCAGTCCCAAACAAGTTGGGGTAGGCTAGAGTTGAAACCCACCAAGAGCCCCTAGTCACGGTTCAGGTACATCAACAGCTGCTTTTCAAGCACTCCTATTCAAACATAGATTTCTAGGTATATCCCAAACTCTTTTTATTGCCTCCCCCCATGTCAATTTCGGTCTACCTCTACCTCTCCTCACATTATTAGCTTGGCTTAGGACTCCACAATGGACTGTTGCCTTTGATGGTCTCCTTTGGACATGGCCAAACCACCTCAACCAATGTTGGACAAGCTTTTCTTCAATTGGTGCTACCCCTAGGCGGTCACGTATATCATCATTCCTAAGTCGGTCCATTCTTGTGTGACCACAAATCCATCGCAACATACGCATTTCTACAACACTCAGTTGTTGAACATGATGAATCTTTGTAGGCCAACATTCTGCTCCATACTTTTTGGATATGCCACACTTGTATCGATGAATAAAAGCACTCTATATTGTGAGCATAAATTGTATCTTGATATGCAGGAAAAAGACGAGCTTAGTCTTTTTTTAGGGGAATACAGTAGGGGAAACATTATATATATATATAAATATATAAAGATTAAGCAAAGCTGTACACCAAACCCATCAAGGGTAAACTAGGAAACTTTACAGCAGGCTGTTTAGCCAAAGGGAGAGGCCGAGTCTAGGAATGGTCTTAAATTTGTGAAAATGAAGCTTTACATTATGTACAAAACATGCTTTCCAAGACCGGAAGGAAGCTTGATTTCCTCTTAAGATTTGATCATTTCTTTGTTTTCATATCTCCCATGTTGCAATAATGAAGACTTCCATGAAGAATTGATACTGATATTCTGCTTTTGCTTTCTGGATTGTATCGAAGAAATGCTTAGTCAGTTTGGTGTCAGTTTGAGCATACTATTCAATTACAACATTGTTTTTATGTCAAACCTAAAAAGATTGATGCCCAAGTAGATAGCAGGGAAGCAATCTTACTCATGTTAGGTCATGACCATGTTATATCACTCTTCTAGCAGATGATGATATGCTTGTGCCATAAGGTTTTAAATTTCTATAGGATTTGAAAAATATTTTCAAGCTAGGCAAAATAGGTCATACTACTATGTTAGGTCATGACCATGTTATATCACTCTTCTAACAGATGATGATATGCATGTGCCATACAATTGTTGATTTTTAATTTCTATAGGATTTGAAAAATATTTTCAAGCTAGGCAAAATAGGTCATACTACTGTTGAAACTTGAAAGTATGAAAGGGAAGGGCACTAGGTTCACTGATGACATTGGCCCTGTTCGTTTGGCTGAAAAGTCATGGCTGAAAGTACTGCTCGCTGATTTGTTGTGAGAGAAAAACACTATTCGTTAGCTGAAAAAGTATGGCTTATAAGACAAGTGAACAGGACGATTGTTTTCATTGGATGATTTAATAACATTGGATATTTTTATGACATTGAATGTTAAAACGTCCCACCAATTGCAGCATTCTCTTCCACTCTTGCTTTAATAATAAAGGACCATTCTTGGACCCCCATTGTTTATCTTTTTAAATACATGTCTTCATCATGTATGATATTTGTTCTTCAGGAAGAAGTTAGAAATAAGCTAGCTTCATTGGAGGTATGCCACCAAAATGAAATTCAGAGAACAATTTCTGCATTCACATGACTTCAGAAATATGCAGAATCAAGAAAAGAGAGACAGAAGACTCGATGTACACTTCCAGAGAAGAATGTATGTACCTTTCTAGATCTCTCTTTCATTTCTTGAAGTGTTCATTGCAATTTTCATAGTTTTTTTTCAAATACTAGAGAAACATCACATTTGTTTTAGTGAGCAACATTTAAGGCACAAAGCATTTCTTGTACTATTCCAATATCTGTGTCCAAAATAAGCTTTATGTTAACAGATTTTCTTTTTGTTAGTACCTGTTGTTCTCAATATTGAGCTAGCTTACTCCATTGTTTTAGAGAATTAGTGTGCTGATTGCCCTTAAGTTACTCTACCTCCATTTGTTGCATGCAAATCTGTTTCATGGTAGATGACATTCATGGTCTTATGGGTTGCAAATTCAATTTATTTCTGTTTCAAAGGGACAAAGTATATTATAATGGCTGCTGAAACTTGCTTTCAGTGTACTTCTTTAAATAAAAATAAAAACTCACAGTCTGAAGATAAGCTGTACTTATATGCAAAATTCTTATACATTATATTTATTAGATATTTAGATTGATTGAAGGCTTCACTCTGATAAGTGATAAGATTGCTCAAGTTTTGAGTTCAATATTCTGTTGAATACTTCTATTACGCTATCCCTCATAACCGGGTTATGTGTGTTTGAGATATAAGAGATAAGTGTCATTTTCTTTTTCTTTTTAAGTGTACTATACAGTAATTGTGTTTTTGTTTTAAGGAACCATTTTTATGAACTATCTTTGATGTGTTATGAAACAGTCGGTCATATTGATTCCTTAGCTTTGTGAACTGATGTGGAATTTGTGTCTATTGCATTGCTTAAAGTTAACCATTGATTCTTCAGATTCCTAAATTAACCTTTTAGACTATGCTTACTATTCTTTTCAAACTTTTTAGTTGAGGTTATAGGATATACTCCCTCCAGTTGCAAATATTTATGATACACTGATATTGGGCTTTTGCATGTACTAAAGGACCATAGTTCCTTATAATTATGCATTACGAAATATGTCTCGTTCATTCATGAGAATGGTATCATTCTATTAGCTACAAAAAAGAATCGAGGAGAAAAAAATAACAGGAAATCTGTAACATCCGGTCCCGGCATACACGGTTAACCGAAGGTTACTCGCTTCGCTCAAAACGGTTAACACGGTTAACCGAAGGTCCCACCTGTGTAGGTGCCCGCTTGAGCTTTCGTTCTCGTTTCGCTCAAAACGGTTAACCGAAGGTTACTACACGTCCCTGGCCCTGGTATTTAAGTCGGCTAAACTCACTTAGGATTCACGGTTTGGTACTAAATTCTGGTTGCACAGTATTTCGCGATGCTACAGTAACCGGTGAACCGTACCCGAGTTACAGTATACCGAATTCAGTACAGCCCAATTCAGTGAACAGCAACAGGCTGCTACAGTGTCTGAGCTACAGTATTCGCCTCCACTGCCCTGAGCTACAGTAACAACATGTGTATTTGGCCCACTGGACCCACTTTTGGGCTGTTACAAAATCCTACCATGTGTATTGTGTCTAAAAGATGGGTTATAACTTATAAAAGCAATCAGATGAATTATGTTGTATACCTATAACTTTGTAATACTTTATTGACAATTTTTATTGTCTTCAGTATTATATTATCCTATTGATTTCTTGTAGTGCAAAAGTGCTCGATAAACACTTATCTATGGTCCAAAGGGATCATGAACAAAAATCCCAGATTGTTGAACGTCAAATCAGAGATGATGCAGCTCTTGAAGAAGCCAAAAGAAAAGAGCAAGCTATCAAGGAAGAAAAGTTAAGGCAGGAAAGAGCCCGGCAAGAAGCAGAGATTTGTTTCCTCAGATTCGTTGTATCACGCGATCTTTTTTCTGCACATAATTATACATGATTTGGATTTGGGGGCTTAAGATCTTTGAGACTAGTTCATTGTTGTAACATTGGAGTGGATTTGATATTAATCAGAGTAAATGTTTTGAGTTCCATTAGTTTTGATTGCACCTATTGTTCCCCCCCACCCCCCACCCCAGGCTATTCCTGTTGCTTTTTATGTTGAAAATTTTCTTACCACCAGTCTTGCTTTACTTTACTGGTAGTCAACTAGTCTCTTAAAGGCCTTTGTAGCTAATAAGAAAGGCCATCAACTATGACGTAGGCTAGGCAGAAGGAAGCTGCAAAATTAGCAGCTGAAGCATAGAAAACAGCATTTGAGGCTGCTAAAAAGGAAGCAGCAGAAAAGGAGGCTGCTAAATTGAGAGATGCAGCAGCTTTCTAATCTAATCCAAATTCCCAGAATAATATTGCAGGTGCTCCTTGTTTAAAGAACTGATTTACAAACTTAATATTTGCAGTACTGTTCTAAAGTTCTTGTACTGATTTTCATGACAGATAGAATTCATTTGTACCATATCCAATCTCATTCATGCTGAAATCATTTGAAAGGAAATAAGTACTACTTTGTGCTTTTCATGGATAAGGTTTAATATATGTTGGGTTGGCACTTAGTTATTGAAACTGGAGTTGCAATTGTGTAATGCCTATGATCACCTGATAGTGCATTCATCAGTTTCTAACTTCCTGTTTATTTTCTTGAACATTTGACTTCCTATTTTAGAACTCATTTAACTTATCTTCTACAGTGTCAAGCATATCTTCAACCCCTGCATTTATCAACCTTACCCTATTTTATTTACTTATTAAGATGGAGTTATGTACTGGCATCAATCATTCACTCATATCTTTCATTGTTCTAGGATCTAGCCATAAGAGAAATATGCAAAATGCAAGCTTGTTCTATCAAAGATACATTTTCCCATAATCTAAGAAATCATGCTAACGATTCTGCTGCACTAATACAAACACTCATTATGCACGCACATACCTAGAAAGAGAAGGAAATGGAAATTATGGTGCTATTTGTATACTAACAATTCTCTCTACACTAATAGTACACTAACAATTTTGTATTTGTATGAAGTACATCATCATCTGTGCATGTTGTTATTTCCCCAGCTACACTACTTGTCTGTTGTATAATAACTTGGTCCTTCATGGTAGGTATCAAAGTTTTTGCCGATAAATATGCATTAGAAGCAGAGTCACAGAGGCGTGCATTAGTACGGAATTAAGTGCCAGAAAACATTCATCTCAGCAAGGTCTTATTTTCTGCTGAAGCTTAATATTTAACTGCAGTTTCGAACAACTTGTTGTAATTTTGTTGATTTGACAATCCTGATGAATAATGACTGCTCCATGACTTACCATTTGATGTATAGATGAGTATGTTGCTAATTTTTACTCTGGCTGACAAGTATGTTGCTAATGAGTATGTTGCTAATTTTTACTCTGGCTGACATCATATCATGCAGGAATTCAGCAAATATGACCGACAAATTGCCAAATCCATAAGTAAACTTATGCCAACTACTGATAGTGTCAGGTGAGTTCAATACTACAGCTTAACTTGAATATGGTTACATAAACTATCTGAAAGCTACAACACTGTGATAATTGTAAACTGAGTTGATTGTGGAAATTTTAAATTCATGAACATAAGGTTATGTACTTGTTTGTAGTATGATAGACAGTTTAACAATATACCTTTGTAATACTTAATTTTGAATCTAATTTCAAACTTGGCGGATGACACATTTTGTTCCTTCTAATCCCCATGCATCGTGCCATGAGGATTAAGTCATTAAAGTAAACTTGCTAGACATCATGGTTTTTTGTTATGTGCAATTTTGGTCTTGCAGTCCAATAGCAATGAAGCAGGTCTTTTCTTGAAACAATAAGCTTAGATTGTTTTTTGGCTACTTCCTGGACCTAGTGCCACCAGTGCATGGGCATACTTCCACGTTTCTTTTTCTACTTTATTTTTCACTTATCCTCCTTTTTATCACCATTTGTTACACATCATGTGAATAAATAGTGATCTGCCTGTTGTTCAGAAATATTGATGTGGATAATTTATCTGAGTGTAATTTGATTTTCCAATTGTATATAATTTCAATGCAGAGCAAGGGCCAGTGAGATTATTAAAGCTTTAGATGGACAGGATTGTCCCTGTCCAATCTCTTGTTGTCTATTTGCAAACAAGGTAGATATTTTATATTTGTTATAACCATTTTCATTAAATTAGTAGCACAGTCAGTGTTCTGTGATGTAGAATGTCAGACAAATGTGTGAATCTATTTTGTAATTCGATTTTTTAGTGACTTTTGTTCATGCATAGTTATAGGCTTACAGCCCATGTCTCATTGCTTGTGGCATACAAGCACATATTATCAAGAGTGAACATTTTGAACAATATGGGTGTAAAGCGTCTGTACTGCTCTATTCCAAAATATAAGTTGCCTTGCCCAGTCCTCACTCTTTCACGAAATTATAAGTTGTGCTACACTTTTGAAGCACTTTTCCATCTTTAGTTTGGCACAGTAAATGTTCTCTTTTAGGAGCATCTCCATTTCCCATGGCTCCCACCTAGTTACTTATTGAAGGATCAATGATTCACATGGTCATTTCAGACTCTTATTTCTTTTGCACAAGGCTAAATGTCTTGTATATTTGATTGAAGGGAGTGGTAGCTAGCAGCATAACTTCAGTTACTATTGAGTGTACCTTCCCATTGAGTTGCCATTAGGGCCTAAGGCTTAAGCATCTTTACCTACTCTTAGGATTTCTTGGCCTTACCTATTACACTTAATAATCTTACCATTTGTTTTTTTTGCTTGATGAAATTTTGCTTAATATTTATTAACTCATATAACTAACCTAGTATGCTTTGAAGATTATTTCAATTGTCAAGAGTAGAAATACAAAGGACAAAACCTTTGGAAATTTGGCCTTTGCATGTGGATATGTCATGCTATTAGTCACAAACCAGGTTTCTTCTTGCCATCCGCAAAATGTTGTAACACCCCAGTGTTACGCATGCATTTAGCACCTAAAAATCATGAGCATAAGCATTGTCATGCATTCATTAGCATTGCATGAAATAATGAATAAAACATAACTTTGAAACATTGATGTTGCAATCGTTGGTTTAAAAAGAACTATGCCATGATTATGCTCGTTAGGTTAATAAACATGCTAGTTTGGTAGTGTAAAGAATTTAGAATTGTTTCACATGCAATTTGGAGCAACTTTGGTATTCAAAGTTTTGTCAAATTTAGCTTTTAAAAATATTTCTAAAAGTGGTCAAAAACCCTTCATATTTAGCTTTTACATTCCAATTCAAAATCTATGCACAAATTTGAGTTGGTCCCTTAATAAAAGTTGTAGAGAATTAAATTCTAGGCAACTTTTGTCTTTGGGCCATTTCCAGAAAATGCCATTTTCTTGCTCAAAAATTTGTTTGAAGCTATTGTTTGAAATTTATTTGAAAATAGAAATTGAAATTGAAAAATTCCTTTCCGGCCCACTGGCCGAAGCCGGCCCGTCCACCCCGCCTCCTCCCGCTCTGGCGCGCCAGCACCGCGTCCCGACCATGGCAGGAGCAGCGCGCCCCGTGGCCGCCATGCGCCGGCGCCAACGAGCACATGGCCGTCCAGTGGCCCCCGCGCCCCACGCGCCCGCCTACTCCCTCCACACCACGTCCACTCCTCGGCTCACTCCTCATTCTCTCCCTTCGCTTCCCCATAGCCGCGGCGCAGCCGAGCGGTTCTCCTCCGCCACCGTCGCGCAGCCCCTCGCCGGAGTTGCCCGTTCCGGCCATCCCAGCTCACCGCAAGCATCTCCGTCTTGCTCTAAGCTTCGTCTCCCTCTTGCGCAGCCCGCGCTCGCCTCCACTGCCCGTGGTAAGCTTTCCCTCTGCGGGAATTGCTCGCCGGAGTCCTGACCGAGCTCACCAGAGAACATCGCTCCGTGGACGCCGACCTTCCGCTCCCCCTTTTCCTTCCTTCGTGCGCGCATTTCGTTCGTCTTGCGTCCCCGGTGCTCGTGCGCCTCTCCTCGTGTCGTCTCCTGGCCGGAGGTGATCGGCCGCCGTTGAGCCACACCGCCGTTCTACCATTGGCGACGGCGAGCTCGCTCCCTTGCCTCCTTGATCGATCTAGGGTGTCCGCTAGGTTCGCCTCGCGGAGTAGAGTGCTAGGGTGAAGACCTCACCGCCGGTGACCTCGCCGACGGCGAGATCCCGGCCAGTCAACCCCCCGGGGGTGTGCGACTGTCAGGTGGGTCCGGTTGACCCGCAGACCCCAGCTGCCAGCGCCTACGGGTGCACTGCACCGAGTGCACCCAGCGTTTTCAGCGGCCGGTTTTTGAAGTGATTTCGAAAATGCTTTTCAAAAAATGTGAAAATGATTCCAAAAATCATATCTTGAGATTTATGACTCCAAAAATTGTGAAACAAATTTTGGTAGACTTCTTAGGAGTAGATATATAGTTTAAAAATATTGTATGTTGATTTTGTGATACTTTTCTGCGGAGCTTTATTTAATTCTTGTAATTGTTGTTTTCTTAGAAAATGCATAGTAAATTACTTATAGCTCAGAAAAATATAATTCCAAGCTTGTTATTCTTCTTATGTGATACACTTTGTATGAAAAATATATGTCATGCATGTTGTGTAGAAAAATTATGATGTGTAGTTCAAGTGCCTTTATTTGCTGATATTTGTTATTTTTGCTAGAGAGAAAAATATGTATAAAATATGGGCATGATAATTTTTGTACCGTTCTTATTTACTATGTAAAACATAGGAAAAATGCTAAATCTGTTGTTTAATACTTTTAATAATACAAAGTATTTTCATGCTCATATTTATGCCATAGCCTGTCATTTTTGTGTATGCCATTTTACTTATCCAAATGCCATAAAATTTTATAGAAGTCTACTTAGAATAGTACTATGCTATGATAATTCTCTCAGATTTTTTTGTGCTGTCAAAATGGATGTTGCTATTCAAACCTAGTGTTAATTAGGGTTTAATTAAATCTTGCCTTAGGCATGATTAGTGAATTAGTGAATCTTTGGTGTGTCTTTGAAGCATTTTAACTTGATATGGTGACTTAGCATGTTAGTACAGTGGTTGTAGTATTAGTGTGGCAGTACTTATGTGTGGCTACATGGTAGTTAGTAGTAGAAGAGAATGCAGTAGATGACAGGTACTTATAGTACATGTTCTTGGATGATGTTGACAATCTTGTATGAGAATTTTACTTATACTCTAACCAATAAAGAAAATCATGTTCATCTATCTTGCATGCAAGCATATTCATTGTGTGCATTTTCATCCGATACACCTTTTGCCTAAGCACTTACGCACTTGCATCATACAGGATCGCAAACAGAGAATCCAGTCATCGTACCCGAGGAACCGGAAGAGCAGCTCGAGGTGCAGCCACACGAGGTTCCCGAGGCCGACGAGGAGGACGTTGAGGAACTTTTAGAGTGCCCTAATCATCACCCGAGTTTCTTCGAGAGAGGTAAGCCCTAGAGCATTTCTCCCTCAGTTTACAAATATTTAATTAATGCTTTACTTTAATTGATGCATTACGTTCAAGAGTTGTTTGCAACCGTTGCTACATTATACCTTATTCACCTTTGTTATACTACATCCTTGTTACCCTGGTATTTGTAGTCGAGTCGATGCTTAGTTGGCTTAGACCGGTAGAAGTCGGGTGATTTCCTGTCACCTGTGAGCTATAGGTGGTTACCTGGATCTGCTTGGATAATTATGTCATCATGGGATAACTAAGTGTTAATTTGAAGTTGAGACCGGACGGAAACTTACAGGGTTTCGGACTATAGTGATTTTCATCTGTGTCGATTAAGGACCGACCGTTGTTGGGCCTAGGGTCATGTTGAACGCATGCCTCACATTAGCTGGCCGAATCACGTACCTTTCGACCACGAAGCTGGGAGATTATTCGGACCGAGTGGATTGCCCGCAGCGCATTGTACCGGAGAAGGTGTGGTAGGACACGGGGGCGCGATGATAAAACTGAAAGGCAGTCGGTCGGCCCCCGGGTACATGTGGTTCCTGGCGAACTCGAGATTTTACCTGGATAGTTGACTCGGTGACCACTATCTCACTTTAGCGGGTGAGTGAGGTTTGTGTGAGAAATAAATTACCAGCTGGTTAATAATCGATTCGAAACGCCGTCGTTCACTGGATAGTGAATACTTGACTTGAACTACTTCATCGTAGTAATGTTGATGGAACACTTGGACAGTTATAATGGATATGACATTATGGAAGTGCTAATGATCATTGGTTATCATTAATTGCTTAATCACATGCTTGCTCTAGTATAGGTGTGAATGTAGCCGACAGGTTAATAATGATTAACTTGATATAATGCTTTTGGAAAAGGTTCTTGAAATGTTAAAAAATGCATTTTTGCCAATGAGTCAGCTACAACACTATAAAGCCCTTCATAATCCTTGGTGTCACTTTATTTTTTTGTTATGTCGGGTAAGTCTAGCTGAGTACATTCTCGTACTCAGGGTTTTGTTCCCACCTGTTGCAGATGGACGGATGTATTACGGCTACTGTATCAACTGCCTCTATTCTGCGATAGGTGATGCTTAGGACCATGGGCAATGGTCATTTCTTACGTCTCATTTAATGTTTTTGTTGGAGATGATCATCAGCTGGCACTTTATTTCGAACTCCGTGTGAGTGTGTGTGGATTTGAACTATTTGCTTCCGCTACTTTCTATTTGAACTCGGTTTGTAATAACTATGTTTGAACTCCGATGTACCTGTGATGTGAACTTTTATGTAATATGTGATGGTGACTGTTAAACTTATTACGATCTTGGCTGATGTGCGAGTTGGTTTGAAATCCTTCGTGATTTCACGGACTACCGGGTTATACGGGCTTAAGTTTGCTAAATCGTCTGCTCTGACGAGTGATTTGCTTACTTAATTTCATATAATTGGTCGGTTCTGTTACACATTTCGCATTTGTCATTATGCATTATTGATTTCTTATTAGCGATCCCGTGGTGTTAGTTTAGTGCCGATCATTGTAATGTAGTCTACTTAGATTCTTTTGACCTGAATTTTCTGAATATACTACATTGAAAACCGCATATTTTGTAAAGCACAATCCAGTCAGATCACGAATAGCTTATATGCAATTGTGTTGTAATAAGATGGAACATATCAGCTAGACGAAGTGTCTTATGTGTCCTTAAACCCAGACACCCAGTGAACATTGGAAGTGTGAAACCCAGATGATGGTCATGCTCTGCATCCGATTCATGAGAAATTTGAAGATCAGTGTTCTAAATCTCTGGCTAAGCCACTTAGCGGCAGATTTTTTTTAGCAGGTATAAAAGGCTATAGCCAGCTATAGCTCCCGCTAACTAACTTAGCGGTTTTGAAAAAAAAAACATGGCAGAAATAAGTGATTTATTCACAATAACTCAGCAGAAATCAGGAAAATGCCTAAGCAGATCAGAGATGATGAATCGGGGCAGCTTGCTTGTCTTACTACTGCACCAGGAAGGCCGGACCTGCTCATGTCTTTCTTGTCCCATGGCACAGTAATGCCAGCGGAGTGGATGGCCAGCCAGCTCGCTGGAGCCGGCGCGCGCCTAGGCCCTGCGACCTGCGCGGCCACGCCGCCAGCGGACAGCCGCCCCTGCAGATTGGAGCCGCCACCGCCGCATGTCGCATGCTTTCAGCTGCCGCGCCGTCGTCGGTTGTCATGGTGCCGCAGTAGCTACCGCCGCCGCAGAGAGATCGAGAGGACTGGAGGGTTACATGTCCAGCGCTCGTCATACAAGGCCATTTTGGGCCCCCGCACAAGGTGATTTCGGCCCAGCCGTGGTTCAGCTGTTTAGCGGCGCTAATTGAGTTCTATTTAGCGGATTTCTCAGGCTAATCGCGGCTATTAGCGTTACAGATCATGTAGCGGTGAAATTCAACTATCCTAGCGTTCTTGTCCAGCAGCTATAGCCGGAGATTTAGAACCTTGATCTTGATGTCAGTGACACCAACTGTGTGGTAAAATCCAGCTGTCATTACCATGTGCAAGATGACATGACCTTTCATATTTCCTATGACCTGCCACTCGGGACACTTGTGATCTTGCTTGAAGTCTAATTTAATTAACAGATCTTGCTTGAAGTCTAATTTAATTAACACTAGGTCACCAATCTGAAGGAATTTCTTATTTATTATGACTTGTGATACTTGTATATTAACAAGAATTGCTAAGATTAGCATCAAGACATTTCCTTTCATGACCACATCTGATGTGTCTGATTGGCCAGGTGCCAGACGCAATGGATTCTTTTAGCTGAATTCAACAGAGTTTGCATATACACGGTTCCAAAAGCATCTGCATGCTTTAAATGTAAGTCTGCATGGTATGAACTGTCTAATATATTTGGAATTTGTTTATTTCTGACTCTAATATGGGATGCGATGACAAAACACCCCAAGAGATTATTAGCAATGCTCAGAATTATTTATAATGTATTTTTAACAATTGTATGCAGCAGATTTGTGGACCAAGCTGCATCGTACTGTCACCACTGTTTTATATAAATTTATTGATCTTTGGAATTTTTTTTCTCATGATATCTGTGAATTTTTAGGCACAAGCACGAACTAGAGATTATTACAAACTGATAGGTTACCAAGAAGAAAATGAACAACTCGAGAAGTTATCTAACATACGTCATTGCGTACGTCAAACTGTATACGGCAATGATTCAGGTATGTGCACTTCTTTTCTCACAGTATTGTTGCGTGCTTGTTTTATACCTTCATCTATCTGAATTGATGGAATTTTCGTAAGATATAAGCCTGTCCAGTAGACTGGCCTATTGTAGTAGAACAGAAAGGTGACTCCCTAACTTCATTTACAGACGGAAATCAAAGGTGCCCGTCATCCTCACGGCTTAGCTGAGGGATGGAAATGGCTAGCCGTGTTCCTCAATTCTCTCCCAGCTACTACAGCCACTGCCTGTGCCCTTCATGCCTGAAGGTAGGAATCTGCTTCGAGACCTCCTGTTTGTGTGCCATGTGTTTAATCGGGGTTCTTATGCTCTTTCAGATGGCTGGTTTTGCACTTCACAAGAAATATGGATCACAGTTCATGAAGATCCTGGATGTAATATCACGGTGCTTTTTACCAGCTTTGAAAGAACAAGGCAACAAGATGCAGACTGAGGCTGTCAACAATCTACAGAATTATCTGAACGACAAGATCTACCTGGAGGAACCAGAAGGGCAGTACCTCGTCCAGCAACTACTATCCAAGGAGTTGTTCATGTAAACATCAAAACACCAGATCGGCATGAGGCATCGTGTGTGATCCGCTGAAGGGCGGTACCTCGTTCAAGCTACCACTATGGAAAGAGCGGGCTAATGTAGAGGTAAAAACACCAGATCGGCATGGAGCTGTTCGTGTAGAGGATGTGGCCTGCAAGGAAATCAGCACCAAATCTCACGAGCATTATTTATGGATAGTCTCCCAGATCATTTTTCTCCCCTTCTGCACGGAACCTGACCCGACCCTAAGGATACGTGGCAATGTATATCCAGAAAAGAACATAGGATACGTTGAGGTTTCACCATTTGTTGTACTATATGGCAATGTATTCGGAAAAGAACATAGGATAGGTTGAGGTTTCACCATTTGTTGTACTACTAGCAAACACATGCCCGTGCGTTGCACCGGGACATATATAATTTATTATCAGTACTCATGGTAATGGTAAACGTGTAGTGCATCGTAACGGGACGTATTATTGCGTAGTCACCTAAAGCTAGCTATCTTTGTCTGGTTTAATTGGGTAAACCTTATTTCAGTTAGATATCAATATATAGGCAGTTCCCAGCCCCAAAATTCCCTAAATCATTTTGCCACTGGCTTGAATATTCGGGTCCATTCTCTGTGGCAGTTATGCTGGACGACGACTCTGCAGATGTCACACTTCTGTATGATGAACGATATGTTGGTTGCCTGTCCGAAGCTTCAGGTCCTTGCACCTTGTCTGCTAATCTCTTCAAAATGTTCATTATAGTGGGACCAAACTTTGTGGACAGTGAAAGAATGGTTGGAAGAATGGCTTGAAGCTGTGTAACATTACAAGCATAACGATATCAGTTTGCAAAACCTTTAGGAGGCTTCAAAATAGAACAATAGAATTGTGATTTGAATACTCACAAAGCCATTTTGGAATTCAGTGGCAATGTCTAACTCTACCCAAATGGTCTTTCCAACAAGGAAGACAACAAATATAACAGCCAGGTACAGGGGATTCCTGCCATCCAAAAGTCAGAAGTCAGGCCAAAACTGTAGAGACCTTAATCAACATTCATGTATGGTCTGTAAACAAAATAAAATACCTCAGCAATGTCATAGATTCGTTGAATCCAAGGATAGTCATTGCATCAAGCGCCCAGGGAAGTGTAGCCAGTTGTTGTTCCTCTTACTTGCTTCTTGATGAAAGCAACAAATCATGTTTAGCATCTACTCCATGGCTCTATTCCAAATTGTAAATCTTTTCTAGGCACGTAACTTTTGCTACACACCTAGATATCTATTATGCTAAGATACATAGTAAAAGCTATGTATTTAGAAAAGCCAGAACAACTTACAATTTAGAATGAAGGGAGTAGAACTTTTATATATGACAAACCTTAATACTAAAGTTGAGATGCCAGTCAATACTTCTAGAGATTTCTCCTCAGTAACCTGCACATTAATGACATCCTGTTAGAAGCACCCAAACACCTACTTTGCACTAAAAGATAGATATTAACCACCTATTTAGTTGGCATTCTGCTTTTTGGAAGCAGAAGCACTTTCCAGTGAACCTAACACAGCCTGAGTAAGAGCTATAGTTTTACTTCAGGACTTCAGCAGAAGAGCATAATGTGGCATGTTCCTTACCTTCTTCCACGAACTGGAGGCAAGTGGATCAAATGATTGAGTACTTCTATCAGTAGTCCCAGCTCCCAGGTCGGAAAAAATAGCATTGGTGCTGATTGAAGCAGAGCAGATCTGCAATCTGCTTGCAAGAATTAATATTGTAGCTTCAGACAGAATAGTTGAGATGGGCTTGCAACTTGCGATTCGTAGTCAAGAGAGACTCATTTTAACCTGAAAGTCAGAACAAAACATCTAGAGTCTGCAGTTACCTATTCAAAGTGCACTATGTTACCTAGACACCCAAAAGTACCTGAAATCTATGTTAGAGGTAGACATTGAAAAGTTTAAAGCAATCCCGTCAAGCTGGACACATGCATCCCCTTTCATGAGCTTCTCCCTGCACAGACTTGTATTGACGTTGACTTGATCGTGAGTGATGAACCTGACCACCTGCAAGTAATGGAATACTCTTATCAGACAATGGATCTCCATTTGACCAATCAAATAGCAGCATGTCCTATTATATCATTGTAGTTGTGATACCAATCGTTTATAAAAAAAACACTCTGAACACATGATTAGTCAAAAAACAACCAGCGAGTGGCAGACTAAAGGAAGCACTTCCTCTTGCTCATGTCCAGAATGTTGTTAATGTTCAACAAAAGTCCTAGGAATCCTGATCAGATGCTTCAACCAATGAATTATCTTCTGGGCGTTGGTACCGATAAGATGCTTCAATCCATGAACAATGGATCCAGAAAAGCTGTTACTGATGGCTTGCAGTGATACCGACCAGCGGTCCACTGTTTTGATTATGATCAACAATGGAGGACGTTGTCCTCGTGCCTTCCACATCTTCAATCACCCGTGGTGTTTGCAGAAGCAAATTCATCCATCAATTCCTGATTACCAGCATCAACGTGTCAAAACAAACTATCAATTGAACATGTACTTGAATCAAAGCAATTTCAAGCCAACCGGCGTCATGTTGGCAGTGGCGGGCCTAGGATTTTGAGTGTGGGTAAATGTGAAAATGTATAATTTTTTTTTGACAACTAAAGCTTAATATTTGGCATGAACAATGCTGCAAAGCTTAATAAATTTTGAATTTCAGTCCAATAAAAAATGATTATACATCAAACCCAATAACATACTGTAGCAACCATAATAAATTGTTCCTGTTGGGAACAATAGAAAATAATGCACACCTTAGTGCAATAAGAAAACTTTTTTGTTTCAACCTACATGCAAGGTGGGAATTCAGAATGGATAGCTCTGCATGGTACAAGATGATGTCTGATAGAATATCCAAATATGCAAGAAATAATATGTTATTTCTTTCTTTGAATAATTTGATATACTTTTGATAAAATAATAGTAAGGAAACAGACAAAACATATGTACAAGTAGAAGTTCAGGCTAAAATGCCAGTACATCTAAAACTGAATGTACACTGAACACCTAGATACACGCAGTAGGCAATAGACTGAACATCCAAAAGCCGATTCAGGCTGATGCCATGATATGCATTTTATTAGCATAAATAGTTACCTTAAGCCTCTCCTTATCAACTTATAGAAAGGATCAGATTGCAATCAAGTACTCATATGGAGGAGTAATGATCTACAAAATCAATAGGAAATTAGGATTGGAAATCAATTAACCAGCCAGCAAGAAGCAATGACCTCTTCCGCGAACCACGATCGTCGGCCGCCTGCTCGCCCCCGCCTGCCTGAATCTGTAGCGGCGCGCGGCGCAGCCTCGCCAACCAGCCGCCTCGTGTCGCCCCCGCCTGGCTGCCTCACCACCCACCAGCCGCCGCACGCTGTTCCCACTCGCGTCGCGCTAGGGTTTGGCCTGGCCAGTTGGCTGTGGCTGGTGGCCCGGTCCGAGTGAGAGAGGCAGGACACGCGCAAGAAAACAAGGTGAGATCCCAAAACCTTCTGAACATGAATCAATTTAATCCAATCCTGTTCGGTGAAGAAATCGTGTTGCACGCGCCAGGGAAATCCCGCGTCCGAGTTGAAATTGAGAACAACTCCCCAGCGCCACAGCTAGCCCTTCTCACGAAGCTCCCTTCCACACCGCCGGCCCTTCTCGCGAAGCTGTCTCTCGTGCATGTCAGGGCGCAATGCGCAGCTGCCATCCCCTCTTGTAGACCTGTACCGCTTCCTCTCTCGCCGCCAATGGCCATCTCGCGAAGCTGCCTCCCGCGTCGCCTGGGCCCATGCGCTGATGCCATGGCAGGTGGGGGCGGGCTGACGGGGGCGAGCGGGGAAGAGACGAGAGAGACGGAGGGAAGAGAGACGGAGGGAGCCGCGGTGCTGTGCGTGGGAGACGGGAAGCGCATGACAGAAGAACGAGTGGGCCGGACGGTTGGGCCAGATTAGAATGGGCTGGACGAAAAAAAAAGACCTGAAATTTTGCCTCTTTATTATTAGGTATAGATATGTCTGTACTCTGTACCTTATATCGTGGGCAACTCTGCTGACCTGTATCGAGGCCAAAATTTTTGAGAAATGGGTCTAGTTAAGAGTCCAGGGAAAAGACCAACTGCAAAAGAAAGACTCGTGAACCCTAGATTAACCGAGCGTCTACATACACGACTACTGATGATACTGCAACTCTCGTACACCCGTTCACTTATGCTGAAATTTGACTTATGCTGATACATATGCTGATTTATTGTAAAAGGAAAACATTATTTGTTAGCTAAAAAAATAGTTCAAGCGAACAGGGTCTCCCCACCCTCTCTCGTCTCGCCAACCGCTGCAGCCGAAACAACACCCTCTTCGCCTTGCGCTGTCCACCCCCTAATCTTCACCCACCTTCGAGGGCCTTTGACATCTCAACGGCTCGATTCGGCTTTTTCTTTTTTTGATTGAGAAACCGTCAGGCGATATTTGTTTTCAGCTGAGTTAATCGGGGGACTGGTTCTGGCTTCTGGGAGGAGATGCTGGTGCTCTTCGAGACCCCCACGGGCCCTGTTCAGGGCATGTTCGGTTGGGCCAGGAATGATCGGGGTCGGGGCCCAACCCCGTGGATCAGCTCGGCGTGGAAACATTCTCGGCCCACGGTGAAAGCCGAAAGGCCTACCGTGTGTTCTATCCCGGCTCACCCCCGTCTTTTCCCGTCACCGCCGTCAGATCCCATCTCCAAGGCGCCGGCCATGGACTTGCCGGCGAGCCGCGGCAGGTGGCGCAGGCGGAGCGCCCGGTCGCACCTGCCACTCGTCGTGGCCATTCTCGTGCTCCTTCTCCCGGCCTCCCTCCTCTTCTCATCCGCCTACTCCACCATGCTCCGCGCCCTATTCCCTGCCCCCTCCACCCCCGGCGGTGCCGACACTCCCCGTCCACGGTGCGGGGGCTCAGCGGAGCTCGAGGGCGAGAGGTTCCTGTGGTACGCGCCGCACAGCGGGTTCAGCAACCAGGTGAGCGAGTTCCGGAACGCCGTGGTGGCAGCCGCGCTGCTGAACCGCACTCTCGTCGTGCCCCCCGTGCTCGACCACCACGCCGTCGTCCTCGGGAGCTGCCCCAAGTTCAGGGTCACCGATCCTGCCTCGCTGCGTGCTGCTGTCTGGGACCACGCCATGCAACTCCTGCGGGACCGGAGGTAAAGCCAACACTTAGCATTCGACTTTACCGACTTTGTTTGGTCTCTGGGTAGCAGAGATTGCTTGGATTCGAATTTGTTCTACACCTTCTGCTTGCACCTTGCTTACGTGAAATGGCTTAAATGATGGAACAATGTGGCGAGCATATAATAAATAAAGTAGTAAATCAGAACTTGGGCTATTTCAAGGATAGCAGATCACATGTCATCACTCAGTTTCCTTTGTTAACGGAAATCAGTTAAAATTATTTCCATTGGAAGGTGTAGTGAAGTAGTATTATGTTGCGCACACCTGGAGTAAGAGTAACCACTTTTCACATTGTGCATAATTTGATTTCAAAAGTTCATTGTGGACTGTACACATGATAATCAGAAGGACCCATTGCTAATACTTATTTGTTTAACATTCAGGTATGTTTCAATGGGTGACATAATTGATCTATCCTCAATCAAATCTATGGTTAGGACTATTGACTTCAGGGTTTTTGTCTCCCTGTGGTGCGGTGTAGACATGCGGAAGACTTGCTTTTCTCAGTTGTGCTGTGCTGTTTCTGGTGGTAGCTCTATGCCAGATGACTACAATAGATGTCGTTCTTTGCTGTCTGGTCTAGGAGGCAGTGAAAAAGGTTGTGTGTATCATGTACAAGACGACTGTAGAACAATAGTCTGGACATACCAACAGAATGATGATGGGGCATTGGATCAGTTTCAACCAGATGAAGAATTGAAAAGGAGGAAGAAGATCTCATACGTTCGGAGACGCAGAGACATATACAAGGCTTTAGGGCCTGGTTCACAAGCTGAGGATGCTACCTTGTTGGCATTTGGGACACTCTTCTCAGGATCATACAGGGGATCTGAGTCTTATTTTGATATCCATGAATCGCCTAAGGACCAAAGAATACAGAGGCTACTAGATAAGATTGAGTTTCTTCCTTTTGCCCCAGAGATCATGGCTGCAGGGAAGGAATTTGCTAAGAACAACATCAAGGAGCCCTTTCTTTGTGCACAACTTAGGTTGCTAGATGGGCAATTCAAGAATCACTGGAAAGCTACATTCTCTGCCCTTAAGGAGAAGTTGAAAGCTGTTGAGTTAGAAATGAAGAGAAACAAGACTAATGGCCTTATTCACATGTTCATCATGACTGATCTTCCACCAGCAAACTGGACCAAAACCTTTCTTGCAAATGTTGCAACAGATGAGCGATATAAATTATACACTCTGAAGGAAAGTGATGAGTTAGTGCTGCAAACTGCAGAAAAGCTTATGGCTGCAGAACATGGTGTTCGGTCTGGATTCCTTCCAAAAATCATAGAGAGCACGGAGAAAGATTGCGACCCTGTTCAATTGCCAGAAATTTTGTTGTCTATTGAAGAATCTGTTTGTAGCTGCGCATCACTAGGATTTGTGGGGACTGCTGGACCAACCATAGCAGGAAGCATTGAAACAATGAGGAAGAACAATGTCTGCAAATTGTAGGAAAAAATAACACCCATTATGGAACCTGAAAACCATCGCTGATTGATGTGTTATAGCAGTGTGGGAGCCAGCACGATAGAGGCTGAAGCATCGTACGTTTTGCACCGCACCAGTTCAAGAGTTAGTTTTGCTGACGTGTTCAATTGACAGTAGAGTGTTGAGCATCACATGGGAAAATACAGTATATTTTGAAGAGAATGTGCACCATTTTTTTCCCTAACTGTACAGAAAGATCAGGTTCATGCTTGTGTTACCTGAATCATTTTGAGTAGCTAAGTCTTTTTCTCCCCGCAGTTTTTCAGTTTTTTAGTCTACTTTTATTTTCCTGTTCGTAGGGTATCCTTTATTTCCATACTTCTGAGTTTTGACTTCTGAAGGTAGTGATAGCTTTTGAAAAAGGAATCTTGTCTCTATCGGGAATGTGCCACTCGCTTCTGATTGTATATCCATGACCCTGTTTCCTGGGCAGTAGGAACCACTACTATACTACAATGGGAAAAAGGAAGCTTGTATTTATTTGTATTTCTGAGTTTGGTATGTTGGTTGAGGATAATACAACTTCTGTACCTTGGAACGTATAGTGTAGATGTTACCTAACCGAACAACATTTGGGGGGCTGGGATTAAATCCCCAAAGGGATTAAACCGTCACAGGGTTCAAGTGACATAAGGGGATTAACTAAATACCTTTCTGGTTTGAATCCACATGGGGTACTAAACCCTGTGTACCGAACAAGCCCTCAAGGTGCTTGATGAGGGGAAGCTCGACAAGGTCGTGGTGAGTAACTGCCGCTGTGGTTTCCAAGTCTGGTTCTGATTGGGTTTGTTAAATTTGGTCTGTTTCGTGCTTGTTTACTGAAGCATCAGTGCTGTGTCTTTGCATTCTTGTTTGCAGGATATATGGATAGGAGTTCATGACAGCTGACTCAGCTAGAAAGGTTTGTGATTCTCTCCTCTTAATAACCTTATTAAGAGGACAAACAGTTTTTCGTTTTTGCAGAGTCCTAGTTGCTTTGAAAGAAGGCAACAAGATGCGGGCTGAGGCTGTCAACAATCTACAGAATTAGCAACAAAACCTACCTGGAGGAACCAGAAGGGTAGTACGTCGTCCAGCAACTACTATTGAAGGAGTTGTTCATGTGAAGATCAAAACACCAGATCGTCAATGAGGCATCGTGTGTGATCGGCTGTGAAGGGCGGTACCTCGTCCAAGCTACTACTATCGAAAGGACGGTTCATGCAGAGATCAAAACACCAGATAGGCATCGAGCTGTTCGTGTTTCAGAAACGCAATCGATCCTTGCAGAGGAGGTGACCTGCAAGGAAATCAGCACCATATCTCCCGAGCATTATTTACGGATAGTCTACCAGATAGTTTTTTTCCCCCTTTCTGCACGGACCCTGACGCTGTATTCGGTTATATACTTATATTATGTGACATGTGTCCGGCCAAGAACAGATAGGATAGGTTGAGGTTTCACAGTTTGTTGTATGTCTATACCCTGTACCGTGGCCAACTCTGTCCGCCTGTATCGAGGCCGAATTTTTTGAGAAATGGTCTAAACAATGCTAGAGATTTAGAGTTCTTGGAACAGACCAGTCGCAAAAGTTATAGGTCTTGTTGAAACTTAGAGACAGTGTATATCTAATTATATAGCAAAACCTATGAATCTAAGCAAAACTTATGAATCTAAACATAATAAAACGTCTTATAATTTAAAATTTAGGGAGTAATTTAGAACGGAGGGAGTATTGTAATTCGGAACGGAGGGAGTAAGTTAGAACGGAGGAAGTAGGTAGCGTGCGAGGATGAGATGACCTAAGAAAATTTGGGCTTGGAGAGATACAAATACTATAGGTTTTCCCTCAAAAAAAATACTATAGGTTTTGCGCGCGCGCCTGTCCTTTCCCGCCTGACGCCGCCTCACGTCCCGCCCATCTCGCCCCGCGCGAGAGCTGCTCCGCCGCCCGCCCGCGCCTGGGTCACTGTGGGTGTTGCCAACCACCCCAGCCCTTCCTCTCTCTGCCACTGTCACGCACGCGCTCTCCTCTCCCACGAGTTCGTCAGGCTGCATACTAAGGTAAGACGAATCGCCCCGACATATCAATGGATTCATTCATCAATCTATTCCACGGCGCAGCACCCCCGGTGAATCCCGTGATAGAGCACCTGAAAGGGTACCTTGCACTTAGGTTACGGCATTTCCTTGTGTTTTGATTGGATTGGGATCACACATACGAGTCTGTGTTCCTGTCGGACTGGCAAAGCAAAAGCATACTGGCTTGTCTTCCTACCTAGTAGTGTGATGGCAACTGTCTGTCTGGAACAGGATGAGCACCAGCAATTGTTTCTAGTTTGATTTGGACATTCAGTTTTCACCGGGCATTTTTGTGTTCCATGATTCTGTTGTTAAAATGCTTAGGATATTGAACAAGATTGCATAAAAAGCACATTGTTCATGTATTAGGCAGCTTGAATCACATTGTACCGACAGTCTGATATTGTGGTACTTAGCCTGTTAGCCAGGGGACCATGGCAATGGGCAGAATGAATTTATTCTTTGTCCATGACTCGATGGTACATGTTCTGGTTTTCCATATTCTCCGTCTTGCTTGCTGATAGAGAGAAGGGCATCTTGCTTGCTGATAGAGAGAAGAAAAGTGACAAGTTAATATTCATTGGTAGTGTGAAGTATGCATATTTGTTCTTTTTATTGATAAAGTATTTGCAAGGTATTGCTAAGCGCATAGTTTATCCATCAACCATGCCTTAGTTTGTATGTGTTGGGATGATTTTATTTTACCATAAGAACCCTTTTCACAAGCTGTGTTCAGCGAGGTGATTCTGATGTTTGCCTTCTGAGCTTCTTCAACTTGTGACATCACATATACTTTTGCTATAAGGGCATATCATTCCAATTCTCACATCAGTTGCTTAATTATTTTCCAGTTTATCAGATGAGCAGTGAAAGTACCCCTCAGTTGCTACTTTGTTCTTATTGAATTTGTTGATTGTGCAGATGAGCTCGCTCTTAAAGTTGGTTTTTGAGGACTCTTCGTCAGATGATGATACTATCTTTGTTTGCTGCCACTATGAGCAACAAGAGGCCCAAACATTGTGGTTCTCTGCGAAGGCGTGCTTTGGTTTGTCGGAAAAAGGCTAGACATGCTAAGCTTATGGAGGATCAGTCACAATTACCCACACGCAGAGACCAATCCAGCCACTGCCACTTAGCTGCCTCTTTGAGGGTTAGTTCAAGAAGACGCCAGATCGGTTTTGCAAAAGAGTGTGTCACCGAGATGCCACACGCACTGCTGGACTGCCGCCCGTGCAAGCGGCTGCGGCTCGGGTGGGACGTCAGCCCTGCTGAGATGCATCAGGTATAACCCTCAGTTACCTTTTCCCTTATCGATCAGCGATAGTTGGCATTGTTTCTTTGCTCGCTGGAGGTGCCAATTTTCCATTCACATGCATTTGTTGGTGTTGTTCCAGGGTTAGGTGGCGTACTATTGAATTCAAATAGCAGTACTTGTTGCCATAGATTCAATCATTGTGGTGTCGATACATTTACCTGAATTTGTGTAGAAATTGAAATGGATTGGATGAACTGTAATAGAAATTTGCACAATTTGGAGTAGAAAATTGTCCATAGTTGTGTATGTCATTGTGATATGTAATAATGTAAATTGGCAAATTGTGTTTGTTGTTTGCAATGGTTGATTTGTCATTGTGCAATTGATAAAAAATTTCCTTATCTTTGCAATTTTTGGCAATTTTGTCCATAGAAAAGTATGTCAATTTGCTTATAGTTTTTGCAAGTTGTAGATGGCCTTCTTCGACGATGATGATATCCTTGACAAATGGTTGGAGCAAGAGGAGTCCGATGATGATGACTACTACATTGCAGCTGCTCTTCTAGTTGACGTGGAGCGTGAGAGGAGCAAGAAGCATTGTGGTTCAGTCCCAGGTCGCCAGGTAGTTGCATGGAACACGTTTGGGCAGCTTTTTGCGTGGAACTGTTTATGATTTATCTAATGTTTTGAGATAAGTAACACACTTCCCCTTTCTAAATTGATGTTGTAGAAACTGGCTGTAGCAGGATGAAGTAGTGATTTGGTTGCTGGATGAGCTCAGTTAGATGGATAATTTGTTGGTTCTCTTTTGCAGGTTCAGATAGGCCTTTGTGGGCAAGAAGTTGTAAATGCCATCAGTGCTGTGGAGTTGGGCTTCTCTTCGGATGCTATTGTTTCGTCTCCTGTCAACCAAGAGCAGCCTCGTGATGAGTCCCCTCCACTGAGAGAAGATGACAAATATGGGCGTTATGTTTTTGCTGTTGGAGATAACCTCACATCTCGCTGTAATTACCTACTTCATACTACCCCTTTTTGCAATTGGCTAGTTCGTTTTATCACCATGGTTTGGTTTTTCGATGCACATACTAGTTTCTGTGGTTCGTTCTTATGGATTCTTTTTCATGTCTGCAGATAGGATCAATGCAAAAATGGGCCAAGGTCAGTTTGGATGGATGCATCTTCTGAAACCTTTGATGCGTAACTCTTTCATTGTATTGGGCATGCTGCAATTGTTGATGCAGCAGATTATGTTCATAACTGAATGCCTCTGGAATACATCAGGTACCTTTGGTCAGGTGTTGGAGTGCTGGGACAGGGAAAGGAAAGAAATGGTGGCTGTCAAGATCACCAGAAGCACTAAAACGTACAGGGATGCTGCAATGATAGAAATTGGCATGCTTGAGCAGCTTGGTAAATATGATAAAAGTAGATCCAGGTGAGTCATTTGGTTCAGTTAGCACCTTTCTTTTTTTTGAAGGAACAGTTAGCACCTTTCTGTGTGCTCTACATTCGTAAGATTGCTTGTGTATATAAGTTGTTCTATTTTGCAGTTGTGTTCAAATACGGAACTTGTTTGATTATCGTAACCATATCTGCATTGTAAGTTCATTGCTAGACTATTGCAATTATGAACTGACCCAAAGAGATAATCGGATGGTGCTTAAACTTTGGCGAATTTGGATGAATGGTGAGCAGGTCTTTGAGAAGCTTGGACCAAGCTTATGTGATTTTCTGTGGAAAAACAATTACCGCTCATTCCCAGTTGCCCTTGTTCGGGAGGTTGCCAAACAACTGTTGGAATGTGTAGCATGTGTGTGCACAGTTCTCTCTATTACCCCTCAGCACTACCATGCATACAATAGTATCAAGCATTATCTTTGATGCATTACAGCGTTTCATTAATCCATAACTTCTGTTTATTCTATGTTTCATGGTTCTTTAAGGAATATACTAATGTCTATGGGATGTTTATATATTTACCCTCTTTAATGTGTTGCAGTTATGCATGAATTGCGCCACATACACACTGATTTAAAGCCTGAGAACATTCTTCTTGTTTCTCCAGAGTGCATTAAAGTGCCTGATTACAAAGTATAGTTTGTTCTTTTACTTAATTGACCTAGCCATGATTTACCTTTCGCTGTGCCATGTTATTTCTGGTGTGTTGGCTGTTGAAGTTTGAAAAAGAGATGGTACTGACCCCGTTCTCTAATTGTTAGGCTTCATTCCGATCCCCAAAGGAGGGATCCTATTATAAGTGGTTGCCCAAGTCCAATGCTATTAAGGTGATTGATTTCAGTAGCACTACCTATGATCGACAGGATCAGAGTTATGTGGTATCCACTAGGCATTATCGGGCTCCAGAAGTTATATTGGGTATCTGTCTTATCCATTGAAAAAATTCCAAGTTCAGCCTAATTTCGGTGATTTCTATGACTGCGGATTTTCTGTTCAGGGCTTGGATGGAGTTACCCATGTGATATCTGGAGTGTTGGTTGTATTCTTGTTGAGCTTTGCACGGTACGTATAGGGCCTCATTTTGACTTGCCATGCACGACATGTACAAGGGATCTGAGTTAGAGTGTGTTTAGTTGTCCCTGTAAAATTTTTGGAAGCACAGTAACTCTTTCGTTTGTATTTGGCAATTAGTGTCCAATCATGGACTAACTAGGTTCTAAAGATTCATCTCGTGATTTACAACCAAACTATGTAATTAGTTTTTTATTTTACCTATATTTAATGTTCCATGCATGCGTTCAAAGATTCGATGTGACGGGGAATCTTGTAAAATTTTTGGAATTTTGAATGAACTGAACACAGCCTTAGCTAAGTTTTACAGGGAGAGGCATTATTCCAGACCGGTGAAAATTTGGAACATCTGGCTATGATGGAGAGGGTGTTTGGACCTTTGCCATACCATATGCTTAAGATGGCAGAGTATGTTCATGTCTATGATTCGTATCAATGTAGTTTGTCTGAGCTTCAGTGTTTGTGATGTCTGGTACTCTGGTCGATGTTTTGTGCTCATTAATCCTTTGTAGTCACCACTCTGCAAAATACATCAGAGAAGGACGTCTGAATTGGCCTGGGGGCTGCACTTCATGGGAGCGCATGAAAGTTGTGATGAAATTGCCCAGGCTTCAGGTATGCCATCACTAGACAAAGCGTCCATTTTAGTCTGCGGCGTGTGAAATTTATGTATATGTTTCATGAGCAGAGTCTAGTGATGCGTAATGTGGATCAGTCTGCTGGGGATATCGTTGACCTTTTGCAAGGGTTGCTTAAGTATGATCCAGCAAATCGCTTGACAGCGCCGGAGGCGCTGAGGTATCCCTTCTTCACAGAAGAGTTTTGAGTGAAGATATTCCTTGCAGCCTCATCGTTGATTGTCTAATGCTTAACTTACTGTCTTGGAAATTCTGCCGTCCTCTTCTGTTTGTGACACAGCATCTGTACAGAAGCCGAAATGAAGTTGTTTCAATCTTGTTTGGTTGAAACATTGTGTATCAACTGATGAAGTTGTATCACGAGGGAAGTCAAATATGAGTTGAGCACGTATTATCCCTTGCCTAGGTATGAAGTTTGGTTTGAGCAAAATATGAGTTGGCACCGGAAAATTCATGCCATAGTGATTGACATGTTGTTTTAAATCACATTGTTATTAATTCTCCCTCCGTTGCAGAAAGAATGCAATTCTAGCACAGTGTCATATTTTAGTATTTTAAGTTTAACCAATTATAGATAAAAAAAGATCAATATTTATGATATCAAATAACTACCATTATATTAATTAGCATGAGCCACTTTAACTGCATGTATAGTTACATTCTTTTTGAGACTGAGGGAGTATTGCATGAGTCACTGAGCAATACGAAAATCGCTGGATTGAGGACTTGATGACTAGATGGATTGCAAAGGCTCAAATTCGATTCCATGTGGGAATGAAAATGGGGAGGCAACGCAGTAATTTTGTTTGGTTCACCAAAAAAACAAAAAACAAAAAACAAAAACATCGTGGAAACTGAAATCAGACCAAATTAACTTTATGTTACCATTTGCACAAATGAAGGAGCGCAGGTCCGCACAGGGATATGTTCAACCCAAATAAAGGAATATGTGTTAATGGTGATTCACATCAGCCACGGCTCTAAGTCAATTTCCAACAAAGCATTTGCTGATACTATTAATGACAAAAACTCACCATTAGACTGGCCTAAGAGTCATGTTAACAGGGCAACTGCGATAAGAGAGATAATCTCCATTGAAACTGCCCTCGCTGTTGATATAGTGGTTTTTGTACAGAGGTGGGCATTGGCTAATAATCACCCAATGCATCAGCCAAGCAGGAGACACAAGATTACATTGGTTATATACACAGATATCATCTTGTTTTCTTGTCTTCTTTCTCCTTCTCCACCACCACTGGAGCTGCAGGTATGCTGAACCACCACTCTCTCAACCTTCTGGTACACCTTTCTGTGCTTGCTCTTCGTAGTGGTGAGTGGTTCGTGGATACCTCCAGAAACACCAGCAGCAGCAACACTCTTGTGGGCACGATGGCAAGGCTCAGGGCCATCAGTACCAATGCCAGAATAGCTCTGTCCGTCGCCTATGATATGAGAAGCACAAAATGAAATATCGAAAGAGACCTATTATGCATACAGGTTATAGCATTTGGCAGAAAACTTGACAGGAACAAGTAACGGAGCTGACAACGCACATGGCTTCAGAAAACCAGACCTATCCAGCTGTTGGTAGGGAAATCAGGAGGTTTAATAGGCAATGAATGACTGTTCATAGGACAGATCCAGCTTGTGGCAAATGAATGACTGTTTATACGTAAGGTAGATCCAGCTTGTGGTAATGAATGACTGTTTATGCGTAAGATAAATCCAGTTAAGGACAATCAGAAAACTCTCAAACGCACTCAACCAGGTCCTTGGGTAAGACAGGTCCAACTTGCAATAATTTGAGCTCAATCAGGTCCAGTTATGGGTGCTTGAAGGGTATCACCAAAATCAGCAGAGCTGACTTGATTTTATTTATTTATTTATTTTGAAAGTGACTTGATATGATTAACTTGGGGGTTAGGCTCCATAGACATGTGGGAACAAATATTTAACCATAAAAGAGGACCAAACCCAGGGAAGCTCTACTTTTAAGCTGTTTAGGGGAGATAGCTTAACCACAATTATTTATTTCTGAAAAAAACCTCCAACCAAGATACAAAGCCTTGACCTCTCAAGTCTCAACTAATGAAGCACCAATTAGACTTGTCATGTTTTGTAGCACACGTTGACACATTAAAGCCATTCCAGCAACCAAATCAAATTACTAGATTCCCAAATATGGGTCCGGAAAATGAACACATGTTCCAAGTAATGATTAATTTTTTTCTATTGAACACAACCAGAGACCAAAGAGAAGAGAGAGAGGTGACGGGCAGATAGAAAAGTTGGGTAAGACTATCTAGCCAAACCAAAAGCCATGACTTAGATTATACAAGTATCTCTCATTATAAGGTCTGAAGGAGCACATCACCAGAGCAGCCTCTCTTCGAAGAAGGTCGCCATAAAGCTACCACATAACAAAAACAGCTTGCAATAATTTTAGCATCAGAATAGTAAATTTGACACCAGAGTCAGTCAGTCATTCAGACCAATGCAAATACTTTAATGACCAAAGAACTCTAAATTTCATTTATTTTCTCAGGTAATAATTCCATGAAGCATTGCATATGATAACATAGCACGGATTACTTTATTCTCACTGCTACTGTTAATCATAGTGTAGTTTGGGGTTTCATTTGCACTTACACAATGTATGTCACTGTTAGAGCAAATAGGGATAGTATCACATTGTCTACCCACGTGGGGTGTTAAGTCTTATGTAGCCTATATAATCAGCCCATGAGGCCTAATGCAAAACAACAAATATTCCACCAATTCTATTCCTCTTACATGGTATCACAAGTGTAGGTTTAGATCCTAACCCTAGCCACCGCCAGCTTCTGCATCACACACCCTCAAGGAGAGCAATCTCCGCAGGGGGCAGCGCCACCCCTTTAGGCGCCGGATCCTATTGATCCCGCTGCCATCCAGCGTCCTCCACGGCGAGGGTGACAAGGTGGCCGCGAGAAGGCCCGATCTGCTGATTGACAACGACGAGGATGGCAGCGGGATCACTTGGATCCAGTGCCTAAAGGGGTGGTGCTGCACCCGGCGGAGATCGATCTCTCCCCAGGGGCGCGCGGTGCGAAAGCTGCGGCGGCTAGGGTTAGGATCTAAACCTAGACTCATGATACCATGAGGGAGAATAGAATTGGTGGAATATATTCACAGTATAGCATTCCTCAAAACAAAACTGTATAGTAAAAGAATTCCTCAGAATGATGGAGTGAGGACTAATATAATTACCTGGGATGGAAAAGCCAACAATAGAGCTCTTATCTTCAGAAGAACAATATTTGCATCCTGGACGAGCTCCTCAATTTTAGAAATGGCATTTTGAACAGCTAGGAGCTGCTCCATTGTGTTCAATGGAGGTGGGGATACCACCTTTACCTCACTCATTTGCTTTCCTTGATTAGTTAATCTTGTGAGAAACATAAAAGTTGCTGAAAACAATAGCACCGTGACAATAAAATAGACTATCCACCCCCTGTGTCAGCAAAGAAACATAGACACATCACAAATGTGGAGAAATCTAAGGAGAATTGATGACTTGTAGCAAATTATGAACTATTAGCAAATCTAATTAAGATTAATATATCTGAGAATAAATATACAGTTCAGATTACTAGTATAAAACTACATTATCCGTTGGGCAACCATAGATGTAGCTTCATACAGAATGTACGAGTGCTAAACCAACTGAAGAGTTCGATTACTGCCAATCAAGCATAGTTACCATACTCGCTTTATGTGATATGCTTCTGAAGTCTCTTTTTTTTTTGAAACTTGCTTCTAAAGTCTAAATGGCTCTTTTTTTCCCCAAAGAATAGAGTGCTAACAAAGAAACTGAAACAAAACTGCTTTGTGCTAAGGAAATCAGAATTCGTAATTAAGAAAAGACAAACAACAATCTTCACCTTCTCTAGTGTCCACATTCCATTGACCTAGAAGGATCAGTATCAATGGTGAACTGTCAAATTTGACAAAATGTTTTAAAATTGCTCTTGGCTGAACACACTATTGGACTATCATTGGCCCAGTAATATTAACCAGCTACATCCTTCACATTCATCAGCTCTGGTACACATTACTAAAACTATAGTACAAGTTGTCACTAAAGTACCTATAAGGAAATAGATTGGTCCCAGACCCAACAAAGAAATGAGATGAGAGTGCGCACATGCTCATGTGCACATGTGTATCTAGATGTTATTTCTTTCATATGATTCAGAGGACCTCAAATTAACCAGACAGTGATTTAGTTCCTTCTCACCAGCCATAAGTATTGGTTTCCATTTCAAATAAATGAAGCTTCTACAATAACCACCAAAGGTCATTGTGATTACAAGGGCAGAATAATAGAGATAAAAAAATGACTTGAATTCAATGTTGGTTCACCTTCTGGCACCATCAATATACCAAGTACAAAGAAAAGGTGCTCTGTGAACCACAGCCAGCCACAGATTCTCCAAATAACAATAATTGCTAGCAGTCACATAAGTTTATTTTAATAGGCCCATTGTTGCATGAGCTACTTTCTTAGAATCTTAGTTATTATTACATCACAACATGAACTTCCCTGGTACATAAAATGGCCAATACTTGCTACTATGGCAAAACCAGCATCTCTAACATAAACATAGCAGAAGAATATCCATGGAGAAAGTAGGATACCTGATGATAATGTAAGAGAATAGAAAGCAAAACACCATGGACTTCATAGGCTCCTCCCATGATGTGAGCAATAGCAAAACCCTCCAAAGCTCACTTACTGGGGATAACAATTCCTGAACACATTTAGGAATTAAATAAAAGAAACAGGAAACAGAATGAAATGAGAGCCTGCTTTACAGGAACAGAGTAGGTGACAACACGACACAATCTAAAGTAAATAACTGAAAGGCGAAAAGGATTGTCTATGTTTTTTTAGTTTACCTTCATTACTGCCAAGTTTGTATCAAGCCCATCAACTTTGACTCCATCAACCGAGGCTTGGGCCAGTTCAACCTTCTTATAGTTGTTCATTGAGTCAGTAACAGCCTTCTGCAAGGCACTAATTTCCCCAACAACTATCTCACCAACAAACAATCTCTCACCACTATTAACTGGTGATACCACGCCCAGGTTTGACAGGACAGCATGCATTCCTCTACTTGTGCCAGGTTGGTTAGTTCGATCTGAAGTCCTTGATGATATAGAACTGGCTAATGTTTCAAGTATTACATCACCTCCAGGAAGTTTGTCACATAAATTGAACATCAAAAGAGATTCATGTCGATTTGGAACTTCAAAATGTAACTCTTCAATGGCTTGTAACCGCAGAATACCAAGTACTGCTTTCAGAATTGTTTCCTCTTTGTCAACTCCACTTTTATCAAACTTCCTAATAAATCTATGGGCATAAAGTACTTCTGATATAATGGCCAGCCAATAATCTCGGCGGGAATGGCCAGCCAACTCCGGAAATTCTATGATCACAGGTTCTGTTCTGCATGCACAATAGGAATATACACAAGCTGTGACTATCTCAAAGACCAGTGCAAACCAGCTGAATCATATTGCCAACAAGTTCTAATATAACAAAGTTTCTGGATCACAAATGGTGATGATCCATAAGTTAAAACTAACAATAAAAAGACCATTGAAAAAAGACAAGATACATGTAGCTTATGTAATATTGCTTTCTTATGTGTTAAGAACTTACAAGGTTGTTGATTTGTACATAACGGCTTTGTCAAAGAGACGTGAACCCCATGGACCAGTCAGCTCAGGTTTAACGACCTGCTTTAAATCTTCTGCAAGCTCATAAACTTTGGGCTTATCATAGGTAACAACCCGAAGGGCTTCCAAGTAAAGAGCATGATCTGTGAGTATTAATCTTCCTGCATTAGGAGGGTCAAATCAGTGATATAAGAATAAAGAAAGGCAAATACATGTGATTTCACTAATAAGTAAATAAACATGACACCAACTTGATCATCTCCATCAATGAACCACGCATACCTGGCCATGTTGAAATACCCACATGTTCAAGTACTGGTTGTGTTGTCAATGTCCCATCAACTTCCAGAATCCTTTCTCCTCTCTGAGACCGAAAGTTTGATAGAAGTGACGACTCAGATTGTGTCTTCATCTTTTTAACCGCTCTATATGAGATAAACACATATGCTAAGTGTTGCCTTTAGCAAACAAGATACAACAGAAATTTATATGTACTTATCAAATATTCATAGGATAATAAACATGCCAGAGAACTTTATTCCACCATTAATAATTGTAGACAGATTTCCCCATGCATTTGTTTTGAAGGTCCTACTTTAAAAGGAGATTAAAGTGAGTAATGGATCAACTGACAATTTAAGATTGTAAAGGATTTATAGTTATCATCCACATGAGCATATGCATATGGATTAACACTTCCATGTTCTCTGACCGATGGATAACTGGGGCTTGTAGGCTAAGGTTACAGACAGTCAACAACTATGTAACCCTAACCCTCTTCCTACCATTGTACTCCCTCTGTTCCAAATTATAAGTCGCTTTGACTTTTTTGGTACATCCATTTTGCTATGCATCTAGATATAATATTATGTCTAGATACATAACAAAATGGATGAACCAAAAAGTGAAAGCGACTTATAATTTGGAATGGAGGAAGTAACTTAGTAGAAGGATCTAAGTCCATTCTTATATAAAGGTCTGCACCATGGTACATCTATGCATAATCTCCAACAGAGGTGACATGTACCATCATATATTTATGGTACCACTACAAAATACATGGCAACAGTATGCACCCTTCATCAATAGTGTGAGTTTTAGTCAATAAAAACGTGAGCTCAATAAACAAAATACGAATTTCATAACAGTATCTAGGATTAAGTAGTGTTTTGTTGTTATTGCATTTTAATACCTCATGACGACTTTACATTAGTAACTAACAAGCATTCTTACCCAGGTACAGACACAACTTTGCTCTTTCAACAGAACCAAAGGTAAACAAAACTTATCAGTGGCCAAGTATTCAAGCTAGTTAATGTGTATATGATTATAGTAGTAAAGAAAGTTAACCTGTCCAATTCTGAAAGGTACTTCTCATATACAGAAAATGAAAGACGGCCTCCGGTCGAACATGAAAGTACATCGAAGAGATTTGCACAAGTTACTATATCAGCAATGGTTGGGATGGCAGGTGCTATTCTTGTAAAAGCCTCTAAGCTAACTGTGCTATCTACTTCAACCTGCAAAGCAGGGGGATGAAATTTAATACAACAAAAGGTACTAATGTAAATCCTTGATATAACATAGAACTTGTGAGTGATGATGGAACGTTAACCAATTCTGTAACAGAACCAAGCAGTACCTTAACAGTGAGCTGGCTTGAAGAAGAGGGAACCTCCCAAGCTAACATCATGTCAAAAGATAAGCGACGAAAGCTTTTGTCAGCAAGATACCCTGTGACTTGTGATATCTGAGCAAGTGCCATGAAGCAGCAGTACTCCAAAAAGTTTCTTGCGTAGCTTCTTGGCTGCTTTATGGAATCAGATGCTTGCTTATCAAAGTTATTTCGCAGATCATTGATAGAAACGCCAAGGATTCTGAAAGATATTTGGAACAAAAAAGAAATTGATCAACAATTAATGCAAGCAGATACAATGTATTAAAAAGAAATGTTGACTATATAAGATAACAGTTTAAATAAAAATAAAGATGAGCATATCTATGCCTGATTAATCACGAATTCACGATACACAGGCGATGAGCTAAAGAACTAACTCTCATGATGCTTCCATGAAGCATGAGATGCTTGACAGGTTCCCAATCAAGATAAAACAACTATATGCGGACCTATAAGTGGAAGTAAACTATATTCAAATTCAAATACACACCAACAACATTTTTTTCTCAACTGCTAAGGGAATTTCAACCTAAATGTGGCATGAATTGGCATTTTGCAGACTAGTATGTAAAAAGAAAAGGTAAAAGCATTCATATCAGGTCAATTTCTCAAGCATGGTGTTGGGTTAGATAGCAGAATGTAGATTAGAGTCCATATCATTTCTTCCCTTGTTGCAACCAGTTGCTAGTGCCAAACTGTAAATCAAACCCATTTCAGGTCCAACGCTAACTCATAGCCCAACAGCACATGCTGATCCTATGCCCTTGTCACTCCTTTAATCAGTATCCATGCAGTTGAGTTACAAATACAAATGCGCAACATAGCACTAGTTCCTGCTGAATCTAAATGGTGTCTGCTCCAACACGTGTGGTGTACGGGTTGATTTGGTCAGTAAGATGTAAGGGTTTAACAAATCAGAAGAATAACGATTCCTCAAAGATTTCCAGAGAACTGACACCCCTGTACATCCCTTTCGCCCATACATAGCAATAGCAACAGCCAATTCTGCTAAGAAGAACAAGGTTGGGTTTTACTGATGATCAATTTCCACATTTGAGCATCCACAGGAGCTTGCAGCGCGAGATTCTCTTGAACACATTACCGAAGCAAGGAACAATCTGCATCCTATAGTCCCCAAGAGCATTTCCTTTTCCCGAGACACGAGAGGAAGGGCGAAGCGCATCAAGCTCGGTCTCGGCCATTACCTGGAGCAGCGGGCGACGACGGCGTTGGCCTTGAAGGAGAGGCCAGCGATGGAGGAGCGCTGCACGGAGAGGGAGCCGTCGTCGTCGTCGCCGTCGTCCAGGGCCGTGTCCCCGCGGCGGGGGAGGCCCCACTTGAACGACCCATCCCGCACCAGCCCCTCGAACCCCTCCATCAGCAGATCCCGCGTCCGGCTCATCATCGCCATCCTGGAGTGGGAAGGCGACGGATCCGCCGGGGCCAGAGACGGTTGGCCGCAGTGCGGCGGGGCTTTGATCGCGTACGGGCTGACGATAGCAGAGACTGCAAGGGTTGCTGACAGGGGAGGAAGAGATTGGGGCGGGCGATGGAGGGGGGGCTCCGTGCTCAAACCCTGATCCTGATCGCCGTCGTCGTTCTCATCTCTGACGCGTGCGTGGCCGTGGGTGTCGCCATGTCGGGAGGACAACGATGGCTTGCGGAGGACTCAGTGGCAAACGGGGTAAATAACCAACACGTTGGTGGGCACTGTCCCCTTCCTCTCATGCGCGTTCGGGAGAAGAAAAAACAGGATAAGGAGCATTCAATTCTGGAAAACTAAAATATCTCGAAATAAGGGGAGAGAGGGGAAAACAAAACTTTCGCGTTAGGTCCTGTTCCGCTGGTCATATTTCGGTTTGTTTCAATTTATTCTCTCTCACAGAATAGTATTGAATCAGCTAAAACTAGTCGCCTTTTCCACCAGCCGAACCAGCCCTTAGACATTTTGTACTGCCTCTTCAACGATAACACTAAGCAAAGTCATGTAATGAATCTCACCGTGGCAAAAAAAAATCATTGACATCTCCCGTGCCTATGCTAAGTGTTTAAACGCCTACTTTGAGAAGTACCCTCAAGTCCCTAAATATTTTTCTCCTTAGCCACACTAAAGGTGTGTTTAGTTTCTCATTTCACCCAAAAAATTTTTGGGTTTTAGTCTATTATTTTACAAAATGAAACTACAACATGTAAAATTTTTGGCAAAAAGGTATCTATTCTCCATTTCAGATTTTGGCCTCAAGAGGCAAAAAAAGCCAAAAAGCTAAAAAGCCTTCACCCACCCCCATGAAAATTTGACATTTTGGATGAAACTAAACACACCTATGAAAATTTTAGCATTTTGCATTTCATCATTCCAAAGTAGTTGGTATTTTGCATTTTACATTTCATGGGGAACTAAACACAGCCTAGATACTTTTTTTACAACATCGCTACAACAGCAACAACAACAACATAGCATTTTGTCCCAAGCAAGTTGGGGTAGGCTAGAGATGAAACCCAAAAGAGACGAGAAAAGAGAGACACATAAAGGGACATAAATTTTTGATAACATCGCTAAATACTATTTACTATCGTCATCCATCAATCCTCAATTATACGTTGCCAAAATAACGAACCCTATATACACGATAAATCATATACATGATCATCCTGATCAAAACATTTGTGTTACATCACATACTTAACCAAGTTAACACAACATCAGCCTCAGCGCAGCCAACATACTAGCAGCTAATCATGGTACAGTGTTTTTCTCTCACAATAAAATAACATTAACCGGCTTATCAACCGCAAAAACTATCAGCCGAGCAGCTCAACTCTATACCGATGTAGAAGTCCGAGGAGTTGATGGAACGGTTTGAGGGGCTAAGTTAGGTATGCAAATATGCGATTCCGAGTCATGAGAATGCGCCAGTTTATGGTCCACAACAACTCGATCTTAGAGCAAGGCTAATAGTACAGCCCACTGCTGGATGTATAGGATACTTGCAGTCATCTCTCGGTCCTCCCACATAATAGTTGGTTTTCACTATTAATACATAGCTCACTTGTCTCTCTCACAAAGTTTCTGGGTTCCTGTGCCTAAGTCGGCTGTAAGGTTACAACCCACTTCTTCTCTCTCTCCTCTTCGCACTCCACGTTAGCATACAACCTGTTTACAACCTTTTATTATACTTGCTCTTGGTTAGCCATCACTCCGTTACGGGCCTCTCTTTCAATGCTAATGTTGTCGTCTTCATCGCTCCAAATAATTGCTAAAATCAAGGTCAATTCTTTCTCTCTTAGAGCATATACAATGCAACGTGCTTAGACACATGTTTAAAAAGGTAATGTAACTTATATAGAAGTTAAACTATAGTTGCAGTTGGTGCTAGTATGCTTAGTCATCTTGTTAGTGCACATAAAGCGGTGCAAACTACAGCATCTTATCCACCTTTTAAGCACCAGGTGCAAACGCACGTGGTAAAAGAAACTGTTTTTAATCATGTATATCATCTAAGCATCTCCATTGTAGATGATCTTATGTTCCACTAAAGGGAAAATTCTCTAGATTGCATGAAATGTAAAGTATCTCATTCGTCTGTGTTGCATTCAAAAAAAGCCTCGCAATGCAAGCTTCCGTGGATTCTCTTAGGCCTCCTTTGGAAGCCTCCATCCACGGGGGTATCCCGGCGTTTTCCCCAGGCAGAGACCCCGCGCGGAATTCGGCCCCCGGTAAAATGACTCTGGCGTTTGGAAGTCCCAGTGGAGGAGGCGAGCGACCCGACCCACGCTGTTTCCCCGGGGCACCGCCTCCCCATCTCTAGGGTCCGGGCGCCGCTTCCCCGTGTGACGCGGGACGAGGCTCGCGAGTCGCGATCAACCCGCCACCGCTGTCTTTGCCGCCGCCTCGATCCCCTCTGCCGTCACCTCGTCCATCTCCTCCGTCCTTTCCCCGGCCGCCCTGCCATCGGTCCCCTCCGCTATCCTCACCTCAATTGCTGTCGTCGTTGGTTGCCCACCCGCAGTGATCCAACGCGTTCTCGCTCTGCGGCGTCACATCCGGCCCCGAGAAGGTACCCCTTCCCTTCTGCTTCACTTGATTTCTTAGTCGATCTGGACATGCAGAGCAAATCTTGCATCTTGTTCTTATACTGCAAGATCTAGGTCTGAACTATTTGACAAATTGTAGATCACGAGCAGTAGTTTAATTATGATGATGCATGGATTAGGCTTTCAGCTATTGTGACAGCTTTATGCTGGCAATCATTATTAATTTAGTTCCACATGAGCGAAATGTTAGGGGTGTTGAGGACACCCGCACAAGTGATGGCTGGTTGAATTGCATGTCGAATCCCATGCTGTGGAGCCAAATCTTAATTTTAGTATGGCTTGTTCATCTTGGCGCGGAGCTTACAAATAGCAGCCGATCTAGTAATTTGTTCACCAAATCCAAATAAGATAACTTCCCAGCGCGCAACTTGACTAGCATATATGATGATAATCAGCGCTGCTAAATTTCCTTTGTGTCATTCTACTTGTTTTGTGGTACAAATAAAGTAGTACATGACTTCTTGCAATTGTAGATCATAGGATTAATTGGTTAAAATTGCACAAACCTCACAACCACCACCTTCTTTTCGCAGATGTTAACCTCATACAAGCTCTGATGTCTGATCACATCCCTGAAACAAGAAATACAGGACAACCCTTGTCTGACTAAAACATATATATATTGAGCTATCTATGTTCTTCCCCACCACTAAAGCTACCAAATTTTTGGTCTGCAACATAAGATTTGATGGCTTCGAGTTAAGTTCAATTTGGCAAACGATCCTTCTCTCTCGTGTATCAGCTTCACTTCTGCTTTGTTCTGAAGCAATTATATCTGCATGTTTGATGCTGCAAACTAATCTGAAAAAGCATTGGGTCTTACATTGTGTAATACTACATGGCATGGTATGGATATATTATATGTAGAGTATAAAATATATGCACTACTTGCTTTTATTTGATGATTCATGAATGACGCTGAGTTGCCGCCCTGGGAAACAAGCGTCAGCTAAAATCCCTGTGTGGGGCTTCTCTTACCTTTTCCTATATAAATCATGTATAAATGCTATTAGTCCTCGTATGATAGTTAATTGACAATAAGCCTGCCTGTAGCAGAACTTTGGAAGTAAAACACATGTATGGGATGGCTATGCCTCAACTGCATGCATGCGATTTGTTGTAGTCCATGTTTGATAGCTTTGACAATAATATGTGATGTGCTTGTTTCTAGGTTGATCCAGTTCTGCTCTAATCCGGTTGACCTATTGTTCCTTAGATTGTTGATTCACATGTTCTCTAGCTCCATGTGATTTCGTTCTGGTGCACATTGATTATTGAAGAAGACCAGTCATATTTTCTCCTAGATGGATCTGAGAAATAGCACAGTTACCTAATCAGGATCAGGATATGCAATTTAAGCTGAACAATAGAACTCAAATTTTCCCTGTACGTGATTGGGCAATTTTGTACAGACTACAGAGTATTATTAAGCTTGCACTGGTTAACCTCATTAGATTATTGTGAATTTACTGTCGTTTGGCGTTTGCATTGGTTAGCAATTTTTACTGCTCTTTCTTGGTTGACAGTTACCACCAGAGAGTAGGTAAATCTGATCAATCAATCAATAACCTTTACCAGCTATCTTCCTAACATCACTGCATGCCGTCTCATAGGAAATTTGATGGCACCTGGAGGACATTTACTAAGTGATAATTCTGCGTTTTTAACCTACTGACAACCTGCTATGTATGAATTGGGCAGTTTGGGGATAGACACAAAGCATGCTGAAGTTGTCATGTACACTATCCAGAACCTGCGGAAAGAGCATTACAGAAGAGTTTTCAGCATTACAGAATAGTTTCCGACAACAAAGAGCAAATGCCCATACAGATAACAAGTTTAATCCAGCAGGACATATGAAACGGAGCATGGGAAATATAATATAAATAACTAGCATGTATATACAGGATTGGCCATGGATGGATTCATGTGCAGCTAACGCGGCCACTAGTTTTCCCTAACTTTTTCATTTTCTTATGATTCTTAGCCAACTTGTAACCATCTCTACTTCAATGCAAAGGCATTGCACTTACATTTCATCCAAAAAAAACCTACTGACCACTAGTGTCAATCCTTAGATAACAAGTCGTCTTGGGTGTATGTTAGCTTGTGCTTTTTGCATGATTTAACTTGTTTAATTTCAATTATGTATTTGTCTAATAATAAATTTATCATTTATACGTTCCTGTCTTTACCGTGATACTTCCAAAATTTTTTGTTGAAATAAATCTGCAGTAATAAATTTATCATTTTATTTTTTTCCCTAAATTTTGATTGATTTTTCCTCATTTTTTTTCTAAAATTTTCTAATTCTGAGTTTGCATTCATTGCTCCCGTGAGCATTTCTTTCTTTTGTTTATTTGAACAAGAAAGCATAGTGTTTTTATATTAAAAAAACCCCCAACGTTCAGAAAACTCAGGCATCTCAGGTTTGCATTTGAGCAGTCACACACCCTGGGCTAAGCTGGCCCTTCCTCCAAACAGCGACGGGGGAGGGGGGAACGCCACCCTGGGAATCGTCCGTCCACAGAAAACCCCCTTGGGGCTGCTGTTCCCTGGGCTGAGCTGCCCCTTCCTCCCAAAGGAAGCCTTATGTGGAATTGGGCCATCACGAAAACACAACCTCGTTTTGACAGAATTGGCGGCTAAACACGTGTAAAGGGAAGGTATGTCGACAGAAGTGGCAATTCTCTCAAAACATTTTTGACAAATTACTATTCTATAGGGAATTAAAACCTAAATCATAGTACTCCCTCAATTCTAAATTGTCAGACGTTTTGACAAATTGTTACCCGAAAACGAGAGGATGTGTCCCAAAGCACACCCAATAAAACCTCATTCTCGTGGTGATACGCTGGGCGGATCGTTACATACAAGACGACCTTCGGCAATAGTTAAGTCAGCAAAGCACAGCAGCCTCCTCAAGTTAGCTGAACCAACTAAGCGCAGATACAGGTCTAGCAGAATCATGGCCTGGGTTCTAAACGATAGCCACACAGTGTCAGCCAAAACACGATCAGTTAGATAGAACTGACATATAACGTAGCCACCACTCTGCCTCAATATGGCGTCAAGGCAGCGAGCCTGCGCGGAGGAGTCCTAGATCTTGGGCGTGATGGCCTGCGACAAACATAAGAAAATGATCAGTACGTCGACCCACACAACCATAATTATTTTATGATTCCAGTGAAAAATGCCACCATACTGGAATTGCACTTGCAAAATAAAGGAGCTTCAAAAATAGCTGTAGAAGTAATAAGAAGTGTGTTCCAGAATATGATGCAAGAATATCATGGCGTGGCACTATTGGGAGTTTGGGATAAGTATCTTAGACATGTTGTAGGTCATGCAATGCAGATACATGGCCAAGAGAAAAGGAAAATTTATGCCAGTGGGCTAATGGAGCAAATGAAAACAACCCATTAGCATAATTAACACCATACCTTGCACTCTTGAAATTCTGTATAGGACCTCTGCTGAATGCCCAGTCAACATAGATAGTTTTTGTGAACAGCTGGCTCCCATTCATTGCTCTGATCGCAGCTTGTGCTTCCTCAAAGCTTTCATATTCAATCAGCGCATATCCCTGTCACCCAGCAGAATCCAGGTGAGGGAAGTAGGGCAAATAAAAGTGCATAAGAGAAACTGAACAGAAAGTTTCTGTTACCAGATACTATGTCTATTAACTAGAATAGGCTTTATTGCAAAATGTGGCTGATAAACTTTTTTCTCTCAAAGGTAAATGAACCAGCCTGATAGCGATTGGAACTGCTGGCTGCTGCTGCAGCCAGCCCGCCTGCAAGTACTGTGCTTTGTAGAACAAAGTAAACAGCAGCAGCTGCTGCAGCGCTGTGAAAATCACAGCCGAGCAGACCCAACGGTGAATTGTATTTCCATAAAACCACAACTACAGGCACACTGCAGTGTATCACATGCTGTTCTCCAAAATGAATAGAAGTCCACTAAGCAAATGATTTTGACAAGTTTACCAAATCTAATTTTACATCTGAAGGATGCCACTTGTACTTAATGAGCCAACTATGACAAGTTTACCAAGCCTAAATTACATGGCTGAAGGATGCCACTTGTACTTAATGAGCATTGTTTCTTACGAATATCTCTAAATTCCTTGACTCTGTTAACGGCCCCTAAGGAAAAAGCCTGGTAGTAAAGAAAACGTTTGGCAATGATGATCATAAGACAAGATGTATGAATGGCTAGATCACTTTGTGCAGAATGAACTACATACATCAGAACCTTGGTACAATCAATTCAACAGAATGTATGTTAAACAGAATAGAACTTTAGTCAGAAACAATTGAGCTTTTATGTGAATCTCATAGAAGTCTATATTCTGAACAAATAATGAGCATCATTTGTTTTTAGCCTCCCAGAGTAAAGCTATCAAATTTACCTTGGCATATCCAGTGCGGCGTTCTAGATTGAGATGCAAGTCCTTGACATGACCAAATTCACTGAAAGCATTGTAAAGATCATCTTCTTCAGCGTCTTCTTTAACTCCAGAAACAAGAATTGTCCAGCCTTCGATAGCTACAGATGAATAAAGTTCTCAGTTAACACAAGAGGTTAAGCGATCATCGAACAATAGACATATGAGAAATACATCACTACTTGCACCAAAAAAGAAACAACGACCATAAACCAAAAGCAGTGTAACCACATAGACTTGCATATAACAGAAGTATAGAAAACAGTGCAAAGGAACAAGCAGACCTGCGGTTTTTTTTCTGATTTATTATGTTATTCATACATGTTTAACAAGTATGGGTAAACTGATGTGCATATCACCAAGGACTACCTGGAAGAGCTACCCCACAAGTTCCTGGTGCAGAAAATGCTGGACTACATACATTAGTCAATCTAAAAAACGTCAAAGTATACAAACAAGACATTTTTCATAGTTTTGCAAAACACAATATGTAGTAAATACTAAATGATGCTGCTAAGGGATATCAAATAAGCAGTACAATACAGAACTGTATCATGCTAAAATGCTATCTGTGCAACTATATTGCCCTTCCTAATAAAAATCTAATGACTAACACATCCCTTTTCTGTACTCATACTGGTTACTTGTTGTAAGGTAATGGGACATATTTGAGGTATAAAGTGCATTACTCTGCTTGTTGCTACAACACTAAAAGTCTGTAAGAAAGCAGTTTCAAACACACCTTCACATACCACCTACTATAAATGAGTAAAGCTGACCAGTTCTTTAAAATAGGATAATATCAGGTTGCGTTTATGAGAAACAATCCACAACAAACAAACGGGGTGGAGTCCAACCAAAATGAGGCCATGCATCATTCTATTCCTACCTTGTGCAAATGAAACTGCTCTATCTGACAGTTCAAACTTCGCAGTGTAATTGGCCCTGTATTACCTTGCCAAACCATTCTCCTATACCTGATAAACGATGGACACATAAAAGGGCAAGGGCTATCATGTTATCTCCCAGCAACTGCAAAACTAGTACCGGCATGTAAAATGTGCCCTTTAGTTCAGAGTCACCACATTGTTTTTATGTGATCCATAAGCATCATAGCCCAATTACAGCATTTTAGTCTGATGGCTCTAAAAAAATCCGAACCCTTTTAGAACAACTTGAACTCCCTGTCAAACATTGTGATCGATACAATCAAACTAGTGATCATCAAGTTAATCCTTGCTGCAAACAACTGGCATTGAGCATGCATTCCAGCAAACATAATGAAGTAATTTCTGAATTTGCTGTATTTACATTATCCATCAAAAGGGCAGATGCACCATTCCACAGTTTCCCTCATTCTTACTACCAATATAGGCTGCTGGTGCTGAATAATTTAGTTAACATATTGCAGCCATTGTTCTCCCATATTTAATTTAGGGGATGAAAACACTTATTGTAACCCCTACCCCCCCCCCCCCCAAAAAAAAGGCCACCAAACCTACAGAAAGATCATCTAATCTAATACAAGTATTTCCTTGACCCCTGTGTGCCCTATAAAGTTACTCCTTGCTACAAACAGCTGCCATTGAACATGAATTCCAGCAAACATAATGAAGTCACTGTGAATTTGCATTATCCATCAAAAGGACAGCTGCATCATTCAACAGCCTCTCCCTCATTCTGGCTACCAGTAGGTGCTGAATAAATTAGTTTACATAGTGCAGTCACCGCTCTACTGTACTCAATCCAGGGGATGAAAACACATATGGCTCGTTCGGTTCCTCTGGATTGGACCCAGGAACCATCCCAGCTTATCAAGATTATACAAATTTGTGAACCATTCAAACCAGGAATCGTTCCAAGGACTCAATCCAGAGGAACCGAACGAGCCCTTACTGTACTCCCCTCCCCCCGAACGCCCACTAAACCTACAGAAGGATCATCTAATCTAATATAAGTATTTCCTTCCTCTGTGTGCCCTATAAGATTCATGCTTTATGAACTACTATATGTGTTTATACCAAACCACCAACCCTGCACACCTCGTGTTGGATTTGGATGTCATGCCGAAACATCGCAGTTTACTGAAGGTAATTCCTGGTGAAACTTCGAAATATTACGACAGTAATACGGAGTACGTATCAGATCAAACTGTATCACTTTCTGATCAAGCACACCCGAGCCGAAAACCCCAAACCCCGCCAAAACATCAGTAAATCGCCAACCACGAGCCTTAGCAAAAACTTCACTAACCTCGCTCGCAAATTTCGACGAAAAGCGGGCTCCAAAGCAACGCGCAAACCCCAACGAAATTTCACAAACTATGAAAGCCAAAACCCCAACCAAAAGTTGTAACCTACAGATCATGCCAAAAAGTGGCCGCGCAAAGGGATTCTCACAGCGCTGCGGGCCAGGACCATGGTCTCCGCCGTTGGTGATGGAGTCGAATCGGTAGCTGCTGGAGGTGAGAACCGAGGGGCTGCGACCGGCGAAGCGCCCGCGGGTGCGCACCACGGCGGGGGAAACGATACGGGGCACGGGGAGCGCGCGGGCGGCGCGGCCGTCCTCCTCCATGGCGTCCTCGTCGTCCTGGTCGTAGTCGACGAACTCCACGTCACCCTCCTCCGCCGCCGCCGCTCGTCCCATCGCCGCCACCATGATGGGAGAGATCGTGAGAATGGGAAGGCGAGCGTGGTAGTGGGTGGCAACTGGCAACGTGAGGTTCTCTTATAATGGCGGTGATTACTAGTACTACAAGCTAGTAGTAAACGTGATTAGTTTAGCCATATTTTCATAAAGACCCCTTTAAATTCTATTAATTTCAAAAAAATACCAGATCAGGTCGGCCCTCAAAGCAGCCGTCGAATCGGAGACGGATGGCTGAGATGTTATTTGAGCCGACAAGTGGCTATTTCGGTTTTTCCCGTCCAAATCAAAATCAAAATAAAACTTCGGAACCGTCTCGATTCTTTCTCCATGGCGGCCGCCTCATCCCCCGCCGCAGCCGCCGCCTCCCCCGGTAGGGGTGCCGGCGACCCGCCCATGGCAGAGGCGGCGACGGCGAGGACTGCTGCGTGCCCTTGCCCCGTATGCCTCGAAGCCTTCAAAGACGAGGCTTACCTCGACACTTGTTTCCGTAAGTCGTGCCCCTTCGTCTCTCTCGAATTTTTCACCGATTTCCGGTATTAAGCTTGTTTCTGCTCGATACGCGCCGACGAACTGAGCAGGGGCTCTAGGATTTTGCTATGGAATGAAATTTTGTTGCGATTATTGGTCTCTCGCTCAAAGTGAATTGTAGAAACTATAATTTGCTGTACTAGTTCAGATTCAGAATAATGCTTTGCCGTTACGCTGTTTAAGTTCCTTTCTGAAACTCCTAGCTGCTTCTGCAGATTCTTTTTGCTACAAGTGTATATGTCAGTGGGTAAGGATAGTAGCGAGCAAGCACGCAGAACCTTTGTCTTCAGTTAGATGCCCACTTTGTAAGGTGAGCCCAATCCTGCTTATGAGTGGCAACATCTGCTGTAACGATATACTCACTCGAGCAACTTTATTGTCTTCTTGAAGTGCATGCTTAGGTAAACAGTGTGGGCCTCTATGTAAGTGGTTCAATTATTAAAAGTGTGTTGATATGCACAATGTGGTTCAGTAGCCCCTGAAAAATCTGGTGTTGTTTTATTAGAATGGAGAAACTGGCAACAAACATTTTGAGTTGTGAACAATATCTGCAAATTTGGGTTGTGTTATTTTCACCTTTGCCATTTGTTGCTTAAGTCTGGGTACCCTTAATTCTTTATCGGTAGTTGGTCGAGTGAAGTGAACCAGTATGTACAAATTTGACCATCTATTTTTGCCTCAGGCTTAGTGCTGAAGTCCTGACCAGATGTAACCTTGTCGCGTTTTGCAGACTGAGAATCTATCCGTAATACATGCTTTTGATGGTGAATCATTTGAGCGGTGGTACATAAATCAGGAACCTAGGAAGAGGTATCCGTCCTCTCTTGGTTTTTCCTCCCTCTTGTTGTGCATGATTGTGAGTAATAAATGAACAAGGCAAAGGCTACCCTTCCTAACCAGTAGCTTGCAAAGAGAGTGACTCTATTCTTCTAGAAAAAGAAAAACTGACATGAACTTTAACTGAAAAGGTTATCTACTATAGGTCTCTTGTACTCATTAAATAAATAGAAAATCTTCACTGGGCAGTAGCAGATGTTCCTGCCTAACTTTGGTATACCAGCCAAAAGGCAGAGTAGAGATAGTCGGTTGCTTCCAGTGATTATGTCTGCACTCTGTAGCCCATATTCGCAAGCAACCATTTATTTGGTTGCTGAATGGAGGCTACCTACATGTTATTCATCTGACTGTAAACTATAGCTTATTCTCACATATGTGAAAATGTATACTGATCCCCTTTTCCTCATGGTATAGGCGTCTTTCAGATGCACATGAGTTGGTGTCACAGTTCTATAACATGAAAGGTATTATCCCAATCTATTTTTGCTTTTCCCTTTCACGCTTTGGTATTCTACATCGCAATTTTATGTGCCTCACATGTTAAGTAAGGCTTATGCTTGCTGAATTAAGCAGAGACCACGAGCAATATTTCCGGTGTGCAGCAATACTGGGAGCAAAAAAGATATCTCCGGAAGAAAAATTGGCTTGAAACCTGGCTAAGACGGGAAATTCAGGCCCTTACTCGGGTATGCTGCTGCTACCTATTAGCAACACAGTTATTCCATAGCTTACATGAATCCTGAGCACTTTTAACTACTGGGGTAGGCGGCCTAGCTTTTTGGAAGGATATATAGGCCATGTTTAGATCCCCAAAAGACCCAAAAAATTTTGCATAGTACCCGTCACATCGAATCTTTGGACGCATGCATAGAGCATTAAATGTAGGTAAAAAATAACTAATTACACAGTTTGTCTATAAATGTCGAGACGAATCTTTTGAGCCTAGTTAGTCCATAGTTGGATAAATTTTACCAAATAACAACGAAAGCGCTACAGGAATTTTTCCCCAAAAATTTTGCCATCTGAACACGCTCATAGTTTAAGCATCCATTTGATTCTGTGTTTATGCAAGGATATCTGGATTTCTCTTGTTTTACTCTTGTTAAATATTCCTTGTATTTACTGCATTTTGAAGTGGTATCAGATTGACAATTGCATATTTGGATACCAATTTGGACTCTTCTAAAATAAAAAGTGCAGTTAGGGCTTTTGTTTCACTGTTAATGACTCGTCGATCATGGATGGTAGTACTTCTTTTGTTACCAAAATCACAGTAGAGAAGCAGTGGAGCATGATACTTGTTGTATTCTTGAATAATTATGTAATGTTGAAGTTGTTATACGGTGATAGAGGATAGTGTCCTCTTTTCTTCTTTTAAAAGGTGAATAGCCATGGTGTTGCTTAATGGCAATGCATAGAATTTCTTCCCCCTGTTGGTTACCCACTGACGTATAGCAATGTTGGGTTTTGCAGGATGAGAACGTTGAGGCCATAGTCTACCACATTCACGGTGTCATGGGATCCTTCATGAAGAGGCTCGAAAAGGAGCACACGTCAAGGACGATTTCACCAGAGAAGAGGAGGGAAGAGTTCAGGAGATTGGTCTCTGATGCTGCTAGGCCATTCCTCCTTGGCCGAACAGAGCGATTTGTCACCGAGGTGGAGCTCTTCCTGGTTTCAAATCTCAACATGGAAGCGTACAACAAACTGCGTGTTCAGAGGTTTAGGGAGTCCAGTTCCCATCTAACGAGAGAGCAAGATGTGCTGCCTCATGATCGGTCTCTTGAGGAGCACTACTTGTATTTCGTGTGTAACGACACGGACTGTGATGAGATGTAGTGATCTGCGATTTTTGCCATTGTACTATACCGCAATTTTTGCTGGGCCCGATTACTAGTTCATGTGTACAGCTTAATGCTGATAAATGCAACATAACAGCTGGGGAACTTGTTAAAAAAATAAAGGGCAGACCTTTGGATTTGAAGCTGTTGAAAACAGCAAAACACTATTACAGGGCACAGGTACTACACTCTCAAAATGCAGTTTAAAAAACACACATTCAGAAAAACACTTGATCACGCTATTAGCTTACTATACTTTCTTCCACCACTGTTTATTCATCATTCGTCACAGGCTGCACTAAATTAAGCATGTTAGTGAAATCCATTGCATTGAAGTGCTGGAAGTCCTCTTCTACATATTTTTTTCTTTTCTGGCTGATTTGTTCCAGAATGTATGGGTTGAATTTTGGAGCAAAAATCTTTCTCGCTTCTCCATGTATACTATCCCCGATGATTCGTCGGTTAGTTCTGCAAATTGGTGATGTTATATTCAGGGACGATGATGCCTCTAGCCATTTGTGTACATATAAATGAATAACGACAGCAGGTTGCAGTTAATTTATGCATGCAAATGCGATCATCTATGCTTGCCGAGATGAAGCTTTGCTGCTGTTAAGTGGTTGCCTGCGAGACTTGAAAATTTTGCTGAGAAGGCCATATTATCTCTCCGTTACGCATTTGCATTTATGCTAAGAATAAATAAATAATCATGGACCTCTTCGCTTCAGGCTGGTGTTAAACCATTCTCTTGCAGTTGCAGATGATTCTGAAAGTAGAGTCTGCCAGCATCTGCAATTGCTTTGCCTCTTTTCTTAGGAGTTCTTTTTCTCTATACAGCGAGAGGATGTAGCTGCGAGAAGGAAAGAACAAAGCTGCTAAGGCTCGAAAGCTAATTTCACGCCTAACCGATCAGTGCAGTGCAGCCCGCAGTCTGGCTGTTTCGTCTCGGCCCGGACCTCTTTTTTACGAAACGGATCACGGCCGGACTTGGAGGCCCATATACTTTTCCATGTCTCGGTAGCCCACGAGGAGCGGAGACGAGTGCTCGTTCGGTCTGAGCGTTTAGCACCACCTCGCCAGCGAAGGCAGACGCACCGCGAGCTCCCGCTATAAGATGAGCGCCCCGTGCACCGTTGCTCCATACTTACCTGGACGGGGTCGACGGGCGATCAAGAGGGCCCGTGGCCTAGGTCAGTGGCCCTCATTGCACTTGGAGGGCGCGCTGGCTTACCATCTCCCCAAGCGGGAGAGTGGACGTCATAATTTGTGGTAGAGGGGGTACGCGTTCGCGCGGCCCCCGCCAAATCTAGTAATTTAAACTTTGGCCCTCAGCCGTCGTAACTGCAAGTTGTTCAGGAGTTTGGTATATACGAGCGGCACCCGCCAACTCTAGTAAAATTATACTTTGGTCCTTACCAGTTGACTGCTTAATTTTATTGAGGCCCTTGAATATTCTGGGGCCTTGGTCGTTAGTGTTGTTGATTTATTGGTTCTCATGCTAACCAGTTTTTGTTGATCTCCTTGTATTATTTTGTAGTTTTTTCGCTTTAGATCCTACTTTTTGGCAATTTATGTCGCGTACAAGCAATTTAACAACCACGCAGAAAAAATAACACTTGATGATCATCATGCTGCTAACTTACTACACTTCCTTCCACCACTGTTTAATCACCATTTATCACAATTCACAACCTACACTACGGTCTACATGACGCTCACCCAGGCATGTCAAAACAAACTTTAGTATTTTTTATTCTATTTGTTCCTTAATTATATGCATGCATTGTTAGGAAAACAAATTATTAAAATTATTTGCATTTTATATTTTAATAAGTTATTAAAGCTTTTATTATAATAATATATATATTACTCGATTGATGTTAAAGTTTTATACTCCCTCAATCCCCCAAAAAAATAAAATATAAATCTCACTTTTCGAGATAAGATAAGTTTAGGTGTCAAATTAAGCATTCACCCCTACCCATCGTTCTAGCAACTAAAAAACAATGGTTACGTTCCAGAACGTTTTACTCATGGATGAATAGAATATGATAGTTTTTAAACATGTAGTGGCATTTTTAATATGTGGGTCCTATTGAAAAAGTTGATTTCAATTCTACATTTACATTCTTTTTGAGACAAGATTTAAAACACAAGATTACATTCTTTTTGAGACGAAGGGAAACATAATTTCTCCCTTTATTAAACTTCCTAGACACGTGCTTCCAACCAAACATATCATCTCACCACTTACCGTGCCAGGCACGTTTCATTAAAATTCTAGGTACCTCTTAGGCGATATTTTTTACCAGGCAAATCATCTAGGTCTCCAACCAAACAAATCAAGCTCGTGGCTTAAAACCATCACAATTGTTTTAACAAGAAGAAACCATCAAGATTGCTATATTAATTTATCTGGTTAATGTAAATTCAGTTAGGATCAAACACCCCCGTTTAATAAACATGTCTGTAGAAGAAAAAGGTCCGAGGACTAACATGGCTTGTTTAGATTACCGAACTAAACTTTGGTCCTAGACCATCCAAATGGTGGACAAAATTTAGCGTAGCCTAAATGCCCAACTAGTTGATAGCTTCTCTCTATAGTTTATATATCTATCTAAAAAAACATGTGATTAAATTTTAGTCGTCCAAACTTTAATCATCTAGATTTTCACCTAATTATTTTTTGAATCAAAATTTCGTCTAACTTCTAGTTGGACTAACAATCAGTTTATGTTAGTTTCAGAAAAAACAATTTAGTCTATTGCACGGTGCACCGTGGTCCGTGTCCGTGAAGGAGCACCCATTTCCATTTCGGTTTCACACAGGTACCGTTTAGTTGTCAAGAATTTTGCCAAAATTTTCAGATTCCCCGTCACATCAAATCTTTAAACGCATGCATGAAGCATTAAATATAGATAAAAAATAAAACTAATTACACAGTTTAGACGAAATGGACGAGACAAATCTTTTAAGCCTAATTAGATCATGATTGGACAATATTTACTAAATAACAACGAAACTGCTACAGTAGCATTTCGCCAAAAATTTTGCCAACTAAACAGCCCCACACTCGTCTTGTGGAATCTCGGCGGTCAGACTCAGCACGGACGGAGGCGGGGAAACAAGCCGAAAAGCTCGCGCGAAACTCGAACCTGCTCCCGCGCCTTGGCTCGGCTCCCTCCCCAGTCCCCATCTCAAAATCAAGTCTACTGTTCCAGCATCCAATCCTCTCCTTTCCCCTTCCCGTTCCCGTTCCCGTTCGCCTCGCCGCTCCCCCGACCCCGACTCGCCGAGATCCCGGAACCGGCGGCGCCATGGACACCGAGCCCTTCGACGAGACGGAGCTCCTGGCGCTCCCAGCGTCCCCCGTCGCGTCCCCGCCTCGCCGCCTCAAGCGCCTCAAGAAATTCTCCTCCCAAACCACCGCCACCATTACAACTGCCACTACCATCAGCCTTCCTGCCGGCTCCCCGCCTCCGTCTCTGTCGTCGCCGCCGCAGGCGGAGGCGACACCGGGCCAGGAAACCCTAGCGCCGAGCCCGTCCCCGCGCCCGCCGACGCCGCCAGATGCGGATGCCCCGACCCCGCTGCCGCATTCCTCTCCCGCCCCCGTGTCCTCGCCGCTGCCGCCGACCGACACCCCCGACGACGACAGCGACGAGTACGAGGACGACGGGCTCGACCCGCTGTTCTCGGAGACCGTCGTCGCCGGGGGGTGGGACCCGCTGGGCGCGCCGGCCGAAGGGGACGGTGAGGACGACGACGACTTGGGGCTGTGGGGCGGCGGCCTCATCGAGGAGCTGCGGAGGGAGCAGATGTCGGCGAAGAAGCGGCTCGACATGGACGAAGCTGACGGGGAGGGGGCGGAGGCCAAGGGGAAGAGGAGCAAGAGGAAGAGGAAGGAGGCGCCGCCGCCCAAGGAGTCGGCCCGGGAGAAGAAGCGGTCTGACAAGGTAACCGGCCGTTCTGTCCTGCGTTCTGGATCATGCCATTGGTTAGTTGAATTGCTGGTAGGTTTTTGCTGATGTGTGGTGCTGTGGGTTCGTGTGTGTAGGAGAGGAGGACGCAGCTTGATTCCATCCATGCTGAGTCACAGAGGCTGCTGCGAGGTATACAGACACGTTAACTGCACATGGGAGTAGGATTTAGATGTTGAGATTTTATCTTTGTTTTCATTTTGGTTCATTGTAGAGACGAGGAGGGCCTCGTTCAAGCCAATTGTGCAGCCAGTTCACAAGCCCATCTCATCTGTCCTGGAGAAGATCCGCCTGCGTAAGATGGAGGTTCTGAAGAAGTAAGTACTACTTTGTTTCTTTGAGGTTTCCATAATTCGATCCTAATCCCCTTCCCCACACACAACCGCGAATCTTGAACAACGTTTGCTTTTCTTTACTCTGGATTTCAGATCACATACTTCTATTGAAGACAGTGATGACAATGATGCTGCTCCAGAGCCAGTGATTGATTCAGCTGTGCATTTGGATGTGCCTCAGTCTAAAGAAGTGACACTTGATGACAAAGATTTGAGGATTGTGAGTCTTCACTAAGGCTGTTGCACTTGATTATGTTATGTAGTGTCCACTGAGTTGAAAGTGGTGCTGTTATCGCAGGATGGCGCTGAAAATGAGCTTGCAGCAAATGGCCAGGGCCTTGATTGGTGTGATAGTGTTCAAGAGGATGAGGTGAGCATTGCTTTGTCTTGATTAATGTACAATGTGGTGCCCATACAATACATTACTGATACAGTGGTCTGGCTGGCAGGATGGTTTGAATTGCAAGAAGGATATCTGTAATTGTGGTACCAAAGCTTCAGATGAGGTATTGTCCCCTTATCCAATTCTGCTGCCATCTGCAGCATATAAAATGTCACAGCGTACAGCAGGATGATTTATCTATAGCATTAGCCTGCTACTTTATTTCGCTACTCCAAGCTATCTCATGTGTGGCCAAAACCACTATCAAGTAATTTGTAATCAGGGATCTGAGATGATATAAATTATGTGATTGAGAAGTCTTATTGAATAGAATAGTGATTTTTAAACACACTACATCTGCAATTACTATATTAAGCTCGTAATACTTATCTATATTCAACAATTTGTTTAACAAATAACAATTTATTGTTTGATTCTACCAGGAAATTTCTGATCGATTGCAAGAGAATCATGAGAACACCCAGCCAAGTGATAACCATAATGATTCGGTAGATCAAACTCAACTGCCCCATTCTTCAAGCCCTACCGAGAGTACAGATGAAATGTAAGTGTGTATACTCTTCTTCTATCATCCATTCTCAATTTTCCACAACAACCATTATAGTTATTGCATATATGTCTTGGTTTCAGCACCAGAATCCCCCCCCCCCCCCAGCCATCGACTTTTTTATGGTCAGCAGAGGGATGAAAAGCCCCCACCTTTCATTGATCTGAAACAGGGCCAGTATCCCTGTTAGGGGCATCGAATTCGAGTGGATAAATGAAACCATTATATTAATATTATTAATTTTGCGTCCACAAACCAGTTCTGAAGCCCTGTTAGCTCCATACATAAAACATACAGTGACTTCTTACTATGTTTTGAATTCTTCAACAAACTTGCACACTTATCCAGAGGATAGTTATGTACTACTATTATTTTTTGTTAGCTCATTTCTGCCTAATGTATGGTATGCACATAAAATATTCACGGTGTCATGCATTTTATGCCTCAGTTCATCAGAAGACGAAGAAGATAATGATAAAGAGAACATGGACCCAAGCACTCAGAATAATGATGTACATACTCGTGAACACCTCCAACGAGCCATTGGAGGAGACTCATGTCCAGGTGATGCCATTGTAAAGGATTTTCTAGATGATGAAGCTGAGGAAGAGGATGATAGTGACAATGACATGATGAGATTTAAGGACAATGAAGAAGATGATGGAAGTGATGAAAACGAGGTATTCAATGATCTAATAGCAGCTGGCTATGAAGAAAAAGAAGTAGATCATGAGAAGCGTAATGAACTCCACCAAAAGTGGCTTGAGCAACAGGATGCTGCTGAAACAAATAATGTTATACAAAGGCTGAAGTTTGGTCATCAGGAGCAAAAAGCATCAGCATATGAAGACGAAGACGAAGACAAAGACGAAGATGTAGAAAACTGTGAGGAAGGATCACAGAATGAAGATTTAACTCCAACAAATGTTGTGCGACAAAATTCGGAGAAGGCAAAACAGATGATTGCAAAGATGTTCGAAGATGATAATGATACTTACGAGCACTCGGATGATGAGGAAATAGAGGAGCATTTGGCTCGTCAACGCATTTCAAAGCGAGAAGTAAGTACTACTCCGTAAATATATATTTGAATGTGATTCATCTGTGGTACTATTGATGGTTTCGTAGTTATGGTTATACTCATGTTCAATTCCTGATAGATGCTTGATATGGTATAAGGATTTACTTATTTTATCCAATGTTGGTATTTCCTTACCATGGTAATGGTGCCTAACTTTTGTTCATTTTATGTACTTCAGTAAACTAAGTTGAGAATAACTGAATGAGACAATGTTTTCTTACATAGGTTGATAGTAATACATTCATATCCCCATTAGAAGATGACAGCTCAAGGGAAGTATTTAGTCTAATAAAGAAGCTCAATATTGCTCCTCAGCCTAAGCGGAGAGGAAAGCAATCAACATGTAAGGGTGCCCTCCTTCCAAGCTCTGTCTTTGCATTGCTGTTCTTTTGAACGATCCTCATAATTGATTTACCAACAATTGTTCCTAACTTCTTTCAGCAAATCATGAAATGCTTATGGCTGGAAGGAACAGCAGTGCTTCAAAGGTTAGTGATTATTGATAAACTGTCAGTGGCTATACTTGTTACAAATTATCATTTAGTAGTTGAACTTTTCTAACGTGCCATGATCTTTCCCACCATAACATTGAATTCAGTAACTGCTAGAGCATTGCATCATGTTTACATACCAGATCATGTTTAACACCAATTCTTTGTTTCTGATGTCATGTCTAGCATCATGAAAAATATCTAGGAATTAACATTAATAATATAGTGTTAGAAGCTGGTGTAACATTTAACAAATAGAACAAGTGTCATTTGTCTTTTAGTATCAGAATAAAGTTATCAAATCTACCTTAGCACATCCAGTGCGATGTTCTATATTAAAATGCAAGCCCTTGACATGACGAAATTCAATGAAGACATTGTACATAACATCTTCTCCTGTATCTTCTTTAACTCCACAGACAAGGATTGTCCATCTTTTGATAGCTATAAATTAATGAACTTCTCAATTATTAGGACAAGAGGTAAAGTGATGAATGAACGAAATGCATTGTTACTGCACCAACAAAGAGACAAGTATGGGTAAATTGGTATGCATGTCACCAGAGACTACGTGGAAGAGTTGCCCACAAGTTCCTGGGTGCAGAAAAATGTTGGGCTACATATATTAGTCAATCTAAAAAATGTCAAAGTAAACAAGCAGTACATTTTGTGAAACACAATCTGTAGTATATATTAAATGACATTGTTAATATACAAAAAAAATGCCAGCACAGCTCAGAAGTAAAGGAAACACAATGTCATGCTATTCCTGTAACTATACTCTCCTGCCTAATAAAAATCTAATGATTATGACATCCCTCTGCTCTGTACTTGTACTGTTTACTCGTGATAACGAGACACATTTGAGCTATTAAGTGCATCTTTTGTTTTTTGTTTGTTTCTCAAAGACTCAAACATTCGAAGCCGTCTCTCTGCAGAATTTCTGCAGAGGTAAGACTTTGCTTCGGTTATTCCTTTCCCCAGACCCCACTCGTGTGGGAGCCTCTGGCACTGGGTCTGCCTCAAAGACTCAAACACTAAAGTATATAAGAAGCCAGTCCCAAACACACCTTCAAGTATCATATAGTATGATGTATGATTACTCTCTCTGATAGTTCACTAGATTGTTCCATTTTAGCTCTGTGGCCCTGTATTAGGCTGCGAAAACATTCTCCTATACCTGATAAACCATGGACACATATAAAAGGGACTATCATGTTATCTCCTTGCAACGGCAAAGCTACTGCTGACATGTAAGTTTAGTTCAGAACCGCCATACGTCTTTATGTGATCCCTAAGCATCATATTCATAGGGCACAGGCCAATTGCAGCATTGTTCATCGCTCTTGCTATCAATACATGGTGCTGAATAAACTAATTTACATAATACAACCACTTTCCCATATTTAATCCAAAGTTCTCCAATATAACTGTCTGTTCACCATTAAAACCATTAGAGGACACTGGGATGAAAGCACCTCCACTTCCACCAAACCTACAGAAGCATGAATTAATATAAGCGCTTTCATGGTCTCCAAGTTGTACCATACCATTCATACTTGTGCACTCACTTTTGTATTGTTGTATGGGTTATAAACAACCAGCAACCAACCATTTGGTGTTGGGTTTGGATTATTATGGTGAAACATACAGTTCACCGAAGCTAATTCCAAGAGTGACTTTGAAATCTTACAACCACAAACTGGAGGACGGATGAGACTATTGTATCACCTTCTGATAAGCACGCCTTTTGGTTCTTTGTGATTGCAATTTTTGGTTCTCTATTAACTATATACTGTACGTCTGCCCACAATGTTTCCATACTATTGCACTGCTGATAATTTTATGACCTTCATTCATTGCATCTATTATTATCAGAGATTTTGGATGGTTTTGCTTTGGCATGTGTGACCATAAAATGGCATCATCTGTATTCCTTGCAGTCATCGTTTCTTGGACGAACTGCCAGTGGTTCACTGGCATCTTCTCACAGATCAGTTTATAGATCCTATGTATTTGGTCGTGATGACAGCAATAGCAGCAGTAGGAGTTGCATTTCTACTTCAGAGAGTAATTCAGATATGGTAAGCTTTCTTTTGAAACTTGACTCTGCTTTATACATGAGTTTGAATCTGCTCTATCATGGCATTCATTTCTTATTTTCCAGAATGTGCTTAGCTATTTTTCTTTCCATCCTGCAGGACCAAACCAACTCCTCTCAACCCAAGAAGGCCAAGTTCAGTTCACAGCCAAAACCAGTGGGGACAAGGGCAAATACAGAGTGTAACACGAATTCAGGTGTTTCCCTCTTTGACATCCTACGCAGGACTTCAGAGCAAAGCAGTCAGGAGAGCTGTAACACAATCACAGAGAGTCAAGCTGTGCATCAGTTCTCGGCATTCAAATTATCAAGGAGGTTTTCTAGGGTGGGCGCGAAAAATTGACAAACTCCAGGAGGTCACAAGACGGTGGCTGGTGCCTGTATGGTTGTAGATTTTGAATTCTGACCACCGGCCTGGAATTGCAAGACGAAAGCTGTCTATAAAAAGGCCTCAGGTGCGCCTCATGAAGAAGGGAGATGAGAATGGCTCCTAGTTGCCATTCATCTTTGTGCTGTTAGTGTTGTGAGGGTGTGCTGTTGGAGCTTATGGGTTAAGGCGTTGAGTTAATTTGGAGCTTCAAATTGTTGAATATAAAGACCTTGGAAGAGATTCTGGATTGCACCATGACCGCCAGGGGTTCTTCTGCATGGCCGGGGACCGTCGATGTTCCTGTACTGAATGCTGAAACCAGATTTGAATTCCAAATCTGGTTCTATGTGTGCTCGTATGCTCTTGAGAATGCATGCTGAATTTCCTGAGGCTTAAAGTCGAGTGTTATGTTTGCTTTTTCTTGCTGCATTGGCTCTTAAGATAGGAAGGTGTTGGCTTTTACCAAAAACCAAATGTATGGTTGGGACTCAAACGTTACCTGTAAGCATACATTTTGTACATGGGTGCCTCCCGAAGTTACCATGTCGAATAACAAATAACAGGGTATCAAATATATCCGGAACACTGCTCCTCTGAAAAAAAATATATAAAAAACACTAGCAACACTTTATTTTTTAAGCAAATCACTTTGCATTACTCATCTGTCATAGCTGAATCGCTGGACACTAGAGCGTCAAGCTCAAGAGGTACATCATCCCAAATGGTTTGTGCACCGCTGGGCAAATTACATCATCACTTCTTTAGTATTTTTTTTGTACGTATATGTACATATATGTGTGTGTGCGAGCGCACAAAAGAAGAGAATTTTCTATTTAGCCCCAAAAATAATGCTCGTTTCCTATTTGACATCGAAAATAAAAATCTTTCCTATATGTCCTCAACTCAAGTTTTTGTTTCCTATTTGACACTTCCGTTAGTTTGGGTGCCTAACAGTGTTAAGTCTTATGTGAAAAGTCCGTTTTACCCCTGGAGACTTATTAGCAACACTGACATTCTATTGTTGATATCGTTGGAGATTTTTGTACCCCTAGAGTACATGAATGACAAGATTGTCAAAAAAAATACATGGTTTGACAAAAGAAAAAAAGGAAAGGTCTTATACAGAATGACATTAATCCATGATCACAATAAGAGATCTCTCACAATAAATAGGTCTCCAACACATTTTCACATGCACAGAAAACTCCATTTTCACAGGTTCACATATATAGAAACATTTTGTCACATTTTCTCAAGTTCAGAAGTTCACACATGCACAGGAACATTTTCACATATTCATAGGTTCACATCCAACACATTTATTTTGGGTACCTGCAAGTTTAAGATAAATGGAAGTTATGCTACCAGGACAAGAACAAGAACGTACAGGTTCACATAGATCGATCACAAGTCCGCATGCACAGAAACATTTTCACAGGTCTCCAACACATTTTCACATCACAAACTCAGCCTTCTTTTGCTTCTTGTGCTCAATGCAGGACTAGTTGGCTGCCGTTTTTTTTGCTCCTTGTGCCCATTGCAGGGCTATCAAGCTGCGACAAAAGATTTTTTTGCAGCGTTTTTATCTACTTCTTTCTTCCTTCTTTTACCCTTTAACTTGACAACAGCTTCTGGTTTATCTTTGGACGTAGGAAGCTCAATTGAAAGTGGTTCAGGTTGATTTGAACCGCTTCTAGAACTATACATGTTAATGTGTATGCAAAAATTGAGATCAAATAAAAAATGTGACCATGCAAATAAATTCAGATGTAGTATAGGCTACCTTTTTGATGCTCCAGAGTTAGAGGAACCCTGCTTTCCCTTTTTCCTACTTGTAATCTCCAAGCTTACACTAAAAAAGAAGAGAGTTTGGTACTTAGAAGTCACCATTAGCTTTCTATTAGTACAATATTTATTCAAGTTTTATTAATTACCTTCATGCTGGATCAGAATTGGACTCAACACTCTTTCTCTTCTTACTAGTTGTAGGTTCAGGTTCCAAGTTTTGACTACAGTAATGTTGAAAGTACTAGGATAAGACACCATGAGTTGGAATGTAAATACAGAAAGTGGAAAATGAGCTAACCTTGGTGGAAAAGTCATAGAACGTGTTGGTGCTTCATCCTCCAATGGCACAATGGAACTCTGTGCTGTTTTGGTAATTTCAGCCAAGTTCACCACAAACCTAAAGCCGCTGCCACCAAATATGGTAATTTCAGCCACCTCTTCTGAGCATTCTGACACATTCAAGTTCAATTCTTTGCTTTGTTCATTTAGCTTCTTAATTATGTGGGGAAGAATCAAGCCATCTAATTTCTTTCCAATTTTTCTCCTCTGATTCCACTTGATCATAATTAATTGTCTGATCTTATCCATCAAATCATCCAAATTCATGGACTTGTACTCCTTAATCCAATTGTTGAAGCTCTCCGCCAAGTTGTTGGTTACATAGTCCACTTTGTAAACGGTTCTGAATTGACTTCTAGTCCACAACTTCTTGTGATAACGTCTTAGGTAATCAGTTGCAGCAGGCTTTGCTTTCTCCATCTCAACCCAATGTTTCTCAAATAAGTATGGGTTCCATGAGTAAGCTGCTGCCCAGAGGTGATCATCAAACACCTTCCCACGATACCTCTTTTTGAAATTAGTCACCAAGTGAAACATGCACTCTCTATGCTTTGCCTGTGGAAATACTTCAGCAACAGCAGACATGATTGCCTGGTCTGCATCAGTGCTTATTGCTAAACCCAGAGGTGACCCAATAGCCTCTCTAAGCCTACTCATGAACTAGATCCAATTGTCATTAGTTTTAGAATCAAAAACTCCAACACAAACAGGATACAACTAACTATGTCCATCAACTACACAAGCACTAGCCAATTGCCCCTTGAACTTGTCTGTCAGGAAGGTGCTATCTACTGCCAAGTAAGGTCTACAACCATTAAGGAACCCATCTATACAAGGTTTCATGGCAAAAAAGAATCTCCTAAATCTGAATTCCCCATTTACTATGTGATGGTCAATAGTAAGCGACAAACATCTCTACAACTTTCTCCTTACTATGTACATCAAACATAGACATCAAATCCTGGTCTGATTTTACTTCTGGAAAATTCTTAAGAACATTATCATAGTACTGGACATGTGAAACTTCTAAGTAGCCTGGAGGATACTTCTTTGTAACATAGTCAATGAAATCCTTATAATTCGACAGATCTGAGTCAACAACCATCTCAAAACTAAAACATTTGACATCCTTTCTAGCCTTTTTGCGATTGCCAAGCAAATGAATTTTCAATAGAAAATTAGTAGCTGAATCCATCCTGTGAGAGCACAATAACGTCATGCATGAGAACTTCTACATAAATCATTGAACTGAACTAATAAAAATGAATTGAGGTGGTGGCGGAGCCAGCCCAAAAATTGCGGTAGGGCTAATATAGACCACAAAATTTTAGCTAAAAACGATTAGAAAAGCTTTCAAAATCTACATAAATCATTGAACTGAACTAATAAAAATGAATTCAGAATCATAGTACAACATCGCCAAATGTCCAAATCACCCTGTTTTGGCCACGGCCCCGCCGGCCTATTTTCATACCATGCATCAAAGAGAATAAATAAATTGCATGCTACAGCCATAAAGAAAGTTCGGTGTGCTAGTTTATATCAAATCAAAGAAATAGTCATCTGTGCATTAGAAATTATGCCAAAAGAAAAGATAGCCATGTACTGCCTGCAGAAATCTTCAGTCCATGCATATGCAATACGCCGGGAATACTGCTAGCTTCCGGGCATCTTCTGGCACAAAACCAATCATCATTTCCATGTTAAATATTTTTTAACATAAGAAAGATCAAATGCATTGCATGGTTCATCTCCAAATAAACCATTTTGCAACTAAAGGGTTCCATTCTAATATACTGCATGGCTAACACCAGCTGGCACACCATAAGTAATAAAATATCCCAATATGCTCCGCCCGGCATGCATATGTGCTGTTATTTGCCTAGGCAAATGCACAAAAGAGAATATGATGCCAAGTTAGTGATCGCATCCATGAATAATAAGCAGAAGCAATTAAGCAGAGCAGGCAGCCGAGCTGCACACAGCCGCGCCTGCACAGGAGTAGGCCACAAGCAGCAGACGCGAGGGCACGCACGGGCCTAATTCCCTAAACAATGGCCCACACAGAACAGTCCAAGATGGCCTAGTCCAGTCTAGAAGTCCAGTCTGCCCAGGGCCGTCCCTTTCCTACTGCTGCGAAACTGCGTCTTCAACCTCCGGCTCGGGGAACTCGATCTCGGGCGCTCGGCAATCCCATTCTCGAGGGGCAGGGGTTCTAATCTCACAGGAGGTAAGGTAGGCGGCCGACCATAATGGAGCTGCTATGGAGGACATGGAGATAATAAACTCACCCTGCAGGGAGTTGGTGCTGTGTCCTGGATGTGCCGCCTTCCTCTGTGGCCGCGACGCCTGACTCCATGGCCGCGCGGGGCGCTTCCGTGGCCGCGTCGCCCTCCACCGAGGCCATGCCGCGCAGCAACGAGGCCGCGCCGCCCACCACCGATGCCGCGCCGCCCGCCACCGACGCCGCACGGGGTGCCTGCTTCAGCGCGCGGGGCACGGCTGCACCGGCGGCCCTTGTGCCAGCGCGCCCGCCCCTGTGCCAGCGCCGCCCACCTCCGAGCCCGCGCCGCACGCCTCCGAGCCCACACCGTCCGCCTGCTTGGGCGCGCCGGGCGTCTGCTTGGCAGCGCCGGGCGCCTGCTTGGCCGCTCCACCCGCCGCCGTGGCCGTTCCGCCCTCCTCCAACTCCGCGCCGCCCGCCTCTGAGGCCGAGATGCTCGCATCCATGGCCGCCCGCTCGATCTAGGGTTAGGGAAGCGCGTCCGCCTGTACGAGCGAGAGTCGGACGAACGGCCGCGAGCCCGCGACCCCTGAGCGATTTCTTTTTCTCCTCTGAAAGAGTATTTTGGTCTTTTCCCATTGTCTCACTTGGGCAACTGACGGGGATTGCTCACAGAAGCGACGGAAGTGTGAAAAGAAAGACTGAGAACACGTAGGAAAGATTTTTAATTTTGGTGTCAAATAGAAAAAGAGTATTATTTTAAGGGTCAAATAGAAAATTTTCTCGCAAAAGAAAGAGCAGGAACACTGGCGCCTGAGTTTGTTTGACGGTAATGCAATTGGGCCCTAGTCCGGGCTTTAGGGCCCACTACTGTGCGACCATATGAAAGAAACTCTTTTAAGGCCCACTTCTGTGCCACCATATGTGGAAGAAAAAACTCTTAGGGCCCAGATAATAGTAATAATCACATTTGTCCTCGTCGTCGTCCTATCTTCTCTTGAGTCTTCCCCTCCTCGCTCGCTCCCCAACAAGCAACCCTAATCCGTGGCGCGGACCCGCCGCAGGCTCCATCGCGCGAATAGGTTGGGGATTCAATCGAGGCTACGCGGGAATTGGTCGCGCTCAAGATCTCAGCTTCCCGCACCTGAAATCTTGCTATTGCTGTCGTGGTAAGGTTGAGCCCTGTCCCTGCAAGAATCCATTTCAGTTTTTGTAGCCGAATCGATGGCGCAGGCGGCAGGCTCCGACTTGCCGTCGTTTCTTCTCTCGTCGAGCTCTTGATTTGATCTTGGAATGGCCGGAGTTGTAATCTCGTCTCATTGAATTTCCCCCCTGGTGGCAGGTTCAGGTGATGAGATCTTGGGGAGCGCGCCTCGCTCGGTCCTAAGATGCCGGCGGGCTACGGCGGTGGTGGCCGCGGCGTCCATCTCTCCTCCCACAAGGACCTCCTCGGCCGCGGCGGCCGGAGCTTCCTCTTCGGCAACACGTGGTTTCTCCTCTCCACATACCCGGCGCGCCTTCTGCACACCACGGACCGCCGCGCGCCCGCTGCGTTCTTCGCCGCGATCAGCCGGGCCCCCTGCGTGCGCTCGCACTGCGCTGGGCAGGGCCTGCTGCAGAGAGGCGGCATTGTCATGGCTGCCTGCGGCTATGCTCTTCGGCGAGCTGAGCTGGGTGCCACCAAGCGCCAGCAGCCGGATAAAGATCCATCTGCAGGGACGCGCGCCTCGCGTATTGCAGCCATGGGATCACTGGGCAGCGCTGCGCGGCCAGACGTCTCTTTTAGGTACAGAGGGGTGGAGTCTTGTAAGAAGATTGGTGTAAGCTTGAAGTGCCATGAGTCATGGGGGAATAGGGCATTCTGGACAAACGCTGCTGCGCCGGGTTGGAAGTTGAGTTTTGCAGTTGAGCCATGGACTAAGGACTTTAGCACGTCCTGTGCGGCGCCATATTCTTCTGGAGCCACAGAGCATCAGTTATCGCTCGATGAGAAGATGGATAACTCCACTGTTGCATCTGATGGGTATGTACCATATTACTATTGCCTCTAATTTCTGTTTATATTGGGTGCTAGTTTACTCTAGAATAGTAGAATGTGTCCACATTGTACATCAATACCACCATTGATCACAAATGTTTTACTCTGCATGGTTAATCTGTTACAATTGCCTACACCCAAACAGACAGCATGCACATGAACATGCCAAGCAAGACAGCTTGAGTGGAACTTAATAGGGTGTTTGGTTTGAGGAATGGGCTAGTCCATCATTTACTCACTCGTCACTTTTTTTGTTTGGTTTGTGGAATGGAATGGGTTGATGCATCATCCTCATTCCTGACAAGCTAATAATTAGTACTAGTGTGAGGAATGGAGTCATTCCAATAAATTTGAGGAATGGACTCATGATGCACCACCTCATCTAGAATATGGTTTGATTCCTCAAACCAAACACCGTATTAGTAACTGAGGTCCATTAGCAACAACAACAACATAGCCTTTCAGTCCCAAGCAAGTTGGGGTAGGCTAGAGTTGAAACCCTGCATGAGGCCCTAATCACGGTAATTGAGGTCCATTAGCAATTTAAAAAACTTGTTATACTGAACCTCCTTGTTTTGTCTTGAAAGAGGGGGAATACCGAACCCCTTAGGGCTTGTTTGTCACTTTGTCTACACGTATCTATCTTAATCCTTGTGTGTGTTGGAGTGGATTGGGGTGGAAATTAGTTTAATTTTCACCCCAATCCTCTTCAACACACATGGATTGAGTTTGATACAAGTGCAGCCAAACAAGACCTTTGGGAGGTGTTCACATGACTTTAGAGTGCCTGGGTTTGAGCTGAGATAGGTGCCCTCTCAACTGGAGGCTCTACCAACCCCAAGCTATTGCTTTTCTCAGTGATAACAGAATAACAGATGTACATGGTTTCCTTAAGCTTACATTTGATTCTGTTCAACTCTGCAAGTGATGTCGACTACTACTTGGGTCCCAAAAACCTTGACGTTTTAGTTTTTTCCTAGGTCAAACTATCATAACTTTGACTAAATTTATAGAGAGGATTGTTACTCCCTCCAGTCCAGTTTATGGTCTCCCAAATTGCTCTTTGACCATTTATTTATTTTTATCATATTGTTTATGATTATAAACTTATGATTATTGGCTGGATAGTACATTGGATTTCAAATCAAGTAGTATTAAGCTTGTATTACAATAGTTAAAACTTGTTAGCCAATTATTGGTCAAAGCTTATAAAGTTTGACTCTTGAAATAAGCACAATTCCTTATCAACTGGACCGGAGGGAGTTAACATTTTATGACACCAAATAGGTACACTATGAAAATATGTTCCACGATAAGTCTAATTATACTAGTTTGGCTATATAAATATTTGTATTTTACTAGAATGTAAGTTTTTTGGGACGGTGGTAGTATGTCAGATGCTATGAAGTGGACTATGGTACATTGCCACAATTTTCACAAAATTAAACATAGGACAAAATTACACTCATTTTGCATTCATTTCCCATACATAAGTTTGTTTGCTTGGAACGCAAACATTGTTTATTACAGTATGCTTTGCATATCCATGTAGATTTTAGGTTGCTTTATGATGAGTTGTGCCCATTCTATCTGTTATGTCTAGTGTTATCAACTAATATTGGTTTGCATCTGCTGGTGTTCGTTTGTTTCATTTTCTTTACAGGAAGTCAATAGTTTCTGAAAAATTGAAGTTGCTATCTGGTTCATGTTACTTGCCTCACCCTGCTAAGGAGGCAACTGGTGGTGAGGATGCACATTTCATTAGCACTGATGAGCATGTGATTGGCGTAGCAGATGGTGTTGGTGGTTGGGCAGATCTCGGTGTTGATGCTGGACTATATGCTAAGGAGCTAATGAGAAATTCATTGAGTGCTATAAAAGATGAGCCAGAAGGGACGATTGATCCAACCAGAGTTTTGGAAAAGGCTTATATGAGCACCAAAGCAAGGGGATCATCTACCGCGTGTATCATCACTCTTAAAGATCAGGTGAAGGACCCATCCTTGTTTGATGTTTAGTAGACTGTAGACGCGATTGAAGTTTGGTTGCTACAATACACAAATGATTCTTCAAAACATTTATTGAATACATGAATTGCAAACTGAGTTCTCGAGAATAGTAAATTCTTTACCCATCTGTTTCATGATGTCAGTTCCAGATTCCTACTTTGGAAAAGTTTGTGTATTTGGTCCCTTCTGTTTTTGCAATTGATATGCTAGTTCATTGGTGACTTCCACTAATATCACAACGTTTAAACTTGCAGGGTATCCATGCTGTAAATCTTGGGGATAGTGGCTTCGTAGTAGTCCGAGATGGCCGCACTGTTCTCAGGTCACCCTCACAGCAGCATGATTTCAATTTTACTTATCAGCTTGAGAGTGGAGGTGGCAGTGATCTTCCTAGTTCCGCACAAGTGAGTAAATCAGAGCCCTTTTGCTTTGAATGTTTTGTATAGAATTTCTGATAACACAGATGAATTCAGATGCCTATTCTTCTCCCCCTGTTGAATTGCTTGTTCAAGGTCTGCATCTTCAAACTAATATGATATAATAGTTGTGCTTCATATTTGATTTATTTTAGGTATTTCACTTTCTGGTTGCCCCGGGTGATGTTATTGTTGCTGGCACGGATGGACTTTTTGACAATTTATACAACAATGAGATAAGTGGTGTTATTGTTGAAGCTCTCAGGGTTGGACTAGAGCCTCAGATTGCAGCACAAAAAATTGCTGCCCTGGCTCGACAAAGAGCTACAGACAAAAATAGGCAGTCACCATTCGCATCAGCTGCTCAAGAAGCTGGGTACCGGTACTACGGTGGGAAGCTTGATGACATAACAGTTGTGGTGTCGTATGTGAAGAGTGCCTGAGCCCCATGATTCGTGTCTTTCTTTTATTAGAATGTACATAAATCTTTGTCCTGAACTTAATGGCGCATGTATGCACCGGGGCATAGAAGTGTATTCTCAAGGTGTGAAATCCCTTGATCCTAGAAGCACTTGTGCTGCGTTTAGTATGGTTGCGCTTTAGCCCTGGAATATGTTAGCAAACCATTACACCATTTTACTTGTTTGCCACTGTGAGAAATCCTTTTTTTTATTACTCCCTGAAACCAGGGCGTCGTTTCCCTGGAACCAAATTTTGTTGTAAACAGTGTCAATTGTCGAATGATAGTTAATAGACATATTGGAGTAAATGGTGAATCGGTGATGCTGTTTGAAGTGCTTCTCTTGATCTCAGGGTCTTTTTTTTTGCTGGAAAATTGCTGTGAGTTGTGCTGTAAAAAAACATATATGTTGTTTGGTTGAAATAATTATAAAACCTATCCCTCTTCTATATCCTTAAAACAGCTGTGAAACATTACTCTATTTTCATCCATTTAGAAAAGCAGAAAATCAAAATCAGGCTTCAAGTGCAAAAGCAGCTTGGTTGGTGTTATGCTCTTTGACAGTAGAGACATATTTCATTCAGAAGCTAAACATTTTTCTTAAGTTAAACCAAACACAGCTGTAGTTGTCCGAAAGTGAAAAATCAAAATGCCTCTGTTGGTCTAGGTTGAAAAAACAAAATGCCTGTCTTGGTCTAGGTTGTCTGGAACAGAAAACCCAAGAGAATAGACTGTGCTTTAAAGTGTATATCCACTGTACTTCTAACTGTGGAGTTTCGTTTGTGGCGTAGTTTTGTGTATTACACCGGCAACAAACGAGGTAAGTGCAAGCGTAGGCATAAGTGTGTTTAGTTCGTGAAAATTTTTGGCTTCGGCTACTGTAGCACTTGCGTTTGTATTTATCAATTAATGTCTAATCATGGACTAATTAGGCTTAAAAGATTCGTCCCGTGGTTTTACCAAACTGTAAATTAGTTTTTTTTCGTCTACATTTAATGCTCCATGCATGTGTCCAAATATTCAATGTGACGAAGAATCTTGAAAAATTTTGGAAACTAAACATGGCCTATGAGTTAATGTGTCCGGTTCACTATAGCAATAGCTGATGGGAACAGCCAGCTGCAGACCTGCAGTTGCAGCTCTGCAAATAAGTGCAGCCGAATGAGCATATTGTAGTTGTCCGAACAGACCCTAACAGAATAGCCACAAAGGCCTTGTTAAGATGCCTTCAAAATTTCAAATTTTTACTTTTCATCCCATCACATTGAATCTTTAAACACATGCATGGAGCATTAAATATAGATAAAAAATAACTAATTGCACAGTTTGATTGTAAATCACGAGACGAATCTTTTGAGCCAAATTAGTCAATGATTAGACACTAATTGCCAAATACAAACGAAAATGCTACAATAGCCAAATTCTAAAAGTTTTTGCATCTAAACACCCCTAAAATGGACTAGTTTCTGTGAACAATAGGTACATACGGCGAGCCGGCACTCGGTTTAGTTAGAAAGTGGGATTGAGAATCAAGAGAGTACCCGATGAAGACGAAAAAGAGGATGGGGGTAGGACTTAATCTTGCGTAGACCAGAGGTGATGGTGGATAAGAAGACGCACGCCACACCCACACGCATGCTCGCCGGCAATGAGGATATTAAATGTTCAGATTCATATATTATTCATTATTCAAGTAGGATTTAAACTCTTTTGGGATGGACGGATACCGATGATTTCATCCCTAGATGGCCCTGATTGGTTTGTAGCAAATTATGGAAGCTGGCTTCCAAAATTCAGCTATGATCCAAAGAGACCTAGCTTTTGGATAGATTGTAGAATTTAGAGATCTTCATAGTTCATAATCTCATAAGCTGGTGCAACCAAGCTTCTTCTAGCTTCCAGATTTTAAAAAGAGGATTATGCCCTTCACCTTTTGCCTCCTCACATTTACCCATGCTAAAGAGTGAGGGTATTCGGAACATTTTACTCTAAAAATTATCCAATCCCTTCCAATCGCCTCCAAACTCTTTTAGGATCTATGCTTCCAATCATCTCCAAACTGAAGCATAGATTCTAAAAGCTGGGATTGGATAATTTTTTAAAGCAAGAATACACTCGCTCTTTAGCATGGGTAAATGTGATGTCTGGAAACGATTTGTCTGGCTTTGCCCTGAACTATGTGCTAGTCCTCATAGGGTCATACCCGAATGATTAATACTCTATCCGTCCACAAGGGAACGTAAATATAAGATTTATGCTCTTCGAATCCGTGCCCTCCTCAAAAACAAGTCAAATTAGCTTACCCTATTAGTTGTACTATGAATATACTCCCTTCGTCCCAGAATAGATGACGTTTTGACTAGATTTATAGGAAATACATGCAACATTTATGTCTCTAAATAAATTTATTATGATAGTATATTCAATGATCTATCTACTGATACTAATTATGTATTATAAATATTAATATTTTTATATATAATTGGTCAAAGTTAGAAAAAGTTGACTTAGGAACCAGGAATTACTTCTATTTTGTATCATAAACGTAGGAGTTTTTTAATTAACTTTGAACAATCTCAAATTGTTTGACTCCTTGACGGATGGATTATATACATATATGCAGGCAAGGTCAATTTACACCGTTTCTTCTTTTTTTATGTATTTTGTGATGTTTAAGTAATATACATGTAATGTTCGCGTAGTACATGTTGTTCTATAATGTCGTGATGTTCACGTATTATACATGTGATGTTCTATGTTGTTTTTTACGATGTTCAAGTAATACACATGTGATGTTTCGTTATGTTATGTGATGTTCTCAGACGGCTGCTAAAATACATGTGATGTTCTGCGATGTATTTTATAATGTTCTGTGATGTATTTGTGATGTTCCGACAGTATACATATAATGTTCTGCGAAATTTGACTGACAAGAAAACAGAATATCAAGCAACTGCATTTGAGCAAAACTCTTTTTTTTTTTAAAGAATGGCGACTTCTTAGGCTGAGGCATGGCCGGGCCACATGCATATGTTTTAACTATCGCCCTGTTCGCTTAAACTTATCAGCTTGACTTATCAGCTATGGTACAATATTTTTTCTCGCAACAAATCAATCAACAGTACTTCCAACCATGGCTTATCAGCCAAGCGAACAGGGCGTATATGGCCAAGTATTCGACTTAGAAAAATTAACAAGTTGACGTCAAGTTTTGTCGTGCTTATTATTAGTAAAATGAACACCTCTTGTGCAAAAAAAATACAGGAGACTCTATCGAGTATTGTCTAATTATACTAATAAAAAAATGTACTTAGCACTTTCTCAAAAAGTCTGAGAGCAACTCTGGCAGGAAACCCAAATGAGAGCCTCCATTTCTGATTTGGGTGTTTTTTTTCATTTTTGTTGGCCTTCTATTTTGTATTTACTCCGGCAGAAGCCCCTAAAACAAAGTCCCCAAATTCTCTTGAAACACAATAACTATTGGGACCCACTTGTAATCTTCAATCCTCCAACATATGAGCTATTGCAAGGCACACATATAAGGGGAGAGGAGCCGGTGGGGCGGGCCGAGGGAGAGGAAGGAGCCGGCGGTGGGGCGGGCCTACTGCGCCACCACGTCCCCTGTGAGCTGACCATCGGCAAGGAGCCCGAGCAGACGGTGTGAGAGCAGCGGCCCAGGGAGGAGCGTCCTCGGCGCGTGAGAGGGAGTTCAAGCAGAGGCCGCGACTGCCGAAGGGGAGGGAGGAGCCGCCACGTCTGCATGGGCCCGGCGTCGCCGGCCATCAGGAAGACTCGATTCACGGGTGTTCGATGCGGGCACTGCTGAAGGGGAGGGAGGAGCCGCCATGTCTATCACAGGCCATGCCGGAGGGGAGGGACCGAGGGAGCAGCATGCAAGCAGATCTAGCCGGGACAGGAGCAAGGAGGCCGCTGGGGAAGGAGGAAGGAAGACACAGGGGAGCGAGCGTCGCTCAGGATGGGGTTGAGGGGTGAGCCCCCGTTCTCCCATAGAAATAGGGTCTGGAGGGTGGATTTGGGTGGCCACCCTGAATTGGGGACTCTATTGGGGCCTTGCTGGGGCTGCGTTTTTTGCCTGAGCCCAAATAATTAGCTGTGAGGCTGAAAGCCCAAGTTTGATTTTGGTAATTAATGATACCAAGTTGCTAATGTCATGTGTTAAGTGCTTTGAATTAGGCATAAGCAACACATGTGATGAAGGTGTATGTGGCAAGAAGTGTGGCCACAAGATCACAAAGAGATGGTGCATGGACATGATGATCAAGTGCAGAAGAAGGATCTAAGAGCGCAAGGCAAAGGTATAACCATAGGATTTTACTTTTGCCGGTCTAAGATGAGTAGAGAAGTGATTGACCGGATTTAGGATTCATAACAGACTATCAAGAGGGGCAATCATGGTTAGCTCGGAAATCAAGTGCCACTAGATCAATGTCTTGACCATATGCATTAGGATCTAGTAAGAGAGCTAATATATCGCCTTGAAAATGTTTGTGAAATGCTAACACACATGCACATGGTGGTGTACACTTGGTGGTGTTAGCACATTTACGAAGGCAGTGGAGTTTAAGCGGTGGGATTCAACGCTTTTTAGGGAAGTGAAACGCCTATTTTCCACTACGCCGGAAGTTGGAAAAGAAACGGAGGCGAACGGAGGTCACCAGGGCGATCGGACGCTGCACTGGACGTGGTCTCGGTTTGACTGGACGCGTCCGGTCAGTTCTTCAGCTGTCTAGCGCGCAGGAATTAGGGTTTGCAACCGACGTGTCCGGTCCCTCACGGAACTGGAGCGTCCGGTCAGGCACCCAGAGGGGCAGAGCCGGTCGTAGAGCCGACCGGACGCGCGGCGCGTCCGGTCACGTGCGATCGGACGCGTCCGGTCGTGGTGGGTGCTTACTGGACTCCGACTGGACGCCAGGTGCAGTGCGTCCGGTCAAACGCTAGAGCGTGTCCGGTCACGGCAACGGTAACTTCTGATGCGCACTATTCACGCTTGTCCTATAGTGACCCTGACCGGTGCGTCCGGTCAGCACGTTTTGAACTGTGTCGTCCGGTAACGGCTAGCTGCATACCCATTCGCTATAAATAGAAGTTGGCCGGGGTTTGAGGGTAACTGTTACACATTTTGAGACCTAGAGACATCCTTTGAGCTAGAGAACAACCCTCCACTCATCTCTTTGCTGGTGGATCGATATATCACCAGTCAAATTTTTATAATCCAGCTTTTACAAGCTTTAGCTTCCACAATTTGAAAGAATCCAAACTAGGAGTAGAGGCTACCCAACATTCTTAAACCAAACCCAACCCCTAGCATCCCGAATTCAGCCAGTCGCCATGGAGGCATTCCGGCGCTGGGTTGATCTGCCGCCAGATCTCCTCTGCCGCATAGGAGACCGGCTCGACCTCAAGTGGTATGCCAGCGCGCGGGGCGTCTGCACGGCGTGGCTCTGCGCGCTCGTGCCGCCGTCCCCCGCGCCCCTACGCAGCCTCCCTCCCCACGCGGAAGTCCTTCGAGCTCACCGCCATCGTCTCGGGAAGCCGCTGCGTCGGATCCAGAAACGGCTGGCTCGCGCTCTCCGTCGTCGCCTCCATGTTCGAGACCGTCTTCGTGCTCCTCAACCCCGTCACCGCCGTGGAGATCATCCTCCCGCCGCTGATCTACGAGTACGAGTACGAGACCCACTGCGACTGGGTTTCCAAGGTCGGCTTCACCCCAAGCCCCGCCAAGGATGACTTCGCCGCCGCCGCGATCTGCGACATCGACAGGATCGCGTACATCACCGCCGGTGCCAAGAGGTGAGCCGTCATGGATCCCGTCCGCCTCACCAGCGAGGTCGGGGACCAGCTCACCGACGTCGTCTACACTAACAAACGTAAGGTCTACTGCCTCTCCAAGTGCGGGGACGTGCATGTGCTCCGTCTCCCTGAGCGCCGGCGCTGGAAGCCTGCCAACGCCGATGAGGCAGCAGGGCCCTCGGAGCCAGAGTTCTCTGTTCTCCAGCCGCCGCCGCCGCCACCACCATCGCCGTCGTCACCTGCTGAACACACATTTACTGCCCACCCACTGTATTGGCAATACCAGGAGCCACTGTGGATAATGCCACTCCCCCCATATGAGTACGAGGAAGTTCCACCTGAATCGCAAGGACCACACCTGAATGCGCCAGCCACTGTCCAGCCCCTGCTGCAGCTGTTTGACCCTGCCACTGTCTTTGCTCCACCTTATGACACCGTGTTGGCGTTCACTAGCGCAAGAACTTGGTGTTCTGCGAGGGCAATCTGTACCAAGTCTGGAGGAACGCAAGCTGCACCGTTACTCTGCAGCTGCCTGCAGGGGGTCAGCGCTGTGTCGCGGAAAATGAGATACTGGTGCTGAGGTACTATCCTCGGTGTCAGCCTTGCTGGGATGTGGTGAAGGACCTAGGAGGTTACTTGCTCTTTGTGGGAAGGAACAATGCAGTGTCAATGTATGCAGAGGGTGTGCCGGGACTGAGGGGCAACTGTGTGTACTGGATTGGCGGTCGTGGTAGGGATCAGGGCATGGTGTTTGACATGGAATCTGGGAGGTCCACGCCGTGCGGGGCTCCTCAGGCCGGCTTTTTACCTGGTGGTCATCCATATAGCACAATCTGCTGGTACTTCATGAGCGATGTAGGGGGTGATTGGCTGCCTGTACGCGCGTCATCCAGCCTCGCTGGATGCAACCTGTCGTTGATTGGTTGCCTGCAGCGGAGGTTGGGGCAGGCCACCGCGATGTAAACACCATCCCTCAGCCGGCTTCCGCTGGTGCGAAATTTTTGCTCGTTTCTCTAGAATCTGTCCCGCGCGGTGCAGGATGGAGAGTATGAGCGAGCAGCGCAGGCATAAAAAGGAGTGGGCACTTGAATGAACAGGCAACCAAACACGATCCCTTGCTAGCCTGCCTATGTGTGAGCCTGGCGCCCTGGCCTGCAGGAGCCTGCATCTAGCGTGTGAGCCAGGCTCCGCTCGTCTGAGAACCAATCAGACCCGTAATGAGCATCAACAGCAGTAGCAGCAGCAGCAGTGGATGAAGAAAAGTTTATCAGACCTGAGCAAGCAGATCTTGCACAAGATGTGGAAGAACGATTGCGTGGCCGAACTTCTAGGTGGCATATTGAGGACCGCCAAGCGCCTTGGTGTAAACTGAGTTTATTGCTTGTGGTCTTGAGAGTCAGAGCTTGGTCTCAAGGCAAAAGCAAAATCTTGCGGTGAAGGCTGAGGAACTGCCCCATGTGTAGCCTGTCTCCTAAAATAATGTTCAGCTTGTTTACTTGCCTGGAGGCTCTATAATATTTGTATGTTTTTTCAATGTAACCGGATAATTGTTGTCTTTCTATACTTAATTTTCATGTTGTGTTGAAATAATTCACTGGATTGTATAATATCTTGGGTGCTGGTAATGTTCTGAATTTTATACTACCAAAAAAAACCTTAAACTACTAATGTGCACACGCGCTGGACGCACATGTTGGCATTGATGAGCATGTGATTTGGCGTAGCAGATGGCGTTGGTGGTTGGGCAGATCTCGGTGTCGATGCTGGACTATATGCTAAGGAGCTAATGAGAAATTCAATGAGTCCTATCAAAGATGAGCTAGAAGGGACGATTGATCCAACCAGAGTTTTGGAAAAGGCTTATATGAGCACCAAAGCAAGGGGATCATCTACCGCTTGTATATCATCACTCAAGATCAGGTGAAGGGCCATCCTTGTTTGATGTTTAGTGTCGTCCTGTTTTATTTGCTTATTTGATGTATCCTAGTGAACAGTAAAACACACCATAAAGACGTGATTGAAGATTGGTTGCTACAATACACAGAAATGATTCGTCAAATCATTTATTGAGTATATGAATCGCGAACTGAGTTCTCGAGAATAGTAAATTCTTTACCCATCTGTTTCATGATGTCAGTTCCAGATTCCTACTTTGGAAAAGCTTGTGTATTTGGTCCTTTATGTTTTTGCAATTGATATGCTAGTTCATTGGTGACTTCCACTAATATCACAACGTTTAAACTTGCAGGAGATGATCTTTACTTCAATAAAATTTTCTGTAGGGGCCTCGGCCCCTCCAGTTTCTTCAAAAAACGTTTAAACTTGCAGGGTATCCATGCTGTAAATCTTGGGGATAGTGGCTTCACAGCAGTCCGAGATGGCCGCACTGTTCTCATGTCATCCTCACAGCAGCATGATTTCAATTTTACTTATCAGCTTGAGAGTGGAGGTGGCAGTGATCTTCCTAGTTCCGCACAAGTGAGTAAATCACAGCCCTTTTGCTTTGAATATTTTATATGGAATTTCTGATAACACAGATTAATTCAGATGCCTATTCTTCTCCCCTGTTGAATTGCTTGTGCAAGCTCTGCATCTTCAAACTAATACGATATAATAGTTGTGCTTCATATTTGATTTATTTTAGGTATTTCACTTTCCGTTTGCCCCGGGTGATATTATTGTTGCTGGCACGGGTGGACTTTTTGACAATTTATACAACAATGAGATTGAAGATTGGTTGCTACACCAGTTTCTTCAAAAAACGTTTAAACTTGCAGGGTATCCATGCTGTAAATCTTGGGGATAGTGGCTTTACAGCATTCCGAGATGGCCGCACTGTTCTCATGTCATTCTCACAGCAGCATGATTTCAATTTTACTTATCAGCTTGAGAGTGGAGGTGGCAGTGATCTTCCTAGTTCCGCACAAGTGAGTAAATCACAGCCCTTTTGCTTTGAATATTTTGTATGGAATTTCTGATAACACAGATTAATTCAGATGCCTATTCTTCTCCCCTGTTGAATTGCTTGTGCAAGCTCTGCATCTTCAAACTAATATGATATAATAGTTGTGCTTCATATTTGATTTATTTTAGGTATTTCACTTTCCGTTTGCCCCGGGTGATATTATTGTTGCTGGCACGGGTGGACTTTTTGACAATTTATACAACAATGAGATAAGTGGTGTTATTGTTGAAGCTCTCAGGGTTGGACTTGAGCCTCAGATAGTCAGATTGCAGCACAAAAAATTGCTGCCCTGGCTCGACAAAGAGCTACAGACAAAAATAGGCAATCACCGCTCGCATCAGCTGCTCAGGAAGCTGGGTACCGGTACTATGGTGGGAAGCTTGATGACATAACAGTTGTGGTGTCATATGTGAAGAGCGCCTGCGCCCCATGATTCGAGCCTTTCTTTTATTAGACGTAATGTACATAAATCTTTGTCCTGAACTATGGGGCATCTATGCACCAGGGCATAGAAGCGTATTCTCAAGGTGTGAAATTTCCTGATCCTAGAAGCACTTGTGCTGGGTTTAGTATGGTTGCAGTTTATCCCTGGAATATGTTAGCAAACAATAACACCATTTTACTTGTTTGCCACTGTGAGAAATCTCTTTTTTTATAACTCCCTGAAACCAGGGCGGGTTCGTTTCCCTGGAACCAAATGTTGTTGTAAACAGTGTCGATTGTCGAATGATAATTATAGACATATTGGACTATGGTGAATCGGTGATGCTGTTTGAAGTGCTTCTCTTGGTCTCAGGGTCCTTTTTTTTTTTCCAGCTATGAGCTTTGCAAAATTGTTGAGTTGTGTGCTGTAAAAAAAATCTATATGCTGTTTGGTTGAAATAACTATAAAACCTATCCCTCTTCTATATACTTAAAACAGTTGTGAGACACTATATTTTCATCCATTTAGATAAGCAGAAAACAAAAATCAGGCTTCAAGATGCTGTGAAATTGTGCTATGTAAAAGCAGCTTTGTTGGTGGTGTTCTGTTTTTTGGCAGCAGATATGCAAAAGCAGCTTGGTTGGTGTTATGTTCTTTGGCAGCAGGAATGCTTTTCTGAAGCTAAACCAAATACAACCATAGTTGTCCGAAAGTGAAATGCCAGAAAACCCAAGAGAACAGAATGTGCTTTAAAGTGTATATCCATTGTACATTTGTACTTCTAATTGTGAAGTTTCGTTTGTGCCGCTGTCTTGTGTATTACACCGGCAACAAACGAGGTAAGTGCAAGTGTAGGCTCATAAAGGCTTTTGAGTTGAACTGAGCATATTGTGTCCGGTTCACAATTATTCCTGTGAGCCCAAAATATAACAGAATAGCCACAAAATGGACTAGTTTTTGTGAATAATATAGGTACGTACCGGGCGAGGCGACACTCGTTGGTTTTGTCGTGTAATGGTATCGCGTTTGATTTGGATTTCCCTTGTCCTGTCCCTCTGCTCGGAGTATGGTTTGGGAGAGAAAAGGAGTATTGCCTACCTTGGCTGCTCACCACTGTGAAATATTTTATGAGTGAATCATGAATCGCACTTACACGCTCCGGATAGGAGGAAATAGAAGAAAATTGGGAGACTCGGGAGAACATGCCAATTGTCTTCCTATCTAAAATAGAGCCAAAAGGGAGAATAAGACTGAACAAGAGAAAAGCTCATTATATTATGTACCCATATAAGGAGGAACTAGGTGTTTTTCTATTAAGAGAAATAAGCACCCAAATTCAATACAAGAAAGAACTTAAAACCTGGGTGGTTGGGTGTATGACCATACCACTCACCCAACCAGTTGAAAAGCTCTCAGGTCCTCCCTGCTTATTTGTGTTCACTTGCTTTGTGAATATGCATATGCTAATCGATAATAAACGGTTTCTCAACATGTTATCAACGTGAGTTCTATGGAATTGAAATGCAAGGGCCCTGTTCGGCAGGCTGTTTTTTTGACTTATAAGCCGGCTGTGGCTGATTTGCTGTGAGAGAAAAACACTGTTCCACGGCTGATAAGTCGTGCTGATAAGCTCAGCCGAACAGGGGGAAGGGGTGAGAGACCGACCCTACCGATCTATTATTCATGTAGCACAAGAATATTGCCTACATGAATGAGCATGAGAACATCACCCATGGATGCCTAAAGCATCATGGTCGGGTTCGAGCATGACTTGACGTTGTAGCTCCCAAGTGCTACACCGGCCCTGAAGCACCGAGTTCAACTATACGGCCCCGGCTTCCTCCTCCCCCACGACCCCACTCCGGTGGCTCCTTCCCCCACCCCGGCGTCCTCATCCACCGGGAGCCCCTAACACCCGCAAATCAGGTGGTCCTTCACCTAGGCGAGATCAATGGAAGTGGCACGGCAGTGTTGCAGGGGAGTCCACGACTCTCTTCCACCCTGGCGTGGCGCTCTCCCTAACCCCGACAACGCCCTATCTCACCTCGACGACCGAGCTCCGCCCACCCTAGCAGCAATGGCGCTCCTCGCCCCCCCATCCCCTACCGTCACCGCCGAGCCAAGCCCAGTGCTGGTGGCGCTGGTGCTCGCGTGCGCTGCTAGTGCTGGTGCTAGTGGCACTCGCGTGCAGCCGCTCACCGCCGGGTCTCACCCCGTCAGCCGGAATCAACCGGCCCAGGCCTCACTCCCCCCTTACATTACAAATGTATGTTTCACGTCTTTCAGACGTTCTAGAGGTATATTGCAATTGTTTCATGGATGTTGCAAAAATAGATCGGGGGATATTGCACATGTTGCATATGTTATAAGTGTTACATAGGCATGTTGCAAACGTTTGTTCGAAATGTTTCACCTATTTCAGATGCATGTTGCAAGTGTATTTAACTAGATGTTGCATATGGTTCAGTGGCTATACAAGTTGCAAGCGTCTATTCAAAATATTTCATCCTTTTCAGAGGTACATTGCAAGTATTATCTGGACATTACATATGTTGCGGTAGCTATACACATATGTTACAAGCGTATATTGAATGTTTCACATGTTTTTAGACGTATGTTGCAGAAGTGCTTCATGTCGCAACATTACCACCAGTCAGTTCCCGCGGACGCAGGTGGTCCCCGTTGTGCGCACAGGAAGCGAAGTAGGCGTGTGTGGTCCCACCTACATGCGCAGAAGCAGGCACAGGGCGCGCAACAGCATACAGGACGGGTGTGCAGGTACAACAGTGCAGTGCATTCGGTGCAGGCGCAGCAGGCAGGAGAGGCACGGTTGTCCGGAGCAGCGTGGACATCCATGCCTAATCGGACGTCCATGCCCTAGCTCGTCCCTCCTCGAAAAGTCTTAGTGAACAATCAATAGAATCACTCAACTAGCTGGTGGATCGATATATCACCGGTCAGATTTTTATAATCCAGCTTTTACGAGCTAGCTTCCTCAATTTGGAAGAATCCAAACTAGGATTAGAGGTTGCCGAACCTTCTTAAACTGAACCCAAACTGCGGCCTAGCATGCTGAATCCGTCGGTCGCCATGGCGCCGGAACGGCGCTGGGCTGATCTGCCGCCAGATCTCCTCTGCCGCATCGGAGACCGGCTCGACCTCAAGTGGTATGCCAACGCGCAGGGCGCCTGCACGGCGTGGCACCGCGCGCTCGTGCCGCCGTCGCCCGCGCTCCTCGTGGCCGCCGACGGCGACCGCTGGTGCCCCTACGCCGCCTCTCTCCCCACACGGAGGTCCTTCGAGCTCACCGCCATCGTCTCGGGAAGCCACTGCGTCGGATCCAGCAACGGCTGGCTCGCGCTCTCCGTCGACGACGAGAACGTCTTCGTGCTCCTCAACCCCGTCGCCGCCGTGGAGATTGTTCTCTCGCCGCTGATCTACGAGCACGAGTACGAGAGCCGCCGCGACTCGGTTTCCAAGGTCGTCTTCACCCCATGCCCCGCCAACGACGACTTCGCTGCGGCAGCGATCTGCAACGTCGACAGGATCGCGTACGTCACTGCCGGTGCCAAGAGGTGGGCCGTCATGGACCCCGTCCGTCTCACCAGTGAGGTCGGGGACCAGCTCACCGACCTCGTCTACACTGACAAAGGTAAGGTCTACTGCCTCTCCAAGTGCGGGGACGTGCATTTGCTCTATCTCCCTGAGCGCCGGCGCCGGAAGCCTGCCAACGCTGATGATTCAGGGCCCTCGGAGCCAGAGTTCTCTGTTCTCCACCCGCCATCACCGCCACCACCGTCGCCTTCGCCGCCGCCTGTTGAAGCTGAACACACAAGTATTGCCCACCCAGTGTCACCCTTGAGGATAATGGCACTCCCGTATAAGGGAGTTCCACCTGAATCGCAAGGACCACACCTGAATGCGCCGGCCACTATCAAGCCCCTGCTGCCGCTGTTCGACCCTGCCACCGTCTTTGCTCCACCTTATGACACCGTGTCGGCGTTCACCAGCGCCAAGAACTTGGTGTTCTGTGAGGGCAATCTGTACCAAGTTTGGAGGAACACAAGCTGTGCCGTGACTCTGCACCTGCCTGCAGGGGGTCAGCGCTGTGTCGCGGAAAATGAGATACTGGTGCTGAGGTACTATCTTCAGCGTCGGCGTCGGCCTTGCTGGGATGCGGTGAAGGACCTAGGAGGTTACTCACTCTTTGTGGGAAGGAACAATGCAGTGTCAATGTGTGTACTGGATTGGCGGCCATGGTAGGGATCAAGGCATGGTCTTTGACATGGAATCTGGGAGGTCCACGCCGTGCGGGGCTCCTCAGGCTGGCTTTTTACCAGGTGGTCATCCGTATAGCACAATCTGCTGGTACTTCATGAACTATGTAATGAGCAGCAGGAGCAGTGGATGAAGAAAAGTTTATCAGACCTGAGCAAGCAGATCTTGCACAAGACGTGGAAGAATGATCGCATGGCCGAACTTCTAGGTGGCATATTGAGGACCACCAAGCACCTTGGTGTAAATTGAGTTTTTCGTTTGTGGTCTTGAGAGTCAGAGCTTGATCTCAAGGCAAAGCAAAATCTTGCAGAGAAGGCTAAGGATCTGCCTCATGTGTAGCCTGTCTCCTAAAATAATGCTCAGTTTGTTTACTTGCCTGGAGCCTCTATAATATTTGTATGTTTTTCCAATGTAACCGGATAATTTTTGTCTTTCTATACTTAATTTTCATGTTGTTGTGTTGAAATAATTCAATGGATTATGTAATGTGTTGAAATAATTCAGTGGATTATGTAATATTTTGGGTGCTGGTAATGTTCTGAATTTTACTACCAAAAAATATTATAAACTACTAATGTGCACACGCGCTGGACGCACACGTGGCATGCATACGGGAGGAATTAGAAAAATATTTGAGAGAGGCCTTCATCAGTTGCCTATAAATAGGGCAAAACCCAAAGGAGAGCCCAGAACTGAACAAGAGAGAAGTTTATTGTACTCTGCACTGCCCCTGTACACCATATAAGAGAAAGAAATAAGAAGCTCCGCATTCCTCTCTATTTCTCTGCTATGAGTGTACATACACCAATCAATTTATCAAACGCTTTGCGCCATTATCCTTGCATCATTGGAAGTTTGAGCTCTCCAATGATTGATGATGTGAGGGGAATACATTCAAAAGGGTTAAAAGAATTGACGTAGTACATTCTCAACATTTTTAAGACAACAGGGACCATATATATGTATACTCCATCCGTAAAAGAAAAACAACTCTAACTCTTTACCATGTTAAAGTATCTTAAGTTTGATTAACTATGAATAAAAAAATATCAATATTTATTATATGAAATAAGGATTATTAGATTAATCATGAGATACATTTTTATAATATATATATTGGTGGCATAAACATTAATATTTTTAAATGTATATTTGATCAAACTTTAGATACTTTAAGAAAGAATGCACCTAGCATTGTATGGTATATTATAATTACAAAGATGACTACAATATACACATGAATGTTGCCAACTACTGGATTCGTGCAACCACGCAGATTGGCTACCTAGGCTACAGCTACAAAGATGACTACATCAACATAGTGATATGGAGATCAAATCCAATTGGTTCCAACAATGTATAGTGTTATACTATAAGGTTAAGTAGCACAAACTTACTGACCAAGTTTTTAAAGACATCTTTGCAGCTTGGCGCTGTGCTTCTCTCCTTGTTCTACCAATTCCTTCACCAACCTTTTCCCCAACAATCCAAACCTGAACAAGATGCAATTAAAAAAATAAGGAGAAATATCATAAGCACAATAACATTATTACAAGTCCAACTGAAAATCAGATACCAATGCAGGTTTTGGCTGTCAGATTCGTAATTTCCTATGAGAATTATGTTGAAATATATTATCAGAATAGGACACTTATCGACAAAAGCTATTCATTCTGGACTTCCTTGTTTGATCATATTGCTAATATAAAGAAATTGGTCTACCTAGATAGAGAATTGTAGTTTGCAGTATCACATAAAGTTGACCTGTACTCCACCTAAACACGAAAGGAAATGTCATTGATTACAAGAACAAGTCTTCTAGTCCATTAGTGTTGAATGCTACTAAAGAGGCTAGGGCTGCAGGCTCATAGATTCTATGAAAATAAATGCCATGTGTTCCTTCTTTGTATAGATTCTCTTGTCTAGTTCTGCTGCTCCTCTCAGGCTTGCAATTGCTATTGTTTTGTTTTTGGCTTTGGCTAATCCCTTTCTGTACAGTCTTCTCAATCCTTTTTCCTTAATAAAATCCTACCGTGGGGGGTCTCCCCTGCTGTATCTTACGTTAAAAAAAGTATTGAATACTACAAGCACGTTAGATCCACACTTCAATGCAATCCCCTGTAATATGCCACCAAAGGTCCCTACATATTGTGGCAAGTGTCTTAATGATTCCATATGGTTGTTTCTCTGGCTTAAGGGAACATGCCGAGCTGCTAGCTCCTCACCTTCATGGCATAAACACAGTTAAGCATAAATCCGTCCTATAAATGTCATATGTATACCAAGCTGCACTTAGTGAAAGCGAAATCTTGGTCTATCAAATAGCAAGCTTTCATAATCGTGCCACCTTTAGTGAAAGCACATGTGAAATAATTATTAATTATTCACCATCAATGCATTAACTCATAACAAACTCATGTGCATATTGCTGGTCACATACAACTGCAGGATCATTAAAACAATTGGTAAAAATAAGCACCTCAAGCTACAAATAACAGAGTGAGGACCTTGTTTACCAATGTGAACAGAGACCCTCAATGTGAAAAGGACAAAGGAGTGAGGAAGGGACAGAGGGGGGGTTCTTTTCTGTTTTAGTTCTCATATGAATTGCATGTTGCGTTGTCACAATTAATGGTAGACAGATAGATAGTCCCAAAGATTCATCTAATCAAACTAACTAAAAAGCAACTAATACTGAGCAACTTATACCTAACTTCTCTTCATCTAACTTGGAATAAAGCAAAGCATATTTGGCTTATCATTAAGAATAGCCAGAGCACCTGTGGTGGGGTTGCAACTGCATGTGTGGCAACACATGACAAGGGAGTGCATGGAAAATGGCCCCAAAGAAGAACATTAAAACTCAAAGGGGGGGGGAATAAATTGTTCAGATATACCAGAAAAGGATATGTATTTTGGAGTTGCATGGTTCTGAAGCATGTGGTGAGCCTCGGTATGTGGTACCTGAACCAACCATATGCTTGTCACCAAGTGTTCAGATGGTCACTTGCAACTGAAATACAATTAAAATTTTATTAAAACCACGTACCAGAGAGGGAAACCTCTGGTTCTGATAGCTAAATCTATCAGAGGACATAGGATTATCCCCACCATGAAAGAATGAAGGATGAGGTGGTTGCTTTTTCTCATAAAGCATAGAATCAGATTCTACAGTGAAACCTGCTGAACCTCTATTCAGATTACTTGGGTTGATCCCATCCTCTGCTGGAAACCAATTCCCATGAGGTTGCACTGGAGGAGCTGGAACTTGCACTGGCGGTATTACTGAGAGTGGAGGTGTAGGATCTCTTGTTTCTTGACTATGCTGTAATATGAGAAGCCTTCGCCTTGTGTTAGGAACTCAGGATCCAACTCAGACTCAGGAACTCCACCTTCTTCTCTAGCTGGAGAACCTTGCAGCGGATCTGAAAAACCTGGTTGAACAACTGGCTGGCTGAATGGAGGCGACATCGTGCCAAGGGGTGGGGCTAATGGTGCAACTGAAGATGAAAAAAAATTCTGAGCAGTAAACTTTTCTGGTGTTTCGAAAAGCCAAAACGTCTTATAATTTGAAATGGAGGGAGTAGTAAACTTTTGTAAATGGCGTAAAACCCATCATATGAGCTGCTAAACCTTATAAATAGTAATATGCATGCTACTATCATGCACAGGCATAAAAGTAGAAACATTTCTTGAGAAACTCCTACTTAAAATCACAAAACTAAGCAAAATGGTAATAAACAAGTTTGAGACTTGGATTTAAGAACTATCTCCCTTATTTGATAGGCTTAATTCCAGAAGAGGCACGTTCTCTATATATCACAGACAGCCAAAAGGGCTATATTACTACTCTCTCATATGCCGTCTCCCATAGAACTTGCAATTTATTTTCAGGTTTTAGTATCTTGTTCTGTTACAAATACTGTTTGTTGACGTTCAGACCCGGGAGGGTCCTAGACCAACGAGTGAATTTGTGCTGCGTGCTCTCTAATCCGGATGGTGATGCAAGGAGTGTACACGGGGGTTTATTCTGGTTCGGGCAAAGAAGGCCCTACGTCTAGCGGGGGGAGAGAGTATTGTATTTTCTTGCACCGAAGTGCTTGCGTAAGGGTTACGAGTTGTGAAAGAGAGAACCGTTCCCAAGTCTCAAAAGAAAGGGAAAATGGGGTGTTGCTTGGGATGTTAATCGCCGAAGTGGAGAAAAATGTCTCCCTTCTTCCTCTTGTGGAGAACCCTCTGCCCTCTCTTTTATAGGGTCGAGTGAAGGCTGAGGGGTTCCTAAAACCCTAAGGCGGTGCCTTAGAGGTGAAGGTTCGGCGGGTGCTGTAGAGGTCGCTATAGCGACGTGCCCTGGTAATGGCCGACCATCCCCGGGATGTCGCGTTGGTGTTGATGACGGGACGGTGAAAGGCCCCGGGTCCTGTGGCGAGCGTGTGATCCCTGTGGTTGTCGTGCGGGCGTCATTCCTTTGTTGACCGGCTGCGGTCGAGGCCGGGTCGGGACGTAACTGAGGAGGTCAACGAGGAACGAATAAGACCGATCCCTAGGAAACCCGGGCGCGGTGGTCGTCATCTTGTGAGTCGAGGGGGTGTTGATGGTAGAACAGTGCTTGACGTGGTGTGAATAGTGGCAGCTTTTTCACCGCTCATCCCGGGATGGACAGTAAAAAGTGGGATTAGACACGGATGTTGCTCCCATGATGGGCGCTGTAGCCACGTTAGTGGAAGTGGTTGCATTGAATGCCTTTGTCGGAAAGTAGGTGGATGAGGAGGGATCGACCGACTCGAACCCGGGTCATACGAGTCGGAAGTTTTCCGGAGTCGAGACTTCCCGTCGAGTGGGCCTTGTACGAGTCAGAACTTAGTCGAGGGTGCCCCGTTTTCACACATTTGCAGTCTTGGATCGGCGTATCCGTGTAGATGGAGTTTTGATTTGATTTTTAGGGGGTCTTCAGGATGCGGATTCCTCGGGGGTTTGCTCCTTTTAATTGTTGGTTTTGGGTACCCCTAATTTAGGTACTTGACACTGTTCTACAGCAAAGACTTATCCACATAAGAAAACCAAGTTAAGGATAATCTTCAGCCACATTCTAGGCAGAAGATGAAACCAACAAAATGTGCATTAAGTATCCAGAATATGCCAAACACAGCTTCTTCCCTAATAGTTGCAACTTAACCTTGGACTATGACCAATCAGTGATCACTAGTGGTTATATTGTAGAAATCAGAATTGAGAAAACCTGCACAGTAGATAGCCGCTAATGAGCATAAGTTGCTGCTAATGAGCATAAGTTGCAGTTCCAGCATCCACCTAAACCATAGAATGAGATGTTTAAATTACACTCTAGAGGGCACAGTACAAGCTCTAGCTGCAGCATAGGCATCTGCAAGGCCAGGAACAGAATCCTTGTGACAGTTGATGAACTTTGATTCGAAAGCCTCTTCTCTATAATGAACTAATTGGAAAAGGTTCATATTGCTATTCAGCAATCCCTTTTCCTGCAGCACTTTCATGACATGATGCCGAGGCACTAGCTGCTTCTCCAAGCTAAATGCGAGCAGGATAGGCCTTTGCACAATATATTGTGGCTCCATCGCAACCTCATTCATCAGGAACTCAATCTTGCGAAGAAGAGTCACATCAGATAATCCTAGTATTTGTGGCATCTTGGAGACTGCAATGGAAACCTCAGACTCAGAACAACCAAGAGTCCTCTTGAAGAACTCAAGCTTGGCAGCAACCTTCTCTTTGGAATTAGAGGCAACGGCGGACACCGCTTGCCTGAACAAAGGCGATGCGACAGGCACCCCAAGTTCTTCTGCCCGCAGCAAAAAATCCTTCACGCGTTCCGGGTTGAAGGTAAGCACCCATGGGTTGTGTAAACACACTTTAGCAACATCTAGAACACTGCGCTGACGAAACAGAGCTATGTTGGGCTTGATTATCTTCTCAAGGCTCAACGTGAAGAGGCTGCAGTTCCTCTTTGCGACCACCAGGACCCGATCAAATGAGCCGAAGAAGGGGATGAAGAACTCGAGCCTGGGAATGACGTCGCAGTCGCGGAGAGCGCGTGAGCTGACCACGAGGAAGCGAGCGATCTGGGGAGTAGACAGACCGACCCGGTCGTGGAGAGCAGCGAGGCGGGGGGCGATGTTCTTCACGGAAGAGCGGAGGAGCAGCGGGTCTGCGGAGACGATGGCGGCAATGTCGGCGCGGCAGAGGCCGGCGCCGGAGAGCAGGGCGAGGATAGCATCAGCGTTGGAGGCGGAGTTGAGGCGACGGTAGGAGAGCTCCCCCAATGGTCTCCTGGATCCAGCGTATAATAACTCGCGGGACGCTTTCTTGAACACCTCGCGGGCTTGGGCTGGGTCGAGGCCGCAGGAAGCGACGAGGTAGTCCTCGAGGGAGAAGGGTGCGGGTAAGGTGGTGGAGGTGGAGGTGGAGAGGAGGAGGTGGGGTGGATCGAGGAGGGTAGCGAGGAGGTGGCGCGGAGTAGAGGGAGGAGGCGATTTCGGAGGCGCAACATGGCGGCGACGAAGAGGAGGGGAGGTGATTAGGCCGTCGGCCACGAAAGCAATCAGGAGGGCTCGCCGCGTGAGGGGAAGGGGAATCAAAGATGGATGGATGGGTGTGCCTGCTGCTTAGCTTCTGCGCGGCGAGCCAGGGCGCAGAGGCGGCGAACCACGGGAGAGGCTGCTGCCGCCTTGACCCCGCAGCTCAGGGCCCGGCGTGTATCGCCCGCACGGCCGCTGCCGCGCTCCCGCCTGCCCTGCGGCCGGCGTGGTTGCTGGTCGTCTGCGCCGCCGCTCCTTGATTCGCGGGCAGTCGAGACGAGAGGTGCAGGGCGTCACACAGGAAGAGGGAGTGGAGGAGCCCTCTGGAGCTGGGCTCGAAGGCCGGTTTGGAATGCTGGGCTGCCAACGGGAAGGCCGGTTTGGAATGCTGGGCTGCCAACGGGCACATGACTTGGGCCGTTATGGACCGGGCCATCAAAATTTAAGCAGAGTTCTCCACGGTGCACGCGGCTTGGGATGCTAGCAAGCTGGCCAGCAGTCCCAAGCGGACTCTAAGCCTGCAATTTACAACGGGTTTTTTTTTTTGGCACAGAGCAAGGTTTCGAGACAGCCCAAGAGAACACAACTATGCGCCTTCCTTTTATTTGCCTTTGTTCCTGTGAGTAGAATAGAAGTAACCACATTAGGGAAGAGATAACGTATGATTTCATAATTTGGTCTAGCATAGTCCATGTTTCGAACTTGCACCGAACCTCTAGTCAATTGCTAGGCCTCAGGCCGACCGATTCGAAGCTTGATCTCCCTCGCTGGCAAGTTCTTCAGGCCAAGTAGGAGATGTCCAGTAAGCATTTTTTTAAACGAAATCCAGTCAGCACTATGATTCGAGTTGTTACTTGTAACATGTCGCATCTACAAGGATCTGTTTGCTTGCATCCTCCCAGGCAGACATCTGTGCTTAAAACCCAACGCCTGGGAGAGCTCTGACATGGTCATTCTCAGGCCCACGATCCAGCTCTTGTTTCCTGGGGCTCATTAAAGAAGTCATTGCGAATTGTGACGTTGGCAAAAGACCAGGTATACTAAGCCCTTTTAGTTCCCCTCCAAAATGCAAAAAGTGCAAAGATACCCTATCACATCACCATCGCATCAAATTTTTAGACACGTACATGAAACATTAAATATAGATAAAAAATAACTAATTACACAATTTGCTTGTAAGACGAATCTTTTGAGTCTAATTAGTCAATGTTTGGACAATAATTGACAAATACAAACGAAATACTATAGTATTTCTAGCGCCTTCCAACTTTAGAACTAAACAGGCCTAACAGAAATGCCAAACTCGCGCAGTGGAAGTGTTCATGGGTATTTGTGGCAGAAACAATGCCCTTCTTTCTAAATGGTTCAGAACCATCATGGGAATCCTCACTTTGCCGAAATAATACACAGCCTATTTCCAGCTAAACAAGCTCAGATCTGGCTGCTGGTGTACAAGCTCAGATTTGTGCTGGTGTTTCAGGATCCTTAAATATGGCAAGACATATGAACTAAGTAACTGAGATCAACTAGCAGAATAGAAGACGAAAATTGAGCAAGGATTCCTTTTCTTAATAACAGACAGAGTGACATGCACAGGAAAATAAACTACATAATAGCCGTTAAGATCCATCAATAGGGATGAGCTATTTTATCATGTAAAGTGGAATCTGAATTAGTTTACTTGATCTTCTTTGAATGAATCTCAAGAGCAGAAGTTGATTCATAGCAAGAAACAGAGAAACGATTAATGCCAAAAGGAAGGGGCAACAAGGGCCGCTCTGCACCTCTTACTGGTGGGAGCACGTTGCAGTAGCGAGCTTGGCAGGAATGGCCAGACAACAATGTACGGCACAACCAAATGTGTCCAATCATTCCATGTAATGATTCCCAGTAATCCCACAAGACTATTTGACACTAAAAGAAATAAGATAACCCATCCCTGAATTAATTCAATGTATGTTCATTCAGGAAGCAGGTACATGTTTCACTGATTCAATTCAAATAATTTTCCATAGAAGAGCCCCTGGAGCAATGATATCAAATGAGCAAAATATACAGCTCGTTGAGCAAAGATACTGGTATTTCATATGTACTATGTTGCATATTAGCAAACAATGTTTCAGTATATAAGCAAATATTTTGATATTCTCAAATGTCATAGGTCAGAATGTGGGTCCATGGTGCAAGTTCCATGTGAAAAAAACTTCAATACTTCTCGAAAGATGGTTTTACTCTACAGAACCAGAGTCATCGTTGGCATATAAAGGAGCTAACATTTTAGGCAATAATTCTTCATCAGGATAGATACATGAGAACTGCAAGAACCATAAAGCGAATTTATCAGGACTGAAAAGTGCATATGTATTGCTTTCCAGCAGAGATATCAGTGAAAGGAGTAGATATATATGCCATAAACCTCCTAATGAAATTAGCTTGTGAGGTACATTACTTGCCTATATTAGATATGGCATTTCTGAACATAGTGGTTCATGGGGATAGATATTAATACCATAGCAAGTAATGCGAAAACAACAATAGATGCATGATATGATGATGGTGTAAATTACTTACGCTTCAGTAAGGCATACTGCTAGATTGCTGCTTGACTGAAGAAACCGAACAGCAGCAACCTGCTGCTCTTCTAGTGCTAAATCAAGAGTGTAAATTGGGCCAACAAAGAGAAACAACATGCCAGCTCTAGGCACAAGCTAGCTGGACCTGTAACTATATGCACAAGCTGCTAAAACTAATATAATATGACTTTGCTTCCTTTTTTAACACAAAAAAACAGATTGGAAAGGTTTGATAATGGTGGTCATGTGCTTATGCAAAAAATAAATGTGGATTACCATATAGAATATCACATAAGAGAAGTATACGATGGAAAAGAAGGCTCAGTATAGAGTTGCTCAAAACTTTCAGCATTCAAACTTGGTAACACGCTACAACCATTTGGCTAAGTTGCAAAACAGAGCGAGATGAAAAATGTTTTCTTGTGCTTTCTTGTTCAAAAAATGGACCACAATGTAATAGTTTGAAATGACTGGAGATAACATCAAACCATTGTGCTTGAATAGCCGCTCTGTTGCACACATGGCAAAGCATTGAACAGCCCTCTGTACAAATAAGTAGCAGTAAGATTATGGCAATGGCAAAAACAATGAAGTAGTGTCATCATGCCAAAAATGCCAAATTTTGGAGAAAGGGCACATGCGTGCGCAAGAATTTCCTTCATGGTCAATGTTTCAGGATTCCCTGTTTGACTATATGCTAGATTAATTAGTTTGTCTATATGCTCTCTGCTTGCTAGTATATTAATTAGTTTAATTGAGAACTTTAATCTTTCATATAAAAATTCAAAATAGAAGGCAGCATATAAATAACTCAGATTTCAAAAACACAAACCATAGAAATATTTCAGGATTCCCTGTTTGTCTATATGCTGGATTAATTAGTTTGTCTATATGCTCTCTGCTTGTGCTATATTAATTAGTTTAACTGAGAACTTTGACCTTCATATAAAAATTCCAAATCGAAGACAGCATTTAAATAGAAGTATAGAAGAGCTCTTAAGGTACATTGTGGCAATATGACAGCATGTCGAAGGTCAGGAACTTTTCTTAAGGCATGTTGGTAGGCACAGATACACAACTGTAAGTACATCAAGCAGTTCCTTTTGCACAAGCAATATGTCAAGGAACTAATAAAACTACTACAATATGATGCAATCTAAGATGCACTGTCATAAACAGACATGGTATTTAAGGTTGTTTGAAGAACACAGTTATATCCCCATTGTTTGCAAATAGAGTAACCTGTTAGAAACCAATTAATTAGGATTATTTTGGTGTTATGTTTCAAAGGGGGCATTTGAGCCACAAAATTGATATGCAACAAGAAGAAACACCCATGAGAGGAGGGCAACGGAGTGTAGAGATGCTGACTTATCCGGAGTACTCTTCCAGTTCCAAATTATTTCACTTTATTTGGAACGGAGTGAGTACTTTTTGAAGTAAAAGTAGACTTTCTGGCACATGGACCTGATTTTCCAATCAAAGAATGAATAGGTGTATCTTACATATAAGCATCCTTCACCAATGTCATCCGAAATTGGCTTTTAACATACCATCAGTCTGCATCATCCGTGTCAATTGGCTCGGATGTATCTGGAAAGATTAAGAAGCTACATATGGTTCGTACACCCGTACATGGTTAAGAGTGATGAGGTGGCGGCCTATATGTCTTTCTTTGACTTGGAAGGGGCTTGCTTCCATTCCCTGACGAGCTCCTTCCATAGGTTCCAAATCCACAGGTTGCTGACCGCAATGGCGGTGCCGACAACGAGGATCCAGGAGATCCGCACCCACCACGGGATGACGTCGACGGCCTGGCCGGACACGTAGAAGGCTGCCATCTTGAGGAGGAAGAGCGGGCCGGCGACGCCCCTGACGAGCGTGTAGAGCGCGTAGAAGGGCGGCGAGAGGGCGCCGTAGACGCGCGCGGCGGCGGGGGACTGGTCCCGCCAGATCCCGGCGAGCGTCCAGACGTTCTGCAGCAGGCTGGTGACCTCGGCGAGTACGAGGAGGACGAGGAGCGCGTAGGCGCCGTGGCGGACGAGGTAGCGGCAGGTGAGGAAGACGAAGAGCGTGGCGAGGTGGTGCGCGATGAAGAGGACGTCCCCGGGCAGGAAAGCGAGGTAGTGGAGCAGGTCCATGGTGAAGTAGGCGACGCTGTAGTCGAGGACGTGGTCCTGGAGGCGCGCGTTGGGCGCGGCGAAGGAGCGGGCCCCCGCGGGCAGCGCGAGGATGGCCCCCGCGGCGGCCAGCGCGGCGGGGGTGCCGTGGAAGAGCGAGATGAGGCAGCTGGCGCCGTCCAGCCGCTGCCGCGGCGACCACCGCCGGAACACGAGGAGCTGGCCGGCGCAGTAGATGGCAGCGTACATGGCGAGGAACGCCGGGAACAGCCACCGCTCCTCGGCGGACAAGGACGCCAGCAAATCCATGGTCGGGCTGGGAACCCGCTGGATCGAGGAGAATCGGTCGCGCCGGGACGGAGGACTGGAGGTGGAGGCTAGGGTCTGGGGCGGGGCGGGGCGGGGCGGCGGCGGCGTGGAGACTGGAGAGAGATGGACGGCTCTGCGCTGCGGTTGCGGCTGGGTTTGGTGTGTTGCGGTTGGGGAGGGGAGAAGGCGAGGCGACACATATAAACAAGTGCTTGCCAAACCGAGATCGAAACGAGGGTTTTTGTTTGTTTGTTTCGTGTGATTTTAGGCTGCTCCGTTTTTCTGATTGCGACTCGTTATTTAAGGGTCGCGTGTTTATTTCTTTTGGGTGAGCTGTTGCTACTTTCTTTTTTTTTATCAAAGAGCTGTTGCTACCAGTACTTTATGGAGTTGTGGTTCGTTTTTTACAAAGAGTTGTGGTTCGAATTGGACATCCTCTAGAGCCTCACCTAAAAAGATATTGCCTCTTGTCCGAAAAAAAGGTAAAATTCTAGTTCTATCTCTACTCATCAAACTATTTAAAGTTTAATCAAGTTTATTTATATAAATAAAAATATTACCACTATTTATAATACCAAATAGGTCTACTAAGAAAATATATTTCACAAAAAATCCAATAATATTTATTTGGCATCACAAATATTGATAGTTTTTTTTTATATTTGGTCACCTTTGAGATGGTTTGATTAGATACTACGAATCTATGGGATCTGAATCTATGATATATGGAGTTGTATTCCTTTTAGTACAAAAGGAATATATGTATTTTATTAGATTCTCTTCGGCTGTTCGTTGAAGTTTATAAAATTGAAAAAAGACTGCTTTAGATTAGTACTCCTAGTATGATACCTTTTTTCTTTCAATAAAAAAATCCACATCTACCCATTTCCCCCCCTCTACTATGCATCACCCATGTATTGCTTACCATTATTTCAGAAAACAGACCTGATATTGCAACGCTAGAGTCTGTAAAGGTGTGGTGTGCTTGTATATATAGCGGTGTCGCTGTGTTGGTGAACAAAAATGTAGTACAACACATTTTTTACATTTTATAGGTTTTCCTGAGTCGGTAAACCTTTTGTCTAACAACTCACGTTTCATGTTATTAATCTTCTACTGATAAAGAAAAATGGTCATTCTAGGTCTGAAAAGGACGTTGATACCATGAAATCTTTTCTTTTCTCAGATGGAGAGCGTTTGGTGGGCAAGCTATGACCATGTCTGCCTAGCTTTGGACTAACTTGCGAACTTGAAATACTAGGAGTAGCGAGCAAATAACTACAAAGCTCATTTTAGTCGGTTTGGCTTCCAAGCAAGAAGTCCGTGTCTGGTTTAAGTTCCTCAATTGGCATCCGTATGTTTGTTTTCTCATATTTCCAATAGTAATATCAATACACGATGTATTAAACTGCATAAAAAATCATAAACATAGAGCCTAAACAGGATTTTAGGGACAAATAGTTAAATATCTGTACGTTACTATGAGCACAAAAGTCCATCACGATGTTTCATGGCGATGCTTCATGTTTTTTTAAGGAATCTACCATATTTCAGTCTGTTCAGGCGATGGCTACAAGCAAGATATCTATCCACGCTAAGCCAACGGAGCACACGGAGAAGTCCATTCAACAGACAAACCATCGCTTGATCGAAACACAAATTCCAGGCGATTGTTCTATAGGAAAAATGGTTTTTAAATTATTTCTGACCATATGGTTTTTATGTACCATGTTGCCATTTTTATTATTGTGGTGATTGATCGGGATCCTCTGCAAATTATAGTGGGTTTTGTTATACTTTTTTTTTCTAGTGCCACCTTAAACTTGCTTTCATGCAGCAATCATAACACTCCAAGTAATCATCTTAACCCAAAAATAACAGCTCAGTACATATTTGCATTTCAACGATGAGCAAAGTTACAAACAGTCAACATAAGGATGTCGTAGTTTTCACAACTCCAAAAGATTATTTGTATTATATCTACAAAGTGCCAAGTCAGGCGACTGTGGTAATGCTTTTGCCTTGTTCTGCTATTCTCTAGATTCTGCTTCAATAATGGGGTATAATTCGGTGTGTATAATCCAATGCAACATAATCGAAGACGGATGACCATAGTTGTGTTTCTTGATAATTGTCTTTATTATTGTCTTATACAGCTGATGTTACCGATTATACCTCGGGTAGTGGTTTGATCATAATCGAGAATTTTATTTCTGAACCTACATACGAGCATATGTACTAAGTCAAGGACTTAGGGATGGATTGTACCACAAGAAATCTAACCAATCTAGCACAATGTCATATTTTAATTTCGCTGCCATCCAAAAAATAATAAGAATAAGAGAGGAACATCTTTTTTTTTTTAAACTAACATCTTGTTGGCACTTAGGAGAGATGCTTGGGTGCTTTGCTCAATTTTACCTAGCCAGGTTATCAGACAAGGCAAAGCCAAGTAAGGTGAGTCCAAATAAAACTAGTTGTTTGGTTATTTTGCTCAGTGTGAAAGCTTTCCTACCACCGCAGTCCGCATACAAGCACCAAGTGCTCGTCTAGGTGGTAGCTACGTAAGGCCCCGTTTGGCACGGCTCCACTTCATCAGTGAAGCCATTTTTTTGTGCTTCAGCTCCACGAACAGCTCCTTTTGTGGAGCAGAGCCGTTTTTAGTAAATTGTTTGGTAAAAGAGCTCCACATGCATAGTTTCCTTGAAACATGCTCTCACAAAACGCATGCATGATGAGGTGAAGCTGGGAGAAGCCACTATTTTTGGCTCCTTCCCACCCCAAAGCTCTGTGAGAGCACGTTTTTAGGGGCTCCATCGGTGAAGCCGTTTCATTTTACCCCGTTTGGCAGAAAACGGCTCCAAACGGCTCCTGAAGCCGCTGGAGAAGCCCTGCCAAACAGGGCCTAAGATATTAGCTAACTTATTAGCTAAGCATTAAAACAAAACCTCAACTATTTTTTAGAAGCTAATTACTAGTTGTATGAATCCAAACAAGTCCTAACAATATTTTGTCAACCACTGTTCCGGTCCGGCCTCGATATACAATTCCCACTCTCGTCGTCTTGGTCATGACTCTCAACAACTTAGAAGGCTTTGAATGGTTCTGGTGCTTTTTAATCTGATATAATAGTACTCCATGTAGATTGTAGAAGTCAGTGACCATGTCAATGCAACTTGGATGTGTGCATAGCCGAGGCCGAGCTGCCCTGTGAAATATGAATTTCGTGCTGAGCTCTTCGTTTGGCTTCCCCTATGCTCGCTCGCGGCCTGTCTCAACTTCTCGCGCCATGGAGAAGGAGAACCCAGCGTTCACGGCAGAGGTCGACGTGTCCCGTGGCTCGTCCTACGGCAGGTTCATCTCCGGCGTGCGCAACGAGCTGGTGCTTCACGCCAGCGCGACGCGCCACCTGGAGCTCGTCCTGCTCCAGCCACAGGAAGAGGACCCCAGGAAGGCACCGTGGTTCCGCGTCGCGCTCCGGTGCAGCTCCTCCGGGGACTCAGTGCTTCTCCGGGTACGCGCCGACAACCTCTACATCTCCGGCTACCAGAGCCCCGACGGCCGGTGGTGGGAGTTCCGGGGCGGCTCGGTCATCCACGCCGCGACGCAGCTCGCCTTCACCGAAAGCTACGAGAGCATGGGGAGAGCGGCCGGGTTAGAGCTGGAGAGTGTCACCCTTAGCAAGAAGGATCTCGAGGCCGCGGTGAGGCAGCTCGCGGCAGCGGCTGGACGACGACCCAACGCCGGCGCCGGCGGCAGTAGTCAGCAGGATACCGCAAGATCGCTGATGGTCGTCGCGGTCATGGTCTGCGAGGCCATCAGGTTCAGGAGCGTCGCCGGCGCACTCGCGCGCATCATGTGCGGAGCCGCGCGGTTCGGCCCGCTGCCGGCGCACATGGTCGCCCAGGACCGACGGCAGCCAGCAGCGGTGCGACCACATCCCGCGGCACCTGCTTGCGCCTGTGAAGATCGACTGCCAGGACCACGCCATGATGGCGCTTGGCGTCGCGCTCAACCGGCAGAGGCCGCTGGAAGACAGGCACAGGGAGGCGCTCGACGAGCATTGGCGCGCCGTGCGCGCCCAAGCACGCAAGCTCGACAGGGAGAGGACTTGATTTCATTGGCAAAAGGTATGGTCTGTGGTCTTGGAAAATGTTACTAGTAGACTCGTTATCTTATATCTTTTCACATGTCCATCTGGTGTGTGTATCAGAAAGGAAATAAATTTACTTGAGCAAAAAAAAATTACAGCATTAGGCACATGCCAGTCATCAGTTTGGAGCCCAAAATGTACAACTGATAGTACCTTATAGCTACCAAATGAAGGAACCACTTTCTGTCAATCGGTTTTACAAGTATCCCTGTACAGGCAGGAACAAGCCCACAACTGAGAGTCTGATAATTACAAAGCAGTTCGTTCGCTCACATTTCGTAGCACGCCCATAAGCCCATAGCTGATACATCATACATGGCTACTATACAGTATACACAGGCCGTAGACTCGATTGGTATCAAAATGCTTGTGAGTAGCTTATAGAACGGTAGTAAAGAAAAAGTATGATTGATGTTCCAAGGAGGACAAAAAGACTGATGATGATGGGCGATGGTGCAGTTAATATTAACCACCTCATCTCATCTTTTAGCCTTACCTAGAGCTAAAAACCTTAGTTCATGGTTTCTACTCGAACTACACCTTACTATCAGTGTTATTTTTATTATCATGCTGGTTACTGCTTCTATGATGCGCCTTTGATGTGTCAATCAGTTGTTACAACACTAGGCGCCTTGGACTGTTCCAATTCACCCTACACAAAAAGAAAATGAGGAGCGCAAATCTACCATAACAAGTTTGAATTGTTTACAATTATAATCCACCTATAGATAAGTTACTGCTCATGGCGGAATACGAAAAACAAGTTAAGGAGTAAGTTACCATTAGTTGTGAATTCTCTGCTTCCATGTCTTCACAGGCCTTCTTAAGCTCGTCCAGTTCTGATCTGAGTGTGCCGTTAATGGCGGTCAGGTCAGTTACCTTCTGCGCTAGCTCCACACATTCTTGCTGGGTAGTATAACAAAGACATGAAACCGATCAGTACATATTTTCCCTAAACAAGCAGCGCAATGTGAAATCTTCAGTTTACTTGATTGTACCAACAAAAAAGAAGCGTCTTCGAGTAGCAGACAATTTTTTATCATAAATATCATAAATTATTTTGTTGTTGTCCAAGAAAATTGCATTTGTCTGACAACCTAAATGCCAAATTAGATATGTTTAGCTGAATTCAGATTGATGAGTTCCCACAGATATTAATGGTAAGAGGAAGAAGGAAGGTCATAGGCACAATCAACTTCCCAAACAAGTAGAAGCATTACAAAATATCTGAAAATTCAAATTGACCGAGCTTATCCAACTCGCCCAAGGCCTGTCAGACACTTTCTTAGATTTGTCTAACCATATGATAGTGGTAAGGGACTATTTGAGGTTCTTCCCAGATGATTTTTTTTTACGTTGTTCTTCCCAGATGATCAGGCCAGTCACACCATTTTCAGCGTACAGGCTTAGCCAAGTTGAGAATTGCTATTTTTTTAAGTTTTCCTTGTATACTACCACTCATAATTAAAGCACTCAACTGTGCAAAAAGGGTAAGAGACCATTAGAACAAAACAATTCGAATCTCCCCACAACATTCGTTGTACAATTAGATATTCTTTATTAGACAGTACCTGCTTGCGTAGTCTTGACCTTCTAGCTGACTCTCTGTTAGATTGTTTTCTTCTCTCCTTTTTCAGTTCTCGCTCATCCTGCAAAAAGACAGCACATGACAAAGATGTTGAGAGGACCTGCTATATATTTATTGGAGTTCGAGATTTAAAGTTAGTTGTTAATGACAATTGCCACTGTATATTTCCCATATATAAGATAACCATACCATCATCGACAAAGCGCTGTCATGCTGGGAAGGCGCCGCAGCATATATTTCACCCTGTCCAGAGGTCTCTGCTTTAACTGGAGAATCACTCCAAAGTTCCATCCCAATGTTCAAGTTGGGTCTGACATAGGAGGTTGCAGCCATCTCAGGTGTCGAAATGGAGAGTTTTGCTGCAGACCTCTTTTTTGCTGTGATCCGTGACTCAGCTGCAGCATTTTGAGCTGTTGCAGCCTGCGATGGCTCACCTGAAAAGTGCCAACAGTCAGGCTGCAACAACACCAGATCCAAGCATACCACCAAAACAGGAAAGCTACCACATTGTATCTTATATAAGCAACCATTACGTATTATGATAGCCAACCTTTTACGTTGGCGCCGCTGGACTTTCTCCTCTTTACAGAAGGTAATACCTAGATAAAACTCACAATCAACCAAGACGGCCTGGGTAGCACTACAGTTTGCTGCATTTAGGTAAGGACCAACAGAGCACCTTATGATGGGCACTAGCATCTCTTTTATCTGATGAGTTCTCGCTCCCACCGGCACTGCTTTGCACACCACAATAATTTCAAAATCAGCTCAATAAACCAACTGAACAGATCAGGAATTCGCAGTGCAGATGTGCAGAGCACATTTTAGCACAAAATGAAATAGCACCTTCCGGAAGTGCAACCACCAGAGAGGGCGCCATAGCTCTTCTTCTTGCTCTTTCCTTCCACCACCGCCACCGGCTCAGCAGTCGGGTAGGGCACATTCTGCGGAGAACCAAACCCAGCAAGCAATTTCACATTCCAGATACAGCACTAGCTAGGACGGTAGAACCTACACGGAAACAGAGAAGTGCACACCGAAAATGAAACGATCGAGGGAGGGGGTCCAGGCGTTCACCGTGGCCATTGACGCGTGCGTGGCGTAGTACGCGGGGTGGAACGACACGGGGAACGGCACCGGCGTCCCGTACGGCGCCCCAGCCGCGGCCGCAGCCGCAGCCGCCGCCATCAGGTGCTGCTGCATCCCACCGCCACAGTGGACCAAAACCCTAATCAAATTCAAATCCCGGACCACCTCCCAAACGCGAGCGCGCGCACGCGCACGACGCGGAAGAACAGAAAGACGAGGCACCGTCGGTCGGTAGGTCGGTCGCTCGCACGTACCTGCGCGGCGTGCCAGGCGTAAGGCTGCCCACCGGCGGCGTAGTAGGCCTGCATCGAGGCGGCCCACTCCACGTGCGCCTGCGGCAGCGTCAGCGGCGCCGTCCCCGCCGCAGCGGACGCGTCGGCGTGGGGCGCGCGCGGGCGCTCGTCGCCGCCCGACGTCGTGGAGGTTGACGACGCCATGGATGGCCGCGCCGCGCGTGTCGTGACTTGTATGTACTCCTGTGCTGCAGCAGCGGGGGAGGCAGCGCGCGCACGACGGAAGAAAAGTGCACTACACGCAGCTGGCCCCAAGCTGCCACGCGAGGCGGAGGCACTGCAGCAGGCGCGGACAGGGGCGGCGGGGGCAGGGGTCTCAGAGTTCTGGTCGCTTCGGGCAGGCGGGGAGGTGGCGGCGCGGCGCTGCGCTTGGTCCCCGGGAGCCGGCCAGAGGGACGGCACGTGGACCGGGGCGCGGGGAACGGCCCAGGTGTCCGTGTAGGTGGCGCGTTCGGCGGGCGAGGAGAGTACGGGTGCGCGAGTGGGATTGGGCGAGGCGAGGGGACCACCGGTCAGCGGGAGTTGAGGTGCGCGGTGCGCGGTGCTCATGAGTCGGATGCCGCACGGACTCTGCTGACCTGGTGGACTGGCTGGGCCGCATGGGCTGACATGGCCCGTGGGTTTGTTTGCTGGTGTTGTTGTCTGGGCCACTACATCAGCCAACTAGTATGCTGCTGCTGTCACGTTGTTGGGCCTATATAGTCCACTAGTAGAAGCTAGAGCTACCATTGTTCTCGGTCCCCTTCAGTTTGGAAACCATCCTTGATGTTTCTTTTTCCGATTCCTAATTTTTATAATAAAGGTAATTTTATTTCAGACTCAAGCATCGTTTCATTGTCATTTCGTATACAAAGGGGGTGTTTAGTTTCTTCCCAAAAAATTTTCACCCCATCAAATTGGATGTTTAGACACATGCATGGAGTATTAAATGTAGACGAAAAAAATAACTAATTACACAGATTGTGATAAATTTGCGAGACAAATTTTTTGAGCCGAATTAATCTATGATTTGACAATGTCGTGCTATGCTAATGACAGATTAATTAAGCTTAATAAATTCATCTCGCGGTTTCTAGGCGAGTTATGTAATTAGTTTTTTTGACACACCGAAATTTTTCACCCCACGAACTAAACACCCCTTAAGTAAAAAAGTCTATTAACCATCTACCTTAATGGTTGTCTACTTCACTCTCACCTATAAAACCAAGTATCGAAAACCGTCAAATAACCGTTTGAGGTGATTTTGAAGGCTGTTTCACTGACGTGTCATATTCTACATGGGTGCTAGTAGAAAATTTTGCACAACCCCTAATTTATCTAGAGGTGACTATGTAACTCCATCAACTATAAACCCGATATTATAGTCCTTAAAACATATAAGAGCATCTCTAACAGGAACCCTAATAAACTGGGCATCTACTCTACTTTTTGGTGTTGGGAAAAAAAACTCAATTCAACATGGTCCAGCTCAAGTCCCTACTTTATGGAGGCCCTCAAACATTCCCCCCGCACCCCCTCCCACCGGAGTTCTATCTCGGGGTGCGTAAGGAGCTCCCTATTTCTTCTCCCAGCAAAAATTTCCCCACAACAACTCACTTCAATACATTTTTTTCTTCATTTCTTCATAAATCTCTCCGGTACCCAAGCCCTATTTCCCTCCGGTGGTGAAGCCCCTTGGTCCGGCATGACCACACTATTTCCCACAACTTTACTATTTGGGGAAAAATATTTCCATGACTTTCCATTTCTAGAAAGTTATAAAATTATACCTAGAATTTTTGTGCATAACATTTTGTGAGACAAAATTTAGCATCACAATTTTTCAATATATGATTAAATATAATTTTATAGATAACTTATCGTGACAATATTTACATGACCGTTGAAACCCAACTTGTTCATAACGATTACCACACAAAACTTGCTATAACAATTTCTAGATGTAACTTTTCTAGAGAACAATTTAACTTATAAACATCATTTTTGTTAGTCAAAGTATTTTGAAAAAATACACACAACTTGTCTAGAATAATTTTTGTATAATTTGGTACGGACAAACTTTCTCAACCTAATTGTTTTCATAGTATAGAAAATAAAAAAAAGGATAGGTTAATATAATAAAAAACTAAGAAAAAATGAAAGGAGAAAAAGTTCAATTAAGGGGATGCATATATTAGGGCATTTCCAATGACCTTTTTTTTGCGACGAAAGAAGAATTATATTAGATAATAGCTGGGTACATCAACACGTTACAAGCACTCTGGATTGTATAAATATCTAGAAACTGATTTTCATCTAAATTGTATCCACGCTGTGAATAGCTCCAGATCTCAAAACTAAACCTGTACGACACTTTATAATATGGATGACCGTACAGGCAAACACTCGGCAAAAGGGTCTAAGAATAGATGCCCAATGAACGACGGCCAACATTCATATAGGCAGAGTTGAGAAACTTCTTCTTTCTGGTGTCTTCCTTCTTCTTTTTTCTGCCACTGAAAAATGAGGAAGACTCATTTGAAACTTATTCTCCCTATACCTTCATCGTGACCAGTTCTAACCACAGTAAAACGGAGAATAATTTTCAATGACCAATTTTAATAAGCTTTGTATTAAGCCATGTGAAGGAGAGAGATGTCTAAAACTTTTTGAGCTAATGGGAAGAGAAGAGATTAGCCGAAAAAGTTTTCTAAATTTCTTGATTTAGCTATTCTCTAAAACAGAACTCTCTCAAAAAAAAATTAGACTAGTCCGAGAGACTCGGTAAAATTTGCGTTCTCCATATTCAAAAGCGTGCCATGTCACCGGGTCCCGACCCAAAGGCAGAGCGAGGCAGCCAGAGAGCAAAGCAAGCAACCTGCTTGCTCCTCCAGAATTGCAGCGTTTGCTTTGCGCTGCTTGTCTGCCTTCGTGCAGGCTGCAGGCATCCTTGTCTGTTGCTTGGTGATGGACAAGCACACCTGCAGGCTCTCTCTGGCGGTTCCACAATGGCCGCGTCGGCTACAGCATACTCGTCGTTGCGGCAGCAATCACCGCCCGCAGCCAGTCGTCGGTCGTGTAGGACGTAGAGCCGGCGATGCTTGAAGCGGGCATGCCGAGGCACGCCTCCACCGGCGGTGGCGTCCTCCGATCCCAAGCAGCCAGCGAGCGGCGTCTCCGACACGACGCCAGAGGATGACGTGCGTGCGTGGCCATGTCCCTCGTGATGCTGTCTCGGGACTCACGGATGCAATCTAGATCCGGAGGACGACGACGTGCGGGGTGTCCACGATCACGCGCCGGACACGGTGTCGGTGCTGCAGCGGATTCGGGACCAGCCAGCGCGCCACTCTGTGGATCGTGGTGAGCATTGGAGATGGGGACAGCGTCTAGCCACCCGAGGGCCTGACTCGAGGAAGGGGACGCAAGACACTCAGCGTGCGTGGGAATTAGGCGTGGGGAGGCGGATAGCGAGCGCCCCCGACTGGCTTTTTCTAGCGACCGGAAAGCACGGAATAGCAAGCGAGCTAATCTAGAATACCGGATAGAAGATCTGTTGGAGACTGATTTCTTCTCCAGAAACTCTAAATTAGACTTTACAACAAGAATAGCAACTCTCTTGGAGTTGCTCTTTACACGTCCAAATATACCAGTGATATAACTTCTCTATCTATCTCTTAATAATAATAGATAGAATATACAAATAAAGGACACATTATACTCTTCCTATCCTATTTAAAGGTGCCCTTAAACCGCGTCTCCATCCCGTTGTTAGGGTTGGGTGAGTCACAAAGGCATATGAAGCACGTGTCGGAGTGTCGGAGAGTGTTCCCTGGGAGGTAAAGATCACGAGATTGCCTTTCACTGGATACATCGCACGCATTCCATGTGGCAATGACTGCTTGACGTACAATAGACAGCGACGAGTCTACAGCAAGGATTTCCAGAATGAAATCTGTCGGTAAGACCGGTGCAGCACTAGTTAATTAAACCTGAGTAACCTCGCTTAATCAAACCTACGTACTTCACTATTCTGGACAGGCTGCGTTTACAAATACTAAGATTTGTTTGGATAGACTAACACTAATTATTAGTTCTTGGTAAAACTAGTCAGGTAAAGAATACTATAGGAGTGTTTGGATTTGGTAAAAATGAACCTATTAACCCACCTTTAACAAAGACTAAAAATAATAAGTTAGTCCCTCCATCTTAAAATAGATGACACTTTTGATTTTTAGATATCATATTAGACCATTGTTCTTATTCAATTTTTTGTAAATAATCCTACTATAAAAGAGCGAGTTTTTTTTAGAGGATCTCCCTGCGTAATAACCATTGGATCTGGACTTCGTGCTATATAAGCCCTTCGTCATACGTGATCTTATATCTTACATGTAAGACTCCTAACACAATACGTAAAGAAAAGATTCGGATTTGTTTGAGTCCTGACGGCCGAATCGCCTACTGCAGATGCCGATTGCAGTCGTCGCCGACGAGCACGCATAGCCGAACAATTTTTGCCACCAGCAAGCTTGTACGAGGAAAATCCTCCGGTGCAACGTCTCTGGAGAGCACATAGCTTAGCAATCGACGAGCCCAAACAAAGTTCAGAGCTGTATGTAAGTCCTTCTCACATTATAATACTCTTCATTGAAATTTACATTCCATCACCATCTCCGTCAGCTTTATTTCGGTACAAGGGTTAGGTATTTTCTTTTCTATTTTTATCCGATCTTCATTATATTGCTAATTGGTTAATTAGCTAGGGCTCTTTGCTCATATATATAGACACATATTTCTATCCAAATTAAGCTCATCGACACTATTGATCTGATTGTCGTCTTTACTGATAATCTGATATATGCATTAAGAAATAAGGAATGGATATACATGGAGTCTGAATCTCATTGAAGCTAATGATTTAGTTTTTTTCTAATGTAATATTAATTATGTAATGATGTTTTTGATAAACACGTGCGCGCCGCACGTGCATATTTGCTAGTAAAATAAATGTGCCAGTATTAAAGTATCTTTAATGATAAAATAAGTCATAATAAAATAAATAATATTTATATAAAAATTTTGAATAAGATCAACAATCAAATAAGATGTCCAAGCGTCAAAAAGTGTCATGTATTTTGGGACTCTTGTTAGACTACCTACAGTGGGTACTCTAAAACGATACTCTAAAGTTTTAGAGTATGAATATAGAGTAAAAACTATTGCACTGGGTACTCTAAAACGATACTCTATCCTTTCTCTCACTCTATATTTAGAGTGGTACTGTGCTTACTCTATACTCTATAGTGGCGGACCCCACTAGCTAAACAAAGGAAAAAATGCTATAACTCACAAACCAAAAATCCAAATTAAATTTCGATTTCACCATTAAATTCGTCTCAATAAATCCATCAAAACTAGATCACACATGGATATATTTAGATAAAGTGACAAGTGGGTCCCACAGTAGATAGAGTGGATAGAGGATGATATAGAGGATAGATGAGTGCGGAAGAATTGAATATAGAGGAGAGAATCTTGCTAACTGAGACGTATAGAGGATGAATATAGAGGTCCATGAGTGCGGGTAGTGTTAGTTCACGGATCCGAAGACATCACACAACAACCACACTCCCAGTTGGAAAAAATTGAATGTGGACCGTCCGTACGCGGACACTGTACGGTCTGTGTTACTGTTGCCCCCAAGGGTGATGGCCCTATCTGCCAGCTTTGTGGTAGGGAGGGGCACACCGCCCTGCGCTGCCACAAGCGCTTCTCGTTCCAGGGCACACCAGACCAGCATCTGCGCTCTGCCTCGTCTGCCATGGCATCATACGGCGTCGACACCAACTGGTACACAGATACCGGTGCCACCGATCACATAACTGGCGAGCTTGAGAAGCTCTCCACACGTGACAAGTATCACGGCACCGACCAGGTGCACACTGCCAGCAGAGCAGGTATGGGAATCAATCAAATTGGTCAAACTTTTGTTCGTACCCTGAACCATAACCTTGTTCTAAATAATGTCCTTTATATTCCTGAAGCCAATAAAAATCTTGTTTCCGTTCATCGCCTTACGTCCGATAATCATGCATTTATTGAGTATCATCCAAATCATTTTGTCATTAAGGACCAGGTCACGAAGAAGCCTCTTCTTAGAGGAAGTTGTCAAGGGGGCCTCTATCCGTTGAAGCCTAACCCTCAGTCGAATAAGGAGTCGCTCGGTGCTGTCAAGATCCCTTCGTCTAGATGGCACAGTCGTCTTGGTCATCCATCATCTGCTATTGTTCATCAAATCCTTAGTCGAAATAGTATTCCTTTTATTTCTAAAAAGAATAAAGAAACTGTATGTGACGCTTGCCAGAAAGGCAAGAGCCACCAGCTGCCCTATCCAAGATCTACAAGCATTTCCTCTAGTCCATTAGAACTAGTCTTTTCTGATGTATGGGGTCCAGCGCCTACTTCTGTAGGCAGAAACAGTTATTATGTCAGTTTTATTGATGACTTTAGCAAATTTACTTGGATATATTTACTGTGCCACAAATCAGACGTTTTTCAGAAATTTCATGACTTTCAGAATCTTGTTGAGCGCCAGTTTAATAAGAAAATTATTGCTATGCAAACCGACTGGGGCGGCGAATACCAAAGGCTTAATTCCTTTTTTCAGCGCATTGGCATATCCCATCATGTGTCCTGTCCTCACGCACATCAGCAAAATGGGGCAGCTGAACGCAAACATCGGCATATTGTAGAAGTTGGTCTCTCTCTTCTAGCACATGCATCTATGCCTTTGAAATTTTGGGATGAGGCTTTTGCCACAGCCGCATATCTCATAAATCGTCTTCCTAGCAAGGTCATTAATGGCCAAACGCCACTAGAGCGGCTCTTCCATCAAAAACCTGATTACAGTAACCTTCGTGTCTTTGGTTGTGCCTGTTGGCCCAATCTTCGGCCATACAATTCTCGCAAACTCCAATTTCGCTCCAAACAATGTGTTTTCTTGGGATACAGTCATATGCACAAAGGTTTTAAGTGCCTTGACGTCACAGAAGGGTATATATCTCGTGTGATGTGATTTTTGATGAAGATGTGTTTCCTTTTGCCAAACTTCACCCTAATGCCGGCTCCCGTTTACGTTCTGAAATTCTCCTTCTTCCACCCCACCTGCTTAATTCTTCATCTGGTTCCGGGGACAACATTACTTCTGATCCGTTTGGTAATGATTCCCTGCCCACTAACGTTTTGCAGCATGCAGATCCTGTTGAAAATCCGGAGCAAAATGAGCCAAATTCCAGTACCAACTCCCATCATTTTATGTCACCGGGTGCCTTTCCTTTTTTGGCAGGAACACGCACAAGCTCCTAGGCTGATCCGCCTGCCCCGTCGAACTCTCACGCCGGCGTATCTGCCTCGGATCAGGAGCTGTCGGCTGCGTCCGCATCCGCTACTCCGAATGTGCCACCTGGTACCTCCGGTCCGCCACCACGGGTACACGGTGCAGCAGCTCAGGCACAAGGGGGGACAGCATCTGCTTCGAATCCTCCGCCACTGGGATCCTCTACATCACCAGCTACCTCCTCTTCGACACAGCTGGGTGCTGCAGGATCCAGTGTGGCGTCACCAGCCCAGCCTGGATCTTCTACGCCAACTGCTCCTGACGCTGCTCTGCCTGATCCACCTGTTGCTCCATCTCGGCCTACTACACGCTCACAGCATGGTATTCGTAAACCCAAGGTATATACTGATGGTACTATTCGCTATGGTCAGCTAGCTGCTACTTCTGAAGGTCCGCTCGATTTGCATAGTGCATTGGCTGACAAAAATTAGAAACATGCAATGGATGTTAAATTTGATGCTTTGCATAGAAACAAAACTTGGCACTTAGTACCACCAGTAAAAGGGAAAAATATTATAGGATGTAAATGGGTGTATAAAATTAAAAGAAGGTCAGATGGAAAATTGAAAGATATAAAGCTCGGTTGGTGGCTAAAGGGTTTAAACAACGCTATGGTATAGACTACGAAGACACATTCAGTCCAGTAGTTAAAGCAGCTACCATTCGTCTTGTGCTTGCCCTTGCCTTATCAAGAAATTGGTGCTTAAGGCAGTTAGATGTTACAAATGCCTTTTTACATGGGTACCTTGAAGAAGAGGTTTATATGAGACAACCACCAGGGTATGAAGATAAAAACAAACCAAATTATTTGTGCAGATTAGATAAAGCTTTGTATGGACTAAAACAGGCTCCTCGGGCTTGGTATTCTCAGTTGTGCAACAAACTTCAGAGCCTTGGTTTCATTCCTTCAAAGGCAGATACCTCACTCTTCTTCTATCGTAAGGGACACCATGTCATTTTTATGCTTGTCTATGTAGATGATATTATTGTAGCCAGCTCTTCGCAGGATGCAGTTAATGCTCTACTATGTGATCTTGAGAAAGAGTTTGCAATCTAGGATCTAGGTGATCTACACTATTTCCTTGGTATTCAAGTTCAAAGGAAGAAAGGTGAGCTGCTGTTGTCACAAGAAAGGTATGCCTCTGATATCTTGAAAAGAGTCAACATGCAGTTTTGCAAACCTGTGAAAACGCCACTATCCACTTCAGAAAAGTTATCAGTCACCAGTGGAACACAACTAGGAGTGGATGATTCTACAAGGTACAGGAGTATTGTGGGAGCTCTTCAATACCTTACATTGACTCGACCAGATCTTTCATTTGCAGTCAATAAAGTGTGCCAATTTCTACATTCTCCTACTACTGTTCACTGGGAGGCTGTTAAAAGGATTTTGAGATATGTTCAAGGGTCAGTCGGTCTGGGTATTAAAATCCGGAAATCTGACTCTATGCTTGTTAGTGCCTTTTTTGATGCAGATTGGGCCGGTTGTCCAGATGATAGGCAGGAGGTTTTGCTATTTACATTGGCTGCAATCTTGTATCATGGTGTGCAAGGAAGCAAGCAACAGTTTCCAGGTTGAGCACAGAAGCTGACTACAAATCGTTGGCCAATGCCACTGCTGAGGTAATGTGGATACAAAAGTTGCTTGATGAGCTAGGTATGTCGCATCCTAAAGCTGCAAGATTGTGGTGTGATAATATTGGAGCAACATATTTATCAGCTAACCCTGTGTTTCATGCTCGTACTAAGCACATAGAAATAGATTTCCACTTTGTGCGCGAGCAGGTTGCAGCCAAACGCTTGGACATAAGATTTAGCAGCACCAATGATTAGATAGCTGACGGGTTCACCAAACCTCTCCCTGAAAGACAAATGTTGCTGTTCAGAAACAATTTCAACTTGTATGACACGTTGTGATTGAGGGAGGGTGTTGGAATATATGTTCTATTGTGATCTACGCCAGATATCTGGAAGAGGTGCATGCACATGCAAGGTTGTTACACGCCTGGATTGGAGAGCAAGATACGACTTCATGTTAGTTAGTTAGAGGTACTCGGCTGTTGTTATCTTATCTGTTGTAAGCTAAGTAGTTAGTAGATTGTTGTGCAAGTTGTAAGTATCTTATCTGTTGTAAGCTAAGTAGTTAGTAGATTGTTGTGCAAGTTGTAAGTGCCACGCTGAGGGCTTTTCTCAGCTATATTAACACGAAGCCGTGAGCCTGGGAAGGCGTCACGTTCAACCATTCTCACATGGTATCAGAGCTAGGTCGTTTCTTGATAGACTCGTCCATGGCTACCTCCTCCGGGCAACCTGCTGCCTTCTCCCTGATAGGATCGCTGATAGGATGTCCAGCATCGGAGAAACTAGCCAAAAACAACTTCACGCTGTGGAAGCTGCAAGTCCTGTCCGCCATTAGGGGTGCTCAGCTCGAGCACTACCTTGAAGTTGAGACGGCGGTGGCGCCGCCAAAACAAATCGCGAAGGCGGCCGACAAACCAGATGAGTTGATTCCAAATCATGAGTACCAATCTTGGTATGCTAAGGATCAACAGATATTCAACTATTTAGTTTCATCTGTTTCCAAAGAAATTTTCGTCCAGCTCTCGACATGCACTACGTCGGCGCAGTTATGGAAGGCAATCCATGACATGACCGCCTCCCATTCTCGCGGCCGCATCATCAACACTCGCATGGCCTTGGCCACTGCGAAGAAAGGGTCCTCCTCCATCACGGACTACTTCAACAAGATCAAATCGCTTGCTGATGACATGGCGGCTGCAGGGAAGAAACTGGAAGATGAAGAAGTGGCGTCCTACGTCCTCGCGGGTCTCGACTCCGACTACGACCCGGTTGTTTCCACTGTGGGCGGGCGTGTTGAACCGCTCAGCCTCGGGGAACTCTTCACCCAACTTGTGAGTTGGGAGCAGCGTCTGGATATGGCTCACGGCGGCGATGGATCTGGCTCCTCCGCCAACTCCACCACCCGTGGAGGACGCGGCGGTTTCAATCACGGTGGAGGCGGACGCCGCGGCGGACGTGGACGTGGCCGCGGGAACAACGGCAATGGTGGCCGTTCTCAGCAGCTCAGGCGCAAGGGGGGACACCGTCGCTATTTATTAGGCAACACGTCGCAGAGATGGCCCCATTCGCTCACACACACTCCAGCCGCCTGCTTTCACCGGAACTCCAGGCGAACGAAAAGATGGCCGCCGCCGACGCCGGCAAAGCCGCCCACATGGCGCTGCACGCGCTTCTTCTCCCCTACCCGGCGCAGGGCCACATGATCCCGTTCATGGAGCTGGCCGGCCGCCTCATCGACCGCGGCTTCGCCGTCACTTTCGTCAACACCGAGTTCAACCACCACCGTGTCGTGGCCGCCGCCGCAGCAGCAGCCGGAGCGCCCGGATCCGCCTTCGCCGGCGGCCGGCTGCGGCTCGTGGCGGTCGCGGACGGGATGGACGATGGCGAGGACCGCGACGACTTCGTCCGCCTCAACGCCTGCATGCAGGAGGCCATCCCGCCGCAACTGGATGCGCTCCTCGATGCCGCCGACGGAGACCTGGGCCTGGGCAAGGTGACGTGCGTCGTGGTCGACGTCTTGATGGCGTGGGCACTGGACGCGGCGAATCAGCGTGGGCACTCGTCCGCCGCCCTCTGGGCCGCGTCCGCGGCGGTGCTCGCCGTGCTGATCGGCGCCAAGGACCTCATACGCGATGGCGTCATCGATGACGACAGTGAGAGTTGAGACAAGCAACTTAAGCATTAATTTCTCACTAATTGCTACTCCCTCTGCGCTAAATATCTGTCATAACGATTTGTTTGTTGATAAGTTTAGAAAATATTATTATATTTTTATCTTCAAATAAATTTATTATAATAATAGATGAAATGATATCTAAATATATTAATTATGTATCATAAATACTAATATACTATATATATGTAGTCAAAGTTGTTTCTCAAAAAAACAAAAATGACCATTAAAAAGAGACGGAGAGAGTCCTATTCTTACCTAGAACGGTCTTATTCCAAATTGGGGTACATGCTAGTCTGTGAGGGATAGGACGGTAATGAATCGATCCATTTTATTTCTTATAACCCAAAAAAGAAAGACAAAATGATAATAGACCATCTTACTACCTTCGTGCCTAAAAGATTGTAATCATGGGTTACGTGCCATGAAAAGTGATTTATGTTTGACTAAGTTTTTAGTAAATGGTATTCACATTTATAGCTCTAAATTAATTTATTATGAAAATACATTTCTTAATTAATCTAATGGTATTAATTTGATACTATAAATATTTATAATTTTTTATTTATAATTGGTCAAACTTGATATACTAAAAAGTGACACTATTCTCGAATTGCATTCTTTTAGAGACAGAAGTAGTACACCTCAAACCAAACACCTTATTTTGAGCCGAAAACTTCTTATCTAAACTAAAATAGAAAGTAAAAAAACTAGTAAAGATGGCCTGCACAAATAGTATAGGTAGGTATGTAGCTAGTGTTTCTCACTACAGTAATTAGTTTTTTTTTCTTACTTGAATATTTTTTTATTCTTTTGTTTAATTGTATTGGTTTTCCCTCCATGCAACCTATTGCATCCACGGCACAAACTCTATAGCTATTCGTCATGTTCTGCACCACTACTTCAGCAGTACTTTTCACCGAATGAACAATGTTTTTCTTTCTAAAAAAGGAAAAAGTCTAATTGACCCCCCAACTATAGGGGTGGTCTAGTTTACCCCCTAAACTATGAAATGGTCTAATTTACCCCCCTGAACTTTGCAAAACCGGTCAAATCACCCCCTCGGGCGGTTTTGGGCGGTGGTTTTGCTACAGTGTCAGCGGTTTTGCTACAGTAACAGCGGTTTTATCTTTTTCTTTTTTATTTATTTCGTCTGAATCTTTGAAAAATCATAGTAAATCACAGAAAAATCATAAAATAGAAAATCTAATTTTGTTGGACTTCACATGAGTAGATCTACACAGTGAATATATAATATAGTATGCTTTAGTACAAAGTTTTTGCTGTATGAATTATTCAAATTAATTACAGGAAAAAAAATAGATCAAAATTTACAGTAAAAACTTTGTACTAAAGCATACTATATTATATATTCACTGTGTAGATCTACTCATGTGGAGTCCAACAAAATTGGATTTTCTATTTTATGATTTTCTATGATTTACTATGATTTTTCAAAGATTCAGACGAAATAAATAAAAAAGAAAAAGACAAAACCGCGGTTACTGTAGCAAAACCGCTGACACTGTAGCAAAACCACCGCACAAAACCGCCTGAGGGGGTGATTTGGCAGGTTTTGCAAAGTTCAGGGGGTAAATTAGACCATTTCATAGTTCAGGGGGTAAACTAGACCACCCCCTATAGTTGGGGGGTCAATTAGACTTTTTCCTTCTAAAAAACCAGCATTAACAGCAGCCAAATTTCAGCCAAATGAACAGGGGATAAATTTCTTGTCTTAAAACTATTTTGTGTGTCTCTCTCTCATCTTCTTTTTATCCCACTAGTAACAATGGTCGTGCTTGTTGTGCAAGCCTCTCACAAGTTGTTTAGTCCCTTAACTCTTTTCTGAATTTATTTTTTATATCACCTTATAACACCGGTGATGTGCCGATTTCATACTTGCTAATGCTACCATGCCACTCTACTACATTGTTGTCAGCAATAATGCGATCCATTTATTTTGGCTAGTGACAAGCTTTCCGTGAAGGAGAAATCAAAACGATGTATGTTGCTTTGCTATGAGCTTCTCACGCATGCACATCAGAGAATCGATTAACATTTACAAGTAGGGTATCTGGTGGCAGGTATCCCACCGCCGACCCCAGGGAAAATAATTAGGTGCCCGCACGGTTCAGGTATTGGGCCGAATTTAATCGTCTTGGGCCGTCAGGGGCTGTTCTCACGCACCGCGCAGTCAGCCAAAGCAGCAGACATGCAGATTAAAAAAAAAGAGCTGACATCAGCACATCCCATACTTTTTAAAGTAAAAAAAATCATAGCTCCTAAATCAAGTATCCAAATTAAAATCCGATTGCACCATCATGTTCTTTGCAATAAACTCTTCAAAACAAGACCTTACATAGATACATTTTGATAACATTTTTTAACGAATATTTATCTCATTATGAATATGTATTTAAAGATAATCGTCGAACATCATATTAATATTACACGAACATCACAAAGAACAGTGGCGGACCCAGAATTTTTCTAGAGCCCGGGCGAACGTAACAAAATAGCATGACAATTGTCTCATTACATGATACTAAAATTGATTGTGTTGCAGTAACCATTGAAAGTTTTCAAAGGAGGCACTCTGTTAATGTAAGCTTACGGTGCACGCAAACTGTATTTTCTTATTTATATACTCTCTCTGTCCTATAACACAGTGTATTCTAGGAATTTTAAAACAAATTAAGAGAGAACATAAAAGACGTATATTCCTTCATTTTATTTCTTAATCAAACATTATTATCTACATGATTAATGGTGATTGATTGATAAATGGAAAATATTCAATGAAAAATTGATTTTTGTCCTCTAGAATGCATTATATTTGAGGATAATTTTTAAATGCTAGAATATATTGTATTATAGAACGGAGGGAGGGAGTGGATTTCATTTTAGCTAAACTCAGTTACAGCATTATCCAAGCCGCCGGCCACTTGCACGCTTAAAGACATGTCTCTTGCAGTATTGCCTTTTATGTTTCTTTCATTGCCTGACATCCTGACATGCATGTTACTACACAGCCACTTATGAACGAGCCCGGGCAGGTGCCAGGGTCGCCGGGCCCTGGGTCCGCCTACGATAAAGAATAGTATAGAACATCATATATAGACTACGTTAATACCACATATACAATGAAATGTAAAACATAAAAAAATAAAATTAATGAAGTAATTAATTATAGTCAAATAAAAAGAAGAAAAAATGCTACTGAATAACACAAAAGCATCGTTGAACATCACATTAACACTATACGACACATCACTAAATATAGATGTGTCTGGATAGGAACAAGGCAAGTAGGCATGAACGGGAATAGGCCTCCTTTCCTATAGTATAGAACATCATATGTATACTAGTTGAACATCACATATATCATGAAATATAAAATATAAAAGATAAAAAATTAAAATTAGTAAAGTAATTAATTATAGTCAAAAAAGAAGAAGAAATGCTACTGAACATCACAAAATATATCCTACAACATCAATTTATACTACAGAACATCACAAAATACATCGTAGAACATCGCATTAACACTACACGAACATCACTAAAATATAGCATAGAACATCATATATATATATACTACGTGAACAACACAAAAAATCATGAAAATATAAAATAAAATAATAAAATTTGTGAAGTCATTAATAAGAGTCAAATAAAAAATGCTACCGAACATCACAGAAAATATGCTAGAACATCAATGTATGCTTACGGAACATCACAAAATACATCGTAGAACATTACATTTCTACTTGCGGACATCAAAATATATCATATAACATTACATATATATACTGCATGAACACCGCGTGTATCTATAAATAAAAAAAGTGAAACAAAAAGTTATAAATAGAAAAAGAAAAAGAAAATAAAAAAGGAAAAAATACAAAAAATAGAAAAAGGAAAAATATTAAAGGACCACTGAAAAAATAAAAATGAAAAATAGAAAAAGAAAAAAGAAATAGAAAAAAGATAAGAAAAGAAAAAGAAAAAAACCAAAACATGAAAAAAACACTAAACAAATAAAAAAGAATAAAAGATGAAAAGAAAGAAAAATAAAAAAGAATAAAAGATGACAAGAATAATAGAACACAAAAATAAAAATAAAAGAAAAAAAATAAAATAATAGAAAGGAAATAAAAAGAAAGAGAAAAAAAAAGAAATAGAAAACAAAAAAAATAAAAGACCACCAAAAAAGAAAATGAAAAAGGAAGGAAATAAAAAAATGAAAAGGAAAGCATATAATATAAAAAGAAATGAAAATAGAAAAGAAAAAGGAAATAAAGAAACAAAAAAAAAGAAAAACTACCTACCTAGAATCTCGTAACATGAGAGGATGCGCTCGACATCTCGCGAACGGTTCGCGGTCGGGGCGGCGGCGCGTGGGCAGTGCTCCTTAGGGGCCGCCATTGCGTTAATTTTGTACGAGCGCGGAGGAGGTTGGGGGGGGGGGGGGAGTAGCTCGGGTCCGACTGGTCGACAGGGAAGGTTTCCTTATCAAGAGCCAATGTGGTTTTCGTTAATTGGTCATAATATTGGACATATGAATTTGTTCCTCCCCTAGGACACTGCCATGAAAGTTGTAAGGTTTGATCCAAGATCATTGTAATCAACACATTTTTTGGATGGGTTTTCCCCCCATTTCTCCATGTCATTAGAGGTGCAAAACCTTCCGCCACGAAAACAGGGGGAAATGGCTTGTCAAAATTGATATGAAGTAGTAACCAAACCAATAAATTTGAACCTCAAAGGCCTATGCAAATGCAAAATTTAGCTAAATGCACATATGATCTTTCATTACCTGTTTTGGCATTTGGAAGTGAAAGCCACCTGTATGTCTGTAATATTGATCAGCATCACACAAGCTGATCCATCCAGCATAAAACATATTGATATAGCAAGGCATAAAGCACGGTGGATAAGAAGTGGCATGTGAATCCAAAGTGCTTCTACGGTTCTTTCATAGGCATGCTTGTAATCCGTCCCATGATGTTCCTGTGGTTTCCTCTATTTTTATTACCATATATGGGAAAATCCAAGTTAAAACGGTGATTGAATTCTACACAACTACTACCTCTTTCCATACCTATGCTATCTATGTTAGAGTCTTTGTTTATTTTTTCCTATATCTTTTGATAAATCTAGATCGCTATAATATAGATTTACATGATCAATGTGGTAGTCTTACTTATTAATACACTATTTTTATTGATGTACTTGTCAAACGTATGGAATTTTTTTACTAATTATCTATAAAGTTTAGTTTTGAATTTATCTTACTTATTAATACACTATTTTTATTGATGTACTTGTCAAACGTATGGAATTTTTTTACTAATTATCTATAAAGTTTAGTTTTGAATGTAACTGTTTAATAATTATATTATATGGACTACTTGATTATGTTTTTTTTCTTTACATTCATGTTGAGATCAAATTATTAACGTTTTGTAGTTTTAATTCATAATTTTGCCTTCTCTAATTACGTTTTACATGAAATTTATATTTAGATATATTTCTTTACAACTTGTATGAAAACATAATATTATTTATCATTTCTATAGCATTGATTTTCTTGTTAATTTAAGCCGTGAAATTATCATAAAATCTAACGGTGTAGGCTCTTTTTCGATTATAGTCTTGTAATTGTATTAGGCATTGATACTTTAATTTAATTCAAGACATTAGATCATCATAGTATCCGATGGTGTGGGCCTTTTCTTCTTTTCTATTTTTTATTAACCTTGTGGCTGTATTAGACATAGACTCTTTGATTTAATCTAACTTGTTAAATCATAAAAAATCCAACGATGTAGGTTCTTTCTTTTTTCCTCATTATAAGTTTTTGGCTGTATTAATTAGGCATGACTTCTTTGGGTTAACACAGATGTATGATGACCCTGAACCCAATGACGTAGGTTCTTATTTTTTTATTGATCTCATAATTTATAGACCCTTGAGTGTGGAAACTCCTTTTAACGCAGTTGTACTGATATAATATATACCCCCTGTTCGGCTGAGCTTATCAGCACGGCTTATCAGCCGTGAAACAGTGTTTTTCTCTCACAGCAAATCAGCCACAGCCGGCTTATAAGCCAAAAAACAGCCTGCCGAACAGGAGCTCCAATGAGGCTGGACAACAACTCATTCCGGCTGGCCGAGTCCATGCCGACCATGGACGCTGTCTTCCTAGCCTGGAACTACATAGGCAACCGCGATGCCAAGCGCATGGTCTTCCACTACCTCACCACCACCGCGCGAGCCGCTGTTGCCAAGGCGGACGTAGTCCTCTGCAACACCTTCGAGGAGCTCGAGCCAGACATCTTTGGCCCCTACTCCCCAGCTTCCATCCTGCCTATCGGCCCGCTGCGGACCTGGCAACGTCTAAGGGCATGTACAACACAGGATTCGTCTCTAAGCGCATCGAATCTATTACACAGACATGTATAAAGACAGGTCATACAACTCAGACACAGGGTCTATCTCTGAGCTGTTCAATGCTTTGCATATAGTTAGGATCAACTATAAATAAATTCTTGTGTATCATTGCGTGGATGCTGCTGCTGCGCCCAGACGGCGACGACGAGCGGACCAGCGCGACCGAAGGCGAAGGTTCCCGCGCTCCCAAACTGAACTGCGCGCACGTGCACGGGATCCGAGCCCCCTCTGGTCGGCGACGACGACAGTACAACGGTGTTGGAGCTGTCGACTCGACCTCGGTCCACGAGCTCTACCCATCGCCTCACGAGACGACGGAGGCTCCGTCTCCTGGCATCGGCGGGGGTGTTTTTGCAAAACTGGCATCATACAGACGGGGTCAGGAGAACCGTTGTACATGCCCTAACGAGCGAGGCGCCAGCCGGGCACTTCTGGCATGCTGACAACAAGGCTTGCCTACCTGTCCTGGACGCGCAGCCCCATGGCTCCGTCGTGTATGTGGCCTTCGGGAGCTTGACGGTCATGAGCCCCATGCAGCTCCAGGAGCTCGCGCTGGCTCTACAGGCGTCCGCTCGCCCATTCCTATGGGTTTTCAGGCCTGGGTTGACAACCAAGCTCCCCACTGCTGTCGGTACCAATAGCATAGGGGTACCCACATTCGACGATAATAAAAACTAAAACGACTAAGCCACGACAAAGCACCACCCATTTCAAAATGCACGACAGGTCCGCCCCGTACGAGACCGGCTCGACGGGACGCCTCGACCGCGTCCCATTTCCGACTCGTACGAGGCCCCCTCGCCCGGACGCCTCGACCGCGCCCCGTTTCCGACTCGTACGAGGCCCCCTCGACGGGATGCCTCGACCGCGTCCCGCACGACAAGACACCTCGACTGAACTCCGACTCGCGTGAGCACGGGTCGGGGCGCTCGACCCCCTCTCTTTACCTACCTCCGGACAAAAGCCTTAGCATTTAATGCAATTACCTACTACCACCTACCGGCATGGCTGCACGCGTGGTCGACGTGGGAACAATACCAGTGTCAGTCCTCACTGTTAAACCGCCCATCCCGTGATGGGAAGTGAAAAACGTCACTGTACCCACCTTACCTCACACTGTACATCACTAGTTACCCTCGAGGGAAGATACGACAAAGTCCGTACGCCACGATTCCAGGGATTCGGACTTATCCGATCGGCCTCGACCCAGCCTCGACCCCCAACCTAGCGTAACAGGGAAGGAAGGACGGTATGGCACGACGCTCCGGGTCATTTCGACACCTCGTCCTCTACAACACCACGTCCCCAAAGGATGGCCTCCCATTTCTGAGGCACGTCGCTACAGTTACCTCAACAGAGATCGACAAAACGTCATCTCAAGGCTCCCGTCGTCCTGGCCTCCTCTCGTCCTATAAAAGGGTAGGCCAGGGCTCTGGAGAGGACAACGGACGACCAGTCATACACAACATAGCGATCAACATCTCAAGCAATCATCTTGTACTCTTTCTTTTTCTCCTTTGAGACTTGGGCTCGTCGCCCTCTCTCGCAAGCTTGTAACCCCTACACAAGCACCTCGGTGCAAGGAAATACAAACCTCTCCTCCCCCGCTGGACGTAGGGCCTTCTTTTGCCCGAACCAGGATAAACCCCCGTGTGTTCTCCTTGCATCACCATCCAGGAAAGGACACACAGCATTTTACTCGTTGGTTTAGGACCCCCTCGGGTCCGAACACCGACAACTGCGTTCACGAATCTCTTGCCACATCATGAGAGGAGTAAGGTGGTGGAGTGGGCACCGCAGGAGTGTGTGCTTGCACACCCTGCAATTGGGTGTTTCTTGACGCATTGCGGGTGGAACTCGATATTGGAAGGCATCCACAATGGTGTGTCTTTGCTTTGTTGGCCCTACTTCACCGATCAATTCGATCACGAACCAAACGTATATTTGTGATATTTTGGAAGGTGGGGCTAAGGGTGATGCCCAAGGGCAATGATGGCATTGTCGCCAAAGAGAGAATCTTGGAGAGATTGGAGAGCCTATTGGGTGATAGTGGTGTCAAGAAAAGGGTGAAAAGATTAAAAGATTTGGCAGAGAAGAGCATGGGGAAGAGGGACAATCTTTGAGGAACTTCAACGCCTTCATGGAATCTATGAGAAAGTGAATTTATAGCATTATGGTTTGTTTTTTTGGAAAAAAACTAGTGCCTAAATGTTCAATAGCAATTGATATCAAGAAATATGAAAAGAAAATATCTCTGTACCATCAATTCTAAAAGAAAAAATCCGACACGAAAGGAACTTTAGAAGCATTATGGTTTGTTGATCTAAGGGGGCGCAGAGGGAGTGAGAAGGGGGATTTGCAAAAGTGTGATTAGGAGCGGGCGGTTAAGCGCAAAATTACCCAATCCCCATGCGTCCTTTGGATCAACATCATGTGGCCCAGATTAGAAGTTTGCGTGGTTGCACGGAGAGGTTGGTTTGCACTAGATATGTTGCCTTGCATCTCCTTAATCAAGTTTATCACTTTTGCAGTCGATTTTAGTTTCTTTCACAAATTAAAACTTGAGTTAAATAGTCGTCGCATAATCTACTGGTTATGATATTTATTTTTTATCCAACAAAATAATGCGAATCAAGAGCTGGACCGCTTATAAGAGTTCGAACCCCTCAGGGGCGGATTTGTTGGCCGGAGGAGGCGTAGTTTATCTAGGCGTTGAAAAAATTCCCTCGTCTGCCCCACACCAAAGCACAAGTCTAAGGCCCAGCCCAGTCTCACGGGAACTGCGGCGCCGTTGTGTATGGGTGGGGTAGGAGTTCAGGGTTTTTTTAACTTGCGTGAGAATGTCTTCTTGTTAAGCACAATGCCCGGGTGTTGTCTTAACCCCACGGGTCGAGTTTTTTTAATAAAATAAATTAAAGTAAAAATTCATATGAACTGGTAAAAAGCTAGAACAGCTGGTTTAGAAGAAAAAGGAAGAGGGGAGCCTACTCAGGTTCCGTTTCTGAAATCTGTCAGAATTAGCAAGATGCCCTAGTGTAAACTATCAGAGTGGTCGCTGCAGCTACTTGCAGCCTGCTGCTGCTGTTTTGGCTGCAAAAGTAAACTATGTTACATTGTAGATATAATTGCAATTAGCTGCAACCATAGCCAAATATAGAGGAAGTCATGCTCCATTCTATTTATAAAAAGAAGGCACAATAGCCATTTTGCTCCCTCAACTATTACTCAAGGCTCAATTTCATGACTAAACTTTCAAAATGACCGTTTAGGTCCTCAAACTTTAGTTTTAGGCTCAATTTCATTCTATAACTATGAAGATGATCGTTTCTGTCCTCAAATTTTGTATTTTAGACTCAATTTCATTCATAAACTATCAAAGTGCATTTAACTTTTATTTTGAACTCAATTTTGTCTATTCAAAAAGAAAATGTTATATTTTAGGCACACCTTCATCCATAAATTATCAAAATTATAGATTTGCTATTGTTTCAATATATCCATGTATTCTTAAAGAATAAATAATGTTCGATGTAAGTGTAATGACTCCCACAAATATCATTTAGACGGATATGTATATATATGTATATATATATATATATATATATATATATATATATATATATATATATATATATATATATATATATATATATAATGGTACCATTATAAGGTAACACTAAAAATAAAAGTTTAAAAAACAAAATACACTTTGATAGTTTATAAATGAAATTGAGCCAAAAATGCAAAGTTTGAGGACTAAAACGATCATCTTCATAGTTTTAGGATGAAATTGAGCCTAAAGGTAGAGTTTGAAGACTAAATTTCGGTCGTTTTGAAAATTCAGGGACGAAACTGAGCCTCGAGTAATAGTTGAGGGAACTAAATGACTACTCTGCCTAAAAAGAACATCACGTTCAGCTTCCTTTTTTTTGTTAGATACTGTAGGTAGCATCATCATCATCATGAAATAATCAACCAAAAAGGCTTTGCAATAGTGCAAGCAATGTTTTCCTAAACGCTAAACGGTTGGTCACCTACCGTTTAGCCATTATTCGGGCAAAACAAACCATTAAACGAACTACACGGTCAATTAAACGAACTAAATGGGAGATTAAATGGAAACGGCATACCACCGTGTAGCGTTTACACAGTGTTTAAGTGGGCTAAACGACCGTTTAGACGAACAGTGAGTGCAAGTCACTACTACACAAACATTAATGGAGACGGGCATCACAACCGTTAATGGAGGCTTTACGGAGACGGTTGCTTTGTCCGCCTCCGTAAATCAAATAGGAAAAAGAAAAAAGAAAACCGGTGGATAGGCCCAGCGAGCCCATCCACGCACCGCCGCTCCGCTTGCTAGATCCACCGGAGAAGGGAGGGCGCAGGAGAGTGGATCCGCATCGCCGCTCGTTGGATCCATGCCGCCCCTGCCTGGAGCCGCCGCTGAGGGAGGTGGCCCCTGCATGGAGCCGTCACGCCGAGGGAGGTGACCCCTGCCTAGAGTCACCACCGTGGGAGGTGGCCCCTGCCTCGAGATGTCGCACCAAGGGAGGTCACGCGCCGCTGCCGCCATGTGCGTCGACTAAAACAACCTTCTCGTGGCCGGATCCGGCCTCCTGCCGCCACATGGGGGAGGGGTGCGGTCGAGTGGTAGAGGGAGGAGAGTGGGCGAGAGAGAGCAGAGAGAGCGCGGGGAGAGGGAGCCTAAGAGAGAGAGGTCAGAAACCCTAACTTGTGGCATATATACTTCAAAAGGGGGCTATTGGGCTGAACTAGGCCACGTGTTTTTCGGGAGCGAGGTCCGCCAAATCGGAGATAGATCTCTTAGGAGGCCCGTCTCCGTAAATCGATTTTAGGAGACAGTTATTTTTTGACCGCCTTTGTAAATCGATTTTGCGAGGCGGGCAAACATGACCACCTCGGTAAATGAAAACGACCGTCTCCGTTAATAGCCGGTCATTTTACGAGACGGTTGGATTTTGTGACCACCTCGGTTAATCTCTGGGCACCGCCTCCTAAAATCATTTTTCAGCAGTGAGTAATTAAGCCATCACAACATCTCATCGCTAATCATTTGTCACAACATCTGAAATCACAACCGCAACATCCCAAACATAAAGTCGAAGAGGAATAAGTCCCATCGACAAGGAGATACGTAGTGTTGCATGCCTCAGAGAAATTAAGGCCACCCGTTCTGGAGATCCGTGGGACTGTGGGAGCAAAGCATGAGGGGAGCATCCAGATAAAAAAAAAATACGCCATGAGACGATAGATCAAGAGGGGATTGATCCGATGAGAAAATTATCCATTTCCCTCTAAATCCCCATATAGAAGACGCATTCTCTAAATTAGCTCTCGTGGCCTCGTTCGATTTGGACATCTGGGTGCGTCGCACGCCCTCCATGTGACCGTGGCTGCTCGACGTACTATGGACAGCGATGCATGGGTCTACAACGAGGAATTCCAGAGTGAGTGCCTAATTAAGACCGGTCCAACCTCATTGACCTCACTTGATCAATGTAGTACAGTAAGGGCGTCCCCAGCAGTTGTCCAGCCTGCTAGCTAGGAGGAGCGTCTGGCCAATCTCGAAGAAAGGGAAACAGAAAATCCACAGTGGTAGCGAGGTAGCAAGAGCTAAGTTCGCATGGTTCTCAAAAAAATTCAAGTCTCTGACAAGTTACCGCTATCTGACTTCTTAGTTTTTTTTAATCGTTTTAGGCTACACCCAAGCTAGCGTTTTGGAAAACCTGTTGAGGACGCCCTATTACCATAGAATCAAAAGAAACTAAAAGCTGCATACGGTGCTCTAGTTCGAGCTTGTCCGTCTCCTCCTGCAAACGAGACACTCCATGCTTCGCTAGTTCTCCTGAAGCCTTGCAACAATGACGTGCAACTTTCCAAAACATAAGTAACAATGACGTAGGCAATTATGTCGGCCAAGCCGTAGCCGCCTGCAAGTGTTGCAATTTGCAAAGCCGTCTGCTTTGACCGGACGCCCCTGCAAAACTATATCATGCAGCATCGCAGAGACGGACACGCTCACACAAGAGCCCCGGCCAGTGCGGTGCCTGCTTTGACCTCCATCTCCGAGGCGCACGAAAAGATGGCCGCCGCCGACGCCCGCACGGCGCCGCCGCACGCGCTCCTGCTCCCGTACCCGGCGCAGGGCCACGTGATCCCGTTCATGGAGCTGGCCGACCGCCTCCTCGACCGCGGCTTCGCCGTCACCTTCGTCAACACTGAGTTCAACCACCGCCGCGTCGTCGTGGCCGCCGGCGGCCGAGCGCCCGGAGCCGCCGCCGCCGCGGCTGGCGACAGCCGGCTGCGGCTCGTGGGCGTCGCCGACGGGATGGGCGACGGCGAGGACCGCGACAACCTCGTCCGCCTCAACGCCTGCATGCAGGAGGCCATGCCGCCGCGGCTCGACGCGCTCCTCGACGCCGACGACGAGCGCCTCGGCAGGGTGACGTGCGTCGTGGTCGACGCCGGCATGTCGTGGGCGCTGGACGCGGTCAAGCGGCGTAGGCTCCCGGCCGCCGCCCTCTGGCCCGCGTCGGCGGCCGTGCTCGCCGTGCTCCTGGGCGCCAAGAAGCTCATTCGCGATGGCGTCATCGATGACGACGGTGAGTACTCATTATGGCTGCTACAAGTTATGGGCAGAACTGTACGTGCACATGGCGTTGACTTCGTTCTTGAGCTGGAACTACCAATGGCCAAAGCTGGAAAATGATGTGCTCTCGTGCAGGAGCTCCTGTGAAGCTGGAGAACAACGCGTTCCGGCTGGCCGAGTCGATGCCGGCCATGGACGCCGTCTTCCTAGCCTGGAACTACATGGGCAACCGCGACGCGGAGCGCATGGTCTTCCACTACCTCACCACCACCGCGTGGGCCGCTGTCGCCAAGGCGGACGTCGTCCTCTGCAACACCTTCGCGGACCTCGAGCCAGACATCTTCGGGCCCCACTCCCCGGCGGCCACCACCATCCTCCCGATCGGCCCGCTGCGCACCTGGCAGCGCCGGACGAGCGAGGCGCCGGCCGGGCACTTCTGGCGCGCCGACGACGAGGCCTGCGTGTCCTTCCTGGACGCGCAGCCCCATGGCTCCGTGGTGTACGTGGCGTTCGGGAGCCTGACGGTCATGAGCCCGGCGCAGCTCCAGGAGCTCGCGCTGGCTCTGCTGGCCTCCGCCCGCCCGTTCCTGTGGGTGTTCAGGCCGGGACTGGCGGCCGAGCTCCCCGCCGCGTTCACGGATCTCCTGCCACGCCATGGGAGGGGTAAGGTGGTGGAGTGGGCGCCGCAGGAGAAAGTGCTCGCGCACCCTGCGGTCGGGTGTTTCTTGACGCATTGCGGGTGGAACTCGACGTTGGAGGGCGTCCGCCATGGCGTGCCTTTGCTTTGTTGGCCCTACTTCACTGACCAGTTCACGAACCAGGCCTATATCTGTGATATGTGGAGGGTGGGGTTAAGGATAGCGCCCAATGGTAGTGATGGCATTGTCACCAAGGAGAGAATCATGGAGAGATTGGAGAGCCTGATGTGTGATAGTGGTGTTAAGGAGAGGATGAAAAGATTGAAGGATTTGGCAGAGAGAAGCATGGGGACAGAGGGCCAATCTTTGAAGAACCTCAACACCTTCATGGAGTCTATGAGGAAGTGATTGTCATGTTATAGTTTATTTTCAGGAATAACTACCCGTGATGTCCAAGGCATGTTTCAGCATCATATACGACATATGAAAAATATCTTCAACAACTATCAAAATACAGTCCGCAATATCAAGAAATATGAAATATAATATCGCAATACCATCAATTCTAGAGGGAAAAAAAATTCCCACATGAAACTAATGTAGCATCCTTCATTATAGATTAATCAATGAAAAAGGTACATCAACATCTGCCATCACATGATTCAGGACTAAAGTACATTGATGGTACAATATTAAACAATATTACACATTACAATACTAAATGAAATTAAAGTCGCATCCTTCATAGAATAATCAATGAAAAAGGTACATCAACGAATGAATGACTAAGCGGACATATCTCGAGATTAGTAAAATTATCATTAACGTTGTATTATTAAAATCTAAAATAATAAAAGCGAGAACACGTCAAATCGAGAATTTGAATGCAGATGGATAAATTTAGCAAAAAGGAAAGCAAACAGAGTTCTCAATCAAAATCAACACACAAAAACAAAAAAGTTAGAGAGAGCAAATAAAGAGAGACATTATGTTAGTCTCATTGGAGTACTTGTTAAATTCACAATTTTATGGTGCAATTTTATAACTTTATGATCTTCATTTTTCTTCGATAATTCTATTGAACAGAATATATAATTTTAGGATTCTAATAACTATGATCTACGATTTATGATCATAACTTTGGAGTTTTGATCTGATTTAGGATGACAATTAATTTTAATAACCTTTGGTTGGCACTCGTTCGGATAAGATCATAGCTAATTGCACCCTGCCACGAAGGGAAACCAAACCAAAATCTCTGGCCCAGGCTACGCAAAGAGTAATCACAGGTCAAACCTTCCAACCAGGGGATGTCCAGTCCTGGCCCTCGTGGTGGGTCAGCTTCCTCCAACCTCCAACCGGGCGGGCCACTGGACCAGCGACACATCCGGGGAGAAGAAAGCTCGGAAGATCCGAACAACGCTGACGGCGAGGCCGTAACCGCAGAGCAGCGGTTATTGGGATCTCCTGCTCCTGCTCCTGGATGCAGGCACTTTTGAACTCCAGCAGCATGAGGTAAGCTGCAGATTCATTCCTTCTAGCCTAGAAAGAGGAGAGAGGGATCATTTCTTCCGGCTTTCTGGGCGATTCGTTCGTTTCATGGGTTCCCGGCCCAGTTATTTTGCCCAAAAGAATCGCTTTGCTTGTTGCAGCTGCGCTCAGTGCGTCCTTTGCCTGGGGATCCGAATCTAGCGTCTCAAGGGGCGTCGAGTTCGTCGTGTTAACCCCCTCTTGATTCAGGTCAAAGGAGGGATTTTTTTTTCTGGGGAGAGTTGACTCAGGGTGGTATGGAGCTGGATTGTCCCGCCACTCAACCTCGAGTGGATTGGAGGATTCCTTAGCCTGTCAACGCAACACACGGATGCGTTTGAGCAATGCCTTTGGCTGCCATATATATTCAGGGAATGTTCTTGCTCACGCTGCGCTTGAACTTGAAAGATTAAATCGAATTTGAAAAGTATTCTCCCTGAATGGAATACTCGAAAAGGGGAAGTGTGGGCTGTACAATGATCTTGAGACAGAAAGGTGCCAATGTGGTCGCCGGGACACCGTTAATGTTTAGAGAGATGCTGAACTGATGCTGGTTAGACCTCAGGATAGATCCCCTTGAGCAACGAGGAGTGCTTACATTCCAACGAAACCAAAAGTTACATCAATTCTGGAGCACCTGTGAGGCTCCCATCTGTTTACTAGAAACAGTTTCTAACTGTCTAACTGTGGATTGGAGTTGATACTGGGTGCATACCCTTTTTCTTCTTTTGAAAGAGGAGTGTAGTAGGAATATTTCCAATCCTTCCACCGGTCTATGTTCCTTTTGGATGTTATTAGCTCAATCTCATATCACAAGCAGATTGGCTATTGATATTTTTACGTGGAAGTTTGACACAAATACTGGAGGGAACTGGTAACTGGTAAGAACGAAAATCGCCAAAATTTTCGAGTCTGAAATTTTGACTAATATTTGAAAATCTGAACAAATCTCATCCAAATGAAATACAAAATTACTGGTAGGACTGAAATCGCTGAAGATAACGAAATTTCGGCTGACATACTGATCCCTGGTCCTGGTTAGAAAATTCTATCACTGGCCACTAGGTTAACTTTCATGCACCTAGCTCGTTAATTACTTCCTCATGTAGAAGTGGCGTTGGGACATGGACATATTCCCCAAGACATACTTTGGCCACCTTTGATTCATCGTTCATCTACTAAACCAGACATTTAAAACCAGATAACATCATGATGTCATAAAACTCTTTCAGGAGATGGTATCATAGGTCACACTTAAAAAGGGGGTTTCTACCCCAAACATTGCCTTTATCTTTACTGGAGATATACCTAAGTTTCAGTCACAGGTACTTGATTAGAATGTAACTAACATACTTTTTCTTTACTGGAGATATACCCAAGTTTCAGTCAAAGGTACTAGGTTAGAATGTAACCAACATATCATTATAAATCTTTTATTGCTTCACAATTTCAACAGAAAAGTTTTGAACCACTGTTGCCATTCTCTAGCAATTTTCAGTATATCTTTTGTGTCATATTTGTGGTCTTGTATTTCAGTGCATGAATTAGGTTCAAAAAAAGGGAATAAATTAAAGTATGCCAGTGGCTGTATGGCCACCATCTTGTGTGGTATGAGTGTAACGTAATTCGTTAGGAACATACAATTTCACTACCAATGCAACTTTCTGGCAGCTCTTACCCTAAAAATCACACTGTGTAATTTTAAACTCCCTAGATCAATATAGATCCATGCCAATGAGTGAAATTATGTTATATTGGTTTGACTGATTAGATTGAAACAATTTTTGTGACACAAAAGTATCACAGGATTCATGTGCGTTCTGTGACTTTCTGAAATCTAGAAGGGCACTTACCCTCCTTTTCTTGTGAAATCGTGCTCTAATATCTTCTCCTTGTTTCAGGTCAAAGAAGATATTTGGTTTATCCATTTCCCTTGTACTCATCAACTTAGCTTCTATATTGGAACGAGCTGATGAGAATCTCCTCCCAGCTGTTTACAAGGAAGTCAGTGCTGCTTTCGATGCTGGTCCTACTGATCTGGGGTACCTTACATTTCTGATGAACTTTCTGAAGTCCATAGCATCTCCCTTGGCAGGTGTCCTTGCTCTCTACTATGACCGCCCTGCGGTTCTTGCGTTAGGGACTGCGTTCTGGGCTTTGTCAACGGGGGCTGTTGGTGTCAGCCAGTATTTTGGGCAGGTTGCATTCTGGAGAGCTGTTAATGGTGTTGGACTTGCCATTGTAATACCAGCACTTCAATCCTTCATTGCCGATAGTTACAAAGATGGCACACGTGGAGCGGGATTTGGTTTGCTTGCACTTATTGGTTCAGTAGGTGGTATAGGAGGTAGTGTTTTGGCAACAATCGTGGCTGGAGGGGATTATTATGGTTTTCCAGGATGGCGGCTTGCATTTATATCTGTTGCATTTGTGAGCTTCTTAATTGGACTTCTTGTATACCTTTACGCTGTTGATCCTAGGAAAATATCTCCAAGCCATTTTGGCGGTGATGATGACAACGAGAGGTATGGTCTTCTGATCTTAGGGGGGAAAATCTTGACTTCCCTATTCCTATTTTAAAAGATAAATTACAGAGTTTTATGAGGAAGACAGAGTAGTATTACTGCATTTTCTTCTTATATCAGCTATAAAAGTTTCATCTGAGTGAAAGATTTATGAAAGTATGTTTTTTATTCCTAGCTGATCTCGTTGACAACTATATATAATATGTGGGCTTAGAGTAACTCCAAGAGACCCTTTATATCCTTCCTAATTTATAGGAATAGAGATTTTGGTGAAAAATTACCCTCTTACAACCTCTTTAATTGGATCTCTAGATACACACATTCTCTATTCTGGATTTCTCGCTAGCCAAAGATGGAGAGCGAGGATGACTCTCTAGAGTGTGCACAATATACAAAAAATCTGTTAGAGGGTACAAAGATATAGAAAGCGATTTTTACTCAAATGACTCTCCAAATGATGATTTATAGAATAAACTTTAGAAAGACTCTTGGAGATGCTCTTAACATTTAACCTTGTACCACCGGAGTTGTATATTTGCATATCATTGTAATAATACAATCTTATATAAATGGCAGGTTACATTTGGTCAGCAATGGTATCCTTCCTCCACATTCCATCTGGAAGGATTCATGGATAGCGGCGAGATCCGTAATGAAAGTGCGGACGTTTCAAATCATTGTGTTGCAAGGCATTGTTGGCTCTTTACCATGGGCTGCTGTAGTTTTCTTCACCATGTGGTTTGAACTTATTGGTACGGAGGCATTGGAATCTTTTCAATACTTCAATCGATTAGTATCCCTTTAGTTGAACATTTGCACTCTTCAACTCTTATAGGTTTTGACAACAGCAGCTCAGCGGCGCTAAATAGCTTTTTCGCTATTGGGTGCGCCAGTGGATCATTTCTTGGTGGTGTGATAGCAGATCGCTTGTCTAGATACTATCCAGATTCTGCTCGCATCATGTGCGCTCAGTTTAGCGCCTTCATGGGCATCCCTTTCTCATGGATCCTCCTTACAGTCATTCCCCAGTCTGTTGATTACTGGTCTGCCTATGCTGTCACACTCTTTTTAATGGGCATTACCATAAGCTGGTGCGCTACTTGTGCAAACAACCCCATGTTCGCAGAGGTAGTCCCTCCCAAGCACCGCACAATGATCTACGCCTTTGACCGCACATTTGAGGGTTCGTTTGGCTCACTTGCTGCACCTGCTGTTGGCATAGTGACCGAGAAGATCTATGGCTACAATGCAAAGACCGTTGATCTAGCCCATGGATCAGTGGACGGAGCTTATGCACTCTCGAGAGGTCTATTGACTATGATGATTGTCCCTTTTGCTCTGTGTCTCATGTTTTACACCCCATTGTATAGAGTGTTCAAGCGTGACAGAGAAAATGTTAGATTGGCCAGCATCAAGGAACAGGAGCTTATATGAAAAGATTTCTGACAAGGAGTACTGATGTGGTTTTTGATATGCTTGACATCTGTTTGTAGTTTGGATTATGAATATTTACAACACCGCCAACCCGGAAGTTTTGATTGAAGTACTATGGTTGATGTCTAGGATACTCAGGTTTTATGTTTCTTCAGTCAGATATCATACAAGAGTACACATTTTGTACAAGTGATAGATTGGTTGACCTCATCGTTCACAATGTAACTGGTTCAGTAGACATGCAGATCTTAACCTGGAGAGTGGAGAGAAGATGTTGGAGCTTTCCATTGAACTGTCAGCATCTAGATAATTCTATCTCATTTTATTACTATATTTACAGTCTGTAAACTTGTTTTAAACTGCCTGAACCATCACACCCGTCCAATGCTGATGTCATTTTGCAGAATTCTTGTACCAGATTCAGTTTATTAATATCTGAACAACACTTTTCTGACAGTGTGGATGTGTTGCGCACAGTGAACTGCTGAGAACTTTGAATTATTTTTGCCTCAAGCCGTCGTCTAATTCCTGTAACTCAAATTTCCTCTCTGAACTCGTCTGATTTATCTGCAGTCTATCAGATGAACTACGGACGCAGGTTAACGAATCACCAGCATCGCAGAAATTACACGCCTGGGTCGGGGACGAATCAGAGGCTTGGAAATTGGAATGGGATAGGAGAATTTTTTGTTACGAGAAGCTATAAAGAACCCTGCTGTATGAAAATTTTCTAAGATTAATCCAGAATTTAGGTTCTTTAATTACATTTATTTTCCGTGTAAAGTATTTGGATATTTTTTTGGAAAAAATATTTTTTATAAAAAAATTAGACTTTTTTTAGAAAATATACTCTTATTTACTTTTAACTTAGTTCGATTTGCTCTCCTTAGCTAGCGTCAGCAAAAATGGCCTTCAAAAATGACAGTTTAGCCGTTTAGGGGATCGAAAAGTAAAGACTAAAGAGCATCTCCAGCGGTCTCTCGATACAACTCTCCAATAAGATGGTTTTGGGGTAGCCCAATATTATTTCTAGATTTATTGGGGGAGATGCTGCAGTAGTATCCCAATATACCTTCTCCAATACGCATATGAAAGGTGGGTCCTACAGGAGTGTAAGAGAAAATATGGGTGAAAAAGTGGTAGTTGAGATGGTCCACATGGTATTGGGGAGTTATATCTCCCCCTTTCTTTGAGAGGAGATGAAGGAAATATTGGTGGCCACAAAAAAAAGAGAGGTATTGGGAAGTTGCTGGAGCAAGAAAAAAGTATAGTTGTCCCCAATATGACAGTTTTATGGGGATAAGGGGTATTAGGGAACTGCTGGATAACAAAAGAGCCTTTTACCTGTGTGCCATTTATGAAAGATGGTCCTAACCTCCTGGCCACGAAAAAGTTAGAACACGGTGCAATGACACTAAACTTTTTTTTTGTCATCCACGCCATTCCGTTTGCCTTCTCTCATAACCATGTCCTCTCCCTTTCTCTCATAACCATGTCCTTCTCATCCTTTCATCTTCATCTACTTGCGCATTGTCGTGGTAGAAGAAGCCGTTCTCTTCACATGTGGCCGCCGCGCCGCCGTTCCTCTCGCGCTCCATGGCGGGTTGGGCGCCCCGGCGTCTCGGTCTCACACCCCACTGCGGGGCAGCTACGGCTTGGGAGCGGCGCTGATGGCGGCGACAGCGGTGGGCGGGCACCGCGAGGCGCTCTACTCGTTGGCCGTGATCCAGTTCAGTGGCAGCGGCGACGGCAAGGACGACCGCAACCTCCCTGCCGGAGCCGCGTTGTGTGCGCGCGCGGCGTCTCTGGCCACTTGACGCACTCTGCGAGCTAGGCCACTGCCTCCAGGACGGCTAGGGCGTGTGCCGGTCCGTGCTAGACGAGCGGCACCTCCTCATCCAAGCGAACGCACGCGAGCTCTAGGCCGCGGTGACTGCCTCTGCCTCGGTGGCAAGGGCAGGGGCTAGCGGCGGCAAGGGTGGCGCCGCCGCGTTGGCACTCGTGCCTCCTGAGCGACTTCGGGGTGCTGCGTCGCAGCCGGGGAGGCGCACGCGGCCAACCAGTTCCTTGTGGACTAGTTCGCATCGCGGTTGCTGGGCGCGGCGGCGGTGCGGGCGGCAACGGAAACCCTAGGACCGCGGCGACCTCGCCGGAGGAGGACGCTGGTGGCGCGCTGCGGCTGTGCTCGCAGGCGCTGTGCGGGCGGCCCGAGACGCGGCGGCATGAGTTCAGGCGGTTCTTGGTGTGCGGCGTGGTGAACTGCTCCTACGCGTGCCAAGCGTTGCACTAGAAGATGGCACACAAGGCTGAGTGCACGCCCATGAACCGGTGGCTCAACGTCGGCGGCGTCGCCGCTGCATAGCTGGGAGCCACCGCAGCCACCAGTTGCTGCGCGGAGAACCCCGCCCACCCCGTAGCCGCGCTGACCGTCCTCAACGCGGGCAGCGCGGGTGTCGCCGCAAGCGCGCCGCCCCACGCCGCGGATGCGCGGGCCGTCCTCGACACCAGCAGTGCGGGCGCCCGCCCCACCCCCGTGGCTATGCGGGCCGTCCTGCGAGAAGAGCAGACTGGAGCCCCAAGGCCGCAGCAGTCGTCCGCGATGTGCTTGGCGCGAGCTGGGCAGACATTGCGAGCGAGCTGACGAGGATGACGCGGCTGCGGCTACGAGTGAGGAGACTGCGTCCACAGTGATGAGGACGGGCTGTTGGACCAGGAGCGCTTCAAGCGCCGGAGGGGCAAGACCGCAGAAGCGCAATGTGCGTGGGGAGGGATTGGGAGAGAGGGGGCATTCTAGACATTTTCCCTAGTTGGATCCACATGTTAGAGCTAGCAAACGGTGGAAACCTAACAGAAGACGGATGAAATGACATGGAGAATAAAAAAAGTTTAGCGTTATAGTATCAGAGCACGTTCGAACTTTTTGGTGGCCTATAGGTCAGGACCATCTCTACTGATGGCACAAGTGGAAAAGGCTCGTAAGAGCATCTCCAACAGCTTCCCTTTCTCATCCTCTATCCCTATAAACCTGTCATATTGGGGGTGATAAGCCAGATTTAATGCTCTAAGAGCATCTCCAGCAATAGCCCTCAAAACAAGGCCTTTACTTTTTATTTGAGGATTGCCCCCTACTTTTGAGAGCCTTCACCCTGTTCGGCTGAGCTTATCAGCACGGCTTATCAGCCGTGGAACAGTGTTTTTCTCTCACAGTAAAACAGCCACAGCCGGCTTATAAGCCGCAGAAACAGCCTACCGAACAGGGTGCTTGTTTTCTGGACTGAACTCCAGTAGAAGCCCCTAAAATAGGGCCCTACTTCTCAATTGCTTCTATTTTCTCATGCACTATATGCATATGTATTTGAGAACATCACACTATATAATAATTTATTTAAACTATAACAATGAAAACATCATATGTAAAATTATAAATGAAAAATACAAATATTCAAATTTAAATTAAAACACAAATTTGGTCTGAATTTAATGATAGTCGATCACAACATAGTCCATATCATTTTTACAAATCAAATAACATAGTCATCGATATAAAGTCAAACAAAACACTTTATGTCTGAACCAGTGCCAACTGTGATTTGAGGGCCTTGTCTAGAGCCCTCCAGGCTGAGGATCAAAGGGGTGATTTGAGAGGCCTCTAGAATTTGAGGGCTTTAGTAGGGATCCTGCTGGAGTAAGTTTTTTTTACCTCTGGGCCTCAAAAATAGGGTGAGGGTTTAAGCAGGGGCTTTGCTGGAGATGCTCTAACAGCTCCCCTTTCCCATCATCTTTTTATGGTGATCATCAATATCTCTCATCTTCGCTCAAATAAAGGGAGAGTTGTATCTCCCCAACAGCTGGGGCCCACCTCTAACTACCACTTCTCTCTTCTGTGACGCTCGTCGGAGATGGCTTGGTGGCCGGTGGAAGACGCATTCACGAAAAGTTTTGCTCCGGCAGTCATGATCATCGTGGACCTGAGGTGGGCCTCGTATATTGAAGAAAATTATTGGTGATCTGTTAGAGTATCTTCTAAAAATTTAAAAAAAACAGTATTAGTGATCACCAATATCATTTTATTAAGAATAACTAGGTAGCGTGCCCGTGCGTTGCTACGGGACAGCTAACCTTTTATACTAAAAATACACGGATCGCATGATAAGATAGCAATACTGTGAAAATAAATACTGACATTAAAGTGACATTTAATCAAAAAAGCAAAGTTTGTGTCCGTGCGTTACTACGAGAACGCAACAAATAAGACCACGACAATCAAAGTCTAAATGTTTGTTATACATTTACCGAAAAACGATGTTCCAGAGTGTGATTTTCGTGATGTGCCGTAGCTAAGAAAACATATGATGAATGAACATGGCAAAACTTAACCGCTTAAGATTTATTAGTTCTATATATAGGTTCATACCCGTTTGTTGCTGCAGGAACAAAAAAAAAAGAAATAGAATCGTAACAATTGAAGTCTAGTAATGTTATACCTAGCTAAGAGTAAGTTCTCGCAAGCCATTATTAAACAGCATGAAGGGCTCCGAAATGAAGACCACTATTTGAAAAAAGAGTAAATGATAATTTCAATCAACTAATTGTCTTAACTTCATTTTCTTGGCAAAAACAAATTTATGCAATTCAATAATAATAATAAACAGTTGGCTGCCGGAGACTCCACGCATGGACATCTTGACATACAGGTTCTCCGGCCCATCCCTCTCACCCTAGCATCCGCGGGGAGCACCTGAGCTGGTGCCGCCACTTATTCCGCAACCGCCACCAGCTGGAGTCTTGATTGACGAGTATCAATGCTGAATGAAAATGTATTGCACATTGTTTCAAGTATACAGACTCCTAATACTATTTATATTCAGATGCGAATTATGAATCTGATGACGGATGATTGTGAAAAACTAAATTTATTGCACAACTGAACTGAATTTGCTAACTCTAACAAACAACCATTAGTCTGAGAATTGAAACAAGGTCAATGGCGGCTACACTTACGTCAAGCAAGTCGGCGTCGATCCTGAACTTCCACGATGCCAGACCAATTCCGTCGCCTGAGTTGTCGGCTTGTCGCCACTCACCAGGAGCCGTCTGCAACAACGCACAGCTTAGTACAGTCCCTCGTAGCAGTAGATCGAGAAATAATACACCAGAACCAGGATGCTTGTTGATGGATCTCGCTACCACCTGACTCCCTCAACCTTGTTGCCACTGGATTCATCTTGGCGTCTAGCGAGGCCAACGGGCGAGGACGAGGGCGAGGGCGATGATCGAGGCCGCCTGAGGCGCGAGGGCTAGGGCGGTGCTGGCAGCGCCGATGGTGGGTGGCACGCGACGTGCGATGGCGGTCTGAGGACGCGGGCTGGTGGCAGCGCCGCGGCCTGACGGTATTGGTCGACACTATGGTACCGCACGGGGGAGTGGGGGAGGAAGGAGCGCACGATTGTACCGCGGGGAAGGAAGGAACGCGCGTCAGGAGTGTGATTGACGGCGCGGTGTGGAAAGTTTTTTTTTGCAGGTGACAATTTTACATCAGGAATCACATGCTATTTCTAAATTATCCTAACTATTTTTATAGATTCTTTCTCTCTCGTATATTTGCATCAGGAATCCACATGCACTATTTTGTGAAGAATAATCAAGAGTCAGCATCTTCTATATTTTACAGGACAATACAGCAGGAGAACAACTGTTACTATAAGGACAATACTCTCTGTACTGTATATATCTATACTCTGAAAAACTTTATAAGGAACACAATTAATCAATGAAATCTTATTATCAAACTTGTCACCGACAGCGGTGCTAAAAACATAAATATTATATCATGAACATATGTATATATTTTTTTATTCAAATCCTTAGTTAAAGATACTGTAGAACTATATGGAATAATTGAAAATTAGTCTCCGTTCAGGAGAGGCTAGACGTATGTAGTATTGCAAAACATGGGGTGTACTGTAGGGTTTGAAAATTACCAAGCCTCACACAGCACAACAGGTCCCAGTACTCTTCTATAGCAAATTACAATTGGCAAGTCACTGCCTGACTCTGCAGACTATAGACCTGCAGCTTTGGCCTCTGGTGAGCGTCGTGGACGTGCAGCAACACAAGCAAGTCCCCTTTGTAGATTGGTGCCGCGGATCAGGTGTTGTGGTGGGCATGCAGTATCTTTGAAAGAGATCGAAGTAAGCAGGCATAATACATGTACGAACATGTAATTAGATCAAATCCGAAGACAAATAGCAAATTAGTTTGAGGGTTTGGGTGCTCCGTTTCGCTAAGCAGGAAGGGAAGAGAAGGGGTTGGCACACCTGGTGGTACGTTTCTCACCGATGACCACGTCCTGGCTCGGCGTTGTGACAGGTGAATAAAATCATACTTCCAAGCTTGCATAATCCATTTGATAAAATATAATCCAGTTTTGACAAAATACCACATGGATAAGTTAGGATTTTTTATGAAGATCCCCACTCTTGCCATGTTCAAAGTGCCCCCTTCATCTTCGAAATCATTTGTTTCTGATTGTATGGCTGCTGCTTCTATCTGGAAGGAGCACGAAAAATTGTGGCATCAAATTTCAATGTTTGGAGCACATGAACAGTGAAGAAAATATATTTCTGTCAAGCATATGAGAACATAGCACTGAGGAATCAATAATTTATTCATTTTGAGGATCAAAAGTATAATTATTGAAATATATACATGGAAGGAGGTTGCATATTGTACATGATTTGGCCAAATGGAATGTAAGCGCATCTAATCCAGTGAACCGAAAAGACATAGGAAGCAATTACATACAGTGAGAGCATCATCTTTTTTGTTCATGGCTTCCTGTTATTGGTGCAAATGAGATTAAAAATATATTTGTGTTGGCATGTACATCAACACAGCAATCTTACCAAACTTGAATAAGAAATAATTTGTTTCTAATAATTATGACAAAAACAGACCAGTTACTAAGCAAATTGGAATTAGATATGTGGGTACCCACATATCTACCAAATTCAATCTAGGATATAGAACCCTTTCTCTAGTAGATATGTGGGTACCTTCTAATGACCTGAGATCATTAGAAGGACTTTCTCTACAACAAATTGGAATTTCCTACAGATGCAAACAGTCATCTCATAATGATATAACTTGAAATAGCTTAACCACAGAATTTCTTTTTGTTTTTTGTGGCAACGTGAAGGAGAAATGTGAGAATTGTAAATTCCATATGTTCAGAAATTCATAGCATGTAAACAACTGAATACAATGTCGTACCTTGGTATTTCTGGAGAAGATGCATAAATTGATCAGAACTGGAAACAAATGGAGCCAATCAACATTTTGGTAGCTGCCACTAATCCAATGCAGTACCGCGCTGATGTTAAAAAAATTGGCCCCTTGCTTTTTGTAGAAAGATGTCACCTGCAAAAGGCAAAAGCAATGATGCTCTCAAACTATACCAGTAGATATATTGTATACACCAAAGAGACGTATCGTAGTACACCCAGTATGCAAGAGTAGATCAACCAATAGGAACTGAGAATATACCTGCTGGCTGGGGCTTGACCGCAGCCGGCCGCCAGCCAATGGGGATGTCGAGGTGCTGGCCGAGGTCCCGAGACTTAGCCGGGGCTTTTTTCACTGGTGGCCTGCCCTCTCTTGCAGATCAGATCAAGAGGGGAAGTAGAAGACGGCTAGGGGATAAAAAAAAAACTGCAAGAAAGCCAGGGGATCCGACCTGGAGATGTGCCGCCGACCTTGATCTGGTCGCAGAAGTCTTCGCACTGGCTTCATTATTCGCTCTTCCTTCAGCCTGATCCAATATCGCCGGTTCCTGGAGGCGCCAGGAAAAACCCTAGGGCATGCCCTGATGAACGATGCGAAGGTTCCCCAAGGCAGCGATGGCTGGGGCAGCGGCGGGCGGTGGCACGGCGACGTGGCTGGAGCGTGGGCTGGCGGCGGCGTGTGGGGGTGGGTGCGCCATGCGCAATGGGGCAGAGATGCTAGCGGCGGCGTTGATGACAGAGGCATGGGTGTGGGTGCGCCGTGCGTGATAGAGATTGTAGGAAGGCAAAATTCCTTGCGGAGATTGTGTTACTTTCCGTTTTTAACTCACGCGTGGTGGTAGGCGAGCGGCAGCGGAGATCGCACGGGGCGGAGGCGGAGCGACCCGAACAATTGTCGCACGAAAAATTAATCTTAGTTTTGTTCCTTTTAGTTGTAGGAGAAGTATCGCTGGAGATGATCTAACAAAAACCCCTCACGCTCCCCTATCCGGTCACGAACCGTCATCCCTGTCGAAACCTCGTCCGCCGGTTCCCGTCGCCATGGTGGTGGTGGCGCCCTCCTCCCTACGCTCCTTCCTGCCCGCGCGCCCTCGCCGTCCCCACCCCATGAACCCGACCGCCAAACCCCTCTCCCGTACCCTCACCATCCGCTGCGCCGCCACAACCGCGGCGGGGCGCCCGGGGCCCCCGCCGCTGCCACCGCCGAAGCTGGTCCGCTGCGCTGCTCTCGACCGCCAGGCGGCGCGCGCAAGCCGCCTCCGCTTCGCGCGCAAGCTCCTCACCCTCCTCCTCTCCAAGCGGCGTCATTTCCTCCCGCTCCGCGTGCTCAACCGCTGCCGCCGCTTCCTCGGCCTCCCGCGCCGCGGCCGCCCGCTCATCCCCATGGTCCTCCGCTACCCGGCCCTCTTCCGCCTCTTCCAGGCCCATACCTCCCTCCCGCTCTCCCCGTCCCTCTCCACCCTCGCAGTCGGGCTCACCCCCGCCGCCGAGGCGCTCGCCGCGGACCTTGCCGCGCTCCGCGCCACCAGCACGGGCGCAGGCGCGCTCGCCGCCAAGATCCACCGCCTCCTCCTTATGACCCCGCGCCGAAGCATTCCGGTGAGCAGGCTCGTCCACCTCGCCCCCGACCTCGGCCTCGCCATGGACTTCCGCGCGACGCTTTGCCCCCGCCACCCGGACCTCTTCAGACTCGTGAACACCTCCCGCGGCCACGCACTCCAGCTCGCCGATCCCCCGCCAACGCCGCCTCCGCTGCTCCTCTCTCTTCGCCCCGCCACGCCGCCCGACCGCCTCATGGACCGGCCGCGGAGGTTTCCGCACCTCCCGCTCCGCCGCGGGCTTAACCTCCGCCGCGCGCACCGGGACTACCTCCTGCGGTTCCATAGCCTTCCCGAGGTGTCCCCGTTCGAGCCGCTGGATGAGGGCGCTAGTCTGGAGATGTTGGAGCGGCGGGCGTGTGCCGTGGTGCGGGAGGTGCTGGCCATGACGGTGGAGAAGCGGACGCTGGTGGATCACCTCACGCACTTCAGGAAAGACTTTGGGTTGCCAAACCGGCTGCGCGCCATGCTGGTGCGACATCCAGAGCTGTTCTATGTCAGTGTGAAGGGGGTGCGGCACTCGGTGTTCCTTGTGGAGGCGTTTGATGATGATGGGAGGCTCCTAGTTGAGGATGAGATGCTGGTTGGGAGGGATAGGCTGGAGGAGCTTGTTGGGGAGGGAAAGCGGATGAGGCGTGCTCGGAAGAAAGGCGTTCTCACATTTGATGGTGACAGTGATGAGGATGAAGATGATGAGGCAGCAGAAGAGGAAGGTTCATTAGAGGTGGATGATGAGTTTGGGGAATTGTTTGAGGATGGTGTCATTGGGGAGGATTGGGAGGAGGTAGGTGATGGAGGTGGAAGTGAGGCATATGAAGAGTACGATGCTGAATCGGGTGAGATGGAGGAGTTTTGGGTCAAAAAGGCTGTGGCTCAAGGACTGGTTGACGATGGTAATGAGCAGGATGTTTGGTGAATGCATCAGCTTGTGACACTTTGCTCAGGAAGTTAACGAAGATTGAGAATTCCTCAAGTGTGCTTTCTCGGCAATGCACATAAACCAGTAAGCATCAGTACATATCCGGGTATCTTGGACCTCTTGGTCCCATTTGCCTCCTGTCTGTTGCTACTTGCAAGGTATGAATGTATACACTGCTCATTTGATTCCAGCTTTGTATGCTTATTTTCTACATGCACGATAAACATGTTGCTAATTAATAGGATTATAGAGAGGGGGTATATGCAAAGGTTGAAAAATTTTGTTGAATAGCTTGGTTCGTAATTTTAGGCTGCTGCTCTATAGAAGTAGGTCGAATATGGATGCTTGATCTTCTGTTAAATAACAATCTGAAATCTAAAAGCTCCCAAGTAACTTACATATTTGTGTGCTGCCTTGTATGCTTCTCATTGCACAGACAATGATTTTGTTCTGCCTGCCACCTAGCCTGCCTTGATTGCATGGGTAGACACCTCTTGTTTGTATCCAGGCTCCCTGTTGGCACTTCCTCATCTTGCTCCAGCAACAAAAAATGAATAGAAAATAAAAAAAACCACAAACACTGAATCGCGTTGAATCTATGCTTAATCTTTGTAGGCGCTAGTCAGTGGCCTAGGGCCTAGTGCTTTTTGGAACTTTGGGAAGACAGACAGATGAAGCGGCATTGTTAGCCTCTGTTACTTTGTTCTGGAGAGGAGCTAGATGGACATTCGCGATGTCCAGGACGTGCTTCCTCCTGGGCACTGTTTCTGCTTTGATGCTTATGTGCGACTTTAAAGGTTTCCCACCTTGTATAGCATTAAACCCACTTTTGATTTTTGAACTCTAATCCTTTGATCAACATAGTTGGCTTCTATAACCAAATATATCAGGCTAAATCAGTCTATACTTTATTCTTGCAACCTCTACTATAACCCAAAATAATGCATGTTACAATTTTCAATTAATAATTCTCTTAAAAATTCACAGTACATAATGAGCATTGCAATTGTAATGATCACAGGTGTGTTGTGAACTTTTTTTTGCGATTGCAATCGTTCTTTCGGTTGTTACCTGAACACATTTGCATTGTAGTTTTTTTGTTGTTGTTGTGGAATCATGTTATAGTTTGTGTTACGTACTGCTATTAACAATGGTTTGTTTCTTTTTCCTGTTCATGGTACCATTGACTTCAGAGCTTGGATCTTGCTTGTATATCTAAGCACAGTACTGCTCATTTCAATTGAGTTTCATGGATTTTTGTCTTCATTATCTTATATTTGTGATGCACCCCTACTTCCTGTGCAGGAGGCATGCTCTCTTCTTCCCAAGATCTCTAGCAAGGAAACACATCCAAAGATAGCACAAGTTCTTCTGGAACGTCACAAACCTGATATGACACTTCTTGTGCTAAAGTGTGTACGGCGTGATAGCTTCTCTGCTACAGAAAACTTTGAAAAAGATGGCGTTTCATCTCTTAGCGAGGCAGTGACTGCGCGGTCTGTGTTAGAATTGAATGTGTCCTCCTAACAGAAGCGTTTATGTATCATAGGAGCTACTGCTCTAAGGTGAAAGAACAATGCTCAGCAGATATGACACATGCTGAGGATGCATTCAAAAGCTCTTGGATTTATCATGTTGAGGTGATGATGACTGGATTTGTACTATCTGCATCGAAAGGAATTTAGTTGATAAAATGATTGATCTGCCCTGGGATTCTGAGGAATATAAACATCTTCACAAGTCGCTCTTCGACTCTGCTCGTGAAATGCCCATGAAACCTGCTTTGTTGTCTACTACCTTCTGGTAAATATTCTGATTCTCATTAGTTTTCAAATAGTAGAGTTAGACGACTGCAGTGGCTGGTTTCCAGATTTTTTACTTTAATCCTCGCCTATTCTTTCTCCTATCTGTCAATGTGGTCGGTTTACAGCCAAGCATGATTTTATTCTCTGTAGCTTGAGCAAGAAATCTTCAGTTGATGGCTGCCAGCAAAGGTGTGTCAGGTCAAGGTGGAGATCCAATGAGTCTAGTGAAGATGAAGGGAGAACAAACTGGGAAAGTAGAGCTTCTTTTGCTACTCGAAGGTGACCGGCCCTGTTCGTTTCGCTGAAATTTGGCTGCTGCTAATGCTGATTTGTTATGAGAGGAAAACACTGTTTGTTCGCTGAAAAGTACCGCTGAAAAACAGGCTATATTTTCGAGACGATATATCCACATCCGCATGGATTCTTAATTGTTTGCATGGGAGGGTTCTTTCGAATATCTCTACAGTTATACCCTAATGTAACAATAATTTGTTTTATGGGAAAAGTGTATATGCGACTATCATGCATAATTTACACTGCCATGGCCGTTGGCCGAGAGATGTACTCTAGTTGAAAGTGTAACTAAGGATTCTAGAAAACAAATGAAAAGGCAACTTTTGTACCAAGTGCATTGTACATGATGTTCAGCACATTATGTGCAAGTCCAATAGTCTGACGTCAAAAAGTTCCAGGTTCAATACAGACTTGTGTAGTTGTATGCATGATGATGAGACCATGCATTGTGGCAGAAAAACTAATATGATGGGCCTGCAATAAGGCTAATAAATTTGTGGCCTCCTGATGGATTGTTGCAAAACCAGAGTTTGCAGTATATTCTTTACAGATGAGAAATGAATGTTCCACTCAAAAAAAAAACTGATGAGAAATGATTGTGATGCTGACGCATGGGAGACTGGAACCGAACACGTGAAGTTCCATTGGTCCGGCACGACCGCTGCATCCTGCCGTGATTGAGAACCAGAAGTGCACATTAGCCAATGATGTGCTTCATCACCAAAGAAATCCTTTTTCATAGCCATGCTCGCTGGCGTATCTCTTGGGGGAGAGTGGCGTCTCGCTCGCTTCCCCAGCGCGCTCATGGTAACGAGACTACCAAGATCGCTATTGCACGCTCGCCGACTATGGCAGTGCGTTGCGCGCTCTTCATATGGCTGTTTGGGCTATGTTGTGGCTACACAGCCGTTCGGTATCGCAAAAATCATATGGGGGTGGGCCAACACTCCCATATGTTTTTTTTTGTTAAATAAACACAATCACGAATCTCGTGTAGACGTATTAAAAGTGATCACGCAGTCGAGTAATCGACCCATGGTGGGTGGGCAGGTGGCGGCCCGCTGGCATATTCTTTCTGTAATATAGATAGTAGTAGGAATATGTTATAATAGTCTAAGACTGAGTTTTCTTTTATCCTGTCATTTCTGTTTTAAATGTTATCTTATATTAATAAAAAATGGTGCACAGTATACACCCCTTCATTCAAAAACAAAACAACGAGCAGGCATATTGAAGGCCTCACTTGGAAAAATGTTTTGGATTAGGCCAGTCTGGACAATGTCAGTGTGGATCTGGAAGCTACGACATGAACAATAAGGACGATCACACAAGATTAGCGGGTTATGAGAGCTCGCGCCACGTGATTTGTCATTGTTTATTGTTGCTGTACCGCTGTCACGATAGCAAAATAAAAAAGACGCCAGCTCAATCCCCCTGTTCGGCTGAACTTATCAGCACGGCTTATCAGCCGTGGAACAGTGTTTTTCTCTCACAGCAAATCAGCCACAGCCGGCTTATAAGCCAAAAAACAGTCTGCCGAACAGGGCCAATATATATACAGTACAAGTACGTAGTTTAAGAGAGGATCAGGCGACATAGCTGGTTATTACGCATAGTGACACAGCATACAACCTGTTCACTTGAGCTTTCAGCCGCTTATTTTCAGCCAGCTAGCAATGTTTTTCTCTCACATAAATCAACTAACAGTACTTTCAGTCACTTATTTTCAGCCCAAACAAACAAGCTGATAGTCCGGCTGCCCTGGCTAGGCTATCGCGGCTGCTGCAACAGGCTTTTTAGTCTGCTGCAACAGTGAAGTTCAGCAGCAACAGCGCTACCACTACCATGAAGCCAAACGAACAGGTTAGCCCGCACCCACAACAAAAGGCTAGTACAATAAAATCTATTGCTAAAATCCAAAGGTTTGCACGAGATACTTGATTACAAATCTTGAGTTAGCAATAATAGCTTGAGTTTTGCTCCGATAATCTCCTTAAAATATTTACACACATCTTAAAGTAGCCAGTAATTAATTTTAATTAATTTCCCTATTGATGTATTGTGGGTCCCGACATATACGACATCCAAGCCTAGCCCCAGTCTAATGTCCTGTTTGATGAGTTTTAGATTCTTGAAAACCAGGTTTTACCTTTAGTTTCTAAAATTTGAATTGAGAGTGAAAACGGGTGGAGTGTTTCGATTCCCTAGTTTTAATAATATGACTTTATTTATTACTTTATGGATCACAAGAAACTGGTAAAAGTTGGCTATCAATAACCTTTTGGTTTTTTAAGAATCTAGCAAAAACTGACAGCAAAAACTGGTCTGTTTGAATCTCAACTAGTTTCCAAAAGCCAGATACTTAGAAATTGGTAAAAACTTGAAGGATCAAAATAGCCCTAAGCAGGCCGCATGTTGTGCGCTTGTTTGTTTCAGTAGTGTTTTGCTAACGTGAGGCGCAGGCGCAACCCGATGAAGTGTTTTCCAGAAATACACAGATGCATGCATTTTTTTTTCATGAGACGCATATGTATTCATAGCACGCGAGATGAAACAAAAAAGCTAGCGACACGTGAGGCAATTTGATGGGATCCATCAGATCCACAAACATCGGCCTGAACTAGGATTGGACATGGGTAGAGTTGACGAAATTAATTTAAATCAATTACCTGCTTGTTTTAAGAATCGTGCATATTTTTTAAGAGGACCATTTTTAAGAGGACCATCCAAGCAAAACTTAGATTTTTTTTGACAACAAACAAAATTTTATTTTAACAGCATCTCGCTGTTAGAACCATTACAGAGTCAATGGTTACAGATTGTTAATTGTAGTGCATCTGATAAGGTGCACAGATGATAATGATCTGAATTAGAGCAGGTACAGGATCAAGGAGTGAAAGACTCTAAATCCCTAAGCGTCTGTCTTGCTCAAGTGTCAGCAGTTTCATTGAGACACCTCTTTATCTTGAAAGTCCTTGTGCTTCCCTGTTGAGTGTAGTTGAGGAAGAGTTGTGTCATGGGCTTGATCCTCCAGTCCGGAGGACTGGAGTGATTGGTTGTATTGATGAATTGCACCAACTCTTGATTATCAGATAAGAAATTTGTGTGGCATAAATGCATCCTCTCAGTTATAGCAGTAGCCAAAGCCAGAGTTGCGGCTTCTGCCATAAGAACTGAGGATCAATTCAGCATGGCTGCCTTGATATAGATGTTTCGCAGAGTGTGGACCTGATTGTTAATAATGAAGATCCCAAGACCAGCTTTCTTATGAATCCAAGAAGCTTGAGCCCTGTTCACTTGGCTGATAAGCCATGACTGAAAGTAATGTTCGCTGATTTGTTGTGAGAAGAAAACACTACTGAATAGCTGGTTGATTTAGCTGATAAGCTCAAGCGAACAGGCCGTTGATCCGGACCTGTCGAAGCATTGGTGTAGCATCTGGAGCCTTGTAGCAATCCTGGTAAATGAATGGTGTATCTGCATGTGGATAGTATTGCGTGCCTGTGCGTCTGGGCTTCAACTGAAGCTGTTCCTGCAATAAAATGATTCATACCTGAACCATACGTAGCATTGTGATGGTGTGGTTGACGCTGGTCCATCGCATGCCGACTGTGCTCTGGTATTAAGTTATCAGACCTGCATCGGAAGAAGGTAGACCTGCATTAGAGATAGGTGTTTGCGTTGGATGATTCACGTCATCTTGTTGCTGGTTGTGTGTAGTGTTTAGCCTGACTTCATGATCATTTTGTCCTTCTTGCAAATTTGGTTGTGCAGTTAGACTACATTCGTGTTCTTGAGTTGCAGATAAACCTGCGTTTTGTGTGACAATGTGTGCAGAAACCGCTTGGTGTACTTGCCATGGAGTCCAAGTCCTTCTCTGAAATCTTAGATCATCCCTTGCCTTCTATAGATACCATAGGGTAATTAATATTTTTTGCAACATGGAATTTGAAGTAGAAACAGAAATTAAAGATGTAAGAATACTCTAGACACCATCTTCTTTATCAGGCAAACTGTCAGTACGGAGAGGTGGGTCCACCGAGAACCATACTGCTCTAGCAGTCACAATGAAAGAAAAGGTAAGCATAGTTTTCTACCTGGCCACAAGCAGTACATAGTTTGTCGATGTTAGTCGTATATCTTCTTGCTCTTTGTTCCGTTGCCAGTGCTCTTCTTATAAGTCTCCAGGTGAATGTCTTGATGAGCGGAGGTATCTCTTTGAGTTTCCACGTCCTTTGAAGGATGTGGTTGGCTTGAGGTTGAATGCTGCGTGATCCTTCGGCTATTCTATTCTTGATTGCAATAGTTACATGGCCCCTTGTATTTATAGTCCTGTGAGACTTGACCCTAAGCAATCTCAGGAGATCTTATAGGATTTGGATTCTCCTTTCCTAAACAATCTCAAACCTTGATTTCTTAATTAACTAACTCTTTCCAATTCTACTGAGACCCAACTAAGGTAACTAGATAGTAGTTGATGATGTGGACGGCGACGGCGCCGATGACAGCGGCAGTGGCCGCGGCATGCGTGCGTGTGCCCTAGGACACGCCGCGGAGGTCGCTCGGCTCGGCTGCAGCGGCGGCAGCGCTTGCCTCCTCCTTGGGCCCTAGTTGGCCCGTTTATTCCACCATGGTCGACGGCTTGTGTTAGGCGTGTGACAGTACTCCCCCCTTCTCCGATTAGTGCGTCCTCATGCTGAAACATCCACCATGCGCTGGAGTTTTGCGTTGGTCGTCGAGTGCCCAAGGGGATCTCTATCATTTGGACAATAACATGTCCAAGTGCTCCATAGTCCTGTCCACCGTAGTTGTTGTAACACTTCAAGTGTTTAGTCCTTAATTGCATTGCATTTGCATAAGCATAAGCATGCATCATTCATGTTTGTTATTTTATGTGATGCAACACATGTGATTGTTCTAGGGTTTGTTTGATTTATTTCATAAAGTATTTGATAGTTGGTGTAACAAAAAGGTAAGGTAGCCAATCATGACCTACAACACCTTAGTTATACTTAGGGTAACATTTGGATCAAGGTTCATGTTGACCAAAATTACAAAATTGCCTCCAAGACAAGTTTGACCACCATTTGACCATAGAAGGCTCTAGTTTGACCAATTAAAAAGTCTAATTTAGAGACCTTGCATGGAAGAGCACCCTTAAGCAAAGTTGTAAAGAAATTCATGAGGAACAAAAGTCTCAATATGACCATCTCATGAAAGTGACCACAACATGCTCAAAAGTGGCCCACAAGTCAGCTAGTGAAGTAGCTCCAAGACTTAGAATTTTTCTAAGTCTGAAATCTGACCCTACAGTTTCACTGGTGCCTACTTTAGGAGCTTGTAGTTTGCAAACCAGGCCAAACCAGCTTTCACTCATATTGACAAACTTGTAGATCACATGTAGCCCTACAACTTTGTCAACATTACCCAAGCCTGGTTCTCAATGGTTCAAGAGATATCGTGTCATGAACTTAAGCTGTCAGTCGGTTTCGTTAACTGAAAACCTGTTTCAGTTTCACCGAGCACTACTTTGAGGCCATGTAGTTTCAAATATAGGCCGAACCAGCCCAAACACCAATTGACGAAGTTGTTGCCCTAACATAGCTCTACAAACTTGGTGTTGCCACCTTGGACTGAAACAGGCTGGTTTAGAAGTTAATCACGTTCGAAATCACTCTGTCAGTCACTACCGATGGCGTCAATGAACTGCGATTCAGTTTCGTCAGTGGCCGACCGGCCACAGGGCAACGCCGACGCGTGGAGGCGCGGTGGCGCCCGTACGCCGGCCCTGGCCCCACCAGTCAGGCCGCGACGCCTTCAAGACGCCACGACGCGCGAGCCGGCCTCCGTTCCTCCGCCCCCTCTCTTCCAGTCGCAAGAACACCGAAACCGAGCCGCCATTTCCGTTCTTCTCCGACGAGCTCAAGCGCGAGCTACACCGCATCACCGGCCGCCAGACCTCGCCACTTCCTCTGTCTCACCACCCTCCATCCCCTCGACCCACCGACGCCCGCAATTTGACTCGAGGTGAGCCGCATTGCCTTCTTCCCCGTTTCCGAGAGGTCGCCGGAGCCCGCCATGGGACCTCACCGTGGTCGGGGTGCTTCGGGTCTCTCTCCATCCTCCCTTCCTATCAAAATGGATCCGCCTAGCTTCGGTGAAGCTCGTACCGAGCCTAGACCGCACCGTACATCCTCACCGGCGACGGTGCGCCGCCACCGGACCTCACCGGCCGCCGCTCGCGGTGGCAAGCCCCTTCCACCCCATCCCCATCCATTCCACGGGCACCAATCGACGCACCGGGTGACGGAGAACACGAGGCGGTGTTCGATTGGCCGAGCGAGCCCTTCTCCGGCGAGCTCGAGCTCGTCGGAGCTCGCGGGACGCCGCCTCCCCTGCCTCCGGTCACTGACCGCGGGGGCCCGCCCGTCAGGGTCGCGCGCGGGCGGGGGCGCTGAGCGGGCCGCGCGCGCGCGAGTGTGTGGGCCGCGTCTCCCGGGCCGGCCCAGTTCATCCGAAATGAATTTCATTTTTATTATTTTGTCACCGATTTTTGTACAAGTTGGAAAAATATAGATCTAGGGTTTTAATGATCCAAAAATCGTGAGATAAATTTTGTTAGGATCTACATGATGTGTAGTATTTTAGAAAAATATGGATCTGGCATGAGATGTTTAAATTCTGTAAGAATTTAATAGATCCTTTAAATGTGTTTTGGAATGCATGCAAATTTGTTTAATTTATAACTTGAGCTGTAGTGTTCCATAAATCATGAAATTTGGTGGGTAGGTTACTCTATGCTAGCCCTAGCTCTGGTAAAAATTTGGGCATCAGCGCTTAAGTAATTTTCAAGTTATAAGGCTATCATTTTATTCTAGGAAATAATTGAAGGATTTTTTGTAATTTTTCTACATGTGCAATGTTCTTGTAACTTTTTGGAGAATGTCTTGGTACCCTAGAGTGTCTAAGAAAAATATGAAATCTGTTGTTTGATACTTTTCAATATGATTTATTAATTATACAAAAATCAGCCTTTTGGACTTGTGAATTTTGTATATAGAGTTTCTGTGAATAAAACTTATTCAAATTGTTACTGTGGTCTCCTGTTGGGTCAGAGAGTTCCCTGTAATTTTTGTAGAATTTTAGGAGCAGTTTACATATATGTTTAAAATTCCACCTAATTAATTAAGTAAAATAAGAAATGGGTATAAATAAATGTTCTAGTGGGTCACACCTTACTTTCTGGTGTTTTTATACCTCATGTGAACTGTTGGTAACATTAGTTCGGTTTTAGGGGACTTTGGCCACACCAATAAATGTTTAACCTTTGTAATTTTAGGTTTTCTGGACAGCTAGTAGTATTTCTAAATTTGGCCTTTGATAAAATTGGTTGCTGGAAAACTTGTAAATACCAAAGTTGGAGTAAACTTGATAAACTAGCTTGTGTCAAAATTTGGGAGCATTTTGCTTAATAGTTTGAGAGTTACTGTTGTTTTAAGGAGACTTTTCCCTGTGTGCCATTATAAAAGATCGCAATCCTCTGTGTGCCCCTGGAAAAATTCAGCGGTCTTCAGCGCCACTACTCTGACTTTTTCGTGTCCTCCATGCCACTTCCGTCAATTTGGGTTCTAACGCCGTCAAACTGCACGTGTGAAAAGACAAAAATACCCTTAAGTCTAAATATGTTATTAATTTTTTTGAGCATTTTAACGACTTCAAATGAAAAAACTCAAAACTAGAAAGTTGTAGATCTTGTCGAGATCTATAATTTTCATACAAAATTTATTTTCATTTAATTCTGTAAAAAAAATATGATTTGATATGATTAATATATCTTAGAAAAATCATATTTTTTGCGGAATTAAATGAAAATAAATTTTATATGAAAATTATAGATCTCGACAAGATCTACAACTTTCTAGTTTTGAGTTTTTTAATTTGAAGTCGTTAAGATGCTCAAAAAAATTAATAACATATTTAGACTTAAGGGTATTTTCGTCTTTTCACACGTGCAGTTTGACGACGTTAGAGCCCAAACTGACGGAAGTGGCATGGAGGACACGAAAAAGTTGGAGTAGTGGCGCTGAAGACCGCTAAATTTTTCTAGGGGCACACAGGGGATTACGATATTTTATAATGGCACACAGGGAAAAGTCTCTGTTTTAAGTGGCAGTTCAGAATCTGCTACTCTCTGTTTTGAGAGGACAGATTCTGGAACTTGTGAAGTTTGACATGGAAAACTTAGGAGTTTGGAGTTGAGATCTGAAAATGAATTGTAGTGCATTTCTTAGGCTTTCCAGATTGTCTTAGATCATATCTTTTGGAATTGTAAATCTCCAGTTGTGATAAAAACAAGTAGCTACTGTCCAGAATGCTTACTGTGGTGTTTTGCTGATTGATATGGTGTGATATCCTAAGCATGCTACTTTTGTAATTGTTAGGTGTTAGGACCTTAACTGAGGATGAGCAGCTTTATCTTAGGTTAAGTAGATTAGGTGAGTACTTCTCTACCGGAGAGGAAATTTATACCTACTCTTTTGAAGTGATTTGAATAGAGCGTTAAATTGTTGTAATGCATTTCATTCCGAGCATACTGCATCTTTCATTATGCATTCATGGGATTTATTCTGCACTCATGCAATAGGTGTACCGGAGGGGGTGATACTCCTCGAATTCGAACAAACGATACCGGAGGAGGTACTGAGTCAACCGGAGGAGCAGACAGAACCAATCGGCGAAGGAGACGCCGTTGAAGATCTACCCGAGTGCCCGGATCACAGGCCTTCCACTTTTCTCAAAGGCAAGCCCCGGTGCATGCTGAACCTATTGTTTTATAACTATATCTTGAGTACTTTTAATTGCTTACTGCATTAAGTAGTAGGAGTTGTATGAAAACAACTGTTGCATTATACCTGTCCTTGTCCAGATATTGTACCCTAATCCTATATTAGGTTTAGGCGCGTGTCAATGCTTAGCCCTGCTTAGTACGGTAGAAGTCGGGTGATTTCCGGTCATCCGCGAGAGATAGGATTGGGTCGCGAGTGGCTTATGGCTATCGCGATGGAACCATGCTTTAAAATGAATTTGAGACCGGGCGGGAGTTCGATGGTACATCCGCAAGACACTTCACGTCTTGGGTGTGGAGCCATGCCCGTCTGAGTCGTTTAAGGACCGATTCGCTGTACGTCCTTGAGTCATGTTGAACGCAGTCTAACACTTAGTTGGCCGGATAAGTCGTTCCGACCGCGAAGTCGAGTAGTATGGTTCAGGCCGGGAATCGAATGGTAGGTTGCTTCTTGGAGGAGAGAAAGGATGTGCTTGGAGACATTGGCGTGAGACCAAGGGGGGGTTAGAGTCCCTATCACCTGGCAGAGTGTCGCCCTTGGGGTCGCGACATCATTCGGACCCGTGATTCCTGAACTGTACGAAAGATGACCTGAGCAGCCCTCGCCAGGCGCGTCTCGGTGAGTGTTAGAAATACCCCTCCAGCTGGATAGGAATTCGATTCGAATCGCCGTCGCTCCCGGTTAGTGAGCACTTGACTTGAGCAGCGGCAACGTAGATCTCATTAATTGAACAGATGGTTAAGTGAATGATACAATGTTGCCACAATTTATACCTGCTATGGAAATAATATGAATAATTGTTTGATGATAATCAAGTGCATGTTTAGTACAGGTGCTAAGATAGATGACAGGTAAATGCTAAAAATAACTGCTAGTACAGGTTATAAGAGTTTCAACTACTTATGCCTTTATGCAAAATGTGGTGTCAGCTAGCCTCTTGTGTAAGCCTTGCATAATCCTTGGTGTCATATTATTTCTGGTTTTTGACGGGTAAGTCTAGCTGAGTACATTCCAATACTCAGGGTTTATTCCCTCCTGTTGCAGATGACATGCTTTATCAGGGATTCTGCAAGACATGTCTCCACCCTGCGGGTGATGATGACTAGGTCACAAGGGCGTGATCGTCTTTATGTACTTTCCTCATGCTTTTGCGGGATGTCGATCATCCAAACTGGCAGTATTTAAGTAACTAATGTGTGTGTTATGCTTTCGCTACTTTCAAAACTTGGTTTGTAATATTTGCTACTCCGTGGTGTAAACTTATTTCGGAACTACTTGTGAAATGTAACGTACGATGTGTATGTTGAATGATGCGATCCTGGTTGTAAGCAGTTTGGTTTGAAATCCTTCGTGATTTCGATTGACTACCGGGATTATATGGGCTCAAGTTTGAAAATTTGAGCGCTTCGGTGCTTGTTTTCGTACTTGTGCTCTTATAATTTGGTCGGTTCTGTTACAGCTGGTACCGGAGCATAATTCAACATTAAACACATCTTACGAGTAATTAAAAACAAAAGTATTTATTTGCGAAAAGGGTTAAACTCTAAAAATTATTTTTATAGGTATGCCAGTGATCACATCCCTTAGCCCAAATAAGGACTCTTAGGTGGCTTATTATAAAGACTAACTTGGGGGCCTTGTTTGTTTCTGTTTCGTCGTCCATACGGCGTGATATTGTATGGATGCCATCCACTTGGGTGGTAATGTATGGATCAATTACCTCGACGCTCTGGTAAGTGTGAGTTGTGAGAGCATGATCGTCCAACAGGCGGTCTAGGGGAGAGTAGTTTGGTGACTTACATACTTACATGTTTAAACCATGTAACTATGTAAAAGCACTTAATTGTGGGCATCTATCGATCGGGTAGCTTTGATACTGAAATATATACATCCGGGGATGTGTATATGGAAAGTATTTAATTTACTGCTTTCTTGTATGTTATTTTGGGAATTGTTGGGCTGCAATGGAATTTTCTGCAGGTACACTAACAGCGTAACGTGTAGACCGATAGTTTCGCTTATATGAGAGAACGTATGTATGCCACCGTTTAGCGTTAGCATTGTAGTTTTCTACTAAGGTGAGAGGACGTACGGAACGTGCATGCATCATGTTTAATTATATCATACATGTCATTCACTCCCTCCTTAAAAATTTCAATAGTCCCGACTAAATTAAATTTCGTATCCCCTAAATGATTCTCACTTTAAGTCACATCTTGTTGATACAGATGGCACGTACCGGGATGACCGCCCGTAAGTCAACTGGTGGAAGGGTCCCTCGCCACCAGCTGGCTCCACGCGAGCCCCGTCCTGAGCCCTCCGAGGTGGAAAGGTTACGGGCTGAGCTGGCAGAGGTTACTGCTGCTAGGGATGCAGCACGGCAACAACCGGAGCAAGTGATTCATGATCGGGATCAAGAAACGCTTGCAGTCCAGAGGTTGACAGTGGCAAATCGCAACTGTCAGCGTATGTTGGTCCGTGTGATGGAACAGAGGGATGAAGCCTGGCACGAGGAGAACGTTCTGAGGGCTCGTCAGTTTGAGCTCGAGCAACAGTTAGAAAATGCTGAAGAATACAACGACAACCTTCATGAAGAAGTGCACCGCCTGAATAATCAGCTTAATCCTCTGCTACCTAGGAACAACAACGTAGATGAGGACATGGGTTCGGGAATCTTCATGGCTGAGGATGATGATGAAGTAGAGGTCGATGGACCACAGGATGCTCCACCTGCAGAAGCACCAGAAGAAGAAGAAGACGAGGAGTTAGAGCCTGTCAGTGATGAGGACGGCGGGGAGATCCTTGACACTGACTCGGAGGATGACGCTTAGAGTAGTCATCACGTATCTTTAATGTTAGGATCGTCTTTTGCGCCTCCCTGTGTAGGAGTGAGGCCTTGTAATAACTTGACTTTGGGATGTAAGGATGAACCGTATGTTTCCTGAATGTAGTTGAACCTGTTAATTTCGATCGCAATGGGATGTCTTATTGTGTTGTGTTCAATGATGGTGTCACGATTAGCACCCTTCGGTGCCGCGACGAAACCGAGGGCCTCCTATGGCGCGCGACATAAGGTTGTGTTGCTTGGCACGCGCAGGTATCGAGGTGGCTAGTCCTGATCCACCATAGAACTCTCCATCGAGAAGTCTCTTTGTGGTCAGTTTGAAATAGCCTTTCACAGTCAACTAAAAATCTTGAGATCGAATCCAAGTACCGTGCGAAAGGTCAAAAATCGTAGATAGCAACGCAAACGGTCCGATAACCGTTGTGCTCCCTGTTAGTGAGCCTTTATCAAAGAACGTCTTGTTGGATTACGAGTATGAGTTCGTCAATTGATGCGCTTGAATGGATTGTGCGGTTGTGATGAATTATTGTGCCTTCATTATTATGAGAATTCTATTCATGAAAACAGTTTGACATTTCGCAACAATTCATCTACAAATTTCCCACATCGTCAGTGCTCATTGGCTATGCATTTTGCAGATGTCGTACAATCTACGTCGGGGTCGTAGAAATGAGGAGGAAGAACAGCCGCCCCCTCCGCCACCACCTACTCCGGCCGAGTTGATGCAATCAGTGGTTGAGGGGCAGCGTATGTTGGCTGACGCCATGCGCCAACTGGCTAATCGAGAGGCTCGGCATGGTCGCCAGGGCCCAGAGCCAAATCAGTACAGCGATTTCAAGGACTTCCTAGATACAAAGCCCCCGCTCTTCAAGGAAGCGGAAGAACCACTGCAGGCTGACGAGTGGTTGAATACCATTGAACAAAAGTTTCGTCTGCTACGTCTAACTGATGAGCTGAAAACTGAGTATGCTTCCCATCAGTTGCATGGTCCAGCGGGCATCTGGTGGAGCCACTATCGTTCCACACTGCCTGCCAATGTCCCGATTGCTTGGGATCAGTTTAAGGCGGCATTCCGAGGGAACTACATTCCTCCCGGTCTTATGGCAATCAAGCATACGGAGTTTATGAGGCTGTCACAGGGAAACAAAAGCTTGACTGAATACTTGCAGTCCTTCAACAACTTGGCAAGGTATGCCACGGAATTTGTGGATACCGATGCCAAAAAGATTGCTAGCTTCAAAAGGGGCCTCGGCCCAAAGTTGATGAAGACTATGGGCACTAGCAAATGCACTACTTTCAATGATTTCATCAGCGATGCTTTGACCCAGGAGAACAACAATGCTATTTATTCTGCCTCTAAGAGCCGTAAGAGGGCCCTTGAGGCAAGTGCTTCTCAGTCAAGGGCCTCAGCTGCACCAAGGTCTTCCCAGCGTCCACCTGTTCAGAATACAAAGTTCCGTCCGCCACAGAAAAAGCCTGCTGCAAAAACTGGATTCCGTAAGGCGTATACTGTCGCTCTGCCAAAGGGAACTTCTGGTCAGAGCAGCTCTAGTGTTCCTCCAAGTAATATGCCTTGCTGGAATTGCAACAAGCCAGGCCATTGGGCCCGGAACTGTCCATACCCAAAGAAAAATATCAACCAAGGGGGTCGTCAGGGACACGCTCATTATAACAGCATTGAAGAAATTCCATCTGGTGAGGTGGTCACGGCTGGTAAGTTCCTAGTTGACCAACACCCCGCAGTGGTACTTTTTGATTCAGGTGCTTCGCATTCCTTTATCAGTCCTAAGTTTGCATCTAAATTTGCACACAAGTTGCATACTGTTGAAGGTGTGGGTTATTGCATTAGTGCTGCGAGTGGGAATATTTCCACAAACAAAGTAGTGGGGAACCTTAAGTTTGAGATAGAAGGGCGAAGTTATTCGCTTGCTCTATTGGTTTTACCGGGGTTAGACATAGATGTTATTTTGGGCATGAATTGGATGAGTCAGAATGGGGTACTCATTGACACATCTGCTCGGGTAGTTATGCTCAGAGATCCTACAGATCAAAAGGGTTTTCTGGTACAACTTCCTAGAAAAGTTGAATTGTCGGGGGAAATTCATGCTGTGCAAGCAAAGGCGTTGGCTGAAATTCCTGTAGTAAATAAATTTCCGGACGTTTTTCCCGATGATTTGCCGGGACTCCCTCCGGATCGGGATGTGGAATTTAAAATCGAGTTGCTGCCTGGCACTGCACCCATCTCTAGGAGACCCTATAGAATGCCTCCAAATGAGTTAGCTGAACTTAAGGTGCAATTGAATGAACTTTTGAGGAAGGGGTTGATCCGTCCTAGCTCATCTCCGTGGGGTTGCCCTGCTATCTTTGTAAAGAAGAAGGATCAGACCTTGCGGATGTGCGTGGACTATAGACCTCTGAATGCAGTCACTGTCAAAAATAAGTATCCCTTGCCACGTATCGATATCTTGTTCGATCAGTTGTCCAAGGCTAAAGTCTTTTCCAAGATTGATCTAAGGTCTGGGTACCATCAGATTAAAATCCGTCCTGAAGATGTTCCAAAAACAGCCTTCTCGACAAGATACGGCCTTTATGAGTATCTTGTTATGTCCTTCGGCCTAACCAATGCCCCAGCACACTTCATGTGCTTGATGAATTCGGTGTTTATGCCTGAATTGGACAAGTTTGTGGTGGTGTTCATTGATGACATCTTAGTGTATTTTGAGAATGAGGAAGAACACGCCGAACACTTGTGCATAGTCCTCAGCAGACTGCGTGAGCATAAACTTTATGCGAAGTTCAGTAAGTGTGAATTCTGGCTTCGTGAAGTACCTTTCCTTGGGCATGTGTTGTCCGATGGAGGAATTATGGTGGATCCCACAAAGGTACAAGAAGTATTGAATTAGAAGGCTCCTACTTCGGTTCATGAGGTCTGGAGTTTCCTTGGGTTGGCTGGCTATTATCGTCGCTTCATCCCGGATTTCTCAAAAATAGCCAAACCCATGACTCGATTGCTGCAAAAAGACACCAGGTTTGTCTGGACTCCTGAGTGTGATGCGGCTTTTCACCAACTGCGAACCCTCCTAACCTCGGCTTCGGTTTTGGCACAACCGGATATCGAGAAACCTTTTGATGTTTACTGTGATGCCTCAGGCATAGGTTTGGGAGGTGTTTTGATGCAGGAAGGCCGAGTAATTGCATATACTTCACGACAACTTCGGAAGCATGAGGTGAATTATCCAACGCATGACTTAGAACTGGCCGCAGTTGTTCATGCTTTGAAGGTATGGCGGCATTATCTGCTGGGCAATGTCTGCAATATCTATACAGACCACAAAAGCCTCAAATACATCTTCACCCAACCCGAGCTAAATATGCGTCAGAGAAGATGGCTCGAGTTGATTAAAGATTATAATCTTCAAGTGCACTATCACCCAGGCAAGGCAAACGTGGTTGCGGACGCTTTGAGCCGTAAGTCTCATTGCCATTCCTTAGTTGAAACTGATTTTCACCGATCCCGCCTGTTACATCCGGCAGTCTTGTACAACATCACTGTTAGTGGTACTCTCAGAAATAGAATCATTGAGCTCCAAAAGACTGATCCGGGTATATTTCACATAAAACGGAAGATGAAAGGGGAAGAAACTAAGCATTTCAGGTTAGATGACGAAGGTGTGCTGTGGTTTAAGGATAGGTTAGTGGTACCTAAGGACCGAGAGCTTAGAGATCAGATCCTGTCCGAAGCACATTCTTCCAAGTTGTCCATCCATCCTGGTAGCAATAAGATGTATTATGATTTGAAGCCACTTTATTGGTGGACTAAGATGCGGAAAGAGATAGCTGCATATGTGGCTAGGTGTGACACCTGTTGCAGAGTTAAAGCTGTGCACATGAAAGCTGGGCTACTTCAGCCACTTTCCATTCCAGGCTGGAAATGGGAAGAGATAAGTATGGATTTCATTGTCGGACTCCCTCCCACAGTCAAAAATCATAACTCTATCTGGGTAATTGTTGATCGTTTGACCAAATCAGCTCACTTCATCCCAGTGAGAGTGGACTATCGTCCCACTGACTATGCTGAGTTGTACTTCAATCAGATAGTCCGGCTTCATGGGATACCTCGTACTATCATTTCTGACCGTGGTCCCCAGTTCACTGCTCGCTTTTGGGAGCATTTGCATCACCTTCTGGGAACCAAGTTAGTGAGAAGCTCTGCTTATCACCCCCAGACGTCTGGTCAGACGGAACGAGTTAACCAAATCTTGGAAGATCTGTTGCGGGCATGCGTCATTTCATCCAAGGGTTCTTGGGAAAAATGGTTACCTTTAGCCGAATTCTCGTACAATAACAGTTATCAAGAGAGTATTAAGATGGCCCCATTCGAAGCTTTGTACGGTCGTAAGTGCCGAACTCCGTTAAACTGGGTAGAAGCTGGGGAAAGGAGGTATTATGGCATTGATTTTGTCCAGGAAGCCGAGGAACAAGTCCGTACTATTCAGAAACACATGGCTGTAGCCCAAGCTAGACAGAAAAGCTATGCGGATCGTCGTAGAAAACCACTCGAATTTGAAGTTGGAGACTTCGTTTATTTGAAAGTTTCTCCAATGAAGAGTGTCCAACGTTTTGGTGTTAAGCGGAAACTTGCACCAAGATACGTGGGTCCTTTCCAGATCATAGGCAAGAGTGGAGCTGTTACGTACAAAATCCAGTTGCCTCCTGAGATGAGAGCCATATTCAACGTTTTCCATGTATCTCAGCTTAAAAAGTGTCTTCGAGTTCCTGAAGAACAGGTTCCTTTAGGAGATATCAGGCTGGAATCCGACCTAACCTATGAAGAAAAGCCAGTCCGAGTGATCGATACTCAGGTCCGAGTAACTAGAAGTAAAGTGGTTAAGTGGTACAAAGTGATGTGGAGTAATCAGGGTAGTGAAAGTGATGCTACGTGGGAACGGGAAGATTATTTGCGGGATGGTTATAAGGAATTCTATGAAAAATGGTACGCTTTCCAAATCTCGGGACGAGATTTTTATAAGGGGGGAGGGCTGTAACACTTCAAGTGTTTAGTCCTTAATTGCATTGCATTTGCATAAGCATAAGCATGCATCATTCATGTTTGTTATTTTATGTGATGCAACACATGTGATTGTTCTAGGGTTTGTTTGATTTATTTCATAAAGTATTTGATAGTTGGTGTAACAAAAAGGTAAGGTAGCCAATTATGACCTACAACACCTTAGTTATACTTAGGGTAACATTTGGATCAAGGTTCATGTTGACCAAAATTACAAAATTGCCTCCAAGACAAGTTTGACCACCATTTGACCATAGAAGGCTCTAGTTTGACCAATTAAAAAGTCTAATTTAGAGACCTTGCATGGAAGAGCACCCTTAAGCAAAGTTGTAAAGAAATTCATGAGGAACAAAAGTCTCAATATGACCATCTCATGAAAGTGACCACAACATGCTCAAAAGTGGCCCACAAGTCAGCTAGTGAAGTAGCTCCAAGACTTAGAATTTTTCTAAGTCTGGAATCTGACCCTACAGTTTCACTGGTGCCTACTTTAGGAGCTTGTAGTTTGCAAACCAGGCCAAACCAGCTTTCACTCATATTGACAAACTTGTAGATCACATGTAGCCCTACAACTTTGTCAACATTACCCAAGCCTGGTTCTCAATGGTTCAAGAGATATCGTGTCATGAACTTAAGCTGTCAGTCGGTTTCGTTAACTGAAAACCTGTTTCAGTTTCACCGAGCACTACTTTGAGGCCATGTAGTTTCAAATATAGGCCGAACCAGCCCAAACACCAATTGACGAAGTTGTTGCCCTAACATAGCTCTACAAACTTGGTGTTGCCACCTTGGACTGAAACAGGCTGGTTTAGAAGTTAATCACGTTCGAAATCACTCTGTCAGTCACTACCGATGGCGTCAATGAACTGCGATTCAGTTTCGTCAGTGGCCGACCGGCCACAGGGCAACGCCGACGCGTGGAGGCGCGGTGGCGCCCGTACGCCGGCCCTGGCCCCACCAGTCAGGCCGCGACGCCTTCAAGACGCCACGACGCGCGAGCCGGCCTCCATTCCTCCGCCCCCTCTCTTCCAGTCGCAAGAACACTGAAACCGAGCCGCCATTTCCGTTCTTCTCCGACGAGCTCAAGCGCGAGCTACACCGCATCACCGGCCGCCATACCTCGCCACTTCCTCCGTCTCACCACCCTCCATCCCCTCGACCCACCGACGCCCGCAATTTGACTCGAGGTGAGCTGCATTGCCTTCTTCCCCGTTTCCGAGAGGTCGCCGGAGCCCGCCATGGGACCTCACCGTGGTCGGGGTGCTTTGGGTCTCTCTCCATCCTCCCTTCGTATCAAAATGGATCCGCCTAGCTTCGGTGAAGCTCGTACCGAGCCTAGACCGCACCGTACATCCTCACCGGCGACGGTGCGCCGCCACCGGACCTCACCGGCCGCCGCTCGCGGTGGCAAGCCCCTTCCACCCCATCCCCATCCATTCCACGGGCACCAATCGACGCACCGGGTGACGGAGAACACGAGGCGGTGTTCGATTGGCCGAGCGAGCCCTTCTCCGGCGAGCTCGAGCTCGTCGGAGCTCGCGGGACGCCGCCTCCCCTGCCTCCGGTCACTGACCGCAGGGGCCCGCCCGTCAGGGTCGCGCACGGGCGGGGGCGCTGAGCGGGCCGCGCGCGCGCGAGTGTGTGGGCCGCGTCTCCCGGGCCGGCCCAGTTCATCCGAAATGAATTTCATTTTTATTATTTTGTCACCGATTTTTGTACAAGTTGGAAAAATATAGATCTAGGGTTTTAATGATCCAAAAATCATGAGATAAATTTTGTTAGGATCTACATGATGTGTAGTATTTTAGAAAAATATGGATCTGGCATGAGATGTTTAAATTCTGTAAGAATTTAATAGATCCTTTAAATGTGTTTTGAAATGCATGCAAATTTGTTTAATTTATAACTTGAGCTGTAGTGTTCCATAAATCATGAAATTTGGTGGGTAGGTTACTCTATGCTAGCCCTAGCTCTGGTAAAAATTTGGGCATCAGCGCTTAAGTAATTTTCAAGTTATAAGGCTATCATTTTATTCTAGGAAATAATTGAAGGATTTTTTTGTAATTTTTCTACATGTGCAATGTTCTTGTAACCTTTTGGAGAATGTCTTGGTACCCTAGAGTGTCTAAGAAAAATATGAAATCTGTTGTTTGATACTTTTCAATGTGATTTATTAATTATACAAAAATCAGCCTTTTGGAATTGTGAATTTTGTATATAGAGTTTCTGTGAATAAAACTTGTTCAAATTTTTACTGTGGTCTCTTGTTGGGTCAGAGAGTCCCCTGTAATTTTTGTAGAATTTTAGGAGCAGTTTACATATATGTTTAAAATTCCACCTAATTAATTAAGTAAAATAAGAAATGGGTATAAATAAATGTTCTAGTGGGTCACACCTTACTTTCTGGTGTTTTTATACCTCATGTGAACTATTGGTAACATTAGTTCGGTTTTAGGGGACTTTGGCTACACCAATAAATGTTTAACCTTTGTAATTTTAGGTTTTCTGGACAGCTAGTAGTATTTCTAAATTTGGCCTTTGATAAAATTGGTTGCTGGAAAACTTGTACATACCAAAGTTGGAGTAAACTTGATAAACTAGCTTGTGTCAAAATTTGGGAGCATTTTGCTTAATAGTTTGAGAGTTACTGTTGTTTTAAGTGGCAGTTCAGAATCTGCTACTCTCTGTTTGAGAGGACAGATTCTGGAACTTGTGAAGTTTGACATGGAAAACTTAGGAGTTTGGAGTTGAGATCTGAAAATGAATTGTAGTGCATTTCTTAGGCTTTCCAGATTGTCTTAGATCATATCTTTTGGAATTGTAAATCTCCAGTTGTGATAAAAACAAGTAGCTACTATCCAGAATGCTTACTGTGGTGTTTTGCTGATTGATATGGTGTGATATCCTAAGACATGCTACTTTTGTAATTGTTAGGTGTTAGGGCCTTAACTGAGGATGAGCAGCTTTATCTTAGGTTAAGTAGATTAGGTGAGTACTTCTCTACCGGAGAGGAAATTTGCACCTACTCTTTTGAAGTGATTTGAATAGAGCGTTAAATTGTTGTAATGCATTTCATTCCGAGCATACTGCATCTTTCATTATGCATTCATGGGATTTATTCTGCACACATGCAATAGGTGTACCGGAGGGGGTGACACTCCTCGAATTCGAACAAACGATACCGGAGGAGGTACTGAGTCAACCGGAGGAGCAGACAGAACCAATCGGCGAAGGAGACGCCGTTGAAGATCTACCCGAGTGCCCGGATCACAGGCCTTCCACTTTTCTCAAAGGCAAGCCCCGGTGCATGCTGAACCTATTGTTTTATAACTATATCTTGAGTACTTTTAATTGCTTACTGCATTAAGTAGTAGGAGTTGTATGAAAACAACTGTTGCATTATACCTGTCCTTGTCCAGATATTGTACCATAATCCTATATTAGGTTTAGGCGCGTGTCAATGCTTAGCCCTGCTTAGTACGGTAGAAGTCGGGTGATTTCCGGTCATCCGCGAGAGATAGGATTGGGTCGCGAGTGGCTTATGGCTATCGCGATGGAACCATGCTTTAAAATGAATTTGAGACCGGGCGGGAGTTCGATGGTACATCCGCAAGACACTTCACGTCTTGGGTGTGGAGCCATGCCCGTCTGAGTCGTTTAAGGACCGATTCGCTGTACGTCCTTGAGTCATGTTGAACGCAGTCTAACACTTAGTTGGCCGGATAAGTCGTTCCGACCGCGAAGTCGAGTAGTATGGTTCAGGCCGGGAATCGAATAGTAGGTTGCTTCTTGGAGGAGAGAAAGGATGTGCTTGGGGACATTGGCGTGAGACCAAGGGGGGGTTAGAGTCCCTATCACCTGGCAGAGTGTCGCCCTTGGGGTCGCGACATCATTCGGACCCGCGATTCCTGAACTGTACGAAAGATGACCTGAGCAGCCCTCGCCAGGCGCGTCTCGGTGAGTGTTAGAAATACCCCTCCAGCTGGATAGGAATTCGATTCGAATCGCCGTCGCTCCCGGTTAGTGAGCACTTGACTTGAGCAGCGGCAACGTAGATCTCATTAATTGAACAGATGGTTAAGTGAATGATACAATGTTGCCACAATTTATACCTGCTATGGAAATAATATGAATAATTGTTTGATGATAATCAAGTGCATGTTTAGTACAGGTGCTAAGATAGATGACAGGTAAATGCTAAAAATAACTGCTAGTACAGGTTATAAGAGTTTCAACTACTTATGCCTTTATGCAAAATGTGGTGTCAGCTAGCCTCTTGTGTAAGCCTTGCATAATCCTTGGTGTCATATTATTTCTGGTTTTTGACGGGTAAGTCTAGCTGAGTACATTCCAGTACTCAGGGTTTATTCCCTCCTGTTGCAGATGACATGCTTTATCAGGGATTCTGCAAGACATGTCTCCACCCTGCGGGTGATGATGACTAGGTCACAAGGGCGTGATCGTCTTTATGTACTTTCCTCATGCTTTTGCGGGATGTCGATCATCCAAACTAGCAGTATTTAAGTAACTAATGTGTGTGTTATGCTTCCGCTACTTTCAAAACTTGGTTTGTAATATTTGCTACTCCGTGGTGTAAACTTATTTCGGAACTACTTGTGAAATGTAACGTACGATGTGTATGTTGAATGATGCGATCCTGGTTGTAAGCAGTTTGGTTTGAAATCCTTCGTGATTTCGATTGACTACCGGGATTATATGGGCTCAAGTTTGAAAATTTGAGCGCTTCGGTGCTTGTTTTCGTACTTGTGCTCTTATAATTTGGTCGGTTCTGTTACAGTTGTGGTTGGTAGCGAAGATGAAGTCATAGTGATAGGGGCCGAAGTAGTTGGAGGTCTCGTAGTTGTACACAGTTGAGGCCGTCGGAGTTACGCAGTTGAGGCCGTCGGAGTTCCCTAGGCATGGAGTACTATGGCTAGGACTGTAGCAGAGAGTATTCCTGTGAAGTGTAGCGTTTGCAAGACCCGAGAAGGTCATGGGAATGAGTGTACCTGACCAACGTCGATTAATCCTTTGATGTGCCTGCAGAATTCCATTGCTATTGTTGGTGGAGTGGTGGTGAGGTGCTGCAGGGTGTCAAATAGGGGGTCACCAGTGTTGTCGAGGATCGGTGAGATGAGTGGGCGGCTGTCTGCCTCTAGCAACAATATGCTCAAGGGGAATGCTTGCGTCGTCGGGGAAGATATCGCCGTGTGAAGACCAAGCGCTAGAAGATGTGGAGCGGTTGTTCCCAGCGACTCGAGGACATCCTGTAGAAGAAGGGGTGATGCCGGCATGTAGAGGCGGTCATTGTAGGAGATGGCACCTTCGTGGATCGTCCAAGCCGTGGTTGTTGTCTGTAGCGTCATGGTGTCATGGACGATCTAAAGCTTGCGCCCCTCTGTCGAAGCTTCCCGAAGTTGAATGAGAATTTCGGTGATGTTGGTGGAGTGTTGGGCTCTGCTGTGGCTATAGCATGTTGACGACCGTGGCATGTTGAGGTGGTATGTCGTTCTTGCTACTTGGGGAAGACGTAGCCTCAGCTGTCGGGCGTATAGATCGGCGACTGAAATGTAGCTGAATTGTTGGGTGGGTGCTCCTGCCGGTGGTGGATGTGTTGGTCGGCTTGGCGATGAAGAGAGCGCGGTTGACCCATCGTACGGGGTCAGCGACGCCTGCTGCCGGCGTAGTTGTAGCTGCCCTGTGAACTGGTGAAGGTAAGAGTCGGGGCTATGGCGGCTGCTCCTCAGCGGCTGAATGGTTGGTGTTGGTCGCCGGGTCAATGAGGGATATCTGTGGCATCCACTCTTGGGTGCCGTCAGGCTCGTCGTAGGCCTTGGGGGCAACAAGTGGATTTGCTGCCCAGTCGTCCTACGGTTGGTTCCGTTGCACCTCGTCTCGCAGCCTGTGCTGGAAACCGTTGACGAAGGGGTGGACATGCCGTAGCTGGTCGTTGTCATGATGAAGAGGCTAGAGGTTGGTTGGAGAGTTGAAGACGCAGATGAGGCGCTATGTGAAGGCTGCCCATTCAGTTGTCAGGGCGTCTGTTGTCATCTGCATATACTAGCTATGTGCTACATCGGTTAGATTAAATTTTGCGGATAGAACCTGCTCATCGTCTGGTATGGTTTGGAGGCGGAAAAGGAGCTGCATCCTGGAGGTCCATGGTAATGGATCTGTAGAGCCGTCAAATGTCGTCTTCGTCAGCCGTGCCATGATGATTTGTTGACGCGGAGGTGGCTGGAGTACTGGCGACTGGGGTGGAACCAAGGGCGGTGGAGCAGGCACCTGTGGTGCTAACAGGACGACGCTCTGTGGAGGCGTGTGCGGGATGTCAGGATTTGTTGGCGATGTCGTTGTGCTAGACGGAGCCTAAAGCGATAGGGCAGGTGCCAGCTGTGTCGGCGGGCTGGCGCCCTATGGAGGGGGGTCCTGGACGTCGGGCTTCATCGGTGAGGTCACCGGTCATTGCTCCTTAGATAGAGAGTCATGCGCCAGCTATGTTTCCGTTGTCGGGAACAGGTTGTTGGCCACCTTGTTCGCGATCTGCGGAGTGTCAGAGGAGTTGGGTTCCTCCATCGTTGTGGTGATAGGGGTATTGTCGGTGACGATCCTAACTTGCTGTGATTCCGCAACAAGGTTGTCGTTGGTGGTGTCGAGGTTGATGGTGGGGTCCGCGGTGGGTAACCGCAGGCTACTGCTAGTGTTGGTGATGATTGCCCCAACGTTGGTGATCGGAGCATCTTTGTTGTCGATGATCAGATCTGGGCACGGCAGTAAGGGCAGCTGCAGTGCTGGTGGTGCCGCAAATGAGTTCTGCGACACCTCCCTGATGATCTTAGGGAGGGAGTCCTCCATCGTGGTGTTGACAAAGGAATTGTTGGTGGCGATCATGACTTGCTATTTGTCCATAGCAAGGTCATCGATGGTGGCGTCTAGATCTAATCTGGCTTGGATTGTGAAGTTTTGGATCAGATCCAGTTTGGCGTTGAGGTTCTGGAGCTCCTTCATGGTGGCGGTGTTGAAGGCCATGGGTGCCCGAAGGATCGACTTGGCCTCCGGATACCAGTGTAACACGCGTCACGCGGGGGGTGACCTTGGAGGTGGTGGCTATGGTGGAGGAGGTGGTAGCGACGTGCTAGGGTTAGGGTTTAGGGGCGGCGGCGCAGGGAGAAAAGGGAGCGGTGCGCATAAGAGAAGGGAGAAGGAGATAAAGGCCTTTCGACTATTCTATTCTTGATTGCAGTAGTTACATGACCCCTTGTATTTATAGTCCTGAGAGACTTGACCCCCTAAACAATCTCAGGAGATCCTTATAGGATTTGAATTCTCCTTTCCTAAACAATCTCAAACCCTGATTTCTTAATTAACTAACTCTTTCCAATTCTACTAAGACCCAACTAAGGTAACTAGATAATAGTTGATGATGTGGACGGCGACGGCGGCGATGACAACGGCGGCAGCCGCGTCATACGTGCGTGCGCCCTAGGGCACTCCGCGGAGGTCGCCTAGCTCGGCTGCATCGACGCGCGGCGCTTGCCTCCTCCTTGGGCCCTAGTTGGCCCGTTTATTCCGCCATGGTTGACGGCTGGCGTTAGGCGTGTGACACTATACCTATGAGATAATGCGAGCAACCTTCTGGTCAAAAATGTTATTTATAAGATTCATATTCCAAGAATGAGTATTTGGAATCCAAAGATTAGACACAACATTAGGCGAAGGATAAGTAGTGATCGGAAGTAAGGTGATCATGAATAGACTCCCACACAAAACACTAAGGTATGGACCAAATGGAACTATTACATGCATGAATCTGGTAGATAGTATTGTGGATGAGATCTTTTTTAATCTGGTAGAATGGAAGAGGAGAGGTCAAAAAGTCAACGGAGAGGCCACGTGGGGCATATGCCCTCTCCGTGTTTAAATTACCTTTTCAAAACTATGGCCCATTTCCTTTTCATAACTATGGCCCATTGCTCCACTATAATTTTAGGTTTAACTGCTGCCACCACCTGATCAACCTAATGGGCTTAAAATCACAGGTTTGTAACTTGGGTTTAGCTGATACCACTATATGATCACCTACTTAGCTTAAAATCACATGTTCGTAACTCGCAAGTCGCAACTGCAACAGCGGCAGGGAGATCGATATGGGAAGTCACATGGGCCGTAGAAACCGCAACACTAGTTGGTCCAAATAGAAGCCCAAGTACAATAACGATTCGTTAGACCCCACATTCCATCAACCTCTTCCTCCAGCAGTCCAACAGAAAAAAGACTTCCTAGAGATTCAGCCATGGCGGACGTCGAACTTGGACGAACTGCCGGTGATTCGCTGAGGGGATGCTCTCAGGATTCAGGGCGTGGCAAGCGCCGTACCTTGCTATATTGGATCCTCCGCCCCTGTGGAGCTCGTCGTGGCTTGGGCAGAGGTTGCTGGCCGTGGAGGACTGGTGTAGGTTTGATCCAGAGCATGCATGGTCTTGGATAGAGCGACGACAACCCAGAAGGCGGAGGTGGCCAGGATCGAGCGGCGACGTACAAGGCCAGGGGAAGAAGATTGATTGGTGGTCGATTGCGAGGCAACGACGACTCATTTCCTTTAGGCGGAGTCCTCCACCGCGTGATGTTGACGCTCGCAAAGAAGGAAGGGCCGCGGCTGCCTCATGCGTGACGTGTAAGGCTTTGTTTTTTATGCGAGGTATCGACATCTTTGAGCACGCGTCACCTCGCCATTTGCGAGCACCAACAGAAGGTGCTCTGTTTTCCATGCGCCGGATTCTCCCACGGGCAGAGATCTCACTATAGTATTGATTGACAGGTTATTAGCTTCCATGTTTACGATTAGGAGAACAGCTTGCCGCTCATATTCCCTTCCATTAACAATTCACAATCACAATTGATTACCGTAATTGTATCCAAATCTTGGGCTATAAAAATGCAAATCACACTCTGTACTTGTCCACACCAAATTCATCGGTTGTGTGTAATTTCCACACACCACCAGAACCAACTCCAAAAAGAGAAAACACGTACACCATGGCCACTCCTCCATCCGTGCTCCGCCTCGTTGCCGTCCTGCTCGCCGCCATCTCCACCCTCCGATCCACCGCCACCGCCGCCGCCCGCCACGAGAAGACCACCCACCTGCATTTCTTCCTCCACGACACGCTGAGCGGGAAGGACCCGAGCGCGGTGCTGATCGGCCGCGCCGCCGGCCGCGATCCGAGGCCCGACGACCCGGTGCCCTTCAGCTCCCTGTACGCCACCGACGACCTTCTCACCGAGGGCCCCTCGCCGCAGTCCAAGGTGGTCGGCAACGCGCAGGGGCTGTGGGTCTCGTCCGGCAGGGGCAAGCTGTCGCTCGTCCTCGGCATGGACTTCGAGCTCACCGACGGGCCCTTCAACGGCAGCGCCTTCGTCGTGTACTCGCGGAACACGGTCACGCGCCCCGTCGGCAGGGAGCTCGCCATCGTCGGCGGCCGCGGCGCGTTCCGGTTGGCCCGTGGCTACGCCCTGCTCCGCACGCACTTCTTGGACAACAACAATGGCGACGCCATCATAGAGTACAACGTCACCCTCGTCCACCCTTGAGTTCCTTCGCCGTGCATGCATGCTTGCGTTGTAGTTGTAGCACAATAACTTGTACACATGTACAGAGTACAGTATCATGGAACTCGAGAGAGATGTGTTTTGTTTGTCACATTGCATACATGGAATGGAGTATAGTCGTTTATTGCATGCAGATTGATGCAACAAAGGCAGTACAGAGGCTAGCTTATTCTTCTAGGGACGAAGAGAGGCGCGTTAATGGCGGACCGTACGTGTCCATTTCATGTTCACGATCATGCACTGCCACGCCTCTCCATGTCGCACACGGGCACACACACCGACCACACACGGGTTTATAATGGTAGAACTACTGAAGAATGAATGGGAGGCAAGCACCATTGCCACAGATGGACAGGCAGGGAGAACCTCCTAGACCTGGATCTCCAGGTTCCATCTGTAGAACTCCTGCTCCGGCACGGGGATGTGGAGCGCGACGAGCCCCGTATCCGCGTCGTAGCTGAACTCCACCTCCGCCGCGTCCAGCGTGCACCTCGCGGGCCTCCGCGAGCAGTACGCGCCGAAGCGGCCGCAGCCGCGGACCCTGAGCGCGACGGCGGCCTCGGCCGCGCCCGCGCCGCCGTCCGTGGCGCCGCCGCGGACCTCGCACTGCTCCACCGCCCCGCCGGAGTTGAACATGTCGAGCAGGCCAATGGGCGCGAACGACACGCCCGGCGCGACCGCCCTGACGGGGGAGACGTGGAACACCTCGTACTCCAGCACCCTGAGCGTCACCGGCAGCGTGGCGCCCCCGGGCAGCCTGACGAGCTCCCCCGACCTGTAGGCGTACACGACGGACTCGCCGCTCCAGCCGGGCCCCGCGAGGACGGCGATCGCGTCCACGTCGTCGGCGCGGACTGATCCCGTCAGCGTCCCCGGCGCGGCGTCGTGCACGCGGGTCTTCTTGGTGACGCGGCACCACCCGGCGCCCTGGCAGTTGAACACGCCCACCACGCCCGTGCATTTGTTCACGTTCCAGATCTTGAGCAGGCTGCGCAAGGTCACGTTACATCACATTACAGCTACGTAGCTAGCCCAGGAAAACGATGGAGGATCGCCGGCCGCGTGTTCTGCTCACCTGGTGCCGTCGCGCGCCGGGTCGGCGAAGAGGCAGTCGCGGGTGGGGCGGCCGGGGAGCTGCGCGCGGAGCACGGAGCCATCGGGGAGGACCAGCTTCTTGAGCAGCTCGAAGTTGTGGTTGCCTGGCTTGTCGCTGCGACAGAGACACACATGAGAGCAGAGTGTCAGCAACCAGAAGTCGCTTCTTGGGTTGACACAAATAGAGAGCGCACGGGCTCGCGCGCCGTCCGCCGGAAGGCGTGCCCGACGGCGACACGAGCAGCCACAGCCGTCATGTCACTCTTGGCTGGTCATGGCGCGGTGCGCGCAAGCCGTGCAGATTGCTACTGCAGCTTGTGTGCCAGGCAAGGCCGCGCATATGATGCGCTCGCTGATGGCGACGGCCAATCATGGCGGCGCCGACGACTGGTCGGGGTGTCGGGCTGGCACCTCTGCTGCCATGCCGCAAGGGCAACCCAATCATTCGGTTTCCCCTGTCTCGAGGGATCGATCATTGTGCCGGCCTGGCTGCGACGGACGCCGCGATTGACAACGACGTCGTTCTGATCAGAAGCTGGTTGTCAGTCTCACCTGACGTAGATCGGGCAGCCGCCGATCGCCCTCGCCGCGCCGTGGTACTCCGCCGCCGGATGTAGGCTCTGCAGGCAGGCATATTTAATAATTCGTTCATCATTCAGTCATCGATTGATCACTCAAGTACAGTACAGTACACAGGAATCAGGAGAAGAGATCGAGACGTACATGGAACATGTCCCAGTCCGGCTGCATGAACTCGCCGAGGAAGAGGGTGTTGTACGCGACGGAGGAGACATGGACGGTGTGCGACGCCGGGTCGCGCGGGTAGAAGTCGTCGGAGGCGCGGACGACGGCGGTCTGGCGCGCGCTGTAGAGCATGTCGGTGTTGTGGCACATGCAGGAGATGCACCCATTGTCGGGGAAGTTGCGCGCGACGGAGGCCTCGAGCGCGCGGTGGTATGCGCGGGTGAGCGCGACGCGGCCGCCGTGCCCCGCGCCGAGCGTCTCGATGATGTTCTGCACGTCCACCTTGACGCCGTCCACGCCGCAGGAGGCGAGGTACGAGTGCAGCTCGTCGTAGAAGCTGAGCACCCTGCGCGGGTGCACCAGCCCCAGGCCCAGCACGGAGAGCGAGTCCATGACGATGTCCGGCTGGTTGCCCATCACCCCCGGCGACTGCACCGGGTACGCCAGCGCGCTCTCGTAGTGCTCCATCCCTTCCGCCGCCGGCTTCACGCCGCCCCAGTACCCCGCCATGGCGTGCCACACGTACACGTACTTGACGCCGTGTCGCGCTTCGCCTCCTCCACCAGCAGCTTCAGCCCCGGCGTCTGCGTCTGCTCCGCCTGCTGCTCGCCGCCGTCCTTGTCGTCGTCGGCCGTCTTCTTTTCCTTCTTCTGGAACTTGGCGTTCTCCTTGATCCCCGTCAGCCTGCTGGCGAACCTGCACGACACGCACCATTGCAGACCAAACTGAGCCTCGCTTGTTCACCGGAGCAGAGCTGGCACACAGCAAGATTGGTGGTGACGGCGGTCACACGTACTGCGCCCCTTCCTGGACGACGGCGTTGTTTGACTCCTCCTTGTTCTCGCTGCCGATCTGCTGCCACCCGTCGTCGATGATCAGGAACCGTGGCGGCGTGCCGCCCTCCGCCAAGCTGCAAAGTTTCAGAACGTGAAATTTTTCTGCCATTCGAAAGTAAACGCAAAAACAAATCACAAGATTAGTTGGATCGATTTTTTTTTTGTTTTTACCTCTTGAGGCCTTGCTTGACGCCCTCGGCCGTGACGTCGGTGTAGAAGGCGTCCCACGTGCACCAGCCGAACCAGTCCACGAACGACGGCAGCTGCGCCACCACCACCGCCGTCAGTTTCAGTTTCCCGCAACACAAAACGACACCGCCCGGCTCGCCACGCCGGCGAGCCACTGCTCTTTCTATTCTTACTACTATCGAGCCACATGAGTGATCCAACAAGCTAGAAGATGGCAATCAGACCATACCTTTTTCTTCTCCCTGTGATGGAACGTCTGCAGGTGCCTCTCCACCACCCTGCATCCATTTTTTATTTTCACGCATCAAAATGTTGTTTGTTAAAATTTACATTTTTTTTCCTAAAAAAATACTGTTGTTTCTACAGTGCTCGGTTACCCCGTGGAAATGACAGTGACTAATCTGAAATCAGGTGAATTCAGTCTAGCAGTACAGGGAACAACGGACAGAGTGAGAGGAAGAGACGAGGTAATAACGCACTTGACGGCCTGAGTGATGGTGTCGAAAGGGTTGGTCCCGGCGTGCACGTACACCATGTAGGTCCCCTGCGCCGTCTGCACCGCCTTGTCCCCTGCTCACGGTCACGGAAAATATCGGCGGCGCCGGCGACCCAACGCCAGTCACGCACGCACGTCAGTCTGGGCTTCACGTGAAGCAGCAGATAAGAAAAGCAAGAGCCGACAGCGGCTGCAAGTGGTAGGCACTAGGCAGACACAGACAGGTCTTGGCGCTTACCGCTCTCGAGGGTGATCTCCAGCTCGTCGCGGTCGTTGCCCTGCAGCGCCGCCCGGAACTGGCCCTCCAGCAGTGGCAGCATCACCACGTACACCACCTCGCCGCAGTCGCCGTCGCCGCCGACCGTGCCCGGGCGGCTCTCCAGGAGCATGAACTGCGTCTCCAGCGGGACGTCGCGGCCGGAGGTGCCCATGCGCTGCGTCATCCACCACAGCTTGAACCGGAAGCAGCACATGAACCGCAGGTCCCTGCCACGCAACGCACAGTAATCACCTCGCGTCGCGATTAAAAAGTAAAAGTAAATATAAGAACTTCTTTTAGATGGAGATGAAGATGAGAAAGAGCAAGCAGATAAAAAATAGTAAAATGGCTAAGAGATGCGACGAAACGAGATGGTCACATGGAGCTTGAGAGCCAAGTGTCCTGAACGTTCCGGAGCTCTGGGCCCGGGATTCTCGCGACTTCCCAACAGTAAGCACAAGAAAACTCCAGATTACAGAGGAGCAGAGCAGGAGCTCACCGGAGGGTGCCGAAGGTGAAGACGTGCATGCTGCTGGGCTCGGCGGCCGTGGCGCCGACGAAGGCGCCGTCGACGAGCCCCGCCCCGGAGGCGTGCGTTAGCGCGATGTTGTCCGGCACGCCGGTGAGGATGGTCCGCCCGTGCGCCACCAGCCGCCCATCCCCCACCGTAATCCTCGGCGTCACCGTCATCTCTCTCTCTCTCTGGCTCTCTCTGTCTCTGGAATATATATACTCGTTCCTTTATTAACTTACCCTGCCCTCCTTTGTCACACGCAGAATTACTGAGTGTGGTTAGCGCGGTGATTAGCTTCCAGTCGTGGTTAATCACGCTAGCTAGCTGGCCAGTGATGATGAGAAGCCCTCGCAATCGCAATCGCAATCGCAATCTGGACTGGGAGAGGAGTGGAGGGCGCTGGGAAGGGGCGAGCTTTATATAGCCGGGGCTGGGCTGTCTTGTGCCGGGCAGGGCTGACACGTGGCACGCCGGAGATGGTGAAAACCCTTATTACTCCGGCGAGGCTTTTGCCGGTGCACTTCATGCTTCTGGAGAAGGAGGAGGAGAAATATCTTGGCCTCTCTCGCGCGCTCCAGCCAAGAGATTTGGCGACGAAGGATGGGGATCTTCGCAGATGGTTGCAGAATATACAGGCTACTCAGCTCTTGTTGTGTACTCTCTCAGTCTAACTGGCATGTGGGCCCCAGAGGAGAGATTTTATTTGTGGTGCTCCTTTTTGGGTGTCCCTCGTGAAGGATCCAGAGTGAATGTTCCAGCCTTCCAGCTATGATGAATCCATGATGATTTGTGCCTGATTTTGGTGTATCTTGGTGTCTTAGCCCGCTGTTGGAATCGTTTTCCTGAAGCTTTGGAGTGTGCTTTGCTGTATTTCTGAGGCACTACTTTTTTTTTGGCAGATTATCTGCAAAATCAAGATGGGTTTCAAATGAATTTCTATACAATAACAAGGGTGAGAAGCAAGGGCGCGCGACGGGAGGCTGGTTCGTCCCGTCTGAAAGGACGGACGCCCTGGCGGTATCATTATCACAAGATAGCGTGGCTAGCGCCCTGACGCGAGGCCTAGTCCGGACGCCCGCGCGTGCCTGCCTGCTCCGCCTACACATGCTGCTACCTGCCCCGTTGGTTCGTGAGGCGGCTGACTGGATGCCATTAATTAATTAATTCTATGGAAGACTTGGCGAGATGGAGATGTCGTCCGTATCCGTTGTCTGCCTCGTTCTTCCATGCATAACATGAGTCATGACTTGAGCATTCTGAGCACGTCCATTTGCACGCGGCTGCATGCACAAGATGCTGCTACTGCACGTCTACGCATGCTGCTGCTGCACGCCGTTGCTGGGCTGCACGCAGCCGCAAGCGCTTGCTGCTGCGCGTTGCTTGTTGCTTCTTGGCTGTGCGCGACCGCATGCGCCTCCTGCTGCTTCGTATGCTGTCTGCTAATGAAAACACTTGTAACATGAAGCACTCCGTAACATACGATTGAAACAGGTGAAACATTTGGAACATAAGCTTGCAACGAATGTGCATAGCCACTGCAACATATACAATATCCAGATAAAACATTTACAACATATTTCTGAAACAGCTGAAACATTTGAAACATACACTTGCAACCTACGTGTATAGCCACTGCAATATATGCAACATCCAGATAAAACACTTGCAACATACGTTTGAAACAGCTGAAACATTTGAAACATACAATTTCAACATATGCAACACCAGATCTATTGTTGTAACATTCTAATGAAATATATGCAACATACATCTGAAACACATGAAACATATGGTTGCAAACATGTGCTCGCCTACTTGTTGCCGCCTAATGGAGCTCATTGACGCGGTGCGGGGAGTGCTACGTGAGGCGCGGGCGGCGCGCGATGCGAGACACGAAAGGGGGCGTGAGTGCGAGGAGCAAACGACACATGACATGAGGCGGGTCCAGCGCGAGGCGCGCGACGGTCCGTCGCGTCCGGAAGGACGGATGCCATATCATCATCGCAAGAACAAAATGTACGAAACTTTACATATCGCACTGGTCACTGGTCACCAGAGAGACCAGATCATTTTGCTAAGATTTGGCGTGTGCTTTGCTGCTATTTTCAGGCACTATTACTTTCTTCTGTTGCATTGTCCGCAAAGCCTTGTTTGAAGAACCGTTGAACAAGAACACCACTGTCTGATAGCAAAAAGACACAGCTTGTCCAACTAGCCACAGCTTGCTTGCTACGTTTCTTAGACATGTTAAAGCAACTAAGCCCCTCTTATATATCTCCTTTGTAAGTTGTAACTCTTTTGTGGTGAATATATCTCTTCTCCATGTTGAAGTAACCTCTAATATATCTCCTTTGTAACTCTTGCTAAACTTTTTTCCTGTCCAAGACCAATGTGTCAAAGAGACATATATACACGATGGATTTACAGTAATAAGCTACTACATTCTCTTCGCGCAAAGTTACACGACTTTCCATTACAAAATTACTTTACTTAATACTCCCTCAATTCTTTAATAGTCTTTAATAGTAGTTTTGTCTACTTCAATTGTAAACTATCCAATATCAATTATTTCAAAAACGGAGGTAGTATACTTTGGAAACCTTAAGTTGCAAATAAAGCATAATGAATTTTATGTTGCCACGTCAACGGCAACTACCTCCATTCTAAACTATAGCTCACTTTAGTTTTATTTCAAATCAAACTTCTCTAATTTTAAATAAGTTTTTAAGAAATATATATATTAGCACCTACAAGTTTGAATAAATATGTTATCAAGACATTTGTTTAAGAGTACTATTTGTTTAAGTGAATTGCCTCTAATTTTAAATAAGTTTTTAAGAAATATATATATTAGCACCTACAAGTTTGAATAAATATGTTATCAAGACATTTGTTTAAGAGTACTATTTGTTTAAGTGAATTGCCCTCCACTTATCATCAGGTTAGAGTTTTTTAGTTGTGCCGGTTGGTCATCGGAGTTAAGTTCTCTTGGTGGGCACGACTGAATAAAAATAATTACAATCAACTCTTGTTTTCACGTTTGAGGCCTAGAAGAGCCTTGACATAAGAGAGAGTGTTGAAGTAAAATGAATCGCCTACCTTTTCTCATCAACTTAAACGTTGGGGGTTAAAATTGTCGGCGCATGCAAGTCAACAACAATTCATCTAGTCTTTAATAAAACTAATTTGATGTTATAGATGTTGGTGTACTTTTCTATATATTTTATGAGAGTTAGAGAAGTTTTAGTTAGGACGAAGCTAAAGAGGCATATACTCTCTTTGTCTAGAAATGATAAGTACATCTTAACTACGGAAAAGTCATACAACATAGATCCAGACTCATTATTTCTCATACAATATGTTGCTCAGTTGCTAAGGAAATCAATACCATTTCATAGATGATGCTTTGTAAATTGAACGATTGTTGATCAAAATTCATATATTTTAATTTTCCGATCACAACACGGCAACACACTTATCATTTATGGAAGGACGAAGTGACATGGAACCGAGGGAATGCACCCTCTGTCTCAAATTAAATCAACTTCTAGAGTTATCTTTAAGTTAAACTATTTTAAGTCTGACTAACTTTATAGAAAAAACACCAATATTTATGACACCAAATTAATATCACTAGATGAGTCATGAAATAATATTTTTCATAATGTGCTTATTTAGTGGTATGGATATTGTTATCCTTTCATATAAAGTTGATCAAATTTAAGATAGTTTGACTTGATGATTCTAGGAACTGATTTTTTTTCTTGGAAAAACCATTCATCAGAAGCCAACCAACACTAGCTCAATCAACGATCTTCTACTCTAACAAGTCAAATCTTTCTACCAACGGTCGAGCAGACGCCAAGCGTCGACGCCTACGCAAACACCGGTCTCGGCCATGATTGATTGGAATCTTTAGCACTTCATCTCCATACGGTACTACATATGAGTAGCTCTGTTCCTCTGATTGATTGAGCATGTATCTGTCTGTGCTGACACGATGAGGTTTCGCTGGTTGTTAATTCCAGTTTCTCAGCCAACTTTAAACGCAAACCAATCCTTTTAGTCGGCTCTCATCAGGCCTGTTGGGAACGAATCACATTCCATGCATGCCTATGCTTATCCTGTTTGATTTGAGACAGAATAATGTCTCAGCTCAAGCTCTGTACTGAGCCTTCCGCAAACGCGACACTTGGTTCGAAATCTTGGATGGATGGATAAATGCGAGACATGTTTTGTATTTCAGACATGTAATTCTCATTTTTTAAGGAATCAAATAATTTTCAATTTAACTAAATGGGTAAAAAAACTAATGACGCTTACAATACTAAATTCACTAAATTTAGAGGCATAAATGTTGATATTCTTTTCTATAAACTCACTAAATTCACGGAAAATTGACTTGTATGTGGAATGCAATAAAATCTTTTTCTTGAACGGAATGAGTGGCCTCATGATCCATCAATCACCGTACGTATCGGACGCGTGCATCCAAATCCAGATATGACAAGCAAAGCAAGGCGTGCAGCAGAGACACGTCGGTGGGAGTGGGACGTCCGCCGCACCGGTGCATGATTGATTGACTGCCATCGGATTCGGATGGAATGCCGCCACGCGGGACCAATCCCCTGTAGTAAGTACTATACGTTTGCAGTTTGCCACCCATGATTGCCGCAGCACCGGCTTCTGGGTCACTGAAGCTCGCAGCATGTGGCAATTCTCCGGCCACCAAACGGACGGGTGTCGTTCATTCGTTTTAGATAATGGAATCTGAGCTCTGAAACCACGTTTTTTTTACTCCCTCACTTTCCAGCGTCGTGGTCCGTGGACGCATCCATGGTGGAGTATTACCATTTTTACCCCATCTGGAATACTGTGGTAGTAAATGCCGCGGGATCAGCCGTGGTTGGTCGTCGTCTACTGACACGAGAGGCACGCACGGAGCAGCAGCCAGCCGCATGCAAATTTTGGGCTCGCGACTCGCTGACGGATGGCGAGAGGTCTCGGCGGATTCGGAATCGTTGTGCCGCGTCGCTGCCACCGAACGTGCAGCCGTTCAGTTGGGCCCTGTCACGTTGCACTGTTGGGTGGTTTTGGGAAGACGAGCCGGGGTCGTCATGTACAAGGCTCCGGCCCGCCCCAGTCCATGTGTGTAGAGTTAAAATAGCAAAATTGCTATCTGGTGCCGGGTTGTTTTTGGCTCATCCTGCAATCGTTTTTTCTCGCCGTACGATTTGTCACGTGTCGCGTGCTGGAGCGTCTGATCTGGCTCTGTGTCTTCGTTTCCCTGCTGCTCCCAGGCCTGGTTGCGAGCGTCTGAGAGTGGCATGGGCAAAATTCAGTTGTTAGGAGGGGCAAAACAATGTCTAGACAGATTCTAAAATAGAGTATATTTAGCTTACTGTCTTCGTGAAAAACTCATTACATAAGTTTACTGTCTAATATGAGAGAGGAATAAAGTAAAATTCAATAGTCATATAGACATCAGGGGAGAACAAACCAGAGTTGGACTAATATGCTCATCAAGACTGGGAATATACTATTGTTATCAAGAGCTTCGGGTAAAAAAATGAAATAGATGGTTGGTCAGATATCCAAAGCAAGCATGCATAAGCACAATGCAAGTGAATTTAGTTTGCTTTCAATTCAGGTGCTATTGAAACTTTGCTTTAGGCTTGTCTCAGTGGAGATTTCATGGAGTTTTATAGACATTAAATATACTTATATGATACCGTGTTAATGAAGAAAGAGATGATAAAAGTTTTATGGGAGTAGAGAAAGTTTCATGTGATGAAACTCTTCTGCACTGTTTTTAAAATATAAGTGTGTTGGAAACTGGGACATGAAATTAGCATTGAGACTGGTCTTAGTGTGTGGAGAGAGAGAGAGAGAGAGAGAGAGAGAGAGAGATTGGAGAGAACATGACCATATGCTTAGTCATGGATTTTGGTGATTTAAATGACAACCGACCAAAGTGAACTAACATGTATAATGAGATGTGTTGCACATGTTCATTTGGGTCCTAGGGATGCAAAGAAACAAAATGGAAGAAACCCGGTCAACTCCTGTGAAAACGACGAAGAAAACAACAAAGATGCTTCGCCGGATTCGTTGATCAGAGAGCACCAGACCATCCAGTAAAGATCAGAGAGCAAGCTGAGGGGAGAAAAAATGACACTGAATCCTCCGATGATGACAAAAAGATGTCATCGGACAAAAAACACAGGGTTGGATCAGAGTTTAAAGCGGGACGAGTAGCTGGATCGTCGGGAATGGCAGGGAGATGTACCGGGATGCCAGATCATATAGTGAAGGATATGAGGTGGCTGATTGACGGGCCATCAAATGTAGGGGTTAATTTTGGTGTAGCAGTGCTCTCCTGCGGGCGTCCAGGTAGTAATTCTCTCATGCAGGCGTCTAAGGTAGTAATGCTCTCATGCTGGCCTTCAGGGACGGACGGACGCGGCTTCCCCACTGCCTGTCTGCTCGCTCCCGTCCGCACCTCTTCAAAAAATTTATTCTCTTTATGCACTCGGCCTCCACCGCCGCGGCCTTATCCACCGCTCCATTGGACCTCCACGCCGCCCGTCTTCCCCACTCCACGCTCCACCGTGCTGCTCGCCTGCACCACGACATCCACGCCACCACGGCTGCCTCTGCTGCCCACTTAGCTCCTGCCCGCTGAGCAGGTGCTTGCCAAGGGTGCGCTGGCCCAGACATGCTGCCGAGCGGGTGCTCGCCCATGGGACAGGGGTGCTCACGCAGATGCTCACCTAGGGTGCTTGCACGCCTCGCGAGGTGCTTATCAGCCGCCGAGCAGGTCCTCGCCCAGGGACGCACCGGCTAGCCCCAACCGCCGCCGCCGACCTCCACGCCAGCGTCGAGCTCCGCGATTCGTCTAAGAAGAAGGTGACATTGCGCGGTGAAAACGCATGTTGTAAGAGTATGTTTCATTTGGATGTTGCAAGTGTTTCGTGTGGATGTTGTGTCGATGAAGGTCGGCAGTCTACCAAGGGGTATGTCTAAGGTAGTGATTTGTTGATAGACAGGTGCGCAAGACACGAACCGGATGGTAACAGGACACAAGACACAAGATTTATACAGGTTCAGGCCGTCAGCATGACGTAAAACCCTACGTCATGTGCTCTGTTATTTTGTATTGATTGAGGATCAGATAGGTTGTTCCCCTGTAAGGGACCCCTGCCTCTCCTTATATACTCTAGAGGAGGAGGGTTACAAGTAAAGTATTCCATCCGGTACTATTACAATACCTAGTACAACCTATAATCTTGCGATGTACGCCTTGATCTTACGGTCCGGCCCACCTCAGACGGTGCGGCCCATGTACCATCTTGTGGTACTGGGGGTTTATACCCCCACAGCTAGTCCCCAAGCACAATATATTCTGATGCGACAAACGCCATCTTAACCTTCTCCGAAAAGTGAGGCTTGAGTTCTTGACGTCTTCAACCAGTTAAAGCGGCATCCGATCAGTTGTTGCAAGCATTGTTGCTGGAGAAAGAGGTTGTCCGAAAAATGTATGGTGCTCTTGAGAAAAGAAAAAGATTTCTCCATCTTGGAAAGTGTGCCCACTTGGATTTCTGTGAAGAAATGTAAGTCTTGAAGCGTAGCGTCTTTGATCATCAGAGTTGTAGGGGTAAAAAAACAAGCATATTCACTGCAAGGTGAAGTGTGCCCACTTAGTCCCCGAGCCTGGTAGTAGGTGACGTAGGCACGTGGTGCCAGGGTCTTAAAATGAAACTCCATGAAAATTTGATACTGAGATGCAAAATTTGATACTGAGATGCACCGACAGGTGCATCGTACCGATGTAGTTCCCGAGCTCGCTGGAAGGTGAAGTATGATCCTTATAGCAAGGTCTAAAAAGTAATGACCGCTCAACTGTATGTGAGTCCAATTTCACATGTAGCTGAGGAAATCAGTCATTGAGCTGTGGTCGGAGAGTGGTCGAAGCAGTCCCCGAGCACAGCGTGAGGTGTGGTCGACAAGTCCCCGAGCGTGGTCGAGGAGTATAACGTGCTCAGTGGTCTGAGACAAGCTGTGTTTGTCAGACCAGTCCTCGAGCACGACTGGAGACGTGGTTTGAGCGGCGAGAGCTTGGCTAGGAGCGGCGAGAGCTCGGTGACAAGCAACAAGAGCTCGGCGATGAGCAACGAGAGGCCGGCGAGAGCTCGGCGAGGAGCGGCGAGAGCTCGGCGACAAGCAGCGAGAGCCCAGCGATAAGCGGCGAGAGCTTGGCAAGAAGCAGCGAGAGCTCGGCGACGAGCAGTGAAAGCTCGGTGAGAAGCAGCAAGAGCTTGGCGACGAGCAGCGAGAGCTCAGCGAAGAGCAGCGAGAGCTCAGCGAGGAGCAACGAGAGCTCAGCGACGAGCAGCGAGAGCCCGGCGATGAGTCCCCGAGCGCTGGTCGAGTGGTCGAGGAAGAACATTGGTCTGGTGATCGAGTGTAACACCCCGGTGTTACGCATGCATTTAGCACATCGAGGAGGCAGTCCCCGAACGCTAGTCGAGGAGGTAGAGGAGGCGTAGTTCCTGAGCGCTGGTCAGAGAGCGAACGACGAAGTCCCTTAGCATAGCCCGAAATTCCTGCAATATATATATGTAGAACAGTTTAGTTTATTGTAAACTTGTGCCTCGTCATTAGATAAGTTTGTAATAATGTATTGTTGTGATAATGTAAGCTTGTTTGTGTTTTTGTGGAAAAAACGTTTAAAGCTTGTATATTGTGTGGAGAATAACTAAGTTAGAACGCATAAGTGTTTAGTTGTTTCAGTTGGTAGACGCATCATCTCGTAGAATCCATACGGCTCCAGCCGGATCTGCGGTCCGAGTGCGAGGCGCGGAGCCTATTCTCACGTAAGAGCACACAGGTCCGACCAGGGAGCGCCCACCGATCACCCGGAGCGTAGAGAGCGGGTTTCGTGCACGTGTAGGGAGAAGCCGGAGACGGGGCTAGCTCCGAGAACTCAAGAAAGGGTGGTGCTCTATCAACTGGTCTTTTAGAAAATATTAATAGAAAGTGATCTTCAGGTAAACACGTTAGAGTGATTAGAGTGGTTGGAAGAAATTGTATTAAGTACGAATATTGGAAGTATACTTATCTTTGACAGAAAACTGGTCAGTGGCGATGAAATTGTCTGGCCCTCGAGCTTTCCGACCAGTCATGATGATGGTGGTCATGGTTGTTGTAGCACCGTTCTTCACGGTGATCGATGCGACAAGTGGTCGAAGTAAGCCGAGCGGCTCGCTAGGCTGCTCGAACAGCTTGCTGGAGAGCTCGGACGTCTTGGTTGGGTGCTCGGACGGACATGGTCGAAGCTCGTTGGTCATGCAAAGGCCGGAGGCTTCGGATGTGCAGAATCGTGACGTAGCCTAACGAAGTCCACTGTATGGGGTGGTGGAGCCGGTGTAGCATGAACAATTCGAGATCCTCCTCGACGTACAACAAAACGGTGTAGATGAATGCATATGTTACATATGTTGCAATGGTTGTACATGTATGTTGCAAGATTTTATTCCCAATGTTTCAGCTATTTTTTTCAAACATGTGTTGCAAGTGTGTTTATCTGGATGTTGCATATGTTTCACACATATGTTGTAAGTGTTTTATCTAGATATTATTTATGTTTTACATGGTTTTCAAGTGTTTTTTATATGTTTCAGATATATATTTCAAGTGTTTTATCTGCCTTCAGACGTATGTTATAAGTGTTGCATCTGGATGTTTCAAAAGTAGATTGGGTATTGCATCTCGCTCCCTCCTCACCTCAGTGTCTCTAACTTCTCTCGGCGCTGGCTGAGCATCTGAACAAAAGGTGCAGGTGGGTCCCGCCCCTCCCCTTCTTCTCGATGCTGGTGGCGCTGATGAGGACATGACACTAACGGATACGACCATTGATTATAAGGTGCGCTCATTCCTACATTTGCATAGTAGTTTTGGGTACAATTCACTTGGTTCCACATGTACATGTCGTTATTTGAATGTAGGTACAAATGTGTCTCAAAGTATAAGTCCATCAAAGTTAAACTTTCGGTTCGTCGGCAGTCCGATATGCTTCATTGGGAAGGCCATAACTCATCCATCCGGAGTGCGATCGAGGTCAATGAGCACTTGATGGAAATCTTATTTGATAAGCTTTCAAAAAGATCTGGTCCCATCTCAATATCACATTGGCAAGGCCTCCAAATTATCGAGATATTCTGCCGCTATTTCTATCGGGTGCTACGGCGTCGTCACGGGCTTGTTATTCACACTTGGGATCCAGACCCAAGTTGAAGCACGCCCCAAAAAGATGGAGAACACCTAAGAGATGCCTAAGGATGTCATCCTCCTTGGCCACCACCTTAGGAGGCCAGCAAGGACGTCCAAGCCAAGCCAGAGGCCCAGTCCAATTCGAGTCCGAGTCTGCTTCGGCCTTCTGGACCAGTCTGCAGTAAAACGGACGCCCAGGACGCATCCGGACTCCGTTTTTGATGATCCACATATGGATGGAAAGATAATTTCATAATCTAACTAATGACTTTGTTTTGAGGCCCAAATTACATTGGAGTCAATGGGAATATTCAAAACAAGTTGACATCCAGAATCTGTCAGGGCGTTGTGTCGTCGTCTTTTGGGCCGTTTGGGCCATGTAACGTGTCGAGACTCCTTAGGGACGTGAGTGGGGGTACTTGGACGCTCCTTAGGCTTTATAAACAGTAGCCACCACCTACGTTAGGGTTTGAGTTTTGCTTAGATTATTCTGTCCATTGACAGTCGCCGTCTTTTGGTTTGCGAGACCCCAACTTCGAGTGCTTAATCATTCATCTGCAATTTTCACTTCAATTGAGTTGCATTTTATCTTGTTATTGCTTGTGTTTTTCGATTCGCAGCAGGGATTAGCCTTCGTGGTGAGGTCAACCGGATTGTGACACGGTTGATAACCAGAGGAGACGTGGTTCTAAGGTTGCAGGGTTCAGGTCTTTGTGATCTGAAGCCGGATCGGTGTTTCACTTCCGACCAAATCGATAGTTATCTTGAACCTGACGGAAGATCGAGAATCACGTCCCCATCAGGCGCGGCGGGGGACGGGCCGCTGCGAGTGGCGCTGGCAAGCGCTCCTTGTGTTTCGTGGTTCCATTATGCGAGTGGGCGAGCGGGCGCTCCTTCTGTTACGTTATTCCGTGGTTCCATAGCTGAGATCGGACGGCTCCTGTGGCAAGTATTGGATGGGTCATAGCTACGTCTGAACAGGATCTGGGCGCTAGTCCTCCCGATTCTGGTGGGATTGTTGGAGGGTGATTTTTTTGTCATAAGACCACATATTAATTATTGGAGATTTGATAGGTGGACTATTAAGGGTGTGTTTAGTTTACGAAATTTTTTGGCTTTGGCTACTGTAGCACTTTCGTTTGTATTTGTCAATTAGTGTCTAATCATGGACTAATTAGGCTCAAAAGATTCGTCTCGTGGTTTTCTACCAAAATATATAATTAGTTTTTTTTTCATATACATTTAATATTTCATGCATGTGTCAAACATTCGATGTGACAGAGAATCTTAAAATTTTTAGGAACTAAACATGGCCTAAGATATGTTTTGCTGCTCAAATTCATGTGGCTTTATGTAATGCAACCATGCACTGTAAACTGAAACGTTTGGTCATGCTGCGATGGCAGTGGCCTTGGGTTCAGTGGCGGAGCCTGAACCAAAATATAGGGGGGCTAATTTGCCAATTGAAACCATATATACATAAATCACAGAGAAATTAGTCTTAGTACATATAATTAGCTAGGTCACAGTTCACAAAATAGAAGTGACCTCGGTCTATTTGTCTATGGAGACCATCACAGCACCAGATTAATTAATATTATATATATATATATATGAACATATGTACAAACACTAAAATACATTAGCATATAGAACTGATGCTTGTCAAAAGTCCAATCTCCTTTTCTTTAGAGATTGGAAATCGGCAATTATATCTTCATAACTGTAGCTTCTTGCAATTTCACCTTCTATGTGTACTAGCAGGCTGTTAGCAAGAAATTCATCTTCCATGCTATTGCGCAGCCTTGTCTTTATGATCTTCAATATAGAAAAAACACGCTCAGCAGTAGCTGTTGAAACAGGGAGAGTAAGAAGCAGTCGAAGCAATCTATCGATCATGTTAAAATTCAGGTGGCGTCTTGTGTCAACAAGGCATCGACATAACTCAGCTATGGTTGCAATATTTTTCAAATCTTCACTACTGGAAGCATCAACAACAAAATGCTTCAGCTGAGACTCTAATCCAAGCCTGTCTTGTTGGTTGAAATCTGCTGGGTAGTACTTCTCAACCACTTTGCATATCTCACTAGCATTGAAAGATGCAAATCTATTTTTTGGTATTAGTGTAGCACAAATAGACAAAAGATCCATCACCTTCTCATTGAACTTCAGGTTTAATTCGGCCAGCTGAGTGTCAATCGTTGCCCGAAATATCTCCACTCGAAAATAATGTTCATTTGTAAAGTGATCTGGTTGACGACGAGCACGACCACCACGCAAAATGTATGTTGCTTCAAAGTCTGGAACATTAATTTCATGAACCATACAGAACTCAATAACTTGGTCAATAAAAGTTTCCCAGCCATCATCTGATCTCATTTTTTCAAGAAGAACTTTTGTTGATTGCACAAGACGAACGACATTTACTATGTCTTGTGTTTTCTTCTGTACAACTTGACCAAGTTGTTCAGTGATCTCCATTATTTCTCTCATCATCAATAGGATAAATACAAACTCAAAAGATGTCATGTAGGTGAAAGCAGTATCTCCATCAGCACGGTTTGCTCCAGCTGATGAATCAGCAGCTATATTTTGTAGAACTGAGCTTACTAAATTGAACATGTTCATGAGGCTAGAAATAAAACCTAAGTGTGAACCCCACCTAGTCTCTCCTGGACGTTTCAAAGAGCAGATTTGATTTGCTCCTTGTCCTGTCTCAATCTCATCGATAGCTAACAAGCGTGCAAGTTCATCCATTTGGGCATCGTGGAGCTCATCATGACGCTTTGATGATGAGTCAACTGTGTTTACAATGAATATCAATTTCTGAAAAAATTGGGTAACAGGAACAACATCCTTTGATGCAGCAACAAGAGCAAGCTGTAAACGATGGGCATAACAATGGACATAATAGGCATAAGGACATTCTTTAAGAAAAAGTGCTTGTAATCCATTTAGCTCTCCCTTCATGTTGCTAGCGCCATCATAACCTTGGCCTCGAAGGTTTTGAATATCAAAGGCATAGCTTGACAATACATTAGACAATTCCCTTTTTAGTGTCATAGCCTTTGTGTTCTTCACATGTATCAAGTCAAAGAATCGTTCTTGTAAAACACCATGGCTATCCACAAATATGAAAACAAGTGCCATTTGCTCTCTTTTTGCAATATCACATGTTTCATCCACCAGAATAGAGAACTTTGCATCTCCAATTTCTTCACGGATATGTGTCCTGACCTTCATTGCAAAAATACTCAAGATTTCCTTTTGAATATCAGGTGAAGTGTACTTGGCATACCGTGGAGCATTCTCTAACACAACACTTGCAATTTCAGGATTAAATTCAGCAAGAAGCTGCAATATTTCCATAAAGTTTCCTCTGTTTTTTGACTGAGGTGTCTCATCATGGCCTCTAAAAGAACAAGATTGAAATGTTAACCACTTGACAGCTGCAATAGATGTTTTCAGCCTTAGACGATTTTTTTCTTTCTCCCGATCGCTTGCCACCTGTATAATACTATCTATATGGTTGGGCTGATTCAAAAGATTTTGACATTCTATAACTGCATTGTTGTGTGTTGAGGAAGGATCAGATCCTATATGAACCAAGAATGAACAATTTTTGCCATCACGAACTTTCTTATAGTTGTTGAAACCTTGTGCTGTGAAGACATCAAAACCACTTCTTTTCTTTATATTTTTGCTGGCCACAGAGCAAAGAAGGCAATATGCACAGCCAGTGCTCTCAGAGTACTCCAACCAAGTTGGAAAGTCACTGAACCAATTGTATTGGAAACGACGTTTGTGCCCTTCTGGTCCAAAACCCTTACACTTCTTCAGTTTGGGCTGCATAGGACCTAGCTTCAAGTATGCCCGTTGTACTTCATCTTGCTGATTACTTGGATACTCCCAAATTTGTGGGCGACATGCTGGATCTCGCTGTAGGAATTCAATTCCTCGAAATACAATAGGTTCAGGTCTATTTGCTTGTTCTTCATCTTGCCTTTGTTCCAATTCAATTAAGGGAGCTGGAGCTGGAGGCAAAGGCTGCTCCACAATGGGTTCATCACTCCTTTTGTAAAATGAATAAATGGGTTTCTGGACACCCATTTGTACCTACAGAATTGCAAAATAGTTCTTAGTATGTACTGTGCAATTTGGGGCTTAGGGCAAAACAAACATCAGAGCATCTAAATTATTTCATAAAAGCATCAGAAGATTTCAATGAACAACAAAGTATTACTTAATCAGTTACTTCTAGTATGCATAGCCTGTAGATTTTACAGATTGAAGAATTTGGAAGCAAAAAAAAAGAAGAAGAATCAACAAGAACGGGGACCTGTATGGATGTGTCTGTGTGGGTGCCGTGCTGCCGCGCTGGTGGCACCGTGGTAGGGCCGCCGGGTCGGGGTTGACCTTCGCTGGCGGTCAGCCGGCGGCGGCCGCCCCGGTCGCTGTGGTCGCGGTCGCGGACGCCGTCACACCGCGACTCGAGTCGAAGTCGGCGACGCCGTGACGGAGATGCGGACAGGGATGAGCGTCGATAGGAGGAGTTGCAGTGTGCGTCAGCTGTGATATGGCCTTGGGCAGTTGGGTTGGGCCGTCAGTTGCTCAGCTTGAAAAGTATATGGACCTTAGAAATTTCTCAGAGCCAAGGGGGGGCCATGGCCCAGTATGGCCCCATGAAGCTCCGCCGGTGCTTGGGTTGTCCCTAGAATTAAGAGAGAGAGAAAAAATAAAAAAATACAAATACATTTCTAAGGACGTAGCTTTTGCTATGTATTGAAAAATCAAAACGATTTATAATTTAGAATAGAAAAAATCATAAGTAATTAGCATTACGAAAGTCTTTTCGTACGCCTTTGATTGGTTCCAACCCTACGACGGTCGGAAAGGAACGAGCGTAACGCCCCGACAAAGTTGGATGGCACCGACCGAAGCGTCTAGGCCCCAGGCCACGCCAGCCGGCGGTTTCCAAAGGCTAAACTCATGCAGTGGCATTCTTAATCTGGAGCCAGCTTTGCTTGTATCCAACTCTGCACCATGTTAAGCCCTTTTTTTTGTTTTAAAAAAATGTTAAGCCTTTTTTTCCCCCCGGAGATCCTGTTGCCTGTGATCCCTGGCACTGGATGATTTTTTTCCAGCTGGTGCAGGTTTTTTCGAGAACGTTGGTAACCTCTGTCCGATGGAGGACTGGAGGAGTAACCTCTATCGAACACCATTATAAGCCCGTTTGCTTCGCTGAAAAGTAACGTTCGCTGATTTGTTGTGAGGCCTTGTTCAGTTCCCCAATTCTCTCCCCTAATTTCACTATGCAAAAAGAAGATTCCCCGTCACATCAAAATGTCGGCAAATGCATGGAATACTAAATGTTGATAAAATCAAAAACTAATTGCACAGTTTTATTGTACTTTGCGAGACGAACATTTTAAGCCTAGTTAGTCAAAATTTGGATAATTTTTACCAAATACAAACGAAATGCTACAGGAATTCTGATACAGTGTTTTTCTCCCCAATTCACCAATCTAAACAAGGCCTGAGAAAAAAATACTGTTTCGATTAAAAAACAAGCTGAAAAATACGAACTATAAGTACGAGTAATTGTGGAGCGTGGATTTGTAGTAAAAAAAAAGTAATAGGATCAGCTGTGTTTGTTTCCTTCACGCGAAAAGTTAGCTCAGTCACATCGAATATAATACCAATTAGAATTATTAAATATAGGCTAACTACAAAACTAATTACATAGATTGAGACTAATTTAGGAGACGAATCTATTAAGTCTAATTAGTCCGTGATTTGATAATGTGGTGCTATAGTAAACATTCGCTAATTATAGATTAATTAGACTTAATAGTTTTATCTCGCTAATTAGTCTACTCCTATGCAATTAGTTTTATAATTAGCTTATGTTTAGTCCTTCTAGTTGGCATCCGAACGTCTGATGTGATATAACTAAACTTTAGTCCCTGAATCCAAAATCAGAAGAGGGTAACACCGTGTCTGACAACACATTGAAAGATCTCCCAGCGTTGGATTTTGATACGGCAGCACTAGCACCTGTCCGGATGTCCACGGCTGCTCCGATTTGTCCACTCAAATTTGCGTGCCTCTCTCGCTGTCTTTGTTTTTCGCGCTCGTATCCAAACCGCAGCCCACGTTAAACGGATGACTCACCCCCGCCTTTTCGACACTGGCACGACGCTCGACTTTTTCCAGTCCATCCGGAAGACTCGCCCTCGCCTATTTCACAATAGCACCGTGCAGCTTGTGCCTCCTCCCCACATCGCGCGACGACGGCTTGCGTCTCCTCCACGCGTTGGTGGTCGCAGCTTGGCCCTGCCCACCCTCATGGATACCAACGCCGGTGGTCTGCACTTACAACGTGAAACACTTGAATGCAACGTACATTTGAAACAGAAGAAATATTTGAGACATATGCTTACAACATGTGTATGAAACATATGCAATATTCAGATAAAAACAATTACAACATGAAAAAAATACTTACTGCAACATAAGACTAAAACAGTGAAACATTTAGAACACACCGTTGCAACATATGTATGAAAACATATGCAACATCCAGATAAAAAACGACTGCAACATACGTCTGGAAACAGATGAATATTTTGAACAAATGCTTGCAACATGCTTCTGAAACATTTGCAATATATGCAATATGTGCAACATCCCCCGATCTACTTTGCAACATCTATAAGAAACAACTGCAACATATCTTTGAAAACGACTGAAACACCCGAAACATACATTTTTGCAACATAGGGGAGGGGAAGCCTGGGCCGGTCAATTCTAGCCGTCGGGGTCAGAGCCGGCAACGAGTGACAGCGCACGAGCACCACCGCCACCGGCGCCACTAGTACCGGGCTTGGCTCGGCAGCGACGGTGGGGGATAGGAGGCGAGGAGTGCCATGGGCGCCGGGTGGGGGGAGCTCAGTCACCAGGGTGAGAGAGGGCGCCATGCAAAGGGTGGAGAAGAGCTACCCACTCCCCTGTAATACCACAGCGCCCCATCCATGGATCTCACCAAGGTGGGGAAAAAGGTCGTCCGATGTGTGGACGTTGGGGGCTCCTAGTGGGGAGGACATCGGACGTTGGTGCGCTGCGAGAGGAGATGAGGAACACAGAAGGTGCAAGGGTAGGAGCGGAGTGAGGCATGCGGGAATTGATTTTGTTAGGCGAGACATGTTTTTTTTAGACGAGCGGCGCATGCGGCAGTGAGTCCAGATCTCAGATCTTTGTCTGGCTGTGGCAAGTTTACAGCCGGACAAAGATTTGAACCCCAGGCTATCAACATCAAGCAAAAATTGCCACAAAATTTGTTCCCTCAAAATTAACAGGTGATATAAATAACCCATCTGCCACAAACAAGCAAAGCACAGGCACAAGGGAACCAGGCGAAAGATTGATAAAGAAATAAAGGTTCGCCGTCGCTGGTTTTCAGGCGTTTGTTTGAGAGTTCATTCTCAACGTCGTCTTTGATCCCCTCGGGTTCTGGGGCTGTATTATCTGGCGCGGTACCGTTTCCTTCTTTGTGGCACTCACCACCACCATTCACAGCACCATTGATAGCCACAGGGCCCAACAGAGAGACATGTTTGCTCGTGATCTTCCGGCCTGCTCTGACCTTCGGACCCCAGTGCCGTTCTGGGTTTGGAAGGAATCGTTTAATCTTCTTTGCCTGAGCCTTGCTGAGGGCAGCAATTGCTCTTGAAAAATTTGCCTATGAAAACCACAAAAAAGGAATAGTAAATAAATAAATATACCGTTTGCAGCCCGCATAGAAAAAACATATAATTAATTATAGACAACATACTTCTAGCTTTGGCGATTTCGAAAGGATCACCGTGCCAGGAGAGTCACGTGGCTGTTCCTTAATAGGATAATTCTTCACCTGTGTTGAGGTTTGCAATAAATTTTGCACGGTAATTTAGAAGTTCATATAGGCAAGACATCCACCAATTCATACTTGACACGAGATGCTGATTTTGACTTATGATAGAGATAAAGGAACAATCCAAAACTTACCCAGCAGCGCATGATGTCCCAAATAACATCCCAAGGGGCATCAGATTTAACCCCAAGTGGGTTAACATGGGTGCTTGAGATCCGATACCCTGCATTTAGAACTGCAGACCGAAACATAACCAAAGATGGAGATGTGCACTTAACAGTGCCTGCTATGTTATGGAGACTGAAAAACAATGGAATGTCATGTAACTCCTGCATCAGAAGAATAACTCAAATGAAGTAGAGTGTTTAGAGAGTATACAAAATACTTCGTGAATGGCAAACAGTTAGTCACTCTAAAAAAATAATAAGTTGCCAAAAGACAAAAATTAAGCTATAGAGTCCAACTTTCTGAAAAATCCTCCCAAAACTTAGCTGCAATCATTCAATTTTTATCATGCAAAAGGGGAATGAAAAAAAGGCCCAGAAATGGTTTATTCGTTGCACTTGGGTAACCTATTGACTAGATAACCAAATTCTTGACTGCATGGCCTATACATCTAGATTGTATATCTCCGTTCCCAATTATATAGCTTATACTCTGGTTTTGTCCTAAGTCTAACTTCTCTGACCAATTTTATAGAAAAATACACCAACATCTACCATGTCTAATTGGTTTATTAAATTCTCCATGAAATATGTTTTGATAGTACATTTATTTGAACTTCTAGATCTTAATATATTTTTCTAACAGTTGGGTCAAAAACTCAAAGTTAGAAGTGTAACTTAAGACAGCTAAAGTGAACTATAATTTGGAATCACCTACATTGTTTCTTTGACTTGAGCAGTAAACCATGATTAATAGGTCATCAAAACATTGACCTTGCTTTAAAACTCTTCCAAGCGTTGTCTTTTAATTAACCTATCTACTAAAGCATAAAAAAATCTGGAGTTCGCGAAACAAAATAATATTAGAAATTGATAGGCCTTTAACAGTCACGAGAATAACAATTTGATACTCCTCAGGCATCAATACAAGGCATGAGTAGGGAAAGTCAAACTTAATTTTGAACAACAATTCGTCAAATTATATGAACGTTTAGTGCATACAAAGCTGCACTAATAAATTTGTATTCAAAGTGCCGTTAAGATTATAGTGATTTTGTGGCAAGTGAAAATAAATTGCAAGAGAAAATAAGGGTCAAAATCTACTATGGAACACTTTTCCCCTACCAAAACACACCTAACATTTGATGGGGGAGGGAGGGGGGTAGAGATACCTCTGACACAGTAGTTAGAACTGAAGTAATTTTATCATATGCAGGATATCTATCCTTCATTGACTTAACACAATAACACCTGTCAAAGTAGAAACTACCCAGTCTTGATCATGAATAAGAGCTGACCATATTGGCCCACCTACATTAAATTTCTTTCCACAATCACTGCATTCTTGAGGAACAACAGGTCCAATAGCAGGTGCATGCTTCACATCATTATTCTTCTGCTTATACAGGAAGAATAAACAAAACGAAAGTCAAGAGAGTGTCAATATATAACGAAAAGAATGCTGTATCAAAGAGTTAAATGGTATGCAAAACATACCTTCGGAACAGTCCTCGCAAGACATTGAAGATGGAAAGAGTCACAGCCAACACATTGATATATGTAAGAAAGTTTAAGAGGTGTATTCTTTATTTCACTTGCAGAACTGCACGTGGAATCCATATACAATGCCACATTAGAAAAAAGCATTTTAACCAAATATGAAACGAACTAGGAAATAGAGGGGGGAAACTCACGTGAATACTCGAACAAAAACACGGATATAAAAATCCATGAACACAGAGAGAACAGGCACAATATATCGCTTGTACCGATTTGCATGGCTCTGGTGCAAGAAAAGAATGGTTAAGGGCATGAGAAACTAAGATACCCAAAGAATGAAGCATGTAAAGTGCAGATTAACTTGATGCATCATTTAGCAAAATCCTGAAATGGAAGTACTTTATAGTCCTCAGTATATATATATATATATATATATATATATATATATATATATATATATATATATATATACACGCGCTATTCTACACCCTAGGTGTAGAATACTATTCTACACCAAGCTGTTATACTGAACAAAATTCAGTACTGTTCAGTACTCGCGTTTCAGTATTGTTCAGTAATTTCGAGGTGTTGGGTGTAGTACTGACTGATACTGAACGTGGTTCAGTAGTACTCAGTATTTTTTCAGGTCAGTTTTGGCTTGTGGTGTAGAATAATATTCTACACCTAGGGTGTAGAATAGCGCTGCCGTATATATATATATATATATATATATATATATATATATATATATATATATATATATATATATATTGAAATTTGTAAATCACCTATGTACCTCAATACTGGCAAGGAGGATTCTCAAAGCCATTTCGTGGCAATACTTGCCCTTGGTTGGGAATGAACCATACCTACAAAACATAATTGATTATTACGCTATAAACTGCTCAGATAGAACATTCCTTGAACACGTAGTACTAACATACTTCGAGTGACAAACTTCTCCATTGGTACCACAAAGAACTGCCATATCAGTGGTAGTGCACATCAATAAACCACCGTCAGCAACAGCCTGTACAGCTGAGTCGAGAAATATAGATGGTGATCCATAAGGGTCAAGATCAACCTAAGAACAATGAGAAGAAAATATGGTGTACAATCATATTAAATATAATTTGCAATGTTTATAGAAACAATATCATTTAATGCAATTATTTTATGGCATATTTACATGTGACTTTTCAGTCCATTGACTTATACCAAGAACAAGATTCACCCTTGCATAATAAATACCAGAAACTTCAGATTTAGAGTCAGTAGTCAGAGACATAACCATATAAATGGTAACCCCCACACCCTGACACACACAAGTGCATCATTCCAATCAAAAAGCTAATGTATACAGTTTACAGCAACATTGAATCCATTGTGTTTTCATCTTAGAAAAAATAATGGTAACAAAATGTCAGATTTAGAAATATTTTCTCGAATACCTTACCACATCAAATTCTTTTGGATGCATCAGCATGTGAATTCGAGCATCAACCAAGTAAACTTCCACCTTACTAGTAGCGGAAGCGCCATTAAACTTTATGTTTCGCTTGCAATCTTCGACAGAAGCTGAAGAAACAAGAACCATAGTGAATTAGCCAAATCAAGTGCAGAGGCGTCAATAGCTAGGAATATAAGAAGCAAGTTTAGTAAACTGTAGCATTACCTTTATCATTGTCCAGAGCAACTACCTTTCCTAAGCCCTCAACTTCACGGGCATACCAGAGAGATCGCAACCCAGTAGCAGCCAAAGCCTGGGGAAAAAAAATAAAATCTACAAGCCTAAATATTATGAGAAGAAAACTAGATATTTGAAAAGAAAACTAGATATCAGTTAATGTTGATGTAGAAGTACACAGAAATTGCACTTCCATTAGGGATGAAATGTGGGAAGGATATTCCCATCCATCCATCCTTCCGAAGGATTTAAATCTGTCTGTAACCAAGCCCAGATATTCGATGCCCCTTTCAGATGGATATTCAAGTTGGGTATATGACAAGGATATGTAGTATTTTATTATTATCCAACTATCCCTTGACCCAAACTATCCATTAGTATCTGTATCCAATACAATTGACAATATTTGTGTCTGAATCTGAATCCGATAAAAAAAATAACTATCTGTATTCATATCCATATATATTTGTTCGTATTTGATCCGTTTCAAACCTAATTTCCATATTATTATGAAAAGTCTCACCTCGAGGACAAGTGGTGGCTTAAGCTCTCTGTTTATTTTCCAGGAAGGTTTTGTTGCTTCTTTTGACAGATCATCAATTTGATCTTCAGCTTTATTTAGCTCCTTTTCACAAACAACATCCATTTCATCTTGCTGGCCAGTTAACGCATCCTCTCCATTTTGACTGGATGTTTCACTTTGTTTGTTTTTTTCATGTGATGTATTCCTCTTGTCCACCAACGCTTCATGTTCTTCCTTGCGCTTGGCAACAAAGGTCCTTAAAACAGCAATGGACATGTCTCTGTTGTGAACCTAATCAAAGCAGTAAACTTCAATTTTCAGAAATTGTATGATGGTACAACTGGGAAATTTTCCCTAACCTTGGAGCCAAATGTGATTTTTCCTCAACGCATCAACTTTAAAACAATAACAAAATTGACTATGAACAAACTGTAACTACTTTCACTAGAGAAAAAGTATGTTTCATAGCTATGTATCTGTTATGGAAAAAATCAGGGAGTTACATCACAATTTGAAACTGTTATCTTCTTCAATGAAGCCATAAATACTGTGATGTGAAACCATTAGAATATGGTACGCAGAAGCTCGATCTACTGTTAGGAGTTTGCAATATATCTAAGCAATTTGAAACTTAAACTGTTCCCATACACTATGATAAGCAAATAGGTCAAATGAATAAATTCATTTAGCTGCACAAACTGGTAGAACGAGGTAAACTTGGAGTGGACAACTTGATCACTAATTGATTTCCACAGAAACTCAATTGACAGCAAGATAAACAAGACATACACAAAACACAATTCGCTATTTGGTCTCTGCGTAATAGCAAGCTTAACCGCTACCAGTCTATGCGAAGCAATAGTAAATGCAAATGAATTGTGATAACAAAATAGTTTTAAAAGGCACAAAGCACCCGAATAGTAGAACTAGATAAACTTGAAGCCTACAGACCCAATCCCACACCAATCACGACCCAACGCTCAATTTGGAATCCAGCAGAAGTTCTACAAGCGGTAAAGACTGATCAACTGGAAGTCAACAGGCCACTACAGTAAATTGCTACAAACAAATTCATGAGTGCAGACTGTAAGCTAACGCAGATAAGGAACAGATAGAGCAGCGCCCCTATTTTTTGAATAAAAAGAAAAAAAACACGGGATTGTAAAAGACGGCGTTCCTCTTGAGCAAGAGGATCTCTGCCTCTCCCTCCTTCCTGATCACGTAGTCCTTGAGCTTGTCATCCACTTCCGCCATGTCTCCAAAACCAAAACCCAGGGGCGAATCTAGCAGAGGGACATGGGTGTACACATGTACACCCAATAATTTTCGTAAAAAGTTAGAAGTTACTAGGCATCGAATAACCAAATAGCTTGAGGTAGTTTGTGAACTCGGTTTCGCACAGCAAATAGGGAAGAGAAGGGGGTGGGAATACATGCTGGGCGCTCTTCACCGGCGAAGGCCTCGGCACCTGGTGTAGGGCGGCGGCGGTGGCAGGAGCCCAACTAGAACCCAATTTGGGAAGGGGGAGGTTCGATCTGGGCTGAGACGCTGTCGGCGGTAGGAGCCAGGCGGCAGCGGCGTACGGACGAGAGGGATGCGAGGAGTACGGGAACGAGGCAAGTTTGAATGGCTGGGCATACGTGGAACTTTATATTGGGTTATTATTTGGCTTGGCGCCATTATAATTTATCAAAAAGGTTTCAAGAATATAATGAAAACTATTCGTCTATTTTGAAACATATCATCACATTTCTTCTTATTTCACAAGAATATCATACTCCCTTTGTCCGTAGATATACATCGTTTTCGCTTCTTGAGAAACAACTTAAACTATATATATATATATATATATATATATATATATATATATATATATATATATATATATATATATATATATATATTAAAATATTAGTATTTATGGTACATAATTAGGGTGTGTTTAGTTCCATGGAATACAAAATACAAAATGTCAACTACTTTGAAATGATGAAATGCAAAATGCCAAAATTTACATGGGTGTGTTTAGTTCCATCCCAAAATGTCAATTTTTTTATGAGGTGGGCGAGAGCTTTTTTAGCTTTTTTTTTTTGCCTCTTGAGGCTAAAATCCAAAATGGAGAATGATATTTTTTTGCCAAAATTTTTGTATGATGTTTAGTTCCATTCTGCAAAAATGATGGTCCAAAACCTAAATTTTTTTGGGTGAAATGGGGAACTAAACATACCTTTAGTATCATTGGAAAGTCTTTGAATCTAGTTTTTTTTAATAAATTTATTTGGAGATATAAATGTTGCATGCATTTTATACAAATCAAGTCAAACTTGTGACACGCACACCTACAGAGTTGAAAATGGTAGCACTTGAACTCAAGATGCAGCTTAAGACGTTAAAAAAAAACTCAAGATGCGGCTATGTGACATCAAACTTGAGATTGGGAACGTGAGGACTGAAATCAAAGACTTGAAAGAGGAGCTTAGGAAGGGAAAGAATCCAATTGTCAGATTGTTTTTTTAGATAATGGATTTTTATTGATAATTGTCAGATTTTTAAGGAGTAACTTTTTAGCTTTTGTCAGATTGTTTTAAGGGTCTCTCTCTCAACTTGTGAAAACACGTGAGATTCCAATAGCTTGAGACAATGCCAACTCTTCAAGTGGTCCAACATTTTGAGATTCAGCCCCAGCACTCCACGTTGTCCAGTGGTCTCACGAAGCCAGCTAGGCTCGAATGCCACGTGGACACGAAAAGCGACGCGACGGTGGTCTCTGCAGGAGGAGTCGGTGCCTCATCTGACAAATTGTTGAAGGTGTAACTGGAGCTCGGCGTTGGGTGAAAAAGCGACAAATTTAGCACGCGTTTTCAATTTTTTTATGCCGAATCTCTGTCACATCACATGTCAGATGTATCCTGCGTTGGCTACTCGTTGGTTTCAATCTTCCGGTTGCTACATGGCTCACCACGTTTTTTATGAGGCTATTCATACTATATGCCTGCATTGGTGCTGGCCTGATAGAGAGGTAGTTGCTGCTTCTGTAAGCATATACAGTACCTAGGTGTTTGGTTGTTTAAATTTTATTGCATGTAGTCATCTCTATATTGTAGTTAACTAAGGTCTCGTCATGTTTTAATAGAGGTACAAAGGATAAGAATACTTGAGAACAACCAAACACCAAGACACTTTATATGTTTATAATGTCTTAGATTATATTGTAGAAGATCTAATAGAGGATAAGACTAATGCAAGTAACTAATAAGATAAAAATGACCTGAAAACTCCATGCGAACATGGAGAATGGGGATGACAAGTACCAATCAGCATGTCACATTGGGGCTGCTCTTAAATCCACAGGGACATCGGTGCCCATCTGAAGAGGGCTACAAGTTTGAATCTGAATCCTGAAGACAGCAGTGAGATGCCTGCTGAGATCCACGATGCCTCATAGAGGAAGTTGATCCTGAGGAATCTCGTGGTCACTATGAAACTTATCAGCAACATACGGGTATATTTACAACCATGAACAGATACTACAGTTGTAGCCAGATGAGAGCCAGTGTCTCCTTGAAAACAAAAACATGGATTTGAGACTGCACAACCGCCATTCTGTTGCCGGCGAATTGCCCCCGGCAACGGACAACCGCACCGTGCCAGTTTCTTGTATTGCCCTACATACAGGCCGGTGCCAGAGCAAGTTAAAGCAGCACCGGCAAAAGCCATCGGCAGCACTGCATCAGCAAGGGCTGGGGGCAGCTGTAGGCATTCACACAGTTTTGCCGGCAACCATCATGCATTGCATCACACTAAACAAATTCTATTTACAAGTTACAAGCAAGACTACTTGTGCTACTCCAGCGTTGTTTGTAAGTACACGCTGCTGCATCGATCTACAATACGTAAGGGCACAACCACCATCTTTACAATCACAAACCCAAGAATTACAGCTCAACTGAAGATTCACCGTACGTGTAAAATGGAACGTGGAATCGAATAATCTGACTGACCAAATCCCCCGCACAGCAAAACAAACAAACGGATGAACACTCAGTAACCAGTAGCCACCACACTCAGATCAGGACATCAGCATATGGCCTTCTCGCCTTCCCTGTACGGTGGCGTGGTGGCGGCCTATCGTGTCTCGGCGCCGAGGGACCCATCTTTCTGGAGCTTCAGGCTCAGGTTGCTGAACCGTTGCCTCGAGTACTGCCGAGAGGCCTTCCTCCAGTCAGTGCCGGCCTTCATCATCGCCGCGAACTCGTCGTAGCTTATCTTCCCGTCCTGACAAAATAGCAGAGAACACCTTGTTGTTAGGTTGACCGGACAGGTTGGTCTTGTCACTGGAGGGATTTGAACTGATCAAACTTGCTACTTTTAATTACTCCAAAGTCCCAATCACATTGTATCACATGCCCTTATGGCCTTGTCCTATCCTTCTCACTTTCTGGTCCCAGATGCTGTCTATTTTATAACAATACTGATTTATTACAGTCAACTATCCTTTAGTCAAATAAATTAAGACCATGCCTGGCAACTAGTGGCACCTGAACCTTGACCGTGTCATGCGACCATGGACAAGGCACACTTCTTCTAATCCAGAAACTACAACATGCAAGTTTTCTCCACTACTCCGGCCCATACTAGTTCCGCCGTTGATGATAGGAGTTCATTGATTAGCACTTTTAAAACCAAATACTCTAGCATTTTACCAACAGAAGTGTTCTACGGACTAAATTTATTGGCCTATGGAGGTAGATTTTGCTGACCTTATCTGTGTCCACATCTCGGATGATGCCATTAATAATGTCTTCATCATTTCCCTCCAGTTCATCAGATAGCGCCTCTCTAAGCTCTTCGATTTCTATATACCCACTCTTATTCCGGTCGAAGTATGTGAAGGCCTTTTCGATGTGTTCGTCATTGCCTATTTTCCTCACATGAACAGACACAGTGACGAATTCCCCATAATCTAGGGTCCCATTTTTATCAACATCAGCCTGCAAAGCATTGAAAGTAGCATTTAACGAGTTTGTCCAAGATAATTTAGCACTAGTGTAGAGTATCTTTGGTTAGTAACTCACAGCATCCATCAATATCTGAAGATCTGAATCAGGCATTTGGTTTCCCAGTTTACGAAGGCCAGCCTTGAATTCCTCAAATGTTAGCTTGCCATTCTTGTTCACATCCATCTTATCAAACATCTGCTTTATGTCAGCTACTTCCTCCACAGACAGATGCTCAGCAATCACCTGCAGATGGTTAAGCATAAAATTAAGTCACTTTAACTAGATGATCCCCAATATTCCATTCTTCTTGTATTTTGCATGCACCTTCTATGGGCCTGTTTGGATCCACCGGCTAAACTTTAGCTGGCTAAATTTAGCTGTTAGGGATCCAAACAGCCCAGCTAAAAGACTAGTTGAAGTTTAGCTTGAGTTTAGCTGCTTCAACCTAGCTAAAATTTAGCTGAGTCAGCTGGAGGATCCAAACACCCCAGCTAAAGTTTAGCTAGGAGAACTTTTAGCTGGCTAAAGTTTAGCTTTGAAATTTTAGCTGGCTAAATTTTAGTTGGGTGGATTATGTTTGCTACCAACATGCAGTAAATCTTACCCTTAGTGCTTTCTTCTTTAACTTGTTCATTGCAGCAAATTGCTGCAATCTTGCCCGGACAGTATCACCAAGAGAGATGTCTGGCATCTTTTTAGAGTCATGTAACCATGGATGCTCTGCTCATTCAATTAACACTGTCAGAAAAGCATGATAAAATAATTTGATACATACAATTAGTAAAATCATAATAATTCAAGCATCATATTTCAATAAAATACACTATAACAGAATGATAGAAAGATAGAAGTACAGGACATTAACTCTTTCGAATAGCAAATCACACTTGCATAGTCATATAAATCTTCTGTGTATTGTATAACACCCAGAATGAGAATTTTAAGGAAAGTATGGTTCATGACAGCCAATACATAATTCTGGCACATCACCAATTAAGATTCAAAATTTCCCTAACAAATAACAATCATAGTGGTAGCATCCTAAGCCCGTTGTGCAATAGGAATAGGTGATAGTGAGGCTTACCAAGTACTTGTGCTGCAGTAAACCGTGTTAATGGATTTGGGTCCAGCATCCGCCTGACAAGATCTTTAGCAGGCTCAGATACTCTGGGCCATGGTTCTCTTTTGAAATCTACAACAGATCGTATAATTGCCTGTGCTACTCCCTGTTCAGTTTCTGCAGAGCATCACGAATATGGGATTATGATCGTGTTCTAACTCATTATTAACATGCATGCATTCCAGACCAGAGTTTGAAAGTACCTGCCCAAAATGGTGGTACACCACAAAGAAGTATGTAAAGTATCACTCCAGCACTCCAGACATCAACTTCAGGGCCATAGTTTCGCTTTAGAACCTCTGGAGCCATGTAGTATGGACTGCCTACGATTTCAGTAAATCGCTCACCTACATACGAAAGCCAATAACAATTCAGATTTTCTGTAAAGATATGCATATGTCCAATAAACTGCATCAACGAAGTTAGCTCTATGTTGCTGGGAAATGAAGCACATTACAATGGGAAATTACATATAGACACTCCACTTTCTTATTTTCCATAGGCACAACAAATGCCATGTGTTGAAAAAATAATTGATTGCTCATTAGTTGTCCTTAAAAACTTACCAGGCCTGAAGAACACAGACAGCCCAAAATCAATTGCTTTCAAGGGGGAACTCTCCTTCTTGTTTGCATATAAAAAGTTCTCTGGTTTAAGGTCCCGGTGCATGACGCCATGCCTGTGGCACATCTGCACAGTAAAGAACAAGGAATCATGTCACGACACATGGAATGATGCAAAAATCAAGTTATATACTGTTTATGTTAAAAAAAATAGTGCAAGGAACAAAATAGAAAAAAAAAGATATTGCTTTGCCAATGTGACTCCTACTACAAATATTTTCAGTAAAATGTATTTGACTAAAATAGCTCCTCGAAGATAATTTATTACAATCTGATTAATCATTTATTACAAAAACTAGCTCCAGAGGTTGAAAACCCATTGAAAAGCATGTTTCGTACTCGTCAAATAGGACAAAAATGATCGACACCCGCTCATGATTCATGACCAATCACCAGATCATCAAAATATCAGCCAGCGCCAACTTGAGCGACAAGCAAAGAGGTTTCTAGTCTGAACTATAATTTCATAAAAGAATATATATAACAGAGTAACAGACACTACTAGTAGCAATCATACAACTTTAATACCGTAGTAAACAAGAAGCTAGTGGTAGGAGCAATCAAGAAGCAAGAAGAAAGAGATGCTCACCTGGACGACCTCCACGATGGTGCGCGTGACGGCGGCGGCGGCACGCTCGGTGTAGTGTCCCCGGGCGACGATCCTGTCGAAGAGCTCCCCTCCCTCGCAGAGCTCCATGACGAGGTGCACGGCGTCCTCATCCTCGTAGGCGGCGCGGAGGCTGACGATGTTGGGGTGCGCCGGCATGTGGCGCATGATGTCCACCTCGCGGCGCACGTCCTCCACGTCCACGGGCGTCCGCAGCTTGCTCTTGGAGATGGACTTGCACGCGTACCGCGCCCCCGTGGCGGACTCCGTGCACAGGTACGTGATGCCGAACTCGCCGCGGCCCAGCTCGCCGCCGAGTTCGTACTGCGCGCCAAGCTCCCGCCCCGTCGGGTCACGCAGCACCACCAGGCCCGGGCGCGCCGACGTCGGCGCCCCCCCGCGGTTGTACGCGACGTTGTAGGGGTTCGCCTTCTGCTTCTTGGGGCGGTTCTTGCCGCTCCCCTCCGTTAACGGCGTGGCACAGCAGTTGCCCATGGTCGCCGCAGCCTCCTAGCAGAAACAAAATCGGGGGAAATCGGACCCCGGCGAGCTGGTTTCAACTTTCAGTTCAGCAGCGGCGGCGGCGACTGACAGAAAGAGAACAGCTCGAATTGGGGTTGGGGGAAATTCCGTAGGCTTTGTACTGGGACTTGGCGTGTGAGCTGGGGCGGGGCGGGGCGGGGGCGAGTCCACGAATTCTGGACGCGTTCTAGAAGCGGGCACTACGAGCCATCCAGCGCAAACTAGCACCAGGAAACTGCAACCTTTCTCGTGGTTTTTGTGGAGAAGACTGCCCGGTTAAGCGAAAAGATCCGCCCTTTTTCGGGGATTTCGTGGAGATGGTGGGGATTTCAGCGGAACTAGTATGGATAGATCCCAGGAATGGAGCAGTTGGCTTCTGGAAATACGTGAGTCAGCAGAGCAGGGGGAATAACACTGGTCAGCTAGTGTCCAAGAACATATTTTTTCATGGCCACAGAGTTGTCGGTTTATACTGGGACCGTCAGCTTTATAATGCTCCCTCCTGTATACAGTAGTCATTTTCAGAGTTTTTTGTCTCTTGAATACACGGAGTACTAGTACCGTAAAATTCTGAACGAATTAGTTCTGGCCTCGTTTAGATTGGGGTTGAAAATTTTTCATCGCACTGTAGCACTTTCGTTTGTATTTAATAATTATTATCCAATTATGATCTAAGCTCAAAAGATTCGTCTCCTAAATTATAGATAAACTGTATAATTAGTTATTTATTTTACCTACATTTAATACTACATACATATATGTAAATATTCGATGTGATGGAGAGAGAGTGAAAAAACTTAGAATCTAAACAAGACCCTACTGAATGTTTAAACTTTATTGAAGCCGTAGACAAATTCTGACTGGAGTGCAGTAGCAATTTTTTGAAAGGGGTGGAGTTGAGTAGAGTGGGATGGGGTTAACATAGGATTCATGAAAGGGGTATTTTAAATTTGAACCGCAGGAGATCTTTTTGGAATACTACTGCTGTGCAAAAGACTGGAAACGGTGTGAAGACGACTCTGAAGTTTGAAAGCTCGTCCGTCAGGGAGACTTTAGAGAGTGGAATTAGACGTCGTCGACAAGCGGCCTGGAAGCGACGGTTGGAAGGAGGGTTTGGTAAGCAAGAAAGTGATGTTTTCTTAAGCAATACAGCCCCCTTTATGACACCGGTGAAAACCAATCACCTCTAAGTAATTTCCATGCTCTTGTTCAGTTTGTAGGTTTCGTTGGTGAATTCTGACCACCCATGTTTCAGTACCTTATCTTTGCTCGAACATTTTTCAGTAATTCTACTTTCTGTGTTAGGCGACATATATGTTAACAGACTGTGTTAGGCCGTGTATAGGAACACTTAGCTAGACACTTATGTGTGGTTTTCATTTTTCCATGCCCGCGTGGACATTTGGATACACGCTTGGAGCTGTTTCAGGGTGAAAAATAACAGTTTCAGCATGGTAACTGAAAATTGGTGAAGAGCTATCTTTTTTTTTAATCTTTTTCCATTTTAGGCTGGGATAGGTTGAGGCTCTAGTGCTTTGTTTCTGTTGTTCTCTCTTTAAGCAGCAGCTGCTGCAAGCTGTTGCCATTAACGTAGTATTTGGCTGACATAATAACAACCGCAGCCGAAGCAGCTGTTTCAGCTGTATCGAACACCTCCAATATAAGCGTTCTTGCATTGTACATGCCCTTAATCAACCTCAAGATCTTGCCATTGATGTAGTATTTGGCTGACATAATAACAGCCACAGCCGCAGCAGCTGTTTCAGCTGTATCGAACACCGCCATTCTGTTTCAGCTGTATCGAACACCGCCATTCTGTTTCAGCTGTATCGAACACCTCCATTCTGTTTCAGCTGGAGTTGCAATATAAGTGGTCTTGCATTATACATGCCCTTAATCAACCTCAAGATCTGCCGTAGTCTAAGAGGTCATCAGGGTAGTGTTTGTACGAATGTATGCAACAAAAAACAAAAGGTGAGCGTGCGTCTATATCTGTTAATGGAAGAAAATAAAAAAACACTTACTTGGTCATGAACCTAGGCCGCCATGGAGTCATCGATTATTCTAATCGCCAGTCATTTGTTGACCAACACGATTGCTTGACGAGATCAACGTTCAACAACCAGGGGACCAAAGAAGCTTCCGTTCCGTTCAGGCCTTGTTTAGATGGCCAAAAAGTGCCAAAATTTTTTGCATAGTAACTGTCACATCGAATCTTTGGACGCATGCATGAAGCATTAAATGTAGGTAAAAAAATAACTAATTGTACAGTTTATTTGTAAATGTCGAGACGAATCTTTTGAGCATAGTTAGTCCATGATTAAAAATTTTTGCCAAATAACAACGAAAAGTGCTACAGGAATTTTTTCCTAAAAATTTTCATAACTAAACGGGGCCTCAGTTCAGTCCAGTTCAGACTTCACTGACCTGACAGGATCGAGCGTGCGATCAACACCCGAGGGAAACAGGAGGCGCGGTTCAGAGAATTCAGAGCTCGCCTGCTGTTCAAACTTCAAAGTACAGAGAAAACGGATTTCTAGAATCCATACTGCTACTATGTATTTCAGAGCTTCAGGTTTCTGATCCTGCCTGCGTCGTGCATTTCTTCCTTGTACGCCTAGTACATTTCGTCCTGAGTGATGATGCTGAAACTGCTGATAACTGGGCTGCTGCAGTTTTGATTTGGTTTTCTGAATTCCGACGGCGAAGCCGGCCTGGAATCTGTTCTCCTCCTCTTCTCGAGCAGCCTTTCCTGGATTGTTTATTTGCGGAGGCGACTTTTGTTAGAGGAGAGGAAAGCGAATGATTTCTGGCGGGCGGCAGCAAGAGGGGAATCGAATCTGGCATGATGCTCCCGGAGAGTGGAGGAGCCCACCGCCCACGGGAGTCTGGACTCCGGAGACAGATCCGAGTCTCTGCGGAAAGCAGAGCAGCAGGCACTCGACGGCCTCGTTTTGCCATATGCAGCTTCTCGGGCACTCCACAACCTCGTTTTGCCATATTGCTCCACTCATAAAGCCGAGATGAAGAACTCTCCACCTGAGATGCGGATTAGTGGAGTAATGTTGGAAAATGGCATGCGTGTATTATCTGCTAGCAACGAAATGCTCTACGTTGAGGTTCAGTTCAGTCTTTTCTAGAGCCATATATGGACTACGTACTATGTGCCACTTTATGCGTCATTGATTTCCGTGCTCCCTCACAAACACGCATTTCGAACGACTCTGATATGAAACAGAGGGAGTACGTACTCATAGGCGGCGCCAGAGGTATTCCCCTGTATTCCATAGAATACCAAGATTTTAGTAAGGAAAATAAATATGACATAGCTAGCGTCCGGACGCCTGGCTCTAGGGGGCGTTCGGATGCTCACCTAACTCCGTCAGCGCCCCGCCCGTCCCGCCCCGCACGGAAGAAAAAAAGGAAACTGCACCGGAGAGAGAAGGGAACCCACTGTCATTCCTCCACTCGCCGCGCTCGGAAGCTCCTAGCACACGGGATCCGCCCCTCTCTCAGCACACGGGATCCGCCCCTCTCCCCAACCTCGCCGGCCCCCAGGTACCTTCGCTCCCCTGCAACAACGAACACCTGCTGCACCAAGCATGAAAAACTACTAGAACAATACCCGAACACCTGTTGCAACAACGCGCAAACGACTACTCCAACATGCAAAAAACTGAAGCTGAAACATACAACGAACACCTGCTGCACCAAACATGAAAAATTACTGCAACAACATCCGAACACCTGCTACAACAACCGCACAACACCCACTGTAACATGCAGTTGAAGCAAAAAGAACTGAAACAAAAATCTCAAAAAAACAGCAATAAACGACTGAAACATACTACAACAATAAGAAGCACCCATTGCAACAGCGGCGAGATCTGAATCCGAGAAAGCTCGCCAAAGCTTGTCGAAACCGTAGCCTACTGCAACATCACCTGAACACGTACTGCAACATCTAGGAAAAGGCGGCGGAGGAGGAAGGGAACGGCTCAGATCCACGAAGGATCCACCTACCTCACTAGAAAGCCACTGTAGTTGAGCTTCTCTCCGGTGGCTGGAGGTCGCCAGAGCAAGGGGAGGAAGGTAAGGGAGGAGGAGAACGCGCGGCTCGCAGCATTCGTCGCTGCCCTCTCTCTCGGTCACATGGAGGTCGTGGGGAGCACGGAGGAAGGGAGGGGGGAAGGGGAGGGGAGGGAGCCGCGGCTCACCGGCCGTCGTGGCGTGGGAGGCATGGAATGCGAGAGGCGCGAGCGTGAGCAGAGCACAGCAGTCGGAGGAGGAAGAAACAAGGAGCGAGCGGATAAGGGAGTCGCGTGAGAGGAGGAGCGGACAAGCCGAATGAGCGGGCGCCCGTGTCCGGAAGTGGCCGTGCGTATGTCTCATATCATTATCGAAATAAATATACATAATTACGTAGTATACATCTACATCCTAGTATCTAATTGGACCAGAAGCACACGAATGAGCAGCCCTCAAGGCCACAAGAAACAGCCTGTAACAGAACCGCCCAATTATACGAAATTAAGTAAGAAAATCATTCAACAGGCGAACGATTTAGCAAACTTAAGCCCGTATAACCCGGTAGTCCGTGAAATCACGACTGATCTCAAATCAACTCACATACCAGCCAAGATCATAATAAGTTTAGCGGTCACCATCACAAGTTACATAAAAGTTCGCAACACAAAATACATCGGAGTTTAAACATAGTTATTACAAACCAGGTTCAAATAAAAGTAGCGGAAGCATTAGTTCAAACCACACACGCACACAGTGTTTGAAATAAAGTGCCAGCTCATGATCATTTCCAGCAAAAGCATCAGACAAGACGTAGTGAATGGCCACTGCCCATGGTCCTAAGCTTCACCCATCGATAGAGGCAGTTGATACAGTAGCCGTAATACATCTGCCAATCTGCAACAAGTGAGAACAAAACCCTGAGTACGAAAAGGTACTCAGCTAGACTTACCCGACATAACCAAAAATAAAATGACACCAAAGATCATGACAGGCTTTATGGTGGGATAGCTGACTCATTGAAAAAGGCATGTTTAGCATTAAAGAATCTTTTCCCAAAAACTTACATCAAGTTAAATCTTTATTAACCTGTCAACTATGTTTGCACCTGTACTAGAGTAATATGTAATTGAGCAGGTAATGGTAACCAATGATCATTAACAACTTTCATCATGTCATATTCCACATAACTGTCCAAGTGTTCCATTAATATTTCTACGATGAAGTAGCTCAAGTCAAGTGTTCACTATCCAGTGAACGATGGCGATTCGAATCGATTATTAACCAGCTGGTAATTTATTCCTCACACAAATCTCACTCACCCGCTAAAGTGAGGTATTGGTCACCGAGTCAACCATTCAGGTAAAGTCGTGAGTTTGCCAGGAACCACATGTACCCGGGGCCCGCCCGACTGCTCTTTGGCCTTATCATCGCGCCCCCGTATCCTGCCACTACTGCTCCGGTACAGTGCGTTGCGGGCAATCCACTCGGCCTGAATAATCTCCCAGCTTCGCGATCGAAAGGTACATTATTCGGCCAGCTAAATGTGAGGCATGAGTTCAACATGACTCGAGGCCCAACAACGGTCGGTCCTTAATCGACACAGACGGAAAACACTACAGTCCGAAACCCTGCAAGTTTCCGTCTGGTCTCAAATGCAATTCGACACTTAGTTATTCCCATATGACATACTTTTTCAACAGATCCAGGTAACCACCTATAGCTCACAGGTGACAGGCAACCACCTCACTTCTACCGGTCTAAGCAAGCTAAGCATTTCTTGACTGCGAATACCAAGGTGACAAGGATATGGTAGAGCAAGGGTAAACAAGGTATAATGTAGCAACGGTTGCAAACGACTCCTAAACGTAATGCACCAATTTAAGTAAAGTATTTAATAAAATATTTGTAAACCGGGAGAGAAATGCTCCGGGGCTTGCCTCTTTCGAAAGAGCTCGGACGGTGGTCTGGGCACTCTGGAAGATCCTCACCGACCTCCTCGTCGGCTTCGGGCACCTCCTGCTCTTGCACCTCGGGCTGCTCTTCCGGTTCCTCGGGAACTGCTACCAGGGTTACTTCCTGCGATCCTGTATGATGCAGATGTATAAGTGCTCATGACTAGGTGCATTACAGAGATGACATGAGATGATGATGAATGAGATGTAGATGCACAGGTTTACGTTATTTGGATTAGGAGAAATTACAACTCTTCTACAAGGTAGTCTACATCATCCAAGAACATATACTCATAAACTACCACCAACATTCTCTACCATGCAAAGTCACCCTAGCACCCTAAGATGCTTCAAAGATACACCAAAGCAAAGTTTATCAACTAATCTTGCATTAAAAATGTTAATTTAAACCCTAGTTGACAAAATGTCTGAACAGCAACACTTATTTTGGTAACCTAGAAAAATTTGATAAAATTACAGTGGATTACTATCATGTACATTAGCATGTCACAAAAATTCCATTACAATTTGAGTACTAGAACTATCTATACAAAAATAACAATCTAGGATCTAAAAATGAGCATAAAAATATTTTATACTATGAAAAGTATCAAACAATAGATTTCTTATTTTTTCTAGATTCTACACAGTAAACAATCACTGTAGAAAAATTATTACTTGCATGTTTTATTCATAATTTTCAATCTAACAAAAATAACAAATGTTAGCAATAAAAAGCACTTGAACTACACATAAGAATTTTTCTACAGAACAAGCATGGCATATATTTTTCATACAAAGCACAGCACAAAAGAAGACTAACACACTTGGAACCATATTTTTCTGAGCAACAATGGATTTACTATTCATTTTCTTAGATAAATAGAAATTACAAGAATTAAATAAAACTCTACAGAAAAGTATCTCAAAATCAACATACAATATTTTTACATCATAGATCTGCTCATGAGGATCACTACAAAATTTGTTTCACCAGTTTTGGAGCCAAAATGTGTACATAAACATTTTTCCAAGTATTTATTTTCTCAAATTATCAAAAGAAAATGGAAAACAAATCTCTTATTGTTATTGGGTCGGCCAGTGAGAACGACCGGCCCACGACCGCTTTTGGCCTGAACCGAGCGTGCGGGGAAAAGGTGAGCCGGCCCGCTCGGTCTCCCGGCCCAAGGCCGGAAACGATCCACTCGGAGACCGAGGGGGGAAGAAAGAGCCACGCCGGTGCTCTGGACTGTGGCAGCGCGGCGGTGCGGTGGCCGCCAACGGCCAGTGGCCGTCTCCGGTCGCGAGCGGACGAGACGCGGCGCGCAGGAGGATCACGAGGAAAAAGCAAACACGGTGATGAAGTTCAAGGAAAAAGAGGAGGAGCGGAGCATGGAGGTCGGCATGGCTGTGGCTCCGACGAGCACCGACGGCACCACCGTGGCGGTTACGGCCATTTCGGTCCTCACCTTGGTGAAACCGTTGTGCCAGAGGTGCGTTATGGCGAGGCGAAGCTCACGCGGAAGCTTGCGGCGCTCCGAGCGAAGGCAAGGCGGCGCGGGCGAGCTTAGCAGCTGCGGCAATGGCGGGCGGCCGTGCGGTTGCGAGGAGCGTGGCGGCGTTCGAAAATGAAAAGCGCGAGAGGAGGAAGGGAGCGGGCGCGGGGGTTAAGGCGCGGTTGGGAGCGACCCTGGACGTGATTCCGTCCCGGTGCAGGGGCTCCGACCGGTCGGCCAGTCGTCGTCCATGGCCGCCGGTGCGGCACGTCCACGCAGCGGAGCGTGCGCACGGGTTGGGCACGGCGCACGGTGTGCAGGTGGGCGAGCGGCGTGCGCCTGGTCCACTGGACCGCGGACGCGCGCGGGAGCGCGGGCGCGAGCGTGAGCTGGGCCGGGCTGGCTTGCGGCTACGGGCCGAAAGCGAGGCGCCAGCCCAATTAAACCGAAACCCATTTTTTTCAATTTTATTTTTCAGAGAATTTTCAAATAATTTCAATTCACAGTTTTCAAATTCAAATTTGAGCAAGAAGATAACCTTTTCTGAAAATGACCCAAAAACGAAAGTTGCTCAGAATTTAATTCTCTACAACCTTTATTAAAGGGTCAACTCCAAAATCCCCACATATTTTGAATTAGAGAATAAAAGATAAATATGGAGGATTTTTTACCCTTTTTTTCAATAATATTTTCAAAAGTAAATTTTGTCAAAAGTTTGAATACAACTTTGCTCCAAAATTTTTGCTAAACATTTCTAAACTAATTACTCAAGCAAACAAGCATGTTTAACACTACAACAAACCTAAATATGCATCGCTCAAAATAAACACATAGATGCAACATTAATGTTTTAGGAGTGCATGTATGACTATGATGCTTGATGATACATTAAGGTCATGAATTGCAGTGCCTAAATGCTTGCATAACACCGGGGTGTTACAGCCCTCCCCCCTTATAAAAATCTCATCCCGAGATTTGGGTTACGAACCATTTGTTATAAAAATCTTTATAACCTTTTTGTAGATATTCACCCGTTTCCCAAGATGCATCCCCCTCATCATGATGACTCCATTGTATTTTATATGTTTTCACCACACTGTTTCGAGTAGCCCTCTCTTTAGAGTCTAAAACTCGAACTGGCTGCTCACGATATACCAAATCTGACTTAAGCTTTATGCCTCGGGGTTCAATTCTTTCCTCTGGAACACGCAAACACTTCTTGAGATGCGATACATGAAAAACTGGGAATATAGCACCCATTGTCTCAGGTAACTCTAACTTATAAACTACTGGGCCTTTTCTTTCCAAGATCTTGTATGGTCCCACAAATCTGGTTGCAAGCTTTCTACGTACTCCAAACCGCTTTTTCTTCATTGGCGTGACTTTCAGATAAACATAGTCACCAACCTCAAACACAAGCGGTCTTCTCCTTTTATCCGCATAGCTTTTCTGACATGATTGAGCTGCTCTCATATTTTGCTGAATGATATGAACTTTCTTTTCGGCTTCTTCTACAAAGTCAATACCATAGTATCTTCTTTCTCCTGGTTCGACCCAGTTTAGAGGTGTCCTACACTTTCTGCCATACAGGGCTTCGAAAGGTGCCATTTTGATACTTTCTTGATAACTATTATTGTAAGCAAACTCTGCTAAAGGTAACCATGACTCCCATGAACCCCTGGAAGACAAAACACAGGCTCTCAACATATCCTCCAGAACAGCATTAATTCTTTCGGTCTGACCATCTGTTTGAGGGTGATAGGTAGTACTACGGATCAAACTAGTTCCCAAACCTTTGTGCAAGTACTCCCAAACGTGAGTAGTGAACTATGACCCTCTGTCAGACACTATAGTCTTCGGTATGCCATGCAATCTCACAATCTCAGCAATATACTTCTCGGCATATTGAGGTGGTCGATAAACTGTCTTGACAGGCAAAAAGTGAGCTGTCTTTGTAAGACGATCCACGATTACCCAAATCGAATCATGGCCTTTCTGAGTAGTGGGCAAACCTGTGATGAAATCCATACTTATATCATCCCACTTTCAACTAGGTACGGACAAAGGTTGTAACAATCCGGCAGGTTTCATATGAATGGCTTTCACTCTATAACATGTGTCACATCTGGCCACATAAGCTGCAATTTCTTTCTTCATCTTTGTCCACCAATAACGAGGTCTCAATTCTTGGTACATCTTACTACTGCCAGGATGAATGGATAGCTTAGAAAGGTGAGCCTCATCCATAAGTTTATTCTTAAGCTCCCGATCCTTGGGAACAACAAGACGGTCATCAAACCACAACACGTCCTGTTAGTCCACTCTAAAGTGCTTGGATGGTTCTTCTTTAATTTTCTCTTTGATGTGGAATATCCCTTTGTCTATTTTCTGACCTTCTATTATCTTATTCTCCAAGGAGCAACTGATCTGAATACTATGTAACACAGCAGGGTGCATCAGATCAAAACCATCTTTGAGCAAAGGTTGCACATTCAGACAATGTGACTTTCTACTCAAAGCATCTGCCACTACATTGGCCTTTCCAGGATGATACTGTACATTCAAGTTGTAATCTTTGATCAATTCTAACCATCTTCGTTGTCTCGTGTTCAACTTATGGCGGAATCGCCTAGTTTAGCACGCTTTCAGGGCGCTTGCCTTCCACTAGGCACTAAGAGCCCTGAAAGTGAGCTACACCAGATGATTCCGTCGAGCACACCCGACGGGAGAACTCGAACGCTCCACATTTTTCACCTGGAATCCAATAATGAGTACAAACTTACAATACTTAGTCCATTTCATACAATACAGAGTCTCAGAAATAGTTATTACAATACCAGAGGTTCAGAGTGCAATGATAACAGCGGAAATAAAATAACATCTAGCAAAAGCGATGAGAATCCGTCTGTGCCCACCAGAAGAATCCTCCACACAAGACAAACCTGCTCAAAGTGCGCCTGCAACAGGGGTAAAAACAAACCCTGAGTACATAATGTACTCGCAAGACTTATCCGATTGGGAAATATATTTTCTGACTCTCAAGGATCATGATAGGCTTTATGGCTTGTGGGTTTTCTTGTTTGCGGAAAACAGCACTAAAGTGTGTCCTTAATTTCTTAACTTTTAAAAGCCGTATTTTATTCATTAACCAACAGTCTATGTAAGCACCTATACTATAATCAACAAGAGTTGAGCAAAACAGGATCAATTCTCCCTTTTTCAATTTCCAATTCTTACTACGATGCCAAAGCGTAGTCAAGCCGTACCGTCACGCAGAAACGGCGATTCGCGAATCAATGTGCCCAGCTGGGTACCCCAAAAAAAAACACACGCCTCGCTTGTACCCCAGGCACAAGCAAGACCAACCCGTTCCCCTCCTGTCACAGGTTTCCAGGTCCCCGTCCAAACTTGGACTCCTAGCTCCCGTATTCGAGGCCCGGCCTCAATACGGTGCTAAGACCTCCACCTATCCCCGCCTCCAATCAGTCGGTCCGGAAAGAGCCGGAGCCCATGACAAGAGAGTAACAAGTCTTCCTAGCCCCCATCCGCTAGTATGTGCTCGGGATAAGGAGATCTGTGACTTGACCAGGGTCCATGCAACGAACGGTCCTTAATTGACACGGACAGGGAAACAGTGCAACCCAATTGCGCCCCGTGGCCGCGGGACACAAATGGCTACACCCACCAATAACCATACCACATCCCTGCCCGGTCGCCATTTCCCTTCCACCATTTTACCCAATGTAATAATCATTAGAGTAACTCCCTATTCTAAGCAACGACAGGTTACTCACCCTACCAATGATCCTAAGCGAAGCAACTATACGATCCTGTACTAGTAAGACTCATTGGGTATAAATATATATGCACGTGGGTATCATAGAATTCCTGTAACTTAAATGCACAACATTTAAATATATATCAGATTTGTAAAAATAAGGGTTATGCACCGGGGCTTGCCTTGGGCAGGTGCACAGTCAGAGGTGTCAGTAGCGGGCGGCTCCTGGAACTCCTCAGGTACGAAGATTTCCTCCTCGTATTCCTCGATGACCTCCTCGTAGTCCGGCTCCTCCGCGGCCACGTACTTGACTCCCTCGTGATCTACATGCATGCAAAATAGTACCACACTTAAAAAGGTGACAACGATAACTCTAATAGCTAATATGCTAAGCTATCATTCTTTCTACTAACAAGGTTGACTTGATGCAAAACGACTCCAGCAACTAACCAGCGCACCATTTCCGATTACTGAATTACTACCAACACTACCAGGGAAACCCAGTTACCCTAACGAACAAGCTATTCGAAGGCTATACAAAATACAGCAAGCATCTAACAAAGATCAGGAAGCCACCGTAAAAACTTTAGAGCTAGAGCTATCCTAGATTTGCCACAAAATTTTTCCTACAGAAGGTTGCATTAACATTCGCCACTTACGCAAAGATTTAATCGACCGAGTATCACTACAGCTACACGTGAAGTAATTACATCCACTGCTAGAGGATGCAATTACCGATCTAACAAAACTGGTCTCGCAATTTTTGGACGCCTAACTAATTTATTACGATTTTCCAAAGCATAGTCATTTACATGAAATCATGAGTTAATTGATTTACTTAAAAGAAAAGAACCTCAACTGACCACGCGGCCCAACCCACTTGGCCCACCCGAGCCCATGCGCGCGCGCACCTACCGCCGCGGTCCAGCAACGCGTGGCCCGCGAGCACCGGGCGGCCCACGCGGATAGCCCGCACGCGCGCCCCGGCAATCTTGCAACCAAGCCCCTGAACTACCTAGAAAATCTGCGACCAACCTAGGCACTATTCCCCTGAGTCTGCCAATACGCACACATGACCCTGGCAAAACTCATCTTCGCAACAGGGAAGTCTCCGCACTCCCCCGCGCTCGGCGGCGCGGCACCGGCCGGTAACCCGCGGCCACCCCAGTCCACTAGGGCTCACAGAGACCAAGCCCGTGAACCGACCTCAGACCCGGACCCTAAGCCTTGCCCTAAGCGGCGGTGTGGAGCAGCGCGGTGCCCCGGAGCAAGCGGCCCACGGTAAACGGCCAAGCGAGACGGCGGCGCCGACGTTCCGGTGTCGCAGAGCGGCTGCTGGCCTAACAAGCTAGCTTATGAGCACTAGGAGCCTACCTAATGCCTGGCCGAGGTGATAGTTGAAGAAAGAGTTGGCGGAGTTGGGCTGGCCACGCACAACCGGGCAGTGCGGCAACGCTCAGAGGTGGACACGGCCGCGCCAGGAGCTACGCGAAGCAGTAGAGGCACAGTGGAGGCGCGCAGGGTGAAGAGGGTTCCGAGACGAGCTAGGTGATGCGGCCAATTGGCTCGAGATAGTCTGAGGTATGGCGGCCCACGGTGAGGGCGGTTCGACGCTGATGTCGCGGTGGTGGGCGGTGCTCCTAAAATTGGGGTTCGGGGGGAAGGACAAGGCTCGAGGCGGGACGGGACAGGCAGCGGCAGCTCCACAGCGAAGCAGCGAACGTGCGGAGCGGACGCAGATGGCCCAACCTGCCGGCGGGCGATGATGCGGGCCCGATGGCCATGGCGGCAGAGGCGAAAAAAAGGGGGGGTCAACCCTCGGGTCACATCCCTGGGCGAGCTGGGGTCAACTGGACAAAGCGACACATGCGCATGATTCACGTCGGACGCGCGCGCTAGCGATGCAGGAGGGACGTGCGCGAGCAGCGGCCGGTCGACCGGCAGCGGCGCAGGGCATGGGCGCGACGCCGCAGCCCTGACCACGATCTCGTCACCGCACGCGACAAGAGGGGGGGCAAGGGCAGCGCGGGAAGGCGCGGGCAGTGACCGGTCATGGCCGGCCGGACACGCTCGCCTGCCCCGCCCGACAACGCGGCCGAGCGCAGGCACGGAATGGCCCGAGATGGTGACCATGAACACAGAGCTGACAACCGCGACTAGGTGACACGCACGGATTTTAAAGCACGCGAAACTACTGTCCCAGCTCGATTTCGGCTTAACCATCTGGACTACCGCCTAGAGGGCACCAAGGGCTGTCCCCAGCAGCCAAAACACGACTAAGCTACTAGCAAGTTAAAGCAAAGCAAAGCTCGCGAACACGCGACTGTCAACTGCTTGACAGCTACGGTAAAAAAAACAATTTCCGGTTTTTCCAATTCGATTTCCAAACTACCCGAAAAACTAGCTAGCCAATTTACTTCACCATCGCAAGGGTTGCATTACACTCCCCGAAAACAGTACTTCAAAACTCGTTAAAGCGTTATATACAAGTTCTATAACAGTTTTGTTAAGTAAAATTCGTTTTTGAACCTTAATCGCTACAACACGATCATTGCGGCAACCTTCAATTGATATTTTCATTAGCTAAATCGATTTACTAAAATGATTCCACGAACTTGGCACAAGATAAAACACATAAGTAAAATGCTCATGACATGTTTTAGTGCAAAGTTACACGCGGTAACACCGAGGGTGTTACAGCTCTACCCCCTAAAAGAAAATCTCGACCCGAGATTTCCCGTGCCTAGTGTGGGAAAAGAGGATAGGGAAAACTTTTAATTTAACGAATTACCTTTAGGAGCTAGGCAAGAGATGGGGATAGTGCTTCAAAATATAACTCTCAATTTCCTAAGTTGCTTCATCTTCCGAGTGATGTTGCCACTGGACCTTGTACAATTTCACCACATTGTTCCTGGTCACTCTCTCTTTTTCATCCAAGATTTTTACTGGATGTTCCTCATACGAAAGGTCCGGTTGAAGGGAAAGTCCTTCAATTTCTACTGCCTCAGTGGGAACCCGCAAACACTTTTTCAACTTAGACACATGGAAAACATTGTGGACAGCTGACAACACCTCAGGGAGCTGAATATGATAGGCTACTGGACCACGTCGGGCCAAGACCTTGTAGGGCCCAACATAGCGTGGAGCTAGCTTCCCACGGACACCAAAACGATGCACACCTTTCATGGGAGACACCTTGAGATACACATAATCCCCAACTACAAATTCCAAGGGTCTCCTTCTCTTATCTGCATAGGTTTTCTGTCGGTTCTGCGCTGCCTTTAGGTGACTCCGGATACTCCTAACCTTCTCCCTTGCTTCAAGCATAAAGTCAGGCCCGAAATAACCACGGTCTCCCACCTCAACCCAGTTGAGTGGGGTTCTGCATTTCTTGCCATACAGAGCCTCAAAAGGTGCCATCTGGATGCTCTCTTGATAGCTGTTATTATAAGAAAACTCAGCCAACTTCAAACACTCATCCCACTTTTCAGGAAAAGAGATGACACAAGCTCTCAACATATCTTCAAGCACTTGATTCACCCTCTCAGTCTGACCGTCAGTCTGAGGATGATAGGCTGAACTTCTGAGAAGATGAGTACCAAGACATTCTTGGAGTTGCGTCTAAAATCGTGACATGAACACTGCTCCGCGGTCCGAAACGATGGTAAGCGGGACTCCATGAAGGGTCACAATGCGGTCAAAGTACAGCTTGGCATACTGCGAGGCTGTATACCTAGTACTCACTGGAAGAAAATGAGCAGTCTTAGTGAGGCGATCCACAATGACCCAAATAGAATCATGGCCCTTGGCGGTGCGAGGTAATCCGGTAATAAAATCCATGGAAATATCTTCCCACTTCCAGACTGGAATAGGCAAGGGCTGCAGAAAACCCGGCCTCCGCAGATGGTCTGCCTTAACTCTTCCACAAACATCACACTCAGCAATATACTTGGTGATATCCTGCTTCATGTATGACCATCAATACAGCTGACGCAGGTCATGGTACATTTTGTTACTCCTCGGGTGAATAGATAACTTGGATTGGTGGGCTTCCTCCAGAATCTTCCTTCTCAGCCCCTCATTACCGGGAACCACTAACCGGTTCTTGTACTTCACCACACCTTGCTCATCAATGCAAAGTGCGGACCACGCCCTTCAGCCATCAACTTCTTGATGTGGGGAATCTCCAAGACATCATACCTTTGTTCCGCGATGATTTGCTCAAGTAACTCAGAGACTAAAGCAATTTGTGCCAACACGGCAGAGTGAGAGAGAGGCACGGACTCTTCCGCAAGCACGTGTGACTTGCGGCTCAACGCATCAGCCACCACATTAGCTTTTCCCGGATGATAATGGACCTCCAAGTTGTAATCTTTAATTAATTCAAGCCATCTCCTCTGCCTCAGATTCAACTCAGGTTGAGTAAAAATATATCTAAGGCTCTTATGGTCCGTAAAAATATGCACTTTATTCCCCCAACAAATAGTGTCTTCAAATTTTTAGAGCGTGCACCACTGCACCTAGCTCTAAATCATGGGTTGGGTAATTCACCTGTGCGCCGCCGCGCCCTGTTTCCCTCCATCCCTGCACCGCACTCGGGTAGAAGAGAAGAATCGCCTCGAGCATGCCTGGTTCAGCGTCAGCGCTTGAGGTGCCCATGGAGCTTCTCCATGCCTTTGAATCGACTGACCTCCTCCATCGTTGGTACTTCGATGCCCCACTGCTCCCTTCCAGGCAACTAGAAGGGATCTCGTGCAAGGTGTCTTGGCGGGCGGATTCCCTAGGCAGGCGGGCGTGGTGTCCCGAGATTTACCGCCCGGCGAGGTCATTCCTGACATCACGCTCGTCCCCACTGTGGTGCGGCAGCCCCAGCTCTTCCACTACCTCAAGGGATCTAGGTGATTTTCCTCCCGTTTTAGTCCTTGCGCTAGTACAACAACGTTGACCATGACCCCAGCTGGCGTTAATCATATTGTTCTTCTCATTTTGGGAGGAAGTAGTGCAGCAGCTATGGAGAAGGAAGAGGATTAGGGAAGCTTATGATTGCCGGCTGCTGTGAAGATAGGTAGGGCTCCTGGTCACTGCGATTTTGGAGACAGTGAAGGGGTTCAGGACCCCATGCTTGGGGGCTGCTTGCTCAGTGGAAAAAAAGAACAGAGAAAATGGAAATACTTGGTGACAATGCTGTTGCCCGCACCTCCCCCACAGTATTTTCCGTCAAAAAAAAATGTTGTTGCCCGCAGGCAGCCTTGCCACACCTCGATCTGGGAGGGAGGCTGTCGATTTGTTGAAAACCAACGCAATCCCGTTGTGGGACAATAGCATGTTCATCAAGATCGAGGTATGGTACGAGCCCTGCTCCTCTCCTCTGCGAGATCCATGAGATCCATCGTGATTTCAGCTCCGGATTTCCATATAATTCTGAAGTCTCTAGCCCACAAGACAAAATGTTTTCGGCTCTTTATCTATTTGCTTGCCGAAGTAGCACTTGTTGAACTAACTTAGGCCCCATCCGTGATCATGATCTTGCCCGCCTTGATACACAGATATTGCAAATATATTTGCTTGATACACAGATATTCCAAATATTTACTTGATACCATCAGGTTCTATCATTTTGCTTGATTTTATCCGGATAGAAATACTAGTTGATCCTTCAGTTGTTCCCAATGGTTTATATGTTCATTGTAAAAAAATATTATATTATTTAGAAGCACATTCTGTAGTATGATTCATTCATAAAAATTTAATTGAATGGATTCACTTATTCAATTAACTACTGATTTTGAGACAGAGTTAGTACCGTGGTTAATTTATGACATTATAAGTGTTGCTGCTGTGATATAATAACTATGGTGGATTGATTAGCAGCTCTTTTTTTGCTCGATGCATAAGCATGGCAAATTAAAACTTGAACTTGATCATCACTGCAGCTAGAGTTTGGCCAATTTTGATTGAAGATCCAGCTACCCAAGTAGTTATGTGTCGGAGACTTCACTTAATCAGCTTATGCCTTTTCTGACCTGTCAACCAAACTGACTCTTGTCATGGTTTGGTGGGTTTTTTTGTAGTGACGGAGCTGATGGCCATGAAGTTCACATGCTGAATGAGATGGTGTGATGGGCTGATGTCCAAGTGAGACATCAGTTTGTCCATGTTTGTGTGCTCTAGGTAATTTTGTCTTCCTCTTGTCTTGCCCTCATTGGCTCTGTCTTCCTCTGTGCTGCAGTAAACTTTGCTTTCTTTCCTTTTCTGATTGTGCTATGCTGGTTTCGATTTTGTAAGAGATAAATCCATTTAGATATATATATATATTCATTATGAGGTAATGCAAATGAGACAGGGAGATTGAGGAGAGTGGCGTATGCCCCATTTTCCTATTCTTGTTGACCAATGAATTAATAATGCATATTATTTTGCTCTTGCAGGTTTTAGAAGACATTATAGTGATACTGATGTGCTGAGGTAACACCTCTTCAGCATCCCATCCCTAGAGTGATGGTGTGGTACTGTGTACGATCTTGTGCTCATTTTTCTTAAGTTTTAATATATTCAATTATCAAGCTACTGATACTATTAATAGTTGAAAAATCTATTGATTGGACATATGAAGTAGTGTATCATTTCAGTTTTCACAGTTTCCTTTGGAATATGAAAACATTTGCATTGCAGTCAATTGTGATGATTATTGGGGATTGAGAAATAACATGATAGTAGGTTTCTCTTATCTGTTCAAAGTTTGATGCTTCCTTCTAGAAAATTGTTGAGTAAATTAAATTGATCTGGTACCGCAGATACAAGATAACTTGAACATTTAAAGCTGGACTACAGCTAATTTGGCTGCATGGGCGCATGGCTCACACATGTACTCCTAATTTAATTTAATTTTGGTTAGTGACCACGCTTGAACTGCATGGATAAATTAGTATCTGAAATAATTCCTACGCCTGATTCCACTCTATAAACATACTTTCTGTTATGTGATTTTTAGTTTACTTCAAATGCTACATTAGCTCCTACATTACTGCTACCCTAGATTTTAACATAACACTTAGCCCTTTTAGAAATAGAATAAAGTAAGTTCTACAATATGTGTCGGTTTGCTTGTGATTGTAATGGAACATCTGAATTCTATTTTTCACCCCTGCCAAGTATGAGCTAATTTTGAGTTTGAGTTGGTAGATAATTAAATTTGTAGGGGAAGTAGCTCGTTTATTAGAGTAATCATAGAATTCCTTATTTAGATTGTTTACATTAGTCTGCCATTAGTTTCTTGCTGTGTTATCTGCTAAAAGAAGCTGTGAAGGAGTGTAAGCAGTAAAGAATACGGCCTTGTTCTTCCACATGAAGGATCTGGAGCTGTAAAGTCAAGAGGATAGACAGATGGTGCCGTTTGTTGGTTAGCTCTGATGCTGGCATGATTGCTGAGTTTGTGGAGCCCTGTATGGAACTTCTAAAAGTGCCCTTGGATAGCCCTTTGTTCGTTTCTGCCTTTCTAGGCCTGTGTGCCGTCTGGGCAAGAGCCCTGTATGGAACTCTTGAGTTTCCCCTTTGGTGGCCTTTTTGGTCCTTGCTGCGTTTCGCGCTAGTTGTAGCGGTAGTTGATGTCTTTGGTACTGATCCCTCTGTGATAAGTTTCATGGGTGTGTTGGGTTACGTTTCTCGCTTCCGTGTTCAGTTCTGCTACTCACTAAAACTATAATTTCATTGTTTTGGTAATGAAATTCGGTCCTTACCGGTGTCAAAAACAATCTGGTAAAAAAAGCTCATTTCAGTAGCAGTAGTTAGTCCTCAACTCTAGTGACTGCTAGTTTTACTTGCTTTTGTTTGTAGTAATTCTAATAAACCAGGCACTATGCAATATGGGTGCATTTTTCCTCAGTCCCAATAGTTTTTTTTTTCTTTCGGTTCACTAGCATAATTGGTTAGCTTCCTTTCTTTTCTTGCTTGACAGCCACTAATTCTTGTTAACTAGTTTTCTTTTCTGAACCGTTGTTGAAGCAGTCACAGACTAGCGAGGTTCAGGAAACTAACCGGTTACGACGATGGATCCCACCACTCATTATTCTAGAAGATGAAAAAAGTTCCTATTTATTTTAAAAAATGTTGCACAATGCACACATCTCACTGGACAAGGACATAATATTGGAGAAAGTGCTTGTTTGTTGCTAGATTCTGATTTGTACGCTTAAATGAAATCATTTATGACCAGACTATTATGCCTTTTGTGTTCACACATTGGATTTTTTGATGTCACACTTATGATCAGATAGCATAGGTGCAATTTTCGGTCTAAAATGTGCCCTTTGCTTGTCACTTGTCGAAAATGAGCCTTGACGTATCAAAGATGGCACAATAGTGCATACCAGATTATGTGTCTTTGCTTATCACTGTTACCTAGGTCAATGTGAGTATTAGAGAGCATAGGTGCAGTTTTGCAATAGTAAATTTCATCACTCAGGAAGCTGCAGTTCCAGCTTTCAGTCCTTGTATGTATGTTTGTATGTCACATGAATAAATAGTTCAGTCCAGATTTGGCAAGCCATTAATATAAACTGATGAGATTTTGCCCATCACTAATACATGGGCAGTGTGCTTGCGGTAGTAGCTCATCTAAGGCAAGTATGTCTGACAAAAACAGAGCTTATGGAGTAGAAAACAAAGCAAGGCCATTAGAGTAACCTTGCCTCGTACCTTGACACTAGCACATCACTTTTTAAACCTGATTTTTATGCTTTGGCACTAACTTTAAACATGTTTTTTGTGCTTGTAAAATTGTACTATGATTTAGCATGAACTTCACGTGTTTGCAAGCTAATAATTTATTCAGCATGGCAGGAAATCTGCAAGCAGAGAACTCTAACACGGGAAGATAAGTGCACTGCAGAGGTCAGTTCAACTACACTTCAACAAATGTAAAGTATCTTTTTAAACCTGTGTTTTTCAAGTTTTTGTAAGTCACTAACGATGGTTCTAGACTTCCAGTTCATCCATTTATATGAGTAGAGACTCTCATTTAAGAAACTGTTCAAAGATATAAAAATATTTGTGCTGACACATAAGTAGCCTTTCAGTTCATATCTTACTAGATAGTAACAGAAGTGGATATTGTATTTTTGTAACTCCTTGACATTTTGAAACTTATTATTTACCATATTGCTTTGATGCTTCTGTTTGTGGGTACAAGTGTGAACTAAATCTGCTGTCAACTAGTTTTTCCCCAATTGCTTGTTTGATCATGAAATATGCATGCTTACAGCTTACTTTTTTCAGTAAACCTGTACAGGTCACAAGGGCACAACACTCAGAGCAAGCTGACCACCATCTTCACACTGGTTATGTGGGGGATCCTAAATTGACTGTCCCAATGGAGAGAGACATTGTATTACATGACTACTATCTGAAAAAAGTTACGCAAAGGTGATTTTTCACATCGTTTTATTAATTATATAATTAAACCTACCAATGTTTATATGCACACAAATACCACTGGTTTTCTAGAGCTATATATATACGTTTGTGTATTTCCAGTTCATTTTCAGCTAATGTTTCTTGGTACCGATCCACCCTACGCTATCCAAATGTCCAATTCCTCTTGATTTCATATTTTTTTCCATTTTCAGCATAATTATTTTCTTTGTGTGAATTTATGTTAGTTCCATGTGATTTATCCAATTTCTTACAAATTGTGCAGACTAAAGAAGTATATCCTCTGAACTTTTCTGCTACATTATCTACATTGTAACTGATGGGACTTTAAGAAATTAAGGTGGTCTTATTTATTTCAAGGTGAAGTTATCTCTTGTTGAGCTATATAAATCTTTTCTGCATTTAGGCATTGTTTTATTGCATCCTGTAATGATATACTGACAAACCTTGCATTGTGTGCCCTCATATTGTTATTTTTAATAAATCATAGGGCCTAAAAATGACACCACATCATCTAATGTTGGGGATGAGCAATAATCGTAATTTTAATGTTGAAGCGAAGTAAATCTATCCAAGTTTATATACTTGAAAGAACATTGAGCCAAGCCAAGACATTTGAGTTATGGATCTTTTATTTGCTTAACAGCAGTGCATTATTTAGCTCAAATTCTGATGTTTTTATCAGTATGTGGAAAACTTTTGGAAACCACTGCAATGAAATGTTTATACCTTCCATGGTGATCAACGTTTACAACCTTTGATATGCTGCTATCTCAACTCATGGTTTGCTAGCTGTATGATCAATTCATTGTTGCTACCTTCAGTTTTTGAGCCATGGCCGCATCTATCAGCAATCTGAAATTCATGTATATACTGCTCATTAGGTCATCTCAATTCATGTATATAGTGACTGCTGCATCAACTTGATGCTTATTAAAAAAGATTCTTTTTGATAAATTATTGTACCATAATCGGCACTTCAATATGAGCTATAATTATAGGCCCTGTTCGGCAGGCTGTTTTTTGGCTTATAAGCCGGCTGTGGCTGATTTGCTGTGAGAGAAAAACACTGTTCCACGGCTAATAAGCCGTGCTGATAAGCTCAGCCGAACAGGGGGATAATTTTCTTTCCTACATGTGACTCTTAATCACAGTAAGTGATAGCATATGGAAGTATATAATTTTGTTCTTTAACTGTAACTTCCGGACGTCAGTAGGAGATAGAACAATTCCATACAACAAGTGAGTATCACTGTTCTAGTCCGCAGATCGGAGGCCATAGAGCAGAACTAATTGTTGTTAGTATCACTGTTCTAGTCTGCAGTCGTGTTCCATTTTGGTTCCCAAGCAGACATCACATTGTTGGTCATGCACACATCCTAGGTAGGTTACATGCAGTTATTTATAAGTCTTTTAAAAATAAAGAATGTTGCATTATTCATTAGCACAAACCACTGCAATGAAACCACTGCAAATAAACGTTCATTTGAAAACTGCAACTATTGTTTCCTCCAAATCTGTATGACTTGCTTTGTTTATTAATCATGAATGTTACTTTTTAATATTTTCTTTTGTTCCACTTGTTTTGACAGTTGAAGCAATTGGGGGGACCATTAGAGGTGCAAGAGAAGGCAGTGATGTATTAGTTTTTTATTTTCCTCAAATGGTATTATTTCAGATAGGTCTATGAGTTGTTGAAACCATAATATTTAAGGTTATTTAGCTGCCATAAATTGTATGTGCTTTTGTGGAATAACTTATATGGAGCCACAAAACTATGTGTATTCAAACTGCAAAGTGTTTTGCAATCTTTTTCATGAGTCATTTACCTAGAAAATTATGTTGGCGAAAAAAGATTTATGGTTTAAAATACGCTTTGTATGATTCATTTACCGTTAAAATCCAAGTTTTATGATTAGTACCATCATAAATACATCAAATCTGTTGATGTTCCAGTTGGAGACTTTCTTTTGTTTGTTTCCTCAGCTATCTCAAAATATAAAATCTACCTTTCAAAAATAAGAAAACACATGTTTCTTGGGCGTTCACTTGTTACAAAATACACCAGCCTAGAACAACATTGACCACGTGACCAAACAAAAAAAAGAGAAAAATACAAAGGGAAAAAATAATCTATGACAGCCCTGGAGAATGGACTTGGACGCTACGCGTCCAAAAAAACAAAAAAGCGACCACGAGACAAAAAAAAAGCCAACCAATCACGAGACAAAAAAAAAGAAAAAAACAGCCCTCCACGTGAAAGTGCATGTGTTGAAAATAAAAAAACAGCAAAAGATCGCCCAACTCCCGTGTGGGCGCGGGGGGTCGTCTAGTGTGGGTGAGGGGTCGGGTACTGACAAAAAAAAAAAAGAAAAAAACAGCCCTCCACATGAAAGTGCATGTGTTGAAAATAAAAAAACAGCAAAAGATCGCCCAACTCCCGTGTGGGCGCGGGGGTCGTCCGGTGTGGGTGAGGGGTTGGGTACTGATTAATATTTAGTACCCAGGGTACTGTTTAGCGTAGTCCTATATATATATATATATATATATATATATATAGGGAAATTATTTTCTACTCCTAGGGAGTAGTTACTCCCATGTTTATATCTCAAGATTTGGGGTGTATATGACCGAACGAAGCGTATATACATGAAGTATATGATCATACTAGACTATCTATGGTATTATATATATCAAGTATGCATGCATACATAGAGTATATGGTCATACTTATTTTATATAGTACAGTAAGTGGCATTTTCGTAATATATTAAAAAGTATGGGTTCCTTTGAAATTTTTTCGCGTAGAAAGATTTGGAGTATCTTAGTATGAGTATATAAACATACTCAAAGTGATAAACTAGTATAAACACATACTTAAGGTGGGTTTTAAAAGATGGGAGTAACTACTCCCGGGAGTATAGAAAATGCACCCTATATATATATATATATATATATATATATATATATATATATATATATATATATATATATATATATATATATATATAGCCCTAAATATTATCAAGCGCACTGAACGAGCACCGTCCGTCGTCCGTCAAATCACGGAGCCAGCTACGATGTCCTCAAACGTAAATGATCGTACTCCTGTTTACTAGTACTGCTCAGACACCCGCACAGAAATAATGCTGGGTAATTAATTAGGGCATGAATCACGGCATTCACTCCGGATTCAATTGTTTCATGTATAAATAGCTACAAACACCTTTTCTTTTTTGTTTCTCCCCCATTCCCTCATCTCCTGCCCATGCGGCTCTCAGGCAAAGTAGTACCGGCGGCGGCGGCGCTTACTTCCCCACCAGCGGCAGCGACTGCTGCGCGGCTCCTCCCTCACCCATGGCCGTGCTGCTCCTCGGCAACCTGTGGCCCTGCGGCGACGACGGCCCCCGCGCCGCGGCGCAAGCGACACAGCGGCGACGACGGGCCTCGGTGGCGTGATTGGCCCGCCCAACGGCGACGACGCCCTTTGGCGGTGGCGTGTTGTTGGCTTCCTCGCTCCACGTCCCGCTGCGGCGGTCCTGGCGACGCCACTTTCCTTCTACAGGCGGCGGTGCACGGGGGTTACGGGGCGGCAGCGTCGATAAGAAGCACACTAAGTTTACTATCCATGTCCCTGCTCGTAATTATTTATCAGATCAAATTATGTCGTATAGTAATAAAAGATTATTACACATGGACACATCCGTAATTATTTATCGAAGCAAATGATGTCATGTAGTAATAAAAAATATCATCATTTGGAAATTGGACGGCTCAATAAGTACCGCGGCAAAGTTTATTGCACAATGCCTCCATCCTGATTTATTTATCGAAGTAGTAGTAATAAAAAATACTGCATCCATAAATTGGATGTCTCGATAAGAAGCACATCTAAGTTTACTGTCCATGTCCCTGCTCGTAATTATTTATCAGATCAAATTATGCCGTATAGTAATAAAAATTATCCTCATATGAAAATCAATCGGCTGCCTCAGTAAGCACCGTAGCAAATTTTATTACTCATGGGTCCGTCTGTAATTATTTATCAAAGCAAATAATGTCATGTAGTAATAAAAATTGCAGGCATCAAATGGATGAAAACGAGCGCGAATCACTGGGCGCAGGAATAATTTTGTACTAAGCAGCAAATTTATTACGGATACTATCATTTTGTCAAGAAAATAATTACATCCTGACATGTGAGTGATAAATTTCGCAAATGTAATTACCGGCGTGTCTGATCTCCAGCCCGACTACTTTTTATTACTGATAGTATCATTTTTTAAGTAAATGATTCTATCGTGGACGGTGAGCGGTAAATTTGCCTGAGTTAATCACCGGGGTGTCTGGTCACCGGTCAGATATTTTTTTTATTACTGATAGTATCATTATGTTAAGTAAATAATTCCAACCTGCTCTGTGAACGGTAAATTTGCCTATGCTAATCATCAGCGTGTCTGATCAACGGTTTGACTATTTTTTATTACTGAAAGTAAAAAAAATTACTTGACAAAATATTAAAAACATAATAAAAGTTTACTTCCCTAAATAAACATATTCGCTTTTACTACATCAGGAAAAAAAATTATTCTATATGTTTAATCACCTGACCAAAAATTTCGCTTTTACTAAAGGGGGTTCAGTAGATTAAAAAACTTCATAATTTTCTTACTTAAATAAAGCTTTCTTAGTTTGAATAAAAAATTACGGGCTCACTTTCCATGCGAGTCCTACATGCAGGCTTTGATTACTCACCGCGGACCACATAATTAAAAATTAGTTTATTTATTTTTTGCATGTATGTAGCACCAAACGGGAGAGAGAACCCGTCAGCCCTCCACAGCCATAAATCACGCCACCTCTCCACGCCATAATTAGTGTTAGGTACCTGACGGAAGGTTCGGTTAGAGGGGATGCAACTGGACAGCTGCCGACGTTGCTGTCAGTAACGGTGGGCGTTCAATACAATTCATAGTACAGGATGCTATATAGAGAGAACTATTATCCTACAGCTGTCTACAAAATAACTTATTTTGTAGCTAGCTATAGAGTATACTCTCCATATATATATATATATATATATATATATATATATATATATATATATATATATATATATATATATATATATATATATATAAAGATCACTGGCAGCACTTCTCATTTTTTTAAAGGTAAGCTGCAGTGCAAATTTATATATATGGTACCAGATTTGGGTAGTGCAGTCTAACTGTTTGATGCCATGCAAAATTCAGTAGCTTTGGTTTATGTTCTTTGTTCATATTTGATATATATGTGAACTGGCATGACATTTTTTTTCAATTTTTGCTCATTCAACATTGTCGTGTCTTCTTTGCAGACTCTCAGATTATTCTTTGCCATGTCTTCTTGGAAAATTGGCAGGTATATCACCTTGAGTAGGTAATTTCAGTTAATGTTATCTGAGAGCTTGCAGGTTTGGTGTCAGAGATGATTTCTCTGTTGACGTCACTATATGGTGTTTCTTTTCTGGATAGTTTCGATGCAAAGTTCTATGCTTAATAATGAAAACATAATATTCTTGTTATTACTAGTGTAAGGCTTGCGAGTTGAAAATTTTAGTACGTGACTATGTGGATATGACTCTTCGTGCATATGACTGATAATTTTAGTTTGCAGCTCTGTGTGAATACTAATTAACCCATTTAACCAGCAACCATGGATGAATTTCAGCATGTTTATCAAACAAAAAGAAATACTTTGAAGAATGATTTGCAGGTTTTTGATTCCACATAAGGACTTGGTCTGGAATAGGCAGGACGAGGAAACCATCATGATCACCTCTCAGGTTGGTTTCCTCCCACCCACCTGAGATTGATCCCTCTCTTCCTCCCTCCCCCTCTTGGTTTGCTCACGAATGTGTTCTGGTCTTTTGTCCATTGGTTTTGTGTCTCTGAAACTGAATGTTGCAGAATTGACTGCGTGAGTTGAAGTGGACTGTGTTAATGTTGCGGTGACAGGACAAATTAGTATCAGCAGGGATGATTCGCCCTGGTTTTATCTATATCATTTTATCAATCAGATGGAGTCATTGATATATGATTTTGAACTTGTGTTGCTTTGTGCAAGTTCAAATCTATGATTATGAACTTATCTTCTTTTGAGCCTGCAATGCTGAATTTTTTTCCAAAAATTTTCATGGTAGAAAACATTGTGCATTCCTTTTGCTTTTGGATTATTATATGTATCTAAAATTGAGATCTTGAAACAGTCATATCTTTGGATTATTGGGGTTGCATAAACACTTTTGCTATGAGCTGATCCTATTGTAATTAAAGTGGTACTCCCTCCATATCAAATTATAAGATGTTTGACTTTTTTTGACCCTAAGTTTAACCACTCGTCTTATTCAAAAAAATTTGTGCAAACATAGTCAAATTTAAGTCATTCTTGAAGAACTTTTATTAATAAACCAAGCCACGACAAAAGAAGTGATATTTTGCACAAAATTTTGAATAAGACGAGTGGTCAAACTTGGTGTCAAAAAAGTCAAACGTCTTATAATTGGGATGGATTGAGTACAAAGGTAGTTTGAATATCATCTATATAGAGGTTCTAACTCTATAGACAAGATAATATTGCATGTTAATACTTTTTCATGATAATCAAAAGTACCTTTATTAAACAGTATTATTATCTTATCATGTGATCCATGTGTTTTTAGTACAAAAGTTTTGCTATCCCGTAGCAACGCACGGGCACGCTACCTAGTATCACTAAAAAATAACTAGCACTTATATTGGAGTACAAAATGCTATATCAATTTAAACAATGAATAAACGTGAGTACACAATAAAACTTTTGGTTTCGAAGTTACAAAGTTTCACAATGTGGAAATGTTTGTAAAGTGTAGTCTCTTAACTTAGGAATGTAAAATGTAGTCTGCCAACTTAAGTTGCCATGATACAAACCATTCTTTCTCAAGTAGTCAAGTACATCGATCAAATATTAGAAAATCAAATCTAGTTATTTACTAGCAGGACAAAGATATCACACGACGGGTCCAGCAATTGGAAACCACATGAGGCGTCTCCCTCATCGCCGCCGCTGCCCCCTCCCCTGTCTTACGCCCCCAGCAACCTTCTTCTTTACCTCCCCGCTACCACTATGGCCATGTTCACCTCCCCACTACCACCATGGCCATGGTCACCCCGCCCTAACTTGGTTCAGCCTCCTCCTCCCCCGCCCGCTTCGGTGACGTCACCGCCGTCTCTCCTATCCTCATCGTCTGCCTACTTGCCTCTCGAGGGAGGGAGAGAGAGAGAGAGAGAGGAGTACGACCCATCGCAAAATAGAGTTTGCGTGTTAGAACTAACACATATTCTTACAAATGTTTAAAAAGTAATTGAAGGAAAGGAATATGTACACAACCAGTATAATACAGAGTCTAAATCTATTCATCTATAACCCCAATATATTCCTCAATGAATACTAAGAATCCATTATTTATGGTCTATGAACCAACTGCTTTCATTGATAAATGTTCTTATGATTCAAGGCATACATCATTTTCACCGCAATAACATTTGAAGTGTTCTCTCTTCTAACGCAAACATCCGGGTAATCATGAACTCCTACTTCATATGGTTCATAATCTGGTTTCAACAACTTCAAGTAGTAGTGTTCTTGAGAAATACCATCCACATACTTAATGACTTTGAATTCAATGTTAAATTTCAATCCATAGAAATTACTTAGAATCCTAATTGAATTATTAGATACCATCTATTATATGAAAAATTAAGCTCATATTATATGTTAGGTTTTTTGTTTTGTTTCATTTCCTTCGTCACCAGACTCCATATTAACTACAATGTTACAACAATTCTAGTTATGTTACTTTGCTTCCAATGAATACAATTAAGTTTAATCACTACTACAATAGCATTATAAGAACAAAGTTAAGTTTAGTTAATAAAAACTACATCAACATTATAATAATTTTATAAATTGACCATGAAGATGCGTATCTGATATGGGATACAACCCCTCCTTGGTGCATTTATGCATGCTACTCAAGAAGTTTATAAAAAAATTCTAAAAATTATGAATTTCTTCAGAAAAACAAAATAAACATTCATTGAACAACATATAACCATGAAGTTAAAAGAATGCGGTCATTAAAATTTTGACAAACTAAAACAACAATAATAGCAATTCCCGACTAATTATCCAACCCAAAAGATGCCCCCACAAAAATCCCCATATGATTGAACAACCCAAACCGATGTGCAGGAGTTGCTGCACGTGTTCAACACATAATTCAACATGTTCTTGTTCTGTACATCAATGAAGACTTTAGCTATATACTTCTGAAATATGCACTTGAGAAAATTCTTAAGACCTGATAGCTAATGGGTTGTCATCTACTCATCGGCAGCTTGGGAAGCTCTTGGACACTTTAGCAATGGGGAATTGATTAGCGACGACTGTTCTGATGAGATACCTTTGCTAGAGAGCACTAGGGGATGGAGATCTCTCCAGAAACTGCAAATACTGAATTGTGACAAAAGTATAACACTGCAGGAGTGGTCGGGCGAGATGACCTGACGGAGTTGGCGAGACGAAGTGTAATACTGAATTGCAACATCAACCCATTGAATTGTGGCAAATACTGAAAATGCATCATTGTCGATTGGGGAATCAGACGGTTGGACATTCAATGGGTTGATGTTGCCTGCTAGGCTAAACCAGAGCAAGGCCCAGGCCCTAGCCTGCCAAGCCATTTCCTATCGCTGGCTCACTGGATGCGCTACTCCTCGCCATGTCACAGGCGAACGCTTGCGTTGGTTGACATACTCGGTAGTCGAAGGTAAGAAAGGAGGGGGTCTGGGGGTCTGGAGCAATGCCGCAAGCTGTCCCGCCCCCGCCACGCACCTAAGGTGGCTCCATCCCTGGTGTAGACACCGACGAGCATGCCAAGGCGGACGCAGTAGCACACCAGTAGTTGACGACCACGACCGGGAATAGGGCTGGGCATAATTGAGCGAAGACAAGACCGAACCGAACTTAGCGAAGAGACCTAGTGGTAGATCTAGGATTTTAATCACAGGTGCGGATCAAAACGATAGAGTTTATTAACATTGGTGTGACATAATCAAATCACTAATTGATGATAAAATATTTGCGGTTATGTATAGATGGAACAAGTTACATGTTTTCCATTACAAGTTTCCAACTAAATCTTATAAATTATGGTTGATAGAAACTAAAGCTTCACCCGTGGTTCTGCCATGGCTCGAAAGTGTTTTCGCCCTGTTCGCTTGGTAGAAAAGTCATGGCTAAAAGTATTGTTCGCTGATTTGTTATGAGAAAAAAACACTGCTGAATGGCTGACAGATTCGTTTTATAAGCTCAACGAACATTGCTTACATGTTGGAGTCACACTCAATAAATATGATCAAACAATCATTTAAGTCTTGAGGGGAATCAAACAATCATTTAAGGTTTTTTTTGAGAAAAATCAAACAATCATTTAAGTATTGCAGTGTAATTTGGAATTGGGCTCTCGTTGGACGTAGAAAGGGACGAATGTGGAGTGTTGGGGCTGTTGTATGGGCTAAGCAGACTAGCTATTTAACAGTGTATTATACATATACAATGTATTAAAGGGTATATATACTTGGTATTTTTTTCAAAATTTTTTTGGGTGTACAGCTATATCCCATGCACCTATTGTTCCATACTGGCCGAACTTTTAAGGTCAGTTCGGTTATATGCCTCGGGATACCTAACTAAGGCCAATCTCAATGGAATTTTATGGACATTAAATACGTTAATATGACACTGTGTTAATGAAGAGATTGATGATAAGAGTTTCATAGGGATGAAACTCTTTTGCACTATTTCTAAAATATGAGTGTGTTAGAAACTGAGACATGAAATTGCTATTGAGACTGGCCCAACCGAACATTTGGATTTTGATGACGTAATGTGTACCATAGACTATTATTAGCGATGCAGTATACATTTTAGTCAGTTTAGAGCATGTCCAAGAGAATTGCCTTGCTATTACTATTTTTAACCAAAACTCTAGAAAACTGGCTTCCAACAGACTAGCCAACGCGATTGCTATCATATTCGACATGCTATCTCGCGAGCCTCAAGAGCTAAATTTGGCTAGCCGGTCTGTCTTACTATTTTGGTGTATGTGAGGCTGACAGCTAGTGTCATGTTTGCATTGCTCCAAATTTCATTTTCTTTCTCTTAGATATATAGCTAGTCTATTGGAATATGTTGGATTATGGAGAAAGAATTTTTATGAAGTGGATAGCTAAATGAAGATATGGAACATGAAATTTAGAATGCCTTTTGGAGATGCTCTTATGTCACTTATCACTCTTAACACTTTGTTTAATTTATATGTTGTATTGTCATTTCTACCTTAAATTTAAATAGGAAAATATGAGAAGTGCTCCGGCACGAATCTTGAGAAAAAATAGTTGGAATTAGTTGAAGGGCAAATTCGTACTATCAAAAATAATACTAGGAGGCTGAAACCATCCCTAAAATTTCGGATCTAACTCAGTCCCTGTACTGATCAGCATGCATGCACCTGTAAGCCTCCATTGTCATCGTCTCATGGCCACGCAGTTGTCTTCTCTCTGCGTCGTTTGAGCCATGGCCATGGCCGAACGCCCTCTAATCTTGTTGCATTCAAGATTAATCAGCCAGATTATCAGCCAAATCAATCAGCCAACCAGCAGTGTTTTTCTCTCACAGAAAACCGGCTAGTAGTACTTTCAGCCAGCCAGATCAGTCCAAGCGAACAGGCTCGCGTTGCTGCCCTACCGATTGCTATGCAGCATGTTTTGCCTCCATTTACGCATCTCTAGTTAAATGATTCTCATGACAAATTTAAATTGGAAGGTTTAAGGGGGCTGCTAGACAATCCGCCAGATATTATGCAAGTGATCTGCATGCATGATTGTGAGGATATCGATATTAGTTGTTGATAGTACAAATTTACCCTTAACTAATTCCAACTGTTTTTTTAAGATCTGTGCAGTTTTCTAAAAGAGAAGTACCGGAGCAGTTCTCTTGCTAAAATTTGCTACAAATTATGCTACCGTTGTCTAGTTCGGTTAGTCATTCATGATGGAGACAAAACTGAACTAACCGAGACAAAATTAGCTCAGTCCTACTAAGTTTTAAAGCCCATCTTAGTTTTTGGATGACCGAACTTGCAAGATAACCGAAGAACCGATCGGTTGGGTGGCAGGGGAGCACGCCAAAGACGGGCCGGACTGCTCGAGGCACGGCACTGCACACAGCGCGGAGCGCCACAGTGATGCCGGCCATCCAGCGCAGAGCCCGCGCGCCGCGGCAGCAGCTGCCACTCGGCGCCCGCGCCCATCAGGGACGCGCCGCACGAGATCAAAGCGCTCACCGCGTCGCCGCACGACACCGTCCCCGTCTCTGGCGGCGGTGGCGCCGCCGGACCAACAGCTGCTTGGCCTTGGCCCGCGAGGACCATATCAGCGTCGCCACGACGACGATGATCACGATTCACGATGCGCCATGCGTGAGTGCAGGCGAGATTGTACTGCTGCTCGCTCTAGCTGCGGGCGGCTTGGAGAGGCGGCGGAGGTCACGGAGGTTGGTGGCGCACCTCAATGCGGCGGCCTTCACTGCACCAGCGACGACGTGCTCGTTGCCGATCTCGGCGCGCTCTCATCTCAACCGCTGCATCTGCAGGCGCGCACTGATGCGACGAGGCTAATCCGCGAATGATCACCGGATTGAAAATGAGCGATCGATATTCCGGCATAATATAATTTTCTTTTTTGAAAAGGCTGTTGCACGCTTCCACCGAGCGCATGCGGCTGCATGTCTGCCTGTGACATCATCCAAGGAAAAAAAGCAACTCATTTATTTTAAAATGTTATAACTTTTGAACGGTATATCCGTTTTTAATTCCATCTGCACCGGTGTATCTTACATGACGAGACGAACAAAACTAGACCCCACTCGCATATGTTTCGAAGAATTTTTCTACTAGCAATTTATGTGTATTGACTTATAACTTACAATTTATATATAAAAGTTATGAAACACAACTAATGTATAAAAGTTATCAAACATGAAGAAACAAATTAACTTATAACTTAAGCCAAAAACTTGAAACAAAAAGGAATGAATTAACTTATAACTTATGCCAAAACATGAAAACACAAAATTTATGAAACAAATCAGCGAACAGTACTTTTCAGCCAGGCTAATAAGTTCAAGCGAACAGGGCCTTATACAATTTATCTACATAAGTTATTCTATACAACTTGCCAACACCGCCCAACAAAGTCCTAATAAAAAGTTGTGCTAATAAGTTCTGATATGCAAAATGTTATATTATAAAAGTTGTGATATATAATTTATGCATAAAAATTATGTGTATAACTTAGTAACATTTTGAAAAAGAGAAAAGTTATGTGTATAACTTGCTTGTATAACATAGGTACGTAATTTGAGGAATGACATAAATGTAAAGTTTGGACGTATAAGTTATATTCAAGAACTTAGATGTACAATTAATATCATAACATATTAGCAAAAATATGAAACTATGTACTAAATAACTTGTATAAAAAATAAAAAAGAGAGAAAGATGGACAAAAAAAAGACATGCATGTGCATGCAAGATGGTTACAATTTCTTTTGTTTATGGCCAACAAATGCCGTGGCAAATCCACGCCATGCAATACAGCAACAGTAGCACGGCGTACGGTGGATACGTGTGGGCTCGTTCGGTCGGATCATTCTCTGGACTAGTAACAGGTGAACGAACGCGGGAATGGAACTGGGGCACTGATGACAGACCAAAACGAGCAAGGCGCCCCATTCGATTTGTTGAATGCTCTGCCATGTGCTGTCCATGAATCCAACGCCCAACGGCCAACGGGCCTCGCTTTTGGGGGCTTTAGGCCTCCTCCCCGTGACCACTGGGCCGTACTGCATTTGTGTCTATGAGATCCACTAAAAAAAGTTGTATCTGTGAGCGGTGGACTGCACTCCATTGTCCATTCCTCTCTGGCAATTTGCTTGAGCATGCTGCAGGCAGGCAATAACTAATAGTACTCCATCCTAAGTATTCGTTTAGAAAATCATGGCGAGTGAAACCGGCATTGCTGCAGGGAAATATTACAACACAGACAGGCACAGGCAGCAACAGCAAGCGGCCAAGCGCAGGCGCGCAGGACTGCCAACGGGCGGCGGAAGGTCACGGCGTAGAGAGCAGTGCCGGTGCACCGCCACCGATATATCGTCTGCATGCCAGACTGCCACACCGACGGGCACGTGCCTGCTCAGGTTCACCCTCCCCGGTTCCCTCTCGAGGTGTTAACTGCAACCGACACCACGGAACAGCAACTGGAAAACGCGCACGCTCTCCGGCGCAGGAATTGGAGTTGCCAGCGTCCAGCGATCCAGGTCGCGGAATTCCAAAGAAGATTGCTGTCACCGCGCGCATCTGCTTCTTGTTTGAAGAGCGCAGGGTCCTGATCTCGAAACGTGAACGTGAATGGTTCTCGGAATTCATCGACCACGTCCCTTAACAAATCCGGGCCATGGCTAAACAAAGATGAGATTACGCAGACACGTTGTTCATATGCTAGTATTTTATGCAGAGGCGGAGCCACCACTGGGGCGAGCTAGGGCGGCCTGTGGCTGCGCACCCCTTCCCCACCGCTGGAGCTGGCGCTGGCGAGGCCGAGGAGGTGAGGAACGAGGTTGAAGACAATGGCGGCGTAGCTCCTCCCATACGAGGCAGAGAAGGAGAGCTACAGAGAGTCATGGGTCGGCCGCCTAAGGCTAGGCTGCAGCCCAACAGGCACCCTGCACGCCGGCGACTGCAGCTCTCTGCTACTATGCTGCATGCCTGCCCCAGCCGATAGCCGGCCAGCTTCTACATCTAGCTTACCAGCTCGTGCCCTTATGACCAGCTCTGCAGGATTTTGTATTTTTTGTGATTTGGCCATTTGGACATTTGGTGATGTATAGGGAAGCAGATGAAGCTCGTACCCTTTTTACATTCTTCAATGCTTTTACGATTAATGTCGTTTTCTAATTGACTTGTCTTCAAAATTAATACTCTCTCCATCCCAAAATAGATGAAGCTTTAGACTTTTAGATATAATGTTTGAACATTTGTCTTATTTAATTTTTTTTCAAATAACAAAATATAAATCATTATTAAAGTATCTCTAACGATAAAATAAGTTATAATAACAAACAAATAACATTTATGAAAAAAAATTGAATAAGTTCTTAGTATGTATGTTATCGTTGATTAGCCAAAATTTTATATTGTAATTAAGTTCGCCTAGGTCATTTATCGGGCTAGATTCGCGACTGATTCTATGTACTAGTACCAAGTTTACTGGAGTGAAGTGGCTGTAGTATAAAGAGCAGCACTGGCACTGCAGTTCGCTCGGAGAGTAGGGTGGGCTTTGGAACCTCGTATTTTGTGAGTTCAAACAATCTCCTATCTTAATACAGTCCTGTTGCACGTTCTAAGGGGCTGTTTAGTTATCCCCTACTAAAATTTAGCTATTAAACTTTAGTCACTTTATCTACTAAACTGCCAAACAAACCGATTAAAAATGGACTAAAGTAATTTAGTCACATTAGTCACCCAAAAGTAGCTAAAAATGGATTAAAGTGCCCAGTGGAAAGGATTGCCCCGATTTTGGCATTCATTAGGGGTAGTTTGTTATTTGTTAAACTGTTTTAATGGTTTTTAGTCACTTTTAGTCACTAGAACCAAACAAGGGTGACTAAAGTTTAGTCATTGGTTTTAGTGGCTAAATTTTAGTCATGAGAATAAGGGGAAAGGCAACGATGGCCTCACTTACTAGGCCTCATATACTGAACAATCTGAAAATGAGGCAATCCTGCACTACTACTTTGCACGCATAAGAGTTGGAGATTGCTGACCATATACTTTGAGCGTAAAATTTGCGATCGAAATATGCATAGGGGCTTGTTTAGATGCGCACGTATCTACCTCAATTCGTGTGTGTTAAAGTGGGTTAGGATAGAATTTAAATTAAATTACACCTCTATCCACTCCAACACACATAGATCGAGGTAAATACATGTGCATCCAAATAAGGCCCTTGAGTGGAATTACTAATCCGCAATGTTCACGTGAATTCATGACATAGAGATCTTTCAGCTAGCTAGCCTGAACGACACACGAACGCCAAAGATATGACAGTAACCAATCATCTATGATCACCGACTCCTCATAGCAAGCCTGAAGTCGCAACTCAGGCTCAGCAAGCTAGCGCCAAGCTGAGAGGTTCGTAATGAGCTTGATGCATGGTTGCTGCTGCCAATTGTCAATGACAAGCATGCACCTGTGTATGTTGGCCATTGCAGGCATTCCAGGCCGTGTATTGGCCATAGTTTAGTTTTCATCGGGCGATTACTTACGCATCAGGCATGCATGGAGTGTGAATTGCTGCCATTGCACACATTTGCACCTGCCCCAAGTTCAACTGGTGGCAAACATGCTTTCCTCTGGCAATTTGTTTGAGCATTCTGAATCTTTAGGCAATAACAACAACAACAACAACAACAACAACAACAACATAGCCTTTTGTCCCAAGCAAGTTGGAGTAGGCTAGAGATGAAACCCAAAAGAGACGAGAAACAGGGAGACACATAAAGGGACATAAATGTCATAAGACAAAAAGAGATCACGTTTCAGGCACGTTGATTGCCAATCTCCAAGCGCTCATGTCCATAGCTTTGTTTTGAGCATTCTGAATCTTTAGGCAATAAATAGAAATATTCATTCAGAGAGTGAGATCACGGCGAAACATGATGATGCTGTTTTCTTGAGTGAAAGAAACACAGCATCGCTGCAGCATGCGGGGAATATTACAGCACAAGAGACAGGCGGCAAGCGCAGGCAGGCCGGGCGGCCCTCACTCGCCGTTGGACGTTGTTCCTTCTCGCCTGCACCAAGCTCACCAGCAGCAGCACCGACGTTTCGTGTGCCATACCGACGACTAACACTTGCCCGATATGTCGCAAGAAAGGCTAAACAATGCCTATATAACTGCAGCCGACACCATGGTACAATTGGTAAACGCACACGCGGGCCAGAAAATTGGAGTTGCCAGCGATCGAGGTTTGCGGAATTCCAAAGAAATTTGCCGCATCTGTTTGCTGTTTCAAGAGCTCAACGTCCTGATCTCGCAACGTGAATTGTTTCTCGAAATGCATCGACGCGTCCATTAAGAAACCCGGGCCATGTCTAAACAAAGCTGAGATTACGCAAACACGAGGCCCATATTCTATCTATGTACTACTAAGTTTACCCCAGTGAAGTGGCAGTAGTATAAATAGGCACTGTGGTTTCACTCGGTGACAGTGAGTAGAGATGCACTTGTGAGTTGTACTCTGATATCTGATCTTGTCTAGCGACAGGAGAGTCACCGTCGTCAGTCCAGTCGACACATATGGCTGCTGGTACCGGCTGCAAGCCGCCGTCGCTGTGCCTGCTGCTCCTCGTCCACGCGCTGCTGCTGGTCGCGTCGTCGACTGCCGCCGCCGGCCTCCAGGTGGGCTTCTACCGGCAGAACTGCCCCCAGGCGGAGTCCATCGTTCAGAACGTCACCTGGGCGCGGGCGGCCGCGGACCCGAGCCTGGCGGGCAAGCTGCTGCGGCTCTTCTTCCACGACTGCTTCCCTCAGGGGTGCGACGCGTCGGTGCTGCTGGACGGGCGGGGCACGGAGAAGGCGGCGCCGCCGAACCAGTTGCTGGGCGGGCTGGACGTCGTCGACGCCGCCAAGGCGGCGCTCGAGGCGGCCTGCCCCGGCACCGTGTCGTGCGCGGACGTCGTGGCGCTGGCCACCCGCGACGCCGTCTCCTTCCAGTTCGGTGGCTCGCTGTGGCAAGTCGAGACGGGCCGCCGCGACACCCGCTTCTCCGACGAGGCGCACGCCACGGACCTGCCGAGCCCGGAGTTCGTGTTCCCGCTCCTCAGGGACTCCTTCGCGAAGCGGGGGCTCGACGTCCGCGACCTCGTCGCGCTCTCCGGCGCGCACACGCTGGGACGGACGGACTGCCAGTTCGTGTCCCCGAGGCTCTACACCTTCCAAGGCAACGGCGGGGTGGACCCGTTCATCGACCCGGGCTACGCGCGGGAGCTCATGCGCCAGTGCCCCGCCACGCCGTCGTCGTCCGGCAAGGTGGTCTTGGACCCCGGCAGCGAGTTCACGTTCGACACCAGCTACTACGCCACCATCAAGGCCAATCGCGGCGCGCTCCTCACGGACGCCGTGCTGATGCACGACGACGAGGCCGCCCGCCTCGTCGACGAGATGCACGACCAAGGCAAGTTCATCACCGCCTTCGCCGCGTCCATCCAGAAGTTGGGAGCCTTCGGCGTCATCACCGGCAACCAAGGGGAGATCAGGGGGAACTGCCACTTCGTTAACTAACGGGTGCTGCTGCACCTTTTGGAACTGGATACGCATTATTCGGTTATCTCCTGTAGCTCTCATATGCTCTCGTTGTAACTTTGGTTAAATTATCTCTTGTAGCTCTCATATGCTCGTTGTAACTTTGGTTAAATTATCTCCTGTAGCTCTCTTATGCTCGTTGTAACTTTGGTTCAAAAAATTTCAAAATTTGTTTTGTCTCAAAATATGCTCGTCGTAACATTCACAGGAGTACTGGTCTACTCGATATGCTCGTTGTAGCGCTTTGGGGGCAAGCTGTTTTGTCTGCACAAGGCAAGAGAAGTACTAGTATAGTGGAGTCGAGTTTAAGCTGTCTTTCCAATAGGGCACAGGCACATTCCATTGCAATGGAATACATGGCAGTCATATGTGTGTTTCTTCCTTTCCGCGAAAGAACGGCAAAAAAAAAAGTCCTATTTGTATAACTTATTACTAAATTACTACCTCCGACAGGAAAATTACTTCCGTCAGAAAAAAATTGCAAAATTGCTTCCGTCAGAAAAAATGCAATTGTAGTTCTGTTCCTAGTCAATGTATCTGAAGTTTATAAAAAATAACACTAAATAGTTGTACTGTGAAAATACATATTCCAAGACTAATCCAATGATATTTATTTGGTATCAAAATATTGATATTTTCTATATAAACTTGGTCAAATTCGAGATTGTTTGACTTGATACTATAAAATCACACAAATGCTGCATATGCAAGAGAACATGTACTCCCTTTGCTCCAAATTATAAGTTGTTCTAGCTTTTTTAGATACATATTAAAAGCTATGTATCTAGACATCTAAATGCATAGCTAAAGCTATGTACCTAAAATGTGAGAACGACTTATAATTTAGAATGGAGGGAGTAGCATGTTAAAAAAGATCATGGAGATTTTAAGAATGGACAAATCATTCTGAATGTCATCTGAGATGGAGCAAACACAAAAATAGGGACAATTTAACACAATCAAGTAGAACCTCAGTCAATATATTATATTATATATAGAGAGAGAACTCTGAAATTTCATGCGCCACGATTGATGACCAGACACGTGCTCATCCAACTGGCCCAAGGAGTTGGAAAGAATAATGAGCTGTACCAAACAAGAGGACACATAAGCAAGTTAGAGCATGACACGATCGATGTCAACTGTCATCATCTGATAAAAAGTTAATTCCGTTGATTCAATCATTAACTGCAATGTAAGTGTGAGCAGGTGACATTGGCTCACCTTAAGCTTGTTGTTGCTTCTTCTCAAGAGCTTTCTTCCATCGCTTTTGATCAAGGACCAATGTCATGTCTTGCCAACTGAGATAAATGGTATTATATGTCAATCAACATGTATTGGGCAAGGAAAACAGCAGAATGTTAATAAAAGGGACTTTGTACATACAGACATAGCACGTCGTTCACAATGGAGAAAAACATTTCTTATGCATCTCAGATGCTAAGGATAATACTAAAACAGTTGAAAAGACACGACAAAGAATGGAAAACTATTCATTCCTTAAGAATGAAATAATGGTCCATGAAATCTTAGGCCCTGCTTGGTTCCCAGGAATTGAGAGGAATTGGAAAATAATCTAATAATGAAATGGCGAAGCACTTTCTAGATATTGGTTTGAATTCATGTGATCCCAACAAGCCTTTAGCAAATTCGAATCACAAGATGCTGTATAATGCAAGATGACAATAGTATTCATGTCCCAGCACCTAAGACTCAGATCACAAGCCTTGAGAGGTACCATAACAAGAATTAGATTGAAATCCAGAAGAGAAGATCCAAACATTTATACACATGGCAACTGGATGGTATAAGGTTCTGTAAAACCTATTTGTAGGCTACAAAAACCATGCAAGTTTTATAAATAGGTTAGCGGTGAAAATAATTTACAGAAATTATGAAATTATGAGAACCTTTTCTTTGTAATTTTCTGATTTAAAGACAACATTTCATATGACAGTCCTATTGGTTAATCTACTAATACTCTGAATTTCATTTTAAACAATAAAAGTCAATTAGGATTAGGAGGAGTATAGGTGTTCGACATATTGGGGTGCCAGATGCAAGCTCTCTAAAACATTTATAGATGAGAGAACAGTATCACAAACCTTATGAGATAAATATTTGGAAATCTTATATGGTTCAAGCAGTGGTAAATATAGAAAGTGTCGAAGTCCCACTCTTCATCAATTCAAGCCAGACACTGATCTTAAGCTATAGTAAGAGCAATTCTGGGTGGTTTTGATGACTGACCTGGCACAAGAGCAAATACTACTCCCTTCCTTTCCAATTGTACTTTTTTTTTTTTTTGCTTCAGGTGCATTAATGAAGACGCAAGGTAAAAACTAAACTTTGAGATAATTTTTTTTAAGAGCCTACAGAGCATTCAATATTCAGTAATCCATGTTATCTATCAACGAATTGGTACAAAACACATAAAATCGCACATACTCCCTCCGTCCCTTATTATCTGTCGCCGTTGGTGTGTGCGCCACAAGTTTGACTCAATTTATAGAAAATACGTGTAATATTTGTATCTCCAAATAAATTTATTAAAAAACTAGATTCAAACACCTTTTCAACTATACTAATTATTTATCATAAATATTAATATTTTTTAATATATATTTAGTCAAAGTTGCTTCTTGGAAGCGCAGACGACAGATATTCACGACGGGAGGAGTACATGAAGACTAGGCCCAATCATATCTATCTATCTATCTATCTATCAACGAATTGCAATCCCTTGTACAAACATGGTCTCAACCGCAAGCAAGAAGCGTGAATTGGTACAAAACCTAAACGCGAGCGTCAGAGCAACAGAGACACAAAGAGAGGATACGGGGGTCGAGGGGCTCACGTGGCCGGTAGGGACTTAAGGTGGGAGGCGAGCGCGGAGGCGTGGTTGTGGACGCAGGCGGCCGCCCCAAGGGCAAAGGCGCCGGTCCAGGTGGAGACAAGCCGCTGCGGGTCGGAGTGCGGGACCGCGGGGTCGCCCCTGTACGCCCGCGCCCAGTAGTCGTCGAACTCGCCCATCCTCCTCCTCCCCTTTCCCCTTCCCTGCGCGCGAAGGGTCCGGGCACAAGAGCGCTTAGGTTAGGGTTCGTGTTGCCCGGTTTCGCACAGCAGGAAGGGAACGGGAGGGGGTGGGGGCGTACCTGCTGGGTGTTCGTCGCCGGCGACGGGCTCGACGAAGACGTGGCACCTGGCTTAGGGCGGCGATACAATGGGGAAGCCGGGAGGGGATGGATAGTGAAGGGACGGGGAGGATAAGAAGATTCCATGGAGATTTACATGGGCCTGTTTGCTCAGGAGGGCCGCCCCAGATCTTTTTTTGATTAATTGCCGGCCCAGATCTTGCAGCAGCATGATCCTGTTTGTACATGTTCCTATGGTTTGTTTCTCAAAACAAAAACAAAAAAAATGTTCCTATGGTTTTCCTATATAAATTTAAACTGACTTCTAAAAGAAATACATTATTTCGGTAAAACTTTATGCGTTTCAAGTGGGTTTTCACTCTTCAATCGGCCACGAGGGGCTATTTGGATGACGACTTCCAAGGCAACGTCTGACCGTGCACGTGATCCTGGCGTTAAGCGTCCCAAATCGAAGGAGCGTCTTGGAACGTGCCACAAAGGCAGCGACCAAACAGCCTGCACAACGTTGAGTCGACAGGTCTTGGGACGGAAATGGAACGGGACCATCCAATTCAACGACACCAGCCTTCCTTGTGGCTGCATGCCTGCAAAGTAGTCGAGTCGGTGCTTTAGCGGACCGCGGATGGCGGAAGAAAATTCGTTTCTTCACGTCGGGGCCGCATCCAACCGCTAGCTTTATTCCCGCGCAACCATCATGCATGCCTGCCAAACACCCTTCGTGCTCGTGCATGCGCATCCCATCCACGATCCAACCTCCGATCTGTCCCCATTATTTTCTCCCCGATCCTCTCCTTCCCTTCCTTCCTTCCTCTCGGCCCCTCGGTTCCCTCCCAATGACGACAGAGCTACAGCCTACAGCCAGTAGCCGTCGCGATTCGTCGAGCGGCGCCGGCGGGCCGGCTCCTCCCGTGGCCACGACGATGAGGATCATGGTGCGGACTCTCCGCGGGGACCGGGTGGCGCTGGACGTCGACGGCGCCGCCACGGTGGCGCAGCTCAAGGCCATGGTCATGGCCCGCGAGGGCGTCGCCGCCGGCGCCCAGCGCCTCTTCTTCGCCGGCCGACACCTCGACGACGACGGCCTCCCCGTCGCGCACTACGGCGTGCGCCACGGCTCCGTCGTCTTCCTCAGCCTCCGCCTCCGCGCCGACGACGCCGCCTCGCAGTACGTGCTCGCTCGCTGCTCTCAGACTTAACCGTCCATTAGTTTCGGTGCACACACGCTTCGCGTGACCAACCGACCATTCCATCGCCATGGAAGGCAGGAGATGCGTAATGTGCAAACGCAGCCAGTCACCACCGTCAGCCAACTACTGATGATTGACCAGCAGCAGCTGATGATGCGCTTCGAAGACGGCGACGACCACGGCGGCGGCGAGGAGGCCGTCGTCACGACCACGAGGCCGCCGGTGTCGCGGCGGTCGCTCCGCAAGATCCTGTCGCGGCTGCACGTGGACGTGTGGACGGCCCAGCACGACGCCAAGCTCCTGGACCTGCTGCTGGTGCGGCGCACGCGCGGCGGCGTGGGCGACCTCACCGCGGACGACTGGTCGGCCATCCGCGCCGAGCTCAACGCGGCCACGGGGTCCGCGTTCCCCGTCGAGGACCTGCAGCGGCGGCTGGCCGAGCTCCGGCGCGATTTCGACGCCGTTAGCCGGATCAAGGAGCACCCCCAGTTCACCTACGACGCGCGCCGACGAGTCGTCGTCGCCAAGGAGGCCGAGTGGAAGCGCTACGTGCTGGTTCGTGCGGACCGCTGCTGAGTTGATCGCGCGCGCATATCACCCGGATGATCTTCTCCTGATTAGTGACCTTGATTTCCACGGCGGTTTCAGGAGAACCCGGATGCGGTGGCGTACGAGGGAAGAAGCACGCACTTCGGTCGCCTCCGGGCGATCTTCTCCGGCGACTGCGGCGCAGAGACGCGCGGGCGCGGCGGGCCCATGCGCCGCGAGTCGTGGGCCAAGAGATGCCTGAGCAAGCTGCTGCGCAGCTTTGGGCTCCGGTGCGAGCTGTGACAACGGGTGACACTTGTATGCTAAGCTAGTGGATACACATGCTGACATGCGAGCTGACACGATTGGTCAAAAGCTCCGTTGCGCGCATTGTGTTGTGTACATGAAGGACCTCTTTTTCTTCCGTCTTCGTCTCGTGCGTTTCCGACTGTCAGTGAACTAGTAGGTTCATCGAGTTTCTTTTTTTTTCACTTTTTTTCCTAATGAGCCAACGATCGACCTTCGCCTACGTGACTATATACGTGAGGATGGCCAATTTCTTGTGGTATCAAAAATCTCGAAACATAGTTTGTTCACAAGTTCTATGTTGAAGGTGACTTTCAGTCCACCGCTAGTGAGGTTATTACCAGAAGGACAATTTTGGATTTGGCAAGTCCTATGGGTTTACCTCTTTTTTCATGTATGGCCCTGTTCGGCAGGCTATTTTTGGCTTATAAGCCGGCTGTGGCTGATTTGATGTGAGAGAAAAACACTGTTTCACGGCTGATAAGCCGTGCTGATAAGCTCAGCCGAACAAGGGGCATGTATTTTTTCTCCTCCTCAAGGACATATGCTATCCTTTTCTTCGTTTATGCACGATTTTAGAGTTGTGAAAAGCAATTAAAAGAAACTTTTTTTTTTGAAAAAGCAGGTTTCAAAGTCTGCCTATTTATTTATTTATTTATTTATTTATTTATTTATTTATTTATTACACTGTCCAACTTGAAGCCCTAATAAAATATAAATTGTATTTTTATCTCTTCATGTATAAAATTGTATTGCTAGCTAGTACAGTATGCTTCCAATCCGAGCTAAGAAAAAAAATGTCATGAAATGTTGTAGCCAGATCACCACCAAAGGTGGATTCTCAAATCTCAAGCGCCATGTACCCCGACGTAGTTTTCTTTGCCCTTAAAGACATATGCTCCCATCCCCAATGCTGTTGGATATGCATTGGGATCTGCAGGAGTGAGAATCAGCAGCTGATGTTGCTATGCTTTTTATAAAATACATTATACATGGGTGTTTTTTTAAGGAAATTATACATGGGTGTTACGTGAACCAAATCACAAATACACCAACGAGCACAACGAATTGCAGGTTTCTATAGTTACCACGAACTCAACGAGTGTGAAGACAACAGGAACTCCAACAGGTGTCCAAATATGCCCTTGTTTTTGGAGGTGCACGGCTGTGGAACAACCTTTCCGGATTTTCTCCATTTTGCATTCTGGCATGTACTTTCTGTGTTTCCCTTGCCACCCTGCATTTTCAGGTCAATGTTCTGCAGGGTAATGCCTTGGCATGGCACATTCTTGCTGCAGCTCATCTTGATGGCATCCTTGGTAACGGTCGTCCCTCTGATGTTCTTGAAGACAACATTGCTAATTTGCACTGCCGACCTTTGTTCCTTGCATGGCCTAGCCTTGTCGCAGTAGTTCTGGTCGATGATAATCGGGTTCTTGACATTGTACATGATCATGTTTTGGAATGTGATGTCCTTGGCATACCCACTTCCTCCCTGGTATGTCTTAATTCGTGCTCCATTGGTGGTGCCATGTAATTTTACTGAATCTATGGTAATACCAGAGACTTTGGCTCGTGAGTTGTCATCTCCTAAGCTTCCGATGCTGATCCCGTGCCCAGGACCACAAACAACATGGAGACATGAAGTTTATGAGTCCCGTCCTCAATTGATATGCAATCATCCCCTGCGAAATTTATATAACAGAAAAAAAAAGTTCTAAGTTCAGTGAAATTTGAAGACATAATGGCATATATGATGCGAAGGATCCTGAACATTTTACTTACCAGTCTTGATCTTGCAATTTGTGACCCGCACATCTTTGCTTCGAGTGATGTGAATGCCGTCAGTGTTAGGACTCGTACCAGGTGCTGTGATGGACAACTTCGCCAGTTGCGCATTGGCGCAGTCCTCGACCGACATGTGGATCTGTTGGCTATTCACAATTTTCAGATTGTCCACCTTCAGATTGGTGCAGTAGTGGAATGACAAAGCTGTTGGAGCCTCCTTGCAAGGCTGAAGAAAACAGAAGCCAATTCAGCTAGGTCAGGTTAGGACACTTTTTTTCTCGAACACACACGCGGCCGTCAAAAAATTACTGAAATGAACCGGAGCATGGGCGCCACACTTACCAGAGACTTGTTGATCTTGCACGAGTGCGGCCACCACTTGTGTCCGTTGCCGTCGATGGCGCCACCACCGTCGAGAGTGAGCTTGTTGATGCTTCGGAACACGATCCAGAGCCTCCTATCCCTGTCGCTCCAGTCCGCCCTGTTCGGCGACGCCACCAGCGTGCCCTTCACGGTGACCGTGACGGTGGACTTGCACGGGCCACGGAGGGTGACGACCTTGAGCAGGTAGCGCCTGCCGTTGGGGACGAGCACGACGGCCGGCCGTGGCGAGGCGCACGCCGCCTTCCACGCCGTGGCGAGCGCGCGCGTGTCGTCGTGCCTCCCGTCGCCACGGGCGCCGTAGCGGTCGAGGCTGAACACGCTCTGCGACGCCGACGATGACGCCAGGGACCTGGGGCTGCCATAGCTGCAGGTGTAGCTCGCACCGTCACCTGAGGTGCCATTGCTAGCGCCTACTACAGCCTCGAGAGCGCCGGACAAGAAGAGGAGCGCGAGGAGGGGCAGGGGCGCCATGAACGCCGCAAGCTTCGTCCGCTTTCCGCTGGATGCCAATGGCAGAGCTAAGCACGATGGACAGGCAGCAGAAGCCCGGACTCTGACCTGAAGTTGAAGGCAATTGTGCAGCTTGAACTTAAACGATGATCGCAGGGAACTAGAGACAACGCAGCTGCTCAGCTTGGTGTTGGGATTGTGATGCGCGCGCGGGACGAACTAGATTCTATTCTATCTGTGGTTGCGTTGCCGTTGAAGAATCACACACACGGACGGCAGAGTTAGGCTGGTTTGGAGTGCGCATGCAAGTGGCCATGCTTGCGGGCAGAAGGAAACCCGTAGATTCTTGCTTCAGGTATGGGTATGGCACCAGTGGGATAAAATAGTAATGTGACTGAATCTGAATCTGAGCCTTCTGTTGCTTCCTCGTGACAAAATTTCTCTGCAGTTGGCACGTGTACGTCAGCACACATGTACTTTGGTCCAGGTTCAAGTAGTCCAGATGATCGATGTTGCAGAACTTTCAGAACAACTGAACAAGAGTTGCCTGACATTAGCAAAGCTTCTGGCAAAGCATATTCGTGACACTAAAATTAAACTGAAAGGGGAGCATGTAGCTTTACTGAAGGAACAATCACATGAGACTATAACCAGCTAAAAGCTAGGCAATCATGACAAAATTATAGATGGATGCTGTGCTGCCGAACTGCTCGGGTCCCTCCTGCTTTCTCAAAAGAAAAATGATGTCATATAAGTAATTAAGTTTTATAGTCTGTTATGAAATATACTTCCTCCGTTCCCTAGGTGCATTATAGAAGTCATGTACGTAAAAAAATCAAAATGACTTAGAGGCCCTGTTCGGCAGGCTGTTTTTTTGGCTTACAAGCCGGCTTTGGCTGATTTGCTGTGAGAGAAAAACACTGTTCCACGGCTGATAAGCCGTGCTGATAAGCTCAGCCGAACAGAAGGAGAATAATTTAGAACAGAGGAAGTGGTAATATAAATTCATGTTCAAATTGAGCTTGATGTTGGCCTTGCCGGCCCAAACCACAGCTCTCTGGTGTCGACTGACCCGCAACTCGCACTACTGGAAACGATCGTGTTCCTGTCGACCATGCACTTACAGTGTTGACATCGGGGGCGGATCCAGCACCGGGGCGGGGTGGGCTCGAGCCCCCGCTACCGTCGCTCGGACCATGGAGCCCATCCTAAACCCCCGCTACAAATTTGTACATATTCAAGCTTAAAAGGAGAGGCTAGGAATGAAATATTATGAGATAAGCTCCTCCTAACTTATTTCCTAGATCCGTCACTTGACATCACTCTATTAGCGTGCTGAAGCGTTTCCTCGACTAGGTTGGACACAATTTGGTTGATGCACGAGTCTTTGTATATGTACAGGTATATGATATAAGTCAGAGTTTGAAATCCTGGTCGGTAATAAACAGGGACGGAGCCAGGATTTAACAGGAGGAGGCCATTTTGGTATACTAATAATAACATAAAATATGCGCGCATACATACACATATATGTATATTGAATTAGCAAGAGTGTAAATAATAACCAAATCAATATTTTTTTGCGATACAAAAGAAAGACTAACACAAAGAAAAAATGATAAATAAATACAACACTAATTAGTAATTTTTATTAGCTAATTAAAGGGTTATACAGTGGGGTACTAGGGAGGTTGGGGGTGTGTGGCCCCCCTAAACCCCCCCCCCCCCCCTTCCTCCCTCCGTCACCGGTAATAAACAAAGAGAATGATAATATAGCCGGCTTGCCGGCTGTAAGGATCTTTACAGCCTTATCTCACTCTACCCATATAATAGTTAGCTCTTTGCTATTAACACATAGCTCACTTGTCTCTCTCACAAAGTTTTTCGGTTCTTGTGTCTAAGCCTAAGCTTATAGCCCACTTACCTTCTCTTTCCTCTCCTCCCTCTTCCGTCTCAGCATTTAACCGGCTTACAGCCTACTATTATACTTGCTTTTATGGTTTCTGCATCAGCATGGCTCCACCATGTTTATAAGCACTTGCTTTCTACTATACTGAAATGATAAAATAGCTGCCCGGTCGAGCTTGCTGAAAATGGAAAATCATCAGAGGATACAATTTGAGGGGTCCAGTCCATTTTCTTTTTCGGAGTGGCTAGCGCCCGGACGTCTGGACGCCCACGCCTGCTGCCCACCCCAAACGATAACATCAAACACGCGTCTGGTGCACCGAGACACACACATATGGCCCTGTTCTTCAGCACTACTTCAGCGGTACTTTTCAGCAAAGGAACAATGTTTTTCTCTCATAAGAAATCAGCATCGGTCAAATTTCAGCGAAACGAACATGGCCTACGCGCTGGGTCCAAAACCGTCAGTACAACATTGACCGACATGACACGACACCCATGTGACTCGACAGGACTTGAAACGCTTGTGTAACAAATCACAAAACTAACAATTTACTTCTACTAGTTGGTGATACAAGAGTGTTGTATGAAATCATCTTAGAATTCCGACACCTAGAATATAGAAGAAGTGCAAAAAATTTGGTTAATCAATTTTTTTGGTTTAATCGGTTTGAACCAATTTGGGTGAATTTTTCCCCACCCCTACCAAAATCCCTCGAGCCATGAGTGGCCTCCGGAGCAAGGGCTTGACCCATCCAACTAATGCCTTAGTTGAAGTCATCATGAGCCACTATGTTTGGCTCATCCCATCCTCAAAAGACACTTGGGGCCTATTGGTTGGTGTCCTGGGATGGATGCTTAGGCCAGGGAATAACATCCAGCCCTAGGCCATTTGGGCCAGGCAGTCTTCCTAGGGTCCCATTCAAACAAACCCTTAGCGCCTTGGTGAGATTAAGGATGGCAACGGGTCGGGTTCGGATCGGGTGGAGTCTCCGTGCACCCAAAACCGAAACCCGAAATCGAAACCCGAACCCGAACCGAAAACCGATTTGGGTGGAAATCCATCACCAAAACCAAACCCGCGGATACCCGAAACCCGAACGGATACCCGAAACCCGAATGGATACCCAAAACCCGCGGATAAATATACACATTTTCACATGTATAAATAAGAGGCAATAAATAATAAATATTTTCATGAGTCAATTTTGAATAGATTTAATAATCTAAGTAAACAAGTTATTATTAGCATATTATAAAACATGAGTTTTAATTCCAAATGATTTATTTCGGATATCCATTGGATATCCACGGGTGAAAAACCAAACCCGAAACCGAACCCGATACCAAACCCGAAACCGAAACCGAAAACCGTGGGTGAAAAACCATCCCCAAACCAGAAACCGCAGGACCCGAAACCCGCGGGTATCCGACCCGAACCCGATCCGCTGCCATCTCTAGGTGAGATACACGAACGTGTTTTCAGCATTTAGGGAGCTAAAAAAATAGTTTGATGAGAATATGGGACAATTGTGGTAAAATTAGCAAATTTAGTATAAAAATTAATTTTTTAGACTTTTAGGGAGCTAAAAATACAGTTTGACAAATATAAATGATAACATAGTACGATTGTGGTAAAATTAGCAAGTTTAGTATAAACCACATTTTTTAGACTATCACAAACTTGGGACAAAATAATTTTTGAAAATGCTTTGTGCTAATTTCTAGCACTGTGTATATCCTCTATGTACCGTGTATGCATGTACATACATGCATGTGTATTATCCATATACATGTGCACATACATTTTTTATACACACATACATAGCTTGTGCCTCCCTTTCCGATGCCGTGCCCGTGCCTGGGCCGCGCATTCGGCCCATGGGCCAGCACGGGCACGGCACGGATAACAGGCCGGCACGATGGCAGCCCGGCTATTCTTAGCCTTTGGATCAGCTTCGATTATTTTTAACCGTCGAATGCATCTGGAGATAGAAAGCCTAGGTATAAAAGACCTCCAACCTTATACTCACTCATTTTCTTCCCTCTCAGCCGCAATTTCTCTCAGTGGCTCCTTCTCTCCGTCAAAAGACCGGTGGTCTCCTAGGCCACTCCCTCCCCCGCTCTTCTTCTCCTCCACGCATGGCTAGTTGGCTACGACGGCGGCGTTCGCGGTTGGCACGATTACTGCGGCTACGACGGCGGCGTTCGCGGCTGGCACTGCTGCGGCGGCGTCCGAGGCACGGCTGTGACGACGCGGCGAGGCCGAGGTCGACGACGGCAGCGGCGCTCTCACGGCGGCGCGACGAGCTCCTCGGCTCCTTCCTTGCAGCCACGGGCCGGCACGGCCATGGCAGGCTGCCGTGCCTATGAGCATGGCACGGCACGGCTAAGGAGCCTTAGGGCCGTGCCTGGGCCAAGAGCTGGGCACGGTGACCTGAGATGGCACGGCACGGCGGGCCGCCGTGCCGCATAGTGCCATGTCTTGCTGTGCCGTGCCTCGCCGTGCTCGTGCCCGTGTCATGCTAGGCGGCCCGGTTGGAAAACTATAGGCGCTGGCTCGGCGGTTTACATCGCCTCCAATCTGACGGTGATTGAGGGATAGTTGTTGCATCAAACCGAAATCCTTCACGAAGTTCACACAGCAATGGAGAGCGACAGAGCGTGGCCTGCTAGTCTGCTTGCCTTCTGTAGTTCTGGTCTCATCTCCACCTCCGCCACCAGCAGCGTCGCCCGAGCGGGTGTCTGAACCTGACGTTCGTTATATTTTCTTTTTTTTTTTCCTTCTCTTTCTCAATGTCAGGCCCGTCTGATGGGGGTGCAGGCAGTGCGACGGTCGGGGGTCCATGGAGCTGGAGGCCCGCGAGTATACCACTCTGTAGTATAGGTAGTCAGGCTCATACGGCCCATTGCTTCGTATCGATGTATCCTATTCTCGCGTGAGCCCTGGTCGCGACCCTTCGCTTCGCAATCGCGACTTCCTTCACGGTGATGGCGGCACGGTGCGTCTGCATGCAGGTTCCGGCGAGGCAGCGACCGGCGTTCCCTCTCTTTCTCAACAGAATCCTGCCTATATGTCGTCTCCGTGACTGTGATCCACTGATCCTTTCGGCCACTGGCCAGCAGCACGCCGGCACTGCAGGTAAGTGATTACCAGAGTTCAGTTATCAGTTATAGGAAATTAGGGATAGGGGCATAAGGCTTGATCTAATTTTCTGAATTTCTAATTCAGTATTTTTTTTTTGACCATGTTAGATGTTGCCAAAGAAACATTTGTCTGGTGCTCAGAAAAGGAAAAAAAAAGAAAATTAGAGGATCAATTCAGAATCGCAAAAGGGTGTCATACATAAGTTTTTTCCAACTTTAACTAATGCCAGAGTCAATTAAGATCAGGTTTTTTAAAAATCACGGAAGCACTATATTTGAGGTAACCATAATAGTTATTTTACCTTTTTTTAGCTTCTTCAATTCGATATAATGTCATTTTTTATGAATTAAATATATGTTGCAAGTTATCTTTTATTAATAGTACTATATATTTTAATTGTCATATTGAAACATCGTCTTATTGAAACATTAGATTGTCCTCGAAATTATTGAGATGGCCCTGCTGAATGTTCAAACGCAACCTAACTGTGGAATCTGTCGCTTGCTTGCAGTGAAAGCAGTGTAGGGTTGTAGTGTTGCGTGAGAAATGCTCAACACCCAAGTGGATTCATGTGAAAAAAATGCATCAAGCACGACGCAAAGCGAAGGATGTTCTCTCGAACCTGTTTTTCAGCACTACTTCAGTAATATTTTTTAGTAAAAAAATATCGTTTTTTCTCACAAGAAATTAACATTGGCAGTAGCATCAGCTAAATTTCAGCAAAACGAACAGGACGCACACTGGGTCCAAAACCGTCATACGCAATATTGACCGGCTCGACATGACACCCCATGTATCTCGACAGGACTTGAAACGCTTGCGTATGCATGCACCTCCTGCCCCCGCCATCCCGCCGATGTTGCTGCGCTTGGGCGCACATTGCTGCTGTCGCACCTGTCCGCGCGCTGCTGCAGCCGTGCCTGCCGGGCCAGCCTTCCTGCTACTGCTGCACCTGCACGTGGGGGCCGCGGCGCCCGCGAGGACCGCTGCGCCCGAGGGGATGACCACCTCCTCCACCTGCGTCCACTTCCTGCTCCTGCTCATGGAACACTTACAACATTTAGCATTTGCTGCAATGTACGTCTGAAAAAATATGAAACATTTAGAACATACACTTGTAACATATACGTATGGCCACTGCAACATATGCAACATCCAGTTAAAACATTTGCAACATATGTTTGAAACAGTCGAAAATTTAAAAACATACACTTGCAGCATACGTGTAAGACCACTGCAACATATGCAACATCGAAATAAAACACTTGCAACATACATTTGAAACAGCTGAAATATTTGAAAACATACACTTGCAGCTTACGTGCATAGCCAGCGTAACACATGCAACATCTAGATAAATCACTTGCAACATACGTTTAAAAACAACAGAAATGTTTGAAACATATGCTTGCAATATACGCGTATAGACATTGCAACATATGTAACATCCAAATAAAACATATGCAACATACATCTGGAATGCATGAAACATACGGTCGTAACGTGTGCTCATCTATTTACTGTCATCTAATGTAGGCTCTTTGACGCGGACCTCGACGTCAGCGCGGAGTTCGATGCCATGACATGGAGGTCGCCCACGGTCCATGGACCTCGGTTGTGTGCGGCGCGAGTCCGGACGGGAGGCACGAGCAACGCCCGACGTGAGGCACGAGGCGCGAGGCGCGAGGTGCGGGGGCAGGCGGATCCGTCCCTTCGGTCAGACAGACGCTCGGTACATGGCATTACCATTTTATTTTAGGCGAGTCCGACGAGAGGACCCATGTCGTTTCTCGTGTAGTAGTGTGTACTGCGTGCCTGCCACGCACGCTTCTCGTCCGACGATCAGGAGGAGGATACTCCCACCGACTCCCATGCTGCCCTTCCTTCCCTTTAATTTCTTTCCCCATCCGTCAAATAAAAAACCTCCCGGTGCACATCCGTAGTTAACGCTTCCGCGCGCCCAAACCTCCTCCTCGCCTGAGAGCGGCACGCATCACTCAGATCCCATCGAGAGACCTCCGCACGTCCACCAATCCCTAGCTCACATGGAGGGCCCCGAGAAGTAGTACGAGTTCAGCCCAAGCGATCAGAGGCTGATCGACATCTACCTCCGCTCCAAGATCGCCGGCAAGGATGTGGGCGGCGGCTCCATCCACGACGTCGACGTGACCTCCGATCACCCCTACAATCTCGTGCGCAAGCACGCGCCCGCGCCCGCGCCTGGGAGTCTCACCGGCGGTGGAGACAAGGGAGTCTGGTTCTTCTTCAGCCTGAAGCGCTACGTCGGGAATTCGAAGGCGAGCGCGCGCAGCGGATCTCGGCTCAGGAACCGGGCGCGAACCGTGCTCGGCGTCGACGGCAGGAAGAAGGGGGCGTGGGCGTGGCACACGGAGGGTAGGAAGAAGACGGTGCCCGGAAGCGCTGGCGGGTACTTTCAAAAGCTGTCGTACGAGGAGGTGACGCCGTCGGGGTCGGTCGTCAAGCCGGGATGGCTGATGATCGAGTACGCCATCGAGGAAGAGCACGGCGGCGGTGCACAAGTCACCACGAGGCCCTGGATCGGACGTGCCGTCGTTGTCGCGCAAGAGGAAGGCGGACGTCGTCGAACAGTTGCAGCGGCCGTGCAAGCGAACGCACAAGGAGGACATGTTTTTGGCTGGCAACCTGCTGCGCGAGGACCTGCACAGACAGACTACCCTGCCGCGGTGCCGGCGGCGTATCAAGAGACAGAGCGCACGTTGGGACGAAGCGGCTAATCGGCGACGCCGGCGGACCAATGCATAGGGAAGACAGATCAGATGCCACCGCGGATTCAAGAAGATGCCAGGGACGAGCTTACGCGATTTTGGGAGTCGTTGGCGACTGGTCACGACGAGATGGCCCTAGACTACCTTCTCCAAGAAGACCAACCGGTTCCTCCATGCGCTTCTCGGACGGAGGACGAAGACGACGTGATGGAGATAAGCTTCGAGGAGTTCAGGGGTTCTTCGTCGCTCGCTGGTGCAGTGGCAGTGCCGCCGCCATGCGCTGCTCAGCCAGAAGACGCCGCCATCTCATGCGTCCAGATGTCAGAACAGAAAGTTGTACCGGTAGACGACGACAGCGAGATCGAGTTCACCTTTGAAGAGTTGATGATGGGTTCTTCAACGCCCGGTGGTTATAGCAGCATGCCAAGCCCACGGACACTCACTGACGACGATCAAGACGACGACGACGACGACATGCGCGGACTGGCGTGTCCGACGATGGATTACGCCATCTTGGAGGCCCTCGTGGAGCTTGGTCCTGCTATCATGGAAGAGGAGGACTTCATCTGCTATCTCTAGACGCCAGTTTTGATGATGATACGCCAGGCTAGGATTAGCTCAAGAGAAGATGTTGTAAACGTGGCACTGTTTGCCTTCGATTCATTATTTGCTTTTGTAATTCATGATCGTTAGATCGAACGCATGGTCTACTAATAAAGCTTGCACTGCTGCTGTTTTGTTGTTACTCCCTCCATCCCAAATTATAAGTGATTTCAACTTTCTTTGAGAGCCAAATCATTAAGTTTGATTAAATTTATATAATAAAATAATAATATTTAGGATACCAACTAGTATCATTAGATTATTCATTAATAGTAATATTTATTTAATGTCATACAGTTCTTTGTAATTCCCGCTACAATTTTGATCAAATTTGAGATGGTACGGTTGACTCTTAAAAAAACTAAAATGACTTATAATTTAGAACGGATGAGTGTTAAGAATAAAGCACACATATATTTCACCACATAAATGCTCAAATTGCCCGTCTAACTGGCCAAGAATGTTCTCATTTTTTTTACACATGAATCATGATAGAGATAGACATGATTGAAATGCCATCGTTTAAACACTTGAGCCGAGCCCATCATATTAGCAGGGACAGGCCCAATCACATGCCAGCTTGAATTTGTCTCGAGTTGAATCTTTTTAGCCCAGCTTTGCACGGGCCTGATCGACTGCACTTTCGGTCCTTTTGAAGTTCCACACAGGATTAGGAGGATTGCTCTCTCTCTCACACACACACACACAGGATCAAATACCCAAACTCTAATCCATTCAACCTATCTATACTGATTGTTGCTCAAAAAAAGAATCTATACTGTGAATTTGTGCTGGAAGTAAAATAGTAGTAGGCCCATGTCGAGAACTTCTCTGATGCTTTCCACCGCTATGGCCCTAGTTGCACTTTCGGCGTTTCTCTGTTTCAGTTCACGTAGTACCTTTCTGAAATGTATTAATTCTAGAGAGAGAGGAGAGAGTAGGTTTCTGAAAACGTTTCTCTCTAAAAAAAAGTAGGTTTGTGAAGACTCATGAAAGAGGCGGCATGCATATTTTTTAATTTATTCGGAGAAAAACCGTACTTAAAAAACAATGGGTAATGCTTCTCGTAGGGCGTTTGGATAGCCAGACGGTCCTCCTAGGCATACGCAGCGGACCGGTTCAGTAGGCAACCAACCTGCTCTCCTACTCCTCCATCTCTACAACCGATAACTTCCCCACTTCGCCGTCGCGGTGTTCACAGCACCGTCCACCCCTCCACCTCCCGACACGGTGTCCACTCACAACCGTGCTAGGCGGCCTGGAATCTGGCCACCATAGATCCCTCCCATCCAAGCTTTCTGCTCCAGCACCCACCCGCCCTTTGTGTCATCGTCGCTGTTGTGCCCTACCTTATCCACCGAAGCTACCTATTGCGGCCTACTCCAGCCGCTGCTCCGCGTGCCCGCACTATTGCTCCTGTTTCGGCGCCAGCTCCGCCCAACGATACTGACGGGAGCCGCTAGCACAAGGAGAAGCGTGAGGCCCTGGCACGAAAGCCCATCCAGGCTCGCCTCCTGCTCCGGCTATCTGTGGTGTAGGACGGAAAAGATTTAAGGTATGGCGAAATCATTTAACATGGATAGTAAAATTTCCTCACTAAATTGGTTTCTACGCATACAACATATAATGATCTTCACCTACTATATATCTAAATAAAAACATGCATTTATAATAAAATTACAATATGTGCCTCTTATTTTGTCATTGCTATTGTCTTTTCCCATACGGCCATATAAAAGTAGCAAGCTAGTAGCCTAGCGCCAGGAGCCTGTCAACGTTTCGTTGCTGTTCTTCTTCCTCTGGCCGTCGGCTATGAGTTTCACTTCAATTTCTTTGATGTGTTCCAGGTACAGAGTGATTTGGGGTGAGAATCGCTGGGAATTTAAGGTATGGCCAGCGCCATACCTTGCCATAAGAGTGCTCCGCCCCTTATGGCTATGACACCCTAATGCAGATGGCGGAGGAGGCTGCATGGGATATGATGCATGTTGCATGTGTATATTTTAAATATTTTAGACTATGTTTCACATAGATGTTGCAAAAGTAAATCAAGTTGTTGCATATGATACAATGGTTGTATACGTATATTGCAAACCTCTGTCCTCAATGTTTTATTTGTTTTTTTATATATGTTGCAAGCGTGTTTATCTAAATGTTGCATATGTTTCACACATATGTGATATGTTGCAAATGTTTTATGTAGATATTGCATATGTTTGCAATAATTTTCAATTATTTTTACAAGTGTTTCAGATGCATGTTTTTCATCTGTTCTTTTTTGTATGTTGCAATTGCATATGAATATTTTAAAAGTAGATCGAGCATTGTATATGGGATGCGCGTGAGAAGTGGGAGAAAGCGCGAGCGGTCCTCGCGTGGGCAAAGTTGGATGGCACGGTTAGAACATTTTGCTACAGTTTGAATATGTTAGAATACCAACTACCATGTGGTAGACATATGGAAAAATAGCTTTTTTACCATGACTTGGACATTTACAAATTTGAAATTTTAACATGACTTGAATATTGAGAAATGTGACTAACTCTAGAGTTTTTACAGTGACTTTCTGTTTGATCACTTAGAACAACCTAGAAATACTTAGGATAAAAAATGATATACATGGTAACAGCGCTAGGCTTGGCGCCAATGACGATGGCGCCAAGCTTGGCGCCAATGGTGACAGCGCCAAGTGCTGCCACGTCAGCGCCAACTCGGCGTCGTCGGCCAAGTGGCATGGGGGTTTGCCGCCAATATTAACGGCGCCCAGATGTGTTATCTTGGCGCCAGCGTTGATGGCGCCAAGCCCTGGGTCTATTTTCTGAAATCTTTCCGTCAGGGACATATTTGAGAAAATCTTTCGAAAAAGGGCTTAAAAAATAAAAAAGACGGTAACCTCTGCAGCGAAGCCTTTAGCTCGCGTTGTGTAGTAGTAGTAGTAGACGTGTCTCTTATATTGGCCAATCCAGTATTCGAATACGGATTATGGTGAGTTCTATTTGCGGTCTGTAACGTGTCTGCTGGAGAAATGGAAGTCTAGGCTCTAGCAAGAGACAAGAGTACGCAGCAGTAATACGAGAGACGAGTGCACACCAAGAGACAAGAATCTGATGGCGCGGCCCGTCCCCTCCAGCCGACAGCGTGGCATGAAAATCGATCGGCAATCAAGCAGCAGGCACCGACTAAGCACAGTCATCATGGCCGTGATGACGACGACGAGGTACAGTGTATGTCTGTCAGATCGAGAGCTTACTGGTTGCTGATGCCTGATGGGACGTTTTCACCATCCGCAGTTAAGGCTTGTGAGATGACGTACTGTGTCCCGCCGACGGGGGCACCGGACCCATCTGTAGCCGGAGCCGGAGGGCACGCCTCAATCCCCATGATAAGTATCGTCGTCCATCCCAAGCAAAACAGTTCCATGTTCGGCGGGTCGTAAAAATACTGCTGAACAGCTGATGTTGATTTGGTGTGAGAGAAAAATACTATAGCTGATTCTTTCAAACGAATAGGGTGAATATCTTCGATTTTGCCATATAGTTTTACGTTTTCACAGTGTTAATTAACTACTAAGGGTCCGATTCCATGATCCTAAGTAGTACTAGATCAGTCTGCGTCTCTATGATTTTTATATCTATTATGACGATCTTATAATTACGGTTTCACCTAAAACCCTGAGATTTGATTTCAGAATATCATAAGATTTTGACAGCCGTTGCAATTCTACAAAGGCCACAGGCACACATTAGTCGAGACTCACTTGGGGGTTGTTTAGTTGGTGAAAAAGTTTGGGTTCGGCTACTGTAGCACTTTTCGTTTTATTTGACAAAATTTATCTAATTATGGACTAACTAGGCTCAAAAGATTCGTTTCGACATTTACAGACAAACTGTGTAATTAGTTATTTTTTTACCTACATTTAATGTTTCATACATGCGTCCAAAGATTCGATGTGATGGATACGACGTAAACTTTTTTGAGTTGGGGGAGGAACTAAACAAGCTCTTGATCGATGATGCTTGGCAGCACTAGCACGTGTGAACGGTACGCAAATGGGTTTCAGCTTCAGTAGAAACGGTCAGCGTGTCTCGACAGATAGGGATGCATGGCAACAGTATCAGAGACAGAGACCCCTTTTCTTTTTTTTCTCTTGCCCGTTATTTGCCTCGCGCTAGCTAGCTTAGCTGGGCCGCTAGGGTTCCCGTTCCGCCCGCCTCTGCTGCGTGCATCTGCATGCGTGCCAGGCGGCCACTCATTTTTGTCGATCGTGCGGCGCTTAACTAACCATTGCTTTTGTTTGGTAGGTAAAGCCTCATTTATTTTCTTATTATGAAATCCGGAAAGGAAAAAGCAAAGGCAAAGAGATCGACGATGGCCTACTAGGCTACTACTAGCGGGCTTAGCACTAACGTGGATCATGATTTGTCATCCGCGCGCACTTGCTCTCGCCATCACCCCGTACCTTTTTATTTTGCAGTTTCCTCTCAGTGGTGTTCCCTAATCCGTCGGCCGCCATCATGTCATGAGTCACCCACCAATCTCAAGTGAGCAATCCCTCAACATGGTGTTCCAGCCACTAGAAAAAAGAGAATATAAGCAAAATTAATAATTAGAGAAAAAAGAAGTGTATAGTATTTAGACGTCCAGCCAGTACAATGATTGGTTAGGTGGTTAAGCTAGCTCCAAGCCACCAAGCAAGGCATTGGCATGATTCGTGGTTCATTCAATGTGGCGGAATCACCTTTAAAAAAAAACATTTTACTTATGCGCGCACACATGGTGCAACCTCTATGAGCACTTGTATTGAGTCGGACACCTGGCTCAATCACTTTGCTTTGCACAAAAGTTTTTGATTCGTTTGGCTAGCCGCCTCCATTCGCTCATGACCAGGGGTGAACAATGAGCGAGTGGTATCTTCTTATTTTCAAGTTTTCTTCAGAATTGACGTACGAGTATTGTACTAATGAGCAGAGGCAAAATAATTTGATTTTATTCAGAATTAGCTACTTTTGAATTTTGGATGGATGAAAAACAAGTAGAAATACAGTTGGATTATTTCTTTCGGAACGAGCCACCGCGGGTGCGTTCATTCGACAGTATTTTTGTCCGGTCCTATCCATGATGTACCGTGACACGGATGACGATCGACTCGGAACGCGCGCTGGGTGCCAAGCTTGAAACCGAGAGCTAACCTACCGGCACCAGTTTAGTAGTAGCAGTAGTAGTTACAGAAAAATACAAAACGTACGACTAGTTTCTTGGTGTGCTGCTTTACGCTTGCCAAGCTGTTACCAGCTATTCGATTAATTAAACAGACACTAAACAGACACCTTGTTTAGATTCCAAAGTTTACCTCCTAAATTCACTATACAGAATTCTTATTCCCCGTCACATCAAAATATCGGCACATATATGGAGTACTAAATATAGATGAAATCAAAAACTAATTACACAATTTTGTTGTACTTTGCGAGACGAACATTTTAAGTCTAATTAATCAATATTTAGATAATTATTACTAAATAAAAACAAAATTGCTACAATATAACGGGACACTTACTATACAAACTTTGCCTCAAGGCATGAGCGATCCAAGGTCGCTCTCTCTCTGACCGCAACATCTCTGACGAAATCAACCTTATCTTTTGTTGTACCCAGAGGCCAAGGTCCGGTTTAGTTGCAAGAAATTTTGTAAATTTTTTCAATATTTTCTATCACATCGAATCTTTGAACGCATGCATAAAGTATTAAATATAGATAAAAAAAACTAATTACATAGTTTAAACGAAATGGACGAAACGAATCTTTTAAACCTAATTAGACCATGATTGGATACTAATTGCTAAATAACCACGAAATTTACTACAGTATCATTAAAAAAAATGCATCTAAACCGGCCCCAAACAGAGCGTGGCAATCGACGTCCTCTCGCGCAGGAATGTCGCACGCAGCGCACAGTATTTTAGCCCGGCTCTGCCTCTACTCTAGCCACCGTAAAACCATCCGTGCTGCGTCAGCCCGTCGCGCACAAGCAACCCCGCGCACCGCGAACACGTGCCCCCGCCGCCCGCTGGACGGAAACCAACGCCCCTAGGCGCACGTCCGTCCGCGACGAGGGACGACCGGACCCGGACGAGGGACGAAGGGAGGAAAGCGACAGCGGTCCGCGAGCGATGCGCGTCCCATCTTTTTTGTTTTTTTTTTTCCTTTTTTTAAAGATTTTCTCAAATATGTTTCTGTGGAAAGATTTTCAAAAATGGACCTTTTGCTTGGCGTCATAATCGATGGCGCCAAGATATAACGGCATAACGCCATCATCCATAGCAGTGGCGGAGCTCAATCGAAAATTTAGGTGGGGCGAGTCGCAAACACATAACTAATCTGTACAACCAAAATGTTCGAAGCACTTTCGTCGACACTGTTTCGCCGTGCGCCCCTACAATTGACATGGGTCTGGCACTTATATAATTAATGGTATAAAGAAGAAGAGAGATGGTGTACGCACGTCCATCTGCTCTCTAGCTCTCCACATTACGGAAAAACATATGGAGACCATCCACCATCTTATCACATTCTCTGCAAATCCGGTTCACACAATCCATCGAACATGCTGGGGGCGTTGTCCATGATCTCAAGCTTCGTGTACCGACTACAAACAATCTCACGAAAATCAGACGGGAGCACATACCAAATGCTATGGCGACACCATGGGCGACCTTAACACCGTCCTGGCACCAGCAGTTCGTAGAGCTGTTGTGCTAGCACCTTCTCTGCTTTTTTGAGTCGATGGCAGCGGTGAGCCCTGCTGGCCACAACGGCGCCGCGGCGAGGGCCGGACGGCGTCTAGGCCTCCAAGGGCGGTGGGCGGCAGTAGGGCCGGTGCCATAGTGAGGGGCAGTTGGCAGCGGCGGCGGCGTGGCACCGTAATGCAGAACGAGCGAAAGATCGAGACACAGGAGCTTCTGGCCGGGAGTAAACGTGATGGCGCACTAGCTCTAATGGGCTAATGGGCTACTCATTACTGGGCTTACTCGACTGAAACTTGGACCACGTCTCAGGCGCTCGTGGCTCAGCCTTCTTCCTCACGCTATCGCGTCGCGCCGCCGCAGTTGTTCCTGTGCGACACCGAGATGGAGGAAGAAGATGGGGGTGGGGTTCCTCCATGCCGGCAGTAGGTGGGGCAGCTGCCCCACCCTGCCGTATGGGGAGCTCCGCCTCTGATCCATGGCGCCAAGACACCGCCGACGTGGCCATCGTGGCACTCGACGTGGCAGTACTTGGCGCCAAGATCCTTGGCGCCAACTAGGCTGCAAAAACGTCGGCCTCTTCTTTTTTCTTCCTTTCTCTTCTTTCTCTCTTCCTTCTCTTCTTTCTCCGTCGCCCGCACGCTGCCGCCCGTCTGCGCCGCCGGCCGCGCCCGCCCGTGCCGCCGCCGCCCGCGCCCACGCCCGCGCGCGCCGGCCACGCCGCCCGCGCTCGCCCGCGCGCCACCGCGCCCACGCGCGCCCCCGCCCGCGCGCCCGGCCCCATGCCGCTCCGCCCGCACGCGCCGCGCCGCCCGTTCCCGCCGGCCGGCCGCGCCCGCCCCTCGGCCGCCGGCACCGCCACCGCCCGGCCCGGCCGACCACGCCCACCCTTGCCGCCGGCCTCCCGGCCCGACCGCGCACCCGCGCGCCCCTGCTCGTCCGGCCACCGTCCTCCGCCGGCAAGGTAAAATATTTTTTGTTCTTACTTAACAATAGTTAGTTAGTTAGTAGTACTGTGCATTTAGTAGCAGTGATTAGTTAAGAATACTTAGTAGTTAGTAATAGTTAGTATGTATTTTTTAGTTAGTTATTTAGTTAGTTAGTAGTATTGTGCTTAATTAGTTAGTTAGTTATGAATAATTAGTAGTTAGTAGTACTTAGTATGTACTTTATATTTATTAGAAACCTATTACTTAGTATGTTTTAATTATATTAGAGTAAAGCAATTATGCTTCGTTATGTTTTAGAACTAGATGGACAACCTAGTTAGCATTTATTATTGAGGAACTGTGGAACGAGATCGCTATGGATATGTTGAGCTTGTTGACATGCAAAGTGTGTCTTTGCTATTCAATAAGAAGCCATCATTTAGTGAGTTGACTGTAAGAGCTCGTGAGGAGGTACATTGCCGTAGAGATGATGGCATCATAGTTGAGGGTGTACTTCACCTAGGTTACCCTCCCAACATGCTAAGGAAGATGATCCCAATAGGTTGTGTCGATCAGTGGGACAACTATGTGAGATCTGCTATGAAAAGCCAGTTCCAAAGTTTGGACGTGGTTGTGCAGCGGGTGCTCGTTGATCCCATCCCTCTTAGATTGTCCCCGCCAATGGGTGTGCAGGCATATTTTGAACCTCCCGTCTCGGAACGTGATGTGGATGCGGAGGTCCCGCCTACCGTTCCCGATGCACAATCTGCCCCCAATGATGTGGCACATCCTCCTCAGGAGATCCCTTTGACACAGAATCATCTGAGTAAGTGTCAATTAGGTGTCCTTTTATCTTTGTAACTTAAGTCTCTTCTTTTCATCCACTCTTCTTATCATCTCCTCTTATTTGTGGCTATGTTGCAGGAGACGTTCCCGATAATGAGGGCACTCCTCCTGCTGATGCTCAAGTCCAGATTGGAGATGGAATCCGCGTCTCCAGTAGTACTGAAATTATGAATGATTCAGAGCCATATGAGATCGCAAGGGCTGTTGATTCTAACGATGATCGTCCTGTTGGAGAGCTCACGGAGAGTGACGTTGAGATGCTTAGGCGTATTTTTTCCGGCCGTCGTGATCCTATGGTTCATGAGTTCAATGATCTTACTCATTCAGATCAGGCATTTGCAGAAGGACGTGATGATGAGCTGCAGGAAGCTCCAGAGGCTGGTCCTAGTATGGAGATAGAGAAGGGGAGGGTTTTCAATGACCTCCCTGCATTGAAGAGGTGGTTGCAGGCGTTTGCAGTGTTACGCAAGAGACCGTATAAGGTCCTGCATTCCTATGTGGAGCAGCGTTACACGGTTGTGTGTGACAAGGAACGCTGTCCATGGAGGGCTTGTGCAAGGAAGAAAAAGGTCTCCGGAAAGTGGAAGATCACAAGAGTTGTCGGGCCACATACTTGTTCTTCACATGACCTCAGCACAAAGCATCGGCAGTTGACATCTACCCTCATTGCCAAGCAAGGTCCAAAAACTTAAAGTGCATATGAAGTACATGACGACGAAATAAATAACACAAAACATGCCCTAGGTACATGATTTACCTAAAGTACATTAGATTAAACACCTTGCAAACTACATCGACCATGTTCTAGGCATACAACTAGCATACTACTGAGTACAACGAGGTCACTTTCTCTTGTTCTGGGCATCGAGATTCTCCTCCATCGCTGCCTTCACTCGGCGCACGCGCTCAAGCTTCCTCTCCCTCTCCTCCCTACACGCAGCAACACGCCTCCTTTCCTCCTCTTTCTTGTGCTCCTTCGCTGCTGCCTCCTCTCTGCGTCTATTCTCTAATATCTCCAGGCGCTCTGCATCCCACTCCTTCAAGCCTTGTAGAAGCCGCATGTCAGCCTCCTTGATCTCAGTGTCGATCCACTGCTCAAAATCACATAGCGGTGGAGGGGTCTGCATCAAATTCAATTGTTTCAAATCCAATTATTATGCAAAACTTCATATGACACAAATTAATTAATAAACAAAAGCAATTTCTCACAATAAATGTACTGCGGCGCTGACGCTCTGTAGGTTTCCATGCAAAATTAGAACACATCCAATATCTCTGCTTATATGTTGCCTCATCTTCGGAAATATCTACTTTGCAAGGATCACCACAAAAGCACATGAGTATTGGCACACCGCTAGGGAGCGGCTTTGGGATGTATGGACTTTCGGTCATCTATCCATAGCTACAATTCAACAAATTCCGTTCTAATATAACAAAACAAATAAAAATAAACCTTAAAACTAAGGGTTTATTATATGATGAAAAGAATCTACGCATACCTTTGTTTTCTAGCTTTTTCACGCCTAGACATCCTACGATTGTATAATACATACGCATTTTAAAATGTGAAATTCATAGGTTAAGAATATGCCTTAATTTTACCAAATCGATTTGAAATAAATAAGGAAGGGTGACAGGATACCTAGCTCTCAAAGATCTACGGATAAAATCCAACTTTTCACGGTCCAATAGGTCGATTGAAGAGGCTGGCCGAAGTGTCCAAATGAAAAACCCAAAGAGAAGGAGTAAGAAAACGAGAATGACTCCGGGAGGAAGAGGGAGCGGCTAAAATGTGGGCTCTTGGCGTCAAGGCATGGCGTCATCGTCATTGGCGCCAAGGATCTTGGCGCCAAGCACTGCCACGTCGAATGTCACGGTGGCCACGTCGGCGGTGTCTTGGCGCCAGGGATGATGGCGCCATGCCGTTATATCTTGGCGACTATGGCGCCAAGCGAAGAGTCCATTTTTTAAAATCTTTCCGCAGAGGCATATTTAAGAGAATCTTTCGAAAAAAGAAAAAAAAACAAAAAAGACCGACGCGCGTCGGCCGCCAGACCCCCGCACGTATAAAAAAGAAGAAAAAGAAATTCTCGGCGGAGCACGAGAGGGGGCCCGCTTATCCCATCCCCGGCGGAAAAGAGCGAGAGCGACGGCCCGCCACGACCTGGGCCCGGGCCTAGCCTGCCTGCCTGGCTGTACCGCCCTATCATCATCCATCCCAATCGCCCGCTGCCACCTCGCGTACTTGCCCGCCAATTAAACTGCTCGTGATGATCTTTCTGGGCGATGACTAGTACTGCTAATACTAAATTTATTAGCGTGACAAATAATTGTGAATTATTATTACAGTAACCCCGTCGGCTTTTGGTCGCTGTTGTTGGTCCATACGTACGTACAAGATTATGATAAGGAAGGGGGGATTCAAAAGACGTGCGTGGACTGGGCTTTCTGCTATCTTTTCTTTCTTCTCTATAGTAGTGCTTCGTCGATTGCCATAATAATAATGCAGATAATAAAGCAACAACACTAGTAGTAGCTAATCGACACACCACACTAGCACCTACCTACTTTCGCTAGGCGCCGTTTAGTAGTAGCAGTAGTAGTATACAAATTTATGTACAAAGCCCGTGCACGCTGGAACGTGATGGCACAGTACGGTAGCGTGTGTGTTTTTCGTTGTGCTATGCGTGCATTTTTTCAAGTTAGAAGAAAAAATGGCAGTAGATAAGGGCAGCCTTTTCTTGTTGCGAATTGTGCTCATCGTATCCTTAATTTGACTGCTAGTATACTACTAGTAGTGCTTGGAAGCTTCAGTTCAGCGCTTAGGTACACGACAAGAAGCTGGAGGGGAAAAAAAAAGGACAAAGAGAAGTTTCTCGATGGGAGATTCTTCTCCCTGCCATCATCTTCTTACGGAAGGATCTTATCCATCCAACAGCTGGGTCCTGTTTAGTTTTAAAAAATTTTACAAAATTTTTCAGATTTCTCGTTATATTAAATCTTTGACACATGCATAAAGCATTAAATATAGATAAAAAATAGAACTAATTACACAGTTTAGACGAAATAGACGAGACAAATCTTTTAAGCCTAATTAAATCATGATTGGACACTAATTACTAAATAACAACGAAATTTGCTACAGTGTCGTTTTGTAAAAAAATTTGCAACTAAACAGACCTAGTTAAAAGAAGCCCATCAAAGTACTGTGACGCGCCACTGTCAGTTACTACCAACATTTAACTTTTCATTAACGGCGTACTTCTAGTAAAGCCCTGATCAGAATCACACAGTCAAAAGTGCTGCAACTTGCAAACTGGCAGTGTCAAGAAACATTCGGGCAATCTGTGGACGGGATTAAACAAGCTCCCATTTGCAGTATAGTAGTCCCCAATCCATTCTCCAGGTGCATGGGAACGCAGGCAGGAACACGAACACGAACACCCACGATGTGATGACCGCAGTGCATGCACCGGAAGGAAGGGAGCTTGGGCGATTCCCCCGACAGCTACGTGTCACCCGCGTGCGCCAATGGACGAGCCTGCTGGACCCCATCCCATTCCCATCAGCCATGGCCATCACTTGACCCAGCTCGGGTTGCCTGCCCATCCTCCTCCTCTCCTTGATAAACTCCGTGGTCCGCACCGAGCCGAGCCGGGCACAGGCACTGGCACGCTCGCACGCACCAGCACCACACCACATGCATGGTGGAGCCTAGCACGGGCAGCTAGCTAGCTCCCCGCCGCCGGCGACGACCACCACCACCACATGTTGCATGAGCAGCAGGCACCGCCATCACCGGCAGTAGCAGCGCCACCGCCCGTGCCATCGGCGCCGAGCCCGGCCAGCCACCACGACGACGACGATGACGATGTCGAGGTCACGACGTTCCGCGACATCCACCCTCTGACGCCCGACGTGCCGACGCCCCCCGCGCGCACCAGGTCCTGGGACACCGCCAGCCACCGCTCCTTCTCGTCCGAGGAGCAGTTCATGACGATGAGCCGCGAGTTCACGGCCATGGTCGCCGCCGGGGCGACCATGCAGACCGGCACCGGCGTCGCCAACGGTGGGTACGACGGCGGCGCGGACCAGCTCACCAGCATCGGCGAGGACGAGCTGGAGGAGACCAACCCGCTGGCCATCGTCCCCGACAGCCACCCCATCGCCACGCCCGCCAGGTCCAGGGCGTCCGCCGCCGGGCTGGAGGTCGTGCCCGCGGGCCCGACGCCGACGCCGACGCCGACGCCGCAGCCGCCCGCGCACGTGGAGGCCAGCCAGGTGAAGAAGGAGGAGGTGGAGACCAAGGTGTCGGCGTGGCAGACGGCCGAGGTGGCCAAGATCAACAACCGCTTCAAGAGGGAGGAGGTGGTCATCAACGGATGGGAGACCGAGCAGGTGGAGAAGGCCTCCTCATGGCTCAAGAAGATCGAGGTACTCAAATTAAAACAATCGCTCTCTTTAATTTTATTTTTCCTCACTCAAACCATGATTTCAAAGTTTGAATAACACAAATACTAGATGCTATCTGTGTTAACAGTTTCTCAATTTCTGATGAACACATGCAGTCGATGTTCTTTGCTGCCTAAACTGTGCGAATCTAAGTCTGCTACACGCACTAGATGTTAACAATTCTTTCATCAGGAGAAAAAGGGAACAAAAAAAAAGGAAAACATGACAAGCACATGTGCTAAATTGCCAACCATGCTTGTGGTCTTGCAGAAATCGATATGATTTCAAGATGGTTATCGATGAAATTAGCTAGCATCTGTGTGATTTCTGATGGGTAAACAGAAACAGAGGGGGTCATATTTGTCTTCAGAGTAGCTCTAGATATTGGGCTGGTTCGGCTGGTGGAAAAGCCGGCTGGTTTCGGCTGATTCAATAGTATTCTGTGAGAGAGAATAAGCTGAAACAAGCTGAAACAAGCCGAAACATGACCAGCAGAACAGGGCCATTCAGTCCTGTTGCAGGAGAACAGTGGGTTCCTCTTGCCTCATGCCTGTTTCAAAAAAAAAAAATCTTGCAACTAATTTTTACCAGGGAAGAAAAACTAGCTGTAGCTAGGTTTCTTATGTTTTATTGTGCGTGGCCGATGTTCATGCTGAGTTCCTGAGCACCCTATAAACAGCTGCATCGCGTGTCAATCTGTTCCTCCTCGACAGCTTGACTGTTTTCAGTTTGGACAGAGCGACTGGCTTTACTAACAGCGTGCGGGGCGTGTTTTTGACTGGATATATTCTTTGATTCCTTTGCTCAGAGGAAGCTGGACGAGCAGCGCGCCAAGGCTGTGGAGAAGACGCAGAACGACATCGCCAAGGCGCGGCGCAAGGCGGAGGAGAAGCGGGCGTCGGCGGAGGCCAAGCGGGGCCTCAAGCTGGCCAAGGTGCTGGAGCTCGCCAACTTCATGAAGGCCGTCGGCAGGGTGCCCACCAAGCGCTCCTTCTTCTAGCCGATCCATCCCTGCCAGTGCTGCTGCCGCCTACGGCTACGACCATAGCTAGCTCTCTCTGTCTCCCTGCGTGATCGATGTACGCTCGCCGCTGCATCCCATCCGAGAACCTAACTGTATAAAAAAAAATTGTAAGCTGTATACGTACTGCCTGCTGGTTCCCTGTGATCCATCACAGGGTGGCCGTTCTTCTCCCTCTTTTTTCTTTTGCTGGCTTGTACTATATCGATCCATATGGTGGTGCTTGAACGAACTGTTTGCTTAACCCTGCAAACATACTGCATTCAGAACCCAACACTGCAACTGTTACGTACTTGTGCAGTGCAGAGAATAGAATACGGCCACATCACATTACTGCAAACATGTGGAGGTTTTCTTGCGGTTTTGCTTCTCCGATCTGTCTGTTTTGTATAGTACAGTATATGGATACAGCCATCGCCATGATTGCTACTGTAGCGCTGCATATTAGCTGCTTCGATCTGATCATCCTGCATCATGATCAGAAGCTACTGTACATGTCTGTTATCTGCACATCATCCGACTGACGAAGAACGGCATGGCGACTTGAGGAAAGGACCGCGACCCATCGCCCTGCTCGGCACGTCGGTCGGTCGCTTCATGCCCTCGATCGATTTGCCCTTTTCCTCATGACAAGGCCACCTCGATTTGGATTTTGGGGACATGAAATTCTCTTTATGAAGAGGCCACCTCGCTAGGATCGTGAGAGGGACGGGACGACTGAGATGGGCTGCCGCGCCGCGTCGACGGGGGGAATCGACCGCCGGGCACCTTTCGTGGCTGTAACGTCGGCAACGGCGAGATGCCCGGCCGCGCGTCTCGCTGGCGCTCGCCGTTATCCTGGCGGAACGGATGGAGACGGCCGGTTGTGAATTGTGACGAACGAACGAAGACAGATTCCTGGCTGGTCAAAGTCTCGAGATGATGTCGCATGCAGAAACTGAAACTGCTGGTTACATAAAACATCTCATGTTCAGAGCTACGTCGCTACAACGGGCGAAACTTTGTAGGTTTTCACGCACAGTGACCAGACCGCTCAAGAATCGGAGATGGGCTCGTTTCTTACCCTTCGCTGTGATGTGGATTACGCTATGTGTGTGCGCGCGCGTGGGGAATCAGCAGTAGCGTCCCGCCCGTTCCGTACGCTTCCCTTGCTCTTCCCGCCGCTGGTTTACGTGGCGAGTATCATGTCGGCTTGCCTATCAAGTGGGTGACCGACATCCCACGTGGCAAGGGAAAAAATTGAAGTATGGTCTAGTTGACGATGAGTAAGGCGACCGGAGACTAGCCGGCAATTCAGCAGCCGAAAGGTGCGGTCAGCTCACCCAGTGCCGATAGGCCTATCAGTCTTAGGGTAGCCGATTGGACTACTGGCTAGCACCATTTATTTTTATGTTTTATCCTTTTGTGATCTCAAATAAAATACCAGAACATCTTAAGAAATATTGTAATTTTTTTACGTAGATACTAAGAATCAAACGCAACCGGTTTTGCTTGGATCTAGCATCATTGCTTTTATAGTTTTCAAATTAAAATTCTTTCCTTAATGATATATTTGAGTTTTTTCGTAAGTTGTTTATGGCCCTGAAATGGTCTCCACAAATTCAAAAAAAACCCCTCTAAATTAGTGGCTCAGAAAGTAGTACTTATATATATATATATATATATATATATATATATATATATATATATATATATATATATATATATATATATATATATATATATATATATATATATATATATATATATAGGTAAAATCCAAAGTTTTTTAATAAAGCACATGTTCAATTATATGGATACCCACTCACATGAATATTTAATTTCAAAGTAGGCCATGTTCTATTGCTACGAAGGTCACATGCAAACATGAACACTGCATTTTTCACACCACTAATTAAATTAGAAGTAGTATTTGACTGCGAACTAAGCTAGGCACGGGCCTGGAAACGGCTCAGGAGACCTTCAATGGCTGGCATCTGTGATCCACACGCACATGGAGTTTGTGTTCAGCAGGAAATAAAGACATGAAGCTCATCTTGCGGGCCGCTCCATCTCTAGGCTAGGGGGAGCTGCAGGAAGCAGTCAGTCGGTTTCTTAGTCTTATCCTCATAGCTAGTGCCCAAGGCCCTGTTTGGATCCACAGACTGATTTTTAGTTCCTAAGTATCCAAACAGACGAACTAATTGTTAGTTCAGTAGTCATGGACTAGTTGTTAGTTCACTGGTCCATTTATAGGAGTTAATAGGACTACTTGTTAGTCCATGGGAACCAAACATGACTAAAAAAACCAGAGCCGACGGATGAACAACCTGCAAATTGTAATCAGTCTCTACTCTACTTGTCAATGAAAGCCGGGTAACCGGATCTTCTGGAAAAAAAATATAGATCCCCTAATGAGATAATTCAGTTTGACGGTCAATGTCAAAATAGTTGTAATAGGTGAAAATTGAGGCACAGGCCTGCTGCATTTGATAAAGACTCAAACTAAAAAGGTTGGCTGCATCTGTGATGATCCATGATTCAGTGAGCTGACAAATTATTAGGTGCTTTTACTATCACCAGTTTGATACAACTTTCATTTTGTAGTATATCCAAGGATGCTACTTAACACTGTCTACCAAGTAAACACTTGGTCCGTTTTAGGCTTATCACCATCAATGGCGCGCCCTCCCTTGCTGTCATTATCTCCTGAACTCCCTGATTTTGTAGTGACCTGACCTCTAAAATGTTCTGTCACGTGGAGCCTAAATGTAGAGTTGTACAGATTATGTTACAACTCATGGGGGTGTCTAATCTTCTTGAACAATAAGCATGCAATCTGACATGATTGCTGACAAAATTTGCATACCTGTGTGGGGCATGGAGGGGATCAAACCCATTTTCTCTGCAATACCCAATTTCTTTTTGGCATAGTCATAATAGGTCTTGAGCCTTGGAACCTGCAAATGACTTTAGTTTCCAGATAAGCGAAAATCAAGCGAATACTTGGAACACATTAAAAACCAGAATAAAGGTACATCTAAAATCTCTAAAGTAAAAAAAAAAAAGAGAATCAACTAACAATTTTTTTGACAGCCTCCACGGTCAACCAATAAGCTTCACCTTCTTCAAGCTACATGCAGACAAAAATAGCTTTAGTGCAAAGAAAATTTCCAGTAGGACACTGATCTCCAAGACAAAATGTCACACTCCAATTAAAGGACAATATAGAGTGCATACATCTTATGTGCGCCCCAGGAATAGTCGCACACATAAGCCGACAAATTAACAGAAGTATCATCACTGAGTACATACATAACGTTATTACATCACTTAGTTCTTACATAAACAAACGGAAAGATAAATAGCATCTCTCGGGCGTAGTGTCTGAACCACAGGGAAGGACGACTGGTTGACCCAAACCTAGAAATCCTCTGGGAAGTCCTCGTAAAAACTGTCATCTGTTACCCATCCGGGATTTTACCCAAAAACAATATAGCAACAAGTGTGAGTACATTCGTACTCCGCAAGTATAGTATGAGGATTCATGAGGCTCAAAAAGGTTAGACACGGTTGACTGCAGTTAGCATTTTTAGTAGATCAACATTTCTTTATTAATCATTATTAAATTATGCTCAAGCTCCCATTTATCCCACATGATCCACTACTAGATTTAAGAAGAGAAAGCATCAGTGTGATCTCATCATCATAGTTCATCACGTAACAAGTAACCATTTATTCTGTGAGTTTTCCGGGCCGCTCGTGTCCGTGAGCACGGCTGTTATAACAGTTTAAACACTCTGCAGAGGTTGTGCATCTTTACCCGTGAGTCGTGTTACCCGTATGCCCGGGGCCCGTCGGCCCCCTAACACTTCCAAGGTGAGCAGGCAGGGTACACTATGAAGCCTTCCATAGGCCTCTTCTAACCAGTTAGGGCCGCTAGGTTTCCTCGGCAGGCAGATATAGAGAACCCCCCTTTCGATGGCACAATTCCCGCAGGCTATACACATCTGAACAGAGGCAGTTCTATACCCAACGTGGCAAGCCCCTCTTGCGCCCTTTTGGGTAACCTCTAACAAGTTAGAAAAGATCCTACTACTGAGCTAAAGTCAGAGCCATTTAACTCCCACGGTTGCACTGTAAGTCCTAGCTTTTGCCCTACAGATAAGTCCTTACGGAGGGTTTAGGGCAACATGATCAACATCATTTGCACCATCACCCTTTAGTTCCACTGCTATCATCATGATTATCCGTTGTTTCCATTAATCAATGTGTAGATCATGTTTAGTTAGAGCACTAGCTTTCTACCCAAATGCAAATAATCCCCATAGGAATCAAGGTACAGGTCATCAATTTGCTAGGAAGTCCTTATAGTCGAGCAATATTAGACACATGCATAATGAATATGTTATATAATGAATAGGACAACAAGGTAGGCCCATGCTATACTTGCCTTGGTTCACGAACTGCTGCTGGTCCTGCTGCTCCTCGTACGCGTCCGGATTCCCGACGTACTCCTCACCGTCTGAACTCGAACGACACGAAGTACAACACGCAATTCGGAGCAGACATACAAGCAAAACATAGCTACTATTAGAACAGTACACCAACAATAAATAAATCTGAATAAAATGTTTACCAAAATCATCTACGTCTCGCTACGATCACATTGACGCGAATTGCACGAAAAACGGAGCTACAACGCAAAAGTTACGCGCTAAACAAGGTTCCAAAACTAGCTACTAAACTAGACTTTATCGAGAAACTTAAAAGCTTCTAACAGATCTATCAGTAGCACTAATACGTAGATTACGAAATTACAAAACTAACGCAAATTGAACGGGTCGAATCGGAGCTAAAACGACGATTTTATACACGTTTTACTGCAGTGGCAATTCTGTAAATAGATTGAAAACATTTCGGAATTAAAATAAATCAAAATTCAGAAATTTCATTAGAACCGAGGACTGCGGGTTAATTAATGAAAAGAGCGGGGTCTCTTTAGCAAAAGCACCCGCGAAGGGGTACGGGTGATTCCTGGCCGTTGATCTCGCGATGAACGAATAAGAAAGAAAGGGGGGGAGAGGAGAGAGAGCCGGCTGCCGGAGCTGAGGGAGAACGCGGCGGTGCCGCCATTGCCGCGGCGCGGAGCTCGCCGGTGACACCCAATCGAGCACTACGGGGCGTGGTTCTCAAGTCCGATAGCATGGGGATGAAGCGGAGAGAAAGGCGACCTCAACCGTGCCATTTTCGTGGCCGGGAAAGGTGCCCGTCGCGGTGGCCGCCATGGTCGGTGATGGAGACCTCGCCGGAGCACGGGAAAGGGTCCAAAACGACCACGATTGGAGAATGTGACAGCATAGGGAGGATGCGGAGGGGATGGGGGTTCCATTTTCGTCACAAGTGCGGCCGGGGAAAAACCCGAGGGGTGCCCGCCATGGACGGCGGCGAGAAGCCCGTCGGAGCTCGCGGACACGGCCCTAGAGGCCACCAAACATCGAATTGGAGGTACAGGGAGAGGGAGGGAAGCACGGGGAGTCTCACCACGGCTTCAAACGGGACGGGGACGGCTCGGAGAAGACACCCGACGCGGTGGGGCGGACGATGCTCCGGTGGTGCCTTGCTGCGGCTCTATGGCGTAGCGAAACCGAAAGAGAGAGGGTTGGAGTGGGAAAGGAGAGCGGAGCCGGGTCGCGCTGCCCTTTAAAAAGGCCCGAGGCGAGGGGGGCGCTCCCACGTCGCGCGGAGGTGGGCGCGGGCGTCGGACGGCAGTTGCTCGGCCGAGAGAGGGAGAGCGGAGGTTGGGGAAGGCGCCGACACGTGGGCCCGGTGCGTCAGCGACACTGAAGAGGAGAGGGGCAACGGCTGCTGGCGAAGTGGGCTGGACCGCGGCCCAGGAAGGAAGGCGCGGCGGGATTTGATGGGCCGGCCGGAAATCGGCTAACAGGCCGAAACCGAGGAAAGAAGAGAGCGGGAAAGAATTTTATTTTCCTTTTTAAAATTTGATTTTCAAATTACATTTTCAAATGTTTTTGAAAGTCTTTTAAACTTTGACTCAAACCAATCATCACAAAATACAATGCAACAGCATGAGTGCAAAAATAAATGATTAACCTTATGATTAATTTTAATTTCACAAAATTTATTATTCTCTATATTTAAATGCACACATACATACCTAATTAATTCATATTTAGCTATTTTAAAACAAAGCAAAATTTAGGGTGTTACACAAAAGTAGCTTACATATGTTTTATGCCAGCCACATATGTTTTATACTGGAGAGAAAATATGAAAGAATTAGGCACTAGGGATAGGATAGAGAATAAATTTCGATATATAAGCGAATGACGCCTGTGAACAAGGGCGACTTAGACTTACATTATCAGTTTCTAGCTCAGCTTTCACTTCAGCCCAGTTGAAGGGCCACATGGCTTTGTCCTTCACTTCATCCAAAGCATCTTTGAAATTCATCTAACCAATGTTCAAGGGGAAAAAATGTCCCTGTGATTAATAAACATATAAAGCCAGAACAAATTGAAAAAAGAGCACTGTAAATTTCTTAATTCTGTGTATTCAGACAAAAATCCAAACCTTCTGCTTAGCAACCCGTTTCCAGATCTCAAAATAGAGACAAGCATAAAAATGATCAGTCGTAACGCTATAAAAAAATTCCTGAAAAAAATGATATGTAATTGTCGAATACTATCACTTGCAATATCCAACACATTAATATGTCGAGGAGCTAGGATCATTACCATTAAGAAACGACCAAGTAACTTCGAATAAATCTGGCGGCAATCTGCTCTAATCTTCGCTGCGTGATAGTAGGCCACACGGTCCATTATCTTCCGCTAAACAAAAAAGAAATGAAACCATTTTAGGGTGCGAAGACTGAGAAAATAGCACCGAACACATTCAACAAGCCAATTAATTAACCACAAGAGAGGATTATAGGGGCTGTGTACCGCTTGCATTGTGAGTTTGTGGTAATGTTGAAGCCACTGCATGTGACAAAAAGGTTATCAAACCAAAGTCGTTGACATATGACCAGAAGTGCATAATCAATAACATCGTGCATACCTTGGTTTTATCTAATAGCTTTTCCCACAAGTGGACAAATTGTTGATCGCTCTCAAGTGTACTACAGGCTTTGTGGTAATAAGCCCAGTCTAGGTAACACTGCACAAAGAAAAAAAATTAACAATTACACGTTTGTTTTGTCACTACTGAGTACTGACAGCAAGTGGTGGCACCAAAGACATGGGGAAAGGAAGTAAATCTGGTGCCAACTTATAACTGCTGGGTGTATTTTATTTCTGGATGTTCCACTACCACAGCATTAGCTCTGCCAATTCTGCATAGACTGTTTCATGTGGCTCAAAACAGAATGCATTGCAGTGACGTGGGCTTAGCAGCAGAATGGATTTGAGAAATAGTAGTGCCTACGTGTTACATACATAATCATGGAGAGCTAGCCGCTGGTAGTCCTGGAATCCAACAATCCTGCAGTGTTTGTCATCGAACTACCACTCCGGATTGAGATCGTAATGACGGAAATACCCATCTTCTTCGAGCATGGACGTCACCTCTGCATCACTCAGCTCCGCTCCCTTTGATATATATATCGACAAAAGTAAGGCAAGGCATAATAAGGTGTTGTAAATGAAAGTGTGGCCAACTGAAAGTAGAATTGTTTTGTTCTATATGATCTCGCCACATCCAATCCAATCGATATATGGCGAGGCGTCTCTGCAGATCTTCAGTCTGTCAGTCATCACAGAAATTCCAAAAGTCATCATCTCCGTCAGGAAGGCCAAAGTAACGACCCAAGGAATCGGTTTCCTCCTTGACATCAGCCTCGGTCCACTCGAAGCCTCCGACCTGCCTCCAATCAAAGGCGCCTTCGACTTGCCCCGCCGCCCCTTGTTCCGGTTCAGGGTTGATGACATCGGCGGCGGCAGTATTGTCGAGATCCTCAGGAGCAGGTGCGCCTTCTTGGACCTTTGCCTTCTTCGCACCCGTCGATGCGCCTGTTGTTTCCACCACCTCACCGCCGGCAAGATCGCGCCGGATGGTCGTCGGCGAAGGCGAGCGGTTCTTCTTCCGTGGCTTCGTCCTCCCGTCTGCCGCTCCCGGGCTCTCTCCATCTATTTCCATCGCCAGCATCAGGTCTTCGTGGATCAGCCTCGTCACGTACCCACCGCAGACCCTAACCAACAAGCAGAATCACCCAGCCCTAACCACACTTGATCGGAAATTCTTTGGAGTAGGGGGATTGGTGCGGAGGAGAGCGGACGTGGAAACTGGATTAATTTTGCGGGGCAGTGGCGTCCCGATCCCGATCCGCGGTGACTGATCGCAAAATTTACTGTGGTTGTTATATATACGGGTAAAAATACATGTGCGACACGTATGTGTTTCTAAAAACTATTTCAAATATAATAGAAATGTTAGAATTGTATGTGTTTCTAAAAACTATTTCAAATACAATAGAAATGTTAGAATTGTCTTTCGATGGCAGCCGCTTGATTGACTTTATTTGAAAAAACTAAATCTAGGGAAGATCAATCCGTTATTCCCGGATCTAAAGCACCATTGAGAGAGGCTAGGCAGTTAAATCTTCCTCACGTGTTAGTTTTTTGTTTTTTACTTTTTTATGATACATTATTTAGATTTAGGAGATTGTCTGTCTCTCACGTGTGAATTGTGTTGTTGTGTGTGTCTTGGTTTTATTTCCATCTTCACGTTGCAACGGCTGTTCATTCACAATGTGCTACTATAAGTAATGCAAGGCGTAAAAGGGTTAGTGCTCTGTTGAGCTGTCTAACGTGACTGGTCCATTAACTAAGGAATTCAATTTGTAACTTCTAATTATTTGAAAAAACAAATTCAGGGAAGATCAATCCGTTATTCGCAGATCTAGAGAACCATTAGGAGATGCTCGTTAGTCGGAATCTTCCTCACATATTAGTTTTTTCTTTCTTTTTGTCATATAACGAACAAAATAACGTGTGTTCAGATTTTTATTATTTACTTTTTAATTGCACGGGGCTAGACTTAAAAGTTTACGCAGGGCACGTAATTTAGCCCATCCAAATAGTGGAGTACGCAGCTGGCTGGAGACTTGAGTATCTCTCCTGGCGCGGTGACGTATAAATAGGCATGGGAGCATACGCTTGCTTGCATTCGTGTGCTTCTGCCCACCCCTTCTTTTTTTTCGTTTTGGCAATGTTTGTATTGTATACCGTGATGTGGGCTGAGAAGAATTTTGGATATTGCGTTGTAGTATTGTCGTGCTCTTTAATTTCTATCTGTCAGAAAATTAGGCATTTTCAATAGCAATTTAATCTAGAAAATTACGATAATCAAAATGAGTTGGTGACATCAAATATGTGCTTGTGTGAACTAAACACGAACGCCATGTACAAGATACTAACCAGTGGATAGTGCAAAACAGAGACATACCCAACGGCAGAGCCGGATGCACTAGTCGACATAGTGCTAGTCGATGTAGCCATCCCGCTCATTGCAGTGCAGAGAGAAAAGCAGTGCGGATTCGCACCATGTCATCATGCCGGGAAGAAGAGGACGAAGCGAGTAGTCATGTCTCAGTGACACTCCCCAAAAACGTGATTGTCGCCCTTCACCCGAGCCTGTGAACTCGAAGACGACAGGCGTTTCGGAGACCTACACTCCCAGTTCCTATGCGCGCAGCGAACCAGGACGGGGATGGCAGATAGTAGCACAACAGCAGCGTGATGGTATTTTTCCTATGTGTTCTCAACTCTCGCGAACAAGAGAAGGAGTGCCCCTTTTATACAGCAACAAATGAAGTCGAAAGTGAAGAGACGAGCGCATGAAAGATAACGTCCATCATAGCAAAATCCTTACTAGTAACTCATGAAACCGATAAATCAATTGTCAGTTACTGGTAACGGAAACCACTAAGATAAACATCATGAATCATTATCACATAATAGTCATCATGCACATAAAACCCATCAAACCGTAAATTACACTGCAAAAAGCACCCAACAAATGAAACCAAGCATTAATTTGATCTTGGAATTTCAATTGATTTAATCGCTGAATAAATTGGAGGAACCCAATAAATCCAATAATCCCCACCAAATTCCAAAACATAGAAAAATGCTCTCAGTTCTGCTGATGTTTGATATACCAGTTTTTCGGTGGAGACTGTTAAGTTGAACATCCACCTAAAACAGAAGTTACACTTCTTCACAAATGAACAAAGGACTACGTCTTGAATTGACAGTTTTGTACGAAATAAGTTTTACCTAAGTCCTTTACTGATACAAGGCTACCTAAAGCATCCTCTCTGGTTGGAGCATATAAGTCAAACTCTTGGACCTTTTATAAGTATCTAGAAATTACCCACATCTCATAGACTGTGAATAGCAGTCGAACTCATATATGTGTTCCTTCTAAGATATCCTGTAGGCCGACATCTCTGCTTAAATAAGCCACTCGAATCACATTAAAAAAATTAATCCATCCTATCTTACAGCATCGGAGAAACTGCGCATCTCAAACGAGTCAGACCTTACTATAATGGTCTCTCCCTCAGTCAACCACTAGCTTGTTTCACCATCCTACTTCACGGGATCTCCGATCGCACAGGATAGGTTACCACTATGGAATGACTTAAGTGGGTCTCAAGCCCAACTCTCTCAACGCACCTTCTATCACATTGCGTGACAGATCCTTAGTGAACTGATCTGCCAGATTCTTAGATGTATGGACATAGTCCAATGAAATTACTCCAGAGTTTCTCAGATTTCTGATAGATTTTATCTACCTTTTCACATGCCTTATAGACTTCGTATTGTCCTTAGAATTGTTGACCTTGATTATCACAGTTTGATTGTCACAGTTCATAGAAATAGCCAGTATAGATTTCTCTACCACCGGTAAATACATAAGGAGTTCACGAAGCCACTCGGCCTCATGCTGGCGGTGTCTAATGCTGTGAGTTCTATTTATATTGTAGATTTCGTTAAGACAGTCTGCTTGCAAGACTTTCATAAAACAACGCCACCTCCAAGCAAAAACGTGTATCCGCTTGTGGCATAAAGCCCATCAGCATCAGATATCCAGTTAGCATCACGGTAACCCTCTAGTACCCTCGGATACCCGGTATAGTGAATGTCATAGCTCATAGTACCTTTCAGGTAACGCAACACCCTCTCTAGGGCATGCCAATGTGTATCTTCCGGATTTGAAACAAATCGGCTAAGTTTGCTCACAGCAAATGAGATATCAGGTCTTGTTGCGCAAGCCAAGTACATAAGAGAGCCAATTATTTGTGAGTATCTCAATTGATCCCATGCTATTCTATGATTTTTCCTTAATAGCATACTTGGGTCATAGGGAGTTGAAGAAGACGTGCATTCACTATAACCAAAGCGGTTTAGCACTTTTTCCACATAGTGGGACTGCACAAGAGTTACCCTACCATTTCCTTCTCTCAGTAGCTTTATGTTAAGAATAACATCAGTCTCACCCAAGTCTTTCATCTCAAAATTATTAGACAGAAAATCTTTCACTTCCTTGATCACATTAATATTATTTCTAAAGATTAAAATATCATCCACGTACAAGCACAAAATTATACCATCTCCCCCACCATACCGATAATAGACATATTTATCAGCTTCATTCACTGTAAAACCAGCTGATGTTAAAGTTTTATCAAATTTCTCATGCCACTGTTTAGGGGCTTGCTTTAGGCCATACAAGAATTTTAATAATTTACAAACCTTACCATCTTGACTTTTGCTATAAATCCATCAGGTTGATCCATGTAGATCTCTTCCTTAAGCTCTCCATTCAAGAAAGTTGTCTTAACGTCCATCTGATGAAGGAGAAGACCGTGTGAGGCAGCCAAGGACAACAACACTCGTATGGTCGCCAGACGGGCAACTGGTGAGTAAGTATCAAATTAATCTTCTTATTCCTTTTGTGTATAACCTTTTGCCACTAGTCTCGTCTTGTACTTCTTAATAGTACCATCAGGCCTTAGCTTCCTTTTGAATACCCATTTACACCCCACTGGTTTGCATCCGAATGGATGGTCAATCACTTTCTATGTTCCATTAGACATAATAGAGTCCATCTCACTTTGAACAACTTTCTTCCATAAATCAGCAGCAAGAGATGAATATGCCTCAAAAATGGTTGTGGGAGTGTCATCCACAAGGTATATAATTAGTCTTCACCAAAAGATTTTGCAACCCTCCGTCTCTTACTCTTTCAAGCGACTATATTATTATCCTCCTCAGGAATTTCCTCATGTGTTTTCACATCACTATGTATTACCAGTTCAGGTGTCTCAGGCAGAAAAATAGAATCATGGCTAGAAGTGCTAGGTGTATTCTTCATTGAAAATTCATTCTCAAAAAATGTTGCATCTCTAGATTTCATAATTGTATCAACAACCATATCAGAAACACCAGAGTTTATTATTAAAAATGTATAACCCAGGCTATGAATAACATAACCAAGAAAGACACCATCAATAGTTTTTGTCCAAGCTTTCGCTTTTTGTTTATCGACACATTCACCTTTGCCAAACAACCCCAAGTTCGTAGGTAAGAAATATTTAATATCTTCTTCTCCCATTCCTCGAATGGTGTAATTTCTTTGCTCTTTGTGGACACCCTATTCAAGACATGACACGCTGTCAATATAGTCTCACCCCACTATTCCTTAGATAGTCCCACAGTATCTAACATGGTGTTAACCAAATCAGTTAGAATACGGTTCTTTCTCTTTGCAATCCCATTGGACTGTGGTGAGTATGGTGGCGTCCTCTCATGAATAATTCCATGCACCGCGCAAAACTCAGAAAATTCATTTGAGAAATATTCTCCCCCGTGATCAGACTACAAACGTTTAATTTTCTTCTCAAGTTGGTTTTCTACCTCAGCTTTATGGATCTTAAAATAATGCAGCGTTGCATCTTTTGTTTTTAATAAATACACATAGCAATCTTCTATGAACGTTATGAAATATCTCTTGCCACTTTTGGTCAACTCTCCATTCATCTCACACACATCAGAATGGATAAGATCTAACGGTGCCAACTCCCTTGCCACAGCAGCCTTGTGAGGCTTGCAAGATTGTTTCGCTTCAACACAAACATGGCACTTAGAACCTTTGACCACATCAAATTTCGAAATTAAATTTAAACCAGCTAAGCGAGTTATGCTAGCAAAATTAATGACATAATCGCGAATGCCAAATATTTGTTTCAACATCATGGCTCACATGATTCACAGATTTAAAACAAGTGTTTGTCAAAGACAAGCGGAATAAGCCTACACTCTCATAGCCTTTTTTTTAATAAAAATACCATACTTAGAAAGTACGAACTTATTTGACTCAAACACAAGTTTATAGCCATCACGACAAAGCAAAGAACCATTAATCAAACTCTTCTTTATTGAGGGGACATAATGCACGTTCTTCCTTGAAGTAAACTTCAGATCGACCGTACAATTAAAGTAAGATCACACATGATGGAGGGCTCATATAGCATGATGGAGGGCTCATATAGCATGGCGTATAGATCAAACGGTTATTATAGAGGGAGAGCCCTCCTCAAAAGAAACTCGCTCTTTTATAGTGTAAAAAGAATTAAAAATTAAAAAATAATCTGTAGTACAATTAAAGTAAAAATACACTAGTAGTCCATAAACTTAACAGTATATAAAAAAATAAAAAATACTTTAGGATTTTAATGTTTTTATATATCAGTCATTGAGGAGAGGCAGAATAATGTGATTCAACAAAAAAGGAAGAATGAAAAATAAACTAAAACGAAATAAGGCATTGAGTGAAGAAACTAAGAAAGAATGGATAAAAAGGAACGAATAGGGAGTCAGAGAAGAAAATAATAATTATTAGGATAGTATCCGTGCATTCCAACAGGGAAAAGATAATGAAATAATAATTGAAATTGAACATGGTTTGTATTATTACCAAAAAAAAATTTGAGCATGATATGTGTGAAAAAAAGAGAACAAGGAAATCACAAGGTTAGCACGCTCTAGCTAAAGGAAGAAATTTAGCATAGTCCAACTAAAGGTAGCTACTCCCTCCGTCCAGTAAAGAATGTAATTCTCGCTTATCGAGTCAAATAGATTGAACTCTGACTAAGTTTATATACAAAACTATTATCATTTATGATATAAAATAAGTACTGTTAGATTAGTTATAAAATATATTTTCATAATAAATTTTGTTTGGAGACATAAATGTTAATATTATTTATTATAAACTCGGTCAAACTTGAGTTACTGTGACCCGCACAGATCCCAAAATTGCATTTTTTCCTGAACGGATAGAGTACTTGATAAATATAGTTTATCTTACTTTAGTGTTTCAAACTTTCTAGGTATGTAGTGAACTATTAGTTCAATTTTGAATTCAACGAACACATCCTTCTCCTAGTAACCTCACTCTGATCAAACCCACTCATACCAAAATCTTTACCTAGCGTATGAGGATCTAGCCTGTTCATATACGTGGATGTGTATTTTAGAAGTTCAGAGACCTAGATGATAGGCGCTGCCAAATTTACGAGCCATCAGTGCATCTTATTTGCCCATTTAATACGGCTTCGCTCCTCTCGGCAAGACACTCGATCCACCGCGCCTCTCCTTGTGTCGCTGACTGGACCTCCCCATGCATCCCCGAAGCTCCTCCCCTCCTCTCTTGCAGTCTCACGCCACCATAACTGAGGCCACGTTTATATTGTAAATTTTTTAAACCTGATAAATAGTACCACTTTCGTCTTATTTGGCAAATATTGTCCAATCGTGGACCAAATAGGCTCAAAAGATTCATCTCGTGATTTCCAACTAAACTGTGTAATTAGTTATTTTTTACCTATATTTACTACTTCATGCATTGGTCCAAAGATTGATGTGATGGAGAGAGAGTGAAAAAATTCTAATTTTTGGAGTGCATCTAAACGAGGCTGAGTGGATGTATGATTAGTAGGCCCTATATGTTAGCGTCTACTGGAATGGTTTTGGAGGCTCTTATTGGAGTAGATGAAAAAGAAACAAACCCTCAAGAGTAGGGATAGCTATCAAATCAAAAGTAGGGAAATAGCAAAAAAAATAAAAAAAAATAAATCAACGTAACATATTAACAAAGAAAAAATTAAAAAAATCACAAACAATTAATCCAAAAAGAACAAGGAGGTCATTGATGATAGATTCTCCACCATAAAACCAAATTGCATAATATAAATAGACTGTTGCAGGAGCACAGAGGTCCAAATGTCCAATCCTGGTATACAAATTAAACTTGTACATCAACTAGGAGAACATCTGTTTCACTGTTTGGAAGATGAAGTACCAAATCTGTTTCAGTGTCTGTTGGCATGATGTTTTCTGCCTAGGACAGGTACACACAAGTATTTTGATGGAGAAAACTGAATCGAGTTGTATATAATAACAAATGGTAATGCATGAACAGGGAGAAATGGCATTCCAGAGGTTAGCATCCATCAGGTTTACTGACGTGGTGTTTCTTCCTCCAGCTTGAGCACAGGTTTCTTTGGATGGTCTGCAAGCTGGCCCTGCACGTCATGCTTCAGTGTTTCCCCGTAGGAGCCCTTCAGCAGTACTTCCTTGAGTTCAGATAGATGAACCAGGCCAGAAAGCTGATATGACGACCAACTGCAGCAGTAAACATTCAGCAGATCAAGGCTTTTCATTGTTTTTGATCCAAAAATCACATGTGAGCTGGACCTGCAAGCAATCTCCAGGACCTTGAGCTTCTGATAAGAGTGCTCCTCATCTCCATCGGTAACAACACGAAAACAGAGCAGGCCATCTTCAGGACGATCGACACAAAGGCGCAGAATGCATAGTTTTGGTAGCTCGCAAAGAAACCTTATGTCCCTTTCCTCTAATGTGGTTATCTCCAGATCCAACTTTACGAGCTTGCTAGGCTGATCGATCTGTAAAACATGCAACCTGCCTACAAGCCCGTACAGTTTGAGGCGCTGTAGGTTCTTTAAAGGCAGGGACATGTCATCCAGACGTCCACTGTCGAGCCACACCGACAAGGATACCAAGAGGATATGATCTGATATTGCAGAGGAAAACGCCTCAAAGTTTTTCCGGTTGACGCCGAACACTCCCAGCTTGCGCAACTGGGTGAGCTTCTTTAGCGCTTTCAGTATGGCCTCCCCCGCTGAAGAACCTATATTAACTACACCAAGCGTGTGCAAGGACCTCAGTTCCCTGATCCCACTGGGCACCCCAACACCAACAAGATGACTGAGATGGCGGAACTTGGACAGCCAGGATGAAGAAGCATTTGGCACTGATGGATCCTCTGATGAGATACCAGCCGTGCCCCCACGGATATACTGCAGCATCTGTAGTTTGGTGATAGATGCTGGCAGAGTGACTATGGAGGTGTCCATCACGTCCAAAGTCTGAAGCTGCCTCAGATCACCAATTGGGCTAGGTAGATGGAAGATCCCACGGCATCCTCTTAGCGACAGGAACTTGAGGCAACGCAGCAGCTTTACCATCTGCTCAACATCTGCATCTGTTAAACCTAACGAATCCTCCAGATCCAACACCCGGAGAAGCTTCATACTTTTGGAGATGAAGAATGATTTCCACGTTCCAAACACTGTCATTGACCTTATCCGTGAGAAGTCGATCCTCTGGAACACAGTCATATTTCTGTCCCAGTTTTCAGATATGACAAGATGACGTCCTCTACTTTCGGTGGTTTGGCTACTAGTGTCGGTCAGTTCAAATACAAGGTTTTCCTCCATTGCCTGTGACAGGATGCACTCACGCAAAAATCCATTGACTCGGCATAAGACCACCCTTGCGTCACTAATGGCTGATGAGTCCGGTTGGATTATACTCAGATTGAGGAGCTTGGAGAAGAACTCCTCCCCATTCTCCTCTGCAGATTTATCATCACTGTCCCTGGAGTAGCCCTCAGCGATCCAACGCCTTAATAGACGCCTTCGCCGAATGTTGTGGTCTCTAGGAAACAATGATAGGTAGAAGATGCATGGCTTGATGGAATCCGGGCAAGTGCGGAAGCAGGAATGCATCCAACTAAATAGATCCCATAGGCTGCCAAACTCTGGGTTCATCTCTACCTCATTTATAAACCTCAGATTGATTGAACCTGCAGCGTCCATCCACGCTGCCTTGGTAGCCAATATGCCAGCCATAGCCACTATTATTGAGGGAAGGCCCCCGCACTTTGAAATAAGTTCTCGCAGCACCGTATTTTCGCGATAAGACGGTGAAGGGGACAATAGAGTCTTCTTAGATACTACCTGTACATTCAAAAAGATCAACAACTGACCTTATTACCATTAATTTGTGTAGGATTTTCACATAATGTATATAATTATATACACTAGTCCATCAACTCATGCTCACATCTGGACTAGAATCTTAGTCGTCATAAGTATCAAGATGTTTTCTTCAAAAAAAAAGTTTCAAGATGTTTATCACTAATATTTACAACTAACAAATAATTTTTTTAGGGAATTCAACGGAACGGAGGGGGAGAGGGTCCCCCAACCTGACTTCATTCAAATTTGTTTGCCCAAGGGGCTAAATGGCTCGAAATACATGGTTGTTTCGCGCCACCGCGCTTCACGAAGATTCACATACTCTCCTAGAGTTTACATTGAGTCTGTCAGTAGATTACACCTGGTGCCTGCAACATGTCTGTCTTTCTCGGGTAGCCTTGCTGCCCACAGATTGGCCTCAATCTTGCACGCGCCCAGCGTCCCTGATAGACTGATTTGCTCATTTCTGAAAACAAATGCATTCCGGCGTTTCCAGATATGCCAGCAACACAGCAGAAAGAAAGTGCCACAGTGCTTCTCTGGAACATGATCAGGCCGCCGTATATCCATCAGTGCATTCACTTGCCAGTCGCTAGAAGTGGAGATGCCTAGCGCATCCCAGAAACACCTAGCTCAGGAGCAACCGAAGAGGACAAGAGCCGGCGATTCTTCTTCACAGAGGCAGACATCGCACGTCGCGTTTTGAACAATGGATTTCTTCAGCAGATTAGTCTTGCATTGGATGCGACCTTGCGAGAGCAGCTATAGGCAAAGAACTTACCCATGGTGGAGCTTTGTTGTTACAGACAAATTTCGCCCAGCTATCAGGAGCGGAGTCAGCTGTCTTCAGTGCATGGTAAATGGCTGTAGAGTATAGACCTCCATCTTTTTTGAGCAGCGGGCTGCATCGCTTGTCCCTGGAGTTTGTGAGTCTAACTCTCTTTTTTTTTTCGAAATTGTGCGTTGCACGTGTTTCATTAAGGGTAGAAAGAGTTTACGCTACAGAAACGGTCGCGTCCCATGGCGAGGTGCCGTGGTGCGAGGACCGGGCACACGACACAAATCGCCGGCTTCAATGGCGCTGCTAGAAAATTGTGTGAGTCTAACTCTCGAGTCTCGAAAGCACCTCTTGTACGCAGCTTAGTTGGTTTGTTGCCATTGGTGATAGACGGGGCACCAAAAACCACAGCAGACCATCGTCGCAAGCTTGTTCCACTGATAGTTCCATTTTTGTGGAGCTGAGCTGAGCTCCCGTTGAGCCCCGCTCCGCCCACCGCCGGTGGCCACCCCGGCCCTGGCATCCACTGCAGCCCTCGCCGCTGGTCACTCCAGCCATGGCGCCCACCGCAGCCCTCGCTGCTGGTCACTCCGGCCATGGCGTCCACCGCGGAAAATGCTGCAGTAAGCCCTAATCCTCGTCCTCGTGCACTGCTCCGCCGCGGCATCCTCGCCGCCGCCCCGGCTGCCCCGGCGCTCCCCCAGGGCACGTACTCTCCGGCCTCTGGCACAAGGGCTCTCGTTTCCGTGAGGTGCATGTGGTGCTCTCTCTGAGCTGCGCCGGTAGCCGCCCCGGCCTTGGTGGCCACAGCCTACCGCCGTGGTGATCGAATAGCCGTGGAAGAATGATGCCCCTTCTTCCCCGACTCCTCCGCCCTCACTGCCATGGCCTACTTCACTGACTTGCCCGCGGCGGTGTTAGACATTCCTGAGCGCGACGTGGGTGGTGTGAGGCCTCTCCTCCGAAGCAATGGAGCTTCAGGGCCTCAACTTTCGCCCTGACTTCGGCGTCCATGAGGTGATCAGAAGTAAGTTTGGCTGCTCCGTTTCTCCGGCCACCTTGGATCATTCTTTCTTCCTGGTCGCCTCCTTTGGCCGTTGCAAGTTTAAGCTGTCTCCTGCCTCTGTTGGTGTTCTTCTTCAGGCCACCATTAGAGGTTCAGCTGTTGATTTCGCGATTCTTGCTCTCTTGGATAGAGTTTTTCGTTTTTCGGTTTCCTCGAGGCCTGTTGGCTTTCATGTTCTTAAACTCCAACCTTTTGAATGTTCTTCTTTCAAAGTCTTCTTTCATCTGTGGAGCAATGGTGGTCCAAACTGGGTTCGTGAATGGAATGCTTTTTGTGCCGAGAAAGAGGTTGCGTGAAACGCAATTCAAAGAGGGAAATTTGTTCACAATAGCAACCACTTTAGGCCTAATCTTTCCTTTGCAGATGTGGTGAAAAAGAATCCTCTCTCAGGAGCAAACAGAGTTCCTCTTCCTGTTCGTCAGGCAAAGCAGAGTGTTTTTGATAGATTGGTTTTCCTGTTTTTCCTTGGCATGATATTTCCAAAAGCAAGGGTAAAAATCCCATTGGTCAGTTCAGTCAGGCTGGGCCCTTCCAGTTTGACTCTGGTCTAAATTTGAAGTTTGGTTCCAAATCGGGTCAAACATTTCCGGCAAAGGATCTGACGCAAGTGCAGCAGTCCGGGATTTGCTATCGCTGCTTGTCAGATGGACATACTAGAGAAGCGTGTAAATCCCCTATTAGATGCTTTGCATGCAAGCGTGGGGGAAATTACTGCTCACATTAATGGAAAAGGGATTCTTGAGCAGTCGGAGCCCATCGCTTTGGGAACAGATTTGGCTCTTGGGCCGCTGCAACATAGTCCGCCAATCTTTGCTTCCTTCTCTGCTTGGGCCAGATCAAGAGTGTCCACCTCGCAAGCTAGGCCTCCGCCGGATCCAATTACTATCCCTTGGCTAGCAAAGCTTCCGTCTATGATGGGTGGACCCCTTGGATTGGAGCCCCACACAGCAGTGACTGATCTATGTCTAGGCAGAGCAACCGAGAAATTTCACGCCCCTTCGTCTTCCCCAGTTAATAACACGCCAACGCTCACCAACAGTGCACACCTCAGAGAACCAAGAAAACCCTCTCCTAACAGTGCTCAATCGACACCATTGCCTCTCATACAAGCACAAATCACTCCTACTGCCTCTCCTGGAGAGGCCGACATGGCGTATTAGCATGCTAACCTGGGCCCTTTCAAGCCTCAGGGGTTTCATGTTGAGGAAGTCCCGAATAGACCAATGATGGTCAGAGTGGTTGCTAGGAGACGACCAAGGCCAAGGAACGAAGACCTGACAATCGTGACGATCACGCCTCTACCCGGTAATGCCCTCCATTTTCCTGCCGTAGAAGAAATCATCAGAGAATTCTTGGAAGATCATAGAAGAACCCGTATTAAAGATGTGCAGCCGTGTCACCTGGGCCAAGCTTTTGTTAGATTTGAGTTTGAGCTTGATCGGGATATATTTGTTTTAGAAAGCCCACATCCATATGGTGATGTCAACATTTCTTTGTGAGGCACAATCAGGGTAGAAACTGGCGTAGGGTTCACTTCAACCAAAAATGTTGGTTGATGCTCATGGGTTTACCCGAAGACTACTGGGAACAAAAATATATTGACACTGTGGTGGGGCCCTTTGGAAATGCAATTTGTTGGGGTAATGATCCTGAACATTTAGCCAGGCTAATTGTCAAAGCTCGAGTAGTGGATTTGGAAACTATTCCACATTTCATTGTTTTCTCAGAAACTGTTGCATATGAGGGCGATTTATGGACAGTATAGTGTGAGATTTTACAGCATGAAAACTTAGGGATTGGTCCACCAGATGAGGAGCTAGTGCCAGCACAAGCAGATGACCAAGGTCCTCCTCTGTTTGATTTTTTGGGCTGGGACACACGGTTCTAGCGTCAATTGCTGTTCATGGTCATCAGTTGATTCAGAATCAAGGGAACATGGGGCTTGACCAAAATATGCATGTTGATCAAAATCTGTAAGGGGAGCAAAATCAGCAGGGTCAACAGCAGGAAGATTGGTTTGCATGGCCAAAAGAATTGCCAGCTCTAGGACAACTGGGAGGACCACATCTTAACCTGAACCTGGCTCTTGTGGCAGTTCAACAGTATCTGAATGAAGCTATTCCTCTGGTGGTGGTGTAAGATTTGAATGAGGCACCAATGGGTGAAGACCCTCAGGAGGTGATTGTTCACCCAGGCCATGGGCAGGAGGACAAAGAGGAGCAGTTTCACTTACCACAACCAATCCCTCAACAACAACAAGCTGAGGTTGTGGATGAAGAAGTGGCTGATAACCTAAACCTGAACATGGAGGTTCAGATACCTGCACTCCAAGCTCCAATGGATAGCTTCCTACACCTGGAAATCCCAGAAGATGACCTAATGGACCTAGATACGGAAATCAACAGTCATGGATCAGGGAGAGCAAGGAGAGAATGAGGGTATCATTTTTCAGAACAATCTGCAGATTGGAATGTTCAGGACTTTCTTTACTAACCCACCAGAGCTGCCAAGACCTACAAAGCCATTCTGGTTGGTGCCAAAATATTTGAACAAGGCAGAAGCAGAGGACAAAACACCGATTGAAGTGCCAACAGAGTGGCTAGGCTTCTTTAAAGCTTTGCTTTCGGCACCAGCCCAGCAAAACTGGGCCAAGCAACTACTAGAGTCTAATTTCCCCAATCTGTTGCACAAAGGAAATGATTGGGTGGCTACTTTATCTCTAAGCTACAAACCATCCCCTTCTGAGGCCTGCAATCTGCTTGGTACTAAACCATTAACAGCAAAAGAATTAGAGGAGGCCATCCCTCAAGAAATCATGGATGACACTTCCCCAATCAAGAAGAGGAGCAGAAAAGGCATGGCTGACACCCCAATAGTAGATTCAGCAGTAAGGCGCAGCAGCAGAGTTAGAGCTAGTTGCAAGGGCTTCAAGATGAATGCATGCAAGGCTAAGAACTGCTTGGGTTGCACCTCTGAGTCAGTCTGGGCACAAAACCCGATACCCGAACCCCGAACCCGAAATACCCGCACCCGAACCCGAAAAACCCGAACCTGCAGTACCCGAAGTCTAATTCGGGTAGTGAATGCTATTACCCGAATTTATTTTGGGTAAATCGGGTAGTATGCCTCGGTACCCGATCTATCCGAATTTTCATTTTTTCAAATATGCTGCTGTGCCCACTGCCCCGATTTGAAGCATCATTTTTTATTGCACAGTATGGACGATGGATGGTCTATAGAAGACTGGAGCTTGATGCCTTGATTCCTGCCACTGGAGTACTGGACTGTCTGGAGCTGGAGTATGGAGAACTGGCGTCAACCATCATTCTGTTTTGTCTTAGTGTCTTCGTCTAAACTCTAAATTAGTGCTTTTGTTGAATGTCGAGTATCAGTACTTTAAGTCTTGAACGTTTGAACCTGTTGGCTATCGTGGTTTGCAGTACTTGCTTGCATGTTGCATTCGTACAAGAGACAAGACTATTTAGTATTATTGTGTTGCAGTTTGGCACCTATGGTTGAAAAGTTTTATAAAAATCTATCTAATTCTAGTTCTTCGTAAAAATATGTGTTCTTTGAGCGTTCATTGTCATTTTATATATTTCGGGTAAATCGGGTAATACCCGAACCCGAACCCGAAATTGCGGGTACCCGAAATTGCGGGTAGTGTTTTTTTAATCTCTAATCGGGTAACAATTCTCAATACCCGAATTTTTCAAAACCCAAATTACCCGACCCGAACTTTTCGGGTAACCCGAACGCCCAGGCTGACCTCTGAGCCACTTTGAAAAAAATTGGAACCTCCTTTTGCTAGCTGAATGATGACCAACTTGAGGAGCAGATCCTCGTGAACAAGAAGAAGATGGAACCGATGGGAAAGAAAATGAAGAACAAGGAGGAGAAAAAGAAGAACCCAGATGACAAGGATGGTATCAACTAAATCCAAGATGAAAGGGACTTCTTTTTTTTCTTTTGCTTTTGTTTTACCTGTCAGGTTTCTCTGATCAGGCTTTGTAATATTGTTCTTAAGAACTGGATCTTGTTTACCTTTGGGACCTGGCTTTTCCAGTTAATGTTAATCTCCTTAGTTGGTTTATTTATGTGTTAGTGTTTTTTTTGTTGGTTTCTTGTGGCTTGGAGAAAGTCTCTCTTCTCTCCTTCCTGCCTGTTCCTGCCTCATTATTCCCCGTGATGCACAATAGAGCCTGAAAAGTTCTAAACTGGAATGTCAGAGGTTTAAACTCTAACAAAAAAATGGAACTCCATCAAGGATAAGATAGTGGAAAACGGAAGTAAGACCATTTGTTTATAGGAAACTAAGGAGAGTTTTGATATTAGCTTCATCATGAATCTTTGTCCTCCTGATTTTAACTCTTTTGAGTTTCTTCCATCAGTGGGAGCCTCAGGAGGGATTCTTGTGGTATGGAAAAACACGGCTTTCCTGGGACAGCTAGTTTTTAGCAACAACTTTGCAATCTTTGTGGAACTCACATCAAAGCTTAACAATGTCAGCTAGCTGTTGACCACTGTTTATGCTCCATGCACACCGAACGGCAAAAGAGAATCCCTAAACTGGTTAGAGACATTCAAAATGCCTCTTGAATTAGACTGGCTCATAATTGGAGATTTCAATTTAATAAGGAGACCTAAAGATAGACGTTCTTGATGAAGCCATTAGTAAATTGGGTCTAATTGAGCTTCCCCTCTAGGGTAGACAATACACATGGACAAACAAACAATTTCCTCCCCTACTAGAGAGATTGGATTGGTTCTTTACCTCAAACTCTTGGACAACAAATTATCCAAATTACATGGTCAAAACATTAGTCATGGAAACTTATGATCATTGGCCCTGTGTGCTAGAAATTAGGACAAGAATCCCTCAAAAAAAATTTAGATTTGAAAACCACTGGTTCAGTCATTATGACTTTATTTTAGTGGCCATAAATGGCTGGATAGCCCCATAACACATTTCCAACCCAACAAAAAGGTTAACAACAAAGTGCAAGAATCTGAGAGAGCTCAAGATTTGAAAATCACAGCTACCAAAACTAGCATTGGCTACTGCAAATATCAAATTATCCCGGAGACCGTGGAAATTTTTAGAGATTTGTCTCTACCTGAATGGAACTTCAGGAATATAGTATCTGCAAAATTGATTTCATTGTTGAAGCAGCGAAAGACTTATTGGAGGCAAAGGGGGAAGATTAGATGGGTGAGAAAGGGGGATGCAGGAACAAAAAAAATTCATGCCCATGCTACAATCAGGCATAGGACAAACACCATTACCACACTGCAAGATAATTAGGGGAATACAATACAGTTTCATGAACAAAAATCTGAGCTTTTGTGGAACTCCTTCAAAGAGGGGATGTGCATATTTGATTTTAAATAGATGAATTTCAATTTGGATGACCTAATCCAACCTACTGCTGGCCTAGAACAGCTGGAGATACCTTTCACAAAAGTAGTGGATAATGTGGCCTCTAACCTACATAACAACAAGTCTCCAGAGCCTAATGGCTACATTAATGAGTTCGTAAAGGGCTGTTGGCCACTTATAGCCAGAGATTTCTATGACTTATTTGATGGCTTTTTTAGTGGCCAAGTTTGTCTGAGAAGCATTAATACTTCACACATTGTCTTGATTCCAAAAAAGGATGGTCCACAAGGAGTTTTAGATTACAAGCCAGTCTCCCTTCTAAACACCTCCAAGAAATTGCTAACCAAATTACTGGCAAATAGATTACCGATACCCATCATGAGGCTTATACACAAGAATCAGTATGCATGTATTAAAACAAGAACCATTCAAGACTGTTTGGGCTGGGCTATGGTATACATCCATAACGGTCACAAGTCGAGAAGGCTTTTGATAAGATTGAACATGGAGCAATACTAGACATCCTCAAAGCAAAGGGGTTTGAGCAAAAATGGATTAGTTGGGTCCAGGCAATCCTAAATTCAGGAACATCTTTAGTATTGCTTAATGGTGTTCTTGAAAAAGTTTTTCACTCTAAAAGGGGGGTCAGACAGGGTGATCCCTTATCACCACTGCTCTTTGTCCTTGCTGCTCACTTACTCCAATCTGTGTTGAACAGAGCTAAAGAACCGGGCCTTCTCCAAAAGCAGCATGGCTAGTGGTATGCATAGCAAGAGAAGAGGGAGGGCTAGGAGTGTTCAACATCAAAACCCAAAATGAGGCCCTACTGATTAAGCATCTTCACAAATTCTTTAATAAAGAAGATATACCCTAGGTGTCCCTTGTTTGGGAGAAATATTATCAGAATGGAAAATTACTTTTAAACACCAAAAGGGGTCCTTTTGGCAAAAAGATATTTTAAAGCTGCTAGACAAATACAAATGTATGGCAAGAGTTTAGATCAATGATGGAAAATCTTGCTTTCTATGGGAAGACCTATGAGATAGTCGGCAAGGCATGGCTTGTATTTGCCATTACTGGCATTGACGCAATCTTCACCGTCGGCGTGCTCATGGGCGAGGTCAAACATCTCCTAAACGATGATATTCTTTTTTTGCCCTATGTCTCGGATGACAATCTCGTTCTTCATGCCTGTTATGAAGGTGTTGATGACGTTGGAGTCGGCAACCTCCTACAGCTAGTTCTTGCGTTGGGTGAAGGACCTGATGTAGACACGTAGACTTTCATCATCCTCGCGCTTACATCCCAAGGTGAAGAAGAGAGTACTTGTCGGGGTATAGACCCGTATACCCTCATGGCTGCACATGGGCCGCGCCATCGGAGGTGGCCCAGCCCACAAGATGATGACTTGCGGTCCACTACAGAGTTCAGCGTGCACCGCGAGCTACAAGTTGTACTAGACATTATAATAATACTAAATAGAATACTTTATCTTGTAACCCTACCCCTCCAGAGTATATAAGGAGAGCCAGGGGTCCCCTAGCGGACAGGTTCCTACAGATCACCATACAGATCTCATACCCAATCAATACTAAATAACAGAGCATATGATGTAGGGTTTTACGTCATGCTGACGGCCTGAACCTGTATAAATCTTGTGTCTTATGTCTCTGTTACCATCCGGTTCCTGATTACGCGCACCTCTACCGATCAATCTACCATCGTGGGTATATACCCCTCGGTGGACTGCCGACCATATTTCATCAATAGTACTTACATTGAGTTGAGGTTCTAATAGAGCTATGAGTCATAATGTATTGAGGATCAAATCATTAGTAGAAGTGATATTAAGCCATGAGGTGAACTCATATGTGTGGAAATGGTTCAAGTCACATGCTCAAGGTGTTTTTGCTCAAAGAGAGGAGACAAAGTTGATTGCAACCCTTTATAAATTGATATTGAGACAATGGCATATGAAGACATTGAAGACTCAAGTGGTTGAAATGGTTATATTCTCTTGATCTTGAGTACAGGTATGTCGTACTATCCAGGGGGATGCAATACGAATCATAGACAAGTCTCAAGTACTCAAACTTACCGAACCCAAGTGCTAACATGAGAGAAATGCATTAGCACAACACTTAGACTTGTTGATATTAGGGCTTGTTCTTGGTTGGGCTGGATAGCCCTCAAAACAAGCTTTTTGGAAAGTCCAAAATCACTGAAAACGGAGTTCAGAGTAAAAGTTATGGTGTTTTCTGTGAGGTGACTTGTGCTGCTTTTAAGAGCTATGGAAGTGCCACGAATTTTCACACAGTGTGCGACAGTGCCGCACCTGTACATGTTATAATAGCTAGTTTTAAACTGCAATAACTAGTTTTGGGATTGGGTATATATACCCATCCCACGGCCCATGGATGGACGACTGGTGCTCCAAACATTCCTAACCCTTCCAAGCCTTGTTTGAGCTCGCTCAAACCCCTATCTTTACGAGAATGAATGATTAGTGTGTGATTAAGAGTAAGAGAGTAAAAGATAGCAAGTCAAACCTTGAGCACTTGTTAGGCTTTATCAATCATTCGTTGCGCATTTGTTACTCTTAGAGGTGAAGCCTCCTAGATGGCTATGCGTCGCTCTGCGGTGAGCCGCAGAAAAGTTTGTATTACCTAGGGATCTTAGTGAAAACCTCACGTTCAACCTCAGCGTTGGACTTGAGAAGAGGATAGGGTTGGAAGAGACCGAAAGCTTTTGTGGCTTTCTCAACAACGTGGATATAGGCAAGCCTTGGTGGCGAGCTGAATCACGGATAAATCGTGTGTCCTCTCTCTCTTATGTTTTGAGTTGCATTTTTTGTGTTCCACTTGATTTACTTGGTTGTGCGTGTTTGTGAGTGTAAGTACTTAGTGGACTTGCTACTAGACATCTCCAAGTTTGGTTTGAGTTTGGGTTCTAGGCGCAACTGTTGTTGAGCTGTCTACACACAAAGTGTGGAATTGTCGTGCTTATACTAAAAGCTGCATTGAGTTTAAATTTTAAAAAGGCTTATTCAACCGCCCCTCTAGGTGACATCAAGATCATTTCACCTGCTATCGCGAAGGCCATTCCGACCTTGCTGCTTCTGCTGTGTAGGTCTCGGGCGAAAGCCCTTATGAGCCTGGTGCTCCGATCATCGATGGTGACGTCTGTGGATGTCACTCCCTTTCTTGAAGGCATCGATACAAGCGTGACTGCTTCCGTTCACGCTTGGCGTGACCTTGTGCTCTCTCTAGTTGCTCTCCCACCCTATCTTGTTATTGGTCTGACTACCCTCCTACCCCTTGGCTTTTGCACGCACTGCTTGCTGCCAGGTGCTTGCCATCAACGGCTTGCTTTGTCGTACTCTAGCTCACTTGAATGCTTCACCTCATCACATGCTGGGTTGTGAGGACCTTGATCTTCTCCTCTGGATCTCCTTGTTCTCTTACTGACGGTCCTCTCCCTTTGAGGCTTCCTTCCCCCAAATGCCGTAGGTGGGCGTCAGTTGGACCCTAGGTGCTTTTATAGGCGATGCAACTCACGGCTACCACCTGTTGGCTTCGACTTAATGCCTTCAGCTTCCTAGCTGTCGTCCTGGCTCTCGTCTGTAGAATCTCATTCAATACCTTACAACCGCATATGGTTAGAGTTCTTCAGGGTCTGTCTTTGGTGCTAGCATAGGTTAGGAAGTAGTGCTTGCACATGCTCCGGTTAGTAGGCTAGGCCGTGTCAGTACGTGAACCATATCGTTTTTGTTGTTTTGTTAAGTGTTGTAATCCTTCTCTCTCCTTGTCTTGTACTTTACTGACCTTCGAGGAGTGTGTGCGTGTGTTTGTTTCTATGTACTCCCTCTGTCTCTAATTAACTATTATTTTCACTTTTCAAGAAATAACTTTGACTAAATATGTATAAAAAATATTATTTTTATGGTACATAATTACTATCAATAGATAGATCGTTGAATCTAGGCCTTGTTTAGATCCCAAATATATCCCCAAATTTCACTATGCAAAAAGAAGATTCCCCATCACATCAAAATGTCGGCATATGCATGGAGTATTAAATGTAGATGAAATCAAAAACTAATTGCATAGTTTTGTTGTACTTTGCGAGACGAACGTTTTAAACCTAATTAGTCAATGTTTGAACAATTTTTACCTAATAAAAACAAAATGCTACAGTGTATTCACTGTAGCTACAGTGACTCAGCAGCCCCCAAATCGGGGGAACTAAACACGGCCCTATTTTTATAATAAATTTGTTTGGAGATATAAATGTCACTAATATTTGCTATAAATCTAGTCAAACTTATCGGCACACAAATCGTAGCGACAAATATTTAGGCACAAAGGGAGTATGTGTTTTACTTCTGATCTATATACTGGGTGGATCGAGGAAACACACCTCATTTTCGAAGAGATCAAAGGCTGCATCAGCTTCTAGAGTTTTGACATTAAACGTAAGTTCTTCCTTATCTGTGCAGTATCTTGCAATGCTTGCTTCAGTTGTTATCACAATGATGACAGTTCTAGATTCAGAGTGTCTAGATACCAACGAAGATTGTATCAAATCCCATTCCTGTATGGACTGAAGACCATCGATAACGACAAGGCACCGACGTGTACTTAGAAGCTCACGACACTTCCCGATGGCTCCTTTGATCCCCACGGTATTAGAGGGTGCAGTTTCCTTGGCTTGAAGAGACTCCGAATGAAAATCCATAAGCAAGCTCCGTGAGAAGTCCCTTAAATTGAAGGGTCGGGAGTGTGATAAATCCACCCAACCGTATTCTTGAAATTGCTGGTTCTGAAGTATCCTGTCGCAATACAAGTTCTTGACAAGAGCTGATTTCCCCACGCCAGGTATCCCCCAAACAGACAGAACTTGGGAATGGTTCATTTGAACCTGAACTGTACAGTGACGAAGTTGATCCATCTGCAATCGGCGTCCAATAAGGGAAGAATTCTGCATCCAGTCCCTGGCTGCTTTCATTTTAGAGTTGGGGACGATCCTGTGGTAGGAGGAATAGACAGTCCTCTGGTTATGGCTTAAGTCATACTCTGTTGATATCTGCTTGCTTCCTGTCGATGTGCTATCATTGTTGGCCTCATTTTTATCTCCATCGTCATGAAAATCCTAAAAACAAGAAACGCGTAAAAGACAAAGAGAAAAAAGTTCTTAATTCTGTGCAGAACTCTTAATCAGATAAATAAGAATAAAAAATAAGAGTAAAATTCATGACTGCTCCTCAAATTTACGTTATTCTGTAATTGATGGTCCGCTTATTCTTAAATTGCATTGTTACGGGCCTTAAGCTCTGTCCAGGTCTATGTGGCTGTCCAAACAAATACGACCCCAACCCACAAATCAATGTGGCATACTAAGGCCCCATTTGGTAACTAGAAACGTTTCTGACTCATGCGAGAATCAGAAGAATCCTTGCCAAATGGGTTAGGGGTCAGAAACGTTTCACTCCAGAATCACTAGAAACATTTCTCGTTTTTATACCTAAGCAGATACGTCACTTAGTTGGTTTCGCGTTATTCTGATTCTTGCCCCCTTTTATTAGTAACGATTTTTTAGTTAATTCTTTTAAGTGAAACAAGTTAAAATAAGTTTATTTAAGTTGTTCTTTGTCCACAAAAAATATTGATTTTTTTGAAGAAAATATTTTCATTTATATGATTTCCTTATGAAAAACGTTTTTTAATCAGAATCTAGTCTACTATTTAGGAAGTGATTTTGATTCATCATCTTAAAACGTCTCTTAAAAGAATTTAGATCCGAAATGTTTCCGCTAGAATCTAGATCCCTACCAAATGAAAAGTGTGTGCTCACATGGATCCGATATGTAGGACCACATATCGGCTCCATCTCTCTTTTCTGACCTTTCACTGACCATGGCTGACACTCATGTTGCTCACGAGCCATGCGAGAAGGGGGAGAAGTCATAGGCGGATGGCCCGGCCCAGTGACGTGTGGTGGAGGGTGCAAGCTCTAGGGCGTGAGCCAAACATGGCAGGGGACACAATGGAGGATAGGAGGATGGTGAGCCGCACTTCGGCGGTTTAGATAGTGGAGGCAACTCATCGATGCGGTGATGGAAAACTCAGTGGAACTCCAATGAGCAATTTCTCTGCATATGAGACTCTTTGGCAGAATCCAACACCACTACTGAGTTCATCTTGAAGAGTTCTATACACCCCTATGTGGCCGGTTACGATGATCTTCATTGTTGTACCTTTGACCCTTGTCTCTCTCCAACTCCGGCTGCTGATGATGAGACCAAGCCACCAATCGTGGTTTATCCGTACTCAACCCCGTGCGTGAACTCCGCTCGCCACCAATGCCACAACAGCCTAGTGCTATGCTCTGGTCGTCACTGCCCTCCTCCCATCGGTCAATCATGTTGCACCAGCGCAGCCGCACCGCCCACCAGCCCAGCCTAACCTTGTTGGTCGCAAGCATGGATGGGCTGCAAAGCCCTAGCCGGCTATTGCTGGCCACTGCTTCCAAAGAAGATGATAGTTTTGGGAAATAACCTTGAGGAAGTTTGTAAATATTCATCTATTTCATGTGCCTAGCTATCAGCCTATGCTATCTTACATATAATGCCCTCTAATCTTCTATGTCAAACAATCCAGTCATATATTGGCCCTGCATATTAGAGTCTCGTCAGCACACACTCAACATGCCACATGAGCGCAGAGGCACGGGCATCGACAGTTTGGATGACCGCTGAGTCCCGAACAGAGCTTAAGGCCCAAAACAATGCAATTTAAGATTACCGGCACCGACATAAGGCCATAACTTGTCAAGTTTGAGAAGGCCATGCACTTCACTCAAAATTAATATCATAGCTCTTATGGTGCAACTGTAATAAACTAACTCGCTAACCCGAAGAACTATAGTTTATTAGTTTGATAATATCGTAATATCAGTAACTACCATAGGTTTACGGAAAATTATAACCAAAATATAGGTGAATATCTAGGCGTGACCAGAAAATTTGAATGAGTAGGGAGGGGGCATATACTTACAAATGAGTTATTAAGGGGGCAAAATCAATGTCGGGTTTACTTTGATAGGGTTGGGTAACTTAGATGCAAATGTAGGGGTAACTTTGATAGAGCGAGGTAGCTTAGGTGCAAGTGTGGGTTACTTTAAATTATATTTCATGATGATTGAGGTAAGCAAATTTAGAGGCTATGTTAGGTTATCTTTCATAATGGCATAGTCATTTAATCAAGATGGAAATTTAAGAGTTACTTTGTGTTATCTTTCGTAATGTTAGATGAGTAACTTAAATGCACATCTATGAGTTATTATATGTTATTTTTCATAATATCAAATGTGGCAAATGATCCCGCTATGTAGGATTTTTTTCTTATTTGGCAATCGACTGCCGAAGAGAGAGGATAGTGATGTGGTTTTGGCACGAAATCCAACCATTAAACCATCTACAACTGTTAGGTAGAGTTGTTTTGTTTTATATTAGTTTCGGGTCCAATGTCATAGGAACAAATATTTGCTACAATTAATGGCATCGGTATCATGAGAAATATGCTAAGTATGGGTTTGATTGGTTGCATGCATTAGCCTGTATCCAAGCTTATGCAATGCAGTTTGTTCGTGTTTGGTTGCCTAGTATAGGCCTTCAGGGCAGTCACAAACTTACAATGCTAGAAACCAAAGTTAGTTTCCATGTTTATTTAATTTGTGTAGGTACTACATAATAGAAACTATGTTTCCAATGGATATTTTCCACATAATGATCTTTTGTCCAATCACATATCTTCTCTCTCGCTCATGCATCTATCACATCTCTTCAATGTCTTGGTTCCCCTGTAGACATGTTTTTTTATTAAAAAACAAATTCCTGGTCTCTCTTCTTTAAATGTAGTGCCACATCATCTTTTATGCTTAGTTGGCACCCTAATTAATAACATAGAAACCATGTGGTATCTGGGTTAGGAGTGCCCTTATGCAGTCTTTCACAATGCTTAAAAGCAAGTTCAATGCAGCAATAGCTAGTACGCTAGATTTGATTGTATTAGACAATGCAGATTTTACACAAGCTGATATACACGTAAAAATTAGATATTCTCACTCCGCAGACATCTACTAGAAATACGAGATGTCAACTAGCAAACACAATTTTATCAAACATGGCTGACCTATGCAAGATAGAGGTGGCTACATTCAACAAATGTAAACAACCAAACACAATTTTATCAAACATAGCTTACTTATACAGGATAACTAAGCACCAAGCTACAGTATATGTTTATGCTAATTTTAGTTGTGTTGCATAATGTCTAATGCAGACTAAAGCTAATGCAAGCAACCAATCAAACCTAATGTATTAGGAGAGTAGTATTCTTCTTATAATCATATGACATGGCAGTTTTGGAGCAAGTTGTAAGGGCCTGTTTGAATCCTCTTCTCTAAACTTTAGAACTAAAGTTTGCAAACATGTGGGTCCAAAGTTATCTCTAAACTTTAGCCCACCTCATATTAAAGTTTTAGATCTCAAAATTGATCTAAATTGCTCTAAAGTTTTTAGAGTTCTAAAGTTTAGAGAAGGGGATCCAAACAGACCCTAATTCAATGGATTGGGATTAGCCTAACAACAACATGGAGAAATAGGAATACTACTCACACTACGCCAGAACACGCAATCACTTCTCGGCCATCACTGTTAGTTATGGTGAAGCTGACAGTGATATCTCACTGTCGGTTCGTGGCTTGAACTAGCAATGATAGCACACACGACAGTGATAGGTGGTCTGTGGCTCCAACCGGTAGTGATAGCTTGTTTTGCACAAAAAAATCATAACTTTTTCCTATGACATCGAATCAAGATAAACTTTACATCAAAACTGTAGAGTTTAAAGAGATCTAAAACTTTATGGTTGACAACCTTTTGATTTGAGATGGTTTCCAAGTCCAAATATGCAATATGCATTCTCAGATCAGATTTGATATGATTAACAATGTCAAATAGAGATGAAGCCAACATCAAAATTGTAGTACTTGACGAGATCTATAACTTTTCAGTTAACAACTTTTTCATTTAAGATTGTTTGGAGTATCAAATATACAATATAATATTCGAAATTGTGTAGTTAAAAGAATAGTGTCGGCTATATAGTGACATGTGTTTTGTAGCTCAGTTAGTATATGCGTGCGAGGTCAGGCTGGGCAAGTTTACACCGAAAAACCGAAAGTCAAACTGAACCGAGCCGAAATATCGGTTTTTTCGATTTTCGGTTTCGGTTTTTAGAGCTGAGAAGTTCAGGTATCGGCTTCGGCTTCGGTTTTCCAGTCCCAGCTAACCGAGCAACCGAGGAAACCGAATATACAGCGATGAGATGAGAGGCAAGCAGTCGAGCACCAAGCACATCAGTACATCACCAGGCAGCCAGCGGCCCAATAGCCCAGCAAAGGTCCAAGCATCACCTCATATATAACCAGCACATCACTCTTGTTCGTAACCCTATCTCCACGAATCCTCCACAAAAGCACAACGCGGTGGCAGCGGCGGCGCATCCTGGTCAGTGGTCACGGCTCAGCTCAGAGCTCACGCAGCCCTACGCGGCGGTAGCGGGGCTGAGGACAGGGCGGCGCAGTTGCCAGCAGCGCGGGCGTGGCGCCGCAGTCCAGAGCAGTGGCCCATCGTGGTGCACAGGCTGCGGCGGCGGCCGGTGGGCCGAGGCTGGTCGGGCGGCGGCGCATCCAACAAGTCGACGAGATGGCGAATCAACCTGACGAACCGACGAAGGCTCAGCGTCCGCCGTGCGGCATCTCAGCATATCTGCATATGTCGATTGATTTTTTTTCTTTTTCTTCCTTGTTTGTAATCTGAGATTCTGAGAGCATCTCCAAGAGTTTGTCAATTTTTACTTGGCAAATCTTGTGATTTGCCAACTCTCAAAGCTATATAAAAAAACAGTCTTCCTCCAATAGTTCGCTATTATTGACTTGGCAAAACCAAAAAAAAAGGCCATGGGCTAATTTTTCCAGTGCGATCCATCTGTTTTCCCGGTCACCGTCCCAGCTGGAAACCTGTTCATTTGGTGTCATGTACGTACCTGTTCATTTGGTGTCATGTACGTATACTTCTACTGTATGTGCTTGCTTGTCGTCAAAGAGCAGCAGCGAGGGGACATGGATCAGTAGCAGCAGTAAACAAGAAACAGCGGCATCAATCGGACAAAGCGCAGCAGCTAATGCCGGCCGACATGCACCAGCTAGCAGTCAAGACAAACCGAGATGCACTAGCTAGGAGTAGCAGACAACTCGACAAAATGTACAGGCTCGGGAGAGGCACAAGCAAGCTGTCACGGAATCACCAGATGCGCACGAGGATGCGCGCGAGCGACGAGCGCGTATATTTGCGCGTTGAGGAGGCATTTTTGCCAACTTGCTATTAATGCCAAATTGTTTTGCCAAACTGTTGGAGGCTATTTTTTCTTGTTTTGCTAAAATTATGTGGATGCCAAGTTAAGATAGCAAACTCTTGGAGATGCTCTGAGTACTTGGATCTGAAGCACAACCTTCTTTTTTTCCCTGCTGATGTAGGCTTCGGTTTGTTCGGTGGAAACCGAAAACCGAATATAAAAAATCGACACCGAATTCGTCTATTTCTGTTTTTAAAAGCAACTGATCGGTTGTTCATGTCTGGAAACCGAAGTTTTTCAAACCCAAATAAACCGAACCGATTTGTCGGTTTAAACCGATTGCCCACTCTGAGTGCGAGGGAACCAGGGGGCGATTGGTTGCCTGTATGCGCCTCTTCCAGGCTCGCCGGATGCAACATCTCGCTGATTGGTTGGCTGCAGCAGACGTTGGGCCAGGCTAGCGCGGTGCAAATTCAGTCCGTCAGCCTGCTTCCCGTGGTGCGAGATTTTTGGGCGTTTCTCCGGAGCCTGTCCCGCGCGGTGTAGGCGCGTGAATGTGAGCGAGCAGCGCAGGCAAGAAAAGGAGTGAGCACTTGAATGAACAGGCAACCAAACACAATCGCCTGCTGGCTTGCCTGTGCACATACATGAACCAAACAACAAGCTACGGCATCTGGTGAGCATGGCCAGAGGGAGCCTGCATCTAGCGTGCGAGCCGGGCTCCGCTCGTCCGAGAACCAATCAGGCCCTAAATGTTGAGGTCTCGAGTTTGAATCCTATAAGAAATTAAGAACCACATATTTTTTGATTTTTTACCATTTATTAGAGTGAGGCTGCCAATCACTGCCGATTGGCCAGTGATATGGGGTTCCCACACGAGATTTTTTACCATTTATTAGAGTGATGAGGCTGCCCCATCACTACCGGTTGCCCAGTGATACGGGGTTCCCACCCGACAGTTATTATGAAATATGGTGAGCCCAGTGATAGGGGTTCCCACCCTACAGTAATTATGAAATCTGGTATAGTGTCAGTACTATAGAAGGGATATTAATCCAGCATGCACTGAAGGATCAATCACAATTCAAACACATAACAAAGACCAAGGCTACCGGCAGTGATAGGACAGTAGAAGGGATGTTATACAGCGTGCACTGGAGGATCCATCACAATTTACACAGATAACAAAGACCAAGGCTAAAAGAAAATAGAGGAAGTAGCAATGGAGTAATTTTATTTCCAGAATTAAGGTAAAACTGGTGGTGTTTAGGGTTTACCTCTCTCAAGAAGGCACAAATAGAGTGTTCACCCGGCAACTGCTTCAGGTCCAATACTAGGTACGGACGTCCCACGCATAAACTTGCAACTTCGTATTTCTGAGAGGACACGACGATCCAACTGCCATTCTTTCTGTTTGGAAGGAACGTCCGGATAGAATCCCACTCTGCCATGGTGGGCAGGTCCTCCAAGACGACGAGGTACCTATTCTTGTCAACTATCTGAACGAACTCACTGAGGAGATCGGCACTCGCATCCATACTAGTTAGGACATCAACACCAACGATTGCTCCTTTCCGTTCTTGGCAACTGTTTGCGTAGAAGTGAGCCATCAAGGACCGGACAAACTCACGGGGATTGAATGGGTGAGTGAGGTTGACCCAGGCTCGGCATATGAAACTTTGAATGATCTCTGGATCACTGTAGCAGCTTCTGATAATGGACGTCGTCCCAATACCTCCTTCTGCCCCCCACACCGAAATCACTTGAAGGTCAGCATCGTCCTTATTGGTGATAAGCTGGGTGAGATCCCCTAAGATGCGGTGCCTTCTCTTGTCGTAACCAACAGAAATAGGAGGCACCGGTTGTTGCTGCCTGAGGATGGGCATGGACCTGATGGTGGAGGGGATGCTAATGTTCTCCACCCTCTTCCTGAACGTCTTGATCATAGACGTTGCTGGCCTGTATAGGCGAAGCCTCGAGGGCAGGTACCTCCACGATATGGGCCTATCCAGGAAGAAGAAGACCTCATCGATGCAGTCTTCTAGGTCATAGGCCAGCTCACGCATCTGCGTCGTGCTGTTCCACACCATTACGTGGTTGTCGTGCTCGTCAATGTCTTTAAGGTAGGAACGGATGCTCTTGAAGATGTTCTTCAAGAACATGAGGTCACCCTGCACCATCTCGTCCATATTTAACTCGTCGATAGCTGACTGGGCCTTGCTGATCGCGGCCTTCACCACCGACTTGGCTAACCCAGTCACCAAGTCCTGCATTGTGTACTGTACGTGCTCTTTCAGTCTGCTGACTCCCTTAATGTTGGTTGTTTCTTGTGTGGTGTAGCTAGTAGCAGGAAGCAGTGATGCTTGTGCCGGAGACGAGGATGTATCCACTGAAAGTACCTGGAGTTGGGATTTTTATAAGCGGATATCAGCAGAAGCCGTATTCTAATAAGAAAATTGAAGTGTTGGAGTTACGGTTCCTAAATACACATGATGCAGAGTTTCCTCTTCCATCCAGACTAAAGATAATAATATAGCCCTGCTGCTGGCTGTACGGATTTTTGCAGCACATCTCTCAGATCCGAGTACTAGAAAGATATGCTAGATGAGTTGAGTCTTAACTACTAGTATTATTGTACTCCTACCTATGTCACTCGCTACAACTTTCAATAAATACAAAAACAATTCATCTGGGATTCTGGGCTGTTGAGGTGCTTGTGGAAATTTAATGGCCGAAATAATTTCCTTTGTATTATCTGGTGGTTAGACTTAACGATAGAAACATGCTTATAGCAATGTATAAAAAATGCATCATCAAATGGTCAATGTTAAACAACATTTATGGCCATCGGTCTACTATTTTGAGGCATAATAATTTTCGCATACTATTCTATCAACCCGTGGTACTGCACGTGCACCGACTAGAATATTAGAAAATATAAGCATTAGATGTTCATATTTAGTTTCTACGACTAACCAAATTTGTTTATCTTTGCTCGCACTCTCTCTTTGTCCATTTTCTAAATACTCGTATTGATATCTATAATCTCTATCGGGCCGTGATGATCTTATCAATTACTATATATCTTTTTTACATCCATATACACATAAGTTAGGACAGTTCTTGTTGCAGCTTATGTCTCGTGATGTCATGATTCTTAATTTAAACATTTTAAATTTAAATCTTATTAGTTGTTATGCATTTTTTTTATCGGCATGTAAAGTTGAAACTCTTTTTCTTATTGTGTCTATTACCCAATAAAGCTCTCCTTTTGTATTTCATTAAATGTACTATGATGACATAAATGGTCATTTAAGCCTGCACTGCAGTGCTCGATATAGGAGGTGCACCTTGGAGTGAGATTTAGGAGGGGTGAGTCAAAAGGATATTGATATTTAGACTAACAATCATGTTTACTCCAAAAAAAATTTAAACACCAGGGAGGCCATGACCATCTTTGGTCTATACTAACCTCCTCCGTTGCTTGAGATGTTGAATTTCCTCTATCAAGAGACTATAGGTGTTGTAGTATTTCTTTTACAGGAAAATAGAGTGTTAATAATTATATTATGGATATGTCATAATGTTTGTCGAAATATATAAATTTATCTAAATTAACAACTTACATAAATTATTTTCATGGAAATTAATATAATCTTAAATGAATTGGTACATGCATTGTTAAGTGAACATTTTCCATGATGGATAAAACATACAAAAAAATTTGTATGCACATGAATGTATGTATACTTGATATGCATGATGGCACAACATGCATTTTTTTACTTAATAGTAGTAGAATTGGGTAATTTAAATGGGTAATTTAGATATAAATGTAATAGTTACTTAGATTGCCTATCACAATGGTAGGGCAAGTAGTTTTATACAAATTTAGGGGTTACTTTAGATTATGTTTCATAATGTTAATGGTATAGGTGTGTAATTTAGATGTAAATTTAAGGCATTATCTATCATAATGATAGGGTAGGTAATTTGATGCAAATTTAGGAGATTATTTTAGATAATGCTTCATAACGGTAGGTGTGGCTAATTTTCAAGAAAATTTAGGGAGATCCTTTATGTTGTTTTCACAATGGCGAGGGTGGATAATTTCTTATAAAACATCTTAGAGCCAGTAGATATTATTATCAAGGCATAATTTGCTACACGATATTGAAAGTGAAGTCACGTTGCCAACAGGCACCAGAAAAAGTCCAATTGGTTGATGCCTGGTGGACACTCTGGTTTGTGACAAATTTTCTAGAAGACACCGCGCTAATTAAAATATTCATTTTTGCCTTGGGAGGAGAGAGAACAATGGTGAAATGTGCTTTTTGTCCCTAGCTCTTTCTTCTTCCTCCACCCTTAGCGCCTGTTTGGCAAGGCTTCTAGTGGCTCCGGCTCCTTCTGAACTAGCTACTGTAGCAGGGAGCCATTTTTCTCTCTCCTCGTGAAATGAACTAGGAGCCCAAAGAAGGCACGTTTTCTAGCTCCTCTGGCTCTGGCTCCTCTGGCCCTGAAGCATGGAGCTGTAGCCAGAGAGAGCCCTGCCAAAGAGGGCCTTATTTTCTCCTATTCTCCCCTTGCATCGACAGGTGGGAACCATCAGGGGTCTTCTCCTACGTCCCGATGCCTCCCCATCTCCTCGCCCTCCAGTATGAACCGAGATCGAGCTCCCCGTCTCCATGGCATATTTCCGGGAGACATATTTCCTTCTTTTAATATGTTATGTGTAGGACGCCGGGGGGTGGCTGGTCGCGGCCGTTCAAGCACACAACTGTGGTTCTGGCGCACAGCGTTTGAAAAGGCAAGCAAGCATAGCGCCACATGGCCATAGGGCGCACGATGAGGGACCTCGCGGCAGTGGGGCAAGCACAGGCAAGGTGATGGTGTAGAATCGAGGCTCAGGACAAAGGAGACATTGTCGTGGGCTCGTGGCCCCTGAAGCGGTGGCCGCCAGATCTATGGTCCAAGGTTGTGGGATGCAGCTGGATGTGCAATGGTACATCTGCAAGAGGAGGCCATGGAGGAGGTGTGAGGGCTTTACCAGATGCCATTGTTGCCTCCTCAGTCAATGTTGCACGCGCGCCTAGAGCTCCCTCGCACACCACCAGCGCTGCCTCCACTATCGAGCTCCCCCGCACATAGCCATCATCTCCCGACCGAGCTCACATGCATAGCGCCGCCACCTTGATGGAGCTCACATGCATACTACCCTCTTCCCAACCACTCATGCGTGTCGCAGCCGTCCTACAGCGCAAGAGTACCTCGCCAGGATGAGAGAGGGAGGAAGGAGAGAGAAGACCGTGGAGGGGGACCACCATGGTGGAGGGAGACAGGAGGAGCCATGGTGTGGTGGATAGAGAAAGGGGGAGAGAAAAATAGAAATAGGAGGAAGGAAGAAGAAAGGGTCTAGGGCAAAGACATAATTTCGTTATTGTTCTCTCTCCTGGTTTTCGTTGACAACACAACTTCACTTTCAGTTACAGATGGACATTCAGGCCGCACGGCACGGCATGGCCCGCCAGGCACGCTGTCGCGTGCCACTAGGCCAGGTCGAGTCAGGCGACGTGCCTAACCGACAGCCCAGGCATGGCCTGCTGGGCCATTTTTTGGGCTAGGCCGGCTCGAGAAGCATGGCCAATCCAGCATGCTGATCGGGCCGAGGCCCTCACAGTCAGCGCGAGAGGGAAGCGCGCACACCGGATGGCAGGCCATGGACGCCGTCGGACCACGAGGAAGCGCACTAGGAACGTCCAACCGCGGACGCCACCGCAAGGGAAGCGTGCTAGGTAGGGGAGACAACCGGCAATGCCTGGCGAGGAGACAACCACACAATGCTTGGCGCCTTGGTGGAGGCCAGAGGGAAGTCGAGCAGGCGCTAGGCGGTTGCGGGAGGGAGGGATGCGAGCTAGGAGAAGGGAAAGACTGCGTCGCTGCGGAATTGGGAAAGGATTGGGAGTATATCTGTATCTACACGGTAAAGGACCAATTCAAACAAAGCTTCGTACACCTCATATTTATGTCTCCCGCTGTTATATTATAACCCACACATTGTGCATCAAGGGTTATGTACACAGGGATACAACTTCATAAAAATCAAATCAATGGCTCTTGAGCCTTCCTAAAAGGCTTCAACTTCATCTGACGTCCACAATTCTTCGGATCATCCAGCGGCTTCAATGCACAACGCACAGCCCCCCGTACGCCCTTCGCCCCCCGCACGCCCTCCGTGCGATCACAATGCCTCCCATCAATCACGTGCGGAAATCGCGTCCTTAGGCGAAAGAAGAAAGCCCTCAATCACGCGCCACGGCATGGAAGCATCTTCCTTTCATGTCGTCCTCACAATGATTGCTGATTTCCTTTCTTCCCTGTGGATCAACCAGGCAGACCGATGCGGTTTGGATCTTTTTGTTTTCCATTTCATCCCATTCATTGCCATGGCAGCCTCCTCCCCCTGAACAATGAACGCCAGTTGCTTCGTCGTTGATGGTCAGCTTCTGATCCTTCACCAACCATCTCTATCACCTGATCGCGGCGTCAGGGTGCCTCCTGCTGCGCCAGTCGCCTCTCGTGGGCTCGGCCGAGGGAGCGTTTGTTGACGTCCCGCGGTGGGGGAGCGCGACGAGCGCAGGGGCGCCACACCCATTCTCCTCGACGCCTCCCCACTGCCCATCGTCCTCATCTGCAGCATCTTCGGCTTCGGCAAAGGGCTATGAAACCAAACAGAAACTCTCTTTCTCTCGGTTCTGTTTTGGCCTTCCTAGCGGGGGCGGCTAGTGTTTGGTGAAATGCCACGGCGGCAGCATCCTCACGTGTTTTCCTCTTTGGTCTTTGCTTCCGTGCTAGAAGCTCGGAGGCCTCTCCTACTTCGCCGGCGCCGAGAGGGACAGGTGCTCGTTCTAGATATGAGATCGCTCACCGACATCTAGGGCTAGATATAGAAACAGCTCGGGTCGGGTCAGCTCGGTTTGACTCGTTAAGATATCAAGCCAGCTCGGATGAGCTGGCTCGTTTGGCTCGTGAGCTAGAGGGGAAGAAAAAGAAATTAGCAATAAACAACATATAATTTGTCCACTGATTTATCAATCTACTGTCCATGCAAAAGGAAACATACATATACATGATATGTATAAAGTGATGATGTGTAGTTAATATAAAGTTTTGTCCAACAGATCGGGTTCCTTGCGGTTACTAGTCTGTGAATCAAGCAAATCCAAATCTACAACTAAACAAATATCTGATAACCCGCCGTACAGGTGTAGGTCCTGAGTGGAACACAGCTTGAGGAGGTGACTTAGGATTTGTGTGCGAGTGACAAAAATTAACATACTAGACTGGTGGGTCGATTTTTGTTGGTTTGATAGTGGATGTTCTGGCTCATTTGGCTCGTGAGCAGCTCACGAGCTAAAAGCCGAGCTTGGCTCGTTAGAAAATTGTAACAAGCCGAGCCAAGTCAAGCTGAGTTGGCCACAAGTCAAGTGAGCTAGCGAGCTTCGAGTTTTTCATCTCATGACATGTGGGTGGTTCAGAAAAAAACTTACTACTGCTAGCATACTTCTCTCATCGTAATCATCATAATACAAAACCTGCCAAATATTCCCATTTGGTAGTTACCCGCTACTTTACCTTTTTCAACGATAATAATATACAGCGGGCGTCCGGACGGGGACGGACGCACCCGACCCGCGCCGAACCCGACCCACCCGTGCCGCACGCCGCCTCCCGCACTCCTTATCTTTCCTTGACCGCTCACTCCCGCAGCGGTCACGCCCCTCCCATTCTACTACCGCCCCACCTGCCTGCCGGGACGGACGATGCGCGCCGCGCGCCAACTTGCTGTTGCCCCACCTGCCAGCCGGTGCTCCCTCCCCCCCTCCGTGACCTCCATTGCTACCCTATGCCCCAAGCAACTCGGCTCCCGCTCCCCTCACCAGAAACGAGGATGACGGCGGCGGCTCCGACGAGGTAGGTTGGTCCTCCACGGGATCTGAGCCCTCCTCCTCCTCATCATCCTCCTCCTGATCTGAGGGACACGTCGGTGGCTAGGGTTCCGACAAACTATGAGGTCCTATTCTCTCTTCCCTCTGGTGAGCTCAAAGGTGATGGGCCAAGGCCTGGAGCCTCGAATCCATCCTCTTGCTGTTTTTGTACGTTCTTATTGTTTCTCCATGTTGCAAGGGGATTTTTGGGATATTGCAAGAGATGATTTTTGAATGTTGCAATAGGGTGATTCATGTGTTGCAGAAAGGGAGTTCTAATATTGGGATTTGTATTTTTCCCCTAATGTTGCAACAGATGATTTTAATTGTTGAAATTACCTTTTTCAAATGTTGCATCACTAAAAGGTGATTTGAGATGTTGCAGTACATATTTTTCGATGTTGCGGTATATAATTTTCGATGTTGCAGTACATATTTTTCGATGTTGTACTACATAGTTTTGCGATGTTGCAGTATTTATATTCCGATGTTGCACTACATAGTTTATATAATTTGCGATGTTGCACTTGAAAGTGTTTCGTGCTCTTAGGATAGGAGTGCGGTGGGGAACAGGGACAGGGGCGCGGTGGGAAACGGGGACGGGGGCGCGGTGGGGGACAGGGGGCGCGGCGTGGATGGCGGAGTGTCGAGGGGACAAGTCGTGCGCGACTGGCGTGGGACGGGCCACCGCGACGGGCGTGGGCGGACGCTCCTATCCGGATTTGGTTCGCTCGTATCGTTCGTGTTCGGATTGAATGGAATCATCACGCTGAGTGCCCCCGAAGTTCGTCTGGACGCACGCTCGCGCATGACGTCTAGGCGCTAGGATAACCTTTTTTTAATGGATCAAGTGGGGTTTTACCCCCTACTGGAATTTTATTAAAAAATAAAACAGTAGCAATCCGCGTACAAAGTTTTTGCTTTACCTTTTTCAATCACCTTGTCAGTAGATTATGTTTCTTATAATTATGATTTGGTATCTTCTCCGTGCCTGTGAACTAGAAAGATTATGTCCTCCTGAATATATAGATCGCTGGAGATTTAATTGTTCTTGGCGATGCAGGGCGCGCGAGCTGTTCTACTACCACAAGGGCGGGCAGGTGGATTTCGGCGAGGAGCACAGCAAGGCTTGCGGTCACAACACAGGTTTGGGAGAATATATCACACATGTAGGGATTCCGAAGAACACAATACATGACCATGGCCTTTCAGAAATTCCTTTTCCATTAGTCTTTGTATACATGGCTGTTCTAATTTGGTGCAGGGCACTATCCTGTGTGGGACGAGCACAACCTAGTGTATTTTGTCGGGCACTCTGCTGGCGCAGGTTGTGAGGATGCATCAGATGCTTACCGACAAGGTACACAGACAAGAGATTTTCAGTTGTACTCACAAGTGATAGCTGCTTATTGCTGCGGAATTAGTCATGCCTATCATGCGCTTTCAGAGGGATGGTTCTTGTGACTATATACAGAAAGGATAAACGTACAAACAAAAAAGCCAGCATAGTTTTTCCACATAATTCTTACCGTCCGTATAAGATAAGATGCAACAGTCTATGGAGCGCGATACTTGACGAGTTACCATGTGCGTCCTTATTTGTAGTAGTAGTTCAAACAAACCCAAAAGGCTATCTCTAGGAAGGAAAATAAAACGGTCTAAGAAGCAAGCAAATTGCTGATCATGAGCTATTTTGTAGGTTATGGTGAAACACCTTGCACACAAAATTTGCTATTTACTTAGAGCTTCTTCACTCCACTATGAAGAAAGTAACATAAGTACTAAGGGTGTGTTTAGTTGAGAAAAATTGGGTGAAAAGTTAATGTAGCACTTTTCGTTGTTATTTGGTAAAATTTGTCCAACCATGGATTAATTAGACTCAAAAGATTCGTCTCGAACTTTACAGACAAACTATGCAATTAATTATTTTTTTTACCTACATTTAATGCTCCATGCATGCGTTCAAAGATTCGATGTGATGGGTGAAAGAGAAAATATTTTGGGTTTGCATGGGAAGTAAACAGGGCCTAAAAACCTTAGTCATTAATGTTTATAGAAAACAAGCAATTAGTTCCGCATTTTTTTTTGATCTTCAATTGGGCTCTCAAAGTGGACTGTAGAGCCCGGCTGTGCTATCTCTATGTTCTGGCAATTGTCCTGCTGCATATGCAAAGCTCGATACTCCTTATCTACTTGCTTCCCCATTTCTGATAGCGATTTTAAGCAAATATCTGCAAGGGACCTGGAGCTGTTTTTATGTCTTCTGGTATATTTTACTGTGTATTTAGTTATATCTCAAGAATCCCTGATAAGGTCAGTCAACGCTTGGTGCTACTGGCTTTTTCCCCACTATTGCTTTATAGAAGTGCTGATGTGCAGGCGTGGCCGTGTACTATATATTCTTGCTTAGAAGTGTTAGAATTCCTGGCATATTTTTCTGTTTTAACATGTCATTACTGAGCCACTTGGTTCTTCCTGCAGCGACGGCTCCTTCTGCCCTTTATGTCCTTGATAAGGTTGAATTGGACAACCTCCCATTGATCTTAACTGTTGCCAACTTATGCAACAAATCTTGTGTGTTGATGCAAGGCTAAGTCTTGGATTAGTTTCACCAGAGGACAAGGGCTTCCCTAACATGCATGTAAGAAGAGTACACAGAGCGCTGCATTCTGATATTTTTGTGATTAATCCATGTGCAAATATGCTTTGTGCTCTAAAAGTGTTGATCAAATGATGATTGATGCAATTCTGAGGTCCATTGAAATTTCCTACCCTGAATTGACTAATGTCTTGATGGTCAATGAGTATTGATCAAACTTCTCCGATGCTTTTCATGGGTAATGAAGAAGCTTTGGCAGCATGCAAGGCTAGAACTAGAGGCCTTCGTTCTTGTGGAGATTGATTTTCAACTTATGTGTGATTCATTGCTTCTTGGAAGCAATCGGTTAGCATGGTTCTGACACCCTCTCCTCTTTTTCTCCCTTTGTTTTTATCTCTTGGTTCATGTCAAATAATTTTGAAGTTTATTTTTCCTGACATCCTCTGGGGTACCATTAGTTCATGTAATGCATTGTCGTATTAGCAAAACACTAAACTTTCAGTGCTCGGTTCGGTGCTATGGAAACAGCTTTGACAAAGCATAATTAGCTAAGTACTTTAAATTTGATAGAATTAACTTTGGACTTAATATGGCCGTTAGCTTTAGCGCGGGCAATATACTAGTATGTGCGATTGCTTGAGACATCGGGATTTTATCAGGTCGGCAGCTATTGGCCGGGCCGTGTCGGTGCCGCTCGGCGTGCTCTTCCCAGGCATGGCCCTATGTATCGGGTCGTGCCAGCCCGGGCCCGCACAACACCAAGTCGTGCCGTGTTTGGGCGGGGCCAAAAAAAACCATGCTTCAGGCCAGGCTATCGTGCCTCGGGCTACATGCTCATCTATACTTCGTCTCATATACTCCCATTCCCATTTTTGCCTATTATCAATGACGATTAGAGTCTAAAAGTTAAGCTAGATCTATCAGATTTTATTTTTTTGATTTTTTTTCCTTAGCTTGTCTCATGAGTTTAACGTGGACACTTTAGTGAAGACCTCCGATTAGTAATATTAAGGTTAAGACATTTGAAGTTGATTTTTATCAGAGGACAAAAAAAGAGGTGAATTATACCAAGAATGAAAATAATGTCATTAGTGACTATACCTGATCGGTAGTTGTCTCCATCTTATTTAGCTTCTCAATCATAGCCCCTATACTCGGTCTTTTGTGCCGATCAATCTCCACACAACTTAAAGCCATTTCAATGCATCCCATTACTTGTTCAGAATATGTCTCCAGTGCACATTCATCCACTGGTGTTGCTTGTAACCTATTCTTCCATCTTTGATGTACCTGTTAGTTCAGAACATAGAAAATTGAAGTATAGAGCAAGTGCTATTTCCAGAAAAGTTACAATTGATCATCATTTCTAGCAAGTTCTCTTACAAGCTCAACAAATTGCTTGGAAGGCATTTCAGCACACTGGGTGTAACCTGTAGGTCCAGTTATAATCTTTATGATGATGACACCCAAGCTGAATATGTCCAGCTTATTTGAGATTACATTCGCATCTATATATTCTGGTGGTAGATATCCACTGCATAAGGCATCATTCATGTTACTGATATGATGAAACACAAAACATAATTCATTGCAAGTGTAATTCATGAATAATTAATCTTACTGTGTTCCTATATAACTTTTTGTGATTCGCGTCCGTTCTTGTTCAAAAATCTTTGACAAACCAAAATCTGCAAGCTTTGGCATCATATTGTCATCCAACAATATATTAGCTGGTTTTAAATCCAAATGATAAATAGGAGGGTTCAATTCCTCGTGAAGGTGTTTCAAACCCTCACAGATCCCCTTAATTATTGCATAGCGTGTGGGCCAGTCATGACCACTATATTCATCTGTTGGAGCAAACAGTGTCTCAAAATTCAAAGTTGAAGAATGATTACTTCAAGAGAATTAAACTGATCATACAAGAAAGAAGAGCACAATAATACCAAAAATGTACTTATCAAGGCTTCCATTATGCATATATTCAAAGCAGAGCGCCATATGTTTGCTATCAGCAAAAATCATTTTTCCGTCATGCAGTACGAATTCGCGTTGAATTTCATGGCAAAAGCCAACAAGACGCACAATGTTCTTGTGTTGGAGTCTTGCAAGGTTGTGAAACTCCTCCTCAAAACGTTCGTCATCAAGTCCAGGCATGGAATGAAGCAACTTCACAGCGATAGTTTCACCATTTTTATGCACTCCCTGCTTAACATCACATATAAGCTTGGTTTAATGCAAGTCTATAATATGTGAAAGCAGAAAATGGTACTCTGACTATGAATATATATGGGGGCAGCCGGGCAGGAAACCATATATGTATGCGTCTTAAATCGTACCTTGTAAACTTTTCCATATGCACGGGTACCAAGTTCACGGTCCTCAGAGAAACCATTTGTTATCTTCTTCAATAAATAGAGTGGCACACGTTTTGGAAACACCTTGCTTGCATGGACCAAGTTATTGCTTCCTCTGGTTGGAAAAATAGAAGGAGCGGCTTCGTGTTCACGAAGGCCAGGGAGGGGAGAAGGCGCCGTCAGAATATTTAGAGGATCGTGGTGAGACCGCGGAAACGCGGCCATGGATGGTGGATCTAACTGGCCTCAACCGCCACTGCGAGTCCAATCACTGAACTGGCTCTACTAGGCCCACACGGCTGCAAATTAAAGCTGATATAAACACCAACATGTGTGATGATCAAAGTGGCATGGACATGCATAAACCATGGTTAGTTCTTAAGTAAGCAGATAGGTAGACTCAAACCAGGAGATGAGACGTGCAATCCAGTCCTTTGCTTGTGATGGATATCAGGAGCTAGTTGAGGTGTAGCAGGACTAATTAAACTGCTAGGTTAACTAGAATAAAATGTAGTTTGCTTGATTGTGCTGCATCCAAGTTGAGCCCTTCATATACATTTTCCAAATTAAGGAGCAATAACTGTCAAATGAATAAAAGAAAATTTGAGGTGCCATCCACAAGCTGCAATCTGTGTATCTACTCAAATGAGTACGTAAGACATTGATAAGAATCCACTTGCGCCTCTTGGACAACCAACAAAATGAAATGAAATGAAATGAAGATTGCATGTGCTAAGTAACCATATACCTCCGGCTCCCGGGCTCCAACCGATGACCGATCAGGGACTAGTTACTGTCAAGAAATGTATAGATGTATCATCTGACAAGAATTCAAATATCATTTACTAAAATTTACAACCAGTGATAAATTGTGTGTGCCTAATATATAGTATATCAAGACATATTTAATTTTGATCTGCATTATCTGTTATGTAAAACAGATCTGATGTATGTTTAAATATGATCCATTTTCTTTTTATTCTAAACATAAAGTATTAGTAGCAAACATGTTCGTCTGTTGCAATGTGAGAAAAAGGACTATCAAATGTTCAAGAGAATGGTACATATCTATTTATGTTTTATCATTTCTATAAATTTTTAAATTTAATTTATTTAATAATGGTCATAACATTCATAATATAAATTAATGTTGGCAATAATACAACAATATCCAATTAAGCATGTATTGAATTAAATATTTTTTCATTGCAAAGCATAGAAATAATTATATGTAAATATATGATAACTTTAGTTTCCGTACTATCTATTTATTGCTACTCCCTTTGTCCAAAAAAATGCAATTATGGTATCCATACCGGTCAATTGAGCTCAAATTTGGCCAAATTTATATCAAATAGTACTGGCATTTATGTCTCTAAGTAACTGTATTATGAAAATATATTCTATAACCAATTTAGTGGTACTTATTTTATATAAAAATGTTTATATATTTTTATATAAATTTAGTCAAAGTTGACACTGTTTGACTCCTTGAAATTCGAGAATTGCATTCTTTTGTGGACGTAGGTAGTACATATAAACCAAAGCTTCGTGATTTTATTTGAGGACCCATATTAAAAATATGTAATTCTAATATCTAATTAAATTAGTCGTCGATGTGTCAAAATTGATATGTCTATTAGTGATCATAGCAAGAGACCTCTCTCGATTTTCTAGATGGCAGCCATCATCATAGATTTGTCTAGACTTGGTTAGACAACAAACTGATCAAGATTTCGATTTATGGTTTGTTTAGTTGTACCATCGGTTGATCCAGATTCATTCTGTAAGAATAATTTTCTTTAGTATAATCAAAACTATATCAGCAACTTGGTAAAACTACACCAGCAATTTGGTGGTTGAAATCTTTGTTTCTTATGGATATGGAAGGGTCAATGGTAGAAACTAAGGACCGTTTTAGCTCTTTATCCTCCACGTTGACCTGTACCGATAGACCAACAGAGCTTCCACAGAATGCATGAAGGCAAAACATAGGCAGCGTGCGGGTGCGTCCAGCGGCAGATCTGCCAGATTAAGGCCTTGTTTAGTTCCAAAGCTAAAGTTGAAAGTTTTTTACTTTTTCTATCACATTAACTTTTACACGTATGCATGAAGCATTAAATATAGATAAAAAAAATAATTAATTATATAGTGTAGTTATAAATTACGAGACGAATCTTTTAAACCTAGTTAGTCTATAGTTAAAAAAATTAACTTTTCACTAACTAAACCAGGTCTAAGCTCAGACCGACCAGTAAAGCTAGATCTGCCAACAGATAGCAGATTTTACGGGGAAAAGAGCAACGGGGAACGAAAGCGCTAACCTGGAAAACAAACTCCGCCTGCAGCTAGCTAGTATTCGTTCGTCAACTTGCGTTCAAAAAAAAAGTATTCGTTCGTCAACGCGCAGTGGAAGCTGGAAGGAGATGGGCACTGAGCAGTAGAGCAGGTAGCGCTTAGGGGGTAGGTTATTGGTCCTGTTCTGCTGGTCATATTTCGGCTTGTTTCAGCTTGTTTTAGCTTATTCTCTCTCATATAATACTATTGAATCAGCCGAAACCTGCCGACTTTCCTACCTGCCAACCAGCCCATTATATAGGAGTGGCAGAGAATGTATGTACCAGCAGAGCGGCGGTTGGTGGGGAGTTGCTCGGTTGTTGCGGCCTTGCTTAGTTCGGGTGAAAAGTTTAAAATTTTTCAAGATTCTTTATCACATCAAATTTTTACACGTATGTATGAAGCATTAAATGTAGATAAAAAGATAACTAATTACATAGTTTGTCTATAATTTAGAAGACGAATCTTTTGAGCCTACTTAGACTATAATAAAATAATAATTACTTAATACAAACGAAAATGTTACAGAATTTTTCAGATAATTTTTTTTGCTATCTAAAGGTCTTTAGGGCGTGATTGGTAGACTGTTTTGGCGGCTGGACGATAGCATGCAGCATCTTTACCATTTTGCGTTTGGTTGGTAGCTCTACTTGTCTGGCCTGGTCCAGCTCGTGCAAAGGAGCCCACGTAGCCAGGCTCGGTGGAGACGTAGACCCGGGAGTCTGGCGCCGGCCTGCTCTAATGCCCGCGCTGGCTAGGCCCAGCTGCTCTCCAGGGAAACCAACAAGCCCCCTGCACCCGGCGGGCACGGCCCAGAGGCTGATCCAGGGAAACAAAACCCAGATTCTCCGCGTTCGTGGAGAGCATTTCTCCGGGTGGGCCAACTAAGGCTGAGTCTCTGACGAGCGGAAGCAAAGCAGGTGAAGCAAGGAACCAATCACGTGCGATGACCAGCCAGCAGAAAAAGTCTACTTCTCATGCCTCAACTATTGCAAAAGTCTGATTTCCTCTCTCAATTGCAAAACCGGATATCTAGCACCCCAACCAAACTATGCAAACCGTTTAGTTTACCTTCCTCGGTTGTTTTGCGAGTGGTTTGAGTGACGTGGCAACGTGGGCCCCACAAAGGAGCAGAGAAAGAGAGAGAGCATCGGTGGGCATGGGGGCTCACTGCCGCAGTGCCGCTGCCGCTGGTGTTGCAAGCTGGGCCGTGGGCACGGTCGGGTCGGGCATGGCTGTCACCGCATTTGGCCACCACCACGTGGCGCTCCTCCACGACAGCCACCACGGCGGTGGAGCCCACATCCACGTGGTCACACTTGTGCGTGTCGCAGCGGCAGGTGCCGTTGGCGGTGGCGACGGTGCGCCCGCTGACCGACATCAGCTCGGCGTCCATTCGCGTGAAGCTGCGCTCCATTGCCGCGGTCCAGGCCACAGCGGAGGTGGAGTCGGAGGTGTCGGCGGCGGCGGCGAGCTCCTCGGCGAGCAGCTCGTGCATCCGGTCCTGGCATGCCTCGGCCACGTGCGAGTAGCTGTGGTCGTCAAACACCCCGTAGAAGTCGCACCTCCCGCCGTCGTCGGTCTTGCCCTCCGCGGCGAACGCCTCGTGCACGGACATGGCGTCCTCCATCTCCCTCCTGCGCCGGGGAGGGCGGGTGGTGGAGGTGCGGATCCGGCACTCTGGCGCTCGGCAGGATGCGGCGGCGCACAAGGTGACCCTCGCCGGAACAGTGAAAGGACGCGGCGCGGCTAGCTCACGGCGGCGGCGTGGCCCTGCCCGTGGCGGCACGGCCCAGTTCGCAGCGACGCGAGTGCGACAGCCTGGGCACGCCCATGACGGCGCGGTCCAGCTCCTGGCGGCGGCAGCAAGCCACCTCGCCCAGTCGGCGTTGGTAGCCTGGCCCCCCTGTGGCGGCGCGGCCTAGCTCACGGCGACGGCGACGGTGGGGGCGAGCTCCCGCACCGGTGCAGCCCAGCTCGCAACGGTTGTGGCGGGGGCGAGCTCCCGCGCCTAGCTCGCGGTAGCGCACTCTCTAGCTCGTGGCGGCAACCCGGCCATGCCCGCGGCCCAGCTCGCAATGGCAGTGAGCCCCGCGCCCACCAGTGCTCTCTCTCTCCATGGGGTCGTGCGTCCATTCTGGTATGCACACAAGAGAAGAAAATAATAGGCACATCTCAGCTACGTACGTTCTGATGGAGACGGAACTAGTCTCTTTCCTGGGCGGCGTCGTGCTCGCCACTGCTCTTCTCATCGTCACCGTCCTCCGCCGCAAGCGCAGCTCGAGCTCCACCCGTGAGTACAGACTCCCACCCGGCCCTCGCACCATGGCCGGTGATCGTCAACCTCAACCTCATCGGCTCTGCCACCGGCCGCGAGCACAAGCGCTGCCCGTGGCTCCGCCTGTCGCGTGCTCTGTCGACCAGCTCCGCTGGCTGCAAGCACCGGCCGCAACTCTGCAGTGAGCCCCCGCGCCCACCGGTGCTCTCTCTCTGCTCCTCTGTGGGGCCCATGTTGCCACGTCACTTAAACCACTCGCAAAACAGCCGAGGGATATAAACCAAACGGTTTGCATAGCTGGGGGAGGCTGGATATCTGGTTTTGCAACTGATGGAGGGAAATCGAACTTTTGCAATAGTTGAGGGATGAAGAGTAGACTTTTTTTCCCCAGCCAGCGTGAGGTGAAACAGGCTACCGACGAGCTTGCACAATACGAGCCATGGCAACACGGGCCTGGTTCCTCCTGCCGGCCTGGTCCAGCGCTTTAGCTACGTGACGTGCCTTGTTTACGTGGGCTTTGGTTGCAGGTCATACGAGTTGATGAGCCTTCCGTGTTGGACCACGTTTTGGGCCGGACTGTATTGTTCTAATAGCAAATACGTGCCCATCTACTGTAGTATATTCGTCTGGATAAATTAATTTCTACTGTCTTTTTAAGTTAAATTCTTTCAAGTCGCTTGTTGAATTTATAAAAACTAGCAAATATACCCGTGCGTTGCAATGGAAAAAATATCAAACGTTTTTAAAGTGATACATATTACTTACGTTTAACCATTATATAAATTTAAAGCTAATGTTGACAACAATGTGATAATGTACTATTGATCCTATATCGAATTAAAATACAAAATTGATTTTTTCTTCTATAATAAAGCACACAAATATTTAGAACATAAACATAAATATATCATAACTTTAATTTTTATTATCCATATGTTGCTATAGTTAAATATCGAGTTCTGTCATTATAAAAATCTGTAATTCTAATCTATGATTAAAGCCAACAACAGCTAGCCCTCATCAGGGATTATGGAGATACATTAATTATTTAGGCTAGATGAGATAACAAACTGCTCAAGATTTTAGCTCACGGTTTAATTACTTGAACTATCAACTAATCTAGGTTTTAATAAAAAGAAGTTTTATTTCTAATTAAAATTACATCAACACAATTGAAATCTTTATTTACTTAGGGATAGGAGAGGATCAATCGTTCACATACCTATAATATATCATGTTTATTATTTGTTTTTTACTGTGAAAAGAAAAACTCACCTGAGTGGATGAGCGGAGGTACTGGAAACACAAAAAAAATACTAAGCAAAAAAGGAAAATAGATAGGATTTGCCAGAAAAAGGATGGAAACAGAAGAGAACACGGATGAACGAATGGACGCAACCAAAAGACAAAAATAAATCCAAGAATCAAACGGAATCTACAACCCAAAAATCGGATGTAACCGAGACGCATTCCACTTCGTACCAGATGCCCGTCTCTCCTCCCGATCACGTCACAGACGTTGCCGCCGTCTTCATGTCGAGCACAACAAAGACACCATGAAACAGCAAGAACACCACGCCGCTCCTCTGATCGCCGAGGCTCTCCAAGCTCGAGCCAATGATCCATCCATGGCTTCAGCCCCAGCAGCGGCCACCACTTCGCCATCATATGTCGACGATCTCCACGTCCTGCGCCTAGGATCCTCCTAATGACAGAACCCGCCGAGACGAACACCGTGTACTGGTCCGTGGCGACGAAGCTCAGCTTCCTGCCTAGCGATGACGCTAGCTGGGATGGCGACGATCTAGACCCTCTCCGCATGCTAGCGCGCTGGCGGTCCTCGGGGATGCGGACTAAGCCCACGCCGGTCGCGTTCATGTCGTAGTTCAAGATGTACTCACCGACGTCATCCTCGCTCAGTAAGCAGGCGTCGCCAGACGTGTATGAGTCAGTTAAGAACGCCGCCGACGACGACTGCGGTGTAGTTGTCTCTGTCCCGACTCCTGCACCACCAAGGGAACGGCTGGTCGTTGGTGATCTTGACGGGCCTCCATTGGGCGCCACCGCCGTTGTCCGAGTCCAACGACGACACAGTCTGCACCCTAATGCGCGCTGACGTGCAGTCCAGGTTCCTACCCATGTCCGTGTTAATGAATTAGACAATTTCCAGATTAAAAGCATGATTAAATCTAGAACATAAATCATGATAAATATAAGAACTAGATTAAATATGTATGGCATACTAGTATAGCAGATCAGCATATTCCACAGCATCAACATGACAAGCATTGATAGTCCAGCAGATAGATTAGATTGTACGAACGTCAAAATTAGATCACGAGAATTTTACCTTTCGGTTGTAGTAGTAGTAGATGGTGTTGAAGATGTAGCTGGCGGTGGTGATGGAGCGAGATCGCTGATGTCAATGTCGTCGATGTTGAAGTCGTCGTCAAAGTCGTCGATGGGAGGCGGAGGAGTATTCTTGATGACGATCCCGCGAGCTCTAGCACGACGAAGCCGACGCGCCGATGCACCCTTCAGAAGACGAGCCGTTGTGGAAGCTTTGGGAGCAGTCGCGCGAAGAACGCTTCCCAAAAACCTTATTCGTCTTCTCCCGTTGCAGGATCGCAAAGACGAGGGTTCCGGAGACCTGCTCACCCGGTCGCTGGTGCACGCAAGCGATCGGACTGGAGTAGCTACAGCGGCGGCGCAATAGCGAGTAAAGGCAAAAACCCTAGGATTGACTGGATGTGTTTTGGCGTGGCCGGCAGGTTGCTTATATAGTCCTGTCCAACCAATCTCGTGTCGCGATCACGATCTAAATTGATTTAGGACTCTTAATTTGTAACCGGTTAGAACTCATACAACTTGAAGGCCAAGAAACCAAAAAACGAAAACAGCAAAAGGAGACCACGCTCCCGCAAGGCGAGGAGCCGGATTTCGGCGGACCATTCACGCAGGTGCCGCGCACCCGCGCCCTTCGCCCCGCCCGGCCCGGCCCGGCCCGGCCCGGCGAGGCGAGCGAGCGCGCGCGTGTGGACTTCTCTTACTCCTCCTCACACTAGACTTGAGGAAGTGGGGAGGACTTCCATATTTAAGTATGACTACCTCTACTTCCACAAGCAAGGTGGTACTAAAGAGTTCCCACATCCCCTCTTGCTCACATGAATGGGCCTTTGAGATTTATTAGGAATTTCACAATTGGTTATTGGGCCAAGCCCATATAAATTCCAACAATCCCCCACCAGATCTCAAATACCCATTTAGAGATTTGCCTGTTCTCACTACTGTTTGATATACCAGTGTTTCGGCAGAGACTGTGAAGTTGAACTTCCGCCTAGAATCTCAAGCTACACTCATCCACAACTTGAACAATGGACTATGCCTTGAATTGCAAGTTTTGTGTGAATAAGCTTTGCTCAAAATCAAACTAGTACTTGGCTACTAATAGCCTTACTCCGTGGGTGGAGCATATACGTCGTACTCCCTGGTCTCTTCATGATCTTACTAGAGACCACCCAAGTCTCATAGACTGCGACGTTCTACAGTCAAAATCATATAGGCATGTTCTTTCAAGAATACTCTGTAGGACAGCATCTTCGCTTGTTAAAGCCAATAAAACATGTTAAGGCATTAGCCAACCTACCATACAGTGCCTCAACGCTTTGAGAGTATTGCATCTTCACATAGAGAGGGTTATAATTATACTCTCCTCAGTTTACCAATAGTTTGTTCTTCCCAGATCCTAAGTCATGGGATCTCCGATCAAAAAGGTTGGGTTACTACTACTGTAAACTCATATGGGTCTCAAACCCATCTCCCTTGATGCTATTTCTATCACATTCCGTGATAGTCCTTTGGTAAAAGGATCTGCCAGGTTCTTGTCTGTTTGCACATAAGCCACAGTGATTACTCCGGAGTTTCTCAACTTCCTGACAGACTTCAAACGTCTTTTAACGTGTCTTGTTGACTTCGCATTATCCTTAGCACTATTTACTTTAGTGATCACTGTTTGGTTATCACAGTTCATAAGGATAGCCGGTATTGGTTTTTCAACCACCGGCAAGTCTGACAAGAGCTCACGCAGCCACTCTGCCTCTGCAGAAGCTGTATCCAAAGCAGTAAGTTCTGCTTCCATGGTAGATTTAGTCAAAATAGTCTGTTTACTAGACCTCCATGACACTACGCCACCTCCAAGAGTAAACACATACCCACTAGTAGCATAGATTTGATCAATATCAGAAATCCAGTTCGCATCACTATATCCCTCTAGCACAGCTGGGTGCCCAGAATAGTGAATCCCAAAACTCATTGTACCTTTGAGATAACGCAAGACCCTCTCAAGTGCATGCCAATGATTTTCACCCGGATTGGACATGTACCTACTCAACTTGCACACGGCAAAAGAGATATCTGGTCTGGTTGCACTAGCTAGATACATGAGTGAACCAATTATCTGAGAATATCTCAATTGATCTCTAGCAATCTTTTTATTCTTTCTCAATGTCACACTAGGATCATAAGGTGTTGAAGTAGGCTTGCTATCCATAAAGCCAAAACGGCTCAAGACCTTCTCAACATAGTGAGATTGTGACAAGGTAATCCCACTATCTTCCTTAATCAGCTTAATGTTTAGAATTACATCAGCTTCTCCTAGATCTTTCATGTCAAAACTCTTTGACAAAAAAGACTTGACCTCATTAATAATATCAATGTTTGTTCCAAAGATTAGAATATCATCAACATATAAACATAATATAACAGATTGGCCGCCACCATGTCGATAATACACACACCTATCAGCTTCATTAACAGCAAAGCCCGCACCAGTTAAAGTAGTGTCAAACTTCTCATGCCATTGTTTAGGTGCTTGTTTTAAGCCATACAAAGACTTCAGTAATTTACACACCTTCTGCTCTTCACCTTTTACCACAAATCCATCTGGCTGATCCATATAAATCTCCTCATCCAACTCTCCATTAAGGAAAGCTGTCTTCACGTCCATTTGATGAACGAGAAGACCATACGAGGCAGCCAGAGAAAGTAGCACTCGAATAGTGGTCATTCTAGCAATAGGTGAATAAGTATCAAAGAAATCCTCGCCTTCCTTCTGGGTATAACCCTTAGCCACAAGCCGAGCCTTGTACTTGTCAATAGTACCATCAGGCCTAAGCTTCTTTTTGAACACCCACTTACATCCAATTGGTTTACAACCAAAAGGTAGCTCAGATAACTCCCAAGTTCTATTAGAAAGAATTGAGTCCATCTCACTACGAACAGCTTCTTTCCAATCATCTGCATCTGGAGATGCATATGCCTCTGTAATAGAAGTAGGAATATCGTCCACAAGATACACAATGAAATCATCACCAAAGGATTTTGCAATCCTTCGTCTCTTGTTCCTCGCAGGAACTTCATTGTCATTCTCCTCAAAGACTTCTTCAGGTGGTTGCTCAAATGATTCAATAGAAGACTCAATAGGTACCGTAAAATCAGGAGCTATCTCAGAGGAAAATCTAGCATTGCTACACATATCTTTCATAGGGAATATATTTTCAAAAAATGTAGCATCACGAGATTCAAATATTGTATCAACATGCATATCAGGAACTTCAGATTTTACTACTAAAAATCTATAGGCAATGCTATGGTGAGCATATCCTAGAAAGACACAATCCACAGTCTTCGGTCCAAGCTTACGCTTCTTAGAAATTGGAACATTGACTTTCGCCAAACATCCCCACGTGCGCAAGTATGAAAGTGACGGTTTCCTTCCAATCCAATTCTCATATGGAGTTGTCTCTTTATTTCTGTTTGGAATTCTATTCAGACATGACTCGCAGTCAATAGAGCTTCCCCCACCATGCCTTAGATAGACCAGCAGTGTCTAACATGGCGTTCACCAAGTCAGTCAGCGTGCGGTTTTTCCTCTCGGCAATCCCGTTAGATTCGGGCGAATAAGGAGCTGTCCTCTCATGAATAATACCATGTTCCGCACAGAACTCATCAAATAATATAGAAAAATATTCACCACCACGATCTGACCTTAGATGTTTAATTTTTCTCTCTAGTTGATTTTCAACTTCAGCCTTATAGATTTTAAAGTAGTCTAGCGTTTCATCTTTAGTTTTAAGCAAGTAAACATAGCAAAATCTAGTTGCATCATCAATTAAAGTCATCAAATATTTCTTTCCACCTTTTGTCAACACACCATTCATCTCGCAAAGATCAGAATATATGAGTTCTAGAGGTGCCAAGTTTCTCTCCTCTGCTGCCCTATGAGGCTTTCGAGGTTGCTTAGATTGCACACAGCTATGACACTTAGAACCTTTGACAATAGTGAGATCTGGAATTAAATTCAGACTAGACAAACGTGACATCAATCCAAAGTTAACATGACATAAGCGAGAATGTCAAACACTCGAATTATCATTAATCGTGCCACAAATATGATTCACTGACTTATTACAAAAATCTGCCAAAGATAGGCGGAACAAGCCTCCGCAATCATAGCCTTTACCAATAAATTGTCCATGCTTAGACATGACTACTTTATTAGACTCTAACACTACCTTAAACCCATCTCTCAATAGAAGGGAGACGCTAACAAGGTTCTTGCGAATAGTAGGGACATGCTATACGTTCTTCAGCTGCACGATCTTTCCCGAAGTAAACTTCAGATCTACCGTGCCAACACCACAAACAGAAGCATGTGACCCATTCTCCATCAGGACGGAGGAACCTTAGAGCCCCTGGTAAGAAGAAAACAAAGAGATATCAGCACACACGTGAATATTAGCACCTGTATCAACCCACCAACTTGGAGATTGAAACACTGAAAGTACAGTAGGAAAATTACCATACCCGTCATCAGCACTGCTAGCAGTCACGAGGTGAATTTTCTTTTTCTCTTTCTTGTCCGCTCGCTCCGGACAATCTTTAGCAAAATAACCAAGCTCTCCACACGCGAAGCAAGGTAGCTCTGCTTTGTCTTTCTTCTTCTTCTTGAAGGCAGTATTTTGTTTGGCATTGAAAGCAGGTTGCTTAGGCTTTCCCTTGTTCTTGCCATGGTTTCTCTGGACAAAGTGGGCGCTAGATTTTTCCTCGTTCCCCTTCTTAATGCTATCTTTAGCCCGAGCTTTTTCCTCGACATCAAGAGATGCTATCAGGTTTTCAACTGATATTTTCTGTCTCTTGTGTTTGAGACTTGTGGCGAAATTCCTCCATGAAGAAGGCAATTTAGCAATAATGCACCCAGCCACAAACTCATCGGGTAAGACACATTTAAGGAGTTCAAGTTCCTTAGCCAGGCGCTGGATCTCATGAGCTTGCTCGACTACTGATTTGTTAGCAACCATCTTGTAGTCATTAAAGCTCTCCATGGTATACAGCTCTTTGCCTGCATCTGAAGCACCATAAGTAGCATTCAGATGATCCCATAAAGCCTTTGCGTCTCTTAAGTGCATCATAGTATCAAATAGATAATCTGAAAGCACATTACGCACAGCTCCCACAAAGATATCATTAGCTTCCTAGAATTTTCTCTGATCTTCATCAGAGATGTTTCCCTCAGGCATGCCATCTTTGACCTAGAAAACTTTCATGGCAGTAAGCCAATCAGTGACCTTGACAGACCACCTTTTAAAATGCGCACCAGAAAACTTTTCTGGCCTCAGCGCGTCAACAAAACTAGCCATAGATAATTCTGGAAACAGCCTATTATAAGGTTTTTGGATTGTTAATGAATTAGACAATTTCCAGATTAAAAGCATGATTAAATCTAGAACATAAATCATGATAAATATAAGAACTAGATTAAACATGTATGGCATACTAGTATAGCAGATCAGCATATTCCACAGCATCAACATGACAAGCATTGATAGTCCAGCAGATAGATTAGATTGTACGAACGTCAAAATTAGATCACGAGAATTTTACCTTTCGGTTGTAGTAGTAGTAGATGGTGTTGAAGATGTAGCTGGCGGTGGTGATGGAGCGAGATCGCTGATGTCGATGTCGTCGATGTTGAAGTCGTCGTCAAAGTCGTCGATGAGAGGCGGAGGAGTATTCTTGATGACGATCCCGCGAGCTCTAGCACGACGAAGCCGACGCGCCGATGCACCCTTCGGAAGACGAGCCGTTGTGGAAGCTTTGGGAGCAGTCGCGCGAAGAACGCTTCCCAAAAACCTTATTCGTCTTCTCCCGGTACAGGATCGCAAAGACGAGGGTTCCGGAGACCTGCTCACCCGGTCGCTGGTGCACGCAAGCGATCGGACTGGAGTAGCTACAGCGGCGGCGCAATAGCGAGTAAAGGCAAAAACCCTAGGATTGACTGGATGTGTTTTGGCGTGGCCGGCAGGTTGCTTATATAGTCCTGTCCAACCAATCTCGTGTCGCGATCACGATCTAAATTGATTTAGGACTCTTAATTTGTAACCGGTTAGAACTCATACAACTTGAAGGCCAAGAAACCAAAAAACGAAAACAGCAAAAGGAGACCGCGCTCCCGCAAGGCGAGGAGACGGATTTCGGCGGACCATTCACGCAGGTGCCGCGCACCCGCGCCCTTCGCCCCGCCCGGCCCGGCCCGGCGAGGCGAGGCGAGGCGAGCGAGCGCGCGCGTGTGGACTTCTCTTACTCCTCCTCACACTAGACTTGAGGAAGTGGGGAGGACTTCCATATTTAAGTATGACTACCTCCACTTCCACAAGCAAGGTGGTACTAAAGAGTTCCCACATCCCCTCTTGCTCACATGAATGGGCCTTTGAGATTTATTAGGAATTTCACAATTGGTTATTGGGCCAAGCCCATATAAATTCCAACAATCCCCCACCAGATCTCAAATACCCATTTAGAGATTTGCCTGTTCTCACTACTGTTTGATATACCAGTGTTTCGGCAGAGACTGTGAAGTTGAACTTCCGCCTAGAATCTCAAGCTACACTCATCCACAACTTGAACAATGGACTATGCCTTGAATTGCAAGTTTTGTGTGAATAAGCTTTGCTCAAAATCAAACTAGTACTTGGCTACTAATAGCCTTACTCCGTGGGTGGAGCATATACGTCGTACTCCCTGGTCTCTTCATGATCTTACTAGAGACCACCCAAGTCTCATAGACTGCGACGTTCTACAGTCAAAATCATATAGGCATGTTCTTTCAAGAATACTCTGTAGGACAGCATCTTCGCTTGTTAAAGCCAATAAAACATGTTAAGGCATTAGCCAACCTACCATACAGTGCCTCAACGCTTTGAGAGTATTACATCTTCACATAGAGAGGGTTATAATTATACTCTCCTCAGTTTACCAATAGTTTGTTCTTCCCAGATCCTAAGTCACGGGATCTCCGATCAAAAAGGTTAGGTTACTACTACTGTAAACTCATATGGGTCTCAAATCCATCTCCCTTGATGCTATTTCTATCACATTTCGTGATAGTCCTTTGGTAAAAGGATCTGCCAGGTTCTTGTCTGTTTGCACATAAGCCACAGTAATTACTCCGGAGTTTCTCAACTTCCTGACAGACTTCAAACGTCTTTTAACGTGTCTTGTTGACTTCGCATTATCCTTAGCACTATTTACTTTAGTGATCACTGTTTGGTTAGCACAGTTCATAAGGATAGCCGGTATTGGTTTTTCAACCACCGGCAAGTCTGACAAGAGCTCACGCAGCCACTCTGCCTCTGCAGAAGCTGTATTCAAAGCAGTAAGTTCTGCTTCCATGGTAGATTTAGTCAAAATAGTCTGTTTACTAGACCTCCATGACACTACGCCACCTCCAAGAGTAAACACATACCCACTAGTAGCATAGATTTGATCAATATCAGAAATCCAGTTCGCATCACTATATCCCTCTAGCACAGCTGGGTGCCCAGAATAGTGAATCCCAAAACTCATTGTACCTTTGAGATAACGCAAGACCCTCTCAAGTGCATGCCAATGATTTTCACCCGGATTGGACATGTACCTACTCAACTTGCACACGGCAAAAGAGATATCTGGTCTGGTTGCACTAGCTAGATACATGAGTGAACCAATTATCTGAGAATATCTCAATTGATCTCTAGCAATCTTTTTATTCTTTCTCAATGTCACACTAGGATCATAAGGTGTTGAAGTAGGCTTGCTATCCATAAAGCCAAAACGGCTCAAGACCTTCTCAACATAGTGAGATTGTGACAAGGTAATCCCACTATCTTCCTTAATCAGCTTAATGTTTAGAATTACATCAGCTTCTCCTAGATCTTTCATGTCAAAACTCTTTGACAAAAAAGACTTGACCTCATTAATAATATCAATGTTTGTTCCAAAGATTAGAATATCATCAACATATAAACATAATATAACAGATTAGCCCCCACCATGTCGATAATACACACACCTATCAGCTTCATTAACAGCAAAGCCCGCACCAGTTAAAGTAGTGTCAAACTTCTCATGCCATTGTTTAGGTGCTTGTTTTAAGCCATACAAAGACTTCAGTAATTTACACACCTTCCGCTCTTCACCTTTTACCACAAATCCATCTGGCTGATCCATATAAATCTCCTCATCCAACTCTCCATTAAGGAAAGCTGTCTTCACGTCCATTTGATAAACGAGAAGACCATACGAGGCAGCCAGAGAAAGTAGCACTCGAATAGTGGTCATTCTAGCAACAGGTGAATAAGTATCAAAGAAATCCTCGCCTTCCTTCTGGGTATAACCCTTAGCCACAAGCCGAGCCTTGTACTTGTCAATAGAACCATCAGGCCTAAGCTTCTTTTTGAACACCCACTTACATCCAATTGGTTTACAACCAAAAGGTAGCTCAGATAACTCCCAAGTTCTATTAGAAAGAATTGAGTCCATCTCACTACGAACAGCTTCTTTCCAATCATCTGCATCTGGAGATGCATATGCCTCTGTAATAGAAGTAGGAATATCGTCCACAAGATACACAATGAAATCATCACCAAAGGATTTTGCAATCCTTCGTCTCTTGTTCCTCGCAGGAACTTCATTGTCATTCTCCTCAAAGACTTCTTCAGGTGGTTGCTCAAATGATTCAATAGAAGACTCAATAGGTACCGTAAAATCAGGAGCTATCTCAGAGGAAAATCTAGCATTGCTACACATATCTTTCATAGGGAATATATTTTCAAAAAATGTAGCATCACGAGATTCAAATATTGTATCAACATGCATATCAGGAACTTCAGATTTTACTACTAAAAATCTATAGGCAATGCTATGGTGAGCATATCCTAGAAAGACACAATCCACAGTCTTCGGTCCAAGCTTACGCTTCTTAGAAATTGGAACATTGACTTTCGCCAAACATCCCCACGTGCGCAAGTATGAAAGTGACGGTTTCCTTCCAATCCAATTCTCATATGGAGTTGTCTCTTTATTTCTGTTTGGAATTCTATTCAGACATGACTCGCAGTCAATAGAGCTTCCCCCACCATGCCTTAGATAGACCAGCAGTGTCTAACATGGCGTTCACCAAGTCAGTCAGCGTGCGGTTTTTCCTCTCGGCAATCCCGTTAGATTCGGGCGAATAAGGAGCTGTCCTCTCATGAATAATACCATGTTCCGCACAGAACTCATCAAATAATATAGAAAAATATTCACCACCACGATCTGACCTTAGATGTTTAATTTTTCTCTCTAGTTGATTTTCAACTTCAGCCTTATAGATTTTAAAGTAGTCTAGCGTTTCATCTTTAGTTTTAAGCAAGTAAACATAGCAAAATCTAGTTGCATCATCAATTAAAGTCATCAAATATTTCTTTCCACCTTTTGTCAACACACCATTCATCTCGCAAAGATCAGAATATATGAGTTCTAGAGGTGCCAAGTTTCTCTCCTCTGCTGCCCTATGAGGCTTTCGAGGTTGCTTAGATTGCACACAGCTATGACACTTAGAACCTTTGACAATAGTGAGATCTGGAATTAAATTCAGACTAGACAAACGTGACATCAATCCAAAGTTAACATGACATAAGCGAGAATGTCAAACACTCGAATTATCATTAATCGTGCCACAAATATGATTCACTGACTTATTACAAAAATCTGCCAAAGATAGGCGGAACAAGCCTCCGCAATCATAGCCTTTACCAATAAATTGTCCATGCTTAGACATGACTACTTTATTAGACTCTAACACTACCTTAAACCCATCTCTCAATAGAAGGGAGACGCTAACAAGGTTCTTGCGAATAGTAGGGACATGCTATACGTTCTTCAGCTGCACGATCTTTCCCGAAGTAAACTTCAGATCTACCGTGCCAACACCACAAACAGAAGCATGTGACCCATTCTCCATCAGGACGGAGGAACCTTAGAGCCCCTGGTAAGAAGAAAACAAAGAGATATCAGCACACACGTGAATATTAGCACCTGTATCAACCCACCAACTTGGAGATTGAAACACTGAAAGTACAGTAGGAAAATTACCATACCCGTCATCAGCACTGCTAGCAGTCACGAGGTGAATTTTCTTTTTCTCTTTCTTGTCCGCTCGCTCCGGACAATCTTTAGCAAAATAACCAAGCTCTCCACACGCGAAGCAAGGTAGCTCTGCTTTGTCTTTCTTCTTCTTCTTGAAGGCAGTATTTTGTTTGGCATTGAAAGCAGGTTGCTTAGGCTTTCCCTTGTTCTTGCCATGGTTTCTCTGGACAAAGTGGGCGCTAGATTTTTCCTCGTTCCCCTTCTTAATGCTATCTTTAGCCCGAGCTTTTTCCTCGACATCAAGAGATGCTATCAGGTTTTCAACTGATATTTTCTGTCTCTTGTGTTTGAGACTTGTGGCGAAATTCCTCCATGAAGAAGGCAATTTAGCAATAATGCACCCAGCCACAAACTCATCGGGTAAGACACATTTAAGGAGTTCAAGTTCCTTAGCCAGGCGCTGGATCTCATGAGCTTGCTCGACTACTGATTTGTTAGCAACCATCTTGTAGTCATTAAAGCTCTCCATGGTATACAGCTCTTTGCCTGCATCTGAAGCACCATAAGTAGCATTCAGATGATCCCATAAAGCCTTTGCGTCTCTTAAGTGCATCATAGTATCAAATAGATAATCTGAAAGCACATTACGCACAGCTCCCACAAAGATATCATTAGCTTCCTAGAATTTTCTCTGATCTTCATCAGAGATGTTTCCCTCAGGCATGCCATCTTTGACCTAGAAAACTTTCATGGCAGTAAGCCAATCAGTGACCTTGACAGACCACCTTTTAAAATGCGCACCAGAAAACTTTTCTGGCCTCAGCGCGTCAACAAAACTAGCCATAGATAATTCTGGAAACAGCCTATTATAAGGTTTTTGGATTGTTAATGAATTAGACAATTTCCAGATTAAAAGCATGATTAAATCTAGAACATAAATCATGATAAATATAAGAACTAGATTAAACATGTATGGCATACTAGTATAGCAGATCAGCATATTCCACAGCATCAACATGACAAGCATTGATAGTCCAGCAGATAGATTAGATTGTACGAACGTCAAAATTAGATCACGAGAATTTTACCTTTCGGTTGTAGTAGTAGTAGATGGTGTTGAAGATGTAGCTGGCGGTGGTGATGGAGCGAGATCGCTGATGTCGATGTCGTCGATGTTGAAGTCGTCGTCAAAGTCGTCGATGAGAGGCGGAGGAGTATTCTTGATGACGATCCCGCGAGCTCTAGCACGACGAAGCCGACGCGCTGATGCACCCTTCGGAAGACGAGCCGTTGTGGAAGCTTTGGGAGCAGTCGCGCGAAGAACGCTTCCCAAAAACCTTATTCGTCTTCTCCCGGTGCAGGATCGCAAAGACGAGGGTTCCGGAGACCTGCTCACCCGGTCGCTGGTGCACGCAAGCGATCGGACTGGAGTAGCTACAGCGGCGGCGCAATAGCGAGTAAAGGCAAAAACCCTAGGATTGACTGGATGTGTTTTGGCGTGGCCGGCAGGTTGCTTATATAGTCCTGTCCAACCAATCTCGTGTCGCGATCATGATCTAAATTGATTTAGGACTCTTAATTTGTAATCGGTTAGAACTCATACAACTTGAAGGCCAAGAAACCAAAAAACGAAAACAGCAAAAGGAGACCGCGCTCCCGCAAGGCGAGGAGCCGGATTTCGGCGGACCATTCACGCAGGTGCCGCGCACCCGCGCCCTTCGCCCGGCGAGGCGAGCGAGCGCGCGCGTGTGGACTTCTCTTACTCCTCCTCACACTAGACTTGAGAAAGTGGGGAGGACTTCCATATTTAAGTATGACTACCTCCACTTCCACAAGCAAGGTGATACTAAAGAGTTCCCACATCCCCTCTTGCTCACATAAATGGGCCTTTGAGATTTATTAGGAATTTCACAATTGGTTATTGGGCCAAGCCCATATAAATTCCAACAATCCGCGTCGAGCAGCATGAAGTAACAGCCGATGTCGGCGGCGGCGGTGAGCAGGGCGCAGTAGATGATGACCACGACGACGCTAGTTATATCTTCACGTAGACATGTACCTTCTCTTGTTTAATTGGTGTTCTACTTTTGTTTTTTTTGTTCCGTGTCTGTTCGCACCTTGTTTACCTTTTTTGAATCTTAATCAGGCCCTTGTTTAGATTGAAGATTTTTTCAACCTGACGAATAGTACCACTTTCGTCTTTTTTAACAAATATTGTTCAATCGTGGACCAACTAGACTCAAAAGATTCATCTTGTGATTTTCAACTAAACTGTGTAATTAGATATTTTTTTACCTACATTTAGTACTCCATGCAAGCGGCTAAAAATTGATGTGATAGAGAGAGTGAAAAAACTTGGAATTTTGAGGTGAACTAAACATGGCGCAGAGAAGGGCAATCATATATGGACTTCCCTGGCGTGCAAAGGCTGGACTATAAAGATGGACAGGCGTACACGTGTTAGGACAAGCCATCCGTTCCACCGCAAACGGAATTAGTTTTATATAAAGTGTTAGTTAGTTAGAGAAGGTCAGACCAAAATAATATAGTACCAAAAAAGAGAAGGAAATTTTGTATATATATATAGATAATAGATAGATAGATATAGATATATAGATATATATATATAGAAAAGTTCTATTTAGAGTACTTAGGATCTGAGGAATCTATTTAGATTAGGATTCCTACTCTATATTGGTTTAGACGCGAGCTATTCTAACTTGTATGAGTACGTGTTATATATATAAGTATGGACAAAAGAATCTCTCCATCGTCCAGTAGTTAAAGGGAGACGGACCAAACAAATGGATTGATAAAAAAAAAGAGTCTGAAATTTGCTTCTTTATTATTAGGGGTATAGATAAGCAACAAGATTTATGAGATTAAATTAATATCATAAGATATGCCATAAAATATATCTTTTTAATGTTTTATTTGGTGCCATAACTGTTTATGTGCTCTTTTTCAATTAATTTGATTTGATCAAACTAAAAAATATCTAACTTAAGACAACCCTACAAATGGATTCATTTATGGATGGAGGAAGTACCTTCGATTGTTGTTAGGATGCCTTTAATTTATACTAGTGAACACGTACACGTGTTTATATGTGTCTATGGTATTTCAAATGCTCATACCTATACTTGTATAGAAGTTGCTTCTATAACGCCATGATTATACATATATCTATACCTAATATTAAAGAGGTAAAATTTCATCTTTTTTTTTGTCCATCTCCACCTATAACTATGTAGATAGTCTCTTCTGTCTCACCTCTTTTTTTACTTGACCCATACACATACGAGTTAAAACAACTCACATCTGATAAGGATGGATACATGTCCGATTCCAATACATATTTGGTCACGCCCTTGGTATCTCATGTGTGGCATAGACTCATGACGTGCTGTCATATAAGTTAGAATAATCCGCGGGGTTCTGTTACAACGCACATGCATGTTTTCTAGTATAATAAAAGAAATCAAATCATTTTTATGTTTATATTGTTCTTTATTTTTTTTCATAAATATGCATATTGTTCTTTATTTTTTTCATAAATCGTTGGTACATACATACATGTCTGTAACTATATTAGGCTCATACTTAAATGCATCACAGAGGTTGCTCCTATACCATTATGCGACCAAGCATTATTGTATAGAGCGAGAGTAAAAATCACCGTGTAAAATATTTGGAGATTTGTTAAGCTGCAAATCCTTGTTTTGACTAAGAAAGATTTTTCATGGTGATTTGTGCGCCCAAGTTCCATCTAAGTTTCTTTCCCAAATGTGACTTTGTACATATTTCATTCATAGAGAAAGGTTTAATATAGAGTTATGGTGTTCGACAAACATCAGGCAACAAGAGGCACATCATATGTCCGTAGACGAACAAACCACAACAACCTGCCAAAACACGGTTATAGTTATACTCTCTCCGTCCCACAATTATACAGTTTAGACGAAATTCACAAGATGAATCTTTTAAGCCTAATTAAACCATGATTGAACACTAATTATCAAATAACAACGAAAATATTACAATATCATTTTCTAAAAAATTTCGCGAACTAAACGAGGCCTTGGTTGGACGGTCGCGATTGAATGTTGCATGTTTTGCAAAGATGCATCCAGAACAGCTTAACAACATTGCACTACCTCGAGCTAGAGCTGACAATCAGTTCTACTTGCACTGGCACAAACACGGAGTGGGTGTGACCTCCTGATGCTGTATTTGTACACGATATACACAGTAGAAATTCAATTGTTTGACTGACTGACAGCATATATGCAGCTGTTGACCATCAAGATCCAAACATTCCATTCCTTACACAAAGAAAAGAAAAAACATTCTTGTTTTTTTTGAAAATTAAAAGATTCTTGTTCATTCCCGTCCTTCCGGCAGTACTCTAGCGGCAGCCAACCAATCACCAGCTGTCGCGCCTTTCCGCAGTCGCTGCCATCCGGCCCCACGCGCCCTCTCCAGTCCACCAGCTGTCCGGTGCGGCCGACCACGAGACGTCCTCGACAGTCGACACGGAGTCCCCCACGTCACTGTCCCGTGGTCCCCTTCCAGCTCACCGCCGGCCCCCACTCCACGGCTAATCCATTCCCATTCCCCACGCGAAAACTAATAACCAAAACCGAGGACAGATCAACTCCACCCCCCGCACGCGAACCCAAAATTACTCCGCAAAATCCCGGGGTTTATCACTCAATCGCCGATCGCTAAACCCCGCAAGGAAGGTGGTAACCGAGCGGATTGCGTCCCCCCACCCCCGGTCGCCGTCTCGTCGGTGCCGCGTCCTTTTTTCCTCTGCCCCCTCCGTCGCCGTCTCGCGCGAGGTGAGGTGACCACTGCCACCGCCACCGCCACCGCCACCACTACCGGGCTGGGCTGGGCTGCCTCTGCCTCTCCCGTCGGCGCGCGAGCCCGGGGGCGATTCGGCGCTGGCGCGCGGGAGGGGAAGCCGAGGAATGAGGTGAGTCGGTGGGGGTCCGGCCTTTGTGAACCCGTGGAGGCTCGGATTGGCGCGCCATGCAAGGCAGCGGTAACGGCGGCGACGCTGCGGTGAGTGGCACGCATTTCGGGGGATGGGGATTGGGGAATATAGGAGTACAAGGAGGGTTTTCGTCTGCGGCTCTTTTGGGGATTGAACTGAAGGTGTTTTGTGTGTGTTTTTTTTTTTTGGTTTGTTTGTGCGCGTGCGAAGAATTCCGGGAAGCATGTGGCCGGGCAGATGTGCCAGATCTGCGGCGACGGCGTGGGCACCGCGGCGGACGGCGAGCTCTTCACGGCCTGCGACGTCTGCGGCTTCCCCGTGTGCCGCCCCTGCTACGAGTACGAGCGCAAGGACGGCACCCAGGCGTGCCCGCAGTGCAAGACCAAGTACAAGCGCCACAAGGGTATGCCAACCTCTTTCATTTCCATGCATATTTTAGGATTATTATAAGTGCAGCAGGTTAGGCTTGAGCTGCTATTGAAACCAACCAGGTAGTTGCATTTTAATAGCTAAGAGCAGGTGTTAATTCAGTGGCTGGCAAATTTATTCAGATTCTCACCGTAAGCTACCTCTTTCAGTGAATTGTACTCAAATTGTAGTGTTGAGTTGTGTTACATTGCCGCCAAGAGCAGCAAATAAGAGTGGAGTTTGTTGGCTTCAACCACGGCCAAATCTTAATTGTGTTCTGTTGTTTAGGGAGCCCACCAGTACACGGTGAGGAAAATGAGGATGTGGATGCTGATGATGTGAGTGACTACAACTACCAAGCATCCGGCAACCAGGATCAGAAGCAAAAGATTGCTGAGAGAATGCTCACCTGGCGGACAAACTCACGTGGCAGTGATATTGGCCTGGCTAAGTATGACAGCGGTGAGATTGGGCATGGGAAGTATGACAGTGGTGAGATCCCTCGTGGATATATCCCGTCACTAACTCATAGCCAGGTTGGAGTTGAAACTTTAGACTTTTATTTAAGGTGATTGTGTTAAATATAGTTCAGAAGACAGAACTAATATTCAGTTCCTTCATATGGATTGTTTTTACAGATCTCAGGAGAGATTCCCGGAGCTTCCCCTGATCATATGATGTCGCCTGTTGGGAACATTGGCAGGCGTGGACATCAATTTCCTTATGTCAATCATTCTCGTATGGTTATCAATCATCAATATCTCATGTTTTGTTGGCTACTGCTGCATCTACTATGATCTAATTTCTGGGTCTTGGTTCGTATCAGCAAACCCATCGAGGGAGTTCTCTGGTAGCCTTGGCAATGTTGCATGGAAAGAGAGAGTGGATGGATGGAAAATGAAGGACAAAGGTGCAATTCCTATGACCAATGGGACAAGCATTGCTCCATCAGAAGGGCGTCGACTTGATGATATTGATGCTTCTACTGATTATAACATGGAAGATGCCTTACTGTAAGTTCACATATGCTTGTGTATACCTTTAGCCAGCTCCAAATGTACCAATAATTAATGTTTCCTCCTTTATCTGTACTAGTAGTGTTAACAGTAGTTTGCACTTTGGTGTGTTTGGAAATCTAAGACAGTTTGTCAAATCATTCCTTTTGAACAAATTTTATACAGATCACTGATTTCAGAGGAAATACCTATACATTATATTATATGAATGCAGATATCGGCTATCGCTATCAAACATGTAAATGCTGACTTTCATGTCACTTTTAGCAATAACTTTTGTGGATCCATATTGCAGGAATGATGAAACTCGGCAACCTCTTTCTAGGAAAGTGCCAATTCCTTCATCCAGAATAAATCCATACAGAATGGTCATTGTGCTACGTTTGGTTGTTCTATGCATATTCCTGCGCTACCGTATCACACATCCTGTAAACAATGCATATCCACTGTGGCTGTTATCTGTCATATGCGAGATTTGGTTTGCTCTGTCCTGGATTTTGGATCAGTTCCCAAAGTGGTCCCCAATCAACCGTGAAACTTACCTTGATAGACTGGCTTTAAGGTGATGTGAAGTATTTACTGCTAACTCAAAACTGTCTTTGTTGTTCTAAGACTGACAATTTCACAATGCTACTTCCATTGTCAGGTACGACCGAGAAGGTGAACCGTCTCAATTAGCTCCTGTTGATATTTTTGTCAGTACTGTGGATCCTATGAAGGAGCCTCCTCTTGTCACTGCAAATACTGTGCTTTCCATCCTTGCTGTCGACTATCCGGTTGACAAGGTATCTTGCTATGTTTCTGATGATGGAGCTGCTATGCTGACTTTTGATGCGCTCTCTGAAACTTCAGAGTTTGCTAGAAAATGGGTTCCGTTCTGTAAGAAGTACAGCATAGAGCCTAGGGCCCCGGAGTGGTACTTTGCTCAGAAAATTGATTACTTGAAAGACAAAGTTCAAACTTCTTTTGTGAAAGAACGCCGGGCCATGAAGGTATATTTGATATTTATATATATGCATGTAGGTTTTGATAGTTCCTGCTGCTGTATGACGTCAATTTGTATTTTGAAACATACTTGACAGAGAGAATATGAAGAGTTCAAAGTCCGTATCAATGGCCTTGTAGCAAAGGCACAAAAAGTTCCTGAGGAGGGATGGATCATGCAAGATGGTACACCTTGGCCTGGGAACAATACTAGGGATCATCCTGGAATGATTCAGGTTAAGCTCAATTTTTTTTGCCCTAAACTATTTGACCACAACATATATCTTTCCCAGCACAGAATGATTATTGTTGTTTGCACTTTAAACTCAAAATTGTGGTCATTCTCAGGTTTTCCTAGGTCACAGTGGAGGCCTTGACGTTGAAGGCAATGAACTTCCTCGTTTGGTTTATGTGTCTCGTGAAAAACGTCCTGGATTCCAACATCACAAGAAGGCTGGTGCCATGAATGCACTTGTGAGTGGCTGAATACGAACAATTTCAAAATGCATCTTGCTAACTTTAGTTACTTGGATGTAATGGAGGTTGAATGTTTTCTGCAGGTTCGTGTGTCAGCTGTCCTTACTAATGGGCAATACATGTTGAATCTTGACTGTGACCACTACATCAATAATAGCAAGGCTCTCCGAGAAGCTATGTGCTTCCTTATGGACCCAAACTTAGGAAGGAATGTCTGTTATGTCCAATTTCCTCAGAGGTTTGATGGTATTGATAGGAATGACCGATACGCAAACAGGAACACTGTGTTTTTCGATGTAAGCTAGCGTTGTCCTTTTAAAGTTTTTTTTGGGCATCCACTTCCACATTTTCATGAGGCATAAAGAAAACTTGATGAATTAGTGACGCTAATACTTGTTATGTGATGAAGTTTTTGAGAATCCGAGTGCAATGTGCCAGATAATTATCTGTATTTCTGTTTGCTGCAGATTAACTTGAGAGGTCTTGATGGCATTCAAGGGCCAGTGTATGTGGGAACTGGTTGTGTGTTTAACAGAACGGCCCTATATGGTTATGAGCCTCCAGTCAAAAAGAAAAAACCAGGCTTCTTCTCTTCGCTTTGTGGGGGAAGGAAAAAGACGTCAAAATCTAAGAAGAGGTCAGAAAAGAAGAAGTCACACAGACACACAGACAGTTCTGTACCAGTATTTAATCTTGAAGATATAGAGGAAGGGATTGAAGGTATCATTGAGTTGTGTGTGTGTGTGTGTGTGTGTGTGTGTGTGTGTGTGTGTGTGTGTGTGTGTGTTTTAATTCGAGTAGATGCGCATTCAATATTTCTGATTTTTGTTCACCACGATTCAGCTGCCCATTTACTCATCGTTTTTATCTGTCGTAAATATAAGGTACCATAGATAAGTAGAGTTTCCTTTCTTTTATCCTTGATCTTTTATCTTGCACTTCACAATCTTCATAGGTTCTCAATTTGATGATGAAAAGTCGCTGATTATGTCTCAAATGAGCTTGGAGAAGAGATTTGGCCAGTCCAGTGTTTTTGTAGCCTCTACTCTGATGGAATATGGCGGTGTTCCACAGTCTGCAACTCCAGAGTCTCTTCTGAAAGAAGCTATTCATGTCATCAGCTGTGGCTATGAGGACAAAACTGACTGGGGAACTGAGGTAATGACTCCTGAAGTTATGACTAGTAACATCAGCGTTGCTGATGCTCGTGCTATTACTTGCTACTAGCACACGCAAGGAAATGTTAAGATATGAATTGATGTTTTCTTGTCTGGTTTGCTCATAAAACCTTTGATTTTGGTGATGCTACTTCTGTTGTTGGAAATGATATATTTGTTATTGAATTGATGTTTTCTTGTCTTTAATATGGTGCACCACAGATCGGATGGATCTATGGTTCTGTTACAGAAGACATTCTCACTGGATTCAAGATGCATGCTCGAGGCTGGCGGTCAATCTACTGCATGCCTAAGCGACCAGCTTTCAAGGGATCTGCTCCTATCAACCTTTCTGATCGTTTGAATCAAGTGCTTCGGTGGGCTCTTGGTTCCATTGAAATTCTTTTCAGCAGGCATTGTCCCATATGGTATGGCTATGGAGGACGGCTTAAATTCCTGGAGAGATTTGCTTATATTAACACAACAATTTATCCACTCACATCAATCCCACTCCTCCTGTACTGCATATTGCCAGCAGTTTGTCTTCTCACTGGGAAGTTTATCATCCCAAAGGTAAAACACACACATTTATGTACTGTGCAGGCAGAATTGCCAAGAATTGATTCTGACTGCTTTTATTTTTCTTGAATGCAGATTAGTAACCTAGAGAGTGTTTGGTTTATATCACTCTTTATCTCGATCTTTGCCACTGGTATCCTTGAGATGAGGTGGAGTGGTGTTGGCATTGATGAATGGTGGAGGAATGAGCAGTTTTGGGTTATTGGTGGTATTTCTGCGCATTTATTTGCCGTCTTCCAGGGTCTCCTAAAGGTGCTTGCTGGTATTGACACGAGCTTCACTGTCACTTCTAAGGCCACTGATGAAGAAGGTGATTTTGCCGAGCTCTACATGTTCAAGTGGACAACGCTTCTGATCCCACCAACCACTATTCTGATCATCAACCTGGTCGGTGTGGTTGCTGGCACTTCCTATGCGATCAATAGTGGTTACCAGTCATGGGGACCTCTTTTTGGGAAGCTCTTCTTCGCGTTCTGGGTGATTGTCCACTTGTACCCCTTCCTCAAGGGCCTCATGGGGAAGCAGAACCGCACGCCGACCATTGTTGTTGTATGGGCTATCCTCCTTGCATCGATCTTTTCCCTGCTGTGGGTTCGCATCGATCCATTCACCACCCGGGTCACTGGACCTGATATCGGAAAATGTGGCATCAACTGCTAGAATGAGCTGAATGTATTAAAGAGTGGAACTTAGCACCCATTGTGTCGTAATTTATCTGTGGGTGGCTCTTTCTATAGTATGCTAGAAGTTAATTACATATGGTGTAATATGTACCTCCGCTGGTGTTTATCCGTAAGTTAATATATATAGACTGCCTAGCTTGTCTGAAAGTTTATGAGAGTATCAGCGAATTATGTATGGCCAACAGGTTGATTTAGTGTGTACATTCAAATCTCTTCTGCCAATATCAAATGCGTTAACCATGAAGTATCAGTTGTTGTTGCTTTGCATAAAAAAATTTACAGGAATGTTACACCAACCAATCAACAAGTACAATTAAACACCTTTTTTCTACTAGTTCTTGTATACCCTCGTATTTACATGCTATAAATTGCTCAAATCCTACCCATCCTAGCTTTTGTCAGTGCAGGGCTGTGGGTGTACAGTCCCGAATTTTCTCCATTTTGCATTCTCACATGTGCTTTGTGTATCGCCCTTGCCGCCCTGCATTTTTAGATTGATGTTTTGCAAGGTAATGCCTTGGCATGGGACATTCTTGCTACAGTTCATCTTGATAGCATCCTTGGTGATGGTTGTCCCTCTGATGTTCTTGAAGACAACATTGCTAACCTGCACTGCTGACCTTTGCTCTCCGCATGGCGTAGCCTTGTCGCAATAGTTCTGGTCGATGATTATCGGGTTCTTGACATCGTACATGACCATGTTTTGGAACGTGATGTCCTTGGCGTATCCACTTCCTCATTGGTATGTCTTGATGCGTGCTCCATTGGTTGTGCCATATAGTTGCACTGAATCTATGGTAATGCCAGAGACTTCAGCTCTTGAGTTGTCATCTCCTAAGCTTCCGATACTAATCCCATGTCCAGGACCACAAATAACTTTGGAGACATGAAGATTATGAGTCCCGTTCTCAATTGACATGCAATCATCGCCTGCGAAATTCAGCAGAAACAAAATCTGATGAGTTCACTGAAAGTTTGAAGATAATGGCATATGTTGTATACGATGCGAATTAGTAACAAGCTACTTACCGGTCTTGATCTTGCAGTTTGTGACGCGTACATCTTTGGTCCGAGTGATGTGGATGCCGTCAGTGTTAGGGCTCGTGCCAGGCGCTGTGATGGACAACCGTGCCAGTAGCACATTGGTGCAATCCTCGACTGACATGTGGATCTGTTGGCTGTTCATAATTTTCAGATCCTCCACTCTCAGATTGGTGCAGTAGTGGAATGACAAAGCCGTTGGAGCTTCCTCGCAAGGCTGAAGGTAAGAGAAGCCAATTCTGCTATGTTAGACACTTCCCACTAAAGCACAAGCTTACAGATATTCAGATAAACCAAAGGGTCAGCGCCACTTTACCAGAGCCTTGTTGATCTTGCAGGAGTGTGGCCACCACTTGTCGCCATTGCCATCGATGGCGCCACCGCCATTGACGGTGAGCTTGTTGACGCTTCGGAACACGATCCAGTGTCTCCTGTCCTTGTCGCTCCAGTCCGCCCTGTTTGGTGTCGCCACCAGCGTGCCCTTGACAGTGACCGTAACGCTGGACTTGCACGGGCCCTGGAGAGTGACAAGCTTGAGCAGGTAGAGCCTGCCATCGGGGACGAGCACGACGGCCGGCTGCGGCGAGGCGCACGCCGCCTTCCACGCCTTTTCCAGCGCCTGCGTGTCGTCGTGCCTCCCGTCGCCGCGTGCGCCGTAGTGGTCGACGTTGAACACGCTCTGCGACGCCAGCGACCTGCCCCTGGGCGCGGCGGCGGATCCATTGGCGCGATCGCTGTGCAAGTGGTTCGTGCCGTCAGCCGAGGTGCCATTGCTCGCTCTTGCAGCCTCAAGAGTGCCGGACATGAAGAGCATCGCGAGGAGAGGCACCATGAACACAAGCTTCATCAGCTTCCTGCTGGATGCCATTGGCAGACCTACGCACGCTGTGCAGGTAGCTAGCTGCGGCCTGTACTTTTGAGCTCTCAAGTGAACAAAGATCACAACAGAACTGAAAGCGATAGTGCAGCTTGAGCTTTGTATCTGATCGCAGGGAACTGATGGTGTTGGATTGGATGGTGACTTGGTGAGTAAGCAGCATGCCAACGGCCGGCCGTATATATAGTCGCGCGCGATGAGGCCGGATGCGTTGCTTGTGAAGAAGAGTTAGGTCGGCAGCAGATATGGGCAGTGGAGTGTGCATGCATGCTTTGCCATGCATACCCCATGGATTCCTGAGATTCTTCAGGCATGGCAAAATAGAGGAGATAAATGTGCCTGAATCGTACGTGTCCACCTGCAGGTATTCTCACGACGAAAATTCTAACGTTCGTTTGCTTGCCCGCTGCCGTTGATGCGAGTACGTCCGATAGTGCACGTGCACGAGTGTTTATGTTTTGTTCTCAGGACAACAAGTCAGCAGCATGTCCATCTTGATTCTTTGCAGTGGACTCCATGAAAGTTGGAGCATGCATGAGGGCCCCCACGGCAGTGATGACAATTCACAATTCGGTTAGGCATATGTGGAACTGAACCATAATGCTTTATATAATTTCCCGATATGACGATGTCCGGAAGCAACAGGCCGGGGCTTATAATGTCTGGAAGCAACATATTATAATAATACTATAGTATTCAACGTGTCGATGACGATGCAATCTGCTACTATAAGCACTTCATAAGCCAGCCGGTTCACCAGTGCAAGAGTCAGCACAATCGACGCAAGCAATCGATCATGCATCTGTTTACAATGTTTCAAACTATGTATTGCAGCACCAATATCAAATATCTTACTAGCTATTACTAGTTGAAGGTCCTAAAGGCGAAGCCTCCACATTAATCCGATCCTCGTGCAAGGCATGCTAGCAAAAAATAAAAAATAAAAATGAATTTCTTATAAAAATCATAAATACATATAACCATCACAATTCAGTAGTCTCTAACCAATATTGATAATAACTAGGTAGAAGATGCGCGCTCCGCTGCGCGGGCGTAGAGGAGGAGAGAGAAGTAAACAAAAAAAATAGAATTGAAACAAAAAAAAAAGGAACGGCGGAAAGGCAAAAAAAAAATGAAAATGAGCAGCAATGAACAGTGAAAGAATTAAGAAAGGAAAAAAGAAACAAAAATGGGAGGAAAAAAAAGAAAAAAAAACAAACAGTACTGTACCTGAAGGGCGGAGGAGGCAGGGATTCCCGACGCATTAAAAGAGTAGTTATAACCTTTTCGAATTTACCCACCTATGCTATTACGATAAATTCATGACCCTTCCATTATGACAGATAATCTATGCTATTATTATTTTACACAGATCGCAACAAAAGTCTGATCCGTTGCTCCTGCCTGTGTAGTGCCTACTTTAATTTTCACATCTGCTGATCTTTGTTACTACGCACAAGGCACGCATATATCGTGCGCGCGTTTTAATTGAGCAATCGACTGATCGGTACAAGTGGAGACGGACGGGTACGTACGTGATACATATTGTATGGTGCAGATCGAGGTCGTGTGCTGTGTGCCAAACTCGGGTGGCTTGCCGACCCAAGCCTTGCCGGCCGGTTGCCGCTCGCGCCCTAGCTCGATAGGCTGGAGGCAGACCGGTCGTTGCATTGCATGCATGGAGAGTACGCTACTTTTCACTTTTCGTGTGCTGGAAGAGAATCGATTAACGCCGCCAAACGAAATGAAGGCCCAAGTACACGTACTCCCTCCGTATCGGATTTAGAAGTCGTTTAGGACAGCGACACGGTCTCAAAAACACAACTTTGACCTCTTATTTTTATAAAAAAATATTTATAGAAAAGTGATATATGTATACTTTTATGAAAGTATTTTTCAAGACAAATCTATTCATATAATTTTTACATTTGCAAACTCAACAATTTAAAAGTTATTGATGATTTATATTCCCAATGTTTGACTCAAACCTCGTCAAAACGACTTCTAAAATCGATACAGAGGGAGTATCAGTACAAAGGTCTCCGTTTAATTTGGGGGGCGCGGAGGCCGAGCTAGGTCACTCTCCAACTCCAAGTCGCCATGGATGGCACTAATTAATTTGCTTATTTTATAGTTCCAACTAGTGAGTTATCTGTTGATGCATTTTCATGTCTGTCTCCGAGGTGCATAGTTAATAAACTGCTAGCTGTGTTCGGAATTTCGGCCAAAATTTTACGATTTTCTATCCTATATATATATATATATATATATATATATATATATATATATATATATATATATATATATATATATATATATATATATATATATATATATATATATATATTGGTAACTTCAGGTAAATATATACTGTTTATCTTGTTTTTGAATCAAATGAGATTTGTTAGGATTCTTGAATTTTCAATCAAAATTCCACAAGTTTTATATATGTTTTTTTGGGGATTTTCAAGATTTTTATTTATACTGTCTCCTCTGGGATTTGTGCCGCAACCGGTAAGCAGAACTCTCATATGCTTCCAAATTCTAAGAGCATCTCCAAGAGTTTTCAAAACTCACTCCCAGTATATATTTTTTGGGCAAGATTGGAAAAAATTGCTCTCCAACGACTCCCTGTCTCCCAACCTTTCTGCACCTGGGAAACTCAACCTAATCGCGTGGATATACACACATGCTTGTATCCATCGGCTTGCTTGGGAACACAACACAGCCACTAGGGACTGGACATGTTTCGCTGGGCAACTGATTGGGTATATCTCATTTTTTTTGGTAAATTGATTTTAAGTACACAACACCTCCCAGAAAATCCAAGTATATATGGATGCCAGCGTCAGTAAGTCGGAAACCAAAGGATTAGCGAAAACGCCAGCATCATCGGCATAAAGAGAGCACCTCAGCTTGGTGTTCAGGTAATTTGAGGTGTTACAATGCTGCTTCTCCTTCCCTAGTGTCTACAATTGATTTAAGGAAAGCAAAATACTTTACCTTGTAGTTTGTATGAATCATGATAGCTATGGTTCATTTCAGAGTTTAGATTGTCTTGAATTCTGTTGGGGTCTTTTAAAATTTTCCATTTTCACTGGCCACATCATCCAGGCATTGCAGGCTACAAATCTCAAGCTATATGTGACCTTACAAGAAACGGATTTACAACTGCTGCTACTTTGTATATAAAAGAATATACATGAAAGTTACATGAATGAACCAATTAACGAATACAAATGGGTGTCACGAATATATATACATGAGTATGACTACTCCATCTGTACAGACTACAAAGTACAAGCAACTGAGTTCAATTGCCCCCTACTTTGTGGTAGTGCAAGGGTGCGGTTGAACGGTCCCAAATTTTCTCCATTTTGCATTCTCACATGTGCTTTCCGCGTTGCCCTTGCCGCCCTGCATTTTCAGGTCGATGTTCTGCAAGGTAACGTCTTGGCATGGGACATTCTTGCTGCAGTTCATCTTGATGGCATCCTTTGTAATGGTTGTCCCTCTAATGTTCTTGAAGACAACATTGCTGACCTGCACTGCTGATTTTTGTTCCCCGCATGGCTTAGCCTTGTCGCAGTAGTTTTGGTCGATGATTATTGGGTTCTTGACATTGTACATGATCATGTTTTGGAATGTGATGTCCTTGGCGTATCCACTTCCTCCCTGGTATGTCTTAATGCGTGCTCCATTGGTTGTGCCATATAGTTGCACTGAATCTATGGTAATGCCAGAGACTTCGGCTCTTGAGTTGTCATCTCCCAAGCTTCCAATGCTGATCCCGTGTCCAGGACCACAAACAACTTTGGAGACATGAAGGTTATGAGTCCCGTTCTCGATTGACATGCAATCATCCCCTGCAAGATTCAATGGAGAAGATCTAAGTTCACTGAAAGCTTGAAGATAATATATTCCATATGAAGTGAATCCTGAACTTTCAACTTACCAGTCTTGATCTTGCAGTCTGTGACCCGTACATCTTTGCTTCGAGTGATATGGATGCCGTCAGTGTTAGGGCTCGTGCCGGGCGCTGTGATGGACAACCTTGCCAGTTGCACATTAGTGCAATCCTCGACTGACATGTGGATCTGTTGGCTGTTCATAATTTTTAGATCCTTCACCCTCAAATTGGTGCAGTAGTGGAATGACAAAGCCGTTGGAGCTTCCTTGCAAGGCTGAAGAAAAGAGAAGCCAATTCAGCTAGGTTCGATACTTCCCGGTAAAGCACAAGCTTACATATATTCAGATAAACCAAAGGGTCGGCGCCACACTTACCAGAGCTTTGTTGATCTTGCACGAGTGTGGCCACCACTTGTCACCGTTGCCATCGATGGTGCCACCGCCATTGACGGTGAGCTTGTTGACGCTACGGAACACGATCCAGTGGTTCTTATCCTTGTCGCTCCAGTCCGCTCTATTCGGCGACGCCACCAGCGTGCCTTTCACCGTGAACGTGACGTTTGACTTGCATGGGCCAGAAAGACTGACGACCTTGAGCAGGTAGCGCTTGGCACTAGGGACGAGCAGGACGGCCGGCCGCGGTGAGGTGCACGCTGCCTTCCACGCCCTTGCCAGCGCCTGCGTGTCGTCGTGGCTCCCGTCGCCGCGGGCGCCGTACCTGTCGAGGCTGAACACGCTCTGTGACGACGATGACCCCGCCAGCGACCGGCCCCTGGGCGCGCTGGCAGATCCATTGGCACCAGGGCCGCGCGAGTAGTGGTCCGAGGTGTCATTGCTCGCTCTTGCAGCCTCAAGAGTGCCGGACATGAAGAGCAGCGCGAGGAGAGGCACCATCATCAGCTTGCTGCTGGGTGCCATTGACAGAGAGCTATATGCACGATGTCCTGGTTAGTTGCAGACCGGACTTTGAACTCTCAAGTGAACAAGATCACAACAGAATTGCAGGCTATAGTGCAGCTTGAGCTTGGTGTCTTGTTGCTAGGATTGCTCAGCTTGGTGATGATGTTAGATTTGGATGGTGACTTGGTGAGTAATAAGCTGCATGTCCACGGCCGTATATATAGTCGCGCGCGGTGAGGCGGGTTGCGTCGCTTGTGAAGAAGAGTAACGCGGGAGAGTTTAGTTTGGCAGCAGATACGGAATGTGCAGTGGAGTGTTCGTGCTTGCAGTCACCACGTACGCTACCCCATGGATTCCTGAGACAAAATTCTTGAGGCATGGCAAGGAGATAAATGTGCCTGAATCCTGTCCGCCTGCTGGTTTCTCAGGTCAAGAAGATTGAACACGTGGACGAGTGTGTGTATGTGTGTTTTTTGACTTGTTCTCGGGACAAGTCCATCTGATTCTGTGCAGCGGAGACCTTGAAAGTTGGAGCGTGAGAGCCCCCACGGCAGTGACAATTCGGTTAGGCACCTGTGGAACTGAAAGTCTGAAACATGCTTTGTGCGATCGCCGTGTTACTATCCATCAAGCTTGTGCATCCGATCGCCGAGACTCACGTTGTGGATAACGTTTACGCATGCAGATGACGTTGGCAACAAGCCATCAAACAAAAGTGTGAACCGTTGCCTGCTGCTAGCTTGAGTAGCCGGGTAGCCCTGCAGCTGCCTGTAGTAGTGCCTACTTTTCACGTCTGCTGACCTTATTTGTTAGGGGTTGTTTAATTGCTGGAGTGAAAAAATTTGGGGTGTCACGAACGTTTCATTGGACGTCGGAAGGGGTGTTTGGATACTAATAAAAAAAACTAATTACATAACTCGCCTGAAAACCGCGAGACGAATTTATTAAACCTAATTAATCTATCATTAGTACATGTTTATTATAGCACGACATTGCCAAATCATGAATTAATTAGGTTCAAAAATTTCGTCTCGCGATTTATCGTAATCTGTGTAATTAGTTTTTTTTTTGTCTACGTTTAATACTCTATGCATATATTCAAACATCTGATGTAATGGGGTGAAAAAAATTTTAGGAAGTAACTAAACACCCCCTTACTCCTACTAGGCACGCGTATGTTCTGAGCAGTCGAGAGGAGTCGTAGAGGTCGTGCTGCCAATGCAAACTCGATCGGTGACTTGCCGGCCCAAGCCTCGCCGCCCTGCTACGTACCTTTGCTCGATCGGCTGGAGCCTGGAGGTAGGCCGGTCGTTGCATTGCATGCATGGAGAGTACGCTACAGCTATAGCTTTTTTTTGGGGGGAAATCTACAGCTATATATAGCTGATGCTAGCTACTTTTCACTTTTCGTGTGCTGGAAGAGAGATCGATCGATTAACGCCGCCGATCGAAATGTGAAGGCCCAAGTACATTTATCAGTACAAAGGTCGCTGTCTGGGGCGAAGAGCGAGGTCACTCTAACATATGGCACTAATTCACTTGCTTACGGGAAAAAATATTTTGTACTTCCAAACAAGTAATCGAGTCTATTTTGTCCACTGAAACTTGAAACAAATCATGCGTTAGTATTATATCCAACTACTCAAAGCAAATCATGCATTAGTATTATCCAGTGCTAATATTCCAGAGACGGTTCTTTAGGTATAGTGGTTGTGGGCTATGGACTAATATTCCGAGTTAGTTCTTTAGGTCACCCGTTTGTACTACTTTCTTTGTGACGGACGTGTCCACTGACTGACTTACTGTCTCAGATGGACGGACGTGTCTCTTTGTTGCTTTCTGGCGTAGTGGCTTTCTATATACTTTATATATATAACCTGAAACCGATTCCTTGATATATCATCAGCTGCCGATACTTTTCTATAAAAGAATGTTATTACATGAACCAAGTCACAAATAAATTAATACAGTGATGATCAATTTTACAACCAACTGGCAGGTCTCTTTCTACCACTACCAGAACCCAATGAATGTATGTTTCATGTTTGAGTAGTATATGTCCTATACACACACTCTGTACATGCTTGCTACAAATTAATAAGCTTGTTCCAACTGTGTGCCCTAGCTAGTTTTTGGAGGTGCACGGCTGTGGAATAACCGTCCCGGATTTACTCCATCTCGCATTCTGGCAGGTGCTTTCTGCGGCATCGTCCTTACCGTTGCCCTGCATCCTCAGGTTAATGTTCTGCAGGGTAATGCCATGGCACGGGACGTTCCTGCTGCAGTTCAGCTTGATGGCGTCCTTGGTCACCGTCGTCCCCCTGATGTTCTTGAACACGACATTGCTGACCTCCACTGCCGACCCCTGCGCTTCGCATGGCGTAGCCTTGTCGCAGTAGTTCTGGTCGATGATGATCGGGTTCGCGACGTCGTACATGACCATGTTTTCGAACGTGATGTCCTTGGCGTACCCACTTCCTCCCTGGTACGTCTTGATGCGTGCTCCATTGGTCGTGCCGTATAATTGTACAGAATCTATGGTGATGCTTGAGACTTCGGCTCTCGAGCTGTCGTCTCCTAAACTCCCGATGCTGATCCCATGCCCCGGCCCACACACGACTTGCGACACATCGAGGTTGTGCGTCCCGGACTCGATGGATAGGCAATCATCACCTGCAAATAAAATCCACCGGAATTTAACAACCCAAAGCTTAGTTAAATTTGAACCAAACTTAAAAACTAGTAGCACTGTGTGTGTGTTTCGTGTGGTTTTGAATTGTGAACATACTAGTAATATATGCTGCTTAATTACCTGTCTTGATCTTGCAGTTGGTGACCTGCACATTGTTGCTGCGTGTGATGTGGATGCCATCAGTGTTGGGACTGGTGCCGGGCGCCGTGATCGACAGGCCTGTTAACTGCACGCCGGTGCAATCCTCGATGGACATATGGATCTGCTGGCTGTCGACAACCTTCAGATCCTGCACTCTCAAGCTTGTGCAGAAGTGGAACGACAGCGCTGTTGGCGCCTCCTTGCACGGCTGCATTGCATGCAAAAGCAGGTTGAGCTGGTCAGGAACATACATACGTACACATGCTTTTTTTGCAACAAAACTTTACGTACGATAAATAAATGCATGCACGTACGAGAGCCTTGTTGATCTTGCACGAGTTCTTCCACCACGTCTCGCCGTTGCCGTCGACGGCGCCGCCGCCATTGACGGTGAGCCTGTCGACCTGACGGAACACGATCCAGTGCCGCCGGTCCTCGTCGCTCCAGTCGGACCGGTTCGGCGACGCCACCAGCGTGCCCTTCACGGTCACCGTGACGCTGGACTTGCACGGGCCATGGAGAGTGACGAGCTTGAGCAGGTAGCGCTTGCCGCCGGGGACGAGCAGGACGGCCGGCCGCGGCGAGGTGCACGCCGCGTTCCACGCCTGGGCTAGCGCCTGGGTGTCGTCGTGGCTCCCGTCACCGCGGGCGCCGTAGCGGTCGAGGCTGAACACGCTCTGCGACGCCGCAGCCACCAGCGACCTGCGGCCCGTAGCAGCTGCACCATCGGCATAGGAGCTGATGGAGCTCACGGAGGAGGTGCTGGCGGTGCCCGTTCCCGCAGCAGCCTCTAGGGCGCCGGACAAGAAGAGCAGCGTGAGGAGTGACGGCCACAACACAAGCTGCGGCGGCTTGTTTGTTCGGGACGCCATTGATGACAGAGCTAATAAGCACGAATGCATACACGATCGACGACGACGACAGGTAACTATATATACTTAGCAGCTAGCAGCTTAATCGATCTCGGCCTGGTTATGAGCAAGGTCACATGAGACTTGCTTGATGAAATGCCCGAATAAGCTAGCTAGCTAGCTGGAGTGGTTGCTTTGCTTGCTGGGCTTGGTGTGTGATTGGATGTAGAGCATGGATCAGCCTCAGCTCACGGGGCATATTTATACTAGTCGCTGGAGCGTGGATTCTTGGAGTTGGAGGCGAGGGGGATAAAGGAAATGGGGTTGCGAACGTTGACTGTTGCGTGTGTGAAGAAGAATGAGCTAGGCTCTGCATGGCATCACATCGTCACGGCAGGGTTGTAGGCAGATTAGATATATGCGTGCAGGTAGAAGAAAGGATTATAGATTCTCCAAAGCATGGGAAGCAGATCTATAGATGTACCTGAATATAATCACATTTCCATGAATGTTGGTTTCTACTTGGCTCAGTGCCTCGTGGCGAAAAAAAAACTCACGTGCAGCTTATTAATACGGTAAATCTGTACGGCACTCGAGTGTTTCTCTCCTTCTCAACACTCGATTCTTCTCCCTCTCATTCTTCTCCATCGATCTTTGGCCTCTTCCCCCTCTTCTCCTCTAACTCTGACGGACTTAGAAGGGGTTCGGGGGAGGCAGGGTGGCCAGGCGGTGGGGACGGCGGGAGGGCAGCGTTCGGGTTCCAACAGTGGAAGAGGCGGCCGGGCCAAGTCAGTTTCGCCCATGGCCACGACGGCGACAGAAGGGGGGCCAGGAAGAAGGAGGACGCTACGGACTCGTCGGAGCTCCACGGCCACGGCTGGCCGCTGAGCTCCGGCGAGACTCTACCGCACCACGGCGGGGCGGTGTCGACGTGTCGGGAGGAGGAAGAAGAGTGTGAAGAAAAACAATCGAGTGTTTCGACACTTGAGTGCGGCATAGACCGACTCTATTAATATCGCTTCTCCTATATTTTAGGTGGCCATTTTTTTGTTATTGTTGAGACAACTTGTAATTTTGTCATTATATATTTGACTATAGAAAAGAATTACAACATATCCCTTGTGAGTTGTTCTTTTAATTATCTACTAATAAGATTTTATATATATATATATATATATATATATATATATATATATATATATATATATATATATATATATATATATATATATATATATATATATATATAAATATATAACTATTACCCTATAGCTGGCTACAAAATAACTTATTCTGTAGCCAATTTGAGTTACGATAATTAGTATTCTAATTTACAACATTATAGTAACTTCTTACTATGTGATTTACTATAACGTTATGGTAAATATCCCTATGTGTAATAGTAACCCAACTATCGTAAATATATATTGACATTATAGTAAATTAGTATATAAAATTATCGTAAATAGAGGTGGCTACAAAATAACTTATTTTGTAGCTGGCTAAATAAGTTATTTTGTAGCCACCTCTATTTACGATAATTTTATATACTAATTTACGATAATGTCAATATATATTTACGATATTTGGGTTACTATTACACATGGGGATATTTACCGTAACGTTATAGTAAATCACATAGTAAGAAGTTACTATAATCTTGTAAATTAGAATACTAATTATCGTAACTCAAAGTGGCTATAGAATAAATTATTTTGTAGCCAGCTACAAGTAGGATATCCAGCAAGTCCATATCAATACGGGCATGCATGTGAGCGTCCGAGATCCTCTTTGGCGTGGACACATACGTCAGTTCATATGCACACGTCGCTAGGAGCGCGTCGTCGTTGCGTGGTTGAGGTAAACAAGCCGGCACGTCGTTGTCAGTTCATCGATCTTCGGCATAAGCTGACCACGTATGTACGTACACGCAGTTTGATCGAGCGGATGAGCTGTTGCCGCATGACCTTCCGTGCTCCCAACTCGATCCCCTCCCTCTCCGTCACAAGTTGAGACGTAAGACGTTGCTGATCGGTGGTAGGCAGATGGATATCTCGAGATGTACGCCATGGCCATGACGCATGCATGTGCATGTGATCGCTCTCCATGGTTCATCGACGTACGACGATGCCGGCCTGCCTTGAATTAAACGTGCGCACGTACGTCTTCTAGCTAGCAGCTTCACGTACGTACGAAAAGTGGAAGCTGCCGTACCCGTACTCCGCGCCAAGAAGAATCGTACGTGCTTGCTCGCTAGCTCCCATGTAATAACCGCCGCCGTGCCGTGACAGCGGTTTGACCGTTGCCGAGGGGCGGCAAGGCTTGGCCTGGCCGGCAAGTGAAGTGACCCAAAACACAAAGAAAAGAAAAGTTTGATGACTCAAATAGATGCACTTTAATATTGTACGAATTTAACGAATCAAATTGAGCCCATGTAAATGTAAAGTTTGAAGACTAAAATGGTCACTTTGACAGTCTAGGATGAAACTGCACCCAAAAATAAAATTTAAAGGCTGAAACGATCATTTTTTAAATTCAAGGACGAAATTGAGCCCTATGCGATAGCTGGGGAACCAAAATAACTATCTCACCGTTTATATATGTTAATATATAAAGTCATCTCTTTCTATTAAAAAATATCATGCTGAAAAGTTTTCGTGATAACCTTGTCTATAGATATATATGGGCATACAGCCTGAGCCCGTGGGCCCGGCACAAGGCCTGTTTTTTTGGCCTGGCCCAAGCACGACACGTCCCGCTATTGCATGGGCCCAGGCCGGCACGACCCGATGTACAGGGCCGTGCCTGGGCCACACCCCTGGCATGGCACGGCCCGCGAACTAGTGGAAGGCCCGTTGACGGCCCGGTGCTTGCCTTGGCCTGCTAAAGGAGTAAAGGCCCATCACTACTTTCCACCCAAACCCTATCCCACTCCCTTTCCCCCATTTGCGCCGCACTCCGTTTCCCCCGAGGCCGCAACTCCCACAGTCGCTACGCGAGGCGTGTGACTCGCCTCCGCGGCCCCCAGCGCCGAGCCGTGCCTCCACCTCACTCGGCCTCAGCTATTCCCCACGCCGCCTCTCAACCCCCCTCTGCACCGCATCCCTAATCCCTCGTGAAGCACCGCACGCCCGCACCTCGCGCGGGCGCCCTCTCCCCTCTCTCCTCCAGCGGCCGCGACGGCGAGTGAGCAACTAAGCGAGCGCTAGGCGGAGATTCGGAGCGCCGCCGCCCCAACCACGACCCTCGAGCTCCACCCCGCCCTCGAGCACGCAGGCCGCTGGCTACTGCTGCGGGGCACCAGCGGCCTCGAGCGCACCTTGCTGTGGCCGCGCGGAGGCACCACGATGGAGTCGGCCTCGAGCATCGGAGGCATCGCAACCTCGACCTCCTCCGTCCTCTCGTCCTCTCTTCCCCCTTCCCCTGCTGTAGCGGGCCACAGGCCGGCACGACCTGCTGGATTGGTCGGGCTTTTCGGGCCGGCACGGCACGGAAAACAGCCCGTAGTGCCGTGCCTAGGCCGAAGGCCAGGCCCGCGTGCCTGATAGGCACGGCCCGCAGGGCACGGCGTGCCTTCTCGGCCCAACCCCCATCGGGCCGTGCCAGCCCGTTGCCGTGCCGTGCCGAGCTGGGCTGGCCTGTTGCCCATCTATATCTATAGAATTATGTCAAAAACTATTGAAAGCATCTAGGCCTCGAGAGTTGGTTTCGGCAATTGATGACAACGCAATATTACCATGACTAACGTGTGTTTTGCAGAAACTTTGGTAAATTAGGTCATGGGAATGGAGACTGTTTTGGGCACTATGATATTCATGCCCCTTGATGGAAATCATTTTGGTTTTCAAAGGATTAACGTCAAGATTAAGGACGGTTAGTTCCGGACGTCGAGGATCGTTAGGATCTTCGCTTTTCTCCTTTGGCCGTACTATAAAGGAGGCATGAGCGAGTAGCTTGACCTAGGTAAGTCTTTTGTTTAGGTGTGGTGCACACTTGTCAAACTTAGCACTATGTAGCTCGGGTGAAGCCCAAAGTTCAGTTGGAAGAAACTCGGTTCAAGTTGCGTCGCGATTCGAAGTCGTTTGAGCCATTTATCCTTGACCAGACGTGGTCTCTACCTTGACCGGACACGTCCGGTCAGTGCTGGCAGTCACTGCGCTTCAACTCGGTCGACCGGACGCGGTCCTCCCATAGACCGGACACGGTGATCGGGTTAACCAGAGTCAGAGAGGGTAAGTGATCTGATCGGACGCGACTGGGAAAACGATCGGACGTGTCTACAGTGCGTCCGGTCTGGTTCCAGTCAGGTACTTCGCTGACCGGACGCGTCCGGTCATCACCGATCGGACTCGACCGAGCGTCCGGTCAAAGTACAGTAAGGTTCTTGCACGACCGGACGCGTCCGGTCACCCCTGATCGGACTCGCTGTGCGTCCGGTCACTCAGCGCAGTTTGTTTCAAATTCGACCGTTGCCACCGACCAGACGCGTCCGGTCAGTACGTAAAATGCTGAGTAGACACATAACGGTTGGAATTGACTGTGGGGTTTATAAATACATCTCCTGCACCTTTTTTTGAGGTCTCTTGCTCATTTGTTTAGCTGAGAAACACCTTTCAAGTGCAAGGAAGTGCAAGAGCTCTAGTGAGGGTTGTGATTTGAGAATCCAAGTTTGAAATCCCTCATTAGTGACTAGGGAGTAGCAAGTGTGCATCTACCTTCTCATTAGGCTTGTTGTGGTCAAGTGAGAGTTCTTACTTGTTACTCTTGGTGATCGCCATCACCTAGACGGCTTGATGGTGATTGGGAGTTTGGTGATCATCCGGCGGAGCTTGTGGATGACCCAACTCATCTTGTGAGCGGTTGTGGGTGATTTACCGCGACGGAGTGTCAAAGAATCAGCCCGTAGAGAGTAGTTGATCTTTACGCGAATCAAGGGGGAGCTACATCCTTGCGCGGGTGCTCCAACGAGGACTAGTTGGGAGTGGCGACTCTCCGATACCTCGGGAAAACATCGCCGTGTTCCTGACCCTTTACTTTCAAGCAATTACTTTCTCGTATTACTTTTGTTGCTTGATTTACTTTTCTAGAATTGGCATGCTAGATTAGTATTGGAACTTAGGGTGCAAAACTTTTATCGGTAGAATCACAAGGAACACTTGTAGACACTAGGGGTGAATTTTGGCTTAGTAGGATTTATTTCTTGCAATAAATTTTAGAAAAGCCCAATTCACTCCCCCTATTGGGCATCTTGATCCTTTCAACTATATTAAAAAAATAAGATAAAAAGGTGTTGTGATAATTTTATTTAGAGTTAGATGCACTAGGGCCCTTGACTTATAAACATGTGTCACATAGGTCCCAGAACTTTAAAAATGCATTTTTGGCCCCTTAAACTTATTAAGTGGTACACATAGGCCCCTGAACTTTGAAAATGCATTTCTGGCCCCCCTAAACTTGTTAAGTGGTACACCACAGCCCATACTTGCCAGGCGGGTATTTTTTTGCTGACGTGGCACTGCTACATGGTGAAAAAATATGCACCAAACCCCCCTGAACCCAATCTGCGTCGCCGCCATCGATGTGGGAGCTGCCTCCGCACAGAGGTGCTCGTCGTCAGGAAGGACACCGAGGGGAGCATCAGTGGCCGAAGGGTGAGGTGGCGTTGTGGCACGTCGTAGAAAGCATGACCCTAGCCGCTGGCAATGCTTCTCCTAGTCGCAGGCTAGACCACGTGCGCATGGATCCGGCCGTGCTGCGGCTAGCCATGGGTCCGCGCGAGCTCTTCGACCAGAACCACGTGCGGAAGCATCACCGACTGGAGCCACGCGCACGCGGTTTGGCCTGTGACAAGGAGAAGCATCGTCGGCAACTAGGGTCGTGCTTTCTGCGACGCGCCACGGCACCACCTCACTCTCTAGCTGCTGATGCTACCCTCGTTGTCCTTCCTGACGACGAGCACCTCTGTGCGGAGGAGGCTCCCGTGCTGATGACGGCGACGCGGATTGGGTTTCAGGGGGTTTGGTGCATATTTTTTCACCACGTCAGCAAAAAAGCCCGCGTGGCAAGTATGGGCCTGTGGTGTACCACTTAGCAAGTTTAGGGGACCAGAAAATGCATTTTCAAAGTTCAGGGACCTATGTGTACCACTTAACAAGTTTAGGGAGCCAGAAATGCATTTTTAAAGTTCAGGGGCTTATGTGACATACGCTTACAAGTTCGAGAGACCCCGGTGCATTTAACTTTTTTGTTTATAAAACTATGTCAAAAATTGTACTAAAAAAGTTGCTAGCTGGTAAAAAATGTTGGAACATCTAAAAAAGCTCTAACTGGTTCAAAAATGTCAACTTTGTAATCCAGCTTATAGCCTATTTTGAATTATTTAACCACTCTATTTATGAAAAGCTATTAGTTAGTTTTTTTGGCCATTGTAGTTAAAAAAAAGTTTAGCTGATCCAAATAGAGCCTTAGTTTCATAAAAAAAGAATTTTGATAGCCTTTTAAAGATGCCCATATAAATAGTATATGTGTGTTCACAAAGATAAGTATGTGTGATGTGTGCATTTAGATGAAAACGTGTGCAATATGAATATATGATTTTAAAAACGATAATGATATGTTACAGGCGTCCGTCGCGTGACTCCCGTCCGGACGCGGCTCATCCTCATCCACTCATCCGCGTACCCTGCTCACGTCGCCCGCCCGCTCTACGCTGCACGCCCCGCTCGCACGAGACGGACTTCGCTCGCCCACGCCGCCCCCGTTCGTGGGACAGGCTCCGTCTGCACCGCTCGCCCCCCCCCCTCCCCCGCCCGTCCCGCGTGCCTCCCCCACCCAGACTCGCGCCTCCCATTGCGGTCGCGCTCCATCCGCCTGTCGCAACCACTGACGAGGTTGCATGCCGCCGACGAGCTTCGCACTGGCTACCTATGCGTACTCTGTGGCATCGAGCTCTGTGCCGGCATCGAGCTCCACAACGACAAGCTCCATTCGTCTAAGCAGCAAGGTGACATTGTGCTGAAAGCGCATGTTGCAAGCGTATGTTTCAAGTCTTTCAGTTGTTTCAGAGGTATGTTGCAAGGGTTTCGTATGGATGTTGCAAAAGTAGATCAGAATGCTACATAAGTTGCAATGGTTGTACACTTATGTTTCAAACGTCTGTTCCCAATGTTTCATTTGTTTTTAGATGTATATTGTAAGTGTGGTTATCTAGATGTTGCATATGTTTCACACATATGTTGCAAGTGTTTTTTCTAGATGTTGCGTATGTGTTGCAATGATTTTTCAAGTGTTTCATATGTTTTATGTAAGTGTTTCAGACGCATGTTTCAAACGTTTCATTTGTTTTTGGACATATATTGCAAGGAAGGATGGCAATGGGGTGGGTCGGGGCCGGGTGGCATCCGTGGACCTGCCCCCGAAACCCGACAAGAAAACCTGACCCGGCCCCAAACCGCGATTCGGATGGAAATTTGCACCCGCCCCCGAACCCGATGGGGACCTGAAACCCGAGAATGCTTCGTCGATTATTAGCTCAAATAGGCTGCAGGAACATAATTAGGCCAGTCTCAATGGGGTTTCATTAGAGTTTCGTGGACATTAAATATGCTGATGTGGCACCGTATTAATGAAGTGAGAGATGATAAGAATTTCATGGGAGTAGAGAGAGTTTTATGAGGATGAAACTCTTCTGCATTATTTTCAAAATATGAATGTGTTGAAAACTGAGTCATGAAACCCCCACTGAGACTGGCCTTACAGAACGACGTACATGATAGGTGCCTTTGGCCATAGCGGTAATGAAACACACAAGTGCATTATTACAAGATATTTGCTACCCAACGAGCAGATTACGCAAAAGAGAAGCAGATTAGACCCGATTAGCTGCATTTTGCGCAAACTAGTTTCTCCATCACGCCGTGCAAGAATAAAGGAGGAACCTACAGAGACCAATTCACGATTCACAACCATGCTGCTGCCTGCTGTGCAAGAACCTAAAGGGACCAAAAGCACGACAATCAATAAAATCAAGCTGCAAGAACCTAAAGGAACCTACCCGACCTGCTGCCATTCTTAATTGCAAGTGTTGTATTTGGGCCTTGTTTAGATCTAAAAACTTTTCACCTAAAACTATCACATCGAATCTTACGGCATATGCATGAAGTATTAAATATAGACGAAAAAAATAATTGCACGGTTTGGTTGGAAATCGCGAGATGAACTTTTTGAGCCTAATTAGTCCGTGATTTGACACTAAAGTGCTACAGCAACAAATATGCTAATGACAGATTAATTAGGCTTAATAAATTCATCTCGTGGTTTCCAGGCAAGCTATGTAATTAGTTTTTTTTATTAGTATCCGAAAACCCCTTCCGACATCGCACGGAACATCTGATGTGACATTTTCACCAAAAAGTTTTCGCATCTAAACAAGGCCCTGGTTTTTTCAAAAGTAGATCAGGTGCTACATCTCTCTTCTTGCCTTCTATTGCCTCACCTTAGTGTCTCCTCCTCGGCTTCTGCTGCGCCTTGGTGTCTTCTCCTCGGGTTCTGCTGTCTTGCATCCTTCTCGGAATAGGGAGGGGGTGCGTCGGGGCCGGTGGAGGGGGCGCACCGGGGTATGGTGGCGCGGACGCGAGCACATTCCATTACATGGGCAGGTAGCGCTTCGGTTCACTTTTTCTGTTACGCGCAGATGCTTAGATGGGATGCTCTCTTTGGTGGGCCTTGGACTGGGAGTTGGGCCACGGCTAGGTTGGTTAAGATTGGGAGCTGCGTCCAGACGCACTGGGTTTATGGTTTAGGATGACAGGTGTCTGGGCGCTGATGCCTCTGTTTTTTTTTTAAAAAAAAAAGTACCACGTCAGTGCCGGTTGTGCTTCTCGGGTGTTCGCGGCCGCGCCGGTGCCGGCAGACTGGGAGGACCAGGAGACGCAGCATGATCTCCGCGAAGGCGTCCGTGGGCGTCTCCCTGCTAATATATGCTAATATGATAGTCCTGGCTTAAGTGTTTAAACAATACCATTTCGATCTATGGCTATCATGAGTGGAAAAAACACTCTTGGCCCGTTAGACAGGCAATTTGAGCAATTATGTGGTGATGAAATCTTTATGTGCTTCATTTTGGGCAGGTGTTGTTGGTCAAATAGTCGTGAGCAGGAAAATAGCAGGGCAAACTAAATTTTGCAAACTGTAGTCCATGGCTGTGAAAATATGAATGTAACTGTTAGTACTATATTTGAGTGGTTCAAGGTATCGGGTTGGTTTTGCGTGCGTGCGTTTATAAGGGTTAGTATGCTGTGTTGGACTGTATAATCGCAAAAAAAAAGTATCAGTAGCACATGTGTTTTTGGTGACCATGTCATGTATAGCACGTTTTATTGAAAAGAAACAGTGCATGACTTAATCAATAATATACTGTACTATTGTTGTTCTTTATATCCTGAGTGACAAATCTACTCTGGCTTCTAATTCAGCTGTACATAAATCTCAGCACACAGCAGTGAAAAGGCAAGATTTGGTTGTCCTATACAGCATTGAACTGACTCTATTGACGTTTTACCGATCTACTCCCACCGTCCTAAAAAGAAGGTAACATATATGCTCAATTCAGTTAGTCTACAAGTCATATAAGATCGACTGCTTGCGTTGGCCGTTCTGACAATGTGACTCTTTCACTGAACCGGCTTAATTAGGTTTATTATATGTACTACGCAGCCAATTGAATCATCATCGACACGTTGATATATGTTGCTTCCGGGCATTATATGCAATGGTTCGGTTCCAGGGATGCCTACCTGAATTTTGTCCTTGCCGTGGAGGCCCTCATGCTCCAACCTTCGTGGAGTCCACTTCACAGAATCGGTTGGACTTGACCTTACTTGCCATGCCAATTGCAACGAGCAAGGAAACAGACTTGAGAATTTTCGTCATGAAAAACCTGCATGTGGACTCGATTCAGCCATTAATATAATTCCGGCACATTTATCTCCTTGCGATCATGCCGGAAGAATCTCAGGGCCGGATCCACCGATACCTGCACGCATGGGCATGGCGTGGCTGCAAGCACGCACACTCTACTGCACATATCTGCCAACCAAACTCTCCCGCGTTGCTCTTCTTCACAAGCAACGCAGCTCTCCTCGTCCTCGGTGCGCCTATATAAACGGCCGTGGGCATGCTGCTTACTCACCAAGTCGATCACCATCCAATCCAGCACCAGCACCACACCAACCTGAGCAAGCCTTGCAACAAGAGCTGCACTATATCCATCAATTGTGTTGTGATCTCTAAGTCCGGGCTCCTGCACAGCGTGCTTAGCTCTCTGCCAATGGCATCCAGCGGGAAGCTGATGAAGCTTGTGCTCGTGGTGCCTCTCCTCGCGCTGCTCTTCATGTCCGCCATTCTTGAGGCTGCAGGAGCGGGCAATGACAGCTCGTCGCAGAGCGTGTTCAGCCTCGACCGCTACGGCGCCCGTGGCGACGGGAGGCACGACGACACGCATGCGCTGGAAATGGCGTGGAAGGCAGCGTGCGCCTCACCACGGCCGGCCGTCGTGCTCGTCCCCGACGGCAGGCGCTACCTGTTGAAGCTCCAAACCCTCCGTGGCCCGTGCAAGTCCAGCATCACGCTCACGGTGAAGGGCACGCTCTTGGCATCGCCGAACAGGGCGGACTGGAGCGACAATGACAGGAGGCACTGGATCGTGTTCCGGAGCGTCAACAAGCTCACCGTCAATGGCGGTGGCACCATTGATGGCCACGGCGAGAAGTGGTGGCCGCACTCGTGCAAGATCAACAAGGCTCTGGTAAGTGTGGCTGGCACCGGCCCTTTTGGTTTATTTATCTGAATATTTGTAAGCTTACGCTTTACTAGGATGTGTCCTGGCCTACTAGCTGAATTGGCTTCTTTTTTCTTCAGCCTTGCAAGGAAGCTCCAACAGCTTTGTCATTCCACTACTGCACCAATTTGAGGGTGGAGGATCTAAAAATTGTGAACAGCCAACAGATCCACATGTCAGTTGAGGATTGCGCCAATGTGCAGCTGGCAAGGTTGTCCATCACGGCACCGGGCACGAGCCCTAACACTGACGGCATCCACATCACTCGAAGCAAAGATGTACGGGTCACTAACTGCAAGATCAAGACTGGTAAGTAGCATGTTCAGGATTCACTTTATATGGAATATTGTCTTCAAGCTTTCAGTGAACTTAGATCTTCTCTGTTGAATCTTGCAGGGGATGATTGCATGTCAATCGAGAACGGGACTCGTAATCTTCATGTCTCCAAAGTTATCTGTGGTCCAGGGCATGGGATCAGCATTGGAAGCTTAGGAGATGATAACTCAAGAGCCGAAGTCTTTGGCATTACCATAGATTCAGTGCAATTATATGGCACAACCAATGGAGCACGCATCAAGACATATCAGGGAGGGAGTGGATACGCCAAGGACATCACATTCCAAAACATGATCATGTACAATGTCAAGAACCCGATAATCATCGACCAGAACTACTGCGACAAGGCTAAGCCATGCGGGGAACGAAAATCAGCAGTGCAGGTCAGCAATGTTGTCTTCAAAAACATTAGAGGGACAACCATTACCAAGGATGCCATCAAGATGAACTGCAGCAAGAATGTTCCATGCCAAGGCATTACCTTGCAGAACATCGACCTAAAAATGCAGGGCGGCAAGGGCAACGTTGAAAGCACATGTCAGAATGCAAAATGGAGAAAATTTGGGACCGTTCACCCACAGCCTTGCACTGCCACAAAGTAGGGGGGACAATTGAACTCAGTTGTCTGTGCTTTGTAGTCCGTACAGATGGAGCAGTCATACTCATGTGTATATATTCCTGACACTCGTGAAAAGCTGTGTGTATTTGTTAATTGGTTCATTCATGTAACTTTCATGTATATTCTTTAGCGTTGCAAATAGCGGGCTAAGACATCTAGAGAGCCTCCAAAAATATGCTAAGCAAGCTATAGCGGCAGCTACAGCGACGCTAAGGAATTTAGCGTTTTCTGAAGAAAAAAACATGCATATTGTTGCTTGATGTTCGCTGACTTGCATCTGTCTACATTGCTGACTGTCACATTCTCCCTTCATACAAGTAATATTACCGTTTGGCAATTTAGTTCCTACACATAGGCGAAGGGGATGGCCACGGCCGCGACATCCTTGGTCACCACAGCATCCGCGACAAACAACCAGCTCTTGTAATCACTCTCGATCCCTCATAGTCGTCATTCATAGTTCCGTCGACGCACACCATCACCACGCCACCGCAAGTTCAAAACTCAGAGCATGACCATAGAGAATACATAACGGAGAATTGAAGATGCTGGGTTTTGTGAACATTCTTAATTATACACCGTTTATAGATAGGCTAGATTTGGTCCAACAGAAATTTTGTTGGGTTACATTCTAGCTTGGTAGGTCTCGGCTGACTGCACATTTAGCTCCACTAAATTATGTCACGGCTGAAGTGTTTAGCGTCGCTAATGCCCACAATAGAGCTCATAGCGGCAATATTGGTAGTATATGCAATATCTTAGCGGCACCATGTCCAAAACATTATAGCGGTGCTTTAGCCCTATTTGCAACATTGATATTCTTTTATACAAAGTAGCAATAGTTGATATTTCTAGGAATACATCCCCTTTCTAGTAAATTCATGTCCTGTAAGGTTGCATATAGCACGAGATATAGCCTGGAATGCGTGGATGACGTGGCTAGTAAAAATGGAAAATTTTAAAGAACTCCAACCGAATTCAAGACAATCAAAACTCTCTGAAATGAACCAAAGCTTTTGTTATTCATACAAATTGCAAAGTAAAGTATTTTACTTCCCTAAAACCAATTGTAGAGACTAGCGAGGGCGAAGCAACATTGTAACACCTCAAATTGCCTAAACACCAAGCTTAGGTGCTCTTCTTATGCCAATGATGCTGAGGTTTTCACTAATCCGTCGCTTTCCGGCCTCCAGACGATACTTGATTTGTGTGTGTGTGTGTGTGTGTGTGTGTGTGTGTGTGTGTGTGTGTGTGTGTGTGTGTGTGTGTGTGTGTGTGTGTGTTTTTGGGGGGGGGGGGTGTGGCGGGGCGTGGGGAGATGTTCTGGACGGAAAATCAATTTAGTAAAAACTGAGATATACGCAATCAGTTGTCCAGCGGAACAGGTCCAGTCCCTGCTGGCGGTCTTCCCAAGCAACATCAGCTCCTTTCCAGGTAAGTACCTAGGACTTCCTTTGCACAGGAGACAATTGCGAAAGGTGGGATTCCATCCACTGATTGACAAAATTAGGGGGAGAATCGAGAATGCCCGGTTGGAAAGGAAAGTTACTTATTAATAAGGCTCGAAGTGAAACTCTAGTTAAAACTGTGTTGTCCTCGCAACTAACCTATCACCTTACGATTTTCCCAGCGCAAAAGTGGTTACTACACAAGATTGATCAAATAAGAAGAGCGCTCCTTTTTTTCCATGTATTCTTAAATGTAACGTTGATGACATGGTAACTGTAGGTGTGTTTTCTATAATTGTATTAGTAGGAAATGAGATTTCTGAAGCTGATTAGAAGGACAATCAACTCTATAGATGAACAAAAAAATTGACCACGTAGCACACTACTGGTTGCAATGGAGAAAAGTGAATACAGGTTGAGTGACCAATTGGCAGAGTGTCCAAGTGGTTGAAATACTAAGCGTCCGAGTGACTGAGTGGTCGAATGACTAAGCAGTCGAGTGACTAAGTGGATAATTGATTGAGTGGTAGAGTTAAAGAGCGGCCGAGTGATTGGACCGCCAGATTGCCCAACATAGAGCAACACCTCTTATTAATCGATAACGTTGTGGTGCGGGTGTCCGCCCGTCCGGACACCCCGCGACCCACTCCGCCTCGCTGCTGTCGCCTCCCCCCATCGCGCGCCCCATCCCACGTCGCTCGCTCCTCGCTCCCACCCATTGCGTACCCCACCTGCTCCTCTTTCGCCTCGCTCCCGCCTGTCGCGCGCCGCACCCGCGCCACTCGCTCCCACGCCGTCGCGCATGCCGCTGCTCTGCCGATGACCGCTGGGCGCATGTGCTGGGGCGTCTCAGGTCTCTCGACCGAGCCAAGGGCACCCACGAGTATGACCGGTGTTGGTGGTGCTCGTGCGCCGTAACTTGCCGCCGGCTCCCACCCCGACGATCGGAATCGATCGGCCCTGGCCTCTCCCTCCCCTATGTTGCAAATGTATGTTTCAAGTATTTTATATATTTCAAAGGTATGTTGCAAGTGTTTCATTTGGATGTTGTAAAAGAGGATCGGGATGTTTACACATGTTGCAAATGTTTCAAAGGTATATTGCAAGTGTTTGTTCAAAATGTTTCATTGTTTTAGTCTTATGTTGCAGCAAGTGTTTCATATTGTAAGTTGCACGTATTTTATCTGGATGTTGCATATGTTTCACACATATGTTGCAAGTGTTTATTCTAAATGTTTCATCTATTTCTGACATATGTTGCATTCAAGTGTTTCATGTTCTTCGGAGAGTCATAGGGATGCGGTGAGTAATGGGCGCACGGCCCATGCGCTGGGGATGGGGCACGGCGAGCCGGGGGCTGGCAGATGGGCTCACGGCGTGCCGGGGGCCTGCATACAGGGCGTGCTAGGGGCCTGCAGTCAGGGCGTGACGCACTGGGGGTCCATAGACGGGGCGTGCTTGTCCTCAGCCATTCATCCTGGCCCTGGGCCCCTCCCGCACGGAGAGGGAGGAGACGGTCAAGGGGAAGGAGCGATGGGCGCAGCGACAGTGGCAAGGTGTGTGTGCGGGGCGAGACAAGGCCGACGGGGGTGGGTTGCGCAGGCGTTCGGACGCTAGCCACGCTGCTTATCAATACTATACAGGACAAGGCCTCTTTCTCAAAGCCATATTGTCATCCGACCGTACGTCCTTTTAACCTGACCTCTTTGTTTGCCGGCTGCATTGTCTCGGGGGACGAGAATAGGATATACTAGCAGGTGGGTGTGAAAAAAAAACAGCGTGCCAACTAACAGAAGGGAAAAATAGCAGCCCAAATTTAAAAAAATTTAAACAATGATGAACAGTGACACGACAGTAGAGATGAACAGCACCGTTAGAGGGACCGACCTGTCCTGCTTAGCGAGCATAGTGCCGAACGGAAGGGGAAAAGGAAAAAAAAAGAAACGGCCTGAAAATGATGAGCAGCACCGCTGCAGCAAAGGTGAACAGTGCCAAATACAGTAACTAACGACGTGGTCGGATAAGCGCACAGATATGGCAGATGGTAGACGGTAGATATGGCAGGTGAGCGCTTGGAACTTGGCCGGCCGACGTGGCTCCTCCACTCCACCTCGGCGACCTCAGCCTCGACCAGTGCCTGATGCTCAAGGCGCAAGTGCGGCCTGCTCAATTCAGTTAGTTTACAAGTCATATAAGATCGATTGCTTGCGTTGGTCGTTCTGACAATCTGACTCTTCCACTGAACCGGATTAGGTGCTTATATACTATGTAGCAGATTGCATCATCATCATCGACACGTTGATATATGTTGCTTCCGGGCATTACCATAGCATGGTTCAGTTCCACACATACCTAACTGTATTGTCACTGCCGTGGGGGCCGTCATGCTCCAACCTTGATGGAGTTCACGTCCGCTCCACAGAATCAGATGGACTTGACCTGAGGACGAACACACAGACTCGTGCACGTGCACTATTTAACGTGCCGTGCCAATGGCAACGAGCAAGCCAACAGATTTGAGAATTCTCGTCATGAAAAACCTGGAGGTGGACTCGATTCAGCCGCACATTTATCTCCTTGCGATCATGCCGGTAGAATCTCATCAGCGTGACTGCAAACATGCACACTCTACTGCACATATCTGCCAACTTAACTCTTCCTCACAAGCAACGCAGCTCGGCTCACAATCTTAGCTCCCGCTCCCGCGCATATAAATACGGCCGTGGGCATGCTCCTTACTCACCATCCAATCCAACACCCTCACCAAGCGGAGGAATCACAGCAACAAGCTAAGAGCAACAGTGTTGCATTGTGATCTTGGTCAGACTCCAAGCTCAGAGTCCTCGCTTCAACCACTCCACCGTGCTTTTGCTCTGCCAATGGCATATAGCAGGAAGCTGTTGAAGCTTGTGTTCATGTCGCCCCTGCTCGTGCTGCTCTTCCTGTCCGGCGTTTTCGAGGCTGCCGGCGCGAGCAACGACACCTCGTCTAACATGACGTCGCCATCGTCGTCGCAGAGCGTGTTCAGCCTCGACCGTTACGGCGCCCGTGGCGACGGGCGGCATGACGACAAGCAGGCTCTGGAAGAGGCATGGAAGGCGGCGTGCGCCTCGACACAGCCGGCCGTCGTGCTCGTCCCCGATGGCAGGAGCTACCTGTTGAAGCTCGTCGCCCTCCGTGGCCCGTGCAAGTCCAGTGTCACGCTCACGGTGAAGGGCACTCTGGTTGCGTCGCCGAACCGGGCGGATTGGAGCGACAATGACAGGAGGCACTGGATCGTGTTCCAAAGCGTCAACAAGCTCACTCTCAACGGCGGTGGCACCATTGACGGCAATGGCGAGAAATGGTGGCCGCACTCTTGCAAGATCAACAAGGCTCTCGTAAGTGGCGCCGACCCTTTGGTTTATCTGAATATCACTAAGCTTGTGCTTCACATGGAAGTGTAATTGAATTGGCTTTTCTTTTTCTTTAGCCTTGCAAGGAAGCTCCAACGGCTTTGTCATTCCACTACTGCACCAATTTGAGGGTGGAAGATCTGAAAATTGTGAACAGCCAACAAATCCACATGTCAGTCGAGGATTGCACCAATGTGTTATTAGCACGGTTGTCCATCACGGCACCTGGCACGAGCCCTAACACTGATGGCATCCACATCACTCGGAGCAAAGATTTACGGGTCACAAACTGCAAGATCAAGACCGGTAAGTAGCATGGTCAGGATTCGCATCATATGGAATATATGCCATTGTGCCTTCAAGCTTCAGTGAACTTAGATTTGTTTTTTCTGCTGAATTTGCAGGGGACGACTGCATGTCAATCGAGAATGAGACTCATAACCTTCATGTCTCCAAAGTTATCTGTGGCCCAGGGCATGGGATCAGCATTGGAAGCTTAGGAGATGACAACTCAAGGGCTGAAGTCTCTGGCATTACCATAGATTCAGTGCAATTATATGGCACAACCAATGGAGCACGCATCAAGACATACCAGGGAGGAAGTGGATATGCCAAGGACATCACATTCCAAAACATGGTCATGTACGATGTCAAGAACCCGATAATCATCGACCAGAACTACTGTGACAAGGCTACGGCATGCGTTGAACAAAGGTCAGCGGTGCAGGTTAGCAATGTTGTCTTCAAAAACATCAGAGGGACAACCGTCACCAAGGATGCCATTAAGATGAACTGCAGCAAGAACGTCCCATGCCAAGGCATTACATTGGAAAACATTGACCTGAAAATGCAGGGCGGCAAGGGTAACACAGAAAGCACCTGCCAAAATGCAAAATGGAGAAAATCCGGAACCGTTCTTCCACAGCCTTGCACTGCCACAAAGTAGGGGGGGCAAGTGAACTTAGTTGCTTGTACTTTGTAGCCTGTACAGATAGAGTGTAGAGACAACTAGCCATAGTGAGGTACATATGCTCCTAAGGAGTATTCGTTAATTGGTTCATTCGTGTAAATTTCCTATATTTATATAAAGTAGTAGTCGTTGATGTTTCTAGGAATACATGCCTTGTTCTAGTAAATCCAATGTCCTGTAAGGTTACATGGAGCTTGAGATATGTAGCCTGCAATCCGTGGATGGTGTGGCTAGACTAGTCAAAATGGAAAAAATATAAAGACCTCCAGACGAATTCAAGACAATCTCTGAACTCTGAAATGAACCAAAGCTTTCATTATTCATACAAATTACAAGGTAAAGTATTTTTTTTCTTCCCTTAGAACAACTGTAGAGACTTGGTAGGGAGAAACAGCATTGTTAACACCTCAAATATTAATTGCCTGAACACTGCCCAGAGAAATATATACTCTCTACTACAACTCCGATTATATACAACTGACTGACTGATAGAGAAACCCAGAGTGTTCTACCTATTATAAGGACTTAAGGAGCTAAGCTTGATCAGCAAACCAAAACCTGGGGATTTTTGGATCGAGGCCATTACAATTCTCCAAGTTTTGAGAAACGCCATTACAATTCGCCTATTCCGAGATCTGCCATTATAATTTCATCTTTCCCTTGCCATGCCATTTTCTACACCTGCCGTGTATAAGGGCCTCGCCATGCCATTTTCAAGTCGCCGGCTCCTCCGTTAGACCGAGCTTGCCTACGGACGCCTCGCCTCGCCTCGCCTCGCCTCGCTCGTGCGTAGGCCGCCGCTCTGCCTCCCACCCCACTTGCGTGCGTGCTGCTGCTGCCTCTGATGGATCCGCAGCACTCATTCAATCAGGCAGCACCTTCTCACGTCCGGATCCAAATTTCAGCCGGAACCAGGTTCAATCAACGCCTAGCACTTGTCGGCGCACGGCGGCGACGAACGAGCGTAAGGGGAGCAGCAGCTACTGTGGGCACAGCTTGTGCCTTGTGGTGCTCGAGCTCGGCAACAGCAAGGTAGGCGGCGGATTCGACGGCCCTCGCGGGGTCGTGGCGCCTTCACCGCCGAGCAGCGAGGCGTGAGAGTCGCTGGGGCCGGTGAGCCCAGGAGCGGCAGCGGCGCGGGCGTAAAGCACGAGGCCGTCATGCGGCATGAGAGTGGGCGAGGGAGTTCGTGCTCGCTGCATCGCTCATGTTCGGCGGTGCACCCGCCGGGGGTGGTGGAGGTGGCGTCCGTGGCGAGCGCGGCGAGGCGGCCTGCCTGGCGAGACGAGGCGTCCGCGTGGGGGCTCGGTGTGACGGAGGAGCCGGGCAATTGACGTTGTTCCTGTAGACATACGTGCCTAAGCGTAGAAAAATGGCACAGACGGAGTGATGGAATTATAATGGCAGATCTCGGAATATGTGAATTGTAATAGCATTTATTAAAACTCGAAGAATTATAATGGTCTTGATCCAAAAATCCAAACAATTTTGCGCCTCGGAGGCATCAGCCGATCTTCTCTGTGTTGGTGTCGTCGGTTGGCCATGAGCCGCTCTCGCATCAGCGTCAGGTTCTCATCAGAGATCTTCTCATACATGTTTGCGTGGTCACATTTCTAACAGATAGATTTATATATGGCCATTGGGCCAGTCCGGCCCGGCCCAGCACAGGTTCGGGCCAGCACGGCCCGATGAAGGTCGTGCCTTCACGGGCCATCGTGCTTCACGTGCCGTGCCTCGGCGTGCCTCGTGCCTAGCTACCAGCCCAAGCACGGCACTACAGGCCATAATTCGGGCCGTGCCAACCCGCTAATCACAACCAAATCTGCGGGCCGTGTCAGCCCACAGCTCGGCTACCACAAAAAAAACACCTCAAACTGGTCACAGTCACCAGGACATTCACAATTTTCACAAAGTCATTCACAATAAGTCAATCACACGTTCACAGTCACACTATCACAATTCACGATTTAAGATAAAAGTTCTAACAGTTTATAGTCTAACTTGGTGTTGGAGTCAGTCCCAGTTGCCGTCGCCGTCGCCCCTTCACCAGCGCCGCCGTCCAAATCGACACCGAACAAGGCAACAGCGTCCTCATGGATGTCGTCGTCGTTCTTGCCCTTGGGGGCCAAGCCAGGCGGAAGGACGCCATCGTCTTCATCTACGGCCTCTCTAGCCCCATTCCTCGATGGTGCGGGTGGCCGCCTTGCTCGCTCTACGCTAGAGGTAGACGACGAAGCATCGGCTACCGACCTGCAAAAAAATGAGATCAAGAAACAAAACACATCAGATCAAGAAGACGAGATCAGATCAAGAAAGAAAGAAGATGCAGAAAGAAAGAAGATGCTAGGGTTTGGGTTAGGGTTAGGGTTTACCTGCGCAATCGGAGCCCGGTGCCGAAGAAGACGACGACCCTCATAGAGAAGACGACACACTGTTAGCTAGGACGGCGAGCGGTGGAGGAGGGATGACAGGAACATGAACTCACATATCAGCAAGTGGGGAAGGGAGAGGGGGTAGAGGAAGGAGATCAGGGAGAAGGGAGTGGCCGGCCGGCGGCGGAAGGCGGATCAAGGTCACCGGAGTCGAGGAGGACGGTTGTCGGAGTCGGACGGACGCCAAGGAGACGGCGGCGCGGTGAAGGCGACTAGGCGAGGCGAGAGACGAGACGAGAGCGGTGTGCAGCGGGTGGGGAATGGATTAGGGATTTAGGGTTCGGGTGAGGACTGAGGAGAGGGGGCGCCGCGGCGTCTACCTTTTATATGAAGGGAGGGGGAGCTGATGGGCCGGGGGAGCCGTTGGGCACTTGGGCCGGCGGGGTAGCCATTGGGGGCTTTGGGGGGTGGGGGGCTGCTGCCTCGGGCCGCTCTCGGGCCTACCTAGAAATCTCGGTCCGTGTCGTGCTAGCCCACGGGCTGGGGGGTCGGCCCAAGCACGGCCTGCACTGCCGGGCCGGCCCGGCCCGGCCCGGGCCCGAATTTCATCGTGTCGTGCTAAATTTTCGTGCTTCGTGTCGTGCCATCGTGCCTCGGGCTGCATGGCCAAATATAGATAGATTATATATCCAGAACCCAACTAAAATGTCAGAGATCTACTTTTGAAACATCCAAATGAACACATTTGCAACATACGTTCAAATAATAGTTGAAACACTTGCAACATACGTCTAAAACACTTGTAAAAACACCTGAAAACGCTTGAAAAAGCCATTGTAAAATATATGTAGCATCTAGATAAACACACATGAAACATGTGTTTCACACATGCAACATTAAGATAAACACACTTGCAAACATACGTCTGAAAAAATAGATAAAACATTTAGAATAAACGCTTGCAACATAAGAGTACAACCATTGCAACAAATGCAACATCCTGATCTAGTTTTATAACATCCATGTGAAATACTTGCAGCATACCTATGAAACATCTAAAACACTAGAAACATACACTTGCAACATGCGTTTTTCACCCTTCTTCCGAGCGACGCAGAGCACAGTAGGGAAAGACTGGTTTTAGCCGGCCGGTGGCCAAGGATGGTGGCACGGCATGGCAGCGACTAGCTACGGCTGCGCTTGGCATGGTCTGGCCGCTCCAGATCTATGATGTCGTGAACTGAGGACTTTTCTTTTACAAAAACTTAACAATGAAGGATTTCATTCCTCTAACACAGAAGATGATCAAGAGGCCTGATCCCTAGAAAGGGGGATTTTTAACCTCTGGGGGAAGACAAATTCTAACAAACATTTACCTCAGTAGTATTCCCTTGTACTGTATGGGTTTCTACTTGCTCAAAGATGGCACTCACAAGAAGATGGACAGTATTAGAGCTAAATTTCTCTGGTAAGGAGCTGAAGATAAGTTCAAGTATCACATGGCCAAATGGGAAATGGTTAGTAGGCCAAAAGACCAGGATGGTCTGGGAATAATTGACACCAAAATTATGAATGAGTGCTTAACAGTTAAATGAATTTGGAAGATTCATCAAGAACCTGATGAGCTTTGGATCAGAATTCTAAAAGTAAAGTACATGGATGAGAAAGGCTTCTTTGGTTCCAATGAGATAGGGGGGGGGGGGGGGGTCTCAGCAGAGGGCTTCATAAGGTCAAACACCTTTTCAAATGGGAGCTATTTTTAAGGTGGGAAGTGGCAAAATGTGTAGATTCTGGGAAGGTTGCTGGGCACAGGGGGTGCCTCTGAAGATAGCTGAGGACATTTACAAAATGGCTAGGGAGCCTAACTGTTCTGTAGCTGATTGCTGGGAACAGGATTCCTGGGTCGTAGATTTTAAAAGAAGTCTATCTACTCAAGAATACAATAGTTGGTTGGGTTTATTAGATGCTCTTCATGATAAAGCCTTGATTGATAACAAATCTGATTCAGTGATCTGGGCTTTAGATAGGGGAGTCAGTTCACTACCAAGTCACTCTACAGGTTTTTGACCAACCAAGGGGCTGTTAGTAGGGTGGCTGGGTATATTTGGAAAAGCAAGGTGCCGTTGAAAATCAAGTTTTTCTTATGGCAGGTGTTTAATAACAAGTTGCAAGTTGCCCAGAACTTGATTAAAAATGGTTGAAAAGGGAACATTAATTGCTGCTTATGTTGTTGTTTGGAATATGTGGATCACATTTTTTTTCACATGCCACTTAGCTACTATGATTATCAAGGAGGTGTTTAATCTGGAAGCTTATCCTACCTCACTGAGTGAATTTTATAACATGTGGCTGCTGGGCAAGGGGGCATTACCAATTAGGATAATCATTTTCATCTTTGCAGGTTTCACTTGGGCTTTGTGGACGTCCAGAAATAAGATGGCAATAGAGAAGAAATTTCCAAAGGCTCCAACTGATGTCATATATGTTGCATTATCTTTGATGCAGAAATGGAGTATCAAGCTAAGGAGAAAGACCAGGAGCGTATCTCTCACATCAAGACTTCTATCATGTGCTGGCTCAAGAGTTTCAAGCCTAGTCCCATGCTGTTGTCGGATATCTCTGAAATTTAGTTCTTGTCTAGGTTGGTTGTGTCTGTGTCGTTTGTAAGACTATCTCTCAAACTGGTATCCCCAGTATGTACCGTGACATTTGCTTTCTTAAAAGCTGAGGTTAATCCACTTTTCAAAAAAAAAGTGAAAAAAATGGCTGGTAATGATGCAAGTAAAAGTATGAAACTGTGGACAGCCACCTGTCTAGTTCTGAACATTTAGGGTCTATATAGGGATTGCAAACATATAACCCATCATGATATTTTTCGGATCGGTGAGTATTTATGCCCTTCTAATGTACGCCGCTAAATGTACGTTCACCAATGCACGTCGGGAGAGCATACTCCCTCCATGTTGGTAAAAGAAGTCGTTTTGGACAAGGTTTGGGTCAAACATTGGGAATATAAATCATGAATAACTTTTAAGTTGTTAAGTTTGGAAATGTGAAAACAATATGAATAGATTTGTCTTGAAATATACTTTCGTAAAAGTATCACTTTTGAATAAATATTTTTATAGAAAAATGAAGTCAAAGTTATGCTTTGGAGACCGTATCGTTGTCTAAAACGACTTCTTTTACCAACATGGAGGGAGTATGTCCTGAGGGAAATAATTTACTTCCTGGGCCCACACCATCCTATTGTAGGCTTATGTGTTCCTGTCGGACTGGGACTCACTCCAGTTTGAGTCGGACGCGAGGCCCCTGCTTCTCGCCTTTGAATTGCGCCGAGACCGATTCTTATTTCTTGCCACAGAGAAGCATCCGCATAGCCATATTTTTTACCACCCAACAACTCCAGTACGTACTCCACCACGAACCAAGCAATCTTAGACAGTTTGACTCTTGCTCGACATGAGTTTCAAGCCCACCAATCTGCGCTTGCCTCGCAATCTCAGAGTCCGAGTTCTTGTTTGGCATGCTTCCAACCGTGCCCGTCCGCAGTTCGTCCAAGCCGCCGCCTCAGACTCCAGTTACATCACACACAACCTGCTGAAGCTAGTGTTCATGGCGTCCCTCCCCGCGCTGCTCCACGTGTCCGGCGCTTTCCAGGAGGTTGCACGCGCGAGCAACGACACCTCGTCTGACAGCACGAGCTACTTGCGCAGCTCTGGTGCCAGCGGACCCGCCGCCGCGCCCAGGAGCAGGTCGCTGGCAATGGCATACCAGAGCGCGTTCAGCCTCGACAGCTACGGCGCACGTGGCGACGGGAGGCACGACGACACGCAGGCGCTGGAGAAGGCGTGGAAGGCAGCATGCGCCTCCCCACGGCCGGCCGTCGTGCTCGTCCCCAACGGCAGGCGCTACCTGCTCAAGCTCGTCACCCTCCGTGGCCCGTGCAAGTCCAGCGTCACGCTCACGGTGAAGGGCACGCTGGTGGCGTCGCCGGACAGGGCGGACTGGAGCGACAAGGACAGAAGGCACTGGATCGTGTTCCGAAGGGTCAACAAGCTCACCGTCAATGGCGGTGGCACCATCGACGGCAACGGCCAGAAATGGTGGCCACACTCGTGCAAGATCAACAAGACTCTGGTAAGTAGTGTGTGGCGCCGACGGCCGACCCTTTTGTTTATCTGAATATTTGTATGCTTGTGCTTTACTAGGAGGTGAGGGTCCTGACTTAGCTGAATTGCCTTCTCTTTTCTTCAGCCTTGCAAGGAAGCTCCAACGGCTTTGTCATTCCACTATTGCACTAATCTGAGAGTGGACAATCTGAAAATTGTGAACAGCCAGCAGATGCACATGTCAGTCGAGGATTGCACCAATGTGCTACTGGCACGGTTATCCATCACAGCGCCTGGCACGAGCCCTAACACTGACGGCATCCACATCACTCGGAGCAAAGATGTACGGGTCACAAACTGCAAGATCAAGACCGGTAAGTAGCTTGTTCCTGATTCACATCGTTTAGAACATATGCCATTGTATCTTCAAACCTTCGGTGGACTCAGATTTTGGTTTCCTGTTGAATTTTACAGGGACGACTGCATGTCGATCGAGAACGGGACTCATAACCTTCATGTCTCTAAAGTTGTTTGTGGTCCCGGGCACGGGATTAGCGTTGGGAGCTTAGGAGACGACAACTCGAGAGCCGAAGTCTCCGGCATCACCATAGATTCAGTGCAACTTCACGGCGCGACCAACGGAGCACGCATCAAGACGTATCAGGGAGGAAGTGGGTACGCCAAGGACATCACATTCCAAAACATGGGCATGTACGGAGTTAAGAACCCGATAATCATCGACCAGAACTATTGCGACAAGGCTAAGCCATGCGTTGAACAAAGATCAGCAGTGCAGGTTAGCAATGTTGTCTTCAAGAACATTAGAGGGACAACCATCACCAAGCATGCCATCAAGATGAACTGCAGCAAAAATGTCCCATGTCAAGGCATTACCTTAAAGAACATTGACCTGAAAATGAAGGCCGGCAAGGGCAACACAGAAAGCACCTGCCAGAATGCAAAATGGAGAAAATCCGGGACGGTTGTTCCACAGCCTTGCGCTGCCACAAAGTAGGGGGGGGGGGGGCAAGTGAACTTAGTTGCTTGTACTTTGTAGCCTGTACAGACGGAGTGTAGAGACACCTAGCCATAGTGAGATACATATGTTCCTGTATCTTCTTTTATAGAAAGTAGCAGCAGTTGATGTTTCTAGGAATACATGCCCTGTTCTAGTAAATCCAATGTCCTGTAAGGTTACATGCAGCTTGAGATATGTAGCCTGAAGTACGTGGATGGTGTGGCTAGACTAGTCAAAATGGAAAAAATATAAAGACATCTAGACGAATTCAAGACAATCTCTGAACTTTGAAATGAACCAAAGCTTTCATTATTCATACAAATTACAAGGTAAAGTATTTTTTGCTTCCCTTAGAACAACTGTAGAGACTTGGGAGAGCAAAACAGCATTGTTAACACCTCAAATATTAATTGCCTGAACACTGCCCAGAGTAATGTATACTCCCTACTACAACTCCAGTTATATACAGCTGACTGACTGACTGATACACAAAAACCCAGAGTGGTCTACCTAATATAAGGAGCTAAGCTTGATCAGCAACCCAAAACAATTTCGCGCCTCGGAAGGCATCAGCCGATCTTCTCTGTGTTGGTGTCGTCAGTTGGCCAGATGACCGTCTCCATGAGCCGCTCTCGCATCAGCGTCAGGTTCTCGTCGGAGATCTTCTCGTACGTGTTTGCGTGGTCACATTTCTGACAGACAGATTATATATCCAGAACCCAACCAAAATGTCAGTCATCATATAAAGTCGGTAATAGGCAGGCTACAGCAGCGCTTGCTTATCGATGGTTGGTTACCTTGATCCATTTTCCATATAGGTGAAGCCTGGTGATCATCACTCGCTCTGCAAGCTCCTGCCTCTCCTGCAAGATAAGCAGAGGCAATTGCGTGAGCTCGATTCGCAGCGGCAGAAGATCCGCACAGGAATTTTGTGGATGTATACGTGTAGTGTGTGTATACCTTGCTGAGAGCACGGAGGAAATGCTTGCCGTCAGTAGGTTTGTTGACAGCGACAAAGCTACAGCAGACGGAAACAAGAACATGCATGTTTACACGATCGTGAGCAGGGAGAATTCAGAGTAGAACAGAGAGGATTTGTTTGCTACGTCTTACTTGTAGAACCAACGGTAGCTTGGTGGGTTCAACTCGTAGAGCTGGGTCAGCACGGTCCTCACGGCTTTGTAGGTGAAGTAGTTCATCAGTTGCTGCAGCCACAAACGCCAGGAGGAAAGTTCAGTTCAGAGAGAAGGTCAACCGAAAGCAAGCGCCTTGAATTTCTCCGGATTGAAATAAACCAAACGAATTTGTCTCAGAAATCAATACAAATCCTATGTTTTTCCCTCGATCTCGTTGCTACGTTTCAAGAACATTACGATACTTTCTCTGCGTTTAGCCTGTCAATCAGCCCAGCTGATGAACAAGAAGTGCAAGAACCGGTACAAGAAAATGTACCCAAGTAATCAAAGCTGATGGAAATTGAGTGCAAGAAACTAGTTTAGTTTGAGGTACCCGCTGGACGTCGTCAAAGCTATCCTCGTACTGTCCCGCGAGGTTGCAGACGATGCCGAGGCCGCCCCCCTTGCTCCTGCTGCTGCTCCGGCTCTGCTGCCTGAGCGCCCAGACCGAGCACGCCGGGCGGCGAGCCTTCCTCCTCCAGTCGCCGGCGAACAAGCCGGTGGTGCTGCCCACCCCTGACCCTCTCAGCCCCGCCACGCCCACGGCCGCCGGCGTCACCTGGACTCCGGCCATGCTGTCTGTGTACCTGTTGTTCTTGCAGCAGCCGCAGCCGCAGCCGCAGTTTGTTTCCCCTGTAAACCTGGTCGACGATCAGGGGAGCAGCTAGCAGCGGCGGTGTGGTGTGGTATAAAAGAAAGGAAACCCGACCCGAGTGGCGCAGGGGAGAAGAGGACTTGTAGTGCTGTTTCGCCTGCTCGCTCCGTCCTCGTGGCTAGCTCTCGCGCTGCCCTGCCTGCGACTCCCTCTCACCAACCAAATTTTGTGAGGCCCAGGGCGCACGGCCGTGAGGCTGTCCCTGCCTCTCGGGGGAAAACTTTTCGCGTCAGCGCCACGCGGCCGCGGCCGGTTGGCCGCGTCGGTCCGGCGAAGATTCTAAGCGGAATTCCCGGGCGGCCCCGCGTGTCATGGGCACGGCCAGATGAGAGGGCCGGTCGTTGCCGGCAGGTTCGGCGAACCTGAGACGACAGAAGACGGGACGGCAGCTTGCCAGTTTGAGTTTCAGGACGACGCCACGGCAATGTCAGATCCGTGGCCGTGGTGCGACCATGAAGTAGGACACGAACAGGCGTGCAAGCAACGAATGGACGGGCAGGGCAGGACGGCATATGCATATTGGAGCACGACTGCACGAGTGCCCGGGGGAAACAGCATTACGGTGGCCAGGCACGTTGCACATTTCTTTCTTCTAAATTCTCATGGAGTACTCATACTGAAAAACAGTGCTCTCGTATGTGCCCGTGCCACCACTAGTGTCTGGACAGCTGCAGGGCAACAAAGCATAGCGCGACAAAAGGCCTCAAGCACAAGACGAGTGGCCAACAAGAACGACACAAGACAATTCCAGCGCGTGAAAAGTGGCTCATGTGCTTGTTAAACAGCCAAGAGTAGAGAACCCAGACGTTGCTCTACTCTAGGCTGATAGCAGCTAACGACGCTATATACCACTCAAATACCCAAACCTTTCACCACGAATAGACTGGTGATGACATAGCTATACCACTCAAATGAAACGGGTAGTACAGTACCACAATCCAAAACTTTACTACATGACAATCCAGATACAGCCAAATTAAAATATGACAACCCGTTCAAAAACATAAAAAAAATCAGAGCCAGATAAGGATAGATAAATCTAAAATCAGATGACCAGCTACTCCTGTTCGCTTAACTTATCAGCCTTGAAGCTATGGTATAGTGTTTTTCTCTCACAATAAATCAGCAAACAGTACTTTTTAACCTGACTTTTCAGCGAAACAAACAGGGCTGAAACACTAGAATCAGGCTAGGTAGAATGCAACAAATGATAATGGAGCAGCAGTCAGTCGTGCATCAGCACTGCCTCCAGTTCTGAGAGAGCGCACAGACTACTTAGCAAGGTCACACAACACATTCACAGCACAAAGGCACTTAACAGCAAAACTGCCTTCAAGTCAACCAACATCAGCCTTCAAAAGCCTTCACCGTGAAAAGACGATCATTCGATAATTATGTAGCATTCACTGATAAAAAGTACCATAGTAAGTACCATAATCCAAAACTTGACAGTAAAGAACAACATCCAGGGCAGACCAAAACCCAAAGTTGACTCCCACAGTTCTTAACTATAATATTAATATAGAAAGTGCATTTAGACAACTCCCAACTTGTAGAGCTCTTCACTCAACCAACCTACGCCTCTACTGTCTCAGTTGGGGCCTCAAGCACAAGACCCTTGGTGGGCTTTCCCAGGAGGTCCGTGAACTGCTGGAATGGAGTCATGGAGAATTTGGTCTGAGTCCAGAATTCAGGAGTAAGGAAGCCATAGGTCTTCATCAAGCAGTCGAAGGTTGCCTGCACATGACCAAACCAAATGACTACTAAATGGCACTGAATAGACATCTATATAAGAATGTACGAATTAAATTGCAACAGAACCAAAAAAAGTTAATATATGGTAATAGGTCAACTGTTAGTGTAACCACAAAACAGACTTTAGTTGGTTTAGAATTTTCGATACTGTATGATTTACAAGCTAAGTACATGTAACTAAAGAATGATGTTACGTAAAGTATAAGACTTTTTTTTGAAAGATTGTAACTTTAGATACTACATTATTCAAAAACTACGTTCATACAAAATTCCAATATGGGCCATAAAGAAGGTAGAATCTGGTGCTAGAAAAGTAGACAGCCAATAATAAATGTCTAACCAGTCTTAAATTGCAGCAAAACTAGTACATCTAGGGGCCTGTTTAGTTCCCGAAAATTTTTTGGAAAATGCTACTGTAGCAATTTCATTGTTATTTGACAAATATTATCCAATCATGCACTAATTAGGCTTAAAAGATTCGTCTCGTGAATTTCGTCTAAACTGTATAATTAGTTTTATTTTTTTATCTATATTTAATGCTTCATGCATGTGTCAAAGATTCGATGTGACGGGGAATTCGAAAAATTTTGCAAAATTTTTTGGTAACTAAACAGGGCCTAGATATGAATTGGAACCAGATTCTACTAGTAACATGAATAAGAGATTTTGATAATTAACATCCAATCCGCAAGACTTAGATTTAACACTCATATCACAATGACGTTTAGAGTCGGTCTGAGTCATTGACATGTGGGTCTGGGTGTCAAATCTTGGAAGGCTTTAGATGTCAAATTTTAGAAATTTCTCTGAACGAATTAGGTAAATCATAACAACACTATATAGTCAGTGTCCGCTGCAATTTCGTAATCACAATAATAGAATTATCATAGTGGCCAGCTCATTAGACTATAAGAAATAAATTAATATACAAACAACAATTTCTGAAGTACCAAGTTAACTGATCATCTGATAAAGTGAATAACACAAATTCAACATTTCACATAAGGCATTCAGATATCAGTATTGCAAATGTATAGAATACTAGAAGCATCACATCATAATATGAATAAGAGCGTAGTAGTACCTTGACGAAGTTGCCAAGGGTCTTAGTGGAGCCACGGGACGAGGTGAAGACATCCTCAATGCCAGCGAACTGCAGCACCTTCTTGGGCACGCGCGCGGCGACGATGCCAGAACCCCTGGGCGCGGGCACCATGCGCACGGTGACGGAGCCACACTTACCGGTGACCTTGCAGGGCACAGTGTGCGGCTGCCCGATCTTGTTCCCCCAGTAGCCCCTCCTGACGGGGACGACGGAGAGCTTGGCGAGGATGATGGCGCCGCGGATGGCGGTGGCCACCTCCTTGGCGCACTTGACTCCCAGGCCGACGTGGCCGTCGCCGTCGCCGACAACGACGAAGGCCTTGAAGCGGGTACGCTGCCCGGCGCGGGTCTGCTTCTGGACGGGCGTGATCTTCATGACCTCGTCCTTGAGCCCCGGGACGAGGGTCTCGACGATCTGGTGCTCCTTGACGGGGAGCGAGTGGAGGTAGATCTCCTCGATCTTGTTGAACCTGCCCTCCTTGACGAGGCGGCCGAGCTTGGTGACGGGGACCCACTTCTCTTCCTCCTGACGCGGACCACGACGCCCGCCGCGGCGCCCGCCACGGTCGCCGCGCCCGCCGCGCCCGAAGCCACGGCCGAACCCGCCGCGCTCGCCGCCACGCTCGCCGCCGCGCTCCGCCATGGCCGGGTGAGGGAGGGGTGGTTGGGGTGCTCCGGAGAGTGATGGGGGATGAGGGTTTGGGGGCTGCGGCGGCGCGAAGAGTGGCGGTGGTGGAGGCGAGGAGGTATTTATGTGGAGGGATGGAATGGAGCTAGGGTTCCTTTTTCCCGGAGATGCTGCGGCGGAGGCCGTGGGCTGAACCATGGGCCGGGAATCCAGTGAACATTCGAGGGTTACAGTTCTGAGGCCCGTTTTCTGTAATCGACCTTCGAATTTTGTCTAACGGCCCATACACAAAGCAATCGATCCCGGCTTGTGGCCCACTAAGACGCTTGACTCGGGCCAGTACTCTGCTTCAGTCGGCAGATCACAGGAACCAGTGTATCCCCTCCGTCCACAAAAACATGCAATTCTTGTTTTTCAAAAATCAAACAGTTTAAACTTTGACTAAGTTTATATAAAAAATACTAATATTTATAATACAAAATAAGTATCATTAGATTAGTTATAGAATATATTTTTATAATAAATTTATTAGGAGACATAAATGTTAATACTATTTACTATAAACTTGGTTAAACTTGAGTCAATTTGACTGGCACGCTTCTCATAATTGCATGCTTTGTTGGACGGAGGGAGTACGTCAAAGATTGGAGCCGGGCCACCGCCGCGGTGTAGGACGGCGGCGCTTCAGATGAACCTGTGTTGAGTCTGGCCCACCTGTGTTTGCATCGTGGAACGAGAGAATATTTCACATGGTGAAGACTGAAGACCAAATTGCCCTAAAATGTAATTTGGACACTTGTCAGTTTACAGGTTCCAATTGGTTGGTATGAAAAGTTTCTATTACTTTTCAAAATAAAATGTTTTCAATCCCCTTTTAAAAATTTATTCTTCAATACAATAGCTCTTATTGCACTATACCTTTTTTATAATAGCAACTTCAAGCATATGTAAAATTGGTCAGGATGTACAAATTGTAGGAACTCCTGATTGCTACTCCCTCCATCCCAAATTATAAGACGTTTGACTTTTTTACCCTAAGTTTGACCACTCGTCTTATTCAAAAAATTTGTACAAATATAGTCAAATTTAAGTCATTCTTGAAGAACTTTTATTAATATACCAAGCTACGATAAAAAATTGATATTTTGCACAATTTTTTTGAATAAGACGAGTGGTCAAACTTGGTGTCAAAAAAGTCAAACGTCTTATAATTTGGAATAGAGGGAGTAAATTCTATTCGAACTGGAACATGAATTCTTTTGGCGCTGTCTACAGGGCATTATTTCCTGAAGGGTTCATGGTGGCCAACTTTTCTTCAGAAAAAAAAACTGTGTTTGTGTGCACATTGCAAACTATGCATGGCAGTATCAGGATTCAGCGACGAGTATCTGCTATCAGTTCCAAGGTGATCGTCTGTTCGTAGCTGAAATGGAGACAGTTGGAAAGGTGAAACATCCTAACCTTGTTCCTCTACTTGGCTACTTTGTTGGTTGCAATGAACGATTGTTCATACACGAGTACATGGACAATGGTATTCTTGAGATGTGGCTCGGGAACGAGGCTATTGCCACGAAAGCACTTGGATGGCCAGGAAGGCTAACATATCAAATCAGACAGTGCCCAATTCTATTGGGAAAGCACTTTGATGTACAGACCATAATAATAAATCATTGGATGCATTATAAACGTGAAAATTGGAGCACTGCTTTAAGGACGTGTTTGGTAACGTGGCCCTGCCCAGCACGGCTCGATCCAAGCCCGCAGCTTCTTCCCCAGTCCTCGCCGGAGCTTCGAGCCGCCATGGCCGAGCCACTCGCCGACACAACCTCGATCTCCCTCCTCACTGCCTTCCTGCGCGGCCAGCTAGGCGCGGGCACCACGCCGACGCGGACGGCTCAGTGCTCGCAGGCAAACTCCGGCGCCCAGCCTTGGCGGCGCAGCGCAACCTCCGAAGCCCGGCCACGACGCAGGGCGAGGCGGCACAGCGCAGGCGAGCTCCAGCCATGGCGCAGGGCAGGGCGGCACAGCGCGGGGGGAGCTCCGACCATGGTGTCGGGTGGCGCAGCATGGGGCGGCCTCCAGCCCCCGGCCCTCGGCGACGCGGAGCGAGCTCAGCCTTCCGGCCATGGCGGCACTCGGACTCCGGGGACGACGACGAGAGACTATCCCCAGCTCCGCGAACCTCTTCTTGGCCCCGGCCCCGCCCACGGCGAGCGTTAGCTCCAGCTTCGCGTCGTCGCCGGTTTCCTCCGCCTCGTCGTGGCCGAGAGCTCCAAGCGCAGTGGCCAACCAAAAGCCGCGCCGTCGCCGGTTTCCTCCGCCTCGTCTCCCTCACTGCCTTCTCGCGCGGCCGGCTCGGTGCAGCGGCGGCTGAACTACGCCCACGTGAGCTCAGCGCGGCGGCGGCGCCGGGCCGGCTAGACGAGGAGACGGTGGCCGGTGGGTAAGAGACGAGGAGTTGGGAGGTCACTCCATCTCGCCCACGCGCGCTGCAAGCAGCCGGGCCTAGTAAAAAAGAGAGAATTCCTATGAGCCATTATAAAAGTTCCCAATTTCTTGGGAGACACTGGAAAAGTTACAATATCACATGAGCCAATGCTCCAAATTTTTGGTTCCCTACAGGCCACTGCCGTTAGCTTTGGATGGAACGGCAGCTAACAGCAGCTTAAAATGTCCCTTTTACCCCTCTTACAGGTGAGCCCCGCATGTCAGCCTTCTTCCTCAACTTCCAACCTCCCCCACTCTCTCGCCTTCCACCTCGCCGACGCCGCCCACCCGCCCGCCTCAGCCACCATGAGCGACCTCTAGACCTCCCTCCTCCACCTGCTCCCCTCACCACTGGCCCCGTGCCGCCGCAACCCTTGCTCGGGCCACTGCCGCGCGCGCACACGGCCAGGCCATTGCGCCCTGCCTTGACACGGGCAGGGCCCGTGTAACGGATCAACGTAATTGCACGAGATTAAGTAAGAAAATCTTCCACCGAGGCGGTTAATTTAACCAAACTTAAGCCCGTATAACTAGAGATTCCGTGAAATCACGAAGGATTTCAAACCAACCAACATACAACCAAAATCGTACTGATTTAGCAGCCACAGTTCACACGATACATAGAGTTTAACATAAAAACAGAATACATCAGAGTTCGGAATAAAAGTTATTACAACATAGTTCGACATAAAGTAGCGGAAGCAAGTAGTTTAACACACACACACTTAGTTCAATTACAGTGCCAGTAGATAGTCATGGTCCACAAAAGCATTAGATAAGACAAGCAGAACGACCTTTGCCCAAGGTCCTAGTTATCACCCATCGCCGGATACAGACAGTTGGAGCAGTACCCATAGTACATCTGACCATCTGCAACAACAATGGGAACAACGCCCTGAGTACGAGAATGTACTCAGCTAGACTTACCCGTCATAAACCAGAAATAAACATGACACCAAGGAGCATGCAAGGCTTTATATAGTGGACTGGCTTGACTCATTTGCGAAAAGCATAAGTTGTTATGAATGACTAGGTTAAGTACTTTTAGCATCATTTTTATAATAACCTATTCAAGCTAGGTAAGCACCTAGTGCTAAAACAATCACTTGATTAATCATTAACATCTAGATTACCCTATCAGGTTTAGCATTTCCAACAGCACTCACTTAACCATCAGTGTTCCACTTTTGTTACTACGATGCCGTAGCTCGAGTCAAGTGCTCACTAACCGGGAGCGACGGCGATTCGAATCGAATTCCTATCCAGCTGGAGATTTATTCCTCACACAAACCATGCTTCCTCCGTCAGGGTCGCGTAGATCACCAATGACACTTTCCAAGAAGCCGCGGGATAACAATCATGGATCGCACTACCCAGGGACCGCCCGACTGCCAGGACGCACCTTGGGCTCACTCTTCGCGTCTCCGTTACACCCCCTTCAACACCAGTCTGCCAACCCGAGTTTATCCCGGCTCGAAAAGTGTCACTAACTTCGCGGTCGAAAGGTACTTTATTCGGCCAGCTAAATGTGAGGCATGCGTTCAACATGACAAGAGGGACGAGCAACGATCGGTCCTTAACCGACACAGACGGAATCACTATAGTCCAAAACCCTATAAGACTCCGCCCGGTCTCCGCTTATCCATCAACACTTGGTTACTTTTCAAGATTCACGAATACTGCTAACCATAGCCAGGTATTCACCTATAGCTCGCAGGTGACAGGAAATCACCTGACTTCTACCGATCTAAGCATGGCTAAGCAATTTACTCGATCCTAACCTAATAAGGTGACAGTAATCCGGTGGACAAGGATAGTAATGCAACAACGGTTTCACTCAACTCCTACAACTTAATGCAACAATATGTAACTATAATTCATGTGATAAAGAAATAGTTTTTTTATAAAATAGGAGACTTAAAATGCTCCGGGGCTTGCCTCTTTCGAACGAGCTAGGATGGTGGTCGACGCACTCTGATAGTTCCTCGCCTTGCTCTTCCTCCTCGGGCACCTCCTGTGCCTGGGGCTCCTGCTGGTCCGTCCAAGCCTGCTCCTCCGGTACTGCTACCTGCGACTCCTCCTGCGATCCTGTATGATGCAGTTGCATAAGTAAATATGCGAATGATGCATAGGAATATGGTGGAGTGCTTTGATAACATGAGATGCAGATGAGCGCATGGAATAAGCAGTTTGGATATAACTACATCTTCTACAAGGTAGTCCACGTCATCCAAGAACATGTACCCTAAAGCATGCACATTGCGGTTCCACTAATTATCATACACCTTACACAAGCAAGTGACCCTAAATGACCAAATCTTACCAACCTAACTCATCTACAACATCAGCAAAGCATAGTGATGCTTCAAAGATACACCAAACATATTTTATTATTCTTGATTTCTCATAAAGAATAATCATTTATTCCCTATTTAACTAGTGTTTCACAGCAACACCTATCTCTGGTGTAGATAAAAATCTACAAAAATTACAGTAGAGTACTATTACCCTAACTAACCTACCACTCAATTTTCATGAGAATTGCTTATGTAAAACTACCTGTACAAAATAAACAAATTATAGCCTAAAAGTGAGCATGAAATTATTTTATACTAGGAAAAGTATCAAACAATAGATTTCATATTTTTCCTAGGTTACCAACAGTAAACTCACATACTACAAAAATTATCATAGGTATGTTTTATACAAATTTTGCCATCTACTAAAAATAACAATTATTATCAATTAAAAGCATTTGAACTACACTTCAAAAATTTCCCACAGAACATGCTTCACTAGTATTTTTCCTAGAAAGTACATCACTAATAAAGACTAATGCAATAAGAATCACATTTTCCCTTTATTATTTTATTTACTACACTTTTTCTAAGATAACAGCATATATAACAATTAAATAAATTTGCATAATAAAGTGTCACAAAAATAACATGAGATATTTTTAAACTATAGATCTATTCAAGAGGAACATTTCAAACTTTATTTCATAATTTTTGGAGCTATAGATCTTGAAATACAATTTTTGAAAACCTTTTTAAATTTTCTAGAAAATCAATTTCTTTAAAACCGAAAATCAAACCGGCCTTAAACGCTACGTGCACCCCGCTGTGACACCCCGAACCGAAACGCTGAGACAGACAGGCGGGACCCCGCGGTCAGACGGGCCCACCCGTCAGCCAGAGCAGCGCGGGGGAGGCGCTGACCGGTGGCGAACTCGCCGCCGGTGAGGTCTCCGGCGACGGGGAGGACACCAACGTACTCCCCGCATCGAGGCGCACCTAGCGCACCAAATCCGAGCGGCGTGGGAGCTTCGGAGGAGGCTCACCGGCGGAGATGGCGGCACGGCGGCGCGGGAGCTCGTCGGCCGGCCAATGCAGGCCACGGGGGCGGCCGAGAAGGTGAGCGCGAGCACCGCAAGGCGAAGGAAAAGCGAATGCTCGAGACCGGAGGAAGCAAGGAGGGCCAGGGAGCTCCGGCCACGCACGCCGGCCAACGGCGGCCATGGCCCTCACCTGAGCTCGAGCGGAGAAGTGGAGGCGCACACGCGGTGGAGGGGAGCGGGGCGGAGCTGAGGCCGGGAGGAATCGGCCGGAGGAGCAGCCACGAGCGCGAACGGCGGTGGCGGAGCTCCGGGAGCCGGTGATGGCGCGGCGGAGCGCTGCTGCTGCTGGCGGGCGAGAGGAGGAATGGAGGGAGTAGCCGAGGCGGACGAGCGCGCGGAGGGGGGTAAGCGGGCGCGGACGCTGCGGGGGCCACAGGGGCGCGTGTCGCGCGGCTTCGACGGCGTACGGCCACGCGGCGGCCGAGCTCTGCCGCGACGCCACGGCGTCGCGCGCGGGTGGGAGACGACGCGGGCGCGGGCCGGGCCGCCAGTGAAGCTGGGCCGAAAGGGAAGTCGAAGCCCACTAAGCGAAAATCCGATTTTTTTTCTTTTATAATTAATATTTTCAGATTATTTATTTGTTTCAAATTTGAATTTGGAGATGAAAAAGGGGTTTTCAGAATTTTGGCCCAAAATAAAAGTTGTTCAAAATTTTATTCTCTACAATTTTCATATAGAGCATTTTTCAAAATTCTCAATATATTTTGAATTTGGGATTTAAAGCTAGATTAAAAATCAAAAACTCATTTATTTAGAATATTTTTAAAACAGAGAGAAAAACTTGAATTCAAGAATTTCTCCAAAAATCAAGTTGATTTATTCTAGATTATTTAAAATTGCTACTACTCAAAAGTACACCAACTTTTGACACTTATATCAACTTAGGGTTCCCATTTATTTGTTTTTCAAATTTAAATTTGAAAGAGCTACAATTCAAACAATGCTAATCATGAAATGATATTGAATGCTTATGCCTTGAAATGATAATGCATGCTTAACACCCAGGGTTGTTACAGCCCTCCCCCTTATAAGAATCTCGTCCCGAGATTTTGAGTTACGAACCATTTATCGTAAAAATCCTTATAAGCAGTTTGAAGATATTCTCCCGTTTCCTAAGCAGCATCGCTCTCATCATGATGGCTCCACTGAATCTTGTAGGTTGTGACCACTTTATTTCGAGTGACTCGGTCCTTAGTATCCAGGACTCGAACTGGTTGCTCACGATATTCCAAATCTGCCTTGATCCGAATACCCTGAGGTTGTATTCTCTCATCAGGAACATGCAGACACTTCTTCAATTGGGATACGTGGAAGACGGGAAAGATCGAACTCATCTCTTCTGGCAACTGCAACTTATACGCCACAGGACCCTTTTTCTCTATGATCTGGTATGGCCCTATATATATAGCAGACAACTTCTTCTTAATTCCAAACTGTTTCTTCTTCATTGGGGTAACATTCAAATAAACATAGTCACCCACTTGGAAATCCAATGGTCTTCTTCTCTTATCCGCATAACTCTTCTGACGAGACTGTGCAGCTTGCATGTTTTGTTGGATAATATGAACCTTTTTCTCTGCCTCATCTACAAAATCAATTCCGAAAAACCTTCTTTCTCCGGGCTCTACCCAATTTAACGGTGTCCGGCACTTCCTACCATACAAAGCTTTAAAAGGTGCCATCTTGATACTCTCTTGGTAACTGTTGTTGTAAGCGAATTCTGCCAACGGTAACCAGGATTCCCATGAGCCTCTGAATGATAGCACACAAGCTCTAAGCATATCTTCCAGTACTGCATTAACTCTTTCTGTCTGCCCGTCTGTCTGTGGATGATAAGCTGTGCTACGAATCAGACTAGTGCCCAAATCTTGATGAAGATGTTTCCAAAAGTGAGAGGTAAACTTTGAACCACGATCAGACACTATCGTTTTGGGTATCCCGTGCAATCGGACAATCTCAGCAATGTATTTTTCTGCATATTGAGGTGGTCGGAAACTTGTTTTAACTGGCAGAAAGTGAGCTGACTTGGTAAGGCGATCGACTATTACCCAAATGGAGTCATGGCCCTTCTGTGTGGTGGGGAGACCAGTGATAAAATCCATACTTATATCCTCCCATTTCCAATCGGGTACCGACAAAGGTTGCAGAAGTCCTGCAGGTCCATGTGAAGAGCTTTAACTCTACAACACATGTCGCAACGAGCAACATATGCTACAATCTCCTTTTTCATCTTAGTCCACCAATAACGGGGTCGCAAATCTTGGTACATCTTACTACTTCCGGGGTGAATAGATAGCTTAGAATGATGGGCCTCATCCATCAACTTGTTCTTAAGCTCTCTATCCTTAGGTACTACCAGGCGATCCTTAAACCATAACACTCCCTGGTCATCCAATCGAAAGTGTTTGGTGGGTTCCCTCTTCATCTTTTCTTTGATATGAAAGATTCCCTTATCTGTTTTCTGACCATCAATGATCTGGCTTTCCAGAGTACAACTGATCTGAATATTATGCAACACAGCAGGATGTAACAAATTGAACCCTTCTTCAAACAACGGTTGCACATCAATAGCATGGGATTTTCTGCTCAGTGCATCTGCTACTACATTAGCCTTTCTAGGATGATAGTGCACGTTCAGATTATAGTCCTTTATCAGCTCTAACCATCTCCTCTGTCGCATGTTCAACTCGGATTGGGTAAAGATGTATTTGAGACTCTTATGATCTGTGAAGATATTACACACATTTTCCAACAGGTAGTGCCTCCAAATCTTTAGAGCATGCACCACTGCTGCAAGCTCTAAATCATGTGTAGGGTAGTTAACCTCATGCTTCCTCAATTGTTGTGAGGCATAAGCAATGACTCTTCCATTTTGCATTAGCACACATCCTAACCCATTGTTGGATGCGTCACAGAAAACATCAAACGGCTTTTCTATATCCGGTTGGGCCAGAACAGGAGCAGTGGTCAACAACTTTCGCAAGGTGCAGAAAGCTGCTTCGCACTCCTCTGTCCATACAAACTTATGATCCTTCTGTAACAGGCTTGTCATTGGTTTGACAATCTTCGAGAAATCCGGTATGAAGCGACGATAATATCCGGCTAAACCAAGGAAACTGCGAACTTCATGAACTGAAGTTGGTGACTTCCAGTCCATAACCTCTTGCACCTTACTAGGGTCTACGGAAATGCCATTTTCAGACAACACGTGGCCGAGAAAAGGAACTGTCCTAAGCCAGAACTCACACTTGCTGAACTTAGCATACAGTCGATATTCTCGGAGTCTAGTCAAGATTATCCTGAGGTGTTCTGCATGATCTTCTTCATTCTCTGAGTATATTAGAATGTCATCAATGAACACAATCACAAACTTGTCCAATTCGGGCATGAAAACCGAATTCATCAGGTACATAAAGTATGTAGGAGCATTTGTCAATCCGAAAGACATGACAAGATACTCGTACAAACCATATCTGGTAGAGAACGCAGTCTTAGGCACATCCTGCGGTCTAATCTTTATCTGATGGTACCCTGATCTCAAATCTATCTTAGAGAATACTTTGGCTTTAGACAATTGGTCAAACAAGATATCGATCCGAGGAAGAGGATACTTGTTTTTAATTGTCACAGCATTCAGTGGTCGATAATCCACGCACATGCGTAAGGAGTTATCCTTCTTCTTTTTCACAAACAGAGCGGGGCATCCCCATTCTGACGAGCTAGGACGAATCAACCCTTTCTTTAGCAAGTCCTGAAGTTGCTTCTTCAATTCTGCTAACTCATTGGGAGGCATCCGATAAGGCCTTCTCGAGATCGGTGCTATTCCCGGAATTAACTCAATGGCAAACTCAACATCTCGGTCTGGTGGAAGTCCAGGTAACTCCTCTGGAAACACATCTGGAAACTCACAGACCACTGGAATCTGGGCTAGCAGAGTAGTTTGGACCGCACAAGATGTGCTAGCTAGGTCTACCCTCCGAGGTAGGACCACCCGAAAGGTGCCTTCCCCACTGGGTTCCTTAAGAGAGATACTCCTTCCTCCAACATCGATTACCACCCCCATCTGATTCATCCAGTTCATACCCATGATCACATCCAAAACTAACCCTGGCATGACTATCAGATTAAGCTTATATTGCCGGTTTGATATGTTTAGGGTTACTCCCTGAACTATCTGATTAGTCAACAGATCAGCCCCAGCTGAACTGATTTTATATGCACATTCCAATTCAACTATCTTTTGCTCATGCCTCTTAACAAATGCTTGACTTACAAAGGAATGAGACGATCCGGAATCAAACAAAACTACTGCAGGATGATTGTTGATAGAAAACATACCAGCTGTCACCGGTTCTCCTTCAGGGATGTCATCCACAGTGGTGTGGTGCACACGAGCTTGATACTGCGTTTGTTGTTTCTTAGGGTAGGGACAATACTTTGCAAAGTGCCCAGGTTGGTTGCAGTTAAAGCACGGTCCCTTCACTTGAGCCACCGTTCCAGATGAACTGCCCTGTCCTACCTTTGCTTGAGGCAATGCCATCTTGAACGGCTTCTGGTTCCTCTGGGATGGCTGAGCATTCTGATTCTTCCTTTGCGGTGGCCTAAACCTTGCACCTGGGGCAGGCGATCGATAAGCTGGGCGGTTGGTCACTGGGGCCCTGGACTGGGATGAACCCGACTCGAAAGCCCTCTTACAGATCTTGGAAGTGGCATAAACATTGTTGTTCTTCTCTTGCTTCAGACAGTCACTAACGAAGTCGTTGAAACTAGTCCTCATGTTTGTACCCACATGTTTCATCATCTTGGGACTCAGGCCTCTCTTGAAACTAGCGATCTTCTTGGCATCAGTATCCACCATGTCAGAAGCGTAACGGCTCAGGTTATTGAAGGCATGCAGATATTGAGTTACACTCTTCGTGCCTTGATTTAATGCCAGGAATTCCCCAAGCTTCATCTCGGTCAGACCAGGTGGAGTGTATGTTCCACGGAAGGCGTCAGTGAACTCCCTCCAAGAGATATGGACGTGGGGAGGAAAAGTGGTGCGGTGATGCTTCCACCACATTCCTGCCGGACCTTGAAGCTGATGAGCTGCATACTCAGTCTTCAATACTTCAGTCATCCTCAAGACACGGAACTTGTCTTCCATCGTATTAATCCACTCTTCTGCATCCAAGGGTTCTGCGGCTTCCTTAAAGATCGGTGGACGAGTATCCATGAAGTCCTTGAAACTGCTGTACTGATTTGCTTCATGCCCACCCGGGTTTATCCCCCGACGGGTGTTATCTGCGATACTGCGCAACGCAGCTTCCATATTCTGTTGCATGCTCTCCATGTTGCGTTGGCTTCCCAGGAATTGTGCGAAAAACTGTTCTGCAGTGTAGGGTGGAGGAGGCGGTGGTGGATCACGGTCATCATTAGCAGCTGCACTGCCACCAGCCTCGGCGGCACCATACACGGTACGACGAGTGTTCGACATCTGCATGTTTCAGCAACAGTAATTATTAGGTGATGTTGTAGAAATTGCGACCGAATGCAAAATTATGCCGAACTGAATTCACTGGAGAGAATAAATTCATACAATAAAACAGGGGCACAATAAGTCATTCCAATTAACACAACATCACTAATTATATTACTTAAAGTGCACACATCGCGTCCATTACAACTAAGTTGTCAGCATACATACACTGGACTTTTGACGTTCGGATACCGCCACAAACACATCCAAGCTTTCCAACATTACATCAAGCTTTAGTCTTTCTACTCATTATTACATGTCCAAAGTGCCAACAACGCAAAAGATCATGCAAGCGGAACCTAGTAGCTAGCGCAACAACTACTAGCCTACTCATCGTGGTCGCTGTCTAGGTCAGAGACGTTGGCGTTGTCGCCAACTGCAGCGTCGTCGTGCTCCTCAGCTGGCGCCACGGGCTCTTCAGGATCTTCGTCTTCATCCAAATCCATCTCTGCTGCGCCAGGAAGGTTATAAGGGTTAAGCTGATTGTTCAGCCGATGAACCTCTTTATGCAAGTTATCATTGTACTCTTCTGCATCAGCCAGTCGCTGCTCGAGCTCAAACTGTCAAGCTCTCAACACATTCTCTGCGGACCAGGCTTCATTCCTCTGATGGAGCACATGAGCCAACATGCTCTCAGCATTCCTGTGGACGGTGGTCAGTCGCCTGAGCTGCTCTCTCAGGGCACGTACATCTCCCTCAAAAACTACAGTCCTCTGGGTAGCCTGATCTCTCTGACGAGTCAACTGAGCCATTTCTGCGGTGAGCCTCTCAATCTCGGCGTCGTGATCTCTCTGAAGCTGACGGCGGTCATCACGAGCCTGACCAAGAGCACTAGACACACGTCTCAGACTACCTTCCACTCCATCGAAGGCCCTCATCACTGCGAACATGGCACTCACGGCGGGGTTGTCACTGTTCTGTGCTTCGGCAGCGCTCATCTCCAGGGATCTTCCTCTTGCCTGCTGCCACGAGTCAGTGGAGGGGTTGCCCCTCGGAAAGTCTCCAACTATAGCTGCTGCCAACTCCTGAGGAAAGCGATCCATGATATCCCTCAGGATCCCAAAGGCTGCCCTCTCAGCGGCTTCTTCAGGGGTCCTGCCAGTTGACTCAAAACGCCAACCGGTCCACTCAGAACAATCACCTCGGGGACGAACTACTGCCTCCACAGTCACCAAAAGTCCTTCCTCCAACCGCTCATTCGACCAAAAGTAGCGGGGCTCCATCCCATCAGGATAGCCTACATAGCTGAGCACTCTCCACAAGAGTGTAGGCATCCCAAACTCTCCAAGAAAAGTGTGGCACTGACGAGTGCGTGGAGCAAGCTGATGACGGGGAGCTCTGCCGGTGGACTTGCGGGCTGTCTGCTTGGTACGTGCCATCTGTAGCAAAATTTTATTACGGTGGTGAGAACGGATTTTTAAGTTGGCATTTTTATCGAAATAAGATAATCAACTTATAAGGGGAGGAACAATGCCATGAATGAAATGCACAACATGATGCATGCACATTCCGCACGTCCTCACAAACTTAGAAAATCAATAACTACTAGCGGAATAAACGGTGGCATACAACGATCTCTTGTAACGTAACTAATACGTACTACTCGAAAGCGCTGTTATGTACCTACAGAAAATCACTTCAGCCCAAACCTCACAGTATGAAAACATGCAAGAAAGCAGTAAAGTAAGTTACTCGCTCTACACGCATCCCCAGATACGAGTATAACGGTAACAACTACCCGAATCATCATCCTATTCACGGCATCGTCACTGCATGACGGAATTCCCCACCATTTGGATACCCTCATACAAACATGCGCATGGCACGTGAATACTTCGGAATCACATAAGCACTCCCCTAGATCGGCAGTGTATCCGACCATGCACTCACAACTCTCACTTACCAAGGCGTAGAGGTAATTGATCCATACATTACCACTCAAATGAATGGTACTCATACAATAGCACGCCGTATGAGCGACAAAATTTAAAATATGATGCAAACCCCCAAGTTAGTACTTAATTAAGCCACCTAGAGTCCTTATCGGGTATAAAGGATATGACCACTGGCACACTCTTAAGTTCAAAAGCTTATTTAAAACCACAGTTTTGTTTTTAAATACTCATGTGAACAGTAACATGCTAAACCATGCTTCGATGCCAGCTGTAACGGATCAACGTAATTACACGAGATTAAGTAAGAAAATCTTCCACCGAGGCAGTTAATTTAACCAAACTTAAGCCCGTATAACTAGAGATTCCGTGAAATCGCGAAGGATTTCAAACCAACCAACATACAACCAAGATCGTACTGATTTAGCAGCTACAGTTCACACGATACATAGAGTTTAACATAAAAACAGAATACATCGGAGTTCGGAATAAAAGTTATTACAACATAGTTCGACATAAAGTAGCGGAAGCAAGTAGTTTAACACACACACACTTAGTTCAATTACAGTGCCAGTAGATAGTCATGGTCCACAAAAGCATTAGATAAGACAAGCAGAACGACCTTTGCCCAAGGTCCTAGTTGTCACCCATCGCCGGATACAGACAGTTGGAGCAGTACCCATAGTACATCTGACCATCTGCAACAACAATGGGAACAACGCCCTGAGTACGAGAATGTACTCAGCTAGACTTACCCGTCATAAACTAGAAATAAACATGACACCAAGGAGCATGCAAGGCTTTATATAGTGAACTGGCTTGACTCATTTGCGAAAAGCATAAGTTGTTATGAATAACTAGGTTAAGTACTTTTAGCATAATTTTTATAATAACCTATTCAAGCTAGGTAAGCACCTAGTGCTAAAACAATCACTTGATTAATCATTAACATCTAGTTTACCCTATCAGGTTTAGCATTTCCAACAGCACTCACTTAACCATCAGTGTTCCACTTTTGTTACTACGATGCCGTAGCTCGAGTCAAGTGCTCACTAACCGGGAGCGACGGCGATTCGAATCGAATTCCTATCCAGCTGGAGATTTATTCCTCACACAAACCATGCTTCCCCCGTCAGGGTCGCGTAGATCACCAATGACACTTTCCAAGAAGCCGCGGGATACAATCATGGATCGCACTACCCAGGGACCGCCCGACTGCCAGGACGCACCTTGGGCTCACTCTTCGCGTCCTCGTTACACCCCCTTCAACACCAGTCTGCCAACCCGAGTTTATCCCGACTCAAAAAGTGTCACTAGCTTCGCGGTCGAAAGGTACTTTATTCGGCCAGCTAAATGTGAGGCATGCGTTCAACATGACAAGAGGGACGAGCAACGATCGGTCCTTAACCGACACAGACGGAATCACTATAGTCCAAAACCCTATAAGACTCCGCCCGGTCTCCGCTTATCCATCAACACTTGGTTACTTTTCAAGATTCACGAATACTGCTAACCATAGCCAGGTATTCACCTATAGCTCGCAGGTGACAGGAAATCACCCGACTTCTACCGATCTAAGCATGGCTAAGCAATTTACTCGATCCTGACCTAATAAGGTGACAGTAATCCAGTGGACAAGGATAGTAATGCAACAACGGTTTCACTCAACTCCTACAACTTAATGCAACAATATGTAACTATAATTCATGTGATAAAGAAATAGTTTTTTTTATAAAATAGGAGACTTAAAATGCTCCGGGGCTTGCCTCTTTCGAACGAGCTAGGATGGTGGTCGACGCACTCTGGTAGTTCCTCGCCTGGCTCTTCCTCCTCGGGCACCTCCTGTGCCTGGGGCTCCTGCTGGTCCATCCAAGCCTGCTCCTCCGGTACTGCTACCTGCGACTCCTCCTGCGATCCTGTATGATGCAGTTGCATAAGTAAATATGCGAATGATGCATAGGAATATGGTGGAGTGCTTTGATAACATGAGATGCAGATGAGCGCATGGAATGAGCAGTTTGGATATAACTACATCTTCTACAAGGTAGTCCACGTCATCCAAGAACATGTACCCTAAAGCATGCACATTGCGGTTCCACTAATTATCATACACCTTACACAAGCAAGTGACCCTAAATGACCAAATCTTACCAACCTAACTCATCTACAACATCAGCAAAGCATAGTGATGCTTCAAAGATACACCAAACATATTTTATTATTCTTGATTTCTCATAAAGAATAATCATTTATTCCCTATTTAACTAGTGTTACACAGCAACACCTATCTCTGGTGTAGATAAAAATCTACAAAAATTACAGTAGAGTTCTATTACCCTAACTAACCTACCACTCAATTTTTATGAGAATTGCATATGTAAAACTACCTGTACAAAATAAACAAATTATAGCCTAAAAGTGAGAATGAAATTATTTTATACTAGGAAAAGTATCAAACAACAGATTTCATATTTTTCCTAGGTTACCAACAGTAAACTAACATACTACAAAAATTATCATAGGTATGTTTTATACAAATTTTGCCCTCTACTAAAAATAACAATTATTATCAATTAAAAGCATTTGAACTACACTTCAAAAATTTTCCACAGAACATGCTTCACTAGTATTTTTCCTAGAAAGTACATCACTAATAAAGACTAATGCAATAAGAATCACATTTTTCCCTTTATTATTTTATTTACTACACTTTTTCTAAGATAACAGCATATATAACAATTAAATAAATTTGCATAATAAAGTGTCACAAAAATAACATGAGATATTTTTAAACTGTAGATCTATTCAAGAGGAACATTTCAAACTTTATTTCATAATTTTTGGAGCTATAGATCTTGAAATACAATTTTTGGAAACCTTTTTAAATTTTTTGGAAAATCAATTTTTTTAAAACCGAAAATCAAACCGGCCTTAAACGCTACGTGCACCCCGCTGTGACACCCCAAACCAAAACGCTGAGACAGACAGGCGGGACCCCGCGGTCAGACGGGCCCACCCGTCAGCCAGAGCAGCGCGGGGGAGGCGCTGACCGGTGGCGAACTCGCCGCCGGTGAGGTCTCCGGCGACGGGGAGGACACCAACGTACTCCCCGCATCGAGGCGCACCCAGCGCACCAACTCCGAGCGGCGCGGGAGCTCCGGAGGAGGCTCGCCGGCGGAGATGGCGGCACGGCGGCGCGGGAGCTCGTCGGCCGGCCAATGCAGGCCACGGGGGCGGCCGAGAAGGTGAGCGCGAGCACCGCAAGGCGAAGGGAAAGCGAATGCTCGAGACCGGAGGAAGCAAGGAGGGCCAGGGAGCTCCGGCCACGCACGCCGGCCAACGGCGGCCATGGTGGCAGTGGAGGAGAGGGGGCGGCCAATTGGCCCTCACCTGAGCTCGAGCGGAGAAGTGGAGGCGCGCACGCGGTGGAGGGGAGCGGGGCGGAGCTGAGGCCGGGAGGAATCGGCCGGAGGAGCAGCCACGAGCGCGAACGGCGGCGGCGGAGCTCCGGGAGCCGGTGATGGCGCGGCGGAGCGCTGCTGCTGCTGGCGGGCGAGAGGAGGAATGGAGGGAATAGCCGAGGCGGACGAGCGCGCGGAGGGGGGGGGGGGGTAAGCGGGCGCGGACGCTGCGGGGGCCACAGGGGTGCGTGTCGCGCGGCTTCGACGGCGTACGGCCACGCGGCGGCCGAGCTCTGCCGCGACGCCACGGCGTCGCGCGCGGGCGCACGCGCGCGCGGGAGGGAGACGACGCGGGCGCGGGCCGGGCCGCCAGTGAAGCTAGGCCGAAAGGGAAGCCGAAGCCCACTAAGCGAAAATCCGATTTTTTTTCTTTTATAATTAATATTTTCAGATTATTTCTTTGTTTCAAATTTGAATTTGGAGATGAAAAAGGGGTTTTCAGAATTTTGGCCCAAAATAAAAGTTGTTCAAAATTTTATTCTCTACAACTTTCATATAGAGCATTTTTCAAAATTCTCAATAGATTTTGAATTTGGGATTTAAAGCTAGATTAAAAATCAAAAACTCATTTATTTAGAATATTTTTAAAACAGAATTTGAGAAAAACTTGAATTCAAGAATTGCTCCAAAAATCAAGTTGATTTATTCTAGATTATTTAAAATTGCTACTACTCAAAAGTACACCAACTTTTGACACTTATATCAACTTAGGGTTCCCATTTAATTGTTTTTCAAATTTAAATTTGAAAGAGCTACAATTCAAACAATGCTAATCATGAAATGATGTTGAATGCTTATGCCTTGAAATGATAATGCATGCTTAACACCCAGGGGTGTTACAGCCCGCCCGCAGGTGCGCCGTGGCCCCCCGATGCTGCGTAGCCCGCTCTCGCCGGCCACCGTGTCCTGCCGCCCCACCGTTGTAGCCTGCGGGTGTAGCCCCTGCTCGGGCCGCTACCGCTGATGCGCCCAGCCGACCGCCGGCGCCTACGGCTAGCCCGCCTCCGGTGAGTCTGCGGCTACCCATCGGTGCACCCTGGATCCACGAAGGTCGTTGGCCGGTCCTTCTCCACCGCCAAGCCCTCCCCCGACCAGGATTTGGCCACCGGCCACTCCCCCAGGTGCCCCTGCTCTGTGCTGAAGAAAAGGGAGTGGTGGGAAATATGAGAGAGATGAGGGGGCTAGGTGAGAAAGCTGAGACCCATCTGAATAGTGCCAAATAGTGCAAGCTAACGTGGGGGGCCTACCTGCAGGAGGGGTAAAAGGGACATTTTAAGCTGTCGTCCGCTGCCGTCCTACCCAAAACTAACGGCAGTGACCCATAGGGATCCAAAATTTTGGAGGGAGTTGAGAACTTTTATAATGGCTCCCAGGGAATTCTCTCGAGAAAAAACGGGTAGATATTTCTAGGGAGCCATGGGAGAGTGTGTTTTTGGTGTGGGAGCTGGGCTCGTGAATGGGCTAATCAAACCAAACACGGGAGTTGCAACCCGAGAGTGCAGCGGGGCCGTGACAATTGCTTCAATGCCGGATCGAACACGGGCACATGCCTCCGGCAACCGGGGGTGGGCGGCAACCCTGATTATCCGCTTGTGTGACCGCATTTCTACTTCAGACTTTGAGGACATGAACAAACATCAAACATGGAGCGAACAAAAAGGTGGGCAACCAAATTTCGCAACATTACATCGCAACGCATGCATAAGTTCTGCACCGCATGATCAGATTCAGAAGGGTCCAGAGTTCGTCCACACTCGTCCCAACCCACCATGCCAAATCACGACGAAGACGAAGCACAGCTACAGACGACGAGAGCACAGCAGACCGTCACTCGGGCGGAGCTCTCACGATTCATTCACTAATCACTAGGCCTTGACGGGCACGACCTTGACCTGGTCCAGCACGGGGCCGCAGAGCGAGACGCCGTCGGTGACCTTGGTGTGGTAGTAGGAGCTGTAGAAGGTGAGGCGGGTCCGGGCGCCGGCGGCCACGAACCTGAACGCCGCCGCCTTGAACCCACCCTTCCCGGCGGACTCGAACGGCACCTTCTGTGTCACGTTGCCCGCGAACGCCTCCACCAGCATGGACCCGTGGCAGCCGTTCTTGGCGTCGCCGACGGCGAACGACAGGTTGTAGGCGCGGTTCGGCACGGTGCGGATCACCTGCGCGATGGCGCTCTCCCGCCCGGCCACCAGCTCCACCGCGTACTGCCCGGCCGGGACCGAGAAGTGGGCCGCGTCGATGAACCGCACTGCCTTGAGCGACTCGATGATCCACCCGGGCAGCGGCGACGTCGCGTCCTTCTGCTTCGGGGGAAGCAGCACGCCCACCGTCGAGTTCTTCAGCACCTGGGGACCGATCTCGAACCCGTCGTTCTTGATCAGGTTGTCTGCATGCGGATGCGACCAAAGATTCGTCCTTCGTCATTCAGATTACAATCGATCTGCAGTCCCCGAACCGAAAGAGAAGGTGAGGTGATGCATACCTTTGGTCGGGTACGGCGTGGGCAGCTCCTTGATGGCGACGGCGTCCAGCAGCGGGCCGCACGCGGCGTCCTCCTGCACGCCGGGGTTGGCGAACGTGACCTGCGCGACGGGGGAGGAGGCGCGGAACCCCCAGGCCCAGGTGTCGGCGGACGCGCCGCTGTAGAGCGTGCGCACGGCCACGTCGGCGGGGGCCGAGAGCGACGGCGACACGGCCACGCGCAGGGACTCGTCCTGCGCGCACGTCCGCGTCGCCGCGAACGTCAGCGCGTACAGCGCGCCCGGCCGCACCGTCACGTTCTGCGACGCCGACGCGCGGCTGCCGAGGCGGAGCGCGTGCACGCCGTGCGGCACCGCGAAGAACATGCCCCCGGGCTGCAGCCCGCCCGAGACGTACTCCACGTGCCCCTGGACCGTCCACCCAGGCAGCGAGTGCCGGCCCACGATGAGGGTCTTGTTCAGCTTCCTCGGCGCCGTCTCGAAGTTGCCGTTGATGAGCAGTCCTGCGTGTGTGACCACGGATGGATGAACAAAAATCAGATCCTTTGCTATTTGTCCGAATCTTTCAAAAATAATCACATCATTTTTGAATGAAAATATATTACTGGACACTGCTTTCCTCCACAAACAGCTCTTGATATAAAGCTGGAGGCTTTTTATTGTGCTTGCATGCCGCAAGCATAGAACAGTGAAAGAACTGATTAAACCGAAATGGGGCAAGAAGCTTAGGTTGTCCTCTGTTTGCTCTTCAGAGGTCACGCATAGACTATTCTAAATGCACTGCATTTGACAGAACATTCTTGGAACAAAAAACACAGCATTCTTGGACTGGAAACCCCAAGCACTGCATTTGACAGAACATTCTTGGAACAAAATAATCACAGCATTCTTGGACTGGAAACCCCAAATGTGAACTGATGGATGATGAAAAGTAACAAAGACATGAATGAAAATGTAGCACTAGAGTACTAGACCAGATTTGCTGTCCTGCACAGACATCTGTAGCAGTAAAACAGGAGGTTTCGTGCTTGCAAGCATATAAACAGTGAAAGAGCTAGATGAAACAAAAATGGCGCAACAAACCTAGGCCGTTCTCTGTTTCCTCTTCAGAGATCAAGCGTGGACTACTGTAAATGCATTGCATTTGACAGAACAGCATGCAGATCTAAAAGAATGGGGGCATTAAGAATGCAGCCAAATGACCCCGAGCCCCCGGCATGGGACAACACACGCAAGATTGGCACAGAAAAACAGCGTGTTGAAATGAGAGGCAAGCACAATGTTACCTTCAGCGTCTTGAGCATGACGAGGAGCAGGCACTGGGGGCGGAGCACTGACGGCGAGCGTGGCGGCAGCCGAGGAGGACGACGAGGAGACGGAGAGGACCAGCAGCAGCAGCATTCCCCATGGATGCTCCATTGCCAAGTTCTGCTCTCTTTCGCTTTGCCTTGGCTTCTTCCCCGGGAGCTGCCCCTTCCTTTAACAAAAGGAACGGATAACTTTACTGAAACCCCCCTTTGGGGCCGTTTAGTTGGCAAAAAAAAATTTATACAGTACCCGTCACATTGAATCTTTAGACGCATATATGAAACATTAAATATAGGTAAAAAATAACTAATTATACAGTTTATCTGTAAATGTCGATACGAATCTTTTGAGCCTAGTTAGTCCATGATTGGACACTAATTGACAAATACAAATGAAATGTGCTACCGTAGTCAAAGTCAAAAATTTTCACCAACACACCATTTGTTTCGATATTTGCAAATGGCCCCCTTGTTATATATGATACTGCAAAGTACCATTACCCAAACTTGTTTTGTGCTTTTGGACGATGACGACGTGACTATCGAGAGTGAACAGCGACAGCTACTACCAGCTTGAGCAACACAGCCAGTGATTAGGGGATGTTCTCTGTAACAGTGTACTACTCCCAGTAGCTTAAGCTAAAAAAAAGTTCCAAAAATTTTACAAGATTCCCCGTCACATCGAATCTTTAGACACATGCATGGAGTATTAAATGTAGATAAAAAAATAACTAATTGCACAGTTTATCTGTAAATGTCGAGACGAATCTTTTGAGCCTAGTTAGTCCATGATTAGATAAATTTTACCAAATAAAAACGAAAAGTGCTACAAAAACTTTACACCAACTTTTACACCATCTAAACACTACAAAGTGTACTCCCAGTAGCTACGTGAGTTGAAAAAACAGAACTCGCATGCTAAGTCAAACTTGATAGTTCAACAATTAAATGTTAAAATTGATACTCCATCTATTCCAAAAATATAAATCATTTTGATTGTATCCTAAGCCAAACTTTTATTTAACATTGACTGAGTTTTTTTAAAAGCACATAAATATTTACGACAAAAGTTTTCGTTTCGCTCAAATTTGACTTATGATATTTGTTGTGAGAGAAAAACACCGTTCATTCGTTGAAAGTACTACTGAAGTAGTGCTGAAGAACAGGACGAAGTTCTATTTAAATTCGTCATAAAATATGCCTTAATAGAGCATTTATTTGATACTATAAATGGCAGTAAATTTTATATAAGCTTAGTCAAGATTAAAAAAATAACTTATAATGAAAATAAAACTACCTGTATTTTTTTTAGGTAGGAGGGAGTAGCGTAGAGATCAAACTAAAGCGTGCATCTTGAATCAAATAAACAAAAGTGGGTAACTTTTGAAGGCTACCAAACTTTGCCATGAAGCCCGGCAAACAAATTGCTCACCACATTCTAGAAAAAACTTTGGCAAGTTTTAAAGTACTTCCTCTGCCCAAGAAGAATAGAAATCTCATTTCTCAAGTAATCTAGTAATTCTAATTCTAAATTTGACCAAATTTATATATAAATATTAATCTAAATTATATCTATACCTAGTATTAAAATGCTAAAGTTTCTTTTTTATATGAAAATGCTAAAGTTTCTGCCACCGATTTTTTTTTTCATCCAGCCCTATTCACCGATTTCCGTGTCCGTTTTTTTTCCATGGAAACCGTTTCTCGTCTGTGTCCATTGCCGGTTTGTTTTTTCTTTCTGTTTTCGTTTCCGCTTTTCCTGCGTTCAGTTTCGTGACTCCATTCATGAAGTTCCCGTGTCTTATTTTTGTGAAAACGTTCTCGTCTGTGTCTTTGCTTTTTTTCGGTTTCCGCTGTCCGTACATTTAGTTTCGTATTTTTTTTTATTCTTTTTTGTCTCCTATTTTTCGTATATAAACATAAAGAATAAATATAAAGATTGAGTTATGTGGCTTTGATCTCTTCATCCTTTCTTAATAAATAGGTACCTCCGTCCGTAATTTTCATTTGAAATAAAACTCAGCTGATGATCTAACTAATCGATCTTAAATAGTTTGCAATACAACCTAATTTATATCTATAATATGTGCATAATACCTAGATATAGTTTTAAAAAGTCAAAATTACATCCATTTTTTCGTCCACCCTCTCCCTCCAACTACCCGGATAGGAGAGAGTTTCTTCCATCACTTTTTTCACTTAACTCGGTTTTATGACTCGTACTCATACCAGTTAAAACAACTCGCATCTAGCGATGAAAAAAAAATACATGGTCCGATTCCAATACCTATTGGTTCACGCTCTCCATATCTCGTATGTGACCTAGACCCATGATATTCGCTAACAACTCGTGTCTAAGGATCATACAAAGTCCACTTCCTGCATGCATTGGATTCCAATACAAGCACTTTTGCTAGTATTTACATACAATGTATCTGGTGATAGCCCCTTTGTCCTAAAATAAGTGATTTTTAGGTTTGTTCTAAGTCAAACCATTTGAAATTTGACCAAGTTTATACCAAAAGTATTATTGTTTATGATGCCAAAAAAGTACTATTAGGCATTAGATATATTTTATATTCTATTTGTTTGTGTCCTATTAATGCTCTTTCCTATAAATTTGGTTAAACTTGAAATATTAAACTCAAAATTATCTCTCTCCAAGGAAGCGAGATTTCTCTTCTTTCTAGCACGCAGGGAGGTAAGTACGTGGCACACGGACAAACCGGGTCAAAGTCTAAAAACACCATTGCATTGCATTGCATGTACGTGAAAGAAACCAAACGGTCACCACAGAAAGTGTAGCAAAACATTGGCATCGTGTGACAGTGACCCTGCCTAACTGGCTTATAATCCGTCTTATTCAGCTTGTTTTTTCAGCCGAAACAGTATTTTTCTTTCAAAAAATCAGTCAACAGTGTTTTTCAACCGGCTTATGATTCCAGCCGAACGGGGCAAATGACATGAACTCCAGAGAGCACGATGGGGCCATCCATAATGCATGAGCACGTACTACCCCTGCATACAACCAAGGACCGTAAAGTAAAACCGAAGGTGGTTGGAGGTCCAGATAAAGAAGGTACTAGTAGTAAAAATGAGGCTTTTGGCTTTTGTGGTAAATCTCCGGCGTCCTCTCCCCCGACGTCAAGAGGGTAGAGCGGTGGACGGACGGTGGTGGTGGTGGCTGCCGCTGCCGCTGCCGACTGGCCTTCAATAAATACGAGCAGCAGTAATCTCCACCGGCCCGTGCAACGAAAAACTCGCGCGCGGTGGTAGCGTGGTCCATCATAAAGCAGGGAGCCGTGGCAGGCAGACCAAAACGACGTCGACGTAGCAGGACGGGCACGGGACGGCCAACCGCCCAAGCTCAAAGCGAGTTTGCCTGCATTGCGCTTGTGGTACTCAACTTTGCTCAAACAAACTGTTGTAAAAAAAAAAACTTTGCTCAAACAAACGAGGGAGGAGGAGGCGAGGAGCACAGCACTGCATGCAGTACGCAGGAGAGAACGTAACAGTAGTACCAGACCATGCAGGCATGCAGTACGCAGTGTACGTGGATTCCCGATCCACCCACGACCACGACGGACGTGGCTGTACGCGGCTACGGAACAGGCCACAGTACATGGGCTGGGCACGCACACGCACAAGCACAACCGAACCAGCGCTAGCTAGTGCCCTACCCAACTACAGTAGTGCGTTGCATGATTTCGTCCGGCCCGTGTTTCCCGCCATTTCTGCCTTGGATGCTCTTGGGTCGCGGCGGTGGGGTCGAGCGGCAGGCTGCGTCCCCCATTGCCCATTGGGCAGCCGAGGGAGTGATGAGGCGGGGCCGCGGGTAGAGGTCAGAGGTGAGTGATGAGGGAGTCCGGATCCGGAGGCCCGGAAAAGGACACGGCACAAGCAGCGGGAACAGGAACAGGAACAGGGGTCGTCGTCATGCACGGACCACCTCTGCACTGATCCGCATGGCCGCCCTTCACGTCGATCGCGCCCGTGCCGGTCATGTGACCCTGCGCCCTCGCTTGCCTCCGCTCCGCCGCGCCCGGTTCGTGACCTCTCGCTGGTTCTCTCTATATCCCCGGGCGGCTGGGCCGGGCCTGCCGGCCTGGTGGGCCTGGGCCCCTCCCTCCCTGCATCTGCTCGCTCCAGGGGCTCCTCCACCCAGCACGCGACGGCATCGTCCAACGCCTCTAACCAGCAACGGTGGACTGTGCAGCCCACCTTTAGATCAGTCTGCTTGGAACGCAAAAATCTCTTAAAAGTTTGTACATAAATTTTACATTGATTAATTTAATTTTATAGAAGAAAAAGATAAGAATATGAAAAATAGATCCGTGCTCCAAATAAGCCCTAAAAATGATTAATAATAAAGTCTACTTGTGCGGTTGTGCCTTTATCTATCCGATGTGACATCGCATATATAGTCAATATAATAGCATGTTTATATAACATAGTTAGCTACTGCTCCCTTTGTCCTAAAATAGATGATGTTTTTTATTTTCAAGATATACCATGTTAGACCATTTGTCTTAATCAGTTTTTTGTGTGAATATAATAAAATAAAAATGTCATTATTAAAGTACAAAAAACATATAGCCCACCATATATTTTCTCACAAAGTTTGTTAGAACATGTACTTCGTAGGAATTACGGAGTAGTTCATTCTCACGAGTAAATAAAACACATAAATAAAACGAAGAAAATTCCCATATTTTAAAGGTGTATAAACGGCGTCTGCGCATACAGCACGCAAAGGCCTCCCTTTGTCATGGGTGCTGCTCCGACTTCTTACGACTTTTTGTCATGCCGTATCAAACAGCCATCTAAAACCAATCGGAGCTATTTTTTTTTACTAAACAATCAGAGCCGCGAAAACCTAGATTCTCCTATTTTCTCCTCACAAACTATACATGAATTATTATTTATACAAAACTGTCAATGCAACCGCTTTTGTCAAACATCTTACAAAAAGGCTTTCAGCTCGAGCAGAGAATGTCCAAAATAACCGTTTTACGACTGTTCAGTGACAAATTAATTAAAGCAAAATCTAAACCGTAAATTGGGGGTGACAACTACTAAATATATAGTGCTACGTATGACCAAGGACCCCTGATGCGTCCCTAGTGTACTCCGACATGATACACAGACGAGGGGCACGAAAGACGGTGACACAGCATCCTTGCAGGTTTTGTACGTCTAATTGTTTTGGTGATTTTTTTGTCAAGTAATGGATTTGGATGTGGGATCAATGCCATTGGAAAGATTATCTCCTTAGTTTTTCGTGCAAATGTGATACATAAAAAACGCAATCTGTATGCAATCTAAGCTGGGCGACAGTTTTAGTGTTAACTGCTCATAGAGTTTGAGGCGGACTTGAACTTTGTATAGATTGGGCATTTGGTCTTCTCTGCTTCTATCTCTCTCCAAATACTTCGTGTCCCTCTCTAGAATTTTTAAGAATTATAACATCATTAAATAGCAATCTTAAAAAAAAATAGTTGAGAACAATCTGGACTGGGCATTTAGTTGTCGTCCATGGATTTTAGTAATTGACCCTTGCATAGCCAATTGAGGAATTTCGTATGCATCAAAGGAGTGATTCCTTGTCATAGTCGAGAACAATCTGGACTGGGCATTTAGTTGTCGTAACATTGCTTCTAGAGTCCCAACCACCAGATTTTGACTCTCATAAACTTGCCAAACAAAAATGGCCAATCATCTTTTAAGAAGACCCTAATCAATTGACTGTAGCGGCAGCCGTGAGTGAGGTCGTTGGGTGTTAACGATGTACTCGTGTGACACGTTTCTACCACTGTACTAACACATTAACTTGTGAGTTAGTATTGATGAGTACATGTACCCTCATCAGCCAGGAAGTTTTGGGACTCTATACATCCGAGGTCATTCAAAAATTCTAAAACCAAATTTTAAATTATGAGAATTTTTTAAAAAAGATTTTGTACAGTTTGAAATAAAAAAATCAACTACAAAAGTGTAAATCACAGCGACCTATAAAAATTTTGATAAAGAATTGAATTTATCTAAAATCATATGAAAAAAGTTATGGATTACTCCCACTAGGTCTCAAAAACGTGTCGCTGGGAGGGAAGAGCAAAAGCATCCTAAAGCTAGTCGTTTTGGACTTGTGGCATCAATTTGGACTAAACTAACCCTGCTGCCATTTAACTGCGCATGGACTGCATTAAGACTAGTCTCGGTGGGGTTTCGTGACATAGTTTTCAATACACTTATATTTTAAAAACAGTGCAGAAGAGTTTCATTTTCATAAAACTCTCTCTACTCTCATGAAACTCTCATCGTCTCTTTCTTAATTAATACAGTGCTATGTCAGCATATATTAGGTGGTGTTTGGGACTGCTCCGCTCCACGTTTTTTAGTCAAACGGTTTCAGCTCCATGCACTCTGTTCAAGGAAAAATGGTGGAGTTGTGAGAGCACTTAAAGAGGTGCTCCACAAACTCTAGCTTTTTTTGAAGCCGCTCCACGTTAGAGTTTGTGGAGCAGAATTTATGGAGCAGTCTCAGACACCCCCTTAATGTCTGCGCATGGCCGCATGCGCTTCCAACTTCCAGTAGTTTTTTTTTTTGAAGCTGCTCCACGTTAGAGTTTGTGGAAGAAAATTTATAGAGCAGTCCCAGACACCCCTTTAATGTCTGCGCATGGCCGCATGCGCTTCCAACTTCCAAGAACAGCAGCCGCCGCCCATACGTACGCACGCCTAAAACGACTCTGAGGACGACGATGAGTAGCTCGCGCAGTTGGACAACATGATCGGTGGCAGCGTGGAGCTCCAGTTTGGCAGCAAGAGGTAGCCATGCACGTTCTGACTTTAAAACATCAGTATCTTTTATACAGTACTATGTAAATACCCGTGCATTGCAACAGGAAAAATTAATACCACGATAATACATGTATGAACATGTATTGTACTGTTATCCAAAAAAAATATTGCGAGCATAATGTTCGGAATATCAATATTGTGTGAGCTCGACAATGCACACCAACTATTTATTAACAACAAACAAAACAATATATCGTACATGTGTTGTATATAGAGGCAGGGAGACCATTAGGTGAAACTAAGAGATTAGTTCTTTCCTAATAATGTATCATCTAACAAACTATAATAGCACACCTTAACAACATCATAAGGGTATTGGCGTGACAAGCATCATGTAGTCACTTGCAGTTCTCATAAATGTGTTCGAAGTATCCTACATATAAGCTGTTTGTTAAAATTTAAAGCTAAAGTACTGTTGACAAAAGCTACTCTAGCAGGATCAAATGGTGAAAGTCACAATGGAAGTCGAGAAACCATGAATATCACAAAGTAGCACCACAGTAGCAATATTTGAAATTTCATCCTAATTTGACATAGAGCACACCAACTTGATTTCACTTAATCCTGAGGTTGTATGGTAACACATAGCAGCTGGTAAATATCAAAAGGTACTAACCAGTCAATAAAAGCACAAATTTAACAACTCAACCATACTACTCTCACCATCCCATTACAGATCAATAATTCTCCTTTACTACTATGTTCATGTACCTTTCGCAAACACTGCAGAGGTAATTTTGGATAATTCTAACCATTTATATTGTGGCAATGACATATCTGCTTCTAGAAAAGAGATAACAACAGAGGTAATGATTGGACTTTGCTTTTACGTAACCTCTAAATATAAGAAAAGGTAACTTTTGCTAAGTTACTTACTTGTGTAGTGATTCTCAACTGCCAAGAACGTGCTCACACTCATAACATTTTGAAAGGATAAATGGATAATGCAGTGATTCAGAAAATTTAATGAGTCTAGTACTATAAAACATAGTCGCCGGCGGCAGCACGTACCTGCCTGTGACTGGCGGCATCGAGGCGGTGGAGTAGAGGCGCAGGGTCGCAGGCGTCGCGTCCGGCAGTGGCCGTCCGACAGCCGCGGCGTGTGCTAGTTGAGGGCGAGGGTGGCCACGCCGCCGGAGCCAGAGGACGCCCGCCGGGGGAGGCAGCGGGGGTTGAGTCGGCGCCGGAATCTGAGGGGGAGGGAGCAAGGAGCGGGGAGCAGGACGAAGGTGTTAGAGGGAGCTCCGGTTCGAGGCCGGCGGTGTGATCACCATGGGCGTGGGGGGCGGGCGAGGTGCGCGGGCAGCACGCGTGCATGGGACGGTATAGCGGGAGGAACAACACGCCTGGTTTAGGGTTTTTTTTGGGAAAAGGCCGGGTTTAGGGTTTAGTTGTAATAGGGTCATGCCCGTGCATTGCAACAGGAACAAAAACAATACGACTTCATCGTCTTTCTTTTGTGTGCCCTCAACTTCCATTCCTCGCAGCCACACTACTGCCGGTGTGCTTCTAAGTCGCCGTGAGGAAATAGTTAGCCCAAAAGTTTCTGGTGTCGATTTTAACAGAGAAATAATGTTATGACCGGCGTATCATACAAGAGGAGGAGAGCTTCAAGTGGCTAGGCGCAGCCAGCAGCCAGGGAATCAGCGTTTGGGGGCTGGAAGCCCAGTTATCTTCATCAATATTATTATTAGGAATATTATTATTATTAGGGAGTATTTTATAAATTATTAGGAGGAGACAAGGCTATATATATTTGTAAAGACTCTATGAGATAATTAAGCAGAAACAATACAATTGTTTCCGGCTTCCTCAGGGAGCCGGGATTTGCCCTAGCCGCCGCTGCCCCTCGCTCTCGCGCAATCACGGCGCCCCCGCGCCGTCTTCCTCGCACGCTCAAGCCTCGCCCTCCTCCCTCCTACTCGTATAACCTAAGATCAATCCCCGGTAGGGCTAGGGCACATAGCAGCCTGGTATCGGAGATCTCGGACACGATGACCATGCCTTTCGCTACCTCCGGAGTTCCCGCGGCGACCACGCTGCCAGCTTCCACCGTGCACTCGGAGCTCTCGGAGTCCTCCGGCGCGCCGCTCACCTTGGAAGCCCTGGCTGGTGTCGTCGATCGGATGGGCGCCAACATCGACGTGATCAACCGCAATATGGCGGCCATACAGGCGGCTCTAACCAGCCTGCTGCCGCCGTCCGCCTCCCAGCCACCGCCACCACCACCGCCTGTTCCATCTGCGCCGCCGCCTAGTGTTCCAGTTGGCGGCCCGGGTGTGCCTCTGTACATGATGCGGTGGCCGGCGTCACCATCGCCGATCCCGTCATGGGCGTTCATGGGTACGTCGCCGCCGGTCTACACGTCAGCAATCACTGTCACCACTTCGGCGGCGTCTTCCTCCGTCGCGGCCTCGGCACCCAGCGCTGGAACCTTCTACGGCGGGGCTGATGGCACCCTGTTTTACGGCGGCGCCCCGGCCCCTGCTGCGGTTGGGAGTGGGGGTCCTCCTGACGGCGCGCAGGGTGGTCCTCCCGCTCCACCCCGGTTCTACAAGTTGGAATTTGCGACCTACGATGGTGCCGTTGACCCTCTCAATTGGCTCAACCAGTGTGAGCAATTCTTCCGCGGCCAACGTACCCTCGCCTCGGACCGCACGTGGTTGGCCTCCTACCACCTCCGGGGCACGGCACAGACGTGGTACTATGCCCTGGAACAAGACGAGGGGATGCCACCGTGGGAGCGTTTCCGCGAGCTGTGCCAACTTCGCTTCGGACCTCCAACGCATGGCACGCGCTTGGCGGAGCTCGCCCGACTACCTTTCTCCTCCACGGTCCAGGACTACTCGGAGCGCTACAACGCCGTTCTCTGCCACGAGCCGGACCTCTCCGCCCTCCAGAAGGCCAAGCTGTACGTCGGCGGCCTCCCTGATCACATCCGGCTCGACATGGAGATGCACCATCCGCCCTACTTACAGTCCGCGATGTACTACGCTCGCGCCTACGAGCAGCGCACGGCGGCCTTCCTGCCGGCCCTACTGTAGCTACAGCAGCAGCGCGGTGGACGCCCTCTCCGAGCGGCGCCAGTGCCCTCGGCTCCTACCCCCAGGGCCGGCCGCCGCCCACGTCGGTGCCGGGCCAACAGCGGACGTTTCGTCGCCTCACGCCGGCCGAGCAGGTGGAGCGACGACGCCAGGGCCTTTGTTTTAACTGTGACGAGCCGTTCGTGCGCGGTCATGTGTGCAAGCGGTTCTTCTACCTCGAGACCGACGACTACATCGACGACGTGCCGGCAGCTACAGAGGCTGCCCACCTGGAGGCGCCGGCCAACCAGGAGCCCCCGGCTAACTCGCTTGTGGTTTCCCTTCATGCTGTTGTAGGTATACGTCCACCCAATGCCATGCTGCTGCCCGTGTTCATCAAGGGCGAGCGCTTCCTCGCCCTCCTCGATACCGCTCCATGCACAACTTCGTCCAAGGAGCCGCCATGCGACGTCTTGGCCTGTCCCCCACGGGTGGCGAGAAGCTGCGGGTCACCGTCGCTAACGGTGATCGCTTGGCGTGCAAAGGGATCGCGCACGATGTGCCTATCCGCATCGGAGAAGAGGACTTCAGCATCACGTGCATCGGCCTGAATTTGGGCGCCTTCGACTTCATCATCGGTTTTGACTTTCTCCGGACGCTGGGGCCTATGCTGTGGGACTGCGACGCCCTCACTTTATCGTTCGGGAGGAACGGCCGCCGCGTCACCTGGCAGGGTGTGCCGGGACCCGCGGTGCCCACCCCACAGCAGGCCCTGGCCGCGGTCTCTCTTGACCCGCGGCTTCCGCTGCTGGACAACCTCCTGCAGCAGTACGGCGATGTCTTCGACGAGCCCACGGGGCTCCCTCCGGCGCGCCCCTACGACCACCGCATCCATCTGTTGCCCGGGACTGCTATGTTGTGGTACGGCTGTACCGCTATCCCCAGCTGCAGAAGGATGAGTTGGAACGGCAGTGCGCCACAATGCTCGAGCAAGGCATCATTCGCCCGAGCACCTCGCCGTTCTCTGCTCCCGTCTTGTTGGTACGCAAGGCGGACAAGACTTGGCGCTTCTGCATCGACTACCGTGCCCTCAATGCCAAGACATCCAAGGACAAGTTTCCGATCCCGGTGGTGGATGAGCTTCTCGATGAGCTCCATGGTGCCCGCTTCTTCACCAAGCTTGATTTATGGTCCGGGTACCACCAGGTGCGGATGCACCCAGACGACATCAGCAAGACGGTGTTCCGTACACATCAGGGCCATTACGAGTTCCTGGTAATGCCGTTCGGCCTCTCCAACGCGCCGGCGACGTTCCAAGCACTCATGAACGACGTCCTTCGCCCATATCTCCGCAGATTCGTCTTAGTATTTTTCGACGACATATTGATCTACAGCTCTTCGTGGGCGGAGCACTTGCAGCATGTGGGCGTCGTCCTCCACGCCCTTCGCGTCCACCGTCTTCATCTGAAGCGCTCCAAGTGTTCCTTTGGGGCCTCGTCGGTGGCCTACCTCGGCCACGTCATCTCCGCTGAGGGGGTTGCCATGGACGCCGACAAGGTGGCGGGGGTCGCTTCCTGGCCTACACCGTGGTTGGCTAGGGCCCTACGTGGCTTCCTGGGCCTAGCCGGCTACTACCGCAAGTTCATCCGCGACTTCGGCATCATAGCGGCGCCGCTGACGCGTCTCTTGCGATGAGAAGTGTTTGCATGGGATGACGACGTCGACGCGGCGTTCCAAGCGCTCCAGGGCGCCCTCACCACAGGGCCGGTTCTCCAGATGTCGGACTTCACCAAGGACTTCGTCGTTGACAGCGACGCTTCGGGTGCCGGGTTCGGCGCGGTGCTTCACCAGGGCGCTGGGCCGCTCGCCTTCTTCAGCCGGCCGTTCACCGCACGCCACCTGAAGCTCGCCGCTTATGAGCGGGAGTTGATCGGGTTGGTGCAAGCCATGCAGCATTGGCGTCCTTACTTGTGGGGGCGCCACTTCCTGGTGCGGACGGACCACTACAGCCTCAAATACTTGCTTGATCAGCGCCTCTCCACTGTTCCTCAACACCAGTGGGTCAGCAAGCTATTTGGGTTCGACTTCGCCGTGGAGTTCCGCCCGGGCCGCCTTAACACGGTGGCCGACGCCTTGTCCCGCCGTGACATCGACACCACGGATAGCCCCGCGGCTGCCTCCGCTGCAGTTGCAGCGGCACTGTCGGGGCCCTCCTTCTCCTACCTCGACGATGTGCGCCGGGCTACAGCCACCGCTCCCGACGCACTGGCCTTGCTGGAGCGTTTGCGCGCTGGTGACCTCCCGGGCCGCTGGCGTGAGGACGCCGGCCTCCTTTTGCACGGTTCGCGCATCTTCGTCCTAGACGTCAGCGAGCTATGTCCCCAGGCCCTCCAGCTGGCCCATGGCGCGGGTCATGAGGGCGTCCAGAAAACCTTGCACCGTCTCCGCGCGGATTTTTACATTCCAGGAGATTGTTCGTTGGTGCAGGATTGGGTGCGTTCCTGCACCACGTGCCAGCGCAACAAGTCGCCCGCCCTCCAACCGGCGGGGTTGCTACAGTCGCTCGACGTTCCGTCCCAGGTGTGGGCGGATATCTCTATGGACTTCATCGAGGGGCTGCTGAAGGTCGGCGGCAAGTCGGTCATCCTCACCGTCGTCGACCGCTTCTCCAAGTATGCACACTTCATTGCTCTCGGCCACCCCTACACGGCCACGACCGTCGCTCGCGCCTTCTTCGATGGCATCGTCCGACTTCACGGGTTTCCGACGTCCATCGTTAGTGATGGGGACCCCGTGTTTACTGGCCATGTCTGGCGTGACCTCTTCCAGATGGCGGGCATCAAACTCCGTATGAGTACGGCGTTCCACCCACAGACGGATGGACAGTCAAAGGTGGTGAATAAGGTAGCAATGTATTTGCGCTGTGTCACAGGTGACTGTCCGCGTGCATGGGTGGACTGGCTGTCGTGGGCGGAGTATTGCTACAACACGTCCTTCCACACCGCTCTTCGTGCTACGCCGTTCGAAGTGGTGTACGGGCGTCCTCCTCAGCCCATCCTGCCGTACAGGCTGGGCTCGGCCAGCACTGAGGCAGCCGACGACCTCCTCCGCAGCCGTGACGAGGTCCCGGCTGAGGTCCGTCAGCGTCTTCTCCAGGCACAGCAATTGGCGAAGAAGTACTACGACGCCAATCACCGGGAGGTGGTGTTCGACGTCAGTTCATGGGTATGGCTGCGCCTCCTTCACCGCACGACGCAGTCCCTCGACCCGCGTTCCCGGCGTAAGCTCGGGCCGCATTGGGCTGGTCCCTTTTGCGTGCTTGAGCGCATTGGGACCGTCGCCTATCATCTTCAGTTGCCGGAAGGGTTGCGCCTCCATGATGTGTTCCACGTTAGCCTGTTGAAGCCGCATCGCGGCGACCCCCCAGCTGTGCCTGGCGTCCTGCCTCCGACGCAGGATGGCCGCGTTTTGGCTGACCCGGAACGAGCTCTACGCGCCCAACAGCGGCGCGGCGTCTGGCAGATTTTGATCAAGTGGCGCGACCTACCGGAGGCTGCTGCTACCTGGGAGCTCCTTGATGAGTTCCGGGACTCTTACCCCGCGTTCCAGCTCGAGGACGAGCTGTTTTCGCAGGCGGAGAGAGATGTTATGACCGGCGTATCATACAAGAGGAGGAGAGCTTCAAGTGGCTAGGCGCAGCCAGCAGCCAGGGCGTCAACGTTTGGGGGCTGGAAGCCCAGTTATCTTCATCAATATTATTATTAGGAATATTATTATTATTAGGGAGTATTTTATAAATTATTAGGAGGAGACAAGGCTATATATATTTGTAAAGACTCTATGAGATAATTAAGCAGAAACAATACAATTGTTGCCGGCTTCCTCAGGGAGCCGGGATTTGCCCTAGCCGCCGCTGCCCCTCGCTCTCGCACAATCACGGCGCCCCCGCGCCGTCTTCCTCGCACGCTCAAGCCTCGCCCTCCTCCCTCCTACTCGTATAACCTAAGATCAATTCCCGGTAGGGCTAGGGCACATAGCAAATAATGCTAGGTAGATTATAACAGTACCAACGAGAAGAGCATGACGAAGCAGTATGACACCATCATTGCCACAGGGTGGCCATCCAGTGCGAACCATGAAAAGCCAAACTGAAATAGATTGAACATTACACATTTAATAAGGTTCATTTGTTAACTAACAATATAAATTCAACTAGAACAACTCAGGTTTTGCTGGAAAATATCGCACAATTGGCTTTAGCCCAATGGTCTGTTATGATTCCATAAACAAAGAGAATATGACAAAATGTCAAATAGCAATGCTCATCAGTCAAGGAGGCTTGAATAAAGTCAGAATAAATCAATAGCAGTCATACATAACTATCAAAGAATGAAGTGGCATAGGTTCTAATCGTAGATTACAACGCATGGCCACATTCCTAGTAAGACAACTACAGAGCCTTAAGCATAACCATGAATTGATCTGCTTGATGTGCTATGTTCATATTACTATTTATGAGATCTAACATTTCTTCAGTTAATTGCTCCTTTTTAGGTCACAAAATCATATTGTTTTGTTATTGCACCAAAAGTCAGAAACCAGAAGATTGGCTAGGCCCTCCTGCGCTGAAATCAGATGCAGTCCAAGAGCCTATCTCTGGACGATAGAAGCCTGAGCTGAAGACATCTAGTTAGTCATCATAACTTGACTCAAAGCACCATTTTCCTCTTCTGATCCCCAAGGGAGGCTCTTCATGGTCTTCTCTAGCTGAAATCTCTGATCAACTCTCTTCAGGAAATAACCATACATCACAGGTGCAACATAGACCTGGTCAACTTGGAGCTTACATATGGCTGCAATAATGGCATCACCTTGACGCTGCCCCAGAATGAGAGCGAGGTGATTCTCGATCATTTCATAGGCCTCAGGTGAGTGCAAATGTTGAAGCTTCTCTTCCATAATTTCTGCCCAGTGGTCAACTCCTCAAGAAGAATTGACGGAGTGTGAGAGTGCTAGAACCAAAGAAACACCAGCTTTAACAAACTTCTGAACAACCATCTTTTCCAAAGTCCTTATCTATTCCTTCTGCTTTACTTCAGCAATCCGCCTATTTCTGGAAAACACAGGAAATTAACCAACATTCCTCCAACAGTCCAAGTCACAGGAAACAATTAGTTCATTGTTAGAAGTAAACAAAATTGAACTTTCACATGAATTTTGAATATTCCCATTTTATAGGAAGCTACATTATGGCTCACCAAACAATTCTAAATCACAACTATCAATGGCTCATATATGAACTACACTCACTCCATCTCAATCAAAAAGGCTAGAATAGCTTGTCCTTTTCCTGTCTACGCATCACAAGATTGACAATCAGTTCCTATATGACATGGCCATCTCCCGCAAACAACTCTGCAGATTTATTCTAACCCCACATAATGTTTAAGGATGTAAAAAGCATCCATAAAGTACAAGAGTTAATCTGCGCTAGATGCACCATGTGCATGTCAGCCGGTCTTGATAGCTTGACAGCTATACAATTCCTATGTGACAGTCTGTTATGCTCGGTCTCTAGATACACAATTGGATAACTCAGAACAAACATCTTTACCAAACCCTATCTTCTTCTAGCTAGATGCACCATAATAAGTAACAAAGGCAATGAACTCATGGACCAAAAACCGTAATTACCTGTACAGCATGAGGTCACACTTGTCAGAGACAGCTTCTCGCCAGCGTCGGTTTCCTTGTCCTTCTCCTAGGACTTGCGGTAGGTCTAGAGCTGATCGAGCTGTGCGTGTGGACTGTGGAGGATTTGCCGCCACCCTAAGACCTTATGCATAGCATCCAGCAGCATCAGGCAACCACTCCAACAGTATGCTCAGATGAAATTATACATGAGAAACTGAATCTTGTGAAGATACAAAATTAACAAATTGAAGGATAATTTTTTTCTCGAACACGCAGGAGATCTCGACTGCATTTGCATACAATGAATCAAGATAAAAACAGATCAAAAAGCATCGCCCCCAGATGTTGTGGTAAAGCAACACAAATAAAGATGTTTGATTTTCAGAGTCAGTTGCTCAACTGTAAACAAAATATGGACATATCAGTTCTACATCTTATTATTGTTGTTAATCAACGAGGCAAAACAGACTCAGTAAATGCTTTTCAATAAAGGAATAATAATATAATGGTGGGAAAGTGGTGATGCCACGAAATTACTCAGTGTGAACCATAAATTGTGAACCCTGCTCTATCGCCCTTTTAGAGGGTCCTGACAGTCTAGGAGAGAATCACTTTACCGACACCTCTCATTCACTAAACTAATAAAGATATTCTTCTCTCTTACCTCAAAGCAATGTTAAATCATGGGAATAAAAAAACCATAGCTAGTCAACACATGGGACAAGGATTGAACTTCCAAAGGCTATAAGTTGCAGTAAGAAAACAATGAAATTTGAAGGCCCAAAATAGTTGAAATGGTAGGGCCATCATCTAAAGCCAAAAGGCATCCATGAAAGCATAAAAAGAGGAGACAATGCGAGACAGGGGCTAAAGCACGACCCTTCTTGCTTCAAAGAGAAAATATTCATAACTGCATGGCTGAGTTGACAACAAATATAGCAGTACTAAACTAATGTCTACAATCTAACCATCCGCATGATTCCAATGATACTGGAAAGTAACTGAATTTTGAAAAACTGACTATTGGTAGTGAAACTTGTGAATTACCGTACAACAAGCAGGCCAACAGATAAAATTAGTAATAACAATTGTTTTTTTCTGGCATATTGTGAACCAGTATTTAGTGCCTTTGTGTGTGTTGAATGCTTGCTTGCTGGATTCACGATAAAGAAGCTCCATTAGAGACATAACGGAATGATCATGGACATTCCCAATGATGAAAGAGCTCTGACCTGGAGAAAAACATGAGTGGCCTGGAGAAAAAGTAAACTTTATATCTTTCTTACAGTGGCCTGGGGTCCTTGACCCCTCTTGTTTCCGCAAAAAATGGAGAAGGGACCAAATAACCTTAGGCTGGGATATCTCATCTGACTATAACGCTTATGTGTCACTGCCAATTACATGCTGCAAATGGTGAACTAATTGAGTTTCAATGCACAGTGCATGTTAGAAATTATAGCTCCAAACTATAATAAAGATAGATATTGAAGATTTATCAGATATCTATAACATTGAACAGACGAATCCATATGCACAAATCAAATCATATAACGGTCAATAGAGTTTGGTTATTAATATTATGACTATATATATCATTTGGTTATATCCATGAAAATTACAATTATATTAGTCAAGAAGGCCAGTCAAATGAATATTATCAACTGTCGGATTACCATAAAACTACCACTAAATCACAACGGGTAACTGAACTTCACTTCAACAGTTGATATCAGATAAGTAGCAGTCCCCAAAATTGACCAATCAACTAAAAGTTAAGTACAGGGTCATGACTACAGTAGTCGTTGCAAAGTTCATATGGTAAAGATCATAAACAACAGGAGGGTGAGCTACTGATACATGCTAACTGAATAACCGTAGTTACTGGCAAGCAGCTGGATATTCACTGGATCATATATTCAGGAAACCTTGTTAAGCTTTACAGCTAGACTGATAGCAATCAAGCTTAGCATTACTCTACTGAGTGAAACATCTAGAAAAAAGTAGTAATAGGCAGCAAAACATTTTGTAGCAATAATACTGCATGGTAGGTGCCAGCGTCAATTACCTATGCCGTGGCATATAGGGATCTGTAGAGAATATAGGGATCTGGATCTCAATGAGGTAACCTTGGAGGACAAGCACCTGTAGAGAATATAGGGATCTGGATCTCAACGAGGTCGCATGGGTAGATCGATGGAGGATGTCAGAAATTCTTATCACCTTGAGCGCATTTTATCGAACACATGTTGGGTGTAATCCATGTCGATACATACACCATCATCATGCCCGATTCTGTGTTAGGCAGAGGTCTTCGTGGAGGAGCACTTGAGGATACGGCGTACCTGACGAAGCCGACGCTTCAGAATCTCAACGAACCCAGCAATCTCCCCGCACCGCCTCAGTTGCGCCGTGCTCCCCGCGCCGCCTCCTCATAGCTGTGCCGTCTTCTTCGCGCCGCCTCCCCGCAGCCGCGCCGTCCTCCTCGCGCCGCCTGAGCCTGATGTAGTCACACCGTCTACCCACAGCTGCGCCGTCCTGCCCATGCCGCCTCCCTGCAGCCACGACGTCCTCCCTGCACCGTCTCCCTGCAGCTGCGCCGTCCTCCCCAGTCCCCGCGCCGCAAAGGCCTGAGCTGGATCGGAGTCCCCACAGCCGCGCCCTCCTTCGAACCTTATCGCAACAGGGGAAGTTGTGTTTCTTATTTTTTTATAAGAAGAAGAGGCGTCGGGCGGAGCTCTCGAGCGGGGGAGGCCAGACGAAGCCGGACGGGGCGAAGGCGGAGCGAGCGAAGTGAAGCCGAGGCTTTTACCTGTGTATCTCCTACAACTAAAAAGAATAAAAGATGGACATCTTTTTGGTGCGACAAAATTCTTCGTCCGTCTGCCTCCCACCTGCGATACCGCGCCTCCAAACCGCGCCGCCAGGTGGGGCCACGTTGATCTCGCGACTGCCGTGATCCCGCAATCACCCCTAGGAAAGATTATCGCGAATCCTGCTCCCTTCCTCATGCGATTCGTGGCTGCCTCGGTCTCCTCCGTGAGCGCAAGACACCCCGGCCCCTAGGACTCGTCGCTCCCCTCCCCTCCGCGGCATCGCTCCCCTCCCCTCCGTGACTCCCCGCTTGGCCATGCTGCACGCCGCCGACCACCGTGAGGGACCACGACACTTCCCCCCATGACGCCTCACAGCAGCAGCCGCCCAGCATATCTTGGCCACGGAAGAGGCGGAGGATGAGGGACTGCCAAGGGAGCAGGCGGCAGCGTCCGTGGTGGACTCCATCTCCTTCAGTGCGGATCTGAGTTGTTGATGTTGGATTCTCTGTGCAGATGTCGTCGACGGAGTCGAAGGCGGCGGCGGTCCCGGAGTCTGTGCTGCTCGGGCAAGGTCAGTTCAGCACTACGTACAGACGTACCTCTGCGTCGAGCAGGCCAACGGCAACGAGTTCACGTGCAAGTCCATCCTTATCCCCGAGGCCCACTCCTTGCCCCCAAGCCAGGAGAGAATTTAGGGAACCACTCAATTCTTGCTATTCGTTAATAAATTGGATTTCTAATTTTCTATGCTATGTGCAGATCCGAAATCAAGGCTACTTTGCTTCAATCCAGGTAATCTAATACTACCCAATTTTGTGATGTTTGAGTGGTAATTGGATCTACACCTTTTTTTTTCTATAGCTACTGCTTTCCACCCAATAGTAGCAGTCGTAGGTCAAAGCACATCAGCCGGCTGATTTATAGAACTATGGATGCTGCCGCTGCCGCTACTGATTTTATATAGCTATATAAGTGCTTGTCTCAGATTCACAGAAATCAGCTACTGATCCACATAGGACTAATGGACATGGTGCTTGTTACAAAATAGTTATATGATAGGATCCTTTGCAATGCTCTTTTTCTTATATAAGTTGGTGATTTTCACCTTGTAAAGGAAGGGACATGCTATTTTCTTTTATGAAAAGTAATACCTGCAAACTTATGTTTTTTTGCCCCTTATGCAACTCGGCATTGATACTATCCCAGTGCTTCTGCAAAAGGTATTTCTTCATTTGCTGATGAGCTCCTTCCTGTGTTGGAGGGACTAGAGCATTTGAAAGAGGTAAAGCTCATATATGTACCATATTAGTATATACTAGGGCTTTAGGAGGCTGCCATGGTGTTCTCACTCTGCTTTCATACTCTTGGCACCTAGAAATTAGGCGTGTAATGCTGGGATATGTTGTATTAACAACAAATCAAATTATATGCAGTTGCTTCAATAACTCTGACGAGCTCACTGCAATTGGTCACCGCCGTCGCCACTACAGGATGATTAGCGAGTGGTTGAAGTGGAGAAGGAAGCACAGGCAGCGCATACTCCATTGATCTCTTGTGTGACATCGAAGCTGAGCGTTTATCAAAGCAAGGTCAAGACCTGAAAAGGTTTGGACTCTGACATGCTCATCCACTATTTTTATTTAATTTTATTACCACTTTACGAAAGCTGTGTGGTGTTATCCATTATTTGTAGCTATATTACTTGTTGATGATACTTCAGCATGTAATTAAACTTTTTTGTTTTCAGGGAGACCATAGTAGAACTAGGGAATTGAATTTTCAGGACTTGATAGAGCAATTGCCAGTACTGTAGCAATTATTATATCGACTTATTGGTTGTCGGATGATTCTCTCTTATCCTTGCAACAAATAAGTTGGATTGGTGAAAGAAACCGATTTTTAAACATATTTAGGTTTTTGGTCTGTATTTTTCTTTTTTAACTAAGCCAACATGGCACTGCTTTTCCTTTTGTATTAAGCCAGAAGGAGCTGCAAATAACAATTATCTGGTGCAATATGCTCTAGCTCAGGTAAGCTCTGTTTTTTCTGTCATTTTTTTGCTTTAACTTCTACAAGGTGATCTTTATATTTAGTTTAACGAGCCAACTGGTCATTTGTGAATCTGTCTGGCTATGTCTTGCACTTTGTGACCTATTCAATGTATAATAGAGCAGTTCAATTTCTTCTATGTAACAATTTATTCTTAGATCTGGGGCATCTTACGCAATTTGAGTGAATCCTGCTTCTGTACAGGTTCTTAAAGAAAGCTTCAAAATTTATTGTGCAATAAATGATGGAATTATCAACCTTGTTGACAATATATATTAATCTTCAAAGAAGTAGGGATTTGTCTATGTTGCACTGAGCTATTTCTACTTATGCTTCCTGTTTCCTGTTGGCTGTCAAACAACTGTGCAGTTCTTTGAGATGCCAAAGCATGAAGCACTAAAAGCCCTTTACATTTACAGGAGGGCTGTCCAGCAGGTTACTGTCCTATACGGTAGTAATGTGCAATGTATCTTAACTTGAAGAAGACCTAGATGTAACAATTATGTGTGCTTAGACGCTTAGCTGCTATTTTTTACCCATCAACATCTTTGATGCTTCAGGCTAAAAACCTGTCTGACTTCTATGAAAGTTGTCGGGGTTTAGACCTCGCAGGAAATTTCCAGTTTCCCACTTTGAGGGAGGTGAGGTAATTTGTTTCAGCGTTCGCCATGTAAAATTTTACTATGTAAGAGTATGACCAGATACTCAGATTTGATTTATCTTATTTTCAGCCACCACAAACATTCCTTTCAACCATGGAGGAGTATGTGAAGGAGGCTCCACGTATGATGCCAGTTATAGAGCCACTGGTTAGTTCTTGGGTTCTAATAAACCATTTGGATTTTTGTATGACACCTTTACATTTTATAACAAGTAACAAGTAGGAGCCTCAACAATGGTATTTGTGTGATACTTCATGTGCCTTGCATGTTAAATAGCATATCACAACCAGTGCGAAGCTAGAGCAAATTAGAGGGGGTGCTCTTTCCTTGAGGGTGCATATACATGTTCCACAGGGGTTGCATGTGTCATGTGGGGGCGCCAATGTCAAAGGCGCTCCAGCCAAGGCAGTCTCCAAGGGGGCACCAGCTGTAGTTAATGACAATCAGTAGTCTGGGGAAAGGATAGAATTAATGAGAGATTAAGGATGATTAATGGGGAGAGAACCAAGGAGCTTGTGGCTGGCGCCTAGGGGCTGGACAGTCCTATATATACCCTGTAATCAGCTTATGAGAAGGCAATCAAGAAACAAGTTATCTCCTAATCTACCTCTCTGCTCTTAATCTCATCCCCTTCATCTTAATCTCATCCCCTTCAACATAGGGCGTCTAGGGGAAATAACCTTACGAAATTGACACTGTCACCGCTACATTGTTCATTTATGTCTCCGAGTGCACGGCGCACCTGCTTACCCTTAGCTAGACATGAACATAGTGTTTGTGTTGTGCTTGATTTCTTCTTTCGGTAGAGATTTCATCGTGTAGTAATATGTGCATAATGTGAAGTATAATTTTCTGATAAACAACTAGAATTTCTTATTTCCTAACAAACAAGTAACAAGTAGGAGCCTCAACAATGGTATTTGTGTGATACTTCATGTGCCTTGCATGTTAAATAGCATATCACAACCAGTGCGAAGCTAGAGCAAATTAGAGGGGGTGCTCTTTCCTTGAGGGTGCATATACATGTTCCACAGGGGTTGCATGTGTCATGTGGGGGCGCCAATGTCAAAGGCGCTCCAGCCAAGGCAGTCTCAAGGGGGCACCAGCTGTAGTTAATGACAATCAGTAGTCTGGGGAAAGGATAGAATTAATGAGAGATTAAGGATGATTAATGGGGAGAGAACCAAGGAGCTTGTGGCTGGCGCCTAGGGGCTGGACAGTCCTATATATACCCTGTAATCAGCTTATGAGAAGGCAATCAAGAAACAAGTTATCTCCTAATCTACCTCTCTGCTCTTAATCTCATCCCCTTCATCTTAATCTCATCCCCTTCAACATAGGGCGTCTAGGGGAAATAACCTTACGAAATTGACACTGTCACCGCTACATTGTTCATTTATGTCTCCGAGTGCACGGCGCACCTGCTTACCCTTAGCTAGACATGAACATAGTGTTTGTGTTGTGCTTGATTTCTTCTTTCGGTAGAGATTTCATCGTGTAGTAATATGTGCATAATGTGAAGTATAATTTTCTGATAAACAACTGGAATTTCTTATTTCCTAACACTCAGTGGAAATAGTTCAACACTATTCGAAAATCTGTGTTACAGTTATATTTTACTATGGATCTCCATTTCAAAATATTCCACCATGATTGCATTTCCTCGTCACATGCATTTGTCATACAACACATGTATTTAAACTAAGAGTGCACCTGAGACGTTTCTTACTTTGAAATTTTATAAGATTCAGATATCATAGTTCTGAATTTTTAGTGTCCTAAGTTGATTGCTGGTAGCCTGGTACCAGCGACAATCTATTCACCAACAGCTGAACTGATTAAATGTAATCCGGAGCAGCCGCTGGAGTTCGTCGACGAAATCACTGGAGAGCCCCTGTCCCTGCATCACCAGTGAGGACATGCCTGACTCCTCAACTTTCTGGTTAGAGTCGTTTCTGGACTTCGTCGACGACATCACCGAAGAGCTGAATCCCTGCCTCATTGGCGAGGATGTGCCTAGCAATCAGGCATCGACGCTCATGGTGCTTGCTCGCCGCCCATCCCAGGAGCTGCTCAATATTTTTAAATATTTTTATTCCAATTTCAGTTTGCAGCAATTTTGTGCTACATCTTGTTTTTGAAGTGACGCATAGATGAGTTAGATATGCGACAAATTATTTTAGATACTTTTTTGTCAAATGGTTCTATCTGTATGTAACATGTCTATGTAAATATTTGAGTATTTGTGCACAAGTTAATCTCAAGAAGGCTGTGATGCTATATATAGACACTGAGCAAGTGAGCATTGAAAATTTGGATAGCAGGCTGTCATCTAATCAGTGTCCTTTTTATCAGGTGTATTGTGGCTAGAACCAATTTACTTTCGAGGAGGGCATATGTGTCATCTATATACCTTTATTTAAACAAATATATAACTTGTACATATGAACAACTGCAAAGTTGAATTGATACTTTTTGTTCAGCATGATTTGTGGACTCATACACGATGAGTGTTGTGGGTTTGCGTTTGTTTGTGGCTGCTGACGTGGCACGGCCCGGGTGGGGCCACGCATGGGGGGCCACCTGGAGCTGCTGACGTCGGGTGAGGGGCGGGGTAGCTACGGCGCCACACATCGTCGGGGGCTCGGCCGAGGTGGCGCGAGACGGGCTATAGCAGCATAGGGTGCCTGCCGTCATTTTTGTCTTTCAAAAAACTTATGGTCAGTTTTCTCAAAAAGAACTTTAAAGGTCATATAATGTATATTTCTCGTCATATATGTTGTTGTATTGTAATTAGCGGAGTTGCAATGTAATTGTTGAAAAATGTTTATACGGTGAGTATAACATACTTTGTTTTAAGGTTTTGTGATAGATTTTTCAAGACACGCAGTATTACCCATGTGACAGGCACTAATATTTATAAATATACTCGAACCTATGTACATGATGGTATGGAGATACGGTGGAACTTATTTGTGATTTTATTAGCGCATGAAAGAAATGAATATCAGAGATTGCTTCCTGCCGATATAAAACTTTATCTTAGCCGCATCAAATAAATGTTTATAAAGTAAAGTTTGTGAGCCTGCGATGCCACGCTCTCTGTGACTGTGTTAATTTTATGAACTTCGCCTTTTGGATTAAATGTCACTTTAACGTCGGTATTTAATTTTACAGTATTGTTATCTTATCGTGCGGTTCATGTGTTTTTAGTATAAAAGTTTAGCTGTCCCGTAGCAACGCACGGGCACGCTACCTAGTCTTAAAAAAGACTGTGTACCTTAAAAAAGATGTCAAACTCCTGCGTACCCCTCAAAAGTTGGTCGTCACCTACATGCTCTCGCTCGAACTTTTCTTTTCCCTCATGCTATTCCATCGGCATTCTGTTAGGTTTTAGCCGTTTGGCGGCTCTGACATATGGGACCGGACTGAAAAAATGTCCTTCTTGCCCTCTGGGTCACTGACATATTAGGCCACATCTCCTTCAGTCTCCTGCTGGGGCACACGTCCAGCACTCCTGCTGGCCTTGAAAGCACGGCAAATGAGGCAGCGTCAAGCAGCAGTAGCATACTCGGAAGAAAATTGCGTCAGGCAGAAGAAAATAACGCTGCCGCCCTGGCCCAGGCATACTCGGAAGAAAATTGCCCTGGCCCACGCGTCAGGCAGAAGAAAATTGCTAGGCACACTCGGAAATCGTACACAGGAGATTAAATCAAGCCCTTTCTCATTCTACAAAAAATTTTCAGAAAAATTCTAAATAAACTAGAGGCACCTAGAATCTACCCAAACCTTTCCCACTCCTTTTCCATCATCTAAAAATCCAGATTATTTTCCAAGTTCGTTTCCATTCGCGTCTTTGCTGATAAACTTAGGAAATTCATATCTTATACATCTTAACTCTGAATCCCGTAATGCTTTCACAAAAATCTTTAAAAATAAACAAAATAGACAACACGATATTTCATACTCGCTCGGCTCCCTAAATAGTTGTCTAACTATTTATCTTTTTGGTGTCCATGCATGCAATAATATTTATATCTCCATATAAATTTATTACAAAAATAACTTTAAAAGAACTATCTAATGATAACAATTAAATATCATAAATGTTAATACTTTTTAATAAAAAAATATTAAAAGTTATTTCTCGGTGAGAACAACATATACAAAAAGGGACGGACGGAAAGAAAGTTTTTTTATTTTTGAACTAGCATTGTCTCTCTTGATTTGGCCGGTAGGGGATGCGAATCTCGTGAGATCCATTGCTGCCTTTAAAGCAAGTTATATTGCTACTGGGACTTGGAAAACGCAACATTTTTTTCTCCAATCCTTCTTCAATCCTGGCTATGAGTTCATCGCTGAACTTGGTGTGATGTGCTGCTATGTTAACTTGGAAGAATCCCCCTCCACCTCCTTTGTCTACACTCTGCAGTGCTACAATTTTTTGTTGTGCTTAGCATAGATGTGCCTCTGTAATCTCTTCTCCAAAGAAGTGAGCGCTCTCCTCCCTCTCACCCATCCTTGTTGCTCGAGATCAAGCAGTAACGAGAGGGCACTTCTTCCCTCACTATGTAATTCCTTGCTCGGTGCTTGATGGACATTTGTTCAGGCTTGTGAACAACTGAGCACATGTCAAAGGGTTCTGCTGTTTCGACATCAAAAGGAAACATATTCATCGCATGTAAGGATGCTATTGTTTTTTACTTTTTTGGGGTTTGTAATCAATCTTGATTTAAATTGGTATGCTTCTCTAATCATATAGCTCCACCTAAATGGAGTCCAGGCCTGCCACCGAGAAAGATTGGTCTGCACAATTATAGGAGCGACACGAGGAATCCAAAGCCGGAAGACATGTGGGCAGCAGGAGTGTCAGAAGAGTACGGCATGGCCAGCTTTATTAAGCGCTAATACACTTCGTAAACTGGGGCAGCCATCCCGCAGCCTGACTATTCACGACAAGATCCGACGGCATCCGCCGGGTGCACAGCTACACCCAGTTATATGCCAATATTTCTGATATATATATATATATATATATATATATATATATATATATATATTAAGGGCAGGCTCTTTGGCGCCAAATCCATGTCCTTTGGCGCCAACAGCGGCGTCTCTGGTGCCAAAGCCAATTGGCCTGGCAATGGCACGGTGGAAATGAAAAAGTTCAGACGACCATACAAGCCTAAGGGCAACTGAGTCATTCTCCATAGCCGTTACCCACCGTTAGGAGCAAATGCCGACGGAATGGCGTGAGGGAAAAGAAAAGTTCGAGCGAGGGCACGTAGGTGACGACCAACTTTTGAGGGGTACGCAGGAGTGTGGCATCTTTTTTAAGGGTACACAGGTAAAAGCCTCAGTGAAGCCGGGGGACGATTCCTCTACGAATGTTTTAGTTGTAGAGATTGCCTCTCCGACGTCCTCTCCCCCGCCGTTTCTCAAGGGCCCTTGGAATGCCATCTCTGTGAATATCTATTTTCAGACTTAATCGATTTACAGAGACAGAAGAAGCCCTAAGACGATCATCTCTGCAACTAGTCGATTGAGGTAGTCTACTTAAGATACCCACCTTTGTAAATGACTAACAAAGGTGCTCGATCATTTGCAAAGGCGGCGGGTCTTAAAAATACCAATCTCTGTTAATCAAGGGATCTATCTTCTAAAATAGTGTCATTACGGCATGCTGCGCGGCTTGCTCGCCCTGCTTGGTTGCGGTTGGTGCTTGCGGCCGGTAGGCCGGCGCCTGAGCGTAGGTGACTTCCCTGGCGTGGCTGGTGAATAGTCTTTGGGCGAAAACCCCGCCCGACTTCTTGCCCTGGGTCTGGCACGCCAACATCATCCACTTTCTTGGAGGCGTCGTTGAACTTATCTGTTCGTCGAAGGGGTTCTTGGGACATCTGGGGACGAAAGGCCCTCTTGGGTGCTTCTCCCAACGCTATTGGTGTCCGCAGATGTCACCCCCTTCTTGAAGGCTCCGTTGCTGCACCCCACCAGTCGTGCCTCTACTGCTCCTCCAGTGCCGATCACCGGAGTCGCTCCTTAGTGTGTTGTGCCTGGGTGTGCCTCATTCTACTCTTCATATCGGTCTATCCTGCCTCGGTTGGTGTTGCCGCAGTCGCTCGGTTCTTCGGGATACTTTGCCGCTGTCGCTCTTTTTTTGGCGGATGCTTTGCAGCCATTTCTACTTGATCTTTGTAGCGGATACTTTGCCGCTATCGCTCTTCTTTGACGGATGTTGTGCCGTCGCTGCTGCTCGGGGCGGATGCTTTGGTGCCGTTGTCGCTTCGTCTCTCCCCTTTGCAGATGCTTTGCTGTTGAGTGCAAGATGGCCCACTTGCGGATAGTTTGCCATCTCGTCGTCTATGGCGGATGCTTCACCGCCGTGTGTTTTCATAGCGGATACTCTACTGCTATTGTTTTCGCTGCCGTAATCTCGTCTCTTCTCAGTGGTTGCTTTGCCACCACAGCTTCGTCTCCTCTATTGACATCCTTTGCATTGTTGTATTTTCCTTGCAGGTCTAGTCGATTAGGTTTGTGGCGGAGAGCCCTCTCCTCTAATTATCGTCTTTCTTGCTTGTTTGTTTTTTCGGGTGACTAGGGGGAGGGGGATTCTTGGTAATCTTGAGATTACCGCCTCTTGCTCTAAAACAAACCTCTTATGTTTAATGAAATATGTGATACAACACGGTCGTGAAAACAAAGCAACTTTATTCTACTCACCTTCTCTGTTCTCTCACTGTTTTAACAAAGTTCAAACTCTACGCCTCTTGACCATCATCAAGTGCATACAGGATGAGGACGATGCCTGTGCGGCTTCTCTTTCGATCGTTTAACTTTTTGTGTGGATAATAACAACGACAGTGATGTTTCAAAAGAAAAAAAATAGACTCTGATTAATATGGTCGTTAGGTGCTGGTGGGGGGCATGGGACGTGATGTGCTAGCCCAATAGCCAATAGAGATGGGACCATGTTAGAACTTAGAATTGACTACAACCAATTAGAAGGCGAGACAGTTGGATTTCATACATCTCTCTCTCCGTATCTAGCTCGCACTCTTAAATATGCTGCTATCAGCCGTCTTATATCCTTCACCTGGCCCAGAAGAAATATACCAACTGGACAGTTGGGAAGGAGCTCTGAGAAAAAAGGCTACTCCGGAAGAAGCAGGTATATTTGCTAGTGCATTGTAAAAGAATAAAAGGACTAAGAAAGCTATCTTACGTTGGGCTTCAGTTTTTTTATTTTTTCTGAAAACGAACTATGGAGGGAGAGATTCCTCGTCCTGATAGTATTGATTTATAATCAACAGCCTTATTTATCGGCATTTTATGAAAGTTACGAGTCAGTTTTCTTGTATTTTGAATGATGAATGGATATAGTTTGATTTGCATTTAATTGTAGCTATTATCGCGCCTATTTTTTGTGGCAGGACAAGATCGCGAAGTAATAATGTCAGGGGCTTTAGATCTTGCTCGGAGCACGGGAGGGTCGATTGACAAGGACCAAGTCAAATCGGCCGTTGACCAGTAATTCACATTTTAATTATTATTATTTATACTTCCTCCCTTTTACACAGATAGAAGCCCATCAAGTGCAAGTTTGTTCCAAAAGAAACTAAAAGAAACAAATATTATTAACTTTGACCACTATACCAAAAGTTTTGTATATAGATTCATAACACAAGGTTTTGGCACTATCCGGACTCATTATGAGAGAAAAAAATAATCTCCTACATTTTAAAATAGAGGGAATACTATAACTGTTTTCTTGTGTATATATTTTTTAAAAAAAGCCGATACAAAGAACTCATAGAGCATCTCTAGTGTGCTTTAAAACCGAATCACGAGGAGACATAAGGACCCTCTAGTTGTAACTTGTAACAAGTCACAGGAAGTCAGAGCCCTCTTAAGGGCTCGTTCGTTTGGTTCGGTTCATTCCTGTCACTGAACCGTTTTAGGAGCAGATATAGTGATTCCAGGTGTGCCACTCCAACCTGATTGGTGATAGACGGTTTGGTTTTGAAGGGTAGGGGACAAGTTTTCGTTCCGGACCCTGGAAGAAAGAACATATCTCCATTCTAGCCTTTTTCATTCCATGACGCATCCAACCGAAAACACATTTCTAGTATAAACTGACTTCAAACCAAACCGTAACGATCCAGGCAGAACAAGCCGTGTTCCGGGCCGTTCCGGCCGAACCGAACGAAGCCTAAATGGGAAGTCACCTACTCCGTACTTTTTTTCTATTCGGTGTAGCCCCCAACAGCCAACTGACTATCATGCTTCACGCACTCACGCTGCACCTGAATCATGCGCAACATAGATTCCATCTCAACATTCTGACACGGGAGCTGCCCTTAGGCCAATCTCAATAGAAATTTCGTGAAAGTTTTATAGACGTGCCTTTATAGACAGTAGATAAGTTAACATGATATAGTATAGATGAAAAGAGATATGATGAAAGTTTTATACAATGAAATGAGTTTCATAGTGATGAAACTTATCTACACTATTTTAACACATACTCTCTCCGTCCCAAAATAAGTGCACTTCTAGTCTAGATTTTGTTGGAGAGATCAAGTATACTAGAGAAATTACCTAAATACCCCTACTAAAATTGTTTTAACAAGTAATAGTTGTGCCTTGGGAATAGATAAAGCTAAAAAAAAGGGCTACTAAAGTTAGATAGTCCGTATCTAGATGTGGACCTTATTTTGGAGCAGCTATTATGGGAGGGAGCAGGAGCCGAGCCCTATTTGTTTCAGCTTACTGTGAGCTTTTAGATCTCAGCTTTGAGACCTTACAGAAGGCAAAAAGCTCTTGGAAACCAAAAGATAGAAGCTTCTCAAAATGAGCTTTTGGCTGGTGGAAGCTTTTTTGGTTTTTAAAAGGTCTCAAAGCTAAAGGTCCAAGAGCTCCCAAGATGAAACAAACAGCACTTTAATAGGGAACTCCACGAAGACGGGCTCGGAGAACAAACAGGAAGAAACATTCATGGCCAAAAGCCCACCAAGATAAAATTCTGGCACATAGTTTCTGCCTCCTTTACACGTGCACCTTCTTGGTTTCACCAAATGGCCGCCTGGGCCGGCCTGCCGTGGCAGGGACCTGGATCCGGTGCAGTAGTAACTACTGCTGCAGGATATGCAGTAGCAGCATCTCAACCATCCAAGGAACCACCGATGGCTAGGATCAGAGTCCCTTTTCTCTCTCATTTTTTTCACCACCATGTGCTATCAGTCTCTCTTTTTTGTGGGAAAGAACTGAGCACAAAAGAGTTGACGCTGTTTTTTCTAGGAGGATTGCTCATCATGTGTGAGTCACCAACAACGCCAGACTCAAGTATGAAAATTACAAAAATATACCATTACACAGCATATATGTTGAAAATTACAAAAATATATCTGAATCCACCAAATCTAAAAAATATATACCTAATATTAAACAACCAAAATGTCGCCTCCATTTTTTTCCGTTCAGTCTGACCGAACCATTCGGTCCACTCACTCGCATCCAGCTTAACTCTCATCTCTCCACCTCACGTCGCTCTAATAAAAAAAAGTGTCCATCTTCCCGCGCTGTTGCATCGCACCCTATGCCACTGTTGCTTCTGTCCTGCACCACCGTCCCACACGCTACAACATCGCTGCTCCTGTCCCGCGCACAGCGCCACCGTTTTTTCCGTCTCACGTGTATCGTCGTCACTGGTCCAGTCCCGCGTGCAGCGCCGCGCGCTCAGATCGATGGAGCAGTCTGCGCCACTTCCTCCCAGGCCCTGTTGCTGTGTTCTTTCGAGAAGTTGACGCCACCGTGTTCTTCCTGTGCACGGGTATGTTTGCTAGTAATACGAAGTCGTCTACTATTAGAATGATTTTCAAAAATTGTTCCACCAGAAAACAACTTTCGATAAAATCACATGGAAAAAATAATTTTATTTTCATTTAAGCATATATGTTGAGAAATTATTTGAAAGGATCGAAATGCCTAGAGGGGGTGAATAGACGTGTCGGTGTTCGGACCCAAGGGGGCCCTAGACCAACGAGTAAATGCTGCGTGTCCCTTTCCTGGATGGTGATGCAAGGAGAACACACGGGGGTTTATCCTGGTTCGGGCAAGAGAAGGCCCTACGTCCAGCGGGGGAGGGGAGATTTTGTATTTCCTTGCACCGAGGTGCTTGCGTAGGTGTTACAAGCTTGCGAGAGAGGGTGGTGAGCCCAGGTCTCAAAGAGGAGAAAAAGAAATACAAGATGATTGCTTGAGATGTTGATCGTTATCTTGTGTATGGCTTGTCGTCCGTTTGTCGTCCCTCTCCCCTTTCGCAGAGCCCTGACCTGCCCTTTTATAGGGCGAGCGGAGGCCGAGATGATGGGGAGCCTTGAGATGATGTTTTGTCGATCACTGTCGAGGTGGCTGTAGCGACGTGCCCTAGAAATGGGAGACCATCCCTGGACGCCGTGGTGTTACAGAGGACGATACGCCGAAATGACCTGGAGCGCCGTGCCATGCCGTCCTTCCGTCCCTGTTGTGCTATGTTAGGCATCGAGGCCGGGTCGAGGCCGGGTCGAGGCCGATCGGATAAGTCCGAATCCCTGGAATCGCGGCGTACGGGCTTTGTCGTATCCTCCCTCGAGGGTTAATAGTGATGCATAGGGTGAGGTACGGTGGGCACAGTGACGTTTTTCGCCTCCCATCACGGGATGGGCGGTAAAACAGTGTGGACAGACACTGGTATTGTTCCCACGTCGACCCAGACTGCGGCCATGCCGGTAGGTGGTAGTTGGTGGTTGTATTAAATGCCATGACTTTTGTCCCGTGGTAGGTAGAGGAAGAGGGGGTCGAGCGCCTCGACCTGGGCTCACGCGAGTCGGAGCGCTCCCGGTGGGCGATCGAGCCTCGTGCGGGTCGGAACGCGGTCGAGGCCTCCCGTCGAGGGGGCCTCGTACGAGTCGGAGACGAGATGCGGTCGAGGCATTCCGTCGAGCCGGCCTCGTACGAGGCGGACCTGTCGCGCGTTTTGAAGTGGGCTTTGTGCTTTTGTCGTGGCTTAGTCGTTTTAGTTTTTATTATCTTAAATGTGGGTACCCCTATACTATTGGTACCGACAGTAGCCCCCGAGCCTTTAGGTGAGTGTATGATCACTCTCCTAGAGGCTTTTCTGCCGATGAACTAGAGTCATAACGTTGTTCGCTTTTGCAGTAGGGGCGTCCGAGCGCTCTCGGGTCTTCTCCGGTGGGGGCGCGCGAGCGCACCCGCCGGGTGTAGCCCCCGAGGCCTTGGTGGAGTATTAAGAAAACTCCTTCGAGGCCTTTTGCGTGTTTTATTAGGGAGTAGTTGATGCGGTCGAGCCCCCGAGCCTCGTGCGCACGAGGTCGATCGGAGTCCCTGCCGTCTTTCGTTGTCCGGCCCTCACGCTCTTCCCTCGGAGAGGAGGAGGAGGGGTGGGGAACGTCGTACTACCCCGTTTGGGCGAGTCCGGCGATCTCCGGTGAGCTACTAGCGGGGAGATTCGAGAGAGAGTCCGTGCTCCAGTCGTTAGGAGTCGGCTTGTGGCCCGGAGGTGCTCTTCAAAGATGCCAAGGAGTGGTCGTGCGGATGTCGGTTCCCTGCGACAGGATCCGAGGGCTCGATGCCTCCCCCGAGGGGATTCCTGCTCCGACCTCGTCCTTTAGCCTCGAATACGTCTTGGGATGCCTCGAGAGCGAGGCTCGAGCCCTGGCCATGTACGGGCGCATCCCTGGTCGTCCCTTGCTCTGTTGCTCGAGGGCAGCTGTCGAACCCGGGTCGAGGGCCAGCCTTCGTTCCCTTGAGACTTAAAGTGGGCTCGGAGCCCGTTATAGGTATCTGGGAATATCCGTCCGTGGATCTCGCCCCGCCCGTTAGCCAGGTGCGCCTTTTTAGGGCGAGATCGGCGCGGTAGTGGGCGACGTGGCGTTCGGTTACGGCGTGGGGGACGGCCACGTGCCTTGCTCCTGTAAGACGTGGGGGACGGTTAGGTGAGCGCATTTATTGCGGGAAACTGTTCCTACCTTCTCGCGCGGCCGTTGGACTTCCTGGCCTATAAAGGCGAGACCTAGGGGTCTGTGCTCCCCTCCGGTTCTTCGCGCTCCTGCCATCCCTTAGCCTCAGGAAACCCTAGCCTTCTCGCGCCTTCTGCCCACACCGCTGCTGCCACCGCCGCCTCCCCCTTCGCTCATCTTCCTCCCGACAACACCGATGGCCGGAAAGAGCCAAATCCTCCCCGCTGAAGACTGGGCCACTTCCTCGGTGACGGAGAGGAGGCTGGAGGAGCTGGTTGAAGACGGGCTGCTGCGGCCGAGGACAGACCAGTCGCGGCCGGAATGGATAGCGCCGCCGCCGGCCCACCGGGAGCCGGCGCCCCCGGAAGGATACGTGGTGAGCTTCGTGTGCTTCCACGAGCGGGGGTTCGGCGTTCCCTCATCGGTCTTCATGCGCGCGCTTCTCCACTACTACCGGGTGGAGCTTCATCACCTTGCCCCCAACGCCGTCGCACAGGCCGCCATCTTCGCGGCGGTCTGTGAGGGGTACCTCGGGGTGGAGCCGCAGTGGAACCTGTGGCTTCACCTCTTCAAAGGCGAACTCTTCGCGAAGAGAGCGGGGAAGAAGGGAGTCCTCTACGCGGTGCGGGTAGGGAGCTGCGTCCTGCAGTTAAGGTCGAGCCGGGCGGATCAGTACATCCCGGCTCGCCTCATCTCCTCGAACAGCGGGTGGCACGAGGGCTGGTTCTACCTCCGCAACGACGACAACCAGTTGCCGAGGTACACCGGCCGCGTGCTGACCGCCCGGGAGGACCGCTGGATATACGGAGTGCCGGATGCCGAGAAGCCGCGCCTGGATCCGTTGCTGGCGGCGCTGCAGCAGCTTCGCGCTCGAGGCTTGACGGCGGCGGCGGTAGCGACGGCGTTCCATCGCCGCAGGGTGATGCCGCTGTGCCGGCGTCGCCTGCGCCTCGACCAGATGACTCCGGAGGCGCCTCTGGAGGGGAGCCGGATGTCTCACGAGGCCCTCACCCTCGAGGAGGGACTTCGTCGAGCCCGCCGGATGGTCGGGACCTTCAAGGCGGAGGAAGTTGACCGGCTCCCCATGAGGCCCACTGAGGGGTTCGAGCCCGTGGTAAGTTCTTTGAGTCGGTACGCTTGTTTTGGTTTTATTCGTTTCTTGGATCCCCTTAACCCGGTCGATGCCGGTGTGCAGGACTTGTCGGCGCTGCGGGAGACGCGACCGCCGGTACCGGAGGACCAGCCTGCCCGGGAGGCTCGACGGCAGCACGCCTCGAAGCAGAAGGAGGTCAAGGAGTCGACCAAGAAGCAGGCGGCCCGCAAGGCCAAGGAGGCGGAGGCGCGGAAGAAACTCCGGCGCCAGCAGGCCCTCGATGGGCTTCCTTTGGAGCCATCGCCCTCCGAGACCATGTCGGGGGAGGACGACGACAGCAGCGGTGAGGATGACGATGCCTTGTCGCGATACGAGGCCGCGACCGGGCTGGGGAGCCTCCCTGATATCCGCCCCCTGCTAGAGCCCATCGCAGGGTCATCCTCCTCGGTCGTCGTGGTCGAGGAGGTTGAGGAGGACGACGAGGAAGAGGAGAAGAAGAAGAAGAAGAAGGAAGAGAAGGAGGCAGGCCCCTCGGCGGGAGGGGCTACCTTGCCCCGGACCCAGCAAGTGGGGTCGACGGGGGCGCCTGCCCCAGCCCAGGCCCCGCAAGCTCGAGCGGGGACCGGGGCGGTGGCGCCGACATCATCGTCGGCGGCGCCACTGTCGGGCGTGAGAACCCGAGGCCAGCTGGCCTCGAAAGCGCAGAAGACGCGCAGTGGTGCGCCGGCGAGGGCCCCACGGAGCGCCCGGTCTTCGGGTGGGGCTGCCGCGAGGCCGCTGCCTGCCACCTCGGGCGGCTCGGACCGTGCGGGGTCGAGGCCTCTAGTGCCGATCTCCGGGTGAGTTTTCGAGCTAAGGGGATTTGTCTTTTTTTTCGAATTTGTCGGCCGACCTCATTTTTTACTTTACAGGCTGAAGCGGAAGGCGGAGTCCATGGGGCCCACCCCCGTGAAGTCTCTTCGGGCCATCGCCGTCGTCCTTAATCGGTCGGCGGAGCAGGACGTGGCCTGGGTCCGCGAGGTCGAGGCCGCGAAGGAGCGCCGTCGACAGCAGTAGGAGGCTGCAGGCGCTTCGACGGTCGCCGGCCCCGACCCCGCCGCGGCGAGGTCAGACCCGGTGAGGGCAGTGGCGCCTGGCCCGGTCGAGGTGGAGCCTAAGGCGCTGCCCTCGGCCGAGGCCACCGTTGAAGCGACCGTGGAAAGGGCGGGTGCCGATGCGACCGTGGAGGGGGCTGCACCGGCACCGGAGCAAGAGGTGGCACCGGCGAGGGGGCCGCAGCCACAGCAAGACCTGCCGGCGCGGCCAGTAGGCACGGCGGAGGGCGAAGTCATCGAGCCCTCTACCGGAGCTCCGGAAGAAGTGGCGCCGGAGGTCGAGGTGCCGGTTGCGGGGGCGCCGTTGGCCGGAGCGCCAGTTTCCGAGCCGCCAACGGGCGAGGTACCGGCCCCGGAGGTGTCGACGGCAGAGGCGCTAGCTCCAGAGGTGCCGGTAGTCGAGGGGCCGGTCACCGCCGAAGGGCGGGTGCCCGTGGTCATTGCCCTCGACGATGCCCCCCTGGACAAAGGAAAGCAAATAGTGGGGGTCGAGGGGGGCGAGGCCACGAGTCAGGCTGGCGGCTCGACGTCCGCTGGGGCCGCGGGAGCTGCGGGCGAGGCCAATGAGGCCGGCCCTTCGGCGGGGCCGGGAGACGCCCCGGCCGCGTCGTCGTCGTCACGGCCTGACTTCGCCGCGCTGGCGATAGCGCGGGTTGAGGAGGAGATCCCGAGGTGGGGGGCCGTCCCTTCAGTTCAGGGACGCCGCGAACCCCGATGCCGAGCCTATCCTCACTCTGAATGACAGGGATGAGGTGCATCGCTGGCAGTACCTCGAGGGCGTCCGCCAGCACCTCGATCGGCTACTCCGCGTGGCGACTGACGCTGTCTCGCGGGGTATACGGGATGCCACCGAGGTATGGTCGATTCACTTAGCTTTTTTCGTGGTTCTAGGTGCTCTCTTTTCCTCGGCCACTTTATCTTTTTTGGTTTTTCTTGAATTAGGAACTGAAGGAGTGCTCCCGCCGCAAGTCGCTCTTCATCCGAGGTGAGAGTGGCGTGTGGGCGTCGCTGTCCCGGCAACGGGCCCTGGTCGAGGAGACCCAGAAGAGGCTCGCCGATCGGACCGCTGAGATGGCGGAGCTGCGCACCGCCTACTCGACGGTGAAGGAGGAGGCGATCCAGGCTTGGGCGGCTGAAGCCACAATGCACACCGAGGTGGACAAGGCCCGGGAAGAGGCTGCCCAGGCCCGCAAGGACCTCGAGCCCCTGGCGGCGCGGGTCAAGGAGCTCGAGGAGGACGTCTCCCAGGTTGGCCGTCAACGTGACCTCCTCAACGTCCAAATCGGGCAGGTGACGGCCCGGTTTAGTGCGCTGAAGGACGAGATCTCAGGGCTGAACGGGGCCGTCCAAGAGAAGGACGCGGCGCTCCAAACCGCCCGCTAGGAGATCGAGGCACTGAAAGCGACCGTCCGTGAGAAGGACAGTGCCCTCCTGGGGCTCGAGCAGACGTGTGGGGGGCTTCGTGATGAGGTCGTGGGTTTGAAGACCCACGTCGAGGGTAAGTAACTTGTTATGGCCATAGTGTTGAGGCATCGCGTTAGGTGCTAATTTGCCTTGTCGTGTTTCAGAGCTGGAAAGTGAGAAACGGGAGGCCCACTCGACCGCCAACTCCCTGCAGAGCCTCCTCGAAGCCGAGACCCGGAGGACCCAGCTGCTCGAGGGCGCGATCACCACGGTGTGCGACGGTCTGGGGGTCGAGCCCGACGCCGACACCGGAGAAGACGCTCTGGGGAACTCCTTCATCCGTCGGATGGCGGCGCTGGGTTGCCTTGCCCGGGAGAAGATACGGGACAGCCTCCACCACAGCGTGAAGAGGGCGCTGGCCGTCGTCCGCTCAGGGTTTGTATTCGACATGGAGCTTGTCGCCGACGGCTTCATCACGGACCCGGATGGGACGGACGAAGACAATGAGAACGCCTGTCTGGAGTTGATCGAAGCTGCGGAGGGGCCTGGGAGCCGTCTGGCCTCGCTCTTTGAACCCGAGGTGGTTCCGCCCGCTGACGACGAAGGCCTGTGAGCCAGATCTGGGCATGGAGGCCCATGTAATAAGTTAGTTATTTTGAATTTCGGTTGTGGTGGCCTTAAGAACTCGAAACATAAACCAGTTCGTGATTAATTTAGTTTTGTTCGAACTTTTCTTCCCTTTATGGCTTGGATTGTGTTCTCATACGATTTGCTTAACACGCAGTCGCGCCCTTTGGCGTAGGGGAGCGAGTGGAGGTACCGTAGCCTCGGGGGCGTAAGCGATCTCGTGGCTCGACTGCCCTTGAGCTTCAGGGTGTTCTTGCGGCCTCGCAGATCACGTGAGAACCTGATCTAAGCGGCAGGGAGTGTGCTGCTCTCTTTCAAAGTTAGGAACCGTCATTTAGACCTTCCTAGCGTGGGGTTCCACCTCTAGGAGGCGTAAGGAGTGAGTGGAGACACCATAGCCCTGAAGGCGTAGGTGATACTCCTGACTCGAGGGTCCTTTCGATCCTTGGGGTGCTCTTACAGCGCCGTTGATCTAGGGAGCGGTTCTTAAATTTAAAAAAAAGAGCGCAGGTTTTTTCGGGGACTAGGGGTTCCCCCCTGTAGCCCCCGAGGGAGGGTCGATTCTGGTAGTGCAGAGTCGATCCTTCCTCATCGTAAAATAAAAGTTTTTACATTGTTGTATTCTTTATTGATGAAAAAGGAAATACAGGGCCTCGAGGCTTTCTAAGGAAAAAAGCGACGTAGCTGTTCAATGTTCCAAGCGTTGGTGAAGATTTCGCCCTTCTCGTTGGATAGCTTGTAGGTGCCTGGCTTTAGTACTTCTGCGATGATGTACGGTCCTTCCCATGGCGGTGTGAGCTTGTGGCGCCCCTTGGTGTCCTGGTTGCGTCGTAGCACCAAGTCACCGACGTTAAGGTCACGCTTGCGGACGTGTCTGTCGTGGTAGCATCGGAGACCCTGCTGGTACCTGGCAGAATGTAACAAAGCCACATCTCGGGCCTCTTCGAGCTGGTCGAGGGCGTCCTCTCTTGCGGCGTCGTTGTTTCTTTCGTTGTAAGCCTTTAGTCTTAGGGACCCGTATTCAATATCGGTTGGGAGGACTGCCTCGGAACCGTAGACTAAGAAGAACGGAGTGAACCCCGTGGCTCGACTCGGCGTTGTTCTTAGGCTCCACAGGACCGAGGGCAGCTCGGCAGCCCATCTTTTGCCATGCTTGTTTAGCTTGTCGAAAATTCTGGGTTTCAGGCCTTGTAGGAGCATACCGTTGGCACGTTCCACTTGGCCGTTTGTTTTTGGATGAGCCACGACCGACCAGAGCACGCGAATGTGATGGTGGTCGCAGAAATCCAGAAACTTTTTACCAGTGAACTGGGTGCCGTTGTCAGTGATAATACAGTTTGGAACTCCAAAACGATGGACGATGTCGGTGAAGAAAAGCACAGCTTGTTCGGACCTAATACTGGTGATGGGGCGAGCTTCAATCCACTTGGAGAATTTGTCGATAGCGACGAGCAAGTGGGTGAAGCCGCCAGTTGTCCTTTTTAGAGGTCCGACAAGGTCGAGGCCCCAAACGGCAAACGGCCACGTGATGGGAATGGTTTGTAGAGCATGTACCGGGAGATGAGTCTGTCTCGCATAGTACTGACAACCTTTACAGGAGCGTACTAGCTTGACAGCGTCGGAGACCACGGTCGGCCAATAGAATCCTTGTCGAAAGGCGTTCCCGACGAGGGTTCGAGGCGCAGCGTGGTGACCGCAAGCCCCCGAGTGCAGGTCGCTGAGCAGGTCCCTGCCTTCCTCGTTTGTGATGCAACGTTGGAGGATGGCTGTAGGGCTGCGGCGGTACAGCTCCCTACTGTTGCCAATGATCACAAAGGTTTTGGCCCGGCGAGCGATCCGTCGAGCTTTGGTCTTACTCGAGGGGAGGTCCCCTTGGATAAGGTAGTCGAGGTACGGAGCGCGCCAGTCAGGCTCGAGGCCAGATGGTAGGGTCGAGCCTTCCGCCTGCATGGCCTCAGCCCCGGTCGAGGGGGCTTCGGTCTCAGGTGGGGGGTCGAGTGATGTCCCGTCGACCCCTCCGTCTGGCCCAAGGTCGACGGATAGCCGCTGGAGATCTTTTGCGAAAACGTCTGGTGGAACCGTAGTTCGACTGGACGCGATTTTTGCGAGTTCATCGGCGGCCTCATTATACCTGCGTGCGATGTGGTTGAGCTCGAGACCGTGAAACTTGTCCTCGAGGCGCCGTACTTCTTAGCAGTAGGCTTCCATCTTGGGGTCGCGGCAGCTCGAGCTCTTCATGACCTGATCGATTACGAGCTGGGAGTCGCCTCGAACATCAAGGTGTCGTACCCCGAGCTCGATGGCGATTCTCAGCCCTGTGACGAGTGCCTCGTACTCGGCGATGTTGTTTGACGCAGGAAAATGAAGCCGGACGACGTAGCGTATATGAACCCCGAGGGGTGAGATGAAGAGCAAACCCGCGCCTGCTCCTGTTTTCATCAATGACCCGTCGAAGTACATGGTCCAGAGCTCGGCCTGGAGCTGTGCGGGAGGGAGTTGGGTGTCGGTCCATTCAGCCAGGAAGTCTGCCAATACCTGTGACTTTATAGCTTTGCGCGGCGCATAAGATAAGGTCTCGCCCATGAGCTCGACCGCCCACTTGGCGATCCTACCCGAGGCTTCCCGGTTCTGGGCTATCTCTCCCAGGGGGAAAGAAGAAACCATAGTAACCGGGTGGCCCTCGAAGTAGTGTCGGAGCTTGCGCCGTGTCAAGATGACAGCATATAGCAGTTTCTGGATTTGAGGGTACCGGACCTTGGTTTCCGAGAGCACCTCGCTAATGAAATAGACCGGCCTCTGGACGAGCAAGGTATGAGCCTCCTCGGCCCGTTCGACGACCAGGACTGCGCTGACGACTTGTGACGTTGCAGCGACATAAAGTAGGAGCGGTTCTCCTAGGGTCGGAGGGACGAGAATTGGTGAGTTAGAGAGCGTGACTTTGAGTTTTGTGAGGGCTTCCTCGGCCTCGAGGGTCCAGGAGAAATGCTCCGATTTCTTCAAGAGGCGGTACAGAGGGAGCGCTTTTTCGCCGAGGCGCGAAATGAAACGGCTGAGTGCCGCCAAGCAGCTCGTGACCCTCTGCACGCCTTTCAGATCTCGGATGGGGCCCATCTTGGTTATCGCAGAGATTTTTTCTGGATTGGCCTCGATGCCCCGCTTAGACACGATGAACCCTAAAAGCATACCTCGAGGGACGCCAAAAACGCATTTTTCTGGATTGAGCTTGATATTCTTTACCCGGAGGCATTTGAAGGCAACGTCGAGGTCGTTCACTAGATTATCGGCTTGTCTGGTCTTAACTACAATGTCATCGACGTATGCCTCGACAGTTGGTCCGATGTGTTCTCCGAAAACGTGCTGCATGCATCGCTGGTACGTTGCCCCTGCGTTCCGGAGACCGAAGGGCATCGTAACGTAGCAATACATGCCGAACGGGGTAATGAATGAAGTCGCAAGCTGGTCGGACTCCTTCATTTTTATCTGATGGTAACCGGAGTAAGCGTCTAAGAACGAAAGAGTTTCACATTCCGCAGTTGAATCAATGATTTGATCAATGCGTGGCAAAGGAAAGGGAACATTTGGACATGCTTTATTCAAACTAGTATAGTCTACACACATCCTCCATTTCCCACTCTTTTTCTTAACTAATACAGGATTAGCTAGCCACTCAGGATGATGAACCTCCTTGATGAATCCGGCCTCCAACAGCTTATGGATCTCCTCGCCGATGACTCTGCGCTTCTCCTCGTCGAAGCGGCGCAGGCGTTGCTTCACCGGTTTGGCTCCGGCCCGGATCTCCAAGGCGTGCTCGGCGACTTCCCTGGGTATGACTGGCATATCCGAGGGACTCCACGCAAAAATGTCGGCATTTGCGCGGAGAAAGTCGACGAGCACGGTTTCCTATTTCGGATCGAGGGTGGCGCTGATGCTCAGCGCCTTCCCGTTGGGATCAGCAAGGTCGAGGGGTACGAGCTTGACATCTTCCGCGGGCTCGAAGCTGCCGGCGTGGCGCTTCGGGTTGGGAACTTCGTTCGCGAGACCGTCGAGGTCCGCAGCCAAAGTCACCGACTCCAAAACAGCCTCGCCGTGCTCGACGCACTCGACGTCGCATTCGTAGGCGTGCTCGTATGAGGGCCCCACAGTAATGACGCCGTTTGGGCCTGGCATCTTGAGCTTGAGGTAGGTGTAATTCGGCACAACCATGAACTTGGCGTAGCACGGGCGCCCGAGGATGGCGTGGTATGTCCCACGGAATCCGACCACCTCGAAGGTGAGGGTCTCCTTCCTGAAGTTTGCCGGTGTGCCAAAGCAAACGGGCAGATCGACCCGTCCGAGGGGTTCCGCCCGCTTCCCTGGCACAACTCCGTGGAAGCCCCCGACGCTAGGCTGGAGGCGTGCTCTCTCGACCCCCAGGAGGTCGAGGGTCTGGGAGTAAATGATGTTGAGGCTGCTTCCGCCGTCCATGAGTACTTTGGTAAGGCGTGTGTTGGCGATGATGGGATCAACAACAAGAGGGTAGACCCCCCGGATTGGGGATGTAGTCCGGATGATCATCACGGTCGAAAGTGATGGCCACCGCAGACCAGTCAAGGAAACGAGGGACCGCCGTTTGTACGGAGAAAACCTCTCGCCGCTCTCGCTTGCGCTGGCGCGCTGAGAGGCGGGTTGAGGGTCCTCCGTAGATCATGAAGCAGTCGTGGATCTCGGGGAACCCCTCATCCTTGTCATCACCTTTTGGGTCTTCCTTCTTGTCGGTGTTCTTGCTGCCTGCGCCCTCGAAGTACCTGCGGAGCATATGACAATCTTCGAGGTTATGGTTAGTGGGTCCCTTGTGGTAAGGGCATGGCTCTTTAAGCATTTTGTCGAAGATGCCCCCGCCGGGGGGGCCTCGAGGCTTCTTGCGTTCGGTAGCGGCGACAAGCTCGTCGGCCGGGGCCTCGAGCTTGCCCTGCTAGCCTTTCTTCTTCTTGCAGTTGTTCCTCTTGGAGCCCCGGGTGGAGCTCGTGGGATCGTCGGTCTTCTGCTTCCCCGCGTCCTGCTCGCCGCCGAAGATGGCACCAACTGCCTCTTCGCCGGCGGCGAAGTTGGTGACGATGTCCATCAATCCGTTGGCAGTGAGCGGGGTGTGACGGCCTAACTCTCGGACCAACTCCTTGCAAGTGGTGCCCGAGAGGAAAGCCATGATCACGTCAGAGTCGGTGACGTTGGAGAGCTCGGTGCGTTGCCTGGAGAAGCGCCGGATGTAATCCCGGAGGGATTCACCTGGCTTCTGCTTGCAACTCCGAAGGTCCCACGAGTTGCCGGGGCGCATGTAAGTTCCCTTGAAGTTTCCCTCGAACACCCTCACGAGATCACCCCAGTCGTGGATCTGCTGGGGCGGAAGATCCTCGAGCCAGGCTCGAGCAGTGTCGGAGAGGAACAGGGGGAGCTGTCGGATGATGACTCGGTCGTCGGTGGCCCCGCCCAGCTGACATGCTAAGCGGAAGTCGGCGAGCCAAAGTTCGGGTTTGGTCTCGCCGTTGTATTTGGCAAGAGTCGTGGGAGGGCGGAACCACGCCGGCAGTATCGTTTCGCGGATTGCCTTGCTGAAGACCCGAGGGCCCGGAGGCTCGGGTGAAGGACTGCGGTCCTCCGAACTGTCGTAGCGCCCGCCCCTATGCACGTGGTAACCTCGAGCCACGCCGTCACCGTGCTTGCGCGTGCGACGCTCGACGATGTTGCCACGGGTGTCTCGAGGCTCATGGTCGTGAGTGATGTGCTCAGGGGCGGGAGCCATCCGAATCCGTCTGGCAGGCTCGGGATGAACCGAGGCCTCTTTCTCCTGTCGGGAGGGCTCCGCGGGCCGCTCCGAGGCGGGCTCGCGTCGCCTCGAGGCAGAGCTCTCGGCCTGCTGCAGGGCAGCGGTCTCGAGGAGTTCTCGGATCTCATCTCGAGCCCGGCGGGCATCGGGGTTTGACGGCTCGGGCATATTGCGGAGGAGCATGGCGGCGGCAACGACGTTCTGGCTGGCTCGAGCGAAGACTGGGGGGTCGGTTACCCGGTCCTCGTCGATGCGACGGTTGACGTCGCGAGCTCTTCCGCAAGCTCTCCCGCTGAATGCGCGTTCCGCACGCTCATGCTCGAGGGTTTGCTGAAGCAGCCTCAGGTTTTCCCGTTCCTCATCGAGCCTTTCCTGTAACTCGCGGATTTGCTCGAGCTGCAGCCCTTGATTCGCAAGGAGCTGAGCCTCGTCCCGCTCGGCAGGGAGCTCGGCGTGAGGGGGCGTGTGCCTTCCTCCGACCGGCTGCTCTTCCTGCGAATCCGACATGCTTTCAACATCGACGTTGAAGCACTCACGGGTTGGATCGTAGGTGTCGTCAGCCGAGTCGGAGTCAGGGGCGCCGAAATAATAGTATGACGGGGGGATGCATAGCCGTCGCAGATCGCTACTGGGGTTGCAGTGTGCGGAAGCGGTCACACGGGGTTCTGTTTCTGGTGTTTCAGTAGAGTCCAGATAATCAGAAGCCGGTGTGGATGCCACGAGGTCCAGAGTGGAGCGCAGGTGGTGCCCAGGGAGTTCCTCGTAAGCGCTCATACACGTGCTTACGGAAGAAGCGTACACCTGGGCAGCCGAGACTAGCCCGAACGGAAACGGTGAAGGAGATGTTGCTGCCCTCGCCGGAAAAGATGCACGGGGTAGTGGCATCGCACCGAGCGGAGGAGCGGCGGGATTCTCCGTCGGCATGTTATCCCTGGTCAAGCTCATCCTGCCCAGACCTTCCACGAGGAAATCTGGGCCGGCGCCTGGCTGGGGGTGCCGGAACGGGGAATCCCATCACCCTCCGCGAGGTGGAGACGATGGTTGCGCCGGGCTCGCCGTCGTCGGGCGGCTCGCGCCTGCCTGGAGCGACGATACCGGCGGATTGCTCCTCCGGGCTGGGAGAGCTCGTAATCCTCGTCGGTTGGGTGCCTAGGTGGGAGTAGGACCATGTCGTAGCCGTAGCCAAGCGACATGAACTCCAAACTCCCGAACCAGATCACCGTGGCCAACGGGATAGGACGATCGGGGTCAGCCATCCAGGAAAAAGGCGGGAAAGCGACGTTGGCACGCAGCGATCCCCTACCTGGCGCGCCAACTGTCGGTGTTCGGACCCAAGGGGGCCCTAGACCAACGAGTAAATGCTGCGTGTCCCTTTCCTGGATGGTGATGCAAGGAGAACACACGGGGGTTTATCCTGGTTCGGGCAAGAGAAGGCCCTACGTCCAGCGAGGGAGGGGAGATTTTGTATTTCCTTGCACCGAGGTGCTTGCGTAGGGGTTACAAGCTTGCGAGAGAGGGTGGTGAGCCCAGGTCTCAAAGAGGAGAAAAAGAAATACAAGATGATTGCTTGAGATGTTGATCGTTATCTTGTGTATGGCTTGTCGTCCGTTTGTCGTCCCTCTCCCCTTTCGCAGAGCCCTGACCTGCCCTTTTATAGGGCGAGCGGAGGCCGAGATGATGGGGAGCCTTGAGATGATGTTTTGTCGATCACTGTCGAGGTGGCTGTAGCGACGTGCCCTAGAAATGGGAGACCATCCCTGGACGCCGTGGTGTTACAGAGGACGATACGCCGAAATGACCTGGAGCGCCGTGCCATGCCGTCCTTCCGTCCCTGTTGTGCTATGTTAGGCATCGAGGCCGGGTCGAGGCCGATCGGATAAGTCCGAATCCCTGGAATCGCGGCGTACGGGCTTTGTCGTATCCTCCCTCGAGGGTTAATAGTGATGCATAGGGTGAGGTACGGTGGGCACAGTGACGTTTTTCGCCTCCCATCACGGGATGGGCGGTAAAACAGTGTGGACAGACACTGGTATTGTTCCCACGTCGACCCAGACTGCGGCCATGCCGGTAGGTGGTAGTTGGTGGTTGTATTAAATGCCATGACTTTTGTCCCGTGGTAGGTAGAGGAAGAGGGGGTCGAGCGCCTCGACCTGGGCTCACGCGAGTCGGAGCGCTCCCGGTGGGCGATCGAGCCTCGTGCGGGTCGGAACGCGGTCGAGGCCTCCCGTCGAGGGGGCCTCGTACGAGTCGGAGACGAGATGCGGTCGAGGCATTCCGTCGAGCCGGCCTCGTACGAGGCGGACCTGTCGCGCGTTTTGAAGTGGGCTTTGTGCTTTTATCGTGGCTTAGTCGTTTTAGTTTTTATTATCGTTAAATGTGGGTACCCCTATACTATTGGTACCGACAAGACGTTTTCTAAGATTCACAACTTCTTTATCAGAGCGGTGTGAGGTGGAGAGATGTGAGTCGAGCTGGACACGAGTGAGTGGGCTGAACGGTTCGGTCAGATTGAATGGGAAAAAAATGAAGGTGGGATTTTGGCTCTTTAATATTAGGTATATATTTTTTTAGATTTAGTGGTTCCAGATATATTTTCGTAAGTTCAGCATATATGCCCCATAATAGTATAATTTTGTAGTTTTCATACTTGAGTCTGGCGCTGTTGGTGACTCACGTGATGAACAATCCTCGAAAAATAGCGTCAACTCCGTCAGCGGCGTGGTGACTCAAAGAAGAGAGACCGATAGCACATGGTGGAGAAAAAATAAGAGAGAAAATGGGCTCTGATCTTAGCCATCGGTAGTGTGTTGCGGTAGTAATTACTGCTGCACCGGATCCAGGTCCCGTCGCGGGCCCCCAAGGTCGCCTCTTCCCCCTCACGCTTCGCTAGTCCACCTCTCCCTCCGTCCGCGTAATCGAGCCGGCGATGGACACGGCGTGGTAGTTGTACTCCTACTTCTTTCCGCAGCCGCACACAAGTTGTTCGACGAATTGCCGGAGCCAGCTGAACATCACCGGAGGCGCTCCCCGGCCCCGGCAATCCTGCCCGGTTCCTCGGCCGAAGCTAGCCGCGTCTAGGCATTGGCATCGTTTTGGCCTAATCTGCACTGTCACTCAATACTCCACCATTTTTTGGAGGCGGGGGCGGGGGCTGTAGCACCTTTCCTCCGACCCTCAACCCACCAGCTGCCCCTGGTGAGCGTTACTTTTTCTTCCCTTCTAAATGCTATCTGTTAGGTTGATCTCCTGACCAAGGAGGCCCAACGGCTTCTTTGGGCCTTGACTCGCGCCCTGATCGGGGGCGCCCAGCCCATCCATGGCTGGGGGCCCCCGTCACCCTGCGCTATAAATAGAGGTGGGGGGTCGGCGGCTCTGTTTACGAAGTTGGCCTGAGCTCGACGCCCCACCTACAAACCCTAAACCCGATCTCGAATAGGGGCGCAGCCAAGTGACGGGAAGCACCTCCACGCCGTCACCGCCACTGCACTGCGCCGCCCGATCTCCACTGCATCGACCTTCCCTTCCCCGAACGTCGCTGCCCGTGCGCAGCCACCATCAACGTTCGTGATGGCGACCGGCTCGAGCTCCAACACCACCACCCTTCCTTCCGATGGTTTGCACTACCTCAATCTCTCCCTTTCTCTCACTCTCTCTCGGATCCAGTATGTTTTTCACTGTGAACTTGAAGTTCATACCCGAAATAGATTGCACTACCCCACTGTTCTACTTCTAGTAAGATCCTAAAGTTTTAACAATGGTATCAAAGCCTACTTAGATGTAGATCCAGTTCGGGGAATAGAAATAGAATGAAAAGAACCGTTTTAAATCGGAAAAGACAACTAACCCTAACCCTAGAAATTTCCGGTCCTACCAAAGATAAAGATGATATGGTGTTTTGCCTGGCTCTGCAACCCGCTGGCGGCATCCCCACCGCGCGGGAAAAGACCGCGTCGTTGGCCTGCGCCGGCGTGCGGGTGGACGGTCGAAACCCACACCACCGCGTGCGCTCGGTCCGCAAGGCATCACCGTGGCTCCCCTCGACAGTGCCGCGCGCGGCTTCGGCCGCACGCGTGCGCTGGCGAGAGGTGCAGCGGCGGAGCCCTCCTCCTCAACGACGCGGACGACCGCCATGGCCGCCGCCTCTGCGGGCGCTCGGAATGGTGGGAAAGAGAAAGCAGAGAGAGAGGGTAGGGTACGGAAACCGCCGGCTTCTTCCCATCGACCGAGCGGCCGGGCGCCATGGGCGCCGGCGCTGCTGTGGCCGCCGCGCGGATGAGAGACGAGAGGGGGAGAAGTCGAATGAATGAAGTTAGGGTTAGAACGTGCGGCTCCAGGGGTTTTGATCCTCCGAAAATGACTCGTGGCCGTCGGATGGACTAACCCTAGGATCAACGGTTCAGATCGCGTCTCAGGCAGTTGGGCTAGAATCGGCCCAGGCGGGCAAGTGCGGGAGGCCGAAATGCCGGCCCAGGCCCAGGTTGCGGCCTGGGCGCGGCTGCCTCGGCGACTCAGCGCACAGGCCGGCCGTTTTGGCGCGGCTGGGCCACGGACAGTGCTGGGCCGGATTGTACACGTGTTGGGCTGCGGTTTCAACTGGAATGAGAAAAAAAACAAAGAGGGGGAAAAAAGACCGACTGGGCCGTGCTGGGCTTTTCCCCAATGCGCTCACTGCTGCTCGGCCAAGTGGGCCGTTTTGCTGCGGTGGGCTGCATTCAGTGAACAAGCCATGGGTCAAAATGAAAAGAAAAATCCTATTTTCTCATTTTATTTTTCCAGAAACATTGTTAATGCAATTTTGAATGTTTTTGGTTTGAATTTGATATTAGATCTCCGAAATATTTTGTCCAACGATAAATTTTCGGAGAACAGTACAGTATTTTTTCATGTTTCTGGAAAAATAATTATGGGAATATTTATGTTAAAAGTGTTTCCGCTGCGTACTTAAAGATGTTATTTCATTATTAAATTCGAACCAACGGGAGAATTTAATTTTGAAAAATGGATAAATTTAAAATATGATCATAATATTGTTATTATTCTGACCAACGTTGTTTAATAGCAGTATTATGATGTTATTATGTTTTTATCATGCATTAATTCTATTTCTGCCCAACGGTGATCTAGAATTAGTGTAAAAAGGATGATTTTTGTATGTTTTAATTTTGACCAACGTTGAAACTAAAGCATGCAATTATTCATGTTATAATTAAGTTCTCACTTTATATGACTTATATTTTTAGGAGGTTACTCTTTGATGGGGTTTATCAAAGATATCCCACCCCTCAAAGGTGACAACTACAATGAATGGAAAAAGAAAATTGACCTCGCCTTTGTTTTGGCTGAGGTAGACTGGGTGGTCACCACACCATGCCCCAGTGAACCTGTGGCACCGGTGAGGGAGGCTAATGAGTCTGATGCTGAATGGCAGAAAAAAGAGAGGGACCATGCTCCCGTACAGATGGCATATGACCTACAAAAGCAAAAGTGGGTCAATGCCAACAAAAAGTGTGTTGCTGTCATAAAGAACACAATTGAGCCTACCATAATGGGCTCAATCCAAGAGTGTGACACTGTCACAGAGTACTTGAAAAGGATAAAGAGTCAGTTCTATGGCTCTTCAAAGACATATGCTACTCAGCTGATAAAGCAGCTGGTGACAGAAAAATACACTGGAGGTGGTCATGGCAATGGCATTAGAGAGCACATATCAAAGATGAATCATTTGAATAACAAGTTAAAATCAATGGACCTGGCTCTTACAGAAGAGTTTCTTGTCTATCTGATTTTTGCTTCGTTACCAAAAGAGTTTGACACTTTTGTTGTCAACTACAACATTCAGCCCGAAAAATGGGATTTAGAACGTTGTATGGCGATGTGTGCACAGGAAGAAGAGAGGATAAAAGCCGCCAATGGTGGTACTCTCAATTTTGTTAAAGACAACAAAAGAAAGAATTTCAATGCCAATGCCAACTCTCCCTCAAAGCCAAAGGGCAAAGCTCCCATGCAGCATCAGCCTCAGCAGAACAAGTTTACAGTCAGCAAAGATCAGTGTCTTCACTGCAAGAAGACGGGACATTACAAGAAAGATTGTCCCGATTTCCTAAAGATGATCATGGCAAAGCAAGGTGAGAACATGATTACGTTTATAAATGAATCCCTGTATGTACAGTATTCGAAATCTACTTGGTGGATTGACTCAGGAGCAACTGTTCATGTTGCAAATTCTTTACAGGGATTCCGTTCGACGAGAACTACGCAAAAAAGCGAAAGGCACGTTAAAGTCGCAAATGGAGTCCAAGCAGACGTCGAAGCTGTTGGCGATGTCTCCTTAGAGCTTGCCGATGGATTCATTCTTTTGCTGAAAGATGTTTTATATGTTCCGTCATTACAAAGAAACTTGATTAGTGTGTCATGTTTGGACAATGATGGATTTGATTGCCATTTTGGAGATGGCAAATGTGAAATTTTATGTAATAATGAATGTGTTGGCCTTGCTTTTCAAAAGCAAGATCTTTATTTGTTATCACTTCGTGAAAATGTGAATTCCGTATGTGATGCGAATGATAACGTATTCTCGTTAGTGAACGCAAATAGAAAACGAAAGAGAACTCAAGATGCGTCGTCGAAATTATGGCACTGTCGTTTAGGCCATATTTCGAGGGGGAGAATAGAGAGACTAGTTAAGAATGATATTCTTCCTCCATTAGAGTTCTCAGACTTTGAACAGTGTAAAGAATGTATTAAAGGAAAATACACAAAGCAAATTAAAAAGGATGCTAAACGAAGCACAGGAATTCTACAGATAATTCACACAGACATCTGTGGTCCTTTTCCTGTGAAAAGTGTGGATGGTTTTGACTCGTTCATCACATTCACAGATGGTTACTCCCGTTATGGTTACATTTATCCAATTAAAGAAAGAAATGAAGCGTTGGATAAATTTAAAATATTTAAGGCTGAAGTTGAAAATCAGCATGATTTAAAGATTAAAGTGGTCCGGTCTGATCGTGGTGGGGAGTACTACGGTCGGCATACCCCGTATGGCCAAGTTCCTGGACCTTTTGCAAGGTTTCTACAAGAGAATGGCATAGTAGCCCAGTATTCTACACCGGGCGAACCTCAGCAGAATGGAGTAGCTGAAAGGCGCAACCGTACCTTAATGGATATGGTGCGTAGTATGATGAGTTACTCAGACTTGCCATTGAGTCTATGGATGGAGGCGTTAAAAACCGCCATTCATATTCTAAATAGAGTACCAAGTAAAGCGGTGCCTAAAACACCATACGAATTGTGGACAGGAAGAGAACCCTCACTAAAACACTTACGTGTGTGGGGGAGTCCTGCTGAGGCAAAAGTGTTTAACCCAAATATTGGGAAGTTAGATCCCAAAACAGTTAGCTGCCATTTTATTGGCTATCCTGAAAAGTCAAAAGGTTTTCGTTTCTACTGTTCAGACAGATACACAAAATTTATAGAAACGAGACACGCTGTTATCTTAGAGGATGAAATGATGAGGGGGAGCATGGTGGCTCGAGAAATTGTTCTTGAGGAGAAGCGGGTATGTGTGCCCAATCCGATGATTCAGGAACCATTTTTTGAACTACCTGTTCTTGTTGCACCAACAGTGCCAGATACTGTAGTGCCAACACCTGTTGTCAGTTCTCCTGTGGTAACAATAAACAATGATGAGAAACCTGTTCTTCAGGAACCTATACAAACTGATGCCACAGATGAGGGGGAGCAACAACAGCCCCAAACAGAAGATGTGCCAAATGTGGAGGCCCCTAGAAAGTCCCAAAGAGTTAGAAGATCAGCTATACCCAATGATTATGAGGTGTATAACACTGAAGATTTTCAAATGGAGGGTGATCCCACTTCATTTGAAGAAGCCATGAGAAGCGATAATTCATCCAAGTGGCTTGAGGCCATGGAAGATGAAATAAAGTCAATGAGTACCAACAAAGTTTGGGACTTAGAGCCTATTCCTAAAGGAGCCAAGACAGTAGGCTGCAAATGGGTCTACAAGACAAAACGTGACTCCCAAGGGAATATTGAAAGATTTAAAGCGCGACTTGTGGCAAAAGGTTTTACGCAAAGAGAAGGGATTGATTACAATGAGACGTTTTCTCCAGTCTCATGTAAGGATTCCTTCAGGATTATAATGGCGTTAGTGGCACACTATGATTTAGAATTACATCAGATGGATGTAAAAACGGCATTCCTGAATGGGGATCTGGAGGAAAATGTTTATATGGCACAACCGAAAGGTTTTGTCGTAGAAGGAAAAGAACGAATGGGATGCCGCTTAAAGAAATCGATTTATGGGTTAAAGCAAGCTTCGAGACAGTGGTACTTGAAGTTTGACAGAACAATAAAGAATTTTGGGTTTAAAGAAAATATTGAGGATAATTGCGTTTATACAAAGTTTAAGAATGGAAGGTATATCTTCCTAATCCTGTATGTAGATGATATCTTACTCGCTAGTAGTGATGTCAGTCTACTACTAGAGACAAAGAAGTTTTTATCTTCAAAATTTGATATGAAAGATCTTGGTGAAGCTTCATTTGTTTTGGGCATAGAGATTCACCGAGATAGAAATAAAGGGGTATTAGGACTATCACAAAAGGCATACGTAGAAAAGGTTTTAAAGAAATTCAGTATGCATAAATGTAGTGCCTCACCTGCACCTATGGTCAAGGGCGACAGATATGGGGATTTTCAATGCCCTAGGAACCAATACGAGCTCGATCAAATGAAAGTGGTTCCATATGCTTCTGCTGTCGGAAGCCTGCAATATGCTCAAGTATGCACGCGCCCTGACTTAGCTTTTGTTACCGGGTTGCTTGGCAGATTTCAAAGTAATCCAGGAATTGAACACTGGAAATTAGTAAAGAAAGTCTTGCGATATTTGCAAGGTACGAAAGGCCTCATGTTGACGTACAGAAAATCAGATTCTCTCCCGATAGTGGGGTATTCGGATTCTGATTATGCGGGAGATGATAGAAAATCCACGTCAGGATATGTATTCACTCTCGCAGGAGGAGCAATTTCATGGAAAAGCTCGAAACAAACCGTCACTACATCGTCCACAATGTATGCCGAGTTTGTAGCGTGTTATGAGGCAACGGGGCAGGTGAACTGGCTAAAGAAGTTCATACCCGGTTTGAATGTGGTCGACAGCATACATAAGCCACTAAAGTTATACTGCGATAATGATCCAGCAGTACAGTACGCTCACAACAATAGGTCAAGTGGTGCTGCCAAACACATTGACATAAAGTATTATGTTGTGAAGGATAAAGTCCGGGATCAAATTATAAGTCTTGAGCATATAAGCACTGAAAAGATGCTCGCGGATCCGCTTACAAAAGGCTTACCACCCAACGTGTTCAGAGAACATGTAGCCGGCATGGGTTTAAGGGAGAGCCTATGACTCCTGGACAATAATAAAGGGCCCAAAGTTAAAGTAACTGTTTCAGATCAGATATGTGTATTGTAGCTGTCAAATCCATCGGCAGTTGACCGTGACGATGAAACATGCTCTATACACTTATCTGTGATGGAACGAGTAAAGTGAAAAGTATTGAAGTCAAAGTTTAAAGGTTAAAGTATATGTTGAGATCAAGGGGGAGAATGTTAGGTTGATCTCCTGACCAAGGAGGCCCAACGGCTTCTTTGGGCCTTGACTCGCGCCCTGATCGGGGGCGCCCAGCCCATCCATGGCTGGGGGAGCCCCCGTCACCCTGCGCTATAAATAGAGGTGGGGGGCCGGCGGCTCTGTTTACGAAGTTGGCCTGAGCTCGACGCCCCACCTACAAACCCTAAACCCGATCTCGAATAGGGGCGCAGCCAAGTGACGGGAAGCACCTCCACGCCGTCACCGCCACTGCACTGCGCCGTCCGATCTCCACTGCATCGACCTTCCCTTCCCCGAACGTCGCTGCCCGTGCGCAGCCACCATCAACGTTCGTGATGGCGACCGGCTCGAGCTCCAACACCACCACCCTTCCTTCCGATAGTTTGCACTACCTCAATCTCTCCCTTTCTCTCACTCTCTCTCGGATCCAGTATGTTTTTCACTGTGAACTTGAAGTTCATACCCGAAATAGATTGCACTACCCCACTGTTCTACTTCTAGTAAGATCCTAAAGTTTTAACACTATCCTCATTTATTTTTCGTGAGAGCCATGCATTAATGTAACATACACTTTATTTTGTTATAAAAGTTTAAAGCACTTCAGTCGTCCTCCGACCTTACACATTTTTTTTTATAAGTCGACGGGGGGAGAGGATCCCCACCTGAGATTATATTGATTTTCAATGGCCCTCTAGGCCAGATGTTTGAAATACATAGTAGTACACGGTTCAAAGGACCTTACACATATGATCAAGTGTTAATTTCTCGTTCCCATCAGGTACTTGAAGTACCACGACCTACACGGAGGTGAACAAGAATCAAGGAAATCAAATTACACTGATCTGGTAGTCTTCAGTATCCATTCAACACTTAATTATTGCCCCCCGTTTATAAATATCAGATGTTTAGGATAGGTTAATTAGTTCATTTTGACATAACTGTCATATATCTAAAATCGCATATGCACAATTCCTACTGTGCGAATCAGGTGAATACGTACTATGATCTTGTCACTGGCTTCTATGAATATGGATGGGGCGACTCATTCCATTTTGCTGGCAGGTCAGCTACAAATACATACCTTGCTCAGTTATTACTATCTATCGACAATAACAACATCCGTTGTCTCGCAGTTGAGATGCCGAGTTGCTCTAGATCACAGTTTCGTAATTTTACTGCTTCAATCCCATGTTTGTATTTCAGATATCCGGGTGAGACTATCCGTGAAGGCATTAAGCGGCATCAGCATTTTATGGCACTACAATTGGGGCTCAAGAAGGGCATGAAGGTCAGTGGAGAAGCATAATTCTTTTGCTAATTAACTGTACTGTATCATGGTATTTTCATTTAAAACACAATAGAGGATATTAAGCAGTACTGTTAAAAATTAAAATATATGTGTACGTTGCAAGTATAGCACAATTGCTTTTCCCTCTGATACCACCAATATACTGCCTCAATTCATCCAAAACACATGTAGTTAATAATGAGTCTACAAACAGTGTATCAACCCATAACTTTTTTTTCTTCAAAAAAAACCCTTAACTTTTTTTGCTTAGCCTTTAGCATACCATCCATGACAAACTAAAACGTTTATTGCAGGTCCTGGACGTGGGATGTGGAATTGGGGGACCCTTAATAGAAATTGCCAGATTCAGGCAATGATCTGCACTAAAGCTTCGTTACCCATTCAATCAATAAATTCCAACGTGACAATCGTGAAGAGCATATATACTTATGAATTTTTAATTCTATTTACTGTAGCTCAGCACTGATAACTGGATTGAACAACAACGACTACCAGATCTCAAGGGGCAAGGTTTTTATTTAATCATTTTCCTTTTTGGAATAAAAAAACTTTAGCATATGGATATGCAACACTTAATTTTTGGTTGCAGGAGCTCATTTTTTCAGCAGGTTTGTTCCTTCTTGAAGGTATATTGGTGTTCATAGTTTTCTTCATTATATCCGTTAGTTCCGGGTTAGTGGAGAAGAAAAGTAATGTCTTATGTTCTCTTGGTAATTGCAGGGGGACTTCATGAACATGCCAATAGCTGATAACACCTTTGATGTGGCCTATGCAATAGGTGCTACATGTCATGCACCAGATGCGGTATGTCTCGCATCATACTTCTGTCCAAATCACAATTTAAGTTTTCACAGGAATATGCAGATTCAGTAGTGTTCTTTCATCCCTGGTTATCGCAGCAAGGCGTCTACAGTGAGGTCTACCGTGTGCTGAAACCTGGGCAGTGTTTTGCACTAGATGAATGGTGCTTGACCGACCGATTTGATCCAAACAACGCTAAGCATTTGACCATCAAGGCTGAGATTGAGCTTGGCGATGGCCTGCCTGACATCCGTACCACTCGCCAGTGTGTCCAAGCTATGAAAGATGCAGGATTCGAGGTGTCATACTCATGTGTTATTAACCGGTAATACTGTTACCATAGAAGATTCATGTGAACCGGAATGATCTGTTTTTCCTTATTATTGAAGATCATCTTCACGATGGACCTTGTTGAAGATTTTCCGTGCCCATGGTACCAGATGATAGCTCCGAACGATTTTTCATGGAAAAGTTTCCGATGCACACGTCCCGGACGCATGGTGACCCGTGCAATTGTAAGACGAAAGACTGCTCTTTAAGATAATTTTCTATCTGAGTTATGTTATCTGCAGCTTTTGGTGAACAGACCTTTTACTCTGATCTAATCCCTCCATCCCCCACGCGCCCAGGTCAGCACACTGGAGTTCTTCCGCATTGCCCCGGCTGGCAGCATGGGGGTCTACAGCTTCCTGATGAGGGCCTCTGAAGGCCTTCTAAAGGGTGGCCAGTACGTCATTTCACCTTTTTTTTTAGAGAAACGGAAATCTGACTATCTGAGCCAGTTACAAGAAAAACTTCTAATCATATTTGCAAAAGTAAACAACCAAATCCCAGTTTTGTGAAACTAACAGATGCTGAATGATCTCAGGGAAGGGATCTTCACCACCGCCTTTTTCGTGCTGGGCTGCAAGCCTCTCAAGGAGACTGAAATAGTGAAGGACAATCTTTGAGTTGCAACATAAGTATGGGGTTGTGCTTAAGAGCTATGAATAATGGCCTACTTGTTCTGTGCTGAGGTGTGGTTAATCTTATGGCTCTTGCACTGTATGCTGGGTCGGTCATTCTCCCGCACTAGCTTGTGTCCTGTACTAATGAACTATCTGAATAAAATGCACTTTACGACTTTGCTCGGACCAATAATGTACTTCCTCTGCCTGGATTTGTCATATGAGAATAGCATTAACGGATTTGTCATCAAGGTAATGTTATGTCATTGTAATTCTATTGGTTTATCGGCCGTTGGTGTATACTTGCAAAAACTAGTTGTCAGAGGTCGGTGTACATCCGCGACTTGCTGTAAGTGTGGCAGTTTAAACACAAGTTAAATTCAATGCAAATATGAATTTATGTCCGCGGATATTGCAAGTCAAACAGGAGAAATACGAAAAACATTGAAGATAAGAAACCTGAGAAAAGCACAACATCTCGACAATATAATCCACATCAGCAACTAAAAGAACTGGGCCATGGCAACATACACGCGCACACACACACAAGAGAGGAAAACCTCCACAGGCATCTTGTATGGCAAAAGAATCGCATAGGGTAGGGAGTGGTGATCTAGTGCAGCATCGCCATGGAGGCGACCGCCGCCAGCGCCATGGCAACGACGACGGCCCGGTGGCCTGCACTGACCCCCGCGCCGTTGGCGTTGGGCGCGGGCGCGGTGGTGGCCGTCGCGTCGGGCGGACTGTCCGTGGACGACTCGGGCGGCGACGCCGAGGCGCCGCTCGGCTCGGTGCTGGGGCTGGGGGACGCCGCCGAGCCGGAGCGCGCTGCGGGCGCCGGGGAAGGGGCGTCAGAGGAGCGCGTCTTGAGGACGCGGATGTTGAGCTTCTGGCCCGCGGCGCAGTGGCCGGGCACGCCGCAGATGAAGAAGCGGTGGCCTGGGCTCTTGATGACGATCTTGTCGTCGCCGGAGGTGTGCGTGGCGATCGGCGTCGAGTTGGTGCAGCTGTCGTAGTCGGCCTTCTTCACCTCCAGCACGTTGTGGATGCCTGGTGGGTACGTGAACTCTGCACGCGCGCGGCCATGCATGCGACTCCATGTCAGCTCATCATCACATCAGACGTGCTCTATATGATCTTTCGATGCCAGAATGACCACGCAAAGAACAGAAACAAAAGAAGCGGCTGGAATGAGGAAAAACGTGCAGCCAACGGTACATCTACCTGTAAAAGAGACCAACACTTTGTTTGATACCCATCCCTAAAAAAACATGCTTGAATGCTACTCATGATGGCGTGGGTGCGAGCTAGCATGACCATCATGAGTAGCATTCAAGCATGTTTTTTTGGGGATGGGTATCAAACAAAGTGTTGGTATCAAGCATCTTCCCCATGCGCGGTGTCCGCTGGACGCGGACCATGGCGAGGCTGGACTTGTCGTCTGGAATGCATGAGGCTTGAACAGCAGTGTGCGTCACTTCAGTCGCACAATAGTTTCCTCACTTAGTACAACTACCTAAGCACCACCGTTTGAGCCGGTGATTATTGTTTGTGTTCCACCCGATGTTGGCCTATGGCAACTCGCCGTCAAGCCACCCGGGCCTTGTATCTTTACTCTAACTTCCCTTAATGAAGCACGTGCAATGCACGCTTTCGAAAAAAAAATGCTACTCATGATTGAAATTTTGTCAAAGTTCTTCGCTTTACACAACTACTGTGATGACAGTAGTATACTGAATTACTGATAGATGCACGGTGGTTGCATCTTGATGATAGTTTGGCAATGATACTATCCTTTTTCTAGCATCTTCATGATAACCATAATATATGGTCCTCGATTACGTTCATAGATATATAGAGTATAAACAGCCTGATTTTGCAACTACTGAAAAGACAGCTTCAGATTATTAATTAAGACTGAAATGCATGCAGGGACATGGTAGATAATCATACACGGCGGAGCACAAGACAACAAAGTGTTGTCAGAAACCATTTCCCAGCCCATGGTAAAAGTTCAGGTAGTGCTCCGACAGATCTAGCAGGCAATGGACATCTGTAGCTGGCACAGGGCCTCGTATGATCTGGTGCAGTAATTCTGCACTGCACCTCAACCAGGCCAGCATGTATCCATTTCTTGGATTCCTGATTGGCTTTGTGATTCAGACGTCTAGTGGTCCGTCGTCAGTAAATTTATGGACCATATTACTGTGCACAGCGCACAGGCACGAAGCTTCCGTGATGCTTTTCAATATGAATACGTAAAGCTCGCAGTGTGCAGTGCAGTAAGAAACATAAAAGCAGAATTCCGTTGCCATTGTCAGGCTAAAGGCTTAAAGCAAGACACTTCATGTAAACGCAAAGACAAAACGGGAAGAAGCTAGCAGGACATGTTGTAAAAGTAGTGATGGTGACCAGTGATTGGCGCCTTGGCACCAGCGAGATGAATGGTGCCTGCTCATCAACACATTAATTACTGAACCTATGTGTTCCTCCTGAGAATTTCAGTAAACATGCATGAAGCAGATTGCAGATTATATGGCAATGGATCTAATCTACCCCTGAAGGCTGAAGCTGCGCATTGCAAGAGTTTAACTAGCAATAGTACCAAGAAAGTTCTGCAAGCCAATGTGGTGCTACCTAGCACAAAAATGGACGAGCGAGAGAAGACAGTTAGAACTTGCCTATGGTGTCTCCAACACGGAAGTTCTTCTTGGAAGTCCAGTCGGTGTAGTTTACGTTGCCGAGGATCGTCCACCCGGAAGCGTCGCCGACCTTGTAGACGACGGCCGACGAGGTAGCGGCCATCGCGAGCCCAAGAGTCAGCACCAGCAGACCCTTCTTCATGCCCATGGCCGCCATTGCTGCACCACTGCCTGCTGCTCGATCTCTCCTGTCGTCCAAGATCTGCCACACACCCTCTGACGAGTGACGACCTTGTGAATGAAGCTATATATAGAAAGCAAAAAGAAGATAGAGAGGACGAGATGCCAAGAGGAGAAGAGAGGGAAGGAATTTATTTAGTTGCGCTTTGCTTGCCGATACACCGATGCTGCTGCGCTGGGGTACACCGTCACCATTTTATAGCTAGACTTTGCACGTTTCCCCTGTAATGACCATTTTGCCCCTGTGCTCTGCTACGTTGTGATTGCGCTGCTTGGTCAGTGTTGGCAGCTGGTTAGTTGCTCCTGTGCTGTGTTTTCGCTCATGCATGTTCCTTGAGTAAAGCAAACACAAAAGCTGGCCGTGAATCCAAGTCTTGATCATGAGCCTGCTTGTGTGGTTGGGTGAGGTCTCTCGTGCCATGAGTGAGTGAGTGGGCTCTGCTGGTGAGTTGGGGTTGGGAGATCTTTTTCGTTTCATGCAAGCAACAACGGCGGCCATGCATGCAAAAATTTGTCTTTCTTTTGATCTGTTTGGTTGGTGCCATATATGCTTGCAGTGACGCGGGCCGTGCCGCCCCCTGTTTTTAACCATTTTGTTTCGGTAATTCTATGCTTGGTCTGTCCGTCCGAACGCTCTGGTTGATGGGTCACGATACGTGTCTAACAGCCTAATTCTCCACTTGCGTATTTACTTGCCCCCACCTTATCTGCTCGTGAGCCTATCATCATAGTTTTTCGGACCGGACCGGACCGGCGGTTCGACCGCTAAAAGATCGAACCAGAGCCTATACTAGTCTGGTTCACTTAAAAGACCGTCCGTACAATCGGACCGCTAAAAACCGGTTGAACTGGCCGGTTTTTAACGGAACCGGTGAACCGGCCGGTTCCATGTGAACCGGGGCGGTTTTTTAACTTATCCAAAAATGCCCTCGGTGTGTTCAGGAGAAGCTCATCCGTTCAAAGGTATTGTTGGAAAAGTGTCTCAGTGTACCACTTAAGGGCTACTGGGCCTGAAGCTCATCCGTTCTTTTTTGCGGCGATCTAGCATCGGGCTCGGTGGCAGCGGCGCATAGCAGGGGCGGGCCGGCGGTGCATCGGTCTCAGGCTCTCAGCGAGTCAGCGGCAGGCGGGTAGCGGGCTAGCGGCTGCTGCGGCCTGTGCACGAGTGGGCGGCTGGCCGACGGCTGCGGCTCGCGCGGGGGCCGGCGGGTCGGCTGCTGCGGCCTACGGGTGAGCGAGCGGCAAGCCGGCGGCCGCTGCTCTGGTCCTGCTACGGGCAAGCACCGGGCGGGGCTGCTGCTGCGGGCGAGTGGGCGAGCGCCGAGAGGCTCTGCTCCTGGACTACAAGGCCTGGACGGCTGCTACTCTGCTCCACGAGGACAGCGAACAAGCTGCTCTGCTCCACCTCCACGGCTTCACGGCTCCACGTCACGAGAAGCAAGAAACCAAGAACATGGCTACTGGTGAGCTGATCCTAAGCTTTCAAGTTTTAATTTTTAGGTTTTCTATATTAGCCTGCTTTTATTTGATGATTGGTCATTGGTGAAGCTCTCTGTTAGTATGTTTAGTGAAACTTTGAACCTTACGGTTGTACAATTAAATTATGTTGTTCCATCTGTCTATTTATTTAATTATATATACACTGCTTCAATGTTAATTATTAATTAAATCATATATATGTATGCACACCGGTTCAAAGTATCTGTGGCCGGTTCGATTTAACGGTCCAAAACAATTGAACCGACGGTTCAACCGGTTCTGAATGGTTGGACCAATGAACCATTGAACTGACGGTCTCGCCGGTTCGATCTCCGGTCCGGTTCGAAAAACTATGCCCATCATTGTTCCTCTCCGTTCACCACTATCGTGTCCGCACAGCCGAGCACGTGCCCTAGCGCGACCACGCCGCTGCGGCGCCCTCCACCGCGCGCATGCTCCAGCGCGACCACGCCGCTGCAGTGCTATCCACCGTGCTCGGCCGCCCGCCATCCTGCTTCCTCTCCACCGGGCCATTCGCCCGCCACGCGCCAGCGACCTTCTCCACCGGAGCTGTGCGCCACTCCGCAGCATCGAGCTTCGCACCGGCGTCGAGCTTCGCGTCAACAAGCCTCCCACCGTCCGAGCAGCAAGTAGATGTTGCGCTGAAAACACACGTGGAAAGCGTATGTTTCAAGTGTTTCAGATGTTTCAGAGGTATTTTACAGGTGTTTCGTATAGATGTTGCAAAAGTATATCGGGATGTTGAATATGTTGCAATCGTTTGTTCCCTTGTTTCATCTGTATATCAGACGTATGTTGCAAGTGTGTTTATCTAGATGTTGCATATGTTTCACACAGATGTTGCAAGTGTTTTATCTGGATGTTGCGTATATTTGCAATGGTTTTCAAATGTTTTTAGGTGTTTTTGCAAGTGTTTCAGACTCATATTTTAAGTGTTTCATCTGTCTTCAGACGTATGTTGCAAGTATTGCATCTGGATATTTCAAAAGTAAATCGTAGTGCTGAGCATGTTGCAATGTGACCCGCCTGCCGCAGCTACCGAAGGAGGCACGAGGGGTTGAGCGGGGCGCAGACGGTGCGTGAGGTCGAGCGGGGGGCGCAGATGTCGCATGGGGTCGGGTGGGGTGTAGATGTCGTGTCGGGTCAGGCGGTGTTCGAGGTGTAGGCGCGGCCGTCCGTCCGAACGTCCGGGGCGCTAGCAATGCCGTTTTGTTTCCACATTGTCTATATATAATGGGAGACCAATGGTGAATATTTTATTCGAATCTGTTATGTTTGGTGGCATATAGAGGTTAAATAAATACAAGATTTACTAGATGTTAACCCATACAACTTCTTAGGGTCTAGATAAGGCCTAAAAAGCTTAAGGCGGGTCCCATGTGTACCTAGCTTCTCCGGTAGTTCCTAAAAAATAATTAGTAAATCAGTGAGTTTTTCAAGGGGTTAACAAAATTAAATTCATATTTGTTGGGTTCCTCCTACTGTTTTTGAACTTTTGCTTCTAAAATATACAAGACAATTTTACGTTAGGAATACTGGACTATTTCTAAATCACCTCAACCACTTTTATATTTTTCTTTCTCTCTTATACATTTCCATTGAGAACCCTACCTTTACCTCTTATTCTTCCTCACGTCCTTCCACCGCTAAATTGGCCGATTGATAGGAGGGTGTTTATTTCCACGCGATTGGATCATTTTTTCCAGGTGTGAAAAGATTAAGAGTTGAGATGAGGAGTCATTGGAGAGCAGTTTTTTTAATCTTGCAAAAAAAAATCAAGATTGAGAATGGGTTTTGGAAACTCTTGGAGATGCTCTATGGTCTATTTCCACGAGGGCATCATGGACATATATAATCCGTCTCGACTTTAAGATGGGTCCCTTTGGTGCTAAGGTCTCTCCGTTTTGCATAAAGCTGGCAGAGGCACTAAGTTAGGTCCCATGTAACAGCCACACATGAGATCATCTCCTTCCATTGAGACCCTTGATAGTCTCTATGAAATTCCTACACTACATATCCTAGTTCTGATTCCATGTCAGCATGCCAGTATTGTCTAACATGAGCTTAAAACACAGGATCACTGATCTAGTTAACATGGACAATGAGTAATCTAATGTGAATTAGGACAAACCGTAGCACGAGGTCATGTCGTCTACCATTGGTAGTCGTAGTAGATGAGATTGATCAATGCCTCGCATCCTCTTGAACGCTAGTGAGGAAGTCGAGGATGTTGGCAACAGTGATGACCCTGCCTTCCCTAGACTGTAATGAAGGAGTAGGGACAGTGGCACCATGTCGATGGTGGCGAGAGGCGGTGACCTTCCCGTCACTTGCAGCACCACGTTATATCAAATTCTTAGCAGGGACGTTAGGTGGACCAAAACCTAGGAACAATAGCTCAATTAATAAGATGACTGATATCCTCAATGCTCGTCACCTTGTCTAGAGAACATTTGCAGGGATGCTCTAGAACTTCAAGATCATTTGTGATGTGCTCTAACCTAGGCTTCCCACAACACAAACAGCCAACAATAGATCGAGAAGAAATACGGGAATTAGGAACAAAAGTTATCTTAATTCTAAGGTCAGGTCCTTGGATTGAAAGTGACCTTAAATCTTGTTTGTGCTTAGGGCCTCTTCAAGGTCTACCTATATAGTGTATGAGGTTGACTCTAAGGGGCTTAAAATTTGTAAATTTCTCATGCTCTGGATGCCTTTATGTATACAAGGTACGAAGTGATCCTTAAGGTGAACCTCATTTTAAAATAGAAAAAGCCCAAACCTTTATCTCTTAAGGAAATTGGCTTTTGATACCTAGGGTTGAGGCTAGGTGATAATCTTATGGTCCTTCAAGGTTTTTTTTGGTGTGTAATGCCTCCTTTGAGGTTGACCCTTCTAATGTACTCCCTCTGTTCCAAATTATAAGTTTCTTTGACTTTTTTGGTTCATTCAAGCGACTTATAATTTGGAACGAAGGAAGTATAAAACATTGACCTTTTAAGTTGGTAAAGACACTTATTTATAAGGTTAGACATTAATTTGCTTAGAGCCTCCTTTTTCATGTATTGATGGTGCCTTTGACATTAAGTTTGGCCCTAGGGTTTAATTCTCATTAATAGGTCATGTCAACGATTTTAATGAAATGGAAAAATAAATCTAGATGAAACTAGATGAGTTGTTTCTGCCACAATATTCTCTAACTTATGTTGTTGAAACAACAAAATGAAACAAAACATTGAAAAGACAAAATACTATTTTACACATGTGGCTTTCTTGAAACACCGTTATAAAATCTCAATGGGTAGGCCCAAGTATCCGAGGTGACTCAGCTTAAATTGTTATCAAGAAAAAAAATGTATTCTTGTATTCCATAAAAGGAAACATTATGGCACTCATATACAAGCACACGCATACTCATCTTTGTGAATATACATAGACACATTCTACTTCTATAAATTTATAAAAGAGATTAAGGCGATAGATACTATTGAGATAATAATGAAAATACGACCGCCCATATGAACGTGAAAACTCAAACTTAGGTAGACATGTTTACTATAAGAAATCTAACCAACTGATTATGCTCCGTTTGCAAAATTCTTTTATTTTACAATAGATGTAGAAATTAATTTCACTACCACAAATACGAGGGAAGTGGTCCTTAAAATGAACCCCGATTTAAAATAGAAAAAAAAAACCACTTTATCTCGTCCTTGTGGCTAGCGATGGAGGCAACAGCAAGGAAATTAGTTTTTTTTATACGTAGGCCTAAGGTTAGGTGACAAGGTTATGGTCGATCCTTAAGCCTTTCCTATCTGAGGCCTCCTTTGAGGTGGACCCTTCTAATGTATAAAATATCAATCTTTTAAGTTTTTAAGGACCTCTATTTTTATAAAGCCATACATTAATCTACTTAGGACCTCCTTTTTCATACATTGCTGGTGCCCTTAACACTAAGTTTAGTTCTAGGGTTTAGTTCTCATTAAATGGGTTGAAATCTCAGTAGTTTTAAGGAGATAAAAAAAATAAAGAGAGAGATAAAGTGAGCTCCTATTTTTGCCACAATATTCTCTAGCTTTTGTTGTGGAAACAACAAATTGAAATAAGACTTTGAAGAGATAATACTAGAAAAGAAAGAGGTTTCATCTAGATAAAACTAAATGAGTATTTATTTCTGCCATAATATTCTCTAGCTTATGTGTTTGAAACAACAAAATGAAAAAAGACATTGAAGAGATATATTCTTTTTGGTGACCATGCTTAAACACATATTTATGTGTGCATTATTCTAGGATACCGTACGTCCTCCTCAAATGATTATGGATCTGTTGTTTTTCAGAATTATATGCAGGTCTATACACTTAAATCTTAATAAAAGAATTGTACACGATACACAATATTTTGATTTTTTTAAAAATATACTAGATATAGAGTTGGTGTAACTAAAGCATCTACGTTAAAATCCTCTAAGATACACGAATCTTGGTACACTATAATTCCGTGCATTAAGCACTAAGCACTAAACAACACCTGATTTTATCTTACAAGTAAGTGGTATGCTTGTTCGAAAAATTCAGACGTAGCTAGGATAAGCGGAGTGGTGTCATTGTAAGTGTTGAATCAATAGTTGACTACCGTCGGATTTTTGGAACGTAGGCATATCATTCACTGCCTTTTGTTTTAAATATGATGCAATTTTAGGATCAAACTAAGTCAAACTTGTCTAAGTTCGAGTAAATTTATATACTATTAATTAATATTAACATGTATGACTTTAAATATGTGTACTACTAGTTTTGGATGGAGGGAATGAATACACGTATATATAGGACTAAATTACTAACGGTATGCAAAGAAGCAACGTTATGACGAGCAAATGAACATGTGCATATAATCTCACGCCTCCACGATCACCAAGAAAACTTGATAATAAAATTACACATGGATCATCTATCAAACCATGCATGGCACCACCGCTAACTTATAATTCATATAAGAAGAAGAAGAAGAAGCAAGTCCTTCAATTTGGGTCGCCGGCCGTACGTGATGCATGCGATGGATTAGATGTCGAAGGTGTTCTTGCCGGTGAACTTGACCTCGATGGGGCTGACGTTCTTGCCGATGCTGCGGAAGTTCTGGCCGACGCCCTGCCTGCCGGCGTTGACCTTCTCCGGGTAGACGCCGTCCTTGGGGTGGAGGTACTGCACCTCGCCGTTGGGGAAGACGCGGTAGAACTGGTAGTTGATCTTGTACTTGGAGCGCAGCCTGGTGCCGAGCGCCAGGCACTGCTCCTTGCGCGCCAGCTTCAGGAGGTTGGGCCCCTCCCGCATGATGGCGGCGCCGCCCGTGGGCATCTCGAACACCTGCTCCTTCGGGGACGTCCACGTGATGACGTAGAACTCCTCCACCTGCGCCTTGCGGAGCAGCCCGCCCGTGCTGCCGCCGAAGATCGGCGACGGCGTGTTGGGGTCCAGCTGCGGGGGCACGAACCCCTTGGGCGCCTCCTTGGTCACCGCCTCCTCGGCGGACGCGCGGAGCGGGGCCGGCCCGCGGGAGGACGACGGCGGCGGCATCGCGAGCTGCGAGCTCAGCTGCCGTGGCTTCGCCCAGGCGGCGGCCAGCAGGTGGCGCGTGGCGGCGGAGGCTTGCGTGGCCATGGCCATGGGCGCTGCTTCTTGGAAGGAACTAGGAAGGATCGAGCAAGCGAATCTCGCAAGATGAGAGTACTGGATGGAGGGCGGCGCGAGCATGCAGCTAAGAGGACAAGAGCGGGTGGTGTGGCCGAGACCGCGGGTGGCGAAGTGGATAAGGGGATATGAGGCCGGCCAATGGGGAGTGCGGATTTTGATACGTGGGAAGGCTGGGCATCCGCACATGTCACACCGCGGGATCGTCGTCGTCCACACGACGACGCCCCCACGGAGGAGAGCGTGGCACATCACAATATCATCATCGCATCATGGTGCAGCCGGTAGCCGGTAGGACTGTACAACATGGATATAAAGTCTGGCCAAAGCTAAGGTTCTGTTTGCCACACGCCCGTTTCACCAATAAATCAGTGTTTTTGAAAAAAAAAATGCTCTCACGGACTGTGCGACTTGCTCTATTGGTAGAGCGGGAAGCTATTTTTGTGAACCATTCGACAAAATAGCTTTACATATAAGGTAGTGCAGTAGTGCTAGCCTCCGGACATCCGAACGGACACCCACACGCTGCACTCCATTTCGCTCGCTCCACGCAAGGCCCGTGCCGCCCGAGCAACAAGAGGGGAAGAGGGCAGCGCCTCCGATTAGGAAGGACCCGGCCGCGGCGTATGGATGCCCTGCCGGAGTCGGGATAAGGACACACCGAGACGACGCAGCAGAAGGCGGGGAGGAGAGATACAACACTCGATCTGCTTTTGAAACATCCAAATACAACAGTTGCAATATACGTCTAAAGGTAGATGAAACATTTGAAACATGCTTCTGAAACACTTGAAAACCATTGCAACCATACGCAACATCCAAATAAAAACACATGCAACATCCAGATAAACACACTTGCAACATGCGTCCAGAAAATATAGATGAAACATTGGTAACAGACCTTTGCAATATACGTGTACAACCATTACAACATATGCAACATCCCAATCTACTTTTGTAACATACATTTGAAACATCTAAAACACTCGAAACATACGCTTACAACATGCGCTTTCAGCAAAACATGGTCGTCAGGCGGGCAGAGCATGGCACAATGGGATCCCAGTTGTGCGGTCATGGTGGAGAAGGAGAATGGCAATGGTGGGCGGGCGGCTGTGCGGCCCCCGGCGATAGGGCGCGCACCGTGATAGCGCGGTTGTGGGGAGCACGCCGCAGCGGTGCGGGCGTGGGCGGCGGTGGAGAGGAAGGCCGGCGGGAGGCGTGCCGGAGCCACGGTGGAGCCGGTCGCGAAGCGGAGCCACAGCAGTGCCGGAGGCAGGGGGGCCAGCGGGGGCCATGGCCCCATCCAATGTCTGGTGAAAAAATAGCAAGTCTTCTGTTCTATGCATAATATGGTCCAAGCCCATCAGCCCATGTACGTATATAGGAAGCCAAAGTGCCAAACCGTCCAGCGTCCAGGTACGAATCCTCAATCTACGATCGCAGCTTCCGCCGCAGCGCCGCCGCCACCGTAAAACACCTTCGTCCAACGTCCAGGGACAGCTGTCCAGTTCGGCACTGGCTCTCCGATCTGCTTCAGGAATCAGGCCTTCGGTCTTCAGGTAGACAGGTACGTGTATGTTCTATTCCAATTTTATTTATCTCCACCTGTTTGGAGACTCGGAGTTAATATCTAATTGGTTAATTGGTTAATTGAACTATTATTTTTGTATTGAAGGATAATCATCATGAAACTTAAAAGAACAACAATTGATTGCTTTTACAAGAGAGACACGCCTGCCGTAGATGTTTCGATAGATCAAGGGCAAGATGACATTGAGTTTGAATCTATGGAAGATGAAATAGCTTACTGGCTTGCTGCAGAACAAGAAAACAATGAAGAAGAGGAAGATCCAATGCAGGCTGTGCAGGCGGCAGCTAAGGTTCGACGAGTAGATGTGCAGACAATAGTGTGCTGAATGTAGAGCGAGATCCAGGTTTGCGTGATCAAATTCAGATTTATCCTCCAGATAAACAAAAACAAGTTATCAGAGCATACATGAAACATGGTCCGTACCAATTTATTAAGGATGAATACCCTACTTCAGGTTCAAAAAAGCATCCACGGAGGTTTCAGTCACAATGGTTTAAATCTTTTCCTTGGCTAGAATACTCACCAACAAAAGATGCAGCCTTTTGCCTTTCTTGCTTTTTATTTTCTAAAAAGCCAGTTGGGAAATCAGGATCAGATGCGTTTATAGTAAAAGGATTTAATAACTGGAGGAGGGTTGGTGGGAAAGAATGTTCCTTAAAAATTCACATGGGACAGAGTGGTTCAGCTCATCAGTATTCTGTCAAATGCTATGACAATTTGAAGAACCAATTATGTCATATTGAGCCGGTGATTGAGAAACAAACAAGCGAAAAAATCAAGACAAATAGACTGCGGCTTAGAACATCAATTAATGTTGTCCGATGGCTGGCATTCCAGGCTTGCCCCTTTCATGGACATGATGAATTAGACAATTCAAAGAACCAAGGTAATTTTCTTGAAATGGTAAAGCTACTAGCTTCATATGATGAGGAGGTTAAGGCTGTTGTTTTAAGTAATGCTCCATAAAATGCTAAATATACTTCACCTCAAATTCAAAAAGAAATATTAAATGTTTAGGTGATAATGTTCAAAAAGCAATTCGTAGTGAGATTGGTGATGCTAAATTTTGCATAATTGTGGATGAATCAAGAGATGAGTCAAGAAGAGAACAAATGGCACTTGTTATTCGGTTTGTTGATAAAGATGGTTTCATTAGAGAGCGTTTTCTTGATATTGTTCATGTTCATGACACATACTCTGCCACACTTAAACAAGAAATATGCTCTGTTCTATCAGCACTTAAATTGGATGTTCAAAATATTTGTGGACAAGGATATGATGGTGCTAACAATATGCGTGGAGAGTGTAATGGACTGCAGGCAAAGTTCTTGGATGAGTGCCCATATGCATATTATGTTCATTGCTTTGCTCATCAGTTACAACTAGCGCTTATTGCTGCTTCAAAAGAGGTCACTGAGGTTCATAATTTTTTTGATCATCTAGCTCTCATTGTCAACACAGTTGTGTCTTCTAGTAAGAGAAATGATGATCTGCGTGCTCATCAAGTTGCTCAATTAGAACAGCTCATCGAGCTTAGTGAGCTTGAAACTGGAAGAGGTGCTAATCAAATTAGAACTTTACAACGCCCTGGTGAAACTAGGTGGAACTCTCATTATGATTCAGTTTGCAGCCTTATAAAGCTTTACAAGCCTATATTCTTAGTACCGAAAGATATCGGTACTACTAAAGGTCCAGGAACCACACAAGCAAGTCGTGCAAAGGCTGCTGGTGCTGTGAAATTGATGATGAAATTTGAGTTTGTGTTTATTATGCATGTTATGAAAGAATTAATGGGAATCACAAACCTACTTTGCAAGAAGCTACAGCAAAAATCTCAGGACATTGTGAATGCTATGGATGATGTTGCCACTACCTAAAGGTTGATTCAAAACCTAAGAAACCATGGTTGGAATAAACTTATTAGTGACGTGACACAATTTTGCAACAAATAGGGAATCAAAGTTCCAAATATGACCGACTCGTATGCAGATTACGCTCGAGGTGCAGAGGTCACAGTCGAGCATCACTACCGATATGATATTTTCATGGTTGCAGTTGATCAACAAGCACAAGAGTTGAATTGTAGGTTCAGCGAACAAGCTACAAAACTTCTCACTTTATGTACTTCTTTGGATCCCACGGATTCATTCACCAAACTGAAAATTGATGATGTGTGCTCTCTAGCTTCAAAGTTCTATCCGGCTGATTTTTCAGAGCAAGAAAGAGATATATTAAGACAACAGTTACAACATTATGAACTTGATGTACCTACAAATCCTAGCTTTCAGAATTTGACAACCATTGCCGAGCTTTGTCGCCGGTTAGCTGAAACAGGAAAATCAGATGACTACTATTTGATCGACAGGTCTGCATTTTACGATAGTTGATTATTTTGTCTTAAAGAATCATAGTCATGCTTATTTGCTAATAACATTCTTCCTTGGCAGGTTGATTAGGCTTGTGCTAACTCTACCAGTTTCCACAGCTACGACAGAGCGTGTCTTTTCTGCAATGAAACTTGTTAAAACCAGGCTGCGGAATAAGATGGAAGATGGGTTCCTAAGAGATTGCTTACTAATTTACATTGAAAAGGAGATTGCAGTGGAGTTTACAACCGATCAACTTATTGATGACTTCGATGCGATTCAGACGTGCAGAGCAAAATTTAAATAAAGCATGTTAGTTCCCTTAATCATTTATGCTTATCGTTAAATTTTTCATCACAAATTTGTTGCAATATGCATAATTAGTTATTTAATAGAGATTTTGGTGTTTTAATATATGATCGAAACTCTCTCTCTATATATATATGTATTGAAATTTTATAGTAGACTATACGTATTTGATTGTCCGGCCCCCTCCATATATAATTTCTGGCTCCGCCACTGAGCCACAGTGATTTGTGAATTTTTTACTCTGCAGTACGATCAATGGAGGGGAGCGGATAGGAACGGCAGCTTCTAGATGTCTGGTCCACCAACCGGGGCGTTCGGTGCAGATGGACGTCTGACCCTCAGCGCTTTATCGTTGCATTTACTGAGGTTCATTGGTTTTTACGGATGCTGAAAGAAGAAAGAGAATGATGAAGCATCGAGTCATGCAATCCGATGCTGAAGGAAAAATTGCAAGCATCAAGTAGTGTTCTTGCTTCGGTGCCTCTTTGTACAATATAGGAAATAAAAGAGTAATATATTTGTTTTTGCAAGCATCAAGGAAAAATATTTTTTTTCACCAGCAGGAGCCTCTTTGTACAATATAGTAAAAGCTGGAGTTAAACAATACCGTGTCACATAGATTCCAACTCCTAATTAAGTTTTCACAACACTTATTGTTGTGTTAGGGCGGCCTGGTTGGTGAAGTTTTGGTGAGTTCTGGTTTGAGTTTTGTGTGCACTACAGTAAAGAGCCATTTTGTCTCTATTACCATTAAATCAGGAAGTGATAAGGCCAATTTATTCTTCCTTCACTGGTTCCTCCGTGGACTGTAGAAAGGATATGGAGCTGTTATTTAGATAAGCAACGTTTAAGTTTTCACAACCTGTCTATATTATCATTAACATCGAACGCAAACTGAGTCCGTGCTGCGTTTAAAAAACACAAATCAACACACACAGGACACCAGAAATGGCGACTTGGCGTCATTTTAGCGCCAGCGATGAACCGGATCGACCTGGATGTACACACGTGATCAGACAAGAACAAAGTCTGCGTCAGTGCTGGCCCAGAGGAGGTATATGGGCTGAAGTAGGCTTGATTTATATGGGCTGAAGTAGGCTTGACATGATGGCTACTTCTGGCCCGCAAAATGTCCAATGGTCTGCCGGCCGGATGCCAAGGCCCCGAAGAGTCAAGTTTCCCTCTTCTTTGATTAAAAAAAAAAAAGAGAAGGAAACACGCAGTAGTTTTGTGGTAATCAATCTGCATGGGAAAGGAAAAGTGTCTCTGATTACAAAAAATACGTCTTGATTGAAGACCATGAAGCATATTTCATATTTAAATAACGGGGACTATATATTCTACAAAAAAGGCGCAATGTTACGTTTTCAACACGACAATACGTAAAAGTAACGCAATGCGATATAGACTGTGTTTAGATCACTTGAAAAGTGCACTATGCAAAAAAAGATTCTCCGTCACATCAAACTTGCGATACATGTATGGAGTACTAAATGTGGATAAAATCAAAAACTAATTGTACAGTTTGGTTGTACTTTGCGAGACGAATGTTTTGAGCCTAATTAGTCAATGATTGGACAATTATTACCAAATACAAACAAAATGCTACAGTAAATTTTGACGCTCCAAAATTTGAAACTAAACACAGCCGTAGCCATTCCACGTTCCCCAGTTCCCACCTAGGGCGCCAAACAGGAGGCGGCGGGCAAGGGGAAAAAAAAACACCTCCCAATCACGAGTCGTCCGCGCCCGATCCGACGGCCACGACCTTCCCAGGGCAGAGCGGACCCATCCATAACAGGAGGGGAGGCAGAGGAGAGAGCGGCTGCCTGTCTGGTGTCTGCACCGCGCCCCCGCCTGGCTGCCTCTTCGTCTCTCTAGCCAAGAAGAACGCGTTGGCGCAGCAGCCCAGGAAGCAACACCACCCAGCCGCTTAATCCCACAACAACTCGTCCTCCTCTTCTACTCCAGAGGCTCCTCTACATCTGCCTACCCGCTTCCGAGAGATTTGCTGGAGTGGACCGGCGGTGGAGCAGCAAATCTGTAACTGTAAGCACCACTTCTTCAGTTCTTTGCCGTCCCCATTCTTCTGGGATTTGGGAGCTCTTTGTTTTTTGTTTCTCCGGTTTGGATTTTGGAGGCCGTCTCTGCTCGGGGTTGGATTGAGTGCGTTGGACCTGTGAATCTGGATCCTGGTCACTAGTCGCGTTGGTGTAGCTGGAACTGGAAGGTGTGGCCCTGATTTTTCTCTTTCTCGATCTGGTTTTGGCGGATGGATTGTGCTTGAAGCTGAGCGTTAGATTTCTCCTTCTACCCCCTCGTCAACTCTCTCCTTGGGTTCTCATGGGTTTCTTAGACCAGATGTTTAGGTCGATGAACACAAGGGCACCATTTGGTCCACTCTTATGCGCACAATCTTGCCAGGTTTTGGGACTCGTGGGGTTAGATGTTTTGTTCTTGCGTGCCTGATTTCTTTGTAGCAGGTCACTTTTTGCAAGAGAAAGATTAGATTTTTGGCCCCCAAAACAGAGTGATTTTCTGTTTGCTAGTTCTACTGCATGCTCCGTTCCCCCTTCTAGATCGACAGAGGAGTAGGATCCTACCCTTTGTAAGAGTCCTTGTGCAAAGCTTAGGGGTTCAGTTAATACCAGGTTCTGTTTTTGTTTTAATCTCATCCTTGTGGGGTAAAGACCGTAAGAGGGCACTATGTGTTTGGATGGAGAGGAAGAGCCTCTTCTTTACTTTTTTTGGGGGGCAACATAGTTTCCTAATGATTTTCGGGGCAAGATTTTTGATCTGATTTGAGTGTCCAAGTTCACTAAATCCAGTGGAACTTTGATCCAAAGTTGCTCTGTTGACTTCATTCAATACCTGGTGCCTAACTAGCCGTGTTCACTTCCAGGATACAGGATGGATCAGGAGGCGAAGGACTCGAGGCCCTCAAGGTCTCCCAGCGAGCCAAACCTCTTCCTGCAATGGGGCAGCCGGAAGAGGTTGCGATGCGTCAAGACGCGTGATGATGGTTCACCATCGCAGTCGCCATCTGAAGGTCTGAGACGTGCCATACCCCGTGCTACTCGACCCCTCCTTGGAGCTGACATTGCGACATTTCGTTCACCACGGCGCCCTAGCACCCTTAACCGCAGGTAATTTCAGCGTGCACAAGCTTTGTTTGCATTGCCCACTATAATATGAACAAGTTCCCTGAGCCCCTGATACATTATACAAAATACCTTCTGTCAGCAGGAAATCCGATTCACTGGTGAATGAGTACAAGCACTCGATGGCGCTATCACCAGAGAAGGACAGGTATTACACAACGAGGGGTTCACCATTTCCCTTCGATGGAAATGGGTTCGACTTTGGTAGCATAACGGAGGAGAAGGGAACCACTGCGTTGCCGAGATTCTTCATTGCATTGTCAAACAAGGAGAAGGAGGAGGACTTCATGGCAATGAAGGGCTGCAAGCTGCCACAGAGGCCAAAGAAGAGGCCCAAGTTGATGCAGAAGTGCTTGCTTGTAATGCTCACTTCCACTAATGCAATTTATAAGTTTTCACTTCATTGCTATGATCATATGTCTTTTGACCTTGTCTTCTGTTTCATTTTTGGACACCTATAGATGGTGAGCCCAGGAGCTTGGCTATCAGATTTGTCGCATGAGAGATATGAAGTTAGAGAGAAGAAGAGTTCTAAAAAGGTAGCCTGCATATAGATATTTTTGTTTTGTTTAAAGATGTACATTTTGTTCCTGTACCTCTCTATTCAACTTGAAATTGACATTCTCTTACTGCCTGTTGGCTGTTGCTGATATGAGTGAAACAACCTGCAGAGAGCTAGAGGTTTGAAGGCTTTGAGCATGGAGAGTGATTCAGAATAGAGGTCGGGGCGAATGAATTTTTGGACTTGACTTTAGCTGGCGGCAAAAATCTATAGTTAGGTGGCACTGCCTGCTGCTTGTCAGACAAACCTCAGCATCTAATTTGGTGCTATGAGTGCTCTGATCAAGATCAACTGATGTGAACAGCAAAGAGCATGTTAGATTCCTGTTCTAGTGAGGTGCAGCTCCATCTTTCTGGGTAGTGGGCACCTTTGTGAGAAACAATGAAAGTTGGATACAAAATATATGGTTTCTCAAAATCATAGAGGAAGGAATGTTCAACCGTTGGGAAACAATGAAAGTTGGATGTTGGTTGAGAACCAATGAACTATGATGTTTAATTGTCATAAACTTGTAGCTTAAGACTTATGTTAATCATTCAATCAAAACTGACCAAAATTTTCAAATGTGGACTAGCCTGCCGTATGGATGAGTTCAGGCTAATGCTGTTTCTTTCATCCTGCTTAAGGCCCTGTTTCTTTCATCCTGCCTAAAGCTGAAACAGACTTTGGATGAAACAGACAGGGCCTGAGTTCCCTGAGTTTTCTGAAGTCTCATCACAGTTAGGAACATATGCCATCTTATAGAATAATTGCTCGTCAAAGGCTTGTCTTTAAACGAATGAAATAGGGCTTGCAAATTTTAATGGAGTATTTGTTAAGCTCCGTTTCATTGCTGTGAATTTTGTGGTTGTATTTCAGATTTGCAGTTGCCCTGCTAATCTAGTTTTACATTGCTACAGAGATTGTGACCTGACCTCCAGTGTGAATTGTGATGTTCGATGATCATAAACTGATACGATATTACCATCTATGCATTGAGAGCAACTGCTTGCGAACTAGGACTATAGAAGATTTTTTAGATGGTGGTTTGTAAGTGGGCCGGTCGTGAAACCGTTACAGGTGTCTGGGCCTGATGGGCCGGCTTCCTCCCAAACCCCAATAGCGCTCTATTCACCCGCCCACCGCCGCACGGCATCCCCAGTCCGCACCGCCGCCTGCCCACCTCCTCCGGCCAGCCAGTCGCCGCCGCCACCCCCACGCTCCAGCAGTCCCGGGCGCTGCTCCGTCTCCCTCCTCTTCAGGCTGCCTCCCTCGGTCCCTCCCTGCCCCCGCGCGCAACCGGATCCAAGCGAGTCCTGCCTGGACACGTCCCCAGGTTTCCTCTCCGCCGTCTGATCGAGGTTAGCAAAAAGGGAAACCGACCTGCAATCGCACTGGTAAGGTAAAACCAAGCTGTAGCCTTTTTTATCTGTCGGCCAGTTGGTCGGTCGGTCCATCCCCGAGCCCGGTTCGTTCCTTGGCGATGGAGGAAACCCTAGCCGTCGAATCCGCCGCCGGCGAGACGGCGTCCGCGCAGGCGCCTGAGCGGAAGGAAGAGACGCTTGAGGAGGTTCTCTCGAGGCACAGGTTGGTTCTCCCTTCCCCTTGCTTGCTGTGGATTGGGTGATTAAGCTCCTGCCTTTCCTTCTAGATTTCCGATTAACTTACGCATCGAAATCAATTTTTCACGGTCGTGGTAGTGAATTGCGACAAAAAAGTAGTGCATTTTCTCTCTTTTGAAGATAAAAGACAAAATTACCGAGCTACGGAGTAGTTTGTATTTGCATATCTTCTCGTCTTTGTAATTTAGTGTGGTTATTATAGCCAGGCAGTATTTCTGGGCTTTTTCTTCATTATACTCCAAACAGTTGCAAATTGATTTATCTATGAAGGTTGACATTTTTTGTCGTGACCTAGATGACTAGAACCTCTCAGGGCAGTTCCAATACATAGTTTCTATAGGTAGTTTCTTAAGTAGAGAGTGCAATTTAGACCGAACCATCCCAATTCTATCAACAACAACAACAACAACATAGCCTTTTGTCCCAAGCAAGTTGGGGTAGGCTAGAGATGAAACCCAAAAGAGACGAGAAACAGGGAGACACAAAAAAGGACATAAAGGGAGACAAAAAGAGGTCACGGTTCCGGCACGTTGATTGCCAATCTCCAAGCGCTCCTATCCATAGCTAAATCCTTGGAGATATTCCACTCCTTAAGATCTCTCTTAACGGACTCGTCCCAAGTTAGTTTAGGATCCCAATTCTATAGAAAACAAATTTAATAAGCACTTACATGCACCACAAATAGAGAGGAATCAGCTGTGGCAATGTAACCATGTGACATATATGCTAGCCTCAACTGTCTTTATCAGAAGGGATTATATCAGTTGTCAGCCCTGCCATGAACTAGAAAGGACATGTAACTATGTGTCCGTACCGTCACACTCAGATACCATATCATGCATGCTAAGGTTAAGTTACACAGCAACTGCAAACATACCTCAGACTCAGACTGCTGGTTGGTGACATATCATATCTCGAACTCAGATTAGAGCCGGCGACCAGGCTTGGGATGAATCCGCCTGACCAACACTTCATGATGGATGGATTGAGTCCTATAGATGATGCTTGTAGATGGGAGAGGGAGGAAGATTGCCGCCTTTTCGCTGGGGCAGGCAGGATAAAAGAGCGCACTTGCGGGAAAGCGGCGTCGCGGGATGGGACGCCGTTGCCGGAACGTGTGGGCGAAGAAAGAGCGTGCATGGGAAGGGGACAGGCCTACGGGTGCGCGAGCGGAGCGGGCCACAGGGGTTGCCGGAGCGTGCGAGGCGCGGGGATTTTGTGGTGGCGGCAGCGGGGACGTTATGGGGCGCGGGCGCACAGGATCTAAGTGATGCCACTATAAATGATGTTGCCGTACACAATGCTGCGGGTGCGAGCGGAGTGGGCTGCAGGGGTCGCCGGAGCGTGCGAGGCGCGGGGATTTTGCGGCGGCGACAGCGGGGAGGTTATGGGGCGCGGGTGCACGGGATCTGAGTGATGCCACTATAAATGATGTCACTGTCCACAACGCGATAGCGATTTTTTCTTCCGGCTTAGATGCACGTGAAGACTCCGTTTCTTGATGTAGAAACGGTTTCTCCTTTTTTTCCTTCTCTGTCTTCAATAAATCTACTGCCACATTAGCAAACTGCTTACTTGGCAAGATAATTAATACACATAGAAACTATGTCAGTGTTTGCATTGGGAGTGCCCTCAGGACACTAAAAAATTATGGTTACAATAAAGTTCCTCACTATTAAAGCTATTTATTTATGTAGTGATGTATGGATTGCAAGCAAAATATATACTTGCATGCACTTTATTGTGAAGTGATTACGCAGACACGCACATGACACAAGTTGTACATGCTTAATGCCAATTGTTTGCCTCTTGGTTTCATATGGATAGGCTTCTCTTAGATACATGTGCTATTCTATCTCTAGGGTCATGTACTGAAGTGCATTGCCACTGCATCAGAAAGATGTCACGGTGATATGATTGTTGGAGATTCTTAATGCCAATCGTTTACCTCTTGGTTTCGAATTTGATGGATAGACTAGATACAATGTGTATCTCTAGGTTCACTTGCTATATGTCATGTACCCAAAGTGCATTGTCACTCCATGACTAAAAACTGGGAGTAGAGAAGCACATCTATGCCAAACTTTGCAGTCCAATTGCTTTCATAATGAGATAGAGGATTGATGCCATGAACCCACTCTTGAACCAATCAGCCTAAAGCAGGGGCGAAGCTACCACTCGACGGGGTCGGGCGACACCGACAACTTTGCGGTCGTCCCTGTACCCTGCGATTTCTTGCCTGCATAGACCCCGGTAGAAAATACTTACGACCCCGGCAGCCCAGCAGCAGCAGTCTGCAGTCCAACTATCTCCTCAGCCCATCTGTCGATCAATATTCCATTCGCAGGCCCAGAGTACCAAACGTTGGCTTGCCTCCGCCCTCCGGTACAACCTGGCCGCATCCGCACCCTTTCATCTTTGTAGTCTCGCATCTCAATTCTCAAATCCTCCGCGGTTGTGGGGGAGATTGGCCAGCAGCCTGGCCCCTAGCCGCAGCAGCACAGCTCCGTCGTGGCGTCATCTGTTCTTGATCTCACATCGACGCAAGTCCCAGCGGGGCAGCGGCCGCCGGCCAAAAGCTCTGTGGCATCCGTGTTTCTTGCGTTCCAGTAAAGAATGTGCTTTTTTATTCAGACCAAAGATGCCACATGCCAGGTATGTATGCTACTTTAGTAGTTCAGTATGGCACTATGGCTTGCATTTCACTAGTGACTTTTAACTGTACTAATGGATGCTTGCACATTGGTATCTGCTACAATTTTTATTATATGACTAATTTGATAGGCAATCAGAGCACATTGATACCACCGGCAGGGATCAGAATTTCAGTCGATTTTCACCAAAAATCTGTGATTTTTGTTCCTATCGGTGGCCTCCGGAAAATTCACATACCGGTAGTTTCGATTACATTTTGTTCAGTTTTTTTTTCATATTTTAGTTAAAATTTCATGAAAATTTGCAGATTTTGATCAAAATTTCAACTGATTTTCATTGATTTTCACGATTTTCGTTTCTATCATGTCCCTCCGGTATTTGTGTTTCAACTGTTAGGCTGAACACTGACCACCGACCACCGGTCTTCAAGGGACACTCTAAAAGATAACTACTGTTGCGATTTGTAAAAGCTTATTTTGTCACAATATACAGTTATTATAATATTATATTAATTTAACTTAATGTTATATATGGTATTATATTCTCTCAACCTACAAGTTAGAACTGGGTACTGACCTCGGCGACCAATTATCCTGGCTTTGCCACTGGCCTAAAGGAAAAGGTGTTACGATTGTAATGCACTTTTGTTATTCATTTCCTATTCAACGAAGTTTATGAAGATCACATCAATGTCATCCATATTTTTTTTAAAAAAAAATGCTGCATTGATCACTTTAGGTGCAGTGGTTTAGATTGTGCGATGGTCTGATGGACCTCTGTTTGATAATGTATATATCGGAAGATTAAGTATGACACAATAGTTTAGGTTTGAAAACTTTGTATAATGATCAATTCAAATGTTATACAATATAGTAGCCGAGTCGTGGGGAACAAAGGTCACACCTGAAGGTTCTGGTCAATTTCTAGAGGCAGTTTTATGCCAGCTGACTGGTTAAGCACAATATTTGTGTTGTGCACCAAGTGTATGTTCATGTCAAACATTGTGACCTGCAAAGCTGTGGCTGTTTCATATTTCTCCATTTGTCTTATTGTGCAAAATCAGGTGAGTAGCTGACTTGTGTTGATGCTGGAACTTGCAGTTTTTAATTCTTACTTCCTTATAGTTCACTTTAGCTTTGTCCTAAGTCAAACTTCTCTAACTTAGGACAAAATTAAAGTGAACTATAATTTGGAATGAAGTATTATCATCCTTGATGTTCTTTGCCTGTTTACTTGAGGGTTTCATAGATGGCAAGCTTCTTCTTTTCCAGTTATATATCGCAACTCACTAGTTTCCTTACAAGTTCAATGTATCTGAAACAGGAAAGAGAAATCAAAACTCCAGGATAAGGAAACAAGCCTCAAGAAAGCTGCTGCAAAAGGAAGCAAAGCTGAGCAGAAGGCAAAGAAAAAGCAGGTAGAGGAAGAGATTACACGCCTCTCTAGAGAGTTAGAGGCGAATCATGCTGCAGAGCTTGCTTCCTTTGGGTACAAACCCTCTGGCAGCTCAGAGAAGGGAAACCTTGACAACTTAGTGAAGGCCATAGCTGGTGTTTCAGTTTCCAGCAATTCAGATTCCACAAAGCCCAGCAAGGGAGCACGACGGCGAGAGAAGAAGGCGAAGGAGGAAGCTGCTCGAGAGCAGCGGATCCAAGAAGAGCAAAGCAATCTCGTGAGCGACCGCGTGCTAGAAAACGAGAAGCTTGAAAGGAAGCTTGAGCCCTTGGGGCTGACCATTCAAGAGATAAAGCCGGACGGTCACTGCCTGTACCGTGCTGTCGAAAACCAGCTATTGCTCCATTCCAATGGCACTGCACGGTACAGTTACCAGGACCTACGGCAAATGGCAGCCAAATACATGAGGGAGCACGCTGCTGATTTCCTCCCGTTTTACTTAGCTGAAGGCAAGGCCGATATTGGACCAGATCCCATGGAGAGCTTCGAGAAGTACTGCAAGGAGATGGAATCCACTGCAGCTTGGGGTGGGCAGCTCGAACTTGGTGCGCTGACCCACTGCCTGAAGAAACATATCGTGGTCTACTCTGGCTCCTTCCCGGACGTGGAGATGGGCAAAGAATACAAATCTGGATCCGGAGGTAGTGGTGCCGGTGATGCAAGCATCAGGTTGTCGTTTCACAGACATGCCTATGGCCTCGGCGAGCACTACAACTCGGTGATTCCAGCTGAATCATCTTAGCAAGAGAATGTTCTGACAGTCTCTAATACGTTTTGATTGTTTACGGGTGGTGCTTGTCTGAGTCTGAACACAATAGATGACTTTTTTTTTTCCTGGTTGCTGTAATCTTCCCATCTGTCGATGAAAATTGAAGTGTACCAATCAAAGCTGTATTGGGGAGTCTGTTTCCCAAACAATTTTGCTCTCATCAGTGATATGTTTTGTGGTTTGAAGTTGTGTGCTGTTACTCTTCTCAATAGATGTTTGTTGCTGCTTATCCATGAGTGTGCTGTGGAAGTGAAATGACCGAGCTACTTGAAACTAAACAGTCTGTTTGCCTCTGCAACAACGTCGTGTCGTTGCTGGCTTGCTGCTTTCCAAAATCCGAATTGGCTGCCAATTTCGCGTTTGACCATTTGAATTGCAGTTTGGCCTTTGGTGTCTTTCTAAACTTTGATCTGTCCGTTTGAATCGCAGTATGGTCTTTGGTGTCGTTCGGAACTTCTGATCTGTCATTGAGCTGCACTGCTGCTAGCTATTTATTATGTGTTCTTGGAAGGCCGTGTCTGATCTATGTTGTGCACTTGCTCCAACTTTTATTCTCCTTTTCCGAGACAAATTTGCTCTATTTTTAGATACATTTACACACGTAAAATTTGCAGGCAGTACTGTCTGATCGTGTCAACATTGAAAACACACAGCAGACACTAAGAAAAGACTATTGCAGTGTTATTGTCTTAACTATTATGTCATATGTTACTTGGGCATATTTCATTATAAATATTCCCTTCGTCCCAAAATAAATCTTCATCTCGTATTTCGAGGAGTTAAACAATCTCAACTTTGACCAAATAGGTACAAAAAATATTAATATTTGTGATACCAAATACTATAAGCATCATTAGATTAATTGTGTTGTATATTCTCAAATTAAACCTATTTGAAAATACAAATTTTAATACTATTTTTTTAAACCAAAGATGGAGTCTTATTTTGGGACAGAGGGAGCATTACTTAGACCACTAATTGGACCAGTGAACCACTAATATTGTATATGCCCTAGATAGGTAACTTGGGCGAGACTACAGGTCTTGGTTGCTTGTATGCGAGTTGTGTCATTGCCTTGTTCTACCTCTCGTTTAGGGTGTCCTCCCGCACACATTTTTATCGCCTAGGAATCGATGTAAGGGTAATTACATTAATGTTCTATCATAGCTAGTCTTTTTTTTCTTGCGACGACTATCATGGATGGTCTTATGCAATGCCACGTAATCATGAGACGATTAAACTACCTAACTCATACCGTTGGTTGTCTTTTAAATTGTCTTATTATAAGAATTCAAGTATCCACAATTTAATCAACAAAGAAAAAGTTTAATTTTGTGAGTGCATGGCAATATTAAATCATATAATAATGATAAAATAGTTGTCACGTAGTCTTAATTTTTTCTGTCATGAGATGAGATGAATTCTCCACAAAACAACTACATCTTCGTCTCATCCACCTGCACTGCACGCCCGCGCCCCGCCCCCCCCCCCCCCCCCCCCCCCCCGGCCCCCCCCGGTCCTTTCTACTCGCAACACGGCCCACAGGCCCAACTTGGGCTTAGGGACGCGAGCACAGGTCGCCACCTGCATCCATCTCCAATTCTCCATCCCATCCACCTGCATGCATCCATAGCATCGTTGGGCGTTGGCCGGTGCATCCCCGTGCCGCTGAGCGTTGAGTAGGCCCGAGCCACGGGCACGGCGTCTGCGTCTCCTCCCCTGCTGTGCTTGACTGCTCTAGTGCCCACTGCAAATGCAGACTCCACTCCACCCTGCTGCCTCTCTCTGAATCTGCATACAGTAACAGTTTGCGCGGCCATCTTGGATTCTTTGGCCTCGTTTAGATGCCCAAATCGGGTGTTCCCGATTTACTGTGCTACACTGTAGCACTTTTGTTTTTATTTAGTAATAATTATCCAAACATTGATTAATTAGGCTCGATGATGATGGGGAATCTTATTTTTTATAGTAGAATTTAAGGGCCCTGTTCGGCAGGCTGTTTTTTTTCTTATAAACCGGCTGTGGCTGATTTGCTGTGAGAGAAAAACACTGTTCCACGGCTGATAAGCCGTGCTGATAAGCTCAACCGAACAGGGGAATGTGAATTTGGGAAACTAAACAAGCCCTTTCTTGGGTATGGCGGCCAGAAGCCACCGAGCCAGGCACACTGTTCGCTGCCGGTTACCTGCCAGGGTATGTGCTCACCGGCCGGCTCCACTCTGCGACTGCGACTGCGACTGCGTCGTCTGGAATGATAATCTGGCAAGCTGCAGTCGACGCTCGCTCCACAACGACGCCTCCACCTCTCTCGCATCCAGATCCACTTCGACTGCTTCCTCTCCTCCTTGACTGCTCACCACACGTCGGCTCGCTTGCGGACGATGGCCTGGCCACCACGTACGTGCTACGGTACACGATCAGCCCGAGCTACTCGTACTGAATATGCTACGAACAGGTATAGCTTCACTGTTAGGCAAAGCTGTTATGAAATTATTACAATTCTGCAAAGCTGTGGACCACAGCGCATTCACATTCAAGAAAAGAGCTCAGCTTCACTGTTCAAGCTGGGTTTTTTTTTTGGTCACAATCCATCATTTGACTACTCGATGATGCTGGCTCAGAAAGAAAAAACACACTGAATGTGAACGATGTGGGACCCTACTTACCAAGCTGAATGTTTTACACGGACACGAATTCGTGGCCAAGTGATAATTCACGGTGTTGCAGGAATTGTCGAATGATTTAAAATGAAATTAAAGTATATATACAGTTACTTATATACGAAGGAATACACTATAAAAAGTAACCGTACAAATACAGGCGGACAGGAGTTAGGAAAAAAAATCAAATTTTAAGACACAGTAATTATTCTCGTAAACGGTCATTAAAACTATCACTTTTAGGATAACGATTCACGGTAAACGGGGTCTACGCTTTTCCGTTTACAGTCCTGCGGGGCAAGGTTTGGTTGGCCTGGGGAATATTGTGGCACATGGATGGACCCTGTCATGTTTTCACAACGGCACAAAATTTACCAGCGTCTCCACAATCCATATACCAACACGCACAGAATTGACATTTGATCTGCTGCTGCTGTTCTGCCCCCGCGCCAAAACAAACCGTCTCCCAACTTGAACGTCCCTGGCCTGTCAACCAGTATGGGTTACTTAAACTACTGGTTACTTTCTCCAAACCCTGCACAAAAGATTACCAGGAAAAGCCAATGAAAACATCTGATTGATGTACATGTCATTGGTGCACTATATCTCCACTAAGATCTGGCGTACATAACATTTCATAACCTCACAGATGTGCTCTATCCAGAACAATCAACAATGCAATGGCATGGACATTTCCTCTCTTTTTTTTCCCCCTTTTCTTGTTCTTGTTCTTGAACTCAACCAGCACCAGTTAGGCAGTTACCCACCCATCCATCAGTGGCACACAAAGCTGCTGGCCTAAATCTGAATTCTGCCCATTCCACCTTTCGGTTCGGCGCACTGACATCCATCAAAGGTGAAAAAAAGTGACAGGAAAACAAGCACAGCCCATAACCACAAGGACAAGTGAATCTACCATATAGGAAAAGGAGGTAGGCCACCATAAGGGTAGGGCATCACCACCACATGCCATGCTTCTCTTCAGAAGCCATCCTGGCACTAATCAACAAGGGAAGAAAAAAAGAAGAAGAAGAGACTCAAGAAGAAACTACTACAAGTGAAGGCAGCAGCACAAAAAGAAGACTCATTCACATCACATACTACTACCTAGAGCTACCTGAAAACTGATGAGGACCGTGTATTACCACTCGGATCGGATGGCTGTCACGCCTTGAAAGTTACTGGCAGTTGGAGCTCCTCCCAGGGCCACCGTAGTAGAAGTACGTGCCCCAGTCGCCGTTGTTGCCGTTCTGCACATCGTAGCAGTTGGACTGCTCCGTGAAGGTGCCCAGCCCCTTGGGGGACTTGAGGTTGTTGGTGCTGTCCACCACCTGGATGTTCTTGAAGTAGCTTGCTTTGCTGAACCCTTCCTCCGGGAAGTGCCCGCTGCCCATCTGCGTCGAGGTGTGCACGCCGTCTGGCTGCGAGTTCACCACCTCCCCGCCCCACTCGATCATCGAAGCGCTGTCGGCCAGGTACGAGAAGAGGAAGGACGGCCAGTACCCGAGCACGTAGTCCTTGCCGAATTGCATCCACCAGTTGCCCTCCTTTGGGTCCTGATGACATACATACGGAAGAGATTACTATAGATATGGCAGCCACACATTGGAAAGGTGTATCACTGTATTTCTATGCAAAATCCTTTTCTACATTTACATAGCTAGATTTGAGTATCAGGGAATAATAGCCGCTGAGCATACACTAAGGTGCCGTTTGGATGCTGGGTGGGTATGGGATAAAGATATTATAAGTAAGTTGGTGGGTTTGGATTAGGGGTAAAAGATTCTGTTGCCATTCCCATGTCTGGATGCATATGGTTTGGGTTTGGGTTAAGTATGGAAAAATGCAAAAGAGAAAAAAGGAATGGAAAATTCACATCTCCAGAAGTATGCTGCTGCCACGGCGATCCTTGCTGACTCCTATGCACGTTTGCTGGTAGTTAGTACTACAACTCCTGTGGTGCGACTTGCTAGGGATGTTGTGTTAGCTGTTCCTTGTGGCGGCAAGTGGCCGCAGGTGCGATACATTGGACTGACAGGAGTCAGGTATGGGATATGAGCCCCTTTTATCACTATTCCAAACCCAAATCATTTCCATATCCCTTTTACCAAACAAGGGAAAACATATACTACCCTGCCCATTTCCCATTCCCACCTGTTATAACCCACAATCCAAATGCCACCTAAGTGGATGAATTCATGCATCTTCTAGCATGCGAATCGTGCACTCATTACCCATGCTCAATGGAAATGAAAAAAAAACACTAGCTGGTTGAGGTGAAAAGTAGCGATGGTTGTTTCCTTTGAAAAATCAAAAGTAGAGTAATCATTAGCGATAAGAATGAGGTTGTCGAGGAAAGGAGTATGATAACCACGGGTAAGGAGCAAACCAATTTTCAAAGCCTCAGGTACAGGTTCACCAGTCAAGGAGGAGCACGAGTAAGAGCATATCAACAAGTGGGCTAAAGATTCTCTGCATGTCTGATAATTCTGTACGTACTAGGCATGGCATGTGGTGAGTTACTAGTTTAATTACTTAGCTCACCTTCCAGATCAGTATACTGATATCATATTGGGAGCCAGAGTAGCTTGAGGTTGGGAAGATGCTGGCTCCCATGGCAATCTGGTTGTTAACCTGAATGAACCCTGAGCACAGCATGTTGTAGCACCCTGTTGCCTGGTATGCATCACTCTACGCATGCCACATAGTGAAACAGTTCAGGAACTGTAAATGAAAGTGAAAGCGTAATCTCTCTTCAAATGTTGCAATAACGGTAAGATAGGATAGGCAGAATGCTCAAAACTTACAGTCCAGTACGTGAACAGCCTTGTGTTGTTATCCCCATAAAGGTCCGGACTAACCTGATGAAACAGAGAAGCACAGAAGTGATTCAGAGCTCGTGATGACACACTGCATCGCGGCCCGGCTGGGCAACCAACCGCGAAAGCGGTGGTGCATTTACTCGATGCTGATTATGAATGCGAAGCTGCTGTGGGTCTTTTTCTCTCTCTACCTGCCACCCAGCCTCGATGCTGTTCAGATCCTCCCCGAATGAGCCCCCCAAGATCCAGAGCTGGGACAAGCTGAACTCGTTAGGCTGCTCGATCTTGGGCTCCCACACATTGATAGTCGCCTTGGCGCCGTAGTATTTGTCGCCCTGAACATACGCTATGGCATGCTGCAATTGTCAACAACAGTTATGAGCATCACGGTACAACGGCACACTAATGTAGCTTCTTTCTTCCACCCCAGGTCCTCAACAACAGGGGGGTGATACGAGCAGGTACCTGATGGCCACCCTCGTTTAGCATGGTGGGGTTGACGGACATTGGGTTCGGGGTGGTGTGCCGCTTCCTGCCGTACCGCCGCATTGAGCTTGCCCTGAGCAGGTCGTCCTTCTTCGTTCTCCTGATGGGGACCGTACCTTCAGGACACCTCCCATTCTGATGCCAGAGCTGAACCATAGGCCTCTCCCCACTGCTGCTGGAGGTCTTGGATTCGTCGTACAGGCCTTCGGGGTGGTAGTTCGGCCTCATCTGCAAACCGTAGAGTGCGTTAACTATGACATTCCAACAAGACCAATTCAGTTAACTGCAAGTTTTCAGCAAAGGAGTTTACCTGGATTGTGTGGTTCTTGAGGTAAGGGTGATCAAACGCTGGCTGGTGCGAGATGTGCACGCAGTCTATCATGTCCCCGTCTGGACTCTGCAGATTTGCAATTCGCAGATAGCTGGATTAGAATTGGGTCCATTAGAATTAGATGTGCGTCTGGAACAGAGAGTTTCCCCGTGAAAGGACTAGTTTGTTTGACAATATCTGAGAAATTAATTTCCCCAAATCAAGCGAGAAAGGACTTCATACAAGAACAAGCACAAAGCGTGCACACAAAAGAGAAGATTAGCCAGAAAGAAAGCAAATTTCCCTCAAGAACAACCAGAAAAGAAGCCTCAAAAGCTGTCGTCTTTTATTAAATCAGAGCACGAGCTCAAGGAGTACCCAAAAGGCAGAGACACCCATCTCCTCTATTGGGCTTGCTCAAATGCCGACGAACGCCGTTAACAAGGCGTTAATTTATCTGTGGATAATCTCCTGAAGAAAAACCATTTTTTTCCCCAAGCAAGGAATTCAAATCTACTAAGAGCAACAGCAAAACAGCCGGCATGGAACACACGCACACCTCCGCGGGACGAAAAGCCAGAGGAAACAAGTGGGGCTGACGCACCTCGATACTCTTCACGGCCGGCTTGTTGAACCGCTTGAGGTGGCGGTGCAGCCTCGCGGCCGGCGACCTCGCGGCGGCGGCGGCGGCGCACGACAAGCAGATCACCGCCACGAGCAGGCACGCGACCCCCCGCGCGGTGTCCATGGGCGGCGCCTCCTCCTCACTCTTGGCGCCTCCACCGCTGCCGCGCCTCCTTTCCCCTTCCGCTCGCCTCCTCCGGCGAGCTTGCAAAGCAGGCCTCGCCTCGCCTCGCTTTACCCCCAAAGAGCCCCCTCGCCGGCGGCCGCGCGGCTGCCACCACACACCAGGGGCCGATTCGAGAATTTTGAAACAATGCGGGTGCCTCCCTGCGTGGTGACTGGTGAGAGTGGGACTGGGAACGGGAGTAATGGCTGGCTCGTCGCCTCGGGCGGCTCGTCGTCTTGTCTCGGTTGGGAGCGGCGCGTGCGTCCACTACCACTAGCGCTTGCTGCAGACAACACAAGTGGGCGCTCAGTGAAGACTGAAGCGAGCAGCGCTCTGCACTCTCGCGGCCACTTTTGCCGTTTCCCCAGCTTGTGCTTCTGGACGGAAATGCCCCTCCATGATTCGGGAATTATTGTTAGGGGCACCCGGCGTGCAACGTCGAGCCGGGGATCGATTTGCCCACTGATATGTGGGCCTCCAGGGTTTTCTTTCGTTCGGTCGTTGATGTGCGGATGTGATCAATGCTGCTAACGGAAATTCGTCTATAAAAGCATCCTCGTAGAATATTGAGTATATAGTAATAGTAATAAAGTGCTGTAATGCTCTTTGAAGAAACGAATGCTCCATAACAATGTACGGAGTAGATCATATGGAGGAGTAGTTTGGATAGAAATTTGTTGTTGGTGAAAAAGAAAGAAAGGTTTGTTAGGAACTTGGTGAGAGAAAATAGGGATAATCGAATTATACCAAGTCATAATAAAAAAATAATAGCTTAACTAACCGTGAAAATTCATTAGAGCTTGAAGTCAAACTATATGTTTCATTGTGTCGTTAGGACAGTCCTAATAATAAACAAACTACTTAATAGTATATTTGATGGCATGCCATGTCATATGTATACCATTAAGAAACTATAGCTCACAATGTACAATGTCTACATTGTGACTACGAAACAAACTCCTCTAAACATCTCCATTCCCACGCTCTTATTTTTGTCTTGTTATTTATAATGTCCATTCCAAAGAATTCCATGTAGTTTCTTAATTGTTTGTTTGTGTTTTGTGCATGACATAGCTTTTGTATGAGGCCCAGTTTCTTGTAGTTTTCATCCCTCTCCTCCTCAATGGTATGGTCACATCAGGCAAATGTTATACGTGTCAACTTATTCTGGTTTCTGTGGCTGATAAGCTGGCTGAAGCTGTTTTGTTGTAAGAGATAAACACTGGACCATGGTATATAAGCAAGACCGATAAGTTCGACCGAATAGGACATGTCGTTTTTATAGCTTACAAAAGGTTTCTAAAATGTAAGAGCATCTCCAAGAGATTGCCAAATCAACTTGGCATCCATCTATTTTTGGCAAAACAGGAAAAATTGTACTCCAACAGTTTGGCATCCAACTTGGCAAATTTTAGCAACTTGGCAAATCTCCCCCCTCCACGCGCATATTTGCGCGCTGAGCGCGAGCGCGCATCCGGCTTCGCGTGCGGGGCTCTTCGTTTCTTAGCGGGCTCTTCGTTCGCTTAGCGGGGCTCTTCGTTTCTTAGCGGGGCTCTTCGTTCGCTTAGCGGGCCTCTTCTTATTTTACCAAGTCCAAATGGCAAACTCTTGGAGAGAGTCTATTTTTTCACTTGCCATATATTTTAGCAAGTTGTCAAATCACGATATTTGCCAAGTGAATTTTGGCAAACTCTTGAAGATGCTCTAACATTACGCACTGTGAGAGAAAAACATTACCCTAGATATAACAAATAGCTCTAACTACATGTTTATAGCTTGCAAAAGGTTTCTAAAATATAAACGTACACCTTACGCCAGAGAGCAGGCATTCAAGAAAGAAAAGATCATTTTACTCCTGAGGCACCGTTTTTTAAATATGGGCTAGTAACTGTTTAAGGTAGGGGGCTGACCAGCACCAGCACTGCTCATGTTGATGGGTTGGTAGTAGTACTAGTAGTAATTTTCTTTATCCGGGCTCGTGTCGGGTCCCAGGGTTGGCCCACCCGCCCATCCGGCAGCACCACCACCCCACCACCTCGGGCCCGGCGGCAGGCAACGTCCGTCGGCTTCCGCCAGCTCGCTCGCTCACCCGACCCGTCACCCTGCGCGGCACGTGCGCCCCCGTCCGAGAGCCGCGAGCCACGCCACGCCTGGCAGCCGCTCATCAACGCGTGCCCGCGGGCGCGTGATGAGGCAGCGTGACGGAGACCACCGCCGGACCGGGCGCCCCGTTGCGGAGCGCAAAAGCGGAGGGGGCTTTCGCTTAACACCGGCCGCTTTGCGAAAGGCGACGCTGTGATTATTTTTACCACGACCACTTCTGCATGCGAAGCCGGCGAAAGGCAACGGTGAACACCACCACCCAGTCCACCAGCAGGCAGGCAGAGGCAGACCGAGATTTTTACCGGCTAATTCACTCGGTGTTCGGGCTCCAGTCAGTAGCCGGCGAGACGCCCGTACAAACACCCCGGGAAAACGTGCCCTCCGCCGTGTACGACGGCTCCAGACATCGGTTGGATGTTTTCGCTTTCGGTACGGCGCCGGTACTAAACACAGATAGATTAAGCGAGCGAGCAAGGTACTGGTAAAAAAGAAGTGCGCACGGTTAATTACGGCTGTGACTGTGAGGCTAGTTGGCTGGGGACTGGGGTTGCTGTGGGAGCACTGGGCAGAGCAGGACTGCAGGAAAAAAGAACAGCAAGGACGCATGGTCAATGCCTAGGATCGGTCCGCGTACGGTCAGGATTGACCGGATCTTACAGCCTTGGTTACGGTAAAATTACTTGGATCCTCCTGTCCGGGACCACGGCCTCTCTACTCCGGGTAAGGCTATCCGCACTCGTCCATCTCTATTTCTATCTCTAAAAAGGAATATTCTATCCCAGTCATCAAGATTCTCTACTCTATATCCATTTCTCCCGCACCCGTATTATCTCTATCTCATACTCTATACCTACTATTCCATATTTTATTCCCCTCTCTCCCCCCTTCTCTCTCCCCAACTCTCTCTTTCTCTCCTGCTACAGTGTTTGGCGTTCCTCTCTCCTCTACTCTGGATTTCCAGATCTCCTGTAGCGAACGGGACGGTGGAGATTGGGATGGCGTACAGCGGTGCGGAAGTTTCACCTGTATATTTGCCGTCGCGGGTGTTTTACTCTATACCTACTAAGGCTGTCTGCACTCGATCCTGTAAAAGGACCTGCAGTAGCATTTCGCGGATCAAATACGCTGCAACGGGGTTCGGTACCGTCTCCTGTAAACGCTCTCGTCCGCCAAATTTAGAGGCTGGATGACCGAGTGCGAGAGAATGATGAGTGGGAGAGAATCTTAGGTGGGCCCCACTATTTCACTCTTTTAAAAAATGTTATAACTCACAAATCAAAAACCTAAATTAAATTCCGATTGCACTATTGAATTCGTTTTAATAAATTCTTCAAAACTGGATCTCACATGGACAATGTTTTCCTAAATGCTAAACGGTAAACAGTCGGTCATCCTTCGTTTAGCGTTTAGACCGTTTGAACGGTGTTTAAATGGAGTTAAACGGTTTAAACGGTTTTATACAATAACAATAAAATATACATATTTATGTAGGTAAAAATAAAATTTGCTAGAATCCATATATATTTGCACATGTAAAAATCAAATATTCTACCAAATAATCTTGTTGGAAGAAATCTAAATCCCACAACACTTCATATAATTACAATGTTAATTAGTTTCATGTTGATTGTGATAGACGTAGTCCTTTAATTCACTTAATTATGGATTAAATGGTTGTTTAGCTCATTTAATCACGTTTAATCTAATTTTATTTAAACCGTTTAGACAGGATTGAACGGTTTAAACGGGTTTAAACGGCCCAACCGTTTAATTCACCGTTTAGGGCCTGAACAACACGGCTGACTTCTGTTTACCGTTTAAACGGTGTTTAAACGGACTAAACGGCCGTTTAGGTGAACAGTGCACATGGATATATTTAGATAAAGTGACAAGTGGATCTCACAGTGAATAGAGGATAATATAGAGGATGGATGAGTGCGGAAGAAATGAATATAGAGAATAAAATTTTGATGACCAAAATGTATAGAGGATGAAAATAGAGGATGATGAATGCGGACAGCCTAACTGGCTGGCTGGGACAAACCTCGATGTTTTGTCAGGTCAGCACGTCCGGATCAGTGGTCAGTGACACCGTTGGGGGCCCAGGCGCCCAGCCTATGCCTATGCCACTGGGGCAGCGGTAAACGGGGTTTCACTGGGATAAAACTCCACAGTGACTCGCTATTCATTCACGTGCCCTCAAACCGATGAATTAGCACCAGCAGAGGGAGTACTCCCTCAGTCTAAAAAACCCACAAGTTCAGTTAAATTTAGACTGTTATAAATTTAACTGAAATTATAGATAATATGTATCAAAGTATTTATGTTATCAAATTTGTCCTCACAGGATATTTATTTAGTGTCATAAATATTAATACTCCTCGTTGTAAACTTGGTTATACTTATATAGGTGGATTTTTTTTGGTTTTGATTCATATTGGTTTGGTTTTAGTTTTACCTATAAACCTATGGAGTTTTTTAGTAGCACGTAAGTATAGGGAGCAGACAGCATTGTCCCGGCATACATTTAACATTTGCTTCACCCACAAGCTGCGACAAACAGAGGGCATCCAACCCGACGAGAAAGCCGTCGTCGCTTTTGTTCATGCGCAAGCGCAAAACACATGAAAGACACCTTTTTCTCTTCTTCCTTTCTTTTTTGCTTCCTCTTTTCTTCTACCATATAATTTACAAACGAGAGAATGAAAAGGCAGTTGGTAAAGGCCACTGAGATGCCCTATGTAACTATAAAATGGTCACTTCCAACTACAACCACCGAATCATGCCTTGTCCTATCTCGCTTGCTCTGTCACTCACTACCACCGACGCACTAGTAGTAGAACATAGCTTATGTGGCACAAAAATGGGGGTCACTATCACCACTCAATAGGCATACAACCTCGTATGGGAACGTACAAATTCCATGGCCAATTATATTGACTAATTAGGACACTCAGATGCGTGATTTTGGAGAAACGCGACGATTCGATATTTTCTGTGGAAATTTGGATCAACTCCGGCTCTGGTTCCACTGCACACTATAGCAAAAAGATACTCCCTCCGTCCGGCTTGTACAGCCTAGCAGCCATACGACCCTCTACTCTGCGCCTAGGGGAATCTATCGTCAGCTCCATGTCTAGCCAATCAGCCATGGTGCTGTGGCCTGCGCGCATGATGAAAGACAAGAAATCTGTCTGTGTAATAGGGATACATGCGTCTTTTTTTCTCTCCACTAACTTCACCTTGGAACCTATATTTAGAAGCATTTGCGGACAGAGGGAGTACTAGAAACCAATAAAGCATGCTGGAGACGACAGACGAGGAAGTCACACCACGTCAGCTGATGGCCCGAACAGGAGACGAGAGCGAGGCCCGTCTGCTGTCAGTGAATCAGGGAATAGAGGAGCAGAGCTGGCAGGTTCATTTGTCCACACTTATATACGCAGGCCTCGTTTATATATCAAATTTACCCCAAATTCCACTATGCAAAAAGAAGATTTCCCATCACATCAAAATGTCAGCACATATATGGAGTACTAAATGTAGATGAAATCAAAAAATAATTGCACAGTTTTGTTGTACTTTGCGAGACGAATATTTTAAGCCTAATTAATCAATATTTGGATAATTATTACTAAATAAAAACAAAATTGCTACAGTGTAACGGAACATTTACTATGCAGAATTTGGATCCCAAATTTGGGATCTAACACAAGGCCGCATACGCTAAAAAGGCAAGCAAACAATAAACACACGGGTTGTACGTATACGTATAGTATATGCTCTTACTCTACTGGATTTTTTTTTTGTTTATGCCCTCTACTGCATTTGATACGTGGCTCAAGACACATCAGTCGTGTTCGAGCAGTTGAAACATCTGCGCGCTCACAGCTGCGGCCCAGCTACACTACAATACTACACTGCAAACATGCATGCATGTCTAATCAAGCAAGCTGGAAGCCACTTTCGAGTTGGATTTACACAGTCAAGCTCACGTATTCATTCCGATCTTATCACGTCCAATACCTCTCTAGTCTCTCCACGGCCCACGCAAACATTCCAGCTGAAAGAAACAGATCACCTGCCAAAGAACATGCGTGCATCGGTGCATGATCAGGTCACTCACTCTGGTCTCCTGCCCTAGTTTCAAACGCGTAACGGTGGTCGTCTAGCACTAGCTAGCAGGCCCTGCTTACTACTAGTACTCCTGTTTCAGAGCTTTTGTTTCCTGTGGGGTGTGTGCGCGCGCATGTGTTTGTCTGCAGACCATTAGTAGTAGAACAGAATGATGGCCCGTGCCTTGTACCGCCGCACCGGCAGCACGGGCATAGCATGGTCGTCGGTGGAGCTGGTGGGGTCAGTCCGATCCTTAAAAAAAACCAAAAAAAGCCAGTGCAACCGTGCAACTGTGCAAGTGCTGCGATCGACCGCACGGAATTTTTAACCTGCAAGCAATGTTCGTGTTCCCGTACTTGAGGAACGACCCAGCACGTATACATACGGCTCTACCTGTGGCCGTATAGGTGTCGGTAGTTCGGTACGGTGTCACCACCTGAACTTGGGTCAGAGCTCTCTCATGTCTCATCGTACAACTTCAAAGCCAGTCTGGAAATCCTTGCGCTAAAGAACCGATTCAATCGTACACCCTCCGTTTTAAATTATAAGATATTTTGATTTTTCTATACACTTAAGTATATATTGTGAGTAGCTAGATACATAGCAAAATAATGTATAAAGAAAAACCAAAATATCTTATAATTTAAAATGTAAAATGGAGAGACTAGTGTAGAATATAATGCCCACAACACAACCGCAATTCTTCAGAAGAATGCAAACAAGCAAACAAAGGGAAGGGAGATCAGAGAGCTGAGTGCCTACTAGGGTAGTGTTTAGATGGTGTAAAAGTTGGTGTAAAGTTCCTGTAGCACTTTTTGTTGTTATTTGGTAAAATTTATCCAATCATAGACTAACTAGGCTCAAAAGATTCGTCTCGACATTTACAGACAAACTGTGCAATTAGTTATTTTTTTTACCTACATTTAATACTCCACGCATGCGTCCAAAGATTCGATGTGACGGGGAATCTTGTAAAATTTTTGGAATTTTAAAGGAAGTAAACACTGCCTAGGTAGGTTATCACTGCATTACAAAAGTAACTGTAAAATAAATGAACCAAATAGTCCTGCCACAAGACACGGGACGGCACTAGTGTACGTACCACCACTATCTATCATCTCGCTTGCCCGTGAAGCAACAAGTATGTTTTGCCGAGGGCTACTTATTCGATTCATCAGTGCTCTAAGTCTAGGTTTCATTTCATTTCATTTCCCAAGCTAAGCAGGACTTAGTGGTGCCCTAGTACGATCCTCACCTCCATGCCGAATGGCGAGCACGGGCCCCTGGGGCCCGCGTGCGAGCTCACGGTTCACGAGCCCACTCATGTGCCGAAGGCTGCCCTTGCCGCTCACGGAGAGCCACACACTCACAGATCACTTGGGGCCTGCCTGAGCCTGATCCAGTGGAGCAGCAGCTAAATGAGAGCAACATTTCAGCTGCAGCAAATATAATGGCTTGTTTTGTTTGGCAGCCAGAGAGGAAATTAGGAGGACTCTCCTCGTCTGACGAAGCTACGTACTGCGCTGCTTGCCCTCTATCTTCACGAAACGATGCATGCGTGTGTGGAGACTAGTAGCATGGAAAAAGTAAACTGGCAGCAAAACTATGGAGACTGACCCTGACCCTGACCCGTCTATGTTGTACTTAAGATCGACTAGCAGTGATAGATCTAGCGGGTACTGACTTTGTATACGCGATAAATCACCCTAGAACTAGAACATGAAGTAGGAGAAGAAACTATAGAGAGAGAGGAAAGGTGATTAGTTACCGACCATTGGTCACCCTGGGCATGAAATACCGAGAACCGAGTACCGAACTGAATTTACCGAGAACGGAACCAAATTTACCGAAACCGAAAAAAATCGGTTCCCTGTTCGGTTCCGAGTTTCCAGGAACCGAATTTACCGAGGTAAATACCGAAACTGAACCGAATTTCCTGAATTTACCAGAAATGTGATGAGTTTGAGTGTTGTTATATTATTGATTGTATTATTATAGACTATTATATTATGTATTTTTGGTACTCACACTTATAGTCTTGTGGACTTTTATATGTATATGTATTTTGCACTATTATTCTCTATGAAATCATGCCAAAATTAGCTTTTGAACATGCTATTACATGTTTCTGTGATTAGTTCGGTACTGTTTGGTAAATATCGAAACCGAACCGAATTTACCGATACCGAATTTCCTTGGTACGAAGTTTTTTTAGAACCGATCGGTACCAGTTTTCTGAGGAACCGAATTTGCATAGGTACCGAAGAACCGAACCGAAGAACCGAACGCCTAGGGTGAACCATCGGCGGCCTTGGAACTTGGAAGAGCTCGAGTTTGCCATGCAGTTGGTGAAGAAGAAGCAGTGACAATGGGGCAACGTCGGTGTCGGGCGGTGTAGTGGCAATGGCGGGAGTGAAGACTGGTAATGCTTCCCGTCACTGGCAGCGCCCCTCTCAGATCAGATTAGAGTTTAGATGTCAGTGGGGAGTGGCGGCCCAGAGGAACCTCGTACCGTGAGCCCTAGCCCCCACCTCCTCTATATAGCAATGTGCGACGGGGGCCCACCAGCCATATATTGGGCTGGGCGCCTCCGATCAGGGCGTGAGATCAAGGCCCAAGTGGCCGTTGGGCCAGCCGTGGTGGAGATCAACCTAACAGTCTACAGTAGCTGCTCGGATTCATGAGCCTGCATCCCCCTCCCCTTTTTTGATGCCTCTTTGGGTATCCCGTATCCAGTTCCGCCCGAACCTGTTCGGCTCACTGAAATTTCGCTAATACTGATGATGATTTATTGTGACAGGAAACCGCTGATAAGTTCGAGCAAACAGGGCGGCTGGCATTACATAATTCATTGACCATGATATATAATTGGTCACTGTGTCTGCATAAAAGGATGAAACATGTCACTGTATCTCGCAGAGACAGCACGTGCAGGATGTCATAGGATAAGGTCCCCCTCTTCCATTTGTCTCTCTCTAGCTAGTACACCCCGGCTGGCGGCTGCACCACCTTGAACCTTTCGTCCACTCCTTGCCCATACAAATGCCAGACGTCAAGGAACTTAGAGCAGTGCAGATTATAAAGTTATAACACCAAAATATACAATGTATGGTCACCATAAGCATAGTATTGTTGGTGCTTCTGGCTAGAAAAAACCACCTCCCTGAAGGAAACACGATGATAATTTCTGCTTCTCCTTGTCACGGTGAAACATACTCCCTCCATCATCCTGTGAATACATCCCGCTTTTTAAGAAATCAAGAGTTTCAAGTTCAACTAAACACGTATAAAAATAATGCATAAGAAATATCGATAGATATTTTGATAAACTTTTAAAGAAAAGGACTCTCAACAAGGGAGATGTGCAGATACTTTGGTACAAGAGGGATAGAGAAGGTTTGTGTTCCATAGCCAGATCATCGATTTTTCTTATCTTCATTCAAACATTGATGGCGACAGGATAAGTAAATCGTAGTCGAGCTCGAGCAAGCCTTCGGAAAACTTTACACAAAAATGTGTAGTTCCTTCCTGAAGCTGAGTTGAGTTAGAATGGTGTAACTCAGTGATTCTTGGCACTTGAAAACAAGCGCTGTTGTGCAATAGCTTGGTAGGATGCAGTGCTGTGAAACTGCCAATGTGTTGTTGGTTTGCAACGGCCTCCACATTCAATAATTTTGACCCCCAAAAAAACATTTAATGTGTCTGTGGTCATGAACTTCTTTTATTTTTGTGCTTGTTTGTTTGATTGATCTACAGCTAGATTATGAGAGTCATTCCAGATTTGCAAGTGCTCTGTTATCGTTGCTGGGGTCATCTACTACGCCTACGCTGCCCACCCCTCATGCGCGCTCCGGAATGCGAATGCAGCGCCGCGATGAAGCCTCATTCTTGAGCAAGGACCGTCATCAACCGTGTTGCCGTCTCGGCGTTCATCATCTGCAAGACTGCACCTGCAAGAATTTTTCATTCATACGGGCGGCACCGTCGTCCATTGTTGGTTGGCCTTGCCGGCTCCTCCTCGTCGTCGTCCATGGCTGCGGCACGGGCGGAGCAGGACGGCGGTTCCAAACCCGAGAGGCTACGAGGCAGGCTCATCTCCTGCGCGGCCAGGACAATGAGGCCCGGGCTTCCCCGTGCTGGAGCTTGTCTCCTCTTCAGGCTTCAGCAGCGCACCACTGCACGCTCCCGACGACCGAGCACCTACCTCCGCCATGGTTGATGCATCTCCGTCCGGCACGAAGGAAAGGATGCACCGTGCGTGCATGCGCGAGGCCAGGGGCCAACTGGAGCGGAGGCTACTGTACAGACTACAGACCTCGTCCTCAGCTTCCTGCGGATGGAAATGGAGCCCGTGGAAAAGCATTCGATTTGGTTGGAGAATCGCTTTCTACACCCATGGAGAAAGAGCCCTACCAGAGGGGTTCTTATAACCACAAGCAGGGCAAAACTTTATACAGATGCGGAACACTTCACTACCTTCACAAAATTTCAACTAATTTTTACTGGAGCTGCGAGGTCTATAAGTCAGTGTTTTCAGATGCAACCTCCCAAAATTGTCTGAAATAAGTTACAATACCTATCCATTTAAAAATTTCAAATGTCTTCACCACTTACAGGTTCGCAACGTCATTTTCTAGCGAAATACACAACCTAGTTGCAAAGACAGTACTGGTAATTCGGGTGCAGCAAGGAAACATATGTATGCTGCCTGAGATTCTTTTTTTTATCGGATACAACTTTGGATACACACAACCCACACACCCACACCACACGTACACACGCGTACGCGTCTGTACACACGCAAAGAAGATATTAGGAGCCACGTGTGCGGAAAACGCGCATTACCACCAAATGCGCGCGTGTACGTGTACCCTAAAATTTCTAGAAAAATTCCAGAAAAAGATGCAATCACCAGGGTTTGAACCACGTCCCACTGGACAGCCCTACAACTGGACCACACGCCCATTCGCGTATGCTGCCTTAGATTCAACGAGCTGCAAACCGCCACATCAAATGTGAACCCTGAGGCTTTATACGTTCCAACAACACTTTTACATGCATGGCTCCAGACAATATGGGCCAATGAAAAAATACTGTGACACAGTGCAATGCACGTTGGGTGATCTGAATGGTTAGCATAGAGCTAACCGGGCGACAGTAACAAAACAACTGTCATTGATCGACAACAGACTCCAAAATCACTGAAACAAACAATGGCTGGAGCAGCCTCTTTTTTCTGCTTTGGTTGCCAAATACCGCCCCAAGATTATACAAACATGGCAAATATGATATAGCTGACTCAGCTTTCATCTTCGTACCGTAACACCATTCATTTACACATTTCACCTCTTCATGAGAACCTGCAAGTTTCAGTTGGGTTAACAATTATCAAGAGCAACAATAACTTTAAAACACATGCAATTTTTTTTTTAAAAAATACAGGACTCGAATAATAATATTTCCTGAGAAACCATATCCTTCAGAGATTATTGCACAGCCATCTACTCCCAACACCATAAACTTGAACTGATTAAGTGTAATTCCAAGCGAATTCTGTGAATATTTGAAAGATTACAGTTCTCTTTGATTGTAGTAAGTAGTCTAAAGAAAATGAAGGTAAACTATAATGTGGTTGCAATAAGTTCTTCAGCCACAGTTCAACTCATATGAAACTAGGTTCCCATATTGGAGCAACAATGGGTCAGACAAAATTCTCAGGAGCTAATATTGGACAACAACTGGATGGATAATTGAATACACATTTTCACCATGAAGCATATGCCCCTTTCTAAATCTGAAAAGTGTATCTAGACAGAAAACTGTCATGATGATTACATGTTCCCAGCAAACCATCTAAAAAGAATGAGGGATGCTTGAATATCTGTAAGCATCCTCAAATTGGCACATTTGATCTGCTGAAGTTCTTTCTTGGGCGAGTATCTACCACAAGATCTAAATTACTATCTGTCTCTATTTTTTTTGCAAAGTGTATTTTGTTTCGTTAGGAAAAGAATTTGAAGAGCAATTACTATATTGATATTTTATTTATGAGATAAAAAATTATAATCATAAGCAAGATTTTTTTTAATATGTGAATCTAATGACATCAATTGTGTCAAAAAAAATATGTGTTAAAGGAGTAATCGGTAGTCAAAGCCTTGTATACGAAATAAGCTCGTAATTTCAAACAGAGGGAGTACATGATTTCATCATGCAGTGTTCCAGTGACAGAATATTTCTATCGTCCTAATGCATTATGATATCCTGGGAGCTAAAACAGAGCCTAAACAGTTGAAGATCCAAAAGAAATGAAGGTATAAAACAGCGTAGAATAATTTTAAAGCTAGCTAATATATGACACCTCTACATCGGATCATTAACAAATAGGTACTGCTGACAACTACACAACTGGTTGGACACAGTATTGTTAGGTTTAGCTAACAGGTACCAGTGAATTAGTCCCATCAAAAGAACATCAAATAGACACTAAGATGAACACATGGATCAAGATTAACCTGATCACAATGCCATTTCTGCTTGCAGTGCAGCAAGCTCATCATCTTCAGCTGTAGCTTTCTGTGGAGCAGGGCGAGCTGGTTGCTTGTTGGTTGGGACATGCACTGGATGCACTGGAGGAGCTGCAACAGGCTCCAGAAGCTGAGATTCCAACTCTGCCCCCTCCATTTCTTCAAGTTCCGCTTCCAGTTCATCCTGTAAGTTTTTTCAGTTTAATAAGTGGTAAATGTGTCAGAGAAAACTATGCAGTGCTAGATTGCAAATCTTAAATGCCTAAAGTGAATTACCTCGTCGAAATCAGCAGAAGCTCCAAGAGGAGCTGACAAAGCATCCTGAATTTGTTTCATATTTTCAGTCTGTTCATTAATTTCATCCATGGTCTTGTCAACATCATCAATGTTTCTGCAAGGGCATGGTAAATAATCATTTTAAGACCTTGCACGACTAGGTGTGCAAAACCTAAAATGGACTCAAAATTAATACTGACGTCGCTTTTTGCATTGCTTTCATAGCTGCAGCTCCAGTTCTCAATGCATCAACAGTCTCTGTTGTAGCTTTAGCTGCTTCTAACATGATCATCTGTATAAAAAATGGGTTATACAGTTAACACACATAATGTACAGTAAACAAAAAGCTCAATGTTTGAGTGCAAATATACCTGATCATGGATTCTCAACTGAAAATTTCCAAGCTGCTCAATTTGTTGCTCATAAAGTTTTTTCCTCTTCAAGGATTGGATAGCCGCTGTTAAGAGGAAGTTTATTTGTATTAGCACAAGTTTCTATAAATCCAGTCTCCATTGCATAAGAAAGGAAGTTGGTAGCATTTAAATATGATCAACATTAATTTACATGGAAGCCAAAAAGAGGAAAAATAAAGTGAACATAAGCTGTATTAGCTAATAATGCATGATCATGAGGTCTTCAGGTAAAAGATGTTGAAAATTGATCCACAAATAATGGACCATGGAATTTGAATTCTATGTGGATCTATTACATTGCAAGTGCATACAAACCTAAATTCATTTTCATAAAATACTATGTCAGCATGTTGACACAATACTAACAGCTATAAGCGCAATAACTGTGTCAAAGGAAATACCCGCATATTTGTTGATCCAATGCACCATGCACCAAAGTAAATTATATACACAATATGATGGATAAGCCTAGATTCATTTTGATAAAAATACTATGTCAACATGGTGACACAATTCTAACAATGATAAGCAAATAACTGTGCCAAAGGAAATACCCATATATTTGATGATCCAATGCACTATGCACCAAAGAAATTTATATGCACAAATACACAAATATGATGGATAAGCTTGGAGTGCAGCATGTGCACGGAGGAAATTCAGATTACTTTACAAAAAAAAACATGTCATCTCCAATCGTACCGCCAGAGCACAAGCATACATTTCAAACTGCACTATTGTGGTTTATTACCATACCTCTTTTATTCTTTGCTTTTGAGAACTCCTTGGCTCTCTCAAGCTCAGCGGCTGCTTTTTTCTCCAGCACCTTTTCTTTCTTCTCCAGCATATCAAGTGTCTGAATATAAATAAAGTGAGCTTTTAGAACTTTCTAATTTACTATGGCATAGACATTACATGTGCCAAGTTGGAAGCTATAACAAAAGCATAGTTCACTAGTTGGCTAAACATATACCTTTAACAATACTGATCCCTTTCTAACAGGTAGTAAAATGTTAGAGCTTCAGGAGCAAATTCAGAAAATCAAAGAACGATCAGACTATAAAGGTATTGATCATAAATAGATGGAGCTTATGTCATGCGAAGAACTTGACCATCCCATAAGTTGAGATGAATTTAACAACATGTGAGAGTTCCAAGACACTAAAGTAGAAGTGTGGGAAATTTTGTCGTGCACATGCATGATAAGGCAACAAGTGATGTTCTATTTTGGTTAACCGTTATAATAACAGTTCAATACAAAATGAAGGGAACTCTGAGGTCACGATTATATTTAGGCAACCAAAATAAGAAAACATCAATACATTACGTGGCAAACAAAAAAAGAACACCTTAATGGAAGTAAAACAAGGTAGTCATACGCCAGGAAATAAATAAAGAAGAAAGAAAGGTCACCTCATTTAACTTGTCCAGAGTGGCCAAAGCATTGGAGTTGGCCTGCTCCTTGGGCTTCCCGAAGATCCTATTGAACATGGACATGGCTACAACACTCGCAACAGAAACTCAACAACACCTGCGATAATTTTTGCAAAGCAATCGAAGTTAGCAGGCATAATACGTGCACATATTAGATTCAGATCCGAATACAAATAGTAGTATGTTAGGGTTTGGGCGCACGGTTTCGCACAGCAGGAAGGGGAGGGAAGACCAAGGACAGGGCGTCCCTACGGATTGCGTTAAGGTTTGGGCGCACGGCTTCGCACAGCAGGAAGGGAAGGCCAAGGGGAAGGGCATACCTGGTGGTGCTCGTCGCCGGCGAAGGTGGCAAAGTCGGGCGGCAGCGATGGCCGGCCCAGTCGTCGGTGGGTGGGGGTTGCGCACACGCTTGAGGAGTTGGGTTGGGGGGCCTCGTCCGGTGCTGTGGGCTTAGATGGGCCGCTTGACTGCCCCGTCCGTCCTGCCTGATGGTAGTGAACGGCCCGGATGCATCGACTGCAGGGAGACGTCCGGGTGATTTGATTCCGAAAACGATAATGATATGTATCACGTCTGGCCGGACGCCATTCTCCGCTCATTTCCCGCATCCGCTCCTCCCTCCCGCCCCCTTTCCTCACCGTGGAATCTCCACACCACACGCGACACTCCTTTGTCGAGCCGTGCCCCACCCCCACGCGCGTCGCATGAGCGCGCGCCCCGCTGCCCCCATCTCCCTCCTCCCGCTCCGTGCGGCGGCGTCCCCAGCGCGAGTCCTCGGTGACTCCCTTACTCACGGCCACCCCTTTCCACTTCTCCGCCCGGCCACCCCCTTCCTCGTGGCCCCACAGCTCGCTACCATCCCGCCGCCCGCGCTCCCTCCACCCGAGATGAGGGCGACCACGGCGGCTCCGACGAGGTAGGTCAGTCTTCTCTGGATCTGAGCCCCCCTCCTCCTCCTCCTCTGGATTTGAGCGCTCCCCCTCCTTCTCTGGATTTGAGCCCTCCTCTTCTGGATCTGAGAGACACGGCGGTGGCTAGGATTCCGGCGAGCTCTGGGTCCATATTCCCTCCTCCTATGTTGCAATGGGTGTTTTGGGATGTTGCAACAGATGATTTGATGAGGACACGCCTACAATGTCCAAAAAATTTTCCAATCTTTCACGGTAGAAATCAACGGCAACAATTATCAGATAATTTGGCACTCAAAAATCCAAGCAATAATGACTTCACTCACGGTCAATTGAGAATAGCTATGATTAATTTAAGAAGCGCAATACAGTAGAAGTAGTAATTTGATTGGATGAAACTGACGGCAATAATATTTGAACCAAACTCAATATACGTGAGGCAATAGCAGGATAGCACGACAGATAATCCTCACGCAAGACAATATTCATAATAAAGTATTGGATAGCTTGAATAAATATCATGTAGACAAACAGATCGTAGGTTCCGACCAATCCCTACAAGCAAATCCAAGTCGTACAGATAAACAAAATCAATTGAAGGATAATATACTCGGCTTACAAGTACTCAACATAGGTGCAATCCAAGCAGCAGAAGTTCTCCAACCCATGCTCTAACTCCAATTAGAGCACGATCTAGAGAGGGAATTCCGACAGGAACCAATGCAAGCCCGAGAATCAATTTTCAATCATACACCAACACAAATCCGCGAGGATCCGACAACACCAAGTAGTATTTCATGAGCGACGGCTCGACAAAAAATAACTCCACAATAAAATTCAACCTAGGGTGTGTTTAGATGAAAAAGTTGGGGTGAAAAGTTACTGTAGCACTTTTCGTTGTTATTTGGTAAAATTTGTCCAACCATGGATTAATTAGACTCAAAAGATTCGTCTCGAACTTTACAGCCAAACTATGCAATTAGTTATTTTTTACCTACATTTAATGTTTCATGTATGCGTTTAAAGATTTGATGTGATGGGTGAAAGAGGAAATATTTCAGGTTACTGTAGCAAGTGAACGCGGCCCTAATCTCCTAGGTGGCACGCAGGCCAGACTTATAAGGCACACAGGCCTCGGCACTAGACCAGAAGGCACGTAGACCTCTGACTCACGTCCGACTTGACTCAACCAAAACACGTAATTAATAACTAGCTAACACAGACCTAGTTTTTGTTCCCGTGATATAATATAATAAAATATTGTGGCTACTATGTAAAACAGAATGAAGGATGCATCTTGATCTCGATAGCCGGCATGGAACCAAACTGAATAATACTTGGTTTCCTTTTCTTCTTTTCTTCTAGTTTCTTGAACAGATTAATTCCCATAAAAAATTTACTTCGCTGAATGCTATTCTTCACCTCCTTGACGTGATTCATATCAATATAAAAATCACCAAGCTTGATAAAATAATGATACTCCATATTATTTTTTTTGTAATTCAATTGGAATAGAAGCATTTGCTCCCTTGGAATTCTTCATACAAATAGTAGTTGAATCTTGAGGAGCCATGAGCTCATCATGATTTTTGAATGTTGCAATGATATTTTTTATCGGTCGTTGCAACAGATGTTTTTGCGATGTTGCAGTACTACTGCTTGAGATGTTGCAGTACATAATTTTCGATGTTGCAACACATAATTTTCAATGTTTATGGCACATATTTTTTCGATATTGCAGTACATGCTTTTCAATATTGCAATACGATGTTGCAGTAGATATTTTTCGTTCTTGCATTAGATATTTTTCGATGTTGTATTGCATGTTTTCAATGTTGCAATACATATTTTTTTCAATGTTACAGTATTTACAACCTAATGTTGCACCACATAGTTTTTTCATATGTTTTTGTAATGCTGCAGTTGAAGTGTTACATGCTCTTTTGGGACAGGGGCGCGGTGGGGGAACGGGGTGCGTTAGGGAATGGGGGGACAGGAGCGCGTTGGGGAGCGGAGGAAGGGCGGGTTCTGTTTTCTATTTTGTTCCGAGCGGGGGGGGGGGGGGGGGGGGGGGGGGGGGGGGCGGCCGTGGTTCCGTGCGGGGGGGGGGGTGCAGGACGGGGTTCCATGCAGGGCGGGACCAGCGTCCGGACGCACTCGCGCGCCGGACGTCCTGCGCTAGAATCACCGTTCCAAAAATGACAAGGTGATGGATCCATTTCCTTGTAGCAGCGTACTGTACTTGCAAAGGAACGACCTGTTCTTCATATACTCCAGGAAGGGAAGGCAACCTCAGTCAAACATTCCAGTAGCAAAAAGGAAAGACAGCCTAATACCAAACATGGAATAGTATCTCAACTGTCATATGCAGATGTGTGACATTATGAGTCCACTTTCTTAGAACAAGCAATGTTCAATAGTGGTGACGACTGCCTGTTCATGTTCGATCTTAGCACCTGAAGCCCCAAATTTCTCCGTTTCAGAGCCTTATTTCTAGGCAACCTGAAACAAATGAAATCCTAAATTTCTTGCACATGCTACAAACGGTTCCTCATGTGAAACTAACTGAAAAGTTCAGCTGAAAGGATCTCTGTTGTGTATAGAAATATATTTAAGGAACTACCTATAACTTACTTCTCATCAAAGATTGAAGTATCATCCTCATGGGTCATAGATGAGCTTTGAAGACCTTTTTCTTCTGTTATTAATTAGGAATACAATTTAACATTAAGCATGGACACATACTCCAAGGATTTGGCTGATTAACCTCAAGTGCTTTAGTTGCTCGCGTGGAAAGAAACAATGATCATTTGGTCAAATGGTACTCCATATACTTTCTTCCACACTGAGGACAAGAGTGGAAGAGCCCGAGACATGACATCATATTGAGATTAGAATTCAGTTACGTTCAAAAAGTTCTTGCAGGTCGATCAAGTGAGACACGCTTATTCATTGTTAAGACTGGTGGCAGCAATACTATTATATACTCCTGTGTACCACAGTTTGAGCCTTTTGGGTGTTTCTTTATCATCTTCTTCTGCATGTTCTTTGATCGACTATTTTCAAGAATATTGCACAAAGCATTACAAGATCACTCTGTCTCTCACTAGCAGCAAGTTGCAGTTAGAAACCAAGTTACCATTATCAAGTCAATGGATACTTTGCTCGCAAAAAAAAGTCAATGGATACATTGTATGGATAATGCATAGCATGCAATTCAACATATGACGACCCTTACTCATGCATCTCCACAAGATATTCTAAAGTTACCGAAATTTGATGAAGATGTAACTCCTAACCAACAACACTTACTAGACACGTCCCTTACTCTGTAAAAACTACGCACCGTCGCGGAGGCCGTGGCCAACAAAGTTGGGTGCGAGATTTGCCCGGAGCGCCGACTGTGCAAATGCCGCTGGATTACTTGCGATTTGGGACATGGTTTAGGAAGTTCAACTTTCCGATGGTGTTCCAGTAACTCTGATTTGGTGCTCGTCTTCTGATTTGGCCGCTGGGTGCAAAAGAGCTCTAGAAGGTTTGTGCTGCAGGAAGGGTTAGCACTCTCTGGTTAGGCTTGCGCAAAAGATGTCGGACGACTGATCGGCTGTCGACATGGACCTCGGGAGTCGGACTCTTGCGCGTTGTGTGACCACTGACCAGGCACCTGAGGAGATTGATCACCTGCCATTAAGCTGTGTTTTCAGCAGAATTGTTCGGGCAAGAGTTCTTCAGGCTGTTGGATTGCTGGACCTTGCTCCTCAAAACCACATCTACTTCTGGTCTCGGTGGCTACAGTCCAGGAAAGCAGTCCCAAAAGCATCGTGGAAGGGGTTCGACTCCTTGGTTGCTCTAGTGGGTTAGATGCTTTGGAAGGATAGGAATGAGAGAACTTTCAAGAATGTTTCTTCGCCGGCGGCTTCTCTCGTCCTGGCAATTGTAGAAGAATGCAGTCTTTGGGACCTTGCGGGGTTCAGAGTTTCAGAAAACTACGTCGCTTGCTACCGTCATCACCAAACATTGTATTTTCATAGTACATGTGTGTGCTTTGGGGTGTCTGTGTGTTTGTGTGTGGTAACCCTCGAATTACCGCTGGTCTGTAGTTTTAAATACTCTTCCTCCTCTTAATGAAATATGTACCTCATGATACGATCAAGAAAAAAAACCTTCGTAAAAACTACAAAGTCATCTTGCTAAGTTCTAGTGAGCACATAAAGCGAAACGACATCGTGTTACACATGTGCTCTCACGGTGATCCCTAGAAAATTATTGCGGTTTGTCTTGTGGTAGTCAGCAGGTGGTGATAGCCCTATCTCATCTTTGTACTTAGTGATTAGAAATAGTATGTTGAAGTAAACCATGTGTTAACCTTGAAACAGATGTGTCCCAAGTGTTGTTCGATACCATTTGAAGCTAATTGAGGGTTGCACAACTATGGAGGACAGCTCGAGTACACAAAACAACATGGATTTCGTTGAGAGAAAATTTGGTTCAGAAGTGGGCACTAATGGGCATTTGGATCTTGATACAAGTGGTGATGTGGTTGATCAAAAACTATGTCGGTCTGTGATTGGAAGCCTACTCTATGTGATCACATCAAGGGCGGATGTGATGTTTAGTGTATGCATGTATGCAAGATTTCAAGCCCTACCAAGAGAAAGTCATTTGAAGGCGCAACAAAGAGAATATTGAGTTACTTGAAGCATACACCCAATGTTGGACTTTGGTATTCCAAGGGGTCACACTTTGAGTTGATTGGATATTTGAACTCCGATTGTGCGGGATGCAAGGTGGATAGAAAGAGTACATTGGGCACATGTCAACTATTGGGAAGATCACTTCTTTCTTGGTCATCAAAGAAGTAAAATTCGGTTACATTATCAATGGCCGAGGCGGAGTATATTTAGGTGGGTAGTTGTGCACAATTGTTATGGATAAGTGCAACATTGCTAGATTATGGGATCAAGTTTGAACAAGTGTCATTACTATGTGGCAATGAAAGTGCCGTAAAGATAGCCACCAACCTGGTTCAATATTCAACAACAAAGCATATTGATATCTGACATCACTTCATTAGAGATAATCAAGCCAAAGGGGATATCACAATTGAGAATGTGGGCACCGAAGATCAACTAGCTGACATATTCACCAAGCCACTTGATGAAGCAAGGTTTTCTAAGTTGAGAAATGAATTGAATATCCTTTACTTCTCCAACATGAGTTGAATGCACCCCAACATATGATATGCCTCTCCCCCAACAAAGCAAATGTGAAATTGCTTGTACATGTGCATTCATACCTTACTAGTATGTGAAAGTGCATATAGACACATCTAGTAGTAACTAAGTCATTCATTGAAAAACCAATAAATTTGAAGTACATATGGTGCCACTATTGCTTGTATGATTGATTGAATCTAGTGGTAGCATAAGACTTGTTCATGAGAAATTGAACCTAGTGTTTGCTCTAGTTGATGAGCAAACAAGTGTCTCAACTTTGCCAAGATAACCATTGAAAGATGTGTGAAGAAGCTTGCCAAAGGTTTACACCGAGTTAGATGTCTTATGCAAGTTGTTCAAGCCACAAGAAAAGGTAGATCATAGAGACAATGCAAGTGATCCTCAACTTTAAGTGATCCTCTCCATCAAAGTGGTGACTTGCAAGATTTCAAGTGACCCCACATCAACATGGTATATACCTTTCGTGGAAATTGACGACAAAGAGGGAGTGTTGGTCACAAATATAGATTGATGGGATTAAATTGGATGACAAAGGGGATTCATTGAAGAAAAGAAGGGGATCAAAAACATTTAAAGCACACAAGTAGGGGGAGCAAGCTCATGAACTTGGTTATTTGCATTTGAAATGTGCATATCCATGTGCTTGTTTGCATTTGCACAAGTTTTAGTTTAAGTCTTCAAAAGGTATTCTTGCTTGTGTGGTGTATGCTAGACTTAAAACTTGATTGATGATTTTATAACTAGCACGCATAGGATAAGTGGTAGCTAGACCTTATTTGTTGTTATCAAGTGTTAATAGAAACATGCCTATAATATTGATCTCATGAGGTTTCTAGTGTTTTTGATGTATAGCTAACCAAGGTGCTAAGGATAGAAATCAGATAATGAACAAATACATATTTCCAAGTGGTACTCTGAATGGTAACATAATGAACAAATACATATTTCCAAGTGGTACTCCGAATGGTATTCATGCTTCAAAGGGCGAGCTAATACTACCAAATCGGGCTTATGAAACTTATCCAAATTCTTTCAAGTGGTCAAAAAGCTTGGGCAAGCAACACAAATCCAAACCAAGTTAGTATCTTGCACTTGTGTAAGGTATTAACTTGGAATTCAAATTTAATTCATATCTTTGTAATGGTTGTCATCAATTACCAAAAAGGGGGAGATTGAAAGCCCTAGGCTTGGTTTTGGTAATTGAGACAACTAGTGGACTAACCTCTACTCTAGTGATGTGTATGAGATAGGTTAGTTCCACAACCAAGGTTGAGCAAGGATGGCAATCATGGAGGTGATGATGGTGCCAAATGGTGATCACGTACTCAACTCTTGGGAAAAAAGAAAGAGAAAAAGCTCAAGGCTAAAGTATAAGTTAGTAGACACTACTACACTCGCACCTTTTATAGCCACGTCGTAACCCCCATCGTAGTCTAATTTCGGCCTCAGCAATAAGCTGTCTATAGTGATAGTCGCAGTCATCACTGTCGCTATCTGAGACCGTCTGCGGTGTACACTCACACCACCGTATTAGCTTATGATCTGTCTGTGATAAGGTCCTTACTTTCGTAGCATTGGAGCATGACCCGGCTGTGTTGGTATACACTAATACCACCATGTTGGCTCATGATCCGTCTGTGATCAGGTCGTTGTTTTCGTCGCATTGGAGCACAACCCGCCTGTGTTGGTGTCCACTAACACCGCCGTGTTGGCTTATGATCCATCCGTGATCAGGTCGTTGTTTCCTTCATGTTATACCATGACCCGCCTATGTGGGTGTACACTAACACTACCGTTTTGATCAATGATCAGGATCACAGTCACCAAGCACAACGACCCGATTGTGTACAATGCATGTTCACCATCGCTTTGGTGCCTGGCGTGTCTTTGTCGAGGTGGACATCATCGTCACTTCAGCATATGAATCGTCTGGTCACTAGTAATGGTCATCATCGCATTACAGTACGATTCGGCTGTGATACACTATTGACCCCTGCCGCATGAGACGAATAGCAGCGGTGTTGGTTGTCTGCTTCACCAACGGCAAGTGTTACGACGGTGATGACAAAACAGACAACGACCCTTACATCCAACTGTGACAAAATTGCATCCAGTTTTCATAATTTATTTACTAATTTAGATAGGCTTAATAACTTACTGAACACACACCATATGGATATAATCATTAGACACCATTCATCATGTCCACAACGAAGAGTACTTTTTATAATAAGAAGCGACACTAACATAGCAACTGTGTCAACTCAAGAATTAACACAAGCAGTACATAGATAGGAGAATAATGGTTCTGCTCCCTACAGACTTACATAATGAAAATGAGGTAGATGTGCTCCGTTCCTTCAGATTGACACTCCTACTTGCAAGGCAAAGCTTCCTTCAACTTGGTAGCCAGTGCACCATGAAACTCTTCTTTCTCCCTTAGCCATTGCAGGAAAAGCACTCAGACTCCACAACATGCACAAAGCAGCAACACTAACAATATTCAACATACAATTATTGTAGTTATCAAGGAAAAATTGGACTGTATATAGAATCAAAACAACTCTCTACCAGAAGAAAGAACATCATATGCAACTTTACTGCTCTCCTACTGACTCCATGAACAAGGGAATATAAGAAAGATAGTGAGGTCCCTCTGGACGTAGCCTCTAGGTAGGTCTACGATACCGCACGACTTGGGTAGGGAGGACAAGAACTTTTTTGAGGTTCATGTCATATGCCATCAGTTTTTTGTCCTCACCAACAAGGAAAATCAAATTCCATTTCAGGTGAACTACAATCACTCTGTAGTCCGCATCGCAAACATCTTAACCAAATTCAATATTATTCCGTCCAAATATCTCCGACGTGGTCACCGTATGCTTCAATATCCAGTTATTGGTACCATAGTCTTCTAGGACCCAGAATGAAAGTTGATACTTCATAAACATACTAGCAGTACATACACACAACTGACCCTGAGCTTCATGGATGGAGATTGCTTCACAACGTGGCCTACGAATTTTCCTCCATGTCTTTCCCTGCATATCAACAGCAACTATCTGGGACAACTCCAGGCAGTGTATAAAACCATTAAGAAACACACTTGTCAAATATGTGCGTACAACACCCTCGCCCCATTTAGATTCCTTAAACATCCATGCTGCACTGTTAAATGAGTAGATGCTCACACCTACGGACTCACCGGCTCTCTTCTTCCCATATTCAATCATATGGAAATGCGAGGAGGCTGTTGGACTGAACCCAAGTGAGCTAAACCAAAAAGAACGGTTGTTATCTGGCAATAACCACCATTTGTTAGTCACCGGATTACAGACAACATAGCGAAACCCAACGCACCAGCATAGTATGAGCCTACGGCAGCAATCTGAGATCACAACATCCTCAATGGGGAAGGGTAAGAAGGTCAAGGAGGGGTATTCACCATTGATGCTGGTGAACTTGCGTTTGCCTTTCCAGCTGCGATAGAAGAATCTGACGACAATCTGGGGTAGCTCCTTACGGTACTCGAATTCGGAGATGAGGCGGTTCCAGAAGTGACAGACACACTTGCAGCTGCACAAGGTGCATGCGATGAGGCATTGGAGGATGAGGACGAAGACATGGTCTATGAGGACGGCCACTTCGTTCCTCTTGTTGGGGGCCTCCTCCATCTTCAGTTCTTGACTAGGATCTGGTGGAGCGGGGCCGGCAATGGAAATAGTTGCGCTGTCGCTAGAATTAGAGAAGGAGCGCCTATAGAGATTGGATCGTGAACTCCTTAGTAAACAGATGGAAGCTTGTTTCATACTTAGATGAGCGAAGAAGGGAATAAAAATCCAAAAAAGATGGAGGGAAGTGCGAAAGAATTACCATTGCCTTTGGATCTTGCGAGATTGGTGGCCATGGCGGTGATGAGTAGCAGCCTGGTCACCGGTGGATTTGTGCGGGCCCTATCAGTGAAGCATACCGCCGCAGGGTACTAGCTTGTCGGTGATGAGTGGCAGCTTGCACCCATTGAGCAAGGGCGGTCGCGTAGTTCAGCACTAGGGAGTAAGGAGCAGCGATGAGGAACAAAAGCTATGGGCGAGGAGAAAGACACAGGGTGGGGAGTGTGCTTTATAAGCAACCCTTTCAGACACAGGAATGGAAATTGTGCACAACTTCGTAAAAAATGCGTGGGCTTAGAAATTGGCGAAAGTGTTACCATCCAGACCGTATGTAGGCAGCGGTGAAGGCTACCGGCAATGATGAATGGGTCCTACGAAGATGTTCTAGGAGCCACTGTGCCACTGTCGCCACAGACGGTGGTGATTGCTGCCTGGTTGAGGGCGTCACTCACTCTACTCGATTGTAAACCGTCACTCGTTATACCCGATTGTAACTAGAAAAAATGTTAGATTAAGGGCCTGTTTGGTTTTCTCTTGCTAAAGTTTAGCTACTAAACTTTAGTCACTTTAGCCACATAAGCGCTTTTGATGATGTGACAAGGTTTTTAAGAAGAGAGAGAAGAATTAGTTTCATGCGGATGGAACTCTCTTGGCATGAATACCAACTCTCTATGAGTCATGGAATTAAATGTCTATGAAACTCTAGAATGAAACTCTCCATTGAGAAGGGGTGTTTCATTCATATTTTATTTTATTCTACATGACGTGGTCATCTTGGAAACAACGTAATGAAACTCTCCACTGAGACTGGCCTAAGTACGAAATAAACTAGAACTGAGTCCAACATTCAACAATCAACCTTCCATTAATATCTTATACCCTACATACAATCTACGGGTCCAGGAATTGAAATACGACATTCCAACAATCCTTATATCTTGCTTTGCTTTGGATAAGGGTCATTTGCATCTATCTCCTTATACGTTCAATCAATGATGGAGCTAGATGCAATAACATTCTTCCATTTGCAAAGACCTTGCAAGTATGGGGTAACCCATACCCAACTAAATAGGAGAATGGAGATGGGGAATAGCCTCGTGAAACTTCCTCTAACATCCCCCTGGGAGCAGTGGGAGGAAGAGGACAAGTAGAGCAATGAGGATATCTATTCCCACATCTAGATTGCATTCGTGAGCCAAAACTGCTCTGGCTCACGAATGCAATCCAGATGATGCTCGGGCCCTTTGAAAGGTCTTGATGGCTAGAGGGGGGTGAATAGCCTTTTAAAAATTTCTACAAAGGCAAGCTAAACAAGTTTATCAATACAACAAATAGCGAGATGCGAGTTTTGCTTAGCCTACAGGGTGTTTGCAAGCCACCTATCCAATTCACAATTTTAGTATAATGGCACTCAACCGCACAAGTCAAACCGAGAAGGTAACTACAACTACAACTAGCAAGCTACACAAAAGAGCTACTCTAGCAAAGCTAACTAGCTAGCAAAGATAATTAAGAAAGTAATGCGGAGTTGAGTTAGGAGAGTTTCACCGAGGGGCGAAGTATTGAGCCAACCAATATGATCAACAATGAATACCAAGACAACCGAACACCGGGATCAATCAATCACAATATGAAAGTGATGACACGAAGATTTATCCTGAGGTTCACGTGCTTGCCGGCACGCTAGTCCCCGTTGTGTCCCTCTTCACCACGTGGTTCGGTGGCTAATCGGTCTCACACCGAGCCTCTTAAAAGGCGCCACAAGAACCTACCAAATGGCAAAAGGTTGCAATGACACGAGCAATTTACTAATGTTGCCTTTGGCGCTTCGCCGAGGTAGGCACAAACCCCTCACAATCACCGGAGGTGGCCAAGAACAATCACCAACTCTTGCCAACGCCTCCAAGCTGCTCCAAGCCGTCTAGGTGACAGCAACCACCAAGAGAAACAAGAATCCCGCAGCAAATCAACCACCAAGTGCCAACTAGATGCTATCTCACAATGCAAATGCACTTGGATCACTCAATCTCACTTCGAATATGCAAACAAGCAAGAGAGATGAGTGGGAGGGGAGTTGCTTAGCTCAAAGTGCTCACAAGTATGTCAAATGTCCAAGAGAGAGAGCCTTGAGCCGGCCAACGAGTATTTATAGACGTACCCCTTCGAATATAGCCGTTATGCACTTGAAACAGCCGAAGTCGCGCTGACCGGACGCGCTGGTCGCGCGGACCGGACGCGCCGGTCACACAACGGCTCTTTTGTGAAACACTGACCGGACGCGCTCTACGCAATGACCGGACGCACTGGGCTCGACCGGACGCGCTGGTCCCGTAACTGACCGGACGCGCTGGTCAAGCCTGAGCAGCGCACAACGAAATAGCGACCGGACGCGCTGGAGAACTGACCGGACGCCACAGTGCCAGCGTCCGGTTGGAGTCCAGTAAGCTCCCTGATCGACCGGACGCGTCCGGTCGACTGTGACCGGACGCGCTGCGCGTCCGATCAAAAAGCTGAAACTCGCGTAGACACTGAACACTGACCGGACGCGTCCGGTCAAACAGAGACCGCGTCCGGTCCAGCGTCCGGTCACCACTGTGACCTCTGTTCGCTTCCGTTCGATTTCCGACTTCCAGCATAGTGGAAAATAGGCGTTTCAACTCCTCGAAAACGCCTGAATCCTGCCTCGCAAGCTCGGCGGGAGGGAGAGAGGACCCCAAACCCTCTCTACCGCTCAAACTCCACCGCCATCGCAAATGTGCTAACGCCACCAAGTGATCACGTCATGTGCGAGTGTGTTAGCATTTTCACAATCATTTTTCGAGGCGTCAAATGCATATGATTATGAAATGCACACCTAGAGGCACTTAGGATTTCAATAGCCACGTCATTCCCCTCTTTATAGTACGGCTATCTATCCTATAATGTAACCACACCCACTAGGTGTCTTGGTTACTAAAACACAACCCTTAAGCATATACCTTTGCCTTGATCACGTAGGGTTGCATCCAAATCCAAGTGTGGCCATCATGATCACCATGTCCATCTTGCCACCAACCTTGGAATGTACTAATCCTCATATGCTACATACAACTTAGGCATAGGATTAATACTTAGGCATTGTCACTAATTACCAACACCAAACATAGGACTTTCACCCTTGCTCCAGTGAAAGCTCTGAAAGATCCACCGGTGCCAGGACCCTTGCTCCAATGAAAGCTCTCCATGGTTTTGATTTTGTATGTTCTAACAGTGGATGGCAATCAGTAGCAGGACCGTACCATGGAGGCGTTCCTCCCTACCTTCGTGAAACACCCTCTAACACCCAGGACGAGCAGACATAGCCGCACCTAGGTGATGGCGGAAGCTAATCTTGAAGGCCTTCTCCTAGCGGTGCCAGAGTCGATGGAGGTCTAGGGTAGCCATGGTGACGGGAGACTAGGAGCAACTAAAGGGTTTCTCTGGTTTGTCCGATGGTAAGGGAGGAAGAAGGTTGGGATCAGAGTGTGCTTAAGAGGCTCGCCTTACCTTTGCTTAAATAGCCCCACCTCAAGACGTGAGTGGGGAAGGAACTGTCAAGATCTGTGACTTGCGCGGTCACCCACGCGGGTCACGAGCGACGGTGTGGCGAAGATGACGGGAAGTGGAAAACGAGGCGGTTTACATTCACTTCCACATTTCAAACTATCTAATGGCCAGTCTCAATGAGACTTTCATTTTCATTAAATAGGTTGCGTCTCCCACGCGATCTTAGTGGAGCACGCTTCTCCCAAAATGACGTTGGAAGTTGGACAGAGAAAATTGACTGCACCACACGGCTAGTTGTGAGTTCCCACACCACTTCGCAGAGGGTATTTAGCCCCCGCTCGGCCGCCTCCCCCACCTCCTCAATCAATGTACGTCGATCACTTCGCTTTGCATCTCCAACCCTCCGGCTCATCGCCATCCACACGCCATAGCTCCATCATGGTGTCGCGCGAACCCTCGGTTGGCCTCGTCACACTCCACATCGTGCGACATTGACGCTGGCAATCATGGTGATGAAGCGGCACCCCACATTGGTGACGGCGCTCCCTACCGACCTAGCCATTGAGATCACCGGCCACCTCGCCGCGACCTCGGAGCGGCCCATGGACGACCTCCGCAGCCTACGGGCGACCTGCTCGTCTATGCGCCGCATCTGCGGCAACCCCACCATTGGTCGGTGTCTGTCACTGGTTCGGTTCGGATGCGGGATGACGTGGGACGACCCCGTCGACTACGAAGCCCTCCTTGCTAGCCTGACCCAACTTAACAATCCAGAGGCTTGCTTCTTCACTGAGATACGAACCTTATTCATGGAAAATCATAGCCCTCGGCAATGCTCGATGATCTTGCCCGCACCGCCAATGGCGGACACAATCTGGCGGCCTATCTGGTCGCCCTATTGCTCTATAGTCACAATGGCGCTACCGGCGATGATGACACTGTGAGGCGGTACATGAGACGGGTCGAGGGCGAGGAAGGATCACGTGTGGCGGTGGCAGGCGGCGGCGGCGGTAGACCAACGAGTAGGTGGCTAAGCAAAAACAGGTGTGTGCTGTGCCGCCGCCCGGCCGTCAAGCTGATCTACCAATCGACGTGGGGCATGTTGTCATTGCTGCCGTCGGCACAGGTGTGTGGAGGTGTGTGGTGATCTTCTGTGCGCAGGCGGCGTCTACGACAATATTATAGATGAATGGGAACTTAGGGCTCTGTTTTGCAGCAAGGACTATAGGCTTCGCCAAGAAATCCATTTTTTTGAATGGGATTTTTCGAATGCGAATTTTGAATAAGAGACTAGTAATATAATTCACTCTTTACATGCGAGAGTGAATTACTCCCTCCATCCTGAAATGTAGTGTATTTTGGCATTTAAAAATTTTCCTCAAATATAGTGTATTCTGTAGCTTTTGATTTCATGTTGCTTTTCCTTAATTAATGCATAGAATAAAAATAGGAATGTGAGTTGCACGACAATACCAATTGTTAAAAAAAATGAAATGATACACGCAGGACTCATGCGTGGGATTGGAAATTGACACGAAAGTGTTACCATCCACACTGTCTGCAGGCGGTGTGAAGGCTACCGGCGGTGGTGAATGGGTGCTACGAAGATGTTACCACCTAATAACGACGGCCGTTTCATACGGTGTCATACATGTCAAAGGTGCACAAATGGAATGTTCCAGGCAACAGTAAACACAGATATGTTCACAGTTCAAACTCATAGTAAATAGTAGTAGTATGAACAATTTTTGTACAGGATGCAATGGCAGATTACAATCCACCTACTCACGGGGAGCATTAAGAATGATGTTCGGCACATCCATCATGGCCGAGACGGCTGCGGTCATGGGCTAAAAGTAGACAACGAGGTCCTCTCGATCGTGAAAGGACGACCATGGTGGGAACCCGGGCTCCAGCCGACGTAGGCCCCCACGTCAAAGCTAGGCAGCGGCTAGGGCCCCCGTGGCACCTTGGCGAATGCTATAGTTGGTCACCTCCATGACCTGTGCCGGCAAGGCACGGAGACGCTCCTCCACTATCACCCCCGCAGGCGCCACCGTGCAGACGGTGGTAACTTCTGCCTAGTTGAGGGCGTCGAAGCGGTGGCTATTTTTCGTTGACAACTGGGCGGCGATATGGGCGTTATCGTCGGCATCTCAGCGAAGGAGGATCGCCTCTACCATATGCCGGGCCAGGTCATCATTGGCCTGATGTAACTCTGCCACCTAGCCTACGCGGCGTGGAGCTACTCCTCAACGGCTGAAAAAGGTGACAACAAATCTCTACAACTAAACGCATGACGTCGCATCGCACGAAGTGAAAGAGCAAGATCGTGCCCAATATGACTCACTAGCAAGCCACACCTAGGTCTCGGCGGCCGCAGCCTCTGCCATGACCATTTCGTGCTCTCACATGACAAGCATCATCCGCACGACATCGAGGAAAAGCTATAGCCAATGCACCTCTCGGCTCTCCTCCCCGAGGGTGGATCGGGGCGCCGATTGCAGCGACACCGAGGTGCCTTCCCCATTAGCGGGGAAGCGCAGTGCCTAATGCGCCATGGAGATTGCACTTTATAAAAGGGAAGCATCAAGACCACCAGCGTAAGATAAAGTGCAAGATCCGTATTTAATTACCCATACTCCCGTCACAAACTATCATGAAGGAGGGGAGGACCTCTGAACACCCTCTCCTCCGGCAAGTCTTCCCTTGGGCACTTCTGCCGCTCCGTCATTGGATGAGATTTGGAAGATGGGGTGTGTGGGTGGTAATTAAGTTAACGAGTTTAGAAAGCACGCGTACTTGGTACCCCCTTTTGTCGAAGGATATATAGGCGAGCTAGGTGTCCGTTGGATTTCCCTATGATTGCACCGAGCGAGAGCAGGATTTAAGGCGAGGCCACATCTCCCATGATCTTAGTGGAGCACGCTTCTCCCGAAATGGCGTTGGAAGTTGGACGGAGGAAATTGACTACACCACATGGCTCAACTGAAGGGTCTCGTCCACCCGGTTGCTCGCCGTCGGAGTAGAATAAAAATAGGAATGCGAGTACCACAATGACATGAGCTAACATTTCATTAAAAAAACAAATCTTTATTCATAAGTCCAGTAAGTTACATTCGAAAGGTGTACAATAACAAAGATGTGTATCGAAAACTACTGGGTGTACAATAACAAAGACCTATCGAGTGCATAAAACAACCTATACTCGACTGTGACGTCGCAAAACTTCCACTAACATCACCTGAGAAGGGGCAAGGAGTGGAGTCTAAAATGATAGAGTTGTAGTCATAGGCTGCTCCGATGAAGAGACCCGACGCGACACCCACCTCACAAGGCTTCCACTTGGATCCCCCGTAGGCAAGGGTTGCAATGGAAAGCACGAGGAGACCTGCCCATGTGTCCGACTCCTCCACGGAAACGAAAGAGAGGATTACCCCCGGACATACCAAAGGCGGTGACTCTCCCTATATCTCCGCAAAACTTCCACTAGCAAAAAAAAAATTGGATCTATAGAAGTCCAACTTGTGAAAAATGCCTTTAGGTATTTCAAGGATAACATAAAAAGAGCCAAGCTAGATAATACAAAGTTTATTAATACTAAGCGACCGCCATACGACAAAAGCTTGCCTTTCGAACAGCTAAGTATTTTTTTTCAAATTTATCTTCTATTATCTTCAGGACAACATTACTAATCTTATTATGATGCATTGGCATACCAAGATAACACAATGGATACTCTCCCATTTCACAACCAAAAAGTTGTGTGTATTGATCATCTGTGGCAGAACCGACCGATTTAACACGCTTTCGGAGGCACTTGTCTTCCACTAGACACTAAGTACCCCGAAAGGGAGCTAAACCGAGCAGTTCCGTCGAGCACACCCAACAGGAGAACTCGAACCATCCACCTTTTACATCCAGGATCCAATAACAAAGTACAAGCTTACAATACTTATTCTATTTCATACAACATAGTCTTAGAAATAATTTATTACAATACCAGAGTTTAGAGTGCGATAACATAAACAACGGAAATAAAATAAACATCTAACGGTACGATATAAGGATCTGCCTATGCCCACCAGAAGAATCCTATACACAAGGTCTAACTTCTCAAGATGCACATGCAACAAGGGTAAAATAAACCCTGAGTACACAATGTACTCTCAAGATTTACCCGACTAGGGGATATATTTTTGACTCTCAAGGATTGTGAGTTTCTTGTTTGCGGAAAGCAATACTAAGAGTTTGTCCTTAGATTATTAGCAGTCATGTTTTATTCATTATCCAACATTCTATATAAGCACCTGTTCTAGATTCAAGCAAGTGTTGAGCAATCAGAGCCATTTTTCCTCTTTCATATGCTACTTATTACTACGGTGTCAGAGCGTAGTCAATCCATACCGTCACGTAGAAACGACGATTCACGAATCAATGTGCCCAGCTGGGTACCCTGAAAAACACACGCCTTGTTTGCACCCTAAGCACAATCGAGACCAACCCGTTCCACTCCTATTAAGGGTTCCAGGTCCCCGTCTAAACTTAGACTCCAAGCCCCCACACTTGAGGCCCGGCCTCAAAGTGGTGCTTAGACCTCCACCTATCCGCGCCTCCAATCAGTCGATTCGGAAAGAGCTGGAGCCCATGACAAGAGAGTAACAAGCCTTTCTGCTCCCGTAAGTAAGTATGTGCTCGGGATAATAAGTCTGTGACTTGACTAGGGTCCATACAACGAACGGTCCTTAATCTACACGGACAGAGAAAACAGTGCAACCAAGCTATGCCCCGTGGCCGCGGACACAACCTGTTACACCCACCAATACCCATACCAAATCTCTGCCCGGTCACTATTTCTCTTCTACTATTTTATTTTGAGATTTATGATAATAATAATCACTGTTGTGAGTAACGACAGGTTACCCACGCTACCGATAACCCTAAGCAAAGCAGCTATGCGATCCTCTACTACTAAGACTCATAGGTATATATTATTTATAAGCCCAAATAATAATACTAGTAATAAAAAAAAGCCTTACCGGAGACCGGATGCCTCAATTTGACTACTCATGGGTTACGATGGAATTTATTATAGTAACAAAATGAAACTCTTAGTAATCAAAAAGTCCGAGCAAAGACCGGACATGTCAGTGACTATTACAACAAATTTTACCACTCATAGGTCCGGACGGAATTAGTTATAGGCCCAATTGATATTATTACTAATAAAAATTACCTCATCTGGGTACTAAACGCCATGTTAATTATCACAAGCAAATTTACCGCTCACAAGTCCTGGTGGAATTATTTATAGGCCCAAGCAATAATATTAGTAATAAAAAATAGCCTCCCAGTGACCGGACACAACGGTGGCTATTACAACAAATTTACTACCCAGATATTATTGCTTGGGAGTAAATTTACTACCCAGATAGCCTCCCAGTGAGTCGGTAGTAAATTTGTTGTAATAGCCACCGTTGTGTCCGGTCACTGGGAGGCTATTTTTTATTACTAATATTATTGCTTGGGCCTATAAATAATTCCACCAGGACTTGTGAGCGGTAAATTTGCTTGTGATAATTAACGTGGCGTTTAGTACCCAGATGAGGTAATTTTTATTAGTAATAATATTAATTGGGCCTATAACTAATTCCGTCCGGACCTATGAGTGGTAAAATTTGTTGTAATAGTCACTGACATGTCCGGTCTTTGCTCGGACTTTTTGATTACTAAGAGTTTCATTTTGTTACTATAATAAATTCCATCGTAACCCGTGAGTAGTCAAATTGAGGCGTCCGGTCTCCGATAAGGCTTTTTTTTATTACTAGTATTATTATTTAGGCTTATAAATAATTTCATCTACACCTGTGAGCAGTAAATTTGTTCGGTCTTCACCCAGACCTTTTTTTATTACTAGGAGTTTCATTTTGGTCTATAAATAATTCCATCGTAACCTGTGTGTAGTCAAATTGAGGCGTCCAGTCTGTACCGGTGAGCAGTTAATTTGTGTTTATGTTTTTATTTCCAGCCAGGGACAGTTAGTTAAAATTGTACAAAATCATTCTTGATACATTTTGAGGAATTTAAACGTATAATTCCAGCTGGGCGAGCCATATAGGGTTAAATTTTTATTATTTCCTCGGAGCGATGACGTATTAAACTTATCAGACATGCATTTGAACGTACCTGGGCATGCAAGTTTTTAATTCAAGAAACTATTTTATTTGTCAAAATCACATCAAATACATCAACACAGAAACATATTCTGGAGTTTCTAATTCAAGAAATTGTATAAAAAAGCAAATACATCAACACGGCAACACAGCGACCTTTGGAGTTTGATGCTTCATCGACGAGTGGGAGACGGCCTGCTGCAGCCTAGATCGATCTTGCAATGCTGAACACCATGGCCGATTCACAATTTCACATCACAGAAGCACCACCAGGGCCACCGTGCTATCCATGATGCCGTTGGAACAGCTCCTGTCCTCGCAGATCCTCCGCTCACGTGCCGAACTACAGCAGGTGGTCCGCCTGGTGCTAGATCCGGCAGCGGGCAGCCATCGGCCAGGCTGCCAGCCAGCCTGCCACGCGCTGACCTGGCCGCGCCGGTGATCGGGAGACCGTCCGCCACACGAGAAGCAGCCAGGTACGATGCCAAGATCAGAAGATGCAGTCATCTTGCTCAGAAGGGATGGACGGGAAAGGCTAGTACATCGGATCCAAAAGAACCATGACAGGAGGTGCATGATTCTGGGCCTGCTGAGCTCCATCTTCGTCTTGCAGAAGAACTGCACGCCCTGCAACGTGCTCGTACGTCTCGCCGAGGAGCCGTATCTCCTACGCGCTCCAGGTCCAGGGGCCCTGCGCGCGGTCGTCGCCACTGCAGGTGGCCGGGAAGCCGCGCGCCGTCTCCGTGATGGAGAGCAGTGCGTTCGGGGTGGAGAGAACCCGTCGGCGTCACCCCAGTCGATGAGGCGGGGTGTCACCACCGCCACTGCGCGCTGCATGCAGGACGCGCCGTCGCTGATGGCGCCGTTGCCGCCGCCCGCCGGTGTGGTCACGGCCACTGCTGGTGGGCGAGGAGCCATCGCAGCCGCCGCCTCAGTGCACCTGAGGAGCGCCACAAAAGCGAAGTCGCACCCATCCGGCCCCATGCTCCGATCGGCATCATCCAGCCGCCGTAGCTGATGGGGACGAGGAGGAGGAGGCCTGCCGCCGTCATGGCCGGAGGAGCAGGGCGGAGGGCCACTGCCGGGCTACCGCGATGAGAGACAAGAAAGATACTCGAGATAATACTCCTAAATATATACACACGTACTAATGCAGAAAGAACGCCGTGATCATTGCAGAGGCAGTAACTCACTTCAAAAAGAAATTTGCATGGCTGGTGCGGTAGGCCACTAGGCCTGCATGCTTTTTACAGGTTTATTAATTATGAGTTGCCCCTTATTTTCCTGTTTTGATTTCTATAATTATGGTTGTGGGTCTGGTTGATCTTTTCACATGCAGGTGCTGCGTGCATTTATTTCCTGGGCGGTCGACCCGTCGCCGGAGGTGGGCGGCGCTCCGCCGGAGCGCTCAACATTATTTATCACCCAGGCATTAGAATAGTAGGTAGGTAGGGAGAGTATACTCTATAGCTAGCTACAAAATAAGTTATTTTATAGCCACCTCGATTTACGATAATTTTATATACTAATTTACGATAATGTCAGTATATATTTACGATAGTTGAATTACTATAGTACATGGGGATATTTACCATAATGTTATAGTAAATCACATAGTAAGGAGTTACTATAATCTCATAAATTAGCATAGCAATTATTGTAACTCAAAGTGGCTACAAAAATAAGTTATTTTGTAGCCAGCTGTAGGGTAATAGTTGTGTGTGTGTGTATATATATATATATATATATATATGCATGTGGATATTATAACATTCCTGCAATGTAAATGCACCACGTGTGTGTATATATATAATGATTATAAAAAATACGAGTTATGCATCGGGGCTTGCCTTGGGCAGGTGCAGTGTCAGTGGTGTCAGTTACGGGCGACTCCTGGAACTCCTCCGACACGAAGATCTCCTCCACATACTCTTCGACGATCTCCTCGTACTCCGGATCGTCAGCGGTCCCGAACTTCACCAGGTTGTTCTCTACATGCATGCGATAATGATGCAACATTTAGTATTTAGGCAACAACAACTCTTAACATGAAACACACATGCTAAGCTATAAAGCTAGCTCTAATGACTAAGGTAACAAGCTATCAATTAACTTCATCAAGCAAGATATCAACTCATCTGACAGTTGCTTCATTTTACAAACCGATATTGCGCTTTTTATTTATATTCGTTTTAAGGCTATTTCGCTACCATATGGAACAGTCTAATCTCGCGCTACAAAATTTACAACAAGCATATGATAATGCAACAAAGCTACTGCAAAATTTTCAAAGCTAAAGCTTTCACCTTTTTGCCACAACAATTCCTACAATATTTAGACTAATATTATTAAGCACCCTTAATTATTTTAGTGGCTCCGAGGGTCAACATATATACACACAAAATAAATACACCAGCAGATAGTGCATAATTCCAGGAGTCTAACAAAATTTATTCCACAATTTTTGGGCATCTACAGGATTTTAGATTAAATACACAAAACTGGTTCTTAAATAAACATACAAGCTATTTCTAATACTTCACAAAAAAGATAAACCAAACTGGCCCAACACGGCCCATGCATGGAGGCGGTTCACCGCGGAGAGCCTGCGCGCTGGTAATTAAGCAAAAACGTCCCTGAGCTTCCTCCTATTCTCGCAGCTACTATTCTCCCTATTTCCTCGGTCAACACTTATGCATGAAAGACCCCGAGAAACACTGTCTTCGCAACAGGGAGGTCCTCACGACTCCCCGCGCTCACTGGCGCGGCGGCACGGCACTGGCCGGCCACCTAAAGCTCTCACTGGCCTAGTTAGCGGGACAACCTCCAAGTTCGGTCCAAGTGCATGCGCTAGGTGGAGATACGGGAGCCGTGGAGTTGTAGGAAATGGTGGCCACGGCGAGCGGCCGCTCGCAACGGTAGCGCAGCCATTCCGGTCACCCTAGACCCCCGCGTAGCCATCTAGCTAGAGCGTGAGCATCCCCAACTTACCCTGGACTCGGTCATAGCGCTCGCTGGAGCCGATGGGTGGCAGAGACGGTTGGCCGCGTGCGACCAAAGAGGTGCGGCGGCACGGCCACGTCAGCAGTGCAAGGGCGGTGGTAGCGGCTCGGCTTAGGTGCGCAAGGCAAAGAAGGGTGTGAGGTGAGCCTAACGGTGCGGTCACTAGGGATCGAGGTGGTCGGATGGGAGCTGCCCACGGTCAAGGCAGATCCCGACCTTAAAGCCATGGCGGAGGGGGGAAAGACCCCAGAATTGAAACTCAGTGGGGCAAAGCTCGAGATGAGGTGGGGGCGAGTGGGCAGAGTAGCGTAGAGGCGAGCTATGGACACGTTGAATCAAAACACGACGACCTCTCCGGGCCGAATTGATGGCGCGGCACCACTGGCCCGAGTAGCAGAGGAGTGAGGGGAAAGAGGGTGGGTCCGACTTGGCTTGTCCGAGCCTGGGTGGAACATGGGCGCAGTAGCAGCTGGCCCCGTGCGAGCGCTGTGCGGCAGGGAGACATGCGTGTGCAGCGCCGTATGCCGCTAGACAATGGCGCTGTGCGGAGAGGGGGGCAAGGAGCAGGCGGACACAACGTTGAGGCGACGGTGGCCGCAGCGTCACGATGCAAGGCGATGGTGCAGGTTAGCGTGAGCAAGCCCACACGTTGACAAGCGAACGGGCCGGCAGCAGCGCCACGACGCGATGGGAGCAGCGCGCAGGCAGCATCGCAGTGCGGCAACGGGCAGGCGATCAGGAGCTAGATGTTGGGGCCAACGCGGCCAGCATGACGACGTCAGGCTCCCGCACGAGGTGACCGCACACAGACGACCAAGCAGCCCAAGACAAGTGTCGTGCACGCATTTTAAAGCACGCGTACCCACTAACCAGGCTTGACTCGAGCTCAACCAACTATACAATACTCGAGAGGGTACTTAGGGCTAGCTACCAGGGCTAAGCCTCGACACAATCTACTAACAAACTCAAGCAAAATAAATTCCCCAACATGGCCTCATCAAGCTGTTTCCAGACTTGAAAATTACTCTTAAGTCTTGGGCTGATTTTTGTTGCAAGTTCAATTTTCGAGCTACTAGAACTATCAGCTAGCAATAACACCTTGCTAAGACAAACATTACATTAACATCAACAAAGTTCGCACTTCAAACTTCATTTATGGTTCATATATGTCCTGTAGTATTTTTGCTCAATAAAAATCACTTTTCAACCTTAAGTGATCTAACAAGGACTATCGCGTCAACTTTCATTTAGCATTTTTATTAGTTATTTTAAGTTACTAAAATGGTTCTACGCACTTCAACACATGCAAAATCACATAGACATGATGCTCATGACATGCTTTGGTGAGTTGTTTTGCGCGGTAATACCAAGAGTGTTACATCATCCCATTCTTTTGCTTCCCTGTAGCAGAATAACTCTCTTATGGAAATTAATTTTCAATCCCACTAATTTTTCGAAGGCACAGAGTAGTAGTTTCATGTTTTTGCTTGTTCAAAATCAGGTTTCATAAAAAGTAGTGTCATCCACATATTGCAAAATAGAGAGGCCTCCATCAACTAGGCGTGGTACTAAACCGGTTATCTGTCCATCTTCTTTTGCTCTAGATATTAGTACAGCCAGCATATCAGTTACAAGATTAAAAAGCAGGGGAGATAGGGATCTCACTGTCACAATCCTTTCTTAGTTTGGAAGTATCTACCCACATCAGCATTCACTTTTATACCCACACTCCTTTACTTACGAGCTGGTTTATCCATTCACACCACTTTTCAGAGAAACCTTTCATCCTTAATATTTGTTGGAGGACATGTTACTTTGTCATAAACTTTCTCAAAGTCTAGCTTTAATATGACATCATTCGTTTTTTCCTATGAAGTTCATGTATTTTCTCGTGCAGTATTATTACCCCTTCCATTATGTTCCTTCCTGGCATAGAAGCAGTTTGTGATGGGCTTATTAATTCCTCGGTAATTGTTGTAATCCTATTAACAGCTACCTTTGTAACTATGTTAAAACTCACATTAAGAAGACATATAGGACGAAATTTCTTAATATGTGTGGCCTCTTTCTGCTTTGGAAGCAGTGTTATAATACCAAAATTAAGGCTAAAATGTTTCAAGGTTCCATTGACACTCCTTAAATAAAGCCATGAGATCATGTTTAATAATTTCCCAGAACGCTTGGTAGAATTCTGCTGTGAATACATCTGATCCTGGTGCATTATTGTGTTTCATTTGGAAAATTGCATTCTCATTATCTTCAACTGATACTTGTGGTATATCGTCCCTCCTACTTTCGTCCATAGTATTCACACTCATTAGGACCAAATAAGCCCTTGTAATACTATGTGATATATGATTTCAGTTGTTCATCACCTTTTATTATGCATCCTCAAGCTAAAAGATGTGTGTTTTTTTGGTGTTTACCATTTGCTACCAACAGGAGATACTTTGTATTGCTACCTCCTTTCAATAGTTGTTTTGTTTTTTGATCTTTGGCACCACCGTATTTCCTCTTCCCGCAATAACTGGACTAGCCTCTCTTTCAAACAGTATTTTAAATCAACTTCATGTTATTGTAGCACCAATGATTCGGGTTTTTTTTGTCCAAAATTGGTCTATCTTATTTGTGAGTTCGTGTTTTTTTTCTTTTCTGTAAGCACCATTGATAATTGGCCCATCCTCTTAGGCAACATTACTCGTGACCAACATCTATTGCAGTGCTCCGCAACTCGAAATCTGGTGCATAGAGCACTCTTATAGATACCCAAAATTAAGGTTCGCCTCTGTACAAAGTCACGGTGATCCCTAGAAAATTACAGCGGATTCTTTTATGCTGTTCGATTCAAGTTGACCGGAAGGAAAAGTCGTCAGGATGGAGTAGTCATGGTCAGAACAGATGGCTGGTACTAAAATTGACTCCATTTGGATGAGTGGGCACCATATAATCCAACCACAGAACTCTCAGGCCACGACCTGCGATCTCAAAAAATTCGCAGTGCAAGGTAAATTACTAGCTCCCATACGTCCCAAGCAGATGAGCACGTCCGGACGCTTCGCGCATGCTGCTGCCCTAGCCCATCCTTCTGTCTGCGTCTACCGCTGCGCCGTATCGCTGCTGCACGTGCACGTCCGTCCCCTGTTTGCCTCACCCTGCTCCGCACGCGTACCCCGCTCCCGTCCGCCTCACCCCACCCTGCACGTGCACCCCGCTGTGCCCGCCACTCCTTCCCCTGACCACCTCTTATCTCCACGCAGACAGGACCCAGGACCCCGGGTGAGGACGAGCACGCCCCGTCAGCTGGACGCGCCCCATCTACCGGCCCTCGGCTCGCCGTGCCCCTTCCCCTAGCATCTGGGTCATGCCTCTATGACTCTCTGAACATACCTCTGAAACACGAAACACTTGCAACATAAAACACTTAAATGCAACATAAGTCTAAAGCAAATGAAATATTTGGAACATACACTTGTAACATGTGTATAAAACATATGCAACATCTAAATAAAACACTTATTGCAATATAAGACTGAAACAATTGAAACATTCGAACATACTCTTGCAACATATGTATGAAACATATACAACATCCAGATAAAAAACGCTTGTAACATACGTCTGCAAACAAATGAAATATTTTAAACAAATGCTTGCAACATGACCCTGAAACACTTGCAACATGCCTCTCAAACATTGCAACATATGTCACATCCCGATCTACTTTTGTAACATCCATATAAAACACTTGCAACATACCTCAAATAACATCTAAAACAGTTGAAACATACATTTGCAACATAGAGGGAGAGAGAGGCCAGGGCCGGTTGATTTCGGCCTCGGAGTGGGAGCCGGCGCCGAGCGACAGCGCGCGAGCAGCACCAGCACGGGCCGCGCTTCGTGGGTGCCCTTGCCTCGGTGGAGACCGACTTGAGGTGTGCGACAGCACCACCAGCGCAAGCAGAGGCGGGCGGCGCTGCCCCCTACCCGATCTCGTCCGCATCGCAGGATGCCATCGCAGAGGGAGGGTTCGGACTGAGCTCTGTGGAGAGGAAGAGAGGCAGAGGTCAATTAGTCGTCGCTCCTGGCCCAAGGTGCCATCGGAGAGGGACGGAAGTAGTTAGGCGAGCGCGACGAACTGAAGCCGTGTGATGTTCAGTGAACTTTGGTGGAGAGGAAGGCGGCTAGCGGCGCTCAGGTGAGGTGGAGATGGAGGATGACGGCCGACCATCCACGGTCGAGAGCGCCGCGGGAGCGCGGTCACGGTGGAGCGTGGGAGTGGGGATTGGTGAATGACGTTTGTAAGGGGGTGTTTGGGACCGCTCTGCTTTATGTTTGTTTTAGCTCCGCTTCATATTTTTAGCTAAATGGTTTCAGCTCCATGCACTCTGTTCGAGGAAAAAAAAGATAGAGTTATGAGAGCATCTAAAGAGGTACTCTACAAACTCTAATTTTTTTTAGAATTGCTCCACGGTGGAGTTTGTGGAGCAGTCCGAAACATCCCCTAAAGACTCATGAATGAAGAAAATAACCGAACGTTTTTATCAAACAGCCAATGAGAGGAGACATCTGGGATGGGATAGTTGGGCCGGAATAGTTGGGTTGTTCATACCAATCTGTAAGTACTGCGATGATCGGCGACCCATACAGAAACCGAAAGAATAGGGTAGTGCAGGCACGTACCTCGGTACCTGGACTGGATCGACGTGGAGCGTCTCCGCATTGCACGCCGCAGCGACGCTGCTCGTGCTCGGCAACACCACCCTGTCCTGACGGCCGCACCGCCATGAACTGTGTCTGAACGAGCACGAGCCCTCCCCTCCGTTCGTCTTCGCGCGGGCACGGGGACGAAGGCCGAGGCGGGCAAGGGCCGAGGTCCATCGTGCGCCGCCGTGTGGATCTCGCCGGCCGGTTTGGTTCTGCAACCAGCAAGCTTCTGCTGTGAACATTGAATCTGTCGCTGCGATCGCACCCGCTATGTGGTTCGGGACTCGGGAGCACGCCGGATTTTTTTTTTGTTGTCCTGAATTTGTACGAGTAGCCTAGCCAGATTTGAATTCGTAGTAGCCTAGCCGGATTTTGAATTCGTGGTAGTAGCTTTTATATTTGCTTGAGCGCGTACACGGTACACCCTTGCAATCGCCCGCCCGTCCGTCGTTGTGGGCATTGTGTTGAGGCGTCACTGTGACACTGTCCAAGTGCCTAGGCAATGACGACAATGCCAAGAGCCCAAGACAGACACGAACGGATTAACATGAAACCGATCTAGGAGAATGTCCAGGGCTTCTTCAACCTCCCGACAGCTTTAACCTCTCCACGAAGTGCGTCTATAGCAAAAAAAAATTATAGGGGAACCTAAGGGGGCTCCATGGGTTCAGCGCCCGGGGGGTGGTGGTGGTGGGGGGTGGGCTAGAGTCCCGGCCGCCCCATCGCTGGATCCGTCCCTGTCTGAAACTGAACTACACCGGGAGCAGATTGGTTCGCAAATTATGGCAACAACAACAAATCTTGCCGTAATAATAACGGTAATGCTAGCAAACGGATGTGGACCGACCGCTCCGTGTTTTTTTTAATCCACGAGCCATCGGGTTGATTTGTTTTAAGCGTCTGGACGGACTGCTCCGCGCGCTGCGCCCCGCCCGTGTCGTTGCTCTAGGCTGCACCGACTGCTCAGTCGGCCCGGTTATATTTTAATCCAAGGACGCTACGTAAAACAAATATGTGCATGTACACGTATATACAGAGGCATCGTCAGAAGTTCAGAACATAAATAGGTGACATACATATATACCAAAAGATGACATAATCGACATGCATGGAGAGCTGTGCTGAATGACCAGCTAGAGCAACGTAAGGCTATAGTCTTTGGTCAAAATATAATTATAGACCATAAGTAAACGTGAGCCTAATCATATTGCGAGTTAACTTAGCATGGCCAATATAAATAGCAACTATTTTTGTATGGGCCTGAAATGTTAGAGCCACATATAAAATATTTATATGGCCGACTTAATAATTTATTTTTCCTGATTAGCCATAGTCAACACTATGCCAAAAATTCATCATGCACTGCCTTTGACGGTAATGCTACGAAGCAGGCGTCCGTCCGGACCGCTCCGCGCACCCTGCTCTCGCCGCTCGCTTTGCACGCCCCGCGCGGATTCGCCCCGACCGTCGCGCGCCTTGCCTGCTGCGGGCATCTCGCAGGGCCACCTCCACCGCGCTAGTTTGTCGCGCCACCCGCCCATGTTGCACTAAAAGCGTATCATGTAAACATATGTGTCAATTGTTTCAGATGTTCCAGATGTATGTTGCAATTGTTCCATATGGATGTTGTAAAAAAGTAGATCTGGATGTTACATATGTTGCAATAGCTATACACGTATGTTGCAAGTGTCTATTCAAAATGTTTCATCTATTTCAGATGTATGTTGCAAGTGTTTTATCTGAATGTTGTATATGTTGCAATGGCTATACACATATGTTGCAGTGACTATATACATATGTTGCAAGCATATGTTTCAAATATTTCAGCTGCTTCAGACGTATGTTGCCGGAAGTGATTTCATGGTGCAAGTGTTTCATGAGTAGGCGCAGGCAGTCCCCGCAGGCGAATGTCGTCCCTGTGTGCGCAATATGGATATTGCAAAAGTAGATCTAGATGTCGTATATGTTGCAATGGCTATACACATATGTTACAAATATCTATTCATAATGTTTCATCTATTTTAGACATATATTGCAAGTGTTTTTATCTAGATATTGCATATATTATAGTGGCTATACATATACGTTATAAGCATATGTTCTAAATGTTTCATCTGTTTCATACGTATATCATAGAAAGTGCTTTCATGTTGTTTCGTGTGTTTCATTTCCATACTAGTCCCATAGTTGAATATTGCAATGTTAGTTGGGCAATAAAACCAACAAAATAAAACGAAATCTACGTAATATCTAACAAGAGAGGTCGATGACGCCATCCTCTCGCAGAGGTAGAAAAAATGGAACATGTTCCTATTAAATTTGGAACATAGAAAGATAATTTTTGTTGACACGAATAATTAATAGGACACGTACGAAAATAACTTTTGTAGATAGATGGAGCGTCCGATCGGCAGTGGTGCTGTAATAATAAACCAGCTACCAGAATACTAGTGCATCTGAAAAAAATGTAAGAAAAGCATTATGTTATTATTACTTCGATGCATCACAAGGTCATCAACAAAATGGGCGTCCATCCAGAAACGAAACGCTCAAAGAGCATATAAGAATAAGATCACCCGCCCACATCGCAGCAAGCCTCATCTAGGGTCATTGGCAGAACCACGTTAAACTTAAACATGAAATGGCACCGTACCTGTTAAATTCTCAGGACATGCCTCCTCCCAACTAATGGAAAACGGGTTAAAAAAAACCGTGGAGGTGCCAATGCATTCTTATTATTTATTACAAAATTGGTTACTTTTGTACGGGCTAACGATCAAGCGGCAGAGCTCAGGTTGCATCTAATTGTTCTCTTTTCTTGAGCGATTTTCGCCCCCAAAGAATTCTTCAAAACACGGTAATTGCCTGGTTTCATTTACAATAGCAGTCTCCTAATGTCGCTGAAATTCAGCGCCAGCTCCGTGAAAAATTTGCCTGCTCCCCACGTACGGTGCAAAGAAAAAGAGTGATTAAAATTGTGAAATAGTATTGCCTAAAAGAAAAACGATAGAGAGACAAAAACAAAGCAAGAAAAGAGATGCACACCTCCTACTTGCCCATCAAATACACGATGGTCAGCAGATAGTGTTAAGCTCATCTTTGTAACTGCAGCAGCCTTCTCGGTTCCTGGACAAAGTCACACGAGTTAAAAAAAATGTGTCTGAGATTGTTCTGAGCAGGAAGGCAGTGTGTCTAAGAAAATATACCATCGCTGTCCACGACAGGTTCAACAACCTTGTTACCTCTACCGACTGCAAGAATGCCAGACTGATAGAAAGAAATGAATAATAGGAATCATCAGCACAAATTATAAGGATCCCATTACTAGGGAAGCAAACACGTGTGAGGAGGGACCTGTGGAGGGTTAATGATTGCACAGAAATGGTCCACAGGGTACATCCCAAGATTTGAGATACTGCATAAGAACAAATCCATTATAAAATGTTACAACAACAACAACAAAGCCTTTTTATAAAATGTTAAAACATCTAATTTCGATGATGGAAAGAACTCCTTGAAGAACAATGCTAAACAGGCACAAGTTGCTTGCCTGAAAGTTCCCCCTTGAAATTCGTTAGGTGCAAGCTTCCCAGCTCTTGCCTTTTCAGCCAGCTGCTTAACCTGAGTGATTATGAACAAAGAAACCCATAAATGACTCAAAACCATTGAAAATAGAAATTGTTCTACACACAGAGGCTGATTTCTGATAGAATTGTAGACCAGAAAACTGTGCAATTTTAGTGATTTCTTCTGCGAGCAGCAAACTTGATGGTTGTTGATGGCAAGGAGCCAAGAATTACACGCTCAAAAACAAAAACTGCCTGAGCATCCTGGCATAGAAACATCTGCTGAATTTTGACAACATTATCGTACCTCTGAGGATAAAGCAGATATAGTCTTTTGATCCGCATTTCTTATTATTGGGGTCATCAGGCCCTGGAATAGCAAAGACCATCATCAGGCACTGAAGGTACACTATTAATTACTTCTGTGGAGTGTGGACTCTAGAATCATACCTTCTCTGTAGCAACGGCAATAGATATATCAACTGAATCACACTTTTGGGTTTCTTCCTTCTCATTGTTCCAGTAAGCTGGCAATAGATGAAAATGCATAAAATCTTCAAAAGTGGAAAGTGAAGAGAGCTACACATACTGGTCTAAACAAACAAAGCATACAGAAACCAGAGTGTTTACTGAATAGTTTCAATCAATTCAGCTATACTACAAATCAAAAGAAAAAAGAAAAAAGAAAAAGGAAAAAGGAAAAGGAAAAGAAAGGACATGTAGCTGGCTTCCTAAGTAAACAGGGCAGGAAAAAACTTGCACTAGCATGATTCTAGATTTCTAGTTAGGATTCGCCAAAACATGTCAAACAGCAATAGGCATGGCTACTTTCCACTAATTCTATGCTTTCCAAGTGTGCCAATATACATTTAAACTATGACTCCTTCGATAGAAGCTGAAGTATTCCCAAAGGAGTAGCCAGGGCTTGGGTGCTGGACCTGGGGTTCCAATTGGACATCCTAAGGTTTGTACTGTTGTACAAGACATAAGCTTACAACGAGCCATGGTGTAACCACCCAAACTGACTGCTCAGTGAACAGAAAACATAAGGCAGGTTGGTATCTTATTTTAATATAATGGAACAAATTCTAGCACCCTGAAAAGACAAACTCAACACAGCCCCACTGTGTAGCTGATCAACTTCAGCTCATGGGAATTCTATACCATATGTTAGTTTAATGTAAAACTAGCTTAGATTCAACGGTTTGAGCTGGAACTAGCTCATAGTATTCCTGTGCAACATAAAAATGTTCAAACTACCATCTTGGTGTGCAAAATCAGCATGGGCCGTGCAATCAAAATGAGAATGAATCATGCTATGGAGGCAGTCTAGGGATGCTACTACTGCTAGCTTTCTAAAGATGACACTACCATGTACTTAAGGGTAGCACACAATTAACTTCCCAATTTCAGACAGAAAATCCCTCAAGTTCCTCAGAAATGTCATTGTGGAATTCTTATGTATACACCAAGCAGAATTTGTGATTCATACATCTGACAAATAAATAATTCTAGTTCCATGCCTCAGAAAAAAAAAACCATTGGAATTTGATGGTTATTTTGTTATTTTGAAATTACCATTTGCTTCAGGGACGTTCCGCAAGGCAATTGCCACAGCCTTTATGATGATATCATTTACTGAAACTTTAATGCCATGTTGCTCTGCAATGAATGAAGTCGTGAGCAAAGAAGACCTTTCCTGTTAGCTTGAAAATAATAAAAGCTATCTGATTACTGAAAATTATCTGTTAGGGAATGATTTCCATTGATTAGGCTAACCTAGAAGGGTAGCTATATAGGTACCATACATGGGCCATATGGGCCTTAGCCTCATGGGCCTAATACATACTCCAACACCCCCCCCCCCCCCCCACAGTCTGAACTACCGGCGCAGCGGAGTTCCAGGCTGAACAAGAAAGAACACACGTGACCCCTCACAGACGCAACTAGCCACCGGTGATGTTGAGGCTGGAGCGAAACTCGGCGAAGGTCGAGGACGGGAGGCCTTTGGTGAAGATGTCCGCGAACTGGGAGGTAGTCGGAACATGAAGGACCCGCACCTCGTCCATGGCCACCCGGTCACGGACAAAGTGGAGGTCGATCTCCACATGCTTCGTCCGCTGGTGCTGGATGGGGTTGGTAGAGAGGTAGACCGCACTGACATTGTCGCAGTAGATCAGTGTGCTCCGGGAGGGCGGAGTGTGCAGCTCAGCAAGAAGCTGCCTAAGCCAGGAGGCCTCCGCCACGCCGTTAGCGACAGCACGGTACTCCGCCTCAGCACTGGACCGGGAGACCACCGGCTGGCGCTTGGATGACCAGGACACCAGGTTGCCGCCCAGGAAGACGGCGTAGCCGGAGGTGGAGCGGCGAGTGTCCGAGCACCCCGCCCAGTCAGCGTCGGTGTAGACGACGAGGTCGGTGGAGGAGGCCCGGTGGAGAAGGCCGTAGTCGAGCGTGCCCCGGAGGTAGCGGAGGAGGCGCTTGAGAGCCGTGAGGTGAGGCTCCCGGGGATCATGCATATGAAGACAGACCTGCTGAACTGCATAGGTGATGTCCGGCCGGGTGAAGGTGAGGTACTGAAGGGCCCCGGCGAGACTCCTGTACGCAGTGGGGTCAGCCACCGGGGGTCCCTCAACCTCAGACAGCTTGCCCTGAGTGTCGACCGGAGTGGAGCAGGGGTTGCAGTCAGTCATCCCAGCCCGCTCCAGGATATCCCGAGTGTACTGCTACTGGTGAAGAAGTAACCCGGCAGGACGGTGCTCAACAGTGACCCCGAGGAAATGGTGGAGCTCACCCAGATCCTTTATCGCAAACTCCTGCTGGAGAGCGGCAATGATCCGACGGAGAAGTGGCTCACTGGAGGCTGTGAGGACAATGTCATCAACATAGAGCAGCAAGTATGCAGTGTCAGCCCCATGGTGATAGACGAACAGTGACGTATCAGACTTGGCCTCCACGAACCCCAGGGTCAGTAAGAAGGCAGCAAACCGGTGGTTCCACGCCCGAGGTGCCTGCTTGAGGCCGTAGAGAGACCTGTTGAGCCGGCAGACCATGTCAGGACGGGTGGAATCAACGAACCCCGCCGGCTGACTGCAGTACACTGTCTCGGTGAGAAGGCCGTGCATGAAGGCATTCTTGACGTCCAGCTGATGGACAGGCCATGACCGAGCAAGCGCCAACGAGAACACGGTACGGACGGTGGCCGGCTTGACCACCGGGCTGAAAGTATCATCATAGTCGACTCTCGGACGCTGAGTGAAACCCCGGAGGACCCATCGAGCCTTGTAGCGCTCGAGAGAGCCATCAGCCCGGCGCTTGTGGGTCCAGATCCACTTGCCGGTGACGACGTTGGAGCCTGACGGCCGGGACACCAACTCCCACGTCTGGTTGGCGAGCAGCGCGGCGTACTCCTCTTCCATCGCACGGCGCCAGTGAGGATCCAACAGGGCATCGCGGACGGAAGAGGGTACCGGGGAGACCACTGCGTCGTCGGTCGAAGCCGCAAGGACACGAGACGGCAGTGTGCCAGCCGCGTGCCGTGTCACCATCGGGTGAACATGCCGCGGGTGTCGGTGAAGAAGCGGCGGGTGGTAGACCGGCGGTGCACCACGAGTCGGCGGGGATTGCGGCGGTGGTGTCGGTGTCCCTGGCGGAGAAGGGACCGCGAGTGGCGGTGGCCGCGGCCTGCGCTGGTACACCCATACCGGCGCGGCGAATCTCGACGGAGGTGTCGGGGCAGGATCCGGCGATGTCAGCCGGCACGGCCCCCCCGGGGCAGAAGCGGGGGACGAAGGCCCCAGGTCTGCACCAACCGGAGAGGACGGGGCCGCGCCAGAGGACGACGGGCCCGGACCCACCGGGGAGCCGGGACAGGTGGCCGACAAGGAACGCGGCGAAGCGGTACCTGCAGGAGACCACGGAAGAGGTGGCTGGACCACCGTGTCAGCGGGAAAAAGAGAGGAAGGGTCAGGAACCGGAGGGGTGGTGATGCTGGAGAAGGGAAAAACGGACTCATCGAACACCACATGGCGAGAGATGAGAACCCGTCGGGAGGTGAGGTCGAAGCACCGGTACCCCTTGTGATCCGGTGAATACCCGAGAAAGACACAGAGTGGAACGGGGGTCAAGCTTATGGGAAGAAGTGGCAGCGGTGTTGGGTAACACGCACACCCAAACACACGGAGGTGATCGTACCGAGGAGGGGTACCGAAGAGGGCGTGGTGTGGCGTGGGAGCGGGACAAGCAGCGAAAGGAAGACGATTTAGGAGGTAGGTGGAGGTGTGCAAGCCCTCAGCCCAGAAGCGAGCAGGAAGAGAGGCCTGAAACAGAAGGGTGCGCACGGTGTCGTTGGTGGTGCGAATCATCCGCTCAGCCTTGCCATTCTGCGAAGAGGTATATGGGCAAGACATACGCAACTGAACACCGTGAGAGAAAGAAAGCTCGGGAGGTGGAGTTATCAAACTCGCGACCATTGTCACACTGGACGGCCTTGATGGTGAGGCCGAACTGTGTGGACACCCAAGTAAAGAAGTGAAGGAGCGTGGTAAACGTATCTGACTTCGCACGGAGGGGAAACGTCCACGAATAATGCGAAAAATCATCAACGACCACAAGATAGTACTTATAACCAGAAAGACTGATAACAGGAGATGTCCATAGGTCGCAATGTACAAGATCAAAAATGCGGACCGCATGGGAAGTAGAACTATGAAAAGGAAGACGAACATGTCGGCCCAATTGGCACGCATGACACAGTGGCTCATCATGAGTCCGAGTACACGGAAGACCGGAGCTACGACTGAGCTGTATCAGGGCATCACGTCCAGGGTGGCCGAGGCGCCGGTGCCAGGTAGTAGAGGAAGTAGAAGCGGCGAAGGCAGCTGACAAAACGGACGGCGAAGAAGACGAAGGAGCCGCCGGGAAGCGAAGGGTGTAAAGGGGCCCGGTGCTGTCACATCGGAGCAGAGGACGCCGGGAAGCCAAATCCTTTACAGTAAGACCAGAAGAGTCAAATTCCACAGGACAAGAATTGTCAGCTGTAAAACGACGAATAGAAAGAAGGTTGTGAACCATAAAAGGAGCAACAAGAACATCAGAAAGACGGAAGGAGCCATGAGCACTAGCGGTACCCACAGATGTGACTGGAAGACAAGAACCATTTGCGACCATAATGGACGAAGCAAGAGAGAAAGGAGAGTGGAGCGACGAAAGTATACCGAGGTCAGGAGTGGTGTGGTAGGTGGCTCCCGAATCAGCAATCCACTCGGGTCCGACCGGAGGTGTCAGACACATGGTGCTGAACGAGCGAGCCAGGGCCGCCTAGTCCCAGCCGGCGACCCCCTGGTGGAGTCCCGGAGGGTGGAGTCTACGGCGTAGTAGGGAAGGCGCCGGGTGGAGGACCAGCAGGAGGAGCTCCGGTGAGCATGGCCACCGGTGGACGAGAGTCGGCCCCAGAGGCGTGGTAGGGCCACATGGAGATGCGCCCGGACCACGGGTTCTGGAAGAAAGGCCATGGTGCCCCCCCGGCGGCCCACCCGGTGCCGAAGCCTGGGTGAGGCCACCCCGGCCGCCCCCGCGACCCCCTCCGCGGCGACGTCGACCGCCACGACCCCCTCCTCCGCTCGGCCCGGAGGGAGGGGGACCCAGGAGAGACTGCGGCGGTGGAGCGGACGACCGTGGTGGAGCAGGTGGACGCGGCGGAGTAGCAGCCAGAGCCGTCGAGGAAGATGTCATGTGGGGCCTCGCGTACAGCAGGCGCCGCCGGGCTCGGGACATCCGCCGCGCCGCGGAGCGCGCCGAGCGCATGCAGGAGCAGGCCGACAGCATGCATGATCTGGCCACCGCAAGTGGCTAAGTTTAGGAAGTGATAAGATTAGTTTTCCTTTTGCTAAGTTTCCTTGTTACATCCTTAATCCTAGGAGTGATTGGTTAGCCGATGGGCTACTTATTCTTGTAACCGAGACTATGAGGAATTAAGCAAGATTTGATCCTATCTAATCTCTACCTCTCTCTCTCAAGCCGCCGGCCAAGGGGAATAACCCGACCAGCGAAGAACGGCGAGGGGGCATAACCCCGCCAACTACCACGGACCGTGACTACGAGCTTCGTAGTAGAGGTCCGGCGTCCTTGGGCTCCAACGCCCTTGACAACCTGGTATCTAGAGTTCGTCGATCCTCTTCTTCCCATTCCCAGCCCACCGATCAACCCACCACCTCCACCGCCGCGCGATCTTGATCGCCCCCCCAAGTTCCAGAAGTTGGACTTTCCCCGTTACGACGGCAAGTCTGATCCGATGCTTTTCATCAACAAGTGCGAATCTTACTTTCGCCAACAGCGCACCATGGCGGAGGAGCGCGTGTGGATGGCGTCCTACAACCTGGAGGACGTTGCCCAACTCTGATTCATCCAACTTCAGGAGGACGAGGGCACGCTGCCGTGGGGACGTTTCAAGGATCTCCTCAATCTGCGGTTCGGCCCCCCCTTGCGATCCGCTCCCCTCTTCGAATTGGCGGAGTGCCGTCGTACGGGCACCGTGGAGGAATACTCCAACCGGTTCCAGGCACTTCTACCCCGAGCCGGACGCCTGGAGGAGGACCAGCGCGTACAACTCTTCACGGGAGGACTCCTTCCACCGCTGAGCCACGCCGTTCGGATTCATCATCCGGAGACGTTGGCGGCGGCCATGAGCCTAGCCCGCCAAGTGGAGATGATGGAGCTTGACCGGTTGCAGCAGGCGCCGGCCCAGCCTGCAACCCGTGCGCCGCTGCCACCCCCGGCTCCACGGCCGGCAATCGCGCTACCGACACCAAGGCCGCCGGCCTTGCCCGCGCCGGCCATCCTGCCGGTGCCCTGACCCGCGCTGCCTGCTCCCCCGGTCCGCGGAGGGGCCAACCCGATCAAGCGCCTGTCCGCCGAGGAGCAAGCGGAAAGACGGCGGCTCGGCCTCTGCTACAATTGCAACGAACCATACTCTCGCGGCCACAACCGAGTCTGCCGCCGCCTCTTCTTCATTGACGGCGTGGAGATCGACGCCGAACCCGCTGGGGACGCGACGCCGGACTTGGAAGCTCCTGTCTTCTCCCTGCATGCGGTGGCTGGTGTGTCAAGTTGGGACACAATGCAGGTGCAGGCGTCCCTGGGCGCCACCGCTGTGGTCGCGCTCCTTGACACGGGGTCAACACATAACTTCATCGGCGAGCGCGCCACCTACCGATCCGGGCTGCCCATCCAGCCTCGTCCACGGCTCACCGCTACGGTGGCCAACGGTGAGAAGATCGCCTGCCCGGGGGTCATCCGCAACGCTCCGGTCTCCGTAGACGGCACGACGTTCCACGTCAACCTCTTCGTCATGCCGCTGGCGGGCTTCGACCTCGTCCTCGGAACCCAGTGGCTCGGCACGCTGGGGCCCATCATCTGGGACATTGCAGCGCGCACCCTGCAGTTCCAGTGCGACGGCCGGACCATCTGCTGGACAGGGACTAGCGACCACGCCAGCCCGGGCCTCTGCGCGACCACAGTACCTCCAGCGCTGGTCCGCCCCCTTCAGCCGGCCAGCGAACCGCTCCTCGAGGCGCTGCTCAGTACATTGGACGACGTCTTCGCCGAGCTACGTGGGCTGCCACCTCAACGCACCCGCGACCATCGTATTGTCCTCAAGCCCGGCGCTCTACCAGTGGCCGTCCGACCGTACCGGTACCCGGCGGCACACAAGGATGAACTCGAACATCAGTGCGCAACCATGATGGAGCAGGGCATCGTCCGTCGCAGCGACTTGGCGTTCTCCTCGCCGGTCCTCCTCGTCAAGAAGCCGGACGGGTCCTGGCGCTTCTGCGTCGACTACAGGGCGCTGAACGCGCTCACCGTCAAGGACGCCTTCCCCATTCCGGTGGTGGACGAACTCCTCGACGAGCTGCACGGCGCGACGTTCTTCACCAAGCTGGACCTGCGTTCGGGCTACCATCAGGTCCGGATGCGGCCGGAGGACGTCCACAAGACGGCGTTCCGTACACACGACGGGCTGTACGAGTTCCTGGTCATGCCGTTTGGGCTGTGCAACGCCCCGGCCACGTTCTAGGCATTGATGAACGATGTGCTTCGCCCGTTTCTCCGCCGGTTTGTACTTGTGTTCTTTGACGACATTTTGATCTACAGCCGGAGTTGGGCTGATCATCTTCGCCACATCCGCGCCGTCCTGGAGGAGCTTCGTCGGCACCAACTCTTCCTCAAGCGCACCAAGTGTGCATTCGCCGCGGCATCGGTCGCCTACCTCGGCCAGTCATCTCGGCGACCGGCGTCGCCATGGATCCCGCCAAGGTCCAGGCAATCAGGGAGTGGCCCGCTCCTCGCTCAGCCCGGGCAGTGCGGGGCTTCCTCGGCCTAGCCGGGTACTATCGAAAGTTCGTCCACAACTACGGCACCGTGGCTGCCCCGCTGACCGCGCTGCTAAAGAAGGACGGCTTCTCCTGGACTGAGGCTGCCGCAGCGGCCTTCGCGGCACTCAAGCAGCGGTCACCTCGGTCCCTGTCCTCGCCATGCCGGACTTCTCCAAGCTCTTCGTGGTGGAGTGCGACGCCTCCTCCCATGGCTTCGGCGCGGTGTTGGTCCAAGAGGGCCACCCCATCGCGTTCTTCAGCCGGGCGGTCGCTCCTCGGCACCGCGCCTTGGCGGCTACGAGCGGGAGCTTATCGGCCTCGTCCACGCGGTCCGACACTGGAGGCCGTACCTTTGGGGCCACCGGTTCGTCGTCAAAACGGACCACTACAGCCTCAAGTACCTGCTGGACCAGCGACTGGCGACCATCCCGCAGCATCACTGGGTGGGAAAGCTCTTGGGCTTCGATTTCACCGTTGAGTACAAGCCCGGGGCGTCTAATGTGGTGGCGGACGCGCTGTCCCGCCGCGATACGCCAGAAGACGGGTCCGTTATGGCCCTCTCGGCGCCTCGCTTCGACGTCCTCGACCGCCTCCGCCAAGCACAACTCACCGACCCTGCACTCGTCGCCATCCGGGAGGAGGTCCAGGCTGGTACCCGAGGGGCGCCATGGGCGGTCATCGACGGCATGATCCACTACGCCGGCCGCCTCTACGTGCCCCCAGCCTCGGCGTTGCTCCAGGAGCTGCTGGCGGCTGTCCACGGGGAGTGGCACGAGGGTGTCCAGCGCACCATGCACCGGCTTCGACGTGATTTTCATTTTCCTCTTATGAAGCAGGTCGTCCAGGACTATGTGCGGGTGTGTGAGACATGCCAGCGCCATAAGTCAGAGCACCTTCATCCAGCGGGCCTCCTACTTCCTCTACCGGTTCCCCAGGCCATCTGGACGGATGTGGCACTTGACTTCATCGAAGCCCTACCTCGTGTTCACGGCAAGTTCGTCATCTTGACGGTGGTGGACAGATTCAGCAAGTACTGCCATTTCATTCCGCTCGCACATCCGTACTCGGCGGAGTCCGTGGCACAGGCTTTCTTTGCCGAGATTGTTCGCCTACATGGCTTCCGCAGTCCATGGTGTCCGACCGCGACGCCGTTTTCACCTCCAAATTTTGGCGGGAGCTCATGCGGCTGATGGGCACCAAGCTCCACATGACGTCGGCCTTTCACCCGCAGTCTGATGGGCAGTCCGAGTCTGCCAACCGCGTCATCGTCATGTACCTGCGGTGCTTCACCGGCGATCGTCCCCGCCAGTGGCTCCAGTGGCTTCCATGGGCGGAGTATGTCTTCAACACCGCCTACCAGAGCTCCCTCCGCGACACACCGTTCCGGATCGTCTACGGACGAGACCCTCCCTCCATCCGCTCCTATGAGCCGGGGGAAACACGCGTGGCAGCTGTGGCCCGCACGATGGAGGAACGGGAGGAGTTCCTGGCTGATGTTCGGCATCGCCTGGAGCAGGCACAGGCGGTCCAGAAGAAGCATTACGACAAGGCGCACCGCGATATCACCTATCAGGTGGGCAACTGGGTGCTGCTCCGCCTCCGCCACCGTTCGCCGGCGTCGATGGCCCCGGAGTCAGCCGGCAAGCTGAAGCCCAGGTACTATGGCCCCTAACGAGTGGCGGAGCTCATCAACACCGTCGCTGCCCGCCCGTGCCCGCATCCACGACGTCTTCCACGTCGGAGTCCTCAAGAAGTTCCACGGCGTTCCACCCGAGGCACCGCCATCTCTGCCGGCCATTCACCATGGCGCGGTCACCCCAGAGCCCGAACGCGCCGTCAAGACACGGGTCGCTCGTGGCGTGCGCCAGGTGCTCATACAATGGAAGGACCAGTCCCCTGCCTCAGCTACATGGGAAGACGTCGACTCTTTCGCGGCCAGGTTTCCAGCGTTCCAGCTCGAGGACGAGCTGCCTCTTGAGGCGGGGAGAGATGTCATGTGGGGCCTCGCGTACAGCAGGCGCTGCCGGGCTCGGGACATCCGCCGCGCCGCGGAGCGCGCCGAGCGCATGCAGGAGCAGGCCGACAGCATGCAGGATCTGGCCACCGCAAGTGGCTAAGTTTAGGAAGTGATAAGATTAGTTTTCCTTTTGCTAAGTTTCCTTGTTACATCCTTAATCCTAGGAGTGATTGGTTAGCCGGTGGGCTACTTATTCTTGTAACCGAGACTATGAGGAATTAAGCAAGATTTGATCCTATCTAATCTCTACCTCTCTCTCTCAAGCCGCCGGCCAGGGGGAATAACCCGACCAGCGAAGAACGGCGAGGGGGCATAACCCCGCCAGCTACCACGGACCGTGACTACGAGCTTCGTAGTAGAGGTCCGGCGTCCTTGGGCTCCAACGCCCTTGACAGAAGACGAGGACCCCGGAGAGGCGGTGGATCCCGGCTGGAGGCCCTGCGTGAGCTCCTCCATGACGAGATCGTCACGGACCTCCAGGAAGGTGGGGAAGGGCCTCTGACGGGTGATCCACGTCCTGAGGTGGGCGTAGCGGTCGCTGAGCCCCCGGAGGACGTTGAGGACCAAGATGCGATCCTCCACGGGCCACCCGAGGTCCCCCAGGGAGTCAGCCATGCCCTTCATCCGACGGCAAAACTCGCCGACGGAGAGGTCACCCTGGACGAAGGTGCGGAAGCTCGCGTCGAGGCGCAGAGCCCGGGCCTCGGCGTTGCCCAGGAACTGGCCCTCAAGGGCAAGCCACGCCCGGCGCGCGTTAGGGGAGGTGCGGACGAGGTCGTGGAGGTCCAGAGAGATCGTCCCCAGGATCCAGGAGAGGGCGATGCTGTCGATACGGAGCCACGACGGCGTCTGGACGACGACCGAGGCGTCGACGAGGACGTGGTCGTCGAGGGCGTAGCGGCGAAGAGTGAGAAGCACCAGATCCCGCCAGCGGGCGTAGGAGGGCGACTCCGGCTCGAGGACGACCGGAACGAGAAGGCGAATGTTCTGGACCCTCCCAGCCTGGTAGTGCAGCTGAGCCACGAGCGGGTCGGCCGGGTCGTGCCAGAGGACGGCAGTGTGTGACACGCGGCGTCCCGGCGAGGCAGAGGAGGTGGCTCCGGCGTCCGGGCCCGCGGGAGAGGTGAGGAGCTGCTCGGCCTCGGCGATCTGGCGGGTCAGGGCGTCGGCCGCGTCGCGCTCGCGTTCCCACACGAGGGCGGCCGCGCGCACCCGGGCCTGCCCCTCCGCGGCGGCGGCCCAGGCAGCGACGAGAGCTACGGCGAGGGTGGGGTTCGGTCCAGTCAGGCCGAAAGGGAGACCCCCAGGAAGGGCCGACTGTAGACCGGCGGTGGCAGCATCAGCCAGCAGACCCTCGGGCAGCGGCTGGAGTGGCTGGAGCGGCTGGAGGGGCAGCTGGAGTGGCTGCGGCTGCTGGTGGAGGTGAGGCCGGAGGTCGGCATCCGCGTGCTGGAGCGGCTGCGATTGCTGGTGGAGGAGAGGCCGGAGGCCAGCATCCTCACCCGCTACTAGGCCCCCCCGCGCCAGGACCAGAGGCGGCGGTGAGGGCCTGGGCAGGGCCAGTAGCGGCGGCGGTAGCAGGGTGGGGGGCGGCTGCGGGTGCAGCACCGAGGGGAAGGGGCGCTCCCGGCCGGAGGGGCTGCTGCGGCTGCTGGGGAAGAGCGGCGGCGGCCTGGGCGGCGCCCATGGCAGGAGCGGCGCCGCCTGGAGGAGGACGGGCGCTGGAGTTGGCCGGAGAAGGTGCAGCGAGGACCTGAGCCCAGGAGGAAGAAGAAGGGGGGAAATAGCTATAGAGGGAGGGAGGAGGAGGGGAGCGCCGGCCATGGTGCCTGGGCCGGCGGCGGCGGCCTCCAGGACCTGGCGGCGGCGGGCAGGAGGTGGTGGAGAGAAAAACCTAACCTAGGCTGCTGATACCATGTTAGGGAATGATTTCCATTGATTGGGCTAACCCTAGAAGGGTAGCTATATAGGTACCATACATGGGCCATATGGGCCTTAGCCTTATGGGCCTAATACATACTCCAATATTATCAGATAAAAGAAGATATATAGCACACCTTTTAGTTCATTCCTGAAAGCAAGCAAGGGATCCAGCACAACATCTGACAACAATGTAAAACATATCATCACGCTACAATATTATGAAAATAACATGTGCATGGAATGAAATATGAATACAAACCTTTGGATAGATACAAGTGTGGAGTCGTCTGTTTTGATTCGAGCAACCTTTTTGCAATGACCTGCATGATAAGAAAACATGTTTGCACTGCTGAAACAACATGGTCCTCATAGATTATACTTTATTCAAGAAAAGGATTCGTAGATGAAGATGATACATTATAACATTGTAATGCACAGACCTAACCGAGTTCACTTTTCATGAAAGACAGTTCTTTACTAGTAGCAAGAAGATCCACTAGACATAAAAATGGGCGATATTGGCTGTAAACTGGTACAACACATTTGTAGAACTCATCCCCAACAAACATGTTGGAATGTGAGTGTATTAGGTCCATGAGGCTAGGCCCATGTGGCCCATGTATGGTTACCTATATAGCTACCCTTTTAGGGTTAGCCCAAATCAATAGATTCTCATTCCCTAACATGGTATCGGAGCAGTGGACGCCGGGAAGCCAAATCCTTTACAGTAAGACCAGAAGAGTCAAACTTCACAGAACCAGAATTGTCAGCTGTAAAACGACGAATAGAAAGAAGGTTGTGAACCATAGAAGGAGCAACAAGAATATCAGGAAGACGAAAGGAGCCATGAGCACCGGCGGTACCCACAGACGTGACAGGAAGACACGAACCATTTGCGACCATAATGGACGAAGGGAGAGAAGAAGAGGGAGAATGGACAGACGAGAGTATACCAGGGTCAAGGGTGGTGTGGTAGGTGACACCTGAGTCGGCGATCCACTCCGGTCCGACAGGAGGTGTCAGGCCCATGGTGCTGAACGAGCGAGCCAAGGCAGCCTGGTCCCAGCCGGTAACCCCAGGAGGGGTGCCGGCGGGTGTAGCCCACGGAGGCGTAGTGGAGACTCCAAGAGGTGGAGCGCCAGTGAGCATGGCCACCAGTGGGCGAGGCTCACCACTGGGAGCGTGGTAGGGCCACATAGAGATGCGCCCTGACCACAGGTTGTGGAACGAAGGCCATGGTGCCACCTTGCGGTCCAGCCGGTGCCTGACCACCAGCCGGAGCCTGGGTGACACCACCACGGCCTCTCCCGCGACCCCCACCACGGCGACGACGACCGCCACGACCCCCCCCCACCCCCGCCGGCTCGGAGGGAGGGGGACTCAGGAGAGACGACGGCGGTGGAGCGGACGAACATGGTGGAGCAGACGGACGCGGCGGAGTAGCAGCCAGAGCCGTCGAAGAAAACGAGGACCCCGAAGAAGTGGCAGACCCCGGCTGGATGCCCTGAGTGAGCTCCTCCATGACAAGGTCGTCATGAACCTGCAGAAAGGTGGGGAAGGGCCGCTGACGGGTGATCCACGTCCTAAGGTGGGCGTAGCGGTCACTGAGCCCGCAGAGGACCTTAAGGACCAAGATGCGATCCTCCACGGGCCAGCCGAGGTCGCCGAGGGAGTCTGCCATGCCCTTCATCCGACGACAGAACTCGCCAACGGAGAGGTCACCCTGGACGAAGGTGCGGAAGCTCGCGTCGAGACGCAGAGCCCGGGCCTCGGTGTTGCCCAGGAACTGGCCCTCAAGGGCAAGCCACGCCCGGCGCGCGTCAGGGGAGTTGCGGACGAGGTCGTGGAGGTCCAGGGAGATCGTCCCCAGGATCCAGGAGAGGATGATGCTGTCGAGACAGAGCCACGACGGTGTCTGGACGGCGACCGAGGCGTCAACAAGGACGTGGTCGTCTAAGCGCCAGCCTGTGGTCTCCCGGTCCAGTGCCGAGGCGGAGTACCGCGCTGTCGCTAACGGCGTGGCTGAGGCCTCCTGGCTCCGGCAGCTTCTCGCTGAGCTGCACACTCCGTCCTCCCGGAGCACACTGATCTACTGCGACAATGTCAGTGCGGTCTACCTCTCCACCAACCCCATCCAACACCAGCGGACGAAGCATGTGAAGATCGACCTACACTTTGTCCGTGATCGGGTGGCCATGGGCGAGGTGCGGGTCCTTCATGTTCCGACTACCTCCCAGTTCACGGACATCTTCACCAAAGGCCTCCCATCCTCGACCTTCACCGAGTTTCGCTCCAGCCTCAACATCACCAGTGGCTAGTTGCATCTGTGGGGGGGCGTGTGTGTGGTCTTTCTTCTTTCTTGTTCAGCCTGGAACTCCGCTGCGCCGGTAGTTCAGACTGCGGGGGGTGTTAGAATGTGAGTGTATTAGGCCCATGAGGCTAGGCCCATGTGGCCCATGTATGGTTACCTATATAGCTACCCTTCTAGGGTTAACTCAAATCAATAGATTCTCATTCCCTAACAAAACAGTTATATGTACTTGGACTCCTATGATGAGTTCACAGGTTGAAGCTCTTGATATTAATCCAAAATACTATGTAAACAAAACATGCAGTTCATCAATAATCTGTTTCATTGCGTGAAACTCTCGACCATGCTACAATCCATATAGCTAGGGACAAGACAGAGGGAGCTCGTGTGGTCAATATTTCTTTCAGTGTCAAAAGATTCTGTACTTTAACAAACTATGACTAGAGAATGAAGCATTACAAGGAAAATGAAAGCCAGGTCACACATCACACATAATCAAATACAGTGGAAGTGCACGGGATGATGGGTGGAGCCAGTCACTGCAACTTCAAGAAGGGATAGCACATGTGTGGACTGAGGTCCTACTTCAAGGGATCTTAGACCTTTGAGCTTAAGGCTGCTTGAAGCTGAAGTGCACAAAGTTAATTGAGTTCTTTAGCCTCTTAGGAGTTCCTTTTTATTAAGATTTCAAAGCATCCAAAACAAGCTTCTCAGAGTTCCTTTTTATTAAGATTTCAAGGCATCCAAAACAAGCTTCTAAGAGAAATAGACTTCTAGAGGAAGCAAAGCCCGCAAATGAGCAAGGCGTAAATGTGGGAGCTGAGTTTTAGCCAATACTGATGTTTTAAAAGACTCACTAAAAGCAAATATATCCTGCAACACTTGAAAAAAACAATAAGGTGAAGTGTGAAAGTTTAGGTATTAGCACTAAACTTAGGGCGTGTTTGGATATGTGCGCGCGGTGCGTATCCGTGACTCCGTGAGGACGTGAGAAAATCCCACCAAATGGCCTTCAGTTGTGTGTTTCCGTGCCGCACAAGCACCAAAACCCAAGAGGAAAGAAATTCAACGCTTTCCCAAGACTTGCTTCTACAGGGAGAAGCCCGCCCAAGACAAGTATCCAAACAGGGCCTAGACTGATCTCAGATGCTAGTTATTGAGTTTACCATGTGCTAAAGGTAACATAAGAGAAAGCTATCATAATATATACTGAAATTAATAAAGTCAAACACGGTACCTTGCGTATCTGACTATTCGGAATATCTTCATAGGTATCAGCCTTTTGTGAAACAGGGGATGCTTGAGCTTGGGAATCTCGAGTCGGCTGAGGCGAAGGTTGAGCTGGAGCTTTCTTTTCTTTGGTTGAACTTGAACTGACACCTGACTTCAATGCCGCCAGAACATCCCCTTTCAGAAGGGTGCCACGGGGGCCTGATGCTCTCAATGCTGATGTATCCAGTCCATGTTCCTTGATCAGTAACTTAGCTGCCGGGCTGATCCGGCTCACTGTTGAGGTTTGTTCAGGCACATTAACTACTTTATTTTGTGGTGCACTTTCTGTTGAATGCTCCTCCTTTTGTTCACCTCCAAAAGATGCATCAGCTGGTATACTTTTAATATCCTCGAGGTCTTCAACCTTACAAAATGGACAACCAGCACTCAGTACAAAAGAATCACTAAGATATAAATCATCACATTAAAATGGATGTTTATGACATAACAAACAATCAAATCAATAATGGAGCTATACCGTGACAGCAATGGGTTGTCCAACCTGAACATCTTTAGAACCTTCAGGTGCTAAAATCTTGGCCAGATACCTGAAGCATTAAAGGGGTAAGGGTAAACACAAAAGGTGTGTGCAGGATACAAAAACATTCATGATAAGAAATGATAAAGTGACACAAAAGAATAAAGATTTGATAAACACAAATACACGAATGTTATGGGCAGCCAGCTGGGAGCCCACAACACTAAAGAAAAAAATTGAAACCATAATTATTTGATCTAGCAGTGCCAGTTTCCAGTTATTTAAAAACTTGCACTTTTTTATGTAATTACCCATAATGGTAGAATAATTAAATAGACTTAAAGTTGCAAAAGATCACCGGAGTATCCTTCCACGAATTTTATAGACCATGCATGTTATAGAGCTTAGGTCAGTCTGCCATCAACACAGTCCATGCGCAATGGAAAAGGTACTCAGGTGAAACAAAGAAGAATGCATACTCGGTTTGACTTGGAACAATAGATTGATAAAGATTGTCTGAGTGTAAATAAATAAATAAGGTTTAAATAAGTTAATTCCGCTAGTGAATTCTTTCATACAAAGAAATGTACCAGTAGGTTATCATAACACAAAACATGGTGTTAACTTTGGAACTAAATATAATGAATGGGTTTCATTAAATTTTGGTGAGAATCTGTTCCTGGAGCATTATCACGTGTTCTGTCCATGAATGGGGGATTCTAATGAAAAGAACTAGCAACTATTCATGAGATTACAACATCATGATAGAAAATGTAAACTTGGGAATGTAACATCACAACAATCAAAGTAATTGAAACATTACTAATAAAATCTTAGAAAATTTCGTCAAGGACATTACCCCTCTTCAAGGCTTTCAAACTCAAGAGTGGCTTTATCAGTTTCTATCTCGCATATCACATCACCAACCTCTATCTGCGAAAAACATAAAGTTTAATGATGCTGTTCTCAGAATTAAATAAAACACATTAATGAAAAAAAAAGTAGGAAACCCTAAGCTGGAAATAGGATATTCTTATTGAATCAACAAAATAACAGTTAGCAGAAGCATAACCTTGTCTCCTTCCTGTTTTCTCCATTTCGCGATGTTACCTTGATTCTAATGAAAACTGTGTCAGAGCACCAAATATGCAGAAATACAAAAAGACACAAAGCAAACAGCATGTATTAATGTATTACTAAGATAAATGTTTTACCATAGTAGGGGATAGTGCTGGCATTCCAACCACCAGATGTGGAGGAAGCCCTGCAAAAAAGATAAAACAAATTAATGGAAGGTTGTCTATAAAAATAATATTACAGTATAACCGATATGCGCTAACAGAATATCCCGATACATGTTTTAAATGTTAATTTAGTTGTAATAAATATGAAAAAAATTACAAGTAATGAGGTACAAATGGATGTGATTCATCAGTACAATATGTTCACACTTCACAGAACAGGATCTTGCTTAGGACATTTCTCTTGAATCAGTTAATTTTGTAGAAACCAATTGTTACTGCAGAAAATCACACGATACTGCATAATGACATAGGTGACCACATGAGGTTCTTTCCTTGTTCAGTAAATTACATTGCAGACCAAAAGGAACATAGTTAAACCATATATAACTTGACAAGTCCACGAGATTTAAGCTAGCAATTTAAATACACATTTTCTGTTGATGCCAAACCACAGGTAGTTGAATTCAAAGACTTGCACAACATCAGAGGTACAGAATGAAGTTCATAAGTTATGGAATAATCTTCTGTTTGTTTATCTCTGATGTCAAATTAGCAATGTGAGACACGTGGTTATACCTGTAGATGAGAACCAGCGGGCTGGCACGGGGATCTGCAATAAGGATGTAACATAAGTATGCAGCTAGCAATTTTAATGGATGAAAAGGATTAGTGTTTTGGTCCCACCTTGTAATGTGCGCCCAAAGATGCTAGAGGTGATGGCCTGGAAAGAAATCATACTTCAGAAAAACAATATACTTCATAAATAAAACCGTATTCCAACAATCTTCAATTGCAAGTAAATAAACTACACAAGTGTTGGTCCACATTCACAGTTTAGCAGTTAACCCTAGAGTTAAAATTGGTGGCAGCATAAGCCCATGGAGTGGCAAACAACTAACACAACAGTAGAAAACCAAGCAATCCCTTGAGGTAAAGTATACAATGATGTACCTCATGGACGCACATCGGCCAGCCTCTGCTAAGGAACCCCTTGCCCGCGACAAGCTGTGGGTGATGAACATTATGCATCGTCAAATAGCTGTCTCGAAAAGCATCAAAATCTGCACAAATTCGTCGGCACCGTCGATCATCTAAAATCTTACCCGACCAGAAGTGCACGTATGTTTGCCATCTTCCCAAGCAAAACCTCCGCAGCAAATGATCCCTGGTACCAGGATACGCAGAATGTGTCACAAAACAAAAGGGACAGCAAAGAGGGGGTGGAATTCAGTTGGGCACGAAAATATTCTGTGGAATACTACAATCTCTAACAGGGCCACGCATGGATGGGCGGATTGGAACATTAGTGGCAACAAACACTACGGTGCCACACAAATCCACACCGAAACAATAAATCTGAATGGAGAGGAAGCAGGTTCCAAATTTGACCGGGAACGGAACCAATCTCGTGCTTCCAACAAAGGAATCCGTCCCCCCATTCAAGCGAGCCAGGACTACCAGGAAGGAAGAGATCGCTACTCACCGGGACGGACGGATCTCCAAGCCCGCTCGAGCGAGAGAGGAGCAGCGGCCGTCTGTGGAGGATCCGGAGGAGAGGAGGAGGACTACGGCGGGGCGGAACCGGGCGAAAGGAGGGTTCGGCGGCGCCGGGTTAGATGCCCCCCACCACCAGCAGCGCGGACGAAGACGAGCAGGGGAAGGGGAGGCAGGTAAGCGCTGTCAACGAGCCGAGCTCGAGCGAGTAGGCGAGCCGCTGGGGAAACCGGTGTTAAACCTGACACGTAGGGCCTACTCACACGGGCTCCGTCGCGCAGCTCTGCTCTGCTTTGTCTCTTGGCGAGTCGGGCTTGGATCGAGCCTGCGACGAGCCCAGCCCAAGTAGCTCGCAAGCCTCGAGCCATTTCTTTATAGCGCCAAGCAAGAAGCAGGTTTGGTTGTTGGTCCACGACCGGGGGCTGCGAAATGTGCGACGTCTTGGGGCCGTGTTTAGTTCAGCCGATTCGGCGGCGGCTGAATTACTGTACAACACTGCAGCGTACTGTAGCATTTTGTTTGTATTTGGTAAAAATTATCTAAACTTTGACTAATTAGACTTAAAATATTCGTCTCGTAAAGTACAACTCTATGTATTGATATTTTGATGTGATGGGGAATCTTCTTTTTTGCATAGTAGAATTTAGAAGGAAATTTAGGATCTACACGAGGCCTTGGATGTAGGATCCCACGCCTCTCAGTTCGCCATTCGCTATCTCACCACGGTCCACGGGCGACAAATTTGCAGTAAAAAGAAATCCAAAGTCAAAGCATGAATTCAATTCGTCTTTGGCCTTGGCCATGTACGGTGATATGAATATCTCGTGAAACACATACAAGGCACTTTTTCTTTGGCCAAGGGAACGTAGAGGGAAAAGACCGTAACGTACGAGTCAAGGGGTTCAAATTTCCCTTTGGACACGTCGAAATTCACCATGTTATCGGGGCTTGGAAATATCATTAAGGGCCGGTTTGGATCTCTTCATTTTGGATGAATTAAAATCTACTTAATGGATTTGACTATTTAGTTTGAAATTTGACATTCTATAGTTTTTCCAAGCTCATAAGCAAGCCTATCTCAAATTCATAGGTGGGAGATAGAAATAGATTCTATAGATCACTATGTTATAATTCTACTTTTCAACTCACTTCCCTATAATAGAAATGCAACATATAAGTATGTCTCTCGTATGTCTAACAATAAATATACAACTATATTAGCTTAATTAATATATGTTTAAATTGTAATTATTAAAATGAATTCAATTCGAATGATCCAAACGAGCCCTAAGATTATTATACACAAGATATCATCGACTTTTGTCATGGTTACACGAATAAAAATGTCCCTAGCTTTTACCGGTATACACATCATAATAGTCAAAGCACTCCATTTGTTCCTGGAAATTGAAGGTATGCCGAGGAGTAAGAGCACCCCATCGCATTAAGAATACATGTGATACCTTTTCTCTATAACTATTGATAAAGGAGATAAAAGATAAACCAAGCTCCAACATATCTCTTTTTCTCAAAGAAGAGGAAGAACCTGTGAATTTTTTCGAACACCTTTCTTCTTTCCCCTCACTGCATCTCGGACCCAACACGCATATTGTCGTCATGCCTCGCCCGCAAGGCATGGCAAGCCGCCACCACACGATGCCTTACATCGGACAGGTAGCCAACACCCTCGTTGAGCTACGCATCTTACACACATTTCGAGTGGGGCAGCCACCCGTGCTCTATTGGCTGGCAGTCGCCCCTCAATCGTATCTCGCACGCAGGCGGGTAGCCGCTACCACATTGTGGGCCACGCGTGCACCACGCTCCGTCGGCAACAAGAGGATACATGAGGGAGACAAAAGAAAGGAGGAGAAAGATTTTTTTTTTTGTCACCAACATGTGGATTCCACATATAAAGCGGTGAATTCTCTCAATCTGCTAGAGCACATATTCTCTATACTATACAATTTAGCTTTCTCAATCCCTTATACTAGATGTTAAGGGTGAGAAGAAAAGGGATATGGTGGATATACTTTTCACAGTGCCGCATTCGTCGCGTCATTGATATATAACTACATGCATGTATCCTGGTCAAACATGGACACACAGCTATGACAATTTTGTCACTGAATCAAACAAAATGTTGCAAGTTAAAGGTCTGATTCTTAGCTCTAGCTCCTTGATTCTCCGATGGCATGATTTTTGGTGCCTAAGTAGGTAAGAATTGATTCTGGTGGGGATTGAAGAGGGAGGAGTGAAGAGAAAAAAAATATGGAGAAGTGGTTCTTGTCTAATTCCAACCATAATCTTTTTGTAGTTTTTATGTTTGAATGAGAAGGAGTGATTCTCACAGGGAAGCTGCTCCAAAGGGCTCAATGGAATGGACCCAAAGTACTTCATTGTTTTTCTAATAAATAGGCATGAATGCTAACTTTTGTTATGAGAGGAGCTATAGTTTGCACTTTTTTGACCCCTTGGAGGGAGTGTTCCATAGGAGCTTGTGTTTTGCATTATAAAAGGATGCTAAGTCATATTATCTTTAGATCTAATAATTTCTTAGCATGATGCTCATGTTTAATTCAACAAGCTAAGTCTTGACCTACATATTATTTAGGCATATACTCCCTCCATTCTAATTATAAGATGTTTTGGTTTTTTTTTATTCATACATTTAGTTATGTACTTAGATATACACAAGTGTTGCTGCGGTACTCCCAAATGAGTGTGATCGAGACGCTCATTTATTTGATCGGACCGTTAATATCACCTATTACCTCTTAGGATGTAGGAGGTAATATATGAAATATATTTATCTAATTTTTTAATTTGTAAAGTAGGATAAATAAGCAAAGTTTTAGACATATAAGAAATTCTTTTAGATGATTGATGCATGCGTGATCTAGCAGATATGGTAAATATTTTTTTTATTTTGCAACTTTAAACTTCATGTATTTTGATTACCATGTAATTTTGCATGATATCTGATACACTTCATTTCACATACCATATGATTTCCATGTATGATAGTGTGTGATTCTGTGTTGCCGTATGAACGTGTAAAGCTTTTAGCGTGTGATACGTACGTGTACGTGACGTGTATATAATATGTGTGTTAGCTTGTGTGTTTATATACGTGTTAGGGTGTTTGTTGAGGCAGGGAGTTGTTTTGAGTCTATAAATAGTTCAATTTTGGCTTGCTAACTAAATTAATGGTATGTCGAATATTATTAATTCTGCTGCTTTGTATTGTGCAGGTTTTGGAGTCTCGATGCTTTTGAACGATTTTCCTGCAATGGCTATGGGAGGAAGAAGAGGGGTTCCACGTTACATTGGCTGCCAAGCTGATCGAGGAGTGCCAATCTGAAGGAGTGGAGCACATATACCTCGTTTTAGTTACGTAAGTTTGTAGGGAGCAGAACCTTTATTATGCTATTTATGTACCGCTTGTGTTAATTAATCAGTTAACACAGTTGTTATGTTAGTGTCGAGCATTGTTATTATAACAAGTACTCTTCGTTGTGAACATGTTATATGTAATGATTATATATGTATGGTGTGTGTTCAGTAAATCATTAAGGCCTAGCTGAATTTAATAAATACATTGTGAAAACCGAATGCAATTATGTCATCGTCAGATGTAAGGACCGTTGTTGTTTTGTCATCATCGTCGTACCGCTCGCCATTGGTGAAGCAGTCGCTCATCACCACTGCTATTCGTCTGATGCGACAGGGGGTCAATAGTGCATCACCGCCGAATCGTTTAGTAACCCGATACAGACTAAAGGATCATCACGGACAGATCGTACTGCAACGTGACAGTGACCCTGCCCTATGACCAGACGGTTCATACGCTGAAGCGACAGTGATGTTCGCCTCGACACAAACAGGTCACGCTCCAATGCGACGGAATAAGGATCTGATCACGGGCGGATCATAAGCCATGCGGCGGTGTTAGTGCATACCCACACACGCGGGTCATGCTCCAATACGATGGAAGTAAGGACCTTATCACGGACGGATGATAAGCCAATACGGTGGTGTAGTGTACACACCAATCGGTCCTAAATACCAACGGTGATGGCTATGAGTATCACTGTCGACAGCTTACTGCCGAGGCCGAAATTGGACTGCAATGTGGGTTACGACACAGCTAGAAAAGGTGCGAGTGCAGTAGTGAGATGTGTTTGGAGTGATGGATAACCCACTGCTGCACGAGGCAATGCTTGAGCAACCTGCTATCCTTGACATATTCGGTTCAATTAACGGTGAACTTGATTTGTTTGAGCAGTTGTGTTTGTGTGCAATATGTCATTTTAGTGGAACTTCCTAGTTGAAAAAACTACTAGCGACACTAGCTTAGTTGGTTTCGGTTGATAGCTTATTATTGGTTTTACAGTAATCGCTATCGTTGCTACACCCCTGTGGGTTGCTGTTGCTGTGTTCACTCACTGATGTATGGGTGAAGTCTCTAGTTCAACTTTCAAGTCCAGGATGGCCCACAGCGCTGCCGAAAAGAATAAAAAAAAGCATCCTACTCTTTCATGCACATTGCCTAGTCCAGGATGCGCCGCCGCCGGCCTCCGTGAGATGCCGCCGTGTAGGGAGGGGTCACGGCCATATGGTGGGCGAGGGGCCACCGGCGTCGCCGTCGATGAGAGCAAGAGGGCATCACACCAGCAGGTATCACCACCGGGGGAGATACCTGGATGCTGCCGGCCGCCGCCACAGCCGTTGTGGTGCAGGGGCCGCCATCAAGTTGTGCAGGACGATGACCTACCGCTGTTGCTTGGGTGCAGGGGCCGCCGGATTCGAGGAAGGTGACGGCGCTGACCCCAGTGGACCGGACCCGACACCAACCAACTGGATCTGCCACTAGTCGACCAAATCGACCAGCCAGGGGACGCCGCGCCGTCCACACGGGCTGGCCGCGCCGCCACCGGGGGCGCCGTCCGCGCGCAACAGGTCACTCCACCGCGGGAGCTTCCTGCGTTGGGGACAGGACGCGCCTTCGTCGGGGATGCCGCGTGCACAGGATGCGCCGCCGCCGAGGAGCGCCATGCCGTCGTTCGGATGTGGGGTGGGGGTCGCCATGGAGCCACTGCCTCCGCGCCGTCGCCGGGGGTGCCGTGATGTGGAGGCTGCCGCAGTCACATCCAGGAGGGTGGGGACGCCGCCGGCTGCGTAGTCGGGAGGGTCGGGGCTCGGGGCTCGGGGCTCGAGGCACGGCGCTGCAGTCGCAGCTGGGAGGGACGACGGCGCTGCCGCCGCTGCCGGCATACCGCATCCACACCGCCGATGTTACGAGGACGAAACAGGGCGGCGGGTTATTTTTATATCTGTAAATTTTGGACCTGCGTGATTTTTACGGTTCTGGACCTACCTTAAGTGCGCGGCGCGGATTGGGGGGGGGGGGCTAATTGGGATAAGAGCAACTCCAACAGTTTGCTAAAAGAACTTGGCATCCTAGGATTTTTGCCAAAAATAAAAAAAATAAGCCTCCAATAAGTTGGCAAAAGTAGTTGCCATTTTGGAGAACTTGGCATCCTAGGCCCTTCCACGCGCATATTTGTGCCTGGTTCGGTCGCTTGCCATCACGAATTCGGGCGGCGTAGCTGCTTCTCCCGCGTGTGCGAAGCGCCGCCTTTCCTTTCCCCCACGCGCGAACAGCCAGGCGCGAACAGCAAAGATGGTGACAGTACGTGTGCGCGCTTCCTCTGCGTGTTGGTGGCCGGCAGCTGCTGCCTTGTTCTGTACTTGTGACAGGATAGATGCTGTTGGCCGGCAGGTGCTGATGACTGTGTCTGCTATTCATGATTACCTGAACTTGATCCCTCCATTTGAAATCGACAACAACAGATTGATATCTCCAACTAGGAACCCTACCAAAACAAATTGAAATCCGCGGCCCTATACGTGTGTCGAAGATGGACGGATGCGCCGCGCGATCTCCTTCGCACGAGATGAAGGGGCCTCGCTCCAGCACCGACCCCACAAAAAATTAAGACATGTGGGCCATCAATTTTCAATTTGCCAAGCCCAAATAACAAACTATTGGAGAAGGCCTCTTTTTTCACTTGGCATTTAGTTTTGAGACTTGGCAAAATTATATATTTGTCAAGTGATGTTTAGCAAACTGTTGGAGCTGCTCTTAACGGGGAATGCAATTATGCTGGTGATTTATTATTACCTAATCATAGAAGCTCATAGTAAAATTGTTGGGCTCAAATTAAATACGCCAGTTTTTTCCTCTCGCCGGAGGAAGGCAGCACTCCGCCGGAGCTATGAATATGTTATTCAAAACCCAGGCTATAGAATAGTGTATATATATATAATCAGTAGATCGTGTAAACAACACAACAATAATAATCACAGCTAAAACCAGTTTCACCCGTTGGTATCCTTTTTGCTGAGCTTCTGACTTATATGGGCTTATTAACAATGAACGTCGTCAGAATGCTAGATCCTGAAAACCATGGGATAGAAGGGCGAGCAGTTCAGCATCAAGTGCATGCCAGTGTTCATTCTTCCCTCCTGAATCCCCAAATTCTCTTTTTCTGAGCCTTATCCTCAAGCAACCTGAAATAAAAGGAAATTTGAGATGAAAGTTGAAGGTTTTAAATCCTGACAAAAGTGTTTGTTGTTATGAAGAAGCCCTTCCTCTTAGTATATTTAATAACCTTATGAGACACTCTCTCGAGTGTCTTTCAAAAAAAAAAACTTATGAGGACCTGTTTTAGTAACTAGTTTCACTAATGAGGATAATAGCTTATTGAGGATGAGGTAACAAATTAATTTTAAAGTGTGAACAAGATACTGCCAGAAATAGATGCAGCTCATGCTCAAGTGCGCAATAATTTGGCCAAATAGTGTATTTGACAAAGGAACAAACATGTTTCCTGTCTCAGAGAGACATTGGAAAGTGAAGCTGCAAAACTCATTGAGGAGTAATATACTATATGTCCAAATGTTCCAGATGGCAAACCCTAAAAAGTACCTCTTATAAAAGGCAGGTGGAGCGGCAACATTCAACTACGTAGATATGTGTAAAACTAGTGTTCATAAAATCTTATCATCATCTTCCACATTGCAGCCTTTTCAGATGATTCATTACTGTAGGACCATAATTTCAAGAATAATGCACAATGCTGCTAGAGACTTCACCCCACCTCACTGTGAGCAAAATTGTTTTTAGATGTCAAAACCTTGATCTTACAAAAAAAAAAATATCAACTCCCATTTATGTCCCCCCCCCCCCCCTTTTTTTGCATCAGTGTGGGCAGAAGGGGCTGATTGTGCGGTGCCCAAAATTACAACTTTGTACTACTATCCATACTACAACACAAAACTAGCTGTAATAACAGAAAAAAAAAGGTACTTTAGCAAAGAGAATCATAAGAAAAAAATGTAGAATGCACTCATATAGTCATATGCATGAGTTTGCACAAGATAGACAATTCCATGGCCTTAATTCTAAGATCCCAAATAAGTTAGCATGCTACAGCCAATTAGAGTATGCATAGGATATCAGGATCACTTTGTGCTCCCACAAAGGTATGACCCAAAACCTTGTAGAAAAACATATGAATAGATAGTGTTCTGAGAAAGACATCTTTGTTTTTCCTTTTCGACCTACAACCCTGCAACAAGTGTATTACTGAGTTACACCTATTTGCATCTCTGGAAATGATCTACGAAGATTGACATTCAAAATAAGTATGAAGTCAAAATTCATCATCCAGATTCTCCTTAAAAAAATGTGTGGCATCTTAAGCTCCGGAAAATGTTGTGCAGAGTTACACCATGTGCAGGTCTGAAAAATTATCAACATTCAAAATGAACAGCTGAACCAACACTCGTACATTTCCTAAGGTAAGCAAAAAAAATTCCAATATATTATGCCCCTTAACTCAGCCCATATCCTTCGAATATGCAAAAGTCACATAAATTTCATCAACAGGATAAAGTCCTACTGCTAACTTATATCAATTTCGTTACCCGTGATTGAACAACAAATTTAACCGGAGTCAGAGTACAAGTCATTTTTGCTCAACTGTGGTGGTCATATTGCCAAATATCACGACCTTAACAGCGCCGTCAACATATGAAACTATAACATATTGTTTTGACGCTATTCAATTCAAGCTGACAACGCAATGGAAAGTCCATCCCTCCTCTCAAAAGAGAAAAGCAAAGTCCACTCAATTTCGATGTAGTCAGATACAGATTTGTGTACATTTAGATGAACATCCGGACTCCAGCCCACAGACTAGGATCACAAAACAACACAAGCTAATCTGCAGTGCAGCCAGCGATGGGGGTACGAAACTGAAAAGCGTAGGGCAATCCCGCCCGCGTACCTCAATCGACGTGTTGGTGGATGTCGTTCCCGTCGTCGTCCTCCTCCTCATCCGACGAAGAAGAGGAAGAGGAGGAGGAGGAATAAGCGAAAGGGTGCGGCGCAAGCTCGGGGGGCCGGAGGACGAGGAAGCGGCGGCTGCGGCGGAGGCGGAGCGGGGCGCGTGCGGGCCCGGGGAGGAAGGGGACGCAAAGGAAGGCGGCGAGTCGCGCGAGGAGGTGGAGCGGCGCGCAGCAGATGAGCGCGAGGACGCGGTCGGGCGGGAGCGTCTCCGGGTTGCACGCCACGCGCTGCCACGCCGCGGCCGAGCCCCGCGCCACCCACACCACCCACCCCGGCCGCACCGTCATGAATCAATCGAATTGGAACCGAAACCGAACCCCCCGCAAAATCAAGCACGAGCCGCCGCCACCCCCCAATTCAGCAATTCGCGTGCGCGGGGGCGCGGAGAACGGAAGGGGAGGGGAGGCGCGCACGGCACGAAGGCAGGCGCCCCCGTCCGCCTGCCGCGTGGATCTCGCCGCCGGGTTTGGGTTTGGAAATTGGAAGGAACGATTCACTGTTTGCTGCTGTGAATTCGCTGTTTGCCGTTTGCCTTGCCGCGACCGCGATTCGCGGTTGGATTCATAGCCGGCTCTAGCTTCATCTAATACTCGGGGTGTGTTCACTCCCTAATGCGAAGCCAAAATATTTCCATTTTCATCCATCACATCGAATCTTTAGACACATGTATAGAACATTAAATATAGATAAAAAAATAACTAATTGCATAGTTTGTCTGTAAATGTCGAGACGAATCTTTTGAGCCTAGTTAGTCCATGGTTAGATAAATTTTGCCAAATAATAACGAAAAATACTACAGTAACTTTTTACTCACTTTTCACCCACTGAACGCAGCCTCGCTGTATACGTGGAAATGGCAGTTGAGTCAGAGCCTCCGCGGCTGCCAGGTGGAGCCCGCCTCTCAGCGGAACATTTCTGCTGCGAATTGAACGCTGGGTCTCGCTCTCGCATCGCATCTCCGCAGCGGATCCGATTCGTCGAGGCATTTCCGGGGCTGGGACTGGCGAGCAGCATGCGTCCGCGCATGTATCTCTCCAACGATTGAGTGGATGGATACAAGCAACCAAACAATTAGCATCCTGTTCGTTTCGCTGGATCAACGGAATCAACATCCATCCAGCAGTATTTTTCTCTCACAATAAATCAGCGAACAGTACTTTCAGTCACACTAAACCAGCGAAACGAACAGGGTGTAGGTTGCTGCATCTATTCACGCCCGTACGTGGGCCTGTATGGCTGGGACAAGACTTGTGGCTGTATACGGAAGGTCGGAAGGAAATCAATCACGCCCGTACGGCACTACATGAATCTAGCTTTGCATTAACATAATGTAGAAAATAAGCTCAAGTGATACAAAAATTCACGATCAAAGAACACTACGATAGCTATCCAGCAGCTGAATATATTTCACAGGTTAATAATGATTGAAGACAAATTTGCTCCCATTAATTAGAAGGGAAAACAACAGCTACAGCCCATGGTCAATGCACCATTGCATGAACAAGTAAAATGGAACTTTGGTTGGAACAAAACAAAACAAAAAACAGTTTCATCCACTGCATTTTATTTCATGCATTCTGATTTGCCGTAAAGAGAAGACTTGCGACCATGTCTAGCCAGCGCTTTAGGGAAGTGTTCTCTGGTAGAGTGGAAGGGCTCCCAGTGCTTCACGCTCGGCGTTTTCCTTTTTCACCTGCAAGCAATGTGAGGTGTCAAACAATAGCCACTTCTCATATGAATTCGGACAAAATGGGAAAGTGCTTTGCTGCTTAAGTCTAAATCAAGAACTTTGCAGCATAGTGCTAATCAACAACTTGAGCTAAGGAGTTTCTTAAGCAGTGCCACATCCAATCGCATGTCTGCAGTTAAAATTCTACTCCTAGAGTCGCAACAAAAATCATGTTAAGTTGCAACGTTGTTTACAAATTGGTTACTGTACACAATATTAGAAGCACACCATATATAAGTTGTCCAAGAATTTGTAAAAGCTATGATTTCTATCTTTCACTGAATATTGGTTTGCAAAAGTAAAATAGCATCAATATGATAGTTACCATGAAAAGGAGTGAGACCCTAGGGAAATAACAGTAAGAGAAGTAAAGGCCATGGAGCCACACAAGAACAATTCATGATATCTAGCCTGAGATGAACCTTATCATTGGATGCCACATGATATGATAATGATTAATGAACTACCTAATACAATGGCTTAATGCTTAATATTCCCATCCAATCCAAAATATATTGCAATGCACATTTTCCCTGATTCTTCCATGTCTACCCGTCCCCTACTTAAATGCTAACTAATCAATGCAGTAGACTTGTCAGTTGTACCCATATTAATTAAATCTAGCAACGACTTATAGGCAATACACTCCCAACCTTAATTCTTATCATGTAGATTAGCTCCCTTGTACACATGAAAAAGAGGGAGTGGAGTGACTCTAATGCAAAGGCATGTGAAATGCCAATGGCATGAAGTAAAAAGATTCTTACCAGAGCCAACATGTCACTCAAATACCCTCTGAATGGAACCTGCTGTGCCTGTACAAAAAAGGTAAATGCTTCACAATGTGTAAGTTTACAAGGTTATATTAAACAATATTTTATGATACTGTAAACATTACATGATGTGGAAAGAGTATCCGGACACAAAACTCAAGTCCATAGTTGATAACAATATGATTTCACACATTGGAAATTCATATTTTAATTTTTTTTAAATGAACTATTGGCTTTACATACTCCCTCTATTTTAAAATGTTAGCATTTTAGCTTTTTCCTAAGTCAAAGATCTCTAACTTGGACCAATTTATAATTCCAAAGAAATGTACTATCAAGACATTTAATGGTGGAATTATAGTGAAACTAAGTTCATGCTGTAAATGTTGGTCCATTTTTTATATATAAACTTGGTCAAAGTTAAAGAAATATGACATAGAACAACTAAAATGACCTAAATTTTGGAATAGAGGGAGTGCATAACAATATCTGCAAGGCTGAAGAGTAGAAACAAGATTCAGATATAGCATTCATCTAAACAACTATGTGGAACATCTTCAAGGCAAAATGTAGGACGAACACGAACATTAATCTAGATCGACGAAAAGAAATTCTCAATCCAAAATGGTGCACTGAATTAACAAACTGCATAAAATGCCTGAAATAACCCAAACAAACTCCCTCCTAGCCGATGTCTACATTTGGAGACTGCATATACAAAGACAGGCTCATCCAAAAAAAAAATTAATGGAATCAATCTGCCCATCAGCCTAAAGGCAAATGCTACCCAAACAAAAGAATGCTGGAATCAATGTGCCCATCAGAACGAAGGCATGTGCTCTCCCAAATTCCTAACGCAACCGCATCATCACCGACAAAAGGGTGCCTCAGAAGCTGAAAGGTAAGTTCTATAGGACGGCGATTCGTCCGGCGATGTTATACGGTGCTAAGTGTTGGCCTACAAAAAGGCGACATGTCCAACAATTGAGTGTAGCAGAGATGCGTATGTTGCGTTGGTGTTGTGGGCACACAAGAAGGGATAGAGTCCGGAATGACGATATTCGGGATAGGGTTGGGGTGACACCAATTGAGGAGAAATTGATTCAACATCGATTGAGAGGGTTTGGACATGTCCAACGGAGGCCTCCTAAGGCGCCGGTGCGTAGTGGAGTTCTAAAGCGGGCCGATAATGGAAAGAGCGGTAGAGGCCGACCTAAACTAACTTGGAACGAGTCCGTTAAGAGAGATTTTAAGGAGTGGAATATCTCCAAGGATTTAGCTATGGACAGGAGCGCTTGGAGATTGGCAATCAACGTGCCGGAACCGTGACCTCTTTGTGTCTTGTGCCCTTTATGTTCCTTTATGTGTCTCCCTGTTTCTCGTCTCTTTTGGGTTTCATCTCTAGCCTACCCCAACTTGCTTGGGACAAAAGGCTATGTTGTTGTCGTCGTCTCATTCTCACCGAAACTTAGTTGAAGTGTCCAGTACTCCAGTGTCCACTCTATTCAGAATCATTGGCCTCCTTTGAAACTTCAGGCAAATAGAACCATATGAATCACAGGTACTATCCAAACACATGAGCGGAAACATTTCACTTGACATGCAATCATCCGCAACATTGCACCGATAATGAGTCACGTCAGGAGTAGTTTTCAGGAGTGCGACCTAGAACCTATCTAATGCAACCTCAGACGCTACCGTCACCACAACACAACCATAATACGAATCGAGATCTAGATCAAGGGGAAATGAAGGGGCACGAACCTGGAGGTGCTCGGGGAGGTACTGGTGCTTCATGGAGAGGTCCATGGAGCGCTTGAGGCGCTGGATGCGGGCATCGACCACCTCCCTAGGAAGCCTCCCGAGCGCCTCCTTGATGTCCAGGTCGAAGTAGGGGTCGTACAGGTCGTCGTACCTCAGCCCTGTTGGATCGGATCACCGGATCACACGCACGCAGCAGATCCGAAACCCACCGTCCGTCAGATCAAGGGAACAAGAAGGAAATTGACGAAATCCGAACAGGGTCGAAGCCGTCTCGGATCCGGGATTACCGTATTTCCTGAGGCGCGAGGAGACGGCGTGCATGTGGAGGCGCGCGAGCGGGTTGCGGCGCGGGTTCACCAGCCAGTTGGACAGCGCGTTCATCAACGACGACATGGTGGCGGCGCCGGGACCGGGACCGGGATCGTCTTGTGCGGCGGCGGGACGCGTTGTCCTTCACCTCCTTGCTCTTGGGGCAGGGAAGAGGAGCTGTGGTGGGCGTGCGTGGGTGCGTGGACGCGGTCTCGGGCCGGCGGGGCCTTTGGCGACTAAATGGGCTGGGTACTAATGGCCGGCTCGCACGGAAGCATTTGTGGCCTTTATGGGCTTTCCCATCGTTTCCGTTGCTTTCCTATCCGTCGTGTTCAGTTTGGAAATCATCTGCGGTGGCTACGATCGCAGCGCAGATGGAGAATCGCCGCTCCCATCTCGTGCGCGCCGCTGGCGGCTGGCGAGGATCCGGTGAAGCATCCTCCTCAGTTTCGGCGAGCGAGGAGCGAGAGGCTGTTGGGACGGAGGCAACGAGCGCATGGACCGGTGAAAAGAGACCCAAGATCCAAAGCACACCTACACCTTCCGGGGATCTTGGCAAAGGTCCCGTTCGGCTGGAATTATAAGCCGGCTGGCTGATTTTTTGTGAGAGAAAAATACTGTTCTGACTGAAAAAACAAGCCGAATAAGACGGATTATAAACCAGTTGAACAGGGCCAAAGTTGCGCGTGATGATGCCAGCAGTTCTTCCGGCGAGATTGTCCACGGACAAGACCAAGAGCAAATCGAAGGCATTGACATGGATGGCGAGAAGCTCTCCAAGGAGATCGATGGTTTGCGCCAGTGGATGGAGGTCTCGTCGTACGACGAGGATTATGCTTCTGCTCATGACGATGAGCTTTGGGTTCAATACAATGAGGAGCAGCAGACAGCACTGAACCAACGCCTCGCCCTGTGTCGCATCAGGGCTCATGAGGTAACATTTTCAGAGCATCTGATGCAGAATGCCATGGCAAGATCATACAAAGTTAAACTTTGCTTTTGGGGATGTTGATACAGAAGCAATACCGGGCTATGGACGATGAAAGTCTGTTAAAGCTATTCCCTCCCTCGGTTCATGAAGACAATTGGTACTATGATCATTATGAGTGCCATTTTGATTGGTTCTTTGACCCTGCTATTGCAAGCTTGCTCATGTGGAGGATTACCAGCGCATGGTGCTTCGTGTTACTGCAAGTGTTAAACAACTATATTCCATAGTATGAGTTGCTTTCTGTTTTGACTGTTGTTAAACAACTTATGCTTGAAATCGGAGTGAATACAACAAAAAATTGCTGCTAAGCCCACCTGGCCACATTCAGCATTGTATGTTGTGGACTCGTGGTGGATCTCTTGTTCTCCTGCAATAAAGGCAGAGAGTTTCCCCTCTGATGAGCCCTATTGATATAATTGCACGGTTGCCCCCTCTGATGCCTACCTGTGAGTTTCCCCTCCTTTTCACTTTTGCACCATCGCCCCTACTGCATCGGTGGAGCTAGAAATTTCATACCTGGTGTGCACAGGTGCAAGACTAACATTACATACATTGGAAATAAACTGCTAATTATGCTTGTACGGTAAATACAAACAGAAAGCTGACAACCATGTCATCAAAACGAGTTCTTTACTCTCTATTCAGAGAAAGGCAATAGTGTACAGGATATCTTTGATACAGATGGTGGAGAACTTGTCGTGTCATGTACATGACCATGTGAGTTTTGTGGCCGGATCGATGATATATTTTTTTGAACTGTGGATCAATGATATATAGAATTTTATGGGCAGATAAGTGGATCGATGATATAGATTCAGGCACCTATGCCCAAGAATTCTTTAGCATGCAGGATTTGGTTTATATGCAATTAGCTGATGCATAATGACAAACCCAAAGTTTAGGTGTACCTGTGCGCAACGGGCATCCGTACTAGCTCTGCCACTGCCCTACTGTTTCTGAAATGTTTGCAGTTTGCACCATTGTGCCTACTTTGTTTACAAACCATGCAAATGCAAATAGGTAACAGTCCTTGCAATGTGCCACGTAATACATCATTCTAAATTTTGAACCTCCACAAGGATGATAAACTTATCCCATGTTTGCTAAAGGTGTGAGACTTTTAGGAGCAGATGATGTCATGGACTGGCGCAATAGAACTTTTGCAAGGATTGTATAGCGCTGGTTATAGTGGTCTATGCATGAATACTGTTGCTAGCAATGAATGTGCTACTGATAATGTTTTCGTTGTGCAGGTAGAGTTCGAAGGCTTGGAAATTTGCCCCTACGCTCGTAATACGCTTGCGGATGACCAACAATTTGTCCAGTTCTGGGAGAAGTTGTCAAGAAAAACTAAGGTGTGCATAATGTGATTGTTGTACACTTCTGTGTTCATATGTCATCATATTCTGATTTACCTTCTTGTCTCATGCAGCTGATTGAGTTGTACATAACAGAGAGGTCATGTGAGGTAAATATTCACCAAAAGTCTCATGGTTAAAGGTTTCATTGAATGATTTGATTCTTTACTCTTGCACCTTACATTCTAAAAGCTGCTTTGTTGTTTAGCATCAAAGAATCAAGAATGTGCTCTTGTATCATGCATTGAAGATTGCAGAAGAACTTCCCTCTGTTTACAAAACTCCAATTGTTGCAAGATTCATGGTAATGCCCTGCCATCACATGTTAATTTAGTTGGCACTGCAAATTATGATGATGTTTGATATTTTATTTTTTTATTAAGGGATTTGTGTGGGGTGTCGAGGCTGATTATACTTATGCTGGCTTCCTTACTAAGATGTGGGAGCTGCTTGCTAAGAAACAGGTTTCGTTCTTGCCTGAATATGCTAAACCAGGGATGTTGTGTTTTCCCCTCTATTTGTTCAAGCTTTATATGCTTACTGACAGAGACATTTCTTTGCTTTCAACATTGCTTAGATGAATTTCACAGATGCTTTGAGGTACGTGTACAATGAAGGCAAGTATCGGTCCATTTTTCTATGGGGAATGGGAACTGAGTTGGAACCAGATCTATTTCCAATGGAACAGCTTGTAAGTTGCCTTTCTTCACACGTGTTATGTTACTTCAATTTCTCTAGTTTCTTTTGGTTCTGCCCCACCTCCCACCCAAAACTATTTTATCATCTGTGTTTAATTCTTTCATATCTTCTTGGTCCAGTATAAACCTCATTTGGATCGCATTGTTGAAAAGGTAACCTTCATTTACATGAGATCAAGGTCTAATTGGAATGTTTCTCCACAATAAATCAACTTGTTTTTGCTTGTTGTAGGCTCAAGATGGTGATGTTCATCAGTTGGTCATGGACACCATTGTAGAAAATGTCTGTGGCTTCTTTTCTTTCCGAGATGTTAGATGTACCTCTACTCTAGCTTTTAATGCACATTCAAATTTACTTTATTTTGCTGATGTGGCAGCTATATTCATTTTCAGTTTTGGAAACCAAGGACATACTATGAGTATGTGAGAAAGAAGATGCGTATTGCTGAAGAAATCGGTTTGATCCCCAAGCAACCCCCACACAGGTATGTACAATTTTTCCAGATTGCATGTTTATACAACCAGATCGGACATTTTGTGTTTATAATAACATACTGTGTATAATTCTACCTTTAGGCTCTACGTCCCCGGCTGTTACCTCCGATGATGTTGAAGTGACGATGAAGACTTCAGGCGGGAAGATGGTGTGCTCTCCTGAAACTTATTAGAAGTTGCGCCTAGAACCTGAATTTCAGGCAGGAAGATGGCGTGCTCTGCTGAAACCCAGGAGGAAGCTGCGCTTAGAACATGAACGGGCGCACCGGCCCTATCCACAGCGCTATGGGCCAAACTAGGTCCACCACTGAAGCCCATTGTATCGCATGTGTGTGTTTGTGTCTCCAATTATTTGGATTGTTTCTCTTTTGGAACAATGTGAAAGGTCGTCATGAACTTGGAGATGGTTATTACTTATTACTGATCTAAGAGCCTGTTTGGATGAGCTATGACTAGTTACTAGTTGGACTAAAAATTAGCTTAAATTAACTGAGTTTTAGACTTTTGGCTAAAAAATTAGCACATCTATTAGGCCTGTTGTTTGAATGTACTAGAGATAATTCTAGCTAGCTAGTAATTAGCTCTTGTATCCATATTATTGGCCGATGGCCTTTTGGAATAAGGAAGAAGGTCCTCAATTGAGGGACGAACCAATGCCAAAAAAAACCAACTTGGCATTGGTCCAGGTTACTAATCTTTATTTTTAACTAAATATACTCAATTTACTGCCTATGATGGTTGATTCGGTAAGATATATCTATACCTAATAATAAATTGTGAAAATTTCTGCACACTTTTTAGTTTCCACCTGCCTTGTTTCGGCCTGCCTCTCCTCCCGTGTACTTGGTAGAGAAAGAGTAGAAAACCATAATCGAAATCATCACGAACTCACCATACCTAATCACATAGGAACACGAGTAAGCCAACAATAATTTGGAAGGCAAGAAAGACTAGAATAGAAGAGAGAACCGAATCGAGGAAATCATAATTTATATCGAGACAAAATAGAGTACAATACCAAATCAAGACCATCCTATATACTCCAGATAAAGACCAAATAGGTACCGCCTGGTCCACAGCGACATCCGCACGAACAAGACCCGAGTGATCTCAGCCGCCGCTGCAGCCTGAGCGCAGCCTGCACGAGTTAGGATGCCGCCAGCAGGATTCCGAGTCCCTCGCGAACCACCGGGAACATGCCCTCGCCAACTGCCACCGGGGCCATGGCTCCGACGCGCCGGGGATGCACCCTTGCCTGTGCCGCAACTGGAGACAAGGCCTCGCAAGCCGCTGCCGGGGCCGTGCCCTCGCGAGGGGTAGCTGGAGGCGCCGTGCCCTGTGCACCCACTCCCGGTTGCTGAGAAACGCTCGCCCTCGCCTGACTGCTGTGGAGATATGCGGTCTCGGTGTGGCCGTGGAGGAGGAGTAGGAGAAGGGGCCGGTCTCGGCGTGACTGTGGAGGAGGAGAAGGGGCGCCAGCAGAGATCAGCCGCGTTGGACTTCCTAGCGACGGCGATGGAGATGGGGAAGGAAGAGAGGATGGATGCGCTGCGGTCCTCAACTTCGGATAAGGATAAGCGGAGTGCGGTTCTCATATACTCTGTAAACTAAAGGAAAGAGAAAATCCGAGAGGAGAAAAAACCGAAGGCAAAAAAGAAATAAAATACAAAAGGAAGACAATTTCTTTTTGAAGCATGCAAAGGTGTACGGTCCGATTTTTTTTTGCCACATTTCATCCACAATCAATTAAGATTAGCTTTTCATGATTCTTTCTGTTTTTGAAAAATTGCTTCTGATAATTTGGGACCGGATAATATTTGACAATGATATCCTAAAATATAATCATATACTTTGTCTCTAATGTACCATAAATCATCGTTTAAAATTTCTATTCATCGAGGCTGCTAAGAAACTATTGTGAACATTGTAATGGTGTTTATTTTTCTACGAATATGTTACCGTTGTTTTTTTCTGGGTGATTACATTGATGCTACATGAATCATGAGAAACTATATTATGATAGAGTCCCACGGGATGAATGGGATAGGGATTAATTCTACATTTCTGTGCTTTACAATGGAAAGGAAAAAACTGCCAAATTATATTTTAGTTTAATATAGACTTGATTGGATAATGCGACATTATTATGAATATATTAACTTATATTATAGATATTGTGGTTATAGAAAATATAACCTTTTAAATAAAATTTGCAAAACAGGTAAACGTAAATAAATATGAAACACACTTAGTCCACATTTCTTACTGTCGGCAATTTCTGTCCGCCCACGCTTTTCATCCGCTCGTGTACGCAGGTCACGGTGGGCTGGGATGATTCACGTTAGAAGTGTGGAGGAGAGAATAAAAAGTAATACAGGGTTCCAGAGGTAAAGATGTAAGCGAGAAAAAAAAGAGCAAGGACCTCCATTAGTTTTAAATATATTAGGGTTCCTGATGCAAAATGTTTAAATTCGATATTTATAAAAACAGAGATCTTGCAAAATTCACCAAATATCATATAAAAATCATAAAAATACCAGACCAGTTTTGTTAGTTCGATAAAAATGTGATCTATTCTTAAATGTTAAGTGAATGTTGTTAGATTATGCTTAAGATATACTTAGAACTAAATAATTATACACTTTGCAACGGAAGAGAAGTGTCACTTTTTTTTCTTTTGCCTACTTGTCCTATACGTTCATGGTCAACAGCAAGGGTTGTGTTCGTGGAGCGCCCTTCACTGGCCTGGGGATCTTATCATCATTGTGTCCACTACAAGCGACTTGGACAGATCGTGGATGCACAGATAGCGCTGTTGCTGCCTGTCCGGACGCTGAAGACACAGTTGGCACAAGATGCCAGCGCGGGGCTGTCAACATGCGACCATGACAAGACCGTGCTCCATTCGCTGATCCCGTGGTCCGAGAAGCTAGACGTGCGCCGACCCGCATCGCTAATCGAGCCCCTCACGGTCACCCAAGAGGTTGTTTCGATCTGATGGTCGAGAAAAATATTTTACCTGGTTTATTTATAGTATACTAACCACGACCAATAAATTCTTTTGTACAACAGTAAAATAAGGAACCTTCTTCTACTACATCATATAAGTTTAAAATGAACTATATAATATTAAATCCATATATACAGTTTATAAAAGGCTGACCAGTCCCTATAGTTTACACATTACATCGATTTCAAGATGTATTAGAGCAGATAACGCGCCCATTATACTTATATAAATCTCCAAATCGCTATCCATGTAACCACTCAGCAAGTTATCCGACCCGGTGCAACGCACGGGCATGTTTTGCTAGTAAATAATAATAGTAGATTCTTGTAAAGTAATATGTCATATCTCTTTTTAGATATTGTCTTTTTCTTATGTTTTAAGATGCTGGAAAACCCCAAGAATAGAAATTTATGGTGTTGTTGGCTAAAAGTTTATTGGAAATCTATGAGTAACTGTTAATACATTTTAAATTATTTAGGTTTGAATTTTTAATTTCATCTAAATTAGATGATAATCCATATTTTCATTTTTATTGATGAACTCTAGCATTTGAATTGTTAATATCATCTAAATTAAATATACACCTTATGCTACTTTGTAAAATTTAACAGGGAGTTACGAACTCATTACTACATTATAACATATCTAAAATAATAATCAATATTTGAAATGAAATTCTCTCAAGAACTAGTAATGTTATTTACATGGTTCAAATACTACGAAAGGGAGAAAATGTTGTTTTGTGACTCGCTGTTGAAGAGGTGCTAGCATAGAATAAAACAAGTTTTTTCCAAGCCATTGGGTGTGGAAAAGCAAAATGTCAGGTTAAACTTGTAGATTAATGATCAACCACATATATAGTAGAGAATCACCCTAGAATTAAGGCTTATAGAAACAGGGCCAGGGAGCTTTAGCCCGGGCAAAAATGGCCCAGGAGAGCGCGGCGCCAGCCGAGTCCGCGAGAAACAATTTTTTTTTCCCGGGGCTGGCTCAGTGGTGCTTTAGAGCCGGCGGAGCCAGAAAACAAACACGTTCTAAATGGACTGGGTACTAATAGAAGCATTTGTGGCCTTATGGGCTTTCCCATCGTTTCAGTTGCTTTCTCATCCGTCGTGTGCTCGTGTCGTGTTCGGTTTGGAATAAGGCTTAGTTTTGGGATCTGCGGTGGCTACGATCGCAGATGGAGGAGAGTCGCCGCTCTGATCTCGCACGCGCCGCTGGCGGCTGGCGAGGATCCAGTGAAGCACCCTCTCCATTCTTGGCGAGCGAGGGGCGAGAGGCTGCCGGGACGGAGCCAGCAAGCGCATGGACCGGTGTAAAGAAACCCAAGATCCAAAGCACACCTACAACTCCTGGGGATCTCGGCAACACTGCACGCGATGATACCGAGCGTTCTTCTGGCGAGATTGTCCACGGACAAGAACAAGAGCAAGATGAAATCGAAGGCTGGGATGACGCGAAGCTCAGCAAGGAGATCGATGGTTTGCGCAGGTGGATGCACGAAACGTCCTATGATGAGGATTATGCTTCTGCTCATGACGATGAGCTTTGGCTCGAATTCAATGAGGAGCAGCAGACAGCATTGAACCAACGCCTCGCCCTGTGTCGCATCAGGGCTCATGAGGTAACTTACCTTTTGTTATTATCAGAGCATCTGATGCAGAATGCCATGGCAAGATCATACAAAGTTAAACTTTGCTTTTGGGGACGTTGATACAGAAGCATTACCAGGCTTTGGGCGAAGCAAAGCTGTTAGAGCTATTCCCTCCTGAGGTTCTTGAACGCAATTTCTACTATGAACGCTATGAGAGCCGTTTTGATTGGTTCTTTGACCCTGAATATTGCAAGCTTGTTCATGTGGAGGATTACCAGCGCTTGGTGCTTCGTGTTACTGTAAGTGTTAAACAACTATATTCCTTAGTATGAGTTGCTTTCTGTTTTGACTGTTCTTACATTATCACGTCCAGTCATTCTGAAGGTGAGAGATGATGAGGCCATGTGCTAGGAAGGTTTCGCACCTTATATAGACCACTAGGATACTCAAATCCCCTTGTTGACTTAGGGCCTGTTTAGTTGGCCAAAGAGGCCAAAAAAGTTTACGCAGTACCCGTCACATCGAATCTTTGACGCATGCATGGAGTATTAAATGTAGGTAAAAAATAACTAATTGCACAATTTGTCTGTAAATGTCGAAACAAATTTTTTGAGCCTAGTTAGTCCATAATTGGATAAATTTTGCCAAATAACAACGAAAAGTGCTACAGGAATTTGCCCAAAAATTTTCACCATCTAAACAGGCCCTTAGAGTTTGGAATGTGTCACTTTGCAAGAAAGAGTGAAGTCCTTGTGCACAAATATAAAACAACTTATGCTTGAAAATGGAGTGAGTACAACCAAAAATTGCTGCTAAACCCACATGGCCACATTCAGCATTGTATGTTGTGGACTTGTGGTGGATCTCTTGTTCTCCTGCAATAAAGGCAGAGCCCTATTGATACACAATTGCCCCCTCTGACGCCTACCTATGAGTTTCCCCTCCTTTTCACTTTGCACCATCGCCCCTACTGCATCGGTGGATCTAGAAATTTCATACCAGGTGTGCATGGGTTTAAGGTTAACGCCATATACAATGGAAATAAACTGCTAATTATGCTTGCACGGTAAATACAAATAGAAAGCTAACAACCATGTCATCAAAACGAGTTCTTTACTCTCTATTGAGAGAAAGGCAATAGTGGACAGGATATCTTGATACAGATGGTGGAGAGCTTGTCCTGTCCTGTACATGACCATGTGACCTTTGCGGCCGGATCGATGATATGTAGTGAAATCACTACATGTAGGTGAATACTTTACCATGCAGTATTTAGCTTATATGCAATTAACTGATGCATGATGACAAACCCAAAGTTTGGGTGTACCTGTGCGCAACGGGCACCCGTCCTAGCTCTGCCACTGGCCTACTGTTTCTGAAATGTTTGCATTTTGCACCATTATGTCTAATTTGTTTACAAATCATGCAAATGCAAATAGATAACAGTCCTTGCAAAGTGCCACATAATACATCATTCTAAACTTTAAACCTCCACAAGGATGATAAACTTATCCCATAGTTGCTAAAGGTGAGCTATGTGAGACTTTTAGGAGACAGATGATGCCATTGACTGGCGCTATAGAAGTTTTGCGAGGATAGTATAGCGCTGGTTATAGTGGTCTATGCATGAATACTGTTGCTAGCAATGAATGTGCTACTGATAATGTTTTCATTGTGCAGGTAGAGTTCGAAGGCTTGGAAATTTGCCCCTACAATCATCATACGCTTGAGGATGACCAACAATTTGTCCAGTTCTGGGAGACGCTGTCAAGAAGAACTGAGGTGTGTATTGTGATTGTTGTACACTTCTGTTCATATGTCATCATATTCTGATTTGCCTTCTTGTCTCCTGCAGTTGATTGAAAAGTACATAACAGCAAAGTCATCTGAGGTAAATATTCACCAAAAGTCTCATGGTTAAAGGTTTCATTGAATGCATTTGATTCTTTACTCTTGCACCTTGTATGCTAAAAGCTGCTTTGTTGTTTAGCGTCAAAGAATTGAGAATATGCTCTTGTATCATGCATTGAAGATCGCAGAAAAACTTCCCTCTGTTTACAAAACTCCAATTGTCGCAAGATTCAGGGTAATGCCCTGCCATCACATGTTAATTTAGTTTGCACTGCAAATTATGACGATGTTTGATATTTTATTTCTTATTTAGGAATTTGTGTTGGGTCTGAAGGCTGATTATACTTTTGCTGGTTTCCTTACTAAGATGTGGGAGCTGCTTGCTAAGAAAAAGGTTTCATTCTTGCCTGAATATGCTAAACCAGGGATGTTGTGTTTTCCCGTCTATTTGTTCAAGCTTTATATGCTTACTGACGGAGACATTTCTTTGCTTCCAACATTGCTTAGATGAATTTCACAGATGCTTTAAGGTGTGTGTACAATGAAGACAAGTATTGGTTCATTTTTCAATGGGGAACTGAGTTCGAATCGAATCTACCTCCAATTGAACGGATTGTAAGTTGCCTTTCTTCACGTGTTATATGTTAATTCAATTTCTCTAGTTTCTTTTGGTTCTGCCCCACCCCCCACCCCAAACTATTTTATCATCTGTGTTTAATTCTTCCATATCTTCTTGTCCAGTATAAACCCCATTTGGATCGCATTGTTAAAAAGGTAACCTTCCATTTACACGAGACCAAGGTCTAATGGGAATGTTTCTCCACACTAAAGCAACTTGTCTTTTGCTTGTTGTAGTCTCCATATGGTGATGTTCATCAGTTGGTCATGGACACCATTGTAGAAAATGTCAGTGGCTTCTTTCTCTTTCCGAGATGTTAGATGTACCCCTACTCTGGCTTTTAATGCACGTTCAAATTTACTTTATTTTGCTGATGTGGCAGCTAAATTCATTTTCAGTTTTGGAAATCAAGGAGATACTATGACTATGTGAGAAAGAAGATGCGTATTGCTGAAGAAATCGGTTTGATCCCCAAGCAACCCCCACACAGGTATGCACAGTTTTTCAGGTTGTATGTTTATATAACCAGATCAGACATTTTTGGATTAACATACAATGTATAATTCTACCTTTAGGCTCTACACCCCTGGTCGTTACATCTGATGATGCTGAAGCGACGATGAAGACTTCTTACAGGAAGATGGCGTGCTCTGCTGAAAGCCTGAAACTCAGGAGGAAGCTGCGCCTAGAACCAGAAACGGTGCACACAGCATCTGCTAGTTGAGCATATAAGCGACACAGTGACAGTCGAGGAGGAGGCATCTCGTTGAAAGCAAGAGAAGAGAATGTCGGTTTCATCCTCGTGGGCCTGCAGATGGGCCGTCCTCTTTAAGGCCTTGGACCTGGTAGCGTTCTAGCGCTCTAGTATAGTAGTATACTACTGTATGAAGTGTTCTAAAAAAAAAGTAGCATAGTGTATACCGATGTTAGTGTCTGACGAAATTTTTTGCAAAATGCTACTGTAGCGCTTTTTGTTGTTATTTGACAAATATTATCCAATCATGGACTAACTAGGCTTAAAAGATTCGTCTCGTGAATTTTGTCTAAACTGTGTAATTAGTTTTATTTTTTATCTATATTTAATGCTTCGTGCATGTGTCCAAAGATTTGTATCTGAAAAATTTTGTAAAATTTTTTAGGAACCAAACAAGCCCTAACAATTCTACAATAGTACTAGTACAACACTACTACTTTGGCGTCTATACGGCCAAAACTCGCTGGTACAGAGAATCAAGAACAATTGCTTGTACTGAAAAGTTCACGTTGCAGTCAAATAGTACTAACTTTGACAGGAAAAGAAACTCACAATCAAGGTAGCAATCAGTGGACAATAACTACCATCAGTTGTGAGGTTCTCTCAAAGGTCACCATCCAAAGGCGGCCATGCATTTGTCTGCACTTACCGGAAACGCCACATTGCATAAGCTTCAAAGATTAGGCAACTAATCAAGTTGCCCATGCTAAATTGGTGTAATGAATGGACATGCACTAACACAACACACTAGTGAGTAGCGACACTCTGTTTATTAAAGAAAACCAAGCATCAACTGGCTTAATGAGACACCCAAAAGTTTCTGTATGGAAAGGCATAGGTGACGCTTACATTAATTTCTGCAGGAAGGTTCTGCTTGAATTTTTAAAGAGTGAAGTGATCAAGGATCAAATCCTGGCTTGGCCACTTTAATGGAAAGGAAAAAATAATAAATTTTTGGTAGCCCCAGCACTGAAAGAGGGCAAAGAAAGAGAGAAAAATTAGTGAAGAATTTAAGTTTGATTCAGACAGCACAACAGCAAAGGCAGCTTTGCAACAAAATCCATGACAAGAAATTTCATTGAGTTGCAATTGGAGAGTTTTTTGAGGTTGTCAATATATGAGGGTTTTCCGCTATGGCATCCCATACCCATATAAAAACAATTCAATGAACATCACTGCCCACCTAGAAGACTGTTAACCCATGGCTTTCTTGGTTTAATATTGCTCATCCCATTTTCAGAACCCACGACTTGCTCGGCAGTTTCAATGAATTCCTGTATGGAGGTGATGATGATATTTGGCAATCTTAAGCTGAAAGGGAAATGCTAACAGAAAATGGGAAATTAGGAAATATTGAACATGCAAGTGATGAAATATGAAGTGGTGTTCTTATCAGTGAAGAAAAAAATGGTGGCTAAGAGAGGTTCAATTTATTGTTGCCGGCTCAAAGATAATGCCTCATCTTTTTTTTTTCAACATCAGAGTTGAAGTGGTCCATCAGTTGGAAAGGCTGTTAAGTTTCATGGTCCATTCTCAGCGCCAATACAATCTCATATGAAAAGCACTAGACCTGCACCCAACTTATTGGGTGGGCAAACCCGGAAAATAGAAGATATGCTTAAAACCAGAAGAAAAAAGCTAAAAACAATCCAAAAATGTACAAAACAATCTCTTTTGGAGTATTAGGCCGTGTTTAGACGCCGGATTCGGTGAGCGCCGAATCACTGTGCTACACTGTAGCAAATTTGTTTTTATTTGGTAATAATTGTCCAAATATTGATTAATTAGGCTCAAAACATTCGTCTCGCAAAGTACAATCAAACTGTGCAATTAGTTTTTGATTTCATCTACATTTAGTACTCCATATATATGCCGGTATTTTGATATGATGGGGAATCTTCTTTTTGCATAGTGGAATTTGGGGGTGAATTTGGGAAACTAAACAGGGCCTTAAAAGTATTCACAAAACTGAACAGAATGACCGTTGACTAGAGTTGCTTCATCTGGACTTCAGGATCCTCATCAGGATGATCAGCTTCCTGCAGAAGACAAGCACATTCAGGTGCCCACAGACAGGGGCCTGTTCAGTTCCCAAATCGGGGGTGCCCGATTTGGAACAGTAACTGTAGCGATTCGTTTGTATTTGGTAAAAATTGTTCAAATTTTGACTAATTAGGCTCAAAATGTTCGTCTCGTAAAGTACAATAAAACTGTGCAATTAGTTTTAAATTTCATCTACATTTAGTACTCCATGCATGTGCCAGTATTTTGATGTGATGGGAATCTTCTTTTTGCATAGTGAAATTTGAGGTTGAATTTGGGAACTAAACAAGGGCAGGCACAAAAAAGGGGCAGCTACCAGTGTTACAAAACCTTGATGCTCACGTATTCACGTGTCTTGATTCCTTATAACTCCACTTCAAACTTTTCCCTGTTTATCGTCTCTTTTGGGTTTTATCTCTAGCCTACTCCAACTTGCTTGGGACAAGAGGCTATGTTACTGTTGTCAAAGTTATATTGAGATGTACTCTAAAAATTTTTCTATTCAACAACGGCCCTGTTCGGCAGGCTGTTTTTTTGGCTTATAAGCCAGCTGTGGCTGATTTGCTGTGAGAGAAAAACACTGTTCCACGGCTGATAAGCCATGCTGATAAGCTCAGCTGAACAGGGGAACAGCTGCACTAGATGACATTTATACACAGAACACCAAGAAACAACTCGTTTTGTTGAACGCTATTTATCACAACAAACAAACTGTATCAGAGCTGAAAATAACTCAAAATTGCACAAAAGGAAGCCACGAAAGAATCTCTTAGACAGTTAGACTTAGCCCTTGTTTAGTTCACCTCAAAATTCCAAGTTTTTTCACTCTCCATCACATCAAGTTTTAACCGCTTGCATGGAGTAATAAATGTAGGTAAAAAAAATATCTAATTACACAGTTTAGTTGAAAATCACGAGATGAATCTTTTGAGCCTAGTTGGTCCACGATTGGACAATATTTGTCAAATAAGACGAAAGTGGTACTATTCATCAGGTTGAAAAAATCTTCAATCTAAACAAGGGCTTAGTTGTTTTATCTCAACTTCAGGATACTCATCAGAATGATCAGGCTCTTACAGAACATAGGCACATACAGGTGCCCACAGATAAGCACAAAAAGGCAGTTATAAGTGTTACAAACCTTGATGCCCACGTCTTCACGTGTCTTTATTCCTTATTAAAACTCCTAACTTTTTCACAAGTTCAATTCAAAGCTATATTAAGATGTATTCTATAAATTTGCTATTCAGTGACAATTGTGAGTGATCACAAGACAAGCAAAAGGAGAACAGACGGAACTGAAGCTGTTGGACGTTACTATCACCGACAAATAATCGGAGCTTTGATATACTTTACATAATGACAACATTCTCTTTCTTCAGCATGGTCACCGATTGAACTATTTGATCATCGGAATTATCCTCACTCAAGGCACAAGGGTGAGAAATGAGTGGCAAAGCCACTGGGATATCACATAACTTGCCAACTATCCAACAAAGCGTTTATAGGAGATGGGAAAACAAAAACAAAATGAAATGAAAGAACATATATTGGAGAGCCTCCATAGCATTCTGATGAACAGACACTCAACAAAACGTCTTTTGTTAGCACTAAAGAAAAGGAGGCAGGTGCAGAAGCAAATTGTGATCCTGCGAAAAAAACCTATTCAACCTTCCACGCATGCAGGATCAGCGAGAAACCAAGACCTTGCAACTGGGACTCCCTAAAAATCTGCGAATAGGACCATGGCAGCGACTTCTCTGGTGCCTGGCATGTCTGAAACATGAACACCGCGTTGCTCGCTGTTGATCCAAAGAGCCAACTGTGAACATCCCAGAACACCTCCACAGGCAAGCCATCAACCAGAATTGTCTGATTTCCCCTAAACTTCCAAGCCAGGCGCTTCACCTGCATCACGGGCTTCTTATCAACTCTTATTTCAAGACATGGATCCTTCAAGCCGACGGTATCACACTCTATGGCAATGTCATGGAACTGGCCATTGTCACAGAATTGCGCCTTCGCAGAGTAGATCTTCTTGCCATATATGTGCTCCCTCCTTGCCACGAACGCGGCATTCAGCATCGATCGGTTAGCTCCAGTCTTCCGGTACGCATCCTTCTTCATGTCGCCGAGCAAGAGCACGAGCTCAAGGTCGAACACCACTGCGACATAGAACCCCTCCACCGGTTCTGGCCCGGCGCCGAACTTGGCACCCGACAGGTCCCAGAAGATCTCGATCTTGCCGTCCTCGACGTCGAGGCTCTTGGACCCCTTCTTCTTGGAGAAGAGCCACGGCTTGATGTCCGCCTTGCAGAGGCAGTGGCCGGACAGGTCGTCGACGCCGATGCTGAGGCCCTGCCCCATGAGGCTCTTGCTCCACGTGAGCGAGATCACGCAGGGCCGTCCCGAGAACTGCGTCTGGTAGAGGCAGGTCACCAGGTTCTGCGCCGCGCCCTTGCCGGCGCTGGACGACGACGACGACGCGTCCGCGATCTGGACGCCGCTCTCGCCGAAGCAGGAAGGGAAGTCCCTCATGGCTGCCTGGCCCGGTCGGGGTCCTTCGTCGAACACCTGGCGTGCAGCCGCCCGCCCGCCGCTCGGATCACAGCGCAGAGCACCGCTCCTCACCGCAGCAGTACACACCGCCCCGCTAGCCGCCTCGCAATGCCGGGGAAGACGTGACCAGCCGCGCAAAGATCGGCCACGCAGATACGCAGGCCGCCGTCGGAGATTGCTCGATCCGGCAATGCCACCGCCCGCGGACGCGAGATCCCCGCTTTTACTTGCGGAAGGCAGCACCGACAACCGCCCGGAAATCGAGGGGCCGCGGAGGGAATGGTGTCGAAGCAAGATTCCTTCACGGCCCCGCCCCGCCCCTTCCCTTTCCACCGCGATACGACACAGCGGCGCCGCGTAGGCCACCTTCTTCGCCGCGAAACCGCGGCTACGGAGCGATCTTCCCTCCGCCGGGACTCCGTCGAAAGACGGCTCAGCCCTCCACCTTTATACCACAGCAGGCGAAACCGAAGCTTTCCCCCAGGCGGCAGGCGGCAGGCGGGCCAGCTTCAAGGCAGAAGAAGCAAGCAATCACAGGTAGATGTATGGTTGCACACCCATGGCCATGGGAGAGTGGATTGAGAGGAGCAAGTGGGGAGAACACTGGCAAGCACTCCAACCAGTGTACAGGCTAGAGATGAGGGAAGCAAGCACCAAGCAGCCGCAGCAGCAAGGAGCTCAGAAGAAATAGTGGTTGGGGTGGAGGTGGTGGTTTGGGAGGGGAAGGAGACAAAAGGTTAGCGAGAGGAAGGGATACAGTACAAGCATACAAGATACAGCACGCGCTGGCAGCCAACTCAGGCGATCACCAAATTCGCTCCCAAATTTCACTATGCAAAAAAAATTCTCCATTACAGCAAAATGCCGGCACATGCATGGAGTACTAAATGTAGATGAAATCAAAAACTAATTGCACAGTTTTGTTATACTTTACGAGACGAATATTTTGAGCCTAATTAATCAATGTTTAGACAATTATTACTAAATAAAAATAAAATTGCTACAGTGCTAATCAGCGATTTTGTCGCCACCAATTTGGTGATCTAAACAAGGCCTCACTTCACTTCATCAGCTCATGGAGCTGGAGGGAGAGGGTATCTCAGCAGCTCGGGGCAGGGCAGGAAGAGCTGCAGGCTGCAGCCGCTGGATCGCTGCTCCTCAGTCCTCTCTTTCTGTGACTGCTGCCATGCCATTGCCCAGGGCCACTGTGACTACCGCGCGCTAGGTACCGGTACATTTTAGGGCTTGTTTAGATACCAAGGCCGTGTTTAGAGAATTTTTTTATTTTTAACACTTTTTTAAAACTATTTTTAATTTTAGCACTGAATTTTTTTTTTATATCAAACACTTTTGGCCGCTCCCCACGCGAGGGAGCGGCATTTGTACTTTGCCGCTCCCCACGTGGAGGAGCGGCAATGGTGATGACGTGGCATTGGACGCCATGTGTACTGGGGCTGCCGCTCCCCCCTGGAGGAGCGGCAAGGCTGCCGCTCCCCAGATCAGGGAGCGGCAGCCCCAGTCCACGTGCCAACTCATGTGCCAGCGATGTCAGGTCAGGACAGTTGCCGCTCCTCAGATCAAGGAGCGGAAAGCGCATGACTCCTTATATTCTCTTCTCCTCTTGATGTGTTGTCATTCGTCGTTTCGGCGCCGCCCCCCCCCCCCCTCTCCCCCCTTACGGCCGTAGTTCAAATGTCGGGCGGAAGTTCGTCGAGCAGAGGTAGAGGAAAGGGAGTGAGGAAGGGACATCCGATTGTGTGGGAGGGTTCTCTGGGTCCTGATTCTTTTGAGGAACCTATAGAACAATTTTCTTTGGAGAGCAAGAGTGACTTCACCCGCGAGAGACCTCTTAGATCATACGACAACCGCACGGAAGATTGGCCAAAATGTCGCCACGGTGAGGATTGCGTCGTGCAGATGTACAACGACTGTGACGGTGGAGGCCGTCGTTTCTTCAGATGCCCGCGAGGATTTGTATTTCCTTTTAACTCTCATTTTTTCTGATTTGCATTTGGTTTGTAGAACTATTTATTGGTACATGCATTTTCAGGATTCAAGCTGCCCAGAAAACTGTGGGTTCACTCGATGGGTCGATCCTCCTCCTATCTATCCCCATCAACAATACACCACATATCTACAGGGACGCATCTTTGATCTAGAGTATGGCCCTGAAATTGGTAATAGGGACATGTCGGAGGACGACAGCATCAATGATGCAGAGGAGCCAGTATGCAACAATCCATACTGTCAGTGCCCGTACCATAAGAAGCACGGGCCTCCTTCTCCGCCGCCACCGCCACCGCCGCCGTCAATAGGAGGTTACTATGGGGAAGGCGCAACTCAGTTCAATATGTGGTACCATTATTAGGCATGTTAGGTTTAGTTTGCAACATGTCATTGTTTAGTTCGTTAATATCAGTGTTTTAGTTTGAACTATGTTTATGTTGGAGCAAGTGGTAGTGCAACTGTTGAACCTTGTAATAAGTGTGTACCATGTGCCTACTGTTTTCCTCGATCGTGTAAGTATTGTATTTCCAACATGTGACTTTCCAACATGACCTAGTATTATAAACAAGTACATGTGGTCGAGGTTACCGATCAAAGCACATTATAAGTTGCACATTATAAGTTCACTGGAACACATAAAACATCATATTACAAGCTCAAATTCATTAGTTCCAAATACATGTAGTTGCAAATTATGTTCCATCCTCGTCGTCATGACCTAGTATTATAAACAAGTACATGTGGTTGAAAGACTCAGACGAGTTGGTGGTCATGATGCCATACCTGAATCCACCCTCGTCGTATGCTAGTGCCCACTTTTCCTTATGTTCCATCTGGTCCTGTAACCAAGTCTTGGCGGCTTGGTTCAACACTTTGTCTGGTTCTCTCATTTTCTCTTTGAACTGGTACTCTGTACGCACACAACATAGAGCCTTAACCATGTCACTAACCTCCTTCTTCCTCTGACGCCGCCAGAAATTAGCTGCAAAATGACGCATGCACCATCTATGCACCAAAGACGGGAACCCTTCGATATCTTCACTGGCGGCGTGGAGAATCCCTGCGTGCCGATCCGAAATCAAGCATATAGTGCGTGATGCCCCAATCACTTGGGTACGTAGAAGCCGCATGAACCATGACCACGACGAATTGTTCTCTCCCTCTGCCAAAGCAAAAGCCATTGGTACTATCTGGTCCTCCGGATCAACCGCAGCAGCTATCATCAAAGTGCCCCTGTACTTTCCCGTTAAGAAAGTGCCATCAACAAGGACCACTGGCCTACAGAACTGGAAAGCATGCTCCGTCTGAGCAAACGACCAGAAAACACGATGTAGCACATGCCTCCCCGAGTTCTGCAAATACATCCCACCGGTGTCCACAAACCATTTCATGCCATGGTTGTAGTAATTCATTGCAGACAGTATTCGGGGAACTCGGTTGTACGCCTCCTCCCAACTACCCCATCGGATCGCCAGTGCAATTTGCTTTGCACGCCAAGCCTTGCCATACTTCACATGATACTTTACAAGCTCATATATGGACTGCTGTAAATAAGACACCGAGACATCATTATCTTTGTCAACGAGACCCAATATACGACGGCCAAGGTAACGTGCAGTGAGCTGCGGATGATATTCTTTACCCTTGTTATCCAAGCATAAATGGGGTTAGACCAATTTACTTATCCTCCATTTGCCATCACTCGCTTTCTTCCTTGCAGTAAGCCTCCACTGGCATGGATAACCTGCTTTGCAGGTAATGTGGTACCTCAAGTTCTTGTCGGAATGAGTCACCAAGTATGGCCTATGGTGGTACACAGCGTAATCCTGAAGAAAGAGCTTCATCTCTGACATTGTATTGAATATCATGCCCTTCTGAAGGATTACATGCTCATGGTTATACAAAGATTGTGCACACATCTGCAGATCTGTGTCACAAACTGTCATATGTACCATGCTGACATCCCTGTAGTTCGGACCACCACTTAAAGGTACACCGCCCTGACTCAGTTGCATGAGTTCTGCCTCTGTGTAAGAGGGCGGTGCAACATAATGCTGTGCTTCACTGATCCTACCCCACGAATCAAAATACGGCGCACCACCCTCTGGTAAATCATGGACCAGCCTGCCCTGAGTCGGCATGCCATGAAGCACCGAAACTGAAACATCGGACGTTGTAGCAACAACCGGCGTCGCATGGGCAGCTCTATCATCATCGTCGTCGTCGTCGTCATCATCGTTGTCGTCATCGTCAAGGTGGTCGTCATGACCGAACCAGTTCTCTTCCGCCTGCTCCTGCTCTTCACGTTCGAACTCCCTCACATCAAAGTCGTTATTTATACAACCCACTGGATGTGAATGCAACTGCTCCTGCGTCAACTGACCATCCATATCCAACTGACTAGATGTGAATGGAACTGCTCCTTCGTCACCTCCATCATCGTCATGATGATCATCCCCCAACCTGTACCCATTCTCCACAACCACCTCAGCAATGGGTGAGTTCGAGCCAGCGAGGACCCTAGTGTAGCGGGACCAATGAGCAGGGTCCCACAAAGGCATCAGGACATATTTTGCCCGAGTCTTCCCACTGTCAAATCTCCCCTTGATTATGAAATCACCGCCAAACTTTGCATTCAAACGCACACAAAGGTCATTGAAACTCGGCGGTTCATCGAACCATTCCAACTCCTCTTCCATATCCTGAAATTCACCGTCTTCCTTCCTAACAATTCCTCCAAAATAAACTCGGACACAACAATCCATCTGAAAACCATTCGACGAAACTTCATCAAATCGTCCAAACTAACTAACTATACTAAATTTATTAACTACACTATACCAATTAACTTAACTATTTATATCACCTATACTAACTTCACTAATCTAAACTAAACATACTAACTATTTATAAAATATATACTAACTTTACTAATCATACTAACTAAAATAACTATTTATAATATTTATAATAACTATGCTAACTTTACTAATAATACCAACTAAACAATTAAACTAATTATTTATAATAACAATACTAAACAAACTAATCTAACTAACAATTATAATACATCAAACATTCAAAAAAAATAAAAAACGAAATTACCTTGGAACGGATGCGCTATCGAGGCCGAAGTGCTCGGGGGAGGGGGCTCGGCGCTGCTCGCGGAGGGGGAGGTGCTGCACGGGGAGGGGCCAGCCATGCCGCCCGCGCTCGGTGGGGGTGGTGCGGGGAGGGCGGCCGGCTGCCGGCGTCGGGGGGTGGCGCGCGCCGCGGGGAGTCGCTGGCAGGGCGCCGGGCGCCGGCGCGGGGGCGGGGACGGGCGGGCGCGGGGCCGGGCGCTGGCTGCTGGCGCGGGAGCGGCGACGGGCGGCTTCTGCTCGCTGGCGTGGGTGGTTTGTGTCGGGCGGCCGAATCGTTTTGGTCGTTTGCAGTTGAAAAACGGCCACGCGCCCCCCCCCGCTGCCGCTCCTTGATCTGGGGAGCGGCAGCCTTGCCGCTCCCCAGATCGAGGAGCGGCAGCGGGGGGGGCGGCCCTTTTCGTTCGACAGCAAAGAAAAAACGTTCGACAGCAATGAAAAAAAACGCATTCGGGAGCGCCAGCGGGGGGATTACCGCTCCCTGATCTGGGGAGCGGCAGCCCCCAGTACACGTGGTGTCCAATGCCACGGCATCACCATTGCCGCTCCTCCACGTGGGGAGCGGCAAAGTACAAATGCCGCTCCCTCGCGTGGGGAGCGGCCAAAAGTGTTAGATATAAAAAAAATTTCGGTGCTAAAATTAAAAATAGTTTTTAAAAAGTGTTAAAAATAAAAAAATCTGTTTAGATGCTGAATCCGGACGTTCGAATTGGTACAGTGCACAAGCAATTCGTTTGTATTTGGTAAAAATTGTCCAAACTTTGACTAATTATGCTCAAAATGTTCGTCTCGCAAAGTACAACAAAACTGTGCAATTAGTTTTTAATTTCATCTACATTTAGTATTCCATGCATGTGCCGGCATTTTGATGTGATGGGAATCTTCTTTTTTATAGTGGAATTTAGGGTTGAAATTTGAGCCTTGTTTAGATGCCAAATTTGAACCCCAAATTTCACTATGCAAAAAGAAGATTCCCATCACATCAAAATGCCGACACATGCATGGAGTACTAAATATAGATGAAATTAAAAACCAATTGCACAGTTTTGTTGTACTTTGCGAGACGAACATTTTGAGCCTAATTAGTCAAAGTTTGAACAATTTTTACCAAATACAAACGAATTGCTACAGTGCGCATTTAATGCGCACAGTAAAAATTCGGGCCTCCGAATTGGGGATCTAAACACGGCCTTGGCATCTAAACAAGCCCCAATTGCACAGTAAATACTGTGTAACATTGTAGCAATTTTGTTTTTATTTGGTAATAATTGTTCAAACATTGATTAATTAGGCTTAAAATGTTCATCTCGCAAAGTACAACAAAACTGTGTAATTAGTTTTTTATTTCATCTATATTTAGTACTCCAAACATGTGCCGGCATTTTAATGTGACGGGAAATCTTCTTTTTACATAGTAGAATTTGAAGATAAAATCTGGTATCTAAACCAGGCCTTAACGCTAGGAGAGGGACTGGACTGGACTGCCTCCGTGAATTGTGATCTTGCAGATCATATTCACATCTACTGTACTCGCAAAAGATCTTGAAATCTGGGACTATGCACCTTGTTCGTTTGAGCTTATCAGCAGAATCAGCAGCCATCCAATAATATTTTTCTCTTACAATAAACCAGTAAACAGTGCTTTTAGCCACAATAAACCAGCGAAACGAACAGACTGATGAACGGCCAGACAATCAGGAAAAGGATTAAAGGAATCGGTCAAAACACTTGAACCCATGCTCAAGAAAACTCAGACAGACAGGCAGACACAGGTACAGGTGACAAATTGCTGTAAAAAGACAGGCTTGTTTTCTCTCGCAAAACCCACATGGAGGCCCTTTTTTTTTTCCCAGTGTCTATGTACTTGCACTTGCAGGTTGCACGTGGCGTCACTTTCGCTCCCTCTCGAGCTCTTTTTTCCTGAAATTTTCTTTGCTCCGGAGAACCGGTTCACATGCAGTACAGTGGAAATGACTGGAGTATGCGCCCGGCACACAAGTACAGGTACACCGTGAGGTGAGACCATCTCTCGCTGTTGTCTGCTACTCTGCTCTAGAAAAATAGGCATGTATCTGCCTTCAGGATTTTTCAGAGAAAAAAAAAGAAAATGGCAAATGAAGAAGCATCGTCACTCGCCCCCCACTTGCTCACGGCTTATATGCTTCCCCCATGCTTGGCTATGCTATGAATGTTCAAGTGGAAATGGAGTTTTAATTTCTTACACGGAAAATTTGGGTGACGCGTGCGCTCTCAATCATTGCTTCTACATATACCAAGTTGTTTATACAACACTCAATGGTTTTGCTGCATGATTGAGAATGTAAACTATACAGCATGTCATTTCAGAAATATTCCATCTAAGCTATCCTCGTCAATACTAGGAGAAAAGGATAGTTTTTAGGGGCAGTTTAGCAAGTTGTACTACTATGGCCTTTAAATTTCATGACGCACTTCTCTTTTTTTAAAATTTTTTTTGGTATAGTTCTTTTATTTTATTTTTATCGGTAGGAGAGCTGTCTGTGATTTTAGTGTGTACTTTGTCTTCCATATGTTCATGACTATGACTTATGTGGTTAACAAAAGCATGTTTAGAGTTAATACCTCTGTCTTCAAAAAGATGCAATTTTAGATCTAAATAAAGTGAAACTTATCATCATAAAAAATAGTATCAATGTATATGAATCCAAATAGCTATCATTTTCTAAAAAAATAGCTATATATTATGAAAATATATTTCAGGATGAATATAATGATGCTTACTTAGTGATTAGTATGATAAATATTGTTATTTTTATATTAATTTTGATCGATGTGTTAAATTGCCTGACCTAACATTATTCTAAAATTAGATCTTTTATAGGACGGAGGGAGCAGTAGGCAGCAAGAGAAAAAAAGACTGAAAATACAGATACACAATGGTACTGGTACCATGCAGTGAAGTTTGGGTAATTGTAATCAATGAGAAGGACAACGGTTTTCTTGGATCTGGGCCCATTTCATCCCATCCGTTAACTGCACGCCCACGAGGCCGCATTTATTCACCTCCTGGAGATCATAATCACCCGTCTTCACTCTGCTTCGTCTCCAAGCAAAGGGAAGGTAGTACACAAGAACACAGTTTCCTCTTCACATCACATTTTTTTTCTTTCTAAAGATGAATTCACTTCAACACAGTTAACTCTCATCGAGAAGCACTACTAATAATTTTCAAAGTTTGGTGCATTGGAGGAGCTGACCTGAAAAAGAAAGATTTGAAGTACTTACATCCCTAAAAATTTTAACCTCAAACCATTTAACTACTTTTTTTTGGGTGCAAGTATACTCCCTCCATATTGGTAAAAGAAGTCGTTTTGGACAAGGTTTGGGTCAAACATTGGGAATATAAATCATGAATAACTTTTAAGTTGTTGAGTTTGGAAATGTGAAAACAATATGAATAGATTTGTCTTGAAATATACTTTCATAAAAGTATATATATCACTTTTGAATAGATATTTTTATAGAAAAATGAAGTCAAAGTTATGCTTTGGAGACCGTGTCATTGTCTAAAACGACTTCTTTTACCAACATGGAGGGAGTATGTATTTTTATGAGAAATGTGTAGAGTGTGACTGTGTGGGGCTGTGGGCCCGTGAGCCATATATGCGCATCCCCTTTATCTTCCACACCTACTTCACTAGCTAGAACTAAAACAATAAGAAATAAAGAAAGGCAAACACTTCTTAATTTTAAAGTGGAGTAGCTAGCACACTAACACCATGAGGGTACAAACTTGGTTGGGCCTCGTTTAGTTAACCCAATTCTCCCCCAAATTCCACTATGCAAAAAGAAGATTCCCCGTTACATCAAAATGTCGGCAAATGCATGGAGTACTAAATGTTGATGAAATCAAAAACTAATTGCACAGTTTTGTTGTATTTCGTGAGAAGAACATTTTAAGCCTAGTTAGTTAAAATTTGGATAATTTTTACCCAATACAAACGAAATGCTACAGGAATTCTGATACAGTGTTTTTCTCCCCTATTCTTCCAACTAAACGAGGCCTTGTTCATGGAGAATAGGGTCCCATGCATCTCAGGTTCTCAATAAATTACTTGCCTAGCGAGAGCCAACTACCATATACTTGCATTGGTAGGTGTTGCCCTGCTGCTCCTCTGACAGAGGGACAGAGTGTTAATATGATTTGTAGACTCGGATTTGAAAGTACTTACTTCTCTAATAGTAGAGTCAAAGGTAAATGTACTTGGAGATTATTTTTGTGAGTTGGAGTTGGAGTAACCAATAGGTGGAGTTTGACCTAAGCTTTTTCCTCCTTAACTAACCTTTTTCTTACATGGTAGTATACCAATTGGAGGATGGTGGGAGCTATCGTTCATAAGTTAGTTCCAAAAATGGAGAAGCTAACAAATAATCTATACGCTTAAGGAGTTAATATCCAACATAGCAGCCTGTGCTTTGCTACTGCTACGAGGTTGTTACCTATATATATATATATATATATATATATATATATATATATATATATATATATATATATATATATATATATATATATATATATATATATATATACACACGTGCGATATTCTACACCCTAGGTGTAGAATACTATTCTGCACCAAACAGTTATACTGAACAGAATTCAGTATTGTTCAGTACTCATGTTTCAGTATTGTTCAGTATTTTCGAGGTGCTGAGTGTAGTACTGACTGATACTGAACATGGTTCAGTAGTACTCAGTATTTTTTCAGGTTAGTTTTGACTTGTGGTGTAGAATAATATTCTACACCTAAGGTGTAGAATAGCGCTATATATATATATATATATAGTGATTAGTGACTACAAAACGCACACAAACCTTCAGATGATCACTTGGCGATCGACACACCATGTTAGTCCAGGACTACAGTGCTCTTCCAATTAAGTAGAAGCATGCATCATGATGTCGTCCATTTTCCATCTGGTTGTCACTTTGCTTTCTGACCCTGCTGGCAGTTTTGGCGTGTACGTATACCATCATGCATGCATGCCCATGCAAAACGCAGGGCTTTAGTTGCATTGCCAGGAAATCTTTGTGCAGATGGGGATCGCAGATAATGGTATCCAGAAAAAGTTAAGGGCAGGAGAATACTCTTTGGTGCGCTGATGATGGCAGCAAGATTGCGGCCGGGCTGGTATATACACACAGCATGTCCCTTTTAGTTTATATTATTTGGCATATATATAAATAAAATCCTTCATCATCAGATAGAGAAATGATTGGTTGTGGGTAGTAGATATGGGCTTTATAAATTGACAACAGGCGATCCTTTGTGATTTCTCCAGGGCAGAGAAGAAACCCAACAAAACCACACATACCATGAGATTAATTTTGCTACCTGTTTAATTTACTTATTTGTTTACATAGAAATTAAAATAACACTTAGCTTACAACTAACACTACTACAATAAACTTAACCGAGGTGGGCAAAAGCATTCCCCTCCATCCAAAGGTCACGGTTAATCCATGCCTTGCCCGCCTCGGTTAATCATTTAACTAAGGTGGACGCCTTGCAAATGCCTGCCTCGGTTAATAGATTAAAAAACAAAAATAAACCCCAGAGCCCGCCGGCGACCCGTTTCCGCCGCCTTGAACCACGATGCCAGCGCCCCACACCAGATCCGCCACGCCCTCTACTGGATCCGCCGCTAAGGGAGTCGCTGCTCGCAGATCCGCCGGGCCCTCCACTGGATCCGCTGCTTGGGGAGTCGCCGCTCCTAGATCCACCGCTTGGGGCTCCTCCCACCAGATCCGCAGGCCTCACCCTCCACCGGATCCACCTCGCCCACACCGTCGCCCGCGCGCTCCAACAGATCCCCCTCGCCCATGCCGCCTCCCGCGCCGCCGCCAACGTGCTCCACCGGATCTGCATCGCCCACGCCCTCCACCGGATCCGCTAAGGCGGGGAGGTGGCGCCCGCCGAGGTAGAGAGAGAGAGAGAGAGAGAGAGAGCAGCCTGACACAGTGTGCCCCCCACACCGTGCGCCGCCGAGCACCGTCGCGGTTCCTCGTCTTCCTGTGTCCGCGCATGTGGGAGGAAGGAAGAGGAGACCGAGAGTGAGGGAGGGAGAGGAGACCGTGAGGGAGGGGAGAGGAGACCGAGCGCTCTTTTCTGGTGGCTGCGGGGTGAGGGAGAGAGTTTAGTGTTTTAGGGTTTGTGTTTGCTTTTTATATGCTGGAGGTGGTAGTGGGCTGGTGTGGGCTAGTGTGGGCTGAGCGCATGGGCCTGATTTATCGAGGCAGGCCTGTAAATGGATTAACGGAGGCGGGCACTGTAAAACGCCCGCCTCAGTTAATATCGATTAACCAAGATGGTTGTTTCTAGGTGACCGCCTTGATTAATTGATTAAGGCGGTTGCATTAGGGCAACCGCCTCGGTTAATTGATATTAATCAAGGTGGACGGTTTAAGGTGTCTGTCTCCGTTAATGATTAATCGAGGCGTTTGCTAGGCCGGCTACCCGGCCACCCAATAAAGGAGGTGAGCAACCGGCCTGCCCGCCTCTAAGGCCAAAAACCAAATGACTCGCATAAGTTTTTCTGTAGTAGTGTAATTTGTCAGGCTATTGGCAAAAAAATACAAGAATTCCGAGTGTACATTTTAATCAATTGTGTTTTTTTTTAAAAAAATTATTGTCGTCTGGTGGGGACATTCTGTTTGAAGCAAAATAAGGTTGTCTTGCTCCCGGTTTGGTGGCAATGATCACAGGAAAAGGCAAAAGCGAAGGACCGGCTTTACAGGAAAAAGCCTATCTATCAGTCCGGGATAAAAAGTGTCAGGCACGCTAATGATGGCTTTGTAATGATCACTGACGGTGCACTTCCAGTAGCAGCGCTGTAATATGAGCCTGCCTGTAAGGAGCGCGCCAGATGTAGGAAATCAAAGAGTGCGATCCTTCTTTTCTTTTCTTTGGTTACGACTTACGAGCACTTTGATGCTCTCTATTGTCATAGGAAATCAAAGAGTGTGTCTGAGGACCTTTTCAGACACAGAGCAAGCGTGAATCGTCCCAAAATTAGTCCTAGGAAAACTGGGTGAGTATCATTTTAACCTCTGGACTGGTTAGGTGAAGGCCGCCACCTACCATAAAAATGTCATTTTTATCCCACTGATCTGTCTAGAATTATGTAAAAATGTCACTTTCCTTAGAAGTATGGTTGGATAACAAACAGGAGAGCTAATAGGTGGACTAATTTTTTTAGCCAAGTATTCAACTAATAGTTAACCAACTAGCTAAGGAGAGCTAATAGGTGGGTTAATTTTTTTTAGCTAAGTGTTCAAACTAGTAGTTAACCAACTAGCTAGACAATCATAGCTAATTGGAGCTAATTTTTAGCCCAACTAGTTAGCCATATGTATCAAGCAAGCCCCTAGACTAGCCACATTGTGTGGATGCTCCAAAATACCATGTTAAATAGGAAAGAAAAATAAAAGAGGTGACGAATTAAAAAGATCTTAAATTTAGATGTTAAATAGGAATTTTTCTCGTACCTAAACTAGCCATCTCATCTGGAAGCTTTTTTGTTTTGTAATTTTGGGTGAAGGCCGCCGTCTAAAGTGATTACTGAACTCCTCATCCCTACTCACACCTCAGCGCTAGCGGTCGTCAGTCAGGCAGTCAGCACTCCAGCAGCGGCATGACTACTACCAGTCGGTCCAGTCCCAGTCCCAAATCCCAACCCTGACGCGGAGCCACCATGCTACGGCAACGTTAGCTGTCCCTAGGCCGCGGCCACGGCCGGCCGGCCGCCACTCACCCCATCACGCCCACGGCGTGGAAAGTCTGAACTGAACTCATTGCACCGTCCACACAGCACAGTTCTGAGCATGCAGCAGGGGCACTGCACTGCCGCTTCGCTTTGCTTCGTCTGCACTTATCCCCCCAGTCACAGGCAGTCACACTTTGCTTCGATTGCAGCCAGCCAGCTCGATCCACTCCTGCACGGACGACAGTCCAAGAACACCGGCCCGGCTCGATCAGGGAACAGGCAAATCAAATGCTTTTTTGCTCCATGTCATCTCCTGCTGCTGGCTCGATGCGAGTGGTCGAGTTGGTTTGCACTTGCAGACCTGTACATGCCTGCCCTGCCATCAGCAGCAGCAGGACTATTGCACGTAGCGTCGCCTTTCGGCTGCGCTCGTCGTCGTCGTTGCTTGAATGCTTGCTTGGTCAGCAGCTAGCCGGCTGCCGGCCGGCCGGCCGGTCTCCGCTTTCCCCGGCCGCCTCCCATTCCCATCCCATCCCCTCCCCTCCTCGTCACTACTCCTACCACCGTCGCGTCACCGTCACCTCGGTCTGCGCGCCCGCGCGTGCACGCACTCCGTGCCTCGTTTCGTCAGTCGCCATGGATGAGGGACGAGGAAGGAATTGGGGATGCACGCCGTGCGCGTGCAATGCCTCGCCGCGCGCGCCTCTCCGGTCGCGTCCAACAGCAACGTGATGATTAGTAACTGGGAGACATTGTTGCCGCCTGCAGCCTCGACGCGAGCAACGAGCAGCTAAGGGTGGGCAAAATACCCGATACCTAATTCCCGAACCCGAATTACTCGAACCCAGACCCGAAGTATCCGAACCCGAAATACCCGATCACAATTTCGGATAGTGATTGTAAAAACCCGAAATTAGTTTGGGTAATTCGGGTAATGTTTCCCGGTACCCGAACTACCCAAATTACCCGAAATATCTCAAATATTTGCTCTTCTATTCCTAATATGAAGACATGAAGTATTTCAATGCCATATAAATATATTATTTGGTATGAATTAATGTAGATTTATGCTAACTTGATAATTGATTTGTTGGTAATTGATATGAAGACATGATGTGATTTATATGACTATTGTTTATTGCTTTAAAATGGTACTTGAATTCTTCCAAAATGGTTGGTTTTGTCAATTTCGGGTATATCGGGTAAAACCCGAACCCGAACCCGAATTATCGGGTACCCGAAATTTCGGTAATACTTTTTCAGGACAAAAATCGGGTAACAATTTTTAATACCCGAATTTCCAACTACCCGAATTACCCGACCCGAATTTTTCGAGTAACCCGAATGCCCACCCTTACGAGCAGCCCGCCCGGATTCGGCTCTCGGCTCTCGTATACGCACGCTGATCCTACAAGCTCACCATCGCGTGCTGCGTGCGTGCGCCGTAGCCCGTAGAGAGGACGTCGATCAGTGTGCCTCCGTCCTGCTGATTCGGTGATACCCATCGATTTGCATTGGTGACCAGATCCTCGTACATGCACATGTTACCGATCCCAAATCTTCATGCTGATATATACCATCATAACAACAAACGCACGCACGCATGAATGCAAAATGAGGAGGAGATTTTGAACCTTTTGCCGCCTTTAAAGAATAGCGTGTTGCTACCATTCTTTGTCTGAGTTTACAAGTTGGGAAGTCAGAGCTGCTCCTTTGTGGGGTTCAACACATTAGCAAACATGTTCTCAAAAAAAAGGGAACGTGAAACGAGAATGAAAACTTGAGGTGTTATTTTATAATTTGGGAATGTAAATGTTCCTTAATCGGGAACGTGGACGTTCTTGGAACGATGTTACAGGGACGAGGAACGTGGCCATGTTCCACGTTTTCATTTTCAGTTGATAAGGGATCAACGATATGATAAGCTTTGATATCTTCCAAGGTGTGTTGTGTATGCAATGTGTAGGTGGTGGTGTTTGGGTGGGATTGGTTGAGGTTTGCTGTGGAAAATCCAAGTTGTTGGTCATTTTTGTGGCAATGCAGGCTCAACAACGATGACACATGCCCAACTCTATCATGAATCTTTGTTGGGCGGTATATAAGTTAGTGGGATGGCCTCCGTGCTATGCTTTTTCTTTTTCACCGGTTTCTTTCTAATAAACCGTACAGTTATAAGGTTTTAGGGCTCAGTTTCTCTCATAATTCGGGTTAATTAATTGAATAGCAGGAGAAGTTCCGTGCCCTCTCTGAAGAAGAACGTATATCACACTGCATGCATGCGTTGGCGTGGCAGGGCAGGTCACGGTAGTCGGTAGAGCATGTAGGATGGGTTTGCTAGCAAACATTTCACATGTGAAAAGCTTGTTGCGCCATGGAGAGCGGTGTGACCAGACCAACTTTGCATTATTCTTAGAAAATCGTATCCTTTCCATGCATCCGGCTTGTTGTTGCGCTCGATTCGGCAAAACATTTCACATTTCACATGAGATTGCATTTCTAAAACAAGACCGAGCACAGGGAACTTCATGGCTTGATGCGATGGGCCAACTAAATTCGTCGAGCGGAGCCCGAACGAGTAACCATCCCCATGCATCCGTCGTTAGACGACAGAGCTGCTTTAATTTCCGTCGAGGCGTCGATCGATCTCCGCGATGGCGACGAACACGTGGTGGTTTAAGCAAAGTTAGCATCAGTCGGTCGAATCTCGAATGGAAAGGGGCCCGGCCGGTGCTACCGGCTACGCGGACGATGGAGGGTTGGACAGGCACACGTGGGGGGCCGGCGCCATGGTTGCGGGCCTGCGGTCGACCGGAACCTAACCCTTTTTCCTGCAGGCGCACGGCATGGCGCCGCGCCTGGATTTGTCTTGCTCCCGCGGCCTTGAGCGACGCCCCGGGGGATTCGTGCCTGGCCCCGGCCTCCGACGGTGCGCGCCCGCACGAACCACCACCGACTACAGGCCCGGCCGGCAGCGCCGGAGTTGCACACCGGGCCACTCGGTGCAGGAACGTCACACTCACACTGAAACCTGGGCGCATCTTCCCTGGAAATGAAAGACAGCCTTGGGTTCAGGGCTTGCGGCAGAGAGACAGGCACGGCATTCATTGCTCGCGCAACAGACCGCACCTGCTCCTGCTCGGGCGCGGCTTGGCTTTCATGTGCCCCGGCCCCGCATTCAAGGAGCAGCGCTGTCAGTTCGTTGAGCCGCCAAACCACTTGTTGGATTTCTTCATTTCATCAGCTCATCAGCTCAGGCTATTCTTTTTGCTAAAAAAAATAAAAATAAAAAAAGCTCAGCTCAGGCTATTCAGCCTCATCAGCTGCTGAAGCCTCAAGGGAAGTAGAGAACGGGAGAGCGTAACCCGACGGAGCCCGCCCAGGGATGCCCTAGCGTAGAGTGCTAGTACTGCATGCTCCGCCACGCCATTACCAGTCCTTTTTTTTTTTATTTTTGGAACCGCCATTACCCGTCTGTCACCTCGTCACTCACTCGCCAGTTATCCGCATTGGACCGCCGGCGCTGTAGCACTAGCACTAGGGCACCGTTTGGATGCCAAAATTTTTGGCAAAACGCTACCGTAGCGTTTTCGTTGTTATTTGGCAAATATTGTCCAATCATGGTCTAATTAGGCTTAAAAGATTCGTCTCGTCCATTTCGTCTAAACTGTGTAATTACTTTTATTTTTTATCTATATTTAATGCTTCATGTATGCGTTAAAGATTCGATATGACGAGAAATCTTAAAAAAATTGGCATTTTAGGGTGCAACTAAACAGGCCCTAGCACGCACCGGCATATCATGAGTCGCCGCCTGTTGTCTCACTCACTCAGCTGGGGTCCTGGTCTGGTCCTGTCGATGACTCGATGGCAATGGCTCATCACTCAACGCCAGAAGAAGATTCATAACGACACTGCCGAAGGAAGTGGGGAAATACAAATGGGCTTCATATGGGCCGTAATGGACGATGGGCCTTTAATTGAACCGGACCAGCAGCCCACGGTGAGGCCATGGGCTTGCACACATGCAACTGTAAGGTGGTCCAGCAAGAGGAGACCCGGAATGGACACGCGCTACCTCTCAAGTTGCAGTGCGAACTGCTGCGATGCCAAGTAGACAGAGACACAGTTCCAAAAAAAAAAGGGTGTGTTCACTTCCCATACAAACCCAAAATATTACATCTTCCACTCATCACATCAAATATTTGAACACATACATAGAGTATTAAATGTAGGTAAAAAAATAACTAATTGTACAGTTTGTCTGTAAATGTCGAGATGAATCTTTTGAGCTTAGTTACTTCATGATTAGATAATATTTATCAAATAAAAAAAAAAGTGCTACAGAAACTTTTCACCTGCTAAACACACCCAAAAACGACAGAGACACCGCACGGATGAGGGTGAATGCTAATGAAATGGCTGTAATAAAATCCCAGCGGCTATTCATCAGTTATTTTCGTTTTCACATTTGCCAGCTGTGTCGGGCCCACCTCCCCTGGACGGGTCCCAGCCTTTGCTGTTGCGGAGCACTGTTCCAAGATGGCTTTGCCTTCTCGGTCGTTCGTTCTCCTTATCGTCTGGTGGCAGCCAGGGCACGTGGATGCAAGATTTTTTTTTTAATCACTCCTGTTTTTCTTTTTGACGTGTCCTCCTTCACAAGTCACATCCTCGGACGATTACCCTGACGTCTTCTCTCAGATTTTTCGACGGGGTTATTGGATCCAGCGATGAGAAGAAGATCACTGTCGATCGGTGCCGTGAGGTGTGCTAACCGACAGACCAACAGTCTATCATGGCGAGCAGATCCAGACATTCAGCGATGACGACAATCTTACGAGTTGATCTATATATCTGCATCTGATATATATCTGTTTTATATATTCATATGACATTCTTACGAGTTGATCTATATACAGGTCTAGTAGATAGGAATATGAAGTTGTACATGATGCTAGAGAGCTGAGAGTGGTAGCATACACCTTAGTGTCACTGGGAGCTGGGCCCTGGCCAATATAAACAATCTACAAAGAATACTAGATCAAAACCCTTGGTAGTACCCGCCGAACGATATGCTTGCCCGTGCAGATGATGCGCCTCCCATCACCGACGACATGGTCTGGTTCAGCCTGGATGCCTGCTGCACCACCTGCTGAATCCTCTGTAGCAGATCAAACAACCAAAACTCTGTCAGTCAGAATTCCCCATTTCTCTAGTAGCAGATTCTTTTCAAGATTTTTGCAGCAAGGGATAAGTGGAGTTACGTTTAGGGACAAAAAAAAAAGGGAAGGAACGAGTCAAGTTTAAGTGAGCAATTATCTTAATCCAAGAACATGCCCATGGGAATGTCCCAGGTATATTATTATATATAATAAACTACTGAATTCCTAGAAGGCATCGCATCAGGGAAGAGCCACGAACCTCATCGTCAGCATACATCTGGAGCTGGATCTTGTGACCCTGCCTCTTGTGCAGTTGCTGCTGCTTGCCACCAAGAAGCAAGATGCAGAACGTGGCGGCTGCAACCCCGAACGAGCAGAGCGCGCCGACACCGTTCACTCTCAGGCTCCCCACGCCGAAGCCCGTCTTGCTGACGCCTTCTTCTTCCTCCTCTTCCCGGGCACACTGACTGACGCCATCAGGTGCAGCAGCTTCAACCAGCACGTCGTCGTCGTCCTGATCGACCTCTTTGACGGACTTGATCATCTCCTCCTGCTCTTCCGCTTCGTAGACTAGTATCTCGGTCACCTCGCTCACGAGCTCCTCCCGCTCTGGTTCGGCCGCCACGACATCAATGTCCTTGTAGTCGGCTGTCGGATCGCCCCCATAGGCATCTTCTGATAGTAGCAGCAGGAGTGGCTTCTTATCGGCTTCCTCATCTAGGATGCAGTAGTCATAGGCAGGAGGGTGAGATGACGTAGGGCCGAAGTGGTCCATGTCGATCACGACCAGCTCGGCCCCGAGCAAGAGCTGGTCCTTACCACCGACAACGCCATGGCTGCCATTGCTGCACTCCGAGCCCATGTGGAAGGAGCTCCTGTGGTCAGGCAGGAGGAGCTCCCAGTCGTCAAGGCTGATTGCATCCATGGAAGCACCTCTGCTCATGCTCATGGGCGAGTTGAGTTTGGATCAGGGATCTATATAGTAGGACGCTTGCAGCGATGATACCTAGAGTGGTCAAGAATGGATGCTTCCAGGAATCAAAACGAGTGGTGGCGTGGAAGGATACTTTCTTTTTTTCTGGAGGGAAACCACCGGTGCGGTGGGAAGCGGGGAGTGGGAACAGGGACACTTGCTGCACCCGGGGAGGAAGATGTGCAGATGGCAAACCAATTTTGAAGAGTTTTTGTGTGTGTGTGTGTGTTTGGGCTTACCCTTGCGCCTTTGCTGCTAGGTGGCAAGAGTGGAAATGTCCTTTGGAGCCTACCACTGCCCACTGGGCACTGCTTCTTTCCTTCATTTTTACTCAATAACTCAAATCCCTTTTCATATGTTTCTGTATGTACGATCCAGTCAGGCCAAAAATGTGAAATGTTTGGCCAGAAAGAAGTACTCTTTATGGTTGATTTAAAATCTACTTAGCTACACAAATATCAAATGGTTATAGTAAGAATTTATTGTTATTCTCCCAAAATAGTTGCTACCGATTTAAATACTGCGTCCAAAGGTCAACAAAAAGACACAGCAGCGGAAAACAAAACCTATGGTAGTCTTATTTAGACAGCCTTAAAATAGTTCACAATATTTTGTTTTCCAAACTAAATCTGATCCGGTGGTGCCAGAATTTCTGAGCAAAGTTATATGCTCAATGTTACTTCTTAGTCATATTTAGACAACATAGCAAACTCATTAAATCTTTCTCTATCAGCAGTTGTCTTGTCAGAATTAGGGTGCCACTGCCACCTAATCCAGATACACGTCCATCATTTTCAAGTTATTATGGGAAAGGTTTCCAGAATGTTTTATGCAAGTCAAATAAAATAAAATTCATAGAAAAGCAGATAACAGAGGCAAGTCAAGCAAAGGATACGATATACAAAATTAACATGAACTGAGAAAGGAATATATTACACACGAGTTAAGACCAACAGGTACAGGAGACACCCGTACCGTACTGAAGCTTCGGCAGAAATGAAGCAGAGATCAAGAGATGTGACCTAGATAGCGACTGATCATGCTGGAGAAGAATCATGCACGCAGCAATGTAAACCTCAGAGACAAAATTTGTCAGAAGAAATAACAAAATTCAGTTGAAAAGAGAGTAATTCAGATTTCACATGACCTTGTATCTTCCAAACTTGCTTGGGACAAAAGGCTATTTTGTTGTTGTATCTTCCAAACATTATAGTGAATTAGTGACCTACAACTAAAGATAGGGACCGAGTTCCACAGAGTAGGGCCCAGCTTCAAGCTCTTCAAATTGGAGTATAATAACAAAGTGAAACCAGGTTCTTTAATGGAGATTACAGTGTAAACTACCAATACAGCACCACAAACAACAGAGAGAAATCCTACAAAACCTACAAAGATGTTCATGATACATGGCCAAATAACTCTAGTTAATGGACAGGAAGATTAGGCGTTGCATCAGCTAATGCAGAGGTATTCCTAATATACAACAGCACATGATGTCCTCAAAATTTACATGCTGTAAAGTTTCCCCCCTTCCTGACTGCACAGAAACAGTGCTACATAGCAGGATGGGAAGCAAAGATTAAATAGTTTTGCACCATGGGAGCAGCTACCCTAACAAACATCTCCAAAATGGCTAAGCTTGTCTCGAAGATGACGGTTCACCCAGTGAAACAGAAGCAAATGAGGAAGCCCAAGCTCGAGCATTACTAGCTCCCTTCCTCAAGTCCGTTGCCTTGTTGCTCAGTCTCAGCTTGCTCCAAAGCCTCCTCATATCAAGAACATTCAAGGCTCGTTCCAAGAGATGGTTTGATCCCCTACGGATCCCTAGGTTCAAGTTTTGGACACGGACAACTAAGAAAGCTCTCAGATGAGACATGACAACAGGTATGAAGTTCGCTGCAACCTTCAGGATGATAAAAAGAACAGCAACTAACAAATACAGCTCATCTTTGACAATTTCACGCAGAGAATGATCCCATGGCATAACTGAGCTCAAGCTTCCTGTGCTCTCTTGCTGGACAACATCAATATATGCAATTGGATCGAGACCTGCAGCAAGAAAACACCCTTCAGAAATATGCTTTCAAGTACTATAAGCAAATCAGTGATATAATTATCCACAAGACCACAAATTTAGCATGCGCCAATTGGCTGTTTAGTTGTTTGAAAACTGGAGTTATAGAGCATGCCTCATTGCCCCTTAAACTATTACCCCATGCCGCTGGTGTACACATAAGCATCAATCATTTAAAGACCTCAGAGAGTAGAATGTCATAGTAAGATTGCAACCTTGGTGCATGGCCACATGGGGTCAAGAGCATCATGGGGATTATTCATTCAAGGGTACAGCTGATTCACCATTAGATAGCAGCAATAATTTCCAAGGTCAAGAACCAAAAAGAACTTATCCAATTATAATAGCAAAGCAATAATTATCCAAATAAGTTCCAGTAAAGGGAACCCAGTGACTGTATGCTCAATCATAAGTTTTCTCAAGTCTCAATTAAAGCATATTTGAAAGAATTCGTGGTCATTTAATAAAGCTATGTATGCATGAACAAGGTGAGCAACAATGGTACCTGTAGTCTCTTTATAGAAATCGACCAGAGAGTTAAGATCTTTTGAACCCCGATATCGAACCATCGTAGTCTCATTTACAAAAAGAATGGCTGGAAAACCACGGACTCCATATCTTGAAAACAAACTACAGTAAGCAGATGCAGTACAATGAGCTATATAAATCCACTGAACAAACAATGTTTGTTCAAGAAGGGGCAAACTGTCTCAATTCAACAGTCTAACACTAACAAGTTCAACATTCACAAACCTTGGTGTAGCAGAAGATTCTTCAACAGCAAAGTGATGTATCTGAGGGTACATCGTGCTGAGAGCTTCAAATGTTGGTCGGAATTTGCTCGAAAATGGACACCATGCAGCATAAAAGAGAATGGAGTATGAAGCACCCCTCCTTCGAAGGTTCAACTCAGTATCAACAGCCTCTCCTCTCACCTTCAGTAGAAGACAAGGTATATAAGAAACTACAACTTTCATAATTTGCAATACAAACTATCCACATTCATTGCACTGTCAGAAAATTTAATTTATTAATCGTAAACAAGGCACTTTGTCAAGTCAAAATATGCCCAACAGCGGCTAAAAGTAAAGATGGTTCATTGATCTGCAGAAAATTAGCACACACAAATTGCAGGGTGTCACCTCAGAAGTAATAGTTTTAGGTTGACACTACTTCCCATTTCAGTGCCACAATTAACCAAAAGTTAAGTACACGTAATTTAACCATTCTTCTGACAAATCCTATTAAAATTTGCAATACAGCTTTTCAGCTCTGTAAATAGGTGCACATACTATCTACCACCAATCAAATATTGAAACATCATAAAATATATGCCACAAGTTTGGTGGAAACTTTCAAAATCACTGCATGTACAAGTAGGTTTTCACTTTTCCTAAAAGTTTACATATATCTAGTCTATCACTAATAAACTGAAGTTTAAATTTTAGAATCTTAGACATAATGTACAGAAGAAACAACTAATACTGCCAGTGCCAAGCATGAACACATGAACATCCAGAAGTCAAACAGCACTCCACTAGCCTCCTTTTTTTGACGGAGGTACACTAGCCTTCTTCTGTTTATTATATTGGCCAATTGCATTCATCAACAAAATTTCCACTCCAGCAAAGGTTTATTGAGAGACATGGATTACTCATTTGCCATGGCTTATTGCATAATCGTGCTGAAAAAGGTTCCATAGTGCTAATTTTTCTGTTTCAGTTGTTAAAGAGGGAGGATTAATTAGCAAGGCACAAGATTCGCACTTGGTAATAATATTTGTGGCCAGAAAAAAGGAAAAAATCACGGCATCTTTGCCTGTCTCCCTCTAATACCGCCTGGCTTAGCATGCAAATCGTATATATCGACGGCAGATTAAAAAGAAAAACAGCGCGTCGCCACTAATTGCCGCGTTGACATGTAACGATTTTGACAGGAAGAGGCCGCGACCGGCGAGAGACGCCGCGGTTTAGTCGCGGGCTGGTTTGGTTCGCCGATTAGGCGGTGGACCTACCTCGAGAGGCGGGGACGGCTCGATCCGGACGAAGGGGCAGCGGGATCCGACGGCGTCGAGGAACGGCGGCGCGCCCCTCCGCACGCACGTGCCCGCGGCCGGCGACCCCGCGGCGGTTGCGCCGGCAACGGCGGCGATGAGGGCGACCGCAAGCGCGGCGGCGGCGCAGCGCATCTTCTCTCGCCTTCTCCCTCCCTCCTCTCTCTCCCTCTCTGTTGGTTCAACTTCTTCCGCTTCGGAATTTTCTCCGCGTGTGGAGGCTGGATTTGGCGAAAGCAAAAATCCGCGAGGTTATTTTGGGTGCGGGCGCGGGTGGTGGTGGCCAGTGGGGACGCGTGCGATGGCAGCGCCGCAGCGGCTTCTTTCTGGGTTTCCCCACCCAATCAGAAAAAAATGACCCAGTTCGTGGGCCTGAATCCGACCGAAATGTTTTTTTTTACAACAATCCGACCGAATGTTGGGCTCGGCCCATATGGTGTCCTGCTCGGTCCCCCCTCTCTCCTCTCCGCGAAGGCGCAAGCGCAAAAGGGAGCAGCGCCGACTTCGATGCAGATCCTCCGGCGGAAGGTTCTGGAGGCTTCCCGCGGCATCCCTCTCTTCTACGCTGCGCACAGCGGCCGCGCCCATGCGGTCGCCACGCTCGCGGGCGCCGCCGCGCGGTGGGCCCCGCCCACCGCCTCGGTCTCCCTTGCCGCTGCTCCGTGGGCTGCCACCCAGCGCCGCGGCGCCAAGATGCTCGGCTCCGACGTACGCACGGATTCCCCTGCGACTCTCGTCTTCCTCTATTTCCTGTGATCATTCTCGTTCGATCTGTGTCCCGGGTTTAGCTAGGGTTTTATAATGGCTTTGGTCCAGTTAGCTGTTGTAGTTACACCTGTCCTATTTAGTTCGCCACAGAAATGGGAAAGATGACTTGCTCATCATTTCTATGCGGCAGGATTGGTTAGTTGCTCTTTTGTTTCTGGTAGAATTTATTCAGTTCAGCCTGCAGAAACATGTTATATGGAACGATACGAGGGCATAGCTGGGAGTTTATTATGGTAGTCATCATCATACATCTATCGAATTCATGCCATGAGTTGAAATGCGCAAATTATTGAAATGTGCAAATTATATAATACATGGTGCAGTAAAGGGCTGTCCTTCTGAAGTAAATTCACTACATCTAAAGCTAGCTGTCAGTAGGAAGGCTTACAGCCTTACCCAAGGTCAAAAAAATGCATGTGCTGAAATGATTGTTTTATGTAATACTAATATCTGTCCTTTGTCCTCCAAATGCTTTCTTCAGTTCTTCTCTTTTCTGAAGCATTTTGCGCTGATTAACTCTGGGACTGTCTTCATATATTGTAGGTGAAACTTGGAAATGTTATACAAAGAAGAGGTGTGAGCTTACATCTCTTGTGTTTTACTTTTTCGTTCAAGTATCTTGGACTATTACTCACTTGTCCCTTTGGCCAACCTTAAAATTCAAGGTCGCATTTATCAGGTATGGAAGTTCTTCTTGTATTATGCATTCATTGGTAGTCACTGTTTTGGTGAAGTTTGTACTTATACCTGTGTTCATTACAAGAAAAGCACTGTATGGTTTGTTGACTTGCTTGTGTTCTGTTCAGGTGATAAAAGCACAACATTCGCATCAAGGAAGAGGAGGTGCCACAATACAGGTCATTCATTTTATTTGTTTCATAGTTTATTTCCTGTAGCAATTGGCGCCACATACTTCACTCTCACAATTTCAAGTAGTCAATATTTATTCTGTTTTATTTTGAACACTTTGACTATTGCAGGTTGAACTGAGGGATGTTGATACTGGAAACAAAATAACAGAAAGATTTCGTACTGATGAGGCCCTTGAGAGTATGATTTGTTTTTCTTTTTCTCACATAAAACACAACACTAACAGCTAAGATGTAGCCATACAAGCCTTTATGTTGTAGCCTAACTGCCTCCATGTATGTAACCATCCCCCTACCTGGGCAGTCCTTTCTTCTATTTACAATTTATTGTTCTAGCGTCTTACATAGCAATCATGTGCAAAGCCAATTTTGGGCAGTCTCATAACCTATAGAACATGATTGAACAAACTAAATTGAATTCATGACCGTATAGAATCTACATAATTATGATGTAGAAACTGGTATATATTGACCAACCCGTTGGTAGTCTTAGGATCAGTATCTCATGTGATAACCATGACCAATAGCCTCTCCAGAATTGTGTATTGTATTAATGCTGCAATTAATTTGATGGACATGATTGTATTATTTTTGCACATAAGTACACTGTATTAATAGTATTGGAGAAAATACAAAAGGGTACAGTACCATATGTAACCGATTTTTATGAGAGGCCATCCAAAAGTATCTGGTTCCACTTCCACCTGAATCCTGGCTACATCTGAACCTTCCTGTTTAGCCAACTTCCCTACACAGCCTGAGCCACCAGTGGCATTGGGAAAGGGGATAATGAACACTGTCTGCCAACAGTTTCCAGTTTGGTGTCAGTTTAAATATTTGATAACATGTTTGCTTCGTTTTTTCCAGTTTCAAAATTAAACAATCATGTATATAATGCTAGTCTAATTATTAAATGCTTTGTCTGAACACACTCAGGAGTTTTTGTTGAGGAGAAATCATTCACATATCTGTATCAGGAAGGAGATACTGTGACGCTTATGGAGTAGGTTTCATTTCTTTCTTGTCATTATCTATTCACATTCTAATCTGTGATGACGCCAATATTTGTTTTTAAATTGTGCTCTATAGTCTGGTGTCTCTTCTTTTGCCAGGCCTGAAACATTTGAGCAACTTGAAGTTTCAAAGGAACTGTTTGGCAAAGCTGCTGCATACCTGAAAGGTTCAACTGAGTACTAATTAACAATAAAAAGGGATTTTGATGGTTAATAAAAATGTGCTTATGTTTTTGTATTTGTACAGTAAGCTATTTATTTCTCTTTCCTCATATATGAAAGCTGATGGTGCTGTAGCAGCACCATAAGGCTGATATTTACTAATGTAGAAATGTTTACGGTTGTTATAGTTGCCTCGTAATATTGGGCTTAATTTTTCATAGTTTCCAGCCGTAGCAGCTCGCCAACTTATGAAGATTTGCAGTGTCCATGTTAATTTCGTCTTCTCAGTTTGGAATTTAGTTTATATTGTGTTTGTTAAAATCCTTACACCCTACTTTTTTTCTTGCTTATAATAGATGAAATGAAGGTGAATCTACAATACTTTGATGGCCGGCCAATGTCTGCTACGGTTCCTCAGCGAGTGACTTGCACTGTTGTTGAAGCACAGCCAAATACAAAAGGGCTAACTGCTCAACCTCAGTAAGTTTTGTATTATTTCATCATCCATTTATTCTTAATAAGTTAATGCTGTATAATGAGTAATGATCAAAAACTGTTTAGTGCGAGCTTTCTAAGTTGGCAGTATACACACAAAGAAATTTGCTTTGAGATAGAGACTTAGAAGTTATGAGAATATGCACATGTGAAGTAGCTGCAGGCAGTGGAATGCTGGATTGTGGAAGTAGGCTAGTTTTCGTCAGTCAGAACTTGCAAAAGCAAGTCTGTAGGTCGCATCTTACATATTTAGTTCAGATTTGCCTAAATTAGCTCCTTCATCTTTTACCTGTGTCGAATTCCACTGTCACATCTTAAATTGACCCACATATGTATAGAGGTTTCTTTGGCCCCAAACCTTTGTTAAACGGTAACAAATAGACTGCCTAAATCATAATGGAGTAAATTTTAGCTTCCTAAATCATTCTTTATATTCAAAAATGATACATGTCTTCTTGAGGTTTGGTTGACTTAATATATTACAATACATTTGAGTTTTGAGAGCCAAGACTGATGAGCACTGTTGGAGTATATGTTTAGGCCCATGAGGCTAAGGCCCATGTGGCCCATGTATGGAACCTATATAGCTACCCTTCTAGGGTTAGCCCTAATCAATAGAATCTTTTTCCCCAAACATGGTATCCAGCCTTCTCTTCCTCTCCTGAGAGCAGCCGCCGGCCACCCCCTGTCACCCGCCGGCTTCCCCTGCCGCCAGGGGGCCATGGCTGGCCGCCCTCCACCTTCCTCCTCCTACTTCTCCATGTTCCCTCCCCTCTCCTCCCCTTCCTGGGCCGATCTTCTTCGATCTCCCCCTCCAGCTGGTGCTCCGGCGGCCTGGGCCGGCGCCGCCGCCCCTCCTGGCAGTCGCCCGTCCCGCCCATCCCTTCCTGGCGCGGCTCGGCCTGGGGACGGGGCTCTGCCTGCTGCGCCCCCTGGCCCTGCCCTCCTCCCTGCTGCCCTGCCTGGCGCCCCTGCTGGAGTTCCCATCTCACCAGCTGCTCTGCCTGGCGGATCCTTTGGAGCCGCTCTTCCTCCTGGTACCGCCGGCAGCCACCCTTCCCTTCCTCTGCCCGCCTTTGGCACTGCTCCAGGGGCCCGGGTCTCCCTCTCACCTACCTTCAGCGCTCCTCTCCTTCACCCCGCCGCTGCCCTCACAGCAGCAGCCACTGCTGAGGGTGCTCCTGCGGTCGGGGGAAGTGGGGGGGACCCTGCTGCCGCTGTGGCTACAGGAGGCGCTGAGGAGGGGGGGACTACTGCTGCTGCCCTGACAGAGCACCCCGCCGACGCCGTCCACCTTCCCGGCGCCGGGCTGGACGCCGGCAACCTCTTTCCTGCCGGTGCCCAGACCTTCCCGGCCCCGACACCACCACTCCTCTCTCAGATCTACGCCGGTCGTGACGCCTCGTCTCTCGCCGCTGCCCTCGCCGCCGCACGTGCCTCTGCCGCGGAGGGGCAGGCCCGAGTGAGGGCGGCCGCCCTCGTGTGGGAGCACGAGCGCGAAGCTGCCGATGCCCTGGCTCGCCAGATCGCCGAGGCGGAGCGGCTCCTCTCCTCACCTGTGGGCCAGGACGCTGGGGCTACCTCCTCTGCCTCCCCGGGTCGCCGCGTGTCTCACACCGCCGTCCTCTGGCACGACCCGGCCGACCCGCTCGTGGCTCAGCTGCACTACCAGGCGGGGGGGGGGGGTCCAGAACATTCGCCTGCTCGTTCCGGTTGTCCTCGAGCCGGAGTCGCCCTCGTACGCCCACTGGCGGGACCTGGTCCTCCTCACTCTTCGCCGCTACGCCCTCGACGACCACGTCCTCGTCGACACCTTGGTCGCCGTCCAGACACCATCGTGGCTTCGTCTCGACAACATCGTTCTCTCCTGGATCTTGGGGACGATCTCTCTGGACCTCCACGACCTCGTCCGCACCTCTCCGGATGCGCGCCGGGCATGGCTTGCCCTCGAGGGCCAGTTCCTGGGCAACGCTGAGGCTCGGGCGCTGCGTCTCGACGCGAGCTTCCGCACCTTCGTCCAGGGTGACCTCTCCGTCGGCGAGTTCTGCCGTCGGATGAAGGGCATGGCTGACTCCCTGGGGGATCTTGGGTGGCCCGTCGAGGATCGCATCTTGGTCCTCAACGTCCTCCGGGGGCTCAGCGACCGCTACGCCCACCTCAGGACGTGGATCACCCGCCAGAGGCCCTTCCCCACCTTCCTGGAGGTCCGTGACGATCTTGTCATGGAGGAGCTCACGCAGGGCCTCCAGCCGGGCTCTACCACTTCCTCGGTGTCCTCGACGGCCCTGGCTGCTACTTCGCCGTGTCCTCCTGCTCCACCGCGGTCGTCGGCTCCGCCACCGTCGTCTCTCCTGGGCCCTCCTCCCTCCGGGCCGAGCGGAGGTGGGGGGGGGGGTCGTGGCTCTCGTCGTCGCCGTGGGGGGCCGCGGGGGTGGCCGAGGTGCTCCAACCCAGGCCCCGGCACCGGCTGGGACACACGGGGGGCACCATGGCCTTCGTTCCAAAACCCGTGGTCCGGTCGCATCTCCATGTGGCCCTACCACAACCCCGGAGCCGACACTCGCCCACCGATGGCCATGCTCACCGAAGCTCCTCCTGCCGGTCCTTCACCTGGTGCTTTCCCTGCTACGTCGTGGGTTCCACCCTCCAGGACTCCACCGGGGGTCGCCAGCTGGGATCAGGCGGCCCTGGCTCGCTCGTTCAGCACCATGGGCCTGACACCTCCGGTCGGTCCCGAGTGGATCGCTGATTCGGGGGCCACCTACCACACTACTCCTGACCCCGGTATACTTTCGTCAATTCACTCTCCTTCTTTCTCTCTTCCTTCGTCCATTATGGTCGCTAATGGTTCTTGTATTCCTGTCTCGTCTGTGGATACCGCTGGTGCTCATGGCTCCTTTCGTCTTCCTGATGTTCTTGTTGCTCCTTCTATGGTTCATAATCTTCTTTCTATTCGACGTTTTACAACTGACAATTCTTGTTCTGTGGAATTTGACTCTTCTGGTCTTACTGTAAAGGATTTGGCTTTCCGGCGTCCTCTGCTCCGATGTGACAGCACCGGGGCCCTTTACACACTTCGCTTCCCGGCGGCTCCTTCGTCTTCTTCGCCGCCCGTTTTGTCAGCTGCCTTCGTCGCTTCTTCTTCCTCTACCACCTGGCACCGGCGCCTCGGCCATCCTGGATGTGATGCCCTGATACAGCTCAGTCGTAGCTCTGGTCTTCCATGTACTCGAGCTCATGATGAGCAACTGTGTCATGCGTGCCAATTGGGCCGACATGTTCGTCTTCCTTTTTCTAGTTCTACTTCCCATACGGCCCGCATTTTTGATCTTGTACATTGCGACCTATGGACATCTCCTATTATGAGCATTTCTGGTTATAAGTACTACCTTGTGGTTGTTGATGATTTTTCGCATTATTCGTGGACTTTTCCTCTTCGTGCGAAGTCTGATACGTTTACCACGCTCCTCCACTTCTTGGGTGTCCACTCAGTTCGGCCTCACCATCAAGGCCGTCCAGTGTGACCTGGTCGCGAGTTTGATAACTCCACCGCCCGAGATTTCTTCCTCTCTCACGGTGTTCAGCTCCGCATGTCTTGTCCATACACCTCCTCGCAGAATGGCAAGGCCGAGCGGATGATTCGTACCACAAACGACACCGTGCGTACTCTTCTTTTTCAGGCCTCTCTTCCCGCTCGCTTCTGGGCTGAGGGCCTGCACACCTCCACCTACCTTCTTAACCGCCTTCCTTCTGCGGCCTGCCCCGCTCCCACTTCTCACCACGCCCTCTTCGGTACACCGCCGCGGTACGATCACCTACGCGTGTTTGGGTGTGCTTGTTACCCCAACACTGCTGCCACTTCTTCTCACAAGTTGGACCCTCGCTCCACGCTCTGTGTCTTCCTCGGGTACTCCCCGGATCACAAGGGGTACCGGTGCTTTGACCTTACCTCCCGACGTGTTCTCATCTCGCGCCATGTGGTGTTCGATGAGTCCGTCTTTCCCTTTTCCAGCACCACTACACCTCCGGTCGCTGACCCACCCTCTCTGTTTTCCACTGACCCGGTGGTCCAGCCACCTTTTTCGTGGTCTCCTGCAGGTACCGCTTTCGCCGCGCTCAGAGCCGGCCACCGGTCCCGGCTCCCCTGCGAGTCCGGGCCTCTCGTCCTCCGGCGCGGCCCCGTCTTCTCCAGTTGGTGCAGACCCGGGGCCTTCGTCCCCCGCTTCTGCCCCGGGGGGGTCGTGCCGGTTGCCGACGCCGGATCTCGTCTCGGCACATGCCCCGGCGCCTCCGTCGAGGTTCGCTGCGCCGGTACGGGTATACCAGCGCAGGCCGCGGCCATCGCCGCTCGTGGCCCCTTCTCCACCGGGGACGCCGACACCACCGCCACTGTCTCCGCCGGCCCGTGGTGCTCCGCCGGTCTACCACGCGCCGCTGCTTCACCGACACCCGCGGCATGTTCACCCGATGGTGACACGACACGCGGCTGGCACCCTGCCGCCTCGTGCCCTCGAGGCTTCGACCGGCGACGCGGTGGTCTCTCCGGTACCCTCCTCCGTCCGCGACGCCCTGTTGGACCCTCACTGGCGCCGCGCGATGGAAGAGGAGTACGCCGCGCTACTCGCCAACCAGACGTGGGAGTTGGTGCCCCGGCCGCCGGGCGCCAATGTCGTCACCGGCAAGTGGGTTTGGACTCACAAGCGCCGAGCGGACGGCTCTCTCGAGCGCTACAAGGCTCGATGGGTCCTCCGGGGTTTCACTCAGCGCCCTGGCGTCGACTACGATGAGACTTTCAGCCCGGTGGTCAAGCCGGCCACCGTCCGTACCGTGCTATCGCTGGCACTTGCTCGGTCTTGGCCCGTCCACCAGCTGGACGTCAAGAACGCCTTCCTCCACGGCCTTCTTACCGAGACGGTGTACTGCAGTCAGCCGGCGGGGTTCATCGACACCACCCGTCCTGACATGGTCTGCCGGCTAAACAGGTCCCTCTATGGCCTCAAGCAAGCACCTCGGGCGTGGAACCACCGGTTCGCTGCTTTCTTGCTGACCCTGGGGTTCGTGGAGGCCAAGTCTGATACGTCCCTGTTCGTCTACCACCATGGGGCCGACACTGCGTACTTGTTGCTCTATGTTGATGACATTGTCCTCACCGCCTCTAGCGAGCCACTTCTCCGCCGGATCATTGCAGCTCTCCAGCAAGAGTTTGCGATGAAGGACCTGGGTGAGCTCCACCACTTCCTCGGTGTCACTGTTGAGCACCGTCCTGCTGGGCTCCTTCTCCACCAGCAGCAGTACACTCGGGATATCCTGGAGCGGGCTGGGATGTCTGACTGCAAGCCCTGCTTCACTCCGGTCGACACTCAGGGCAAGCTGTCTGAGGCTGAGGGACCACCGGTGGCCGACCCCACTGCGTACAGGAGTCTTGCCGGGGCTCTTCAGTACCTCACCTTCACCCGGCCGGACATCACCTATGCAGTTCAGCAGGTCTGCCTCCACATGCATGATCCCCGGGAGCCTCACCTCACGGCTCTCAAGCGTCTCCTCCGCTACCTCCGGGGCACACTCGACTACGGCCTCCTCCTACACCGGGCCTCCTCCACCGACCTCGTCGTCTACACCGACGCCGACTGGGCCGGGTGCCCGGACACCCGCCGCTCCACCTCCGGCTACGCCGTCTTCCTGGGCGGCAACCTGGTGTCTTGGTCGTCCAAGCGCCAACCGGTGGTCTCCCGGTCCAGCGCCGAGGCGGAGTACCGCGCCGTTGCTAACGGTGTGGCGGAGGCCGTCTGGCTCCGGCAGCTGCTGGCTGAGTTGCACACACCACCCTCCCGGAGCACACTGATCTACTGCGACAATGTCAGTGCGGTCTACCTCTCCACCAACCCCATCCAGCACCAGCGGACGAAGCATGTGGAGATCGACCTCCACTTTGTCCGTGATCGAGTGGCCCTGGGCGAGGTGCGGGTCCTTCATGTTCCGACGACCTCCCAGTTCGCGGACATCTTCACCAAGGGCCTCCCGTCCTCGACCTTCGCCGAGTTTCGCTCCAGCCTCAACATCACCGGTGGCTAGTTGCGTCTGTGGGGGGTTGTGTGTGTTCTTTCTTGTTCAGCCTCGTACTCCGCTGCGCCGGTAGTTCAGACTGCGGGGGGGTGTTGGAGTATATGTTTAGGCCCATGAGGCTAAGGCTCATGTGGCCCATGTATGGAACCTATATAGCTACCCTTCTAGGGTTAGCCCTAATCAATAGAATCTTTTTCCCCAAACAAGCACTGTCATTAAGTCATTATTATTATGTTGCTCTTAGAAGTTTAGAACATATGTTTTGTTGAAGCTGGTACTCTGCGATACTGCTTAATTTACGTAAACACTGTGCATAAGCACAATGCATATTTTCCTTTTAGGAAAAAAATCCAAAGCCCCCTGTTCGGGTAACCCCTAACATTTGGTTTGATCTCCCCCCCCCCCCCCCCCCCCCCCCCCCCCCCCCCAAAACTATTTCAGTCGGTCCAATTTACGCCTTAACAATATTTTTTTCTCCACATACAAGTTGAGTTTTAATTTCAAAATTTATGAGGTGATAGATACATTATTATTTTTTCATCATCATGTTTCATACAATGTTTTATCTGTAGTGTTAATTTATTATTGGATGTCCTAACTTATCAAAACTATGATAAAAAAATGATTTTTCAACATAAATATGATGTCTACTATCTCCTCACGGAATTTGAAATTTAAACTCAACCTTTAAATGGAGAAACAAAGTAAATCTTGTTAATGGGTAATTTGGACCAAGTGAAATAGTTAGGGGAGTTAATCGAGCTAAACATTAGTTTAAGGGTTTATCTGGACATAGGCCATACTTGGGGGGAGTAATTTGGACTTTTCTGTTTTACTAATACGAATACCTGCTTCATAATCTCATACAGTCAGATGTCTGAGCCTCAGTATTGTACAGTTAACTAAGCACATGCTTGTTATAAATGCAGGTATAAAAGGGTCGTGCTGGATAATGGTCTTACTGTGCTTGTAAGTTACTGGCCACCATTCTGTAGTGTTTCCTTACCTAGAATTATTGTTATTATATACACTTTGTTGATCTAGTGCTGTTCTCTTTGTGCAACTGTGGGGCAGAGTGCAGCATGTGTGTGTTTTTTATCATTTATATATGTACAGAAACAGAACTGATTTGTAGTTGATGAATTGGCACAGCTTTGCACTTTTCTATATTTTCGTCTAAAGTGTATGCACATAAGCCCTGTTCTCATGTTTCATTCAGCTCTTGCCCTTTTTGTTCTTTTGTCGACTAAATTTTGGTGCCACCATAAACCTGGTTGGTTCACTTGTTTGATTTCATTAATGTGGAACCTTTCATTGTCCTGAATATAAGTTACTTCTATCTTGAAATTTCTCTGGATGTTTAACATATTCATGATGATTGAGCTATTTCTTACTGACATTACCTTTTGCCTTTTATCTTAGGCACCACCTTTTATTGAAGCGGGTGAGAAGATTGTAATCAGTACAGCCGATGATTCTTACATGACAAGGTATGTCATGGCCCGATCATTTCCTTATTATATCATTAAAACAATTAAAAGAACACTGCTGAACTTTTATAATCTTCATTGATTTGTGATTGCGATGTGCCTCTCTCTTTTGATATTTAAATTCTTGATAACTGATTAAAGCGATTTTTGCATTTCAGGGCGTAAAGGATATCGTGAATGACGTTTTGTTCTCCCAAATGGGAATTGAGTACAATTTAGTTACAAGGGTAAGTTTTCACTCGTGCAGTTGCCATAAACAGTCAACCTTGGCCGACAGCAACCAAGAACTTAGTTCTTAGCCAATAGCCACACATTTTGTACTCACAGGACTTCGCATTTTGTTCCTCGTTCAAATATTTATGAAACAGAATCCATTCATGGCAAACCATGGAATCTTTTGTTGGGACATAGATAGGAAAGCTATTTTGGTATAGATACGCTGAAATTATTTGTATTCCCCTGTATGGCTTATTGTTACGCCGAACCCATGGGGTTTGATTGTCTGGATTTCATGCGAATAAATACGAAGTTTTGACTGTTGATTCGTACCTTACATATGAATTTATATTCGGTACTTTGCAGCAGAATATCAGGTCCTATCGCCAACCGACACTACAAGAACACACTTTATAATGAAGATAACTTATTTATTATATACAGTTGCTACCGTATCAAAAAACTTGGTGGGCTTCCTACACGTTTCTAATTTGCATTTTACAGTAAAAACAACGAACTCCTAGCAACAAAAACCACAGGTATTCCTGGACGCGTCACTTGTAGGCGTGGATGTAATCTTGGAAGTAGAAATTCTTCTGGATGAAGTCGGCAAGCCATCGGGACGCAGCGAAGCACAGCACGGCCGCTGACACGACTGCGGCCCTCTGAACAGTCGACGTGACCAGCGTTCCCTTGGCGACGGCAAGAAACCCGACGACGGCGACCGAGGCAACCTGCAGGACAACCTCGAGCGCCTTCATGGCCTTCATCGCGGCGCTGCAGCTTGTGCACTGCGCCACGTGTGACCAGTACCTGTCATGGGCATCACAGTTCAATTCCTTGGCGACCGTGTGATGTATCAGGCCAGTGTGAAGATTACTAGCTTGTTTACCTCTCCATGAGCTGATCCTTGGTAGGTGTTGGTGGCAGCTGATCGATTTGTGGGGTTGCCCAGCCGATCTGATTCTTGGAGAATTTTCTGAACCAATTCCTGAAGGCGACCACCATGCTGTCCGACGATGTGGGCACATAGCAAACTTTCTGCCAGTTATCGAGCCCTGCCGCGGCAAATTTACGCTCCTAACAAAAGGAATTCAGCAGACAAGACTTACAAAATCCTGAATCACTAAGCTTTGAGTATGAGATAGAGCAGAGTATAATCTGGATGTTTGTTGTGCCTGACAGGCTGACACTGACAGAACTTGAGTTATGTACCTCAACGTGGAGGAGGAAAATGTCTGAATCCAATACAAGATTCTGGCCGACGTGGTACAGCCACCGTGGTGTGATGTGGTGGAGCCAGACCCCAATGTTCCTCGGGAACGCCCAGATCACCCTGCTCCTGCCAGGACTGACCGGAATGCAGAAGAACACCAGCATGACCCGAGGCACCTTCTTCTTCTTGTCCTGACCGACCACCAAGAGGCAAGAACAGTGAATAGTGCTGGTATGTTAAGATTGTTCGACGAATTCCTTCCGGTATCACTTGCATTGACAAAGAGGGAGGGGATTCACACCTCTTGTGGTTGTGGAAACGGTGCGGCGAACGACGTGCAGGGCGCGACGAACTGGAAGTAGCCCCGCTCCTGCGGTGACACAAACCCTTGTATGTTTGCCTGATCGATCTTCATCTTCGCTGGACCGCCACCCTCTTTATCATACTCAACTGTGAAGAAAAATAAACAACTCTTATCAGCTGAGTAAGCCCAACGAATTTTATGGACTGGCAGAACAACTTCATTAGCAATGCCAAACATAAGAGAAGATACTCGTGCTAGATCAGGGACATATCTTCCAGGATCTTCCTTCTTGCGGATGCCGCGTATGATCCCCTTGTGTGCATACGGGACATGGGCAGGATCCAGAAGGTTCTCAATCAAAATATCATACCTGCAATGCAACAATGCCACAAACTATGACTGAATCGCTAATGTTCAAATGTGCAATGCGCATGCAGCTGTGGATAGATCCTGGGATCAAAACTCAGAAAGAAAAAAAAAACTGGATCCTTTACCCATAAGGGAGGTCTCTGATGCCATAGACGGTGACGAACTCCGGGTCGTCGATCTCAGGGATGAGCGGCGGCCGTTTCCTCTGCAGCACGTCCTTGTACTCGGGGTCGGCCCTCGGGTAGAACCACAGGATGTTGTTCTGCACCACGCAGGGGTACGACGCCACGCACGCCTTGGGGTTCGTGTGCACCGGCGGGCCGAGGGCGGGTGCCTGGGGGATGAACTTGCAGGCGCCGGCGCCGTCGAAGCACCAGCCGTGGTACACGCACTGCAGGCGGCCCTTGTCGTCGATCCGGCCCTCGGAGAGCGGCGCGAGCCGGTGCGGGCAGGCGTCGTCGAAGACGCGCCACTCGCCGGCGCCGCGGTCGTACCAGGCCACGACGCTGAGCCCCAGCACCGTCTTGCCGTGCGGCGCGCGCGGGTCGAGGTCGCACACGGGGGCGAATGGGTACCACTGGTCCAGCCAGTCGAACCGCTCCTTCCCGGACGGCGACGGCGACGGCTGCTCCTCCTCGGTCCGCGGCGTCTCGGTCGCCACGGCGGACACGGACAGCTGCGCGGCGCGGCGCTGCAGCCGCCTCGGCACGGGGCGCGCACCGCCGCTTACGTTTAGCCTCCTGCAGCTCAATGGCGCGGCGGCCGTGGCCACCGGGAGCGGTGGGCGCGAGGCGCGAGGGAGCTGCAGGAGGAAGAAGGGGTCCATCGCGCGGCGGCGGCCGGCGGCGAGCGCGGTGGAAACCCGGGGCAAACTCGGCGGGCTTCTGGAGTTCTGTGGGGGCAGGGAACTCGTGGCTGTGGTTTGGCGGGAGTCGTGGCGTCGCGGGGCCGCGGCTCCTGTGGGCGGTGGGCCGGTAGCAGTTGGATCAGGCGGTTCAGCAGCTCACAATCACAATCACCTGCACCTGCCCCATGGAAATGGTAGAAAAAAAATTGCAGCCAACAATGCACACAGCACACAATTCCACGATAATCGTGATTTTTTCCTAGGAATGCAGGCGAGCCTATCTAGAGTTCTAGACTTAGTTTTTATGGATTTTCATGTAAAATTAAGTCTATTTGCGAGTTGACTGACAGGTCCGCTTGCATCCTAATTTTGCCCACAACCAGTCAACTAGACACTAGATGACCTTATTCAAACACCTAGCACAAAATAGCACAAATTACCGACAAATAGGCTCAACTAAATACTCCCTCTGTTCCTAAAAAGAGTCATTTTCGCTTCCTAAAAAGTCAACAGTTTTTAACTTTGATTAAATATATTTAATAAAATATTAATATTTATGATATATAACTAGTATCATTAGGTAGATCGTTGAATATACTTTCATAATAACTTATTTGAAGATATAAATACTGTACGTATTTTCTACAAATCTAGTTAAAGTTGAGAAAGTTTGATCAATACGATTTCCATAGCGACTCTTTCTTCGGCACGGAGGGAGTAGGTCACAATAAAACTGGAATTGCAAAAACAATTTTGATGTGTCATGCCCGGGTGAAAAAAAAAGGTCCCTTCTATGTCTGTATTTTGTAAGCATGTTATAAGAAGAAGAGGAAATGAGTGTTTTAGAGGAATTCTACGCTACACAGAAGATGTGGTAAGAATTGAGCAAAATATTCCGCAAAATATTCCTTTCCCACACCTGATTTTTAGTTACGTCAGTTCTACCTATAAATTGCATCAAAATAGGAGTAATTGACATATAGCTCTAGTACAACTGATCAAGTCGAGTTTAAATTCAACACAAGTTGAAGGATTGAAATGGGTGTATAGGAAAGAATATCTTCACCCGGATTTTAGTTTTATTCCCTTCAATGCATGCTCTATTCCCTTCATAGAAGGAAAAAAATATTCCAAGCATGCTATTTATATGTAGAAGAAAGGAAAGGAAAACAAAAAATTCTTCCATGCATGCTATTTACAGGTAGAAGAAAAAGGAAAGGAAAACAAAACGAACTCATGTGCGAGAGAGACGATTTTTATCGGTTATGATTACGAAGTAGACAATTCCCATATATATACACAGTACAACGTAGACGCCCACAACACGCACGTATATAAACCCTACCCCTATGAGCACCTCCGAAGGACTGTGCCGGCAAATCTTGAAATTCACGAAGTCACTACAGGCGCCTCACTGTCGACTGGGACATTGCCTACCACTGAAAGCATAGCACCATTAAATCTTAAAATAAATCTAGAAAAATACGAGCACCCATACCAAATTAAAGACTTTAAATCCAGATGGACAGGTTCCACCACATGAAACCTAAGCAGATCTATGATCAAGGAACCAAAGGAAAAGGCCCGAGAGACCGAAACACCATACAGCCCGTTAACGGCCCCAAAAAGATCAAAACCGAACCCAGCTCGTTAACGGTCCAAAAAGGCTCTCTCATTTTGTGCAAAGGAAAAAAAGAAAGACTATCCGTGTCAAGTCAGAGTCTCGAAGGTCACAAGCTCCAGCAACAAAACCGCAGGATCCCCGTCCTCCACAACGCGTGACGTCACTTGTAAGCATGCGAGTAATCCTGGAAGAAGAAGTTCCTCTGGATGAAGCTAGCGAGCCAGCGCGACGCGGCGAAGCACAGCACGGCGGCGCACACGAGCACGGCTCTCCGGGCAGGCGACGACGCGAGCAGCGCCGACTCCCTGGCCACGGCGAGGAAGCCGACGGCGGCGACCGACGCGACCTGCAAGGCGGCCTTGGCCGCCCTCATGGCCCTGAGCGCCGCGCTGCAGCTCGCGCACTGCGCCACGTGCGACCAGTACCTCTCCATGAGCCTGTCCTTGGTGGCCGTCGTCGGCGGCAGCTGGCCGGGCTGTGGGGTTGCCCAGCCGACCTGGTTCTTGCCGTGCTTCCTGAACCAGTTCCTGAAGGCGACGACCATGACGTCCGACGACGCCGGCACGTAGCACCTGCTCTGCCAGTTCTCGAGGCCCATCGCGGCAAACTTGCGCTCCTGCAATTCCAACATGTTAGAGCCTGACACTGCCACGCAGCGAGTGAGCGATGCATGCTTAGAACGTTCAGACATTTCGCTAGCTAGCTTTCAGCTACCTCGACACGGAGGATGTAGGCATCCGAGTCCAGCACGCGGTTCTGGGAGATGTGGTAGACCCACCGTGGCACGACCATGTCCAGCCACACGCCGAAGTTCCTCGGGAACGCCCAGATCAGCCTGCTCCGACCAGGACCCACCGGGATGCAAAAGACGACAAGCATGAACCGAGGCGCCTTCTTCTTGCCCGGCTTTGGCTGCACAGCCAATGGAACAAAACAATGGCGTTCTGTTGGATTCCTTGCAGTTTCTCCGCCTGCATTGCATTGACGATGGGAGAGAGCAGTGGCGGATCCAGCCGAAAAAATGAGCTAGGGCAGACTGCTATATATATCTACGGTATATATATATATATATATATATATATATATATATATATATATATATATATATATATATATTATCATGTAATAATTGATGTAGAAGAAGTTTGAACGTGATTACCATTCATATGAAAAGACATAAGAAGAATTTTTGTTCCACAGTCAAGATAATTTACCATATATCAAATGATCAAAACAAAAAAAACTTAAACAACCTGCAATTAAAATAGATTTAGTAATGAGTAAGTGACAAATGAAGGAATATGTAGACCATACACATCCAAGCATCAAATGATAATAGCAGCAGGGCATCACTGTAGATCTGCAGACTGCAGCAGCCAGCAGAGCTGCTCTGCCCAGGCCCCAGGCCAGCCGCATGCCACCAGGCACCAGCGCCAGGGGCAGGCGCAGCCGCTTTGCGCGCTGGCCGGTCGCCCGCCGGCCGGCCGCTCGGGAGCAGCCGTGCAGGGCCACCGCCCACCAGTCGATCTACCTTGCCCTTGAGCTTGAGCGCCGCCGCTCAACGTCGAGGCGCCTTGTACCTGTAGGGCGGCCAGTCACGAGGCATGCTGCCTGACGGCGGGAGCTCCGAGCGGTCGAGGCTCTAGGGTGGTGGGGCCGGGCACCGGGGGAGGCGGGGGAGCATCGGCCACCGACGTGATTCAGGGATGCCGAGGCCGCGAGCGTTGAGCCTGAAAGCCGCGGCGACAGGAGCTGGAACCGTGGAGGTGGAGCGAGCAAGCGGTGCCACGCTGGGTGTGTTGGGCTGTAGGTTATTACAAACGGCTGCGGCCCAGTATTAGGCGCCAGGCCCATGACGCTCCCAATTGCCCATGTGTCCATGTCCGCCTTGCTTGAACAAGCAGCGTCGCCGCCGCCGTGACCTTGCGCCCTCGCTAGACGCTAGCTCCGGAGGTGTGGAAGAGGTGCTCAGCCACAGGGACCTAGGGCGGCTGCCCTAGCTCGCCCTAGTGGTGGCTCCGCCTCTGGGAGAGAGGGTTCATGCGTATAGTACCTGCTGGCTAGTCCCTGAGCTGTGGAACGTGCACGGCGCCATGAACTTCCAGTGGCCGCGCTCCATGGCCGCCAGGAACCCGTCTATGCTCGCCTCCTCTACCTTCAGCTTGATCGGGCCGCCGCCTTCTCGGTCGTGCTCGACTGTGAAGAAATGCAACGCTACCACCCAGCGGCACTGAATGTTCTTCGTTAATTCTAAGACTGGAAAATGAACCTCCTTTTTTCTGAAAATTCAGGGTAATTTGCATTGGCAAAGATGAATGATATATCAGAGACGTATCTCCCGGGATCTTCTGCTTTGCGCAGTTGGTGGATCAGGCCCTTGTGTGCATATGGGACATGAGAAGGATCCATCAGGTTCTCTGCCAAGATATCGTACCTGCGCAATGCAAGAAGCATTTATAATCATGGTCCCTGATGCATGGCTGACGGTTTGTTTACCCATAACAGAGGTCCCTGATGCCGTAGGCGGTGACGAAGGACGGGTCGTCGATCTCCTTGATGTACGGCGGCCGCTTCCGCCGCAGCACATCCCTGTGCCCGGCCTCCGTCCTCGGGTAGAACCATAGGATCTTGTTCTGCACCACGCATGGGTACGACGCCACGCACGCCCTGCTGCTCTCGTGCACCGGCAGGCCGAGGGCGGGCGCCTGCGGGATGAACTTGCAGGCGCCGGCGCCGTCGAAGCACCACCCGTGGTACGCGCACTGCAGGCGGCCCTTGCCGTCGATGCGGCCCTGCGAGAGCGGCGCGAGGCGGTGCGGGCAGGAGTCGTCGAAGACGCGCCACTCGCCGGCGCCGCGGTCGTACCAGGCCACGGCCCTAGTCACCGCGTTCCCGGGTCGACCGGGTCGAGGAACGTGGTACGCCGATTTTCAATACTGTTTGGAACGACGAGTATACAACTTCAGCATGTCCCAAATTAACATGGATCGAGATCCAAGTTAATTTAGGACAACGTTCCCAGAACGACGAGAAGGAACGAGGGACGCGAACCCATGTTATATGGATCGATACTGTTTGAAACGATACTTCAAATGAAAATTAACCAAATATCTTGGCTGACAGGTCACAACGACATACTCTTAGTTCGTACATAACATAAAAAATTAACTGACTAAATTGTCTGATACTCAAAGCTAGAAAAAAATAGCAGCATAATCCATGACTGAAAACTGATCATCGATGGACTCCTCACTCCTCAGTAACTTGAACTCCTCCTGATAAACTCCTCCTGATTCCAACTGACGTCCTGCAAGAACAAGATCACAAGCACATGATTAACATTTCATGGGCCGCTTGCGCTTTCCCGATGTTGATTAATGGGGGCTGACCGCTTGCGCTTCGCCTCCCTTGTCTTGCTCCGATGCAGACGCGCCGCTTGGCCTTCCGTTCCGGGTGCGGTGGCGCGGTCGAGTTCCCTTGGCGGCGCGTCGAGTTCCCGCGGCAGCGCGGTCGAGTTCCACAGGTGGCGCGGGCGGGCGGCAGGGTTGAGTTCCGCTGGCGTTCTAGCAGCTGTCCCGACGCATTCCCGTTCCGCGATTTGGGACGACGTTCCTGGGGACGAGGATCGCCGCATCGACCCACGATCCCGGTGACTAGGGCCACGACGCTGAGCCCCAGCACCGTCTTGCCGTGCGGCGCGCCGGGGTCGAGGTCGCACACGGGGGGCGAACGGGTACCACTGGTCCAGCCAGTCGAACGCGCCCTCCTCCTCCTCCTCCTCCTCCTCCTCCTCCTCCTCCTCCTCCCTGGGCGCCGACACGGACGGCGCGTCCTCAGCCGCCACCGCGGACGCCGCCGACAGCCGGAGCCGGGCCCTGCGACGCGGGCGCCGTGGCGCCTGCAGCAACGTGCCGCTTAGCGGCCTCCAGGAGTTTGGTGACGGCACGGTGACGACGGCGGCGGCGGGTAGCGAAGGGCTCCCAGTGCGCGGCGGCGGGAGCAGAAGGTGGAGGGCGAGTGGCTCCATTGGTTCAACCCTACGTCTGCGTAGAAGTGCTTCGAGAATCGAGACAGCTTGAGAAGCCAGCGGTGAAGCGGCGTGGGAGTAGTGTGATGTGAACGAAAATTTTCATTTTATAAATAAAAATAGTAATAAAATATTAAAAAGAGCACTCCTGAAAAAAAAAATTATAGAAACTAGCTACTAGCCATTTAAGTCACGCAAGAAACCCATAATGCTATATGTTTCCCGTAGGTTGTTTAGCCTCAAAATGGCCTTAAAATTCAGAGAAAATATCTAGATTCATGGTTAGGAAAGTAGTATTTTTATGTAATTTCCTAGCATATATGTATTCAAGTCATATCTAAAGGTTTTTACAAAGTGAATTCTTAAAATTAAGTTTAAATTCGAAATTAAATCTAAACAAGCAAAAGAAACCTTGGTAGACTTGATCTTTTGTCTGATTATAATGTTGGGATATGGGATATAATAAGAGGTTGAAAAGTCAGGAATAGTTTGGATGATTTTTGAGGATTTTTGGAGGCCATTTTCGGGCAAAATGGGTCACAGAAAACTCAGTATAATACTACGGAAATAATTTGAATTTTAGAACTACAAGATTTATGATGCCAAAACAAATAAATTTGGTGATGCTTAGTTTTTAGCATCTACTTGAAAAAAAAAAGCTAACAAGAACGCCTATGAACTAACGGACACACATCTAGTCATGAGACTCACGTCAGTTTTTTTTTCTCTTAAAACACAACTTCATGTGTATTTCAGACTCATGTCAAAGGAACACACCAATATGTTCATTCATTCACGCTAATGTATATGACGTGACTGTAGTGACGAGTCGTCACATGGTCTCTAGTCCAAAAATTAGTCTGAATCATCCTCTATTTAATATTTTGATATTTTTGGGGTTGAACTAAAACGGTGTGAGCGCGGCGCTGCGGTCTGCCGGTCTCGGCAGCTAGCGGCTGCAGCAGCTGCGTGCGGTCGCGATCGGGCGGGCAAGGGCGACAGCGGTCGGATCAGCGCGCAGCTACCGCCGTGGTGTGATGTGTCGGCCGGTGTGCGCCTCTGCCCTGCCATGCCAATGCAAGCCCGTGCGGTGCTAGCAACCGGCCGGTCATTGCTTGCACGTGTTTTTCCTTCCGGGCGCACGTGTCACCGTCGTTTCCGGTACTTGCAGTTTGGCAGCAGCATCATCGGCAGAAAGGAATGAAACTGCACCCGCAATGTTGTGTTGGGTGACCACACGATATGTGGTTGGATCTGGTGAAGCCAAGTAGTCACGTAGTACGACTCACGGGGGACGTTGGATGACCACATATGGAGTCTGTTTTTAGGACTGCGTTTCTTTGTGTGTGTATATATATATCAAGGTAGATGAAGTATGATTTAAAAAACGCTCAGAAGGACACCTTATTTGGCCACACACTCCACGCATTTAGCGCCACTTACACAACATAACAACATTGTTTTGCACTGTAGGGAAGATCAAGATGGTATCAAGAAAATAAGGGAAGATCAAGATGGTATCAAGAAAATAATGTAGGAATAATTCAAAGAGAAGCAGACTCGTCGCTCTTTCACTTGGTGGCAAGAAGGAAATCTGCATACACGTTGTTTTTGTCTTAGTCACACCTTCAGCCTTGTGTAGCGTACAAGTTTGATGGTCTCATGTTAATTGCATTTCTTAAACAGATTGATTGATAGATAAGCTACTGCTTTGGCACACTGAGGGTGCTCTGGCCCATGGCTCTCGTGGCATGAATTTAATCTTTTTTATTTCGATAGTGATTCTCTATAGGCGTCCTTTCGGTGATTCAGTCCGGACCTGTGTAGGACCGGCTACCATCTCTCTAAAAAAAAAACCCCGCTCCGCTCATCCTCCAGCCCCCTTGTCTCACCACGGCTTCTATTCCTCGGACGTGACGCGCCTTTGCCCAAGCAGCGCCCCAGCCCCCGCACATGGCGCACCTCTGCTCGAGCTGCACGCGCCCCCTCCTGCCCAAGCGTGCGCCCTCCCATGTCGCGCCCCGGTTGCGCCGCGCTCCATCCCTCGCCGCGCCTCCATTCACTGCCACGCCCACTTCGAGATCCGGAGCGGCGAGATCCGAGCGCCTCCATCCTTCTCGGGCGCCAGCTCATGAAAGATCAGTGAGCTTCCATCCACTGTCGCGCCCCACTCCAAGATCTAGAGCGGCGAGATCTGAGCTCCTCCATCCTTTCTCCGGCGCCAGCTCGTGCAAGACTGGCGTCCTTCCATCCACTGTTGCGCACACTCCGAGTTCCGGAGTGGCGAGATACGAGCGCCTCCACCCTTCTCCGGCACTAGCTCGTGCAAGACTGGTGACCACCCCACTCTCTCTCCACGCCGACGAGCCTACATTCGCCTAAGTAGGAAGAAGATGTTGTACTGATTCAGCATGTTGTAAGTAAAACTGGATGAAAAGCTCGTAACTCGGTAGCTCGCTCGACTCAGATCGATAGTGGCTCGGCTCGGCTCGTTTAATTTCTCAAACGAGCTGAGCAAGCATCCTAGCTCGTGTTATAACGAGCCAGCTCGCAAGCCAAACGAGCATGTTATGTTATGTAGGTAGGGTAATACTAATGGTATGATGATATGGTTGTATATATATATGTACATATGGAAGTTGTAACTCGGATGTCGTAGCTGTGGTCCCTGTAGTGCATAAACTGCATGTCTCTTCAGTATCTCAACGTGTGTATATGTATAGCCGTATGGGTGTATTGCCTGGTCTTATGGATATGTGACTAACTTATGGCTTTGAATCCATGATATCAGCACTTGTTAATATTTTTTGTTTGCTTGGATGGTTTTTTTTAGCATCATTAACATTCTTGTAATTTATGGAGGGGTTTGTTTATTGTCTGGCTCGCGAGTCAATGGAGCCAGCTCGAGCTAACAAACGAGCCGAGCCGAGCAGGCTTTCTAGCTCGTTTGGTTAACGAGCCGAGCCGGCTTGTTACCTTAACGAGCCAGAGCGAGCCGAGCCGAGCTGAGCTAAGCTGGCTCGTTAGTCCATCTTTAGTTGTAAGGGTATGTTTCAAGTGTTTTAAGTGTTTCATATATATGTTACAAGTGTTTCATACATGTATTGCAAGTGTTTCACACATATATTACAAGATTTCAGGTGTTTCATATGCATGTTGTAGGTGTTTCATATATAATAGTTAACATGCACGTGCAACACGCACGTGCCTAGAAAAAATTTGTTGTTTTTGTTGTCATTTTCTAGCTTATTTGTAGTTATCATAGTATTTTCGAGTTTATTTGAAACCAATATTTGTCATTTTCTAGCTCGTTTGTAGTTATCATCTTATCCTAGTATTTTCATGTTTATTTGAAACTAACATTTTTTCCATTATTTGGAACTATGTTGAAGTGCTAGTGGACCATTATCTAGCTTGGATGCGTGGTAGATTGAATATTTATATTTATACATATATATTAAATATTGAAAAGATAAATACATATGAGAAAATGCTATGGACCGAATCGGACCGGTTCATGAAGACAGGCTGGTTGGAGTAATTACTATAATTACTCCTCCATTTCACCCTCTAACTTGGCGACTATTTGCACAAATGTAAAGTTCGTTAATTTTGAAAATATCATTAAATTGACTAACCTTTTAGGAGAAGAGGTTTTCTTGCCACAGAGTGCACTTTGTGTCTTAAAACCTCATCAGATTATTTGATCCATCAAGGTGTAATTGTAATCAGCATCGATGGGATATCATTCAAGTAAAAAAAAAGAGCGGTGCTCAAAATAACATTGAAAAGGCAGTAGAGATTTCACACCTATTTCGTTTTACCTGATGCATCATAAAATCGTCAATTAACAGTAATGGTTCCAACCACTGGTCCTTGCAAGTGTAAAAGGTTAAAAAGAATAATCTCACAAAGTTCTAAAACAAGTTAGCAAAAACCACAGTTCCAGTAATGATTCACCTTAGCTCATCTTCTTTTTTGTTACAAGAGGTAGTCCTCCTATCTCATTCATTTTTTAATAAAAACAGCAAGTTAGCCCCAAAAATCACTTCAGAATGCGTGTTGATATACCTTTCCACCAATGAGAAATTAACAAACTAATTCGGAAGGTGACTCTAGAATCAGATAAATTGAGTTGCGTGGAATATGAATAATTGAATAATTACAGATATGATAAGAAGCTTACATTGTAATATCAGGCAGCAACGATTTTCTTCTTTTGGGAGACAAAAAAAAAGGAAAGAGCATGTTTTCATTGAACACTGAACACGAAGGATAGCGTCTTGAACCAAACCATTACTTGTGGTCGTTAGATAGTTTCACTTTCAGTAGATATCCAGCTTCACAACAAGAGGACGTGACAGGTCTGCTGCAGGTGTATAATATTATTAATTTATTATTTACTAATCTTGTAAAGCAATGCAAAGTGAAAGACAGGGACGCGAACCTGATCATGGAGGCCTCGACCTCCGAAGGAAGACGGTCGCTCCTCTCTCTCCGGCTCTCAAAAATAAGTTGGTCAATTTTTTAATCAGTGCTTCGTACATCTTTCATGCTGATGTTCTCTTATATTCACTACAACCAACAATGCTAGCAAGTACAGTACCCGTGATACCTTACCTTGTCTGCGTCGTAGACGTTCATGTGTTGTCGGTCGTCGGCTGATGGCGTGACCCCAAGCAGGTCCGTCCCATGCCGTAGCGCCACCGCTCCCAGGACTCCGTTGTTTGGGTGCATACGCTGCAGCCATCGTCCCTCGTGGCCGCCTATATGGCGCACTCTGATAAGCGGCGCTCGTAAGTACGATGACTGAGCTAGGGCAACCATTGATGGTTTTAATCTAGCCTGTTGGTGTACATATCTTTTGGAGGTGTCCCTGTGGTGTACGTTTCTTTTTTTAGAAAGTATCCTAGTGGTGTGCGTTTCTTTTTTTAAAAAAAATAGGTGTTGGCCACTGGCAGGACTGGGTGGGCACCGACGTTATGATATATGGGTATAGGCGGGTGGGTATCTTTTTTGTGAAAAAAATAGCGATCTGAGAAATCGTATGTATAAACACGCGTAAACATTAAAAAGTTTTCCGGCCAGGTCCGTTTGTCAGATTAGGACGGGGGATTAGATGCGTTGGATCTGTGATCTAAGGGATACAAGTTTAGGTGGGTAGGAAACATCAGGGTGAGAGGCTATTTTCAATTCTTTCGCTCTTTTATAGTATAGATAGATATGGATGTTGCAAGTATTTTATTTGAATATTGCAAAAGTATATCGGGGGATGTTGCATGTATTGCAATAGATACACATATATTGCAAGCGTTTGTTTGAAATATTTCAGCTATCCCAGACGGATGTTACAACTATTTTATTTAGATGTTACAAAGTAAATCTGGATGTTCTATGTGTTACGATGACTTGACAAACCGTGGACACACTTTCTCTTATATCTCGAGGTGGATTGAGACCAGACCATTAGGTAGTTATTGGGAGGAAAAAGCCATTAGGTAGTTATTGGGAGGAAAAAGTCTACTTTTCCTCCCCTAACTTTCACGAAAGTCCGTTTTTCCTCTCTCAACTCCAAAACCGGGCAAATCACCTCCCTCAACTTTTCAAACCATGCATTTTACCTCCCTGGAGCGGTTTCGAAGGCGGTTTTGCTACAGTAACGGTGGTTTTGCTACAGTGAGGCGGTTTTGTCTTTTTCTTTCTTTTTATTTATTTCGGCTGAATCTTTGAAAAATCATAGTAAATCACAGAAAAATCATAAAATGAAAAATTCAATTTTGTTGCACTCCACATGAGTAGATCTACACAGTGAACATATAATTTGATATGCTTTAGTACAAAGTTTTTGCTATGAATGTTTTGCCTTTTTCTTTTTTATTTATTTCGGCTAAATCTTTGAAAAATCATAGTAAATTACAGAAAAATCATAAAATCGAAAATCTAATTTTGTTGGACTCCACATAAGCATATCTACACAGTGAATATATAATATGGTATGCTTTAGTACAAAATTTTTATTGTAGCTTGAGATCTATGCTTTTCTGTAATTAATTGAAATAATTCATAGCTGCAGCTTCTATAATTATTTTGTTGGACTAAAGCATACCGTATTATATGTTCACTGTGTTGATCTACTCATGTGGAGTCCAAAAAAATTAGACTTTCTATTTTATGATTTTTCTGTGATTTACTATGATTTTTCAAAGATTCAGCCAAATAAATAAAAAAGAAAAAGACAAAACCTTGGTAGCAAAAATTTTGTACTAAAGCATACCATATTATATATTCACTGTGTAGATATGCTCATGTGGAGTCCAACAAAATTAGATTTTTCATTTTATGATTTTTCTGTAATTTACTATGATTTTTTTAAAGATTTAGCCGAAATAAATAAAAAAGAAAAAGGCAAAACCTTCATAGCAAAAACTTTGTACTAAAGCATACCATATTATATGTTCAATGTGTAGATCTACTCATGTGGAGTGCAACAAAATTAGATTTATCATTTTATGATTTTTCTGTAATTTATTATGATTTTTCAAAGATTCAGCCGAAATAAATAAAAAAAAAGAAAAAGACAGAACCGTCTCACTGTAGCAAAACCACCGTTTACTGTAGCAAAACTGCCTTCGAAACCGCTCCAGGGAGATAAAATGTACGGTTTGAAAAGTTGAGGGAGGTGATTTGCCCGGTTTTGGAGTTGAGGGAGGAAAAGCGGACTTTCGTGAAAGTTGGGGAAGGAAAAGTAGGCCCTGTTCGGCAGGCTGTTTTTTTTTGCTTATAAACCGGCTGTGGCTGATTTGCTGTGAGAGAAAAATACTATTCCACGACTGATAAGCGTGTTGATAAGCTCAGCCGGGTAGACTTTTTCCTTATTGGGAACCCGACGACGGCGACCGACGCGACCTGCAGCGCGACCTCGAGCGCCCTCATACCCCTCAGCGCCGCGCTGCAGCTCGTGCACTGCGCCACGTACGACCAGTACCTGCCACCACACCAAAGATGCCGTTGCATGGGTCACGAACGAAGCTCACAATGAACTGTGTCTACGGTGTCTGGTGCTCCAGGTCGTCCCCGGCCTACCTCTCCAGGAGACGATCCTTGGTAGAGCTTGGTGGCAGCTGGTGGTCGGGCTGTGGGGCTCCCCAGCCAACCTGATGGTTGCAGTGCTTCCTGAACCAGTCCCTGAAGGCGACCACCATGCCGTCTGAAGATGTGGGCACATACATGATCTGTGCCAGTTTTCCAGTCCCGCCGCGGTAAATTTGCGCTCCTACAAAAAATGGATTCATCAGGGAGGTAGGATCAAATACAAAAAGAAGAAATATACTGTATATAGTAACGCCACTCATCCATTTGTTATGCACTTTGCTTTGGGCAGGGTTAATTACCTACCTCAACATGCATGAGGCAAACATCTGAATCGATAACACGGTTTGTGACGCTGTGGAAGAACCACCGTGGTATGAGCTTGTGGAGCCAAACCCCGGCGTTCCTCGGGAACGCCCAGATCACCCTTGGAGCAACTGGGATGATGAGGGCAATAAGCATGAACCAAACCGCCGCCTCACCATCGGCGGCCTGAAAGAAACAATACACCGGTATATATGCTGAGATTGCCCAGGCTATGATCCAAACAAGATGGAGACATAGCAGATAGATGCATACCACTTTGGTAGCAGGTGTGCCGTGGAACGTGCATGGCTCCACAAACCGGACGCTACCTCCTTTCATCTTGGACAGGAACCCGTGCACATCGGCATGCTCTATCTCCATCTTGATCGGGTCGCCACATTCTTGGTCACGCTCAACTGTGAAGAAAAGGAACGAACATCCCCTGTTAGAATGCTAGCATGAGATCGATGAGACCAGTACTGTAAATGTAAGCTCAGTTGAGTTCTAGGCTTCGAAAAAACAGCTCGACTTGCAGTGGGCAAGCGTAAACAAGTGATGGTATTGGTATTGACGTCACGTCAGATCAGGGGTCGTATCGTATCTTCCGGGATCTTCCTCGTCGCGGAAGTTGGGCAGCAGCCCCTTGTGCGCGTATGGAACATGAGCAATGTCGAAGATGTTGTCTACCGCGACATCGTACCTGCAGTGCAGAGCAATGGTGACATGGTGAAGACTCAATCGTAGTCTTGCATGCAGCTACTGCAATGGAAGAACGAAGCATCAAGCTGTCGACTGCATTCGGAACAAACAAAAAGGGCAGAGCTTTTACCCCACCGAGACATATATCCCTGATACCGAGCGTGGTGAAGTAGGACGGGTCGTCGATCTCGGCGAAGTACGGCGGCCGCTTCCGCCGCAGCACGTCCCTGTGGTCGGCCTCCGTCCTCGGGTACAACCAGAGGATCTTGTTCTGCACCACGCAGGGGTACGACGCCACGCACGCCCTGCGGTTCTCGTGCACCGGCGGGCCGAGGGCGGGGGCCTGCGGGACGAACGCGCACGCGCCGGCGCCGTCGAAGCACCACCTGTGGTACGCGCACTGCAGGCGCCCCTTGCCGTCGATGCGGCCCTGCGAGAGCGGCGCGAGGCGGTGTGGGCAGGCGTCCTCGAACACGCGCCACTCGCCGGCGCCGCGATCGTACCAGGCCACGACGCTGAGCCCCAGCACCATCTTGCCGTGCGGCGCCCGCGGGTCGAGGTCGCAGACGGGCTCGATCGGGTACCACTGGTCGAGCCAGTCGAATGCCTCTGTCACAGGGGCGGCACTTCCTCGGCTAGCGGTTTATCGGCCGCCACGGCGGACACCGACAGCCGGGCGGCGCGCCGCCTGTGCCGTGGCGCCAGCAGGCAGGTGCGGCTCTGCGGCCTCCTGGTGTTTGATGGCGTCGCGGTGGCGGTGGCGGCGAGGGGTGGCCGGTTCGCGGGTGCAGAAGGTGGAGGGAGAGGAGTTCCATGGCGGCGACCTCGAGGAGCGGCGTGAGCGTGGTCGCGGTCGCCAGTCGACCATCAGCGGCTGGAGAGGCCTGAAATAGGCCATTGCTTTACACATGGACCTAATACATTGGCGACACGTGGTTCTTGTAATGTTAGTCCATGTAAAGTCGTATTAGGCCGGTCTCGATAGATATTTTATGTCATTAAGGGCTTGTTTGGATAGATCAGGACTAACGACTAGTCCTGTTAACTCCTATAAGTAGACCAGTGAACTAATAACTAGTTCATGTCTAGTGAACTAACAATTAGTTCGTTTGTTTAAATACTTAGGAACTAAAAATTAGTCAACTAGTTGTCAGCTCTATAGATTCAGACAAGGCCTAAATAGGCTGACATGGCATGGAATATACGAGGCGAGAGACGATGATGGAGTCTTAAAATACTAGGACAATCAAAACCCCACTAAGACTACCTTAGCGAACAACTCGTTAGTTGTTGTTGCCCCTGTTCATTGGAAAATATGACGAGCTTGCATGGCTTTCTCATCCCTCTCTAGTGGGCGGTAGTGAACGAACATCTATCTTCTATGCATTTTTCGACCAATCTCACCATCTAAGCTTGCTAGAGTGGAAACAATGCAAGACTAGTTTTATAAACTTGTTTTACCCCCATAAAATTTTGATCCTCTCCATCTTCATCAATACTGTACCATATCAATGTATTTGATAAGTTGATAGCTTATTTCATGCTTACGGAACTCTCATGATATCTTCACTAAAACTAGTCTAAGAAGCCTTATCTTTTTATAAACACTCTAACATGCTATCTATTATATAAAGTTAGATGCGCATGAAAATAAAAGTATGATTATATCTCTATAAATAAAAGGTGGAATTATTTGAGTGAAGCATTCACTTGCCATCTATTCCTGGCTCTTTCACTTGTAATTTTTGTATTAAGTATACTATCAGAAATAGTAAAAGCTGTACTCCCGCCTTCCTATAAAATAAGAGATCTAATTTGATCCCAAATCAAACTATCTTAAGCACAATTCAAAAATCCTTATGTTTCTAAATGGATGGAGTATATACTACTCCAAACTATTATAGGTAAAAAGTCTCCTCAGCTAAGATAACAAAAGTTCAATTAGAAATAAAATACATCTTTCTATTGTGTTTTCCTCAAGTTATATCTCCTGAGTATATAATTTTATGTAGGTAGATAAAATAAATATGAAGTGAACAGTTGGCTTTATGAACAATGCCCTTTTTCCTTCAATTTAGACAATTAGCACTTGTTCGAGATGAAGAAAAGAAAGAATGAAAGATTGGTTTATAATTTTTTAAGCCAACATCAAGGTTATTAAATTTCTAAGCGAGCATCAATGTCTGTACTGGTATCCTAAAATTTTTCATTTTTCACTTTTTCTATATTATAGGTACCTGATTTTTTTTGTTGTTGTTCAGTCAATAGACAATTTTGTCGTTGTGTTTATAGAAAAAATTGTAAATTATCTCTTATGATTTATCTTTGGTTGTATAAGATTTTTGGATGAAATTATTTTAAAATTCAGACACCCTCTCGGTTTTTTTTATACTCGGCATACTTGCCCTCCTATATCTAAATCCTAGCTCCGCTCCATATAGTGTTATCTAAAAATGAATAAACTCTTAGTGGAGGTGGAGGCATGAGGATACTATACGACTCCGCGTACTAGGAATCAAATTCTGGTGACCATATGATTCAATATATTTACACGTGAAGGTATGATTTACACACGTACTGCATTTTTGTTCAAAGAAACAACATGCCATTTCATACCACGCACACGATATTGTTAAAGTTTGGGACACGTACGGCCTCTATTTTCTACAGTACGGTTGGCAGCTGTGTAATGTAGCTTCTCGGGCGTTGCAGGTCAACAGAGGTACGGTTGATCATATTTATCGCGTTAGGAAACATTTAGCAATATATTTATTTTCAGCTCACCATGTTTTTCTTTTCGGAGAGACTAGTGCCCGGATGTCAGGATGAGGCGTCTGTCCGGACGTCCGCGCCTGCTACTTGCCCGTTTTTAATAAAATAATACCATAGGGACGTCTATGGATGTAGCTTCGTGCTCCGCGCCTACTGTCGGTTCATGGATGCAGCTTCGTGCTCCGTGTCTGTTGCCATGCCCATGGATAAAGCTTTGTGCTCCGCGCTCGCTTCGCTTCCCGCGCACACGCGGGGACTGATGCGCCCGAGGGGACCACCTTCGCCTACGCCCTCTTGCCGTGCCTGCTCATAAAACACTTGCAACATAAAGCATTTGTTGCAACATACGTTTAAAACAGATAAATTTTTTACAACAATACGCTTGCAACATATGTGTATGGGCACTGCAACATATGCAATATCCAGATAAAACACTTGCAATATACGTTTGAAACAGATAAAACACTTAAACATACACTTACAACATACGTGTATAACCAGTGCAACATATTCAACATCCAGATAAAACATTTGCAACATACGTTTGAAATAGCTGAAACATTTGAACATACATTTGCAACATACATGTATAGTCATTGCAACATATGCAACACTAGATTTACTTTTGCAACATCAAGATGAAACTTATGCAACATATATCGAAAACGCATGAAACATACAATTGCAACATATGCTCATATACTTGTTGCCTCCAATGGACGCTCGTTGATGCAGAACTTGACGTCGGCACGGAGCTCGATGCCACGGTGCAAAGGTCAGACCTCGGCTGTGCACAGTGCGAGTCCGAACAGGAGGTGCGAGGCGAGAGCAGCACGACACGAGGTGTGGGTGGGGCGCGCGAGGCACGAGGCGCAGGCAATGCACGGGGGCAGGCAGGTCCGTCCCGTCCGTCCGGCCGGACGCTCGATAGAGAGTATTACCGTTTCCTTTTAAAAAAGATTCGGGCTTTGCGACCACACACGACCAAATCCTTCCATATATAGTTTTCGACTTATCAACTGATCGCAAAATAACAAAAATAGAACACAAATGACAAGGAAATTTAAATTAAAAAACAAAGTTCATTATTTTTTTTGACATGCATTCGTGGAGAAAACGTCCAAAGCAATGGTCTCCAAAGCTCTGTTCATCGAATGTGTGAGAACCTAGGAATAGGAAGAGTAAAAGTCCTTGAGTTCCCATTCATTGGTACAAGTATATATAGATTACAATTACAATTAAGGTATGAAACTGAAACGTGACTGAACCTTCAAGATGCTTCATATTATAATAGCCCCCCCTCCCCCGTAATTTCAACCGGAAGAGGAGCGAACGTTGAGACTGGAGCGGAAGTTGACGAAGACAGCCGTGGGCAGCCCTTTAGTGAATATATCGGCATACAAGAGATGTAGGAACATGAAGAACCCGGATAGCACCAAGAGCCACGTGCTCCCGAACAAAATGTAGATCAATCTCCACATGTTTGGTCCTCTGGTGATGAATAGGATTAGTTGACAGATACACGACACTTATGTTGTTGCCATAAACAAGAGTGGTGCGTGTCAGTGGTCGTTGAAGTTCTCCCAATAATTGACGAAGCCAGCAAGCCTCAGCCATGACATTTGCAACACCTCTATATTCAGCTTCAGCACTTGATAGCGACACAGTGTGTTGGCGCTTGGAGGACCAGGATATAAGATTATTGCCGAGAAACACACAATAGCCTGAAGTAGAGCGCCGAGTGTCCGGGCAGCCTGTCCAATCAGCATCTGAATAGTCCACCAAATCATGAGATTGGCTGCGCGACAAGGAGAGACCAAACTGCAGGGTGCCTTTGATATACCACAGAATCCGCTTGATGAGAGCAAAGTGAGATTCGCGAGGGTCATGCATATGCAAGCAGGCTTACTGAACTGCATGTGCAATGTCAGGGCGAGTGAGAGTTAAGTATTGCAAGGTACCTGCGAGACTGCGATATAGAGTAGGATCGGCAACCGGTGGTCCTGCTTGGGCGGACAGCTTGGACTGGACCTCAATTGGAGTGGAGCACGGGTTGCAATTTGGCATATTGGCCTTCTCCAAAATTTCAGCGACATACTTGGCTTGTGAAAGGAACAAACCTGCTGATGATCGTTGAGCAGAAACCCCCAAGAAGTAATGTAGATGACCTAGATCAGTCATAGCAAACTCATGCTGTAGGGAGCCAATGATGCGCTGAAGAAGAGACGGCGACAAGGCAGTTAATATGATATCGTCTACATATAGAAGAAGATAGGCCACATCTATTCCATGAGTGAAGATGAAGAGCGAAGTATCGCACTGAGAAGCCCGGAAGCCAACTGACGTGATGAATGCTTGGAAATAGCTATACCAAGCCCGTGGAGCTTGCTTGAGGTCATATAGGGCTTTTTTGAGTTTGCATACTTAATCAGGACGAGCCAGATCAACAAAGCTAGGGGGTTACTAACAATAAACAGTTTCACTGAGAGTGCCATGGAAGAATGCACTTTTGACATCCAATTGATGAATAAGCCAATCATTGGAGACGACGAGAGATAACACCGTGCATATTGTTGCGGGCTTGACAACGGGACTGGACGTTTCATCATAGTCAAGGCCTTGTTGTTGAGAGAAACCATGCACTACCCAACGCGCTTTATATCGAGCGAGAGATCCATCAGCATTGAACTTATGACGATAAAGCCATTTGCCTGAAATAATGTTGGCATGTGGTTGTGGTGGCACAAGATCCCATGTTTGATTGGCAATAATAGCTCCATATTCCTCTTCCATGGCAAGTTTCTAATTGGGATCAGAAAGTGCACCTCGATATGTTTTGGGAAGCATGCTGATGTCTGCTAGAACCACGGCCAAATTGAAGATTTGGCGAGGTTGGTTAATTCCTGACTTGCCCCGGGTTTGCATGGCATGCTGATTGACAATGGGGGGAACAACAACAATTGGCGCATTAGATGAGTGTTGTGCAGCTAGTATGACACCTGAGGTAGAGGATGACATTGCAGCCACGGTGGAGGGCGAGGGTTGCCGATGCGAGTAGACCTGGGTGATCGGGGGCCTTGGAAGGCCACCAGGTCCTGATGTCGGACCCCCAGCAAGAGGCCCGGGCGGGTGTGCCAGACCAGCAATAGTTGGACCGCCAGCAGGAGGCCCGGGCTGGCATGCCATACTAGCAAGAGTGGCGCCCGACGTCACTGTGGAGGGGGGGCACCGCAGACACGCTCGACGTGGAGGGGCCACGAGCACCGTGGACCGCGGCATCGTTAGGTTCATGTGGCGCGAAGGGCACCACTTCACTAGGTTCCGCGGAGGGCGCAGCCCCACCATGGCCCATGTGCGGTGAACCCAGCGTGGCAGTTGAAGAGCCAGATGCCACCACGGGAATGATGTTAGTCACCACCTGATTATCTGTGTCATCCAAAAAATCATATGCACTCAAAGGTGCTGGTGAGTTGCGAGCGAAAGGGAACTATTGTTCATCAAATGTCACGTGACGGGAGGTAATGACACGATTTGTAGAAAGGTCTAAACAACGATATCCCTTGTGGTTGTTAGGGTAGCCAAGAAGAACACACTCGGCTGATCTTGGTGTGAGTTTGTGTGACATGGTGGCTGAAAGATTTGGATAGCAACGACATCTGAAAATGCGGAGGTGATCATATGTGGGTGGTGTACCAAAAAGGGCTTGGTAAGGAGTATGGTTTTGAAGTGTTTTGGTGGGGTGGAGGTTGAAGAGGTGAGTGGCGGTGCGAAGAGATTCGACCTAATATGCAGGTGGCATCGATGCTTGAAATAACAAAGTATGTACAATGTTATTGATGGATCTAATAACATGTTCGGCTTTGCCATTTTGTTGGGATGTGTGAGGGCAGGAAAGGCGAAGATGAATACCTTGCTCAAGGGAGAAAGAGCGGGCTGCATTATTGTCGAATTCACGACCATTATCACATTGAATAAACTAAACACAATAGTTGAAGTGAGTAAGAACATAGCTATGGAAATTGCGCAAGGTACTGAACGTGTCAGATTTAAGGGTGAGAGGGAAAGTCCACAAATAGTGAGTAAAATCATCCAAACACATGAGACAATATTTAGATCCAGATATGCTCATAACAGGAGATGTCCACAAATCACAATGAATCAACTCGAATGGTTTAGTGGCGCGGGACAGGGAGTTGGAGAAAGGTAAACGACTATGACGGGCTAATTGACATGCATGGGCATAGCGAGGTGTCATGAGAATTAGGTGCAACAGAAATAGCTTTATTAGAACACAAAAGGGAGAGAACTTGAACACCGGGATGCGCCAAATGTCGATGCCAAGTAGTCTCCAGGGCAACAAGGAGGGCACGAGGAGTTGAGGTGGACACCGGGAGGAATAGGTAGAGATCTCTAGTGCTGTCACATTGGTGGAGCACCGCCTTGGTTTGGAGGTCCTTCACAGATAAACCAAAAGGATCAAGTTGAACCGAGCAAGAGTTATCTCTAGTGAATTGCCAAACAAAACTAAGATTAGTTATAAGCTCTGGAGACACAAGAACATTAGGAAGATGTAGAGGCCGGGTAGGGTTAGGGAAGGAGGTCCATATACCAGTTTGCCTCGGGCTATTGGAGCGTCATGGTGTTGAGGGCACTTGCCAAAGCGACCTGATTCTAGGACACTGTAGGATCAGCAGCGAGAGCACTGATAGAACTGCCGTAGTCGGGGGCGTCGCTGAAGCCGTAGGCAGGCTGAGGAGCAGCCGCTGAATTGGCGTGCGTGGCGTGCGTGGTGCCTGGGAACGATGGCTGGCCCGGGCGAGCTCCTAGAATGCCCGAGCTAGACTGAGGCCACATATGGAAGGAGCCACTCCATGGATTGTTCCACGGCCTTGGACCGCACCAGGAGTTGTTGTAGTGAGCGCCCTTGCCTCGGCCCTTCCTGTGACCCCAAGGGCGAGAAGATGGGCCGGAGGCCAAGGGAACCGCGGACGTTGCAGCCGAGGGCACGTGCACGTAGGTGGCCGCGGGGGCGGTCCTAGGCATGACGAAGGCCATTGCCGAAGTAGCCACCGGTAACTCAGACTCCTCCAATGCAAGGAGAGACTGAGCCTGAAGGAAGGTGGGCAGCGAATCCTTCATCTTCAAAATGGAGTCCATGTTGCGAAGAGGTTCGTTGACACCATGGAGGAGGGCGAGCAGCAGGGTGGGGACGCTGACGGGTTGATCCAAGTTGGCGAGACCATCGACAAGGTCCTTCAGGCGCTGGGCGTACTCAAGCACCAACAGGTCGCCCTATGTCAGAGCACGAAACTTCGCCTCGAGGGTCATAGCCCGAGAGGCCTTGTTGTCGAGGAAGAGATTCGCTGCCTTGGTCTAGACCGCGTGAGCAGAAGCACCGATCTCCATGATCAGGCGTATCACACAAGGCGACGATGAGGAGTAGATCAGCAAGCTCACGAAGCAGTCGATCGCTAGCCAGACTGCATCAGGCTCTTTAGGCACTGGCGTGCCATCGATGTGAGATGAAGCGCTGAACTTGCCGACGAGGGTGAGGAACAACTGTCGCCATGTGGAGTAGTTTGGGGGATCAAGCTCGAAGGCGAAGGGGATGTGGTTCTTGACGTTGATGGTGGCGAGCGCCGAGGCCATGCTTGGGGTAGCAGGAGGAGGGAGGGCAGCCACGATCGCGGCGGCCATGGCAGCAGCCGCCGCCTGGGCGTCGTCGTTCATGGCAGAGGGGCAAAGGTAGAGGAAGGGTCAAGAAGAGGGAGAGGAGCAATCCTCCTATATGCACACCATCGTTGCACTCAGCAGGAGAGAAGCAATAACAATATTGTGCTTTAGGTTATAGTTTTAGTTCGATCATCATCGTCCTTAGTTTTTTCTTTATTTTTTTTACAAAGATGCTGGAAAGCATGCTCCTATATATATAACTTTAAAAATATAACAAGTTTCCATAATTTTGGTCACTTTACACATAGTTCATTTTTTAGAAAGAAAACATGTAGGATCTCCCCCTGAACGCATCACCTGCACACGGCGCCGACCCCATCAGGAAATGCCATCAAATGACATACGCTTCGCTGAAAACTCAGGCTAAAAAGTACCGTTGACTGATTTATCGTGAGAGAAAAACACTGTACCATGACTGATAAACCAGACTTTTAAGTTCAAGCGAACAGGGCCGCGTGTTTGAAGTTTTGAGCCACCAGGCTATGTGCATGGCGTGCTCGCCTATCCAGAAGCACATCTTTCATCTTTGGTCTGAATTCTGAAGTCTGAACCAGTGGTAGCTGCTGATCCGCTTGCATTGCGCGGGTTATCGCTGTGCTTTGTGAAGGCGATGGCCATGCCGTCTCACGGTGTGGGCACATAGCAAGATCAACAACGGCTCAGCTCCCTGCTCCCGGCTCAATCTTTTTCACGAGCCGAGCCGAGTTGCATATCGAGCCGAGCCACCTCGGTATCAGCCTAGCACTTTGTTCGTTTGAACTTATCAGCGGAATCAGCAGCCATCCAGCAGTATTTTTCTCTCGCAACAAACCAACGAACAGTACTTTCAGCCACAGCAGCGAAACGAACAGGCTAGGCTGCCGTGCCGTCCCGTCCGTGTCCGGCTAAGGAAAAAAAAAAATTCCCGAGTCCCTTCCGCGTCCGGGTCGCGATCGCCGAAGAACCTTCCCTCGGACGAGACCGAAGAAGACAAAATCGCATCTCCTCTCTCCTCACCCCCCCCTCTTCCCGAGCTCCGGGCACGCCGCGCCGCGCGACAATCAGGTCGGTCTCCCTAGCTCTCCCCTCCTGAGATTGGAAAAATGCCCCGCTGGAGCTTCGTTTTCGCCGGGCGGGGCTCCCGCGGGAATGGGGGGCTCGGTACGGCCGGGTGCTGGCGTCGCCCGATCCGAATGCTGCCGGTGTCTTGTCGCGTTCTCGTCGGGGGCGTCGGGTCTTGGGGATTCTGTGTTGCTATGGTCCTTGTGGATCCCTAGGGTTACGGTTATTCGGCTGTGTGCGCGCGGCGCCCCTTCGCCTGCATTTGTTTGGAATCCATTGCAGGGCAGAGGGATGAGGACCGAGGGGGGCATCGGATAGGCGAATTGTGTAGCTATGGGTTGCTAGATTTTTACCATTTGGTCATAGGATTAGCGCGATCGGATTCTGCAGCGTGGAGGCTGATATCTCCTGAAGTTACTGTTGGACCTGCGAAGTGTGTTTTGTTTCACACATTCCTTTAAGCTGATCCTTTCGGTTCCTTTGTTTCACACATTCCTTTAGCTGATCCTTTCGGTTGCTTTGTTTCACACATTCCTTTAGCTGATCCTTTCGGTCTTCGGGAACAGGGTTCATTTCTCTGTCCTCAAGTCGTGTTTTGTATATCTTGTGATGGCACGGGACACTAAAAAGGCAATACTGTTCTTCAACATTAGTAATTAGGGTACCGTTTGTCTATTTCACTTCCTTTGTATTCTAGCATGCACATTCTGCTTTGTTCCATGTTAAGTTCATGTGGTCAGAGCTTTACATCAGTTGATGGTTTCTCGAAATAAATGGCAGGATATCGGTTTCAATATATGGACAAGGCGTCTGAAGATACTCAGTGAGATGGATAAGAAGAAAGCAGCTGATGACACTGAACCAGGACCAGCTCCTTCTCGCGCCGTCGACAGATTTGGTTTTATAAAGCCAGAACAAAGCAACTCACCTGATGGAATTCCAAAAGGCAAATCTATACATGAACGTGAAAGGTATGACCTGTCATGCAAGATATGTATTGTCAGAATGTGTGGGCTGTATGATATATTAAGGTCATTGTATCTTCTTGTTTCTACCAATTTGATATGTTAGTCTATTCCAATAGGTGGTTGTAAGATCATCCTAGATTCTATTTTCTTCTTTCTAGCAGCTCTTACTAGTTACTACATTTCTGTGCATAAGATTGGGTCTTAGCTTGGTCAGCACTTACTGATAGAATGGTTCTAATACATTAGACTGCTTCACTGATAACGTACACTTTTTATGACTACCTTACTCATGCCTCTGACACCATATTATCATTCTTTTCTGGTATCAGACTATTTACTTGTGTAAATCAGTTACTTTTCTTACTGCACCTTCTGACCTTCCTTTTTATTTCTCTATAAACAAGCTACCTTTCAAGGTCCTTTTATTCTTTTTTTTTTCTGTTACTATAGGGAGGAAAGAAGGATAAGAAAATGGAGGAAGATGATAGGTGTTGGTGGTAGTGACTGGAAGCATTATGTTAGAAGGAACCCTCATGTGGTTAAAAGGCGAATAAGGAAAGGAATTCCTGATTGTCTCAGAGGACTTGTTTGGCAGTTGATTTCAGGCAGTCGGGACCTCTTACTAATGAACCCTGGGGTTTATGAGGTACCAATAAGAATCCTTTTTTTTTTCTTGCATCTTGGCATTCTATATGATTGTGATTTGCCTAGTTATACTAGATTGAGAAACAAGGGAACAAGTGAACAGCACATGAAGTGGCATACATGCATTATTGTTAAATAAAATATTTGAACTTTTTAAAGATTATATATACTCACATCAACATTGGATCTTATTGAATCCCATTCTTGAGGTGCAAATTTGTACAGATAACTCCACCATGCTTTTATTGACTTCACTGAAGTTTGTGGCTAGTCTCTTAAGTCCTGATAGTTTTGAAGGAACTAATGTACTATTTTTGTAGTTTTGTATCTATTACAGTTTGCATTTATATTTCTTAATGATCAGAGTACTATGTAGACTAGTGCTCTCGCTATTGATATATATATCTTATCTGTATCATTGTGCTATACTTTGGGCAGACACTGGTGATATATGAGACATCGGCCTCTGAATTGGAAATTATTTGTGACATATCACGCACATTTCCATCTCATATATTCTTCCAACAAAGGCATGGTCCAGGCCAAAGATCCTTGTATAACATTTTGAAAGCATATTCTGTCTATGACAGGGATGTTGGATATGTGCAGGTTTGTGTTGAGTCCGGTGACCTAATTTTTGGATACAAATATCTCTCTTAAATATTATATTGTTTATACAATTCATTTAACAGGGAATGGGATTTATAGCTGGGCTGCTGCTTCTTTATATGAGTGAGGAGGATGCATTCTGGTTATTAGTCGCATTGCTGAAGGGAGCTGTCCATGCACCAATGGAAGGCTTGTATCAGGTCATCGTTATTATCTTAGGATTACATTTGGATTTCCAGCTGTTATAATTTGAGGGCCTCATAATGCTTGTTTCATGGCTGTCTTTATTGTCTATCCTATCTGACGTATATAAATTTTAAACTACTAAGTAAAATATTTTCCTGGCTACTCGTATTCCATCAGTGTTCATCTTCAGTTTTGAGTGATTAGTAATGCTGGAGATGCAAAATTGTAAATTTTCTTCTTTTCTTGAGTAAACTTACATACTATAAACTTCTACTGATCTGTTTTTACCCTTGGAACAGGCTGGTTTGCCGCTCGTGCAGCAATATCTGTCTCAGTTTGAGAAATTAGTTATGGAGCTCATGCCAAAATTGGGACAACACTTTGTTGAAGAAATGATAAACCCAAGCATGTATGCAAGCCAATGGTTTATCACAGTTTTCACATATTCCTTCCCATTTCATCTAACGCTTAGAGTTTGGGATGTGTTTCTTTATGAGGTTAGAATCTTATCCGGCCATATGTGTATTTCGTGTTTAGATTGCATCTTGGTTTATTTGACTTTTCTTTAGGCATTATTGCTTCATAAATAGTATACTCTCTTATATCTGTACAACTCCTTTCATTAGGAAACCCCACTGGTTTACATAAAGAGTTTTGACTTAAGATATACTACCTCTGTCCACAAAGGTGCAATCTTGGTTAACGTGTCTAAAGTTTGACCAAATATATAGGTAAAAATATTAATGTTTATGATACCAAATAAGTATAGTATGAAAATATATCTCATGACAAATCTAATGGTACTTATTTGATATTATAATATTGATACTTTTCATTTATAGTTAGTCAAACTCAAGATACTTTAACTTGTTACTGTGCTAGAATTGTATTCTTTTGTTGATGGACGGAGTAGTTATATGAAATGGATTGCTGTGCTACTTTGAATGATCTTCTAACAACACAGCTGCTTGTTCCTTTTCTCAGTACCCTTTTAATGTGCAACCAAAACTTTTGGCTTGAAAGTTTATTTCATATGATCAGGTTATTGTCTGATGTGTTATATTCATTTGAATATCTGTAGTTGATGTAATACCAAAAAAAATACTGATTATATTGTGCACTTTCTGATCTGGTTGCTATTTCTTACTGCTGGTTGATACCTAACAGGGTATTAAGGTTGTATTCCAAGTTGGATTGGCTCTATTGAGATTCTGTCATGATGATTTGGTTAGTATTTTGTATCTTCTGTCACTTTCGCTTGAAACCATATTTGAAACAAAATGTTGAGAAATACTGAATTGCAAACCGTCAGGTCAAATTACCTTTTGAGAAACTGCTACATTCCTTGAGAAATTTCCCTGAGGAGGCAACAGATCCAGATGTATTATTGCCACTTGCCTTCTCATTTAAGGTAACTCACTTCTTATTGTGCAAAACTTGTGTTTACATGAGTGCTTGCTTTTGGATAAATGTGCTCTTGCATGTATCATATTCATGTGTTTCTTTTAATTTTCCCGTCATAACAAAAACTAAAAGTTGACCTGTGCTGTTTTCTGAAACTATTTCCATTTGTTGCCTTTTGGCTTTGGGATACAATGTTCTGTCTCCCTTTTATAGTAAGATAAGAGAACTCATTAGTATGGTATAAATTAAAGGTACTATACTACTATATGAATTCTCTTAGTTATAAAGTATTCTTTTAACCTATAACTTTCAGGTAATTCTTTGTGACTTTAATGTTGATGCATCTGTTTGCTAGCTAATATTTCCAATACTGTGGTGCTCGATTAGTTTGCAATATAGCATGTTGCACTGTTACCCCTGTATTTCGTATTTCACTTGTATCCCAATAGAGCATTGAAGTAGCAAATTTAGATTACTGGACCAGCATGTTAGTTATCTCGCTTTGTTACATTCAGACGTGAAAGAAAATCTAGCGAACTCCATCTGCTTTATCTGGGTTTCATTTGACAGTCATGAAAATCTGCCCAACATGGAAGATCATAAATACCGTGGTTCTGTCGTATTTTTTTTTTCAGGTATCGACTCGTCTTGAGGAGCTTCAGAAGGAGTATCAGAATCCAGGGGCAGGCACCAGTGAAACTTCAAGTAGCAAGCGGCTGCAGCCCCTCATATCGAAAACGATGAGCAGGGTTGGTAGCCGTGTGGTGTCAAACTTAACTGCTGTCTCAAACTTAACTGCTGACAGAAAATGACAGACATGTTCTCTTGTTAAACAAGCCACACCTTGTTGTAACTTACATGTGCATTGTATAGAAAGAATGGCCTTTATTCTCATCCTTTGTTCTTTGTTTTTGTTACCATTACATTGCTTTTTATAAACCGAAGTGGTAGAACCGCCCCTCGAACTAGGTGGGGCGTGGGGGTTCCTGATGTACTCATTTCTGAAGAACTGTAAATACTTGTGGATCAATGCAATGAAGTGATGTTTCAATGCTTTATTTGTGAGAAGACTGGCTGTACAATTTAAGATTGGATCCATAAATACTGCTAGTGCCAACCAAAGTCAAATTGGCAATGCATTTTTTTTTCTCTCTTTCCATCCAGTAAATATAATTAATCTGTAGTCTCCCTTCAATTTTTTAAAAGCCATTAATCTTGCCCCTAGGAAAAATATGATTCGGTGATGTAGGGTTTTTATAACAAACGGCTTGTCGCTGCACCTATCAGAGACAGAAAAGGAGCTCCTACAGCGACATCCAACGAAGATCAAACGGCTCAACGCTACATCCTACATCTATCAGAGACAGAAAATGAGCTCATACAGCGACATCCAACGAAGATCAGAGGATGAGGATGCTCTACTGCTCTCCATTATTGGCGCTGGCTGAATATTGTAAGGGGATTTAAATTGGCTTACACGCATTTATAAAATCTACACCAAACATCATACTCTAAGCTAAAATCTGTGCAACTCTTAGGGGTGAAGAATTGAAAAGAAAATAGCCAAAGGAACTGGCTCCACGCTATTATGTTGAAGTCAATATAGCCAAAGGATGGTTACGGTAGCAGAAACCAAAAGGAACGTATTTGAGTTGACCACCCACCCACATGCTCCAACACTGAGTCAGCAAAGTCCATAATCCTAATCTCTCTAGTCTCTACTGCATCTTCTGTCAACTGAACCCGACATTCATAACCCTGTCTTCCCATACAATATAGATTACCACATGTCGATTAATCCCTTGTTTTTCTCGATCGGGAGTAAGGGCTCCGCTCGTTTCTTGGCAGCTTATACGTAGCATCATCTATCAGAAATGGGCCGCATTGCAGTTCTTGTGCTTTGTAACCCAGCACAGTCAGCACGACGTGGACTGTATGATTAACCTATTGCGTTCCAAAGCCGCCGGACCGGACGGCAAGAAGATAAAAAGTAGAGTAGCAATGGACCAGTCACCAGTGGCGGTGGCGTTTGGATCTCTGCTTTATATGCAACGTCTGCCATCGTCCAATTCCAATCACTCTAGCTACTCCAACCACTCCGCGGAATCGTGCCTAGCCAGTCTTCTTCCTCCACGGTCCACGGACTCCGCGGCCTCGTCTCAGCCTGCCCGCCATGTCGGCGGCGTTCAAGGCGTTCCTGAACAGCCCAGTGGGCCCCAAGACGACCCACTTCTGGGGACCCGTCTCCAACTGGGGCATCATCCTCGCGGTACGTAATACGTATACGTCCTGCTGTCGACTCGATCGGGGTTCTTCGTTCAGTTTTTTGCCGAGCGTGGTTGCTATTGATTGGTCTTTGCTGAGAGCTCCTGATCGTGAATCGTCTCTCTTCAGGCATGAGCTGAGCTGTTGAGATTGAGTATCTGACGGATAGTTTGACTTGAGTGAGCGAGTCACTCTCTCTCGCAGGTCATTTGTGTCAGTCTTACCTTGTCTGAGTCGCACTTGGTGGTGTGTTTCGAATCAAACAGTTTAACTTGAAAATGGATGCTCTGCATGCCCCTGTATACGAATCGAATCTTGCATTTCAGTCCATCCGCCGACCATTTCCGTTGCACTGAGTCCTGCTGATCGGAATCCCACTGAATGAACGCTCAGTATAGATCACTACTGACAGACCATAGCTCCACAAACTCCGCAACCTGCAGCCCAGTTGACAGTTTGACACTTGACAGCGCAGACAGACTCCCCCCCCCCCCCCCCCCCCCCCCCCCCCCCCCCTTTAATTCATCATCTCCTTTGTTTTCTTCAAGAAGTGTCTTTTGTATTTTCATTAAGATGGATTGACTATAGCTGAATCTCTCTCATGGGAAAAAATACAAAACCACGTATTATTATATTTGCACACACATATATTTACTTTCTTATCGGGAACGAATTATTATTTGCACATATTACTTTCTTATCAGGGAATGAATTATTTGCACGTCCCAATTGAAAAAGGAAAAAGAAACCAAAGATGCGATGCAAGTTGCAACCAGAATAATAGACCTCCAATCATAGATACCCAGCCTGTTCACGTTAAAGTGTAGCTCGTACATCTTGCCTCTCCATTCTAAATTGTAAGTTATTTTAGTTTTCCTTTGAATCAAACTAGTATAACTTTTTGACAAAGGTTATATGAATGGATAAATACCTACCACATCAAAGCGGTGTTATTAAACCAAACTTAAATATACATTAATAATACATTTGATTTGATTTTTTATTTTGTTAGTGTTACCATGTCTGTCCATAAACTTGATATTAAAGAAGTTTGACTTATGGTAATAAAACGACTTATAATTTAAAATAGAGATAATATATTGAAAATATTCCATGCCATTCTTAACATTTGGGACCTTCATTTTTAGTTCATGGTGTCTTGTGAGAAGGGGTGGAACATGAAACGGGACATTTTTCCCAACCATCCTACATCCAAAGGGGTAGTGGGCCACAGATACCCAAGTGTATTTTCAAAAAAAAAAGATACCAAAGTGTCTTCTTGGATACGGCATATGGATTCATATAACCATATCACTTATCGGATAGGAATATAGATGCTTAAAATCAAATATGGATGTGGATATTTAGAATTTTATTGGATAATAATATCATGATAGTCGATTGGATCATACTTGGATAGTTGTTTGTTTTTTCGAATTATATTAAGGTCTATGTGAGTTTTCATCCAATTCAATACAGAGTTATAACTTTTTCTTAAAAAATTACTTCTATGTTAATAATATGTTTACAATCTTAAATATTATGGACCAAATTTAAATTTAAATTGTATTAAATATTCCAATATATTAATAAACATATATGGAAATTTATAGTTTTGATTTATAAATATTCTAATAAATTTAAAACACATAAAAATATTAATTTTAAACTTTGCATTCACTATCTGTAAATACAAACCATATATATAAATATAAATGCTCATATTATTTAATGCTATTTGGATTTAAGAAAAATGAAATGGTTTTACTAACTTTTCGCTAATTTCTAAATTAAATGATTTAAGAAAAATGAAATGGTTCTACTTGTTTTCGCTCTTACTTGTCGGTACATTACAACTAATAATCCCTGAGTTTTATTTATTTATTATGTATATTTTTGCAGAGTGTGGCTGACACAAAAAAGCCTCCTGAAATGATATCCGGCAATATGACAGGAGGTATGTGAAAATACTTGGGGATTTGTATGTCTCATAGTTCCTTTTGCAGTTTTGTAACCATCGCTCATGTTTATGTTCTTTTTGTAGTTTTGTGTGTGTATTCTGCGCTCTTCGTCAGGTTTGCATGGATGGTACGACCTCGGAACTACTTCCTTATGGTAACCCATAGCTGCAACGAATGTGTTCAGCTCTACCAGTTGTCTCGCTGGGCTAGGGCTCAAGGGTAAAGCTTCTCCACTTGTAATTTATTTAATCTTACAACTTTGCAAAAGCTCAACGAACATCATTGGCCTTGGCCACACGTTCCACTTGCTTTTCAAAAACACTGTTTACGTCCTCTCCCTCCACACCGTCGACGTCGACGTCGCCACCGCACAGAAAAACAGTCATATTTTGTAGTTCCTCTTTTTCCCATTATCGCTAAACTTCAATTTTCATAATCTCGTATGACAACTAAAACATTACGGAGTTTTGAGCCTACAGGAAAAGCAATGGATGAAGTTATTGCGGGGTCGCGAGAGCACACGACCCCTCCCAAGACCGCCCATAGCCATGGGAGACGCACAGTCTCACCGCACCGCCCATCGACCCTCGCCCTTCGCTAATCCTTCGCCTTTGTTAACCAGTTGCTAACGTAACGAGGCTTACTTGCCCCTACTCTGCCCAATCGTCGCCTCAACCCACCATGACCAGCGCCGACTCGCTGCCCCACCCACTCACCACCACTTGTCGCCATGCCAACCTGTCGCTGGAGTTCTAGGGTCCGGGGAGGAAGCAAACCCTAACTCTGGCGAAGGTGCAGTGACCAACGACCGACAGTGCGGGTTGCATGTTCAGACGACCAAATGTGCATTAGAGTTTCGAAAAGAAATGTAATAATGCTGGAGTTTGAATTGTGCAGGTTTATGGAGAAAGAGCTAGGAGGCCCAACCATAAAGACTGACCCCAAACCGTAGTCACTTTGAACAACGATGAAACTACGAAGCTCATGCTTCGACCATACAATTTATGTATTACCACAAGACAAAATATTGTTATGATGTGAAAAACTCTTTTGTACGTGTTGTAGGTTTCTTTACAAATATTGGCTATGCGTCGAGCAAATGGTGAGCCGGAGGCCCAGGGTCTGCCCCTGATCTGATCATGTTCAGAGTTACGTGCCCAATGCATTATTAGGTTTAGAAATTGTACTGTGAATCTGTTTGCGTGTCCGCCACTTTCACTCTGTACTGTGTACCTGTTTGCTTATTACTTTCTCCATTAGAAATTGTAGATTGGTTTAGCTCTATCCTAAGTTGAACTTGCTAATTTTAACAACGTTCATAGAAAATTATATTACCATCTATAATATAAAAAATACACTATCAAAATATGCCTGGTAAGTAATAAATGTAGTTCGATGTTGTAGATGCTTGTGTATTTTTTATATTTTTGTCTAAAACTAGAGAATTTTAACTTTGGACAAAGCTATAACAACTTATGATTTGGAATGGATATAGTAGAAGAGAAGGATTATGCAACAATTTCGGAAAAAAAAAATCTTCAAATTTGAACTAGAACTAGTATGTTGCTCTCTCCACCGTTGGATGCGATGATACCGCCGGGTCCACTTGCACTATTTAATTTTAATCCCCATTCTCCAACTGCAACTGGACGATTGGTCCTCTTCTTCACCAATTCCTCTGTTTCTCCCCGTTCTCCACCAAACTCCTCGCCCTCGTCGACTTGTGAGTCTCTCCCGCCACCGCCGCTGTCGACGAGAGCTGCGCTAGGTATCCCTCTCTCCCTCTACGGGCTGGTGGATCTTCTCGCGGAACGCTACGCCTGGCCATACGTCCTGTCGAGATCGCCGCCCCTCGATTTCTCTGTTATTGTTATTGGATTTGATTTGATGTGGTGATTCGGTATGCTTGACATGGGCAGGTGATTTCGGCTGCTTCCCCTTTCCCCATGGCGACGGCGCTCAAATCGTTCCTGAACAGCCCCGTCGGCCCCAAGACCACCCACTTCTGGGGCCCTGTCGCCAACTGGGGCTTCGTCATCGCGGTACGCCTCTGCAGTTCATGCTTGATTTCTTGTGCGATTCGTGGATTGTAACGACGCGCTGAACGTAATTTCGCAATAGTATTGATGCTAGCGTTGTCGGAGTTCGAAAATGGCTTTAATCTGTTTATAGGGTTATTCGAATCGGAGCACCTTTTCTGTGTGAGAAACATCAAACATCCATAGGATTTTACTCTTGGAGCTAAGATGCTAAAGCAGAAGATTCTTGCTTTTGGTCTAGCTAATTAGTCACAGGCAATACACTATTTAGAAGCAGGGACAAACGATTGCTGCCTTGTTGTTTCTCATTTTCAATTCTATGATATTCAGTGTCCGATGGGAAACAAAGTACTAAGTGTTAGTGTCACAGTTAAGGCTCTAGAATTCCAGATGCTTCATGGACTTGAATGCTTGATTGTGTAATTCTGTAAATTCATCAACCTTTTCCAAAGTCAAACAAATTTGTAGGTTGTTTGGGTCACAGTACTAGTGTTGACTTTTTATGAAGCAGATGAGCTGCCAATTTATTCGGATGATTGGACTAACAGCTTAATAATATGTACACAGTTAGAGACTCAGAATCTTAGATACCTTGAGCTAATGAGCTGAACTTATCAGACGGGTCCTAATATTTTAGTTGGCATTGAAGATAATTGAGCACTCTGTTGGATGGTGGAATATGTTCTAGCTGTTAAGATTTGAATGGATGCTCTTCCTTTTGTGCATTAATACTTTTATAATGTTCGACTGTACCTTGTGTTGCTGTAAATTGTTTCTTCTGGTGGTGGGGTTAAGCTGTCATAAAACTGCAGTGATAGTTACCATGAATGACTCAATATTCAGCAACTATCTATCATCAGATTGTTTTCTCACAGGTGCTGACTGCTAAGTAACAAATGTTGGACCTGATTATTTTCTTGTTCCAACAAAACCACCTTAAATTTCAATTATTAAACTTTGATTTTGTGAGTTCCCATAACCTGCAAAAGTTATTAGATTTCTTGCTAAACCCTTCTGATGGATGCGTGAACCATATATTTATGTATATAGCATATAGTCAGCACTTTGCATTTAGCTTCCATTACCCTCTAAGTTGTCTGTGCTTTCATTTAAGTCGTTTTTTTTGGTGCCAACTAAATTATATCTGTTTTGATTCTGTATTTGGTTTGCAGGGTTTGGTTGACATGAACAAGCCTCCTGAAATGATATCTGGGAATATGACAGCAGGTAGGTGAAATACTTGGGATTGTCTCACAGTGCCTATTTGATGGGTCACTTAAAACTGTCACTGATGCTTATGTTTTTATGCAGCCATGTGTGTGTACTCTGCACTCTTTATGAGGTTTGCATGGATGGTACAGCCCCGAAATTATTTGCTTCTAGCATGCCATGCTTCCAACGAAAGCGTTCAGCTCTATCAGTTATCTCGCTGGGCTAGGGCTCAGGGGTAAGGCTTGTGATTGTGAAGTGAATTTGTTCCTTGAGCATAAATAGTTCTGTACAAAGTTCGCTGTGCTAACTGTTTTCCTTTTACATCTTTTTTTAATTCTGGTTCCTGTCCTATTTATCTTTTTTGATAATACTGAAGCTAGCGCATAAAAAAGCATTTATATCAAGTTTGATTTTCTCAGGTACCTAGAGAAGAAAGAGCCAGAGGTCCAACAGTGAAGAGGGTATGCAACACTGCAGTCACTTGTTCAATAAGGAAAAATGTGCTGTGGAAAACATTCATTCTGTTAGAATTTGTTGGTGAAGTGGTGGCGTGGCGCCGAGAATGTTCCTTAGTGACCATGCAGTTTCTGTATGTTGCAAAATATGCTGAGGAAATTTCTGTGATACCTATGGCCGTTACAAGTTTATCTTCTGCTTACTTTGCTGCGCATTTGTCAAGGCACATTTGGCTTTATATTGTGTTTGCAATGAATTTCACCAAACATGCAGCACATTGGTGCCTTCTTACTGTTTGTCACTATTTGTTTACCTTTATATGTGCTTCAAATATTTAGTAAAAGATCAATCATTGTGAAGTTTTGTTCTGGTCCCTCGACAATATCATCTTGGATAGGAATATAAGCATTGACTAAAAAATTCATCTTTAAGACCTGCATAAATCTACATACTTTAAGATAGAAATTAATAGTATAACATTGTTACTACCTTTGTTCCAAATTAGAAGATGTTTTGGCTTCTCTAGCGGCTTTTGTAGATGCTTTTTTTTTGGTGTTGCATTTAGTTATATGTGTCTAAACACGTAGCAAAATCTATCTAAAAGGGCCAAAACGTCTTACAATTTGGAATAGAAGGAGCACATCTAGCCTGTTCGTTTCGCTGGTTTGTTGTGGCTGAAAGTACTGTTCGCTGGTTTGTTGTGAGAGAAAAACACTGTTGGATGGTTGCTGATTCTGCTGATATGCTCAAACGAACAAGGTGATCGCTTTTCCCCTTTTGGTTTTATTAAAGCTATGTGCCTATGTTTAGATACATGGTAAAAACTATGTCTTTTTAAAAAAACAAAACCACTAAAATGGATCATGTACACTTTGATATGGATGAAGTATAATGGATCATGTGTTCGATCTCCTTCCAAGTTTGTACGCACCGGCTCGTTGCGCTAGTGCCGCCCAAAATGTTTTGGGATTGTTGGACACACTTTGCCCATACTGGTCCATAAAAGGGTACGAGTTGATCGTGGTATATCCCTCCATATATTTCACCCTTCTGCGCGAACATGGAGAATCGAAGAACCCCCCAGGATAATTGCCTTTTTCTCCTATAAGACTCGAAAAGGTCTATATAAAGTTGCCAGCGAGGCACCGGTCCCTATTTATCCACACAAATTGTCCGGAATGTGGATGAGAAACTGTTCACTCGTGAAAAAAAATCCATTCCCTGTCAGAGCCTCATCAATCTAGCTCATAATGATATTGTCATGTAATAATCAAATAGCTGGTGATATTAGTGCCGGAGCTTAAACAAGATCTCCGATCCGTAGGCAGAAATAGTTCACAATAAGAGAAGCAAGTTTGACGTGTTTAATGGTTTCCCAAAATAAAAAGTTTGAAGTGTTTAATGAAGCAGATTTCTAGACAGGAGCCATGACCACCTTTGGCTTCAAAGAAGCTATGCCCCTGACCCTGAGTTATATGGGTTTGATTGGATCCACCAACTAAACTTTAGCCGATTAAATTTAATTGCTAGGGAAGTAAACGGCCTAATTAAAAGAATAATTGAAGTTTAGCTGCTTCAACCTAGGTATTAGAGTTATGTAAAACACGTATATTTATTGTTAGTGGTTATCTATTAGGGTTGGCCCCATTAGACTATCAGAGATTTATTCTCTGGGAGATGAGGATAGGCGAATGCACCCAGGGGAGACGAATGGGAGAAAACCATGCACGGAAATGAAGAAGAGAGAGAATTTCACGTTCCAATCTCCGTACTCCCTCCGTTCATAAAAAATATGCAATTCTAGCACAATGTCACGTTTTAGTATCTTAAAGTATCAATATTTATGATATCAAATAAATATCATTAGATTAATTATGAAATGTATTTTCATAGTAAATTTATTTGGAGCCATAAATATGAATGCTATTCACTAGAAACTTGGTCAAACATAAATTATTTTTTTAGCACGTAACCCATAATTACTAGTAGGAATGCCCTGCGCGTTGCTGCGGGTTTGAAGTAGAAATATAAAGAAGTTAGACTAAAGATTAGAAGATGTATATGTATAGATGCATTAGCACAATTATGCAAATTGTATTGATTGGCATATAGGTTTCATCAGAAGATTTTGTGTTACTTTTCAAAAAAAATACTTGTTGCTACTATAACACATTGTTTTTCTCATTTTCTTAGCTTTTGCTTAACTTGTCCTTGCAAGATTTGTGATTCTCTTGTTAGATTTTGGATCTGTCCACAAATTAAATATAGATCGCTCAAATCTCATCCACCCGAACCCCTCACCCCTACTATATCTGAGGGTCATCTCCCCGTCCCAAAAGTTCTAGGAGTTTTCCTTCACAAAATCATACATGTTTCGGAGAACCACATGTAATCCATATGATTTGCAATTTGCTAGTTTTTTTCTTAGAAACGACAGTTTTGCTAGGCTTTGCTTAGAAGCGGTTTAAATGTTTGCAAAAAGTTATCGAAATATATCCATGTGGGATCTTGTTTTGAAGAGTTTATTGTGAGGAACACCATGGTGCAATTGGATTTTAATTACGATACTTAGTTTAGGTGCTATGATTTTTTTTCTATTTCAAAAAGAAATAGCCAGTGGGGAGATAAATGGGGCTTAGTGGGCGCATGATGTCACTTAGTGGGTGCATGACATTACTTTTTAGGATTAGATCAATGAGAAGCTAGATAATAAGTTAGTAGGAGTTTGCTTTATTAGAAGTATAGATATGTTTTCCAGGATGGAGAGAGTAGCTAGCAATTGTTGACTTCACCAAACTTGATCTTCTATCCCTTGGACCTTAGAGCCTGTTTAGTTCCCGAAAATTTTTAGGAAATGCTACTGTAGTAATTTTGTTGTTATTTGACAAATATTATCCAATCATGGACTAACTAAGTTTAAAAGATTCGTCTCGTGAATTTCGTCTAAACTATGTAATTAGTTTTATTTTTTATTTATATTTAATGCTTCATGCATGTGTCTAAAGATTCGATGTGACGGGAAATCTGAAAAATTTTGCAAAATTTTTGGGTAACTAAATAGGGACAACTCATCAACCTGAAACGGAGAGTGCCCTCATTAAATAGCTGGGCCACCTTGTGATTGACTAAAATAACATTGTTAATATTTTAGTTGGAATCCGTTGAGATGAGGAATGATGATAGTGGAACTCATCATGAAATTTCGAAGAGCGAATTTTGCCAATTTTTGTGTTTCGTGATTGTTTTGAGAGTAAAGTGCATGGATGGATCTTAAACTTGTTCTCTCGCGTCGTCCCGGTTTAAATTGCATTTTAATCACTGTTAGAGTCTCACTAACTACCAACCGGGCAATGCGAACAAAGATGCAAAATGCAACCTCATTTCTCTCTCGATCTCTCGTTACTAGTCAATGGCCGCGTTTAGTTCTCATGTGAGATCTCCAGCATGATTTGCGCTAGCAAATTTTTTTTCTTACTCTTGCTCGGCTAGAAATCGAGATAGAACAAGCGTTTGGTTTATGAGCTTGAGAAGCAAGGCCAAAAATTGGCAATCCCATAAAAATTGGTTACTATGAGCTTGAGAAGCAAGGCCAAAAATTGGCAATCCCATATGAAAGCATTTAGGCCCCTGGTTAGGTTTCGGTGATTAATGACGACACAAAATTACTGTGACTAACGTGTGTTTTGCAGAGGCAATGTAAGTTAGGTTATGGTAATGGTGATCAATTGGGCAACTATGGTTTTCATGCCCCTATCGATGGAAATCGTTTCGGTTTTCAAAGGATGGACGACAAGGTTAAAGACGGACTAGTTCTAAGTGTCATTTGGTGTTGGAGAGACACTTAGAGTAGTTTAGAACTTTATTTTTCCTTTGGTCATACTATTAAGGGGGTATGAACTAGTAGCTTGACCTAGGTGCGTCTAATGGTTTAGGTGTGTTACACACTTGTCAAACTTAGCACTAGATAGCTCAAGATTGGCCCTAGAATCAATGGAAATCAAAGCCATTCACAAAGATGTTGAATTGAAAGTGAATGAAATGATTTTGTACTGATCAGACACTAGAGGGCTTGTGATCGGTGAGTCCGGGTCCGGTCAATACAAATCGCGTGCAGCAGAGGCTCAATGTCAACCGGACGCTAAACAGTAAAAGTCACCGGACGCGCTGATAATCGCACTGTAGCAGGGTGGACTCTAGTTGACTTGACCGGACGCTGGCCTGGCTGAGTCCGGTCACGTATAGAGAGGGTCCAGAGAGGTGATTTCTGGACCAGACGTGTCAGGTGGGTAGCGACCGGACGCTAGCCTATGTTCGGTAGTACCAACGGCTAGTTCTAACTCCTTTGCACACTGTTGGTGTGTTGAACTGACCGGCGCATCCGGTCAGGAGGACCTGCGCGTCCGGTCAGGTTGTGTTTTGCTGAGTTGAACCGTAACGGTTGGATTTTGAAGTGGGTTGTATAAATACATCCTCTACTTATCCAATTCAGCTCTCTTGCCCATTTATTCAACTGAGAAACACATTTGGTGTGCAAGAGAGAGCAAGAGCCTATTGGGGTGATTGAGATTTGAGAATCCAAGATTAAGGACCTCATTAGTGCATAGAAAGTAGCAAGTGTGTATCAATCTTTCTCATTAGGCTTGTCTTGGTCAAGTGAGAGTTTGTGCCTGTTACTCTCGGTGATCACCATCACCTAGACGGCTCGGTGGTGATTGGAAGCTTGGTGATCATTCGGCGGAGCCTGTAGATGACCCAAATCAAGTTGTGAGCGGTTGTGGGCGATTCACCACGACAGAGTGTCAAAAAATCAGCCTGTAGAGAGCACTTGATCCTTCCACGGATCAAGGGGAGCTACACCCTTGCGCGGGTGCTCCAACGAGGACTAGTGGGGAGTGGCGACTCTCCGATACCTCGGGAAAACATCACCGCGTTTCTTTCTCTCTCTTTACTTTGAGCATTTACATTTGAACATTTCAATTCATGTCTTATTCTTAGAAATGCCATGCTAGAATAGGATTAGAACCTAGGGTGCAAAACTTTTGTGTGGTAGAACAATAGATACACTTCTAGGCGCAAGGGGGTAAAATGGGCTAAGTGTAGGGTTTAATTCTTGCAAGAAATTTAGAATTAGCCCAATTCACCCCCTCTTGGGCATCTTGATCCTTTCACCATAAAAAATGGTTACTATTTGCTTCACTAAAATAATTTGGTTTGCTAATATGAATTTGGCCGTGCTTGAATTGGTTACTCTCAATCTCTAGTTACTATATATGTTCAGATAGAGTCAGCCATCAGAGAGTTAGAACATTGAATAATGATCGGGCCTATAAAACCTTGCTTGGATGAGCAAATGTGCCGTGATAATTAAGACCCATGTAAATTCCCACGGGATCTTATTTGGAATCCAAACAGTGTCACTGGAGCCTTGCTCAGCCTGTGCCTCTTTTTCCTTTTACCCGTCCCCTTCCAACTTCCCCTTCCTCCAGCGTCCACCTTCTCTGTCTCTCTCGTGCCGACCGCTGCCGCCTGCCTGGCCAGCCGCCGCCGCCGCCAGGTGTTAGGAAGTCATCAAGAGTCTTCTTCGGCGACGAGAACCCACCAGGTACGCCCACCCACTTCTCTTCTCTTCTCTTCCGTTCCCGCTGTGCGAAACCGAGCACCCCTAAGCTATTTGTATTCAGATCCGATCTAATTACAGGTGTATGTACGTGGTGCACATGTAGGATTATGCCTAGTGCTAAATTGGATTCGATGTTGAAAAAATTATTGGGTGTACCATGTGCATTTGATGTGCTTCTAATCCAGTACAAATCCAGTGAAACCACGCATACCTTCAAAACCAGCTGTATCTTGCTTGCAATTATCAGCAGTGGCGGACACAATATTATAATATTGGCTATGCAAAAATATTTTTCTCTTTTATTTTATTTATAATCATATCTAACTTGTTTTTTTTCCATACCGGTAGAACCGAATTTCATTACCAAGGCAACCAAATTACAAGAGTTATTGATTAGAGACACACCAGAAACGTAAACGACATATAAGTCATTCAAACATACGATCACATAGGGACCATATGTTGAATGCATAGCTGCTAACCACAGTACCAGGTAACGCCATCACAGAACAAAAGAGTACATCCAACAACTCCCAGACAACACAAAACCAAAGGAGGCTATCACTCATCACATCAGATTTGCTCTTTAGCCCACAAATGGCACAATCTGACGTTCCTCCAGCGAGTGCGCCTGTAGGTCTTGCTTGTGAAAGAAGAGCGTCGACGCTTTCACCACCTCCGCTCCCTGGATAACTTGATCCTTCAGATCTTCCTCTAGCAAACCTGTCCAATACGTTAGGAAGGAGCAAATTAAACGGACAATCTTTGTAGGAGATTTAACCCTTTTCTTATCAAAGCACACCACATTTCGTGTGCACCAAATGGCCCAAATAACAGCCGCCAACCCAACCACATGGACCGTGGGGCCTTGGGGCAGAATTTTGTGAATCCAGAGCCAAAACTGATTCATGTTACTTGGTCTACAATCAGAGCCCAGCGCATAAGCCAGTAGGCTCCATACATATTTGGCCATGGGGCATTCGAAAAACAAGTGATTACCAGTCTCATTTTCAGTACAAAAAGCACAAGAACTATTACCCTTCCATTTTCATTTGCTCAAGCTATCTTTAGTAAGAATAGCATTTTGCTCAACCAGCCACAAGAAAATCTTTATTTTTAACGGAATCTTAGCCTTCCAGATTCTCTTTGAGTTATGACCATAGTCATACCTACAAAGGAATTTGTAAGTTGATTTGACAGAAAATAAGCCAGATTTTCCCAATCCCACTTAGGATGGTCTTTAACAGAGTTAATGCCATACCAAAAAACAATGTCATGAAGTCTCCTAAACTGGCACTACAGGTCTTCATGCAACCATCACCTGAAAGAAAGCCTCTAGTTTTTCAGTTTCATATACCCAACAGAACAATCTTGTTCATTACTAATTTTATATAGATAACAATCCTTGGGAGACAAGTCCACGCCATCTATCATGCCAAAACTGGTATTTTTTCCATTTCCCACTACCATAGATCTCCCTTTCAAGTAAACATTTCTAACTTTTAATAGATCATTCCACACTGGGGGATTCTTGGGATTTTTGACAGAAGGCCAATCATCCCTTTTTTTCAAATACTTCTTTCTGATAATATCCTGCCATATGCCCTCACCATTTTTAGCCTTCCACCACCATTTACATAATAAACTGATGTTCGTTTTTCTTAAATCTTTAATACCAAGCCCCCTTTGCTTTTAGGTTTAGCAATCATGGTCCATCTTACTAAGTGATATTTCTTTTTCATGCTTCCCTCTTGCTAAAAAAATCTTTTTCTGGCAGTATCCATCTTGTCTAGGACTGACGCAGGCAGCCAGAACCATGGACATAGTATACATAGGCAGATTACTCAAACAAGAGTTGATTAACACCAATCTCCCACCCAGACTTAAGGAGCTACCTTTCCACCCATCAAGTCTTTTCAAAAAAAATTCACTAATGGGTAACCAATCAGGAACATGCAATCTGGACCCATCCACATGCAATCCTAGGTACTTAATAGGCCAATTTCCAATAGCACAGTTGAACATGTTAGAGTAATCTATGCTTTTAGAAGTATCTTGGCTTACCATTATTACTTCACTCTTACATATATATAAGAGAAGCTTAAGGTGAGAAGCCTGCTCTTTGTCATCTTGGATGCACAAAATTGTGTCATCTGCATATTGCAGAACTACAACACCATTTTCTATATATTCAGGCACTAGGCCTTTGATCAAGTTATTTTTTTGTGCAAGTGAAATCATTTTGGCCAGTGAATCCACAGCAATATTGAACAAAAAAGGGGATAAGGGGTCACACTGTCTGACACCCCTCACAGACTTAAAGTAACTACCAATGGTGTTGTTTATTTTGACGCTAATAGTACCAAAGCTCATAACCAGTTTAATCCAATCACACCATTTATCTCCAAAACCCCATTGTTTAAGGCATTAAAAAAGGAATCCCCAACTAATTTTATCATATGATTTTTCAAAATCGAGCTTCAGAATCAAACCATCCTTTTTCTTGATTCTAGTATCACGTAAGATCTCATGTAGGGCTAAGATCCCATCCATAATGTTTCTATCCTTAAGGAAGCAAGATTGGCTTCTATTAATAATTCTGCACATGATTTTATCCGGTCTAAGCATCAAAGCTTTAGTAAAAATTTTGTAAATGACATTTAGCAAACAAATGGGCCTGTATTGTTTAATATAGTTGGCATCTTTAACTTTTGGCAACAGAGTAATGATGCCACAGTTGAATCTCCCAATATCAAGTTTCCTGTTATAAAAGTCAGCAAAGAGCTCTACCAGACCCCCTTTAATGATCCCCCAACAATGTTGATAAAATTCAACTGAAAAATGATCAGGCCCTGGGGCAGTGTTTTTCTCCATAGAGAAAACCACATCTTTAATTTCATATTCTGAAAAATATTTTTCAAGTTCTTCATTTTCTTGAGTTGTGACTAATTCAGAAGGGTCCCAACACCCCGGCTCCAAATGAAGACCAGAAGGCGTAGAAGGACCAAAAAGCTCTTTGTAGAACAAGGTGGCATGGTCCACAAGGGCACCGTCACCTTCAATGACTTGATCATTATGTTTCAAAGAAAAAATAGTATTCTTCCTTTTTTTCCCATTCGCTATTCTATGAAAAAGGTTGTGTTACAGTCACCTTTTAGCAGCCAGACACTATTGGATCTCTTATGCCAATAACTCTTTTCCTCTTCCATTAGTTTAAGCAGTTCAGTTTGTATAAAAGTTTTCCTTTCAAGATTTTCAGCATTCAGGGTGGATTCTTCTTCCACTTTCTCCAATTTTTCCAATTCTTCCTTGAGGATGTTTTTATATTTCCTAGCATGTCCCTTCAAGCTTTGGCCCCATCCTTTTAAGAAGTTTCTCACTCTGCCCATCTTGATACACCATTTGTCAATGGTAAACTTTGCCATGACTCTCTTATTCCATATCTCCTCCACTTTGCTCTTTAACTCAACATGCTGCAGCCAAGAGTTCTCAAAACAAAAAGGACTAGAGCCCAATTGTTGAACCAGATTAGTTCTCACAATCAAAGGTTGTGATCCGACATGTATCTAGGAATTTTTCTAAGGTTACATAAAGAGAACTCATTTTCCTAGGAGCTGGAAATTAAAATTCTATCCAATTTTTCTAAAGTAGGATTTTTCCTATTATTGCTCCAAGTGAATTTGCCACCAGACAGAGGAAGTTCTCTAAGCTCATAGGAGTTAATAATCTGGTTAAACATCAAAGAGAAATTATTGTCCTGAAACTTTTTGTTCTTATCAAAGCTAAATTTTAGAATGTTGAAATCCCCACCAATAAGCAATGGGTATTTAGCCTTATAGCAAAAACTAGATAACTTAGCCAGGAAGCTATCTTTTAAATCATCCTGAGCTGGTCCATACACATTGGCCAGGGACCAACTCTTCTTAAGGCTCCTGTCAAAGACAGTGGCCACAATCATGAAATCACCATTTTCAAAATTTTCTACTTCAAATCTATCTTTTCTGATGCCACTAAGCATCCCTCCAGATTTACCATTAGAAGGAGTCCAAAACCAGCTAAACTCTTTGTTATTGTCAAGCTTTCTGAAAAAAAAATTCAGACTAATTTTTCTTCATTGTCTCCTGGATACCAATAAAGTCAGCTTTATGGACCCACACTAACTCTTTAATAAAAGTGCTAAGACCTTTCTTAGCCACCCCTCTATAGTTCCAAATGATACCTATCATTTATACACTGTTTTAATTGTGTTTCTATCTCTGAGATTAAATCTAGGGCTAACCTTAGATTTATCCCCTTCAGAGCCTATAGAAGCATCAACAGGTTGCTTCCTAACAGCTCTGGACTTCTTCTTGATTTTCTTAGATGATCTACTTTTCCTTACACTAGATACCAAGACACAAGGTTCCCCTTCAGATTCCTCTGTCCCCCAATCAAGAACATTCTGATCTTCTAAGGGAAGAATTACTTCTTCCAAGCTATTACTTTGATTAACAGAAACATTATCATGTTCATTCAGTTTCATTCTAGCATTCTCCAAATCTTTGAGTTAATCATTTTTTTCAAAAGATAAGGATTCAGATTAAACCCCCATTTTAGTGGCTATATCAATGATATGGATATTAGATAGAACTGCAAAGGAGTTCTTATCAGAGGATAATGATGTACCTTCAATCTCCATATTCTGATGTATCTTGGGATCAGCTTGGCCACCCATCTTTTGCTGAGATCCACCATATGCTCTGATTCTCTTGCTTTGCCTTACATCTTGCCATTTGGGCCATCCATCTTGACCTACAGCTTGTTCTTCAGTTACCTCAGCATGAAGATCCTTAGCTTGAGTCTCCCAACCATTGTCTTGCTCAACAAAACTTTCCTTGTCAGCCACTTGAGCTTTCTCAGAAGCCACCTCCATTTGTTTGTCATCAATTATCTTATCTTGAACATCTTTGTCACTTTGAGGATTATCCACAGCCATCTCAGTAACCTCTTCTTCCCACCCATCTTCAGCCTGGATCAGTTTCCAGTCAATATCCTAGATCTCTTTCTGTTGTAACCCTTCCTGACTAGAGAACTCAGCCTCAGGACCCCCTTGACTTCCTTTCACAGGGCTCAGAGATGAAGCTCTTCCCATAGTTTCTGTTTCTTTCTCCTCAACTATAGTAGGCAGGCTCTTGGTAGCAACAGATTTCCCAATGCTATCCTCAATATGGAAAATGTCATCTCTATTACAAACATGCAGAGCATTTTTAGCTTTAACAGTCACCAGTGGGTCTTGCTTATACTTCATGAAGTTGGATCCATATTCATTTATAACAATCAGAGGGTTCATATTCATGGATATGCAACTTACTTTCCTGAGCTCAACCACATCAAAGGTCCCAAATCTTAATTACTTAGTGCTAGGAGCAACCAGATCACCCATCAGAAAGCTCCCATCTTTACTTTCCCCCTCAGAACAAACCTGCTGCTGACTTTGTTCACCAGGATAATCATTAGTTACCTGTTTCCCTTTGCCTTCATTATAATTCCTACTATGACCAGCACCTGAGGGCTGTGCAATCTACTTGGACTGATCAGTCTTCTATTTTTTTAGGAGAAGGGAAGTCCTCCTTTGGTTGCTCTCTTTCATTTCTTATTCACTTAGTACCAGTAGGGTCAGTATACCCTTCCTATGGTATCTCTCTCTGGAAGAAGGAATCATAAAAGTGGAAATCAAGTATCCCATCAACAGAAGCAGGAACCTTAGTGACATCTCTGCACCCAATTTTGACCCTAACATAGTCATTTTTGTTCAGGCTATCTCTGTCCACCTCTAAGGGAAGCCCCACCTTTGAGGCAACCATGCATACATTTGAGTAAGAACGCTTCTCAAGAGGGATGTTAGAAATCCTAAACCAGGCCACATCTAGGGGCCCCTTGGACCCAATGGTAGGATTCCATTTCTCAATCTTGATCACAACATCTGGCTCTGATCTCATTCTCATCTTAGTGAAGTGAGCTAAGTCATCAATGGTCTGAGTATTAAGGAATCTCATATGGTACTTCCCTTCTCCTACTTTCTTAGCAAACCATCTCCATGAAGAATTTGGCCCATCATTCAATTTAAACTCACTTTCAATTTGCCTTGCTGTGGCTTGACCAAAAGTTACAGTTACAAGAGCAACATTAGACATGTCTCTTATCCCTTCATCACAGCTAGTACTCTCAATCACATGAAGCCCTGACCATAAGCAGAAAAGCCACAAAAAGGGGAAATGAATTCCCAGGGCATCTTAGTTAGACAGACTCTTGTGACATGTCCTTCCTTCTTACATCTAGTGCATATCACAGGACTCGGGCAACCATTAGCAGTATGCCCAACCTTCCCACATCTTGGACAGAACTAAGGTCTTTCTTCAGAATTTCTAGGAACAACAGACCACTGTTTTCTCCATCCTGAACCCCCTGAGTATCATTGACAATGATCTGAGTGTTGTTGTTAACAGAAGTTTCAACCTCAGCGGAACCATCCTTCTGATTAGTGACTGAATCCCCCTTTTGTTCCTCCTATGAAACCTTGTCCTTCTGACGATATTAGTTCCTGGCTTCATCATAGCCTTGACCTCCACCTTGAAATCTTCCACCACCGCTGTTACCACGGGCATCCACCCCCCTGTTACCCTGATTTTGCCAGCCAGGGCGAAAACCACCACCCTGATTCCCCTCAAACCCTTAGTTGAATCGATTTGGAAGGAATGGACACCGATCCATATTCTTTTCAGGCTACGAAGGAGCCCGGAGAACCTGTGAAAACGATCGAGTATCACCTCCTAGAGTTGACCAATACGATCTCACCGGAGCAGCACCACCAAGGGGAGCTGCTACCGGCAGACCCTTCACCGCAATCACCTCACAAACTCCAACCTCCACACTATGACTCCACAGATGCACAAGGCAAGAACTAAGATCCACATCAGGATGATCACATACCTCGTGCGGAAGCTGAACCCTCTTCTCCACACGCCCCGCAGCCACGACTCGAAAGGAGTCGCTAGGGTTTCCGTCTTCAGAGGAGACGGGAAGGACAGGGAGAAGATGAGGAGTTGGCGTACGATTGAGAGCCTTATCCCCCACGGGGTTGTGGTCTACGGGCCCATCAGCCGCCTGCCATGGCCCAGAGGACAGCGACGCAGAGGAGTCGAGTCGTGGACTAAGTTCGCGGAGGATGGAGACGACTCACCTCCTGGCTGTGCGCATGAACCAGTCACTGTAGCCTGTGCTTGACGCTCAGACCCGCCCCCACTTGGTGCACCCACTCTGGAGAACCCGCCGCTCCCGTCGCCATGGCCCCTCCCGCCAGGGTTAGCCGTGTTGCCCGTGTTACCCGTGACGCCCATGTCAAGAGGAAAGAGACGAGCCATCTGCGTCCATATCTAACTTGTTATAAACAAACTTTTAACATGCACACTTATAAACTTCGAAATAACTACGAAGTATTTTTAAACTAAATATGCGATGACTACTTTCATAATTTTTGATAACTCACTTGGTGACTTGGTTCGTATGGAATGAATACAAGTCTATATGTGTATTTATAGCTTTATGGTGGCAAATTTCTACACTTTTCTATATGTTATAATATCTCTCATATTTATCTATTCTCCATATATTTCTCATTACACAAAATATCAAGATCTAGAGTGTTCCATATAAACCATAATGTAGTATTGTTATTTGTACAATACTTTTTTCGAGTGCATAATTGTTTTATGGTCAAACTATTTCTTTTCCTATCATGTCATATCAAGCATTCTTTACTCTTGCCTCATAACGATGTATATCTTTACCTGTGTACCTTTGTTTTCGGTTGGAGCTTTTCTATGGACTTAACGCAACTACGTGGCTATACTGTCTTTGTGCCTTGCAGATAATAACATTTGCTTAGCTAGATTTGTTTATGGTTGATAAAGTGTGACAATTCTGACACACAGAAGTATTTTTTAACCTAATCTTTAACCCTGTTACAATATAAACATTCTTAGCAAATTATAGAATCAAAAGAGAGTGCTAGAAAGACTCAAATTTTCCATGAGATATTGAAGTGTCAATGCTCTTTATTAGTTCTTGTTGGAGCATGAATTTTTTAATGAGTTCATACCAAGCCATTGATAGTGTCCAATGAATATAATAGATATATGAAATCAATAAGAATAATAAAAAAATAAAAGGGAGAGAAAGAAAGAAAAAACACAATTTTTTGAAAGAAACTGAAAAAACGGCCCACAAGAAGCCCGTGTGTGTGTGTGTGTTTTTTCCGCCGTCGATGCACAACCTGCTTCCCCTTCCGTCCGCTGCATCCCTATTCCCTTCCCTCCTCTCTCTCGCTACCCTATCGCTCGCCGACGACTGTTGGGCCGCCGCCGCCGCCCTAGTCCAGGTGCTGAGGCTTTCCTTGGTCTCTTCTCCGGCGACGAGCACCCGCCAGGTACTCCTACCCCTTCCCTTCCCTTCCCTTCCCTTCCCTTCCCTTATGCTGTGCGAAGCTGAGCACCGAAACCCTAACCTAAAGATGGCAATGGGGCAGCAGAGGCGTATCTCTCATCCTAACACAAGCACTTGGGTATTTGTGAGATTTTGTTATTGATTTGTTTGCGATTTTGGCCGTAAAGGAGCTGTGATTTGTAAAAACTACAAAACGATTCTATTTCATGTTGGTGTAAGATGCGTTTATGATGAACATTTCTTTTTCTAGATTGGTGTTCTGAGTAAATTTTTCCCAACTTATATCGCGGGGACGGGGACCCCTTCGGGGATGGATTCCCCGCTCGGGTTCGGGGATGAGGAGATAACGTCCCCCGCGACCTTTGACGGGGACGGGGATGGGACGACGATACCCGACGGTCGTCCTAACTTCCTTGGTCCCTATTTAGCTATTTGACAATCCTCCTAACTTTGAAGTTTTTTGCAAAAATTATTGGGTGTACATCCATGCCCCTTTACTGTTACTGGATCCGCCCGCCCCTGATTATCAGCATTCTTGCAAGGTGAAGGTGGCCATTGATATGCTTGCTATTGGTGCAGGACACGTCTCTGCTGCAATGGGTGACTACACAATCCAGATCAGCACCAAGCTCATCGACCAGCTTGCTCGCGACGATGAGAAGGTGAAACGGAAAGCCAGGATGCCCAAGCCTAAGAAGAAGCCCACCGTGCAGCCACATGAAGAGGCCCCGGAATTCCCAAGCGAACCCAAGACGAGCAGCCCTGCTCCTGGGTGGCCTCTGCAGCCTCCCCCAATGTTTATGCCTGTGACCCCTGCGCCCCCGCCACCCCCGGCCCCAATGCCGGAGGTGGAGGCCATCCGCTCCATCCTGAAAGAAAGCGAGGCGGTTCTCGAGAAGCTGGAGAAGCAGGAAGCTGGGGCACGCCAAGAGCTCAGCAGGAGAGCAAAGGAGCTGCACGACAAGGAGTTCAAGCTGCCGTACCAGGACCCCATGCCCTGCACCCAGGAGAGGGCAGGCTGCCTCGAGTGTTACAAGACCAATGCAAAGGACCCCCTCAAGTGTGCTGAAGCAGTCAAGAGATTTGAGGCGTGCGCTCTCATGGCCGTCAAGGCTGCTGCAGCAAAAGCCGATTAGTAAGTAGCCCATGAAGCTTTGTGAGCTGATACGCGGACACTCTGTGTTTTCTTTTGATCTTGTGAGGTGATTCAAATAACCAGGGATTTTCATGGGACCCACTGTAGATTTCTAATGCCACTGCACTGGGCTACCTGAGGCAGCACCAGGGATATTGCATGTGTTTGGTACAATTGGCATATCAAATTGCTGGTGAAAAGGTTTTTGTCTAAAAAATATATCGGATCTTGTGTTGGAATGGTATCCACTAGCCATGCTGCATATTTTTGCTGTGTTCTTCTATGTTATCATTATTGGGCTATTGTTGATTTGATTTGTGTGCATGCCTCTGTTTACCTCTTTTCCTTGATTTGCACAACGCTTTATTAGTGTCAGCATTGCTACATGCATTTCATTCAGCTCATGGGCTGTAGAATTCTGTTCCAAGTGGATCAATATCATTATCTCCTCTTGTGCTATAGCAAATACTAGAAACTACGCGCGGCGTTGCCGCTCACCTTCCTGTGTACTAGCCATGAGCCCATGACCTGTGTACTAGCCATATATACGCATAAATGATCTTCCTGTTAACCATGATGGGCTAGTTAGCTATAGTGTGAATGTGTCATGTGTGATGGCTCCGAACATTATAGAATTGAGGTATATAGGTTTAAGCACTCAAGCTGCCCCCAAATTCCAATTTCGTGAATAGTGATTGGGAACCATAGAACGCGATGCCTCGTACAGGCATAGTATAGCAGGAGATTAGAAGCAAGAACTGTGAGGCTTGAAACTTCGCTTTATTTCTTCCTGATCCATTGTAATGCAGAAAGGGTGAACGGGCACTATATCCAAATCAATCAAGAACTAACCAAATATCCTCTCCAGCTAGCATGTCTTCTTTCATCTCTGGTTTACCTAAACTTTACTGAATAAGAACCGTAGATAATTGCTGGGCATCACTTGGAGCACGCAAAACAGACATCAGTTCAGACAGGATGATAAATACACATGACCGAAATGGAAGATTTTTCAGATGAAGGGCGATGAATACACATGACCAAAAGGATGAATATGTCCAAAAGAAAAACTTGCAAAGTTCGGCCCTAACTACGAACTCATAAAAAAAGGTTAGACATTGTGTTAGTCTACTATTTGAGCATCTCCAAGAGCATCCGTAATTTTGAGACCCTCGCTATCCTAAATATAAACCTACACTAAATATTTTCTCCCTTAGCTGTTCTCCTATATCTCAACACCCTAATTCCAAATATGCCACGGCGCTTAGCCACTGGCCCTAGCAACGAAGTCTAGCTCTGAAAAAATAAGGATGTGTCGTCTCCAGTGTTGGCTGCCTCCTCCAGCAACTTGTCCTGGTGACCAGATATTGTAGATGATTAGGCCAGATCAATCGAAACTAAAGGGACAAGGCCGGAGAAAATTGATCATGCTAGCAAGCAAAAAAGTTTGGTATTAAATGTGAGAAAAAAAATACACATGGATCCATGTCAATACATGCAAACTTCTATTAGATGGATCAACAATTAACCAGATGAAAACCAATGTATCCATAAGCAATCCTATAATTCACATGTTATAGAACAAATAAGGTCACTTGATAAGCTATGGACCACAAAGAAGGAAAGTGCCAAAACATAACATACCTGCCAAGTTGTAATTGCGGCCAATGCAAGATCAAAATTTTTTCCAACAGGCATTCTGAAAGGACCTGATAGATGACACCAAACCATTTGTTAAGAAAAGCAGCACTAAACCAAAAGGATACCAAATAGATGACACTGAATCATGCTAAAAAATAGATAGCACTGAGCTACTGAACAGAACAGAGCTACAAATTCACATCTTCCCTGCCAATAAAGGAAACCCTCAAACTGGACAGCTTGGCATTTTGTTTCCTAAATCTTGATCATCTAAACAATGATTTATTTCCTCTTTCTTAACATATGTTCTCTCTACCACATATAAAGCATGGACCTACCTTGCACTGTAGATCTTTTGTATCATCTGCAACTGTATTCTGCATACTAAGGCCCTGTTTGGCAGGGCTTCTCCTACGGCTTCAGGAGCCGTTTGGAGCCGTTTTCTGCCAAACGGGATAAAATAAAACGGCTTCAGGCATGGATCCCCTAAAAAGGTGCTGAGACAAAGAAAAGGTGAAGGGTGGAGCCAAAAATTGTGGCTTCTCCCGGCTCCCTCCCCAGGCCCGCGACCCTGTGCCCATGTTACTCACTGAAATTACACTGAATGCCATTAGGAAAAGGTCGCGACTCTTCCCGTCGTACGCGACTACCCTCGCGCGCGCCAGTGGAGACAAGCGCCGCCGCCATGGATACTCATCCGGCGGGGGAGAATGAAGACGATCCTGTGAGGGAATCTGGTAGATCGGGCGTCAATGAAGAACCTTTCAGCGTTTCGGAACCAATCGCGACTGTTGGTGGCTTCTCCGCTCCTCTCGCTGGGGGGTGGCAGCAGCCATTGGAGCGGCACCTGGCTTGGCGGCGGCCAATGGCCCGGCGTGGCCGCAGCGGCCCGTGGCCCGCCGCGACTGGCGGGGGACTCGCCGGCGGCATCCAAAGGCCTGGCGCGGGCGGTCAAGGCCACCCCAGCGGCGCCCCCTGGGCTGGCCCGGGTGGCCAAGGCCACCTCGGCGACGCCCCATGGCTCGGCGCATCTGCAGGCGCCCTCCATCCCTGGGGTGGTGTGGCCGGCGAAGGACCTGCCGGTGGAGGCGCCTGGCCTAGCGCGGCTGGCCGAGGTCCTTCCTGTGGAGGCCAGGGTGCAGCCGGCCGAGGAGGCACCTAGTCCGGCGCGTATGCATCACATCCTCCGGTTGCCCCAACTGCAGCAGCTCCCCCTAGCGCATCGACTGCATCGCGTCCCCTCGGTGCGGCTGCAACGCCTCCGCCTGGACAACAGTCTAGCTCCGCCCCCTCGAGCGCAGGTACGTCGCCCGTGAGAGGCGAGTGGGGATGGTCGCAATTCAATGCATCAGTGGCTGCCATGTACGGGCCAGATTGGAGGACGACTGAAGATGCCGATGACCGACGCACGAAGATTGGGCGCTCATCTGCCCCTAGCCGTGCTGCCTCTAGTCGACGCCGAGGCGGTGGTGGTAGAGGTGGTCGAGGTGGACGTGCACAAAAACCTCCAGTGCCTCCTGCTGGTCATGCATCTGACACCGTCGACCTCACTGATCCTAGGTATGTACATCATCTTGTCATTATTGATTTGAACGGTGTTAGATATTGTCTGCAAGGATGTCTGTATGTCACCCTCACAGCTGCATGGTTCCATAGTCAGTTTATGATTTTACTAGCAATGTTCACATTTGAAAAAGGATAACACCGTTCACTTGTATTGTGTCATCATTGAGGTGTTAAACACATAGGAGGCTAGGTTCTATCTGTATGTGGTTAGCATTAGCGTGTAAAATTGTATAGTTTGGTGTGTGTAAACTCAACAAAATTTGGAGCTGTGATATATAGGTCCTTGATAAGGACGAGAATTTTGCTCTCAGAGAGTGACTCATGCTTCTGCCCCCTAAATTTGAGTTGAATTGAAGCTAGTACTTTTACTCATTGGTCAACTGGTGAGTCTTGATTTAAACAATTGCCAGTACTTTTATTTTGAGGAAGCATGCAACCGATATGAAAGCATTCTGAGGTTCTGAAAGTTTGGTTTCAGTCTGAACCTTGTTTTCAACCTTTTCAGAGATAATGATCGGGGTTCAGGAGAGAGCACATATTATTTGCAATCCGATGATTACAAACCAAATGGAAACCACTGCTATGAAATTATTTAACTCATTGATCTGTCTGGGTGTGAGCTTTTTCCTTAGCTAAATAATATTACGAGTAGCAGACAGGTCTACAGTTAGCCCTACAGTTAGTCGTGGTTAGCCTTCAATATTCCAAATGCTCGTGTGCTTTGTAGGAGTGCCTGCTGTTATCAATTGCTAGCAATATACTTTGATTTCGATGTTTGCATTTTTCGTCAATAGCTACTACAATATTGTGACCAGCATACATCTATTATTTGTCTCTTTTGATATATTGTTCAAAACAGTGAGGCCGATTGGAATGATGAAAATACTAGGATAGTTTGTGAGATTTTTGCTGATGAAGTAGAAAAAGGTAACCGAGCAAACACTCACTTGAATAAGGCTGGGTACAAGAATGTGATACGAAGGTTCAAAGAAAGGGCTGGTATTGAGTATGATAGAAAGCAATTCAAGAACAAATGGGATAAATTGAAAGTTGAGTACAGTATTTGGAAGAAACTCACCAATAGTGAAACTGGAATTGGATGGGATGAAACGAAGAAGAACATTGACATGCCCGAAAGTTGGTGGAAGAAGGCAATCAAAGTACGTGCATTTAAGATATTTAGTCTTTTCAAATTTCTCTCAATAAGCATGAACATAACCTTAATTTGTTGCATTACAGGACATTAAAGGTTGTTCCAGGTTTAGGCATCGAGGTCTTCAAAATGAGGACAGGTTAGAAATTATGTTTAAGGACATTCGTAATACCAGTGATGACCATTGGGGTGCTTCAAGTGGTGTACCACCTTCCCAATCAAACCTGTCTTGTGACAACTCTCATTAATCTTGATGATGAAGAGGAGGCTGTTTCGCAGATCCTCCTGTTCAACCCCCTATAGCACCGGCAAAAAATTCTTTGATTTCAATCTCTTTTGGTCCCTTTGCAAGCACGATTGATCCCAGCAATCCTCCGAAAAAATCAGTTTTTTCTTCGCCACAAAGAGAAAGTTGTGATCCGATGATGAAGGTGAAGTCGGTGGCGGGTTCGTCGCACCTTTCAATTTCAATTTCAAACTCCGGCACAAAGCCGTTGGGCCAGTCCATAGTTTGTTATCGGTGCTTGGGCCTGGGCCATACTAAGCGTTTTTGTCATTCTGACATCCGTTGTGCCCGGTGCCTGGAGTTGGGCCATATCCAGCGTTTCTGCAGATCCCTTCACCCAGTCAAAAAGATGCTTCAGTGGAGGCCCAAGGCCACCACCTCCTTGAGTCAGCCTACAATACAATCGAGACCGAAAATTCCTATACCCAGAAAGGAAGAAAATTCGGCCAAATTTGATTCCCTCGATTCCCATGCAACGCTGGACCCTTCCACTGCCATAGTTGAGGAACAGGAACATATTGTTAATCAATCTGCTACAACTCTGCTACAGGAGCCCGACATTGAGGAAGTTATGGTGCAGACTGATGTTAGCTCATCATCCAGTGATGCTACTTCTGAAGCTGTCAATGAAGAGAAAGCAAGATATAATGCAGTTAGGAGCCACTGTACGGCAGTCACTCTGTTTCATCGCAAGGGGATCCCCAATGGCAGTGTAGGACCATCAACAATCAGAATCAAGCCCATCATCATTGATAACACACTGCTTGGAGGGCAGAATGGAAGAATTACTCAGCCCCAAGTCCCTGGAATGGAGATCGTGTTGCACCGACTACAACCTGCAGTTGTGCTTCTGAAAGCTTTCCCATACATCATGTTCTACCGCCGCAAAGCACTTGCACTGGCAGCTGAAAAACTTGGCTCACCAATGATCATTGACAGCAGTGGTACTGTGTATGGCGAACTGAGTGACACTGACCTGTTTGTTCCCCTCGACGCCAATGGACTAGTGCAAGAACTAGCCGTTCATGATAAGCAGAATGGGAATGCCTCACCTGTCCTGAACGAAATCGTGCAAGAGGATATGTCTGTTGACAATACTGCAAATGCAATGAATCTGGCTATGGCCATGATTGATTCTAGCCCATCAAGCTTTGAATTTGAAAAGGAAAGAATGAAGCCCAGTTCAGTGGCCAGTATGGGCCAAAAGACCAATCTCCAGCTAAAGAGAAAGGATATGCTTCTCCCTGACTGTATCTCCATCTCTGACTCTCGCACCCCCCTAACCCAAAGATTTGTGCGTCGCAGCACCAGGCTCTCCACCAACAAGGAGGGTTTCTGCTCGGTCAGCATTGCTAAGGAGCCCTCAAAGCGGGCAAAAGATTGGGTAGTGGAGATCGATGAAAAAACAGGTGAGGTCAAACCCATCTCCATCTCTACACTTCAAGCTTGGGGTATCCATTGTGGTGTTGATCCTAGCGATCTCACTCTTGACGTGCTTCTACAAGTGCCTCCTCCATATGTTCCTGATGAAGATGAAGATGAACTGTGAAGATGAGAGGGAGCAGAGGAGGATGGAGCATGGCGTCTCCGGGGGCCTGTTTATCTATCTTACAGTCCCATATTTTGTTCAGTGTCAGCTGGCTTGTTTAAATTCCTATCCTGAGCTCATAAGTTGCATGATGGGTTATCGGTGTGCTGGTTTTGATGGTCCTAGCGACATCAGAGAAGTATCTTCCTACCTGGTTTTTTATAAATGAATACTCGTGATTGAAGCGTACTCTGCTGGAACATTCGTGGAATAAACAGGTCTGATAAATGGGACGTCGTTCGAAATAAGATCGAAGAGAGCTCATGTTCGATCATTTGCCTCCGAGAGACAAAGCGAGAAGTGTTTGATATGCAATACATACGCAAATTCGCGCCCCGTCGGTTTGACAAATTTGATAATATTCCTTCGATTGGTGCCTCAGGTGGTATACTTGTGGTCTGGAACAACACGGTCTTCTTGGGCAATGTCTTGGAGAAAAGACAATTTGGCATTACAGTGAAGTTTCAGTAAATGCACAGTAACAAAATTTGGAAGCTAACCACAGTTTATGGCCCATGCGACGAGCCTGACAGATCAGAATTTATTGATTGGTTTCGCAGCCAGAATGTTGACGATGATGAAAACTGGATTTTTCTCGGGGATTTCAACTTCTACCATCCTCTCCAGAACAGAAATAGGCCGGGAGGTAACATCAATGATACTTTCATCTTTAATGAAGCTATTGGTCACTTGGGCCTGGTTGAACTACCTTTGAAAGGTAGAGCATATACCTGGAGTAATATGCAGGACAACCCGCTTCTAGAACAGCTCGATTGGTTTTTTACATCGGCCAATTGGACTATTGAGTACCCAAATACAGAGGTATTACCACTAGCCAAAATAACATCAGATCATTTGCCATGTCAAATTTCAATTGGGACGAAAATACCTAAGGCCAACATCTTCCGCTTTGAGAACTATTGGGCAGAGCAACATGACTTCATTGAAACAGTTCAGAGCTGCTGGTCCTCCAGTCCTTTCCTGGCTGACAGTGCAAGAAATTTATCATTCAAATTCAAAAGTTTGAGGGCTCGACTCAAACACTGGAGTAAAAAGATCTCAAATCTGAATATATTGATATCCAACTGTAATGATGTGATAAGCACCTTGGATTCATTAGAAGATCGAAGAGGACTATATCACCCTGAGAAGAATTTGAGAATCCTAGTCAAAAAGCAGTTACAAAAATGGCTCAAATGCAAAAATATATACTGGCGCAATAGATATACAGTTAACAGGGTGAAATTTGGAGATGAATGTACAAAATTCTTTCATGGCATGGCTACAATCTCCTACAGAAGAAATTCCATAGCTCAGCTTAAAATGACCAAGGTGCATGGGTCCAAGACCATGCAGGGAAAGCAGGACTCCGTTGGGCTTCTTTCAAACAGCGTATGGGCAGCACCTCCTCTCCTACAATGCTTTTTGACCAACCACAGCTCATCCAGCCAGTTATGGATCTTGACAGTTTGGTTGCACCTTTTATACTGGAGGAGATTGATCAGGTGGTCAAGCAAATGCCCCCTGACAAGGCTCCAGGCCCCGACGGTTTCAATGGTTTGTTCTTGAAAAAATGTTGGCAATTTATAAAAGAAGATTTCTATAGGCTGTGCTGGTCCTTCTACAATAACAATGCTAGCCTAGAAAGCATCAACAACTCTTATATCACTTTGGTCCCCAAGAAAGAAGTCCCTGAGTCAGTCAATGATTTCAGACCAATTGCACTGATGAATATCTCCTTGAAGGTCATTACCAAAATTCTAGCAAATAGATTGCAGATGGTGATTCTGAAGTTAGTCCATCAAAACCAGTATGGGATTATTAGATCAAGAACCATACAAGATTGCATTGCCTGGAGTTATGAGTACATTCACCAATGCCATCAGTCAAAGAGAGAAATTGTGATTTTAAAATTAGATTTTGAGAAAGCTTTTGACACTGTTGAACATTCAACCATCATCCAAATGATGACAAGCCTTGGTCTGTCTGACAAATGGATACAATGGGTGCAAAACATCTTATCTACAGGTTCCTTAGCTGTGCTCCTAAATGGTCTACCTGGCAAATTTTTCAAGTGTAAAAGAGGTGTTCGACAGGGGATCCTCTTTCACCATTGTTATTTGTACCAGCTGCTGAGCTTCTCCAAGTCATTGTCAACCATGCATCTAGCCTGAATCTTCTGTGCAAGCCCCTCCCACAGCCTGATGAGGATTTTCCTATAGTGCAGTACGCAGATGACACATTGCTCTTACTCCAAGCAGATGCTAGACAATTAGTGTTCCTCAAAGCCATATTGCACAATTTTGCAAATTCAACAGGGCTGCAGGTAAACTACAATAAATCACAGATGTACCCTATCAATGTAAGTCATGATAAGATGACCATCCTTGCCAACACTTTTGGGTGTGATATTGGTACAATGCCCTTCACATACTTGGGTTTACCCATGGGTACCACTAAGCCAAGGATTGAGGATCTTGCACCCATGATGGATATAGTAGAAAGGAGATTGTCAGCATGCTCTACTTGGCTTTCATACAGTGGTAGGCTTGAAATGATCAACTCAGCAATCACCCCATTCACAACATATGCTATGTCCTCTATCAAGCTACCAATAGGAGTGATTGAGAATATTGACAGGGCAAGAAAGCAGTGCCTCTGGAGAGGCAACTCAGAAAAGAAGAAAGGAGGAAATTTGGTAGCATGAGAGACAGTGTTTGTCACAGAACCTCCTAATTATGATGGCCCACATGTACCCGTCATCGTCATAATGATCTCTGACAGCCGTACTTATGTTCCTCATAACTTAAAAGGTCTGCTTTTCTCCGAACATGATCCAATCACAGGAGTATTGCAATATTATAACAGTTTATTCAAAATATTCAACAGAGTAAAGTAGCGAAAGTCTTACAATAACTTAAGTTTACAAACCAGTTTTTAAACTTCAAACCTTATGTAACATTATTACAAACCAGTAGTAGAGAAGTATCAGTAGTAACTTTATTACATCACACAAGCGAGATGCCTTGCCCAAAGGCCACACAGTCTACTCGTCGTCACTTTCTTCAGCCACAACGGTCATGCAACAAGGCTCAAAGCAGACTTGTTCATGAACCGCACCTGCAACAAGGGGTTCAACAAACCCTGAGTACGAGAGTACTCAACAAGGCTTACCCGACTTAGACAAAGACTCCAAGGGCATGCTAGATTTAGGGAATCAAGGTACGGGTAATCCAGAATCAAATTTTCTTTTGCAGAAAAGCTTACTAAAGTGAGTCCTTACCTTCAATGTTTTACTTTTACCATTGATGGTTCATTAACCAATTCTAGGTGATCCTAATCTAGATCAAAGTAATTATCATCAAGACCTTTCTCATTCTCTTTCAATTCCAGTTCTTAACTACGATGCAGGACAGGTGATCGAGTCTCCATAACCAAGGAGCAAACGACGATTTGAACCAATTATACCCAGCTGGGGATCTCTAACCTCACGACATATGTAGAACCGAATCTTGCATATATCAACCCTCATTTAGATCTCCCAAAACCAGAATGTGTCCATCGCCACCCGAGAGTACAGTACTCCTCGAACCCGGCCCGATTCTAGCCCCGAGGGTACACGCTACTCCCGCCATCTCTCCACTCCCAGTGCGAGGTTAGACGTTCTCGAAATGGAATCACCAACATTTTGGGCTTACCAAGGCATGAGGCTAGTTGCAAAGTCTCGAAACACAAGCGGGCCATACAACAAACGGTCCTTAATCGACAAGGCGGAAACACTACATTGAGACTCCTTTCTCAATGTATGTTAGCAGTGGCCAAACCACCCGCCCGATCTTCTAATTCATTCTCATATTTCAATATTCATTAAGTATGCCGTCATGGCCATGTAAATATTTCATTTAAAAGCTTAACTTCTAAGCATGGCGAAGCATACTACGTATTTTCAGTAAAACAGGTAGCAAGGGTGATATTGCAATAATCAAGGATGATAATGCATCAATTAGGTTATCGCTCAACTCCTAATTACTTAATGCAGTAAACCATAGTATAATATATTAAAGATTTGTAAATATCAAGGTAGGGTTTAAATGCACCGGGGCTTGCCTTGCTCTGACGCGACGACTGACTCGGACTCGAGGACTCCAACATCTGGTCCGGAACCCACCGACGATAGCTCTTCTCCGGAGACTTGCTCGGCAACGTCAACTTCTTCGAAAGCGAAAACTACATGAGTATATAACATGCTTCAACATGATGCTCGATGATAAACATGATGCTTGATTATGATATGCCACGATTTATGACTCGAGTACAACTTTCTTTCGCGGTACAGTCGCAAAACAGTAAACCTACTAACTAGTAGCGATAACTCCAGCGATACTAGCTTTTATTACTAAGTTACTAACGAGCTCAAATATGAAATTAAGGTGCCAAAGATCCCAAAGATTAGTAACCTAAGGACATCACTCAATCAAAAGGGCACACAACACTTAAAGTTATCAATTTAACATTTATTTGCTATTTAATTAATTAGGGCATAATTAATATTTGATCATACTTTATCTAATCAAGATTAAAAATTTTCTATGGATTGCACATGACCTAAAACAGTGTCACAATAAATTTCATAATTTTTGGATTAATAATTTAATTATTAAAATTCCTAGAAGTTGCATTTAATATTTAATGAAACTAATTAAATCTCCTACACAAAGTACTCAAATTTAGCATTTAACATTTTTCCTAGGTAGTTTACACATTGAAAAGCTTACACAAAAATTTTCATGAATTTTGGAGCTCTACACAATTTTTAGTGAAATAAACAAATATCAGCACTATTCAAAATTATGAAAAAGAAAAACAAAAACGAACTCGGGCCGATTTCCTTCTCTCCTTCCGGCTCGGCCCAGCCGATCGGGCCGCTCGCGCGCCCGCGCGGCCCAGCAGCGCGGCCTGCTCCGCGCGCGCACTCTCCCTCTCTTGCTCTCGCTGACCGGCGGCCCCCACTTGTCATCCCTTTCCTCCTTCTCTCTCGCTCTCTCCCGTGACCCGGCCATGTCTGTGCGGTGGCCGGCCGGTGATCAAGGCGTCGGTCAACTAATTGACTCAACCAAGACGGTCTACACTTCACTGCGAACCTGCTACGCCCCATTACAGCCCAGCTCGAGCTCCGGTGACCCGCTACCGACGGCGATGGCGGCACGGTGGCCGCGGTACGCAGCATACCGGCGCAAAAACAGTGGTAGAGACTAAATTGAGGGTACGGGGAGCATCAGTGGCTCACCGCGGTTGCAGTGGTGCTCTCGGTGGCGACGGGGAGAGGCCGGAGTGACCTGGCCACGAGAAGGTGGTTTGGCGGCGCTCGGTCGCCGGAGGTGGACACGGGAGCAGGCGGTGCGGAGGCTCGGGTGAGAAAAAGGTGAACTCAGGTGGCTCACGAGATGCGCGAGGACGAGGCGACTCTGTTGGTGCAGTTTGCGTGGCCGGTGGTGGCTTGACAGCGGCGGCGGCGAGCGGCGGCGGCGGTGGCGAAAACAGAGAAAGAAAGAAGACGACGGTGACCTCGACATATTTATAGGCAACGGCCGCGGAGATGGCCACTGGAAGACGCGCGACGTCGCGCTGGCGCTCCCGGTCGCGCGCGAAGGGCCTGGACGGCCACGGCGGCTCGCCGGCGCCCATACCGCGCGGTGGCTGGCCGCCATTGGTGGCACCACTGTAGCTGCCCCCCCTAAATTTTGAAATTCAAACTATTTTTCTCAAATTACTCTAAAATTCATGTGGAAACTTGAAAAACTCCCAAGATATGAAATCTTCAGAATTTCAAGCCCTACAAGTTTTGTATTGAAATTTTTTCCAAATTCTAACTGGATTTTGAAATTTGAGTTCAAATTCAAAAGGGGACACTTTTTGAAAATTTAGTAATTTAGAAATTACTTTGAATTTTATATTGAAACTTCAAAAACTCCAAACACCAAAGTTGTACATCTAGACAAGACCTACAACTTTTCTGTTCAAAACATTTTCAAATTCTGACTCCATTTTGAAATTTTAGTTCGGGGGCAAAAATGAGTCAAATCTGAAATTTGCTTATTTTCAAAATTGCTCCATAAATTACACTAAAACTTTGAAAACTCAAAACACCAAATTTGTAGCCCTTGAAAAGTTCTACAAACTTGGTTTTTGAACATTTCCCAAATTTTGCTTAGATTTTGAATTATTTAAAAAGGGGTAAAACAAGGTTTTGAAATTTAGGGTTTTGGGGAAATTTTCAGTTGGAATTTGTTGCTACCTTAATTAGTGATTACTTAATGATCAAACCATCACCCAAGGGCATCATTTGGACAACATGACATGGTTGACCAAATGCCACTCTTGGTTGACCAATTTAACTTGTGAAATTCTTTTAACATTTCCTGAAATTTGAATCAGAAAACTCGTGACAAGTTTTTGGATTCCAACTCAAACTCAAATTTGGAGCTTCACTTTATGGGTTGCACTTGAGCTCATACCCTACACTTGAGCTCATACCTGTTTATAATAAGGGAAAGAAACCAAAGACAAATACTGGACATTGGTTAAAAGAACATATGGGCAAAATAGTGGAGATGAATGAAAGGACAACTGCGTCTTGTGAGTCTATGGCAAGGAGGGAGGCAAAAGTTGATTGTACCATACAGGACGTAATGACCTTGGTCGAAGAGTGTGGTGCTAAACCAAGAACAGATGAGCATTTCATTGCAACAGTAGTTTTTACTAAGAGGGCTGAGAGAGAGATGTTTATGACTTTGAAGACTCCTGAGGATAGATTTGATTGGTTGAGAAGAAAGCATGAGTGGTTGAAGTCTAGGCGTGATGTTTCTCAGTAGTGCATTTTTTTTAGTTCATAACAGTAGTGGTCGTACAATTTATTTATATTGTTCATAACAGTAGTGGTGCAATTAAATTGTGGGGGTACAATTTATTTATTTATTTCATAACAGTAGTTGTGCAATTAAATTGAATGTTTCCTTTGTGTACAGATCTGATTCAGATGATACTGATTCTGACATGGATGACAGTGATTCTGATGATTACGAGAGGGTTTCGAATATTATGCAATTCATGCGGTGCCATCAAAATAATTTATTTGCTTCTGCCCTTCTTGCAACCAAGTACTACATGACATATGTTGATAAAAATGAAGCAATAACTCTGGCACAATCTAGATTTGGTTGGACTTTGGAGATGCTCAACACACCAGGTCAAAGTCATAATATGTTCAGAATGGATGCGTCATTATTTCACATGCTGCATAACTTGTTAGTGAACAAATATGGTTATTTCACATGCGTCATTATTTCACATGCTGCACACATGAATTCTTTGGAGGCACTCGCTATCTTCCTTTTGGTATGTGGACACGGTACATCATTCAGTGCTTTGCGTGGAATATTCAAGCATTCTAGAGAGACATTTAGTAGGAAATTTGATGATGTCTTGACTTGTTTGGTGTCCATGTGTGAGGACTACATAAGGCCTATTGATCCTGTCACACCCGGTTTTCTAAAAACAAAACCAGGCTAATCATATGTGTGCCCAGGAAGTCCACACATATGTCAGAATGAAAAAGTACCAGAAACAATGTTATTATATAACGTATACATAGCTATATTAACACTTACATCAGAGTATCGCGGAACGGTGACTAAACTTCAGGCTCCATTCTTCTCAGGGACGGCTGACTGGGGGTAACATATGCCTAGCACCTCTACTAGTCTTCTGGAAACTCCACTACACCTTTGTCCTTCTTCCGAGTAGCATCTTACTACACACTGGAGTGTGGGGGAAATAGCAAGAGTGAGTCCATGTCGAACTCAACAAATATAACACGGGGTTCATGAGGCTCAAAAAGGTTAGACACTAGTTTACTGCATTTAGCTTTTATTCATCATTTACTTAGCAATTGAGTAGCATCAAGATAATCCAATTCCCATTATAAACGAATGATCAATTGTAATAAGAATAATGAAATAGCAATTTAACATAAGCATAAACATAACAACAGTATTAAGCATGATATAACAATGGTGAATATTTATTCTGTAAGAATCCCCAAGGCCGCCCGTGTCCGTGGGCACGGCTAGTATACCAGTTTTTAACTCTGCGCAGAGGTGTACACTTTCACTGTGAGTCATGACTTCCAAATGCATGGGTTCGCGACTCCCCAAAACACCGAAAAATCATATAAAGCCATTTAAAAGTTCGTCTAACAAGTTAGGGCCGCTAAGGATTCTCAATTGGAAAGCATGAACCTCCCTCCAAGGGGCGACTTACAAAAGACTGCACCCACCTTGGTAGGCCAAGACCATGCTAGACACGACCCCTCTTGCGCCTTTCGGTAACCACTAACAAGCTAGAAAAGGTCTCTTAAACAACTAGAGCCAGAGCCATATAGCCCTCACAGCTGTACTGTATATCCCGGTTATCACTTACAGATAAGTCCTTACGGAGAGAAACTAGAGCAACATAAAAACAACATAACGCTCTAGCACCCTTTAACAGTAATTAAATCATCTTATTGGGTGATTGCACAATTCATTAGTCATATTACAAGATCATTGTTTATTATTAAGCACTAGCAATAGCTACCCAAATGCATATCCCATAGGTGACAAGGGAACAGGAAATCAATAGCTATGTTATAATCTCTACGGTTGTCAAGGAGGACACATGCATATGTATGATAATTTCAGTGAATAGGACAACAAGGATGGTCCCATGTTATACTTGCCTTTTTCCCAAAGTTAAGCTGCTCAGAATCTTCAACCTCTGTCTCTGATCTTCAGCTTCTGTTATACTTGTTGGTCCTCACTTTCTGGTCTTCATTGCTAACGAACCACGCTTCCTCTACTCGCAGCAACCAAGCAACACAAATGAACGATCAATCATACAACTAAGAACAATACACCAATCAAAAGAAACACTTTAAAGGAGAGCGCACTAAACGGCATGGCTCGTTGCTACGATCACGAAAACGCAAGAACAACCGATAACGGAGCTATCGTTAAAAAGAAAAAGACTATCAGAATACTTATATTATAAAAGGAACCACTGCATGCTTGATTTATTTTAGCTAACAAGATCATGAAAAAGTAATTAGTTCGGATTAGACAAATCATATTTGGACTCAACACTGAGTTGAAACTAACCATAGTTTATATATTTTATAAATATTTCCACATAATATTTTATTAAACAAGTTATGCTTTTATATTTGCAAAAGAAATAATTTTGTGAGAGCATCCAAATGCACGTCAAAGTGCTAGCCTAAGCAATTTACAAATTAAAAATATATTTATGTTAGTAGCTAATTATTTTAACATTTATTTACACATACAAAATCGAAATGTACCTCCATGTTGTTTTTAGATTGAAAACTGGTTACATACCCATTAATCGAATTAATATTTAACAATGAACACAAGAAGTGATGTAGCGGCTATCGGGAGTTTTATGTATTACAATAGAAAAGAAAAGGCTACATGCTTAATTTATTTTAATTAAACAAGACCACGTGAAATACATTAATTTAGATTAGTCACTATACAGTTTAATTAGAAACCGAGCTAAATCTAGTCATGCTTTACTCCTATAAATATGTCTTATATTTATTTAAGTCATTCAAACTATAGCTTGCAAAAGAAATTAAAATATGAGAGAGCATTATACGATCGTGTTTAAGCTAGACAAAGTATAATCAAAACATATTTGAGTTTATACTATTCAATTTAATATTCATTTGCAAAAGGACGATGTGGCAACGCTATATTGCTTTTGATTATTTTATATATAAAGGTACTAGTGGCACATGAACTTTAATCAAGTTAATATTTAGATTCATAAATATGGACACTAACATGCACGCTGTTATAGCGAATCGGAGGTAAAACAGTGATATGGCGCAGGATTGAAGTTGTACGTTGGAAAGGGAATTATGTGCAGACGGGCATGCATCAACATCATCTTTGATCAATAAAATAATAGACAAGGAGGTGAGGCTAACCTGCTATAAATCGGCCAGCAGGAGTTTGCAATTGATGAACAGGAACAACTATGTACGTTGTTGCTGATGGACAGGTTCTGAACAAGGATTGCTACAGCTGAGATGACTTCGTGTTTGCTTGTGAGTTCGCGAACATGGATGCTTCATCAGCTTGTAAACTCGATTGCTGTGGGAAACGCTAGCATCCATCAAGCAACCGCAAGACGGCGCCGTACGAAAGCAGTTTTATAGCTGCTATCTTGTACGATGATTGAACATGGTGATGGACAGCCAGCGACGTTGGGCGGCCGGCATCCATGATAGTCAGCAGGTCATTCGGTTTGGACAGGCGAGATTGCTCCAGCTGCTAGGGCAAAGGGCGGCGCCATGGACGGGAGCTTGAATCAGACATCACCGAAAACATGCATGGGAGAGATGAAAAGCTAGCTAGCACGGAGAACTCACCTAGGCGCTTCACGAGGACAAAGAGAGACTCGACGACGACGGGTGGCAACGGCGGCAGCTCTGCTCGGCGAGATCGGCAGGACGGCAGGGCACGGAGTCGCGGACGCCGCGGAACTACGGAAAGCCAATCGACTGGACGCGGTACGGCCAGGCCGGGCAGCGAGTCGATTACGGCGGCAAAGCGATGGAGTGATGGACAAGTGGACGATCAGCCGCAGCAGCTCCTTCACCTTGGTGCGGGGTTCGGCAGGCACGATGGCGAAGCTTTGGACGGCGTCCGCAAGAACGGTGGCTTCGTCGGTTCGTCGGCAAGATCGAAGGCGATGGCAGGAAGGCGTTAGGGCTCATGGTGGCGGCTGTGGAACATCTATATACATATAACATATGATCAACTTAAGGATTAGGAAAAAAATACAATCGGCCGGCTGCCTGCTATTTATTGACAAAAGAGATGGTCCAATGAAAAACGTGGTGATGAAAATTGACCTGGAGTCCTTGACGTGTGGGAGTTTGCATGATGCAAAACAAGGAACAAGGCGGCGACGTGGATATATATATATATGTGATCAGCTATCTTAGTCTCAAGGATTTGAAAAGGATACAATCCGCCAGAGTCCTGATTGGAGTTTGAGTCGTAGTCATATTCGTGTATGTATATACACATATACACCTTGGCCTTGCTTGCCTGCAGGGCACGGCAAGATGTACAGAAGTTGTAGATACATGATGAGCGACAGGCAACATTGCTGGTGCTGTTAGAGTCACAAGAAAGAAAGAAAAGATATTTTGAGATATTTACCAAAAAGAGCCGTTTCTTCCTCGAACGTCCTGCACACATACGTGGCCATGGTCAACCTACCCTGCTTGATCGACATGAGATGGCGCCAGCTGCAGGGAAGGTCAATGCTCTGGCTCGCGCGGCCACGAGAAGACGACGACGGCACACGCTAAGCACGTACCACCGGAGCAGTAACGCTCTCATATAGGGGCAACGCGGCGACGCTCGGGCAGTCTGCGGCGGCGGCGGCACTTAGACAGGAGCTAGGGCACAAGCGATATGATTCTTGATTTGCCGTAGAGAAAACAACCTAGACGTACGGCAGCCTGATATAAATAGGAAGTCTAGTCCGATTGATCCCGAGTCCAACTTGATCAGGCTGCGACGATGAGCAAACGGACTCTACACCTACGTGACTTAGCCCAAATTAAGCCCAACCTATATGTGAATTAAAAATAGCTAACTAATACTAGTGTTGTATATATATATATTAAAATATTGCGGCAAGGGCCCTAATTAACGTGAGCACATGTGACCTTCACGGCTTCACCCGTTGAGTTGACCACCAGCTTGAAGCAAATAGCGTGCACTTCTCCAAGTTTTCCTTGACGCAAATAATTTCCAAGTGATGTCAACTTTAATAGAACCCACATAAATAAATATATATATACTTGCTTTTCATCCTCTTGGTTCTTGAATGATGCACTAGCATGTATGAACAACCTTGTTACTAACTTTCTATGATGAATTTTAATTTAATGAAAATTTTAGTTTCTTATGTTTTCATGAACACAAAACTCCAATTTAAATCATTTGAACCCTATTTTCAAAAAGTGCAAATTTTAGGGTGTTACAATTCTACCCCACTTAACAGGAATCTCGTCCCGAGATTATTTGAGACTAAGGAGAAAGATAAAGTTGATCTGCAAGTCTTCACTTTTCCTTCATCAACTCCTATCCAGTGATGATGCCACAAACTCAAAACCAACTTTGTAAATGTCTCCTTTAGACCCTTATGATTCTTGTAGATAGTTCCAACAGGTTACCAACCCTGAGAAAAGATACCTACGCTTGATAATGACTTTGCAATTACGTAGATAGCTGATGCTTCAAGGTGATGAAATAGAACATATAAATCCTCCATCATGTATCGTCTTTTAGTTCGGCAAACCCCTTAAGAAGAGATCAATTGGAGAATACCAAAGGATAACTTGCATTTGTTTCTGAGTGATGACTATCGTCATGTCCATCTGGCATCCCAAAGAGATTCATGAGCATATGCAAGAACAAGTAACCTACACTTCCTCGCGAGCAGAAAAATGGTAGTGCAGTGATATAGTTATAACTCTAGTTCTACGAATCCAATGATGTTGTAGCTTATACCGTTGGAAAGCTTATCAAATTTACTACAACTTCCTTATAGAACACTTCTCCAGATTCTGCAGTTAAGGTAGTCAAAAACTGTGCACAACAGAAATTATTCCAGGTTGCTGACAGCACAGATGTATCGCCTTGTGATTTTCATAAATCCCAAATCATAATAGCTATCAGGGTGGTTCTTATGGTCAGAGAAAGATATTAAAGTCTACTATTGTCCAGAATTTATCTATGATTTTTGGGCGTCCAAAAATAGAGATATAAGCTAAGGAAGACAGACTGCTCTGTAAAGACAGGATAAGGTAAAAACGAGATTCAGAGAGACTAGAGAGATAGATAACACTAATCTTCAAGTCTTCATGCTTCTTTGATTTGTGTTGATGAGATATAAGACATGGATCGAGGATAGCCAAAAGATGACAAGAAAGATAAAGTTTGATCTTCAGTTCTTCATACCTTGTCGCTCGAGATTAATGATGGTAGCGGACGCTACCCCACTTAACAAAGATTTTGGTCCACCTGGTGATGTCATCGATGGCAACACTTTCTCTAAAACTTACTACTATTGATGAGTCCTTCATGTGTTTATCCTCCATTGGGTTGAGATAAAGGAGAAAGCATGGAAACCAAGAGTAGGCAAGGATGATATAGGGGAAAAAAACAACAAGAATTAGGATTGATCGAAGATTAGGTAGGTCAAGAGAGAATACTACCCCACTTTAACATAGATTGAGCTACTCCTCAAGGCTTATACCTTCCGAGCCTACCTTTGAAACACAAGAACAAGGCAACACACAAGCAACACATCAAGCAAAACAAGCACACATCACATCATCGGTACTACACGTGCTTCTTCAACCATGGTGGTCATCCTAAGGGAAGAGTATGGATGATGAAAGGCCATCGAACTTTTGAAAAAGGTGAGATTAGAAAACTTTTAGTAAAAACAACATAAAACAAAATCAAGGGAGTAAGAAATAATAGCTCAAAGGAAGCTATCAAGGAGAGGATACAACATGACAACGAAGAGGAATAGTCAAAATCAATGAGTCAAGGGATGACAAAATACTTTTATCGTAAAATAAGTTTTAGAATACGTCCAGTGCTACTTGGCATACGTCCTACAGTCAACACCGCTCCGATACCACTCTGTCACACCCGGTTTTCTAAAAACAAAACCAGGCTAATCATATGTGTGCCCAGGAAGTCCACACATATGTCAGAATAAAAAAATACCAGAAACAATGTTATTATATAACGTATACATAGCTATATTAACACTTACATCAGAGTATCGCGGAACGGTGACTAAACTTCAGGCTCCATTCTTCTCAGGGACGGCTGACTGGGGGTAACATATGCCTAGCACCTCTACTAGTCTTCTGGAAACTCCACTACACCTTTGTCCTTCTTCCGAGTAGCATCTTACTACACACTGGAGTGTGGGGGAAATAGCAAGAGTGAGTCCATGTCGAACTCAACAAATATAACACGGGGTTCATGAGGCTCAAAAAGGTTAGACACTAGTTTACTGCATTTAGCTTTTATTCATCATTTACTTAGCAATTGAGTAGCATCAAGATAATCCAATTCCCATTATAAACGAATGATCAATTGTAATAAGAATAATGAAATAGCAATTTAACATAAGCATAAACATAACAACAGTATTAAGCATGATATAACAATGGTGAATATTTATTCTGTAAGAATCCCCAAGGCCGCCCGTGTCCGTGGGCACGGCTAGTATACCAGTTTTTAACTCTGCGCAGAGGTGTACACTTTCACTGTGAGTCATGACTTCCAAATGCATGGGTTCGCGACTCCCCAAAACACCGAAAAATCATATAAAGCCATTTAAAAGTTCGTCTAACAAGTTAGGGCCGCTAAGGATTCTCAATTGGAAAGCATGAACCTCCCTCCAAGGGGCGACTTACAAAAGACTGCACCCACCTTGGTAGGCCAAGACCATGCTAGACACGACCCCTCTTGCGCCTTTCGGTAACCACTAACAAGCTAGAAAAGGTCTCTTAAACAACTAGAGCCAGAGCCATATAGCCCTCACAGCTGTACTGTATATCCCGGTTATCACTTACAGATAAGTCCTTACGGAGAGAAACTAGAGCAACATAAAAACAACATAACGCTCTAGCACCCTTTAACAGTAATTAAATCATCTTATTGGGTGATTGCACAATTCATTAGTCATATTACAAGATCATTGTTTATTATTAAGCACTAGCAATAGCTACCCAAATGCATATCCCATAGGTGACAAGGGAACAGGAAATCAATAGCTATGTTATAATCTCTACGGTTGTCAAGGAGGACACATGCATATGTATGATAATTTCAGTGAATAGGACAACAAGGATGGTCCCATGTTATACTTGCCTTTTTCCCAAAGTTAAGCTGCTCAGAATCTTCAACCTCTGTCTCTGATCTTCAGCTTCTGTTATACTTGTTGGTCCTCACTTTCTGGTCTTCATTGCTAACGAACCACGCTTCCTCTACTCGCAGCAACCAAGCAACACAAATGAACGATCAATCATACAACTAAGAACAATACACCAATCAAAAGAAACACTTTAAAGGAGAGCGCACTAAACGGCATGGCTCGTTGCTACGATCACGAAAACGCAAGAACAACCGATAATGGAGCTATCGTTAAAAAGAAAAAGACTATCAGAATACTTATATTATAAAAGGAACCACTGCATGCTTGATTTATTTTAGCTAACAAGATCATGAAAAAGTAATTAGTTCGGATTAGACAAATCATATTTGGACTCAACACTGAGTTGAAACTAACCATAGTTTATATATTTTATAAATATTTCCACATAATATTTTATTAAACAAGTTATGCTTTTATATTTGCAAAAGAAATAATTTTGTGAGAGCATCCAAATGCACGTCAAAGTGCTAGCCTAAGCAATTTACAAATTAAAAATATATTTATGTTAGTAGCTAATTATTTTAACATTTATTTACACATACAAAATCGAAATGTACCTCCATGTTGTTTTTAGATTGAAAACTGGTTACATACCCATTAATCGAATTAATATTTAATAATGAACACAAGAAGTGATGTAGCGGCTATCGGGAGTTTTATGTATTACAATAGAAAAGAAAAGGCTACATGCTTAATTTATTTTAATTAAACAAGACCACGTGAAATACATTAATTTAGATTAGTCACTATACAGTTTAATTAGAAACCGAGCTAAATCTAGTCATGCTTTACTCCTATAAATATGTCTTATATTTATTTAAGTCATTCAAACTATAGCTTGCAAAAGAAATTAAAATATGAGAGAGCATTATACGATCGTGTTTAAGCTAGACAAAGTATAATCAAAACATATTTGAGTTTATACTATTCAATTTAATATTCATTTGCAAAAGGACGATGTGGCAACGCTATATTGCTTTTGATTATTTTATATATAAAGGTACTAGTGGCACATGAACTTTAATCAAGTTAATATTTAGATTCATAAATATGGACACTAACATGCACGCTGTTATAGCGAATCGGAGGTAAAACAGTGATATGGCGCAGGATTGAAGTTGTACGTTGGAAAGGGAATTATGTGCAGACGGGCATGCATCAACATCATCTTTGATCAATAAAATAATAGACAAGGAGGTGAGGCTAACCTGCTATAAATCGGCCAGCAGGAGTTTGCAATTGATGAACAGGAACAACTATGTACGTTGTTGCTGATGGACAGGTTCTGAACAAGGATTGCTACAGCTGAGATGACTTCGTGTTTGCTTGTGAGTTCGCGAACATGGATGCTTCATCAGCTTGTAAACTCGATTGCTGTGGGAAACGCTAGCATCCATCAAGCAACCGCAAGACGGCGCCGTACGAAAGCAGTTTTATAGCTGCTATCTTGTACGATGATTGAACATGGTGATGGACAGCCAGCGACGTTGGGCGGCCGGCATCCATGATAGTCAGCAGGTCATTCGGTTTGGACAGGCGAGATTGCTCCAGCTGCTAGGGCAAAGGGCGGCGCCATGGACGGGAGCTTGAATCAGACATCACCGAAAACATGCATGGGAGAGATGAAAAGCTAGCTAGCACGGAGAACTCACCTAGGCGCTTCACGAGGACAAAGAGAGACTCGACGACGACGGGTGGCAACGGCGGCAGCTCTGCTCGGCGAGATCGGCAGGACGGCAGGGCACGGAGTCGCGGACGCCGCGGAACTACGGAAAGCCAATCGACTGGACGCGGTACGGCCAGGCCGGGCAGCGAGTCGATTACGGCGGCAAAGCGATGGAGTGATGGACAAGTGGACGATCAGCCGCAGCAGCTCCTTCACCTTGGTGCGGGGTTCGGCAGGCACGATGGCGAAGCTTTGGACGGCGTCCGCAAGAACGGTGGCTTCGTCGGTTCGTCGGCAAGATCGAAGGCGATGGCAGGAAGGCGTTAGGGCTCATGGTGGCGGCTGTGGAACATCTATATACATATAACATATGATCAACTTAAGGATTAGGAAAAAAATACAATCGGCCGGCTGCCTGCTATTTATTGACAAAAGAGATGGTCCAATGAAAAACGTGGTGATGAAAATTGACCTGGAGTCCTTGACGTGTGGGAGTTTGCATGATGCAAAACAAGGAACAAGGCGGCGACGTGGATATATATATATATGTGATCAGCTATCTTAGTCTCAAGGATTTGAAAAGGATACAATCCGCCAGAGTCCTGATTGGAGTTTGAGTCGTAGTCATATTCGTGTATGTATATACACATATACACCTTGGCCTTGCTTGCCTGCAGGGCACGGCAAGATGTACAGAAGTTGTAGATACATGATGAGCGACAGGCAACATTGCTGGTGCTGTTAGAGTCACAAGAAAGAAAGAAAAGATATTTTGAGATATTTACCAAAAAGAGCCGTTTCTTCCTCGAACGTCCTGCACACATACGTGGCCATGGTCAACCTACCCTGCTTGATCGACATGAGATGGCGCCAGCTGCAGGGAAGGTCAATGCTCTGGCTCGCGCGGCCACGAGAAGACGACGACGGCACACGCTAAGCACGTACCACCGGAGCAGTAACGCTCTCATATAGGGGCAACGCGGCGACGCTCGGGCAGTCTGCGGCGGCGGCGGCACTTAGACAGGAGCTAGGGCACAAGCGATATGATTCTTGATTTGCCGTAGAGAAAACAACCTAGACGTACGGCAGCCTGATATAAATAGGAAGTCTAGTCCGATTGATCCCGAGTCCAACTTGATCAGGCTGCGACGATGAGCAAACGGACTCTACACCTACGTGACTTAGCCCAAATTAAGCCCAACCCATATGTGAATTAAAAATAGCTAACTAATACTAGTGTTGTATATATATATATTAAAATATTGCGGCAAGGGCCCTAATTAACGTGAGCACATGTGACCTTCACGGCTTCACCCGTTGAGTTGACCACCAGCTTGAAGCAAATAGCGTGCACTTCTCCAAGTTTTCCTTGACGCAAATAATTTCCAAGTGATGTCAACTTTAATAGAACCCACATAAATAAATATATATATACTTGCTTTTCATCCTCTTGGTTCTTGAATGATGCACTAGCATGTATGCACAACCTTGTTACTAACTTTCTATGATGAATTTTAATTTAATGAAAATTTTAGTTTCTTATGTTTTCATGAACACAAAACTCCAATTTAAATCATTTGAACCCTATTTTCAAAAAGTGCAAATTTTAGGGTGTTACAGATCCTAACTTCTCTACAACACATCCTAGGATAATTAATGATAGTAGGATGATGCCTTGTTTTAAAGACTGCATTGGAGCTCTAGATGGTACTCATATCTCAGCTACACCACCTCCAAATGACGTCATTAGATATATTGGTCGAAGTCGCAAACCGACTCAAAATGTTCTAGCTATTATCGATTTTGACATGCGCTTCACATATGCATCTATTGCACAACCCGGATCTATGCATGACACTAGTGTGTTGTTTCATGCACTTAGGCATGACCACGACAAATTCCCACACCCCCCTCTAGGTATGTTTACGTAACATTTAAAAAATTATAAAGTTCATTTTTGTACAAGTTTTGTGCAATTCAATTTTTCTCTATTGTATACAGGAAAATATTATCATGTTGACGCCGGATATCCAAATAGACCTGGATACTTGGCACCATATAAGGGTGGGAGGTACCATGTGCCGGATTGGCGGAGAGGTCCTGCTCCAAGTGGTCAACAAGAAATGTTTAACCATTTGCATTCAAGTATTCGTAACGTGGTCGAGTGCTCATTTGGTGTGTGGAAGATGAAGTGGAGGATCCTTCTTAATATGCCAAGTTACCCGATGCAGAAGCAAAAGATGATTGTCGCAGCAACCATGTGTCTACATAATTTTATTTGTGAGAACCATTCTGAGAATAAAGATTTCAGTAAATGCGATCGGAATCCAGATTATGTGCCCACTATACCTCGAAGGTATAGAAAGGATTTTGGTTTGCACTGAGGTGATACATCAACTTCAGAATCTAATGATCGGAATATGAATAAAATATGTGATGATCTTGCTCGGGTAATTTATCTTTCTAGGTCGTCGTGATTATATATGTTTGCATTATATTATGATATATCATTTGTGTACTATATCATCACCTTGCACGGGCATGTTTGAACGGATCCGTCCGTAATGTGCATTACTATTGCTTGGACTTCATTGTGTTATTTTTTATTTATATTTTTACAATTTTATTTATAATTTATTAATTTTTTTAATTTAAAATTTTAAATTCAATTTTTCTCGTAAGATGAAAAGAATGCAGAAACTTCACACGTGAAAGAAAAGAGCTCATCACCGTTAAGGAGGAAATAGGAGAATACCAAAAATAAAAAAGCAAGGGTGTTATAGTCATTTTGTGCTTTTAATGTACAATGAGGAGCTGTTTTGTCAAACGGGTTCTCAAAACAGCTTCAGCTCCATCGAAAGAGCAGTTCGTAGAGCTGAAGCCAAAAAAAATGGCTCCACCAATGAAGTGGAGCCGTGTCAAACGGGGCCTAAGAAAAAATATACATGCAGTATGGTATGTGTTAAACGGTGTTTGGATACTAAGCAAATACACACAACACTGTATGTGTTTAACTACTATTTGTCTTATATGCATCCCTAATATACGGACTTGCCAGTTGCAACCTGAAACCGTTTGTTCCATGATATTGCTTGCCCCATGACAACAACAGAAACAATAAAACTTGTCCGAGCTACGTGTCTTTTTGCTGCAGTTTCATGCCACGGGGGGTGCACACGCATGGAGGGACATGGGATTATGGGAGCGACGGACCACAACGGATAATGGACCAGGAGCCACCATGAATGTTTTAAGTAGGAGAGATTAGGATCTCAATATCATCACAATTCGAGAAAATATAAGATTGGAAAGAGCTAAATATAAATGACTAAGAGACCAAACAGTTTAAAGTCTCATGTTAATAAGTAAATTTGTTTTTACACCATATATTTGAAACTTCCAAAAATAATACTCCACCGACATATACTTTTTCTAGCAAACAAACAGTAGGAAGGAAACAATCAGTCTGTCCTGCTTTTACAATCAGTCTATCATGCTGTTAAAAATGTGATCTATATTTCACACAATTTTAGCTCTGTTGTCATTACTGAAACCTAGGGTACTTAGGATCTTTGCTTTACCTGGTAGTGAAGGAATATTATTATTTTGTAGGAAGAATTTGAAGCAAATGAAGAGATGGGATGGCCATACTGTGGCCATAGACCAAGTGTACTGTATCAAGCTGTGTTTCCCTCGGAAGAACACTTGTCCAGTTTGTAAGATCGCCGTCAGCAAGAATTGAAATCCAAACTCTAGGCACGCTGTCTGTAGATAATCAGCAAATTCTGGTCCTTTACAGGCAGCTATATATATGACTACTAAGAAATATAGCAAAACGCCACAATTATTTCTATCTAATACTAAGTAATTTATGACTAAGATTCATTTTAAGTATTGAATCAACTATTCTACCATCCGTAAATCATAAGATGAGCACCATTCTATTCCAAGATCCAACTGGCTGAAAATCATGCATACGGCTGAATTCAAACAAAAAAGACTCAAGAGAATTTTCTCAAACACATTACCTACACACACATGGTAGTATCATGGCTCTCCCACAATCACAAGTCTGCCGATCATGGCTTCCATCACTACCCGTCTGTCTCGCCATCCACCAAGACTCTCCCGCTCAGAGGCTGCATGACCTGAGCCTGGACTCTGCATTAGGTGATAAATTGTCGAGGATGCAGGGGGCCACAGCGCCAGTGTTCATCAGAGATCACAATCAGCGCCTGGCGCTGCCGGATATCGCAGAACCTGTCCTTCTCCTAGCACTTGATATCGCAGGAGTTGTGTCTTCTGCTATGCACGCGGGGGAGAGGTAGTGGGTGGTGGTCCCACATCGCGTGACAGGATGGCCGGGAACGCCGCGCCCGTGGCGCCACCGTGCCTGCATGTAAGAACCAGAATGGATCGGAGGGATTGGGAGAAGCACAGAGCTCGGGTAGGCAGCAAGAAGGAATTGGGGGTCGGCAGAATTGGAAGACGGGGACGGCTCTCAGCCGAATCTTACGGAGTTCAGAGTTCTGGTTCATACATGTCCTTCTCCTTTCTCCTCACAGCTTATTTGTATTACATCAGATATGCCACTCTGGGCCAGCGGTGCGGACGACCCGGCCCGGGAGGACGCGCCTCCAGCCTCAACCTGCTCCGGGGCGTCTTCTCCTGTCAGCTGGCTGCTGACATTCCCCCGCTCTTCAGAACCGGCATGTCCTCATGCCGGTGCTCGTGGGAATTGTTGGTGCAGGGCGACGAGTGGCTCCCAGGTGGTGAGTTCCGGCGGCATGTGAGACCACTGGACGAGGCCCTGCTCAGAGGGATGAAGGTCGTTGGTCCAGCGCCGCTGCAACACCTTCACAGGAACTCGATAAGCCTGCAAATCAGATATCACAAGAGGTGAAACCTGTTGACTCCCAGCTGAGCTTTTGAGTTGGAACACGTGAAAGATGGGGTGGATTGCGGCCTGAGGCAGAAGCTCCAATTTGTATGCCACTTGACCGATTTTATACAGGATTTTGAATGGTTCGAAAAACTTGAAGGACAGCTTGTTGTTTGCACGACAAGGGAGGACTGCACATAGGTTTGAAGCTTCAGAAACACTTGATCACCAACTGCAAAGGAACGCTCCGAATGACCCTTGTCTGCTTGCCATTTCATCCGGGACTGAGCGCGAGCCAAGTGTTGCTTGACCAGAGCATGCATCAAGTCACGGTCCTCCAGCCACTTGTGAAGTTCAGGAACCGGAGCAGCATCATTCAGATCATAACCCAGATGGCGAGGCGGAAAACCATACAACACCTCAAACGGCAACCGCCCGAGTGCTAAATGAGTGGATGTGTGGAACCAATACTCTGCCATAGAGATCCAGTGACTCCATGAAGAAGGGCAGGCATGCACAAAACAGTGTAAGAACGTCTCAATGCACTGGTCCACTCGCTCAGTCTGGCCGTCAGTCTGCGGTGATAGGAAGAACTGAACCGGAGCTCGCACCCAGCAGACTTGAAGAGCAACTGCCACAACTTGTAAAAATTCGGTCCCTGTCAGAGATGATGACTTTGGGCAACCCGTGAAGATGATAGATTTGGTCCATGAACAATTTAGCCACTGTGGCGGCTATGAACGGATGCTTGAGGCGCACAAAGTGAGAAAACTTGGAGAACTTGTCGACGATAACCCAGAGAGCATTGAAGGAACCAGAAGGAGGGAGGCCCTCAATGAAATTCATGGTGTTTACCTCAAAGGAAGAAGCGGGGATGGGAAGAGGTTGCAGCAGCCCTAGGTAGCGTGCGCTGTATGGCTTGGCCTGCAGGCATGTGGCACAGTTCTGGACAAACTCCCACACATTAGATTTCAATCCGGGCCAGAAGAAGAGTTTCTTGATGCGTGCATAAGTGTCTGGCGCCCCCGAGTGTCCACCAATCGGGCTGGCATGAAGAGCTTTAAGTACCTGATCTTGCACCTGTTTATTGCTGTCGAGCCAAATGCGACCCTTATAGCGAATGACACCCTGTACCAGAGTAAACGGGGCCGAGCATCAGGCTGGAGCACCAACTGAGAAAACAGAGCTTGAGCCGCCGGATCAGAATCATAGCCTATGACCACATCAGATAGTCAATTATGCTGCACAGCTGAGATCGCGGCGAGCACATCACCATGGTTACGACGAGACAAAGCGTCGGCCGCAACATTCTCCGAGCCTTTCTTATAGACCACCCTATACTGCAGCCCGAGAAGACGAGCAAAAACCTTCTGCTGCTAAGATGTATGCAGCCGCTGCTCATTGAGGTGCACCAAGCTATGGTGGTCAGTGTGGATTATGAACTCAGCTTGCAGTAAATAGTGTCGCCAGTGATCGACGGCCATGAGTATCGCTAAGTACTTTTTCTCATACATAGAGAGACCTTGGTTCCGAGGGCTTAGGGCCTTACTGAGGAACGCAATGGGGTGCCCATTCTGCTGCAGAACTGCGCCAACTCCAGAGCCAGATGCATCAGTTTCGATGTGAAATGGCCGAGAGAAATCAGGTAATGCAAGCACTGGCGCCGAATAAAGTGCTTGTTTGAGAAGGTCAAATGCTTGTTGATGCTCACTGGTCCAGACAAAGTACGGATCCTTCTTTAACAAGTCAGTAAGAGGCTTGGCAATAACGCCGAAGTGCTGCACGAACTTCCTAACAGCCCGCTAAGCCCAAAAATCCCCGCAGAGTCTTGACTGATGATGGAACCGGCCAATCCATAAAAGCCTGAATCTTGGCTGGATTAGTAGATAAACCATCGCCGCTAATCACGTGTCCTAGGTAATGAATAGACTGGTGGGCGAATGTGCACTTGGAAAGCTTAACCTGCCACTGATCCTTGTGCAACCACTGCAGAATTTGTCGGAGATGATCAATGTGTGCCTCCCAGGTTGGACTGTAGACGAGAATGTCGTCAAAGAAGACGATGACAAACTTCCTCAATCCGGGAGCCAAAGTGATGTTCATGGCCCCCTGAAAGGTACCCGGAGCGCCAGTGAGGCGAAACGCCATGACAGTGAACTCATATTGGCCAAGGTGAGTCTGAAACGCTGTTTTATGTTCCTCACCGGGCTGCAGCAGAATTTGATGGAAGCCCACGTGCAGATCGAGAGTGGAAAACCACTTGGCGTTGGCAAGCTCGTCCATTAGCTGATCAAAGACTGGAACAGGGAATTTGGATTTCCTTGTCAAAGCATTGAGGTGGCGGAAATCAACACAAAATCTGTATGAGCCATCCTTTTTCCGTACTAGCAACACTGGAGAAGAGAACGAGCTGGAGCTTGGGCAGATCAGACCCTGAGAGAGCATTTCCTGGACTTGGCGCTCGATCTCATCTTTCAGCTTGGGAGGATACCGGTAAGGCCTGATGAACACTGGTTGGGCACCAGGGATGAGCAGTATCTCATGATTGCACGCCCGAGATGGAGGAAGAGATGTTGGCGGCTTGAACACATCCTCAAATTCATGCAACAGACCCTGGATTTGTGGCGGCAAAGTAACCACGACATCAGATGTGCTGACAGCATGTACATGAAGTAGCAGCTGTTCTGGGAAATCCTCGGTGAGGCCCTGCAAGATCTGAATTCTGCCTTCATAAGGGATAGCCAACCATTTTTGGAGCAAGTGAACTTGCATGGGGCTAAATGACTCAAGCCATTCCATGCCTATGACAACATCAAACACTTCAAGAGGCAGAACCTTGAAGTCTGACTTGAATGTGCAGTCACCCACAGACCAGGGGACTTGTCGAAGAAGTTGAGTGCACTGAAGAACACCGCCTCCGGCTATCTGGACTGATGCAGACAACGGCACAGCAAAAACAGCAGGAATCCGGGGCACCAATGCTGAGTTTATAAAGGATGAGGAGCTTCCCGAATCCACAAGGATTTGCACCGGAATATCCGCAATGGAACCCACCAGGCAAACTGTCCGTGAAGCAGGAGCACCCGAAACAGCAGCTTTAGAAATGGCCAGGCAAATCTGCTCGGTGACTTCCGAAGTGTCTGATTCTTCCAGTGTTTCTTCCTCATCAGGACATGAATCCTAGAAAGCCTCAACAGCATGAAGAACTTCCAGGGCACACTGATGATCTTTGCTCCACTTCGCGTTACATTCGAAGCATAAGCCCATAGCTCGGCGGTAAGACTTAATCACCGCCAACTTGGAATCGGTTGGTGACGCCGCAGCTGCAGTTGCCTTGTCCGCACGGGGCAGAGCCGGTGCCACAGGAGCTGGACGAGCAGCTGGGGACGACTTGGATGACGACCAATCACCAGCTCGGGCAGCACGAGCAGAGCACACCGGGTTCGCCTCTTCCTGTAACATAGCAAGAGTGCAGGCAATATCCAAATCCGGGGGTCGCAAAACAAGCACGATGGCCTTGATTTCAGGATGAAGACCATCGATAAATCGCATAGTGAAGTATATGGGGTCGGTATTGGACGAATAAGCCACCAATTGGTCGACTAATTCGGTGAACTGTGCGATGTACTCAGCCACGGTAGAGGTTTGGCTAACATGGAACAATTGGCTGATGAGAAGCTCCTTTTGGTAGCGATCAAAGCGGTCATGCAGGACAGAAGACAGGCCAATCAGAGAAATCGAGTGTGGACTCAATGAACTGAAACCAGCGAGCTAGGGATTTGTCGAGATGTTGTTTAGCTATGCGGATCCAGACGTTGCTAGGCACACAATACATGTCGAAATAATCTTCACACAGGGATCGCCAGAGGCGAGGATTGTCCCCGTAGAAGCGAGGAAAGGACAGCTTGGGTAGGCGACCAGTGTTTGAATGGGCGGTGGCTTGAGCGGCAACGCACTGGTCGTTAGGAGGGATGGGCTGTGGAACGGGTGGGCGAGGTGGTGGCGGAGCTAGTGGGCGGACAGGCTGGTTGGTGGCCGGAAATTTGGGCGGTGGAGGTGGAGGTCTAGGATTGTGAAACACAGGCGGAACAAGAGGATGTGTGGGGGGACACGTACCCTTGGCCGGGATGTGTGTCCAGGTCGTGACAACCCCGAATCCAACATCCCGCGTAGTCGATTCGATGCAGTAACCATCGGGCGGTTTGGCGGTGAGGCCAGCGGCAGACTGCGCGGTCGTCATTGGTGACGCCACGAAGATCCCCGGGTGGTGCGACATTGTGTCGAACACCTGGTGGTCGCGGGGGTTGGTGAATTTCTAAACCTCCAGCTTGATGTCATCCAGAACACCCTCCATGTCCGGGTGCCACGCGAGGAGATCCGCCGTCGCCTTCTCGAGACCAGTGACGCGGGTGTCGCGACCATCCTTGGCGTTCCCCGCACGGCCAGCCTCCAGATCCGCGATACGCTAGGCAGTCGGCGTCGCGGTCGACGTAGTCGGCTTCGAGGTCGACGTTGCAAATAGAACACATATATATTGTTGCCACTCTGGCTTGCTGATCCAATGAGTTCAACATATTCTAGTACTTCAATTTTTCCTTCGGCCACACCTTTTATTTTGGAACACAGAATTTATGTCCGAAGTATGTACCTATTTGTGCGCTGCTTTTCAACCAAAACTACATCATCGCACGGGTGACGTGGCCTATCTCTCTTTCTTGGGATGAACTTGTGTTTGTAGAGGGAGATATCAATTGTGCGCATGATCCGCACTTTTTAAAACAAGAGAGCAGAGGGAGCTGATGGCCTCCTAAGGGAGGGAGGCCAAGATCCTCATAGTGAGGGGAGAGAGCCGAGAGAAGATGAGAAGAGGAGAGAGAGCACCTCCGCCTTGCACAACGGGGCAGATTCACCAGTGCGGGGCTCCTCCGGCAATGAAGGCCGGCGAGCCAGATCCACAAACGTGGCCAGCCCCAGCGCTCGCAAGGAGAGCACACACCAGCGGGAAAAGGGAGAAAACGCAAGGATGGCATGGAGAAAAGCATGTTCCCATTTTTTTTTTTGGGAGCGGAGCAGGCGATGGACATTTGGACGCTGCTAGCTGCATACCACTAAATGCATAATATTGTGCCTTCCTGCAGCAGATGGTTTCGATGCTGCATACACAACCCGATAGAGGATCAAAATCATGCAAGCATCAGTTTACCAAGAACACACAATGAATAATTAAGATCAATCCACCTTTGAGCATATCCCCATTTGGAATCCCGTAGAAAAGTTAACACCCCTCAGCTAACTATATCCACCGCAGAAAAAATAGGCACTTACTGTGATAGGAAAAAATTTTACTGAGAGCACCCTACAACCTAAGACTGGTAGCTTGGTTATCATTTTCAACAAGGAATCACTGGACTGCAAAATTTCAGTAAATTTGACTAACCACTGGCTCGGACAGTACACAGGTACATTTAACTCAATTAGGTAACTAATATCAACAGTACATAGCAAATCGCATATTTCAGTTCAGCTTCCTTTCTAAAATATATGTAACATGTTCTATACATTTAACAAACTTCAGGACGCAAATTAGGGAGGTAATACAATTTTCAAAGGAGTCCCGACCATGCAGAACCCCTTTTTTCGGCTGGAAACCAAGCAGGAAACACACATTTAAATCCATCCTGAGACAACCAAGGGCAAGACATAGCACCAGTTTGAATCAATCAATCTCAAAGGTATATAATCATCGTCAATAGACACTGGAAAGACAAATAACTAAAATAGGTGTAAACTACGAATTGCGTGGATGAGGTGTAAACCATGAATTGTGTGGACCAGCGCACCAAAACGTACCTCCAATAGCTTGATTTGGCTTGCTTCCCGTTGCGCAATATCGGCAGCTTTGCAGGCATGTCATAGATCATTGAGACCGAGTTCAAGATCGAGGAGGGATGAACCTCGGTGTCAGGCCGGCGACAAGGTAATTGAAGACCGTCAGAACCCCAGAAACCCTATGCTTGGGATAAACTTGTGATTGTGATAATGAAAAAAATGCATATGTGAGACAGAATGTGGAATCCATTCACTGAATATTGTCCTATGATGAATGCAAACTATAAATTCCATTTGCAACTACCCATCATAACAAAATATGTGAAAACTTAAAATGGGATGCAGGGAGATGAACGAAGTAATAATCAATGATTCTTCTTATAACGGTTAGGCCTCGTTTAGATGCCCAAATCGGGTGTTCCCGATTTACTGTGCTACACTGTAGCACTTTTGTTTTTATTTGGTAATAATTGTCCAAACATTGATTAATTAGGCTCAAAATGTTCGTCTCGTAAAGTACAACAAAACTGTGTAATTAGTTTTTGATTTCACATGCATGTGCCAACATTTTGATGTGATGGGGAATCTTCTTTTTGCATAGTGGAATTTGGGGTGAATTTGGGGAACTAAACAAAGCCTTAATGAGATTCACCTAAAGTCCGGAGGTGTGGTTATTTTCAGACATTTTCTTTTACAGACCTGAAATTTTCTTGATCACATTCTTTTTCATCTTCTCTTGAGCTTTGTAGCAGTTATCACTAAGAAGTACTATTTACGGTTAGACTAAAAAAGAAAAGAATGGCAAAAAGGAACAGGTGGAGCACTAGCCTGCAACAGCGATTGAGTTTTACCATTGCCTAAGTATCGTGCAAAACGCTGCATACCAGCAATTTGAGAAGCAAATTTAGATTTGTCAATGTGATTTTCAAAGTTAAAAGAGTCTAACAACACGCAGAAGTACAAGGAAGGAATTACTTACGTCATTATCTGTATGCCTGAACAGAATAGTTGAGGCCGAGGTCTGATAGAATATCAAAGGTAAGATGGGGACACCTGCAGTAGAGAAGACATGTTCTTATGTCCTGTCTCAACCCCTATAAAACACCGGTTAAAATTATTCTACATCCACCTAACAATTAGCTGCTCCACAGTAATGATCTTAGCTACGTCCACACTACAATATACACCTAGAAAAACACCATCTAAAAAATATACGGACCAGATTAACTCTCCTCCCTTCTCTTTCTTTACTCAACCATATGGGACGATCATCCATTAATGTATCTGCAGCCTGCCACAGTCGCTCGTCCTCCCTCCGCCCTCGCGCCCGTGCCCCAGGAGGCCAGGAGACCCAATCAGGGTTCCATCCCTGCTGCAAGCAGGGGTTTTTTTCGAAAAAACAAATGAAACATCATCAGGTCCTCTCCTAGCCGCGATTCGCGAAACCTTCCCGTCCCGCGGATAGGGTTCTCCGCCGCCACCTTGACGATGCCGCCCTACGGGACTCGGCGGTGAGTGCCCCCGAACCTGGTATAATTGAACCCGCGGAACCCGGCGGCGCAGCCAACCCCTTGCGATGGTGGCACCTGGCGGCGTGCGGTTCTCTACTGCCTGGTGAGCCGTCGAGTAGGGAGAGAGAGGGAGAAGGAGGGAAGGTGAGGCCACGCGGGGTGAGGGGGTTGCGAGCACGGGTGCCACTGCAGTGGCACCGTCGCTGTCGCCCGCGTCACAGGAGAGGAGGAGAGGGAGGGACGACGGAGGCGGAGGAGGCAGAGGCGCGGCTCGCGGCCTCGGGAGAGAGCGAGAGAGGAGACTATGGGAGTTTTTCTTTTTGTTATCTTTTTTTGCAAGGAGGAGGGACGAGGGATGAGATATTTTTGAGGAACTGTTGCTGAAAATTTTTGGGCGATGTGCAAAACAATGTGGGTGACGTGTCCTATCTCTCCTGCTTAGGATGAACTTGTGTTCGTAGAGGGAGATAAATTGTTCACTACCTATTGAGCTAATCCTTGTTATCAATGGTTGTTTAAGTTCTATTGTACGATTACAACAAAAGGTCTAACTAATTATTTGTAAAATTGGGCATGTATAGTTTTTTGCAACTTTTATATTTAAGGATAGTTTTAAAAAAACTTTTCAAATGCTTTTTATATTTATTTAGACAACGTAGAGTAGCTACGAGCTCAAATAGGTCTGTTAAGATCAACTAAACTTTTTATAAGCTACAAATTATGGAGGGAACCAGCTAATACCTTTGAATAGTTCAAAATGAACAGACTATAAACTAGATTGTTTGAATTAACTAAAGGTCTAAACCCATCAACTAACAACTTGTTTTAGTGAGTTCCCTCAAAAACAACTTGTTTTAGTGCATCCAACGGTCGGCGCCATAGTCACCTCAGCGGTACGCACACGCCGCACGTGCCACGTACCACGGTGGTACCACACAGACTCGCAGTTACAGACCACACCTCCTACCTACTACTCCGTACTCCATCTAGGGGTGTTTAGACTACCGCACCTATGGACCTCTATATTCATTCTCTATACGTCCTAGTTAGCAAGATTCTCTCCTCTATACTTAATTCTCCCACACCCATCAAGATTCTCTCCTCTATACTCAATTCTCCCACACCCATCCATCCTCTATATCATCCTCTATCCACTCTATTCATTATGGGACCCACTTGTCACTTTATCTAAATATATCCATGTGTGATCTAGTTTTGAAGGATTTATTGAGACGAATTTAATGGTGCAATCGAAATTTAATTTGGATTTTTGGTTTGCGAGTTATAGCATTTTTTCCCTTTGTTTAGCTAGTGGGGCCGCCACTATAGAGTATAGAGTAAGTACTGTACTACTCTAAATATAGAGTGAGAGAAAGAATATAGTATCGTTTTAGAGTATCCAGTGCATCAGTTTTTACTCTATATTCATACTCTAAAGCTTTAGAGTATCGTTTTAGAGTACCCACTGCGATAGTCTTAGGCCTCGTATAGTTGGGGAGAGAAAATTTCTGAGGGTCATATCGGATGTGTTGAAAGGATGTCAGAAGAGGTTTTTGATACTAATAAAAAAATAAATTACAGAACCCATCAGAAAACTACGAGATGAATCTAATGATTAGCACATGTGTGGGTACTGTAGCACTTAAGGTTTTTCATGGACTAATTAGGCTTAAAAGATTCGTCTCACGATTTCTTCGAGAACTGTGCAATTAGTTTTTTTCGTCTACATTTAGTACTCCATACATGTGTCCAAATATGCTCTTTTAATGTAGAAGGCAAAAAAAAATTGGGAACTAAACAACGCCTTAATTGGGGAGAAGAAAATTTTTGGGTATCACATCGAATATGTCAGAAGGATGTCGGGAGGGGTTCTTGGATGCTAATAAAAAACAAATTACAGAACATGTCAGGATACTGCGAGACGAATCTAATGATACTAATTAATCTATCATTAGCACATGTGGGTTACTGTAGTACTTAAGGTTTTTCATGAACTAATTCAGCTTAAAAGATTCATTTCATGATTTTTTCTAGAACTGTACAATTAGTTTTTTTTTACATTAGAAAGTAAAAATTTTGGGAACTGATCACTGCCTAAAAGAAACCCACCTCTTATTAAAAAATTAATAAAATAAACCCACCTGCTCCGAGCGGCCGGCCGAAGAGCTCGAGCGAGCGAGCAAGTGGAACCCGGAAGAGGCGATCGCTAGCCGCGAGCGCGCGCGGGCGGCCATCATGGCGGCGAGCGCGAGGGGGAGCGTGTGGGAGATCCAGCCGCGCGACGTGGAGGCCGCGGGGCTCGCCGCAGCCGACGCGGCCGCGTTCCTCGCCGCGCTCCGCTCCGCCGCGGCCGCCGCGGGCTCGGGAGCCACGCTGGACGCCGTGTGGGCGGCGGTGACTGCGGCGGGGGTGCTGCGGCCGGAGCACCCGCACGCGCTCCACCAGCTCGTCTACTACTCTGCCTACGCCGGGTGGGACCGCGACGCCAGGGGCCCGCCGCCGTACTGGTTCCCGTCGCCGTAAGTCGATCGCCGGTCGCGCTCCTAGTGATTTCGGGACGTGAACAAGGCAGCTTGATTTCTACTCAGTAGTAGCTTAGCCTTAGCTTGCACCCGTCTGTTTGCCAAGTTTGCTCAGCTTGACTATTGTGTGATGTGACTGACATGCACCATTGCAAATCTCAAGCAGTACCAAGCAGCAGAAAAGCAGCTATCTAGGCTGTCGATGCTTTTTCTGTATCTAATATCGAGTATGCTGTATGTAATTAGTGGCATAAGTGTTTCGATTCTCGCAGAATTGACTGTAAGCAAACAAACCTGGGGAGATTGATGGAAGCAAATGGACCAAAGGTGTTAGGATCATCATACAAAGACCCTATATCAAGTCTTAGCCACTTTTACAGGTTTTCCGTAGAGAACCAAGAGGTCAGTTACTCTAAATCACTCAAATGTCTACAAGTAAAACGCCAAAAGAAAAACACACTTCAGAATTTTCTCTCTTTTTTTCCACAATTTGTCATCATGAAGTGTGATCCTACTCTCCTATGTGATTCCCTTTTTAGGTCTACTGGTCAATGGTGCTAAAGCAACTCGCAGTCAATTTTAAACAAGAACCAAGGTCAATTCTGAGTACATCAGATAGATCAAAGAAAGGGGGGATATGGCTTCAAGGTGCAGTGCTCAACATTGCTGAATGTTGTCTGCTGCCTTGTCCTTCCCTGAAGAGGACAGATGACAGTACAGCTATCATCTGGAGGGATGAAGGCCTTGATGATTATCCGGTGAACCGTATGTCACTGAAGGAGCTTCGCACTCAAGTGATGTGTGTTTGTCATTTCCAAACAAAGAGTTGAAGTATATCTTTTTTTTCTGTAAATTATTCTTCATGGTGGCTTTCTATGTTGCTATGTCCTTTTTTCAGAACTGTTGCACATGCCTTAGATGCCATGTTTGAGAAGGGCGACCGGATTGCAATAGACATGCCTATGACATGCAATGCAGTTATCATATATTTGGCGATCATCCTTGGTGGCTTTGTTGTTGTATCTATAGCAGATAGTTTTGCGCCTCAGGAGATTGGTAGTCGTATGGGTGTCTCAAAAGCAAAAGCAATTTTTACCCAGGTGAGAGATTAAGGAAGCCTTTCATGGTACATCTGTTTAGTGCTATATATCTGTGGGCTCATTCTGAATTACACAAACTTCAGGATTTCATTGTTAGAGGAGGGAAGAAAGTTCCACTTTACAGGTATGACTGATTAGTTGGTTCAAACTCATGCTCTGGTAAATTAATCTGTTCGTTTAAAAATGAGAATTTGTTATTTATTGTACAGTTTTGTACCTAATATGTAATTTTTACAGTTTGCAGTTAAATAAGATCTAGTCCTATGAAACCATCTGCTTAGATTAGTTGGACAGCTTTATATATACCTTATCCTTAACTGAACTAAAATACTTGTACATATTAACCATCACCACACATCTGAGCAGTTCATAATAATTCTATTCTTCAGCCGTGTCGTACATGGGACTTCATCTAAAGCTGTTGTGATTCCTGCAATTGGAGACTCTCTTGGAATTACACTAAGGAATGGTGATATGTCCTGGAAAGATTTTCTTTCTCGTGCTGCTGGAAGGTAGGTGCTCAAGTTTTGTCTCTTTGTCACACATGAATAGATGGAAATTTGAGCTTTGGTGATTCTGAAATTCTTCTTTCATAAAATTGAGCACGCCTTCATTGCAAAAGAAAGGCAATTTCTTCATATAAGGTACATATATCTTTTGGATTTGCAGGTCGTCTTCTTATTCTCCAGTTTATCAATCTGTGGATGCACTAACTAATATACTATTTTCTTCAGGAACAACTGGTATGTCCTAGAACCCTCTTCCTTTTCCCTTTTCTGCTTGCCCCATATTTGAGGTTCACATTTGTTATTTTCTGTTCCATTTTTTTCTTGTGAAGGGGAGCCGAAAGCAATACCGTGGACACAACTTTCTCCCATAAGATGTGCATCTGATACCTGGGCGCATTTGGATGTTCGTCCATGTGACATAGGTTGCTGGCCGACTAATCTGGGCTGGGTTATGGGACCAATAATCATATACTCGTGCTTTCTAAATGGGGCAACTTTGGCTTTATATCATGGATCTCCACTTGGACGCGATTTCTGCAAATTTGTACAGGTGTGTTTGGCATAACGTGCATCATCATCTGCTTTTCAGCTGCTAAAAGGATCCACCCTTGCCACTTGCATATATTGTAGTTCTGTAAGTTTTGAGCTGCAGTATGTTATGTTCCATTAGTCACCTTGCGCATAGCATGAACACATCTTACTTCACATTTGTTTGTTGATAGCTCTAGCATACCTCTGCTGAATAACCACCCAACCTCAAACCTTGACACACTATTATAATCTTTAAAGAAAACACTTGACATGCTTGAAAGTTCTTTTTCCTTCAATGTTTATGCTGTAGTCCTTTTATGCTGAGCAATGCATTCCTCCAAAATATTTTGCAGGATGCTGGTGTGACTGTATTAGGGAGTGTGCCTAGCTTGGTGAAGTCGTGGAAAGCTGGGAACTGTGCTGAAGGGCTTGACTGGACCAAAATCAGGTGAGTGGCACTATCAGAATGTATCCATCTTCATCACAACCTGGTAGAAGGACAGCTACAGTATTATTCTTGCAGAGTACTAGGCACAACAGGGGAGGCTTCTGATATTGATGACAATCTGTGGCTAACTTCGCGTGCCTCATACAAGCCCATTGTTGAGTGCTGTGGGGGCTCAGAGTTGGCATCCTCATACATTCAAGGGAGTCTTTTGCGACCACAGGTCTTTGGAGCTTTTAGTGGCGCATCAATGTCCACTGGGTTTGTCATACTTGATGAACAGGGAACTCCGTATGTAAGTTTTGTCCCTTAAAATTTCCATTTTGTTTAATGCATTCGAGGCATAACCAGCTAAGTTCGCTATGATAGCCTGATGATGTACCTTGCACTGGAGAAGTGGGTCTCTTCCCTTTGTATTTTGGTGCTAGTGATCGTCTTCTCAATGCTGATCATGACAAGGTTTACTTTGATGGAATGCCCATTTATAAAGGAAGGGTATGTACTTGCATATCTTCTCGATTGTATTAAGTGTTTCCTATTTGATTTTATTACATAAACTGTGTGGATATGTCACTGCTTGGCTATCTAGTATATGCTATAGTCTGTCATGAATTTTCTTTCACGGAACATATACAATATCTGCATTGTTCACGTGTATAATTGTTTGCTGGACTAAATTGGAGTACTGAATTCAATGACATTCTATTAGAAGGTATAAGTTATAAAACAAACTGGTGAATAATTTTTACTTTCCAATTGTGTTATAGCAACTCAGACGACATGGTGATATAATCCAAAGGACAGTAGGTGGGTACTATATTGTACAGGGAAGGGCGGATGACACCATGAACCTTGGAGGAATTAAGGTTGAATGCCCCTCTTTTCAAAATGTGTAATCATTTGCTATCATCCTTGTGTTTCATGAAGGAAACCATAACTTTTATCACCTGCATATGCAGACCAGTTCAGTTGAGATAGAACGGGTATGCAACAGAGCTGACGAGTGTCTGCTAGAAACAGCAGCAGTTAGCATCAAACCTTCTGGTGGGGGACCAGAACATCTAGCTATATTAGCAGTGCTAAAAGATAGATCGGCCCAGTACGACGTGAATCTTCTCAAGAGGAAGTTTCAGACAGCCATTCAGAAGAACCTCAATCCTCTCTTCAAGGTATAAGACTTTGCCCTTTCTGCCATTGAGGTCGAATGATCTGATAAACATGTGTACACTAAAATCACTGTAATCGTCAATTGATCTTACAGGTGAGCTATGTCAAAGTTGTTCCTGAGTTCCCAAGAACCGCTTCGAACAAGCTGCTGAGAAGGGTTCTGAGGGATCAACTAGCGCAGGAACTCTCAAATCGCAGCAGGCTATGACCTTTGAGATTGTTCTTCCTTCTTTCAACGGAGAACTTTTGGTGTGTCGCAATAAATCACTGCTTGAAAAAAGGAAGCGTCGTTTACCGCGTGTTCATTGTTGATGTGTTGTGTTGCATTATATTATATTCTCAAAGCATATCAAGATGATACTACAAAATTTTCCCTTTTTTCATTAAAAAAAAACTTCAAGCCTTATACGCCCGCTGCCCTTTTGGAAAGGGAACCATAGTCCAGAGAACGTTTGTAAAGGGCAATACATTTTATCTGATCATTTGAAAGAATAAAATTCAAAGAACCCAGATGTTGCACTGGGGTTGTGTGTGTCAAATGATAGTGTTGATGAATAAACCGGGTGCATGCATGATTGTGTTAGTACATAACTACATACTATGTACCATCTGTGGCAATTGCGTCGAATCATTTACTGCATTTTTTTTCTTGAGAGGCAATTTTTTTTCTTCTCTAGACCTCTAGTCCTGCAACGTACTCCTATGTAAAAAAAAAGGCCAACTCGAGGTATCTGCTAGGGAGACCCTATTCCACCCTACTTTTTTCTCCTTTGTGCGGAAGGGCTTTCGTGCTTACTGAAATCTACCAGTCTAGTGCATTTATCCAGAGGTGTTCGCGTGGTAATCCACGCTCCATGGGTATCGCACCTTCTCTTTGCGGATGACTGCATCGTCTTCTTAGAAGCGTCACAGAGAGGGGCCGTCAAGATTCAGACCGAGAGAAATCTGCTTTTTTATTCAGTAAGAATTGTACCGAACAGGTGAAGACAGAGGTGCGGCAGGTACTGCACATCGAGACTGAGGCCTTAGCTCACAGGTATTTGGGCCTGCCGACTGCTATAGGGAGATCAAATGCTGAGACCTTTGAGTTCATGCCTGCGAGAATCAAGAATGTCATTGGTTCATGGAGTGGTCGAGAGGCAAGCAACACCGAAAGAGAGGTTCTACTCAAATCTGTTGCGCATGCAGTCCCGAACTACTCTACGAGCTGCTTCTTGCTGTCCAAAATTACTTGCAGGAAGATGAGGGCAGCCATATCTAGCTGTTGGTGGGGTGGATCAGCTGAGAATCGGCGCATACACTGGCTCCGATGGGAACGGCTCACCCAACATAAATCAAGGGGAGGCATGGGATTTCAGGATTTACATCTTTTCAACAAATCAATGCTGAGGAAGCAGGGATGGCGTTTGACTACACGGCCGTACAGTTTGTGTGCTCGTATTTTGAAAGGCCGCTACTTCCATGATACTGAGTTCTTAGGAATCTCATGGAAGAAACATGCGAGTCATACTTGGAGGGCAATTTTAGCTGGAAAAGAAGTGTTACGTAAAGGAATGATCAGACGTATTGGTGATGGTTACATGACGAATATATGGCGAGATAGGTGGATTCCAATGCATTTCGATGCTAAACCACTTACACCAGGGGATGGCCAAATGGTTACTATGGTTTCGGACTTATTAGCTGAGTCTGGAGATTGGAATGAAGAGCTAATCTGTGAAATCTTTATACGGATAATTGGATGGATGGCACTAGCATCGAGAAGATGGTGCCCGCGCTTTTTCTGGCAGTGTCAACTTGGCGTCGCAAGGCGCTGGTGTCTGATGCCTTGCCGAACAATGCTTGGGTGCGGCACATCACTTGGGCACGCACGGTTCAGGTGTAAGGTCCTAGATGGCTTGAGGGGGGTGAATAGCCTATAAAAAAATTCTACAAGTACCACTAAGCAAATTTGTTAGAAAAACAAACGGCGTAAAGCGAGTTTTGCTTAGTCAAAGGTTGTGATGCAAGCCTCCTATCCACAAGTCTAGTAGATTATGATCTCTAGTTCACACAAGAGCTATGTCACTAATGTTACACTAGAAAACAAGCTAACAACACTACTAGCAAAGCTACCACTAAAGCTACACAAGATAATCTAGTAAATGTAAATGCAAGAGAGAGGATTGTGATTCTTATACCGACGGTGGAGTGAAAATGTTGCCAATCACCAAGATGATATACAGTCAATCAATATTGACAACAACACAATATGAAGACCAATCACCGGGAGACAAGAGACACAATATTTTTGTTCACCCGATGTTCACTTGTGCACCGACAAGCTACGTCACCGGTTATGTCGACCAACACTTAGATGGTTTCCCGGTGTGACCCTCAAGTCACTTGCCCCTCAAGGCACGCCCCGCAAGGCACCGCAAGACACAACTCTCAAGTGAGGTAACTCAATGACACGTGCATTCCACTAGAGTTGCTTTTGGCGTCCCGCCGAGGAAAGCACAAGAACCTCTCACAATCAACCAGAGGTGGCCAAGAACAATCACCTTTTCTTGCCAACGCCTCCAACAATCTCCAAGCCGGCTAGGAGCGGTACTCTCCAAGAGTAACAAGAAATCCACCGGCTAAACCACCCACAAGTGCCACTACATGCCCTCAAGCTATGCAATGCACTTTGGGATCACTCAATCTCACTTTTGATTTGCAATCAAGCAAGAGAGATGAGTGGGAGGAGAAGCTTTAGCTCAAAGGATGCACAAGAGTGTTAGAAATGCCAAGAGACCTCCCCAAGGGCCGGCCAACGAGTATTTATAAGCATCCCATACAAATAGAGTCGTTGCTACTCCACTGAGCGTTTTTCGCGAGCGACCGGACGCGCCGGTCGAAATTGACCGGACGCGCTTCACCGTGTCCGGTCGCCCTGTGCCGTCCACGTGTCCCTCGAATTCAAACGCGGTCGTCTGATTTCAACGGTCGACACAGTGCACAACCAGTCACACGCGATGACCGGACACGCAGATGCGCACAGCACCCGCGCGCGCGACACTATGACCGGACGCGCTCCAAGTAACGACCGAACGCGACAGAGCCAGCGTCCGGTCAGAGTCTAGTAAGCACCCTTCGCGACCGAACGCGTCCGATCACGTGTGACCGGACGCGCCGCGCGTCCGCTCAGCCCTTCGCCACGCACTGTCCCTCTGGGTGCCGGACCGGACGCTCCGATCCCGCGAGTGACCGGACGCGCCGGTTGCAAACCCTAGCCTGCGCGCCTGACTGCTGCGCTGTACTGACCGGATGCGTCCGGTCAAACCATGACCGCGTCCGGTCCAGCGTCCGATTACGCTGGTGACCTCCGTTCGCCTCCGTTACTTTTCCGACTTCCGGCGTAGTGGAAAATAGGCATTTCATTTCCCCGAAATCGCCTGAATCCCGCGCTCGCACGCTCGGCGGGAGGGAGAGAGGAACCCAAACCCCTCTCTACCCGCAAACCACAGCGCAACCAACGCCACCTTTGCAAATGTGCCAACACCATCAAGTGTACATCACCATGTGCATGTGTGTTAGCTTTTTCTCAATCATTTTCAAAGGTTTTCCAGTTAGCTCACTAGGCCCTACATGCAATGCACTTCATGAATTCACCTAGTGGCACCCGTGCGTCGAATAAACGATAAGACTTCCCCTCTTAATAGTTCGGCTATCGACCCTAAACCACTCACACCCTCTATGGTGTCTTGAGTGTAAAACAAAATGGCCCTATGGTTATACCTTTGCCTTGAGCCCATTTTGTTTCTCCAAATGATATGATCCACTTCATATCATCACATGATCGTCTCGATCCATCGACCTTAACTTCACTTGCTCTTTACCGTTGCATCGATCCGTCGGCGCCAAGTCTTGCTCAAGCTTCACCATCGCATGGTCCTTCGCTTTGATGCCTCGACTTGCCCTTCACCTTCACAACCAGTCCACCGAGCCAAGCTTCATCTTGGTCTTCACCATCTTGGTCATATGAGTCAATGTCATGTCTCATATTCAATGACCACCTTTATCTAAATCATCCACTTAGATGCAAAGGTTAGTCCTAGGTTTCATCAATTAGCCAAAACCAAACTAGAGACTTTCGTCAGGTCATTAACGAGTTCTGTGTGGCAGCAGGTCCGGCGGTTCTAGCTCACTCCGAGCTCGCCGGATGTCTTTCGGTGGAGGCTCACGCCCAATGGGGAGTACTCGTCGGCCTCGGCTTACGGGACCATGTTCTTCGGGGCTGCCAGACCACTCGGGGCAACGGAGATCTGGAAGACGTCGGCGCCGCCGAGGGTGCGCTTCTTTTTCTGGCTGGTGATGAACAGGAGGTGTTGGACTGCGGAAAGGAGGTTTCGCCATGGCTTGCAAGACTCTAGCAGCTGCATCTTCTGTGACCAGATGCCCGAGACGATGGATCACCTTATCTTGGGCTGTGTTTACAGCAGGGAAGTCTGGACCTTCATTCTCGCCAAGCTCCACCTTCTCGACACAATTCACATCCTGGAGGTAGATATCATGGAATGGTGGCTCCGCAGCCGAAAGCTTCTGGACAAGCAACTGAGAAAGGGATTCAATTCTCTCCTCTTCCTAGAGGGCTGGCGATTGTGGAAGGAGAGGAACTCGCGCACATTTGATGGGGTTGCTGTGGCTGCCGCTACTCTGGCAAACCTGATATGGGAGGAGGCCGATGAGTGGTGTTTAGCGGTTTACAGGCACCTGCTGCCCTTGCTCCCGCTTGCGTAGCTCTCCTTTGTCGTTGCTAGTCGCAACTCATGTAATCACAACCGCATGCTGCCGTGGGGCTGTTGTGCCTTGGTAATCAGTGGATTACCATGGTCTTTGTTGTATTTTCATTTGAACTTTCTTCTTCTGCTTAATGAAATCTGTGCACAGAGCACGTTCGAGAAAAAAAATCTTTATACCCGTCGATGCCAACGCAATTCTCCGAACTCCAGTGAGACCGCAGGAGGAGGATTGGTGGGCATGGGAGTTAGAGAAACATGGTGAGTATTCTGTCAGGTCGGCGTACAGGAAATTGGCAAATGACCAGATGCAAGGTGAGTTGTTGCAGCCATAGGGATCAGGAGATATCTCATGGCAGCGGACCTAGAAGCTTGAAGTACCACCGAAGGTTAGAGTTTTCTGGTGGCGCGTACTCCATGAGTTTCTTCCAGCTAAAGCAATCCTGCAGCAGCGATATGTGGAGCCGACAGCTTTATGTGATCTTTGTGGTGCAGAACAGGAAACCATCAAGCATGTTCTTACTGATTGCACCATTGCGGAATTATTTTGGCGGGAAATCAAATTGCTTGCAGGCATTAAACTGCCAAACTTGCACCCGCACTCCTGGGCATCAGACATCCTGCGCCCTGATGTTTGTTCAGACAAGGAGAGAGGGTGGTTTACTATTGGTATGTATGCACTTTGGACACAGCGGAACCGTCGCCGCCATGGGGAGGACCAGTTAACGATCAGACATGTTGTAAAATGGGCGGTGGACCTTGTGCATGATTTGTGGGACCTGTCCAATGAAAAGAAGGAGGTGAAGCCAACTGTTGGACAGCAGAAATGGCGACCACCACCTGTGGGGTGGTTTAAGTGCAATGTGGATGGTGCTTTTGATGCGCAAAATGGCCGGGGAGCGACAGGGGTAGTCCTACGGGATGCTGATGGGACTTTCCAAGGTGGCCGAGCTCGATGGTACAGCCATGGCCTAGATGCTCTGATGATGGAGGCTCTCGCTTGCCGAGATGGAGTACAGTTTACTCATGAGCAAGGAGGACTTTCCAAGGTGGCCGAGCTCGATGGTACAGCCATGGCCTAGATGCTCTGATGATGGAGGCTCTAGCTTGCCGAGATGGAGTACAGTTTACTCATGAGCAAGGAGTCCCAAGGGTGCTGATGGAGACGGACTGCCAGGAGTCCGCCAACATGTGGGCGCGGGGAGGCAATCAAAGATCACATGTTGCGCCAATTATCAGAGATATCATAGAGCTTAGTTCATGTTTTAATTATTTTACTTTGATGTATGCTTCTCGATCTTGTAATCGTGTAGCTCATGTGCTAGCAAAGCAAGTCACAGATGTCGACAGGTTGGGTGAGTGGCAATCAGCCCCAACATGCATCGATCATCTGTTGACCGAAGATTGTAACCTTGTTGTTCCTTGATGAATGAAACGAGTCTTGAATAGCAAAAAAAAAGGCATTTGCATCCCTTACATCATCATAAATTCATAATAACGCCCAATCTTTCCTGCAATAAAGTATTACTAGCATGTATATTCTTCAAAGAAATGCACATTTGCATCTACGTACGTCGTCATAAATCCATAACGACCAATCCTATGGTACATTCGCATACATGATTTCCTGCGAATCTCTTTCTCTATACTATACATGAGACAAAGAACGGGAAAAAAAAGTCGAGTAATAAAAAATAAGAATCTGTCATTAATAATTTGTATAATAAGTCTCTGCACGCCCAATTATTCTCGTGACTCAAGTCAAGCAAACTTAACACGCAAATGGCCAAGCAAGTCACGCCATCACGTTTGGGAGAAAAAAAAAACAAGTCTGTGCTCTCAAATAACACTTTCGCCAGAGATAGATCTGAAGAAGGCCGTGCTCACATAGCACAGGACAGCAGGCCAATCCTGACTCTATGCACGCCACGCCTGGAACAATTTGTACTAGCAGACGGCCAATTTGTATGAATCTATGGACTGATGATGATGTACCGACCGAATTGTCTGGTTTGGCAAATTGTTCCGCTAGTATTATTAGTAACAAAGCCGAGAGTTCAAAGTATGACGAGTCCATTTGGCTGAATCCAGTGAATCTGTTCAACGTACGCAATCCAATTCCAGTTCCAATTCCAATGTGCTTGCTGAGTGCTGAGTGCTGACAATCCGATTGCCAGCTAATATGGCTATTATCTTATTGCATCATGCACCCACACTGCAAGCGATATGGTGAAGAAACAAAGAATAGAATGTTCCGTGGCACTCACACAAGTCTCATAGGTACGGAGTACGGAATCTATAGCAGTATATTCGTATCGTACCTGCACCCGTCCGTCCTCATTTTTTTACTGCATACATACAGAGAGGAAAAGTAGTCAATTTGTGCTGGGAAGTTTCTTGGTTGGCACTTGGGCACTTGGCAGCAGCCTTTACACGGTTGTGCTGACCTGCCTTGATTGGTCCTTCAAACGTCACTACGCTAAAGATGAATTAGAAAGGGAAAAAGACATATAAACCTCTCAATCAAGCATCTAAATTGTACAAAGATGTGGTTGAATTATGCCTGTTTAGGTAACTGGGACTATAGATGATAATGTTAAATCCAACCTATTTAGATGAATTAGACAAAAAAAAAAGTTCTTACATTTATGGATAAATTTCAAAACCCATAATTCCTTACATTTGTAGATGGGTGTATACATTTTTTCTGAAAAAGAATACCTCTTTCTTTACGAAAAAGAAAAGAAAAGACAGCAGTAATTAGACGAAACAATCAGAACCTTCTAAAGTCAGCGTCGAATCCCCAGTTCCGGCCCCCAAAAATAAAGCAAACCGAAACTACCACGAAACAAAAAAGAAAGAAAGTCGCCCGAGACCGAGAGCCGCGGTCCAGAGCGGGGGGCGGCCGGCAACCACGAAACGGGCCAACGCCACCACCTCCTCCTCGTCCTCCCTCGGCCCCTCCCCCCCGTCGCCGTCCCATCCAGGTCCAGCTCCCCCCGCGATCCAAACGACCCCGTCCGCCTCGGCCTGCGCGCCTCCCCGCTACAAGAGTCCGCCCGCCATCGCTGCGGGGTCCCAGCGCGGCGCGGAGATCCTGTCCTTGTGCCCCGGACGGCCGAACCGATAGGAGCCAGGCAGCGGCGTTTGGAATTGGACATGGAGGCGGCGGTCGTGGGTTTGGGTACCGGCGCGGGCGCTGGCCTGACCAGGTGGCAGGCGGCGGCGCTGTCGGCGGTGGCCGGGTGGGTGTGGGCGGCCTCCTTCTTCGACCTCACCCGCCGGACGCGCGCGCTCGTCCAGCCGTGGGTCACGCGCCGGGTGCACGCCGAGACGGCGGCCATCCTCAGGTTCCAGGTCCGTCCCCTCCGCATCAATCTCTCATCTCCTTCTCTATGGTTACAGGTTACGTAATTTCAAATCATTTCTAAATTCTAGTTTCTCCTCCGAGGAACAAATTAACTGCATTACGATGCTTCTCTTTAGGAATTGTTGAATCCGTACGTGCCGTAAACGCACGATTGATGCTACCTTTTTGCTTGGCCGTCGCGTCCTTTATGTGATGTCTACTATAGGATCTGCAACTTTGTAGCAGGGGCCGGTAGAATTAACTCGTCGATTAATTTAAGATGGACTTGGCTCCAGTTCAATTCTCTTACTCTAAATTGAACGGATTGGCAATTAGGCAGTAAACAAGGTTGTCTTGTAAAAACTCTAATATCTTAGTTTTAGATTTCCGTATTTTCGGTGTTTCTCAAGTGTTGAATCATTGCAGAGGTTGTTGGAGCACAAGTTGCTGGACAATTTCTTCTCTGTGCTGTCATGCGTTGTCTCCGTGCCCTTCTACACGGGATTCCTCCCTCTTCTCTTCTGGGTATGTCTTCTGTCTCGTGGCCCACTGATTTGATTGCCTTGCTTTCTTTATTTTCTATAATAATTCTGTTTGATTCTAAATTCTTATTTTTTTTTAAAAAAAACAATATCTTGTAGAGTGGACACGGCAGGCTGGCTAGGCAGATGACCCTCCTCATGGCTTTCTGTGATTACCTCGGCAACTCTGTTAAGGTTTGTCATCTGTTCATATTACGATTGAAAGGATAGGCTTTGGTTTAATCGCTGACACTCTTGATGTTTCTGAGTGCAGGATATGGTGTCAGCCCCTCGGCCATGCTCTCCTCCTGTTAGAAGAGTGACTGCTACAGAAGATGAGAAGGAAAATGCCATGGAATATGGGCTTCCATCATCACATGCTCTCAATACTGTTTGTTTGATGGGGTATGTCCCTGCTCTTATTTCGATGGGAGAAGCTTCAAAGGAATTGTTGGCTAATGCCGCTTCTGATCAATGCAGATATTTATTACATTATGTCCTCACATATGGAGAACATGGCAGTGTTATAGTTGCTGCGGGTTTATCTCTAGCTTTCTTACTTGTTATGCTAGTTGGCATTGGTGAGTTAAGAGTTCTTAAGGCAACTGTTTTTCTCGACTTACTGAAATATACTGACGATTTGGTTTACCTTAAATTGGCAGCAAGGATATATTTGGGTATGCACAGCTTGACCGATGTTGTTGCTGGAATTGGTTTTGGTATTGTCATCCTTGCATTCTGGTTGGCTGTCGATGACCATGTTGATGCCTTCGTTGTCTCTGGGAAAAATGGTACATCCATACACCTCAGTGCTTGCGTGCTGCAAATTTTGGAGGCACGTAAGGTGTGGCATTGAAAGTTGAAAAGTATCCTGACAACTTCCCCGCTTTTGCAGTTGCAACCTTCTGGGCAGGCCTTTCTCTATTGATGTGCTTTGCGTATCCGAAGCCAGAATTCCCTACTCCTAGCTTTGATTACCACACAGCATTCAACGGAGTCGCTTTCGGAATTGTAAGAGCTCTGTTTCTGACTAACATTGCTTAATCTAAACTTGCCCACGCCATACTTGATTCTGGTCAAACTGAAGATATTGATGCATACATTGTTCTGTGCTGACCTTAGACTCAATCAAGCTAGTTTAAGATTAAAAAAAATATCGTGGCATGGATTCTGGTTGGTTCTCTCTTTGCTTAACCATCTGACTATAATGTTCTCTAGTAGTTTCTAATCCATTTTATGATGGAACACATAAAGTTGGTCATTGGCTAAACATGCTGCCCCAAATTAATTCTGTGTTATTACAAAATTACTTCTAATGATGATTTGCTAGTGAATCAGTTTCTTGTTATTATAAATGTTTACAATTGAGAAAACAAAACTTTAGGCCTCTCGCGGTCTCGCCTATGTTTTGTTTCTTCATGTACCAGCAAATCCTGTTCGCTGTTCTGAATCATATGGTCTACCTGAGATTTTTCTGACATTTCTTTCCGATGATTCAGGTGTACGGCATCCAACAAACCTACTTCCACTTCCACACCCCTGACGCCCCCCTCATCTTCAGCACCCAGCTGCCCCTCCTCACATTCGCCGGGCGCGTCCTCGTCGGGATCCCAACCATCCTGGTCGTAAAATTCTGCAGCAAAGCGCTCTCCAAGTGGCTGCTGCCCGTCATGTGCAGCACCCTGGGCGTCCCCATCGTGTCGTCTTGCTATGTCCCTGCCCTGAAAGTCGATGACAGCAGCAGCAGCAAGAACAGGCAGGGCGCCGGGTACCTCCAGCGGCTGTTCTCCCGCTTCCCGCAGAAGGCGTACGACGTGGACACGGGCATCAGGTTCGTCCAGTACGCCGGCCTCGCATGGTCTGTGGTTGACTTGGTGCCGGCCATATTCGCCCATCTGAACTTGTAGCCAGCTACTTAAAATTTCGATTTCTTTTTTTTTTTTTTGAGCTCCCAATGCGGCGCTCCTACTCGTAAGGCATGGATCATCTTATGAGGTTGTAAATGAGTAAATCCGTTGGTCTGGCCTTTCTTTTTTGTATTGTATGTATGGTTGCCTAGCTGTTCTCAGGAGGGGTGTGTTGTTTCTGTAGAGGTGTCCAGTAAGTAGCGATTAGTAGTATTGATGTGTAGCTATGAGACTGTCATCATTGTTCGATTCCATGACAGAAGTGGAAACTACGGCGCCACGTCTAGCTTGCACTGGATTCTATGATTCTTGACATCAAAGAAATGCCTTTTCTTGCCTTGTGTCCTAGTACTAATGTTGGGTAGACCATGGACGCGGACGCTCTTGTGCAGAAATACGTTGTCATAAATCATAATGGTGTTCGGCATGAGAAAATGATGGAAGCATCTCCGACGTGCGACGTGGCTAGGCGGATGAAGTGACGATGCATTCGTGACCATCGCTTTTTGACGCTTAAGCTGGGGATTCTGTATGCGACTGGAACCAGTAATCCTGAAGCCCAGCTGCGCCCGGCAACGCGCTGTGCGCTTGCGCCAGCATTAGCTGGTGGCGAGAGCGACATGGGAGAATAGCGAGCGCCCAACGAATCCAGGCCTGTTGTCACGTGCAGCCGTTGCCCGCTTGCCCCAAACGACATGGCACCTGGCACGTTCTGTGGGCACGGCGGCAGACGGCACCAGCCCCGGCCTCACAGAAGCTGGATCCTGCCTTTTTCAATCAACAAGACAAAAAAAAATAAAAACTGGTAGAAACCACAGGTTCTATCGACGCCAGCCTCAAGTGGGCAACAAGGCGTCCAGGCGACATAAACACCACAGAAAGATTTTTGTCTAGCCGATGCTGTCAAAATATTATACTACCCCTGTCCAAGAAACGAAATGCTGGCACTTGGACGTTCGATGTGGATGAATTCCATTGGACGCCTGTCCACACGCTCGACAAGCCCGCCCCGACGTCTGACCCACCCCCACAGGCGCACCCCGCCCCCATCCCCATCCGCGCACCCCGGCCCCGCAGGCGTCGCCCCGCCCTGTCGTGCCCCCAACCACCGGCCCTTAGCATGCCGCATACCAAGTCTGCCGGCCACTGGCTCACCGCGCCCCATTTCTCGACGCCCCCTGCTCTCCGAAACAGCAGGAAACACGTGCAACATAAAACAAACACGTGCAACATAAAACACTTGAATGCAACATACGTCTGAAACAAATGAAACATCTGGAATATACACTTGCAACATATGTATGAAAATATATGCAACATACAGATAGAAACATGTAACTTGCAACATGAAAACACTTGCCGCAACATCAAATTGAAACAGATGAAACATTTTGGAACATATTGTTGCAACATATGTATGAAAACATATGCAACATTCAGATCAAAACGTTTGCAACATACGTTTGGAAACATATGAAACAGTTTGAACAAACACTTGCAACATGCCTCTGTAACACTTAACATACTCCCTCCGTCCCTAAATAAATGTCGTTTTCGTTTTCCAAGAAACTTTGACTAAATATGTATTAAAAAATATTAATATTTGTGGTACAAAATTAATACCATTAGATACATCGTTGAATCTATTTTCATAATAAATTTATTTGGAGATACAAATGTTGCATGCATTTTCTACAAATCTAGTCAAACTTACAACACGGAAACCAAAAGCGACAGTTATTTAGGGACGGGGGAGTATGCAACATGTGCAACATCCCTCAATTTACTTTGCAATATCCATATGAAACAATTGCAACATGCCTCTGAAACGTCTGAAACAATTGAAATATACATTTGCAACATAGGAAGAGAGAGGCCTGGGCGGCTGGGCCGGTCGATTCCGGGCGACAGGGTGGGAGCCGGCGGCGAGCGCTGCGCGCGAGCACCACCCAACACCAACACCAGCGGCGTGCGCAAGCACCACCACCACCAGCACCACCGGCACCGGGCTTTGCTCGGTGGCGACGATGGGGGATGAGGGGTGGAGAGCGTCATAGCCGTCGTGGTGGGGGAGCTCGATCACCAGGGTAAGAGAGGGTGCCGCCAAGGTGGAGGAGGGCCGCCCACTCCCTGCAACATCGCCGCGCAACCTCCTTGGATGGATCTCGCTGGAGGCAAATGTATCTCGCAGATGCTCTATGGATCTCGCTGGAGAGGGAGGAGAGGGCCGCCAGATCTGCGAGCATTAAGGGCTCCCGCTGAGGATGCCGAGGTGGGGGAGGACGCCGAGCGTTGGTGCGCAGCGGGATGGGGATGAGAAGCACAAATGGGATAAGAATGCAAAGGAGAAAGCGAAGGGATAAGTTTTTTTAATATACATGCGGACGGAGCAAGCGACAAGGATGAATAAGTCTCCGATGTTTGTGCGGTCTATCAAACACACGACACGGAGTATTTCCACAAAGAACGTAACCATGGGTTACGTGCCACGTAAAGTGGTTCACGTTTGGTAAATGATATTCACATTTATAGCTCTAAAATAATTTATTATGAAAATACATTTCATAAATAATCTGATAATATTTATTTGGTATCACAAATTGGTATTTTTTTTATCTATGATTAGTTAAAGGAACTAAAACATGACACTGTGCTAGAATTTCATTAGGGAGCAATAGAACTTCCAGGTCACAAATAAGCGCATGAGAGCAGGACTACGTAACGTTAGTGTCAGACGCTAGTAAACCCACAACAGATGCTTTTCGATTAGCAAGCACAACGGCCCAAGAGCTTAGATACAGGGTAGAATTTCAAACGGTAAACGAAATTGGCGGTGTGGTACAGATCGCATGCGTATAGACCATTTGTACCACTGTACTAGGTACCATGTCCGTCGCCTCATCTTTGTTCAAAGCAGAATATGACACGTGCAAAACAAGGCTCAAATTCAGGCCCTGTTTAGTTGCAAAAAAAATTGCAAAATTTTTTAACATTCCCTGTCACATCGAATCTTTGAACGCATGCATAAAGTATTAAATATAGATAAAAAAATAAAACTAATTACACAGTTTAGACGAAATAGAGAGACGAATCTTTTAAGCCTAATTAGACCATAATTGAACACTAATTGCCAAATAACAACGAAATTTGATAGTGTCATTTTGCAAAAAAATTTGCAACTAAACCTGCCCTCAAATGCTGGTGGCAAAGAATGCTACAGGTTGACTAGCTGCGCTTAAAAAGTAATTCTATACGGCAAATCAAGGTAGTCAGAAAAAACTAATGGCCCAACATAGAACCATACAAGTGTTCACCTCTACAAGAATCACAAAAAAAAGAAGAAAATCAGGTGAGGAAGGGGAACAAAATGAATACAACGGGAAAAGTTTCCTCCCATAATACAGATTGCTGCTTGATGCTTGAACCCCCACCACTGCAGCCCCCACCAAGCCAGAAACATCAACCAGTTAGAGATAAGTGAGAAACTGAGAACACAATCCAGTCCTTCCAGCTGTAGTAGGTATACACTTGAATCATGATGCGGCAAAGCAGCCCGCGACAGCCAAAGCGCCATGGGCAAAAATAATAAGAATAGCACACGGAGGGATTCCAGCAAAGAAATATCTGCAACCAGAAAACTGCACCTATCTATCAAACCTTTGCTGCAGATCCACATCACTTTTGCATCACAGGAAATAGTCAGGTGTCCTACGAGTTACATCTGGCTCTCCCCTTCTTGGGGCTGGCTCAAACTGCAGAATCACACACCAGAACCCATAAGATGCCACAGTAACCATGAAATAGCAGAGGACGAAACAAAAATATGAAATCAATTATCAATGTGCATTGTTCCAAGAGCTCTCAATGACCATGACAGACAAACTGTCAAAGGACAAATCTCAAAGACTGGAGATCAAGACAACATGAAAAGATGAGAATATTTTAAGGTGTAAAAAACAGTAAATCCAGCATTTTGGCTAGTATTCATAACAAAATACTGAAACCAAAGCTTATATGTACTTTATTTGTACTTAGCAAGTAGAAAGTACCAGTCAAAATAAAGTATCAACACAAATAAGTTTAAAGTTTGCACTTGATTTCCTGATTATGTTTTGGTATCCTCTGAACTATATCTTTTCAATGCCATTCAATCTCATCAACTCAATTATTTTGTCCCGCTTGAAGTGAGGGTGACATTTTCTTTTCTTTTAGACAATTGTTCATGTAATTGGATAAAAAGATAAGTGAGTTATAAATTATCACAAAGCCTGCTCAGACAAAGAAGCTGATGTAGCCAAGATATTACCTGGATGAAAGTATGCTCCCTGCAATCATCCACTTCTAGGATTGATGCCATGTTCCCACAGCGGTAGCAATAATTAGGTGCACTAAATATAGTCACGACTTTTTGCTCCTGTTTAATGAATAAAGGTATTGATCAAATAGGGCATCGGGACCCAAAAAACTGTATGCTTCCGGAAGAAACACTTACATGAGCCCAATTGAATCCCTCCATAACCAATTGGTGAGCTCTAGCAATAAGCCTTAGGCTATTGGTATGGTTGAACTGCTCTGATATATCCTGGAACAACAGTATTTGGTGGTGTCAATACAAACGGTGATACATGGTACACACCACTAAAATTTGTTCGACAAAACAGTTTATGTACCTGTCCGAAGGTATACCCAGCACCACGTGGAGAAATACCCCAACCACATCGATCATCTGGATCAGACCACAGAAGATCACACATTGGACCTTCATGAGGAACTTCTTGGACGCGGTCAAAGTTGCGGATGTTGTCAAGAGTCTCAATGGATGGTGATAATCCACCATGCAAGCAAAATATTTCTGACTCGACCTATGAAAAGAACAAACAAACTGAATGGGATTTTCACTAGATACACATGCCAATCATCCTAAATAAGAGACAATACTCACCAATGCAGTCAAGGGGAAGTAATCAAACAGATCTGTAAAGGTTTTCCAGACATTTGCGTTTCCATACCTACAATGACCACATGACATATCTTGTAAGCTTATATGTTTCACAAAAAGAGCGTGGTATGGTCAATTTAGTTTGGACATAGGACAAGCATACAACAATAAGTTACATAAACTATCATGCAAAATAGACCATGGGCAGTATGGATCATCAAATAGCTTTACATGGTAACTGGAAAAATAGATTTTTGCTTAAAAAGTTCTCCTTGCTATCCATTGATACTTTGGATCACCATCACAATATAGAAATCCCGACAAATGTAGCATTTCTCACAGCATTGGTCATAAGATAAAACTTTGAATAACCTCATACATATTAAGACAAACATAAGTTGCAGGCATACAATGTAGGATATGGGTGTCGTTCAATACTAGCTGGGCCCAGCAGAAATATATCCTTAGGTATGTTCTAACCAGCAATTTTCCAGAATGCACTAGTTTTCAAGGACAAAAAGTGGTGATTTGGCAGTGAAGCAATTATTAATTAAGCCCTTTACAAATACTTCCAAAATCCTGCTTAGTGATATCAGAATTAAAAAAATCCACAGTATGTACAGTAACCTAAGAGAAGACACTCACTTCCTTAAGCATTCATCATAAAACCCATAAACTTGAGTAATCTGCAAATAATTTCACTAAAAACTTTAGTTTGTACAGCTGATAACAGAGAATTGAGTGATGCAGCAAAGAAAACATGAACAATTTGTCAAACAAGAAATTGTATACCTGTCGGCTTTCATGGTTTCCTCTGAGAATGGTGATCCTCTGAGGATATCGAACTTTTAGAGCCACCAGAAGCTGTTTGTTTGCAGTGGATAAAATAGTGCCAAGAATTAGTTAAGTTCTGCAATTTAGAGATTTGAAGTAGGAACAGAAGGCAGATATGATCAGCTTTTCAGTAGAGTGCACACTACACACCTATACTGCTCACGACCACTATGGGTAGATGAATATGCTGAGAGTGCTAACATAAAGCCATGTGAGTTTACACTTACTGTGACAGTTTCGACAGAGTAGTAACCACGGTCAACATAATCTCCCATAAACAGGTAGTTCGTATCTGGACACTGGTAAAAGTGAAAGTTTCAATATATTGAAATTTTAATATGTCCTTTATTATATCAGAGAAGTGACAGAAGCAAATGAACAGAAAATAGTGAGATACCTTTCCTCCAATTCGGAAGAGTTCAGCAAGATCATGAAATTGTCCATGAATATCACCGCATATAGTAACAGGACTCTTTACAGGCTGTAGCAATGATGACAAAACCAATCGTCCAAAGTCAAATAACATGACCAAATAAGAGTTGCATCTGTGAATCCAGCATCTAAACAGAATAGATGTATCCGAAAGCGTCCACCTGATCTTCTGGTATTTAAATGTTGGTTAAAGCTAGTTCAGAAGGTTCAGATGGAGTTTCTTTCCCACCACCATGGCATTTTTTTATAGAAAGCTTAAAAAGGTGGGTTCAGGAATCTTTCATCAGATCTTGAGTCTTGACGATGATGTGTGGGAATGAATATGTGGTATAAGGTGTCATAAATTTACGCATTTAGTTAGCAAACACAAATTTAGCTTGTGCAAGGTTGCATGGAGTGTGAACTGGGAACTTTAAACCATTTTTTACTTGCTAATTGGGTCGGGTCAAAGCTTAAGGTAGACATGAAGAAAATTTAAGCTGTCCCAAACAAGATAATATCTCAATTGGTCATTAAATGGAATCGCTGATAACTTAAGCCAAAGCAATCAAAACAGCGAACCTGAACATTGCTTTCCTCCATCAGAATCTCCTTTGCCTTCTCACACAGAGCTCTGACCTGTACCATAAGTTGCACTGGATCAGAACCTCCCTTCCCAGCAGAGCAAATCAATTGTGGATATTAATTCTATAGATCCATTAATCACAGGTTGGGATTTTTTTACATCTTGTAGCAGTTCTAGGCCCCCTTAGCATTATCCTTTTAGCATAAAATCGGAGGAGAAAAAGTTATGTGGCTACCAAAGATCATGGTGAAATAAAAAAATGATTGTTTTCAGTTGAAGCAGAGAAATTAATACAACGTCGGAAACGCCAGAGGGGGGCTAAAAAATCTTTTTTAAAAGTTTCTTCAGCCTCCAAAAAAAAAAACAGCGTCCCGCTCAGCTCACAACCGCATCCCCAGCTCGCAACTGCCCAGGCCCAGCGCCCGCCCGAGCAAACCAACCACTCCCGCCAGCCATTTCCGCGCCAACCAGCATCGGAACGCGTCCGGAGACCCGATCTCCCCCGGGACCCGTCCCCCGGCCCCGCAATTCCGCCAGATCTGGTGAAAAGGCATCTCGAACCGAGAAGAGAGCGACGGAGTAGGCGTTACCTCGGGCTCAGCGAGCGGCTTGCACTGCATGAGCCGCTCGATCTGGTCGTCGAGGCCGCCATGGGGGCTGCTCATCTTGCCGCGGATGGAACCCTAGATCTGGGCGCGCGCTCGCTCTCGTGAGAGGGGGCAGGCGGAGGAGGGAGGACAGAACGAGAGGTGGGGAGGAGGGAGGGGGGCTAAAGGTCTGCAAAGTTGCGAGGGACGGTGGTTATATAATTGCGAGTTTGGAGGCTTGCTCTGAGGAGGGAGCAAGCGGACGGTGGGACGGAATGCTCGCCGTGCTGCCGAGCTGGTCGTAGCCGGAAGAAGAATGACCAATTACACGTCTTCAACTTGAAAAGAAAAAAACTAATCACACGTCAGTATTGTAAAAAAACTAAAATAATGTTTATTTATTTTATGGTCTGATTAGTTCAGCTGTGAGATTTGAAAAGGTTATTGCGAGCTACGAGGCGTGGAAAAGCTAAAGTGAGTTATATGGTGTGAAAAAATTGTATGTTGTTTGGTTTAAAAGGCTATGAAACGTAGTTGTCTCTTTATTAAATTGAAACAATCGGTTGCTTTCACTTATTTGGAAAAAGGTAAAAGCAAGATTTAAGGTGTTTCGAAAATTATACTATGTGAAAACGGCTATTTTTGAAAGTCATCTTCTATAGTTTTCTCTGTTTTGTTTATGTTATATTTTTTAGCATCATTAGCAATTTTACACAAGTTAGACCAGACTTAGCCTTAATAGGGAAGCAACTACATCATCTCTCTGATCACATGTGGATGTCAATACCTTTGTAACCCCCGCCTTCCGTCGATATAATATGAGCCAGGGGGCCTCTTACTCGGTTACGATCTCGGCACACTCACGCACACATGTTTTCACCTCTATGTTGTAACTCTTGTTGCAGACTTTGAGCCTTCATGCTCGTTAAACATGACTGAACAACTACTGGATGTGAGGTTCGTTGCCTGGACCAGTATAAAACCCTTGATCGTCAACAGCTAAGCCATACAAACTAATGTGTGACACAAATCTAGTTGATAGATGAAACACCGACATTCTTCCTCATGTTTCTTCCTGCCTGACATGCTTAGTTTGTCCAACTCCTGTGCTATGTCAGTTTGTTGTTGCTCTATCGCCCATGCACCTCCAACTTCTCATCGATGAAAATGGATGGAAAAATCCAGTCCAATCCCGTCCTATCCTATTTTCTACCTTTATCTCTAAAATGATCAATATATCCAAGTGGGTAATGAATTGGGCCAATCTAAAATTCTAACGGAAATTAAACATATCGCTTAGCCTACTCCACCTATGTACCTAAGATTGATGTTTATATCTGCTGCACAAAAGTTTTACACCCTATTTCCAATCCCTGCGTGGAAATGTAAATTGCCATAAAGTATATGCATGACGTAAATGGAAGGGACAAAGCAATGTTTGTTTTCATGAGGTATTAGAGAGTCGTCACTCTGCACTAGTCCCTGATGGAGTGGAGCACCCACGTAAGGGTGTTACTCCTCCTTGATCTATGCAAGACCAAGTGCTCTCTAGTGGTCGGTCCTTCTCCACTCCGAAACGGCGGTTCACTAATTCTTGTGTACACCAATAACTTGAGCTCTTACAATCGCCACCGAGAGATCTTCAAGCTCCTCAACACCACCAAGACATATAGATGATATCAATTAACAAGAGTAACATACACAAACTCTCATTTGACCTAAGCAAGCCTAATGATAAAAGTGAATGCACACTTGCTACTCCTTAGACATTAATGGAGCCCATAATCTTTGATAAGCAAATCTCAGTCACTCCAATAGGCCAAAGCACTCTCTTGGATGTCAAATGTTGTAGCTAGAACTCATGAATGCGAAGAGAGCCAAATAACACGAGATGGAGGGGGGTATATAGGGCTCACCCTAAAAACTAGTGGTTATAACTCCACTCAACTGAAATGCACTTAAAAAAACTTTGATGGTGCTTTTAGATAAGCACTATACAAAAAGGTTTTTGGTTGGCTGCAATCCTCCGATGATGCTCCAGTGACCCCATTAAAATAATTCGATGGGTATGGGAGCTCACTACACAACTGTGATCGAACACACGTGAAAGACCTATTTTTGGTTCTAATAATTGAGACACCTATTTTTGCTCAGTGTGTAATTAAGCTAGGTTAGGTCCAAACCAAGATGGAGAGCAAGGTTTAAAGATGAATGAAGGGTAATCAATACAATTCAAGCAAGCTCTCACTTGGAAGAGGAGAGGAAAATATAATAAAATAAAAGAGTGTAAAGGCAAATGTATAAGTAGATATTTTGTTTTGACGGTCAAAATCCAATTCGAGAGCTCTCACTCGAAATTTACAAAAGAAAAATGAAGAAAACAGAAATAAAAAAAAACGGCCCAGAAAAAGGCCCACGATAAGGTCCGTGCGGGTGCGCTCTTTTTATCTATACCTAATAATAAATTATGAAAATTTCTGCACACTTTTTAGTTTTCACCGTAGATTTCTGTCTCCTACGATAGCCAAAAAATGTGCCATCAGTGATATTCGAATCCTGGGCATTATGATTGATAAACAAACTGCCTACCACCATACTACAACATGTCATGTGTTACAATAATACCTTTTATATTTATTAGGTAAAACTTCTGCCATATAAATTTCTTTTCGTTTGATTTTTTGTTGGCCTTCCATCTAATTTCTTTTTTGTTGCATCCGTTATCCTCATATGTGGTTTTTTGATTGATGTTTTTTAAGAATAATTATTATGAATCTTTGAACCCTGATTTTTCTTTACGATTTTTTTCTACTACCAAGCTGTTAACATATTTTTGATTTGAAAATATTCAAATCTAGAATAACATGTGATTCACCTAATCAAAATGTGAGTAGAAAATTTAAATAGTTTATTCTCTAATCTAGTCTAAATAAATGTATCTATACAATCATCGACGACGGCTAGCATAAAAAACTCAACTCAAGTGAGTTTTCCATCCAACTCTTTGTTGGCATTAATATGCTGCCACATCAAGGAGGTGAGCCCGAACGCAATCCATAATAGCTCCATATCTATATCAACAATATTGTCTCGCCGAAAAGACGAGTCTGGATGTCATCGTGGCTGGATCCGCATCTACATCAATGATACACGCCTAATACACGTATTGTAGTCATCATAGAATAAATTAGAGCTTTTAAAATTTATAGAAAGAGTAAAACATAAATACATATATAAAATTATATCATTGTTTGTTGTTAACGTTTGATAGTTTTTTTCCTTTTATGGCAACGCACGGGCATCTAGTTATTATTGGGTGTGTTTAGTTGATGAAAAGTGGGTGAAAAGTTATTGTAGCACATTTCGTTTTTTATTTGACAAATATTATCCAACTATGAAGTAACTAGGCTCAAAAGATTCATTTCGTAAAAACCAGACAAACTTAGTAATTAGTTATTTTTTTACTTATATTTAATACTCCACGTATATGTTCAAATATTTGATGTGATGGATGAAAAAGAAAATATTTTGGGTTTGTACAGGAAGTGAACGGGGCCATTATTATTATTACGCAGTCGCTGCATAAGCTGCAGTCCCCCTTCCGTCGGGATATTCTGCATCCCTCCTCGTTCGTTCTCTCTCTCTCGCCCCTTCTCGTTCTCCGACGACTGGTGGACCGCAGCCGCCGCCGCCGCCCTAAGCCAGGTGCTAAGGTTTTTGCTGGTCTCTTCGCCGGCGACGAGCACCCACCAGGTACTCCCACTCCTCTTCCCTTCCCTTCCCTTCCCTTCATGCTGTGCGAAGCTGAGCACCGAAACCCTAACCTAAAGCTATTCAGCTATTTAATTAACAAGCCTCCTAACTTCGAAGTTTTCGCAAAAATTATTGGGTTTGCATGTGTACACCCATGTATCTCTACTGGATCCACCCCTGTTATTATTTGTTTTTATTTGTTTCGTCAAGGAAAAAGTAGTCTCATTCGGTTGAGATCCTCTGTTTTTTTCTGTGAAGTGTTTGCCATGCTCTACGTTATCTCTTTATGCGCTGACTGTTTGTTTTATTTCTGTTATTTCCAGGTTTTAGCGATCACTGGTAGCGACTTCATCAAAGACATTTTGCAAAATTATGCGATCTTCATGGGCTGATTCAGTTGCGAACGCCGAGGAATCGGCGCCCGCGACTGTTACTGCTACTGCCCCTGCTGTTAATCATCAGAACTCGCGCCCCACCCTCAGCGCGTACGTTCCTCCCCACCTTCGTGGCCGCTCAGGTGGTTCTCTCCCTGAGAACAAAGCATTGCCTGCTGCAGCTCCTGCACCAGCTGACGTAAGGCCTGCTGCTGTTCAGCCTTCTGGTTACGCGGCTGTTGTTGGTGGCGGCTCTCGTTGGGCAGGCCCTACTGCTGGTGGTAGTGGCGGTGGTAGCGCCATAGTTGGTCCTCGCCAGGGTGGTGGCGGTCGAGGCGGCGGTTGGAACTCCCGACCTGGGTGGGACCGTAGAGACCGTGAACCAAACCCTTTTGCCAACGCCGAGGCTGCAGATGTTGATTTCGAGAGTCAGGAGAATACAGGCATCAATTTTGACGCCTATGAGGATATTCCTGTTGAGACAAGTGGCCATGACGTCCCTCCACCAGTCAATACCTTTGCAGAGATTGATTTGGGTGATGCAGTGAATGAGAATATACGGCGGTGCAAGTATGTGAAGCCAACACCGGTACAGCGACATGCCATTCCTATCGCCAATGCAGGTCGGGACCTCATGGCTTGTGCACAGACAGGGTCTGGAAAGACTGCAGCCTTCTGTTTCCCTATCATTAGTGGGATCTTGAAGTCAAGGGACTCAAGGCCACCCCCGAGGCAAAGAGGTTCCAGGACTGCTTGCCCTCTGGCGCTGATACTATCCCCTACTCGTGAGCTATCTATGCAAGTATGTTGTCATTTAGGTTATCCTTTTTGTTTCTTTTCTTATTGTTGATTTTTATTTGATTTCTGATTCTTTATTTTATGTAACCTCAGATTCATGAAGAAACAAGGAAGTTTTCATATCAAACTGGTGTGAGGGTGGTTGTTGCATATGGTGGAGCACCAATACATCAACAGGTTTAGCATTTTTTTTGCAATATAAGTTTTGTTCACATTGGTCATTACATGATGGGTCTCATAGTTTTTTGCTTGCCTCCCTGACTTCGTTTGGTTTGTTGGCATATCAAGTTCCCTTGTCTTGTCTGATAGCATAAAACATAGTGATAGTTATGCTGATTAGCTTGCAATGGTGCATCAATTAATTATAATTCTTAGGAAGTAGCCAAAGAGCAATGCACTGTGTTAATAGACACTGGTTTTAATTCACCACACTGAAATGGAAAATTTCCAAACAATCCTAGTTGTGCTTTCTGCATTCCTTTTCTTTTTCTTTTTTTTATATATCACTGAAATTAGCGGCGCATGCTTTCTGTAGTGAAGTTAATGGCTATGTGCCCACAAGATTCTCCGGACCAGGAAGCACATCTGATAGGGAAAAGAAACTTCCATGCTATCACTTTTTTTGTGTGTGTGTGTGTGCAATTGTATGGGATTAGGAGGCTTAGGTTAGGAACAGCTTTGCTAAATCTAAGAACTCTAGTATCTAGTATTAGAATGAAAAGATTGTCAATTATATATGGTAGAACACAGGGTTTTAGCCCATTTTGTTACTAACAAATCGTTGTAATGACCTTTCTTCTGTAGAAGCTAGTGTAGAAGCTATACCGGCTGTAAATAAGTGAACTCATTTCAGAAGTGGTTGCATCTTCTAAGTTATCTTTCCGAAAGATCACATCTTCTAAGTTATCAGCAATTAATTTGATGGTGCTGGCCATAGTATATTTGCATGAGAATTTTTGCACAACACAGATGTTAAATGTGTACTGATCTGTTATTGTAGCTGAGGGAACTGGAAAGGGGTGTAGAAATCCTTGTGGCAACTCCTGGTCGTTTGATGGATCTGCTGGAGAGAGCCAGAGTGTCACTGCAAATGATAAAGTACTTAACTCTTGATGAAGCTGATCGAATGCTTGATATGGGCTTTGAGCCACAGATCCGCAAGATTGTTGAGCAGATGGATATGCCCCCTCGTGGTGTGAGGCAGACTATGCTGTTTAGTGCTACTTTTCCAAAAGAAATCCAGGTATTTTGTCTTCCATATTCACGCTTCTAGCTTCAATCATGTGTCAAATTCCATAATGTTTGCACCATTAGGCCTTGTTTGGATGTTGTTGGATTCGCCTCAATCCACATGTGTTGGTCTGGATTGAGGTGGAATTTAGTTCAACTTACACATGTGGATTGATGTGAATACTACTACATCCAAACAAGGCTTTACTATTTATTGAATTAGATGCGTAGCAATCTGGGTTAGTTGCTGAGGTAGTTGGAACTTGGAACTTTGCTCACTTATTTCCTGTTAAAATTATCATTCCCTTAAGATATGTCATGTTCAGTTTTGCAAAATTAATGGGCAGGACCTGAAATCAAGACTTTTTTTCATCATTTATTCCTAGCAACTGTAGTGATGCCAATTTCCATTTTACAGAACCTGTGTAAGTTAAAAATGCATCCATATCAGCATTTTTTAATATCACATGATATTGTCAGAAATTCTTTTGACTACTACAACAAGTTTATTAATTGCACTTGCAATTAGAATATAAATATATTTTTTTTCGGTTGTTGTATCCTTATAATAGTTATAATTGGTATGCAATAATTTTTAGCTTTCTTGCATGAAGTGGAAAAGAAAAGGTTTGCCTAAGGGCTTGCTGGATTTGCTAATGAAAATATCATAAATTTGTTGTGCAGCGGCTGGCTTCAGATTTCCTTGCTGATTACATATTCCTTGCTGTTGGAAGAGTTGGTTCCAGTACTGATTTGATTGCTCAGAGGGTTGAGTTTGTTCTTGAGGCAGACAAAAGAAGTTACCTTATGGACCTTCTTCACGCGCAAAAAGCTAACGGCACCCATGGAAAGGTACTACTCCCTCCGTTCCATTTGATAAGATGTTTTTGATTTTCTAGATACATAGCTTTAGCTATGCATCTACACAGTGTACATCTAAGTACATATCAAAATCTATATGTCTAGAAAAGCCAAAACGTCTTACAATTTGGAATTGGGGGGGGGGGGGTGTGGTGGATAGATATTTAGAGCTTTTTTGTCAACATATGACGCGATTTACTTTTGAGTTAAGTAGGTCATTCCATGAATTCTATTTCACTACAGTAGACTACCATAATTAATCCGATCAGTAATTTTCCACCAACTTTTGTTCTGATGTCTTCAGCAATCTCTTACTTTGGTATTTGTGGAGACAAAGAGGGGAGCTGATGCTCTGGAGGACTGGCTGTTTAAAAACGGGTTCCCTGCAACAAGCATTCACGGTGACCGAACACAACAGGTGCAGCAGATCTAGGACTTGCCTCCTTCAATTGTAGTCGCAGTTCATTCCAGATGGTAAATTAGCAAGTCATCATGTAGGCATTTTTCTTACTTCATGAACAGGAAGATGCTACAAAATGGATATGTTGTATATTTATTTGAATCGGGCACCAAATGCATTTATGAAAATAAGATATCAGATTTGGTATTCTTAAGGCATGCAGATGCAATCGATATTTAAACGTACCATTCCACACATGGGGTCAATATTTTCATTTATTTTAGTCTTATTACATCTCTCTAAAATCTGTATTCAGTCTCTTGCATGGCACATGATGAAATACTGTGATATTTACCATAACATCATTGTGCTTTGTCTGTGCAGGAAAGAGAGTATGCATTGAGGTCCTTCAAGAGTGGAGCAACACCCATACTTGTTGCAACTGATGTTGCTGCTCGTGGACTTGACATACCTCACGTTGCTCATGTCATCAATTTTGACCTCCCAAATGATATAGATGACTATGTTCATCGTATTGGGAGGACAGGACGAGCAGGGAAATCTGGTCTGGCTACTGCCTTTTTCAACGAGGGCAGCCTATCGCTAGCAAGGCCATTATGTGATCTAATGCAGGAGGCTAACCAAGAGGTCCCAACATGGCTTGAGCACTATGCTGCCCGTTCTTCATATGGTGGTGGCGGTGGTAGAAATCGCCGATCAGGTAGTGCTCGATTTGGTGGCCGTGACTTCCGCCGTGACCGGGACTTCAGGGGAGGAGGAGGTGGAGGAGGATACAGCGGCGGCGGCGGTGGTTATGGTGGTGGTGGTGGTGGATATGGCGGCGGCTACGGTGGAGGTGCAACTAGTTCCTGGGACTAGATACTGATTCCTAGTCAAGCGAGAACTGAACTGAGATGTGTTCTGTTGGCATTAACCGAAAACAGATGTTGAGTTTGTAGTCAACCCTAGGGTGGTTGGTATGGTGCTGGAGAAAGTCCCCATATACCTTACTGAAGGTTGGTTATTGGCTTATTGGTTATTGCTCTCTGTTTGCCCGTGCTGGGCTATTATTTGTTACCGAGTGTTATTGCCCGTGTGGGGGTAGTTGGGATGTTATTTGCTGCTCATGTTAGTTTTGGATGATGTGTATTATTGGGTTGTTGATTAATATTTTCTGGTGGTCTCGTTGCTATTATTATACCACTGATAAAAATGGAAATGCTTTCCATTGCAGCTGATTATTCATCAGAAGGAAGGATTGTATGTTTTGTTGGGCATTGCCGATGTCTCTACGTGTTAGTGCTAGAGATGGCTCCGTTTCTTTATTTATCGTACTCATTTACGAGCAATAATATACCATCGTCGTTGATACATGATGGAATAGAGGTACAGTGGTCAGCTTGGCCAGGTCGGTATGATATTTGTTCTGGAACTGTTAGGCTGCGCATCAATTTTAGGTCATATGCATATACTTTTGATGAAAACATACAAGAGGGGTAATCTTCGCATATTACTGCTGTCGTAGTATCTTTTTGAAAGGAAAATAGGATGCGTAATCTTCACATATTATTGACACTGTAAAGTTGGAGTGACTGCTCAAGGTCAACGCGGCGATTTTTTTTCTTCGGTACACAATTAAGGTAAACACAAACACGTCAGCTTTGAAAACAAGACATGTCAACACAAGACAAGACTACAGTGTGCCCACTGCTAACTGAACAGAAATACACATTCGTAGGATACATGCCGCGTGGTATTTTCTCCCTTAAAACAGCTTCAAACGAAACACCGCGCGAGAAAATAAAATGAACAAACGAATTGAGAGCAACGACGGAGCCATGGAAGCAGTAGCATGCTGCGGTATCGATCTACAGTCGGTACTTCCGAATTTCCTGCATCCTTTGGAGACTACAGAGTACAGAAAGGACCTATACAGAACCATAACGCAACATAGTCAGCCTCGGGGGAAATGGAAATTGTTCAAAGCAATGTGGTTTAAATTCTTCAAATTGTTTGCCATACCAGATTGGCATAGTTTCTCTCAAGTCTCCACAGGAAAAAAAAAAAGGCCAGCTAGAAGTGCATCACTTGGTATACAGTACCCCGAAAAGAACAGCCACCAGCAGGAGGACAATCATGATCTGAGGAAATCACAGAAGAATGTTGACAAATTATATTGCAGCATGCTAAAATGAATTTACAGATTATGGGTTACTCACCAGCATGGGCTTGTAAGGTGAATTGTCCAAATGGTATCCCCTACAGAATCAAGACAGACAATCAGGAATTCAGGATGAAGATGCCAAGCAGAGAAGTGCAACTCTTATTGGCGTACCTCCTCTTTACCAAACCAGATGACTTGCAAGTTTGCTTTATTGAATCCACACGTCTCCGTGTTAGAGCAGCATTTGGATCATTGTCATCAACCTGGAACAAAGACCAGATATGCATCAAGTTTCGAACAGCAACCAGAAGCCTTTTAGAGTCTAGAGGCCCTGACTGACCCCATGAATGAGACACAGAATGGTACTAAGGTGGTCAGGACCTGGCAACTTGCTCTAAATAAACTTATACTTCATCCATTAGGACAGCATTAACACACTGCCAGCTTAAATCAATGGCGAGTTCTGTAGATGATAGTGGGAGTGAAGAACTTGATTAAGGATTTCAAGGTTGCCGCCCCCCCCCCCCCCCCCCCCCCCCCCCCCCCCCCCCCCCCCCCGCCGCGGATTTGTTGACATTTCTGACAGCAAGATATAAAATAGTTGCAAGTCGATTTGGGCTGTCTGAAACAGCAACTAATTTCGACCGGAAGTAGTAGTATAATAACAGGCTGCCCACCCGATGAACAATTTCTAAACTGATGGTTGCGTAGTTATTTGCGTGATTCAATGGGAACGTGATAGAATGCCAATACAATGATATTGATGGGTATAATAAACATTGTTGTGGTGCAAGTAGCTCAGGTTGGGTTGACTGATTAATTGACCCATGTTCTCATGATTTACTTTTTTCGAACACAGTTCTCATGGTTTAATGACCACAAACCAAAAGAGTGGTGGCAAGCGAACAGCCAATTATGTGGAGTTCGTTCGGATCGACCTACATCCTATCAAATTTCATAGTATTATACAAAGGAATGCTATAAATAAATAGTATGGATGTTCTATTTACATAAAGGCAACCAGACTCCATATTGGCTGTATCAACAATCAGTACTTTATAGTGTACCTTTGACTCTATCAATGAAGAAAACTCATAGAAAGCAGTATAGACATCTGACATTGAGTTTGTCTCATCAATTATTCGTGCCGTGAGACCTAAGAGCAAAAAAGTGTCAGGTAATTATGTATACAAAACAGAGTAATAGAATAGTCAAGAAAGGGAGTAATTAGATACAGAAACTAGGAGTTTGCATTTTTATACTAGTTAGATTAGTGATTATGAAGCAGAGGCAATTGCAAGACACAGATCCACTTGCCCCCCCCCCCCCCCCCCCCCCCCCAAAAAAAAAGTAAGGAAAGGATAAAACAGCCCCATTCATGTGCATATGTTTCTCCACAAATCCAAAACAGATGCATAAACAATAGTAGGTGACCTGCATGTTCCAAATTGCACTTCTGTGCCTCTTATAAATAAAGGGTGTGAGGTTGTGATACAGACACACATTTCTCCCTAAAGTATAACATGCATTGCATCAGTGATTAAACACCAATCACATAACAGTAATAAAAAGAAATCAAGGAAACATAAATATGTTCTCTCGGGATGTAGTATATACTAATATACATACAAAAGCAAAGCACTTGCAGAACTCCAAAATATATTTCATCAAGCTTACTTGCGACAAGGTGATATAATTGAGAACACACAGGCATTTTCTGTGAGGTAAAGACAGATAAGTCTCGGAGAAGTACAGTATGTCTTACAAAAGTAGCTTACCACGTCTCATCTTTACAACCCCTCTAAAGACATGCACATTATTGTAGCAAAAAGCACATGTTCCAATTGCCATTATCTAGAAAGAGGAAATAGCAACTTATTATCCTATGGAGGAAATACTTTCAAGAATACATTGAGGAACAAAGTATATAACATGCAAAACAAAATTTAATAATTGACCAAGATAGATGGAGAATTATTCTTGATCAGTCAAAAAACCAGGAATGCAATCTAGATTTCCCCACAAATGAGATTTTTTAGAAGAAAGCTCGCAGAGCAACTTAGCAGAATATCATATTTCGACTGAGTCTAAAAATCTAACAGTTTCCTCAGCTATGAAACATGATTTAAAAAAAAAAAGGCTTTCCATAAGACCATAACCGCTAAACTATTATTCCAAGCAGTAACTACTTTAAGTAGTTAAAATACAAAGGTTTTGGGTATTTCCAGGAAAAAGATAGTATAACAGTTTTGAGAACCTTGTCCAATTACCACAAGTACATGCTTGAAGGACAACGCTAATACTTTGTCTGACAAAAGCAGATATATTAACAAGTCTTAAGTTAAACCTTTTTTTTATCTCGGATACTCTGAGCTATAAGGTAGTTTCCACGAATACTGGCAGACTTTAACATTGTTTTCCAGAGCTACAAACACATCTAATTGTACTTTTTTGAGAGAGGGTTTATGTGCAGATTTGAGTTACAATTCTAAATAACAGTGTTCAATCTGGAACTAGATTTATGAATGGAGCACCAGAATAGCGTTGAAAAACTAGGTCCTCAATAGGCAAAAGAAAGTCAAACAAGTTATGTACCTGGGGTATTGCACAAAAACGGAAAATGGCATGATCCTTCAAGGCTGACATGTACTGAAGGCACTCTTCAGCATGAATTAGTGCATTAGACACCATATCGTTCAAGCACTGTACTGCTTTTTCGGAATTTTCCTCATATTTGAAATCCTGGTTTCACAGAAAAAACATTTAATACTACAGCAAAAGGTTCAACCTGCATAATAAGGTTGACTAGTAGGTAGATAACATCTGACTATTTATTGTTCACTATAATATTTGAGCTATTATCTATAACCAGCAGTTATGGACTCCCCCATGTTGGAGTGTGGTTGTATTAGGCCCATGAGGCTAAGCCCATGTAGCCCATGTATGGTACCTATAGCTACCCTTCTAGGGTTAGCCAATAATCAATAGAGAATCACTCTTCTACATGGTATCAGATTAGGTTCCTTCCTCTCCTCTACAGGCGCCGCCGCCGGCTACCCTGGCTGCTGCCGCCGCCAGCCAGCCATGGCCGGCCGCCCGCCCCCTCCCCCTTCCCCCACCTATTCCCATGTCTTCCCCCCTCTCTCTTCTCCCTCCTGGGTGGCGGCTGCCTCAGCCCGCCCGCTCCCCTGCCGCACGCGCCCCCTGCCGCGTCCGCCCCCTGCCGCACGCGCCCCGTCCATGGCGCGGCTCCCTGCTGCCGGACGTCGCCCCGTCCATGGCGCGGCTCCAGTGGCGGGCAGCCTGCCTCTGCTCCAGCCGCCGGGGGGCGGACTGGCCCTTGGTGCCGCCCCTGCTCCCTCCTCCACGGCCTCAGCCCGAGGTCCGCCGCTGGCCATGGCATGGCCGCCGCTGGAGGTCGCGGCTCCGGCCCCCTGCTGCAGGACGTCGCCTGCCGCACGCGCCCGAGGTCCGCCCCCTGCTGCAGGGAGTCGCCCCGTCCATGGCGCGGCTCGGCCCCCCGCTGCCCCCCGCTGCAGCGCGAGCCGTCCGTCCTGGACCGGCTCCGCTCCTTCGGCCTTCCACCCGGCCCCTTCCGCCCTGCCTCCTCCTGCTGCTCTCCACCATGCCCTTCCTGCTGCCGCCCTTACTGCAGCAGAGCCAGCAGCCGCGGGTGTGGGCACCGGACCTCGCCTCTTCTTCACCGGTTCTCGGCTCGGCCGATCCGCCGCTGACCCTGCGGCCCTGGCAGCCGCTACCCCTGCTGCCTGGCACGCCACCACACTTGCCGCGGCGGGTGGTCCTACAGCCGGCGCGGGCACTGCTGCCGCTGCTACTGATGCGGGTGGTGCTGCTCCTGCAGGCGCGGCCCTCGGCTCGGCCGCCGCCGCCGCCGCTGCTGCTATCGAGCAGCCCGCCGACGCCGTCCACCTCCCCGGCGCCGGTCTTCCACGGGCCGCCACCGTCACGGCCATCCCTTTCCGTGCAGCCGCGGGCGCGGGGGGCCCAGGCAACTTGGCCTACTCCTTCAGCACCACCGCCAGCCCTCCGCCCGCAGTTCCTCCTGCTTGGATCGCCGACTCGGGCGCCACTTTCCACACCACGCCCGATGCGAGTCTACTTTCTTCTCTCCGTCCTCCCCACCCTTCATGTCCCTCTTCCATCATGGTCGCCAATGGCACCTGCATCCCTGTCTCCTCCGTGGGCACTGCCAGTTCCCACGGCTCCTTTCATCTTCCTGATGTTCTTGTGGCTCCCGGTATGGTTCACAACCTTCTCTCTATTCGCCGGTTCACCACTGACAACTCTTGTTCGGTTGAGTTTGACCCCTCTGGCCTCACCGTGCGGGATTTGGCCTCCCGGGTTCCTTTGCTCCGATGTAACAGCAATGGGCCTCTCTACACCCTTCGGTTTCCGGCGTCTGTTTCACCTTCTTCACCTTCCTCGGCGTCTGTTTCATCTTCTTCGCCTTCCTCAGCCGCTTTCGCCGCCACTTCTTCCTCCACCACTTGGCACCGTCGCCTCGGCCATCCTGGCCGCGATGCCCTGATGCAGCTCAGCCGTAGCTCCGACATTCGGTGCTCTCGGCCTCACGATGATCACTTGTGTCAGGCGTGCCAGCTGGGCCGTCATGTTCGCCTTCCCTTTCAGTCCTCTTCCTCACATGCCACTCGTGTCTTTGATCTTATTCATTGCGACTTGTGGACCTCTCCTGTTCTCAGCATGTCTGGCTATAAGTACTACTTGGTGGTGGTCGATGATTTCTCCCATTATTCCTGGACTTTTCCCCTGCGGGCCAAGTCCGAGGCGTTTCCCACTCTTAGCCACCTCTTTGCTTGGGCATCCACTCAGTTCGGCCTCACCATCAAGGCTGTCCAGTGCGACAATGGCCGTGAGTTCGATAACTCCACCTCCCGTGCCTTCTTCCTTTCTTCCGGTGTCCACCTGCGCATGTCTTGTCCGTATACCTCCTCTCAAAACGGCAAGGCAGAGCGCATGATCCGCACTACCAATGACATCATGCGCACTCTTCTGCTACAGGCATCTCTCCCCGCTCGCTTCTGGGCTGAGTGTCTGCACACCTCCACCTATCTCCTTAACCGCCTTCCTTCTACTGCTTGCCCAGCTCCCACGCCTCACCACGCTCTCTTCGGTACCCCTCCTCGGTACGACCACCTTCGGGTCTTTGGGTGCGCGTATTACCCTAACACTGCCGCCACCGTTCCCCATAAGCTGGCTCCCCGGTCGACCCTCTGTGTCTTTCTCGGATACTCTCCGGATCACAAGGGTTATCGATGCTTTGACCTTACCTCTCGCCGTGTCCTCATCTCTCGCCATGTCGTGTTTGATGAGTCGGCCTTCCCTTACTCCACCACCTCTCCACCCACACATCCCGCTGACCCTGCGGAGGCTTCCTTCTTTCCCACTGACCCGGCGATTCCGCCACCCTTCTCCCTCTACCCTGCAGGTACTACTCCGGCGCACTCCCCTGGTGGTCCCGCCTCACCCCTGCCGAACTCGCACCAGGACCTTCCGGTGCCGGACACGGTCGAGGCAGCCCCGGAGCTTCCACCCTCGCTCCCTGTGGCTTCGCTGCCTCCCGTTGTGCCAGATGCTGCCGTTCCGCTCGCGGGACCGAGCCCACCGGCCCCACCTCCCCCCGGACGTTTCGGACTCGTCTACCAGCGCCGGCGGGAGCCGCGTCCGCCCTCACCTCCTCCCGGACGCTTCGGCATCGTCTACGAGCGCCGGCGTGAGCCGGCTCCGCCGCTCTCGTCACCAGCGCCGTCGTCGCCGGTGCATGCTCCGCCGGCATCGCCACGCTCTCGCGCCGACCCACCGGTGTACCACCCGCCTCTTCTTCATCGGGACCCTCGTCACACTCACCCGATGGTGACGAGGCAGACGTCTCGCCCGCAGGCCCTCACCGCCGCCGCCTGCGAGCCAGGGATCTCTCCGGTACCCTCTTCCGTCCGCGCGGCCTTGGCGGATCCTCACTGGCGCCGCGCGATGGACGAGGAGTACGCGGCCCTCCTCGCCAACCAGACGTGGGACCTAGTGCCTCGTCCGCCGGGCTCCAACATTGTCACCGGCAAGTGGATCTGGACGCACAAGAGGCGGGCTGATGGTTCCCTGGAGCGCTACAAGGCTCGCTGGGTCCTCCGCGGGTTCACTCAGCGGCCCGGCATTGACTATGCTGAGACCTTCAGTCCCGTGGTGAAGCCAGCTACAGTCCGCACCGTCCTCTCCCTGGCTCTCGAGCGCTCCTGGCCTGTGCATCAGCTAGATGTCAAGAATGCCTTCCTCCATGGCACTCTGACTGAGACGGTCTACTGCAGTCAGCCGGCAGGTTTTGTGGATTCTTCCCGTCCGGACTTCGTCTGCCGACTCAACAAATCTCTCTACGGGCTCAAGCAGGCACCCCGGGCTTGGTACTCTCGATTCGCTACCTTCCTGCAGACTCTTGGGTTCACGGAGGCCAAGTCTGACACCTCCCTGTTCATATACCACTATGGGGGTGAGACTGCTTACCTGCTCCTCTATGTGGATGACATTGTTCTCACCGCCTCCAGCGAGTCTCTGCTACACCGCATCATTGCCTCACTCCAGAAGGAATTTGCTATGAAGGATCTTGGGGTGCTCCACCACTTCCTTGGCGTCACTGTTGAGCCCCGACCTTCCGGCCTGTTCCTCCACCAGCGGCAGTTCACTTGTGACATTCTGGAGCGAGCAGGGATGACCGCCTGCCAATCCTGCTCTACACCGGTGGACACCCAGGGCAAGTTGTCCGAGGCTGGGGGTCCGATGCTTGAGCCAGCGGACTCCACCGCCTACCGGAGTCTTGCTGGCGCGCTTCAGTACCTCACTTTCACACGGCCGGACATCACTTATGCCGTCCAGCAGCTCTGCCTTTACATGCATGCTCCGCGGGAGCCCCACCTGGCTGCTATGAAGCGGCTTCTCCGGTACCTCCGTGGCACACTTGGCTACGGGCTGCTCCTCGGCCGGTCCTCCACTGCCGAACTGGTTGTCTACACCGACGCTGACTGGGCGGGATGCCCGGACACCCGCAGGTCCACCTCTGGCTACGCTGTCTTCCTCGGCGGCAACTTGGTCTCTTGGTCGTCCAAGCGCCAGCCGGTGGTTTCACGCTCCAGTGCCGAGGCGGAGTACCGTGCCGTGGCCAACGGCGTGGCCGAGGCCGCCTGGCTCCGCCAGCTCCTGGCTGAGCTTCACCGCCCACTCGCCAGGAGCACGCTCGTCTACTGCGACAACGTCAGCGCGGTCTACCTCTCCACCAACCCCGTGCAGCACCAGAGGACCAAGCATGTGGAGATCGATCTACACTTCGTCCGCGACCGGGTGGCCATCGGCGACGTCCGGGTTCTTCACGTCCCGACCACCTCCCAGTTTGCGGACATCTTCACCAAAGGCCTCCCTTCCTCGACCTTCTCCGAGTTTCGCTCCAGCCTCAACGTCTCCAGTGGCTAGTTGTGGCTGCGGGGGGGTCCTGTGTGTGTTGTGCTCTTACTTGTTTTCTTTCTTGTTCAGCCTTGAACTCCGCTGCGCCGGTAGTTCAGACTGCGGGGGGTGTTGGAGTGTGGTTGTATTAGGCCCATGAGGCTAAGCCCATGTGGCACATGTATAGTACCTATAGCTACCCTTCTAGGGTTAGCCAATAATCAATAGAGAATCACTCTTCTACACCCCAGGTCCCAACAGGTAGAACACATAACACATATTATGAAATAAGAAATATTGCTGGATGTGTGATAATTTAGTCTTAGAACATATGCCATACGTGAAGCTACTCAATTTCAGTGAAAACAAGTTGAATATTTTTGTGTACCTCAAGCTTATCTGCATATTTACTCCATATCTCTCGAGGCCAGAACATGCGAGACATTGGTATCTCATTTATGTCCTCCAAATAGTCCCTAATTATATTAGTTTTCTGCAATTTGATGACAAATAATTGTTAGCAACACAAATTCTTAAAACAGAAATTCCATTTCACACAGGGAGCAAAAAATGACTCAGTTGATTCATTCACAACAATTAACATACCTGTAAAAATAGACCCATTGAATTTGACAGTGAGTCTGGAGCCAGATCTTCCGTCCCAGCAGCATAGAAGAGTCTGGAAAGTCCATAACCAACTAGCCCGGCTACATAGTGACAATACTCGTCATAGTCATCAACAGTTTCAACCTAAACAAAAAAGGACACTTCACATCAGTTCAGAGAAATACTGAACCAACACATATTGATAGATATATTAGGCAAGTGTATATTAGCCAAGTATATAATAGGCAACGGCACAAATTAGTGTGATTAGCACCTGCTATGTAAAGCATGTACATGCCTGTTATACCCTGCCATATTGGCTACCCTGGATGACCAAGACGATGGTATCATAGACCGCGTGATCAATCTGATCCCGGACCTTCTGCTTCCGCTCCTCTCTCCTCTCCACCTTCCCCCGCCGGCTGCCCTCTGCAGCCGCCGCCCTCTCTCCTCTCCACCTTTCCCCGCCGGCTGCTCTCTGCAGCCGCCGTCCACACCATGGCTGACACCGCCAATGCCTCACCGCCGGCTGTGCTCATCCACCCCTACACCGCCGTCAATGTGAAGACTCACATCCCGGTGGTTCTGGAGATGAAGAACCCCAACTTCACCAAGTGGGCTTCATTCTTCAAGTCTCTGTGTGGGAAATTCGGTCTCCTCCCACACATCAGTGCGTCTGACCCCCCCGCCAACGATCCCTCGTGGCCCATCGCTGAGTGCACTGTCCGCGGTTGGATCCTCAACACCGTCGACGACTCGGTTCTTGATCTCGCCATCACCGACGAGAACCAAACCGCCCGCGAGCTGTGGGTGGAAATTGAAGCCCTGTTCCGCTCCAACCGCGCACCCCGGGCTGTCTTCCTGCTTGAGGAGTTTCACTCCCTCAAGCAGGGCGACTCGACGATCGACGAGTACTGCCAGAAGATCAAGGTCAAGGCCGCCGCCCTCCGGGATGTCGGCGAAACCATCGACGACAAGCAGCTCGTCCTCAGTCTCCTTCGCGGCCTCAATCCGCGCTTCAGCGCCACCGCCGACGACATCGCCAACGCCACAGTGCTGCCCTCCTTTCCCAGGGCGCGCGAGATGCTCTCCCTCAAGGAACTGCGGCTCGCCAACGATGAGAAGACCACGGCGGCCTCCGCTATGGTAGCCGCCTCCGGCTCTAGCTGCACCTCTGCCGAGTGCCATTCATCCACTTCCAGCGCTCCCTCTGCCCCTTCCAAGGGTCCAGGGGGCGGCAAGAAAGGCAAGGGCGGCAAGAAGGGTCCCTGGCGCGGCCAGGGTGGCTGGCAGCAAGGCGGCGGCAGCAACTGGCAGCAGGGCGGCGGCGGCGGCTGGCAGCAGGGCGTCGGTGGCGGTCAGCACGGGGGCAACCGCCCCATGGTGCCTTGGTTCTGCTACCCCCCCTGGGCCCCCCAGGGCGGTCCTCCTCCACCTGGCAACTGGCAGCAGGGTCCTCGCCCTGGCTGGCAGCACCCCAATGCCCAGGGCGGGCGTCACCAGGGGCTCATGGGCACCAACCCGCAGGCGCACTTCGCTGCACCTCCACCAGCACCGATGTGGGATCAAGCCGGCCTCATTGCCGCCTTGAACCAAATGGCGCTCCAGAACTCTGGCTGGGTCATGGACTCCGGCGCCACCTCCCACATGCACAACTCGGATGGTATACTTCTCTCTCGTCATCCCTCCTCCTCTTCTTCCATCACTGTCGGCAACGGGCACCAGTTACCTGTGTCCTGTTCTGGTCACTCCACCTTGCCTGGCCGCACCTCCCCCTTCTCTCTTCGCAATGTTCTTGTTGTCCCCTCCTTAGTGCGCAACTTACTTTCAGTTCGCCAATTTACTCGTGACAACCATTGCACTATCGAATTTGACGCGTTTGGTTTCTCTGTTAAGGACCTGCAGACCCGACGCGTGATTCTTCGCTCCAATAGCTCCGACGGCCTCTACACCGTCCCCGCCACGCCACATGCCAACCTCGCCACCTCCACTGACCTATGGCACCATCGTCTTGGTCATCCAGGGGCTGCCACTCTAGATTTGCTTAGGCACAATAATTCCATTTCCTGTAATAAATCAGCTCCTACTTTATGTCATCCATGTCAACTTGGCAAGCATGTGCGGCTGCCTTTCAGTAATTCCAGTTCAGTTTCATCTCTCCCCTTTGAGCTTGTACACTGTGATGTTTGGACGTCCCCGGTCGCTAGCATTGCTGGTGCGCAGTACTACCTCGTCATCCTAGATGATTTCACACATTATTGCTGGACGTTCCCCCTCGTCCGCAAATCCGAGGTAGCCACTCACATCATAAATTTTTGCGCCTACGTCCACACACAGTTTAGCCTCCCTGTCAAGGCTGTACAGGCTGATAATGGCACTGAGTTCATCAATACTGCCCTCACCACCTTCTTTGCCTCCAGCGGCATTCACCTACGCCTATCTTGCCCTTACACCTCCCCTCAAAACGGGAAGGCTGAACGTATCATCCGTTCTCTGAACGATATATGCCGCACCCTCCTCATCCACGCTCACATGCCACCCAAATACTGGGCCGAGGCGCTCACCACAGCCACCTATCTCCTCAACAGGCGCCCCAGCTCCGCCATTCACCATAGAGTCCCCTATGAGCAACTCTACCAACAGCCACCAGATTACACCATTCTTCGTGTTTTTGGTTGTCTATGCTATCCCAACCTCACCGCTACCTCCAAACACAAGTTGGCCCCCCGCTCCACCGCTTGTGTCTTCCTCGGTTATCCCTCTTCCCATAAGGGCTACCGATGTCTCGACCTAACAACACGACGAATCATCATTTCCCGTCATGTTGTATTCGCCGAGACGACATTTCCATTTCAATCTAACTCCACCAGTGCGCTGCCAAGCTCGCTGGATTTTCTTGCAGGAACACCAGCGCCGGTGCCACGCGCAGCAGCGGTCGCTCCGTCGCAGCCCGACGCTGAGCAGCCGCGTCATCGAGCTCATCTGGAGGAGCTCGCTGAGGACCCGGCCATCCTCCAGATTGGCCCGGTTCTTCCACCTGCACCGGTCGCTCCTCCACCCCTTCGGGTCTACACCCGGCGCCGCACGGCTCCGGCTGTACCGAACACTTCTTCACCGGCACCAGCTGTTTCCGAACAGCCGGCCCCGGCCCCAGCAGTGGCACCTGTTCCAGCCATGGCGCCTGCTCCGGCTGTGGTGGCTGCTCCGCCACTGCCACCGCTACTACCTCCGAACCGACCAGTGACGCGCCTCCAGACAGGTTCCCTCAGGCCTGTCGATCGGTACGGGTTCCCTCCAGCAGCTAACGTCGCCACCAGCTCCACTGCCTCGCCCATTCCGCGCGACTACAGGGGGGTCTTGCTGATTCCCAGTGGCGTGCAGCCATGGCTGAGGAGTACAAGGCCCTTGTCGACAACAACACCTGGCGCCTCGTTCCTCGTCCTCCTGGCGCCAATGTGGTCACCGGCAAGTGGATTTTCCGGCACAAATTCCACTCCGATGGCACCTTGGCTCGGCACAAAGCTCGCTGGGTCGTCCGCGGCTTCACCCAGCGTCACGGCGTCGACTACGACGAGACGTTCAGCCCCGTCGTCAAGCCGGCCACTATTCGGGTCGTCCTTAGCATCGCCGCATCTCGCCAGTGGCCCATCCATCAGTTGGATGTGAAGAACGCTTTTCTTCATGGCCACCTGCATGAGACGGTCTACTGTCAGCAGCCCCCCGGCTTCGTCGACCCAGCACGACCCGACGCCGTCTGCCTCCTCCAGCGCTCCCTCTACGGCCTCAAGCAGGCCCCTCGAGCGTGGCACCAACGCTTCGCCACGTTTCTCCGACAGCTCGGCTTCGTCGCCTCTGCCACCGATGCCTCCCTCTTCATCTACTCCGAGGGCAGCTCCTCCGCGTACTTGTTGCTGTACGTGGACGACATCGTACTCACGGCTTCCTCGGCCGCTCTGCTTCGACGTATCATCGCCCGCCTTCACTCTGAGTTCGCCATGACGGACCTCGGGGAACTACATCACTTCCTGGGCATATCCGTCACTCGCTCCTCTGACGGCCTCTTCCTCAGCCAGCGGCAGTACGCCGTGGACCTCCTCCAGAAGGCGGGCATGGCCGAGTGTCACTCGACATCGACACCTGTTGACTCTCGTGCCAAGCTCTCTGCCTCGGCGGGCGCTCCTGTCGCCGATCCCGCCGCATACCGGAGTCTCGCCGGCTCTCTCCAGTACCTGACGCTTACTCGCCCCGACCTGGCCTATGCTGTACAGCAAGTGTGCCTCTTCATGCATGACCCGCGCGAAGCTCACCTCGCGCTGATCAAGCGCATCCTTCGATATGTGAAGGGCACACTGTCGGCTGGTCTCCACATCGGCACTGGGCCAGTCGACAAGCTGATTGCATACTCCGATGCTGACTGGGCCGGGTGCCCAGACTCCCGCCGCTCTACATCAGGCTTCTGCGTCTTCCTCGGCGACAGTCTGGTGTCCTGGTCTTCAAAACGGCAGACCACGGTGTCCCGGTCCAGTGCGGAGGCCGAGTACCGGGCTGTTGCTCACGTGGTTGCCGAGTGTTGTTGGCTTCGTCAACTCCTTCAGGAACTTCATGTTCCCTTGAAGGTTGCCACAGTTGTATACTGTGACAACGTCAGCGCTGTCTACATGACAGCCAACCCGGTCCATCACCGCCGTACCAAGCACATCGAGATTGACATCCACTTCGTCCGTGAGAAGGTGGCTCTCGGCGAGGTTCGAGTTCTCCATGTGCCGTCCCGGTTTCAGTTCGCTGACATCATGACAAAGGGGTTGCCGGTTCAGCTGTTTGACGAATTTCGGTCCAGTCTCTGCATCCGGAATCCTGACGCTTCGACTGCGGGCGGCTGATAGATATATTAGGCAAGTGTATATTAGCCAAGTATATAATAGGCAACGGCACAAATTAGTGTGATTAGCACCTGCTATGTAAAGCATGTACATGCCTGTTATACCCTGCCATATTGGCTATATATATGAAGGTCACCCCCCCATGTTGGGTGTGTGGTGTTTCCCATTTCCCTGTCATTCTACACATATATAGAAACTGTAGGTGTAACCAGCACATGGATTTTCTCCTTGTTTTCCCATGAATCAAGGACTACTAAATAATGCTCACTGAAAGAATAAAGGTTTCCTTGCTGCCTTATACTCAATGCAGGATATAAAATCACTTTTACGCATGTATGACTATATACCATGAAAATGTGACATCAGATAATTTTTATTTATCCAGATCCATCTAAACTATGCTGCATGTTTGATGATAGCCACAAGCTATCAATGAGAAAGTTTCATCATGACATACAATGTAATGGAAACATGTTTGAAATCCGCAGAGCCTGGAAACATATTTTCATATAGAGAATCGGGCCACAATTACAAGTTGACAACCCATTGATATGGTATCCACTCATCCAGAAACTGGAGTTGCATGTTGAGCAGTAACCAGAGAAATGTGGCACAACGGTGTGCTGGCATGAAAAGTGGTCTTTGGTCATGAATTGGATGCAAAATAAAATGCAATTGGCGTTCATTCAAGGACACTACTGCACTCACTATACACGCGGCGTACTTCCATTCTTAAGTCATGAAAACTCACAATGATATTCCTGACAAACATCCAGATCCTATAAAATGCTACAATGATGCAACGGCAGTATTACATGCCACAACAATGTTTCATTAGTATAAATAATCATATAGTTTATTTATATTAGCACTGTGAGTCTGTGACTACGCTTGGATACTTTAATGGATATACGTTAACAGACCTCCTTGCATATAAATTTTGCCATTCCTGCTCCCATTCGCCTAGTGATTTCTTCTATTGCCTCTTGGTAACTGAAAACAGAATATAGTTATTTACCACAAGGCTATTTACTAGAGTAATATCTGACAAGAAAATCAAAAGGAGATAAAACTTCAAGTATATATTCTGCATTAGTATTACTATGACAACATTAAAAAAAACTAGTCCTGAAATGGTTGATTTAGATACAGCACCAGTATTGGACAATACATCACTGTGCATTAAATTTAATTTAGGGAACTGCACACTTTCTTGTTTAAGTATAAAGACAAACATTATCCTCATGCAAATTGTCTGCTTGTGTAACTATCAGAATCTGGCTATTTGCTTCCCTCGTGCAGCCTGATAATGAGAGAATGATTTCAAAGCCAAGCAATATATTACCGTACTACCAAGTTAAAGCTGGATATTTAGAAAAGTCAAATACTTCTTGTAAAAGTGCTTTCTGAACAATTAAAGTGTAGCTAAGACTTAAAAAGAGAAAATCTATATGAAACTTCAAGTTGTCAAATTATCAAAGTAAGGACAGCAAGGACTTGGGGAAGTCTGAAGAAGGCAACTGAGTCAGGGAAGAAATAAAGTTACCCTTGACCAAGCTCCAGGAAGGCAGTGGATACGTGGTGAAAGTTATCCATCAGCACTCTGTAGTGATTTGTTCCACCTGCAAGGACAGCCACACACACCAGTCGGCATCTCTTCTAGAAAAAGAACGACAAGGCCCATTTTTGGTGAACTAGAGCCGCATATTCAGAGGACAGATCCCGTACACGAAAAATGCCAGTCGCGGTTGTAGATGTGCCGGTAGAATTCCTGGAGGATGGGCACCTTCACCTCGGTCGGGATGCTAGTGTCATCCTCTGCAGTCATTGAACATAGTTTATTTACTACTGTTAGAACGGGAACCTCTACAGCCGTCAAATAATTAGCACTTACTGTAGTAATCACAACCCCCCTCAAAACATTCCAAAAACACCATAAGCTAAAAACCAATAGCACTAGGGTAAGGGCATGAGATTACTGACCAACGGTGTCGAGGGCACGGAGCACGAGGTAGAAGATGCACACCTGCGCGATCGCGACAACAGACATTAAAACACCACACGGAGCGCGCGCACGCGCACGCGCACACCAAAATTGTTGGGACGAAAGCGAACAAAATCATAGGCGCCACGCATCGGACTCCAAGTGGCGGCGCAAACGAATTCGTGTGGCATGGAACGAAAAGAGAGAGAGAGAGAGAGAGAGAGAGAGGGAGGTGAAGCGAGTTGGTACTGACGGCATTGCGGAGTTCGGGTCCGAGCTGCTGGATGACGAGGGCGAAGCTGCGGGAGACCTTCTGGAGCATGGAGTAGCCGAAGGCCCAGTGCTCCTCGGGCGGGATCTGGCGCTTGATCTGCCCCGCCGCCACCCGCAGCTTCACCAGCGCCAGCACCTCCTCCGGCCGCGACAGCGCCCCCATCGCCGCGCCTCCGATCCAACCGACCAGACCAGCCTCCTCGCTGACGGCTGACGTCGATCGAGCGGCTGGGCAGCCCGGTCCCTAAGGCCAGAGGGATCCCGATGCGGCTCGTGCGGGCGCGTCAGCGTGGGAGTATTTCTAGCGGCCGCCCCTGGAGGAGACGGGGCGAGATGAGAAGGGTGTCGCCGTCCGCCGCGCTGTCCGTTGTGCGTTGGCAAGCGCTAGTTCCTTTCGTGATTACTCTGGTCGTCCGGGGTGGCTACCAGCTAGTAGTTGCAATTGCAATGGGATCGGGCTCGTTGTCTCCGCCTGCCGAGCGCAGCCGCCTTATGACGAGTGGGTCCCTGTGACGCGCGGCACTTCGGGTGGGCCGGAGTGTCAGTGGATGAGGCTGGGCTGGGCATGAGGCTATCTGCACTCATGATCCTCTATATTCAACCTCTATACGTCCTAGTCAGCAAGATTCTTTCCTCTATACTCAATTCTCCCGCACCCATCCATCCTCTATATTATCCTCTATCCACTCTATCTAGTGTAGGACCCACTTGTCACTTTATCTAAATATATCCATGAGTGATCTAGTTTTGAAGGATTTATTGAGACGAATTTAATGGTGCAATCAAAATTTAATTTGGATTTTTGGTTTGTGAGTTATAGCATTTTTTTTCCTTGGTTTAGCTAGTAGGACCCGCCACTGCGCACTATAGAGTAAACACTGTACTACTCTAAATATAGAGTAGAAAAAAGGATAGAGTATCGTTTTAGAGTATCCAGTGCAGCAGTTTTTACTCTATATTCATACTCTAAAACTCTAGAGTATCACTCAGAGTATGCGACTGCAAACATCTGAGTCGTCAGGGCTTTGCCGGATCGCGACGGAGAGCGCGTGAGGCCCTCGTGACCTCGTGGGGTGGAGGCCCGCCATGGGAGTGCCGGGCTGCTGCCGGCGCGTCGTGCGAATGCGAATGCGATGCGTGTTGCTTGCAGAAGGACCCAGTTGGAGCCTTGGAGTGGACTGTGGATGGCATCCGGCTCGCGCCGTCGGCGTCGCATATTCGCATCGATCCTTTTCTTCAGCACTAGCAAGTTTTGTCGCGTCTCGGTCCGAAAGTTGCACGGTACAGTGGTTACGAGGTCAGAGTATGGAGACGAGAAAGGAGAGGAGAGCAGAGAAGCGTGACGTAAGCTTATAGCCAACCAACGAGTTATGTGAGACGGATAAATGGATTATAAGCCGACTAACTATTATACCAGTAGGCTGAGCCGGCAATATTATTTGTCTGGCTCTTAGGAGTTGGGAGACGTGACAAGACCATTATGGGATATGTGCATGTTAAACTTTTTTTAAAATTTTAACTATATTTATAAAAAATATATATGCAACATTTATATCTTTAAATAAGTTTATTAAAAATTATGTTCAACGATTTATATAATGATACTAATTATATATTATAAATATTAATATTCTTTTATATATAATTAGTCAAAGTTAAAAAATGTTAACGTCTCGGGAAGCGATAACGTCTTCTATTTTGGATAGAGGAAGTAAGTCATCTTACGTTGTGCCACGTAATTTTAAGACAACTTGATGTATAACATGTACAATAGTTGTTTTTTAAGTTACGTTAACTCACAATTCCTTAATTTATGTATAAAATAAAAGTAAATATGTGAGTTGCAACACCATCTCATGCAATGGAGTTGTCTTATAATTCTGAATTTTAGCTCATGAGGTAATTTTTTTGCAAAAAAAATGATTTCTTTCTCTCTTCCCTCTCTCTTTCTTCTATATCAGTAAAAAAATTCTACATGTCACTGTACAAGACTAGGTACGAGACTTGGAGTCTTGTTTTTTCTTCCTCTTTCTTCAATAAATATGTTGCTACATCAGTAAAATACCATAAATAAGGTGTAATAAATAGTCTTGCACTCGAATCTCGTACTGTGAGTGCCCTTTCGAAGAGAAAAGAAAAAACACGCAGGCGGCCGGCAGATTTATCTCCCAAGTACTGTCTTGTCGGCCAACACGTCCTGCCAATGAGTGTGGCGAGGTGGCCGGACACCCGGAGTAAAGGACTACAGGGATGTGCAATGAAACCTTTTTTTTTTGAATTGGGCCTCGTTTAGATTTTAAGTTTTTTCACTTTCTCTTCGTCACATCAAATATTTACATATATATATATAGAGAGCATTAAATATAGGTAAAATAAATAACTAATTATATAGTTTGTCTGTAATCTAGGAGACGAATCTTTTGAGCCGAGCATCTCTAAGAGTTTACCAAAATTCACTTAGCAAATATCGTGATTTGGCAACTTGCTAAGATATATGACAAGTGAAAAAAATAAATTCTCTCCAAGAGTTTGCCATTTGGACTTGGTAAAATAAGAAGAGGCCCGCTAAGCGAACGAAGAGCCCCGCTAAGCGAACGAAGAGCCCCGCTAAGAAACGAAGAGCCCCGCTTAAATATGCACGTGAAGCCGGATGCGCGAGCGATGCGCGCTCGCGCTCAGCGCGCAAATATGCGCGTGGAGGGGGGAGATTTGCCAAGTTGCTAAAATTTGCCAAGTTGGATGCCAAACTGTTGGAGCACAATTTTTTCTGTTTTGCCAAAAATAGATAGATGCCAAGTTGATTTGGTAAACACTTGGAGATGCTTAGACCATGATTAGACAATAATTGTCAAATATAAACGAAAATGTTATAGTGCGATGAAATTTTTTCACCCCCAATTTAAACAAGGCCTGGGTATAGTGAAACCTGGACCTCCTTATTAAGACGTAGCTAAGGGTGTTTGAGTCCGTGTCACATCGTGTCACATCGGATGTTGATTGGGATTGATCATGGGATTTTTTTATACTAATTAAAAAACAAATTACATATTCGGTGGATAATCCGCGAGACGAATTTATTAAGCCTAATTAATTCATCATTGGCACATTTTGTTACTGTAATAATTAGTGCTAATCATAGACTAATTAGGCTTAAAAAAGGTCTCGCAAATTATTCTCATCCTATTTTTTTTTAAATAGTCTATATTTAAATCTATGCATATGTCATTCGATATGACTGGGACTATTTAGTCACCGAACCGGAGACCGTTCTTTAGGCACGCCCACAGACTGACAGACCCCGGCCACGCGGCACATTCACAGCACCATGATGTCTGACATCTCCCGTCTCGTCTCTACAGAAACCGTGGCCCAAACAGAACCCGGGCGAAGCCGTTATGGGCCTACGGGAAGAACCGCCATTTGCATGGTGCGCTGGGCCGACCATGCGTTTTGAATGGGCCGTACTCTGCGCTTCATTCCAGGCGGGAAGCTCTGAAGATCTGCGACCGATACTGAACTTCATCTGCAACACCTCCGGACCTTGTTTTCAGTCTAGGGCCTTGTTTAGATGCACTCCAAAAGTTGAAATTTTTTTACTCTTTCCATCACATCAATCTTTGAATCCATGCATGAAGTAATAAATGTAGGTAAAAAAAATAACTAATTATACAGTTTAGTTGGAAATCACGAGATGAATCTTTTGAGCCTAGTTGGTCCGCGATTGGACAATATTTGCCAAATAAGACGAAAGTGGTACTATTCATCGGGTTGAAATTTTTTTCAATCTAAACGAGGCCTAGAACTCGCTTGAAAAAAAAATGCTCGAGAGTTTATATGCCTTGCCTGAGACCTGTCAATGCTATAATGAAATTTGCATAATTCGAACTCGCATGATTTTTTTACCATGGACTTTCTGAACTGGTTTGAATCTTGTATTCCGTAGCAGAACGGGTGATCAATTGTTCTCAGATGTCCAATCCTACAAACCGCTTGCGTTTTCAAAGCCATGGGCCCTACAAAGCCACAAGAGTAAAATTCACCGGCGGTCCCTGAACTTGTCAGCTGGTGTCACTTAGGTCCCTGAACTTTGAACAGTGTTTTTCTGGGTCCCTGAACTTGGCTTCATGTGTCATCTAGGTCCCTGAACTTTGAACAGTGTATTTCTGGGTCCCTGAACTTGTCTTCGGGTGTCATCTAGGTCCCTGAACTTGGCTTCGGGTCTCATCTAGGTCCAAACGGATCCAAACCCGCCCTGCACGCTGACGTGGCGCGGTCCTACATGTAGGGCCCACATGTCAGCCGGTTATATTTCTATTTTGGGTTACTGTAGCTACGATTTCTAAAATATTCTAAAAATTATATCTTTTTCATATGATCTCGGATGAAGATGATTTTTATATGAAAAATGTAGCTCTCGACGAGATGTACAACTTTCTAGTTTTGAGTTTTTTAATTTGAGGTCGCTAAAATGCTTAAAAAAATTAAACAAATTTTCAGGAATTAATATACTGTTGAAAATTTGTTTAATTTTTTTAAGCATTTTAGCGACCTCAAATTAAAAAACTCAAAACTAGAAAGTCGCAGATCTCATCGAGAGCTACAACTTTCATATAGAAATCATCTCTATTTGACAGCATATAAAAAAGATATGATTTTTCCAAGGCGACAAGCGCTTGTTCGCGATTAATATACTGCTGAAAATTTGTTTAATTTTTTAAGTATTTTAATGATCTCAAATTAAAAAACTCAAAACTAGAAAGTTGTACATCTCGTCGAGAGCTACATTTTTCATATAAAAATCATCTTCATCTGAGATCATATGAAAAAGATACAATTTTTAAAATATTTTAGAAATTGTAGCTACAGTAACCCAAAATAGAAATATAACCGGCTGACATGTGGGCCCCACATGCAGGACCGTGCCACGTCAGCGTGCAGGGTGGGTTTGGATCCGTTTGGACCTAGATGAGACCCGAAGCCAAGTTCAGGGACCTAGATGACACCCGAAGACAAGTTCAGGGACCCAGAAATACACTGTTTAAAGTTCAGGGACCTAGATGACACCTGAAGCCAAGTTCAGGGACCCAGAAAAACACTGTTTAAAGTTCAGGGACCTAAGTGACACCAGCTGACAAGTTCAGGGACCGCCGGTGAATTTTACTCAAGCCACAATCATTAATTCATATTTGAAGTTAAAATATCAGGCCACGTGTAGCGCGAGATGTCATGCAAATGCTGAAACCTGAAAGGCAACAACTAGAGCGATGTATCAACCACTGCTGTATTTTTTAATTCTTAATACTATATACAGTCCCTTTAAAACCCCCAAAGGCCAAAACCTTACAGTTTACACACACGTTCAGCTTTTGCTGCTTTGCTCAAGCACGAAGATGGACGAAGCGGCAGCTAGCACGGAGCTGAACATGGTGCTGTTCCCGTGGCTAGCGTTCGGTCACATGATCCCGTACCTGGAGCTCGCCAAGCGCCTGGCGGCGAGGGGCCACGCCGTCACCTTCCTCTCCACGCCGAGGAACGTCGCCAGGCTGCCGCCCATGCCGGCGGACCTGTCTCCCCACGTGCGCCTCGTGGCGCTGCCCGCGCCCGTCGTGGACTGGACGGCCTGCCCGAGGGCGCCGAGTCCACGGCCGATGTGCCGCCGGAGATGAACGAGCTCATAAAGAAGGCAGTCGACGGCCTGGCCGCCCCGTTCGCGGCCTTCCTCGCGGACGCCGTCGCCGACGACGGTGGGAGGAGGAGGCCCGACTGGATCGTCATGGACTTCTGCCACCACTGTTCCCCGCGATCGCCGAGGCACATGGGGTGCCGTGCGCCGCGTTCCTGATCGTGCACCCCACCACGATCGCGTTCCTGGGGCCGCGGTGGGCGCAGGCCGCGCACCCGCGCACAACGCTGGAGGACTTCACCGCGCCGCCCGGTTGGTGCCCGTCCTGTTAGAATTGATCTCATCTGACTCGGTCCAACGATCGAGTCAGACCCTTAATCGTGCCCTGATCGGAGGCATGTCAGCCGTTCATTGGCTGTGGGCCCCTCTCGTGCAGTGCTATAAAATAGAAGGAGAGCCGCCAGGGCAGGTTAATCGAAGGTTTTGATTGTGCCACGGCGCTTTCCACGAACCCTAATTCCACCGATCAGGAGATGCACTGAAACGAGGGGAACCTGCTCACAGCGCTACTCTCGTCTTCACCACCTTCAACATCCTCGCCGGTGCCACTGCTACACCTACACAAACGCGAGGAGACTCGGACAGGATCCGCTCGAGGTAACGATGAACAGTTTCCTCTCCGTTGACCCATAACCCACTAGATCGGTACCTAGAGGTCCTTTCAACTCTCTCATTGGTACTGGAGCCAGGTCTCTAGGGTATAGATCCATAACCCACTAGATCGGTACCTAGAGGTCCTTTCAACTCTCTCATTGGTACCGGAGCCAGGTCTCTAGGGTATAGATCTAATCTTTGGGTAGAGAAAAGAAAAGAAAGGACATCCATTTTCGAATCGGATGATTAACCCTAACCCTAGAAGGGGAAAGAACGGAGAAAAAAAAGGGACCTACCGGGTTCACCTCACCATCGCCGTGTGGGAAGGACACCGCGCCGCCGTTCGCCGGCACGCGGGAAGAGGGGGCTGAGCAGCTGGTGGAGGCGAGATCTCCGCCTCGGGCTTAGGCCAAAGGGCACCACCGTGGTGCCGCTCGACGGTGTCGCGCGCGGCTACGGCTGCACGCGTGCGCCGGCGAGAGGATCCACGGTGGCGCCATCACCTTCTGCGCCGTAGCGAGCTCTTCGAGTGAGGGCGGTAGAAGCAGAAGGGAGAGGAAAGAGATAGAGGAGGGAGAGCCGGCCGGATCTGTTTCCGGCGGCACTCTTCTTCACCGGCTCCGGCAGCCATGGGCCGCCGCCGCCGCTGTCGCCTGTGCGATGGAAAGGAAAGGGTGAGGAGTGAAGAATGTCTAGGGTTTATGGGGAGTGCCGACCGGCTTCCGTTTTTGATCGGCCGAAAGCGACGGGTGACCATCGGCTGACATCCAACGGCTGATAACGGCACGGGCTAAAAGAGGCCCAGGCGGGAAGGGCAAATCCCGGCCCAAGCCCAGGTTACGGCTTGGACGCAGGGGAGCGCCGCGGTGATGAGCCTGCTGGGCTGCAAGCGCGCGTGCGAGGCTGGCTCAGGACAACGTTTTGGGCCTGGGCGCAGGGCTGGGCCACGGACTGACCGTGAAAATGGACCGGCTCTGGCTGCTGGGCTTCATAGTTGCACGCGCGAGCAGGCTCCGGGCCACAAGCTGCACAGCGGGCGCGTTCGCGAATGGAATGGGCCACGGGCCTCCTTTTCCTGGCCGGGCCAAAATGAAGAAAGAAAAGTCTTTAAAGTTTATTATTTTCAGAAGCAATTTTGAATGAATAAAGTTAAGTTTAAATGTTTTGTCTCTACTCAAATTTGATCAAATGTGATAATTTATTTAGAGAAAAGAAAAATACAAAGTGATGCTTCTGAATAATATTATTTTAAAAGTATTATTTGATGTTTCCGCTGCAAAGTTAAAGTTTATTGCCTTCTCATTAAATCCGAACCAACGGGAGGATTTAATTTGAAGAGCAGTTATACTTATTCAATGAATGATAAAAGGTTTATCCTCCAGTTAAAGTTGGAACCAACAGAAAAATAATTGGAGAAATAGTCAGTTTATAGTTAAGATAAATTGTAATATTGTTATTTTCTGACCAACGTTGATGATAACAATATTATAAGTTTATTTATGAGTTTAAGTTTAAAGTTAATTATGATATTATTATTTTCTAACCAACATTGATGATAACAATATTATAATTCTATGAGTTTTATGTTTAAAGTTTAAATCTTTGATAAATTTTGTTCAAAGTGACTAATTTCAGAGAATAGATAAGCAAGAGATGCTCCAAAGCGAGCAGAATGTAATGTATTTTCATGTTTCCGCTATAACGATGATGATCTTCAAAATTAAATTCGAACTAACCGGATGATTTAATTTTGAAGAGGGTTATAAGATAATTGAGTTTTCATATGTTAATTCTATTTCTGCCCAACGGTGATGTGGAATTAATGTAGAAGAGTGTTGTTTTATTCTATTTCTGCCCAATGGTGATATAGAATAGAACATAAAGTTTTAAAAAGTTTAATGAGCATTATTTATGATTATTGATTAATGTTTTTCAAACAAAGAACTTAATACCTTTATTCTTGAAGGGTGAAAAGGAAATGAGCTGGGTACTTGTGACTCAGAAGATGAAAAATGTAAATTTTTGCAGAAAGAAGGCTATTGTATAAGGGAATGTGTTCTCTTTAAAGAATGACTTTAAAAGAAAAGAATTCTAGAATTTTGATCCAAGAAAAGAAATAGAACAATAAGAGCTTAGTTTATGAGATGCCTTTTATGTACTCTTAAAAAAATAGTTTTTAATTTTTATCATCATGATATAAAATGTAATAAGTGACATGCATGTTTAATTTGACCAACGTCGGATTAAGCATGTGTGTTAAAGAGTATTCGGATTTATTTCTAAATTTGATGGTTGGGTATGAGCCAATCCTGGCTTTTATGTCCCTTCAAGGAAATTATCTCGCATGGCGGGAAAAGTTTGAGAAAATACCCGTATGGCGGGATAAAGTTAGCATAGTACTTATGTTAATCAATCCTGCATGACGGGAGAAGTTTGACATAGTACTTATCCTGCATGGCAGGAGAAAGTTGTGATGACTCATGTGTTTTTAGTGTATCCAGCACAGGGAGAAAAATTTGGGGTAGCTCTTGTGCTATTCTAGTATGAGTTTGAGAACTGAAAGTTGCAGACGAACCTCAAGATAAGAATGACATGCAAGCATGACTTGCGAAAGTATTAATGATAAAAGACTCTGTTGAGTTCTTGAAGTGAAATGAGGAAAAAGTACTCCCATACGAATTAAGAAAATAATTTCATTGCATGATGTAATCATGTGGATGAAGGAAGTAATTAAAGTTTCCTCATTCACAAGAGTTCTGAATAGTTTTTAAAATTATGGTAGAAAAGTTCATACCACATTTCGAGGGGAAGAAATGTGAGATTAATTAAGAAAGACAATTAAGAAAGATATTTTCTCATACTTCAGACAATGCGATGCATACTAAAGTGATCTATAAAGATGAATGTGATTGTCGGGAGAGTAAGACGGTCATAATATCAATACCCCTAAAGTAAAGAAATAGCTAAATTCCTGGACCTTTTACAGTTCTAATAGGAAGATAGCATAGTCGGTCAGTATTCATACTAGACAGTTCAGAATTATTAAGACGGTGCTAAATGCACTATATAAGTTTTAGCAGATTAAACCCAAAATGAGAATTTTTGAAGATGGGACAATCTGGGGGGAGCATGTTACAAAGAGACCAAACTCCGCAAGGAGGATGAATAATGTAAACAAGGATCTTGTTACACAGGACCTTGTAGAATCAAGTAGCTGAGGCCCCAGAAAGTCTCAAAGTATAAGAAAATTAGATATTTTTGATTGACTATAAAGTATGTATTAGTGAAATTCAAATGGAGGGTAATTCCACCTGTCACACCCGGTTTTAAGGACAAAACCAGACATACACTATATGTGAAATAAAGAAGTCAAATCTCACATATAGCCGCAGATAAGTGTAATATCAAGAGACAAATGCTTAATAAACATAATACAATAGTATAAAATATACCTTAGAGAGCAACACAGCGGAAAGACAACTCCGAACACCGGGTGTAGACTTCACTCCAGGAACAAACTAACTGGTTGATCACAAGCCTAATAACTCCAGAGACTATCCTGAGGTGTGGGAAATAGCAAGAGTGAGTCCATGTCGAACTCAGCAAATATATCATGGGGTTTATGAAGCTCAAAAGGTTTGACACGGGTTTACTGCAATAGCTTTTAGTGAGTCATCTTTTTAGCAGTTGAGTAGCAACAAGTTTACCCAAATAACCTCATGATCATGTAAACGAGAATAATGTATAGCAAGAAATAATAATCATTAATGAGCATCAATATCATCAATATTAACATTATCACCAGTGTTCATCATTTATTCTGTAAGGGTCCAAGGCCGCTCGTGACCGTGAGCACGGCTGATATACCAGTTTTACACTCTGCAGAGGTTGTACACTTTCACTGTGAGTCGTGATTACCCATATGCCCGGGGCGGCCAATCCCCAAAACACTCCCAAGGTGAGTAGGCAGGGTTCACTATGAAGCCTTTCAAAGGTTCGTCTAACAAGTTAGGGCCGCTAGGTTTCAGAAGTCAGTCCGTGTGATACACCACGCAGGGATCCACAGTCTGCTTTACCCCATTTGCGCCACAAGGGTAACCTCTAACAAGCTAGAAAAGGTCCTCATACTGAGCTAAAGCCAGAGCCATATAGCCCTCACAGTTGTACTGTAAGTCCCGGATGTTCGCTTACAGATAAGTCCTTAAGGAGAGAAACTAGAGCACCAAAAATAACCCCATGCTCTAGCCCCCTTGAGCCATGTTGCTATAAAGCATCTTTTAAACGTTTATTGCATATACCATTAGTCAAGTTACAGATCATGGTTATTTATCTTGAGCACTAGCATAAATACTACCCAATGCAATATCCCATGGGTGTCAAGGTACAAGATACAAAAACTAGGATATCCTTAGTGGTAACAAGGTCGACACATGCACATGAATTAAGTGTATTAAAAGTGAATAGGAAACAAGGATGATCCCATGCTATACTTGCCTTAAACTCAGATCCTTCTTCAGTCCAAACCTTCAAAGAACACTGCTTCTTGTTTACCACGTATAGCTCACCGACTAGACAAGATCATAAAAGCACCACACAAGCGTCCATTCAATCATACACGAAGCAACAATAGAAATAAATTAGAACAATACACCAAACATATGAAACAACGTGTGAAAATGTTTTAAAGATGTTCTACGCATTGCTATGAACACATAGGCGCGAAAAGCACGCTAATCGAAACTATGGTTGAAAAGATACATCTACCGAAAGATTTTATTGTATAAAACAGAAAATTATAGGTCTCATTTGTTTTAGCTATATAAAATCATATAGTTCATTTGTTTTAAAACACTTTTTATAGATATTCAAAAGTGACTTAGGCTAAATTACATTTAAATTTAGAAAACTAAAGGAGAAATCAATAATATTTTATTTATAAATCTAGTTGCACAGTTATTAATCAAGTTAGATCTAAACTATGAAATTCCAGAGATTTTGATAAAGAAAACATTAATACTAATATGTAGTTCATGTTGTTATAAATCCATTGCAATTTGAACAGACTAATTCGGAATTAAAACAAATAAGTTATGAATTAAACGAGATTTTCTTTAGTAAAACAATAGATTAAATCTAACATCAAATCTTAAAGGTAGAAAACCTAACCAACAGTAGCACTAATAGTATAAAAAGTTTGTAAAACTCTTCTACATGTTACTACAATCACACAGACGTAAAGATCACGAAATTCGGATTTAAAACGTGAAAGTTATGAATTTTCTAAGATTTCCTATAGATAAATAATTACTTTAATATAAACTCGAAAATTAAATTTTCCAAACCTACTGTACAGTACTACCAACATATAGAGCTCGCAAATACGAACCTAACGCAATTTGAACGGGTCAAATCGGAGTTAAAACGTAGAAGATATGGCCTAAACAAGATAGTGGCAGTTTTGTAAATACCTAGTTTCGAAAATAAATCAAAATCTGGTTTTTAATGTGATCTAGACGGTGGAATTCAAGTAAATACCTCTTCTTCTTCTTGGAGTAGAACGTCTGGTGGCTTCGTCGGACGGCGACAAGAGAAGGAGGAGAAAATATAATTTACTACACGAGAGATTTCCCAAACTAGGGGCTCCTCTACGGTAGTTTTGGTGTGCTTTTACCCATGGGGTAGGTACGTATATATAGGGAGGAAAACTCTCTACCTCCATATCAACTAGCAATATGGTGCTAATTGACGTTGCACCATCCACCTCCGCTAATAGGCCTAAGTAATCATTTAAGCCCATTAGTAAATAAAATGTATGGGCCTTTGAGATTTATTAGGATTATTGCACATGGGCTTTGAGCGTTGAAAAAAAATGAGAGATTTATTATTTTCGGAATTAATTATTTTCATGGATAAAATAATTCCAGAAAAGTCTAGAATTATTATTTAAGTCGCGAAAAATACTCCGAAAGCTCCGAAAATTCAGGGAAATTTTCCAGAGACATTATGGAACATGAGGAACCCAAATAAAGTATTTGGAGCTCATGATAAAATATTTTAGAGCATCTAAAAATTAGATTATGCTCACAGATAAGTGGAAACAAGCTACATAAAAAGCCAGAAAAATTCCTGAGAAGTTAGTAGAGATTGATTGATAGATGAGAAACAAGGAATTTGATTGTAGAAAAATAATATATGTATATTGGGAAAGGAAAATCGACCTAAACGCATTTTGAAAGAACAACTTAAATTCATTTTGATCTTTGGTCAAAACCAAACAATACAAAAACACAAATGCATCAGCATGAATGCATCAACAAGTTGCTAAACCTTATGATAAATTTTAATTTAGTGAAAAATATTATTTTCCTATGTTTTCATGAGCACTAGAATACAAAATTAAATTACTTTGCATCTATTTTGAAAAGAGCAAATTTTAGGGTGTTACACCACCTAAATTGAAGAAGCTATGAGAGGCGTTTACTCATCTAAGTGGCAAGAAGCAAAGAAAGATGAAATGGAATCGATAATACCAATAATATTTTGGGATCTAGAATAAATTCCTAAGGAGCCAAAACAGTAGGTTGTGGTGGGTCTACAAGACAAAATGTGACTCCAAAGGGAATATGTAAAGATGTGGAGCGTGACTTGAATTAAAAGATTTTGCGCGAAGCGAATGAATAGATTACAATGAGTGCTAGTGGCATATCATGATCTGAGTTACATTAGATGAAAGTAAAGATAGCATTTTCCAATGGGATTTATATGAAAATGATTACATGACATAACCCAGAGGTTTTGTCATGGAAAGAAAAAAATATAAGGGATGCTACTTGTAGAAATCTCTTATGGACTAGAGCAAATCTCTAGAAAGTGACATTTAAAGTTGAAGAGTCGATTAGAAATTTTGGGTTAAAGAGATTGAGAGGACAATTACATTTATATAAAGTTATAGAATAGGAAATTCATTTCCTAATCCTGTATATGTGGATGGCATCTTACCTGTTAGTAGTGATGTCAATCTACTACATGAGAAGAAGAAGTTCTTGTCCTCAAGGTTCAATAAGAAAGTTATTAGTGAAATATATCTTGTTATAAGAATTGAAATTCACCGAAATAGAAGAAAATAGGTATTAGGACTATCGCATAGGCATGCTAAAAAAAGTTTCTAAAGAAATAAAGTACCTATGCGGATAAACCTACGCCTGTTCCCTTGGTCAAGGGTAATAGCTTTAGGAACTTTAGTGTTCCAAGAAGCAATGCGAGGTTGTTATAGATAGACGTCTTATATGCTTTAGCTGTTAGAAGCTTAATGAATACACAAATAAGATCTTACCTTGACATAGTTCACGTATCCGGGTTGTTTTGGCAAAAGTCCAATCCAGATATAGATCACTGGAATGGAGTTAAGAATGTCAACCTCATGCTAAGAAAGAAAGAACAAGTACTCTCAAGTAGTTGTGGGTACAATGTTAAATTTTGGCGAGATGTTTAGTGAAATCCACATAGTAGCTAACACTCGCAGTTAGAGTTTTATTGTAGAAAAGCTCTAAAGAAACAGTTTTAGCATCGTCAGTGATGCAAAGTTATAGTACAGCATGATATAAGGCTGCGGGACAGGCAAAATGGTTAAGAAACTTATACCCGGAATTGATGATGGTTGTCAACAAAAATGACCATTTAAGTAGTTTGCTTCTATGACAAAGAGTCAAGTGTGCTGTCAAACACATTGACATTAAAGTTATACGTTGTAAAGGAGAAAATTCAGAATCATACTAAAAATATTGAACGTAAAAGTAACAAGTAAGTGTTTGCGGATCCACTTACCAAGGCTTACCAGTGTGTTCAGAAAATACACAGTCGACATGGGTTTATGGTATAGCCTATGATTTCCTGACAATAAAGGGCCCAAAATTAAAGAATCTGTTTCAGATCGGAGATGTGTATTGTAGCTGTTAAATCTATCGGCGACTGACCGTGACAATAAAGCATGCTCTATGCACTGATCTGTGATGGAATGGTAAAAGAAATAAGTGTGAAGTAAAGTCTATAGTACAAAGTATAAGATGAGATCAAGGGGGAAAATGTTAGAATTGATCTCATCTGACTCGGTCCAACGACCGAGTCAGACCCTTTGATCATGCCCTGATCGAGGGCATGTCAGCTGTTCATTGGCTGTGGACCCCTCTCGTGCAGTGCTATAAAATAGAAGGGGAGCCGCCAGAGCAGGTTAATCGAAGGTTTTGACTGTGCCACGGCACTCTCCACGAACCCTAATTCCACCGATTAGGAGATGCACTGAAACGAGGGGAACCTGCTTACAGCGCTGCTCTCGTCTTCACCACCTTCAACATTCTCACCGGTGCCACTGCTACACCTACACAGACGCGAGGAGACTCGGACAGGATCCGCTCGAAGAAACGATGAACAGTTTCCTCTCCGTTGACCCATAACCCACTAGATCAGTACCTAGAGGTCCTTTCAACTCTCTCACGTCCTTCACTTCCGCCATCGGCTACCGCCGCCACGAGGCTGGCTGGGCCGTCGACGCGTTCCATCCCAACGCGTCCGGGGTGTCCGACATAGAACGCATGTGGCAGATCATAGAGCGCACCCGCTTCACCATCTACCGCAGCTGCGACGAGGTCGAGCCTGGGGTGTTTGCGCTCCTCACCGATCTCTTCCGCAAGCCGGCCATCCCCGTCGGGGTCCTCTTACAGCCCGATCTTGCCGACGGCGACAACAGCTCCGGCTTAGCTGGTGTCCGCTCCGAGGTGCTTCAATGGCTGGACAGGCAGCCAGCAAAGTCCACCATATACGTCGCGCTTGGGAGCGAGGCTCCGCTGACGGCCAGCAACCTACAAGAGCTCGTGCTGGGCCTGGAACTCGTCGGCGTCCGCTTCCTATGGGCTTTCCGGAAGCCGAGCGGCATGTCTGTACCCACCAGCACCGACGTGGCCGAGCTGCTGCCTGCCGGATTCGAGGACCGAACACGAGGTCACAGCCTCGTGTGGTCGGGGTGGGTGCCACAGGTGGCTGTGCTTGCGCACGCCGCGGTGGGCGCGTTTCTGACGCACTACGGGTGGGGCTCCACCGTTGAGAGCCTCGTGTTCGGGCGCCCGCTGGTCATGCTACCGTTCGTTGTCGACCAGGGCCTCATCGCACGGACGATGGCGGAGCGGGGCGTCGGCGTGGAGGTGGCGAGGGACGAGGGAGACGGCTCGTTTGGTAGAGACGGCGTCGCGGCGGCAGTGTGGAGCGTCATGGTGGAGGATCAGGGAAAGGTGTTCGCGAGTAACACGGAGAGGCTGGGGCGAGTTCTCCGTGATCAGCGACGGCAGGATCAGTACATGGACGAGCTTGTGGGGTATCTTAAACGCTACAAGGATGACAGCTGCTAGAACACTTGCAATTCATAAGATGGCAATGGGCTTTTGTATGTTGGAAAATGGATTTTCTCCAGAGCCGGAAAAGCGGGCTCAAATCATCTTCAACTTTTAAAACCCCTCGTTTCTTTCTTCAGTGTCTAGCAAAAATTTGAAGAGAACTGCATTGTCATAGAGGCGGTAAGGGTAGGCTTGAGCCCTCCTGCACCACAGCTCCACACCTGTACCATTCCGGTCCACACCTACACTCATATTCCCTCTACGACTGATTAAAGCAAGGCTAATAATATAGGTTTATGCAAGATATACTTCTATAGTCAACTCTCTCCATCTCCAAAACATACAATTTTAAACAATACTATCTTAAAGTATGTTAAAATTGACCAAAATTATATAAAAATTACAAATATTTATCATATTAAATAGGTACATTAGATTTCTGACGAAACATATTTTCATAATATACTTGTTTGGTGCCATAAACAATAAGTTTTTTGCCATTATATTTGGTCAAACTTTAGGTATTTTAACTGGCTTTGTGCTTCAATGATCGAGGAGCCAGAGTTTTGAGCCAAAAATAGTGGCTTCTCCTAATTTCAGTTCACTGGAAGAAGTAATTATAGAGAAAAATGGTTTCGTTAAGCAGTACTCTCTCTATCCCTAAATAATTATCGTTGTTGGTTTGCGTGCCGCAAGTTTGACTTGATTTGTAGAAAAAATACGTGCAAACATTTGTATTTCCAAATAAATTTATTAAAAAACTAGGTTCAAAGATCTTTCCAATGATACTAATTATATACCATAAATATTAATATTTTTTTAGAAATATAAATATTAATCTTTTTAATATATATTTAGTCAAAGTTGTTTATCGAGAAGCGAAAACGACAGATATTTAGGGCCAGATGGTGTACAATATTTGAATAGTGGATAAGGGCATGTTTGATTGACTTCCAAAATTTACCATGCCAAAGATTTGACAATCCAAAAGTTAGGTCAAAAAGTTGTCATAGATTTGACAAGCCAAATGTGGGAGTTTAGCGAGCATTGGTAGCAAACCAAATACTAACAAAAATCATAGTTTTTTAAATATTTGACATGGTAAATTTTGAAAGTGAACCAATCAGGCCTTAAGTTACAAACGAGCCAGTAGCTTGGTGATAAGGGCACTCGGTTGGAGCGTCGCCCGCCCGAGTTTCATCCCGGCTAGGACAACTCGGTGTCGCACCTGGGGGTGGGGGGGGGGGCGGTCCTGGACATTTTTGTGGCGCTACAATGGGACTCCCACGTGTCCATCGTCCGCGAGGCTCGTGGATTTTATGATCTTCAGAAGGAAGCTTCAACCGAACAAGGCTGCGGCCAGTAGTTTACTACCTAATTTATGGAAGGAGGTTTAGAGATAAAAAGGTGGAAGATAGTGCAGTCTATATTTTTTACAAAAACTTGTTTAAATATAGGAGCTAAAATTTTGGGGTGTCATCGGTTGTTACATCGGGTATCACATGAGAGTATTCGGATAGTAATAATAAAATAAATTACATAAGTCCACAGTACTCCGCAAGACAGATTTATTAAACATAATTAATCAATCATTAACACATGTTTACTATAGCACCACATTATCAAATCATAGACTAATTAGGCTTAAAAGATTTTGTCTCGCAAATTAGTCACAATCTGTGTAATTAGTTATTTTTTAGTTTATATTTTATACTTTATGCATGTGTCCAAATATCCGATGAGATACGAACTAAACTTCTGGGAGAGAAACATGTTTAAAGCACGCTTCGAACTGATCTCTGAAATTTAAATCACAAACAACCCATTTGTACTATAATTCTTCTTTTTTAATCTTGCTAGCACGCTAGGAACTGATCTCTGAAATTGCTTTCGCTATAGAACAGATGGTTCAAGAACTTAATTTTCACTAATTCAGCTCTTAACGGCCTGAGACCCAAACCAGCAGAAAAGGGTGATCATGAACCATGCATATCTAGCTTTCTGCCCCCATAAAAGAAAAAAAACCACCAGGCTTCTCCAATTGTGAACAATGATTGATTGGCATCCCTCCGCCATCATGGTTTTAAGAATAATAACAAAACAACAGGCTCGGCACACAGAACAATATAAGTGCGGACATAAATTCACGTTTCACAGATGCGCCACAATCAAAAGATAAGTACCTAAAGGTTTAGGGTAAACTGAAGGGAGGAGTCTTAAACATCTAGAGCAGAATTGAAACAAAGCTCAGAAGCAAGAACATGACCCTAGCTAGTAAGAGCAATCTGGCAACAAAATATCTGGATCCAGCAGATGACGTGCGAATTTTTGCCTTGATTCCTGTCACCAGGCTCTCCCTGACCCTTAATCGGTCCATTGCTGCAAAACAAAACAACCCAGGACTTAGATGATAGTGCTAGCTATGCCATGTTATGTAGCTATAAGATAAGACATAAGGAGAAGAAGCTCACAAACTTCACAAGCATGAACCACAAAGATAAAAATGAAACAGTGTGGTAGTAGAACAACCTTACGCTTACGCCATGGCAGCAAAGCCAGGCCCTGCTGCAGAATGGAGATTGTAGAACTTCCTCTTGTGTGAACCATGCTTCCTTTGGACGAAGAAATCCGGAGGGAAGGCAACAGTCTGGGTGAAAATGTGGTCATGAACAGACCCATGCCATAGGAGCGTCTTGTTGCGAACATCAAAGGTGCAAATGTGATCCACCGAAGAAACATCTGAATAAGAGTATCTTGATACCTTGCCAGCCACCACAAGGCAGAGGGCACCATCCGCCGTGATGACAGGGTACCCCACCTTCGCCTCTGGCAACAGGGCCTCCTTGAAACCATCGAACCTCCAGAGCTCTCTGACAGCAAACCTTGCCCAATTCTTCCAGTGCCCCCCGGGCAGTTCCAGAGTCCACATCATCACCAAGTCATCAGCAGGATCTTCATAGCGACGAATGCAGACGAACCAGATGGAATTCCCGACGCAGGCTATGGTCCGGGTCACCTCCATCGGCAGAGGGCCGTCCAACGTCTCCTCCAAGTCAAGCTGGCACTCGCCAGGAAACTCGATGAAGCCGAAATCCACGGCAGAGTTGTCACTGGCGGTGGGCAGGTTGCAGTAGATGAGGGCTTGCGAGAGATCGGCCCAGAAGCCCTTGCCTTGAAAAGAGAAGGTCGCGTCCGTCCTGAATCTTTCGAAGACGCTAACGGGCACGTTCCATCTCAATGTCCTCCTCATCTCCCATGCACAGGTTGGGTTCGTCCCAGTCACCGGAGAGAAGACGCAGAGAAAGGGCGACGGATCCGTGTCTGAGGCCAGGGGCAGCCGGTCATCGTCACACTCACAAGCCAAGAGGAACAGCTCGTATGCGCCGTCAGAGGTGCGCTTGGGGACGGGCCTAAACATACCGATGACTTCGAGGGATTCTGGCACCCAGCTGACCATGGAGAGGGACGCGTCGCTGTGGTCGTAGACGAGGTAGCAGGACAGGTTGCGAAGGTCGCGCTCGAGGAGCAGCACGATGATCAAAAGGCCCTGCTCCTGCATCATGATGTAGGCCGTGACAAGCATCTCCTCCTCCTCGTCGACGAAGGCGTCGAGCCCAAGCTCCGAATTGAATCTCTTACGCGCATCGCTGCTGATGCGGATGCCCAATGTGGAGGTGACGACAAGCGGGTCGTCGTCGCCGAGGCGCACGCAGAGACTGAGGCCGTTCAGCGCCTGCCGCATGTTGCCCCCGCATCCGTAAGCCTCCCTGCGAGCGATCTCGATCTTAGTCCACCCTTCCCCGGCCTTGCCGGTAAGATTGCCGTTGCCCACATGCACGTTGGGTTCAGCCCAACCTTCCCCTCCCTTGCCGGCATGATTGTTGCCCACGAGCAAGTAGTGGTTGAGTACGTAGACAGGAGGAGGACGCCGGGCCGCAGCCATGGCTGAGGCGCCGCGCTGGTGGAGGAACGGGACGAAGGGGTAGGGCCAGGGCTAGATCCAGACGGAACTTTTTTTTTTTGCGATCGATCCAGACGGGACTTGTGGACAGGAGTTGGAAGGAAACACGGGCAGGGCACGCAACTCGACTTCCGACTCGCGCCTCCCGGAAGCGAGCTGCGGCCACAGCTGCATGCTGTTATAGAGACTGTACGAATCCGTTTGCTGTTGACAAATACTAGAAACTTCGAACTGTGTAACTATTAGCATGTCATGTAGCTAAGACATTCTTGAGTTTGTGAATGAAAAATTTTTAGGTGTCACATCAAATGTTTTCTGGGACGTTGGAAGGGGTTTCGAATATTAATTAGAAAACTAATTATATAACTCGTCTAAAATCCGTGAGACGAATTTATTAAGCCCAATTTAAGCGTCATTAGGACAGTCCCAATGAGCATTTATGGTGATTTCTATCTCTATTAAATGAGATGTCACATAAGAAAAATGCTAACATGACAGATCAATAAACGAGAAAAAAAGGGGAAGAAGGAAGAAACCGTTTCTCACGAGGGAAACGACGTCTACGCTAGAACCGATGCACCAAGAAACGACGAGTTTGGCGTTGGGAGGAAACTGGCCGTTTCTATCGCCTGCTCTCACCCGCCCTGCTGCTCTCGCTCTCACTCCGCTGTCCTCTCGCTCGTCGACCGCCGCGAGTACTCACCCACGCCGCTGCTAGGCTCGCAGGTCGCGAAGGCTCACCCGCTTACCGATTGCCGGAGTTCCCCTGCGCTGCCGCTACGCGCGCACTCCGACCGCCGCAAGGGCTCGCCCACCGCCGCTGCGCCTGTCCGCAACAGCCCTGCTCTCCCATGTCGGCCTCGCTCGCTCGTGCTCAGCTTGCACCGGCCGCGCCGATCTCGCCCAAGCCCGACCCAGCACGCTCGCACGCGCGAGGCCGTGCGGCCCGTGCCGCCGCGTACGCCCGTGTTGCCGCACTCGCTGCGCTGCCGTCGCGCAAGGTACCACTGCCACGCTCGCCGTCGCGCAACCAGTAGAAAACATCTTACGACTATTGACCAGTTCTAGATTTTTTTTCTTTTTTTATCTATATCTATCTATATCTATCTATCTATACTATAAAAGAGCGAAGGAATTGAAAATAGCATGTTGCCTGGAAATTCCTACCCACCCTATGTTTTAGACCTTAGATCATCGATCCAATGCATCTAATCTCCCGTCTTAATCTGACAAATGGGCCCAGCCGGAAAACTTTTAATTCTTTACGCGTGTTTATACGTGTGGTTCCTCGGATCGCTATTTTTTCCCACAAAAAAATTACCCAACCCACCTATACCCCAGGAACGTCGGTCTCCTCAAAACCCACATGCATATACCCACACGCCGGCCTCTTTGACTGTCCCCATCCCATCCATACACGAGGTAGCGGCGGCGGCGATAGGGCTCCTACGGCATGAACGAGTTTGAGCTCCAGCATGCCGAGGGAGTGCTTTGCCGCGGGCTCCTACTCCGACGAGATCGTCTCCACCACGGTCAGGCCGGCATGGAGGGAACCGCCGCAGCCCGGAAGAGGTCCTGGCCGGAGACGGCGAACGGGGCTGTCGCCGGCGGGAAGCGCTCCAAAGGTGAGGCATCGCTATACCACCAGTCCCATGTGCCATTCGCCTCGATTTTTTGGTTCTACCAGATGTCGATTGCCCTCGCTCCTTGCGAGAAGTGCTTCGGCAACTGGATCTGCGTGTGTCCTGCGAGAGTGGAGCGAGAGGGTGTTCTGGTTGGTCGTTTGATTATGCTTGTTATATGCGTGCCGTGTGCGTAATGAGATGCGCATCCGTGTTCGTGACAGGGGATTGGTGTGGGGCCTGGCTGGTTAGAGATTTTGTTTTCGTTCAATCACAAGCTAAGCTTATGCGTGCCGTGTGCGTAATGAGATGCGCATCCGTGTTCGTGACAGGGGATTGGTGTGGGGCCTGGCTGGTTAGAGATTTTCGTTCAATCACAAGCTATGCTTGCATCAAGTAATGCGTGGTTTGGTGGAATAGTAGCTCGTTGCCTCCAAAACTGTTTACGTTCAATCACAAGCTTGAGTTAACGAGTTTTTATATGCTTAGGCTCTTACTCTTTGAACTTCGACTACTAAATTGGACGACTCCTTCCATGACAGGTACCGGCGGCACAGGCTCCTCTGGAGGAAGAAGTCCGCGAGGATGACGAACACGGGGCGCCCCGACACGTCCTAGCTCGCGAGCTTGCCGTACCTATCGACGAATGCCCCTGCAGAACCGAAGCGCCCGTGGATTGGATCACGATCGAGCTAGACTGATGAATTGACGAAAGAAACGAGACGACACTCATGGAAGAGAAGCAGCAGCCAGGCGATCATGGTGCCGCGCGGGGCTGTCCTTCGCACGCGCCGCCTGTGTGACGGTAACAGCGGACGAAGAGGACGCGGGTTGTACTTTTCCGGGACACAGACGCGGAAGTGCAAGCGCAAGTTGCATAATCTAGAAGACGAACTACTCTACTAGGTAATCTCGTGCAGATAACATAAAGAACAAACCTCTGATAGCCTGATCCTGCATGCTATCAGAAGCCCATGCTCATGCATCTAGAAGAAGCAATGATAGGAACCCCCAGAAACTAGAAAATGGCAACTAAAAACGACATATACCTTCTACGCACGTGCGTGCCGCACGTGCATGTTAACTAGTTTTATTAAACAAATGACCAGCCAACATGAGTGGTTACCTTTTATGTTAGTATTTGTGCAATGTGCTTCTCAAGCATCTGAGTGGAAACTAAAAATGAAAACCAAATGAAAAATTAGTTAGATTTACACCATGATCATCCAACCAATATTTGGCCCAGTTATTTTAGCAAACTTGCTAAAATGGTTTATATCCTGCTCGCAGTCCTCAATCTTACAAGGTAAAGTGTAACAAGTTGCTAGCCCAATTTTCCTCAATAACCCCTTGAACCCCAATGTAGAAATGCATGAATTTTCCCACGTAATTTCTCTAGCCATCAAGATTTAATTTTATTTGCAGTTCAACCACTACCAAACATCAAGGCATTACCAGATGTATTACTTTGGTCATTCCTACTACAACGAAAATACTATTAACCTTTATGAGCTATGGAAAGAAGACCCTTGAATGTTAATCGAAATCAGCAAATCACCAAACATAACCAATGCAACAAGCCTGGAGCACAGCCAAGAGTTACTGATACATTATAGACTCTGATCTGAAGCAAGAACATGCCTTGAGCATTCAAAAAACTATCAAAGACAATCAACATGTGACGCACACCACAATGAACTGCTAGTCAACCTTTTTTTTCTATACCAAATACATAGAAGTGACAACATGCTTGGTCCTTCAAATTCCTCAATGTAACATACTTAATGGCAATCTGTAGAGAAGTGACAACTAACACTACTGGAAATCAGGACTTTGGCGAGTGTTTTTACACTCGGCAAAGATCAGATTACACTCGGCAAAGGCTTTGCCGAGTGTTTTTTGACTCGGCACTCGGCAAATTTTGCTTGGCAACATAATGACCGGCAAAGAGACTTTGTCGAGTGCTTTTTTACGGGCACTCTGCAATATATATATTGTTGAGTGCTTACGAAAACACTCGGCAAAATTTTTTCGGCAAAGGTTTTTTTATTTTTTCCTACTGGGAAACCCTTTGCCGAGTGTTTTGTGACTAGGCACTTGGCAAAGATTTTTCCAGGGAAAAAATAAAAAAAACTTTGCCGAGTGTCTACTCAAAAAACACACTCGGCAAAGTTTTTTTTCAAAAAAAAACACAAACTTTGCCGAGTGTTTTGGTATAAAACACTCGGCAAAGAGCCCGAGAATTGCATTTTTTCATTCCATTTTAACAGGCAATATATACACACACACACATCAATCATCACAGCTATATCATCAACATGAATTATATATGACAAGCACATGCATATTTCATAAATCCATCGAAAATCCATTAGAAATCCACCAAAGTTCACCATCACAAGTTCATTATTACAAGTTCGACATCACAAAGTTTAACATCCTTACTACGGTGACAGCGACTGCATCCGTGTCGGACCGGACTACGGCGAAGGGTTGACGGGATCAGCCGCCGGTGACACGATAGCGGGAATGTTTGAACCCGCCGACGGAGGCTGCACAAAAAGAGAAGAGATTGCATGTGTTAGACTAAAAATTGAAAATTTCGGCAGCACCTCCCCCGCACGGGGTGGTTTTCAACCTGCAATAAACAACGGCACGAAGGCCGACAATCCCAACGGCATGAAGGCCGACAATCCCAACGGCATGAATGCATTAAACTTTGATACTCACCGGAGTGAAGAGTCGAACCGGAGCTGGAGCTGGCAACTGCACTACTACACCCGATGCTTACCCGATGGTTTGCATGATCTGATACATTTCCGCCATCTGCTTCTGCGTTGCCTCCAGCTGAGCGCTCAGGTGCACGGTCGTCTCCTTTGTTTCTGCCAGCTTGGCCTGCAGTGTTTCAATCACATATTTCAGTATTGCAAATCTGATCAATGTGTGTAAAGTTCAATGTACGACGACAGGGATGACGGCGAGGACAAACATGGACGAACGTAGATGGCGTGGACGAACGTGGATGAACGTTCGTCCCCTGGGACGAAGGACGAAAGTGGACGAAAGTTCGTCCCCTGGGATAAAGGGCGAAAGTGGACGAAAGTTCGTCCCCTGGGATAAAGGGCGAAAGTGGACGAACGTTCGTCCCTTGGGACGAAGGACAAACGTGGACGAACGTGGACGACCGTGGACGGCGTTCGTCGGCGTGGACGAACGTGGCCGACGTTCGTCGGCGTGGATGAACGTGGACGGCTGGGGCTGCTGCTGCCTCGAACGTGGACGGTCGGGGCTACGACTGCTGCTGCACGGGCGTGGTTGCTGCTGCCCTGCTGCAGCTGCTGCTGCGCGGCCCGGATCCGGTGGCCGGTAGCCGCTCGGAGTGGGTGGCGGTGCGCCGGGGCGGAGGGCGGCCGAAGCACGAGCGGAGGAAGGCCGGAGCACCGGGCGGAGGCAGCCCGGAGCGGGGAGGCGGGCCGGAGCAGGGACACGGCTGGAGCACGGTCGGAGACGGCGGCGCGGGGCCGACACGGCGGCACGCGGTGCTGGGCGGCCGGTGCATGGGACGGTGGCGCGCGGCGCAGGGCGGTCCGCAGCCGCGATGGCTCGGGGCCGGAGCGTGGCGGCGTGGGGCGGACGGGCCGGCCGCGGAGCGCGCGTGGCAGCGCCAGCCGGCGAGTGCGCGGGGCCGAGCACGGCGAGCGCTGCGTGTGCGGGGGCGAGCGCGGCCGGCGGCGAGGAAGACTGGTGGTGCGCGCGGCCGGCGGCTCCGGGGGGTCGGGTGCGTGGTGTGTGTGGTCTAGGTTTTAGGCATCCGACGGCGCAACTTGCTTGAAACCTTTCCAAATTTTTATCATAGCCTCCATATGAAATAACATGACACCTCGACAGGTTTCGTGATTTTTCGACTTCGTTTGGATTTTATATATTTTAAATTCACTTTTCCCGCAAGTAAGTCGGCATGTTACGTCAACGAGATGCTCGACATTTCATGCGAGCTACTGCATACTGCCACAACATACTCTAAATATGATGAGTATCATTTTTTGAATAAAGAAATTTCAATATTCCATGCACCTGCAGTTCAAATTTGAAATACTAGAAAAAAAATCAACGAAACAAAAATAATTAAAAAAATATACCAAGAAAGGTCAAAATTTCACCAAATTTTAAAGTAGGGCTCTAAATGCTGTCACTAGTCTACACAAAAAAATTTGGGTCCAAAATAAATATATATATATATATATATATATATATATATATATATATATATATATATATATATATATATATATATATATATATATTTTTGTCGAGTGCCACTGCAAGCACTCGGCAAAAATTTCTTTTGCCGAGTGCCTGCACCTGGAGGCATTCGGCAAAATATATATTTCCCGAGTGCACTGTGTTGCACTCGGCAAAATATATTTTTTAAAAAAAGAAAAAGAAATTTTGCTGAGCGTAGCACAAAAAACACTCGACAAAATATTTTTTAAAAAAATGTCGAGTGCACGGTGTTCCACTTGGCAAAATAAGTTTTTAAAAAAAGAAAAAAATTTGCCGAGTGCACCACAGAAAACACTCGGCAAAATATTTTTTTTAAAAAATTTGCCGAGTGCACTGTGATGCCCTTGGCAAAATATGATTTTTTCTTTTTTTGAATTTTTTTGCTGAGTGCCCTACGTCTCACGCTCGGCAAAATATGACGGCAGGTGACCGCCGTCGCGGTCCGCCTAAATTTTGCCGATCGTTTTGCTTTGAAGTTTTCTTTGCCGAGTGTAAAAGTTTGCCGAGTGCGACACTCGGCAAAATATTGCTTTGTCGAGTGCCCCGATAAAAAACACTCGGCAAAGTGTTAGACACTCGGCAAAGTGTTAGACACTCGGCAAAGTCCTGATTTCCAGTTATGTAATTAAGTCAAACACTGCAGGCCAAGCCTAGCACTTGCATCTAACTCCAATCCCCAAGGGTTTCAGCAAGCATGACAACTTGAGCTAAGAAAACACTACTAATGACTCATCTCTTCAATATGCTCAAATACAGTTTATGGTCAAAGGATGGGTGTAAAGTCATTAGAAAACAGAAGCCACTGAGAGATCATAAAAGGTAGGAATAGTATGATTAGTTTAGGTAATTTAGGGCATTGTCTATATTATCTTTTTAAAAAATGAAGGAGCAAGTTAGGCACCTTTAATAAAGAGAATAAAGAGGTACACAAATTTAAAGCACAAACAACCCATTTGTACTATAATTCTTCTTTTTTCATCTTGCTTGCACGCTCAGAACTAATCTCTGAAATTGCTTTCGCTATAGAACAGATGGTTCAAGAACTTTTAGAGCTTCTATAAACGGTTTTAAAGACAGATCTATGGAAATGTATATTGACCCAGGAATTCCAATTGTTGCACCACAGGCATCACACCGAAAAAGCCAAAACATTCCAATAACCACAGAAAAAAAAACAGACAATTTTCACTGATTCAGCTTTTAACGGCCTGCTGTATCTTGTAAGACCCAAACCAGCAGAAAAAAGGTGATCATGAACCATGCATATCTAGCTTTCTGCCCCCATAAAAGGAACAAAAAAAAACACCAGGCTTCTCCAATTGTGAACAATGACGGATTGACATCCCTCCGCCATCATGGTTTTTATAAGAATAATAACAAAACAACAGGCTCAGCACACAGAACATTATAAGTGCGGACATAAATTCACGTTTCACAGATGCGCCACAATCAAAAGATAAGTACCTAAAGGTTTAGGGTAAACTGAAGGGAGGAGTCTTAAACATCCAGAGCAAGAATTAAAACAAAGCTCAGAAGCAAGAGCATGAACCTAGCTAGTAAGAGCAACCTGGCAACAAAAAATCTGGATCCAGCTGAAGACGTGCGACTTTTGCCTTGATTCCTGTCACCAGGCTCTCCCTGACCCTTAATCGGTCCATTGCTGCAAAACAAAACAACCAGGACTTAGATGATAGTGCTAGCTATGGCATGTCATGTAGCTAAGATAAGATATAAGGAGATGGAGCCCGCAAACTCCACAAGCATGAACCACAAAGATAAAAATGAAACAGTGTGGTAGTAGAACCACCTTACGCCATGGCAGCAAAGCCAGGCCCTGCCGCAGGACGGAGTTCATCAAACTTCCTCTTGCGTGAACCATGCTTCATTGGGAAGAAATCTGGAGGGAAGGCAACTGTCTCAGTGAAAGCGTGGTCGTGAACAGACCCATGCCACGGGAGCCTCTTGTTGTGAACGTCAAATGTGCAAATGTGATCCACCCAAGGAACATATGAATAAGAGTATCCAAAGAACTGGCCAGTCACCACAAGGCAGAGGGCACCATCCGCCGTGAGGAGAGGGTACCCCACCTTCGCCTCCGGCAACCCCGCCTCCTTGAAACCGTCGAACGTCCAGAGGTCTCTGACAGGAAACCTTGCCTCATTCTTCCACTGCCCCCCAGGCAGTTCCAGAGTCCACATCGTCACCGAGTCATCAGTATGGTGCTTGCCGCGAAGAATGCAGACGAACCAGATGGAATCCCCGACGCAGGCTATGGTCCGGGTCACCTTCATCGGCAGAGGGCAGTCCAACATCTCCTTCAAATTAAGCTGGCACTCGCCAGGCAACTCGATGCAGCAGAAATCCACGGCAGAGTCGTCACTGGCGGTGTGCAGGTCACAGTAGATGAGGGCTTGCGAGAGATCGGCCCAGAAGCCCTTGCCTTGAAAAGAGAAGGTCGGGTCCATCCTGAATCTTTCGAAGACGCTAACCGGCACGTTCCACCTCAATGTCCTCCTTATCTTCCACGTGAAGGTTCGGTTCGTCCCGGTCACCGTCACCGAAGAGAACACGCAGAGAAAGGGAGGCGGCGGATCCGTGTCCGAAGCCAAGGGCAGCTCGCCATCATCACGCTCACAAGCCAAGAAGAATAGCTCGTAAGCGCCGTGGGAGGTGCGCTTGGGGAAGGGCCTATACATAGCGATGACTTTGAGGGAATCTGGCACACAGCTGACCATGGAGAGGGATGCGTCACTGCGGTCGTAGACGAGGTAGTAGGACAGCTTGCAAAAGTTGCGCTCGAGCAACAGGACGATGATCAAAAGGTCCTGCTCCTGCATCATGATGCGGACCACGGAAGGCACCTGCTCATCCTCCTCCTCCTCATCCTCGTCGAGGCTGGCGAGCCCAAGCTCCGAGATGAATCTCTCACGCGCATCGAGCCCAAGCCGCGAGATCAATCTCTCACGCGCATCGAGCCCAAGCTCTGAGATGAATCTCTGACGCGCATCGTGGTCGATGCGGATGCCCAATGTGGAGGTGACAAGCGGGTCGTCGCCGAGGCGCACGCAGAGACTGAGGCCATTCAGCGCCTGCTGCATGTTGTTCCCGCATCCATAAGCCTCCCTGCGAGCGATCTCGATGTTAGTCCACCCTTCCTCTGCCTTGTCGGTAAGCTTGCCGTTGTCCACATTCACGTTGGAATCAGCCCACCCTTCGCCTCCCTTGCCGGCATGGCCGTTGCCCACGAGCAAGTCGTGGTTGAGTACGTAGACAGGAGGGGGACGCCGGGCCGCAGCCATGGCTGACGCGCCGCGCTGGTGGAGGAACGGGAGGAAGGGGAAAGGGTTAGGGCTAGATCCAGATCGGTGTTACCGCTTTGAGGAGGGGAGGCCTCGTATAGATCACGATTTAAAAATTTTTATGTGTTACATAGGATGTTTCACGGATGTCGGTACAGATTTTTATATTAATTAAAAAGCTAATTATATAATTTATTTGGAAACCGCGAGACAAATTTATTAAATCTAATCATTAGCATATGTGTTACTGTAACATTTAAGAGTAATCATGGACTAATTAGACTTGAAAATTTTATCTCATGATTCTAACCAAACTGTATAGTTAATTTTTTATTTATATTTAATATTTTATGAATGTGTTAATGTGATAGGATAAAAAAAATTTGGTAACTAAACACAGCACGCAACTCGACTCCGACTCGCCTCCCGGAAGCGAGTGCGAACGGAGGGGGAGGGAGGTTCGTTCGATGCAGTTGACGCAGATCGTGGGGCCAGTGGACGGTAGATGTGAGGTCTACACGTAGTGATAAGAGCGCGTGGACTCGGTGTACCATGGACCGAATTGTACTTTTTCTGGGCCAGCAAAGCTTCGGGCCTGTATAGATGGTGAAAAAGCTTGGATAAAGTTCTTGTAACACTTTTCATTGTTATTTGATAAAATTTATCCAATCATAGACTAACTAGGCTTAAAAGATTCGTCTCGATATTTACAGATAAATTGTGTAATTAGTTATTTTTTTACCTATATTTAATGCTCCATGCATATGTCCAAAGATTCAATGTGACAGTTACTGTGCAAACTTTTTTGGGCTTTTTTTGACAGCTAAACCGGCTCTTCGTTTTTGTTTGAGCCACTGCCCACTGGGCTCGCATGTGTGCAGTACCGTGTGCAAATTCAAACAAAGACCCACATCACCCTTTGGAACTTTCGGGAAAACAAATCCTCACATGCAATGCAAACTTACGAGTAGCTTTGAATTCGATATCACCCACCCAGTCTCGTTTCGTCTCCCCTAAAAAAAACAGTCTCGTTTCGTTCGTTTGACTGCACGATGTTGGTTCGGCGACTCTGATGATGTTCGCTTGAGAGCCAAATCAGCTAGCCACCAAGCAGTGTTTTTCTCTCATAAAAATCAGCCAGCAGTACTTTCAGCCAGCCAAATCAGCCTAAACGAACAGGCCGTCTGCCGGCAACGCTGCGACGGCGGAGGGATCTGACGTCGGCTTCCCTCTCTCGAGGCGATCAAGCGACTGCCCTGCGAGCAGTTGCGCAGACTTGGTGGGACAACACATAGGGTTTGGACCAGGGGAAGCAGATCTCGACGGTGATAGATTGTTTAGTTTGTAAAGTTTCTGGGTCTCACGTCGGGTGTTACATAAGACGTCGCATGGGGTGTTCAGATACTAATAAAAAAAATTACAGAATCCGTCAGTAAACCGCGAGATGAATTTATTAATACTAATTAATCCATCATTAGCATATGTGTTACTGTAGCAATTAGTGTCTAATCCTGGACTAATTAATCCACTGCAATGCAAATGAAGAAGCGATGTAGGAAGCGACGGCACAAGGTGCAGGTTTTCATATGGCAGGACATGAGCTACTACCGGTGGCTTTGACTGATCCCCCTGCGGCACGCGACGACGTAAGCGTGTGCCCGTGCCACTGCCGCCCTGGGGAGACCATGCATGGCACCATCGGCCATGGCAGTGGTAGGCAGGACGCTGTTCTTCCTTCACGTCGGTTGGTCGAGGCCTCGTTTAGTTTTAAAAAATTTCAAAATTCTTCGTCACATCGAATGTTTGACACATATATAAAGCATTAAATATAGACAGAAAAAAACTAATTACACAGTTTGATAGAAAAACCATGAGACGAATCTTTTGAGCCTAATTAGTCTATGATTGGACATTAATTGACAAATACAAATAAAAGTGCTACAGTAGCCAAAGCTAAAAAATTTCGTGAAGTTGATGAGAAGTTAGAATTTTTTTAACTGTAGCACTTTCGTTTTTATTTGATAATTAGTGTCTAATTATAGATTAATTTGGCTTAAAAGATGTCTCGTGATTTATAACTAAACCGTACAATTAATTATTTTTTATTTATATTTAATACTTCGTGTATGCGTACAAAAGTTGATATGATAGAGAGTAAAAAATTTCAACTTCAGCCTTCATCTAAAGCTTGTGGCCACCGCACACGCTCCGTCCGCAGTGTCGTCGCATCACATCGCATCGTCGGCTCGCTGCCCCCCGCCCAAATTCACCGTGCAGGTGCAGCGCAAAGGCATGCATTGCTGCAGCCTGCAAAAGGCTAGTGCATGGCTGCACCAGCGGGTAGCCAATGCATAAGCATCCTCCACCAGCTACCACGTACAGTGCAGTGCTGTAGAAGAATACTAGCGCTGGGAAAAGGGTAGGGCCTGTTTGGTTTCAATGCGTTAAAGTTTAACTCTCATCAGATCAATATTCTCTTAAATGCATGAAGTATTAAATATAGACTAATTAAATGTATGTCGGCACAGATTAGGAGTAATTTACGAGACAAATCTATTAAGCCTAATTAGTTTAAGATTAGAAACTTTTTGTCAAATAAAACGAAAATGTTACAGTGTTCGTTAAACTTTAACTCCTCGAACCAAACACCCCTAAAAAGCTGCACGCCTCGCCATAGACACATAGAAACTGGGTCTTGTTCACTTCCTTTTCAAATTCTAAATTTTTATATATTTTTTCCATCACATCAATATTTAGACGTATACATGAAGTATTTAATGTAAATAAAAAAATAACTAATTACATAATTTGGTAAAAAATCACGAGACGAATCTTTTGAGCCTAATTAATCTATGATTGGACACTAATTATCAAATACAAACAAAAATAATACAATAGCAAAATTATAAAAAATTTACAATCTAAGCGAGACCCAGGCGAGGGTGTGGCTAGCACTTAGCACGGCTGCAGGAGATAAAGGCCCAGTTTAGTTCCAAATTTTTTTGGTAAAATGGACACTGTAGTATTTTCGTTGTTATTTGGCAAATAGTGTCCAATCATAGTCTAATTAGGTTTAAAAGATTCGTCTCGTGGATTTCGTCTAAACTGTGTAATTAGTTTTATTTTTTATTTATATTTAATGTTTCATGCATACGTCCAAAGATTCGATGTGATGGGGAATGTGAAAAATTTTACAAAATTCTTGGGGAACTAAACAGGCTCAAAAGGAAACAGAGTGAGCCCTTGTTTAGATCCCAAATTCCACCCCAAATTCTACTATGCAAAAAGAAGATTCCCCGTCACATCAAAATGTCGACACATATATGGAGTACTAAATGTAGATGAAATCAAAAACTAATTGCACAGTTTTGTTGTACTTTGCGAGACGAATATTTTAAGCCTAATTAATTAATATTTGGACAATTATTACCAAATAAAAACAAAATTGCTACAGTATGACGGGACATTTACTATGCAAAGTTTGCCTCCCAAATTTGGGATCTAAACAAGGCCTGAGGAGAAGTTGCGACTTGCGAGGTGAGGAACACGGCTAGCTGCAGCCTGCAGCGTGCCCGGCCGCGCATGCAGCTGCCGGAGACAGGCTGTCTCGCTCTTATTACATGAGTTAGGCCTTACGTAGGCCTTGTTTACTTTAGATCCCAAATTTGGGGTCTAAAATTTGCATAGTAAATGTCCCGTCACACTGTAGTAATTTTATTTTTATTTGGTAATAATTGTCTAAATATTGATTAATTAGGCTTAAAATATTCGTCTCGCAAAGTACAACAAAACTGTGCAATTAGTTTTTTATTTCATCTACATTTAGTACTCCATATATGTGCCGATATTTTGATGTGATGGGGAATCTTCTTTTTGCATAGTGGAATTTGGGGGTGATTTTGGGTATCTAAACAAGGCCGCAGTTTCCAAAATTTTTGATTCTACAGTAACATCGAACATTTATACATATGAAGTATTAAACGTAGATAAAAAACTATTTACACAGTTCTCGAGAAAATTGTGAGACGAATCTTTTAAACCTAATTTGTCTATGAAAATTCTTAAGTGCTACGGTACCCACGTGTGCTAATAACGGATTAATTAGTATGATTAGATTCGGCTCGCAGTTTCTTGACGGGTTCTGTAATTTATTTTTTTATCAGTATCCGAAAACCCCTCCCAACATTCTTCCGACACCTCCGATGTGACACCCAAAAATTTTCTTTTCGCGAACTAAACGCAACCTTACGTCCCCTAACACACATACACATACGAGGACTGAGGTCTACAAAAGGTCAAAAACACATAAGCCCTGTTTAGTTCTTAAACATTTTCTTTTCGTCCCATCACATTAAATTTTTAGACGTATGCATAGAGCATTAAATATAGATAAAAAAATAACTAATTGCACAGTTTGGTTAGAAAATCGCGAGACGAATCTTTTGATTTTAATTAGTCCATGATTGAACACTAATTTCCAAATAAAAACGAAAGTACTATAGTAGCCAAATCCAAAAATTTTCGTCAATTAAACAAGGCTTAGTGGCAGGGTTGTCAGCTTGGTCAAGTCATGTCCAACGGATCACCCAAGTGTTCTTTTGTCCAACTTGGCACACCGTTGAGTTGACTCCCAAATGTCACCGTTGAGTTTGGTCATAAGTTTCGAGACTGCTCAGCATAATGACATGCTAGGCAATCCGTGTCGTTGTACGTATATATGGAGCTCAGTGGGGACTGGGGAGCAGTGTAGCTTGTTTGTCATGTTGTTAGCCTTGTTCTTATATATTTGACTCCCAATCCTCCCGTTGAGCAATAGTGAAGGTTTTTTAGTTGACTCCAGTCGAGAGCCCATGAATACTGACTGAGCCTCTCGATCAGCACCTTATCGTGGATGAAGAAACAACGCAGTCAAGTTCTTTGCTTGGCTCGCGTTGCATAATCGTTTATGGACAGCGGAAAGGCGGAAGAGACATCAGTTGCAAAATGGTGATAAATGCGTCTTGTGCGACCAAGCCACGGAAACGGTGGATCACCTAGTCCTTGGCTGCGTGGTGTCAAGAGCGCTTTGGGTGGCATTGCTACTTCTGTTGGGGCTTTACCTCAATCATCCCAGAGAGGGACGAGGGCATCGCTAGGTGGTGGCTGCATCAGCGGGATCGCGTCAACTTAGCTACTCGCCTACTCGGCCGACGTTCCACTCCATGTTTCTGCTCATCGCTTGGACCACGTGGAAGGAGAGAAACAACGTGACTTTTGGGCGTGGATCGGTCAGGAACACCACAACACTCTTTCAGGCGGTTGTTACGGAGGCGGAAGATTGGGTGGCGGCCGACTTTAGAACGCTCGCGGCGCTGGTGGCAATTTGGTCGCAAAATCTGGGATATATGTAATCAAACTTGTAATTGATCCAGTAGCTAGGTGTGTGGTGCTCGGCTTTGGCTACTTGCCAAAGCTGTTTTGAACTTTATAATATTTGGTTACGTTTCTCTTTTAATGAAAAACGGGCTGACCCTCGATCTAGAAAAAAAAGAAACCCTTGGGCCGAAGGTTTAGGGACTACTCAGCCTGATTAATCCAAGCACCCTCGATAAACTTAAAGATCACTTAGGAAAGAAATAAGTCTAAAATTTAGAATTTAATCTGTTTTTAATCAATCAAGCATTCCAAGTGTAGTCCATCATCCTCTTTCTAGCTTGTTCACCGATGCAAGGTTTTTTTTAAGGATCGCTTTTGTCTTCGTCTCTTGGCAAGGAATCCCGTGGAAAATTAGGGATCAAGTGATCACGTCCATTGATATCCCTATGCACGGCGTGCCATGCCTCTGTGAGGGCAAAAGTGGCATATATTTTTCAAGGGCCACATGGTCAGCGGTTATAATTGATTGTGACAACGAGAAAGTGAGCTAGATGGCTGAAAATTGCCTCTCAAGAAAAGCAGAAATTCCACTGTGGCAGAACCACCTAATCTAATGCCCTCTCAAGAGTACTCGTCTTCCATTAGACACTAAGTACCAAGGGAGAACACTAAATTACGCGATTCTGTCGAGCACACCGCAAGGGAGAACTCGAAGATCCACGTTTTTACATCAGGATCACAAATGAGAGAGTAAAGCTTACAACATCCTTACAATTTCTTACGTCCATTTTTAGTACAACATCAGAGTAATTCATTATGTAATTATAACAGCGGAATAGAAACATTATCAGAGTTCAGCGGAAATGAAACCATTTAATGACAAGTTAACATTTACATGAAGAACGTTTAAAATGCATGAAATGATAACAGATTAATAGTATTTTTCTTGTAAAATTTTTGGTGAGAGTTTCAATAAATAACTCTACTCCGCATCGCAAAGGAAATCCTCGCTGAGCCCCCCAGGAGGTTTCCACACACAAGTGTCAGCTCCTCAGCACCTGTCACCTGCAACAGGGTGGAACAAACCCTGAGTACTCAATTGTACTCCGCAAGACTTACCCGTCAGGAGGAAAGAAAAAGACTCCAAGGATTATGCAAGGCTTTCTGGCTTGTGGGTTTTCTGTTTGCAAGAAGTAGCGCTAAAGTGTGTCCTTAATTTCTTACTTTTAATAGCCGTATTTTATTTCATATCCAACCTTCTAAGTAAGCACCTAGTCTATAATCAAGCAGGGTTGAGCAAACTTAAACCATTTCTTTCTCTTTCAACTGCAGTTCTTACTACGATGCCAGAGCGTAGTCAAGCCGTACCGTCACGCAGAAACGGCGATTCGCGAATCAATGTGCCCAGCTGGGTGCCCCGAAAACACACGCCTTGCTTGTACCCCGGGCACAAGCAAGACCAACCCGTTCCACTCCTGTCAAGGGGTCCAGGTCCCCGTCCAAGCTCGGACTCTAAGCCCCCAACACTGCAGGCCCGGCCTCAGTATGGTGCTTAGACCTCCTCAACCCAATATATATAACCACCCTAAAAAGCCGGTCCGGAAAGAGCCGGAACCCACGACAGGAGAGAAACAAGTCTTCCTAGCCCCCATCCGCTAGTATATGCTCAGGACAATAAATCTGTGACTTGACCAGGGTCCAATGCAACGAACGGTCCTTAATTGACACAGGCGGAACAAATGCAACCAGAGCCCCGCTCTGTTGCCCAACCAGGTCCAAGTCCATCCAACCCGTTCCGCCCGGTCTCCAATTATCCATATACCTTTATATTTCATGTGATGGTAACATGATAATAGTAACAATGTTATAATTCCTATCTCTCGCGAGTGACAGGCAATCACTCGACTTCTACCGGAGTCCTGTAGCATAGCATTCTACACGATCCTGTCATACTAGTAAGACTCATGGGATCAAGATATATATGCAAGTGGGTTTCATTCAACTCCTTAAAACTTAATGCACAAGCATAAAATAAAGTGCAGAATAATAGGGGTTATGCACCGGGGCTTGCCTGGGTAAGCTATAACCAAGTTAGCATTTCATCAAGGTGGCACGATCCTCCGGACACCATCCTTTTTGCTGCCTCCGGGTGACTCCACGATCCAACGTCGTCCCTATATGATATGCAATGTGATGCAACGGAAATGTAAATAATCGATGGCAAACGCGACGCTCAAAAATATGTCTACGCTTCTCAAGCTACGCGCGAGCGCGGATGGCTAACGTACTCGGCTACACACCCACGACATCGGAGGAGACATTATTTCCCACCCAATGTTTTGTTATACAAACCGAGGTGTTGCTTTATCATTTTATCGATTAAATACATATTTAAACTAGAGCTCATTAGCTATCTAGCAAGCTGATTATTTTGGGACTACAAAATTTACAGAGAGTAGATAATGATATTAGGAGTTTACTGTAACATTTTTAGAGTCAACACTTTTACCATTTCTTACAAAAATTCTCACAAGTTTATTCTTAGCAATATTAAGCATTTTAGAATAATTAGCGAACTCTAAAAACATTATACAACTATGTGGACAAAAACATACTAACAGTTGGAGCATGATTTTAGGAACCTAACAAAATTGGTTTCATAATTTTTTTTGGACTTCTACACCCTCTCACTTTGAATTTACAAGTTCAAGACATTAATAGAAAAAGAAAACTACTTGATATGCTGAAAAACAAAAAAAATGAAAAGGGCCGGCGCCAGCCATCGGCCCAAAGACCCGACGCGGGGCGCGGCTGAGCGTAGCAAACCGGCCCAGCTAGCAGCCCAGGCGGGGAGCCCGTGAGCACGCCCGCGCAATCATTTTTGCAAAACAGCCCCTAGACTAGTGGGTTACTAAGCCGCGCCATCGAGCACTGTTGCAAAAGAGTAGAGGTTCGCGTTTAAACCCTTGAAGTGCCTCATCTTCTCAAATGGGCAGTCCCCGGCGCCCCTGCGTATGACGACGCGGCACCGGGCGGCACCGGGCGATTACGCCGGCCAACCGAAGGTCGCGAAGGTGCACCAAGAGGGCCGACGTCCACCTCTGGGCCAACGCGCAAAAGCGAGAAGCGACAAGAAGTTGCACGGTGCACTACCGAAAGCTGTCCATGGTGGCGGCGGGACCATGCGACGGCGCTCCTACCCCGGTGACCTAGGGTCCGCACGAGACGGTTGAGGTGGCGGAAAAGCATCCAGGACTCACCACGGACCGGGCTGCGGTGACGGTTGAGTCGGAGGGGTTTCGAGCCGAGCTGGCCACGTGCGCCAGGTCGAAGTGGCGGTGCTCCAGCACGGACAAGGTGGCGTCAGCTCGTCGCCGGTGGGGTCCCTGTTCAAAACAAGACGAGCACCGGAAAGGGGGTACCAGGGCGGCTCTGCGGGTACAAGTAATTGGAAAACCAACGACTCTACGTGCCCTACCTCCGAACGTCGGTGCGGCGGCGCCTTAAGACCGGCGGCGAGGGAAAGCCAAAATTGGCTGGCAACCAAGCTCGACTGCGGCTAAGAGCGCATCGGCCCGCTAGCTAGCTTCCTATTCCACGCACCGACGCGAGGAATCGGGCGAAAATGCCCTGGGCGAGTGGTTAGGAAGGGAGGGAGCGGCGCACGTTCCCCGGCCCGCCACGGGGAGTGGCCAAAGCGGCGCGCGAGTAGGCAGCCGCGTGAGAGAGAAAGACTGAGAGAGGGAGGGTGAATGAGGGGTCGTGCTCGCTGGCCTCCTCCTAAAGCCAGGCGCAGCAGACCGTGCGGCGGGGGCAGCACGCGACGTTCGCCAAGGCAGAGATACAGAGGGCGAGGACGCCTCAGCGCGCAGCACAGGACGCAACGCGATTAAGGGGACGAGGACAAGCTGGGGCGGTCTCGTCATGCCGGCCAACGGGGGCAACGAGGCAGGGGCATCACCTCGGCCCTGTGGCCAAGTCAACTACCGGACGCGCGGGGCTCACCGAAGGCGTCGGTAGCGCAGCACGCGGCGGCCTTCCTCGGCGCGAAGCGGGACAGCGGGGCAGCGGCACAGAGCGGTGCAGCGAAGAACAGCAGCGTCGGATGGCCGAGCCCGGGCCGGATAACACCTCGGCGCGGGCGGCCGCAGCTGGCCAAAGCGACACGCCAGGCCGGCCAGCACGCAACCAGCGGCCACGGCCACCCAGCACACGGCAGCCGCACGCTAAGGGCGTGGTGACCACGGCCAACGGCCAAACCGGTAGGTTACCAAGCGTTTTGACGAATTTAAAAGATGACCAAAACGAGAACCAAACCTGCCAACGCTCGCACCAACGCCAAGTTCTCACTTCGATCCAACCCGCTAAGCAAGAACACGAATTTAGGTTTTTAACATTTTTGTTAGAATTCGAATGCCAAAATGGCATTGCCTAGCGTCGGTTCCAAGTTAGACGAGGTCTAGAGTCGAGGTCGGATGAAAATTATGAATTCGATCGTTGAGTTTACGAGTCACTAGTCAAAGATATTTATGTTCAAAAATGAAAGTTGTATTTTTCATCTACACAACTCGCGCATAAACTTTACTTAAGCGCAAAACCCAAGTTACGTTTTATTTTTGTTATAGAAAATTGTCTTTCAAGCCAAATGATTAAAGCGACCTATCGTTCTATTTTACTAATTCAGGTTTCATGAGCATGTTTTTCAAGTAACCAATTAACCGACATTATCCTTTTATCATTTACGCGAGGTAAAAGATTTTTAAGAAAAACCCGAGAATTTGCTTACTTAGGTTCTTTAGACCCTAATCGAGGTGCTAAGCAAGCGTATAACACCAGGGGTGTTACATCCACAAAACCAGTAATATTTAAGAACTGATCTACAAAAAGATCACATAGATATGTTGATATTTCCATTATGCAAACCTAAATAGGACTAGACAAAATACTCATGGCTCGACAGTCGGCTCAACTTGTAGCTGACTCGACTCAGCTCGTTTTTTTTCTTTTATATATGAGCTGAGCTAGAAGTTCATCTCATTGTTTTAACGAGCCAGCTTGCGAAACAAGTTGAAACGAGCCGAGGCCTATCAGCGATCAAGCCCACAATGATGACCCATGAGGAGGCCTAGCATGCAAGCAACCCTATTATCCAGCGCCGCCAGACGCCTAGACCCTAAAACCCATCTCCCTGTGACAGTGAGCCCAACCTTGCCCCTCCTGGCTCCCCAATGTCATCGTAGAAAAAATTATCGAGCGCCACCGCCAGCAACCCTGACTTAGACAGAGTGTAGCTCCACTCTACGCTCGCCTTAGACCTGAGCATTTTGCGGGCTGAGCCGAAAAAGACATGATATTTCGGGTTGGAATAATCCTGCCCATGATCGGGTTTGCGAGTCAGGCCTATTTTTTCGGACCAGGCATGGGCATGGGTGGGCTACCCGCGAAGTTTATAGTGTAAAACAATTAAAATGAATAGTTTGGGCTGAACTCGGGCCAATAAAAAAATTCTGAACAGCGAGATCTGAGTCCAGATCCTATCCACTAAGGTCTTTGAGTGGGCCAAAACCCAGCGGGCTAGGGCCGGGGCTAATTTGCTCGGGTCTAGCTCGCCTAGCCAACTCCGCTCGTGCTCGCCCAGCGCCCCAGCCGCCGGCCCATCATCGCCCTGTGCACTGCAGCTGCCAGGCTGCGCGCAACGTGGCTACGTCGACACCAGCCCAAACAGTGCCAAAAAATCTCCCCAAAACTATCATCGTCTCCGAGGGTTTAGGCCCGAAAAAGTGCAGCTCTGTCACGAACAGCAGAAATGGCCACTCGTTGGTAGGGTTTTGGCCCCTCCGCCCATCTCCGCCGTAAACACAGCCGCCCGCTAATTCGCCGACCAGCTTGCCATCACCCGCTCGCTGCCGCCCCCGCGCCCCTCCCTCTCGCTTCCTCCTCCGCCCCCGTGCTCACCAACGCCAACGCGGCAACGCCCATGGAGCCCGTCTGCTGAAAACACCCGCCGCCGCCATGCCTCGCGCCCAGGTACGTGCTTCTCTGATCCATCAGCTGCCCGTCGGCGAGTGGACCGGTTCCTGCGGGATTCAGTTTGGTTCGAGGGCGCGGGGCTATGTGGGGGCGTGATCAGCGTAGGGGGATGTGGTGTGACCGTGTGACGACTGAGGGCTGAGGCGTTCAGTTTTGGGTTTAATTGGTTGATTGGCGAGCTCTTATTTGCGGTTGGGTTGTGAGGTCCTGAGCGCGTGGGGTTTTAGGATCATGATTTTGGGTTTTCGCAGTGATGACCATGCTTCCTGTTTGCCGCCGCCTTCTTTTGCACTGCATTTTGCGGGGGTGTTTTGTGCTCGAATTGGTCAGTGCATTTTACGGGGGTGTTTTGTGCTCGAATTGGTCTTATCTGTTTGTGTCAAATGAAGCAATTAGTTTGCGGGGGTGTTTGTGTCAAATGAAGCAATTAGTGTGCGGTCATATATTTGTTGGCAGTGTTTGTTCTAAAACATGTAGTAGTATTTGCTGAGCAGTTCCAACCATTTTGTATTGGCAGTGTTCTTAGAATTTTAGCTCTTAACACTGAGTTGCAGAGTTATTATGTGCTGGAGTCGGGGTTCTGGGTAGCTTTGCTTACCTTGTGCATAATTTTGGCTTTGTTCAGATGGTGACCCATGGCCTTGGAGCAAAAAGGGATAATGCAGGAGCAAAAAAATCTCCCCAGCAAATCCAGATGCTGGAGAAGTTTTACTCTGGTAATTATAAGCTAATGCTTGGAAGTCCTTTATCTTTGTTATACATTTCATTGTTGCTGATATATCTTTTTATCCAGATGTACAGTATCCAAAGCCAGAGGAAATGGGAGAGTATGCAACCTGTGTTGGTTTGACTTACAGTCAGGTCCGTATATGGTTCAAAGAGCGGAGGAGAAAAGACAGGAGGAGGGAGATGGGAGTCATTGGGGCTCAGATGGAAAGGCAATTTAGAGCACGGTCCACTGGACCTAGATCCAGCAGCAGTTCTTCCTCTTGTAACCAAGCTCCCATCTATGTTATTTCACGTTCACAATCGGAGTTGGACACTTGGGGTATGAGCACTGCAGGAGAGGAAAGTAAGATTATATCACAAGTTTTGTTCCCCAAGGATTATATCCTGAGCAAAATTTTCCGCAAGGATGGTCCACCTCTTGGTAGTGAATTCGACCCCCTCCCCCAAAGTGCACATGGCTGTAACAGAGGTACACTGGTAACAATTGTAGGTTATTGAATCTTATTTCTAAATCTTTGGTTTGCTCCCCCAATGGTTGAATATGTGACCGGTTCCACTAGCAGCTATGTTTATTTCTTATTCTTCTTCATTTATGTTCTCATGCCCACTTCAATTGGTATACTGTCCACTTTAAACTGCGAAATGTTGTTGTTGGCAGGCTATTGATTCTCCCTATATTTTTGTTGAGTCATTCATTTACTCATTCTGCTATTGTGTCTGAAGTCATATTATGCATTTGCTTGATTTTGTTCGTCACTGTTCACCAATGCTGAACAATTACATTTACTTGTTTTCTGGTGTAGAACTTTAGTATAGTTTTCTGTTAACTTGGTATAAACAGATCTGTTTGGTTGGTTGATTGACAAACACTACAAATGCCAAATGTTGAGTACGAGAGTCCCTTGGACAAGTGTTTGCCAGTGTTTGATTTCCTGGCAGGCTGGCACAAATGTGGCTGTTCACATCTTCTCCTCACCTGTCTAGATTCATTTCTTTGCCAAACCTTCCCTAATGCTTTGCAAACAAATTGTTGGCTACAACCAAACATGTATTTCTGATTTTCATTTAATGTTTTCTAACAGTACTGTTGCTAACATGGCCCCAATCTTTCATATACAAGTTGCATCATTTTCTTGTAGATGCAGTTGATATATACTAATGGTGCTGCGTGCAACTGATACAAATGTTCATTTTCTTACATATATTTTTCAGACACTGCATGCCATCATTCCTCTGAGAACCAAAGAACTGTGAAGAAGAGAAAGGTACCATAGTTCAATAACATTTAGACTGTTTACTCATGTTTCATTTCATTGGCATATTTTTTATTAAACTTCCACTATGCTATTTGTGTCATGCAAGGATATGATATTCTTTATCCAGATGAACTGGTGTTCAGTTTGATATATTTTTTTGTTTCTTTGCAATACCACACCTGTGTTTGCAAGTATTTTTGGTTATCAGAAATGCAAGTTCTTACCAATGAAAACAAGTTTTTTTTTTGAATAAAAGGTTTCCCCTGCTTTATAGATTTAAAACATCCACAGTTTAAGTTCCAAAATCAAGGCGCAGCACGCTCAGAAAACCATACTGCTAGATAGGCAACAGCATAGCATAACCAACGAAACAAGTATTGGCACAGTTTGCTCAAGTTCAATAGGTTATCCTATTTGTTCTGTGCATCGGTCCCTAATAACACCCAAATTTGTACTGCCAGTCTGCCATAAAGTATCCATGGTCCCTACCATAGTGGCTACATCATCTGTTCAGATATATTTGGAAATGTCGGCACTGCTACTTTACACCATTTTATGGTCAGATGTAAGATTAGGCTCCACTATGCCAACAACAACAACAACAACATAGCCTTTTGTCCCAAGCAAGTTGGGGTAGGCTAGAGATGAAACCCAAAAGAGACGAGAAATAGGGAGACACATAAAGGGACATAAAGGGCACAAGAGAAAAAGAGGTCACGGTTCAGGCACGTTGATTGCCAATCTCCAAGCGCTCCTGTCCATAGTTAAATCCTTAGAGATATTCCACTCCTTAAGATCTCTTTTAACGGACTCGTCCCAAATTAGTTTAGGTCGACCTCTACCGCTCTTTACATTATCGGCCCGCTTTAGAACTCCACTACGCACCGGCACCTCAGGAGGCCTCCGTTGGATATGTCCAAACCATCTCAACCGATGTTGAATCAATTTCTCCTCAATTGGTGCCACCCCAACCCTATCCCGAATATCGTCGTTCCGGACTCTATCCCTCCTTGTGTGCCCACAACACCAACGCAACATACGCATCTCTGCTACACTCAATTGCTGGACATGTCGCCTTTTTGTAGGTCAACACTCAGCACCGTATAACATCGCCGGACGAATCACCGTCCTATAGAACTTACCTTTCAGCTTCTGAGGCACCCTTTTGTCACAGAGGACGCCAGAAGCTTGACGCCATTTCAACCAGCCGGCTGAAATTCTATGCCTAACATCTTCATCAATGTCTCCATCCTTTTGTAGCATCAACCCTAAATACCGAAAAGTATCCTTCTTGGCCACCACTTGCCCATCGAGGCTAACGTCTCCCTCCTCATGCCTAGTCGCGCTGAAATCGCACCTCATGTACTCGGTCTTAGTCCTACTAAGTCTGAACCCTTTCGACTCTAACGTGTGCCTCGATAGTTCTAACTTCCTATTAATCCCTGCCCTACTGTCGTCAACTAGCACCACATCATCAGCAAAGAGCATACACCAAGGGATATCACCTTGTATGTCCCTTGTGACCTCATCCATCACCAAAGCAAATAAATAAGGGCTCAAAGCTGACCCCTAATGCAGTCCTATTTTAATTGGAAAGTCACTGGTGTCGCCATCATATGTTCGGACAAACGTCACCACATCCCTGTACATATCCTTAATGAGGGTAATGTACTTAGTTGGGACTTTGCGCTTTTTCAAGGCCCACCACATGACATTTCTCGGTACTTTGTCATATGCCTTCTCGAGGTCAATAAAGACCATGTGCAAGTCCTTCTGCTCCCTATATCTCTCTATCAATTGTCGTAATAAGAAAATCGCCTCCATGGTCGACCTACCAGGCATGAACCTAAACTGATTTTGGGTCACATGTGTCACTCTCCTTAGGCGATGCTCGATAACCCTCTCCCAGAGCTTCATCATATGGCTCATCAACTTAATCCCACGGTAGTTAGTACAACTTTGAACATCTCCCTTGTTCTTAAAGATAGGTACTAATATACTTCTCCTCTATTCTTCAGGCATCTTGTTAGATCGAAAAATAAGGTTAAAAAGCTTAGTTAACCATACTATCGCTCTGGCGCCTAGGTATCTCCACACCTCAATGGGGATACCATCAGGGCCCATCGCTTTACCTCCCTTCATCTTCTTCAAAGCCTCTCCGATCTTTGCCCCCTGAATTCTCCTCACAAAGCGTCTGTTGGTATCGTCAAATGAGTCGTCCAACTCAAGGGTAGGACCCTCATTCTCCCTATTAAACAGCTTGTCGAAGTACTCTCTCCATCTGTCCTTGATCTCCTCATCCTTCACCAGAAGTCGATCTGTCCAATCCTTGATGCATTTTATTTGGTTGATGTCCCTTGTCTTCCTCTCGCGGATTCTAGCCATCCTATAAATGTCCTTCTCCCCTTCCTTCGTGCCTAGCCGCTGATAAAGGCCATCATACGTCTGACCTTTTGCTACATTCACAGCTCGCTTTGCAACCCTCTTCGCTATTTTATAGCTCTCGATGTTGGCTGCACTCTTGTCATGGTGGAGACGCTTGAAACACTCCTTCTTCTCCCTTATAGCCCTTTGCACCTCGTCATTCCAACACCATGTGTCTTTCGCTTCCCGTTTGCCTCCCCACTCACGCCAAACACTTCCGAAGCCACCTTCCGGACACATGTTGCCATCTTTAGCCACATGTCGTCGGCATCTTCTCCTTCCCAAGGCCCCTCGTCTAGCATCCTCTCCTTAAACGTTTGCGCTGCTTCCCCTCTAAGCTTCCACCACTTCGTTCTCGCAATCTTGGCCCGTTTGTCCCGATGGACACGTACCCGAAAGCGAAAGTCCGCCACCACAAGCTTATATTGAGGGTCAACACACTCCCCAGGTAACACCTTACAATCAAAGCAAGCACGTCTATCCTCCCTTGCAAGGATAAAGTCGATCTGGCTCGATTGTTGTCCACTACGAAAGGTTACTAGATGAGATTCCCTCTTCCTAAAGAGGGTGTTCGCTATCAATAAGTCATAGGCCAGCGCGAAGTTCAAAACATCCTCCCCCTCTTGATTCCTAGTACCATACCCAAACCCCCGTGCACCCGCTCGAAACCTACATTAGTCGCACCAACATGGCCGTTGAGGTCTCTTCCTATAAAGAGTTTCTCGCTGATAGGCACGGTACTAACCATGCTATTAAGATCTTCCCAAAACTGCCTCTTGGTGCCCTCGCTAAGACCTACCTGAGGGGCATAGGCACTGATCACATTCAGAGCCGAATCTCCAACTACCAGCTTGACCAAGATAATCCGGTCGCCTTGCCTCCTAACATCAACGACTCCATCCTTAAGGCTCCTATCGATCAAGATGCCTACACCATTCCTACCCGATGTTGTCCCCGTGTACCAAAGTTTGAAGCCAGTATCCTCCACCTCCTTCGTCTTCTAGCCCTTCCATTTAGTCTCCTGAACGCATAGAACATTTACACGCCTTCTAATTGCTGCATCGACTAGCTCTCTTAGCTTACCCGTTAGGGACCCTACGTTCCAGCTACCTAGACGAATCCTAGTTGGCTCGGCTAGCTTCCTTACCCTTCGCACCCGTCGAGGGAAGTGCAAAGACCCTTGCTCATTTTTCACTACACCCGGGCGTAGATGTAGCGCGCCACTAAGGTTGCGACGGCCCGACCCTTGCTCATTTTTCATCGTACCCGGGTCACGATACGACGCGCCACTAAGGGGATGACAACCCGGCCCTTGCCCATTTAACACCACACCCGGGTTCCGATGTAGCGCGTCGCTAAGAGGGTTACGCCCCCAACGAATCTCTTGTGGGTTTCAAATCCATGAGAGTGGCTGTTTTTTTTACTGTTGGTTCGCCAAACCTTAACACACCCTCCTCCTTTACTCGGGCTTGGGACCGGCTATGTTGAGACGACTTAAGAAAGTCTTCCCGTCAACATATTCTTGAAATTATTTTTCTTTACCATCAACTGCAGATTAAAAAAAAACACTGATTGAAATTTTCATACATGTCAATGTGAGCTGAAATAACTTCCAGTACCATTTCATATTTTATCTTTCTAGTCCATTGTTATTCTCCTCAGAAGTTCTTTATTGTGTCACATAAACTAAAAATATCAGTTCATATTATTTTCCATGTTGAGCTTTCTGACATTGCACCATGTATGTTATCAAATTGTTCAACTGCAGATCATGGAGTCTACTACTACTAACCAGAGATCTGATGTGTATGAGGATACCGCTCCTGTGCGGAAACATGGAATTGGCAAAGGTCTCATGACAGTGTGGCATGCCATGTATTCTCATAATGTGAAATGCCAAAGCGGCCCAAATTTCATTGATGAAACTGGTTGTTTGAGGTCCCTTAGACCATTTGATGATTTTGATGGATTAGAAGATCGTGATAATGGAAGGAAGACTCAAGTAAAGTCTCATTTGTTTGATGTTATTTGGTGAAGATTATATTGTCATTACAGAATTAGCCACTCACAAATCTTTTATGGTTCCTACCTATGTGCAGAATCAAGGTATGACACGGAAAAAGACAGTCAAAAGGAGTAAAGTTCTAGCTAATAGAAAAAAGGTATTTTTCTTGCTTTGCGCGAGGACTAAGAAAAAATAGAAAGCTTCTACAGACTACAGTAGCATTAGCACATTTACTAAGTTGGCCATTTGGAGGAAAAACAAAACCTTTCAATTTTGACATTTTACTTTCTGGGTCATATGAGTGGATCATGAATTTCGATTTTGTTGAACAATGCTGATGATTTCCTCTGTATAGGTGCCGTGTAAGAGAGTTACTGGTCCAAAGGTGCATCCTCCAATGGATTGCCATCTTTCAGTTGATAAATCAGAATCTTCAGAACTACAGACTGAACTAGTGACTTTAGTGGATGATGAGGAGCTTGAGCTCAGTGAATTACAAGCAGGTCCCAATCCATTAAGATGTTCAGCTCACCTGTCTTCAAGTGGTAGACATGACTGCCCCCTTTGTAAAGGTTTGCATATCCGTCTCAATAAGTCATCCCTGTATGTACTCACCTTCTGTAGAAAATAATTATTATAAAGTATTAACTCATTTATCTTGCAGATTTACTTGCCAAGTTTCCTCCACAAAGTTTGAAGATGAAAAAGCTATTCTCTACAAAACCTTGGGAGTCATCACCTGAAATGGTGAAAAAGCTTTTTCAGGTCATATGAATAAACTACTACTTTTCTTTATTATTTTTTGTCATCATCATCATCTTCTTCTTCACAGACCTGATCAGCTGATGTTGCATAAGAAACACTTAATATTAGCATTTCCATCCAGTTTTCTTTTGTGAATAAGGTAGCACATTTTCTCAATAAAAGTAGGCACATTGTGCTGGCTTCCAGTAACCATCCATCGCGATTGCATGTGTTAATCCAGGAAGTTGGAATGCTTTTACTCTTTTAGATACTGAGATGCGACTTCTTCATTATTATTGTAATTCCATTTAGTTTACTTCGGAACATCAATACCTAGAGATGAAACACAAGCTATACATGGTTTTAGTAGCTTTCAAGTTTCAAGTAGTAGTTCTGGGAAGTCAAGGATAGAGAAAAGTTAGCCGAAACACTCTTTTCCCCATGGAGCAACTTGACCCTTAAGAAATCAGTCTCTAGAAACAACTCAATCTAATATAATCTTATCTCTAGACAGCAAAGCATACCATCTTATCTTTAGACAGCAAAGCATATCCTAGAGGCACCATTAATACTACCACGTTGTCACTGTTTGCACGAACAGTAGACGTGAATGAACAGTGCACTAGCCTTAGCATGGCCTGGGCTGCTCCACGGCATGTGCCCTAATGTGCCATGGCGCTCTTCAGGTCTCCTCTTGAAACATCTGGATGAAGTTGACAGCAAGGAATGAAGGATTTACCCTGGGTGCACCTCATCTGGAACACCTACAACACAAATGGATAATTTTCACTTGCTTGGCTTGTTCTGGTGGGATGTAATGTTATACTTCAACTTATTCAGAGGGCCTTTTTTCCTGCTCAATAGGTGGTGGAACAACTGTTTAATCTGGACCGGCATATAGAATGGCATGCAATGCAACAAAAATTCCTTAGACTCTTCCCTCTTTTGTGAAGAATGGCTCCATGCAGCAGCATTGGGTGCAACTTCTGCATCAGATGTTAGAATTACTTAGGTATAATATGGGACACTGGTTTGCAGTTCTTCAGTATGATAGTCATAGGAAAGAATGTCACTACATCTTCTTCATGTAAATCCTCATAGTGGTAGCTTGACAAATCTGGAAACAGAGGAACTGATATACAGATATTTTTATATTTCTAAGGAAAACAACCAAATTTCAAGAACTGGAAGACAGGCTTCAACATTTTGCATTTTGTTGCAATCACATAGGACAAAAGAAACTCTCAGACCATCTCTCTTCTCTTTGTTTTCCTGTATAGTGTCTCTTCTGTGAACTAGCCTTTTTTCCTTGCGCCGTTCCAGCATTCGTACAAGTTTTAGTTCCCATTTATTCATTTTTATTAATACACTGCGGTAAAAGAACCTCTTGGACCATCTCCCTCGTTATTTCACTGGCTTATCATACAAAGTTTTTGGCTAGTGGTCATCTTCTCGATGGTCAAATCTTAATCAGCAAATTCTTCAAGAATTCCCATGCAAGTAGGAAGAAGTTATCTTCTGTCATCAAGTAATAATGATATTCGTTATGTAACCGATTAACTTGCCAAGAAATGAATTCAGTTGTTCCCTGCAGTGATATGCACGGTTTGATGCCACTGGGCCTTGCATACTAGATGAATCTTTGCACTTCAGTAGACTCATGTACAGATTTTTGTGCTGTTGGAAGCATATGTATGTGTGACCTAGTCCTAGCAATGTACATCAGCTCGATACCACTTCAAACCTTACTGAGAAGATGGGCACTTAGCCCAAGAATCATTGAAGGTTGTAAGATAATCAATGTAGCAGCCACAAGAGTTCGGAAATTCGCCATTAAACACCGTAACTTTATTTGAGCGCCTTGGATGCTCAGAACAGTTACATTTTATATGGGCCATATGCTTAGTTGATTTTCCTCTACCTCATTTTGTTATCTAATGATCGGTACACATATATTGATTGGGGAATTAATCCTGACAGGTTATCCGGTTTGTATACACTCATTTTGGCAGTATTGATGTCCACCCCTTCACATTTGATGAGTTTGTGCAAGCATTCCATGACAAGGTTCAAAATTTTGATCAGTTTTCTTTAGAATTAGGATGTTTTCTTGTTTTACTTTCCCATAATCCAAATGTGATTTCCAGGACTCCTTGCTGTTGGGGGAAGTACATGTTGGTCTTCTCAAGCTACTGTTGTTAAAGGCTGAAATGGGAAGTGATGGTGTATTTGTTCCACGATCTTCTAAAGACTGCAGATTTCTCAGTTTCCTGAATTTTGTGAGTTTCAAAGTGTTTATTATCTATAGTTTATTTCAATAGTTGAGCTAATCATTTCCCTGAAGGGGCAATAAGATTACATCTGGTAATTATAGGAGCAATTTTGTTACCCAGTTGTACTAGCTTGTACTGTAGAGTTGTTTGTTGTAATTTACTAAAGGTATTGTTCAAGAAGCACATCAAACAATAGTATGTAAGTATAGTCACTTTACTAATGTAGAATTGTAGCATCGCAGTTTCATCTAACACTATGAAGTCGTTCATCAGACAGAATGCTGACTAATGTCTGAACACTTTGGAGTACCTTCATATTTATAAATTGCCTTTTTTGTTTGGTGGAACGAGGTAGCTTGACTATTTATTTCGGGGTTGCACTGGAGTTGGTTCTTTGATCAGATAAATGATAAAATGGTAATTGCAAAAGTTCATGGATACAGACCTGCAAAGCTAGAGATAATACTTGCTTTTCATAAAGCATATGCAAATAATGGAACAGTTCAAAAATTATTCCACAATACTATGTGTTAATGTGTAATTTTTTGTCTTCCAAAATCAATGTGCTTCGGCAAAGCATTTTTTTTCTTCTGAAGATGGTTTTTTCCAGGTTAGAGAACAAGAATTCGATGCCAATGTTTGGATCAGGTCGCTGAATGCTCTTACTTGGGTTGAAATACTTCGTCAAGTCCTTGTTGCTTCAGGCTTTGGGCCAAAACAACATTTGCTGAATCAGGAATTCTTTAACAAGGTATTACGGGTAGCTCAGCATTCTAAGTTTTAAGTCGCTCCATGTTGCTACTCTCTGCAAATCTGCTAGTGATCCAAGTATCTTTAGTAGTAAAATTCTTTTGGTACCTTCTTCCAGGAGAAAAACCAAATGGTTAAATATGGTTTACGTCCCCGCACACTGAAAGGAGAATTGTTTGTACTGTTGTCTAAGGCAGGAAGTTGTGGGTTAAAGGTTTCAGTACTAGCCAAATCATCTGAGGTATTTGTCTTGTTAGTATTGGAAATAAATTGTTGATATTGGTAACAACTGATTTTCCCTCTGTTTGTTAACTGAATTTGTCTGTAACATTTCCCTGATTTTCATCTTTTCAGATTATTGATCTTAATGTTTCAAGCCCATTAGAACTAGAGCAGTTGATCTCTTTAGCTCTCTCCAGTGACATCACATTATTTGAGAAGATTGCACCTTCTGCATATCGTCTCCGTGTAGACCCCAAAATTAAAGGGGAAGAAGATTCTATATTAGATAGTGATGATTCTGGAAGTGTTGATGATGAGGAGGATGCTAGCAGAAGTGATGATGGATCTTATAGTTCACAAAAGTTCAAATTTCCTGAGAATGAAAATAGACTTGCTCGAAAGAAGGAGAAAAATGCACATGAAAGTCCAAATAAATGTAGTGAAATTGATGAAAGTTATTCAGGTGAAAGATGGCTTCTGGCATTGATGGAAGGCGAGTATTCAGATCTAAGCATTGATGAGAAATTGGATTGTTTGGTTGCTTTGATAGATGTTGTTTCTGGTGCTGGTTCTGTTCCAAGACTTGAGGTAATCTTTAGTAATTATTCAACACTTCTCACTTGCAGTGTGCCATCTCTGTTCTCAAGAAATTTTACCTTAACTTTACTGCCAGTTTGACTATCAGATACTGTTGAGGAATGAGTTTCTATTGATTTTGGCTAACCCTAGAAGGGTAGCTATATAGATAAGCATACATGGGCCTCATGGGACTAGCCGCATGGGCCTAATACTCTTATACTCCAACACCCCCCCGCAGTCTGAACTACCGGCGCAGCGGAGTTCTAGACTGTACAAGAAAGAAAGAACACGCACGAGCCCCCCCACAGACGCAACTAGCCACTGGTGATGTTGAGGCTGGAGCGAAACTCGGTGAAGGTCGAGGACGGGAGGCCTTTGGTGAAGATGTCGGCGAACTGGGAGGTGGTCGGAACATGAAGGACCTGCACCTCGCCGATGGCAACCCGATCACGGACAAAGTGTAGGTCGATCTCCACGTGCTTCATGCGCTGGTGTTGGATGGGGTTGGTGGAGAGGTAGACCGCACTGACATTGTCGCAGTAGATTAGCGTGCTCCGGGAGGGCGGAGTGTGCAGCTCGGCGAGAAGCTGCCGGAGCCATGAGGCCTCAGCCACGCCGTTAGAGACAGCGCGGTACTCCGCCTCGGCACTGGAGTGGGAGACCACAGGCTGGCGCTTGCACGACCAGGACACCAGGTTGCCGCCCAAGAAGACAGCGTAGCCGGAGGTGGAGCGCCGAGTGTCCGGACACCCGGCCCAGTCGGCGTCAGTGTAGACGACAAGCTCGGCGGAGGACGACCGGTGGAGGAGAAGGCCGTAGTCGACCGTGTCGCGGAGGTAGCGGAGGAGTCGCTTGAGAGCAGTGAGGTGAGGCTCTCGGGGATCATGCATGTGAAGACAGATCTGCTGAACTGCATATGTGATGTCCGACCGGGTGAAGGTGAGGTACTGAAGGGCACCAGCAAGACTCCGATATGCAGTGGGATCTGACACTGGGGGGCCTTCTGCCTCGGACAACTTGCCCTGTGTATCAACCGGAGTGGAGCAGGGGTTGCAGTCAGTCATTCCGGCTCGCTCCAGGATATCTCGAGTATACTGCCCCTGGTGAAGAAGTAACCCAGCAGGATAAGGCTCAACAGTGACCCCGAGGAAATGGTGGAGCACCCCCAGATCCTTCATAGCAAACTCCTGCTGAAGAGCGGTAATGATGCGGCGGAGAAGTGGCTCACTGGAGGCTGTGAGGACAATATCATCAACATAGAGCAGTAGGTACGCAGTGTCCGCTCCATGGTGATAGATAAACAGAAATGTATCAGACTTAGCCTCCACAAACCCCAGTGTCAGCAGGAAAGCAGCAAACCGATGGTTCCATGCCCGGGGGGCCTGCTTGAGGCCGTAAAGAGACCTGTTGAGCCGGCAGACCATGTCAGGACGGGAAGAATCAACAAACCCCGCCGGCTGACTGCAGTACACTGTCTTAGTGAGAAAGCCGTGCAGAAAAGCATTCTTGACGTCCAGCTGATGGATGGGCCATGACCGAGCAAGAGCTAGCGATAGCACGGTTCGGACGGTGGCCGGCTTCACCACCGGGCTGAAGGTCTCATCATAGTCGACCCCAGGGCGCTGAGTGAAGCCCCGGAGAACCCAGCGAGCCTTGTACCGCTCGAGAGTGCCATCAGCCCGACGCTTGTGGGTCCATATCCACTTGCCGGTGATGACGTTGGAGCCCGGCGGCCGGGGCACCAAATCCTACGTCTGGTTGGCGAGGAGCGCTGCGTACTCCTCTTCCATCGCGCGGCGCCAGTGAGGGTCCAGCAAGGCGTCATGGATGGAAGAGGGTATTGGAGACCTGCGTGTCGCCGGGCAACACCGCGAGTGCCCGGGGCGGTCGGTGCCAGCCGCGTGCCGTGTCACCATGGGGTGAACATGCCGTGGGTGTCGGTGAAGCAGCGGCGGGTGGTAGACTGGTGGTACGACACGGGCAGGCGGGGACTGCGGCGGTGGTGTCGGTGTCCCCGGTGGAGAAGAGGCCTCGAGCGGCGGCGGCGGCCGCCCACGGCGCTGGTACACGCGTACCGGCTCGGCGAACCGCGTAGGAGGTGCCGGGGCAGCACCAGAGGACGACGGCGCCGAATCCTCATCGAGCAAAGAGGCCGGGGTCCCCGGACCCGCGTCGAGCGGAGAAGCCGGGGTAGCACCAGAGGACGAGGCCCCCGGACCCTCGTCGAGCGGAGAGGCCGGGGCAGCCCCGGAGGACGACGGGCCCGGACCCGTGGAGCCAGGGGCGGCTGAGCTCGGCAGGAGACTTGGTGACGCCAGACCTGTAGGAGACCACGGAAAAGGTGGCTGGACCACCGTGTCAGTGGGAAACAGAGAGAGGGGATCAAGATCAGGGTTGGTAGGGGGTGTGCTGGAGGCGGAGAAAGGGAAGACGGACTCATCGAACACCACATGACGAGAGATGAGGACCCGTCGGGAGGTAAGGTCAAAGCAGCGGTACCCTTTGTGATCTGGGGAGTACCCAAGGAAGACACATAGAGTCGAACGGGGTGCAAGCTTGTGGAGAGCAGTGGCAGCGGTGTTAAGGTAACACGCACACCCGAAGACTCGAAGGTGATCGTACCGAGGGGGTACCGAAAAGAGCGTGGTGTGGCGTGGGAGCGGGGCAGGCAGCGGAAGGAAGACGATTGAGGAGGTAGGTGGAGGTGTGCAAGCCCTCAGCCCAGAAGCGAGCAGGAAGAGACGCCTGGAGCAGAAGGGTGCGCACGGTGTCGTTGGTGGTGCGAATCATGCGTTCGGCCTTGCCATTCTGAGAGGAAGTATACGGGCAAGACATGCGCAACTGAACACCGTGAGAGAGGAAGAAAGCACGGGAGGTGGAGTTATCAAACTCACGACCATTGTCACACTGGATGGCCTTGACGGTGAAGCCGAACTGTGTGGACATCCAAGCGAAGAAGTGAAGGAGCGTGGGAAAAGCATCAGACTTCGCACGCAAGGGAAAAGTCCACGAATGAGAGAAATCATCGACCACCACAAGATAATACTTATATCCAGAAATACTGATGACAGGAGACGTCCATAGGTCGCAATGTATAAGATCAAAAATGCGGACCGCATGAGAATAACTATGAAAAGGAAGACGAACATGTCGGCCCAACTGACACGCATGACACAAATGCTCTTCAGGAGCCCGAGTACATGGAATGTCGGAACTACGACTGAGCTGCATCAGGGCATCACGTCCAGGATGGCCGAGACGCCAGTGCCAGGTAGTAGAGGAAGGAGTGGCGGCGAAGGCAGCTGACAAAACGGATGGCGATGAAGGTGAAGCAGACGCTAGGAAGCGAAGAGTGTAAAGGGGCCCGTGCTGTCACATCGGAGCAGAGGACGCCGGGAAGCCAAATCCTTCACAGTAAGACAAGAAGAGTAACTCCACAGGACAGGAATTGTCAGTTGTAAAACGACGAATAGAAAGAAGGTTGTGGACCATAGAAGGGGCAACAAGAACATCAGGAAGACGAAAGGAGCCATGAGCACCGGCGGTACCCACAGAGGAGACAGAAATACAAGAACCATTTGCGACCATAATGGACGAAGGAAGAGAGGAAGAGGGAGAGTGAATCGACGAAAGTATACCGGGGTCAGGAGTGGTGTGGTAGGTGGCCCCCGAATCAGCGATCCACTCGGGTCCGACCGGAGGTGTCAGGCCCATGGTGCTGAACGAGCGAGCCAGGGCCGCCTGGTCCCAGCCGGCGGCACCCACGGACGTGACTGGAAGACACGAACCATTCGCGACCATGATGGACGAAGGGTGAGAGGAAGAGGGAGGGTGAACGGATGAGAGTATACCGGGGTCAGGGGTGGTGTGGTAGGTAGCACCCGAGTCGGCAATCCACTGTGGGCCAACAGGTGTTAGGCCCATAGTGCTGAAGGAGCGAGCCAGAGCCGCCTGGTCTCAACCGGCAGGTCCGGGCGAGGCGCCGGAAGGTGTAGCCCACGGAGACGCGGAGTAGGCGCCAGGAGGTGGAGCACCGGCAAGCATGGCCGCCGGCGGGCGAGGCTCACCTCCGGTAGCCTGGATGGCCACAGAGATGCGGCCGGCCCACGGGTTGTGGAAGGAAGGCCATGGTGCCCCCTGTGGACCAGCCGGCGCCTGGTTGCCCCCACCACGGCCTCTCCCACGCCCCCACTGCGGCGACGACGACCGCCACGACCCCCCCACGCCCGCTCGGCCCGGAGGGAGGGGGACCAAGAAGAGACGATGACGGTGGAGCAGACGGACGCGACGGAGTAGCAGCAAGGGCCGTCGAGGAAGACGAGGACCCCGGAGTGGCGGCGGACCCCGGCTGGATGCCCTGAGTGAGCTCCTCCATGACAAGGTCGTCACGGACCTGCAGGAAGGTGGGGAAAGGCCGCTGACGGGTGATCCATGTCCTGAGATGGGCGTAGCGGTCACTGAGCCCGCGGAGGACGTTGAGGACCAAGATGCGATCCTCCACGGGCCAGCCGAGGTTGGCCATGCCCTTCATCCGGCGGCAGAACTCGCCAACGGAGAGGTCACCCTGGACAAAGGTGCGGAAACTTGCATCGAGACGCAGAGCCCGGGCTTCGACATTGCCCAGGAACTGGCCCTCGAGCGCAAGCCATGCCCGGCGAGCGTCAGAAGAGTTGCGGACGAGGTCGTGGAGGTCCAGGGAGATCGTCCCTAGGATCCAGGAGAGGACGATGCTGTCAAGGCGCAGCCACGACGGGGTTTGGACGGCGACCGAGGCGTCAACGAGGACGTGGTCGTCGAGGGCGTAGCGGCAGAGAGTGAGGAGGACCAAGTCCCGCTAACGAGCATAGGAGGGCGACTCGGGCTCGAGGACGACCGGAACGAGGAGGCGGATGTTCTGGACCCCCCCCCCCGGCCTGGTAGTGAAGCTGCGCCACGAGCGGGTCAGCCGGGTCGTGCCAGAGGACCACAGTGTGGGACACGGCGACATGCGGCGGTCCGAGGAGTCGGAGGAGGTGGCCGCAACGTCTTAGGAGGCAGGGGAGACGAGGAGCTGCTCGGCCTCGGCGATCTGGCGGGCCAGGGCATCGGCCGCATCACGCTCGTGCTCCCACACGAGGGCAGCTGCACGCACACGGGCCTGCCCCTCGGCGGCCGCAGCCTGAGCAGCGACGAGGGCTGCAGCGAGGGCGGAGTCCGGACGCGTACTGTGGAGGGGCGGCGGAGGTGCTGTTGGGAAGGGGAGCGACGTATCTGCGCCCTGGGGCAGCAGAGGCAGAGCACCGGCGGCGCCCCGCCTGGGACAGTGTCGGTCGCACCCATGCCTGTGCCGGCGGTGGCCGCTGGAAGCAGAGCCGCCCCGCTGAGGAGTTGGGGAAGAGGGGGCGGGCGGACCAGTCCAGGCGGTGGTGGATCGAGGCTCAGTCCCAGGCGGACCGGTCCAGGCGGCGGCGGAGGAAGTCCCAGGCCCGCAGAGGCCGCAAGAGCCCCATCCCCGGACTCCCCCACCGCGTCGGGGACTTGGGCGGCGGCGCCTCCGCCTGGGACAGCGGCGGTCGCGGCCAGAGCGCCGGCGGCGCCCCCTCCCAGGGCCACGACCGCGGCAGGCGGTGGATCGACGGCAGGGGTGGCGGGTCTTGAGGTAGCGCCCACAACCTGGGCCCAGGAGGAGGAGGAGAGAGGAGGGAAACAACTGAAGTAGGTTGGAGGAGGAGGGGGGTGGCCAGCCATGGCGCCGACGGCGGCTGGGGAGAAGGGTGGGGAGGAAAAACAAACCCTAGGCTGTTGATACCATGTTGAGGAATGAGTTTCTATTGATTTTGGCTAACCCTAGAAGGGTAGCTATATAGATAAGCATACATGGGCCTCATGGGCCTAGCCTCATGGGCCTAATACTCTTATACTCCAACAGATACATGAAAGATTGTTACTCTTTGATTCTTTTTTATTGGAAGAGAGACGATCCATAAGTGTGTCGTTATTCTCCCTCTATCCAGAAAGGGATGCAATTCTAACATAGTACATAGTCAATGCATACTAAGTTTGACCAAGTTTATGTAGAAAAGTATCAATATTTATGATACCAAATAAGTACCATTAGATTCTTCATTGAATATATTGTAATATTTTAACTATTTGATATCATAAATATTGATGAATGTCGTCAAACTTTAGGTAGTTTGACTAAGGGGAGAACTAGAATTTCATTCTTTTCAGGGCGGAGGTAGTACTTATTATGTGTAGTGTAGGTTGATCACTGTTTCCTGAAAATATCTTTTTCCTCACTTGTATTGTGTTCAATAACTGAAGCGTATCCCATTACTTTTCATTTCTTTCAGGAATCACAAAGAGTCTTGCATAATGTGCCAAGAGTGCATCCACCACAATCAGGTGGGAAAATAAAGAAATCAACAAAAAGCCTTTGTCAATATAGCGATGAGTCCTTAAATGGATCAGGAAGTTTGGATTGTTGTCATCAAGGCCGACCAGGAAGGCGAAAAAATCAGGATTACACCACTGACCCTGGAAGGAACGATCTGCCTGTCGCTGCTCATGAACCACAAGTTGTTCTCTTAGGATCAGACCGTAGGTATAATAGCTATTGGCTCTTCCTTGGTCCTTGTAGGGAAGATGATCCAGGGCATCGTAGGGTCTACTTTGAGTCCTCAGAAGATGGTCACTGGGAGGTGATCGATTCACCACAGGTTGTCCACATGCCAACTCTACTCAGATATCAATTTTCTTATTTGAGGTTAATTTTGTAAAATGACCTTAGCCTTTTTTGGGGGTCATTGCAGGAATTACTTTCCTTGCTATCTGTCCTCGATAGCAGGGGCACTAGGGAAGCACATCTCCTTACATCGATGGAAAAGAGACAAGCCTGCCTTTTTGAAGCCATGAAAAAACATGTGGAAGGAGGGAAGGCAGCCAGGCTTCCAGCCTCATCTGATTCATATTGCTCCCAGACAAGTAGTGGAGATGGAGCTTCGCCCAAGACAAGTAGTGTAGATGGAGCTTCACCTGTATCAGACATTGAGAACACTTCTGTTCCTACAAGCCTCAAAGATAGTAATTTTGATTCATCATCTGCCATAGTAATTGAAAGTGGGAGGAGAGGTGATGAAAAAATATCTATGTGGGAACGGTTGCAAGAATTTGATAAGTGGATCTGGACTTCTTTTTACTCCATCCTTACTGCTGTTAAAAGTGGCAAGAAGTCATTTAAGGAGTCACTAGTTCATTGTGAAAGTTGTCATGATCTATATTGGAGAGATGAAAAGCATTGCAGAATATGCCATTCAACTTTCGAGGTTGGTTTTGATCTTGAAGAAAAATATGCTGTACATGTGGCGACGTGCCGGGAACCTGAGCTTTCACATGAGGTGCCAAATCATAAATTTCTGCCATCACAGCTACAGGCACTTAAAGCAGCCATTCATGCTATTGAGGTTAGTATTTCAAAATACATGCAACTCCTATGCAGTTTCATAATCGGGACCAATTTGTCCACACACAGGATTATAACCTACTTATACAAATAAATTGATAAACACATGTTTCTAGTCGGATTTAATTTTCTTATAATCTGTCACATGTAGGCATCTATGCCTGAGGCAGCTTTTACTGGTTCTTGGATGAAGTCTGCTCACAAGCTGTGGGTTAAACGGCTGCGACGAACATCATCATTGCCAGAGCTTTTGCAGGTCAGTAAAATATTTTCAGGTCTTTATTTTTGTTTTTTAATACCTGAACCTTCCATTGCAGTAGTATGTTTAGTTTCTACTGCCTTTCTCTTACCATGCTTATATTCCGCTGCAGGTTCTTGTCGATTTTGTTGGGGCAATGGATGTTGATTGGTTGTACAAAAGTTCATCTTCTGCGAGATTTAGAGCATATCTGGATGACATCATTGTCTACTTTCAGTCAATGCCACAAACAACATCAGCAGTTGCACTTTGGGTTGTCCAATTGGATGCCCTCATTGCGCCTTATTTGGATAAAGCCATGGCAAGTATGTTTTTGTTCACAATCGCAATGTCTAATGTTCATAGTCATCTTATTCCCCATAGCTGATGATGCATCTGATTTTTGTTGCAATGTTATCTTTGGAAAAATAACAGTTTCAAGGTACTGAGGTCTAGAAGCTGCATTTATGGTTCATTGTGTTCTATCAATTACTATCAGAGTTTCATAGTCAAGCAAGGGCTGGTTTGGTTTGTAGCCACAAGTTAGGCACTTCCTTAGTGTGTTTGGTTCACGCCACAACTTTCTTAGCCCTATTTCCTACATGTCACTAAAGTAATTCACAACTGTGGTGCCCATTTTGTTGGCCACACCTTTTGTGGCTGCCACGTTTTGCCTAAAACCTTGGTTGTGGCAAAGTTAGGCGCCAATCAAATAGGAATATTCATACTGCTTGAAAGACATTTGTGATTGATATTCAACTTTGTGGCGAGGCTTCATTGTATATGTTCTTGCACGGTATTATCACTTACACTTACAAACAAGAATTTTGGTTATTATAAGTTGAAAATTCTACTTTGTAGTTTCTATCTGTTCCTGCGCCTTTTTGTTTGTTATTTCATCAATTTACATTTTGTTGATTCTATGATGCAGGACAGGTGGTATGTGCTAGGTAGCTAGGAAGATGGATTCATTTGCGTGATGCTCAAGCACCCCGAGCTGACTTCTTTTTCTGGCGTCATTTGCAAGTTTTTTCTTGATGAAAGCTTTTCATCTAGGTGAGAGAACATGGGTCCGCTTTGAGCTTGAGAACAAGATCTCGCAACTTGCTGTAAATCATGGAATATATTGTTTCCTCCCACCGGAGCATTGTGTCATATAGTAGACAACGGAAAAGTTTTGTCAATAATCGTTGCTCCAGATATGTGAAAGTTTTGGCTTTCCTTGTAGCGACACAATTGGGGTGTAGGCCATTTCTGGAACAGACTGCTGTCTGTAGGTGGTGCTGGTTGGGACTTGCTACCAGCTGCGCCCTCCATAGTTTTAACGAAGGGGTGGTTATAGTTTTGTTCCTTCTATCTCTGTATATGCTACGTAGCTCCTCGTCCGTGAACTTTCAACATTGGGTGTGCCCTATTTTTGTATGGTGTATAACCTGTTTTCCTAATAGAGTGGCAGTTGGAGTCTTGGAGACACCACACATACAGCTGCAATTTGTTAGCATGTAAACCTGGGTTGGTTCCAAGTCCCCCTGTTTTAGGGCCTGTTTGGGACTGCTCTGCTTTAGTTTTTTCAGCTTTGCTCTACTAACTTCACCATGAAGCAGTCCCAAGCAAACCCTTACTCATACACATGACAGTTGAGTAGTTGACACATCACACTTGCTTATACGTTTCGTTTTGTAAAGGACTCTAGTACCAGACGGTGTCGAGCCCCATGATGGGCTGGCGGCTGGCCCAGCACATGTTTCGGCCGCCACACAGCAAAGACCCGCTTGGCGTCGCCGCCGCCGCCGGCGGCGGCGGCAAGCTGAATGTGGTGCTGCTCCCGTGGCTGGCGTTCGGCCACATGATCCCGTTCACGGAGCTCGCCAAGCGCCTGGCGACGAGGGGACACGCCGTAACCTTCTTCTCCACGCCGAGGAACGTCGCCAGGCTGCCGCCCGTGCCGGCGGACCTGTCGCCCCGCGTTCGCCTCGTGGCGCTGCCCGCGCCCGTCGTGGAGGGCCTGCCCGAGGGCGCCGAGTCCACGGCGACGTGCCGCCGGAGAAGCAGGAGCTGCTCAAGATGGCGCTCGACGGCCTCGCCGCCCTGTTCGCGGCGTTTCTCGCTGACGCCGTCGCCGACGGTGGGAGGAGGCCCGACTGGATCATCATGGACTTCTGTCACCACTGGCTCCCCGTGATCGCCGAGGCGCACGGCATCATCGTGCAGGCGGCCTGGATCGCGTTTATGGGCCCCCGGTCGGCGAACGCCACGCACCCGCGCTTGACGCCCGAGGGCTTCACCGTGCCGCCGAAGTGGCTTCCGTCGTTCCCTCCCGCCATCGCCTACCGCCGCCACGAGGCCGACTGGATCCTCGCCGCGTTCCAGCCCAACGCGTCCGGGGTGTCCGACTTGGACCGCTTGTGGCAGGCAATGGATGGCACCCGCCTCACCATTTACCGCAGCTGCGAGGAGGTCGACGTGCCCGGGGTGTTCCCCGTCCTCACCGCTCTCTTCCAACAGCCGGCCGTCCCCGCCGGAGTCTTGCTGCAGCCTGTACTCGACGACGACCACGACTCCTCCATATCAGTGTCAGGGGCACGTCCCGAGGTCCTTCATGATGGAATTGATCTCCCACCGATTAGGCCCAACGGCCTAATTGGGCCTTGACTCGTGCCCTGATCGGGGACACTCAACCCATTAGCGGTTGGTGGGCCCCGTCGCACAGTGCCATATAAGAAGAGGTGGGAGCCACGGGCTCAGTGCGAGAGGTCTAACGCCACAGTACACCCACCGTCTAGCCCTAGCCGATCCCGAGGGCGGCACTGCCAGCGGCGGGATGCCCCACCAGTGCCTCCACTGCTTCACCGGTTGCCATGGTTAACTTCCTCTTCGTCAAGCCCGACGGTTAGGCATCCTCACCCTCTCTCCCTTTCCAGTTCATATCCTAGGATGATCTACTTGTTCTACCCGAAATGCAAAGTTTTGTACCCGCTAGATCTATCACTGGACGATTCTTAAAGTCTAACATTGGTATCACGAGCTAGGTTGCAAGTGTGTGATCTAGATCAGGGTAAAGAAAAGAAAGAAAATGAATTTAGTTTCTGAAGAAATCCCCAACCCTAACCCTAGAAGGGCAAAGAAAGGTTGGTGGAGGGAGGAGCCTACCTGTGACTTACCTCGACGCCACCACTGCCATCGTGCGGGACAGATCCCGCCACCGCGCGGGAAGAGACACCGCGGCACCGGCTCGCCGGCGCGCGGAAAGGGGACCTCGAGCCGTCATCGTACGGGCTCGGGTCAAGGGCCTCAAACGCGGTCGCATAGGGCACCGACGCGCGGCCGCTCGACGGAGCTGCGCTCTACCCACCGGGGGGAGCGCGAGCTCCGGCGAGGGGGCCCGCGGCGGCGCCGTCTTCCTCCGAGCCGCCTCGGGCGGCCGCCGCGCTGCTTGTCAGGCGACGCTGTGAGTTGACCAAAAGGAAAAGACCAGAAGGGAAAAGAAAAGAAAAAGGAAAGGGGGTGCCGATGCGGGGGAGAGCACCGGCCATCCCGGCGGTGTGCTCACCGGCGTTGGTGGCCGACGACCGGCATGCTGTGCTGCTCTGTGGCTAAAGCTAGAGGCTGCGGCCAGAGAAATAAAAAGGGAAGAGAGGGAGCCGACCGGCCTTGCACCGACGGCAGTTTTCCATCACCGGCGCCGACACCTCCATGGACGGCTGCCGCCGTTCAATGGAGCGAGGCACAGAGAAAAGAGTTGAAATGAGTTAGGGTTTTCGGGCCGCTCGGACTGCTCCAGGTTTTGTTTTGGAGAGAATGACGGGGAACCGTCCGATCGTGACTGACGGCCGAGATCGGCCAGTGGCCAACTGGGCTGCCTTTCGGCCCAGGCGGGATGACAAAATGCCGGCCCAGGCCCAGGTTGTGGCCTGGGCGCGGGGACTGGCTCGGCCACGGGCCGTTTTGGCCACTGGGCCGCAAAAGAGCGAGCTGCATGGGCTGCGCGCTATGCTGAATGGGCCTGCTGCTGCGGCATGCTGGGCCGTGAAAGAGCAAGAGCGTAGATGGGCCTTGGGCTGTCCGCGCGTGAGCTGCAGGCCTCGACCCCGATCAGGGCCTTCAGGCCAGATGCAAAGTGAAAGTGATGTGTTTTTTGTTTTAATAGTTTTCAGAAGCATGCATTGATTCATATTAAGTTTTAATGCATGACGTTATCTCTAAAATTTTACACCAACGTGTATAATTCTAGAGAGTAGCTGAGAAGAGTGAAATGCTTCTGAAAAAGTAGATCATTATGTTTTCGCTGCAAAGTTAAAGTTTATAGTCTTCCCATTAAATCCGAATCAACAGGAGGATTTAATTTGAAGAGCACTTATAGTTATTCAGTAAATAATAATGAAAAGCTGATCCTCCAGTTAAAGTTGGAACCAATGGGAATTTTAAATTGGAGAAATAAACAGTTTATAGCTAAGATAAATTATAATATTGTTATTTTCTAACCAACGTTGATGATAACAATATTATAAATTTATTTAAGAGTTTATGTTTAAAGAAAATTATGATATTGTTATTTTCTGACCAACGTTGATGATAACAATATTATAATTCTATGAGTTTTATGTTTAAAGTTTAAATCTCTGATAAATTTTATATCAAAGTGACCAATTTTCAGAGAATAGATAAGAGACAATAGATGCTCCAGAGCGAGCAAAATGTAATGTGTTTTTATGTTTCCGCTGCAATGATGATGATGATGATCTTTAAAATTAAATTCGAACAAACGGGAGAATTTAGTTTTGAAGAGGGTTATAAGATAATTGAGTTTTCATATGTTAATTCCATTTCTGCCCAACGGTGATGTGGAATTGATGTATAAGATTGATGGTTTTATTCTATTTCTGCCCAACGGTGATATAGAATAGAACATAAAGATTTAAAAGTTTAATGTGCATGTCTTTAACTAGACCAACGTAGGGTTATTTTCATGCTCATTATTGATGATGTTTTTCAGATAAAGAACTTCATGCCTTTATTCTTGAAGGGTGAAAAGAAAATGAGCTGGGTACTTGTGACTCAGAAGATGAAAAGTGCAATATTTGCAGAAAGAAGACCATTGTGTAAGGGACTACGGTCTCTTTAAAGAATGACTTCAAAAGAAAGAATTCCAGGATATTGATCCAAGAAAGAAATAGAGCAATAAGAGCTTAGTTTAAGAGATGTCTTTTATGTACTCTTTAAAATAATAATAATAAGTAATATAATTTTAGACTTAATCATCATGTTTTGAAATGTAATAAGTGACATGCATGTTTAATTTGACCAACGTCGGATTAACCATGTGTGTTAAAGAGTATTTGGATTTATTCCTAAATTTGATTGATTATGAGTCAATATTGACATTTATGTCCCTTCAAGAAAATTATCTCGCATGGCGGGAAAAGTTTGTAATAGTACCCGTATGACGGGAAAAGCTTGAGAAAATACCTGCATGGCGGGGTAAAGTTGGCATAATACTTATGTTAATAAATCCTGCATGGCGGGAGAAATTTGACATAGTATTTATCCTGCATGGCAGGAGAAAATTGTAATGACTCATGTGCTTTGAGTGTATTCCGCACAGGGAGAAAAGTTAAGGGTAGCTCTTATGTTATCCTAATCTAAGTTTAAGAAGAACAGAAAGTTACAGACGAACCTCAAGATAAGAATGACATGCAAGCGTGACTTGCGAAAGTATCAATGATAAAAGACTCTGTTGAGTTCTTGAAGTGAAATGAGGGAAAAGTACTCCTAACGAATTAAGAAATAATTTCATTTGCATGATGTAATCATGTGGATGAAGAAAGTAATCAAAGTTTTCTCATTCACAAGAGTTCTGGATAGTTTTCGAAATTGTGGTAGGAAAGTTCGTACCACATTTCGAGGGGGAGAAAGGTAAGACAATTAAGAAAGATATTTCCCCATTATTCAGACAATGCGATGCATACTAAAGTGATCTATAAAAGATGAATGTGATTGTCGGGGGAGTAAGACGGTCATAATATCGATACCCCTAAAGTAAAGATATAGCTAAATTCATGGACCTTTTACAGTTCCAACAGAAAGATAGCATAGTCAGCCAGTATTTATACTGGACGTGTTCAGAGTTTTAAAGGCGGTGCTAAATGCACCATAGGTGTTAAATGCACCATATGAGTTTTAGCAGATTGAACCCAAAATAAGAAAATTAAAGATGGGACAATCTGGGGGAGCATGGTATAAAGAAACCTGACTCCGCAAGGAGGATGAATAATGTAAACGAGGATCTTGTTACATAGGACTTTATAGAATCAATTGTCTTTTGGCAATAAAGGTCAAGAAATGCCAGTAGCTAAGGCCCCAGAAAGTCTCAAAGAATAAGAAAATCAGATATTTCTGACGATTATAAAGTCTATATTAGTGAAATTCAAATGGAGGGTAATCCCACCTAATTTGAAGAAGCCATGAGTGGCGTTCACTCGTCCAAGTGGCAAGAAGCAAAGAAAGATGAAATGAAATTGATAATACCAATAATACTTTGGGATCTAGAATAAATTCCTAAGGAGCCAAAACAGTAGGCTGTAATGGGTCTACAAGACAAAATGTGACTCCAAAAGAAATATGTAAAGATGTGGAGCGCGACTTGAATTAAAAGTTTTGCGCGAAGCGAATGAATAGATTACAATGAGTGCTAGTGGCACATCATGATCTGAGTTACATCAGATGAAAGTAAAGATAACATTTCCTAATGAGATTTGTATGAAAATAATTACGTGGCACAACCCAGAGGTTTTGTCATGAAAAGAAAAGAACGTAAGGGATACCACCTGTAGAAATCTCTTATGGACTAGAGCAAATCTCTAGATAGTGGCATTTAAAGTTGAAGAGTCAATTAGAAATTTTGGGTTAAAGATAATGAGAGGACAATTGCGTATGTACAAAGTTATAGAAGGGGAAATTCATTTCCTAATCTTGTGTGGTTGACACCTTAATGGTTAATAGTGATGTCAATCTACTGCATGAGAAGAAGTTCTTGTCCTCAAGCTTCAATGAGAAAATTCTCGGTGAAATGTATCTCGTTAAAAGAATTGAAATTCATCGAGATAGAATAAAAGGGGTATTATGACTATCGCATAGGCATGCTAAGAGAAGTTTCTAAAGAAATAAAATACCTATGCGGATAAACCTACGCCTGTTCTCATGGTCAGGGTAATAGTTTTGAGAACTTTAATGTTCCAAAAGCAATGTGAGATTGTTATAGATGGACGTCCTATATGCTTTAGCTGTTGAAAGCTTAATGAGTGCAAAGATAAGACCTTGCCCTGACATAGTTTACGTATCCGGGTTGTTTTGGCAAAAGTCCAGTCCAGATATAGATCATTGGAATGGAGTAAAAATATCGGCCTCATGCTAAAAAGGAAAGAACAAGTACTCTCAAGTAGTTGTGGGTACAAATGTTAAATTTTGACGAGATGTTTAGTGAAACCCACATAGTAGCTAACACTCGCAGTTGGAGTTTTATTGTGGAAAAGCTCCAAAGGAAACAGTTGTAGTATCATCAGTGATGTAAAGTTATAATATAGCATGATATGAGGCTGAGGGACAGGCAAAATGGTTAAGGAACTTATACCCGGAATTGATAATGGTTGTCAACAGCAATAACCATTTAAGTAGTTTGCTCCTATAACAACGAGTCAAGTGTGCTGCCAAACACATTGACACTAAAGTTATACGTTGTTAAGGAGAAAGTCCGGAATCATACCAAAGGGTATTGAACATATAAGTGACAAGAAAGTGTTTTCGGATCCGCTTACCAAAGGCTTACCACCCAGTGTGTTCAGAGAACACACAGTCGACATGGGTTTATGGTATAGCCTATGATTTCCGGACAATAAAGGGCCCAAAGTTAAAGAATCTGTTTCAGATCAGAGATGTGTATTGTAGCTGTTGAATCTATCGGCAACTGACCGTGACGATGAGGCATGCTCTATACACTGATTTGTGATGGAACAAATAAAAGTAAAAGAAATTAAAGTCAAAGTTTAAAGTTAAAGTAAGTTGAGATCAAGGGGGAGAATGATGGAATTGATCTCCCACCGATTAGGCCCAACGGCCTAATTGGGCCTTGACTCGTGCCCTGATCGGGGGCACTCAACCCATTAGCGGTTGGTGGGCCCCGTCGCACAGTGCCATATAAGAAGAGGTGGGAGCCACGGGCTCAGTGCGAGAGGTCTAACGCCACAGTACACCCACCGTCTAGCCCTAGCCGATCCCGAGGGCGGCACTGCCAGCGGCGGGATGCCCCACCAGTGCCTCCACTGCTTCACCGGTTGCCATGGTTAACTTCCTCTTCGTCAAGCCCGACGGTTAGGCATCCTCACCCTCTCTCCCTTTCCAGTTCATATCCTAGGATGATCTACTTGTTCTACCCGAAATGCAAAGTTTTGTACCCGCTAGATCTATCACTGGACGATTCTTAAAGTCTAACACTTCAATGGCTGGACAAGCAGACACCCAAGTCTGTCATCTACGTCGCGCTGGGAAGCGAGGCGCCGCTGACCGCCAAGACCCTCCATGAGCTCGCGCTGGGCCTTGAGCTCGCCGGCGTCCGCTTCCTGTGGGCTTTCCGCAAGCCGGCCGGCATGTCCGCGCCCGGCACCGACGACGACGTGGGCGAGCTGCTGCCCGCCGGGTTCGAGGACTGGACGCGGGGGCGCGGCCTGGTGTGGCCCGGGTGGGTGCCCCAGGTGCGTGTGCTCGCGCACGCCGCGGTGGGCGCATTCCTGACGCACTGCGGCTGCGGCTCCACCACCGAGGGCCTCGTGTTCGGTCACCCGCTGGTGATGCTCCCGTTCGTCGTCGACCAGGGTCTCATCGCGCGGACGATGCCGGAGCGCGGCGCTGGCGTGGAGGTGGCGCGGGACGAGAGCGACGGCTCATTCGATAGGGACGGCGTCGCGGAGGCGGTGCGACGTGTCGTGCTGGAGGAGGACGGCAAGGTGTTCGCGAGCAACGCGATGGAGCTGATGGAAGCTCTTGGCGATCAGCGACGGCAAGAACGATACATGGACGACCTTGTAGGGTACCTTACACGCTACAAAGGGGTAAGGGCTGGGTAACTACACTTCCTGACTGTGTCTATCCAAGATAATTAAGCTTTGCACGAACTTTAAGCTAATTAGTGTTGGAAATAAGCTCTGCATTGCAAAGACCACTCTGCTTTAATTACTACTCCCTCGCGGTCCAATTACACTTAACCATTCATTTATCTTTTTTTTCTCTATCACATTTGCGCGTCTTTGTATCAAGGTAAAGAAAATGTTCCATACACACGCCTTATTGGCATCCTAGAAGGTTAATAAAGTTTTACATGAACGCCCAACCTCTCACTAGTGTACCTTAAGCTATATTGTTACATTGGGCAGTGAACAACTCAAATTGCGGCGCCGGCTAGGAGGCCTATGCCCAGGCTACCGAGCCACGGAGGCGCCGCTTGCGCGCGCCCACCTCGCCGTCCGCCAAGAATAACTCACACAACGCCTGCATATGAGCAGGGTCACCGTTGAAATCTCTTCATACGCCTTCTTGGTTGACGTTGACGACGACATCTCGCTGGTTAGTCTCAGGCGCTTCATGACATGGTACTCACCTCGCTTGGACGCGGGATGTGAGATATGTGTTGCGTCGCTATCCTTTTGCTTCGTGTTGGGAGTGCGGGCGGTGCACGTCCGCCATGGGCCGCATCATCTCCTGGCACCTCCGGGTGCGGCGGCTGCCTCCTTTTTGTGATTTGGTCGGTGAAGCACTTGAGGCGTTTGTCGGCTGAGGTTGTCTGAGGTGATGGAGTGCAATTGACGGTGTCCATCACAGCCACAATTGTCGCGTCGACACCTGGTGGGATGGCACTGGAGCTTTCTAGGTGCGCCTTGGCATCCACAACGTCGGGCTGTCCCCGTGGCGGCGTGACTTGTGGCTGCCTCTACACTGGCGACAATGGAGTCGAGTTCGTTGTTCACTGGGTTGCCTTCACCGAATAACGGGTGTCCACCAGCAATGCTTCCACTTGTTAAGAGACCACCGTCGGAGCAGACGGGCACAGAGGCATTGGTGCTTCTACTAGCCAGCTCACGACGAGCGAGACGGCAAGCTTCTCTAGCATTGGGTTGACCCACGCAGCCGGTTGCAGAGCAATGAGCGCGCATTGGCAACGAAAATAAGAGAGCAGAAAATTGTTACAGAACCGACCAATTATACAAAATTAAATAAGAAAATCATCCGCCAGCGTAGACGATTTAGCAAACTTAAGCCCGTATAACCCGGTAGTGCGTGAAATCATGAAGGATTTCGAACCAACTCACATACCAACCAAGATCATAATAAGTTTAGCGGTCACCATCACATAATACATAAAAGTTCGCATCATAGATACATCGGAGTTTAAACATAGTTATTACAAACTGAGCTCGAATAGAAAGTAGTGGAATACATTTGTTCAAATTCACACACACACAGAGTTCAATTACAGTGCCAGTTGAGGATCATCTCCAACAAAAACATAAGACGAGACGTAAGGAATGACCATGCCCATGGTCCTAAGCATCACCCATCGCAGGATAGAGGCAGTTGATACAGTAGCCGTAATACATCTGCCCATCTGCAATAAATGAGAACAAAACCCTGAGTACGAGAAGGTACTCAGCTAGACTTACCCAACATAACCGAAAATAAAGTGACACCAAGGATTATGAAAGGCTTTACAGTGGGGTAGCTGACTTATTTGCAAAAAGACATTTTTATCAATTCGAGAACCTTTCCAAGAGCTTTATTACCAAGCTAATTATTATTAACCTGTCGACTACATTTGCACCTATACGAGAGCAAACATGTGATTAAGCAAATAATGATAACCAACGATCATTAACAACTTCCATAATGTCATATCCATTATAACCATCCAAGTGTTCCAACAACATAACTACGATGAAGTAACTCAAGTCAAGTATTCACTATCCAGTGAACAATGGCGATTCGAATCGATTATTAACCAGCTGGTAATTTATTCCTTACACAAACCGCACTCACCCGCTAAAGTGAGATATTGGTCACCGAGTCAACTATTCAGGTAAAATCTCGAGTTCGCTAGGAACCACTTGTACCCGGGGGCCGACCGACTGCCTTTAGGTCTTATCGTCGCGTCCCCGTGTCCTACCACACCTTCCCCGGTACAGTGCGCTGCGGGCAATCCACTCGGCCCGAATAATCTTCCGGTTTTGTGGTCGAAAGGTACGTTATTCAGCCAGCTAAATGTAAGACATGCGTTCAACATGACTCGAGGCCCAACAACGGCCGGTCCTTAATCGACACAGATGGAAAGCACTACAGTCCAAAACCCTGTAAGTCTCCGTCCGGTCTCAACTTCAAATTAACACTTAGTTATACCATGATGACATCGTTATACGAGCAGATTCAGGTAACCACCTATAGCTCGCAGGTGACAGGAAATCACCCGACTTCTACCGGTCTAAGCTAGCTAAGCATTGACTCGACTGCAAATACCAAGGCAACAAGGATATAGTATAATAAAGGTAAACAAGGTATAATGCAGCAACGGTTGCAAATAACTCCTGAACGTAATGCATCAATTAAAGTAAAGCATTAATTAAATTGCAAACTGGGGGAGAAAATGCTCCGGGGCTTGCCTCTCTCGAAGGAGCTCGGGCGATGGTCAGGGTGCTCTGGAAGTTCTTCAATGTCCTCCTCGTCTGCTTCGGTCACCTCTTGAGGCTGCACCTTGAGCTGCTCCTCGGGCTCCTCGAGTATGACGACTGGGCTCTCGGTTTGCAATCCTGTATGATGCAGGTGCGTAAGTGCTTATGCAAACAATGCATCGGATGAAATGAACACAATGAATATGCTTGCATGCAAGGTAAATGAGCATGATTCGCTTTAATGGGTAGAGTATAATACAAATCTTATATAAGGTAGTCCACATCATCCAAGAATATGTACTACTAGTGCATGTCATCTACTGCATTTTCTTAGACTACTAACATGCTTAATCAACACATCTCATTGGATTCATCAAACATACACCAAAGCTTTACCAAGTTCTTAATCATACATAAAGCAACATTTGATTAAACCCTAATTAACACTAGGTTTGAATAGCAACATATATTTTTACAGCATAGAAAAATTTTATAAAATTATCATAGCACAGTACTACCCTAAGTAGACTACCATCAAATTTTCATGGCATTTGGATAAGTGGAATAGCCTACACAAAAATGACAAGCTAGGGCCTAAATGTGAGCATGAAAATACTTTGTATTATGAAAAGTATCAAACAATAGATTTATTGTTTTTCCTAGGCTTTACATAGTAAATTACCACTGTAGAAATATTATCACATGCATGTTTTATACAACTTTTGCCCTCTATCAAAAATAACAAAAATCAGCCATTATAGGCACTTGAACTACACGTTATAATTTTTTCTACATAACATGCATGAAAAATATTTTTCTTAGAAAGTAAAGTACACAAGAAGAGTAACAAACTTGGAATCATATTTTTTTAAATTTTCTATGATTTATTATGCATTTCTCAAGAAAACAACAATTTCAATGATTAAATAAAACTCTCCAGAAAAGTGTCACAAATTCAACATGCAATATTTTTAAACCATAGATCTACTCATGGGGATCACAACACAATTTATTTCACCATTTTTTGAGCACAAATGAGTACACAAACATTTTTCCAAAGCATTTTTCTTCCCAAATAATAAAAGAAAAACCAAAACTCTTTTTCTTTTTGACTACTGGGCCGGTCCACGGAAACCAACAGTCCCACGGCCATTTTTGGCCTGCTCAACCGAGCGGGGAGATGCCAAGGCGGCCCGACTCGGGGCTTCGGCCCACGGCCGCCCTGGCCTAGAGAAAGCCAAGGGGGGAGAACGGCCACGGTCACGCCACGCCGGCGTTCTCGGCGTTGCAGCAGCGCGGCGGCCGCCAGTGGCCGACAGCCATTTCTGGCCATGATCGGGCGAGATGGAGCACGCACGGGGTCCGCGAGGAAGTGGCGAACACGAGAATGCGGCTCAAGGGGAGAGAGGAGGAGCGAGGGTGCCGGCGGGCGGAGCGCGAGCTCGGCAGCTCCGTCCATGGTGCCGCCTCACATCGCGGTTGTTTGTTCGGAGGAGAGGGGGAGGTGGCGGAGCGTGGACTGCGGGCAATCGGGCGGAGGTGGTTCGCCGGTGGTGGAGGTGGCGTGGTGAGAGGTGGCACTGTGCTCCGCTTCCGCTCAGGTTCACCAAATGGAACAGAGAGAGAGCGAGTGGGGGAAAGGTGTGGAGGCGGGGCGCGAGTGCGGTGCTTTGAAGCCAAGCGCGCGGGGCCACCGGTGTCCACGCGGTGAACGGTGTCGGCATGCGGCCGCCATGTGGCGCCGGGCGTCTGCGTGTGGTCGGGACGGCGCGTCGCACGCGGGAGAAGGAGGCGCGGTCGCAGCGTGGGCCTAGGCCTACGGGGAGCGAGCTGGGCCGAGGCAGCGGCGCGGGCGCGGGAAGCGCTGGGCCGGCTTTGGCCAGCGGGCCGAAAGTGAGGCGGCGGCCCGTTTAAACAATAAAAGCATTTTTCCAATTTCATTTTCAATATTTTTTTCAAATATTAGATTTCAAATACCATTTTGAGCAATAAAATGATCTTTTCTGAAAATGGCCCAAAAATAAAGTTGCTTAGGATTTAATTCTCTACAACTTTTATTAAGGGACCAACTCAAAATTCCAAACATATTTTGAATTGGAAAGTAAAAGCTAAATATGGAGGATTTTTGACCTTTTTCAATAATAATTTCAAAAACATATTTTGTCAAAAGTTTGAATACAAACTTTGCTTCAAAAATTGTGCTAAATAATTCTAGATGATATACAATTATAGACAAACATGTTTTCTTAGCCTAGCAAGCATAATTAGGGCAAAAATAACTCTAGATAAGTGCATGCAACATTGATGTTTCACGAGCATGTTTCATATGTTTCAAAACATTGTTTCAGTTATTATTTAACATGATTAGGCATGCACGATTATGATGCTTGATGATGCATAATATACATAATTTGCAGTGCCTAAACGTTTGCGTAACACCGGGTGTTACTGATGGAGCCACCGCGCCGAGAATACACACGGACACCACAGTCCCGGTGTGATCAGTGGGCTACCACTATCCATTTCCATTCCAATGTGGCCAGCTGCCAGCGTGTACGGGTTATGTCTAAAGTATGTTTGGCTGGGCCACGTAGGAGAAAAAGAACAACGGCGACGGAGGCGTGACAGGCGCTCTGGATCATGCATGAGGGCTTGGGGCCGGGGCCCACGCAACGCGACCTCGTGGCGGTGAGCATAAAGCCATAAATCACAATGAAGGACCCGGAGGCTCGACGACGATTTGGTCGTCGCGCGCGCGCGTCATGGCGCTTGCCGTGAGCATCCACGCGCACGGCGGCGAGGTGGACGAGAGCTGCTATCTCGTCAGAATGATCCTCCGCGCGCGACGCGTCTCCCGAGTTTAGCTAGACAGATCGTTGGCGCCATCGAGGTGCGATTTGGAATCCATGGCCGTCGAGGAGCCGGCTCAAAGCGCACGCCACTAGGACTCTAGGAGGGGGCCGGGCTGCGGCTTCAGGCGAGGAAGGCTGCGAAGGTGGACGCGATGGAATGGAAGAGGCGGTCGTGGCTGCGGCCGGCGACTCCGGCAAGAAAGACTGGAGTCCGGAGGTTCAACGTACAGGTAGTCGTCGACAGATATGGTCACTTCGCCTCACAGTATTTATATATGTTTACCTTGTCTTAGTGGCTCAACCATGCAGTGTTTATGAGCTTTATTATTGATCAAATTAATCAAAGTATTTAGTAATGCGAAACAACATTATGTACTTAAAAGAAAACTGTATGGAACAACGAAGAATCTAGCGAGCAGCTCCGGCCATGTAACAACCGGTCACACCCACCATGCACGCGCTATCATCCTTTGCGGAACTTGGACTTGAGGAGCTTGATGGTGTCAGCGTCCACCTGGAAGCTCTTAGCCAGGACGGCGTCGGGGATCTCCGGCTCGGCCCCGAACAGGGACTGCGCGGCGAGCACGACGCCGGGCAGCTGGCTGTTGAAGACGGTCATGGCGCGCGCGGCGCCGGTGCCGACGTTGTACTGGAAGTGCATCATCCCGCGCGGGATGACGAAGCTCTCCCCGGCCCGCACCACCTTGGAGTAGAACTTCCCTTCCGTGCTGACGAAGCCGACCAGCATCTCGCCGGCCTCCACGTGCACCAGCTCCGCGGACCGCGGGTGGATGTGCAGCGGGTTCACGCCGCCGGGGGCCAGGTCCACGCGGTTGATGGACAGGCCCAGCGTGTTGAGCCCCGGGAACGCCTCCACGTTGCCCGGCGTCACCGCCGCGCCATTCGGGTTGTCCGTGCTCGCGCCGCCCGCGTGCGCCGCGAAGAAGAAGTCGTCCGACACCACCGACGACGTCGGCTTGCACGGGAAGCCCGGGTAGGTGGTGGAGTACGACGCGTTGCTGCTGCCGCCCGGCGCCACGGCCACACAGAAGTCCTGCACCGGGTCCGGGTCGGCGCGGCAGGTGGTAGCGAGCAGCGTCGCCGACAGCAGCAGGAGGAGGAGGAGCGACGCGGACGATGGCTTCGACATGGCCTGCTCTGGATTGGATCGTGCTCTGCTGGTGACACGATCGATGTATAGATGTGTGTGGATGATCGTGCTGAGCTTTGATTGGCGTTTTGGAGGTATGCTGCTATGGGGGCTATATAAACCGAAGCAATTGTATGTGTGGTGCATGCGTTAGTGCGTACGTGAAGAGGACGTACAATACAGACGTCAAAGGAGTTGAAGGGTTCAAAGGCTGCTGCCCCAGTGGAGTCCTGGGTGACTTTGTGAGGGAGATATCCACAAGTCGTCTACGATATTTCCTTGCACTATCATGGTCGCCATTGTCAAGTCGTAGTAGGTGCCTTCGCGATCGTCAAGATACTCCGGGGTCAGTGCTTTCAGATCCTGGCGTTCCGTTAAGTTGCAACGGGCCAGTTGATCCTGGCCGTCGGATCGTGACCCCAAGTGCTCCATGATGACGGGCTACTGGCAATCGTCGCCAGCGATGACGGACGTGGTACGGCTTGACGTGCAAGTTCTGTGGTTCGGTGGAGACCTGGTCAGCCATGAGCCCATGAAAGAGGCATGAGAATTGACAAGTCTCAGTCTCCCATGTCCCATCCTATGGCAGACGAACCAGCCCCAAGCGCGTGGTTACGTTCCATAACCACCAGAGTGAAAAACCAGTAAAAGTCGGCGCCAGTCGGCGGCCGCGCAGCAGCTAGCACATTACACACAGCACACCTTTGGCCATTGGGCTTTGGCTTCCCTGCCTCTGACTGGGACTAAGCCCAAGCAGCGCGGGCATCCAAAGCATGCCTACAACTACAACTACCAGAAGGAAAAGGAATACCGATGCGTCGACCGGCCCAAAGTCTCAGAACAAATCAACAAAACCAGCTTCAAGAATTTTCTTGGCCTATGCATACACATATATACCAGCACAAACACATCCAAAACAAAGCTCTACAGTATCGATACAAAAACTTTGCATGTCTAACCTGCACCTGCACGCTAGGAGCTGCCGATAGATCTAGCTGACGACACGGACTGTGCTGACACGGAGGCTGTGGGGCTGTTCACCTCCCTCTCCCTGTCCCTGTCCCCATTGGCAAATCGTGGCTTCCCGCTGATCCTACTGATACTCTCCTGGGCAACGTCGATGAACCAGTCGTCGCTTGGAAGGACCCTGCACACATTATCGAGTACATCAGTTTCAGTTTCAAGGTTACTGTGCGTCCGTGCCTTACAACGCAATGCTGCGTAGCTTCTACCGAGAGTAGTCGACAAAAGAAATTATTGAGCACAAAAAAGGATGAAACTGATATGAACCAAGAAAAAACTGATACCTATCAGGGTCCATCCCCGTAGCAGAAAACGCTCTCATCGCTCTATCAATGATCTCCAATATGACCTGATGCACATGCCGAGATAAGAAACGCCCTTGCCCAAAAAGGATGACAAATTGCATATCCAGGTAGAACTGAAAAGGAAGGTAAAGTAAAAGGGAATGTTAGCTGTCATGCGAAGGCCTGGGAGGTTTTGCAAACTGAAATGGAGAAAACACACACGCACGAAGTTAAAAAAGGAGATTACCTGCTGAAGTCCAAGTGGACCCAGAGCCCTTGGTCCTTCTTCAATCTCTTCCCAAAAGCTCTGGTCGTCTGAGAGCCAAAGCATGACTGTCTCCGTAAGTCTCATCATAAGCAGCGTAGCAAACCTTTCTCTACCAACAAAAATTTCTGTTGCAGCACTTGCCATCTTATTTAATTTTGCATACAATTCCTGCAATGAACTACAGGTGAGATACGCAGAAGACGAGAGTTTTTGGGAAATTTTGGAAGGAGCAACATGCGACAAATCAATTTCCATGACTTGTCATCACATGCCAAAAAATATGGAAATACCTGGAAAATTGGCGAGGGAACCCATTCTGGATTTTCAACAGTATTATCCATATTGATGTACATTTCTGCACTCAGATGGGTGTCACCTTCTTCTGTGAATATAAGATCTAGAGCATGCTGTCTGCAGAAACTATCTCTAAGTTTGTCTACCATGCGGTGCAGCTTCCTTTTCCATTCTCGTTGCTCTGCCGCACGATTTTGTTTTTCAGGTCCTCTTCTACGCAAGCTATCCATGCTGACCGGGTTCATAGAGTACAGCTTCATAGCTGCTCTCGGTAGCAACTCTTCAGCTAGTAAAGATGCATTAGCTAACAAAGCTAACTGTTGGTCCTCTGTCTCTGCCATTCTAACAATCTTATTCCCTAAACCTTCCAAGTTAACTTCATCATCCACTGACCCTGGTAGAGCACTTATGAGCAAGTTTACATACGAGTTGAATATTTTCAGAAGTCCATCCATCGCGGAACCACCTAGTTGTAAGCTAATCAGTGGTCCAACATCCTCAAAGAAATCCTGCATTTCAAAGTTACATTGAAATAAAGCAAATAAATGTATTGTGTCTCAGAGTAAAATGGAGATAAACCATACGTGTTGCATAAAAAATGTACAAAGGCTAATTAATAGCGTGTCTACAAAAAAAATGGCATCTGCATCTTGAAGTCCGCACCTCACATAGTTAAAGTTAATGGGGAAAAAAAGGAAACCTATAAGTTTGAAAACAGCCGATACTCCCTCCTTTTTGTATATACGATGTTAGGACAAGGTAGGTAGGAATGCATCATATATTTGAAAATGGAGCAATAACAGAGAGGCTGCAATTTTTTTCCTTAATTCAATGATACACAGCTCTTGCGTGTTTGAGATAAGAGAGGCTGCAATTACAATTGTTGGAATCTTTTTTTTTTCATCTGCTCAAGCAATGAACATTACCTGAACCATTGAATTGAAACGAAGAGCACTGCTTGAGAGCTTCGGCTGGAGTGCCAGATTACCAGCAGATGATCTAGCCAATGGACGTATACCAGTTGGAGGATAGGTGAGTACCCAGTCATCAGCTGCAGCTAAAGCAGCAGTACTCTCTTCGATTCTCCTCAAATTGGAATCTAATGCTTGCTCAACAGAGGGTCTGAATTGCTTCATCAGAACTGACGTAAGTGATAGACCACGAGCTTCAAGCAAGTCTGAATAACCAATTGCTATCTTAACACATTCCGCAGCAGCTCTTAAGCCCCCACCAGCAGCACAAGAGGCTAAAGCATGCCACTTTACAAGCAGCGAAAATGACATTGCCTGCTTAGTAGCCCAAGTAACTAGTTCAGATGTGTATGCTGGTTCATCACCAAAGACTTCGGCTGAGTCATTGAGAGCCTGAGCTATAACAGGAAAAATTTGTTGCGCAAGAGAAGCAGTGTATTCCCCGCCATATGATGTGCTAGATGGTTGTATTGTTTGCATGTTTAATTGAAGTCTCTGATTGTGTGCACTGAGCAACAAACTATGAGCACGAGGTCCATCACCAAGTCTCTTGAGAGCAGAAGCTGCAGCTCGAAGCTCAATGCCACAAATAGAAGACTGGCAAGCAGCTTCAGCCAGCTGATCAGCCAACCTCAGACGATTTTCAGATATAGCCCTCTTTAAAGCCAGAATGTCAGCCGTGGTTAGAGTTCCCTTCTGTTTGGCATCAGCAGCAATCCGTTCTGCTTCATCCAAGGCATCCAGTGCTTCATCCACTCTTCTTTCAGCTAGCAGAACATCAAGCATGTCAGGGAAATCTGTGGACCATTTCCATATTTCTGATGGCTCCTGATCTTCAACACTGGATATGTCTTGTTCAGCAGAACCTTCAGGCCCTATGGTCAATGAATCTATCTGAACCCCTTCAGACAGACCATGAATTAAAGCTGACTGTGTACTTAGCAAATTTCTAACTGATAGTAGCTCCCCTTCAAGGTCTGATATCTCCTTTGATGTTCTGTACCAGGAGACTAGTTTCAGAAATGCATTCCAAATTCCAAATTCATGAATTGGGCAGTGGAGAGGAAGAGTACATGAAGTAAATTTAAACAGAAATTATGTGGAAAACATGGTAGCTCATGTTAAATTTATAGCTACCAATTTTGCACGCCATACATTTCATGATTTCTAAAGACAGAAACAATATCGGGTTGTGAAGACGAAATGATAATTAGTGGATGGGCTTTTTGTTATCAAATATTTGCTGGTGGTTCTTGACAAATAGTAACTCAAATCACCAAGAAAAATTATCAATGGAGAAGTTGGAACATCCATGTTTCAAAGGTGGAGAAGAAATAAAGAAGCATAGATAGCCTGTAATATCTATATAAAATGTCACCCAGAACATTTCTAAGCAATTTATTGGAAACTCCCACCAGTACAAATTTCATGTAGGTTGAAATGAACCGCTGTAAGATTGTGGAGCTACGCAGGCAACAAGGGTCTAGGACTGCTACTGTTTAGTAGGTCGTAGACTGTAGAGTTGCTAATTGTTTCCATGTAAATCGCTATCTTGTATAACAGGGGTGGTGCAGGGCTCGGAAAGCTGAATCCCACACAAAACTGGGAAGGCGCAGCTTGCGAAACATAGGGACTTTGTAATTTAGGCTCTTCTCTTATAAATGGAAGCCGATGACTCAGATCTTTTGAAAAAAGAAAGAAAGAAAGAAATGAACCACTGTGTTCTCACTTGATGAATGCAGCATAATTTGCATAAACACTTCTGCGCATCTCTTCAGCAGAAGCCTTCTTTAGATCTTGCAGGTAGGAACACAGGTGCCTTATTTCCTGTCATAAATGTTGAACATTACTCGTGTTTCAGCTTTCCAAGAATTTTGCAGATTTTTAACACAGCAGTAGTTAAAGAAAAATGCTTCAGAAATACAAAGCAGTAAGAAAACATCAGAGTTCAAATGCATGAGCTTGCAGAAAAAGTCATGTGGACTCTACAATCGCAAGAGTAAGAAGATCCTAAGCAAAAATATATTGCCAATTTAACCTAATTTAGTATAACACATCTTGTGTGGGGAACTATGTGTGCATTATGCCTAAAAGTAGGCTCTTGTCCCTGAATGCTGTGCATGTGAAGCTCCAACAAGAACTCGTAGTATAGAAGTTGCATTCCCTAATGGGGATGTGAACCAGTACAAATTTCTACATATTGTTGTGCTTCTGCTTTCAGGAAATGCTGGAAAGTTGACCAGGAAACGAAAAGCTACAACAGCGTGTGCAATTAAAAGCATTAGGTTTCCAAAATTCAAGATTGTTGATTGACCTAGTGATAGACTGATAGTTGATCCCGCTCACTGCTAAAATGTGATAAGGCATCGCTACTACCAAATGAATTATCCAAAACACACAGAAAAAGGGATGCATTTTATATATATATATATATATATATATATATATATATATATATATATATATATATATATATATATATATAAAATTCCTCACAGCAACCTTTTGAAAATTGACAGCAAGGGAAACAGAAGCCTAGGACTAGGACTATGTGTCTCTCAGAATTCACTACCTAGGATACTAGGAAGAAATTTGGTAAAATTACTCTTAAAATGCTACAGGGTTCAAAATTTCATTTGTTTCTTTCCTTTAACAATGGAAGGTTTCTTTTGAGCATAGATATGATCAGTTTCACTGACAGGGCCACCACAATTTCCACTCGAGTTTTCGTTTAAGATTTAGATTGGACAGAGGTATAATCCGAACACTAACGAAACTACATGCCCACATATAGAAGCCAAAAATAGCATCTCTGCATATTCTGCTCCAGTGCTCTGTTTCCTCCATGCTCCAGCAAAAAGGCGCGGCACCAAAAATCAATCATCGAAGCTAATTCCAGTCTAGGCTGTGCAATAGTAATTTTGTTAGAAATTTTGCATATGTAACCTAAACCCAAAGCGATGTATACCAACAAAAATTTCTCAACAATTCAATCGTAATCACTCCAAATTCGCACTAAACTACTCAAAACGCGTATAGAACCCCTGAACCCCGTGCCCTTCGCACTTCCGAGCGAAAGAAGACGCGACCCTTCCGCCACCACTGGAGGCAAACTTCCGGGGGCGGACGAGTTCCTCACGACCTCACCTTCTCGTCCATGGCGCGGCACTTGGACTGCACGTAGGCGTCGGGGTCGAAGTTGTCGGTCTTGAATATCTTGAGCTTGTCCGCGAGCTGCACCCCGCCGTCGCTGCCTCCCACGCCGGCCGTCGCGTTCACCGGGAACACTCCGGAGTGGCCGGCGGGCCGCGACCTCGACGACTTGGCGGCGGACGCCATCGTGCCGAGAGAGAAACCCTACCCGCAGGCCGCAGGCGCAGAGGCAGAGCCCAGGCGTGCTCCACTCCCGTCCCCGCCTCCGTTTGGGAGATCCAGAAGCTTCTCGAAGTGGATTTTCTCGCTTGGCTGGTTGCTCAACTCGGGCTCTCAGACATTTCCGTGCCTCGATTGGCGTGAGCGGAGAATTTCAGGAGGGAAGGAACGGAAGAGAGGAGACTCGTGTTGGACGGTTGCCAAAGCTGGAAAGGTTGCCAGTTATTACTAGCTGTTCTGTTCATCAAATTATTTTGAGAATTTTTTATTTCATTTTTTATTACCAGAGAAGAGGGGGCACAGCAATTACGCTGAAACTTACAGTACAAGTGACAGTTGTTCTGGTTTATTATTCAAGGAAAAGTATCTGCGCAGGTTAAGCCCGGATACTCTTTCATTCAGAATATATCTACTTTTACTTTTATCCTTTAAAGTTTACCTTAAGGCACTCATAATACAGAAACCATTATAATTTTTATAGACATTAATTGTACTGTCATCTAAGCGTTTTGCTCATGTGGTAAGATAGTTATGGAAGAGAGAGAGAAAAATCATAGAAACCGGGTCTAAGTTAGAAATCATGTCTACACGAAAACCAAGATATAAAAGGATATAATCGGTAGATAATGGAGAGAGAATATATATGATTGGATAAAAAATTATTCTGTAGAAACTATCCATTGGGGCCATGGTTTCTATATGAAGTATCTATAGAAATTAATAGGTATATAGGGACTCCCCGTAGAATATGGTTTGTGTATGGATCGATAGAGATAATATAAAATTATTTAAAAAACTCTCCACATATCTTATAGAAGTTATTAGCTGGATTCTTTAATTATTGCGGCTTTTATAAAAGTTTATTAGAGGATACGGATAGAACCTGAGCTGCTTCTGATTTCCTAGGTGCCTTTGAACGTTGAAACGTCAAAACTACACGTACACCTCCCATCTAACGTCAAAACTAGTCGCACCTCCCATCTATCCACGTTGGGATATCGCTACAGTGCTACTCAATCCGCATCTGCACGTATGTTTAATTTGTGGGACATGCATATTTAATTTGGCAGAGTGCTGCCACCCGTATATGTAGCGGGACAAGATAAACGAAGGACAATTTTTTCTTTTCTAAAACTAGCTATATTATAGGACAAATGGAGCAAATACTTCCTTGAACCGGGTACTTGACATTCACTTTGGATAAGCAAGTTGTCTTTTTTTCCTCGAACGTGCTCTGTGCACGGATTGATAAGCAAGTTGTCTTAGCTTGCTTTTTCATATAAAGTCACTCTTAGTTCAGATTTTGTGAGTTTTAGTCTCGTTAAATAACATGTCATGTAGGATTGTTCCACTCGTCAATCTAAACCTCTAAAAATGATGTGACACTTTCGGAAAACGCATATCAAAACACCCAATGAAAATGGCCCAACACATCAACTAAATTGGTATGATGTGTATAACGGGTTATTCCTCTTAGAGCTAGAGTTAGGAATGTTTAGGTGAATAATTGAGTTTCTAGTTGAAACTAAAACTACTCCTTCTATCCCTAAATAATTGTCTCCACTAATGTGCGTGCCGCAAGTTTGACTTGATTTGTAGAAAATACGTGTAATATTTGTACCTCCAAATAAATTTATTAAAAAAATAGATTCAAAGTTCCGATGATACTAATTGTGTACCAGAACTATTAATATTTTTTAATATATATTTAGTCAAACTTAGTTTCTCAGGAAGTGAAAACGACACATTCCAAAATAAATAACCTTTCAGAGATTTAATATCTGTCTAAAAAGTAACACTCTACATAAACGTGGGACAATGCCTCCTAATGCAAAAGTTAATGACGGACACATGCAAAAGGTGACTGCCAAACCTATAGATATCCACTGGGAAAGAAAATGAGACGAGGGAACATATGTATTTTGCCATCGTCCTTACTCTTACTCTGCTTGAAAATTATATATAAAAAAAGTTATATTTTGGGATGGAAGGAGTATATATATGTTCTTAGAGCTAGGAATTGGAGTTCTTATCCTTGTACTGCTAATATGTTTTATTTTTCTTCAGTTTCAAGGTCCTTTTACCCAAAAAAAAAAGGATCCATGTACTGTTACGCTAGTCATAGTTGTAGACAATGGATCTTATTGTACACTCCGTCACGACACATTGTAAAATGAGATCGTCATTGTTATATATGGTTCGTTGTATTATTATGTTGGAGGCTTGCATTGGAGGCGGGGTTAAATGGTTATAAAGCTTGTTTGTCAGTCCTTAGCAGCCGAAAAAAAAAAACACATATGTCGATATATATTGAATGTCAAACTTCATCAATCCTTGTGTCAAAGCATGTTAATAAGTAGATAGAGTATACGAAAATGACAAAGATGAAGCTGTTTCTTTAGCATAAACAATCAAGGTCCTTGTAGTTACATACATGTTGCTTACACAGGCTGACTTAAAAGCAAGAAGACGAACTAAATTAACTGAAAAGAAACCAAACCAAGCATACAACAATGTGCCAATGGATCAGAATCATCAGATTCAGAGAGACAGCTCGACAGTCTATGGCCACCACATTAAAATCCCCAGGCTGTAAGGCCACAGCCACACAGCACAACAGCTTAGCTGGGAGTACAAAGCTGCGTCGGTGGTGCACCGTCAGCACAAGCCGACGACGTCTCAGACCCCGCCCCCCCCCCCCCCCCCCCCCCCCCCCCCACAAAATTTAAAAAGCTACACAAGAACAAAAAAAAACGAGAGTACTCGTGTCCTTTAATTTGCTCATCACTTTTCTTCAATTATGTCTCCGGGCCTTTTCTTCTATAAGTCCGTGCAGTAGTATCTCCATCCCCTGCCGCGCCGGCCTGCCAGCCATGATGCGTGCACGCGCTGCGTTGCCGCGGCCGGCCGTCAGGCCAGCAGGACCGCAACGGAGGCGAGCAGCGCCGACACGGGGTAGAAGAAGACCGCGCAGGGCTGCCTCCCGGCGCCGGCCGCCGTCGGCGCCGCGCTCGTGCTCTTCCCGGTCGCCGCGGCACCTGCGAGACACAAACACGAAACAACCAACGGATGCGTGAGCGCGCGTGGAGTAACTTCGAAAATGTTCAACCGCACCCCGTCCATACATACATATGCATGCAGTGATGCAGAAAAGTGTACACGTCATTTTAACAAACTTGCTAGCAATCCTCGTCTCACGACAGCTGCTGTACGGGTATGGCGGCTGTTGGTTGGTCACGTTCACGTACGTATATGTTCCCAACTACGCGTGCACAGGTACTACGGTACGGTTGGGCAGACCACGGGCGGCCACCGGCCGGCATTCAAGTGTCGTAATGCAACGGAAGCACGCTACTGGTAGTTTTCAGTAGCTTTCTCGGCATAACACGGCGGCATGTCGGCACGTCCCGATCGTACGTACCCCCGCGCGTCCCTGCTGCTACGGCCGGGACGGAACACACAGGAAGCTGATCGTTGGAGAGGGTTCCCGGTCCCGGCCGGCCAGACTCCATCAGGACCACGGAAATAGAACAAGGCATGCAGCAAGGGCTCTTAATTAATTCTCATGCGATTTTTGTACTAGCAGTAGCAATTAGCATGGCGACACTGTTCAAAAAGACCATATGCATGCAGACTGCAATTCCATTTGGATCCTGCAAGCTAGGATTAGCTGGGCAAATGAAGATTGAAGAGAGAAGATAGTCAGTCGCAAGCAGTACGTACCGGTTGCAGCGGCAGGTATGGTGGTGCCGTTCTTGCCCTCGTGCTTCTTGGCGTACTCCTTGAAGATCTCCGCCTCGGGGGCGTCGGGCGACATCCCCAGAATCTCTGCAGGTTGCCATCGCAAACCAAAAGCAAGCGTCGAGTGGTTAGTACATGGACAGCTAGCTAGTATGCAATTATAACGAACGTGAAATTTGACAGAGAAGGTTTGGGTGAGTTGGGTTTTCAGAAGTTAGTTTCTTGACACTGCTGGCACGCACTGTCTAGATAGCTTTTGCCGTCGTGCACCGCGAGGCACGTGGTGTGTGCACGGCGTACGTGTGGGTGCAGTGCAGGAGCAGAGGACTGCACAGGAGGGCGTTCCGTTATACGTACTGGGGCAGTCGGAGAAGGTGGCGGGGTTGCTGCAGAGCGAGGGCAGGTCCATGGCGCGGGTGACGTTGATCTTGAACCCCAGCGCCGGCTCGTCGCGGTCCTTGACCAGCACGCACATGCACATCTTGCTGGCCGCCGCCACCTGCTTCAGCCCCGCGCAGCAGTCGGGAGTGGGCGCGCGCGCCGTCGCCTTGTCCTGCACGAACGTCAGGCACGTCGCCAGGCCCATCAGCTTGTCCGCGCACATGGCGCGGTCCTTGGCGAAGTCCGCGCGGGCCACGCCGGCCGTCCACGACAGCACGACCAAGAAGGCTGCTGCGGCCGCCATGTCGTTGATCGTCTGTGCGTGCTGCTAGCTGCCGGTGCGAGGGGGAGGCGGGGGAGGCGAGTGATACGGTATGGATGGGTGGGTGCGTGCTCTGCCCCGGATTTATAGGCATAGCTCCGGCGCCCCGCGCCCGCCAGCAGGGCTTCCTTGCGATGGCGTGGCGAGGCCGCCCGTGGCAGTACGAGCAGGAGTGGGAGTATATTATTGATTGGTTCATCGATGGGTCGTGGGTGGTCCGGTCGTATGTAATGTATGCTTCCGATGGATTGATGAAGGTTGGTTGGGAGATCGCGTTGCGTGCGTGCGCAGCTCGTGGTCACTCACGCCTCGCCCTCGCGACCTCCCGGCCCTCTCAGGCAGGTAGGGATCGGGCCGGGCGGACGGGCGGGTGCCATGCCGCGCGACGTGGGCGCGAGGCAATGGATTGCCTGGTGTGCTCTGCTGGTGCCGCCACCGGCGGCGGCCACTGCTCCTCCAGCTGGGACGACGTGGCACATGCATGCATCAATGAACGGGAACACGCCTGAATGCGGCGGCGATATGATACACTTGCAGCTAGCGTGCTAATGGAGCGATGAGGGTCGTCGGAGAAGCATCAGGCCATGCACGGCATGTGATGACAAGAAGCTATAGCATCTGGTACCGTACTCCTTTGCTTTCGACGACCTCTCCAGTCTCCATGCATGCATAAGGTCGGTCACTGCAGCAATCGCACTGTGGAACGCCGTACGTACGTGCTGTCCAGTCGTGATCCCTGCGCACGTACATATGCCCTAGATGAGCTAGCACACCATTATTACCTCGGTTGGTCACGGCCGGGCGGTGCTCACAGTAAGCACACAGGACAACGAGAGGATTGTTCATTGGAGGACGGAATAGTTGGAACGGGGGAGTGTTTTTAGCTCTTGGCTTTACTCGATCCGGTGTCGTGCTTGCAATGAACGAACGAACCTGGACAGCTGGTCAGCAGAGGCGTACCGTGGCATAGGGCCAGGGCCCTGCTCATGCATGCATCCAGTCTCGCCGTGACTGTGTTTCCGTGTCTCGGAACGGAGCCCCCTGAGGCAGTGGACAGTGCGTAGCAGCGTACTACTACCAGCACGCGCGCGCGGCACTTGTGTACTGCAGGATTGTCGCCGCCGCTGTACTGTAGCTGCTGCCGGTGAACACTGTAAGAGTGTCCGACTGCTAACTGCAATAATCATCGATAGTTTTGGTCTACTATGTAGTTTTACAACTTGATTAGCGACAACAAATAGTAGTTGTTGCTCGATCATTGTCATTGATGACGTCCACCCTCCCATCCGTCCGTCCGGCTAGGATTGATTGGCAGCTGATGCAGCTCCTGAGTTTTAGGGGTATACAGTATTGTACCTGTACGTACCAGTAGAACAGTAGCGTGCCAATCGTGACGGATATGGCGCGACCACAGTACAGGTTACTTGCCTGCTACTGCCGGTTTGTTTTGCTATCCTATAGGTTATGCGTGCCTCACTATCATATATTCATATCCCATCCATGGACCATGGCCGACTGATCGCTGCCTTGCACGGCGACGGACAGTCGGACACATACAGTACACCGAGTTCTTGGTTGATCTTTCGCTCGACACTGCAAGCGCGCGCACACACACACGCATGGTCTTCTGTACACTGGTAGAAGCTTGGTTGCTTTCAGAATGCTCTGGATAGATAGATAGATAGTACTCTTATCATCACATCGCCGCTCATAAATGGCGGTGCAGCTACTGATGACTCTCGATCGGCACACGTTTTCTTCATGCTCCTCTCTACAACATCTTCACAAATGATCGACAGGGGGAGAGGAGACGTTTGAATGCGTCTCAACAAATCTCGCAACCACACGTACAGGTACAGGTGCTACTGCAGCTCTAGTAAATGTGCCATGGAAGAGGTGGTTACGTGCTGTTTTCGCACACACCAGACGACACTGAAACGCATCGCTATTAGAAAGTGTTTTCTCTTCATAGGCGCCCAACGGTCGATGTTACCAGAGTCCAGAGTCGCCGTGTAGTACAGCGATGTGGCGCGTGTATCATCGGCATCAACGCATTATTTTCTTCTGAAGCATCCGGTCGATCGCCTCGAACTGACTGAACATGTAGTCACTGGCGGCGCCAGGGGTATGCCTGGGTATTCCTTGGAATACCCAAGATTTAAGTGCAAAAACTAAATACATAATATTACATGTATATTCTATTTTCTAATTGGACCAAAAGCCCACAAACGAACGGGCAGTATCAAGCAGGGCAACCTGGCCAAGGCCCAAGCGGCCAGAATTGCTCCCGTCGGCATCTCCCGTTCACAAGTCCGACTCTCGTTCTTCTAAAAAAACAAAAGGTCACGACTCCCGTCCAACTCCCACCAGGCGGCGGCGGCGCATCTCGATCTACTGCTGCGGGCTGCCGGCTGCGGCGGCGGGCGCTGGGCAGCCGGCAGCACATCTCGATCTACTTCTGCTGCAGTGGCGGGCTGACGGTAACCAGCAGGCAGCAGCGCATCGTGGTCGCAACTGCTGCTCAAGGCAAGTTGGTTACACTTGCTACAAAGTTTTATACTAAGGATTTCATAAGTCTTGAATTATCAAAACTTCCATAGCAGCTTACTGTGTACATTTCTCATATGCGTAGAGATGAAAGATTTAAAATTTGAAGAACCTATGTGAGCTTTCAGTTAAGCTTGTGGAGACAAAAAAAACATGAATAATATTATGTTGTTTACAAGCTTCTTAAGTTGGTGCTAATTTTTTCCGTAGCCATTGCTAGTGTTGAAATAGTGTTTTCCACGATAAATTATGTGAAGAACAAGCAAAGAAACAAAATGGGTGGTGAATATTTGAACAATTGTTTGGTTACATTTATCGAAAAGGAATTATTTAGTCAAGTGAAAAATGAGGATATCATCAATCTCGGGATCGTAGAGTTATATTGCAGTGGTCTTTAGTATTTTGTAATATTTCTTAAATTTTAGAAATATCGGGCACTATGTTTAGAACTTGTACTTTGATTATTATTATGGATTTATTGTGGTCATTATAACTTATGGTCTATTATATTGTGTATTTGCTTTAAATTTTTTTATATTTGACATACCCAGCCAAAAATTCCTGCCTCCGCCATTGCATGTAGTGCGTTGAAAGTACTCCTATTCGGTTACGCAGCTCGATCGATCGATCACTCCAACATTCGTGCTTAACGAGACGGTAGCCCATCACAAACCAAACGCGACTGACAATAAATACAAGCAGCAGTCAGTCGTTCTCTCCGTTGCCCTGCTCGTAAATAAACTGAGACCAGAGTGGTTGCCTGGCCCAATCACACGAGGCGCCCTCCACCTCAAGCCTTTAGTATTAAGAGGATTAACGGTAACCAGTTTTATCCTAAATGGTAGCAAGACCAAGTACATTATTTCACTAAAAAAAGACCAAGTACAATAATAATCTTATAACTAAGTTAGTCAGAGTTTTTACTAATGTGGAGCAGGAAAGGAAGAAAAGCGAAGAACTTGAATTTCACGTAAGCACAAGCTGGTCTATGCAGCAATGAGCCTCAATAACATACGAATTTGAGGAGGAATAGAGAATAAAATGTGGGATATGAGTAAAAAGTGGTAGACACAAAAACAGTGATAATTTTTTTTTTGTAGATTTTCAGACACGATCGCCTTGAACGCCCACCTCTATAAATGATTTTCAGATGTGAGCATTTTTTTTTGAAGGCCAGGCTCCCAAACCATTATAACTTGACTCTTACAATATGACTTATAGTCAAACACTTGGCTCTGTTAGAGCATCTCCGAGAGTTTTCTTAAACTCACTCTCTAAGTCCTCACTTGAAGAGCCATTCCAATAAAAATCATTGTCTACATATTTCCTTCCTCTAACAACTTTATCTATATATCTTGTTGTACACTCTAGAGAGCTACTTCCTCCATCTCAAATTATGAGACATTTGACTTTTTTTAACCCCAAGTTTGACCATTCGTCTTATTAAAAAAATTTACAAACACAGTCAAATTTAAGTCATTCTTGAAGAACTTTTATTAATAAAGCAAGCCACGACAAAAGAAGTGATATTTTGCACAAATTTTTGAATAAGACGAGTGGTCAAACTTAGTGTTAAAAAATCAAACGTCTTATAATTTGGGATGGAGGAAGTAGCCAGCTATCTATATTCGGCTAGCGAGAAATTAGGAATAGAGAATAGCAATATTTAGAGATTTAACTAAAGAAACGGTTGGAGAATATGTTTCACCAACATATTTGTTTCTATCGGTACGGAAAGATATAAATCTTACCAATATAGAAGGATATAAAGAGTTTTTTTAGAGTTGCTCTTATTAGGCTTGCTCTAAATGATAACAATTGGTCACGTGTCGTTTAACCATGCATATTCTAAATTCTCAACGCTACATAACTACTACTTTTGTTCTAAACTATAAGACGTTTTGTTTTTTATAAATACATTACTTTTAGTGTGTATCTAGACATAAAATGTCTTATAACATGAATGGAGGGAGTAGTTACCTGATGTTAAACTATTATCTAAGCTAAGCAGTTGCTTAGGATATAAACCATCGATTTGAACGGAAACGTCATTACCACCAGCGTGTCTAAACTCTAAATAGTGTGCACTCGTTCGGTTCTGCTGAATCCAGGCCAGAAACGATTTCGGTTGACTGAAGCTTATTCATAACGAATCCGGCCTGTAATATTTCCCGGGAGTTGTTCCCCTCCAACCGAACGTGGCCTTAGGTGAACAGTGAATGCATCGCGGTACTGAATGTGCAGCTGCACCGAAAAGCGAGAAGGCCGCGCACGGTAATGCAACCAGGACGAGAGGGAGGATCAGAATCAGATGAAGAACAGGATCGCTGCCGTTTGATCGAACGCTAGCTGCTCAGGGCAGGGCAGTAGGGCACGAGGCAGGACAGGAGAACACAGTCTTTCACCTGCCAGCAGCTCGTCCATTTTTTTTTTTTTGGGAACGAACCAGCAGCTCGTCCTGCCCGTTCCATTCGTGTGCTTCTGCCCGGACTGGCGACGCGTTTTGTGGCTGGGATGTGTTCCACGCCGACGCAGAGCGGGGGCGCACCCGCGGGGCGACGCGTCGCTGTAGCGAGCGGTTCGCGGTTGGCGCGCCAGCCTCGTGGGATTTGTGCGTGCGGATCACTCAGCTTGGCCGAGCGCCGTGGGTGTTTACGTTTGTGGGGACGGACTGGAGGACTGCTGCTCGGCCCTCATGTCAGACTCAGACGAAGCCCGCCGGTCGCCGGTACGTGTTCTTTTCTCCTTCACTGCCCGCCGCCTTCATGCCACCGGTCTCGGCAACAGCCCGGCTGTCCCTCTTCTTCCTTCCAGGAACAACAAGAGGAGGGGAGGTTGCCATCGGCGCATTGAAGAAGCTCATCAATGCTTGGTCCACGGTGCCGTGATAGAGTGATAGCAATTCCATATCTCGTGGATCTCGCGTAACGGTTTTCTGATGCGTTTCGTCATGGGTTTCATAATTTCATTTCATCGGAGATAGGAGCCACCGCCTGGAAGTATCGTGGGACGTGGCCTAGGGCGCACCAGGAGGATTAGGAGGATTTTCGGGTCGAAAGATATATGCTCCATGTTTTTCGCCACTACCTCAGCAGTATTTTTCAACGAAGCAATAGTATTTTTTCTCATAACAAATCAGCATCAGCAGCAGTATCAAATTTTAGCGAATTGAAATTTTACAGCTCGCACGTGCGACACCTGATGGTACCTCGTCTATTTGTTACGGCACCTGAAGAAGCAACAACCACGTTTCACATGAGATACTTGTGAAGTTTGCTCGTTTTCGAGACTATCATGTTTTTTAATGAAAAAAAACAACACGATACCAGTGCTATATTCGTTTCGCATGAGATACACCTGAAGACTTAATATTAGCATGTATGCTATTATATTGTGTAACGGTCTTTTTACTATACATTCATGATAGCGGTGCTATATTCATTTCTGGCAATACTGTTCTCGATTTCGTTTCCGTGAAAAAATAAAAATAAAAACTGAAACACTTAGGCATCTTCGATCGTCCCCCTATCAAAAATATCAACAGAAACTGAGGTCCAACACTTGCTCCGTCGCTACATGATTGACGCGGATGCGTACAGCACTAAACTCCATGGTAGTACAACAATCACGCTTGAATCATCTGAAAGGGAAATGATCACTACAGTTGCCTAGTCTGCAAAACTGAACACTCTTGTCTTTCAACCCTACTTCACCTATCACGAGTCATGACATCTTAGCAGCACTAGCTTTGCTCGATTCTGTGCCTTCACAGTTCAGAAGCTTATGCAGCGGGAGAACAAGTGGTGCCACTGCCGACAGCACGATGCAAAGCAGCGCTGCAATTCCAACCCACCAGGCAAAATGTGGAATCCCAAGCATAAGCTCATCGCAAACTGCACAAAAAATCAGATATCAGTGACCTGATCAAGTGTGCCTATTAGGCTGTTGCATCATAAATGCGTAGAGCAGGGCAGGACAGGCAAGCCCTGTTCGCTTCGCTGAAAAGACAAGCTGAAAAGTACTGTTCGCTGATTTGTTGTTAGAGAAAAATATTGTTCCTTCACTGAAAAAGTACGACTGAGCAAGGCAAACGACACGTGGCTAATTTGTCATTTTCAAAAAGCAAGAATGGCACTTGTTTGAAGGAATCCTTCAGTTATCTATAAAACACGGCAATCATAAAGAGGATGGTAAACCAGTTGTAGTTCCAAATAACTGAATGCACGCAAGTGAAACCCATTAATCCGCCAGAAAAATGTACCACAGACTCAATAGAACGTATGTATTACACAGAAATTTGTTCTTATTATATAGTATTTTACAATGAACTGCTCCTAATGTGATGAAAACAAGTCCTTGAGGCTAAATGAAATGTTTAACAGCTCCAGGTTCACTCTAGATAGATGGAATGCCAAGCTCCTTAACTCTTAAGCTACGAGTACGTATATGATTTTTTTTAAACACACACACACACACACAAGTAGATTCTTTGTATTTTATTACACAGGAACAGCAGAAATTCATGACAAATGCATTGGAACACCCAAAACCCAATCAATCATCACAAAGTATCCATTAGTAGATGCTTTGTATCAGGGCAGTCCAGAGTAAAAAACATAGGAATTACTAGTACAGTAGTACTGTAGTATTAGGCTACCTTTTCTTAGCTAAGAAGTAAGAACCTCATCTTTTCAAATTTAAAGTCATGAATCAGCCTATTAGGATTCCAAATAATCTTTCCAAAGCTTCCAGTTCCTAGATAAACTGTGTATAGTAACAAGCATCAAGTATTGATGAACCAATTTTGGAAATGCATGATGCTTGACATGGTTCAAAGGGCTGATTCATCCTATGGTTTTGCACAGGAATGCCAAGAGATTCACACAACTCATAATAGACTTGATAAAGTTTCTAACATGTTTGACTAGTTTGATCTCTGGTATCATAAAGGAGAACCAGAATGAATTATAGAGAAACACTACTACCGTACCGATGTTAAAAAGTGCAAGCTCCCTCTCTGGGACGTGTGGCTTTGCCACCACGCCCTCAGGCTCCACAGTGACAAGAACATAAACCTGAAATAGATCACATAAAGCTGTTAAAAAAAACTGAATGCTATTGAGATTCTGGGCAACGAACAAATTCAGCTCAAATGGATGATCGATATTCAACACTAACCGGGTTGCTGCTCTCAGCTTTGAAAATTATCTTCTCCGTGTTGAGCAGCCTCCTGTTCTTACTGCTCCAATCGTCCAAAAGTTGAATGGAAAAGCTCGACGGTACCTACAGTCACAAGCACAATCATCAGAGACAAGAACATGCTGCAACGGTGAAACTACAATCCCTGCACGTTTTCTGAAAACTCGATGTTCTCACGGGAAGGGTACTGATTGATCATACGGAGGCCGGGTAGGAGATCTTGACTTCGTACCACGCGGACGCGCGCAGCCCGTCGATCCTGTAGACCCGGCGGCCGTGGCGCAGCGGCATGGTCTCGGCCACAAGCTCCTCGCCGACGCTAAGCGCCCTCACCGATTCGTCCCCCACGCTGCAGGGGGAACCGCACGGAGCTGTCAGGACTCAGGAGGGAGTGGAAGTGGAACAGAGAAGCGGGGCGGATCAAGGCGGGGGAACTAGGGGGCGTACCCGTGCGCCATGGAGGGGAGCAGCAGGAGCGCCGGGACGAGGACGAGGACGAGGTGGGCGCGGCATAGCGAGGCGAGCGGCCACGGCGGAGACGGCATGCCCGATGATTCAGTGCGACGACGGCCGTCGCAGATGAGCCGAAGAACGGCGATATGCGTCGGGTCGTCGGGAGAGGAGAGCTGGTGGTGTGTGGCCTTGCGGGTGGTGGCTAGATGGGCCTTCAAAGTTCAAACGGGCCGTTGATGGGTTACCGGCTCTACTGATGTCGTTTGGGGTTGGTGGACCTCTGCTCTAACAAATTGTTGGGCCGTTTGGACCGCGTACTTAGAGCAGTTCTAGTATCTGGGACCGATTTTGTGTAGGCTCTGCCTCTAACAAATTGATTATAATATTTTGCTAAAAAACAAATTGATTATAATATTGTTGTTGACTGCAGACTTATATAAAAAAAATAAAGTACTCCTCCGTCCTAATAATACATAATACAAAGTATTTTAAAGATTTTAAAATAACTTAAAGAAAACACTTAAATAATGCATGTACGTATGAATAAACCCAATTAAACGTTTTCTTCTTAAATTTTGTCTGTCTTTTTAACAAACTTTGCTAAGTTTGTACATGAGCACCACATAGGATGTATATATTTTACAAAAAAAAAGAGTCATAATGCACCGCATTCCAAAACAGAGGAAGTACTTTGGAAAATACGAAGAGTGTGGATCAAAATAGTCTCTCATCACTCCGGCGGAGACTCAAATCCCATACAGTCCAACTCCACGCTAACCCAAATCCAATCCAATTATCCAAATAAGTATGTCACGCTGCTGCAGTACTTGCATCCCGCGTGAGTTTTGATATTCGCCTAACACGAGCAGTGATGCCATGCCCTATGCTAAAAGACATTTTGGCCCCGTTCGGCTGGAATTATAAGCCGACTGAAAAACACTGTTGGCTGATTTTTTGTAAGAGAAAAATATTGTTCCGGCTGAAAAAACAAGCTGAATAAGACGGATTATAAGCCAGACGGATTACATGCAACTGAAGCTTGGATGTGTGTCTCAGTATTTGATTAACCGAGAACCCATGTAGGCATGTATGTAGAAATCATCATTGACCACGTAGAAATCAGCAAAATCCAACGGTTTCTTGACCGAGACAGGTTTCAAATTGCAACCCCGAGTTTTTTTTGATAAATCGACGGGAGGGGAGAGAAACCCCCACCTGGATGATATATTAATGATTGACTCTTAAATAGCCATTTGATTACAAACACAATTTTGAGTTTGCTAGTGCTAAGAGTACAGTGCGCTAGCTATTACAAAGCACCAAAAGAGCGCGAAATGTCAAAGTTCCTATCATCTTGCGGTCAAGGTAATAAATAGCGTACAGCGGGTTGGTAGCGGATTGGTGTCGAGGTAGCAGATTGCGGGTAGTGGGCGATATTGCGGACGATAAGTTCCAACAGTGGCATGTAATAATCTCATATAATTTTAAGTACATATATCATGAAAAATGAGTATAAATAGACATTTAATCGCACTCGAAGAACTTATATCTCATATACTTAAATTAAGAAAACAAATATGGTTTTTCCACGCACTAAATAATCACATTAAGAGTTTGCAAAGAAACATATTATGACTTATGAGCCATAAAATAGTACACAAGACTATCACTTGTTGTCATTGTTAGAAGCAACAACATCATCAGCCTCATGGTCACTTGAACCATCTCCGTCTGCATAAGGGTTATTTGCTTCCACGCTATTGCGGCTTGCTATGTGCAATTGCGGCCGCAATATCGCCCCGCTATTCAGAATAGCGGCCGCAAAGTTCCAAACCGCAAAGTTCAAAGCGCTACCTTGTAGCGGTTGCGGCAATGAGCCGCTACCGCTATTGCGGCCGCAATTACGGCCGCTACCGCCGCTATTTATTACCTTGCTTGCGGTAGACGAGCACCCCATAGGTAAGCTTCATGTTTGCGAGTTGTGGTTCACTGACAGCACCACAACCAAGAGGCTCAATTCCACAACCTTTATTCCAACAGCAATCGTTAAGCTTCGAGTCAATTCGGACAGATAACAATCGTGATTACATTGTCTTAGAAGCACATCCGGGACCCAATTGACGCCCGCCAATGCCTAGTGAGGGGAGGAATCCTCAACGGAGGGAGGGCCGTCAAGAAGGAGCACGAGGAGATCCAAGCGAGGGGACCATGGTCTCGTTACCGGCATTTGATAAAACAAGGCAACCAAGTACCGTGGAGAAAGGCAGAGCTAGGCCACTGGAAGCGAAGCATGACAGTCAGAAACTTATGCAAAAACATTAGGAAGAAGGGGTTGGAACCGAGGTGGGGTTCTGAGAAGTGCACAGCATGTCATTGTGCACTGGCAAACAACACTCTCAAGTGACAATACTCTGACGACCTCCAATCCCCAAGCAACTGTTAAGCTTTGAGCCAAGAAGGCAGACAATGGTCGTGATTTGCACAGTCTTGAAGCACTTTCGAGATCTAGTCGACACCCGCCAATGCCCATCTAGGGAAGGAAGCCTCGAAGGAGGGAGGGATGACAAAAGGAGAACGAGAAGATCCAAAAGAGGGGATCATAGTCCCGCTAACTCAGCATTTGGTGAGACAAGGCAATCAAGGTTCAAGATGATGGAGGAGTAGCTACACTGAAGCGATAATTTGGGCACCATGAACAAATACTGACCATACCTGAGGCCGACAAGGAGCTCCCCCTCCAACTCAAGGAGCCCCCAGAGAGGGCGCCACCCCCGACGACGTGCAGCAGCTGCGACAGGCCCAGCGCGACGGTGACATTCTTCAGCGACGCCTTCAAGAAGGAAATCGTCATCGCTGGCCCAGCCAAGAGCTAGGCTGAGCTTTCACTCATAACCATGTGAGTGCTCTTGCAGCTAACGCCCTGATGCCGCCCCACGCTGCCACCGCCACCACGGGCACAAGCATGGGCGATCACCACTCTGAAGAACCGGTGCTCTGCTCTCCCCAGCAGGGGGAGTGTAACGGAACCGTCCAAATTATAAGAGCACAAGTACAAAAACAATCACCGAAGTGATCAAATTCTCGCACTTGAGCCCATATAACTCCGGTAGTCCAATGAAATCACGAGGGATTTCAAACCAACCAACATACCAGCCAAGATCGTAGTGATTCAACATAACAAGTCACATGTTACAACCATTTCACAAGTAATTCAATATACATCGGAGTTCAACATAGTTATTACAGCTTAAGTTCAAAAGTAGCGGAAGCAAAGTAATTTGAAACTAACAACACCCTTATTTCAAATACATACCAGTACCAAGGTCGACTTCCAACAAAAGTATTAGAGAGAAGATAACTCAGAAGAATCATGCCCGTGATCACACTCCGCCACTACGGCGGGAGCCAACCAATTCTTGCAGTCGCCAAGATACATCACAACCTGTAACAAGTGGGGATAAAACCCTGAGTACGAGAAGGTACTCAGCTAGACTTACCCGTCAGAAACCAGAAATAAAATGACACCAAGGATCATGCAAGGCTGATATAAAATGGGCTAGCTTGACAACATTTTGCATAAAAGCTTATTATGGATAAGTAATCATTAATGCTTAAGCATCAAGTTAATTATCATTAACCTGTCATCTATATTAGAACATGTACTAGAGCACTCACTTTATTAGGAGCAAATAATATTAACCATAGCAGGTATAAATTGAGGCAACCTTTCCATCGTTATCCAATTAACCATCCGTTCAATTTAATGGAATCTACGTTGCCGCTGCTCAAGTCAAGTGCTCAATAACCGGGAGCGACGGCGATTCGAATTAAATTTCTATCCAGCTGGAGGGGTATTTCTAACACTCACCGAGTCACGCCTGGCGAGGGCTGCTCAGGTCACCTTTGGTACAGTTCAGGAGCCGCGGGTCCGACTAATGTCGCATCCACAAGGGCGACACTCTGCCAGGTGTTAGGGACTCTAACCCCCTTGGTCTCACGCCAATGTCCCCAAGCACATCCTTTCTCTCCTTCAAGATGCAACCTACCATTCGATTCCCTGCCTGAACTGTATTACTCGGCTTCGCGGTCGGAACGACTTATCCGGCCAACTAAGTGTTAGACTGCGTTCAACATGACTCAAGGACATACAACGAATCGGTCCTTAAATGACTCAGATAGGGATAGATCCACACCCAAGACCTCAATGCCTTGTTGCTTCACTATCGTCATCCCGCCCGGTCTCATTTCATTTTATTAACACATGGTTCCATTCCACGATAGCAAGTATAGCCAACCGTGCCACATATGAATATCCCTATATCTGGTAGGTGACAGAAAATCACTTGACTTCTACCGCTTAAAGCAAGGCTAAGCATCTATTCGATCCTAGTCTATGTAGGATTCAAGGATTCATATAACTAGACAAGGAATGATATAATGCAGCAAGGGTTTTCAACCAACTCCTACCACTTAATGCAACAATACTTATAACATATATAGAATTAATTGTTTTGAAGGTAGGAGGCTTATAATGCTCCGGGGCTTGCCTGGGATCCGACTCAAGTTAGAGTATGTCAGAAGAAACTCGCTTGGCGAGCATTCCCTCCATCTAACACTTGTTCGGTCCTTCTATCTTCGGGATGGATCCACCAACTCCATCTTCGGTTTGGCTCCACATCAGGTCCTTCATGTGCTTCAGCTAGCGTACCTAAATGAGGTGCAATAATGCATGTGTATGAATGCATAGATGTGCAATAAACAGAGAAATCAAACAAGCATACCAAAGTTCTCATAAACCTAGAGCTAATTAACTTAATCCTCTCTTAAGGCGTAACATAGAAGAGGGTAATCACATCAATCAAGACACAAGTCTCATAAGATTACAGGGCACTAACCCAAGTATCATCAAAGATATGAGTCACACTTCAATACACAAGCATGTCAAAGTTAATCAAAGTACTAGAACTAGAAATTGCTACCTCCTGGACATTAGAACAATAGCTGAGTAATTTAATCATAACTGGAGATCTACAAATCCAAATGATATGCAATAAGACATTATAGAAATATTATGAAATTATCTACATTTCATTTATAATCATCATAGCATGATTCCAAAGTTTAACATGTCAAATTTACACAAACACAGAAACTGGTCTAACAAGACAGAGAGCAAGCAATTCTGTAACCCAACTTTAAACAGCTATAACTCCTAAACCACATGGCCAAATACCACCAAATTTTAATAGCACCTAGATACATAAATTATCTACAACTTTTGTATAAACAAGTTTTACAACAAAGCACATTATCATAAAGAACTTTGCTAAATTCCCAGATCTGTCCAGAAACCTCATTTACAAGAAATAATTATTAACTTATGTTACAAACATATACTTGGACAAAACCAACTTTACCAACATGCCACATATGACTAATTAACACCAGAAAACATAGTGTATTTTCCTAAATAAATTCTTTTAATGCATTTTCTTAATTTATTTAGATAATTAGGTGGAATTAGGAACACATATCAAAAGTGCACAATAAATTCTACAAAAATTACAGTGGCCTACACATGCTCCCAATAGTGTACTGTACAAATTTTAAACCATTTGGACATATATATCAACCTATATGAAAACGACAAATGGCTATTGCAAGAATTCAAGTGAGAGCAAGATGAATCAATAACTCACTCATACTACAACTAAAATTCATGAAATTTTTATCACACATCAAACATCACATGAGTAGCATGTCACAAAAATTTCACTTCATTTGGAGCCCTAAATTTGCAGTTAAGAAAATGACAAATACAACTAGCATTGAAAACCTAATCTGAAAAATCCATTTTTACAGCAAAAATTTGAAACTAAAATATGCCATATTATAAATCCACTACATAGAGAATTTTACAAGGATTTCAAAAAGTTCTCATTTGCTATTTTACGAATTTTTTATGATTTACTATAAATTTTCAAAAATCAGCAAAAACTACCACAAATCAGTCCTTACGGTACTATTCATATGAGTCTATAACATTGCAGTTAGGCCCCTGCCTTTTCTCGAATTCTGACTCGAGGTCCCTGGTCGCGAATCAATACAGAGGAGGCGCCGGAGGTCGTCGGCTTCGGTCGTAGGGGGCTCGTCGGCGATGACGGGGTGGCGGCGGAGCAACAGGGGACCTGCGCGCTCCAGTGGGTAGTCACGGCTCGGCCGGAGGTGGCCCATGGCCACCTGGCCACGTGAGCACGGTGGTTCGGGGGCCGCAGCCGCGACAGCAATGGCGGACGGCGGCGCTGGGGCTCAGAGTAGGGCCGGCGGCGACGGGGAAGTGGGTGGGGAGCCTCACCACGTCCCTGCGCGTCCAGGGGATAGCTCGGCTGGGCTCGAGGCGGCCCTTGGTGGTGCGACCACGACGGCAGTCCGTGGCCTGTTGGCCATGGCGAGCTGCAGCGGCGCTCCGGTGACGAGGGAGGCAGGGAAGTGGTGCATTAGACTCGTGAGAGGGTGGAGAAGCTTCTGGTGGTGGCGGTTGGGACGGAGGAGGTCCAGAGGACGAGCGAGGGCAGTGACCGCGGAGCTTGGCTTGCCAGCAATGGCGGCCATGGCGGAGCGCGCTCGCGCAGCACGAGGAAGGGAGCGGGAAGCTGCAGAGAGTGAGCCAGCGAGGGTGACGAGCTCAGGTGACTCCACATTAGAGCAGAGCCGAGAGGGAGGAGGCCGGGCACGCGTCGGGGCGACGGGGCGCTGCTGTCCTGCATGGTGGCCACACGCTCCCGCACGCGGCATTTCGTCGAACAGGTGGCGAGCAACGGTGCGGCCGGTGTGGGACGCGTTTTTGGGCCGTTTCCAGGCTGAATCAGCGAACAGGCCAAAATGAAGTTTGATCTACTCCTCATGCTCTCCAACTTTGATTAAGGGGTCACAGCCATTAGGGTTATGGATTAGCAAGTAATTATGCTCCAAAGTGACAGTGTCAGCGACTTGAATCCGATTAAGCTTGCTCGGCTTTGACCTAAAATTCACGGCCAAAACTTGGTCAAACTTAATGCAACTTTTTGCTAGACCTTCTCCATAGGGTTAGCTCCAGCTTCTATTTTCGGATCAAATCAAGTTGCTTGACAAAAACATGAGAACGCGGCATGTCAACTGGTATTGGTGCTGAATTCCCGGACTTGGAATATTTCTAAGTCTGAAACAAACTGCAGCAGATTCAAACTTTGGGCCATGGTTTGACTTATTTCTGTAACAGAACCGACCAAATTATAAGAGCACAAGTACGAAAACAAGCACCGAAGCGCTCAAATTTTCAAACTTGAGCCCATATAATCCCGGTAGTCAATCGAAATCACGAAGGATTTCAAACCAAACTGCTTACAACCAGGATCGCATCATTCAACATACACATCATACGTTACATTTCACAAGTAGTTCCGAAATAAGTTAACACCACGGAGTAACAATTATTACAAACCGAGTTTGAAAGTAGCGGAAGCATAACACACACTTTAGTTACTTAATTACTGCCAGTTTGGATGATCGACGTCCCGCAAAAGCACGAGGAAAGTACATAAAGATGATCACGCCCGTGTGATCTAGTCATCATCACCCGCAGGGTGGAGACACGTCTTGCAGAATCCCTGATAAAGCATGTCATCTGCAACAGGAGGGAATAAACCCTGAGTAAGGGAATGTACTCAGCTAGACTTACCCGTCAAAAACCAGAAATAAGAGACACCAAGGATTATGCAGGGCTTACTCAAGAGGCTAGCTGACACCACATTTTGCATAAAGGCATAAGTAGTTGAAACTCTTATAACCTGTACTAGCAGTTAATTTTAGCATTTACCAGTCATCTATCTTAGCACCTGTACTAAAACATGCACTTGATTATCATCAAACAAGTATTCATATTACTTCCATAGCAGGTATAAATTGTGGCAACATTGTATCATTCACTTAACCATCTGTTCAATTAATGAGATCTACGTTGCCGCTGCTCAAGTCAAGTGCTCACTAACCGGGAGCGACGGCGATTCGAATCGAATTCCTATCCAGCTGGAGGGGTATTTCTAACACTCACCGAGACGCGCCTGGCGAGGGCTGCTCAGGTCATCTTTCGTACAGTTCAGGAATCGCGGGTCCGAATGATGTCGCGACCCCAAGGGCGACACTCTGCCAGGTGATAGGGACTCTAACCCCCCCCCCTTGGTCTCATTCCAATGTCCCCAAGCACATCCTTTCTCTCCTCCAAGAAGCAACCTACCATTCGATTCCCGGCCTGAACCATACTACTCGACTTCGCGGTCGGAACGACTTATCCGGCCAACTAAGTGTTAGACTGCGTTCAACATGACTCAAGGACGTACAGCGAATCGGTCCTTAAACGACTCAGACGGGCATGGCTCCACACCCAAGACGTGAAGTGTCTTGCGGATGTACCATCGAACTCCCGCCCGGTCTCAATTTCATTTTAAAGCATGGTTCCATCACGATAGCCATAAGCCACTCGCGACCCAATCCTATCTCTCGCGGATGACCGGAAATCACCCGACTTCTACCGTACTAAGCAGGGCTAAGCATTGACACGTGCCTAAACCTAATATAGGATTAGGGTACAATATCTGGACAAGGACAGGTATAATGCAACAGTTGTTTCCATACAACTCCTACTACTTAATGCAGTAAACAATTAAAAGTACGCAAGATATCTTTATAAACAATGGGTTCAGCATGCACCGGGGCTTGCCTTTGAGGAAGGTGGAAGGCCTATGATCCGGGCACTCAGGTAGATCTTCAACGGTGTCTCCTTCGCCGATTGGTTCTGTCTGCTCCTCCGGTTGACTCAGTACCTCCTCTGGAATCGTTTGTTCGAACTCGAGGAGTGTCACCCCCTCCGGTACACCTATTGCATGAGTGCATAGTAAATCCCATGAATGCATAATGAAATATGCAACATGCTCGGAATGAATTGCATTACAACAATTTAGCGCTCTAATCAAATCACTTCAACAGAGTAGGTGCAAATTTCCTCTCCGGTAGAGAAGTACTCACCTAATCTACTTAACCTAAGATAAAGCTGCTCATCCTCAGTTAAGGCCCTAACACCTAACAATTACAAAAGTAACACGTCTTAGGATACCACACCATATCAATCAGCAAAATATCACAGTAGAGCATACTGGACAGCAGCTACTTGATTTTATCATAACTGAAGATTTCCAACTCCAAAAGATGTGATCTAGGACAATCTCGAAAGCCTAAGAAATGCTCTACAAGTCATATTCATACCTCAACCCCAAACTCGTAAGTTTTCCACATCAAACTTTACAAGTTCCAGAATCTGTCCTCTCAAAACAGAGAGTAGCAGATTCTGAACTGCCACTTAAAACAACAGTAACTCTCAAACTACTAAGCCAAATGCTCCCAAATTTTGACACAAGCTAGTTCATCAAGTTTACTGTGACTTTGGTATTTACAAGTTTTCCAGCAACCAATTTTATCAAAGGTCAAACTTAGAAATACTACCAGCTGTCCAGAAAACCTAAAATTACAAAGGTTAAATATTTGTTGATGTGACCAAAGTCCCCTAAAATCAAACTAATGTTACTAACAGTTCACATGAGGTATAAAAACACCGGAAAGTAAGGTGGAACCAACTAGAATATTTATTTAACCCCATTTCTTAATTTACTTAATTATTTAGGTGGAATTTTAAACATATATGTCAACTGCTCCTAAAATTCTACAAAAATTACAGGGGACTCTCTGACCCCAAAATAGACCACAGTAAAAATTTGAAAAAGTTTTATTCACAGAAACTCTCTATACAAAATTCACAAGCCCAAAAGGCTGATTTCTGCATAAATCATAAATCACATTGAAAAGTATCAAACTACAGATTTCATATTTTTCTTAGACCCTCAAGGGTACCAAGACATTCTCCAAAAAGTTACAAGAACATTGCACATGTAGAAAAATTACAAAAATTCCTTCAATTATTTCCTAGAATAAAATGATAGCCTTATAACTTGAAAATTACTTAAGCACTGATGCCCAAATTTTTACCAGAGCTAGGGCTAGCATAGAGTAGCCTACCCACCAAATTTCATGATTTATGGAACACTACAGCTCAAGTTATAAATTAAACAAATTTGCATGCATTCCAAAACACATTTAAAGGATCTAATAAATTCTTACAGAATTTAAACATCTCATGCCAGATCCATATTTTTCTAAAATACTACACACCAAGTAGATTCTAACAAAATTTATCTCATGATTTTTGGATCATTAAAACCCTAGATCTATATTTTTCCAACTTGTACAAAAATCAGTGACAAAATAATAAAAATGAATTTCACTTCGGACGACTGGGCCGGCCCGGAAACTCGGCCCACAACGCACACGCTCGCGCGCGCGGCCCGCTCAGCGCCCCCGCCCGCGCGCGACGCTGACGGGTGGGCCCCCGTGGTCAGCGACCGAAGGCAGGGGAGACGGCGTCCCGCGAGCTCCGGTGAGCTCGAGCTCGCCGGAGAAGGGCTCGCTCGGCCAACCGAACGCCGCCTCGTGCTCTCCGTCACCCGGCGCGTTGATTGGTGCCCGTAGGATGGATGGGGATGGGGTGGAAAGGGCTTGCCACCGCGAGCGGCGGTCGGTGATGTCCGGTGGCGGCGCACCGTCGCCGGTGAAGATGCACGGTGCGGTCTGGGCTCGGTACGAGCTTCACCGAGGCTAGGCGGTTCCATTTTGCTAGGAAGGGAAGATGGAGAGGGACCCGAAGCACCCCAACCACGGTGAGGTCCCATGGCGGGCTCCGGCGACCTCTCGGAGACGGAGAAGAGAGCAATGCGGCTCACCTCGAGTCAAATCACGACCGTCGGTGGGTCGAGGGGATAGAGGGTGGTGAGGCGGAGGGAATGGCGAGGTCAGGCGGCCGGTGATGCGGCGTAGCTCACGCTCGAGCTCGCCGGAGGAGAAGGGGAATGGCGGCTCGGTTTCGGTGTTCTTGCGACTGGAAGAGAGAGGGGGCGGAGAAATGGAGTGGCGCGTGCGAGAGAGGGGGAGGTGGCCGCTCAGGTTTCACTTGCGCCAGAGCTCGCGACGTGGAGGGGGTCGCAGCACCTGGTCGACACGCGGCGGCGTTCTCCTGCCCGGACGCCACGACGCGCGGTGTCGCTCGCGACTGAAACCGGCTGAAGGGTCAACGATGGTCGACTGACAAGGGGATTTCAACGCTGATTATCTTCTAAACTAGCTCGTTTCAGTGGAAACTCAAATTAACAAAGTTGTAGACCTATATAAGCTCTACAATTTTGTAATAGGCCTCCAGAGCTGATTCGGTTTGGTTAGTGATATATAGGGACATTAAGTAGTGTTCAGTGAAACTGAAACCGGGTTTCAGTTAATGATGCCGACTGACAGCTCATGTTCATGACACAATATCTCTTGAACCCTTGAGAACCAGGCTTGGGTAATGTTGACAAAGTTGGAGTGCTACATGTGATCTACAAGTTTGTCAATATGAGTGAAGGCTGGTTTGGCCTGGTTTGCAAACTACAAGCTCCTAAAGTAGGCACCAGTGAAACTGTAGGGTCAGATTCCAGACTTAGAAAAATTCTAAGTCCTGGAGTTACACCACTAGCTGACTTGTGGGCCACTTTTGAGCATGTTGTGGTCACTTTCATGAGATGGTCATATTGAGACTTTTGTTCCTCATGAATTTCTTTACAACTTTGCTTAAGGGTGCTCTTCCATGCAAGGTCTCTAAATTAGACTTTCTAATTGGTCAAACTAGAGCCTTCTATGGTCAAATGGGGGTCAAACTTGTCTTGGAGGGCAATTTTGTAATTTTGGTCAACATGAACCTTGATCCAAATGTTACCCTAAGTATAGCTAAGGTGTTGTAGGTCATGATTGACTACTTTACCTTTTTGTTACACCAACTATCAAATACTTTATGAAATAAATCAAACAAACCCTAAACAACACATGAATTGCATTACATGAAATACTAAACATGGGTTATGCATGTCATGCTTATGCAAATGCAATGCAATTAAGGACTAAACACTTGAGGTGTTACAATTTCCAAGCAATTCTAACCCTCGGTCCAAAAACATTATTTGTAGAGCACGAACTGAACTACAATTTTCATTTAAGGCTCAAATTCTAGATCAGCTTGGGTTGTGAGAGATAAGGCTCCAAAGTATGGCACATGAACTAAAACACCAGTTATGACTTAGCCAAATTCTTGGACTCTGTAACAGCAGCTGATTCCTCCTTTTGAGCGCTATTTGACTAGGTTAGAGGCCAAAGTAGCTCATGACCATTAAAAAAAGTTTGTTCTACACAAGATGAACTACAACTTTTGTTTAAGGTCAAACCTCATAACTGGTACAGAAGTTAAACTTTCACTTTGGTCAAAGTAGCAACTTGATAAAGCCTAAACTAGGGTTTTAGGCCAATTAGGACATTTTCTCGGCATTTGCTCAACATGAACCCTTTATGACTTTTATTGTAGAGTTCATCTAGAGTCAATTGGATAAGTTTGCAAGGTTTGGTTGATGATCTATAATTCCATTCACTTAATCACGCCATTCCAAGAAGGATATGACTTATCATTTCATGTGACTTTTTGATTCCAAACTTCATGAAACTTTTCCAGCCATCAATATAGATAGGTACCAAGGTGAGACACATGAATATATTGCAATAACACCATCCAAACATATATCTTGAAAATGGCCTATATGTAAAGCAATGGTGCAATATTCAAGTTTAAGTTGGGACTCTATTCCATAGACTTGGCTTCGACATCTTCATTACCACTTCACATGTCATGTTTGAACTCAAAAACCCTTGCTTAACTGGTGATAAACACCTAGGGTGTTACAGGGAGTGCGCCCACGGACACGCAACCCCGCTGCCGGCTCGCCCTCGGCCAAAATGCACGAACCATGCTCACACGCGAAGAAGAAACCACCTACAGGCACGCAGCCCCGCCACCAGCATGCCCGCGGCCAAACCGCGCGTTGAGGGTCCCAACTCGCGCACAAGAAGAGCACCGTAGAACAGAGCGGCACCACCAGATCCTGACGTGAGGCCGAGAATCCGGCGGAATGGAAATTTTGATGATGCCTCGAGGGAGGAAGATGACGCAGGCTGCGACATCGCCGCCGCCCTGGAGCTAACTCCGGGCAGGGCTTACGCCTAATTTTCAATCCATCACAGCAGCTACACGAAGCACACAAGGCGCGGCCACGCACGCGGTGCTCTGCACGTCGCGGTCCACAGGCCTCCGCCATCGGCCAACTCAGGCCGGCATGCCTGGATGATGGCTGCAGTGGCCGGCGCGGCCCTACGGCCAGCAGCAGCGGCCGAGCATGCACCAAGAGCCTAGGAGCTAGCGGCCGACAGCCGATGACCCTGCTCACAGGCCACCGCCTACGGCCAACTGAGGCCAGCGGGCCTCAACGACGCATGAAAGGACCTAATTGGCCTAGAGGGGGGTGGATAGGCCTTTTTGCAAAACCTGAAACTCATAAACTCGAATTTGCGGAAGTTAAATACTAGACCGAAAGTTCTGGTGGTCTGGATCAGAAGTTCCGGTAAGGGGGACCAGAACTTCCGGTGCAGACCTTCAGAACTTCTGGTGCCCTAAATGAGCTACGAAATCAAAGTAAATCGAGTTGGGATTTCGGATCCAAGTGTTACCGCACCCTCCTAGAGGTTGTTGATGAGTATGTTGAACTCCTCAAGGCTTGGCACCACACCAAACCATAGATCGGGACCTCACACCTAAGAAGATGGGGGTAGAGAGGAAGAACAATAAGAACACAAGAACAAAGGGTAGTCGATGCTACCGCCATAGTAAGACAAGCTATTTTTACCGAGGTTCGGCAATCCCCACTAAGGAGTTCCTACGTCCTCGTTGTTGAGGTGACCACGAAGGTCCGACCACTAAGGTCTCCTCCCTCAAGCAACCACGAAGGCTAGCTTGAGATTTCCACTAAGGATCAAAGAGTGATACAAACACTTCGGGGGTGCCCTCACAAATGAATCAATACGGGCAACCACGAAGAACGCCTAGCCGGCTAGGGTTCCAAGAACCCAAGAGAAACAAACACAAATCAAGCCGGCAAAACAAGGAATCCAAGTGCTCAAGTCGAAGATCGATGCTCCTGCTCTCAAATCTCACGTCCCTAGCTCAAACAATCGAAGATTGAAGCTTGGAGGCAAAGGGAGGGGGAGAGAGTGGGCGAGTCACAGCTTAGAGAGAGTTGGGAGAGCAGAAATAAATGTGCAAACCTTAGACAACGGTTAGAAATGAGGTGAGTAGCTTATATACTCGGGCTCAGATGAGCCACCGGAAGTTCTGGTGGAAGCCACCGGAACTTTCGGTCAAGCGAGATCAGACCGTTGGGCTTGTCAGTCAACTCGGGTCCACCGGAACTTTCGGTGCCAGGATCGGAACTTCCGGTCCGTATCGGAACCTCCGGACGGAATTTCGGAACAATTCTCTCGCATGCGAACGCGCGCGCAAACTGCACCAACCGAAACTTCCGGTGCGTGACCGGAACAAAATACTCGCACGCAGGCGCCAGCGACCGGAACTTCCGGTGCAGCTCACCGGAACTTCCGGTCCAGCTCACCAGAACTTCCGGTCTAGCTCTCCAGCCTACTAAGCTTCGACAAGAGCACTTTTTATCCCTATTTTGCCAACTAAATTTGTATCCCTCTTGATAGTGCGGCGTTACCTACGACTCAAATCAAAATAAACAGTGTTGAAGCCTTGAGTCGAAGTGCCTTTTGTCCATCAAAATTTAGGGTGCTATTATTCATCACATATTCTTTTTCAATTTCATCAGTGGACTAACACCTATAGATTACACTTGATAAATATGTTAATCCCTAATTTGATTGTCATTAATTATCCAAAATCCACATCGGGGGCGAATGCACTTACAACGCAGCAGCGGCCGGCGACCATGGAGGTCCACCTCGGCGGTTGCACCCGCGACCCAGGCCCAGGCTTGACGAGGACAGTGGCGACCGATGCCCATGGTAGCCGTGGAGGCCCTCCACGGCCGGAGTTTGTGAAGCCGCACACGGCCCTAGCTGGCCCATGACCAGAAACCGCTCGTCGGCCATAGATCCGGGGCCTGGGGCCGGATCCGGGCTAAGGAGAGCCAGATCTGCAGCCATCACGAGCAGCTCGACCACCGAGCTCATGGCGTCCATCCGCAGGAACAGGGAGAAGAGACGAAGAAGGGGGAGGAAGAGGTTGCGATCGCGGTCCTTTTTTCGGCAGCGGCGCAGGCCGCCGCCGCCGCACATGGAGCAGCGGCGACGGCGGCCGGAGGTAGGGGACGGCGGGGGCCTTGGGCGGCGGTGGTGGTGTCGCCCCTCCTGTCACCCTGAGCTTTGAGGAGCACGTGAGCACATAAGGAAGTAAGCACCCAGTTCGCTGTTTCTGCGGCTGATAAGCCGGCTGATGCTGTTTTATTATGAGAGAAATATATTGTACCGTGGCTGATAAGCTGGGCTGATAAGTTCAAGCAAATAAGGCGAAGGAACGAATGCCTTGTATATTGCTCCTTGATTCCCCTACTACACTCCCCCACAAGAGAGGATTCATTTTTTTTTCTTTGACAAGGATGGAGGATTCATTAGAAGCAGACAAGCAGTGCTTCTCTGGTGCGCCTTGGAGGTGTGATGACACAAGATGACAAGAGCTTGAGGTCCGCAGCCCGCAGCGCGCAACGTGGGCACTGGGCAGGGCAGGCTGCGATCATCGAAGGTTTCGTTCGGCCTGTGCTTTTCCAGATTTGCTCTTACGAGGCTCGGAGCCGTGACTCCCGTGAGAATGTAGGAGACAGCACGCTGTGGAATTTCCCACCTCGAATTCCCCGGCAGTTCTGCTTCTGCAGCGTCGGCGTCTCATTCTACTGCAGGGTGAGCCACATTGCCATGGCACGAGGATTGAGGCCAACGGAGCAGCAGACGTGGCGTCGCGATAGCCGATAGCCGTCGGACAAAATGAAAAATTGCGGCTGCATCGAGAAAGAAAGCATGCATTTCCTCGTCGTAGTTAATGAACGTAACACTCTCCTGGTTTCTTTAGGTATATTTTCCCAATACAGACGAACGAGAAAAGCGAAGATTAGCCACCGCAAGAGGGGAGTCATTTTTTTAATAGAAAAAGAAGAAGAAGAAAAAAGGGACAGCACAGCAGGGAGTCAATTTTTTTTAAAAAAAAAGGAAAAGGGGGAACAGCGAGGAGGTCGCCGGGGTGTGCACTGTGCAGGCGTGCACTAGCGGGGAGCCAGGCAGTGGATTCGTCTCCTCTCTTCTCTTCTGGCGTGGCCACTGTCCCCCTCCCCCGCACGCCGCAGCGCAAGTTGCGCGCCTCTTTTGCCGCCAAAAGAAGAAGAAGGGCGGCGCTTCCTTTGCGGTGGTGCTGCCCCCGCTGGCGGCCAGTGAAGAGCTCCGCCAGATACGGTCATACGGATACGGGGACGTGGAAGAAGAGGTGGAAGTTGCTTTCGGCGCCCGCGTTTGAATCCTTTGCTTGCCGCAATGGATGCTTTGCTAATTGCTAGCGTGTTCCAGGATCACATCACACAACACAGTGCCGTGACGAGACGTCGAGAGTGGAAGGCCAGATCTGGAGCAGCCCGTGTACGGTACGGAGGGAATAGAATAGTGTAACGCTGCACGTTTTCTCCGCTGGGCTGAAAATAAGCGGCTGAAAGTACCGTTGACTGATTTGGTGTGAGAGAAAAACGCTGTAGGCTGACTGAAAATAAGTGACTGAAAGCTCAAGCGAACAGGCTGGACATAGCGCGCGCAGAGCCTCGGACGGCGGACCCCTCCCTCGTACTCATCGGTTCGATTCCCCTCCGTTTCTCGCCCACGATTCCGGCGCTCACATGGAAAGGAGAGGACAAACACTGGGCAATCGCCGTGTTTCCTCGCTGCTTCAAAGTTCACACGCCAAATTTGGCACCGCACGGACCCCCGAGTAGTGAAGCGTTTCGCGCTTTCTTGCACGGCTGGGGTCCGTGCGGTGCGGATTGCGTAGCGCAGGGAGCCAGGGACGATATACGCACATGGGCCGCAGTCCGTCTCCGTCCGTCCGGGTGCCGTGGTGCGTACTTTGGCATCAAGTGGACTGGGACTGCGGCGGACGATTCTGAACTCGATGGATCGGATCACTCAACTGGTCCGGACAGATTGACCAATCGCCGTCGTTGGTCATTGCAAGCCCTCGACCTGGACCAGTTCAAGCGAAGCTTGCTGCCTGGTGCCTGCACCGGGACGCGCCACCGCCCACCGCCTCACTGGATGGGACGCAACAGCCAACAGGGTCCTTTCTCATTTATTTATAGATGATTCTTAGTTATAAGTGGTTGTGCACACTTCTGTGCTCCAGTGCTAAGAAGCACTTGTAGTGTTTGGCTGGCTTAGTGCAGCCTTATTAGCCCAAACATAACCAAAAACTCCGAATGCTCCGTGTCTATGTCATGCCATGTCATACTATTTTATACGGAGTAATAATAATGCCACTTTAGAAACTATTGTTCCTAGCGCACCATATATATTCATAGTGCAAACAATTAATTACTCACTTAGGACCTACTCTAGTGGATAAATTTTGACCACCCGACACCCAAAATCAATGCCCTGAATTGTTGCCGGACCAGGTAAACTTGTCTGAGCAAGCAACGAACACAACCCCTCGTTTGCTTTGTCTATTCACCAACCATGTTTTCCCCTGCCTATTTGAAGACAATATATCGTTCCGACGCATGACTTGGTAAGGTTTAGTGCGTAGATTTTGTTTCCCACCAATTATTGAGTCGAAAACATATTCTTAATATTCTTTTTTTTAAAGAATTTGCAAGTACCCTAATACAAATCTATACATATATCTTCCATGTCTCCATCTAAAAGTTTACAAAGTTCTTCAATGTCGATAGTTTTGAAAGTTTCACCAAATATTGTCTACAATTGTAACAAAAAATCTCGTTTACCACGCTCATTTTCCATAGAGGTAATATTGTTTCTCACAATTACCACATGTAAATTTTGGATTGTCTAAACCTTTCAATATCGTATTTGTCGATATATTGAATAGCTGAAATAAGAAATACGGTAAATTTCAACCGGCGGACAACTGTTTCCGTGTTGATGGTTTCTGCGGCTGATAAACTGGTTGATGCTGATTTGTTATGAGAGAAAACACTGTTCCATGGCTGATAAACAGTTCAAGGAACAGGGCAGATATCATTTTCGACCTTTTCGTTCCTATAATATTAAGAAGTGTGTCTTTTATAACCGAAGGTACTGCTATCAAAAAGATCAATTTATATAATCCGGCAGATAAAACAACCATTCTTAATAAAAAGTTTTATTATGTAGTTTTGTAGGCATTTAATTTGATGATGAGTTATAGGGAGTTGATAATTGTGCCAAAAAAAGTTTCATCTGGATAAAAACTATTTTTTTCTTAAAATGTTACAATATTTGTCGGGTATCAAAATATCCAGGGTACCCAACAGGGGGTAAAATACAACACCCTGCACGTTTGTTAAATAGGCCACCATAAGGGACAAAAAAAGCACTGACAGCATATCAGCCGCTCAAGGCGCGAACGACAAACTCTATCTCGCCCGAGCCTTGCGGAGAGGCCTCGGGCACGATCGGTGTCTCGGGCGATATCTCTCCGCCTCGCCCGAGCCCCCGCGACGTCATCAAAGGCGCCCGACCCCCTCGCAGCGCGTTTCCGCCTCGCCCGAGGGGCACGTGGAACCCTCTGGCAAGACGGGGAGCCACAGGGGGCCCAATTATGGTACTCGCTCCATCGACGTGATGGACGTGATCGTGGACAGTCAACAGGGGCACAGGAACCACGCCCTGACTCGACATGACCCCGGTCATTCTACCACAACGATATCCATACCTCCATAGCAACGGGGGCGATGGCAGCTGTGCCACCTAACCCCCTCGCTACGAAAATCCCGGCGCACGCACCGCCCACCTTCTCGGCACAGAGGCGTACAGGTCAAGTCATGGCCCCGGCACGTCGCACCAGAGAATGGAGACGCCAAAAGATCAACGTCCCGCATGACTCCACGCTACAGAAAACTGCTCCCATCGGATAAGGAGGAGGATGGCTACGCTCGAGACCACCTTTTTTGCCTTTCTCTTTTCATTTTCCCTGTTTTCACCACCTTACCGCAAATATAACCCGAGCCTTCCCCTTAAAAGTTATAAAAGGGGAGACAGGGGCGAGGGAAGAGAGAAAAAAACGATCAAGCAACAACAGCTAGAACCCGTCTCAATCGAAACCACACACCACCACCACTCAAGAGACCTGGGACCTGCTCCTTCTCTCGAAGGCTTGTAACCCCTACTACAAATACCCTGGTGCAAGGTAACACGAACCGCAGCGAAATCCACTGGACGTAGAGCCGTTCATGCCCGAACCAATATACATCCTTGTGTCCGCTTTGCACACCATCAAGGTCTAGACGCGCAGATACAAAATCACTAGTCGCTCTGTTTAGACACCCGATCCTCTAGACACCGACAATATTATAATAAACGTTTATATGGCAGCCTATTAAATTAAATATAAATAAAACCCACTAAGACTGGTGTAAAGGCTAAAACTATGCCTAAGGCCCAGTTTGTTTCCATGGAAATAGGGACTAGAGACTAAATTTTAGTCACTTTGAACCAACACAAGAGGGACTAAAACAAGAAATAGAGACTAATGGGCAGAAGTCCCTTAGAGTGAGGCTTATTGGGACTTATGAGACCAACTTTACAGCCATACCCCTCTCTCTCCTCCCTCACAGTATCTCTCCTCCTCCGCTCGATGCGCCGCCCCACCCCACGCCGCACGATGCGCCGCGCCCACCTCCCTCCTCCCCTCTGGCCAAATCCGTCGCCAGCTTCCTGCCGCGCCCGCCTCACGATGGCCGCGCCCCACCTCGCCGGTGTCGCGCCCCACGCCGGCCGCGCACCTCCCCTGCGGCCAGACCCGCCGCCAGCAAAGCGAGGGTGGCAGTAGCCTCGGCGCTCCGGTGACAGCAGAGAAGGGCAAGGCGGAGAGAGCAGGGGCGTAGGGTGGTGCTTGGCTCCGGCAGACTCAATGGCCGAGGACGGCAGCTGCGGTAAGATTCGGCACCGGCGGACCAGAGGAAGGAGAGAGAGAAAAAGAGAATAGAAAGGAGGGACATTTTAGTTTTTATTCAACACCTTTAATACCCTTTAGTCCCTTTTAGTACGTGGAACAAACAAGTTATTAGTCCCCCTCTTTTTAGTGTTAGTCTCTGGCGAAACAAGCGGGCCCTAAGAGGCACACATGCGCACGATGTCGGAGGAACAGCCAAAGCTACACTTGGATGTTAGAGAATAAAAATTTATTCCAACCGCTCGGCGCGCCCGGCTGAAACAAAAGACCAACAAATCTATAGTGTCAGACATGGGAACAATGCAAATCCATAAGGCCAGTCTTAATGGGAGTTTCACTAGAGTTTCATTTACATTTAATAGCCTGTCACATATGCATTTTTGATGACATGTCAATATTTTAATGAAGAGAGAGAAGAATTGGGTTTCATGGAGATGAAAATCTCTTGGCACAGTTACCAACTCTCTATGAGTCATAGAATTAAATGTCTATGAAACTATGGAATGAAACTTTCTATTGAGAGTGAATGTTTCATCCGAGTTTCATTTCATTCTATATGACATGGCAGTCTTGGAAACAACAAAATAAAACTCTCCACTGAGACTGTCATAAAACCGTGTCAGGCCAATAGTTTAGCCTAAATAATGGGAGCGTATCTCAAGGCCACTCAGCCGTCGATCCAATTTTTTATTAACCTTCTTCATCTGATTATCTTCACACAAGCGCACCCGCCTCGAAAATCCATTGGTCAACACAGTGCCCCACCGGCCACCGCACGGGCCCTCGCCCACCAGGAACATCAGTCACGGACGGCACGCGCCGCTTTAATCCACGTGGATCCCTCCCTCCCCTGCACGCCGCCAGCCCATGGGGCACCCCGCCCTCCTACACGCCGCCCACGGCCGCAGCACGAGCCACGGAGCTCCATGCACCGAGCCCACGCGGCCTTCCCGCGCAACGATCACGCCGACCCCCCCAGACCGCACGGCTTTTTAAAATCAGGGGAAGGTCCAAATTAACATTCGCCAAGAGGGGGATTAGCGATTAAAGTAAGCGGGTTTATATGCGATTAAATAACTGGTGTAACACGGCCCGTCCCAAGCTATTAACCTCTCGGGCTCGGGCACTTTCCTTCCCCCTTGGGTCGCTCGACCGCCTCCGCCGCTGCCTTGCTCCTCCCTCCGCGCCCACCACGGAGCGCACGCGCGGGCGCAGCCTCCCTCGCGCGCCTCGCCTTCCCACTGCTCTGTCTGCTCGCCCGCGCGCGCCTCCTCCTCCTCCTAGGGTTAGGGCACGCGTCGCGGGGAGCCGCGGCGCCCGGCGCAATGCGGAGGCCGTCGGGGGCCGGCGCGCTGTGCCGCCGCCGCACGATCCAGGTGCTCGTGGCGGTCTCCCTCGCCTACGCGCTCGCCGTGCTGCTCCTCGAGTCGCCGCTCGTGTCCACGTCCCTGCCCGGGGCGGGGGCGTCCGCCGCGGCGTCGCGGAAGCTCCACCTCGACGGCGCGTGGGAGGGCGCGGGGCGAGCCGCGCCGGCGCGCCCCGCCAAGCACCCGCACAGGGAGACCCTCTCGGCGGACGCGGGGCGGGGACGGGCGCGCCGGCTGGCGGGGATCGTCTCTCGCCTCGAGCTCCGCCACCTCAACTCCACCCGCTCTGGCTCGCTTCGCAAGGTCGCCGCCGAGGCCGCCGAGTCAGGGGCCCGCGTGTTCTCCGACCTGGAGGCTCTAGCGACGGCCCTGACGTCCTCGCGTGATTCGTCAGGGGAGGAGGAGAAGAGCAAGTGCCCGCACTCGATCGTCCTCAGCGGCGACGAGTTCCAGGAGAGGGGGCGGACGGTGGAGCTGCCGTGCGGTCTCACGCTGGGTTCGTATATCACGGTCGCCGCGACGCCGCACGAGGCGCACCCTGAGCGGGATCCTAAGATCACGCTGCTCAGGGAGGGGGAAGAGCCGATCATGGTGTCGCAGTTCATGATGGAGCTGCAGGGGCTCAAGACGGTGGACGGTGAGGATCCGCCCAGGATTCTCCACTTCAACCCCCGTCTCCGCGGCGACTGGAGCGGCAAGCCGGTGATCGAGCAGAACACCTGCTACCGCATGCAGTGGGGCACTCCGCTCCGCTGCGAGGGCTGGAGGTCCCGTGCTGACGAGGAGACTGGTCTGCACCCTCCACTGTCACCAGACAAAGTATTGTAAGCTACTGATTACATTGGCCCAAGGATTTTATTCTGATTGGATTGTTCTGCAGTGGATGGGTTGGTGAAGTGTGAGAAGTGGATTCGGGATGATGAAGGGCGATCGGAGGAGTCAAAAACGTCATGGTGGCTGAACCGTCTCATTGGCCGCACAAAGACCGTCTCCGTTGATTGGCCATACCCATTCGTGGAGGACCGCCTGTTTGTTCTAACTCTCACTGCTGGATTGGAGGGTTACCATGTGAATGTTGATGGACGGCATGTGACATCATTTCCATACCGCACTGTAAGTGGGCTCTCGCTTGTACTACATGAATGGGCAGGGAATGGAATTGTAATATTAATAATATTGGTGCACTGCCGTCCGTGTTTGGCACTGCTGTTAATTTTTGTCTCTGGTGATGCTGGTAGGGATTTGTTCTTGAGGATGCTACTGGCTTATCATTGAATGGGGACCTTGATGTGCAATCAGTGTTCGCGGGGACTCTGCCCACCACACATCCTAGCTTTTCTCCACAGAAACACCTAGAGATGTTACCCAGTTGGCAGGCCCCTCCCCTTCCAGACGAACCAGTTGAGATTTTCATCGGTATTCTGTCAGCAGGCAACCATTTTGCTGAGCGTATGGCTGCGAGAAAGACATGGATGTCTGCTGCCCAGAAGTCATCGAATGTTGTGGCCCGGTTTTTTGTTGCTCTGGTAAATCTTGGAGGCCAAACTCAGAGTACTTTTTTTTTATGGACTTGAGCTGATCATTTTTCTTTTCTGCAGCATGGCAGAAATGAGGTTAATGTGGAGCTGAAAAAGGAGGCTGAGTTTTTTGGGGACATTGTTATTGTGCCATTCATGGATAGCTATGATTTGGTTGTTCTCAAGACAATTGCCATATGCGAGTACGGGGTATGTCTAAGAGCTTTCTTTCTTCAAAATTTGCTACTATGAAGTCCCTGTAAGACACTTTGTCACAATATAATATAATGAACTTGTCCTCTCAGGTCCATGTTGTATCTGCTAGATACATAATGAAGTGTGATGATGATACTTTTGTTAGACTTGATTCAGTAATGGCTGAAGTGAAGAAGGTCCAGAACGGTGAAAGTCTCTATATAGGGAACATGAATTACCACCACAAGCCATTGCGCGATGGGAAATGGGCTGTTACTTATGAGGTAAACTTATATTTGATTCCACAATGATCTCATGTGCCCTTTCTCCTTCCATTGATTGAAAAATGAAAATGAAGATGCCCTGCACACTATGTTGCTGTAGTGAACTGTTCGATATATGGTATTTGGTCTGTCTGGGTAGCAAGCAACATTAGCAATAGCAATCAAACATGTTTCCCTAGTAGGGTCTAAATTGTTCATGAAACCTTGAAATCAGGTAAAAATTGATTCGTGGTACCTTGACAATTTACTGAATCTTTCTCCTGTTCAAAGAAATCTATTAAGGTTCATTTCTGGAAACTATATCACATATCACATAACTGAATGAGTTAATGTGCCAATGCTACATGGATTAACAATTAAATTAGCTCCATGAGTTGAATTGTCTAACTAATTATGGTTCCCATGGAACAAAAGGGGTTCTGTCAATCTGTTTCCTGTAAATGTTTTTGCACTATTTTACTTCTATAATTTGTCTTTTTTTTTGGTCTGTACAACTATGTGTGTTGACTTTTGTTTCATATGCACTGAGGAAGCTGTAGCCTTGAATCGTCTAAACTTCACTCTCAGTTTACAGCTTTTGATCTTTAATCAATACCTTTTTTTTTCATTGTTAAAATTATGAGGCTATTTTGTGTTGCAAACACATAGGACTGTTCTTGCTGAGATTGGCTTGCTCTACTACTGTTGGCTTTATTGCTTTGTTGAATTAGTCTGTACAAAGATAGATATCTTACGGTCTTACCCTCAAGTATGATTGTGCAACCTTTTATCTCGTAATAAATCACTTTTATATCATACTTGTGCCAGTAATACAAAACTTAGCAAAGCATTATCCTCTACCTCACTTCACTCGTTGACTCAGTATATCAGCGGAAAAATTGATGGTTTACCGGAGATGCCCTTTTTATCCTTTTCTACTTCATTCTCTTACCAACTTTTAATGAATGCATTTTCTCATCTATGCTTATCTTCTGTGCTTTACAGGAATGGCCAGAAGAGGATTATCCCATCTATGCAAATGGTCCTGGATATGTTATATCCTCTGACATCGCAGATTCCATTCTATCAGAATTTTTAAACCATAAATTAAGGGTAAGCTCAGTTGATTGCTTTTGGTCTGCATTGTGTGACACTAATAGGGGCACATATGGTAACTTGTTTTAAACAGTTTGCATTCTTCATTTACAATAACTGGGGACCTACCTGATCATTTTTCCTTTCCGAAGTTCATAAATAAACTACTTCCTTTGTCCCAAATTATAAGACGTTTTGGCATTTCTAGGTTCATAGCTTTTATTATGTATCTAGACATAATATATATCTAGATGTATAGCAAAAGTTATGAATCTAGAAAAGCCAAAACGTCTTATAATTTGGAACAGAGGGAGTACCATTGATTACCGTATCACTAGATAGCTGGTACATGGGTTTGTAAGATGGGACAAGATGCCGACAAGAGTCTAAATTTCATTTCTTGCCGTGCAGCTGTTCAAAATGGAGGATGTGAGCATGGGCATGTGGGTCGAGCGGTTCAACAACACCAGATTTGTTAAATACATCCACAGCGTCAAATTTTGTCAATTCGGATGCATAGATGATTATTACACTGCACACTACCAATCACCGAGGCAGATGTTGTGTTTGTGGGACAAGCTGCAGACTGGAAAAGCGCAATGTTGCAATATGAGATAGCAACAATGGAGGTGGTGGTACTGGTAGGCCCATCCTTATTCACGAAGGAGTTGAGAACCTAGAAGCCTAGAGATTAACTTCAAGAATATTGGCTGAAAATAAATTAAGCCCTTGAGATGACTAACAAATGGCCATTTAATGGATTTTTTTGGTATAGCTGACCAGGCAGTGTTTCAGCTGGAAATGGAAACAAGGGGAGTGGACAGCAGCCTGTAACGCCTTTCCTGATTGAGCGTGCGGTGCTCTTCTTTTCTCAACGTATAGACGGAGTTCTGTGAGCAGTATGAGACCTGCTTGGAGAACTTGATTTGTAAATGGGACGGGTAGAAAGCTTAGTTAAATAACTGTTACTTTTGGCACGATTGGCTGTGGTTGCAGCTGGTACAGATGAGCGTAGTTGGTACTTGGTAGTGTACAAGAATTTTGCTGTGCAACTTCTCTTAACATGGTCATAAGTTATGACTTGATTAGCAGGTGGACTTGTCACTATCTCACGACTTCGGCTCTATGACTTTTTTGACATTTAACTGCAGTTATTACTCCTCTTCCAAATTACGGAGAGTAATTCACTTTCTACTCCTTCCATTCTAAACTACTCCAGTCCACTTTGGTTTTGTCCTTTCTTTTTTTTTTTTTGGTAATTTGACTAAGTTTATAGGAAAAATGAATCAACATCTAGAACATTAAATCAGTTTCATTGAATTCTCTCCATGAAATATGTTTTGATAGAGAATTAATTTGTACATGTAAATGTTAATATTTTTTTTCTAAAAAATTGATCAGGTTAGAGAATTTAAAGTTAACTATAATATTGATTTGGAACCGGAACGGATGAGGTTTGAGTATTAGTTTTATGCTATGCATGAAGATCCACGTCTACCTACTATAAAATGATCGATCTGTGTAGCTAATACAATGCTTATCTTCCTTTTGTACGCGTCAAAGTATTCTTAACCTCATTTAGAGCAAATTCGATGTGAATATATAACATGTACTCCGTACGTTTCATGTATGCACACGAATTCTAGCAACATACACTAAGCCGGAAGAGGCCCAACCTAAGAAGCCTGCAGTGCAGCGTAAACAATTTCGACTTCAGCCCACGGGCTGGAAACTGACATTGCCGCAAGAAGCCCTGCCATATAAGGCCAGAGACCATTGCCCCAGGGACGCCGCCGCGCCGACCTTGCCGTCGCGCGCTGCGCTAGCTTTTCTTCCTTCCCCTCCACGTTGCCTCCGCGGCTCCGCCTCAATCCCCACCGGGCACCACCTCGATGAGCCGCCGGGATCACCACCAGCGGCCTCGGCCCACCCACGGATACGACCCTCGCGCCGCCGCCGCCGCGCAATTTTATGGCGCCGCCTCGATGCCATTCCCCGACCCCGGCGCGGCGGCGCTGCACGGGATGAACCCCTACGGCTTCGCCCCTAACCCCTTCTTCAATAACTTCCTCTTCCAGAACCCCGCTGCCCTAGCTGCCTACCAACTTCAGCAGCAGCAGGCGCATCACTTCGCCTCCCAGGCCTACCACCAAGCCCCTACCGGTAACGCCAAGCACCGCCCGACCAAACCCGCCGCCGCTGACAAACCTGCGCCGCCGGGCCCCCAGCCGCAGCCGCAGCCGCAGCCGCCACCAGGCAACCAACAGGCCGTGCTCGACCGGGCGCAAGAGGCGGCGAGGAAGGCTCGGGAGGAGCTCGTGAAGGGCGGGGAGGGCGTCACGGCGTGGAAGGTGGCGCAGGCGGTGCTGGTGGCGCTCAAGGCTGACTCGTGGGACTCCCTCGGCGTCCAGCCCCAGGATGTGCCTCTCCTGCGGGACCTCTTCCTAATCGAGGGCAAGGTCAGCACTCGGTACCTGTAGTCCCAATTGGAATGTACTCCCTCTGTCTAATCATATTAGAAGTCATTACAACTCTTGGTGCAAAAATTAAGCTGTTACATGACGAAAGCTAGTTATCTTGGATATGAGCATAAGTAGCATCTAACAAAACTAGAATCATTAATAAGGGAGTAGTCAGTTGCTTTATCTTATCAACTATACTGCTCGATTTAGACAGTAGTAGTTTGATGTTTGCTCCTTTTCACCAAAAGTGTGAGGGCTTAATTTTATTTTGCATGCAATTGCAGTTCTTGCTTAGCTCCTTCTATTAGTCTCAAGTCATTACTATTCGGTAGAAATTACTTGTTCATTCTGATAATTTACTTTTGATGGGCATTATTTGGTGTTTTTCAGGTGAACGCATTCATACATTGCTATGTTGCAGCAAGAAAAATTGTAACGGTTTATGATCTGGAGGTTGAGATATGCAAGAACGTGGGGGTTGTGCAATTTGAAGAGCTGGGTTTGGGACCTTTCCTTCAGCACCCGCTAGTTGCACATTATTTTTTAGTGCCAGCTGATTTGTCTGTGGTGCCTAAGCTTTCTAGTGAGGAGATTATCAATGTCCTGCTGAAATTTGTGGACAACTCTAAGAAAAAAATCACAATTGTAGATTTCTTGAATCATCTTGCAGAGAAAAAATCAGTCTCTGGGAAGGAAAAACTTGGTGTGCGGGTACAGAGCTTGGGGTAGGTACTTGTTTGGAAATCATGGTGTTCTATGTACTTATTGTGTTTCCACATGTGATTTTAATATTGATTTTGGTGTGCTCGGTGTACTCTGAAACAGAAATGTCATTCTACTTCTACTAATTTAGGGTGGTTTTGTAGGTTGCATATTTCCTTACTACAACAGGCCAAGCAAACAGAAGTGTCTTCTGCAAAGCTTCTAGGAAATGTGAGTGGATCTGGTAATAGTAGTCGGGAGAAGGATTTGTTGAAAAATGCAAGTTTCCATACTCACAAGAAGGCTTTGGACAAGAGGTTCATTTCTTTAACTAATCGTATAAAGCAGTTACCAGGCATCAATAAGCATATCCATTTTGATTCAACCGATGATGAAACTAATGGTGATACTGGTTCTGAGGATGGTAAATCTGATGACAATGAGAATAAGAATGAATATTCTGTTCTTGACAAAAAGGATGGTGATAAGCGTGTGAATAGCTGCCCATATCCGTCAAAAACTGAAGAACTGGAAAGGCTTGGTTTGAAATCTGAAATTAATAAAAGGCCATCTTTAGAGAATGGCAAGCCAAAAGAGAGTGGAAAAAAGGGGAAAGTAAGTGAAAAAAGAAAGTTTGAAGAAATCGGGAGTCCTAACTATTCGTGCAAGCAGCCTAAGAAGCAGCAAAAGTTGCAAAAGCATGAAGCGTCACCAAATTGTTTCCTAAGTATAGGTAAGCTGGAGAATTTTGTAACAACATGGAAGGAAACATGTCGTGAGCATCCAGTTCAACAGGTACGTTTAGTACTCATAATTGAATCTATGTTTTCTTTAAGTAATTGTGAAGCTGAGTAATCTAATGAGGTGGCAAGCATACAACCTCCTTTTTCTCTACCGAATTGCTCTGTCTGGACTTATCCTGTTTCTAGAACTAATTTGATTGTACCTGTAACTGACGCAGGTTCTGGAAATGTTAGCAAATTACTATGGAAGAACACTAACAGAGAAGAAGAGAATAATAAATTTCTGCTCACAATACCCAGGCATTGGCCTTCTCAATGTTGCTGTGAGTTGATTATCCTCCTTTATTCATTTGACTTGAATTGTGAATCTTTACTCTAGTTATACTATCCATTAATGACCTTTGACATGCATTTCTTGCGTGATAATAACACACAAATTAGGAACTGGTTGGCCTGATTTTCGATTTCTCTAGTCATGTAGTTCCCTCAAGTAGTCTTATGTGATTTGGACTTTTGTAGGCACGTTTGTTCATCCTATATTCCTTTTTTTTCCTCTTGTGTTCCACGGCTCACTATTGTACCTTTAGAACGTCCGAAAAGATCTAGTCATCGAGCAGTTTAAAATAGGGCATGATATATGATGATTCTGTTTGGCTTGACATTCAAGTGATTATGTGATAGATCTTACAATTCTGGAAAAGTCCAAATGTTCACCTGTTTAGGTGTTTGATTGAAACCTCAGGTAGTAATGCATGTTTTGAATGTGATGCTATGAACAGGCCAGATTATAGTTATTCTAGGTATGTAGAGGTAGAAATTTTTTGACCATGCATATTCATTATTTTTTTAGTACATGAATTTTGCCCCTTCTTTTTGTTATTAATTGGTTATCGATGTGTTGGATCAGTGTTACCATTTTGAATTCTTTCTTTAAACTTTGCTGCCACATGGACATGCAGGTTAAATCAATGGGATGTGGTCTGCTGGATAGCATTTACGATGTAATACAGCTTGCTAGTGAGAATAATGTATCTTCAAGCCCTCTTCATAACACCACCACCGAGGTTATGGAAATTGAGCCTCCAAGTAAAGAAAATACTGGTTGTACTGATGGAGCCCATAAGAAGAGTGAAAACAACAGGACTGGACATAGTGTGTACTCTCTCTCTCTATATATATCTATCTATTGTTGGAGTATATGTAGGCCCATGAGGCTAAGGCCCATGTGGCCCATGTATGGAACTATATAGCTACCCTTCTAGGGTTAGCCAAGTAATGGAAAAAGTTATTCCTCTAGCATGGTAATCAGAGCATAGGATTTTTTCTTTTCCCCTGCTTCCCAGCCGCCGCCCCTCTCCTGGAGGCGCCGCCGCCGGTCCAGCCACCATGGCCGGCGGCCCTCCCCCTCCCCCCTCCCTCTACTCCTTCTTCCCCTCTTCTCCCTCTCCTTCCTGGGCCCAGATCTTGGCCGGCGCCCCTCACCTTCCTCCCGTCGGTCCATCACTGCCCGCTGGCCATCTCCCACCCGCCGGCCAGGAACTGGCCGCCGGCCACCCACTTCCCGCCGGCCAACCCCTGGCCGCCGGCCACCCCAGCTTCTCGTTCCGCCCGCCTCCCGGGACATTGGTGCCACCTCCTCTGCCTCGCCGGGGCGTCCCATCTCCCACACCACCGTCATCTGGCATGACCCTGCTGATCCCCTCGTGGCCCAGCTCCACTACCAGGCCGGGGGGGTCCAGAACATCCGACTTCTCGTCCCGGTCGTCCTCGAGCCGGAGTCTCCTTCCTACGCCCGTTGGCGGGATCTGGTGGTTCTCACCCTTCGCCGCTACGCCCTCGACGACCACGTCCTCCTCGACGCCCCGGTCACTGCCCAGACGTCGTCATGGTTCCGACTCGACAGCATCGTCCTCTCCTGGATCCTGGGGACGATCTCCCTGGACCTCCACGACCTCGTCCGCACCTCTCCTGACGCGCGCCGGGCGTGGCTGGCCCTTGAGGGTCAGTTCCCGGGCAACGCTGAGGCCCGGGCTCTCCGCCTTGACGCGAGCTTCCGCACCTTCGTCCAGGGTGACCTCTCCGTCGGTGAGTTCTGCCGTCGGATGAAGGCCATGGCTGACTCGCTGGGGGATCTCGGGTGGCCCGTGGAGGATCGGATCTTGGTCCTCAACGTCCTCCGGGGGCTCAGTGACCGCTACGCCCACCTCCGGACGTGGATTACCCGCCAGCGGCCCTTCCCCACCTTCCTGGAGGTCCGTGACGATCTTGTCATGGAGGAGCTCACACAGGGCCTCCAGCCGGGCTCCACTGCTTCCCCGGGGGCCTCCTCGACGGCTCTGGCTGCTACTCCGCCGCGCCAGTCTGCTCCACGGTCGGCTACTCCACCACCGTCGTCTCTCCTGGGTCCCCCTCCCTCCGGGCCGAGCGGAGGTGGGGGGGGGTCGTGGTGGTCGTCGTCGCCGCGGTGGTGGTCGCGGGGGCGGCCGGGGTGCACCTACCCAGGCCCCGGTACCTGGTGGACCGCAGGGGGGGGCACCATGGCCCTCTTTCCAGAACCCGTGGTCTGGGCGCATCTCCATGTGGCCCTACCACGCCACCGGGACCGACTCGCGTCCACCGGTGGCCATGCTCACCGGAGCACCTCCTGCTACGCCGCCTACTACGCCGTGGGTTCCTCCCTCCGGACCTTCCGGGGCTCCACCGGGGGTCGCGGGCTGGGATCAGGCGGCCCTGGCTCGCTCGTTCGGCACCATGGGCCTGACACCTCCGGTCGGACCCGAGTGGATCGCCGATTCGGGGGCCACCTACCACACCACTCCTGACCCCGGTATACTTTCGTCGGTTCACTCTCCCTCTTCATCTCTTCCTTCGTCCATTATGGTCGCAAATGGTTCTTGTATTCCTGTCTCCTCTGTGGGTACCGCCGGTGCTCATGGCTCCTTTCGTCTTCCTGATGTTCTTGTTGCTCCTTCCATGGTTCATAATCTTCTTTCTATTCGACGTTTTACAGCTGACAACTCTTGTTCTGTGGAGTTTGACTCTTCTGGTCTTACTGTGAAGGATTTGGCTTCCCGGCGTCCTCTGCTCCGATGTGACAGCACCGGGCCCCTTTACACTCTTCGCTTTCCGGCGGCTCCTTCGTCTTCGCCGTCTGTTTTGTCAGCTGCCTTCGTCGCCTCTGCTTCCTCTACTACCTGGCACCGGCGCCTCGGCCATCCTGGACGTGATGCCCTGATACAGCTCAGTCGTAGCTCTGGTCTTCCATGTACTCGAGCTCATGATGAGCAACTGTGTCATGCGTGCCAATTGGGCCGACATGTTCGTCTTCCTTTTTCTAGTTCTTCTTCTCATGCGGCCCGCATTTTTGATCTTGTACATTGCGACCTATGGACATCTCCTGTTATCAGTATTTCTGGTTATAAGTACTATCTTGTGGTTGTTGATGATTTTTCGCATTATTCGTGGACTTTTCCTCTTCGTGCGAAGTCTGATACGTTTACCACGCTCCTCCACTTCTTTACTTGGGTGTCTACTCAGTTCGGTCTCACCATCAAGGCCGTCCAGTGTGACAATGGTCGCGAGTTTGATAACTCCACCGCCCGAGATTTCTTCCTCTCTCACGGTGTTCAGCTCCGCATGTCTTGCCCATACACCTCCTCGCAGAATGGCAAGGCCGTGCGGATGATTCGCACCACCAACGACACCGTGCGCACTCTCCTGTTTCAGGCTTCTCTTCCTGCTCGCTTCTGGGCTGAGGGCTTGCACACCTCCACCTACCTTCTTAACCGCCTTCCTTCCGCTGCCTGTCCCGCTCCCACTCCTCACCACGCCCTCTTTGGTACCCCGCCTCGGTATGATCACCTTCGCGTGTTTGGGTGTGCTTGTTACCCCAACACTGCTGCCACTTCTTCTCACAAGCTGGACCCTCGCTCCACGCTCTGTGTCTTCCTCGGGTACTCCCCTGATCACAAGGGGTACCGGTGCTTCGACCTTACCTCCCGACGTGTTCTCATCTCGCGCCATGTGGTCTTCGATGAGTCCGTCTTTCCCTTTTCCAGCACCACTACACCCCCGGTCCCTGACCCACCCGATCTGTTTCCCACTGACCCGGTGGTCCAGCCACCTTCTTTGTGGTCTCCTGCAGGTACCGCCTCGACGCGTTCTGAGCCAGCCATCGGTCCCGGCTCCCCTGCGAGTCCGGGCCCCTCGTCCTCCGGTGCGGCCCCGCCTTCTCCAGTTGGTGCAGACCCGGGGCCTTCGTCCCCCGCTTCTGCCCCGGGGGGGTCGTGCCGGTTGCCGGACCCTGTCTCGGCACCTGCCCCGGCGGCTCCGTCGAGGTTTGCCGCGCCGGTACGGGTTTACCAGCGCAGGCCGCGGCCACCGCCGCTCGTGGTTCCGGTCCCTTCTCCGCCGGGAACACCGACACCACCGCCTCTGTCTCCGCCGCCCCGTGGTGTCCCGCCGGTCTACCACCCGCCGCTTCTTCACCGACACCCGCGGCATGTTCACCCGATGGTGACACGGCACGCGGCTGGCACCTTGCCGCCTCGTGCCCTCGAGGCTTCGACCGGCGACGCGGTGGTCTCTCCGGTACCCTCCTCCGTCCGCGACGCCCTGTTGGACCCTCACTGGCGCCGCGCGATGGAAGAGGAGTACGCCGCACTACTCGCCAACCAGACGTGGGAGTTGGTGCCCCGGCCGCCGGGTGCCAATGTCGTCACCGGCAAGTGGATTTGGACTCACAAGCGCCGAGCGGACGGCTCTCTCGAGCGCTACAAGGCTCGATGGGTCCTCCGGGGTTTCACTCAGCGCCCCGGCGTCGACTACGATGAGACCTTCAGCCCGGTGGTCAAGCCGGCCACCGTCCGGACCGTACTCTCCCTGGCACTTGCTCGGTCTTGGCCCGTCCACCAGCTGGACGTCAAGAACGCCTTCCTCCACGGCCTTCTTACCGAGACGGTGTACTGCAGTCAGCCGGCGGGGTTCGTCGACAACACCCGCCCTGACATGGTCTGCCGGCTCAACAGGTCACTCTATGGCCTCAAGCAGGCACCTCGGGCGTGGAACCACCGGTTTGCTGCTTTCTTGCTGACCCTGGGGTTCATGGAGGCCAAGTCTGATACGTCCCTGTTCGTCTACCACCATGGGGCCGACACTGCATACTTGTTACTCTATGTTGATGATATTGTCCTCACTGCCTCCAGCGAGCCTCTTCTCCGCCGGATCATTGCAGCTCTCCAGCAGGAGTTTGCGATGAAGGACCTGGGTGAGCTCCATCACTTTCTCGGTGTCACTGTTGAGCACCGTCCTGCTGGGCTCCTTCTTCACCAGCGACAGTACACTCGGGATATCCTGGAGCGGGCTGGGATGTCTGATTGCAAGCCCTGCTCCACCCCGGTCGACATTCAGGGCAAGCTGTCTGAGGCCGAGGGACCACCGGTGGACGATCCCACTGCGTACAGGAGTCTTGCCGGGGCTCTTCAGTACCTCACCTTCACCCGGCCGGACATCACCTATGCAGTTCAGCAGGTCTGCCTCCACATGCATGATCCCCGGGAGCCTCACCTCACGGCTCTCAAGCGTCTCCTCCGCTACCTCCGGGGCACACTCGACTACGGCCTCCTCCTCCACCGGGCCTCCTCCACCGACCTCGTTGTCTACACCGACGCGGACTGGGCCGGGTGCCCGGATACTCGTCGCTCCACCTCCGGCTACGCCGTCTTCCTGGGCGGCAACCTGGTGTCTTGGTCGTCCAAGCGCCAGCCGGTGGTCTCCCGGTCCAGTGCCGAGGCGGAGTACCGCGCCGTGGCTAACGGCGTGGCGGAGGCCGCCTGGCTCCGGCAGCTGCTTGCTGAGTTGCACACTCCACCCTCCAGGAGCACACTGATCTACTGCGACAACGTCAGTGCGGTCTACCTCTCCACCAACCCCATCCAGCACCAGCGGACGAAGCATGTCGAGATCGACCTCCACTTTGTCCGTGATCGGGTGGCCATCGGCGAAGTGCGGGTCCTTCATGTCCCGACGACCTCCCAGTTCGCGGACATCTTCACCAAAGGCCTCCCGTCCTCGACCTTCGCCGAGTTTCGCTCCAGCCTCAACATCACCCGTGGCTAGTTGCGTCTGTGGGGGGGTTGTGTGTGTTCTTTCTTGTTTCAGCCTCGAACTCCGCTGCGACGGTAGTTCAGACTGCGGGGGGGTGTTGGAGTATATGTAGGCCCATGAGGCTAAGGCCCATGTGGCCCATGTATGGAACTATATAGCTACCCTTCTAGGGTTAGCCAAGTAATGGAAAAAGTTATTCCTCTAGCATCTATGTATCTATCTATCTCATTTGGTTCAACTGCACTTGGTACTCGTTTTCTGGTGAACCGCTGCTACAGACAAATGTCCCTTTTTCATATGTCCATTTGTCCATGCAGGTGTTGCTATTGATGATGTCATCAGGAGGATAACGGAATATATTGAATCCAACAGTAAAGTCTCTGGTGATGTGACTTTGCAAGTGAAGGCACTTAATGATTGTGAAACATGGGTAACTGCTCAATTTTCAGCAAATCAATTCAGTGCTCTTGGCCATGGGACATTCCTTGAGTTTTTGGACAAACATTGTCATCAGTTCCGAACTGCTTTGAGTAGTTTCTTGAAGGAGGGTACTCGTAATTCTTCATCTCTGGAAGTTTCTGTACTGCAGCAGCAAATTGAATTTTTACTCTGTCAAGCTGAGAGTAATTGGCTGGAAGATGGTGGCTTTTCAGAGGATAGTTTCGTTATGCTTCTTAAAAGGCAATTTCCAACAATAAGCTTTAATATCGTGCAAGACAAATCTGGTGAAGGAGTTCCTGGCTTTATTGAGGGGCAGAAGAAAGACATACAAACAAATAGTTTAAAATTTTCCATCTCTTTGTTGGAGAAACGGTGGTCTGGAACTTTGCCAAGTAGACATGGGAATGTCGATGAACTGGGGAACAGTGTCGCTGAACAATCTTATTATTGTGGTACAGTTTGCTCACGAGAGGTAATTAATTGTTTACTGAGGGCTCCTATGCTGTCTGATCTGCATCTTTGGTCCCATTGGGATTCGCTATTTGCTCCTACACTGGGCTCCTTTGTACAATGGTTGCTGAATACTGGTCCAATTCAAGAGCTGGCATGCATTGCGACCACAGACGGTAGGTTTATTAGAGTAGATTCATCAGCCACAGTTGACCAGTTTCTGGAAGCTATTATCCAACGCTCACCATTTCAAGTGGCAGTGAAACTGCTTTCACTGCTATACATTTACAATGGTTCTACGAGCACCCCAATGTCATTGCTAAAATGTTATGCACAGCGAGCAATAAAGCTCATAGTAGATAACGACAATGATTTGATGAATGCTAAATCTGAAAACAAAATGTTTATGCCTGAAGAGCCTCAAAACCTAAGTAGTGAAAGCTCTACTTGTTTTGCTGGTCAGTGTCAAGAAAGTTCTCAGTTGTTTTCTGCAAGATTGATCAGGTCTGATAGCTTGCCAAACTTTGATAACACTGTTCATTTGATCGCAAAATTTGTACTTGATTGTCTTGGTCATCTACCTCCGGAATTCCGTAGTCTTGCAGCAGACATACTATTGGCAGGATTTCGGGTTGTTACTAAGAACTGGCATGCAGTTATGTTGCATGAAGCCAGTGAAAACGGGCAGCTTTGCATGCTTCATGATATTGGCTTGTCACTTGGAGTTGTAGAATGGGTTGAAGATTGCCGTAGGTTGTGTTTAACTGAAGAAGTTCATGTGCAGACAGAAATGCATTCTTCTGCCAAGCTTGCATCTGAGGGAGCCACACATGAAAATTCTAGCATGCATATTTCTAGTGATGTTAATATAATGGATGAGAAAAGACAATTGTTTCCTGGCATAAATGATCGGGTTGGTATAGATAATGAAGACAATAAGATGTTAAATCCTGCTGGAACTGAGGCAGATATTGCAGAACTACATACTAGCAGATCTTCCATGATGGAAGAAACAAATCTTGAGGAAGCATCTCTTGTTATTGAGACTATACGTCGTGAAGAGTTTGGTCTGGATCAGGCACTAAGTGACACTGAGAATAGCTTGTTAAAGAAGCAGCATGCTCGACTTGGCAGAGCATTGCATTGTCTTTCGCAAGAACTATATTCCCAGGATTCTCATCTACTTCTTGAGCTGGTAAGCTTGAACTATGCTCTTCCTTTACACTCAGATTTTGTTGTGTGCTTGGAGATTACATGGAAAGTTGAGAATTTTTTTTTTTTTTGCTGATCTATATATCAGGTACAGAACGCTGACGACAATACATATCCTGAGGATGTTGAACCAACATTAGCATTCATTCTCCAAGAGAACGGTATTGCTGTTCTAAACAATGAGAGGGGCTTCTCTGCTGAGAACATTAGAGCACTCTGTGATATTGGTAACTCGACAAAGAAAGGATCAAACCAGGGTTATATTGGAAATAAAGGCATTGGATTTAAATCAGTTTTCCGGGTAGGTATTAACATAATAATAACTTTTAAGTTACTATATTGCCCACGGTTTCATAGATTCCCTATTGTATTGCTTATAATAGTTTGTTGGTACATACCCTATATCTTGTGTGACTTTTGAGTTGTCTGTGGGAATGAATATACCAATTAATTTTGTCACTTATATGTTTTGTAGGTAACTGATGCTCCGGAGATCCATTCAAATGGTTTCCATGTGAAATTTGATATTACAGATGGCCAGATTGGTTTTGTGTTGCCAACTGCAGTTCCACCTTACAGTACCACTTCTTTTAGTAGAATGTTAGCCGTTGAAGATGACAAGGATGCCCATTCGTTGTGGAACACTTGCATTTTAATTCCCTTCAGATCAAAATTTAGGGAGGGCACTGGTATGTGCTCCATTGTGTCTTTGTTTTCAGATCTACACCCATCTCTACTGTTGTTCCTTCATCGACTAAAATGTATCAAGTTTAAGAATTTGTTTGATGACACACTTCTGATTATGAGAAGGGAGGTTCTTGGTGATGGCATTGTGAGAATCTCACATGGGATTGAGACAATGAGTTGGTTGGTGGTCAGTAAGAGGTTACAAGGTACCATTGTGCGGCATGATGTGTGCACCACAGAGATAGCTATGGCATTTACTTTGCAGCAGACTGAGAAAGGAGATTATGAACCTTACTTGAAGCAGCAACCTGTGTTTGCTTTTCTTCCTCTAAGGAATTACGGTCTTAAATTCATTCTTCAAGGAGATTTTGTTTTACCATCTTCCAGAGAGGAAGTGGATGCGGATAGTGCATGGAATCAGTGGTTGTTGTCCGAATTCCCTTCTTTGTTTGTCAGTGCCCAAGAATCCTTTTGTGCTCTTCCCTGTTTTGAGAGGTGCCCTGGAAAAGCTGTCACAGCCTTCTTGAGTTTTATTCCTCTAGCAGGAGAGGTTCATGGATTCTTCAGCCAGCTTCCTCACTTGATCCTTTCCAAGTTGCGTCTGACCCGCTGCATGTTTTTGGATGGCTCTACTGTGCAATGGGTCTATCCATGCAATGCACTTAGGGGTTGCGATGAACAAACTAAAATGCTATTGTCCGAAGGCTTACTTCATGAACATCTTGGTCTTGGTTACCTCTCAAAAGATATTGTTATATCTGATAATTTATCAAGGGCCCTAGGTATTCATGACTATGGACCAAACATTCTGCTAGATACCATCTCATCTATTTGCCGAATTGATGGTTGTATTGAGTCATTGGGCCTGGAATGGCTGTGTGCTTGGTTTGTTAACCTTTATCTGACGTTGCTGTCTCATTCTTCTCGAAATGTTTCCTCAGCAAGAAGCCTCGAAGATGTTTTTTTGGATAAAGTTAGGAAAATACCATGCATCCCACTTTCAGATGGTTCATTTAGCTCTGTTTCAGATGGTCCTATATGGTTGCCATATGATGTTGTCAGTTCCATTCCTGAATGCAGAAGTAGCATTCAGAATTTCCCAGTTCTATATGGTAATCTTCGAACTGTAAGTCCAAATCTTCTCTCTGCGTGCTGCAAAAATAAATACCTCATGGAGGAAGTCAGAATAAATGATCTGGCAGACATGCTCCAAAAGATTGGGGTGCGAAAGTTGTCTGGGCATGACATTATTAAAAATCACATCATGGTGTCCTTGCGTAACGGTTTAGATGCTAATGTGGCTGATAGAATGATTAGAGAGTATTTGAGCTTTATTATGGTTCATCTTCAGTCTTCTTGCATCAGCTGTAACTTTGAAAAAGAAGGGATAGTGTCAGAACTACGGAAGAGTCCTATCTTCCTTACAAACCATGGATACAAAAGCCCAGCTCATGAACCAATTCACTTCAGTAAAGATTATGGAAATTCCGTGGACGTTACCAGACTGCTTCAGAATGTAGAAATTAGTTGGATGGAACTTGATAGTAGCTATTTGATTCATCATGGTTCAGAGTCGTCATCATTTGAACGGGAAAAATGGAGGCGATTTTTTGAAGAGATGGGTGTGACTGATTTTGTGCAGGTAGTGAAAGTTGAAAAAAGTTTATCCCAAGTTGATTCTCTTCTAGCAGGAGGCCTTTCTCTAGCTGATGTATCTGCAAAACCCTGTACCGTGTATGACTGGGAATCACCAGAATTATCTAGAATTTTATCAATATTTTCTTCAAAAAGATGCAGGGAAAATTGTGTATATCTTCTGGAGGTTCTTGATAGATTCTGGGATGATTATTATAGTGCAAAATCTACGATCCTCACAGATGCTACACATTGTGGTGAAAACAGAGCAGTTGAATCATCATTTATGAAGTGCATTCAAAGCTTCAAATGGATAGCATCAAGAATGGATGAGGATCTTCATTACCCAACAGATTTATTCTATGATTCTGAAAATGTCCGCTCTCTTTTTGGTAGTGTGGCTCCATATGCTGTACCACAGGTTGGTGAATCTGTCCTTACCAAATTGTTCTGGAATTTAACGGTTACCTCACCTTATTCCTTTCTGGAACAGGTATCTAGCAGTTCACTTAAGAAGGCCATTGGATTCAAAACAGAGGTATCCTACTTTGATGCATTGATGGTCCTGAAATATTGGATAACGTCAAAGGTTCCCTTTAGAGCAAGGTAACTACTAGGTTTCTCCATCTAGATTATACACTTATAATGTGTGTTTGAGAAATATATGAGCCACAAATTTGTTATGCAAATCTGAAGCATAATCACTTAGCCGTCCTTTTCTCCTTTTGCTTTTTAATTAATATATTATGGATTAACCTTCCTTTTCTTCAGCATGAGCCAGATGTGTAAATTCTATACCTTCTTGTCAGAAGGTGTGGCAGACTCAAAGATTGACATTAAACGGGAGTTCATGTCATCTCCCTCTATATTTACACCACTACAGCGTCCTCGGGCGAGTGAGGTTATTCCTGGAAGATTTTTGGCGCCAGAAGACCTCTATTGGCATGACCCAACAGGATGCTCTGAAATAACAGAGGATTTCGTTGCAACAAAAAACAGAAGCATGTTCCCAAGAAGAATGCTGTCTGCAGCCTATCCAAATCTTTGTGAATTTTTTACTCTGACATGTGGTGTACCAAAGGCTCCAACAACATCAAATTATGTTGAGATGCTGTTACGGCTGTCAACCATTGCATTGCCTTCACAGGCAGCAAACCATGTAAGTTGCTTTACTGCATGAATATATTTTATAGCTTACTGTTAACTGTTAAGTAGATACTCCCAGTTAATCATGATTTGAATTATCCTGAACTGAAGGTGCAAAAAAGTTTTGGCAGTTGTGTTTAGTAAGGTTATCTCGTTTAACTTACTATCTTTTGTTTTCATGTTATATATAGGTCTTTTGTGTATTTGTGAGATGGGCTAAGTATCTGCAGTCTGAAAGTGACAAGATTAATGATATATTGTACTTGAAAGAATCTCTTCAGAAATTAGAAACGACAATATTGCCCACCTCAGCCGATAATTGGGTCTCTCTACATCCTTCTTTTGGCCTTGTTTGCTGGGTAGATGATGATGAGTTGAAGCAACAATTCATTAACTCTAGTGATGTTTACTTCATACAATTTGGTGACCTTTCTTCTGAGGATAAGCAAATGCTGTATGGAAGAGTTGCTGCTTTGATGAAAAGCTTAGGCATCCAAGCACTTTCGAAGGTAATAGACATCTTTTTATGGTATTCATGTTTTTCAATTTTTAGCCTGCTTCTCATATGCATGAAGATCTATATGTTAACAAGGTAAGTATAAATTTATTCAAATTAAAATTAAAATGGGAATAATCCCCATGAAAATGTACTTTGAGCTATAACTATAATTAAAGTCATTCTCCAAGACAATCTCTATAAAAGAAGTCATTATGGCCCAAGTGAGTTTTTGTCCACTTGAAATATTTTCTTCCATCCAATCTCACCTATATACGGGGCTACTAATGGTAGCGGGTGAGAAATGGAGAACTGTGGAGTTGAAACTTGGTGGCAAAGAAAATACTAATGCTCTAGCCATTTCCAATGCACCATTTTTTACCAATTCTATCTTGTTCCTTTTTTCTTGGGTTTAAAGAGTGGAAAAATGGCTGATCAGCATCAATTTATTCTATGCTATAATTATGACAATATCACTTTATCATAATACTGTAGAATTTGATAGCAGCACTTGTAGCAGAGGAATCGAGAATGTGTGCCTAGTGCAGTGGTAGGGAAGCAGAAGTGTAACCTACAGGTCAGGAGTTCCACTCCTTGTTCTCACAAAAAAGGCCACTCCTTGTGCCTTAAGTGAAATACATGTTCCACTAATGGTTGCAGCATGATACGCGGCTGCAGGCGCGTCCTTGCCGTTTGTGGCACGTTGCGATGGGGTTTGTGGCCTTTTCTCGACCCTGCAGAAGAGAATCTTCTAACTTTGCATCAATGCCTTGGGGGAGGTCTTAATCCCAGGGGTCGAGTTTTTTTTTTAGCAGAGGAAATCAGCTTTCTCTGGACGAAGATAGTTCATTAGTCACTGATAGTGTCAATGTCTATCATGAGCACCATGGTTGTTGGTTACTTGGTTATACTAATCTGTTGGCTAGCTGCAGAAAGTTCTAGTTATGGCACAGTGCAAATAGACCACATCAATTTTATTTATTTATTTATTTATAACACACTTGATATTGTAACGTGGTAAATTAAGAGTATGTGCTTATTTTACCAGTTATGCAACTGCATAAACAGATGTTTCTTTTTTTTTTATGTAATTGACTAAAAACATTTTTCTCTTGCCTGGTTGCTTTACAGTTTTCTTTTTGTTGTTTTCTCCCTATTTTGTGTACAGTTGCTTGTTTAGTGTTTTTTTAAAATATAAAATCTTACAGTGAGGGCCTTGCTTGCTGTATACGGTTCAAAAAAAAAATAAAAACATTGAGCACAAACAGGAGAAGTATGAAAATACATATTGAAGTAAATTTTTTATAGCTAAAGTTCCTTGTTTCTTATCACTCTTTGTACCTTGACATAGGTTGTGTATCGTGAAGCAATATTTTATGGTCCATCAGAGAACAGAGAAAAGGTTTCCTTGATTTGTTGGCTTTTGCCATACATGCAACGGTACATCTATAAGATGCATAGAGATACTGATATCAACTTCCAGAAAAGTGACATCATGAAGATTAGCAATCTGCAAGTAGTAGTTGTTGACAAGTTATTCCACAAGTATGTACTGAGGGGACTTGAGAGTTCTTCTAAGAAAAGATTCAAATGTCATTGTCTTTTGCAGGTTAGTATCTATTGTTCGATTCTGCCATTAGCAAGTAACTACAAAGTCAGATTATACAATGTCTTTTTTAAAATGTCTTCCATTCCAAATAGGCCCTTAAGTTGAAATCTCTTTCTAGGCTGTATTCATCAATGCAACTGTACATAAGCTTCATACCACTATGTCGTTAACGCTTAAAATTTAAGTTTTGCTCTGCTTAATTCCTCTGCCTTCAAATTTTTTTGACATGTTACTGGTTTGCATGCAGGGAGATACTCTATACGCAACACAAGATGCTGATTCACATTCAGTATTTTTGGAGCTTTCTAGAATTTTCTTTGATGGATCCCCTGATCTCCATTTTGCAAATTTTCTACACATGATCAAAACCATGGCAGAATCTGGCACCCATGCTGAGCAAATAGAGTCTTTTATCGTTAATAATCAGAATGTTCCCGAGTTACCTGAACATGAAGCTGTCTGGTCCTTCTCTTCCTTGTCTGCAGCCGACCAAGGTTCAGCCAACCAAGGTGGTGCTGATACCCATGATTTCCAACCTGTCCGTGAATTCAGTACTCCCAATCATCAGAAGGCACCAGGAATGGTTTCAAGTTGGCCTCTTAACCATTGGAGAACAGCACCTGTCTTCAGAACACCTCTCATAAACCAGCATGCAAGCATGCAAGAGGCAAAGGTGAATGATGCTGGACCTTCATCAAACTTAAACATGCCTGGTATGTATGGACACACCGAAGATAGTTTGCTTTCTGTTGATCTTGAAGGGGATTGGATTATAGAAGAGAAACCAAGGACCGAAACTACATTGCTTGGAGATAGTTCAGCGGAAATCCTTGATGAGCCTCAGATGGTGATGTCTGCTGAACCTTTCAATGCACCTGCTTATTTGAACTTGGAGGCTGAGGATGGAAGTTCAAGCCCAACGGTCCATGTTGAGCTAACAAATTTCGATGAGAAACTGGCCAATCTTGCAGAAGACAAGAATCAGCGGCCTTCAGATGCAAGCCAGTTAAGAACAGGGAGGCTTGGTGAAGCACTGGTCGAGAAATATTTTGCGAAACAGCTAGGTTCGAACAATGTTAGGTGGGTGAACGACAGAATTGAAACCGGACTGCCTTATGATATTGTCATAACACACCCAGAGGGTTTTACAGAGTATGTGGAGGTTAAAACAACTGTATCTTCTAGAAAAGATTGGTTTGACGTCTCACCAAGGGAATGGCAGTTTGCCTTGGAGAAAGGGGATTTATTTAGCATTGCTCGTGTCATGTTAGGTACAAAGAAAGCAAGTATAGAAATGTTAAAAAACCCACACAAGCTTTATAAGCAGAAAGCATTGCGGCTTGGTCTCCTGATATCCAGACACACATAATCTCGTCAGCAGCAACCTAGACCAAAATGTCAGTTTTGTTGAGGCTAGCGCCGATGATCATTCTGCATATTGTTATGATTACTCTGACTAATAATCTATAAAGGACTGGAGTGAGTATCTTCATCTTGATAATTATTTGCTGATCCAAGCAGATTCTAGTTCATTCTTTGCATGTCATTGGGCCATGTAGTACAATAGATTCTAGTTCATTCTTTGCAGCATGAGTGCAAGACTGCAAGCCTGTGTCTATAGTAGTCTCCCCTTTTCTATTATTCTAACTCGAGAAATCTTCTTCATGTCTCTTGTCACATACAACTTGCACTCTGCCTTTGTAACCCATTCTGATATTTTGGTGCATAATGTATGCGATTTTTGTCCTTTTTTGTTTTTTTGTTTTTTTTTGCCCTGAGACCTTACCCCATAGGTTGATTGTGTAAGTAATAAACATGAAATTGTACAGAAATGGATGCAATTTGATTTTACCATGTGCTATTAACTAATGAGCAATACTAAAACCGTTGACAGTTCTGAAGGTGCCTGCGTGGAAACCCTGGATTTGTGGAAGCTACGTTTGAAGTGACTTTGGAACCGTTGTCCCAATATATATAGTGAATCTCTATTATTTATTAACACGAATTTGGAGGCTAAGATCTGGCATGTCATTGGGCCATGTAGTACAATAGATTCTAGTTCATTCTTTGCAGCTGCAGATAAGCGGAGGCGCGTGCTTTGCTGGCACCTGGCTGTCCCCTCCCCTCCCCTCCCTACTCTCTTTGCCGTCCGCCCATGCGTGCAGCCACGGCGAGCATCTGTAGCAGGCCGTAGGAGAGCGGCCCCGTCGAGCAGCTAGGGCGACCGTGGGGGCCACGCTCTGTGAGCGGCGGGAGCGGATGACTGGCTTGCTACGTGCTCGTGGCCTCGCCTTTGCTTTGCGGAGCGCGCGCCTGAACAGCTACGCAATGTCAACTAGGCCGGCGATTCACACTCACACGTGCCAGAACACGGGGGACCCACATATCACACGACCAACGAAGCCTGATTCACGGTGCTTACTCATACTCATTTCATCGGCTATGCGAACGGCCGCCCAAAGTTTGCACCATCCATCAGTGCAGAAGTGTTCATGTGGCCACCTCGCTATCATCGAGGCAGCGCACACTCAGGCAGCTGAAGCTACGGTCAAGGTGCTGGTGTAGTGGCCATCGGGGCTGCACGCTCGGTTGCCGTCGCAGGAAGCAGCAAGCCAGCAACGCCCAGCTGGATGCCTTCTTGTGCAGGGGCGCAGCGCCATTGGGCCACCGAGGCGCCGTGTTGGCTGCCCATGCATATATGCACGCATAACTTGCATCTCATATACAGTGATCATGGTCACCGACTAGATGCCAGTATTGCGTCGTCACGCTATGTTTGCTCGAGCTTATCAGCCAAATCAGCTAGCCATTTAGTAATGTTTTTCTCTCGTAATAAATCAGCGAACAAGGCCGTTCGTCTCTACAAATCTTGCTTATTAGTTTCTTTTCTTTTAGCTCATCTTGTACTAGCGCATGCAACTCATGTTACCACGCGAACTAGTCCCATGGATTCAAACAGGAGAGCTAAACTTTAGCCTACCCCTTTTCCATTAGCCCCTTCAAGGTGGGCTAAAGAGGGCTAAAAGTGGTTTCGTTGGGCAAAAGACTCGTAATATCCTCTACGCACCATGATGCATGACTGTGTATAGATAATAAATTAGGGATAAATGAGTCATTATAGAGTAAGAGGCTAATCTTTAGCCCCTGGATCCAAACAGTCCTATAACCTAATCTTTAGCCCCTTCATTCTAAGAGCTAATATTTAGCTCTGGGCTAAAGTTTAGCCTAAAGGATCCAATCAGGACCTAAACTGCCTTGGCCTTCAGGTGACCATGCTCAGCATCCAGATTCCAGCCGAGACTGGGATCAGCCCACGGTGGTTGTGGCCCTGACGGTGTATTCCGTGATTACGTCCTGCGTTCAACGTGATTCCCGGCGCCGGCCGGCCGCTGCCACGCAGCGGACGGACGGACGGTATGACACCAGCTAGAGCTAGCCGTGACATCTTGGGAGCCTCTTGCTTCCAGCAATTTATGGACGGATCGGAGTACCGGACTTGTCGTACGTACAAGTTGTATGGTACAGTATAATTCATCACATGACTACTCCCTCCGTTAAAAAAAAGTGTTGTTCTTGTTTTTCGAGGAGTTAAATGTTTTTAATTTTGACCAAAATATATACAAGAAAATATTAATATTTATAGTATATAATTAGTATTATTAGATAGATTGTTGAATCTATTTTCATAACCAACTTACTTGGTGATATAAATGATGTTAATATTTTTAATAAATATAGTCAAACTTAAGAAGGTTTACCCGTACGGATATCATAGCGACCTTTATTTTAAAACAGATGGAGTAGTTCGCTAACGTACACGCTACTTCGGTAGGTGCGTAGAAGATGGATTTTAGGGGAATAAAAAAAGTAAATTTAGGGACGAGGAGTACAGTACTTGTACCAGTTCACGAGGGATACTACTTCCCTAGAGGGCCAGTGCTCAAGTCTCAAGAGACACGCTAGTAGTGGTAGAACTTCACTCTGCATCAGATCAAATTGGGGAGGCAGTTTTTTATTCTCAAGGACAGTCTTAGTGGAGATTTCATATCACTGTTTTTAACACATCTAGATTTTAGAAAGAGTGCAGAAGAGTTTTATTCCCATAAAACTCTTTCTACTCCTATGTTATTATGTCTCTCTTCATTAATATAGTGTCACATCAACATAATTAATGTCCATAAAACTCTGATGAAACCCTAGTAAGTCTGGCCTAAAGGCATATATCCTGATGCACGGTTGGATGTGTATTGGAATGTGTGCACTATAGGAGAGCACACATTTCAATACACATCCAAAGGTGTATTGGGATGGAGCATATGCCCCTAAGGGCAATTTAACTTTTATGTGCATATGCAACCTTTTATCTTCTAGACTTAATATGCACATGTGCAACCGTCATAGTAGCAAGCGTTGCACAAAGGTAACCTGCATATAAAGCCCTGATGATGTCTGAGCGGACGAGGACAAATGATAGTCGGTTAGTCTTTTGCGCGTGACAAGGACGATCAGAAATCTTTCTTCGACAGCAACATGCGCCTAAGCATATGACACAAAAATACACGCCTTTTTGGTTTTGGTTTTCTTTGCAGCAACGGTGACCGCGGGCCACGCGGCTGCGCGCAGGGGCGGATCTGCCACCGGAGGGGGCTCGAGCCACACCCCCCTCTCCCCTGGCTGCGCCCATGGAGCCCCCCTCAGCACCCTAAGAAATTCCAGCCATGAGGTTAGGAGGGGCGAAGACGAAGGCAGGAAGATGAACTGAGGAAGGCTTGATCATTCTTGCCTTCTTGGGCCGGGCGGCTGACGAATTTACCCTAATTTACCCGCACAAACATGTGATGATGTCATGCATATGCAATCATCATCTCTTATTGTTTTTTAGAAAGCACTATGTACTTTCATATTGTTTTATTTAATTGCCGCTAAAATTGTCAGACAAATAGTATTTAAGTCTCTTTTCTTGAACTATCCGTATGGGTTTGAACTATTTATTTATACTATAGTTTATGAAAGTTTCAAACTTAACCTTTGGATTTTAATACGAATTATGTTTCAAATTTTACAATTGTTTAACGAATCGCATATAAATTTTTTTATATGGCACACCCTTTAATAAAAACTAGAAGCATGTCCCACGTATTGCTGCGAGAATTGCATATGACATGAAATAAAATTAGATTACATATAATTACTCATATGAAGGGATGAAATATCATAATCATATATTAATGTTAATGGATGGTGTGTCACGCTAACGTAGACAACTAAGTGCATATTAGTGGATGATGTATCTTACTGACGTGTATATCATAATTATATATGATAGTGGGCTTTAACTACTTATAACAATGGACTACTGAGGTGGATAGCTTATATATTGAGATACAACCTATAATAAAGTTTAGGATTATAATCTATCTATAAACTCTATTAAGCTTAACCCCACTAGCTATTTCTCTAAACATGCAAGCTGTCCACCTAATCAGTCCACTATCGGATGCATTTATAACCAACTAACATTTGCAATTATGATTTGCATGTCAGCAAGACACATCATCCACTAACATGCATTTAGTTGTTCAATCAGCATGTCACGTCATCCACTAATATTAACTTATAATTGTTGATCCCTTTGTATAAGTAATTTTATTCCAAATCATTAGCAATTTTCGCGACAACGCGCGGGATATTCACCTAGTATATATATAGATCCTAAGTCCACCAACGATACATATACTACCCTCTATTTTCTTCTTTTTTGCTAAATTATCCTTTGTTATGGTCTTATTCTACGACAACAACCATAAGAAAAATGAACCATCAGAGGAATTTTAGTCTCTCTAAATTAATCTAATAAATTTGAATTAAAAACCAAAATAAGGGTGTTTTATAAAAATCCTTGTTAAAATATTATATTAAATTCGTATAAATCGAAAATAAATAAAAACTTAACTAAAACATTATTACAGAATTAAGATATAATCATAAAAATTGTTCAAAAAATGCAACATTCGTAAACCATATTTACACCAAGCTCATCATGTATTCGATACATGTTAATCCCCATCTATGACCAAGAATATTCTAATTGGTTTCTATATTCAAAACCGTTTCAACTCTCAACCACAACATACTCTTCTCTATTCTATATCAATTCATATCCGTCATCCGAGGGCACGAGTTTTTTTATAGAAAAAGTCCACATTACTTCCTTTAACTTTCGCGAAAGTCTGCTTTTTCTCCCTAAATTTTAAAACCGAGCAAAACACCTTCCTCAACTATTGAAACTGTTCATCTTACCTCCCTGGCCATGTTATAAGCAGTTTTGAAGACGGTTTTGTCTTTGTCTTTTTTATTTATTTCGGTTGAATCTTTGAAAAATCATAGTAAATCATAAAAAAATCATAAAATGGAAAATCCAATTTCGTTGGACTCCACATGAGTAGATCTACACAGTGAACATATAATATAGTATGCTTTAATATAAAATTTTTGCTGTGGCTTTAGATCTATACTTTTCTATAATTAAATGGAATAATTCATAACTGCAGTTTCTATGGTCCAATTGTGATGAAATTTTTATGGTGTGCTAATTATTATATGATTGAATTATAGTAAAAATTTCATACTCATTGAATCAGTGTAGCTTAGTTATAGATTTATTTATATTTAACAAGCATAAACCTAAATAAAATCTATAACTAAGTTATACATGATTCAATGAGTATAAAATTTTTACTATAGTTTAAGCTTACAATAATTATCTTATCATAAAAATTTCACCACAATTGGACCATAGAAACTGTAGTTATAAATTATTCTATTTAATTACAAAAACATAGATTTAAAGCTACAGCAAAAACTTCGTACTAAAGCATACCATATTATATGTTCACTGTGTAGATCTATTCATGTGGAGTCTAACAAAATTAGATTTTATATTTTATGATTTTTCTGTGATTTACTATGATTTTTTAAAGATTTAGCCAAAATAAATAAAAAAGAAAAAGATAAAACCGTCTTCAAAACCGCTTATAATCAGACTAGAGAGGTCAGATAAATGGTTTTAAAAGTTGAGGAGGTATTTTATCCGGTTTTTGAGTTTAGAGAGGAAAAGCGAACTTTCGCGGATGTTGAGGGATGTAATGTGGACCTTTTTTTACTAGCAAAACATGTCCGTGCGTTACAACGGGAGAAAAAACTATCATATATTTATGAAAATGACAACGAAACGGTACACATACATGCGCACACACAATAATATAAATTAATGGTGCTAATAATATATCAATATTCTATTAAAATATATCGAATTAAAATATAATCTTGATATGTTTCTTTTTCTCTCAATGCAAAACATGGAAAAATTTTAGCATATTATCATAGCTTACTAACTTTAATTTTCATACTATCCATGTATTGTAATAGTTAAATGTCGTGAGCATCCATAAAAATCCGTAGTTCTAATAAAAATTATAAGACGTTTTGGCATATCTGCATTCATAGCTTTTAATATGAATCTAGACATAATATATATCTAGACGCGTAACAAAAGTTATGAATCTAGAAAACTAAATGTCTTATAATTTATAACAAAGGGAGTACTTAATTAGAGCTGGCAAGTAGTTAGTTGTTGACGTGTGAACAATTGATTTGTCTACTGACGATTGTGATGGGAGACCTCTCCTAATTTTGCACATGGCTGCCCTGGTCGAGGATTACAAGGGGTTATATTTAGACTAAATTAGGCAAGAAACTACTTAAGAGATCTCAGTTAAATTAGGCAACAAACTACTTAAGATATTTCAGTTCACATATTGATTTGTTAGACCATCTGCTAATCTAGGTAACTTGCAGATAACAGTTTAGAATAAAAAAACAAAAATGGATAAATGATAGAAGCAAAGAGAAGCCATAGATAAAAATTCTGAATATAGAACATGGAAATGGAGAACGGTAGCAGCGAAGCAGTTTTATTTTTGCAGAGAAAAGGCGAAACTAATGAACGGATGAAAAACTAAATTAATATTAGGTATTATAGATAGCAATTGTGTCCGTGCATTGCAATGAAACGTATAGGAATCGAAGCTGGATTACCGCTAGACCTATACATAAGTTGTAAGTTGTATGAATGCGCGTCATGAATACCAGACACATATATATGTGATACGGAGGGTGCAACCAAAATCCCTAGCATATGAGATAGGGATTTGTAGAGTCTAATGTATTCATCGTGAACTACTTGCTTTAATAGCTTGTATTTACGTGAGCTAACATGACCGAAGAAACATAACCGAATTGAAGTAGAAGTCTATTCAATTTATTAACATAGTATCAGAATCAATCTAAAGGAACTTCTAGAAGTAGATATAGATAAATAAGATATTTTTTTATCTTTTATAGCAAATATGCCTGTGCGATGCAATGGGAGAAAGAAAACATTGAATATTCATGGAAAGCGACGAAAAAATATTACATATCTCTTTATGTTTTATCCCTTTCAGTAAAGTTCAAAATCTATAATTTATTTTATTGATAACTAAGACACCCATGGTATTAGTTAGTTAATATTTTCGATAATGACCCACCACATGCGTCTGCCTGTTACTCTTGTTCGGACGCGGCTCCGTGGGTGCGGACCCCCTCTCTCTCGGAAACAAACAAAAATCCCTACTCCCTCGTATGCCTATTCGCCCAGCCCCGAAGCAGCGTGACCGCTCATTCGTCTGTCCCCTTTCCCACCGCCCACTGTTGGGTTGCCGCGTTATGCCCTTCCCCTGTCACTGTCTGCGCTGCGTGCCCTCGCTCCCTACGCCGCTCACCTACGTCCCAATCACCTGCGCCGCTCACCTACTTCCTAGTCACCTACGCCGCTCGCTCTCTCGTTGTCTATCCGTCGCCCATCATTGTAGGGCGGGTCATAGACCCCGCCATTGCCGCTAGGGTCCACGTGCCATGGCGCCTCAGGTCTTTCTCGACCGAGCCAAGGGCACCCACGAGCGTTGCCGGTGGTGGTGCTCGCGCGTCACGACTCACCGCCGGATGTATGTTGCAATTGTTACATATGGATCTTGCAAAAGTAGATCGGATGTTGCACATGTTGTATATTTTTGCAAGTGTTTTCAGTTGTATGTTGCGAGAGTTTTGAAAAATATTTCAGAAATATGTTGCAACAAGTGTTTTATGTGGATGTTGCATATCTTTCACACATATGTTGCAAGTATTTTATCTGAATGTTATATATGTTTCACACATATGTTGCAACTGTATTTTTAAATGTTTCATTTGTGTCCGATATATGTTGTATCCAAGTGTTTCATGTTGTAAGTGTTTCACGGGGCAGGGTGGACGATGGGCGCACAGCCCGGGCGCCTAGGATGGGGGCGCGGTAGAGCTGGGGGTGGATGAGGGTGAGCGAGCTAGGGGCTAGCTCCTTAGTCCCACCCACGCAGAGAAAGAGGAGGGAGTTATGGGGGGAAGGAGGAGGGTGCGCATGCAAGGTGGGGGCAAGGCGAAGCGGGCTGCGCGACTGTCCATATCCGGACACGAGGAGCAGCGAGCTTGTCCAGCTTGAAATGCAAGTGTATTTATTTACCATCTTGTAGGATTATTTTTTCATATTATGTAATTTCATATGTTGATGGTTTATTTTTTGACCACAAAATTTTTGGTACAATAAGTTTAAGTTTAAAAGGTTTTTCATGTATACCCGCTTTCAAATTATGTAAATTAATCCAGAATCATTTGTTAAAAAGAAAAAAGAAGAAAAAAGTGATCGAGTCTCCTTCTCCTATCAATCTGGCTGATCTTTTTTTTTTCTTTTTTTTTATATTTAAAAATTCAATCTGGCCAATCTCAAGCGACGACAATTGCTACACACGAGCTGATTCAGGCTGTCACGCTGTGCACCGTATTGAGTCGCATGGGGTAATAAGACGTTGGGCCTAGACCAGTCTAGTCCGTTGATTGGCCGGTTTAAAATCTGTTTGGCGAGTAGACAATGGGCTAGGAATGCAACCTTACAATTGCACGACCATATACTACCTAGAGCTGTCAGACATTTTTGCAAAAAAGAAGTGTGGATAAATTTGCAGATAACACCTTGCATTCTTGCTCGAGTTGATTCGTTAATTTGTGCCCTTGCAATTCCCATGCCACCAATTATTTCCTCCGGTCGCAGGCAAGGCCAATCTAGAGAAGCCCGACTCGGACAAACTGTATCTGCCAGCAATGAGCCAATGCATGACGTACGGTACGGGTACGGCGCATGAGATGAGATGGAGCCTGCAGCAGGTAGAATAGAAACTAAGGCTGTGTTTAGTTGGTGCTTTAAAATTTTTGGAAGCACAGTAATTCTTTTATTTGTATTTGATAATTAATGTTTAATTATAGACTAATTAGGTTCGAAAGATTCGTCTCGTGATTTATAACCAAACTGTGTAATTAGTTATTTTTTTTACCTATATTTAATGCTCCATACATGTATTCAAAGATTCGTTGTGACGGGAAATCTTGTAAAATTTTTGGAAGTTTGAAGTATCTAAACACACTCCTACGCAGCCCGGCCATAAACATTCTTTTTCACTATTTATTAATCAGGTGTAATAATGCTAGAGCTTGTGCTAGCTAGGTATCTGCAATACACAGTATATATAGCTCATGTTTAATAAGAGATAGATACAGTAGTTGTTGCTCGCAAAAAAAAGATACAGCAGTTGTTACTACACGTGTGCTGTGCCTGGTTGGACGCGTCTAATAAACAATGATCTTGGCCGTGACAATAAAATAGAGTAAATTAGATAAGATGAGTATACTATATTCCCGGTTCCTATTCCTATTCCTATTCCTATATACTATGTATATATATAGTTGGCGTTTTTATTTTTATTTTATACATTATTATATTCTTATATGAGAGAAGAAGAGATGTTGAGAGTGAGAGATTTGCGCGGAGTTAGCTAGAGAAGGTCATAAAAAACGGTCGGACAAAAAAAAGCCTATTCCTATTCCTATATACTATGTATATATATGGTTGGCGTTTTTATTTTTATTTTATATATTATTATATTCTTATATGAGAGAAGAAGAGATGTTGAGAGTGAGGGATTTGCGCGGAGTTAGCTAGAGAAGGTCATAAAAAAATGGATGGACAAAAAAAATCTGAAATTTTATCTCTTTATTATTAGGTACAGATATAGATATAGATATAGATTAGGGTCTAAGAGCCTTGAGAGGGCACGAGTTGGCAGACCAATGCATAGGAAAGCTGTTCACAGGTGAGCGGGCTGGCATGGACGCGTCTAATAAACAATGATCTTGGCCGTGACAATAAAATAGAGTAAATTAGATAAGATGAGTATACTAGATTCCGGATTCCTATTCCTATTCCTATATACTATGTATATATATAGTTGGCGTTTTTATTTTTATTTTATACATTATTATATTCTTATATGAGAGAAGAAGAAATGTTTAGAGTGAGAGATTTGCACGGAGTTAGCTAGAGAAGGTCATAAAAAACGGTCGGATGAAAAAAAAGCCTATTCCTATTCCTATATACTATGTATATATATGGTTGGCGTTTTTATTTTTATTTTATATATTATTACATTCTTATATGAGAGAAGAAGAGATGTTGAGAGTGAGGGATTTGCGCGGAGTTAGCTAGAGAAGGTCATAAAAAAATGGATGGACAAAAAAAATCTGAAATTTTATCTCTTTATTATTAGATACAGATATAAATATAGATATAGATATAGATTAGGGTCCGAGAGCCTTGAGAGGGCACGAGTTGGCAGACCAATGCATAGGAAAGCTGTTCACAGGTGAGCGGGCCGGCATGGACCGACCATCGGCCCACCATCTCGAATGAGGAGGAGCAAGTGGTGCCGCGAGCACGCCGTGGTCCGTGGGCTTGCGCGCGTGCTGTTGCTGAAAGGCAAAGGCCCCGAGCGAGCAGGCAAAAAGAGAGGAAGCGCCGCCGCCGCGGATCGGTGTCCGTGCTTCCGCGCTCTCTTCCGCCGGCGCAACTCCAGCCGCCGCGTGCCTCCTCTCACCCCAGCCGATGCGGGCCCTCGCGCGCGCCGCGTCGCTGCTCCGCCGCGCCGCGGGGTCCGCGCCCACTACCGCGGCGCTGCACCACCCGCCGCCGGGCGTAGGCCCGTGCCTCGCGAAGGTCTGGACCCCGTCTCTTTTCCTCCCTCCCCCCTGTCCTCGGTGCGGCCGTGCGCCGTCGCCTGGGTTTAGGTGCAAGATTGCTCTGGCCACTTGCCTGAATCCAGCTTGATTTAGCAAACATCTGATGCTTTCACTTGACTGCAATTATGTTTAGTCTTGAGGATTATGCTAGTTGGCGTATTTACAAGGATTGCTTCATTCCAAGGTTCGTGAAGGGAAGCGCAAAATAAATTCCCTTTTCAGCAATTACTGTCAGTAGCATTGAAGAGGTTTCAATCTTAAGCACTGATTCGTTTTGGCATATATAGGTGTAAATTTTGTGTCTGAGGCCTTGCGTGAGAAACATCTAGCTGCGATTTCGTTACATTAGTTGTGGTTGTAGGTGGCAATCCTGTGTTTCAGTTGAACCTTAGTCCAATTGCTTCTTCTGTTCATTCTGTTCCTTGTGCGGCTAGTCCTGTGCATTTGCCTGTTTACTTTATGCTGCATTCAGTTAACATTCAACAATAGTATACAGTTTTTAGGCCTTCGGAGATGAGGGATTTTATATCTGGCTTTATTACCAAATTTTACATCTGAATAGATCTTGGATTAGTGGATTACATGTGATGACAGATGCTCTGTCTGTCCCCTCAAACTTGCTCTGCCCATCGTCTTTCTGTTCCTGTTCTTGATTTTGCTTTGCTCCTCGTTCTTGTTAATGGAAATGGGGACAGCCTTGCTTTGACAACATGTGCCGCGAAATCTAGAACTATTACATCCTCCAATCTTCTGTAGCATTTTTTTCATTAACTTATCTGGTAGGAAAGCGTCAATCATATTTGTCCTGTTAGCACTTTGGGGTATCAAGATTTCAACATAGAAGTTTTCTTATCTTTTTGTCAAGATCTAGCTTATTACATCCAATCATCTGTTAAGAAGTCTATTTCCTTTCCCTGCATTTTAAAATGTGTTTTTTTGGTATATTTGATTGCACATGAGTTCTGCATTGACTTTTATTTTAAATACTTGTTCAATTTCCAGAATCTGCAAGGTTTCTTTTTCAATGGGTATTCTACTCTTTTGGCTCCACCAAGTGAAGTGTTGATTCCACCAGAACTTCTTTCTAGCAGGACTGTGTGGACACCAGATCGGGAGCTTGGTAAGTTCTCCCCCTATTGACTAGTTTCAAATCACCATTTTAGTCGCATTTATCTCAGTACTAGTCTTCTCAATTTTCTTTTAACGACAAATGGTCTATCATATCACTTACCATCTTATCTTTGGTCAGCTAAAGCTTTGCTTACTGTTTGTTACCTAACCGGACCAAAATTTGACATGAATGAAACTTACTCCCACTTCTGCAGTATTGCAGTTATATGAATAATGCTGATCTTCTTTTGAATTAAGAATATGCTGAATTTTGATTCCTCTGACTTGTTATAATTGCAGGGCAGTATGAAGACCTGGTAGCTAGGGTTACAAACTTCCATAATGAGGACAAGGGCTTCATGGTTTTGGATGGTGATGTTTTTGATGTTCCAATTAGGAAGGATATTGTTCACCGGGTAGTAAGGTGGCAGCTTGCTAAAAGACAGCAGGTTAGGATCACTCAATATGTTTTTACTTGGCCTTCACTTATGGAATTCTTGGACTGATGTATATCATCTTGACAAAATGACAGTTCTGTATTCTAATAAATTTGGCCCTTCTTTGCCTTTACAGGGGACACACTCAACTAAAACTATCAGTGAAGTGAGTGGCACTGGAAGAAAGCCTTACAAGCAAAAAGGAACTGGAAGAGCGCGGCATGGAACACTGCGCGGTCCCCAGGTTAGTTATTATAACTGAAGGAATAGTGATACATATATTCATATTGAGATTGCTTGAAACATACTATCCAGTTTGGAGTTCAGTCAACTAAATTATGAACATAACAGTTCCGTGGTGGTGCAACCATGCATGGGCCTAAACCACGAAGCCACGCAATCAAGCTGCAGAAGAAAGTACGGCGGCTGGGGCTTAAGATTGCCTTGTCTGCTCGAACTGCAGAGGGGAAGGTATCTGCTATCTACTAAATTAATATATATGTGCTTTCATGTGCTCACTTTTGGTTAATAACGTCTACAAAGTTATTATTGACAAATGAATTGCTATACAATCATAGTTTAATAGTGTGCTCTACGAAGAAACATGCTTACTATTTTTTAAAAACTGCACGACTTTGTTGCAATTTTTTACAAAATGACATATTTGTAAATGTTATAATTGAACTCCTTTTAATATCTTGACTTTCTAGACCCTCTTTAGTCTTTCAGATGATAGGATAAGTTGCTAACCACAAGTGTAGTTATCTTGTAAATAACTATGAGCTGATGAGTGTACATTAATATCATATTACGTGGTGCCCTGTGTTCTGTTGTCCCCATTGCATATTTAAGCCTAAATTTATATATGAACAGGCTGTTCTCTTAGATGGGGTGATTTAATGACATTACCATCAACTTAAATTCCTAGGATCATGTTTTCACGACAGGTTCAATTGTTTGTTGCCAGATTTTACTGTGAGCTGACTATGTTTTCCTACCTTCCTGAACTGCATTGTTGTTTACTAAAATCTACTTAGCGGTATGATAAAACATGTTTGTTTTACACAATGTTTTCTAGGTGGCGCTTAGGCCATTCTCAGTGGAAGATTCCATATTGATTTTTACAATAGTGCCATATATGCAATGGTGTATTGAAATGATGAATGAAATGGTCCAGTGTTATTAAGCTGTCGAATGTCGATTAATTGGATTGATCGGTCCTACGACTCTGATTATGTCCACCGATTCGATTTGTTTGACCAGATTTCTAGTCGACCGACTAACCTTCGCTTAACCGCGATCAGTCGTCCAATTAGGATGGAAAAGGACTACCTTTCATGTTGTACACTGGGCTTCGGTGGGCTGGCCATTTGGCCAATTAGGTTTTAGAATATATACCTATCCACACCTCAGAGTAGCCCAGGAGCAGGAGGTTGCCTCTCCCGTATGCTGCTCCGTTGTCCAGCCGCCGCCGTGCCACCCAAGAGCTCGCGGCTGCCCAGGAGTTTGCGGCCACTGGTTCACATCCCTGCCAAGGCTGGACCTGAACCTCTTCCACAAATCTCCATTGGCTCCCATTGCTTCAGGGTGCCTGCATGCCTCCGCTCAGCACAACCATTGCCGCAGGCTGGATTCTGTCCCGCAGGCAGCAAACAACGCCGAATTCTACCGCTGCTCACCAGATCCCTTCTTCCATCCTGAAGATGAGCTCCTCCTCTAGTCCTCCAATCCTCCTCTATCTCCTTGCTGCTCTGCTGCGTGTGCATTTGATTTGTGTTCTGCACCTCTGCGCCTCTACCTTGCTCTAGCTCTACGCTGCTGTTCTTGCCTCATGCTCTATTCTGCTGCTCTCTGCATAGTGCTTACATACACCTATGTGGCTGTGTGATGTATCTGCAGATGTTGATAAGCGGCCAACAGGCCATCTAATCTCATAAGAATCTGCGCCCTAGTGCTTTACACTCTTGTTGCTTGCTTTATACTACATGCTATATGGTATATCAGTCCTGGAATATATGGGACGGCTATATGGACAATTATGATCGACTAGGCTCGACTAATCAGGCTGGTCAACGATGAATCGCGATTAGTCATCTGGTCGGTCCCATGGCGACTAGGGTCGACTGCACGGTTTGATAACATTGAAATGTCTATGCAATGCATTGTTTCATTTTGCTATTTCATAGGCAGCACATGCAAGAGACAAGTTGTATTGGAAACAGTGTATACATAGTTTCATCTAGATGAAACTCATTTCATCTCTCTTTTCATTAATCCCTTGCCACATCATCAAAAAAGCTGACGTGACACTATATTTAATGGGAATGAAACTCCCATTGAGGGTGTATTTAATTGTTCATGTTTAGCATAGCCCTTAGCTTTTATGAACTTAAATCACATTAACATCAACTTAGTTTACTAGGATCATGTTTTCACAAAATGTCGAATTGTTATTTACTACCAAATATAAGTAAAAACTGACATTGTTTCCTTGCTTTCCTTAAAGTTAGCTGTCAAAAACAATATGGGCCTATGATAATATGTGTTTGTTTTATCAATGTTCTCCGACGTGTTTATATAATTTTAGTATGCACACATTCAATGTCTGTTGAACTTTTCTGTCCTGCAGGAAAAAAACCCTTTGAATCTCATTGTTTGCTTTAAAATTTACGGGTCCATGTTTTTCTTGTATAGCTCTTGGTCTTTGAGGACTTGGAAGTCCCTAGCCACAAGACGAAAAACATTGTGCAATACATTAGACAGATGGATGATACAAAGAAGGTTCTGTTGGTGGATGGATGCGACATTGATAAGAAGCTAAAGCTGGCTACTCAAAACCTTCACTACGTTAATGTACTTCCTTCCATTGTAAGTTCTATGATTTCAGTACTTGAGGTTTGAGTAATCAAACTAAGTGTTATTTGCTTGGAATTTCCTTTTCTGGTTAGAAGACCATTCTGCTTTCATGAAACGCAGGGCCTCAATGTTTACAGTATCCTCCAGCATGACACCCTTGTAATGACTCGGGCCGCTATCAACAGAATCGTCGAGCGGATGCATACCCCCATCAACCGCTAGCAAGGAGGGTTCTGGATCAGACCACTGTTTCTTACAACCAGCAACTGTGCTTTCGTCCCCTGATGTCGTGGTGCTAACTCGGAGCTGCAACATGAACTGTTTATTTTCTGTCAGACTGTAAGGTACCGAGGTAGGAGGGAAATGTTGTAGCCCTTCCGTGGCTTCTTGCTAGGACTATGGTGCAGTAGTTTTGTAATTCAAGAATAAGACACGTAGCTCGTGATTATCATTGTCTTCTGGACGCACAAGAGGCATGCAAAAATGAATTTGCTCTACTACATTCGTTGCCTTTCTGCGCTTTTAATCTGAGCCAACTTTCTATATCCTAATAAAAATTGTAGCTTGCTTAAACACAAGAACCAAGAAATTTTTGTGAGAAACAAGTGGGTCATATGTGAGCCTATAATTGTCTATACTGCCAGCAGAGGGTTATATTAGCTTTCTCTTCTATCTTAAGAGTGGTTGATGGTAACAAATAGTTTAAAATTTTTCCATCTAGAAGACTTTGCCAATTATAGACGTGGGAATGTTGATGGACTGGGGAGCATTGTTGCTGAACTCTTTTATCGTGCAACAGTTTGCACACGAGAGGCTCCTATGCTGTCTGATAGTGATCAGCATCTTTGGCCCCGTTCGGCTGAATAGTGGCCCAATTCAAAGAGCTAGCATGCATTGCAACCACGGATAGTAAAATAGAGACGTTTTATCAAACAATTTTTCTGACAAGATGGTAAAATAAGGAGACGTTTTACTAAATATTTTTTGTAACAAGTGAAGGCAAAGCTACTCTATCAGGAAATCAAAACCAGAGCCATTTTAGCTAAAGCAAGAACTCTACCAAACGGTCATTTGTCGCCTTGACGTTATTTTTAAAATATGATTTGAAGAAAAGGTTAAAAAAACCATGCGGAACGCGTCGTCGCGTCCCCTATTTGGAGACCCAGCCAAGGCAACCCAATCCAGCTCCTACTTGAACAAAACACGCGCCGCAACCGCAACCTAACGTGACAACCCGCGTGCGGTCTCCCTCGCTGTCGCTGGCTTCCTCACGTCGGTGGCGCGTGGACCATAGCGTATTAGCGTGTGTGCACGGCTCCGTCGCTTCTCGATTCTCGTCCCTGTATTCCCTTCCCGGCGTCACAAAACTTGCAATCTGCCGATCTCTCCTCTGACTTCCACTTACACCCCTGCACTCCTGCCGTGCCCCCGATTACAGTCCACAGGTATACGCAGCTGAAAAAGAACACGAGAGTGTTTTAGGTTCCAGTCAGAGAAGTTCAGGTTCGCTGGTACTGGTAAGCTGACGAGACGACCAAAAATTGGGTGAAACAAAGCCGTTACTGGAAGCCGTGGCGTCGGGCCGGGATCACGAACGCTGCGTGCGTTCCTGCCAGCCCCACCCACTGACCCCCACACGGTGGTGCCATGCCACCGCAACGGTCTGGTCTTTAAGCACCCACCACTCACCCTGGGCGTTCGGTACTTCGGTACGGTTCGGTTCGGTTCTTCGGTACTTATGCAAATTCGGTTTCTCAGGAAACTGGTACCGATCGGTTCTTTAAAAAACTCGGTACCGAGGAAATTCGGTATCGGTAAATTCGGTTCGGTTTCGGTATTTACCGAACAGTACCGAATTGATCACAGATACATGTATAACAGGTTCAAAAGCTAATTTTGACATGATTTCATAGAGAATAATAGTGCAAAATACATATACATATAAAAGTCCACAAGACTATAAGTGTGAGTAACAAAAATACATAATATAATAGTCTATAATAATACAATCAATAATATAACAATACTCAAACTCATCACATTTCTAGTAAATTCGGTAAATTCGGTAAGTTCGGTAAATTCGGTTCGGTTTCGGTATTTACCTCGGTAAATTCGGTTCCTGGAAACTCGGAACCGAACAGGGAACCGGATTTTTTTAGTTTCGGTAAATTCGGTTCGGTTTTCGATAAATTCGGTTCGGTACTCGGTTCTCGGTATTTCGTGCCTGGCGTTACCCACCACCGGGCACTTCCACGACACCTCCCCGAAAAAGTCTTGCCCGCGCACGCGCACGCCTTCCCAAACGGCTACTTGACTGACCCCACCTCCCCTCCCCTCATTCCCTCGCCCTGCCGCCCCCGTTCGCGAACGGACCGCCGCGCCATGCCGCCCAAGCGCGCGTGCCGCCTCGCGCTGCTGGCCGCGGCGGCGGCGTACCTCCTCTTCCTCCTCCTCTTCGAGCTGCCCTCCTTCGCCGTCTCCACCGCGTCGCCCCGCCACGCCCACTCCGCCACGCACCGCGAGCTCCTCCACGCCTCCTCCGCGCTGCTGCACGCGTCCTCCCCGCTCCGCCCCGTCAGGACTGCCCCGCTCGCCGTCTCCTCCGTCCGCGTCCACCGCCGCGCCACCGACTCCTCCTCTGCCGCCGCCGCCGCCGCATCATCCATCGACGCCTCGGCCTCCGCCGCATTCGCCGCCGCGGTGCCCCACCTCGCGCGCCTCCTCTCCGCTCCCGCTTCCTCCTCCTCCTCGTCCCCTTCGCCGTCACCGTCCGCTGCCGCCTCGGCTTCCTGGCCCGCGACGGTCTCGGTGCCGAGGGACCGGCCCGCGAGCGGCGGGGGAGTCGCGGTGGACCTGCCGTGCGGGATGGCGGTGGGGTCGCGCCTCACGGTGGTGGCGCGGCCGCGGGCCGCACGGGCGGAGGTCGCGGGAGCGAGGGACGGGGCCGCGGCGCCGGTCATGGTGTCGCAGTTCATGCTCGAGCTCCTGGGCACCAAGGCGGTGCAGGGGGAGGAGCCGCCCAGGATACTGCACTTCAACCCCAGGATCCGCGGGGACTTCAGCGGCCGCCCTGTCATCGAGCTCAACACCTGCTACCGGATGCAGTGGGCGCAGCCGCAGCGCTGCGAGGGGTGGGCGTCACGGCCGGACGACGATACTGGTGAGCTCCTCCGTTGCTAAGCTTTTTTTCCCCCCTCGGCTATGCCTCGTTTTGTGTACTGTCGCGTCGTTGGGTAGGAAATTACCTTGAGGTGGTCTGAACCTGGCATAGTAGCTGTTTCCAGAATTCGCCCAAAAGATACAAGGATTCCTTTGTCTTCAAGAATGTAGTACCTTTGAAAGTCAGCTTGGTAAATTGTCTTCAAAGTAACTGAGGTGTGTTTAGTCGGTGAAAAGTGGGTGAAAAGGTACCGTAGCACCTTTCGTTTTTATTTGACAAATATTATCCAACTATGAAGTAACTAGCTCAAAAGATTTGTCTCGCAAAAACCAGACAAACTTAACAATTAGTTATTTTTTACCTATATTTAATACTCCATGCATGCGTCCAAATATTTGATGTGATGGGTGGAAGAGGAAAATTTTTTGGGTTTGCATAGGAAGTGAACACACCCTGAAGTTATATTATTGACTTTTCAGTTGACGGGGAATTGAAGTGTGACAAATGGATTCGTGATGGTAACAACGAGACACAAGAATCACGGATGAAATGGTGGCTGAACCGTTTGATTGGTAGGCCGAATGTCAACTGGCCATACCCATTTGCAGAGGGCAAGCAATTTGTTTTAGTCATAACAGCTGGTTTGGAAGGCTACCATGTCAATGTTGATGGGCGGCATGTTACATCGTTCCCTTACCGCACCGTGAGTTTGCTATGGAACTCTGTAAGGATTATTCTCAGCAATATCTCAACTTCCCAAGATTTAATTTTCTAATAATGTTGCTCAATATTTGGCTTGACAGGGCTACAATCTCGAGGATGCGACACGGTTGTCTTTGAAAGGAGACATTGACGTCGACTCCATTTTGGCTGGTTCTTTGCCCACTTCACCTCCTACTTCTGCAACAAAAAGTTATCTTGAGATGTCTGAACAGTGGAAGGCCTCACCCATGCCAACTGAACCTGTTGAGCTTTTTATTGGCATCCTGTCATCTGCTAACCATTTTGCTGAGCGTATGGCTGTTCGCAAGTCATGGATGATTTCTACCAGGAGATCATCTGATGTTGTTGCTCGCTTCTTTGTTGCTCTGGTAGATTTCTGCAGCTGAATTATTAGTTCGATAGCAATTTTCTGTTCAAATCTAATAAAGAAAACGCTTCGCAGAATGGAAGAAACGAGGTCAATGAAGAGCTGAAGAAGGAGGCAGATTACTTTGGGGACATTGTTATAGTTCCATTCATGGATAGCTATGACCTTGTTGTTCTAAAAACTATTGCCATTGTTGAGTATGGGGTGCGTAATTTGGATTTGTGTGAATGGATTTGTTTTAGTTCCTCTATCATGCATTAGTATGATTTGCATAATTCATCATGACATTGCAACTATTTTTCAGGTGAGGGTTGTTCCTGCAAAGCACATAATGAAATGTGACGATGATACATTTGTCAGAATTGAATCTGTATTGGATCAAGTAAACAAGGTCCAAAGGGGAAAGAGCATTTATGTGGGAAATATAAACTACTACCACAGACCCTTAAGATCTGGGAAATGGTCTGTCACATATGAGGTAAGACTCTATTTTTCTCTACAGTTAAAGAGCTGTCGCATGTGCATTATGCCGCTCCTTAAAAAGGCTAAATGAAACCCTTTCAGATGACCATCCCTTAATGCTAGGTTACAGAATTAGCAAAAATTCAGTATGTTAGTTGTTAGGTCATCAGGTATGAGCCCTTTTTAGTCTCATGAATATGATTTACCCTTTTCAAATATGATATGATATGTTAAGGAATTGAAAGCACTATTTCGGACAGTATGGTGACCCTATATGTTTCACACCAAACTTGATTTGTTACGTTCTTTTCGTCTTACATTTCATTTTGGTGGTTAGTGGTTCAATACCACATTTATGCTACACAAATTTGATCTTTGTTTTTCTGTTCCTAACAGGAATGGCCAGAGGAAGTGTATCCTCCTTATGCTAATGGGCCTGGCTATGTCATTTCACCGGATATTGCTCAATATATTCTATCCGAGTTTGATAATAAGACACTAAGAGTAAGTACAGCAATTATACCCTTTCTCTATCTCTAGTCATTGAATACAGCAATAGTGTTTTTTTTTATAATAGAGTCTGAATATGTGATTTCTAATGGCTATGTTTTTCATGACACAGCTATTCAAGATGGAAGATGTTAGTATGGGCATGTGGGTTGAGAAGTTCAATACTACTCGTCAGCCTGTAGAGTATTTGCATGATGTCAGGTTCTACCAGCCTGGCTGCTTTGATGGTTATTTCACCGCACACTACCAATCCCCACAACACATGATTTGTTTGTGGAGAAAGTTGCAAGCTGGGAGCGCTCAATGCTGCAACGTAAGATGACAATGGACAGCACAGTGATTAGTATAATGGAGAACAGATTGATCATCGAGATACAAAATGAGGATGAGTTTGAGGCACTTGTACTCTGTGGACCTTTTACCATTCGTTCATTCTTTTGGTCAGTAGTTGATTCAGCTGCTGATGCTAACAATGGAGCCATGTTTGTAGACTGTCACTGTACAAGTCAAATTTATTTGACCTATCTAGGGTAGGAGCCTGATGGTTTATGTGTATGTCATATTCTGAACTTTCTCTAGTCGCATATATATACTGTATCATATCGTCTTTGTTCGTTGACAGCTTGATAACTACTGGCTTTCAACTGCTCTCTCTCTCTCTCTCCCTCCCTCCCTCCCTCTTTCTCTCTCTCTCGATCTCGACGCGGGGACACCCTATTTCCATTCCAGCAAATGGAAATACATGAGTCCAGATAGAGCAGAAAAGGTGCAGGTTTAGAATAAACTCTATTTGGATCAATAGAGCTAATAGTTACCCCCTCCATTGCAAATTATAAGATGTTTTAACTAGATACATTGCTTTTACCATACATGTAGACATAGTTTGTATATATCTAAGTACATAGCAAAAAAAACTATGTATTTAGAAAAGCTAAAATGTCTCATAGTTTTGAATGGAGGGAGTAACTGCTAATGATTAGCTCCTCGGATCAAACAGAACGTCATGTATTGGGCGTAATTAGGTTGCGGCAAAGCGAACGCTTGAGCTTGCAAAGAGGCTCTTGGCTCAAGTCAACTGGAAGGGCCAACCAGACTACCAAGGTGAAGGAAGAAACACATCAGGGAGGATAGAACAGAACCAGAAACGCCAATCCATCTTCTACCTCTGAATCTTGTTCGAGAACCTCCATTGTTGTTCTTGCTTCCTATCCCTAATTCCTCTCAATCGGTCAATCCCTCTCCGATTCCTTACCAGTTACCTTGAGTTTGTATCCTAAACCATCAAGAATTGTTGGTAGCAATGTTGTGCCTGATGTGCACCGTATCGGATTAGACGGAGGGGAGCATTGTAACTCATTTGGGGTGTCGTCAACCCTCGTCCTTTGATTTGACTTCAAAAATCCAGGTATTTTAGGCACAACGAAACGTTTCACTTCAATCCCAGTCGTGTGATAGCATGAGAGCCTCGAGTGGTGTCCCGAGCAGGGGCTTGACTGGCCTGACTAATGCCTTAGATGGAGTCTTCATGAGCTAGTCAGCCTAAATCAACCTGTTCTTAAATAGTATTTAGTGCCTTGGTGAGAATATGCGAGATATATGTCATCGTCATTTAGGAAGCTAAAAATGCATTTTGACATACATAAATGAGAACATGAGACAATAATGATACAATTTGCAAATTTAGTACAAAAATACATTCCCAAAGTATCAAAAACTTAGATGAGAACGAGAGCTTGGCCGGTTCGACTAATACATAGTTGGAGTCTTCATGAGCTAGTCGGCCTAGATCATCCCGTCCCCAAATTGTATTTAGTAAGCTCAAAATACATTTTGATAGACATAAATAAGAATATAGGACAATTATGATACAATTAGACATTTTTATAAAGTATTAAAAACTTAGATGAGAACGAGGGACACAAAATTTTAAAATGCTTTGCACTGTATAATTTTTAACCGCTATGTATACACCTTTTTTAGTTTATTTATTAATTAAGTTGTTATTTTTTATTTTATACATACAGTATACATACATACATGTGTACATAGCGTGCCTCCCTTGCCGGGAGGCAATCCGCTTCAAAGGCTTACGCTTTTGAATAAGGTGTGTTAAATCTGGTTTAAGGATACGGTAGTATTCGCCCACAGAAAACTTCCACGGGCTGTGCGGCATGTTCAATTCCCCGTCGCGCCCGTCCGTTTCCGCTTTCGAGTCCCGGTCTCCGCTCCACTCCATTCCAGTGGGCGCCGCCGCCGACCGAATCCAGGTGACCGACCACCCAGTGGCGGATCTAGGAATCAAAATCTGTGGGGCCAGCCAACAGAAGCTATGGAACCAAACCATATATGCTACAGTAAAATTGCACTAGATTCGTCAAAACCTGTGGGGCCAGATGGCCCCACAGGTTCTACCTACATCCGCCACTGCGACCACCCCGCCTCTCCCTCGTCTACTCACTGACGCCGTCCGTCTCGCCGCCCCTTTTATTATTATTAAAGAAGTAACAAGAATATAAGACACAGGCACGACCGCCTCCGCCGTGCTCTTCCATCCGTCCGCAACTCCCCATGGCGCCGCCGCTCGCACTGCTCCTTCTCGCCGCCCTCGTGCTCGCGCGGGTCGTCTCCCACGCCCACGGCGGCGGCGGCGGCTTCTACGATCCGGCGCGTGTCACCCAACTCTCCTGGCGCCCCAGGTGAAACCGTGAAACGCCTTTGTGCCTGCCTCTACGGCTGCGCGCGCGGCCTGTGGTTTCACATTCTTCGTGTGCCTGACAGTGACGGCGTGTGCGCTCTCGCAGGGCGTTCCTCTACAGCGGCTTCCTCTCGGACACCGAGTGCGACCACCTCATTAACCTGGTGGGTTGGGTTCCTCTCCCTCGTCGATTCGCGAATCGACCTTTCTGCCGCCGCCGCCGCTGAGGCTTTTCGTGGTGGCGAGGATGTTCCAGAGGCGCTCACAGAGTTTCCTTTTCGTTTTTATGGGTTCAGGCCAAAGGCAGCATGGAGAAGTCCATGGTGGCGGATAACGACTCCGGGGAAAGCCTCATGAACCAAGTGCGCACCAGCTCCGGCGCCTTCTTGGCCAAGCACGAGGTAATCACTCTGCACCATGGTATTCTTCTTGCTCGATCAAGGGCAGAGTGCGTTCGTTCCAACTCTCTCCTCATCGCCATCGCAATGTGCACCTGCATTGGCACGGTAGAGACAAAGTGAGCAAGAAATGTTTCTTTGTACTGTAGTAATAACCGACGATTAATTCACTATTGAACTGCTGGTTTAGCATGTGCTTGTTTAGTCCTTTTGTAAAAGACAGCTTATCTGCTGACAGTGGTCTTTCCTTGAGATCAAGCCATGATGACTAAATACTAGTACTTCTCTGCTAACTGATGATAACTAAAACAGGTGAATTTGTACAGTTGTCGACAAAATAAACCCCTTTCCTTGAAAAGATCAAAGTAGCTATTTATCTGACTGAAAAGATATTTATGGCCTTCGGCCTGGTGAAATATATACACCTACTGATGTGAACTTCTTTCTGTTGACCCATCAAAGGATGAAATTGTCTCTGCAATTGAGAAACGCGTAGCTGCTTGGACATTTCTTCCGGAAGGTAATTTGCACTGGGTCATTTGCCTAATGCCGTCATGGAGCTAGATGGACATTTTCTGACTGTTGAGGTTTCTCGTTCAGAAAACGCTGAATCAATGCAGGTTCTGCGCTATGAAATCGGTCAAAAGTATGATGCCCACTTTGATTATTTTCATGACAAAAATAACGTGAAGCGTGGCGGTCAGCGATTTGCAACTGTCCTTATGTACTTGACAGATGTCAAGAAGGGTGGAGAGACTGTATTTCCAAATGCTGAGGTACACACTTCTGAGATTATTTTTCTGTCTTTTGAAAATAGAGCTGTGAGATTACTTCAGTTATTTGTTTTTGCAATTAGAGTGACTTATTTGATCAGGAACGTATGAATTCATTTGGCATGTTGCTTTCAGGGAAGCCATTTACAGTACAAGGATGAAACTTGGTCAGAGTGTTCAAGATCTGGCCTGGCAGGTATCTTTCAGCCTCTTACATATTAAAAGTAATACTTTTCCGAGCTGATCTGCCTCTATTGGCATTGACGATTTACTTCAGTAGCCCCAAACAAAGCTGTGCATTGTCCCATTCCCATGACAAGACTGTGCTCTTCTCCTGCAGTGAAGCCAAAAAAAGGAGACGCGCTACTGTTCTTTGGTCTTCATCTCAATGCAACAACTGATACAAGTAGTCTTCATGGGAGCTGCCCAGTAATTGAGGGTGAGAAGTGGTCTGCAACGAAATGGATTCACGTCAGATCATTCGATAATCCTCCAAATGTAAGGACGGACGCGCCATGTTCCGATGACAACGAGCTCTGCCCTAAATGGGCTGCTATTGGGGAGTGTTACAAGAACCCAACATACATGGTTGGCACCAAGGATACTCATGGATTTTGCCGCAAAAGTTGCGGGCTCTGTGATGCTTGAACTGCTCAACCGATCTGAATGTGTTTTGGGGTGTTAAGCCACTCACTATGGTTTTGACCCCATCATGTGTTTCACTCTGCTGAGTTGTAGATAACAGATGAACCAGGTCTCTGAGTAATACAGGAGTGATGTTTACTCCTTTCCATATGACCTGTAAATTGACCTGACAGCATCTTAACATAATAAAAGTAAAAAAAAAAAAATCGGTCAGGACTTCGCAAACTCGTTCTGATGTGTTAAGTGTTACTGGCCATACAGCCTGACGGAACATCAAGATATTCCTTCGGCAATATCCTGCATAAGTTGGCCTGAACTATGAAGTCTTCAGAGTTCAGGTCCCAATTCATCCTGCCAAGACCACACTGCAAAAACCTGTTTCTCAGAATTTTCAGTTTCATGCCCAATAGCTCCAAGCAGGTCAAGAGGAAGTGCAAACTTTAATTTAGGTTATAAGTATGAATCATAGCACGCATTCAATTGAAATCTTCTGATGCTGAGGAAAATTTAAGTAAAAATTAATGATGAAACAAGAAAAAAAAAAGTAGTACTTAAGAAAGCTGAGATTCTAGAAATAGAGTGTTTGGTCATCATCCTATTCCAAGTAACTTCACGAAAGAACGGCTCCAGCTTGCTTGCCTTCGAGGCCAACAAGCTCAAGGGATCTGCAAGACCGCAACGGCTAGCCGCAAGCAACGCCGTGGAGGCACGGCGGAGTGGACCTGTCAAAAACGCTCGTATCGTACGGTTCCTAACTGGCCGAATTAGAGGGGTTGAACGATAGCTCAAGTTAATGCAGGAACCCGAATGGAAATATACAAAGTAACCTACTGCCGCTGGGCCTAACGACGTGTTCAGATTTTTTTTAAAAAAAACAAACCAAACAGAAGAACTGCTGATTATCAAACGTTTCTTTTAATCCGCTTTTCCATCTATATCTATATCTTTACACTTTTTTTAAGCTTATATCTTTACTCTTTATCTCTACGTCTGTTTTCTTTCTTTTTCGCCTCTCTTGTTTTCGTCCGTTCGTACCATTGTTTTTTATTTTTCTTTTTTCCTATATATATGTTTGATTCACATAAATATAAGAAACAAAGAATAAAGCAACAAAATAAAGATTTTCTCCATCAAGTTTTTAACATAACTTTAATTAAAAAAGATTTATCTATGGCCGTTTGGATCCGTTCATTTCGAGGAATTGAAATCTACTTAATAAATTAGGTTGACTTGGAATTTGACATTCCACCACCTTCCAAAGTTCACGTATGAGCCTATCTCAAATTCATAGGGTGGGAGATGAAAATTGATTCTATAAATCACCATTCTATGTTTCTATTTTGCAACTTATAACATACTCTTTAACTCGTTCTCCTACGGTGAAAATGCAACACATAAATATCTTTCTTGTATAGCCAACAATATATACAAATATAATCCATATGCAACCATATTAGCTTAATTAATATGTGTCTAAATTATGATTATTAAAATGAATTCAATTCGAAGGATCCAAACTGGGCTTATTAGAATATGATTCATACATGATCCAACTAATCAAACTATAAACTGAAATCTTACAGTTTGTTGTTCAATCCAATATAAACAAATGTGCCTCCATGATATACACATGCACCACTATAATCCCCAACGAGGACCACAACATGGAAAATAGGGAGAGGTCTTCCATCATAATCATCAGTGGATAGGTACTTGACATACTAGCAACTATCTTCTTCTCGATATTGAACTGTAATATCGTATAGATAGCCTAAAAATTAAAATTATGGTATATTTACGAGTAAATATTTTTGTGCTTTACATAGGAGAAAAAAGCTATCAAAAGAACATTCACGTTCTCGTTTTCCACTAATATTCAATAGCTTATTTTTCTTGTTGTAATGTATGTGCATATTTGCTTTATGAAAGAGAGAAGTGATTCTTTGGCCTATCTTTTTTTTACTTTCTAAAGTGCCCTCGCATCTTTCATATATCATATGTGACCCGTACAACACTACGTGTTTATACTAGTTAAAATAACTCGCATCAAGTGATGGTACAAAGTCTGATTCTAATACGTATTGGCTTTCGGTGCAACGTACATGCATGTTTGCAAGGGAAAACTCTTCCCTCCCCTGGGATCCAGCTGGGCCCCTACGCCTCACTACCGCCGTTTGCTAGAGCTCTCTTGCAAAGGTCTCATGCTATTCTTTGGTGGCAACTGCCAAAGATATTGTTGATATAAAGATTCGTCACACACCACAAGGAGAAAAATGCTTGGGTCACAAATGGACCAAAAGAATGCAGCGGATAACAGCACGCTTTCATGGAGAAACGCGGCAAGGTTTTCAAGCAAACTAGCAAAAGATAGTGTGGTAGAACCACCAATTTAAACTAATCATGTGCATACTTGCCCACCTATGGACACTAAGCATGTGATGACTAACTTAAATCTGGTCATGGAGCCCACAACTCGGGAGAACTCGAAACCATTCATGTTTTCACAAATAATATTACAAGCTTCGGTTCACATTACGATACATGATCCAATTAATGTTACAAATTTACAATACCAGTTCAGAGTGACAATGGAAGTTCAGAAATACAATAGATGATTACAATATCAGTTCAATTCCTTTTTACATTATTGAAAGTTCAAACCATAACTTGAAACTTAACTACGACAAGGTCGTGACACCCTTCTCCGTTGGTTTTGACTTCCGGAATCTGGGTTTCTTGGGCGCTACGAAACGTTTCAGTCGGATCCTAGCTGAGTGATAACCCGGGGAGCCCCAAGCCTTGAGTGGCCTTCTCGAGCAGGGGCTTGATCCATCTGACTAACGCCTTGGTCGTCAAACAGTTTACTGGCTTGGTGAGGATACTCGGGAAACATGTCTTCTTCATTTAGGGAGCTTTTGATTGTCCTAAATGAGAACACGGACAATTGTGGTACAATTAGAAAGTTTAGTATAAAAAAAACAATTTTAGAGTATCAAAGAACCTATTAGATGAGAATGAGGAATACATTTTAAAATGTGGTACAATTAGCAAGCTTCTATACCTATATAATACTAAGGAGCCAAAATTTCATCATATTTTTTCATTCGCCTCGCTCTAACTACCAGACAACAGAGAGTTTCTTATGTCTCACCTTTTTTACTTCCCAAAGTATACTCACATCCTCTGTGTCTTATATGTAACCTGGACTCACGACCCTACGTATCTCATATGTGACTTGGACTCATGACCCACGCTCATATGAGTTAGACCAACTCGCATTTAGCGATCATACGGAGTCTGATTCCTATACGTATTGAGTTCCATTGTAACACACGGATACATTTATTAGTGAGTATAAAAAATGTTACTGAGTAGGGGCTTGACCGGCCTAATTAATGCCTTGTCATAGTCATGAGGAGCTAGTCGGCCTAGCTCACTCCGTCCTCAAATATATAGTACTTAGTGGCTCGGTGAGGATATCCAAGATACGTGTCATCATCATTTATGGGGGAGCTAAAAATGCATTTTAACATACATAAATGAGAATATGGGATAATTGTTGTACAATTAGCAAATTTAGTATAAAAATTCATTTTTAGAGTATCGAAAACTTACATATGAGTTGGAACAATTCGTGGCTTGGGATCATTTGGAGTTTGATCCCTGTACTGGGTTCCTTTGCGACGCAGGGATATGTCATCCTTTGATTTGACTTCTAAAATCCATGTTTCTTGGATGCTTAGAAACATTTCACTTGAATCCCAGCAGAGTTATAGCCCGGGGAAGCCTCAAGCCCTGAGTAGCCTCCCGAACAGGGGCTTCACCGGCCTGACTAATGCCTTAGTTATAGTTATCATGAGCTAGTCGGCCTAGCTCACTCTGTCCTCAAATAGTACTTAGTGAGTTGGTGAGGGTATCTGAGATACGTGTTATCATCATGTATAGGAAGCTAAAAATGCATTTTTGACATACATGGATAAGAATATGGGATAATTGTGGTACAATTAGCAAATTTAGTATAAAAATGCAATTTAGAGTACCAAAAACTTGTATAAGAACCGGTGACAAAAATTATCATCATTTATAGGGAGATAAATATACATTTTGATAGACATAAATAAGAACATGCGATAAGTGTGGTACAATTAGCACATTTAGTATGAAAAATGCAATTTTAGAGTACGGAAAACTTATATAAGAACGAGGGACAAAAGTTTAAAAATGCTTGGTGCTATATTTCTAGCACTGTGTACATTAGCTGATATGTACATGTGTTTATACACTTTTTATATATATTTCAAATACATGTTTACATACAACAGTTTCTTTAATTTAAGTAGATAGCTTCCTCATCAACACCTACATGTTCATTCTTTGGTGCTGGGTTTCTAAGGTAATCATCCTCACCATTTTCTATATTTTTGTTCTTAGGTTGGCTATCAACATGAAAATCCCATTCGTGACCGGCTCATATGGATCAGAAAGACCTCGGTATACAATGAACATGATGATAACCATTCTCTTCAAATGCTTACTGAACATAGACATCAACTCTTGGTCGGATTTTACTTATGGGAAAGATTTTAGACCTTCATTATAATATTGAATATAAGATACTTCTAAATTACCAGGTAGGTACTTCTCTACCATTGATTCATAAGGTCCTTAAAATTTGTTGTGTCTGAATAATCAACAACCATGTCAAAGTTAAAACATTTCATATCCTGTCTACACTTCTTATGGTTCCCTAACAATTTAATTTTCAACATGAAACTTGTATTTTGATCCACCCTGTTATTTAAAAACAAACTCATTTTTAGAACTAGGTAAATCTAGAACTAATGCTATGACGAAATAAGATGAAAAAATTACCCTTGGAGCCAGCCATCTTGGAGGCGACGACACGGGGACCTGCTTAGTGGTGCCATGCTGGACGAGGATGTGGGCGGCAGCACACTGCTCAGCAACATCGTGGGAGGCGGGGCGCTACTCGTCAATGCCCAGGGCGGAGGTGCAAGCTCGAGCCACGTCGGGCTGGCCCGAGCTCCAACTCCTGAGTGACGGAGATGCCCCCTCGTGGTGTCTCCTTGCAGCGCTAGACCAACCCTAGCCGTGCGAGTCTTACTAGATGGGTCGTGGTCCCTCCACTGCGCGGACCGCGCTGGGCATGGCCAGTCGGGCAGTTGCGCCCTGGATCTGCTAGATCCAGCACCGCCGAAGCCACCGGCGACACCTGGCTAGATGGGCCGTTGGCTCCCTTCTCCTCCATACACACGCTGCCAAAAGATCCATCGGCTCCCGTGCCGTCGGGGCTTGGACCCTGCTTCTCCATACGCGCACAGCTAGGTGACAAGAGTCAAACATAGGGGTATGTTATGTCCCCCAGGAGTTAGGCTCCCGACCAATAAATCCCCCGACCGATCATTCTAGGATTGCTCGGGGGCTATACCTATCTAATACGCTCGCGCGTACCCTCCGGTCAAAGTCTGGGCAAAGCCCCGAGCTCCCGACTAACAGAGGCCTAAGCCTGGTCCTTGCTCGAGCTAGCGATCAGGCTAGCAATGGGCACCCCAAGCATCAACCAGCCCACCAAGCGTCCAAGGCTCGAGGACTCCCCGGCGCGGTCCCGACCAATGGACGTGCGGCGCTGTCGCCCACTCCTCCGACAAAGTCATGCAGACAGCATGACACAAGAGGACAAATCCCTCCCCCGACTCTAGGGGCACGGGGGCTCCCGGGCCTGCTCGCCAGCCCCTAGAGCCAGGTGCCTTCATCACCAAGGAAGCCTCGGGAAGGCTCACCCGGTGGAGGCTGGTCCAAGGAGACAGCCCCTGGTGGTCAGACACTAGGATATTAGAGACGTCAGGCAATGCCCGCAGCTCTCCCGACTCCACAACAAGCCAAGGTCCATCTACACCGCAGCAGCACCCTCCTGGACCCCAATGCACGAAGGCTATAGACTGTAGCTTCCAAACCGCTTTGTACTCGACCTTCCTCTGGATATAAGGAGGAGGTCAGCCCCCACAGAGGGGGTTCCTTTCTTTCACCTTCATTCGCTAGGAGGCTAGGCAAGAGAGAGCTTAACCAAGAATAGAGCAACCGAGAGGAGCAGCCGAGTGTTCCTCTCCCCGGCAACCCAGTAAGAGCGAGGAGCGTTTCCCTTGCTGGAGAACTTGACCTCACCGCCGATGAGCCTTAGGATAGCACCGAGCAATCCCCTACCAAACTCTCTTTCTACTTCGTTGTAACCCCTGACTTGGGTGCTCTGGGATACAAAGATCAACCCACTATTGGACGTAGGACCTTGATAGCCCAAACCAAGATACATCGCCATGTCCTCACCCCGTGTTCCCGAGTACCCAAGCCATCGGAGACCCACACTCAGTGACACCCGATGAACAATGATGTTTGTCATGGTTAAGGACCCACGACACTAGGGCATGGATCCATCGGCTCTCGCACTGCCAAAGCCGCTTGGCTATAGCCTGACGGCCGCTTGTCGTCTCCCTCCTCCATATGCGTGTGGCAGCCTTAGGTCTCGTCGGTCGGGGTTCTTTCGGTCGTGAGAAATAGAAGGGAAAGAGTTAGAGAGGAAGGGGTAACTTAGACATTTCGCATAGTGTAGAAGGGGAAAACTGATGGAACACACTAACAGAATAGACGAAGGCCATATAGGTAAAGGGCATTCGTTTTTGGGCCTCATAGATAAGTTCAGAAAAAGGGTATACAAGAAACACACAATTTTTCGGCCATGCAGGTAATTCTTTCTTTTTATTACACATGTACATAGCTTTGCCACCCTTTCCGAGAGACAATTTGTTATGAAATCGATACACATTTAAATAAGGTCTACTACCTGTATTTCAACAATACAATAATAAAACCTCTCACGGATATTTTAACAAATTGGTAAACATTTTTCTTACACATATACATAGTTGTGCCTCATTGCCACCGTCGTTCACCAAAGCTCTCTCTTAGATGCGATGGGTTGGTGGTTACATCGTTCTGACCTATACGGTGATTGAGGGTTGGTTGTGGAATCAAAATCATAGAATTATCTTGGAGGCATCAATTCCTTCACGAGATCGCACTGCAACAATGGAGAGGGGAGCGTGGCCTGCTTGCCTTCTATTCTCCCCTGCAACTCAGCCAACATCGTCGTCTCATGGTCCCTGTGCTCTTCTCCAGTGTAACTGCCTCTTCTCCAGTGCAACTGGCGATGATATCAATTCTCAAGACCTGGATGATATCCCTCAAAAGTTAATGGACCTTTGGTGTCTATAACTCTATTATATATATGGACCACAAAAGTTGTTGCATATATATGTGTTGCTTCTAGCTGTAGATCGGTCATAGGCACACAGTGTGTTTATATCATGCCATGTTTCTACTCTCACCAGTTCTTCTCCACACTTCCCTCACTCTCCCCTACTTTCTATGCTACTACTAGAGCAGGCCTTCGTGTATGAGTGGAATGTGTAGCTCTTCCTTTGTGCACATCCTTGTGGTCATGGGTTGAGAGTGAGAGAGTACCCCTCTATTTAAAGTACTTTAGTGTGGGCCCATGGATCTAGGTTCCTTCTCCCTTGGATCAAACCACCATAAAATGGAAGCTAGTGATCATTTGTAGATGTGTTTCCTCCGAAGAAAGACGGCCAGAAAAAATTGACAAATTTTGGCCACCAAGGGGGTTGGTCGACCCCCTGTGATAGGTGGGCCCTTCCCTCTTGTGTGTACACAAAGTGGTGGGGCCACTTGGATATCTTCAGTACGTGAATGGTGAGCCCTTCAATCCATGTGAGAGCATTCTTGGCCGTACAGAGAAAACACAAAGTGAATCCAAGAGTGGACATCACTTAGATGTGTTTTTCTCACTTCACAAGGATTGGGGCTGTAGGTCCACAATGGGAGGGTTGGCCGACCCTCCCTATGTGGAACCACAACCATAACTTTTCTCTATTTTGTTCCTACATTCAAATAAATGACACGTACAAGTGGAACCAAGTTATTTCTATAAAATTCGTTACTACTTTGCTCATTTCCTTCCAAAAGTGACACTTTGTTGATGGTTTTGACTATCTAAATGACCAAATCAACGATCAAATTGCCATCAATAGTGATCTCGATATATGTCTATATGCACTAACCACGTACTAGTTAGGGATGAATGTGCATGTACAACCAATTTTACCTTTGCTTTAGTCTGAGGAGAGACTAGTCATTTATCAGTGCGTTCAACTCATGTTGGAGAAGTCTAGGATGTTCAATGCATTTCTCAACTTGCATAATCTTGCTTCATCAAGTGGCTTGGTGAATATGTCAGCTAGTGGATATTTGGTGCCCAAACTCTCAATTGTGATATCCCCTTTGACTTGATGATCTCTAATGAAATGATGACGACAATGTGTTTTGTTCTTGAGTGTTGAACCAGGTTGGTGGCTACCTTCATGGCACTCTCATTGTCTTCAGGTTTTTTTAGGCGTGATAAAATGTTTCACTCCGATCCCAGTCCATGCGATACCCTTGCCCTGGGAGACTTCGAGTGGTGTCCCGAGTAGGGGCTTGACTAGCCTGACTAATGCCTTAGTTGGAGTCTTCATGAGCTAGTGGGCCTAGATCATCCTGTCCTCAAATAGTATTTAGTGGCTTGGTGAGAATATGTGAGATATGTGTCATCGTCATTTAGGAAGCTAAAAATGCATTTTGACAGACATAAATGAGAACATGGGACAATTATGATACAATTAGCAAATTTAGTATAAAAAGTACATTCCTAGAGTATCAAAAACTTAGATGGGAATGAGGGCTTGACCAGCCTGACTAATGCCTTAGTTGGAGTCTTCATGAGCTAGTCGGCCTAGACCATGCCATCCTCAAATAGTATTTAGTGCCTTGGTGAGGATATGCGAGATATATGTCAATATGTCATCGTCATTTAGAAAGCTAAAAATATATTTTGACAAACATAAATGAGAATATGAGACTATTATGATACAATTAGCAAATTTAGTATAAAAAGTACATTTTTAAAGTATCAAAAAGTTAGTTGAGAACGAGGGACAAAAAATTTAGAAATTTAGATGAGAACGAAGGACAAAAAAATAAAAAAAATGCTTGGTGCTATGCCTTGGTGAGGATATGCGAGATACACATCATCGTCATTTAGTAAGCTAAAAATACATTTTGATAGACATAAATAAGAATATGGAACAATTACGATACAATTAGCAAATTTAGTATAAAAAGTACACTTTTAAAGTACCAAAAACTTAGATGAGAACGAGGCATAAAAAATTTAAAAATTTATGAGAACGAGGGACAAAAAATTAAAAAATGCTTGGTGCTAATATCTAGCACCATATAATTTATCCGCTATAAGAATATGGGACAATTATGATACAATTAGCAAATTTAGTATAAAAATATTTATGAGAATGAGGGACAAAAAATCTAGCACCGTATAATTTATCCGCTATGAGAATATGGGACAATTATGATACAATTAGCAAATTTAGTATAAAAATATTTTTAAATTATCAAAAACTTAGATGAGAAGGAGGGACAAAAATTTAAAAAATACTTGGTGCTAATATCTAGCTAGCACCGTATAATATCAAGATATTCCTTCGGCATTGTCCTGCATAAGTTGGTCTGAACTATGAAGTCTTCGGAGTTCAGGTCCCAATTCATCCTACCATGGCCACACTGCAAAAACCTGTTTCTCAGAGTTTTTCAGTTCCATGCCCAATAGCTCCAAGCAGGTCAAGAGGAAGTGCAAACTTTAATTTAGGTTATAAGCATGAATCATAATCCGCAATTCCGCACTGATGCTGAGGAAAATTCAAGTAAAAAATAATGATGAAACAAGGAAAAAAAAGTACTTAACAAAGCTGAAATTCTGGAACTAGGGTGTTTAGCCATCATCCTGTTCCAAGTAACTCTACACTGCAGCAGGAAAGAGCGGCTCCAGGTTGCTTCCCGTCGAGGCCAACAAGTTCAAGGGATCTGCAAGACCGCAACGCCTAGCGGCAAGCAACGGCATGGAGGCGTGGCGGCGAGGGCTTGGCAAGAACGCTCCATGGCTGCCTAGTCATATCGTACGGTTCATGACTGGCAGAATCAGAGGGGGTTGAGCGATAGTTCAAGTTAATGCAGGGACCCGAATGGAAATATACAAAGTAACCAGCTGCCGCTAGGCTCAAGGCGACTTGTTCCTTCGAGACTTTTTTTTTGTGAAAAAAAGAACCGAGTAGAAGGACTGCCGATTATATAAACAAAAGAAGAAGAAGAAGAAAGCTCAGACTAAACAAACAAAAATGCCGTATCCCATAAGTGGTCTATAATGAAAGACCAAAGCTACAGTAACTAGTTAAGACAACTCTAAGACTACAAACCGCTCACAACAAGAGCAAGACTGCAAACATAAACACCACATCAAAAACATCTATTGAAAAGGCAAAGCCTCCGCCACTAGGTTTCAGAAAGCATGACCTTTTAAAACCATCAATGACTTAGATGGTCTTGCGGCAACAAATCATGCAAGTGGTCCCCATACTTTCGAATTACATCCTCGTTGAACTTTCCATTATTCTCAATAGCACCCATGTTCCTTCGAGACATCATGGCCCTAGGCCACACCATGTGGCCCCAATCTGTTGACCTGCTAACATGTGGTTGTTTAGCTGCTTAGCTACTAGCCAAGTGGCAAGGGCCACTCTTCTCTCCCCTTGAGCTCCAGCTGGGCCCCTACGCCTCATCGCTGTTGTTGTGCACTAGAGCTCCGTCGCAAAGGTCCTCGTGCTTTTCTTCGGTGGCAACTTGCAAGGATATTATTGACGTAAAAATCGGTCACATACCACAAGGAGCTAGAATGCGCGAGTTGCAAATAGACCGTGAAGAACACAATAGATAACAACACGCTTTCGCAGTGAAGCGCAGCCAAGAAAACTAGCAAAGCATGGCTATCGTGCCTACATGACGAAGAACGACTAATTTTCATGCAAACTATCAAATGAATCAACGAAGCTCTCATCTGGGAGGGACTACGTTGGGGCAAGAACATCGACGAGTTGCCCTAGTCAGCCAATAAGCCTAGGACACGATCTCTGATCGTCAGATCAAACAATGAACAACATGGAGGTTGGAAGATGTTAGGACAAAAGAAAGGTAGAGAGTAGATTGATTTTTTATTTGATTCTGTGTTGAATACCTCAATGTACCATCACATTTATATTTGAACCTCAATGGCTGGTTCCTTGTCTGAACAAAAAGTTCTATTGGAGATAATGCAACAATATAATTGTATTGGAAAGCACCTAATAAGATATGGATCATGCAATAAAACAAAACAAAAAAACAAGTAATGCTCCTAACAAATAAAGTCTCATAAAAAATACGTTCGAAAATTCAAATGGGCACAATTTTAGTGTTTAATATAATAAGTTAGAAAGTATTTCAGTTAATTGAAAATTTTGGGCCTTGCTAAAATTCAGGTGCCGCGACCGTATTGCATATATCTTTATATTAAAATTGTAGCTTTAGTTCATTATAATTTCTGTAATTTTTTATTCTGAGAATAAACAAAACCCGTTAGACAACCACAAATCCGACAAAATCTAATCTATGCTGGCACAAAGATAATTAATAATTTATTATTATTTTTATAGTCAGACAAAGACAAAATTTGATATATTATGACATAAAGACAAATAACAAATTATAAAAGTAATAATTTACTTCTACTAGTTGATGATACAAGAGTGTTGTATGAAATTATCTTTAAATCCCTACACCTGGATATAGAAGAAGTGCAAATAAAATTGGTTAACTGACTTTTTGGTTTAATCGGTTCGGTTCAGTTAATCGATTTGGGTGAATTTTTCCGCACCCCTACCAAGATCCCTCGAGCCATGAGTGGCCTCCGGTGCAAAGGCTTGACCCATCTGACTATGTTTGGCCCATCCATCCTCAAACAACACTAGGTCCTGTTTGGTTGGTGGCTGGGAGTTTTTCTTGGGCCAGGCAACAACATCCAGCCCCAGGGCACCAATGGACGCTTGAAATTGCTGCCTGGGTGAGGTAGTTTTCGTAGGGTCTCATATAAATAGACCCTTAGCGCTTTGGTGAGATACCAGAACATGTTTTTAGCATTTAGGGAGCTAAAAAGGTAGTTTGACAAGAATATGGGACAATTGTGGTAAAATTAGCAAATTTAGTATAAAATTATTCTTTTAGACTTTTAGGGAGCTAAAAATACAGTTTGACAAATATAAATGATATAAACATAGGAAAATTGTGGTAAAATTAGCAAGTTTAGTATGAAGCACATTTTTTGGACTATCACAAACTTGGGACAAGATAAAATTTAGAAATGTTGTGTGCTAATTTCTAGCACCGTGTATATATAAAAAGGTAGTTTGACAAGAATATATGGGACAATTGTGGTAAAATTAGCATATTTAATATAAAAATATTTTTTTAGACTTTTAGGGAGCTAAAAATACAGTTTGACAAATATAAATGATATATAAACATAGGACAATCGTGGTAAAATTAATAAGTTTAGTATGAAGCACATTTTTTGGACTATCACAAACTTGGGACAAAATAAAATTTAAAAATGCTGTGTGCTAATTTCTAGCACCGGTGTATGCATGTACATCTCATACATACATTCATGTGTATTATATGCATACATGCATACATACATCATACATGTGTGCATACATACACTTTTCTACACATCTAGGTAGCTTGTGCCTCCTGGGAGGCATATTGCTAGCAGATTAGTACATCTTTAAATATGGCGCACGAAATATGTTTCTACAGTACGGTACTATATCACCTACACAAACCTTCGCGGAACGGAAACAGACGAAAATAACCTCTCCCGCTGCTGGGCCTAAGGCGACGTGTTGGCCTGCTAGCCCACGGTTGTTCCTGCTAGCCCGCGGTTCTCCCCTGGGCCTAGGCCCCTACGCCTCACAGCCGCGGTCGTCGTTCCCCGGAGCGCTCTCGCGGAGGCGTCGTCAAACCGAAATCCTTCACGAGTTCACAGAAATGGAGAGCGACAGAGCGTGGCCTAGCCTGCTTCCTTCTGTACTTCTGTTCTCGCCTCCACCGTCGCCCGAGCGGGTGTCTGAAACTGACGTTCATTATCTCTTTTTTCCCTCTCTTTCTCAATGTTCAGAGCTTCCCCGTAGCTTTTTTTTTTACTTGCAGCCCCAAGTGCCATGTAGATCGGAGAAAAAAACATCTTCATGCTTGTCACAGTGGCTTGCAGTAAATATGTTTAGAGAGAGAAGGTGGTGCATGCTAAAAAAAGAAGAGGAAGTTGAAATAAAGGTGAGGTACGATGAAAGAAAAAACGATTATGAGTGATAGTTTACATTGTGTGAATAGTAATATCAATATTTTCTAATTTATGTGGATCATTTTATTTGTCCTGTAACCACCAGGAGTGTTAGCCTCCGTCGCTGATGCTCTCAGACGCAACGTGACTGTGGAATCTAACTCCAAATGTCGCTTGCTTGCAGTGAAAGCTGTGTAGGGTTGTAGCGTTACAGAGCGTGAGAAATGGTCTGCACGCAAGTGGATTCATGTGAAAAAAAATGAATGCATCAAGCACGACGCAAAGCGAAGGATGTTCTGTCTGACAGGGGCGAGAGTTGCGTGTCATGGGCTGCATCAGGCTTGCGAGAATAGCCCGGTCTCCATGGCTGGCAGCCTGGCACAGAAGACTCAGCAGGCCAGTAACTCAGAGCCTGTTTAGTTCCTCCCCCAACCCAAAAAAGTTTATGCAGTACCCGTCACATCGAATCTTTGGACGTATGCATGAAATATTAAATGTAGGTAAAAAAAATAACTAATTGCACAGTTTGTCTGTAAATGTCGAAACGAATCTTTTGAGCCTAGTTAGTCCATAATTAGATAAATTTTGTCAAATAAAACGAAAAATGGTACAGTAGCCGAACCCAAACTTTTTCACCAACTAAACAACCCCTCAGTACAACAAGAGCTGTAATATGTGCAGGTTGCAATTCGTTGATTCCCATCTGGTAGATGGCAACATGCAGTTTCACACCTTCTTGGACATTGACGCTGACACTTCAATATTTGAGTGATATATGGAGCCTGTTTAGTTTCTCCTCCAACCTAAAAAAATTTACGTAGTACCCGTCACATCGAATCTTTGGACGCATGCATGGAACATTAAATGTAGGTAAAAAAATAACTAATTGCACAGTTTGTCTGTAAATGTCGAAACGAATCTTTTGAACCTAGTTAGTCCATAATTGGATAAATTTTGTCAAATAAAACGAAAAGTGCTACAGTAGCTGAACCCAAACTTTTTCATCAACTAAACAACCCCATGGGATGAGTGGCATTCATAATGTTCAGAAGTTTTGAACTCTGTTCGTGCATTACATGAGTCCTGAATTTACTGCAATTTGGAGAAGCTGTAATTTGTGATTTACTGCCACAGTAGGCTGGCTGGGGTGACACTGTGGCATGCAACTCTCTGTTCCTGCCTCGCTTTACTATTTTGTTGTCTAGGGGCTGTTTAGATGGTGAAGAAGTTTGAGTTCGGCTACTATAGCACTTTTCGTTGTTATTTGACAAAATTTATCCAATCATAGCCTAACTAGATTCAAAAGATTCGTCTCGACATTTACAGTCAAACTGTGTAATTAGTTTTTTCTTTCGTCTACATTTAGTACTCCATACATGTGTCGCAAGATTTGATGTGACAGGTACTGTAGCACTTTTTGGGTTTGCTTTTTGGGTGGAGAAGGCAACTAAACATGCTCCTAGTTTCACAGTGGATTTAAGGACAGCGACTGTGTCAGCCTGTCTCAAAAATAACCAACTTCTTTGGCCCTTTCCACAATATAGAAGCTCTTTGGGCCTCGTTTAAATGTCAAAGTTTAGGGGCAAATTTTGCATAGTAAACATCGTGTCACACTATAGCAATTTTGTTTTTATTTGATAATAATTGTCCAAACATTGATTAATTAGGCTTAAAATGTTTGTCTCTCAAAGTACAACAAAACTGTGCAATTATTATTTATTTCATCTATATTTAGTACTCCATATATGTGCCGACATTTTGATGTGACGGGGAATAGGAATTTTGCATAGTAAATTTGGTGGCCAAACTTTGGTATCTAAACATGGCCTCAGTCTCCTGCCTCAAGCTTTGATCTGCCAAAGAAACCCTGCCTCCTGCACAAGAGCAAGGAGAGAGAGAGAAACAAATATATAATTACTATTTTGCCAGTCACTTGATTCCATATGTAGGGGCACCAGCATGAAGGAAGCAGCAATCCAACAAAATCTTGTTACACTGATATATAGAGGTAATATTCGAAATGAATGGGCTTCAGTGAGCGTGCTCAGAATATCTTATCAAAGGGAATTTATTTAGCAGAGAATCAAAACCACAATTTTGGTTCGTGATGAAGGACCATTTGTATACCAATTGACCCAAAGAAAAAAAAGGACACTCAAAAGGATTGTGACAGATCACATGAAAGTGAAGTTTATTTCTTCAGGGTGCTGCTCACTTTGGAGCTGCTGCTGCTTTTGAACATCACTTTAGCCATGGCAATCTCTCATGTGTCATGCTGTTCTGTCCTAGAATGACTCAAAGATGAATTCTTTCCTTTTCTTTTCCACATATGACCTGAATTACCTTCCAATAGGAATGTACTTGAGGGAGAACAGGGGCAGCCTTAAGGATCTGATAGCTGCAATGCCTCTCAAAACTTTTTTTTTTCATCCACTGTCTTTTACCCTTCTCTTCACAAGAAGAAACAAGGGATTAAAAGGGAAAGTTAGGAAAACAACATAACTCAAAAAGCAAAGTGCAATAAAAGCAAGCATGGCTCAGCTTGCTTTGATTCTACTCTCCCCCCTCCCCCTCCCCCTCCCCCTCCATTAGGGACGTCCGTCAAAAGCACAGCAGAATCGGCCAAAGCAAAAGAAAGCCCCAGAGGCCAGAACAGAACAAGAAGCAAGAATACCGCAACAGCGACTGACACAGATCCTGCTGCTACTTCCCCACATTATAATATGCAGTCACGTTGCGCAGCCGCAGCCGCAGCAGCGTTGCATCGCATTTGCGCCACCCCATGCCCATGAGAAGAAGCTCTTAGAAGACCAGCGTTGTCGCCAGGAGAGAGGAGGAGGAGGAGGAGGCGTCGGCCACGGAAGAAGACGACGCTGCGCGGCGACGACCGGAGGGTGTCATGAGAAGGCCGGCCGTGTTCGTGAGGCAGGCGGCGCCGGCGGCATTGGCCATCTTGTTTGGAGCGCTTCTTCTGATGTCGTTCGTCATGGACGACGTCAAGAGAGCGGCTCTGCCGGCGGCGATCGGCGGGAGGAGGATGCTGGGCAGAGGCGCTGGAGGGCAGAGGACTCTGGAGGATTTCAAGGCTGATGACCCCTTCCAGGACAGCAAGAGAAGGGTGCCCAATGGTCCTGATCCTATCCACAACAGGTACTTCGATTTACAGATTACTGCACTACAAGCTTGGTTTTGGTGTTTAAGTTGGTCCTTTTTTAACCCTTGTCATGAGGAATTTTGCCACTTCAGAAAAGCAGTTGCTATCTCTGTACCAATGGACAGGTTTCTTGAAACTAGACGTTTTAGGCTTAAAAATGGCTTCTTTACTACGTATGATAAGATGAGGCAACAAGATACTGTAGGTCTGTAGCCTTCATCCAACTCGAAATGGAATTCCAACACATGACATTTTTGTCGTAACTTGTTTGTTTAGGCTTGCGTCATGGGAAGGGAATGCTCTTGTTTCACCAGTTTCTGTCTGCTGGCATGTAGTCTAAGGTGAATGTTTTGCAGTGCCTTCAATGTGCTGTGTAATAGCCACAAAACGTTCGTTTTTTCCAGACATGTAATTAGTTTGTCTCACCATATGCACCCATTTACCATGTTTTGTCTGAAGATTTTTCATGTTGGATATATAGTAGGTCAGAAAAGAAAGAAAAAACTAATATTTCACATAACATAAATAAATATATGAGTAAAAGGCAGGGAGGGAAAAACAAAGGGAGACGCATATGAGCAAAAGATGTCACGCGCTCCTTTTCCTCATCACTCCCACATTCCCCTATGATGATATGCTAATCTTTCAGCAAAAGCAAGCAAATAAGTCCTATTCCCCCAATGAGTAACATAGATGCACATATCATTCTTGAAATCATTAGTCTACATCCATGAAAGCAGTCAAACAAAGGGCACCACCACGGTTCATCATGATAAATAAACAACAGAAAGTCTTAACGGTTTCAGTGCATCACCTGCTGAAACAAAGACTCTGCTGTCTCAGTCAGTCCATGCTTCAGGCTTCTTCCCCTTCTAATCCAGTTTCAAATCCTTGTGCCTTCTCCAGGGGAACCGGCAAGTCAGGACGATCGCCGGGCCGAGCATGACGTCGGCAGCGTGCATGCCGAGGCGTGGAAGCTTCCGATTCCGAAGAGGCCGGCGACATGTTGGGAGCAGCAAGCAAACAGAAGATGCATTGCATTGCATGGAGGAAGAGGAACAGATAAGAGGTGCATTGTGGTGGGTCTGGCTGGGAAGTTGGGTGTAACTAGGGGGAGGTGGCCTATCTTCTTCTAAGCACTGCTATTTAAGACAGTTTTAAGCATGATGAAAACTTTAGCTTTTTTTTTTTTGGGGGGGGGGGGGGGGGGTTTGTTTTTTTGTAAAGAGAGCAGTAAGTATCAAGCTTCCCTCTCACATGGAAACAAGCAAGCATCAAAGATTCTTGGCAAAGAGATGTGGGCAAGAGCTCCTCCTCTCTCACTTTTGGCCGCAGCTGCTTTATACATCTCAGTAGCAGTACCTTGTTTTCTTTGAGGTGTTCATTCTTTTGCATTGCCACTGTATGGTCTGCAGCACAGCAGCAGCAGCACATCATAAATTTGCTAAAGGAGTCATGGGTCTCAACTCTGAAAAGAAGCACCGGCACATACAATTCTCTTACAGGACTTTATCTTCTTTTTTGTTTCAAAATATCGTCCCTGTTTGCCAAATTTCAAGCTTATAGGTCTTGTGCCTGTCACTAGCAGTCTAGTTTTTACCACAAAACATGAATCTTTTGCATCAAACATGCCACAAACAAACAAACCAGGAGCAGGTTAAAAGCAAAGGGAGAGAAGGGGTAAAAAAAGAGAAAGAGGAGAAGCGCCAGCCAGCCTGCCAAAGCAGCAAGCCTGCCTTTTCTCTTCTTTTGTTTCCTCCCTCTCCCTCCATTGTACCTTCTCTCTTTAACTTCTTTTCTTGTGAAGCTTTGAACAGGCAAAGTGGCCTTGCTTGAGTTCTAAAGCAGACAAGGATGCTAGAGAGAGGGGGGGGGGGGGGGGGGGGGCGTGCGGTGGAGAGATAGTGAGGGCACTGTGACTCTGTGAGATAAGAGCTGTGGTTTCTGTCCAAAAGATGAAGCCTCCTGGTCCTGGGGGCTAACCTATTGACCAGTCATCTTGTGCTGCATTATGTGGACTGCTTTGTTCACTGCAACTCTATCAGATGCAGAGCAAAGGGGAGACAGAGATGAATCCTGTTCCTGCGTTGCATGCCTCCAGTCCAGACTCCAGAGGCACCCTGGGGCCTGGGTCCAATGCAAAGCATAGACCCGTTGCTTTTGTACTCTTTGGGATCCAAAAACAGTGTGTACATGCTACATCCTAGCTTCCAATGTAGTGTATCTTTGTACGCTGTATTTCAGTTGCTTGGAAACAATTGTGAGCTTAGTTTCAGTGCATACTACTGTATGTGCTAGGACTAAATCACTAAAAGGCCTCGAGTTCTGGATTAGTTGAAACATGAAGTCATATATCTCCTGTGTAGATCAAGTTAATTAGGTGGCATTTCAACTTTTGAAGTAGCACATTTCAGGGCATTCTGGTTAATTAAAAAGGAAAATGGGATGTCCAAGAGCGACGTTGAGTGTTGTGCTCGTCTACCTCTGAGCTCTGACTGGATGTCTGGATGTAAGTTTGCCAGGAGCAGCAGACGTACCCCCGAGATAGATTCTTGCAAGCATCTGACGTCTAGCAAAGCTCATCAGATGCGTAGCGTATCTCAGTGATTGATAAGATGAGCCAACGCCCAACGGAGTCGCACGCGCAGAGGCACAGGTTTTCGTCCCGGCAGGGGATCTTAGTTGAAATTGAAGCAAGTGGCCTCGGTTCGAATTGCTGTGGCTTTTGATTCCATGACTTTTACGGCAACGGCACACAATAGTATAGGGCAATTGACGGTCCAGACTCCAGAGGAGTTAGCGCCAGTGATTAGTGATGCTGCCTTCCACGGTCTCACCACTAATAAGCATTACTCACTCCGTTCTGAAATATAAACAATTGAGAGTTCAAATTTTGAACCAAAATGTAAGGTATTCTAGTAGAACAAACACTTCAGAAGGCAATATCCACATGTATACCTACCATTAATGTTTAACACCAACTCAAATACGGTAATCATTTGTCTTACCACATAATATATCCTCTAAAATTACTTGATACATTTCAAGGCGGATGGAGACATGGAGTAGTAGTTTTATGTAATTATGTCCATACATTGTAACGAAGACAACAAGTTTGGACATGTGGCATACCATTAAAAAACGATATTTTGAGCGTGACTTTCACAACATTCTGTTTGTTGACAATAGTCACTATCAGTTGATTGTTTATGAAGTATGAACAATTTGCACATAATTCAAATGTTTATGTGAAATTGGATCAAACTAGTTAATACTACTACACTAACCGTCAGCCTGTTCGCTTGAGCTTTCAGCCGCTTATTTTCAGTCAGGCAGCAGTGTTTTTCTCTCACACCAAACCAGCCAACAGTACTTTCAGCCGCTTATTTTCAGCCCAAGCGAACAGGTTACGTGTTTAGGGCAACAATCTATTATACCACATCTTAAGATAGTCTTATAGTTATGCAGGGATTAAGACTCTCCTGAAATTTTTATCATAAGTCAATATCTATGTCAAAAAGTCCTTATGCAAAGTTACATACAAACTCAAAAAATATCTCGTGCAATTTTGCATAGACTGGAAAGTAAATATGACCATGAAACAATGTTTATGCTCATCATATTGATGGGTGCGAGTTGTTCATTATTTCACGCCGCCATGAGCTGCCTAACACTAAAATGAGATAGACCTATGTAGCGTAAATGAATTGTCAACTACTGTTTTTTAATAGCATAGGTCACTATATCACTCTTTGAGGGTGTTTCAAAGCAATTTATGTCTTTGTCACATGGAATACCATAAGGCTCTGTTTGGCAGCTTTGTAACTTTATTCACTGGTAATCAGTTTCCAAACGTAATATCTTGTGTACTATAATACAACTGCAATTATTTACATCTGTAAAATACTCGTTTGGCCAAATTTCCATGGAGCCACCACAAATAGGTCGCATCGCTCACCGGATAGTACTAGGCATCACGCATCGCTTGCCGGATAGTACTAGCCATCCAAACAGCAATTTTTTATTCAACCCATATAATCTTACAAGCCTGTATTTTACACTAGAATTTGTCATAAAACTAGCCTTCCAAACAAGCCCTAAGGAGGTATAGTTTTCACGTAAGGGCAGTCCTAATGCTGTAGTTTCTATACCTATTAATTTTTGTAGACAATGCATATAGAAATCATAATCCTAATGGATAGTTTCTACAGAACAACTTTTTATCCAATCACATACACTCTCTTTCCATTCTCTACCAATCACATCCCCTCATGTCTTAATTCTTGTGTAGACATGGTTTCTAACTTAGACTCAGTTTCTATGATTTTTGCTCTCTCTCTCTTCAATAACTATCTTGCCATATCAGCAAAACACTTAGGTGACGGTACAATTAATGTCCATAGAAACTATGGTGGTTTCTGCATTATGAGTGTTTGGATGCATGTGTATCCACTTCAATCCACATGTGTTGGAGTGGATTGGAATGGAACTTAATTTAATTCCACTCCATTACACTTCAACACATGTGGATTAAGATGAATACATGCGCATCCAAACAATGCCTAAAAATATTATGTTTCTATCCATGGCAGAGACGGAACCAGGGGGGGGCTAGCAGGGGCCGTGGCCCCCCCCAAGCACAGTAAGTTTCCTTTAATACCTATATAAATATATGAATTTACAGCTAAAAAATATCAATTTTCACCTATTTTTTAATCAAATATTATGATTTTGGTTATAAAATAGTGTAAAATATTTAAAAAGTTGTTGAATCATATAATTACGTATATTTTAGCATACTAAAAAAATATGATCATATTTGTTTGGCCCCCCTGGTCAGAATCGCTGGTTCCGTCTCTGATCCATGGTATTGCACTCTCAAGGCAAGCTTATAGAGATATACCATACCTACACAAGATTAGTTAAAAGTCGAGATACCATACAAGATATAAAAAAAAGAATTCTCCATTTTCAATCAGAATATAAGCTTGTCATAAGACTGCATCATACCCTAAATGGAACCATAAAAATCTCTATGTGAAAACTATACTTTCAGATGGTATTCCATAATATATAGAGACATAAGCTGCTTTGAACACTCTCCCGAATCGATGTAATGACCTATGTTATCAAAATAGCAGTTAGCAATTCATTTTTTTTTGGTATGGAGGTTTATTTGACTTTCGTGTTCTGCAATTCATGGCGGGATAATGGACAACTTAAAACGATCAATATGGTGAGCATAAATGTTGTTTCAAAGTCATATGTACTACTTTCCAATTTATAATTTATTTATAATCCATGTAATGCTACAGACTGTAATTGAGATACTTTCTGAGTTCGTACCTGACTTATGCACATAATAGGCAGACGCTGCAGAAGGACTTTTTGAACGAGCTATTAGCTTACAATGAGAACTCTAGGAGATTTTTAACTGCAAGACCATAAAAGTATCTTAAGCATATCACAAATAAGACATGATAGAATAGATAGTCTAGTGAACACGGTTAGTGCAATAGAACTAATTTGTTTCGATTTTACATAAAAACTTGAATTATATGCTAATTTATAATGCTTTATGAACTCTCAAGTAATAGTAGCAATTGGCTACAAAAAGAATGTTGAGAGCATCATGTCCAAAATATGGACAACACACGCTCAAACTTAAATTATTATTGTACTGTTATTTTTTTATTTTCGATACAATATATGGACATAAATAAACCTAGTCTAGAGATAAGTACATGCCATGTCATGCTCCCGTTTCTTAGCATCTAGCTAAGTATAGATAATACTTCCAGGTCCCCTAAAAAAAGATAATACTTCTAGGAGAAATTACAGGCCAGCCTTCTTAACGCAGTGGCATTGTGGCAAGGCAAGTAACCCGCTAAAGTCAGCTCACAACTTTGAGCCCTGGTTCCGGTTGTGCCATTTTTTTTAAAAAAAAATGTCCCACAGAAGACGTGTTTTAGCAAGGCGTGCCCGCGAGCTCCGGCGGGCATTTGGGCCTACTAGGGAGCAGGCGCAGCTTTTAGTTTGGGCCTAGGCCCAATACAAGAGCCATCCAAACCTAGCTAAGAAAGAACAGCAGGCTGAAAATGTGTTACACGCGTAAATCCAATTAATCCCAGCTGGTCGGTCCTACTGTGGCCTAGAGTCGAAGTCCATACCAATTGTTTTTCTTCCCTCGACGATTTGGATTCGATTTATTGTTTCTTTCCTCGCGATAATGATAAGCCACGGACGTCCGTCTTAGTCTTTAGAATTCACGCGCTGCCTGCGCTAGCTTCGCCCCACCCACGCCGCTTACCTGCGTTGCGCGCCATGCCCCTAAACCCGCGTCGTCCGTCCACATCGCGCGCCCCCGCCCCACTCTGCACTCGCGCTGCCGCCGCACTCCGCCTCGCTCCCTCCCTCTTGTCGCACGTGCACTCTGCTCCCACTCGTCACGCGCGCCGCAAGCCCGGCTGAGCTAAAGGCCGGTGCTAGTGGTGGTGCTGACGATGGTGGTACTCATGCATCGCCGCTCGCTGCCGGCTCCCACCTCGACGCCTGGAATCAATCGGCCTCAGTCTTCCCTATGTTGCAAAACACATGTTTGAAGTGTTCCAAATGTTTCAGAGGTATGTTCCAGATGTTTTATTTGGATGTTGCAATTGTAGTTTTCTGGCACGTGTTGCAATGGTTATACACGTGTGTTGCAAGAGTTTGTTCAAAATATTTTATCTGTTTCGGACGCATGTTGCAAGTATTTTATCAGGATGTTGCATATACTGCAATGACAATGTTGCAAACGTATGTTCTAAATATTTCATCTCTTTCAGACGCATGTTGCAATTGTTTCATCTAAGCGTTGCAAAATGTAGGGTTGTTGAGCGAGGAAGAAATAGCTAGCGCGGGAGCCATGGCGGTGTCAATGTGGGGAGGAGGCGCAGGCTGCACGTCGGTGTGGAAGAGGCGAGGGATTCATCCGAGCGGCGTGGAAGAGGTGGGCGCGAAGCTATGTGGAAGAGGTGGACGAGACGCCGGTGTGCAAGAGATGGGGCCGAGTCATCCAGACGACATGGGCAGCGGAGCGGAAGGGAGCGATCCGAAAGCGGACACGAGATGCGAAGCTGGCGCGCGTAGTGCACGAATTCTAAAGACTAGGACGGAGCAAACGGGGGCATACGGGCACGTGCAACTGTCCACACGTCCGAGCACTGGTCTTTCCGTTTTCCTTATCATGGCAAATAGTTACGCGGCAGTGCCTGCCCATCACAATCGATGTTGGCACCAACAATTTGGCTGTGCTCAAATATCGGCCTCTGTCAAAAACGTGCCACTAGGCAAGTCAACCATTGATGCAATCCTCCACCGGTGTTACACGGCCTTTTTTTCTTTTGAGGGGAGTGTTAGTGTGCTACACGGCTATTTTGTTTCTCCAACCATCCCAAACATGTCATGAATTTTTTTTTGAACCCTTGCTAAATGGATTTACCGAAATGAGAAAGATGAGAGAAAGGAAGAAGATGACGAGCACCCCCTCTCGCATGATCGTGGATCCACCCCTGCATCTTGATTTGCCAAGACAAAAAAAACTATTTCCATCTAAAATGATAATAGAAGAGTTGTCATTCTTAAAAGGAAAAAAAGTCTACGTAACCCCCAACTATTCAGGGTGGACTACTTCACCCCCAAGCTATAAAACCGGATTTTCTACCCTCTAAACTTTGCAAAAACCGGTCAAATAACCCCCAGTGGTTTTGGACTGTGGTTTTGCTACAGTGACATTGATTTTGTCTTTTTCTTTTTTATTTATTTTCACTGAATCTTTGAAAAATCATAGAAGCTGCAAAAAAAACTTTGTACTAAAGCATATCAAATTATATGTTTAATTTGTAGATCTACTCATGTGGAGTCCATAAAATTGGATTTTTCATTTTATGATTTTTTCTATGATTTACTATGATTTTTCAAAGATTCAACGAAAATAAATAAAAAAGAAAAAGACAAAACCACCGTCTAAAACCGCTTGGGGGAGGGGGTTATTTGACCGGTTTTAAAAAGTTCAGGGGGTAAAAAAAATCATGTTTTATAGTTTGGAGGTGAAGTAATTCACCATAAATAGTTGGGAGGTTATGTAGACTTTTCCTTCTTAAGATGGCAATTGCTATTAAATATCCTGGCATCCGGCGTGGACCAATTAACGTCGCGCTCCCGCTCCAAATCGACTTGAGGTGCAGGCTCCGGGCCTCCTGGCCCCTCCCCATTCGCCAGCCAGCAGTGTTAGCGTCGCAACATTCGCGCATAGCCTACCCCATCCGCTGATTTAATGTCCCGCCCGTGCACCTCGCCCTATCGTAGCGCTCGCGCGTTTGGACGACTCGCATCGCACAAGGAGCCCACCCTTTCCACCTCGATTCGACACCGTTCGCCCCACCCTGCACGTGCACCTCGTCCTCGTCACGCCCTGATTGCCGGCCCTTAGCGCTTACCGTTCACAGGACACCAGCGCGCCATGCACCCCATCCACCCGCCTCCAGCTCGCCGCACCCCATCCCCTAGCACCCGTTCTGTGCCCGGCGCCCCCTTCCCACGACCCCCTAATTCCGAACATCATGAAACGCGTGCAACATGAAACACTTGAATGCAACATACAGATGAAACAAATGAAACATCTAGAACATACACTTGCAACATATGTAACACTTGGATAAAACACTTGCAACTTGTAACATGAAAACACTTACTGCAACATAATACTGAAACATTAGGAACATATTGTTGCAACATATGTGTGAAACATATGAACATCAAGATCAAAACGCTAGCAACATACGTTTGGATCAGATGAAATATTTTGAAGAAACCTCTGAAACACTTGCAACGTGCCTCTAAAACACTTGCAACATATGCAGTATCTGCATCATCTCCCAATCTACTTTTGCAACATCCATATGAAACAATGGCAACATACCTTTGTAACGTCTAAAACACGTGAAATATACACTTGCAATATGGGTTTTCATCGCAACATCTTCAGGTCGCGCTTCGCGGTGGCCATGGCGTCGACAGCGGGCACGACCTCCGGGTGAGGAACGGTGGCGTTAGCACACCTCGTCAGCACCTCATCATCATCTCGGCGCTCGCGGGGCACGACACGCAGCAGCGGGGGCGTGGCACGCATTGAGCTGGAGCGGGCACGGCGGGGGATAGAGCGTGGCATGACAATGGGCGTGCGGGTGGGATGGGGGGCGCAACGCGGGATGAAGCACGACACTGGATGGGGGAGCCACGTGGTGTGGGATAGGTTGTGCGGCCAGAAAGATAGCAGCACCGAGCGTACAGCGCAGCAGTGTAGGATTCTGGTAAGCCTAGGAGGCCTAGAGGGGGGCTGAATAGGCCTGTAAAAATTCAACTCAAGAACTGATCAGGACAGAGGGTGGCACTGCCGCACCTGCGCAGAGAGAAAGTGATATAGTTTGAATCTAAGTCTATCAAATATAGAACAGTTAAACTTATGGACTTTATGCATGTTTCTTTTACATAGATTAATAGCTGAAGTGATAGAACAAGTATAGCAATGCTTTAGTATATCAGAGGGCGGCACTGCCGCACGTACGCAGGAAGGTGAGTAAATGACAATCAACCAAATTTGGATCAGATAATTTTCTAGGCTTCCTGCAAGTGTATACTTCACATATCAACAACAGGAAATGACAGATCAAGTGTATTCAAGTAGATCGACCACAAACTCTAAAATGACCTCAAAACAGGAAATGACAGATCAGTTCGCCACCAAGGCTTGCCTACTCTACGTTGTTGAGGTTTGCCACAAAAGGCTACAGCTTGCTACAAATGTTTGCCTTTTCCTCGTTCTCAAATTAAGAGAGCAAACTCTTGAAGTGAGGGGTGATTTCTTAGCTTCAACACAGTTTTACAAACATTCCTAGGCTGCCACACAAGTTGGCAAGTTCAAGGGCGACGTCTAACTGGCTAGGAGCAAAGCTCCAAGAGTAAAGAACTCAAGAACGCCGACCAAACGTGAACCAAGTGCTTTCAAACTTTGGGAATCAGTGGATCTTTTTTCCAATCGAGTTTTGATGCCTTTTCTCTTAAGTTTTGATGGTGAAAATCAAAGGAATGCTTGGGAGCTTGAAGGGGCAACAATAGAGAAGAGAGAATAGGGCTCTGATCTGTTTTCTGTCGAACTGAGCTGTTGGAGAAGAGAACCAAACTGTTAGAGGCCAGACAAGTGAGTATATGTACCCATTGAGACCCAACGGTCAGTTATGGGCGGCACTGCCGCCCTGGCCAAAACAGTGGGATGAAGAAACTGATTGTACTGCACCTTTGGCTAGGTTATGAGGATGTTCTGATCAGAATATGAGCACTTGATTGCACACTTGATAAGTGTACATGAGTCCCTGTGGATAGTACGGTCTTTCCTAAACTCATATTCAAAATATAAAAATATAAATGTGTTTACACCTTCTTTGAGTCGGTAACAGCCATCATTTGCAATTGGGGTCACTTTCTTCTTGTAAAACATCCTCCAAAAGTCAATTTCTACTAATCATCTCGATAAATCTCATTAGTCTTCTAATTTAATGATCAGCCATACCAAAACCCATAATAGAGCTTGATTGCACTCACAAGCAGAACGCGATGACCGAGTACATGAGTGAAAAATTTTTCTTTTTTTAAGTATGGGTGGGTTTAATTGGTGAAAAGTTTTTTTTTAGAAAAATGTCACATCGGATGTTTTGTACGATGTCGGAAGGTGTTTTCGGATACTAATAAAAAAACTAATTACATAGCTTGTCTAAAAACCGCGAGACGGATTTATTAAGCCTAATTAATCCGTCATTAGCACATTTGTTACTGTAGCACTTTAGTGTCAAATCACGGACTAATTAGGCTCAAAACGTTCATCTCGCGATTTTCAACCAAACTGTGTAATTAGTTTTTTTATCTATATTTAATGCTCCATATATGTGTTACTACAAGATTCGTTACTGTAGTTTTTCGTGAAAAGTTTTTGATCTAAACCTGCCCTAACAAAGTGGGAAATACTCTTGAGAGATACTGTAGAAAGACGCAGAGACTGCTGTTCTAGCGCGCAGGCTTGCGGAAAAGCGGCCTCCGGACAGGACGGCCACTCGCCAGCTGCACACGAAACCGGCCGACCTACCAAGGACGAATCGAACAGGAGCAGGATCTCAACACGTCACACTTCACGCTCGGCACGACTGTTCTATTTTTTTTTTCCCGCCTCCACTTATCCCAAGCTTTTACTCCACGCAGTTATACTACTGTACCCCTCAGTTACTCCCATTCACCACTCTCCACCTGCCAACCTCCTCCCGGTTCCGCTTCCGCCTCTATTTAAACGCACACGCCTGATCTATCTCCGCTTGCATTTGCACCCCAAGTCCCCAACACAACAGCAGCAAACACGCAGAGAGGTCACCGAGACATGGCCACCAAGGGCAGCCTCGCGTTCGCAGTGCTCTGCGTCGCGCTGGCGCTGCACGCCGCGAAGGCGGCCAGGACCGTGCCGGTGCCGGTGCCGGGCGTCTCCTCCACGTCCCCCGGCGGCACCGCCTCGCTCCCGGTCCCGGCTGCGGCGGCCGCGGCGACCGGCACCAAGAACGGCCACAACACTGGCTCGGGAGCCGGCGTGGCGGACAAGAAGAACCTCTTCGTGGGCGTGGGCGGCATGGGCGACCTCCCGGGCTTCCCGGCCGTGGGCGCCGGGTACGGCGGCGGCTTCGGCAACAACGGCGGGGGCGTCTTCAGCGGCGTCACGGGCCCGCTGGGCGGCGTCGGGGTTGGCGTCGGAGGCGTCGGCCCGTTGGGCGGCGTCGGCGGGTTCGGGCCCCTCGGCGGCGGCGGCGTCCCGTTCGGTGGCTTTGCTGGCGGCGGCACCCCCTTCGGCGGCTACGGCGGCGGCGGGGGCGCTGGTGGCGTTACGCCTTGAGCTGGCCTGCGGGAGGCATGGTGCAGTGTGTCTGGTCGTGACTCGTGAGCGCACCGGCAGGGTGCATGGCGTTCGCACGACCTGGTCTATAGTAGATGCATGCGTGTGTTGCCGGTTGGTACGTGAGCGTGGCATGTAGGAGTAACAATAATAACGTGCAGAGTTCGTTTCGTTTGTAGCACTGTCTGTGCGGCATGTCCGTGTGTTCCTGTGTGTGGCTGCAGTGCGCAGAGAGGTTGGAGACTGTAAATGTTAGGGCTTGTGTGTGTGTGAGAGAGGTCCGGGTCCGGGTACTACGTAGCAGCGTGCTTGTGTGAATCCAGCTAATGTGTGTGCTCATGTACCAGCCGGGTGTTAGCTAGCTAAAGTACGAGTACTTGTTAAATGTGATGTGCATTTGTGCTCAACTGCTCATGATGGTGTGATGCTCTGCTAGCATTCCTACAATGCGGCTCATGATGGAGCTGCCTGATCGTGGCTCTGACCGGCTCCGCCACAGTACTTGCATAGGGCCAGAGTCGGAGCTAGGCTGAGCCCCTCCAAACGGGCTCTTGGGGCGCGTTTGATTTCGGGGCTGTGGGAAGCCAGGCCCGTAAGCCAGGCTCAGGCCAGCCACGGCCAGGCTCCGATGGTGCAACTAGCTCTGTTTGATTCTTCTGGTCCAGTAGAGCCGAGCTCAGTTGAGATCGTGTTTGTTTACCTGGCCAGAAGGATACGAAGACATTTGCATCTAGAACCTGGTAACGTTACCCCCCAACTTCCCTGTCATCTTCTCTTTGGCATTTCGTCGAACAGGTGCCGGGCTGAACAAGAGAGCGGCATGATCCATAGCTCCCACACCTGCTCGCCACCATTCTGCGAGGTGCTTGGCCATCCATGGCGGAGATAGCCTGCGAGCTCGCCCCAGCGTCGTGGTCCGAGGTCAGCAAGGCCCTGGACAACATGAAGCCCGTCCTCGGCTCCAAGCCGGCACCTACTCCTGTTCGTGCGTTCAAGTATAAGATAAAGAAGACCAAGAAGAAGAAGCTGGCGCAACAGCCGCCGCCGACGGCACCGCCCGTGCTGCCTGCTGCCACGGACAGCGACGCTGCTGCCAAGAAGGAGCCGCCGCCGTTGCCGGAGAGAGGCAGCGCGTCCACGACGACCTCGAGCAGCGAGCGCTGGCCCCCCTCGCCCAGCTGGTCCCGCCCTCATCTCCCTGCTGGCTGAGGAGGCAGTGCACGACGACCTGCTGCTGGCCGCGCACGTCGGCGAAGAAGAAGACCGGGTTCCCGGCGAGGCGACCACAAACGGCATGACCTAGCAGTGCGGGAGGTGAGAAGTCGAGGGGAGGTGACTCCAGCGTGTCTTCGGCGCTCCTTCGGCGCTGAAGCGAGCCTGGCCGCCAGGAAACGAACCTCCTGAGCGTTTCCTGGGAGCCAGGTGAGAGAGTATTTTTTGCATCCCATGAGCCGAGCTCGCTGACGGGCAAGGAAATCAAACACGAGAAGTTGCAGCTGGAGGGCCAAGGGCCACCCTTTTGGCCGAAATCAAACGCGCCCTTGATTTTTAGGTTACAGTAACACAAAATGGATATAATGGTCCTGTTCAGCCGGCTTATAATCCGCACTTTTCAGCTTGTTTTTTCAGCTGAAACAGTATTTTTCTCTCCCACAAATCACCCGAAACAGTATTTCAGCCTATTTTTTCAGTATAAACGAACAGGGCCAATATGAAACTACCTATTTTTTTAAACTACTTATTTTTCGGAGGTAAGGCTTCCTCTCGAAGTTGCACAGTTCGTCCTCTTGGTTATGACAAGTTTTTTTTTTTTTGACTTCTTGGTTATCACAAGTTGACAAGGCTCGAGACTGGGCAAACGGTTTGTTTTTGTGCGAGTCTTAGAACAGCGTTCCGATTAATATTTGTCAATTTTGTCGATAAGCGTCCATTTTACGAGACTCGAGAGACAGAGTTTCCAGTGTGGGAAGCACGGCGCTGCTGACTCGATCTAACCGTGCTTTCAGTCAGCAGATCACGTTTCGTACCATGAGAGATGTTGGTAGTTGCAGAGTGACGTTTGACGACACAGTGCGGGCCTTTATGATTCATTTCCTACCAGTGGCGGAGCTAAAGCAAATATGAAGGGATGCATTTGTCTTTGCAGGTGCAAGAGTTTTCTTTGTGTAGGTACATATATGGTGAAAATTTATGTCTTATCACTATTTTTCAGTATTTTTGTGGGTGCCACTGAGCTCAATATAGCTCCGCCCATGTATCCTAGATTTGACGACTTGATGACCCTTATGTGCTTGATCAATTGATCGTGGTCATCACCAAGTGCCATCACGTGAGTCTCTGTTTAGTTTTCACCTAAAAACATTTTGTTCCATCACATCGAATCTTTGACACATGCGTGGAGTATTAAATATAGATAAAAAATAATTAATTGCACAGTTTGCATGTATTTTGCGAGACGAATCTTTTTGGCCTAATTAGTTCATGATTATCCATAATTGCTATAGTAATCCATAGTGTACTAATGACGAATTAATTAGACTTAATAAATTTGTTTCGCGGTTTTTAGACGAATTATGCAATTAGTTTTTATTATTATTATCCGAAAACCGCTTCTGACGTACCAGAAACATTCGAAGTGACAGCTAAAAACTTTTCTTCCAGAAAAAACACACCAGTCTACCCTCCCCAACGAACCGGGGGATCCAACCAGGGCCCTGTTTAGTTCAAAAAGACCTAAAAAATTTTGCACAACACCTGTCACCTCGAATCTTTAGACGTATACATGGAGCATTAAATATAGGTAAAAAAACAACTAATTGCACAGTTTGTCTGTAAATGTCGAGACGAAACTTTTGAGCCTAATTAGTCCGTGATTGGATAAATTTTACCAAATTACAACGAAAGTGTTACGGAAATTTTTCCTAAAAAAATTTTAGAATCTAAACAAGGCCCCAATCACATCCCATCGCATCCCAATGTCAGCTGTGCATCTTGAAAGACACCATGAATGCCTCCCGGAACCACGGGCAAACCGCAAACGACCAGAGCACCCAGGGTCCAGGGACTTCAACGAGGCTCTGAATCGCATCGCCTGTCTCGCGAGACGCAGCAACAGGGCACGCGCGCAGCAGGCCGCGAATCGGGCATCGCCCTGCCGCTCTCGATCAGGCCGCATTCAACTCCTGCGCTGCGCCCCTCCTGTTACGTGTTACCCCACGCCGGACGGCACGTCGAGCAGATCCAGCAGGTGCAGGGGTCATGACTCATCAGGTGCCGGTGGTGTGGCGGCATTGATGCCATGGGTCAGGGCTGGCCGCTGGCGAGGCTGGGGCATCGACGTCGAGAGCTCACATGCACGGCCGGTCATGGTCGCGGCCTCACCGGCGCCAACGTGTTTTCCGTCGGGGGACACGGTCCACCCATGCGACCGCGGCAAGGCCCGGCGCGCCGTGCTCGCGCCTCTGTCGAATGAGCATGGGCCATCTGAGCTCACCTGACCACAGACCAGTGACCACTTCTGGCGTACTGTATGCTCATACGCACGCACTTACTCGCAGGCCCACAAGCTGTACCGTACCGTGGACACGCCATGCCCCTCCTGTGGTTCCCGGCGCGTGGCGGCAGCCTAGTGGCTTCGGCAAATCTTCCCGGAGCCTGACACGGCAAGGTCCATTTATGAGGACCTGAGGAGCGCTCTAGGACGAGCAGAAGCAGCACGGGCCAGCCGGCCATGTGGGTAGAGCTCGGCGTCCGTACGAGCAGCGGAGCATTTGGAGCTCAGCTGCTGCTCCCAGAGACCCAGAGGCCATGATAGGCTACGCCATAAATTTGCCGCAGACGCCGTGGAGCAGTAGAACGACCGGTGAGGGAGAGGAGGTAAATGCGGGTGCAGATGCTTGCCGAACCGTCCGGCGCCGGCATCGTCGGTCGGTGGGCGGTGCCACTCGAGCCGCGCCGTGGGCCGCTGGCACCTGGCGCGGCGGTGCACCGGGCCGTGGGGAACCGGATGGGCGTGGCCGCCTGCTGCTTCCGTGCTCTGCGGCTGCAGAAACCGCACGGCTTCATCGCTGGGTGCACCACCTAGACAGACTGAAAGGTCTGGTCTAGATCGCAAAATATTTTGGGTTTAGCTATTATAGCATTTTTATTTTTATTTGATAATTAGTGTTTAATTATGTACTAACTAGGTCTCGTTTAGTTTGTGAAAATTTTTGGGTTTGGCTACTGTAGCATTTTCGTTTTTATTTGGTAATTAGTGTCCAATTATAGACTAATTAGGCTTAAAAGATTCGTCTCGCGATTTCCAACCAAACTGTACAATCAATTATTTTTTATCTATATTTAATGCTCCATACATATATTTAAAATTCGATGTGACGGAGCGAAAAGAAAATTTTCGGGAACCAAGTTGTAGCGGGTCGCCACGACGAGAATGGACGGACGGACGGTGCTGGCAAGGACCCAATGCAACGACGGAGCTGCGGACCTCGTGACGCCCGAATCCTGCCGACAAACTTCGGTTGGAGAGCGTGCCACGTCGCTTATAAATCCTCGGCTGTTGGATCTCGATCAAACGACTCAAACCACTCCACGAGTCTCTATCTAAGCACTATTCACGCACTCAGCAGAACTATTCACGTATCAGCCCGAAGAAAATTACTACGCGTACATGAGAAACATACAAGAAGATTAAAATAAGCTCTTTTCCTTTCCAGAAAATTTTCAAATAAACTCGAAACACTCTAGAACCTAACCAAATATTTTCCACTCCTTCAACATCTAAGAAATCCAAAATAATTTTTAAATTCCTCTCATTCGTGTTTTGTCGATAAACTTAGCAAGTTTATATCTCATCCATCCTAACTCCGAATCACGTAGTTCTTTCAAAAAAAACTTCTAAAATAAAACCCTACATATTCAAATCATTTTTCCTAATTTTTGGTGATACCCTTTCTTCATTATCAAAAAATCCAAAAACAATTTCCAAATTCCTCTCATTTGGACTTTGCCGATAAACTTAGAAAGTTTATATCTCATCAATCCTAACTCCGAATCCCATAATTCTTCCATAAAAATAATCTAAAATAAAACTATACATATTCAAATCCTTTTCCTAATTTTCGGTGATTGTCACAAATACAAATAGAACAATTCCATTGCCAGGCTAATCTGCATATACCAAGAATTTGTCTCTTTTCCAGCGAACTTCAACATCTATACTCAGCTAAGAGAAAATTTAAGATATATCGTGGCTACCTCTTCTTCAATTGCTAAATTAACTCACTATCACATATAAATGCAAATGCTATTGTTGTTATACTGTCATTTTTCTCGACGTAAATTCTAAAGCTGTAGGAACCTACAAAATCACCATACCAACCATGAGATCCATCATATAGCAAATTAATTCTACTACTAATATATATAATATCATTTTTCTCATTGAAAAATCATAGACACATCAAAACGCCCCAAGTTTTCTAGTGCAACGACGGAACTGCGGACCTCATGACGCCTGCCTGCCGCGGCCTCACGCGTGGCAGCACCGTGCCAGCCCGGGGGGACAACGGGCCATCGTCCCGGTCCGTGATCCGGTAGTCTTGCGGGTGATATACTCGCAGACTCGCAGTAATGTGATCGCAGTTCGTTCGGTCCGTACATGGGCCGGGAGGCTCGGGGTCTGGCTACTGCTGCAACCGCGCCTCAGCATGCAGGCTGCAGCTGCCACCTAGGAGTATTGATGAGGGGCAAAGCCTGGATCAGCAGAATCAGCAGTCATCCAGCAGTGTTTTTCTCTCACAACAAACCAGCGAACCGTAATTTCAGTCATAATAAACCAGCGAAACGAACAGGGTGACAGGCTTTTGGCTACTGCTAGCGGCCATGTAAAAAATCTGTTTTTTAGACTCCGAAATGAAATTTTCTTCCTCCTACAGCTTTCCATCGAGTCTATTATAGCATGTACTGATAGTTTTTCCCACGGTTGACATGCGTGTTTAATATGATCCGTATTCTAACGTGAGTCTTGCACGGATGCCTAGAGAGCCCGTGGTTCGGGTTATGTTTATTAGTGGATTGTTTCCGTATTTGACTACAGTCGGTCCGTCCTATAAATACATCTTCTAAGTCGTACGGGAAGAGCTGACGACTTATTGTATTCCCTACGTTCTGTAAACTCCCATCGTATAGTGAAGATCGCCGGTTGACGCCCGTGGTTTTTTCGCGCAAGGGTTTTCCACGTAAAAATCTGTGTCTCGTGTTCGATCTTTATTCGCATTATTTACTAACAAGTGGTATCTGAGCCAGAGACAAGATTGAGAAAAAAAATTAGGGTTTAACCCTATTCCGTCGTGCCGCCGCCTGGATCAATTTTGGCGATTTCTTCGGTGCTGTTGAATCAGCGACTTGACGGCTTTGACGTTGAGTTCAAGGCGGAGTTGGATCGGCTGCCGCGCAGTCGTGTCCTCTGGAGTTCGAGCCTGAGTCGATTTCGGTGTTGCCGCCAAGTCCAAGACCGACTCGACGAGGATACTGCATGTGTGTTTGATAGGGTGGCCCGTGGGCCTGGTTGCGCCTCCGGGATGTAGCCTAGTTGTTTGGCATCGTTTTCCCTTCCCTCGGCCTTTCTCCACTCGTGCAAAATCTATTCTCTCTCCTGGCTCTGGGAAACACCCAAATCCTCCATTTTTTCTAGCCTGGCTGCCTTCAACACTCACGAGCGCTCATGGGCTGCGTTGAGTTACCTCCACCGCTCACAGTCCTCACCCACCGCTCCCTCATCACCAACCTTCTTCTCCCTCGTCGAGTTAAGTCCATCGCTCGCGCTCCCCATTTGCTCGGGCTCCTCCGACGCCGCCCCGCTGGGCCCGTCAACGATGACCATGTCCCACTGCGCGTGGAGCACCTCCTATGGCAGCGAGGTGAGCGCCAGCGGGCACCCGGACTTGCACACCGTCCCCATGGGCCGACAGCACGCCGCCGCGTCGCGGTACCTGCTGATGAGGACATCGCTCCACCAGATACAAGCCCTATGACTAATTCGACACCAAATTCTTTAGAAGGATCAATGACAAGGGCTCGTGCACGTCATTTGAATTATGAGGTGAGTCCGTTCCTTATTTTACATACTAATATTCATGAGGATGGAATGCTACTAAAGTCTTATGATGTCTTATTGCTCAGGAACATGGGATCAACACCATTTACATCGAGCCAACCTCCACTTATGCCAACTTTAAGCTCTACGCCAAGTTTATGCTCAAGCAACAAACGTTTACATGCACAAGACTGAGTTCACATGACAAGTACTCCAACTTCACGCTGCGCAGAAGTTCAGAAGACAACGCGAGAACTCCAACAGACATCATGGAAGCTAAACCAATTGGCCTTCCACTTCCCCAAGTGGTGACATGCGCCCATAGCCTTCTAGGAGAGTTGTTTTCTTTTATAAATATCACCTTTGTACTGCTACAAAACTTAGGTTTTGCTTAGATTACATCTGCACACTTGTTTGTGAGATTTCGCCTCTGCACCGAACCGACTAGGCTACTGCTTTGGTTTGTGATACCCCAAACTGCAAATTCAGATTGCCTTTACCGGTTCTCGCTTATGTTCTCAAATCGCTTGCAGGGACTAGCCTTCTTGGCGAGGTCATCCGGGTTTCGTGCTCGGTTGATAACCATCAGAGCAGTGGTGTTGTAATTGCAAGGGAGTCGATCTGCCAGTCAGAGCCCTTGGATCATCTACGTCGTGATCTCCACAATTCGACTTATCATCTACCTTTCGGAAGATCGGGAAGATCGGGCCTTAGTCCCCATTACCTGCCCCGGTGGACGGCTAGTGCGGCGGACCCAGCGCAGCATGGGACGCGTCGTCGGTGATGAAGACGATGATGGCTCCCGCGATCTTCGTTGTCACTGCGCATCTCGAACACCCACGCCACCTCGGCCACGTTTGTATTATAATAGTTAAAAATTATTAGCCTAATTATTGGTCAACATTTTTAAACTTTAAATCTTGATATGCGTGTGCGCCAGATAAAATGGACCGGAGGTAGTAATATGGCATAAAGCTTTTACATGCATGGGGTGATTTGATGAAAACTAAAAGTGACGTGAGAGGAGTGAGGAGGTAAGAGAAATATGAGGGGAGGCGATGCTGTAAGAGAGAGGACGGCAGGGCGCTACCGTGACTTGCATGTGGGCGAATTGGAGTGCAGCCTCCTGTTTGCTGTCCACTCCGTGCCTGGCCTGTTTTGGGGTGGTGGTATATATAGCTATATAGCCTATGAGTAGTACAAGTAACTAGTGCTTCTGATACAAGGAAATGATATAATGAGTGCGAGATCGACTGAATCCTTCTTCTTAATTTTTATTTTAGTTGTTACTGGAAGAATAAGGAACGTGCAATTGAACTCTCATTCCTAGCTTGATAGCTAGCTAGGGACCGGCTGGGCGGATTCTGACCAATTAAGCACGGCGTACGTACGTACAAACAGGCGGATCATCATTCATGCATGGAAAGTGCATTCAACTTCTCAACATTAAACGGCTAGCTAGCGTGGAGTATTTTACAGTACTACTCAGTAGTAATGTGCCGACAACTATAGCGAAACACCCACACGGCAAACAAGATATGACTACCCCAAATGGTTGCTTGCATTGGGTGACCGTCTTATTACTGATCAGTACAGATCATGGAGCAGGCTGTTTTTTTTAGCTTATAAGCCGGTTATGGCTGATTTTCTGTGAGAGAAAAACACTGTTTCACGGCTGATAAACCGTGCTGATAAGCTCAGCCGAACAGGGGGACTACTTAAGAATCTCATCGTATCGTGGAGACGAAAGCTACTCAAGGAGACAAATAATACTGAAAATCCTGAAAAGGATAAGCACCTATTTATTATACGCAGAAACAATTAACTCGATCGTGTTGAATCAACTACTGAAGAAACTGACCATCAGCGCGCAGTTGGTTATTCAGTCGGAGCTAGAGGAATGAATGGAATTGAATTGAAGAAGCATGCAGGAGGGTAGCCAGATCAGAGAGACACGTACGCCTCGAATTCCACCAGGCAACAGCCAAGTATGTAGGTAGGAAGGGCTGAGATTTTGTAGAAATAGAAAAAAAAACTCTTTTCTTTATTGGGTCAACAATTCTATAAAGACCGATCATTTTCTAGTTAGAGCCCAACAGGAGACCCAATCGGTGAAAGAAACTCATCCCAATTTTCCCTTACACCGTGATCACAACTCCCGACCTCGCGTCCCCGACCCAACTCGAGCGGATTGCGGCGGCTTCTACACGCGGCTCCGGGAGCGGACCGGCGGCTGGCAGGAGCTAGCAACCAGGATCCAAGCGAGGCGGGCGGGCATTGGCGGCCGACAGACAGGCCACACATGGCACGCCGCAACGGCGTAGCACTGGGGGCGGCTGCAAGCAGGCAACGCCGCAGTGGGGCTCCGGACATCCAAACGAGCAGCAGCCGAGCTAAGTCACTATAGCACTTTTGTTCAGCCTAGATTTTTTCCTGGCTTCGTCCCTGAATTCCACCGTGACATTCCCGACGGCACGGAGTTCGGCGGCGCGCCGGAGCTTCGCCATCGCTCCGAAGGCGTGGCCGGCCATGTCGAAATGCTGGTTGTTCGGCTCCGCGCACAGCGCGCTACGGCAGGAGTCGGTCACGGTGACTCTGACGCCCATCGACCAGCACGCGGGGTGGCCGGTGCACCTGACTTGCTATATGATACTCCCTCCGTCCCAGAATGCATGTCGTTCTGCAGCTCGGGGGGAGTACCAAGGAACTAGAAAATAGTCTACATTACCCCTACACGAGCAAACAAAAAGAACTGCATTAATTGCTGCTGTAAAGTGGCCACTACACACAAATGAACAACTGCGGAGGGGGCAAAGGCAGGTGATGCGCCTGACTCAGACTGTCCGCAGTGGCATACTCTAAATGATACTCTAAAGCTTTAGAGTATGAATATAGAGTAAAAACTGCTGCACTGGATACTCTAAAACGATACTCTATCCTTTCTCTTACTCTATATTTAGAGTAGTACAGTGTTTACTCTATAGTGCACAGTGGCGGGCCCTACTAGCTAAACCAAGGAAAAAATGCTATAACTCACAAACCAAAAATCCAAATTAAATTTCGATTGCACCATTAAATTCGTCTCAATAAATTCTTCAAAACTAGATCACTCATGGATATATTTAGATAAAGTGACAAGTGGGTTCCACAGTAGATAGAGTGGATAGAGGATGATATAGAGGATGGATGGGTGCGGGAGAATTGAGTATAGAGGAGAGAATCTTGCTGACTAGGACATATAGAGGATGAATATAGAGGACCGTGAGTGCGGATAGCCTCATGCTGGAACTAGGCTACGGCAGTAGCTGGTGCAGCAGCAGAGCTCTACAACGACTTTCATTCGGACAGATTTTAAGGCTATCCGCACTCATCATCCTCTATATCTATCATCTAAAAGGAATATTCCGTCCTGGTCATCAAGATTCTCTTCTCTATATCACTTTTTCCCGCACCCATCCATCCTCTATATCTCATACTCTATACTAACTCCCAACAACGGCCCCACTTGTCATCCTTTATAAATTTTATCTAAATATATCTATGTGAGATCTTGTTTTGAAGAATTTATTGAAACGAATTTAATGGTGCAATCGAAATTTAATTTAGGTTTTTGGTTTGTGAGTTATAATATTTTTAGTAGTTGAAAAGGTGGAGCCCGCTGTCATCTCTCTCCTCTCTATTCCACCGGCCCTTTCTTCTCCCGTGCATGCGCATTTAGCGGACGTACGCTACCTCCGCTAGATTTACCGGATCGATCAGCGTTCGGTATCGCAGCGAAACCTCTAGCGTACGCCGCTGCAGCTGCTGGCTACGGTATATCTTCCTGCAGGGCTGTTTGGCGTGTCCCGGTGCGGACAGCCTAAACGCTACGACGACTTGCTTTCTGGGACAGAGGGAGTATGCCCTTGTTTAGTTCCCAAATTCAACCCCAAATTTCACTGTGCAAAAAGAAGATTCCCATCACATCAAAATACCGGCACATGCATGGAGTACTAAATATAGATGAAATTTAAAACTAATTGCACAGTTTTATTGTACTTTGCGAGACAAATATTTTGAGCCTAATTAATCAAAATTTAGACAATTTTTACCAAATACAAACGAATTGCTATGCGCACTGTAGCGAATTGTTCCAAATCGGGGGTGCCCGATTTTAGAACTGAACAAGGGCTATGTATGCATGCATTAGTACCTACACTAGTATATGTCATTAATTACACAAGACAGCTGGTGTAGCTAGTAGTGTGTATTATGGCTGTGTTTAGTTGAGAAAAATTGGATGAAAAGTTACTGTAGCACTTTTCGTTGTTATTTGGTAAAATTTGTCTAACTATAGATTAATTAGACTCAAAAGATTTGTCTCGAACTTTACAGACAAACTATGCAATTAATTATTTTTTTACCTACATTTAATGCTCCATGCATGCGTTTAAAGATTCGATGTGATGGGTGGAAGAGAAAATATTTTGGGTTTGCATGAGAAGTAAACAGGGCCTATATATGCATGTAGTATTACTGCACCTGATAGCACATTCCACACTCGTCGTTTCCGAAGCCGGTGACCAGGGCCGAGAAGGGTGGCACCGTGACGGTGTCGCCGAATACACAACCCCCGTCTGCGATTCACAGATCAAATTAATCAGCGACCAAATGATATACTATAGTGCGATGCAAAAATCAATCAGATCAGGTGGTACTAGTGCACGCACTCTCGTTCCCGGCGCCCCAACCCAGCTGGCGGTGCCGGTCCTCTCCAGCTGGGCACTAGCACACCGGAGACCAGGAAAATGAAGAAGAGCACGGCGAGCGGGAGCCCTCCGCCGCGGGTGAGCTGGGTGGTCGCCATGACGGCAGGAGCAGGAGCAGGAGGCGATGGGTGCTGAGAAGGACAGCGGCGAGCAGGACGCGATGGGTGCTGATGAGAAGACAGCGGCGTCCCGGCGCGGCCGTATATATATAGCCCGCCGGCCGGGAGGGAATTCCACAGGACGCTTTGGATCTGGATCTAGAGTTTAATACTGTACGTGACTTTCATTCATTGGGGCCCGTTTAATTCCAAAAACATGCAATTTTTTTCACAGTATCCGTCACATCGAATCTTTGACGAACATTAAATGTAGATAAAAAATAACTAATTGCATAGTTTATCTGTAAATGTCGAGATAAATCTTTTAAGCCTAGTTAATTTATGGTTGGACAAATTTTGCTAAATAACAACAAAAGTACTACATGAATTTTTCCAAAAATATTCGGATCAAAACAAAGAACGTGACAAAGTGCATGTGCACGGTAGTGTCATATCGGGGGCTGGCTTGCATACGCATCCACTAGACGACGACGACGTCCTTGGCCGCAACTGATCCCAACTTCCGCCCCACAAAAGGCATAGCGAAACAGAAGCCTTGACCTTGTTTAGATCCCATCTCGGGGTGGCCGAATTTGCACAGTGCCACACTCTGAGGACTGTAACATTTTTGTTGTTTTGTGGTAATAATTGTCTAAATTTTGATTAATTAGGCTCAAAATGTTCGTCTCGCAAAGTACAACAAAACTGTGCAATTAGTTTTTGATTTCATCTACATTTAGTACTTCATACATGTGCCGGCATTTTGATGTGATGGAGAATCTTCTTTTTGCATAGTGGAATTTAAGGGTGAATTTAGAGAACTAAACAAGGCCCTTGACTTACAACTTGTTTTGGTAAGCTGTGGCGGTTATTTAAACAGCTTCTAGTAGAGCTGGCAAAATTGTTGTTTTTTTGTTTTTTTTCTCTTTCTTTTCCTTTTTTTTTCTAGATTCTTGCTGGTAGCATATTGCGAATTGCAAATGCTGTTGGTCTGTGAAACCTATCGATTAGTATAGTTCTTGTTCTGGGTAACATTTGGATAATCTTGGTTCAAAGCTCTTGGCAACATTTGGATCATCTTGGTTCAAAGTTCTTGGTAACATTTGGATCATCTTGGTTCAAAGCCACGTGGGCTGGGATGTTGATCTTTGAAACCCATAGTAACATTTGGATAATGGCCTTGTTTAGATACCCAAATTCATCCCCAAATTCTACTATGCAAAAAGAAGATTCACCATCACATCAAAATGTCGGCACATATATGGAGTACTAAATGTAGATGAAATAAAAAACTAATTGCACAGTTTTGTTCTACTTTGCGAGACGAATATTTTAAGCCTAATTAATCAATGTTTGGACAATTATTACCAAATAAAAACAAAATTGCTACAGTGTGACGCGACGTTTACTATGCAAAATTTGCCTCCAAAGCTTGGTATCTAAACATGGCCAATCTTGGTTCAAATCCACATTGGGTATAACATTTGGTTCAAAGCTTCTTTTCATCGATTGCGTCTCTGGTTCAAAGCTTCTTTTCCTAAATACATCTCTTGTTCGAGAGCTGTGATGTGACTCCGACTATAGCAGTCATATAACTCGCGTCGACTAGACATCCATGGTTCCCGCGGTGGCTCGGCCCGACGGCTTCGCCCCAGGAACGTGCTGATGGGCCCCGCTCCAGGTCCTGCCAGTCGTTCCTCATTGGCTCCGTGGTCTGTCCCGTCCCGGGCGACCATCTGTTCGTTTGAGCTATTCAGCGAAATCAACAACTATCCAGCAATGTTTTTCTCTCATAACAAACCAGCAAATAGTACTTTCAGCCACGACCAGCGAAACTGCATGTCGAGCGTGCCGGGTTCCGCGGCAACTCGGCTTCATAGCAGGCGAAAAGCCGGTACCGGTCAGCCTCGACCCCTTGGCCAGTCCTATCGGTCGCGTGGTGTTTCACTGCGGCCGGGATACGAGCAGGCTCTGCATCCTCCTCGAGCAGAAGCGAAGCAGCTGGGCAGCGCCGCGTGCAGCGATGACTCATTCATCGTCGGCTCCAAGGGGTATACGGCTTCCTTGGCAAGATACTTAGCGACGATGTCGCCTTGCTCTCGGGGGTCCAGAGCGACGGGCCTTTGGACCCTGTGGTTGGGCCGGACCTCCCCCAGCAGCCCAATGGGGGCACCGAACCTGTTTGCGCCTCGCCGGCTCTATGCCCGGCCACATGGGCTGATGCTGATGTCGTACACCTGGCTTATTGTAAGGTCCTAGATGGCTAGAGGGGGGGTGAATAGCCTATTAAAAAAATTCTACAAGTACCACTAAGCAAACTTGTTAGAATAACAAACGGCGTAAAGCGAGTTTTGCTTAGCCAAAGGTAGTGATGCAAGCCTCCTATCCACAAGTCTAGTAGATTAAGATCTCTAGTTCACACAAGAGCTAAGTCACTAAGGTTACACTAGAGAACAAGCTAACACTACTAGCAAAGCTACTACTAGAGCTACACAAGATAAACTAGTGAATGTAAATACAAAAGAGAGGATTGTGATTATTATACCGACGGTGAAGTGAAGATGTTGCCAATCACCAAGATGATATACAATCAATCAATATTGACAACAACACAATATGAAGACCAATCACCGGGAGACAAGAGACACAATATTTGTTCACCCGGTGTTCACTTGTGCACCGACAAGCTACGTCACCGGTTGTGTCGACCAACACTTAGATGGTTCCTCGGTGTGACCCTCAAGTCACTTGCCCCTCAAGGCACGCCCCGCAAGGCACCGCAAGACACCACTCTCAAGTGAGGTAACTCAATGACACGCGGATTCCACTAGAGTTGCTTTTGGCGTCCCGCCGAGGAAAGCACAAGAACCTCTCACAATCAACCGGAGGTGGCCAAGAACAATCACCTTCTCTTGCCAACGCCTCCAACAATCTCCAAGCCGGCTAGGAGCGGTACTCTCCAAGAGTAACAAGAAATCCACCGGCTAAACCACCCACAAGTGCCACTAAATGCCCTCAAGCTATGCAATGCACTTTGGGATCACTCAATCTCACTTTTGATTTGCAATCAAGCAAGGGAGATGAGTGGGAGGAGTTGTTCTAGCTCAAAGGATGCACAAGTATGTTAGAAATGCCAAGCGACCTCCCCAAGGGCCGGCCAACAAGTATTTATAAGCAACCCATCCAAATAGAGCCGTTACAACTCCACTCACGAATTTCGCGGGACCACCGGACGCGCCGGTGGTAACTCACCGGACGCGCTCAACCGCGTCCGGTGCCCCTGCGACGTCCACGTGTCCTCCAAATTCAAATTCGTCCGTTAGACCCTCCAACGGTCACTGCGCGCCAACGGTCAACCGAGCCACCGGACGCGCCGTTACGAACCACCGGACGCGCCGGTGCGCACAGTACCCGCACGCGTACAGACAAGACCGGACGCGCTCCTTGCTACCACCGGACGCCACAGTACCCGCGTCCGGTGCGAGTCCAGTAAGCTCCCTGGACCACCGGACGCGTCCGATGGTGAGGGACCGGACGCGCACCGCGTCCGAAGACTTCGTGACTCACTGTTCGCCAGACCGGACGCGCCGGTCCCGTGGGTCACCGGACGCGCCGGTGTCAAACCCTAGCTCGCGCGCCAGACCCTGACGCTGTACTGACCGGACGCGCCGGTCGAAACTGACCGCGTCCGGTGCAGCGTCCGGTGCACCCTGTGACCGCGTTCGCCTCCGTTTCTTTTCCGACTTCCGGCGCAATGGAAAATAGGCATTTCATTTTCCCGAAATCGCCTGAATCCCGCGCTCGCACGCTCGGCGGGAGAGAGAAAGGAACCAAACCCCTCTCTTCCCGCAAACCACAGCGCGACCAACGCCACCTTTGCAAATGTGCCAACACCATCAAGTGTACATCTCCATGTGCTTGTGTGTTAGCATTTTCTCAAACATTTTCAAAGGTTTTCCAGTTAGCTCACTAGGCCCTACATGCAATGCACTTCATGAATTCACCTAGTGGCACCCATGCGTCGAATAACCGATAAGATTTCCCCTCTTAATAGTTCGGCTATCGACCCTAAACCACTCACACCCTCTATGGTGTCTTGAGTGTAAAACAAAATGGCCCTATGGTTATACCTTTGCCTTGAGCCCATTTTGTCTCTCCAAATGATATGATCCACTTCATATCATCACATGACCGTCTCGATCCATCGACCTTGACTTCACTTGCTCTTCACCGTTGCATCGGTCCGTCGGCGCCAAGTCTTGCTCAAGCTTCACCATCGCATGGTCCTTCGCTTCGAAGCCTCGACTTGCCCTTCTCCTTCACAACCGGTCCATCGAGCCAAGCCTCATCTTGGTCTTCATCATCTTGGTCATATGAGTCAATGTCATGTCTCATATTCAACGACCACCTTTATCTAAATCATCCCACTTAGATACAAAGGTTAGTCCTAGGTTTCATCAATTAGCCAAAACCAAACTAGGGACTTTCAATCTCCCCCTTTTTGGTAATTGATGACAACCCTCACAAAGATGATTTTGATAATAAAAGTTTTGAACTTGTCATACTTGTCCAATCATTTTGCTCATAAGTAAAGTTTGGACAACTATCACAAGCTCGGTTTTGGTAGCATTAGCTCCCCCTACATATGTGCATAGAGTTTGGATTGAAGGCTTTGCACATATGCATGGATAGAAGTGTTGGGAGAGTAATTCTACCAAAATGATGCTAAGGTGTAAGAAATGGACCTTTGAAGCGTGATACCAATCGGAGTTGCCTTTTACACCATCCTTAGCATCATGAAGTAACTAGACAACCATCAAAACTCAAGAACCCCGTGAGATCAACATTATATATAAAGGTTCTTGGACCACTTGTAAAAACTTTAGGCAAGTCTAGATACCATATGTAAAACTATTCCTATGCATGCTAGTAGATCATTTCATCATCCAAGTTCTATACTAGCATTGCACCACACAAGCATGTATATTGAATTTAAATACATGTGCAATGAGCAAGTCATATGAAAATGCACAAACAAATGCAACAACTTTGTTTATGAGCTTGCTCCCCCTACTTGTGTGCATCAAAAATTTTATTTACCCCTTTATCATGTTGAATCATCTTTTTCTCTCCCCCTTTGTCAACAACTTACCCAAAAATGGGATCAAATTGTGGAGAGAAGAAAAAATGTTCGATGGAGTAGGTTAAAATTCATCAAATTTTGGTTCAACCTAGAACACTTGCCAAAGATATTTAATTCGATTTGAACCAAAGACAAGCTTCTTCACACCTCCTAATAAGGGTTATCTTGCCTATGTTGAATTAAACACTTATAGCAAATCTTCTAGATTCAACACTAGGTTTACAAGCTCACAAACATGTCATATGCCACCACTAGATCAAATCAAACATAGAGGCAATAGTGGTAACATATATCCATCAAATTCATTTGATTTATCATGAATGCTCATGCATACCACTTATCATGTCTACATGCTCTAGCAAGTCCTTAGCATAGGATGAATGACATGTCAATCAACTTTACCTTGCAATGTCGAAGGAGAGGCATGTCAATAAGTGAGTGGGGTGCATTCAACTCATGTTTGAGAAATCAAGAATATTCAATTCATTCCTTAGCTTGCAAAACCTCTTTTCATCAAGTGGCTTAGTGAGAATATCGGCAAGTTGATCATCGGTGCCAACACTCTCAATGGCAATATCTCCCTTTTGTTGATGATCTCTAATGAAATGATGTCTTATGTCAATATGCTTTGTTCTTCCATGTTGAACCGGGTTTTGTATCATCTTGATTGCACTCTCATTATCACATAGCAATGGCACATTCTTGAAGTTGAGACCATAATCCTTCAAAGTTGATTTCATCCATAGCAATTGTGCACAACAACTCCCCGCACTCACATATTCGGCTTCGGCGGTAGAGATTGCCACACTATTTTGTTTCTTTGAGGACCATGACACAAGTGATCTTCCAAGTAATTGACATGTGCCACTTGTGCTCTTTCTATTGATCTTGCAACCCCCATAGTCGGAGTCCGAATATCCAATCAATTCAAACTTTGACCCCTTGGGATACCATAGTCCAACATCTCTTGTTTGCTTTAAGTACCTCAATATTCTCTTTGCGGCCGTGAGATGACTCTCTCTAGGTGAGGCTTGATATCTAGCACACATGCAAACACTAAACATGACATCCGGCCTTGATGCGGTGACATAGAGTAGACTTCCAATCAAAGACCGATATTCCTTTTGATTCACCATATTGCCATCAAGATCACTATCCAAATTGCCGTTTGTACCCATTGGAGTTGAAATTGGCTTTGCATCTTGCATTCCAAACTTCTTCAACATGTCCCTTATATATTTCCCTTGACTCACAAATGTCCCATTCTTCAATTGCTTTACTTGGAGACCAAGGAAGTAGCTAAGTTCACCAATCATAGACATTTCAAACTCTTTGGCCATCATAGCACCAAATTCTTCACAATAAGCTTGATTGGTTGATCCAAAGATGATGTCATCAACATATATTTGCACTATGAATAGATCATTTCCAATCTTCTTGGTGAATAGAGTTGTATCAACCTTCCCCATCTTGAATCCCTTAGAGAGAAGGAAATCCCTTAGCCTCTCATACCATGCTCTAGGTGCTTGCTTTAAGCCATACAAAGCCTTCTTCAACTTGTACACATGGTTGGGTTTCTTGTCATCTTCAAATCCGGGCGGTTGCTCAACAAAGACTAACTCATTGATGATCCCATTGAGAAATGCACTTTTGACATCCATTTGATATAGTTTGATGTTGTGTGCACAAGCATAAGCCAATAAAATCCTTATTGCCTCCAATCTTGCCACGGGAGCATATGTTTCATCATAGTCAAGACCTTCAACTTGAGTGTAACCTTGAGCAACTAGTCTTGCTTTGTTTCTCACTACAATGCCATCTTGATCTTGCTTGTTTTTGAACACCCACTTGGTTCCAATCACATTGTAGTCATTTGGCCTTTCTACCAACTCCCAAACATCATTTCTTGTGAAATTGTTAAGCTCTTCTTGCATAGCCATGATCCAATCGGCATCCCTCAAAGCTTCTTCTATCTTCTTTGGTTCTATGGTTGACACAAATGATGCATGCTCACAAAACATAGCCAATCTTGATCTTGTTTGCACACCACTTCTAATATCACCAATAACACTATCAATGGGGTGATCTCTTGCAATATGTTGTGGTTGGAGTGCTTGCACTTGATTGCTTGAGCTTGGTTGATCACTTGATGTATCTTGATGAGAAGAACTAGCACCATGATCTTGCACTTGAGAGTTACTAACTTGCTTGAATGGTGAATTGAGCACTTGATCTTTATCATCATCTTGAATATCAATTACTTGCTTTGCTCTAATGTCTCCAATGTCCATGTTCTTCATTGCTTCCACTAATAGAGTTCCACCAACATCATCTAGATTTTCTTCTTCATCTTGTGACCCATTGGTTTCATCAAATTGCACATCATGGACTTCTTCTAGAATGCCACTTGAATTGTTCCAAACTCTATAGGCTTTGCTTGTAGTTGAATAACCAAGTAGGAACCCCTCATCACATCTCTTGTCAAACTTCCCCAATCTAGTACCTTTCTTCAAGATATAGCATTTGCAACCAAACACCCTAAAGTAAGAAATATTGGGCTTTCTTCCATGAAGTAGCTCATATGGGGTCTTCTCTAGCAATGGATGACAATATAGTCTATTGATGTAGTAGCAAGCGGTATTGATTGCTTCATCCCAAAAAGATTGACTCACATTGTACTCATGAAGCATTGATCTAGCCATATCAAGCAATGTTCTATTCTTCCTCTCAACTAGGCCATTTGATTGTGGAGTGTACTTGGCCGAGAATTGATGTCCAATACCATAATGATCACAAAGTTCCTCAATTCTTGTATTCTTGAACTCACTTCCATTGTCACTTCTCACTTTCTTGATTCTAATCTCAAACTCATTGTGAACTCTAGTGAGAAATGTCTTGAAGGTGTCAAACACTTCACTTTTATTACTAAGAAAGAATACCCATGTGAATCTTGTGAAGTCATCCACTATGACAAAGCCATACTTGTTGCCGCCTATGCTTGTATATGTTGTTGGTCCAAATAGATCCATATGCATCAACTCAAATGCTTTGCATGTGCTCATTGTACTCTTCTTTGGATGTGAGCTTCCAACTTGCTTCCCGGCTTGACATGCACTACAAAGCTTATTCTTCTCAAATTCAACATCTTTCAAACCATTGACAAGATTGTGAGTTGTAAGCTTCTTCAATTGTTTCATGCCAACATGACCAAGCCTTCTATGCCAAAGCCAACCCATGCTTGATTTGGAGACTAAGCAAGTTGTCAAAGAAGTTTCTCTAGCATTGAAGTCAACTAGATAGAGATTCTCATATCTAAAGCCCTTGAATGCCACATTTGAACCATCCACACTAATAACTTCCACATCATCAACCCCAAAGATGCATTTGTAGCCTAGATCACATATTTGTGCCACGGATAGAAGATTGAAATCCAAGCTTTCAACTAGCAACACATTGGAGATACTCATGTCATTAGATATTGCAATCTTGCCCAAGCCAATAACCTTGCCTTTCTTGTTATTGCCAAATGTGATAGAGTCAACACCACTATCATTGTCATTGATTGAGTCAAACATTCTTGATGTACCGGTCATGTGTTGAGTGCACCCACTATCAACAATCCAATGCCTTCCTCCGGCTTTGTAATTGACCTACAAGCAAATCAATGAAGTTTAGGTACCCATTTTTGTTTGGGTCCTTGTAGGTTAGTGACTAAGCTCTTTGGTACCCAAATAGCCTTCTTCTTTGGGCCCACAATTGGTGTACCAACAAACTTAGCTTGCACACCCTTCACACCCTTGGTAAGCACATAGCAAGAATCAAAAGGCATAGCATTAACAAGGTTCTTGCTTTGGTTCTTTTTATTGCAATTATGCTCTAGGTGCCCAACTTGCTTGCATCTATTGCAAAACCGACCATTGCCCTTCACAAAGCTAGGCTTTGGAGTTGCAAAGGCCGACTTGCCTTTCTTGGGGGTGTAGCCCAATCCCTCTTTGTTAAGAGAGAACCTTTGGCTACCCAAGCACTTAAGCAAGCGGGCCTCACCACCATAGGCCTTGCCTAGGGTGTGAGTGAGCTCATCCACCTCTCTCTTGAGAGTCTCATTCTCAACCATTAGTGAGGCATCACAAGTGAAACCATCACTAGTAGTGGAGGTAGAGTTAGTGGTGGTGGATGAAGAGCTACAAGAAGGGTTAGCATTTGACATGATGATAGGTTCATTAATGGTTTCATCAATTATATCACATGTAACACCTATATCACATGATACAACAACCTCCTTCTTAGCTTGTTGCTCAAGTAGTAATGAGTGAGCCTTTTCAAGCTTGGAATGAGCCTTATCAAGATCCTCATGGTCTTCCACTAGACTCTCATGAGTGGTCTTAAGCTCACTAAGGACTTTCTCAAGTATTGCTACTTTCATTGAAAGCTTCTTACACTCTTTGTGCTTGGCAATAGCTATGTCTCTAGTTTGTTGCATCAAGTCATATAGTTGTTCTTTAGTTGGTTCATCATCATCATTTTCATTATCATTATCATTATCACTATCATGAGCATATTCCATTTCACTTTCATCATCACTCTCATCATATAATACCTTAGCTTCTTTAGCCATGAAGCATGAAGAGGATGAATCGAATAATGATGGCTTCTTGTTGATAGCAATGGAAGCAAAAGCCTTGTTGGATGATTCTTCTTCTTCTTCTTCATTATCTTCACTTTCCCAAGTGATCACATAGGCACCATTTTTGCCTTTCTTGAATGTCATCTTGGCCTCTCTCTTCTTCTTCTCAAACTTGCCCCTTTTGTTGTTCTTCTTCTTGTCATAGGGACATTCGGCTTGAAGATGTTCGGTGCTATCACAATTGAAGCATCTCCTTTGTTGTTCATTGCTCTTGAAATTGTCATTTCTCTTTTTGAAGCCTCTTCTTTTGATAAACATTTTGCCAATATTTTTGACAACTAGAGCAAGTGCCTCATCATCAACTTCCAATTCTTCATCTTCTTCATCGTCATCTTCTTCTTGAATTGAAGCTTTGCCCTTTGAGGAGGTGGCCTTGAATGCCACGGTCTTCTTCTTCTTTTCTTCCTCCTTCTCATCAACATCTTGATCATACTTGTCAAAGGTCAATACCTCTCCAAGCAAATCATTAGGCTTCATTGCTTCAAGCCCATCTCTTTGCAACATCATGATCAACATCTTGAATCTTCTAGGTAAGCTCAATAAGAACTTGTGACAAAAATCTTGATCTTGAGTCTTGTGCCCTAAGCTCTTGAGATCATTGACTATCACTTGCAATCTATGAAACATTTCAATGATTGTTTCATCATCCTTTTTCTTGAAGTTCTCAAACTCACTCTTGAGCCCATATAGCTTGGCACTCTTCACAACCTTAGTGCCCTCATATGTTTCACTCAACCTTGTCCATACTTCATTTGCCAAATCTAAATCCTTGATGCCCTCAAATACTTTTGTGTCAATACCATTGTAAAGTGTATTGAGAGCCATTCTATTGCATGTTCTATTTGCTCTATCTTCATCGGTGAGATGATCGGGATCAATGATAGCAAAATCATTCTCGGTGACTTGCAATACTCTCTCATGAATAGAACCAAGGTACATTGTCATCTTTCTCTTCCAATGAGCAAAAGAACTAACACCATCAAAGAACGGTGGCTTGCCCCCAACATGATTGAACACAATTTGAGCCATTTTTCACACCGAAGGATGTTAAGCCTTGAATAAAACGGTGACCACGGCTCCGATACCACTTGTAAGGTCCTAGATGGCTAGAGGGGGGGTGAATAGCCTATTAAAAAAATTCTACAAGTACCACTAAGCAAACTTGTTAGAATAACAAACGGCGTAAAGCGAGTTTTGCTTAGCCAAAGGTAGTGATGCAAGCCTCCTATCCACAAGTCTAGTAGATTAAGATCTCTAGTTCACACAAGAGCTAAGTCACTAAGGTTACACTAGAGAACAAGCTAACACTACTAGCAAAGCTACTACTAGAGCTACACAAGATAAACTAGTGAATGTAAATACAAAAGAGAGGATTGTGATTATTATACCGACGGTGAAGTGAAGATGTTGCCAATCACCAAGATGATATACAATCAATCAATATTGACAACAACACAATATGAAGACCAATCACCGGGAGACAAGAGACACAATATTTGTTCACCCGGTGTTCACTTGTGCACCGACAAGCTACGTCACCGGTTGTGTCGACCAACACTTAGATGGTTCCTCGGTGTGACCCTCAAGTCACTTGCCCCTCAAGGCACGCCCCGCAAGGCACCGCAAGACACCACTCTCAAGTGAGGTAACTCAATGACACGCGGATTCCACTAGAGTTACTTTTGGCGTCCCGCCGAGGAAAGCACAAGAACCTCTCACAATCAACCGGAGGTGGCCAAGAACAATCACCTTCTCTTGCCAACGCCTCCAACAATCTCCAAGCCGGCTAGGAGCGGTACTCTCCAAGAGTAACAAGAAATCCACCGGCTAAACCACCCACAAGTGCCACTAAATGCCCTCAAGCTATGCAATGCACTTTGGGATCACTCAATCTCACTTTTGATTTGCAATCAAGCAAGGGAGATGAGTGGGAGGAGTTGTTCTAGCTCAAAGGATGCACAAGTATGTTAGAAATGCCAAGCGACCTCCCCAAGGGCCGGCCAACAAGTATTTATAAGCAACCCATCCAAATAGAGCCGTTACAACTCCACTCACGAATTTCGCGGGACCACCGGACGCGCCGGTGGTAACTCACCGGACGCGCTCAACCGCGTCCGGTGCCCCTGCGACGTCCACGTGTCCTCCAAATTCAAATTCGTCCGTTAGACCCTCCAACGGTCACTGCGCGCCAACGGTCAACCGAGCCACCGGACGCGCCGTTACGAACCACCGGACGCGCCGGTGCGCACAGTACCCGCACGCGTACAGACAAGACCGGACGCGCTCCTTGCTACCACCGGACGCCACAGTACCCGCGTCCGGTGCGAGTCCAGTAAGCTCCCTGGACCACCGGACGCGTCCGATGGTGAGGGACCGGACGCGCACCGCGTCCGAAGACTTCGTGACTCACTGTTCGCCAGACCGGACGCGCCGGTCCCGTGGGTCACCGGACGCGCCGGTGTCAAACCCTAGCTCGCGCGCCAGACCCTGACGCTGTACTGACCGGACGCGCCGGTCGAAACTGACCGCGTCCGGTGCAGCGTCCGGTGCACCCTGTGACCGCGTTCGCCTCCGTTTCTTTTCCGACTTCCGGCGCAATGGAAAATAGGCATTTCATTTTCCCGAAATCGCCTGAATCCCGCGCTCGCACGCTCGGCGGGAGAGAGAAAGGAACCAAACCCCTCTCTTCCCGCAAACCACAGCGCGACCAACGCCACCTTTGCAAATGTGCCAACACCATCAAGTGTACATCTCCATGTGCTTGTGTGTTAGCATTTTCTCAAACATTTTCAAAGGTTTTCCAGTTAGCTCACTAGGCCCTACATGCAATGCACTTCATGAATTCACCTAGTGGCACCCATGCGTCGAATAACCGATAAGATTTCCCCTCTTAATAGTTCGGCTATCGACCCTAAACCACTCACACCCTCTATGGTGTCTTGAGTGTAAAACAAAATGGCCCTATGGTTATACCTTTGCCTTGAGCCCATTTTGTCTCTCCAAATGATATGATCCACTTCATATCATCACATGACCGTCTCGATCCATCGACCTTGACTTCACTTGCTCTTCACCGTTGCATCGGTCCGTCGGCGCCAAGTCTTGCTCAAGCTTCACCATCGCATGGTCCTTCGCTTCGAAGCCTCGACTTGCCCTTCTCCTTCACAACCGGTCCATCGAGCCAAGCCTCATCTTGGTCTTCATCATCTTGGTCATATGAGTCAATGTCATGTCTCATATTCAACGACCACCTTTATCTAAATCATCCCACTTAGATACAAAGGTTAGTCCTAGGTTTCATCAATTAGCCAAAACCAAACTAGGGACTTTCACTTATGAGCCTGCATCTCCCCCGCAGCCCACCCCTCCTGGTGTGACGGAGACGACCTTTGTCGCCTCCGCCGCCTGGCCCCGCACCCGCGATGCAGTCTGTCGACACCCTGGACCGCGCCGCCGCCGGGGCAACGGAAGTCCATCCACGCTGGCAGCAGAGTTTGCCTGTTAGGTCTCGGCGCCACTCAAGACGCCGCTGATCAAGGCATTGCCTCGACGCCACAAACGTCGTTCGCCACCATCCTCCATCCGGCGTAGCGGCCGCCTCGCCGCGAAATGTGGTTCGCGTGCTTCGAACGCGACGCTCCAGGCCCAGAAGGTGCTGACCTCCAAGTGGGACCCGAGCTCGGTCGCTCGTGCGCAGCCATCCAAGGAAATCGTCGTGGCTTGCAAGACGGTGTTCAAGAGCCCTCTGGACACTGTCAAGAGGGAGGCACTGCGTGAGTTGCTCAAGTTCGACCTATCTGGGATCGAATGCATGTTCGAAGACGCCGTGAGTCGCAACAGAGTTTATAAAATATTATGATATGGAACATACGCGCGCGTGCCCGTCGCAACTCGGTCAGGGAGTTTGAGGGTGTCGCTTCTGTGTTTGCAGGAGACCAAGATGGTCGATGTACTGCCTGCTCTAGTGAATGAAATGCTAGGACCTCTGTTTGATTACTGCTTCCTTCCCTCGGTGAGACTCTCTGGTGGGATCGTGATGGCTTGGCGCACGGACGTCTGGAGTCTGGACCATGGCGGATATGTCCGTCCAGCAGTTCTCTGTCACGGCAAAAGCCACATTGTCAAACGCCACTACGGAACCGTGGTGGATCACCGTAGTCTACGGTCCCCAGGAAGACGCGGAGAAGATAGAGTTTCTTAACTCTCTGGTCGCTATCCGCACGGCCAGTCCAGGGGCCTGGCTCTTGTGTGGGGATTTTAATATGATCTACAAGGAGGATGACAAGAATAATGACCGTCGCTGCATGCGCCGATTCAGGGCCTTCATCAACCGGGCTGCAATTGAGGAGTTGCATCTCTCGGGTCGCCGCTTCACATGGAGCAATCGTCGCGACAGCCCCACGCTCGAGCGTCTGGACCGCGCGTTCGCTTCACCAGAATGGCTCGCTGGTCACCCGAACCACTTGCTAAAGGCGCTATCCTCCGATTGTTCAGACCACTGCCCGCTCCTATTGCAAACCAACATGGTGCTATGGGCGAAGGGACGGTTCAGGTTCGAACCGTTCTGGACGAAGCTGCCAGACTTCCTCGACGTGGTCGCGGTAGGGTGGTCGGCAACGCTTTATCATGTCGATCCTTTCCGTGCGCTGGACTTCAAATTCCGCAGCGTGGCCAAGGCGTTGAAATCCTGGAGTTCCAGGAGAATTGGAAGCGTACGCTTTCAGCTTGCGCTCACACGTGAGGTGATTCTCGGCCTGGACATAGCCGAGGAGTCCCGTACACTCTCAGATGAGGAGAGGCGGCTGCGGAACGAGCTCAAGTTCAAATGCCTGGGATTGGCATCGCTGAACAGGACCATTATACGTCAGCGCTCCAAGCTCCTCTATCTCGCCGAAGGGGACGCAAATACAAAAAATTTTCATTTGCAAGCTTGCCATCGGAAAAGGAAAAATGCAGTAACAAGTCTAAGAGTCGAGGGAACTGAATTGGTTCAGAACGAGGAGATGGCATCAGCCCTGTTCTCCCACTTTGATAATCTGCTGGGACAACCCTTCGAGAGGCTTGGGAGTATTGAGCTGCAGGCTGCTGGTGTGCCGACCGCTGACTTCGCACAGCTGGACGTCATGTTCTCGGAGCAGGAGGTCTGGGAGACCATTGCTAGCCTACCGTCGGACAAGGCTCCGGGGCCGGACGGCTTCACAGGGCTCTTCTACAAACACGCCTGGCCGATAATCAAGGAAGATATTATGCGAGCCTTCAACGCCTTCTGGTCAAGAGATTTCAGAAGCTTCAACCTTCTGAATGAGGCCTTTATGATTCTACTGAGAAAGAAGGATAACCCGGAGGAGATTAGAGATTACAGACCCATTAGTCTTATCCATAACTTCTCTAAACTGTTGATGAAGTGTCTTGCTAACAGGCTAGCCAAGCTCCTGGACTCTCTGGTGCGGCCTAACCAGAGCGCCTTCATCTGTGGTCGCAGCATCCACGATAATTTCCGGTCGGTCCAGCTCACTTGCCGGTTCGTGCATTCGGTGAAACGGCCATCTATTCTTCTCAAAGTTGATATCGCAAAGGCCTTAGATACCGTATCCTGGGCATTCCTCCTCGAACTCCTGGAGTTCATGGGTTTCAGCCAACGGTGGCGTGACTGGCTGTCAGCCTTGCTGTCCATGGCAAGTACAAAAATATTACTGAATGGAAGACCGGGCAGCAGAATTTGCCACGCCCGTGGGCTGAGGCAAGGCGACCCGCTCTCACCCATGCTGTTCGTCATTGTAATGGAGGTTCTCAGCGGGCTCATTGGCTATGCGGACCAACACGGATATCTCAGTCCCCTGCCCACCAGAGCTTCAGCCTGTCGGGCCTCGCTATACGCAGATGACCTGGTGGTTTTCTTATCCCCGGTGCAAGGGGATGTTGCCGTCATTAAGGAGGTCCTGAGAATTTTCGGTGGAGCGTCAGGCCTATTCACCAACATGGACAAATGTGTCGCCACACCGATCTGGTGCTCCCCGGAACAGACGGAGCTTTTCCAATCACTATTTGGTTGTCGGGTGGCTGACTTCCCATGTCGCTACCTTGGAATCCCGCTGTCTGTGCATAGGCTGAAGCGAGCAGATGACCAGGTTCTGATTGATTCAGTGGCAAGTAGGATACCGGCATGGAAGGGGAAATTGTTGAACTTGGCAGGGAGGGCCACTCTCACGACCGTAACCCTCTCGGCCATCCCTACACACATCTCCATTGCAGTCTGTCTCTCCCCTTGGGCTGTGGGACAAATAGATAAGCGGCGCCGCGCTTTCCTTTGGAGTGGCAGTGATCATGTCACTGGTGGGAAATGTCGTGTGGCTTGGCCGACCGTTTGTCGCCTAAAGGAACTGGGCGGGCTAGGGCTGATTGATCTACACCGCTTTGGAGTGGCGTTGCAGCTGAGGTGGGAATGGCACCGCAAGCTCCGATCCAACCGACCATGGCTGCCGTTGCCCGCGGTGGAGAACAAGCTGGTGCTATCGGCGTTCCAGGCGGCGACGGGCGTCGTGCTCAGCGACGGAATGTCTGCTAGTTTTTGGCTCGATCGATGGATGCCGGATGGCTGCTCCGTGCGGGATGTCGCCCCCAGCTTACTGAAAACATCGGACGACGGCACCTTGGTCGTACGGTTGCAGAGGCAATCAACGGCCATACTTGGGTTCGGGACATCGCGCAGCCCTACACCGTTCCGGTTCTGCTTGACTACCTGAAGCTCTGGAGTATCGTCCAGAATGTGCAGCTCACGCTGGACTCCCCAGACGTCGTGCGTTGGAAGTGGTCAGCGAAGTTGACATATTCCTCAGCTTCGGCCTATCGCGCGCTATTCATCGGTGCTTCCAGGCCACTTGGAGCAAAAGAGCTGTGGAAGGTATCCGCTCCAGCCAAGGTCAAGCACTTCTTTTGGTTGGCTTTGCACAGGAAGTGCTGGATAGCTGCTCATCGGCATCGGCGGGGTCTACAACAGTCGCCAAACTGTGTCTTATGCTTAGCAGGGGTGGAGGAGATCGACCACATCTTGCTCGCTTGTGCCTTCAGCCAGCAGGTCTGGCACACGGCGTTGGGGGCGATTGGTATTGATCAAGTGGTGTTCGTGGCGGAGGACACCTTCTGGACTTGGTGGTTGCGTTCACGCAAGTTGATCCTAAAGGAGCTGAGGCGGGGCTTCGACTCCTTCGCCTTCCTTGTCGGCTGGAACCTTTGGAAGGAAAGGAACTCAAGAACCTTCAACGACATCACCTGCAGTGTGGCTGAGGTGCTTCGAGCTATCGCCGATGAAGCAAACCTTTGGATGCTAGCCGGTTTCAAGTAGCTACATAGCTTAACGGCATTTGCTAATCTGTCGCACATTGGTTTTCATGTAAATTAGCTTGCTACAGTTCTTCGGTCCTTGTCGGGGTTCCGCCTTTCCTAAGTAATCCTAGGATTGCCGAGGAATGCTGTAACCTTTGACATTCCACTTCTGCTTAATGAAACACGTGTCAACATGACACGCTCACGAAAAAAAAGTATGTAATAACTCATCCTGGCAGCTTGTTTCACAATTCACATCATCAGATGCCGTCCGTGTGTTTCACAATTCAGATGCAGTCCATAAGCAAGCTTGTGCATGAGACAGGGATTTTGGCACTGACGGGCCATTTGAGCAAGCTTGTGCAGGGATTTTGGCATTGGCGGCACAAAATAACTCGTGCTCCAGTACCATGAACGTGGAACGCGTGTTACAGTTTCAGAAGAGACGTGGAACTTAGCAACAGGCATGACATCCAGTGAGGTATATGGCAATCAAATAGAACGTCAAAAACAACATAACAGTCAATAATGGTTTCACAGCCAGTACGCTCATTACATAGTAGTAGGTATACAGCGTTTTAACTTTGCCACTCAGGCTACATGGAAAAAAAACAACTGATAGAACAGAAGCCCATATTTGGTCCTCACTTCAGAGGAATGAACCGCGAAGAGTGGGTAGCACCTATACCGGGCCTACCGTGCTTGACTGGCTTGCACGAGATGGAGAACTCTGAGGTAGTGGCCAATCATCTCTGGCTTGATCTCAACCTGGTTGAAGGTCTTGCCATTGTAGAAGCCAACGATGCTCCTAATAATTGCACGGTTCTCGGAGAAATCGCGAAACGAATCTTTTAAACCTAATTAGTCCATAAAAAACCTTAAGTGCTACAATAACCAACATGTGCTAATGACAGATTAATTAGTATCATTATATTCGTCTCGCAGTTTCCTGACAGGTTCTGTAATTTGTTTTTTTATTAGTATCCCAAAACCCCTCCCGACATCCTTCCGACACATCCGATATAACACCTAAAAATTTTCTTTTCACGAACTAAATGCAGCCTTACTTCCTAGATACCAAACAGTAGAATAGTGAGCTGTAGCAGAAGGTGTGGCCAAACAGTAGAATAGTGATTCCTTGCTCAGAAACAAGAGATATCTCTAGTTTCTAAGCAAGGAATCACTGTTCTACTATTCGGTCGCAACTTAAAATGGGAAAAGGCGAAGCAGAATAGTCTCTGGCTACTCCCTTAATAGTGAAGGTGTTGCAGATCTCTAAAAAGTGTTGTAAATGTGCACTTGCATCTTTATGAGCATTTCCACAAAACTGACTAGCTTGCACCATGGTGATGAGCACAGGCTTGAGTTCGAATCCATTGTCTCCAACATTGACTTAAGGTCCAATATGAATGTTGGCAGTTGTCGGAGCAGAGAATTCACGGAGACTCTTGTTAGCCATGGCTTCAAATGCCGGTGTTAAGCCTCTTCTTATTTGGTTGTCTTCCGAATCTACTTCAGAAATCTTTCTGAGTCTAGCTCTGGTCTTCTTTAATAACGCTTCTGGATTATCTGTGTAATTCTCCAGAAAGTCAAAGCTCATACATTACCCTACATAAGATACATAAGTAGACAAAATAAGGGTAAGCCTGTTTGAGTAGAGGTCAATCGGTCATTCAATCTTATCATAAGCATAAAGTTATCAATACTTCCTAAGTTTAAATACCTTCTCCAGCAATGATGCCAAAAATGCTTGTGGACACTTATTTATGCAATCACTAAATTAGTAACGGCGCCAATAAGTGCATGGTAATTATTAACTTGTCACTAATACAGTAGCCACCTATCAATTACCTACACTCCTTAGCATTAAATTAGGTTGCCATCCCTAATGATGTAGCTAGAAGTGTGTGTTGGTACTGTCTAACATTGCTATAAGAGTAATACAAAATAGAATTCTATTATTTCATGTGACTAGGCAGAAAGAAAGAGAATGAATATATATATATATATATATATATATATATATATATATATATATATATATATATATATATATATATATATATATATATATATATATATATATATATATATATATATATATAGGGTGAGTTTTCCCTACACGTAGGAGTATCTACTCCGACCTGAGATACACGCACGCAAGGGTCGGGGTTGCGGACGTAGTTAACGGAGACGTCGTGGGGTGCAGCCTGGAGACGTGGGGCCCGTTACCTCCCCTAACGAGTATGGCTGGAACCCAATTGTATCAGGTTAATGGATATCTAGAAGATCCAATCACGCAGTTCGGCATGCAACTAACAGATCCCATCTAGTTAAGAAACTATTTAAATAATATATTTACTGTTATGTCGCCGTGATTCAAGGCTTTGTGGATAAAGCTAGTTAACAAGGTACGGCGGCGCATATATATCTAGTTTTCACGTGTATATGATGAGAGTACGAGTACATTTATGTATACATATATCAGAGTATGAGCATATACCTATTTGAGGGAAGTATATGCATATACTAGTAACATTTTCCCATCGAGTATGCAAGCCAGGAAAGTATGTACATATACTCCGTGGCGTGTATTAAATTTTAAATGGCCTTTTTTTATGAGTATAGAGTACTCATGAGTATATATGGAGTACGTGAAAATTTGCTAATTTTAGCTGCTGTAGATTTAAAAATAATGTACGTATGATTTATTACATACTTAAAAGGCAATATGGAGTATCCGTGCATACACTTCTTGATGTTGTATGATTACATACTTAAGGCAAAAAGGAGTATTCGTGCATACATGATTACTGAAAAAAGTATCATGAGATGCAATAACCTGGAAAAAGTATCAAGAGGATATGCTGACCTGAAAATTTATCTAGTATGTAGCATACTCTAGTCTGGAAATAGTATCATGAGATGCAATAACCTGGAAAAAGTATCAAGAGGATATGCTGACCTGAAAATTTATCTAGTATGTAGCATACTCTAGTCTGGAAATAGTATTCGTGCATATATGGAGTATCCGTGCATACTCTAGTCTAGAAATAGTATAAACAGATACTTTATTTGTTCTGGAAAAAAATGTATCAACTGGTACTTGAATCTGAAAAAAATATCAACTGGTACTACTCTACTCATACTGTAATCTGACGAAAGTATGAACTGAAACTATGAAGCGATACGACAATCTGACATCACACTTTTGCTCGAGCTCCAGATTTGAAACAATGAGCAGAAAACTGATACTCATATTGGCATTTGCTGATACTCTAATCGTAGCAAGTATCAACTGATACTCTAATCCGTGAAGTATTCAACAATACAGAAACAGAAAACTTGCAGAAGGACAGCCGTGAAGAACAGGCCCTGCCCTGCAGACGCGAGACGGAGAAAAATAATTCCGCTGAATCCAAAACCAACCAACCAAGATTAGCAACCAATCCACGAGCTTCAACTTGGATACAACGTCTCCAACTTGGATCCGCTACCAGCCCCTGCAAAGCAATAGACCGGGATCCCCTTCCCTGCGAATCAACAACACAACAGACCTGGATCCCCTTCCCCTGCGAATCAACAACACAACAGACCTAGATCGGCAGGCTACAGGTGTGGGAGGGCACCGGGACTGTCTCCGCCGGGTTGGGGAACGGCCAGAGGTGACGGCGTTCTCATGGTGACGCGCCACACCCGGAGAAGTCGCGTGGGCCTAGCATCTTTGAATCCTCCGATGTGCTAGTGTGGGGTGATAACTTCGACGGTGGAGGCGCCATCGTCGTGGGGCGCCACGTGGGGTGGGCCGCGCCGTCGCCGTGCGGAATCCGTCGTTCCTGGGGGCGCTGCTCGCCGTGCTAGTGAGGATGGGGCCGCCATTGCTTGTTGGAGACCCGCGCCGCCGCTGGTGGTGGAGACCCGCGCCGTCGCGTGGGGTGGAGGAGACCCGCGCCGCTGCGGTGGGTAGAAGATACCCGCGCCGCCGCTATCGTTGCTCCTGGAGATGGGAGGGGACGCCGCCGCCGAGTGTGCGGGAGTGACTGCCGCCGGCGCTGCTTGGAGTGGGGAGGGCTCGATGTTGCCGCCACTGGGAGGATCCATCGGACGGAGCTAGCTGTGGTGCACCGATGGGAAGGAGCCGAGGTGGAGCGCGGTGGATGCTATCGCCGCCGCCTCCATCTGGATGCGGATGGGGAGGAGAGAGATGATTAGGGTTAGAGTTATTTATATGTGGTTGGATTAACGGGTCCGCTTTTTTTAACCCGTTAAATAAGAAATCTGCCACCGGGTGTAACGACGGTTGAACGACGTCATCGGCGCGCGTGACTCCCTGGACGTCGCGTGCGCTCTTAGCAGGTGCGAGTAGATATACGTACGTGTAGAAAGAGATTTTCCTATATATATATATATATATATATATATATATATATATATATATATATATATGCTATTAAGAGCACAGGGCTTCCAATATACGGAGTATATGGAAAGCCCTGGTCGAAACTGCAACTACCTGGTCCACCGAAACAGCACCCCGGACCACTGCCATCTGATCAGACCAGGCAGGGACCCAGCCTTTCGGCCCCACCGTCTTCCGGGTTGAAATGAGGCACCCAACCTCTCTCTCGAGTCAGCTGTGTCGGTATTAAAAAAAAGGAAAAATTGAAATCCCCTCCTCTCTCTCATGCGCCGACGCACGACGGCACTGCTTCCCCACCACGGTCGACGGCGGCAGCTCTGGCACCCCGGCGCCCCCTCCCCACGGCCCGCGGCAGCACCTCCGTTATCCCGGCGCCCCTACCCACCACGGCCCGCGGTGGCACCTCCGGGATCGTGGCGACCCCTCCCCACCACGGCCTGTGGCGGCAGCTCCAGCGTCCCTGCGCCCCCTCCTCACCACGGCTCGCGGCGGCGCCCCTCCCTGGCCTGGTTCTGCTACGGCGCTTCCCCACCAGCAGCGACGGCGACGGCAACCCCTTCCACCACGCGGGCTCGGCTCCCCGGCGATCAGGGCTCCCTGGCCTTGACAGCCCCTCCCCGCTAGCGTAGCTGCAGAGGTTCCCCATGAGCACAAGGTCGTGGCGTCGGTGGAGGAATTTGGCGGTAGGCTCCTCTAGCTCGGCACGCAACCGTCCAGGAGCTGATTGGGCCCCTCTCCCTCGGCGCGCAAGCGATAGTGGTACCTGGATCTCACGCGCAGAGGTGCTCAAGCGGCTGGATCACGTGGGCAGGGGCGCTCCGGTGAATCTGCACTCCGCCGTCGACCTAGCCCCTTGGATCCATGCGCCGCCGCCTAGGCCCATGGCCCCGACCCGTGCCGTCCCAGGGACAAACGTCGCTCCCAGCGCCTCCTACTCGTGCGATGCGTCCCGGAGGAGGCCGCTGCCAAGGGCTCCGCGGATCTCCCGACCAAGGGCGGGTTCGGCTTCGACCTGTGCCGCCGCAACAACATGCTGGAGAAGAATGGGCTCAAGCTCCTGGGATTCAGGAAGACCGGGACACCATCGTCGCCCTCGTCTTTCAGGTGCGGCAGCCTACACTTGCTGTGTCGCCTGCCTTTTGGTATTCCAGCAATTACTGTATTTTCTGCTACTTCAGTGGTTACCCATTTCTGAGAATTTGGTAGCCATGAATGTACCCCTGTGCTGCCGTTTGTTCATGTTAGTTAGGTTTCGGAAACCGCTTTTTAGGGTGCTGAGCAGATCAATTGAGCCAATCTGTCTGATACCAATCACTTGCATACCAATCTGTTCCACGTTCCCACATTGTGCTATGTGCTGATGATGCAAATCAGCGAAATGTTCTGCGCAAACCACCCTTAAAGGGGTGAAAGCTCCCATTCTTTCATTATTATGTTGGATGGATTCCATTGTATTAGCTTAGGGGAAAAGTTACATACAACCTTTTCCATCTCGGTGATGCAGAGATATTGTAGTACATATGATTCTCTGGCAAATCCTACTTAATTGAATCCTGCTCCGGTTACTATGCTTGCATGCATAACTTTTACACATGGTGGAACTGTGTTTTGAGATCTAATTAGAATAAAAAATTTGTATGTTTATGCATTAATTTCTGTATAGAAGCTTGTCCGTTATATTTGAGTGAAATGTTTGATTTTGTACTTACTATGTATCGATACATCCACTTGGCGATTTCTATACATTGTTAGAACAAATTTCTATACATTGTTGAGCAGTCCAGGCTATCGTCTTGCAGCAATCTTTCACTACATATCGTTAGTTATTCATTCTTCTTTTTTATACATGGTTGGAACAAATTTCTATGCATTATCGGAGTACATTTCTATACATTATCGGAGCACATTTCTATATATTATTGTTGGCTGCAGGTGATGCGGCATCACTGTTTGCTGAGGATCCCCTAGTGGCCATTTATGTGCAGATATGGATGTACAATGAATTTTATATGCAGTTTTGATTGACAGTTTTTGTATTTTGCTTTGAATTTTCCACATGTGCAATGAATTTTCCCGCTCATCCTCTACATGCCGCCCTTGTCAGAGACGTTGCGACAACATGCTGGGGTCGCTCGTCAGGCTCCTCCCTTTCCCCAACGCCGGCAGCGGTTGGCAGCATCTGGCTGGGTGCAGCGCTCGCTTGGGTCGCAGCTGCGTGGCTCCCGCTCCCTACCAGCGAGGAAGCTTCGACAACAACGCCGTAGGGCGGCGTGCAACAATGGTGGATGGGGAGCAGCTACTCCTTGCATCTACATGATTTATTGATTTTGTATTTCTTGATTTTTTTTTAATCTACTCAGGCCACTAAAGGATTTTATGCAATGTGTATCATCCTCCTTGCATCTACTCTAGATGGTTGACGAGGATCTAGAACTACACTAGATGGCGAACCCAGCTGCTTCGTGGTGGAGAGGATGGGTGGATACAAGCGTGGACCACGACGGCGACTGGATACTCAACAATTTGTTATGTGAGACATCTAAACTACCCAGAATTATTGTGTGCATGTAAACCTTAATAAGCTCTGAACCTTATCTGTGTTTTTCAAACTTTTCATCTGGCATAAGCTACTATATTAATGATTATGTTTGGATGAGTCAACCGTTTTAGTTCTTAGCATGCTGGTGATGATACTATTTCTGCTGTTACACAAAGTACTTCTATTGATTTATTTGTTCTGCTCGGTCAAAAAATGTTGTGGAGTTTTCACATTCTTTCTCTAAACAGGTCCATAAATCTGCCACAATATTGCAACAACTGGCGGCATTGTGCAGTTTCTGTGAGGGAACGGCATGGAAGGCTGTTCTTAGTTGGAATTCTCTTTGTGGGTAGCTACAATCAACGGTATTCTTTTCACAACAGCTTTCATTGTGATTGTTCCAGTCCCAGCCGATATGTTCTGTATCTTTTTTTCTTCTTTTGATAAAAAATTCTCTAACTAACTTGAGTTTGCAATTATTGACATGAGTAGTCTAATTCCACCATTTAAATTTCACACATGTATGATTGGATTAGCACTGATTGTATCAACATGTTTACTGCTGGGAGATGATTTTTTATGTCATTTCTTTAACACCTTCTATGCGTTCTGAAGCGGATTTTTATGCTTATCATCGATATAATGTGAATGCAATTGAAATCTTAATGTTTGAATGCATAGAAATTGGAATCTTATTTTTTTGGATGCATAGAAATTTTTTGGATGCATAGAAATTATGTCACTAGTTCTAGAAATTATACCTTGCAGACTGATCTCGTGATGTTCTCATCCACATGTTATTTATTGGATTTTGTGCTAGATTTTAAATATCGGCCAGAGTGAGAGAGGAGATGGTCACAGAACTGTTTGGGATGCCTCTTTAACTTTGATGGATTGTTCTATGCACTGTTTGGGTTTTGGGTTCTATGCAGTGTTCCTTTGTTAATTATACGCGCCAAAGTGAGAAGCATGGTTTGGGCTGGGGCTTTCACAGTTTTTAGATAAAATATTCTCTCTAAATTGTGAATTAGATTGTTTGCAGGGATTCTAGCCACTAGTTCTAGAGATTTATTTTTTGCATTCCTTTGGTTACTATGCTTGCATGCATAATTTTCTAGGCACAGTGAAACTGTGTTCTGAGACCTGATTAGAATTTTCTACGCAAGATCGAATAATTTTTATTTTTTCTATACTATGTTTAAATAATTTTTGTGAGGAATATGGCCATTAGTTTCAAAAATTTTATGCCAACCATGTAATAGCTTGTATGATTCTTGTGACGTGTTATTAGATTATTCAAATTATTTATGCATCTAGTTTGTTGCTTTTGGGTCCATATGCTTGTATGCATAAGTTTCTATGCTTGTAGATGACTGCGAGGACAACACAAATTCAACCACATCTATCGCTGCTCTCTATGCACTCCAATCAGGTCATGGAGCGGCCCATGTCTAATTTGGAGAGACTATGTGTGGTTGTGATTTTTATGCTTCATGTGTAAAAGTTTTTAAGCTCAGTGTCTAATTGGAGATACTGTATATGTATGTTTGTATGCTCCTCCATGTTAATTTATATGTTTCATGTGTCATGGATATTGTTAGTTGGATGTATTTTAGATGGAGCTGTCTATGCTTGATGAGTTAGGTTTTTACAACTACGAATTGTGTTTGCTATCTCGTCGACATGTTTATATAACTGTGTACATTAGTTTTTATGACCGATGGCAGTGCATACAGACCAAGGAGGCCATCGTTTTTGCAGCAATCTTTCACCGCATATCGTTAGTTATTCATGCTTCTTATGCCATGTTTTTTATTCAATTTAGTCGCAACATTGTGGGATCATGGGGTTGCGGCAAATGAAGAGCTCGTGTCCATGGCTGGCTACATGCTCAGACGACGGTGGCTCAGTCATAAGGACATGGCTCGCAACGTCCATGACTTCCTTGGCTTTTGCGGCGGTGGCATAGTGTGATCTTTGATATAGTTGATGGGTTAATTAAATAGTTGATGTAGTTGATGTTACAACAAATTTGTATATATTCTTGAGCATTTTTGTGTGCACATGTACACAGTTATATACATGTTTAGAGCGCTCTTCTATGTATTGTTAGAACACTTCGACATATATTGCTGGGACAATTATCTGGACGTTTCCTACATAATTCTATACATTATTGTTGGTACATAATTCTATACATTGTTAGAGGAGTTGTCTGTACAATTATGCCAGATGGAATGTCTATCCCATGGAGAGGTTTCTATGCGTTAACAAAATTAACTTTTATTCATCCAAACATTATATTCTATGCAACATCAGCACCATATCTCGTGGAGAGGTGTCAAATTTCAAATTTCGTAGCATTACAATGGTTCCTATGCTTGCGTTTTCAAGATTCTATGCGCCAGATCACTCCACAAGAATCACAAAACCTCTATGCCAATAAAATTCTAATTTCAAATTTTCTAGTAAAAGATAGATGGTTTTGTATGCTTGCATCCATGCAGTTGTATGCACGGGCGGAACTCTGATGTTAAAGATCTTTGCATGTGATGTACGATCCATGAAGCATGATGTTGGTGGAGGTAATTACTGTTGTGTTAGGTGGAATGTCCATCTCGTGGAGATGTTTTACGCTATAACAAAAGTGATTTCTATTCATCCAACCACTAATTTCTATGCAAGGTTGGTGCTAAAAAATTTTGCGCGCATCTTAGACAATGATTCTATGCATCCAATCGGCATTCAAGTGACATCATTCAAATTTTAAATTTTTGGACAAGACGAGATCGCTCCATATTTTTAGGCTCTCGCTCACAAGATTGTATGCTTAGAGGGAAGTGTTTTGTATGTTTACATGCATCTTAACAAGTAATTCTATGCATCTAATCAGCCATCATGTGCCATGATTCAAATTTCAAATTTTAATTTTTTTTAAAAAATATATTCACAATGGATCTTCAACCGTGCACAAAAATATCAGGAGTTCAATAGTGAAAACCGTTTTTGAATCGAATGTTTCTTTGAGAAATTATCCTGAAAAAATGGAAGAGATTAGAGTGGACGCACGCATGCGCGCGTGTGTCAGCATGTGTCAGCCTGCGTCAGCTGTTGTAAGGTGTAACGTCCAAATTGAGGAGAAGTTTTTATGCGATAATGAGTTGATTTAAATGTATGCAACCAGTAAATTTTATGCATGGTCACGATAAAAAAAACCTTTCTGCGTAGTCTGACCTGGGATTTTATGCGTCCGATCGGTTGGGTCTCCAGGGGATCCCCCATATGCACACACGTCAGCTTCGTGGAGGGCTGGGTGGGATGGCTGGCTGAGGCTTCCAATACCTATTTGTAGCCCTGGGCTCCCAATAACCCAGCCCTATATATATATATATATATATATATATATATATATATATATATATATATATATATATATATATATATATATATATATATATATATATATATATATATATATATATATATAGGACTACGCTAAATAGTACCCAAGGTACTAAATATTATTCAGTACCCGAGTGCCCCTCGCTGCCCAACCTTCTCCGATGGGATTTTTTTCGTTCTCTCGTGGTGGGCTCTTGAGGCCGATTTTTTCGTTTTTATTGTGGCTGTTTTTTTTTCCTTTTTTGTGGAGGCCGATTTTTCAAGTTTGTTGCGACAGATTTTTTTCTCATCGTCGGTTTTCATTCAGTTTTTCTTTCCACGTAACGTGGTCGGCTCTTGCGGCCGATTTTTTTTCCTTTTTTCTTGCGGCCAAGGCTTAACCTGTATTTTTTTCTTATTTTGGATTTGAAAGGTGGATTTTATATTGAAATAGGTGAGGCAAGAGGAAACAAAAAAAGGTATCCAACTGGAAGGTAAAAACGCGAGGTTCAGAAAAACATGGCTTGAACGTGTTTTTTTGAGGCAGATTTTATATTGTGAGATAGATGAGGAAAAACAAAAATCTCAGACGAAAATGTAAAGACGTGATTTGGCGTATTTATATGATGGTACTATTCATAAAACGGGGTTTTAATGGTAAAATGAATCTTTTTTTTTGCGATCAATGGTAAAATGAATCATATGAGGCATATTTCAAATCATAAACCTTTTTTCGCCAAAAGCATACTTTTTTATATAAATGAATCGTGAAAGAAGATTACAATACAGTTTGCAATTTTGAAGATATATATAGTTTTGTAGCTTTGCCTGAGTTATTCCACAAAATCACATGCAATTTATAGCAGCTAAATAACCTTCATGGGATCGTGAATATTACAATCTGTGAGGAAAAAATATTACTTTTAATCAGAAATTATACAATTTGAGAAAAAACAAAACTAATACATCCCTCTCCCTTCTGTCGCCCCTCTCTAATGGCCGCCAATTGCTTCATCTGTCAAAAGCACGACAAAAGAAAACATTTGCCATGACTAAACCAGCAAAAGAGAATGACATAGCTGCTGCAGCTGATGCTTTTTTTCCCTCTCAAATTACTGTAGCGGCAAGCAGCTGCTTTTTTTTGCAGCAGCCGAACACTTTGCCTAAAACTTTCATGATTAATAAGCAAAGCAATAAAAGAACTAGGCATTTTTAGTTTTTGCTGCATTTGTAGTTACATTCAACAGAATTGGCTGACCCGAACTGGCTTACCTGAACAAACTGAGATCGTCTCAAATGAAATATAAACTGGGGAGATGTCGACAAAATCAGTTTATATTCCAAAACAGAAATAATAACTACATTGTTGTGGTGCCCTCGTTGACTAAAATAATCAAATATAAACTCCATATACTGGATCATTAGATCATTGTTGCTTTTTTTGAACAGCAGTAAGGCTCCAAAACAGAAATAATAACTACAGAAAGCTGGCAACATTTTATTCTATGATACTATGTTCTCAAGTGAAATAAATCCATGTATGTGGTAATGGTAAAATAATCTAATAAGTGTCGTCAAGTACCTCAGTGATCTTAAATAAGACTAAGCGTGCCAGACTGTAGCTGTAATTTGATCAAAGCTATCTATTAGCTCCTAAAGCACGCGTAATCTATAATTGTTTCTAAAATGAACATAATGAGAGAGAAACAGGTGATACAAACTAAGCAGAAAAGGATTTGTGATCATCAAAGTAAAAACAGCTAGAATAAAACTTGCCTGCACACCACCACAACCAACAAACCTTCTAGAAATTGTTGTGGCTCACAATCTCATCTGCCCTCATGATGCTAGTAACTGCACGCATCACCTCAAGTCAGTCACATATAGGGAGCGAGGAGTTCGAGAGCATAAATAAATTCTGTCGTTATGGTGATTTGGCCTGAGTGCAGATTTGGTGCCCAGGGGGCCTGGTGCCCTTGTTGACTAAAATACCATGCTGTAATATTTCAAAAACCAATAAACCATCACAAAAATCATGTATGTAGTACACATAAAGTATAGCCGCAACAATTCAGTTTAAAATCCATCCTAGATGCCAAGAAAGAAAAATAGAAAAGCAATCAACTTGGCACTGTTCATCATGTGCTGACAGCAACACTTCTGCTTTTTTAATCTTAGCATCAAAGATGAATTTCAATCTGAATTTTTGTGGCTACACTTAACTTTAGGTGTACTAAATACATTATTTTTGTGATGATTTTTGAAACATTGTAACATGGTATTTTAGTCCTTTAGCTAATGAGGGTGACCCCACCTTAATTATTTGTCACACTCCATAACTGAAGACGAATCTGGAAAAAATTAAAACGACATACTAGGATAAACCAATAACACATAATTTAAAATGATAATAAGCCGAATCTGGAAAAAATTGAAAATACTAGTATAGTCTGGAAAGACGCTCACCTTTGTGGCCTACTCTTTGAAGCTGTGTTCTCAAATGAAACACAAAGTGATGATAGAAAAAGCATCAGTTGTGTTTCCTTGCAATGGCTTCCAACACACAAATAGCCTTCATGCAGACCTGAAGTACACAAATATATTGAATACTAATGAACCTCTAACAAACTAGTGGAAAAGCTAACTGGAAATGCTTTGATTAACAAAAGGCCTGCAGGAACCTATCTCCATGCAACCTAACTATAATGCAGGAATCTATCTGCACGAAACCGATTAATAAAAGGTTCCTATGAAAACTATCAGTCTATCGTATGCATAAAACCTAACTAGAGTGACAGGCAGACAAAATCTATCTCTGCACGCCAATCTGGTAATGTTTCCTTTTCAATTGTGATCTCTCTGTGCGTGTTATTTTTTTATTAGCTAATAAGATTGACAGTTCATAAAATTCTTCAAATGTGACATTTAGAAACATAGTATTCAGAAAAAGACTATTAGGAAGAATTCAAGTATCCAAAACTTTTTCATGAAAGTATTTCTTTTAACAACCAGAAAGAAAAGGTGCTTAAGCATCAAAATAATGGAAAGTGGTGTCATTCATCAGAGGTAATCTGAATTTTATTTACTAATTTTGTCCTGGGCCTACCAATACACCAATGGAAGGGCACATAAATCATGAAGAAAACGAACATCAAGGGTGCGCCACACATTTATTTAAGAACATAACCTTCAATTCAAGTAAGCTAGTGAAGAACTAGAATAGGTTGCCAAGTTGCAGGTAAAAGAGAAATGAGGGCTTTGAATACCAGAAGAGATAAGATAAAATTGCAATGTCACTCCGCTGAAACGATTACATATAAACTAACTACTGACTACAGTAGATATGAAAACTAACTTTTGCTCCTAGTAGCAGTTCACCTTTGTCATTTCTGCTCCACTGCATTCTTTCATTCATAAAAAACCTGGCCAATGGCATCAAATGGAAAGCTATAATTGGAAGAATATTTTCAATTTTGCGCATTAAAAAATTGTGAGGCAGAATCAGCATGCCCCATACTGAACCAATAACAAACACCGTATACATGTTGACAATCAATTTCTATTGACAAACAGTGGTAGTTCAAGGAATCAATTGTGTTCATCAAAACCAAAACAGTAAATCAAAAAGGTTTGCTATGAAATTTACAACAAAAAATATGTTCTCTTTTGTAAGCACTCAGCACCACTATGAAGAATTGATGCCATAGCCAAAGAATGTTACCCAAGTGCGAATAATTTTATTCCCTGAGAAATCAGCTGATAGAAGATGTACACAATGGCAGCAACTATACAACCATAAGCACGGCAAGAGCAGGTTCTAAAGATATTGTCGGGTTTCATTAGAACAAATAGAGTTTCTAACATGCAATGCACAGTCAATCTAGTTAACAGGTTGATATCGACAGATTTCTGATTAGACAAGTAATACCAAATGAACACATAAAGAATGAATTTTACGAGGAAATATAAAGTGGATAAAGAGGATGCTGAGGAGCATAGAGCATACACAGTCTTGAAAGCTCCCCACCTCAGAATGAAATTGTGCTGCACCAAGGAAAGGAAATCAGATAAAAAGAAGTTATAAACCTTGAACCTTAATTGTACATAGTAGTTCATCGCATGCCATGTGCATACAGCATTTCACAAAACCTTAGTTATTTGCAATAAAACTAGCCTGCTCATAAATATTTTATATGTCATCCACTAGGCCTTACTCTTAAATAGCATATAATAGAATAAAAAATATAATAAAAGACAGAGCCATCGCATATGGAACAATCTCAAGATGGAAGCAATAATTGCAGACAGTTTATTATGTCCCTAATATATTCGCTTTTGGTAGAACAGAATACAAAATATAACTCTGTAACAGGTCCTCTACTGCATTTAGATAGAAACAAAAAATGCGGGAGGGCTGAATAGACAGAAACAAAAAAGTGCAATGTGAGCTCTCAAATAACAGCCTCTTCGGGTTGAGAGGCATCCTATAAACCAGGTGCTGGCCAGCATCCATCCGGCAAGAGAATGGAAAAAAAAGGTCTGTGCCATTTTAAAAAACTGCATGGGGACCATTTACATTGTGCATACAAGAACTGAACTTTTATCCACAATCTTATCGTCGGAATGGAGGAAATAGAAAAACGATATGGCTGATACAATTGCGATTCGTTATTAGAACAGCAATTTAATATGTGAGAGTAAGGAAAAATATCATAATGTGGAAAAACATGACCTTCTCTATGAGCGGTCTAGGGGAGTAGGTAGTGAAGGCTGCTGCAAAAGGGGAATGCCTCGGATCTACAGACACAATGAAAGAGCCAAAAAAAAGCAATAAACAACACTGATGAAGATATTGACTCTAAATAGGCCAGACGATTTTAAAATTTTGATAGTATAGTGGACTTCAGAACAGCATGATGATCACAGGAAATGACCAAGGTTAAGTACATATACATCCAAAAAAGAAGGTTAGTGCAATTTGTCTCTAAATAGGTTGATCGAGATTGTAAAGGTTATATTAAGCTAAAAAAACCAGGTACCTTCACATTGCTACATACGAACTCCAGAACCTGGTATTGTCCTACAAACAATTAGAGTAGAAAACTAAAATGGGTTTGACAAAATTTAGTCAGGAGAAATCGAAAGGGTCTGCAATTTGAAAGATTTAAGTTCGGTGAAGTATTTTTTAATCCTATTTCAATTCGTGCTCTGAACAGGTTTATTGCAGTGGCAGAGCCACCACCCGGCTGCCCGCCGACGTTCGAATGGAAATTTTGTTTATATCAAAGTAGAACCGTGTAATTTTGTAGCTAAATATGTTGAATTGCCCGGGCTCCTAAAAGCTTCTGGCTCCGCTAATGGTTTATTGCAATGGGAAAATAAGTCTTTGACCTAAAAGAAACTGACAATTGAATTGAACAAAGATAGTAGAATGGAGGGTACAGGAAACAGAGAAAACATATGAAACCTGTGTGGATGAGTAAAAAATTGCGAATACTTTCAAGAATAATTAGTGTCTAGGTACTAATCTGATGTTCGTAGGAAACGAAACCTATCATTTACAAGAAGTAACTTTGGGGAAAGAAAATTAGCAAAACAAAATGTATAGATCACATTGTCATCACAAGAAGGTATAGCTGCAGTAGGAATAGATCAAAGATCTGAATAAAAAAATTGGCCATTCCAATCCAAAACCACTTTAGATAGACCAGAACATCAGCCAAATCGTAAATGTTTAATGCTTCTCAGTAGGCAGTCGCAGAGTGGATTCTCCTTGAGAAATTCAATTCCTTCTCTGTTATATCACTAACATCCACCCTGCATTCTCCGCTTCTCCACTATACCATGTTGCCTGCTCACGTGGCCAATTTGTGGTTGAGGGAGGGCTGTCGCGCTTCCTCCACTCCGCTTCCTTGCCTCATTCGCTCCTCTGCCAAAAACGAATTCAGCATAATAGCGCCCATCATGCTGATGTTGCCTTAAATTGTTCCTCCATGGATCCAGACGCCACATCCTCACTCCTGCAAGCAGAGCACTACTGCCAACAGCTTTGCTCTCAGCTCCCGCTGCCCTACATTGATCTTGCACCAACCCTCCTCATGTTGATCCATCTATAGGAACAGAAATTGCATGCAACACAAACACAAAGTATCAACCATTTCTCTAGAAATGAACAACAAAATATCAATTGGCAGATACAAAAATGAGGGGCCGAAGAGACATTACCTTGGGCTTGATTAACGATCTGCCTCAGTTATTCCCCTCCGGATGAAACATGCCTGTGTCCACCTCCAGATCTAGATGAGGCAGAGGAAACTACGATCCCTGAGATTCTAGGGAAGATCCAACCCATTTTGAAGTTCAGGAAGAGGATGAGCCATCTGCTTACCGTGGTGCAGAGAGAGATCCACTCCAGAGGCCACGTCCGGAGGAGAGATGCGAGGATGAGGTCGACGTCGCGAAGCTCTGGCCACGCCATCACGCGTCGCAAGGAGGAACGGATCTGACGCGATGTGAAGGGCACGGAGCTATGCCGTGGTCACCATCATGAGCTCTGCGCACGAGGGGCAGCGATGGGGGTTGAGATCTGTTGGCCGCCATCCCTGTCGCCCGTGCTCGCGCGGCCATCCTCGTCGGGCGAATGGATTAGGCTATGGTAGCGGCTGGTCGGAGGAGCGGGCACGCATGCAGTCGCATCCACGATCTCAGTCACGGCATGGCGGGGCGGGACGCTGGGGCACGCCGGCCGAGAACGGCGGGGCGCTAGGCAGTGGCGCAGCAGCGGTGGTAGGACGAGGGAGCGGATGGGTGGCGCTGGCGGGGGTAAGGGGTGGAGCGGATCGAGCGAACGGGACCTGAGATAATGAAACTGCAAAAAACGTGGGTAGCGGGGGGTTATGGCCGGGAGGTGGGGGAGCTCTTGAGCTGAGATGCCACTAGCCCAACAAAGTGGGCCGGGCCTCCCGACAGGAGGGTGGGCCTGTTTGCCTAGCTTATTGGACGCTGGGTACTGAATAGCTATTTAGTACCCAGGTACCATATAGTAATACTATATATATATAACCAATGTCATACACTCTACTCATAACAGGGATAAGTCACATGATAAAGATATATATATGATAAATACTTGATCAGTCATCATAATGGTAAATAGATAAATGATTCACTCAGAGCACTCTAACTATGGCAATAACGTCTTCAATCCCGAATATTAGAGGAATTATTCCTAAGTAACTACGTTACACACACAGGGAGCATTATCCAGGATAAGTCGAGTTCAAAAACCTCTGATATACGAATATATCCTTAACCTGACAACCCGGCCTTGTTCTATACATGGGGGAGGCCTACAAAGGATTCAATAGGCCCGTCACACCTACATATGACAATTCATATCAATTAGTGTAATTACATCTAGCAATCATGGTTAATATTACTACTACGTTACACACACAGGGAGCATTATCCAGGATAAGTCGAGTTCAGAAACCTCTTATATACGAATATATCCTTAACTTGACAACTCGGCCCTGCTTGTTCTATACACGGGGGAGGCCTACAAAGGATTCAATAGGTTTGTCACACCTACGATCTACCACATGACCCGGTGCATAGAGAGCATCCGCAGGTAAACAATATCTAAGCACCACGCTTACATAATGTGTACCACTCACCCTTAGATCTAATATATGAGCGCTATACGAACATGTGTATGGATATAATAATAAATCAACTATACTAGACATATAACCAACGTAAACAATGAACAATGCAATAAAGAACATGAATAAGATGAATACTAATGTTGACATAAACATTGTAGCAAGCACACAAAAACGGTGGAGAATACAATGAGAGAGGAGTACAAAGAATTGTACCGAAATCCACGCTCTTGACAACATCGGGAATCAAAGCTTGATCAACTTGACTCCCTCTAGATCTAATCTAACTAGGCTAAAGCTATAGAATAAAGGAACTCTAAGGAACTAGGGTTTCTGGCTCTGGATGGCTTGATCTTCAAATGACTTGATATCTCAGGGGGGTCAGGGTCCATATTTATAGTCTGGTGGGATGCACGTGAGGCCTTGGATCAAACCGACTTGAGGGACGGCATAGATGCATCATAGGAGGCAGTGGAGGAAGCTTCCAGAAGCTCGTGGAGTTTGGTGGAGATGGGGTGTGGGCCGGCCGGCCCCACCTGGCAACGGCCAGGCCTCCGCTTCAGTTTGGTGCCTTCTGGTGTCTTCCACGTCCTTCTAGTGTATATCTCACGGAATAATTTGGTTATTTCCTTTAGCAATTAAGTCCCCCTTGGTGGTTTTCTGGAATAATCCTGCAGAAAATAATAATTCACCAAAACTCATGTAATTAGTTAATTCAAACCCTAGACTTATGCATTTTCATGTATCTTCACCATTTCTTATGTTTATTCAACTATAAAATGTTGATGCTATACACCGTCGACACCCGACGCCCGCCTGGTGCCACGACGCCCGCCTCGGCACCCCGTCTCCGCGCCTGCCCGACCGCCATCCTCGCGCTCGCCGGCACCCCCATGGAGGATGCCCGCCCTCCGGCCTTCGTGGAGGACATCCGCAACCACCCACCCTCCGGCCTCTATCTCGGTCTCCGTCACGTGCGGTTCGTGGTGACGGGCGGGCAGGGCTTTGTCGGTGCCGCCCTCTGCCTCATCCAAGGTGAGCCCCCTCCTCCGGTCATCGTAGTTCTGTTGCATCTTAGTAGTAGCATCATCTGTAGTACTTGATCGATGGATTTGGAAGGAGGACGTGATTTGATCTGGAACTTACTTTATGCTTGCTGATGATGAATGCAGATGGTAATGGAATGTGAACCAAAATGTGGCTTGTTATTTTGATCTTATTGTTTGTGATCCACTTGTATGAATTTTGGAGACATGTATGTCCACTTGTATGAATTTTGGAGACATGTGGTTGTCAGCCATCGTGTCATTATTTCCTTGCAGGTTTTGGAAACCTCACTGTGCAGGGGAGGTGCTGCCAAAATTTTAAATTGACAGTATTATGTTTCGTTTTTTGTAGAGAAGAGCCCGTCGGAGCCGAGCCGGAGTACCCCGGCGTCCCCGATCTGCCTGCACCGCGTCGCCTCGCCACTGCACCGACTCACCACGGCCCCGTTAGCCTGACTCCACCACCACCCAAGGTAAAACCCCTCTCTCTGTATCATGTTTGTAGATCACGTAACCTAGTTAGGCGTATCCCGTTCGAAAGAGATACAGTTAGAAATATACAGATCTTTGCATATATATAACCGTATATGTTTCGAATTGTCCATGTTTTTTTGGACAGCCCAAGGATGCGTAGATGTGGTTAGTTTCCATGGTCTACTCCGATCCAATACAGAGTTTTGGCATCACCTCCCTGTTGTTCTCCGGATACACAATCTCCCTGTCGGGATGTGTATTTCGAGAACAGCAGGGAGGTGCTGTCAAAATTCTTTCTTGAATCGGAGTAGAGTATGGAAACTAACCCCATCTACGCATCCTCAGGTGGGATTAGGACCTATCTTCACCTATTAGATAGTAGGAACATCGTGTAGATGCACTTCATTCTTATATTACTCCCTGATATGATAGAGGATGGATGACCATGAGTGGATGTACATGGGTCACTCAAGTCAGACTGAGTTCTTTGAGGAATGGATTGAGAAGACTGATGCTTTCTTGGAACTAGCATTTGACAAGGCTAAAGGAGCTAGCCCGTACCACTTGGTGTGTTGAAAAGGAACCAAAGGAGGGGAGTGCTAGAATGGTTCCAAACGTTAATATTCCCTGATGTGTATGCAGCGAATCTGAGGAGGGGAGTGAACTTATCTACTATGTGAATCAAATGGCTCAACAGTCATGACTACCACATATGGCTTGAGTGGCTTCTTCCAGTGATGATTCGAGGCTATTTTCCTGAGCATGTCTGGCTAGTGCTGGCAGAGTTGAGCTTCTTCCTCTGCCTGCTTTGTGCCAAGGAGTTATCTCGGACTGTGATTGCAGACTTGGAAAGAATGGCACCTCTGTTGATCTGTAAGTTGGAGAAGGTTTTTCCACCTGGCTTCTTCAATCCGATGCAGCATTTGATTTTGCACCTCCCGTATGAGGCACGATTGGGGGGCTGTGCAGGGCCGTTGGTGCTATCCAATTGAGAGATGTCTAAAGGTTCATCGAACTAAATGTAAGAATAAATGTAAATTGAGGCTTCCATTGCAGAGGCATAGATCCTGGAGGAGGTGTCAAACTTCACAACAACATACTATGGTGACAACCTTCCTAGCGTGCATAATCCACCCCCTCGTTACAATGCTGGTGAAAATGAATCGAACCTTAGCCTTTTCCGAGGGCAACTCAGAAGCGCAAGTGCATCGACCCCAAGACCTTGAAACATGAAGAGTGGCACATTATCATGCTATATGTGTTGACCAACTGAAAGCCCAAGTTTGGTTTTGGTAATTAATGACACCAAGTTGCTAATGCCATGTGTTAAGTGTTTTGAGTTAGGCATAAGCAACACATGTGATAAAGGTGTACGTGGCAAGGAGTGGTGGCCACAAGATCACAAAGAGATGGTGCATGAACATGAAATGTTGATCATAATGGAATGCACATCAAATGATGGACTTGATGATCAAGTGAAAGAGAAGGATCTAAGAGCGCAAGGCAAAGGTATAACCATAGGGTTTTCCTTTTGCCGGTCTAAGATGAGTAGAGAAGTGATTGACCGGGTTTAGGATACATAGCCGACTATCAAGAGGGGAAATCACGGTTAGCTCGGGAATCAAGTGCCACTAGATCAATGTCTTGAGCATATGCATTTAGGATCTAGTAAAGAGCTAACATAACGCCTTGAAAAAATGTTTGTGAAATGCTAACACACACGCACATTGGTGATGTACACTTGGTGGTGTTAGCACTTTTACGAAGGCGGTGGAGTTTGAACGGTAGTATGGGGTTTGGGGTTTGCTCTCCCTCCCGCCGAGCGTGCGAGCGCGGGATTCAGGCGTTTTTGAGGAAATGAAACGCCTATTTTCCACTGCGCCGGAAGTCGGAAAAGTAACGGAGGCAAAAGGCGGTCACTGCGGTGACCGGACGCTGCACCGGACGCTGCACCGGACGCGGGGCGCGTCCGGTCAGTTCATCGCGGCGCAGGCGCTGGGGTGTGTGACCGGACGCGGGTCTGGTCTGACCAGCGCGTCCGGTCAGTTCAACTGGGCGTAAGAGATAAGCGCGCGACCGGCGCGTCCGGTGCCTCACGGGACCGGAGCGTCCGGTCAAGTGTCCAGAGAGGCCGAGCGCAGCGAAGCACGATCGAACGCGGCTGGCGCGTCCGGTCACGTGCGACCGGACGCGTCCGGTCGCGTCGAGTGCTTACTGGAACGCGACCGGACGCTGGCACTGTCGCGTCCGGTCGATCGAAGGAGCGCGTCCGGTCAGGGCAACGGCTAGTTCTGACGCGCACTGTTCACGTCTGTCGCGTAGTGACCGGACGCGTCCGGTCACCCTGACCGGAGCGTCCGGTCAGCGCGATTTCAACTGCGTCGTTCGTAACGGCTAGCTGCGTACCCCTTCGTTATAAATAGATGGTGGCCGGGGTTTGAGGGTAACTCTTGCACATTTTGAGACCTAGAGACATCCTTTGAGCTAGAGAACAACCCCTCCACTCATCTCTTTGATTTATTGCACATCTTGAGTGAGATTCAAGTGCATTGCTTGAGAGTTGCATTCTAGAGGCACTTGATCTTCGAGTTGCTGCGGATTTCTTGTTACTCTTCCGTGTTTCCCGACACGGTAGACGGCTTGGAGCAGCGGAGGTGATTGAGCTCACAATTGGAGATTGTTGGAGCCTTCACCAAGTGTTGTAAGGGGTTCTTGATCCTTCCCCGCGGGAGTTCGCAAATTGGATACTCTAGTGGAACTCGTGGCTTGGAGGATCCCCATCTTGTGTGCGGTTGTGCGGTGCCCGCCGAGGGCTCGACTCTTGATAGTCGATTAGCTCGCGAACCGACAAGTGGGTGTATCGCCACAACGAGGAGTAGCTTGCCGGGAAGCAAGTGAACCTCGGGATAAATTCTTGTGTCATTCTCTTCCCGAGGATTTCTCTTGTGTAATTGATTGATTGGTACTTCTCATCTCTACACGGCGGTATAATCACTCTAAGCTCTTCTCTCGTATTACATCTCGTTTCTAGCTTGTTGTTGTTGTGTTTAGTGGATAGCCTTGTACTAGAATTGTGTAGGTGGCCTGCTTAATTAGTTAGAGCTAGTGCTTTGTGCTTCGCCACCTTTCGTACTAACTTGTGGTTAAGTATTTTGTGTAGAAGTTTTTTTTAGGCTATTCACCCCCCCCTCTAGCCTTTTGGACCTTACACCAACCTTGATGAAGTGGAGCCGTACATGCGGTAAGTTCTCAACGAACTTGTTCAATACGCTGTCACTATTCTGCATCCAACCCCCTTGTTTCTCGTTGGTGCAGCAAATTTCTTCATCAATTCTAGCGTCAATCAAGGTAACCTATCCCCTAGAAAACTGAGACCCTTCTTAGACAAGGTGCGGGAAATGGAATGCCCGATTTCACTTGTTGGTTCAAACGGAAGGTACTGTCTAATTTAGCTCGTACTTAGTTTGACATTACATGTTGCTCGTACGTGCGAATAATATAACGAACTATCCTGCTTGACCTTGCAGGAACAAGCCAACCTCTATGAGTGCCAAGTTGAGATAGGTTGTTGATGGTTGTGCCCATAGGGTCAGGTCATTTACCGGTTATGACGTGAATGGATATCGCTTTCACACAACAAGGCACGAGCAGAGGTGGCCCAATCGAAGAACCATAAATACCAGAGTTTTAACGCCTGACCTAGATGGGGTTGAGTATTATAGAAGAGTTGAAGAAATATACGAACTCACATTTCATGGTTGCAAACCTCTTAATCCTGTCATTGGTTTGATCCTGAAGTAACGAGACGGACCCCTAATCTTGAGCTAGTCAAAATTCGACAGGATTCCATCTTACCAGGATAAGATGTCTATATTATGGCTCAACAGGCCACGCAAGTTTATTATCTCTCATACTCGTGACAAACCGACGAATGTCTTAAGGGTTGGGATGTTGTGTACAAGGTATCGCCACACGGTAAACTACATGTACCAAACAATGAAGATTACAACTTAGACTCGAACACATATGACGGAGAGTTCTTTCAAGAAGAGGGGCAAGAAGGGACTTTTGAGATAGACTTAACTGAAGCGATCGGAATGGAAGTCGACAATAAAAGGGTTGTTGACGAGGACGCTGGAGATGAGGTTGAAAATGTGAAGGACTTAGAATTACTTCAGTTGTTACATTTAGGCAATGACAATGATGACAACATTGCTCCTTCGGATAGTGATGATTATATCGACATAGCTGATAGTGATGATGAGACTTATGATCCAGCAATTGGCTATTCTTAGCGTCACCACATAGGGCAGGCATGAATGTCCACCCCGGAAGCAGCACCATAAATGCCGGTGGAGCTGGCATCCCATAACACCACCGCTAGGACCCCGGAGGACCCTAATGACAGCACTATGGAACGCCAACCCCCAATAGGTCTTACGTTTACAGATGAAATCCGCAAGCATACTGATCTGTCGTTGTAGCATTTCACCCGGAAGTATTCAGGGTATCGTTATTTATATTTTCCCAAAGGAAGGCAAGGATAACAAATGTTCTGACATGAGTATGGGCAAAGCAGTCATGTATGCATAATATCCAAATGATCATAACAGGGGTAAACATTTGTAGTTCAAGATAGTGGACACACACATGTACTAGTCAAGAGATTCCTACACTCAAGAATAAAGAATAAAAAGAATATTCTAGTCAGGAGTAGAGGGTTCTATATAGTTAGATTGCTATGAGCTAAGTTATCATACATGTACACAAAATAGTGCTAGGTATGTGTGAGTTGGATCGGGAGGCCACCGAGTACTGGTCTGACAGCAACCTCATGTGACAATTTACATACTCCTACACCATGGCCGAACGTGGAGGAATTCAAGGGGCGGACAGAGCTGTCACCACTTGCTGCTTACCCCTCGACCGTGGGACATGAAATGCATTCACCCGCCACTATATACCCAGGCACCTCGCCCGCATACATAATGACCACCCAAGTCCCCCGAATCCCCGACCCTATGGATCGACAGGTAAGAGACTTGGGCGTACCCGAAAGCATGATGAACCACCCCCTCAACACACAAATAGCTCTACTCATGAATATGATATGAGAGTGAAGCACCTAAGCCAACTTAGCATATGCATGATATGTAAACTATAGACTAGTCTAAATATCACATATAGACTAAATAGACTATATATAGCCAAGTATGAAATGAGCATAACATATGAACTATAGACTAGCACACATATCATGAACATGTCACCAAGACTATACTCTAGTTCATAGCATCTACTATATGAATATAAGAGTAAAGCTAATTAGAAGAACATGATGAATATAAGAATGAAATACTTCATCTTTATTCTCACTGTCGACGAGATATGGTCGGCAGTCTACCGAGGGGTATGCCCAAGGTAGTAGATTGTCGGCAGACAGGTGCGCAAGCTACGAACTAGATGGTGACGCAAGACAACACACGAGATTTTATCCAGGTTCGGCTGCCGTGAGGGCGTAATACCTACATCTTGCGTTAGATTGTATTGCTGTGTGTATTAATATGTGTTTTGAGGGGGTCCCCTGTCCGCCTGATATAGTCTAGGGGGCAGGGTTACAAATCTAAAAACTAATCCTAGTCGGTTACAATTGCCATAGCTGGCTGGATAAGGATTCCTATTCTAACCGACCCGGATCTTACTTGATCTTCAAGTTTGCTCTCCTCCCTTGTGTGGGACGCCAAGCATATCGACCAGGCCACACGTCATCCTTGTCATGGGCCAAGCCCACTGATCTGAGCCAGCCCAAGTCTAGCCGTAGGGGTATAGGGGTTAATACCCCCATAGCTAGTCCCTGAGCACTATGCATTGTGATGCGACACACCGTCTTGACCTTCTCCGAACAGTGAGGCTTGGACTCTTGTCATCTCCAACCAGTCAAAGTGCCATCCAAGTAGTTGTTGGAAGCCTCCGACCAGCTTAAAATATAGCCGACCACCGTTGTCGTTGGAGAAGTAGGTTGTCCGAAGAATGTATGGTGCTCTTGAGAAAAAGAAAATGATTTTCTTCCTGGTGAAGTGTGCCCACTTGTATTTCTGAAAAGAAATGTAAGCAGGGTAAACAAAGTGTAGAGGTCAAAAAATAAGCACATTCACCGTAAGGTGAAGTGTGCCCACTAAGTCCCCGAGCCTGCGAATAAGTGACGTAGGCATGTGATGCCAGGGTCTTAAAATAGATTGTCTTGGAAACTAGATACTGAGATGCACCGATAGGTGCATCGTACCGATGTACTCCCCGAGCTTGCAAGAAGGCAAAATATGAGCCTTGTAGCAAGGTCTAAAAAAGCACTGACCTCTGAACTGCATGCGAGTTAAATTTCACATATAGCCGAGGAAAAAAGGCCTCAAGCTGTGGTCGAGGAGTGGTTAACGAGTCCCTAAGCACAGCGTAAGGCGTGGTCAACGAGTCCCCGAGCATGATCGGGGAGTGTATCGTGCTCGGTGGTCTGAGATGGACTGTAAGCCCCAGACCAGTCCCCGAGCGTTGCGTATCTCTAACACCTTCTCTGTCATATTCTGTCGTTCTTTCTCTCTCTTTCTTCTTATTTGCATTATTTTTTTGACCTGACCCGTTAGCTCAGAAAGTTGCCTGATGTGACGTGGCAGTCATGTCGTTGTCTTGTCAATCAAACTGTGGACCGGCGTCTGTCACGACGTGTCAGCGTGGGCCCTCCCACATTGTAATCAAGGGAGCGCATTTACTGGCGCTGGTACTAGTAAAAAGTGGAAACCACACAGCGCGTGCCGTGTTTCACACGCACGACCCCCGAGTATCTCGGGGAGGTGGAACAACGCGATTAATGGGATAAATAGCCGCTGTGCAGTCATTCCCCATTTACACCCGATAGTTGCTTTTATAAACCAAGCGTCTTCTTCATCTAGCCCATAGTCCCCATTCCCCTCCACAGCCGCCATTAGTGAACCTTGTCGCCGTTAGAAGCGACGCGCTCTCTGTCCACAAACTGAGCCGAAGCCAAGAGGCGAGAGAGGATGGCCAAGACGGAGGCGATGAAGAGGGCGGAGGTGATGAGGAAGGAATGGTGGAAGTCAAAGTCCACCGAGTCATCCATCAACGACCTCGTCGGCCTTGGGGTGCTCCATGACAAGGAGCTCGGAGGCTGGAGAGCATCGGAGTGAGAAAGCGTCCCCGATCCCCGACCCGGTGAGATCGTTGTATTTGAAGATTTTTTCCAAGAGGGGATTTGGGGTTCCTGTTCATCCGTTCCTCCAAGGCCTTTGCCTGTACTACGAGATCAGGATTTGCAATCTGCATCCCAACTCGATCCTTCTTGTCTCGATGTTCATCCATCTGTGTGAGGCTTTTGGGGGATTTCTACCACATTTCGACCTCTTCCGCTATCTTTTCTGTCTTCAGAAGAAAGGGTCCAGGGAGGTTCGCAGATTGCTGGCGGGGTGTACCTGACACTTTGTGATGGGATGAAATCGGAGTACCTCAGCTGCCCCTGGAATACCTCTCTTGGGGAATGGTACAAGAAGTGGTTCTACATCTGAGAAGAGCCCAACACTGCCATCTTTTGTGACGTTGGTTATATCCCGAAGAAGGGGGTCAGTTGGAATGAGCGGCCAGAGTACGCCAGGTAGGTGAGGGAAGTCATGGCGCTACTCCCGTGGAACCATCTGGACGGTCCAGCAGTGGTCGAGAGCTTCATTAGCCGACGAGTACAGCTGTGCCAAAAGAGGGTGCATGCCGGCTGTGAGTACTAGGGTTCGGCCGACCAGATGAGGATGCGTCAGAGGTGGTTGCACGAAGACGAGATCAATCAGAGGATCGCAGATCTGTTCAACCTAGCAGACCCGGCGTACCAGCCTCTGAGCGTCATCGTGCACGCGTTCAAGCTCATCCGACCAGCTCCGAAGGTAACTCTGACATCTATCTTTTCTGTCATGTGCATAGTTGATAAAAACAGCTCTTATAAGTCCTGTAATCCTCATGATGGTAGGTGCACGGCGTGGAGAGGCACGCACTGTACGTGTCCTTGGCGCCAGGGATGGACCATCCGAGGAGCGTGGAGCCCCCACCGCGGAACGTGGAGCGATGCTATGCTCACGTTAACGTGGAGAAGGGAGATGGAGCACCAAGCACCGGGACAAGCACCGGTAGCAAGAGGATAGAGAAGCACCCAGCCGCCCCCGAGCACTCGAAGAAGAGGTCGGGGAGTTCAGAGACCACGGAGGTGCCGGAAAATCTGACCAACAAGCGACGTTAGATAATACAAGACTGGTCGGATGAAGATGAAGAAAACGACCCGACCGCTGATCTGCTCAATCCTCGTCGGAGGAAGGATGTAGAGCAGACGGTCCAGGAGGGGCCGTCGAGACCAGCAGCAGCACCAGCGCGGGGAACGCCGACAATGTCAACCGCGGCTACATCACATGTGCCGCCACCAAGTGATGGTGGCCAGGGCTCGTCGGGACAGCAGGGGAGCCAGGGACGACCGCGTCGGAGCGCATTCTCAGCCGCCCATCGTCAAGCGGACATGTAAGTATCTGTACGTCAGTAATCATTAGTAGTAAAGGTAAATAATAACATGCAACATTATCTGTGGTTGTATCAAACTATAGCTCGGCATCAACGGAAGTCCTCGAGGAGCTCGCCACTGGTGGGAAACCAGCAACAGCTGGCGAGAGGGCGACCACCGAGCAGGTGGCGCCAAGTCCCTGCCAAAAGGAGCCAACAACGGTGGAGGTAGCCGCACTGTAGCATTTCGTTTGTATTTGGTAATAATTGTCCAACCATTGACTAATTAGGCTCAAAACGTTCGTCTCGCAAAGTACAACCAAACTGTGCAATTAGTTTTTGATTCCGTCTACATTTAGTACTTCATACATGTACCGTAAGTTTGATATGACGGGAAATCTTCTTTTTGCATAGTGCCAAATTCAGGAGTTTGGGGGAACTAAACATGGCCTTAATACCATTACCGTGCCCCAACCAGACAAATTAGAGTTTTACTCAAATGCAGTTGCCTGATATTTTGTTTTCTTATCAGTCAAATTTCGCACAACATCACTTGTATACTGCCGGAACATCACAAAGTGCATCACGGAACATTCTAAAATACATCACAAAACATCACATGTATTTTAGCTGCCGCCTGAGAACATCACATAACATTAAAATATAGCATCTAACACAATGGAACATCACATGTGTATCACTTGAACATCGCAAAAAACAACGTAGAACATCACATGTATACTACGCAAACATCACAACATTATAGAACAACATGTACTACATGAACAATATATATATATATATATATATATATATTATGTGAACATCATGAAATACATCACATAACATGTTAACCATTAGTCACCTGGTACAGAGACACACCCAACAAATTAAGTAATCACTAATGCCACCGCCGCTCCCTTCACAATTCCATTCCCAAACCGTATCATTAAAAAACCGCAGAACAAGTTGTGTGTAGTTAGTGCCAGTCAGTCCACTCGGACGAGACTCCGCGTTGAGTATGAGACTGGACTCTAGTCTAGTATATAATAACAAGAGAACCCGACCGATGGCGACGATCCATCCCGTCCAACTCCCAACGCAACCTGACAAAGTGACAATGCCGACCACTGCCCATCGTCAACAATCCACCACCACGGGGACGACGAAGAAGGGCCTCCTCGTCCTCCTCCTCTCATGCTGCCTTGCAATGGCGACGGCAGTGGGAATGGAGCCCTCAGATGCCAGCGCCATCGCCGACCTCGTCCAATCCCTCGCGACGCCGCCCTCCTCCTGGACCGCCAGCGGCGACGCCTGCACCACCTTCGAGGGGATCATCTGCTCCGCCTCCAGCCGCGTCACCGCCATTGACCTCGCCGGGAAAGGCCTGGCCAGGACTCTACCGCCCTCCCTATCCTCGCTCACTGCGCTGGAGTCGCTCCAGCTCTGGGGCAACTCGCTCACCAGGGTAGTGCCGGCGGGCCTGGGCGAGATCGCGACTCTCAGGAATGTCTCCCTGTCCAACAACTTCCTCTAGGGGCCGGTGCCGAGGTTCGCCGAGGGTGTGGCCACCACCGACGTGGTCGACGGGAACAGTTTCTGCTCGGACGAGCCCGAGAGGCCGTGCAGCGCGCAGATGAGCGCTTTGCTCCGGGTGGCCGAGGGGTTCGGCTACCCCGTTTCGCTTGCGAGGACATGGAGGGTGATGTGACTGTAGCGGCTAGTATTCTTGCACCTAACAATTCCTACATGGATTCTACAGTTAGTAATTCTGAAATACCTGTTGATGGAGATGACACTATGGTGATGGTTAATTATTTGGGTAAAGGTTGTGAAAGTTATCACAATGAGTCCAAAATTGTGAAGAATGTTGCCGATGTGAGTGCTCCTACTCAAGTAATTACTGCTAGCCATATTCATGATCCGATAAATAAAGATGATGCTAGAGCTATGTCAAAGCCGAGGACGGCTTTGTTTCAAGAAAAGGAGAATGATGAGACCATGGCTCCGCAAGTTAATATATCCGGTGATTTATCAGCTAACAATACTAAATATCCTTGTTTCATAAAGTTGGGTGCATTCTCATTTGATATAAGGCAAAATATGAAGAAGGAAGGAGATCTATCTTCTACTGCTATCTTGTCAACTAGGCTAATTTTCCAACGAGTTAATTTACGCAAGCAATATGAAAAGCAATTTGTGCAGATTGGTTCGATGCTTTGTGAGATCAAGTTGGACATCACTTGAATGCTGATCAGATTACTCCAACTTTGAAGCGAGATACAAGCAATCAGATCTTGTGTGATTGGCTCAAATATATTAGCGTGATGGTCTTAGTACTAGTGCTTTGCATTGTTACCGGATTGTTTTATTGTTTCTATCTATGCGTGGGGCTACTAGCAGGTGCTAGTTTATATTTATTTAGCAAGTCTTTGTTTTCATAGTCCAGTCCGACACGTTATGGTGCCTGCGTGCGCCTGTGCTGGTTGAACCAGGTGAGTCAGGCTGTGTCCCCGTGTCTGCGCACACGTAGGGCTGGCCTGCGAGCTATATAGCCCAGGTGACATCCCGTGTAATTTTTAGGTTGGATTTTATTTCGTGGAGTTTATTTCCGTCGAGCCGCCACTCGAGAAACCCTAGAGGTTGTTGATCCATATCCCTTGTGGATTTGCGTGGAGTTGCGTGATCGAGCTGCTACAGCTTGAGCGCGTCGCTTGGAATTCTTGGAGTTCCCTCTCTTCTGATCGTGGTCGTCGAGGCTGCGGGTGGAAGGTTTATCTTAGGGTTTGGTTTGCAACATCTATTGTAAGCCGTTCCCATCTATCTTTGATATTGCTATTACTGGTGAAATTATTTTTGTCCATCCGAATTACACTTCTTGGTCAATATAATTGCCGTGAGATTTTTCTACTCTTTGGATGTTGCTGCTTCCTCATTGGTTCGATATTATTCTTGGAGAGAGGAAATACTTGCTAGTGCTGCTATTCAGTTTGTGGACGAACTATTATTTTATTCTGCGCACAGTGTTCGACGTTCTCTATATTTAGATACGTGAAATTTGATTGAGTACTAGTCGACAGCTATTATTCTCTTTTGTATTGGCTAATTAAAATAGTCTCATTCAAATCAGTCTTCACGTGAGAAGTGCACAGCATGTATCCTTGCTTGCTACGAGCTATTGTTGGAAGAATTATTAGTATTATCTAGTTAAGCAAACAGGGGTATATTTTATTATTCAGAAAATATCTAGGCTGCATTATTGGTGGAATTTCTTACGTAAATTCCAGAGAAGTTGCTCTTGCGATTGTGTACCGTGAAAGATTAGGCAAAATTATTTAAACTTCGTAGGCGTGTCCTTATCAGCATGGCAGGGCCTGACCTGCGGCACCGAGCCAGATGTAAGCAAGATCTTCCTGCATGCCGCAAACTTTTCAGGGACGATCTCGTCGGCCATGGCGAACCTAACGGAGCTTCTAAGACTTGACCTGGGCGAAAACCGCCTCGCCGGGGAGATACTAGACGCTCTAGCGACATTGCCCAAGCTTGGGTTTCTTGATGTTACCAACAATCGCCTCACCGGCCAGCTGCCCAAGTTTCGGCCGTCGGTTCGTGTGTTGTCAGATGGGAACACGTTTTGGGCACCATCGCCCTCACCATCGCTCTCACGTGATGCTGCTGCAGCTGCGGCCTCATCAAAGTTGAATGCAGGAAGTATCCAGATTGTAATTGGGGTTCTTATGGCTCTTCTTGTTACCTGAATGAAAGGGGGCAATCCTATATATTGGCGTGATCAATAAATAAAATAAATGGTCGCTTCTAAATAAACTCTCATGTGCTTGTCATCAGAGACCTAATGTTAATATTAAATGGTCGCTTCTAAATAAACTCTCATGTGCTTGTCATCAGAGGCCGAGCATCTCCAAGTGTTTGCCAAATCAACTTGGCATCCATCTATTTTTGGTAAAACAGGAAAAATTGTGCTCCAACAGTTTTAGCATACAACTTGACAAATTTTAGCAACTTGGCAAATCTCCCTCCTCCACGCGCATATTTGCGCGCTGACCGCGAGCGCGCATCACTCGCGCATCCGGCTTCACGTGCATATTTAAGCGGGGCTCTTCGTTTCTTAGCGGGGTTCTTCGTTCCTCGTTCGCTTAGCGGGGCTCTTCGTTCGCTTAGCGGGCCTCTTCTTATTTTACCAAGTTCAAATGACAAACTCTTAGAGAAAGTCTATTTTTCATTTGTCATATATCTTAGCAAGTTATCAAATCACGATATTTGCCAAATGAATTTTGGCAAACTCTTGGAGATGATGTCACCAATCTTACTGGGATAACTTGAATCTGGGATACGAGAAAGAAGAAGACCACTGGCGAGTGGCGAGTGCATTGCATTTGCACAGGCAACCGCCGATCGAGCTGCTGCAGCTGCAAGAACGCAAGTTGCGTGAATTCCGTGTCATGTCACGGAGAGGCGCCACGCCAGCACGGGGCGTTGCTGCTATAGTGCTATCACAGCTCCCTTGGGGCACGGATTAGCAAACGCGATGGATTAGAGTACCCCACACCAACACAACGAGATGCAGCACATTTGTTTGTTCAGTGAGGAAACAAAACCTTGTATAGTCGAGATGCAAAGACGAGAGGATGTTGGTGTGCTCTTGATGCAGAAGCGGCACGTATTCGCCCAAGCAAATACGGGAGGAAATCCTGAACCCAGAGGCGATTTCCTGCTATCGCACCTCCCTTGGGCACGGATGGGCAAACGCGATGGATTAGAGTACCACACAGGCACTGCACACAGCAGGGGGGGCAGGGAGAAAAACAGCAGCGCAGCTGAGGTCTGCAGAGTGCAGTTTTGTTACCCGGCCTTGTTTAGATGTCATCCAAATTTTAAGTTTTTTCACTCTCTCTCCATCACATCAATTTTTAGCCGCTTGCATGGAGTATTAAATGTAGGTAAAAAAATAACTAATTATACAGTTTAGTTGGAAATCACGAGATGAATCTTTTGAGCCTATTTGGTCCACGATTGGACAATATTTATTAAATAAGACGAAAATGGTACTATTCATCGGGTTCAAATTTTTTGCAAAGTGAACAAGGCCCCGGTTGATTTCAGCTGGGGGATACCCAAATTTATTCTCCAATTCTACTATACAAAAAAAGAAGATTCGTCATCATATTAAAATGTCGGCACATATATAGAGTAGTAAATATAGATAAAATTAAAAACTAATTTCACAGTTTTGTTCTACTTTGCGAGACGAATATTTTAAACATAATTAATCAATGTTTGAACAATTATTACTAAATAAAAACAAAATTGTTACGGTGTTTAATAGTAAATCGGGCTGGCCCGATTCGGGCATCTAAACGAGGCCTGGCTGGAAAAACCTGCCTAAGCACAGGGTACAAGCATGGTACAGAGACAAGAGACAAGCAGCAAAATGGAGAATTGGAGAGACTGGCCACCAACTTGATTACAGATTAACTTTAATGGGTCATCCTCCCCGCGCAGGTTGCTGACTGGCATTGGCTGGGGTTTCAAGGCTCACGACCAGCTTGCGAGGATGTAATACTTCAGTACTTTCGGTTTCTTGTTTTGTTTGTAAGGCTGCATTTAGATGCAAAAATTTTTGCAAAATGTTCCTGTAGCACTTTTTGTTGTTATTTGACAATTAATATCAATCATGAACTAATTAGGTTTAAAAGATTTGTCTCATGAATTTCGTCTAAACTGTGTAATTAGTTTTATTTTTTTATCTATATTTAATGCTTCATGCATGTATCACAGATTCGATGTGACGGAGAATCTTAAAAAAATTTACAAAATTTTTTGCATCTAAACTGGGCCTAAGAATAAGAATGTCATGCTCTCAAGTTCTTTTGTTTGTTTTTACGAGAATATAGTGTTCATGAACATGCCTAGTTTGACTTAAGGTTTGGTTAAGTAGCTCTTCCGTGAATTAACAAACTTTTGCTCAATGTTTGACGATTTGTCTGAGTACCAAGTCCCCATTTACATATCTATAGAAAGAACTTGTATAGTCAAATAGCAAGACCCTGAAACATTGGAAATCGATTCCGTGCTCATATTTTCCAAGCTGCACTTTTGCACTAAACGAGGTCAATGCAAAATGCCCCAAATGCGCACATAATTGTCCAGAAGAAGAAGAGGAGCAAGAGACTGAGTCACAACATTCCGGAGAAGTTCAGTAAATCTACTCATATCCAGGCTATACATATATAGCGTCCAAAAATACACGACAGTTTTGACAGTTGACACAACTAACCCAGTCACCATCCAACATTTATCAAATACTAAGACAATGCAGAACACATGTGCACAATGACCGGGCCAGAGCACACTAGCGAAAGAAGAAAAGATCATACTTTTTTCTTGCTCCAAGCAGCAGTATAATAGGTGCAGTTGAATGTATCAGTATTCTGGTCTGTGCTTAATGGCATTTGAAACCATGACAGACAGAGAGGATAATGATCAGAATAAGTGCAATGATTATTCCCAGGACGATGAGCTTGATTTTCATGTTCTGTAACCACATCTTTCTCCTCACATTTGTTCCTTGCTGTCTGAAATCTTGTGCCTGCAACAAACCCAGACAAATTATAAGAAACTGACTATTGTTTCACATACCCCAAATCGACCATGCAAATAGGAGTTATCACAAAATCAAAATAGATTTAAGATCATTCACTCTTCTAAAACCCAAAAAAGAATCGATAGAAAGGTTACGCATCCATTTCAATACTTTGTATTTATACTTGCCTATAACGCTAACAAGTCAACAATGGTATTCTTGGTTTTTGACATAGTATATGCTGCTTACTTGCTTAGAGGTACTTCAGCATATATGGAAACTAATTGCCTTTCTAACCTACAGATATTCAGACATCTATGGAAACTAACTTGCCCTCCTAGGCAACATGTACGCCCTCTGACATCTATGAAAAACAATACAATATTCAGTGGAGCACTACAGAGCAGGATAAAGGAATGCATGAAGACCTGTGAGCGCAGATTCTCAGTCTTGTCGACAAGCAGCTCAATCTTCTCTCCACGATCTAGAACCTGCATTGAAAAAAGAAGAAAAAAGCAATCAGAACATTCTTACAGTGGCCATCAATAGCAACAGTCTAGATTGTAAAGCTCGATCAATCCACAAATTGTACCTTTTCAATGTTTTCCATCATAACACCCTTGACTTCTGAAACCTGCGCCTTCACTTTGGCCAGCTTGCTAACCTCTTCAGGGTGATCCACACAATACTGCATGTGCTCTTTAAGTTTTGATCTGCAGAAAGTACATATTGTTTTAAGGGGGAAAAACTAGTCCGATGAGGCACAATATATTCACCGAGTTCAAGACCTTGGTGATACATACCCGAACTCTCGGTTGAGGCTGTTAGCTGCGGCAGTAGCAGCTTTCCCACCACCATACCTTTTTGTGAAATCCTCCTTAACCCTATCCATGAAAGCAATGGGAATTTGTTGTCCCACCGATTCAACAGCAACAACACAGTATGCTGCAAAGCAAAGTACGGCATTAGACCTGTAAATTTATAACTTCCGGAATTTAAAATTGATTGACATGGGACTATTGCAACACAAACCAAATTTTCTTGAGAAGTGTGCGCTTTATGACAGGGTGGCAGAAAGCACTTTCGAGTTCTTTTATTAAAAAAAAGTATAAAAAAAAGGCTAATGGACCATGTTTGTAATGTAAAACTTTTGGCATCAGCCCTTATTGGCTGGTTTAAGTTGTGAGAACATACAACATTTTAGCATGTGAAGCAATATATACAAACATTAATGTTTAATGGTCCAACAATATGACCTCCAACTCACCTTATCGTGTATTCAAAATGAGAATAACATCTTAAATCTAAGATGCTAGTAAGCACGGTAGAAATAAGATGATGTTGTTACAAAGACTAGAACTGGTAAACAATCGATTACATGCACTCAATATGACCTGATTTAATATTGAGTGTAAGCTTCACCTCTTAATGATACATGGATCCAGTATGAGTCGACAAGGAAAAGGCCAAGGTATGAAACAAAGCGAGACAAACAACCAAAAATGAACAGGACAAACACTAATATTGCAATAGTGTAAGTATTCTTAGAAGAGTCATTCTCACATTATGTAGGCTGCATCAACAGACCCTTAGTCTAATGATGGGCAGATTACCTACCCCACCTGTGTCATATCCAGTTATTATTTATGAAATCACATTGATGACAATGTCTCCTCTAAACAATGTACGCCAAAATAAAACTTATGGCCTATGGAATCTTACTGTGACAACATACCATAATAAAAAAGATAATAATATATTCAAACCATCATTCAACACAAAACACAAAAAAAGACAATTATAACTACTGTAATATGTTGGTTCTTAAATCAGGAGGAATTACCTAAGACAAATGTGCATGAAAAGCATGTGTAACAAGGGGCCAAAAAAACAAGCATGCAGCAGCTACCACTCATCACCAAATATATATCTACTAAAAATATCAAACTTATTGGCAGCACCTGTGAATACCCTGCGCTTAACTAATCTAGCACGGTACTCCACATATCTAGAAGTACTTCGAGCTCCGGTCTCAAATGATGGATGGTACCATCTAAGCAGGGCTTCACCGGTTAACCCAGTTAATTAAGGCGTGCACAACTGGGAGCATACTTCTCAGAAGTTCTCACACAACACGAACTCACATCACCGGCAGCACGACCACCAACTGCAATCAAAACCATCTAACCGCATACCAACCAAATCAGTAAGATCTACACAAGTAGCCAAAATCAAGCATGCATATCTGCTACGGACAGATCGGATAAATTCCGCAACGAATCGCACGGGTAATAAAAAGGATCATTCGGGAAGGCAGGAAAACTCACTGAATCCGTCTTCCACGAGGTAATTGAAGGTGTGGCCGTCGCAGTTGTAGGTGAACTTGTTGTTGCTTGCGGGGAGCTTCATGAGGCACTGGGAGGCGATGGTGGTGAAGTTGCCGGTGAACTCCGTGTACTCGGCCAGTATGACCGTGCCACGGGCCACGAACGCGTAGATCAGCGACTGCTGCCCCATGGCTGCTTCTTCGTCTCTGCTTCCCCCTCTTCCCCGCTCGCGGAGTTTGGCTCGCCGCCGATGACTTAGGCCTCGCTGCTGGCGAAACCCTAAGGCTAGGCTAGATCTCGGCGAGGTGGGATGCGGGGGAGGGGGAAAGGTCGGTTTCGCTTCTCCGTGGGGTTGAAGGAGGGGAAATAGTTGGGGTGGAAATGGAAAGGAAATCAAATTTTGTTGATAGAGTTTTGCATGACGGTCCTTAAAACAGTTTTATTAACAGCAAGATCATGGCCTTGCTTGTTGGACTCGAGTCTTGATCAGGCTTCGGTTGACGAGCTGTCCAGCTCATGGTTGTTTATCTCTCTTTGAAAACCTTTTTTTAATTATCTCACCCCACTTGTGTTAGTTCAAGAGAGCAAGCTACAAACTCAGTGAAGTAACTGTCACTCCTACTATTATACTGTGCACTCAATACTGTGTTTTTGAATTATAATATAGAATTTTTTGTTAGATTAGTAAAAAACATGTTTCTGCTTTCTATAATGACGGGCTATATCTTTTTTTTTCTTATATAACATGCTTATATAGGTGTTGCCCTGAAATGGCAAACTAAAAGTGCCACCATGACTAAAATGTTATGCGTACATAGTGCAAATAGACAGTGCCACAATGGTAAAATAACATGGAGATTAACACATGTATGAAAACTAATGAAGATTAAGCACGTATGACAAGATGAAATATATACTCCGTTCCATCCTAAGTTAGTATTGAAAACTAATGAAATATCCGCTTTGACTTTTCCTTAGTCAAATTCATTTATCTTTGACCGAGTTTATTAACAAAATACATCATTGCCTAAAACATCAAAGTCTATACATAGATTATTTTCCAAAGGAACTTGATATAACAAAGCGAGGGGGTGTTATTGGACTTTCTCAAAGTTTGAAATACGAACTACCCTGTTCGTTTCGCTGAAATTTGACTGATGCTACTACTTATGCTGATTTGTTGTGAGAGGAAAATACTATTTCTTCGCTCAAAAGTACTGCCGAAGAGTAGGGCGATAATATTTTTATATGGACTTAAGAGAATACAAATGCATATCATATAAGTTTTATTAAAATTAGTTCCTATGTTTAGAATATCCCTAGAAATGAAAGAGCTTGTGATTTCATCATTTAAAGCCTCCGTAGAAATTTTTATTGATCCAAAATGGACACTAGAAAAATATTATGGGATGACATCAGCTCGAGATAGTCGCCCTATTCTTCAGCAGTACTTTTTAGTAAACGAACATTACTTTCCTCTCACAATAAATTAGCATAAGCAAAAATTCAGCGAAACGAACAGGGGATGGGCAATGGTGGAGGTGTTGACCACAAAGAGAGAGAAGGGAGGGTGGGGTTGGAGTCGTGCAAGGCCGCTGAAGCAGGACGTGAGCGAGAGATGAGAAGGATTGTTGAGGGAGTAGAGGCAGGGTGAGGAAATGGAGATAAAAGAGGCAAGCCATTAATCATGGATCCAAACATATATATACTATACTAACAACTACAATTAGCTATTTTTTAGCCAAAGCTATATTAGACTTAGTTGTTCAAACAACCTTAGATGCACTATAAGGTGTTTTAGGGTCCGTTTGGTAGGCATCTGGATTGTCCTCAAATATATTAGATTCAAATTATTTCCAGAAACATTTATCTAGAGAATCAGAATCATTTTTATGGACTGTTTGACTAGCGCATCGGTTTTTTGAAATTAGAACTAGAGAAAAACCAAATTTGGGTGTTTATGTGGATTAGTAAAAAACAAGAATCGGTTTTAAGTGATTCCTTACGAAACATTTCTCTTTTTATACTGTTTGATGTGATTATAGCGATTCTACTAAAATTTTAAACGTTTGTCGCTGCCACCGTTAGTTTTTTTTTACCAAGCTAAGGCTATATTTAGTTCCCAAAAATTTTCAAGATTCTCTGTCACATCGAATATTTAGACACATGCATGGAGCATTAAATGTAGACGAAAAGAAAAAACTAATTACACAATTTGGTAGAAAAAAAATGAGATGAATCTTTTGAGTCTAATTAGTCTATGATTAGACACTAATTGATAAAGTGCTATAGAAAGCCAAAAATTTTCACGAACTAAACCCACCCTAGATTAACCACCTAAATCCCGTGCTTTGCGGTGAAAGTGCGTTTACTTTACCCTCGTCCTGTCAGGGTCAACCCTACTCCCCAATCACCGCGTGGCAAAATCCCGAGGCCCCATTTCTTTACTCCTGCCGTCCTGCGCAGGGCGCGGCACCCTTTCCAGTCTTCTCTGAGCGGCTCCCCGCTCCATCACTCACTCTCTCTCCACCGCAAGTGCACAGTGTCACTGACCACTGCGAGCTCTCCCCCTCCCTCGAGTCTCCACACTCCCTGATCTGTTCGCATTAGTCTCCCGTCGCACGCTCCTCCGAAACCCTAGACCCGCCTCGCGAGTTGCTTCGCTGCTTGCCCCCATGGAACCGTCCCCGGCAGTCACTGCGGAGCTCTGGTGCCCACCGCACCTCGCCGCGGGCGGCGGCCGCCAGGTGGAGGCGACCTCGGCCGTCACGGAGAAGAGCAGTGGCGGCCGCGTAGGAGGCAGCGCCGTCAGGAGAAGGCCGAGGGAGACCCCGGCGTCCGAGGAAGACTCGTCCCGGATCGTCTCTACTTCCGGCGGCGGCGGCCAGGATTTGGTAGGTCCTCTCACTGCATTGACTCGTGATCCGTGTGGCATTTGGCGTTTTGGGGCCAATGGGGCTTCAGGGGTGGGAATTGTTAGGTTTCCAAGACAAAATGTTAGCGTCATGGTTTAGTGTGCAACTGAGCATGCCGGTGTGATCTGTTTATCTGTACCGCTGACCTCAGTGTACGTCGTCCTAATTTTGGCAATATTACTCTCATTGCTGTTTTTATTAGCTCTGTTCAGTTTGTGAGTAATGAGCTACTGAACGAGCATTGCAGCTGTAGCTAGTGGCGTAGCAACTGTAGCCTGTTTGTAGTTGAAGTAAATTAGGTTTCATTAGAACAATTTGATTTTAGAACGGCAGGGGTACCTTTACACCTGCTTTGCTAGTATTAAAATTTTTGTGACAGCCATCTTATGAGAAGAACTGCAGTTGCTTAGCGGGGAAAAAATGTTAGGCCAATCCATTGCAGGAGTACTAGCAAAAGTACCTAATGTGGTTAAATTCTGTACTGTCATGTACTTATAATCATGTTGTGTAATTTATCATTCAGATATGAGGGTTCAATAAGATGGCACAATTACTCTGCACATAAACTCCATTCTTATTGTGGTATCGCAATGTTTAAGAGTGCCAGTTTTTGCTTGGCAACTTAACGTGATGGCATGATCTAGCCTTTAGGAAGCAAAACTGGCCATGTTGAGTGGCATGTGCTTGATAACTCCACTTTTAGTGTAATATTTGTTGGAACTATGCATGCTGTGATACTCTAATAAATGAAAGGCTGTTGCTAGATAAACAATGAAGTCCAATCAGCTCTCTACAGTACTTATTACTAACCAACTAATGTTGACCCACAAAATGTTTTGGCTGGAATTCATAATTGCAGGTGATGCTATGGTACCATGGTCCACTGGTTCTTATATAATTTTGGTATTGTGCATCAGTATATATACAACCTATAAAGGCTTGCAATTAGAATGATCTTAACCAAATGTTGGTATCTGCATTTATGCTTGCATTTAGTAGCCTGCCATGGTTGCATTCTTAGAAATCATACTTAATCATTATTGGCCATATATGATCTATGATTTTTTTCAGTGGTTGCTAACTTGCTATGACAGTTGCCCCATATGTTCAAATCATGTTCTGTGTTGAATGTTGGCATTTTAAACAACTGTTTTAACTTTCGAGATGAGAAAGTCTTGGTTACATTTTAAAATAAAAAGGACCAAATATTTATGGCATTTGTGGAGAGCTGAAGTTTAATTGTTCTTACCCTTGTGTATCCTGATCTTTTTATGAGCAGACCGATCCAGAAGCAAAACGTTCCAAAACAAATAAGTCCAGTAATAATAATGGCAGTCTAAGAACAGAGGCTGAGACTGACTCAAGAAGTGCTGGCAAGGCTGTTAGTAAAAGCCTTCCAGCAGCAGAGCCACCAAAACAAGATTATATCCATGTCAGAGCAAGGAGGGGCCAAGCAACTGATAGCCATAGTCTTGCAGAAAGGGTAAGTGGATTGTAATATTTTCTGTTTTGACTATTCTTATATGTTACTATAATTTTTATACCATGTTGAAAATATTCCATTGTATGAATCCAAAGTGGTCTAAAGCGGTAAAAGTAGTACTGCTATAGGTTATATACAACATCAAATTGACCACTTAAAGAGCTTGTTGTTTTGACAGGCACGACGTGAGAAAATAAGTGAACGGATGAAAGTTCTCCAAGATCTCGTGCCTGGCTGCAACAAGGTGCACTTCGATCTCAACAGGCATCCAGTGTCATTCATGTTTTCTCATTTTAATCCTTCTCGAGCTTCCTTCCTGTTAATAACGAAATGATTTTTTTTTCTTGCTTGGTCAGGTTATTGGCAAAGCATCAGTACTTGATGAGATAATTAATTACATCCAGTCGTTGCAATGCCAAGTTGAGGTATGCCAGTTTTCGATAACTGTTGCTCCTATAGAATTGATTTCCCCTCCATATTCAAGCTAACGATATATAATTTGTGCTTGCAGTTCCTGTCCATGAAGCTTGAGGCGGTTAATGCCCACGCGAACCAGGGAGTTGAAGCATTTCCAGTCAAAGATGTAAGTCAACTTTTAAAATGTGTAGTTAAGTCCAAGATGTACCAATTTGTGTTCATTCTTCGTGTGCTTTTATCTGCTGCTCCCCAAACACATGGGTGATGCTTTGTGAGGACTACTGAATTTTAGAAATAGTAACATTTGTGTTTGAAATCATGCATTGCGAGTTTTAAATATAAATTTGCAGAGGAGGATGCAGCACTGAAGTGTCTTTATGAATTTCTCTGTTTTTCTTTCATATGATTTGCCATTTCTTTTCGCATTCTCCACTAATCCCGGGTGTCTGTTCCTAAACTTAGTGTTTACTTTTGTCGTCGTTTGCAGTATGGTGCTCAGACATACAACACAGCCCCTGGGCTGACATTTGATACGCAAACCAGTAGAGAGTACGCCCAGGGCACTGGGCACGTCGACCTCGGAGTGGCTTCACATGCAGATTGGCAGTGGTTATGAAAGGGTTTCATGATCGAGATGAATCCAGGGTAGCCGCTAAATAAAGTGAACCATGATCAATCATGGCCGTGCTTGTAGATCATTTTTTGCATTTTTATTTTTTTTTGAAACCATCATGTTCCAAAACGCAGTTTTATTCATGCTTGGAGCTGCAATTCTAGTCGGAACATGTATTTTGATGAGGCGCTCATTTTTTTTCCCCATCTGAATCTCAAGACCGTTTCTGCTATTCATGTATTCCATGGAATTTCTGTAGATCGCGTTTGTTTGTCAGAAGAAGGATGAATAAATCAGTTCTTGCTTTGATGCTGTGATTTTGTGTTTATGTCCTGAACAAATCCATCCAAGGCCATCCTTCCGATTGCACGAGTTCTGGATTCAGACTTTCAGAGACCTCGACCATGCCCAACTAAAACCTCGCGAAAACCCAGCACAACTAGCGAAATCTCATTTTTACCCCTGTCCTACAAACGCGGTAACGGTTTCCGCAACACCCCTGCTGATCTCGCACACGAAATCCCGCTTTCGCCCCCGTCTTCTTCCCCCTTCCACCTTCCTTTCCCCTCCTCACTCCAGTCCTCCCATGGCTTCCACTGCCACGGCGGGACCTGCTCAGCCTGCCCGCTCCCCGTGACTCCGAGACCTCCTCCCCGACCGAGCCCTGCCCTGATCCCGACCCCCGACCCACCCTCGATCCGGCCCGTCCCAAATCCCAAATCCCAACGGGGTCTCTGGGGATGGCGGCGGCCTCACCGCCGCAGGATCAGCAGCAGCCGGTGGCGGTTGCGCGGGAGGACCCCGCGGCGCTGACCCCGAGGAGGGCCCGGTTCCCGCGCGCGTGCCACTACCGTCCGAACGCGGCGCCGCCCACCCCCGCACCCGCGCCCGCGCCCGCGCCTCCGCCCCCGCGGCCGAGGCGGAGCGGGAATGCGGGGGACGAGACGCCGGAGTACCGCGTGGTGACGCCGCTGGTGGAGGAGCCGGCGTCGCCCGCTGAGCTGCCGCGATGGAGATTGCGCGGCATGTGGGAGCTCGCGTCCGTCCTCAACTTCCTCCACGTAAGCGCTCTAGTTCTTCCGTGCCCTTCAGCCTTCAGCTGCTTCTAGGCCTTGTTTAGATTGGTGAATTGGGGAGAAAAACACTGTATCAGAATTCCTGTAGCATTTCGTTTGTATTTGGTAAAAATTATCCAAATTTTGACTAACTAGGCTTAAAATGTTCGTCTCGCAAAGTACAATAAAACTGTGCAATTAGTTTTTGATTTTATCAACATTTAGTATTCCATGCATTTGCCGACATTTTGATGTGACGGGGAATCTTCTTTTTGCATAGTGGAATTAGGGGAGAGAATTGGGGAACTGAACAAGGCCCTACTCTCCATTAGGAGCGGGCTTAGTGATTAGGTTTCAGAGTTGATTTTTTTTGGGTATGATATGGTTGATCTGCTTCGGAGGGGCAGGTGTTCCGGCCATTGCTGAACATTGCGGTGGAGTTCACTGCGGAGGAGCTGGAGGACGCGATCATAACGCCCAATGGCACGTTGGATGACGTGCATATTCCTCTGTTAAAGGTGAATTCGTAGCTTTCTCGGTAATTTTTGTGTTCATCATGAGTTTTAAATTTGCTGCTGCTTTCAATTGCCTATGGAATTGGGGAGTTTTTTTTTTTGGGAAAGTTATGCTGCTGGGTGCTCGCCATGATGCCACATGCTGTGGTGTCTTGGGCTATGCATTCTGTATTTCTTGGCAAATAATGTTTCTGCTGGTATAGGAGTAGTGCATGCTATGCTACTACTACCACGTCCTACTCCATACTTGCTATATACCTTGCTGTGCTGGTAATTTTGCTAAAGGTATACATCTGTGTGGAACAGAACATATGAAGAACTTCACTCATAAAGGAGTTTAGCATGTTTTAGGATACATAAGCCATGTTATGACAACTCTGTTTGATTTGTCCATTATAGGTACTACTAACTAAAAATCATAGTAATAAACAAAATTTCAAGTATCTTATAGGTTTCATTGTGCTTCTTAATTGCATTTGCAGTCAATTCCTCCAGTAACTCGAATGGCCATGGGACGTGCAACATGGATAGCGGTGTTATGTAAAAAATTGAAGCACTGGTGGCATTGGGTATATGACATGTTCCCCGCCAAGAACAATTTTACATAAGGGATGAAATTGCATTTGGTTGATGAGCTAATAAAGATTAGAACTGCAGGTTGCGGAAGGCGATCTACCGATTGTTGCCTCACACGGGTGAGTTAGTATCCAGGCAGTTCCATAACTGGATCTGTAGATTTAATCGTAAATATGATGACTTTACTCACCGTATTCAGAGTGGAAACTGAGCTGTACAAGGCACTTGAGCCAGGAATTCGATTAGTGATCCTGAAAGCCATATGTGATATACGCGGTGAGGTATGCGCCCTATTATTCTGTGAAATATTATAAATGTTACAATTGAACTAAAGTGTAATGTATCTCGCTTTTGTGGAATAAGACCTACTGCCCTGCATTTGGTTCATCTTTTCTAGGGCTGCTGAGCTGATTATAGTCTATTATCCTCAATTTCCTTGTCACATTCAGTGTCTTTGAGGATTCTGCTAGATATTATATTGAACCTTGATTAACTAGTATTGTACCAATGATCTATGTCTAGTAAGTTGTTATTTCCTTGTCTGTATATCATCCTACAAATCTACAATTAGGCATCATATCAGCTAATTTAAGTTTGTTGAAGATGTTGTGCTTGCTAAATTCAAAATGATGCTAGTGTGAAGCACGTGAAGGTTCAATGATAATCCAAGTTGCTTTAGGAGCCATGACAGCAATTTATAAATGAGTTTTTGGTGAAGACAAAACATGTCTGACAGCCTGAGAAGGGAATAGCCCTTCAGGTGAATTGAACAAAAAAAACAGGAAAGCGAAACATATTATAGCAAAACTTGAGGCAGGACTGCCTCTCTTTTAGTGGTGGGGCAGTGAGTGAATGCAATTTCGATCAACATTCTTTAAAATTTGTGTATTCCACTTTTTGGGAGACCACATAAGCATCTCTTTTGATCCAACATTCTTTAAAATTTGTGTGTTCCACTTTTTGGGAGAGAACATAAGCACCTCTTGTCTTGTGTTCCTGTGTGAATGAATTGTGTGGTTAATAACAAGAGGCTTAGATATATGCTTTGTTTGCTCGCCCAGATTCCTATTGAGATGCCATATGACACACCTTGTGAGCTGGTAAATGCTCTTACGGCAATATTGGGAATTGTTTAGAAATGCTTGTGAATAGCTGCAAATGTAACAATTAAGTTACCTGGTCATGAGCATGTTTTATGTAGGTTTCTTCTGTTTCAAATATACACTGAGCCAGGTAGCTTTCTTCTTAATGAAATGAAATGCAGCTCTTGTGCGCGTTTGAGAAAAAAAAACCCCACTGAGATGCTAACTCCTATTTTGCAGCAAGAGGACGTTCGGAACTTCATTGATAGTTCTTTGAAGCATGGTTATCATCTTTCCATCTTCCGTAAAGAAAGAATTGGAGGAGATTCACATGGAATCTCATACTGGTGAGCATACAGTAACTTTATTCAGATAGTATTTTTTGTGATCTGGGGCATCTCTACTCAGCTATTGCACTACAGGTATGAAGATGACCCAATCCTCGGGCATCGGTTGTATCGTGAAATTAGACGAGTGGAGCGTGTGAAGGAATCAACAAAAAAATCTAACGGAAAGGGAGTTTCTACTGTTCCCGTTATCTCCTATCACTGGGAGGCTGTAGCTTGTAACTTTGATGAGTTTAAGATAGCCGCAGTAAGTTTTGAGTTCATCTTATATTTTCTTAGGTAGTCTATAAGTTAATGGAACAATTGATTGATTCATCTTTGTCCATAGATCACCATCCACAAGTATCATTATGTTCGAACAAGAAGATATCGTGATTCCTGTGATAATAATGTAAAACATGGTGTTCATTTCTTTGTGTGCTTCTATGACTTTGTATCATGACTAATTAGTTATTGATTACTGGTTCATCTGTTCCAAATAGTAGATTGTTTTGGTTTTGTCCTAAGTCAAACTTATCTAACTTTGGCCAAGTTTATAGAAAAATATGTTGACATCTATAATACCAAAATAAGTGCACTATCAAGACATTTCATGGTGGATTTAATGAATCGAATTTGATGTTGTTGACGTTGGTGATTTTTTCTATAAACTTGGTCAAAGTTATTGAAGTTTGACTTATGACAAAAATAAAACCACATACAGCTTGGAACAGAGGGAGTACCAATCACACTTGGGGTATCTAGGGAGTACCAATCACACTTGGGGTATCTGTAGAAAATGCTCCTTTTCAGAATTCCTATTTTTTAATATATTTTTTAGGTAGTTCCAGTTTTTTTTATATTTATTATGCTGCAATTATGCTGTGATAAAAAAAATGAATTCATGACATCTATCATATTAACTTGGGATATGTTAGGCTGTTAGCACAAAGTTTGGAATTTAAGTATTTCACTTGCATGTATCCAAGCCACATGATGCTGTTGGGGTTACTTTGAATGAAATGTGTTTTCCTAAATCCACTTCTGACTTTCTGAGTGTGTCTGCACAGGTCGCACTGGAATAGCTTATCTATAGTAAAGTGTAAAGTTTTTGTGACGATAAATATATTAGAATTTCAAAGAACAGTATTAGTAATTTTGCTACTGATGAAACTACCAAAGTTTGATGATTTAGTTGTCTTCTGCCTATCTTAAGCAGGAAAAACTCTTTTCAAGTAGGAACAGGACAGAAGTCTCTCTTGGGAAGAAGCTGACGTTCAATTATCTTCCAGAGATTGAAAAGATTCACAAAGTATTCCACTGCAGCTTCCAGAGAGTTAAAATTATTAGCAATGGATAGGATGCCTTATTATTCTCATCTTGTAATAAGTTACCATTATTTACTCTTGCAGAAGAAGGAGAAGTTGCTAAAAAAGCAACAAAGAGAAGCCCTCCTCCTTGATAGCTACTTGATGGTGAATGGATTGACATCTGGCCGCTCTCGTCGTGAAAGAAAACGTGTGACTTATACTTTTGGTAATCCCAAGGCTCAAGTTAATGTTTTTATTAATTAATTTAGCTAGCTAAATCAGGGTGTCCAAGATTTCTGCTGATGAGCTGCTACAGTTTTCTGTTCATATAGTCATTCCTTTACATTAGATGTTTGATTTATCATTTCCTGCAACCTGCATGAGTATTGTCATGCCAATACTGTCTCCTAATCATACTGTGATTTGAACTTGCTAAGCTTAGTCACACAGCTTTAAATATGGCCTCACTATCATTTCTCATATGCTTCTCATCAGCAGAATAGTAGCTAAGTGCTGTATTTATTCTACCTTGCTGGTATGTTATATGTAGTATCATATTTCAACAATTTATAAATTTCAGCAACTCAGCAAGATTTTCCCATTTCCTAGTAAGCTGTTAAAACTGCTTTGATACCATGTTACTAAACTTGGAGGTTTGAGAGGATGAGCACTCCATTAATGGAAATGGCTAGTGGCTACACTACATATAGAGAAACCCATGGGCCATATGGGCCTATAGTAAAAGGGCGTTGATCCACTTAGCAAAAACTTGTGTTAAGGTCATCACGACACTACTGCAGATGCTTACCATTGTCACCAAAGATCCTCTTTAGCCTAAACGTTAAAAGGTTGTTTGGTTGCTGGCCGCTGCTAGCCGTGCAGGCTGTGGCGCCGCTGAAGGATGTGGCGGAGAAAAAGGCTGGCACAACTACAACAACAACAACAACAACAACAACAACATAGCCTTTTGTCCCAAGCAAGTTGGGGTAGGCTAGAGATGAAACCCAAAAGAGACGAGAAAACAGGGAGACACATAAAGGGACAAAAAAGGCACGAGACAAAAAGAGGTCACGGTTCAGGCACAAAAAGGCTGGCACAACTGTGGTGTAAATTTGCACAGAAATGAACTACTAGATTGTGTGGCTGCGGCCTTAGCTTATTCAGTAACCAAACAAAAACCAATTTCTCTGTGGCAGCCACATGCAAGGTGTGGCAGCCACATGCAAGGTGTGGCAACGTGTGGCCAGGAACCAAACACCCCCTAAGTGTTCATGTCATGATATTTTTTGAAGGGGACAGAAATGAACTACTAGATTGTGTGGCTGCCTTAGCTTATTCAGTAACCAAACAAAAACCAATTTCTCTGTGGCAGCCATATGCAAGGTGTGGCAAAGTGTGGCCAGGAACCAAACACCCCCTAAGTGTTCATGTCATGATATTTTTTGAAGGGGACGTCATGCTTGTTAATGTGCATTAGTGCAGAATTTCATTCTAAAAGCATTCTATCTATATGTTCATTCAATGTATTTTGCAGTGTATATTGGAATAAGACCAGTATGTATACATTTTTCTAGTTTTCTTAAAAAAAATTTCTCGAACACGTAGGAGAGCTGTGCATTATTGCATTAATAGAAGAAGACTATAGTTTTATTAATGATTTTCTTAATTTATCATGCAGATGATTATGACCGTTCAATAAATGAAGCCATAAAAACAATAAAGTACGTGGATTTTTTCTGTTCTCAGTAGTTCCATCTATTTATGAATCTATTAAAAAAACACAAAATCATGAAGCAACTTTCTGCACTATATTTTTTACAGGAAAAATGAGAATGCTGTTGAGATTGGCCCCTCACCATTATGCAAAGGATTCTATGGACAAACTCCAGCGAAGTCATATTACAAAGCAAAAAAGGGTGAAGGAAAGGCTGACACTCTCCATCGCAGGTAACTCCTTAACTAATGGTGTTTATCTGTTTCTTTTCTAGAACAGATTAGACTATTAACTTGTGCTGTGCCAATGTAGCTACAGGCAGAGAAAAAGATCTCAAAGGTACACAAAAGACTATGTTGAGGCCGTATCAGATATTGACCTAGATTTTGACAGTGATGATGATATCATGGGTGAAGCATTCTATGATGAAGAATATCTTAGAAGAAGAAAATGGCACAAGGCAAGCCTTTCTGAAAATGATGATGAGTTTCAGTTGGAGCAAGTTGCCAATGATGGTGATGATGAAGTGGATCATTCTTTGAGTGCTAATGAAGGCACAGTAGAGCTCCAATGGTACAAAAGATCTCCACTTCTCACCTCTCAAGGGACCAAGTTGAAATCTATTGATGAAATCCAAATTGGCATCAGACGCAGTAAGCGCACCACCCGTCCACGTATTAACTATCAACAGCTTGATACTTTTGGTGCAAATACAGAATTTGGAAAGTCAGAGAAATGCAATGCATCAGATCCGGATGCTGGTTCTGATGCACTAAATGATATGGAGCTCTCAACAAGTCAAGATCGAGAGGACGAAGACGATGAAGTAAATAAAGCACAGAAGCAGTGCATAGAGAAATCAATTGTTCCTGTCAGTGAGAGTAGAAGTATCCGGAGAAAATTCCTCGACCTAAATGAGCTTGTGCCTATAGCTGGTTTTGATGATGCTTCCGTCTTAGTGAAAGATGAGCACATGAATAACAGCCGAGAAAAATGTTCTGCAGCACATTAAGGTGCTGGGGAAGCTCTTTTTGTCACCTGGGTATCGAATACTGGGTGGAACTGCTCGCTTAAGCATGGACCAACGAGAATCCAATGAGATGGTGACGCAACATTGGTCTTGTTTGTGCAGACTGCTGCTGACTACCTCCAGTGTCATGCCAGCGAAGAGATGAGATGGTCCATGAGTGCAGTGGCTGAATTCCCAGCCCATAAGCCAAGCCCTATCTGATACTTGGAGGTCTTGCTGAGATGTGCAGTAGGCACACCGCCACAATTGGCGCTGTACAATTGTCACAGCTGTACGTGTATTCCTCCATGTATATACAGTGATTGGGAGCAATAGCGTCTTCTGGTTTCAGGATGCCTATAATGCCTATGGGGCAGTTGTCTCTTTTTTCTTCTTTCCTCCCCTTCTGAGCATCTGAAGATAGGCAATAAACTTGATTCAACTGTAGCCTTTACTTTCTGTATGCGGTCATTAATACTGCTCGATCTTAATTAGTACAACTAGTTACTAGTTATATGTCCTAGTTACTTGGAAGGTGAACTTTCATTCCAGAATATTGATAAAACTGATCTTTAATTTGTCTCAGACTTGTCCAAACCATATTCGATCTATACATGATCCAACATCACCAGGCAACGATCTTTAGACGTTGAATTCCTGGCCGGTTTAGTTTGAGGTTTTTTGCCGCCAGGCAGTTTTTTGAATGTGCAAACTATAGAGGCCCAGATTCAAGCGTCTAGACAGGACGCCATCCAAACAGCATATAGTGCTCTAGTGTTGTACACTTGTACCACCGTCTAGGCAGGACGTTGCTAAAAAATTACGGTAACGCTGTAACGGGGCATCCGTCTGCCCGGACGCTTTCGTTCATGGCCGCACAGTCAGCCGAAATTATTACTCCCTCTGTTACAAATTATAAGTCGCTTTGACTTTTTTATATATCTATTTTACTATGTATCTAGATAAATAATATGTCTAGATACATAGCAAAATGAATGAACTAACAAAAAGTTAAAGCGACTTATAATTTGGAACAGGGGAGTACCTCCTATCCGCTCGCCTCGTCCAGCTTATCCACTTGTCTAGCTGAGTCACTGTAGTTTCTGAGAACAAAAAAAACATCATAGGTCCACAGCGGAGCTAGGACCGCGCAATTCGCGGCGGCTGGCTGGGGCAAAGGCCCCTCGCGCACATCTCGTGCTCGCCACGGCCGGCGGCAGCGCGCTCCCCCACCCTGGCATCCTCCTCCCCACCCCGGCGGCCTCCTTTGCGCACCCCGATGGCCCCTCCCCCACCCCGGCGTCCTCACCCACCGGGAGCGCCCAACGGCCATGGATCCGGTGGCCCTCTCCCCTACCTCAGCGAGATCTATGGAGCACGAGTAAGATCTATAGAGGTGGCGCAACGGTGTTGTAGGGGAGTGGCGGCCCCACCTCGGCGCGGTGCCCTCCCCATGCCCGGTGGCACACTCTCTCACCCTGATGACCGAGCTCCGCTCCACCCTGGCGGCCGGAATCGACCAGCTAGCCTTCCCTTCCCCTATATTGCATATGTATGTTTCAAGTGTTTTATGCGTTTTAGATATATGTTGCATTTGTTTCATATGGATGTTGCAAAAGTAGATTGGGGGATGTTGAACATGTTGCATATGTTGCACAGAGGCATGCAAGCGTATGTTTCGAGTGTTTGAGATGTTTCAGAAGTATCTTTCATCTGTGTTTTCTAGATGCATGTTGCAAGTGTGTTTATCTGGATGTTGCATATGTTTCACACATACACTACATGTGTTTTATTTGCATGTTTGCGTATGGTAGCAATGTTTTTCGAGTGTTTTTTTCAAGTGTTTCAACTGCCTTCAGATGTATGTTGCAATGTTGTATTTGGATGTTTAAAAAGTAGATCGGGTGTTGCATCTCTCCTCCCCCACCTTCTGCTGCATCGTCGGTATCCATACAACGCCGCGGCTAGGCCCTTCCGAATCGAAGGTGCTGTGCGCCCTTCCCCTCTTGTCGCTCGGGCGGCGCGGGCCCCGCTTGGAGCGCGAAATGGAGTGTAGCGTGATGGTCTCCGTCCGGACGTCCAAGTGCTAACACTTACGAAAAAATTAGTGCAAACATCCTACATACCTAATTTTTTTAGCAATGCATCCCTCCGTGCCTACCTACCTACCGAATGCGGAACCCTAGAAGGCAACCCCCAGAAGATTATTTTTTCAATATAAAAAAGAGTAAGTAATAAGTCTCTACTCCTAAAAAAGGAAACCGGACCCGTTCACTTCCCGTGGTGAAGCCTGGGCGTGGCTTTGCCTCCTTCGGCACGGACTGGTGGGACCTCCTATCCCTCTCTCGCGCGTCTCTCACCCGCCACTTGTCTCTCCAGTCGTCACTCTGTCGCCGCCGCCCACCCCTCCCTTCCCCTCCCCTACGGCCTTCGGGCTCCGTCCTCTGTCCTCCCACCTTCCACTGACAAAGTGGATGCCCACGTAGGTGAAGTCTCCTCCGAGCTCCTTGGTGACTTGGCGTCACTGGCCTCCCGCTCCCGATGGGCGACGCGCAGGGCAGGGCAAGCGCGGTCCTCGAAGGGCGGCGCATGGGACTAGATTGAGTACGACGCCGTCGCCGGTGGCCACAGCGAATCATCAACATCAGGATTCATCGTGTCTTCGCCCTTCGATGCCTGCTCCCCTCCCTGAACCCACCCCCGCTCCCTCCTCTTGCTCCCTCGTCGCCAAGCTCGCCCCGCGCCCACCCTGCACAGCCGACCGGTAGCTGCACTTGTGGAGGAGTGCGGTGATGCCCTCGCGCGTGGAGTCGTCATGCTCGACGAGGATTACACACAGGGAGGGCCACGGGAGGATCTTGCCATACCGCACCATCTCCCTCCTGTTCGCCCCGGCCTTCACTGCGGACACATGAGATGACAACGCACCGACGCCAACCTATTTGCCTCCTCCTCTTACTATGGCGGCAGCTCCATCTGAGGTCGTCCATCCCCTCTCTACAGCAGCAACCCGGCCACAAGAACCCTGCCGATGTGCGTGCGCTCACATCGGGATCCTGCCAGCTCCCTGGTGACTTGTCGTTTGTAACAGAACCGCCCAATTATACGAGATTAAGTAAGAAAATCATCCAACGGACGGACAATTTAACAAACTTAAGCCCGTATAACCCAGTAGTCCGTGAAATCTCGACGGATTTCAAACCATTTCACATCACAGCCAAGATCGTACTAAGTTTAGCGGTCACCGTCATAAGTTACATAGAAGTTCGCGGCACAAAATACATCGGAGTTTAAACATAGTTATTACAAACCAGTTTCGAATGAAAGTAGCGGAAGCAGTAATTTAAAACACGCACACACACATTGTTTTGAGATAAAGTGCCAGCTCGCGATCATCTCCAACAAAAGCATCAGGCGAGGAGTAGTAAGTGACCATTGCCCATGGTCCTATGCTTCGCCCATCGCAGGGTAGAGACAGTTGATACAATAACTATAGTACATCTGTCCATCTGCAACAAGTGGGAACAAAGCCCTGAGTACGAGAAGGTACTCAGCTAGACTTACCCGACAGAACCAAAGTAAAATGACACCAAGGATCATGATAGGCTTTTTGGTGGGGTAGCTGACTCATTTGCAAGAAAAGCATTTTTAGCTTAGCAGTTCTTTTACAAAAGCATGTAATATTTTAATTCTTTATTCCCCTGTCAACTATGTTTGCACTTATGCTAAAGTAACCATATGATTAACAAGCAAGGGTTACCATTGATCATTACAATAATTACCATGTCATTTTCCACATAACTATCCAAGTGTTTCATCAATGTTACTACGATGAAGTAACTCAAGTCAAGTGTTCACTGTCCAGTGAACGGTGGCGATTCGAATCGATTATTGACCAGCTGGTAATTTATTCCTCACACAAACCTCACTCACCCGCTAAAGTGAGGTATTGGTCACCGAATCCACCATTCAGGTAAAGTCGCGAGCTTGCCAGGAACCACATGTACCCGGGGGCCGCCCGACTGCTCTTTGGCCTTATCATCGCGCCCCCGTATCCTGCCACTACTGCTCCGGTACAGTGCGTTGCGGGCAATCCACTCGGCCCGAATAATCTCCCGGCTTCGCGGTCGAAAGGTACTTTATTCGGCCAGCTAAATGTGAGGCATGCGTTCAACATGACCCGAGGCCCGACATCGGACGGTCCTTAATCGACACAGACGGAAGACACTACAGTCCAGAACCCTGCAAGCTTCCGCCCGGTCTCAAATTCATTTCAACACTTAGTTATTCTCACATGACATTCTTTCACATAAATCCAGGTAATCCCCTATAGCTCGCGGATGACAGGCAATCACCCGACTTCTACCGGTCTAAGCAAGCTAAGCAATTATTGACCGCAGACACCAGGGTAACAAGGATCGGGCAAAACAAGGTGAAACAAGGTAGAATGCAGCAACGTTTGCAAACAACTCCTAAACATAATACATCAAATTAAGTGAAGTTAATAAATAATTGATTGCAAACCGAGGGAGAAATGCTCCGGGGCTTGCCTCGCTCAAAGGAGCTGGGACGGTGATCGGGGCACTCCGGAAGCTCTTCACCGGCCTCCTCTTCTGCTTCTGTTGGCTCCGGCTCCTGCACCTCGGGCTGCTCCTCTGCATCCTCGGGAACTACTGCCGGGGCCACTTCCTGCGATCCTGTATGATGCAGAAGTATGAGTGCCTCATGCATGGGTGCATTGCATAGGTGACATGAGATGATGATGAGGATGAATGCAGGCGATGTAATGAGCATGTTACATTACTGGATTACGTGGAACTTATGACTCTTCTACAAGGTAGTCTACGTCATCCAAGAACATGTACTCGAAAACTACCACCACTATTCTCTACCATGCAAGAGTACTTGAACACTCAAGATGCTTCAAAGATACACCAAAGTATATTTTACTAACTATTTTTGCATTAAAGATTGAATGAAAACCCTAATTAGTCCCATGATTGAACAGCAACACATATTTTAGTAGCTCAGAAAAATCTTAGAAAATTACAGTGGATTACTAATATCAAAACTAGCCTGACACAAAATTTTCACTACATTTGGATTACTAGAACTGACTATACAAAAATAACAAACTAAGGCCTAAAATGAATATTTAAAATACTTTACATTATGAAAAGTATCAAACAACAGATTTAGAAATTTTTCTACCTTCTACACACTAAACAAACATTATAGAAAAATTATCACTTGCATGTTCCATTCACATTTATTTAATTAACAAAAATAACAAATATTAGTAATAGAAAGCATTTGAACTACACCTAAAATTTTTTCTACAGAACAGACATGATATACAATTTTTCCTAGGAAGTAGAGGGCACACAAGGATTAACAAATTTGGAACCACATTTTTCTGATTTTTCTACAATTTATTATCAATTTTTTAAGGAAACACCAATTTCAAGGATTAAATAAAACACTACAGAAAAGTAATGAAATATTGGCATGCAATATTTTTATATTGTAGATCTGGTTCCAATGAGTACATAGAAATTTATTTCACCATTTTTGGAGCTAAAATGACCAAGAAAAATATTTTCCAAAGTATTTTTCACCATGAATAATAAAAGAAACAGAAAATGATTTTTCCGTTAATGATATTGGGCCGGCCCGTGGAATCAACCGGCCCGTGGCTGTTCTCGGCCTGGCTTGCGCGCGCGGGGGACGGCCGAGCCGGCCCGCTCGGGGCGCGGCCCACAGGCGCGGCCTAGTTCCCCGGGGGGGAAACAGAGCGCGGTCGCCGGCGTCCACGACCTCGACGTCGCGGCGGCGGTCGCGGCCAATCGGCCGGCTCCGGCCAAACCGAGGCCAGCCAGTGCGCTCAACACGTTCGCAAGGGAGCGGCTAGCGCGTGAAGGCGACGCGGGAGGGCAGAGATAGGGCGAGCGAGGCGGTGGAGGAGCACGGGCTCGACGGTACCGCCGCGGTGGCGCGGTGAGGCGAGAGGAGATTGAGTCCTACCGAGTCAAACGAGGGGATGTCGATGCTCGTTCGGAGGAGGGGAGGACGGGGCGGAGCTTCGGGCACAGGCAATCGAACGGAGGCGGTCTACCGGTGCCGGAACAAGGCGGAGATGGAGGCGGAGCACGGTGACAGGCGGCGTTCCGCGGTGGATGGCGCTGGAGGGAGGAAGAGAGGGAGCGGCAGGGCGAGAATGGGAGGGAGACCCGGCGCTCTGCTGGTTTTGAAGCTGGACGCGGGCGCGGGGTCCATGGCAGCCACGCGGTGGCGTCGCCGGCATGCGTCCGCCACGCGGCGGGCGTTTGCTGCCGGGGCGCCAGCGCGCGGGCGTGAGCGGGAAGAAGAGGGAGGGGGCCGGCTGGGCCGGGCCACGGTGGAGGCGGCTGCGGGCGCGCACGCGGGAGTGGCGCGGGCCGCTTCTGGTCGTGGGCCGAACCTGAGGCGGCGGCCTGTTAAGGCAAAAACCGATTTTTCAAATTTCCAAATTTCAATTCAAATGAATTTCAAACTTCAAACTATATTTTGAACAATAAGAAGACATTTTCTGGAATTGACCCAAAAATAAAAGTTGCTCAGAATTAAATTCTCTACAACTTTGATTAAGGGGCCAACTGAAAATTCTTGATAGATTTTGAATGGCAGAATAAAAGCTAAAATAGGGGATATTTTTGAATATTTTTCATGAATATTTTTGAACAAGTTTTGACAAAAGTTGAGTCATCTAGTTGCTCCAAAAATTGAACTAGGGTTCCAAGTGATGTAAAATTTATAGTTGCAAGTTTTTTGGTGCAATGTGATTATCATATTAATACAGTCCATCAAATATATCATTTTCAAGCTTTTATTTTAATCAAATTATACCATTATCACACATGATTATAATGATATGAATGCTATGCAATATGATTGCCATGCAAAAATGCATTGCGTAACACCGGAGTGTTGCATCGTTCCCCTAGCGTAATCTGCTTGACGCGGGAGCAGAGTTGAGCCCTGGCCCCAATCCTACTGGGTAATCTCCATCACCGCTCATTTGTTTTTGTGCTGCGTAATTGTGGCTTGTTCTGTGCAGGGATGAGCGCTTGCTTCCTGTTTGATGGAATACCTCCAAACAAGAAGGCATAGTTCGCGGGCGCTGGAGACCACAGTAGTGTGCTCCTAGACACTCTCATCCACAATGTGATGTCATTCCTTCAGCCATAGGAGACAATGCGGACATGCAGCCATAGGATGGCATTCATAGTGATGACGGCAGGTCGACACTTGGCAGTGTAGGATGTGTGTGCTTCTTAAAGGTTTGTCAGCTGCTAGAATTTTGAAGCTGATAGCTCAACCTGGAATGGTGCGCTTACATTTTTTGCATATACATCATTTAGGTCATTGAGTATTTTCGTGCTTACCTTAAATAAATTGCACTTGTGCTAAGTGATTGAAGCTTTGGAACGTCCAGTTTCAGTTAGGAGTTTAGGACTATCCACAATTTCAGTACTTCACTTTTTTCTTTAAAAAAACGAAGTGAGCGGTAGGAAAGTTGCATATATTATATTGATAAAGAAGTTAGATAACTTAATATGGGTAAGCTGCATAATTTATGTATATTGCATAATGTATTCAACCACTACCATCGAATTAACATAGATTGGAATAAAATATCTCTGAATAAACGTTGTGCCATGTTGAACATTGTGCTGTCAGAAGCAATTCAGCATTTCTCTGATTACATTTTGGATACAAACCATCATTTTATATTTTCTGAAATCATATCTGAAGTTTGTTTCTATCTCATCAGCTTGTCAAGTTTGGTATTCTGGTTTTAGTAGCCAATGGATGAGTTGACTGGTTTATAATATATAATCAGTAGGCATTGATGTAGTACAATATGTTGCTTAAGGGGTTGATAGTTTTGGACTTTTGGTACACTTGCAGCATATTGCTTATGGATTGTTGGTTCTTATTCAGAACTTTCTTGCCTTATCTTGGACAGGCAAAATGAAATCAGTTTTTTTTGGCAAATATATCATAGTTAGAAGTATGTTCTTATATTTGTGTTGATGAGATGATTTATTAATTATCTGAAACAATTCAGTGTGGAACTATGAATTACTCTATTGTCCTGATTCTAAATATATTGGGACAAGACATGATCCATTAACCTCAAGAGGCGAGCAAAACTAGCATGCTACATTGATCTTTTTACCATGGATCTCCACATTTGCCTTTCCTATGAACTATAAACTAAGGTCTATAAATTTTATTTCTTGTGCTTAGCCAAATTAAGTAACAAAAGAATGTTGAAGCGGGAGTTGGGTTGAAGGTCCACAAGCCAAATTTCAGGCAATTATGCTATCAAGGTATTTATTCAGTAAAATACCCCTAGCATCTTATTTGGTATTCGATCATATAGCAACTAAATTATATTTATTTCAAGAAACATCTATATGTCAATTGGGATTTGTGATATCACTGTTCTATTAAATATTTACAATTATTTCTTCTGAGCATTGCACATGAACAGCACTAATAACTCAAGAACCAGAGGCAAAGGCCGGCAAGGTGGCTGCTGGTGAGTAGTGTGTTTCCTACACTGGCAGGTCGATGATGAAGGCTGCATCGGGGCTACAACGAGGGCAAGGCGTTTGGCCATGCACTATTCTCGTGTGGTTGAGCCTACTTTTAGCCAACTCAATTTAGTTTTACCATTTGGTGTGTGCTATTTAGAGCTTAAGGGTTTTCTACTATTTTTGCTATTGATGAGAGACAAGATCATGAAGAACTCGTTCCATGAACAAGGGGGCGAAGTGATAGGGGTAGCCACAACCCACAATTTGTTGGCATAATAGAGTGACTGGAGAAAACTGAGACATGCTGATGTTGATTGTTTGTAACTTTTTATTTGGATTGAGATGATTGCTTGGAACATTTTTTATTGATGCACAAAAATAGATCCAAGTTGGCACTTTGACAAAAATCTGTTAAGGTGTTGCTAAGTAATAGAGTTAAAAGTACTTACCACATTATAATTTGTCGAGGACCATGATTAAACATCGCTATCAATAAAAAAATTGGACGATATATGAAGCTTTTGATAAGAAACACTAAAATCAGACATAGATTGCGGTGATATGAGGCATCACATTGATTTAATTAGTGTTGATCAATATGGGCTACTCAAATGCATATTATATGATATAATTATGTACCCGTAGCAACGCACGGTCATCTATACCTAATAATAAAGAGCCAAAATTTCAGGCTCTTTTTTTCGTCCATCCATTTTTTTGTTCGTCTTCCTCTAACTACTGAACAATGGAGAGTTTCTTTTGCACGGGTTTATATATATAACTCGTGCTCTTACGAATTAGAATTGGTTCCGTCTAGACCAATATGGAATAGCAATCCTAATCTAAATAGATTCCTCAAATCCTTAGTATTATGAATAGAACTCTTAATAATCATATAGAAAAGGACGAGAGTTATGCTCTTTATTTTGCTTCGCTTTTTTTATTTAGTTATATGTTAAAAGGGAGGTAAAAAATCACGTCCGTGTGTTCCTTATTCTAAATTTTCAGTCCGTAAACAAAAGGAACCAAACTCTAACTTCTATCTCCTTTTTTCTTCAAGCTGTATGTCAGGTATGTACGTGATATGGATGTAGGATCGTGCTTAGGCAGCCATCATGGAAACGGCGCCGCGAGGAGGCTGACAGGGGCCGAGGCGTGGACTTCGACCGGCAGCAGCAAGCAAACCATCTGGAGGGCAGGAGCAGTCGACGGGAATGACGAGACAAGGTCACCGGGGTGCGACGAGTCACGAGCGCCTCGCGTTGACACCTCAAGCAGGGCAGCTGAGAGTCTATTCATCCACAGAGTGCCATCTACCGCCGTCCAGCGATCGACGTATGATGGAGTCTATTCATCCACAGAGTGCCATCTACCGCCGTCCAGCGATCGACGTATGATGGACGGGACAATGCCGAGAAGAAGAATCGATGCACCCCAGCCGCACAGAGAGGTTGGCGAGATGCGACAACCATCGTTGACCACATCCACATGTATGTTTGCTAAGAGTTGTAGGCCTTGTTTAGATCCCAAATTTGGGAGCATAGTAAATGTCACGTTACACCGTAGCAATTTTGTTTTTATTTGGTAATAATTGTCCAAATATTGATTAATTAGGCTTAAAATATTCGTCTCGTAAAGTACAACAAAACTGTGTAATTAGTTTTTGATTTCATCTACATTTAGTACTCCATATATATACCGACATTTTGATGTGACGAGCAATCTTCTTTTTACATAGTGGAATTTGTGATGGAATTTGGGGTGGAATTTGGAGATCTAAACAAAGCCGTACTTGAAGAGGCTACGCACGGAGGACAACGCGTCGCCGGCCAGAGGTCACATCAGCTATCCTACGAGGACGAGCCTGACAAGCTAACAACGCAAATGTGCATGGATAAGGCGGTGCCGGGAGCCTCTGTCTATTAATGGAGTCGTCGTCGGGCCACATCGGGATGACTGCCAGGGACATAACGCTGCTGCGTGTATATATACCAGTGCAATCCACAATAAGTTCAAGAACTCCATATTTTATAATTCTACCGTTAGATAAATTCTATAAAAACAAAAATTATGATATATCTGAGTAAATAGTTCTGTGGCTTATAAGGGAAGAATTTTTTTTAGCAAGATAGTATTTTTATTCGATACATACTTAATGGAGTAGGACATTGTCATATATTATTGCCAATGCAAACTTAATTATTATGGATCCATGGACATAATAAAATATAGTTTTTAAAATTTATGAAAACAGTAAAATATAAATACATATGTAATATTCCTGTTATTATTTATATGAATATTTGATTATTTTCTTCTCCCGTTACAACGCACGGGCATATTTACTAGTCGTAAATAAAGAACAGAAAGTCTCCCTTCGTTGGGCGGGCCGCGTTGGGCATGGCCGCATGGGCCTTGCATGAATAGCCGCGCGGCCTCGCGGGAGGCTGAGGGCCTGAGAAGCCTGAGAAGGTGAGACCCCTGCCGTTAATAGCAACCCTCCCGCCGTTACGCTCGGATCCTAAAACCCTAGCGAAGTTAGCCTTCCCCTTCCCTAAGCCTGCCGCCGCCGCCACCACCATGTGCCCAGCAGCCGCGACCACGAGCTCGGCCAAGCCGTCGAAGAAGCGGAAGCAGCCCGTCGTCGCCCGGCCGGAGTCGGACTCTGAGGAGGAATCTGTCTACGACACCGCCTCCGACGATGGCGAGGAAGAAGAAGAGAGGCAGGAGTTAGAGAGCGAGGATGAAGACGAGGAGGTGGAGGAGGGGAGCGAGGACGACGAGGAAGGTGAATATGATGACGAGAGCGAGGTGGAGGAAGAGGAGGTGAAGGAGGAAAAGGAAAAGGAGGAGGAGGTGAAGGAGAAAAAGGACAAGAAGGACAAGAAGGAAGAGGAAAAGAAGGCGAAGAAGGACAAGAAGCAAGAGGAGAAGAAGGCGAAGAAGGACAAGGAGGAAGATGAAAAGATGGCGAAGGAGGACAAGAAAGAAGATGAAAAGAAGGCGAAGAAGAAGAGCGAGGGGAGTGGGATTCTGTCTAACAAGCTCTTCTCGGAGCTCCCCATCTCCGAGCTCACTGCCAAGGCCATCAGAGAAATGAACTACACCCACCTCACCCAGGTACTTCTTACCACTGTTTAAAACTTACCATTGCGAACGGCCCAAAGAGTTCTTTGCAGCTTCCGTTCCCAGTGAAAATCGACAATTGCTTACCTTCTTTGTTTAATTTTTGGCAGAGACAGACTAAAGAAACGTTAATTGTTATCTGTGAAAGTTTGTGTTGTCTGCTGCTCTGTTTGATTTTAGTGCTGCTGATAGAGTGACTTAAGGTTGTGGTTTGTTTTCATGCTTGCAGATTCAAGCTAGATCAATACCACATCTGTTGGAGGGAAAGGATGTGATGGGCGCAGCCAAGACTGGCTCTGGGAAGACTCTTGCATTCCTTATACCAGCGATTGAGCTGCTCTATCACCTGCACTTCTCACCGAGGAATGGGACTGGAGTTATTGTGGTTTGCCCGACACGGGAGCTTGCTATCCAGGTATATGATGATTTACTCATACAGACCATGGTGCTATAATAGTATTCCTTTCAGTCCATCTCACATGTTTTAAGGCTATTTAAAAACTGAGACACAATCTTTGTCAAATATGTCAACTGAGATACGGTTATACTTTGTTAAGACAATGTTGTCTAAAGTTATTGGACAAAGTTCATGTTAAAGTGTTTTTGGATAAGCTTTAGAAAACTGTTCTTAATGCTGCTGTTGCCAAAAATTGGGAAAATGTGGAACTTTAAAATGTTTTAAAATGTATTCTTTACAGTGTACCAAAATTTTGAATTTTGAATAGTTGTAGCCTCTATGACCCTAAACCCAATCTATTGTTAATGAATTGAACCTATGTATTTCACTATTCTTAACCGTTGCCTATTTATTTTCTCTAGACACACAATGTTGCCAAGGAGTTAATGAAATATCACTCGCAAACTCTTGGATATGTCATTGGTGGTAATAATCGAAGAAGTGAGGCAGATCAGCTTGCAAAGGGAGTCAATTTATTAGTTGCTACCCCAGGGAGGCTTTTGGACCATCTACAAAATACCAAGAGTTTCATATACAAAAGGCTAAAGGTAATGAAACATAATGTTTGTAGCACTTTCCTTGAGAAGTCTGAAGGAAATCTGCTTGGGGCATGCATTTTTAAGTTGCCATATCAAATAGCAGTAAACTTGCAGTAATGCACCTAGTTTTTGCATCATCGGCCACTATTACAGATGCAATCTATGGTTAACGCTATCTACTGCTTTGCCCAAGACTTGAAGCATGCTTGAGTGTGAAAGTAAATTATAGTCTCAAAGTCTAGATAATTTTGCTTGGACTAAAAATGTAAACAACACTGGTTTTCTATCTTTGCCAAATCAGCTTTTATATCGGTTTCTTGTTTTTTCTTGGCTCGTTATTGGAAAATTTTCGTCTATACCACTATTTAAGGCGCACTTTTCATTTATACCACAAACCTACATGAACAATGTGCAGCACACACACAAGTCATTGATCAACCTGATGGTATGGATGAAAAGTGCCCCTTAGGTGGTGTTATATGAATGAAAATTCCCCTTGGCTCTTAACGAAGTCCCTTCTGGCAACACTATTTTCTATCTTTATTTAGGCATTTTCATCTCTGTTACATGTTCCCTTTTGGGTGTGTTGTTAGTTCCTCAATGACTGGATTTAGTTTGTCTGGAGTAATAAATTTTTTGAGGAAATCAGCTGAGAATTGTTTAGGTAGCTTGAAGTTTTTTGTACTGCTCTCAAGGCCATCCCTAAAATTTAATGGTCTCAAAACATTTTTCCCTTGATCAGTCCCAAGCCTGGCGCAAAGCCCAGAAGTTTTGGCGTACTGGGCTGGGCAGCCCATATATCAGTAGGCATTAGCTTGCTGGCTTGGTCTCATCTGCCATCTGTTATTTCACCATAGGGAAATGACGAAATGGAAAACATCATTCATGGTCATGAATGCCAATATACCATGACTGATTGATCTCCTGTCCAACTTACTTTGTGTATCTCTGTAATTTTGTAGTGCCTTGTAATTGATGAAGCTGATCGCATACTTGAGCAAAACTTTGAGGAAGATATGAAACAAATATTTAAACGCCTTCCCCAGGTACATGAGCTCAGTACTTCTCATTTCACACGCATATTGCAGATTTAAACTTTGCACTGACTTAATGTTTTATCTTTTTTGTTGGATCAATATGGATGGAATGCAGAATAGGCAGACTGTTCTTTTTTCTGCTACGCAGACTCCAGAGGTTAGTAGATCTTTTATGCTGATTGTAGGCAAAACTTTCATTCATGATTTCTGTAGATTGCTCTTCTTATGCATTGACGTATCCCACAGGTTGAAAAATTTGCAAAATTGTCATTTGAGAAAAATGAAGAAAGTAAAGAAAAACCTGTTTATGTTGGAGTCGATGATGATAAGTCAAAGGTAAGGAATTGATTTACCTGGTTATTCAACTATCCTTCCAAGAGTCTTCTGTAGAAAAAAAATTAACTTTGGGGCTTCGTCAGGCTACTGTTGAAGGCTTGCAGCAGGGTTATTGTGTCATTTCTAGCGAGAAAAGGTTCCTGGTTCTGTATGCTTTCCTAAAAAAGAAACAGAATAAGAAGATCATGGTGTTCTTTTCATCATGTAATTCAGTAAAGTTCCACGCAGAACTTCTGAATTTCCTTGGGATAGAGTGTTCTGATATCCATGGGAAACAGAAGCAGCAGAAGCGAACTACTACATTCTTTAGCTTTTGCAAGGCAGAAAAGGGTATCTTATTGTGCACTAATGTGGCTGCCCGTGGACTTGATATTCCTGACGTGGTGAGATTTTGACTTCTTATTTTTTAACACTAAACCTAATTCTTGTTCGCGGCTAACGGAAGCATCTGATTCCTTTAGGATTATATCGTGCAATATGACCCTCCAGATGAACCAAAGGTTGGTGATTCTAAACAGAGCCAGTGAAATTTTCTACACATTGCTTGCTATAATTATTATTTTGAATTTCACTTTCAGGATTACATTCACAGAGTTGGTCGTACCGCGCGTGGTGAGAAAGGCAAAGGAAGTGCATTACTGTTCTTACTACCAGAAGAATTGAAATTTCTAATTTACCTGAAGGCATGTGTGAGAAAGATAATAATATAATACTTGTGTCCTGTTCCCCTGACCTTCCATCCCTCTCTCTTGAATTAAGAGATATCACACATTTATTTGTTGTGTCTGCAGGCGGCCAAGGTTACCCTGACAGAATATGAGTTCAATCAAAAGAATGTGCCAAATTTGCAATCACACCTTGTAAGTGCCCCTTTCAAGGCCACTGAATTATTCTGGTCCCCATTTGTCATAGTGTTATAACTTGAGTTGCTAAGCAGGAAAATATTGTTGGTGAGAATTACTTTCTGAACCAGTCTGCCAAAGAAGCCTACAGATCCTACGTTTTGGCATACGACTCGCACTCTATGAAAGACATTTTTAATGTTCATCAACTCGACCTGCAGGTAAATGTTCTGCAAAGTTTTCAACCATTACACAGCTGATATTACCTAAAGTTTAGCTTATTCCTTGCTACCAAGCTAGCAGAGAACACAGATATTACTTGTCCATTGGTGTAACATAAAAAACAGATATTTCATATACTGTTTCGCATCAGTGTCATGGGAACGATCATGAGTTAATTTCATATGGGTTTTATATATATTCTGTCTTGCATCAATGCCATGAGAATGAACATTAATTGCATATGTATTGACTGTATACACTCTACCGAGAACTCATCGAGTTTTTGTCAAATTCCTTGTCACTTTGCAGAAAGTAGCAGCGTCATTCTGTTTCAGGAATCCTCCAAAAGTGAATTTGGACCTGGATAGCAGTGCGGCAAAACATCGGAAGAAGATGAGGAGAGTAGATGGTGGGAAGAGGCATGGCATCAGCGCTTCCAACCCATATGGGAGGAAGGACAAAGACGGCGGCGATAAACAACAGTTTGCGAGATTCTAGGAAGAGCGTGTTTGTGTTTGTGTGTTGATACCAGAGCCTAAGTCACCTGGCTTTGGAAAATTTTGACAGACCACTTGATGGTAAGATTGGATGAGATGCTATAATTTGGGTTGTCAATGTCTCTGTTTGCCTGCCCGTGTAGACGTTTTCTTGGGGTTTTACAGTGTGGTACCTGTACGTACTGGTAGCAACAGTCTATTCCAACCCAGGGAGAATGCTTGCTTTTTTTTTTATTAAGGGCTTGTTCATTTAGCCCTTTATTCCCCCTGGATTCATTCCAGGAGATCAAATATAGTATACATTTGCACAACATTCCAGGGTGGAATCAATCCTGGCGTCCATTCCGAATTAACCGAAGAGCCCTTAACTGGTAAGGCGCAAAGGGTAAACGCGCGTGGCAGTTCGTGTTGTGGTTTCCGCGAAGCTACCGGCGCCCTGTTGGCTATCGTCCATCCAGTGCACCCAGACGGCATGCCGTCGCGCAGCTTGGGCTGGGCGGGCGACGCGACGACCCCGGGGCCGGTGGCTTCGTCTCGTCCGCGCGAAGGTTTGCCAGATCCATTCCATTTGGACCGCAGCACACCAATCCATCGCGCGGTCCGCATCACCATAAAGTCCACAACTAGGAACGGCACCGCGCTGCCGCCGTCGCTTTCAGTATGAGTGGCTTCAGGTGGCCCCGGTGACCACGCACCCGCGTGCCCCCGCGGCCTGCAACCGCGCGCGATCCCAACGGCGCATGGCGCATCGCCTGTCGCTTTTCTTTTCCCCCCTTCCTTTTCAAAGGCCAAGGTGGACTTCGCTTAAGCACAATCCTACTCTGACTGGACTGGAGAGAGCTGAGCACTCAACATCCGAGGTTTCAGTTTTTTCCGACAACAAAAACATCCAAAAGATTTTGCTTTGGCCAAGTTCATGTCACGCTGACAGTGGGTAAACTCATTTCTTGCATCTGACTACCGAGTAGTCCCACTGGTCAGTGAAAGAAGCATAACATTCCAGAATCCAGACAATGATAGGATGTAGACTACTTGTGGTAGATAAACTTAGATCCAACCTACTAGAGTTTGTAACTGAGGTGACCTTCTCACCCCTAGCTAATTAATTTTGGAAGTTGTTATATTTCAGGTGTCTGATTTTTTAAGAATTTTCAGGCAATAACTAACAAGAGATAACTATATTACAATCAAAAGGACAACTCATAAGAGACAAAGAACAAAATTTTCTATAGCCAAACAATGACAAAATTGCATGTTGCCTGAACAGTAATAAAAGATCAGGCAATAGGAGAAGTGATTAATTTATTCCACGGGTAATTTTTCAGTAGTTACTGCGCTACCGTGGAAGTACAACCCTGAAGACACTGAAACTGCTACTGTTCCTCCTCATCTTGCTGGTTCTGTTCATCCCCTCCGCTCGCCTTCTTCTCCTTGGCCCTCACCAAGTCCGCGAGGCATGGGTCCGGGCCGTCGTCCAAGCTCTTGGGCGTGAGGTTGTTCCTCCTCATCTTGCTGGTCCTGTTCATCCCCTCCGCTCGCCTTCTTCTCCTTTGCCTCTTCCAGCGCCTTCACCAAGTCCTCGAGGCACGAGTCCGGGCCGTCGTCGAGGCTCTTGGGCGTGAGGTTCTCGGCGACGTCGGCCGGCGTCATCTGCACCTCCCGGAGCAGCTCGCCGACGGCGTCGAACAGCGGGTGCGAGTCCACGTCGAGGTACGTCTTGGCCAGGAACTTGAAGGCCTCGAAGCCGCAGTAGGACATCTCGATGTGCTTGTCCATGCGGCCCCTCCGGATGAGCGCCGGGTCCAGCTTCTTGACGTGGTTGGTGGTGAACACGATGATCCGCTCGCCGCCGCACGCCGACCACAGCCCGTCGATGAAGTTGAGCAGGCCCGACAGCGTCACCTTGCTGCTGGTGTCCTTTTTCTCGCCGGGCCTGAAGGGGCCGCCGTCCTTCTTGTCGTCCTTCTCCGCCGCCTCCTTCTTCTTGCGCGCGCCAGTGAGGTCGAGGGAGCAGTCAATGTCCTCGATGACGATGATGGACTTGCTGGTGGTCTCGATGAAGAGCTTGCGGAGGTCGGTGTTGGAGTGCACGGATGTGAGCTCGATGTCGTAGATGTCGTAGTCGAGGTAGTTGGCCATGGCGGCGATCATGGCCGACTTCCCCGTCCCTGGGGGGCCGTACAGGAGGTACCCGCGCTTCCACGCCTTGCCGACGCGCGCGTAGTAGTCCTTGCCGTTCTTGAACATGTCGAGGTCGTCCATGATCCTCTTCTTCTCGACGGGGTCCATGGCGAGCGTGGCGAACGTCTTGGGGTGCTCGAACGCCACGTGGCTCCACGCCGACCTCATGTACCCGCCGTCGCTCCACTGGTGTGTGGAGATGTTGGTGAAGAGCTTCCGCTGGCGGTTCTTCACCATGACGGCGCGGCCCAGCTGGCGGACGCGCGGGAGGTAGGTGTCCAGCACCAGCGACCGGTGGCGCTCCAGGAAGTAGAGGCGGTAGAAGCGGCGCTCCTCCTGCGCGGCGGCTGCTTGGAGTAGGCCCCCCAGAAGACCCTGGCGCCCTGGAACTCGTCCTCCACCTCCTCACCGTCGGACATGCTGAGCACGAGCTTGTCGGCGTCCTTGGCGCCCTCGGCCCGGAGGTGGCGCACGCCGCGGGCGCTGGCGTCGCTGAGGTAGGCCTTGATCTCCTCGTACGCGTCGCTGCGCTTCATCCGCCCGCCCTCGTACTCGGCGATGGTCACCGACAGGTACGGGTCCACCATCGCCGCCAGCCGCCGCGCGTGCCGGCTCAGGTGCCGCGCGAAGAACTGCTGCAGCTGCAGGTGCTGCAGGTTCTGCCACACCACCGTCCACAGCACGGCGATCAGGCTCAGCACCACGCCGGAGTTGAGCCCGCTCAGCATCGCTTCCATCGCCATCGCAGCAACAATTACTCACCACCAGTGTGGTTGGATCTGCTTCCTCGCTCGCTCGACGATGGACCCGTGCGGCCTTGGCACTTGCCAATCACACACAGCACGCGGCCTTTATTTATAGGATCTTCAGAGTGTGGACCAGCAGGCCGTGGGGAAGGGGAAGGGGAAGGGGTGCGCCGTGCGCGTGCGCGTGCGCGTCGTCGTCAAGGCGGCAACCATTGCCATCACGGGCGACGCCGATCGACAGCACGTCAGCTTTGGCCCTGTTGCGTCCTTTGGAATACTTGCTCGTGAAGGAGGAGAGCCCAACTGCCGAATGGGCAGACGCAACCGTACAAATAATGGCTTCGCGTCGTCGTGTTGCATTGCACTGCACTGCCGGTTGCCTGTCGTGCGCGCGCGCTGGACCTGAGCTGCTGTGAACGGACATGTCGGTATCACGCATTCACGCGCGCCGGCCGTGTCGACGTGACCCGACGCGTCGCCGTGGCGAGTGGCGGTGCACGGTTCCTTGGCGACCAAGTGGCTGGGAGCTGGACGGCGCGATGACGAAGAGGAAGATTGCAACTACTACGCTGACGTTTCGAGTCGGTTTCCTTGGCTCGGCGCGGGAAATCAGAGGACCAGCTGAGTAGACGTCGCGTGTTGGCTAGCTTGCAACTGAAGAAAGGCAGTAGACGGTCACATCGTGTCACAAAAGGCTCGCTCGTCTTCCATGTGCTATTTAAATTTGGGAATTCAATGTCACATTTTATTTCTATAAAAATCAGAAACTCGTTCTAATAGCAACTCCAACGAACTCTTTATATCATAGCAGGGCCGTACCTAAGAATTTGAGGCCCTAGTGCAAAACTTAAAGAGGGCCCAACATGTAAGACGTGGCAATCAAAAAAAAAGTTTTAAAGTCATTTCTCCCTTTATCTCAAAATGTAAGCTGCACATTATTTGAGATTTGAACTTTGTTATGTTTGGTCAATAATCAGCCTAATTGTATGAAAATTTGTACAACGAAAGTGGTTAAATTGGACTTATTTTTACGAGCACATTCTAATGTCAAAACTTTTGCCATATATGATATACTATGAGAGAAATTAGTAATTATTTGTGACAGCCATGACTTATAAGCCGTACTTTTTCAGCCAACGAGCAGTGTTTTTCTCTCACAACAAATGAGCGAACAATGCTTTCAGCCATGGCTTTTCAGCCAAGTATTTTGGATAGATGTATAACTATACTATATGCTTTTCTAACCTTACTAAGAATTACATCATATATGCAAGTATTCTTCTTCTCATGCGTCTTCTTAGGCCTTTTGTTCTTACAACATAAAACATTATATGGGGTTATACTAAGAGTTACCTAATTTGTATTAATGGAATTATGTATGTATATATGCACGTAAGTAAAATTTGGGGCCCTAATTTTTGGGGCCCCTTGTGACATCGCTCCACTTGCACTGCCCCATGTACGGGCCTGTATCATAGACATCTTCTATTTAGAATTTCTTGCTAGCTAGAGATGGAGAGCGAGAACAAGTCTCTAGAGCGCGCACAAGATGCAGAAAAGTTATCAAAAGGTACATAGATATAAAAAGTGATTTTTATGCAAACGACTCTTCAAAAAATGATTTAGACAGTAAATTTAAGAAAAACTCTTGGAGATACTTTAACCCTCTATGCACCACACAACACCGTAACCCAGTCTAACCGCCGGTGTGTCTGGACTTCTAAAAAATTAATAGTTGTTCGTGATGGCTTATTTATTGTGAGCTCAGTGTGAAGTTTGTATTATAATACTTTAAATTCCTTCGACACTTCATGTAAATTCATACTCCCTTGTCCCAAATTATTATATCAACTTTTAGAGTTGTTCTAAGTCAGTCTACTTTAAATTTGACTGGCTTTATAAAAAAGATCACCAATATTCATGATATCAATTGGTATTACTAGATTATCATGAAATATATATTTTCATAATATACTTATTTGGTGTCATAGATGTTGTTACCATTTCTTATAAAGTTGGTCAGCTTAAGACCATGTTTGGATTCAAAGAGATAAATAGTTAGACTTTGGATCCAAATAGGTCTAACTAATAGTTAAGCTAATTGTTAGCTACCAAACTAAAAACTATTTCATTGGTTGAACAAAACTAGCTAATAGCTGCTAATATTAGTTGTGTCCTATTGCTAGCTAACTACTAACAGCTAACGGATCCAAACAAGATCTAAGATAGTATGACTTAGGATGATTCTAAGAATTAATTTATTTTAAGACAAAGATAATATTATTTTTGGGCTACGGTAGCTACCTATAGTGTGACTCTTATATCCCACCTCTTCTCCTTAATGCAAAAGGTTTCAATAGTTAGGGCATCAAAACACTCATAGATGGTAGGAATAGGCCATTTTGAAATGACATTGGTTATTTGGTTTGAGATCTTCAATTGATGGCGACTTTTGCAAGTAATGTTAGTTTTAGGTCTTGTTGAACATTTGTCCTCTATTTGGTAAGGCCAACGAAATGAGATGCATAATACAAAGATTTTTAACTTCATATGTACTACCAACTTAGAACTTGTTTGGCTGCACACCAAATTAATTAATTTTCGATCCTAGTATCTCCCTACCCATGTGGATTGGTGTGTAGCCAAACAAGTTATTATGTGTAAATATCCTATAAAAATGTTTGCATAAAATTGTGAGATGTACTCATGTTACTATATAACAATTTTTACTTAATTGTTGAATTAGCTGTTGCCAACTTGGTAACGAGTTGTTTGTAATATTTTTGGGTTGTTAGTACCATTTTTTGTTGAACATGATCGCATGAGTAATAACTTATACGAGCAACCAAGCCACCAGTTAGATTATGTAGCAACTTTGTGTAAAAGTTGTATGACAACACATGTTGTAGGTTTGGTAATAACTCTAATGTTAGGTAACATCTTTGTGCTAGATACATGGTAGCAATTTACGAACGTAAAATTTTAGTTTAATTGCTTGCGGATAGACCATGTACAAATAAAAATGACTGATAAACTTATTCAAATTTGATTTCTATTTGTACATCTTGTCAAAAGGAACATGCTAATGCAAAACGAGGTTGAAAACAAATAATATGTGAGAGTGTAGTGACTATTCACCAATTAAAAGAAAATATATGGATTGGCACATATCTTTCCAGAACTAAAGAGTCCCAACATAATTTTTCTTTGACATAGTCACTAACATGTGAGATCTAAGCATGAAATCTAATTGTCAGGGACCACATTAAGATGGAGGAACTAGTTCCACTCGAGGACAGCAACAACGTAGGCACACGACATCAGTAGCCACTAACCATACAAAAAAAAAAACTTGCTAATATTTCCCCAACCCAAGACACATTGCCATCTTCTCTCCCTCTGGTCCCACCACTCCATGGCCCCCTATCTCTGTTATTATAATCATACCATGTCATTTCTCTTTATGTATTTTTAGACAAAACCATCGTTTTAACTTTTAGGGAAAAAAAGTGGCATCACAGAAGGCTGGGCCTAGCTCGACCTGGCCCTTGTTTGGATTGAAGAAAATTTCAACATGATGAATAGTACCACTTTCGTCTTATTTGGTAAATATTGTCCAATTATGGACCAACTAGGCTCAAAAGATTCATCTCGTGATTTACAACTAAACTGTGTAATTAGTTATTTTTTATACCTATATTTAATATTCTATGTAAGTAGTTAAAAATTGATGTGACGAAGAGAGAGTGAAAAAACTTGAAACTTTGAGGCAAACTAAACAAGGCGCTGGTGGGCTGAAATTTTGGGACGGATAATCCACTCGGTGGAGCAGCCAGGCGGCCACGACCTGCGCCTTCCTTCTCCGGTTGGCCGGCGTCCAAGTTCCAGACCAGAAGAACCCACCGTGAGCGACGCTGACGACTGAGATCTCGGCGCGCGGACCGGCCCGAACAGGCGACCCAATCGCCGCACGGATGGCGGCGGCCGCCGCTCAGCTGCTGGGCGAGGACGGGCGTGGCTACGAGCTCGCTCGGCGGCTGGAGGCGTGCGGCGCGTGGCGCGAGTGGCTGGGCGACGATTCTGCGCACGCCGCGCTCGCGCAGCACCTCACATCCCCAGCAACCTGGGACGCCTTCCTCTACCCCGCGGCCTCCCCATCGCCGCCCCCGCGCCCGCTTCTCCTCCTCCAGCTCCGCGTCCGCGCGCTCCTCTTCGACAAGGCATCGGCCGCGCTCCTCCTGCCTCCCCGCGGCGCGGCCTCAGTCAGCCTCCATTCCATCAACGCTAACTGTGAGTACAGCCAGCACGCTCGGCCTGCTGCTTCCGCCATTCCGCTGCTGTGGTTAGGGATCTGTTGCTCTGCAGTCCCAGTGGGCTTGAATTTTTCAGTCAGTTTCAATGCAGAAATAAGCTGCATGTTGTTCTAGGTTAATCGTTCAGCTATTCCGTAGGTGGCGGCTGGAGTAAGTTTACCTCTCCAACCGGTTCGAATCTGAGGGCGAAAATGTTAGTAGTCAGAGGCCACTGCGGGCATGATTGAGGCTGCTGTCATAGTGTCTGAGATTTGTTGTCATTGTGGCTTAAAATGCTACTGTGAATTGTTATGGAAATTAGTAGGCTCATACTTTTGTCATTTACTAAACCTGCCTATCTTTCCCTAGCTTAGGATCAGCTAGTGCTTGACAGAACATGATTCACTCATTCTTTGTAACATTTTAGAATATAAAGTTGGGGAATCCTAAAACTCAGTTGAGTGTTTCAGCTGTCCCTGGCACATTTGGGTGTTGCCAATCTGTGCAGCAATTTAAGCTTGGAGACAACTTGTTCTCCAGAGACGGGTTTCTTCAACATGGTAGACCTTCTCCGACCATGGTGCTTCTGTGCTATGCTATTCGAGTTAGGTTCAGGGTTTTTGGTGATTTGGGCTCCGGCGAGGTTCCTGCAATGCTCAGGCTTAGAGATATGGCCGGGGAAGCATGCTGGTGGGGCGGTGGTAATGTGCGCCAGATGGGCATGGGCCAGTGAGGTGACGAAGCTTGCTGGCTGCGGGAGGTGGAGTCCTGTTGGGTGGTGTCGGTGCGGGGGCTTATCCTGTGAGCCGCAGGCGGAGATGGGAGGATGCGTGCATTAGTGGCGTCACATGATCGATTGGTTCATTGCCGCGCAATGAAAGCTAGGAGGAAGAAGAATGTCTAGAGGTTGAAGATGGACCTAAGCTGTTTGATCTTCGTTCGATGGCTCAAAATAATTGGATGCTGAATGGCTTAGAAACACCTGATTGTTTCATAGCCAGACCTATGTTTGTTTGTGGTAATTCATGATTCCAGAAACTATAAACATACGATTACAAGAAACAATGATCTCCGTAGCCTGACCTCTTGTTTCCCTCTTGCGCCTCAAAGTCCAAAATGAACTACGGACTCTCTTCCTCTCCCCCCCATTCTACATTCTTGTCAGGTTTTGTAATGTTCAACCAATTATAGGCTTCCATTTTGGTTATCTGACATAAGCCTCGGGTGCCATCTACCACACTAGTTAGCATGAACCAAACAAATCTTCCAGGATACTTTATAGCCATGTCGGACATACTACTCTTCTTGGTTCAGACTGTTATTCCTCCTTCCTGAAATTGAACCTCATGTTACTCAGGAGCTGCTGCCTTTAATTTACCCTTCATCATGTTACTATTTGTGCAATTTATTCTTCGCTTAAATACAGTTGGACTATGCATGGTATTTTATCTGCGCTAGTAAACATTCTACTGGCATCTAGTGTCAGGCTTCATGCAAGACTGTAAGGCGTTATGTTGTGTCATTTATTGTGATCCTTTTTTTCTTATTCTTTGGCACCCATTCTAATACAGAAATGCTAAATGACACTTGAGTATTTTGGGGGCAATCCAACACTCGATTTTCCTCTTCTCTTCCTCTCCCTCTCTTCTTCTCCATCTCCGGCGGGCTTAGAAAGGGGGTCGGGGGGAGGTAGGCAGGCCTGGAGGTGGGGACAGGAGAGGCGGCAGCGAGGCGGTGACGCCGCCGGAGCGGGCGGCGGAGGAGGCGGCGGGGTGGGGTTGGGGCGGGGGCGACCATGGCCATGGCGGCGGCAGGGGGAGGGGAAGGAGGAGGTCGCCGCGGGCGCAGTAGGGCGGCGGGCGGCAGCGCGTGGCGCTGCAGGTAAAAAAAATTGGTTGTGGGGAGGGCTCCCCACACCCGAGTGTTGACTAGACAGACTCTTCTAATAACACTGCCTGATTGCTGGATTCAATTTGGATAGCAAGAGACGACTTTTAAGAATCGATTCACATACTTTACTAACTGCACCGCCACAACACTAGTAATTAGCATGTGATTTACATGGTACTTAGATCGATTAATATACATAACTTAATGTACAAGGTTCTTTATGTAAAAATGATGTTGCGCTTATTATATCTACTATGTGCAACCTACCTGGGAAATTTAGTTCCTTCTGAAACTTTTGTTTTGATTTATGTTTTAGTATCCAATGCTAAATTTTCCTACCTGCGACCATTTAGTTTAATTAGAATTATGCAAATACCAAATATCCATGCCCTCTTTCTTGGAAGCTGGAAACTTGCATGTGCAGTAGTAAACATGTGTAAATGACGTCATTTTGACATAAACAGACGGATTCTAAATCAATTGGCTGATTGATATTTTCCGGTTTGTTATTTTCAGATCTGCGACTTCATGGAGATGATATTTATTACTGTTTGGAAGATGAGCAGGAAGATAACACTCAACATCAAGTATGTTATCCCTTACCTGTTTCAAGTTTATTTTTGTTATTACTGGACAAAAACTTTGTTTTAACCCTTCATGGATTTTTTGTCCTGATTTCTCTAGTAATGTGCTTTTTCTATGCAACAGTGTCTTGTTTGATTTCAGATGACCTAAATTAATTTTGTTGTTATAAGCATCTCTGTCACATGTTCATTGTGGATTTGTGGTATGGTAATGTTACATCTCTGTCACATTATTTTCCTCCTAAAAAATGAGGCCAACCCAGGAGGAACTGATATAGTCATTTTTTTCATCAAGAAGAAAATAGGCGCCCAAATTCGAGTTGAAGAGTTCTCGAGCCTGGGTGGTGGTTGGGACTTGGGATGCATGACCACACCTTCCATTCCATCCCAACCAATTGAGCCAGGCTCACTTATTATTTTCCTCCTAGAGGTGCTATTGTCATTAATTTCGCTTGTAGATTATGAATCTGCCTGTTAACTGAAAAAACTCCTGGACAATATTGCTGCTGGGCTGGTTATGATGTATTAATTTAGTTCTTAGGTTCTTTATTGGACAATGAAATGTTGGAACTTATCTTTCTACAGCTTGCAGTCTCCTGGGTTAAATCAAATGTATGCCGTCACTGTGTCAATTTTAATTTCATGCCATGCATCTTAAGTCATGTGAATCACATCCCAGACCATTGAGTGTGGTCCTTAATTGTTCATTATGTGTTTTGGATTCTGTTGTTATATAGCATAGTTGCAATCCTGGCATGCTAACCAAATATGGCATCAATTCATCTGCTACATTCTGATGCTTTAAGGCTTTCCATGTGCTGCAGGTGTATTCTAGAACAGCGTTCAGTCCAAGCAGGGACGGTTCCATGTTGTCTCAAAGGCATAATCGGTATGAAGAATTGCCTGACACATGGTACAAGCCATATGCTGACAAATTCAGGACATGGCACAGCAAGCTTCGCTCTGGTGACAAAGATATACCAAAGAGAACACCAGAGGGAATGTCTGACTATCTTAAGATCTGCAGTATACATAAAAGGAAGAGGGCTGTGTTTATGGATGATCCCAGCATATCTCCTCCCATGTTGGAAAATGGCCCTTCCCTGCACTCAAAGAATGCTGGGGAATTCAGCAATTCAACAGACGAATTGATTCCAGAAATTAGATTTCCATCTGACTGTGTTCCAGAAAGCGCAATTCCTAAAACAAGTGGGATATCTAGGGCCAACAAAATAGAAGTTCATGGGGTTCTTGATAATTTACCAGCACCAGTTAACCACAACACTGCAATGCTTGAAAGGTTTGGCATGGTGCCTGAATATTACAAGACAGGAAACAAATATAGAGGAAAAGATGGATCTAGAGTAGAAGGGAAATCTTTAAGCCAAGAGCAAGCATTGCTCATGACCAAAAAGTTGGTTGCTCGCTACTTAGCAAATTCAGGTTTTGAAAGTGGAACTGCAGTCTCTATTGATGTTCTTTCAGAAATAATAATTAAGCACATATGTAAACTGGGACACAACTTGAAACTTCTAACTGACAGCTACAGGAAGCAATTTTCATCAATTGAACTCCTTAAAATGTTCCTACAAAATGTTGGGTACAGGTATGCCAATTTTATTATGTATAAGTTTGTATCTCTCCATATTGTATTTGTTTTGCCCTTTTCAGTGTTTATACTTTATACCTTTCTGGTGGGAACTCACAAGGTATTACTGTACAACTGGCTTGATAATCCATATCAGAGTTTATACCCTGATTCATATGATTTCTGTTACAACCATTTTGATAGTATCACAGTCCATTGTAGATAGGGATTTTTTTGATAGATGCCACTAGAATAGAGCAAAGAGCTTATCATAAGTTCTTTGGTAATGTAACACACTGTAAGTATCATGTATAACTAAAAGGTGAAGTTAAATTGGAGAAATCAGATGCATTTCCACACCGAAAGTTATATCCCTGTAGCTATGACTTACATCCTTGCCTTATGTTCCATCCAATTCGATTCACGTTGAACTTGGAAATGGGAAAGGAAAATGGGTTGTCTTTTGTCCATCTTTGTTTGACAGAGCCCAGGCACAATTTAGACACTCCTGCACAAACTGATTTTACAGGTCCACATGACCAAATTTCCCATGGCATCTTAATTCTTAACACCTCTCCAGCAAGCTTTCAGAGGAGACTCATGCTTTCACATTCAAAACAACTGACTGTGGTATCTGGACCTGTACTATCAAGTTTAAGATTTGTAATGGTTATCTTCATGCGGTCTTTCGTAGTACTAGCTTCTTGCTCTTCAGTGCTAATCTACTGGTTTGTGGGTTGGGGCTCATAATATATTACCTTGCCCTAGTATAGAGTGAACCTTAACTCCAAAAGGCTAAAATAACCAGACATACATAGCTGGACATCTTGATGTAGGTTCACTCTATACTAGTCATGATTGCAGAGACACATTAAAATAGCGGCCTGAAGTCTTGATTGTGATTTTTATGTAACATGTAGTAACATTGGACCCTTGATGGAGATCACAAAGATGGGGAACAGAGTGGCCAACTACTCCATTCATCAAGATGCACAAGTTCTTCAGACACAAAATGCAAATTCCCTTCATGCACAGCAGGTAGCCATACTTGCAATTTGGTTTATGTTCAGTAATTTTGTTTTCTATTGCATATGTAAAATTTCTTCTTGAGAAGAATAGTTCTATTAGTTTGAAAAAAATTGCTGCATCTATCCATAACTAAGAATGAGTGGATGTAGCCATAAATAGGCCCTTTGGTGATCTAGGCCACCTGCCTCTTGAGTCAATTGATGGGGGTGGATAACTGGATATTGCTTAGTTGTCAATATCGATGGCACGGACAAGATACCGTCGTTCTACAAACTGGAATTCAGAGGAAGTCTGTTTAAACTCTCAATCTGGTTTGGACCCCAACACAAGTGTAGTATGCTGGTTATCACTTACCAATGAAAACTAATGGTCCTGGTTGATGTTGTTATTTTTGTTGAGGAACTAGTCAGGTAGTGCCGTAGTGGCTTAGCTTAAATCTGCCTGATTTGGTCATGCCCTGCTCAGATGTCTTCCATATAGATTTGCTCTTCAAAAAATATTCTGAATTCTGAAATAGATCCCTTTAGTGCAAGAACCATATGAAACTCTGCAAGAATGACAACATTGGTAACTATTAAAGACGAGGACTGCCATTTGTGGACCCTTTCTCAGTTAACGCCTATTTTGATATTCCATACATTTGAGCTAGCATAGGATTGACTGCCCAAATGAATTTTTAACAGAGAATTGTTTCATGCTAACATTTTATTTACCCGCTGAACCGTAGAGTTCTATGAAACCAGCCTGGTCTTGGATATCCAGTTAACAACAGCAATTGATCAGTCAGCACAACGATGAGAAAATTTTCTAGTATGCTTATTCTTTGGAATTTGTATTTCATAATTCTTTCAACTACCTAAGCTGTTTGAAACAAATGTTTCCTGAAATTTCTGTTGTCAGGCATGATAATGATATAACTTTTCGACATAAATATAGCTGTTCGTGATTGAGACTACATTTGAAATCTCTTTGAGAGCATGACAATGTTGTTTTATGTTGCTCCCATTCGTTTTAACACTATATATACATATCCACAATTGTCAGCTTCCAAGGCAGTTGCCTCCGCAAATGCTTCAGAATTTGACACCGCAGCAACAGCAGCAGCTTCAGAATTTGACACCGCAACAGCAGCAGCTTCTGCAGCAGCAGCAGTGGCTTAGGCGCAGCCAGTTGTGCAGCCCCCGTGGTCCTCTTACGATGGCAGACAAGAACCAGCCTATGGTGAATGTGAAGGTAGAAAACACTATGGATTCTCAAATGGATGGTCCGTATGGATCTTTTACTAGACAACAGCAATTTAATATAAGGCAGCAGCAGCAACTATTGCATCAGCAGCAGCAGCAACTTCAACAGCAGCAGCTCCAGCAGCAGCAACAGCAGCTCCAGCAGCAACATCACCAACAACAGCTTAATCAGCAGCAGCAGCAACTGCAGCAACAGCAGCAGCAACTGCAACAACAGCAGCAGCATCTCACTCAGCAGCAGCAACTACAACAGCTTAATCAGCAGCAGCATCTACATCAGCAGCAGCACCTTCAACAGCAGCAGCAACTTAACCAGCAACAAATTCAGCAGCAACAGCAGCAGATGACCATGTCAGGAAATCAGAATGCACAACTAGCACAGCAGTTCAAACAGGTCCCATCAATGTAAGATCAACTGCACAAGCCGTTGTTTTGACAGCTCCTGTATTTTCATTTGATTTAACCCATGATTTCCTTGCAGGAGTGCTTATGGCATGCGGATGCCGCCTGTGAAAGTAGAAGCTTTCCATGAATTGGTGAGCGGAGACTCTTCGCTGAAGCACGATAACGACCCTAACAAACTCACTTCTCCGAAGTAGATCTCTTACATGAGGGACAAACATGCCGTGTATGTAGCTGTGGTGTACAAAGGATATCGTTTGTGATCTGTTGTTGCTTTCCTGCCCCAAAACATCATGTGTCTCGCCTGTTTGTTTGCCTACAGCAAGAAGATAAGCCGTGTATCGTAGATGTGAGGTATTTGGCTAATTTATTGTCTACGAACAGATTTATGCCATTGGCTAATTTTCTGTCGTTAAACAGAATAATGTCAAATACGAACTGATAATAGTTCCAAATTGTTATACATTCTGCACTATGGGATTAAGAATGTACGCTGTCATAATTAGACCTGAGCATATTTTTAGTCTGGGCTGAAGAAACACGTTCATTTCATGCCTAGAAATTGTCACCTTGTTCGATTCAGCATATCAGCAGCCATCTAGCATTGTTTTTCTCTCACAGCAAACCAGCGAACAGTGCTCCAGCGAAACGAACAGGCTGTGTGGCCATGATCATTTCACGGGTCGCTGAAAAGTACTAGTGCTGCAGAACGGCGTGAGAAACGCTTCCCAGACTGGAGTAGTTCGTAGAGCACAGAATTCGACTGGCGCAAGCACCAAGCAGGGTTCTTTCTCATCATCGTCATTCGTCCATCCATTCCAGACGTCAGAAACGTGCACGAGTTTTTCTTCGGATTCTAGATAACCCGAGAAATCATAGCTAGCCGCCGAGCCCTCGAGGCCTGAACGCATGCAGACGAAAATGGTCGTCTCGAGCTCTCCATCCATCGCCATCGACCATCCCTCTCTGCTGCGACTTGCCTCCCCGGGCTACAGCAGCAAAGGCGCCGGACTGGATTCCTCCCGAAAGGCCCGAGCAACTAGAGCGATTTCCTCCCGAATGCACGTGTCCCTATCCGCCGGGGCTCTCTGTTGTGGTTTGCGACTGGAAGCGAAAGGCGCGAGAGGCATGCATCCGTCTGCTTTGCCACTTTTGCTCCTTGTGTGCGGTTCTCTAATCTCTATTCACCCAGGTACTTACCTCTCGCCTTTTGAAAAAAGCTCAACTGCAGTGGTGAACAAGGTGGGGAATAGATTCCCTTCCCAACCGCTGCCCTTCACCGGGCCAAGAATCGAACTCAACGGCGAATATGTACGCCAGGGTATTCTTCTCGATTTAGCAGCAAATTAGTATAAGCCCATGTTTAGTTTTCCAATTCTCCTCCCAAATTCCACTATGCAAAAAGAAAATTCCCCGTCACATCAAAATATCGGCAAATGCATGGAGTACTAAATGTTGATGAAATCAAAAACTAATTGTACAGTTTTATTGTACTTTGCGAGACGAACATTTTAAGCCTAGTTAGTCAAAATTTGGATAATTTTTACCAAATACAAACGAAATGCTACAGGAATTCTGATACAGTGTTTTTCACCCCTATTCCGCAATCTAAACGAGGCCTAAAGCAATAACATGACAGATCGTACACACGCAGGCAGGCAGGGAGATGAACACGAGTAGTAGGTGATAAGAGATCACTCACACACACACACACACACACACACACACACACACACACACACACACACTGACACGCTCGCTGTCAAGTATCAACTCGATCGAGATACAAATCAGCTCAAGCCTGAAGAAGGTTGCAGGAATAAAGTAGCACTAGATACATATGTAACATATACATATATCGTTGTCAATAGGTTCTCCCTCTTTGTACACGCAAGAGCAAGAGCAAGAGCTAGCAAGGCCAGGCCGATCGGATCCTCCCTTCTAGGCTTGTAGTCTAGCTGACGAAGATGATGGAGGGGTCACAGCAGCACTCGTCGATCAAGCAGCAGCAGCACAGCGCGGCCAGGCTGCAGATTCATTAGAAGTCGCAAAAGTGAGCGTCACAGAGACAGAGCTAAGCTTGTGGCAGAGGATCAAGGAAGAGTTGGCCGTGCGTGCGTACCAGCCTTCAAGGAAGCTCGGCTCCCTCCTGGGCGGCGGCGCGGCGTACTGCGGCGGCGCCATCACCGGCGGGCCCTGGTACGGCCCCTGGTAGTAACCTTTTTGTGTATATCCAAAAACCAAGAAATGATTCCGTCAGAATCAGATCGACCAAGTGATTCTTCACACAAACTAGATCGATCGAGCAGCAGCACGCGCGATAGTATTACCTTGTGCAGGGTATGGGTAGGCGTACTTGGGAGTTGGGATCACTCATCGTGCCTCTTCCGGGGAGGCTTAGCTAGCTTGCTCTTGGAAGCTGGACGAATTGAAGCGAAAGGTGACGGCACGCGATGATGCCGACAGCAGAGAGCAGACGGGAAATGGAGCAGGTGTTTGGGGTTCGGCTGCTCGCGGCCTGCGCGTACACCTTAATTATAATAGGTCGCGAGCGAGAGACGTGTCGCGGCCTCAGGCCTCTCAACGCATGCGTGTTGGACGGCCAGGGAAGCATCTGGAAAACCCGCGGGAGAGGGAGGTTGAAGTTGAACCGGGCCCGGAAAGGAGCGGCCTCACCCTCAGCTGGCATATGAGCGCGCATGGGCGGCTGGGTCGTTGCTTCGGTGCCAGGTTTTCGCATCTGTGCCTTGCCCTTTTGGGTTTTTGCTGACAAATGCGCGTGTTTCCGTCCGTTCCGTCTCCGTGTTGTCTTTGCAAGTCCGGCGGCCAGGGACACAGCCGGCATGGCGGCGGCGGCTTCTAGATCTCACTAGCATCCCAGAATGGACCGTCCATTCAGTTTCAAACTTTCAATGATGGTGTTGTCTGGTCAGCAATGGCGTTTTAATTTGGAGTACGAAAGCAGTTTGGGTGAGACGAGGATATAAGTATTTTGTAATGTGATTTTCAGGATCCCTAACCCATTCAAAGCAGCCTGTTCCTGTAACCATGTGCTTGGTGGCCTGATTATGTATGTGTGCCACGTATGTTGAGCAACTGTGTTCATCTCTGGGTTTTTACGGATGTCACATGCTTTGGATCTGTATACTGCAAAATTTATGGACCAAGGACGCGTCATGGTAGCGACAACGTACTAGCTTTCTCTGCTTCGACACGTAACATGTTTTTTCTGGAATCGAACTTCTCAAGTTTATACACAAATGCGATACAATAACATTTATAACGACAGAGTTAACTTAATCAAGCCGATCACGAACACTGTTACCTCTAATTCGGTGTTGTGATCAACCCTAGACAGTTTAGAATTTGAACATAGAACGAACTAAAACATGCTCCTAATATTTTGGAACCGAGAGAACTTTTAAATACTCAACTGTGAAATCGGAAGAACTGGAACAAGCCATTCATACGATATTTCTCTGCAATTTCGTGAAGCCACGCCATCTTAAGACCCCACCAAGTCACTAAGTGAAGTCATAAATTGCACTCCCACCAAATATCATCGAAGGTCATCTTAAGATCAAGTCACTAAGCTCAGTTATAAATTGCACTTCCACAAAATATCAAGCATCAAAATAATTCCACGAAACCATAGAGAGACCAAAGGTCATGTAATAGTATTTTTATACATCAATGGTGGGACTCCAATACAATAAATTACACCGGCCGCTTCCTCTTCCTAATGCCATATATATTTTGACTCGGCCGAAGCCATCACACCTCAGTACTCTCGACTACAGCCTATGTTCTCTACCTCCTCGCCTCTAGCTAGCTCTCGTGACTGTTTGTCTACTATCGTGTAGAGGCAAAAGGCAAACTAATTGGCACGGCCACCTCAATCCATAGGTTCATAGCATGTGGCTCCATATATGAATATCACAATAAATTCAGGAGAAGCGCTGCTGGACATGCTTTCTCTTCCTCCATTACTAGAGAATCAATTCCCTCCTCTAGAAATTATGTTCTTAACAAATCATTGTTAGGAAGTTCTCTCCTTTTTTTTGAGGTCCTGCTAAGCCTTTGCTTCGGTATTACATAATCATTCATTTTCTTCAATTTAATTGTACATAGGTTGCTCATTGTAAATTGTCGATGGTCCTAATAGAAATTCTGTTCTATAAACCACCAGGCAATAATAGAAATTCTGTTTTATAAACCAGCAATCATATAATATTTCCCCTAGAATACAAATTGTATTATATTTCATCATGTTACTCCTAAATAACCTTAATAGTATGCATTGCTTTTCAGCTCTCTAATATTTTCTTCATTCATCCTAAATTGTTTCAAAAATCCCGCGGCCCCGCACGGGGAATTCTTCTAGTACTGAATATAAGGGGAAAGCAAAGCCCACCCTGGGTTAACAAAACCGTTCAGGCCCCGTTAAACCAACATCGTTTTCTGGGCCCCCTACTTCCTGAGCTCGGCCCGTTGACAGCCTTAAGGTCTGTAAGCCCATAAAGCGCAAGGATATCGGCCCCTTTCTACTTTTTCTGTCTTGTTCTTTTATGTGTAACAAAAAAAATGATTTCCCTTCATCTCTTTGATCTCAACTCTTTAACGGCTCACCACAGAAAAATGATAATATATAATTTTATTCATTTCCTCTATTCTTTTACTTACTTACCGATGAAATTAGTTCCACTTCTGGTGCCTGTGGAATTGTGGAAAAGGAGAATGTGACGGAGCCTACACTGCACCTGCCCAGGCGCATGGTCCTATCGATACGACAGCTTCGGCTCCCTGTATAATCACCGTCCTTGTCTATTCCCCACTGGGGTTCGTCCAATCGGTTGGTAAAGGTAGAGCCGTAGAGGCGATAAAGATAAGAGCAACTTCAAGACACTCACCATTCTTTATTGGTTAGTGATAAAGATATTGATGGAGAAAACATCCACCAACAACTTCTTTAATTGGTTTTATGAATATAGCTATCTTCTATTCTCAATTTCTTACTTGTCGAAGATAAAAACGAGAATGACTCTCTAGAGTATAAACAAGATATATATAAAAACGGTTGGAGAGTGTATATAGTGCAAACGGCTCTCCAAATGATAATTTAGAGAGTCAGATTTAGAAAGACTTGGGGAGATGCTCTAACCCTGCAATTTCTTCTTTAAGAAAAACTATCTTCATCCATTTTTAGAAAGTCATTAAATTTTATGCACAATATTTTATGGAACATAACTTATCATCGTAATTTATAATTATATTTTTTTATTATATATATATTTTTACAAATTTTAGTTGATAATTTTCTACTGATATTTGGAACCCAACTTTTCTACAATGACTCTGCAGCCGTGGTATCTGATCTGGTAGGTCCGTCCCATTTTCTCACTCTTTTTTCCCTTTCATATTTTTTCTTTTTTTTTCTTTTCTTTTTCATTTTTAAACTAACCTATCTATTTATTTTTTTAGCTCGAGGAGTTTATCTGGAACAATTGTGCAAAAACTGTGCTAGGTAAGTTGTGTATAGTTTTTATTTGAAAGACATTGAAACAACAGAAAGTTATGGGTATAAATTACGTTATTTGTAGAATACATATTATATAAAAGTATAGCTAAAAAATTTATGTTGAGAAATTGTTATGATAAATTTGTTTGCTAACAGTTATGAACAAAAATTGGGTTGCAAAGATCATTGTAAAAAAGTTGTCATGATAAGTTGTCTGTAAGGTTGGGTAGTAGAATAGTGAGACGCATAATGATCACTTTTAGGCTATCCACACTCATGGACCTCTATATTCATCCTCTATACGTCCTAGTCAGCAAGATTCTCGCCTCTATACTCAATTCTTCCGCACCCATCCATCCTCTATATCATCCTCTATCCACTGTGGGACCCACTTGTCATTTTATCTAAATATATCCATGTGTGATATAGTTTTGAAGGATTTATTGAGATGAATTTAATGGTGCAATCGAAATTTAATTTGGATTTTTGGTCTGTGAGTTATAGCATTTTTTTCCTTTGTTTAGCTAATGGGGCCCGTCACTACCCACTATAGAGTAAGCACTGTACCACTCTAAATATAGAGTGAGAGAAAGGATAGAGTATCGTTTTAGAGTACCCAGTGCAACAGTTTTTACTCTATATTCATACTCTAAAGCTTTAGAGTATCCCTTTAGAGTACCCATTGCGGGTAGTCTTAACTTCTCTCTTGTACTCCTGAAAACTATTATTTTAACATCCATATAATGTCTAACAGCTAAATGCCACAACGTTGAGTAATTTCTGTTAGAAAATACTAATATTAAAGGATTTCCTACAACGAATTTTACCCATAAGCTTTTCACATGCCAGTTTTGACGATAGTGAGTTCACGTACAGTTTTCGTATTTCGTATGCCAACTGCTTGATTGAGCACATCTGGCCTAGCATTTAGTAAGGACATGACATGGAGAATCTCTTGGATATACTCTAAGATGTTAGTTCAACTGCTTGTAGGCAGACCAATCATATTGCGACGGTTGCATTGTTCAATGAGGCAAACTGATCTTTCCATTAGTCCCCCGTGCTCCCAAGCGGCTGCGCACAAGCTAGGCCCGCGAGAAACGAACCTTGCCTCTCTCTCTGCATGGCCGGGCTGATGGGGCGTTTTTGCACCAGTTGGGTTTGACTATTTTCCGAGGAAATCAAACAATCAACAATGCATCTCCAGCACATCTACGGCTACTGTTCAGGACTGGAGGATTGAAGTAGCACAGGCGAGCAGGTAGGCTGGCAATCTTCTTCGTCGTCGTCGCGCCGTCCAAAACTCTCAGTCACTTGGTCGCCAAGGAACCGTGCACCACCACTCAGCACGGCGGCGCGCGTCAGGTCACGCCGACACGACGCGCGTGATACCGACATGCGACATGTCCTCCCGTTCATCACAGCTCGACGACAGGCAACCGGCAGTGCAGTGCAGTGCAGTGCAACAAATATTGAACGGTTGCGTCTGCCCATTATATTCGGCTCTCCTCCTTCACGAGCAAGCCTTCCAAAGGACACAACAACGCTGACGCAATGGTCGCACCGTGAAGATTCTATAAAGTACAGTCCATCATCGAGCGAGCGAGTGGAGAGAAGCAGATGGAAGCGGCGGCACCAGCACCAGCAGGGTCGTCGATGCTGAGCGGGCTCAGCTCCGGCGTGGTGCTGAGCCTGATCGCCGTGCTGTGGACGGTGGTGTGGCGGAACCTGCAGCACCTGCAGCTGCAGCAGTTCTTCGCGCGGCACCTGAGACGGCACGCGCGGCGGCTGGCTGCGATGGTGGACCCGTACCTGTCGGTGACCATCGCCGAGTACGAGGGCGGGCGGATGAAGCGCAGCGACGTGTACGAGGAGGTCAAGGCCTACCTCAGCGACGCCACCGCCCGCGACGTGCGCCACCTCCGCGCCGAGGGCGCCAAGGACGCCGACAAGCTCGTGCTCAGCATGTCCGACGGCGAGGAGGTGGAGGACGAGTTCCAGGGCGCCAACGTCTTCTGGGAGGCCTACTCCAAGCAGCCGCAGCGCTCGGACGGCGCCGTGGCGTTTTGGGGCGGCGGCGGCGCCGCGCGGGAGGAGCGCCGCTTCTATCGCCTCTACTTCCTGGAGCGCCACCGGTCGCTGGTCCTGGACACCTACCTGCCTCGCGTCCGCCAGCTGGGCCGCGCCGTCATGGTGAAGAACCGCCAGCGGAAGCTCTTCACCAACATCTACTCCAGCCAGTGGAGCCACGTGGCGTTCGAGCACCCCAAGACGTTCGCCACGCTCGCCATGGACCCCGTCGAGAAGAAGAGGATCACGGACGACCTCGACATGTTCAAGAACGGCAAGGACTACTACGCGCGCGTCGGCAAGGCGTGGAAGCGCGGGTACCTCCTGTACGGCCCCCCCGGGACGGGGAAGTCGGCCATGATCGGCGCCATGGCCAACTACCTGGACTACGACATCTACGACATCGAGCTCACGTCCGTGCACTCCAACACCGACCTCCGCAAGCTCTTCATCGAGACCACCAGCAAGTCCATCATCGTCATCGAGGACATCGACTGCTCCCTCGGCATCACTGGCGCGCGCAAGAAGGCGGCGGCTGCGGAGGAGGACGACAAGGACAAGAAGGACGGCGGCCCCTTCAGGCCCGGCGAGAAAAAGGACACCAGCAGCAAGGTGACGCTGTCGGGCCTGCTCAACTTCATCGACGGGCTCTGGTCGGCGTGCGGCGGCGAGCGGATCATCGTGTTCACCACCAACCACTACCAGAAGCTGGACCCGGCGCTCATCCGGAGGGGGCGCATGGACAAGCACATCGAGATGTCCTACTGCGGCTTCGAGGCCTTCAAGTTCCTGGCCAAGACGTACCTCGACGTGGACTCGCACCCGCTGTTCGACGCCGTCGGCGAGCTGCTCCGGGAGGTGCAGATGACGCCGGCCGACGTCGCCGAGAACCTCACGCCCAAGAGCCTCGACGACGGGCTGGACTCGTGCCTCGAGGACTTGGTGAAGGCGCTGGAAGAGGCCAAGGAGAAGAAGGCGAGCGGAGGGGATCAACAGGACCAGCAAGACGAGGAGGAACAGTAGTAGTTTCAGTTCATTATTATTCGAGTAGTGCCAATTTGTCGTCGGTAACTGCTGATTTCTCTGCGGTGTCTACAGTAGTGCAGTAACTACTAATAAAAATTACCCGTAGAATAAATTGATTAGCTAGGAGTTTTCTTGCATCTCTTCAACTCGAAGCATTCACTCCTATGGCGGCTCCAAGGAACGGAGGAAGCCACGCACCCGCAAGGATGGCATCGGCGGCGAGGATGTACTGCTCCCGTTTGCCCCCAAGGCCAGGTCTGCACTCTGCAGTCTGCAGGGCACTTTCATCGCCATGACGAGGTTGTCAGCCGGAAACTCTCCGGCGATGATAAGAACTCCCGCGATTACCACGAACTCGCTAGAACAGACAACGAGACACAGGTATTTTTTTAGTACTGTGCAAACCGCTATAGCTTTTCTCAATACATTAGGCTAGTATTTATATACATCTCGACGCTACAATAGGAAAGTTAGAAATAGAAAATACATAGACGCATACGTAAGGAACAAGCAAGCTAATCCTGCCATCCACAATATCATCAATGCATGTATATATACCATACAAAGACGCGCTCGGAAGAAGAATTTCCATGCCAAGCTCAACGCTACGTGTAACAAAAGGAAATAAACAAGAACTTAGGATTACATGCCATGCTTACAGAGGTCGCTTGGTGGTAGCCGGCCGCAGGGCCGGTGATGTGGGCCCTCACATGTGACTCAACCCCTAGGCTCAGGATGGCGGCGGCGCGGTAGACGGCAGCTTCTCGACTCATAGGTGTTGTGCACTCGTGTTGTACCTCCACCGGGTTGCATGCAGCCAAAGGCAACATGGGTGTTCTGCATTTTCACGTGGCCGCAGCAGCTGCTGCTGAAGGTTGAAGAAGACGCCCGCTGCCGAAGACACGAGTCATTTGCAGTGACTTTGTCAATTTTAAGATCTGCTGGCAGGATCACTTAAAGTTGCTTATAATCATAGATGTAGGGAGTACATTCTTGCGTTCTTAGAGGTGAGGACGTACGTGAGATTCGAATAAAAAAATATTAGAGATGGATTGTTTAAAAGACTTATATTATCGTAACTAATCACCCTTCTAGACATCCAAGCCCGACTCCAGCTGGTATCGGAGAGTTACTGTCAATCATTAGCTTGACTGTATTCAGTCATTGAACCAATTGTAGTGCACCAATTGCTCATAAGTTGCCTATTTACATTGACAATGTGCGAGCTAATGAAAGATTTTCAGGATCGAATACTATTACAGAACTTGCTAAACTGATGGTGGATACAAAGAAGCATCTTGCTTTTCCATTAATTTATCAGCTCCTAAAGCTAGTACTTGTTTTGCCTGTTGCCACTGCATCTGTGGAGAGGTGCTTCTTGGCCATGAAAACTGTGAAGACGATGTCGCGTAATCGTATTGGCAACAAGTTTATGAATGATTGCATCATTTGCTTCGTTGAGCCAGAGTTTCTAGTGACAATCCTAGACAGTGTTATAATTAATCGCTTTCAGAAGATGGAAAATCGCAATTGGAAAATGCTTCTTTAATAGGTAAATATTTATTATTGTTTCTAGAAACAATTTCAGACTGCGTTTATGTATTACTATTCATTGTAAGTCGTTGTCACCAGTTGATAATTTTATGTTGACATCAGTGACCACAGCAAAGCCCATAACTATTGCCGCTCCACAAGCACTATACTACAGGTAGAAGTAGTGATGTACGGGAAATCAAACCAACTTCTCTAACCATGAAGAAAGGTGCTTTCTCTCCTTTATAAAATGTATAAGAGGTTGGTTTTTAATTTTATTCTAAAAGCAATTTATTTTTTAACTTCAAACAAATTTGTAAAAAAGTGCTCCAGCATTTTATTAAATCCACGAGTAAGTATGTTTTAAATACTAGTGTATTTTTTTAGTTTTTTTGGGTATACTCTATGCAGGGGCGGATCTAGTATAGTGGCACTGATGTCAGGTGACATCAGTGATATTTGGCCCGGCCTAGGTATACTTCTCTGTATTGGATCAGATGACAACAGCCCAAAATCTCCAATGACATCGGTGCTCATAGCAAATGTTCCACGGCGGTTTAATCCTGAATGGTTTAAAAAATATGATTGGCTTGAGTACAGTGAGAAGGTGGATAAAGCTTTTTGCCTATACTGCTATCTGTTTAGAGACTGCATTAAAGGACAGGGAGGAAATGATGCATTTGTAACAAAAGGATTTTCTTTATGGAATATTAAAAAAAGACTAGACATTCATGTAGGAGGGATAAATAGCTATCACAACGCAGCTGTGAAGCGATGCAACAATTTGTTCAAGCCAAGCCAATCCATTGAGTTTGCGCTCAGCATACAGAGAGATATTGCTAAAGAGGAGTATTTTATTTGACTAAGTACTTCGATAAATGCTGTTAGGTATCTGTTACATCCAGGATTAGCTTTTCGTGGTCATGATGAGAGCAAAGAGTCCGGTAACAGGGAGAATTTTCTAGAGTTGGTGAAACTTTCGGCAGGGCAAAATGAAAATATAAAGAAGGTTGTTCTAAGAATGCTCACTTTCATGGTTGCTTTTAGTCCTAAAGATTCTTTTGCTGATTTCAAATTGGAGAGCTTATTGGAATTGGCTAAACTCTATCTTGATGATTTTAGCCCTGATTAATTAAAGGATCTTGCTCATAAGTTGCCTATTTACATTGACAATGTGCGAGCTGATGAAAGATTTTCAGGATTAAATACTATTACAGAACTTGCTAAACTGATGGTGGATACAAAGAAGCATCTTGCTTTTCCATTAGTTTATCAGCTCCTAAAGCTAGTACTTGTTTTGCCTGTTGCCATTGCATCTGTGGAGAGGTGCTTCTCGGCCATGAAAACTGTGAAGACGATATCGCGTAACCGTATTGGCAACAAGTTTATGAATGATTGCATCATTTGCTTTGTTGAGCCAGAGTTTCTAGTGACAATCCTAGACAATATCGCTTTCAGAAGATGGAAAATCGCAATCGGAAAATGCTTCTTTAAGAGGTAAATATTTATTATTGTTTCTAGAAACAATTCCAGACTGCGTTTATGTATTACTATTCACTGTAAGTCGTTGTCATCAGTTGATAATTTTATGTTGACATCAGTGACCTAAAATCCTGGATCCGCCCCTGCTCCTATGTTAATACGTTTCAATAATATAATTAAAATTGGAAAACTTTAATTAAGTTACGACAAGAGAGCGTGTTTAGATCCTGTACCCACGTCCCACATGGAGAAGCAAATAGTCCTTTGTGGGATCCATCATCCATAAAGCGCTAAGCACAAGTGGAGCGGTGGGAGCCCGCGTCTCGCCGCATCGATGCATCCGGCCGGCTCCAGCACATCACGCCACGTGGCACCTGCATCGCATCGACCGCTAGCTCGGCGTCCATAAATGGGGGCTCTTGCTACTCGGGTTTCTCTGCCTCACTCATCCAAGCTCAACTCCGGAACCTGCATAGAGGTACACAACAAAACACACTAGTAGCTAACACACATACACATCGCTCTCTTGGTTCGACCCATGGCCATGACAATGGCGAAGCTCGGTAGCAGCAGCTGCAGACCACTACTGCAAAGGATGATGCTCCTTGCCCTCCTCCTCCTTGCTTCCATCCAAGCTGGTCCGGTCATGGCGTCGGACGAGGAAGTCGTCGCCGACCTAGGCGTCGTGGGCGAGAAGCTCCGGGATCTGGTGGGCAAGAAGGCCCCAGAAATGATGGGCAACACGGTCCTGACGAAATTGGGTAAGAAAAAGGGCTAGAAGGATTTCAGCAATGGCGGGAAGGCGGGGATCAAGGTCCATAAATACTTGTGTGCAAAGCACAAGGATGGATGGACAAGCAAAACCCTAGAGGCGCCAACTTCGTCGACACCCTTGCCACTAGCAATGGTCTCGGCCGGGGCGGCTACCTGTCCAGGAGCTTCCCTAGCTTCTACTACGTGACGAGTGAAGGCAGAGGCAACAGTGTCGTCGTCTGCTGGTCCCAGCAGCCGCATGTACCAGCAGGAATTTTTTTTTATTTTTAGCCCAAATTTGAAACAAATTTTAAATTTAACCCGTCTTTCAAAAAATTTTTAAATCTAACCCGTTTGGCCCCGCCACCATGCATGGCGGGGCAAATGCACTGAACCCCGCCATGCATGGTGGCGGGGTACAGATCCGACGTGGCAGGGGTGGCAGACCACCTCGCCAGCGTGGCAGGGGTGTACCCCGCCATGATCCATGGCGGGGTTGCCCTAACCCGCCATGATGCATGGCGGGGTACACCCCCGGCCATATAAAAGCCCGGGCACTTCTTGTTTTTGGTCATTCACCCATTCCATTTCCTGCAGCGCTCTAGAACCGAGCTCCCTCACCCATTCCATTTCTCCGGCGTCCCTCCGTCGTCCCCGTCAGGTATCGGCCCATCGTCGCTCCTTGTTCCGGCCACCCCTTCTTTGTGTGTATCGTTTTGTGTTGAAATCGTTTCGTTTTTTTAGATGGAGGACTCGTATCGTGAGTCGATTTGGAGGAAAAAGGGTCGTCCTAGAGAGATGTACCCCGACGTGTCTTGTAAGGATGCGCCCGTTCCTCCCGAGGAACCTATACCTAACTGTGATTGTGGTCATCCGGCACACGTGGGCCAGTCGAGGCATCCCGATACTGCGGCTCGTTGCTTCTACACATGTTATAGTTGTAGCGTAAGTAATTGTTCCCTTTGTTGTTTTTATTGGTTGCTGATGTTGTATTCGCGATGAGATAATTGAAACTTTTGTATAGCCCTACTTCCGGTGCTTTTTTTTCCAATGGATCGATGGCCTGGACAAGTTTGATCCAAGGATTCTCCTTTTCTACCCCGGCATTGATCATTGCAAGCGTGAGGTGTTTACTCGCTGGGTTCCGCCCCCTCCAAACCCTCCTCCTATGACGGACGAAGAGAAGGCCGTAGCATCGGCACGGCGGCTCGAGGATCCTCCAAAGTGCCTTTGCGGAGAGCAAGCCATGATAAACCCACGCAATGAACAAGAGTTCATTTGTCCTCTACGACATGAGGTAAGGTTTGAGTGTACCTTGGAATGTCACGTTCTATATGTGTGTTTTACTGTTTTGATTTTGTAGGATCATGATATGCCAAAGTGCCGTTTCAAGGAATGGATCTATGGTCCAAAGAGCCATTGGCCGGAGCCGGAGAAGAATGTGGAGGTGCCAGACTGGAAGAAGAAGAGGAGGTCTATTGCCCCTCCTGTGATGTGCAAATGTGGTGTTGAAGCTAGCTACGGCCTTGTCCCTTCAGGCCTTGGTATAGGGCACTTCTGTGGCCACATGATCGATTATGACGAGGTTTGCTAGGACTGTTGACAGTTGGCGGTAATGGTTTATTTTGTTAACTCTGGTACGCTAACTTTGTATTCATCTATTTCTTGCAACAGAGCACTCAGAAATGCAAGTGGGAATCATATTATGATGTGTATAATTTCAAGAATGAGTATAAGACAATGGTAGCAGTTCGCAATAGCAGAGGATATCCTGCAAGCTACGTCACAGATTTCGTTAAGAGCCACAAGAAGAAAATGCTACGACGGGCCCAAGAGCTACGTGTTCGTAACCCGGAGAGTATTGCGTGGAAGAAGTGGTACGAGCAAAAGAAGAAGGATGTAGAGGAGTACCAGGCACGGAAGGCTGAAGAGGATGCAAGGAAGGCTGCAGAGGAGGCTGCGAGAGCAGAGATGCAAGGCTTGAACGATACTATTGACTCATTATGTGCGAGTGAGTCATTGCGTTTTTGGAAAGTCAAACTTCTTTGTTTTACTGTCAATTAACTCATTGCAAAGATCTAGTTAATTGTTTGCATTTTGTACTTGCAGAGATTGGATGCACCGGCGGCTGGGAAGCCGATATGGCTCGTGCTAGGTACACCGCAAGTCGTCCGATTGTGGTTGACGAGGAGGCCGAGCCGGAGGAAGACGACGACACCGGGAGGATAGGCGAGCTCATTCGTCTAGCAGAACAATTGGGCTACCAGGAGGATGTTGCAGTACACGAGGCCCAGGCAGCATACCAGAGCCAACAGACACCGTTGTTCGACTCATGGGGGCCAACAGACATGACCCAAGAAGAGGCCGAGTTATACTCTCAGGCCGCGGACGAGGCGGAGGCGGCTTACTACCGGCGTCAGGCCTCTGAAGCCAAGTCAGTCGAGGCCAGCAAGGGTAAGGAGGTGGTAGTGGAGGATTCCGAGTCCGAAGACGAGTTGCTTACGCAGTGGTGCACGCAATTTGATTGACGTGGGTTGAAGTGTTCCATCTCATGCCAGGGTTGAAGTGTTCCATCGCACGCAAAATGCGTGGAACCCTGTTATAGGCTTCCTCCCAGCTACCCCAACGAATTGCCAGGGCAATTTGCTTTGCCCGCCAAGCCTGTCCATACGTGACCTCATACCCAACAAATGTGGCTATGGTCTCTTGCAAGAACGGCACTGATACGTCGTTGTCCTTATCTACAAGACCCAATATACGGCGGGCTAGATACCGAGCCGTTAACTGGAGATGGTACCTTTTACCCTCATTAGTCTGGCATCTGTGCGCCTGTTCCACCGAAGTTACCTTCCACTTACCATCACTCCGCCTCTTTCGTGCATTTAACTTCCACGAGCACGGGAATCCAGCCTTACATAATATGTGGAATTTTACCTCCTTGTCGGAATGCCGAACCGTGTAAGGCCTATGATGATACACAGCATAGTCCTGAAGGAACAACTTCATCTCCGACATCGTATTAAAGAGCATTCCCTTCCTCAGTATTAAATTTCTATGGTTGTACAATGATTCCTTACACATCTGCAAACCCGTGTCACAAACTGCCATATGCGACATACTTACATCGATATAATTTGGCACACCGGTAAAAGGCAAGCCAGCCTCCCTCAGCTGTGTAAGCTCTGCCGCTGTATAAGAGGGTGGTGCAACGTATTGTTGTGCCTCCCTAACCCTGCTCCATCCTTCATATTGCACTCCATCATCTGGATAACCGGTGGCTAAGGTGCCCTGACTCTGCATGCCATGAAGTACCTCAAGCGGTACTCCTGAGGGCATGCCACGAACTGGTGTACACATGGCAGGTGCACCTCCAGAGGGCATGGCTTCAACCGATGCTCGCATGACATGCGGACCTCCTTCCTCATTTCCTGAATCGTCCGAATCTGTGCTAACATCATCACCAATCATTTCCTCCGCTGCCGCCTCCTCCTCCTCCTGTTCAAACTCGTCTACATCAAAATCATTGCTTATATGACCAACTGGAGGAGAATGAACCCGCTCCTGCGTCAAATTACCATCCAAGTCCATACTCTCCATAGTTTGTTGCATCTGCACACCACAATCTCCTAGAGTATCACTGTCCAAGGACGGCTCCTCATTCTCAACAATCTCCAGCACCAACTCAGCCATGCCGACATTCGAACCTTGGATGACCCTATTGTATCGGGACCACTCTCCTTGGTTGCACAAGTCCATCATGACATAGTGTGCCCTATTCTTTCCAACATCGAGCCTACCCTTTAGTGTGAAAGCCTCGCCAAACTTCAAACTCAAACGGTCACATAGATCGCGGAAACTAGGGGTGCCATCAAACCATTCCAATTCTTCATATATATCCTCAAACTGGCAATCCTCTCTCCTAACACTTCCTCCGTAAAAAACTCTTACACCGTAATCCATCTACAAAACGATTTGACATCTCATTATTAAATGACCATTATGGTACTACTAATTACCTAATAAGTCAACTGTGTCGTCAATAACAAATCATCATTACCAAACTAAATAACTTAATAACTAATATTACCTAATAACTAAATAACTAATACATACGTAACTAAATAACTAAAAGTACCTAATAAAATCCGAATAACTAATAATCGTTAACTAATTAACTAATACGTAAACAACTAATAATCGTAAAAACTAATAATTCAATATCTAAACAACTAATACAAACAAATAAATAACTAAACAACTAATAATTCAATCACTAAACAAATAATAACTAAACAACTATTAATCGTAATAATTCAATAACTAAATAATACAATGACAAATAAATAAATAACTAAATAAATAATACAAACTTATTAATATTTACTACAAATATATAATTTAAACGACAAAGTAAACAAAATTACTGTAAAAATTTATCGGGGACGCGGCGCGGGAACGAATGCCGGAGACGCGGCCGAGGGCGCGGTCGCCGGGGGCGCGGGAGACGACGCGGTGGCGCGGACGGCGGTTGCGGCCGGCGGCGTCGCGGCGGTTGGCGGCGTCGCGGCAGCGGGGTCGCGGCGGGGGTCGGCGAGGCGCGGCCGGGGCGTCCGGAGGGCGGTAGGGCGCGGCCGGGGCAGCCGGGGGGCGGTGTGGCGCGGCCGGGGCGCGGCGGAGGTCCTCCGGCGGCGCGGGGACGGCGCGGGGACGACGGGGGGCGCCGGGGCGAGGCCGGGGCGCCCGGAGGCCGGTGGGCCGCGGCCGGGGGAGCCCGGGGACGGTGGGGCGCGGCCAAGGCTTCTCCGGCGGCACGGAGACGGCGCGGGGAGGCCGGAGGCGGCGGAGACGGCGGGGCGGCGCGGGGAGAGGCGGGGAGGGCGAAGAGGCAGCGGGCGTTCGGCCGGGCGGGGCGCGGCTTATATTTCAGCCGCGCCCCGCCGTGACCGGTGGCGGGGTATACCCCGCCATGATCCGTGGCGGGTTTGGCATACCCCGCCACCCATCATGGCGGGGTACGCCCCGGGTGCCCGCCACGTCACCGTGCCACGCGGAGGTGCACCCCGCCACCATGCATGGCGGGGTACAGTGCATTTGCCCCGCCATGCACGGTGGCGGGGCCAAACGGGTTAGATTTAAAATTTTTTTGAAAGACGGGTTAAATTTAAAATTTGTTTCAAATTTGGGCTAAAAATAAAAAAAAATTCACCAGCAGTAGGTACTGGTGCTAGTACTACTCTGGTTCCCAACAGGTACCCCAACGATGGCCGGTACTACGTCCGGATCACGGGCATACAGGTCGGTCAGGAGGAGCTCCCTGTGTAGACCCCGGCGGAGCTCAACCGCCCGCCGCCGCCACCGGCGTACTTGAGCACCGCCCAGCCGTACACCTACCTCGAGAGCAGCTTGTACGGGTGCCTCAGGGCGACCGTCATTGGGTAGACGAACGCGCTGAACCCGGGGGCATGTGTCAGGGATCAGCTATGCCCTCCCTGACCGCTGCCGACAAGATGTGCTACGCCGCTGCGACGTTGTCGGTCCCGCGCCGGCTCCCGCACATCGCAATCCTCCTGGCCAGCAATAACGCCATGTAGAAGATGGAGCTGGGCGGCGCGGTCGATACCGTCTGGTATCGAGAGTCCTCAATGATCTGCTTGGGAATCCTGCCCACGAGGGAAGAGCCGTCCTAGGCAGCATGATCCAGAGCGGCATAGGACCATGACCATCGATCTCACGGCCGCCGGTGTCCTGGGTACCCTTACGTTTTGAAACGCCGCCGCCGGTGACATGGCTAGACACCTCAAACTCAACCGTACGTATCTTATACGTATAGTACAGATAAGCTGTGTGTCTACTACTCCTATATATGTACGTACGCACTGCACTTCGCTGTGGCATTCATGTCGCCTCCTATATCGGTTACTCCTACTCTTGTCAGTAGTGCGTGGAACTTGTTTAGCTATGGATCAGATGTATTTATTAATATACGCCTGTAGCGTTACTATTTCAGAAACATGTCATCATCTAGTAAAAATCACTAGCCGGAGAGGTGTAAGGCCACCCCTAACATGACACGCTTTGCTGTAGTCCTAGCTTCCACCTTGCCACCCCAAGGAGGTCCGGATCACTACGAGGCACGAGCTGTGGTTCCATAGGGGCGTCCGAGAGACTGCATGGCAGCTATTGCTTGGTCCGACAAGATACAAAGGCACTATTTGTATGGCTTGCCTTTTGTATATGGCAGAGCGGGTGGACCATGCCGCTGTCGGTCGAGCGGGTGGACAGGCAGCCGCACCCTTGCTGCCAGACCGCTATGCCATACATGCAGGCATGCTCGGCTTCGGCCGCGAGGGACTCCGCGACGAGGACATGACACCGTGGATAGGCAATGCATCCACGTCACATGAGTTAGATAGGCCATGTAAGAAGTCTCTACACAGTTCATAGCATACTCAAATAGTTTTATAAACACATTGAAAATACTAACATTAAGTAGCAATTATGTCATTTTGTAAACATAGAAATGAGCTCAAGACCCACTTACAGTACAAGACCATCAAAGGACTGCATTCGGTTCGTCGATAACCCGATGAAACTTCGTTGGAAAGACCATAACTCCTTCATTCGGAGTGCGGTTGAGGTCAATGAGCACTTGGTGGAAACATTGTTTCATACACTTTTGTATGGATCTAACCTCACCTTAATATCACGTCAAAAATGTCTCCAAATCATCAAGACATGCTGTTGCTATTTCTACCGGGTGCTACGATGTTGTCATGGGCTTGTTAATCATCCTTAGGACCCTAGCCCAAGTGGGCACACATCAAACATGTCGAGAACAACCCAAGGATGTCCAAAGACGTCCTCTCCCTTGGCAACCTCTTCAGGAGGCCAGCGGAAGTCTAGTTGGAGTCCCAATCCATATCAAGTTCAAATCCATCTCGGACTTTAAAAGCAGCCTACCCTAAAACAGACGCCTAGGTCATATATAAACTTTGTTTCCAGTGATCCACATATGGATGGAAAGATAATTTGATAAACTAACTAATAGTGCTGGTCCCACGTCAAAATTCTTTCAGAATCAACAGGAATAAGTGAAACAAGAAGCTGTCCTGAATCTATCTCAGGGTGTTGTATCATCGTCTTTTGGGCTATTAGGCATTGTATCATGTCGGAACTCCTTAGGGACATGAATAGGGATTCCTTAGATGCCATTCATTAGCCATCGCCCAATTTAGGGTTTGGTTTTTGCTCTAGATCAATCTGTCTTTTAACAGTCACCGTCATCGGTTTGTGAAACCCCACATTCGAGATCTTAATCATATATCCGCAGTTGTTACTTTACTTGAGTAGCATTTTGTCTTGTTCTTGCTTGTGTTCTTTGATTCGCAGCAAGAATTAGCTTTCTTGGCAAGGTCAACCAGATGGTGACACAACTGGGGTAACCAGAGAAGACGTGGTGCTAAGGTTACAAGGTTGGAGTCTTTTGATCTAAAGCCGGATCGGCGTGTCACTTTGCAACCAAAATTGGTAATTATCTTCACCTATGGAAGATCACGAACCCCGTCTCCGTCACTCCGCCCTAGCTAGTCTCACATGTCGTTCTCTCGACCAACGTGAAGCCAACCGAGCAAACATGAGAGGATCTCCTAAAGCCACCATCCGCGAGCTCCACTAGCCCGAATGAAGCATCACTCTAATAAATGTCACTTAGAGGGTTCATTTCAAGTTGGTGATTGGGTTTTTAACCTCCCATCTTGGCTTGTCGCTCACATCACAAGTTGGCCTTGCATTTCTTTGTTCCGTATCATGTTATAGCATGGCAACACACGCTATGCTGTGCGGGAGAGGTAAACAATGTGTGAAATGCAAACAATGGTGAATAGTAACTTTCATTGCATGTGTCCAATATTGCAAAACCCTAAGGACCTGACTAGACCTACTTATCATTCCTTGTCTACCTAGGGGGTTCTACAATTGGGTAGTGTAGCTATATGTAGATATGCTTAGCTACTCCACTCACCTTGTCACATGTTAACAAAAGTATTAATAATGCTGCTTAATGAATTCTTCAACGATGAATGATAATTAATGCTGGTTTATGGTCATTGTGGTGACAGAGATGGAGAGGAGGTGGTGCTTGCGAGCATCGTGGTTGTGGTGGTGATAGGGGACGGGTATTGGAGCTTGGCCCGGTTTCTGGGGGTACCCGTGGCCGTCCTCTGTAGGTTTCTGGGGGTACCCGTGGCCGTCCTCCGTAAGGACTTAGTCGTGGAGTGGCCACCTAGGACATACAGTGCAGCTCCAAGCTATATGGCTCTAGCTTGATGTAGTATCAGGACCTCTATTAGTAGGGTGTATCTTTTTGGGTAGGTGTAAGGAAGTAGCTTGGGTAATGAATATTAAGTTGTCGGTTAGTCTAGGGTTCCATGGCTATGGGCACGGCTGCCGAGCGCCCCGACCAAAACTTATGAGGTGCATCCTATTAGCTGGAACCTGTGAAAAGTCTCATAGTGAAACCCTGCCTGCTCACCTTGGTAGTGTTTTGGGGAGTCATGACCCCGAGCATATGGGAATGACGACTTGGAGTGAACGTGCACACCTCTGCAGAGTTAAAACTGATATATCAGTTGTGCTCACGGACACGAGCGGCCCAGACTCTCACACGATGAGCAAATTGGACTCACATGGTTACTTGGAGACGGATTCTTGGTGAGGTTGCTACCTCATGTTGGGCGGGATGGCTATCCCATGTTATTTGCGGTTGCTACCCCATGTCACTATTGGAGGTTGCTACCTTTGTATTAATAATTATAATGATGATGATTAATAATGTTGTAATCTCTACTCCACCTTAATTAAGGGTTGGGATATTCTACTCATCTTAGTAACATGTTGTTTAATTAAAAGTCACCAACTAAAATTGCTTACCTGCAGTCAACTGTGTCAGCCTACCTTTTGTATAAGCCTTGCATGTCATTACTTTCTGTCGGTACTTGCTGAGTTCGACAAGGACCCACCCTTGCTATTTCCCCCACACCCTAGTGTGTAGTAAAATGCTGCTCAGAAGAAGGACAAAGATGTTGTGGAGTTTCTAGAAGACTATTAGAAGTGCTTGATGTACAGAGCCCTTAGTCAGCCGTCCCTAAGAAGATTGAAGCCTGAGAAGAAGTTTAGCACCCGTTCCGCGTACTCTAATAGTTGTAAGTGTTAATATAATTATATTTTCTGCTTTATAACATAGTTTTTCTAATATTTCTATTTTGTGGTTGTATGTGTGGACTTTCTGGGCACACATATGATGAGTGCTTGGTTTTCTTTTAAAAACCGGGCATGACAGGTGTCAACCTTGCCCATAATGAATCCCTTAGAGAGTAGGAAGCCCCTCAATCTTTCATGTCATGCTTTAGGTGCTTGCTTCAATCCATAAAACCCTTCTTCAACTTGTAAACATGGTTGGGTTTCTTCTCATCTTCAGAACCAGGAGGTTGCTCAACATAGACTAGCTCATTAATGTACCCGTTGAGAAATACACTCTTCACATCTATTTGGTACAACTTGATATTGTGAGCACAAGCATAGGCTAGCAAGATCCTAATTGCTTCCAATCTTACAACGGAGGCATATGTTTCTCCAAAGTCAAGACATTCAACTTGAGTGTAACCTTGAACCACTTATCTTGCTTTGTTTCTCACTACTATCCCATCTTGATCTTGCTTGTTCCGAAAGACACATTGGGTTCCAATCACATTATGATCCTTAGGCCTCTCAACTAACTCTCATACTTGATTTCTTGTGAAGTTATTTAGCTCTTCATGCATAGCATTCACCCAATCAACATCCAACAAAGCTTCATCTATCTTCTTTGGTTTAATGAATGACACAAATGAGAAATGTTCATAAAATGATGTCAATCTTGATCTTGTTTGCACACCTCTTGAGATATCACCAATTATGAAATCCAATGGATGATCTCTTGCAGCATTGGTTGGTTAGAGCACTTGAATTTGATTGCTTGCACTTGATTGATCATTTGGTTGAGATGATGAACTAGCCACTTGTTGTTGATCTTGCACTTTATCATCACTTGCACTTGCTTGATCTTGATCATGAGAACCACTAGCTTGCACATTTGAGTTAGAGAGCACTTGATTCTTGTCATCATCATCATCAATCACCTCTCTAGGCCTTATATCACTAATGTCGATGTTCTTCATTACATTGACCAATTGAGTGCCTCTCACATCATCTAAATTTTCATCTTTCTCTTGGGAACCATTGGTTTCATCAAATTTTACATCATGAACCTCCTCAAGAGTACCACTAGCCAAATTCTAAACTCTATAAGTCTTGCTAGTAGTTGAGTAACTAAGCAAGAAACATTTATCATATTTCCTTTCAAACTTGCTCAATCTAATGCCTTTCTTCAAGATGTAGCATTTGCAACCAAAAACCTGAAATTATGCAATATTGGGCTTTCTTCCATTTAAGAGCTCATATGGTATCTTCTCCATTATGGAATGACAATAGAGTCAGTTGTTATAGTATTTAAGTCGTGTTGATTGCTTCGGCCCAAAATGAATGACTCACATTGTACTTACTCAACATTGATCTTGTCATGTCAATCAAAATTCTATTCTTCCTCTCAACTAGGTCATTTGATTGGGGAGTGTACTTGGTCAAGAATTGATGTCTAATCCTAAACTCATCACACAAATCATCAACTCTTGTGTTCTGGAATTCACTTCCATTATCACATCTCACTTTCTGGATGGTTGTTTCAAACTCATTATGAATTCTCTTGATGAATGTCTTGAAGGTTGCAAACACATCACTCTTGTCAACAAGAAAGAACACGCGTGTATATCTAGTGAAATTATCCACAATCACAAATCCACATTTGTTTCCACCAATGCTAGTGTATGTGGTTGGTCCAAACAAATCCATGTGCAATAACTCAAATGCCTTAGCTGTATTCATCATGCTCTTCTTAGGGTGTGTGTTGCCAACTTACTTTTTGGCTTGACATGCACTACATAGCTTATCTTTCTCAAATGTGACATCTTTTAAGCCTCTAACTAGATCATGCTTAATCAAAATTATTTTATTCTAACATGACCAAGCCTTTTATGCCATAACCAACTCATGCTGGACTTAGTAAGCAAACATGTTGATAATTGAGCTTCTCTAGCATTGAAATCAACCAAGTATAGATTCTCATATCTAAATCCTTTAAATATCAAGTTAGAGCCATCTACACTTATGATCTCTACATCATCCACATCAAATATGCACTTGAAACCAAGATCACACAATTGAGCTACCGACAACAGGTTGAAGTTGAAGTTCTCTACTAGTAGCACATTGAAAATGCTCAAGTCATTGGATATTACAATCTTACCAAGCCCTTTGACCTTGCTTTTGCCATTGTCACCAAATATGAAACTATCAACCCCATTGCTATCATTTGTGTTGATTGAATTGAACATTCTTGAATCACCGGTCATGTGTTATGTGCACCCACTATCAAGCACCCAATACCTTCCTTCGGCTTTGTAATTGACCTACAATAGAAGATTAATTCTTTTTAGGTACCCAAACTTGCTTTGGTCCTTGAAGATTAGTTACTAAGGTCTTAGGCACCCAAATAGCTTTCTTCTTTGAGCTCTCATGAGGTGCACCAATGAACTTAGCCTTCTGTAAGGTCCAAATGGCTAGAGGGGGGGTGAATAGCCTATTTAAAAATCTACAAGCTTCACAAAACAACCACGTTAGTATAAAAGATGGCTAAGCTAATTCTAGCACTAGCTCAACTACACTATGCAAGCCACCTATACAATTCTAGTGAAGCAAGGCTATGATCTCTAATACACACCAACAAGACTAAGTCACTAAGCTACTTACACCTATGTGATAAAAGCTACACTAAGCAAACTACACTGGGACTAGTACAAGAAAGTAAAGAGAAAGTGACTTGATTCTTATACCAACGATGTAGAGAAGTAATGCACTCAAAGAATCAATCATAATGATCAACCACAAGAGAAATCCTCGGCAAAGAGATGACACAAGACTTTTTACCGAGGTTCACTTACTTCCCGGCAAGATACTCCTCGTTGTGGTGATGCACCCACTTGTCGTTTCACGAGCTAATCGACTATCAAGAGTCGAGCCCTCGGCAGGCGCAACACAACCGCACAAAAGATGGGGATCCTCCAAGCCACGAGCTCCACTAGAGTATCTAATTTGCGAACTCCTGCAGGGAAGGATCAAGAACCCCTTACAACACTCGGTGAGGGCTCCAACAATCTCCAATTGCGAGCTCAATCACCTCCGCTGCTCCAAGCCGTTTACCGTGTCAGGAAATACGGAAGAGTAACAAGAAATCCACAGCAACTCGAAGATCAAGTGCCTCTAGAATACAACTCTCAAGCAATGCACTTGAATCTCACTCAAGATGTGCAACCAAGCAAAGAGATGAGTGGAGGGGTTGTTCTCAAGCTCAAAGGATGTCTCTAGGTCTCAAAATATGCAAGAGTTGCCCTCAAACCCCGGATATCTTCTATTTATAGCGAAGGGGTACGCAGCTAGCCGTTACCGGATGACGCAGTGAAAAATGTACTGACCGGACAAACCGGTCAGGGTGATCGGACGCGTCCGGTCACTACAGGACAAGCATGAACAGTGTGCGTCAGAAGTTATCGTTGCCGTGACCGGATGCGCTCTAGCGTATGACCGGACGTGCTGCACCTAGCGTCCGATCGGAGTCCAGTAAGCTCCCACCGTGACTGGACGCGTCTGATCACACGTGACCGGACGCGCCGCACGTCCAGTTGGCTCTACGACCAGCTCTGCCCCTCTGGGTGCCTGACCGAACGCTCCGGTTCCGTGAGGGACCGGACACCACCATGTGCATGTGTGTTAACATTTCATAAACATTTTCAAGGCATTATGTTAGCTCTCTACTAGATCCTAATGCATATGCTCAAGACATTGATCTAGTAGCACTTGATTCCCGAGCTAACCGTGATTGCCCCTCTTGATAGTCGGCTATGTATCCTAAATCTGGTCAATCACTTCTCTACTCATCTTAGATCGGCAAAAGGAAAACCCTATGGTTATACCTTTTCCTTGCGCTCTTAGAACCTTCTTCACTTGATCATCATGTTCATCATTTTATGTGCATCTCCACCATGATCATCATTTCATGTCCATGCACCATCTCGTTGTGATTTTGTGGCCACCACTCCTTACCACATACACCTTCATCACATGTGTTGCTTATGCCTAACTCAAAACACTTAACACATGTCATTAGCAACTTGGTGTCATTAATTACCAAAACCAAACTTGGACTTTCACCTTCACACCATTGGCACCCTTAACAAGCATGTAACAAAAATCAAATCTAATTGAGGATACATTAGGTTGCTTGTTCTTGTTAGTCTTGCAATGTCGCTCTATGTGACCAACTTGCTTGAAACTAGTGCAAAACCGACAATTGTTCTTCACAAAACTAATTTTCTGAGGAGCAAACGCCGCCGTGCCTTTCCTGGGGGTATAGCCCAATCCCTCTTTATAGAGAGAACTTCTTTGGTTACCCAAGCACATAAGCAAGCGGTCCTCACCACCATAGGCTTTGCCTAAGGCGCGAGTGAGCTTATTGACCTCCTTGAGGGTCTCATTTTCCACCATTAGTGAGGCATCACAAGTGAAATCATCACTCAAAGGTAAAGTAGAAGTGGAAGTGCTATAAGAAGGATTAGTAGGAGCAACAACAATGGGCATATAAAATGATTCATCAAGAATATCACATGTTAGTCCCACATCACATGACACAATCACTTGCTCCTTCTTAGCTTCCTCCTTCTTGACTTGCTCGAGGAGAGAGGAGTGAGCCTTTTCAAGCTTAGAGTGAGCTTTGCCAAGCTTCTCATGGGCTTCCATTAGCCTCTCACGAGTGGCATTGATCTCATCAAAGGATTGCTCAAGAGATTTGACCCTCTTATGCAATTCTTTGCACTCTTTTCTCTTCATCTCAAAGCAAGTGTATACTTGCTCACACATGTCTATGAGCTCCTCCTTAGTGTACTCCTCATCATCATCACTCCTACAATCATCACTTTCACAAGCATCATCGTCACTCATATCATATTTTACCCTGGTAGGCTTTGCCATGAGGCATGTCGATAGAGTGACGAAGATGAAAGGCTTGTTGTTGATGGCGATGCTTGCTAGTGTCTTCTTGAGAGACTGCTTGTCATCATCACTAGAATCACCATCATTGAAAGAGCCATCACTATCCCAAATGACCACATAGCCATCTTCTTCTCTTTCTTTTTCTTCTTCTCCTTCCTCTCCTTTTCTTTCTTCTTGTCATCCTCATCATTGTCACTATTGTAGGAACAATACGCTACAACGTGATCCTCGCTCTTGCACTTGTAACATCTCCTCATATACTCCTTGTTGTGATTTCTTCTCTTTCTTGCACCACAGCCCTTCTTCTTCATGAATTTGCCCATCTTGCACACAAAGAGAGCCATGGCCACATCATCAATGTCTTTAGCATCTTCATCATCACTTGATTCTTATTTCTTAGACTTGCCCTTGTTCTTGGATGATGCGCTAGCCTTGAATGCTACACTCCTTTTCTTCTTCTTCTTCTTCTTGTCTTTATCTTCCTTATTCTCATCCTTGTCAACCCCCTCCCTTTTTACACGGTATGTCTCTTGTGTCATGACATCACCTAGTACTTGGTTAGGGGTTAGCTGCTTCAATCCTCCTCTAATGATGATCAATCTCAATGTCTTAAATCTTGAAGGTAAGCACATCAAGAACCGATAAGAGACATCATGATCATTGGTCTTCTCTCCAAATTCCTTCAAGTCATTCACAATCACTTGAAGCCTATGGAACATCTCTGGAATGCTCTCATCATCCTTCATCTTGAAGCTTGTCAACTTGTCCTTGAGGATGTATAGCTGTTGACGGTAGTTATTGTTCATTTTAAACTATCAACCAAACATGAATAAGGGTATATATCAACCTCCAACATAGAATTAGGGTTTATACTGATAGAATTCCACAGTTTTGGTGAATCTGTGTTTCTACAGGGGGTTATCAGGAAAAGAAAGAGAGATATGAAGGATGACGGGAAAATATCGAATTATAAACCGACTCCAACTCAAGAAGACTCTAGAAGATATGAGAGGACAGCCACCCAAAGGAGGGGCCCACCTGACATAGGGCAGGGCCGGCCGGCCCCACCCCCAGGTCGGGCGACCCAGCCTGGTCCCACTTGGCAGCCGCCTTCGCACGTTGGTTCTCCACCGCCTTAGTGGTTGCATATCCACCGTTGATCAATGTCGGTTTGATCCGAGGGCTCTGGTGCATCCCACCGGCCTATATAAGCAGCCTTGTACCCCCCTGGATTGAGAGCATCCCTGAAACCCTAATTCATATTCTCTAGCTAGGGCTTGGATTGAGAGGGGTCCCTTGAATGGATCTACCTCTCTCTCCATTGTAGTAGATTAGTTCTAGTTGAGAGTTGGGGAGAGTCGAGCTACGCTCAGGTTCTGGAGAATTCTTCAGAGGTCTGGTATGTTTGTGTATCTTACCTTTGCAAGACTTATGCTTTAATATATTTATCTTCTCTATCTACTTTTATGCCTTTCATGTGATTGGTTAGTATAGTTATTATACCTTGGCATGGGATCTCCGCTCGTATTGAGTGCTCTAGTTATCTATAGTGAGTAGAGTAGTGATTAATAGTATAGACATGGTGTCTAGACTAGAGGTTACCTGAGATTGTGCCCAATCCTCCTGTTAGTTGTGGTAGCTACAGAGGTGACAGCTCTGTAGATTATTATAATCCAACACGTTAGGGTTGGTGTTTTGTAGAGCTTTTTGGCAGCCTTAATCCGATCACCATTTTCTCAGTCTTTTTCAAGGATCGGAAAGGTACTACTGCTCTAAAGTATTATTGTGTGATTGCTATATTTATGCTTCAGTTATCATAGAACCAAAGTAGTAGAGAAGTATTTAGGAACCTTGAACTCTCCTGTTGTCCTCTCAACTTAACTACGCTACTCATTTATCATAGGATTCTCTAATATGTGTGTCATTATGCATAACTCCTATCACTTATCACTCACCTCTATCTAGGTCTAGTTGGTATATTAATTAGTAGATACATGATTGTGAACTATCAACTTCTTTAATATTGCTTTCCTATGGACAAATACGATACTCTGGAATACTTTCGGGTAAAAGATACAATGGTATAATTACCTGTGCGCTTGTAAATATTTGATATTCTTAGATATACATTCATTCTAGTCACTTGCATTAATATTAACTGCTTAGTATTATTCTAGTAGTAATGCTAGGTAGTATTCATACATATCTCTTGCATCTATACTAGGGATGACAACCTAATTAAGGTAGGGGGTATAAGTTTATAATAAGTGGCTAAGTAGTTAGAACAAGTGACACGTTAATAAATACCAACAATAGCTTGGCACTCTTCACCCCTAGTGTGCCCTCATATGTTTCCTCCAATCTCTTCCACACCTCACTAGCTCTTTCATAATCCTTGATTTGCTCCAATACCTTGGAATCAATGGCATTGTAGATGGTGTTGAGAGCCATTGTATTGCATTACTTGTTGGCCTTGTCATTGTTGGTGAGATTGTCTGGATCACAAAATCACTCTCAGTCACGTCCCACACTTGGTCATTGATTGAACCAAGATATATCTTCATCTTTCTCTTCCAATAGTCATAGCATGTGCCATCAAAGAACGGTGGTTTGCCCCCCACATGGTTGACACAATTTGAGCCATCTTTTGACACTGAGGTTGTTAAGCCTTCAATTAAACGGTGACCATAGCTCCGATACCACTTGAAAAATCCTAATATAGCTAGAGAGGGGTGAATAACCTATTTAAAACTCTACAAATCTACTAGAGCAATTTGTTAGTAAACTAAATGGCGAAATGCAAACTTGCTCTAGCTCTACAAGAGTTGCAAGCCACCTACCCAACAATTCTAGTTGATATGATCTTTAGGCATACAAGAGGCTAAGTGTGGCAGAATCGCCTAATCTAATGCCCTCCCAAGCAGTACTCGGCTTCCATTAGACACTAAGTACCCCAGGAAGAACACTAAACTACATGATTCCGTCGAGCACACCGCAAGGGAGAACTCGAAGATCCATATTTTTACATCAGGATCACAAATGAGAGAGTAAAGCTTACAACATCCTTACCATTTCTTACATCACTTTTAGTACAATATCAGAGTAGTTCATTATGTAGTTATAACAGCGGAATATAAAATATTATCAGAGTTCAGCAAAAATGAAACCATTTAATGATAAGTTAAACATTAACATGGGGAACGTTTAAATGCGTGAAATGAGAACTGATTAATAGTATTTTCATCGTAAAACTTTGGGTGAGAGTTTAAATAAATAAACTCTACTCCGCATCGCAAAGGAAATTCTCGCTGAGCCCACCAGGAGGTTTCCCCACACAAGTGTCAGCTTATCAGCACCTGTTACCTACAACAGGGTAGAACAAACCCTGAGTACTCAATTGTACTCCGCAAGACTTACCCATTAGGAGGAAGTAAAAAGACTCCAAGGATTATGCAAGGCTTTTGGCTTGTGGGTTTCTTGTTTGCGAGAAGCAGCACTAAGATTGTGTCCTTAATTTCTTATTTTTAATAGCCATATTTTATTTCTTATCTAACCTTCTATGTAAGCACCTAGTCTATAACAAGCAGGGTTGAGCAAACAGAAACTATTTCTTTCTCTTTCAACTGCTAGTTCTTACTACGATGCCAGAGCATAGTCAAGCCATACTATCACGCAGAAACGGTGATTCGTGAATCAATATGCCCAGCTGGGTGCCCCGAAAACACACGTCTTGCTCGTACCCCGGGCACAAGCAAGACCAACCCATTCCTCTCCTGTCAAGGGGTCCAGGTCCCCATCCAAGCTCGGACTCTAATCCCCTAACACTGCAGGCCCAGCCTCAGTATGGTGCTTAGACCTCCTCAACCCAATATATATATATAACCACCCTAAAAAGCCGGTCCGAAAAGAGCCGGAACCCATGATAAGAGAGAAACAAGTCTTTCCACTTCTATAAGCAAGTATATACTCGGGACAATAAATCTGTGACTTGACCAGGGTCCATGCAACGAACGGTCCTTAACTGACACAGGCGGAACAAATGCAACCAGAGCCCCGCTTTGTTGCCCAACCAGGTCCAAGTCCATCCAACCCGTTCCGCCTGGTCTCCAATTATCCATATACATTTATATTCCATGTGATAGTAACAGGATAATAGTAACAATATTATAATTTCTATCTCTCGCGAGTGACAGGAAATCACTCGACTTCTACCGGAGTCCTGTAGCATAGCAATCTACACGATCCTGTCATGCTAGTAAGACTCATGGGATCAGGATATTTATATGCAAGTGGGTTTCATTCAACTCCTTTATACTTAATGCACAAGTATAATTTAAAGTGCAGAATAATAAGGGTTATGCACCGGGGTTTGCATGGGTAAGAAAATAACCAAAGTTAGCATTCCATCGCGATGATACGATCATCAAGGCGCCATCTTTTTGCTGCCTCCGGGTGCCTCCACGATCCACATCGGTGTTCCTAGGTGATATACGAGGATGCACGGAAACGTAAATAATCAACGAAATTTACAACGCTTAAAGTACAATGCGGTCCTCTCAAGCTAACGAGCTAGCTCTAATGGCTAACGTACCAGGCCCCGAAACCATGCTACCAGCAACGCGCTAAAACCCCGACAAGTATTTTAGTTATACAACCCAAGGTTTTACTTTACTCATTTTGTCAGTTTTAATATACCTTAGAACTAGGGCTCATTAGCGATTTTAACAAACTAATTATTCTGGAGCTATAAAAATTACAGCGAGCATATAATAATAGATGGAGCCTACTGTAAAATTTTTAGAGTCAACACTTTTACCATTTTCTTACGAAAATTCTCACAAGTTTATTCTTAGCAATATTAAACATTTTAGAATAATTAGCGAACTCCTAAAAATATTATACAACTATGTGGATAAAAGCATACTAACCGTTAGATCTTAATTTTTGAAAGCTAACAAAATTGGTTTCACAATTTTTAGACTCCTACACAATTAGATATTGAATTTACATGTTTAGCTTAGGAATTAAATTAAGAATTTACTTTAGAAAAGAAAAGGCCAGCGATCACCACCTCGGCCCAAAGCTCTTAGTGGCCCACGCGAGGCGAGGCGGCGTGTCCGCAGGCCGGCCCAAACATGGCCCAACGCGGGTGCGCGCAGCAGGCCGACCCCACAGGCGGCCCATGGCGGAGACGCGCGCGTGGTCGTATTGCAAAAGAACCCATGCACTAGTAGGAAATCAAGTGACTCAACGAATCACTATTTCCACAGACTCACGTTTTGCGACCGAGCCCTCACGAGATTTCATCTTCACAACACAGCGGTCCAAGGCACCACCGCGCTCGCCGACGCGGTCATGGCTGGCACCGCGTGGCCAGTCCGGCCACCCCGGGGCCGAAACGGCGCACTCTATGGCCGACGGGGACCAAAAAGCCAACGCGCAACGGTGAGAAGCGAAACGGAGCCCCACGGTGCACTACCGAAAGCTACCCGCGACGACGATGAAGTCGTGCGACGACGCGACTGTTCCGGCGTCCTAAGGCATTAACAGAGACGGAGAGGTGGTGGCAAAGCATCTGGAGCTTACTTCAGTCCTCGATGAGGTGGCTGTTGCGGCAGAGGAAGGCTGAGATGACCCGGCCACGTGCGCACGAAGGGGCGGCGACGCTCCGAGGCTGACATGGCTGCGTCAGCCCGTCTCCGGCGAGCGCTCTGATCAACCGACGCGAGCACCAGATAGAGGAGGTCATGACAAGATCGAGGGCGCAAGCCATCAACTTAATCGAGCCTTACCCCCAAATCCCAGGTCGCGGTGGCGGACATGGCCGGCGGTGAGCCATTTCCAAAATTGACCGGCAACCGAGCTCGTCCGAGGCCTGGAGCGATCTGGCTGCTAACAAGCTTTCCTAACTTGCTGCCCGAGCACTGAATCGGGGTATGAGGCTATAGACCTCACGCATTTCATCCCCAAGGTGGCGCGACTTCGATGGTGGCAAGGCAGACGGGCAACAGCGGCAGCAGCTGCGGTGGTGCGGGGACCGGTGTGGGCTAGCTGCGCGGCACTGGCTTCCACGGAGCACCCGCAGATGGGCATAACCTGTGCCAAAACAGGAGGCAACGACTGGCCATGCGTGCGCGCGATGGCGACCCAAGAAAGGCTGCGGTAGCTCCCAGTGGCGTGGTTTCGGCAAACGCACGCGGTAGGGCAGTGAGCGAGAGAGAGAGCCGAGGGTAGCGAGAGGGCAAGGGCGAGCGAGGAACCGTGCACATGCCTGCCTCCTCCTAAAACAAGGTGCAGCAGGCAGGGCGGCATGGGCAGCACGTGGGCACGGCAGCGACACCAAGGGGCAAGGACGAACATGATTGAAAGGAAACGACGTGCAACAGGTAGCGAGACAGGCGACGGAGGGGAGCAGCGACCGGAGCAGCAGCGCGTGCGTGCAAGTAAGCGGTGCGTACATGTGGCAACAGCGAACGGCAGGCAAGGGACAAGGGTACGGGTGCAAGCGTGTGTGTGCAGTAAGTGTTTGCCTTTGAAATTTTCTTTGCCACTAAGCTACACGCATATATCCATAGTATGTTTATATATATATGTTTATCTATCAAAAACATGATTATCAAATCCAACACGTCAGTGCATATATAGCCAAGTAACAAATATAGACACGTATAATTAGTCCTATGTAAGTATCGATTGTAGTTATATTTTATTTTTATGCATAGCAATTGTTTTCCATGCCAAACGATTAACACAACATATTATATCTTTTTTGTTAATATTAGCACCCTTTCGTGATAAGTAAACTAACTCAGTATATTTATTCGATTTCTCTCAGCCACCAAAGCGAGTCGCATAGAATTTGTTCATCATTTCACGTGAGTTTTTAAATTCTGAAATCCGCGAAGCTTGTTTTAATAAATTCTCTCGAGCCTTAACTAATGTGCTAAGCAAGCTCGTAACACCAGGGTGTTACACTAAGTCACTACTCACTAAGAGCTCTCAACAAGGCTATACTAAAGAGCTCCACTAGATGAAACTAAGCTACCAAGCAAGCTTTTAAATCTAGCTACACTAAAAATCTTGCTACAACTAGTTTGCATGAAAGTAATGGAGTGAGTAGGGTGATTATACCATCGTGTCGGGAATGAACCAATCACAATATGATGACAACCAATCACCGAGAGAAATCCAATCACAAGAATGACACGATTTTTCTCTCGAGGTTCACATGCTTGCTGGTATGCTAGTCCCCGTTGTGTCGACCAACACTTGGTGGTTTGGCGGCTAAGAGGTGTTGCACAAATCTCATCCAACAAATAGACACCGCAAGAACCTACCCACAAGTGAGATAACTCAATGACACGAGTAATTTACTAGAGTTACCTTGCGGCTCTTCGCCGAGGAAGGTGCAAGACCCCTCACAATTACCAACACGTGTCGAAGCTCCTCTGCTGCTCCAAGCCGTCTAGGTGGCGACAACCACCAAGAGAAATAAGAAATCCATAGCCACAATGATCCCCAAGTGCCACTAAATACAATCACTCAAGCAAATACACTTAAAATCACTCCTAATCTCACTATGATGATGAATCAACGATGGAGATGAGTGGGAGGTGTTTGCCTATCACGAGGATGTCAAGTATGTCAAAGTGCCAAGAGAGAGAGCCCTAAGTCGGCCAAACACTATTTATAGAGCCCCTCAACCGAATAGAGCCGTTAGGGTCTAAAGAAGTAGTTATGCGCGCTGACCGGATGCGCCAGCCTCAACGTCCGATCATGGGATGGCCTCCACGTGTTGCCCTTTTAAAACTCATTCGTCGATCGCCATCGGTCGAAAACGGTCAGCGCTCAAGTCAAACAATGACCAAACGCGTTGCTCCAACTCACCTGACGCAGCGCCACTTTGGATTCGATCGTTTCCAAAGATGATCCAGATCACGAAAAATGAGACCGGATGTGCCCGGTCGAAGGTGACTTGACGCGCCGCAGCGTTGGGTCCTCACAGCTTCACTCACCGAGCCAACGTCAGCGTACATCAGTGCGGACCTAACACAAGCCGTGCGCGTCCGGTCACACGCTGACGCCTTCGTCCGATCGCGAAACCGAGCGCAGCCCTCACTAGAACTACTGACCGGACTCTGCCCTAGAGTCAGGTCACAACGTATGGTCCCTCCTCGACTCTCTCAGCCAACACCACCACTTCGGCTATAAATGATCGGACGTGCCAGGGGTGAGTCCGGTCACCCCATGGCCAGAGTCCGGTCAACCGCCTTCGCCACCTTTTCTTTTTCTATCTCCTCAACTGTTTCTCCCTTGCTTCCAACTTGCTAACCACAAAGTATAGAACTTGTGTGCACGTGTGTTAGTATTTTTCAAAGAATTTTAGAAGGGTCAAAGTTAGCACACTAGGTTCCTAAATGCATATGCAAGAATCATGTCACCTAGTGGCACTCGATAACCGCTTAGCTAAACATTTTCCCTCTTTATAGTACGGCTATCGATCCTAAACCACTCACACCCTCTATGGTATATTGAGTGCAAACCAAAAATGGCTCCTATCATTATACCTTTTCCTCGAGCCTATTTTTATTTTTCTCTTTCTTCTTTTTAAAATGTGAAGTACTTGATCATCTCTTTTGTGGCCATCACCTTCACCATGACCATCATCTAGCTTCACCACTTGGATTGGACTACCTCATCTAAATCACACACTTAGATCAAAGGTTAGTCCTAGGTTTCATCAATTATCCAAAACCAAACTAGGGCTTTCACTTGCGCATTCCATCCCATCTCCTCCAATGTTGATGCCACACAAGCACCAATCCTTCATCAAGCCTTTTGATCATCATCATGAGTCAACACTTGGCTTGATCTTCCTTGAATGATATGGTCCACTTCATATCATCATGTGACCTTTGGTTCATCGATCTCAACACCGCTTTGCTCTTCACTATTGCCCTTGTCCATCGGCGCCAAGTATTTGCTCAAGCTTCTCCGGCACATGCGGTGCGTCACTCCAAAGCCTCTGACTTGCCCTTCACACTTGCAACTGGTCCATCGACACCAAGCCTTGCCTTGATCTTTTCCACCTAGCCACATCACTCCATGTAATGCATCATATGCAATAAGCTCCTTCATTGACACATAGGTGAGCATTTCAAAATATTCAAGCCATCTCCACCTTCATGGCTCAAGTTGCTCACACCAGTGTACTTGTGGACTAATTTTTTTGAATGAAAAGACTGTGGGGGAGATCTCTACAGTAGCTACTTGTAGACTAATTACCTGTGTATCTCACATAAGTTCTCCTTGGTTGTCACTCAATTACCAAAACCAAATTAGGACCTTTCAATATGGCCTCATAAGACTAATGTGTCGGCATGGACACAAGGGTAGGGCTTGGGGTCACATCTGGTCCAGGCTTCGAGACAAAGGAAGACCTTTGGGTTGCACCTCGACTTGTGGTTCAAAGGGACTAGGCTAAAAACACAACTTTGGTTTAACAAGGGTATTTAACAAAGTTTTTATTTAGGGTGGTTTTTGGGTCATTACACCATTTGTCGTTGATGGTTTGGTGAGTCTGCACACGTCATCATCGTGGTGTCCTATGAAGAAGATAGTGTTGCTACAAAGTTAAACCACATAATACATACATGTTGTTAATGTACCATCAGAGTTTGAATTATATTTTTATTTGGAATTTCCCGTGCATGTATCGATGTTCGAGCAAGACATTAATGCCAAGAAAAAGTTTGTTGCAATTTGCAAGGCGGGTTGCATTGTGATTCACCTACAAGGAGTTGTCTTGGTCTGCATCCTTCATTTTATATTTTAGAACATATAAGATTCAAATAATTCTAAGCAAAGAATAGAAAGGTGGAACATGATTTATAAAAATAAATACAAATCTAGTTTCATATTATTCTAAGTTAAAACAATTGTTTTCATATATTACTAGTATTAAATCAAAATTTAATATTTTAAAATGTATATTTATTTCAGAAAAATATTTAAATAATTGTGAAAAAAATATTTTTTATGAATCTAATTGATCTCTCTAAACTATCACGAAAGACCCATATAACTTTTTGGAAGACTGGCTAACGTTGTGTCTTGAGCCTACAATCAAATTATCAAACAGTTTGAGGGCCAAATCGGACTCGCGCAATAGTCAGAGACTCAGAGGGGGTAGGATAAAAAAGAGAGACTCAGAGGGGGTCAGCTATCCACTGGGCCGAACTGCAACATCCCCATCCTTATCCGGCCCAGCGGACTGCCCAGGCTTTCGTGTCCGGCTGTCCCCGTATAAGCGAAAGGAAACACAGGAAATCACCAACCGCTGGGATCCTCCGCTTCTTCCCCACCAACAACCGAAGAGACAGGAAATCACCCAACCCTAATATAATACCCCTGTTTCTCCCTGCCAACCCGATGCCACGCCATCGTTCGGTCCACCGCCGCGGCCGCGGCCGCCGCTACGATCCCATCGCAGGCGCTCGCTCACCGTATGTTCTCAAAAAAAAATTTCGATTTATTAACGATCTAGTCGAAATCGAATCATTTGGTTTATTTGGTGTTTGGATATTTTGATCTGGCGTATGCCTACGCATCTACTAAAAGCTAAAACGAGGGTAACGGCGACGATTGGCGTTTGGGTTTGTGCGGGCAGCGCGTCGAGGTGCGTCGGACCGGGCGGGAATGAGGCGGTAGTCGACGGGTAGGCGATTGCTCTCCGAAGAAGATCATGCGAGGGCAGACTGAGTTAATTTAGACTGCCCAGACTGAGTTAATTTAGACTGCTCTTGTATTCTTTTTCTCCTTCCTAGTGACACGTTCGGCTGGTTATATGATCACGACTTGGGTCCTTGGGAAGGAGGGAGTTTCTTATTTCGTTCAGTTGGCAAGTTGGACCTCTGAGTAAACAGTTCAGCTGGACTAATTGAGCATTCTGTTCCACTTCAGGTGCGCAGAGGAGCATGTGAAGTCTGTGCAAGAGCCCCAAGCTGCCATCACCACCACTTCCTCTGTGTCACGGATTTTGGCCCGGCTAGAGTTTGAATGGGGACGCACAATTTACATCAGGCAAGACCTTCAGGGAACTTTTCATACATATCCTCATCTGGGTGGGCCATACCAGAGTTTACAGGAAGCCGACCAGGCTATTGATCGCCATCTCCATGACCTCCTAGATCCAAAAATGTAAAGTTCCTCAACTGTGTTATATATTCTCATTGGTTGTCTGCACTGTCTGCAGTTGATTATCACGGAAGATAATCACAGTTTTTTACAATATGATTAAGAAAAGAATTAATGGTAACTACAATGTTGGACTACAGATCATCTGCTGATTTTTTTTACAAAAAAAAAAGACGAGCTGTGTGCATAGTGTTTAGATTGCTGTCTTGGGACTCACTTAAAGCTAATGAAACATCTTTGTAACTGTTTTTATCGTAGAATTTATACATAGTGCGCAAATCATTAACATAGCTAAGGGGTTAAAAGGTACTACATATAAATGCTATATACGACAATAGTCTTCTTTACATAGCTTGCTTGTTGATTGATTTATCCCATTCGTTATGCTCCCACTGCAGTTGATTATATTCATTCGATCAGGGCTACCTGACCATGCTTCTATGCGTTGGCCATGGAAGATAATCACAGTTTTTACAATATGATTAGGAAAGCAATGAATGGTCCGGAGTCCAACATTGGACTACAGATAAGCTGGTGGGTTGAATCGTTTTTGTTAAAAAAAAGAAGAGCATCATGCACAGTGTTCAAATTGCTGTCTTGGGACCACTGAAAGTTAAACAAACTTTGCAATTATTTTTGTTGGAGCATTTTTGACATAGTGCGCAAATCAATAGCATAGCTAAAATCTTAACAGTACATATAGATGGTAGTTGGGCTTTAGAACAGTAGTAAATGATTTCAAGCAAGTCTGTTTTGTGAGGTTTGCCTGGTTGGCTGAACTCTGTGTGTTCAGAGGCACTAGCATTTGCTTTCATTTCTCTGTGTCGATGTAGGCCCAAAACTAACTATTGTAATTTCATTGCTGTGTGGTAATGAAATTTGGTCTGCTGTTGTAGGAAAAAAACATGTAGATGCTATGGCAGTACTTTTTTATATAGCATTTATTTTTATCATTTGTATTGTAATTTGTATGATTGTTTAATTTGCTTTTCAGCCAGGCGCACCTGCTCAACTCTGTTTTTGCATGTACTGTAGTAAACAACAATAGTGATAGACGAACCTGTGATCTGAAAATGGTCCAAGGGATTTTGTCACAGTACTGTTTCCTTTTTTTTATTACTACCATGTTGATCAAAGTACTGTCTACTGATCATCTATGTTGCTTTGATCTAAATGCTAGGTTCAGGCAGCAAAATGATACTTCTACATTGGATTTAGTCATACGGCAAGATCTTTACTGGCCTGATGGCACAAGTAAGCGTTCAAAATCTCATGCAAACCAAAAAGCCCGTGACCAAATGCGCCAAATGGCTCAAGCTTTAGTGGACAAGTATAATGAGGATCACCATCTTTTGGGGGTTTGCTCTCTTCCCCTCCCACCATCTGCGTATTGAGTAGTGTACCTGTGTGTCTTGTTTTTTATTCCTGGAACTTTTGCTTACCTGATCTATACTTGTTTTAGGATCTCGCATATGAACTCAAAGATGTTTTGAACTTCAACTCAATTTCTGAGCACCAGTCATGCTACTATCATCTCAATTTCAGTACAAATTCTAAAGCAGCCAATGATTCAGAGAGCAGCACCAGCAATATATTCTTTGCGGAAGTCAAACTTTTTAAAAAAGGGGAACATAGAGAATTGCTTATCTGCTGTTTCTGCACAGTCGATTCAATTATTAATGGTATTACGTACTCTCTTATCCTAAAGCTAAGTATTGTTGAGATACATTTTGTGGCTCGCTCTGTATAGACCTGCTTGTTGTTTGCCCCTTTTTGTTTCTTATTATTATATCTCTGATTCACGTCCTATTTTTCTTTGAGCTTTACTATTTGTAATGTCTCAACTGTTTCATGCATTGCAATGACTGCATTTTTCCTTTGGTTGCTCATCTCTTAATTGTGTTTAGCCTGTTTGATTACTTGGCAATTAACTCTTTTTTTGTTTGTTGATAAAGGTCAACCCTGCAAGGCTTGTAACAATCCTGACAAGTTTGATATAAAGCACCCTGATAGTTCTGTTGAATTAACTGCTGGTCACTTGGATCCGCGCAATCAATTTAGTGGATTTATGAGAGAGATGGATTTCCATGACTCTGAAGATGAAGACAGATATGTATGATATGATTTATCTCTTTGGCAAGAATTAATGTGCTTTGTTGCTTCAGTACTAATTTTGTTCATGTTTCCCTGACAGCTGAGAGATGCGGAGGCTGAGCTAAGAAGAATCTACAAGGTATAACATGCCCTGTGCTGTTTTCTTACAATAAATACCATTTGCATTGACTTGTGACATGATGTTGGTTAACTGAGCCAATTATAATTTCTTGCTAATGTATTTAGGGGCTTGATGACCCAAGTGTTATTGAGAGGCTATTCAGGCTCCCTCCTGGTGTAACTATTGTGCAAGACTAAAAGGGAGCTATATATGAAGTGAAAGACCAGAAGGGCACTGCCGCACTGGAGTGACATCAGTCGAGCCAATCTATGTTAATGGTCATATAAATGCAAAACCCAGCTTGTAATTTCGTGAAGGTTATTACATCTTGAGGATAGCAATTAAAAAAATGTTTGGTCTGAGATACTGAGACTAGTGACTTGTCTGTACAAGTTAACTCTTGTTTGTGCATTTTGCTTGTCCGTACAAGTTCACTCTTGTTAGATTACAGGAATACGTTTAATGATGAGGCTGTGATTTAGTATTTATTTCTACAGCAGTAGAGATCACAGCCTTGCTATTCGTAGTGCCCTCGGGCTCAGCGGATGAATCTTAACTTTTGCGCTCCTGTGCGCCTGTGTTGTTTGTGTCATACTGTGGCTCGTCCACGGTGGTCGTTGCGGACAGTCAGACTATCTTGATCTTGGCAGTGCACTGAGGAATCCTGTCCACCAACCACGTGTGATACGGTAAAAGATGAACCAGGGCAGGCCATGTTTAGCCATGGACAATTGAGCTCTACAAGCTAGAGATGTATCAATGTATACCATAGTCCATATACCACTGCACACTGCTGCAGGCTAGAGATGTATCTCAATGTATACCATAGTCCATATACCACTGCACACTGCAGTAAGATGCAGCTGGATCACCGTCTATACGCAAACGTATCTTTTATATTGATTATAAGAGGACAAGTTGCAATTAGGTTCTGCTAGATGGGCAATACAATTAGGTATTTGGCTTAATCAAACAGCTGTATGAACAGTCCTAGCTAATCGTGCTAACAAATGCGCCATAGAATTTCGCTTGCGGTTCACCTGATGCATCTCCACTTTCTGACGAACACGCATCACCTCCTTACCTTCCTTGACATGCATATGCATGAACGGTAATCTCAGATCTATCATATTTTGAAGTCTTCAGAGCATTCGCCACTCAAAAGAACAATCTGATTCAATGGTCACCGGCAAATGCACCCATTGTGATACAACGCAAAGTCCTATACATGCCCAGCTTTCATCTTCTGCAGGACTTGACCAGTTGAATAAAACACGTCATGCTGAAAAGCATACAGCACCTGCCAAAATACCAATTTCAACATCTCCAGTTTGCTCAACAAATTAACTTTGAAGTGCTTCTCTCTGATACACCTGCATTGCAATTTATATCAGCTATATATTCCATGAAAAGAAAGTTTGCATCAGCTACTTGTTAGTTACACATAACCGCCACCTAGGATTACATGAATGCCAGCATTGCAGTATGGAGTGTATTACTGCAGTGTTAAATGATCCTACTGTATTATCGAATTTTCATTTGAACTTGAAGAAGCCATTCTAACATGAAGACAATCTGCAAGGGGACTAAACAACTAACAATTTCATTTGCTTCAGACCACTATCTAGATCATAAAAATGCTTATATACGTATGGAAGGAGGTTCAAAGCCTCTCACATATGAATAAAGGAGGCTAAATATCAGCTTTTCTAAGTTATAACTGACTACCTATGTACATAGTCAAAAAAAATGAGACAAGGGTAATAATCAAGATAGGACGCCAGAATAAATTAAATAGCTTGGTAGCCATTAGAAGCAAAGCAAAATAGTAATGCGGTGCACCTCCAGCCATGTACCTCTTGTCCACTGACATCCAAAGCTGCAGCACAGTCACAATTGGTGCTATGCCTCCACTAGCTTCAACTGTTAGTACAACTTCCAGCATGGTCAATCTGAACAGATTTTTGTCAGCACGTAGTCATTTACTCTGGGCCCTAATGGTAACCTCCTTCCATTCTTACAAATATGGCTAGGTTTGGACCTTCACAGGCTAATTGAAAGCACAAAGGTCAGTTAATCTAACAGTGAAGGCCCATGAAACTTGCAACTAGCCAACTACATGCTAACATTCATTGGCAGAACAAAAACCTCAGCTGATGAGGGCATGAGGCATCCACATCCCTTTAGCCAGCAAGTGTTTGTGCTTCGACGTTCTCTAGTACAGTGCACATTTCACCATGCTGAGGATGCTGAAAACCACCAGCAACAAACTCATGCACCTCTCCGTCAAGCTCAATTGAGCTACACCCTGGTGTTTTCTTCATCTGCAAGCTGTTCATCTCCCTCCTCTCCCTGGCTAGACTGCTCCAGTCCTGCGCTTTTGCATACAAGCTGGACAGCATCACCTTTGCCCAGGGGTCATCTGGATCTAACCTGGTGAGTTCAGCTGCTGCAATCTCGCCAAGTTCCACGTTGCTGTGAACTTTGCATGCGTTCAAGAATGCACCCCAGATTACTGAATTAGGCTTCATCCGCATGGTCCTGATAATGCTGTATGCTTCTTGCAATAGCCCAACACGACCAAGAAGATCAATGACACATCCATAGTGTTCAATTTTGGGTGTGATTGCATACTTCTCTAAGGAGTAGAAGTGGCGAAGGCCTTCATCTACAAGTCCACCATGTGCGCAAGCATTAAGGACCCCAACAAGAGTAACATCATCCGGGCGTATACCATTGTCTAGCATCATGTCAAACATTCTTAGAGCATCAGCAGCCTTACCGTGCATTGCCAGTCCACAAATCACTGTCGTCCATGAGTACAGATCCCTCTTCCCAGGTGCCTTTTCAAACACCTGAAGGGCCTTTTCAATGCTTCCACATTTGGCATACATGTCTAACAAGGAGCGATCCAATGAGCCATCGTCATTCATGCGATTCCTGTCAATGTATGCATGGACCCAAATCCCAGTCTCTAAACAACCTGCACCCGCACAAGCAGCAAGGACAGTGCTCATTGTAGGTCCATTTGGATGCACCGGACATGAAGATGGCGATATCATCTGACGGAACAGTTCTAGTGCCTCCATACATCGGCCAACGAGGCAGTACCCGGCAATCATCGTGTTCCATGACACTACATCCCTCCTTGGCATTGCAAGGAACAGCTCGTACGCATCACCAACATTACTATGCCTGATATACTGATGCACCATGGCGTTCCACGAAACAGTGCTCCTCACTGGCATCTCATCAAACAATCTCCGGGAGACCGACAGCTCGCCGTACTCCCCGTACAACCTGATCAGCTCAGTGGAGACGAACACATCGGGGACAATGCCGCTTGTCACAATGAGGGCATGCACCATCTTCCCAGGTCTCCAGGCTGTTGCCACGGCCGGGGACGAGTCCGCCCCGTGGCACGCAGCGAGCGCCACCGCCAGGGACACGTTGTCGGGGAGGACGCCGTCCGCGAGCATGTCTCCGAACACGGCAAGCGCCTGTGCCGCCTGCCCGGACGCCGCGTGCGCGCGCGCCATGGCCGTGCGGGTGACGAGGCCCGGGTCGGGCATCTCGTCGAACAGGTCCCGCGCGTGGCGCGGCCTCCCGAGCGCGGCGTAGGCCGAGAGCAGCGCCGTGGGGAGGTGCGCCCCGGCGTGGAGCAGCCCTCCCTTGAAGAGGAGGCCGTGGATCGCCGCGGCCGCGAGGTGGGCCCTCGGCCCCGCCGCCGGCGAGAGCGACTTGATGAGGCGGAGGAGCGCGGTGGAGGAGAGCGTGAGGGGGTGCATGGGCGATGGCGCGATGCGATGCCACCGGCTGCAGGCCTCGCTGTGGTGTGGGCCTGTGGCTCCAAGAAGAATTCTTCGAGGATGGACTAGCCGTCTCACAAGTGGGCTGTGGGCCTTGGGCTTGGCCATGCTCGCGCAGTTCGTGCCGTGCATGGCCCGCCTGTCAGCGACATATGTATGGGGGCCAGTGCTGTTTCGATCCCAATGGCCACGGCAGCCGGCAGGGCCGCAGTGCTGACTTCATGGCGGGCACGGCAGGCGCGTTGGACGGTTCCGACCTGATCGTGTCGACGACTCACGATCACGAGTCTTGTGATCGCAGCAGCCATCAGATGGCACGAGAGCCGCCGACACGATCTTCTGAAGCAAACGGGGACCAGGTCGGCAGGCGTGCGTGCGGCGCAACGCAAGCCGCTGACGGCGTACGTGCAGAACGATAGGCTGCACTGCAGGCCTGCAGCAGCCCACGGGTCACCGGCGACTCGGACATTCCGTGACGACTGGCAAGCGGGCACAAGGCGCACCGCTTGGCAGCTGAATGCGAATGCCTGAGAAGCCGAGGAAATTGGATCGGAGAAATGTAGAGCTTGTAGTTGTAGCCTTGTACATTCCAGTTTCCAAAAGAACTAGACTACACATGACCTGACGAACAGAAGGCAGACAGATTTGCCCAATGCTCACACATATTACAAATTCATCTCACAGAACCAGACGGCAGATGTGAGATGTCCTCCTGTAATTGAGCTCAACATTGGTCTAATTGTTTGGATTGCTTCATTGGTCGACAGAGTGTTCTTGTTGAGTTCTGAGTTGTTGAATGCCGTCAACCATGAGACTATCAGGATGTGATGCTAACTCTTAGCTCAATTCCGAAGCGGATGGCATTTTGTGCGATCCGATTCAAGAAACCTTGCGGCCGGGAAGCTCGGGGAGCATCGTTTGGATCCTCTTGAGCTCGGCCAGAACCTCCCGGGCGTCAGGCCGGTCGTCCTTGTCCGGCGCCACGCACCGGAACGCCAGCTCCGCCACGGCCTCGACGCTCGCCATCACGGCGGAGCCCTCGCCCAGCACCGGCGGGTCGACGACCTCCCTGAGCTCGCCGACCTGGATCTTGGCCACCACCCAGTCCGCCAGCGTCACGTCCCGCCGCTCCCTGCCCACGTCCACGGGCCTGAGCCCTGTGACGAGCTCCAGCACCACGACGCCGAAGCTGTACACGTCGCTCTTCTCCGTGAGCTGGAACGAGCGGTGGTAGTCCGGGTCCAGGTAGCCCGGCGTCCCCTGCGGCGCGGTGCAGCACACGAGCTCGCGGGCGCCCCCCGTGGCACAGGCGTCCGGCGGCGCGAGGAGGCGGGAGAGGCCGAAGTCGCCGAGGCGTGCCCGCATGTCGGCCTCCACGAAGATGTTGGAGGAGGTGACGTCGCGGTGCACGACGGCGGGCTTGACGCCGAAGTGGAGGTACTCGAGCGCCGACGCGATCTGGGCGGCCATCGCGAGGCGGGTCCGCCAGGGGAGCGGCGGGGGCGGGGGCGGCGGCTTGCCCGCGCCCGCGCCAGGGGCGCCGACGCGGCTGTGGAGGTGATGCGAGAGCGTGCCGTTGGGGACGAAGTCGTAGACGAGGAGGAGCGCGCGCGGGTCGGCGCAGAAGCCGTGGAGGCGGACGAGGTGCGGGTGGCGGAGCGCGGAGAGGATGAGCACCTCGTTGCAGAAGGACTTGGTGATGGTGGCGGAGGCGGAGGGGAACGATGGGGACGGGGACGGCGGGACGTGGAGGCGCTTGACGGCGGCGGGGCGGCCGGAGGGCGGGAGGTACGCGAGGAACACCGTCCCGAAGCCGCCGTCGCCGAGCTTGCGCGCCGCGTCGAAGCCCGCGGTGGCGGCGCGCAGCTGCTCGTAGGTGAAGGACGGGCGGTGGTGGTGGAGCCCGTGCCGGCGCAGGAACGCCGCGGCGCGGGACGCCGCCGAGGAGGAACCCCCCGCTGGCTCCCGCGGCACCGCGCCGCGGGAGCGGAACCGGCGCACCGCGATGGCGGCGCAGAGGTAGAGCAGGAGCAGCGCGAGGAGCGACGCGGCGGCGGCGAGCGCCACGGTGGCCACGTTGGTGCCGCTGCCGTGCTGCGGCGGCGGGACCGTGTAGTTGTGCCGGCACGCGGCCGGCGGCGGGAGGCAGGCGGCTGCGAGGAGGAGCAGCAAGAGGAGGCGGAGGAGATGCGGTCGCATTTCGTCGCGGCGAGAAGCGGTAGCGGCGTCAGCGAGATGCGCGAGAAGAGGGAGGGGAGATGTCCGATGCCGAGACGCGGCCGCGCAAGGCTACCGCTCCAGCTCCACTACGCTTTCACATCATCACATGGCCGGCGGGCCAGGCGAGAGTGACCGGGGGATCCCTCCGTTTTCGTCACTTCAGCCTATCTATCCTTATCCTAGTTTGGAATGCTGAAAACACCTCCCACAGCCACAGCACTAATCCAAATAAACCGTTTTTGGATGGATTTTCGGTAAAACTCTGGTTAAATTAACTGTGGTTCTCAGAAAACGAAATGATACCATCATTTGCAGTCGGCTAAAATGGTGACATCACAACTTCACCAAATCTGCAAATTAGTTCACCTTCGTTGATTGGTTTGAGCTACGAGCGTATCCCGCGTGAACCAGCGTTTAGTTAGAAATTGAAATGATGAATTAATTCCAAACATATCTACGGTCGCTAATCCATATCTTTTGAGAGTTCCTCGTTGACTCTAATTAAAGGACTTGCGTCCTAAAACAATTTGTGCTAGCATCAATTATATTATTATATGGTGCACCTAACCTATTTGTTGTGCGCCTAACTTAAACCAGCGTATCCGGCATGTTAACGGAAAAAAAAATATGGAAGCACTACCATTTAATACTCCTACTTGTATAAAAAAAAGGTATGAGTTTTCAAGATTCAAAAGGCATGAGTTTTCAAGAAACACTAGTTTAATTCTACCGCAGAATTCTTTTTACACAGTCGGCAAGGAATTTACTCCCCTCATCGTCGTTGATTGGGCAAGAGCCGAGAGGGGTCACTGATGTGGACAGTTAACAGAAAAGCCAGCAGATTAGGGTGCTTAGGGTCAACTCTTGGGCTCTAACTCGGCGACGCAGGCGGCACCCATCGCCGTAGTGGGCAGCGCAATACAGCATCATCCAGCTCAGCCAGCCAGGGGCGGCAACGCAAAGGCGGGCGGGGCGGTGCGGGCGTGACGTGACCGACTGACCGTATTTGCCGTCGGCGCTGCCGCTTTAGGCGCCTCCGCATGCATGTTCGCCGACGGCGACCGCAGCCATGATTTTTATACGGCGACTTGCCTGGGCGTTGGAGAGACGCGACGGGCGTGTGCGGGCGCTGCTGGTGTGCAATTATCGCCCCGACGCGGATTAGTGGGTGATTAGCTGTTTGTGGAGGTCAAGTCGTCAGAAATGCTTTGTTAATGGCACTGCTAGTAGCAGAAGATGGATAGAAAAGGGCAGCTGGCGCTCTCACCGGACAAAGCCTGCTCCATGGATGGCTTATTTATGGCGTTCCGTTCCGTGCCAAAGCTTTAATTTCTTTGACTAGGACTAGAGATGGCAACGGGTACCCGAAACCCGAGTACCCGACGGGTATTACCCGATAAAGAGACGGGTATGGAATGAATTTTCTACCCGTGGGTATGTTATTGGACAAAATACTATACCCATCGGGTATGCGGGTACGGGTGCGGGTGTATACTACCCATACCCGCATACCCGCGGGTAAGACATACCCGCAAAAATAACTAGTCAACCTCAGTTATTTTAGCGCATATAAGTCATGAATTTGGCCCATTGAGACATCCACTATATTTCTAGTAGATTGTCTTTGTTGTAATGATGCTAATAATGTTTGTTAGCATGTTTGTAACTTGTTGGAAGCTTAGAATGATTTATTTTTGTATGTGACTATTTGATATTTTTAGGTAATTTTCGGGTATGCTATCGGGTACGGGTTACCCGTCGGGTGAGAATTACCCGGCGGGTACGGGTATGGAACTATTTTTTTACCCGCATGCGGGTACGGGTAACCCGACGGGTAAAATTTTGCGGGTGCGGGTACGGGTACGGGTGGGCACTATCCGTCGGGTATGTACCCGTTGCCATCTTGAACTAGGACTGCTGCTCCGGTGGCATGTTGCGTTGACGGGCTCCAGTCTCTAGGTCCAGGTCCAGCGCAAGCTAACGGTGCTAAAATTATGTCGACAGATCTTGTTTTATTTTGAAAAAACGAAAAAAAAAATTATAGGCCGAGGTCCGTTCACTTCCCAAAATATTTCCTCTGCCACCCGTCACATCGAATATTTGGACGCATGCATGAAACATTAAATGTAGGTAAAAAAATAACTAATTATACAGTTTGTTAGGTCGAGATGAATCTTTTGAACCTAATTAATTCATGGTTGGATAAATTTTACCAAATAACAACGAAAGTGCTACAGGAATTTTTTCTCCAAATATTTCGGATCTGAACACAGCCCGAGAGCATTTCTGTTCAGATTAGTTACCACAAGTGCGCTCTGACGGATTGATTATTAGTATACCAGGTGTCCGGTCTTTCGTAGCTGCAGCAGCCGCTGTTAAAATCTGGGCGTGCTTCGCACATGGCAAATGTGCCTGAAGACTGCAGTTCTTTTGACGCAATGAAAGGGAAAAGGGAAGAGAGGAGGAAGAGAATGGAAAGCAAAGGCGGGGGCCGGGCGGCACACACTTTAGGACGACGCGCATTCAGTTATCCGCCTCGGTGGCAGAAGCGAAAGAGCAAGGCCCCGACACCGATTCCATCTGGGAGTTGGAATTGGAACACCGACAACCACAAGATGCGATAGAGATCTCTGCATCTGCTGTTTCCGTTGGGAGACTGGCTACGAACACCTTCATCGTCAGGAATTCTCTAGGTTCAAAGATTCTGGGCACGTGGCAATGCCAATGCCTAGAATCGGTGCCGATGCAGAACCGTCTGCATATCCCATCCATCGTCAGAAAGCGGCTCCATTGCATTCCTCAAAGTGGACGATGCATCCGATCCGCATGCTAAAGGCATGATCCTAGTAGACATACTACCCCCCGTGACGTTTTTCAGCGTCTCATTGTAGCCTGTAGGAGTACAATATATGTCCATATATATACACCACATCGACCTATCACGACTTCCTGAGTTCCTGTACATCATAGAAAATATAGTATGGCCCTCTTTTTACATGTACACCAATGAGGTTTACGGTAGGTTGCTTCTGATGCCCAGTGTGTAACTGCACAGCCGGCATAACCTGATCGAATGATGTATGTGGTTCGAGCGAGCACAATCCACCAAAATCTCAAGGGTCTTCGCCAAAAGGTTGGGAATGTCTTAGCCACTGAAATTGACAAAAGATAAAGAAGAATGGTCAGTTGGCGAGTTGTAGCAAGAACAAGATCAGTGAAGGATTCTGACAAGCAGCTGCACACTGAACCAAACAGAAATCCATTAAGATATAATTTTAACATAGCGACTCAAAACGTCAAATGGTCAAGTTGGATTGCAAACAGTTAAAATCACATATCTAGTTACAATGACAACATTAGATTTCTGTATTAATAGGGGTTGTTTTGAATTATTGAACAAAAATTCAGCCCATGATGCAACAGGATGGTTTTTTTTTTTACAACAGGACACAGGATGGTTACTAGTAGCTGTTCACAATGCATCAGACCCATGAGTCATGAGCATACCATGACCAATAATGCTCAGTACATTGTTGCATTTTGTTTTTCACTGACAGAATAATACCATCTTGTTGAAACAAAGACAAGCCATCTTCACCTTTCATTACATCGGAAGGAAGCGTATGCTGGACACAACCCCCATTACACATTTCACAAAAACAAAAAAAAAACCCATTACACATGAATTGAAGGACTTGTCACACAGTCAGACCATCACCGTAAGTAACGGCAAGCAATACGCTAATACTTGGGCCACAGGGGTCCACCCCATCTGGACGCCGTCTTCGTGGGCTTGTGCAGCGGACAGGCCCAACAGTTGTTCTCTTCCTCACTCACACTCGCATTTGGTTGTCGGGCGTCGCCACGCATCCGCGCTGCTGCACTCTGCCTCGCCGGCTGCGCCGCGCCACCATTCTGCGCCTCGCCCCTATCCACCGGTGTGCTTCCACCTCGCCCGTCGCGGCCATGGCACCACGCCACCACCACCTCGGCGCCACCATGAGGAGGTCGCTGCCGGTCCAGACTTCGTCTCCTGCGGCCGGCCGAAGACATCGCAGTAGGAAGGGGAGGCCTGCGTAGCTGGGCCGTTTGCTCTCGACATTCCCTTGGACCTGAGCTATCCCTCACCAAGTAGGCTATGGACACCGGCGACGTCGTTTTTAAGTGTTTCAGCCGTTTCAGACTTATGTATCAAGCGTTTTATCTAAATGTTGCAAAACTTAATCTGGGACGTTGCATATGTTGCAATGGCAATATACGCATATTGCAAGTCTATGTTTCAAGTGTTTCAGACGTTTGTTTCAAATGTTTCATCCAAATGTTTCAAAAGTTGATCTGGTGTTATACGTGTTGTAATGGCTATGCATGCATGTTTCAAGTATTTCATTTGTTTTCAGATATATGTTGTAATGGTTTTGTTTTGATGTTTCAAAGGTAGATTTTGTGTCACAGGCTGCCATTCGCCTGCTGCTAGTGCACAGCCGTGGTTCACATGCTAGTGCCTGAGGCCTGCAGGTGCCTCCGCGGCGCGCATCTGCAGGCAAACCATAGGTGGGCACGGGTCGCGATTTCACTGTGTGGGTGCAGTATAGGCACGGTTCGGGTTGCGGCATGGGCCCGGGGCGCGGTTCCAGACACTGGCGTTGATTGGAAACGGGACGGATCGCGTAGGATGCGATGTGGGCACGGGGTGCGAGAGCTGCGTCCGGGCGCGGGTCCGGGGCGGAAGACTGGGACCGCAAGCAATACACAAGATGCAAAATCTCAGATATGCATTGTTTTTATTTCTTGCTCTTTCCGTTCTTGAGAAATATGGTCAATGTAAGTACCACAAGAGGGACATCATAGATAGATAGACGGATTGCAAAGCTACTATGGTAAACTGAAACTAACACTAATTAAGTAGATGTGTCATGAAACTAATACTAATTAAGTAGATGTGTCCGGTCTTTCGGAGCTGCAGCCTGCAGCAGCCGCTGTTAAAAATCTCAGCATGCTTCGCTCGCAGCTGTGTCTGCTGGCTGCAGGCTGCTGCAGTTTGCAAGTCCTATTTGATCCAACCATCGGACATCGGCACATCGCTGCTATTCTTTTGACCGCACAGCACCATCGGGCATCCGCCATAGCTGCTAGTATCCTTTCGACGCACAGCACAGTAAAAAGGAAAAGGGAAGAGAAGAGGAAGAGAATGGAAAGCAAAGGCGGGCGCCGGCCGGCACACACTTTACGACGGTTATCCGTCTCGGTGGCAGACTGGCAGAAGCAAAAGAGCAAGGCCCCCGACACCGATTTCATCTGGAAGTTTGGAACACATGGATTCCTCCATCTGGAAGTTTGGAACACATGCATCTGCTGCTTCCGACTTTCCGTGGGAGACTCGTACAGGCAGCAAGTTCGTTAGTGTCTAGAAGTTCAGACTTCAGAACACCTTCATCGTCAGAAATTCTCTAGGTTCATTTATCTGGGCCAATGCCAATGCCTAGAATTGGTGCCAAAGCAGAACCGGTCTGCATATCCGTCGCATGAATGCGGTCCATTCCCTTCCTCAACTGGCCGATGCATCCGATCCCATGACACAGCATGCTTAGGCATGATCCTAGACATACTACCCCAGCCCAATCACGTATTTGAGCGTCTCATTGCACAATTGTATATATATATATATATATATATATATATATATATATATATATATATATATATATATATATATATATATATAGGACTGCGCTAAATGGTACCCAGGGTACTGATTATTATTCAGTACCCGAGTCCCCAGCCTGCCCAACGGATCGCCCGCACCGAAGAACAGGACCGAGCCCCCAACCTGCCGACGGATCGCCCGCACCCAACAGGACCCAGCTTCCGTTTTTCTTCGTATATAGGACGTGGTCTGCTCGTGCGACCGATTTTTTTCTCTTCTTCTTTGGTCAATTTTTTTCCATTTTTCTTTGGCCGATTTTTTTTTTCCTTTTTCACGTGGTCTGCTCTCGGATGGGCTTTTGCGTTTTTTTCCTTTTTCTTTGGCCGCTCTCGGATGGCACGAATGGTTACTGTTTTCTTATTTTTGGAAGATTGATTTTCTATTGAAATAGTTGAGGCAACTAAAATGTCTAAAAAAACTGGAACTTAAAGACATGATTTGATGTATTTATGATGGTATTCATAATAAAACTTGAGTTTTAACGGTAAATGAATCATACAAATCGTATTTCAAACCATAAACCTTTTTTTTCCACCATGAACATAATTTTTCATGTAAATGAATCGCCAAAGAAGATTGAAATACACTTTGTAACTTCAATACACATGATTTTGTGTATCCCGTGTAAGTTATTCCACAAAAATCACATACATAGCTAAATAACCTTCAGGGAACATAGCTCTACCATTCATTCAGAACAGGATAATGTAGAACTTCATCAATTTCTAATCTTTTCCGTCAATAACAAATAGATAACAACATAGCTCTATGCTTCACTTAAAGGATCACTTTCACGTTCAATCAAATGAACCAATATTAATGGAATGATCTGTGCCAGCAAGACATGTGCAGTTTGGAATTCCATGATCCAGCTTCTTGACCGAAATAACAGAGGAATTTTGTGGAGGACACAAGCATTTATGAACACTAACGGTGAACTGGGCTAGATCTGAAAGAGTGCACCACACCATCAGCAAAAATCATTTGAATATGTTGTTGTCTATTTGGCAAACTGCTTGAAGATGACTAATTAACAAACACAAATCACATCCTTTAGCTGAAAGGGTTGCTGATCTGCACACACTGAAAATTAACAAGTGCGTAATGGTACATTGGTTTTCTATCAAAAAAAAGCTGTCGTGAAGCATATGAGCAGAAATACTTTTAAGGACTACTAGATAATTAATTATCTGCTAGTTTAAATTATCTGATATAGCAGAAATACTTTTAGGGGCTGCTGGATAATTAATTTAAGAAGCAAAGTGGCATGCATATAGGATGTGGAAATTTTAGAATACTTGAGCATATGGACAACAATGATCAGCTTTGGAATTCAAGAGCATATGAGCATCAGGTGCTCAGACATGCAATTGGCAAAAGCATACCACAATGATTAACAGTCAGGAACCTTAAATCTGTGATATCAACAAGTGCATACATAGATCAAGATAGATAAATCTTAAAATCAATGCCAAATTTATGACTGGTGGAGACAGTGATAAGTCCAAAAAAAAGTGTAGAGCATTCTCCAGCATACCTTTTTCGTGCTAGCGGCATGCCACTGTTGCTGATGTAGTGCAGATGAAGCAAGCGTCTTGTACTGGTGGAAGGCTAACTAAAATGATAAAAAACAGAAATAACTAGTGATGATGATTTGGAAGCTAAAGCAGCCATAAATTTAACAATTCAAGATCTATTACAGGAATCATGTTTGATTACTGATTAGATTTCACAAATGGAAAAAGTTTACATAACCCCCAAAGCTTTGGCACTGCGGCTACTTTCACCCCCTGAACTTTGAAACAATCTAACGAGCACATTAAAATTTCTCAAACCGTTTAATTAACCCCCTGGAGTAGTTTTGGTAGCCGGTTTTGCCTACATGGCAATCCAACCTGGCAGCACAAGACACGCTGGCGGTGGGCCCAGCTGTCAGACCCCATCATCCGCACCCGGTCCAGATCAGTGTGTACTCTGAACTTCAGACTAAATTCACAGCCACTCAGACAGATGTGCTTACCTTCACCTTGCAGTCCCTGTTCAGCTGTTATTGTGCATCACAACATGTTTGCTGCTGTCATGATTGTGCTGGTTGTTGATTAACTCGGAAGCTTTTTTGTAACTAACCTGCGCTAGAGTCTACACTTCCTATATAGCAGCCAGTCTCATCTCGTAACTTTGATGTCTATGTCGTTGCTCACACTTGCTTGCATTTCCCCTGTTATTAGTTTGGCAATTATTCTTGTCTATCAAAGCTGAATAGTGTGTTTTTTTATGTGTGCGCAAACTGAATGTAGGATATCAAAGTGATAATTGCAAATATTAGTATAAGAACCATTGCACACGAAGTGCATCCCTTGGGAACACGTAATCTGCTGTCTGAATACATGTGTTGAATGGGTGTATCTACATCTTTTTTTCCCTTGAAATGCTTGTTTGAATGGGTGTATCTACATCTGTGAGAAAGTTAGTGTCCTGAGACTTCAAGTTAAGGAACCAAGGTTTTTGATCGCCATGGAGGAATAAATTTGCCATCTGAGAAACTATTGTTCCCAACCAGGAAAAATATTGTTTGTATCTAGGCAAATAATGTATGTGTTTCAATTTAACAAAAAGAAAATACTAGGCATGCTTGTATAGTTTTCAGTTTGGGAAATTTACTGTTTTCAGTCAAGGAAAATGCATATCCTGATGCAAGACATTTTTAAAAGTCTAAAACTTTGAAACATCAAACTGAATGATAAAAGCCTGCTACATATAACTAAATGGCCAAACTGCAGATTATCTGATGGCTAAACTGAACAATTGTTTGATGGCAAAACTGAAGAATTGTTTGATAAACTAAACATGTTAATGCATAAAACTATACTGAGACTGAAACTATAAATGACTAAAGCTCAATAGATTGGCCACGGATAAATGAAACTGAAGATTGTCTCATGGATAAACATTAGTTGCAAGTGAAAGATCTCCTGGCTGCTGCCTGCTGAAGGCAGCCGCTGGCCCTGGCCGCTAGCCCATAGAATATGGTTTCATAATTTTAACTATTTCTTTTGCCCACATCTTCATTCAGTGCTACGTAATTAGCATAAAGAAACAAGCATCCACCTATGGTGCTTCTTTAGCCTGAGCAGATAAGCATCGGTTTGAATTTTTTGAGAAAGTATGGTGCTTCTTTAGCCTGAGCAAATAAGCTATTGAAAAGTAAATGTCAGAAACCATAAACCATACTTTTCAGACAATGAATAGCACACACTTTTTTTTGCGAACACACACTGAATTTTTTTCAATAGCTTTGATCTGGAAAATTCATCTAACATATTGTATCTCCTGAGTTAACAGCCACTAGAAGAGTGGACTGAAGATTTGGAGCAACTCATGTACCAACAACCTAGCACACAAACATATCCAGGGCACGAACCAATCTGAAGTGAACAACTCCAGAGCCTTAACCCACTGACAATATTCAGAGTACTATTGCAATTATCTAGGGCAGCAGGGGGGTCCAAATTATCTGTTGCTGGTGGAGCTTAAACGGAAGCTCCTGTTCTAGGGATTATAACCAATGATTCGATGTATGGGATTATAACTAATGATTCTACGTATTCCCGTAGCAACGCACGGGCACTCAACTAGTGAAAATCAAACATTTCTCTACCTTCAGGACATGACATATCAAATTAAAATTTAGTATAGTGGGAGAGTCGCCCAACTAGAAAATAATTATGTATACACAAAAAGAAATAAATGTTTGTATTGGAGGTAATATTAATGTCCAAGCTACCTGGAATCAGGATTAGAAATATTCATCAGACTATAGTAGAACAGCATGGCAAACTGTGGCATCTGACCAAGCATCATTTTTTAACCAAAAAAATAGAATGAAGGACATTTGTTGAAATAGGAAGACAGCTAGCAAATAGAATCATTTAATATCACAACAAAATTAAATGCACGGATACAGTATAAATGTAGTGTCATACAACTAAATAATTATCCAAATTACCTAAAATAAATCTATCCTGCTGGGAAAATGAATAGACCAAATAGTTGGATACACAGTCATGCACATACAGAAAAAAGGAAAAAAAAGAAAGGAGCTAGGGTGAGAAAGACCCAGGTCTCGTTGTCTTTTTTTCTGAGAACGAGCTTAGCACGGGTTTCATTCAGGAGTTAAGAAGTGTACAGTGCCCTTAATCATGCTCACACCACGGGGAGCTGCTATTCTAATTGAAATTCTAATAAGCATGCTTGGGTTATGGTGGTTGACACGGTTTGTATGGATAGGTCGCCGATCATGATATGCTGTTGCAACCATGTCAGCCAAGTCACCAGCCAAATCATGCTCTAGTTTTTTTCTCTATAATATATAGCCTCACTCTGTTTTCTATCTCACAAATCTCACTTTTTTCTTGAAAAATGATGCCTCATTAACCAGCCCACTACCAATTATTACTATCGTTTCATTGGCCGCCCAAGTCTTCAGCTTGACTACCTAGATTTACTAGCAGAAAAAAATGTTGACAAGCACAGTATGGTATGTGGTGTGCCTGGTCATCCAAATCTGCTAAAGAAAAAATACAAGCAATCAAAGTTTCATAGAGAACTACTCGTATTGTCATAGATCGACAATTTTTTTATGCATATTAATATTAATCAACAAACAAACTATACTACTGGAGCTTGCAAATCAAGATTGGGACACAATATTTTTGTGCAGACTAATCGACGTTTCACTAGATGCTGGGTGTGGTGCATCCGGTCATGCATTGATTTGAATAAAAAGAGAATGGAAGTTGATTTGAATTTGGGAATTACAAAGAAGAACACACGTATTTATCTGGAAACAAGCAAGCATGCACGGTGGGATACTACTCGCCGTGACGGAGTCAGGGGAGAACTCGGACTTCAGGGGCTCGCTGTACCTTGCCAGGGAGCCAAGCGTGCGGCAGAAAAGCGGTGCCCATGTGTGAGGCGAAGCTGCTACCGAGTGACATGGCGACTGCGCCCAGTGCCGCGGCGTCCGACGATGTCCGTGGCCCAGCCAAAGGCGAGGATGGAAGCATAATAAAAATTAAAATCAGTTGGATCTGGACGGAGGTAGGAAGGGATCGAGCTATCGAGCTAGGGAGGAAGAAAGGATGCACCTTGTCGATCTGCTCGCTCCTCATCCCTCTCCTGCCTGCTGTCGACGGGATCTGAGGGGGCACGTCATGGATGAGGTGCCACCGGCGCTCCTTAACGTCGAGAGCAAGGTGGCCTTCCCGAACTCCGACGATGGGAGAACGTCGTTGCCTCCACGAGCTCGCCGGCGCTACCGCTGGATCGACCGCCTGGGAGCCTGCAGCGCCGCCACGCGAGGTGCCCGGAGCTGCCGCCATCGCCGCTCGTGGCTATCCTCAGAGGAGACGGCGGTGCAGAAGGTGGGCTCGTGGCGGAGGGGGCGGCGAGGTGGGCGAAACCGAAGGAAGGGGCGGTGGTGCTCGGCGAAACCGGCGTCTCCTCGACTCCTCCCCACGATCTCGAAACTGGAACGGAAAAAAAAACGGGATATGATAAAGAGGAGGCGGGCGCGGAGGCCCCGGCGCGGGGAGCTCCCGGGCGGGTGCGGTCATCTGGACTCGGTACTCGCTAGGTTGGACTCGGGTACCGATTAATATTTGGGTACCCAGGGTAATATATATATATATATATATAGCTACACAAGAATACCGCAACATGTACATCATTGTACTTCATCCGTCCAAAAATAAATATGCATCTCACATTTTAAAAATAAACTAATTTTAAATGTAACTAGATTTACTCCATGCCTAGCGCTAAGACGTCGCATGCCCACGCCCACACTGCCTGCTGCGCCCGTCCACCTGCCACGCATGCTGCTAAGCCTACCCTGTCTTTAAAAAAAAAATTTGGCCCGCATGCAAATATCCGCCCCTGCATGCTAGTGCGCCTACGCATGCAGTTGTGCGTCTCGTGCCTGCTGATGCTTGTCTCGTGCCTGCTGATGCTTGTCTCATGACTGCTCATGCGCATGTAGGTGGGGATCACCCATGCCCGCTTCGCTTGCCGCTCATGTGGGGACCGCTGCGCTCGCTTCCTGCGCCTGCTAATGTTGCAACATGAAGCACTTCTGCAACATACGTCTAAAACATATAAAATATTTGCAATATACGCTTGCAACATATGTGTATGGCAACTGCAACATTTGTAACATCCAGATAAAATAATTGCATCATACGTCTAAAACATATGAAACATTTTGAATAGACGCTTGCAACATATGTATATAGCCACTGAAACATATACAACATTCAAATAAAACACTTGCAACATACGTCTAAAACAGATGAAACATGTACGTGCAACATACATGTACAACCATTGCAACATATGCAACATTCAGATGAAACACATATAACATCCGGATGAACACACATGCAACATTCAGATGAAACATATAAAACATAGTATAAACGTATGAAACATATGGTTGCAACATGTGCTAATCTACTTGCTGCAGCCCAATGGAGGCTAGTTGACGCGGCACGGGGGAGTGCAGCGTGAGGCGCGGGCGAGGCACAAGGCACGGGGCGCACGTGGCGCGAGGCGGGTCCAGTGCGACCGTGCGATGCGCGAGATGCAGGGGCACACGACGCGAGGCGCACGGCGGGTCCAGTGCAACCGTGCGAGCTGTAGGGCCGCACGAAGCAAGGCGCGAGGCGCAGGGGCCCACGGCGTGAGGCAGGTCCGTCCCGTTTGGACAGACGTCCTGATAGGAGCATTAGCGCCAGACTTATAGAAAATAGCATCGACTTTGTACCTCTAGATAGATTTACTAAGGAATTGTATGGTGTGATTAATCTAATTAATCTAATATATATATGATCAAACTTTAAAATTGGTGGACTCCTCGGAACATGAGTGCCCTCATCTTGAAGAAGTACTATACCGCCAGCCTGACTGAACCCCAACTGGGGAAGAATGAGCCGGCTGATGTTGACTCGGCAACGAGTAGAAATTCTCTTCGCCAAAATATAACCAAGGATATACGATCCAGGGTCAAACTCTCGACAATAAATTAATTAATTGAACACATCTCTCTGCACATATGACATATCACACGATGAATCTCCGCTGGTTTTAAGCTATACTAGGCTCTTTTTACATGTACACGGATGAGGTTTCCGCAGTGTAACTGCACAACCGGCATGACTTGATCGAATGATGTACGGGTTTCGGCGAAATGCACAAATACACCAAAACTCAAGGCCCTGTCTTCGCCAAACGGTTGTGATTTATGAACCATATGGCCACGGAAATGTTTTAGCCACTGAAATTCACAACAGAGAAAGAAGAATGGTCAGTTGGCGAGTAGTATGTAGGAAGAACAAAAGATCAGTAGATCACAAACTGGTGAAGGGTTCTAACAAGCAGCTGTACACTGAACCCAACAGAAATCCATAGAGTTAATTTTAATATAATGACTCAAACCTCATATGGCCAAGTTGGATTACAAAAGTTAAATATCACATCTTTAGTTATTAACTACAACATTTATATAACTTAGATATCTCATCAATAGGGGTTGTTTTGATTGAACCAAAATTCAGCACATGATGCACAATGCAGAACACATGACGGTTACTACTAACTGTTAACAATGCATCACAAACCCATGAGTCATGAGCATATCATGACCAACAATGCTCAGTGCATTGTCTTTACACACTGTTTGTTTTTTGTCACTGAAAGAATAATATCATCTTGTTTCAACAAAGACAAGCCATCTCCACCTTTCAGTAGGAGTACATCGGAAGGAAGTGTATGCTGGGCAGAACCCCATTAACCCGGTACCCTTTAAAATGGTGCTTGACATCATGAAAGTACAGGCCAAATAAGATAGCACAGATATCATGGCCGGGGTGGTTGCTTGCTAAAGTTAGTAAATAATCTTAACTTTAAAAAAAAATCAATTGCTTAACTGCTTAGCAGTTAGGAATACAAGAATATATAAGATAGAATAAGAGATAGGTTATCGTGCTTCAACAACTAGCCAAGTGGGGCTCCCATAAGACCAAAACGACAGCAGCTATCTTTGATTCTCGATGCAAAGCAAGCAATCTACTGGTAAAAAATGGAGAGTTAGAAATGGTAAAATCAAGGAGTGGTAAACTCACCTTTTGAGGACTCCTGGACGAGCACGATATGCATTGCTGCATTGTTCGGTGGCAGCTGCAGACGGAGAGGAGTGAGCTTCCCATTGATAGGACTGCGTGTGCATATGATGATGTCTTCCAGGCCCGTCTCCTCTTGCAACTTGTGGGCGAGCTCCTCCAAGTTGCTGCCATTGAAGGTAAAGGAGTGTCCAACTGTGCCGTCATCCACATTGCCCAGATCGTCTGCAATGTGGTAATGGATGGCACGTCCCTCCACCTTGTGCAAGGGAGCGTGGAAAGAAAGAGAGGACTGGAAATACGAGAAAATTCAATGTCAACTCTTATTCTGAGCCGCCTGAAAGGCTGAGAAGTAACATGGCAAAAATATATGAAATGAGCAAGAAAGTAACTTTAAGATGGAAGGAATATGCTATATTTCAGGTGCCTGAAATCTAACTTATTTTCAGACAACAGCTAGCAGGCACTAGATTAACATCCAACGGCCACAATCTATTTGTATTGATGCTGCACGGATTGAAGAATAACGCACGCACGTCGCCTGAACATTCAGGCGCCTGACACCTAGGAAATGTGAGAAATAAAAAACAAAGAAAGAAATTCTGAAAATCAAAAGGACCAGAGTAACACCATGCAGTCCAAGCCATTTGTACAGGCTAAACAAGGCGAAATTGTCATGATAGTTTGACAACATTAGGCAACTAACCAAACCAATTCAATAAGCAGCTAAGCACCGCAGTGGAGATGCAGGTAGTTTTGCAATTGGATCACAGCAAACAAGTCGGATAAATGGTTGAGAATGCAAAAATTAATTTTAATAATGTGCATTGCTTGCAGTCCCAACAATAATTTGGAGGAATTCCAGAAGAAGAAATAGAGCTAACTCAATCCTACAAAGTTGAAGACAGACGAACAGATCCATAACTAACGAGGAACAGTCACAGTGAATTCCCAAGCATGATTAGCATTTCAAAATCACCAGAATCGTAAAGTTTTCCCAGATCCCAAATGCAGTTGAGACCGGCAATCCGAACAACAGAGGTAGTAATAAACGCCTAATTAGCCCAAGAAGAAATTGGATAAGCACAAGTCAATTCCTTTGTAAAGAACCAATGGTAGTGACAAGCTGTCACGCTCGGCGGGGGCGATTTAGTCAACGCAGGGGAGCAAATCGGGCACTAACCTCGAGCTTGGAGAGCTTGGGCGGCGGCGGCGCCTTGGGCTCCAGCGTGGGCGGTGGCGGTGGCGCCGCGTAGGACTTGGACGGGCGGTGGTGCGGCGGCGGCTTGCTGAGCTCCGGCGCGGGCGGCGAGTCCGGCAACTTGGCGACGGGCGCGGAGCCGGTGCGCTCGGGCGGCGCCGGCGTGAGGAGCTGCACGATCTCGACGTCCCAGAGCACCCAGTCCTGCGTGGCGGTGCGGTGTGGCACGTCGTGCGTGACGGAGTTCCTCCAGGGCGGGACCCCGCCATTGGCGCGGAGGAAGTGTCCCGCCTTGCTCCGGAGCCGCACCTGGAAGCCGTCCCGCACGGGCTCCCAGTCCAGGGACGCGTTGGCGGGGCGCGACGCGGCGGGCGGCGTCTGCGTCACCTTCCGCCCCGTCATCCCCAGCAGGAACGGCTCCCCGGAGGCGGTGAGGTAGTGCCCGTACCGGCTCCGCAGGCGGATGGCGCCCCCCGGGTTGTGCGGCGACGCCTCCACGGTCCACCGCGCGTTGGCCGACGACCCGTCCCGGTCCTGCGTCACGTGCGCCTCGTCCTCGTCCGCGTACAGGAACTTGTCGTGGCGGCTCTTGAGCCGCACCACCTTCGCTCGCGCGAACAGCTCCATGGGAGAACGGGAGGGGAGGGGGGTGTGGGATGGATGGGAGGATGGGGGTGACCGGATGGGTTGGTGAATTGTTGGAGCGGCGTTAATGAAGACGAAAACGCGGGGCGCGGGCGTCGCTGCTGCGTTGCGTGTGACCGTGTGGGGTGGGGCGGGGGTTTTGACTGGTTTGTTCGTTTGGTAGGGCGGCGGGCCGCGGGGGCACGTCAGCTGCGGATGCGGCGGAGATGGGGTGTTCGCGGAAACTGGGTGCCCGGGACGGATGGCCGTTTACCGCGCGGTTGTCCGAGATGCCGCCACCCGCCAGCCAGGGGAGGGGAGGGACCTTGTTACACTTGGAAAGTTTTTTTTTTTTGTCTCCTTGGGTTTCCTTTCCTGCGCGTTTCTTCGGTTACGACCGTTGATAAGCGCGGTGGCGTGCTCGGGGCGGCTCGGCTCACGCGGTTGGGCGTCGTTGTCGTTGGGTTGGGTTGGGTCGTCGTGGACGTGCGAGGGGACGAACGGGATCACACGGGGCCGGGCACGTGACCTCGTGGCGATCGATCTTCTGATGCCGGCGCCTGCCAGGTTTGGCTTGACGACGTCCCGACGAGATCTTTAGCGGTGCTTGACTGCATGGCCCGCGTCCTGGAGACGGATCGGAATCGGGTAGATCTTCAGCGCGCGGCAGCGGCTTTGGACACGTAGCAGACTAGGAGGAGTCTTTTTTTCGACAGCGAGCGAGCCAGCGTCGGTCGAGCTCGCCGCCGGCGCCCGACTGCCCAAGAGAGGAAAGAATTACTCCAGCGACGAAGCATTGCGTGCTCAGCTTTGCAGACGTGTCGCGCAACGACAAAATCAAAGGCATTTGTATCTATAGACCGCTCGTTGTGATTGATGTGACTTTGAGCCGCATACATACCCCGATGATTCATCAATAATGCTAGCCCACCGTCTTAAAGAAGATTACAAGAATTATAAAATACTAGTACACCATAAAGCATGTTGTTTGTGTATCGGCAGCAGTCGCTCCGAGCACGTCACTTGCTCCTGGTCCTGGCCAACACTCTCCGGGTAATCGCGTACGTACATTTTGGGCTCCGTGGACGTCATTTCCTTCCGGATTCAATCTGGCAGTTGCGCGCACGCTATGCTGCACCGCATGAGTGAAGTCTTGGAAGATTCCCTCAGCTATATCTATCTATATATCTAGAGGCTAGATCAAGCACTGCACCCTAGTGCAACACCCAAGCCTTAATACCGGTCCCTTCGGGCCTATTTAGTTGCAGAAAATTTTGCAAAATGATACTGTAGCAAATTTCGTTGTTATTTAGTAATTAGTGTCCAATTATGGTCTAATTAGGCTTAAAAGATTTGTCTCGTCCGTTTCGTCTAAACTATGTAATTAGTTTTATTTTTTATCTATATTTTAATGTTTTATGTATGTGTACAAAGATTTAATGTGACGGAAAATCTGAAAAATTTTACAATTTTTTTTGGAATTAAACAGTGCCTAAGTTGAAAGAAATTGGACTAGCCGGCTACGTTTGACATTTGCGGACGCAGCGTTTGGGAGCTGTCGCTATCCAGCATCTACCACGATTATGGACCTTTCTGTCCCTACGGTAGGTCACGCCTTCCTCGTAGTCGTAGGTCACGCTGAGGTGGCGAGCACAGACAGAGCGATCTGATGTGGCAAACACCATGCCCACAACCACAACGCAAGAACATGCGTGCAGTGCAGGTGCAGGTGCAGGTGCAGGTGAGGGCAGCACGTTCCATCGTCAAGGAAACCACGTCACCTCTTCTCCATATATGACACGCAAGTCTGGAAAAGGAAAGGGACGGGACATCATGGTATAGGCAATCAGAATCCACCGATTTCTTGTAAAGTTTCCATCGTGAGTACATCAACAGCACCTTCAGTCGCAGGATCGAACATCCCAGCATGAATGCCCGCCCGGTCCGGCGGTCCCCAGTGCAAACCGCCATAGAAAAGCTCAAAGCTGAGTCGTTACTCGTATATACGGTCGCCTGTAAGTATGTTCTTCTGGATAAATATCAGTCACTGACCCACTGTCATCCACCGGAAGGAGCGTACGCTTTTCGTTTTGCCTTTTTCCTGCATTTAATTTTTAATGTACTACTACCTCCCCGGGGTTACAAAAAGATGCTCATCATGAACATCCACACATGTGCCTTTGTGGCCTTATCTTATGTGATAGTTCACGTTCAACCAAGGCGCGCAGGGAGACCTGTCTAATTAGGCCAGGAGCGTTTGTACATGTAGATCACCACTTGATTCCAAAGTCTCGGCAAACTGGCGGTTCCAATTTAGCACGCGCATGACTAACAATTGAATTTATTTTAGCAAAAAAGTTTCATGGTTTGAGACAGACACCCCTCCATCCTGCAATATAGTGTAGAGAAGAAGCACTACTATTTCTTCTTCTCAAATGTAAGAATTTATGTAAGAAAAGGGTAATTTTAAAGGCCCCTTTGGAATACGGGAATATTTTTTCTATTCCTATATTTTTTTCCTATGAAAATAAATTAAATCCTAAAAATTTCTTTATAATTCCTTTATTCTAAAGGATTAAATCGGAAATGCTACCTGTCGTGCGTCTGATGGACCCGCACAAACGTCGGACGGCTTTTCACCCCATCGCTCGCTCCCGCCCGCATGTATATTTAAGAAAAACTTATCTTTTCGCTTCCTCCTCCCCATCCTTACCCCTTCGGCGCTCGGTGTCCTCCCCCACCAGGAGCCCAAAACGGCTGCAGATCTAGCAGCCATCTCCCCCACCCCGATGAGATCCATGGAGCACGAGCGAGATCATGGAGGTAGTGTAGCGGTGTTGCAGAGTGAGCGGCTCCCCCCTCTCCCCAACCCTAGCGGCACCCTCTCTCACCCCATGACCGAGCTCCACCCACCCGGCGGCCATGGCGCTCCTCGCCCCCCATCTCCTACCATCGCGCTGGTGCTCGCGCACGGCCGCTCACCGCCGGCTCCCACCCAATCGGCTGGAGTCGGTCGGTCCAGGCCTCTCTCTCCCCCATGTTGCAAATGTATGTCTCAATTTTTTCAGAGGTTTTAGAGGTATGTTGCAATTGTTTCGTATGGATATTGCAAAAATAGATCGGGAGATGTTGCACATGTTGTATATGTTGCAAATGTCTCAGAGGCATATTGCAAGCGTTTGATCAAAATGTTTCATCTATTTTCAGACGTATGTTGCAACAGTATGTTCCAAAATGTTTCATCCGTTTCAACCTTCTGTTGCAGCAAGTGTTCTCATATTGCAAGTTGCAAGTGTTCTTACATATTGTATATGTTTACACACACATTGCAAGTGTATGTTTCAGATATTTCATCTATTTTACACGTATGTTTTATGCTGTTTGGAGAGTCAAGGGGACGTGACGAGCCTGTGGCCGGCGAGCGATGAGCCGAGCGCCGGCGGTCGAAAGCACGATGGGGCAGGAGTCCACCTACAGGGGGCGGAGAGAACTAAAGGGATAGGGACGAGATGCGCGGATGGGGGATGGATCCGATGGAATTTATCCCCGTCAGACGTCCGTGCACTTTCATTTCCTAATTGGACTTGGCGCTGGCAGACCCGGTGCCTGAAAACTGCTGCCGTCCAACATGTACAGAGCCCTTTTCTTTTTGCGAGAAACGTAACACTGTAATATATTACATATGGTATAGGTTGGGCAAGAGACCAAACAAACGACCTTTTTTACGTAATATATATAGTGACCTGACGTGGCAAACACCATACCCGCACGCGCACGGCCGCACAACACAAGAAGCATGCAGACCTTTTCACATAATGACCTGACGTGGCAAACACCAGCTGAGGGCGCGTTTGAGGGAGGGGAAGAACGTCCATCAATAAAACCACGCCACCTCTCCAATACTACACGCAATCAGTCACGAAAGAATGACACGTTATAAGCAATCATGACCCACTCGAAGTCACCTCATTTCCTGCAAAGTTTTCTGTTAGGTACATCCACAGGAATTCAGTCGCAGGCAGCATCACGACCGGTGTATGCAATGATAAGATCATACATACGGCTATAACTAAATTCCTCGATAAATATCAGTCACTATATCCAGGGTACAGATGGACATGAAACTAATAACAACATCACAATCAAAATTTTTAGACTCAAAAAAGTTTGTGGAGACTGGTGGTCCAAGTCACCGTGCTGCTCTCCCGCGGCAATCCCACAGTTCCGAACTCAACTATCCTTTGGTCTTGCTAACACCATGTTGCAAGAACTTGGAACGGTACCGCTCCACTAGAGACTTATCCACGCCTCCTTCCCCGGCAGGTTCTTTCCTTGTCCTTTTTGTAGCCTTTCCTCTCTTTTGCTCTGCCTGGCTGTCTTTTCTGTTTTTCCTTTTCTTTGGAGCAGCTGCCTGATCACGCTCACTTGACACAACTTGCTGCATCAAATGAAACAGGTAACCATTTAACATCAATTCACTGCAGTAAAACTGAAGAAATTAAGAAGTATCATCAGGTACCAATACAAAAAACCTACATTCTGAGCAATGTTTGGGGTTGCATCTGTTAGACCTCGGTCCGGCAAAACGGTCCCCACATTTGACTTCCTTGCTCTCTTTGCAGGTCTCGCGATTCGATCTCCAGGAACTAGAGGATCCTTGGCTGGCCCTTCAAACGAATCAGATGGTTTAGATGGTCTATTATGTGATTTCCGCTTGTTTCCTTTTCTGAAAGTCCTGCTGTTATCTGCATTACGGCCTTCACTTGCAGGTTGATCCCCTGAAGGGGTCTCCTGAACTTCTGCATTTTCTGCTGTTGACTTGCGATGCCGTTCCATTCGAATCTTTTGAAGCCTCACCTTTTCAACATCCTCAAGTGCGAACTCTACAATTGGACGGCGATCTGAACCAAAAGTCTCTGCAAAGAGCGAAAACAAAAAAAAAATCATATAACTAGGACTGAGTCTGTTCACGACCATGTCGGAGATGGCCTCAAACAAACAAACAGCCAATATGTTTGTTCATAGAACAGACCAAGCTAGAAAGAGTATGACAAGACAGACGTAGTGATGTAGTGTAAAAACATTGAAACGTGACACTAATGTGTAGTATACCGAATATACCACTTAAGAACCGTGGCAATAAAAGGATTGCTCAGTAGGCAAATCATTTCACTGAAAGAGACCAAAAGTTGCAACAGGGCACAGAGCATTTGGCACAATATGACAGCAGAAACTATTCACGAGTGGAGCATACCTGGGTTGTTGTTTAGAACCCTTAGAGCAACAAGAGCGTGTTCATGTTCTTGAAAATCAACAAAGGCTACACCGCGTGAATGCTTCTGTATGCCTTTCTTTTCATTCTTCAGGATATTCACCTGTTCAATAAATTATCGCCATAGGCATTACGAAACACACAAAACAAATGGCATAGCAGAAATTAAATAAAAGGGACTCCATGAAACCTTCCGGATGACAGGATTTTGTTTGGTAGCACGAGAAATGACTGCTTCTCTGCAAAGCTTCTTTACATCATTAATGGTCATAGTCTTAGGCAAATTGTAGATGATAAGCCTTGTTCTCGACACATGAAATTTTGGAGACTGAAGCATCTCCGCTTTCCTTCTAGCTAACCTAAAACAGACAAATAAAGAAGATACTGTCAGATCATCAATGTAAATATATGACCAAATGATGCTGCGAATATTATCAGAAAATAAATCCTATCCGACATATTATGTAGCCCAAATGATGTCAGCAACAATAGTTGCAAATATAACAGTTTTGATGTAGGAGTTTTTTTTTTTAACTTTAAATACAGCAGGGGAGACCCCCACTGTAAGATGTAGGAGTATGTAACAAATAGAAATGCAGTTGCATTTTAAGCATGAACATAACATTCATCGATCTGAAAATCATCATTCATTTGAAATGATAAAAGCATATTGGCGGATGGTCCGGGAACCAATTATGTTAATTTGCATAAAATCAGTCTTTTGTTCTAAAAGTAAATTAGAAAGAATAGGAGTCTTTTGTCTAAAAGTAAAATAGAAAGAAATAGGTATGGAACACATCATAAACATAGTACCAACACTGATACTAGCTAGAGTATGAAATGATGAAGAATGCTATCAACTCTTACCAATTACGCTTATTCATGTCAGCATCGGACACACCTTCTGCAGCTGGTGTTCCAGCAAGTATTTCACCCTCCTGCTTCAAGACCAAACTTTAAGGAACATAATAATGGAAGGCTTGCTGTTCACGTGCAAAAACAAGTGCCAGAGAATTTGCCTTAGCCAAGTATAGGTTTCGTCGATCCTCAACCTCAGTCTTTGCCTTCTCAAGTGCCTTTTTGTGAGCTGACTCCTTGTCCATCGCTTTCATGACATTTAGTGGCCTGCTCTTTAAAGAAATTCCTAAGCCAGGAGCAACATTGGCAGCAGAAACTGCTGCATCAGCTGCCTCTGTTGTAGAAAACTTCATGAAACCAGTACCTCTAGGTCTCCTGCATAGATAGTACAAAACTGTTGGCATCAACGAGAGTGCCAAGTAAACTTTCGCTGGTCACCACAACTTAGGAAAAAGATGTATGAAAGTGAAACAAGATGAGCAAACATACTTAGTAAGTTTATGAAGAACCGGGAAGAAAGATTCAACCTTCCCAAAGACTGAGAAGCGTGCTGTTACCTCCTCATTACTTATATCAAAAGGAAGGTTGCTAATGAATATAGTCCTATCCAGGCCAGCATCATTTTTCTTGGGTTTGGAAGCAGGATTACTGATTTCTGCATCTGCTACACGCTTCGACTTAGCCAACTTGCCAGCTACAGGTGAATCAGATTTCTCCTTTTCTGATGCGACATCTTCTGTTTCAGTGTCGGTATCAATGTCCGAACCTTCAATGCCAGATGGTTTGGACTTCTCTGATGTCTTGATCAAATTCTCAAGAACTTTTCTAGAAATATCTGCTTCAGTTTTGAAATCATCCTCAGATGGACGATTAGAAGTCTCCTGATCAAGTTCAGAGCTAGCTTCTCCAACAAGATTATCGTCAGAGGTGTCATCATCACTGACATTGTCAGGTATATTCTCAGGCTCTGGAAACACAATATATTCATGAGAGACAGCTCCAAAATTAACTAAGAAAAAATGCAGAGCAAACATAACAATTGAGATGACACAAAAGATCCTATACCGAACATTTGTTTAGACAATCAGGAATAAGACTACATAATTTTTAAATTAACCGAAGATAACCCTATTCCCTGAGAAACCACTGGTATCAAATAGCCAACATGATATCAGTCAAATGTCTAAGGCTAATAGCCATTTACAGTATCATTCACGTAATATAATTCTTGCATTAGCTATGTAAGAACTCTTAATTTGTGTAATGGATAAATGAATGACTCAAGGAAAGATAGCTGATAAATGAAACTTTATATTTACCATTATCCTTAGCATCAGCTTTTGCAGCAACAGTGTACACTTTTTTGGGAACAGCCCAATCAACAGCCACTGGTCTCTTTGCAACAACTTTTCCATTAATATTTTTTATAGCCTGATTCAGAAAAAAAATCATGGCCCATTAGGAATTTAAATGGATTTGTGTACTCCAACTGAATACAGTACTGACCATACATTTTCTGCATCTTGCTTCCGTGTGAATGATACAAAAGCAAAGCCTTTTGATATCCTGTTAAAGAGTAGATGTAATATGTCTTGCAAGTTTTATTAATCCACTTAAGGAACAAAGGATTCAATGGAACAGTAACATACCCCTCATCAGACTTATGTGGAATTGACACATCCCAGACAAAACCTGCTGAACTAAACATATCCATGATCTCCTTCTCTGTAATCTGCAAGTGACATGCACACAATTGGCTTATTTGCACTAGAGAGAAAAACAGAAAGACTTGGAACAGTGACCACTTAACCAAGCACCTTGAAGGGCAGGTTCCTGACGATCGCTCTCCATTTTCTGATCTTTGAACCCTAAATAGAAAGAAAACAAGTTTCAAGCACTTGCAACCAAATCAGTAAAGGATAGTGGTGATTCTACAAATAGCCAACCATCTCATGAGCAAAAGAAAAAAGGAAACAGAAATCAATAGACAATTAGAACTTTCTGTTAATCTTATGCCAATTCCTAGTTTCCTACTAGCACGGTTGCAAGCATCTTCCTAATTTGAAGAGAGGCAAAGCATACTTTTATCTTTTAGTCCATTAACATAACACTTGATGATTTTAGGAGATTAGGGTATTACCACATCCTATGGAAGTATCATTATCAACTATTCAAGAGTGCTAGAGGAATAATTTTCCATTACTTGGCTAACCCTAGAAGGGTAGCTATATAGTTCCATACATGGGCCACATGGGCCTTAGCCTCATGGGCCTACATATACTCCAACACCCCCCCGCAGTCTGAACTACCGTCGCAGCGGAGTTCGAGGCTGAAACAAGAAAGAACACACACAACCCCCCCACAGACGCAACTAGCCACGGGTGATGTTGAGGCTGGAGCGAAACTCGGCGAAGGTCGAGGACGGGAGGCCTTTGGTGAAGATGTCCGCGAACTGGGAGGTCGTCGGGACATGAAGGACCCGCACCTCGCCGATGGCCACCCGATCACGGACAAAGTGGAGGTCGATCTCGACATGCTTCGTCCGCTGGTGCTGGATGGGGTTGGTGGAGAGGTAGACCGCACTGACGTTGTCGCAGTAGATCAGTGTGCTCCTGGAGGGTGGAGTGTGCAACTCAGCAAGCAGCTGCCGGAGCCAGGCGGCCTCCGCCACGCCGTTAGCCACGGCGCGGTACTCCGCCTCGGCACTGGACCGGGAGACCACCGGCTGGCGCTTGGACGACCAAGACACCAGGTTGCCGCCCAGGAAGACGGCATAGCCGGAGGTGGAGCGACGAGTGTCCGGACACCCGGCCCAGTCCGCGTCGGTGTAGACAACGAGGTCGGTGGAGGAGGCCCGGTGGAGGAGGAGGCCGTAGTCGAGGGTGCCCCGGAGGTAGCGGAGGAGACGCTTGAGAGCCGTGAGGTGAGGCTCCCGGGGATCATGCATGTGGAGGCAGACCTGCTGAACTGCATAGGTGATGTCCGGCCGGGTGAAGGTGAGGTACTGAAGAGCCCCGGCAAGACTCCTGTACGCAGTGGGATCGTCCACCGGTGGTCCCTCGGCCGCAGACAGCTTGCCCTGAATGTCGACCGGGGTGGTGCAGGGCTTGCAATCAGACATCCCAGCCCGCTCCAGGATATCCCGAGTGTACTGTCGCTGGTGAAGAAGGAGCCCAGCAGGACGGTGCTCAACAGTGACACCGAGAAAGTGATGGAGCTCACCCAGGTCCTTCATCGCAAACTCCTGCTGAAGAGCTGCAATGATCCGGCGGAGAAGAGGCTCGCTGGAGGCGGTGAGGACAATATCATCAACATAGAGCAACAAGTATGCAGTGTCGGCCCCATGGTGGTAGACGAACAGGGACGTATCAGACTTGGCCTCCATGAACCCCAGGGTCAGCAAGAAAGCAGCAAACCGGTGGTTCCACGCCCGAGGTGCCTGCTTGAGGCCATAGAGTGACCTGTTGAGCCGGCAGACCATGTCAGGGCGGGTGTTGTCGACGAACCCCGCCGGCTGACTGCAGTACACCGTCTCGGTAAGAAGGCCGTGGAGGAAGGCGTTCTTGACGTCCAGCTGGTGGACGGGCCAAGACCGAGTAAGTGCCAGGGATAGTACGGTCCGGACGGTGGCCGGCTTGACCACCGGGCTGAAGGTCTCATCGTAGTCGACGCCGGGGCGCTGAGTGAAACCCCGGAGGACCCATCGAGCCTTGTAGCGCTCGAGAGAGCCGTCCGCTCGGCGCTTGTGAGTCCAAATCCACTTGCCGGTGACGACATTGGCACCCGGCGGCCGGGGCACCAACTCCCACGTCTGGTTGGCGAGTAGTGCGGCGTACTCCTCTTCCATCGCGCGGCGCCAGTGAGGGTCCAACAGGGCGTCGCGGACGGAGGAGGGTACCGGAGAGACCACCGCGTCGCCGGTCGAAGCCTCGAAGGCACGAGGCGGCAGGGTGCCAGCCGCGTGCCGTGTCACCATCGGGTGAACATGCCGCGGGTGTCGGTGAAGAAGCGGCGGGTGGTAGACCGGCGGGACACCACGGGCCGGCGGAGACAGAGGCGGTGGTGTCGGTGTTCCCGGCGGAGAAGGGACCGGAACCACGAGCGGCGGTGGCCGCGGCCTGCGCTGGTAAACCCGTACCGGCGCGGCAAACCTCGACGGAGCCGCCGGGGCAGGTGCCGAGACAGGGTCCGGCAACCGGCACGACCCCCCCGGGGCAGAAGCGGGGGACGAAGGCCCCGGGTCTGCACCAACTGGAGAAGGCGGGGCCGTACCGGAGGACGAGGGGCCCGGACTCGCAGGGGAGCCGGGACCGGTGGCTGGCTCAGAGCGCGTCGAGGCGGTACCTGCAGGAGACCACAAAGAAGGTGGCTGGACCACCGGGTCAGTGGGAAACAGCTCGGGTGGGTCAGGGACCGGGGGTGTAGTGGTGCTGGGAAAGGGAAAGACGGACTCATCGAAGACCACATGGCGCGAGATGAGAACACGTCGGGAGGTAAGGTCGAAGCACCGGTACCCCTTGTGATCAGGGGAGTACCCGAGGAAGACACAGAGCGTGGAGCGAGGGTCCAGCTTGTGAGAAGAAGTGGCAGCAGTGTTGGGGTAACAAGCACACCCAAACACGCGAAGGTGATCATACCGAGGCGGGGTACCAAAGAGGGCGTGGTGAGGAGTGGGAGCGGGACAGGCAGCGGAAGGAAGGCGGTTAAGAAGGTAGGTGGAGGTGTGCAAGCTCTCAGCCCAGAAGCGAGCAGGAAGAGAGGCCTGAAACAGGAGAGTGCGCACGGTGTCGTTTGTGGTCCGAATCATCCGCTCGGCCTTGCCATTCTGCGAGGTGTATGGGCAAGACATGCGGAGCTGAACACCGTGAGAGAGGAAGAAATCTCGGGCGGTGGAGTTATCAAACTCGCGACCATTGTCACACTGGACGGCCTTGATGGTGAGACCGAACTGAGTAGACACCCAAGTAAAGAAGTGGAGGAGCGTGGTGAACGTATCAGACTTCGCACGAAGAGGAAAAGTCCACGAATAATGCGAAAAATCATCAACAACCACAAGATAGTACTTATAACCAGAAATACTGATAACAGGAGATGTCCATAGGTCGCAATGTACAAGATCAAAAATGCGGGCCGCATGAGAAGAAGAACTAGGAAAAGGAAGACGAACATGTCGGCCCAATTGGCACGCATGACACAGTTGCTCATCATGAGCTCGAGTACATGGAAGACCAGAGCTACGACTGAGCTGTATCAGGGCATCACGTCCAGGATGGCCGAGGCGCCGGTGCCAGGTAGTAGAGGAAGCAGAAGCGACGAAGGCAGCTGACAAAACGGACGGCGAAGAAGAAGGAGCCGCCGGAAAGCGAAGAGTGTAAAGGGGCCCGGTGCTGTCACATCGGAGCAGAGGACGCCGGGAAGCCAAATCCTTCACAGTAAGACCAGAAGAGTCAAATTCCACAGAACAAGAGTTGTCAGCTGTAAAACGTCGAATAGAAAGAAGATTATGAACCATGGAAGGAGCAACAAGAACATCAGGAAGACGAAAGGAGCCATGAGCACCGGCGGTACCCACAGAGGAGACAGGAATACAAGAACCATTTGCGACCATAATGGACGAAGGAAGAGATGAAGAGGGAGAGTGAACCGACGAAAGTATACCGGGGTCAGGAGTGGTGTGGTAGGTGGCCCCCGAATCGGCGATCCACTCGGGTCCGACCGGAGGTGTCAGGCCCATGGTGGCGGACGAGCGAGCCAGGGCCGCCTGATCCCAGCCCGCGACCCCCGGTGGAGCCCCGGATGGTCCGGAGGGAGGAACCCACGGCGTAGTAGGCGGCGTAGCAGGGAAGCCGCCGAGTGGAGGACCAGCAGGAGGTGCTCCGGTGAGCATGGCCACCGGTGGACGCGAGTCGGTCCCGGTGGCGTGGTAGGGCCACATGGAGATGCGCCCAGACCACGGGTTCTGGAAAGAGGGCCATGGTGCCCCCCCTGTGGTCCACCAGGTGCCGGGGCCTGGGTAGGTGCACCCCGGCCGCCCCCGCGACCCTCACCGCGGCGACGACGACCACCACGACCCCCCCCACCTCCGCTCGGCCCGGAGGGAGGGGGACCCAGGAGAGACGACGGTGGTGGAGCAGGCGACCGTGGAGCAGACTGGCGCGGCGGAGTAGCAGCCAGAGCCGTCGAGGAGGCCCCCGGGGAAGCAGTGGAGCCCGGCTGGAGGCCCTGTGTGAGCTCCTCCATGACCAGATCGTCACGGACCTCCAGGAAGGTGGGAAAGGGCCTCTGGCGGGTGATCCACGTCCTGAGGTGGGCGTAGCGGTCACTGAGTCCCCGTAGAACGTTGAGGACCAAGATGCGATCCTCCACAGGCCAGCCGAGGTCCCCCAGGGAGTCAGCCATGGACTTCATCCGGCGGCAGAACTCACCGACGGAGAGGTCACCCTGGACGAAAGTGCGGAAGCTCGCGTCGAGGCGCAGAGCCCGGGCTTCAGCGTTGCCCAGAAACTGACCCTCAAGGGCCAGCCATGCCCGGCGCGCGTCAGGAGAAGTGCGGACGAGGTCGTGAAGGTCCAGGGAGATCGTCCCCAGAATCTAGGAGAGGACGATGCTGTCGAGCCGGATCCACGACGGCGTCTGGGCAGCGACCGGGGCGTCGAGGAGGACGTGGTCGTCGAGGGCGTAGCGGCGAAGAGTGAGAACCACCAGATCCCGCCAACGGGCGTACGAGGGCGACTCCGGCTCGAGGACGACCGGAACGAGCAGGCGAATGTTCTGGACCCCCCCCCCCCGCCTGGTAGTGCAGCTGAGCCACGAGCGGGTCGGCCGGGTCGTGCCAGAGGACGGCGGTGTGAGACGCGCGGCGACCCGGCGAGGCAGAGGAGTGGGCCCCAACGTCCTGGCCCCCAGGGTAGGTGAGTAGCCGCTCAGCCTCGGCGATCTGGCGAGCCAGGGCATCGGCCGCTTCGCGCTCGTGCTCCCACACGAGGGCGGCCGCCCGCACGCGGGCCTGCCCCTCCGCGGCCGAGGCTCGGGCGGCGGCAAGGGCAGTGGCGAGTGACGAAGCGTCACGGCCGGCGTAGATCTGGGAAAGAAGGGGTGGCGGGGCCGGGAAGGCCTGGGCACCGGCAGCAGACATCGTGCCGGCGTCCAGCCCGGCGCCGGGAAGGTGGATCCGCGGCTGCTGGAGGGCAGGCTGGTCGCCATCGGCAGCCGGGAGGTGGGGTTGAGGGTCCCCATCAGCCGTGAGACTCCCATCGGCAGCCCCCGGATGCTCCACTGCCGCCGAGGTAAGGATCTGGGCAGGGGCGGGTGCTCCAGGAGGGAGATCCGCGCCAGGGATGGCCGCCCTGGGAGCAGGGGCGGCAGGGATGGCCGCCCTGGGAGCAGGGGCGCCAGGGATGGCCGCCCTGGGAGCAGGGGCGGCAGGGGCGGATGCGCCTGGGAGGTAGGCGCTGGGAAGGGAGGAGCAAGGGAGGAAGGCGCCAGAGGGAAGGGAGGGCTGGAGGCCGGCCGCGCCTGGGAGAAGGCCGGCGGCGGCGGCGTCCGCCCCCTGGAGCAGTCCGGCGTCGGGCGGAGTGGGAGGAGCGGATCCAGTGAGGACCTGGGCCCAGGTGGGTGGGGAAGAGAGGGAAGGGAAGGGAGAGTAGAGGGAGGGAGGGGGAGGAGGCCGGCCAGCCATGGCACGCCGGCTCGCCGGCGATGGCCAGCAGGGGGCGGCGGCTGGCGGCTGGATGGGGAAGAAAGAGTCAGACCAGGCTGGATACCATGCTAGAGGAATAATTTTCCATTACTTGGCTAACCCTAGAAGGGTAGCTATATAGTTCCATACATGGGCCACATGGGCCTTAGCCTCATGGGCCTACATATACTCCAACAAAGAGCAACTCTAATAATCAAACCTCATGCATTACACTGAGTAACATAAAACAATAACTACCTCTTTAGCTGTAACCTGTTACACTCTACTACGCTAAGCAGCATAAAGAGCTGGTACTTAAATGACTCTGACATGCAAATTTTAGCTATCTAAATTATTTAAAACCTATATTCTGGAAACCTGGAATATATGACTGTATGAGGTTTTGACAAGATGTTTGAGGCATAGACAAAATTTGGGATCTGAACCCATTTTTCGTTACAGCAATTATAATTTTTATTTAATAGCACACACTTTAGTACTAAGGAGCAAGTGTTAAGACGGCATTTAACAAATACAAATAAACTCAGAAACACGTACAATTAACGATTGCAGGAACAGAAGATGCTTTCACAAAATCATTAGTTGCAGAATAGGGATAAAACAAGCAAACTAGAAGCAGAAATAAAGTAAATGAATCATCAAACATATGCATATAAAAACAATGGAAAACCATAGCCATTAAGTTACCTCTCCACCAAGTTGACGAGCCCAAACAATAGCTCCCTTGACTTCCTTACAATGCAGTTGGACAACAGAATCCCAAGCTGATTTGACACTTGCAAAGAGTACAGCTGCCGTATCCGATGTGCATCCATCTCGAGCAAGTCCTGCAGGGGATGGCAGTAATAATTTAAAGTTAGAGGTGTTTACAGAATCATATGGTAAATGAAGTAAACGAGAATAGGTGAATAACAGTAGATGCTTGTTGAAACGACAAGGAAGTAAGCTAAATGAGACATGTCATGTATAGTGCAAGAGTTCTTCAACTTTTCCTATTGAAGCATAAAGCAACAGATGTACTCTTCCTGAATCATGAGACATATACACTGCATCCTAATTTGGCAAAGACAAAAAGAGTCTACAAAGAAGAAACAAGGAAACCCTTAAGAAATTCCTGCAAGAAAATTATGCCAAGTGATAAATGAGCAGAAATTCATTATGCATTTTTACAGGGATAACTAGCATGAGGCCAGAAACTGGAATCTCGAGATTGAAAACTGACACCGCTGAAGACATCATGTTTTTGCATCGTCCATACATACACTAGGAATTTACAGGGACCTAATATAAACTATACTCACATGCATACGATTACAAAGGCCTTGGGTCAAAACAGGCATGATGTCATAGACAGATTATAACCATAAGTAGTGGGTCACAAGAGCCCCTTGGAAATTGCAAATTTGGTACATGATGAAAAAGTAACTCAAAACACAAGCAGTACCATCACAGCTCAAAGATAACCCTGTAATCATGTACAAACCTAAGATAAACCCTTTGACGTTGCCAGATTATCAGCATCATCACTCAAAAGATTAATAATGGTAATTATCACTGCTCTAAATTACTGCTGCAGAATTAACTCAAGGAACTTACACCAGGAAATTAAGCAACATAAAAAGCACAGTTTACATGAAATTAGAATCCAAAGTATGTGAATATGAAAAGAGCATACCATGGAATTCCATTTCCTCTTTGGGAAGTGGATAGTTTACAGATACAACTGAACCAATCTCTCGAGCTTGACGGAAAACCTCGCTTGCCATGGTGGAGTCTCGCAGGCCACCAAAAATCACCGTCTTCGCAACCCTTTATAATATAAGGATATCAGAATTGCCAGTCAACCCAAAGGGTTAAAAAGGTAATATCCTTAAATAACTATAATAAAGACGTTAAATGCTCCCAAAACCTCCATGTATAGTTATAATTAACTGTTTGCAGCTTATCGAGAAAAAAAAAGTACAGATGAAATAAAGTAGTTAGATGGCAACCAAGAATTACTAAGAATGAGCCTCTAATGATGGGGGCAAATTTGACCCATAAAACATATGACAAGTTAGATTTAGGTGATAACTTCTGAAGTAAAATATTGCAGTACACACCTTTGCTTTTCAGAACTTTTCACTTTTTCATGGTCGCCAATGGGAGCTTCCTTTGATACCATAGCATCCTTTGACAACAAATGTGGTTGCTCTGGTTCTACATAACATTTGCATCAGTATTGGAAAATACTAATGGCATAAACATAAAACAAAGCAAAAAAAAAAAGGTAATTTCCATTACAACCTGGATCTGCTTTATAAGATTTCCCCTTATGCTTTTCAGCAGAAGTCTCGTCTGCTTCATCTTTTGCATCAGAGTCCTTCACTTGCACTGTTCACAAGCAAATAAAACACAAGACTGTCAGATCCACAATCTACTGAGCTTCAGCAGCAACAAACTGTTAGGAGAGGAGCCTTACTATTCTCCTTCTTTTGCAAACGTTCCTTCAGTGGAGCACGATTCATTGCTAGCTTAACTCTGATTTTCCTACCAGCAACAGGAAATCCATTCTTTTGTTGAATAGCTCGATCAGCATCTTGAACAGTTGCGCTGGCATATACGGGAACACATTACATTAACCAAATCATCGCTTAACAATGTCAATGAAAACTTTATGCCCAGACTATTAGCAGCAGCACACTTATACATGCACAATCATAACAAACACCGGGACAGGTACCAATATGATTAGTTTATATCATTTGATCATTCTGGTCTAGCCTCTACTCTCTAGTGAATATTAAGTTATGGTCTACGGTCAGCAAATTTGCTAACAATAAAACCCTTCTAAGTTCTGGTATACGGAGCAGTATAGTCTATGTACAGTAACCACAGGATGTGCAGGTTCATGAACCACTTGAGACAGTGACATAGACGAATTTATGGTTAACATTCAGAAACAGTCGGCTCAGTGGAGCTTCACATAATTCGCTCAAAACTGTACCTCGATAAAAGCATAAAGTAATCCCATAATACCAACATAGGCGATTCCTGAGAGAACTTACAATTGCACGAACCCAAAGCCTCGACTCTTCTCCGATCCTGCGGTAAAGCAACCACAAAGGTAGAATTAGCCAATGAAACAACTCCCGACTAAACAGCAACCGGATTCCTACAGCTCACCTTTCTCCGCGACCATAAAGCAGCGCCGCACTGGGCCGACCTCGCTAAACACCGCCTCGAGCTGCACAACAACAAAACGCTTGATTCTGAGCTACGACCGCGGAGCGAGGTAGCAATTGAGCACTCGGCAGCTCGTGCTTACATCGGAGGACTTGAAGGTGTAGGGGAGGTTGGAGACGAACACGGTGGAGGGGCTGTGTCCTCCGCCAGCACCGCCGGCAGCCGCGTCGCCTTCCGCGGCGGGTTCTCCGTCGCCGCCGCCGCGCTGCTTCCGCTTGCCCATCGCCGGCGTCGTGGGAAAACCGTGGGAAGTGGGGCTTCGCAGTTGCGATGAGACGGGGGGAGAACTGTGGGGACTGTTGGGCTAGGGTTTCTTAGTTGAGAATAGGAGGGACGCTGTCACGTGGGCTTGGGCTTCATCGATGTTTGGTTCGATCGATTTTGAATGGCTGGGCTTTCGGGAGGCAAAGGTGAAGGAACGACCCGCTGAGGACTTTTCTTTGGGTTTTTCTTAAATTAGTGGACTTTTTTTTATAGATTTTGACCAAATCTATACAGAAAATTGCTACGTTTTCCATAATGAATCTAATAATACTTACTTCATAATATAAACATTAATATTGTAGTGTATTAATTCGATCAAACTTTAGATAGTTGGACTTAGGACAAAACTAAAACATTATGTTTTTTGGACAACAGGAATACAGTTCTTACATGAATAATGATAGTTAAACATTATTCTCCTCCTTCCCAAAATGATAAATGTATAAAAAAATCAAAAGTTAACAAATCTTGGCCAACAAAAAGTCAAATTATATAAAATTTAGTATACAAAACTAAAATCATAAGATTTTTGTTTAAATCGTCTCTAAGTTGATATTGATTGTTTAGAACAAAATACATCAAAATCTATTTTGTAAGGCTTTTCCCTAAGCAAAGTATGTTCATCATTCTATACTCCTATCAAATGTAATTACATCATCCGTGCCAAAAGCAATCTGTGCAGCATGGAACCATCCATCTGAAACTAATGGTCACTATTAATGATTTTCAGCAACATTTCATATTCAGTTTTTTATTAGATGTACACCATGTATGATTCATGTAAATAATGGCCACATTATATAGTCATAAATACTTAGAAAAAATATACTACCCCTTCATTTTACATTATAAGATGTTTTAGGATTTCTAGATACATAGCAAGATGTGCACTATGTATATATAATAAAAGCAATGTATCTAAAAAATCAAAATGTCTTGTAATTTAGAATGGAGGGAGTAGCATAAAGGGTTTGTGTAATGCCGCAGTTGACATTAAGTCAGTGATGAACAAATAGTCCATATCTAATTTTCCAAAATTACTTCACAAAGGGTAGAAGCTTCCAATAATTTATCTAATTTATCCAACTAATGATGTGAAAGACCCTAAAATACCTCTCTTATAGAGATAAACAGATCATAAAATACTTGCCATTACTATGATTATTTTATTTAAGGTAATGCCACATATTTAGCTACGAAGAAGCATCAGTCGAATCTGCCAATTATTTCACAAAGAAAAGAAGTTTGAAATGTCCACCTTTACTTTTAAATATAAAATAAATTGAGAACAAACAATGGTAGAAGAAGACGTGAGCTGAGAATCCGACGATCCTAGACGCGCTCTCCCGACTCCGACTTCGACTTCGACTCCAGCTCGACTCGACTCTGACTTCGACTCCGGCTCAATTCGACTCTGTTTTGTCCTGCACGCGCTCGCCGCAAACGCAGCACGCCCGGCCGCCCCCGGCTATATAAACCATCCCGAGCTCGCTTGCTTGAATATTGTGCTGCGATCGATGGAGACCGCCACCGTCCTCGTGGCACCGGCTCCGGTGGCCATCACCCAGCCACCGCAGCACAAGCTTATGGAATTGAAGCTTTCCTTTGCCCCATCGTCGCCGTCGAGGAAGGCCAAGCCGACCAAGAAGAAGCTCACCGGCGGCTGTGGCGGGTACGTCCTTGAGGACGTCCCGCACCTCACCGACTACCTCCCCGAACTCAAGGTGAGTCTGAAGTTAATTCATCTTAAAGATTGTTTAGTTAATCTGACTGATTGCTTCTGCTCATGTTCTTATTCTTGTTCATCATGCGCAGAGCTACCCGAATCCCCTGCAAGACCACCCTGCCTACTCTGTTGTCAAGTAAGTGTCTCCCCTTGTGTTCTATCGTTTTCGATTCTTGCTGAAAATAATAAATCCGGTTTGCTCAATCGCGTTGCTCTGACCGCGCAGGCAGTACTTCGTGAAGCCGGATGAAACGGTGGCGAAGAAGATCGTGGTGCACAAGAGCAGCGCGCGGGGGACGCACTTCCGGCGCGCAGGCCCGCGGCGGCGCGTCTACTTCCAGTCGGACGAGGTGAGGGCGGCGATCGTCACCTGCGGCGGGCTCTGCCCGGGCCTCAACACCGTCATCCGCGAGCTCGTCTGCGGCCTCCACGACATGTACGGCGTCACCGCCATCTACGGCATCGATGGCGGGTACAAGGGGTTCTACGCGCGCGATACGGTGGAGCTGACGCCGCGCTCCGTCAACGGCATCCACAAGCGCGGCGGCACGGTGCTGGGCACCTCCTGTGGCGGCCAGGACACGGCCAAGATCGTCGACAGCATCCAGGACCGCGGGTTCAACCAGGTGTACATCATCGGCGGCGACGGCTCGCAGAAGGGCGCGGCGTCCATCTACGAGGAGGTGCAGCGCCGCGGGCTCAAGTGCGCCGTGATCGGCGTGCCCAAGACCATCGACAACGACATCGCCGTCATCGACAAGTCGTTCGGGTTCGACACCGCCGTGGAGGAGGCCCAGCGCGCCATCAACGCCGCGCACGTCGAGGCCGAGTGCGCGGAGAACGGCATCGGGGTCGTCAAGCTCATGGGCCGGAACAGCGGCTTCATCGCCATGTACGCCACGCTCGCCAGCCGCGACGTCGACTGCTGCCTCATCCCGGAGTCGCCATTCTACCTCGAGGGTGAGGGCGGCCTCCTCGAGTTCGTGGAGAAGCGCCTCCGCGACAACGGCCACATGGTCATCGTCGTGGCCGAGGGCGCCGGCCAGGACCTCATCGCCAAGAGCATGCACTTTGCCGACACCCACGACGCCTCCGGCAACAAGGGGCTCCTCGACGTCGGGCTCTGGCTCTCCCAGAAGATCAATGAGCATTTCAAGAAGAAGCCCAACTTCCCCATCACCCTCAAGTACATCGACCCGACGTACATGATCCGCGCCGTGCCGTCCAACGCCTCCGACAACGTCTACTGCACGCTGCTGGCGCACAGCGCCCTGCACGGCGCCATGGCCGGGTACACCGGCTTCACGGTCGGGCCAGTGAACGGCAGGCACGCCTACATCCCGTTCTACGTAAGCCCCTCGCCCCCTCTTCAATCTAATCCAAGTAGATTTTCACAGTAAAGAGTGAACTGACTAACGTTGTCTGTCCGGCCATTGAATCTTGCAGAGGATCACCGAGAAGCAGAACAAGGTGGTGATCACGGACCGGATGTGGGCACAGGTGTTGTGCTCGACGAACCAGCCGTGCTTCCTGACGCAAGAGGACGTCGAGGGGGCGGGGCTGGACTAGGACGAGCCGAACATGCCACTTGTTGAGGGCGGCAACGCCTTGGTCAGGGACCCGTCCATGTGCAACAGCAATGGCCACCTCTGCAATGGCGCGACGTCAAGGCGCAATGTCAATTAGTTCACACGTTTTCCTGTTTATTCGGTTAATGTAGCATGATGTAATACGTATTGACAAGAGGAGAATAACTAGTACTACTCCCTTCTCCTCGAATAAAGTTTACAAGCTTCTGATTAGACATTCAAGTTTTTCGCTGGTTATTATGGGAATCTTGATGCCAAAACAAAAGAAAATTCTTCTTCTGTCTCATGCTACAACCGGCGTGGCGATCCACCCCGCGAAGGTAACCCCACCGAGTTGATCCATTCTGCAAAATAAAGCTCATGTGGAAGTTTGCACCCTTCATCTGTAGGCTCTATTAATATCGGTGTTGCACACATTGACCAACAAAAACAAAGGCACCTCTAGTTGTTCATTCATGGTGCACCTCTAGTTGTTCATTCATGTCCTTATCGAAAAAAAAGGTTGTTCATTCATGTGCTCGTTTTGCATCCTGACAGCCAAGGTACTACATGCATGCACGTTTGTTTTTGGCTTTAGGGATTTGCTTGTCCTAACACGCAGGACGACTATTGTTTGGAATTTTGGGGATTTTTAATATCCTTCTCATCGTCTCGGTGTTCATACTACTAGTACATTAAGGACTCGTTTGTTTGGCATTGAACGGAGCCCAGGAACCATTCCGGCTGAGAAAGCTTATACAAATTAGACAAGGAGTCTAGCCTGGATTAGTTCTAGGCCATGGTTCCCTAGGAACCGAACAGGCCAAAACAAGTTTCTAGCTGTTAAGGGCAGGTTTCTACCTCCGCACGAGCACAGTATACTGCACATATATTGGGCCCCATGACCTTAAACCTAGAACTTCGCCGACTACTTTAGCAACAACTTCAACGAATTTTCCCTAGGGCTCACAACCATCTTCAACGATGACTTCGACTTTGCCTCATCACCACCTTTGGCTCGAATGCAACATATACAAGCTAGAAGAACCTCCTCCCAAGCTCAACCGTTAACACCTTCTTCAACTAGAAATGAGACCTTCACCCGCTCATAAGGACCAGACAAGAGGGGCTAAGGAGGGTACATTGGAGAACCAATTCAACCCAAAGGACATGTATTGCCTGGTGCTCATGAGCTGAAGAAGGCAAGCCGCATCGACTACAACAACTATTCTATCTACGTCCACCCTGACAAATGTGTCATCATCGACCTTCAGCGATAACTTCTGCGTCTATCTACGTTGACAACTATGATAGCCAGTATGACTACTTCCACTCCTGCAACTACTTCGGCTATAAAGAGCTACCCATGGAGAGGTGAAGACCCTTGAAGCAGCCATAATGAGAACGAGCAAGATCATTAACCTCTGTGGTAAAAAAGTCATCATCATTAGAGCATTTTCCCAAAAAAAAGGAGAAAAACTTCGTAATTAAATGCTTAGGCCTTTTTCTATATATAGCAACTAGGTTTTGTTGTACCCGCCAAAACCTAGTGGCTAAGGGGCTACTGTTGGGGGTGAGGGTGGCTGCGCTTACCCACTTCCTTGTAAAAAGGCTCAAGGCCCAATCCATAAGGAGCATGGATCTCTATGTAATTTGTAACATAAAGGGGTGGGAGGGAAGATTGCCTCCTCGTACCTCGCCTATAAATAAAGCCTAAGGAAAAGGGCAAGGGATTCCCCCTCATCCTCCAAATCCTACTATTTAGTATTGCCTCTCATTTCCTTTTTCCTATGCGATACTAGTACTCTAGCTTAACCTTCACCCTGGTGAAGGCACAAGCGAAGGACTACAACCCCACACCAAGCAGTCTAAAAACTTGTTAATGCTTTATCTGATATACAAAAAGAATGGTTCGACTACAAATAATAGTGTTGATAGATGTGCTCGACCCAGCCGAGAAAGGCCACAATTCTAGATTGATCGTTTTTAATAAGACAATATAATGATATAATCTTTTGTAAGTAGGTATATTGCAACATAAGCATGCTTTTTATTACCCTACAACAAAAAAAAGAAAATACATCAAGTTAGCTCATTCATAAAATAAAGATTACAGTCACTCTTCTGGGAATGGAAGTAAATCTTCTGATTAGGAAATTTTTCTATCTTGGACTACATTGTGGGTCAAGCAATGGATAACCTTGTTATTTATTTAACTGATGTTTATTTCTTGTGTGATGGTAAAATTATCGAGGCAGGCACTGTTATTTGCATGCATGCACTCTAATTGAGAGGAGGTCAGAGAAATGTGTCATCCCATTCAAAAGTCCTATCTAAAATGCAAGGTAGAAATGGCCTTGGCGATTTCGCCCGGAATGCATATTCTATGTTAGCCAAAACACTGAAAAATTGTCATGATGATGGGCATATTTACAACGAGAATTTATGTATTTGGATTATAATTTTTAGATCAAAAAACAAAATGAGAAATCTCTTGATCAGCCTAATTACATTCTGGATGTCTTTGTTATTGTGACCATTTTTATAACCCTCAAACCCTCCCTTACACCCCTTATTCGTAGAGGTCTAGAGGCAAACCCTCAAATCATCGTTTCTGGCATGGGCGCTGCTAGTACCCGGACGTTCGGATGGACGCGTGCGTTCAGATGCCCACACCTACTACTCGCCCACGCGTATGCATGCAGCTCTGCCCGCCCACTCGCCCACTGGTCCTGCTGCGCCTAGTCATGCTGCTACTGCCATGCCTGCTAGCCTAGCCCTGCCTGTTGCTACGGTACACATGCGCCTACCACCGTGCATGCACATGAGGACCGCTGTGTGCACACGGGGACCGCTGTACCAGCGGGGGTCACCTTCTCCTGCGCGCACTGCCTACTTAGGGAACACTTGGAACATCAAGCACTTGTTACAACATATGTCTGAAACAGATGAAACATTTAGAACATATGCTTGCAATATATGTGTATGGCCATTGTAACATATGCAATATCTAGATAAAGCACTTGCAACATACATTTAAAATAGCTAAAACATTTATAACATACACTTGCAACATATATGTATAGGCAGTGCAATATATACAACATCTATATAAAACACTTGCAACATACGTTTAGAATAGCTAAAACATTTAAAACATACACTTGCAATATATGTGTATAGCCATTGCAACATATGCAACACCAGATCTATTTTTGCAACATCTAGATGAACATATGCAACATACATCTGAAACACATGAAACATACGATATGCAACATACATCTGAAACACATGAAACATACGATTGCAACATGTAACACCCTGTGCTTTTCATCATGTTAAAACTAACTAAAAATTTGAACTTTTTAAAACTTTACAACAAATTAAAACCTGGACTATTTATTTTCCGCAAAAACCGTTTTGAAAATATATTTTCGAAAACCCTACATCAAAATCCACCATATGCATTTTTGCGTCACGTAGGATTTAATTGTAGCACTAGAGATATTTTCTAGGATTAGAAAATCGCTTCGTATTTAAATCGTTGCATTTTGTCCTTGTAACATTTGTTCAAATGTTTGAATGCCTGATTGTTTGTTTGATTGCATTATTTTTTGGTGGTTAGTACAAACGCACGTTGTGTAACAAGCGTGGCGGTGGGGGTGGCAGGCGACGTGACTCCGGGCGGCGGCTAGGGTTGCAGCGTGGTGAAGGAGGCGGCTAGGGTTTGGGCGCAAGGGCAACGGCGGCGCTAGGCCAGAGGAGAGAGATGCGCAGAGTAAGAAGACCGAGGCTTAGAAGGGAAAGGAAGAAGATAGAAGGCACTTAACCTGTTCCTTGCTTAAAGTTGAAAGGTTACATAGCCCCTTGTATTTATAGTCCTGGGAGACTTAGCCCCTAAGCGACCTAAACGTAATCTAGGGCGACGGCGGGTGAACAGTACCCATGATGCTACAGTACCAGCGAATATTGTTCACGCTAGGTCCGCTTTGGGCCTCCTCGCTATGCCCACCAACTCTGGATCGGGGGCCCTTGTCAAACGTATGATAGCAACGATAGTGGCCACCCCACCTGGGTGCGTGGCCCTTTTAGGGTATGTCGCTAGGGCGCCCGGCACCTCCTCTTAGGCCCTCGTTGGCCCATTTATTCCGCCATGGTTGGCAGCCCATGTTGTGTGTGTGACAACACTCCCCTCTTCTCCAATCAGCGCGTCCTCGCGTTGAAACATCCGCCAAGCACTGGAGTTGTTCGGTGGTCGTCTGGTGCCCCAAGGAATCTCCATGATTTGGACAATAACGTGTCCAAGTGCTCTGTGGGCCTTCCCAATGTTGATGTCGTAGGAGCCGAAGGCGTAGTGGTTGGAGGTTCCCATGCCTCCCATGTCGTTGTCGATGTAGAGCTGGTGCAGGGTTCGTGGCGTAGAGGTGAAGTCATGTGGACGATTGTCAACGTTGAGGAGGACGTAGCCCGGAAAGTGGCGGTACATGGTCGATGGTGTTGTAGCCAATATGAGCATGTCGCCAAGAATAAACTCACCATTAGTGAAGGCATTCGGCGAGAGGCGAGGTTCGTTGTAGTGGAGGCCGATGTGGACATTCGCAACATAGAGTAGCAGACAACCAAGGTCGTTGATGAAGATGATCGTGGTTGGTGAGGCGGTGCCCTGTGGCCATGGGCGCATGAGTGGCACGACTGACGGAGAAGCATTGTGATCTAGTGTTGTCGGTGAGAATGTCATCATGGGAAGGACGACTGCTAGGAGCTGTGGAGCTGTCGGTGATGGTTGCAGGGATTCCTGCACTCCTTTTAGCAATGGAGAAGTTGTTGAGATAAAGTAGCATCCATTGTAGAGGATGATGTCGTGCTGTAGCAACCTTGCTGGAGCCACAGCCTGGAGCTCAATGGTCGTGAATATGATTTGGAGCTTGCTGTCATCTGCAACTCTTGATGGAGTATGGTCAGTGTGGTAAAGTCGGGGATGTCGTCGATCGAGTGGCGCCGGCTGCCTTGCCCGATCTATGTTCTTGACGTTGCAGGGGTCAATGTTCTTGATGAAGTCGACCGTTGGAGCTGCTGTTGCGAGCGCTGGGACGCCTATTTGCTCATTAGGTGTAGTGTGGTTGTTGTCGTCGCTGAGTCCTGCTAGGAGTGTCGTCTCGCTGTTGTCGGTGAAAGCTCGTGAGACGTCAGGGGCTGTGGGTGCCATGCCCTCTAGGGCTTGCACTAGGAGGCCAGTCACCCGCAGCGCGTCTCTGAGGTTGGTGACGAAGAGGTGGACTCGGTGAAGCTCGCTGGCGATGCCAATGCGTCATACGTAGGCGTGGAACGTGTCAATGTAGTCGTTCAGATCGACATCATGTCATGCGAAAGCCATGTCGCTAAGTGTATCATGGCTCAGCGGGGGACCGAAGTCACTGGTGAGGTCCTTAACGAAGGTGTCCCACTCCGCGAATGGCGTCTCCTTGGTTACACGAATGTACCAAAGATGAGCAGCACCTGTCATGTGAAAAGCTCCATACTAGATTTGCTGATCTGATGGAAGTCGTTGCAGCGAGCTTGGAGCTCGAGTCATCGCCAGCGGTGGTTGGCGCTCCCATGGTGTAAGGGCTTGTAGTGCTGGTGACCAGATGGCCGCCATGGCGATGTCGGTGGAGTGGTGGGTCATGTCTATGTCGATGAGCATGTGTTTGCCGGTGCAGAGGATGGCGTCTGCCAAGCACGACATACTGTGGAACGACGATCATCGGGAGGAGGTTGTAGTCGATGTTGTCAGTGTCGCGGTTGTTGATGAGTGTGATGTAGAGGTTGTGCTCGTAGTTGCTGTAAATGGGGGGCTTGTTGTAGGCGGTGTAGATGCAGATCTGTTGTTGCTCATCTAGTGGATTGCCGCGAGTTGGATGGTTGGAATAGTCGGTGATGTAGTAGTCGGTGTGCTCCGTGTCCGTTGCCTGCGTGATTCCTATTAGATGCATGTACCGTAGTTGTGCTGTTGTTATCGGGTGAGAGATTATGTACCCAATTCTCATGTCGTTGTAGATATGTTGCTCGCCGAAGAGGAATTTACAACAGCTCTTGGCGGCATTCATGGAGACAGACAGCTTGGCATAGCGATGTTCAGTGGCTGATGACGGTTCTATTGCCGCCAATTGCGGCAATTGTTGTCTAGGCATGGACGCTTTGAGGGGCGGCTGTGGTGTTGCATCTGAGGACACCTTGAGATCTGCTATCGAATGAGGAAGCAGAAATTGGAGCTACACCATAGGTGTTACCTCTTGTCCCGGTTGGATGAGCGTGCTGATGTTAGGGATCTCCTTGGGACATGAATCCTCACTATTGCGTGGAGCATCGGGTGGCAGCGGGCGGCTGCCGCCGTTGGCAGAGGTCGCCTCGAAGGTGACGATCGCTAGATGCCCATTGTCGATGATCTGATCTGGGCACGGCAGCAAGGATAGCTGTAATGCTAGTGGTGCCGCAAGCAAGTTCTGCGACGCTTTCCTAACTGTCAGAGGTTGGGGAGGGAGGCCCTGAGGTGGTGTAGGAGAGGGCGTCTGTTGCGCCAGTTGTTGTGGTGGGGTTTGGGGCGCATCTTGTGCTGGTGTTGCTGGTGTCGATGCCGAGGAAGTATCAACTGGTGGTTGTACCTGCGCATGTGGATCTGGATATAGCTACACCTCAGGTGTTGGAAGCAGGGTACCTGCTACTGTAGTGTTGATCTCCGTGGTTTTGGAGGACTGGGTTTCCTCCAACTTGCTCTTGAGGAAGTCTCTGCCAGCGTTGATCATATCGGACGACACTTTATATGCATCTGTAGAAAATAAATTAGGGGTAATTTGATTACCCGATGCAGACATCTCCATGACGATCTCTAGGGGGCCGGACGAGAGGGATTCCTCCCTCGTGGTGCTGATGAAGGATTTGTCGGTGGCGATCGTAGCTTGTTGTGTCTCCACAGCAAGGTTGTCGACGACATCCGGATCCAATCTGGCTTGGACCACGATGATGGTGGTGCCTCCATGGCTGAATGCTTGCTCGAGGGCAAGCAGGCGCCTTTCTAGATCGACGATCGAATAGTCAACGGTCGTGGTGGTAGTGGAAGCCATAGATTGTTGCCTGAAGGATCGATGATGTGACAGTTTCTCTTCGCTGGCCTTGCCATATTGATCTAGTCTGGGAATCACGTCCTTGACGGCCTGGAGGATCCGCGTTGGTGGCGGTGGAAGCCATGGGTTCCCGAAGGATCGACTTGGTCTCCGGATACCAGTGTAACAAGCGTGGCGGTGGGGGTGGCTGGCGACGTGACTCTGGGCAGCGGCTAGGGTTACGGCATGGTGGAGGAGGTGGCTAGGGTTTGGACGCAGGGGCGGCGGCGGCGCTAGGGCAGAGGAAGAAGACCGAGGCTTAGAAGGAAGAGAGAGAAGATAGAAGACACTTGGCCTGTTCCTTGCTTAAACTTAAAAGGTTACATAGCACCTTATGTTTATAGTCCTGGGAGACTTAGCCCCTAAGCGAGCTAAACCTAACTTAGGGCGGCGACCGGTAAACAGTACCCATGGTGCTACTATACCCACGGGTACTGTCCGCTTTGGGCCCAGCGTCCTCCTTTGGGCCTCCTCGCTATGCCCACCGACTCTAGATCGGGGGCCCTTGTCAGACGTATGACAGCAGCGGCGAGGGCCACCCCACCTGGGCGCACAGCCCTTTTAGGGTACGTCGCTGGGGCGCCCGACACCTCCTCTTGGGCCCTCGTCGGCCCGTTTATTCCGCCATGGTTGGCAGCCCGTGTTGTGCGTGTGACACGTTGGTAATTGAATTATTAGACATTATTTTGTACCCGTTTCAACGCATGGGCATATGTACCCGAAGGCAAATTTTTATAAATTTTATCTTGCTTTATATTTTACCATAGCATTAGACATGCACAGTACTAGTAATGATAGTTAAACGTTATTCACCTTCGTGCCAAAATGATAAACATATTTTATATAAGGAAAAGTTAAAAGTTAACCATTTTGATAATAAAACAAATAGTTACATTATATACAATTTAGGACATAATATAACTTAAATTAAAGTTTTTTATTTAAAGCATCTCTAAGCTGATATTGATTGTTTAGGGAAAAAATACATCAAAATCTATTTTGTAAGGCTTTTTCGTAATCAAAATATGTTTATCGTTCCATGTTCCTATCAATTGTTTCTCGGGAAACTGGATTAAATAAGTTAGATAAATTTGACTTAGCAGTGACCTGTAATTTGTAAGCGCGGAATTAGATTTTTTGGGCTAAAAAACGTTTTCCCAAAATCGCAAACAGTAATATTGGCCTGTGTTTGAATTCGCACACGGTACCACACACATGCGAACTTGGTGGCCGAAACAAAAACGACCTCGTTCGTTGGCCCAAAAAAAACGTATAGTCGTCGGTACAACATGCACCGAGTCCACTAGTCCCACGATCCGCCTGAACCCGCATCGTCGCATCCCAACAAGGCAACAAACAGCGTGTGACGGCTTCTCCGATCCGGCGAGTCGAGGTCGAGTTGCGCGCCAATCCCGGCAGTCTCCTTGCTGTCTTCCCACAAATTCCTTCTCAATCCCTTTCTCTGCGTGTTCTCTCCGGTGACGGTGACCGGGACGAACCGAACCTTCACGTGGAAGATAAGGAGGACATTGAGGTGGAACGTGCCGGTTAGCGTCTTCGAAAGATTCAGGATGGACACGACCTTCTCTTTTCAAGGCAAGGGCTTCTGGGCCGATCTCTCGCAAGCCCTCATCTACTGTGACCTGCACACCGCCAGTGACGACTTTGCCGTGGATTTCCGCTGCATCGAGTTGCCTGGCGAGTGCCAGCTTAATTTGAAGGAGATGTTGGACTGCCCTCTGCCGATGAAGGTGACCCGGACCATAGCCTGCGTCGGGGATTCCATCTGGTTCGTCTGCATTCTTCGCGGCAAGCACCATACTGATGACTCAGTGACGATGTGGACTCTGGAACTGCCTGGGGGGCAGTGGAAGAATGAGGCAAGGTTTCATGTCAGAGACCTCTGGACGTTCAACGGTTTCAAGGAGGCAGGGTTGCCGAAGGCGAAGGTGGGGTACCCTCTCCTCACGGTGGATGGTGCCCTCTGCCTTGTGGTGACTGGCCAGTTCTTTGGATACTCTTATTCAGATGTTCCTTAGGTGGATCACATTTGCACATTTGACGTTCGCAACAAGAGGCTCCTGTGGCATGGGTCTGTTCACGACCACGCTTTCACTGAGACAGTTGCCTTCCCTCCAGATTTCTTCCCAATGAAGCATGGTTTACGCAAGAGGAAGTTTGATGAACTCCGTCCTGCGGCATGGCCTGGCTTTGCTGCCAGGGAGTAGTAAAGGTTGTTGTTCTACTACCACACTTTCATTTTGATCTTTGCGGTTCATGCTTGCTGAGTTTGTGAGCTGCTTCTCTGTATATCGTATAGCTACATAACATGGCATGGCTAGCAGCTTAGCACTATCATCTAATTCCTGTCTTGTTTTGTTTTGCAGCAATGGACCGAGTCAGGGAGCATGATGACAGGCGTCAAGGCAAAAGTCGCGTGTCTTCTGTTGGATCCGAGTTTTTTTGAGACCGTATATAGACACACTAAAAATTCTTCAACCATTATTGTATTGTGGGAGGAATCAGAAATTAGTCCGACTGCACTAGCAATAAAGAAAAAAAAAATACAGAACTACACTACAAATGAGGTTCTTTCTGCGTTGTATTTCTGCCTCGTAAAAGGCCCCTGACTTGCTTCTTCAAATTTCGTAAGGATATAAACAGTACCCTAAAGTACCTCAGGCTAATCAAACTACGTGTCTTTTTTAAATAAAATTTCACTCTTGTTTAAAACTGCAGCTGCCTTCGATCTTATTGGAGCAGATTAAAGATACCAGTCTACAATAGTGTTTTCATAACTCATGTAGTCATTCTTTCTTAAACCATCAGGGATCATGCTCATTAAACTATGGTAATGCTTGCGTCGGCTCGGACACTTGCTTTCTGGGCCTACGGACCAGTCTGGGCTGCTTCTCCTCACGGTCCATCTAAAAATAACGAACGCAATTTTCTTTCTCCTTGCCCAATTGCTCACTGCGCCGCGATGCCCGCACCGTCCACCTATCCCTGCTCCTCTCCACACCGCTCCCCGGCGCCACACTCTCTGCCTCCCCCGCGCCCTTCTCCATCCTCTATCTCCACCACATCCGAGCACCGGTGGCCACCTTCCTCCCTCTCCACTGCGCTCACCGAGCGCTGCGCCGACCACCACGTGTGCCCACGCGGCTAGGATAGGGGTCATCATTGGCCGAGCCCAGGCCAAGCGTAGGCACAACTGCCCGCTGCCAGGTCACGCCACCATCCTCGAGCGCCGGCTGGCCAGAACCGGACGCCCCTGGTCCGCTTTGCGTCGTCCAGAAGAAGAAGGGCGAACAATGCATGTTTCAAGAGTATGTTTCAAGTGTTTAAGATGTTCTATAGGTATGTTGTAAGTGTTTTATATGGATGTTGCAAAAGTAGATCGTGATGTTGCATATGTTGCAACGCTTGTGCACGTATGTGGTATGTTGCAAACTTCTGTTTCTAATATTTCATCTGTTTTTTCAGACGTATGTTGCAAGTGTGTTTATCTAGATGTTGCATATGTTTTACAAATATGTTATAATGTTTTATCTGGATGTCGCGTATGTTTTGCAATGGTTTTCAAGTGTTTTTATAAGTGTTTCAGACGCATGTTTCAAGTGTTTCATCTGCCTTCAGACGTATGTTTCAAATGCTGCATCTGGATATTTCAAATGTAGATCGATTGTTGCACACGTTGCAATGGAACCCACATGCCATAGCCACTTGCAGCAGCTGCTGGGGCGCCGCCGAGCGAGTGTAGACAGCGGAGGGGGTGCGAGCGGTCCCCACGCGCGGGATGTCCGGGCGCTGCGGGCCCTGTGTGGGCGTGCAAAACGCAGGCGTGGCGGGGCATGCTGGCACAGACGGGGCGAAGTGCAGGCACACGGGAAACAAAGTTCAGACTCGGGCGTCCGGACGCTAGCGCTTCTGTTTAAACTATGTTATGTTGAGGAATTTGAAAGATCTAGCATTCTGTTTTTTGTTCTAAACTTCTAACAGGGCTATATATTTGGTATGGTTAGTTAGGGTGGGCTCCTCCGCATGCGCTCTGCTGCTGGAGCCTCAGCACTCTGGGTGAGCAGAGCTGGAGCCCTCCGGGTGAAGCCACTTTTCATCAGATTAGGGATATATTTTAATTGTACAGTGGCATTTGATGATGGTATAGCAGTGCAAAATGTCCCTCCTATTACTTCTTGGCCCAATGAAGGGATCTTTGAACCAAACATTGCCCTCAGTACCTTCTTTCAATGTGACGACCTTTCTAGTGATCTTATATACAAAGAGTTCAATTATTGCTCTTTTATTTTGCTGGTGATCTGAATCAAGATTTCTAAAATAGAGCTTGTTCTTGGAGAATATCTTTTGTTTTTGTGGTTCAAGTGTAAATTTCAGTCTATTTACATTCCATGTAATCTCTAAAGTTTAGCTGCCAGTCATGTCACATGCACTTGATAATGTATTCCCTGCATAAACTGTGTAGCTTCTAAAGTTTCAACAATTCAGCAATGGCTTCTCTTTATTCAGTCATAACATACACAGAATCTATACAGTTTGCTCTAGTTTTCAGTTCCCATACAATCACAATTTGCTAGCACTTTTGTTGCCTACTGAATTCCCTACACAAATTGCTGACACTTTGGTTTCTACTCTCCAGAATCCAGACACCGCACAACTGTTAGCAATGGCAGAATTCACAGAACGCAAGACAAGCACAATTTACAGAACACAATGCTTTCAAGTGCAGCAGCCTCCATGCTCGCAGTCGAAGCTCGATGCACCCAGTCCAAGCACGACCCCTCTTGTTGAAAATGACGCGGTCAGGAACTTGCTGAATGCTGAGGGTGGTGTGTTATGGGCTTAGTTGGGCCGGCTAGATGACTCTGTGAGATGGCAGCCATTGGATCCAGCGAACGGTGCAGATCGTCCGACTGTATAGAGAGCAGCCAGCCTAGTCGACGTTAGAGAATTCCAATCAAATCCCGCAGCCCGGCCGGACAGCCGGACAGGCTGCCGCCACGGCGCCACCAGCCACCGGCCACAGCAGCCGCACGCGTCGAAGAAGACGACGCGGCCCGCCAAGCTCCCCCGCCAAAAGGAGCAGAAGGGCCCGCGTCGACGCGCGGTGGGAGTGGTATGGAGAGGGGCGCCGCCGCGGCGCTCGGCTGCGCCCTCCGCTCCCCTTCTCCCTCCCCGGCCCAGGCTCCCCGGTGGCTGCCGCTCCTCCGCTGCCCCCGCCGCGGCCCGCCCGGGCCTCCCCGCTCCCTCCTGCCGCCCGCGCGGCGTTTCAGGTGATGAGCTGTCTCCTGTCCTTGTTGTAGACTTGTAGGGGAGCTCTGCTCCGCGTTTCCTCTCGGTTGGTTTCAGCGTGCGGTTGCTACTTGCTAGATGTTCGACGAAACAGCTGTTCCATCGAGCATTTCTGTCTATACTGGAATAGGTCGATAAGCTTGGAATATCCGAGCCTGAGGATCAGAATGCTGGCCAAATTTGATTGAGGGGTGTCCTTTATGGCTTGTTACTTTATGATGAGCCATAATAAACTTTATAAAAGGCACCGGAATTTCTGTGCTTTGACTTTCTAGCGCTAGCAAACTTTAATTTTGGATTTGATGTAAGGAGCTGAACTTAGCTTGTCTCGTGTACATGGGACGTTGGATCTAAAGATGTAGTAAGCATTACGTTATGCTTGTACAATCTGGGAAAGCAATGTGTTATGTTGCTGCCCCGAAAGGCTCTATCACGTACTCCCCCTGTTTCAAATCATAAGTCGTTTTGTTTGTCCTAAGTCAAGCTTGTTTAACTTTGACCAAGGTTATAGAAAAATATATTAACATCCACGGTATCAATAGATGCACGGTCAAAATGTTTTCCATGGTTTAACTAATGTATCTTGTTTGATGTTGTAGAAAAGTTTGACTTAATACAAAGCTAAAACACCTTACAATTTGGAACGGAGGATTTAGGAGTGGCGAAGCTAGTCTGTTTTCCATGTCAGGTCAACCAAAAGGGAGGTGTGGCCGTGTGGGCAAGGGGGTTTGCAAAATAATGTACAGCCGTGGACAAAGGAGTTTTTTAAAAAATGGTAGAGCCACCATGTATGGTTTTACTGTTCCCTAATTGTTACCAATGCAACTTAGGTAGCCCTAAAGGTTAGCAATCACTTAAAATTTATTTATTTGAACTTTATATGAGATCCTTGGTTCAAATTGGAGTATGGAATGAACCTGCCAATTGCTTAGGACTGAAAATTTATCCTCTCTTAGCAGTATGATTCCTACTTCCTTGTCAAAATGAGAATATTTTTTGGTGTACATTTGTACATGTTCTCAGTTTGGTTATTATGGCTAACTGTTTAGTCTTAAATCTTTATTATCTTTCAGATTCTGATGATACACTTATGTACTTCAATCAAAGCAGGCCTCTAGACATGAAGAAGGGACAGAGTAGGCACTCACTGAAGACCTTCAGCTCATCTGGACACTCGGGGGTTAGACTAAACAATGAAGATCTCGTCAACGACAAGCTCCTAATAGATTGTGGAGAGGATCAAGATTGTGTGCTCGGTAAGTTCTATATGGACAATTTATTATACTGTCCAAGTTACAAAATGCTACTTTGATTTACGAACACAATTGATATCATGCACCTCTAGAAGGTGATTATTGGCTTATTGCAGGTCAAACTGTTTTGCATGTAGCTGTCCATTCATAATTAAAGATAATAAAATATACTCTACTATTTTCTATACAAACTAAACACATATTTAGATTTCATATGAGGCTGGTATTGAAGTCACAGCCCTCCTACTTTTTATATAAAGGCCATTTATAGAGTTTTATATACTTCAAGATTTCATGCCTTTAAAAACTCAAACTCATCGTGTAACCATCTTCACGCCTATGATATATCCCTCATTCCCATGTAGAATATAGAGCTTAAAGGTTACCAGTTCTACAGTCTCAGCACATCAAAGCAGAACAAACTTACTTATAAAAAAAGTAGAACAACCCTTACGAATTTAACCCTAAAAGTAAGTAAGTCATGTTATTTTAAGATACGCAGAAACATTCTCAGGAAGACCCGAATGAACCAGTCAACAACAACTGAGGAATTTATTGCTTAGTCATGGTCTCTGCATTAGCAAGTGATACTGTGTCGTACTTGAATATTAGTGCCTGTCAGTTTTAGATTCAACTACCTGATGAATAGTGCATTTTTAGGCCATATGTCACGCAAAAGTATCAATTGGGCAATTTTAGACCCCTTGGTCATAAAGTAAGTATTAAAAGTTGTAGGTTTTTGTTGCAGTGTAATTTTCTCCTTTATGTGCGGATATCAGTATCTGCAAGTTGGTCCATATTGGGAATGCAAGTATAGAAACTATACTGGTATAGCATAATAGCATATATATATACACATAAGAATGGCGTCGGATACAGCACATATGGTACAAATTAAATATGGTAGAAAACTGAAGAATAAGGCACCCACTTGGTCAAAGTTTCAAGTTCCTATAGTGAAAGTTGCGGTGTTTGTTTACTGTTTTCTGCTGTTACACTTGTTGCTGCTAGCTGTTAAACTTATGTTGTCTCTCTATCCTCTCAATGTTGTTATCTAGCTAGATCACATATTCTTGTAATTATGAGTTTTGTTGCACACTTCTATTGTTAAATGCCTCTGTATTCTTATGTGTAAGTTCCTCTCATATTTCATACATGTTTTAGGTGGCATAGTTGCCCTGGGAAAGTTTGATGCCCTCCATATTGGTCATCGGGAATTGGCAATGCATGCTTCTAAAGCAGGGACTCCTTTTCTTCTTTCTTTTGTGGGAATGGCCGAAGTACTTGGCTGGACATATAGGTGGGCCTAAATGAAAACTTTCACAGTTTCCTAGTAGAGACTTAATGTTGGCAATCATTAAGCCCAAATAAGGGAGGGCTTTACATGACTATTTCCTTCTGTACAGGCCTCCTATAGTTGCTCATTGTGATCGCAAGCGGGTCCTTTCATCTTGGGCTCCATACTGTAGGAATGTGGTACCTCTTGAATATCAAGTTGAGTTTTCAAAGGTCAGGTCCCTGTCTCCACGACAATTTGTTGAAAGGTTATCAAAGGATCTTAGGATAAAAGGTGTCGTGGCAGGTACAGATGTTATTTTCTACTGCAGGTTCAGCATTGTGCTTCACCATTGTGGCCCTTCAATAATTTATTTGTTATTGTACAATGACAGGTGAAAATTACAGGTTTGGTTACAAAGCATCTGGTGATGCAGCTGAGTTAGTGAAACTATGTGAGGAATTTGATTTAAGTGCATTCATTGTACGCTCTGTTATGGACACAGCAAAAAGATCTCATAATGGAGTTTCAGCCGCTATAAATTCGAGTGATAAAGGACAGGTTTCTTCCAGCCGTGTCCGCCATGCGTTGGCTATGGGTGACATGGAATACGTCTCTGAATTACTAGGGAGGAAACACCGTCTTGTGCTAATGGTGAACCAACACTGTCTTCATGAAAAGAAAAACATTGTACTCCCTAATTCTTGCATGTTGAACATGCCACCAGCTGAAGGTCTCTATGAAAACTGCGACCTTGTTAATGGAGGGTATCTTGGACCATGTAGAGTGATCATCGACTCTGATACCATTATCATTGAGATGAAAGATGAGAACAGCTTATCTCTAAATCCTATTCAAGAAATTCGGCAGTTAGGGATTGAGTTTGGATAAAGTTATGTGGATTTTTGCTTTATTGGTGGAAACCCCTTTTTTTTCATCTGCCATCTTCTGTTTCGCCGAAAGAAGACGACATTGGGAAGTCAAGGACTATTTGTTCAAGTATGCAGCACGCCTCATCATGATTGAGCTCAGGAGCATCTTGTAGTCTCAAAATAATGCTTTATTTACAGAAAAAAAAGTGGCACGTCCAGGGTTACCATACATACAACAAGGACAGTGGAGTCAAACTGGCATTTTTTGATCTGATGACAAGCTGTATCTATCGAAACAAGTGCACTGAAGGGGCTTGCAATCTCGCATTCTGTAGCTTATACGATTGTTAGTCTTTAGTTGGTACACTGATAGGTAGCATGGTCACTTGTCAACATTGTACTAATGCTTCAGCCGTTTAATTAGGCCTTGATTCTGTTGTAAAAAGAATAGACTTTGATTCTGACAACATTTGAGATCCCTCCAGTTTCTTTGATACAAGATTGCAGCTGTTCTTTTTGGCTACTTCTAAATCTACAAGCACTATGTTAGAATTACTTACGCCTGGGGTGTTTTTCCTTTTGTGGTGCCCGTTCGAAGATACTGGCTACTTGTGCAGCGTCAATCCACTAACTGGGTTTCCCAAAATCAATTTTGCCGTTTTTCCCCCCAAACCATTTTTGCGGTTCTATAGTACAAGATTAGAAACGGCAGGGTTACTCTACGTTAGTGTGTCGTTAATCAATATTACTGGTTCAAGCAGGATTCAAACAGCACTCCAAAAGGTGAAATGGCCAGATGGAGACACCTGCTTGTGATTGTTCTCAGCAAGAACGAGTGCAGACCAGCGAGATCATGCCACACAGCCGAGTAACGGGTAACAACATTAAAATATGTCAACGAACGGGCATTCAAAATGTTCAAGTCCTTCACTGACCACTATGAAACAATCATCAATGTCCAGTCAGAACTCAGAAATGGAGGCATGTACTCCAAATGTTACAGAAATCTAAAATCCATAAGCTTTGCATAAGGGGTGGAAATATACAACAATGAAACTCAGGTAGCAGTAGAACTGATCACGAACACAAGTAATCCTGTACAGACCTGTGCTCCCCAAAGGACACAGCTTATCGCCACCTGACTAAACCTGAAAGTATTGCCGATGGGCGAGCAGACCCGCTCAGACCGTGAGATTTGAGAATAACAGCTCATATAAACATCTTCTAGTTGGAGGCAGCTAAAACTGATGGTTTCTATTTCACTGAACCATGCCAAACAAGCGACCCAATTCTCTTAACAAAATCGAAACCAGTCATTATGCCATGCTTGTTCTGACTCATGAACTTGTCTTTATTTGTTCATATTTTTCGCCTATGCTTCCACCTTTCTGCTTCTGAAATTCAATGTACCGCAAAGTGCTAGAAAAGAATGCCTCCGTAGATGGATCGGCTACAGAGCTATCACTTTGCTTCTCCGTTCTAATCAATTCAATCAAATCTTGAATCACAGTATTTGTGATCTGTGGAATTCCTTTCTCAAAGAAGTACAAGTACCTGAAAATGGTGAAAGCACGAGGTTTACTCACACAGAAATCAATTATCCACCAGAAAATATCAAATCTAGTTCTCGAGTTTACTTGTTCAAAATTTCAATAAATAGGGTTACGGATCCACTGCTTCCCCTTGTCGCACTAGCCATCTGTTGAGCAGCATTTGCGATTCTCAAGGCACGCTTCAAACAAAGGAGAACCCTGAAACAAAGTTTCAATTAGGAAGTCAGTAGCCTCTTAACAAGACAGACAAAAATTCAATAGCAGTTGGCTAGCCTTTAGCTACCACTAAGTTGGATATTCATAAGGCTTCAGCTCATGACATCATGTGATCTTTTTTACTAGACATGAACTCATGGCATTAATTATAGGCACTTATCTCAGTACCATTAGGAAGTAATGTGCTAATATTTTATTTGCAAGACCAAAAACTGAAAGATGGACAATATGATCTTGTGATCCAATTAAGAAGTATGTTTACAGTGAGTAGATCAATCATCTTACCTTTCACCATCCATTATTCCATCTTGGTCATCAGTCCAGAAAAGATGTGAACACGCATAGACTGCTCGGCATTGATCAGGCTTCTTGAGAAGTTTTGCTGAGTACTGCACAAAGAAGTAGTAATGTAATTTACAAGAGAAGCTAACACTTCCAAAGAAAACTGATTCCATGCAATAACAGGTCTCGAGAGGCTACATTAAGGGCTACTTTGGACGCATTCCCCTGGAGGGGATTGAGGGGGAAATCAATCCCCATGGGGAATGCTTATCCAAACTAGCCATAAAACAAGAATCATTACCCCTGTTGTCTTGTGAGTGAAGGTGTCTCTATTTTCCACCCCAAATATATTCATCCGCTGAAGGGTCCCAATTATCAGGTGAATTGCAGTGATCTGAGCCTTTGAATCCTGCTTGTGGAACAGAAACATTATAAAGAGAAAATAGACCAAATGTAAATGCAATAAAATATCCTTACAAAGGCATATAGCATACATTAGGATACAGTCCAGGTTGCATCAAACAGCCCAATTAGGTACTGGAAGTGCATGGGTCACATGCACTGGGACATACAGGGAAGGAGATGGGGGGGGGGGGGGGGGGGGGGTTCATACCGCGATTTCTTCTTCATATAAGATGAACGCTTGAGTAAAGAACTCATAAGCAACTGGTTCCAGATCACAGTCATTGGCAGCCTAAATTAAGAAACATAATCAGAGAATAAGAATAGGAAGAATTATGAAAATACGCAGTATTACAACCATACCTCTGCACACTGCAAATATAGTCTCAGAGCTAACTCTGGGGAAGGAACATAAGAAAGTGCTTCAATAGTCTGGACAAGAAAAATGAAAACCATGATGAGTGTGCAGAAGAATATGGAGATGTTATGAAATGTTTTTGCAATTATGCATGTAACATTGGGTGCACTGTGTTATTAACCATAGTCTGCCAGAAACTTTTGAGATAATTAACGCCTAGAAATGTGTTATTCCCAGGCTCTTCCTATTATACACAGGGAAAAGGTAAAAAAAAAAGGAAGCTGAAAAACATATTTACGGTGTATGCATCTGTTATGAGACTGTAACAAAAGTTAGATGCATGCAAAATGAATCTATGACAAAACCTGATGCAATATCTGGAATATTTTCTTTGGAGTTGCAGGAACATCCTCCCCAGTGACATCTCCATCTTGGCCTTGTAATCGCCTGACCAGCTGCAAATAATACAACTGCATATTAGATCCTTCAGATGATAATAATCAGCAAAGCATATATGAGATATATCACTTTCCTAATTACATAGATCAATATTCAACAAAGTATGATCCATTGATGATTTATGATCCATTAATGATTTGCCAGTGTTTCAAATGTGTTTCTTCAATTTAGGAGGATCATGTATACACAACTAGATATTCGCTCGCATAATAATCTATTGAAAAGTCAATAAAACAAGTTGAATTGGAAAAGAAGCCATATTTAAATCTGAAAACAAGTCAATATTGCTTAATAAAAAGCAACAGTAATAATATAAATCTCAAGTTTTAGAGGAGCATGCACATTGACCATAGAATATTTTGAAACTTAAAAATCCTTACATCATAATATTTTCAATGAGTTGCAGAACAAACCTTAAGAGCAGAGAATACTAACGAAGGCACAGTGAAAGTTAAACGCTTGGGGCCTCCCTGAAGTATATGCTTCTGTACAGTACATAAGATCTGAAAGACCAAAAGCATATTGCAATTAGAAATTCAAACATATCGCACCCATGCATGCAGATACAAATAAGTGCTGCTTAGCAACAGAGATTCATGAAGCAATTGCATCAACTTATTTCAATTTTCCTATTTTGGGAGAATGAGCACCATGGTCAAGTGATATGACAAAATAACAGGAGCAGTTCAGTTTATGCATGTTGATACAAGAAAAAAAAAATGGTTTGTGCAACACAGATGCATAGCAAAGTATGTAACCACAACATGGAATCAATCAAAATTGAGAGTGTTATTGATGCTTTTCATCAACATCAGTATAACAACAAAATTACCTTCAGCATCTCTTCAGGATCATCATTGTGCAACATGTGAATGAGACGCGCTACAGAGTTCTGTTCCTCCTTGAAGTCTTCTTCATCAAGCTAAAATAATAAAAAAAACATAGTTACAGGTTGAGCAAACTTCATGAGAAAATGAAATCGAAATGTGTTGTGCTGATCTAGCTGAACAATATTGGGAGCACTAAGTAGCAGAACAAAGACAACAAACAAGTAAAAGCTCACTTTTCTAACAAAGTGTATGATCTCACCTCATCATCTTGAGCCCCATCCATATCCTTTATCAGCCCCTTAATTAAATCGAATAGTGACTCAATCTGCAAGAAACAGGGGCAGAGTCATAGGGTTAATTGCTTAGTAATATGCAGAGTAATAACATCATAGTATGAAATATTACCTTGTCAGAAGTAGATATGCAGGTTGTGTTTTTCATTATGCTTTGAATTATTACCACAGCCATCACTTTGGTTGTAGCATTATCAAGATAATCCATAACCCGAGGATAGTTTGAAAGTTCTAATGCAGTAACAATATTGCTATATTTTTCCAGGGGAGAACTAAGAAGTGCAACAATTTGCTTTGTTGCCCTGCTATCTTCAAGTTTTGCTTTGCCTGAAAGTTTCTTGACACATGCACCCTGTCCAAAGAAATATAATGAGTTAGAAGATTCAATTGACATTAGACCACTAATGGATTACATCATTACCTTGCTATCAATTATAGTACAACAAAAAATGACTTCTTGAGTCAGCAAACAGACCATAATAAAAGGGGCATAAATCATATAATTGTTTAAAGAAGACTTACCAGCACTTGGTCAACATAATCAAGCCGGTCAGGATGTACACGGAGAGTAAAAGTCAGAAGTGATACATATAGAGTTACGGCTCCAACAACTGGCATGTCAGGTTGGGCTTCTATCACCTGCAAAAAAAAAGTGTATCTGTTTAGGTTTCCCAAGAGCCACAGCCCAAAATAGCTATGGAATAAACAAACGCGGTGCAATTCAATTGCATACTATGTATATTAGTTGTGAACATTTAGCCTATGTATCAAATCAAATGCACATTACATGTCCAAACACTATCAGCTAGAGTTTTACCTTTCCAATAGCATTACTGAACTTAGCAAAAGCTTCAACTTGCAAGAACTCTGGCAACACCTGCATAATTCATTTATGTCAAGCATATACAAAATTTGAATGATCAAGCTATACAAGGAATGCTTACTTCAGGACTTGAGGCAGCATAGTTAGACAACCTGTCCATAAGTTGAGAGAGTACTGTTTTGATATCAACACTTGGCTGCAAAAAAAAAAAAAAAATTAGAAATGACTTCAGTTCTTGGTGAAATAAGTAGAAATTGCATGTAATAAACTCCCAAAGTAAATCCAACTTCACAGTATTCAGAGTTTGAGCTTGGTTGAATCTATTTAGTCTACAAGGTAGCAGATTAACAATCCATGCAACTTATATCTGTGTTAGATATTCTACTGAAAACAGAAGCACCGTAAATCATATTTTCATCATCTAAACATACTACCATAGTACAACAGTACACTAAAACAGTCATAGCTTAGTTTACTCTCACACGCACAGGCACTGATTTTACCACCCCCCCCCCCCCCCAAAAAAAAAATGCCGAGACATCATGCATCAGTAAATTGGTATGTATGTACTGTAAAATTAACATTAGTACATGATTCAAGTGCATGTGGGTTTATTTTAGATGGCCTCCTGGCTGCAACCATGCGTGACTCCATCTAAGTCATAAAATTTACAAAATTACCAATTGATTTTGCAGATAACAAAAGGCTAGGCAAAGCAAAGAAAATCAATTAATCACAAAGGTAGCAGGCAAGCCAACTAGCCAAGTCCTTGGTGGTACCAGCATAATGAGGAATTTGTAATGGCAAATGCCAAATGCAGTAGGGATCAAGCTGAAAAAGGTAAAGTTGCCAACCTGAAGCTGGGGAAATGCGCTCAATAAAGTTTCCAATGTTTGTAAATGATATTCGTCTGGAAAGACTTGGATTATGCAGTCCATCAGGTAGAACTGTGCAAGGTCATCTTTACAATTAACCACCTGCCAATACATTAATACTTAAGTTCCAAGACAATCAAGATATCATAATCATTTAACATCAATACTTCAGACTGCAAACCTGCTCTAATATCCTTGGAAGAACAGTTTCTTTGTACATATCAAGGTCGACGCCCTCAATCTGGCTTAGAACATGAAGGTTTTTGCCTACCTAGAAGAATATTAAAAAAATAATGCCAATGGCATGACTTAAAAAATACAGTTGAGTAGAATAACCAGATGTCACTGAATTACCAGATCACGCAGTTCATTTCTTTCCTTCCCACGCTTTTCCTTTTCTCGGACAGGCCCCTATAGACCAAACAGATCATTTTTTTCACTTTCAGATAGGATGGTATAACCAGAGAATGGATTTAATCACTTCTGCATGTACTATGGTAAAATGCATGGTAAAGATTTAAGGAGCAAAGGCAGATTCTGCCTTAGGTCAAGCCTGCAACATACCTGATGCTGCATCCGGACCCAGAGTTTGTTCATTTCTATGAAATTCTGAAGAACAAATTCAACTGCGTCATTAATACTTTCTGCATCCCTGCATGATTAAAATTGCAAACGATGATGGGATATATACACACTTGAAGGGGTTTGTCATATTCTTCATGTCCCAACTTTCAACTAAAATAAATATAACTAACTACAGTTTTCCCCCATTTCTGCTGATCCTTGGTCAAGCGGGCCATCAGGGAACTGCACGTGCTCACTGGAGAGTTAGGGTGGGAATATACAAATGTGTTTAATACGGTTTACAAAACTCCTAACTGATTAGTGACAAAGAAGGGCTGCCAATGAAGTGATGGCAATTAATGCACAGGAGGTTGCAGCACCAAAAATAAGTACTTCCTCCATTCCAAATTATAAGTCGTTCAGGTTTTTCTAGATACATAGTTTTTATTATGTATCTAGTCATCTAGACATAGTATATATCTAGGTGCATAGATAAAGTTACGCGCCTAGAAAAGCCAGAATTGTATGACCTATGAGTGGTGAAAATATAAAGTGGGGACTAACTAACATTAGTGCCCATCTTGTAAAGTCAAGGCGATACGTAAAAATTAATGCTACACATGTAATATTTGCAACCAGATAAAGCAGCTTTACCCTAACTAGCTTGGGAGTTGGGACTACCATGTTTCATGTTAAATCTATAGGTTTTAATTTTTCGCAGTCAACACTACCAAATTATGTTTATTAACTTCCATAATGCATTCATTACAAAAGAAAAGAAAGGAAAACATAATACACACTTGGCAATAAAGAATAAGCTAACTCTTGTCCTAAAATTAGCATGATACTAATTGAAACTCTAAACAAAATAGTTTGGTTAAGAAATATCATGGCATGAAGTAAAGGTACAGTACCCTTCATACTCAGAACCAATATCAGGCAATTTGTCTCTGCTTATTTGAGAAAGGTAACTTCTCAGGAAAAGGCCACGAAGAGGATGTTGAATGCCTCGGCACATTTCAACGAGATCTTTAAGAACATCTTTAGCAGGAGCCTCTTTCGATTTGATGTACACAGATCCCACCGTGCAGAGGAGATAGCTGGCATGTAAACACCAAATCAGATGTATGTTTTCATAAATCATAGGTATTCTCCTAGAAAAAGATTAGCTCTTCATAAGTTCATAGATGTTCAAGAGCATAACGGAAGTATCACGGCAAAAAAAGAAAAAAAACATAACAAAAGTACAATATCAAACACGAGTTGAAGTAGGTCTGATATTTATATTGATTTTTATACAAATTGACTATAGTAAAATAGCAAACAGGTAAACCACCATAATGCACTGCGGTTGCAGTTTATGCAGAACTCTACCATGAATCTAACAACCTGCTTGTACAGCACTTCAACTTATCTTTAAAAAAATATATGATCCCTCCGGTCAAAAATATATACTTCACCTTTGGACAATAGACATTGACACAGACTCTAACATGCACCTTTGAACACTGTTTTCTTTTCTCTATTAATATATTTGTAACAATACAATCCAATTATGAAATTATGAAAATATTTTTCAAGGTAAACCTACATATCTGATTTTTAATATTTCAAGGCCAAATATTTTAAAGTTAACGGGTAGTTAAAGTCTCACAAGTTTGACTGGATCTTGTACAAAGCTTCAAGTATTCGTGACCAGGGGGAATAATCAATTGCAGGGGTAACATCAACAGATAAGGGCTCAGTGAGGCCAAAAGAATTAAGTTTGATTACAATAGATCAAAACACAATAGATTTGATTTGATGAGACATACAGTGGAATTGAAATGTATTCGCCATGGATACTAATAAAAATTGGATGCCATTGTGGAAGAATTTCCATGTTTTACAGTCCTTTTAGTTTAAACCTAAGTCCATGTCAAAAAATCCAATCAACTAGGTTATTCATGACCACAAACACATAATCATCTATATGGCCAACAAAAGAAGCCCACATCAGCTTGATCTACACGTGCACGGTGCACAAGTTAATCCAATACAAAATTGTGAGCACTGTAGGATAACGTTTTAATTAACATGCAGTAACAAGTTACTTTAACATGTGCCCTCCTTCAAAAAACACATTTTCGCATTTGGATAAGTAACAAATACAGCAGAGAGAGCAGAGATAAATAACTAGTGATATCCTGGCATAATGATGATGTACCGAGTTCAATAGTGGATACTAGAAAGATGGGCATTAAGTTTAGTTCGCTCATGGTCCGAAGAGTCAGCTCGCTGGTTGGGTTATCATTTTATCAAGTTAAGCATACTATCTCAACACCTTTAATAGAGACATGTGCTTATTTTCCTCACTAGTATTTACATACGTAGCAATGAGAACTGATAATATGCAAAAATAGGGGCAGGAGCCTGACAGTCTCGGTAAGACATTCCCAGCATGTTGCACAAGCTCGTACAGATCAACCACAGAGCAGCTGCCCCGGCGAGTCTCCTCCCTGAAGAACATCTCCAGCTTCTTCATCTCATCAAACGCCCTCATGTCTGCAGCAGCACAAGTGAATCCCATTAGAACCCCAATCGATACCACTTACAGAATTCCACACACCCAGCAGCTTCAAATCCACAGTTACTCACAGAGCTCGTAGTACTTGTGCGGCGATAGTCGCGAGGTGCGCAGTTCGGAGAGCATCTGCGCCGAGTACTTGAGTGCGTCCTTGAGGTTGTTGGAATCCTGCGCCCAAATTGCACGATTGGGACACGGACCGTGGAAGGAAGCAGCGGTAGGGAGGTGGGGGTAGAGTTCCGCAGGGGGCTTACGAGGGCGCGGTGCATGTAGAAGGCGTTTTGCTGGACGCCGGCGATGCCCTCGGCGAGCCACCGCTCCTCGTCGTCAGCACCGCCGTCGGGGAGCATCCGCACCGCCGCCGATGCCGCCGCCATCCGAGACGGCTGAGGAGGTGGATCTGGTCGGCCTCGCCCGCGGCGTCGGGACTTGGGTTGGATCTCGCTCGCGTGGGCTGTCCCCGAGGTGTGGCTGGGCTTTGGATCGATGCGGGTGTTTGTGTTCAGCTCTGTTCGTCGCGCGTATTTTTATTTATTTTTCCACATTTGTTTTTATGGTACGATCGGGATCAGATGAGTTGACGCGTGGTGTTGCCAGCGCTGACTGACAGTAGGTCTGGGGATTTGTAGTTTTGTACCAGTTTCTCAAAGTGTTGGCAAGAATCGACTTTTAGGGCTTTTGCAACGCAGAAATTTTACGGTGCATGAATTTTAATAAGAATAAGAATTAGAATAAAAGAATGTAGGAATAGAATTTTTTCTCACATTCCAAACAAATCTTAAAGAAATTCTTGGTCCTTATTTCTCACAGGTAAAATATTTTTTTTGCAAATTTCTCCCAGATAAACATATAACATACTATACTGTTTGCTTTTATAAATATACTTCCCACATAAACATGCAACCCAGTGATCTTCGTACTTTTTGTAACTAATAATAACTAATATTGTCTTTGTCGATTATGTGGGCCATTTTTTGAGTGTTTTTGTTTCGTGGCCATAACTTGGATCTACGTTGTATCTTTTCTAGATACATAGATTTTACTATAGGCTCACACAGATTTTACTATATACTCATATAAGTATTAGGAATTTGCCTTTGTCTAGTTTTAACCTCAACTACAAAAACATCTAGCTTTGACGCTTCAACTATCAAAATTGTTCAATATTGACCCTTGAGACTAGATCAAAATTGAACGATTTTGACAGATTGAGGTGCCAAAATTAGACACAACCAAGGGTTGAGGGACTAAAAATAAAATAATTTAGTCTTTTAGATGTTTTTGAAGAAATTTATATATGTGGATTTACTTACTGGTAAATATTATTATCTATAAAAATATTATCTACATATTGTTGGATTTTTATCATAAAAATAAAATTAAAATATCATAAATTTAACTTTGGTACCATTTTTTTAAAAATGTCTATCTTACCAATATCTAACACTGTGATTTGGATGTTATTTCACCTTCCATGTTCATTCGCACAATTTGGAAAATTTAAATTTCAAAACACGAGAATTTCAAATAGAATTTGGGACCATAAATTATTTCAAATGAAAAAGTCATCAGCTACAAACTTGTAGATTTCATCAAGATCTACAACTTCGATTATGGTCATTTCTCCATCCAAGTTTGTTTGAATAATTCAAAAAATTGAATTTCAAAACATGAGAACTTCAAACATATAGATTACATTTTCAATAAATTTGGATTTCTATTTAGAACAAAAAAACTAATAAAGTGTAGATATATATTCTAATACATATAAATTTTATCAATAAGTAAATCTAAAAATATATAAAAAAATCATCTAAAAACTAAAGTACTTGATCAAGCTTATTTTTGGCCTCCTTAACTCTTGACTTTGTCTAACTTTAGCACCTTAACTATCAAAATCATTCAATTTTGACTATGAGGTGCTTTTTAGTGGTTTTTATATGACTCTGGGTCAAAATTAAGCAGTTTGATAGGTGAGGTGTCAAAGCTAGATGATTTTGTAGTTGAAAGTTAAAATTAGACAAAGGTAAGTGTTGAGGGACAAAAATAAACTTAGTACTAAATATCATGTCTAAATCTAGATACATGGCAAGTGTTGTAAGTTGTAAGTTTATCGCCATGTATCTTACTAGAATACTATTCATAAGTTTCACAACTTTTACAAAATATATACTATTCTAGTAAGAAGTGAAACTTATGAATAGTAGAGTAAGAATTCATTTTTCAAGATTAACCTAACACCCTTCCGTTAAAAAAGTATGAAAATATCGCTTCATGTGGAGCCAAACAATTTTGATTTTTATTAGATATAAAAGAATAATATTAACATTTATACCTTCAATAAATTTATTACAATAACATATTCCATAATTAGTAATATTATGCACCATAAGTATTATTATGCCTTTATATATTTTATTAAGTTTAAAATTGTTTGATTTTTTGAATTTCATTCTCTATTCACCTGTTCGTTGAAGTTTAGCTTACGCAGATTTGTTGGGCAGGTGAAGATATCCTCCTTCGGAAGACCCGATCTACAGGATTTTCCGACCTTCTCCGGTTTTCCTGCGCAAAGCCCGGAAGCTAACGCCGGGTTCCGGCTGCCCTTTCTCGGAGGAGCCCCGCCAGCCAGGGGAACTCTTCGTCCTCTTGCCTTGTCGCCTTTCCCAAAACCCTAAACCACACACGCCCCCAACTCCGGCCTCCGGCCCCTTCCCCCTCCCTCGAAGCGGCGAAGGCGGCGGTGGCAGTGCCGGCATGGGCGCCCTGTCGGCTTCGACTTCGTCGGTGAACTGGCTAGTCGAGGACGACATCCTCCTCAAGAACGCCGTCGAGGTAACCCCCGCCTGCCCCCTGTACCCCCAACCGCACTTCTTGGAGTTCCTACTGTTCGTCTCGACGCGTCAATTGATGCGTCCAATGTTGTTCTTGGACTATTGCCGCTGAAGCGTGACGGATTCCGAGGGATTTGTGCTTACCGGAATACCGGGTAGTCAAAATTGATCCTCTTCATACACGCAGAGAAAAGAACTTAAATCCCTCCGTCTTTGGTAAATTGCTTAACTATATTCTGATGGAGTTATTCACCTGGTGGTTTTAGCAGTTTTGCAATTATTTGGCCCTGGGGTCCTGAATTTGTTTGCATTTCTCAGTTGAGATTAATTGCAATTCTGGTAATTCTCTTGGTAGGCTGGGAATCAAAATATTGAAATGTGAAAGAACTATGTTTTCTTGGAAACTTAGCAGTCGGCGTGGCTCGTGAGGGTCCTAAATTTCTATGTGCATTTCTCAGTTGAGATTAATTGCGATTCTGGTAATTATCCTGTAGGCTAGGGAATCAAAATATTGAAATGGGAAAAAAGTATGTTTTTTTTGGAAACCTAGCAACTGGATGGCGTGGCTCATGAGGGTCCTACATTTCTTTGTGCATTTCTCAGTTGAGATTAATTGCAATTCTGGTAATTTTCCAGGTAGGCTAGGGAATCAAAATCTTGAAAAATGGAAAAAAAGGTCTGTTTTCTTAGTAATTTAGAAATTGGATGGTGTGGCTCGTGAGGGTGCTTGCTACCCTAAACTGTGGCGAATCCAATAACATTCGATTGAATTACTTTAGCTGTGAAGTTGTTTCTCTATACTGAGTGCCACTTGCAAAATTGTTGAACTGATGGTAGCAGTCAGTGCTCTCAGTTTTATTAAGTTTTGAGGTAATGTCCTGCACTATGTAGGAGTGAATCAGTAGCCTAATCTAATCAAAATGGTTGCTTTCCCTAATTCAGATACTCTATCATGTTATCATGAACTATAGCTTATTTCCGTTATCCCTGTATTTTATTCTAAGCATTTTCCCCTCAAAACATATTATGAGCAACTCTTGTTATTTAATCTCTAGGTTAGCATTGATCTAGCAGTAGTCCTAATAAGTGGGCTTATGATTTTGTGAAGCCAACATAGTACGAAACCACAGAGTACAAGGCTGCTCCAAACTTGGATCTACATGACTTCACTACTAATTATTTTCTTTTTTTGTGCCAACTCCTAACTGCTCCTTGTGATACTTGCAGGCTGGTGCCTCATTGGAGTCCTTAGCCAAAGGAGCTGTATGTTTTTCCCGTAAATTCACTCTTCAAGAAATACAGGACCGCTGGAATTCATTGCTATATGACCCAGAGATCTCAACACAAGCAGCTTCTCGGATGGCTGAGTATGAGAATGAACTTTCCACCTCCGATCCAGCCAAGGCACATAAACTTTTCAACTCAAAAGCAAAGGATTTTTCATTTCAGAAACGGAAAATAGACAGCGTAAAGAATCTATATTATGCGATGAGAAAGAGAGTACGCAATGATCCATGTAACAGTGGTGACCTTGGATTTCTTGTTGCACCCTGTTCATGTATGGCAACTGGTAGTGAGTGTGTCTGTGGAGGCCTACCGAACAATATTGAACCAGAGCTGAATTCAGTGAGCCGCTATGGGCAAGTGGGTTCAAGCTACAACGGTGGGCATGCATATTCTGAAATGAATGGACAATCTTTTCATACGAAGCATACTGAGAGCATGGCAAGAGATGGGGATGGCACCAATAACGCTGTGTATGGCTACTCAGATGTAGGCCAACTATATGAGCATCATGCCTATGCAGCAAATAATCACGGGAATAGTGAAGGGAACAATGTTTCTCTAAAGAGTATCACAGATTTTCAGGATTCTATGCAGTTTCAGCAGTTGGACAACAATCAATGTGGCAATGGACTGGTAGACTCAAAGGCTTTGGTGATCCCTAATCATTTCAGTGGAAGTGTGCAGGAACCTATGCCTCTCCAAGTGATTGGTCAACCTGAGGGTTCTGAAGCACCAGGTGGTGCAATGTGGAGTGGGGTTCAGCGAAGAGACAGGCTCACTCTTGCTGATGATAAGAATGTTAAGTCAGAAAACAGAGACCCTCTCACATTCGAAGCAAATTTAGATGGTGGGATGTCTGGTTTAGATCACGCTGCAGATTTTATGGACTTCCCATTTTTCAGTAATAGTGAAGACTTTGATATCCTGAATAGTGAAAATTTTTTGAATTCTCCAAGTGAGGGAAACCAGGAGGATTTAGATGATCCTGCCTTCAAAGTTGTTCATGGGGTTAGATCAACCATGCAAAATCTGGTGCATACCGAGGAAGCTAATATGTCCTGTGATCAAATAGATCTTGGCGATGTAAAAAATAATGTAGATGCTTCTGGTATAATCTTAGTTCCTACTCCCTTACTAGTGCCCTGTCCTGGCCTGTATGTGGAGTGCAAATTGAACACAGAAGATCCTGAAATTCCTTGCAATGATGATGTTTCTACACCAACAGAGTATCCTCTTGAATGCTGTACTTCTACCTTTGGGCAGAAATCTGAGAATACTATCTATTCAGCCTCCCCTGCAACCAGCCCTCCATCAAATGCTGAACAGCCCAAAACAAAGGACTTAATAAAGAGTGAAGATATGGCAAATGTCCAACCTTCGTTACAAACAATTAAGATGAACCCATCCACTTCAGAACAAAAAGAAGATTCAGTGGCTCATGACGAAGGTGGTGTCCTAGGAGCTAAACCGTCAGAAGGTGCTTCAACAACTGGAGCCCTTTTGACTGGTAACATTGACACAAATGATGCAAACACATGCATGCTAGCTTTGCCCTCTTTCAGTGCTGCTGGATTTGGTGAAGGATCACCTTGTAGTTTAGGACCACATGAGAGCTTTGACAACTCTCATGGTTTGACTTTGCAAAATTCAGTTCAAGCTCCTGATCAGATGCAACACAACTCACTTGATGGTCAACCAGAATTAGGTGACAAGGCTGCTCTACAGAACTGTATGCCATCAAATGCGCTGCCAGATTTGGGTATTCAGAACACTATTGCAAATGTGGCAACACCAGCTCAAGCAGAAGAATGCCTTGACTATGAAAAAGATGTTCCAAACTACTATGATCTAGAAGCTTTGGTAAAAATCTTTTAGCTCAGCTACCTGGATCTCTTTACTATGATGTTTCTGACGAGTCCCATATCATGTTCAATGCAGATTCTTGACCAGGATCTCATCCCGTGGGATCAAGACTCTGATTTGATGCATCCTGAAGGTAAATGTTTATGTATTACACATTTTGCTTGCTGATCAGTATATCAAATTAATCAAATACCATGTATAGATGCAGCTCTTTCTTTCATTTTAAGTTTAGCATCAGTGTCACACAATGTTCAAAAAGGCGCTAGGGCTAGGCAGGCGCTAAGCCACTGATTAGTGCCTAGGAGGTCTAAATGTAGATTAAACGCGATTAAGCGTTTACACACTAGCTACATATCAAGAGATTTATAGTTGCATAAATGTGGCAAAATAAATAGAAAAGGAAGGGCAATGCCATAACAATGCACCGAGCCCACTAGGGGAGGAAGCCCACTGCCCATCTAAACACCATAACACCCAATGATGCCCTACCACCACCAATTCCCAGTAGACAATCCTCATTCTCACGCAGCTGCACCGCCTCTCCTCCGCCTGTGCGCCTCCATCTGTCTCTCCACCTCTCCAAGGCGCGCCACCTCTTCTCCTGCACTCACCCTGTCGGCTCCTCCATACACCCCACCTCTACTCCACCCGTGCGCACCTCGTCCCCTCCCCCTTTCATGTCACCCCTACTTCAGCTGCACACATGGCTCTTTGGAGAAATCGAGCAAAAGGGAATAAATTGAGCAGAGGGTGAGCGATTTCGACACCACGACGTAGGCATAGTTGGAATCACAATACAAAAAACCATTTTGCCATCATATAATCTCGTCTCTTTTTTTTTTCCTTTCTTCACCATCCATGGGTTCTGACAGTTCATGGCACGTTTAATGGACACCTATGGCCTAGGTGACACACTGACATGCTAGGTCTCCACCTAGTGCTTAAGCACGCCTAAGCACATCTTAACGACGTTTTTTCGACACTGGTGTCACAGAGTTAGCTGAAGTATTGTGCTGTATAGTCTCAAGTCATTAAAGGAAAGATTCATCATCTATAGGGCATTGGTTGGCTGAGGGTTTAAGGAGTAAACATTCATATAGTCTCAAGTCATTAAAGGAAAGATTCATCATCTATAGGGCATTGGTTGGTTGAGGGTTTAAGGAGTAAACATTCATATAGTGGATTGTTGTTATAATAGTGTAAGAGTGGGTGTAGTTACGATGGACTCACCATGCTACATATATGTTACCATTTTCCTCTTAATGAAAATTTTAATGCGAACAATATTGATCTGGCATTGATCAGTGAAGTAGAATGTATTCTTATTTTCTTTCTTATGAAATCTTCAGTTACCAGATTTCATCACCCAGAAAGCAGGAAGGCATTGATTAGATTGGAGCAAGGTGCTTGGTCTTATATGAACAGAGCTATCATGTCGCATGGTGCTTTTGCAGTTATTTATGGATTGCACTTGAAATGCTACATAAAGGATCCTGAGGTCAGCTATCTTTTCAGCTAGATCAGTTATAGGATGTGAGGGGTGACAACTAAGACTAAGAGTGCACAATTTTCATATCTATATCTTGTGCCAGATAGTTGCAGTGGATTATTGACACCCAGTCAAACAACTTTGGTTTTTAGAACTTGATATGTATCTGGCAATTTCTGAATATAGCACCCAGGGTCATCATTTTATTTCCATTTTGGGATTTCATGTTCTGATCTGAGGCATATCCTAATTAGGAACTTGAAGATTCAACCATCTTGTTTCTGTACATGTATGGCGTATGCAATGAATATTTGTGTACTCCCTCTGTCCAGTAATAACTGCACGCCTAGGTCCTTTGCCATTGGATTAGTGTACATGAGAAATTACGATTTTGCCCCTATAGAAATGTTCTGACGCTTGTGCCAGCAGACGGTGAACGGACGAAGTTGTGTGGCTGACACTACACTGCTGGCCGCTGGCAGGCCTAGTGCTGTTAGTTGGCAGGCCTAGTCCTGTAAGCTTTGCACTCTTACACGAGCATGTATTGTTGGACAAATTTTGAATCTCAAACGTACAATTATTCATGGACGGAGGGAGTGTTGGAATATAAGTGTATTAGGCCCATGAGGCTAGGCCCATGTATGGTTTCCTATATAGCTACCCTTCTAGGGTTAGCCCAAAATCAATAGAGACTCATTCCCTAACATGGTACCTCCCGTGCTTTCTTCCTCACTCACGGTGTTCAGTTGCGCATGTCTTGCCCGTATACCTCCTCACAGAATGGCAAGGCTGAACGCATGATTCGCACCACCAACGACACCGTGCGCACCCTTCTGTTTCAGGCATCTCTTCCTGCTCGCTTCTAGGCTGAGGGCTTGCACACCTCCACCTACCTCCTCAACCGTCTTCCTTCCGCTGCCTGTCCCGTTCCCACTCCACACCACGCTCTTTTCGGTACCCCTCCTCGATACGATCACCTTCGCATCTTCGGGTGTGCGTGTTACCCCAACACCGCTGCCACTTCTTCCCACAAGCTGGCCCCCCGTTCGACTCTCTGTGTCTTCCTCGGGTACTCCCCGGATCACAAGGGGTACCGGTGTTTTGATCTTACCTCCCGACGGGTCCTCATCTCTCGCCATGTGGTGTTCGATGAGTCCGTCTTCCCCTTCTCCATCTCCAGCCCACCCACCACCACTCCTCATCTTGATCCCTCCCTGTTTCCCACTGACACGGTGGTCCAGTCACCTTTTCCGTGGTCTCTTGCAGGTACTGCTTCTCTGAGCTCCTTGCCGGGTTCCTGTCCCCGCTCCCCGACCGCCCGTGATTCCACGGGTCCGGGCACGTCGTCCTCCGGCGCTGCCCCGACCTCTCCGCTTGGCGCGGGTCCGGGGACCTCGTCCCCTGGTGCTGCCCCGGCCTCTCCGCTCGACACGGATTCGGCGCCGTCATCCTCTGGTGTTGCCCCGGCACCTCCTCCGCGGTTCGCTACGCCGGTACGTGTGTACCAACGCCGTGCACGGCCGCCGCCACCACTCGAGGTCTCTTCTCCACCGGGGACACCGACACCACCGCCGCAGTCCCCGCCAGCCCGTGTCGCACCGTCGGTCTACCACCCGCCACTGCTTCACCGACACCCGCGGCATGTTCACCCGATGGTGACACGGCACGCGGCTGGCACACTGCCGCCCCGGGCCCTCGCGGCATTGCCCGGCGACACGCCGGTCTCTCCAGTACCATCTTCTGTCCGTGACGCCTTGTTGGACCCTCACTGGCGTCGCGCGATGGAAGAGGAGTACGCCGCGCTCCTTGCCAACCAGACCTGGGAGTTGGTGCCCCGGCCGCCGGGCTCCAGCGTCGTCACCGGCAAGTGGATCTGGACCCACAAGCGTCGGGCTGATGGCACTCTCGAGCGCTACAAGGCTCACTGGGTTCTCCTAGGCTTCACTCAGCGCCCTGGGGTCGACTATGATGAGACCTTCAGCCCGGTGGTGAAGCCGGCCACCGTCCGCACCGTGCTCTCGCTGGCTCTTGCTCGGTCATGGCCCGTCCATCAGCTGGACGTCAAGAATGCCTTTCTGCACGGTCTTCTCACTGAGACAGTTTACTGCAGTCAGCCGATGGGGTTTGTTGATTCTTCCCGTCCTGACATGGTCTGCCGGCTCAACAGGTCTCTCTACGGCCTCAAGCAGGCACCCCGGGCGTGGAACCATCGGTTTGCTGCTTTCCTGCTGACACTGGGGTTTGTGGAGGCCAAGTCTGATACATCTCTATTTATCTATCATCATGGAGCGGACACTGCGTAACTGCTACTCTATGTTGATGATATTGTCCTCACAGCCTCCAGTGAGTCACTTCTCTGCCGCATCATTACCGCTCTTCAGCAGGAATTTGCTATGAAGGATCTGGGTGTGCTCCACCATTTCCTTGGGGTCACTGTTGAGCCTCATCCTGCCGGGTTACTTCTTCACCAGCGGCAGTATACTCGAGATATCCTGGAGCGAGCCGGGATGACTGACTGCAACCCCTGCTCCACTCCGGTTGATACACAGGGCAAGTTGTCAGAGGCAGAGGGCTCCCCAGTGTCAGATCCCACTGCATACCGGAGTCTTGCTGGTGCCCTTCAGTACCTCACTTTTACCCGGCCGGACATCACCTATGCAGTTCAACATTCACATACATGATCCCCGAGAGCCTCACCTCACTGCTCTCAAGCGCCTCCTCCGCTACCTCCGCGGCACGATCGACTACGGCCTACTCCTTCACCGGTCCTCCTCCGCCGAGCTTGTCGTCTACACTGACGCCGACTGGGCAGAGTGTCCGGACACTCGGCGCTCCACCTCTGGCTACGCTGTCTTCTTGGGCGGCAACCTGGTGTCCTGGTCGTCTAAGCGCCAGCCTGTGGTCTCCCGGTCCAGTGCCGAGGCGGAGTACCGCGCTGTCGCTAACGGCGTGGCTGAGGCCTCATGGCTCCGGCAGCTTCTCGCCGAGCTCCACACTCTGCCCTCCCGGAGCACGCTGATCTACTGCGACAATGTCAGTGTGGTTTACCTCTCCACCAACCCCATCCAACACCAGCGGACGAAGCACGTGGAGATCGACCTACACTTTGTCTGTGATCGGGTCGCCATCGGCGAGGTGCGGGTCCTTCATGTTCCGACCACCTCCCAGTTCGCGGACATCTTCACCAAAGGCCTCCCGTTCTCGACCTTCACCGAGTTTCGCTCCAGCCTCAACATCACCAGTGGCTAGTTGCGTCTGTGGGGGGCTCGTGTGTGTTCTTTCTTCTTTCTTGTACAGTCTGGAACTCCGCTACGCCGGTAGTTCAGACTGCGGGGGGTGTTGGAATATAAGTGTATTAGGCCCATGAGGCCCATGTATGGTTTCCTATATAGCTACCCTTCTAGGGTTAGCCTAAAATCAATAGAGACTCATTCCCTAACAGGGAGTAATATGTTGCTACAATATTCTCATTTTTTTTCTTTGCTCAAGCAGGTTACTCTTGGAAGAGAGACAGAAGATGTCAAAGTTGACATTGATTTGGGAAAAGAAGGGAGGGCAAATAAGATATCTCGCCGACAGGTAATTCCTTGAATAGTCCACTGTGTGTTAAGAAATGCTACTTATGTAATTACATTTCCTTAGGAAATGGCTAGTGCCTAATAATAGGGGACTTGATTGCTTGACTATTTTTTATGTAAGAATATAAGAAACATAGATGTGCTGTAGGAGGTTAAAATTTATTGTCCCTTGTTTTTCATTTGCACATCATTTGCACCATTGCATTGTCCTAATTGTGTTTTGTAAGGCAAAAATATTATTTCTGTACCTCTGGTGGATTTTTATCTGATTGGCAGCCACAGTTGGCCTGTGCCACCTTGTTTGCTTTGATTGATATTGGTACTATGTGTGTCACATTTAGCATGCAAGCTCTGATGTCTGCTTGAATTAGCAAAGCAGTCAACTTTGTCCAGGAGGCATACTTGGGTCTGGAAAGACGGGCAGAGTGGCAGTCGATGAATTGTGTTTCATTCGTCTAAGTTCCTTTTTGTCCAACATCACGTACTTGTGTTGCTAATGTAACAAAATATTCCCAGCTGGGTAAATAGACCACAAGTTTGTTTCGGAAATTAGAATCGCTGAAAGTGTATCATTCAATGCTCATATTGCCACTTAATAACTTTTGCAATATACTACTGTTGGTCATGTCGTTCTGAACCATTTTTAAAAGCAATTAAGTGGCAGTTCTCCCGTTTTGCACTGTGGCTCCCAGTTGGTGATCCCCCTTTAGTATGCACATTGCCCTACAAGACGATATAGAATTTGTTGTTTTGCTAAGTCTGTTTATTTTCTGTTGTGGGGCATTTTTTTTGTATCATTATATTTAACCCGCGTATTCTGACAAGTAGGCGGTTATCAAGATGGATGAATCTGGGTCTTTTCATATTAAGAACATTGGAAAATGTCCAATCTTTGTTAATAGCAAGGAAATACCAAGCTGCAAACGCATCAACTTAAGCTCCGACTCATTAATCGAGGTACTGATACTACCCCATTCTACTGTTTGTAATTGATACCTTCACTTTTGAATGAATCTGTAACTTAGTGGTTAATTGATGCACAATTTTTGTAACTTTACCTGTGATCCTGTCATATTCATATCATCTCGTGATACAACTATAGATAATCAATATTTGAAAGCTGTTAGCCTGTTATTTTTGGTAACTATCGCCAGATGTCATCAACACTGGTCTTCTTGATCTTGATAGCTGGAGACTGTACTGTGTCTTGCTCATTCCTCTCGTTGTAAACATTATAAGTATTCCTGACCGGAGGGAGTACTATATAGTTTATGGTTCTACTGGTAGGACATGACTGCTTAAACTTTACTTCTTGCCATTCTGTTATTTTGGACTTAAAAACAGTACGAATGATACTATTGTGATCTGTAAGCAGATATGCTGATACGCAACAATTACTTTTTGACAAGTTAACTGTTGTGCTGGTTTGCTATACTTGATTTGGAAAAAAAAAACAGTCCTTTCCCTTGTTGTTTGACTGAGATATCACTGATGCAATTCATTGAGTATCTTCATGCTTTACTAATTTAGCTACCTTTTTTTCCCCTTTCAGATAAAGGACATGAGGTTTATTTTTCATGTAAACCAAGACGCTGTGAGGCAGTACATTGATCGTAACCTGAAGCCAGAACGCTAGTTTCCTCTGGGTTTCCAGACAGCACTTTGTGAGTGGCTGCCTCATTAACAACAATAGTAGTAGCAGTAAATTTGAGTAAGCACTACTCATTTAGGATGTTCCTTCGTATGATGTTATAAGTTAGGCTCACTTGGCTCCCGTCTGTAAATGGTTGTAGTTTGTTGTGTTTTCTGACTGTTTGGCGGGCATAAATCACCATATCCTGCACATTTGCTTCCAGTTTGTACCGACAACCAGGAATAATTTCATTTGTATACTGTGGCACCCTGGTTTGTGGTGACTGCCAAGAGCCAACCAATGCAAGAAAGTGCCGAAAAGAATCAAAGAAGGGAAGATTCTAGGGTAGAACAGGACGAAGGTGCACTCCAGCAAGAAACCATTGGGTTCTTGCGACGTTATAAGCATACTTTATTGATTTGTTTATACCCGTGATGATCTTGAAGCACGAACAATGAATCAGCTCTTGAGTCTTGACGGTGGGTTTACACATTGGCAGATGTTGGAAAAGCAATGCGCTGTAGTGGGTGGAGTTTTTACCTAAAAAGAAACTTTTGCTGACAGTCTTGCTTCGGCATATGCGCTGCCGCTGCATGCCGGTATATATTCCCCATTCCCATGGACTTTGCATGCTCGGCGTGAGCGTGACGCCTCCCCATAACGATGTTCGCCGTGTTAACTGATGTCAAATAAAATGCTGTGAACATTTTCCTCCACCACCAGTCCACCAGCGATTGCCGATTGGTCTATCCGCGCTTTTGTTGTGCAACGTTTGCGATCTACACATAGCTTGGCATCTTTTGCTTTGTCATCTCATGTATTCTGAATTCTGATGGTGACAAATCCCCCCATTTTTTTTTTCTAATATGATGCTCACGCTTCTTAAAAATTACCTGTAAACTATGCTAAGCATCTCAAGAGCTCCTTAAAATAACTCTGTGATTCATGTTTTTTTTGTAAAAAGAAAAATAAATAGCCCTCAAACGGTTTTGTATCTAAACTCTGTGAACCGAGTAGTTAAAAATAAGCACTTGATAAATTTTCTTGTCTACTTACACGTGCATTCTGCACTCTATCCGTTGGAGTGCCCCCTCTACTGCGGTTTTCCCTTCTCCCGTTTGGTGTTTTCCTTTTTCCTCCTCCTGATTTGTGTTTTCGATTTATCCTCCTCTTGTTCGTTTTTTAAAGTTTTCGAAATTATAGGAGAAAAGTTTAGAGTTTTCTATCATTTTTTTCACCTGACATGATCATTGATTTACACAATACTTTTTATAGGATTTCTCGTTTGAGTAAAATACACGTGTGGTCTCTGAACTTGTCCTGTCGGGTCATTTAGGTCAAGTGCATTTTTTCACTCCTCAAACTTATTTTTTTGGTGTCATTTAGGCCCTAAACTTTCAAATTGTTATTTTAGGTCTTGTCTTCATATGTCATCTACTCCATCCATTCCAAATTATAAGTCGCTTTGATTTTTTTTATATCTATTTTGTTATGCATCTAGATATAATAATATGTTAGATACATAGCAAAATAGATGAACCAAAAAAGTTAAAACGATTTATAATTTGAAACGGAGGAAGTAGGTTTTAAAATTAACAGTAGTGTGTCATTTAGGTCTAAATATACCTAATCTACTCCGCGTCACGATGCCACACCTCATTCTTGAGGAAAAAAAACTTAATGGCAAAATAATCATTCATCTACCTCCTCCGCCTAAGGAGCATTAGCTCTGGCCTCCACCACCACTATTGATGACATCATGGCCTTTGATATGGATGATTATGAAGGTATGGGGTAGGGATGAAGTTGGTGACGTTGATGCGATGTCACACTATATTGGAACGCAAAGAGAGGGGGAGAGTATGGAGATGCAGCTAGATGGAGAGAGAGAGAGAGGAGCATGTAGATGGAGTACTGAGTCTGTTAGAGCTTGTTTGGGCATAAATTACACACCTAGACAAGTTTAAGAACTAAAACATAAAATTTTGAGAATTCTAGATCTGGATGTCTCATCGAGACAAGTTTGATGACCTAAAAATACACTTTGAGAGTTTAAACACCTAGGTGACGCCACAAGGCAAGTTTGAAGACTGTTTATATATTTTTATATTTTTTAATGATGCTCCCGTAGTAGATCTTGATCCATACTTGGGCTATACAGGGTGATGAGTATAGATTATCGATGATGGGCAGCCTTGTGCATGAACTGAAGGAGCTGCGGGCCGAGAATTTTGTTGTTTCCCATGTGATTTATTAGGGATGAAAACGGTACGGAAATATCCCGTACCGAACCACATCGTTTTCTACATTTAATCCGATCGAATTCGTATTTTCGGACAAATTCGAATTCGGTTCAAAATTCGGAACACCAAATTCGAAATCGGAACGAAAACGGTTTAGACATTTTTTCGACCGTTTTCTACTTTTCTACTTTTAATTCGGAATATCCCGATTTCGAAATTCGGTTTAAACCAAATTTGGCCCAATAGAAGTCCAACCTTAGAAAAATTGTATCTTTCTCGTACGATCTCGGATGAAGATGATTTTTATATGAAAATTATAGCTCTCTACGAGATCTGCAACTTTCTAGTTTTCAGTTTTTTCATTTGTGGTCTTTAAGATGTTCAAAAAATTTAAACAAAGTTTCAGCGGTATATTAAATCGCGTATAAGTGCTTGTTGTCTGGCAGAACCTCCTAATTACTATGGTCCACATGTACTTGTTATTGTCTTAAAGACTTCTAACCACTATACAGGTGTACCACATAACTTAAGAAGCCTGTCGGGTGTCCTCGGGAAACCCGAATCATCCACAATCTTCTAAGCAGGATCACATTTCAGAGACATCACAATATTACAATAGTTTATATAATAAATTACATCAGAGTACAAAAGCGGAAGTCTTACATAACATAAGTTTATAAAACCGATGTTCCAAACTTACAAAACTTAAGTTTAGTGTTACAACCATAGTAGTGGAGTAGCATTATTAACATTATTACAACACCAAAACGTGACGCTTTGCCCAAGAGCCAAACATCTCTACTCGTCGTCGCTCGCCGCAAAGACGGTCATGCAACATGGTCAAAAACACACCTGCTCATGAGACGCACCTGCAACAGGGGTTCAACAAACTCTGAGTACGAAAGTACTCAACAAGACTTAACCGACAGAACCGGGTAAAACGACTCAGGAATGCAGGCTCAAGGGAATCAAGGTGAGGTTCCAGCAAGGATTCAAGTTCTTTTGCATAAAAGCTACTAATTGTGAATCCTTAAGATCATGATTTTATTTCAGTATTACTGATCAACAGAATGTAAGTGATCCTAATCTAGATCATATAACTCATTCAGCATCTTTCTGATTCTTCGACCAAAGTTCCATTTCTTAACTACGATGTTGAACAGAGAATCGAGTCTCCTTAACCGAGGAGCAGCGACGATTCGAATTGATTAAACCCAGCTGGGGATTCCTAACCACATGACATATGTAGGACTCTAACCGACATATATCAACCTTCACTCGAATCCTCCAAAACATGACCGGGTCCAGCGCCACCCGAGAGTATAGTACACCTCCAATCCAGCCCTTGGCTACGAGGGTACACACTACTCTCGCCATCTTTCCACTCCCAGTGCGCAGTTGGCCGTTCACATGTTGGCAGTACCGAGGTCTTAGGCTTACCGGAGCATGTGATCAGTTACAAAGTCTCGACGCACACAATTCAAACAACGGTACGGTCCTTAACTGACTTAGTCGGAGACACTACATGAGGACTCCTTTCCCGATGCAAGTCCACCGACCGGTCCCAGATTATCATCATTAATATTCATCAAGTGGTTGTCCAACAACCCTTTAAACTTTACTTAAAAGTTTTAAAGTTTTTTCATTAAGCATGACTAAGCATACTAAGCATTTTTAAATAAAAACGGTAACAAGGATGATATTGGAATATCAAGGATGATAATGCAGTAATTAGGTTATCACTCAACTCCTAACACTTAATGCAATAGAGCGGTAATATAAGTGAAGTAAAACTTTTCAAATCGCAAGGAAATGTTAGATGTAACCGGGGCTTGCCTTGGTCGGCGGGAAACTCAGGTTCAGGATCGGTACCACAGATGTCAAACCCTACTTCCACGGACGTCGGCGCTTCTTCGGGAACTGATTCGGCTTCGGTACCCTCCTCTTTCATGGGACTACACGTGACGACAATGTATGCTTTAAGATGATGAAATAATAAACATGATGCTCGATGGATGCATAACAGATTTATCAACTTGAGTACAACTTTCCTTCGCGGTACAGTTGAACAACAAAAGTTTCTAACCTAACCCTAATCTAGGGTCCGATTACGCTAATCACTTTATTAGAGAATTTCGTTAAACACATGAAATAACACTAATTAAGTATTAACAACATGGTTAAGAAAGCTTAAACAATCAATTAGAAATGCTAAAGGTCATTAAGGGTTAATGACCTAAAGTCAACACTCAATCATAAAGTCAAACAACACTAATCATTATGCCCTAATTAATTAATTAACTAACTAATTAATTAATACAGTATAATTTAAGAATAAAATCAACTTAGTCTAATTAAGCTAAAATTTTTAATTTAGGAAGCTTATAACCTAATTAGATGGTAAAACAATTTTCATGATTTTTGGATAATTAATTAAGCCTAGAAAAATTATGTAAAGACCACTTAAGAATTAAATGAGCTAATTAATTACCCTTCAAAAAGTAATTAAAATTGGCATTTATTATTTTTCTTAAATAGTACACAGTACATAAAGGTTACTCAAAAAATTTCACTAATTTTAGAACTACAAATAATTTATAACAAAATAAACAAAACTGAAAACTATTTTACATTTTTGAAAAAGGAAAAACAAAAACTCCATCGCGGGCTGCCCCCTTCCTCCTCCCTCGGCACGGCCCAGCAATCCGGCCCAACGGCGCGCCTGCGTTCTCCCTCGCGCGCTCGCCTGCTTGGCCCAGCTGCGCGTGCGGCCCATCAGCGCGGCCCGCCCACGCACACGCTCCTGCTCCCCTCTCTCTGACTGACACGGTGGTCCCGCCTATCATCATCTTCCCCTCCACCGGCCGTGACCAACGGTGATCACCGACCGCTACCTCGTCGGCGGTGGTACTCCAGTGAGGCTAAGCTGGACCAGCACCACCCGACCAACCTCGCGAACCCATAGGAACCCTCAAAGCCTAAGCTAGCGCTCCGGTGACCCCTCCCCGACGGCCATGGCGGTCTGGAGGCGACGGTGAGCCGTGAAAACGCGACCCCGGTGAAGTAGCGACCAAATTGAGGCGTGAAAAACATTGAGGGGCTCACAGCGATCACGTAGGTGCTCCTGGTGAAGACGGAGGTGCTCGGGAGTGGCCGGTCCACGGTGAGGCGACCACGGCGGCTCTCTGCTCGGCAGCGAAGAAGACGGCGGCGGTGCGGGCACTCCGGGCGGTAGCAGTGGACGCGAGTGACCGAGGGGGTGCGCAGGATCGAGGCGGTTACGGTGGAGCGGTTTGCGTGGCCAGAGGTGGCTCGGCGGAGGCTACGGCGAGCGGCGGAGCTGCTGCGGCGGCGGTAACCGAGGAAAAGAAAAACTCATCCACGACAGCGCTCGGTATATATAGGACGATGAAAATGGACTCCAGGTGACGTGTGGCAAGTCACGAACGTGCTAAAGCAAGAGCTGGCAGTCGAGGGCGCCCCTGGACTACGTTCGATGTAACACTCCGGTGTTACGCAAGCATTTGCATGGCAATCATAAGCATGACATTTCATATCATCGATAATCATATATGTTAATATTATAACTTGAGTGAAATAAAAGCTTGGAAACTGGTACTCGTGAAGTAATATGTTAATGTGCTAATTACTTTTCATCAAAATTGTGCAATTACAAATTTTATATCACTTAGAATTATAGGTCAAATTTTTGGAAGCAACTAAATGACTCAAAGTTTTGTCAAAAACTTGTTTCAAAAATATTATTTAAAAATATTCAAAAATACTCCCTATTTTAGCTTTTATTCTCCAATTCAAAATATGTTGAGAATTTTTAGTTGGCCCCTTAATCAAAGTTGTAGAGAATTAAATTCTAAGCAACTTTTATTTTTGGATCAATTCCAGAAAATGTCTTTTTCTTGTTTAAAATGGGGTTTGAAATCTGTATTTGAATTTGGTTTAAAATTAGAAATTTGAAAAAAAATCAAAACTAACCTAGCAGGCCGTCGCCTCGGATTCGGCCCGCAGCCGGATGCGGCCCGCCTCCGCACGCGCGCGCCCGCGTCCGCTCCCCCGCCTCAGCCCGGCCCAGCCAGCCTCCCCCTTCCTCTTCCCGCTCGCGCGCGCGCTCGCTGGCGCCCCGGCAGAACACGCCCGCCGCGTGGCGGCCGCATGCCGGCGACGCCACCGCGTGGCCACCCGTGGACCCCGCGTTCGCGCTCCGCTTCAAATCGCCCCGGGCACCTAGTCTCCATCCCGCTCGCCACTCACTCGCTCCCTTTCTCCCTCCCTCCGGAGAAACCGAGCGGGAACGCCGCTCGCCACCGCACGCCCCACCTTCACCGCAGTGTTCCGACTCCGGTGGACCTCCACCGTCCGATTGGTCGTGCACAAAGCTCCGCCCCCTTCTCCCCTCCTCCGAACGGGCGCCGTCATCTCCTTATTTGCTTCGGTAGGGCTCCATTTCTCTCGCCCCGCCGCGCCACCGCGTCGGGACCGTCGAGCTCGTGCCCCGCGCACCGCCTCACTCGCTCCCTCTCCGTCCTCCCGAGCCTCCCTCTCGAGTTCGTCATTCCCTTGCGAACGTTGTGCGCGCAATCGCGGGTCGTGACGTGGCCGGAGTTGGCCGTTGGCCGTCGGACGTCGAGGTCACGAACGCCGACGAGGCCGCTCTGTTTCCCCCCGCCGGTCTTCACTGGGCCACGCCCTGTGGGCCGCGCCTCCGAGCGGGCCTGCTCGTCCGTTTTCCCCGCGCGCGCGAACCAGGCCGAGAACGGCCACGGGCTGGTTAACTCCCACGGGCCGGCCCAGTACCGATATTGAAAATTCATTTCTGTTTTCTTTATTATTCTTGATGAAACATACTTTGGAAAATATTTTTTTAGTCATTTCAGCTCTAAAAATTGTGAAATAAATTTCTATGGATTCATTGGAACCAGATCTACAATATAAAAATATTGCATGTCAAATTTGAAATACTTTTCTGTAGAGTTTTTATTTAATTATTGAAATGGATGTTTTCTTGATAAATGCTTAATAAATCATAGAAAAATCAGAAAAATATGATTCCAAGTTTGTTAATCTTTTTGTGCCATGTACTTGCTAGGAAAAATTTTATATCATGTCTGTTCTGTAGAAAAATGTGTAGGTGTAGTTCAAATGCTTTCTATCACTAGTATTTGTTATTTTTGATAATTAAATAAATTTGAATAAAACATGCAAGTAATAATTTTTCTACAGTGATTATTTACTGTATAGAAAATAGGAAAAATTCTAAATCTGTTGTTTGATACTTTTCATAATGCAAAGTATCTTCATATTCATTTTTAGGCCTTAGCTTGTTATTTTTGTATATACAGTTCTAGTAATCCTACTGCAATAAAAATCTTGTGGTAGGCTAGTATTGATGTTAGTAACCCATTGTAATTTTCTGAGATTTTTCTGTGCTACCAAACTTTGTGTTGCGTTTCAAGCATAGGGCTAATTAGGGTTTACATTCACTCTTTAATGCAAGATTAGTTAGTAAACTATGCTTTGGTGTATCTTTGAAGCATCTTGAGTGTCGAGGTGCCTTTACATAGTAGAGAATAGTGGTGGTAGTTTTTGAATACATGTTCTTGGATGACGTAGACTACCTTGTAGAAGAGTCGTAAGTTCCACGTAATCCAAATAAAGTAACATACTCATTTACATCTCATGCATTCATCATCATCAGCTCATGTCATCTCTGCAATGCACCTAGGCATGAACACTTATAATTCTGCATCATACAGGATCGCAGGAAGCGAACCCGGTAGCAGTTCCCAAGGACCCGTAAGAGCAGTCTGAGGTGCAAGAGCAGAAGGCGACCGAAGCCGAAGAGGAGGTCGGTGAAGATCTTCCGGAGTGCCCCGACCACCGTCCGAGCTCCTTTGAGCGAGGCAAGCCCCGGAGCATTTCTCTCCCAGTTTGCAAATAAATTATTATTAACTTTACTTAATTTGATGCATTACGTTTAGGAGTTGTTTGCAAACGTTGCTGCATTATACCTTGTTTCACCTTGCTTTACCCGATCCTTGTTACCCTGGTGTCCGCGGTCAATAATTGCTTAGTTTGCTTAGACCGGTAGAAGTCGGGTGATTGCCTGTCATCCGCGAGCTATAGGGGATTACCTGGATTTATGTAAAAGTATGTCATATGAGAATAACTAAGTGTCAAAATGAATCTGAGACCGGACGGAAGCTTGCAGGGTTTCGGACTATAGTGTTTTCCGTCTGTGTCGATTAAGGACCGACCGTTGTTGGGCCTCGAGTCATGTTGAACGCATGCCTCACATTTAGCTGGCCGAATAATGTACCTTTCGACCGCAAAGCTGGGAGATTATTCGGGCCGAGTGGATTGCCCGCAACGCACTGTACCAGAGCAGTAGTGGCAGGATACGGGGGCGCGATGATAAGGCCAAAGAGCAGTCGGGCGGCCCCCGGGTACATGTGGTTCCTGGCAAGCTCGCGACTTTACCTGAATGGTTGACTCGGTGACCAATACCTCACTTTAGCGGGTGAGTGAGGTTTGTGTGAGGAATAAATTACCAGCTGGTTAATAATCGATTCGAATCGCCATCGTTCACTGGATAGTGAACACTTGACTTGAGCTACTTCATCGTAGTAATATTGATGAAACACTTGGATAGTTATGTGGAAGATGACATGATAACTATTGTTAATGACCAATGGTAATCCTTACTTGCTTAATTACATTGTTACTCTAGCACAAGTGCAATCATAGTTGATAGGGTAATAAAGATTAAAATACTGCATGCCTTTGTAAAAGAACTGTTAAGTTAAAAATGCTTTTCTTGCAAATGAGTCAGCTATCCCACCAGAAAGCCTATCATGATTCTTGGTGTCATTTTATTTTGGTTCTGTTGGGTAAGTCTAGCTGAGTACCTTCTTGTACTCAGGGCTTTGTTCCCACTTGTTGCAGATGGGCAGATGTATTACGGCTACTGTATCAACTGCCTCTATCCTGCGATGGGCGAAGCTTAGGACCAAGGGCAATGGTCATTCGCTACTTCTCGTCTGATGCTTTTGCTGGAGATGATCACAAGCTGGCACTTTATTTCAAAACGCTGTGTGTGTGCGTGATTTAAACTACTGCTTCCGCTACTTCTATTCGAACCTGGTTTGTAATAACTATGTTTAAACTTTGATGTATTTTGTGCCGCGAACTTTTATGTAACTTATGACGGTGACCGCTAAACTTAGTACGATCTTGGCTGTTATGTGAATGGTTTGAAATCCGTCGAGATTTCACGGACTACCGGGTTATACGGGCTTAAGTTTGTTAAATTGTCCTCTTGTTGGATGATTTTTCTACTTAATCTCGTATAATTGGGCGGTTCTGTTACAGCTGGTATCGGAGCATGGTTTAGCATGATTACTGTTCATAAGTGTATTTAAAACAAAATTTTGTTTAAAAAGCGTGATTTTCAAACAAGAGTGTGCCAGTGGTCATATCCTGTATGCCCTGTTAAGGACTCTAGGTGGCTATTTAAGTACTAACTTGGGGTTCTTGCACCATATTTCTCTTTTCGTTGCTCATACGGCGTGCTATTGTATGAGTGCCACTTAATTGAGTGGTAGTGTATGGATCAGTTACCTCTACGCTTCGGTGAGTGTGAGCTGTGAGAGTATGATCGGATACACCGCCGATCTAGGGAGAGTGCTTATATGATACTAGAATAATTACATGTTTTACACATGTTTTTATGAAAGTATCGCATGTGTGGGTGTTCCGTCCGTTGAGGCGATGCCGTCAATAGGACGATGTGTTTGGGTAGGTACTACCATTGTACACGTATCTGGGGATTCGTGTAGAGTGTGTAGGTAGATTTACTGCTTTCATGCATTTCTGGGGAATGGGCTGAAATGAATTTTCTGCCGGTACATAACAACATTTTCGTGTAGATCGAATTAGTTATGTATATGAGAGATCGTTTGTATGCCACCGAATTCATCGTTAGATGTCCTTATTTTCTAAGTTTGTGAGAACGTAGGACTCGTGCATGCATCATATTGCCTATGCATTTCATTCATAACATGCATTTCCTCCCCTTATAAAAGGATTATCCCATTTTGATAAAAGTGACATCAACTTAAAATATGTTCTCACCGGATAATTAAAACTTGTGCTACAGATGGCCCGCACGAAGCAGACTGCCCGTAAGTCCACTGGCGGAAGAGCACCCCGTCGCCAGATGGCCCCACGGGAGCGCCGCAGCACGGACACTTTTCTAAGCGAGTTTGGCATGCCCACCTTGCTTTGGAGAGTGCTCCATGATGTGGGGTACCCAGAGGGTCAAGAGCCGGTGTACTCTTGGAGTAAGAGCCAGCTAGCTGAGGATGGACTTGCAGTAGTGGAAATCACCGTCCCTGCTCTTGGTGATGCGCCAGAATGGGATGGTTGGCATTTGGAGTTTGAAGGACGCACTCCAGTTGAGGGTGCAGAGGGCGCAGCCTTTCGCGTCATCCGAGACATAATGAGCAGGTTTCCCAATGAGTTGGCAGCAGCTTTGGCCGGTACTTTTCCGAGAGATGATCCTCGCGATGCCATTTGGGTGCAGCCGCAAGGAAGTGCCCTGGTTAGAGGCCCCAGTGAAGGACGGGCTAGCGACAACCACGCCATGAGTGCCATGTATGCAGCCATCAGAGCATACCAGGGTCTTGAGAGTACCTATTGGACCTTGACTGGCCTACGTGGTGATGACCGGCTTGAAGCAAGGAAGCAGAAGAAGAAGCAAGCATGTGCTATAGCTAGCTTGCATGAGCAGTTGGCCGACATGAGCTTGCAGCGAGACCGGGCTCTTGAGAGAGGTGAGAGTGCCATGTAGCGGGTGCAGACGTTGACTCAGGCCAACAGAAATGCAGACCGCATGATGGGACAGCTAGTGCAGGAAAGGAATGAAGCCTAGAACGAGAGGGACCTTCTGAGGCAGAGGGTCGAGGAGCTAGAAGAGTACAATGCCAACCTGCATGAAGAGTTTCATGCCCTCTACAACGGGATGGGCCCGTATGCTCCTCCGAACGCCGCCCAGATGGACGTCGATGACGACGCTGCTACTGAAGGTAGCGGTGGTGACGCCTCCGACTTCGACGACGGCCCCGACGAGTAGGATAGTGCCCTGCGTTATTAGCTAGGCTCTGTCACGATGGCCTTCTTTTGGTTTCTATGTATCATGTTGTATCCTGTTTGATCTTGAGACTGACGATCTTTTAGAACTTGGTTGTGTATGCGATGCCCGAACGCATAAAAGTCCAGTGTATATATGCTGGCAACATGGTTGTATGGAACGCGATGTTGCATTTGAAGTAACTTAATTAGTGATGTTGTTTTAATTGGAATGTGATTATTGTGCCTCTGTTTTATTGTATGACTTGTTCTCTCCAATGAATTCAGTATGGCATGATTGTTTATTCGAATACAATTACTACAACTTTGCTCAATTATTGCTTGTTGCTGAAATATGCAGATGGCAAACACTCGTCGTGCCACATATGAGGCCGCTGAAACTGGTGGCAACGGTGCAGGGGCTGGTGGGGGTGGTGCAAACAACGTCAACCACCAGGAGCCACAGCCAGAGCCACAATTGCCCCCTCCTCCACCGCTCACTGCAGAGGTGTTCTTTGCACAGTTCCTTGGAAGCCAGCGCAATGCCGAGCAATCGTAGAGGAATATGGAAGATTTTCTGCGTACCATCACTGAAAATGTTCAGAGAGGAGATAATCGAGGTGGTGGCCATGGGGTGAACCAGTACAGTAATTTCAAGGATTTCATGGATACTAGGCCACCTATTTTTAAGGAAGCAGCAGAGCCACTCGACGCTGAAGAATGGATCAACACTATGGAAGATAAGTTCCGTGTGTTGAGGCTGATAGAAGTTCTGAAAACAGAATATGCTGCACATCAGCTACAGGGACTGGCAGGGATGTGGTGGAAGCATCACCGCACCACCTTCCCTCCCAATGCCCAGATTACTTGGAGGGAATTCACTGAAGCATTTAAGGGAGTTTATATTCCCCCAGGCTTGGTTGAAATGAAGCTCGGAGAGTTCTTGGCCTTAAATCAGGGTACCAAGACTGTGACACAGTATCTGCATGCCTTTAACAACTTATGCCGTTATACTCCAGACATGGTCGACACAGATGCAAAGAGAATTGCTAGTTTCAAGAGAGGGTTAACTCCAAAGATGATGAAGCATGTGGGTACCAATACCCGCGCCAGATTCAATGACTTTGTCAGTGATTGTTTGAAACAAGAAAAGAACAACAACACCTACACTGCATCCAAGAATCGCAAAAGGGTGTTTGAGTCAGGACCATCACAATCCAGAGTTGTCACTGCAAATCGTTCTTCTTATCATCCGTCCGCACCTGGTGCAAGGTTCAGGCCTCCACAACATAAGACCCAGAACTACAAGGGACCACAGAAGCTGTACAAGATGGCCGTGCCGCCAGCAAAGACCACCGCAGCTGCAGAACAGAGCAACTCCAAGGGAGCTATAGGATCTACTGGTATAGTGAAGGGGCCCTACAATTGTGGTCAGCCAGGCCACTTTTCAAAGTTCTGCCCTTATCTGCCTAAAAAGAAGCAACAGACTTACACTGCTCGTGTACACCACACCACCGTTGATGAGATTCCTGAGGGAGAGCCTGTAACTGCTGGTAAGTTTCTTGTTAACCATCACCCTGCAGTTGTTCTATTTGATTCTGGATCCTCGCATTCTTTTATGAGTCAAGCATTTGCACGGAAGCATGAACAACTATGCATAGAATTGAGTTATGGTTATCGCATAAGTTCAGCAGGGGCTGATGTGTTAACCAATAAGATGGTTAGAGGGGCAACCCTTGAGTTAGGTAGTCAGAAGTTTCGAGTGAACCTGGTAGTTATGCCTGGACTAGTTTTGAATGTAATAATAGGGATGAACTGGATGAAGAACTGGGGAGCAGTCATAAATACTAGCAGTCGGATGCTTACCCTTAAGGATCCCCAGACAGAGGGTACTTTCTTGGTACCATTGCCTAGAAGAACAGACCTTGTGAGTGTGACCTGTGCTATGGAAGTTGTTCCTATCCATCAGATCCCGGTAGTGTGTGAGTTCCCGGATGTGTTTCCAGACGAGTTACCTGGCCTTCCTCCAAATAGAGATGTTGAGTTTGGAATCTAGTTGATCCCCGTGACAGCTCCTATTTCGAGGCGACCCTATCGGATGCCTCCGGATGAGTTAGCTGAGCTGAAGAAGCAACTGGAAGAATTATTAAAGAAGGGGTTTATCCAACCAAGTAAGTTTGAATGGGGATGTCCTGCCTTGTTTGTGAAGAAAAATAAAGAGGGTACTCTGAGAATGTGTGTGGATTATCGACCTCTTAATGCTGTAACTATCAAGAACAGATATCCTTTGCCTCATATCGATGTTTTGTTTGATCAGTTGGCTAAAGCTAGAGTGTTCTCCAAGATAGACCTAAGGTCAGGGTATCATCAGATAAAGATTAGGCCGCAAGATGTCCCGAAAACAGCCTTTTCTACCAGATACGGGTTGTACGAGTATCATGTTATGTCTTTTGGCTTAACAAATGCTCCTGCATATTTTATGTATCTGATGAATACGGTTTTCATGCCAGAGTTGGACAAGTTTGTAGTTGTCTTCATTGATGACATTCTAGTATACTCTGAGAATGAGAAAGATCATGAAGAGCATCTGAGAATTGTCTTGACCAGACTGAGAGATCATAAGTTGTATGCTAAGTTCAGCAAATGTGAATTTTGGTTGAAAAAAGTTCCTTTCCTTGGTCATATTCTATCTGAGAATGGAGTTTCGGTAGATCCGAGCAAAGTACAAGAGGTTATGGATTGGAAAACTCCAACCACAGTGTCAGAAGTCAGGAGTTTCCTAGGATTAGCTGGTTACTATCGCCGCTTTATCCCAGACTTCTCGAAGATTGCCAAGCCGATGACAAGTCTGTTACAGAAAGATCACAAGTTTGTGTGGACAGAGGAGTGTGAGACAGCTTTCCACACCTTGCGGAAACTGTTGACCACTGCTCCAGTTCTTGCACAGCCGGACATCGAGAAACCTTTTGATGTGTTCTGTAACGCATCAAAAACAGGATTAGGCTGTGTTCTGATGCAAGAAGGAAGAGTCATTGCTTATGCCTCCCGTCAGTTGAGAAAATATGAAATCAATTATCCGACACATGATCTTGACGTAGTGCATGCCTTAAAGATTTGGAGACATTATTTACTTGGTAATGTATGCAATATTTTCACAGATCATAAGAGTCTCAAGTACATTTTTACCCAACCAAAATTGAACATGAGACAACGAAGATGGTTAGAATTAATCAAAGATTACAACTTGAATGTACAGTATCACCCTGGGAAAGCCAATGTGGTAGCCGATGCTTTGAGTAGAAAGTCACATTGTTTGAATATGCAACCCTTATTCGAGGATGATTTTAATCTGATGCACCCTGCCGTGTTACATAGTATTCAGATCAGTTGTTCCTTGGAGAGTAAGATAATAGAAGGACAGAAAGCGGACAAAGAGATATTCCACATCAAAAAGAAAATTAAAGAAGAACCCTCCAAACACTTCAGAGTAGACGAACAGGACGTGTTGTGGTTCGACAACCGTCTTGTTGTTCCAAAGGATAGAGAGCTTAAGAATAAAATTATGGACGAAGCTCATCTCTCTAAGTTGTCCATTCATCCTGGCAGTAGTAAAATATATCAAGAACTAAGATCTCGTTATTGGTGGACAAAGATGAAGAAAGAAATCACAGCTTATGTAGCCAGATGTGACACATGTTGTAGGGTGAAAGCTATTCACATGAAACCTGCTGGATTGTTACAACCTTTGTCAGTACCTAGTTAGAAGTGGGACGATATAAGTATGGATTTCATCGCGGGTTTGCCCACTACTTAGAAAGGCCATGATTCGATTTGGGTAATCGTGGATCGTCATACCAAGACAGCCCACTTTCTGCCTGTCAAGACAGATTATAGACCACCTCAATATGCCGAGAAGTATATTGCGGAGATTGTGAGATTGCATGGCATACCGAAGACTATAGTGTCTGACAGAGGGTCACAGTTCACTGCTCACTTTTGGGAGTATTTGCACAAAGGTTTGGGGACTAGTCTGATTCGTAGCACTGCCTATCATCCTCAAACAGATGGTCAGACTGAAAGAGTTAATGCTGTCTTAGAGGATATGTTAAGAGCTTGTGTGTTGTCTTCCAGAGGTTCATGGGAGTCATGGTTACCATTAGCAGAGTTCGCATATAATAATAGCTATCAAGAAAGTATCAAGATGGCACCTTTTGAGGCTCTGTATGGCCGGAAGTGTAGAACACCTTTAAACTGGATTGAGCTAGGGGAAAGAAGATATTATGGTATTGACTTCGTGAAAGAAGCCGAAAAGAAAGTTCATATCATCCAGCAAAATATGAGAGCAGCTCAGTCACGTCAGAAAAGTTATGCGGATAAGAGAAGGAGACCGCTTGTATTTGAAGTTGGTGACTATGTTTACCTAAAAGTCACGCCAATGAAGAAGAAGCGGTTTGGAGTACGCAGAAAGCTTGTCGCCAGATTTGTAGGACCCTACAAAATCTTAGAAAGGAAGGGTCCAGTGGCTTACAAATTGGAATCACCAGAAGCAATGGGTGCTATATTCCCAGTTTTTCACGTATCACATCTCAAGAAGTGTTTGCGAGTTCCAGAGGAAAGAATTGAACCTCGAGGCATAAAACTAAAGTCAGAACTGGTGTATCATGAGCAGCCAATTCGAGTTTTGGATTCCAAGGAGAGGGCTACTCGAAACAGTGTAGTGAAAACGTATAAGATACAATGGAGTCATCATGATGAAGGGGATGCTTCTTGGAAAATGGGTGAATACCTACAAAAAGCATACGAAGATTTTTATAATAAATGGTTCGTAACCCAAATCTCGGGACGATATTTTTATAAGGGGGAGGGCAGTAACACTCCGGTGTTACTTTGCATGACAATCATAAGCATGACATTTCATATCATCCATAATCATATATGTTAATATTATAACTTGAGTGAAATAAAAGCTTGGAAACTAGTACTCGTGAGGTAATATGTTAATGTGCTAATTACTTTTCATCAAAATTGTGCAATTACAAATTTTATATCACTTAGAATTATAGGTCAAATTTTTGGAAGCAACTAAATGACTCAAAGTTTTGTCAAAAACTTGTTTCAAAAATATTATTTAAAAATATTCAAAAATACTTCCTATTTTAGCTTTTATTCTCTAATTCAAAATCTGTTGAGAATTTTTAGTTGGCCCCTTAATCAAAGTTGTAGAGAATTAAATTCTAAGCAACTTTTATTTTTAGGTCAATTCCAGAAAAGGTCTTTTTCTTGTTTAAAATGGGGTTTGAAATCTGTATTTGAATTTGGTTTGAAATTAGAAATTTGAAAAAAAAATCAAAACTAACCTAGCAGGCCGCCGCCTCGGATTCGGCCCGCAGCCGGATGCGGCCCGCCTCCGCACGCACACGCCCGTGTCCGCTCCCTCGCCTCGGCCCGGCCCAGCCAGCCTCCCCCTTCCTCTTCCCGCTCGCGCGCGCGCTCGCTGGCGCCCCGACAGAACACGCCCGCCGCGTGGCGGCCGCATGCCGGCGACGCCACCGCGTGGCCGCCCGTGGACCCCGCGCTCGCGCTCCGCTTCAAATCGCCCCGGGCACCTGGTCTCCATCCCGCTCGCCACTCCCTCGCTCCCTTTCTCCCTCCCTCCGGAGAAACCGAGCGGGAACGCCACTCGCCACCGCACGCCCCACCTTCACCGCCGTGTTCCGACTCCGGTGGACCTCCACCGTTCGATTGGTCGTGCACAAAGCTCCGCCCCTTCTCCCCTCCTCCGAATGGGTGCCGTCATCTCCTTATTTGCTCCGGTAGGGCTCCATTTCTCTCGCCCCGCCGCGTCACTGCGTCGGGACCGCCGAGCTCGCGCCCCGCGCACCGCCTCACTCGCTCCCTCTCCGTCCTCCCGAGCCTCCCTCTCGAGTTCGCCATTCCCTTGCGAACGTTGTGCGCGCAATCGCGGGTCGTGACGTGGCCGGAGTTGGCCATTGGCCGTCGGCCACCGCCGCGACGTCGAGGTCACGAACGTCGACGAGGCCGCTCTGTTTTCCCCCGCCGGTCTTCACTGGGCCACGCCCTATGGGCCGCGCCTCCGAGCGGGCCTGCTCGTCCGTTTTCCCCGCGCGCGCGAACCAGGCCGAGAACGGCCACGGGCCGGTTAACTCCCACGGGCCGGCCCAGTACCGATATTGAAAATTCATTTCTGTTTTCTTTATTATTCTTGAGGAAAAATACTTTGGAAAATGTTTTTTAGTCATTTCAGCTCCAAAAATTGTGAAATAAATTTCTATGGATTCATTGGAACCAGATCTACAATATAAAAATATTGCATGTCAAATTTGAAATACTTTTCTGTAGAGTTTTTATTTAATTATTGAAATGGATGTTTTCTTGATAAATGCTTAATAAATCATAGAAAAATCAGAAAAATGTGATTCCAAGTTTGTTAATCTTTTTGTGCCATGTACTTGCTAGAAAAAATTTTATATCATGTCTGTTCTGTAGAAAAATGTGTAGGTGTAGTTCAAATGCTTTCTATCACTAGTATTTGTTATTTTTGATAATTAAATAAATTTGAATAAAACATGCAAGTAATAATTTTTCTACAGTGATTGTTTACTGTATAGAAAATCGGAAAAATTCTAAATCTGTTGTTTGATACTTTTCATAATGCAAAGTATCTTCATATTTATTTTTAGGCCTTAGCTTGTTATTTTTGTATATACAGTTCTAGTAATCCTACTGCAATAAAAATCTTGTGGCAGGCTAGTATTGATGTTAGTAACCCACTGTAATTTTTTGAGATTTTTCTGTGCTACCAAACTTTGTGTTGCGATTCAAGCATATGGCTAATTAGGGTTTACATTCACTCTTTAATGCAAGATTAGTTAGTAAACTATGCTTTGGTGTATCTTTGAAGCATCTTGAGTGTCGAGGTGCCTTTACATGGTAGAGAATAGTGGTGGTAGTTTTTGAGTACATGTTCTTGGATGACGTAGACTACCTTGTAGAAGAGTCGTAAGTTCCACGTAATCCAAATAAAGTAACATACTCATTTACATCTCATGCATTCATCATCATCAGCTCATGTCATCCCTGCAATGCACCTAGGCATGAACACTTATAATTCTACATCATACAGGATCGCAGGAAGCGAACCCGGTAGCAGTTCCCGAGGACCCAGAAGAGCAGTCCGAGGTGCAAGAGCAGGAGGCGACCGAAGCCGAAGAGGAGGTCAGTGAAGATCTTCCGGAGTGCCCCGACCACCGTCCGAGCTCCTTTGAGCGAGGCAAGCCCCGGAGCATTTCTCTCCCGGTTTGTAAATAAATTATTATTAACTTTACTTAATTTGATGCATTACATTTAGGAGTTGTTTGCAAACGTTACTGCAATATACCTTGTTTCACCTTGCTTTACCCGATCCTTGTTACCCTGGTGTCCGCGGTCAATAATTGCTTAGTTTGCTTAGACCGGTAGAAGTCGGGTGATTGCCTGTCATCCGCGAGCTATAGGGGATTACCTGGATTTATGTAAAAGTATGTCATATGAGAATAACTAAGTGTCAAAATGAATCTGAGACCGGACGGAAGCTTGCAGGGTTTCGGACTGTAGTGTTTTCCGTCTGTGTCGATTAAGGACCGACCGTTGTTGGGCCTCGAGTCATGTTGAACGCATGCCTCACATTTAGCTGGCCGAATAATGTACCTTTCGACCGCGAAGCTGGGAGATTATTCGGGCCGAGTGGATTGCCCGCAACGCACTGTACCGGAGCAGTAGTGGCAGGATACGGGGGCGCGATGATAAGGCCAAAGAGCAGTCGGGCGGCCTCCGGGTACATGTGGTTCCTGGCAAGCTCGTGACTTTACCTGAATGGTTGACTCGGCGACCAATACCTCACTTTAGCGGGTGAGTGAGGTTTGTGTGAGGAATAAATTATCACCTGGTTAATAATCGATTCGAATCGCCATCGTTCACTGGATAGTGAACACTTGACTTGAGCTACTTCATCGTAGTAATATTGATGAAACACTTGGATAGTTATGTGGAAGATGACATGATAACTATTGTTAATGACCAATGGTAATCCTTACTTGCTTAATTACATTGTTACTCTAGCACAAGTGCAATCATAGTTGATAGGGTAATAAAGATTAAAATACTACATGCCTTTGTAAAAGAACTGTTAAGTTAAAAATGCTTTTCTGGCAAATGAGTCAGCTACCCCACCAGAAAGCCTATCATGATCATTGGTGTCATTTTATTTTGGTTCTGTCGGGTAAGTCTAGCTGAGTACCTTCTCGTACTCAGGTCTTTGTTCCCACTTGTTGCAGATGGGCAGATGTATTACGGCTACTGTATCAACTGCCTCTATCCTGCGATGGGCGAAGCTTAGGACCAAGGGCAATGGTCATTCGCTACTTCTCGTCTGATGCTTTTGCTGGAGATGATCATAAGCTGGCACTTTATTTCAAAACGCTGTGTGTGTGATTTAAACTATTGCTTCCGCTACTTCTATTCGAACCTGGTTTGTAATAACTATGTTTAAACTCCGATGTATTTTGTGCCGTGAACTTTTATGTAACTTATGACGGTGACCGCTAAACTTAGTACGATCTTGGCTGTTATGTGAATGGTTTGAAATCCGTCGAGATTTCACGGACTACCGGGTTATATGGGCTTAAGTTTGTTAAATTGTCCTCTTGTTGGATGATTTTCCTACTTAATCTCGTATAATTGGGCGGTTTTGTTACATTCGAAGCTCACCGGCGTCGGCGGGAGGTGGCGCTCGGTGGTTGGCGGTAATTTCAAATAATTTACAGAAATGCCACTGGAGGAAATTTTCAAATTACTTTCAAATCTTCAATAGAAGTTGAAAATCTGTAAATACAAAAGTTGTTCAATTTTCAAAGATCTACAACTTTCTCAATATAAACATTTTCCAATTCGGCTTAGATTTTGAAATTTGAATTTGAATTCAAAAGGGGACATTTTCTGGAATTCTATAAAATCAAAATTACTTTGAATTTTGTATTGAAACTTCAAAAACTCAAAATACCAAAATTGTACATCTAGGACAGACCTACAACTTTTCTATTCAAAACATTTTCAAATTCTACCTCCATTTTGAAATTGGATAAGAGAAATGAAAAGGGGTCAAATTTGAGATTTGAATTTCTTCAAAATTACTTCAAATTTTACACTGAAACTTTGAAAACTCAAAACATCAAACTTGTAGCCCTTGAAAAGATCTACAAACTTGGTTTTACACTTTTTCCCAAATTTTGCTTAGATTTTGATTTATTCAAAAAGGGGTAAAACTAGGGTTTTACTTTTCAGGGTTTTCGGAAAGATTTTGAATTGAAACTTGATACTCTATTAATTGGTGGTTATTTAGTGATCACACCATCACCCTAGGGCATCATTGAGTCAAGCCTCACATGGTTGACCAAATGGTTCCCTAGGTTGACCAGTTTGACTTAAGTAATTCTTTTAATAATTCCTCAAATTTGAATTCGAATTCGAATCAGAAAACTTGTAACAGGTTTTGGGATTCCAAATCCTAACTCAAATTTGAAGCTTTATTTTATAAGTGGGACTTGAGCTTATACCCTACACTTGGCACTAGTGTATAACACCGTTATACACCTCAATTTACGCAGGGCATAAATTAAGTATTTGCGGTGACATTCGAAATTAGGGTTTTCGGATTTCGAGTCACACAACGAGAAACACATCTAACCTAAGAAGTTAAACTCATTTTAGTTGATGCATAAAATTGTTAACCTAATCATGGATGATTTGCAGTGCAAATGATGATATGGCAGGTTTTTAGTTACTATAACACCAGGGGTGTTACATGTTGCCTTAGAACAATCATATCTTTTTTACATGGTGTCCAATGAAGATACTTTTTAAGAAAGTTGTAGAACTTGTTAATTATTATTCACATGTTAATTGTTATGCACTTGGTCCTACGTGTCAATATTCCGTATTGATTTTTCGTATACCGACCGTGTTCGACATAATTCTGCTCGAATTAGTTCGTTTTCGAAATTCCGTAAGTTCGTGTTCGTTTTCGTGTCCGACTTTACCGCTTTCGTTTTCGTATTCATATTAAAATGTAAAAGTAGAAAATGATTGAGAGGTTTTCCGACCGTTTTCATCCTTATGAGTTATGCCCCTCGTGAGTGTGATCGTGTAGCGCATGAACGAGCTGCTATTGGAGGCTGAGCCTCTCGTGATGGCCGGTGTGCCAGATTGTGTCCAGTACTTAGTCGACATTGCAATTGCGAAATTCCTATATATATATATATATATATATATATATATATATATATATATAAAGAAAAGCTGCCGGAGGTCGAAAAGGTCAAAAAGCCGGAGACCAACGTGATTTGGAGTCATAATCATATCATAACCTAAGCACACGATTCCCTGCTTCACCGTGCCGTGTCTTCGCCTCATCACTAGCATCCGCCGGCAGCAGGCACGCCCAACAAACCAACCACCAAGGCAGCAAGCAGACAGACAGACAGACAGGGAGGGCAACCGAGAGCGGGGGAAGCGAGAGCAATCAGCGATGGGCTCCTTCCTCTCGAGCTTAGTGACGCCCCCTCCGGCCGCCGACGACCCGAACTGCGCCGTGGTGGCCGCCCACTCCAAGGCCACCTACGACGAGCAGTGGGCGGCCCACAAGAGCAGCGGCAAGCTGGTCAGCCCCTCTTCCTTTTCGGCTCTGCCTGCCTTGCCCCGGCCTTCGGTGCCCTGGATCTGAGGAACGCGAGGGTTTGGTTCTCTTGCGCTCTTTGCTTGGCAGATGGTGATCGACTTCTCGGCGTCCTGGTGCGGGCCCTGCCGCTTCATCGAGCCGGCCTTCAAGGAGCTGGCCTCCCGCTTCACCGACGCCATCTTCGTCAAGATCGACGTCGACGAGCTCGCGGTACGCCACGCCTCCTGCGGTCCTGAATTCCTGATGCCGTCCTCGTGTCTTCTTTTTCCTTGTGGCTTGGGAGGGGAATCGGCAGCTATCGCCGGAATACACTGTGATTTAGTCTTGGTATGATCCTGTAGTAGGTAGCAGTCAAACAGCAGTTTGGAGACTGGAAGATTGGGGAATTGTATACGATTTGCCTCGATTCTTTAGATGTTCGGCCGTTCGGGAAACCCTCGAGCTCAGTTCTACTAGGCTGGGAATCATGATGTGTCCTAGTGGTGTTTAATTGTAGCGAATTTGATATTGAGGGTCCTAACTTAGGAAATGAGCTAACCGTGTACTAGCACGATTAGACAGTAGACACACGGTGCATATGCTCTTGTCCTCTTGCCTGAAAGAGAAAATATATAGGCCATCTGAATCTGATGCAATATATTTGAGGATGAAATCAACCAAATCACTACTTTTAGACTTTAGTTATAAACAGGCCCCTGAAATGTTTCATCATGTCCGTAGCATAGATAAATTGCATCTGCGTCCACCTGAATGTGATGGATTTTTTTTTATGTAAGTGTTGATGCTAATTGTGCTAAAGAATCTACTGGTTTGAATGGAGGTTTCATGGCACTATTTTTAGATGTACCAGTTGTATGCATCTGAATTAACAAGTTGCAGGGAGATACAACAAATATTTTACTGTTTGATTTATTTACAAATATGAAAAATTCAGTCATAAAGTATGTTCAATAGAAGATGGTATTTGGGGCCCTGCCAAAAAGGAAGAAGGCAATATTTGAAATTTTCTTTTGTATGTTCTGTCTAGTGATTATGCTTTGAGAACATATTTAGAAACAAACACTGCTCCTCACCCAGGAGCAGAAAAACAATTGATTCATACAGATGCAGGCAGCCTTAAAATTTCCTTTACAAAGCCCCGACACGCGACGGCAATTTACATATTCAGCACTGGATCTTTCTAACTTGTCAAACCTTTGAATTTTGCAGGAGGTCGCAAGGACATGGAAGGTAGAGGCGATGCCAACGTTCGTACTAGTCAAGAATGGGGAGGAGGTAAGCCGTGTGGTTGGGGCCAAGAAGGACGAGCTTGAGAGGAAGATCCAGATGTTCATCACGCCATCTTCCTCATCCTAATTTAGCAGTGCATACAATCCCATCTTGTTACTGGTTTATGGTTTCTCGACTCCAGTGGTTCGCCTGGGCGGGGGTTGCTGAAATTCCCTTTGAATGCTGCCAAAAACTATGTGAAAATGATGGTAGACGTACCTGGGTCAATAAGAGTTTCTGAAACTTGGGTGTGAATGTATTAGTCTGCGTGTTCTGTTTACAAGGAATGGATCATGTGAGTTGCTGCATGGTTTCTGAAACGGAACAGAGCTGGAGATTATATGTTGTGCTGGTAGTTTCTGACTTTCTGCTCCCCGGAACACCGGGCTTCGTGATTTTGGTGAGTTTTGAACAACTTCCATGTGATTCCAAAAAAAAAACACAACTTCCATGTGCGGGTTTAATTCTATGATGAAGTGACTGTCGAATGTTTTATGTGACACCGCGGTTTCATGATTTTGGTGAGTTTTTCAGCTTCACGGTTGAATGGTTGAATTTCGCATGTTCTATGTGAAATAGATTCTTGGTCAGCTTCGAACATCATGCGGGTTTTGACTTTCGAATGTTCCATGAGCCTTAAAAAAAGATTGTTCCATCCAGTTTTGACTTCTTCCCCAGCTCTGTATGTTTTTTAAGTTAGGATGTGTTTAGTTGGTGAAAAGTGAGTGAAAAGTTACTGTAGTACCTTTTGTTGTTATTTGGCAAAATTTGTCTAACCATGGACTAATTAGGCTTAAAAGATTCGTCTCGACATTTATAAATAAACTATACAATTAGTTATTTTTTTATTTACATTTAATGCTTCATGTATGCGTCCAAAGATTGATGTGATGGGTAGGAGAGGAAATATTTTGGGTTTGCATGGAAAGTGAACGGGGCCTTATCATCACAGACGGGTGGTCCCATCTTTCCAACCCCACCTCTCAGCGTCACAGACCAGAGCGGCAGAGCCCCGGGTTTCGGCTCACGCCGCGACGCGGATAGGCGAGTCCCCTCCGATGGCGCGAGATCGCGAGCTGCCTCGATTCGTCAGTCACTACCTCGTAACCGTCGCCGGAATCGATCGATTCAAAGCTCCGAGAGTTCGAGCTCTATCCAATTCCAATCCACGAGGGGATCCCAATGCCCATGGCGGCCTCGGTTCTCGCCGCAGCGGCGTCCTCGCCCCCGCTGACGTCACGGAGATGGGGCCCTCTACATCCACGGGCGACTCCGCCTCCCGCCCTGCGCCTGCGGGCGCCCGCTTCTCGTCTCCGGGCCTCCGCTCCCCGAGATTCCTGTGCCGGAGCCGCCGTCCCGAGGGCGCCGTGTGCGGCGGCGGCATTAGGTGGTGGTGTGAAGGCGGAGGCCACGGAGCGGGTGGCGCCCGATTGGGATGTTCTGAAGCGGGTGGCGCTGCTCGCGCTTGGCTGCTGCGCTGCAGCCGCCGCGGTCGGCTGCGGCGCGGCGCGGGCAGCGGCGGAGGACTCGATCAAGGCGTCAGGATTCGGGCTGCGTGTGGCGGAGTCGCTGCGGAGGCTCGGATGGCCCGACGATGCCGTCGTGTTCGCACTCGCGACGCTGCCGGTGATCGAGCTGCGGGGGGCGATCCCCGTTGGGTACTGGTTGCGGCTCCATCCAGTCCGCCTCACCATCCTATCCGTTCTTGGGTTCGTATTATTTATTAATCCCCTTCATCTTTGATCTCGTCGTTCTCTTTTGGTAAATGATAGTTCCACTAGAGTGCCCACTAGATGTTTGATGAGTTGCTGATATCCCAGCAGGCGGGGAGCGCCCCAAATATTGTGTAATACTAAATACCAACCCAAACTGTTGCATATATGCTATTTCAGAAACTAAGGTCCATATAATTAAATTAGCTTACACAATGAGATTCAGATGGTATGATCTGCCAGATAGTTTATAACAAATCCAAATATGAAAATATGATAGATCAGCATCTCCTAACTTGTAGCTTACATGGGCTGGACATTGAGCTGTACATAGTCAAATAAGTGATAAGAAGTCTGGACTTTGTAGGATATATGCTGCACAATGATAATTAAATGACATGTGAACTGAGATAATATATGCTGGATCATTATATTCAGTGTTTTAACAGGAAAGGTAACCAAAGTTCGTCTGGAACAGCTTACCAATCATCATTAGGCATGCCCAGTATATGCTTTAGAAGTCTGAAATCTGAAGATGACAATATTTGATTTCCAATTAAATTTGCACTTCCTAAAAGGGAACATGAATACTTTTAAATGGAACCTAAGATGAAGGAGCAGGGAAACAAGGTAGTGAATACTAGCAAGTTAAAGATAATTAATCTGCAGTTTATTAGTCATTGGACTGATTAGTCCTTACATGCTTGTAAGCAAAAACTCTGACACTGCAGTGATGTTTTTGCTCAATTTAGTAACACGTCCCAAAAGGAAAACTGCCTGCTGTCACAATTCACAAGTCTCGGTACAAAATACACTGTCGAGTTTCTGCAGAAAAGGTTCAATAAACAGATTTTGATTTTCTCTTGTGTCTTTGCCAGGAACATGGTGCCTGTACCATTTATCATCCTCTACCTGAAAAAACTTGCGACATTTCTGTCTCAGAAAAGCGCATCTGCAACCCGAATTATGGACCTCCTCTTTGAGCGGGCACGACGGAAGGCTGCTCCTGTTGAGGAATTCCAATGGCTCGGCTTGATGTTGTTTGTTGCCGTTCCATTCCCAGGCACAGGAGCATGGACAGGGGCCTTCATTGCATCTGTTTTAGGCATGCCATTTTGGTCAGGTTTTACAGCTAATTTTGTGGGAGTTGTCCTTGCAGGGCTGCTGGTGAACTTGCTTATGAATCTTGGCCTGAAATATGCAATTATTACTGGAGTAGTTTTGTTCTTTGTTTCAACTGTAATGTGGAGTGTTCTTCGTTCCCTAAAGAAGTCTGTGAATGGCAAATGATCTAATAGTCTTCATCAAACTGTTCCTAATCCCTTCAGAGTTCAGCCTTGCGTAGGAATTCAGTTGTGTAATTTTAAGTGGAATTTTCAGCTTCCAAATGGATTTCTAAGAGAAAGGAACTGAGAATTGGCCATGTTCATTAAGTCCCAAGTAAAACTGTCTTTCTCATTCAATAATTGAATATGAGGTTTTTTAGTTACTATATGTTATGCCAATCAGTGATCTTGTTATCCACTAAAGCTCTACGGAAAGAGGTATTCATCGACGTTTGTCCCATTTCGATTTGCACTGCGTAATGGCAGTTCATGACAACAGTATTAAGAGGTTAGGGAACTGCGCCTGAAGGTGTCTTTCCATAATCTAGTTTGGGACCCACCCTTTTATGTTGGAAGTCCCACAAGCTAAAAACTGGATTGTGATTTTCAATATTAGATATTTTCAAAGTATAAAGCATCCGATTTAATTTGAACCTGTTACATGTTTTGCCAAATCTTTTCTTTATTGTCAAATTTTAGAAGTCGTTTACTAAACAAGCATTCATTTTAAAGTTCAATTTTAAGGTACATTATTCTTAGTCCTTCTTGATCTTTAGACATTATAAATTTTTTAAGACCCCTCCAAAATTTTAAAAATAGACATTATAGGCAGCTCTCCAAAATTTTAAGAAGAAACTATGGTTGAACAAGGGGTGTAAAATTCCACAAGTAAGCCCTTGAGAGATCAGAAAACATAGGGGTAGTATGATTAGCTAGAATTACTGCACAACCCATTTGTACAGTAATTTTGGTTTTTTTGCTGTATTATCTTGCTAGCACGCTTGAACTAATTTCTGAAATTGCTCCAACTATACAACAGATGGTTCAAGAACTTTTAGAGCTTCTATATGCAGTTTTTTAAAAATAAATCGGTAGGAGAGCTGCCTATTATATTAAGCGTCTATATGCAGTTTCAAAGATCAAATCTATATGCACCCAACAATTTCAATTGTCACACCACATGCATCACACCAAGAAACAAGCCTAAACATTCCAATATTAACCACACAAAAAAACAGACATAGTTTTCATTGATTCAGCTCTTAGCAACGTCCAGTTGTATCTGGATATATATACCAAACAAAGCTGTAAGCCCAAACTAGCAGAATAGGGCGATCATGAACCATGCACATCTAGCTTTCTGCCACCATAAATGAGAATTCATCAAGGATCTCCAATTGGTTAACAATAACAGATAATAACATGGTTTTTAATAGAAGCAAAACGACGGCCTTAGCACATAGAAATGATATAAGCACAGACACAGATTTGTGTTTCACAAATGCGCCACAACCAGAAGATAAGTACCTAAAAGGCTTACGGCAAAAGCTGAAGGGAGGAGTCTTAAATATCCACCATCCATGGCAGAATCGAAACAAAGCTCAGAAGCAAGCTATGTCTACTTTGGAAGATGAACCCAGCTACAGCTAGTAAGAGAAAGCTGGCAACAAAAAAGTCTGGATCCAGCAGAAGACACGACTTTTGCCTCGATGTCTTTCATCATGCTTCCAGGCTAATGATCCTTTTTTGCTGCAAAACAGAACAACCCAGGACTTAGATGATAGTGCTACCTATGCCATGTTATGTAGCTATATAAGATATACTAGGGACAATCAGCTCACAAATTCATCAAGCGTGAACCGCAAAGATAGATAGATCAAATTTTTTCGAAAGCGTGCATTGCACGTGCTTCATTAAGGGAAATTAGAGTATGATACAAGACTCACTATGCTGTATGGCGAGTTACCATGGGCATAGCGGCACATACAAAAGGCACCGGCTCGAACGGTGGAGCTTAGAGAGGCGTACTAGTAGAGTAAATAGTTGTGCGACAGGAAATGCGACCGCCGCACTAAGGGGCAGCCGCAAACAGGGGCGCGAGGCTTCGGAAGCCCGCCACGATCCAAGAGTTACCCATGTCACGGATGAGCTGTAGTAGCTGTGACGGGGTGCTGCTGGTCGAGTCGAAAGTCCTTCTATTGCGCTTCTTCCAAACCTCCCACGAAACTAGAAGTAACAAGGAGTCAAAACCCCGCCTGAACGAGGCTACGGGCATGCTGCCACCAATGCACCAGGGAGGACGAGTCATTTGGGCAAAGGTGCTGGAAGCCGACCTGGCGGAGGAGGAAGCAGTGTGGTAGTAGATCGAACAACCTTAAGCATCGGGTCCCAAGTACTTGCCATACAGCACGAGGTAGAGGACACCATCCGCCGCATTGAGGAGAGGGTAGTAGCCCATGGGCGCCTCCGGCAGCCCCGCCTCCTTGAAGCCGTCGAACCTCCAAAGATCTCTGAGAGAAAACTTCGCCTCATTCTTCCACTGCCCCTGCCCCCCATGCAGTTTCAGGGTCCACATCGACACCAAGTTATCAGCGCAGTCGTCCGAGATACTCTCATGGATGCAGACGAACCAGATGGAGTCCCTATCGCAGCCCATGGTCCGGGTTGCCTCCATCGGCTCTTGGAGGTGGAGGCGCAGCGCCGTCTCCAAGTCAAGCACGCACTCGCGTGGCAACTCGATGTAGCTGAGATCCACATCCACGATGGAGTCGTCACCGTTGGCGGCGGTGTCCTGTAGGTCGCAGTACTCGAGGCCTTGCGAGAGATCGACCCAGAAACCCTTGCCTTGAAAGGAGAAGGTCAGGTCCGTCTTGAATCGTTCCTCGACGCTCACTGGCACGGAACACCTAATCTTCCCCCTCATATCTCCCACACAGACGCCGTCGGTTTCGCCCCTGCTCTCGCAGGGGAGAACACATAGAGAAGGGGTGCCGGATCGATCTCAGCAAAGGGAAACCCATTCACACAATCAAAAGCCATGTAGAACAGCTCGTAATCTCCATTGCAGGTGCGCTTGGGGACGGGCACCAACACTACAGCAGGAGCTTCGACGGGATTGATGGAGAGTACCGCGCGCTTGTGGTCGTAGACGAGATTGTAGCCGAGGTTGCGATAGTACCCGCGGTCCAAGCTCAGTGTACGTGATGATCGTGATATGAAGTTGTTGATGTCGGATGTGGTCCGAATCACACACCAGAAAGGGCATTGGACGCCCGGGCCGCTACAGACCGAAGAACGCAGCGAGATATCACTCTTACGTGGTGAAACACGGAGAGGTTTACAAGCAAACCACCAAAGGATAACCAGTCGTGCTTACATGACGAAGAACTAGCTAGTTTTCAGGCAAACTAGCAAAGGAACCGCCGAAGCTCTTGCCTGGGAGGGACCCCGTCAGGGCAAAGACGTCGCCGGGTTGCCCTAGGTCGGCCGGCGAGCCTAGGGCGCCATCCTTGGTCATGGATCAAGAGATGAACAGCATGGAGGTTGAAGGAGAAGAGAAAAAGGGTAAAAGGAATAGATTGATTTGTTTGTTTGACGATTGGATTGATGGGAACTCAATCGGCCATGATCCTCTCATATATATAGAGGGGGTGGTCTTATCCCAGTAGAAAACCTCTCCAAAGCTTATTTTCTAAGTTTCCCACGTCCAAAAACTGATTTAGAAACAAATCAGTTCGAGATCTAAAAGTCAGATTCAGAATAAACACCTACCGGTACTACCGGTCAGGCTCCACCGGTAGTACCGGTCCCCACCGGTAGTACCGGTAGTTTATTTTCACGCAAAATTGTGCCTTTCTCCACCAGCCACCGGTAGTACCGGTCTCGGACCGGTAGTACCGGTAGTTCATATCTGCGCTAAATCTGTTCGGACCGGTAGTACCGGTGATCTCAGACCGGTAGTACCCGTAGTTCATACATTTTCTCAGAGGCATAACTCTCTCATCCGGACTCAAAATTGGACGTTCCATATATGTTTTTTTGACCATCTCGATGAGAGAAACGCAATGGTGAAGTCCGTTATACATTTTGACAACTTCATAAAATGGACATTTTGGGTTGTCAACAGAGGTCCTTTGCGTGCATCAGGATCTGGGCCCAGGCAATCGTCTCGGGCTGGAACCCCGTGTTAGGATTGATCTCACCCGACTTGATCCAACGATCAAGTCGGACCCTTTGACCGCGTCCTGATCGGGGATGCTTAACCGACTCCTAGTTGGTGGGCCCCTGTCGCACAGCCCTATAAAGATGAGGTGGGGGCTAGGGGCACAGAACGCGAGGTTCGATGCCACAGTAACCACCCCACCCTAACCCTAGACCGATCGAGCGGGGAGCTGCCAGCGGCGGGAAGAACCCACCGGTGACTACACCACTGGTACCCCGACACCATCTTCACCACGTCGACGTCCACGCAGTCGCCGTGGACGCCCACTGCTGCTCCATCTCCTCCAACCCGTATGGTCGATCTACTCCCCTCTCCTCCTCTCTCTCCCTCTCTCTGATTTCCATACATGCATGATCTACATTGTTTATCCTAAATCAAGAAAGAACACCACCAACCGATCTACATCTAGTCGATCTAGAAATTTCAACAATGGCATCAGAGTCTCGTTACAGTGTAGATCTAGTTCGGTTAATAAGAAAGAAGTTGATTCGAATCGAATCAAGAAAGAGAAACTAAATCCCCAACCCACAGTGAAACCCTAACCCTAGCCTTAAGGGAAAAGAGGAGGGGACGGTGAAGATGGGGGCTTCCTACCTGGGCCCAGCCGTCCCTTCATAGCCGCCGGTCATCTCCATGGACGGGCGCGCGGGAACTGAGCCGAGCCGCTCGCCACTGTGCGGGTGCGCTCCGGTCAAAGGGCACCACCCGCGAGGCCGCTCGACGGCGGCACGCTCAGCCTTGGGCGAGCGCGCACGCCGATGAGGGGGCCCGCGGCGGCGCCATCACCTCTCTTCTCCGGCCACCATGGCCGGCTGCCCTGCTGCTGCTCACGCAGTGCCGCTCAGGAAGAGAACGGTGGGAGAGAAGGGAAGGGGAAAAACAAAGATCAAAGGGGAGGGAAGGGAGCCGCTGCGGGGCTACTCCGGTGCTTCATCCCCTCTCCGCCACGGGCGAGGCCGCCGTCGGCCGCCGCCGCCGCGGTCGCCTCAGAGGCCAAGAGAGAGAAGGAAAGGAATGAAGTGTTTTAGGGTTTTCGTGGGGGAGGCGCCGGCTGCTGTTTTTGTCACTTCGAGAAAGAAGCTCAACCATTTGATCTTGATCTGCGGCTGAGAAAGCTCCCAGCCTCAGCTGGGCCTGCAGGGAGAAAGGCTCAAAGGGCAATGTTAGGCCCGGGCCCAGGTTGCGGCCTGTTCGGCCAGCACCATGCTGAGACAGGCCGCGCGCGGGCGAACTGGGCCGCGCGGGAGTGGGCCTCGGGCCGTGAATGAAAGAAAATCTGAATTTTCTTTTTATTTTTCCCGACGTGGCTGCACGATCTGGGCCAGGCTGACCGTATTGCTGGCAGCGCTGTGAGCCAGGCCTTCGGGCCGAAATGAGAAAATGCACAAGGTTGTCTTGAATTATGTTTTTTCTTTTTTTCAGAAGCATAGTTGAATGATATTTTGATGAAATTTGTATAAAGTTTTGATCTCTATTCATTTTGCACCAATGTGCATGTTGTTTAGAGAATTGATCAATAAAGAATGCTTCTGAAAAATAGATAATTATTGTTGATTCACGTTTTCCGCTGCAAAGTTAAAGTTTATTGTCTTCTCATTAAATCCGAACCAACGGGAGGATTTAATTTGAAGAGCAGTTATCCTCCAGTTAAAGTTGGAACCAACGGGAAAATAATTGAAGGAATAGTTGATTTATAGTTAAGATAAATTATAATATTGTTATTTTCTGACCAACGTTGATGATAACAATATTATAAGTTTATTTAAGAGTTTATGTTTAAAGAAAATTATGATATTGTTATTTTCTGACCAACGTTGATGATAACAATATTATAATTCTATAAGTTTTATGTTTAAAGTTTAAATCTCTGATGAATTTTGCATCAAAGTGATCAATTTTCAGAGAATAGATAAGAGACAATAGATGATCCAGAGTGAGTAGAATGTAATGTATTTTTATGTTTCCGCTGCAATGATGATGATGATCTTTAAAATTAAATTCGAACAAACGGGAGAATTTAGTTTTGAAGAAGGTTATAAGATAATTGAGTTTTCATATGTTAATTCCATTTCTGCCCAACGGTGATGCGGAATTGATGTATAAGATTAATGGTTTTGTTCTATTTCTGCCCAACGATGATATAGAATAGAACTTAAAGTTTAAAAGTTTAATGTGCATGTCTTTAACCAGACCAATGTAGGGTTATTTTCATGCTTATTATTGTTGATTACTGATTAATGTTTCAAACAAAGAAATTCATGCCTTTATTCTTGAAGTGTAAAAAGGAAATGAGCTGGGTACTTGTGACTCAGAAAATAAAAAGTGCAAATTTTGTTGAAAAAAGGCCATTGTATAAGAGACTGTGTTCTCTTTAAAGAATGACTTCAAAAGAAAGATTTTCAGGATATTGATCCAAAAAAGAAATAGAACAATAAGAGCTTAGTTTAAGAGATGTATTTTATGTACTCTTTAAAATAATAATAATAAGTAATATAATTTTTAGTCTTAATCATCATGATTTGAAATGTAATAAGTGACATGCATGTTTAATTTGACCAATGTCGGATTAAGCATGTGTGTTAAAGAGTATTTGGATTTATTTCTAAATTTATTGATTGAATATGAGCCAATATTGATATTTATGTCCCTTCAAGAAAATTATCTCGCATGGCGAAAAAAGTTTGTGATGGTACCCGCATGACGGGAAAAGTTTGAGAAAATACCCGCATGGCGGAGTAAAGTTGGCATAGTATTTATGTTAATCAATCCTGCATGGCAGGAGAAATTTGACATAGTATTTATCCTGCATGGCGGGAGAAAGTTGTAATGACTCATGTGCTTTGAGTGTATTCCGCACAGGGAGAAAAGTTTAGGGTAGCTCTTATGCTATCCTAGTATAAATTTAAGAAGAACAAAAAGTTACAGACGAACCTCAAGATAAGAATGACATGCAAGCGTGACTTGCGAAAGTATTAATGATAAAAGACTCTGTTGAGTTCTTGAAGTGAAATGAGGAAAAAGTACTCCCAACGAATTAAGAAATAATTTCATTTGTATGATGTAATCATGTGGATAAAGAAAGTAATCAAAGTTTCCTCATTCACAAGAGTTCGGAATAGTTTTTGAAATTGTGGTAGAAAAGTTCGTACCACATTTCGAGGGGGAGAAATGTGAGATCAATTAAGAAAGATAATTAAGAAAGATACTTCCTCATAATTCATACAATGCGATACATATTAAAGTGATCTATAAAAGATGAATGTGATCGTCGGGGGAGTAAGATGGTCATAATATCGATACCCCTAAAGTAAAGAAATAGCTAAATCCATGGACCTTTTACAGTTTGAATAGAAAGATAGCATAGTCAGCCAGTATTCATACTGGACGTGTTCAGAGTTTTAAAGGCGGTGCTAAATGTACCATATGAGTTTTAGTAGATTAAACCTAAAATGAGAAAGTTTAAAGATAGAACAATCTGGGAGAGCATGGTACAAAGAGACCTAACTCCACAAGGAGGATAAATAATATAAACAAGGATCTTATTACACAGGACCTTGTAGAATCAATTATCTTTTGGTAATAAAGGTCAAGAAATGCTAGTAGCTGAGGCCCCAGAAAGTCTTAAAGAATAAGAAAAATTAGATATTTTTGATTATTATAAAGTCTATATTAGTGAAATTCAAATGGAGGGTAATCCCACCTAATTTGAAGAAGTCATGAGAGACGTTTACTCGTCCAAGTGGCAAGAAGCAAAGAAAGATGAAATGGAATCAATAATACCAATAACATTTTGGGATCTAGAATAAATTCCTAAGGAGCCAAGACAGTAGGCTGTGATGGGTCTAGAAGACAAAAATGGGACTCCAAAGGGAATATGTAAAGATGTGGAGCGCGAATTGAATCAAAAGATTTTGCGCGAAGCGAATGAATAGATTACAATGAGTGCTAGTGGCACATCATGATCTGAGTTACATCAGATGAAAGTAAAGAAAACATTTCCCAATGAGATTTATATGAAAATGATTACATGGCACAACCCAGAGGTTTTGTCATGGAAAGAAAAGAACATATGGGATGCCACATGTAGAAATCTCTTGTGGACTAGAGCAAATCTCTAGACAGTGGCATTTAAAGTTGAAGAGTCAATTAGAAATTTTGGGTTAAAGAGAATGAGAGGACAATTGCATTTGTACAAAGTTATAGAATGGGAAATTTATTTCCTAATCCTGTATATGTGGATGACATCTTACTTGTTAGTAGTGATGTCAATCTACTACGTGAGAAGAAGTTCTTGTCCTCAAGATTCAATAAGAAAGTTCTCGGTGAAATATCTCTCATTATAAGAATTAAAATTTATCGAGATAAAAGAAAAGAGGTGTTAAGACTATCGCATAGACATGCTAAGAAAAGTTTCTAAAGAAATAATGTACCCATGTGGGTAAACCTACGCCTGTTCCCATGGTCAAGGGTAATGGTTTTGAGAACTTTAGTGTTCCGAAAGGCAATGTGAGATTGTTATAGATGGACGTCCTATATGCTTCAGCTGTTGGAAGCTTAATGAGTACAAAGACAAGACCTTATCCTGACACAGTTCACGTATCCGGGTTGTTTTGGTAAAAGTCTAGTCCAGATATAGATCACTGGAATGGAGTTAAAATGTCGGCCTCATGCTAAGAAAGAAAGAACAAATACTCTCAAGTAGTTGTAGGTACAAATGTTAAATTTTGGCGAGATGTTTAGTGAAACCCACATAGTAGCTAACACTCGCAGTTGGAGTTTTATTGTGGAAAAGCTCCAAAAGAAACAGTTCTAGTATCATCAGTGATGTAAAGTTATAATATAGCATGATATGAGGCTGAGGGACAGGCAAAATGGTTAAAGAACTTGTACCCGGAATTGATAATGGTTGTCAACAGTAATAACCATTTAAGTAGTTTGCTCCTATAACAACGAGTCAAGTGTGTTGCTAAACACATTGACATTAAAGTTATACATTGTTAAGGAGAAAGTCCGGAATCATACTAAAAGTATTGAACGTAAAAGTGACAAGCAAGTGCTTGCGGATCCGCTTACCAAAGGCTTACTACCCAGTGTGTTTAGAGAACACACAGTCGACATGGGTCTATGGTATAGTCTATGATTTCCGGGCAATAAAGGGCCCAAAAGTTAAAGAATCTGTTTCAGAACAGAGACGTGTATTGTAGCTGTTAAATCTATCGGCAATTGACCGTGACGACAAAGTATGCTCTATACACTAATTTGTGATGGAACAAATAAAAGTGAAAGCAATCAAAACCAAAGTTTAAAGTTAAAGTATAAGATGAGATCAAGGGGGAGAATGTTAGGATTGATCTCACCCGACTTGATCCAACGATCAAGTCGGACCCTTTGACCGTGTCCTGATCGGGGATGCTTAACCGACTCCTAGTCGGTGGGCCCCTGTCGCACAGCCCTATAAAGAGGAGGTGGGGGCCAGGGGCACAGAACACGAGGTTCGACGCCACAGTAACCACCCCACTCCTAACCCTAGACCGATCGAGCGGGGAGCTGCCAGCGACGGGAAGAACCCACCGGCGACTACACCACCGGTACCCCGACACCATCTTCACCACGTCGACGTCCACGCAGTCGCCGTGGACGCCCACTGCTGCTCCATCTCCTCCAACCCATATGGTCGATCTACTCCCCTCTCCTCCTCTCTCTCCCTCTCTCTGATTTCCATACATGATCTACATTGTTTATCCTAAATCAAGAAAGAACACCACCAACTGATCTACATCTAGTCGATCTAGAAATTTCAACACCCCGGACCCGCTGGGCTGATGTCGAACTCAAGCTCCTTGTCGAATCTTCTAAGCACCTCGTCGGTCATGCGGATGGCCAGGGAGGAGGTGATCAGCGGGTCGGCGCCGAGGCGCACGTAGAGCGCGAGGCCTTTCACCGCCTCCTGGATGATCTCCCGCATCCGTACGCCTTCTTGCTATCGCACTCCATCTTAGTCCAGCCTTCCCCAGGCTCGCCGGTGAGTTGGCTCATATCCGCATAGCGGTTGAACATGTAGATAGGAGCGGGACACGCCGGGCCACAGCCATGGGTGACGCGCCCGCGTCGCGCTGGTGGAGGGACGGGAGGGGGGAAAGGGGAGGGCTAGATCGGTGTTGCTGGTTTGAGGAGATTGGATTGAGATGGAATTTAATTTGTGGGACGGCAACGAGAATTTGCCAGATCGGAGAAGTGATGAACGGATGTTGCCATGTTGTTGGAATTTTGGATGCTGCGGGTTCAGGCTGATCGTGGGACGTGGGGACTAGTGGACTCGGTGCATGTTGGACCGACAGTACGTCTGTACCTTTTCTGGAAGGAACAACGAGGATATTTTTGTTGAGGCCTACTTTTACAACATTAATGTAAAACATTTGCAATATATCTTTGAAGTACCTGAAACATTTAAAATATATATTTATAACATATTTTTTTAGCGCAAGTATGCTTCGAAGACGATTAGAGGCTCGTCGAACGAATGAAGGACGGGAACGAGAATTTGCCGGATCGGAGAAGGATGAACGGATGTTGCCATGTTGGTTGGATGCTGCGGGTTCAGGCCGATCTTGGGCCTAGTGGACTCGGTGCATGTTGGACCGACTGTACCTTTTCTGGAAGGATTGTTTTTGTTTGGGCCACCGGTCTCGCATGTGTGTAGTACGTGTGCAAATTCAAACAAAGGCTCATCTTTTTTTTTTTGAGAAAACCGTGGAGCAAAGCTCCCTAGTGAAATATATTAAAGAACCAACAAGAAAGTTACAACAATGTTTGCAGGGAGCTAACAGAGAAGAAAGCTATCTAACAGAAAAAAAAACTTACCTAGAACTCACCTAAGACAGAGAGAGCATCTTAGCGTTTCCATTCTTTGGGAAGACAATTTTATTACGCTAATGCTCTCCCGAGCGGTAAGGAGATGTTGCGCTGAATGCATGTTGCAAGTGTCTGTCTCAATTCTTTGGGAAGACAATTATATTGCAAGTGTTTTTATATTGATGTTGTAATAGTAGATCAGGATGTTGCAATAGTAGATCAGGATGTTGCACATGTTGCAATGGTGTTATCAAGTGTATGTCACAAATGTTTTATCTGTTTCAGACGTATGTTGCAAGTGTTTCATTTGGATGTTGCAAAAGTAGATCTGGATGTGTTGATCAATCTAGACGCGACTAGTTGGGTTGCGAATTAGCCCCACAAGCCTACTTCCCTCATCGGCATACATAGTTCTCCAAAAAAAATAAAAAAAGAGCGACATCTTATCTTCTCTATTCACATTGGCTCAACCGCACCACCCGCCCTTCGTTCGCGTACGCAACTCTGCTAGTGCCTGCATCTACACGAGCGTCGCGGCTATCCGCATACGCATGAGCGTCGAGCGTTGCCGCTAGCCTCGTACGCACGAGCTCCACTGGCCGCGTTGCGCCGCCTGCCTGTGGCGAGGGAGATCACTGTCGCCTCCACCACAGGGCCCAGATGCCTGGTTGGCGGCCAAGAAGACCTCCGCCTCCACTTGCCCCTCGCTGCGATCGGATGTGGTGCTCACATGCGTGTAGGTCACGCACATCACGCGCCCGCCTACCCAGTTCGCCATGGCCGGGGCGGAACTCGCCCGCGTGCAGCCCGCGACGGCCAGGATAGAATTCCACATACTGACGAGGATTCATTCTCCCAAGCAGTAAGGAGATGTTACGCTGAATACATGTTGCAAGTGTTTGTCTCAATTATTTTAAATATTTCAAAGGTATGTTGCAAGTGTTTTATATTGATGTTGCAATAGTAGATCATGATGTTGCACATGTTGCAATGGTATTATCAAGTGTATGTCCCAAATGTTTCATCTGTTTTATCTGAATGTTGCAAAAGTAGATCTAGATGTTGCTTATACATGCATGATGCAAGCGTGTTTTCCTGGTGTTTCAGACGTATGTTGCAAGTGTTTTATCTGGATATTGCATATGTTTTGCAATGGCTACAAATGTGTTTTTCCTAGTGTTTCAGACGTATGTTGCAAGTGTTTTTAACTGTTTCGAACATATGTTGCGAAGTATTTCATCTAGATGTTGCAAAACTAGATTTGGTGTTGCACATGTTGTAGTGGGACTCACTGCCGTAGCCGCTTGCTGCAGTTGCTAGGCCTGTGTGGGAGCGGAGGGAGCGTGAGGAGCAGGCGTAGGAAACGGAGCGGGCATAGATCGAGATGTGGCCCCTACGTGAGCGCGTGTAGGCGTGGAAAAGGAGTGACACAGGCCTCCACGTGAGGCAGGCGTGCGGGCGCAGCAGCATGAGACGTGGTAGGTGCAGCATATGTGGACGTCCAAATGCTAGCCAGACCCAACGTCGAATGCACATGTGATCCACCCAGTTGAGGATCCCAAGAACTTTCCATACAGCATAAGGTCATGGCTTTACTTGGGCACTTGATTAGCCCTCGTCGTTATTTCAAACTCCCTTTGGATACCCAGCTTATTCGGTGGTGGCTAAAAAAACAATAGTTCTATTGGTCTTTCTTCTCGCAAACTTAATCCTATTGGTTCTTCTCGCGGATGAGATTTCCTTTCGGCACAGGTTAATCCTCCACGACCAGACTGGTCCTTCGGTTTTATTGCCGAGCGAAGGTCATGGCTCTCTTGTTTTCTACTTCTCCAGTAAACTGTCCGAGGGTCTCTGATGGGAATTCTAGTCTCCTTTGAAGGATGACTTCAGTGAGGATTTTCTACTTCTCCAGTAAACTGTCCGAGGGTCTCTGATGGGAATTCTAGTCTCCTCCGAAGGATGACTTCAGTGAGGGTGGTGTTGGGTGGGGGTTTCTCTTCTAAAGGGATGTGTGGAGTTTTCACCATAGATGTCTTCCATGTGAAACCCAGATAAGTAATCCAGTTATCGATCCTGAGTTTCGCAAATAATATTTTCGTCTTGTGGTTTCCGAAACAGATTTACTGCATAATATGCAATTTTCTACAATTTGTTAATTAAAAGGTCATCATACCTCGCTGTTAACTGCATAATATACAATCTATCTTCGCCGTGTATGATTCTCCATAACATTTAAGCACCATTAACAAATTTACATTCGCTGCAGATAAACAAAACTGTTATCTTTTCGTGTACATGCCTGCCTTATATTTCTGCAGATACAGCTCGAGCAAGCGAAAAACAACCAGAGTGTTTTGGCTCTTGATGTTCTGTTCAGGCACCCTTCGCACATTCGGAGCCCACAGCCGATGGTATCTGGAGTTGGCTAGAGAGTATTCGCCGTTCGCAGGCAACTTATATTAATTCCAAGTTGGCTATGATGTATTTGCCGAAATCTGCACAACGCCCAAGCTACTTTCATGGATCATTTCGGAGTTGTGGATTCTCTGATTGTCATTGGCGGTGGTCCAAAGGCGCCATACCGCCCACCAGGTTTCTATTTCCAATTCCCAAATTCATCAGGCTCCAGGCTTTCAAACCTTGCGATGTGAAGGGATTGAGTATCGAGTTTTTCAAGGGGAATTTCTTTTGGATAGTTCAATTTAGATTATTTAAAAATCTTATTATTTGGTTGCTCGTTGCCCGATGCTTGGGACCCTCCAAAAAATACACGACGACGAAGTTAAATGAAAAGCCTAAGGTCTCGAAGACTTCGACCCTACACGGGGGCGAAGCTAAATGAAAAGCTAAGGGCTCAAGACTTCAACCCTCCAAAAGTACGCAAGGGTAAAGCTAAATGAAAAGCCTAAGAGTTCGAGACTTCAACCCTCTAAAAATACACGAGAGCAAAGCTAAATGAAAAATATATGCAAGGGCGAAGCTAAATGAAAATACTTTTTCATTCTTTCTATATGTGTGAATGCATCCATTATATGCATCAAGACATTCATTCATAACATCAATTCACAGCATGAACACTTCGCATGAGCCGAAAGGGATGCCTTAGCATCGTAAGGCTCCTCAATATTGGCAAAAACATATTTGATGAGATCAAAACTAGTCAGCAGTCACAGATCGCCACATACATCCTTTTCGGTCTCTATGTACACAATGATATGAAAAGAGCTCAATGACTTTGAGTTGCCAAAAATACACGCAACTAAAGTACAATGGTATGAAAAAAGCTTAGTGACTTCGAGTTGCCAAAAATGAGTGCAACTAAAGCACAATGATTAGATAAGAGCTCAATGTTTTCACGTTGCCAAAATCCTGATGATTTGATAGAGCCCGATAACTTTGTGTTGCCAAGAATACGTGTAACTGAAGCACAATGTAAATATATGTTTTGCAAACTTTGTTTTAACTAATTTTCCAATCAGCACCAGTGTAATCAACTAAGCTTTCGCCAACATCCCGGAGAGGGCTTCACCATCGGCGACATTGACTATGAGTTGGCGCAAAACTAATCTAAAAGCACCGAGGGGCTCATTTTGCCTCTTCTAGCACCCTTGCCTCAAAAGGTATGGGGGGTGTAAGGTCCTAGATGGCTAGAGGGGGTGAATAGCCTATAAAAAATCTATAAGAGTCAATGTCATGTCTCATATTCGATGACCACCTTTATCTAAATCATCCATTTAGATACAAAGATTAGTCCTAGGTTTCATCAATTAGCCAAAACCAAACTAGGGACTTTCAGGGGGTTTGCGTCAAACTAATCTAAAAGCACCAAGAGGCTCATTTGGTGACTTTTCGCCCCATGCCTCAAAATGTTGAGGGTCGACCCTAAAGTAATCAAAAAGTGTTGAGGGGCTCATTTTGCTACTTCGAGCTCCTCACCTCAAATGGTAGGGGGATTGGCGTCAAACTAATCTAAGGTCCTGTTTAGTTGAGCTGTGACTTTTGGCAAAACTGCTATGGAAAAGTTAAAAGCCCATTTGATTGAACAACTGTGGTTTTTGAAAAAATTCTCACTTATAAGCAGACCCCACATGTCATGGACAGAAAGCCTGCATCATCTTCTTCCTCTCGCCACCAGGGTATGCCACGCTCACCTGTCAGAAATGATTATTTTGGAATTCCAAAAAATGATTATTTTGAAAAGAAAAATTAAAATTTCTAAAATCACTTATTCATTGCAGTATGAGAAATGTATTTTGGTATTTCTATTGTATTTCTTGTTTTATTCTTCTAAGAAAAACAGCCAGAGAACATTACGTGTTCTCCGTGGAACAGGGAAGGCATGACGCCCGGACTGGGGGCGGCGGCCGCGATGCTTCTGCGAACGAGTCGCGTGGACCGCGAGGAGCAGGACGCCGGGAGCCGGCCTAGGGGCAGGCAGGTTGCGGCCAGCCGAGCCGGCTGAATTTTTTACTATTTGGCCCTTTTTTTTAAAAAAAATTCACGTTTAGACCCTTGGACGAAGTAAACTCAACTTTGGACCCTGCGGGTCGACGCCATGATTCATGGCGTCGAGGTTACACGTCTCGACGCCGTGACTCACGGCGTCGAGCTTCGTGGTTCTATTTGACGTGGCAGATGATCTGGCAGACAGCTCGGCGCCGTGATCTACGGCGTCGAGCTCGGCGCCATGATCTACGGCGTCGAGCCTGGATTCATCTGATTATTTTGCTGGGGGCTTCACTACTTGCCAGTGAAGCCCCCAGCCTTTGGGGGCGACGTGTCACGGCATTAGTAGCACGTACGACTTTACGAGAGTACGACCACTGCGCTGCGCATGCAGAGATGAAAGTTCGAGCCCAGCCTACTACTGCACTCCACATCTACCACGAGCCGTCCATGACCCAACGAATGAATCGCAGCAGCAGCTGCTGCCATGGTTACTAACCTGATCTGCATCGCCGGCGGCATTGCACGCATTGGCCTTGTTTAGATTCCCAAAACGGGATCCCCGAATCACTGTAGCGACACTAGCATTTTTGTTTTTATTGGGTAATAATTGTCCAAACATTGATTAATTAGACTCAAAACGTTCGTTTCGCAAAGTACAACAAAACTGTGCAATTAGTTTTTGATTTCATCTACATTTAATACTCCATACATGTACCGGTATTTTGATGTGACGAAAAATCTTCTTTTTGCATAGTAGAATTTGTGGTGAATTTGGGGAACTAATCATGACCATTGTCAGATTTATTAGTCACACACCAACCCTGTGTCTGTGTCTCTGCGGGTGACCAGGTCCACTCTAGCTACGTGGCAAGTGCTGAGGTTGCAACTCGCAGCCACACTGGTTCCCAATCATTGGTCATTGCCGATGGGCAGGCCGCGCGGAGGCATGCGCGACATACATACTTGTAGCGAAGCAAATAACGGTGACAATACGATACTGTGCGCTCTGTATACTCCACCATGGCTATGCCGAATCGAAGCATATGGATCCAGGTGCAGTTTGCAGGCAGTTGCTTTGCTGCTTTTGGCACACGGCGTACACTTGCTGGAGACGGACGGACGGTTCACGGCTAGCCGGTGGCGAAAGGGAGCGCGCCAGAGCTTTGCTTCCCTCCACATTTGAAGGCGGCGCCTTTTATTCGACACTTATACCCTTGTAAAGAGGTCTGACATCTTCAGGAAGCACAGTTTAAAATAAATAAACTGATGGCCACTAGTACAGAGAACCAGCCAACTCAGTGGAACTCAGTGCGACCAGCTGGCCACCTGGAAGACCACATAACCTTCCAGTCACAAACGTGGCGTGAGCAGCGATTTTTCTTACTCTTTTTTCATCCCGTCATTTTTTTTAGAGTTTCACTCCACGAACTGACGTACTGCTCGGCTTTAGTGGAAAAATTGCCTATATATGACCATTAATATGAGAAAAAATTTGAATCATAGATGTTCTTTTATTTGTGGGACGGAGGGAGTACACTACTAGCTAGTGAAGCCCCCAGTGAAGCCCCTAGTAAAGTAATCAGATGAATCCAGGCTCGACGCCGTAGATCATGGCGCCGAGCTCGACGCCGTGATCTACGGCGCCGAGCTGTCTGCCAGATCATCTGCCACGTCAAATAGGACCACGAATCTCGATGCCGTGAGTCACGGCGTCGAGACGTGTAACCTCGACGCCATGAATCATGGCGTCGACCCCCAGGGTCCAAAGTTGAGTTTACTTCGCCCAAGGGTCTAAACGTGATTTTTTTTCAAAAAAAGGGTCAAATAGTAAAAAATTCGCCGAGCCGGACTGGGGTTCACCGGCCTGCGGGCCTCGCGTGCCAGGAGGAGCAGGACGACGACGGAGTCGATGGGAGCGCAGATCGTAGGAGACATGAAGTTTCATATTCATATGAAAGCAAACTTCATATGAAAGCATAGAGAAAGATGCTTTTGGATCTGTAATATAGTGAAAACTGTTTTCTAGTTTTTGTGCTTTTGGTTGAGTTTTTGGCTTTGAGAGGCAAAGGCTACAGCTAAAAGCCCGGGCCTAAAAACGTCGAGGGGCTTATTTTGTGACTTTTTTTTTTTGCCTCCTCATCTCAAAAGGTACGGGGTTGGTGCCTAACTAATCTAAAAGCACTGAGGGGCTCATTTCGTGATTCCTTGCCCCCTCGCACAAAAGGTACAGGGATGACATTAGAGTAATCTAAAAAATCAAAGGGGTTCTCTTCTCCTCTTGCCCATTTCTCCTCGATAAAAAAGAAAACAATAAGACACCAAAGTAGTCATACGAGCGTTAAAGCACCAAATCGCATGAGAGCACTCTCTCTCCGAATTCTATCGTTCACTCTCGCTTTCGCTCCCTACTTCACTATTGAAAGTTTCGTGGCACACTATTTAGGACTTTGGTTGAGTTAAGCAAGGGCCCCACCACGGATCTCGACGTCACGAACAACACCTTTACAAACATATCAGTGAGCAGCGTTACCATCGACTTTGACTAACTCGACCCACCTACGCCAACCTATCGGCGAGGGGTTTCGCCACAGATTTCCACGTCATCATCTATGCCTTCACCAACGTAACGGCATGAGGTTTCGCCATCGATTTTGGCAATCAACAACATCGCTTTCACTAGCATTTCGGCAAGGGGTTTCGCCACCAACTTCGATGTCATCAATATCATCTTCACTAGCATTTTGGAGTGGAGGGATCACTAGTCGACATCTTCAACTTCGCCTTTGCCATCAATTTGGAGGTAGGGGATCGCCATAAACACCTTTGACTTCGCGTTTGCTGCCAATTGGATCGAGGGATGTCCATCTACGACATGTGTGACATCTACCATGCCTATGATGTTTAATTCAAGCACGCAAAAGAATTTCTCACAAGAGCTAGCCAAGAGGGGATGGCGAGGAGCGCTTTGGACAAGCAATCCACCCGAGGGTGAAAGTCTTGCCTAGCACCCATGAGTGAAAGCTTGAATACATGTTGTGATCATCTCACCTATGTTGACTATTTCAGCTACACCATTGTCTTCGGCAGAGGCTCAACTATGAAAAGAAGATATCGAGGGGCTCAAGGCCATTGTCGGTGTTCGGACCCGAGGGGGTCCTAGACCAACGAGTAAAATGCTGCGTGTCCCTTTCCTGGATGGTGATGCAAGGAGAACACACGGGGGTTTATCCTGGTTCGGGCAAAAGAAGGCCCTACGTCCAGCGGGGGGGGAGAGATTTGTATTTCCTTGCACCGAGGTGCTTGCGTAGGGGTTACAAGCTTGCGAGAGAGGGTGTCGAGCCCAAGTCTCAAAGGAGAAAAGAAAGAGTACAAGATGATTGCTTGAGATGTTGAACGCTATGCTGTGAATGGCTAGCCGTTCGTCTGATGTGTGCTTCTCGTTCTTGCCTTTCTTTTGTGAAGCCCCGGCCTGCCTTTTTATAGGACGAGAGGAGGCCAAGGCGACGGGGAGTCTTGAAATGATGTTTTGTCGATCCCTGTTGGGGTGACTGTAGCGATGTGCCCTAGAAATGGGCGGCCATCCCTGGGCACGTGATGTCGTAGAAGGTGAGGTGCCGAAATGACCCGGAGCGTCGTGCCATACCGTCCTTCCTTCCCTGTGTCGGTGGTCGAGGTCGGGTCGAGGTAGGGTCGAGGCCGAACGGATAAGTCCGAATCTCCGGAATTACGGCATACGGGCCTTGTCGTATCCTCCCTCGAGGGTTAATAGTGATGTACAGGATGAGGTATGGCGGGCATAGTGACGTCTTTCACTTCCCATCACGGGATGGGCGGTAAAATAGTGGAAACTGACACTGGTATTGTTCCCACGTCGACCCAGGCCGCGGCCATGCCGGTAGGTGGTAGTTGGTAGTTGTATTAAATGCCTTGACTTTTCGTCTTGTGGTAGGTGGAGACAGAGGGGGTCGAGCGCCTCGACCCGGGCTCACGCGGGTCGGAGCGCTCCCGGGGGGCGATCGAGCCTCGTGCGGGTCGGAGCGTAGTCGAGGCCTCCGGTCGAGGGGGCCTCGTACGAGTCGGAGATAGGACGCGGTCGAGGCATTCCATCGAGCCGGCCTCGTACGAGGCGGACCTGTCGCGCGTTTTGAAGTGGGCTTGTGCTTTGTCGTGGCTTAGTCGTTTTAACTTTTATTATCGTTGAATGTGGGTACCCCTATACTATTGGTACCGACAATAGCCCCCGAGCCTTTGGGTGAGTGTATGTTCACTCTCCTAGAGGCTTCTTACCGATGAACTGGAGTCATAGCGCCGCCTGCTTTTTGATGAACTGAAGTCATAGCGCCTTTCGGTTTTCTAGTAGGGATGCCTAGGCGTTCTCAGGTCTTCTCCGGAGGGGGCGCGCGAGCGCACCCGCCGGGTGTAGCCCCCGAGGCCTCGGTGGAGTATTGAGAAAATCTCCTCCGAGGTCTTGTTTGTGTTTTATTAGGAAGTAGTTGATGCGGCCGTGCCCCCGAGCCTCGTGCGCACGAGGTCGATCAGAGTCCCTGCCGTCTTTCGTTGTCCGTCCCTCGCGCTCTTCCTTCGGAAAGGAAGAGGAGGGGTGGGGAACGCCGTGCTACCCCGTTTGGGCGAGTCCGGCGATCTCCGGCGAGCTGCTAGCGGGGAGATTCGAGTGAGAGTCCGTGCTCCAGTCGTTAGGAGTCGGCTTGTGGCCCGGAGGCGCTCTTCAAAGATGCCAAGGAGTGGTCGTGCGGATGTCGGTTCCCTGCGACAGGATCCGAGGGCTCGACGCCTCCCCCGAGGGGATTCCTGCTTCGACCTCGTCCTTCGGCCTCGAATACGTCTTGGGATGCCTCGAGAGCGTGGCTCGAGCCCTGGCCATGTACGGGCGCATCCCTGGTCGTCCCTTACTCTGTTGCTCGAGGGCAGCTGTCGAACCCGGTCGAGGGCCAGCTTTCGTTCCCTCGAGACTTAAATGGGCTCGGTGCCCGTTATCGGAATCTTGGAATATCCGTCCGTGGATCTCGCCCTGCCCGTTAGCCAGGCGCGCCTTTTTAGGGCGAGATCGGCGCGGTAGTGGGCGACGTGGCGTTCGGTTACAGCGTGGGGGACGGCCACGTGCCTTGCTCCTGTAAGGCGTGAGGGACGGTTAGGTGAGCGCATTTATTACGGGAAACTGTTCCTACCTTTTCACGCGGCCGTTGAACTTCCGCCTGGCCTAAAAGGCAAGACCCAGGGGTCCGTGTTCCCCTCCGGTTCTTTGCGTTCTTGCCATCCTCTGCCTCAGGAAAACCTAGCCCCCTTACGCATTCCGTCCACATTGCCGCCGCCGCCGCCTTTTCCTCCACACTTTCCCTTCCCGTCGGCGCTGATGGCTGGAAAGAGCCAATTCCTTGCTACCGACGGCTGGGCCTCCTCTTCCGTGACGGAGAAGAAGCTGGAGGAGCTGGTCGCGGATGGGTTGCTGCGGCCGAGGACGAGTCGGTCGCGGCCGGAGTGGATTGCGCCGCCGTCGACCCACCGGGAGCCGGCCCCCCCGGAAGGCTACGTGGTGAGCTTCGTAAGCTTCCACGAGCGGGGGTTCGGCATCCCGTCGTCGGTCTTCATGCGGGCGCTTCTCCACTACTACCGGGTGGAGCTCCACCACCTCGCTCCCAACGCCATCGCGCAGGCCGCCATTTTCGCGGCGGTCTGCGAGGGATACCTCGGGGTGGAGCCGCAGTGGAACCTGTGGCTCCACCTCTTCAAGGCCGAGCTTTTCGCGCGGAACGCGGGAGGGAAGGGCGCCTTCTACGCAGTGCGAGTAGGAAGCTGCGTTCTTCAGTTGAGGTCGAGCCGGACGGAGCAGTACATCCCGGCGCGCCTCATATCTTCGAACAGTGGGTGGCACTCGGGCTGGTTCTACCTCCGCAACGACGACAACCAGCTGCCGAGGTACACCGGCCGCGTGCTGACCGCCCGGGAGGACCGCTGGGTGTATGGCGTGCCGGACGCCGAGAAGCCGCGTCTGGACCCGTTGCTGGCGGCGCTGCAGCAACTTCGCGCTCGAGGCCTGACGGCGGCGGGGGGTAGCGACGGCGTTCCATCGCCGCCGGGTGATGCCGCTGTGCCGACGCCGCCTGCGCCTCGACCAGATGACCCCGGAGGCGTCTCTGGAGGGGAGCCGGATGTCGCACGAGGCCCTTACTGTCGAGGAGGGGCTTCGTCGAGCCCGCCGGATGGTGGGGACCTTCCAGGCGGAGGAGGCCGACCGGCTCCCCATGAGGCCCACCGAGGGGTTCGAGCCCGTGGTAAGTCTCTTGGTACGCTTGTTTTTCAGTTCCATTCGTCTTTGAGACCTTCCCCTAATCCGGTCGACGCTGATGCGCAGGACCTATCGGCGCTGCGGGAGATACGACCGCCGGTCCCGGAGGACCAGCCTGCCCGGGATGCTCGACGGGAGCATTCCTCGAAGCAGAAGGCGGCCAAGGAGTCGACTAAGAAGCGGGCGGCCCGCAAGGCCAAGGAGGCGGAGGCCCTGAAGAAACGCCGTCGCCAACAGGCCCTCGACGGGCTCCCCTTGGAGCCGTCGCCCTCCGAGACCATGTCGGGGGAGGACGACGGCAGCAGCGGCGAGGACGATGACGCCTTGTCGCGGTATGAGGCCGCGACTGGACTGGGGAGCCTCCCCGACATCCGCCCTCTGCTGGAGCCCATCGCGGGGTCATCCTCCTCGGTCATCGTGATCGAGGAGGTCGAGGAGGACGACGAGGAGGAGGAGAAGAAGAAGAAGAAAGAGGAAGAAAAGAAGGAGGCGGGCCCCTCAGCAGGAGGGGCCGCCTCGCCCCGGACCCGGCCAGAGGGGTCGACAGGGGCGCCTGCCCCAGCCCAAGCCCCGCAAGCTCAGGCGGGGACGGGGGTGCCGACATCGTCGTCGGCGTCGCCTCCGTCGGGCGTGAAGACCCGGGGCCAGCTGGCCTCGGAGGCACAGAAAGCGCGCAGCGGCGCGCCGGCGAGGGCCCCAAGGAGCGCTCGGTCCGCGGGTGGGGCTGCCGCGAGGCCACCGTCGGCCACCTCGAGTGGCTCGGACCGTGGGGGGTCGAGGCCCCTGGTGCCGATCTCCGGGTAAGTTTTTCGAGCAGGAGGGGACTTGTCTTGTTTTTTGATTTCGTCGGTCGACTTATCCTTTATTTTTCAGGCTGAAACGGAAGGCGGAGACCATGGGGCCCACCCCCGTGAAGTCCCTTCGAGCCAGCGCCGCCGTCCTCAACCGGTCGGCGGAACAGGACGCGGCCTGGGTCCGCGAGGTCGAGGCTGCGAAGAAGCGCCGTCGGCAGCGGGAGGCCGCGGGTGTCTCGACGGCTGCCGGCCCCGATCCTGCGGTGGCGGGATCCGAGCCGGCAGGGACGGTGGCGCCTGGCCTGGTCGAGGCGGGGCCTACGGTGCTGCCCTCGGCTGAGGCCACCGCGGAAGTGGCCGCGGTGGGGGCGGCCGCCGAAGCGACCGCGGAGGGAGCTGCGCCGGCGCCGGAGCAGGAGGTGGCGCCGGCGAGGGAGCCGCAGCCGCGGCAAGACCTACCGGTGCAGCCGGTGGGCGCGACGGAGGGCGGGGCCGTCGAGGCTTCTGCCGGAGCCCCCGAGGCGGCGGTGCCGGAGGTCGAGGTGCCGGTCGCGAGGGCACCGGCGGTCGGAGCGCCGGCTTCCGAGCCGCCGTCGGGCGAGGTACCTGCCCCAGAGGCGTCAACGGCGGGGGTGCCAGCTCCGGAGGCGCTGGTTGTCGAGGGGCCGGTCACCACCGAGGGGCAGGCGCCCGTAGTCGTTACCCTCGGCGATGCCCCCCTGGACAAGGGTAAGGAGATAGTGGGGGCGGAGGAGGGTGAGACCACGAGCCGGGCTGAGGCCTCGACCCCTGTCGGAGCGGCGGGCGAGGGCAACGAGGTCGGCCCTTCGACCGGGCCGGGAGGTGCCCCGGCCGCGTCATCGTCGTCGTGGCCAGACTTCGCCGCGCTGGCGATAGCGCGGGCCGAGGAGGAGATTCCGAGGTGGGGAGGGCCGCCGCTCCAGTTCAAGGATGCCGCGAACCTCGACGGCGAGCCCATCCTCACCCTGAACGACAGGGATGAGGTCCACCGCTGGCAGTACCTCGAGGGCGTCCGCCGGCATCTCGCTCGGCTGCTCAGCGTGGCGTCCGACGCCGTTTCGCGGGGCATGCTGGATGCCACCGAGGTATGAGTAATTCATTTAGCTTTTTTCGTGGTTCTTGGTGCTCTTTTCTCCTCGGCCACTTTATCTTTTTTGGTTTCTTTGAATTAGGAACTCAAGGAGACCTCCCGCCGCAAGTCGCTCTTCATCCGGGGTGAGAGCGGTGTGTGGGCGTCGCTGTCCCGGCAACGGGCTCTGGTCGAGGAGACCCAGAAGAAGCTCGCCGATCGGACTGCTGAGATGGCGGAGCTGCGCACCGCCTACTCAACGGTGAAGGAGGATGCGGTCCAGGCCTGGGCGGCTGAAGCCTTGATGCGCACCGAGGCGGACAAGGCCCGGGAAGAGGCCGCCCAGGCCCGCCGAGACCTCGAGCCCCTGTCGGCGCGGGTCAAGGAGCTCGAGGAGGACGTCTCCCAGGTTGGCCGTCAGCGGGACGCCCTCAACGTCCAAATCGGGCAGGTGACAGCCCAGCTTGGCACGCTGAAGGGCGAGGTCTCGGCGCTGAACGGGGCCGTCCAGGAGAAGGACGCGGCGCTCCAAACCGCCCTCCAAGAGATCGAGGCCCTGAAGGCGGCCGTTCGTGAGAAGGACAGCGCCCTCGTGGGGCTCGAGCGGACGTGCGGGGGGCTCCGCGACGAGGTCACGGGTTTGAAGACCCATATCGAGGGTAAGTATGATTCGCTGTAGTTATGTCCTCGAGGCCTCGTATCGAGTGCTAATTTTGGCTTGTCGTATTCCAGAGCTGGAGAACGAGAACCGGGAGGCCCACTCGACCGCCAACTCCCTGCAGAGCCTCCTCGAAGCCGAGGCCCGGAGGACTCAGTTGCTCGAGGGCGCGATCACCACGGTGTGCGACGGTCTGGGGGTCGAGCCCGACGCCGACACCGGGGAAGACGCTCCAGGGAACTGCTTCATCCGTCGGGTGGCGGCGCTGGGCCACTTCGCCCGGGAGAAGTTACGGGACAGCCTCCACCATGGCGTGAAGAGGGCGCTGGCCGTCGTCCGCTCGGGCTTTGTGTTCGACATGGAGCTCGTCGCCGACGGCTTCATCACAGACCCGGATCGAACGGACGCGGAGAACGCGGATGCTTGCTTGGATCTGATCGAAGCCGCGGAGGGGCCTGGGAGCCGTCTGGCCTCGCTCTTTGAGCCCGAGGTGGTGCCGCCCGCTGATGACGAAGGCCTGTGAGCCAAATCTGGGCACGGAGGCCCGTGTAATAAGTTAGTTATTTTGTATTTTGGTTGTGGTGGCCTCAGGGGCCCTAGGAACTCGAAACTTAAACCAGTTCGTGGTTAATTTACTTTTGTTCGAGCCTTTGTTCCCTCTATCGCTTGAATCGTGTTCTCGCATAATCTACTTAACACGCAGTTGCGCCCTTTGGCGTAAGGGAGCGAGTGGGGGTACCGTAGCCTCGGAGGTGTAAGTGATCCCTCGGCTCGACTGCCCTCGAGCTTCGGGGTGCTCTTGCGGTCTCGTAGGTCGTGTAAGAACCTGATCTAAGCGACAGTGGGTGTATTCTTTTTTAAAGTTACGAACCGTTATAAGACCTACTTAGCGTGCGGTCGCGCCCCTAGGAGGCATGAGTGGTGAGTGGAGGTACCGTAGCCTCGGAGGCGTAGGTGATGCTCCTGACTCGAAAGCTCTTTCGAACCTTAGGGTGCTTTTGCAGCGGAGTCGATCAAAGAAGCGGTTCTTAAATTTAAAAAAGAGTACAAGTTTTTAAAGGGACTGGGGGGTTCCCCCTTGTAGCCCCCGAGGGAGGGTCGATTCTGGGAGTACAGAGTCGATCCTTCCTCATTGTGAAACGAAAGTTTGAACATTGCTGTATTCTTTATTGATGAAAAAAGGAAATACAAAGCCTCGAGGCTTTCTAAGGAAAAAAGCGACGTAGCTGTTCAATGTTCCAAGCGTTGGTGAAGATTTCGCCTTTCTCGTTGGATAGCTTGTAGGTGCCCGGCTTTAGCATTTCTGCGATGATGTACGGTCCTTCCCATGGTGGCGTGAGCTTGTGACGCCCCTTGGTGTTCTGGTTTCGCCGTAGCACCAAGTCGCCGACGTTGAGGTCTCGCCTGCGGACGTGTCTGTCGTGGTAGCGTCGGAGACCCTGCTGGTACCTGGCAGAATGCAACAGAGCCACATCTCGGGCTTCCTCGAGCTGGTCGAGGGCGTCCTGTCTTGTGGCGTCATTGTTTCTTTCGTTGTAAGCTTTTAGTCTTGGGGACCCGTATTCGATATCGGTTGGGAGCATAGCCTCGGACCCGTAGACTAAGAAGAACGGAGTGAACCCCGTGGCTCGACTCGGCGTTGTCCTTAGGCTCCACAAGACCGAGGGTAGCTCGGCAGCCCATCTTTTGCCATGTTTGCTTAGCTTGTCAAAGATTCTAGGTTTCAGGCCTTGTAGGAGCATGCCATTGGCACGTTCTACTTGGCCGTTTGTTTTTGGATGAGCTACGGCCGACCAGAGCACGCGGATGTGATGGTGGTCACAGAAATCCAGAAACTTCTTACCAGTGAATTGGGTGCCGTTGTCAGTGATGATGCAGTTGGGGACCCCAAAGCGATGAATGATGTCGGTGAAGAAAAGCACCGCTTGTTCGGATCTAATGCTGGTGATGGGGCGAGCCTCGATCCATTTGGAGAACTTGTCGATGGCGACGAGCAAGTGGGTGAAGCCGCCTGTTGTCCTCTTTAGAGGTCCGACAAGGTCGAGGCCCCAAACGGCAAACGGCCATGTGATGGGAATGGTTTGCAGGGCATGTGCCGGGAGATGAGTCTGTCTTGCATAGTACTGACAACCTTGACAGGAGCGTACTAGCTTGACGGCATCGGAGACCGCGGTCGGCCAGTAGAACCCTTGTCTAAAGGCGTTCCCGACAAGGGTTCGAGGCGCAGCGTGGTGACCGCAAGCCCCCGAGTGCAGGTCGCTGAGCAGGTCCCTGCCTTCCTTGTTTGTGATGCAACGTTGGAGAATGCCCGTAGGGCTGCGGCGGTACAGCTCCCTAGCGTCGCCAACGATCACAAAGGTTTTGGCCCGGCGAGCGATCCGCCGAGCCTCGGTCTTACTCGAGGGGAGGTCCCCTTGGATAAGATAGTCGAGGTATGGCGCGCGCCAATCAGGCTCGAGGTCAGATGGTGGGGTCGATCCTTCCACCTGCATGGCTTCGGCCCCGGTCGAGGGGGCTTCTGCCTCAGGTGGGGGGTCGAGCGACGTCCCGTCAACCTCTCCATCTGGCCCAAGGTCGACGGATGGCCGCTGGAGATCTTTTGCGAAAACGTCTGGTGGAACCGTAGTTCGACTGGACGCGATTTTCGCGAGTTCGTCGGCGGCCTCATTATACCTTCGTGCGATGTGGTTGAGCTCAAGGCCGTGAAATTTGTCCTCGAGGCGCCGTACTTCCTGGCAGTAAGCTTCCATCTTGGGGTCGCGGCAGCTCGAGCTCTTCATGACCTGGTCGATCACGAGCTGGGAGTCGCCTCGAACATCAAGGTGTCGGACCCCGAGCTCGATGGCGATTCTCAGCCCCGTGACGAGTGCCTCGTATTCGGCGACGTTGTTGGACGCAGGGAAATGGAGCCGGATGACATAGCGCATGTGAACCCCGAGGGGTGAGATGAAGAGCAAGCCCGCGCCTGCTCCTGTTTTCATTAATGACCCATCGAAGTACATGGTCCAGAGTTCGGCCTGGAGTTGTGCGGGAGGGAGCTGGGTGTCGGTCCATTCAGCCAAGAAATCTGCCAATACCTGTGACTTTATAGCTTTGCGTGGCGCATAAGATAAGGTTTCGCCCATGAGCTCGACCGCCCACTTGGCAATCCTACCCGAGGCTTCCCGGTTCTGGGCTATCTCTCCCAGGGGGAAAGAAGAAACCACAGTAACTGGGTGGCCCTCAAAGTAGTGTCGGAGCTTGCGCCGTGTCAAGATGACAGCATAAAGCAGTTTCTGGATTTGAGGGTAACGGACCTTGGTTTCTGAGAGCACCTCGCTAATGAAATAGACCGGCCTCTGGACGAGCAAGGCATGATCTTCCTCGGTCCGTTCGACGACCAGGACTGCGCTAACTACTTGTGATGTTGCAGCGACATAAAGTAGGAGCGGCTCTCCTGGGGTCGGAGGGACGAGAATTGGCGAGTTAGAGAGCGTAGCTTTGAGTTTTGTGAGGGCTTCCTCGGCCTCGAGGGTCCAGGAAAAGTGTTCCGATTTCTTCAGGAGGCGGTACAGAGGGAGTGCCTTTTCGCCGAGGCGCGAAATGAAACGGCTGAGCGCCGCCAAGCAGCCCGTGACTCTCTGCACGCCCTTCAGATCTCGGATAGGGCCCATCTTGGTTATGGCTGAGATTTTTTCTGGATTGGCCTCGATGCCACGTTTAGACACGATGGACCCCAAAAGCATACCTCGAGGGACGCCAAAAACACATTTTTCTGGGTTAAGCTTGATATTCTTTGCTCGAAGGCATTTAAAAGCGACGTCGAGGTCGTTTACTAGATTATCGGCTTGTTTGGTCTTGACTACGATGTCATCGACGTACGCCTCGACGGTTGGCCCGATGTGTTCTCCGAAAACGTGCTGCATGCATCGCTGGTACGTTGCCCCTGCGTTCCGGAGACCGAAGGGCATCGTAACATAGCAATACATGCCGAAAGGGGTGATGAATGAAGTCGCGAGCTAGTCGGACTCCTTCATTTTTATCTGATGGTAACCGGAGTAGGCGTCTAAGAACGAAAGAGTTTCACATCCCGCAGTTGAATCAACGATTTGATCAATGCGTGGCAAAGGAAAGGGAACTTTCGGACATGCTTTATTCAAACTAGTATAGTCTACACACATCCTCCATTTCCCACTCTTTTTCTTAACTAATACAGGATTAGCTAGCCACTCGGGATGGTGAACCTCCTTGATGAACCCGGCCTCCAGTAGCTTGTGAATCTCCTCGCCGATGACCCTGCGCTTCTCCTCGTCGAAGCGGCGCAGGCGTTGCTTCACCGGTTTGGATCCGGCCCGGATTTCCAAGGCGTGCTCGGCGACTTCCCTGGGTATGCCCGGCATATCCGAGGGACTCCACGCAAAAATGTCGACGTTTGCGCGGAGAAAGTCGACGAGCACGGCTTCCTATTTTGGGTCGAGGGTAGCGCTGACGTTCAGCGCCTTCCCGTTAGGATCAGCGGGGTCGAGGGGTACGAGCTTGACGTCTTCCGCAGGCTTGAAGCTGCCGGCGTGGCGCTTTGGGTCGGGAATCTCGTTGGCGAGACCGTCGAGGTCCGCAACCAGAGCCGCCGTCTCCAAAACAGCCTCGCCGTGCTCGACGCACTCGACGTCGCACTCGTAGGCGTGTTCGTACGAGGGCCCCACAGTGATGACGCCGTTTGGGCCTGGCATCTTGAGCTTGAGATAGGTGTAGTTCGGTACAGCCATGAACTTGGCGTAGCACGGGCGCCCGAGGATGGCGTGGTATGTCCCACGGAATCCGACTACCTCGAAGGTGAGAATCTCCTTCCTGAAGTTGGCCGGCGTGCCAAAACAAACGGGCAGATCGACCCGTCCGAGGGGTTCCGCCCGCTTTCCTGGCACGACTCCGTGGAAGCCCCCGACGCTAGGTTGGAGGCGCGCTTTCTCGACCCCCAGGAGGTCGAGGGTCTGGGAGTAGATGATGTTGAGGCTGCTTCCGCCGTCCATGAGTACTTTGGTGAGGCGTGTGTTGGCGATGACGGGATCAACGACGAGAGGGTAGACCCCTGGGCTGGGGACGTAGTCGGGATGATCATCACGGTCGAAAGTGATGGCCACCGCAGACCAGTCGAGGAAACGAGGGACCGCCGTTTGTACGGAGAAGACCTCTCGTCGCTCTCGCTTGCGCTGGCGCGCTGAGAGGCGGGTCGAGGGTCCTCCGTAGATCATGAAGCAGTCGTGGATCTCGGGGAACCCCTCATCCTTGTCGTCACCCTTTGGGTCTTCCTTCTTGTCGGTGCTCTTGCTACCTGCGCCCTCGAAGTACCTGCGGAGCATATGACAATCCTCGAGGTTATGGTTAATGGGTCCCTTGTGGTAAGGGCATGGCTCTTTAAGCATTTTGTCGAAGATGCCCCCGCCAGGGGGGCCTCGAGGCTTCTTGCGCTCGGTAGCGGCGACAAGCTCGTCGGCCGGGGCCTCGAGCTTGCCCTGCTGGCCTTTCTTCTTCTTGCGGTTGTTCCTCTTGGAGCCCCGGGTGGAGCTCGCGGGATCATCGGTCTTCTGCTTCCCTTTGTCCTGCTCGCCGCCAAAGATGGCACCAACTGCCTCCTCGCCGGCGGCAAAGTTGGTGACGATGTCCATCAGCCCGTTGGCGGTGAGGGGGGTGTGACGGCCTAACTCTCGGACCAACTCTTTGCAAGTGGTGCCCGAGAGGAAAGCCATGATCACGTCGGAGTCGGTGACGTTGGGGAGCTCGGTACGTTGCCTGGAGAAGCGCCGGATGTAATCCCGGAGGGATTCACCAGGTTTCTGCTTGCAACTCCGGAGGTCCCACGAGTTGCCGGGGCGCATGTAAGTTCCCTTGAAGTTTCCCTCGAACACCCTCACGAGGTCATCCCAGTCGTGGATCTGTTGAGGCGGGAGATCCTCGAGCCAGGCTCGAGCGGTGTCGGAGAGGAACAAGGGGAGCTGTCGGATGATGACCCGGTCGTTGGTGGCCCCGCCCAGCTGACACGCCAAGCGGAAATCGGCGAGCCAAAGTTCGGGTTTGGTCTCGCCGTTGTACTTGGCGAGAGTCGTGGGAGGGCGAAACCGTGCCGGGAGTATCGTTTCACGGATAGCCTTGCTGAAGACCCGAGGGCCCGGAGGCTCGGGCGAGGGGCTACGATCTTCCGAGCTGTCATAACGCCCACCCCTGTGCACATGGTAACCTCGAGCCACGCCGTCACCGTGCTTGCGCGTGCGGCGCTCGACGATGTTGCCACGGGTGTCTCGAGGTCCATGGTCGTGAGTGACGGGTTCAGGGGCGGGAGCCATTCGGATCCGTCGGGCAGGTTCGGGATGAACCGAGGCTTCTCTCTCTTGCCGAGAGGGCTCTGCGAGCCGCTCCGAGGCGGGCTCGCGTCGCCTCGAGGCAGAGCTCTCGGCCTGCTGCAAGGCAGCGGTCTCGAGGAGCTCTCGGATCTCATCTCGAGCCCGGCGGGCATCGGGGTTCGACGGCTCGGGCATGTTTCGGAGGAGCATGGCGGCGGCGACGACGTTCTGGCTGGCTCGAGCGAAAACCGGGGGGTCGACGACCCGGTCCTCGTCGATGCGACGGTTGACGTCGCGAGCTCTCTCGCGAGCTCTCCCGCCAGGCGCGCGTTCCGCACGCTCACGCTCGAGGGTTTGCTGGAGCAGATACAGGTTTTGCCGTTCTTCGTCAAGTTTTTCCTGCAACTCGCGGATTTGCTCGAGCTGCATTCCTTGATCCGCAAGGAGTTGAGCCTCGTCCCGGTCGGCGGGGTGCTCGACATGAAGTGGCGTGTGCCCTCCTTCGGCTAGCTCCTCTTCCTCCGAATCCGACGCGCTTTCAACGTCGACGTTGAAGCACTCGCGAGTCGGATCGTAGGTGTCGTCAGCCGAGTCGGAGTCAGGGGCGCCGAAGTAATAGTACGACGGGGGGATGCATGGCCGTTGCGAGCTGCTACCGAGGTTGCGGCGTGGGGAAGCGGTCACACGGGATTCTGTTTCTGGCGCCTCAGTAGAGTCCAGATAATCAGAAGCCGGCGTGGACGCGACGAGGTCCAGAGTGGAGCGTAGATGGTGCCCGGGGAGTTCCTCATAAGCACTCAAGCAAGTGCTCACGGAAGAAGCATACACCTGAGCAGCCGAAACTAGCCCAAATGGAAACGGCGAAGGCGATGTTGCTGCCCACGCCGGAAAGGATGCACGGGGCAATGGTGTCGCACCGGACGGAGGAGCGGCGGGGTTCTCCGTCGGCATGTTGTCCTCGGCCAAGCTTATCCTTCCCAGACCTTCCACGAGGAGATCTGGGCCGGCGCCTGGCCGGGAAGTGCCGGAACGGGGAATTCCATCACCCTCCGCGAGGTGGAGACGATGGTTGCGCCGGGCTCGCCGCCGCTGAGCGGCACGCGCCTGCCTGGAGCGACGATACCGGCGGATTGCTCCCCCAGGCTGGGACAGCTCGTAATCCTCGTCGGTAGGGTGCCTAGGCGGGAGTAGGACCATATCGTAGCCGTAGCCGAGCGACATGAACTCCAAACTCCCGAACCAGATCACCGTGGCCAACGGGATAGGGCGTTCGGGGTCAGCCATCCAGGATAAAAGGCGAGAAAGCGATGTTAGCACGCAGCGCTCCCCTACCTGGCGCGCCAACTGTCGGTGTTCGGACCCGAGGGGGTCCTAGACCAACGAGTAAAATGCTGCGTGTCCCTTTCCTGGATGGTGATGCAAGGAGAACACACGGGGGTTTATCCTGGTTCGGGCAAAAGAAGGCCCTACGTCCAGCGGGGGGGGGGGGGGGGAGAGATTTGTATTTCCTTGCACCGAGGTGCTTGCGTAGGGGTTACAAGCTTGCGAGAGAGGGTGTCGAGCCCAAGTCTCAAAGGAGAAAAGAAAGAGTACAAGATGATTGCTTGAGATGTTGAACGCTATGCTGTGAATGGCTAGCCGTTCGTCTGATGTGTGCTTCTCGTTCTTGCCTTTCTTTTGTGAAGCCCCGGCCTGCCTTTTTATAGGACGAGAGGAGGCCAAGGCGACGGGGAGTCTTGAAATGATGTTTTGTCGATCCCTGTTGGGGTGACTGTAGCGATGTGCCCTAGAAATGGGCGGCCATCCCTGGGCACGTGATGTCGTAGAAGGTGAGGTGCCGAAATGACCCGGAGCGTCGTGCCATACCGTCCTTCCTTCCCTGTGTCGGTGGTCGAGGTCGGGTCGAGGTAGGGTCGAGGCCGAACGGATAAGTCCGAATCTCCGGAATTACGGCATACGGGCCTTGTCGTATCCTCCCTCGAGGGTTAATAGTGATGTACAGGATGAGGTATGGCGGGCATAGTGACGTCTTTCACTTCCCATCACGGGATGGGCGGTAAAATAGTGGAAACTGACACTGGTATTGTTCCCACGTCGACCCAGGCCGCGGCCATGCCGGTAGGTGGTAGTTGGTAGTTGTATTAAATGCCTTGACTTTTCGTCTTGTGGTAGGTGGAGACAGAGGGGGTCGAGCGCCTCGACCCGGGCTCACGCGGGTCGGAGCGCTCCCGGGGGGCGATCGAGCCTCGTGCGGGTCGGAGCGTAGTCGAGGCCTCCGGTCGAGGGGGCCTCGTACGAGTCGGAGATAGGACGCGGTCGAGGCATTCCATCGAGCCGGCCTCGTACGAGGCGGACCTGTCGCGCGTTTTGAAGTGGGCTTGTGCTTTGTCGTGGCTTAGTCGTTTTAACTTTTATTATCGTTGAATGTGGGTACCCCTATACTATTGGTACCGACAGCCATACAAAGGAGCAAGCTGCCAAAGACTAGGTCATGGAGGTTCGAGCGAAGGTTGCCACCGAAGACTAGCCAAAGATAATGTAACAGAACCGACCAATTATACGAAATTAAGTACGAAAATCACCCGTCAGAGCAAATGATTTAGCAGATTTAAGCCCGTATAACCCGGTAGTCCGTGAAATCACGAAGGATTTCAAACCAACTCACATACCAGCCAAGATCGTAATAAATTTAGCGGTCACCATCACATATTACATAAAAGTTCACATCACAGATACATCAGAGTTTAAACATAGTTATTACAAACCGAGTTCAAATAGAAAATAGCGGAAGCAAGTTGTTCAAACCACACACACTCACACAGAGTTCAAGTACAGTGCTTGCTGACGATCATCTCCAACAAAAGCATTAGATGAGACGTAAGGAATGACCATGCCCATGATCCTAAGCATCACCCATCGCAGGATAAAGGCAGTTGATACAGTAGCCGTAATACATCTCCCCATCTGCAACAAGTGGGAACAAACCCTGAGTACGAGAAGGTACTCAGCTAGACTTACCCGACATAACCAAAAATAAAGTGACACCAAGGATTATAAAGGGCTTTATAGTGGGATAACTGACTCATTTGCAAAAATGTATTTTTAGCATTTCAAGAACCTTTCCAAAAGCATTATGTCAAGTTAATCATTATTAACCTGTCGACTACATTTGCACTTATACTAGAGCAAGCATGTGATTAAGCGAATAATGATGACCAATGATCATTAACGACCTCCATAATGTCATATCCATTATAACTATCCAAGTGTTCCATCAATATTACTACGATGAAGTAACTCAAGTCAAGTGTTCACTATCCAGTGAACGATGACGATTCGAATCGATTATTAACCAGCTGGTAATTTATTCCTCACACAAACCACACTCACCCGCTAAAGTGAGATATTGGTCACCGAGTCAACTATTCAGGTAAAACCTCGAGTTCACTAGGAACCACATGTACCCGGGGCCGACCGACTGCCTTTAGGTCTTATCATCGCAGCCCCGTGTCCTACCACACCTTCCTCGGTACAGTGCGTTGTGGGCAATCCACTCGGCATGAATAATCTCCCAGCTTAGCGGTCGAAAGGTACGTTATTCGGTCAGCTAAATGTAAGACGTGCATTCAATATGACCCGAGGCCCAACAACGGTCGGTCCTTAGTCGACACAGACAGAAAGCACTACAGTCCAAAACCCTGTAAGTCTTTGTCTGGTCTCAACTTCAAATTAACACTTAGTTATACCATGACAACATAGTTATCTGAACAGATCTAGGTAACCACCTATAGCTCGTAGGTGACAGAAAATCACCCGACTTCTATCGGTCTAAGCCAGTTAAGCATTGACTCGACTACGAATACCAGGGTAACAAGGATATAGTATAACAAAAGTAAACAAGGTATAATGCAGCAACGGTTGCAGACAACTCTTGAACGTAATGCATAAAGTAAAGTAAAGCATTAATTAATAATTGCAAACCGGGGGAGAAAATGCTCCGAGGCTTGCCTCTCTCGAAGGAATTCGGGCGATGATTGGGGCACTCCAGAAGTTCCTCAACGTCCTCGTCGTCTGCCTCGGTCACCTCCTGCGGCTGCACCTCGAGCTGCTCCTCGGGCTCCTCAGGTACAACGACTGGGCTCTCGGTTTGCGATCCTGTATGAGGCGGTGTGTAAGTGCTTATGTAAAAGGTGCATCGGAAGAATGCACACAACGAATATGCTTGCATGCAAGGTAGATGGGCATGATTTGCTTTAATTGTAGAGTATAGTACAATTCTCATACAAGGCAGTCCACATCATCCAAGAATATGTACTACAAGTGCACGTCATCTACTGCATTCTCTTTGACTACTAACTATCCGGTAACAACACCTATGTACTGCTACACAAATACTACAACCACTGTACTAACATGCCAAGTTAACACATCCCATTGAAATGCTTCAAAGATATACCAAAGCTTCACTAATTTCTCAAGCATGCATAGAGCAAGATTTACTTAAACCCTAATTAACACTAGGTTTAAATAGCACCATCTATTTTAATATCATAGAAGAATCTTAGAAAATTACCATAGCACAGTGCTACTCTAAGTAGACTACCATCAAATTTTCATGGCATTTGGATAAGTGGAATAGCCTACACAAAAATGACAAGCTGGGACCTAAATATGAGCATAAAAATACTTTGTATTATGAAAAGTATCAAACAACAGATTTAATATTTTTCCTAGGTTCTACATAGTAAATAATCAATGTACAAAAATTATCACATACATGTTTTATACAAATTTTGATCTCTAGCAAAAATAACAAAAATCAGCCATTAAAGGCACTTGAACTACACAACATAATTTTTCTACAGAACATGCATGACATATATTTTTCCTAGAAAGCACATTACACAAGAAGATTAAGAAAATTGGAACCATATTTTTCTGAGCTTTCTATGATCTATTATGCATTTCTTTAGGAAATAATAATTTCAATGATTAAATAAAACTACACAAAAAAGTGTCACAAATTCAACATGTAATATTTTTAAACCCTAGATCTACTCCTAAGAAGCCTACTAAAATTTGTTTCACAATTTTTGGAGTCAAAATGTGCAAGTTATGATTTTCCAAAGCATTTTCATAAATTCTGAAAAATCATTTTCCAATTCCTTTTTAAAACTCAGCCGCAAAAAATGCTGAGTGTACCCGGTGCAGTGGACCCGCTGTCGGTGGCAGCTGGGGTCCGCGGGTCAACCGAACCCACCTGACAGTCACACACCCCGGGGGGAGTTGACTGGCCGGGATCTCGCTGTCGGCAAGGTCATCGGCAGTGAGGTCTTCACCGTAGCGCTCTACACCTCGGGGCGGACCTAGCGGACACCCTAGATTGGTCAAGGAGGCAAGGGAGCGAGCTCGCCGTCGCCGATGGCGGAACGACGGCGCGGCTCAACGGCTGCCGAGCACCTCTGGCAAAGAGACGGCACGGGGAGAGGCGCACGAGCACTGGGGAAGCAAGGCGAACAGAATGCGCGTACGAAGGGAGGAAAAGGGGGAGCGAAAGGTCGACGTCCACGGAGCGATGTTCTCCGGTGAGCTCGGCCGGGGACTCCGGCGAGCAATTCCCGCGAAGGGGAAACTTACCACGTGTAGTGGAGGCGAGCGTGGGATGTGCAAGAAGGAGGCAGTGCTTGGAGCAAGACAGAGAGGCTTGCGGTGAGCTGGGGTGGCCGGAACGGGCGCCTCTGACGAGCGGCTGCGCGATGGTGGCGGAGGGGAAGTGCTCGGCTGCGCTGCGGCTGCGGAGAAGCGAAAGGAGAGAGTGAGGAGTGAGTCGAGACGCGAACGCGATGCGGAAGGAGTAGGCGAGCGTGTGGGGCACGGGGGCCACCGGACGCCACCCGGCCGACGTCGCCGGCATGCGCTCGCCACGCGGCGCGATGAGCCTGACGCGGTCGGGCACATCCGCGCGCGCGTGGGAGGAAAACGGCGCGGGCGGTGGGCCTAGGCCGCGGAGGGCGAGGTAGGCCGATGCGGAGGCGCGGGCGCGGGGAGAAAGAGCTGGGCCGGCTTTGGCTAGCGGGCCAAAAGGGAGGTGGTGGCCCGTTAGGTGAGAAATTGCTTTTCAAATTTTCATTTTCAATAAAATTTTAAATAACAGTTTTCAAATCCCATTTTGAGCAAGAAAATGACCTTTTCTGAAAATTGCCCAAAAATAAAAGTTTCTTAGAATTTAATCCTCTACAACTTTGCTCTAGGGACCAACTAAAAATTCTGCATAGATTTTGAATTGGGATGTAAAAGCTAAATATGAAGGGTTTTTGACCATTTTTCAATAATATTTTCAACAACATATTTTGCCAAAAGTTTGAATACAAACTTTGCTCCAGATTGCATGATAATTATTTCTAAGTGACTTGCATTTAAAATCTAACATGTTCCATTGAGCTAGCTAGCATAATTAGGGCAAAAATAAACTAAACAAGTGTATGCAACATTCATGTTTCGTAGAAATGTTTCACTCATTATTTCATGCGGTGATAATGGTTGCATAACAATGCTTATGCTCATGTTTTGCAGGTGCTAATGCATGCGTAACACCGGGGTGTTACAGATAAAGTAGTCCCTAGACTATCTATGTATAGACGAAAGTCGTGTGCCGAGTCTGAGATGTAATTGGGCCTCCATTAGTTGTATTCAGCTGAGTCTTGTGTCTCTGATCAAAACTAAATAGTTGAGAGGCTATTGTTGGGGGTGTATTGTACATTGGGGACCCAGTAGTGTATTCAGGCCCAATTACATTGCCAAGGGGCTTGTAAGTTGGTGTTTAGAGCCCATTTGTACCCCTTAAAGGCTCTTCTGTAAATACAAGCTCTACCAGAGGAAATAATAAAAACCTCCCCTTCCCAGCTCTCCAATAAAAAGGGGAACAGGGAGGGGGACTCAACCTCACATTCATTTGGGACTCTCCTCTCCACTCCCGCTGCTCTCGTGTTTGGTCCAATACCAACAATACCACTACATGCAACATTCAACAGTAGCAACTAAAATCATAATTGAGACTTATAAACTACCCAGGCTTGGACCAAACAATTATTTTGTAACATTAAGCCACTTGTAGGAGTTCTCAAACTCTATAGTAGCTCTGTGAGATCATGGCCTTGTACTATGTCTTTCTAGTAGGCTTGACATTAGAAGTCTCCACAAAGATAGGATCATCACATTAATTCAGTATTATAACTAGCCAAATTGAAGATAATGAAGAACAAATAAGTTCAAGATAATAAAGAACTGAATACAATATCCAAATTGACTGAAAAGAACTTTGACAAATTTCCGTTAATTGGCTTGATTTTAAAATCAAAGTAGTTGTATATTTTAAGAAAATTATTGGATGGAACCTGAGAAATATTGATTAATGTTGGCAAAGTTGAGGAAGCTAAAGCTACAGTACAACACTTGTAGAAGGCGAAGCGTTGCTTATGAGTCAAAGCCGCAGGAACACTAATGGAAACTGAAGGCATAACAACACTAATGGAAGCTGAAGCCGTGATAGTGCTTATGGAAGCCAGGGTAAAACACTTGTGAAAGTCAGGGTATCAGTAGTTTTGGAAGTTGTGGATTAATATTCTTTAAGTAGACAATTTTGTAACTGAATTTTCTAATTCTTGACAAGCAAATATGCAACAGCATCAACCCAACATTTATTAATTTAGTTATTAAAGAGACTAACACTAAATTTTGAGGCATGTGTAATAAAATATCGAGTGAAATCTAATAGTCCAAAATAGTTTGCAGGGTAAAATTTTTGCAGGCTTTATGGAACTGGGACCAACAAATTTGAACACCTTCTTCGTCTGTTTGGCAGTCGCATAGTGATTACTTGCAAATGGATTTCTAGCCTTTTGACCCTGATTACCCTTTCGAGGTCGAACAGAGCCACCTTGGATTTTATTTGATCAGTCAGGAACAATTTATGGTAATACCATACGTGAGTCAAAAAGTTTAATCCTTTCTATAGTAGACCAGCAACTGCCATTCTAATATAGAAATTTCCTCCTTTTCGATTTTAGACATGTCCTTTTCGATTTCAGACATGTACTCGGTTTCAGTAGGTCTCAAACTTCTAATCCAAGCTACTACTTCTTCAATGTACATGGGATGGGATACGCCCTCTTATTACCTTTTAGATCAGGATAAACCAATACTTAGTCAACAATAGACAGAAGAGAAAATGTATCTCCAATAAAGCCAATCTAATCAAGAATATGTTCTACCTCTTGAATTATCTTAAGAGCATTGTGAGCATTGTCATCAGGGAAATACCACACATTATTGATATTAATTCCTCCTCTGAATGGACGCTTATCTTTGTGAACAACTGTCAATGAATTACCAAGCATAGAATAAATTTGGCATGCATCATCACCTAATCCGATGTTAAAGTAATTCCTTCTGGTTGCAACTGTAAATTATGAGGAACATCAATTTTATCACACCAATTTGGCTTTTGTATATTTTGAATTAACATGATGAAAGGGATTTCAGGATTCCTTGCTCCGTCCTCTTAACAATCTATGGCAACTATGTAGGATGCATGGATTAGATGTTGTTAGAGCCAAACAATATATCTGATTATTTATTTCAATGTAAATGTAGATAACACATTGAAGAGACATAGAGAATACTATTTGTGTTTACTCATTGAATAGAAACTACATAGTATAGGTTGAGAATACATCAACAATTTTAAAATGAAATGCTGCATTGCTGCCAATGTTGTTCAGTCATTGAACCACTACTCCAGTTTGCAGTTAAAATCGTATCAAAGAGTTTGAAACTTTCTCATGTTTCAAGCTCACAAGGAAAGAGAGCTCATATCAATGAAAGCTTCAGCTAAGTAGATTATGATAGGAAACAGAGGAGATACAATAAGAACATAGTTACCCATTGATATAGCACGGGTGCAACAAAATCAAAGAGTCAGATAGAGAGAGAGCACTCATGAGTGAAGAGGAGCTGAACTTCAGAAGGATGACGGTGACGCCGTGCTCCTCAGCCATCTGGACACGGGCGCGTGCAATCAAGTCGCTGGGGAGCTCGACATCGCTGCGGCTGTAGTCAGGATCAAGCTCTGACTCGAACCTCCGACGCGGGCCCTCGGTCATGCGGATGGCCAGGGAAGAGTCGAGATGCGGGTCGTGGCCAAGACGCGCGAGGCCTTCCAGCGCCGCCTGGATGTTGTTCCCGCATCCGTAAGCCCTCTTCTTGCGCACAGGATCTCTGATCACCTGTTCACACACGAACACGTCACCGTGTGCCCCCGGCGATGAGCGCGAAACGCAGGACACGTCGCCGGAGGAGCCTCGCCGGGAGCGCGATACGCAAGACACGCTGGCGAGGTCTCTTGAGACCCGAAACCACACACGTCTAGGAGTCACGGAGTGCAGCGGCAATGGGCTGCTCTAGCCGGCCTGACCACTCCAGGGCTTCACCATCATTGAAGCGATGAACATCGTCGACAACGAAGAACGAGAAGAAATAATAGATTGGAAAACATGATAAGAAAATAGTAGATGTGTATGGATAGGTTCGATTGTGTGTTATCAATCGGCCGTCACCCTTTATATTTATAGGGCGGCTGGTCTTTCTTGTACAAACTTAATCATATCTGACTTAGCTAATCGTTTATACACATATAATATATCATGATCATCATCTACTATTCAGCAAGTATATTAATAAAGCATACATGCCAATTAATTTATATCAAATTTGCCATCTACAAATTTGAACATGTACCTCTTGTTTTGGCATTGCCCTTGTTTTTTTCCTTTTGGATACATCGTTAGATTAAATAATTTATGCTCACTGTGATTGATAGATTAACCAAACAAACTTAGTAATTAATTAGGGCAGCTCCAGTGTCAGCTCCGAACCGAGGCCTGACACAAATCGATTTGCAACATGGGCCTCGTTTAGATGCCATCTAAATTCCAAGTTTTTTCACTCTCTCTCCATCACATTAATTTTTAGCTATTTGCATGGAGAATTAAATGTAGGTAAAAAATAACTACTTACACGGTTTAATTGGAAATCACGAGATGAATCTTTTGAGCCTAGTTGGTCCATGATTAGACAATATTTGTCAAATAAGACGAAAGTGGTACTATTCATCGGGTTAAAAAAATTTGCAAAGTGAACGAGGCCATGGTTTGTTTCTTCCAGTGTGAACATCAATACATGGGACCCACAATGCATTAAAAGGAGTGCTTTTTTCTTCAATGGTTCACATGTGCAGGAGAGGAGAGGGACTCTCTTTCAATTTTTTATTCGCTACGGTTCGCACTCCAAACGTGATTTGCTTTTTCTCTCACCTTTCTCGGTTTATTCACTGTAGTGTATTTGGTTCGTTAAGCGAACTTACATGTTAGAGTTCGGTTGGATTGCAAGCAACACTGGAGCTGCTCTTAATAATCAAGCATCCAAGTAATAAAAAAATTATACAAATACGGAACTTTGAAACTCACCGACGCTAACTTTGTCTGCCGTAAGGAAACGCAGTAGCAGCGTAGCTCGTCGATGGCGCCAGGCCTGTACTCGCGGAGGCGGAGTTGCTCGCGCAACATAAGCCATGTTTAGTTTTCAAAATATTTTAAGGTTCTCCGTCACATCGAATGTTTAAACATATGTATAGAACATTAAATATAAATAAAAGAAAAAATTAATTACACAGTTTGGTAGAAAATCACGAGACGAATCTTTTAAGTCTAATTAGTTCATGATTGTACACTAATCGACAAATATAAACGAAAGTGCTACAGAAGCCGAACCCAAAATATTTCGCAAACTAAACACAATCATAGTCGCGCTCGTGATGATCGCCTGATCCTGATCTGATTGAGCGGCGGCGCAGCCCGCGGGGACACGAACCGTCGAGCGGATCGCGGACGAGCGGTATTGCGGTAAGTTAGAATCATGGATTCGTCGTACAGAAAGGAAACTCTCAGAGTCTCGGTAACTTGGAAGGCTCCAGCAGCCAGCAGGGCATGGATAAGGCTAGCCAATGAACCAAAAGGCCCATATACGTGATCAGTGGCCTGTACGTGATATACTCCCAAAAGCCACAATAGCCCAAGACTCCAAGAGAATGTCGTAATCGTCAAGTAGCTACTGTTGCATCTCCAACAGTACCTAAATGGAGTACCTATCCTCAATTTAGGTAGTGAAAGTAAGAAACACAGCTCCAACAGGCTACCTACTTAGCCCAACAAATTTCTTGGCTACCCAAATCCTCCCCTTCTCTATCTATTTCTGTTGGGCCAAGAAGAACTACCCAAATCTTCTCTGTCAAGTTTCTTGACCATGCGCTTCTCTCTCTCTCCACGCTCGCACGCACACGTGCCGCTCGCATCCTCCACGGGTGCCGCCCTTCTTCCCACCGCCGACGCCCTTCTCCTCACCAGCGCGCCGCCTAGCTCCGCACAGACAACACCCTGCTCCTCGGCAAGGGCGCGGCGGGCAACCCAGCCTCGGTGTGGCGAGCTTCTCTACCCCTGCCCTACTTCGCCCCGCGCGGAGCAGAGCGGCGGACTACCCCCGCGCGACGGCCTGCTCCAGCGTGGCCGTGGCTCCCTGGCGCCGGATCCGATCACCCCGACACGAGCAGCTTCCCCAGGCACGGGATCGATGACCATCCCGCGCGTGGTAGTGGTTTCCTGGTGCGGCCATGGCTTCCGACGCCGGCTCGCGGGTGTAACACCCTCGGTGTTACTGCGTTAATAACTCGCTAATCATGCCATGAGCATCATGTCTTTTTATTATTATATGTGATCATGTGTGCTAATACAAATTGTGTGACCCAAAATGATCAACGAAAGTGCTAAATAAAAATAAATTTATTAATTTAGTTTTTATCATGATTCTGTGATAATGTATATATGTACTTTATTGATGAAGAATTTTTTTCAAAAGGCAAACTGACACCCCCCCAGCGTATACACCTGGAACGTACGAGCTGTGACGAGCACCGTGCTTTCTCGTCATGTCTGTGCCTTGCCAGACCACACACTTATACACACCACGACACACATACTGAGTTGCATGTTGATCTTGCATGAGCTGGGCACCCACAATGGGACGAAAAAGTTAGCCTTAAGCAATTAATGCTTGTACTATATAACACCATAGCCATTGTGGAAGAACACCTCAAGCAAAAATTTCTCAGGATGCGCCATAAGCTTAGAGTGCACCATAAGAAGTAAATAAGTACTTTTATCTCTGTCCTTGATCGCACGCTCCCTCACTGCCAACTGACTGCAAAAGTACAAAGTCTTGTTCCCTTCAGAGTCATATGCATTGTAGAAATGGTCATAGCTATTGCCAATGAAGTAGGCCCCACCTTTACTGCCAACTGAGTCACTAACATTGCCCTTGCCTAAGCCACTTGCTTGCCTGAGTATTCACGTGCATGCCTGCCTCTGTTGTCACGTCGCACTAATGCTATGTCGTGGTCCTCTCAACCCATGCACTCACACACGCGTGTGCTCCAACTGCCGATGTCTCGCCAATATAGCTCGGCTGCACACGTCCCACACATATTACTTCGCAGCAGCACGCTCAGCTCGCCCACGCTCAGCTCGTTCACTCGCTCGCTAGCTCTAGCTTCGTCTTGCTTCGCGTATACCGTATATGGCCGTGGGTTCGAGCCGGACTCGACTATCGTCGCAGGACGTGGTGAGTATCTCATGAGCTTCTCCGTGCTCTCCTCCCTCTTCTAGTGATTTTCTTCTGGCTCCTCTCCTTGCAAGTCGAGCTGACCTCGAGCTCATAGCAGCTCATCCATGGCGTACACGCATGGAGCAAGAAGAGCACCCATAACCCCTTGCTATCTTTGTTGTATCCCTTCCCATGCATGTATGTGTGACATATGGGACCTGAGCAATAACTCACGCAAGAGCCATGCACAACCAGTCATCCATCACGAGTGCACACATTCTCTAATTACGCTTATTCTTTTCCGCGTGATTAAAGTTCGGCAAACTCGCAGCGCCAAATACCATCTCCGATTACAACGATTCTTGTTTCTAAATTCATTTAAAATCAAACTCTATCTTCCATATAAATTTCATAATTTTTAGAGTTTATTTGAATTTAGGTGATTTAGTTAATTATGCTATTTAGCTTCGTGTCGTTTTCATAGACGGATCAAATTGGTTTAGTTTGTAAAATCTTTATAAATCCGAAATAGGTCCTAAAATCATGATTTATCTGTTAGTGACCTTAGTTATATACTTCTGTAATTTTTGTAGCTTCACATGATACTGTCTAGTAGGATAATTAATTGTTCACCAAAACTTAAATAAAAATAAGTGGCAAGTGTATTAGAGTAATTAAGGTATGTATTGAAGGACTTTTAAAAATGGTAATTAGTTTAGTACCTTAGCCATTATAGCTAGCTGATATCTTGTCATGTGAGTTTCTACTTTTAAGAGTTGTTGTTGTCTAAGTATTAATTTATTGCACCATCATTGCATGCATGTAGTGAACGAGTTGGAGGCGGACGTGGTGACCATCGACGACCAGGAGTACGAGGAGGTCGTGGAGGTGATCGAGGAGGTCCTTGCAGCGGAGGAGGCTCCGGAGCCGCCGACTGACTTTGTTGACTCCGTGCCTGCCCAAGGCAAGCCCCGATGCATAACCCCTATTTTACTAATCACTTGGTATATGTATGTTTGCATTACGTTTCAGGAGTTGATATGAAAACTACTTGCACATATATACCCACCTATGAGTCCTACTAGTACAGGTCGTGTAGATGCGATGCTTAGGATGACGGTAACGGGTAACCTGTCGTTACTCACAATAGGTGATTATTATTGTATCACATGATAAGAAGGTGAAAGAAAATTGGAGACCGGGCAGGGATATGGTTTGGGTACTGGTGGGTGTGACAAGTTATGTCCCGCGGCCACGGGCTTAGCTTGGTTGCATCGTTTCCCTGTCCGTGTCGATTAAGAACTGTTCGTTGTTATGGACAATAGTCTTGTCATAGATCTTATTATCCCGTGCACATACTTACGGATGGGGGTGAGGAAGACTTGTTACTATCTTGTCATGGGCTCCGGCTCTTTCCGGACCGACTGATTGGAGGCGGGGATAGGTGGAGGTCTAAGCACCACTTTGAGGCCGGGCCTCAAGGGTGGGGGCTTGGAGTCCAAGTTTGGACGGGGACCTGGAACCTGTGACAGGAGTGGAGCGAGTTGGTCTCATCTGTGCCCGGGGTACAGATGAGGCGTGTGTTTTTCGGGGTACACAGCTGGACTAATTGATTCGCGAATCGCCGTCGCTTAGACGGTACGACTTGACTATGACATGGCATCGTAGTAACAACTGGAATAATAAAGTTGGTGGAAGAAAGGAAAGAAAGAGAAATGAGTCTGATTGCTTATCACTTGCTTGAAAGTAGAACAGGTGCTTACCTAGAATGTTTAGCTAATGAAAAAAAATGACTGCTAAATATTTACCAGTAAGGATACACTTTAGTAAGCTTTGCAGGCAAAATGAAACAGCAAACCAAAAAGCCTTTCATATCCTTGAGAGTCGGGAAATATATATTCCCACCAGTCGGGTAAGTCTTGCAAGTACATTTTGTACTTAGAGTTTATTTTACCCATGTTGCAGGTGCAATTTAAGAAGTTGGCTGCTGTGTGGAGGATTCTTCTGGTGGGCACAGACGGATCCTTGTATCGCTTTCCGCTAGATGTTTAATTAGTTTCCGCTGTTTAATTATTGCACTCTGAACTCTGGTATTGTAATGAATAAATTTCCAAGACTGCTATTGTATGAAATGAACTAAGTATTATAAGCTTGTATTCATTATTGTATCCTGGATGAAAACGTGGATTATTCGAGTTCTCCTGCGGGTGTGCTCGACGGAGGTGTTTGACTTGGTTCATTATCGGAATACTTAGTGTCAATGGAAGACGAGTATTATCGATAATGTGCCGATTCAGACGGTTCCGCCACAGTTGGTACCAGAGCCAATAATGAATTTACAAGCTTAATCACCTCTTTTTAAATTTAAAAATTTGACCAACAAAAGATTTGTGAAAAATAGGATTCGGTAAATTCGCATAAATAAGTATTCGCCCTAGTAATATGGTCTATCTAGGATAGTGGCACTGATTTTATCTAATGAAAAGTTCTGCAGGTACACTAACTTACGCATCGTATAAATCGACTAGTATACGGTGAGTGAGTACACCATGTGCCAAAATATTCGCGAATGTCGCTATATTCGGCTTGAGCGACGAATAGGCCGATACATGCATCATGAGCATAAAAAAAATTAATTATATACCCCTTCACGTATAAGTTTGTTTAATAAATGATAGGGAAATAATAAAAATAAGTGCTCCAATTAACTATGGAAGTCTGATTATTTTATCCCTTATCAAGTGTATCTTTTCTTTGAGTCTGTCCTTGAATCTGGAAGTTTGTCCCTAATGGTGGATCCTTATATGATCACAGATGAGTCAGGGGTCTCATCATGGTAGTGCCAGTGGTGGGGCTGTCCTTGGCCATGGTGGAAGTGATCAAGGCAATGATGGTGAGCATCAGGGGGATAGCAATGGGGTCCCAGTGTTGGATGCTGCACTACCTCGGGCACCAGTACCTCCTATGAATCCTGAAGAGATGCTGGCTAAGATGTTGACTGCCCGTCGTGAGTCCAACCGTGTCATGGAAATGATGGCACAGTTAGTTGGTAACCTTGTTCGTGGGGGCCACGGTGATGGTGGTAGGAATGGGGATGGTGCTCGTGGGCATGACAGGCCCAGCACCTATCAGGACTTTTTGAAGACGCAGCCACCTACCTTCACACCATCTGCTGAGCCTCTGGATGCAGATCATTGGCTTCGCACCATAGAGCAGAAGTTGATGTTGCTGCACAATGTGGCCGATGACCAGAAGGTGCACTTTGTTGCACAGCAGCTTCTAGGATCTGCTACTGCGTGGTGGGACACCTTCCAAGCCATGCAGCTTGCAGGTCACCGGGTGACTTGGCAGGAGTTTGTCACTGCTTTTCGTGAGCACTTTATTCCTGCTGGTTTGATGAGCAGGAAGTTGACTGAGTTTAAGGAGTTAAGGCAGGGTAATATGACCGTGGTGGAGTATGCAACCAAGTTCAACCATCTGGCTCAGTATGCTGGTTATCTTGTGGACACCGATCAGAAGAAGATGGATTGTTTTAGGGATGGTCTCTCTTGTGTCTTAAAGGAGAAGTTGTTCACTGGGGGCTATCAGACCTTTGGTGCATTGATGAGTGCTGCCATTTCCATGGAGGGACTTCAGAATGACACCCAGTCTGAGTGGAAGCGCAAGCGGGTGATTACTGGATCCTCTAGTCACCCACATGCGCAGAAGGTACAAGTTGTTAGGAGGGTGCCTTATTATTCTCAGGGTGGACAGCAGCCGCGTCACTTTCAATAAGCCACTTCAGTTCAGCACACTCAGTACCATGCACCTACTCAGCAGGTGCAGCAGCCTCAGGGACAGCAGTTCCAGCCTCGTCAAGGACAGGGAAACAGGCCACCAGTTATTTGTTTCAAGTGTGGCAAGGAAGGCCACTATGCTCGGGAGTGTCCTGAAAATCATCCTATTCAGTCTGCTCAGTCTACAGCCAACTCTCGCTTGGTCAAGAGGACTATTATCAGGAAGAAGGTGCCTGTGAGCCGCTCAGGACATGTTAATTTCACTGCAGCTGAGGAGTTTCCACAGGGAGAGCCTGTGATGGCTGGTATGTTCTCCATCAACTCCCACCCAGCATATGTGTTATTTGATTCTGGTGCATCACATTCATTCATGAGTATGGGTTTCGTAGAAAGGCACAATATACCTACTGCAATGATTTCTGTTGCATATAAGGTTAGCACCCCTGGTGCACAGTTATGTATTCAGACCCGGACTGAGACACTTAGCCTGGTTTTGGCCACTCATTCTTATCGTGTCCAGTTCATGGTATTGCCTGGGCAAAGTACAGATGCTATCTTGGGAATGAATTGGTTGGGAAGGAATGGTGTAGTTTTGGACCTTAACCATAGAGTGGTGGAGTTGAAGCTTCCTTCATCTGAGGATAGAATGTCTCTTATTATGCCACCAATCTCTTCTCTAGCAGCCGTCTCTAATACTGAAGCTTCTCCTGCTCTTGCCTCTATTCCTGTGGTCTGTGAATTTCCGGACGTTTTTCCTGAAGATTTACCTGGGTTACCTCCTGATAGAGATGTGGAGTTTACCATTGAGCTAGAGCCCGGTACTACTCCTATTTCTAGACGTCCTTATCGTATGGCTCCTCCAGAGTTAGCTGAAATGAAAAAGCAATTAGAAGAGCTGAGGGAGAAGGGATTTATTCGTCCTAGCACTTCACCATGGGGTTGTCCAGCTATTTTTATGAAGAAGAAGGATGGCACTCTTCGGATGTGTATTGATTATCGCCCCCTTAATGCAGTAACTATTAAAAATAAATATCCCTTGCCTCGGATTGATACCTTGTTTGATCAGTTAGCTGGTGCAAAGGTATTTTCAAAAATTGACCTCCGTTCTGGGTATCACCAAATAAAAATCCGGCCCAAGATGTACCAAAGACAGCCTTTTCCACTAGGTACGACCTTTATGAGTACCTAGTAATGTCCTTTGGTCTTACCAATGCTCCTGCATTTTTTATGTACCTCATGAACTCAGTCTTCATGCCGGAGTTGGATAAGTTTGTGGTGGTGTTTATTGATGATATTTTAATATATTCAAAGAATGAAGATGAGCATGCCCGGCATCTTCGCATAGTCCTAACCAGACTATGCGAGCATCAGTTATATGCCAAGTTTAGCAAGTGTGAATTTTGGCTAGACCGGGTACAATTTTTGGGACATGTCTTGACCCCTGAAGGTATATCAGTGGACCCTAGCAAGGTGCAAGAGGTTTTAAATTGGAAATCACCAAGGTCCGTGCATCAGATACGTCAGTTCCTTGGCCTTGCCGGTTATTATCGGCGTTTCATTCCTGACTTTTCCAAGATAGCTAAACCCATGACCAAGTTGCTTCAGAAGGATGTCAAGTTTGTTTGGGGCCCGGCTTGTGAGGAGGCATTTCAAGCTCTGAAGAAGTATTTGACCACTGCTCCTATTCTTGCTCAGCCTGATATTGGGAAACCATTTGATGTATATTGTGATGCCTCTCGGTCTGGACTTGGGTGTGTGCTTATGCAAGAAGGACGGGCAGTAGCTTATGCTTCCCGTCAGTTGAAAAAGCATGAAGTAAACTATCCCACCCATGATTTAGAGCTTGGTGCGGTTGTGCATGCTCTAAAAATATGGAGGCACTTTTTGTTGGGAAACAAGGTAAATATTTATACAGACCACAAGAGCCTCAGATATATTTTTACTCAACCCGAGTTAAATATGAGGCAACGAAGGTGGCTTGAGTTAATTAAGGATTATGATTTAGAGGTGCACTATCATCCCGGCAAAGCTAATGTGGTAGCTGATGCATTAAGTCGGAAGTCACACCAGGAGGATGAGGAGTCTTTGTCTTTTGCTCATCATGAGGTGTTGGCACATATTGCCTTGGTTTCTGACTTGCTGGATCAAATTGTCTTGGAGCAGAGGAAGGACACTGAGGTGATTCCTCACATCAGGATATTGATGGCTAAAGGATGAGGGCCCCATTTTAATATTGATGAGCAAGGTGTGCTCAGGTACAAGAAGAGATTAGTAGTGCCAGGAAGTGTTGAGCTTAGGACAAAAATCTTGGAAGAGGCCCACAACTCCAAGTTGTCCATTCACCCAGGGAGTAATAAAATGTATCATGATTTGAGGCACGTGTATTGGTGGCCCAACCTAAAGCAAGATGTGGCCAAGTACATCTCTGAGTGTGACATTTGTGGAAGAGTTAAAGCTGATCACCTGCGTACACCGGGTTTGCTACAGCCCTTGCCTATCCCTGCTTGGAAATGGGAGGATATTTCCATAGATTTTATTGTGGGTCTGCCCCGCACAGTAAGAGGACATGATTCTATTTGGGTCATTGTGGATCGTCTTACCAAGTCAGCTCATTTTCTTCCGGTGGGTAATAGGTTCACAGCCATGCAATATGCCAAGTTATATTTTGACCGAGTTGTTACTCTACATGGAGTTCCTCTCACTATAGTTTCTGATCGGGGATCAGTATTTGTGTCACGTTTCTGGGAGCAGTTGCAGAAGTGTCTTGGTACTCACCTTCTTAGAAGTTCTGCTTATCATCCCCAGACTGATGGTCAAACAGAGAGAATCAACCAAGTACTAGAAGACATGTTGAGGGCCTGTGTCATTTCTTTTCCTGAAAAGTGGGATGAGTGTTTGAGGTTTGCTGAGTTCTCTTATAACAACAGTTATCAAGAGAGCATTCGCATGGCACCTTTTGAGGCTCTGTATGGCAAGAAATGTAGGACACCACTCAACTGGGTGGAGGTGGAAGACCGTGGTCATTATGGGCCCGATCTCATTAAGGAGGCAAGAGATCAAGTGAGAGTCATCCAAGGTCACTTGAAGTCAGCTCAGAGTCGTCAGAAAAATTATGCAGACAAAAGAAGAAGGCCCTTGCAGTTCGAGGTTGGTGATTATGTGTACCTCAAGGTATCTCCCATGAGAGGTGTGCATAGGTTTGGTGTTAGAGGAAAATTGGCTCCTCGCTATGTGGGTCCTTATAAAATTTTGGAGAAAAGGGGTTCTGTTGCTTATCGTATTCAACTCCCAGATATCTTGTCAGCGGTCCATGATGTTTTCCATGTCTCCCAATTGAAAAGATGTTTGCGGGTTCCTGAAGAAATTGTGGAAATTGAAGGCCTTTCTCTTCAACCCGATCTTTCTTATATTGAGCACCCTATCAAGGTTTTGGATGAAAAAGAAAGAATCACAAGAAACAAAGTGGTGAAATTTTATAAGGTTCAATGGCAAAATCATTCGGAGGATGAGGCCACTTGGGAGTTGGAAAGCTATATTTTGGAGCATTATCCTCATCTCATTCCTAGTTCGTCAAGGTAATCATCTTAAGTAATTAACTTGCTTATCTTTTTCCACACTAGGCACACACAAGAAATCTCGGGTCGAGATTTTCTTTAGGGGGTAGAGCTGTAACACCCTCGGTGTTACTACGTTAATAACTCGCTAATCATGCCATGAGCATCATGTCTTTTTATTATTATATGTGATCATGTGTGCTAATACAAATTGTGTGACCCAAAATGATCAACGAAAGTGCTAAATAAAAATAAATTTATTAATTTAGTTTTTATCATGATTCTGTGATAATGTATATATGTACTTTATTGATGAAGAATTTTTTTCAAAAGGCAAACTGACACCCTCCCAGCGTATACACCTGGAACGTACGAGCTGTGACGAGCACCGTGCTTTCTCGTCATGTCTGTGCCTTGCCAGACCACACACTTATACACACCACGACACACATACTGAGTTGCATGTTGATCTTGCATGAGCTGGGCACCCACAATGGGACGAAAAAGTTAGCCTTAAGCAATTAATGCTTGTACTATATAACACCATAGCCATTGTGGAAGAACACCTCAAGCAAAAATTTCTCAGGATGCGCCATAAGCTTAGAGTGCACCATAAGAAGTAAATAAGTACTTTTATCTCTGTCCTTGATCGCACGCTCCCTCACTGCCAACTGACTGCAAAAGTACAAAGTCCTGTTCCCTTCAGAGTCATATGCATTGTAGAAATGGTCATAGCTATTGCCAATGAAGTAGGCCCCACCTTTACTGCCAACTGAGTCACTAATATTGCCCTTGCCTAAGCCACTTGCTTGCCTGAGTATTCACGTGCATGCCTGCCTCTGTTGTCACGTCGCACTAATGCTATGTCGTGGTCCTCTCAACCCATGCACTCACACACGCGTGTGCTCCAACTGCCGATGTCTCGCCAATATAGCTCGGCTGCACACGTCCCACACATATTACTTCGCAGCAGCACGCTCAGCTCGCCCACGCTCAGCTCGTTCACTCGCTCGCTAGCTCTAGCTTCGTCTTGCTTCGCGTATACCGTATACGGCCGTGGGTTCGAGCCGGACTCGACTATCGTCGCAGGACGTGGTGAGTATCTCATGAGCTTCTCCGTGCTCTCCTCCCTCTTCTAGTGATTTTCTTCTGGCTCCTCTCCTTGCAAGTCGAGCTGACCTCGAGCTCATAGCAGCTCATCCATGGCGTACACGCATGGAGCAAGAAGAGCACCCATAACCCCTTGCTATCTTTGTTGTATCCCTTCCCATGCATGTATGTGTGACATGTGGGACCTGAGTAATAACTCACGCAAGAGCCATGCACAACCAGCCATCCATCACGAGTGCACACATTCTCTAATTACGCTTATTCTTTTCCGCATGATTAAAGTTCGGCAAACTCGCAGCGCCAAATACCATCTCCGATTACAGCGATTCTTGTTTCTAAATTCATCTAAAATCAAACTCTTCCATATAAATTTCATAATTTTTAGAGTTTATTTGAATTTAGGTGATTTAGTTAATTATGCTATTTAGCTTCGTGTTGTTTTCATAGACGGATCAAATTGGTTTAGTTTGTAAAATCTTTATAAATCCGAAATAGGTCCTAAAATCATGATTTATCTGTTAGTGACCTTAGTTATATATTTCTGTAATTTTTGTAGCTTCATATGATACTGTCTAGTAGGATAATTAATTGTTCACCAAAACTTAAATAAAATTAAGTGGCAAGTGTATTAGAGTAATTAAGGTATGTATTGAAGGACTTTTAAAAATGGTAATTAGTTTAGTACCTTAGCCATTATAGCTAGCTGATATCTTGTCACGTGAGTTTCTACTTTTAAGAGTTGTTGTTGTCTAAGTATTAATTTATTGCACCATCATTGCATGCATGTAGTGAACGAGTTGGAGGCGGACGTGGTGACCATCGACGACCAGGAGTACGAGGAGGTCGTGGAGGTGATCGAGGAGGTCCTTGCAGCGGAGGAGGCTCCGGAGCCGCCGACTGACTTTGTTGACTCCGTGCCTGCCCAAGGCAAGCCCCGGTGCATAACCCCTATTTTACTAATCACTTGGTATATGTATGTTTGCATTACGTTTCAGGAGTTGATATGAAAACTACTTGCACATATATACCCACCTATGAGTCCTACTAGTACAGGTCGTGTAGATGCGATGCTTAGGATGACGGTAACGGGTAACCTGTCGTTACTCACAATAGGTGATTATTATTGTATCACATGATAAGAAGGTGAAAGAAAATTGGAGACCGGGCAGGGATATGGTTTGGGTACTGGTGGGTGTGACAAGTTATGTCCCGCGGCCACGGGCTTAGCTTGGTTGCATCGTTTCCCTGTCCGTGTCGATTAAGAACTGTTCGTTGTTATAGACAATAGTCTTGTCATAGATCTTATTATCCCGTGCACATACTTACGGATGGGGGTGAGGAAGACTTATTACTCTCTTGTCATGGGCTCCGGCTCTTTCCGGACCGACTGATTGGAGGCGGGGATAGGTGGAGGTCTAAGCACCACTTTGAGGCCGGGCCTCAAGGGTGGGGGCTTGGAGTCCAAGTTTGTACGGGGACCTGGAACCTGTGACAGGAGTGGAGCGAGTTGGTCTCATCTGTGCCCGGGGTACAGATGAGGCGTGTGTTTTTCGGGGTACCCAGCTGGGCACATTGATTCGCGAATCGCCGTCGCTTAGACGGTACGGCTTGACTATGACATGGCATCGTAGTAACAACTGGAATAATAAAGTTGGTGGAAGAAAGGAAAGAAAGAGAAATGAGTCTGATTGCTTATCACTTGCTTGAAAGTAGAACAGGTGCTTACCTAGAATGTTTAGCTAATGAAAAAAAAATGACTGCTAAATATTTACCAGTAAGGATACACTTTAGTAAGCTTTGCAGGCAAAATGAAACAGCAAACCAAAAAGCCTTTCATATCCTTAAGAGTCGGGAAATATATATTCCCACCAGTCGGGTAAGTCTTGCAAGTACATTTTGTACTTAGGGTTTATTTTACCCCTGTTGCAGGTGCAATTTAAGAAGTTGGCTGCTGTGTGGAGGATTCTTCTGGTGGGCACAGACGGATCCTTGTATCGCTTTCCGCTAGATGTTTAATTAGTTTCCGCTGTTTAATTATTGCACTCTGAACTCTGGTATTGTAATGAATAAATTTCCAAGGCTGCTATTGTATGAAATGGACTAAGTATTATAAGCTTGTATTCATTATTGTATCCTGGATGAAAACATGGATTATTCGAGTTCTCCTGCAGGTGTGCTCGACGGAGGTGTTTGACTTGGTTCATTATCGGAATACTTAGTGTCAATGGAAGACGAGTATTATCGATAATGTGCCGATTCAGACGGTTCCCCCACAGCGGGAGGTCTCATCCCCGTGGATGGCGCTCGCCGGCGGCGCCCTCCTTCCCACCACGACGAACTCCGCCCTGGCACGGGCGCACCGCCTCCCCGCAGCGACCTTCCGTGCCTTCTCTCCTCGCTAGCGTAGAGAAAGAAGAGTGGGAGGATGACATCACCGCCCCACATGTCATTGACTCGGCAAATGAATTTAGGTAGTCTATTTTAGGTAGTGTTGTTGGAGTTAAAGGCAAAAAATTAGGTAGTATAGAAATAGCTGACTACCCGAATAGAGATTTAGGTAGTGTTATTTAGGTAGTAGTGTTGAAGATGCTCAGGCTGCCAGCTGAGACATCTTCCTTAATATGAGAACGGCTCTGGTACACCTCTTTTTAAAATGTGCACAAATCTCAAAGCAGTCTATTTTTAATTAATTACTTTTAATTGTTTTTCTCTTGGGTCCGCATGTGCCAACCGTTTAAGCCCAGCGCCCCAGCCCATGTCCAGTGCTGATCCAAAGCCTAACTCATCTCTCCTAGGTTTGGTGACTGCTCCGTTTGCTCGTTTGAAGGAGATGGCGCGTGGACGCGTGCGTGGTCGTAGCAACGAGGACCGTGACCGACGCAGTAGGCGGTGAGGGGCTGCTTTGATGTTCGGCTTCCTGGTGGCAGCAACGACCAATTAGGACCTGGAGCTCCCAGAGCTGCGATCGTAGCGTGCGGTACCTCTTCTGGTGTGGCGAGTTTGGCGATGAGCATGGCGCCGGCCGCCGGTGCAGATGATATAGGCCAAACTCCAAGAAAACTACTATACGGAGAGAGAAATACATGAACATGTTCATTAAAAAATCCTTGTTTATTGACTTATTGTCAACGGAATTTAGGTCACAGAAATGGATCTATCATCCTGTACATGGCCACGTTAGGGAGCCGCCGCCGGCTGCAGGCTTTTTTTTTTTTTTTTTTGAGAGGATACGCAAAACCATGTGGAACCGAACAAGAGGGGATCCGATAACTGGGGGGAGATCAGGTTTGACTGGATATGGGCTGGGTTTGGACCGACCAGGCCCAAACGTGACCCAGTGGAAATAATTAAGATAATATTTAATTGCTGCTTTAAGATTTGTGTAAATTTTAGGAGTACCGGAGCAGTTGCCCCTCCATGGTACAGACGCATACCTTGCCATAGAAGAGCTACGTACACACCATCAATAGGCCAGTACAACAGCAGCCTGCCATCAGCACGCAATCAGATAACAGCAGCCGACCATCAGCAAGGAAACCAGGTACCAGCAGAAGGCCAAAACCTAACGACGGCAATCCCGACGGCGGCAAGAAGCACACAGCCAGAGTGCCAGACGCGGACGCCAGCAATCCCGGCGGCGGCAAGAAGCACACAACCGGTTGCGGGCAAGGCAAACCTAGCAGCAACGGCGGCCAGCAGGAAACCATGGCGGCGGCGGCGTAGCAAACCACGGCAAAACAATGAAGATTGATGGACTAGGTATCTTGTCGCTATGTCCGCGGCGGCCGGCAGGAAACCATGGCGGCGGTGGCAGCGTAGCAAGCTCACGGCAAAAACAATGAAGATCGATGGACTATGTACCTTGTCGCTATGTCCGCGGCGGCGTTGACCGTCTACCCTGCAACTGGCGTAGGAGATCTGGCGAGCTTCTACCCTGAAACTAGTGATGGAGGAAGGAGAGATGGAAGAAGAAGGAGCGATGGACGAGGGCGGGAAGGAGGGAGGTGCGGCAAAAGAAGGCACGGGAAGAAGGACTCCGAGCGAGAAGGGTGTCTCCGCATGCAGCTTCGTCCGCGTAAAGTTACACGGAAGGGGTAGGAATTCCCCAAATCCTAAAAGATTAGGAGTAGGAGTTGTTGGAGAGGGGTTTTCCCCCCTATCTTTCTAAAAAACGAGGATTAGGAGGATATTTAGAGAATTCTTGGAGATGCTCTTAGGCTTGTACGGAGATCTTATTTTATAGAGAAAAAAAATGAGAGTTCTTGAGTTTGTAAAGGTCTAAAGAATCAGGTTAGAACTAGTACTATATGTCTGGCTAGCTCTGCAGATTCCATGTCAATCACCATTGGTATAGTTATCAAACTTGGGATCAGATGGAGTCCGGATTTCATACTTTCAATTTTGCTTTCATAGTTTTCATAGCTGTAAGTTGGCTGGTTGCTTACTAGAAGAATTTGCAGCAGCAAAGTTTGTATGTGGACATAGGAGTATGTTTCCTCTGGTGTTTGTCCCTGCATCTTTCTAATTCTGCCGTTGCATTTAATCCGAAAACGAAATGCGTGAGCTTGCTTTACATACGTCTTTATTGCCATGATTTCTCTCGTAATTAGCTGGCGACGTGCTCAAGTGCGTCACGACTCCAGCATTTGTGTGTGTGTGTGTGGATTGGCACAGCCCAGGAAATGTGGAGTTGTCACTTTCAAATTTCAACTAGCACCGTCAAGGTGAAATAGGTGGAAATTGGTGAAGTACATTAGCTCTTCCTCTTCTTCTCTTTTTTTTTTTTGCCCTTCGACTCTTCGAAATGTTTTCTTTAAAAAAATTCTCTTCAGGTCCTTCTAGCGCTTGCACCCACTTTTATTCCGGAATCAGATAGCAAGGAGATAAGAGAGGGGTTAAAGTTCAATATACAAGAGAGCAGGATGGGCTTCTTCTCTTTGGGCGCGTTTGGTTCCCAGCGCTGCGTCGCCTCGCCTCGCCTGGCTGCGCAGGAAACCCGATCCGACTCTCCCACGGGAGCGAGCCAAACCTCGCCAGCGCGATCCCCGAGAAACTCAAGCCAGGGAACCATACGCGTTTTCTTATTCGCTGTCCTCGCTCAGCGAGGCGCTACAGTCCCAAGCGACCGCGCCGAGGGTCCACCGGTAGCGCGCGGAGTATTCGCCGAACGAGGGTGGGTGGAGGTCAGGCACTCAGGTCAGGTCAGTGCGGCGTGCTTGTGGTCGAAGACGCCACGCCGGGCGCTGCACCTCGCCGTCGGTATTGCGACGGCGTCCGCGGCGTCCTTGAAGAACGATCGATCGGCAGCGACTTCCACTGGTGGCTGCGACGTGCCTAGTCGTTCCCGCCGCAATGCTTTGCTAAACCAAGGAGCAGCGGCAGTGCCGAGTTGCCACCGATGGACCTCACTCCGGCCGGCCTCCCGACCTCCCGGCGTCCGCGACGAGGGCTGAAGACGCGGCGGCCGGCCGGCACATCCGCACGCTTGCTGCCTCATGGCCTCGCCACGCGCTCCGCGTCCTTGATCCAGGAGCGTCTTGGGAGGGCGGCCTTCCCTTTCACCGTCGTCCAAGCGCCGCCGCTAGGTCTAGCGAGCAGCGATGAAAAGGGGCGATTCGGGAGTCGAGAGGTGCCTGAGCGTCGAGTGAGGATGGGCCTTTCGGTGGAGTGAGCTGGACGGGCCGTTGTTTTGGCCTCGCCTAGGGCCATGGCTCTAGGCCGTATCCGCCCCTATTATACGTAACAGAATACGACATGAACATATTCTTATCTTCCTTGGGAGGGATACATATTCTTATCTGTACGACACCAGTTTTTTTCGGCAACAAAACACACGCAGAGAAATTAACTTCAGGGGGTAAAAAATTAGGTTAAACATCGGGAGTACAGGAGGTTAGCGGCGCGGGGGCGAACTCACAGCGGCCGGCGGCGGTGTCTCGATCCGGCCGGCACTTGGCGGCGGAGGTCGCAAGCAGCAGCGCAGCCGGCGTCAGCCGTCGCTGCATGCGATGGAGATGCAGAGCGGGATGGAACCAGACGATCGGCTCGGCGCTCTCCCCGACGACATCTTGCTCCACGTCGTCAAGGACCTCGACCTTCACGCTGTCGTCAGGCTGAGCGCTCTCTCTCGGCGGTGGAGGCACGTCCCCCGCCTGCTCTCCGACCTCACAATCGACGTCGCAGACTTCTTGCCGCGCGACTACGGGGACGACGACGATGATGACCAGCGGCACCGGGAGATCATGCTCGCGTACGCCGACGCGGCGAGGAAGCTGCTGGCGCTCAGCGCGGAGAGGTCCATCAAGAGCCTGCGCCTCCGCTTCTTCCTGGCAGAGCCGTCGTGCCGCCTCCTCGGAGACATCCTGGAGGAGGCCGGCGTCGTCGGCACGGAGCGCCTGGAGTTCGATGTACGGATGACGACGACGACGACGACACAGGCCGGTTTCGGCGACGGCGATTCGAGTTCCAGCCTCCTTCTGAAGATCAAGAAGGCCATTGTGTCTCGACAACGCTTCATGTCGTTCTTCACCTCCTGCCCGGTGGCATTCGGATGCCTCACCAGCCTCGCCTTGCACAACCTTCGCTTCCGAGCGTGGGACGTCCCTCGCATCCTCGGTGGCTGCCCCAGGCTGCAGCTTCTCTCCCTGAACCACTGCAGCTGTCGTGGCCGTAAGGCGGCGGCGGGGGACCTCGTCGTCCTGCAGATCGACGCGCCGCGCTCGCGGCTAGCGGCGCTGGAGGTCCGCTTCTGCTGGTTCCTGAGGGTCGACGTGATCCGGGCCCCGGAGCTCAGGCGTGTTCATTGTGACACTTGGTATGGTGATAGCCCCCCGGTGCGTTTTGGCCATGTACCTCGGCTCCGCACCCTAACCTTAGCTTGTAATGCGCGTGAATGTTTGTTTTTGAATCATCCAGTCGAGTTGGCCAAGTTTATGCCTGAGTATGGCACAGATTGGAGCCTCTCGACGTTGCACCTGGATCTCCGTGATAGAATGGTAAGCACTACATTACTTTTGCAAATTATTTTTATATTTTTGAGACATTATTGCTGCTATATATGTTTGTCAATTACTAGGATTATATCTTTTTATTTTAGTAAAATAAAATACACCAAAGGGCTAGCTTAAACTTAAGCCACAGTATCGTCCAGATCCCTAAAGTCTCAAAATACACATCTGAATCCCTAAACTTTTATAATTGTGCCACTCGAGGTCTAATGTCTAAAGCACACTAATTAGCACAAAATTACTGCGCTCATTAGAGAGATTTGGACATCAACAAGTGGCACAATTCATAAGTTACATAGGTCATTTGTCGATGCGAAATATAATGCATATTTATGCTAATTTTGTGTGATTTGGATCTAGAGTGACATATTTGATAAGTTTAGGGATCTAGATGTATTTTGAGAGTTTGACTAGATGACACTATGGAACAAGACGATGGTTGCATTTTACTCTATATTTTTTATTTCCCTTTTCCACAGATATGTGTTGGACTCCCGGATCCGGGTCTTACGCAGCTCTCTTCCACCTTTAGCAACCTAAGAGACGTGTATCTATACAACATTTCTCAAGAATGTAACATGAATTGGACTCTTTTTGTCCTTGAAGCAGCACCATCCTTGAAGAACTTATATATTACGGTAAATTACATGCACTCTTTGTTTTTCTTGTAGCATGAATATATTTCCAAAAGTTACAAGCGGTTTAATTTCTTCTTTTTATATATCCTAATTGTGTTTGTATCTTTGCTGTGTTCGCTCGCTTCATTTTGTGCCGGCCTAACATATTGGAGCATCAACTTTTATACAACATATAAGTCCTAATAATTGTACGTGTTTTGCTTGCTTTCATGATGATTGAAGATATATCGGCATGTATGCCATAGTGCCGACAGTGCTCCCTGTTTTAACTCCGAGTATGTGCCGTGGAGGACATGGACACCGTCGTCAGATTTCAAGCACCACAACCTGCAGCTACTAGAGATTGTCGGCTACGCCGTGGAGCGCAAGCTCGAAGCATACATAAGGCTTGTCATGGAATGCGCTGTGTGTTTGAAGCGAATTCGCTTGCTCGAGGATGAACCGTGCCTCAAGTGTGCCAGCCAACCACCCCACTGCCCAGTGTTTAGACAGTCACCACCAAAGGATAGATGGGAGTACCCATCTACTGAATGTGAGAAGAACTATGCCAGGGCCCGTCTCACACAAGGATCTTGCTCGCTCGTGAAAATAGTTATAGGATGATGATGAAATTCGCTACCTCCGGCCGTGTGCATACGTACTATATATATATACAATTAATTATACATACATGGTCGTACGTGCCCTGCTAGATGCATTTTGTATGCTTTAATTTTCTAGGACAACTGCATTTGTATGTTTCCTTGCATGCAACGACCTCAATTAACCCTGCAATTTATCATGAGGAAGATTCCGTGCAAATCACTTAGTGAGATCATGAAAACCCTATTGAAAATTATGCTTAAAAGTTTTTTAAAAAAATGGAAAAAAAATCACAATGTAGAGGAGACAATGATATCATATGACTATGTGTATACTCCCAATTCCTGGAATCCGTGCCAGTCAAACTTTTTTTAAGTTTGACCAACTTTATATAAAAGAATAGCAACATCTGTGACATGAAATGAACACATTATGAAAATATATTCTAAGATACATCTAATGATACTAGTTTAATATCATAAATTTTGATGATTTTTTCTATAAATTCGGTCAAAGTTTAAAAAGTAGAAATTGATTCTTTTAAGACACAGGGAGTACTTTTAACTCCAAACTCAACTCAAATATATATCACAATCACTGTTCTCATCTTTTTCTTAACGCTTCATTAAGATTTTGACAATTTCATATCTCACAACTCACAAGGCCATGAAGTTCGATATGGTTATATATCATCCTCTTACATATTTTTTTTGAAACATTTAAACACCATATTTAAGAGGGTTTTCATGATTCTACCACGTGAGTGGTTTGCTCCCGTCTTTGTGACGGGATTGAAATTACAAAATTACAAGTAAAAATATTCATACTCAAAATTGAACACCATTTTTTCGTTAAAACGTTTAGCTGTTGGGCCTTTTTTTTAACGTTAAAAGACTCGCGCCTACATAATCAACAAAAGAAGGGGCCGTCTGCCCCGCCTCTTATATATCTTAAAAAGTGCTTATTAGCTTATTGGTTCAAATGTCTGGTTTCGAAAAAAAACTAGAAGAGATGTGTTTGGATCTTAGTTTCTAAAAACTAGAAACCTTGTTATCTCTCCTCTATTTACCAGGAGATGCTAGCATCCGAACGTCCGACGTCAGTAGCGCATCCGGACGCCCCACACCCACTGCCTGGAAATTATCATGCCCGTTGCCATCAGGAGCAGCAGTGACGGGCCCACGCCTGGCCACGCACTCCTGCTGACCACATGCTGCTGCTGCTGCGCGTGATGCTGCTGACCGGCCAGCTTCGTGCTCCACGCCCAGCTTTGTGCATGCGGGGACCGCTGCGCCCGAGGGGACCACCTCTGCTTGCGTCCCCTAGTCGCGGCTGCTAATGAAACACTTGCAACGTAAAAAGCATTTGCTGCAACATATGTCCAAAATAGATGAAACATTTACAACATACGCTTATAATATATGTGTGTGGGCACTGCAACATATACAACACTCATATAAAACACTTGCAACGTATGTTTAAAATAGGTGAAACATTTGAAACATACACTTGCAACATATGCAACATCCAGATAAAATACTTGCAACATACGTTTAAAAACAGCTAAATTATTTAAAATATACACTTGCAACATACATTGAAAAAAGTAGAAACATTTGAAACATACACTTGCAACATACGTGTATAGTCATTGCAACATGTGCAACATCTCGATCTATTGCAATATCCATATGAAACAATTGAAACATACCTCTAAAATATCTGAAACATTTGAATTGTACACCTGCAACATGCATTATATCCCGGTGCGGCCTTGACGTTGGACGTTGTGTGAAATCCTGATGAACTGTTGCTCCTTGATGGGGTCATAGACGTCGTAGACTCCAAGCTTTGGGGGTAGGGCGTCTTCATCAAAACTAGGGGCTGCATGGGCTCCTAAGGGATGGGCACAAGGGATGCCTCTGAGAGCTTCTTGAAGGCAGCAATGGCGAGGGGCGAGGAGGCATGGTGACGGCGGAGAGGGAAGCGAAGGGTATTGGAGGACGGCGAGGAGGAGGATGGCACAGAGAGGAGAGGGAAGGCGAGGCAGAGAGAAGCAGCGGTGGTGACGGTGGAAGCCATATCCATGGGGATGGTATGGCAGTGCTGCGGTGGGGTCTGCTTTACGTCAGCGACGAGCGGTAGAGTCTGATCAGGCCAGCACGTGTGGCCGAGACCCAGGGTTTGGTACTGGACTCGTGCCCTCAGGGTCCGATCACGCCGAGAGCCAGAGTTCGGTCCCCCTACTTCTCCTCATTTTCTTTTTCTATCTCTTCAACCACTTCACCCTTGCTTCCAAGTTGCTAACCACAAAGTGTATAACCCATGTGCACGTATGTTAGCATTTTTCAAGGGTTAGAAGTTAGCACACTAGGTCCTAATGCATATGCATGAATCACTTCACCTAGTGGCACTCGACAACCGTTTTAATCAGGGTTTTTCCCTCTTAATAGTATGACTATCAATCCTAAATATACTTACACCCTCTATGGTGTCTTGAGTGCCAAAACAAAATCCTATTTATACCTTTGCCTTGATCTTCATAGGATTTTTGTTTTTCCCTTTCTTCTTTTCCAAGTTGGAGCTTGATCACCATCATCACATGTCCATCTTCACCTCCATGGACTTCATCACATTGCTTCGTCAATTGGTATGTACCAACCTATCTTTGCATAACACTTATGACAAAGGTTAGTACTTAGGTTTCATCGATTAGCCAAAACCAAACTAGAGCTTTCAGTCGTAGATACGACACCTTTCGGTCACGGCGAGCCACGTCATGTTGGGATGCCCAGTGGGACCCTTTCTGGTTTAGAACTATTGATGTTGTCACTGTGCTTCGATGCGGGACAAGCCGGTTGGGACGTTGTGGATGATCCGATGCTGGTGGAGCTCGTCGCCTCGCTCCCTGTCATCCGAACAGCTGCAGCCCCGGCAATGGGGCTTGCGTCTCTTGTACGTTGCTGCTATTTCCTTGGAGGACAAAGCCCCTAGATCGTCGCCTTCACCCTTGTGTAGCTATGGGTCGTCGCATGTGGATTGGCTGCCTTCGGGTAGTTCTGGGGATGGCACGGTAAGCATTGTGCACATCGAAGCCTTCAAGCAGCCGCTCTCGTAGCCATTGATTGCATCTCCACCTAGGTTGCGCATCACCAAGGATCCAAATGTTCCTGATGATGACAACATCGTCCCCAAGCGCAGTGCTCGTTTAGTTACCAAAAGCAAGTTCCGAGAACAAAGCCGGAGACCCAGGCAAGGAAGGTGGTTATGAAAAAGTCGGGCTTTTGGTCGAGATGGTGAAGCCTGATGAAGCGTCGTTTGAAGAATTTCAGCGGATGTTCAAAGGGCCCCTTTCCCCTAGTAAGCGGGAAGTCATGCGGGTACTCTTTCCTATGAGGCGTCGGTGTCGTCATGGTTCGGTGATGGACGTCGAGTAGGCTAAGCATTTCCAACGCTTTGCCTTGTCGTACCCACGGTCGTAGATTATACTACCGTATAGTTCTTTGTATGTGTTGTACCTGTTAAGGTCTAGCTCTAGCTGGTTAGTCTTGAATGCTAGCGTCTTGCCAGTGGGTCTGGAACAGCCAGATCTTGTTGATCTCGTGTAATTTTAAAACTTTTCTGTTCTCTTAATGAAAATCAGGCTATGGCCTTATCTAAAAAAACGCTCCCACATGGTTCTAGTATTGCACACACTTTCTTTGCCTGTACTACTACTGAGGCCTAACATGGCCCTGGTCTCATTTCAGAGACAGAGCAAGGATACGTGCGCTAGCTTGGAGATTATGGTGTTTGTCGCTGCCCCTGAAGCTAAGCTCCATGTGTGCCTCCTGGTCGGCGTGGTGGGCACATCACTCTCCCGATTGGCTGGTGCCATGGTCGGCATGGTGAGCACATCATATCATTCTTCCTCCACACCGTAATTAGTCAAGAAATCGCTATTGTCAAAGTGAATTCTCATACCTGACAGGCTGACACTTGTTCCAAACAAGCTAAAATCCACTTTAAAGTTTTAGCTTTTTTTGTTCACACCATAGCAATTGACAATCTTCCCTTCCCCGTGCAATTGCATTGCATACGGTGTCCACTCCATCTCCACCCAACAGACCAAAATTAGGTCCCATAAATCTATTCCTTCCCTTGGCTCTGCCGATTGAGGCGTGGTGCCGCCAGAGCATCGACTTCCTCTTCCGTCCTTCATCGCCGCCGCAGACTGTATCTCGCCTTCATCCGGCACGATTCGGACGCCCTGCTCCCGCCAGGTCGCCCTGCTCCCGCTTCAGATCGCTGGTTTGCCTCACCTGCCGGCTGCCGCCGTTCACCCCACCCCCACAACCACCACATGGATTCTCTTGCCGGCGCCGGAGAGACATGTTTTACCTTTGGTAGACTGGAGGTAGACGAAGGGGAAATATGCATGTCCGGTGCAGTGGATGAACTCTTTGGACAGGCATGGTTCAACTCAATCATGACAACACACGAGTTTCTTATAACCAATGCATTCCCCTTTCTTTTCTTCTCTTTTCTTTTCTTTTCTTTTCTTTTTTGAGGGCAACAACACACGAGTTTCATTCAGTCATTGCAGGGTTACAATCATTGATGACTGTCTCCTGAAGGTGGTCTGGAGTACAGTTCATCCAATTACAATACGGGTTGCTAGCATTAGTGGCCTTCGCACAGCAATGAGCTGCATAATTAGCCTTCCGCCGGCAAAAACAAAGGCATAAAGATCTAAAGGCCCTGTTATGCTCCTGTATCTCTTGCCAAATTCTAGCAATTACCGGCCGTGCTCCATCCTGGGTCTTGAGCAAGTTAACTAACCCGGCATTGTCCATCTCCAAAATCACATCCCTGAATCCAACTCTAGCAGCTAAGAGTAGACCATCCCGAGCAGCAAGTGCTTCCATTGTCAATACATCCGGCAGATTTTGGTACCACTTGGATTGTGCTGCCTGCACTGATTACCACACCGGTGCCTCCAGCATTAGTATCGCAATCACGATGTTTCATAGTCAGCTCATGAGTCATGAATACAGAAGGATAGATGTTCAAGCTGTTCCACCAGTTGAGCATAGATTTAGCATACATCTTGTAGAAATTCAGAGGCGCAGATGGGGATGAACACCAAGTCGCAAACTCAGGACTACAGGTGCTTGCGTGTTAATTGGATAGGTGAAACAGCCTCACCCGTGGCTACATATATAGATTACAGATGTACCTGAATAGCTACAAGTAAGGATAGCCAAACAACCTTGTGGTGCATATCTATCTAATAGCAACTACCCCTAGCTTATAGCTTGACCGATGACTCATCGGTTTGTTACAGATGCATGCACACATTGCCTATCTAATACTCCCCCTCAATCATAACTTGGTCATGTTAAGATTGTGCTTGAAATTCTCAAGTAGCCTTACTGACAAGGGTTTGGTGAACCCGTCAGCAATCTGATCTCCAGATGATACAAAATCAATTTCTAACAGTCTTCGTGCAACTCTTTCTCTGACAAAGTGATAATCCACTTCTATGTGCTTGGTTCTAGCATGGAATACTGGGTTTTGAGACAAGTATTTAGCACCAATATTATCACACCATAGTTTGGCAGCAGCTGGGGTTCTCACACTCAATTCTCGAAGTAGAGTTTGTATCCACATAACTTCAGCAGTTGTATCAGCTATTGCTTTATACTCTGATTCGGTACTCGACCGTGATACTGTACTCTGTTTGCGAGCACTCCATGAGACAAGATTGGAGCCAAAGAAGATTGCAAAACCCCCAGTTGATCTCCTGTCATCACCGCTGCCTGCCCAGTCGGCATCAGAAAATGCACTGATCAAAGTAGAGGATGACTTGAGAAGTTTAATGCCAAGTGAAGTGCATTGCTTGATGTATCTCAGTATCCTCTTGACTGCAGCCCAATGTACAGTGGTTGGTGCATGGAGAAATTGACAAACCTTGTTCACCGAGTATGAAATATCTGGCCTGGTAAGTGTCAAGTACTGTAATGCACCGACTACACTTCTGTAATGTGTAGCGTCTTTAGGTCCCAACAAAGATCCCTCATGCAATGACAGCTTTTCACTAGTACTGAGTGGAGCAGCCACGGCCTTGCAATCAGACATTCCAACTCGCTTGAGTAGATCTGATGCATACTTGTCTTGTGTTAATAATATCCCATTTGATACTTTGGAAACTTCAATACCCAGAAAATAATGAAGATCACCTAAATCTTTCAAAGCAAACTCATTTTGTAGCTCCTTGAGAAGTGTATTTGTGGCCTTCTCTGTAGAACTTACTACAATAATATCATCTACATATACAAGCACAAACATGGTCAAATTATCCTTATTGAGGAAAAACAAGGATGTGTCAGCCTTTGATATTTTAAATCCGAGACTTATTAACTTGTTACTAAGTCGAGCATGCCAGGCTCTGGGAGCCTGTTTTAACCCATAGAGAGCTCTATCAAGTTTGCACACATAATTAGGCTTTGCAGGATCCTCATAACCTGGAGGCTGGTGCATATATACATCCTCGTTCAAATATCCATGCAAGAATGCGTTTTGCACATCAAGCTGTCATAAGCTCCAACTTCTAGAGATAGCAAGTGACAAAATAATGCGAATAGTAGAGTGCTTGATGACAGGACTAAAGGTATCTTCATAATCAATTCCATACCTTTGTTTGAATCCTTTTGCTACAAGCCTTGCTTTGTATCTATCCAAGCTTCCATCCTTCTTTCTTTTGATCTTATAGACCCACTTGCATCCTATTACATTCCTACCCTTTTGTGGTGGAACCAAGTGCCATGTCTTGTTGTTCATCAAGGCACTATATTCTGAATCCATTGCCATTTTCCAATCTGTATTGGACAAAGCTTCTTCTATATTCCAGGGCTCACCTGAAGTTGTGAGAAAAGAGTATCTAACAGTACCATCAGTGTATACTTTCTCCTTGCGTATGCCACTTTGAAGACGTGTTTGATGACGTGGTTCTGCCTGTACATCAGTGCCTGTGGAGGAGAGGGGTATAGCAAATGCATCAACATTAGTAGTAGCAGCCGGCACAAAAGATTCCCCAGCACCGGTGGACAGATCAGGTGCAGCAGTCTCCCCCTGGCGACGAGCAGTAGCATCAGAAGATCCTGTCCCCCTTGGCGTGGAGCAGCGGATGGCGATCGCTCATGGGTGGATCCCGGCGTTGAATCCCGCCGTGGCGTACCTGCCGTCTGCCCAGAGTGCTGCAGCACATCATCCTCGGTTCCAGTGTCGATGGATGATTGTGGCACACTTGATGTGCGCAGCAGATCAGCAGCGGTATTTTCTGCACTTCCAACAGCACTTGGAGAAAAATTATTAGTGGCATTAGGTACAACATTAGTCACCGGATCAACTACAGTTGTACCCCCTGGGTTCAACAAAGTGGGATGAAGGAGATCTATTTCTGAGCGAAGCCGAGCACCGGCATTGGGATGGAGCTCAGAAAAGGGAAAAACAGTTTCATCAAAAATAACATCACGTGAAATATAGATGTGTCCAGTGGAGATGTCTAGGCACTTGTACCCTTTGTGGAGTTGACTATAGCCGAGAAAAGCACAACGTTTGGATCTATATTCAAGTTTGTGGGCATTGTAGGGCCTAAGATTAGGCCAGCACGCACACCCAAACACTCGGAGAAAGGCATAGTCTGGATCATGTTGAAATAGGCATTTTAGAGGAGTGGAGTTGTGGATGACACGGCTAGGGGGTGCGGTTTATAAGATAAGTAGCAGATAAAAAGGCCTCATCCCAGAATTTCAAAGGAATTGAGGCATGTGCTAATAGAGCAAGGCCTACTTCCACTATATGACGGTGCTTGCGTTCTGCGGCACCGTTTTGTTGATGTGTATGAGGGCATGACACAAGGTGAGTAATACCAATCTTAGCAAAAAATGAGTTCAGTGTTTGGTACTCGCCACCCCAATCAGTTTGCATGGCGAGAATTTTGCGATCAAACAGTCTTTCTACTAGAGCTTGAAATTCACGAAATTTTTGAAAGACTTCAGACTTGTATTTGAGAAGATAAATCCAGGTAAACTTGCTATAATCATCAATAAAACTGACATAGTATTTCTTCCTACCAACTGATTCAATAGCAGGACCCCAGACATCAGAAAACACAAGTTCTAAAGGTGCTAATGATGTACTGGATGACTTAACATAAGGTAACTGATGACTCTTTGCCTGTTGACAGGCATCACACACTGACTCACTAGATGAATCTTCTAAAACATGAATATTATTGGTACTAATGACTTGCTTCACGACGCTTGTAGCAGGGTGACCTAGACGATCATGCCATCTGGTCACGGAAACTCGGGCAACTCCATGAGCTTGCTTTATTGGAAGGGCCGGAATGGGGTACAGGCCCTTGTGACACTTTCCCTTAAGGATGGTTTGCTTCGTGGCCTGATCCTTAATAGCAAAAAAATCAGGGTGAAATTCTAGAAATGCAGAATTATCATAGGCTAGTTTGTGTACAGAAACAAGATTTTTGGTGGCTTGTGGAACATGAACATTTTTAAGATGAATATTACGATAAGGGGTATGAAGAGTAGTATGACCAATGTGACTAATATCCATACCTGATCCACTGGCGGTGTGGATTTGATCATCACCATGATACTTGTTCCTGAAGGATAGCTTCTCAAGATCACTAGTAATGTGATCGCTGGCCCCTGTGTCTGTGTACCAGTTTGTGTCAACTGAGTACATGTTCATGGCAGCTGCAACCAACTTCGGATCCGGCACGTAGTCTTCATCAAACCTGTGCCAGCATTTTTCAGCAGAGTGCCCCTTTTTATAGCATACCTGGCACAAAGGGCGATCATCATCTTCTGCAGGTGGTGCACGGTGAAAGTTGTTGAAGCCTCCGCGTCCACCGCCTCTGTTGAAGTTGCCGCGGCCGCGTGATGGAGATCCACCACGGCCACGGTTGCGCTGACCACGGGCACCTTGGGTGCGGCCTCCTCCACCTCTGGGAAATCCTCCACGACCACGACTCGCGGAGTTCACCGAACTGGATCCGCCTTCGCCATAGGTAAGATCCATACGGGTCTCATAATTAAGGAGCTGTGCATAGAGCTCCTCAACTGAGACCGGTTCCACCCTGATTGTTAGGGCAGTAACAAACGAAGAATAGTCTTCTCCAAGACCGGTGAGAATATACTCGACCAGTTCTTCATCCTCGAGCCGGCGTCCGGCTGCTATCATTTCATCACCAAGGGCCTTCATCTTTGCAAAATATTCAGCAGCAGTAGATGTACCTTTCTTGGTGTTGGCGAGGGCGATGCATAGATTGACGATGCGGGCACGCGTTTGCGACGCGTACATCTGCTCGATGGCGTTCCACACCGCTTCTGCAGTCTCACATGTGGAGACTTGATTTGCCACCTCCTTGGAGAGTGACGAGAGGAGGAAGCTCAGCACGGTTTGATCCCTGGCTTCCCATTCCTCGAATGCTGGGTTCGGAGTCTTCTGCTCCTTCCCGTCGACTGTGACGACCAGATCCTTTGCTGGCGCCTTGCGATCACCGTTGATGTAGCCATGGAGTCGAGCACCGCGTATAGCGGATCGGACCTGGGCTTTCCACAGCACGTGGTTCCCCTTTCCAAGCTTCTCCGTGACGGCATGGCTGTGGAAGGGATTGGAGTTGTTGTTGGAGCTGGAAGAGGACATGGCGCTGGAGTTTAGTAGATGATGGCTCTGATACCATGTAGAAATTCAAAGGCGCAGATGGGGATGAACACCAAGTTCCAAACTCAGGACTACAGGTGCTTGCGTGTTAATTGGATAGGTGAAACAGCCTCACCCGTGGCTACATATATAGATTACAGATGTACCTGAATAGCTACAAGTAAGGATAGCCAAACAACCTTGTGGTGCATATCTATCTAATAGCAACTACCCCTAGCTTATAGCTTGACCGATGACTCATCGGTTTGTTACAGATGCATGCACACATTGCCTATCTAATACATCTAACTTGGATTCATAGAATGCAGGGCAGTGCAGTCAAATAACTAGTGAAGTAGTGAGCATATCAGTGAGCCAAACACGCATTCAGTTCAAGTCATAGTCAATATCAGCTAAAACTCGTTAGCTCTTGCAGCTAGCATACTCAGGATAACTACTTCAACAACATGAATTCTATTAAGGCTTGTTTAGTTCTACGACGTAAAGTTTTCGGGTGTCACATCGGGGTGTTGCATAGGATGTTCGAATACTAATAAAAAACAAATTACAGAATCCGTCAGTAAACCACGAGATGAATTTATTAAGCCTAATTAATCCGTCATTAGCACATGTGTACTGTAGCACTTTGTTGTTAAATTATAAACTAATTAGACTTAAAAGATTCATCTCGCAAAGTAGTCGTAATCAGTGCACTTAATTATTTTTTAGTCTATACTTAATACTCTATGCATGCGTCCAAACATTCGACGGGATAGGCTGTAAACTTTTGGGGAGGAACTAAACAAGGTCTAAGTTGCATGCACCGATCAGTTCAACCCAAAAGTTTAAGCTGATGGAAAGAAGTGGATAATTCACTTATATTCCAACACTCCCCTCACGTGAAGGCTCCCTCAGCCCTCAGACTTGGATTAATTGCGCTAACCAGGATTCAAACTCGACACCTCTAGCTTTGATACCATATTAAGTTTCATGCACCGACCAATTCAACCAAAAGCACAATGTATTAAATCAAAATTTTTGAGAGCATGAGTGCTAGACTGAGTAAAAGGGAGGAGCACGTGGTGACCTAACTGACAAGCATAACACAATGTTTCTAACTCACTTTTTTTACAAGCAGAATATAAAGAAGGTGCTAAGTGAGATAAGGACTCGTGGCCGGGATGACCGAGCCAGCGGTGCCAAAGCACGGGAGGGGATGTGATGGGCGAAGGTGGGGAAGGGGTGTGGGGGGGGGGGGGTTGGCGGCCAAAAGGACTACAGTTCCCAGAAGTATTGCACATGACGATCATGTTCCGCATTGCCAGATCCTTCGCAAAGAGGCCTAGTATTGATTTTGGTGAGACTTTTAGGCCTGTTGTGAAGCCAGCCACCATCCGCACAATACTATCTCTGGCATTATCTTGCAACTGGCCCATTAATCAGTTGAATGTGAAGAATGCTTTTCTTCATGGCACCTTGAGCGAGACGGTCTATTGTACACAACCGTCTGGTTTTGTTGATTCATCCAAGCCTGACCATGTGTGCCGCCTTAACAAGTCCCTCTATGGCTTGAAACTGGCGCCCCGAGCTTGGTACAGCAGGTTTGCCTCCTTTATTCGGTCCATTGGATTTGTGGAGGCCAGATCAGATACATCTCTCTTTGTTCTTCGGCGTGGGTCCAACATGGCATACTTACTCCTTTATGTTGATGAAATTATTTTAACCGCCTCATCTACAGATTTGCTACGTTCTCTTACAGTGGAGTTCTCTATGAAGGATCTTGGCAGCATGCATCACTTTCTTGGGATGTCTGTAACCCGGAATACTACTGGTATGTTCCTGTCACAGCATCACTACATTCTTGAGATTTTGGATCATGCTGGTATGACTGATTGCAAACCCTGTTCCACTCCAATTGACACAAATGCTAAGCTTTCTGCTGATGGGCCTCCTGTCAGCGATGCCACTGATTACCGTGCACTTGCTGGCACCCTATAGTATCTCACTTTCACCCGTCCGGACATCTCTTATGCCGTGCAGCAGATCTATCTTTGTATGCATGATCCCCGTGAACCTCATATGGCCTTGATCAAGTGTGTTTTCCGCTATATCAAAGGCACCATGGACTATGGTCTGCAGTTGCTTCGTTCTTCTAGCTGTGACTTGGTTGCATGCACCCAAAAGCTTAAGCTGATGGGAGATGTGGGTAATTTATTTATATTTCAACAAATTCAATATTTGGTCAAAATGCTGATCGATCACAATTGAAAATGCTCAAATCACTGCCAAGGCTAAGCAGGATACTCCAGCACACTGATTTGCTAAAAAAACACACACAACTAACAACCAAGTGCAACCCAGAACCAGCAAGCAATGCTGCACAGAGTAAACTAGAGAACAAGAACGCAGGCCTTGATTTGTATTGACAAGAAGCTGATTGAACTCCCATGGTAGGTACATCTGGACAGCAGACACATTGCGCAGGTAGTAATGGATGAAGCCGTTGCTCCCCACGGACACACAGAACATGGATTTCTTGAACAGGTGGCTACAGCAGCTTCCCGGAGAGACAGTTGTGTCCTCGATCTGATTCCTCACCTGCTGGGTCGGTGACACATGCATTCCCTACATCAAGCCCAAATCGCATTCAACCCCACTGAAGTAGTGATCACACTGAACGACTGAAGTTAACAAGACACAAAGTAATAAAAGATACAGTGGTTTGCACCAAGGACTGCCTATTGCCCAAAGAGATTTTCTCAAACAAATCAGGACAATGCTGCCAGACAAAGCTAAGCATTGATTTTTGAGATTTTGAGATGGAGTGCTGACCAGCTCAGAAGACAGAACCACTGCTGGAGATGATGCCGGCTGCCGCGGACTCGTAGTTGACGCCTTGGATCATCCCATCAATGTTGCTGAGGTGAACACTGCCGACGTCCATGCGCATGTTCTGTTCAAAGTACTGTAAGAACAAAGATTCGGAGCAAGGGAATATCAAAGTACTGTAAGAAGCAAGGCAGAACTGGTCAATGGACGACGCGGCCGCGGGCGGGGGCGGCGAGACGGGTGCACCGAAGTATAGAAGTCGACAGGGATGCGACCGTTGGAGAAGCGGCAGGTACGGTGGGGCGGTGCGTCCCGAAGTCATGGCTGTAGGGCTCCCAGTCGGCGCGGGCGAGCGTTTCGAGGTAGTTGTCGGTGCCGACGTCTGCTGACCGGTAGAAAATTGTATATTGAGAACTTCAATGTCGCACTTTGTAGTTTTGGAACTACAAATGTCGACTTCGTAAAAATAGAAACGTTAGACACTAATTTTTATTGGACTTTATATGTATTTTCTCCCTTTTCTAATATATTCCTCTATATGCACCTGTTAAGGCTATCCGCACTCATGGTCCTCTATATTCATCCTTTATACGTCCTGGTCAGCAAGATTCTCTCCTTTATACTCAATTCTCTCGCACCCATCCATCCTCTCAGTGGCGGATCTAGAAAAAAATTTTAGGGGGGGCTAGGCAATAGAGAGTTAGACCAACTTCACTTAATTATATCTCGTTCAAAGCTAAGATATAGCAATTTTAAACCTTTTACATGATAACTATAATAATCAATCAAAAGTACATCATAAAACGCATAAACAGAAGTAAAAGATACAATTTTTAGAACTAACCAACAAAAAATCGATAGATGATGACGCATTCACAAAGTGTCGTAGTCGTATTCTTCATGATTCATTAGAAGCAATCTATACAAGCAAAAAATAAATAAATTAGTGAATCAAAGTATATACGTATATACCTGCTGTTGGCCTGTTGCCTGCTGCCTTGCTGTTGCTGACGACCTGAACCTCACGTTGCCGTTGGCCTGTTCGCTGGCGTGTGGCATGCTGCTGCCTCGCCTGGCCGCCTCCCGGCGCCGCCGATCCGTTGCTGCCGCGTCGCCCGGGCGCCTGCGACTGCAATGCGCGTGCGGCACAGCTGCTCGCCTGCCGTGACCGATGGGATGAAAGCAAGAAAAAAAGGCCGGTTTCTTAATGGGCTGCAAACTTGCTTCTCTATTTTACATCTTGGGCCACTGAAATACACACAAAAAAGGCCCAGGAAGGAGGTCAGGCGGCCAGCACCACGACCTGCTCGTCTTCAACCTCCGTCAGCGATGAGCAGCGCCGCCAGCCCCTCGTTCCCTGTGATTAATGGATCAAATTTTTAAGGGGGGGCTAAGGGGGGGCTCCATTGGCTCTGCCAGGGTAGGGGGGGCTTGAGCCCCGGCAGCCCCCCCGGCAGATCCGCCCCTGCATCCTCTATATCATCCTCTATCCACTCTATCTACTGTAGGACCCACTTGTCACTTTATCTAAATATATCCATAAGTGATTTAGTTTTGAAGGATTTATTGAGACGAATTTAATGGTGCAATCGAAATTTAATTTGGATTTTTGGTTTATGAGTTATAGCATTTTTTTCCTTGGTTTAGCTAGTAGGGCCCGCCACTTCGCACTATAGAGTAAACACTGTACTACTCTAAATATAGAGTGAGAGAATGGATAGAGTATCGTTTTAGAGTATCCGGTGCAGCAGTTTTTACTCTATATTCATACTCTAAAGCTTTAGAGTATCATTTAGAGTATGCTGCTGCGGACAGTCTAAGCTGACGTGAGGATGCATCGCCGGCGTGAGAGGCCACGGCAAGGGTTTGGCCCGCAAGCCTCGCCAGCGGAGGAGACAGCGCTGCCGAGGGCTTTCGGGGCGTTGCGGCGGGAGCTACCTGGAGTCCTTGGGGAAGATGAGTCTTGACGAGAGTGTGACTGTGCGTGCCAAATCGATCCTTCCGTTGCTGTGCGCAAAGGGGAACAGATATCAAGGTCATCTGCCACGCGTCAAGCTTGAGGATGAGCACGTCACTGAAGAAATTGTATTGAGCTGCTTGAGGCGGGCCATGGTTCAGTTCTCTTCACTGTAAGCGAGCGATGGGCACTGGCCTGGTGATTTTTGAGGGAAACTGGCCTGGTGATTTCAGCGGGGTCATGTTCATCTTGCCTGGTTTGGTGCGCGTAATTTCTGCACAAAACGCCTTGTCCGGTCTGTGCAACCTGGTCTTGGCCAGCCGGCGTGGCCAGGCGTTGAGCGGGACCAGCCGGCGCGGCCAGGACTTCACCGGCCACCGCGGCCATGGCATCCGGTGGCTGGGCGTCCATTGCTACCGGAGGCGATGGGTGGCGGCAACAGGTACGCACCGTGCAAATGAACAGAAGGGCAAATCGTCTTGTTAGATGCCAGATACACGAAGGAATACTAGAAAAAGAAGAAAATACACATAATAGCCAAAAAAAATCAAGTGTCCAATGTTTGGAGTCCTATTTTTATGAATCAACGTTTGGACTCCCAAAACTCGTCCTCTATTCCCTTGGTGCAGTAGAGGACTTGGATCACTTGTTCTTCTCCAGCACCTTTGCTAGAAGATGTTGGCAAGCTCTGCAAGTTCAGTGGGATGAGCAGCTTAGTCTGCTGCCCCGTGTAGCCCAAGCTAGAGCAAATTCAGCCCTGCCTTTGTTCGTGGATTTGGTAATGATAGCTTCATGGAAAATCTGGAAGGTGAGAAATGAGAAGATCTTTCATGGCAAAACCCCCACTTTCAATATTTGGCTCTGGAATTTCAAAAACCAATGCAATCTTCAAGCTCTTAGATTTAGAGGAGACCTGCGGTCTTTCTTTTGCGCTCGGTTAGATGCCTTCATTTAATTCCTGTTTGTAAGTATACCCCGTATACCCTTTAATACTTATTTTCTTTATTGTTTATAAAAAGTTTGAGCTACTGTGGGGATTGTCAAAGAGTCAAGGTATTAGGCTATCCGCACTCATGGACCTCTATATTCATCCTCTATATGTCTTAGTCAGCAAGATTCTCTTCTCTATACTTAATTCTTCCGCACCCATCTATCCTCTATATCATCCTCTATCCACTCTATCCACTGTGGGACCCACTTGTCACTTTATCTAAATATATCCATGTGTGATCTAGTTTTGAAGGATTTATTGAGACGAATTTAATGGTGCAATCGAAATTTAATTTGGATTTTTGGTTTGTGAGTTATAGCATTTTTCCTTTGTTTAGCTAGTGAGGCCCGCCACTGTCCACTATAGAGTAAGCACTGTACCACTCTAAATATAGAGTGAGAGAAAGAATAGAGTATCGTTTTAGAGTACCCAGTGTAGCAGTTTTTACTCTATATTCATACTCTAAAGCTTTAGAGTATCCTTTAGAGTACCCACTGCGGGTTGTCTTATACAATTGTATTGTCACGTGAGAAGAAAAGGCAAGATAGATGATTCCGACTTGCACTAAGACGTGACGTGATTAAAGGGAGATAAATTTGAAAAGTTATTACATGCATGCAAATTTGTGAAATGCACATGGCATGTACATAAAAAAGATAATGGATAAAATACAAAGATAAAAAATAGGTAAAATCTTATCTTACTTCTGTACCTTTTTATTTTTACTAGTAAATATGCCCGTGCGTTGTAACGGGAAATATGCCCATGCGTTGTAACGGGAGAAAATATTATCAAACGTTTAACTTGTTTGCTTTATCTTTTTTAAATTGCAGCGGCATTGTATTTTAGTATTTCTAGTGTATTTCCTAATTTTATTTTCCAAAGAAAAAGGAAGTATATGACATTAGCATGATGACATGCAGACATCACTGCTGGAGCTGAGCCATGTTCGCTGCTTATTTTTTTGCTGTATATATATTTCAGAAACTTTTTTGTTTTCGTAGGAAACGGGTACGTTGGTTTTTATGTTTATTTTTTGCCATATATATTTTTTTGAAACCTTTTTTTGCCGTTGGAAACGTGTAAGTTAGTTTTTTATGGTGTTTTCTTTGCCGTATAGAGTGGGGCTCGCGTTGTCGTACTTGAACTAAAGCTGTAGTATGGGCAGTATGGCGGTTGACACAATGAAATCTGTTGCCGTGGTGGCCGTGCCGTTCCCGGCGTAGGGCCATCTGAACCAGCTGCTTCACCTGTCGCTGTTGCTGGCGTCACGGGGCCTCTCCGTGCACGACGCGGCAACGCCGCCGCATGTGCGGCAGGCGCGGGCGTGCACGAATGAGACCCCTGCACGCTAGGCTCCATCGAGTTCCACGACCTCGACGTGTTGGCGTACGACTCTCTGCCTACCGACCTTGCCGCGCCGTCGCCGTTCCCGAACCACCTCATGCCCATGTTCGAGATCTTCGCCGCAGTGGCGCACGCCCCGCTGGCCGCGCTCTCGGAATAAAAAAAGACAAGAAAAAATTGAAGTCCACGATAATAGAGAGAGCCGTATAAAAAAAAGGGCATGTGAAAAATATGAGACTTCACAGTAGCAACAAAGCGAGTTAGAGGTTGATCTATTTGGATTAGTATCAACCTAGTCTTATATGTAATCTTAGTTGAGTAGAAGTCTTACTTACGTCATCAACCTAGTCTTATATGTAATCTTAGTTGAGTAGGAGTCTTACTTACATCTTACGCGGAAATTTTGCCTCTTTATTATTACTAGCAAAAGTGCCCGTGCGTTGCAACGGGAGAAAAAAAATACGTTAGTAGAAAATGAAGACATCAGTGTTTTATTCTTTCTATTAAAATTTGAACCTTAATATTGGTAGTAATATAACAATTTCCTGTTAAATCTATAAAAAGATGCCCCGTACGTTCTAGTAGAACTCATATATATTAGAATTGAACTCCATATTATCGCTAGATTCTAACACATGAGCACGGCTTATGAGTCAAAGAGCCTAGAAGTGTTTGATATTGGCTCAAATTAGTTGATGACAACTTTCGTTTTAAGGGACCGAGGATGATGAGCCCAAAGCTCATCAAATTATTCAATTTGGTTCATTTTTATTTGATGCAAAGAAAAGCAAGACGAAGAATGTAGCTCTATCAATCATTGCCCATTTGCTAGTCAAGCTAATATTTGAAGGAGATGATTTTCTCATGAAAACTGAGAAAGAAGCCGAGAAATTATACTGATATTGGCTCTACTCTACTGGAATTCAAAGATAAATTACTGACTACCTAATTGGCATCGTTCAGAGGCCTTTTTTCTTTAACTGCACTGGTGCCATAGTATACACATGTGCATGTGTAGAGCGTAGGGAGGAGACATGTACATGTGTGCAGGAGGTCAGACTTAGTTGTTTAATATTCAAGTTTTAGTTTGGGTTTTTCGTTACTATATATCAGTCCGATTAGGAGCTTGGAGATATATATCTTGTTCGTCGATTCAGAGTTCAGAGTTGTGAGGTTTCTGAATGAACATGTGAGGTTTCTGAATGAAGGGCACGCACCCGTGCGTTGCAACGGGAGAAAAAAACGTTAGCAGAAAATGAAGACATCAGTGTTTTATTCTTTCTATTAAAATTTGAACCTATAATATTGGTAGTAATATAACAATGTCCTGTTAAATCTATAAAAAAGATGCCCCATACGTTCTAATAGGACTCATATATATTAGAATTGGACTCCATATCATCGCTAGATTCTAACACATGAGCACGGCTTATGAGTCGAAGAACCTAGAAGTGTTTGATATTGGCTCAAATTAGTCGATGACAACTTTCGTTTTAAGGGACCGAGGATGATGAGCCCAAAGCTCATCAAATTATTCAATTTGGTTCATTTTTATTTGATGCAAAGAAAAGCAAGACGAAGGATGTAGCTCTATCAATCATTGCCCATTTGCTAGTCAAGCTAATATTTGAAGGAGATGATTTTCTCATGAAAACTGAGAAAGAAGCCGAGAAATTATACTGATATTGGCTCTACTCTACTGGAATTCAAAGATAAATTACCGACTACCTAATTGGCATCGTTCAGAGGCCTTTTTTCTTTAACTGCACTGGTGCCATAGTATACACATCTGCATGTGTCGAGCGTAGGGTGGAGACATGTACATGTGTGCAGGAGGTCAGACTTAGTTGTTTAATATTCAAGTTTTAGTTTGGGTTTTTCGTTACTATATATCAGTCCGATTAGGAGCTTGGAGATATATATCTTGTTCGTCGATTCAGAGTTTAGACTTGTGAGGTTTCTAAATGAACATGTGAGGTTTCTGAATGAAGGGCACGCAGCTTACCATTCACGAAGACGACTTTGGTGGCCTGGCAGAAGGACACGACGGAGATGTTGACGAGACGCAGCATCTCGTCGATCACCTTCATCAGATCAGAATCAGATAGATATACATAGAGAGTTCATCAGTTAGTCCATATGTATGAATTTGCTACCTGCTTTGCATTTGCATGCATCGTCACTGAATGGATCGGAACAGACCAGACCTGAGCGTCAGCCCTTGCTGTGACGCTAGGATGCTCCTCATGATCGTCTCCTGCTCCGCCTGGCATGGCAAGAACAAGTTAAGAACATGCAATCAACCAATGCAATCTCATCTCATCTGCAAATGTGCGGGTTTCAGGCTTTCAGCTGAGAGCAAAAGATGCAATCTTTTTCAGGGTTCAGACCCTACGTGCGCACCTTTGCCTTTGCGAAGATATCCAGGTTCTCCTGCAGGAACACAGTGTCCCACATGGTGATGTGGCCGGACGACTCGTGCCCGGCGTTGAGGTACATGATGAGCACGTCGATGATCTCGTCGTCGTCCAGCCGCCGCCCGCGCTCGTTCGCCGCCTCGATCAGTCGGTCTGTCATGTCCACTCCTCTGCCGGAGCCGGAACAACATGAGAGCCCCCTGGCCCTGGCAGCGCACCGCTCGTCCAGCACGCCCTAGATACAGAAGAAACTTGCTGTGTCACTCCTCTTCCAGCAAAAAAACCGCGGCCGATTGGACTGTAAGGCACAATTCCAATCCCCAATTCTCTGTAGTCCATAGAGTACAATGAAATTCGTGTTAAATCAGAACCACACTTGAACTTTATTAATGAACTTCGTGGAACAGAGCTTGTGAGTGATGGAGAGCAAAGCTCACCTGCAGAGTGGCACGATCTCAGGCTCGATGTCACGGGACCAGAGCGACCACTCCATCTGCACAGCGGTAATGGGATGCACGGCGTGCGCGCGGCGGATCGTGTCGGGGCTCGCCTCCGACAAGCCGATGTGCTTGACCTTCCCCTCCTCCACCAGCTTCTTGAGCTCACCAATCTGCATCGATTTCGGCACAATAGTTCATAATAGCAACAGCAGCAGCGACGTCGGCGAGGCAAGCAGAACGGGAGCAATGTGGCCAAGAGATGCAGACCGTGTCCTCGATGGGGACGTTGGTGTCGACGCGGTGCTGGTAGTAGAGGTCGATGTAGCCGGCGTCGAGGCGGCGGAGGCTGGCCTCGCAGCAGGCGCGCACGTACTCGGGCGTGCCGCACACGGTCATGCCGGCGGCGCCCTGCCCTATCCCGAACTTGGTGGCCACCTGCACCTGCTCCCGCGGCAGCTGCTTGAGCGCCTTCCCCAGGAGGGTCTCGTTGGTGTGGGGCCCGTAGGCGTCGGATGTGTCGAAGAAGTTGCCTCTTTATTATTAGGTATAGATTACTCCAGTTAAACCACCTTTGGTGTTCCCACGTCGGTGTCACCACGAGTCCGTTTTGGTTTTCGTTCGCTAGATTTGCATCAGTTTTTCTGCGGTTCGTGTCATATACTCGGACTTCATTTTCCTGTTGAACGTTCCATACATGGGTAGGTGCTATGCATATGTTCCATCCGTACGTGACTTCTTTGATTTTTTGGGGTTTTTTCTTTTCTAGCTCCTGTTTTCTCTTATAAGATAAATATTTAAAATAAATAATAAATATAGTATTATAGGTTTTAAATCCTTTCTTAACAAACAAATATTATGTGTTTTCTTTGATACGGATTTAGTCAAAAAATTAGATTTGCATAATTTATTTTTGATCGGTTGCACATTTGAGAATAGGAGACGGAGATGTTTTGGAATCGGACTCCGTATCACGCTAGACAAGAGCTATCAACGGTGTTATATATATATATATATATATATATATATATATATATATATATATATATATATATATATATATATATATATATATATATATATAAAGAAACTCTTCATTGTCCAGTACTTAGGGGGAGCCGGACAAAAAAATGGATAGACCGAAAAAAGAGCCTGAAATTTTGCCTCTTTATTATTAGGTATAGTTAACTACTCCCTCCGTTCTAAATTATAAGACATTTTAGCTTTTCTAAATACATTATTTTTACTATGCATCTAGACATAGTGTATATCTAAGTGGGTAGCAAAAGTAATGAATCTATAAAGGCCAAAACGTCTTATAATTTGGAATGGATTGAGTAGCAAATATGCCCGCGCGTTGCAACGGGAGAAAAAACTTCTACACATTCATGCAAAACGATAATGTGAATGGTACATATCTACTTATGTATTTTGCTTTTTTAATTTATTTCATGCTGACCGTCACATCCATAATACAAGTTAATGCTGACAATAAATAACAATATCCTATTAAACCTATATCGAATTAAAATACACCTTAATATATTTTCTTTTTGTTGCAAAGTGCATAATTGTTTAGATATAGATATATCAAAACTTTATAGCTTTTTCATACTACCGATGTGTTTCTATGACTCAATATCGACCTTTTTTACGCATCATATCAACCTCTGTAACTTTTTTGTCAATGTGTCAGGATTGGTCTGTCTTCCAATGATTATGACAGGATATCTCTTGAATTTTCACATGGAAGCCCTTGTCAGGATTTATGTGAATACATTTGTTTAGATTTTATTAGTCAATATTCTACCCAAGATTCCGGTTTCAAAAATAATTAGTTGTACTAATCCATATTTTAATAAAAATAAGTTTTATTTTTATCAAAACTACATCAGATGGTGTAAATCTTTCTTCTCAAAACTCAAAACCTAATGCGCAAACAAATTAAACATAGTAAGTGTTGAAAAGTAGGGGTTATACCCTGGGGCTTGTCTTAAGCAAGAATGTGACAACAGAAAGTTAGTGAAGACTTTGAGAACACCGACAATGAGGACATCCTCCTTGTACTCCTCGGCCACCTCCACGTTTTCCAGATCTCGGTCATTGCCAAAATTATATGCATGTAATATATGCGAGGATGATTTAATACACCTATAGATAAAAGCATGATCTAACAAGATTAATAACATTTATGGATAGATCACTTTTTTACGAAGCTAACAAAAGTGGTTTAGAATTTTTCTGATTTTTCTATGATTTTTTTTTTAATTTTGCAAGATCTGCATGCATGTTGGGTGAGCTGATGCATGTATGCGGGGTGTATAGAGGTGACGTGTGGGGCAGCATGTCTCGTGTCCTTGCTGGACACGGCAGGCGAGCTGCTGTGCTGAGATGAGGCGCCTGGTTTGGCTCAGCAGGTTGAAAAGAGTATTACCAGACAAGAAGCTAGAATGTGAATAGAGATCAGTGTTGAACGAAAAAAATTATGGTAATAAATTTTGCCAGCTTATTATTAGGTAGTAGGTGAGAAAGTGTTCAAGATTTAAGTTTATACGGTTTGATTAGTTTTTTAGAGCTCATTGGCTAATTCATGTTATAATAACAATATATTTCTAATTAAACAACTTAGTAATAATAGGAATATTTCTTTATTTAAGTAAGGGACAACGTTTTAAGAGATCCGTAATACTTTATTTATTATTTAAGAGCATTTACATGGTGTTTAAACGGGCTAAACGACCGTTTAGGCGAACAGTGATCCCAACAAGAGTACAAAAAACTGAGAGAGGTCACCCGTCATAATCATCGATAGATAGACCAATTCTTGACACGTCGGAAAGTACTCATTGCCAACTTTAATAAATATTAGAATTGTATATTTTTAAAGGTTGTCAAAGGAAGTCACGAAACTCAATGTTTAATTGTAGCAATACATGCATAATAGGAAATTAAAATTATGATATATTTACATCTAAATATTTCTATGCTTTGCAATAGGGAAAACAATATATAAATTTTGTATTTTAATTTGATACATGCTTAATAGGATATTGTCATATTATTGCAACTAGACCACTATTAACTTAGTACTATGGGTGTCTTGTTACCATGAAATAAATTATAAAAAAATTATAGAAAGGATAAAACATAAATAAATATGTACAATTTATGTCTTTGCTCTACCCATTTTTACTCCTGTTGCAACGCACGGACACTTTTGCTAGCTAGCGCAGCTGGGGCAGCCCTGGGAAAGCTAGTGCCAGCTATGTGCAATTGTTGCAACCCCCACCCTAAATGGCACAGACAATATAAAGGGTTGGGACAAAGGAAAAAGGCACGTGACGAAAAAACCACAAAGATAGGAGCAAACAATTTGCTATTGAACGTGGAAAGTTAGTTGGAGAAGAATTTTAGGAACTTCCTATTTGTAGCCTCTGTGAGCGTGAAAACTGTCTCTGCTCATGCCACATATAATACAATAAATTATTCTTCCGTTGCAATGCACGGGTATGTCCCGGGTACATCCGATGCGAACTCCTCGTCAATAAGGATGAGATCGCATTATATATATATAATGCGATCTCATCCTTATTGACGAGGAGTTCGCATCGGATGTACCCGGGACATCTCTGATTCCTGTTCGCATCGGATGTTCCTTGGCCATAGTTGGCCATCGGGCCAGCCCGGTTCGGCACGGCACGGGCACGGGCCAAGCACGGCCTGCTGGGTGTCGGGCCTGCCGCTGCGTGCCTCGTGCCTAGCCTTCGGCCCAAGCACGGGCTTGCGGGCCAAAATTCATGTCGGGCCGGCCCGAGAAGCACGGCCCAGCCAACATGTCGGGCTGGCCTGAGGTCCACAGAGAGAGGGAAGGGGGGAGCATGAGGCTAGGGTGGCCGCCGTCGACGCGCTCGCCGCTCGCCCCGAGGCAGTTCCGGCCGTCGGCGCCCTCATCACTCGCCCCTGAGGTAGATCCGGCCACCGGCGCGCTCGCCCTGGAGGTGGAGCCGCTTGCGAAGGCATGGAGGAGGCAGTCTCCGCGCACGAGAGGGAGACGGTGGCCACGCGCGAGGGAGGCGCCGTCGCAGGGAAGAGGCAAGCAAGGCCGAGAGGGAAGCGTGAGCTATGACTGCGAGGTGAGAAGGCGAGCGGGGCGAGTGGGTGACCGAGTGCGGTTGCGATGCTGCTGGTGTGGGACAGGGAGAGTCACGATCTTGCGACTCGCGACGCAAGCGTGTAACACCCCTGGTGTTATAGTAACTAAAAATTTGCCATGTCATCATATGCACTGCAAAGCATTCATGATTAAGTTAACCATGATGGGCATCAACTCAATTTAGTTTACATTTCTTAGGTTGAAAGTGTTTCTGTGATGTGTGACTCGAATCAAAAACCCTAATTTCGAATATCACCGCAAATACTTAGTTTGTGCCCTATGTAACTTGAGGTGTACGACCGTGTTGTACTCTAGTGTCAAGTGTAGGGTATGAGCTCAAGTCCAACCCATAAAATGAAGCTTCAACTTTGAGTTTGAAGTTGGAATCCAAAACTTGTTGCAAGTTTCCGATTCGAACTTGAATTCAGATTTGGGGAATTACTAAAAGATTTTCAAAAGTCAACTTGGTCAACCAAGTGTGGCATTTGGTCAAACATGTGATGCTTGACTTAATGATGCCCTTAGATGATGGTGTGATCACTAAATAATCACCAATTAATGTAGCAACAAGTTTCAATTTGAAATTCTTTCGAAAACCTAAAAATTCAAAATCCTAGATGTACCCCTTTTGTGTAATTCAAAATCTAAGTAAATTTTGGGGGTGAGCCAAGAATCAAAGTTGTAGATATGGTCTTGTTGTACAACTTTGATTCTTGGAGTTTTCAAAGTTTTAGTGTAAAAGTGGGAGTAATTTTGAAAAGATTCAAATCTCAAATTTGACCCCTTTTCATTTCCCTATTCCAATTTCCAAATGGAGGCATAATTTAAAATAGGTCTGAATAGCAAAGTTGTAGGTCTTGCCTAGATGTACAACTTTGGTACTTTGAGTTTTTGAAGTTTCAATATAAATTTTAAAGTAATTTTGAATTCACCAATTTCCAGAAAGTGTCCCCTTTTAAATTCAAATTTGAAAAACTAAGCTGAATTTGAAAAGTTTATGTTGAGAAAGTTGTAGAGCTTTAAAAATTGAGCAACTTTTGTTTTTACAGATTTTCAACTTTTATAGAAAATATGAGAGTAATTTGTAAGGTTGAGTCAGTGGCAGTTTCGTAAATAAGTTGAAGTCGGCCTCCAACGGCAGGGCGCCACCTCCTGCTTGCCGCCGGCGGCCTTCGGCCAGCTTCCAGGTACGCCGCGGTCGCTAGCTGCCTCTTCAGCATAACCAGGCCATCCTCGCGTGGCACCTTCGAGTTGGTTTGCCTCGTCTACAAAGCCTCGCACCGTCGTCTTCGGTTTCTCTTCTCCCTCTATTTCCTCACCACCGCCATAGCTCCGCCACTCGCTACTGCCCCCTCCGTTGAGCCATCTCCAGCCAACCTAAGAGCTCCACCAAGGTCTCCTCACTCCCACGCACCACTTAGGCCCGCTCGCACTAGCCCATCTCGCCCGGAGCACCCGCACAGCTGTTCCTTCCTCTCCTCCGGTGACCGAGCGTCACCGTTGTAAGGTCCAACTGGCTAGAGGGGGGTGAATAGCCTATTTAAAATCTACAAGCTTCACTAAACAAGCACGTTAGTATAAAAGATGGCTAAGCTAATTCTAGCACTAGCTCAACTACACTATGCAAGCCACCTATATAATTCTAGTGAAGCAAGACTATGATCTCTAATACACACCAACAAGACTAAGTCACTAAGCTACTTACTCCTATGTGATAAAAACCACACTAAGATTAGTACAAGAAAGTAAAGAGCAAGTAACTTGATTCTTATACCAACGATGTAGAGAAGTAATGCACTCGAAGAATCAATCACAATGATCAACCACAAGAGAAATCCTCGGCAAAGAGATGACACAAGATTTTTACCGGGGTTCACTTGCTTCCCGGCAAGCTACTCCTCGTTGTGGCGATACACCCACTTGTTGGTTCATGAACTAATCGACTATCAAGAGTTGAGCCCTCGGTGGGCGCCGCACAACCGCACACAAGATAGGGATCCTCCAAGCCACGAGCTCCACTAGAGTATCCAATTTGCGAACTCCCGCGGGGAAGGATCAAGAACCCCTTACAACACTTGGTGAGTGCTCCAACAATCTCTAATTGCGAGCTCAATCACCTCCGCTGCTCCAAGCCGTCTACCGTGTCGGGAAACACGGAAGAGTAACAAGAAATCTGCAGCAACTCGAAGATTAAGTGCCTCTAGAATGCAACTCTCAAGCAATGCACTTGAATCTCACTCAATCTCACTCAAGATGTGCAACCAAGCAAAGAGATAAGTGGAGGGGTTGTTCTCTAGCTCAAAGGATGTCTCTAGGTCTCAAAATGTGCAAGAGTTCCCCTCAAACCCTGGCCAACTTCTATTTATAACGAAGGGGTACGCAGCTAGTCGTTACCGGATGACGCAGTGCAAATCATGCTGACCTGACGCTCTGGTCAGGGTGACTGGACACATTCGGTCACTACAAGACTAACGTGAACAGTGCGCGTCAGAAGTTATCATTGCCATGATCGGACGCACTCTAGCGTTTGACCGGACGTGCTGCACCTGGTGTCCGGTCAGAGTCCAGTAAGCTCCCACCGCGACCGAACACGTCCGATCACACGTGACCGGACGCGCCGCTGAAAGTCCCTAGTTTGGTTTTGGCTAATTGATGAAACCTAGCACTAACCTTTGTATCTAAGTGGATGATTTAGATAAAGGTGGTCATTGAATATGAGACATGACATTGACTCATATGACCAAAATGGTGAAGACCAAGATGAGGCTTGGCTCGATGGACCGGTTGTGAAGGTGAAGGGCAAGTCGAGGCTTCGAAGCGAAGGACCATGCGACGGTGAAGCTTGAGCAAGACTTGGCGCTGATGGACCGATGCAACGGTGAAGAGTAAGTGAAGTCAAGGTCGATGGATCGAGACGGTCATGTGATGATATGAAGTGGATCATATCATTTGGAGAAACAAAATGGGCTCAAGGCAAAGGTATAACCATAGGACCATTTTGTTTTACACTCAAGACACCATAGAGGGTGTGAGTGGTTTAGGGTCGATAGCCGAACTATTAAGAGGGAAAGTCTTATCGGTTATTCGACGCACGGGTGCCACTAGGTGAATTCATGAAGTGCATTGCATGTAGGGCCTAGTGAGCTAACTGAAAAACCTTTGAAAATGATTGAGAACATGCTAACACACAAGCACATAGAGATGTACACTTGATGGTGTTGGCACATTTGCAAAGGTGGCGTTGGTCGCGTTGTGGTTTGCGGGTAGAGAGGGGTTTGGGTTCCTCTCTCCCTCCCGCCGAGCTTGCGAGCGTGGGATTCAGGCGTTTTCGGGGAAATGAAATGTCTATTTTCCACTACGCCGGAAGTCAGAAAAGAAACGGAGGCGAACGGAGGTCACAGAGGTGACCGGACGCTGCACCAGACGCGGTCATGTTTGACCGGACGCGTCCGGTCAGTACAACGCAGCAGTCAGGCATGCGGGCTAGGGTTTGCAACCGGCGTGTCCGGTCACTCGCGGGACCGGAGCGTCCGGTCGGGCACCCAGAGGAACAGTGCGTGGCAAAGGGCTGAGCAGACGTGCGGCGCGTCCGGTCACACGCGATCGGATGCGTCCGGTTGCGAAGGGTGCTTACTGGACTCCAACCGGACGCTGGCACTGTCGCGTCCGGTCGTTGCGTGGAGCGCGTCCGGTCGATGCGTCACGGGCGCGCGGTGTTGTGCGATCGGCGCGTCCGGTCGGTTGAGCAGCACGTCCGGTCGTGCGATGACCGTTGGAACACTATGTCGACTGTTGAAATTAGATGGCCGCGTTTGAATTCGAGGAACACGTGATGGCGCAGGGCTACCGGACGCGGTGAAGCGCGTCCGGTCAGTTTTGACCGGCGCGTCCGGTCGCTTGCGAAAAACACCCAGTGGATTGCTAACGGCTCTATTTGTTTGGGGTGCTTATAAATACATGTTGGCTAACCCTTGGGGAGCTCTCTTGGCATTTCTAACACTCTTGTGCATCCTTTGAGCTAAAGCTTCTCCTCCCACTCATCTCTCTTGCTTGATTGCAAATCAAAAGTGAGATTGAGTGATCCCAAAGTGCATTGCATAGCTTGAGGGCATCTAGTGGCACTTGTGGGTGGTTTAGCCGGTGGATTTCTTGTTACTCTTGGAGAGTACCGCTCCTAGCCGGCTTGGAGATTGTTGTAGGCGTTGGCAAGAGAAGGTGATTGTTCTTGGCCACATCCGGTTGATTGTGAGAGGTTCTTGTGCTTTCCTCGGCGGGACGCCAAAAGCAACTCTAGTGAAATGCGCGTGTCATTGAGTTACCTCACTTGAAAATGGTGTCTTGTGGTGCCTCGCGGGGCGTGCCTAGAGGGGCAAGTGACTTGAGGGTCACACCGGGAAACCATCTAAGTGTTGGTCGACACAACCGGTGACGTAGCTTGTCGGTGCACAAGTGAACACCGGGTGAACAAAAATATTGTGTCTCTTGTCTCCCGGTGATTGGTCTTCATTTTGTGTTGTTGTCAATATTGATTGATTGTATATCATCTTGGTGATTGGAAACATCTTCACTCCACCGTCGGTATAAGAATCATAATCCTCTCTCTTGCACTTACTTTTACTAGATTATCTTGTGTAGCTCTAGTGGTAGCTTTACTAGTAGTGTTGTTAGCTTGCTCTCTAGTGTAAAATTAGTGACATAGTTCTTGGGTGAACTAGAGATCATAATCTACTAGAGTTGTGGATAGGAGGTTTGCATCACAACCCTTGGCTAAGTAAAACTCGCCTTACGCCGTTTGTTATTCTAACAAGTTTACTTAGTGGTATTTGTAGAATTTTTATAGGCTATTCACCCCCCTCTAGCCATCTAGGACCTTACAGCGCCCCGCAATAATCGCGCCTGAGCCCGACCCGTCCCCGCGCGCTCGACCCCAAAACGGAACGCGAACCAAACGCACGTGCGCCACTCAATCACGCCGCAGGTGCCCCTCACGCGCCCGCATACCGTGGGCCCGCTCCACTCTCATGCACTCCCGTGCCGCTCCTACCATGCGCCCACTGCCGCCTGACACGCACTGTATGCTGCATGCACCAAATGCTAGACACAATACTAGAAATTTTGACACGCTAAAAGACAATGCTAGAAACCTACGGAGTACATGCAGTCATGGTAGGGACCACATGCAGTATATCAGTACTATGATTAGCTTCAGTATTTGTTAGTACAATTGTTCAGTATTTGTTAGTATTGTCCTCTCTTTTCCTTTCGATTAGTACTCTTCGGTATATGTTGATATGTTGATTTCAGTACTTGTCAGTACAATCCTTCAGTATCCGTCAATTTTTGATTCAGTAGTTAACAGTATGTTTCAGTATCAGTCAGTATTGTTTGGTATCGTTCAGTATACTGATCTTTATAGTTGCTATTATCTTTAGGCAGTTGTCAGTATTTAAGTATGTTTAAGTACTATGTCAGTACTATGATTCCATTAGTCGCTTTCAGTAGCTATGAATATTTTTATTTCAGTACTTGACGGTATTCAGTATCTTCCTGGTCAGTATAATCCTTCTTCAGATGTTGATATGTTGAATGTACTTGTTAGTACTTGTTTCAGTAGCTCGCATGATTTTTCGTTCTGTATATGTCAGTTTTCAGTAACTCTCAGTATCTGTTATTAGTACCCATTGGTTTATCTCATTTTTCAGTTTCTCTCAGTATATCTGTTATTAGTACTCATTGGTTCATCTCATTTTTCAGTATCACTCAGTATATGTCAGTTTTCATTGTTCAGTATGTCTCGGTATATGTCATTAGTACTCATTAGATCATCTCATTTTCCTAGTATATGTCAGTTTCAGTGTTCAGTATTTCTCAGTAACATTTAACAGTATTCAGAGCACAGCCATTCATGCGAGATCTGAACTGGACGCCGGCAATTCCTGCGAGCATGAGCTTGCTCCTGGCGGCGCTGTGACTCTGCGGCTGGTGCATCTGACGAGCTTCGTATCTGCGTCGTGGAGGCGGGAGGCATGTAGAGTGGCTCATCTCGATGGAGGAACAGAGACGGACGAATTGGGAAAGGCACGGCGGCGATCGGCGCGGTCGCGGACGATGGGTCGCGGATGGTGCACGGCGGGCATCACGGCCACGGAGGTAGTAGGAGCGGCCACGGATTGCGCGCGTCGGGCGTCGCGGCCACGGGAGGTGTGAGGCACGGCTGCGCGGCCCCCGCGCACGCAGCCATGGCATGCGGGGCGCGCAGAGGTCTCCCCGTCCTGTGAGCTCCGACGGCGGGTCAAGGCGGCGGTCTGCCGGACGGGCGGGGTCGAGCCATGGGATGGAGCTGCGCTGATGTGGTCTGAGGTGGGGGCGGACCGGTGTGGCGGCGGGGGAGGGGGCGACGGCGAGGTGGTTAGTGGGATGGGGGCCGGAGGCCGAAGTCGAGGTGGACCATGGACGGAGGCCGAGGCGTCGTAGTTTCCATGGGTGGCGGCGCGATTCGATTCGGTGGGTCAGGGAAGAATCCGGGAAAGACGGTGTTTATTCATCAGGTGGGCACGGGAGGCGAGGTGGCTGGTTGGTGCGGTCGGGGTTAGGGGTGGGCTGGTTGGTTGGTGCAGTCTGATCGGGTGGATGGGTGGGTTGGCTATGTCTTGGTGTAGAATATATATATATATATTGTTAAAAATCGTAGTTCATCTTTATCTTGCAATTTCACTATAGCAATTTTTTTACTTTTCAATGCATTGCCCCGTATTGTTTTCTGCTAGCTGCATCTATCGGATCTGATGTGATACGGCAATGCCTAAACCTTTAGTGACTGAACTCATGAACAAGTAATTTTGTATTGAATCAAAACTTACTGCAATTACACGTAGCTTGAGGGACGATTGTATGTACCCCATCTTCTCTTCTCAATTAATGGATGAAACCTGAAGTGTGTAGAGCATCTTCAAGAGTTCTTCATATTTTGTTCCTTAAAATATGGTGTTTGTCAACTCCTAAATTAGTATAGGAAGAAAAAAGAAGTCATCTCCAAGAGTTTCCTATATTTCTATCCAAAACGTTTTTTTTCTCGGCACTTTTTCTTACGACCCGGTCTCATATTTTGTATCAGGAACCCTGAATTTGTTTCTGTACGCGTTTAAACCTTTCTACCATATCTTTCTCTCTTGCGCTTTTCTCACCTGGAACCCTGTCTTTCTTCCTTTTTACTAGATAGGCCGGGAAACTCCGGATGCGCGCTCTTGGACCGCGCGCATATATGCGCGCTCGGGATAGATTTTTGCGAGATTGGAAAAGATGGGGAGGGAGGATGCCAAACTATTAGATAGGGTTTTTTCTCATTTTGCCAAAAAATTAAGAATGAAAAAACCAGATGACAAACTGTCGGAGATGCTTAGGAATGACTTTTCGTTCCAAAAGGACTCCGGTTTTTGGGAAATCTTGATACACTCTCTCCTGGTATGGTATCATGAAGCCGCAGTTAGGAGAAGAGCATCTCCAATAGTTTGGTAAATTTTGTTTCCCAAATCTCATTGTTTGCCAACTTCTAAAATAATATAGGGAGAAAAAAAAGATCTCATCTCCAATAGTTTGGCAAATTTTGTTTCAAAAAACCCAAAAACCCGCTAAAGAAACGAAAAGACCCGCTAAGCGAACGAAGAGCCCCGTTAAACGAACGAAGAGCCCCGCTAAGCACGAGAAAACTACGATGCGCGGCCGGTGCCCCGCGCGCATATATGCGCGCAATCGACCGAGATTTGCCAACTTGCCAAAGATGCCAAACCCAGATACCAAACTATTGAAGAAGTATTTTTCTCAAGGATAATATATACCTTGCCCTAACTCAGTAATAGTATGAGATCTAGTAAAAGTAAGAAATAGTTGGTGCAAGACCCACATAATAAGCAAAAAATGCAGCCCGTAAACAAATGTGTCGAAGAGAGATGAGTGAGGCAGATCTAATTTGTTTGTATTCCTATTCTTTTTGCGGGTAAAGAGAGTTTGTATTTCTATATGACCAGGTAACAAGCTTATTACTACCGGCTAATTGTTGTTTAACTACATGTTCCCCCCAATGCTTCGTACATGATGGTAATAGGATCCCCCCACAATTATTATCACCTTCTAGAGCAAGTTGTGGATGCCATAAGCATGACTACTAGCTAGGTAGTTTATATTAGTATAGTATGTCTCATTTGCAGGCGAGGACTTCGGAAGACTATGGTCATGCTAAGAGGAGGAAAGAAATCCGGTCTATATATTATTAAAGACATTTGCAGGCAAGGACCTCGGAAGACTCTGGTCAAGCTAAGAGAAAAGAATTCCGGTCTATATATTAAAGACATGTATGGGACACGCGGATACCATCAAGATGAATTAACCGAATCAACATCATTGGCGCGAGAGCTATCAGAGAATCGGGATGAGAATGTTGAAAACCGAGTATGATAAACTCAAATCTATGGGGATGCTGCAGTGCGAAGCCTATAAAGAGGAACGGCTCAACATTAACCGTCTGATAAACTCAGTTAACCGATCCATTGCCATTTACGAGCATCAGCACCTGCAAGTAGGATTGTTCTATTTGGTGCCATGTGAAAATAATTACCGTTTTGACATCAAGAGTCATATCTTGCGCATGCCCTTAAAGGAAGCGCTAAAGAGGCGAAGGTTAGACATGAAGAAGAGGAGAGATGTTTTAGCTAAGTCCAACTACATTGCTCCAACAACGAGTTTGTTATTGTACACGGTAGCTTCAGTATTTTTAGGTTGCATTATTGTGATCTTGTGAGAAGATCTCTTATATTGTAGAGGGGTGTAACTTAATTGACTACTCTTTGACAAGTGCACTAGTGTTCCTTTTCTTTGAGCTTTGTTACCGTGCTCGGGAAGAACCGATGGTTCCTCTCTTCAAAACTATTTTACCGCAAGTCTTAATTAAGAAAATTAATTAATTATTATTAAGGTCAGTTTAGTACTTTTCCTACAGCCCAATCTCCCTAACCGACCGTCCCACCCACGAACGCTTCTTCCCGCGTCGCGAGATCTCGCGCTTCCCAGTTCGGCGCCCGCCTCGCCGCCAATTGCGTCAGCGCTGCCGCTGCCCTCACCACTACGACGCGTCTACCTAGGGTTGCGCGCACCTCGCCGTCAATCGCGTCGGCGCCGCCCTCGACGTTGAGCCTCAGCGCTCTTCCTCGTCTCCCTCTCGCTCATGAAGCGCATGAACATCGTCGGGACGTACGTCACGCTTGCCGCGGCGGCAGCGTACGTCTCGCACCGACTGTGGCAGTGTTACGCCGCTCCAGCTGCTGCTCGACCTGTCCGCCAACACGTTATGTCAATGCTGTTCGGCGGCAGGTTCGGCATGGCCGTCCCAGAACAACCGGGAGGTGGCCCGCGACGCGCGGTTGTTCCTGCCCTCCGAGTACCTCACGCCTTCACCTCCGGCCGGGCGTCGCTGCTGCTCGTCAAGGCCGTTCCTCGGAGGCTCGTGCACTGCCCGCGGCCGGTGAGGGAGCTCATGGCGCTGAAATGCGTGCTCGTCCGTGGCGTTCGTGACGACGGCGCTCCAATTTCTCCTTTGTTAAAATCGTAGTTCATATCTTTATCTTGCAATTTCACTATAGCACCTTTTTTTCCCCAATGCAATGCACCATATTGTTTTCGATCTGCTAGCTGCATGTATCTGATCCGATATGCTACGGCAATGCCTAATAAGCCTTAGTGATTAAACACATGAACAAGACATTCTATATTTGACTAACAAATTTAGTGCAAGTATGCACGTACGTAGTTTCAGGGACCATTATATGTGCATCGTCTTCTCTTCTCAATTATTGTTAGTGGATGAATCTTGAATTCTATATTATTAAGCGCTCGTTTTGAAGGGCTTCTCATTCCAAAACGCCTTCGATTTTTCGAAAATCTTGATATGCTTCCTCCTGGTACCGTAGCACGAAGTCATGGTCAGGGAGAAACCCTCCCAAACTATATAGCCCCATAAAAATTCAATTTTAGGGGTAACGATAATATATATATCTTGCCCGAATAACTCTGTAATAGTGTGGGGATCTAGTATAAGTCAGGAATAATTGGTGCAAGACCCACATAATAATGTAGCCCCCAAACAAATGTGTTGAAGAGAGGAGTGGGAGATTTTATTGGTTCATATTCCTATATGACCGGGTAACAAGCTTATTATTATTACCGGCTATTTTTTGTTTAACTGTAGTAGTAGGTTTTTTTTTACCAATTATCAGCTTCTAGAGTTAGTTGTGGACGCCATTAGCATTTTAGTGATGTCTAATTTGCAGGCGGGGACCTTGGAAGATTGTGTTTAAGCCGAGAGGAAAGAAATCTGGTATATATATTAAAGACAAGCTTGGGACACGCAAATACGATCACCAAGATGAACTACTCAAAATGACATCATTGGGTCGCGAAATAATGTTGCGTATCACGATGAGAATGTTGAAAGACAAATATGATGATCTCAAATCTAAGGGGATGCTACGGTGGGTAGCCTATAAAGAGGAACGGGCTAACATTAACCGTTTGATAGACTCTATTAACCGGTCCCTTGCCATATACAAGCATCGGCGCCTGCAAGTAGGATTGTTCTATTTGGTGCCATGTGCAAATGTTTACAATATTGAAATCAAGAGTCATATCTTGCGCATGCCCTTAAAGGAAGCTCTAAAGAGGCGAAGGCTAGACATGAAGAAGAGGAGAAAGATTTTAGCTAATTCGAACTACAATGCTCCTGATACGACTGTGAATAAACATGTAACCATTGTCCGACAATCAGTATTTGGGTCAGAGTGTACAAAGAGGTTGTTACTGTACACCGTAGCTTCTATAGTTTTAGGTTGCATTATTGTATTCTTCTAAGAAGATTCCTTATTTTGTGGAGGGGTGTAATTTTGTTACTTTGTGAGAAGTGCACCGGTGTGCACGTTGATTAATATATGTTTGTTTTTAAAAGGGTTTTGCTAAGGTACTCTTAAATATGTAGTTGTGGACTGTTGATTTGGATAGTAATTATCACATATTACCTCCTACTATGTGGTAATAGAAGAAAAAATATTTTTTTTTGAAATAGGAAAAGGAAGCAACTAGGAAAGATATTTTTTATTGATTAGATATTTGGATCTAATATGCATGCACATATGCATGCTGCGTGGGTCATATGGATATTGCTAATGTGTAGATCTAGCTATATCAAGTTTAATTGATCCCTACTAGTGTTATGTGACTGTGGTGTAATTTTTCTTGAATGTGATATATTTAGATTTATAGGTGTAACGTAAGTTGTAATAATTTTTTTAATAATGATACAACATATATATGTAGACTAGAATCTTGCCCGTGCGTTGTGTGGGAGCAAAATAATATCACGATAATTTAAACAAAACAACATCACGATAATTTATGTTTTGAATGTTAGCAACAATCCATTTTGACCCATCTTCACCAAGTATTCAATTTTTTGTTATGAAACTGAAACAACCTCCTGCCTCCGTATTAGACAAAAAATGCAATTCATCAAGGTGATTGGAAAATTACGAAAATGCCCCTATAAATGCTGCCGAACACTCCCCGTGATTAAATCTGAACTGCAGCATCCAGAGTACTTCACCGAGCGGCAGACATCAAACATGCACAGTTTTTTTTTTTGGGGCCAGTATGGATTTTTTTTTTTACGGGAGACGTGGATATTTCTTCTTACCGAGAGAATGGGTCCCGCTTAGGCCTGCTACTCTATCCTGTTGACGTTTTTTCTTCTGGGACAAAGTTTGAATTGTTGATTTTTTTCCCCGACTGAGGGAGTAATTCATACCGTAACAAACGTCTTCATTCTGTTGGAAGTATCGTCCTGCATATAAGTTTTTTATATATATATTTATTTTAATGAAGCTCGTGATTTTTTTTTTGATCTAACACATCTTCACCATTAACATTTATACACATATACACTGGTCACGCTTTGACGCGCGCGTATACTACATTATTATTGCACGAAGCTACAACACTACTATATACAACTCGATCGTCTGATGTCAAGATACACACGTTTTGAGACGGCACATCGAGCGTGCTGAGCACAGAGAGCTAGCGAACTAAAAAAGCGAGGATTCTGGGTCCGGTACACGCTCCTCTCCAAGGCAGCTCGCATGCGTACGCGCTAGCTGCTTCACTCCCAGACCACCTCGTCACGGTTGAGGCGTGCGGCCGCAGCCATGGACGCGGCCACGCCTCCGGGCCTCGCCGTCCCGTTGTCCCTGTTGCGGTTCTCCGCGCCAGCCACCCCCAGCCTCGCCGTCGCCGTCGCGTTCTGCATGCATGCACCAACAAGAGTCAGAGATAATATCAGTGCTCAGCGGCACGAAACGAAAACGGCACGTCGTACTCGTACCGCGAGGACGTCGCCGATCGTGGCCTTGTCCTCGTCGCGCCACGCCCACGCGTTGTCCGCAGCGGCGGACTGCGCCTACTTGGCTAGGCCGCCGGGCACGTTCGCGTCAAGCCCCGTGGCGCGCGTGCCTCCGCCGCCTGGATGGCGGCCGCGTCGCTGCGCTCCACCGGCGCGTCACCCGCCGCGAGCGCCGTCACCTCGAGCGCCTCGCCGATCGTCACCTTCGTCATATCCTTATCGGCCACCACGGCAGCAGAGGCACCTCTCGCTCCGGCGCCGGCACCGCCACCACCATCGTCGTCCTGCGCGAGGTACTGGCCAGCGACGAACTCGGTAACGACGCGGCCGCCCGGGACGCGGGTCTCGGAGGCGGTGACGCTCTGCACGGCGGTGGCGTCCGTGGCCTGGTCGTGCACTACGGCGCCCATGCGCTCGTTGGCGGTGGCCGCGGGTGCCGCCGGCCCGCCCCTGAACGTCTGGCCGAACGCCAGGTTCTCCGCCGACTGCATCGTGGCCGCGTCCTGCGGCGCCACGGGCTTCTCCGCGAGGCCGCTGCTCACCGCCGGGAACACATCGCCGTAGCGGACGGCGCCCTGCTCTCCACGCGCGCACCAGTTTGCACCGGTTTCGGCCAGTGGAAGGTGGGACCCACGGTCTATGTACTCGGAAACCAATTTTGTTGGACGAAAGATCTACTTATTTTTTAAGTATAATATAAGTAACAGATGTGTAACATGTATTTTTCTTGAATGTGATATATTTAGAATTGTGGGTGTAACGTAAGTTGTAACAAACTTTTTATAATATACAATATATATGTAGATGCTTAACATGTATATTCATAAGTAAGTTTCCTTTTTTTCCTAAAAAAAGGACTATGCGATGCTAACTGCCTAACTTAGGGCATAACATGTATATTCATAAGTAAGTTTGCATTGGTCATATCATTTCTTGATTCGGTCTGCCCAAACTTATAACCATCCCAAAAATTTTGAAAACTCAAGGACGATGTGCTCCAAACCCAACGAAATTTTACTTTAGGTGAATCTTGGCATATACATAGATAACATAATTTAAATGAAGCACGTGAAAACACCAGTAAAGTTGAGAGTTTTTGGAATAAAAAACTATTGTTTTTTAGATAGCAACCTAAAAAAATGAGATCTAAAAGAGTTCACGTGATCATGAATCATGGTATAAGATGACCATGGAAGATTTAATTTACCCCTGATCATAGTGCCAATGTGAAAAATATAAATACACTACGAATTATGGATTATCTGTACGTGTACTAAACCTCATGTGTTGTTTTATATTACATGGTGACTTGGGTGACAAACAATCCTAAAGACAACTCCCCTAACATAACAACACGAATACTTCTGTTGAATAGGCTGGTTTAATCTCAAGGCGAAATTTGCTTGCACAGTACATACGTACCAAGGCCTAGCCAGGGAAGAGGACCGACCGAGTATCTCCAACAGCTCACCAATAGTTCATCCCCAATAGAATGATATTGGTGATCACTAATACTGTTTTTTCAGATTATTGGAGGAGATGCTCCAACATATCACCAATAATCTCCCCCAATATATGGGACCCACCTCTCTCCACCTCGGATCCACGATGACTATGGCCGCCAGAGCAAAGTTTTTTGTGAATGCATCTTTCATCGGCCACAAAGCCATCTCCGACGAGCGTTACAGGAGAGAGAAGTGGCAGTTGGAGGTGGATCCCGGCTATTAGAGGAGATATAACTCCCCCTCTATTTGAGATCGAGGAGATGAGGAGATATTGGTGATCACCGTAAAAAGGGGATAAGAAAGGGTTAGAGCATCAAATTTGACTTATTTCTCCTAATATGATAGGTTTATGGGGATAGAGGATGAGAAAGAGAAGCTATTGGAGATGCTCTTACCGCATCGGACCCACTTTTGCCTCCGGGCTCCGGCGGTCCGGCTTCGCTTCCAGAATCTTCTGTCCACTCTATAAAGCAATGCAACGTCCCCAGTCCCCTCCCTCTCTCATCGGCATCCCACTTCCACTTCCCTCCCATCTGCTTCCGCCTCTGCCATCCCACCGCAGACCCTTGCCGCCCTCAGCCAGCCCATCATGGAGAAGTACCCCGCCCCCTCCGGCTGCAAGAAGCCGACCCCGAAGCAGCGCTCGTCCGCCGGCGCTGCCGTCGCCCGCTCACTCGCCAAGATGGCGAAGCCGAGGAAGGTCAAGGAGAGCGGGGGCACCGAGGCGTTCGTCCTCGAGAAGCCCATCCGCGGCGGGGAGCAGGTTCTGTCCGCGCCGATCACCCGCCTCGCCGCTCTTGTGAGCGAGGAGGAGGATGCGGCGGCTGAGGAGGCTCAGGCCGTCGACGGCGTGGCCGCATAGAAGGAAAAGGCAAGCCGCGCCGGCGGTGTTACTAGTTATCTTCATATGCTATCTACTACTAGTAGTATTCTGCTGAGTTTTATGATATCCCTACCAGTACTGTTATGTCAGGGTGGACGGATATTGTGATGACCTATCCTTTGTTATTGAGTTCGAGTGGTGACTGTTATGTTAATTAGTATCTGTCGTCTTTGCCTACTATATCTGTATGTTTGATGATGATTTTGGATGCGTTTGATTCATCTGTGATTCTGCGTTTATATATATTTCGTCATCCATCCAAGTCCGTAATAATTTTAGTTGCTCTATATTGAATTTCGCTGGATGGACTTAATTGGATCGTCGATGTGCATCCGTATTGCCAGGTCTAGTGTTGTTCCCATCCATTGTACGCATCCGTATTGCCCTGGCCCGCGTGATCGCCTGACGAAAAGATCAGGGCCGGATCGCTAGATGCATGAACTCGGCTCACGAAGCCTCTCTCTACACGCTCGGCTGGTGGTGCGGTCTGTTAGCCTCAGGTCACATATAATAACACAACGTCGGTGCAGCAGGGGGACGTCGATCGCCTGCGCGGTGCGTGTGCTGGTCGGTCGATTCCTGTACATGCATGCACGGAACTGGAGCAGCGCGCGGCTCTCAGCCCACCGCGGGTCCTGCGGTGCTGCCTTTCCCACCGCGGGTCCCATCGTTTGGAAGCAGGGCTGATTAGCCCAGGCCCCTGGGTGTGTTTGTTGATTTGAACGAGTAAACTACAGCCAGAATCCTTGGGTGCTTTCCCGTAATATCGAGACATGCTCACAAGCATCTTTTTAAAGTCGCAACGGCATCAACTAAATAAAGACTATCAATTGGTCTTTCACGCCGCTTCCCCAGATCTCAGGAAACTGAGGCTACCAGCACCGAGGCAATGTTGGTGATGCACCATCGCCGCTCTGTGGCTGCATTGGAGTCCACAAAGTGCGTCTCGTGCGATGGCGGCACCCGGCGAGCCTCACCTCTGATGTTCATGTGGTCGCATCATCGTGCACTCGCGCTGATGCATTGGCGCTTGTGTGTAGCGGGCATCACCGACTGGTGGTTGCAAGAGAGCACCTGAGGGAGGGAGATCGAGAGAGTGGAGCTCTTGTGGCGGCTGCAAATGAGGAACTATGGAGAAAGAGAGGATAGAGTTAGCTGGTTAGGGTTACTCTTGCAATATATACTCTGCTCTTTGATTGGGTTACTAGCATGCATATCACATGTCTTTGGTGGGCGTCACCAGTATGTAACAAATCAGAGCGGGGACCTGACGGGGATGCATTTTCCTTCGTATGATTCCCCGTGGGGGAGAGATTGGTCCCATCCCCATCCCTCTAATAGAGGAATTCCCTGCAGGGAATTGGGGATCGGGTCTCTATTGCCATCTTTAGTGCTGGCCAAGGTCACTGTTGTGCAGGGCACGGGCAACCGGGCACGATGGCGGCGAGTGGCGACGGTGTGAGAAGCCAAAGTCTATGTGTGTGCACTATGATGATAGGACAGGAAGTGCTCCTAGGCCGTTGATATGGAACTGCTTTGGGTAGAGGCTCGCTGGTGGCACAAACAATAGCAGTGTTCAGTCGTGATGTGCAATTTAGGTCTATTTCATTAGATGCACATGTGTTCTTGGCCACATAAGAAACCAATAACATGTGTAGAGTATTATTGTTTACTTGTTTAGTGTAAAAAACAGACCGAAAATGAGATAGAGATATGTACATTTAAACTAACTTATAAACTAATAAACGAACTAGTATAATAAGGCCATGGCCACAACTAGCTAGCTTGAGTTATTTAGCTAGCTAGTTTTGGACCAAATAAAGAAGCTCCTGGGCCGAGAGGGTATTAATTAGTTGAAGAAGTTAATTTAATTTAATGTTTTATGATGAAGAAGAACCTTGCCCGTGAGATGCGTCGGAATTTGGAACGCATGCATGGAACCACATCAACACCAAGTCCCCAGCCCGGTCCATGTTTGTTGCCCTTAGGGCACCTCCAGTCCTAAATCGAACCATGAAATCCAGTCAAGCCGAACCGACGCGAGAGTTCGATAGCTGCAGCGTGAACTTCACTTTATGGGGTCCACATGCAATTAAAAAATATATCTCCATGCATTGTGCAGCCAGCAACTCTTCCGTGTCCACTTGCTTGCCCGTCCTATATTCTCTCTCCTGCGTCGTGTCCAGCAATATTTTATACGGCTTGGTGCTGCTTGGTTCGGATCATCTGCAGAGTTTGCTCTTCGATCTGACACCCATGGTTCGAACCCTCCAGTGTTGACGGTTCGGTCATATGAGCCCATGGTTCGATTCGGAGGCAACACTGGAGCTGCTCTAACCCAAGTTTGAATGACCGGACGCGAAGACTCCTGGTGCAATTTGCTTGGAGCTAAGTTCGTACCAAGCCTAGCCAGGAAGAGGACACCGCATCCGGTCGGCGGCCAGGTAGCTTCTAGCAGCTAGAAAACCTTGCCTCTGGGCTCCGGCGTGCTCAGGCCTCGTGGCTGCCGCCTTGAGATCTCGTGCGTGTTGCATGCTGAACGACCGTATTCGATCACGTACGTGTGCGAACCGATCGAGCGTGCGAGCGATCGAGGACGAGACGATCGAGATTCGAGAGCGTGCTGCGCTCGCTGTGCCACTGCCATCGTCGCCTGCGCACGGCATGCACGCATGCTTCTGCTTTCACGGAGACGGCAAGTGCGACTGCGTACGATACGGTGGCCCTGCTGGCCCGCGCGCCACGCCGAGTGCCCGGCAAAAGGGGTCTTCGCGTCCGCGCTCGCCCTTGGCGGGACGCGCGCCTGCATGCAGCAGCCCCCCGACCAGCTGCTCTCTGGTGGCAGGCCTCCCTGCAGCGCCGGCAGCCAGCCCATGTGGCCTTGCTGCCTTGCAGCCATACGTGTGGCCTCTCCCCAGTGGAGAGACGAGACTGTTCAGCTGTTGATTCAAATGGAAATGGAATGCTAGCCGGTTCAAATCGAATAACTATGCTTAACCAAGAAACTACATTTGGTTATCGAATGAATTTAATTGTTGGGGCTTTTGCATAATATTGTCTACGTACTAGTATTATATTCTGCAAGTAACCACGCGTGATTTTATGTCTGGGTGTTGACATGGAGTAGTGACACATATGCATGGCAAGCCAACTCTCAAGCTAGCAGATCTGAAACAAAGCCAAAACAAAAAAAAAATCTTGGGGACTAGTTTTTTTTTTTTGACGAAAAATCTTGAGGGCTAGTTCGTTTGGCACATTTTAAACTGGAGAGGAAGTGAGGAACCAAAGTTAACATCATATATGAAAAACCTGAGGGACTAACTGCTATTTCACGCCCCCAACATGCCAGGCTCAAGCTGGCAAAAAGATCTATTCTCACGCCACTCCTTTGTGCTGTCCACGCATGCGTGCACCATGTCCATATACACCCATATACTATACCACCTGGATTCAAAGCATCCAGCCGATCTAATTAATTAACAAAGACCGTGGGCCCCACTAAAAGAATTAAGAAAGACCTAAACACCCAGTGGCTTCTGTTGCATTAATATTCCTTGATGATCAAGTCAGTCGCTAATCAGGATTAGGAGCTCGTACGGACACACACACACAGCGCGGTAAGGCTACTGTTGCGGTGAGTGGAGAGTGGAGACGGCGTACACGTGCTCCACGCCCCGGCTCATGGCTCCTAGGGTTTCCTCGCCCCCTCCGCCTATATAGCGGCCCTCTCTCCCCCTCACCTGCTCACCCACTCCGCTCCGCTCCGCTCCTATCCACTGCCAGGGAAACCTCCAAACCCCAGAGCCTCTGCTTCAACCCTTCTCCCATGGCTTACCGCCGCGGCGGCGGCGGCCGAGGAGGCAGCCGCGGCGGCGACCGCGGGGACCAGCGCCCGCCGTACGGCCACGGAGGCGGCGGTGGCGGCCGCGGCGGAGGCCGGCCCTTCATCTGGCCGCCACCGCCTTCCACGCCGCGCCCGGTGACGCCGGCGCCGCCGCCGGGGCCGTACCCGCTCCCGGTGCCGATGGGCTACCGCGGGCCCATGGTGATGCCGCACCAGGGCGCGTACGGGGTACCGATGGCCGTGTACCGGCCGTCCGGGCAAGGGGCCATCTTCAGGGCGCCCCAGGTCTCCTTCTCGCCTGCGCCTCCGGCAGCCCCGGTCACCATCAGGGCGCCGCCATCATCATCCTCGACGACGTCGCCGGCTGCTCCGTCTTCCACTCCGGCGCCCCCACGCCAGCCCGCGCCGCAGAGCGCCTCCACGCCGGCGTCCGAGCCGGCCCCGGCCGCCTCCTCCGCGCCGTCGCCCAAGGCCCTGGCGAAGGAGGTGGAGAAGAAGCTCTTCGTCTCCGAGACCGCGCTGGCGCCGCCCGCGGCGGCAGCGCAGGGGACGGCTGCTGCCGGCGCGGACGACGCTTCGGACCTCGACCTGGCGCCGGTCTCCAAGAAGGGGCTGGCGCACCCCGCTCGGCCGGGCCTCGCCACCGTGGGGAAGAAGGTGATGATCCGCGCGAACCACTTCCTCGTCAACGTCGCCGATAACAACTTGTTCCACTATGATGTGAGCTAGCCCTCCTCCCCATCTCCCCCCTCATGTACTTGCATCTTCTCGTATCCATGCATGCTTGGTAAGATCTGGTGGTCTTGTGATACGGATACGTACGTATGACGTGATAACATGCAGCGTGTGATGATGGTCTGCTCTCGTTTTGGTTCTTGCTTTTTTTTTTTGTTCTTGATCCGTCAGATCTAGTGTTATCTGCTGCTTGTTCTTGTGGTTTCCAGTGCTATGCTATGCACGTTCATGTGGGGCTTCTGTTCGTGGCTGTCTGCGCCAAAGCCTGTGTTTTCTCTTTGCTTCGGTTTCTTGTCCATGGTGCTGTTGCCTCGGTGATGGGACTGCTATTCATCTGGCCATCTCTCTACAGTCCATATGAGAGGTTGAGGTTGTTCTGCAGATCAGCACCCACGCCTTTGAAAAGAAATGGCAGGCTTTCTCTGCAACGATTTTCTGCTCTTGTTTTTTTGGACTGTTGTTTCTTGCATCGAGGAAGTGGACTACAGATCGATCAGTGCCCTGTTCCGTAAAAGGCTCTTGCGCGAAAGATGGCAAGCCTGAACATGAAATCGGAAAAATCATCGCGCTACATCTACGTGCTGAGTTGCAGCTGTTTGGTGCGTGTTCTTTCGTTTGCTGTCGTTTGAGCACAAGCTTTTTCAGCGTTAGTAGGGATTTTCTTTTCGAATCTTTTGCGTATTTTTTTCATTTGAAACTAGTTAGGCACTGTCGAATTAAAAATATCTCTCTCTCGGCTTGCAAGTGAGCCTCGTGTCGTGCAAACACATACTCCAAAACGATTCATTGTTGCGCTGAAAGGCCCCAGCCGTGCTGTCTCGATCTCTTTTCCTTTTTCTTCTTTCCTTTCTGATCTGTCAGATGCAGTTTCTGTGCTGCTTGGTTTTACCTTTTTGACTTGAGCTTTGTATACATGGAACTTGCTTTCAGTTCCATATGTGGTTCTTGCTAGTGTGAGAGATGGCCATCCATTTCCATGAACCAAAATCTGGAGAAGCAATAATGCAGATGCATCGTCATGCATATCATCCCTGCAGCTTTTTCAGACGGATGTACCAAGTTGGGGGGGGGGGGGGGGGGGATGTGTCCTGTTTGGCTGCCATTGGAGCAGATGCTTTTGATGAAACAGCTGCTGAGTTCTTGCATCCAGGGCTTGTTTAGATTGAAAAAAAAATGAACCTGATGAATAGTACCACTTTCGTCTTATTTGACAAATATTATCCAATCGTGGACCAACTAGACTCAAAAGATTCATCTCGTGATTTCCAACTAAACTGTGTAATTAATTATTTTTTTACCTACATTTAATACTCCATACAAACGGTTAAAAATTGATGTGATGGAGAGAGAGTGAAAAAATTTGGAATTTGGATGGCATCTAAACAAGCCCCCAGTACATATTTGGCATCTATGTCACTTTTGTCCTCTTTTTAAATTTTGCCCTTCTTTGTGCCGATCTCTCTTGGTTTTGAAGCGTACCAGCTGGACTTTTGCTTTCAGAACACGGTTAGATCCATTGTGGGGTTCTCTACAGTGACCCTCAATGTCGTGCAGCAATGCAGCATATAGTTCCAAAGTTGGTCAGGAGACCTCTGGCCGTGGAGCCCCTCGACGGGCCTGTCTGTACGAGAGGGGGAGATTCTTTGTGTTGTTCCCTTTTTGGAACTTTTCTTGGAGTTTTCTCATCTTCGATTGACTATACAAAAATTTACCATATGTTCTTGTCTAGAGGGCAGTAACTTTTCTTTGGTACATAAATGATCGATGCCTTCTGAACGTAGTAAATTCTCGACCGAAGGGTTTCTCGGTGAACCGCGTTTTTACAAATGTTTTGAGTTTTTTTTCCCAATTATTAGTAGCCAACGAAGTGTATATCTTTAAGTTTGTAATTTTATTATATCACTGCCGTAAATTTATTTTTAAGGAACTGTTTCAAGTTAAAGCTTCTTTAACAAATGATCTGTTTGCTATCTCTGTTTGAGTTATTTAAGTATATTTGTTCTACTGTTAAGTTGTTTTATTATCTTTTCTGTCCTGTTTGAAAAACGTGCGGAGTATAAACAGTAAAGCTACACACCTCGTCGTCCCCCACGGGCCCATTTCGCCCCACAAGGCCCCGACCCCCGAACGCCCCCGCGCGCTCTCTCTCCACCGCCGCCGCCGAGCTCGGATCGACTCAGCGGCCGGCGGCCCGCGGCCCGCGTGCGCGTGTCGCCGGTAAGCCGCGCCTCTCACCTGCCGCAGCTTAGCAATATATAGAAGAACCTAGTCAATCCACTCGTTGCAATTGCAACTGCCAGATTGGGTCCTTTTCTAACAAACAGTCCCCGCCACTTGATCCCCATGGCAGCGTCGCAACCAAATTGGCCTACCAGGCTCCGCCGCACAACGCAACCAATACCATGGCCACCACCCCCAAAATGCAAATTCTCTTCAATCCCACAGTAGTTTAATTGGCTTGTCAATCCACCCAGAACTTGACAATTTCCTTCATACTTTATTGTAAGTTGCTATAATTTTTTCTTAACCCTAGGATAAGTAACTTGTTATGCTGTCTTGTTTACTGAATCTAGGATGAGAATTTCATTATTCTTCCACTAATAAGGATACTAATTTTTTAGTGTTTATTTGTAAGCTGTGATGTGTGAAACCATGGTCTAGTTGATCTCAATAAAAAGATTATGATTCATTTTGCCTGGCGTTTATGTGTCTTTTAGGTGTCTATTAATCCTGAGTCAAAGTCAAGACAAAACAACAGGGAAGTTCTCAATGAACTCATCAAGTTGCATGGGAAGACAGCTCTGGGCGGCAAACTGCCTGCCTATGATGGAAGGAAGAGTCTTTATACTGCTGGTTCACTTCCTTTTGAATCAGAGGAGTTTGTGGTTATGCTGGTTGATCCAGAAAAGAAGGAGAAAGAAAGGTCTTCCTAGATCCTATTTTGATCCACTTTTCAGTACTACATCAAAGTTATCTCTCACCTGCACATATTAATGCTTTTCAATTTATAGGGCGGAGAGGGAGTACAAAATCACAATTCGAATTGCTGGGAGAACAGATTTGTACCACCTTCAGCAGTTTCTGCGTGGAAGACAGAGGGATATGCCTCAAGAAACCATACAAGTACTTGATGTTGTCCTCAGGGAGTCGCCATCTTGGAAGTATAATAGCTACACACAGTTTCCTGCTTTGAATTTTGCTTTAGTAATCTTTTATCCAGGGTACTGACAAATTTTTCGTTAAATGTCACTGCAGTTATGTCACAGTTTCCAGATCCTTTTTCTCTACTACTTTTGGTCACAGAGGCGACATTGGCGAGGGGCTTGAGTGCTGGAGGGGTTACTACCAAAGCCTGCGCCCAACACAAATGGGGCTTTCACTGAATATAGGTAATACCCTGTCTATGTTTTTGTTGGCCCATGCCTTTTGTTTGATATGTTTTGGTAATTAACATTGGTTTTAATGTTGCCTTTTGCAGACATATCAGCAACATCCTTTTTTAAGCCTGTGTCAGTTATCAAATTTGTGGAGGAGTACCTGAACATGCGTGATACATCTCGGCCTTTGTCGGACAGGGATCGTGTGAAGGTAATGTTTTTACACACTGACAATCTAGAAAGCTTCTTGTACAGTACATCCTCCTATTGGCTCCTTTTTGTTGAGTAATCTTATATGACATTAATTGTGTTCAGGTAAAGAAAGCATTACGTGGAGTTCGCATTGAAACAACTCACCAACAGGATCAAATCAGAAGATACAAGATAACAGGGGTTACTTCCATCCCTATGAGCCAGCTGATGTAAGTATCTATATGCAAATGCTGCCTTTCTTTTCCCTTCTCTCTACAGCATTTATGTTCTGGAATATTAATGCTAAGATTAATCTTTGCAAGGTATGCCTTGAGTTTGAGTATTTTGTGCATGTTTGTATGTGGGTAGGCAAAGTATAAGACAGGGTCTAGGAGTAACAAATATGTTGAGAGAATATTCAGTCTGAGGTTGACGTTTATGATTTGTGTTCACTGATGAATATTAATTCTTCACTAATGAATATTAATTCTGAATTACTGGCACATCACTTACTAACTGCTAAATAGCTGTAGTATTACTATTATCACAATTGGAACGATCTGACCTATGTCAACACTGTGTCATGAACTTACGGCTCCTTTTTGTCTTTTTAGATTTCCTGTTGATGATAAAGGAACAAGAAAGACTGTTGTGCAGTACTTCTGGGACAAATACAGCTACAGTTTGAAGTATGGTTCTTGGCCTTGCCTTCAGGCTGGCAGTGATTCACGACCAGTATATTTGCCTATGGAGGTACTGTATCCATGATCATTCAGCTGTACTTGAATTATTCATGTTAAGTCCATTGTTTTAATAAAAAATATGGTTGTAGGTTTGCAAGATTCTAGAAGGGCAGAGATACTCTAAGAAGCTTAATGACAGACAAGTGACCAACATACTTAGAGCAACATGTAAACGCCCCCAGGAGAGGGAGCAGAGCATACGTGATGTACTCTTCTGGACCCTTATTCCTCTGCTGTTTAATAGAATAATTATTATCTCTGCAGGATATCGTTTCTAATGACAAATTTTCTTATGTGCTGCATAGATGGTTCTGCATAACAAGTATGCAGATGATAGGTTTGCTCAGGAGTTTGGCATCAAAGTTAGCAGTGATCTAGTGACTGTTCCAGCCCGTGTGCTGCCTCCACCCCTGGTAACTTTGCTAATTTTGTTTTCCTTGCTCAAAGATTAGTGTCCAGGAATCACCTTTGTTTTATTCTTTGAGGAATAATCAGTTTCTTTGTTGTATTTCAGTTGAAATATCATGACTCTGGTAGGGAGAAAACTTGTGCGCCAAGTGTTGGACAATGGAACATGATCAATAAGGTGAGATTATGTTCTTACCTAGAAATTTATCACTGAAGTTAGTTGAGCATTGCCATAGTTGTCAATAATTTTATTGTGAACTTGTCCAGCATCTTTGTGCACTGTTTGTCAATCTTTTTTTTCTGGGAAATGTTTGTCAAGCTTTTAGTAGTGTCTTTTTGTTTAATGCTGAAACTATCATTACCAAATTTTCTAGCCAGTCTTTCTAGATGTAACAAAGCTTTTGACCACTGTTCTGGTACCCTTTTCCAGAAAATGATCAACGGAGGAACTATTGATACCTGGACTTGTTTGAACTTTTCACGCATGCGACCTGATGAGGTACAGAGGTTCTGTATAGATCTGATTCATATGTGCAATGCAACTGGAATGGTAAGTTCTTTACTATCTGTATGTGTTCTCAAGTCATTCCAGACAGTTCACTATATATTGAAGTTAACTTCTAATCATCCCTGTAGGTTGTCAATCCACGTCCATTTGTTGATGTCAAGTCTGCAGCTCCTAACCATATAGAGAATGCTTTGAGAGATGTACACAGGAGAGCCACACAAATGCTTGCCCAACAAGGAGTGGGAAATCAGCTGCAGCTTCTAATCGTAATTCTGCCTGATGTTAGTGGTTCTTATGGTATGCATACTTGTCTCTAGGTCTGGGTCATACACACCTTTACAATTTATTAGGATTTTTGTTATATAAATGACTATCCTACTTTTGCAGGTAAAATCAAAAGAGTCTGTGAGACTGACATTGGAATTGTATCTCAGTGTTGCTTGCCAAAGCATGCTAGCAGGCCAAACAAGCAATATTTGGAGAATGTTGCACTAAAAATCAATGTCAAGGTCCGAAAACCAATATTTTTTGCATTAAGTTTTTTTTTTGTTCTTTCATGCAGGAATGTATTAATTCCTTTCATTTAAGCAGGTTGGTGGGCGCAACACGGTTCTTGAGCGAGCCTTTGTACGCAATGGCATACCCTTTGTGTCAGAAGTCCCAACAATCATCTTTGGCGCAGATGTCACACACCCCCCACCAGGAGAGGACTCTGCATCATCCATTGCTGCTGTTAGTTTCTTCTTATAACTGTCAAGTTATTTCATATTTCAGTTGTATGATGATTTGCTTACAATGTGATATTCCTGTTCATAATTTAATGCAATCTGAGCTATGTAAAAATAAGTTACCATGCTGCTAACTTTGACTTTCGTTGGAATTGTGTAGGTGGTGGCATCAATGGACTGGCCAGAAATCACCAAGTACAGAGGCCTGGTTTCTGCTCAACCACACCGACAAGAGATTATAGAAGATTTGTTTACTGTTACTAAGGATCCGCAGAAGGGGCACAATGTTAATGGTGGCATGATCAGGTAAGTTTTTGATTGATCTGAGTTGACCTATTGTTAGTTATCAAATGGTTTATCTGGGTAACTGACATGGTCTTGTTTGCAGGGAGCTACTGATTGCTTTCCGCAGGAAGACAAACAGAAGGCCTGAGAGGATAATATTCTATAGGTATTGTGTTCCAGATTCCTGTTTTTGGTTCATTTTTTCTACGCTATTGAGTGAAGTATCTTGACTTATCACGCCTATACAGGGACGGTGTAAGTGAAGGTCAATTCAGCCATGTACTTCTTCATGAAATGGATGCCATCAGAAAGGTATGATTTCCAGCATCGTAATTTGTCTGTCAAATATGGTTTGCTTTGTCATATGCCCATGTCAATGGTTGTGTCCCTTTCCGTTTCAAGGCTTGTGCTTCTTTGGAGGAGGGATATCTACCTCCAGTCACATTTGTGGTTGTCCAGAAAAGACATCACACAAGGCTTTTCCCTGAGGTTCATGGAAGGCGTGATACGACTGATAAAAGTGGAAACATTCTTCCCGGTTAGTGTTTTGGCGTCACACTGCTATTGAGTTCATATAGCTGCTGCTTCTGTAAGCATTTGCTGATCTGGGGTTATTTTTGTGCCTTACTTGTGCTGCAGGAACTGTGGTTGACCAGCAGATTTGCCATCCTACTGAGTTTGATTTCTACTTGTGTAGTCATGCTGGTATTCAGGTATGTTGGTACCTTGGTGCACATTCTTTTCCAGAACAGCACTTATCAGATATTGAGCGTCAAAAATATTTCTTGTCAGGGAACAAGTCGGCCCACCCATTACCATGTCCTCTATGATGAGAATCATTTTACTGCTGATGCACTGCAGTCACTGACCAACAATCTTTGCTACACGTAAGTTCAACTCTTCACTCTCGAGTGCTCTGTCTCTCTCTGACTCTTTGGTTTACCTAACATCTGTCTACTGTGTTAATTGATGAAATGCAGCTATGCTCGTTGCACCCGTGCTGTATCAGTGGGTAAGTTCTTATTCTAGCTGCTCTTCTGTTTCCTATCATAATCTGCTCAGCTGAAGCTTTCATTGATATGAGCTCTTTCTTGTGAGCTTGTAACATGAGAAAATTTCAAGCTCTTTGATATGATTTTAACTGCAAACTGGGAGTAGTGGTTCAATGAGTGAACACATTGGCAGCATTTTGTTTAAATTGTAGATGTATTCTCAACCAGTGCAATGTAGTTTGATTAGTGAACACGAACAGTATTCTCTACATCTGTGCAATGTGTTATTTGAATTGACATTGAAATAAATAATCAAGAATATTGTTGTCAGCTCTAACACCATCTTTATCTGTTGGGTTAATGATCATTGTTTCTTTGTTATTATTAGCCCTATTGTTGCTCTGTACAGCTGTCACTATCATGTGAACAACTATTTTCTTGAACCATGCATCATTTCCTTGTGCTCTTTTATGATGTAGACTAGATGCAAAATAGTTGGTTACCAGTCATCACTAATGGCGTGTTCTTTGCTTTCCAGTCCCGCCAGCCTACTACGCCCACCTTGCTGCATTCCGTGCACGCTACTATGTGGAAGGAGAAAGCTCAGACGGTGGCTCAACCCCTGGCAGCAGCGGGCAGACAGTAGCCCGGGAGGGGCCTGTGGAGGTGCGTCAACTTCCGAAGATCAAGGACAACGTGAAGGACGTTATGTTCTACTGCTGAGCTGCCCCAAGTTCGGCATTCAAGCTTTCTTTTTGCTAGATGATGGGATGTTCTCTTCTTTTTATGGATGTTTCTGGTAATCTTGTGAGTGACTTTGTCCTTAATATTGAGCTAGTTGCTCATATTTTCATCTCTTGGTATTCGGAGTAGCTAGAGTTATGACTGGAGCTTGGTCTTGAAGGCCTAAAACTCTGTTTGGATGAAACTAATGCAAGCACTCCATAAGTTTTATGTTCTTGCCTATTTTCTGTTCGATCAGTTATTATCTTATCTGCTTTGCTGCTTAGTCTGGGTGACATGTTATTTTTCTGGAGATATTAAGATGAAGTATTTTCCCAGCCATTTTGATTGATATTTGGTTCTGGACCGTGGGTGGTCAGGTCCTTGTAGAAGTCACAGGCTGCATCTAGTGGTTAGTGGCTTGGACCTTTGACTTCCAAATGAACCAAATGAATGTGGCAACTTTGTGCTTAAGTTTTAACTCGTTGCAAGGTAGCAAGTTCTCTTGTTGTTTCTGGTATGTTTCTGCTAGAGAAAGGATTTTGTAAGCTTTACTCTTTGCTGTTTGGTCATGGTTATTGTAGTTCAGTTTCTGGGTGCAGCATGACCTTTCATTGTTGATATGGCCACTGGCCAGACATGGCTTGTGGTCTGCTTCCATCAAAACACAGGCGAAGCGGTTCGTCGGTACCTTGGCGGGACTCATGGTTACAAGTGATGGGATCTAACTAGCTCCAGAGCCCAGCTTCCTAGTGTCTAGCGGCTGGCATGTGTGTAGGGGGAAGGGCCAAATGGGATGCATAACAGGGTGCGAGTGCTCTATGTTCGGTTGGGTGTGTGATCACTTGCTAATATCGCCCTTTGGTTGCGAAAGGAAGTAATGCTTCTCATTTGGTTAGATCCCATACAGTTATTAGTACAGATGTATGGAGTACAACAAGCACAGACAACTCTACAATCGGTCAGGCTATGATTTGTGCTGCTGAGTTACGTCATGCTCGGCGGTATTTCGGAACAGAGACGGCAGGTCACGGCCATTCTGCCAGCTACAAGCTGCTCTAGATACAAGAGCAACCGCAGACCACTAGTACTTCTTTCGTTGCTCAAGAAAATTTCATAGAATTAGAAGGGCATCCGGTGTATACCAGTAGCACACATGTACAGAGCTAAGTTACACAATCTCTAGTACAGATATCCTCATATCCATTCTACCAAAGTAGAAACTTGCAAGCATAAAAATTTTGATAGAAAACTATCCTTGCTATGTTGTATTATCGTACAACCTCCCAAAAGAAGGAATCAGTCAGTACAGCCGAAAAGTGTGCTCTCATTTGGCATAGGATCTTTACATTGCAGGTGCATACTTGTATCATGATGCAGCAGTCTAATCGATCCAGTTTTCCCCTGCCCCTTGAGGTATTTCACCGCCTGTAACGGTAGCGCTTGAAGTTGAAATAGAGATGGAGAATCCCACGCTCAAATGTACACTTGAACCCCTTCTTGTGTGAGTATTCCCATTCCTTGTTCACAATACGGAAAGCCTGTGGAATAAAACAAAGTGAAAAGACTGCCCATGGAAAAAGCTACAGAAGAATAATACGAATCATTAGAAGGCACAAGGCTTACAATATCCTCGTATGGAGGGCCAGCGTGAAATCTTATGAGACAAGTCTCACCAGTGCTTCCATCTTTCTCTATACTGTACGTTGGTGCTTTTGATTTATCCACAAGATCAGGGTAAAATATATTGAACTTGTAGCCTTGAACAATTTTAGGCGGTGGGTTATCATGGTCATAATGAGTCTGGTTGTATTTATTCCATTCATATCCAGTGTGCACCCGATTGAAGTACTTGGGCTTTCTTGGTCGATACTTGTCGTGCCACCAGTACACCTGTGAGCATATTGAATAAGCATATGCCATCAGAAAACAGCTGAGTATGCGGTAGGATGCACCAAAGTTGCTAAATCACGCTTCTTGTGTGTAAAACTTGTTACCACCCATGGTATCGAACTCAAATATGGCATTACCCCATATTAAACTGTCAAAATATACTCAACTACAATTACATGTCAACGGATTACAACAACAACAACAACAACATAGCCTTTTGTCCCAAGTAAGTTGGGGTAGGCTAGAGATGAAACCCAAAAGAGACGAGAAAACAGGGAGACACATAAAGGGACAAAAATGGCACGAGACAAAAAGAGGTCACGGTTCAGGCACGTTGATTGCCAATCTCCAAGCGCTCCTATCCATAGCTAAATCCTTGGGGATATTCCACTCTTTAAGATCTCTCTTAACGGACTCGTCCCACGTTAGTTTAGGTCGACCTCTACCGCTCTTTACATTATCGGCCCGCTTTAGAACTCCACTACGCACCGGCGCCTCAGGAGGCCTCCGTTGGACATGTCAACGGATTATTTGAAAATTTTGGTGTAGCTTAAGGTGTGTTATATATAGTCCAGATTATAGCAAGATAACCATCGGTCCTTCTGGATCAACACTAAAAAATTGTCACAGTCACGCCATATCCCAGTTGAACTCTGAGAACTCTCGCTAATCCAGTATCAAGGCAGAATATTGGAAAATATAGATATACAACTATTGTCATGTTACCATGCTAAAAACGCAATGGGATCAAGGAAAATCATTCAAACCTGTGAATCAAGGTTCACTTCAGCACCAACACCAAATACTGCATCTCCTTCCTCCATAGCTCCCATCGTTTTTATGGCCTTCATCTCCATCTCATCAGGTACTCTTGCCTTTGCTTTCATGGCTTCCTGAACTTTCCTTTGATGCTCCAAAACTACAGCTTCACGTTTTCGGTCCTGGAGATGATTAAAAGCATTAAGCATGAGTTGCCAACCTCATTCTAATTATCTAAACAACTCATAAAATAAACCCTAATAACTTGATGTTCTTAAGAAAAATCTTCACCCATTGTGTTTGTATATGAACTCTAGAAAGCCCTCAAATTTAACTCACCATAAGGAGCATTGCCATCAAAAGTAAGATCTAAATGAATCAATGGCCCCCTCTTAGGGAAAGACATGCAGGAAGGCCTGCAGAAGCTTGAAAGGTTGGCTTCTTAACGAAAAAAATATCAGTAGAACTTTTCGTCCTAATATTGTTAGTTAGCCTTTTTTGTTGCATAATATGGAGTCCAGTTACTAACAATCTGTACTTGACAATTAAACTACTCAGTTAACTGCACTGCAGCAAATAACTAGTACAGTTCCAGTCATGTTTCTATTAATACTATTAGAAATAGAAACACAGGACTCTACCAGCTCAGCTTTGTCCTCTTCAGGATCAATCGCATCTTCATCTTCATTGCCGTGCATTAGCTGTGGAGAGAAGGATCCATCTTCCTCTTCAAATTGGTTTTCTGTGCGCTGAGGTATAGGCTCAGGCGAATATTGTTTATCATCTACAAATAGAACATACATCAGAAATCACTTCATTTTCTTGGAAACATAGTTGATTGAGTAATCAGAAAAGAAGGTAAACCTTCGTCCTCATGCATCTCATCCTCCAGTTTATTATCATCTTCTTTGTCAGATTCCACATCCTGTTCAACAGCACCAGGATGCTCCAGTCGATGTAAATGCTTCCTTAGGATAGAAGCATGGATCTCCCTCAGGCAAGCCTGCGATGCAAACAAGCATTTTTCGTAAGTATAAACTGCAAAATCAAAATTAGCACAGCTCTAGATTATAAAGGATTACTGTAATAAGCTTTTAAAGAAGTTCAGATCATGCAACTGCACCACAGGTTACCAACCAGCCAGTGGTGGCAAAGTAGTGCCTTTTGCCTATTACTGACGTCTAGTCAATAAAGAGGTCTAGTCAATAAACCCATGCATCCTTATTTTCAAAAAAGAAAAAAAACACATGCATCGTTTTACTTTGTATAACGGTATGGATAGATTGGCATTTGCAGACCCACTGGCATACCTTTGCTTTGTAAATATGAAGCCGTTTCAGGATAGCTTCCCAGTATTCAACAACTTTTGCAGTTCCAGAGCGCATTTGGGACTCAATTTGACTTTGCATATCTTCAAGCTCTGTGGAAGTTTTACCATCCAGGAGACTTTTTACATCCCCCTCAATACTTGCATGCAAACCTCTCTCTTCTGCAAGAACCTCAGGTGGTGGTTCCTCACCACGGACCCTAGCCCGATCTAGGGCATCTCTTTTCCGAGCCTCACCTAGCTCCCATTCGCATACCACCATGAGTGCCTGATAAATTTTCAGATCAACATAGACATAATGCATTAGCATTCTTGCTAATCATATGAACAAGTTTCTGTAAGGAACTGAGGGGAAATTATATATACGAAGTTAGAGATATATCATGACAAACTAAAGCATTTTTTCTTAACCAAATAAAATATATTATAGGAAAATGGAGGCTACTATCAGTTTTGTATCCCACCACAATCCCTAGTTAGGAGTACATTGTTCCATACTTAGCATTTTCAACATAAAAAACTATACATTTTATACATCTTGCTCACAGTTATTCAGGAAGAAGGTAATATTGTCATGCATCTTAATGCCAACAAGTTATTCAGGAAAAAGGTGAAAGAAATTGACATGTACCTCCCAGTACTTAACATTTGTTTGGCTTTCCCTGTCCAGATCAAGATGCATCTTAATGTCATCACGTAGCTCTTCCATTTCTTTCACTGTTAATCCCTGATATTTTGCAAAATACACATATATGTCAGGAAGTGCTAAGTTATAAAATGCATATATTTTGAATGCACTGTATGATGGTGTCAGAATATTATACAATAGCTAGCTTTAAAAACCATACAGAAAATTACACAGATAAGTGCTGCTGGGACAGCTCTTCTTTCAGTTGAATTACAATTGGATAAGGATGAACAAAGGATGCTCACCTTGAACACCAGATAGGGCTCATTTAACTCAATGTCAAATTCATCTGAGAAATTAAGATTCTTAAGGAGAACATCAATAGGCTTTGTACGCCCCTCCCGCAACCTGATCTCAGACCTGACCTTGCTTTGGTCAAAATGAAACTGCACTCCAAAATGAGAAATGCTAGATAAATAACAATTCCATATTAACTCCAACACAAATTGAATAGTGTTTGTCAGGTTTTAGATATTAACCTCTTCCTCTTTCTTCTCCCAGTCTTGAAACTCGGCACGTGCTCTTTCTCTAGCTAGCAATGCCTTCAAAATGGCAAGTACATGTATTTAATTCCAAATGCAAAAACTGTCTGAATGTAATAAATGATAGACATAAACCAACAAAATTATTGTAAAAGAGATTTATGATCGTCAAATACAAACCATTTCCTCTTCATGCTGTGCCTTTTCAATTGCTCTTTCTTCCCTTCTTTTCTTAACCTTCTCTATTTCAGCCTACATTTGACAGAGTGAATATAACGATTAGGCACTGCAAGAAAAACATAATCTTCAACTTTTCTTTGAAAGAAGACCGAACAACAAATTTTCTGGCTAGCAAAGTGTACAGTGCACTACATGACAAAAGCATGAATAAAAATAAAATAATACATATGTGCAGTACACCTTATTAATTCATTGGAAGTAGACATCCAAGTAAGGAGGTAGGATGACTACGATATGCTCTAAAGTTCCAACTAATAAACAATGGGATTAGACATAGAACTAGTCCAGAAATTCATGTTCCATAGTACCATTCTTTCTTGCTGTTTCTTCTTCTCAGATTTGACAGAAATGTCCACCTTCTGTCCCTGAGATACATCACGCTCTATCTTCTTTCGCCACACAAACCTGTAAAGAGACAAGATAGAAGGCATCCTTCTTTGAATATTGTTTTGTCACAATGAAAGCAGCTGCTCAAGGAATCTTATAGTGGTAATGCAAAAAGAAGGTAGCAAATAATTTGGGTGCTCAAGGAAGCCACCAACATTTTAGTTTACTTGACAATCAAACATTAGAAATCGTATCCCAAGGTAAACATATTATCAAAAGAGTGTGAACACAAAGTGCAAAAATATGCCAACCTATAAGGCAAAATATGGTGTCTGAAAGGATATATATCAATAATTCAAGATTGAACAGTAAGATCTTGGCACACAAGTGAACAAAGGCAAAAATAATTAAGTAAATTCGAATGAACAACACTACAAGTCTACAAATCCAAAACTCTGTTTAAAAGTACCATAACCATCTTGTGAAAAAAACTACATAAGCCATTGAAACAACAAACAAAATCTCCATGGTGATGTAAGAAAGTTATATTAAAAAAAACTCGCAAAACTAGCCGCCTACGAGATTTTATCATGTCAGAGATAATAACAATGGATGCTTACTGGCTCGAGCATCACTAAGCTCCACTTTCATTTCTATGTTTTACTTTTACAAATTACAACAACCTAAGTTCAACTCTTCATGATTTGTTACCACAATAACCTAATTAGTCAGCAAGTGAATTTTTTCCCTTGAGCTATTAGTTGCGTCCAGCAACCTAAATCAGCTTTGCTACTGGTAATGTAAATACAATTACAATTTTATCACCGCATAAACAGTATTTATGTACCAGGAAACCACCCCGTCATCTAGAGCATGCCACTAGTTGCCACAAGAAGTTAGCTCTATTGATAGTCTTATTATAGGTGCCATTAGCAGCAGTATTTATTTGGATACAAGATGGGTAAGTAGGAGTGTTAAGATGTTTGCAATGTTGTTATAGGTGACAATTGTTGAACTAGTTTTGTCAATGTACGACATCCTGCATGATTTTCTCAGTTCAAGTTCTAGCATAAAATAGCCCCTGCTTCCCAACTCTCTGTAGGTTTTGTTGGAAGAGTGATTCTCTATTGATTAGGGCTAACCCTAGAAGGGTAGCTATATAGGTTCCATACATGGGCCTTAGCCTCATGGGCCTAAACATATACTCCAACACCCCCCCCCCCCCCGCAGTCTGAACTACCGGCGCAGCGGAGTTCAAGGCTGAACAAGAAAAAACACACACAACCCCCCCACAGACGCAACTAGCCACCGGTGATGTTGAGGCTGGAGCGAAACTCGGCGAAGGTCGAGGACGGGAGGCCTTTGGTGAAGATGTCCGCGAACTGGGAGGTCGTCGGAACATGAAGGACCTGCACCTCGCCCATGGCCACCCGATCACGGACAAAGTGGAGGTCGATCTCCACATGCTTCGTCCGCTGGTGCTGGATGGGGTTGGTGGAGAGGTAGACCGCACTGACGTTGTCGCAGTAGATCAGTGTGCTCCGGGAGGGCGGAGTGTGCAACTCAGCCAACAGCTGCCGGAGCCAGGCGGCCTCCGCCACGCCGTTAGCAACGGCGCGGTACTCCGCCTCGGCGCTGGACCGGGAGACCACCGGCTGGCGCTTGGACGACCAAGACACCAGGTTGCCGCCCAGGAAGACGGCGTAGCCGGAGGTGGAGCGGCGAGTATCCGGGCACCCGGCCCAGTCAGCGTCGGTGTAAACGGCGAGGTCGGTGGAGAAGGCCCGGTGGAGGAGGAGGCCGTAGTCGAGCGTGCCCCGGAGGTAGCGGAGGAGGCGCTTGAGAGCCGTGAGGTGAGGCTCCCGGGGGTCATGCATATGGAGGCAGACCTGCTGAACTGCATAGGTGATGTCCGGCCTGGTGAAGGTGAGGTACTGAAGGGCCCCGGCGAGACTCCTGTACGCAGTGGGATCGGCCACCGGTGGTCCCTCAGCCTCAGACAGCTTGCCCTGAGTGTCGACCGGAGTGGAGCAGGGGTTGCAGTCAGTCATCCCAGCCCGCTCCAGGATGTCCCGAGTGTACTGTCGCTGGTGAAGTAGGAGCCCGGTAGGACGGTGCTCAACAGTGACACGAGGAAGTGGTGGAGCTCACCCAGATCCTTCATCGCGAACTCCTGCTGGAGAGCGGTGATGATCCGGCGGAGAAGGGGCTCACTGGAGGCGGTGAGAACAATGTCATCAACATAGAGCAGCAAGTATGCAGTGTCGGCTCCATGGTGGTAGACGAACAGGGACGTATCAGACTTGGCCTCCATGAACCCCAGGGTCAGCAAGAAAGCGGCGAACCGGTGGTTCCACGCCCGAGGTGCCTGCTTGAGGCCGTAGAGGGACCTGTTGAGCCGGCAAACCATGTCAGGACGGGTGGTGTCGACGAACCCCGCCGGCTGACTGCAGTACACCGTCTCGGTAAGAAGGCCGTGGAGGAAGGCGTTCTTGACGTCCAGCTGGTGGACGGGCCAAGACCGAGCAAGTGCCAGCGATAGCACGGTACGGACGGTGGCCGGCTTGACCACAGGGCTGAAGGTCTCATCGTAGTTGACGCCAGGGCGCTGAGTGAAACCCCGGAGGACCCATCGAGCCTTGTAGCGCTCGAGAGAGCCATCGGCTCGGCGCTTGTGGGTCCAAATCCACTTGCCGGTGACGACATTGAGCCCGGCGGCCGGGGCACCAACTCCCACGTCTGGTTGGCGAGTAGCGCGGCGTACTCCTCTTCTATCGCGCGGCGCCAGTGAGGGTCCAACAGGGCGTCGCGGACGGAAGAGGGTACCGGAGAGACCACCGCGTCACCGGTCGAAGCCTCGAGGACACGAGGCGGCAGTGTGCCAGCCGCGTGTCGGGTCACCATCGGGTGAACATGCCGCGGGTGTCGGTGAAGCAGCGGCGGATGGTAGATCGGCGGGGCACCACGAGCCGGCGGGGACTGCGGCGGTGGTGTCGGTGTCCCGGGTGGAGAAGGGAGCGCGAGCGGCGGCGGCCGCGGTCGGCGCTGGTACACCCGTACCGGCGCGGCGAACCTCGATGGAGGGGCCGGGGCAGGTGCCGGGATGGGATCCGGCGTCGGCGACCGACACGACTCCCCGGGGCAGAAGCGGGGGACGAAGGCCCCGGGTCTGCACCAACCGGAGAGGACGGGGCCGCGCCCAAGGACGACGGGCCCGAACCCGCTGGGGATCCGGGATCCGGGACAGGGGGCCGGCCCGGTGCGCGGCGAAGCGGTACCTGCAGGAGACAACGAAAAAGGTGGCTGGACCACCGGGTCAGTGGGAAACAGGGAGGGTGGGTCAGGTACCGGAGGGGTGGTGGTGCTGGAAAAGGGAAAGACGGACTCGTCGAACACCACATGGCGAGAGATGAGAACCCGTCGGGAGATAAGTGTTGGAACTTATGATTCTCATTGATTAGGCTAACCCTAGAAGGGTAGCAATATAGGGTAGCATACATGGGCCTCATGGGCCAAGCCTCATGGGCCACAGACATATACTCCAACACCCCCCCGCAGTCTGAGCTACCGACGCAGCGGAGTCAGACTGAACACCAGGAAAAGAAAATACACACTAGCCCCCCCCCCACAGACTCAACTAGCCACTGGTGATGTTGAGGCTGGAGCGAAAGGCGGTGAATGTCGACGACGGGAGGCCCTTGGTGAAGATGTCGGCGAACTGGGACGTCGTAGGTACATGTAGGACTCGCACCTCGCCGATGGCCACCCGATCACGGACGAAGTGAAGGTCAATCTCCACATGCTTGGTCCGCTGGTGCTGCACGGGGTTGGTGGAGAGGTAGACTGCACTGACGTTGTCGCAGTAGACAAGCGTGCTCCGGAGAAGAGGGTTATGGAGCTCGGCCAGGAGCTGTCGGAGCCAAGAAACCTCGGCCACGCCATTGGCCACGGCGCGGTACTCCGCCTCGGCACTGGAGCGGGAGGCCACCTGCTGACGCTTGGACGACCAGGACACCAGGTTGCCGCCCAAGAAGACAGCGTAGCCGGAGGTGGAGCGCCGAGTGTCCGGACATCCGGCCCAGTCAGCGTCAGTGTAGACAACCATCTCAGTGGAGGAGGAGCGCTGGTGAAGGAGCAGGCCGTAGCCCACAGTGCCGCGGAGGTAGCGGAGTAGACGCTTGAGGGCAGTGAGGTGGGGCTCCCGCGGATCATGCATATGAAGGCACAGCTGCTGAACCGCATAAGTGATGTCCGGGCGAGTGAAGGTGAGGTACTGTAGAGCACCAGCAAGACTCCGGTACGCGGTGGGATCCGACACCGGGTGCCCCTCAGTCTCAGATAGCTTACCCTGCGTGTCAACTGGAGTGGAGCAGGGTTTGCAGTCTGTCATTCCCGCTCGCTCAAGGATGTCAAGAGTGTACTGCCGCTGGTGAAGAAGAAGTCCAGCAGGATGAGGCGCAACAGTGACCCCAAGGAAGTGATGGAGCACACCCAAATCCTTCATAGCAAATTCCCGCTGAAGAGAGGTGATAATGCGGCGAAGGAGTGACTCACTGGAGGCGGTGAGGACAATGTCATCAACATAGAGCAGTAAATACGCAGTCTCAGCTCCATGGTGGAAGATGAACAGTGACGTATCGGACTTGGCCTCCACAAACCCCAGCGATCGCAGAAAGGCAGCAAAGCGATGGTTCCATGCCCGGGGCGCCTGCTTGAGGCCGTAGAGAGATCTGTTGAGCCTGCAGACCATGTCAGGACTTGAGGAGTCAACAAACCCGGCCGGCTGACTGCAGTAAACTGTCTCAGTGAGAAGACCATGCAGGAAGGCATTCTTGATATCCAGCTGATGCACGGGCCAAGACCGAGTGAGTGCGAGGGAGAGCACCGTGCGGACTGTAGCTGGCTTCACCACTGGACTGAAAGTCTCATCATAGTCAACACCAGGCCGCTGAGTGAAACCCCGGAGAACCCAACGAGCCTTGTACCTCTCGAGAGTGCCATCCGCCCGACGCTTATGTGTCCAGATCCACTTGCCGGTGACGACGTTGGAGCCTGGGGGACGTGGCACCAGATCCCAGGTCCGGTTGGCGAGGAGAGCCGCATACTCTTCTTCCATCGCGCGGCGCCAATGAGGGTCCAGCAAGGCCTCGCGGACGGAAGAGGGTACCGGAGAGACCTGCGAGTCACCGGGCATCGTCGCAAGAGCCCGGGGCGGCAGGGTCCCCGCCGCGTGTCGCGTCACCATCGGGTGAACATGACGCGGGTGTCGGTGAAGCAGCGGGGGGTGGTACACCGGCGTCGTGACACGGGCATCCGGGGATCGCGGCGGCGGTGTCGGTGTCGCCGGCGGAGAAGCAGTCGGTGGTAGAGGGCACCCCGACGAAGAAGGAGGCCCCGGTGGAGACGTAGGCGGTGGCTCCGGTCGTGCACGTCGCTGGTAGACGAGCACCGGCTGGGCGAAGCGCGCAGGTGGTGCCGGAGGCGACGGCCCGGGCCCCGCGTCAGGCGTAGTAACGGGGGCCGATCCGGGAGGTGCACGGCGCTGGTAGACGAGCGTCGGCTGAGCGAAGCGCGCAGGCGGTGCCAGGGGCGACGTCCCAGGCCCCGCATCAGGCGTAGTGACAGTGGCCGGCCCGGGAGGGGATCCCGCTAGGCCCGGGCAGGGGGTGTCACCGGCGGGCGGCGAGCGAGGGCACGGCCCCGGCGAAGGGCACGGTGGAGCAGTACCTGTGGTAGACAACCGAAAAGGTGGGTCGACCACCGCGTCAGTGGGAAACAAGGAGAAGAGGTCAAGATCCGGGGTGGACGTGGAGTGGGGGTGGAGGAGAAGGGGAAGACAGACTCATCAAACACCACATGACGAGAGATGAGGACCCGACGAGAGGTAAGATCATAGCACCGGTACCCCTTGTGATCCGGGGAGTACCCGAGGAAGACACAGAGAGTCGAACGAGGTGCCAGCTTGTGGGGAGCAGTCGCTGTGGTGTTAGGGTAACACGCACACCCGAAGACGCGAAGGTGATCGTACCGAGGAGGGGTACCGAAGAGGGCGTGGTGTGGCGTGGGAGCTGGGCAGGCAGCGGAAGGAAGGCGGTTAAGGAGATAGGTGGAGGTGTGCAAGCTCTCAGCCCAGAAGCGCGCCGGGAGTGACGCCTGAAGCAAGAGGGTACGCATGGTCTCGGTGGTGGTGCGAATCATGCGCTCAGCCTTGCCGTTCTGAGAGGAGGTGTACGGGCAAGACATGCGCAACTGGACACCGTGAGAGAGAAAGAATGCACGGGAGGCGGAGTTATCGAACTCACGACCATTGTCGCACTGGACGGCCTTGATGGTGAGGCCGAACTGTGTGGACACCCACGCGAAGAAGTGGAGAATGGCGGGGAAAGCTTCCGACTTTGCACGAAGAGGAAAAGTCCAGGAGTAATGAGAGAAATCATCAAGCAGCACAAGATAGAACTTGTAGCCGGAAATGCTGATGATAGGAGAAGTCCAGAGGTCGCAATGTATAAGATCAAAGATGTGAGCCGCCTGGGAAGAAGAACTATGAAAAGGAAGACGGACATGACGGCCCAGCTGACACGCATGACACAGATGCTCACCGGGAGTCCGAGAACAACGAATGTCGGAACTGCGACTGAGCTGCATCAGGGCATCACGACCAGGATGGCCGAGGCGCCGGTGCCAAGTGGTGGAGGAAGAAGAGGTGGCGAAAGCAGCTGACAGAGGGTTCGGCGAAGAAGACGAAGGGGACGCCGGAAAACGAAGGGTGTAAAGGGGCCCCGTGCTGTCACACCGAAGCAGAGGACGCCGGGAAGCCAAATCCTTTACCGTGAGACCGGTAGAGTCAAACTCCACGGAACAGGAGTTGTCAGCTGTAAACCGACGAATAGAAAGAAGGTTGTGAACCATAGAAGGTGCCACAAGAACATCAGGAAGACGAAAGGAGCCATGAGCGCCGGCGGCACCCACAGACGTGACAGGAAGGCATGTCCCATTTGCGACCATGATGGACGAGGGGTGATAGAAAGATGGAGGGTGAACGGAAGAGAGGATGGTGGGGTCGGAAGTGGTGTGGTAGGTGGCACCCGAATCGGCGATCCACTGTGGGCCGACAGGAGTTGTCGGGCCCATAGTGCGGAAGGAGTGAGCCAAGGCCGACGCGGGTGAGGCGCTAGAAGGTGTAGGCCACGGGAAAGCGGCTGGGTGAAACCCGGGAGAAGCAGCAGCGAGTATGGCGGCGGCCGGCGGGCAAGGCACACCACTGGGAGCCTGGAAGGGCCATGACGGGTCGTGGAAACCAGGACCCCCACCACGTCCGCGACCGCGACGACGGCATCCGCCACGGCCCCCCCCACCCCCGCTCATCCCGGGGGGAGAACCCAGAAGGAACGACGGCGGACCGCGCAAGGACGGACGCGGCACCCAGACCTGGCCAGCGCCCGCGCCAGAGGTGAGCGGCGCTAGGGGGTGGCCCGCCGGGGCGGCCGGGAAAGCCGCAGCCGTAGGTGCCCAAGCCGTGGGGAAGAGGGGCGCGGAGGCGGAGGGGGTCCAGCCCGGGCCAAGGCTGGCACCGGCACCCATGGCTGGCAGCCGCGCCTGTGGGCTGGTCGAGGCGGACGCAAGGGCAAGGGGCAGGCGCTGCCCAGAGGCGGCGGGCAGCCCGCCAGTGGCCGGCCACGCCGCGGGCGAGGGAGGATCTGCGGCCGGCTGTGGCTCAGGGCCGGTGGCAGTGAACCCGCCAGTGGTCGGCCATGCCACGGGAAAGGAAGTAGCAGCGGCCGGCGGGGGCGCGCTGGGATCCGCAGCCACGCCAGTGGCTACCAGTAGCGGCTGGGCGGGTGCAGGGGGTCCACCAGCGGCCGGCGGCGCCAGGAAACAGGCAACTGCCGTAGGGGCCGCATCTGGGCGGGCGCCGCCTGGGAACGCAGCAGCAGCCAGGGCAGCCGCACCAGCTGCGGGCGGGAGGGGCGCAACACCGGAAGGACGGGCGGCTCCCGCGCCAGGAGGACTTGCGGCGCCAGAAGGAGGGGCTCCCGCCCCTGGGAGGGCCGGATGGGAAGCTCCGGCGCCTGGCAGAGTACGGGAAGCAGGGGAAGGGGCGGCGGCTGGCAGAGTGCCGCCAGGGAAAGCAGGTCCGGCGCCTGGCAGAGCACGGGAAGCAGGGGAAGCACGGGAAGCAGGGGAAGGGACTGCGGCGCCTGGCAGAGCACGGGAAACAGAGGAAGGTTCGGCGGCGCCCAGGGAAAGCAGGGGATGGGGCTGCGGCGGCAGAGGAGGAGGGGAGAGGGGGAGGGAAACAGCCATGGCCGGCTGGGAAGAGGTGGCAGGCGGCGGCGCCCCTGCTGGGGTCAGCCGGGAGGTAGAGGGAGGAGGGGAGAGAGGCCGTCCGGCCATGGCCGGCGGCGGCTGGGGCTGGGCCAGGAGGAGGCCACCGGCCGGCGGCTGAGCAGGGGAGGAAAGGAAAAACTCTGGCTCTATACCATGTTGGAACTTATGATTCTCATTGATTAGGCTAACCCTAGAAGGGTAGCAATATAGGGTAGCATACATGGGCCTCATGGGCCAAGCCTCATGGGCCACAGACATATACTCCAACAATAAGGTCAAAGCATCGGTACCCCTTGTGATCCGGGGAGTACCCAAGGAAGACAGAGCGTGGAGCGAGGGTCCAGCTTGTGGGAAGAAGTGGCTGCGGTGTTGGGGTAACACGCACACCCAAACACGCGGAGGCGATCATACCGAGGTGGGGTACCGAAAAGAGCGTGGTGAGGAGTGGGAGCGGGGCAGGCCGCGGAAGGAAGGCGGTTAAGAAGGTAGATGAAGGTGTGCAGGCCCTCAGCCCAGAAGCGAGCGGGAAGAGAGGCCTGAAACAGAAGGGTACGCACGGTGTCGTTGGTGGTGCGAATCATCCGCTCAGCCTTGCCATTTTGCGAAGAGGCGTATGGACAAGACATGCGGAGCTGAACACCGTGAGAGAGGAAGAAATCGCGGGAGGTGGAGTTATCAAACTCGCGACCATTGTCACACTGGACGGCCTTGATGGTGAGGCCGAACTGTGTGGACACCCAAGTAAAGAAGTGGAGGAGCGTGGTAAACGTATCAGACTTCGCACGGAGAGGAAAAGTCCACGAATAATGCGAAAAATCATCAACAACCACAAGATAGTACTTATAACCAGAAATACTCATAATAGGAGATGTCCATAGGTCGCAATGTACAAGATCAAAAATACGGGCCGCATGGGAAGTAGAACTAGAAAAAGGAAGACGAACATGTTGACCCAATTGGCACGCATGACACAGTTGCTCATCATGAGCTCGAGTACATGGAAGACCGGAGCTACGACTGAGCTGTATCAGGACATCACGTCCAGGATGGCCGAGGCGCCGGTGCCAAGTAGTAGAGGAAGTAGAAGCGACGAAGGCAGCTGACAAAACGGGCGGCGAAGAAGACGAAGGAGCCGCCGGGAAGCGAAGGGTGTAAAGGGGCCCGGTGCTGTCACATCGGAGCAGAGGACGCCGGAAAGCCAAATCCTTTACAGTAAGACTAGAAGAGTCAAATTCCACAGAACAAGAATTGTCAGCTGTAAAACGTCGAATAGAAAGAAGATTATGAACCATAGAAGGAGCAACAAGAACATCAGGAAGACGAAAGGAACCATGAGCACCGGCGGTACCCACAGATGAGACTGGAATACAAGAACCATTTGCGACCATAATGGACGAAGGAAGAGAGGAAGAGGGAGAGTGAATCGACGAAAGTATACCGGGGTCAGGAGTAGTGTGGTAGGTGGCCCCCAAATCAGCGATCCACTCGGGTCCGACCGGAGGTGTCAGGCCCATGGTGCTGAACGAGCGAGCCAGGGCCGCCTGGTCCCAGCCGGCGACCCCCGGTAGAGACCCGGAGGGTGGAACCCACGGCGTAGCAGGGAGGGCGCCGGGTGGAGGACCAGCAGGAGGAGCTCCGGTGAGCATGGCCATCGGTGGACGAGTGTCGGCTCCGGAGGTGTGGTAGGGCCACATGGAGATGCGTCCGGACCACGGGCTCTGGAACGAAGGCCATGGGGCCCCCCGTGAGTCCCGGCCGGTGCCAGAGCCTGGGGTTGACCACCCCGACCACCTCCACGGCCCCCTCCACGGCGACGACGAGAGCCACGACCCCCCCCCCCACCTCCGCTCGGCCCGGAGGGAGGAGGACCCAGGAGAGACGACGGTGGCGGAGCGGACGGCCGCGGTGGAGCTGGAGGACGCGGCGAAGTAGCAGCCAGGGCCGTCGAGGAGGACGAGAAAGTGGTAGAGCCCGGCTGGAGGCCCTGCGTGAGCTCCTCCATGACGAGATCGTCACGGACCTCCAGGAAGGTGGGGAAGGGCCTCTGGCGGGTGATCCACGTCCTGAGGTGGGCGTAGCGGTCGCTGAGCCCCCGGAGGACGTTGAGGACCAAGATGCGATCCTCGACGGGCCACCCGAGATCCCCCAGGGAGTCAGCCATACCCTTCATCCGACGGCAGAACTCGCCGACGGAGAGGTCACCCTGGACGAAGGTGCGAAAGCTCACGTCGAGGCGTAGAGCCCGAGCCTCAGCGTTGCCCAGGAACTGGCCCTCAAGGGCAAGCCATGCCCGGCGCGCGTCCGGAGAGGTGCGGACGAGGTCGTGGAGGTCCAGAGAGATCGTCCCCAAGATCCAGGAGAGAAGGATGCTGTCGAGACGGATCCACGACGGCGTCTGGACAGCGACCAAGGCGTCGACGAGGACGTGGTCGTCGAGGGCGTAGCGGCGAAGAGTGAGGAGGACCAGATCCCGCCAGCGGGCGTACGAGGGTGACTCTGGCTCGAGGACGACCGGAACGAGCAGGCGAATGTTCTAGACCCCCCTCCCCCCCGTCTGGTAGTGCAGCTGAGCCACGAGCGGGTCGGTCGGGTCGTGCCAGAGGACGGCAGTGTGGGACACGCGGCGTCCCGGCGAGGCAGAGGAGGTGGCTCCGGCGTCCTGGCCCGCGGGGGAGGTGAGGAGGTGCTCGGCCTCGGCGATCTGGCGAGCCAAGGCGTCTGCCGCGTCGCGCTCACGTTCCCACACGAGAGCGGCCGCGCGCACACGGGCATGCCCCTCCGCGGCGGCGGTCCGGGCAGCGGCGAGAGCAGCGGCGAGGTTGAGGTTTGGTCCCGTCAGACCGGAGGTCGCAGCCGCAGCCAAGAGACCCTCATGCAGCGGTTGGAGGAGGGGCTGCGGTTGCTGGAGGCCACCCTCGGCGACTCCTGTCTCCTCTCCCACCTCGGTGCTAGGAGCAGCAGCAGTGGTGAGGATCTGAGCCGGGGCGGGTGCACCAGGAGCAGCATCAGAGGAAGAAAGGCCCGCCCCCTGTAGGGCAGCGGCTGCAGCAGAGAGGGGCGCAGCAGGGAGGTGGCTGGAGGGGAGGGAATGGTGGAGGTGATGGGCAGCGGTGGGGAGGACGGGTGGAAGGGAAGGCCGCGCGCCAGCAGGGAGGGCGGCGGGCGGCTGCATGTCGGGCGGCGCCCCCTGGACAGCAGGGCGGACGGCTGCTGCATAGGAGAAGGGGCGCGGCACCAGAGGGTCCCAGGGGGAGGAGAGAGGAGGGAATTGGATGTAGGAGGAAGGGGAAGGGGAGGGAGGGCGGCCGGCCATGGCTGGCGGCAGCAGACCGGCGGCGGCGGCTGGAAGAAGCCAGCGGCGGCGGCTGGAAGCCAGGCGGCGGCTGGGTCAGGGAAAGAGGCTGGATACCATGTTGGAAGAGTGATTCTCTATTGATTAGGGCTAACCCTAGAAGGTAGCTATATAGGTTCCATACATGGGCCACATGGGCCTTAGCCTCATGCGCCTAAACATATACTCCAACAGGTTTCTCTCTCCTTTGGTGGTTATTAGCTATTTTGGCGTTTTTTTTCTCTCCCCAGAAAGACTGGACAAATTCGAGCCAAAATCTTTTCCCCAGATAACAAGAATTACTGAATTGCTGCACAAATTCATATGAGGGAAAAGAATTCACGTACTTCTCTGTCAGGTTGGGATCGCCAAAGGGGTTTGAATCGTTGGAGTAGCCCGAAACCGCATTCGCCTTCAGCTTCTTCGCCACTTTCTCCGCCTACACATCCGCCGCCGCCAACAACGAGTCAGCAATTAGAGCCCAGACCGCAACCCTAATCCCAACCCAATCAAATGGAAAACCACCACTTCAACAGCTCAATCCCTTACCTTCTTCTGCGCCTTCTTCGCCATGTACTCAATGATCTGCTCCTCGGTGACATCCCGGCGCCTTTGGCCGCCGCTCCTTCCCCGGCGTCCGGAGTCCGACCCCGAATCCTCGCTCCCGCTGCCGCTTGCGTCGCTGGAGGACGGGGTGTCCCTCCGGCGGTGGCTCCTGCGACGGTGGCGTCCCCGGCTCCGGCGGGGTGAGCCGCTCGAACCGGAGGCGGCGTCCGAGTCGGAGGGGGACGGGCTGCGCCGCCGCCGAGACGACGAGGAGCGCCGCCGGTCCTCGCTGTCGCGGTCCCGCTTCGGCATGTCGGCGACGAGAGGGAAGCCGCGCAGAGTCTCGCGGCCGTGGGCTGGTGAATTGTTTAGCGGATTAACTGAGGTCGGTGATCCATGTTCGTTGGGCTGGGCCGCAAGGAGCCCAGCAGAAGGCCCATAGTGTGAAAGGAACATCTAGGCCGAAATCGGACTCCAAAATGGAAGTACGGCCTTGTCCCCACCACATCCTTCATGGATCTGTAATTAATAATTAAGGGGAAAAAAGGATAAAGGTGTGGTTGAAAAAACAAAATAGGTCTCAAAAGTGGCCTTGGATTCAAGAATGATTGGACGCCTATTCTAAGGGCTGTTTGGATTTCGACAGCGCATTGTCACGTCACAACTGTGGCAGCGCCAGAGAGTGTGGAGTGGAAAATCACAGCCCTAACTGTGACGAGAAAACGCCTTGCAATGAACTGAAAGCTTTGTGGCGTGTCTAACGAACGGATATCACTGATATTATATTTATTTTTATATTTCTATTCGCATGCGGATTCGAATACGGATAGTTTCAGTTATGTCGGATAGGATACGATTGTATATCAACATCATAAATATACGATTTGAGTATTTGAATACGGATACGGACTCGGATGTTGAATATCTGGACTCGGATACGGACAGATCTAAATCCCTTTAAACGAATTCGGTCTCAAATACGGTTGGAAAAACATCCATACCATTTTCATCCTTAACATTAAATATCAACCAGACTACTCTCTTTATTATGTGGTTGCCGAAGCTAAGGCTTGACGAGTTAAGGCTGGCAACCAAACAACCTCCTTCGTTTATGACATTCAACTATATTTGGCAGAGACATGGATTTAAAAAACGTTTCGAATTCATATTCACTCTGGTAGAGTGGTAGGTTAGATTTTAAATCAAAAAAATACCTTTTATATAAAAACATATAAATCAAAATTTTTATAGAAGAATTCAGAATTTTTAGTGGGTGTACAATCCATTTGAACTTGTTCTACTTTAAAAAGATCAACCGAAAAGTTGCTAGTGCATAGGGGCCGTAAAAACCAGTCAAGAGTGGAAGCTAACTTTTAGGCGTTTCACTCACTCAAGCAAAACTCGTGGAACGGTTTCGATCATTTCCAAGATACTCAATCTATTCTAAATTAAATTATAAGACGTTTTTATTTTTCTAGATTCATAATCTTTACTACCCACTTAGATATATATTATGTTTAGATGCATAGTAAAAACAATATATCTATGTAAGCCAAATGTCTTATAATTTAGACACGGAGGGAGCAGAAACGAACCGGGATGAGCATTTGGCTGGGCGCTCGTGGCCTTCCGCGTGAGAAAAACGGAACGGATCCTCACGTCCAAACGCTCCGTATCATTCAAGCGAGCTTAAGCAACCGACAAACGAGCCGTCACGCACGCGATAGACACGGGTCTGATTGAATACACGTACTGTACTAGTACTACTGCTTTGTCCATGTCATTGAAGCTGAAACGCTGGGCAACAGAGGCCGTGTTTAGTTGGCCCGATTTTAGAGGTCTAAAATATGCATAGTAATAGATTTCTTACTGTAGTATTTCGTTTGTATTTGTGAATTTTTGTCAAACATTGACTAATTAGGCTCAAAAGATTCGTCTCGCAAAGTACAACTAAACTGTGCAATTAGTTTTTTATTTCATCTACATTTAGTACTCCATACATGTACCGGCATTTTGATGTGATGAGAAATCTTCTTTTTACATAGTGAAATTTAAAGAAAAATTTAGCATGCCGAACCAAAAGTCCTAAAGCTCGGACAGCCACGACCACGAACTGAAGCTCTGAAGCTGAAGCGCAAGTGAGTGAACTGCGTGACCACCGGCGATGCAAGTAAAACCGGTGGACGATGGGTGCCCTGAAAAAACTGTAGCTAGGAAAAAAAACTGAGAAAATATATGTCGCTGGTTTTCTAAGCTTATTTTGGTACAGTCCTGTTTGCTCGGGCTACTTCAATAATACTTTTCGGCAAATAAATAGTGTTTTACTTTCGCAACACAGCCTAAACTAAATTTCAGTGAAACGAACAAGGATACACTGTATAAGCTCTACCTTACCACCTACAGGACCAATGGCCAATCGCGAAGCGAAGGTCTCACTCTCACTCTCAGCCACCCCTGCAGGGATAAACCATGGAACTCTGAGAAAAAGACAACAGGGCCATGACTGCCATTCATTGCCATCGTCTCCGTATGTCTTGGATAGAATATGGATGGGTCATGGATCCGTTTCGCTCTCGCGTCCATCCGCGTTCGCCGGGCGGCAACCGGGGCCACAACTCCTGTGCTTCCAAAGCAGCCGTCTCACCTCTCGACTTCGTCAGTCAGTCAGTCCTCTCACACGACCGTCCTCGTCGTCGTCTCGCTGCTGGCAAGTCTACACACGTAAGCGTAGTGGGACAGAGTATGCAGCTAATCAACAGCAATCGTGGTGTAATGCGGTTCGGATTCATCATTCATCAAATCATGAATGCATCAGCTTGTCTGGAACACAAGGAACATTTTAACCATGGAACTTTTCCCTTTTCTCTCCAGTTTGAAGATTAAGAGCAGCAGCAGTTACAAAAATACATATCCATACAGTAGGGAAAAAGAAGCAGGTGTACTTTATACTACTAGCACCACTAGTTTTTTTTTCTTTCCATGCTAAAAGATTACACAGTAACCGTGCACCTAATCACCTGCAGTTAGCAGTGACAGCTGCTCTCAGAGACTCATCAGACTGCTGCTGAGGCCTTCACCTCACTGCCCATTGCCATCCGATATGAGCTCCAGAACAAGAACGGCTAGGATTGGGAGATGACACGTATACCAAGTCAAAACCAAGCGTTAGCTCACCCGCTGTGCAGAAAATGAGAGTGCGAGTGAGTGGCTGCTTCGACCTCGACCGAGTCAACGCAAGCGCCCGGCCCCGGTCCCGGCCGGCGGCCGCCATGGACACTAGCGCCTGCGTGCGGCGCGGTGCCCTATGCCTCTACCGCTTCCTCCCGTTAACCTCCGTTGACCCGATTTCCCCCTCCGCCGTCTCCTTGGGCCGCTTCAGATCCTCCGCCTCCTCCTCGGCGGCACCGGCGTCGGCGCTTTCCCTGAACTTGGCGTAGATGTCGCCCTTGTAGAAGTTCCAGGTCCGCCACACCAGCACCAGCGACACGAGCGCGCCGGCGACCGTGGCGGCGGTGATGATGAGGAACGACTTGCGGAAGCACTCCACGCCGATGCAGGTCTTGTCGCCGGCGCCCGCCAGGGAGCCGCCGTGCTGCTTGGCGGCCTCGGCGTCGTAGAGCGCCCCCGCGACGCGGACGTTGAGCACGTAGGCGCCGATGGGGCTGGCCACGGACCCGAAGTTGTAGAGCGTGGAGTAGTACTTGAGCCCGAACACCTCGGAGATGATGGCGAACAGCAGCGGCCACTGCGCGCCGAAGCAGAAGCCGATCACGACGGAGGACACGTACAGCGACTGCGGCACGCCGAAGGCGATCAGGAGGTGGCCGACGCAGGAGAGCAGGAGCACCAGCGTGAGCATCAGCGGCCGCGGGAACTTGTACCGCGCCAGGAACACCTCCGACGCGAACCCGGCGGTGACGCGCCCGGCGTAGTTCCAGATGCTGATGAGGGAGACGAAGGTGTTGATGCTCTTGGACGGGTAGCCCAGCGACTGCCCGATCTGCCCCATGTTGTCGATCGCCGTCAGCGTGCCGCCCACGCCGCAGATGGTGGCCAGGAACAGCACCAGCATGTCCACGCTCACCAGCGCCTGCAGGATCGTGTAGTCATCCCCCTGCGCCGGCGGGCTGAACATGTGCCGGAGGCAAGACCCCAGGCAGCTGCTGGAGCTGGACGACGACGGCTCGGCGGCCTCTGTCGTTTCCGTCGTGATGCTCTGGCTCTGAGGCGGTGCTGCCGCCAGCTGCAGCAGCGAGGCTGCGGCGGCTGGTTTCTCCACGGTCACCGTGGGGGGCTCGCGGAGGGACTCCTCGAGCTCCTTCTGGATCTTGTACTCCTGCTTGACGACGACGGCGAGCGGCAGGAAGAGGACGAGGAGCAGCGCCGCGGCCGAGACCGCGTAGGCGGCGTGCGAGAAGTTGACCTGCCTCTGCACGACGATCATGATGAGTACGTAGGCCGCGAGCGCGATGGAGATGTAGAGGAAGCAGAAGAAAGCGTCGTTGCTGGTGGCCGCCGATGCGCCCCGGCGTCGGCTGGCGCGCGGGTACGGCATGATTCGGACGGTGTGGACGAAGAGGATGGAGATGGCGGCGGGGAGCCAGGCGATGAGCAGCACGAGCGACTTGGCGTCGTCGCCGTAGATGGCGAGGTAGAGCTGCGTGAAGACGGCGCCGCTGAGGCCGACGAATCCCTTGAGCAGGCCGAGCACGACGCCGCGGCTCTCCGGGAAGTTCTTGACGCAGGTGACGAGCGCGCCGGTGTTGGCGAAGGACTGGGAGTTGGCGCCCACGCAGATGTAGATGCACATGAGCCAGACGGGTGGCCTGGCGGTGCGCCCGTCGATGGCGAGGTAGATCATGAGGTAGCCCGCCAGGTTCATGGCGGCGCCCATGGCGAGCACCACCCACGGCGGCGTGACCTCGTTGATGAGCCCCGAGAGGACGCCCACGTTGGCGCCCAGGTCCTTGAAGAAGGAGAGCGTGTTGAGCGTGCGCTGGTCGTACCCCAGCGACGACTTGAGCACCTTGGAGTAGATGCTGAAGATGTACGTCGCCCCCGACGCCGACAGGATGAGCAGGCACGCGAACACCATGAACCAACGGCCCAGCACCACCTGCCGCACGAACCGCGCCGACAGCACCTGCGGCCCGCCGGCGGCGGACCCGGACGCGAACACCATCGCGCGCGCGCCAAACTGGAGCTCCTCCTCGGTGTCGGCGGCGGCGGCGGCTCTCTGCTTTGCCGCTTCTCTGGCCGGGTGAGTGGCAGAGCTCGCGCGCCTGTGCAATATATAAAGCCAAAAAAGGGGAAACGGCCTTCGCTGACTGTGACTCGCTGGGCAACGGGTGGAAAGGCTTGTGTCCTTTGTGTTGTGAGCTGTGACTGCCTGACTGGAGCAGAGCCAGAGCATCACTACCCATACTGCCATACATACCACAATTCCACGAATTCATCTTTTTTAGAATGATTCGGCCAATTTTAGACAGGATTTTTGGTGCCTAGTGAGACTGAGAGTCTACACTACACGTGTTAAACTCAAGATTCTCTCTCCATTCTCCAAGCAGACAGAGGTTAGTGTGTGTGGCCAAATTAAATTATTTATCACCTCACTCCTCAAGCGTTGAATAACCCTAGAGCATACTACATTCCATGGTCCTCACTCCTCAGGGAGTAGACTGCCTGCTCACTGTTCTGCCCTGGTCTTCAGGAAATGGGATTACAGGAACAGACAGCTTGCCTGTATAAAACATGGGTGGGCGGCCATGGTTCTTGAGCCCAAATTCTTGAAGATCCTCCCGCATGTGATGTGCTTCAGTTCTAGTCAGCGTCTCTGGTGTGCAGTTGTCATAGATTAATCAGAGATCGATGCGTGCGACGACCTTGACCTGAGAGTTTACTGGGAGGATTTAAGAGGACTAGTGAGAGCGATCGCTGTTGACTAAACAGTGTGTGTGTGTGTGTGACTGAAGCGTTCACTGACGCTGATCTTGCCTCCTTGCTTATCCGAAACGGCACCCAATTCTAGAAGAAACAGACGTTTTTTTTCTCGTTACGTAGAAAATTGACAGCTTAAACTGCGTTGGAAAGAACTCGAATATTGTAGTATTAAATTAGGCTCACTTAGTTGTATCCCAAGATATGGGATCAGGGTTTTTTATCCTGGGCGGTAAACCGCGGTTTACCGTGGTAACCGGGCTTACCGGGCCGGACCGGTTCCGGTCCGGTCCGGTTAGGTATTCCCCAAATTCAAATTTAAAATTTTAAAAATACTAAAAAAATTCTTAAAAATAGTTCATGATTTATAGAAGCCAATGGTGTAAAATTTTTTCAAATTCGAGTTCGTTTAGTATTTATTTATACGTATAGAAGTTTGAAAAAAAAAGAAAAATCCCGGTCCCGATCCGTTAAGGACCATGAGGCCCATTAGGCCGCCACGGGCACAAAACGCGCCGGGAGCTGCGGGGGGGGGGGGGGGGGGGGGTCAACGCGCCCAGAAGCTTATCCGCTCCCGTCCGCCCCTGCCCGCTCCGTCCGCGCCGCCGCCGCCGCGCGACCGCCCCGGCTCGCCGGCTTACCGGGTGGTTTACCGCGCACCCGCCGCAGCGACGGTTAGCCGGCCAGAAGGCGCGGCTAACCGCCCGGGAGGAGCGGCTTACCGCTCGGTTCGCCGGGCGACCGCCAGGTAAGTTTTTTTGTTTTTTTTAGAGTAGTATTAGATTTAGGATTTAGGTATGGTTTATGTGTTAGGATTTAGGAAAGATCTAGGATTTAGGTAGGATTTGTGTTAGGATTTAGGATAGGTTTTTGGTTAGGTTTTAGGTAGGATTTACTTTAGGATGTTTTTTAGGATTTAGGATTAGAGGTAGGATTTGTGGTAGGATGTATATTTTAGGTATATATTGTGTAGATACATTTTATTTAGGTGTGACTTTGTGTTGTCCGTTTATGCAGGTAGACAATGTCAGGCAAAAACAGAGACGTTGTATGGGAGCATGGTGAAAATCTTGCTCATGGATGGAGATGCAATTATTGTCATGTGACGAAAGCAGACGGTGGTTGCACTAGATTTAAACAGCATTTGGCTGGGCACGGGGCGGACACCTTGCATTGCGACCGTGTGCCACCAGATGTGCGTGCGTACTTTCAGCGAGATCTTGACAGAGCTAAGAAGACGACTGCTGACCGGGCTCGACAAAGGTTGGCACGAGAAAAAGCTGCAGCGGAGGGAAACCATCCCCTCGGTGATGATGAATATGAGGCTCAGTGAAGGAAGCACTAAACCAGTCGAGAGCAGAATATGACTACGAGCAGAGGGTGCAACAGAGAGGAGGTAATTACGACCGTGGAGGGGGTAGTGGTGGTGGTGGTTCGTATGGTGGGAATCCTATTGAAAGGTTGTTTAGAAGAGCAGGATCACGGAGGGAGACTCCTGTGGAGGTGGAGGACTATCATGTGGCAGCCGGTGGAAGGAGAGGAATGCACCAACAAAGGATTGATACAGGATCTTGGACGCAGAAGGGGAAAAATGCAAAGGAAGCTATTGGTAAAGCTTGGGGAAAGTTTTTCCATTATGTAGGAATCCCAGGACGAAATGCCGACAATCCGTACTTTGTCAGTGCGGTCCGAGAGACACAGAAGTGGGGTAAGTACCTATACTTGGAGACCTATGACCTTCTGTATCTTTCCATATTCTCATTCTTTGCTTATGGTTTCAGGTGAAGGCATCGCGTCACCCACTGGAAGGGATATTGATGGCAAGTACCTAGATCAGAATGAGAAAGACTTGAAGGATAGGTATGCAAAGTTTCAGAAGGAGTGGCCCAACTTTGGCGTCACGTTGATGTGTGATTCATGGACTGGCCCCACTAAAATGAGTGTCATAAACTTTCTGATTTATTGCAATGGGGTCACATGGTTTCACAAATCCATTGATGTATCTGGAAAAAGTCAAGATGCTAACTATTTGTACAGGGTACCTCCTAAATATAGTTGTCATGTGGTTCTTTTTTTATATATATATGTGTATATATAATATGTTCTGCTTTTTTCAGGAGATTCGGAAGGTGGTGGAGGAGATTGGTGCCGAGCATATTGTCCATGTGGTCACCGATAATGGCGCCAACTACAAGAAAGCTTGCAACTCACTGAAAGAGGAGTATGGTCACATTGTTTGGACACCTTGTCTGGCACACACCATCAACTTGATGTTGAAGGATATTGGTAACAGGCCCGATCATGCAGGTATGTTGCAAGTATGCAAGAGAATTTCAACTTGGTTGCACAACCATTCTCAGTTGAATCATATGATGAAGAAAGCAATTGGTGGTGAGTTGGTCAAGTGGAATGGCACTAGATTTGGGACCAACTACATGTTTCTACAGAGCTTTCATCGAAACGTGAACAGTTCATGCAGTGGATGGGATCTCCTGAGTTTTTACAGAGCAAGTGGGCACTCACTGAAGAAGGTCGATATGCTCATGTAAGGTTGTCAAATATTCAGTGGTGGGAGGGATTGGAATACATCATCAACACAGTTCAACCAATTTACAAGTTCCTTCATTTTGCTGATCAAGACAAGCGGCCCAACATGTGTGACGTGGTGTACGAGTACCAGAATTGCAAATAGGAGTTGGAGTCATTCTTTGGAAGGAATGCGCAAACATGGAATGAGTATAGACAGATTATGGACGCAAGGATTCATGACGTGTACATAGGGACGTATGTGGGTGTAGGTATGATAATGACTTATGTTGATTTAGCAAGCTCTATATATTGAATATTTACCGTATGCTTATTTGAATCATATGTTGCAGCTGCTGTTCTAAATCCAAAGCTTACATATAGTTTGGATCCAACTCCAAGAATGTTCGGTGGCCTGAAGGAGACATTTCAGCAAATGACGGATGTGCAGTGCGCCGTGCAGGCATTGCAGGAGGCTGAGATTTTTTGACAGAAGCTTGGTGAGTTTGGCTCAGAACTGGTAATGAAAATGGCGACGGATCCAAGGACAACCCCATGTAAGAGTACTTTCTACACCCATTTGGTTTCCTATATTGGAACATATAGCTAACATAATGTGTTCCACTTGCAGCGGCCTGGTGGATGATATTTGGTAGAGATACTCTAAATTTGCAGTGCCTTGCTTTGCGGCTTGTTTCACAATGTATCTCCTCCAGTGGATGCGAGCGAAACTGGAGTACATTTGCCTTGCTGTATATGAAGGTTCGCAATCGGTTGTCGCACAAGAAACTAAACAGGCTTGTTTATGTCAATTACAACCTTCGGCTGTGACTTGCAGATGTGAACCCACGAAGGCATGATGAAGAAGATTTTATCGACCGGTTCGCCGAAGTCTCATTCTATGACCGGAGCAATCCGGTTAGGGAATGGATGGAGTACGGTAGATCTAACCTGCCTCCAGTTCTTGATGAGGATTCTGACGAAGTGGACGTCCCTCTGCCATCACATCTTGTCAGGTACATTATATTTATATATATATACAAATGTGTGTGTATGTCTCACCCTGTATTATGTGATTGATTTTATTTATGTGATTTATTTGTTTGTGTTGGCAGTGACCAAATAGACCCTGAGGATCTCGTCAGGCTACGGGGCATGATTGCATCAGTGATTGGGCCCGTAGAAATGTGGGTGAAAGTCACCTCGGGAAGAGGAAGATGCAGATGGTGCCTCCGAAGGGTCACCGCAAGCGTCACCGAGGAAAAGGAAAAGCAGTGACCAGCGACACAGAGACTGAGGATGAGGAATACCAGTCCCAGGATAGTGGTGACGATAACAGTAGTGACGATGACAGTGACAATGACAATGCTGATGGGAGTGACGGTGGCGGTGGTGGTGGGAAAGACGGTGGTGGTGGGGGAGTGGGGCTGGTACTATTGGTGCTGGTGGTAGTAGTTATGTAGGTCTTCATTTCACAGGTATCCATTGCACCTACATACGCACAATTGTTTCTGTCTATGCCTACTAATTATGGTTGATTGCAGGCGAGACCCAATTTACACATGCTACTCAAGACCGTGACCATGGACAACCGACATCGCAGATGAGAGCATATGCACCGACGGACTACAACACTCCACAGTACTCTTCTTCCTCCTACAGCGATATCTCACAGCCTACTTATAGCTATCCCATTCCTGACATGATCATGCAGACTCAGACTAGATGGGTGTATGAATGGGAAGACCCCAGTTTTTACAATATGTTAGTTCAAGAATGGGAGACAACAGCAGCATGGACAGGTCAAACTTGGCAAGATTACAAGGCTGCCCTGCTTAGACAGCAAGGTATCTCTCTTATGTCCACCGCCGAATATGAAATGTCGTGCCAACAAGGGGTCTTCCCAGACATCCTATGTAGTTGACCATACGACTATTTGTTTGTGTAAGCGAATATGTATTTGTATGCGACTATATATTGTTGCTTTAGTGACTTATGCTATTTATTACCGCATTGTGTGGTCTTTTTACATTAATTTGTACAAAGGAAGTACCAAAATTCTTTTTATTCTTTCAAAAAAAATTCTAAACGGTTTGCCGAGCGGTAACCGCTACAAACTGCTCGGTAAACCGGCCGCCGACCGAACCGAAGGCGAGTTTGAATTCAAATTCAAACTCGTCCGGTTACCGTCCGGTTACCGGCAAACCGGAACCGGAGGCCGGCGGTTTGACCCTTCCGGTCGGTAAAAAAACCCTGGATGGGATCGGTGTGTCAGCGATGCATTTTCATATTCTCCTTTGGTGGGTCAAACCAAGACAGGATTCTCTGTCGAAGGAGGCACAAATTTAGCTTCCTCAGATTGGTGATACAATGATAAGGTACAAGACGGGCTCCAGCCACTGCACAACTGTGCCACGTGGGGCGGATTAACAAACCACAGAGATAATTAGTTAATTACGTACTAGTAAGTGGTGTAATGATCGATCATGTGGTTAACCAAACAAAGTGGCCATGTGTCTGTAGTGTGATTAGCTCCTTCGTGTGAGAGCACCGAGGTGATTAACAACATATAAAAATGTTGCAAACAAATGGTTTGAGTAAAAAACAAAGTGTCAGCGTGTGTCCCCGTGCTTAGGACTGCCATGCCCATCCCAACCCTTTCCATGTCTCTGTGTACCGCTACCGTCTGGACTTCTGGAGCAAAATGCTGAGGCAGCCACTGCCTTGACAAGGAGGCACCAAGATTGAAGAAAGGCACCTGCGCGGCTGCGCTTGCCGTCACATCTCACAAAACTCTAGATCTGTCTCCATGCTAGCGATAACGGCTACTGACATTTACTAGATCATGACAGTTGTTGACGCATTTAAGTCAAAACTTATTTAACTTCATCATTGTACGGAGCAATATCTAAAACGTTACGTAAATTGTTAATACAAAATTGGCATGGTTAGAATTATTATGAGAACCATTTTAAAAAAGAACATATTTTTATAAGACTTTGAAAATGAAATACTTTTATAGTTTCAACAATAAAAAATAAATAAGAATTATAATAAATACAGATGAACTTATATTTGCGGTAGTAATATTATGCATCAAGTATTCAAGTGCAGCATTTTTTGTCAAGGTTCGAAAATGCCCTGCGTGCATCACTCATTAATTATAATATCAACTAAGGAAAATGGTGATGTGATATTATAATTAAGAAAAATAGAGAAGGAATTTGTTTCTTATATAAGAAACTATGTCCACCCGGAAACAAAGATTGAAATATATGTGATAACTAGATGATAGGAGAGAGAAAAACATGTGCTTGGACAAAAATCTATTTTGAACAAACCATCCATTAGCAGGAATATGATTTCTTTGTATAGTGTCTATATAACTTGGCAAGTATGAAAATTAAACTATCTTATAGTTTTTGCTTTGGAACTAACTTAGTACAAAAGTTCAGTAAATCTTTGACTTAGTAACTAGCAAGAGACCTAAAAAGAACTAGTGAGTGATGCAAGAAGAAAAGTATGATAGGAAGCTTTTGGGCTCTATACCCAGAAGCCCCCTTGTCAAATCAAATAATTGTAATTCCCCTTAATTTCTATGCCACCAAGGCTATGAATCTACTCCCTCCGCCCTACTATATAAGGCGTAACCACCTCTGGTTCAAAGACAAAAATATATATATTTAATTCTCTCTCTGCACTAGTATTACTGCATCGATGATAGAATCCACAATTTGCTACGAAAGTGTTTCCATAAGATGCAGTATCTGTTAGACATATTTTGCCAATTCGAAGAGATGTATCCCCTTCCACAGATAACTATCTTATTTATAAAAATATATTTGTATAGTCTTATGGAAAAATATTTATGTTTATAGTTGTTTTTATGGTAAATTATGACTTAAGGAGACAAATACATATGGGCTTATATTTCCGTATGACTTAATATGAAAAAAAAATATAAAAGTTAAGTTAATGATATTGTTCTTTCAGTGATAGATTTTTTTAGAATCTCTTTCAGTGATAGATGATGTCGATGGCAAGACACCTATAATGACTTCGTTAATCTCATGATCCGTTGGCTGTTGGCTCAGTCTCACTCTCTTTAAAAGTGCTTATACGTGTAGGTTGCGTGTGGATGTGTTGATAATAGTGAGTGTGCGTGTATATATGAGTCTTGAGTATGTTTTTTTAGATTTCGGAACAATTCATTCCAGCCTTCACATTCACAAGTGAATGTTTAGAGCTTAACGGTACAAGGAGGGAACTTAGCCCAGTTTTCCGCTATTCGGACAGTTCAGACTCACAGCAACCTGAGACCTTACATAAAAAAGGCAACACCATAGCTAAACAAGCTCACTGAACTCAAACAAAACAAAAGGCCACTGATCACAAACCAAAACTAAACTCACGAAGGACTCTACAGTCCTATTCTTTTCTAATTCTTCCACCCACATGTTCCAAAGAGTTGTAGCGCCAGGCCTTCTAAGCGTCTACTTCAAATTTCTTCCCTCTTCCTCTTTAGACAGCTTGGACCATTGCGGCATTGCCTAATCCAAAAGGTTCCCCTGAAAAATACTTGTGAAACAAGTTTTTGGGTGCCAGTCCCTGCTCCCTACATAAGTCGCCACGTCAAAGCAAATCAAATAAGTGGAATTCCCCTTGAGTTTCTATGACATGCAGCTAGACTTTCATACAATTCATGATTTGCCACCAAACACAACTGATTGTGCAGGAGATAAGATTGAATAACTGCGAATTTAAAGAAGCATCGAAGCAACTGGCCACGCATGTTAAGAAAATGTTCTTATGAGTTAATGGTGCAAGTTGTATGTTTTGTTATCTGCATTAGCAGCTGGTTTCTTGGTGATTTTAGCGTTGTCGCCTGTACCATGCATTAGTCTATTACACGCTTCACGCTAACAAACATGTGTGGCTCACCGGTTACCAAGTCAATATCTCTGTATCCCAAGTATGTTAATATATCAGAGAAAAGTATGTAAAACTCCAGCAGTCCAGCTTGCTAACGGAGTAACGGTGTCACGAGAGGCTAATAGCCTTTATTAACAGCAGCAACTAGCAAAAAGTGTCTTTTGACGGGCTGGTTTATACAGTAGTGGAGTAGAGTATATGCATAGAGTGACATAGCGTGCATGGTAAGGGCAACGCACGTACACCGAGATGGGGACAACCGATACACAAGTACTATCCAATAACCGTTCGTATTTCTTTTGTGCAAATGCCAGCTCCTTGCTGTTTGATTTAATTATTTAAGCTAGGCACACTTAAAGGAACCGTGTAAACAAAAGCACATTTCTTGGGCTTGGTCCCCCAAACAAAAGCATAAAAAATTCTATCATGATTCACTTAACTTTAAAACAAAAATATAAGTCTTACAGATTACGGCGCTGGGAATGGGATGATGGCAACACTGTAAATTGAAGTCAGAGAGTAAAAAGAGGAGACGCAGGGGATAAATAAAAGTAGAGCCATAGCTAAGATAACCAATACTATAATAGAGTATTTGTTGGAGAATCAATCCATTCTAGATGAGATGATACATCATGAGCCTATCCTCAAGTTTAGTGAAATGATTTCATTTCTTATTCTAGTAGTAATTATTGGTTTGTGAGGACCGGGGTGGTGATGATTATATGAACTGCTTCCATTCCACAAACCAAATAAAAAATGGAACAATGAGATAATGATGATGGACTACTTTGTTCCATAAACCAAACACCACCAAAGTGTTCAAATTTTGGCCGTGCTTATTGGGTCCTTTTCTAGCGCATATTATTCTATATGCCACCTTTTGACTCAAATCAAAATAACCCATAATTCAAATATACAAACTTTCAACTGAAGTTTTCGATTTAAGGTCACATTAGAAAATTTTGGATGCAATATCCTAACTTAAAAATGAACATATATACTTGATCGCTTGAAGATGCCCAGTTATTTATTATTTTATTTTATTAAAAATAAGTATAAACATAGACATCTATTAGACTACACATTTTTATAAAAACAAACACCCATTCTACCCTTATAAGCACCTTCAAGACTTAGAGGTTGTTTGGAAGGGTTTTTAGGGACTGAGCTCCTCTAACTCATGCACTGTTCATAGTGTTCACCGAAGCCGTTTTTCTCTCTACTTCAAATGAAATAGGAGCCAGCTCCTCCGGCCCTGGCTCCTTAGCTACTGTAGCATGAGGCCGGACCAAACAAGCCCTAAGTTGGTAATACAAGCATCTATGCCAATTTCACCACAATGAACCTAGAACTACAAGATGATGTCTAAGTGTTAGATAAGTGACAAAAATGTGAGGAAAGGTCAGCTAAAGCCTACGAAAAATATATTCTATCATGGACGATCACAATATCCACATTAGCAAAATGTACCTTGTTAATGAGCACACTAAACGTGTTTATGCACGGCACGCATGTCACACTCAGCTCGTGTTAGCTATAGCTTGTTCGCTTGGGCTGAAAATAAGCAGTTGAAAGTACTGTTGGCTGATTTATGTGAGAGAAAACACTGCTGGCTGACTGAAAATAAGCGGCTGAAAGCTCAAACGAACAGGCTGTTTAGCTTTAGCTTTAAACCAATAAGCCCCACGTCAGCACTCGAGAGTACTGTCCCGGTCTCCCGGATAAGCATATCTTGCTCGCGTGCTTGACTTGCATCGTCCACTCATCATTGCATGCTTTCACGCTTCGTTTATGCTTTGACCTTTTTTTCAAAACATGGTACAGTGTTTTATATTTGGTTTTCATGCATGCATCGATGATTGATGGCGTGTATTACCATGGATCGTTGGAAGTGAAAGGCAGCCGGTGCGCATGCATATGATGCATGCATAGATCGCATTCGTACTTGAGTGCAAGTCATATGTTTATCTTTCTTTCAAGAGATATTGTGACAAGTTGGAACTTGGAAGCCCGGTAGGCGGCTACCATGCACTATGTATCCACTGGAGTAGAATCATGCATATGCCTGCAAAAGAATATATAAATTATCAATGCGTGACATTTGGAGGATGAGCTGACATATTCGATTGAGAATACTTTAATTAATCAGTCGTAGGTTTATACTTTATAGATAGAATACGAATATTTAAATAGAGGAGGGGGGAAATAATTTCTAGCCTTCCAACTCTAAAGTGAACGTGTTTTGATTCCTTTAATTTGTCCCATGCATTTGTCCTCATCGTCCAAACACACTGATTTTTGCTGAATAGTTCGAGTGATGAGAGACAGAAAGCACAGTTTTGGTGCCTAGGGTTTGTTCTTTCATGGCACGGCTAGAAGTTGGAGTTGGGTGAGCACGCCCTGCGTAAGCCATCTCGTTCTCACGTAGCACAGGTATAACAAATCTAGATTGTGGTTTCTTTTATTTCCCCTTTGTTTTTCAGTGTATTTACAGCTACTCAAGCAGTCAGGCTCTCTACATACAGAACCGTGTTCTGGAAAACGTAGAGGGCAGCTTCAGAGTTTGACACGCACGCAGAGGAGGCCAGCGGGTCGAAAGCGACTGTCATCGATCAAGCAAGCATAAGCATGCATATATATACATCTCGAATTCGGCACATTCAAAAGGCTGGTCTACTTGTTCTTCTTTTGGAGCCATGAAATTGACAGAGATGCATGTCCGTTTCACCGCAACGTGCATGCCCATTCTGCAAAAGTGAAGGAAACCATGCCGATTGCCAAACCTTTGGTCTGCGCTTGGCAGCGTCATGGGGTTGCTTTTCCCCCTTCCTCTTGTCTGCTGCGTGCCTGCGTATATGCAACACGTGCTATGGTGCTAGTCCTTTAACCTCCACATTACCCCATATTTTATACAATACTCTTACCAATTTTATTTTATCCTTTTTACCATATATATGGTCATGTTTGTGAACAAACAGAACAAAGGTAATACTTCAGTTAATTACTTTCTCCTATCACAAATCTAAGTTTATCTAAATCTATCTTTAAGGCAATTTTCTAAGTTTGACTACCAATGTCTATATAAAATGATTATATTATCTTGAACAAGAATAGTTATATAAGTTGTCTTAATAATAAAACTGACAATGATAATTTTGTGGTAATTTAAAATTTTAGATATTAAACGCCAAATTTAGCAAACACTCCCCCTATCCTGTAATATAACAGATTCTAAAAATTTTATGACAACTTAAGTGAATACTCAAATGACGTATATACCCATAGATTAAACCCATTCATGGAGTTTCTCTTGAATTATGGTTTTATTTTTAAAAAACTTTACCAAATCTGAGTATGACCAACACATAGAATGCATCATATTACAATATAAATTTTAAAGCCACAACACATTATATTTTAGAAAGGAGGGAGTACATACCTAGACGGATATATATATATATATATTCCCTGTCTAAGGATGTAATAAAAGCTAGGAAACGAGCTCTGCATGGTATTTCATCGCTTTCCCATATAGATACACTAAATAAAATCGGCAGTGCTAACGACCGGACGTCCAGACGGACGCTCACGCCTGCACTTCGTCTCCCTCCGCACACCTACATCCCGCAGCCACCTACGCGGGCCCACGCCGCCCGATTGCACGTGGGGAGTCCTCGCTCGTGCCCCCTCCGCTTCTCACGCACATGCACGCGGCCAGCAGCCGCAGTAGGTGACTACAGCATTTGGCTACACCAGCATCTAGAAAAGCGAAGATAGAGATGAAACACCCGATCTAGTTTTGAAACATCCGGATGCAACACTTGCAACATACGTCTGAAGATAGATAAAAAAACATGAAACATGCATCTGAAACACTAGCTGCAACACCAGATCTATCTTTGAAACATCCAGATGAAACACTTGCAACATACATATGAAATAGCTGAAACATTCGAAACATGCGTATGAAACATTTGTAAAAAAAACACCTGAAAACACTTCATATGTGTGGAAACATATGCAATATCTAGATGAAACGCTTGCAAACATACGTTTGGAAAACGGGATGAAACATTTAGAACATACACTTGAAACATACGTATATAGTTACTGCAACATGTGCAACATTCTGATCTATTTTTGCAATATCAAGATGAAATAAGTGCAACATTCAGATAAAACATCTGAAACACTTGAAACATACTCTTGCAACATGGGCTTTTCTTGGACGAATGGAGGCACACCCACGCGAAGGTCGATGGCGGCGCATGGACCTCGTTGTGCGGCAGTGGCACGGGCAACTCGCCGGCAGGTGTGGCCTCACACGAATCTCGTCCCCCTCGCCTGCTTGCTGGAGCATCCGTTGTGGAGGCTCGCCGGCTCGGTGGAGGCGGCCGCGGCGAGGAGGCAGCGCGGTGGAGGCGGGCGAGACAGACTAGGCCCGGTGGGGAATGCGGCGCGGAGGAGGCCATAGGGGATGGGGCAGGGCGCGACGGGGGCGCGGCGCTGCGGGGGACCGGCGGCGGCGAGGCGGAGTGGGGTGGGCGGATGGGCACGGCGACGCAGGGAGGAAATGGCACAACAAGCATCGGGGCGCGCGGACGGGACGAGCGGATAGGGTCACTAGGCGAGCGACGCGTGCGGGAGTGAGTGGAAGGAGGCGTTCGTCCATCCAAACATCTTAATTCTATCATTATCAAAATAAAATAAGACAATAATAATCATCATAAAAACGTAATTTTTAGGATGAGGTAGAGAGGTTCCACATTAGCCAGCTGCCACGCACTTTGAGCTGAAAAATTTCAGCGCACGATCGAGTCGGCCGCCAAACAAACAGGGTGAACACGGCTTCGCCAAACGTGCGAACGGAGTAGAGGCGGCGGCTAGGAACCAAGCGTTTGACAACAGCTAGCTGACAAGGAGATGCATGGGCAGTTGGGCACGGGCGGGCGCAGCAGGAGCACGAGGGGACGAAAGCAAAATGGAGATTCTCCCCTGTTCCGTTTGTGCTGTGCGTCAAAAGCTAGCTAGCGCCCCCCACTGAAATCGATCCTTTTTTTTTTGGGGATCGTGCGTCAAAATCGATCCTTTTCAACTTCCACTCCGTAGAAATCTTCATCTTGTGTTTGGTTTTGGTTTCGAGGTAATCAGTCAGTCATGGCCACAATCTTGGAGGACAGTGATGCCTAATTGCGATCTGCAGACCTGGCTGAGAAAGGTCATCAGACTGGAAAAGATGCAGAACACTCTGACAGAGATAGATATAGGTTGCTGATCATAGAATATCCTTTTTTGGCGCCATCTTGCAACGTGTCTCTCCAAGATTCACTCCAAGCAGTGTTGCTATGGAAAGAGTTCCAACTTCAGACCCGTTTAGCACAGTTCCAGCTCTACCTCTTTTTTTTTTTTGTGAGACGGTTCCAGCTCTACCTCTGAGATCCATGTGCGTACCGTGGACTTAATTAAAGCACTTTAAATGTTTATATTTATGTAAACTACAAACCAAATAATTCATGTAAATTCTCTCTATGTGTCTTTAGCTTCAGACCTAAGATTTTTCTAAAGCTAAAAATACGCAGCTCCCAAAAATCCACAGAGCTCTCCAAAAAGGACCGATCCATGGTCATAGGATTCATCTAGCTGTGGCAAAAGATGTGGCTGGAACGTTGTATCATGTAACAAAAGAGGATGAGTTCTTTCATGATCAGAAAGGCGATGTATCGGCAGTAGGATCTCATCTCATGTCCAATGCATATGCATAAGCCCTGCTTCAGATCTAGGACAAGAAGTGGGAACCAGACGAAAGGCGAGAGCGATGGAGCCCTGCAGGTCCCGTCTCACCAGCTGAACAGTCGATGGAAGCACTCTGCAAAGCAGCAGAAAAAAGGCAGCGCTCGCGCAGATGCTCCTCAGCTCAGTCCAGAGAAGAATAGAAATCCATGGATTTGAGACAGGTGCTCGGCCTAACCGGTGACCAGATTCACAGTAGTACAAGTCAGAGCAGGTCTCTGTCCAAGTGTCATCCCTGTATGGCAGTCGGCAACAGCTTGACCAGCTACAGGCCTCTGGTTGCTGTGAGCTTCTAGACAACGTTCACACTTGGCACAGCATCAGATGATGACCTGAAGCTGATGACCCGACAGCGTCAGCATGTAACTGTCAGCGATCGGGATGAACAGTATGCTCAATGAAACAGGGCTGCCTAGCATTTTCAGCAGCAGAACGCACTGTGTTTCCTTCACTTATTGAGAGGTCACGAGCAATCTATCTATCTGTAACACAGAGATGTGAAACCTGGAACGGTTCAGGTACAAGACACGCTGCAGCAACAGGGCTGGAGGCTTGGAACGGCCTTCAGAAACAAGTACTGACGGTGGGCGGTGGGTGGACAGCAGGGCGCTATTATCGCTGTCAGGTGTCGACAACAGCCCTGCTTGAAGACTCGCCATCAGGCATTTGAGGTGTCTTCTACTTCTATGGCCTCAGGTTGAGCCTTACGTGCTTGAAGAAGAGGTAGAAGAGGACGGCCGACGACACGAAGAGGCTCAGGAGCACCAGCCAGATCTGCCACACTGCACAACAGAACAAGTGGATAGAGCAAGGCCCGTTTACAGAGACATGGCTACACAGACAGACACATACCTTTCCATTCGGGAGGGACGTCAAGTTTTGTTATCTCTGCTCCCCATTTATGTGAGGTGGAGATTACAACCCTACAATATCAGAAGACCGTATGGCATGTATCATATCACCAGTGCAAGGAGGAGGATCGTGCAAAGCCAGACATGTTGAGTTTGAGTAGCTGTGGATGGATGGATGGATGTGGTCATGTGGATGACAATTTTTTGCTTCTCCCATTGGAAAACCCTGGCGTATTTATGGTGGACATGAATGAATATGCAAAGTATTCCTATATCGTGAGTTTGTAGCCTATTTATTATCTACTTTTCATTCTATTTCGACAACAGTGGGCATAATGACGAATCCTGTCGGAATGCAGGAGGCTACTCTTTCAAGGTTCCATGTGAGCAAGACACTTTTGTTCTTGATATATCTACTAAATAAATAAGGTGCTTAGTAATGCTAACCTATTACTCCTTGCAACAAAGAGAAAGATTACCTTTCAGTAGGGCAAAATTCAATGGAGGAAACTGGGAAGCCAAGATGAACCTTCTTGCTCCAGTGAGCAACCTCCATCTTCTTTATTTCCACGGCGCAAAAGTCACCATCACGGTTTCCTCTGAAAACAGGGTGAAAATCATGTCCATATTCATAGCACCTCGCATAAAAAGGAAAATCAAACCCTGGTTGTCAAATATTGACAGATTCTACAATATTAATGTCAATTTTTAAAGGCATGTAACTGGGATCACTAGTGGATAAGCTCCTTTTCGAAATAAGGAAAAGAGCAGGTATCTTAAGTGTTCAATAAAATCAATTCGTTAAGAGCCTGCTAGTAGCATAACTATTATCCGTTGACTAGCTAATACTTACTTCAGTTGACTGGACGCACTTCAGGTTATGTGGTAACTATTAATCTTCAAATGGCTGCATGTTAGTAAATTTTCAGAAATACACAGCTACACAGATACTTTCAGCCACTGTTTATCATAATATACATAAAATTTATAATAATAACACTAATAATGTTTTAAGCTCACCAAAGTATACAACAAGGACAGTTGACGCCTTGATGCAAAGAAATATGAAGAAATTGCTTAAATTCTAGGAAAATAAAACTATTATTAGTACTTTCAAAATTTCCAAATACAGGTTTTCCTAGAAAAGGAAAAGCGCTAGACAGAAATGTACTTGCAGACTCAGTTCAACAGCTGGCATCTCATCCACTTACAGTGCAAGATATTTCCCGTCCAAGCTAATTGCGAGTGTGGAAATGGGCTTTGTTGAAAATCTTTTGTAACCGATTCTCTTCCAATTACTTATGTCCACAGCCATAGTCAAAACATCATGACCTATTTAAGAGAGAAAAACTGAACTATAGCTGCCTGCTGGTGCACTTCTTTAAATTCATTCAAAGGATTACCTTTTACAAGTGTGCAAAACAGGAAAGGTTTGGCTCCATCCCTAGAAAAGCGGCAATACTCAATCTTCTCATCCTGTAAATAAACAGAAGGAAAGAGAAGATCAGACGAACAATTCAGTTTCAACTATCATGACAGGCTATTACGGAAAATTATCATACTGTACCGAAGATCTTGTCAAATTGATTAGTGGAGCCCCCTCATCAATGTTCCATATTCTTGCAGAGCCATCAATGGATGATGAAACTAAAAACTTTGAGTCTAAGCTACATGAGAAGGGGACAAACACTGTATCAGGATCTAAGGTTAAAGAAATGAGTTTAGGCTCTTCGGCTTGCAAAAAAGTAATCAATGTGTAGTAAGTAACCCTCTCTCCTGAGCAAGGAATTTTAAGACACAGGCTATAAAACTACCATGATACTAGGCAGCTAGAAGGTTTGTCATGTGCATTGTACCAGACTGAACCCTATATATCTGAGTAAGTAGCCAACACAAAGCATGAGGTAATAAATTAATAATGCATGCATCTATTCAGCAGGAAATAGGGATTTTGTTTTTTTTATGTAATAGCAACAGAAGCATGCTTCCCCATTTCTTTTACCTGATGTCCATGTCACGGAAGGATTTGTGAGCTTTAGGTTCGTCCAAAATCACATTGAGACTTGGCCAATGAAATATTCTGAGACGTCCATCCTATCATTGTGAAATAGGCTAGTAAATTGTAGATGTAACATTCAAAATTTTAGTACACCATATAACAAAAAAACTGTACTTCATCAGTTTGAAGTATGTCATAACTCTTGAACAAAACTTATTTCGAAAATTACCACCATATGGATGATCAATACTTCTAATAAAAATGGAACTCATATCATATCGTTAATACAGTAAAAATAAAGTTTAACTAATTAAAAATTGGAATTACAAGAAAGGATGAGCTCATACCTCACCACCAACAGCAAACGTAGCACCATCAGTGCTGAATGCTAAACATTTTTGAGGCCCAACAGATTGGAGAGGTGAAGCATCTCTTGAAACAAGGTGAATGCCGAAGTCTTTATAAACAAGATTAAATACCCTACAAAAGTAACAGAAGAATAATAGTATAATAGATTATTTTATAGTATGAAAAAGAATAAAACCACCGAAAAGAAGTGATCCACATATAGAAAACAAAGGGTTACTCCTATCTTAATGAAATGACGTAAAACTCTCCTGCGTAGTCCGAGAAAAAAAACAAAGGGCTTTTCTGATATTATTACAAGGGGATATTTAAATATTTGCCCTCCTTACCGTTGCCTCCTCTCCGGTTGCCCCTCTTAGGATTGTAATTCAAGATTTGCCCCCAGAATCTCTCTAGTGCTAAAGTTTTGCCCATTTTGGTTCAGTAGCAGTCCATCTCAGCACGCCACGGTGGATTGGCATGGCAAAAAGACATCCCTACCCCTTGGGCTGTTATTCTCCAAGCTGGACGGCCAGCCTCCTTCCTCTATTCCACTGTACTAATTGTGTACATTTTTTTTTGTCAAACCATGTACAGGATAGCAGCCATTGTATAGTAAAAATTTGACATGATAAATGCTTGAATAGTCATGGCCGCAAATGTACATACAAAAATTCGACACCATATATCATATAAAAAAATTCTAGAACCTGTTTAATGACAGTATGGTTGCCATGACCAAACTTAGACATCAATGGTCTCTTTAGCTAATGTTGTGCATGCTACATTTCACGTGACATGATGGAATTTACTGCTCACGGGATATGATGGAATTATTTTCTCGTCTAAATGATATTATTAGTAATAAATTAATATCCCGATCGGTGACCGGACGCCCTGAAAATTAGCACAAGGCTAATTTTCCGTTCACGGGAAAGGAAATAATTATTTTATTAACAAAATGAAACTAACGGTAATAAAAAAATAGCACAAGCGGTGTCCACACGCCGCGGTGATTAGCACAATCAAATTTACCGCTCACATGACATGATGGAAATATTTTCTCATCTACTGACCCGATCCCTTGATAAAAAAAAACCATAATTCGGAGAACTGACACCTCGGCAAATAACAACGCCAAATTTACTGCATGTGAGTCTGCCCGTAATTATTTATCGGAGCCAAATGATAATAGTAGTAATAAAAAAATCATCATTAGAGACACCTCGGTCAATAGTAGTAATAAAAATGTCCGTAATACTGCTGGAATGGTGGAAAAAGAATTACCGTTGAAGAAGGAAATACATGATCTATCTAATATAAGTAATATAGTAATAATATCTCTTTTTAACTACACGGTGATCATGCGATGGCTCCAAAATCAATGCATTTATGATGATATTCTTTAAAGTAGCAGTTTCACGTCATTTGTTGCCAGCCATGCATGCACAAGAAATAAAATAGGCTCCTTTATTAACTACCGGCTGACAACTTTAATGATCACCGGAGAAAAAGGCCGAGCTGGTATCCTCGTCGGAGGCGATGAATTATATTCATAGGGCAGGCTATATATATATATATATATATATATATATATATATTTGCGGCCATGACTATTCAAGCATTTATCGTGTCAAATTTTTACTATACAATGACTGCTATCCTGTACATGGTTTGACAAAAAAAAATGTACACAATCAGCACAGTGAAAGAGAGGAAGGGGCAAAGATGTCTTTTCGCCATGCCGATCCACTGTGGCATGCTGAGGTGGACTGCCACTAAGCTAAAACGGGCAAAACTTTAGCACTAGAGAGATTCTAGGGGCAAATCTTTAATTGCCATCTAAAAGGGGCAACTGAAGAGGAGACAACCGTAAGGAGGGCATATATTTAAATATCCCTATTACAAGGAGTGCAACTAGATACACGCTTCAAAACGTCCTGCATTACAAACCTGAAGAATGTGCAATTCAGCATAGGGGAAAACAACTTCAAACTACTAGTGAAGTTCAGGCACGCAGGCAGGCATGAGGTGACAGTTCAATCCTTTGCCCATACGAACCAAATCAACCCAACAATGTCTAAGCCATATGCAAATTTCAACAAGTACTATAGCAACTTGTTAATTTGTTACTGACAAAGTTCATCAGCGAGTTGGCATCTACAAGGAAAAATTCGTACTACTAGAATTCTAGCACCAACAAGGAAAACAGCCCACCTGCAGCCTTTGGCGGTTGCGCAGACGAGCTCCCGGCCGCCGGGGTGCACGGCGATCGCGTGCGGCGTTTCCGCTGCCTCCTCGCCCACGGTGCCCCTGGCCTGCAAAACCACAAGCAAAGCAAGCGCACGCGCATAAGCTCAGTTCGCGATCAGGCCGGCGCCGGCCTTCCAAGGTGCACGGGGGAAGCACTCACCAGGGGCTCGGACTCGGAGGCGAGTGCGGATGCCTTGGCGTCGAACTCGAGGACGTCGACGAGCGGCGGGGACGAGGCCGTGGCCCCGCGGACGAACGCCACGAGGAGGCGGGAGACGCCGGGTGGCCAGCCGTCATCGTCCCGCCGCCGTATCCACGCCGCGCAGGCCACCTTCCCGACCGCACCCACGCCGCCGTTCTCCGCCATAGGATAGGACTGGTGGGCAATGGCCTTGGTGCGGTTCCGCAGCTCTGCTCTGCTCTGCTTGCGTTGGCGGCTTGGCGCTTGCTTCTTTGTAGGGAAGGAGACTGCAGACGAGACGAGGGAGGCGGGCGGCGGCCGCGGCGCGAGGCGTTGGACTGAGGGGAGCCAGGGCGGAGTGCGCCACGGAATCACCGCCGGCATCCAGTGGATATGCTCGGGCCGGCTGCGCGCGGCGCGCCTGCATCTGCATATGCGATGGCGCAAGCTGTCGGTTCGTGCATTGTGCGAATCGGCCGGCCGCGCACGCGTCAGCCTGGCACGTCGCGCCGTCGCCTTCCCGGCTTAAGCGCAACCGGCCGTGCCATGCGCCCTCGCCGGGGTCGAGTCTCGAGCATCTCGAACAGTACCTCTTTCCGAGACCCAGCGAGAAAAAACTGTTATTTTAGAGATCAGAGCTACAAATCCAACCTCAAATGATAATTTTTTTTAGTCCCTTAAATCATAGTCGCTCACCCCTCAAATAAAGGGCTGGTTCGGCTGGTGGAAAAGCCGGCTGGTTTCGACTGATTCAATAGTGTTCTGTGAGAGAAAATAAGCTGAAACAAGCTGAAACAAGCCGAAACATGACCAGTAGAACAGGGCTAAAGGGAAGACCTCTGCTTTTCCAATTCATTATTTTTTTATTGGGAATTACATTCAAAATCCTAAAACACGTTTTATATCTTCCACAACAACTAGTTTTTTAGGTGAGAGTTTTCTTGTAATGCCGGAGATGCTCTTACTGTGGTTTCATTGTTTTACCCCATCTGGTTGGAGTCGAGTACAAATTAGCAGATTTCCTGTCAGATTTGCATTTAAAAAAATAAAAAAGGACATACATAGAACTAGAAGCAATCACATAAATTCATGCATATTTGGTGCATCAAGATTAGGCGACATGCATCAATAGGCTACCTCGATAAATTTAAGGTCTCCTTTGAACACAGGAATGATCAAATAAAGGAATAGGAAAAACATAGGATTTTTATAGGAATCTATTTGCAAAATAGAGGGTTGAGAAACACATAGGAATGCATGTCAAAACCATTTGGATAGAGCAAAGGAAAGGAATTGAGAAGATAGATAAATCAGTATGGATTAACTAGTCATACAGTATTGGTCTTCTCAAATGTTCCACGTGTAGGCTGCTAGGAGCTTTGCATCAGCAGCACCAAGGCACATTTGCCTCGATCCCACGCACAGCAAAGAAAACAAGAGGTTCAACTGGATGTTTCAAATCCTATGGTTTTCCTTTGAAATGGACTGTGTAGGATTTTTTCCTTCATTTTTCCTATGGTCCAATCCTCCATTCCAAAGGCATGAACAGTACTCGATCTATAGGAAACCAAATCCTCCATTCTCCATTTCTCCCTCCAAAAATCCTTCGATCCAAAGGAGGCCTAAGGGCAGTCATAAAACATTCATGGTGTCGGTACCAATGCCATAGGGGTACCCATATTCAACGATAATATAAACTAAAGTAACCCAATCACGACAAAGCACTACCCGCTTCGGAAACGCACGACAGGCCCAGCTCGTACGAAGCCGGCTCGACGGATTGCCTCGACCGCATCCCGCCTCCGACTCGTACGAGGCCCCCTCGACGGGAGGCCTCGACCGCGCTCCGACCCGCACGGGGCTCGACCGCCCCCCGGGAGCGCTCCGACTCGCGCGAGCCCGGGTCGAGGCGCTCGACCCCCTTTCTTTACCTACTCCTGGACAAAAGTCTTAGCATTTAATGCAATTACCTACTACCACCTACCGGCATGGCTACACGCATGGTCGGCGTGGGAACAATACCAGTGTCAGTCCTCACTATTGAAACGCCCATCCCGTGATGGGAGGTGAAAAACGTCACTGTACCCACCTTACCTCACACTGTACGTTACCAGTTACCCTCGAGGAAAGATACGACAAAGTCCGTACACCACGATTCCAGGGATTCGGACTTATCCGTTCGGCCTCGACCCGGCCTCGACCCCCAACACAGCACAACAGGGAAGGAAGGACGGCATGGCACGACGCTCCGGGTCACTTCGACGCCTACGACATCACATCCCAGAGGATGGCCTCCCATTCCTGAGGCACGTCGCTACAACCACCTCAACAGGATCGACAAAACGTCATCTCAAGGCTCCCGTCGTCCTGGCCTCTTCTCATCCTATAAAAGGGTAGGCCAGGGCCCTAGAGAAGACGGACGGAAAACCAGTGATACACAACATAGCGATCAACATCTCAAGCAATCATCTTGTACTCTTTCTTTTTCTCCTTTGGGACTTGGGCTCGTCGCCCTCTCCCGCAAGCTTGTAGCCCCTACACAAGCACCTCGGTGCAAGGAAATACAAAATCTCTCCTCCCCCGCTGGACGTAGGGCCTTCTTTTGCCCGAACCAGGATAAACCTCCGTGTGTTCTCCTTGCATCACCATCCAGGAAAGGGACACGTAGCATTTTACTCGTTGGTTTCGGACCCCCTCGGGTCCGAACACCGACAGTTGGCGCGCCAGGTAGGGGCATCGCTGCGTGCTAACGTCGCTTTCCCGCCTTTTTCCTGGATGGCTGACCCCGAACGCCCTATCCCGTTGGCCACGGTGATCTGGTTCGGGAGTTTGGAGTTCATGTCGCTCGGCTATGGCTACGATATGGTCCTGCTCCCGCCAAGACACCCTACCGACGAGGATTATGAGCTCTCCCAGCCTGGGGGAGCAATCCGCCGGTACCGTCGCTCCAGGCAGGCGCGAGCCGCTCGGCGGCGGCGAGCCCGGCGCAACCATCGTCTTCGCCTCACGGAGGGCAATGGGGTTCCCCGATTCGGCACTTCCCAGTCAGACGCCGGCCCGGATTTTCTCGTGGAAAGTCTGGGCAGGATGGGCCTGGCCGAGGACAGCGCGCCAGCGGAGAACCCCGCCGCTCCTCCGCCTGGTGCGACGTCGCTGCCCCGTGCCTCTCTCCCGGCATGGGCGGCAACGTCGCCTTCGCCATTTCCGTTTGGGCTAGTTCCGGCTGCCCAGGCGTACGCTTCTTCCGTAAGCACTTGTATGAGTGCTTATGAGGAACTCCCTGGGCACCATCTACGCTCCACCCTTGACCTCGTCGCGTCCACGCCGGTTTCTGACTATCTGGACTCTGTTGAAGCGCCGGAAACAGAACCTCGTGTGACCGCTTCCCCACGCCGCAACCCCGGTAGCGGCTCGCAACGACCATGCATTCCCCCGTCATACTATTACTTTGGCGCCCCTGACTCCGACTCGGCTGATGACACCTACGATCCAACCCGCGAGTGCTTCAACGTCGATGTTGAAAGCGCGTCGGATTCGCAGGAAGGACAGCCGGTCGGAGGAAGGCACACGCCCCCTCACGACGGGCACCCTGCCGGGCAAGGCGAGGCTCAGCTCCTTGCGGATCAGGGGGCGCAGCTCGACCAAATCCGCGAGTTGCGGGAGAGGCTCGATGAGGAACGAGAAAACCTGCGCCTACTCCAACAAACCCTCGAGCATGAGCGTGCGGAACACGCGCTTGGCGGGAGAGCTCGCGAAAGAGCTCGCGACGTCAACCGTCGCATCGACGAGGACCGGGTAACCGATCCCCCGGTCTTCGCTCGAGCCAGCCAGAACGTCGTCGCCGCCGCCATGCTCCTCCGCAACATGCCCGAGCCATCGAATTCCGAAGCACGCCGGGCTCGAGATGAGATCCGAGAACTCCTCGAGACCGCTGCCCTGCAGCAGGCCGAGAGCTCTGCCTCGAGGCGACGCGAGCCCGCCTCACAGCGGCTCGTGGAGCCTTCTCGACAGGAGAGAGAAGCCTCGGTCCATCCCGAACCTGCCCGACGGATCCGGATAGCTCCCGCCCCTGAGCCCGTCGCTCACGACCAGGGACCTCGAGACACCCGTGGCAACATCGTCGAGCGCCGCACGCGCAAGCATGGTGACGGCGTGGCTCGGGGTTATCACGTGCACAGGGGCGGGCGTTATGACAGCTCGGAGGATCGCAGCCCTTCACCCGAGCCCCCGGGCCCTCGGGTCTTCAGCAAGGCAATCCGCGAAACGATACTGCCAGCACGGTTCCGCCCTCCCACGACTCTTGCCAAGTACAACGGCGAGACCAAACCCGAACTTTGGCTCGCCGACTTCCGCTTGGCATGTCAGCTGGGCGGGGCCACCGACGACCGAGTCATCATCCGACAACTCCCCCTGTTCCTCTCCGACACCGCTCGAGCCTGGCTCGAGGACCTGCCACCCCAACAGATCCACGACTGGGGCGATCTCGTAAGGGTGTTCGAGGGAAACTTCAAGGGAACTTACATGCGCCCCGGCAACTCGTGGGACCTCCGGAGTTGCAAGCAGAAGCCAGGTGAATCCCTCCGGGATTACATTCGGCGTTTCTCCAGGCAACGCACCGAGCTCCCCAACGTCACCGACTCTGACGTGATCATGGCTTTCCTCTCGGGCACCACTTGCAAGGAGTTGGTCCGAGAGTTAGGCCGTCACACCCCCCTCACTGCCAATGGGCTGATGGACATCGTCACCAACTTCGCCGCCGGCGAGGAGGCAGTTGGTGCCATCTTTGGCGGCGAGCAGGACACTGGGAAGCAGAAAGCCGACGATCCTGCGAGCTCCACCCGGGGCTCCAAAAGGAACAACCGCAAGAAGAAGAAGGGTCAGCAAGGCAAGCTTGAGGCCCCGGCCGACGAGCTTGTCGCCGCTACCGAACGCAAAAAGCCTCGAGGCCCCCCCCGGCGGGGGCATCTTCGACAAAATGCTTAAAGAGCCGTGCCCTTACCACAAGGGACCCACTAACCATAACCTCGAGGATTGTCATATGCTCCGCAGGTACTTCGAGGGCGCTGGCAACAAGACCACCGACAAGAAGGAAGACCCAAAGGGTGATGGCAAGGAGGAGGGATTCCCCGAGATCCACGACTGCTTCATGATCTACGGAGGACCCTCGACCCGCCTCTCAGCGCGCCAGCGCAAGCGAGAACGGCGTGAGGTCTTCTCCGTGCAAACGGCGGTCCCTCGTTTCCTTGACTGGTCCGCGGTGGCCATCACTTTCGACCGTGATGATCATCCGGACTACATCCCCAATCCGGGAGTCTACCCACTTGTCGTTGATCCCGTCATCGCCAACACGCGCCTCACCAAGGTACTCATGGACGGCGGGAGCAGCCTCAACATCATCTACTCCCAGACCCTCGACCTCCTGGGGGTCGAGAGAGCGCGCTTGCAACCTAGCGTCGGGGGCTTCCACGGAGTCGTGCCAGGGAAGCGGGCAGAACCCCTCGGACGGGTCGATCTGCCCGTTTGTTTTGGCACACCGGCCAACTTCAGGAAGGAAACCCTCACCTTCGAAGTGGTCGGATTCCGTGGGACATACCACGCCATCCTCGGGCGCCCGTGCTACGCCAAGTTCATGGCCGTACCGAACTACACCTACCTCAAGCTCAAGATGCCCGGCCCAAACGGCGTCATCACTGTGGGGCCCTCGTATGAACATGCCTACGAGTGCGACGTCGAGTGCGTCGAACACGGCGAGGCGGTTTTGGAATCGGCAACCTTGGCCGCAGACCTCGACGGTCTCGCCAACGAGATTCCCGATCCGAAACGCCACGCCGGCAGCTTCGAGCCCACGGAGGACGTCAAGCTCGTGCCCCTCGACCCCGCTGATCCCAACGGGAAGGCGCTGAACGTCAGCGCCACCCTCGACCCGAAATAGGAAGCCGTGCTCGTCGACTTTCTCCGCGCAAATGTCGACATTTTTGCGTGGAGTCCCTCGGATATGCCGGGCATACCCAGGGAAGTCGCCGAGCACGCCTTGGAGATCCGGGCCGGGTCCAAACCGGTGAAGCAACGCCTGCGCCGCTTCGACGAGGAGAAGCGCAGGGTCATCGGCGAAGAGATCCACAAGCTACTAGAGGCCGGGTTCATCAAGGAGGTTCACCATCCCGAGTGGCTAGCTAATCCTGTATTAGTTAAGAAAAAGAGTGGGAAGTGGAGGATGTGTGTAGACTATACTAGTTTAAATAAAGCATGTCCAAAAGTTCCCTTTCCTTTGCCACGCATTGATCAAATCGGTGATTCAACTGCGGGATGTGAAACCCTTTCGTTCTTAGACGCCTACTCCGGTTACCATCAGATAAAAATGAAGGAGTCCGATCAGCTCGCGACTTCATTCATCACCCCTTTCGGCATGTATTGCTACGTTACGATGCCCTTCGGTCTCCGGAACGCAGGGGCAACGTACCAGCGATGCATGCAGCACGTTTTCGGAGAACACATCGGACCAACCGTCGAGGCATACGTTGATGACATCGTAGTCAAGACCAAACGAGCCGATAATCTAGTAAACGACCTCGACGTCGCCTTCAAATGCCTTCGAGCAAAGAATATCAAGCTCAATCCAGAAAAGTGCGTTTTTGGCGTCCCCCGAGGGATGCTTTTGGGGTTCATCGTGTCCAAGCGGGGCATCGAGGCCAATCCAGAAAAAATCTCTGCGATAACCAAGATGGCCCCCATCCGAGATCTGAAAGGCGTACAGAGGGTCACGGGCTGCTTAGCGGCGCTCAGCCGTTTCATTTCGCGCCTCGGCGAAAAAGCGCTCCCTCTGTACCGCCTCTTGAAGAAATCGGAGCATTTTTCCTGGACCCTCGAGGCCGAGGAAGCCCTCACCAAACTCAAAGTCACACTCTCTAACTCGCCAATTCTTGTCCCTCCGACCCCAGGAGAGCCGCTCCTACTTTATGTCGCCGCGACATCACAAGTAGTCAGCGCGGTCCTGGTCGTCGAACGGGCCGAGGAAGATCATGCCTTGCTCATCCAGAGGCCGGTCTATTTCATTAGCGAAATGCTCTCAGAAACCAAGGTCCGTTACCCTCAAATCCAGAAGCTGCTTTATGCTGTCATCTTGACACGGCGCAAGCTCCGACACTACTTTGAGGGCCACCCAGTTACTGTGGTCTCTTCTTTCCCCTTGGGAGAGATAGCCCAGAACCGGGAAGCCACGGGTAGGATCGCCAAGTGGGCGGTCGAGCTCATGGGCGAGACCCTATCTTATGCGCCGCGCAAGGCCATCAAGTCACAGGTATTGGCAGATTTCTTGGCTGAATGGACCGACACCCAGCTCCCTCCCACACAGCTCCAGGCCGAGCTCTGGACCATGTACTTCGATGGGTCTTTGATGAAAACAGGAGCAGGCGCGGGCTTGCTCTTCATCTCACCCCTCGGGGTTCACATGCGCTACGTCATCCGGCTCTATTTCCCTGCATCCAACAACGTCGCCGAATACGAGGCGCTCGTCACGGGGCTAAGAATTGCCATCGAGCTCGGGGTCCGACACCTCGATGTTCGAGGCGACTCCCAGCTAGTGATCGATCAGGTCATGAAGAGCTCAAGCTGCCGCGACCCCAAGATGGAAGCCTACTGCCGAGAGGTACGACGCCTCGAGGACAAGTTTCATGGCCTCGAGCTCAACCACATAGCACGCAAATATAATGAGGCCGCCGATGAACTCGCAAAAATCGCGTCAAGTCGAACTACGGTCCCACCCGACGTTTTCACAAAAGATCTCCAACGGCCATCTGTCGACCTTGGGTCAGACGGAGGGGTCGACGGGACGTCACTCGACCCCCCACCAGAGGCAGAGGCCCCCCCGACCGGGGCCGAAGCCATGCAGGTGGAAGGATCGACCCCACCATCTGACATCGAGCCTGACTGGCGCGCGCCGTACCTCGACTATCTTATCCAAGGGGACCTCCCCTCGAGTAAGACCGAGGCTCGACGGATCGCTCGCCGAGCCAAAACCTTTGTGATCATTGGTGACAGTAGGGAGCTGTACCGCCGCAGCCCTACGGGCATTCTCCAACGTTGCATCACAAACAAGGAAGGCAGGGACCTGCTCAACGACCTGCACTCGGGGGCTTGCGGTCACCACGCTGCGCCTCGAACCCTCGTCGGGAACGCCTTTAGACAAGGGTTCTATTGGCCGACCGCGGTCTCCGACGCCGTCAAGCTAGTACGCTCCTGCGAAGGTTGTCAGTACTATGCAAGGCAGACTCACCTCCCGGCACATGCTCTACAAACCATTCCCATCACATGGCCGTTTGCCGTTTGGGGGCTCGACCTCGTCGGACCGCTGAAAAGAACTACTGGTGGCTTCACCCATTTGCTTGTCGCAATCGACAAGTTTTCCAAGTGGATCGAGGCTCGTCCCATCACCAGTATTAGGTCAGAACAAGCTATGCTTTTCTTCACCGACATTGTCCATCGATTTGGGGTTCCAAACTGCATTATTACTGACAACGGCACCCAGTTCACTGGTAAAAAGTTTCTGGATTTCTGTGACCACCATCACATTCGCGTGCTCTGGTCGGCCGTAGCTCATCCAAGAACGAACGGCCAAGTAGAACGTGCCAATGGCATGCTCCTACAAGGCCTAAAACCTAGAATTTTTGACAAACTAAACAAGCACGGCAAAAGATGGGCCGCCGAGCTACCCTCGGTCCTGTGGAGCCTGAGAACAACGCCGAGTCGAGCCACGGGGTTCACTCCGTTCTTCTTAGTCTACGGGTCCGAGGCTATGCTTCCAACTGATATAGAATACGGATCCCCAAGGATAAAGGCCTACAACGAAAGAAAAAACGACGCCGCAAGAGAGGACGCCCTCGACCAGCTCGAGGAAGCCCGAGATGTGGCCTTATTGCATTCTGCCAGGTACCAGCAAGGTCTCCGACGCTACCACGACAGACACGTACGAAGGCGCGACCTCAACGTCGGCGATTTGGTGCTACGTCGGAACCAGAACACCAAGGGACGCCACAAGCTCACGCCACCATGGGAAGGACCGTACATTATCGCAGAAGTACTAAAGCCGGGCACCTACAAGCTATCCAACGAGAAGGGCGAAATCTTCACCAACGCTTGGAACATTGAACAGCTACGTCGCTTTTTTCCTTAGAAAGCCTCGAGGCTCTGTAATTTCTTTTTCGTCAATAAAGAATACAGCAGTGTTAAAATTTTCGTCTCACGATGAGGGAGGATCGACTCTGTACTACCAGAATCGACCCTCCCTCGGGGGCTATACAGGGGGGAACCCCTCTGTCCCCGGAAAAATTTACGCTCTTTTAAAAATTTCAAGAGCCACTCCTTAGCTCGATGGTGCCAAGTTCTCATACGACCTGCGAAAGCCGCAACGGCATCCTAAAGCTTAAGGGCAGTCGAGCCACGAGATCACTTACGCCTCCAAGGCTACGGTACCTCCACTCACTCCCCCACGCCAAAGGACGCAGCTGTGCGCTAAGTAAATCGTACGAGAGCACGGTCCAAGCCATTAAGGGAAGAAAAGCTCGCATAAAACCAAAATAACCACGAACTGGTTTATGTCTCAAGTTCTTAGGGCCCCTACGGCCACCACAACCAAAATTCAAAATAACTAATCTATTACACGGGCCTCCGTGCCCAGAATTGGCTCACAGGCCTTCGTCGTCAGCAGGCGGCACCACCTCAGGCTCAAAGAGCGAGGCCAGACGGCTCCCAGGCCCCTCCGCGGCTTCGATCAGATCCAAGCAGGCGTCCTCGTTCTCCGCGTCCGTCCGCTCCGGGTCTGTGATGAAGCCGTCGGCGACGAGCTCCATGTCAAACACAAAGCCCGAGCGAACGACGGCCAGCGCCCTCTTTACGCCGTGGTGGAGGCTGTCTCGGATCTTCTCCCGGGCGAGGTGACCTAGCGCCGCTACCCGACGGACGAAGGAGTTCCCCGGAGCGTCTTCTCCGGTGTCGACGTCGGGCTCGACCCCCAGACCGTCACACACCGAGGTGATCGCGCCCTGGAGCAGCTGGGTCCTCTGGGTCTCGGCTTCCAGGAGGCTCTGCAGGGAGTTAGCGGTCGCATGGGCCTCCTGGTTCTCGCGCTCCAGCTCTGAAACACGACAAGGCAGATTAGCGCCTAACACAACACCTCAACTACACGGCCGCAACAAGCTACTTACCCCCAACATGGGTCTTCAAACCCACGACCTCGTCACGGAGCCCCCCGCACGTCCGCTCGAGCCCCAGGAGGGCACTATCCTTCTCACGGACGGTCGCCTTCAGGGCCTCGATCTCTTGGCGGGCGGCTTGAAGCGCCGTGTCCTTCTCCTGGACGGCCCCGCTCAGCCTCGAGATCTCGTCCTTCAGCGCACTAAACCGGGCCGTGACCTGCCCAATCTGAACGTTGAGGGCGTCACGTTGACGGCTGGCCTGCGAGACGTCCTCCTCGAGCTCCTTGACCCGCGCCGACAGGGGCTCGAGGTCCCGGCGGGCCTGGGCAGCCTCTTCCCGGGCCTTCTCCACCTCGGTGCGCATCACGGCTTCAGCCGCCCAAGCCTGGATCGCATCCTCCTTCACCGTCGAGTAGGCGATGCGCAGCTCCGCCATCTCAGCGGTCCGATCGGCGAGCCTCTTCTGAGTCTCCTCGACCAGGGCCCGTTGCCGGGACAGCGACGCCCACACACCGCTCTCACCCCGGATGAAGAGCGACTTGCGGCGGGAGGTCTCCTTGAGTTCCTAATTCAAGGAAAACCGAAAAACATAATGAATCCAAAGGAAAGAGACACTAAGAGCCACGGAATAAGCCGACAGATTAATCATACCTCGGTGGCATCCCGCATGCCCCGCGAAATGGCGTCGGACGCCACGCTGAGCAGCCGAGCGAGATGTTGGCGGACCCCCTCGAGGTACTGCCAGCGGTGGACCTCATCTCTGTCGTTCAGAGTGAGGATGGGCTCGCCGTCGAGGTTCGCGGCATCCTTGAACTGAAGGGGCGGCCCTCCCCACCTCGGAATCTCCTCCTTGGCCCGCGCTATCGCCAGCGCGGCGAAGTCTGGCCACGACGACGACGACGCGGCCGGGGCACCTCGCGGCCCGGTCGAAGGGCCGGCCTCGTTGCCCTCGCCCGCCGCTCCGACAGGGGTCGAGGCCTCAGCCCGGCTCGTGGTCTCGCCCTCCTCGGCCCCCACTATCTCTTTTCCCTTGTCCAGGGGGGCGTCATCGAGGGTAACGACCACGGGCGCCTGCCCCTCGGCGGTGACCGGCCCCTCGGCAACCAGCGCCTCCGGAGCTGGCGCCTCTGCCGTTGACGCCTCTGGGGCCGGTACCTCGCCCGCCGGCGGCTCGGAAGCCGGCGCTCTGACTGCCGGTGCCCCCGCGACCGGCACCTCAACCTCCGACGCCGCCGCCTCCGGGGCTCCGGCAGAAGGCTCGACGGCCCCGCCCTCCGTCGTGCCCACCGGCTGCACCGGTAGGTCTTGCTGCGGCTGCGGCTCCCTCGCCGGCGCCACCTCCTGCTCCGGCGCCGGTGCAGCTCCCTCCGCGGTCGCATCGGCGGCCGCCCCCTCTACGGCCACTTCCACGGTGGCCTCAGCCGAGGGCAGCGCCTTAGGCTCCGCCTCGACCGGGCCGGGCGCCACCACCCTTGCCGGCTCTGACCCCGCCGCCGCAGGATCGGGGCCGGCAACCGTCGAAGCACCCGCGGCCTCCCGCTGCCGACGGCGCTCCTTCGCAGCCTCGACCTCGCGGACCCAGGCCGCGTCCTGTTCCGCCGACCGGTTAAGGACGGCGGCGCTGGCTCGAAGGGACTTCACGGGGGTGGGCCCCATGGTCTCCGCCTTCCGTTTCAGCCTGAAAAATAAAGGATAAGTCGATCGACGAAATCGAAAGATAAGACAAGTCCCCTTCTGCTCAAAAACTTACCCGGAGATCGGCACCAGGGGCCTCGACCCCCCACGATCCGAGCCGCTCGAGGTGGCAGGCGGTGGCCTCGCGGCAGCCCCACCCGCGGACCTAGCGCTCCTTGGGGCTCTCGCCGGCGCGCCGCTACGCGCCTTCTGTGCCTCCGAGGCCAACTGGCCCCGGGTCTTCACGCCCGACGGAGGCGCCGCCGCCGACGATGTCGGCGCCCCCGCCCCCGTCCCCGCCTGAGCTTGCGGGGCCTGGGCTGGGGCAGGCGCCCCTGTCGACCCCTCTGGCTGGGTCCGGGGCGAGGCGGCCCCTCCTGCCGAGGGGCCCGCCTCCCTCTTTTCCTCCTCTTTCTTCTTCTTCTTCTTCTCCTCTTCCTCGTCGTCCTCCTCGACCTCCTCGACCACGACGACCGAGGAGGATGACCCCGCGATGGGCTCCAGCAGGGGACGGATGTCGGGGAGACTCCCCAGCCCGGTCGCGGCCTCGTACCGCGACAAGGCATCATCATCCTCGCCGCTGCTGCCGTCGTCCTCCCCCGACATGGTTTCGGAGGGCGACGACTCCAGAGGGAGCCCGTCGAGGGCCTGTTGGCGCCGGAGTTTCTTCCGCGCCTCCTTCTCCCTGGACTTCCGGGCCGCCCGTTTCTTGGTCGATTCCTTGACCGCCTTCTGCTTCGAGGCGTGCTCCCGTCGAGCATCCCGAGCAGGCCGGTCCTCCGGAACCGGCGGTCGTGTCTCCCGCAGCGCCGATAGGTCCTGCGCATTGGTGTCGACCGGATTAGGGGAAGGTCTCAAAGACGAACCGAACTAAAAGACAAGCGTACTCAGGAACTTACCACGGGCTCGAACCCCTCAGTGGGCCTCATGGGGAGCCGGTCGGCTTCCTCCGCCTTGAAGGTCCCCACCATCCGGCGGGCTCGGCGAAGCCCCTCCTCGGGGGTGAGGGTCTCGTGCGACATCCGGCTCCCCTCCAGAGACGCCTCCGGAGTCATCTGGTCGAGGCGCAGGCGACGTCGGCACAGCGGCATCACCCGGCGGCGATGAAACGCCGTCGCTACCGCCGCCGCCGTCAGGCCTCGAGCACGAAGCTGCTGCAGCGCCGCCAGCAACGGGTCCAGACGCGGCTTCTCGACGTCCGGCACACCGTACACCCAGCGGTCCTCCCGGGCGGTCAGCACGCGGCCGGTGTACCTCGGCAGCTGGTTATCGTCGTTGCGGAGGTAGAACCAGCCCGCGTGCCACCCGCTGTTCGAAGAGATGAGGCGAGCCGGGATGTACTGGTCCGCCCGGCTCGACCTCAACTGTAGGACGCAGCTCCCTACCCGCGCTGCGTAGAAGACGCCCTTCCCTCCCGCATTCCGCGCGAAGAGCTCGGCCTTGAAAAGATGGAGCCACAGGTTCCACTGCGGCTCCACCCCGAGATATCCCTCGCAGACCGCCGCAAAGATGGCGGCCTGCGCGATGGCGTTGGGGGCGAGATGATGGAGCTCCACCCGGTAGTAGTGGAGAAGCGCCCGCATGAAGACCGACGACGGGATGCCGAACCCCCGCTCGTGGAAACTTACGAAGCTCACCACGTAGCCTTCCGGGGGGGCCGGCTCCCGGTGGGTCGACGGCGGCGCAATCCACTCCGGCCGTGACCGACTCGTCCTCGGCCGCAGCAGCCCATCCTCAACCAGCTCCTCCAGCTTCTTCTCCGTCACGGAGGAGGAGGCCCAGTCTTCGGCAGCGAGGAATTGGCTCCTTCCAGCCATCAGCGCCGACGGGAAGGGAAAGTGTGGAGGAGAAGGCGGTGGCGGCAGCAATGCGGGCGGAAGGCGCAAGGGGGCTAGGGTTTTCTGGGGCAAGAGGATGGCAGAAGCGCAAGAGACCGGAAGGAGGCACGGACCCCTGGGTCTTGCCTTTATAGGCCAGACGGAAGTTCAGCGGCCGCGCGAAAAGGTAGGAATAGTTTCCTGTAATAAATGCGCTCACCTAACCGTCCCTCACGCCTTACAGGAGCAAGGCACGTGGTCGTCCCCCACGCAGTAACCGAACGCCACGCCGCCCACTACCGCGCCGATCTCGCCCTAAAAAGGCGCGCCAGGCTAACGGGCGGGGCGGGATCCACGGGCGGATATACCTAGATTCTCCTAACGGGTTCCGGGCCCATCTTAAGTCTCGAGGGAACGGAGGCTGGCCCTCGACCTGGGTTCGACAGCCGCCCTCGAGCAACAGAGCAAGGGACGACCAGGGATGCGCCCGTACACGGCCAGGGCTCGAGCCACGCTCTCGAGGCACCCCAAGACGTATTCGAGGCCAAAGGATGAGGACGAAGCAGGAATCCCCTCGGGGGAGGCATCGAGCCCTCGGATCCCGTCGCAGGGAACCGACATCCGCACGACCACTCCTTGGCATCTTTGAAGAGTGCCCCCGGGCCCCAAGCCGACTCCTAACGACTGGAGCACGGACTCTCACTCGAATCCCCCCGCTAGTAGCTCACCGGAGATCGCCGCACTCGCCCGAACGGGGTAGTACGACGCTCTCCACCCCTCCTCCTCCTCCCCAAAGGATGAGCGTGAGGGCCGGACAACAAAAGACGGCAGGGACTCTGATCGACCTCGTGCGCGCGAGGCTCGGGGGCTCAGCCGCATCAGCTACTCCCTAGTGAATCACGATTAAAGACCTCGGAGGAGACTTTCTCAATACTCCACCGAGGCCTCGGGGGCTACACCCGGCGGGTGCGCTCGCGCGCCCCCACCGGAAGAAGTCCTAAAAGCACTCAAATGTCCCTGTTGAGGAAGCCAACAACGCTATGACTCCAGTTCATCAGCTAAAAGCCTCTAGGAGAGTGAACACACACTCACCTAAAGGCTCAGGGGCTACTGTCGGTACCAATGCCATAGGGGTACCCATATTCAACGATAATATAAACTAAAGTAACCCAATCACGACAAAGTACTACCCGCTTCGGAAACGCACGACAGGCCCAGCTCGTACGAAGCCGGCTCGACGGATTGCCTCGACCGCATCCCGCCTCCGACTCGTACGAGGCCCCCTCGACGAGAGGCCTCGACCGCGCTCCGACCCGCACGGGGCTCGACCGCCCCCCGGGAGCGCTCCGACTCGCGCGAGCCCGGGTCGAGGCGCTCGACCCCCTTTCTTTACCTACTCTCGGACAAAAGTCTTAGCATTTAATGCAATTACCTACTACCACCTACCGGCATGGCTACACGCATGGTCGGCGTGGGAACAATACCAGTGTCAGTCCTCACTATTGAAACGCCCATCCTGTGATGGGAGGTGAAAAACGTCACTGTACCCACCTTACCTCACACTGTACGTTACCAGTTACCCTCGAGGAAAGATACGACAAAGTCCGTACACCACGATTCTAGGGATTCGGACTTATCCGTTCGGCCTCGACCCGGCCTCGACCCCCAACACAGCACAACAGGGAAGGAAGGACGGCATGGCACGACGCTCCGGGTCACTTCGACGCCTACGACATCACATCCTAGAGGATGGCCTCCCATTCCTGAGGCACGTCGCTACAACCACCTCAACAGGATCGACAAAACGTCATCTCAAGGCTCCCGTCGTCCTGGCCTCTTCTCATCCTATAAAAGGGTAGGCCAGGGCCCTAGAGAAGACGGACGGAAAACCAGTGATACACAACATAGCGATCAACATCTCAAGCAATCATCTTGTACTCTTTCTTTTTCTCCTTTGAGACTTGGGCTCGTCGCCCTCTCCCGCAAGCTTGTAGCCCCTACACAAGCACCTCGGTGCAAGGAAATACAAAATCTCTCCTCCCCCGCTGGACGTAGGGCCTTCTTTTGCCCGAACCAGGATAAACCTCCGTGTGTTCTCCTTGCATCACCATCCAGGAAAGGGACACGCAGCATTTTACTCGTTGGTTTCGGACCCCCTCGGGTCCGAACACCGACACATGGTAGCAGCAAAAAGAGAAAAGCCGAGAAGCAAGCATTGGCAGAGTAAAGTACTTCAGGTACAGTAGGAAGACAGTCGAGTCGCCCTAATTCCCTTCAGCACGCTCAGCCCACCAGATGCCCCCTCACTTCAATTCCTCCCTTCTGCCAAACAAAACAATCCAATGTTAGATCGACGATGGAACTTCTACTAAGACAAAAGGAATACCATCACATAGATTCTGTAAGTACAATTGCCACAGTTCATATGGCCCAAAATATACAGTCAAGACAACAGCAGCAATGCACAAATTCAGTAAATATGAACGTCATGCGCTATTCATATAGCAAAGTATAGTAGTGTAAGGGCACGTTTGGCGTAGCTCCCGGCGGCTCTGGCTCCTTCCCTGTAGAGGCACTGTGACGGAGCCGGCTGGAGCACCGAAAACGTAGCTTCTTAGGCTCCTCTCTGGTGACAGGCGGAGCCGAAGCCTATTTCGTGTAGTGCACAGTAAAGTACAGGACCGTACAGTGCGAGCGCATGCAGAGCCGGAGCCGCGGAAGTTGCGCCAAACGTGCCCTAAATGTGTACCAACCTGAAGTATATCTAGGCTTGCATTTCTTGGCACATTCCTCTCCTGTGTAGCCAGCCTTCTCAGGCTTCCTCTTGTGCGTTGGCAGCGCTCTGTTCCTATGAGTTGATGAGTTTGAGGAGGACAGTTCCTCACGAAGAAATTGTTTTTTTAGGGGACCTCACGAAAAAATTGATAGGCAGGATAACACTGGCCCAACGGTAATCACGAACAGATCCGAACCACAGGGGCCTTCTTGCTATGCATGTCGAAGGCAACGGTAGTATCACATTATAGGACGTGAACTGTAGTCTGTAACTCTGTATACGACTATCAGAACTAGTCAGGCAAAAATGAGAACTATTCGATTCATGGCACCATCGCTCTATCCAGTTTGAAACCTACCGTTTTCCAAAGCCAGCACACAGAAATGGAAAAAGTCTAATTGACCCCCCCCAACTATAAGGGGTGGTCTAGTTTACCCCCGAACTATGAAATGGTCTAATTTACCCCCTGAACTTTGCAAAACCGGCCAAATCACCCCCTCGGACGGTTTTGGGCGGTGGTTTTGCTACAGTATCAGCGGTTTTGCTACAGTAACCATGTTTTGTCTTTTTCTTTTTTATTTATTTCGTCTAAATCTTTGAAAAATCATAGTAACTCACAGAAAAATCATAAAATCGAAAATCTAATTTTGTTGGACTCCACAAGAGTAGATCTATACAGTGAATATATAATATAGTATGCTTTAGTACAAAGTTTTTGTTGTAAATTTTGATCTATTTTTTTTCTGTAATTAATTTGAATAATTCATACAACAAAAATTTTGTACCAAAGCATACTATATTATATATTCACTGTGTAGATCTACTCATGTGGAGTACAACAAAATTAGATTTTCCATTTTATGATTTTTCTGTGATTTACTATGATTTTTCAAAGATTCAGACGAAATAAATAAATAAAAAAAGACAAAACCGCTGTTACTGTAGCAAAACCGCTGACACTATATCAAAACCACCGTCCAAAACCGCCCGAGGGGGTGATTTGGCCGGTTTTGCAAAGTTTAAGGGGTAAATTAGACCATTTCATAGTTCGGGGGTAAACTAGACCACCCACTATAGTTGGGGGGGGTCAATTAGACTTTTTCCACACAGAAATCATAGCTCTTAAAACCCACTTGAATCTGTTGCAACGAGAGAATTCAGAGCATTGCTGGCTTCTCGGCGTGCTGACACGCTTATCTAGACGTTTCACAAAAAGACTCTCGGACTTTTAGAAAATCAACCAGTAGTCCAGAACAGTAAATGTGTTCTGATATGTTCCATATAGATTCCTAAAGTAAACTTTATTTTAACATAAAGAAGGAAAAAATCTAAAATCGAATCGTTATTTCGAAAACACCCTCGCAACTTTCCAGAAACCCCTCGCTCCCGCTCCCGCTCCCACCCTGCACTGCACCCTAGCCGGACCTCCCGACTCTCCTTTGTTTCCTCTACCCGTCGCCGCTCCTAGTCCTCTCCTACATATGTAGCTTCCACACGGCCACAAGGGAGTGCGTAGAGGCGCGCAGATCGGGCGAACCTTATCGGGCACCATGAGATAAACACATGCCACAACACTTTCACTTGTTGGTCTTAGAGCTTGTTTTCAGTTGTGATGAGTAGCCCTTTGAATAAGCTTTTCAGGAAGTCCAAGATCATTGAAATCAGAGTTCGAAGCTAAAAGTTATGCTGTTTCTTGTAAAGTGACTTGTGCCGGCTTTTGGAGTTTTGGACGTTCCAAAGTTTTCATCAGAAGTTCTGATATACTTCAGAAGTTAAGATTTTGCATGAGTGTTCATAGGCCCGTGCAACTTTAGATATCCATTATTATTATTTGGATTAAGCCCATTTGTTTCCCAACTCTTGTGTTTTTCTATTTTTTAACCCTAAACTATTAAACCTTATAAATTTGTCATCTCAATTCTTAGTCCATTCAATTTTGGCCTCTCAACTTGGTTTTGATGGTTCAGGTAATTTAGACCCACCTACCAGCGTGGACCCGCATATAATAGGCTCATCTCTCTTTTTTCTCACTCTCTTTCTTAGTATCATCACCTTCACTTCCATCTCGTCCTCCCTCTCTTCCTTCCCCGTATTTCTACCATCCTTGTTGCCTCTCTTCCTCTCCATCCGTCTTCTATAGCATGTAGGTCAATAGGATAGGTGTGAGACTGAAGCACATGGTGGGTATCCACATCCATGCATGGGTGAGAGAAAGCTCTCTGATGGTCAAGGTTGAGCCCCATGAGCGGGGCATGGTAAAAACTAGCGATGTCCTTAGCATGTGGGTCTATGATGAGATTTTTCTTAGGGCAGGTGGTCGCTGCCATCCCTTGTAGTACAGAGACGTCTATCGCTGCATCATCGCTCAAGATTCATGTATTCTCTTCACTGTCATCCTTGTCTTCAGCCATGATCTAGTACCCAAATTCTATGACTATGACTTCATACCAAAAATAAGTTAGTGACCCAACACAAGAAAATTTACTTGCAGGCTAGAGACGTATACGATAGCTTAGCTATTGAATCCCTCGGTGTTTCTGCATTGGCTCCTCTGCAAAATCAACACACCACAATAACTCAAATCTGAATCTTTTGGTCCTTTTCCACCATTGTCTTGTCCTTTCTGCAACAAGGAAACACGTATCTGTGTAACCTACTCCCTTCTCCTCGCTCCTGCCCGTCGCGTGCCCCACTCGCGCCTCTTGCTCCTTGCTCCCTGAAAGTCCTATGTTTGGTGTTGGTAATTAGCGACAATGCCTAAGTACTAATCATATGCCTAAGTTGTATGTAGCATATGAGGATTAGTACATTCTAAGGTCGGTGGCAAGATGGACATGGTGATCATGATGGCCGCACTTGAATTTGGACGTAACCCTACGTGATCAAGGCAAAGGTATATGCTTAAGGGTTGTGTTTTAGTAACCAAGACACCTAGTGGGTGTGGTTACATTATAGGATAGATAGTCGTACTATAAAGAGGGGAATGACGCGGCTATTGAACTCCTAAGTGCCTCTAGGTGTGCATTTCATAATCATATGCATTTGGATAGAACTAATAACGCCTCGAAAAATGATTGTGAAAATGCTAACACATTCGCACATGACGTGATCACTTGGTGGTGTTAGCACATTTGTGAAGGCGATGGAGTTTGAGCGGTAGAGAGGGTTTGGGGTCCTCTCTCCCTCCCGCCAAGCCTGCGAGGCGGGATTCAGGCGTTTTTGAGGAATTGAAATGCCTATTTTCCACTACGCCGGAAGTCGGAAATCAAACAGAGGCAAACGGAGGTCACAGAGGTGACCGGACGCTGGATCGGACGCGGTCTCTGTTTGACCAGACGCGTCCGGTCAGCGTTCAGCGTCTGCGCGTGTTTCAGCTTTTTGATCATACGCGCAGCGCGTCCGGTCACAGTCGACCGGACGCGTCCGGTCGTTGAGGGAGCTTACTGGACTCTAATCGGACGCTGGCACTGTGGTGTCCGGTCAGTTCTGCAGCGCGTCCGGTTGCTATTTCATTGTGCGCTGCTGAGGCTTGACCAGCGCGTCTAGTCCGTTACAGGACCAGCGCGTCCGGTCGAGCTTCGCGCTTCCGGTCATTGCGTGGAACGCATCCGGTCGGTGCTTCGCAAAAGTAGCCGTTGTGTGATCGGCACGTCCGGTCAGTTAGACCAGCGCGTCCGGTCAACGCGACTTCAGCTGTTTCTAGTGACTAATGGCTATATTCGAAGGGGTACGTCTATAAATACTCGTTGGCCGGCTCAAAGCTCTCTCTCTTGGACATTTGACATACTTGTGAGCACTTTGAGCTAAGCAACTCCTCTCCCACTCATCTCTCTTGCTTCTTTGCTTATTCGAAGTGAGATTGAGTGATCCAAGTGCATTTGCATTGTGAGATTGCATCTAGTTGGCACTTGGTGGTTGATTTGCTGCGGGATTCTTGTTTCTCTTGGTGGTTGCCGCCACCTAGACGGCTTGGAGCAGCTTGGAGGCGTTGGCAAGAGTTGGTGATTGTTCTTGGCCACCTCCGGTGATTGTGAGGGGTTTGTGCCTACCTCAGCGAAGTGCCAAAGGAAATGTTAGTAAATTGCTCGTGTCATTTGCAACCTTTTGTCATTTGGTAGGTTCTTATGGTGCCTTTTGAGAGGCTCGGTGTGAGACCGATTAGCCACCGAACCACGTGGTGAAGAGGGACACAACGGGGACTAGCGTGCCGACAAGCACGTGAACCTCGGGATAAATCTTGTGTCATCACTTTCATATTATGATTGATTGATTCTGGTGTTCGGTTGTCTTGGTATTCATTGTTGATCATATTGGTTGGCTCAATACTTCGCCCCTCGGTGAAACTCTCCTAACTCAACTCCTCATTACCTTCTTAGTTACCTTTGATAGCTAGTTAGCTTTGCTAGAGTAGCTCTCTTGTGTAGCTTGCTAGTTGTAGTTGTAATTTCCTTCTCGGTTTGACTTGTGCGGTTGAGTGCAAATATACTAGAATTGTGAATTGAATAGGTGACTTGCAAACACCCCCTAGGCTAAGCAAAACTCGCATCTCGCTATTGGTTATATTGATAAACTTGTTTAGCTTGTCTTTGTAGAAATTTTTTAAAAGGCTATTCACCCCCCTCTAGCCATCAAGACCTTTCACTCCCTTAGTCCCACCCGCCGCGCGCCCACCGGCACCGTCGGGTGCGCGACCTGCCTCTACTAGTGCTGGTGGTGCCGTCGCGCGCCTCAGGTCGGTCCCGGCCGAGCCAAGGGCATCCACGAGCGTGAATCATTTGGTGGTGCTCACACGTCGACGCTCACCACCGGCTCCCACCCCGAGGCCAGAATCAACCGGCTCTAGCCTCCCCTCCCCTATATTGCAAATGTATGTTTCAAGTGTTCAGTGGTATGTTGCAAGTTTCATATGAATGTTGAAAAAGTAGATCGGGATGTTGCATATGTTGTAAGTGTTTCGGAGTCATATTGCAAGCATTTGTTTAAAATGTTTATCTATTTCAGATGTATGTTGCAAGTATTTTTTTATTTGAATGTTGTATATGTTTCTTTTTTATATAAGATGTTGCATATGTTCACACATATGTTGCAAGAGTATGTTCGAAATGTTTCAGTTGTTTCAGTCTTATGTTGCAATAAGTGTTTTCATGTTGCAAGTTGCAAGTGTTTTATCTAGATGTTGCATATGTTTCACACACATGTTGCAAGTGTATGTTCCAAATGTTTCATCTGCTTCAAACATATGTTGCATCCAAGTGTTTCATGTTCTAGAGGTAGAGTCATGGGGCACGGCCTACGCATGGGGGATGGGGCGCGGCAAGCCGTGGGACGATGGTCGAGGCGTGCAACGCACCTGGGGTATTGCGGATGGGGCATGCTCGTCGTCATGCCGGCACCCGGGGCCCTGCTCGTGCGGAGAGAGAGGAGGGGGTTAGGGGGAAGGAGCGGCGGGCGCGGCGTTTCCCGCGTGCGCATGTGGCGGAGGAGGCGCGGGCATCCGGACTCGTGGCGAGAGAAGAGGGGGTGAGGGGAAAGGAGCAGTGGGCGTGGTGTTTTTCACGGGCGCGTGTGACGAAGGTGGTGCAAGCATCCGGATACGCGCTTCTATCGAACGTCTGGACGCTAGTATCTTCCAAAAAAATGTTTAACAATTAGTGTTAGTTCACAATGCTTTCTCTACCTTGCGTTAAACATACGCGCTTCTATCTGAACGTCCGGACGCAGTTGTTTTCATTAAGAGGAAGAAGGCAAAGTGCCCAAGTTACACAAGCAACACTAAACACTGGCGAGGGGCCATCATTAGCGAGTCGTAAACAACCCTAACTACCAAAGTTTGAACTATAAATTACATCTTGAACAGGCTGAGTGACATAACACTGGTGGCACTCTAGGCACTAGCGTCGTTCTCTAAGGCCCATCGTTCGGTGGCTGGCCAAAAGAGGAGGGCATTCATCGCCTCCCGCGTCGACGGCGACAAAGGTAGGGTGAAGGCCGTCTGGAACTCATCGAAGGACGCATCGTCAGGAAGTTGTGTCTCCACCTCCAGCCCAAGCTTCTTCATCATCACCTTCCTCGCTTGCGCCTCCGGCTTCGGTTCCCTGTACCTGCTCTTGGCTGCAAGCCTAGCGCTCCTCTTGGGGATGAGCTCCGAGTCGTCCAACTCCCCCGCCCGTGCTCTGGCCGCCCGAGTTCGCCGCAGCCGCGGAGGCGATGACAAGATAGGCGTCGAGAGTGGCTTCTTGAACGCAATGATGAAGTCCTCAGTCGACGTTGCATCCGTCGCGACAGGCGCTCCTCCATCCTGGTGGTCGAGGAAGTCGACCTGGACCGGGGTTGGGGATCCCCTGGGCTACTCCGACTCCAAAAGTGAGGGCCCAGGTGAGGTTTGGCCCGAGCTGCACACGTCTAGACCTGAAAGACCTGGACTGAAAGGCATAGATCCACCAGTCGGGCCACCTCCGGCACGTCTGCCTAAGGTGGCTTTTGGGTCACACATGCCTCCACCTCAAGCAGCATGGGATCGAAGTCCCAACGTTGAACCTCTGAGCAACAGTGCACTATGATCTCAGGCTCAGTGTGCATCACTTGCATCGCCGTAGTGCCTCCCTGCACAATGGTGTCAGAGTGATCGTCCTGCTGATGCTCACGTGCGACGAGGCCCCTGGCCGCGCTCACAGACACATGGTACCTCGAGGAAAGGTGTGCCTAGAACTCGTCAAGCGTGGCAGCGGACTGGCTACTACCAGCGAGTGCGACAAGAACAAGGGATAGGTCTACACCGAACGAGGCAAGCTCCACGTTCCTCTGGACGACGAAGACCTTGACCTCGGGGCGACCATCAACCTTGGCCACGAGGTCAGGCTCGGGGTGCACCACATGTGTCTGCATCGACACAGCCTGCGTGGTCGACTGGTGGACACGACGAGGCAACGACGGTGTCGGCGCATGTCCTGAGGTGTCGTGACCAGAAGGGCGGCGCACCTTGGCACCCCCGCCGGGGCACCGCGCCTCCGAGGCCAAGGGCGTTGAAAGGCCACGCTTGCACACCGGCGAATGGCCCCGCTTGTAGGCCCTTGCACGATGACCGGTACCCCGGCAACGGAAGCAGCTCAACAGAGAGCGACATTGAGTGGTGACGTGGTTGTGCGCGAGGTAGTTGAAGCGGCGACCCACAAGCTCCGGTGGGACTGGACGGTGACGTTTGGGTGTCACGTTCCCGGGCTCGCATATACGGCGACGACTCTCGACAGTCTGGAAGCCATCAGCGTCGACGATGGGTCCACGACTAGGCTGCCGAGACACATCACACATGGGCACCCTACGCCGCGGTCCAAGGCGCTGGTGCACTGGGACCCTCGCTGCCTGTTGATGTCCAAGGCGACGCTGCGCGGGCACACGCTTGGACAGCGGTGGCGTTGCCCCACGACCAGCAGGTGCACAGGTCCTACGCCGCCGACGCCGACGCTGACGCCGCTTCCCCCCTTGCTGGCACCTGGAGGGCTCCCTCCACGGCTGCAACATGGTGCGTCGCATGCACAGCTCTCGCTGATGGCGGAGACGTGGCGCGAAGAGCCTTGCGAGCCACATCTAGGTACGACAAGCGCGTGGCTGCAGGGGTGGGCTCGTCGTCAGAGCTACCCGCGCCGAGGTCAGCGTCCGCCCAGCGCCTAGCCTTCGAGCGCCCCACCGAGCTGCCTCTAGGATGGAAGGGGGCAGCGTGGGGGGAGAGGGATGACGGCCTCGGGGATAGGCCGCCAGCCGGCTGCAGCGTCGACGGCGAAAGCGGCGCCGCCCGCGCCGTGTGCACGACGCCGGGGATGACGGTGGTGGACGCCGGAGCAGGTACCGCGTCGTCCTCGTTATCATCGTCTTCGTCGGAGACGTCCTCAATGATGACCTCGACCTCGACCAGCTGCGTCGTCGTCTTAGGCATGGCCCCCACGCCCGGGGATTGGGGAGGGGCGGACCCCGGCCCGACTGTCTAGGGGGTCTCTACGACGGCGAGGGAGAGGGTGGTGGAGGGGAGGGCCGACGGCAGCGGCGGCGCTAGGCGGGTAGCGGCAGCCCTGGACCCGCCCGAGGGGCCGTCCTCTCCGCACGCAACGGAGGTAGCTGCCATGGACGGTGAGGGCGCCGGAGGTGGCCGACGGGGCGGGGGAAGCCACCGGCGGGCTGGGGTCTGAGTTTCCCGAGGAGCACACATGGAATGGTAGATCAAGGGCCGGGGAACTCGGATCTGAAGTTGGATTGGAGGTTGGTGGGCTGAGGAGAGAGATCGGCGCGGGGGCGGGAGGAGCACCATCGCCGTCGCTCGGAGGGGCGGACGGGTCGGGGGGGCTTCAACGGTTTCATTCGTCCGCCTGAACAAACTGGATCCCTTACATATAGTTCAAAATACCACTAAGTGAAACGGTCCAGGAAACTAAACACCGATCTCTACTTAACTTCTAGTTTTAACACCAACCACCTAGCGCTACAACTGATAGCACGACGACAGAATGAAGCGCAAACACCGTACTACAGACTGGTGGCATTTGCCGAGACCCTCTGCAACATCTCTTCCGCCAGGGGCTTCAACTTCGGCTTCAGTAATGGAGTCCAAGTCTTCACCAGCGAGATCATCCTATAAACCAGTGTCATGGGCGAGGATAACGTCTTCTTGTTGAACACATCATTCCGAGCTTTCCATATAGTCCATATCGCACCTGCACAAATGAACAGCGTCACCTCCCATCTTTTTCCTCTGCACCTTTCTATGATATCTCTAAAAAACGAATCACAGCAGACTGGGGATATCTCCCACCCCAAACTATCTCTCAGAAAAGACCATAGAAACACAACAATGGGGCATTGAAAAATAATATGATCTAAAGTTTCGGGTTTGCCACACACAAAGCATTCTTCTTCTCCTGACCATTTCTTCTTCTTCAACTGAACTGCACATTGTATCCGGTCATGGGCTGCCATCCACATAAAAATCTTAACCTTCAAAGGGACATTGCACTTCCAGATTTGCATCATCTGCCGGTCTATAACATCATTTGCGTCGTTGCCTACCTACTCAACCTATTTGAGATGTTTGTGTTATGAACCTATTGTTGCATTGTTCTTGATCAATTAGACATTTTCGATCGTTTAGTAGGTCCTCCTGAGATGTTCCGAGGCATATAATCATGTGCATCCTGTTTTTATTTCATATATACCTTCCTTGATGATCAGGGATTGATACAATGTATGATGTGCATGCTGCAACAATAAAGACCGGCGTTTTTGTATAGCTCCAAACATAATGCACTGCTTACATATGGCTTGTTTAATACACAGTGAAATCATACCCCTGCCTGCAGTGAATCGCGGGGTACCCTCTAGTAGTTTCTTACTCGTGGAGCCTTGCTTGATCCAGCAGTTCTTACCAACCAATCGTTTTTTCCTCTGCTTTTAATAATTGATAGGTGTATTTTTTTTCTTTTGCTGACTACGGAGTATTATCGGAAGCAGAGCGGAAAAAAATACAGTATATATAGATAATAATTCACAATAGAATAGCCAACATTATCAATCATCACTACCAAATTAGCAAATTCTTTTACGACTCGCTCTCAAGCCTAATAACAACAGCAAAAATATAGTTTTTAAATAAAGAAACAACAAAAGCTTCTACGTACTACTCTTTTTTTTTAAATGTAATAATCTAGTACCACCTAAAAAATAAGTACCGCTTTCGTCAAACGATCCCTGGCGCGCGCGCCTCCCTGGCGCCTCCTCTCCGTTTTTCTAATCTCTAATCTATAACAACGATGACTCGGCTCCTTTTCTCTTTTTTTTTTTTGCCTCGCCGTTAATTTATTAGTCTGTCCGTTAATTTAGGAAGACAAAAACGATCGCACCTCATGTCCATGTCCCAGTCCGGCGTCGTAAGCGCCTGCGGTTCATCGCATGCAGCCAAGGCAGGACGACTGCCTGATGGTCCCTGCTGACGTGGCGCAGCGTACCAGATTCCCACACAGACCTGCGATGCTGCGACTCGTCTGAAACGCGTGCGACTCCGCCGCCGACGCTGGTGACGAACCGCGCGGCCATGAGCGAGGCGAAGCTGCCGCCGAGCGACATGGCGAGAAGGCGTTGACCAGCACGACGATGCCCCGGCGGCCGACGGCCTCCGCGGCCCAGCCGGCGGCGAGGATGAAGGCAAGCATGAACATGATAATGGGAGAGTTTCGTGGCTTGGAACCAGGAGCTTTTGAAGATGGGCTTCAGTTTATGATATGTTCCAAGGATCCTAAAGACTTCAAAACGTGCCAAGCAACCGGCCAAACCAGCAGCACAAAAATCTACAAAAAAAAAAGAAAAGAATGACCACCAAAATCACCAAAAATAGAAAATTCGATGAGGGAAAGGATGAACTCGAGATTTCAGCAAATCCTTTGATTAACCAACCATGAATTCACCTATACAAGACCATGTCTAGCCTCCTCATTGGTGTACCGCGCCAAAATCCCCTACAGGCACGAGGTGGCAATCAAGCGGGCAGAGCGCAGCGGCGTCGCTTCGACGCAGAGCGTGCGCTCCTCCGCGCGGAGCTTCTGCTGCTGTCGCGCGCCAACCACCGCAATTAACCTGGTGCAGTTGCTGGGCTTCTGCGGTAACCACGGCGCGCTCCACGACCAGCAACAGCCACGACGGCTCACTCGTCGCGCCTCATCAACGCGCAGTGCTTCATGGCGCGGTGCCACCTTCGCCGCCACCCCGCTTCGGCTCCTCTAACGAGACCACCAACAACATGTGACCTCGTGCATGGTACCTTCCAGCAAGGTCGGCAAGTACCGGACACCGATGACGGAATGTGGGCTGGTCGATCGACATCCACACGTGGCCACGTGGGTGTGATGACATGTGACGTCATTGCGACGTCACAGTGACTAATTTTCCCTTACAAAATAATTGAAGAAAAACGATACATATACATACATGTACGTGGATATAAAAAATGATAAACACAAGATTGTCTCATTCAACCCGTGGACCAATACACGGACATATACACCACGCTACATTCACTGCCGCGTGAATTGAACCCGATTCCAAATTACCAAAGCCTCGTTTGGTTGAGGATGGGAACTATTAATTCCTGGCCGAGTTTCCTTCGACAATTTGAATAGCGTCGGAACTGTTCCGGCTAGGAACGCCCGGAACAGCGATAACCGAACAGGCCCCAAAGGATCATAGGAAGCAGACTCGGTCCGGCGTGCGCCCGATCCACGCGGTGTTGTCAATCGATCTGATCTAGGGATTCCTGTTTGTTGATGATGATGATGAGGCACATCGACCGTCCACCTGCCTGCAGACCCACGAACTGAAATCGATCTGATCTAGGGCTTGTTCGTTTAGGGCTGGTTTTGGGTACTGGTGAGCACTTTCTATATAAATTACACAAGCCACGAATCCGTGTCAACCCTAGGGATCCCGTCTCCGTCTTCCTCTTCTCTTATTCACCAGTACCGCGGCGATGGATTCGCGCTCCTTTCCTCAACGCCGCCAGCACCGCGCGTCCGCCATGGATGCGGCGGCCCCCTTGGTGGCGCTGGAGAGACGCCTGGCTTTTTCCCGGATTCCCCACCAGGGCGGACAAAGTGAGGCCAACCTTGGCGCCGGGAAAAGAGTGGGCAAGGATCGACTGCTCCTGTAAGAAAGCCCACGGATGCGGGAACCACGGCGAGAAGGTGCTGGAAGGCATCACGCTCTACGTGCGCACTGACTACCCGTACCTCACCACCACCCCTGTCCATCTTCCTGAGCGAGGAGGCGCGTCGAAGCATCGAAGCGGAGCTCAAAGTCGGCTCCTACGGCACGGTGGTTGCCGAGGGCGCCGTGAAGGTCGCGACGGAGCAGGAGCAGCTCCTCGTCATGTTCGTCGCCTTCAGCTACCCGCAGTCCAGCCGGCGCATGTACTACCTCGTCTACGACGCCACCGACGCGTCGCTCTACATGATCCCGTTCATACCGGACCACATCGTGTGCACCGGCGGCCGGGACCACGAGCTCGTCCTCCTGGCCCGCAAGTTCTGCCCCACAAGCCTCGTCCTTGGTGGCCTCATCTGCACAGCGACAAGGGCGAACGAAGGGTCCAACGAGTTCAAGTCTAAGAGCACCGGCCTGTGGCAGGTGAAGCCGAGGCTCTTCCCAGAAGTTCCTTACGCCTTCGCGCCGCAGCAGATGTTCTGCGCCGGCGCCCTCCACCTCCCCGCCTCCCCCCTCCCCTTCCTGGATCCGTTCTCCCCTGCCCTTCTCCCCACCCGCGCGCCTTCCTTGTGCAGGAGGGCCGTTTTCCCCACCCACAACCGCTGCCGCCGCCGGCCGCCGGCCAGGCGCAGCCGCCCTTCCCCTCCCCGCCCCACCGCCAGTCTTCACCTGGATCCGCTTCCATCTCCCCTCCTCCTCGCCCGAGCGCGGGTACGTGCGTCACCACGGCTTCGCCGACACCGCCGCCCGCTGTGGGCATCGACGCCGGCGTGCGCGGCGCTTCCGTCGGGCTGGCCGTGGGGGTTGTTGTTGGCTCCCCGCGTCCGCACGAACCTCCTCACCCTCGTGCAGATGCCGGCGCTGGGGACCATGTGGCTCAACTGCCACCGGTGCCCGCGACGTCTCCTCGACGTGGGGACTCGGTGATGGACCCCGTCCCGCCTCCCTGCGTTCCCCTTCAGCCGCCGGAGCTCTGCCCTTCCGGATCCGCCCCTTCCCCAGCCGCCCCTCCCCTTCAGCACCCTGATTCGCCCTCACCGTCGCTCGATCTACCCGTTGTTGGGTGTCCCTCCGGCGCTCACCCAGGGGTCGGAGTGATCGAGGCCTCTGTCGCGCCTCCGCCCGAGCCCGGCTCGCGTGGGGCAGGCGGCCAGTGCGACGCCCGCGCCGCGGGTCCCAAGCCCTGCCTGCTGGCGACCTTCCTGGCGCCTGCGGCCTCGCCTGCGGTGGCTGGAGGGTTGGTGGACGAGACGCTGGTCATCGTCGAGGACGTCCTCGATGACAACGAGGATGAGGAGGTTGTGGCACGCTCGGGCAGGCCCTCGCCGTCCAACCTCTCCGTGCATGCCCCCCCGTTTTTCCCCGCCCGTCGGAAAGGTGGCAGGAGTAAGTTCCGGCGTTGGGAGGAAGACCCTGGTGTGGGTAGCTCCGACGACGAATCTGCCACGCGCACGTCGTACCTGGACGCTGCCCGCAGGGCTCTCCGGGCCACACCTCCACTGCCCGCAGGGGCTCTGGTCGCGGCGCGTTGCGCTGTGGAGGGCACCCGGCAGGTGCCTGCAAGGGGGAAGCGGCGTCATCGGCACAGGACCGCTGCGCCCAATGGCCGTGGGACTCAGCCATTGAGTGCCGCGCTTGTGCACGCGCATCGTCGCCTTGGTCCGCAGCCAGCGACGAGTGTTTCGGTGCACCAGCGACTCGGCCCGCGGCGTGGGGCGCCCGTGTCTGACATGGCTCGGCAACCCCGTCGAGGGCCCGATGTTGACGCTGATGGATTCCAGAGGGTCGCGAGTCGTCGTCAACGACGCGGTCCGGGGCGTACGGCACCCAAACGCCATCGCCCCGTCCCGCCGGAGCTTGTGGGTCTCTGCTTCAACTGCCTCGCGCCCGACCACATCTCCGCTCAGTGTCGCTCCGCGTCCCGCTGCCTACGCTGCCGGGATACCGGCCATCGGGCCAGGGCCTGCAAGCGTGGTCGTTCACCGGCATGCAAGCGAGGCTCTTTGTCGGTGGGCAAGCCTTCAGCCTCGGTGGCGTGTCGCTCCGGGGACCGTCGCCCCGATGGTCCGAGGCGACCCAGCTTGTCGCTGGAATGTCGCGCCGCGACAGGTCAATCGCCCACAACATCGTCGCCTTCTCGTGCGCCCCAGCTGACCGCACCGTCTTCGTCGCTGCAGCAGCAGCACAACAGCAACAGCAGCCTGGCGGTTTCACCACCTCCGGGTGTCGTTGATAACCGTCCCAAGGTAGAGGTCTTCGTCGTCCAGAGGAACGTGGAGCTCGCCGCGTTAGGTGCGGACCTCCACCTTGTCCTCGTCGCACTCGTGGGTGGAGACCAGCCTGCCGTCACGCCGGAGGAGCTCCAGGCTCACCTTTCCTCGAGGTTTTGTGTGTCTGTCGGCACGACCGGGGTTGGTGCTTGGGTCGGGGGCCCCTTTGCACGCGAGTGTCAGCAGGACGACCACTCTGGCGTCGCTTTGCACGGAGGCGGGCAAGCGGTGCACCCCGAGCCTGAGCTCGTAGTGGACCGTTGCTCCGAGGTTCAGAGTTGGGATTTTGATCCCATGTTGGTTGAGGTGGAGGTATGTCAGGCACGTCTCTGCCAGGCCGTGTCGGAGGAGGCCCAGGCGGTGGACCTGCACCTTAGCCTAGACGAGTGCGGCTCGGGCCAAACCTCGCCTAGGCCCTCACTCTTGGAGCCGGAGCAGGCTGGGGGGTCCCCACCCCCGGCCCAGGTCGACTTCCCCGCCATCCAGGTAGGTGCAGACGGAGGTGGCCCTGCCATTCCGGCTGCTGATGGCAGAGCGACTGACGCGACGGCCGCAACGTCGATCGAGGACTTCATCGCTGCATTCAAGAAGCCGCTCACGACGCCTATCTTGTCGTCGCCTCCACGACTGCGGCTAACCCGGGCGGCCAGAGCGCGGGCGGGGGAGCTAGACGACTCGGAGCTCGTCCCCAAGAGGAGCGCTAGGCTTGCTGCCAAGAGTAGGCACAGGGAACAGAAGCCGGAGGCTCAGGCGCGGAAGGTGATGATGAAACGTCTGGGGCTTGAGGAGGTGCCGACTGAGCTACCTGATGAAGCCTCCTTTGAGGAATTCCAGACCGTCTTCGCCCTCCCCCTGTCGGCGTCGACGCGGGAAGCCATGCAGGTTCTCTTCCCGTGTGGGAAACAGCGAGCATAGTGGCTCGCTCTTGTCTTGTCGTTGTGGTCGCAAAGCACCTTCCTATGTAATTTCTTTTAGTGAATCCAGTAGCTAGGTGGCAAGGTGTGCGTTGTATTACGAAGGCTCCTCGCTTGCGTGATCGCGTACGGTTGTACTGTTAACTATTTTCCTCTTAATGAAAAACGGGTGAATGGCCCGATCGCGAAAAAAAAAAAAAAAGGAAGCTCTTCTGGGCTGATTTCGCGCAGGGCCTCATGTACTGCGACCTCCGCACCAGGGACTCCTTCGTCAAGTTTGACTTCATCAGCTTGCCCCGCGGGTACCTGGTGCGAGGTCTGACGGAGTCGCCGACCATTGGCTGCATTGGGAGCACCATCTACTTTGTCTACATTGACCACGGCCGCCACTCGTCCTGTCCCGGCGATGAGATAGTGAAGGTGTGGACTCTGGACATGGATAGCCACACATGGAAGCACCACAGGGGTTTCCCATGTCCCTGGAAAGAGATATGGAGGCAGGTCTACTTCATGGATGCTGGTGCTGGCGCGAGAGATGTGGATGTGGAGCCACAGTACCTGTCCTGATGCCGGGCGGCGCCCTCTGCCTCTACTTGCACCAGGAGAGGAGGGCGAGGGAGTCTGATTACATCTGCAGCTTCGACAAGCACAGCAAGAGGCCCCTGTGGTTCGGACCTGTTCGTGATCACCATAGTGCCAGTTTTATCCTGCCTGCCAATTTCTTCGCAAGGAACTACCTTCCTCCAAGCAAGAGAGCACACAAGAGGAAGCTTGAGAGGAGGTCTGCCAAGGAATGTGCCAAGACATGCAAGCCTAGGTACCCGAGTCACTCCAGCCGTCTCTCAGGTAGTTATTACGCCACTCCACTATACTGCTATTGTTGCATATGCCATTCATACTCACCGAACTTGCATTGTGCGCTGCTACTGTTGTCTTAATTTTACATTTGGTAGCGCATATATGAACTGTGGCAATTGTTGTACCTACTGAATCTGTGTGTGTTGGTATTCCTTTTTGCCTTGACAGTTACATCGTTGATCTAACGCTGGATTGTTTTGTTTGGCAGCAAGGGAGGAATTAAAGTGAGGGAGCATCTGTTCAGCATGCTGAAATGGATCAAGACGTTGGTCAAGACTATATATCTCCTAGACTGCTACTATACCTGAAGGACTCTACCAATGCCTGCTTCTGGGCTCTTGTCTTTTGCTGCTGCCATGAATGTTCATGACTGCCGTTAAACTTATCGTAGTAGCCTATTTATGTTTGTTCGCTTAATCTCGATGCACCAAGAACGTATGAATTTATTATCTCATATTGCTTCCAGTTCCATGCTTTGTCTGTTACTAAGAAGAGTAAAGTGCATCAACATTGGTGCGCTAATGTTGCCTTCCCGCGCCTTGAGAGTGATGATATGCTAATCTTGTCTTCTGCTCTAGTGATGTCAACATTGGTTTGTGATAGTTCTCGAGCTCACATCACCTGATGTTTTTATCTAGTGCTGTTGGTAATCTGGTATAGTTGTGCCTGGAGCTCCGGCAGCTGCGTCCCACTTAATTAGGATTGTCGTTTGACAACGCTGACCTTTTGCGTTGGTGTTGGATCCAAGCCCCTGTTATGGGCACGCTGAGGACTGGATTTGATGCTGTGTGAATTGTTTGGCTAATGTTAGGGGTATTGTTTTCCAAGCCCCCTGTTATGGGCACGTTGAGGATTTGATGCTGTGTGAGTTGTTTGGCTACTGTATGTAAGGGGCATTTTTTCTTTGGATACAACAACAATCATTGCCCAGTGTTCTCAACTTTTTGTGACGTGTTTCAGGCTATGTAAATTATTCCTAAACCTGATGTGAGTTTCTCACAGCACCCCCCCCCCCCCCCCCCCCCCCCCCCCTTTTGACGTACTCCATGAATTCCAGAGTATATAGTACAAATGGGCCTTATTACCTTGGTTGGGTTGCTCTGTCTTCAATGTCTCGCTGGTATTGTACTGATCTAAAACTGTTCTACGATGAACCCTGTTTTCAAAACTGAAGCTACCAAAAGCACTTTACGGAGTGTAGTGCTTCTGCACTCCCTTTTATTATTTTTTTTCTAGATATTGCTAGGTACTTAGATATACACCATGTCCAGACTAATAGTAAAAGAAACCTGTTATCTGAAAGAATCAAAACATCTTATATTATTGATGAAACGGATGGGGGGCACCGCCCGGCATCAAGACAGGGGACTGTGGCAACGCATCTCTCGCACCAGCGCCAGCATCCAAGGACACGGGAAACCCCTCCTGTGCTCCTTCCACGCGCAGCGATCCATGTCCAGAGTCCACAACTTCACCATCTCAATGTAGCCAATGGTCCGTCTCTTCTTCGGCGACTCCATCAGTTCGAAGGCGTCCCCGGCGCGCAGGTCGCAGTACATGAGGCCCCGCGCGAAATCGGCCCAGAAGAGCTGCCCCTGGAAGCAGAACATCGCCTGCGGCAAGAAGGCCTAAGGAACTTCTGGGAAGAGCCTCGGCTTCACCTGCCACAGGCCGGTGCTTCTCGACTCGAACATGTTGGACCTTTCTGCTACTGGACTATGGTATTAAACCTATGTTACGCTAACTTGCTTTGCTCAAGGTTCTGGTAACTTGTGATCAAAGCATTTTCTCAGGGCTGCCCTTATCTCCTTCAGCATCTCGTCAATCCCGATATGCCTCCTGCAGAACCAAGGCAACAGGGTTAAACAAAATGAAGTGACACTAAAACAGGACAAGAAATAAGCAGACGTCAAAATAGAATGACATATATTGCTTCTAGGGCTATGACTGTTCCAATTCTAGAAGATTTGGCAGCCCAAAGGAATAGAACAGCACATTTATGAACTTTAATATGAACTGCTTAAAATTGAAAGAATTATAAACATGTGTTTAGTTTGGTAAGGTGAAGAGACATACAATACGCTAGCAGACACAACAGCTTGAGGTCTTGGATAGTCCCCAAGCTCCTTTTCACCACCTTCAACTTTAGCCTCTGATAAGACCTGATGATTGCTTACGTGTCCATGTATGTTATCTTTGCTGCCACTTTGGACATGCCCTTCTTCGCATCCAATTGAAGATATCTCTAAGGCCAGTGATGATAGCCTATCATTGGCCTACAAGGAGGGGAGGAAAATCGACACTACGATAGTTAAAACACTGAATGTATCAATATGAAGTCAAATTTTCAAGAGATTGTTTCAAAGAGAAAATCACATCACCCAAATTAGGAAGACAACAATTTGACTCAAATTAAGGAATTGAAGTGCACCTTAGGAAGATCAATCTTGTTCAGGACCACGACATAAGGTCGCTCCAGGTATTGGGGGTTATACATCCTTAATTCCTGCAAAGAGCTACATGTCATATCGCTGTTCAAAACTGCACCTTGACTTGAGAACAAAATATAGAGTTGTAGACAAATGACAATTCAATTTTGACTACCAGAGTCACAAGCCTGATAATGAAGAAAGCAAGTTCTATTCTAACTTTCTAAGATATTATATTTCTCCTAACTCCTTTATGAAAGCAACTTTTATTCTAGGATCCTATTTTCCTCCTACTTAATGTTTAGAAGCCTGATATCCTCAGAATCTGAACTGGTATGATCTTTCTTTATTCTAAAAGCCAGACACTGGGAGCACATTGTTATATTGCTACTCTCGTAACACTTGACTTCCTTTGACTTATTGAACTTTTTTTTTAACACAAATGACAGGAGATCTGCCTTTCAACTACGAAGGAAAGAGTTTTAAGTACAGGGTGGGCCTTGACTTATTAAGTTTACCATACACTCAAACTGACAATATGATTCTGCTCCTGGCAACATATAAGTGTTTATCAAACAATCTCACTGCTAATGCTAGGGTAAAACAGATCAGATAGATCGTGAAAACTGTAATACTGAGACGTGAAAGCCAAACAGCACATGCGAGTATGATGAAAGAAATCAGAAATTAGTACTTCTCTGACAATCTTATAATCATTGACAGGGTCATCTGCAGCAGCATCGACAACATGGACGATTACTCTAGTTCTCCTTAAATGTCTTAAGAAATTGCGGCCAAGACCCTGAAAAATTAATTAAACCACATGATAAGTCCAAATGAAATAGTTTGGGGAAGCGGTATGAAAATTCCAAAGAAAAGTAATTAGGAACAGGCACAGAATATAGAAGTAAAAGCATTACCTTTCCTAGATGCGCGCCCTCAATTAGACCTGGCAAGTCTGCCAATGTTGCTTCTGAGGAAAACTGTAAGGCCCCTAAAGCAGGATCTCCGCCAAGCCGGCCAAGATTGGGCATTAATGTAGTGAACGGATAATCAGCAATGTCTGGTCTTGCAAGCGTTATAGCTGATAGAAGTGTTGACTTTCCAGCATTTGGAAGGCCCTGAAGATGAAATTAAGACAGCTTATAACAACATGGTGACATTGCAAAGAAATAATTTGAAGCAAGCCTCAAAATTTGGATAATCAAACATCTGACTCTGGTATATGATATATGAACATGAAGCATTTAACTAAATGATGCAAACAATTTCTTTCTCCCTAAACTCGAGATACGCGGATTAGTAGTAAACATCATACCACAAGGCCAACATCAGCAACTACCCTTAAGATCAACTCCAAGCTTATTTCCTCACCAGGCTGACCATGAGTTAATACCTGAAGACGAAAGAGGTAACAGAATCACAAAACATACTATGAACTCGACAATAGTAGCCAGTAAAATCACCTCAAAATCTTGAAACTATCAAAATCCACAATGCTAACAAAAATGAATACAAGCAGTTCAGCGTTGAGTAAAGAATTTATAACTGACTGTTGACATTAGCGCTTGAGCATCATACATCTTCTTCTCATGATCAATCATCAAGCAGTAAACTGCTGTTTGTGGAAGTTTAGATAAATTTGTGCATCAGTTAACATGACAAAAGAGACATGCAAGAAACTGGACATTTACAAATTTCACGCAGAGATAAAGAAGAGGCAGTCAACTAGAGTGGTTTCCTATCTGATGGGCTGATTGTACAAGTACAAGTACACTTTTTTCTAACCAATCCTTCCCCCAACTAAAAGATCCAAGAGACATAAATGACACAGCCCTAAAGCTAACCATAAGTGACACAACTTACTTTGTCACTAGTATCTCGCATAATGTTTGGGGATAAGACCATGGCTTTCCTCCTCCTGTACTCAGGCACATCTATCAAGCTGATCTGAAAAATAACTAAATAAATATATAACACATGTAAAACCATAATATTAAACCAGTATACTTATTGTAGCAAATAAAGGGAAAAGTCATAAAAAATGGGTCATTTTTCTTTTTCCTTTTTCTTTTTAAAGTAAGAAGAGGTCCTAAGTGGTTCTAGATCATTTACACTACATACTCAGTACACAAAGGAATATGCAGAATTTGTATTCCTTTAAGTAGCTGCTTTAGCAGAAATCAAGTAAACCTAAGATCATAGACAAGTCTGCCACCCATTGAATCATTTATAGCACAGCAGAAATAAAGTTGGATCTATCACACTAGGCTGGAGTGCTGCACATGCATATATACTTCAAATGTGTAAAACTGTACAGCTGCATCTCAAAATGTTGAAAATGGGATAACCACGATACTTACCACACACTCCACACCACTTATATCTGTGTTCAAAATAACATTGCAAAATTAACATGATGATGGAATGCTTACTACACTCCACAGAATTTAGGATATCGAAAAGGGTTTAATGATGCTTACTATACTCCACAGCATTTAGGATATCGAAAAGGGTTAATGATGCTTACTATACTCCACAGCATTAAGTTTGTCTTTCAATAACTCATAAAATTAGGGACCGTATGAGTTTAAGACTGGAATCCACATTTCCTCTTGCATCAGCGTGACAGAATAGTCAACAAGTAACTACTCACCCCGCCCTGTCCTCCTCTAGCAACGAGCACTTCATCACCGGGATGAGCCAAATCCGCCAGAACAGCCCCCTTCTTGCGTTTCACAACAGTTCCTGCAATTCGATGCGAAGGCATAGGCATCCATCAATGGCCAATCCCCGCACAGGAGAAATGCTCGAAATTCACAGCACCGAGACCGAGTCCACAAACCTACAGGCACGGGTATCCTAAGCGTCTCCCCGGCGAACCCACTGTGCATCCGCGAGCTGAGCGTGCCGCCAGCAGCGCCCACGTTCCCTCCCCGTTTGGCGCAGTACCGCGCCTTCTCGTGGAACCGCAGCAGCGTCTCCTCGGCCTCGTCGGCGTACACCACGACGTCGCCGCCGTGCCCGCCCGTCGGCAGCGCCACGGACCCGTCGTAGTTGCGCTTGTACGACACCTTCTTGCTCTTCTTCTCGCCCCGGTTGAACCTGCCGCGGGGCTTGGCGGCGTCCGCGGAGGGCGCCGGCGGCATGGCGAGCACGGCGCCGTGCCCGCCGTCGCCCGCGCGGACGGTGACCACGGCGTGGTCGAAGTACTTGTGCGCCTCCTTCGCCAGCGCCTGCGGCGGCGGCGGCGAGGCGCCTGCACTCGGAGCGGACTCCTTGACCCTGGCCGCGCGGCACGTGACCGCCGCGAGCGGGGTGCGCTTCCTTCCGGGGCCACGGAGTATAAGGAGGCAAGAGGCGTCCGAGATGGCGTGGTGGTGGTGGGCTGCCGCGCGGAGATGGTGGGAAGGGAGGCGGGGATGGAGGAGAAGCGCCATGGTGGTGGACTGGTGGTGCTGTTGCCGCGGCGTGGCTACGCTGCGCCACTGCAGCGCCCGCGCGGGGTGGAGATAACTGATAAGCCAAGTTGCGGCGCAGCGTCCGCCGTTGGACGGCTACGACGAACCCATCCTGGTCGTCGGTCGATCAGAACGAGCGAGTGAGCGTCATGCGCAATTTATCTCCTATTTTTGTAATGTTTAGGTGAAGGTATTTTTTTTATGACATGGCGACATTTTTTAAAAGAGAGAAGAATATGTTTTATCCAGACAAAAGTCTCTTATATGGTTACAAATTCTATATGAGTCATTAAATTAAATGACTATGAAACTATTTTCATCTGTATTTCATTTCGTTTTACATCATGTAACAATCTTGAAAACAATACAAAGAAACTCTCCATTAAGAATGGCCTAACGGAGGATGGCACAGGTCTAAGTGAAGTCAATATCCTTTTTCTCCATTTTACTACCTCATTTTTGCTTAAATTTATGATTGAATTTATATGGACTCATTGGTTTTAATTAAACTAATTTTACACCATCAACCCGAAAACTAGGGCAATACCATCTCTAGCGCCTTATCAGTGGGAGAACTAGGACATCTGGCATCTCTAGCACATTGCACCAGGTTGAAGTAACACTCGAAGTCGTGGAAGGGTGCCTATTCGGTGGTGTATGCCGCACCCCAACCAGGAGGCAACAGATTGAGATTTGGCACAATGCGAGAGGGGGACAAGTAGAGGTGGGAAATTATGAGTTGATTGCAGTGCGAGAGAGGGGTAGGTTAGAGAGAGGAAGCAGGACAAATTGAGATATGTCGGATCAGAACCCCCCCCCTCCCTTCTAGTTGGTACATCCACGACCATTAGCGGCTCCTCTATGTGGACCTCTTCATAACCGCGCCGCCCCCTACTTGACCGATGTCGCCTCTATGCCAACACTCCTCTTCCCTGCTCGATGTTGTCTTCAAGTTGTTACCCTTTCCTCCCTACTTGGGCGTCATCTCGCCATCGACACCCCTACTCCAGCAAGGTATGTCGCCCTGCCTGATGCCCTCCTTGGTATCATTTGTATGAAATTGCGTGAATTTCATATGTATTATGGTTCTCTTGCTGATCACACCCAAGGCATTTTGTCGGAATACATCCTGTCTTTTCACCTTTGTAGTCCTATGCATAATCTGTACTATAGCTACTAATAATGGTTTTGTTTGACGAGGAGTATAACATTTTAAACCAATTCTTTAAGAAAGAGGATGAGTCCGATGATGATGCTCTTATCTATAGAGCTTGATTGCACAGGAGGTGGAACATGAGAGAATTAAGAAGAGGCATTTGTGGTCACGTCATGGTGTGTTGTACTTGATCAGCCGTGTCAGGAAGCAGGGGCTAAAGTTTAGTCCGTATCATGTTCGAATAATAACTAAAAGGACTAAACATAAACTAATTATAAAATCAATTGCAGAAGTTGTGGCTAATTAGCAAGATGAATCTATTAAGCCTAATTAATCTATGATTAGCATATGTTTACCGTAGCACTACATTGTCAAATCATGGGATATTAGGCTTAATAGATTCGTCTCGCAAATTAGTCTCAAACTATGCAATTAGTTTTGTAATTGATCTATATTTAATACTCCAAATTAATGTCCAAACATCTAATGTGATAGGGACTAAACTTTAGCAGCAGGAACCAAACATTTCTAGTTGATGTCCATGTGGTCAGTTTGACTTTTGGATATGAAATTTAAAATTTAAACTTATATGATGTTGTAATAATACGTTAAGTCTATGTTGGTTTAAACTATGCATTTGATTTTTTGTGGAGGCGAAATGAGGATCATATAGAGGGTTAACACGCTGAAATTTGTGAGAAAATAAAATAGTCTCTATTTTAGGTATAGTCATGTTGTTGACAATAGCAGAAAACAAGGTTTTTTTTTTGGAAAAAAATTGTGGCAACCTAAATATACATTCTGAACATGGAACATGGCCTAAGTATATATATGGACCATGTAGCATGGACTTCTGGCTGTAGCATGATCCTTCAACAACACAAATGAAGGGCATCAACAGCTGGTTCATCAAGCCACACAATTCGTTCAGAATTTCAGATATATTGATAGATGAATACCACCAAGAATCAATTATACAGGAAGGTACAGAGGACAGAGTACTAACAATACAACTAAAAGTGTGCCACCCACCAAAACAAGTCTAATATACTCTAATCACAACTCTATGAGGCCTTTGATGCAGTAGGTGCCAACAAGGAACCAGACAGTCATCACAGCGGCAAAAGCAAGAAGGCCGATCAGGAAGGTCGTGCCACCAAGGAGGGTACCAATGGAAAGCACAACTGCAAACGGCAAGAAGGTCTTCATCACTGACGCGGTGCTCACCCAGCGGCCTCGTAGGAACATCACAGCAGCCAAGCTGACCACGTTCCATTTGTCGTGGCCAGAATAGAACAGCCGGTTCAGATTGTTTGCGACAAAGGAGTGACAGTTGCAAGTGAACAGGTTGTAGTTTCTGTTTTGGAACTCTTGTGTGCCTTTCTTCAGCGCGCCATCCCACGTGGCATCTCCTTCAGGTTCAATAAGATTATAGCACTGCAGATTCCAAAGGATGATCAACAATTGGTGGTAAGCGCTAGCATGATTTGAGCATACAACAGTTCAATTTTACACAAATGTGATGGCAACAAGTCATAGAGAAGAACATAAACTTCTGGGCACAAACCTCATCACAGTTTACTTGAATGTAGCGTGCAACAGCTCCGAATGCAAAGTTGTCAACTGATACAAAATGTGGACCAGCGAAGTCCAGAATCACACCGTCTTCTCTGCAGATACCAATGTGACCAATAAAGGGCACCAACCACGTGATGAATGGTATTGGAGTCCATACTATGCAACAAGGAAAGCAGGCTCTTCTTGGGTCGATCTGACCAAGCTGGCTTCTATCATTTTCCATCTCACTCTAAGTTGAAGTTGTTGATCGAAAGGTGGAGGCAACTTCTGCAACAGAGTGAAGAAGGGAAAGACAGTGAGCACTCCACAGAAACTAGTTGTCATGTAACAAAAAATTAATGTGCACAGATGCATGACGGAAATTCACTAGTTAGCAGTATCTCAATACTAGTAGAACACATGATGCTGAAATATGTATTCCACTTGTATGAAAGGTACTGAATCCACTTGCGGAATGAGGCTCACAAGGACGAGATATTGCCCCCAAACGAGCCATCCAACCAGGGGCGGACCCAGTAAAGGACATGGGTATACCATGTACACCCAATAATTTTGTAGAACAATCGAAGTTGGAAGGCATATAACACATGCATATACACTAATTAGATCAGATCCGAATACAAATAGTGAGTTAGGGTTTGGGTGCTCGGTTCTCACAGCAGGAAGCGACGACCAAGGGGGTGGGCGTACCTGGTGGTGCTCGTCGCCGGCGAAGGGCCCGAAGAAGACCTGGGCACCTGGCGTAGGGCGGCAGGCCGGCAGCGACGGCCTCCCAGTCGTCGCCACGAGAGAGCGCGCACGATGGGGGTAAATGGAAGAACAGGGGTTGGGTTGCCGCATAGGCAGTGTGTCCGACTGTCCGGGTCCGTCCGTTAGGACAGTTTGCATGAGCTTCGAGAGATGTGGTCAGAGCACGAAGTCTTTTTTTTAATTTCTAATTGACAATGGTGTCAAAAACGTAAATGCAATCATCATTTGGAAGTACATGATACCTCTTAAAATTGTAATCGCAAAAAAATACCTCTTAAAATTAAGGCGTCTCTACGACCTTAGATCGGAGAGGGAGTTGTAAATGCTATCTATGTAGAAAAATTTTAGAGATCCTTTAGAGCGTAGAAATTTTTTCTATTTTCTGTGTTTTTCATGTGAAAATGAACAGGTTCATGTGTAATTCTTGTTTTTTTAAGGGCCTTGAATATGTGGACCATGTTTTCTTCTGCGCTCTTTAGCAATTTAAATTTGGAGTTGTGTGAACGATATTTTCAAGTGAGATGCGTTCCCCACATGAAGGACTGACTTATGGGCAAGTTGATTCAATTATAGATTTGGTTTGCCTCAAAGCCTCACATTTTTGTTTTTTTTTGTGGGGTTAGCTTGGGCTATATATGTAGAACACACGTTTGAAGATGGCCATTGAGCGTGTTTTTCAGGCCAACGGAAAATGATCTTTAATAACTAGTTCTAACTAATCCAAATAAGAGAGTTGATTTAAATCGATTTTTAGCCTCAGCTAAAAACTAGTCCTAACCAATTCAAACAGGCTCTATTCAGGGGCGGAGGTAGTATCAACTAGTTGCCAACTACGTGACCCAAATTCCTTTTTTAAAAAAACTACGTGACCCAAATCCCCTTGCCAAGGAGTAGTAGATCAGAGCAAGAATCTGGATTCCGATTTCTCACTGCAGGTGGGCCCTGCTTGCCACGTATCACCAGTTTCCTTGCCAGGAAAGTAAGAGCCTGTTTAGTTCCTCCTTCAATCCAAAAAAGTTTGCGCAGTATCCGTCACATTGACCCCCTGTTCGGCTGAGCTTATCAGCACGGCTTATCAGCCGTGGAACAATATTTTTCTCTCACGGTAAAACAGCCACAGCCGGCTTATAAGCCACAAAAACAGCCTGCCGAACAGGGCGTAAATCTTTGGACGCATGCATGGAATATTAAATGTAGGTAAAAAAAATAACTAATTGCACAGTTTGTCTATAAATGTCGAAACGAATCTTTTGAGACTAGTTAGTCCATAATTGGATAATTTTTATCAAATAAAATGAAAAATGCTACAGTAGCCCAAACTTTTTCGCAACAACCCCTGAGGAAACTGCGTGGCGCCCACGCGCGAGTCCGAACCGCAGTCAGTCGCAACCGCCGCCGTCGCCGGACTCTCCCCACCCGCCGCGCCGCGCCGACCTCCCTCCTCTGCTACCCAGGCTACAAATAGCCACGCATCCCTTTTCCCGAGGCGCTTGCTTCGTTCTTCCCAGTCTCGCCCTCCAGCCATCAATCCACCGCGACCGCGAGAAAAGAAACCAAGAACTCGCGCCGCGCTTCGATCCAGACCAGCATAGCAAGAAAACCGACATCCTCGATCCCGCCGCGCTCGGCGACGTTCGATCCCTCGGCTCGACCACCTCCAGCCTCGCCGCGCACGTCCCGTCGTCCGCGCGCCGTTCTTGGGAGGAGTCGGGAAGTGATGAGGAGGAAGTCGGCGCCGATCGGCAGCCGGTACGGCCGCGTGTGCGAGGAGTTGCTGGACATGGGCGCTCGGATCGCGGTGCGCTCCTACTCGCACTGCCCCCAGACGGGGCGCATCTACTACAAGCCCCCCTCGACTCCGGCCACCGCCAGCAGCAGCGGGGACACCGGGGCGTCCGCCGGAGGGACCGGCGCGTCGTCCGCGGCCGCGAGCAGTCAGCAGCAGCAGGCGGCGCCCGAGGTGGAGTTCCACGCCTCAGAGTTCATCTTGTACGGCGACGGCGACGGCGGCGGCGTCGGCAAGAAAGAACCGACACTTTGTTCGAGTTGAAGAGCAGGTTTTGTCGTCCGCGTGATCCGAGTAGTAGTTCTTTGATTCTTTGATTCGGCGATACGTGAAGATTTTCCTAACTGCTTCGATTCTGTGGCGAGGGAGTTGAGTATTTGAGGTTGAAGTGAACTAATGTTCTTTGATTAATTCAACTGAAAGAGCTATTCTGACAGGGCAATCCGTGATTTCATCATCGAAATTTTGCTGGGAGTGCTCTTGAATTTCAGAATCTATCGGGCCTGTGTGAGATTGTTTTGTTATCATAGTAGTTCTCGCTTGCACGTACGCTTAATTTTTGGATTATGCCTGTGCGAAAGTGTGTGTTATGTGCATGTGCGCGTCCATGGGAAAATTTGTATTTAACTAACATATTGTAAAACTTGCAATTTCTCCGTAGTAAGTATTACGATGATCCTATAAGTCGTAGACTCGTAGTAAGTAACACAATGATCAAGTATATGTATAATTGAGCAACTCCGTGAGTTTTAGATATACAACTACCTAAACTAAGGCTGTGTTTAGTTCCCATGAAATGTAAAATACAAAATATCAACTATTTTAAAATAATAAAATACAAAATGCTAAAATTTTTATGGGTATGTTTAGTTCCATCTAAAATGCTAAATTTTTTATGGGGTGGGTGGGGGTTTTTTGGTTTTTTTTTTGCCTCTTGAGACCAAAATCCAAAATGGAGAATGAATATCTTTTTTGCCAAAAATTTTATATGGTGTTTAGTTCCATTCTATAAAATGATAGGCCAAAACCCAAAATTTTTTTGGTGAAATGGGAAACTAAATACACCCTAACTTCATTTAGCGTAACACATGAACATCGAGTTTTTCTAGCATAAATAGTTTCTTTTTTTTTAACGAATCAGGTAGGAGAGCTGCTGATTATATTAAAAAGAAGAAGAGCATAAAGTGGGTACAATGATACAATAGCAACCAACAACCACGCCGAAAAACAAACTCAACAAAAAGAAAAAAAAACTCTAGTCGATCGGATTGGAACATCGACACGAACAGCATTTCCAAGAGCAAACAACGGAAAACAAAACAAACACAACAGTACAATGACTAAGACAACTCAAACGACAACAAGCCGCTTACAACAAGCGCAAACAACACCATAAAACAAACCACACCAAAGGCAGATCCCACGATACTTAAAGAAGAGGCGGACAGATCTCTGCCACAAGGTCCCCGAAGGCACGGCCTTTTAGATCCATCAACGACTTGAGGAGGTCTGATGGCAACAAATTCTTCAAGTGATCTACAATGTCTTGCATTGCATTCTCACTTAGCTTCCCATCCTTCCCAATAATGCCCAAACTTTTTAGCACATTGTGTTATGCAAGTCGAGCACTTCGACAAAGTGAGGATCTATCGTAGGACTTGCATCGATGTTTTGTTGTCGTGGCCTGTGGTGAAGGGGGGTGTACAGGGCATGCCAGGTCCTTCTCCTCACTAGCTGTGGCAGCTAGAGAAGACCTTGCATTTGCTAGTGCCTCCTGTGTTAACTGGGGCACATCTGTTTTGACCTCAGTCGCAGAATATGTGGAGCTATCTTCGATGGTGATGAGAAAGATGGGGGTCCTCAATTGTAACTTGTGAGACAATTTCCTCATCATCGGATGCATCCTCCACCAAAACAATATCCTCAACGGGAGTGACGACTGTTGCGGCGTCCGCTCTATTATCTGAACAATGGTCTCCGAGGGCACCACAATGGCATGCTATATGGTATTCTCACCAGTGATGGAATCTGCGGTAATCGCACATGTGTCCTCATGCACCAATGCGTCAGCAGGCATGCAAGCCTCAACAAGGGAAGGGACGATCGATGTCATCGGAGAGCGCCAGACGGGAGAACAGGGGCCGAAGAACTCAGCCATGTTTGAAATGGAAGTATGCTCTCTATGCGGCTCTGCACAGGAACCAAAGAGGCTTGACACGTCAACAGTGAGGCCCTCGGTTGGCAGGTCCTCATGGTTCAAGTGTGTGGCCACATGTGCAAGCCACAACCTAATAGCGAAAATCTCATCTCTGAGGGGCTGCACCAAATCCTCTAAATGGGAGATAATCTGTTGTTGAAACTTCGAGTGCATCAACTCCAGTAAAGGTGCAAGCGAAGATTGAAGACCAAAAGTAGTCGGAGCTTGAGATGCATGAACATGACAGTCATGAACATCTTTCCCTCGCAAGGGAGCTGACGACGGGTTGTGCAATCCTAGCGAGGGAGATTGAGCCACAGTGCTAACTGGCCATGTAGGGCGACATTCACTCGGCGAAGGCATGGCCACAACGTCAGCCCAACTCTTCATCTGTTGAGGATGGTGAGGTTGCACTGAAGAGGAGTTGACCCATGGAGTAGAAGAGGTGGAATGAAGGCAACAGTGCTGCTCCCTATGTTCAGGACAACGACAACGTATGCATCGGAAAGAATCCTTGCAGGAGCTGACTTGGTGGTCACTTGCGAGGCAGATTCCAAACCTCGATTTTGAAATGTTACGCTGATACATATTTTTTGTAAGCGAACATCGATCAAGTGCTCTAAGAGCCTTGTACTTAGTGCATTTTGTACCATATTCTTTTTCAAATATATTTTGTACCATATTCTTTTTCAATATATATAAAATTTAGATAAAGGCTCCCTGCCGTTCCGTCAAAAAAAAGTTCAAACGGAGAATGATATGGTGGTACCCACAAGTTAAATATTAGGGAACACACAACACAGCCATACAGAGCCATTAGCCTCAGACTAAAATCTAGATTCCACGTTGACAGAAAAATAGAACTCGCTTGGCAAAAAAAAGAACTCGCATTCTTTCTCCCTAAGGGCACCATCTGCCTATCCTGTGGTCCTGCTCCTCTACAGCAAAAAGAACATGCATGCAGCACCTTTTCTCCTTTCTCCCTCTCCAAGGCCACCATCCACCGGTCACATCACATTCTTGAGTGTTATCTTATGCTGTTTGTCAGGTAGGGATACCAATTCTTGTGTAGACTACTACAAGCCTCTGCGAGACCACCAAAGGAAGTGACATGGCATGTTAATGCCGAGGTGGAGGATGGGGCAGTACACTATCCTAGCACGTTGGGGAAGCCCTTAATGTCACCAAAGAGGCATGATCTCTTCGACCGACCCCTACCTATATACAAGTGTGGTTGGTGCCACCCTTGTATCCTACCATGTAAAAGCATAGAAAATCATGTAGATTCTTAATCTTGGGCATGGGCATGGATGGCCACATATTAGTTAGTAAGTACTCTCTCTCTCTCTCTCTGTTCCAAGTTGCATATATGAGACAAGGATCTGTTGTTGTCTATCCAAACACTAGATCGATGCCAGTCCATGAGGCAAGGATCCATTGCCACCTTAGAACATCTTCTTGTTGTGTCGGCCAATCACTAGATTCATGAGACAAGGATTGTGTTTTTTTGCCTCAATGTGGATCATTGGACCCATGATGTCAAAGGATTATTAGATCATGTTCTTTGAAAGACCAACAGGAATCATGTCATAGACCATAGTCTAGAGAGAAGCCATGTAGTTCATGAAAGATGGCGTCATAGCCAACCGATGACATTTGTCGTTCTATATTAGATTAGCTTAACAAACAAAAATGATCCTCTGCATCTCCCCCAATTAGTGTGCCTAGCCCAATTCTTGTGTACCATCTTACACGCTCCACCTAACCTGCCTCTGCTCATTTGCACAAGCCACTCTAGTCCAATCAACCACAATAACAAATACGATATAGAGAGGCAAGGTCAAGCAAGCATTACAAATATGCAATTAGGGCCGAACACAAAAGGTTTCCTTGAGCTAGCTCTGTGGCTTGCTTTAAAATTGTTCCTATTATTCTTGTTTTTATTTTAGAATTAAAACTATGTGATTTTGAATGGACTTGAACTTAGGCTCGCTTGTTAAATTTAGTTTAAGGTTGTGTCTCAAATAACCCAAAGACGATTACAATAAACTTTTAGAATACTCCAAGAAAACTAAAAAAACACAAATACTTGTACATGGTCGTTCGGACGCGTGCCTTCCTAGGCTTGCGCAGCGGCCAGGCCTAACAGCACCTCTATGCCTCTTCCATCTCAGAAAAATTCCCCACTCGCACTCGTATCGATGTCGCGGCGTCATCACGCATACGCCCGCTGCACTCCACTCCGTCGCGCCCCCTTCTCCCACCGTGTGCCCGTCCCCCATCGCGTCTTGCCCCTTCCCCTCACTACGCTGCACCGCACCGCATCATCGGCCACGTCGTGCCCCATCTCTCGCGAGTGTATGTCGCTAGACGACTGTGGCCAAGCAGTAGCAGCGCTGGAGAAGCCGCGCTGACGGGCGTGAGCCTAGGCAGCGAGCAAGCACGAAAGAATCCCAGAAGGAATGACGGGCCGATGTCTTGCAGCTGAGGGGTACGCTGGGCCGACGTCCTCCTAACTCGAGCTTGCTGACTACCACATTTCCCCACCAGGTAGGCCATGGTCGCCGGCGACGCCGTGTTTCAAGCGATTCGCACTTATGTTTCAAATGTTTGATCTGGATGTTGTAAAAGTATATATGAGATGTTGCATATGTTGCAACGACAATATACGCATGTTGCAAGCGTATATTTTCATGTGTATCAGGTGTTTAAGAATTAAGACGTAGGTTTCAAGTGTTTCATCTGTATGTTGCAAAAGTAGATCTTGGTGTTGCATATACATGTATGTTGCAAAAGTACGTTTCAAGTGTTTTATACGTATGTTGCAAGTATTTCATCTGGATGCTGCATATGCTTTGGAATGGCTATGGACGTGTTTTCAAGTGTTTTAAGATTTTTTTGCAAGTGTTTTAGATGTATGTCGTATGTGTTTCAGCTGTTTCTTACGTATGTTGCAAGTGTTTCATCTGGATGTTGCAAAAGTAGATCTGATGTTGCACATGTTGCAACAAGACCCGTCTGTTGCAGCCTCCTGCTGCAGTTGCTGGAGCGCCATGCAAGCGTGTGAGAAGCGGAGGGGGATGGAGGCAGAGGCGTAGGGTCCCGAGCGTGTGATGCGAAGGGGGATGGAGGCAGGGGCATGCGGCCCCGCGTGCATGCGGGCGTGGGAAGCAGAAGGGCGCGTGACTATCCAAACAGGGAGGCATGGGGTTCCAGTGTGCGCGCGGACGCGCGTGAAATGGAGCTGCAGGCACCGGCCTCCGAACGTGGGCATCTGTCCGGACGATCCGAGCGCTAGCGACGCTAAAATTGTTTAATAGTTACGTGGCCTACCCGCGAATGCAACCTAGTAAGAATAGTACTATAACAGTGAATCACTCGACGGCAATCAAACAGAGGCTCCAATAATAATAAACAATAAAGTAATATTATAACAATAGCAAATAACAACAATTTTTTTAGCGAAATAAAAAACAACAACAATTGATAAGCCTGTGTCCGTAGGGCTGAAGGCCCATGGGCTACGGGTCGCCCAATAGGCCCGGCCTGTTCATACGTCAACATACATAGTACACAAGAGTAACCATCTGGGCCCTAGGGGTTTATTGGGCCGACTCGAAACTACACACGAATGCTGTAACGCGGAAATCAGGGCAGCCGCCGGCGGGGGGCATTTCTGGGTGGCTGCGTGACTGGCTGGGTGCCTGGGACACTTGCTGCTAGTGCGAGTGCCCTACACCGGGAGCGGGAGGAGTCGGAGGGCACACGCCGCCGGAGTTGTTCCCGTAGGTGCAGTTGGACGGCTGCGCCGAGGAGTTCGTGCTCGTGAGCTCCACCGCCACGGCGACGCGATCCAGCACGGCGCCGGCGGAGGAGCTGCCGCCGCCCTGCTGCCCCACCACCGGCCGCGCCGCCGCGCCAATGCCGCCGCCACCGGAGGCGAGCACGGCAAGGACAAGAACCGCTGCTGCAACTGCAAGCGTCGAGGACCTCATGGTCGATCGATCGACCAATGGATTCACAATTCAGAGCTAGTTTCCCTCAAAAAACAATTCAGAGCTAGCAATCGATCGCGATCGAGTAGCTTGAATTGCCGCGATCGTCGTGTGAGGCTGTGCTGCGATGTGTATGAAATGCATGCGTATAAATACACGGACGGGCGCACGGCTACACGGTGGTAGTGCGTGCATGCAGAGAGATGAGAGGGAGAGACGTTTTGCATTGTCATTTGACCTTGGAATGAACAAGTAAATGCTTGCTTGTCTAGTCGTTGTCTTTCAGGGGAGGAAATTTGATTAAAACCGTTGCATTAGTCCACAGGTTCAGACTTGCAGTCTGCATGCATGTACACAGCCGGCAATTCATCAGCTTCAGGGAAGCAACAGGTAGGCTAATGCGTTGTGTTTCCTTTTTGACGTGTCAACCCGAGAAAAACTATACAGTGCTAATGTGCGCATGTTTGACTCCTGGGACTGAAGAAGCTGGAAGCTGAGACTGTCCGCAGTGGCATACTCTAAATGATACTCTAAAGCTTTAGAGTATGAATATAGAGTAAAAACTGCTGCACTGGATACTCTAAAACGATACTCTATCATTTCTCTTACTCTATATTTAGAGTAGTACAGTGTTTACTCTATAGTGCGCAGTGGCGGGCCCTACCAACTAAACCAAGGAAAAAAATGCTATAACTCACAAACCAAAAATCCAAATTAAATTTCGATTGCACCATTAAATTCGTCTCAATAAATCCTTCAAAACTAGATCACTCATGAATATATTTAGATAAAGTGACAAGTGGGTCCCACAGTAAATAGAGTGGATAGAGGATGATATAGAGGACGGATGAGTGCGGGAGAATTAAGTATAGAGGAGAGAATCTTGCTGACTAAGACGTATAGAGGATGAATATAGAGGACCATAGGTGCGGATAGCCTGAGGACGGCAAGCACTTCGGAAGGCAGGGAGAGCACTCCTGCTGGCCACCTGATCGAGCTCGATCAGGGTCTCACACGTACAGCAGCCAGTAGGGACGACGACGTGTCTGCTGGGCTCTCCCTGTCAGGGGAGAGACGGATCTGGATCGTGTGACGGGCCTAACACGCGAGCCCGGCCTTTCGGCTCTGCTCTGGTCCGCGCGCGTTTGTTGCATCGATCCAGCTCCAGCACCACACCGCAGACTCCGCGAGCCATCGTCGGCGCCGCCGGAACACGCGCCGACCCACGTGGACGACTGGACGAGCGTGCAGCCTAGTGGGCGTGATGCGTGGTCAGAGAAGGCAGCGGGGCAGCATACTTTGCTCTTTTATTTATTTACGCGCGCGCGTGTAAATATAAATTTCAAAAACCTATTACGCCTATTCTCTGACCGTCTCAAAAATCTACAACCGACGACATACGGCATACGACACGCCCGGACGTTCGGACCGACCGTGCAGCCTGCCTCCGTCCGCCTCGCACGCGCACCCCGCCCTTGATACTATGCCCGCTGCTCCTCGCATCCAAACGGCCACGCAGCCCGCCCCCGCCTTGTACGTGCACCCTACCCTCGTCATTGCGCCCCGCTCCTCCCCCTAACCCCCCCCCTCTCTCTCCGCGTGGGCGTGGTCCGGGAGCCAGCCCCCAGCTCATTGCGCCCCCGTCCGCTAGTCCCCAGCTCATCGCGCCCCATCCCTCGGCACCTGGGATGTGCGCCCATCACTTATCATGCCCCCATGAAACACTTGCAACATGAAACGCTTAGATGCAACATACGTCTGACACAAATGAAACATTTGAAATATACTATTGCAATATGTGTGTGAAATATATGCAACTTCCAAATCAAACACTTGCAACATGTGTGCGAAGCATATGCAACATCTAGATAAAACATTTGCAACATGTGTGTGAAACACATACAACGTCCAGATAAAACACTTACTGCAATATACATCTGAAACAGATGAAACATTTTTTTTCAAAACGCTTGCCACATACCACTAGAAACACGTGTAAAATATGTAACATGTGCAACATCCATATGTAATAATTAATTGTAACATACCTCTAAGACATCAGAAACACTTGAAACATACATTTGCAAACATTCGCAACATAGAAGAGGGGAAGGTTGGAACCGGTCGATTCCGGCCGTCGGGGTGGGATCCGGCGACGAGCGGCGACGCACGAGCACAACCACCAGCAGCATGAGCAGCACCGGCCTTGGCTCGGCCGGCCGGGCGGCGTGGCGCACAGCTGAAGCGAGGAGTGAGGTGCGGGTGGGGCGCATGAAGGGCGAGAGAGAGGAGCGAGGGGCGAGCGGCGTAGGTAGGGTGCGTGACGAGCAGGAGCGAGGAGCAAGCGAATGAGCAGCGCATGGTTCGGGAGCACGGTTGGAAAATGTCGCAGTAGCGAGCGGAGTGAGGCGCGGTGTCCGGATGGGACGGTCGCCCGTGACCAAGCATTACTAGGGCTACACACGTATGTTTTAAGTGTATGTTTTATCTGTTTCAGACCTATGTTGTAAATGTATGTTTCGAATGGTTCAGCTGTTTCAAACACCTGTTTTATGTGTTTTATCTGGATGTTGCAATGACTACACAATTATGTTTCAAGAGTATAGCATATGTTGTAATGATCGGACGGATGTTGCAGAGGAGATGAGACGTTAGGAAGGGGGGAGAGGCGCGGCCAACACATAGCACGACGGAGGATGGGAGTGCGACGGGGATGGCGCTGCGGCGAGAGGAGAAGCGCGGTGAGGCGGGGGAAGGAGCGTCGCGGTCTTGACGCCAGAGCGCAGCTAGGATGGGATCGAGTCACGGGTGGTCGGACACGTCGCTTTGCGCGGGATGTTTTGCGAGTGGCTAGACGTGATTCGCTGGTGCGGGATCTAATGCGAGCGCGGTGGTGTTCGATGCAACGTGGGTGCACGCGTTGGAGCTGTGTCTGGATGCGGGCCTAGAGCCGGGCATTGGGGCGCTAGCCTTGCCGCATTAGAATTGATAGAAACAGGGTGTTCGGACGACATCAATTTTTTGGGACGCAATGTGGCTAGGCCCGTACGGCCCAACAGCTCCACCCACTTATCAGAACTTGGCTTCTTCCCCAACTTTCGTATGTTGTCTGCTTGATTTTCTTCCTAGTTGTTTGCCAAACGTCGCCCACTCGAGTTCCTGCCTTGCCGTTCATGTGATGCCAGGCACCTTCTCCACCTCGCCCGACGCTAGCCGCCTTCTCCACCTCCCCCTCCCGCTGGTTGCCTCTCTCTCCACCGTGCCCTACCGCCAGCACTTGTCTTGTTTCCTCTCCACCACGTACCTGCCTGTTGTGCGCTCCATCTCTGGCGACAACTCCTGCCGGGAGTAGCAAGCAAGCAACATCTTTTCTCTCTCTAGTACGCTAGTCTGCCTTCATCCATCAACAAGCTGCTGTTTAGGGATGCCCAGATCCACACTCTTGTTGGATATAGGCCTGCGATTGCTCATGTTCTAAGTTCGACACCTTGTGCTGCTCAGGGACGTCCAGATCCATACCCTCCTCTTTGCATCTAGGGCTACAATTGTTAAACATATGTTTTTTTGGAATGTTGTATTTTTTTGTTTTTTCTATGTTGCATTAGGAGATTTTCTCACGTGTTTCCACAACAAATTCAGATGTTTCAGTATATGGTCTCTCATGTTGCTGCAACAAAACTAGCATATTGAGTTACATGAATGTTTGGTGTTGCATTAAGCATTGATTTCTTGGTGTTTCAGTAAGCAATTATTTTCTCATGATAATTAGAGATGTTTCATCGCCTTTATTTTGATGTTCCAATAGCTGGCCATTGGACGTTATATTTTGTTGATTTTCCATGTTGCAGCAGACTGAGATGTTACAGTAAATGATTTCTCATGTTGCAACAACAAAATTGAGATGCAACAACTGATGATTTGCTCGTTGATTAACAGATGTTGCAACAGAAACATATTATAATATTGCAAACATGGTCTTTTTATTTCGATGTTGCAATATGTGCTTTTGAGATGCTGCTGTAGCAATTCATGGATGTTGTTGATGTCTTGATTTGTTTCATGAATTTTCTTGCAAAAAAAACATGTTGCAATGAGGTAGAAACTAACCATTTTTCTTTTGTTCCTAACTATAGCTTCTATTGTTGAGATTGAAACATTTTGATGTTGCAAACAGGGTCTTTTTCTGTTGTGTTGCAACATTTGCTTTTATAATGTTGTAATAACAACTCATGGATGTTGCGACTGATGTCTTGTTTTGTTTCATGAATCTTTTGCATAAAAGAAGTTGTGATGGGGGCAGAAACTAATCATCTTGTTGTTGTTCTTATCTCTAGCTTCTATGAGATTTTGTCGGTTTATGCTATGCTATGCTACAGTGACAAATATTTTTCTCCATCTCTTTCTTGTCTCTCTCTCGTGTGTTGGATGTGTGTGGCAGGCACATGGCAACACGAGAGCCCAACCCGTCGTAGATGCCACTCGAGCCTCCTTTGCGTTCGTCAAGCATGGTGGGGACGGGGGCGTGGCATCGTGCTACGCGCTTCTATGTAGAGGGAGTCGCGTGGAAGGCACTGAGAAAGGTGTGGTATCTAAGTGATGGCTAGGACCTGCGTTCGGACACAACCTGTATGTAACATATTACCTCTGTTACATACAATGGTCACCACCATCTTGATTTAATCGTACTCATGACAAGTGACCACAATCTTTCGGAGATCTGTAAGGCTGTTGTTATTACATACATAAAAAAAGAGTAAAAAAATGACGAACGTCCACAGGGGCCAAAGGCCCATGGCCTAAGGGTCCCTCAACTGGCCCGGCCTGTTATTCTGTTGACGCGAGAAGCCATTTGGGCCTTGCGAATATATTAGGCCCGTCTTGTTAACCATTTGGACATTCCCCTAAAAAAAATTTGGACATGGAACTACACACAGTTTTTTTAGAACGTGCTATAGCACGTATTTCATTAAGCAGAATAAAAGAGTTTTGTTACAGACAGGGTAAACTTACGGTAATCCGAAGATTACCGAAAAACGTACCCCACACCCTTACGACACTCGCACGAGGTTGTAATTACATGAAACTATAACGACAAAGGTGTTGGTGCCGATGGGCTAGTTGTCCTCGTCGTCCAACCCGATCATGTTCAGCTCCATGGCCACTGGGTCGAACTCCCCACCAAGAAGAAGTTGTAGTGCGTCATGGGTGGAGTCTGAAATGGCCATGTTCCTGCCCGCCAACGCCTTGGCCGCCGCGGACAGGTCTCCGCCCCCGACAGCGATGGGTGGCGTGAGATCCTCCCCCAGCTGGGGGTAGGGTCTGTTGCTGCCTCGACAGTGCCTCGCCCCAGCTAGAAGCAGCTTTCAAAGGTCAAGAGGATCCCAACCGAGTTCCTTGGCAGATGCTTCAAATGCCTCTCCTACTCGCATCGAGTAGCGACCTGCCGGCTGCCATGTCGTTGTCTACGGTGTCGCGGATTTGGGCACCATGCCAAGGACTGTAGGCGTGGGACTGCTTCGACCTCAGCGGCGGGTGCCAGCCTGCCATGACACTCTGCCCGCGACACCCTCATGGCCTCCCAGCACGCGCCGCGCGGCGGTGTTGGGCCTGCCGCAGCAGGGGCTGTGGGGGGGCGGTGGGGGACGGCGATGACGTCGGCGGCACAGGGCTAGACCAAAGGACTCTGGCTCGGGCGCGCCAGCCGACCAGGAGAGGTTGCCGTCTTCTCCTGCTGCTGCCTTCGGTTTGGCCTCTTCTACTATCGCTTCCTGCCCCCATGAGCCTGATCCGCTCGCTGTGGCACGGTGCGAGGGCACTGGGCCTCCCGCTTGGGTTGACCCGATGCTCGATGAACTCGATGCCTCGCTTCAGCTCGCAGCCTGGCTTGTCGCCATTCGATTAGTGGGTGCTTCGGCGCTTGGGCGCCCGTCTACTCCGCCTGCGGCTCCTCTGGGGGCTCAGGCTATGTTGGTGGACGCTCGTTCACCACCACCGATGGTTCACCTCAACTTTGCGGATGCTGAGGTGTCGGGGGTGGAGGCTGAGGCCCCCTCGTCGCACGTCAACGACACGGGTCGGCTTGACGTCGAGGCTGGTGACACGGCTCTTGCCGTGTCGGAGGCGACCTTGGCAGTGGATCTCAGCCTTTCGGGCCCTGATGTATGCGGCTCGGGCGAAACATCCTCGGCGACGGTATTGGCGGGGAGATCCCCTCCAGCCATGCCGGCTGTCGCTGCGGCCGCGTTGTCGATTGAGGAGAGTTTGGAGGAGCGGCTCTGTCTTCCTTTGCAGACGCCCCTCATCCATGGGCCGCCGAGCTTGCGCAGACCTCAAACGTCAGCTCCCGTTACGTCGTTGCGGCGCAGTGAGCGCATTGCCGCCCAACCGCGCGAGGCGGACGTCACTAAACAGGCTCAGCGTGTTCTCATGAACAAGTTAGGATTGGAGGCTCCATCCCACTCTAACACGGTGCGCAAATACAAGACGGCCTTCCGGGGGCCGGAACTACACACAGTCACACTGTCACCTGACCGGCGCTGGTGGCCTAATGCCCAACACCGGGAGTGGGAGGAAAGGGAGGGCACACGCCGCCGACGTTGTTCCCGTAGGTGCAGTTGGACGGCTGCGCTGAGGAATCTGTGCCCGCCGCCAACTCCGCCGCGACGACGACGACGGGATTGCCGCCGCCATGCCCCACCACCGGCCGCGCCGCCGCGCCAACGACACCGCCGGTGGTGAGGACGACGACGGCGAGGACAAGAACCGCTGCTGCAGTCCTCGACGACGATGACCTCATGATCGATGGCCGATGGGTCGTCGACATATACCAATCTATGGATCCGAAGCCCCGAAGCACCTTGCCTTGGCTTAAGCGCGCTGCCGTACGTGTTTCTCTCCTAGGACTAGTAGGGAGCGCGTTCATGTGATGTGACGAGCTGAGCTGTGTTGCGGCGTGTAAGCAATATGCATGCATGCCTATAACTATAACTATAATCTTCAACGAGAAATAAATCCCCGATCACTCAGCCCTCTAGTAACTGTAACAAGCACTGTTCATGCGACCTCAGTCAGTGATCGTGTGGGTCTCAGTCACTGTTCATGTGGATCTCACACATACTGTTCGCTTCGCTCTTTTCTTTTCTTTTTTTTTTGGCCGGCGCAACGCAGTGCGCCTCCTGTGCTAGTATGTATAAATACATGCGCGGCGCGGGCTCAGACTGAAGGAAAGTGCGTGGAGACGAGAGGAAGAGACGTTTTGCATTGTCATTTGAACGTACCTAGGATCGAAGTAGTAATGCTTGCTTGCTGGTTTGGAATTATTCCACAGATTCAGACTTGCAGTCTGCATGCATGCATCCGACATGTTTGTTCATTCAGTCTAGGATCTGTGAGACCCAGCCCATTGGGCCAGTTGAGACAGACCAAATTCGTGACACTTTAGTCCCTTACCGGAAACGGAACAAACGCTAGACCAGCTTAAAAGCCTAAACCTAAGAGGTTATTAACTTCGGATCAATTCTTTTGCGCGAAGCGAGGACGGAAGTGCAAGAGAGTTAATTAGCAGGTGTGGCTCATTCAACGTGTAGAGTGGGCCTTAACCGTCTTCCCGGATCGGGGCGTAACAAATGGTAATTAGAGTCAACTCTCGCGGTTTCACAGTTGCGTATGATCCGAAAGCCTGGACATGTTGTGCATGGCTCCATAGAGAGGGCATGACACTTGGGCCGGGGAACTGGAAATACAAATGTGGCCAAGAGAGTTGATCCTGAACATTTATCCCATATGGGTAACCTAGTTCAATAGCTTGATGAAGAAGTCGAATCCTTTGAGGGTAGATGTGAGACCCAGCCAGTTGGGTCGGACCAAATTCGGGACACTGCAGGGATGAGGTACTAGTACAAATATTCCTAGTTTAGTCCATACCGGAAACAGAATGAACGCTAGACCAGCTTCAAAGCCTGAACATGGGAGACTATTAACTTCGGATTGATCCTTTTGCGCGAAGCGAGGACGAAAGCGCAAGAGAGTTAATTAGGCTATTAACTCCGGATCAATCCATTTGCTCGAAGCGAGGACATAAGCGTAAGAGAGTTAATTAGCAGGTGTGGCTCATTCAACGTTGAGAGTTAATTAGCAGGTGTGGAAGCGAGGACGTAAGCGTAAGAGAGTTAATTAGCAGGTGTGGCTCATTCAACATTGAGAGTTAATTAGCAGGTGTGACTTATTCAACGTGTAGAGTAGACCTTAGCCGTCTTCCCAGGTCGATCTTTTTGACTTTTTTTTTCTACATGTCGTACTACCGCTGTGCCCTCGTTGTGCGCATGCTTGACTTTGTACTGGAACTCTGGAAGCGGAGGACGGACGGCAAGCATCACTTTGGAAAGCAGGGAGTGGTCGCAGAACGATGAGGTCGGCGAACCTGGGCTGGCCACCTGATCGAGCTCGCTCCATCACGGACGAGGACGACGTGGCTGCAGGGGGAGACGGATCATGGGACGGACCTAACACGGGGACCCCTTAAATTTCGGCTCTAGTCTTGCATCGTCCGCCCGATGTAGAGCACCACCGCAAACTCCGCGCGCTGATGAGCCACCGTCGGCTGCCTCATGGGGGTGTGCCGGTGCCGTGGTCCACCGGGAGGAAATGGGGCGGCGGTGAAGAAGGTACGTGGCCGGAGAAGGCGAGTGAGTAAAAAACTAACCACTATTTTGACACGGACACACGGTATGATGCGAGAGCGAAATCGTATCCTGCAAATTTCAAACTTGACACGCATAAAACCTTTTGCATCAGTGTTCAGTACATATTTGGTTGGCCAGGAGGCCCCAGTACAGAGTGCAATAAACACCTCTGCAAAAAAAGGATAAAAATCTCCATTCTAAAAAAATTTAAAAGAAACAAATAATCTTAAAAAAATAAAGAAATCTTTGGAAATTGTATATATGTATATACATACACGCACACACTGGTCAAATCGCAAGCACTAAACTCTGCAATGCAATTCAGCTGACTTCACGCGGAATGGTCAGTGCACTTCCTTGCATACCCACAACCTCAAGTCCTCAACCATAACCAAGATGACAGCAACCGCATGCACATATACATGTGTTCCACTACAATAAGCTCATCATCATTATTTACACCCTACAAAAATTAACAGCCGTCAGTTAGCTCGGACCGAGGATAAATAAATAATAACTCATACAGTACTATTGTACTAACCAAAAATGATACCATGGGATCAGTGATTCCATAGAATTCAGAAGTTGAAAGTTCAGCCAACAGGAGCATCAGCTGGCTGAAACATTGCATTACCTCTGCTACAGCAGCCAGTCACCACTCACCACCATCTCTACTTCTCCAGCTAATAATCCTACTCCTTCCAACCGATCCCCATCCTCCGGAGCTCCCTGAGGCTGCCAGCGATGTCGCGGATCAGCTCCTCGCCTTCTTTGCCATTTCTCAGTGAGTTCACGCTGTGCTCCAGGAAGCTCCGGTCCGCTTCCAGTGCCATCAGCCTCTCACTGACTGCAGAAATCTCGTCTTCAAATGAAGCCAGGTCATTCTCGCTGACCATGGCATGGTACTGCCCCTTGGGGTCGCTTTGTTTCGAGTCCCTAGAGTTGTATCCATTTCTTCCTAGATGCTTTTCGAATACCGAGTCATCAGTTTCGCCATCTTCATTGACATCTTCGTAACCATCATCGCTGTTTCTGACGTCAACTGGATCTTCTTTGCCATCACTGAGCTTTTGCACTGGAACATGCTTGCTATTGTTTGAGAATTCATGAAGCTTGTGCCTCAGCTTCCGCAAGCATTTCGCGATGTACGTCTTCTCCTCAAAACAAGCGAGTGAATTAATCCTGCAGATGCTAGAACCAGCTTGTTCTGAAAGGCGCATTTGGTCACGTATTTCGTTGACGAGTAGCTGATCTTTAAGTTTTATCTCGTAGCCTTCGATCTCAGCCTGAAGATTTCGAACAATTCCGGTCATCTTCTGAAGGTCCTCACGGTCATACTCGCTTTGCTCTTCCATCATCCTCCGGTACTGCAAGGCTTCCATCTGCATTTCGGCCTTCTCTTCCTGCAGTCTAGTGATCATGGCCATCGTTTGGTTCGCTGCCACAGCTGACGCGTTTCTTTCTTCCTCCAGCTCCTTCCAAAGACGGCTTATCGACTTGCGGTCCAGCTCAATCTGTTGCTTCATCTGATCAATTGTGCACTCTCCTTCAGCTTCATTTACCATGCTCTCGGAGATACCTGAATAATTCTTGTCAAGGGAGACTGCTCTTGTGATATTATTTAGTATGGCTTGCTCATGGTGGTTCTGTACAGTAGGGCTATCACTGTCAGTTGCACGGGATGCAGTAGACAACTGTGACAACAGTGACTTCAAATCTTCATGGACTTTAAGAAAATTATTCCTTGATCTTCTTTGAGTAAATTCAACTTTGTTTTCGTCTGGCAAGGTGTCTGTTTCAACAGATTTAGTGGCTATTGATAACTCATCAGAACTAAGAGCATTGTGCCAAAGATCATCTTCAGATTTATCTCCTGGAAAAAGGGAGAGTATCCTCAGCACATGTAAACGAATTATTCATAAACATAAAGGGTAACAGATACTTCAACACATGTGAAGGATATTCATAAAAAAAAATATGTGAAGGATAAATGGATAATTCAGACCTCTTGTATTAGAATCTGCAGCAATTTGCTGCCTGTCTTTGTTCGAAAGATCAGTTGGCTGTAGGTTTGTGTTGCCATCATCTTGGATGTTGTGCAGACCTCCTGAACTTTCAGAAGGCTGATTATCGCAACCATCATTCTGGACTGGTATCAACCCAGTCTCCTCAGGTAATTTCTCCTCTGAGTTATCATATGGGGGTCTGTCATCTGCAATCTTTGTTAAATGATGGTCCAATACAAAACCTTCCTTCAAAATATCTTGGTCACACTTGAGAAAACTTCCAACATTACCACCAGACTGCCAGGGCTCTGATTCAGTGTCAGAGGTCTTCAGCTCACCATATGCAACATAATTGATCTCATCGACACTCTGTTGGTCTCTTGAAACAACTCTGCAAATCCCCTCGATGCCAATGCCACTAGCTTTGCTTTGAAGAACCACAGAAGGATGTGACTTAACTTGCAATGGTCTTGAGCAACATGAACATAGAGTGTCCTTCATGCCTGGTGCTTCAGTTGCATCATTCTTCAAAGTGAAGTTGTTTCTGCAAACTACATTGTCGATACCGACACCGAGTTTCCCCACCAAGGACCGGTATGTTTCTAGGTTAGATTTCTTGTCAGCGCCAAATGACAGGAGGCAGGCCTCACACATCCTGTGAACATCAACAAGGTTTTGATGGATGTGGCAAAATGCCCATGATGATGCTTCTGCCTTGTGAGAACTGCACATTAGTTCTCGATAAAAGCCCGGCTGTGCCTTGCCTAAGACATGATCCAGCCTCGTGCATATTGGGCATGGGGGTTGCAGCTTGCATAGCTGTGCAAATGTTGTCGCCAGATATGAGAGCAGACCCTCAAGCAGCAGCAGAAGCATCAAAACCCATTCTTGCACTACTGAAGTTAGTAGAGCAGAGAACTGCTGATATCTCCATGGATCACCAGTACTTGTTCTTGAAGCCATGACTTCAACTTGGGATGGAAATTTCTTACTGGATGAATAGTTTGTATATTTCATGTTGGAAAAGAACTGAAAATATAATGTGCAGTTAGAGGCAAAACAATAACCTAAACTCTGAAACTTAAGCCAACTGGCAACTGCAGCACAAGTAAAAAGGCCCATAATTTGATTCAAATTGAACATATCCAACTAAGATTTCCATTTGCAAGGGAGGGTTAGGGTTGAGGGTTTTAGGAATGAAACATGTGATTCCATCATGCTAGAGGGGCTCCTAAAGTAAAATCTTCACCACGATTAGCCATGTTATGTCAAAGATTATTCACATTAATGTAAAATAAAGAACATCTACATCTTACAGCTTTAACTTAAACTGGAGGCTAATTTATGACCCAACTACATACAATAATCGCACAAGAACACAAGAAGTTCAGGTTTTACTGGATCCGCCACAAAACTCAACAGCAAGAACTCAAATGAAGAACCGATTCATTCATACAACCGAAACGTCCAATCCTAGTATCCCAGTACACAATCCGATCAAGCAAACCGGATTAACTTAAGAACTCCCATTTTGCATCAGCAATTAAAAAAAAGGGAAGATCAAACGGCTGATCTGACATACCTTCATCACATATCTGAGGTGACCATGGATTTTGTTTGCCTCTTCGGGATAGGAGACAGGAAGTGAGGAAAGGTGCGGCTTGCTCAGATCTCCCCGACTCCCCACACTCCGTGTTCCTGGAGCACAACTTGCCAACTACCATGGAACCAATAAATAAACCGAAAATTAAAGGATTTACTTGCATCAATAAATAATTGAAGGACAGGTTAGAAGGTATCAAATGGAGAAATAAAGGTGGGTACCTCTCAGAGTTCGTCATAACAGGCTGTGATAGTACAGAAGATTAATCGGAGAACAGAATAAACAAAACAAAAGAAGAGGCAAATGAGTGCTGATCTTTCATTTTATTTTATTTTCAAATTAAATAATGACAGATGGCCTTCTCAATTTCGGATTCAAATATGCCATCATGCCCTGTCGACTTTTTTTAAAATATTTTTGCCACCGGGTCACAGACTGAAAAGCCAATCTAACTACAACCAATGAACCAAATGATACCTTGCGTTCGGTTGGATCCTATTCCCTTATCAACATTGACACTGACACATGGGTCCACGTCATTAGTCAATACTGCTTCGAGAATATTTGGACCAAATCACCCTAATTAGTTTGTCACTGAGACGATAACTGCACCGAGGTTTAGGCCGCATCTTTCCAAAATCAACTTGAAACCGACCGTCGACGCAACGAACCACCTGGAATTTTTTACACACCTCACAAGAAGGCATGGGTCTTCAGGATCTGCAGGCACCACCACAACCCTCAACAGGGCTTCCAAACCTGGGGATGCATCAAACGGAACAGTACCATTCCGATAGCTTTTTCAGCTCACAGATTAGTTAAGGCCTTAAGGGCTTCACAGGACCAAAACGGCAGGCAAACTCTCTACAAGGATCCTCAAGTAATTTACATGGAATGTCACATGGTCCCAGCAACAGAGTTCTTACGAGTACAAGACGAATGTAAGAAAATGGACAAGGTCCAGCAGCGCAAACAACGTCATTGGCCCTACAGCCTTCTTTTGGTGGAGATGTTGGGTATAAAATAAAACAAAAAATGCATGGCGATGGAAACGTCTAAGAGTTAGGCAATTCGGTTTGTACAGAGACAATAGCAGCACTTGGCTGCTCCATGCTCTTCAGAGGGCCTTCAGCTCAGGCTTGACAGATCTAGTTTTGGTCGCGACACCACTCTTCGGCGAGCATTGTACTCTGTTAGCGTCTTTAGAACTCCCAATGCTGTGACGATGTGATCGGGTAGATGTTGCATTGGTAGTTTTCCCCTCAGGTGTCTGTGGTGTATCACTGCAGCTCTTTCTCCTTGAACTTGTAAACTTTGGCGATTTGGCACGAGTAGGAGGCACCTTGACATAGAAGGCAAAAATTAAATTCACCATCAGAACCATCGAAAAGTATACTAATACTTTGCACAATGCATTCATGCCGCAAGCAACAATCATGCATTTCTGTTTTTGTGATTTTGTCAGACAAAAATGTTCTCAAATACTATTTGCTCAAGACTCAAACTAATTATACCCACGTCATTATTGGACAATCAGCTTGGTAATTAGTGGCACCATGTGTTGTTCAAAAAAGGGGACACAAAATCTGTCCTTCGTTTTAGGATGGCGTGCACATTCCATTATTGGAATCACTATACCCTCAACAATAACCATGACTTATCACATGCAAAAATTGACAAAAGTCACAGGCTCACAGCTACGCTTTTAATTGAGGATTAGAAACATGAAACTGGAATTACCTTCTTAAGTTCAGCCTTTGGTGGGGGCCCTTCTTGATAGAAGCTTGGCATGGGTTTCGCTTTAATCACCAATGACTTCCTTAGTTGTTTTAAAGCAACATCTTGCTCTTCCTACCCAAATAATGAACATTATAAAATTAGTTAATGATAGATAAAGGCAGTAATAGTGCTTTCCATATAGACAGGACTAGAAAACAAAACTAGCACAAACACTTACTAAAGGAAAAGCAAAGATGGACACAGTCAATCAGACTACTGTACAATTTGAATAAAACAGCATATGATGGTCAATGGCATCAAATAACAATACCTAACTTAGCCAGTTAGCCCAACATTAACTAGATCTAGATGCATATGATAGTAGATGTCATTCAACCAATCATATCTAAATGAATAAATCATTGATTAGAGAATCACAACGAGTCTTGAATTTCTGTTTTATCTACTACGTGCGGATATTGCTTGTGTACAAGGATTTCATTTGAAAAACTTATTGACATTTCAGATTAAAAGACAGAAAATTATTACAATGGCAGGCAGGAAGATTATATAATAGGTGTACATGTGACGAAGCAATATAGATGAAATATGTGAAATTTAATAGATCCCACATTCCAATTGTTCGTAGGAAAGATTGAAAGGCATTTGAAACCTCAACAGAACAGAATGAAGTACTATGTGTTGAGCGAGAATCTTGAATCTTCCATAAATTTTATAAAGAACAGGTAGCATAAAGCTCCCTTGTGTGTACCCAGAAACAACTCAATTTGAATACTCCCCTTATTGCTCTTATTTTCAAAGCAATAATTACTATATCGATCAAAAGAACAATATACAAAATTCACGTGACCTGACCTACAACAGTCTGATTGCAAGAGAGATCAGAATTCAGAAGCAATTTCTAACCTTTTTCCTGGCCTCGGCCTCGTCCTTCTCTGCTTCCAAAGCTTTATGTTTCTCCTCTAATTTTGTGTAGAACTGGGTAATTAACAACAGTCAATACCAGACCCTTTTTTGGAATAAAAGTGCTTGCTAGCTGTGAATAATCAGCATGAATTAAGCAATCATCTGGAAATAATGCAAGAAACTATATACACACCTCCTTCCTCTCGTCAGCACGGTTAGCACACACAAATGATGGGGCAACGGGAACAGTTGTCTTAGTTCTGCCAGCTCTTGTTGATGTTGTAGTTCTTTACACAAGCTCAGGAAAAGGGCCACATGCAACTCTGAACGCTTGTAAAATTCATGTGTTTCTCAATTTAAACATTTAACTATGAAAATGGGCATCATCTTGAAAAAATACTGAGCATAACAACATATTGTAAGTTCAGTGGATACAGAAAAGCACCGTTTAGACGATGCTTTCATGTTCACAGAAGATAACTGTATGAGTGTTCATCATTATTTACTGTGCAACATCGTAGAATTTGGTGCTTAATTTAAGAAAAAAACAGTATGTGATTTTATGGTCATCAATGAAGCAAAAGGCCTCTAGTTGAGACAGTTAGAGCGCTCGAGTAGCACCCCTCAGGTCCTGGGTTCGACTCCCCGTAGGAGCGAATTTCAGGCTAAGGGTAAAAAAATCACCTCGTCTGTCCCAGAGCCAAAGCGTGGGTCAAAAAGGCCTGGCCTGGTTCTCACAGGGCAACAGTGCCCATGTCAGGGTGGGGTAGGGGTTCGGGGGTTTCTCGACCTATGTGAGAAGATCTTCTCTATCACAGCAATGCCCGAGGGGAGGTCTTACCCCCTGCAGGTCGAGTTCTTTTTTTGTCATCAATGAACAAGAATATTCAAATCTATTATTCCATCCTTACGTAAGTAGGTGTGAAACATCCGAAGGTTATATACCAAAAGTTAAAATATTAGGTGCATAGCTATGAAACAGCATAAGAAAAGGATGAGGTGCTCAAAAAATCTTAGCACACAGAAAAAGGATACGAAGAAGTCACAGAACAAGAGTCCTCGTCCAGAGGGTGAAATGCCTGCTCAGGCTGCAAAGTCTTCCTAGGTGCCATCGTCGTACTCTGAAATAAACAGCCAGAGTAATTCTGTTAGTATAGCCTCCTATTTCACAAAAGTACACCGCAGAATATTTTCAGACAAGAGAAGAAATTAGCCATGTTTCCAATTAAATAGATGACATGGGTTCAGTTTGTGCAACAATTTTTTAGATGATCCTGTGTGGTAGAAAACTTAAACATGGAAGAAGTCCATGATCAGGTAGCTTCAAGGCATAAGATAGAATATGTATGATCTAGCTAGTAAGAATTAGCCCAAAGAAAACACTTGCTAGATAATAAGAAACAACAGAATCAAAACAAGAGGTAATGATATAGGCAATGCCAAAATTTAATGAGAAATGTGCAGAAGGAAATGACCATACCTTCTTTGTCATGCTAGCTGGAGAGATGCTACTTTTATCACCAGATTTATCCTTATTTGCCGATGGATTGGTCACACCACCATTTACTCCAGATGACCTTCTTTGAGTAGAAAGAGAGAATGGTTGGGGAATAACACGTTTAGGCCTCTCCGATCCAGAACTCGCAGTCGCAGACTTCGCTGGGGACTTGGGGGGAGCAGACTTCTCTTGATCAATCAACTTCAGTGAATCTTGATTTACACACTTGTCTTCCTGTGTGTCACCTTCTACATCAGGGTCCTTAATGGAACTAGTTTCTTGGCCTTCTGGGCTATCATCATCACGACTGCCACTAATGGCTTCGTCGCATCCATCAGTGTTACCATTTGGATGGCATATAACAACACCATCTGATTCTTCATCAGTAGACATTTCCACAGCCTCTTTCAACATTGTACTGCAGAAAAGAAATAATAAAGAAAAAAATATGCATCTAGCTCTGCAGCAGGAGGCCTAGAGAAATTCATGTAGAAGAAGAATGGATATACAGTATATGGCTTGAGCAACCATCATGGACAAAAAAGAACAAATTATAAAATATCATTCACAAATACCATGCTTCCTACATTCAAAATTCTGCAATCATGTTCTCAGGATAAATGAAGGACCTTGTTCTTTTTAGCACATTCTGGCAGACGATTACCTATGCACATATATTCAACTATAACCATGCTGGCGGTCATACAGTACATATTTGGCAGTTCTTTGAGGTATGTGACTATGAAGGTATACCCGGAAACAAAAACTATCTAATATCCGAACTGAACACATTTGAAGAGAATAGCCCTAGGGAAAGTAAACATTGATTAGTATGCTCCAGACATTTTTCAGTGAAATTCAAGTCTAAGCGGCCATCGGATATGTAAAAAGGGAAAAATATAAGCAAACTCGGCAATCCTAAAAGGAAGCTACAGATACAATATATTAAATGCCTGAAATTTTAAAACATCAAATGAGATGCCTAAGGAATGCATGTGAAACATTTCATGTACACAAAGTTCAGAATCACATCCATGAGAAAACTTTGAAGCACCATGGATTTCAGCATGTTGAACATAAAGAGTCTAAATTTGCCTCTTCAAAAGGAAGAAGCAGCAGCTCAGGTCCAAATTCGGTGCTTGATGATTCCCAGCAGTTCCACACATTCACATAAATTAAAAAATGTTGCAGAGGCCCCCACTGGCCACTGGGCCACTTGAAAAGCACATTGCTTGGGGAAATACTGTCTGTGATAATATTGTACTCGGACTAGCACAAGCACCGACAGCGGTGAGGGACGCAATGCAACATGAACTAAGACAGGGACAATTTATAGGGAAACACTTGACCTTCTGTTTTCCCGCGAGCTCCAAATCTCCAAGCTCATCAATCTACCTCCTAGAGCAACCAAACCCTAACTCGCCAGCCCAGACCAAGTAAAAAAATACCCCCAAAAAATCACTAGAAACCGTGTGAATCACGGAGACCTCCGCCAGATCTACCAGAAAGCTAAGACGATGAACTCCGACAGCGACATTGCTCCAGGACTACACCCACACATATCCCGCCGAAACAAACTGAAACGAAGGGAATGCAGCTGAAGGCAGTGGCATTACGTGGTCTCGGGCCCCTTGTTGGTGAGATCCCACCGGCGGCGCGCCGCCGCCGGATCCCCGCCGCTCTCGCCGGTGGCCGACATGGAGCGACAGCGCAGCGCGAGACCGCCCGCCCGCCGCGCCCGGCTACGCTAGCAGCTAGCTTCCCCGCGTCTCCCAGCCTCGACGCCCGCAGCGCCGTCGGCCGTCGCCTCCGCCGAGCCCCAGCCGCGCGTGTGCGGAATGCGTTTTTTTGGGTGGGGTGGGGAGCTCCCCTCGTTGTGTGCGTGGCTCCCGTGCACGAGGGGTCGTCGGCTGCTTCATTCAGTAGCGGAGCGCGGTGGGAGGGCCGAGGAGTGTGCCGTGGTCGCCGCTCGGGCCCACGTGTAAGTGGCGGGCGAGGATACCTGGGTTGGGTTAGGTTAGCTGGTTCAAAATGTGACGCGGTAACGGGAACAGTAAAGTACTCGTTTTCACTGTGCTGGCAGAGGCAGGTGATCACGACAACGTCTTGCGAGCTCAGCGGTCAGCACAGCGCGTCAGCCATGTCCAGCCACAGTAATAAGGTCCAGCCACGGTAATAAGGTCCCGTTTGGTTCGCTCTGTTTTTTTTAACACACGTCACATCGAATGTTACGGCACATGCAGGAAGTACTAAATATAGACTAATTACATACATGTTGGCACAGATTAAGAGTAATTTATGAGATAATTCTATTAAACCTAATTATTCCATAATTAAACACTAATTATCAAATAAAATAAAAGTGCTACAGTAACCAGGTCCGGAGCTGCAGAAGCTGGGGAAGGAAGACGACGGCGAGTCGGCGACCGGTCGGTCGGTCACCGCTTCACCAGGAACTGAGGGAGTACCCGATCCGGTCCCCGTTTGCTACTGTACCGTGACCAACATCGGATGCTTGTACCTGACAGTTAGGCTGGTCAACCGTAAGCCTCGCCGCAGCGGCAGCGCCCCCATTCATCGCTGCTTCCGGACGTGCTCCAAGTATTTTATTTTTTTTAAATGCCCATGTCCGGTTTGGCTCACCGTCGTGTTCGATAGACACAGGCTGGTTCGGCTGGTAAAAAAGCCGGTTGGTTTCGGCTGATTTAATAGTGTTTTGTGAGAGAGAATAAGCTTAAACAAGCTAAAATCAACCGAAACATGACCCAGCAGAACAGGGCCTATCTGGTCGGAGGCTCCGTTTGCGATTGGAACGAGGAAAAAAAACCTTGCAAAATTAGTTCTCCTCGAGGAGTCAAGATGTTTCAGCACAAGCTAACTAGCCTGTTTCAGAAATCAGAACGTCAAGAAATGTTCAGTCGAGACGGATGTGTACTACTAGTAACTCTAAAATCAGCTGGATGCCCAGGTTCAAAAAAAAATCAACTGGATGTTAACATTTTACTCTTTTGTTCCACACCATTGCTTTTTATATATAAACATTATGTGTGGATATGACATTGTACCGTGGAGAACTTGGTACTGTGCTGCAGTGATAGACTTGCGGCTAAGTCCGCCTACCGCGACTCAGAATCCGGAGAAGCAGGCCAAGCGGATCTTGCTTGGCAAATGGCAACCATCGACAAGCGCCCCACGGTCAGCACCGGCGACGCCATCGCCACTTGGTTCCACGAGACGTTCCAAGAGCCGTTATCGTCGTCCAAGCGCGCGGCAATGCAGGAGCTCTTCCCCATGGCTGGCGCTCACGGGAGGCGGGCGACGACGCAGGGGCCTTGAGCAAAGGTTCGCTCAACGTCGCAAGCTCTTCAGTCGCATATTTAGTTTATTAGTTAATTACAATAGAGTGCACTTCACCGTCTAGCGGTGCCTTGTGTTCGTATTCAGCTCTATCGCTCATGACACCTCGCCGTGATGTGATGTTAGCCGTGTAAAACTTCTAACTTCTTCTTAATGAAACACGTGCTATGCACGTTCTTGAAAAAAAAAGACATTGTGCCGTGGAGACGTTGCTTGTATTTGTTTACGGGCTTTATCATGCTCTACAAGTCGATCGAGTCAGATAGAAGGAAATCCCATCATGCTTTTTATCAGACCAATACAGGTGAGGAGTGCCAATTAACCTTTGATGACGGCTTATCTGCCTGGATTATTACAAAAAGGCAACTCTTTACACCAAAGCAAAGCTTATACCTACTATCCATTCATACTATCTTGTGTTACAATCTAGTGCTAACTTTAGCTTCTTTAAAGCAAGCCGTTTGTGCGGCCATACTGCACGGAGGACCTTGATGGTGAAGCTTGATCTACCGCAAAAGGTTATTTCTTGCCTGGCAGTTTTTCGGATTTCGTGGGTGGGTGTTCACCCGTTTCTGAAAAATAGGGCTAGTACCTCGGGAAAGTTAAATGTGCCCTTGAGGGCATATGCTCTCATCTCTATTGCTGTTGAATTCGCATTAGGATAGGTACATTGCAGGAGTGAGACCATCTCAGAAGTTTTGATGCTTAGTTTTATCCTAAAACAAACTACTTTTAAATTTGATCAAATTTATACATAATATTATCGATGTTTATGACATCAAATAGATATATTTTGAAAATATGTCTTATTATTATGAGTGTAATGATACTTATTCCCTTCGTCCAAAAAAAATTGCGCTCTTCGTTTTTCAAGAAGTTAAAAAATTTAAAATTTGACCAAATCTACAAAAAAGATACTAACATTTATGATACCAGATAATTAACATTTATGATACTACAGAAGTAAGTACTATTAGATTAATATGGGATATATTTTAATAATAAATCTTTTTTCGAGACATAAATGTTGATATTATTTTTTCTATAAATTAGTAAAAAAACAAATTTAAGAAAAATTGACTTTGTCCAAAACTATAAGAGCACTCTTTTAGGATGGGGGGAGTATTTGGTAATACAAATGTTGGTAGTTTCTTATATAAATTTAGTAAAGTTGAGATAGTTTGATTCAGTTTGACATAGAATGTTAGTAGTTCGTTTGTTCAGTGGTGATTTGAATATTGCCGCTCCTCACTCGGCTGAGGATGCAGACTTTAGAAGTGATCAATCACTGTCAGACTTCACTGCTTCTGGTACAAATGATAATACACCAGGGAGTGCGGTCTCTGCATGGAATATGCATTGCAAGGTCCAGCAGCAGCACGGCTCGTATACATGTGACCCTGGTCTGGTTTGTTTTAATTTTAAAAGAACTAGTATATTTTTACAAAGTTCGTTTTAGGAATAAATCTAGTTAAACTAGTTTGAAGTTCTGTTACTTTTTCTCTAATCTAAAATAAAAAGGAGAAAAAGTTTGAAGTTGTGTTACAGCGAGTTGCGCCGGTCGCTAGGTCTCACGTTGGGTTGGGCCGGCCGAAATGGCAAGCGAGCAACTCGTGGGCTGACAATTCTTAACCGGGAAGCTAGGGCCTCCAGGTATTGTCACACACAGCCGGGCTAGACGGACAGGCCGATCCTATCCTACAGGCAGGACCAGGGAGGAAAACGATTCGTTTAGAGAGATTCAGATCTATCTGTATTCGAGTGCAGATATTTAACATCTGATATCGTATTCGTATTTGAATACTTAAATCGTATATTTATAATATCAACATCCAATCGTATCTCATCCGGCATGACTGATACTATCCGTATTCAAAACCGAATCCGACCGAAAATATGAAAACAAATATAATATCAGTGATATTCGTCCGTCGTCTCATTTCGGGGCCGTTCGGCTGGAATTATAAGCCGGTTGAAAAACACGGTTGGCTGATTTTTTGTGAGAGAAAAATATTGTTCCGGCTAAAAAAACAAGCTGAATAAGATGAATTATAAGCCAGATGAACGGGGCCTTCATTTCGTTTCTTTCCCTAAATAAAAAATTGTTTCGTTTCAGCAACGCTTTTGTCTCCGCCACGCTGATGATTCCCAGCAGCCAGGCCGGTCCGCCCATCAATCGCCACGCCGGGTGCCGGCACGGCACCGGCCGCATCCGTTCGTCGGGTGCTCGCGGTTCCCGCGGCCCCCCGTTGAGATCCACGTTCACGTACCAGCGCCACCTCGCCCGGCTCCGATAAATGGGGAAGGCTTTCCGCTCGCACGAGCAGACGAGCTCGTGCTTCCCGTGCAATGCACCGGAGACCAGGTGTAGTAGACTGACAATGTCACGAAATGGGACCAGAATCCACCACACGCCTCGAATTATTAAGCTGAAGGGTAGGAGGATGCAGATCGAAATGCAGTGCTGCCGTATCGTGTAGGATCGGATCGGATCGGTCGAGGCCATGTTGGCTTCGCTGGAAAGCTAGGTTAGAAAGTATTATTCGCTGATTTATTATAAGAGAAAAAAAAATTATATCATAACTAATGAGATTGAGCCAACATGGCCTCTAAGCAGGCTCGTTTCGCCGGCTCGTTCCATGGATTCATCTACCCATTCGAGACATGACACAGCAGAGGCAGAATCCACCTACCTAGGGCAGGTCCAATGGAGGCGGCATCAGTCATATGCTTCAGAGCCCACTCAGGCATAAAGGTCCAGTCCACATAGACAACGATGTTTTGGGCAGCTAAAACTCCCAACACAGGTTGTGCTGGACGTGCTTCTTCACCGGGCCCAGAAGTTACGTCAGTTTTCTTCTTCCTGCGCTGCGTACCGGCGTGGTCCTAGGGGATGGAGCAACTCCGTGTAGCTCCGTCGCCGCAACGCTCGCTCGAATGGCTTCCTGCAGCTCTTGTCAGTTCAGACCACCGCTTGCTGCAGAGGAGACTCTGACAACCTGTAGGCTACCATCTCCTATGACATGGCCACTGGGTGATGATGCTGACGACGGGGCAGCACGCCACCGTGCAGCGCTGGGCAAGCCCTTGGCCGTGTTTAGACCCCCAATTCGGGGGACCGAATTTGCGCAGTGCGCATTAAATACACACTGTAGCAAATCGTTTGTATTTGGTAAAAATTATCCAAACTTTGACTAATTAGGCTTAAAATGTTCGTCTCGTAAAGTACAACAAAACTGTGCAATTAGTTTTTAATTTTATCTACATTTAGTACTTCATACATGTGTCGGCATTTTGATGTGATGGGAATCTTCTTTTTGCACAGTGAAATTTGGGGTTGAAATTTGGGATCTATGTGCCTTATTACTCCTCGCATCCCCGCCCGGTAGCAGTAGGCTGGAGTACTACTACTACAGTACAGTATATATCACATCACGAGGTAGGGAAAGATATCCACCTCGACCTCCAGATATCAACAAGCGAGATTGCTAGCTAGGCGCAGCTATGTCGCCCACTGGACAGTCGACCGCGATCAGGCGCGGAAACGGTGACGGAGTCCAGTCCAGTACAGCACTCATAAGATGTGATGCACGGAAAGGAGAACTCGGTTCTCGCTGCAGCAAAACCCAACAAGATGCAAGATGACCGAACAAACAGCGAATAAAGCAGTACTGTAGCCAGTAGAGGGGGTCAAAAGCGGAAAGTTTCACAGCAAAAAGAGGCGCACACCCTTCCTAGGGTTAGGGCAGTTACTCCTTGCTGCGTATCTTTCCTCTTTATTACGCTCCAAATCAAAAAAAGAAAAACAAGAGAGAGAGAGATACGGCGGACTGAGAAACCTTGAGCTCTCCCGGCTCAAACCACGCCAGCGGGTGGCGTCTAGTACGTGTCAGCCAGCGGCTCGGCCACGCCACCTGGCTTGGCGCGGGCCGTCAGGTCATGCAACGCGCGGCCTGCAATGGTTTCAACTGTTTATAAGCCCAGATCAGCTCAGCCCATCATATAGCTTATAAGAAACGATACGAAAATCACGACAAAAATTTAATGAGAATCATCATTTACAGCTCATAAAGCCCCGTAAGCAGGTGTACTACGAGACGTAGAACGAAAGCGACATGCAAAAAAATGTGCTACGTATACAAAGGATGCTGTGCAAGTAAAGTCACGAAATGCACACCGAACAATTCTATTTCAGATCTGGAATTCAGATCAGATCAGGCCCCAGCCAAAAAACAGTTTGAACACCCCCACACACAAACAGTAAATCAGCAAAGGTACGGTAATTCTTGACATAAACTTTATCACCACATAAACCTTAACAACTCAATGAGGACAACAACTCCACCATCAACAGCTACAGAAATACACCCTCTAGTAATAATAACACAGACTCCGTCGTCATCGTCGCCTCCGCCCTTTCACCACGGGTACCGACTGACCAGTGTACCCCCGCCTCCGATATCAAATTTACAAGCTAGTACCCCCTGACACCACCTCGACTAAGGGAAGAGCAAAAAAGAGTAAACATCTAGCACCAAACGAGAACGAAACCCTAAATTCCTCCGACGCCGACCGCCGCTCTACTTCTTCGCCTTCCGGGCCGGCACCTTCCGCGCTGGGGCCGCGGACTTCTTCGCCGGAGCGGCCTTCTTGGCAGGGGACTTCTTCGCGGCGGCTGCGGGCTTCTTGGTCACCGGCGCCTTCTTCCCGGGCGTGTCCTTGGCCGACGTCTTGGCGGCCTTGGCGGGGCGGCCGGCCTTCTTGGCAGCTGGCTTCGGCTTGGCGGCGGCGGCCTTAGGCTTCGGCTTCGCGGCAGCTGGCTTGGCCTTCGGCTTGGCGGCTGCCTTGGGCTTGGCAGCAGCCTTCGGCTTGGCGGCTGCGGCTTTCGGCTTGGCAGCGGGCTTCGCCTTGGCAGGGGCCTTGGGCTTTGCGGCGGGCTTCGCCTTTGCAGGCGCCTTGGCCTTGGGCTTGGCGGCGGCCTTGGGCTTCTTCGCGCCGGTCTTGGGCTTCTTCGGGGCGGCCTTGGGCTTGGGCTTGGGCTTGGCGGCGACCGGGGCGCGTGCGGCCGGCAGCTTGTACGAGTTCTTCACTTTGGTGAGCTTGCCGGCGGCGACGAGCTTCTTGAGCTGCACGAGCAGGAGCTTGCGGAAGTTGGGCGGGAGCTTGTCCTTGTGCTTGTCCTCCACGAACTTGGCGATCGCGTACTGGCTGGACCCCGTCCTCTCCTTGAGCGACGTGATCGCCTCCGAGATCATCTGCGCACCAACCATCCACAATTCCGTCAGATCCAGACGCGACGGAGAGGCAAAGCACGACACGGGAGGGAAGCCAACACGGCAAACAAAGGGTTCAAGGGAGGGGCTGCTGCAATTACCTCGGCGTACGGCGGGTGGGTCGGGTTGGTCTTCTTCCTCGGCGCGGCGGCCTTCTTGGCCTTGGCCGGCTTCGCCTCGGCGGCGGGCGCCGCCGGGGCCTCCGCGGGTGCCTCGGGGGCCGCCTCCGCCAACGGCGCGGGAGTCTCAGCCACGTCGGTCGCCATCAATGCAGCACTTGGACCTCGACGAGGAAGGAGAGCGCGAGCGAGCGAGCTCGGGTGTGCCGATGAGAGAGAGAGAGGAGAGGAGAGCTGTGCGGTGGTGGGTGAGGAGGTCGGAGCGGAGGAAGCGGTGCTTAAATAGTGGCGATAACACGAAGACGAGGGGAACCCAATGCCGCGCGCTGATTGGTCCATACCGCCGCGCCTCGGATCGCCCCCATCAACGCCCCACATTGAACCTTATCCGTTCGATCCAGACACATCCAACGGTCGTCACCTCGCCCCCCGCGGTGCCGCGGATTCTTGTCCCGCAGCCGGCCGCCGGGCTCACGAACTCGGCTCAGAGTGTGCTTCTCCTCCCGATTTGCGATCCAATATCTCTTCGCCTGATTAACCGATCCGTCCCAAATTTCGCAGACACGTAGGAACGGAGCATAGCTTTCAAACAAGTGTACATTTTATGGATTCCGTTCAGTTCACAGAGAGATATTGGCTCGGGAATCCGAACTGGTCCGGACGGCGCTTTTGTGTGAGTTTGGACGGGATTTCCGGCCGGCGACACGGGGTGCACCGGCGAACAATGCCTCCTCCCGGCACGGACGTGTAGCAGGCTAGCAGAGGAAGCCGGGGAGCCCCGGATCTCGCCGAACCGACGTCGTTTCGACGGGCTACGGCCGGACGGAACGCGATGCAACTGACACACCCTGGAGCACTCGTCCTGGGCGGTGTGTGACCTTCAGCCAACTTTGGGCCGTATACCGGCGCGGAGGCCGGCCGGCTCGCCGGAGCACCGCCGCCCTCCGGCGCGCCCGTCCATGGGGAAGGTGCTCCCGCAGCTGCATTTGCGTTGCCACGCTCCGATCCGGAGCTGATCGCTCGAGAGTGGCCCGAGTTTGCTGCTGCCGTTGGGGGAAGAAAGCATGCCTGGTGTCACAAGCTACCTCCTTGCACTCGTGAGCCCAATTTCGTTCATGAAATGAAATCTTTCGAATTGCTCGACGCACGAATCTGATTTCGCCATGGGAGATGAACTGGGTGAGTTTCGAAAGTTCTTGTTACGGACGTGGCGGAAGAATTAATCGGTCCTGGAAGAGGTCAAAGCAGGCAGGGCCGTGGTACCCCGGCGTGCCTGATGGAAACGGGCCGGTCAAATTCACGCTCCAATACGTGGTATACATGCGTAAAACTTTATACTTTTGCTGCCCTCAGATGCGTACAATCTTCACGCCCAGGTTGGTCAAGGATTCACCGATAAAATTTGGAAGTTTAAACCGGATGCTAATCCTGAGACTGGGAGCACGGCAACGCTGTGCGGGTGTGTGTGGTCTCGGTTCACCATGAACCTGGAGGAGAAAAGGCTTTGCAACACGGGAATTCGCTTCTCACGCAGCTCAAAAACATCACGCGAAACTGCAATCGACGTCGGATCGTGAGGCGAGTGGTCGTGGCAGATGAACACACGGATGGATCATCAGGGGTCCATTGGCAGATAGCAGCTAGGGCTGTGCTGTGCAGCAGGTGTATCGTCGTCCTCCGTGCACCGAGCTGCGACACCATACGTCGAGTGTCTCCATCCATGGAGATTAGGCTCTCGACGCTCGAGCTCGCATAGTAAGTAGTAGTACGAGCTAACTACCGCCGTGAAATGATGGTAATGCCCTTGGATCGATCTGGTTCGCCAGTTTTGGGCGGATATGATGAAGGGAATTGGCTGCTGCACGCACTTGAGCTACATATATACACAAACTGCGTGGTAGAGTCCATGCCACTCTAGGCTCGACTCGGTTGTGTTGTTCTACACAGAGCATTGCTACCTCCTATCTTTTGCTATCGGTTTACAATCTTGACTCGAATTGTTACAAAATGACACGATGAAACAACTAGCTTTCGTATTCGGCTCGGCAATTGCCCAGAATTTGGTGGAGTTGTCACCAAAACTCAAAAGGGGCTACCATTCGGTTCACTGATCGATCGAGCAACCTGCATCTCCATCTCCACGTTCACCCCAGGCGCAGCAGGTCAGCGACGATCGAGGTGAAACTGGCTCGAGTTCACTGTGGTCTGCGATTCCGCAACCTAGCTGCCCGCCTTTCGTTCCCCGGGCCTTGGAGTCTTGGATCTAGATGGCGCCCTTGATGATTTCGACGCGTCTCCCCGTAGAAAACCACACAAAACGGCAGGGGATGAACCTTGCTGTGCCGCGCCGATGTGTACGTCTACGTCACCGGCCTCCGCCGATCCGGCGACGGAAATCAGCTCGATTATGTCGGCGTTGCGTTGGGTTCGTTCGCCTTTGGCTCGTCTTGTCGGCGAGTGACAGGGACGTCGCTGGAGGAAACGTTGCGAGACCGGGCGGTTCCTGTAGGACACACACACAGGCCATCAGGAACAGAGCTTGCTTTGCATCGACCGTAAGCGCTTCAGGTGCAGCTGTGCGTACGTACTACGTGGCAGCCTAAGCCAGGTTTAACCGTGGTGAGACGTGCACAAGCTGACACGCAGGCGCATCCCTAGTGCCCACCCTTTCGCTGGCCTTGTTGGATTCCACCGGCCGCATGCCGAGTCGTTGGCGACCGGATACGTGGTGGCGTTCCTACTAGAACTAGAGAAGTGTCTACTTGATGATGACTACTTTCATGTGCTTACAATAATGTCTATCACGTTGCAATTGGGTAAGGACCTACTCCGTCCTATACTGCTAGTCTACAACGCGAGATGACGATGAGGCCAAGAATCCTGTTCCAGCTCCAACTGGGTAGGAGGTAGAGTGGACACCGGAACTCACTTGTTGCATAGCTCAAATTAAAAACATCACGGGCCGGGGATGAGGTAAAACGGTGGACGGCACATGATCATGGTGTTAGGTTGATCTCCTGACCGAGGAAGCCCAACGGCTTCTTTGGGCCTTGACTCGCGCCCTGATCGGGGGCGCCCAGCCCATCTATGGCTGGAGGGCCCCCGTCGCACTGCGCATATAAAAGAGAGGTGGGGGCCGGGGCACTCAGTACGAGGTTCACCTGAGCCGCCAGTTTCCCCACCTACAACCCTAATCCCGATCTCCAGAGAGGGGCGCAGCCAGCGACGGGAAACGCCTCCACGCCGTCACCGCCACTGCACTGCGCCGCCGGATCTCCACTGCGTCGACTTTCCTTCCCCGAACGTCACTGCCCGTGCGCAGCCACCATCAACGTCCGTGATGGCGACCGGCTCGAGCTCCAACACCACCACCCTTCCTTCCGATGGTTTGCACTACCTCGATCTCTCCCTTTCTCTCTCTCTCTCTCTAAGATCCGTTAGATCTTGTACTAGGAACTTGATGTTTATACATGAAATACATAGATGCTACCCCACTGTTCTACTGCTATAAGATCCTAAAGGCATAACAATGGTATCAGAGCCTATATAGCAAGTAGATCTAGCTGTTGGGGAAAAGAAAGAAACGAAGAACCGATTTCTAATCGGAATAGTACACTACCGAAACCCTAACCCTAGATGGGGAATAGAAAATAGAGGAAGAAACCGATTTTAAATCGGAAAAGTAAACCCTAACCCTAATCGGCAAAAAGAAGAGAGGAGGGTATGGACGGGACCTACCTAGACCTCTTACCGCCGGCGGTTTTTGGAAACCGTGCGGGGAAAACCAAAAGGAGCCGCCGCTCGCTGGCGAGACGCCGCCGCGCATGCGTGCGAGCCGGTGGCACCACTGCGGGGCCGCTCGACGGCGGCGTGCTCAACCGCGGGCGAGCACGCGCGCCGGCGAGGGGGCCTGCGGTGGCGCCGTTTTCTTCCTCCACTGGTGGCCAAGGATGGCGGCTGCTGCTGCTCTCTTGGAGAGTAGAGAGAGAAGGAAGAATGAGAAATGCTCTAGGGTTTGGGTGACCGTCGGCCGGCACCGGGTTTTTGTTTCTCCGATCGCTGCGTCTGGCCGTTCGATCAAGGGCGAGCAAATCCGACGGCCACCGGTGCACCGGGCCAAAATCGGCCCAGGCGGGCGCGCTCTCCAGGCCACTTTCCCGGCCCAGGCCCAGGTTGCGGCCTGGGCGCGGGGGGGGGGGGGGGGGGGGCGCTGCGCGCGCGTCTGAGGCCGAATGGGCCGGCACAGGTGATCGGCCCAAAAAGAAATGAACTGAGAAAAAAAAAGAAATGTGGCGCACAGTAAAGGCCGCGGGCCCATGGGCTGCTGCCCGACTGGGCCGAAATGGCCTGAAATAGAAATTCTTTCGATTTTTTCTTTTATTATTTTCCAGAAATAAATATTGATGCACTTTTTTTGATCAATATCGATTCAAATTTGATGCAATTTTCTGGGCAAATTTTATCCAACGATATTATTTGTTTAGATAACAGTAGAGTAATTAAAGTACTTCTGGAAAATAATATGAGAATATTAAAAGTATTTCCGCTGCGTACTTAAAGATGTTGCTTCATTATTAAATTCGAACCAACGGGAGAATTTAATTTTGAAAATGGATAAATTTAAAATATGATCATAATGTTGTTATTATTCTGACCAACGTTGATTAATAGCAGTATTATGATGTCATCATGCATTAATTCTATTTCTGCCCAACGGTGATCTAGAATTAGTGTAAAAAGAATGTTTTTGTATGTTTTAATTTTGACCAACGTTGGAACTAAAGCATGCAATTATTCATGTTATAATTAAGTTCTCACTTTATATGACTTATATTTTCAGGAGGTTACTCTTTGATGGGGTTTATCAAAGATATCCCACCCCTCAAAGGTGACAACTACAATGAGTGGAAAAAGAAAATTGACCTCGCTTTTGTTTTGGCTGAGGTAGACTGGGTGGTCACCACACCATGCCCCAGTGAACCTGTGGCACCGGTGAGGGAGGCTAATGAGTCTGATGCTGACTGGCAGAAAAAAGAGAGGGACCATGCTCCCGTACAGATGGCATATGACCTACAAAAGCAAAAGTGGGTCAATGCCAACAAAAAGTGTGTTGCTGTCATAAAGAACACAATTGAGCCTACCATAATGGGCTCAATCCAAGAGTGTGACACTGTCACAGAGTACTTGGAAAGGATAAAGAGTCAGTTCTATGGCTCTTCAAAGACATATGCTACTCAGCTGATAAAGCAGCTGGTGACAGAAAAATACACTGGAGGTGGTCATGGCAATGGCATTAGAGAGCACATATCAAAGATGAATCATTTGAATAACAAGTTAAAATCAATGGACCTGGCTCTTACAGAAGAGTTTCTTGTCCATCTGATTTTTGCTTCGTTACCAAAAGAGTTTGACACTTTTGTTGTCAACTACAACATTCAGCCCGAAAAATGGGATTTAGAACGTTGTATGGCGATGTGTGCACAGGAAGAAGAGAGGATAAAAGCCGCCAATGGTGGTACCCTCAATTTTGTTAAAGACAACAAAAGAAAGAATTTCAATGCCAATGCCAACTCTCCCTCAAAGCCAAAGGGCAAAGCTCCCATGCAGCATCAGCCTCAGCAGAACAAGTTTACAGTCAGCAAAGATCAGTGTCTTCACTGCAAGAAGACGGGACATTACAAGAAAGATTGTCCCGATTTCCTAAAGATGATCATGGCAAAGCAAGGTGAGAACATGATTACGTTTATAAATGAATCTCTGTATGTACAGTATTCGAAATCTACTTGGTGGATTGACTCAGGAGCAACTGTTCATGTTGCAAATTCTTTACAGGGATTCCGTTCGACGAGAACTACGCAAAGAAGCGAAAGGCACATTAAAGTCGCAAATGGAGTCCAAGCAGACGTCGAAGCTGTTGGCGATGTCTCCTTAGAGCTTGCCGATGGATTCACTCTTTTGCTGAAAGATGTTTTATATGTTCCGTCATTACAAAGAAACTTGATTAGTGTGTCATGTTTGGACAATGATGGATTCGATTGCCATTTTGGAGATGGCAAATGTGAAATTTTATGTAATAATGAATGTGTTGGCCTTGCTTTTCAAAAGCAAGATCTTTATTTGTTATCACTTCGTGAAAATGTGAATTCCGTATGTGATGTGAATGATAACGTATTCTCGTTTGTGAACGCAAATAGAAAACGAAAGAGAACTCAAGATGCGTCGTCGAAATTATGGCACTGTCGTTTAGGCCATATTTCGAGGGGGAGAATAGAGAGACTAGTTAAGAATGATATTCTTCCTCCATTAGAGTTCTCAGACTTTGAACAGTGTAGAGAATGTATTAAAGGAAAATACACAAAGCAAATTAAAAAGGATGCTAAACGAAGCACAGGAATTCTACAGATAATTCACACAGACATCTGTGGTCCTTTTCCTGTGAAAAGTGTGGATGGTTTTGACTCGTTCATAACATTCACAGATGACTACTCCCGTTATGGTTACATTTATCCAATTAAAGAAAGAAATGAAGCGTTGGATAAATTTAAAATATTTAAGGCTGAAGTTGAAAATCAGCATAATTTAAAGATTAAAGTGGTCCGGTCTGATCGTGGTGGGGAGTACTACGGTCGGCATACCCCGTATGGCCAAGTTCCTGGACCTTTTGCAAGGTTTCTACAGGAGAATGGCATAGTAGCCCAGTATTCTACACCGGGCGAACCTCAGCAGAATGGAGTAGCTGAAAGGCGCAACCGTACCTTAATGGATATGGTGCGTAGTATGATGAGTTACTCTGATTTGCCATTGAGTCTATGGATGGAGGCGTTAAAAACCGCCATTCATATTCTAAATAGAGTACCAAGTAAAGCGGTGCCCAAAACACCATATGAGTTGTGGACAGGAAGAGAACCTTCACTAAAACACTTGCGTGTGTGGGGGAGTCCTGCTGAGGCAAAAGTGTTTAACCCAAATATTGGGAAGTTAGATCCCAAAACAGTTAGCTGCCATTTTATTGGCTATCCTGAAAAGTCAAAAGGTTTTCGTTTCTACTGTTCAGACAGATACACAAAATTTGTAGAAACGAGACACGCTGTTATCTTAGAGGATGAAATGATGAGGGGGAGCATGGTGGCTCGAGAAATTGTTCTTGAGGAGAAGCGGGTATGTGTGCCCAATCCGATGATTCAGGAACCATTCTTTGAACTACCTGTTCTTGTTGCACCAACAGTGCCAGATACTGTAGTGCCAACACCTGTTGTCAGTTCTCCTGTGGTAACAATAAACAATGATCAGGAACCTGTTCTTCAGGAACCTATACAAACTGATGCCACAGATGAGGGGGAGCAACAACAGCCCCAAACAGAAGATGTGCCAAATGTGGAGGCCCCTAGAAGGTCCCAAAGAGTTAGAAGATCAGCTATACCCAACGATTATGAGGTGTATAACACTGAAGATTTTCAAATGGAGGGTGATCCCACTTCATTTGAAGAAGCCATGAGAAGCGATAATTCATCCAAGTGGCTTGAGGCCATGGAAGATGAAATAAAGTCAATGAGTACCAACAAAGTTTGGGACTTAGAGCCTATTCCTAAAGGAGCCAAGACAGTAGGCTGCAAATGGGTCTACAAGACAAAACGTGACTCCCAAGGGAATATTGAAAGATTTAAAGCGCGACTTGTGGCAAAAGTCTTTACGCAAAGAGAAGGGATTGATTACAATGAGACGTTTTCTCCAGTCTCATGTAAGGATTCCTTCAGAATTATAATGGCGTTAGTGGCACACTATGATTTAGAATTACATCAGATGGATGTAAAAACGGCATTCCTGAATGGGGATCTGGAGGAAAATGTTTTTATGGCACAACCGAAAGGTTTTGTCGTAGAAGGAAAAGAACGAATGGGATGCCGCTTAAAGAAATCGATTTATGGGTTAAAGCAAGCTTCGAGACAGTGGTACTTGAAGTTTGACAGAACAATAAAGAATTTTGGGTTTAAAGAAAATATTGAGGATAATTGCGTTTATACAAAGTTTAAGAATGGAAGGTATATCTTTCTAATCCTGTATGTAGATGATATCTTACTCGCTAGTAGTGATGCCAGTCTACTACTGGAGACAAAGAAGTTTTTATCTTCAAAATTTGATATGAAAGATCTTGGTGAAGCTTCATTTGTTTTGGGCATAGAGATTCACCGAGATAGAAATAAAGGGGTATTAGGACTATCACAAAAGGCATACGTAGAAAAGGTTTTAAAGAAATTCAGTATGCATAAATGTAGTGCCTCACCTGCACCTATGGTCAAGGGCGACAGATATGGGGATTTTCAATGCCCTAGGAACCAATACGAGCTCGATCAAATGAAAGTAGTTCCATATGCTTCTACTGTCGGAAGCCTGCAATATGCTCAAGTATGCACGCGCCCTGACTTAGCTTTTGTTACCGGGTTGCTTGGCAGATTTCAAAGTAATCCAGGAATTGAACACTGGAAACTGGTAAAGAAAGTCTTGCGATATTTGCAAGGTACGAAAGGCCTCATGTTGACGTACAGAAAATCAGATTCTCTCCAGATAGTGGGGTATTCGGATTCTGATTATGCGGGAGATGATAGAAAATCCACGTCAGGATATGTATTCACTCTCGCAGGAGGAGCAATTTCATGGAAAAGCTCGAAACAAACCGTCACTACATCGTCCACAATGTATGCCGAGTTTGTAGCGTGTTATGAGGCAACGGGGCAGGTGAACTGGCTAAAGAAGTTCATACCCGGTTTGAATGTGGTCGACAGCATACACAAGCCACTAAAGTTATACTGCGATAATGATCCAGCAGTACAGTACGCTCACAACAATAGGTCAAGTGGTGCTGCCAAACACATTGACATAAAGTATTATGTTGTGAAGGATAAAGTCCGGGATCAAATTATAAGTCTTGAGCATATAAGCACTGAAAAGATGCTCGCGGATCCGCTTACAAAAGGCTTACCACCCAACGTGTTCAGAGAACATGTAGCCGGCATGGGTTTAAGGGAAAGCCTATGACTCCTGAACTATAATAAAGGGCCCAAAGTTAAAGTAACTGTTTCAGATCAGATATGTGTATTGTAGCTGTCAAATCCATCGGCAGTTGACCGTGACGATGAAATATGCTCTATACACTTATCTGTGATGGAACGAGTAAAGTGAAAGGTATTAAAGTCAAAGTTTAAAGGTTTAAGTATATGTTGAGATCAAGGGGGAGAATGTTAGGTTGATCTCCTGACCGAGGAAGCCCAACGGCTTCTTTGGGCCTTGACTCGCGCCCTGATCGGGGGCGCCCAGCCCATCTATGGCTGGAGGGCCCCCGTCGCACTGCGCATATAAAAGAGAGGTGGGGGCCGGGGCACTCAGTACGAGGTTCACCTGAGCCGCCAGTTTCCCCACCTACAACCCTAATCCCGATCTCCAGAGAGGGGCGCAGCCAGCGACGGGAAACGCCTCCACGCCGTCACCGCCACTGCACTGCGCCGCCGGATCTCCACTGCGTCGACTTTCCTTCCCCGAACGTCGCTGCCCGTGCGCAGCCACCATCAACGTCCGTGATGGCGACCGGCTCGAGCTCCAACACCACCACCCTTCCTTCCGATGATTTGCACTACCTCGATCTCTCCCTTTCTCTCTCTCTCTAAGATCCGTTAGATCTTGTACTAGGAACTTGATGTTTATACATGAAATACATAGATGCTACCCCACTGTTCTACTGCTATAAGATCCTAAAGGCATAACACATGGCGTGCTCGATCGCCTGCTAGGGCTAGCTGTACGTACAAGTGTATCCTCAGCAGAGGCTCGTTTGTGCACCGTGCTAGCTGCGAGCACGCCATGGAAGAAGCTTGCTTGCCGGCATCGTCATCGGCATCCATGGGGTTTGGGGACTCCAGCTGCGCGTGGATTAATAGTTCACTGGCTATCGCTGTGGTAGCTAGTAGATTGCTTGTAGTATAGGTACTCGATCAGCTTTGGGCAGGCTGGATGGGAATCTGGTTGCTGGCGCAGACAGCACTTAACTTACAAACCTAGTTGACCGTTCCATACAAAGGGCGTCATTATTCCCTGCCATTTCTATCCACGGCCACTCATTTTTTAGCACGCCAAAATCCAATTATTACCGAGCAAAACCCGCTCAAACAGCTGGCATACGTGTTCTGTTCCCGCTCGAGCTCGACTATCGGATTTCGGAAGGGAATCTGTTGGAGCGTTTGAGGAGCCAGGCAGCTTTTAGTTTGTTTGTCTCACTCTCACCGGGCAAGCAACGTTCCGTCGTGGTACGTGCCGGCGATGAGTTGTAACCTGCGACTTGTCGTGAGCTCGGCAGCAGTGAGGACCTCATGTAATTCATTCAGAATCCAGCTTTCTTGTGGAGCGGCACGGGGAAAATTTAAAAAGACCAGCTGATAATGGACGGATGACCAGTGAGGCAGTGGCCAGGGCGGTCACTGGGCAATGTGTGTGAATGGGCGAGCAAGTTCACCGGCCGGACGAATGGCCCGCCGCGCGGGCACTCGCTCGCTCCATCCGTGGGCGGTGACAAGGACGTCGCAGCGTCGCGGATGGATGGACAGGAGGAGCTTAGCGAAAGCCCGGCTGCTGTTCCAGGTGCTCTCTAGCTACCCACAGGCCACAGCCGGCGGCACGACTTGTGTAGCCCGGTCGCGTCGTGTTTCTACGTGCAGGCGTGAGCGACAGGCAAAAGCCAAACGAGCATTGGGAAGGGCTACACAGGTGTATGTGTATCGTCGTCGCCGATGGTTGGTCCGTGCTCAATTTCGCCTCACCGATCGAGAGACAACTCTCCCACATCGTGGACTGGACTCCGAAACCTGCAAGGCCAACCTGGAGCGATTATTTTCAAGACTTTATCATTTTCCCTTCTTCAGAATGGCCATTCTTCTAAATGGAACAAATGGGACAAGGATTCAGCTTGTGAGGATTTCGGCAAGGAGAGACCTCCTCTGCAGCCCTATATATGTTCGTCCTAGCCATCGACATCGACACCCTGCACCATGTACTCTGCTCAGAGGATGTAACGCAAGACTCCGCCCATCGTTATATGCTAATGATGCGGCAGTTTCTCCAACTCTGAACGTTCTCATGTATGTGTCCAACTCTACGTCAGCTAAGGACTGCAACTTGCTTTGTTGGAACGTGAGGGGTTTAAACGATGGGATAAAACGGGCTTCGGTGAGAACGCAGATCATCTCGTCAGGAGCCACTATGGTATGTCTCCAGGAAACCAAGATTAGCAATTGGACTCGTAACATCCTGGTAGAAACGGTGGGCGCCGAAATGGCAACAAACTCAGCGTTTCTACCATCTCACGGGGCATCAGGAGGGATTTTAATCGCAGTCTCTGAACGTTTTTTTACGTTGTCACAACCGCACCTCACTCAGAACACAATCTCGGCAACAATAACGATGTTGACCCAGAATGAAGTCTGGACGCTTACCGGGGTATACGGTCCACAAAGTGATGGAGACAAGATTTTATTCCTCTAAGAACTTGAAGCACTGAAATTATGCACACTACCAGCCTGGTTGCTGCTCGGGGATTTCAACCTGATCCTCTGTGCCCAAGACAAAAACAACACAAGACTGAATTTGTCGTTGATTAATAGATTCAGGTCAACCATAGATAATCTCGAGCTCGCGCGTCTGGAAATTCGGGGTAGGAAATATACTTGGTGCAACGACCAGCACACACCCACTATGACTAGAATCGATCATCTATTTGCTTCTACTCAGTGGCTTGAGATCGAGCCTTAGCTTCATTGGGCTCCGACCATAGCGCACTGTTCCTTCATGGGGACACAAACATTGACTTCTACAAGGGCTTCAGGTTTGAATCGCATTGGGTGCATAGGGTTGGCTTCATGGATATGGTCCAAGTGGCTTGGAATAAACCAGTGAACACACAAGACGCGTTCCTAAGACTACACGTCAAAATGCTTCGCACGGCCAAAGCCCTGAAGAATTGGAGGAGGAAATCTATGAAGGGTTGGCGTATAAAATGGGCGATCCTTACACTAACACTTGAACACCTGGAGAAAGCACAAGAGTCGAGACCGTTATCACAGGAGGAGCTGAATTTCAAGAAATACCTGAAGACTAAATCGTTGGGCATGGCTGCAGTACAGAAAGCAAGAGCACGGCAGCATTCGAGGCTGACTTGGATAAGGAAAGGTGATGCAAACACTAGCTTCTTCCATCTGCATGCGAGCATGAGGAAGAAGAAATCTTTCATTGCAACTCTGAATGGCGATCTTGGTCCAGCTGTGTCACAGCAAAGCAAAGCCTCACTGACATTTAATCATTTCACCAATCTGCTTGGAAAAGCAAACAACAGAACACAAGGGATCAGTTGGGCGGAGCTTGGGTACGTCCGGCATGATCTTGAGGAATTAGATGTACCCTTCACCACACAGGAGATAGAAGCGGTAATCAAGGAGTTGCCTTCTGAGAAGGCCCCGGGGCCTGACGGCTTCATTGGGTGTTTTTACAAGAAGTGCTGGTTCGTAATCAAGGAGGACCTAGTTCAGGCGTTGACTTTTTTCTACAATAATCAAACCGCAAAGCTGGGACTGGTGAACATGGCGCATATAGTTCTGCTGCCCAAGATTCAAGATGCCGCCTCGCTGTCAGACTTTAGGCCGATCAGCCTAATTAATAGTACCGCCAAAATTATCACAAAGATATTAGCGAACAGACTGGCACCACGCCTAGATGAGATAGTCTCAATCGCCCAGAACGCGTTTATACGGAAGCGATGTATTCATGATAACTTCATTTATGTGCAACGGGTTATTCAGCTATTACACAAGAAGAAGAAGCCGGCCCTCTTTATTAAATTGGACATCTCTAAAGCTTTTGACTCTATAAATTGGAGTTTCCTGCTGGAAGTGCTTGACAACTTAGGGTTCAGTACAAAGTGGAGAGATTGGATAGCTGCCCTACTTGGCACGGCTACATCAACGGTGCTGATCAATGGGCAACCGACGAGGGAGATAAAGCATGAAAGAGGGCTGAGGCAAGGGGATCCCCTATCCCCAATGCTTTTCATCCTAGCTATAGACCCCCTACAACGGATCATACAAATGGTTGCGGACAAGGGCATTTTGTCTCTGGTCTTGCCGAAAGCGGCCAACCTTCGGTGCTCTCTTTACGCGGATGATGCTGCAATTTTCGCTGCTCCGTCTAGCACAGAAATTGATCATCTCCACAAAATTCTCGAGTTCTTTGGGAGGTGCTCGGGCCTGACGATCAACATTGCAAAAACTGAAATATACTCTATCCGATTAGCCACGGACGTAGTCATACAGTTGTTGCAAAATTTCCAAGGTAAGGTGTGTACCTTCCCTGGGAAGTATCTGGTCCTCCCACTACACATCAGGAGATTGCAGAAGATCGATGTGCAACCATTGCTTGACAAAATTGGAGCAAGAATCCCAGGATGGAAGGGGAGATTCTTAACCACGGCGGGCAGAGAGACGTTGGTTAAATCGGTCCTTTCAGCCCAGCCTATATACCACATGACGGCGTTCCTAGAATTAAAATGGCTGGTGAAGAAAATTGATCGTCTACGACGAAGTTTCCTTTGGCGAGGGGAGACTCCCGACAAAGTTTATGGAGGACATTCACTTGTGAACTGGCCAACTTCTTGTCGACCAAAGACCAAGGGAGGCCTGGGGATCCTCGATCTTGAGCGCTTTGCACGCGCACTCCGGCTACGCTGGCTCTGGTTCCAATGGCGCTACAAGGACAGAGCATGGACTGGACTTTGATCTACCATGTGACAACAAAGATAGGGACCTGTTTGCAGCGTCTACGGTAGTAACTATTGAAAATGGGCAAACAACGAGTTTCTGGCTCTCATCCTGGGCACATGGCAGGACGCTGAAATCCATCGCCCCAACACTATTCAGCAAGGCCAAAAGGAAAAAACTCTCCGTCCGGGCCGCTCTCCAGGGGAATAGGTGGATCTCACACATTTCACCAATCTTCGGTGAGGTGGAAATTCAGGAATACGTGTTGATCTGGGTGGAGGTACATCAGTTACAGTTAGACATAGCAAGGGAGGATAACATTGTATGGCGGTGGACGACAGATGGTGAATATTCAACGAAGAGCACTTACCACATTCAATTTGAAGGGACTTTCAGTAAACTCAAATTGATGCCCATCTGGAAGGCAAGAGCCAAACCGGAAGTCAGGTTCTTTGCGTGGACTTTGCTGCACAAAAAGGTACTGACAGCAAATAATCTAATCAAGAGGAATTGGCCAAATGACCCAATATGTAAGCTATGTGGAAATGATCCGGAGACCCCCACTCATTTATGCAAGGATTGCAGCTTCTCCAAGGATGTTTGGTCACATCTCAAGTCTTGGATGGGATTAGCTTTGCTCGATACAGTCAATTCAAATGGTTCCTTGCATAGCTACTGGCGCAAATGCAGAATGAAGATCGTTAGCACGCTCAGAAGAAAGTTTGATGGTCTCATTAGCTACTACTGGTGGAATATATGGAAAGAGCGGAACAGACGAACCTTCCAAAATGTCAGCCTGCAGCCAAGGGAGGTGGCCTTTCTTTGCAAAGAAGAGTTTGATCAATACGCCTTGGCAAAAATTTCAGTAGTAGCTCCGTTTTTTTAAATGTTCGTTTGGCTTTGCTTTCGGCTTGTTTTTCTTTGCTCTCTCTAGGAGTCTGTTCTTTTTTGGGTCTAACAGGTGTTTCAGGTCTTAGTGGTGCTAGACCGGGGTCTCTAGTGTGAGTGGTCTTCTCTTTTTTCCTGTTTCTAGTGGCTGTACAGAGGGGTAGTGGAGTCTGGTGACTCTTGTATTTCTCTTTTGTTTTTCCTTTTTTCGTCTAATAAAAATCCAGCCAAAGCTTTTGGCTGCCTTTTGAAAAAAAACAATGTTAAGTGGGTAGTAGCTCACGTCCGATGTGCCGGTCTCGACTTGGATATTAGTATCCTCCAAAGCTTCCAATTGGATAAATGGCCTCGACGAAATATGGCACTGTTTGCGGCAGCAACTCGAGTCCTTGTCTACAATGGTTGTAAAGCCCTTTTTTTGGTCCTCCCAGTTGGATAAATGGCCAAGCATAGCGATATGTCTTCTCACTGTTTTTCAACCACGGTACAAGAAAGAGGACAACCATGGCACGCAGCGGACTTGAGGGGAGATTAGTGGATCAAGGATATTGCTCATCACTCCTTGACACATGAGATCCTACAAGATTTCTTCTTCAACATGTGCATCTTGGTGAATGAGTCGATATTTGACCCAAACGATGTGATTGAGGATGAGACCACCTGAACATTAGAATTCTCTAGTGGGTCCTCGGTGAAATTGGCTTACAAGTTCAATCTATGGAGCAATGTAAGTGTTCATTCTCAAGGATCACCTAGAACAAGGGTAAATTTTTTTCGTGTGGCTGCTCCTTCAAAACCGTCTCTGGACTGCTAGCGAACTACCCTTGAGAGGTTGGGTAAACGACTATTTCTATCCCCTTTGCCTTAGAAACTTGGAGACAACCGTGCACCGAGTCGGTTTTTATGGAAATACATAATGAGCCCTTGGAATTGGTTCTCAACCAGAGATACATATCTCTTTGTTAGTTAGTCATTCAAATACAAGTAATAGCTTAATTCTTACTAGTCGACTAGGTGATCGCCTAATTTGGCTTAGTCGGCGCATATCGCGCATGTGTCTGAAATTTTCTTATTATAATATATGTCAGCATAAACCTTGGATCTACAAAATAGAGCAATTGAGATCTCTTTGTGCCTGGTGGAAGAAACGCTGGAAAAGAGTGGTAAAAAATGACTTTACCATTATGATTTACTTTTTTGGAACATTTGGAATGAAAGGAACATAAGAACTTTCCGTTATGAATTCGACACCCCGTCTAATCCAGAATTACCACACCAGCCTAGATATGAATGTCATCTCTCAACCTTCATTTACAGGTAGTCATTAGTTGTGCTCACCCCTCAAAGCTAGGTTAAGTGGTCTTTTTCTGGAGAGATTTCTCTTTTGGTTGGGGGTTTTTGTTGTGACTTTTAGTCGTGCGCTTTTTCTTTCTCCTTGCTCTAGCTATGGTCTATTAAGGCCCTGAAGTTGTACTCTCTCCACTCCTATATATTACTTTTATCATGGCAAATTAAAGCTCCTGCTGTCTTTTTAGGAAAAACATGATGATCCATGGGACATGAATATGTGACTCAGGAAGCAATATCTGATCTATTCCTAGGCAATGGTGCATCCTATCCTATCTGAATGTAGGAAATCACAAAGATGGTATGTATCATAACTCTACTGTTATACCTAGATCAACCATTGGTCAATATTTTTGTTGTACAGAAGAACAAATTTAAATAAACAGAACAACTAATTGAGGATTGAGTGTTTTTAAGGTGCATGAATTCATGATATGTAGATCATACGACCCTACCATGTGATTCATGCTTTAACAATGACTATCTCCTGTGATAAAGTTATGAATAGGGTTCCATGTTACGGTGGTAGGGTTTTTCTAGGAAAATGTTTGACTTAGAGGGAGACGGTGACGCAAGGCTAGATCACAATGGGTGAGTCGCTACTCGCAGTGCCTGCAAGCTGGCTAGCTGCAGCAAAGTGCAAACAAAAAATGGACAGGCTTGGCGTTTAAGAAAAGCATTTTCTCGTCCTTAGGAAAGGACTACTACAAAACTATGTGCAGAAAAGACTTAGATGCATATTAATTTCTCAGAGAGAGAGAGAGATGTACAGTAACCAGATCATTGTGCAGTGTTTAAATCATCTTGCTTAGAAGTTAAGCCACTGAAACGGGACAATAGTTTCTCGCCATTTTCTAGATGGGTAGGAAAAAGAAAATCCCACGAGTTGTTGACGAGGGGGAAAATATCTTCTGGAGATCAAAGAGGAGGAATCTTTTGGTGTCATGGGAAGCGAATATTCGGGGGCACGGCGCGGGGGGTAGGCAGAGATGAAGGGCGTTGGTTGCTAGGGAGGGGTGCATCACGAGCGTGGGTTAGTGATAATGGGCGGCGGCGGCAAATCTGATGGTCGGTGCTTGTAGATACACAGTAGGAGGGTGTGGTGGAGCATTGACCAACAATAGCCTGGGTAGTGGTGGGGAAGATATCAACTGAAGAAAACGGTTGCCAGAAAGTAGATTAGATTAAAGGGTATGTGAGCCATTTGACCTATCTCATCCACCATCCTAAATATCATGTGTTAGATGGGGCTGAGACCGAGAGAGATGACGAGTGCAGGGCAGGTCAGCAGTGACTATCGACTGTGGAATGTGGAGGAGGCTTGTAGGTAGGGGTAAGAGTGGGGAATCATGACTTGAGTTATAGTAGCAACAAAGTGTACTACGGTGGTGGATCCAATGGCAGATGCAATCAGATGCAAGGAGGGCTCAGAGGAGTTTGTTTTGTCTTTTAGTAGTGTTTTTCTTTCTCGTAGTTCTAGTTGTATAGCCTGCTGAGGCCACGCTGTTGTACTCTCTCCACTCTTGTTATTTTATCATAGGAAAACTCTTGTTGTCCTTTTGGGTTAAAAACATTGTGATCCATGGTACAAGAATATGGTGACCCAAGAAGCAATAACCTAATCCATTCCTAATTTCCTATGTGATTAGATCAAGCCATTCAGCACATCAGACCTAATGATATGTTTCATAACTCTGTTGCTATCCTAGGTCAACCATTCACCAATCTTTTTGTTGTATGTAAGAGCATAGTTAAATAAAGTAACAAAATAAGTTATTTGAACATCTAGTGTTTTTTAAGGTGTGTGAATTCATGATTTTTAGATTGTACCACCTTACCTTGTGACTCATGATTTGAAAATGGATAGTTGTATGATGAGGTTAGGATTAAGGTTTTAGGTTACGATGGTAGCTATTTTCTAGAAAAATGTCCATCTTAGAGGGAGACAACAATGCTAGGGGTGGAGCTAGGATTTGAGCATTTTTGGGAGGGGGGAAGGCGTTGCCAATACCAACGATAATTGCATATGATGAAATAAATGTGCGCGCACACATATATATTGAATTTGAAAGAACATCTATAGTAACCAAATTAACATTTGATTTATGATATAAAATAAAGCTAAAAGTCTAAAATAATATTAACATTGTAGAGAAAGGAGAGAAAATTTTAATTAGCCCTAAGTCTCTAATCTCCAACCGACTGATCTAATAAGTCTCTAATCTCCAACCGACTGATCTAATTCATAGGCAAAAAGTCATAGAAATAGCAGGAGATAAAAGAAAGATAATCCTAAACCACAAAGATGCCATTGGAGATTAATAGGGAGGTACGAATAATAAGATAAGCATTAATTAACATCATTAGCTAGCTAATAGAGAGTATATTGTGCAGACCAATTAGGATGTTGTGTAGAAAAAACCATAACAATAATAACAAGAACAAAGTAGAAGAAGAAAACAACATAGATATATATTAGTCATAAATCATATAGATGTCATTAAGAATTAACACAAATAAGAGAGGGCAAATAAATAAATCATTAATTAACAATTATCATTATTTTTAGCTAATCAGAGGTAGTTATACAGTGGAGCATCTAGGGGATTGGGGTGTAGGCCCCCTCTTTCCGCCCCTGAGTAACACGATGCCCAATCGCATTGGCTGCCCATTGTGGTTTGTCGAGGTGGAGGAGGATGTTTTGGGTATGGTAGGGGAGGAAACATCAAGAGTCGGGTTAGTAGTGACTTAGTGGGTGGGTTGATGAGTGTTGCAGATCCAATGGTGGGGTGTTGGTAGATACATGGTAGGAGGGCGTGGTGGAGCATCAACCAACAATAAGTTATGTATAGATGGGGCGCGGAGCAATTGAAGAAAACAGTTATCATGAAGTAGGATTTCATTGAAGTGTATATATCCATCATATCGATCTCATCCACCACCCTAAACATCAGGTGCTTGATGGGCCAAAACCATCACTCGTGGCGGGCATAGGACAAAGCAACAATGACTGCCGATTGTGGGAGGCCAAGTGAGCTGACTGGACAGGGTAAGGGTTGGCATCATTAGATGGGTTTCACCACTAGCAAAAGAGTGTACGACTACAGTGGATCCAATAGTGAGTCACTGTCAGATATATGGGATAAGGGTACCTACACCACCCGTATATGTGACTATCGCTAGGCTGTCGTTCCAGCAGCCGCTAAGGAGGAGGTCCGCAAGGGCTAATGCGATCAACCAATGTGTAGGTCAAGGCAAGCCAAGGCGGGTGTATCTGGACGATAGCCAGGATCAATCTGTTGCGCATATCGTGTAACAAACTAGGAACTCAATCTCTTAACCCGATCGCCCTCTCTGTAACCCAACCTCTCCTGCCTATATAAAGGAGGGCAGGGACCTCGGGCTCGGGATCCATCTTCCACCTATTTCCAATCTACTACGTAGCTAGGAGTAACAACCCCTGTAATTGAGTATATGAATACAAGAGCAGCTGTACCACTAGAGTAGGGATTAGCACGAACCGCGCCCCGAACCAATATAAATCTTTGTGTCTCGTGTGCTACCATCTGATTCCGTCTACGTGATCACGTTGCTGGATATTGCCGGAGCAAAACAATATGACACTCAGGTTACACCAGTATCAATAGAGTATACTCAGAAGGAGAGAATGAACTATTCATTGATATGTTTATGGGCATGAAGTCCATCGTCCATGTAAGGAAACTCATTAAGAGAATGAACTAATCATAGATATTTTTATGGGCATCCATGCAAGGAAAGAGAGATTAAGAAGTTGACATGTGACGAAAGAAGAGATATTTAGGGGGAGAGAAAGGAAAGTTCAATCAGCCATGCAAGGAAACTAATCAGGTGGAAGAGGCTAGTTAGAAAATATGTTAGGAACCTGGTGCAGTGAATGAGCGTTGCATAAAGATTGTGTGGTGGAGTTAGACCTGAACATCCCTCGGTTGAATCGGGTTAGGCCAAAAAACTCAATAGAAAATGCTTAGCCCGAGTTTGACCCGTGGCTCCAAAAAACTATGGATACATCAGCCCGATCCTGCCCATGGCCCGACCCCACGTCTCGTGAGGCAGCCTGTCAGCCCAAAGACACATACAATACCTTAGAGTAAAGGAGATTTCACATAGAGTTATAGATTACAGCTCATAGATTCGATAGATGAAAATTTGATAGAGTTAAACTCATACACAACCAAACACATTACAGTTCTTAGATAACGAATTTTAGTCTCACACTCATTGTCTCAATCATAGACAAACTCTCACATAGACACATGCATCACACGATAACATAAACATATTAAGTCTCTCCAATAACACAGGCACACAACCATCACACAACACACATACATGAGTTTATTTCACGAAGTGATAATTAAAATAGGAAGCATACGCTACATCGGTGAACGGGGAGATGGGGAGGTTGGAGGGGAGTGTTGACGCAAAGATAACAGACCGAGGCGACACGAATCTACAGAAAAAGGCCTAGCGGATTCAGGGAGTCAGCCTAATCGGTTCAGGAAGTCGACCGAGCCGATTTTCTTGGGTTAACCCCAAGAAAGCCCTAGGGGCAGTGAGGATCACACTTACATGGTGAAGAATGTCGAGGTTTATGACTTAACTACCAAAGGATAACCAATCGTGCTTACGTGACGAAAAAGGCTAGTTTCTAAGTAAACTAGCAAAGAAAACATCGAAGCTCTCACTTGAGAGAGACCCCATTGGGGCAAGGACAACGTCGAGTTGCCCTAGGTAGGCCAGCACGGGTGCCATCCTTGGTCACCGGATTAAGCGATGAACAACAACATAGTGGTTGGAAGAGATTAGGACAAAGAGAGGTAAAGTAAATTGTAATGGGATCACTTGTGTATTGGACACCTCAATCGGTTGTGCCCCTTATATTTATAAGGAGGGGTGGTATAGGTGTCTGAAACCCTTGCAAAACACGTCAAAACAAAAATTAGATCCGATCTGGGCCTATCAAAACCGTCGTTGCGGTTTCCGCGGGTTCATGGCAGAAAACCTTCTGAAAATCATAATTAATTCATCTAGACTCCAAATGATATGATCCATATATATGTTTTATGATTAGCTCATTGAGAGGAATACAATGATGCAATACATTCTTCCATTTGGGGAAGTTGGGAAATCTGGCTTGGCCGGTCATGCCGGTTATGACTAGGTCAGCTCCCTGAAAAGTTGTTTTGTTTATCTAGGCTCCTAATGATATGATGCAAGTATGATTTCTGACCATCTCGATGATAGAAACATGATGGCGGAGTCTGCTGCACACTTTAGACAATTTTAGGTGTCAACTAGGAGGTTCACTAACTATTGGGTTGGAAGTCCTGACGCTTGAAATTGGGGATGAAAGCTAGGACAACCTTTTAAAAATGGTATTTATATGGTGACTCAATGGGTCAAATAGGCCTTTTTTTTGTTGGCTGGCAGGAAGATGCGCAGGAGGGATTTTTTATCTCTGGCTTGATGGGTCGTCCTGTGGGTAAAAAAATTGTCCAAGTGCTATCCGAAAATTTTAGTGTGTCAGAAACTTAGGTCTAACATCAACCGATGCGTAGGCTTGACCCAATCAGGTCAGTTTGAGTTTATCGGGACGAACAGCCTGTGAACAAGTTTAAACGGAGCATCGGCCAGTAACAATTCTAATGGTTGCAGGGAAGACATCGAGGTCACACCGGGTAAATTTTGGGCGGATTGGGTTGGGTTCGTCGGGTAGAACAACTATGATAGGTGGAGCATCTGTCGGCCCACAAGCAACTTGGGTGGTTGCGAGGAAGAGTCCGATTGAAGAACGGTAATGCTAGCGTCCGGACGGACTCCCGCATCCAGATGCCCGCACCTGCACTCCGTCTCCTCTAGTGCACCTGCATCTCGTGCCCGCCTACACGGGGGCCCACGCAGCCTGACCCTGACTGCATGCAGGGAGTCCCTGCTTGCGCCCCTCCGCATGGACAACAGCTGTAGTAGGTGACTACAGCACGTGGCTACAACAACATCCAAAAGAGGGGGAGGGGCGATAGAGTAGAAAAGCGATGACAAAGATGCAACACCTAATCTTGTTTTAAAACATTTGGATGCAACACTTGTAACATACATATGAAGGCAGATGAAACACATTGTCGGGTACGTAAATTAGGGGTACCCAAAACCAACGATTAAAAGGAATAAACCCTCGAGGAATCCGCGCCCTAAAAACCTCTAAAAAAGATCGAGTTAAGGCTCCACCTACACGGATACACCAATCCAAGCCACACGCGTATGCAGACGGGGCACCCTCGACCGTGTTCTGACTGGTACGAGGCTCGCTCGACGGAAAGCCTCGACCCCGAAAAATCTCTGACTCGCACGACCCAGGGTCGATCTGGTCGACCCCCCTCACCCACCTACTCACCGACAAAGCATTCGATGCAACCACTTTCACCAACATGGCCGCAGCGCCACCGGCGTGGGAGCGACATCCACGTCTAATCTTACTTTTTACTGCCCATCTCAGGATAGGCGATGAAAAGCAGCCACTATTCCTGCCTGAAAGCATCTAGGCCCCGAGAGTTGGTTTCGGCAATTGATAACAACGCTTTATTACCATGACTAACGTGTGTTTTGCAGAAACCTTGGTAAGTTAGGTCATGGAGGTGATCACTGCTTTGGGCACCATGGTATTCATGCCCCTTGATGGAAATCGTTTCGGTTTTCAAAGGAGTGACGTCAAGATTAAGGACGGTTAGTTCCGGATGTCAAGGTGTTGAGTTACATTCGGAATAGTCGTTAGGATCTTTGTTTTCTCTTTTGGCCGTACTATAAAGGGGAGCATGAGCGGGTAGCTTGACCTAGGTGAGTCTTATGTTTAGGTGTGGTGCACACTTGTTAAACTTAGCACTAGGCAGCTCTAGAATAGCTCAAAGTTTAGTTGGAAGCAACTTGGTTCAAGTTGCGTCGCGTTTCGGAGTGTTTAGAGGGTTTTTCCCTTGACCGGACGCGGTTCCCGGCTTGACCGGACGCGTCCGGTCAGTTCAAAACCGCGACTGTGTTTTGGCGCTGATGACCGAACGCAGCCCTTGTGAGGACTGAACGCGGTGGTCAGGGCTGACACGTGTCACTTGAGGGAAACCATCTAATCAGATGCGACTAGGGTGTGATCGGCGCGTCCGGTCACGTTCCAGTAAGGTCCTTTGACGACCGGACGCGTCCGGTCATCACTGATCGGACACAATCGTGCGTCCGGTCTTGTTATAGTAAGCTCCCTGCACGACCGGACGTGTCCGGTCACCCCTGACCAGCGCGTCTGGTCACTCAGCCGAAGTTTCAGAATTTCGACCGTTACGAGCGACCGGTGCGTCCGGTCACTTCGACCGGCGCGTCCGGTCACCTCATATTTTGCTGAGTTGGCAGGTAACAGTTTATTTCGACTGTGGGGTGTATAAATACATCCCCACCACCTCTTTTAGAGGTCTCTTGCTCATTTGTTCAGCTAAGAAACACCTTTGGAGTGCAAGGGAGTGCAAGAGCTCTAGTGAGGAGTGTGATTTGAGAATCAAAGCTTGAGAGTTCCTCACTAGTGATTAGAGAGTAGCAAGTGTGCATCCTCCTTCTCATTAGGCTCATTGTGGTCAAGTGAGAGTTCTAGCTTGTTACTCTTGGTGATCGCCATCACCTAGACGGCTTGGTGGTGATTGGGAGTTTGGTGATCATCCGGCGGAGCTTGTGGATGACCCAACTCATCTTGTGAGCGATTTTGGGCGATTCACCGCGACGGAGTGTCGAAGAATCAGCCCGTAGAGAGCACTTGATCCTTGCGCGGATCAAGGGGGAGCTACACCCTTGCGCGGGTGCTCCAACGAGGACTAGTGGAGAGTTGCGACTCTCCGATACCTCAGAAAAACATCGCCGTGTTCCTTACCCTTACTTTCAAGCATTTACATTCTCGTATTTACATTCATTGCTTGATTTACTTTCCTAGAATTGCCATGCTAGACTAGGTTTGGAAACTAGGGTGCAAAACTTTTACCGGTAGAATCTCTAGGAACACAAGTAGGCACTAGGGGTGAATTCCGGCTTGTAGGATTTAATTCTTGCAATTAATTTTTAGAAAAGCCCAATTCACCCCCCTCTTGGGCATCTTGATCCTTTCAATTAGTATCGGAGCTGAGTTGCTCCTAATTTAGGCTTTACCGCCTAGAGTAAAATGTCTAACGGGGAAGGACCACCTCCCACCTTTGAGGGGGATGATTTTCCATATTGGAAAATCCGAATGGAGGCGTACCTCGAAGCCATAGATGTTGGGTGTCTTAGAGCCGCAACCCAAGGGCTTCCCGCCATTAGGGATCCCACTAACCCAAGTGGTGACGAGGAGAAGTACGACCGGTGGAACGCAAAGGCCAAAAATGCACTGTACCGGGGCTTAGGCAAGGATATCTTCAATCATGTGCGTAATGCAAAGAACGCTCATGAATTGTGGGAAAACCTTTGTGCTCTCCATGAGGGAACTAAGAGTGAGCGTGAGGAACGCTATCACATTGCTTTAAATAAAATCAATTCTTTTGAGATGCTTCCCAAAGAAAGTGCTAATGACAGGTACACTCGTTTGAATGTTCTTGTAGAGGACCTCAATGCTCTTGGGCTCACTCAAATGAGCCAATCAGATGTTGCAAGAAACATCTTGAGTGTTCTTCCCGTTGAGAAGTATGGTCACATTGTCACCGTGCTTCACCAAAGTGATCTTTCCACCGCAACACTGACACAAGTATTGGGGAAGATCAATGCTCATGAGATGTACATGCACATCACTCCGGAAGAGGGCTCATCATCTTTCAAGAAGAAAGACTTGGCCTTCAAAGGTAGCCATGACAAGAAGAAGAAGAAGGGCCAAGCCATGATGGTGCAAGAGAGCTCAAGTGAAAGTGATGTTGATGATGAATCACTTGCCCTCATGGTGAGGAAGACCACCAAAATGCTAAAGAAGCTCAACAAAAGTGGCATCAAGTTCGATGGCAAGAAAAAGAAATTCTTCACAAGTAGCAAAAGGAAGCCAATCTTGGAGATGGATTGCTACAATTGTGGTGAACTTGGCCACTTAGCTCATCAATACCCTAGACCTCCAAAAGACAAGTATAAGAACAAGAACAAGGGCAAGAAGAATGATTCAAGTGATGAAGAAAAAGAGAGGAAGAAAAACAAGCCATATAAGAAGAATGATGGCAAGAAGAAAGAGTTCTACAAGAAGAAGAAGGGAGGAAAGGCATACATTGTTGGTGATTGGCTCACCGACATTGAATCATCTTGTGACTCCTCCGAAGATGAGAGCGGTGATGAGAAAGAGAAGGTTGCCGCATTTGTGATGGGGCCATCATCTTCACCAACATCTTCATCACCACCTTCACCGCCTCCTTCACCATCATCATCCACTACTCACCTATGCCTTATGGCTAAGGGTGAACGAAAGGTACAAAACCATGATAGTGATGATGATGATGATAGTGATAGTGATGATGAATATGACGCACCTTCTTATGATGAACTTGTAAAATTGTTAAACAAATACACTAAAGTCATAAGAAGGACAAGAAATGAAAATGATGAACTTCAAAATGAAAATGAATCACTCTCATCTAAGCTTGAAAGTGCTGAAAAGCCTAGTGGTGAGCTCAAAGATCAAAATGAAATTATGTCTTCCACTCTCAAGGAGCTCAAAACTTCTAACAAAGAGCTTAGAGATCAACATGATAAACTTGAGAAGAAGCATGATGAGCTCATCACTAGGCATAACTCTCTAAAAGACAAATATACAACATTGAAAATTGACTATGATAGTCTTGTGGTTGCTAATGAACTTTCTCTTGAGACACATGATGCTACTAACAAAGTTGTTAAGTATGATATAGCTACATCATGTGATGACTTGATCATTGAAAGCATTGAGCAAGGTTCTAGTAGCAAAGGCAAGAGTGTGGTTGAGTCAAGCAACTATGATGATTATGCCAAGATCAAGAGTGAAAATGAGAAGCTTGCAAATGAGAACAAGAAGCTAAAAGGTTTAATGGCTCTTGAGAAGCAAACAACAAATGAGTCACTTATTGAAGAAAACAAGAAGCTCAAGCAAGAGAAAGAGCATCTCAAGACCGGCCTAAGCAAGTTCACAAGAGGTCAATATTTGCAAAGTGAGCTACTCATGAACACCGTAATGAAGATGGATAGAAGTGGTATTGGGTACTTGGCAAATCAAGAGAAGAAGGCAAAAGCTCAACAACAACAAAGCAAGTCAAAGCCCAAGCCAAAGAGATGTGTTGAGTGTGGACAAGAAGGTCATTTTGCTCATGAGTGCAAAACTCCACCACCACAACCCTTGCCCAAGCATGCTAGACCCTTTGCCTTCAATGCTCATTACATGCTAAGAAAAGATTCTAATGGAAAGATGAAAGTTATGTTCTTGGGTCCCCCTAACAAGAATAGGCCAAAGAAAATATGGGTTGCCAAGTCACTAGTTGAGAAAGTCAAAGGTCCCTCTCAAGTGTGGGTCCCTAAACAAAAAGCTTGATCTCTTGTGTGTAGGTGAACTATAAGACCGGTGGATCTCATTGAGTTATTGATAGTGGTTGCACTCAACATATGACCGGTGATCCTCGTATGTTCATCTCCATTGAAGAGAATGGGATATGTCAAGAAAAGATCACATTTGGGGATAATTCAAAGAGCAAAGTCAAGGGTATAGGTAAGATTGCAATATCAAATGATCACTCACTCTCAAATGTGCTCTATGTTGCTTCATTGAGTTTCAACTTATTATCCGTTGGACAACTTTGTGACCTTGGCTTCCAATGCTTGTTCACACCTAATGAAGTGGTAGTTTCAAAGATAGATGACAAGCAAGTGATATTCAAAGGCTTTAGATACAACAATCTTTATCTTGTTGACTTCACCTCCGAAGATGCAAACTTGATGACATGTTTATTCACCAAGACCTCACTAGGTTGGCTTTGGCATAGGAGGCTTGCTCATGTTGGAATGAACACTCTCAACAAGCTATTGAAGAAAGAACTAGTGAGAGGATTGAAGGATGTAAAGTTTGAAAAGGACAAACCATGTAGTGCATGTCAAGCGGGCAAACAAGTTGCAAACACTCATCCAACCAAAGCTTTCATGTCAACTTCAAGAGTGCTAGAACTTCTACACATGGATTTGTTTGGACCTACAACCTACAAGAGCTTGGGTGGAAATCTCTATTGTCTTGTGATAGTGGATGACTACTCAAGGTACACATGGACCTTCTTCCTTCATGACAAATCTGAAGTGGCCAATTGCTTCAAGAAGTTTGCAAAGAGAGCTCAAAATGAATTTGAAGTCAAGATAAAGAAGATTAGAAGTGACAATGGCAAAGAGTTTGACAACACAAACATTGAAGCTTATTGTGATGAAATTGGAATCAAGCATGAAGTCTCTTCAACCTATACTCCTCAACAAAATGGTGTAGTTGAGAGAAAGAACCGGACTTTGATCACCCTTGCAAGAACAATGTTAGATGGGTACAATACTCTGGAGAAGTTGTGGGCCGAGGCAATCAACACTGCGTGCTATGCTTCAAATCGCCTCTTCCTACAAAAGTTTCTTGGCAAGACCCCCTATGAGTTGCTAAATGGGAAGAAGCCGGACGTCTCATTCTTTCGAGTGTTTGGTTGCAAATGCTACATCTACAAGAAGCGTCAACACCTAGGGAAGTTTCAAAGATGTTGTGATATAGGTTTTCTTGTTGGTTACTCATCAAAGTCCAAAGCATATAGAGTATTTAACCATGCCACCGGTTTGGTTGAAGAAACATATGATGTGGAATTTGATGAATCTAACGGCTCCCAAGGAGCAATTGAGAATTGTGATGATATAGGTGATGAACCCTTGAGGGAGGCAATGAAGAACATGCCAGTGGAAGACATCAAGCCAAAAGATGATGAAGATGATGTACAAATTGTTGATCCACCATCTTCATCACATGTGCCTCAAGATGATGACAAGAATGAGAGAGATGAAAATGAAGACACTTATGTCTCTCGTGAACAAGCCGAGGCACAAGCTCAAGATGTTGATGCTCCACATCCACCTCCTCAAGTGGTTGATAGAAGAAACTCACCTCTACTTCAAGCACATCCACAAGATCTCATCATAGGGAGTCCTACTAAGGGAGTAATGACTCGATCTCAAAAACTTGCTTCTTTTGTTGAACATCACTCTTTTGTCTCTTGTGTTGAACCTAAGAATGTAGAAGAAGCTCTTCAAGATCCGGATTGGGTGAATGCTATGCATGAAGAATTGAACAACTTCACCCGCAATCAAGTGTGGACACTTGAAGAGCATCCTAAAGGTGCAAGAGTCATTGGAACCAAGTGGGTGTTCCGCAACAAGCAAGATGACCAAGGCATAGTAGTGAGGAACAAGGCAAGACTAGTTGCAAAGGGGTTCTCTCAAGTTGAAGGTCTTGATTTTGGAGAGACCTTTGCACCCGTTGCAAGACTTGAAGCCATTCATATCCTCCTTGCATATGCATCACATCATGATATGAAACTATATCAAATGGATGTGAAAAGTGTATTCTTAAATGGCTTCATAAATGAACTAGTCTATGTTAATCAACCTCCCGGGTTTGAAGACCCTAGATATCCTAATCATGTTTATAGGTTGTCCAAGGCGCTATATGGGCTCAAGCAAGCCCCTAGAGCGTGGTATGAGCGCCTCCGGGACTTTCTCATTGAGAAGGGCTTCACCATTGGGAAGGTCGACACCACACTATTCACCAAGAAGCTTAATGGAGAGATCTTCATTTGTCAAGTGTATGTTGATGATATCATCTTTGGATCAACAAATGAAGAATATTGCAAGGAATTTGGTGAATTGATGTCGAAGGAGTTTGAGATGTCTATGATTGGTGAGCTCACATTCTTCCTTGGTTTTCAAGTCAAGCAAATGAGAGAAGGGATTTTCATCTCTCAAGAAAAGTATACCAAGGATCTTCTCAAAAGATTCAAGATGGAAGAATGCAAACCAATCAAGACCCCAATGCCATCTAATGGACATCTCGACCTAGATGAGGGAGGTAAACCGGTTGATCAAACTCTCTACCGTTCTATGATTGGTAGTTTGTTATACCTTACCGCATCTAGGCCCGATATCATGTTTAGTGTGTGCATGTGTGCTCGCTTTCAAGCGTGCCCTAAAGAACCTCACTTAAGTGCCATAAAAAGAATCTTAAGATATCTTAAGCACACCCCAAGTATTGGTCTTTGGTATCCCAAAGGAGCTAGATTCCAACTAGTTGGCTATTCCGATTCGGATTATGCCGGTTGCAAAATTGATAGAAAAAGCACATCCAGAGGGTGCCATTTGCTTGGGAGGTCTTTAGTATCTTGGTCATCTAACAAGCAAAATAGTGTGGCTTTGTCCACCGCCGAGGCGGAATACATTGCCGCGGGGGCTTGTTGTGCACAAATCTTATATATAAAACAAACCCTCCTAGACTATGGAATTGTTCTTGAAAAGGTGCCACTTTTATGTGATAATGAAAGTGCCGTTAAAATTGCTAACAATCCGGTACAATACTCTCGCACCAAGCACATTGATATCCGCCACCACTTTCTAAGAGATCACGTTGCTAAAAATGATATATCACTAGAAGGTGTAAGAAGTGAAAATCAATTAGCGGATATCTTCACTAAACCTTTGGATGAGGCCACCTTTTGTAGGTTGAGAAGTGAACTCAATGTGCTTGACTCTAGTAACTTTAAAAAATAAGCTTGTGTTGTCCCTTGCATTGCATTGTATTATATGTCATGTTTAATTACCCGTAATGCATCTAGGGATTGGCTAACATGGTTACGATAACCCTCCTTTGGAGGAGTGAAGAAGCCTAACCGTGGATCAAACTTGACAAGCAACCTAGCTTTACTTATTTGTATTGCATTGCATATGCATGGTTGTTGCTTTGTCATTTCTTTTTGGTTTAGTTTTGAGCAACCTCTGTGTTCGTCCATGGATAGAGAGAGCATTTGACGCTCCTAAGGGTTCACAACTCTATTGCATGGCCATACGTTGCTCCTCGGGTGTTTGTTGCCTATTTTCTTAAAAATAATATTAGCCTAAGGCAAACTATTTTGAAAAACTTGAGGGTTTGAGTGAGGTCACTCATATCAGGTTCCAATTGGTGTTTATTTGTGTCTCTTTGAATTGGAACTTGATTGGGAGAAGTCGCGTCGAAGTTCGAATTGAAGAAAGGCGAATAACAGTGACCGGACGCTGGACCGGACGCTGCACCGGACGCAGTGATGCTTCACCACCGCGTCCAGTCCCGGCGACCACCAGCGCGTCCGGTCATCCAGAAGACCATCTCCTGACCCAGTGACCGGACGCTGCACCGGACGCGCTGCTGTTGACCACCGCGTCCGGTCCCGGTAACCACCACCACGTCCGGTCATTCGCGATGACTTTCCCGGGTAACCCTCGACCGGACTCTGTCCGCGTCCGGTCAGTCCTAACCGGACGCGTTCGGTCGCTCTAGGTGCTTACTGGAGTGTGACCGGACGCTGCACCACCGTGTTCGGTCAAATCGACCACCGCGTCTGGTCATCGTATGCCGAGCGGATCTAACCCTTCATATATTTCTTCGTTCCCGATCTATTCGTCTTCATCCTATCGCCGCCCGTGCCCTAGCCGCCGCTTTCTCGCCGAATCCGCCGCCTCCCTAGCCCTAGGTCGCCGGAGTTCGTGCCACCGCCGCGCCCTGCCCTCCTCCTCCGGTGAGCCGCCTGCACAGCTCCGCCGCACTGCACCGCCTCCGCCCGCGCCGTATCGCGCGACCCGCACCCGCCGTGTCCGCTGCTCTTGCCACCGCCGTCCCACTGCCGCCGTGACTTGCTGCCGCCGGTGAACCTCGCCACCTCCACCTCCGGCCACCCATTGACTGCTCCTCCCTCGCGCACTTCCTCGCTTGGCCATCGCAGTGTTGCCCTAACCCTAACCCTAGGGTTCGTGCAACGTCGTCTCGGCCGTTCGTCGTCGAAGTTTCTTCGCGCGACGTCTTCTTCGCGAGGTTGTTTCGCGTCACCTTGTTCTCCTTATTAGGTTTTGCCGAAAGTTCATCATTGATATCCTAATTATCTTTTGTTTCGGCAAATCAGCGCTCGTCCGGCGTATTCGGGAGGTCTCGCGAACTAGGTCATCTTACCTTTTCACCGTCTACTCGTCGATCCGAGGTAGCTATCGCGTTTCGATTCATATCTTATCTTATTTTCTTGCTATCTCTAGGGTTTCGTACCTTTTAGATTATATATGTTGCTTATAGTAGATCCATCTATTCCGTCTTTTCAGCGAGTTTGTCGGTGTGTCGGGGTGACTGCTGTTCAGTTGTTGAATCCGAGGCCAAGCCTGCGGATACGGATTGAGGCCAAGCCTCTTGAGTGTCAGTACACCATCTTTCAGAGGATTCCCGATAGTTTGACAGCATGGTTCGTTGCAAGAATGCCGGTGGTGCTCCTAGTGACGGGGACGATAGTCCTCCTCGTCTGTCTGAGGTTGCGCGTGGCAAGCGTATTAAGATTACGGCCAGAAAGAAGAAGACCCTTACTGATGTAGAGATCGCTCAGGCAGTCACCGATGCAGCTAAGCAGGCAGAGAGGGGAGGCAGGAGCATTGGCGAGCGTCGCTTTCATCTTGAAGGTCGACAGCTCGGTACAGAGGCCACAAAGGGCACAGAGGTGACAGAGGATGCAGATGCTATGTCAGTTGATCCACCTGCAGAGGCTCCAGAAGGGACATAGGAGCAGCCAGCTCAGACTCCACCGCGTCGCCGCTCCACACGCACACGAGCTCAGGTGACTCCTAGGCCAGAGGGCCAGCGTCGTGGAGGACGTCCACCTCCCAGGGCTAGAGGTTCACCCCCAGTCGAGCACTTTGACTTGAGGGGTGCTACAGCACGTCAGGTGCAAGGTTTGAGATTTGTTGAGGTCAGCCGGTGGTTCCCACCTCAGCGGGATTTCAGAGCTTCAGAGGGATTCTATACACCTTTACAGGAGGATTTCTATAGAGATTATGTTGACAGTGGCATTGCTTTTCGACCACAGAGGGTCTGTCGCATTGAGTCTCTGTTGACGGTCCTTAAGTACCAAATATAGTTATCAAATAAATAAAGAAAAGGATCCAAATGCAACCAACACCTAGACTTAGGGTTTTATCTGACAGAATTCCACGAGTTTTGGTGTTTGTCTGTTTCTGCAGGGGGTTATCAGAAAATACGGAGGAAAGGCCCATACGTCGGGTTTACATAGAGATAATAACGTGTTCACCGATTTTCTATCATCTAGAAGACTCCAGAAGCCACGAGATCGAACGGGAGGCCGAACGGGCCCGGAGGCAGGGCGCCCACCCTGCTCCCTAGGGCGCCCGCCCTGGCCTGAGAGCCAATCAGGCTCCGTCTCGCGGATTATGCTCCACCGACCTAAGGGATCAAGGAAAACCGTGCGATTAATGTCGGTTTGATCCGACGGCCCACGTTCACTTGAGGGGGCTATATAAGCAGGACCCCTGGCCCCTGGAGGAGGCACTCCCTCATTCTCAATTCCTCAAACCCTAATCTCAGGAGGAGAGTCTCTGATCAAGCCCTAGAGCCACCACATCAACTAGATCTCTAGTATAGCATAGCTACATAGGATTAGAACTAGAAGGAGTCAATCTTCGATTGGTTTCCGGATCTGTCAAGAGGATTCTTGGTAATTCCTTTACTGTTCTTCATTGTTCATCTTTGTTCTTCAATATTATGAATACAACTTTGTTCTATTTCAATATATTGATTATGACTATGCTCTACTTGTTTATGTTTGCAATTATATTGTTCTTAGTTTATCGTAGTTATACGCTTGGCTTAGTTAGATTGGAATTATATACATGTTTAGGATCGTATAGCGTTTATCCATCGGATCCATGGGTAAATGATAAATATTGTGTAGGCGTGGTGCTTAGACCATATTTATCTACGATTGCACCTTATATGCCGGATCGTGGGGTGGTCCACGATGGTGACAGCTTCGTTGGTTCTTATATAGTCCCCCTCCCGTGTGTAAGGCAGGCAGAGCAACATTATTACGGGGGAGTGATTGCTATGTTTCTCATCTTCCTTGATAATATCACTATGCATGGGCGTAGTCCTTTTTCACAATGATTGCCAAGTGTACTTACACTAACTATGATATGCTAGACTTTATAGTTAAGAATAACTTAGGAAATATCCTTGTAGTTCGTCCTAATACCATGCTAATGACTTGCTAGAATATCTGTTGAGGTGCTTATCATTATTATATGTTGCTAGCTGATCAGATTAATTATCTTTGTCACCATTTATACTTTATCTATATTTTATGTGACACTTACCCCTGTATGCAAGAGATAGATGAATGCTCTCACTTATACATGCAATGATTGATACTCATTCCTATATTCCATTCCATAATCAACATTGATGTTAGTAATCCCTTCCCAGTGGTAAAAATATAAATAACGATACCTGAAATACTTTCCGGTTAAAATGCTACATCGGTATTAATCTGTGCGCTTGCAGATCTTATTTATTATTTATTTAGAAGAGCAGTTGCATATTTCAATACCGCGTCTCTCATGTCATGCTGGGGATGACAACTTGGCTTAAGTGGCATGAGGGATAGGTTCGGCATTTTTGGCGCCGTTATCAGAATTAGAAAACTAAGTCTACTTTTGGTAATGACGTTAAGAATGCCCAACAAGCATTTTTGGCGCCGTTGCCGGGGAAGGTTGATTTACTAACAAGGAATGAATACGAAATTTGAGTCATCATTCGCATCATTAAGTGATTGAGATCATCAATTCTCCCATACAGATTTACCCCTGTATTTTTCCATTCTTATTATTTTGCAGGGTGATGTATGAATAGAGGACATCTTCCAGAAAATTTTGTTGACAACCCCAAAGCATTAATCAGAGGGGCAAGAGCCAAGCTCAAGAAGTCAACACTTCGACGCAACACTTCATCCAATTCAGAAGACCGCCGAAGTTTCATCCGGAATTTGTCAACAGAGTTCGCAGCCATGGCGAACAAGACGATCCGCGAGTTCTCAGCTCCCACTACGGACAACATCCGCACTGGACCTGCCGCGGCCATCGACAAGAACTTTGAGCTCAAGCCAGGGCTCATCAACATGGTACAAGCCAACCAGTTTTGTGGGAAGCCGCACGAAGATGCAAGTGCTCATCTCCAACACTTCCTGAAGATTTACAGCACATTCACTATATTAGATGTTCCCAGAGACGCCATACTACTTCGCCTTTTCCCATTCTCACTATTGGGGAGAGCGAAGCAGTGGTTCTACGCGACGAAGGATAAGAACACTACGTGGGCACTCTGCTCTACGAACTTTCTGGCTAAGTTCTTTCTCATGGGCAAGACCAATGCTCTCCGTGGGAAGATTACAAGTTTTCAGCAACAACATGATGAATCCGTTCCAGAAGCATGGGAGCGCTTTCAAGATTACATCCTAGAATGTCCCCATCATGGAATGGAAAGCTGGCTACTTATGCAGACTTTCTATCATGGGCTCATCACTAGTGCTCGTGAGACCATGGATGTTGCAGCTGGAGGCGCATTTCTATCACTCACCATACCACAAGCTACAGCCCTTGTGGAGAAGATGGCGTCCAACCAAGGTTGGAACGAAGAGAGGACTCAAACACGCAAGAAGGGTGGAGGTATGTACCAGCTCAAGGAGGTAGACATGCTGTCTGCAAAGTTAGACCTACTCATGAAAAAGCTCGATGACAAAGCTGGAGACAAAAGAGAAGTCATGAACGTCTACGACTCTCACATGACTTGTGAGGAATGTGGAGATACTGGACACTCAGGCAATCACTGCCCTGAGATGCTTGAGGATGCAAGGTACATCAACAACAACAACAACTACAACTGTCCTCAACAAAATCAAGGTTGGAATCAACAGAGGCCTAACTACTCAGGTAACTACTCAGGTAATTATCAAGGTAATAACTCTTACAACAACAATAATAATTTTCCACCCCTGAGAGAGTTAGTGTCTAATCAAGGAAAGCTAATGGATAACTTGTCTAAGAAATTGACATCCAATGATAAAATACTAGAAGACATAAATAATAGAATGGATAATTTCTCTACTGCCATCAAAAACCAAATTAGCTTTAATAAAATGATTGAATCTCAGTTAAATCAAATAGCTGCTGCTGTTCCTGCTACTAACCCCGGTATACCATCACAACCGGAAGGATTAGAATATGCAAATCTTGTAGATATGTTTGATGCAGGTAACTATTGGAGTAATCCCGCTGTCGGAGTACATAATGACCTTCTGCCAGTCAAGAGAGGCGATCCAGGACGCCCCGTCATCCCGATCTCCATCGGCATGGTGGACTTCCCAGAAGCACTCTGTGACTTTGGCTCCAGCGTCAACATTATGCCCAGGGTACTCTATAAAAAATTCTTTACATATCCTTTATCAGAAACAACTATGTGTTTGCAGCTTGCAGATCGGACACTAAGCTTTCCTAAAGGAATATTAAAGAACATGTGTGTCCGAGTTGGTACCTCGTACGCTTCAGCTGACTTTGTGGTGATAGAGACCGGGTCCGATGAGAGGTCACCAGTTATTCTGGGAAGGCCATTCCTGAACACCTCGGGAGCTGTCATCTACGCCAGCGCTGCGAAGATCAACTTCAACATCAAGGGGAGGAAGGAGACGTTTTCCTTCAAGAACAAGATTACACAAATCCCAGAGCAACCCCAACATGAACCAAGGAAGAGGACCAACAGGAGGAACAAGCAGAACAAGAACAACCAAGGATGGACCGAATCAGCTAAGATGGTCACTGCAGTTCAAGGAGGTCAAGATGGTCGACTCAAGTCGCCCTTCCTGAACAAGAAGGACGACCCAGGTATGCCAAACATTGAGTGCTCAATCAATGGATACTCCTTTCAGAAGGCGCTCTGCGACACTGGATCAGACGTCAACATAATGGCCACAATCACCTATCAGCTCTTGTACGGAACCATGCCCTTAAAACCAACATACACTCAGCTCCAGATGGCAGATCAGACATCCCGAAAGGTCGAAGGTATAGTAACCGATGTCCCTGTTAAAATTAACGATCATTTTGTCCATACAGACTTTTAGGTCATTGACATGGGAGACGACGAGTACGATCCACCCATCATCCTAGGAAGACCGTTCCTAGGCACCGTCAAAGCAATCATCTACATTGGAACCGGAGAAGTCTATATGCATTTCCCCTCTGAGAAGGTACGCCGCTACTTTAATGACCCTAACTATATAGTTGAAGATTCTAAGCAGGTTAGGACAAGAAGAAGGCGACGTAACCGTAACCAAAGGAGGCAAACCATCAAGGACGTATGGGCAGACTATGAAGGAGAGGTCATAAGGCCCGAGGATACACAACAGGAGACCGAAGCACCAAGTCGGGTATGCAAGGTGAAGACAGTTACACAAGAAGAGGAGGCGCTGCCGGAACCACCGTCTACGCCACCCAAATCCCAGGACAACTAAGAAGAAAAGAAGTCCTGTTCGGAGGACTTAAAAACACCGAACGCCATGCCAAGAGGTAAACTTGGTAGTTATCATTTTTCCTTTAATTATTGCTCAGTTAATCATGTTCATTCTGTCTAAAAAATGTTAAAAACAGTAAGCCCCATGTGAGTATGCGAGTGGCATAAAACTCATAAGTACATTCACTGTGGTGGCATAAAAAAAATAATAATATATTTTTTCTGTTCTATAAAAATGGAAATAAAAATAGAGAGTGACATTTATCAAGGAAGCTCAAACATGATAAAGGCTAGATATTTATGCTAACGCTTAATCAAGTTCCACGAAGCTTTGTTGTCTATTTGAGCTCCACAGAATTCAGAAAGACTAGCAGATGGAGGACATCCTAATCGTTGTCAGGGTGCTGCCGACATTCAAATACACCTCTGCACCTGCTAGCTACATCAGAAGAAATTACGTCAAGATCCAGCTTGGGGGAGAGCACCCCCATTTATCCGATAAGTATGTTTATCTACATTTATACCTATGCTTTATTAAAATAAAAAGATGCATAATCATGAAAACCCAAATAAATATTTTGTGTTTATATATATTTGCTTAGTTTAATAAATAAATAAAGTAGCTATGCTAAACTGAATCTTGAAAATAAAACTCTAGCATGGATATGATGAATAGTTGCTCTGCCTAATTTTCAAATTTGTTCTCTCTCTAGTTTGGACATAACTGTTATAATTTAAAACTGGCTCTAAACCTAAACTAGTGGGAAGAGAACTTGATCTGAAGTCTAAGTTGTTAACGGATATGATATGGGAAGGTTGAGCTGCTGTTTATCTGTTCCTAGAGATGCTAGAATTCTGGAGAATTTTATCTTTGAAAATCTTTAAAATGTTGCATGATGAGTTCCTGTATGATGAGAGTTTAAATTCCTACCACAGCCATATATACATGCTTGTTAGATTAAGAGCCGCACTTTTACTACTTACTGCTTTTGGGCATTGAGTGTGGTCAAGCTGTGTAGACCCTTAGGAACTTGTCATGTGGTTAAAATCAAGATTCACTTGCACGTTCACTCATACATGTTGCTTCTACTCCGGAAGTACGCATCCACATATATCCACTCATTTCCATCTCCAGATTCACCCAAAATTATTCTACTCCTGACCCGGGAGAGAATACCCAAAAACATTATCCCATTCCTGTTATTCCCTGTGAAGTTAATGCTCAAGTCATTTCTACTACCACTTGCTATATTTTCAAAAGAGGGAGATTGCTCTAAAAAAATAAATACGAGGAAATAAAAAGGAGCAAGTGCTCGGAACCTCGAAGAAAGAAAAAGTGAGACGAGAGGTAAAAATGGACAAGTGTCCGATAGTAGAATTAGGGGTACAATACCCACCTGAGAGAAAAAAAGAGAAAAAAATATAGAGCATCTCATTCCTCTCAAAAGTTTTAAAAAGCAAGAAAGGTATGTATTCCCTCAAAAAGAGCATTAGACTTTTGTTATCACCATCATCACCATACACCACTCATTCACCACACATGCACATCTTGATTTGACTTATTGACTTATTTCTCTGGATCCATGGTTTGACTATGCAATAAATGTTCTATGAGTATGTATACTGTATCTCCCATCTATGAGCTCCAGATATCAAAGCCTTATTAGAGTAGGGTGAGAGAGAAGGCAATATCACTACGCCTTATACCATAAATACCACATACTTTGAGAGAGAAGGCATATACCATTACTGCCTTGGTAAGGATCCAGAAATACCACAAAAGAGAGACCCGAGAAAGTCATACAAGGAATCTCTGAGTTTCATTTGAAAAATTTGCAAAAAAACTCCAGAGCTATAGCTGATCAAGAATAAGAGACATGGCGTTTGACTAGACCGTTCTATCTTTTAACCACTCAAGATGCAGGTGACGGTTGCAAGCCCCATGGTGAAAGGTAAAATGAGTAAGTTTTAAGTCTTGACAGTTTACTCTAACTCAGGGATGAGACCTTATTTGAAAGCATATGTACCGTCAACGTTCAAAGGCGTTGCAGCAACTTCTGATCCATAATGAGTCTATCCTTGCTCAGGGACGAGCAAGAGGTAAGCTTGGGGGAGTTTGTTGACGGTCCTTAAGTACCAAATATAGTTATCAAATAAATAAAGAAAATGATCCAAATGCAACCAACACCTAGACTTAGGGTTTTATCTGACAGAATTCCACGAGTTTTGGTGTTTGTCTGTTTCTGCAGGGGGTTATCAGAAAATACGGAGGAAAGGCCCACACGTCGGGTTTACATAGAGATAATAACATGTTCACCGATTTTCTATCATCTAGAAGACTCCAGAAGCCACGAGATCGAACGGGAGGCCGAACGGGCCCGGAGGCAGGGCGCCCGCCCTGCTCCCTAGGGCGCCCGCCCTGGCCTGAGAGCCAATCAGGCTCCGTCTCACGGATTATGCTCCACCGACCTAAGGGATCAAGGAAAACCGTGCGATTAATGTCGGTTTGATCCGACGGCCCACGTTCACTTGAGGGGGCTATATAAGCAGGACCCCTGGCCCCTGGAGGAGGCACTCCCTCATTCTCAATTCCTCAAACCCTAATCTCAGGAGGAGAGTCTCTGATCAAGCCCTAGAGCCACCACATCAACTAGATCTCTAGTATAGCATAGCTACATAGGATTAGAACTAGAAGGAGTCAATCTTCGATTGGTTTCCGGATCTGTCAAGAGGATTCTTGGTAATTCCTTTACTGTTCTTCATTGTTCATCTTTGTTCTTCAATATTATGAATACAACTTTGTTCTATTTCAATATATTGATTATGACTATGCTCTACTTGTTTATGTTTGCAATTATATTGTTCTTAGTTTATCGTAGTTATACGCTTGCTTAGTTAGATTGGAATTATATACATGTTTAGGATCGTATAGCGTTTATCCATCGGATCCATGGGTAAATGATAAATATTGTGTAGGCGTGGTGCTTAGACCATATTTATCTGCGATTGCACCTTATATGCCGGATCGTGGGGTGGTCCGCGATGGTGACAGCTTCGTTGGTTCTTATATAGTCCCCCTCCCGTGTGTAAGGCAGGCAGATCAACATTATTACAGGGGAGTGATTGCTATGTTTCTCATCTTCCTTGATAATATCACTATGCATGGGCGTAGTCCTTTTTCGCAATGATTGCCAAGTGTACTTACACTAACTATGATATGCTAGACTTTATAGTTAAGAATAACTTAGGAAATATCCTTGTAGTTCGTCCTAATACCATGCTAATGACTTGCTAGAATATCTGTTGAGGTGCTTATCATTATTATATGTGGCTAGCTGATCAGATTAATTATCTTTGTCACCATTCATACTTTATCTATATTTTATGTGACACTTACCCCTGTATGCAAGAGATAGATGAATGCTCTCACTTATACATGCAATGATTGATACTCATTCCTATATTCTATTCCATAATCAACATTGATGTTAGTAATCCCTTCCCAGTGGTAAAAATATAAATAACGATACCTGGAATACTTCCCGGTTAAAATGCTACATCGGTATTAATCTGTGCGCTTGCAGATCTTATTTATTATTTATTTAGAAGAGCAGTTGCATATTTCAATACCGCGTCTCTCATGTCATGCTGGGGATGACAACTTGGCTTAAGTGGCATGAGGGATAGGTTCGGCATTTTTGGCACCGTTATCAGAATTAGAAAACTAAGTCTACTTTTTTTAATGACGTTAAGAATGCCCAACAGTCTCTTGTTGAGGTAGTGGGTGAGCAGCTTCGTCTGCACCTGTCCTTTCTACCGGGCTTGTCTGACTTTCTTGGACAGACAGGTGCATACTGCGGCACTTGGGTTAGAGAGTTCTATGCTTCATTGTGGATTGATCCGGCCCATGAGTTCATACACTTTGCTTTCCGAGGCCGCGACCACAGATTGTACAGCACCAGAGTGCGGGAGATTCTCAGACTCCTAGCTTTAGACACGAAGATTCATCAGCTCTGCTTTGGTTAGACAGCTCCACCTAGACGCCCTCATGGCGGTACTGTGCCTCCTACAGATCTGATCCGACCCTGCTTCCGTGAGCCTTTTGGCGAAGGGTCTCGTCGCACACCTGCCAGTTTGACACCACTTGCCCGAGTCCTGGATGCTATTATCAGGCGTACACTTCTTCCCAGGTTGGGCTACAAAGAGGGATTGACCAGGATGCAGTTGTGGGTTATTCACCACCTTCTCTCACAGATACCTTTTGATATATGGGATCTTATGCTTAGTAAGATGGAGGACACCCTGGCAGAAGGCTTCAAAGGACACCGTCAGCTGCCCTATGCTCATTGGATTTGCTTCAACATCCGATCTGCACTTGAGCTTCCTGTAGAGATTAGAGCTGAGATATCTGATACTACCACTGCCTTTCCTGAGTATGATATCCGTCAGTTATGGGCTTCAGTTACGAGAGAGCAGGCCCCAGTGTCAGGACAGCGCGAGAGACCTGAGGTGCCTGAGACAGCAGCTGAGCAGGACGCCACCGTTGAGGGTCTTGCTGAGGCAGAGCTTGCGAATCTAGATGCTCAGCCTGCTGATCTAGCCGAGGATAAGGCCTCTGACAGCACTAATGAGGATTATGAGCCCATCCCCAGGTATCGGTCTCCTCGACCTCATGACCACGAGGCTGGTGGCTCTGATTCAGCCTCCCACTCAGACCCAGCCATGGTGGCTATACTTAAGAGGCTGACCCAGGCACAGGAGCTTCAGCTACAGAGGCAGGCTCAGGACACAGCTGCAGCCTTTGCTCAGATCTAGGCTCGACAGAACGAGTTCCAGAGACAACAGCTTGAGATCCAGCGTCAGCAGTTTGAGATGCAGCGACAGCAGGCAGCAAACCAGCAGCAGTACTTAGATCTTCTGCGTCACCTAGTCATAGTTAGGGTTCCTCCACCTACATCTGTCCTGACTCCAGCTTTACAGTCTAGTGGCCCTTCGAGTCAGGGACAACCGAGCTTTCAGTTCACCTCTCCACAGCAGCAGGTCCCCCAGTCATTTCAGTCCCCGAGCTATACGCCCATTCAGATGGGGTTCACTCCTTCAGACCAGCCTCGCCCTCACCAACTGACAGGCACACCTTTCATTGATTTTAGTGTCACATATAGCGAGTTGACTGGTCAGCCGACGCCCTCGCACACTACTTTTGCTATTTCTTCAGGGTTATCCACTTCAGAGGCAGTTGTTCCTCCTATGACAGGGACGGGCATTACAGAGACAGTTCCTTCATCAGTTGCCTCGACAGATCCCCCAGCTGTTGGCTCACTTCAGGCACAGGTCACAGAGACTGCTCCACTAGTTGCTACTTCGTCAGCACCTGTACCTGTTGTTCAGACCCAGACCGCTTCGCTGCCGCGTGCTTCTTCAGAGGGTCAGCCTAACAGCTCCGAGTCCGAGGAAGATACTTCGTAGTTCGTGATTACTCCGCGCTCCTCGGCACCCGACTCGACTCCGTCTGTTCCCCCGTCAGATCCTTAGATTAGTTTTTGGCGGTTGATGCCAAAGGGGAAGAGAGAGTAGATTCAGGGGGAGTTTTGATAGAGGGTTTTCGTTTTTATTTGTGTGCTACATTCATGCATCATGTTTACATTTCAGTACTTGCATTCTTGTGACTGTGGTCGTGTGAGATACTTTGAGTCTATTTGATCTATCTAGTCTCAGTTTTAAATTATGTCACTTGTTTGATTATAGCTCATAAGGTTGTGCTTCCGTGCCTTACTCCGATTTCTTTTGAGCTATATCTTTTTGTGTACTAACGTTTCATGTCTTATCTTATGAGTACACTCTGTTGGCTTAGGGCACATAAGCAATTCCTAAACCCTTGTGCTTATTGCTTTTTGCTTATGTGAACCAAGCATGCTCGAAAACCTAAACTCCTATCTTTTGAATCTTAGTGTTGTCATCAATCACCAAAAAGGGGGAGATTGAAAGCATCTAGGCCCCGAGAGTTGGTTTCGGCAATTGATGACAACGCTTTATTACCACGACTAACGTGTGTTTTGCAGAAACTTTGGTAAGTTAGGTCATGGAGGTGATCACTGCTTTGGGCACCATGGTATTCATGCCCCTTGATGGAAATCATTTCAGTTTTCAAAGGAGTGACGTCAAGATTAAGGACGGTTAGTTCCGGATGTCAAGGTGTTGAGTTACATTCGGAATAGTCGTTAGGATCTTCGTTTTCTCTTTTGGCCGTACTATAAAGGGGAGCATGAGCGGGTAGCTTGACCTAGGTGAGTCTTATGTTTAGGTGTGGTGCACACTTGTTAAACTTAGCACTAGGCAGCTCTAGAATAGCTCAAAGTTCAGTTGGAAGCAACTTGGTTCAAGTTGCGTCGCGTTTCGGAGTGTTTAGAGGGTTTTTCCCTTGACCGGACGCGGTTCCCGGCTTGACCGGACGCGTCCGGTCAGTTCAAAACCGCGACTGTGTTTTGGCGCTGACGACCGGACGTGGCCCTTGCGAGGACCGGACGCAGTGGTCAGGGCTGACACGTGTCACTTGAGGGAAACCATCTAATCGGACGCGACTGGGGTGTGATCGGCGCGTCTGGTCACATTCCAGTAAGGTCCTTTGACGACTGGACGCGTCCGGTCATCACTGATCGGACGCAGTCGCACGTCCGGTCTCGTTATAGTAAGCTCCCTGCACGACCGGACGCGTCAGGTCACCCCTGACCGGCGCGTCCGGTCACTCAACCGAAGTTTTAGAATTTCGACCGTTACGAGCGACCGGCGCGTCCGCTCACTTCGACCGGTGCGTCCGGTCACCTCGTATTTTGCTGAGTTGGCAGGTAATGATTTGTTTTCAACTGTGGGGTGTATAAATACATCCCCACCACCTCTTTTAGAGGTCTCTTGCTCATTTGTTCAGCTGAGAAACACCTTTGGAGTGCAAGGAAGTGCAAGAGCTCTAGTGAGGAGTGTGATTTGAGAATCAAAGCTTGAGAGTTCCTCACTAGTGATTAGAGAGTAGCAAGTGTGCATCCTCCTTCTCATTAGGCTCGTTGTGGTCAAGTGAGAGTTCTAGCTTGTTACTCTTGGTGATCGCCATCACCTAAACGGCTTGGTGGTGATTGGGAGTTTGGTGATCATCCGGCGGAGCTTGTGGATGACCCAACTCATCTTGTGAGCAGTTTTGGGTGATTCACCACGACGGAGTGTCGAAGAATCAGCCCGTAGAGAGCACTTGATCCTTGCGCGGATCAAGGGGGAGCTATACCCTTGCGCGGGTGCTCCAACGAGGACTAGTGGGGAGTGGCGACTCTCCGATACCTCGGAAAAACATCGCCGTGTTCCTTGCCCTTACTTTCAAGCATTTACATTCTCGTATTTACATTCATTGCTTGATTTACTTTCCTAGAATTGCCATGCTAGACTAGGTTTGAAAACTAGGGTGCAAAACTTTTACCGGTAGAATCTCTAGGAACACAAGTAGGCACTAGGGGTCAATTCTGGCTTGTAGGATTTAATTCTTGCAATTAATTTTTAAAAAAGCCCAATTCACCCCCCCTCTTGGGCATCTTGATCCTTTCACCGCCATGACTAGCACTATCCGACCGTCATGTCCTGGGATTTCTGGGGCTCGACCTTATCCGTTTCCCGTCGACCTCCCTCAGCTACGTCCCGACCCAGCCTCGACCGCCATTAGTCGAACAAAGGGACCACGACCCATACGTCGACCACAGGGAATCACACGTCCTCTACAGCACCCTGGATGTCCCGTCGTCCAGTCATCAACATCACCACGACGCCCCAGGGATGGCCTGCATGCACTGGGGCACGCCGCTACAGCAATCTAGAGTGCCCGCTCCGCCTTCTCCTCCAAGGCACCCCTAGGGTTTGTAAACCTTATCCTCCCCTTGAGTCTATAAAAGGGGAGGGCAAGGAGCTCCCTAGGGAGGACGACAGACAAAAAACAAGATAGACATCTTCCCCGCTTCTGAGATCAACATCTCAAGCAACACTCCATTGTACTCTTTCTTTGAGACTTGGGACCGGTTCCCTCTCTCACGGCTTGTAACCCCTACGCAAGCACTTAGGTGCAAGGAAATACAATACTCTCCCCTCCCCGCTGGACGTAGGGCCTTATTTGCCCGAATCAGGATAAACCCCCGTGTATTCTCTTTGCATCACCATCCGAAGTAGAGAGCATGCAGTATAAATTCACTCGTTGGCTTAGGGCCCTCCTGGGTCCAAACACCGACACACATGAAACATGCATTTGAAACACTAGTTGCAACACCGGATCTACTTTTGAAACATCTAAATGAAACACTTACAACATATGTACAAAACAGTTAAAACACTCGAAACATGCGTAGGAAACACTTGAAAAAAACACCTGAAAACACTTCATATGTGTGAAGACATATGCAACATCCAGATGAAACACTTACAAACATATGTCTGGAAAATGAGATGAAACATTTGGAACATAAAATTAAACATACATGTATAGCCACTACAACATGTGTAACATTCTGATATTCTTTTGCAACATCAAGATGAAACATTTGAAACACTTGAAACATACTTTTGCAACATGGACTTTGCTTGGACGAATGGAGGCACGCTAGCACATGGACCTCGCTGTGTGGCACCGGCACGGGCAACTCGCTGGTGGGCGCAGCGTCACATGAATCTTATTCCCCTCACCTGCTTGCTGGAGCATCCGTCGTGGAGGCTCACCGGCTCGATGGAGGCGGCTGTGGCTTGCTAGCTCGGTGGAGGCGGTCACAGCGAGGAGGTAGTGCGGTGGAGGCGGGCGAGACAGACTAGGCCCGGTGGGGAATGCGGCGCGAAGGAGGCAGCGCGGAGGAGGCCACAGGAGATGGGGCGTGGCGCGGCAGGGGCGTGGCGCTGCGGGGGACCAGGGATGGCAAGGCAGAGTGGGGTAGGGGGATGGGCACGGCGATGCAGGGAGGAAACGACGCAGCGAGCATCGGGGCGCGCAGACGGGACGAGCGGATAGAGTCGCTGGGTGAGCGGCACGTGCGGGAATGTGCGGAGGAAGGCGTCCGGCCGTCTTAATTGTATCATTATGTATTGAAGAACACGAAATAAGATTAGACTGTAGTTTACATGCCATCGGCTTATCCAATCCAACAACCTAAAAGTTGATCAGGTCCGTATGTGTTTGAAACCCAATGGTCCAAAGACACTCCCATAAATAAACGGTTGCAGGATATATATGGCCAATTTGGCCATGACCCTAGATAAGGCTTGTGATTTGAGAAGCAAAGCTACTAGTCGGTCAGAGGAATGAACCAACACAGGCATCTGTGCTGGTGCTGGTGGCTGGCGTTCCCTTGCTGCCGCTCGTTCGTCAGTGAGTGACAAGGACGTCGCAGCTGGATGAAATGTTGCGAGACCGGCTTCAATTCCAGACACTCTCGAGCTTGTTGTGGCTGTGCACACGTGACGTGACGATGACCATTACTCCGTTAGCCAAGAAAAAACATTAGTGGACCAATCAGGGTGATACACACAGACGTAGAGTCGTAGACACATACAAACCCAAGGCAGCCAGGTTTTAAACATAGTTTGTCTGATTGTCTCACCATCACGGACCCTTTGAGCAAGCAACGCTCCTCGCTCCATCACACGCTAGCCACGCTAATCTCGTGTAATTCAGTCAGAACCCAGTTTTCTGGCGGAGTGGCACGAAGAAGATCGATGCTGACTTGCTGAGACGTGTCTACGTGGACTGGATGGTGGATGGTGTGGCAAAATTAGCTAGCAGTGCCCCGTGCCCCCAACCCATCATCCATAGGTGTCTCAGGTCCAGAATTTCGACCCGGACCCCCGAAAACATCAGCGGAAAGGTAACCCAGCATAGCAGGGTGGGCAGTGGACGACTGGACGGATTTGTGATTGGGCGAGCACGTTTACTGGACACGTATGGATGAGGGATGACTCGACGCCCTGGCAGCCGGGCTCGCTCCGTGGGCGCTTGGGCGGTGGCAAGGACGTCGCAGCAAGCGTCGCGGGAGGGGGTGGATATTTTTTAATACGCAAAAAATTTGAGTATCATTGTATTAAGTAGAAGAGTTTAAACAAACAAATAAGCATACAACGCGCTTCTATCGATCGATTGCCAAAGGAGGTCAACATAGCACAGCCGAAGCTGGACCATCCAAACAAAAGACCTCTTATTTGGATATTACAAAAGTTTAGTTGTCCCGTAGCAACGCACGGGCACGAACCTATTACATAAAAAGGAACAACCAATACTGACGCAGATCTGCGACCTAGGAGGTGGCCTTGCATCTTCGCGGCTACCTGGACGAGCCCTTATCAACGGTCGGGAAGAGCGCGTCGAAGAGCTTGTCAAAAGGCCTCTGGCTCTGACACAGATGGCGCTGATAGACCTTTGGTATAGCTCATACGTTGCATGATCAATACCTCATCTCGTTTGAAAGCTGGTACTCGGGAGAGACTCTGAGCCGTCAGCCGCCTGCTCCGCCATGGCAGCACCGGTTTAGCAGGAGGCTGCCTGGGAGGCTCACGAATCAGCGGAGGGTCCCTTTTACGCGTCACTTTGTTGCTGAAGCTGTCGAGGTGGTGTTTGGCGAAGTCGTCGTTGTCCATAGTTTGGTGAGTATCCATCAGCGGTGAACTGGGAGGGCCAGCATCCACCGTGAGGTCGACTGGTCCAAAACCTGACGGGTGGCTGAGCTCCGTGTTTGTCTTCGGCGAGTCCACTACCCACTGAATGAGGCGCGGGGAGGTGTCCGCATCTCACGGGAGACCACCGCTAGGTCCTCATCCTCTAGCTAGAGGGTCACCACCACCGGGGCCCTGTAGTGGAGGGGGTGGCGCCGAAGGTGACGACAGGCGCTCAAGGGAAGGCCACGCGACGATCTGACTGCCGACGAGCAAGGCAGCGAACATTGGGTCCTCTGAGATGTTGCAATCATACGTGGCGTCTGGGTACAGCGTCAGCGACTCAGCGTCAACGGACGCCTCCGCCAACGGGGTGGATGTGGATATGGAGCCATGGAGGGACCTGTGCCGGCCGGCCACATGCCCACATCACCTGAACCGCGATCGCGCGTCCTCGGCGCGTGGCCTCGGTTCGTCGGGGGACCTAGCGCAACCTCACACGCTTGATCCGCTTGCACGAGCAGATACCAAACTCGACACGGTTGACACGTAGGCACGCGCGTCCTAAAGCCGCCGCAGCAACTAGCGTCAGGTGATCATGGCAGATAAACGCGAGCGGCACGGTATGGAAACAAGCTAGCTAGCTGCCTGCTTTGATAGCTATTGGTGGTTGAGTTCACCGATCCAAGCAGCAGGCAACTCGATCTCCAGTCTCCCCTCTCCAGCACTTGCTGGCGATCCGCCCGAACCGAGAGCAAGAAGCTAGGCCTTCCGCTGCCTTCCTGGGTGCTCTTGCTTTGGTTGGAGTTGGATATGATCTATCCAGTCGGCGCGTCCGCGTCATATAAATCACAACCACACTGGACATGCATGCAGCCAGGGGCATTGGATAAGGTCTTGTGGTTTGATGTGAGAAGCAGGCATGCATGTCACATGTGTGTGATGCTGGTGCTGCCCGGCGTGTCGCCCGCTCGTTCGGCGGTGACGGTGAGTGACTGCTGACGAGGAGGTCGCAGATTGCCGGAATTTATATGGAATGTTGCGAGTCCGGCGGCTTCAATTCCTTCCATTTCAGGTGCTCGATCTCCAGCCACGTACAGGCCAACGTACTACAAGCGCTACACTACTGAACTTGCAGAGGTTGCATCGTCTCTTGTTATGGCTGTGCATACGTGACGACGCCGGCGACTCGAGCGTAGACAAAAACACCAGCGAAACAGCTCGGGTGTGATACACGCAGGTAGACAAGTACAGAGGCCCGTGCTCGCGTACTGCGTACACACAATGCAAATCCATTCCACGGATGGATGTAGATTGCCCCCATGCATGGCGCCATGGCATTGGCATGGCGAATCCGTCCGTGCCCGTGAGGTGGCGTCGATGTGGGCAGCAAGGCCGGCCGGTTCAACCGTAGTCGGCGAGGCTAACGAAGACCTCGGTGTCGATGGTCGCGTTGATGAGCCATAGCAGGCTGCCAGCAGGGCTTGTATGGTGAACACTGAGCAGCCAGCCCTGAGTCTAATCCACACCCAAATCTAATCACAGTGAGAGAAGGGAAGCTGTGGCGGCTTGTCCCCCCAGAAGCGCTGGACTGCTGGTTTGGGGAACAGCAGCGAGAGAAGGGAGAAGAGAGAGATGGTGGCACGATGAGGGGAATGGTAATCCCTCCACGTGGATAAAGAGGTGACCACATGCAATACATTACCAAGCACAATCTTTTTTAAGACGTTTTGTTTGACATTGTCCAGGACAACTAAACGCCACTACACTATGTTCACTTATTTTGGATTGTAGTACTAGCCTGCATTACATCTAACCAGTAAATATATCTGTACGTTGTAACAGAACATTAATGTTCTCTTAGATGACTTGCTGTTCCAAAATGAATGTTCAACGATGGCATCAATTCCATACTATGCCTATATGCATGTTGCTCCAATTCATACCGATATTGGAGGGGTTTAGAGATTTAACTAATAATCGCGTCATGCGTTTAAATTCATTTTGGACAGACTCTGCACCATGGCTGAAAGCCTGAAACATTATTCTCTAATTCATACGGTACGAGTACGTGAGAAAGAGAGAGGTGTAGACCATACGAACGTTTTGCATTCTAGGCCCTGTTCGGCAGGCTGTTTTTTTGGCTTATAAGCCGGCTGTGGCTGATTTGCTGTGAGAGAAAAACACTGTTCCACGGCTGATAAGCCGTGCTGATAAGCTCAGCCGAACAGGGGGCTAATTTATTTTAGAATTAGACTCTGCATCATGCTTGAACGCTAAACTAACTTATATGTATACAGGAGAGATTGTGTTAGTTGGATCTCAATCGAAAAGTTGTGAGCAATAATGGACCAATAAACCTTCCTCACTTTAGACGTAGAGACACTGGACATCGCAAACAATCCCCCTGTTTGGCTGAGCTTATCAGCACGGCTTATCAGCCGTGGAACAATGTTTTTCTCTCACAGTAAATCAGCCACAACCGACTTATAAGCCAAAATAAAACAGCGTGCCGAACAGGGCTGTTTTAAGCACGGGCAAGACTGAGCCAACTTTTGTACATTTTGCACCGCAGCGACGCCTGAGCCTGCCACGACATGAACAAGCAACAAAGCTCACAAATGCATTTTTCTCTGGCGAGGCTCATTCCTCTCTCAGCTCGCGCTATTGGTTCTGTTCGGCAGGCTGTTTTTTGGTTTATAAGTCGGTTGTGGCTGATTTGCTGTAAGAGAAAAACACTGTTTCACGGCCGATAAGCCGTGCTGATAAGCTCAGCCGAACAGGGGAAATGTATTTAGGGGGTCCAAGTGCACGTTCTAAAAATAAAAAAAACACTTAATATGATAAAAGAATTGATCATATTGTGCAGCTTATCTGGGAAATGCTTCAGATTTCCACACAAGCTGTTCCAGGGCCTTTCTTTACCACACTTTATGAGGTTGTGCCGGTGGTCGAAAGAAAATTTTGTTGGATCATCATCATATTGATTTTGATAAATTCGATGTGTAGCATGCAGTCGAAGCAAAATTTAATTTTATCCATTTTATTACTCCTAACTTAGTACATAAGCTAGCCAGACACAGACAGTATAAGGAACTTTCGTATTAAGAGAAAAGTCAACATAGCAGGTATGTGATACTCGAAAATGTCGATACGCAAGTACGTGTAGTAGTAACCTTTTTTTTTTTTTTGAGGAGAACGTAGTAGTAACTGAGTAGCTCCGTACGGCCCATGGTGCAGCTGTCTCACAAAAGAGGGGCTTCTCCGGAATGCCTATACGGGCCGGGCGGTCTCATTGGTTTCAGCCCAGCAAACTTACCACCCAAACAACCACGCGTGCGCCACGTGGCACTGTTGGTTACTATATAAGCCCCCCCGAACGCTCACTCCAAACCCTACCCGCCGCCGCTTCCTCCCCCTCCAAGCAGCACCTCCACTACCAGTACACGTCGCCTCGTCTCGAGCTCCTGGTCTCCCCTTCGACCATGGTGAGCGGATTTCCAAGAAAATCATAGGTGATTCTTCATCTCCATCCCTTGACCATGGTGTGCTTTGTGGCAGGCGGACGTGGAAGTGGATACGGAGGTGGCGGCCGCGGGGCCGAAGAAGAGGACGTTCCGCAAGTACAGCTACCGTGGCGTGGACCTCGATGCGCTCCTCGACATGTCCACCGACGACCTCGTCCAGCTGTTCCCCGCGCGCGCACGGCGGAGGTAACTACTGTACCTTATCGTGGTGGTGCTAGAGATGAAAACGGACGGAATTTTTCCCGTACCGTCCCGTTCCGTTTTCTATATTTTCCCGTCCGTTTCCGTATTTGCGAGATCCCGTTTTCGTATTTGCGGAAGTAGAAAATGGTGTTTTCCGTCCGTTTCCGAGTAATCCCGTTTTAATATGGAATAGACCCGTATTTATTCCGTTTTTATCCCGTTTTCAATCTATACTCAACATGTTCAACAATTACATGTCCTTATGTTATGTTAATATAACTACGAATCACCAAATATGCCTGTTATGTTCACGTACATAACATATAAATGAATATTAAACTTTGTATATATTATTACATGACTTTATATATGTATACTTTGAGAATATTATATTATGTAATCTTAATTTAATTTTCTGGCTCTCCATCCGTATTTGTTCGTTTCCGTATCTCCGCATATTCCGATTCCGTTTTCGAACCCGTATTTTCCGAACCCGATCCCGTTTCCGCCAAAAAATATAGAAACGGAAGTAGAAATAGGGTTTTTCCGTCCGTTTCCGTCCGTTTTCATCGCTAGGTGGTGCCATTGTTTTGGGTTTGGTCTCTGATCTGATTTGTTGGATTCGCGCAGGTTCCAGAGGGGTCTGAAAAGGAAGCCCATGGCGCTCATCAAGAAGCTCCGCAAAGCGGTGGGTGCTGGATTTCGAATTGCTTGTTCTAGGCTTCTCTAGATCTGTTTGTGTTTGTGACGAGCTCAATTTTCTCTTTGTTTACTCTCGTACATACCCTTAGATAGGCTGGATTGTTAACTCCGGGGCACATCACATCTGCTATGACCTACTATATTAGTTAGTATTATAGTATAGCAGCGTTATTTGCCAGTTACTAATTAAATCCGCAGTGGTAATGATGTTTTACCATGATGTGAAATGTCTTTTGGAGCTGTGGGGCAGAGTGTTAGAATCCCCAGTATGTATCTATAAGCCCTGTTTTTGGGGCTATAAATGCCAGTTTCTTGTCTCTAATCATTAGAACCGCAATGTAGACCTGTGGATGTTTGCTTTAATATAAATATTAATGTATCCAGCATTTTTTTGGCGCTTCAATTAAGCTAGAAGACTAGTTGTATGCCTGATTGATGTTTTAGATGGATAGCTAAATTGTATAGATAAGCATTTTATGATTAGTTCTCCAATTTTTTGTTGCTTATTTTCCATTGAATGATGCATTTTAGCATTTAACTCTGTTATGCCTGCTGTCTATCTGTTTCAGTTTTCTGGGAATTTGTGATACTCAACCAAACTGAATAAATAGTGTGCTCCTTTAATCAACTTAAGTTGTCACTTCAGAGGTTCTTTTACAATGTACTAGAAGATTGATTCGTGTGGGCTACTGAAGTGCACAATTTTTAGTAAGGCTATTCAGGCAATTGTCTAGAAGCATGTCTGTTAAATTTCTGCTCTTACATTGTCCCTGTGATCTCGCATTGTCACTGGAACAATTGATTTTGTCCTTCTGTTATGAAGCTAATCGCTTCTTAGAACTGTTGATGACCTGACTTTTAGTTTTGGTGGAGCAGTTGAGGTATATAACGATTTGCTTGAAAATTATTTATTCTTTTGCTACATCTGTCTGAAGCTAGTGGAAACTGAGTTACCAAATCCAGTTTGTATTGTGCTATTCAGTTGTTGTATGCAATATATTGCCGCTTTTTTTAGGCATTGTTAAGAATCTGTTGTCCTACATGTCCTCGGTAGTCCAGTTTGGCTTCGACAACTTATTTTGTTGGAATAATTTCAACCATTTTGGTGTGTGCAAACTCCATTGGTTCTACCAGTTGCTTATTTATATACTACATCTTTCTCTGCTTCTAGTGTGTTTGCTTCTGTTCTATCCCTGTCATTGCTGCCTGTGTTTTTAGTTCAAAACATTTTTGTAGAAGCTTTGTAGTACCTTGAGTGCTTGATACAGTATGTAGGATAACATTGGTGTCCAGTTAATAATTTAATGTATGGGAATTAGTTATTTGGTGCATAAACAATGATTTTGGTATTGAAATGTGTTCGTATCATGGTCAGTTGCATCTTCGCTTCTGTCAGGTGTACCAAGAATGAGTTTCCTGTTGGTCGTTTAAGATGTATTTGTGGTCATCTTTTTAACTTTTATCAATCGTTCTATTTGTGACACTGATGCATTGGCTTTCATGCTTGTAGAAAAAGGACGCTCCCGCCGGTGAGAAGCCTGAGCCCGTGAAGACCCACCTCCGCAACATGATCATTGTGCCTGAGATGATTGGGAGCATCGTCGGCGTCTACAACGGCAAGACCTTCAACCAGGTTGAGATCAAGCCGGAGATGATTGGCCACTACCTCGCAGAGTTCTCCATCTCGTACAAGCCAGTCAAGCACGGTAGGCCTGGTATTGGTGCTACCCACTCTTCGCGGTTCATTCCTCTGAAGTGAGGGCCAAATATGGGCCTCTGTTCTATCAGTTGGATTTTTATCCATGTAGCCTGAGCTGCCAAGTTAAAACTCCGCATACCTACTACTGCACTATGTAATGAGCGTGCTGGCGGTGAACCATTATTAACTGTTATGTTGTTTTTGACGTTCTATTTGATTACCATATACATCATTGCATGTAATGCCTGTTGCTAAGTTTCAGTTCTCCTTTGAAACTGCATCACGCATTCCACGTTCATGCTGCTGGAGCGCGAGTTCTTTTGCGCTGCCAATGTCAAAATCCCTGCACAAGCTCGCTCAAATGACCCGTCAATGCCAAAATCCCTGTCTCACCTGCACGAGCTCGCTTATGGACCGCATCTGAATTGTGAAACACATATGGACGGCATCTGATGATCTGAATTGTGAAACAAGCTGCCAGGCTGAGTTATCACATACTCAGATCACAGCGCTCGAACAAGAGATGCATTGATACATCACAGCGCTCGAACAAGAGATGCATTGATGAAAACAAGCTTTGAACCATACTCACAGCACAGCGCTCGAACAAGAGATGTACTGTGAAAAGAAGCTTTGAACCAAATGTTATACCCAATGTGGCTTTGAACCAAGATTATCCAAATGTTACTATGGATGTTTCGAAGATCAACATCCCAGCCCACGTGGCTTTGAACCAAGACTATCCAAATGTTACCAAGAACTTTGAACCAAGATTATCCAAACGTTGCCAAGAACTTTGAACCAAGATTATCCAAACGTTGCCAAGAACTTTGAACTAAGATTATCCAAATGTTGCCAAGAACTTTGAACCAAGATCATCCAAATGTTACCCAGAACTAGAACTATACTAATCGTTAGGTTTCACATAGCAACAGCATTTGCAATTTGCAATATGCTACCAGCAAGAATCGATACGTATCTACAGTAGCCAGGTAATAGGCAAGCCACAGAAGGGGCAGACGAACCTGTTGCTGTTGGCGTAGCAGTAGCACCGGACGCAGATGGCCAAATGGCCGCAAGGTCTAGCCTCGACCCGTGCGGGTCGGAGGCGGCACTCCCAACACAGTGGGACGCCGAACGACCGCGGCGGGACCTGCTCTCGCCACGCGCACAACGGGTCCGGATAGAGGGCTTCGACGGGAGGCATGCCGTTGCCGCTGAACGCTTGCTGCCCGGGACAATGCTCCACGGACCGTGGCACTATGCCCCAATGTACAGCAACCCAGTTGTCTCGAAGGCTGGGGATGGTCGGTGCTGCGCCGGGTGCAGAAGTCGTGGCGGAGGCGGGCGCGTCCGGCTCCAGCGCGGCGTCGACGATCGTTGCCACGACGGGCGCAGAAGAGGAGGCGGAGGTCAGCGCTTCCGGCTCTAGCTCGCGGTCGGCGATCGTCGTCTCGCCGGGCACGGAAGAGGTGGACGCGTCCGGCTCCGCCGCGGTGTCGGCGCTCGTGGCCACGGCGGACGCGGAGCCTGACGCGTTGGGCACCAGCGTGCTGTCAGGTGACGGCGTGGTGCTCGACGTGGTGGCGGAGGCAGGCCTGGTGTCCGTAGGGGTTGAAGCCACGGTGCTCAACCAGGGAAGGGGCTTGGACCATGCCGACGTAGACGGCGACGAGCCCTCGGTGGACAACCTCGACGGAGCGAACGTGGACGTCGGGTCCGCTGCGGTCTGCCACCCCTGCTCCCGCGACGGATTGCGAGAGACGTGCTGGGATACGCCCACGGAGCTCCAGGGCTGGGAGACACCAGCGGAGTTCCGAGCCCGATCTCCCCTTCCTCTCTGGTGCGCGCGAGCGAAGTAGGTGGGCGGGGGGACGCCTTTGGAGCCGCCCCAGGCGGTGCCAGTGGGGATGTATGTCGGAGGTCGTTTGATGGAGCGGGAGACGCCGGGCGCGGTGGCGGAGGCGGAGGCGGTGGCGCCAGGTACGACGCCGAGGGCGCCGCTCGCTGCTGGAGCGGCGGCACGGGTGGGGAGCCGAGGCCGCACCCTCTCGGAGTCGGAGAGGACCCGAGCGGTGGAGGTCGAAGTTGACGAGGGGTTGGAGGAGGAAGACGCCATGGCGTTTGGCCGTTGCAGGGAGGGGATGAAAGGGGAGGGAGAGGGCGGGAGGTTTGGTTTGGCGTTTGTTTGGGTTGTTTATATAGTAGCCTTAGCCTGCCTGCTGGCTGCTGCTCCTGTCCGATTTGCAAAAAGAAATTGATGAAGAGCAAGAACAACAAGAAAAAGATCGAAATGGGACACGCTGCGAGAACCCTGCCGTCAGCACGGTCTAGTAAGTCGCCATTGAAGACTTGAAATGGAAACGGCAAACAGCTGCAAAAACATTGTCATGTAAAGTTCTATACGTACGTGCTAGGCTTCGAGATCTTAGTATTGGCGTTGATCAATTAGGCACATTGGAACCAAGATGGTTCAAGGAGAAGCCATAATGTGTTTTGTTCAGTACATGTATGAGAAACATGTACAGAAAAATTCATGGAAGAATTCTGCAAAAAAGGATTTCAGATTGTTCTCGTGAGTGCTGCAAATGAAACTGATATTTTTTCTTGACTAATGATGTCTAGCATTCGAATTAGGTGACATCAAAGAACTGGTGACCGCCAATGTCCAGTACTCTATTACGTTAAAAAGAATGTCCAGTACTCTAGCTGATGCCAGTTGGTGATGAATTCAGGATAATTTCAGTGACCTGGACCTGTTTATCTGTATGCCTGTATCGGTATGACATGTGTATTGAGTATCCGAGCTCCTGATGGATCTAACAAAGCGCACCCAGAATTGACAAAAGTCAATGTAAGATGGTTTTACAGGCCTGATGACATGTCATCAACAAAAGCCTATACGTCAAATATCAGAGAGGTTAACCTGAGCTGAGAATAAATTTTTGTCATGAGCAAGAGAGCTTTGGAGAAGTTTTAATGAAGAGAAGAGCAGGGAAGAGGAATGCAAGTGACAGCCTGATGGTTCAGTACGTGGCAATGGCTGAAGTATGGGCTTGGCTTCTGTCAGTGGTGCAACATAGTTTGTCTTGTTGGGCCGGATCAGCATTCATTTCTTTAGATTAGATGATAAACTGAGCTTATCTTTGAATAATCTTGAACATTAACCAGCTTCCACCCAATGACCCAATGCTAAACCATGTCACTGATAAGGAAGGTAACTTCTGCTTCCAATAAGAATAAAGGAAAGCAAATTTGTGATGATGAGCTAGCTGGTTCAGATAAACAAGAAGGATATACCATCAGACAACTCTCTTGTAACCCTTGATATTTTTGCTGGATGTGGTGGTTTATCTGAAGGATTGCAGCTAGCTGGTATGTATTATCATGCATATTTTAGATGGGTTGATGGGAACACCTTGACTGCCACAACTGTTTACTTTGTGAAAATACAATTCTGAATTCTGTAGGAGCTCACAAACAAAATAGGCACTCGAATATGAAGCGTCTGCTGGGGAAGCATTTGGTGAAAATCATCCAGAAGCAGCAGCGTTTGTGGAGAACTGCAATGTTATTTTGAAGTATGACATTTCTTTCTCATGGATATGCTTATCCATGCATCTTGCACAACTAATTTCTGGGTATTGTTGCTGGGAAATAATGGAGGATAAGTGCGGTGATGCTGATGATTGCATCTCTACTTCTGAGGCTGTTGAACGAGTGCCCTGATGAGAGATTAGGAATTTGCCTGTGCCTGGCAAAGTAGGCTTCATAAATGCCAGGTCTGTTGTTTTTCTCTGACTAGGAAACATTTTATGCTTGTTAGATCTTCTTAATCTCATTGCTTGTTAGATCTTCTTAATCAATCGCATAACTTCCCCTGTGCACCCTTTGTGCAGGGCTTTCTGGGAAGAACTGATCCTACCGAGGTCCCTGGAGCAAGGTAGTGCCAGATGTCCTCGCGCTCCTCTCTTTTGCAGAATATTTCTGCCCCAGAAACATCAGGAACTTTGTTTCATTCAAGTATTCAATAAAGGCCAGATCATCAAACTAACACTGGCATCACTCCCTGGAGATGGGTGATGGGCAGTTGGTGATGGGATACCAGGTGATTGCCGTTCTTAAATTGACAAGTAGTACTTCTTGCATTTCGTTCACCACTGAATGTTGTAACCATTTCCTATGCTTCGTGAGTGCAGATAAGAGATACAGTTTCAGGTATAATAGTAAGTGGTTAAAATGCTCTATCCATACCTTACTAGACTCGCAACTATTATAGTCGTAGGATTGCTTGGGAAACTAATCCGGGTCTCCTACGAAACGGGACAGGACGAAACAAAGCGACGTAGAGCAAAAGTTTACCACTTCAGGCCCAATACACGATCAAATTCAACCAAAAAAAAACGGGCCGAGGGAGTATATAAAAGGAAACGACTAGCGGCCGGACGTTCGGACAGATGCGGCATCCCGTGCCTGCAAGTCATTTCCTGCGCCATTTTGTGTGACCATGCGGGGTCCGTGTCGGCCCAAGCATCACCAACATCGAAAAAGAGGGAAAGGGGACGACAGATGCCCAGCCGGCGCCGGAGGAAGAAGAGACACCGATGCGAGGCAACAGAAAAGCAAGGATGGAGATGTAACATCCGATTTACTTTTGAAACATTCTAATGCATCACTTGCAATGTACGTTTGAAGGCAGATGAAACATTTGAAACATGCATATGAAACACTTGCTGCAACACTAGATCCACTTTTGAAACATCCAGATGAAACACTTGCAACATACGTACGAAAACAACTGAAACACTTGAAACATATATCTAAAACATTTGCAAAAATATATGCAACATCCATATGAAACACTTGCAAACATACGTCTGGAAAAACAGATGAAGCATTCGGAACATACACTTGAAACATACGTGTATAGCTATTGTAACATGTACAACATCCTGATCTACTTTGCAACATCAAGATGAAACAATCGCAGCATCCAGATGAAAAATCTGAAACACTTAAACATACGCTTACAACATGGGCTTTCAACGGAATGCTATCTTGTTGCTCAGACGAATTGAGGCTTGTCCTTGTGGAGCTCGATGCCGGTGTGGAGGTCAATGGCGGCGCATGGAGCTCGTTGTGTGGCAGCGGCATGGGCAACTCGCCGATGGGACGGCTTCACACGAAGCTCACCCCCTTGCCTGCTTGCTAGAGCATCTGTTGTGGAGGCTCGCTGGCACGTTGGAGGTGGCCGCGGCTCACTAGATCGGTGGAGGTGGCCGCGGCGAATGGGCCGACCGAGGCGAGCATGGCTGCGTGCGAGTAGGTAATGCGGTGGAGTCGACCATGTGTGTGAGGCAGCGCGGTGGAGGCGGCCGCACGCGACCGGGCAACGGGGTAGAGGTGGACAGGAGTGAGAGAGGGGGCGCGGTGGAGAATTTTATTTTTTTGGACAGAGTGCGAACGAGAAGGAGCGAATACGTGATAACAAGTGGAGGAGACGTGTCCGTTTGCACGGACGCCCGTGCGAAATCATTATCGATATAAAAGAAGGGATCTGGAAGCCAATGCCGCATGTGCTTGACCTCCATCATATCTCATCTATAACACGATGTACACTGCTTACCTCCATCGTATCTCATCTATAACGCATGTGCGGCGGGGGCGAGTACGAGGCGGAGGGCGTGAGTGGCGGGAGGAAGAAGAAAACGCTGTGTTCAATCACCTGAAACGGAGACATACCTTTTCTTTTAAAGGAAAAACGAATGTCCGAAGTCTTCGCTGAGTCAACAAAAGCATATTAAGGCCATGTTCCTTCATGGCTCCCTGGTCTCCCGCAGCTCCGTGGCGCGGCGCCTCAGCGTGTCCTCCGGCGTGATCTAGAGAGCAAGGTGTCCTCTCTGTACTCTACGGCGCGACTCTTTCATGAAGCGCACGCGCGTTGTGGTGGTGGACATCGTCGGCTTCTCTTCACCGAACTTGCTTCACGGCCGAGGAATGAGGACGACGTCCCGGCCAGCAGCCGTGGTCCGTGTACCATGCCGTGGCGCTGGAGAGTGGAGACCGGCCTGAGCCTGACTCGTCCCTAAATCCGTCAGTCGCGTCGTAGTCCTCCCAGCCCCTCGCTCCGATCAGACCCGGCCGAGCCCACCGGTGCCGCGTCGTCAGGATTGCTTTGCTGGGCCTCGTACGAAACGGCACCAGAGAAAACAGAGCCGTAGAGGTCTAATATACCATCAAATTCAACCGAAAAAACGGCGGCGGAGGGAGTATAAAAAAGAAGGGATCCGGAACCCGAAGCCGTACGTCAGGAATCAGGATTGCTTGGGAAACTAATCCGGGCCTCGTACGAAACAGTGCCGCGCCTGATGCTTCCCCGTGCGGGGCCGTCAGAGGACGCGCTCGTCTTCCCCTTGTCGCGCGGCTGCTCCATAGTCGTCGACGCCCGCGACGCGTCCTGCCGCCTCTCGCACCTGGCCACGGGCGCGACGGCTGCCCTGCCCAGCCTCAACGCCGTCCGCCACGCCGGCAGCGACGTTGTCACGCACCACCTGACATACCTGCACCGCCCCGACTTCCACACGGCGATACGCAACTCATGGATGGCGTGCAGAAGCTACCTCCAATTCACGGATCTCTTCCGCTTCGCCGTCCATGTCCCGCTCGGCGCTCCTCCGGCAGCGGCGGAGGCGGCGGGCATGACGATCATGATGTACCACATCATGCTGGGTCCAAGGGGAACGGGTCTGTCTTTCTGCCGCCCAGCAGACGCGGCTTGGACCTCGGTGTACAAGCCCATCCCAGTAGGCCACGGCTACTTCGACTTGGCCTACCACAACGGCAAGATGTTCGGTTTGGATAACATCGGCGAGATGGCGGTGTTCGACGCCGCGACGCTCCACGCCCTCTGCATCGTGCAGCGTCCACCGGCGACGCCCAACCTTGCCAACAAGATGTACCGACAAGGAAGAGTTCAGTTTCGTCCATCTTGTTGCGTTGCCAAGCAAGCTGGTTTTGGTCAGGACTGGCGTCAAGTCTTCACGGCCGGTGGCCTTCGACGTCTTCGAGTTAGGCTCGACGCCTGACGGCTTCGCCTGGCTCAAGGTGAGAGACGATGGCGACAACGAACTGTTCCTGGATGGATACCACACTACTTTTAGAGAAAATAAAAATGGCGCCAACAGCGGAACTCGATGTTCATGACGTTGCTACAGTAGGCCGTACTCGCGACGAGGTCCGGGTTCCTCCTGCGGCCTACTGCTACAGCATGCAGGATAACAAATTGGAGTGCGTCTACATGCCGCCGGAGGATATTCATCAGTGCTCAACTAAACCTAGTTGGTTTGTTCCCTAGCTGGTTAGCTAGTAGTCCCCTCTTAAATTATGGTGTTTAGTATAGCTAGCGGCATTTTAGTTTTTCTTAGTGTTTGCCGATGACATGATAATATGTTTCTCTTCCTCAGAAGTATGTGTTTTCGGTTTTACAAACTTGGAAAATGTATGCCCATGAATACTATGGACATGGATATATTTTTTTCTCGATCACGCAAAAGGTTTGCACGTCTTTGTATCAAGATAATATTCAATACAACACGCCTTAACGACGCCATAAGGGGTCAATAAGTTGTAAATGAATGCTCGGTCCCTCTCTTACTGCAAGCTATGCTATTACATTGGACAGAAATTAACTGAAATTATGACGCCGACTGGAAGGCCTAAGCCCAAGCTGCTGAATGGCAGCGGTGCCGCTTTCGCGGGCTCACATCAACGTTTGGTGGGAACAACCATGTAGCGCCTGCATATTGGAGTCACCAGTGAACATTTCGTTGTATGCCTTCATGACAAGGTACTCAGTACGCTTGGAAGTCGGGATATGAGATATGCTATGCGCCACTATCCGCTTGCTTCGTGTGGAGAACGAGGGCAGAGTGTAACGGCTGTAGGATGTATCCTCTATGGGCAGCTCCAGTAGAGGCGGCTGGCTCGGCTTTGTGATTCGCTCGGTAAAGCGCTTCAGTCGTCTCTCGGCCGATGCTGTTTGAGCTAGAGTGCGGTTGACAGTGTCCGTCACAGCCTCGATCGTTGCATCTCCTAGGGTGTTTGGCCCGGCGTTGGCCAGTGCAGGGCATATGTGCCGGGGTGGCCAGGTCCACATGGATATATTTTGTATTTAGAAAATGACTGCAAAGAATGAAGGTTCTCATTTACATTTAGTATAAAAGTTCTAGTATAATAGATGCAAAGAATGAAGGTTCTCTTTTACATTTAGTATAAAAGTTTTAGTATAATAGATTCTTCAGCACCTAGCTACTGTTTGTAGAATATTGAGTATATTTCTTCACATGAAAATATCAATAGTATCTGCTTTGACCTTTTCTAAGCAGAGATAGAACATAATGACCATAATTTTTTTTCTAGAACACAACTTCTCATGTATTTCATTAAAAAGGAATCAACATAATAAATAAGACGCTTATTATACTATCTACTCTTGATGATTCAATACACTCCCACAATCTTTCTTGTTTGGGTGGATCCTGATACGTCCACTCTAACCATAACAAACTAGTATTACTTTTTTTTTGAAACTTAAACTAGTATTACTAGAAGAATACCCCGCGCGTTGCTACAGGGATTCTAGATAATTTAAAAAAAATTAAACTATTTATATTTATAGTTATATGAACGAAACTATCTTAAATTAATTTTGGTGAATGGTTTGACACATCGATATGGACAGTTAAATGCATGTTAGTGAATGAAGAGATAACTATCATAACTATATGTGCTAGTTGGTTATAATTGCAAGTTCTAGTGGGTTTGCATATTGAGAGAAATCCCTCGTATGGTTTAGCTTTACAAGAGTATATGATTTCTCTTATTATAAAATTAGACCGGTTTCTATTCTCCACGTATACTACTACCCTACTATATTGTATTATATCATTATTGCTCCTAATAAATGGAGCACAAGTGACCCGTCTACCTGGTCATGGACTCATGGTGATACCGCTACGACTTGGATTTTAACCGACGATTTTAACGCCCTGTTTCCTGGATATCACTACCCTACTATATTGTATTATATCACTATTACTCCTTCTCTATAGTATTCTTGTTTTTCCTGAGCTCAAATTCTCATCGACTTTCGGTGAGTTGGTTTTCACTTAGCTAAGAATTAGCTCCACCCTACTACAATCAATTTGCACATCAGCAATAGCGCGTCTTAGTTTCATCCTTTTAAGCTAGATGGACACAATGTTTCTAATATTTCCCTATAGGATTTAAGCACACGGATGTACTAGTACTACTAGATATGAGATAGTTTGAACAAATCCGATACAAGCTCAGGGAAGCATCCAGTTCTTCCATAACGGGCCGATCGAGTGGATTGGGCCGCTGTGTGGACGATTTGGTTCCTGGGCCTTGGTAGTCAGCACAGCAGACGATTTGCCTCCCGCGCTGGCTTCCTCTCTGGTCGGCGATGTCGACGCAGAGGAAGCCGGGACCGTGATACTGATCGGCGCTGTACAGTAGATTCGTGCAGTGTAGGAGCCGCTACGCATATCTCTGACTATCTGAGGACTTGGACTCTGGGAGCCGAGACCGAGAACGTACGATCTTTTCCTAAGCGCTGGGATCGGCGTGCTCTCCAAATGTTGATGAACAGTGGACACGCGTCATCATCAGGAGAGAAGCGCAGGTGCGAACGGGAATCCCGTATGAAGCCAGCGGCAGTGGCGCCAGCGAGGAGGAGCGGTTCAAGTGCAAGATATCGAACCTGGAGTGGAGGTGGCAGTGGGCGGAGGAGCTCGGCAGGGATCCAATTCTTGGAGATCTACATACACAACCAAGAGCGCTTACAGGATCCAATTCTTGGAGATGGACATCAGATGGTGACAACAAACTCAAGATTCCAGGCAAAAGCAGAACCAAATTAAAATGCCCGGAGATTTGACGCCTCTTTCTCGAATTTTACAATTAATTAACATCCTCGGAGATTTGTTGACGCTCGAAAATCTGTGTGTTTCTCCCGACAAACGTCGACCATCTTGCTGTTTTACATGGAAAACCAGGAGAGTGGAGTTGCAAATTGCAATGGAATGGCGCTGAGAGACCTGACCCCCAACTGCTGCAGCAGTGCTCTTCACAGCCGAGCAGCATTTGCCATCGGGGAGTCAGTAAGAATTCATGGAGGAAGTGGATAGGTGAGAGGAATTCAGCAAGAACAGCAGAGACCATTTAGGAATTTACAGCAGAGGAAGAAATTTCTTCATGCCTCTTTTGCATGCATTGCAGTCTAGCGAATTCTTCAAAATAAATGAGAGAAAAAAAAAGAAGGCTACCGAAGACGTGTTCAGGGCCACTCAATTGTAAACAAGCTGCCGGGCTCTCCGGGCTGAGTTTAAGCGCTCGCACAAGAGATGCATTGATGAAAACAAGCTTTGAACCAGTGTACCAGACTCACAGCACAGCACTCGAACAAGAGATGCATTTATGAAAAGAAGCTTTGAACCAGAGACGCGATCGATGAAAAGAAGCTTTGAACCAAATGTTATACCCAATGTGGCTTTGAACCACGAATATCCAACTGTTACCATGGATGTTTCAAAGATCCAGTGGCTTTGAACCAGGATGATCCAAATGTTACCAAGAACATTGAACCAAGATTATCCAAATGTTACCCAGAACTAGAACTGTACTAATCAATAGGTATCAGGGAGCAAAAGCATTTGCAATTCGCAACATGCTACCAGCAAGAATCGATATGTATCTGAACGCTACAGTTGTAGCCTGGTAACACGCGAGCCACAGCATGGGCAGAAGTACCTGTTGATGTAGCACAGGGCGCAGATGACCAAATGGCCGCAAGGTCTAGCCTCGAGCACTGCGGCTCGGAGGCGGCACTCCCAACACAACGGGACGCGCGGCAGGACCTCCTCCTCCCCTCGCCACGCCCACAACGGGTCCGGATAGAGGGCTTCGACGGCAGACATGCCGTTGCCGCCGAACGCTTGCTGCCCGGGGCAACGCTCCACGGACCGTGGCGGTACGCCCCAATGTTCAGCAACCCGGTTGTCTCGAAGGCCGGGGATGGTCGGTGCTGCGCCGGGTGCAGAAGTCGTGGCGGAGGAAGTCGGTGCTGCGCCGGGTCCAGAAGTCGTCACGCCGGGCGCGGAAGAAGGGGTGGAGGCGGACGCGTCCGGCTCCAGCGAGGCTTCGACGATCGTTGCCACGCCGCGCGCAGAAGAGGAGGCGGAGGTGAGCGCGTCCGAGTCTAGCGCGAGGTCGTCGATCTTCGTCACGCCGGGCGCGGAAAAGGGGGTGGAGGCCGGGTCGGCGATCACCTTCACGCCGGGCGCGGAAGAGAGGGTGTCCGCCTCCGGCGCGGCGTCAACGATCGTTTCCACGCCCGGCGCAGAGGGGGTGGTGGAGGTGGTCGCGTCCGGCTCCAGAGCGGCACTCGTCGTCACGCCGGGCGCGGAAGAGGTGGACGCGTTCGGCTCCGACGAGGCGGCGGAGGCGGCCCTGGTGTCCGTAGGGGTTGAAGCCACGGTGGTCGACGAGGCAAAGGGCTTGGACGATGCCGACGCAGACGACGACGAGCCCTCCGTGGACCACATCACCTGGGCGAACGTGGACGTCGGGTCCGCTGCGCTCTCCCTCCCCGACTCCAGCGACGGCGAGACGTGCTGGGACACGCCTGAGTTCTGGGGCTGGGAGACACCCGCGGAGATGAGACTCCGACCTCCCCTGCCCCTCCCGTGCGCGCGGGCGGGGTTAGTGGGCGGAGCGGTGCCGAGCCGAGGCCACTCCTCCTCGGAGAGGACTAGGGCCCAAGCGGGTCGACCTCTTCTGCGCCCGGCGTGAGGGCGGCTGGGCCGATCGGCGGAGGGAGTTGAAGCGGTGGAGGACGAAGTTGAGGAGGGGTTGGAGGAGGAAGACGCCATTGCGGGGAGGTTTGGTTTGGCGTTTGTTTGGGTTCTAACGAATCGCTCGCTAAAGTCGGTTGTTTATATAGCAGCCTAGCCTGCCTGCTGGCTGCTGCTCCTGTCCGATGTGCAAAAGGAAATTGACGAAGAGCAGGGACATGCTGCGAGGACACAACACGGTCTAGGAAGTCACCATTGAAATGGAAAGGGCAAACAGCTGCAAAAAACAGTGTCAGGTGAAGTTCTATATGTACAAATGTGCTAGACTTCGAGATCTTAGTATCAGTGTTGGTCAATCAGTGACATTGGAAGATGATTCATGGAGAAGGCATCATGTGTTTTGTTGAGTATATGTAAAACATGTACAAGAAAATTCACTGAAGAATTCTTAAAAAATGGTTTTCAGATTGTTCTCGGCAGTGCTGCAAATGAAACTGATGTTTTCTAGACTAATGATGTCTAGCATTCGAATTATCGAGGTGACATCAAAGAATTGATGACCGTCAATGTCCAGTACTCTATTACGTAGGTGATGCTAGTTGGTGATGAATTCAGTAGGGGTGCAAATGGATCGGATACAGACGGATATCGCTAATATTACATATGTTTCCATATTTCTATTCGGGTTCAGATTCGAACATGGATAGTCTTAGTTACGTTGGATAGGATACGGAGGAATATTGACATCATAAATATGAGATTTGAGTTCTCATATATAGATACAGTATCGGATGTTGAATATTCAAACTTGAATACGGACAGATCTCAGCTGATCATCTAAATGGATTCAGACTTTGATACGGTGTATCTGTATAACATGTATTGAGTATCCGAGCTCCTAATGGATCTAACATAGTGCATCTAAAAAAACTGGACCGGTGGGGGAAGAACCGCCCCCACGGCATTGTTGTAGAAGGAAGGACTAACTGCCCCGGCCCAGAAAACCCCCCGAACCCTGGCACATACCCCGAAGGGCCGAATGAACCGGGAAAGATCATCAGGCCGGCGTTGCCAGAGACGCACCGTTGCCGATGCAGTCACCAGGCTCGCGCGCACAGCGAGGGGGATTTTTTTTTGGGTGGGAGACCGGAAATTCATCCCCACTCTGTTCTCAACATCATCTAGAATTGACAAAAGTCAATGTAAGATGGTTTTACAGGCTTGATGACATGTCATCAACAAAATCCTATTAGCCTATACGTCAAATATCAGAGACGTTCTGTTCGCCAAAAAAAAATAATAATATAAAAATAATAAAAAATCAGAGACGTTCTATGTCATGAGCAAGAGATCCGTGGAGAAGTTAATGAAGAGACGAGCAGGGAAGAAGAATGCAGGTAATGGTTCAGTACGTGTACGTGGCATGGCCGAAGTCTGGGCTTTGCTTCTGTCAGTGGTGCAGCATAGTTTGTCTTGTTGGGCCGTTGTGTTTGGGCCAGATCAGCTTTCATTTCTTGAGATGATAAACTGAGCTTATCTTTGATCTTGAACCAGCTTCCACCCAATGACCCAATGCTAAACCCATGTCACTGATAAGGAAGGTACTTGTGCTTCCAACAAGAATAAAGGAAAGCAAATTCGTGATGATGAGCTAGCTGGTTCAGATTAAAAAGAAGGATATACCATCAGACAACTCTCTTGTAACTCTTGATATTTTTGCTGGCTGTGGTGGTATATATCTGAAGGATTGCAGCTAGCTAGCATGTATTATTAAAAAAAAAATCCTTGACTGCCACAATTGTTGTCTGGCACAGCAATGCCACAATTGTTTACTTTCTGAAGAGCTAGCACGGCCGCAGCAGTTGGGGGTCAGGTCTCTCAGCGCCATTGCAACTCCACTCTCCTGGTTTTCCAAGTAAAATAGCAAAATGGTTGATGCTCAGATTTTTTAGCGTCAACAAAATCTCCGAGGATGTTAATTAATTGCAAAAAGTACGAAAGAGGCATCAAAGTCCATGCAAAGAACCGGCATTTTAATTTGGTTCTGCTTTGGCCTTCCAAACACGATGAATCTTCGTTTGTTATAGTCTCCCATGACTTGGATCCTGTAAGCACTCCTGGTCGTGTCTTAATGATGTTATTTATACTTTGATTTCTTGTCCTCTTTCATATTAATCTCTCATAGCATCTTATATAATTAAAAAGTAGTCTTTTATTGTTTTTCTCTCTCTTTTATAGCCCCCTTTGGAACGCGAGATTTTTTTTTCCCGTTCTTGTGTTTTTCCTGCGAAAAATGAATTGAATCATGTGAAATTCCTATGGAATTCCTGCCTTCCAGAGATGCCCTAATTAGCTAGTCAAATTAAATATGATTAATGCTTTCTTGTTTACTCTCCTTATAAATTGCTCTCCGATAACACCAATATTATTTGGGATTAGTCTTCCTGTTATTACCGTGATTCTTAGATTGTTCATCATATGAGCGTTAAAGACTTAGTGCTAATTAATTTTATTAAAACATTTGTGTTTTTTTTCTACCTTTTAGCTTTCTTTTGTATTATAACGCAAAATATCTATTTGGTTATTATGTATACTTTGATTGTATATACATTTCGTCATGCGTAATTGTCATCGGTTCAAACGGCCCCTCCTATGTTTAATTCGCTCTGCCACTGTTTAGGAGTAATAATATAATACAATAGGGTAGTAATATATGTAGAGAATAAGAACCGGTCCAATTTTGTAATAAGAGAAATAAATGATTAAATGATCAAAATTATATTATAGTACTAGTTTGTTATGGTTACAGTGGAGGTAACAGGATCCACCCAACACAAGAAAGAGTAGGAGTGTACTAAATCATCAAGAGTAGATAGTAATATGGAAACTCTACGTGACCATCGGGCTGGAGCGTGACGGCGCGACCCGCTCCCACACACCCACGTCAGCGTGCCGTGTCCCACTCACCTATGCCCGCGCCGACGAAGAAGAAGACGGCGGCGTCTAGGGTTCTGGTGGTAGCGGCGAGTTCAACACCCTCTCAATCCGACTCTCTCTTTCTTCTTCCCCAACTTCAAGAGGGCAATACTTAGGGTTTCGGCGGCGGAGGAGGCGGCCGAGCCAGGTCGGAGCGGGGACGACAATATGGCCATGGCAGCGGCGGGAGGGCGAAGGAGGCCGCGGAGCTCCGGCAAGACTCTACCGTGTTGCGGCGGGTCGCGCGCTCTCCCAATAGTGCGACGGGTATTATGGTCATTCTGTTCTATCTCTGCTTAAGATCAAAGCAGATACTATCGCTAGTTTCTAGTGAAGAAGTATACTCAATATTCTACAATAGAAGCTAGGTGCTGAAGAATCTATTGTACTAGAACTTTTATACTAAATGTAAAAGAGAACCTTCATTATTTGCATCTATTATACTAAAACTTTTATACTAAATGTAAACGAGAACCTTTCATTCTTTATTCTAAATACAAAGGGATTTGCTATTTTCCACCTGAAAAATAGCATCTGTTCAGGCATCTGAACTGTGAGCCTGTGAGCCATAGATGAAGATCTGACGGATCTAAATTCGTACAAAGGAAACTAACAATAAGGAATTCTTTCTATAGTAAGACAATTACAAAATTATGATCTAAGACACAAAGACAATTAAAAACAAACAATTCTATAGTATGACAACTAAAAATCTTTGATCTCAATTGACACAATAATGATGTACGGATTTCGAAGCGAGATCAAACGATCATGTCGTCGCCTGAACCAAAGACAGATTCTAGGCGCAGGCTTTTTAGAAAAAAAAAGTGAAATACAAGATATATCCATGTGGCCTTTGTCCATAGTAGTAATTATGGGCACATTTTCCAGTAAATTTGTAAAACCGAAAACACGTGTTGTTGAGGAAGAGAAACATATTATCATCTCATCGGGAAACACTAAAAAAACACCCTATATATATTTAATCTAATCTAAGAGAGGACTACTAGCAAGCTAGCTAGGGAACAAACCAACTAGGCTTAGTTGAGCATCGATGGATATTCTCCGGCGGCACGTAGACGCACTCCAGTTTGTTATCCTGCATGCTGTAGCAGTAGGCCACAGGAGGAACCCGAAGGTCGTCGTCAAAAAGATCTGCTGTAGCAACGTCATGAACATAGTAGATCCGAGTTCCGCCGCCGTTGGCGCCATTATTTTCACTAAAGGTGGTGTGATATCCATCCAGGAACAGTTCGTAGTCGCCAGCGTCTCTCACCTTGAGCCAAGCGAGCCCGTCAGGCTCCAAGCGAGCCCGTCAGGCGTCGAGCCTAACTCGAAGACGTCGAAGGCCACCGGCCGTGAAGACTTGATGCTAGTCCGGACCAAAACCGGCTTGGGTTACACGCGCCGGCAACAATCTCACTGTCTCAAGAGTTTTGGGTTACACGTCTGCGGCGACTTACAAGAGAATCAAGTCTCCACGCTCCGGCCCAAGCCTCCAGCGACGGGCCTCCGCTTCGCTTCGTCAGAAGCCCGGCCTATATCTTGTAGTGAATTTGGAACAACTCCCACAAACCAGCCGCGCGACCAGGGGAAGACGAGCGCGTCCTCTGACGGCCCCGCACGGGGCAGCATCAGTGGCGGATGCATGTGTAACCTGTGAGGCCACCTGGCCCCACAGATTTTGAAGAAATTAGTAAAAATTTACTGTAGCATATGTGGCATGGCTCCACAGCTCTTACTAGCTGGCCCCGTAGGTTTTGATTGCTGGATCCGTCACTGGGCAGCATCAGGCGCGGCGCTGGCCCTACCACAGCGCGCCATGCCCGGCACACGGAGCGGAACGCGGCTAGTCCGGTGACGGCGTCGCGGGTCCTCCTCCCGATGGGCTCCAGGAGATCGGTGGGGAGGTTGGACCAGTCGGGTTGGTGTTCCTCGTCAGCCATTGTAGATAGATCGATGGATATATGATGGAGATCAAGCACTTTTTATATACTCTCCCTCCGCCTGTTTTTTTGGTTGAATTTGATCGTGTATTGGGCCTCAAGTTGTCCACTTTTGATCTAGTACGTCGCTCTGTTTCGTACGAGGCCCGGATTAGTTTCCCAAGCAATCCTGATTCCTGACGACGCGGCACCGGTGGGCTCGCCCGGGTCTGATCGGAGCGAGGGGCCGGTAGGACTACGACGCGACCGACGGATCGGATTTAGGGACGAGTCAGTCCCTGTGTCGTCGTCAGGCCGGTCTCCAGTGCCTCGAACCGCATGGTCCACGGACCACGGCTGCCGACCGGGACGTCGTCCTCGACCGTGAAGCAAGTTCGGTGAAAGAGAAGCCGGCCGGCGATGTCCGCGACCACAACGCGCGTGCGCTTCATGAAAGAGTCGCGCCGTACAGTACACTCGCCGATGCCTCTCGCCCTGCCGGCGATCAGCGCCTCCTTGCTTTCTAGATCACGCTGAGGCGCCGCGCCAGCCGCCAGGGAGAGCTGCGGGAGACCATAGAGCCATGAAGAACGACTACAGGAACATGGCCTTAATATGCTTTTGTTGACTCAGCAAAGACTTTGGACATTCGTTTTTCTTTTTTTTTAAAAAAAATGGCGAACAACACTAGTTATGTAGACTGCACTACAGCTGTGCTGCTACCGCCTATTCCTCAGCATAATAGCATAGTAAGAACATACTAGTTTTTATAATCTATCTATACTAAAAGGACAAATCAGCAATCAAATTAATAGTCTTTTTCCTCGTTTGTCAAACTCTACCATGCAGTGGAATATACTTATTTCTCTACTAGACAGCTAACAGCGTGGACCGCTGCCTTTTATAATTGGTGACAAGACTAAAAAAAACTATCCCCTGTTTGGCTGAGTTTATCAGCACGGCTTATCAGCCGTGGAATAATGTTTTTCTCTCACAGCAAATCAGCCACAGCCGGCTTATAAGCCCAAAAAAAGAGCCTGCCGAACAGGGCCTATAGCTTCAATTTGATTTGTTTTTCATTAAGGTGACTCTTATCGTTCTAACCCAGCATTTTAGCATTGCCGCTGGCATCGTCGGTCACATAAAAAACAAACACTGCAAAGCCTCCACAAATACTCAGCCATGTTGTTTGCTCAAAAAAATACTCAGCGATGTTTTCCGATGAAGAGGTACTCAGCCTTGAATTAAAATAGCAGTGCTTGCTGTCAGTAACTGAATATTGCAGTTACCAAATTGTGATTAGAATACAGTTGCATATTGCACTGACCACTGAAATAAAAAAAAGATATCCTACCTCAAATTAATTAGAAGATTCGCGGTGCTGCAGTGTACAGAGCAACTAAGCTGTGACTCAAGAACAAGTTGAACAGCATGATGGTTTTTTTTCTCGAATATACAAAAGATTTGCGCATCGTTGTAATTAAAAAAAAGAATGTAACCATAGAAACGACGCTCTTTAGACGAGTGCCCTAGGAGGCCATACAGTCGTAGCCTGGACCATCCTAACAACCAATTTTAAGCTTGGATATTACGTAAAGGGTCTACTACCGAGCTAAGAGCGGTGCTGCAACCTACGAAGCTGGACGCCTCCGCTGCTGGCTACGCGATCCTGCTCCGGTGTCCGAGAAGAGCACATTGCTCTTTCTACCAGCCCGGTTGTTGGTCGCTGGGAACAGCTTGTCCATAGCTTCAACTTGGCTTAATGTTAAGTTCCATGTGAAACAGCTTGGTGCCCGGAAAAACCCAGATCATAGACAGCCTTAATATAGCTTGGAGTTATTGTTCTTATTAATTAGTCATTAAACATGGATCTCAAGTCTCTGCCAAGATTTGCTAAAAACAATATTATCCATAAAAGCCCTGCAAATGACCATCAATAACGATCTCCATCAGGCTACTCCGAAAATAATGGGTGTGCCAGCTCGGCCTCTCCTGAACAAAATCAGGATTAGAGCGTCAGTAAGATCCATGGCACGGGGCCTGGGGCACGCACATGCTTGGCGCCGCTAATCATCGGCGCTCATCGTGGGGGCGCATTTAATGCCCAACGATCCTGCCAGCCTCGTTCGGCTGGTTGGCTGGCTGCCAGCCAGCAGTGTTTTTCTCTCACATCATTTCAGCACCAGCCACTAGCCATCAGCCAGCCAGCAGTATTTTTCTCTCACAACAAATCAGCACCAGCCACCAACCACCAGCCAGCCGAACGAGGCCAGCAGCTGACTGCTGACAGTTGCTTAACTGAACCGAATAGCGTGCTTCGTCTGCTCTGCAACGACGAACGAACAGCATGATGGTTTCGGAACTGAATCATGGATCGAGCGTGCGCCGTGGATGGAAACGCTGGCGTCTCGGGATTAGGGAATAAAAAAAAGGCGCGGCGCGCATCTAATCACTCGTGTTCAGCAGGCGGCGGCGTTCGTGTTCTTGAGCCATTCGTGCCTCGCATCCACAGGAGATTGGCAGAAAGATCAGCCAGGTATGATGAAACGAGCTGGTCACACGTGAATTCTGAATGGCGGATGAAAACATTAACTAGTAGGATTACACTCTTTGGCATGCACAAATTAAATTAGAGGCCTCATCTGAATGAATTTCGTCTAAACAGACACGGAGAAACGGAAACAGTGAAACGCGCTCAAGTTGTCACAACTGTACATCTTGTTTTGGAAAGAAAAGAACTTGTCGCTCAATCCTGCACGACGTTGGCAGAGGCTCCGGCCCCGGCTCCGTCCGACGGGCTCTCAAGCTTCGGCGTTGGCGGCGGTGAGCACGGAGGGGTCGAGCGGCTGCGCGTGGTTGTGGTCGTTCTCGTAGGTGACGATCAGCATGGCGGCGTCGCTGCGGCACCGCTCCACGTGCTTCCTCGCCGGGCAGTCCTTCTTGCTGCTGCACCTGTAGTATCCCCTGCATGCACCACCATCAAATTTTCATACTCCTGCTCTCGTTCAAAATTGCATACCTGTGTTTAGTTTCCCATGAAATGCAAAATGCAAAATATCAACTACTTTGGAATGACGAAATGCAAAAATGTCAAAATTTTTATGGGTGTGTTTAGTTCCATCCAAAATACCAAATTTTTTCATATGGTGGGTGAGGGCTTTTTAGCTTTTTATTTTGACCTCTTGAAGCCAAAATTCAAAATGAAGAATGGATATCTTTTTGCCAAAAATTTTGTATGGTGTTTAGTTCCATTTTGCAAAATGATAGGTCAAAACCTAAAATTTTCCAGGTGAAATGAGAAACTAAACACACCCTGTGTACCCAGCCTTCTGAAAATAGCTGAGAACAAGAGGTTGAGGTTGGCCAATCTTATTGCAAGGCGACTTTGGAGGATGCAAATGCAATTTATCATTCATAGAAAATGCAATTTTTCTGCATAATGATCAAAGAATAGCAGTGTAGCAGTAGCAGAAACAAGATGGCATGGCAGCTTAATGGACACAACTAATAAAACAATGGCGTGAAGAGAACGAAATGGTCTCAAGATGCAACGCACCTTGGGTGAGGAGAGCCTTTGATGGGTTTCTGCCCATACTTCCTCCAAGAGTAGTTGTCCGCCGGGATGTCGGCGTTCTTGTCGCTGATCGCCGGCACCCTCACCACCCTCTTCTCCCTCGGCTTCCTGCACAGATTGCCCATCATCCATTAGCCAGCCATTCAACACCGCGTACGTACAGCACCTTGCATTGCTTTGCATTGCAAGAAGGATGAAGATGGCGGCAGCGGCACTCACTTTTTCTTCGGGCAATGGCACCTCACGCCGCTGCCGTCCTCCCCTCCCTTGCCGCATGCCTTCTTCGCCGTGGCGGGCCTGGCGGCTGAGCTCGTCGCGGCGTCCGACATGCTTATCAGCTGGCTGCTGATGGACGTGAAGAAGGACGTCGCCGCCGACGATGTGCACACCGAGTTGTTGTCGAAGCTGAAGCTGATCACCTCCTTGGCGCCGGCGGGGGCTGCACGGGGCAGCGGCAGCGGCACCGGCACCGGCACCTCGATGTGGAACTGCTCGCCGCTCGGCGTCTGGTCGAACTGGAAGCTCTTCTGCTTCTTCGTCGCCTGCTGCTGCGGCGGCTGGAACTGGTTTGTGGTGGGCTGGAACTGGATGTGAGGGGTGCTGGTGCAAGGATTGGGCGCGGCGACAGCGGCTGCGAGTTTCGGGCTGCTCTTCTGCACCGCCATGGCTGGCGACGGCGAGGGAGGCACGCTGCAAGAGTTCAAATCCAGCAGCGACGTCTCCAGGAACATGCTCCTGTCAAACTTCTTCGCCGGGGCCGGCGCCAATGTCACGTTGCTGGCACAAGGCGACACCAGCCCCGCCGGCGCCACCTCCGCTTCTTGGCTTCTCATCATCATGGGCGCTACAGCGCTTCGCGTCGTCGTACTAGTTGGCAGCGGCGTCGGCGGTGGAGGTGGCGGAGGAGACATACCACTGACCAGCAGGTGGCCGCCGTTGGGAGTGTGGCGCGGTACCAACGACGGGTGGTACTCCAAGAGGCAGCTCGCATCGACGGGAGGCGCCGGCGGGCTCCTCTTGCCAACCCTTGCTCTGGCATGGCCGAGCCTGTCGCTCAGGACGGCGACCACCTTGGCGAACCGGGCGACCGCCTCGTCGGTCTCCGCGGCCACGGGCATAGGCCGGAACGCGTCGCCACCGGAGAGCGAGAGGACGGCGACGAGCTTCTTGCAGCTCTCCACGGCGGCCCGGTTGGCTTCCTCCACCACCTCCATGACTTTCAACAGAAAACTTGCACCGGCCGGCAAATCCAAGTGCTAGTGCTAGTAGCACACTGCTAGCCTCGATGGAATTGGAATTACCCAATGAGACCGCAACCACTAATCAATCTAGATTTGCACATGAAATTGTTCCAGGTCCTATGCTATGACTATGATTGAGTGGAGAGGTAGAAAGGTTTGCGAGAATTGCAGCAATGGTGGTGGCGTTGGAAAGAGTCTTTGCAAGATCTTTCTGTGATTTTATACAGGGAGAGCAAGAGCATATGTGAGGCAGTCTCATTGGGTCCTTCTCCTTCACTTGAGCAGGAAGTAATTCTCGTGAGTAGATATTCCATTTGGGAGTGAGAGGTGGAGCACGATCGGAATAAAATTTTGCAAAGTCAACGAGGGTGATGATCAGATAGATCAGGGCCGTCGGTAAAGTGGACGGCCCGGATGCCTTCTGATTATTTAAACAATTTTTTATTGGGTGTCATTCGATTTATCAACTCTATCTTCTTGCCTTTTGGTATCTTCTTGCCTTTTTGTTTTGTTTTTGGATTTTTTTCAACAAAAAAAAACAGGTCAATCATCACGGGTGTAAACTAGAGCAGACAAAATGCAAACTAAATGATAGTTGATTTAAATGTAGCAACTTACTCAGTGGAGACTCTGGATCATGTTGAATTTATATCTTGTCCTGTTGTCCAGCTCAGGGGCTGAACGGGTCAACAATTGGACGTTGTGTGGTTACTGGAATTTGCATTTGATTATTGTTCATTCAATGTGAATGTATGTCCCACAAAGCTAGCTGTTCAAGTCATCGGGGGAAAAAAGAAGCTAGCTGTTCAAGTCATCGGGGAAAAAAACAAAGCTAGCTGTTCAAGCACTACAACTTGACGTCGTAAACACAATTTTGATAAGAAATGAGCTGATAGTTTAATCAATTGTAACCTCGTTTACCTACTCCACCTTCTAAAACACAAAGTATTTTAGTTTGTCCTAATCAAAATTATTTAGCTTTGATAAAAAAGCGAGATCAAATAGCTAGGCGGTTTTTCGTTCAGAAGAGAAAATAGGCACCTAAATTCAAGCCAAGAGGGGACTTTAACTTAGAGGTTGGGTGCACAACCATACCTCTCACCCAACCAGCTGACCTCAGTAAGTTTGTTGTGAAAAATATGTTACAATTTTTTAGAATATTCACCTTATAATTTTTTAATAGAGAGAATGCATGTCTAGCTTTTTAATGTGTAACCAAAAGAACAGTGATTTGTAAGAGATCCCTAAAATGGTTAAATGTACTAGAATGGTAATTTCTAAAATTTTTAGGAGGGTGGGAGCAATTTTAGTCAAAATAGCATGCATCAGCATTGCCAAAATTAGCGTCATTTTCTTGTTCTTCTAGCCATTGCATCCTGGTATTGTCATTGCTCATCAATTAACTTTTCTGTGTTTATATACCTTTATACAATTGCATATTAGCACATAATTAAACATATATGTAGGCATGTAGCCATAAGGGCCCATTGTCATGTTCGCCCTAAGGCCTCTAAAAACGTAGAAACGGCCTAGCATCATGACATGCCACGCGTTGAGCATCTAACCCCACAACGCAACACCAAGCAACAAGGGCAGAGCTATATTAAGTGCACTGGGTGTGGCTGCACTCATGCAAAAATAAAGAAAAAATATTGATAAGAACCAAATTTTTACCATACTTGCACTCATATGTCATATATACTTGCACCACAAAAAGGCAAGCGCACCCTCTCGGATTTGCTCTAGCTCCACTCTTAAACAACAATATGGTTTGTGCTCATTGAAGCACCACCTCACATCTTGCCTGCCGCACACAACGGAAAGAGAGAGACTGACTTTAATTTGGGGGCTTGCTTTTAAACCCAAAAACTTCATAAATCATGATATCATTTCTCTCTAGAATGCTGCTGATTTGAACACAAAGTGAAGTGTCATCACCAATTTCTGCATGGTTGCCACTGCTCGTTGTCACAGAGGCAGCTGGAGAAGAACTGGCACCGTCTATTCCTGAGTTGGCAGCCTTAGGAACTCACATTTGTACCATGCGAGTGGCAGCTTTAGGAAACCACATTTGTACCATAGGACTAAGAGTGGGAGCAGAGTTAGAATTAGCTAGGAGGATTTCCCTCAAATCAAGTAACAACATTGGGGCAATCGTATAAATTGCCAACGATTGCCCCATCTACTTGCTTTAGTGTTGCCTGCCAAAATACAATGGTGTGTTAGCTCAACAGAAAAAAAAAGAGAGCAGGAGAGTGGAATACATCATAAGCACATCATAAGCTTACCATAAAACTTAGGAGAAGGCGAGTAACTTTCCTGTCTTTATATGAGTGATCAAACACCTGCAGAAATCTAATAATCCAAATAAGTTATCTGGATAGTTCTTATAGTCCACGTCTAATGTATATCGTTGCAAAATTGGTAGTTCATAACAACAGACATCTCTGGTGGCATAGACATAAGAACAGAACATCAGCGATAATCCATTCCGTAGAGCTCACTTTAAGTGCAATTTTAAATTTTTTCTGATATCAGAATGTGCTTTGTGGTAGTAATTCATCAGAGTCAATTTGGGCATTTTCAAGCGTCGAATATCTTGTTGGGTTCTTGAAGATAACTAACCTCCTCTTCATAGAGGAGTATTCAGAACCAGCTGGATCCAATGTTCCAATATATTCGACTAACTCTTGTACATGCATTGGGTACCTTTTTTGCCATCATCATCAAAGTACATGAAACATTCTGTTAGAACCAACTCTAAGCTATGAACTTCAAGCAAGTACAAATGCTGAGAAATCTCATCCAGGGGAACATCGATCACAATTTGCCTAGAAACGGTATCAAACAGTATTTCACAACTCTGATAGAACGGATATAACATTTACCAGCTCGATGATTTGTTTTGAAATGATCAACAAGGGAAGAGAAAGCCTCCTAGGCACTAGCACCAAATCCAACATCAGGATCTCCAATCCTTAAACTAGGGGAATATGAACTTTCTCTAGCCATTTTTTTGTAGCAAGCTGGTTCGCATGATCCTTGAACTTCATTAGATGAGAGCCTCCCCTGTGATGATGCTAAAATCTAAGTGTGCAGTCCTTTCCATAGAGAGAGAGGGAGGGAGGGAGGGAGAGAGAGGGGACATAAATAACATTTGTCACTATAACATCGAAATGATACAATCTCAATGAAGCTAAAGTTAGGAATGACATAAAAATGGTTACCTTCTACCTCATCACATGTGCTATGTGCAAAAAGATTCATGAAACAAATCAAGACATCAGCCCCAACATCCATGAATTACTATTATAACATTGTATAAAGCACATCTTGCAACATAAAAAAGACCATGTTTGCAACATCATAATTTGTTTTTGTTGCAACATCTCAACTGCTGCGAACATGCGAGACGATGAGATCAACCATTGCAACATCCAAAACTCACTGAAGACATCCTAATGTCTTATATTGGAATGCAAAGAAACAAATAACACAATATCAATATCAGTGATGGCACCTCCGCCACGCATTTACCCAAGTGGTCGAGCTCGAGCTTGTTCACAATGATAAGATTAGTAGCACGCATTGCCCACCGATTGTCATCCTTGTTGCTTGGGAAGGCCTAGATCTATGACCATCCCCGCCACCCTACATATGGAGGAGTAGAGGTTGTGCGGTCGAGGGAGAGGGGCTTAGCAGGCATGGAAAGTAGGAGGGAGGTGAAAGGTTCTTGTTTGGTTTTGGTAATTGAGTGGCAACCTTAGGTGGACTAATTATGTTTATGAGAGATACACAGGTGATTAGTCCACAGGTACATGTGTGTAAGCAATATATGCCATGACGGTGAAGATGGCTTGGAGTTGTTGCAAAGTTTAGACATGTGATGATGAAGGAGCTCATTGCACATGAGACATGACATTGAGTCATGTGATCAAGGTGGAGAAGATCAAGACATAACTTGGCTCGATGGACTAGTTGCAAGTGTGAAGGGCAAGTCGGAGGCTTTGAAGCGAGGGACCGCGTGTGACGGTGAAGCTTGAGCAAGACTTGGCGCCGATGGACCGACGCAACGGTGAAGACCAAGTGAAGTCAAGATCGATGAACCAATATGATCACATGATAACATGAAGTGGATTATATCATTGTTGATCATGTCGGTGCATGTGTTGCATCGACAGTGGAGGAGATGGAATGGAATGCGCAAGACAAAGGTATAACCTGGGGTATTTCTATTTCACCGGTCATAGGTGTGTAGAGAATTTTATGACTGAGTTTAAGATAGATGGCCATACTATCAAGAGAGGCAAACTTATTTGCAACCTTAGAGCTTATCTCAATGGGAACTAGTATGTTAGCAAACATGTGAACCTAGGAATAAAAATCATCGTGTCAACCTTGTTCATCCCGTTGGTTTGTAATCCCCGAAACACAAGCTTATATTACTTTCATATACATTGTGCTTGTGTAGTTGCTCTTGAAATTAGTTAGCTTATGTAGCTTGTTAGTTATCTTCTTTCTTGTGTAGCTAGAAGTAGCTCTCTTACATGGCTAATTTGGTTTTGCAACCTTGTTAGTCACATTACTTAGTTTGTGTAGCTAAGTGTTTTGAGCTCTTTAGTTTGGCTTGTGTAGCCTTGTTATTGAGCATTGCTAGTGAGCTTAGGCTTTGTGCGCTTTGCATCACTAATTTGTGTAGGAGCTCCTAGGTTTGCTAAAATACTAGTTGCTTAGGTTTATGTTACCTTACTTCTAGAATTGTTTAGGTGAGCTCTAGCTAGCCTGGCACCTTAGTTGCTTAATTAGGATCTTTGGAAGGTGCTAGAGAATGTAACAAAACTGACCAATTATATGAAATTAAGTAAGAAAATCACCCGCCAAAGCAGATAATTTTGCAAATTTAAGCCCGTATAACCCGGTAGTCCGTGAAACCACGAAGGATTTCAAACCAACCAACATACAAACCAAGATCGTATAAGTTTAGTAACCACAGTCACATATTACATAAAGTTCGCAACGACAGTTGAATACATCAGAGTTTAGAACATAAAGTTATTACAAACCAAGTTCAATATAAAGTAGTGGAAGCAAATAGTTTCATAAACCACAGACACACACTTAGTTGAAATACAGTGCTAGGAGATGGACATTTCTAGCAAAAGCATCAGATAAGATATAGAGAGTGACCATTGCCCTTGGTCTTAGTTGTCATCCATCGCTGGATACAGGCAGTTGATGCAATAGTCGTAGTACATCTGACTATCTGCAACAATAATGGGAACAACGCCTTTAGTACGATAAAGTACTCAGCTAGACTTATCTGTCTTAAACTAAAAATAAAATGACACCAAGGAGTATGCAAGGCTTTCTTTTAGTGGACTAGCTGACTCATTTACGAAAAGCATAAGCTATCATGACCGAACCATTTTAAGTAATTTGCATCGTGCTTATTATAACATATCCAGTTAGGTAAGCACCTATACTATAGCAATCACTTGATTAACCAATAACATCCAATTACCACTTGGATTTAACATTTCCAACATTATTCATATAACCATCAGTGTTCCACCATCATTACTACGATATTGTAACTCAAGTCAAGTGCCCACTATCCAGAGCGATGGCGATTTAAATCGATTTCTAACCAGCTAGTAATATATTTCTCATACAAACCACATTCACCCGCTAAAGTGAGCTACAGGTCACCAAAGACACTATTCAGGTAAACGTCGCGGGACAAGCTAGAGCCGCAATAACTAGGGACCGCCCGACAGCCAGAACGTACCTTGGGCTTACTCTTCGCGTCCCCGTCATACCCCCTGCAGCACCAGTACGTGCACCCGTGTAGATCCCGGTCCAAATAATGCCACTAGCTTCGCGGTCGAAAGGTACTTTATTCGGCCAGCTAAATGTGAGGCATTGCATTCAACATGACAAGAGGGATAAGCAACGATCGGTCCTTAACCGACACAGACGGAAAACTAATAGCACCCCAGAACCCTGTCTGGTTGCCTCCAACTTTTTCGCCCGGTCTCCAGTTATCCATCAACACATGGTTATTTTTAGAATTTCCTCTATTCCATAGCTAAAACATTCCAGTGACTACCTACAATTGCAGGTGACCGAAAATCACCAATCGCTACCGGTCTAAGCAGGGATAAATAGTATTCAATCCTAAACCTAATAGGGTACGAATGTAATAAAGTAGGCATCCTGTATGATGTAAGGGTATAAGTAAATATATAAACGGAGCATCGGATGTGATGGCATGCGATGATCATGATGACATGATGTGCAGATGAACACATGGACCTTATTGGATAGCATACAGGTAAAACCTTTCTACAAGGTAGTCAACATCATCCAAGATCAGTCACCACGGATACACGTCATCTACTGCATTCTCTTTTACTACTAGTTCCACTTACTTTTATGCGAACTAACATACAGCCCTAACATGAGTGCTACTGCACTTTATCAACACAACCACATTAACTTATCAAGCAACATCAGCAAGTAATTTGGTGCTTCAAATATACACCAAAGCTTTCATTATTAAACTAATTATCCATAAAGAATATTACTTTATTTTCACTTTAAACTATGGTTACAACAGCAACCCATATTTATAGTGCATAGAAAAATCTATAAAAATTACAGTAGCATAATCCTACACAAAGTAGCCTACCATAAAATTTTCATGGGATTTGGATAAGCAAAACAGCCTACACAAAAATGACAAACTATGGCATATAAATGAGCATGAAAATACTTTGTACTATGAAAGGTATTAAACAATAGATTTAGTATTTTTTTCCATGATCTACACAGTAAAAACACTATACAAAATTTATCATATGCATGTTTTGTACAAATTTCTCTCTCTAGCAAAAATAACAAAAATCAGCCAATAAAGGCACTTGAACTACACATCCAAATTTTTCTACAGAACATGCATGACATATATTTTTTATATAAATTGCATCACATAAGAAGAATAATAAACTTAGAATCATATTTTTCTGAGCTTCCTATAATTTATTATGTATTTTATAAGAAAACAACACTTATAAGAATTAAATAAAACCCTATACAAAAGTATTACAAATTTGACATACAATATTTTTATACTGCAGATATACTCATAAGGAGTCTAGCAAAATTAGTCTCATCATTTTTGGAGCCATATTTTTTAAGATATGATTTTTGGAAGCATTTTCACAATTTCTAGAAATTCATTTTTTAAATCTCTTTTAAAAACCAGTCGCTGAAATCGCTATGCGCACCCAGCGCAGTGCCCCCAGAACCGCACCTGGTGGCTGACAGTGGGCCTCCCGACCCCACTGGTAAGTGACACCGAGGCAGGGAGAGGCTCCGTCGACTCGGTTCTCGCCGGCGACGAGCCCAACGGCGGCGCAAACGGCACAGGCATGCTCGGGGCACCGAGCCGCACCGACTGGTGCCAAGGCCTAGCCGGGTGGCTTACCGGAGCAAGCACGGCAGCACACATGACGCACGGCGGTGCTGCCACAAGGCGGTCACGCCGCTCCAGTGCACGGCACGGTGGCGGAGGGGCGCTAGAGCTCTAGCATCGCTAGGCGAAGCTGGTGCGTGTGAAAAGGGAGAGGGAAAAGGAGTGGAGCAGCCCACCCGCGCGGAGCCGAGCTCCGGCGAGCGGCAGTGAAGAAAGGCCGGCCAATTTGGCCTCCTCACCTTGACGTTGGTGGCTGCTGGAGGGAGCACAAGATGGAGTGGGTCACCGCGGAGCAGGGGCCGCGAGGAATTGGACGCAGGTAGAGTAGCAGCGGCGTTAGGCGGTGGCGGAGCAGCGGCGGCGCTCACGGCTCCGGCGAGCATGTCGGGGCGCTGCTGCCGCGAGGAGAAGCAAGAGAGGAGGGAAAATGGGGAGCTGAAGGAGGGAGCGGGCGCGGACGGCTCAAGAGGGCGAGGCGATGGGACCCGCGGGGCGACACCCGTCGGCCATCGCCGGCGTACGGGCGCCACAGGGCGGCCGTGGCCTGAGCGCGGACGCGTCGCGCGGGAGAGGGAGGGAGGCGGAGTGGATGGGCCGGACCGGCTTCGGCCGTGGGCCGAAAAAGGAGGGGCGCGGCCCAGTAAGCAAGAAAAATATTTTTCTTTTCTATTTTCAAATCCAAATTTTACTAATAGTCTCAAATTTAAATTTTTGAAGTAGAAAATGGCATTTTTAAGACTTGACCCCAAAACAAAAGTTGTTCAAAATTTAATTCTCTACAACATTGATTTAGTGCACATTTTGAAATTTCAAACAGATTTTGAAATGAAGATTCAAAGTCCATTTTAAATCAAATTTCTACTTTTCTAGATTATTTTAAAAGTAAAATTTGAGGAAATTTTGAATACCAAACTTGCTTCAGATTTTATGCTAAACATTTCTAAATGATTTGTACTAATAATCAAATATGTATTAATAGCTATCAAGCATAATCATGGCATAGTTATATTTAAACAAGCAATTACAACATTCATGTTTCAATGTTATGTTTCATTTCAATGTTACACTTACATTACATATGATAATGAATGCAAGATGATGCTCATGCGTATGATTTGAAATGCTTAATGCATGCTTAACACCTAGGGTGTTACAGAGAATATAGATAGAGGGGTGTAGTCTTGGCTAGATCCATAATTTTAATTCTGCACTTGATTCGGTTGTCCAACGTGTTTAAGTTTTAAAAATGACTATTTACCCCATCTACTCTGTCATCTCGACCCTTTAGAGGAGGGAAGAACATAACAAAGGCAATGGAGGGATGGCATCTAGTGCGGAGGTGCTACATGAGTTACTAGATCCAAGCTTGTGAGCATGGAACGGAGGAATGGAGAAGGGAAGGGAGGGGAGAGATACGCCATTGCAACCTTGATTCTCTTGGGGCAGTCCATGGTGACAAGGTGCAGCTTATGAGATAGAGTGTGTGTGTAAGATGAGAGAGGGGGAGAAAGCCAAGGATAGAAATTGGTAAACGGTAAAGGATATAGAGGAATGACAGTAAAGAACATGTGAAAGAGGTTATGTCATGTAAGTACGTAACGGATAGGTAATCTATCGTAACATCATGTGATATTCGAGACTCCGTTCGAACGTCCGGTTGCTAGTGTTAGTGCATTACCGATCATAATCAGTCCATTACAAGTGGCATTTTGGAGCGTGTTTCCTTTCTGAAGTGTAGAGTACTACCTTTGTTCCTTTTTATAAGGCGCACACACATATCAAGATTCAAACTTTAAAATCTTTTATCAATAATTTGGCTAATAATTTTAACTACTGTAATACAAAGTTGATGCGGTTAGATTTGTAAGCAATTGTACTATCCAATAATCATCAGTTTATAAATATAAACATTATAGTATAAAGTAAATAAATGGTCAAAACGTAATTTAGAAGAGCATACCATTTCAAATCGTGTCTTATGAAACGGAATGAAGGGAGCACGTTTTTAAGAGCATAGTAGGGTCTAGGGTCATAAGTTGATCATTCACATTAAAACAAGTTTTTTTGGAAACTTAAGGACGCCCGTGCCTTTGTTTAACCCTGGGTTCAGCGGGATCTCGCTTTTAGTAAAGGGGACGCGTAGCGTCTTATTCAGTGAAAGCAAGAAAAAGAGCCTCATCTATATGTTGACTTGTGAAGTTGTGGTTGGAGGTTGGTCCGTCACTAGTATTTATGTGGGCAGCACCATTGGGGCCCATGCCTCTCGGTCTCGAGCTTGCCTAGTGTCTACTCCCCATCTCCATCTCGGAAGTCTGAATCGGTAGCAGGTCAGTGGCCAATTTTATGCCTTGTTTACTTAAACTTATCAGCCATACATTTTCAGCGAATTAATAGTGTTTTCTCTCACTACAAATCAACATCAGCATCAGCATCAACCATTTTTGTAGCCAACCGAACAGTGCATTAGTTGTTACTGCCATGCATTTTGCACTTGGTCAACTGCTTGTGCACTAATCAAGCGTTACCAACTTTTGCCCGGGCCATGCATTCATTCGGCCAACCCTGTTGGCCATCATCTGCATGCGAACATCCAAGCACCACCGCCACCGGAGAGAACGCCAACCCGTTGTGATGGTGATCGTCAATTCGTCGTCGCCGTCGGCCGTGGCACCAAGAACCCTTCACTTTTCGGGTGTTCATTGTCGCCTACCGAAAATAATGGACCATGAGGCAAGCGTATTTTTTCTTCGAGAAGACGATTAGAACTTTGTCATGAGTTTTGTTAGAAAAAAATAAAAAATATTGAGTGGTAATTAGACTCAAAAATAGGATGGTCAACTATTTCTTATAACTTGAATGCAACAATTGACCAACTAACAAATTTAGAGCTCACTATACACTTAGGCACGTAACCCAAGCAATCGTGGTCGAACACGAGCCGACTAGCGACTCTATCTAGTGATCAACTAACAACTTTGCATAACATTATGCTCATCGAGCTGCCCTGTTCGCTTAGCTGAAAAGCCATAGTTGAAAGTAGTGTATGATGATTTGTTGTGACGCGGTAAAACAGTGAGGACTGACACCGGCGTTGCTCCCACGTCTATCACGATTGTAGTCATGTCGGTAGATGTTAGTAGATAATCGTATTAAATGCTCTGACTTTTGTCTCAGGGTAGGTGAATAGAGTGGGTTGAGAGCTCCGACCTAGGGTCATGCGAGTCGGAGTTTTGCCGGTGGCCGAACGAGCCTCGTGCGAGTCGGAGCACAGTCGAGGTGCCTTGTTTGTACGGGGCGGGACGCGGTCGAGGCGTTTCCGTCGGGGGTGCCTCGTACGAGTCGGAGTTGAAGCGCGGTCGAGGCACTCCATCGAGCTGGCCTCGTACGAGACGGACCCGGTGCGCGGTTGAGGCGGGCTGCCTTTTGCTGTGATTTAATCATTTTGTTTTTTATTATCGTTGGTTGTGGGTACCTATACTGTTGGTACCGACCCGTAGCAACCGGTGAAGAGGGTTATTAGAACTTTCTACCATAAGTCTGTGTGCCACTGACAAGTGGTCCGTTGGTTAATTTCATTTCTTTGGTTAACCTTGGGATACCTCTCACTGGGCTAGTCCGAAGCAGATGAGGGTGTCATAAACCGTGCAGGAGAAGCAGGGTTAAAAAAACCGCTCGGTAAACCGTGGTTTACCGCGGTTACCGGCCTAACCGGGCCAGACCGGTTCTGGTCCGGTCCGGTTAGGTATTCCCCAAATTCAAATTTAAAATTTGAAAAAAAAATGCTGAAAAAATTCCTAAAAATAGTTCATGATTTATAGAAGCCAATGGTGTAAAAAAATTTCAAATTCGAGTTCGTTTAGTATTTATTTATACGTATAGAAGTTTGAAAAAAAAGAAAAAAATCCCGGTCCCAACCCGTTAAGGCCCCCAAATTCAAATTTAAAATTTGAAAAAAAAACAAAAAATGCTTAAAAAATTCCTAAAAATAGTTCATGATTTATAGAAGCCAATGGTGTAAAATTTTTTCAAATTCGAATTCGTCTAGTATTTATTTATACGTATAGAAGTTTGAAAAAAAAGAAAAAAGAAAATTCCAAACTCAAACCGAGCGGTTACCGCTCCAAACCGCCCGGTAAACCGGTGACAAACCGAACCGAAGGCGCGTTTGAATTCAAATTCAAATTCGACCGGTTACCGGTAAACCGGACCGGTAAACCGGAACCGGAGGCCGGCGGTTTGGGGTGACCGGTCGGTAAAAAAAACCCTGAGGAGAAGCGCTGGCCCATTGCACGCGCATGAAAAGCAAGCCCGTCCCAAAAGAACAATGGGCCGTCTTGCATGCAAATCTGCTGCCTGCTGGCTTGTCTGAAGTCTGATCTATCGACGTCCCACAACTCGCTCCGTCTGTCGGCTCGGCTTCTCTCGAAGCGTCTCTTCCCCAACAGTAGAGAGACGACGCGCCGGCGATTTCTCGGCTCCCCGCCAGATTCGCTGCTTTTCCTTGCCGTCGGTGGCCTTTTTGGCGCCTATGTGCTCGGGAATGGGTGACGTACCTATCCTCTTTAAATAGAGTAGTTTTACCTAAAATAAGGTTAGATTTTTTTACTGATGGAGATGTCGTTGGTAAGCTTTTGTCACTTCTAGAGTTTCTCTACTATTACATGTGTTCGTGGTGAGCGAGTCCTGATGCTGTCTGAGGTGCATGTGGTGACTGACCGTGATATCTTTTGCGGGGATCTCAACATCGATGGGTGTGTCATCGATTTTATCTTTTGCATTGGTGTTTGGTTTCCTAGTGATTTTCTTGGTGCTGTTGGTGCCCGTGGTGCCAATGATAGTGCTGGACTTGTAATCCAGAATACTGCAATGGATTTATGGAGAAATTTTGGAAGGTTTGTCTACCAACTTGTAGAGAAATCAGGTTGGGTTTGGATCCCCACCTTCTTTGGTGGTTTTGCTTCCCTTCGGGTTGTATCTTTCTCCGGTGAGTCAGGGTTGCCGGTAACCTTTGAGGCGCCAGATTTCTTGTTTTACCGACGATGTGATGGCCGACGACCATCTTCTTCAGTCAAGACGTTCAACGAGCTTACAGCATGTCGATGCTCTCGATATGCGACTCATGGTGGCATCGAAAAATTGTGAAGAGCTGTAGTCCGGAAGGGGGTCGGCTTCAGGCTGCAGATTGCTCCGACCACTGGCGACGAGGTCAACCGGAGGACCATGATCTTGCAAGGACTGGATTGTAGTTTCATTTTCCTTGAGAGGGTCTCTGTAAGATTTGGTGTAAACCTTAAGAAGTTTATGTAATATAGTTTTCCCGGTTTCTTAAAAAAAATCGACGTCCCGGTTTGCCTACTGTTGAAGTGGGGCTTTTTATTCCTCGTCCTTTTCGCGCAGCCGAAACGATCCTGGTTGCCGTGGTGTGCGTTTTTCGGCGGGTTTTTGGATCTGCATTCCTGTCTGTTTTTTCCCCGGATATTCCCCCTTGTCACTTCAAGTTCGATCCCGATCCTCTTCCTTTCCATGCTGTTTGGGCGGTCAGGCACGTGTCATGTCCTCGCTGCCGCCCGCTTCGCGATCCCCCCGCGGCACGACGTCCAATCCGAATCCGCTGGGACGACACGAGCCGGACCGGACGGAGCATGCCGACAGGCTAGGCGCGGCCGGGAACACGGCTGCGTTGCATGACACGACAATGACGGCTAATGTTCACGGAGCCGCCGCGATAGGCGTACACGTACACGCGAGGAGAGAGAGGCGATGTGAAGGCCGGTGGTTTTGGAACCAATGATTCGTCGTAGAGAGGAACTTGGAACTGTTGCAGTGTTTTATATCAAAATTCTTCTTTAGGGATTATATAAATCTTCACTAATTTATGCAAACACATGAATTTGACTCAACTTTGCTTAGGGATTAAATCTTCACTAATTTATGCAAACACATGAATTTGACTCAACTTTGCGAAAGAGAGAGAGCCCAAACACTGTCCAGCAAGGAAAGTGTTTTTTTTAAAAGAAAACTCGTGTATCCATATGGCACACCCATGATCATTTGCACTTGGGAGATGGTTGTGCCACTCATGTCAGTACATGCAAATCCATTTTCGTTTGAGCAATCTATTTATTCTGCGGAATCCATATGCCGACGCTGCGCTCTAGTATCTCGAAAAATGGGTATTAAATTAAATAAGGCCGGAAGTGGACAATTTTGGGGCAATTAAAATCAATCCCCAGACCTTTCCCCTCCCTTCTCTCTCTCCCCTCTCCATCCAGATCCCCGCGATCGAAGAAGCCAGGCCAGGCCAACGGAACAAGCGGCCAACCCAACACAGCTGCGCAACAGCGCAAGCCACCGCACCAATCCCCCGCCGGCGGCTGCGGTTCGCCAGCGCCCCGCCATGTCCTCCTCCACCGCGTCGTGGTCGCGCTACGGCGCCGTCCCCACCTCGACCCCTGCGCCACCGCCGCCGCAGCTCAAGCCGGAGGACGTCGCGGGCGGCGAGGCGGCGCCCTCGTCGTCGTCGTCGGCCACGGCCACGGCGGCGGAGGCCGGGGTCGCCTTCTTCTCCCGCGCGCGGGCGTTCGCGGGCGCCGCGGCGGGCCGGCCGCGCGCGTGGCGGGAGGTGCTGGACCCGACGGCGTTCTCGCGCCCGGAGAGCTGCGGGGAGGCCCGCGCGCGGGCGCGCCGGAACCTCGCCTACTTCCGCGCCAACTACGCGCTCGCCGCGCTCGTGCTCGTCTTCCTCGGCCTCGTCTACCGCCCGATCTCCATGCTCGTGTTCCTGGCGCTCTTCGTCGCCTGGCTGGGGCTCTACTTCGGCCGCGGCGACGGAGAGCCGCTCGTGTGCCTCGGCCGCGAGGTCGACGACCGCGTCGTGCTGGCCGTGCTCTCGGCGGCTACCGTGGTCGCCGTCGCGCTCACCAGCGCGGGGCTCAACCTGCTCGTCTCCCTCGTCGTCGCGGCAGCCGTCATCGGTTTGCACGCCGCCTTCAGGGTCAACTTCTACCTCGACGAGAGGGACGCGTTCGATGTCGCCGGCAACTCGTTTACGGATAGCGCATACGGCTACGCGCTCCCTAGATGATGATTGAGATACGGCGGGGACATTCAGCTGATGAGTTGTTGATTGTGTTCTGCTCGTCTTGAGGCAGGGGATTCTTGGTGGCTCTGATCCATCCTCGGATTTTGCAAGGTGTTCATGAGTGCCTGAATGTTCTTATCGTTTTGAGGTGTTATTGACTTCCTCTTCTTGTCTGCATTCTATGTATAGCGATTTTTGTGCTCAGTTTAAGAGAAATTTTTACTTGGTTTTAAGTATTGAGTGTAGTTTGAGGGTAAAACTTTCGTGACTGGTATTGGTTTGAATCTGTTTTTTCTTAAAGAGAGAAATTGAAAGTCATACTAGTGTAAAACTGTAAACCATCCATCCAACATTCCAACTGAACTAGGAACAAAAGGTTCTGTTTCTCAGTGACATAATAGTCACTGCCCACAAAATACTATACCACCAATGCTATGATTCTGTTTCTAAGCTTGTATCCCCCAGAATCCTGCTGGTGTTAGCTAGTTTAAAGCCTCCCGTTACTAGACGTTAAAAGGCCCTCCGTGTAGCCATCCCGGAATCAAGTTAAAGAGTCTTTTCTGCTCAAAATGCCGGAAGTCCAGTGCTGTGCTGATCACATGCACCAGGACCAACCCAAAAATGACGGGCACGGCAGGCAAGACGCTCAGCGCTTGCTGTCGATGGCTTCCTTGAGCTTCCTCCCGAGCGCGTAGGCAAGCGGAGGCGGCACGGCGTTGCCAATCTGCCTGTGCTTGCACTGGATGCTGCCCGCGAAACGGTAGCTGTCAGGGAAGCCCTGCGTACACAGACCATGTGAACAGGATTGGGATGTTAAGAGAGAACTTGCACATGGATGCTCTGAAGTTCTTCAAAAAGAAATGCTCCGAAGTCAGTCTCCCTCTTGTTAAGTAGTAATTCAAACAGTACCAACGCTGGAGCAGGCCAAAGCTACTAATTGATTGATTAAAACTCTTAAATAATTGATCGATTACTGTTACTGAATTGCAGCAGCTATTGAGGAACCAATGATCTATATGTTTACAGGCGATGCGAAGGCAAATTACCTGAGACCTGGCACACTCACGAACAGTGACGATCCTGTCCTGCTCAGGGTGGAAGCACATGCCGACCTTGCCCATAGGCTGGGGATCGGTCACGGACGTGGGGAAGTTGCCCTCCCAGTCCAGCCTCCCATAGAGCCCCTTCCATTGATTGTGCCTTTTGGCAGTGTTGGGCAGGCACCAGGGTATAAGGTCCACCATTTGCCCGGTTGACAGCTTCACCTGTACTCGCATCACCATTGGCAAATGGGGCATGGTTACCTAGAGCAAAAGTAGTACAAAACAACTACTGGTGGACAAAGGAGCAGGCTGTGGTTACCTTCTCATCCGGTAGCTCATGCCAGTCGCAGCCAGGTCGCTTTGGAATGTGCTTGCACCTGATGAGATTCAGCTCGTTCATCTCCTTGGATACGTGGTCACTCAGCAACACGGTGCTGCCTCTGATCTTCTTCTGGAACCATGACACTGGTTCACTCCCGTACTGCACCGTAGGAAGGAGTAAATCCAGCTGATGCTACCAGCCAAGGGCACCAACAGAAGAAGGCGACTGGAGATTAAGTTGCAGTGACACTGACACATACCTGTATTGTTGGTTTGCTGGCACCATTTTCCACGGGTGGGAGATCCCCAACTGTATCTCTAACTGTTATTGACCGGAAAGGTGCCCCTGCAGCAGTGCTCTTGACAGCCGCGTAGTATTTGCCATCAGGGAGGTTTATTTTCAGCTCAGGGCTAGCAAAGACGTGCATTGGTTCAGGCCACTCCGGAAGGGTCTCTCCAGGTGCGGCAGCCCAGATGAATGCCCTTTTCCTGGACTGTGCAACACCATAAGCACTGGCTTCTAGAATGCCGAATCGAACCTGAGAACATGTAAAGGAAAAAGGTAACAAAATTTAGTGTTGGACAAAAAGCTAGAATGCAAGAACAACTTAGTAGACAAGTAAGAACAGTAAGCACCTGGTATCCCATCTCCAGGAGTGATGCCAGTGTTAATCTGAAGGTCTGGCCTTTGTTGAATGAAACGAAGTTCCTGACGTTTTCTAAGAGAAAGAATCTTGGGCGGAAATAATCTGCGAAAGAGAGGAATGCTAGGACCATCTCACACTGAACCTTGCTCCAGGGACTTCGATTGAATCTGTTCATCCCAGAAAACCCCTGCAAAAAGGATGCATATGGAAAGTTATGCAATTGGTTTAGAATATAAAAAACAAGCATAAAATGTTTCCTATAGTCAGATAAAACAACAGACCTGACATGGAGGTCCACCATTTATGAAGTCTACTTCGCCAGGCACGGGCAGATTCTTAATCTTCTCATCAGAAAGTTTTGATGATCGTTCAGCAGCCTCAGTAGTAGAGATACAATCATCAGCATCACCACACTTATCCATTACTGCCCTGCAAGACAATACTCAGAAATGAGTGGAAGGTGCAATGCATGAATAAGCATATCCATGATAAACAATTGTCATACTTCAAAATAACATTGCAGTTCTCCACAAATACTGCTGCTTCTGGGTGATTTTCACCAAATGCTTCCCCAGCAGGCTCTTCATATTCAATTGCCCATTTTGTTTTTGACGCACCTGCAGAATTGTATGATCAGAAAGTAAAACAGCTGTGGCAATCAAGGTGTTCCCATCAACCCATATAGAATCTGCAGGACAAGTGCATACCAGCTATCTGCAATCCTTCAGATAAACCACCACAGCCAGCAAAAATATCAAGGGTTGCAAGAGAGTTGTCTGACGGCATATCCTTTTTATCTGAACCATCTAGCTCATCATCACAAATTTGCTTTCCTTTATTCTTCTTGGAAGCAGAAGGTGCCTTCCTTATCAATGACATAAGTTTAGCATTTGGTGGAAGCTGGTTCAAGAGCATGCAAAGATAAGCTCAGTTAATCATCTAAAGAAATTTCTCAGGAAAACAATCTAAGCAACTGAGGAATGAAAGGTGAAATTCAGAATGTCTGACCTGTTTCAGGGCTCCAGTAACAGGATCAAACAAAAGTTCACAGTAAAATACATGCTCAACCACCACTGGAAGATTTGAATTTGGAAGGTCATCCTTCATCCTAACTTCACATTTTCCAGCTATCATTGTCACTGGCACACTCATGATATCTTCACTGTAGTATACCTGGATCAAATGACAGAATGCAAGCATTAAATCCCAAGTGACAACAGAAAAAAGGGAAGTGTGAGTGGTAAGTCACAAGCTCATCTACAGCACTTAAAGAAGAATGATGCATTGATTAGACAGAACAAGCGAACCTCTCTTATGTCTGACGTATAGGCTTTTGTTGACGATATGTCATCCGGCCTGTAAAACCTTCTTACATTGATCTTTGTTGATTCTGGATGCGCTTTGTTAGATCCATCAGGAGCATCGATACTCAATACATGGCAAACAACATAAGGCTTCAGGCCCACGTTTCTTCCAGCCTTGTAGGTCTCATAGCCCTCTCCTTGGGAGAAAAAATCAGGCCTAATATACAGGAAGTCATGAACATTGTATCCAATATTCTTGAAGACAAAACTGGTCCCTGAAAGTATCTTGAATTCATCACCAGCTTGATTCCTCTCCTCACAGGAGCTACAGGCACCAGTTCCAATGCCAAGTTTATCATGAGGGATGGAGAAGAAGCCACCTTTCTTTGGCAAGTATAAGCTTTTGCAAAAATATTCCACAGGTAGACCCTTCCTCTTCCTCGCCTCTGCCTTCTCCCTCTCAATCCTATTAACTTCTGAATTCTCTTTTCTGTATTTGTGACCCCATGGAATCAACTGTACATTGACAGTCACCGATTCTTTGATGTCACCTAATTCGAATTCTTGACAATCATTAGTCAAGAAAACCTCCCTTTCATTTGCAGCATTGCCAAGAACAGTCTGAACACCTTTTTGCAGAATTCTTCCATGGATTTTTTTTGTACCATCATGTTTCTCATACATGTACTCAACAAAACACATGATGGCTTCTCCTGAATCATCTTCCAATGAGACTGATTGACCAACACCAATACTAAGATCTTGAAATGTAACACATTTGTATAGAAATTCACCAGACACTGTTTTTCCAGCTATCTGCCCTTTCCACTTAGCTTCCTTGCAAGACTTCAATGACTTACTAGATCGTGTTGATGGTGGGGTCTTCGCAGCCTGCTCCATTTCAATATTTACATCCTCTTCAATATCGTCATCATCTTCATTTTCTTCTAGCTCTTCATCGATTTCCTTTTGCTCATTTCCGTCTCCTTCCTTTGTATCCTCTGGAAAGTGTGTGGCATAATAATCACCCCATATCTTGCTGATGAATCTTGTAGTTGTTGCACGCATAAGCTTCCTTCTTAATATTGGACCCATTTTTGCACTTGGGTTCAGATTCTCGCCTTTCATTGCTTGAGATTTTTTCTTCATCACCAGCTTTGTGTGTCTTCTTTCTTCCATCTTCAGTATAAGGCCTGTGACAAAGGCACTCCGTTGGATAGACACATCTGGAAAATCTGCAAACTGCTGAAGTATAATTTGTCCATGTACCACAACATATCTTTCAACAAGAGTTGTATTTGATGATATAAATGCAGGGTGCACACTGTCAAATTCTGCTACTCTTTTAATCACTTCGGCAAAAGAAAGCTTTGAAGCACGACTTTGTTCTTTTAAAAGAGTGATGATGCTAACAGCAAGCCTTGCTGTTTTCAGCACCGGTTCACACCATGGTGCATATTGTTTTGTTGGCTGTCGTAATTTGTACCTGGAAAAATGATATCAATAATAATATATTAGTTGGAAGAAGGCTAAATAAAAAGTAACTGCAATATGCCGTGCTTAAAATAAAGTGTCAAATTTAAGGGCCGAGCTGTTCTTTTAATAACAAAATAGCATTAAATTTTAGACAGTGAATAATATACAATGTAATGGAGCTGTCAGGATATTTACCAAGCCACTTCAGTTCGAATGGTTATGCAGATCATTGAACCACCAAATTCAATAACCCACTCCTTGACTGGGCTCAGATAAATAGGAATTCCCAGATCTTGGTTCGATTTACTTGAGGAAGAAGATAGCTGCATTGACTCAGCAGTTGAACAGCAACTACCGTCATTGTCTCTCATAAAACCTGATCCAAAGATCAACAACAACAACAACAACATAGCCTTTTATCCCAAGCAAGTTGGGGTAGGCTAGAGATGAAACCCAAAAGAGACGAGAAACATAGAGACACAAAAAGGACATAAAGGGAGACAAAAGAGGTCACGGTTCCGGCACGTTGATTGCCAAAGATCCAAAGATCACTGTATCATTTTCAGCACCCGATTTCATAGGGATGAGCTCCAATGGAATGAGTCTAGAATCTGAATTATATAGAGCCCAGTTGTTCAGGATTCTCACTGGCATATCATCAGAATAGATGCTAATGTCACTATCAAATATGTATTCATCCATTTCTTGATTGTATGATTTATAGTAAGCTGGCAATGGATAGTCATTGGCAATCTCTGCTTCACTAATTTTGATGTATACATTTTTCTGTGAAGTTCCACGCTTGCCTCTCTGCTTCATCATCTTCCACTCTTCCTCTTCCTGCAATAGTCTTGCTAATTTCTCATCACCATTGTCACCTACTCCCATATGCTGTTCATCCTTTATCTTCAGAGCTCCATTTGAAGGCATAGCTGAGAACTTGTTGAATTTTACTCTAGACTTACTTTCTTCTCTTAATGCAACAAGAACAGGGAGTGTGCCCAAGATCTCATCATTGCTGGCTGCCGTCTTATCTAACCCAACAAGTTGGTTGTATATGAACTCACCATTGGAGATCACAAAGTCCTTGCTCATTGTTCCACCAGATTTTCTGTTTGAATTAATGGAACGGACAACACTGGCCAGCAACTCTTCCAGGTCCAACTGAGGATTTCCGCCAACTGATTTGGCTATCTTCATGTAAACTTCAACACAGACTCGTGCCTTCTCATTGAAGTGGTCAAAATAAGATCTGTAACTGCTTGTCGGCTTCACACATTTGTAATCAGCTATTTCTGTTGAAATCCATATTACTGCAGTACCTTCATTGTAGCCAGAAATTATCCACTCCTTGATTCTCCCAAATCCTAAACAGCGTACACCCTTTTCCCTGTCCTTTTCCAGACCATCGTCCAAAGGCATGATAAGAGCTGTTATGAAAATATCATCAACTTCAGACATTTCAAATGGTTGTAGATTACCATCTGCATCATGCAAGGAGAAATCAATGAGTTTTCTGGAAGGCCGACGGTCTTCAGGTTCTGTTTTTGATAACCTAACAGCTTCTATTTCCTCCTCTTCCACCCTACTTTCCTTGATTGTGATAATTAAATCTTCCTCGGATAAGCCCAATTCTTTCTCTTTGAAGTTAGAACAGGCAGCTGCCCTCTTTGGTCTCTTGCGGACAACAGGCTCATCAGTGGTGTCATTGCTATCTGTTTTAGCCTCATGTTCAGTCACCATTTCTTCATTCTCAATGGAATCTTCCCTATTCCGCAGCTTTGCTTTGCGCTTCTTTGTTCCTGAAATCCAGAAGAGCAACAAACATGCTAAAATAACTGAATGCAGAGGCAGGGATGAGATGAAACACAGGGGTTCAGATAAAGAGTTTGACCAACAGAATCGTATTTAATACTAATAGATAATAATTCAAATATGTGCAGAAAGCAACAGCTCAATTCTGGATCACACCAAAAGATGCACCATGTTGAATTCATGTATTACATGCAATCATCTAGGCATGCCCAGCCTGCCTAATGAACATGAGTGCATATGCAGCCATTCCAAGATAACTAGAACTGCAGGATTCAGGCAAGATGATGAAGTTAGAAAAGACAGGATCTGATCCGTTTTATATGCTATACTAGTTTGATTGCAGATTGGCAAATCACTAACTACAGTGTAGATACTGGACACTGCATGTTTACAGAGAACAAGTTCTTCAGCTAGCCTTTTAACCATTCATATAAAGATCCCATATAAGTGCATGCGCTGAAACAAGGATGGTTCTAACCTCCAAATATTATTATCATTAAACAAGCTGGTGCCAGTGACGCCTCATGAACAATAATCCCAATGTATGCAATTAAGAAATAGTGAATATACAGTTAAATTTGATACTTCTAAAGGTTCTCTTTGAGTAGTGTTTTAACTTACTACTGCTCACTCTAACCCCGCCCATGTACAACAAAGACTATACATGTATGGTGCCTTTCCTTGACTTTGAGGCAAAATAAAGTTGGCTAAGATTACAATACCAAACCAAAATCAAAACATCGATACGAAAGAGTCCTCAACTATATTCCCTGCGTTACTAGGTCACCATGGAACCTGGTACGCCTACAGTTACACGATTTAAAAAGTTTCACAAATAAATGCAAAAGAAATACCTTGATTAAAGCAATGCACGCTTTGCCTCCTCGACATTGACATGAGCTCAAGCTATGGCGAAGTGTGATAGAGGAAGGAGGCAGCGTGAATGATAGTGAGGGAGACAATGGTGAGAAGGGAGGTGGTGGCGGCGGCGGCAGAAAGGACAGAGGAAGAAGAGCCCAAGTTGGGTGCTAGCGATTCGATTCATTTGGTTGTGGTTCCATGATGACCTAAATGTAAAATTTGACGAAAATTTGTATAAAGGCATATTGGGTTTTCCCCTTTGTTTAAAGAACAAACTAAATTTGACACTTCCCTAATTCATATAAATACATATAAAATATCAGACACGTTCTAGTATCAAATACATATCACAGTACAAGCATGACATAAAATTGGATTATTGAGGTAGCCTAGCTGGCATATATCAGTTTTCCCAACCTTTAATGCATCAGTAGAAATAATTGTGCCACAGTTCATAGCCTCATATGGCGCACTACAGAGAATTTATTGAAAAGGAAAATTGCTATATTGCAGCTACAAGGCATTTAGAAACAATACCTGTAGCTGTAGCAACAGCAGAGCGTTGATGTTTTGCCATAACACCCCTGTAAAGTTCAGAATTAAGTAAATGTGTCAACTAACATTTCCAAAAACAAATGTAAGAACCAAATAGCAAGCTAAAATGGTTTTAGTAATTAAGTCAGGAAACAAACACAATAGGAAACAGAAACTACACTACACTCAAAGCTAAGGCTGGACGAAAAACTCGAAGCTCGTTAGCTCGCTCGGCTCGTGGCTGACTCGACTCAGCTCGGCTCGGCTCGTTACGATAACGAGCCGAGCCGAGCCAAGATTTTAGCTCGTTAGCTATAACGAGCCAACTCGAGCCAGCTCGCGAGCCGCTCGCGAGCTAAACGAGCCAAGCTTTCAGGAAAAAAAGTATCAAAACTTGTATTAGTTTTTGTATTACTTCATGTCTTGTACTTTACAATTGACTAGTAACTGGTCTAGACCCTATAAATTGACTGGTAACTGGTCTAGATGCATTTCTTTTGTATTATTATTATTCTCAAACTTTAAATAAATACAAATATTATATTTTGTGTATTTTTTATACCTGGCTCGCGAGCTTAACGAGCCAGCTCGAGCTTTTAACGAGCCGAGCCGAGCTGGCTTTCTGGCTCGTTAAGATAACGAGCCGAGCCGAGCTGGCTCGTTATCTTAACGAGCCAGAACGAGCCGAGCCCAAACGAGCCGAGCCAGCTCGGTATCCAGGACTACTCAAAGCATGATAACGCAACTTCAGTGAATATTGTCGTTTGAGAATTTGACCTAAACTACTACCTTGTACACACAACTGCAGCATATAGATTTAGTTTGAGATATTCAAGAGCAAAAGCAAGTGCATAGTATATCTCCGTTACTCCATTTGGAAACATACAATGTTTTAAATTTGACACAACAAACTTCCTCCTATTAACATCTCTGTTACTATTTAGATTTTGCTGTGAAAATAATACATTTATCTAAAAACTGCCACGTATTCTTGAATACATGGAGTACCTTGTGCTGTAATGAGACTATTAAACATTCCCTCCATTCCAAATTATATAAATGATGCGTAGCTTTTACTATGCACTTAAATATACATTGTCTAAATACATGATAAAAGCAATGTATCTAGAATAGCCAAAACATCTTATAATTCGGAACAGAGGGAGTTATTGGTAAGTGTGCCTTTCAATTCAATCATGTTAAAATGTAGAGTAAGAAAACACATCAACACCACATAACTAGATTGCAATGAAATATTCACCCGTTCATTCACTAAATATGATACCATGAAAAGAGATAATTTGTGAGAATTGGTTCATTCGAAAAGTACGGCAGGACCATAGCTATCGACCATTTCATGACTAGATCAGACAAAACTACTAACGAACATTGAAGAGACAGCAACAGTCGCATACTTCTTGTGAATTACACTACCTGGGAAGTGCAACCGCAAAACCAGTTACAATTAGCAAGTCGACGAGACCAAAAGAAGCATGCACATGTAACTTTTCACTGATTTCACAACAAAGTTCATTGCTACCAGCATCAATTCAGTAGCTACTACTTACATTTATTTGAACAAAATTAAACAACGGCTTCATAAAAACTACAAAGGTTGTTTACTGAATTCCAGTCATAATCACGTGAGAAAAGATATACCAGCACGATGAGCAGAATCCCTGGAGCAGGTCACCTTTCCATCACCGAATTCGCGGTTCCTGCTCCTGCATGACAGTGTAACCAAATATGGCCGTTAAAGCGGAAGTCAGAAAAATAAGAAAAATCCACGTCAGATCCTGACCCAAATATAAATCGCCTACAAGCAGCGGCACGATCAAGACGAGAAAACTATCAACTGTTGGACACAACCAAGGCAACCTACGCACGCGACTCCACGACAGCAGCACGCAGTGAAACGAAGCCTCAAATCCTCCAACGCTCGCCCCTCAGGCGAGATCCCACGAAGTGGAAGGTCACACCAAGTCAAAACTCAGAATCACACGGATGGAAAACCCCAGTACCACACTAGAGACCGCAAACAAGAGCTCGTTACAGATTACACAAGGCAGGCGAACTTCTGGGCGCCGCAGCAGGCGGCCGACGGCCCGATACCGGAGAAGCTCCTCCGATCGGTGAAACGTGACACTCCCAACCATTCATGGAAGGAAAACCGCGCCCAAAACCCCCGCCAAAGTACTAGTAGTACTACTATTACATTTGGGGTGGTAGTAAAAACGAAGCGAGCAGCGACGCCAACGCGCTCACCGACGAAGCGACGAGTGGGCGAGAGGCGGCTTGCGTCGGAGGCGTGGTTCTGCGGCGGGGGCGCCGGGCGCGGGCGAACGCGGCTCGGAGAGGCGAAGCGTGTAGGAGAAGGAGAAGTGGCAGTGGAGAGATGAGGGGGAGTGGTGAGGTAATAATGGAGGGCAGACCGGCAGATAGGAGGAATGCGAGGCGACGCTGGGTTTTGAGTTTCGACTTTCGAGTGGGAGGGCCCTGGGGGACCATTTTTGGCGGGCGTACGCGGGTAACCCCAAATTTTCAGCTTCGATTTCGGGAAATGGTCTTCTTTGGGGTAAGAAGACGCTAGAGGTACTGTATTTGTTTTAAACAAAAAGATGGTTTTATCACTAAAAAAAGGTATTTGGCAGAGATGCCAAGTATTTGAGTGAGTCAAACGCCAGTCCACGCTGACTCGTTGACCTGAGTAGCCATGTAAGCAAAATGATAAAAATATAGCAATATATTATTTCTTATATTAATTTTTTTAAGTGTTGACCAAGTCTGGAGGTTACGGAAACATATACACCTATAAATTGTTTACAATAGTATTCTAATGTGCACAAGAAAACTAGTCAATAATCGTCTGCTGGTAACAAATATGTCCTTCATCCCAAAATAATTCCACGTCTAAAATTCAAATATTGTCCTAGACGAAGAGCATTTTAGGCATTGTTTAGTTCGCGAAATATTTTGGGAAATGTAACTGTAGCGCCACTGTAGCACTTTCGTTATTATTTGGCAATTATTGTCCGATCATGGCTTAATTAGGCTTAAAAGATTCGTCTCGTTCATTTCGTCTAAACTGTGTAATTAGTTTTATTTTTTATCTATATTTAATGCTTCATGTATATGTCCAAAGATTCGATGTGACGAGAATCTGAAATATTTTGGGAAATATTTTGGGAACTAAACGAGGCCTTAGCCTATGGACCACCTAGATGCTACTAAAATCTCACTACTTTCTCTTTTTTTAAAGTGCAATCATTATATGTTAGTACTACTTTTATAGGGGTATACATGTAATTTCATGATTGCTTTGGTCTTCCTTCACACATCCTGTAAGAGCAACCACAATGTTGCTTAAAAGTAGTCTATAGCTATTAAAATAATATCTATCAGGTACCTGAAACATTATGAGACCAGTCCATAGAGTAATCCATAGCAAAAGGTTCCTATAAATTTATGGACTACGCATAGGAAATAAAAAAATATTACTTTTTTTATTCCTCCCTCTCTTTCTTGTCTTGCACAGGATTGTATTGATGAAGAATTTTTTATGTCATATAGGACCTACCTTATGGACTACTTATTGGCTGAAACATCGTGTAGACAAAATAATAGTTATGGGCCGATGATGTGGGTCCCTTGTATATGTGCTATTTGATCCATACACATTGTGATTGCTCTAGGAGCATCTTCAGCAGTCTTCCAATACAACTCCCCTAAAAAGATGGTATTGTGGTAGCTCAATATCACTTTCTAGATTTACTGGGGAAGTTGTTGTAGTAGTACTCCCAATATATCTCCCCCAATACACATATGAAAGGTGGATCTCACAGGAGTATAAGAGAAAATATGACTGAAAAGTGGTAATTGGAATGGTCCCCTGGTATTAGGAGAGTTGTATCTCCCCCTTTCTTTGAGGGGAGATGAGAAAAATATTGGTGGCCACAAAAAATAGAGAGGTATTGGAAAACTGCTAAAGCAAAGAAAAAAACATAGTTGTTCCCAATATGATAGTTTTATAGGGATATGGGAAGGTATTAGGGAACAGCTGAAGATGGCCTGAGCACCCATCCACCAATTCCTTCGTATGCATCTTGCTTAGCCTCTCCTCTATAGCACTGAGCCGCCACTCAAATCAGTAGTCATCTCGTGTCGTCTGAGCCAAACCCAAGCCGTCGTCGATTTCGACCTTTCCTGCTGGGCGCGCCCTTGCCGTGGACCAGGTCGCAGATCAGGCTCGTGCACTCGCTTGAGGCCTCAGTCGGCTCCGGCGGTTTGGCGAGCAGTCGCCGAGGAGTGGTTGGGTATGGGGAGGGACCGACGATGTGAGGTGGGGCGGTAGCGTAGTTCTAGGGTTGGGTGCCACCACAATAAACTCTCGCCCTTCGACATTGAGCAGAGCAGAGCAGAGTCGAGTTTCGCTCGATAGTTATCGTATTTTTTTGGGCACGACATTTTTCTTCCAACGGTTTTGGCCCAAACCGAGTGTAAAATAAGTGGGCTCACCAATCATCCTAACAATGAATTTCGGCCTATGGCGGAAAAATTGGATTCCGTAATTCAAAGAGTTTTCAGGGGCAAATATTAGACTTGGAAACAGGCCCTTGTTCTAAAACTAGTGTGCAAAATTATGTCATTCATAACAGTGGCAAATAGTTAAAGAATAATGTGTGATGAAGAAAATAAAGGGCTCACCTGATTTTGTTTTAGACTTTAGTCACTGTGTCCGTGTATCACATTGAATGATACACTTACAAACGCAAAATTGCGTCTTAAAAAGTATTGCTTGTTATTCCTACTGGATCAGCTAAATTGTATGTAGCCTACGATAGCTAGAGAGAGAGGTAGCAATAACCTTCTATAAATCATAGGTAATTGAATTGAATAGTTTCAATAAAATAGGTTATAAATATGAGTTGAGCTGTTTGGATTAGTTAGAGCCTCTTTCTACAGCTAGTAACTTATTCTAGTCCATTCAAACATATATTTAGTTAAACCGTCAACCGAAAAGATCATACAGTTTTACAACAAAACGTTGATGTCACTTGATATATTTGAAAAATATTTCCATAGCAACGCCCTAATAATGAACTTATATTTGACATTAGCAAGAGTAAAACTTTTGTAAACCGTGATTTTCTTTTGGAAAATACAATTTGAAGTCAGAATTTATTGATTTGGGGGTAATTTAGACAACACTCACATAAATGCTTGTTTGCTTCTTCGACACCGCGTAACAACGACAATTTACCCCTCCCGTGGTCCTGTTTCAAGCTTTATCAGACCCTTTTTGTTAGAGTTTTTTTAGGAGGTTCATTTTTAGCTTCTATGACTCTTGCCAAACACTAATTCATAAAAATGGTGCTGTGAGAGAAGTGGCAGGGCTCTTGACTCTTGAGTGCCCACACTACCATTCAGAGCTCCACACAATGGTCGATACATTGTTTCTTATAAGGAAGCATATAGAAACTGGCTCATAAGGGGTGTGTTTGTTTGTGTGGACTAGGGTGGCCGGCTTGTATGAGCTGGGCATGGCCTGCACTAGGCTGACTAGGGTGGCCGGCTCATATGAGCTAGGCATGGCCTGCGCTAGGTTCGCCTAGCGGGTGCAACTGGGGTTGTTTGTTTGCCCTGGACCGGTGTGGCCTAGCTGGTGCCGGCTCCTTGTTTGTTTGCCTAGATAAGGTGTTAATTTTCCCGAACTAACATCAACTACCAAAAGGAGATAAGGAACCGAAAGGGGATATCACCTTGCTACGAGCGAAGAGGAACACCAGGAGGAGCAAACGAGGCAGAAATGTCGAGGCAAACAAGCACCACCGCGCTGGACCGGACCGGGGGAAGACGAAGCAGATCTGGAGCAGAGGAAGAAGAAGAGGCACGTGGAACACTGGCCACCACCAGCACCTGGTGAAGGAGACGAAGCGGTTGGCGAAGCGGAGATGGAGATGTTCTAGTCACACCACCAACGTCACCTCCTCCACAACGACGGCAGTGGGAGAACTCCGCAACCACAAGGACCAGGAACGTATGCTACCGCGTTGTCAACACTGGGCCAAGCGAGAGCGGGAAGAGAGCGAGGGAGCGAGAGGCAGAAGCGGCGGAGAAGACGAGAGGGAGGAGGATAAATGGGAGGGCGAAAACCCTAGCGGCGCCGCGCATGGACATTTTTGCCTCCCACGTGAGCCCGCCGAGGCCACCTGTCTCGGGCCAAAATGAGACAGGCGAGCACCCGCTCCAGCCAAGCCTGAGAGATTTTTTGTTTCCCCACAACCAGGCCCAAGGGTGCTTTAAGGGCCGTGACGGCCTAGCTCGCGGGCTAGCCCAGGCAAACGAATAGCCCGGGTTGCACCCCCTAGACTCGATGGATCTACTGGGCCACACAAACAAACACGTGCTAAGACTATCTATAATATGGGAGAATATGAAGTTGCCTTGTGCTGGCTGTTTATAGCTAGGTCAGGCCTAAAAATAGCTAGGCTTAAATGATCGAAAACCTGGGAATCAAACGTACTCATTTTTTCGCCATGTCGGCTACGCTGCTCTTTCCTTCGTGCATGCTCACCACACTCCACCGGTGAAAGCTCTATGTTTGGAGTTGATAATTAGTGACAATGCCTAAGTACTAATCACAAATGCTTAAGTGTGGTAGCAAAAGGTGATTGGTACAACTCCAAGATGATGGCAAGGATACATTATGATCATGATCATATGATGCCACAATTGGAGAAGAAATGGTGGATTGGTGCAACCCTATAGAGCTCAAGGCAAAGGTATTTTGCTAGGGTTTGCTTTTGGTGATCAAGACACCTAGTGGGTGTGATCACTTTTAGGTTTAGTAGCCATACTATGAAGACGGGAAATCGCATATCATTTCATGTCCCGCATGTGCCTCTAGGTGATATTTCATTGAGCATATGCATTTGGATAGAGCTAATAACGCCTCAAAAAATGATTGTGAAAATGCTAACACACTTGCACATGACGATGATCACTTAGTGGTGTTAGCACCTTTGCGAAGGCAATGAAGTTTGAGCGGTAGAGAGGGTTTGGGGTCCTCTCTCCCTCCCGCCGAGCTTGCGAGGCGGGATTCAGACGTTTTCGAGGAATTGAAATGACCATTTTCCTTTACGCCGAAAGTTGGAAGAAGTGGCGACGTCGCGCGATCGTTTTTCACTGAAATTATGGCGATAGACGCCGGCTCCAGGAGCAACAGACGTCGTGGGCGCGTCTGTCGGCCTGCCCCGGCTTGGCCATTGTTCGGCTAGAGCGTCAGACACATGGACACCTGAGCGACAGACGCGCTGTGTCAGTGTCTGTCACCCAGGGTTTTCACGAAATGGAGCTCTCTGTGTTGCGTCTGTCGGGGCGACAGACGCTAAGGTGAAACTCATGTACGCGTTTGTCGAATTGGGTGCGAGACCGTTGGATTTCAAGACAGACGCTGAGGTGAAACTCGTGTACGCGTCTGTCGAATTGGGCGCAAGACCGTTGGATTTCAAACGCATGGACACGTGGCACTCGGGCATGCGTCAGATGCCGAGGCCGCGTCTGTTGCTAAAGCGACAGATGCGTCTGTCGTGCATGATTTCAGCCCAACGGCTCTTTTCGTAGGGGTACGTCTATAAATACTTGGTGGCTGACTCTTGGCTCCCTCTCTTGGACTTTTGACATTCTTGTGAGCACATTGAGCTGAGCCAAAGCATCCCCTCTCATCCCAACTCATCTCCTTGCATTCGATTGTGATTCTTGAGTGAGATTGAGTGATTCAAGTGCATTGATCATTGCTTTGCATCTAGAGGCACTTGGGGGATTGATTTGCTGCGGTGTTTCTTGTTACTCTTGGTGATTGCCTCCACCTAGACAACTTGGAGCAGCTTAGAGGAGGTCTGGCACGTGTTGATGATTGTTTGTGGCCAGCTCCGGTGATTGGTTTGTGAGGGGTTGTTGTGGTTTCCCGGTGGAGCGCCAAATTCCAACTCTAGTGGATTGCTCGTGTCGGAACTTCTCACCATTTGGTAGGTTCTTTTGGCGCCTTTTGAGAGGCTCGGTGTGTGATACCGATCAACCACCGAACCACGTGGTGTAGGGGGGACACAATGGGGACTAGCGTGTTGGCAAGCACGTGAACCTCGGGATAGATCATTGGTCTTTCATTTCTTGATTGTGATTGATTCATCCCGGTGTTTTGGTTATCTTGAATATCATCTATTGAAATCATTGATTGGTTGGCTCTATTCATCGCCCCTCAGTGAAATCACTTCTATACCTACTCATACATTACTTGTGTTACTATCTTGTTGTAGTTTAGTTTTGCTTAGTTGCTTTGTTAGCTTGAGTAGTGTAACTTTTTCAATTGTTACTCTCGTGGTTTAAACTCGTGCGGTTGTGTGAACCATACTAGAATTGTCAATTGGATAGGTGGCTTGCATCACTTCCTTAGGCTAGGCAAAACACGCATCTCGCCATTTGATTTACTAATCAACTTGTCTAGCACATTTTATAGAAAAATTATTAGGCTATTCACCCCCCCTCTAGCCATCAAGACCTTTCAACCGGGTCCAATGTTCAACAAATCCTAAGGTCGATCGCACACAAACACAAAACAAAGCTCGATAGTTCTAGTGTATGAGTCAGTTCAATGTTCAACAAACCCTAAGGTTGATCATACTCAAACACAAAACAAAAAGCTTGATAGCTCTAGTGTATGCATCAAGTTATGGGCCCCATCTACAGTAAAAATGGCGTGGAGTGCAACACCATGTGTAGGATAGATTATTCTATACCACTCTATGCGACTAGTCTATAGAAGCCAATTTTGATTTTGATAACCACATGGATGCGGCAATGCTTTGGTTTGATTTTGGGGGTGGGGGTGGGGGTGGGGGTGGGTTGGGGGGCCGGGGGGTTGGGGTGTGGGGCAAAAGGCAATTGAGTCCGAATTTGCTATCGTGTCTGTGACGAGTGCTGCCCTAGAAGAACTTGGTGTATGCATAAGGCTAGCGCTCGCTTAACTCCGAGGGACATGGGCTAAGATAGTTTTCGTTGCTATGCTGCCACAGCAGACATAAAAACAGGACAATGCAAGAAGGTGTGCTCAATGGCTAATGGATCAGCGACATTGCACACAACCTGAATGCAAGGATCTTGAGGGCAGTCCCAATGCTAGAACCTATTAATTTTCATAGACACTATGTATAGAAACCATGGTCCCAATGAATAGTTTTTATAGAATAACTTTTTATTCAATCGCATACATTCTCTCTCCATTCTCTACCAATCACATCCTTTCATGTCTTAGTTCTTATGTAGACATGGTTTCTAACTTAGACTTGGTTTCTATGATTTTTGCTCTCTCTCTCTTCAATAACTACCTTGCCACATCAGCAAAACGCTCAGGTGGTGGTACAATTAATGTTCATAGAAACTATGCTGGTTTCTGTATTGAGAGTGCTCTGAAAAAATTCTTTGAATTATGGCAGCTGATTAATGCACTACACCTGGATTTCACAAGCGAGCAAGAGGATTGTATCACCTGGACTTTGGAGAGCTCTGGGGAATATTCTGCAAGCTCTGCATATACAATCCAATTCAATGACCAAATCAATTCAAATTTCTCAAAACTTATCTAGAGGGCTTGGGCCATGTGGCAGAACCGCCTAATCTAATGTCTTCCCAAGTGTACTTGTCTTCCATTAGACACTAAGTACCCAAGGAAGCACGCTAAACTATGCAGTTTCATCGAGCACACCCAACGGGAGAACTCGAAAATCCACATTTTCCATCAGGATCGTAAATGAGAGATAAAGCTTACAACATCCTGCCATTTCTTACATCACTTTTAGTACAACATCAGAGTAATTCATTATTTGATTATAACAGCGGAATATAAAATATTATCAGAGTTTTAAATGTCAAGTTAAACATTATCACGAAGAACATTTAAATGCATGAATGGTAATAGATTAATAATATTTTCCTTGTAAAACTTTTAGTGAGAGTTTTAATAAATAACTCTACTCCGCATCGCAAAGGAAATCCTCGCTGAGCCCACCAGGAGGTTTCCCCACACAAGTGTCAGCTTATCAGCACCTGTCACCTGCAACAGGGTAGAACAAACCCTGAGTACTCAATTGTACTCCGCAGGACTTACCCGTCAGGAGAAAAGAAAAAGACTCCAAGGATTATGCAAGGCTTTCTGGCTTGTGGGTTTACTGTGTTTGCAAGAAGCATTACTAACCGTGCATCCTTATATTCAATTTATTAGCAATCCTCATTAGTTCATTAACCAACCTTCTATGTAAGCACCTATTCTGCTTTCAAGCAAGGGTTGAGCCATCAGAACCATCTTTCCATCTTTCATCTTTCAGTTCTTACTACGGTGCCAGAGTGCAGTCAAGCCGTACCATTACGTAGAAACAACGATTTACGAATCAATGTGCCCAGCTGGATACCCCGAAAAACACATGCCCCGCATGTACCGAGGTACAAACAGGACCAACCCATTATCCTCCTGTCAAGAGAATCGAGTCCCCGTCCATACCGGGACTCCAAGCCCCCGCCCTCTCATAGTTCTTAGACCTCCTAATACCCATATATAATCCACCTTCAATTGGTCCGGATGGAGCCGAAACCCATGACAAGAGAATAACAAGTCTTTCTAGCCCCCATCCGCTAGTATATGCTCGGGATAAGGAGATCTGTGACCTGACAACCATCCAAATGCAATGACCGGTCCTTAATCGACACAGGTGGGACCAACGCAACCAGAGCCTCGCTCAGTTGCCAACCAGATCCAAATCCAATCCAAAAACATAGTCCCGCCCGGTCTCCAATTATTATCCAGATGTATTTACATTCCATGTGAGAGTAACATGATAATAGTAACAATAATATATATCCTATCTCTCGCGAGTGACAGACAATCACTCGACTTCTACCGGAGTCTTGTAGCGTAGCAATCTACACGATCCTGATATACTAGTAAGACTCATAGAATCAGGATATATATATGCAAGTGAGTTTCATTCAACTCCTTGAAACTTAATGCACAAGCATAAAATAAAGTGTAGAATAATAGAGGTTATGCACCGGGGCTTGCCTAGGCAAACATACAACCAAATATTAGTGTGCCATCTCCGAGCACGTTCACCAAGGCACCATCTTTTAGGTTAACACCAAGTCCTCCGATTGATCCATCGATCCATCATTGTTCCTATTATGATTTATGTGAATACAACGCAGAGACATAAGTAAAAGACCGCAATCACAACTCTCGTTGTACGGTTACGTCTCGCAAACTAACGAGCTAGCCACACACTAACTCACCAGGCTTTGTATCCCCGTTGTCAACTAAGATATTATTTTAATTATACAAGCCCAAGTGTTGCTCTATTTACTTTATCTATTTAATGAATATTCGAACTAGGGCTTCTTAGCTATCCTAGCAACCCAATTAATCTGAGACTATAAAAAAATTACAGCGAACATTTAATAATAATATGAAGCTGTGGTAAAATTTTTAAAGTTAGCACTATCATCATTTGGCCATAAGAATTCCGACAAGTTATTCTTGAATAAAATGGAGCATCTTACTTTACTTAGAGAACTCCTGAAAACATTATAAAAATATGTGAACCAAATACACCAACAGTTAGTTTATGATTTTAGGAACCTAACGAAATTGGTTTCGCAATTTTTGGACTTCTACACACTTCTAATTTGAATTTACAAGTTTAGTTTATGAACTAAATTAAGAAATTGCTTTATAAAGGGAAAGGGCCAACTGCAACCAATCGGCCCAGTGACCGAAACGGCCCGCGAGCAACGTGGCAGCGCGCCAGCAGGCCGGCCCAGCAGGCCCGCTCGCTCCTGCTGCGGGGTTTTTGCAAAAAGGACCCCACCCTACCGAGTAATCGAGCGACCCTGGGAGCTACTATTACGCAAGAGAGGAACTTTGCACTGCGGTCCCCAAACTTTGCAATCTTTGCAGCGAGCCGGTCCCCGCTGCCCCCTGCGCGCGCCGGCGTGGCTTCGGCCGGCACCGGGCGGTCACGCCGGCCATAAGGGCGAAACACCGGTCTGACGCGCAGGCCGATGAGCACCGCTGGCCCACCACGAAGCCCCGAGAGGCGGTTGGAAGGCAAACGATGCCTCCTAGCACCCAGCCCACCCTGGCAGACCACCCACTATGGCGGCGTTCCTGTTCCGATGACTCTGCGGCCTAACGAGGTGATAGAGATTGCAGGGGAGCAGAAGGGACTCACCGTGAACCCAGCTGCACAATGGGTTGAGGTAGGGAAAGACCGGGGTGCTCTGGCCATGTGCGCCCGTACCCCGCGGCGCCGCTCCGAGGCGGCACGGCCGCTTCCGCGCTCCGGCGATGCATGCCCTGGCCAAAAAGAAGTGAGCACCGGGTAGAGGAGGTCTAGACAAGCTCAGAGGTACAAACAATTGAGCTGCCATCAACCCTACGACCTTGCCTCCCCAATTAACCAGTGCGGCGATGCCCATGGCCGGCAGCGAGGAAAACTTGAAATTGGTCACCCACGGACCAAGGCTGCATTTGAAGAGAGTGGGGCATCCAGAGAACTCCCAATTCTACCCACTGGCACGGGCGAATTGGACCAAGACGTGCGGAGCTAGGCGAATTAGGAAGGCGGGGAGTGCGGTGGCGGTAGCGGCACTTGGCGAGCCGAGCGGTTAAAAACGAGGCGGGCCGACCTGTAGCAGCACATGCCCAAGGACTCAACGTGGGTGCTGGGACGAGAGATGGTGAAGGCACCGTGACGACCACGCCACAGCGGTCACCACCGTGGTTCGGTCCTGCGCGTGGTCTGCCCCATGAGCGGGGCGTGCACCCTACGGCAAAGGCCTGGCCGTAGCCAGCCGGGGCCGACCAACGCCTGGGCGAGGTGCAACACGGCCCCTCCCGGACGCGTGAATCGGTCAGTGACCACCGGACTGCCATGCCTATGTCGAGGACAGTGGTGCCCGCTCGTGGTGACCGTGCCCCAGGGGCCAAGCGGCCGAAAACGTGTGTTGCACGAATATTAAAGCATGCCCAACTTCTAACTCAGCTAGGTTAAGACTAAACCACCTTGACAAGGCTCAAGAAGGTATATACAGCTACTAGTAGGAGCAACAAACTTAGATAAAGGTGAACTAGAGAGTAGAGTAGAGACGTGCCAACTTGGGACTGCCAACCAGTGCTCGAGGTCAAGAGTTAGCTGGCCAACAGCGCGTTCTAGCGAAGTTAGGCAATTTCTAAGGCAAGCAACATGACGTCCAACCCAACTACCACCTATGCCACGCTCAAGTGCTAGGTTATAAGTAACCAACTATGCAAACACATGATATTAGTGCTTAAGTATTTTTGTTAGAATTTAAATGCCCAAATAACCATGTCACCACCTCTTTCCGACCTGGACGAGATCTAGAGTTGAGGTGGATTTCGAATTCGATTACCGATCTTGCAACACAAGTTAACAAATTTTACTCTCCAAAGTCAAGTTGCACCTTCACCTACGTAGCCCACTCACCCATTTTTACTTAAGCGCACTACTCAAGTTACATTTTATTTTTGTTTGTAAGAATTTGTTTTTCATGCCAACAATTAAAACAACTTATTCGATGTTTCTTATTAGGATCGCATTAGCCTATTTTCACGCAACATAAACTAACTTACAACGTCCATTTAGTTCTTCTTAACCCCAAAAGCGCGTCATATAAGATTCGGGTATCATTTCATGTGTGTTTTAAATTTAACCTCCAGAAAACTTGTTTAGTTAATTTCTTATAGACATTAACCACAGTGCTAAGCGAGCTAGTAACACCAGGGGTGTTACAGGCCACGCCACGTTGCAAATTTTTCCTGTGACTGCTATTACAGGATCGAGTATGGACAACAGCTAGGCTGCAGCTAAGGGGATGGAAGAATAATTATTTCTGTGCGCCATGTGAAAGGAACCTGGAGATGGCCAATCACCTTTTCATCGAATGCCCCTTCTCAAGAAAAGTACGGTGTCTTGTTGCATCATGGAGTAATTGCGCAAATTTGAGTCCTTCAGGCTGGACTGAGCAGAACAATTAGAGGAATGGTTCATGGCGATGACTGAAGTAGGCACCAAGGCAGCGCACTCAGTTGCCATACTTTCTCTATGGTACATTTGGAAGGAGAGAAGCGCTAGAGTTTTTAATGATAGTAGGTGCACAGAACAAGCTGTGTTCGCTAGGATTAGAGATGAGTGCTATGATTGGATTTCAGCCGGGGGACGGGTACTTAGTTACCTAAGGATTGCTCCAACCTCTATGAGTAATTAGCATAGTCAAATCTAGGTACCTCATTGCGCTGATCTGCCGCATGTCGCGTATGTAAGATTGCAACTCTATTTCCTTGCTTATTAATATAATGCCGGACAACCGGATCTTTCAAAAAAAAGATATGTTTATTCTTTCCTCTTTGAAAGAAGGAAAGAGTCCAAATTACTCCCTCCAAATTTTGTCCTATGTCCAGATAACTCCTTTACATCCGATTCAATTTACTCCATCCAATTATTTTAGTTAGTCTAATTCACACCTTAAAAATCTTTTTTTGTTTCTTTATGTACAAATTGTGTTTTAGTTTAAGTTTTTTGTGAGGTGATAGAGGACCCCCCAACCTTCCCATACCTCCCATAATACACCCCCTAAATTAGGTATTTAACTATCTAATTAGAGTTATTTTTCTATTTATATTTTAATTTTTGTTTGTCCTCTATATTAATCTCTAATAGTATAACTAAAAGTTAGTTCTTCCTATTATTTTTTCATTTCTTTTGTTATTATTATTGCCTAAACATTAGTTTGTCCTCATAGTGTTTTGCTTGTTTGCTCCCTCCAAAATGATCTCCAATAGCATCTATATTATTTAGCACTAGTCTTCCTATTATCTTCCTTATCTCCTATGTTTATGTAACTATTCGCCTCAATGATCATTTAGCCCATGTACACCATTTCTGTGTAATCGTAAGTTTAACATGACTAAACTACCATGTTGCCCGTTTAAGTGGTCATTTTGTTCAAATAATGGCTACACAACAAGTGACCGACTGTTTGACATTTAGCTTTTAGGATCTAGGGCTAATTAATTTTGCTCCAATTTAACTACTTCCCGTCATTATCTTGATTCTTTTTCTGCACAAAGAATTAGATTGATCAGGAAAAGGTTAGAGACTTCAGGTTAATTAATTACATTCCCTTTTTTTCAGTTTTTAGCTATCTTTGTATCGTAACACAAATGTTTGATTTTGTTGTTATGTATATTTTTGCTGTATATGTATTTCAAAACGCATGAATATTCTTGCTAGTTTGAATGCCCATCTCCCTTGCGTTGAAATCCTGGCTCCGCCCATGGCCATGTCACCGACCAATTTGTCTAGTGTTTGGTTTAGAGACAAAAACCTAACAACGCTAACCTAAAGTTGGTCGAGCGCTTGAGCCATCTAACAATGCCTCCCATGAAACAAGGCTTCTTACTCTTGAGGGCCTTATTTACTGGGTTTAACTCTAGCAATAACCCTTAAATTAGGGCCACCATTCTTTTTAGAACCTACATGTTAGTCATATCACATTTTTTGTTTCCCCCTTTCTTATTACCATGCTCCCATCTCTGTCTAGCGGCGAGGAGAGGATCTCGCCAGGGAGGAGACCGGGAACAAAGGGCTCGCCAGGGAGGAGGACCTCAACGGGAAGGGGCGGGCTTGGCCTTGGTGGCGGCGTGGTGGGAGGAAAGGACCTCGATGGGGAGGGACAATGGCATAGGGCTCAGCCTCGGTGATGGTGCGACGGAGGGAGTTGGTGCCAGGAAAAAAATCATGGAAAGAAGACCGCTCCCTAAGTAGCTCTAGGAGATGGGGACGAAGGAGAATATTTGAGGGCCTCCATAGAGCAGGGATTCAAATTGAAATATTATTTAATTAATATAGATAGTCTCTGTTCAAGATGCTCTAAGGAAACATGCAAAGCAGGCAACATCCTCGGCAGCCGGAGACATGCTCTAAGAAAAAAAGAAAAATTGAAGGGTATTATGGATATTTTCTCCTTTTCAATAACCCGGAGAAGTTGTTTTGCCAAACAGTATAAAAATCTGTTTTAGCTCTCTAAGTAAATCTGCTCTATCGTTGAAGCTGCAACTGAACCTGTTTTGGCCGGAGCCGGAGCTCCGTATGCCGAGCTGACCAGTCGCCCATGCATACCCTCGTGGCCCCGGTTGACTTGGGTGCCTGCCTCGAGCACTGGCCACTGGCTCACCCTCTCCTGTCAAGCAAGCGTTGCAGATGTTTGACTCCAGCACGTCGCCTGCTTTGGGGAGTCGTCAGTGCTGTGCCATGAGGCGTTCCTCCGCGAGCCGGTTTTGGATTCGGTTGATCCTTGTGCGCGGAACAGGCACGCGGACCTGGGCGACCCTTGGCTGCTGCCTCGGGCTGCGCCGCGGGGCTCTGTGCACGAACGGGAGCTGAAGCAGCTGCTGTTACCCCCTAGGCCCCTACGCTCCCCGCCGGGCTGTTGCCCTGATGAGGTTCTCCTGGTTGGGCCAGATATCTCTAGCGGGCGTCAAGGGCTCAGCCCCAGCGGACTGCCGAGCCTCGTCGCGAAGAAGAGTCGTGAAAGATTGGCAAATCCCGAGCTCCACGCTCAGAGCGGCTCCACGAAGAAGTTGGCGTTGCAGAACAGTCGCTGGACTGCGAGTCATTCGAGCACTACCAGGCGATCTTCGACAGCCCGCTCTCCACCTCCAAACGAGCGGCTATCGATGCGTTGTGTTACCGGTTGACGGCTACAACGGGCCGTCCGTGCTGGAGGATTCCGCGTGAAGCACAGCACAGCACGTTGCCTAGGTGATTAGATGAGGTTCACTCCGCTTCTCGTTCGTGGGTCCCAAATTGTATAACCGTGTAATGTAAGCGTCTGCCTTTCCTTTTCGGTTCTTTTCTCTTCTTGCTTCAATTGGGCAACTCGTGGCTTGCGTTGCGTACCCGTGTTGCCACATTGGGCTGTGAGACAACCAGACACAATCTACATGAAGCGATTTTTCTGCCTTCAGGAAAATCACGAGAATATACCGTCACATACTTTCGTAAGATAGAATAGAAGAAGCGTCTTATTAGATACAGCTATTGGGTTGAGCAGCCTGCACTTGCCACACTTAACACAATGGCAGAACTCAGCACCAAATGCCCTGAAACAATACTCAATATGTTATGCCACATCCAGAATCAGTGACAATTTCCAGTGCAATCAACAAACTCCACTATACATCAGCGTAGACTCATGCAGGGGGCGACTGGCCCCCTGCTTACAGCACAAGCTCACTCGACAAGTCGACATCTCATCCAATTATAATTACACAGCCTAGGTACACACTTTGTCAGGGAAATATAAGCAGTAAAAATGCACTGAGCTAAATAAAGGATATATAATAGTAAGCCCATGAAGGCTTCTAAGCCTGTGACACTAACATCTATGTACATGCTAAGATATCCTTAACCAATGGCTCCTATGAATGAAACGACGCCCTGCTGGTTCTGAAACGAAGGGAAGCTCTCCATCAATCTTTGTTCTTTTCAGTTTCAGGAAGGGGCACTCCTGACCTGGCATAAAATACCTTCAGCACGAATTCAGCCGCAGGCGTGCCCACAGATGACCGCACTCGGCCCTTTGGTCGTTTGTCAATCCAGTAATCTGCTATGTCGTGCAGGGGAATTCCTGGGTTCACTGGTCTGCCACCGCAGAGTATCTCCACCTGCAAGCACACCTCTGTTGTAAGTAGACGAAATGAGAAACAAAACGGTATCTGCTACACTGGCCACATCTATATTATCCACTGATGGTAGCAAACGTTGTTAAAATATTTGAATGCACTAAGCTATGCGAAAAACTTTGGGGTTCTACTGCACTAATAGAATCTGTATGCTGCTCACTGCAGGCTGCTTGGCTACTCTTGTTTTGTTTTCCTTTTTTGGGAGGCAAACTGATTGACTGCCTTGTTATCAGTCTGGAAGCAATCGGAGTTTTGCTGCGTTGGCCAATTCACAGAAGATGATGGATGGACATTCGGCACTAGGCAGTATTGTTTGTTAGCTTTTGAAGATGTTGCTCAGTACAAAGATAATATCACGAAACTCTCCGAAGTGAAACAGCTTCACAGAACTAATATTTGAAAACAATGTGTCGCAGTTTTCATTGATAATTCAAAGATAATCATGAAACGATAGTCTTTGCTTTTTAAAATAAACAAATAAAGAGCTGGATGTTACGAGATACAACTAATTAATTGGTATTAATTGTCACTAGGAGATAAATACAAACCTCAGCTTCACTTGAAAGATTAAGTTTCTGCACAAGGTATTTCTGTATGAAGGAAGCAGGCAAATTTACATCCCTAGGACAACAGAGTAAGGAAATCACCCTTAGTGCAGAAAAAGCATATAGTATTTCAAGCAAGAAAGTGCGTTGAGATAACTCACTTGATCCTCAAAAATTTTGATGGTATCTGCGGTAGAGGAGGCTGACCTTTCCTGCAAGGATCAACACAGCAGCATGATTTCTGATCAATTTGAAAACAACAAATGGAACTTTGTAAGACAAGCGGCCTAGTTTCTTACTGGTCAAAAGCAGCAAGAAGGTAGAACCATAATGCTCGCAATCTCCTCTTATTAGGAGTATTCTTTGGCTTTGTATTTTTCTGTTTTCCCTTTAAAGCCAATAGTTTCTTGGTTCCAGTTCTCTTGTCCAGATTTCCACGTCGTGTAAACTGCTTCTTAGCCTTTGCTTGACTGGGAAGAGTTACATCAACTGGATCATCAGTCCTTTTTTCAACTGTCTTTACATCTTCTGATTTAGATCTAAGAGACCTTTTGTTTTTAGCTCCTCGAAAGTGACTCCCTAAAGGTCTCCATCCCCCAGATTTTTTTGTGATATCACTACTGCCCCACAAGGTTGAGTGCTGCATATCAATGGCATAAGGAGCAGTAAATAAGAATTAGTCACAACAAAATATAATGAATTTCAATCAAGTAAACGAATTTCAAAACATAAAATAGCACAGAAATTTCTCACTGCAGGAACTAAAGGAAGTTCAGATGTAAAATAACTTCGCCAACAAAATAATGCAATTGCATATGACACATGCATATATCGCATTCAGGTTCCATGCTTCCTTACCAACATGGAACGTGATATTGATATAAATGTATATATGTGAAATTATAAAGGTTTGAAATAAAATAGAAGAAGATTGTCTGCTTTTTTCTGAGGGAAGTGAACAAGCGTTCTTTTTTTTTAGGGAAGTGAACATGGGTCATCCATAATGTCCCCAGCCCTAACACATACAGGAACTTTTAAGCGCACCACATCCGTGCAAACAAAACAAAGGAAAATAAGAAGGGCAAGAGTGAACTACTCAATCTCCTATATATACACATAATGGGACTTTTTTTCAATTGTGGGGATTTAGCTTATAACTTCTTTTTTTTTAAGATAATGGAACAAGGTTCCAAGCTTATAACTTCTTAACACAATTGTTTATTAAGGATATCCAGTAAAAGAAAAGCTACATACCAAAGGGAGGTTGCGTAAGCATGAGGCTTTTGTTCTCCTTTTTGTCAAGTATTTTTGCATAGACATTTGAGGAGCATGTTTTGTCAACGAAGATAGAGATCGTTCTTTCATCTTGATAGGTGATGTAACTGGGCCCGCAACCTTTTTCTTTTTAAAAGGGAATACCTTTGACCTTACATACTGTAGGCTATGATCAATTCTGTACAGAAAGTTAGTTGACATGAGCCATAAGCTATAGCTATAAAATAGATCAAGTACATTACAAGAAAAACTAATATACAGAAAAGTAAATTTTCTTGTTGCATGTTGCTTCAATGCAAGGTAATAATTTATCATAGTTTAGATTAATGGGCCAATCTTGGCATTTCAGAAGTTACCAAAAAATAAAGCATATTTACAATATTGCGTTAAGAGGAATTATTCCCAAGATAACCAAGTAAGAAGCACATCACATATACATCATGTTATGGCCATCCGATAGCCAAGGTTGTACAGGAGGAGGTTACATGGAGCGGTAGCAATTTAAATGATGCAACCAATACAACAGTATGGTCATGCAATGGTGTCATTGTGAAAACAAGATGATCCAACATGGCAGGGTGCTGAGCAGGGAATGTTAAAAGCCAGGACGGCACATTTGCTACAATAGTCAATAGTAGATTGCTAAAGGCTAACTCACTTTTGATACTAGAGAGGAGAATGTTGGAGAACATTTTCACAGATTTGGTCCATGTATGTTCCGCTATGTTGCACACTCACACTAGCTATGTTGTATACTATTTCAAGGATGTTGGATAATGCCATACCCAATATAAATATATTTCAAGAAAAAAACAAACCTGAGTTTCTCCAATGGAGCACAGCCCAAATCAATGCTACAAATAGGGCAGCAGCACACTTCCTTATTTATGAACTCCTCTGATATGCACTTCCTGCAAACTGATGGTATTTATAAGTTATAACATTAATGGAAGAGGTTCAATCACGATTCATGAAGAAAAAATGTTGGAAGATACTAATCCAATTAAGAATAAATAAACACAGTAGTACAATACTGGTATTTGTTATGCCAAACACTGTTAGGTACTACCAGCAGCGAGCCTGACTTGGTTACACAGCTAGCACAGCTGAAACCTGAAGGGAAAGGTGGCAATTTGGTGTGGCTTGAGGAAGAGACTTCAAATTAGTTAGCATATCTACCTCAGTTAAGGCTAAAAGCACTGTTTACATAAATAAAAAAGAACGAAGTCCTTCCCCCTCTCTGGCTCTCCCACTAATGATGTGCTATAGCACCTTGCCACAAACAAGGACTTTGTTTCCTGACCAAAGACAAGAGCATAACATACTTGTTCTCAAGATGGTGCGTTGCAGAATCTCCAGAACAGGATAAATGAAATATCACCATTTTTGGCCATATAAGCAACTCTTGAAGCATAAACCATACATTGCACACATATGAACCAGATTAACTTATTGCAGAGTGCACAACATACGTTAGCTCAGAGAGTCAACTTTATAAACACACTGGAAGACTCACCCGAAGCTGTGAAGAAACAGGTTGAGCAATGTTTCTATTTGGTAGAATGTTTCTATTTGGTAGTGGACTAATGGTGCCTCACTACTGCCTCGACATTAGTAATTTCTACCTTTCTTTTTCTTTCCCCAACCACTACAGAAATGAAATGAACAGCCAACCTAACAGTCAATGGTTTTTCTGGCAAGCATAAAGCTTACTCCGAAATTAGCTTTTACCTTAAGTGGAGACAAATAAAATAAACAAATGATGCAACAAATTCCCAGCACAGCAAAAGGTTTGTGATACGTTTTGCCTTATTAGGAGGCCAATTTAGAAAACATCAGGCCTGCAACATGGAAAGGCCACCTTTGCCAATGTTATGTAAAGCCTCACATCACCAGATACTTCCCAATAAACAACCTATGTAATTCATTTTACATGAGACGACACTTGGGTGAACATTAAGGCTATAACACTTTTAGGTGAACATTAAGTTTAGAACACTTACGCAAAAAATAAATAAACAACATAAGGTCGTAACACACTCCCGGTACAAACAGGGTCCATGTGATTTTCTCATGGATCATGGCGTGCACACGCAGCACCCACCAGGCCACCACTCATGCAATCGACCGCGCCGATCACCTCAAATCCTCAAAAAAACAGTGCAAAAGTGAACCAAACCTTCCATTCCCGGAAAGTTAGAGCGTACCCACTCCGCAACAAACATACAGATAACGTGAATTTCACACACTAAAAGTGCACACCTTTACCCTCGTAATTTTTGAGAAATTCACAACGCTTGGACGAGAAGATGCCACCTTTCGCGCATCACCTCAGAATCCAGACAGATCACTGCAAAAATTGAAATCTGAGGCGCGGAAGGATAGCCGTGACCACCTTCCACGTTTCGCGACGCAGCACCCGGAAAAACGGCTTTGAGCGAGCCACAGCCCACAGGACCCGAGCAGACCTATGCACGCCAGTTACTGTAAAGTTGGCGGAGCAGCGAGTTACTCACAGGTGTGGAGGCACTCGGTGATGGTGGTCGCGTCGCGGAAGAGGCGGCCGCAGAGCGGGCACGTGAGGCACGCCGCGAGGGCCGACCGCCTCAGCATCACCACGTTCCCGGCTCCTCCGTCCCCTCCCCCTCCAGGAGCCGCGGCGGCGCCGGCGCCGGCGCCGGCGGTTAGCGCCTCGCAAGCGAGCACGGCGCTCTCCATGCCGCCAGCCGTAGAGGCAGAGGCCCTCCCTCACGGCTCTCACCCGCGTCGCGCTCGATCTCGTCGCTGGCAGCTTCGATTTCCTCGGCCGCGACAGCGACAGCGACAGTGCGCCGTGCGCTTTGGGGGCTTTGGGTGGGGACGGACCGACGGACGAGTCGAGACCGCGAGAGTGACGACGCGTAGCGGTTTCTGGGCTTGGTTTCTGGAACCACTCGGCGTGTGGCGTGTCGGCGTCACGCTCCGGACCGCTTCAACGTCTCGCCGCGACGCCGTCTCCCGGGTCAAAACTTTCCAGAAAGAAAAAAAGTCCCTCCAAATTTCTCTACATTTCGCCATAAACAAATCATTTTTTTGGTCGAGCCCGAGAAAAAATTTCGTGTTGTTTATCTTCTACTAGTACTGTACAGTATTATTCTTCCAAACTTTTGTGGTATATATATATGCCTTAAACATTAAAAATATTATATAAAAAATATTGGTTTTCTTTTTTTCGAACAATTAGTTTCTGATTTACTCCCTCTATCTATTTTATCTGGCGAACACGCATATCAAGATTCAAACTTTAAAAACTTTGACAAATAGTTAGGCTAATAATTTTTAACTATTATAATACAAACTTTATATGATTAAATTTGTAAGGAATTATACTATCAATGATTATAAGTTTATTAGCAAAAGTAATATAATTTAAAACAGATGAATGGTCAAAGTGTAATTTAGAAGACCGTATCATTCTAACTTGCACTAGATAAAATGGAGCGGAGGGAGTATCTTACTGAACTACTCCGTACTACGGACTATTAATGAAGTCGAGCCCCTCTCGTCTTGACGAGTTGAGGTCCGGTCCTCTCGGGTCTCGGCCGCCGCCGGAGGATCCGGTGGCAAGGCAGCTCTATGCTGCCGCCGTATCGCAAGGGGGCGTGCCGGCGACACCGACATAATCCTCTCCTCCCCGAGCGCCTGAGTTTCGCCGCACTCCGCAGCGGTCCTCTTGCAGGTAGAGAGTCGACGGCGTCGGAAACTACTGAGCCCATGTTTACTCGTTCATGTGATTCTGGTGTGATCAGCTTGGTGTATGTTTGTTTTTTTTTTCCGAAAGGTCATCTTGGTGCGTTTGGAGACTGATTAACTCTAGAGCTCATGGGCTAAGAATTTTTCCTTGTGTAATAAACACATAACCAGGCAAGCGCAATTCTAATCCCGTTACAGCACTTGGGATTCTACACTTTGTCTCCAGCTCCAGGTTTGATTACCACCTCCAGGTCTACAGAATACCCTTTTTTTTACTTTGGGTACTGTAGCTTCTACAAAATACTTTTTTACTTGGGTACTGTAGCTTCTACAAAATACTTTTTTACTTGTGTGCATGCCTCCAAAACCTTTCATACTGCAGTTGGGTTGTACAGTCACTCCGTAGCATCTGAATTGCATTGTGTCATTAGATGGCATACCACTAGCAATATCTGCAGCAGTAAGGTGTAAGATATGTGTAAGCCAAGTTTGAGATTAAAGTGCACTTTATTACCTATTTCTATGGAATACAAGAAGTCGTTAGGAATTGCTGATAGTAAATAAGGTCATTAACTAGCAATAAATAATAAAACATTAAGCTTTCATTAAGTTATTGTGTTGAAGGGAACAAGCCTTGTCGAGGACTCTATATAATACTAGTACGACACCCTGTACTATTCTCCTTTTTTGAGAGATGCAGTTAGATAGCAAACTCGCAACTCAATCTCTCTCCCTCCATCTTACATAGCTTCTGAGATCCTCATGGATTTCAGTTGCTTTCAGCCCCACACGGGGATTTGTAGTTACCTGCCATTTGATTCGTACATGCAGCAAAATGGACGCTATGAGCTCCATCCTGTTGATCATCACCCGTTTGAAGTTATTAAGGACTATACATCTGCAACCGTCAATGGCCTTGGACACGAGTTCTTTGCAGAAAGAGAAATCAAGAAGCCCATATTTGACCGTACTTCATCGATTGGTCATAGAGTTGGATCTCAGCTACCTCTGCTGACTCCCAAAACTGAGGTTTCTCATCTCATGGACAGTGGCCTTGGATCATATAAGGCATATGAGAAGAATGGCAGGTTTCTGCCAAGAAAGAAGACCTCTTTGAAGAAAGCCAATGTTGTGAAAGGGCAGTGGACTCCAGCTGAAGATAGGTGAAAGTTAAAATTTATCAATATTTTCTTCCTTATTACTCCTTAATGTAAAACTTCTCTACTGTTTACTGTAATTCATGACTTGTTCTCTCTCATCTATCAACGAGCTCATTCTTGGAAAATTTAACAGGAAGCTGGTAAAATTAGTGGAACAATTTGGACTGAGGAAGTGGTCTTACATAGCACAACTGCTGCCAGGAAGAGTGGGAAAGCAATGCAGAGAAAGATGGCACAACCATTTGAGGCCGAACATCAAGGTAAACTTCTTCCTTAATCAGTTCAACGTTTTTCGTTCTGAGCACATCCTTCGGTTCAATGTTGATGACACAACCAATACTGTTCTGTTGCTTCTCACCTGTAGCAAAGTATATGCGTCCTTACCAGTTATATCGCACTCCCACTGTTTCTTCTTTTTATAAGGTGCGTTAGAATTTGGAGAAGTCTTTAGAAGTGTACTTTGACCATCTTACAATATATCACCAATTGCTACAAAATCAATCTGTATTTAAAAGATGTTTAAGATGTGAATCTAGCGATACAAATTTTATCTACAAAGCATGCGCATATTTTGAATAATTGTTGGTCAAACTTTATGAAGTCTGACTTTATTGAATCCTAATATGCCATATATTTCAAAACGAAGGGATCGATTAGTATTTACCGTATTGCAGTGCTGGACATTTCTTTATTTTGTTTGGCCGGTTCTCTGAATTTTTTATGTTAGTACATTTAGTAATATTTGGAACGGTCATAGGTCAAACATGCATTATGGGCGCAGTAAATTCTAGGAGTTACTAGTCAGCCTTAGTAATTTTTTGTTGTGTATTAGATGCATTGAGTGCCTGAGAGGAGACTGGAATAGAGATTAACCAGAGAGATGGGAACACGGGAGAGAAGTCACTTAGTTATTCACCTTAAAGTACATTATTATTTGGGAGTTTTAATTATATTTTTTCTGTCGAGTAGTAAAATAAGAAGGGAATTCTTTTTAGCTTGACATCGTGTAACAAGTTCAAAAAACTGAATGATAGATGGTACATCACAACAATGAGAAACCCCTCTCCCTCTCTAAAAAAAATGAAATCTATGGGGTTAGCCAATCGCCATTAGTAATTGGGAAATTCTTTATATAAAAAGAAAATATGGGAAACCCAAGAAATTAATGCTTGAAAACGGCCATTCAGGTTTCTATAATTTTAGAGGTGTTTTACAATATAAAAAAGCTCATGACATCATGATAATATCTGGACAGCACAATTCATTCATCCATTAACCATCTTTTATTTATGGAACCTCAAATACATGCAGAAAGACATTTGGAGTGACGAGGAAGACATGATTCTGATACAAACACACAAGGAAGTGGGCAACAAATGGGCAGAGATAGCTAAGCGGCTACCCGGCAGGACAGAGAACTCCATAAAGAACCATTGGAACGCAACAAAGCGAAGGCAGTTTGCACGGAGGCGGAGCCGTACTAGCTCCAAGGGGCCCAAATCAGGCACCCTTCTGCAGAACTACATCAAAGGCCTTGGTATTGTTGGCCCAAGCAACAAGAGCGCTGCTGCACCTCTTCCTGAACCTACACTGTCATCGTCTTTACCTGAAACTCCCGGAGCAAAGTCAGCAAAGACTGATGAAATAACGCTGGAACACGGCCCGTCGTCCAACATACTGGATTCCCAAGGCATTCTTCTTCCCAGCATGATGGCCGAGTACAACAATTGCAGCGAGTCTCAGTCTTGCGAAGACCTTCTTGCTCCTATCTGTGATGACTTTTCAGTTGAAATGTGTGATGGTCTGTTCGACACGAACGAGGACGCCTTCCAAGTGTACCCCGTGGACGACGACGACATCGACATGAACTACATCTTCAACCATATTGACCATGCTGCGACCAAGGTGGATCCTGAGATAGACATGGAGATGATGATGATGTGGGATGACGACGACGACAACCTCGGGTGTACTGCTGAGCCTGCTGCACCAGCTCATGTCGAGACTGTGCATGTGAAGGAGGAGATCGAGATGGTGGCAGCCACGCAGAACTGTGGCGAGGCAGAAAATCACTAGACTACTCAAGTAATTATATACATATAGATAATCGCACGACCTAAATTAAAGATGTAACCATATACAGTATAAGGTATCCATATAGAACTGATGCACGGCCTTTTGGATGTGTCCTTCCTGGCGGGGGGATCTCGACATTCATCAGTGAATAAATAAAGCTTCAAGTTCAAGTGAAGCATACTTGGACAGTTTGTTATTTGAAACGTGCTTAACTATGTTCTTGTTGTAGGAGTATTGCTGATCTGCTGTTATTATATATTTTTGGTTAGCTGTCTTTGTAGCTCTCTGAATGATCAAGGACAAGTCCAAGCTGTATCTGTGTCTGCATGTTTCCTAATCGCTGCCGTGGACGACATCATTATGAATGCCTATGCGTTGATACTGCGCGCGATCGTGATCTGAACACTGCTAGTTACAAGTTGTGCTTTAGCGTGTCCTTGCATTGGTGTCAGGATCATTGCCTGAAGAATCACGGATGCAATTTTCAGAATCAAGAGATACACAGGCTGATAGCCAACCTGGGCAAGCTGCCCTGCCCATCAAGGATTCAAGGTACGACGGTGCGGTGGTCTAGCCCAGCAGCACCAGCTGCCGGCCCAGGCCCTCCAGGCTTCAGAAGCGATGTGGTGATGGTGAATGGGCGCGGCGGCGAAGCGAGCGGAAGCGGCAGAAAGCAGATCGAGCACGGCATCTTTGGGCAAGCAGCGATCCACCAAAGCAACGCTGCAACTGCATCGCCCACAGGACGGAGAGGGGCCATCGCCATCGCCCATCGGTGGCTTTTAGGTACGCGCGGGCGGGCGTGAGCGTGAGATGTGGTGTTGCGATGGTGGGCTGTGCTGGGACGGTGGAGATCGGGGGCGGAACGCGGCAACTTCGACGTCGATCGGCAGGCCAGAATTAACATTTAACGTACGCACGCGTTGTACGCTTGGACCGGCCCGGCCGGCACCCGGGGGGCACGGGCGCACGGCACGTACGCGGTGGCGGTGTGGTGGCCAAGCAAGCTAGCTAGCTCGTCCCGTGGGAGGGGGTGGTTGCCGGTTGGCCTGGGCGGGGCCTGGGGGCAAGCCGGCAGCCGAGTAAAGAGGGCAGTGCATGCGCCTAGGCACACGGGCACATGCACGCACGGCCCAGCTTTGCCTTTGTGTGACGCCCATATTGACCTGGCGGATCCAGCATGCACCGGGCCCGGGTGGGGGCTTCGCCAATTACGTTACGCGCGGCGTGCAAGTGCGCTCGTTGCCTGCCCGGCCGGCCGGGCGACCGGATCGGGACAGGGGCCCCGACCGACCCCGGGCCCGGATCTGTCAAGCCGCCTTGAGATGGGGCCTGGACTGAGGCTGCCTTCCTCCATGCCCATACCGTACATCTGGACGTACATGCATGCATCATGCATGTTGCCACACGACACGACTACAACTTCACCACGCACCGTGGTATTCTCAAATGCCTACAACTTGTAATGTTATTCATCAGGGTAAATAAAATTAAAGTGATGCTCTCAACATATCGATAAACTGTCTACCACAATCATTATACATCTTGTTTCCAAAAAAAAATCAGTCATTATACAAAAATTAACCTAGAATATCATGTTTCTTTATTACCTACACATGCTATTAATAAAGAGGCCATTATACATGAGTTGGTCCAAAAATTTGATCATGTATACTTTATTCCTCACGCCATTGTTAAAGGAAATGAAGCCAACTATCTTTGTTGCACTCGCATGCAATTGATAGTTCAAAACAGAACCAAAACTTTCACAATTGCAAGTAATTCATGCGTGCCATGACCGCCTTTGCAGGCGAGGAGCCTCGCACTCCACCTCCTACCATCCTCGCCGTTCGGGCGGGGGTGCCCCACAGCACCTCGCTCGAAGGAAACCGTCTCTGATGGCCCTTAGAGACCCCATCACGTCACTCACACCGTCCTCCTGTTGCCTCTTCCTGGGAAATTGCAGAGAAACCGCAGCCGACGGCAGCGTCAAAAGACAAGGACATGGATCGGGATTCATCGGGACTGGAACTCGGAGAAGAAGGGTGGAGCTTGGAGAAGAAGGGAGGGGAAGGGTTGTCGAGAGAGGTCTAGAGTTGAATTGTGAGTATGGCGGCGACAATTACATCGGAGGTGTCAGCGGAGCTTTTCCAACCCGTGGTAGCACTGCCTGCGCGGTCTTGGCTGGGGCAACCACGATGACGATGGGCCCATGGGCATAGATTAGGATGGTGAAGCAGTTGTTGAGGACAACATGCATGGATGGTGCAGTGGGTTATAACTTATAACGGAGGCGTTCCCTTTAGGTAGGGACAGGTGGTAGTGCCCAACAGCAACGGTGGCGCCTTACCGCGCAAGGTGTGTGTAACAGAACCGCCCAATTATACGAGATTAAGTAAGAAAATCGTCCAACGAACGGACAATTTACCAAACTTAAACCCGTATAACCCGGTAGTCCGTGAAATCTCGACGGATTTCAAATCATTTCACATCACAGCCAAGATCGTAATAAGTTCAGCGATTACCTTCATAAGTTACACAGTAGTTTGCGGCACAAAATACATCGGAGTTTAAACATAGTTATTACAAACCAGTTTCGAATAAAGTAGCGGAAGCATTAGTTCAAAGCGCACACACACACGCACAACTTTCCAAAATAAAGTGCCAGCTCGCGATCATCTCCCACAAAAGCATCAGGCGAGGAGTAGTGAGTGACCATTGCCCATGGTCCTAGGCTTCGCCCATCGCAGGGTAGAGACAGTTGATACAATAACCATAGTACATCTGTCCATCTGCAACAAGTGGGAACAAAGCCCTGAGTACGAGAAGGTACTCAGCTAGACTTACCCGACAGAACCAAAACAAAAAGACTCCAAGGATCATGATAGGCTTTTTGGTGGGGTAGCTGACTCATTTGCAAGAAAAGCATTTTTAGCTTATCAAATCATTTACTAAGCATGTCATCTTTTAATCTTTATTCTCCTGTCAACTATGTTTGCACTTTATGCTAAAGTAACCATGTAATTAAGCAAGCAAGGATTACCATTGATAATTTACGATAGTTACCATGTCATCTCCTCATAACTATCCAAGTGTTTCATCAGTATTACTACGATGAAGTAACTCAAGTCAAGTGTTCACTATCCAGTGAACGATGGCGATTCGAATCGATTATTGACCAGCTGGTAATTTATTCCTCACACAAACCTCACTCACCCGCTAAAGTGAGGTATTGGTCACCGAGTCAACCATTCAGGTAAAGTCGCGAGCTTGCCAGGAACCACATGTACCCGGGGGCCGCCCGACTGCTCTTTGGCCTTATCATCGCGCCCCCGTTTCCTGCCACTACTGCTCCGGTACAGTGCGTTGCGGGCAATCTACTCGGCCCGAATAATCTCCCGGCTTCGCGGTCGAAAGGTACTTTATCCGGCCAGCTAAATGTGAGGCATGCGTTCAACATGACCCGAGGCCCGACATCGGACGGTCCTTAATCGACACAGACGGAAGACACTACAGTCCAGAACCCTGCAAGCTTCCGCCCGGTCTCATATTCATTCCACACTTAGCTATTCTCACATGACATTTCTTTCACATAAAACCAGGTAATCCCCTATAGCTCGCGGATGACAGGCAATCACCCGACTTCTACCGGTCTAAGCAAACTAAGCAAGCATTGACCGCGGACACCAGGGTGACAAGGATCGGGTAGAACAAGGCGGAACAAGGTATAATGCAGCAACGTTTGCAAACAACTCCTAAACTTAATGCATCAGATTAAATAAAGTTAATAAATAATTCTTTGCAAACCGGGGAAGAAATGCTCCGGGGCTTGCCTCGCTCGAAGGTACTGGGACGATGGTCGGGGCACTCCGGAAGCTCTTCACCGGACTCCTCTTCTGCTTCTGCTGGTTCCGGCTCCTCGGGCTGCTCCTCTGCGTCCTCGGGAACTACTGTCGGAACCACCTCCTGCGATCCTGTATGATGCAGAAGTATGAGTGCAACATGCATAGATGCATTGCAGAAGTGACATGAGATGATGATGATGCGGTGTGCATGCGATGAAGTGGATATGTTACGTTATCGGATCATGCGGAAATTATGACTCTTCTACAAGGTAGTCTACGTCATCCAAGAACATGTACTCGAAAACTACCACTACTATTCTCTACCATGCAAGGGCGCTTGACACTCAAGATGCTTCAAAGATACACCAAAGTATACCTTACTAATCATCTTTGCATTAAAGAATAAAAAGGGAAACCCTAATTAGCACTACATTTGAACAGCAACACATATTTTAGTAGCTCAGAAAAATCTTGGAATATTACAGTGGATTACTACTATCAAAACTAGCATGACACAAGATTTTTACTGCATTTGGATAATTAGAACTTACTATACAAAAATAACAAATTAAGGCCTAAAATAGCTATTTAAAATACTTTACATTTTGAAAAGTATCAAACAACAGATTTAGGAATTTTTCTACTATCTACTACCTGAGCAAACACTATGGAAAAATTATCACTTGCATGTTTTATTCAAATTTATTTAAATAACAAAAATAACAAATATTAGTGATAGAAAGCATTTGAACTACAACTATACATTTTTCTACAGAACAGACCTGATATAAAATTTTACTTAGCAAATAGAGGGCACACAAAAATTAACAAACTTGGAATCACATTTTTCTGAAGCCTATAGATTTTTCTACACATTTTTCAAGTTATCAGCAATATTCATGATTTAAATAAAGTTCTACAGAAAAGTATCCCAAAAATGACATGCAATAATTTTCCCAAGTAGATCTGATGATAAGGAACCTAGGAAAATTTGTTCCAACCAATTTGGAGTTAAAAGGAGTGCACAACTATTTTCTAAGGCATTTAAATAGAATAAACAAAAATCATTTCTGAAATCCTTTTAAATTTCATCCCCTAAACTGCTAAATACACCCGGCTATCCACCCACCACCCGCGCCAGAGAGACAGACAGGCGGGACCCAGCGGGTCAACTGACCCCACTGGTCAGCCGGCCGGAGGCAGGGGAGACCGGCTGACCGGCCGCCGCTCGACGACGGCGAGCCGTCCGGCGAAGGGAGTGGCACCAACGCGCACAGCACGTGACCCCGCACCGATGGAAGTACAAAACGGACCCCCTAGCCATAGCGGATGAGGTCGCCGGCGGCAATGGCGGTCGCGGTGGCGCTGCGCGAGGTGCGCCGGCCAACTCCGGCCCTAACGGCCCGATCCGAGCTTGGCGTGAGCAACGAGGTGACGCAAGGAAACGGATGGAAGGGAGAGAAAGGAGTGAACGGCTCCGGTGGTGCTTGGCCACGGCGGCACGCACTCCGGCGAGGTGTCAGCCATGGCGGAGCTCGCCGATTTGGCGAAAAGGGTTCTCACCGGGGCTCAAACGATGCGGAAGATGGAGTAGCAGGTGCGGCTGAGCAAAGCGGGGCTCGTGGCTCACTGGAGGCGGCAATGACGCGGTGGCGAGTGAGCTGAGCAGCGGCGACTCTCCCTGCGGCAATGGCGGCGGCGCGAGCTCGGCTCCGAGCGACTGGTGACGCGAGGAGGGGACGCGGGCGGCCAAATAGGCGATCTCAGGGGCGCGTGGCGTCTTCGTGGCGGCAACGGTCTGACCGGTGGGGGCAGCGCCGGCGTACGGCCTCCACTTGGCGCGTTCGGCCCGACGGCGGTCGGCCACGACGCCTGAACCCGAAACCCTGTAGCTCGATTCAGTTAACCCATCCGACGACTGACAGCGCGTTTTCATCGATCAAAAACTTTTAAACGGTGATGATCTAGCTCTAGGTCAAGTTAACAAAGTTGGAGATTGAAGTGAGATCTACAACTTTGCTAATTAGAGCTTGAACTGATTCGGTCAAGTTAGGGAGATAACGGGCTCCAAACAAGGGTAAAAGAAACTGAAATGCACAATTTTGACTTAGAAAATTTTTAGTGTTGAGTCAGCATCACAAATCTGACTTGTGGGCCCAAAATGAACATGTTGTGCTCATTTCCATGACTTGGTCACAAAATAACTTTTGTTCCTTAAGTAATTTGCTACAACTTTGTTTTAGGTTGCTTTGACATGCAAGCATTCTAAGTGGTACTTTTTGAACAGTCAAACCAAAAAGTCCTAGGGTCAAAACAAGTCAAACCATGCTTGGACTCTTAATTGGGCAACATGATTAACATGAACATTGTTCCAAATGACTTTTCGAGAATAGCTAAGATGTTTAACCGTATAATTAGCTACACCACACATTGGTCATACCAAACACTATTGGTACTGAAATGATGAAAACACTGAAAATGATGCTCTTGCTTCTATTGATATATGCTCATGAATGGATTAATGATGCTCATGAATGAAATGCAAGTGAAATTAGGCAAGACTAACACCCGGGGTGTTACAGCCCTCCCCCCTTATAAAAATCTCGTCCCGAGATTTGGGTTACGAACCATTTATTATAAAAATCTTCATAGGCATTCTTTAAGTATTCACCCGTTTCCCAAGATGCATCCCCTTCATCGTGATGACTCCATTGTATCTTATATGTTTTCACCACACTGTTTCGAGTAGCCCTTTCCTTGGTATCCAAAACTCGAACTGGCTGCTCACGATACACCAGATCTGACTTCAGTTTTATGCCTCGAGGTTCAATCTGTTCCTCTGGAACGCGCAAACATTTCTTGAGATGTGATACATGAAAAACTGGGAATATAGCACCCATTGACTCTGGTAATTCCAATTTGTAAGCCACAGGACCCTTCCGTTCCAGGATTTTGTAAGGTCCCACAAATCTGGCGGCCAGCTTTCTGCGCACACCAAACCTTTTCTTTTTCATTGGCGTAACTTTTAGATAGACATAGTCGCCAACTTCGAACACGAGCGGTCTCCTTCTCTTATCTGCATAACTTTTCTGACGTGACTGGGCTGCTCTCATATTCTGCTGGATGATATGAACTTTCTTTTCGGCTTCTTCTACGAAGTCAATACCATAATACCTTCTTTCTCCGGGCTCAATCCAGTTTAACGGTGTTCTACACTTTCGGCCATACAGAGCCTCAAAAGGTGCCATCTTGATACTCTCTTGATAGCTGTTATTGTATGAGAACTCTGCTAGTGGTAACCATGACTCCCACGAACCTCTGGAAGACAACACACAAGCCCTTAACATATCTTCTAGAACAGCATTAACTCTCTCAGTTTGACCATCTGTTTGAGGATGATAGGCAGTGCTACGAATCAGACTAGTCCCCAAACCTTTGTGCAAATGCTCCCAAAAGTGAGCAGTGAACTGTGACCCTCTGTCAGACACTATAGTCTTTGGTATGCCATGCAACCTCACAATCTCTGCAATATACTTCTCAGCATATTGAGGTGGTCTATATTCCGTTTTGACAGGCAGAAAGTGAGCTGTCTTAGTAAGACGATCCACAATTACCCAAATGGAATCGTGACCTTTTTGAGTAGTGGGTAAACCTGTGATAAAATCCATACTAATGTCATCCCACTTCCAACTTGGTACTGACAAAGGTTGTAACATTCCGGCAGGCTTCATGTGAATTGCTTTTACTCTACAACACGTGTCACATCTGGCTACATACGCTGCAATTTCCTTCTTCATCTTGGTCCACCAATAACGAGGTCTTAGTTCTTGATACATTTTACTGCTGCCAGGATGAATAGACAACTTCGAGAGATGAGCTTCATCCATAATTTTATTCTTAAGCTCTCTATCCTTTGGAACAACAAGACGGTTGTCGAACCACAACACATCCCGCTCATCTACCCGGAAGTGTTTCGAGGGTTCTTCTTGAATCTTCATTTTGATATGGAATATCCCCTTGTCTGCTTTCTGACCTTCTATAATCTTACTCTCCAAGGAACAACTGACCTGAATACTTTGTAGTACGGCAGGGTGCATTAGATCGAAACCATCTTCAAGCAAGGGTTGCACATTCAGACAATGTGACTTTCTGCTTAAGGCATCGGCTACCACATTGGCTTTCCCGGGGTGATACTGTACATTCAAGTTGTAGTCTTTGATCAGTTCTAACCATCTCCGCTGTCTCATGTTCAATTCTGGTTGGGTGAAAATGTACTTGAGACTCTTATGATCGGTGAAAATGTTGCACACGTTACCCAGTAGATAGTGTCTCCAAATCTTTAAGGCATGCACTACAGCGGCAAGCTCAAGATCATGTGTCGGGTAATTGGTTTCATGTTTTCTCAACTGTCGGGAGGCATAAGCAATGACTCTTCCTTCTTGCATTAGCACACACCCTAATCCTGTTTTTGATGCGTCACAGAACACATCAAAAGGTTTCTCGATGTCGGGTTGTGCAAGAACTGGAGCAGTGGTCAACAGTTTCCGCAAGGTATGGAAAGCTGTCTCACACTCCTCTGTCCATGCAAACTTGTGATCTTTCTGTAACAGACTTGTCATAGGCTTAGCAATCTTCGAGAAGTCTGGGATAAAGCGGCGATAGTAACCAGCTAACCCTAGGAAACTCCTGACTTCTGACACCGTGGTTGGAGTCTTCCAATCCATAACCTCTTGCACTTTACTCGGATCTACAGAAACTCCATTCTCAGATAGAATATGACCAAGGAAAGGAACTTTCTTCAACCAAAATTCACATTTGCTGAACTTAGCATATAACTTATGATTTCTCAACCTGGTCAAGACAATTCTCAGATGCTCTTCATGCTCTTTCTCGTTTTCAGAGTATACTAGAATGTCATCAATGAAGACAACTACAAACTTATCCAACTCTGGCATGAAAACCGTATTCATCAGATACATAAAATATGCAGGAGCATTTGTTAGTCCAAATGACATAACAAGATACTCGTACAACCCGTATCTGGTAGAAAAGGCGGTTTTCGGAACATCTTGAGGTCTAATCTTTATCTGATGATACCCTGACCTTAAGTCTATCTTGGAGAACACTCTGGCTTTAGCTAACTGATCAAACAGAACATCAATATGAGGTAAGGGATATTTATTCTTGATGGTTACAGCGTTAAGAGGTCGGTAATCCACACACATCCTGAGAGTACCCTCTTTCTTTTTCTTTACAAACAAGGCAGGACATCCCCATTCAGACTTACTTGGGCGGATAAACCCCTTCTTTAATAACTCTTCCAACTGTTTCTTCAACTCAGCTAACTCATCTGGAGGCATCCGATAAGGTCTCCTTGAAATTGGAGCCGTCCCGGGGATCAACTCGATTCCGAACTCAACATCTCTATCTGGAGGAAGGCCAGGCAATTCGTCTGGGAACACATCCGGAAACTCACATACTACGGGGATCTGATGGATAGGAGTAACTTCCATGGCACAGGTCACACTCACAAGATCTGTTCTTTTAGGCAATGGTACCTGAAAAGTACCCTCTGCCTGGGGATCTTTAAGGGTAAGCATCCGACTGCTTGTATCTATGACTGCTTCCCAGTCTTTCATCCAGTTCATTCCTATTATTATATCCAAAACTAATCCAGGCATAACTACCAGGTTCACTCTGAACTGCCGACTACCTAACTCAAGGGTTGCCCCTCTAACCATCTTATTGGTTAACACATCAGCTCCTGCTGAACTTATGCGATAACCATAACTCAATTCTGTGCATAGTTGTTCATGCTTCCGTGCAAATGCTTGACTCATGAAAGAATGCGAAGATCCAGAATCAAAAAGAACAACTGCAGGGTGATGGTTCACAAGAAACTTACCAGCAGTTACAGGCTCTCCCTCAGGAACTTCATCGATGGCGGTGTGGTGCACACGGGCATTGTAAGTCTGTTGCTTCTTTTTAGGTGGATAAGGGCAGAACTTGGAAAAGTGGCCTGGCTGACCACAGTTGTAGCAGGGCCCTTTCACTGTACCAGCAGACCCTATTGCTCCCTTGGAGTTGCTCTGTTCTGCAGCTGCGTTGGACTTTGTTGGCGGCACTGCCATCTTGTACGGTTTCTGTGGCCCCTTGTAGTTCTGGGTTTTATGCTGCGGCGGCCTGAACCTCGCACCAGGTGCGGACGGACGATAAGATGAACGGTTGGCAGGGACAACTCTGGACTGGGATGGTCCTGACTCGAACACTCTCTTACGGTTCTTGGATGCGGTGTAAGCATTATTGTTCTTCTCTTGCTTCAAACAGTCACTGATAAAGTCGTTGAATCTGTTGCGGGTATTGGTACCCACATGCTTCATCATCTTCGGACTCAACCCCCTCTTGAAACTAGCAATCTTCTTTGCATCTGTGTCAACCATGTCTGGAGCATAGCGGCACAAATTATTAAAAGCATGCAGATACTGTGTCACTGTCTTGGTACCCTGATTCAAGGCTAAGAACTCTCCAAGCTTCATCTCAACCAACCCTGGGGGAATATAAACTCCCTTAAAAGCTTCAGTGAAATCCCTCCAAGAGATCTGGGCATTAGGAGGAAAAGTACTGCGGTGATGCTTCCACCACATTCCGGCTGGTCCTTGTAACTGATGTGCAGCATACTCTACTTTCAGAACTTCTGTCATCCTTAACACACGGAACTTATCTTCCATAGTGTTAATCCATTCCTCGGCATCAAGTGGCTCTGCTGCTTCTTTGAAAATAGGTGGTCTCGTATCCATGAAATCCTTGAAACTGCTGTACTGGTTCACTCCATGGCCACCACCTTGGTTATTTCCCCTTTGAACATTTTCCGCGATGGTACGCAGAAAGTCTTCCATATTCCTCTGTGATTGTTCAGTACTGCGCTGACTTCCAAGGAACTGTGTGAAGAACATTTCTGCGGTAAGCGGCGGAGGAGGGGGCAGATGCGGTTCTGGACGTGGTTCTTGGTGGTTGACATTGTTGGCACCACTTCCACCAGCTCCTGCACCATTGCCACCAGTCTCAGCGGCTTCATACGTAGCACGACGAGTGTTGGCCATCTGCATATTTCAGCAACAAGCAACAATTGAGCGAAGTTGTAGAAATTGTATTCGAATGAACAATCATGCCATACTGAATTCATTGGAGAGAACAAGTCATACAAGAAAACAGAGGCACAATAATCGCATTCCAATTAAAACAACAGCACCAATTAAGTTACTTCAAATGCAACATCGCGTTCCATACAACCACGTTGCCAGCATACATACACTGGACTTTTATGCGTTCGGGTATCGCATACACAACCAGGATCCAAAAGATCGTCAGTCTCAAGGTCGAACCGGATACATCATGATACATGAAAACCAAAAGAAGGCCATCGCGTCAAGCCTAGCTACTAACGCAGGACACTATCCTACTCCTCGGGGCCATCGTCGATGTCGGAGGCGTCGCCATCGCTACCTTCAGCAGCGGCGTCGTCGTCGAGGTCCATCTGAGCGGCGTTCGGAGGAGCATACGGGCCCATCCCGTTGTAGAGGGCATGGAACTCTTCATGCAAGTTGGCATTGTACTCTTCTAGCTCCTCGACCCTCTGCCTCAGAAGGTCTCTCTCGTTCCAGGCTTCATTCCTTTCCTGTACTAGCTGCTCCAACAGGCGATCTGTATTCCTGTTGGCCTGAGTCAGCCTCTGAACCTGCTGCATGGAACTCTCGCCTCTCTCGAGAGCTCGGTCCCGCTGCAAGCTCATATCAGCCAACTGCTCCTGCAAGCTAGCTATGGCACGCGCTTGCCTTTTCTTCTGCTTCCTTGCTTCAATCCGATCATCACCACGTAGGCCAGTCAAGGTCCAGTAGGTATTCTCCAGACCTTGGTATGCTCTGATGGCTGCATACATGGCACTCATGGTGTGGTTGTCGCTAGCCCGTCCTTCACTGGGGCCTCTAACCAGGGCACTTCCTTGCGGCTGTACCCAAATGGCGTCGCGAGGATCATCTCTCGGGAAGGTACCGGCCAAAGCTGCTGCTAACTCATTGGGAAATCTGCTCATGATGTCTCGGATGACGCGAAAAGCTGCACCCTCTGCACCCTCAACTGGAGTGCGTCCTTCGAACTCCAGATGCCAACCATCCCATTCTGGCGCATCACCAAGAGCAGGGACGGTGATCTCTACCACAGCAAGTCCATCTTCAGCTAGCTGACTCTCGCTCCAAGAGTAAACTGGCTCTTGTCCCTCCGGGTACCCCACATCATGGAGCACTCTCCAAAGCAAGGTGGGCATGCCAAACTCGCTTAGAAAAGTGTCCGTGTTGCGGTGCTCCCGCGGGGCTAGCTGACGACGGGGTGCTCTTCCTCCAGTGGACTTGCGGGCAGTCTGCTTCGTGCGGGCCATCTGTAGCACAAGTTTTAAATTACCCGGTGAGAACATATTTTAGTTGAGGTCACTTTTATCGAAATGGGATAATCCTTTTATAAGGGGAGGAATGCATGCCATGAATGAACTGCACAAACAATATGATGCATGCACGAGTCTTACGTTCTCACAAACTTATGAAAAAGCATCTAACGGTGAATTCGGTGGCATACAACGATCTCTCATATACGTAACTAATTCGGTCTACACGATACGCTGTTATGTACCTGCAGAAAACTCATTTCAGCCCATTCCCCATGAATGCATGAAAGCAGTAAATCTACCTACACGCTTTACACGAATCCCCAGATGCGTGTACAACGGTAGTGACTACCCAAACACATCGTCCTATTGACGGCATCGCCTCAACGGACGGAACACCCACACATGCGACACTTTTATAAAAACATGTGTAAAACATGTAATTATCCAAGTATCATATAAGCACTTTCCCTAGATCGGCGGTGTATCCGATCATGCTCTCACAACTCACACTTACCGAAGCGTAGAGGCAACTGATCCATACATTACCACTCAATTAAGTGGCACTCATACAATAGCACGCCGTATGAGCAACGAAAAAGAAATATGGTGCAAGAACCCCAAGTTAGTACTTAAATAGCCACCTAGAGTCCTTAACTGGGCATACAGGATATGACCACTGGCACACCTTTTAGTTTCAAAATCACACTTTTTAAGCAGGGTTTTGATTTAAATACACTTATGAACAGTAATTACGCTAAACCATGCTCCGATGCCAGCTGTAACAGAACCGCCCAATTATACGAGATTAAGTAAGAAAATCGTCCAACGAACGGACAATTTACCAAACTTAAACCCGTATAACCCGGTAGTCCGTGAAATCTCGACGGATTTCAAATCATTTCACATCACAGCCAAGATCGTAATAAGTTCAGCGATTACCTTCATAAGTTACACAGTAGTTTGCGGCACAAAATACATCGGAGTTTAAACATAGTTATTACAAACCAGTTTCGAATAAAGTAGCGGAAGCATTAGTTCAAAGCGCACACACACACGCACAACTTTCCAAAATAAAGTGCCAGCTCGCGATCATCTCCCACAAAAGCATCAGGCGAGGAGTAGTGAGTGACCATTGCCCATGGTCCTAGGCTTCGCCCATCGCAGGGTAGAGACAGTTGATACAATAACCATAGTACATCTGTCCATCTGCAACAAGTGGGAACAAAGCCCTGAGTACGAGAAGGTACTCAGCTAGACTTACCCGACAGAACCAAAACAAAAAGACTCCAAGGATCATGATAGGCTTTTTGGTGGGGTAGCTGACTCATTTGCAAGAAAAGCATTTTTAGCTTATCAAATCATTTACTAAGCATGTCATCTTTTAATCTTTATTCTCCTGTCAACTATGTTTGCACTTTATGCTAAAGTAACCATGTAATTAAGCAAGCAAGGATTACCATTGATAATTTACGATAGTTACCATGTCATCTCCTCATAACTATCCAAGTGTTTCATCAGTATTACTACGATGAAGTAACTCAAGTCAAGTGTTCACTATCCAGTGAACGATGGCGATTCGAATCGATTATTGACCAGCTGGTAATTTATTCCTCACACAAACCTCACTCACCCGCTAAAGTGAGGTATTGGTCACCGAGTCAACCATTCAGGTAAAGTCGCGAGCTTGCCAGGAACCACATGTACCCGGGGGCCGCCCGACTGCTCTTTGGCCTTATCATCGCGCCCCCGTTTCCTGCCACTACTGCTCCGGTACAGTGCGTTGCGGGCAATCTACTCGGCCCGAATAATCTCCCGGCTTCGCGGTCGAAAGGTACTTTATCCGGCCAGCTAAATGTGAGGCATGCGTTCAACATGACCCGAGGCCCGACATCGGACGGTCCTTAATCGACACAGACGGAAGACACTACAGTCCAGAACCCTGCAAGCTTCCGCCCGGTCTCATATTCATTCCACACTTAGCTATTCTCATATGACATTTCTTTCACATAAAACCAGGTAATCCCCTATAGCTCGCGGATGACAGGCAATCACCCGACTTCTACCGGTCTAAGCAAACTAAGCAAGCATTGACCGCGGACACCAGGGTGACAAGGATCGGGTAGAACAAGGCGGAACAAGGTATAATGCAGCAACGTTTGCAAACAACTTCTAAACTTAATGCATCAGATTAAATAAAGTTAATAAATAATTCTTTGCAAACCGGGGAAGAAATGCTCCGGGGCTTGCCTCGCTCGAAGGTACTGGGACGATGGTCGGGGCACTCCGGAAGCTCTTCACCGGACTCCTCTTCTGCTTCTGCTGGTTCCGGCTCCTCGGGCTGCTCCTCTGCGTCCTCGGGAACTACTGTCGGAACCACCTCCTGCGATCCTGTATGATGCAGAAGTATGAGTGCAACATGCATAGATGCATTGCAGAAGTGACATGAGATGATGATGATGCGGTGTGCATGCGATGAAGTGGATATGTTACGTTATCGGATCATGCGGAAATTATGACTCTTCTACAAGGTAGTCTACGTCATCCAAGAACATGTACTCGAAAACTACCACTACTATTCTCTACCATGCAAGGGCGCTTGACACTCAAGATGCTTCAAAGATACACCAAAGTATACCTTACTAATCATCTTTGCATTAAAGAATAAAAAGGGAAACCCTAATTAGCACTACATTTGAACAGCAACACATATTTTAGTAGCTCAGAAAAATCTTGGAATATTACAGTGGATTACTACTATCAAAACTAGCATGACACAAGATTTTTACTGCATTTGGATAATTAGAACTTACTATACAAAAATAACAAATTAAGGCCTAAAATAGCTATTTAAAATACTTTACATTTTGAAAAGTATCAAACAACAGATTTAGGAATTTTTCTACTATCTACTACCTGAGCAAACACTATAGAAAAATTATCACTTGCATGTTTTATTCAAATTTATTTAAATAACAAAAATAACAAATATTAGTGATAGAAAGCATTTGAACTACAACTATACATTTTTCTACAGAACAGACCTGATATAAAATTTTACTTAGCAAATAGAGGGCACACAAAAATTAACAAACTTGGAATCACATTTTTCTGAAGCCTATAGATTTTTCTACACATTTTTCAAGTTATCAGCAATATTCATGATTTAAATAAAGTTCTACAGAAAAGTATCCCAAAAATGACATGCAATAATTTTCCCAAGTAGATCTGATGATAAGGAACCTAGGAAAATTTGTTCCAACCAATTTGGAGTTAAAAGGAGTGCACAACTATTTTCTAAGGCATTTAAATAGAATAAACAAAAATCATTTCTGAAATCCTTTTAAATTTCATCCCCTAAACTGCTAAATACACCCGGCTATCCACCCACCACCCGCGCCAGAGAGACAGACAGGCGGGACCCAGCGGGTCAACTGACCCCACTGGTCAGCCGGCCGGAGGCAGGGGAGACCGGCTGACCGGCCGCCGCTCGACGACGGCGAGCCGTCCGGCGAAGGGAGTGGCACCAACGCGCACAGCACGTGACCCCGCACCGATGGAAGTACAAAACGGACCCCCTAGCCATAGCGGATGAGGTCGCCGGCGGCAATGGCGGTCGCGGTGGCGCTGCGCGAGGTGCGCCGGCCAACTCCGGCCCTAACGGCCCGATCCGAGCTTGGCGTGAGCAACGAGGTGACGCAAGGAAACGGATGGAAGGGAGAGAAAGGAGTGAACGGCTCCGGTGGTGCTTGGCCACGGCGGCACGCACTCCGGCGAGGTGTCAGCCATGGCGGAGCTCGCCGATTTGGCGAAAAGGGTTCTCACCGGGGCTCAAACGATGCGGAAGATGGAGTAGCAGGTGCGGCTGAGCAAAGCGGGGCTCGTGGCTCACTGGAGGCGGCAATGACGCGGTGGCGAGTGAGCTGAGCAGCGGCGACTCTCCCTGCGGCAATGGCGGCGGCGCGAGCTCGGCTCCGAGCGACTGGTGACGCGAGGAGGGGACGCGGGCGGCCAAATAGGCGATCTCAGGGGCGCGTGGCGTCTTCGTGGCGGCAACGGTCTGACCGGTGGGGGCAGCGCCGGCGTACGGCCTCCACTTGGCGCGTTCGGCCCGACGGCGGTCGGCCACGACGCCTGAACCCGAAACCCTGTAGCTCGATTCAGTTAACCCATCCGACGACTGACAGCGCGTTTTCATCGATCAAAAACTTTTAAACGGTGATGATCTAGCTCTAGGTCAAGTTAACAAAGTTGGAGATTGAAGTGAGATCTACAACTTTGCTAATTAGAGCTTGAACTGATTCGGTCAAGTTAGGGAGATAACGGGCTCCAAACAAGGGTAAAAGAAACTGAAATGCACAATTTTGACTTAGAAAATTTTTAGTGTTGAGTCAGCATCACAAATCTGACTTGTGGGCCCAAAATGAACATGTTGTGCTCATTTCCATGACTTGGTCACAAAATAACTTTTGTTCCTTAAGTAATTTGCTACAACTTTGTTTTAGGTTGCTTTGACATGCAAGCATTCTAAGTGGTACTTTTTGAACAGTCAAACCAAAAAGTCCTAGGGTCAAAACAAGTCAAACCATGCTTGGACTCTTAATTGGGCAACATGATTAACATGAACATTGTTCCAAATGACTTTTCGAGAATAGCTAAGATGTTTAACCGTATAATTAGCTACACCACACATTGGTCATACCAAACACTATTGGTACTGAAATGATGAAAACACTGAAAATGATGCTCTTGCTTCTATTGATATATGCTCATGAATGGATTAATGATGCTCATGAATGAAATGCAAGTGAAATTAGGCAAGACTAACACCCGGGGTGTTACAGTGTGGGGGCACCTTCACCGACATGGCGAGCAGTGTCTAGTGGGCGAGGGAGTCGAGGAGGCATGGGGGCACCAGCGGGCAAGGCGCTGGGATCGGCCCCAAGCAAGCACAAAGTAGGGGAGGGAGGCGAGCAGCCATGGTGTCACCAGCATGTGGCAATGCGAAGGTTAGCCCCAGGAAAAGGCTTCAGAAATGCTTCCACCCTTTTTTAGGGGGAGGGGGCAGTACAATATTATTTTTTAAAAAAATCTAGTTATTTTTTTAAAAGTTTAGCAGAAATTGTATGGTCTTAGAGGGGGTCTTGCCCCTCTCCACCTATCTCTGTCAGACTGTCACTGGCCCTAGGTGCGGCAGCGCAAAGGGGAGGGGGAGCGACCGGGGGTGAAGCAGTATGGAACGAGGCAGAGAAGGGAGATCAAGAAGACAGGAGGGGGGGGGGGGGAGATGTCAGTCCCACCGTCCCATGTAACTAAGTTCACATGCCACATAAGATAGTGAATTGGGCGAGCGCCTCTTTAGACCACCGATGGGATCCAAGACAAGTTGGAGGACCCAAAAATAAAAAAATAGGAATTAAAGACATAGATGATACATTTTCCCAAATTTAAAGACCACAAGTGTATCTTACTCGAACAAAAATATATAGTAACCAACGATGTGACCTAGGGGCGGATCCAGGTTCATAAGTTATTGATGTCACCTCTAATTAACCATGATAAATCTTGACTTCTGAACATGATTTTGCGAAACACACACACACACACAAAATCATTGTTGTCATGTGACAGCATGAAAATGCCCCGCTTGGTGGTGACATCAGGTGGGAGCTTTTCTTTGAGAATCTTCAAGCTGAAGAATGAATAGAAACTTGGTGGCATGCATGGCACATCACCTCGCGACGCCAGCAGACGATCGAGTGGACGCGCTCGTAACGAACGAACCTTCTCCAAGTTGCACGCACCGTCCTGTTGCATTTATCGGTCGCAAGTTGCCCATCGCATTATACCCCGGCCGATCCGGCGAGCACGCTGCACGCAGCTGCAGCTAGCAACTCGATGGATCATATCGGCACACACACACAATGCCGTGCCGGTAGGGAACCCCACCTTCCGATCCTCTCGCGATCGACCGTGGCGCTGGCGCGCGCGATGGACAGGTAAACCTGGAAGTGGATTTGCATCGTCCACAATCCAAACGGACTTAACCCGTTCTGGATGAAAACGGATGGGCGATGTCTGGATACGGATGTTCATTGCCACAGCACCCAAACCCACCGGATTGGATTGGATAAACAGACCTGCATATCCAAAATCCGTTGGACATCTCCATCTCCCCTCCCCTCCTGCTGCCTCTCTCCCTGACGGCGGCGCCTTCACCGCGTGCCCGCACGGCCGCACGCACGAAGCCCGCGGTTCGCAGCAGGAAGCCCGCACGCACACACGAAGCCCGCCACACACACTCCTCCCTTGCTCGCGCTTCGCAGCCCGCGGCAGCCGCTGCCCGATGGTCCCCGCGGTGCCGGGCCCTGGCTCGACGGCCGAGGCCTCGCTGCCGCCGTGTCCGGCAAAAGGCCGCACCGCTCCGTCCAAGATCCAGAAGGGCAGCACAAACTGGCGAACACCGATGGCGAACAGCCAGTTGACAGATCTCGACTCAGCTTCTTCATCGCCGTGCGCCAGACTACGTCGTCAGCGCTGACTTGGTTCTTCTGGGTGTTGTCGTCACGTCGCACGTTGCCGCCGAGGTCTGCGCGGTGCGGGAGTCCACGGGCACGCGCCTCGGCGAGCCGCTCGGCTTCGATGCGGCTGTACCCGCCGGCGCCGCTCGACTCGCAGTCATGCGCAGCGGTCAGCGGACGACACGCTGTCCGACGGGCGACGGCAAGCATGTCGGTAGGATAGAGCGGTTCCTGGTAACCACTCCGATCCTGACTCCACGGCCAGACTGCCAGAGCAACGCTGAGATTACTTGGATAGTGGATTGGACTGGATTCACGTCATGTTGGACTGGATTGGGTCGGATGTTTCAAAAATGCATTTCGTTTGGATTGGATAGGTGCTTTCCTCAGTGTGGATTGCTTTTGGATTGGTATTAATGGACGTGGATCTTAATCCACTTCCAGGTTTATGGACAGGTCGCACGCACGGCATATGCATTGCAGGCATCTCATGCACACTGCCGGCTGCCGCTGCACATGCCTGGCTGCTGCCTGCCGATCGAGACGCACCGACCCAACGAACAATCAAACGTCGCCACTCGCCACAATGCAGTGCATGCAACAGGTCGTCGACGACTGGGGCGTGACAGGCTGACAGCGAGTTCGTCCATTCCCGGCGCTGTGCTGCTGCGGCGGCGCACCTACTGTGCGGTGTGTGGCCACGCACAGCGGGAGGATTTGCATGGATGGCACGGCAACGACGACACGAGGGGGGAGGACAGGGACAGCCGGGGATGGATGCGTGCGCGCGCGCTCGTGTTGGTTCCTTGTCAAGAGGCGACAGAGGCACCAACCGGCCGGGCAGCGATCGAAAGCATGTCTGGTCCGCTACCGCGGTGGGCTTGCATGCATTGCATTGCTTGCGTTGGCGTTGTCATCGTCGCTTCGGGCTGGGCTCATTGCTTACTTTCTCTGTCTACAAAAAGAATGTAATTACGGGAAACGTGCCAGTCAAACATATCCTACTTTAAATAAGTTTATAGTAAATATTATTTATATTTATGTCTTAAAATAAATTTATTATGAAAATATAGTATTCTATAACTAATCTAATGATACTTATTTTGTCTCATGAGTGTTAGTATATTTTTATACAATTTTAATCAAAGTTGAAATTGTGTGAGAATTGTATTCTTCTGTGGGAAGTAATTGGTTTGGTACGCTAGCTCATTTATCCTATACCGAACACAGCCCGCGACATGCATGTGCGTGTGCGCGCGCGCGTGAGTTGCATGATTTCTCTTCGCGTGCGGTTGCTTGGTTGGTTGGTGCATCTGCATGCCCTCGCCGTTCGGGCCATGCCATGCATGGCCCAATGGCCGTGCCTCGTGCATGCAGCCATTGCAGCAGCTAAGCTAGCGCATGTTATTCCCCGGCCCCGTCGATCGGCATCTCGCATCTCTCGCGATCCACTCGCGTGGCGTGGCCGTATCGATCCGTCTATTGCTGCTCAGTCCGCGGGCATATGGGCGAGATACGAGGAGCGATGCTGCTGCAACATTGCTTGCTTGTCGATGCTTGTATTTTGTTTATGTATATATAAATCGATGATCTGCTTGGTTCCCGGCCGGGATATACGATGATTTTGTTCCTCGCAAGCACAATCACCTTGCATGCGTACATGCATGCTGCCGGTCGGAGTGTAGCCTAGTCTAACGACTAGGCACAACAGTAACAATCTCCAACCAACTGAATCAGATGACAGCCTTTGAGATCTAATAACTAATAAGTGCCTCGTTGGAATAAATCGTACCAAATGGAAATAAATCTATACACTTAACTTTTTATTGTTGCCCTGAACTTTTTCTTCCCAAATGTCCTGATGAACAGGCTTAATTTGTGAGCTGTTCGGCTGATAGTTTCTGCGGCTGATGCTATTTTGTTTTGAGAGAAATCACCGTACTATGACTGATAAGTTCGAGGACCGCTTCTATTCATCATCGTTTTCTAATTCTTCTCTGTCTTCTTTTTTTTCGTTTTTCTTTTCTTTTTTTCCGGAGCTTGTTTGAACACAAACGTCACTAACCTGTTCTAATCAAGAAACATTAGTTACCGTACAACGTACGCAAGTCTCCAGACTGGCTCTGCAACTCTTCTGCATGAGTGCCGGGAATCTACAGTACCACTACCGGCGCGACGCTACCTCTCTTCGCGTATGCATGAGCAGTATCCGTCATCGTCGTTTACGCACACGGTATCGGAGGACGCGCCGCCGCCGTGGCCCATGAGCTGGCTGGCGCCTGCACGCGATGCGCCCACGGCCCACGGCCAGCCCCATCCATCCATCCAAGCGAGACCGACCAGACTGGCCGAGCCGCGACACGTGTGAGCCCCGCAAGGTGGCAGCAGCAGCGCCATGCCCTGGCCCACCGACACCCGGGCCCCGCACCCCACAGCCCCGAGGCGACAGGCATCGCAAGGAATCTAGAGGCTTTTACCTGTATACCCCTAAGAAAGATGGTGGTCTCCTGCGTACCCCTGAAAAGTTTATTCTCACCTGTATACCCTCACGCCAACTTTTCATTACCCACATGCCCTTCCGTCGGTATTCTGTTATGTTTTCGACGTTAAGTGTGGGACCCAGGTGGAAAAATGACCTTTTTGCCCTCCAGTTTAATGAAACTTCTAAAATTTATAGTAATTCATAGAAAAATCATAAAATGAAAAATGAAGATGTTTTGGAATCCTTGTGAGTATATCTATGCAGTAGGTATGTAATATTGTATGTTTATATAGAAAGTTTCTGCGGTAAAAATATATCAAGTGCCGCGGAACTTGATGTATTTTTACCGTAGAAAATTTCTATATAAACATACAATATTACATATCTACTGCATAGATATACTCACAAGGATTCCAAAACATCTTCATTTTTCATTTTATGATTTTTCTATGAATTACTATAAATTTTAGAAGTTTCATTAAACTGGAGGGCAAAAAGGTCATTTTTCCACCTGGGTCCCACACTTAACGTCGAAAACATAACAGAATACCGACGGAAGGGCATGTGGGTAATGAAAAGTTGGCGTGAGGGTATACAGGTGAGAATAAACTTTTCAGGGGTACGCAGGAGACCACCATCTTTTTTAGGGGTATACAGGTAAAAACCTCAGGAATCTAGCCCCCGACCTGCTGGTCCACCTCCCAGGCCCCACCTGTCGGCTGGGCCCGGCCGCACACCCACCCGGCCTCCATGTCCCCCCTCGGAGAGGACCCACCCGCCATAGGTGCTGCGGGCGGCAGGCTAGACTAGTGCACGCAACTGCAACCGCCTCTATATATGCGAGCCTCCAAGGCACGCAACCAACCCAACGACGACGAGCAGTGCAAGCCAAGCATTCTCACGCTAGCTGTTGTCTGCTTCTTGCCATCATCTCTCGTCGTCTCGTGCATCCACCAGCGAGCATTTTCTTTCTGTCGATCGATCGGCGCCGGCCATGGAGATGATCGACGCGGAGCTGCGTCTTGGTCCGCCCGGGAGCAACAGCGACGTCACCGTCGTGCAGCCGGTGTCGTCGGCGGCGGCGAAACGGCCGTCCTCGTCGGTGGTGAAGAGCGAGGCGTCCGGGACGGACGACCATGACGACGCCGCACCGGCCTCCAAGTAAGTCGCCAGCACATGCATGCCCTTTCGTTAGCAGGTACTAGCAGCTAGCAGCTCAGCTGACGCTGTGTCCGTGAACGCCGCAGGGTGCAGGTGGTGGGATGGCCGCCGGTGAGAGCGTACCGGAAGAACGCGTTCCACGCGGCGGAGGCGAGGAGGACCAGCAAGGGCGAGCAGGGAGGCCTGTATGTTAAGGTCAGCATGGACGGGGCGCCCTACCTCCGGAAGGTGGACCTGCGGACCTACGGCGGCTACCGGGAGCTGAGGGACGCACTGGACGCGCTCTTCGGCTGCTTCTCCTCCTCGTCCGCCGATGGCGGCTGCCAGTTCGCCATCGCCTACGAGGACAAGGACGGCGACCTCATGCTCGCCGGCGACGTACCATGGGAGTAAGTAGCAACATCTATCTATCCATTAATTGGATCACGTACGGGTCCGACATAAAAGAGGAAACCTGACAAATTGCTCACTCTCTGTGTGGATTTTGCAGGATGTTCATCTGCTCTTGCAAGAAGCTGAGGATCATGAGGGGGTCCGAAGCAAGATAATCAAGCAACGAGGATGCAAGAACTCGTTGGATGCATGCATGGAGGACCAGCTATGGTCCAACTCATCACTCATGCATGCGATGCGAGAGAGAAGAAGAAGAAGAAGAAGAAGATCTTTATATCGATTCGATGGATACGCATGGTGCTCTACAGACATGGAATTGGGGCGTTGGGTATGCGGGCCTGCATGGGTATACCCATGCATGCACGCGTCGATCGTCGTGTTCTACGGCTACCCAGCCCGGCCGCCGGCCCGTACACACCATGGACATGGAGATGGAGGTGACGGTTCAAGGATCACGGCGGCGTACGCGTCACGTCGTCCTGTCATCAGATGGGATGCATGGACGGATGATGCGGGCAGTGCTGTGGAGTGTGGACGGCTGACTGGATGTGCAGATCAGAGATTCATTCAGCCAAGTAGCATCGGGACGAGCTACCTAGGATTTGTACTGTGCTGTGCACATAACTGTAGCTTTTCATTTGCAATTTTGAGTTTCCCTTTTGTATGTGACCTGGGTGGATGTATATTAATTCTTCTAGGGTGCAGTCGCACTCGCGCAAAATTAAGATAAGAACAATATGATTAGAGCTAAATTTGCACCATATATTTATGCACCCCATGTTAAAAATCAAGCACACCTCCTTCGGTTAGCTCCACCTCCACCTCCACCTCTGGATCTGAGTGAACAAGATTGAGAAAATGGATGAGGAAAAGAGAGGAAAATTTCAAATTCGACTTCGAACTTGTGTCAACATCATTTTCCTTTTGGTATCTCTGGACACTATAAAAGTCACAAAGAAAATACCACTACTAGTATGGCAACTGATAAAGCTGCTGCTTTTCTCACTCTCTTCGTGTCTTTCCGTTTCTAAGGCACATCGTTCTCCAATCTCCAGTGGAGGCAGTTGAAATTATATGAGAGAAAAGCCAGAGCGGTAGACATCACATCGCAATGCATCTCAGATCTGGGTAAAGTCGACAAGTCCTTTCTGGCAGTCGATAGCCATCAACGGCCATCGTTTTTCTGCGCTCAACTAATTTGATACTACAGGCGTAGAGCATGGAGTTTGCCATTAAGACTGCCACACCTGAGCAGGCACAGGACAACCGTTCCTTTGCTGCAACCATCTCTGTACCGACACTAGTATAGACATACTGATAAACACGCAGATGCGCCGGTCCCCTTGGTCTTTTGTTTCGTTACGCATACTCATGCAGACGCAGATAACTAGAGAGGAATAGTGGCACTCAATAGTGAAAGCTACCATGGAGCTCAGCCAGATCTCAGATGCATGCCTACCACATGAACATCTGAGAGTGACGATACGTAGCATGGAGCACACAGCAGAAACCGTGACACTGCAGCGCACCCACGCAGCCAGGATGTCACTGCAGCGCAGCGCAGCGGCAAACATAGCCGGGACCTCCAGGGGCAGTGCAACGCATGGGTGCACGAGAAATTCAGGCAGACGGGCAAAGATGACAAGGAGATGTTTCCGAATCTGGCACGGTAACGTCGCTCGGTAAAGAGGAAACCAGAGCACAGTATCACAACAGTAAAAGTCCCCCTTGCAGCTGACGGTGAATGCTTCAGCAACGGACAATGTGCACCAGACCCACACCCCACAGTAGATGCGAATCAGACAGCAGGGGGACAATGCAACATACGTATCATGCATACAGGTCATGAGATCTCTTGAGAGCTGGGAGCACCCAGCAGGCAACCAATTCACAGCCTAGCAAGGATAAAAGCCACCATCTCCAGACCTAGACACGGGGTGTACTGAATCCATGGAGCTGTCGCTGTACGCTGTTCCACCCCTCCAGTAGTACAGAATCATCGGAGACAATGAAAAACATACATAATTTCACGGCGAAAACGATGAACACGCATTCGGTAGACTGGCAAGATCTGGTCACCGTAAGTGATATCCATGAACAAATGGATGTAGAGTCGTTTTACATCAGGAGCGAGGATACAAAATCATCAACTTGCTCAGGTACATCGCACATGCTGTGCTTTTTTCTTCTCCAAATTGACCATGCAGTCCATGCTGAAAGTCAAACTTCGCTGGGAATCTCAGTTTCCACCCCACCATTCACGCGCTTTGGGAATATTCATCATGCCTGTTGAGATACAGAAGTAGCATTGTGAGACTGCATATATCTATTGTTACAAGAGAGTTAACCACCAACACTGTTTTGTATATGGGAGACAAAACGGTACAGGGCAAAACCAACTCCACACATATGAGATATCATCACCAACTTGCCTCAAAATAGGTTAAGCATAGCTAACTTCCTGCCAAACACACATCAGGTGGCCGAATTTCCCTTCATATTTTATTACAGTTACTGTGTATGCAGATCTCCACTTGTGATGCATGGAATGTTAATGGTTATGAACTTATGATTTCTAAGACCCAATGGATAAACTTTTATAGCTTGGCCATTCGATGGTTAACAAATTTCATAGACCAGAAGGGGATCTATAGTTCATAATTTAGGCAGAAGTAGCCATATGGTGACAAATGAGCTTGAAACCCATAGTGACGTTTGAAAAAAAAAAATAGGATAGATGAAAAGTTTCAGACATAGTTCATCCTATGCTTTCTAAAATATGACAACCTTAAAAAGATGCACAAAAAAGGGTCTATGGTATGGATGAAAAGTTATACCAGCTTCTTTTTCTTCTTATGCCTCCTTTTGCGGCGTGGTTTATGAGCATCAGAATTTGAACTCAGATTGCTGTTATTATCCCCAGGACGATTTGGTACTCTTCTATTTTTAAATGATTCACCGCTTGTGCTGTTTGAAGTATTGCTTGAGCTGGATATCACACGTTTATCTGCATGTCTGGCTCTATTTGGTGCTAATGAGCGTGGTGGTGGCATAAGAACTCGAGCATCTCTCTGACGCTGCAAAACAGAATTGGTTGGGTTAAATACAAGGAAATGCAAATTTCAACAGTTTCCCAGAGCTCTGAAGAAAACTGAAACACCCCTAATAAAAGTACCTGGTTCTTTTCATCACTTGACATGCCAGATGCTGCCCTACCTGAAGCACTCGAAGCTGGTTCCCTGCAGATGGTTGGTACAAGTAACATTAGCACACCAAGTGAAGAAAGAAGTAAGAACATATTAGCACACCAAGTCAAGAAAGAAACAAAAATACATTAGCACAGCAGTAGCAATGCTCTCACAGCGCCAGAGTGAAGCATATGGACGATATATCAGAAGGAAGCATTAGATTTAGGACCTCATATACATAAGTGATAGCATCATAGCATGATATCATGTTGCAGGATATATCAGACGGAAGCTTAAAAGCATCTACAATGTCTAAAAGCTGTCGGTCGTGAACCATACTTAGCACTCTTGTCAGTCCACTCATCATCAGCCTCTTCATCGCTTGAACTTCCAGACATAAAGAAGTCATCATCACTCACATCCAAGGTATCATCATCGCTTGCTGTCTCTGTTAAATGACCAAGAATAAATTTTAGTACTTCACACATTAGATATTCAATAAAAGGGTACCATAATTTCGAAGGCCATCAAGCGAATAGTAAAGCAAGCAGGCACCTTCTAAATCTTTTCCATTTGCTGCAGCAGCCATGAGATTCTCCTTGATCTGTTTACGCCATTTATTCCTCTCTTGAACAATATCTGAGCTATTCCCTCCATTGAACAGTGAGACATATTTTTCATTCTTTGGGAAGAACTACACATGAGTTGAGATATATAAGCTTTAGCTCAGGATTCAAGCAGGTACAGATAAACAATGGTTGATTAGACCCTCCAATCTAATGCAAAGAGAGCGATACAGCAAGGAAAAGGAAGTTGTAATGATACTTATATCTCATATCATCATAGGATCATGGGCAGGGCAGGGTAGTAATGTAGGAAGCTTACTCTAACATATTCAAGATCTTCTCGTAAATTTGACAGATTATTGCTGAAATCATCACCGTTTGAACGTTGCTGCTTCTCAAGGCGCCTTATCATCCTCTCAATCTTCCGCCTCTCTTTGTATTTTGAACACCAACATCAAGAAAATGGTAAGTACATACGTGCAGAGAAAAGGAACTTGAAATGAATAGGAAATGATAGCAGACCAAAGAATTTTATCTTTCTATCTCTCAACTGCAATGTTCGCTGAACAGCAAGTTGATTCTGAAGCTCTTGTTGCCTCTTCAGTTCTTCCAGTTTCTTCTCTTGAGCAACCCTAATGTCATCAGGAAGGTCCTGAACATTAAACATGGAGCAGTAACATATCAACATGGCTAGATGAAAAGGGGGCTATGGTTCATTGATGTAATCAGAAGAACATAAAATGGAAGCAGATGTGCTATGCTTTTATATATGTAGGTTGTTCACATAAAGTGGCCTTGATTTAAAATAGCACAAACAAGCTAAGCTTATGCTCACCCCTCCTCCGCCGTAGAAGTGAATTATATCAGTTGTCACTTATGCCTACTTGACTCCTTCCAATATAAGGTGAAGATTCTGTTGGCCAGCAATTATATGTAGTTGATGCATAGAAAGAGGCATGGACATATCCGTGACTACACTGTTCTAAATCAAGGTCAATTAGGCTTCCTCATTTCTCCTCTGACGAGAACAAATGCCCTTTCACAGCATTTCTGATTAATCCGTTTGAGCAGCATAGTCAACATTTCAGTATGTTAGTTTCTCAATCAATACATGATAGCACCTATGCAAGCTGCAGAAATCCAGCTACACCATGAACAAGTCTGCTGAGCCGAATGCAACAAACAGAGGCCTAAGTTGAAGCATCAATTAGACCCTACCGTATCATCAAATAAAAAAAAAATATTCGTGGTTGAGCAATTCATCGTTGCAGAAAGACTGCCATGCTAAAATTCCTAGCTACGTTCGGCGAAATTTCCCAATTAACTAGAAATGGAGAGGTTCCCAGAGAAACACCCAGCGCTCCACACGCAACAGCTAAACCCCACCCATGGTGGAAGAACAGCGAGCAACTAGAGGGTCCCGAGCTCAGCCGAGCAGACCCCAGGTGTCGGTAAGTACCTTGCGGAGGAAGCGCTCAGTGGAGCGGATCTGGTTCTTAAGGGAGGTGGTCTTGGCGGCGGCGGTCCGCTTCCGCTTGCGGTCGGCAACTGGTGCGGAGGCCGAGGACTTGGGCCGTCGGACGGCGGCGCCGCGGCGCGGGTAGCCGCCGTGCGCCATCGCCGGAACCCTAGGTGTAGACGGAGGCTGCCAAGACCCAGGAGCGTTTGGCTCGCGTATGCAAGGCGGGGCCGAGTGAACCTTGCGGTTAGCCCCAAAATGCAATTGCCATTTGCCAATGCCCACGTCACAAATGTTGGGCCTTCATGCGTACTAGTGGCAAACGCGCGCCCCCGAGGGATAAGTATTCTGTTGAGATTGATTCAGTTAAGGATAAGTTTTATTTACAGCATGCATACAGCGTGGGTATTTGGATGGCATGTAAAAATTAAACAGGCTACACTAGACAACATTTCATCAGGTAACTTGTAACACATTTCCTCTCAAAATGCTATATTAAATGAGCGAGAAAGGGGTACGATACATGGGAAACTCAAGTAGACAGAGTAGGAGGCACAGGGCACGCTCCGCTGCGGCCATATGTGTATGTAGATACTACTCCATCCGTTCCAAATTATAAAGTATTTCAAAAATCTTGAAGAGTCAAAGCATTTTAAGTTTAACTAAAATTATAGAGAAAATTACAAAAAATTATAACATTAAATAGATATACTATAAAAATATAATTAATGAAGAATCTAATGATATTTAATTGGTGTCATAAATATTATTATCTTATCATATAAATTTGGTCAAACTTGAGATCCTTTGACTCTCCAAGATTCTTGGAATGCCTTATAATTTGGGATGGAGGGAGTATATTGAAGGGAACTGGGTTGCTTATACATAATATAATGGTTGTTACTTACACTAAAGACCGAGAAAACCCAAATGAAAGTTTACCCATACATCAGGAATTTCATAAGAATAACGACTAACACACATGAGCTCATGTGTTCGATAGGAAACTGCCAGCAATAGTATTCATAGGTGCCTCTCTCCCCGTTTGCTTAACTATCGTCTGTGCAATTTGTACAATCTGCAGACAGAGGAAGAACTAAAAAGATGTCATAGTTCATAGGCTGATGATGCAAACGTACAAATGGACTGGACAAAGGAAATATAGCATCTCTTGGACATTGACGCCATGACCAACTGCAAACCAAAATGTAAAGATGTGAACCTCCAATTGGAACATTGAGCACTATCTAATAAGAGGCTGATTGTTTTGTTTACAGTTATTTCTAGCATCTCAACAAAAAAAAAAAAACACAGATGACAGAGGTTGTCTGGCTATTAGCATGGCTTGAGCGGAGCCACTGAACAACTTATCTGCAGGGAGTTCTGAAACAACTAAGTGATCATAACAACTTGTGTGCCTTTGGGGAACGGTCGGACTGACTGGATGGTCAGCCCGGCTCAGTACCTCCCTCCGGGGTCGGTCTGGGTTCGAGCCCTTTGAGGCTCACCCTCTGTAGCTTCAGCTACAGTGACCGGAGGGAAAAAAACTCTCACGTCTAAAGCATAGGTCTATGACTAGCTCATCTCACGGAGCTGCGGTGCCGCTGTGTAAGGGTGGGACAAGGGGTTCGGGGGTTTTCTCGATCTGCGTGAAAAGATCTTCTTAAGCCGGAATACCCAGAGGCTATATAGCCACCGCGGATTGAGTTTTTTTTGTGCCATTGCAACCTATATTCTGTATCATGTATACACCAATGGTATAATTATTGGCCCCCACTTCAAGTATGTTATTGAACCATAGGCACAATAGCTGCAGGTGGGTTTTAAATTAGCGCATGGAATAAGTCAGAATTGTAATGCTTTCCAAACATACTGTAATAAAGAGAAAGACAGTTTCATAACTGTTGCTCTGCAGCAGAATAGGTTCAGGTTCGCATAAATAAAGAAATTCTTTACGTACAGGAAGCCGCTTGTGGTGTCGTCTTCATAAACCTAAATGATACTGCCATTTTTATTTTTGGGGAAAAATTGAAATACGTAGATTGAGTAATAATATTGTAGTGGGCAAGTCCAGAGCACAACTGAAAAGGTTTCAGTAAGAATCTGTTACTGAAAAGATGGAAAGAGAATGACAGGTATCATAGGAAGCACTAAAGGATATACCTGTTGTCCAGAGTACAGAATCAGTAGCATATGTGGTTGACATATGTTGCATTATCCTTATCAGAATGGGTGAAGAAAACTGTCTTTAAAGATGTGAAAGATTAGAATAGATGGTGTCCATATTCTGGCTTATAAGGAAATGAAGTCAACAAATAGTAACATTTAACTGAGGTAAATAATAAGGATGGAGGTTCAGAACAAAAAAATTCACTAAGTAGTCAAGAAGGCAAATGAGTTCTACAAATTCTTGTTGAAGACTGAACTCGGGGAAAATAATTGTGAAACCGCAGGCAGCAGCAGGCAATATAATGATTAAGATGGCGTACCTGAACAACACTCGGTCTTGATCTCATACACTTTTGTATTGAAATTAAAATGTATAATACTATGCTGCTGCATATAAGGGCAGGATCAAAATGAGCATGAATTTTTGCAAAGGGCAGGTAAGGAATCACATGAAGAGTGTGGCATTGCACCAGAGATGGAATACTTGATCCCTGGCAAGAGAGGAAGATATGTATAGTGCATAAGGAAATATGTTGCTACAATTTTGCATAATCACAAAGAGTAGGAAATGCAAAAAAAAAACAGAGGGCTAAAAATAAGGGGACACCTTTAGACATAGCAACAATCTAATGGAGGGCCAATTTTAAAAAATTGAAGGGACACCTTTAGACATAGCAGGCACCTAGCTGAGAGATGAGAAGATGGTTCTGGGCACAGGAGCAGAGAGGGTGCGGCCATAAGTAAGGGCATAGCCTGCGGACAGGAGGTGCTGGATGAGAAGATGGTCTCAGAGAGAGAGAGAGAGAGAGAGAGAGAGCATTGAATGGGACCTTGAATTTGATTACTTCCTTCAATGCATTACTAAAAACATTATTATAAAATTTGCAGAAACAATTTGAGCCTGAACTTAAAAGGTGTGCCAGGAATTAATTCGAGTAAGACTCATCAGATTTAGTGGTTGATTTGCACACATATAATATGCTAAACTCAGAGTTGTCAGGCAAGAGTGTCGCTATGAACACCCGTTCATATGGATGTGTAGTCCATCAGGTAAGCAAACCAACGAAAAAAGGCAGTCCTAATTTTGTGGGGGCCTCGAGGAGATCAAAGGACATAGTTTATACAACAGCAAGACAAGAGGATAACGAAAAAGCATACTGTTTCGGTAGCAAGCACTACACCCAGTTCTTCAGTCTTGTCTGAATACTCATTCATTTTTGCCTCTGAAGGTCTTAGCCTACAGGAATTAACAAAGTAACAAATGTTTAGATGTTGCCACCATAAGCGAGGACCAAAATAACAGATATAAAAATCACTACTCAGGATTAGCGAATCAGTATTCTAATTTTTCTGAATAAACGGGTGAAGAGAATAGTAGAGAGTTTGGTGATACAGGGCATGTGTTACATGGCATAAACCAAAATATAGTTTTAGGGCCTGCAAAAACCTATTATGCGTGTAAAGTGTGGAAGTACATTAAGGTAACTTAAGAAAAAAAGGAAATATCTATCTTATTTAGTACTTTAAAATATGTAAGGTACAAAAATAATAAATAAAATTGAATAGACAGACTGTTTATTTTGGAATCCACGGAATGAGGATGGTGAACATTTTAATGGGCAGATGAGTCAATGAACTGTATTACAGAAAACACTGGTTAATTAATCTATTGTGACAGAAGAAATAATATCGACTCATATGCTTATCTAATCAAATACAGGAGTTATACAGAGACACATGCCAACCTGAGGGAAAACACCATTGTTTGCATCAGTATTTCCTAGCAGCCCATTAATCCAAGCAGTCTCGAGTCCATGATGGCAGCTGCAAGTTTACCAGACCTTAGATGGATGGACAAGAAAATAAAAGGAATAGAGGAGAGCATTGAAACTATATCAAGTATTGCAATAAAATCGGCTGGAGAACAATCATGAGACCTCTATGAAAGGTCCTAATTGGCTAGAGTGGGTGAATAGCCTAATTTAAAATCTACAAAATCACTTAGGAGGCAAACTCGTTAGACAAATATGAGGTGATAAAGCTTTTTGCACTAACTTCTGACAGGTGTTGCAAGTCACCTATCCCAACAAGTCTAGTTGCTATGAGATCTAAGTCACACAAGGTCTAAGTCACTACTTTACACTAGTGAGCTAGAAACAAGCTAAGGAACTACACAAGCTAAAAGAACTAAGGCAAAAGATGAAACAACTAATGCAAGGATGAGAAGTGATCTTTATACCGCCGTGTAGAGGATATGAACCAATCAATCAATGGACAATGATGTAGAACAATCACCGGGAGAATACCAAATGGCAAGTGACACAAGAATTTTTCTCCCGAGGTTCACGTACTTGCCGGCATGCTAGTCCCCATTGTGTCGACCAACACCTCATGGTTCGGCAGCTAATCGGCAATCCAAAGCCGAGCTCTCTCAAAGAGCACCGCAAGAACCTACCGCAAACGTGGTAGCTCAATGACACGAGCAATCCACTAGAGTTGCCTTTGGCGCTTCGCCGGGGAAGGCACAAGAACCTCTCACAAAATCACCGGGAGGTGGCCAAGAACAATCACCAACTCTTACCACAACTCCACCGTTGCCTCTAAGCCGTCTAGGTGGCGGCAACTACCAAGAGTAACAAGAATCCCACAGCTCAAACGATCCTCAAGTGCCACTAGATGCAAACTTATAAGAAAATACACTTGGAATCACTCAATCTCACTTTGGATTAGCAACCAAGTAAGAGAGATGAGTGGGAGGGAGTATACTCAGCTTAAGAGGATGTCAAGATGATCAAAATGCCAAGAGAGTGAGCTCCAAGCCGGCCACCAACTATTTATAGAGCCCCCAAACAAATAGAGCCGTTGGCTCTCTGCTTCCACTAGAATCAGGTTGACCGGATGCACATGTCTGGCCTGACCGGACGCAGCCCCAGCGTCTGGTCACTCCACGCCAAGCGAACGGATGGACGCCACGCGTCCCATTCAAATCATAGCCGCTCATCTTCAACGGTCACTTGGAACAGGCCCTCGCGCGGTTAGTGACAACCGGACGCGCCCCCGCTCAGCGCCGGACGCCGTGACGCCCAAGTCCGGTCGATTCCAGAGAGCATCCAGAGCACCGAAAACCTGACCGGACTCGCTGAGCGTCCGGTCAGTACAACGACCTTTGCTGCGAGATTTCAAAACGCTGATGTCATGTGTTCGGTCACGATCGTCCGGTCCACACCAAAGATCGATCGGACACGCCGGTGTAGCCTCGCCCGCTACGCGCGCCACTGCAGCACTGACCGGACACAGACCCCAGCGTCCGGTCAGTTTGGGTCCAGTGTCCGGTCAATGTTTTTCAGTGAAAAACAAGACCTTTGCTTCCCAAACTTCGCCACCCTTGATCAAATGTGCTAACCACCAAGTATATCACCTTGTACACGTGTGTTAGCATATTTTCACAAACATTTTCAAGGGTTATGTTAGCACACTAGGATTCTAGATGCAATGCATGATTAATGACACCTAGTGGCACTCGATAGATCGCTTAGCCAAAGAATTCCCCTCTTTATAGTACGGCTATCGATCCTAAACGTGATCACACCCTCTATGGTGTATTGAACACAAAAAACAAATCCTATTTATACCTTTGCCTTGAGCTCCATAGGATATTGATTTTCTCTTTCTTCTTTTCCAATGTGAGCACTAGATCATCTTGTGGTCATCGTCGTCATCACCATGATCCATCTTGCTCCACACTTGGAATGTACTAATCTCATCTATCTTACACACTTAGCATAGAGATTAGTACTAGGGTTTCATCAATTAGCCAAAAACCAAACTAGGGACTTTACTCTAGATGGCTGGGCAAGTTAATTAAGAAACCTATATAAGCTCATATAAGAACAATTGACACATTTGAAGCACAAATCCATGTCTCCATTCCACTATAGGCACTGGTACATAGTCAAATAAGTTCCATGTTGATTGAAACGCTCCATCAGACCTTAGATGGATGGGCAAGAAAATAAAAGAAACAAAGGAGGTCATAAAACAATAATTACATAGCTGAATCACTACTCCATAGACTGATAAAAATTCGGTGCATGAAAACTATATGGAGTAACAACCATAAATTGAACTGGAATTACCTACGAAGAAAACAACCTATATCCTGCCTAGCAATCCATTTTTTGTGAGCTAAAGTATGTAGTTCCTACAAATTACATTTACCAAGTGCACAAGAGCAATGGATTCAGTAAAGCACAAGAGCTAAATATATACATATTCCTGTTAGCTTGGATGGGCAAGAAAATAAAAGAAACAGAGGAGGTCATAAAACAATAATTACATAGCTGAATCACTACTCCATAGACTGATAGAAATTCGGTACATGAAAACTATATAGAGTAACAACCATAAATTGAACTGGAATTACCTGCGAAGAAAACAACCTATATCATGCCTACCAATCCATTTTTTTTGTGAGTTAAAGTATGTAATTCCTACAAGTTACATTTACCAGGTGTACAGGAGCAACTACAAATCTGCAATGGATTCAGTAAAGCACAGGAGCTTAGCTTAGGTATATATATATTTTTTTGTTGCAGACTATGATCCATATCTTTGTATAGTGATGGAACTAATATATGAAATCTAGAGATATTTTGCAAATAATATAATGTTGTTCTCTATATATACGAACCTAATTTAATAATCTAATCTACATCACATGGGGTTGACCATGTAAAATTGTATGTGCCATAGCTCTTGTTTGACCCTTATCAATGCAGAGGACCAAGTAATTCGAACATAGATTAGAATTAGGTTTCAGAAGAGGCCTTTAAAAAGGAGCAGCAAAAAGAACACGTACTCTCTTTTTTATTATGACCTTCATAGACCTACGTTGTTGAAAGGTCCTAATTGGCTAGAGGGGGATGAATAGCCTAATTTAAACTTCTACAAACCACTAGAGCAAAGGGTTAGTAACAAAAATGGCGTAAAGCAATTTTGCACTAGCTCTAAAGGGGTTGCAAGCCTCATATCCCAACAAGTCTAGTTGCTATGATCTCTAATTCACACAATGCTAGGTCACTACTCTACACTAGAGAACAAGAGACTAGCTAAGCAACAAGACTACACAAAAGAGCTAAACTAGCAAGACAAGCTACTTTGCGCGAAGGTAAATGAGAGGGGATGCTTGTTATACCGTCGCGACGAGGAGATGAACCAATCAATGAATAGTCAATCAATTCACTAGGAGAATACCAAATAGGCAAGAGATAATCGATTTTTCTCCCGAGGTTCATGTGCTTGCCAGCATGCTACGTTCCTGTTGTGTCGACCAACACTTCGTGGTTCGGCGGCTAATTGACAATCTAAAACCAAGCTCTCCAAGAGCACCGCTAGAACCTACCGCAAGTGAGGTAGCTCAATGACACGAACAATCCACTAGAGTGGCTTTTGGTGCTCCGCCGGGGAATAAGCCCAAGAATCCCTCACAAATCACCGGAAGGTGGCCAAGAACAATCATCAACTCTTGCCACAACTCCTCCGCTACTCCAAGCTGTCTAGGTGGCGGCAACCACCAAGAGTAACAAGAATCCCACAGCCAAATGATCTCTCAAGTGCCACTAGATGTAAACTTACAAGCAAATGTACTTGATCACTCAATCTCACTTTGGATTAGCAACCAAGGAAGGGAGATGAGTAGGAGAGAGTATTCTCAGCTCGAGAGGATGTCAAGATAATCAAAATACCAAGAGAGATCCTCTAGAGCCGGCCAACACATATTTATAGAGCCCCCAAAGGAATAGAGCCGTTAGGCTCTCAATCCTACTCAGCTCGAGTTGACCAGATGCGCAGGTGCAAACTCACCTAACGTGCCACAGCATCCGGTTGCCACGCCGCAAGCCCGCTGGATGCTCGCCACGTGTCTGCAATTGAACGAGGAGCGTTAAACTCCAACGGTCACCTAGAACGATCACTCGTGCTGTTAAGTCACACCGGACACGACACTGTGAAGCACCAGACGCACTACAATGCAGAGTCCGATCGCGGCGAAATTCGACCAGAGAGCTCCCCGAGAGCCAAATTCACGACCGGACGCGTCCGCTTTCTCGGGACCGGACGCAAGCCAGTGTCCGGTCAAGCCTTCACGTGTTGTTGACGTCACCTCGACCGGACGCTGACGTACTGCGTCCAGTCGTCTGCGTCCACTGCGACGCAACCGTGCACCGGACGCACCAGTGCACCGTGGCCGGTGTCCACTCGCTGAACACACCGTGCGCGTGAAGGGTCGAGATGGCGGACTAGAGGAGGGTGAATAGTCCTTTCTAAAACTTAATCACGTCGGCTAACCAAAATAAGTGTGAAATTAAAACTATCGGTCTAACCAAGACTACACCCCTATATCTATAACTTTAGCACCTTATAAAAAGATCCTAATTAAGCAACTAAGGTGCCAAACATAGCAAGAGTTCACCTAATCAATTCTAGAGCGATGTCACATAAATCTATGCACTAGTACTTTGCCAACCGAGGGTGCTCCTTCACAACTAGTGAAGCAATAGCACAAAGCTCCTAGACTCACTAGCAATGCTCAATAACAAGGCTACACAAGCCAAATTAGAGAGCGCAAACTACTTAGCTACACAAACTGAGCAATGTGACTAACAAGGTTACACAAACCAAATTAGCCACTCAAAGGGGATACTTCTAGCTACACAAGCAAGAAGGTAACTAGCTAGCTACACAAGCAAACTAGTTACAAGAACAACTACACAAGCACTATGTATATAACGTAAATACAAGCTTACGTAGAGAGGATGCAAACCACCGTGAAGAAATACACAAAGTTGACACGATGATTTTTCACCGAGGTTCACTTGGTTGCCACCAAGCTAGTCCCCGTTGTGTCGAGCAACACCTCGTGGTTCGGTGGCTAATCGGTATCCACAACCGAGCCTCCCAAAGGCACCGCAAGAACCTACCGCAAGTGTGGTAGCTCAATGACACGCTCTACTAGAGTTGCTCTTCGCGATCCCCGCGGGGTGAGCACAATCCCCTTCACAAAGCTTCTCCGGAGCCTCGCACAATCTTCTTGCGAGCTTCAACGGAGCCACAAGCCACCAAGCCGTCTAGGAGGTGGCAACCTTCAAGAGTAACAAGCACCACCGGCTTGCAACATGAACACCTAGTGCCACTCGATGCAACCTCACGATGCAATCGCACTAGAATCACTCACTCGCTTATTGATTCGCAATCTAGTAAGCACAAACGAGTTGGAGACTTCTCAAACCAAGCACACACAAGGACAACACATCCCCAAGGTGCTCAGCCACAGCCAAGGCCGGCCACCACTTCTATTTATAACCCAACGGTCAAATAGAGCCGTTACCCCTTCACTGGGCGTTTTTCGCAGCGACCGGACGCGCTGGTCGATATGACCGGACGCGCTGCACTGTGTCTGGTTGCTCCTGGCCATCCACGTGTCGCCCTGGATTCAACCGTGGCCGCTCGATCCTCCAACGGTCACCACGTGCCAACGGTCACCAAGCGACCTGACGCGTCCGCTAGCCAAGACCGGACACACAGGTCATGCACAGCTCGCGCGCGTGAAAACCACGACCTGACGTGCACGCTTGACGCACCGGACGCCATAGTGCCAGCGTCCGGTTGTTTCCAGTAAGCACCCACTCGCGACCTGACGCGTCCGGTCGATCGTGACCTAACGCGCCATCGTGTCCGATCGACCTCACATGCTTTGCAACTTCTCTAGGGCTTGACCAGACGCGCCGGTCCCGTGACCGACCGGACGCATCGGTGCAAAGCCCTAGCGTCCTGCGCTTGACTGCTGTTGTCACTGACCGGACGCGTTCAGTCATGCCGAGACCGCGTCAGGTGCAGTGTTCGGTCACCTCCAGTGACCCGTTTCGCCTCTGTTTCTATCCACGGTGACTTAGAGAAATTCTCCACCTCCGACGTAGTGGAAAATATGCATTTATTTAATTGGATGCATTGCTAATAATCTTAATACATTATGATGATATTTTTAATCTTGTACATATCTTTTCTAAAAGTGTTGATAGCATTATATTTTATGATTATAGAAGAATATTTGGGTCAACCTATATATACTACCTAATGGGCCATGGAGGCCATAGCATGTAGGAGAAATGGAATGTCAATGCTAGAGGCTCCTCGTGAGAATGACATAGAACTTGAAGGTCATTTGCTGCTTTTAAAAGCTTTGTTCATTTTGTTTTTAGTTCTTTAGATGGAGAAGGACACTGGCCTGCATGGTTACTCCTTTAGGCTTTTCCAAATGCTCTTGGGCACTCTCATCGAAGCCACACAGAGAACTTGGGCTCATCCGATCCCATTGAGAATGACAAAACTATACAGCAGGACTCCAAAACTTGGCCAAAGTCGTTATCAGCACAGCATTCTGGTGAGTTTTGAGTTCCCAAAACTGTTTACATATCTAGAGGCTGAGCTTTGCTTTACTTTTTAAAGATAAGTCAATGCAGAGATATTGAAGCTGACAAGTTTTACCAATAAAGTAATGTTGAATCCTTTCTGTTTGAGTAGCTAATGGCCTGTTTTAATAAAATGTTTCAGGAAGGAAAATCAGGGACTGCTAGGATTGGTTCTACTCTTAAGCATAGTTCAGCTCGTAACGTAGAACTGAATTTTCTTTTGTGCCCAGTACTTGGCACAACAGCATAGCACCAAATAATTCCACGATACAAAACAGCTCACAAGTACCATAGTGCAACTTAACCGCCAATGCATGCTATTACAAAATATAGCACCAAATAATCCCAAGATACAAACGTTACATCACAAGACTTCGGCAAGCCACAGGTTATGGCGATGGTGATACCAATCGAAGGCGTGATTGCATCTAAAAGAGCACTACTTTCTTTCCCCGACAGTAACTGTATCTCCTCCTGCGACCAGATTTTGTTACAAAGCCCAACTCATCATCATCATCAGATTTATCCTCAGGAAGGCATCAAGAAGGCATTGGCACAGGCCACCTGCAGTTGAGTTCAATGAAATAATTCATATGTCCAGAACTTAACCCTAGCTTACTATATAACGACTACCAACCTGTTTAACTTAGTTTTGTCATCATCCACCAATTTCCACGAAAAAGGTGCACCGTCATTGCCAACTTCACCAAGCTTACTGTCAAACATATCAATAAAAATATTATGATTCACCCAAAGCAAGATTCTTAAAATGTTACCCAAAAAAACATGTGTTATATGAAATACCTTTTTGTCTCAAACCGCGCTAGAATTATGCAAATTTCGTCCCAGTCTAGGCAAGGAGTTCCTATTCTCTTGTCATAGAAATTCATGCCAATGATATCCCCATTGAAATTAACAAGAGGGCCTCCAATCCCAGCCTAACAAGTTGACATGAACAAGCTGTGATTTCTGTTGCTAGCCAACTCATTCAGATGTAACTATTCTTTGTTCAGAATACAAGGAATATTTTCTATCCAAATTCAAGCACTGACCATTGATTAATCTAATCATACCTAGGTTTTGTCAAAAAATAATGGCTCCGTTAGGAAGATCTGGCTGTGGCTGCAGCAGACAACCAGTAAATTAGCAGCAGCAAGCGGTGAAGTTGCAGCGGCCACAGTAACTGCAGCCAGGTAAGGCAGCCGATTTTCAGCTGGTAGGTCTGCAGCCGCTGCCAATCAGCCACAGCAAAAGCACAAACGAACATGCTAAACAATATAGTTAGATTCATATTCCAAAATACTCTCATGACCATGTAGCAAAATAATGTAACAGTAGTTTTTTTTCGAAGGGACGACAAAAGCTTTGCCGCTATTTTTATTAGACGAAGAAAAGAAAAACAAAGTGGTGGCCCAGTTTTTTAAGTGGAAACCGGACCCAAAAACCACCCACTGAGGAGAGTGTACCACTCATCCTAAACAACACGCCACCTCTCGCAGAGAGGCCGAGCTCAACTCAACTAACAACTCCTCGCTACTGAATGCTCCGGAGAAAGCACAGAGCCAACTCAACTCAACCTGCAACTCAACTTGGTCGAAAACCGACCCAACTAGCCCCTGCACGAAGAACAACTAGCAGGGAAGCAACTAAAGCTGGGAAACAACTCAAACAAAGAAAGAAAAAACAAAGGAACAGAAGACCCTAGCGAAGCCACCGGAAGCACGACCAGGACCCGGCAGCAGGAACAGGGCAGTAGAGCGGGATTGGAAAGCCTCGCGACGCCTCCAAGAAGGACACGACGCCGAAGGCGCCGACATCGCAAGCCCGCAAGGGAAGGTTTTCACTTGCAAATCCAAAACAGACAGGAGGAGAGGTGCAAGGACGCCTCCAAGGAGGAAGCGACATCCACAGACGCCGCTGTCCAGGCTTACGCCATGACCTCTCATCCCCGCACCACCACCGCCCACCCGAGGCCCCCGCAAAGGAGACAGTCACGAAGAAAGGCGCCAGTGACGAACACGGGCGTCCCCGCCGACACCCAACGCCACCACGCGAACCACGAGCGTCCTCGCAACAAGCGCAACCGCATGACGAAGCCCCCGACCGATCACACGACGGGTCGAGCCAAGGGGAGCTGCAACCACCAACCAGCCCAGAGCGAAGCTGGACAAAGTGCGCCGAAGAGGAAGCCCACCGCCGGAGCAGCAAGCCGAATGGGGCTGCGGTAGCCGGTAAGGGTGAAGGAAGATGTCGGGGAGAAAAGGGGGGGCCAGGAAAGTGGGGTAGAAGCCCTAGCCGCCCAGCCCACCAACACCCACCCCCCGGCCGCACCCAACCACCCTCCACGCGACCCCGACCGCCGACCTCCTAGATCCAGTCACCGGACCCATGGATTCGGCTGCCGGCCACCCGAAGCTGCCACCTCCGCGTGGAACTGGCCGCCGCCCACTGCAGTTCACTGGAGCCTGTGCCAGCACGCCAATAGAGACATAAACAAATTGAGTGCCAAAACCCGCCACCACAAGGCCGGCAAGAACGAGCGGCCCATCCGCCGCCGCATCCCCACGCGCGCAGTGCCCGCGTTGCCGATGCCGCCCACAACCGCGCCGCAAAGCGCAAGGGCGCGGGAGACATCAGAACAGGCCAAAGCAGCCACCAAGAGCAGACGTCCGGCCGGCCAACACAGCCCAGACCGCCAACTCCGGCCGCCTCCCCGTCCACAGCCGGCCCCTGGCCAGACCAGCCGCGCGGACGCCATTCCCCGCCGGATCCAGCCCACCAGGCGCCAGATCCGTCCACCCATGCGCTGCTCCGGCCGCCTAGGCCCTGGATTGGACCATGCCGGAGCCGCCACCGCCGCTAGGTCAAGGAGAAAGTGGAGGAGATGGGGGAGGGGAAGGAGCGCCCACGCCACTCCTAAGTCACCACCACCAGGAGGAGCCCCGCCGCCACCATCCTGGCAGGTCGCGCGGCCCTGCCGGCGGCCCGCTCCGGCGGCGGCGCGACGGGAGATGGAGGAAGAGGGTGGGGGTGACGCTGGGCTCGGTTCCGCCCGAGTCGCCCGCGTGGGGGGCAACGCGGGGGCTTGAGAGCAGAGTAATGTAACGGTAGTCAAAGCTCACTTTTGGACGGTCAGATTACACCTTATGAAAAAAGGTCAGGAGTTATTTACTATCATCGTGAAAAAATAGGGGATTACCTTACTGATTTTACACGTGGAACGAACAAGGAAATTGCAATCAAGTGTTCCTGACCAGGAAACCAGTTCCCCACAAGTAGCCATTAGTGCGCCTGATTTGAAGCAACGCCCTACAGCGGCTACTTTGCCAGACTCCTCCCAATCAAGCAGCGTTTTTAATGGACGAGGAGCAGAGTAATCCTTGACACTGACCAGAGCTACATTGTAATGTAGAATGTAATGTTGTAGTGTCCCTTCTCTGCATTGGTCTTGGTCGTTAAGCTTAAGCAATACTTCAATCTGCAAATAATACAGTGATGAGACTTAACAGCATCTTAAAAGGAACAGTAGTCACAGAGAACACAATGAGTACCAACCCTCAAGTTTTCAATAATCTTGTTCTCGTCACTAGAATTTCTAACCAAGCTCGCTGATGTTAAAATTATTGTAGATCCATTCCATTTAATAAAAAACCCTGTGCATGCAAAAAACCTTTTTTTCTCCTGCGTGCCATGATTCTGGTTATCAGCTCGTTGTAACCAAAACAGAGACAAAATAGTAAATGGCACATCATTGTAATATCACCATTGAATGAAGCCAGTGCAACAACATTGTCATTTATGTTATAAGCTTTTTCACCAAATTTTCTCCAGACACCTTCACCATGCATGTCACCAAAAGTCTCTTCAAAAGTATTAATCAAAATCACACCAGCTGGAGAAAGATACATTGTAGAAGAGTTGTTAGTGGCACAGGAGAGCTGTAAAAGGTCAGCAAATTTAGAAGCACCGACTCACCTGACATTTTTGGTGGTAACTTAGGGTAATCCGTGGATTCTAGATCTAACTGTTCCTGGTTGAGGAAATCTCCATGTACTGGTGCAACAGGGTCAAGTGATCAGCACTGACATACACTAATACTATACACAGAAAGTAAATTCACATAAATTCTGCAATAATGATCAGGATGTAGCAATAGTCATATAATGACAACAGCCTGAGCAAGAATTAACATTAGAATTAAGCAGTGTGCATGAACATACCCAATAATGATGCTAACTGATACGACCTAACAATAAGTGAAAGGGCCAGACTAGTTGATATATAAACGAAAATGCTAAACTTGCACTTCTAAACACATACACTACAAACTGCAACAATTTGCATAATACCACAATGTTAAGCAGTGCCTGTGTGCTCACCTTTTGGATGGCTGTTAGATTTCTCAGCTAAGGGTCTTGCTCCAGACCTGCAGAACATAAAAATGATTAGTTGACTACTAGCCTAAAAGGCAAATGGATCAAACCAGTGCATTAATACGCAAAATGGTGCCAAAACCTACATAGATAGAATCATAGGCAAGGAACAAGGTAGTTAAATGGGGACCTCAAGTCGTGTGGAAAATGTTTCATGAAAACATGATCATAATGCACACTCCAATAAATAATGCACACTCCAATAAGAAAAACATACAGTTTTCAAATTGGCACAAGATATATGATAAATGTAGTACAGGACAACTGTGAATCTGTGACACGTGCCAAAGGTCGGCAAATAAAAATTTTGGTTGAGGTGGCAAAAGGGCTTACCTAACATCTTTAGGAGAAGAGATAAGATACAAATAACGTAGGTGAACTAATCAAGGGTACACATCAATTAGACATACCTGCGAACCTTCAAATTTTTTGACTGTGCACGACCAGTCTTCTTTTGCTGGGATGTCCAGTAATGTTCTAGATGCTTGAGAATTGTACCACATGGTATGAAAACAGCTCTTCTCAGAGTCAGAAAAAGGCTCATGCCAACAAAGTTCCCATCAACAGAAAGAAGTGGCCCACCTTCCCAAGCCTAATCTCCTACAACTAAAAAGAACAAAAGTAAGACAATTTTTTGGTGCGACTTTTTTTTGGGGTCGCCGCTGCCTCGCCTCGTGCGATCCCGCGCCCAACCTACGCTGCCTCCCCGCATCGTGCGATCGGTGAAAAAGGAAACACCCCGGCGCTCCCTGTTCCGCAGTGCCCCCAGTTGAACGAAAATTTTCCACCCCTGAGAGAGTTAGTGTCTAATCAAGGAAAGCTAATGGATAACTTGTCTAAGAAATTGGCATCCAATGATAAAATACTAGAAGACATAAATAATAGAATGGATAATTTCTCTACTGCCATCAAAAACCAAATTAGCTTTAATAAAATGATTGAATCTCAGTTAAATCAAATAGCTGCTGCTGTTCCTGCTACTAACCCCGGTATACCATCACAACCGGAAGGATTAGAATCTGCAAATCTTGTAGACATGTTTGATGCAGGTAACTATTGGAGTAATCCCGCTGTCGAAGTACATAATGACCTTCTGCCAGTCAAGAGAGGCGATCCAGGACGCCCCGTCATCCCGATCTCCATCGGCATGGTGGACTTCCCAGAAGCACTCTGTGACTTTGGTTCCAGCGTCAACATTATGCCTAGGGTACTCTATGAAAAATTCTTTACATATCCTTTATCAGAAACAACTATGTGTTTGCAGCTTGCAGATCGGACACTAAGCTTTCCTAAAGGAATATTAAAGAACATGTGTGTCCGAGTTGGTACCTCGTATGCTCCAGCTGACTTCGTGGTGATAGAGACCGGGTCCGATGAGAGGTCACCAGTTATTCTAGGAAGGCCATTCCTGAACACCTCGGGAGCTGTCATCTACGCCAGCGCTGCGAAGATCAACTTCAACATCAAGGGGAGGAAGGAGACGTTTTCCTTCAAGAACAAGATTACACAAATCCCAGAGCAACCCCAACATGAACCAAGGAAGAGGACCAACAGGAGGAACAAGCAGAACAAGAACAACCAAGGATGGACCGAATCAGCTAAGATGATCACTGCAGTTCAAGGAGGTAAAGATGGTCGACTCAAGTCGCCCTTCCTGAACAAGAAGGACGACCCAGGTATGCCAAGCATTGAGTGCTCAATCAATGGATACTCCTTTCAGAAGGCGCTCTGCGACACTGGATCAGGCGTCAACATAATGGCCACAGTTACCTATCAGCTCTTGTACGGAACCATGCCCTTAAAACCAACATACACTCAGCTCCAGATGGCAGATCAGACATCCCGAAAGGTCGAAGGTATAGTAACCGATGTCCCTGTTAAAATTAACGATCATTTTGTCCATACAGACTTTCAGGTCATTGACATGGGAGACGACGAGTACGATCCACCCATCATCCTAGGAAGACCGTTCCTAGGCACCGTCAAAGCAATCATCTACATTGGAACCGGAGAAGTCCATATGCATTTCCCCTCTGAGAAGGTACGCCGCTACTTTAATGACCCTAACTATATAGTTGAAGATTCTAAGCAGGTCAGGACAAGAAGAAGGCGACGTAACCGTAACCAAAGGAGGCAAACCATCAAGGACGTATGGGCAGACTATGAAGGAGAGGCCATAAGGCCCGAGGATACACAACAGGAGACCGAAGCACCAAGTCGGGTATGGAAAGTGAAGACAGTTACACAAGAAGAGGAGGCGCTGCCGGAACCACCGTCTACGCCACCCAAATCCCAGGACAACTAAGAAGAAAAGAAGTCCTGTTCGGAGGACTTAAAAACACCGAACGCCATGCCAAGAGGTAAACTTGGTAGTTATCATTTTTCCTTTAATTATTGCTTAGTTAATCATGTTCATTCTGTCTTAAAAAAATGTTAAAAACAGTAAGCCCCATGTGAGTATGCGAGTGGCATAAAACCCATAAGTACATTCACTGTGGTGGCATAAAAAATAATAATATATTTTTTTTTTCTGTTCTATAAAAATGAAAATAAAAATAGAGAGTGATATTTATCAAGGAAGCTCAAACATGATAAAGGCTAGATATTTATGCTAACGCTTAATCAAGTTCCACGAAGCTTTGTTGTCTATTTGAGCTCCACAGAATTCAGGAAGACTAGCAGATGGAGGACATCCTAATCATTGTCAGGGTGCTGCCGACATTCAAATACACCTCTGCACCTGCTAGCTACATCAGAAGAAATTACGTGAGGATCCAGCTTGGGGGAGAGCACCCCCATTTATCCCGATAAGTATTTTTATCTACATTTATAACTATGCTTTATTAAAATAAAAAGATGCATAATCATGAAAACCCAAATAAATATTTTGTGTTTATATATATTTGCTTAGTTTAATAAATAAATAAAGTAGCTATGCTAAAACTGAATCTTGAAAATAAAACTCTAGCATGGATATGATGAATAGTTGCTCTGTTGTTGATATTTGGTAACGCAATTAGGAAATGATCCGCAAGCGCACGGATATTGGTGAGCACTTCACCCGGGATGTTATCCAGAGTATCGTATTTATTTTTTTACCACTAGGAGAAAGCGTGCATCTGACTAACCAAATCTATTACTACTAACCTTTAGGCTACAACCACTGTGATTTGATGTGAGCGATGTATAGAGAAGACTGCAACTGCACTCTCATTCTAACCTTGGTAAGGATGATCTACTGCTCTATTGGGGAGGCTCACGGAATCTAGACACCTCAAAGGATGTTCGACCCGCACCTATAAACCCTATCGATCCTGCTAACGGGATATGGAATACAAAGGTAGCTACGGAAATGTCACGTTCCTCGCTACTACCACGGTCCGGCTAGACAGGGGATATCTATGAGTATCCTAGCCCAAACACCTCGTTTACGCTAGAGATGATTACTCTAAACTCTACGCGAAGAGATTAAAGTAAACTCATAAACCAAAGAACAATAAAACAAAGAACTTACTAGAATTTAGAAGTCGAAATACTGAAGAATCCTAGGAGCAAGCCTCGGGTTAGGAGAACTTGATCCCGCAGGCACAACCTCGAAGTAGTCACCGACAGGCCGGGCTTCCTTCGATCTATACCTCCACTCTATCTCTCTCAATCTAGAAGAACTAAGTCTAATCTCACATTGGATGCTAAGCCCTAATGAGGTGGGAACCCTAAGGGAACCTCTCTCTCTGAATCCTCTCTGGAAAATATGAAAATAATAGACTTGGATTCTCCTCTCCAGGGGCCAGGGGTCCTGCTTATATAGTTCCTTCAAGTGAACCTGGGCCGTCGGATCAAATCGACATTAATCGCACGGTTTTCCTTGATCCTTTAGGTCGGTGGGGCATAATCCGCGAGACTCATCCTGATTGGTTGCAGACCTAGGGCGGGCGCCCCAGGGTCCAGGGCGGGCGCCCTGGTCCCGGGCCCGTTCGGCCTCCCGTTCGATCCCGTGGCTTCTGGAGTCTTCTAGATGATAGAAAATCGGTGAACACGTTAATATCTCTATGTAATTCTGACGTGTGGGCCTTTCCTTTGTATTTCCTGATAACCCCCTGCAGAAACAGATAAACAACAAAACTCGTGGAATTCTGTCAGATCAAACCCTAATTCTAGGTGTTGCTTGCATATAGGTCCTTTTCCTTATTTATTGGATAATTAAAATTGATACTTAAGAACCGTCAACAAACACCCCCATACTTAGGCTTTTACTCGTCCTCGAGAAAAGGATGGTTCAGAAAAATAACTGGGGTTGAAACATTGTAAATCATTCTTTTTATACCTGCAGGGTGTTGTGAATGTCCACTGTGCACTGTAGTCAGGGAAATATATGGTTGAAGTAGAGATCCTTTCTTCTCATCCTGTCACTTGGAGTTTTTATATATTTTTGAATAGAAAACTTAGCATACCTTTATCCTCATAGGGGCTCTCAGATCACTCATTTATCTTTTGTATATCTCACTGAGGCTGTTTTAATTTGTAGAAATTCTCAAGCATACTTACTTTGCATATTTTGCTTGGGTCAAAACGGGATCCGAGGAGAGGAATGCCATACTCTTAGATCAAAGACTTTGAAAATTAAAACTTGTCAACTCTTATTGGCATATTGCTTATTAGAGGGATCATGGGCTATCATTTTCTTTTTACCATATATTTTTATCATCTCATTTTTTTCAGGTGGATACTGAGGTACCCCTAATTCTACTTCCGGACACTTGTCCATTTTTCTGCGAGGTTGTCGAGCACTTGCTCCTTTTTATTTCCTTGAAATATATTTTTGCATAGCCCATGCCTCTAATGCAATAATACTTCGGAAGAGTGAATCTTTCTGAATAAAAATGTCTTGATCTTGGGAGCATGATAAATCTCTCAACAAGGGTCTAACTCGTTTTGCACAAACTCAATACAAAGCAAATTAATATTTTTAGGTTTATCAGGCATATAAAATATTGAGGATGGTAGCTATATTTTTGAAGTTTTTGAAAAGAAAATCTCCAAGCGACAAAGATTTCAAGAATAAGATACTCATATTCTACCATCTCACATTCCACAATGACTTGAGTAACACATGGTTTTTAAAATGATTTTCAATAAATGCAGGTTTTCAGAAATATCACAGAGTGAGATTGATCATGATTAAAAATATTTTTGTCTTTTTAAATTATCATGTTAGGAACAATATTCTACACAGCCCAATATGTATTTGTATATATGTAAATAAAGCGTGCAGAGTATGTACCTGAATCGTGGAGTGGTGCAATCGAAGTGCATTTACCATGTCAGGGGGATTCCCCCATACTTGTTTCCTGCTTTCTTGCATAAAAATAAAGTGGAGATACACGAGGCATAATAATAATAATAATCTTTATTTATCTTGAGGCATTTATTACACTGACTAATGAAGCGAACTAATCTAAACTGAATTGAATCTAATTGAATCTAATGATGAAGACTAAGACACACTGCCTCAAGGTCTAATCTAGATAGCTCAGTGTTGCTCTAAATCCCTGATCCTAGCAAGGGCATCAGAAAGGTCACGTTTAAGCGCGAGCACAGTAGTGTTCAGGTTGGAGACCTGCCTACTAAGGGAGCTAACTATGGACTGAAGTTCCATAATATGTCTATTTGCTGTTCTGATGTCCTCATCCACATCTGCTATGGTCCTGCGGCGCTTCGGTGGTGTCTCAAACGAATTGAGAGCGTGCTTAGGAGCTTCCTTTGGTGGGATGAAGCGAACTTTTGCTGTCCTAACTCCTTCGAAGCGGGGCCTCTCCTTCTCCGTAGTGTAGTGGACGCTGCTGATCTCGTCGCTCCGGTTGGTCTTGACGCCTACAACCCGCTCATTGGGTTTAGGTGGCAGGATTTTCGTGCCGGCTGGTACCTTGACGATGGCTTCTTGCTTGGACGACGGTCCCTTGAGAAGAAGGGGCTGCGGTGGTGCAGTAAGAACTGGTTGGGCATAGTAGGATGAGATTGAGCTGCGCTGGTTTGATGGTGGGGCTGCTAGCTGTCGCTCTGTGTTGGCCGGGACGAGAGCGTAGGCGTCGGGGTCATCCTTGGGCTTGCGGTTGGGGTCGTAAGGGACGATCTCCCAGTTGCGGTGGGTCTTGTCGGCCATTGGAGAATCAAGGAACTAGACAAGCTCTAATTGAGGAGGAGAGAAGGATTGAATGAATTGGTGTTGAAAGCTGACGTCAGGGGTCTGTTTATATAGGGGTCAAAAAGTGCCTCTAGGGTTTCCATAGATCCATCCCGCCGCCGGGCGTGCGTAACAACCCATTCACGGAATTTTCTGGATAACCATAGATGAGGAAAGCACGTCGGAAGAGGCCGGGGCCGAGGGGACACCAGGGCAGGGTGTCTACTTTGGCTTTGTAGGTTTCATCATGGAGGGTATTATCCATCTCAGCTTCTAGGATTCTATCTAGGATCGCTCTAGCTTCATCAGTAGGGATACGAAAGAAAGAACCTCTAGACATTGTATGTAGCATTTATTTATGATCTTTCTGAAGACTTCAAAAGAAATGAAAAAGGAGAATAGGGTCTTCAATATTGAGTTTTGGACCAGATTCTAAAAGATCAGAAAAACGTTTCCAGGATTTTCCCAAAGTTTCATTTTCTTTTTGTTTAAAAGATAGAACTTCGAGTCTAAGGTCGGCGATACGATCGAGGGAATAAAAATCTAAACAGAAGTTGGCTCGTAAGACTCCCCATTCACCTCGTTGTTGACTTACCTTTTGACTATACCATCGTCTAGCTTCTCCTCTTAAGGAAAAAGGAAAAAGCTTCCAACGTAAAGTCTTATCAGAAATGCCTTCAATGCGAAGACAATCGCATGCTTGCTCAAAATCTCTAATATGAAGGTAAGGATTTTCGTCTTCCTTTCCCGAAAAGGATAGGTTCTCAATCATGGCAATTAACCTTGAACTTAACCTATACTGGGATGTTTGGATAGGCTGTGATGACTCCCATGGTAAAAGGTCAGTTTCCGAAGGTGTTGCAAATTGATAGATTGATTTAGAATCTTGGTTCTCCATAAGGTAAGAATAAAGAAAAGATAAGGAATAAAAATATAAAGAAAGATAAAAGTATAGGTACAAGCTAGTAGTAAGATTCAAGGTTATCTCAGCAAACCGTCTTTCTCCCCGGCAACGGCGCCAGAAATGCTTGTTGATATTTGGTAACGCAATTAGGAAATGATCCGTAAGCGCACGGATATCGGTGAGCACTTCACCCGGGATGTTATCCAGAGTATCATATTTATTTTTTTACCACTAGGAGAAAGCGTGCATCTGACTAACCAAATCTATTACTACTAACCTTTAGGCTACAACCACTGTGATTTGATGTGAGCGATGTATAGAGAAGACTGCAACTGCACTCTCGTTCTAACCTTGGTAAGGATGATCTACTGCTCTATTGGGGAGGCTCACGGAATCTAGACACCTCAAAGGATGTTCGACCCGCACCTATAAACCCTATCGATCCTGCTAACGGGATATGGAATACAAAGGTAGCTACGGAAATGTCACGTTCCTCGCTACTACCACGGTCTGGCTAGACAGAGGATATCTATGAGTATCCTAGCCCAAACATCTCGTTTACGCTAGAGATGATTACTCTAAACTCTACGCGAAGAGATTAAAGTAAACTCATAAACCAAAGAACAATAAAACAAAGAACTTACTAGAATTTAGAAGTCGAAATACTGAAGAATCCTAGGAGCAAGCCTCGGGTTAGGAGAACTTGATCCCGCAGGTACAACCTCGAAGTAGTCACCGACAGGTCGGGCTTCCTTCGATCTATACCTCCACTCTATCTCTCTCAATCTAGAAGAACTAAGTCTAATCTCACATTGGATGCTAAGCCCTAATGAGGTGGGAACCCTAAGGGAACCTCTCTCTCTGAATCCTCTCTGGAAAATATGAAAATAATGGACTTGGATTCTCCTCTCCAGGGGCCAGGGGTCCTACTTATATAGTCCCTTCAAGTGAACTTGGGCCGTCGGATCAAACCGACATTAATCGTACGGTTTTCCTTGATCCTTTAGGTCGGTGGGGCATAATCCGCGAGACTCATCCTGATTGGTTGCAGACCTAGGGCGGGCGCCCCAGGGTCTAGGGCGGGCGCCCTGGTCCCGGGCCCGTTCGGCCTCCCGTTCGATCCCGTGGCTTCTGGAGTCTTCTAGATAGAAAATCGGTGAACACGTTAATATCTCTATGTAATTCCGACGTGTGGGCCTTTCCTTTGTATTTCCTGATAACCCCCTGCAGAAACAGATAAACAACAAAACTCGTAGAATTCTGTCAGATCAAACCCTAATTCTAGGTGTTGCTTGCATATAGGTCCTTTTCCTTATTTATTGGATAATTAAAATTGATACTTAAGAACCGTCAACATCTGCCTAATTTTCAAATTTGTTCTCTCTCTAGTTTAGACATAACTGTTATAATTTAAAACTAGCTCTAAACCTGAACTAGTGGGATGAGAACTTGATCTGAAGTCTAAGTTGTTAACGGATATGATATGGGAAGGTTGAGCTGCTGTTTATCTGTTCCTAGAGATGCTAGAATTCTGGAGAATTTTATCTTTAAAAATCTTTAAAATGTTGCATGATGAGTTCCTGTATGATGACAGTTTAAATTCCTACCACAGCCATATATACATGCTTGTTAGAATAAGAGCCGCACTTTTACTACTTACTGCTTATGGGCATTGAGTGTGGTCAAGCTGTGTAGACCCTTAGGAACTTATCATGTGGTTAAAATCAAGATTCACTTGCACGTTCACTCATACATGCTGCTTCTACTCCGGAAGTACGCATCCACATATATCCACTCATTTCCATCTCCAGATTCACCCAAAATTATTCTACTCCTGACCCGGGAGAGAATAGCCAAAAACATTATCCCATTCCTGTTATTCCCTGTGAAGTTAATGCTCAAGTCATTTTTACTACCACTTGCTATATTTTCAAAAGAGGGAGATTGCTCTAAAAAAATATAAATACGAGGAAATAAAAAGGAGCAAGTGCTCAGAACCTCGAAGAAAGAAAAAGTGAGACGAGAGGTAAAAATGGACAAGTGTCCGACAGTAGAATTAGGGGTACAAGATACCCACCTGAGAAAAAAAAGAAGAGAAAATACAGAGCATCTCATTCCCCTCAAAAAGTTTTAAAAAGCAAGAAAGGTATGTATTCCCTCAAAAAGAGCATTAGACTTTTGTTATCACCATCATCACCATACACCACTCATTCACCACACATGCACATCTTGATTTAACTTATTGACTTGTTTCTCTGGATCCATGGTTTGACTATGCAATAAATGTTCTATGAGTATGTATACTGTATCTCCCACCTATGAGCTCCAGATATCAAAGCCTTATTAGAGTAGGGTGAGAGAGAAGGCAATGTCACTACGCCTTATACCATAAATACCACATACTTTGAGAGAGAAGGCATATACCATTACTGCCTTGGTAAGGATCCAGAAATACCACAAAAGAGAGACCCGAGAAAGTCATATAAGGAATCTCTGAGTTTTATTTGAAAAATCTGCAAAAAACTCCAGAGCTATAGCTGATCAAGAATAAGAGACATGGCGTTTGACTAGATCGTTCTATCTTTTAACCACTCAAGATGCAGGTGACGGTTGCAAGCCCCATGGTGAAAGGTAAAATGAGTAAGTTTTAAGTCTTGACAGTTTACTCTAACTCAGGGATGAGACCTTATTTGAAAGCATATGTACCGTCAACGTTCAAAGGCGTTGCAGCAACTTCTGATCCATAATGAGTCTATCCTTGCTCAGGGACGAGCAAGAGGTAAGCTTGGGGGAGTTTGTTGACGGTCCTTAAGTACCAAATATAGTTATCAAATAAATAAAGAAAAGGATCCAAATGCAACCAACACCTAGACTTAGGGTTTTATCTGACAGAATTCCACGAGTTTTGGTGTTTGTCTGTTTCTGCAGGGGGTTATCCGAAAATACGGAGGAAAGGCCCACACGTCGGGTTTACATAGAGATAATAACGTGTTCACCGATTTTCTATCATCTAGAAGACTCCAGAAGCCACGAGATCGAACGGGAGGCCGAACGGGCCCGGAGGCAGGGCACCCGCCTTGCTCCCTAGGGCGCCCGCCCTGGCCTGAGAGCCAATCAGGCTCCGTCTCGCAGATTATGCTCCACCGACCTAAGGGATCAAGGAAAACCGTGCGATTAATGTCGGTTTGATCCGACGGCCCACGTTCACTTGAGGGGGCTATATAAGCAGGACCCCTGGCCCCTGGAGGAGGCACTCCCTCATTCTAATTCTTCAAACCCTAATCTCAGGAGGAGAGTCTCTGATCAAGCCCTAGAGCCACCACATCAACTAGATCTCTAGTATAGCATAGCTACATAGGATTAGAACTAGAAGGAGTCAATCTTCGATTGGTTTCCGGATCTGTCAAGAGGATTCTTGGTAATTCCTTTACTGTTCTTCATTGTTCATCTTTGTTCTTCAATATTATGAATACAACTTTGTTCTATTTCAATATATTGATTATGACTATGCTCTACTTGTTTATGTTTGCGATTATATTGTTCTTAGTTTATCGTAGTTATACGCTTGGCTTAGTTAGATTGGAATTATATACATGTTTAGGATCGTATAGCGTTTATCCATCGGATCCATGGATAAATGATAAATATTGTGTAGGCGTGGTGCTTAGACCATATTTATCTGCGATTGCACCTTATATGCGGGATCGTGGGGTGGTCCGCGATGGTGACAGCTTCGTTGGTTCTTATATAGTCCCCCTCCCGTGTGTAAGGCAGGCAGAGCAACATTATTACGGGGGAGTGATTGCTATGTTTCTCATCTTCCTTGATAATATCACTATGCATGGGCGTAGTCCTTTCTCGCAATGATTGCCAAGTGTACTTGCACTAACTATGATATGCTAGACTTTATAGTTAAGAATAACTTAGGAAATATCCTTGTAGTTCATCCTAATACCATGCTAATGACTTGCTAGAATATCTGTTGAGGTGCTTATCATTATTATATGTGGCTAGCTGATCAGATTAATTATCTTTGTCACCATTCATACTTTATCTATATTTTATGTGACACTTACCCCTGTATGCAAGAGATAGATGAATGCTCTCACTTATACATGCAATGATTGATACTCATTCCTATATTCCATTCCATAATCAACATTGATGTTAGTAATCCCTTTCCAGTGGTAAAAATATAAATAACGATACCTGGAATACTTCCCGGTTAAAATGCTACATCGGTATTAATCTGTGCGCTTGCAGATCTTATTTATTATTTATTTAGAAGAGCAGTTGCATATTTCAATACCGCGTCTCTCATGTCATGCTGGGGATGACAACTTGGCTTAAGTGGCATGAGGGATAGGTTCGGCATTTTTGGCGCCGTTATCAGAATTAGAAAACTAAGTCTACTTTTGGTAATGACGTTAAGAATGCCCAACAGGGGTGATCCGCCATCTCCGGCGAGATGGAGCCCGCCGGCCATGGGGGGCCGCCAGCCGGACCTGAGGAAGAGGGATCGGTTGTTCACTGTGGGGTTGAGGATGAACATGAGCCGTCCGATTTGAAATCAAGGGCCGAGATTAGAAGATACCCCTTCGCGGGGTAAACTTCATAAAGAGCCCCTGGACTTTTTCATAATAGAACCCGCCGTCCTTAGCATATTGTCTGAAATGCGTTTTCGTGTTTCGAAAGCGTATTTTCTCCCGGTTAAATCAAAAATACGTTTTCAGGTATTTACAGTTTTGCCACTAGGATTGTTTTGGTCATAAAATCTTCGTTTTAACTCCGATTTGATCCGTTCAAGTTGCGTTAGGTTCGTATTTAAAAGCTCTACATGTTAGTGTAGTTGTACAGTTAGTTTTGATAATTTAATTTTCAAGTTTATAATTAAGTATTTATTTATCTATAGAAAATCTTAGAAAATTCATAACTTTCACGTTTTAACTCCGAATTTGGTGATCTTTACGTCTGTGTGATCGTAGGAACGTGTAGAAGAGTTTTATAAACTTTTATTACTATTTTGTTACTGTTGGTGTACTGTTCTAATTATATCTCTTTGTTTGCTTCGTGTATGTTTGATTGGATGTATGTGTGTTGTTGATTGATGATCGAGTATAGAAGGTGAGCAGTATCTGGATGATCAGGAGTATTACTTTGAGCTAGATTAGCAGTATCACTCGGAGAGTTTTGATCAAGGCAAGTATAACACAGGACTATCCTTGTTACCTATACATTGACATTATCATACATATGCATGTGCTTACCTTGACAACCTTAGAGATTATAACTTAGTGATTGTTATCTTGATTCCTTGTCAACCTTGGGAAATGCATTTGGGTAGCTATTGCTAGTGCTTAAACTATGAACAATGATCTTGTAATTTGATTAATGGATTAAGCAATCAACCATTAAGATGATGTTATTATTGTTAAAAGGGGGCTAGAGCATGTGTGTTATTTTGATGCTCTGGTTTCTCTCCATAAGGACTTATCTGTACGTGATCATCCGGGACATACAGTACAGCTGTGAGGGCTATATGGCTCTGGCTTTAGTTGCTTAAAGGACCTTTTCTAGCTTGTTAGTGGTTACCTTAAATGTTGTAAGAATGGCTTGCCACGTTGGGTGTAGGGCGAGCCCCTGTCCTTTGTGTGTATAGGCTGCGGTTGTTATGCCACTGGGAAGGGGGTTCTACATCTGCTTGCCGAGTGAATCTAATGGCCCTAACTTGTTAGACGAACTTTTAAGTGGCTTTATATGAATTTTGGTGTTTTGGGCCTAGCTAACCCATGCATTTGGAAGTCATAACTCACAGTGAAAGTGTACACCTCTACGTAGAGTTAAAAACTGGTATACTAGCCGTGCTTACGGATACGAGCGGCCTTGGAACATTTACAGATAGATGATCACCATTGCTATATCATGCTTAATTATTGTTGTTATTATGCTCATGTTAATACTATCCATTATCTTTATTACAATTGTTCATTGGTTCATTAATGGGAATTGGTTCATCTTGATGCTACACAATTGCTAATTATATGATGACTAAAAGCTAAACGCAGTCAAACAGTGTCTATCCTTTTGAGCCTTATGAACCCTGTGTTATATTTGTTGAGTTCGACATGGACTCACCCTTGCTATTTCCACCATAACAGATGAAGATTATGAGGAAGATTATCGTAATGAGTACTAGTCTTGGTGTCAACCAGTCAACCGTGTCCCTGTGTTTGGAGCTTCCGCTGGAGATCTACTATTAGTTATTATTATTTATCGTTCAAGACTATGTTTAAATATTTATTCGCTATGTAATAAGCACTATGATGATACTATGTAATTTGTCTACTTATATGTGTGATCATATCCTGGGGCGCACATGAGTACTTTATGCATCCTATTTTTGTCCTTAAAAATGGGTGTGACATTTTCCCGTTGCAACACATGTTGCAACACATGGGAAGAAGCAACTTGTGCTCATCGATGATGTTCAGAAAGCACTAGGAATGTCTTTTTCAGCCATATAGTAAATTCTTGTGTGATGAGGTAATAGATGCCTGTCATAATACTCAATCAAATATAGGCAACTTCAATGTCCTTTCTTTTTAATGGCTCAATGTAAGACAGTCATAGGTTTGTCTTTTTTTACAGTATTGTTATCTTATCGTGCGATCCATGTGATTTTAGTATAAAAGTTTAGCTATCCCGTAGCAACGCACGGGCACGCTACCTAGTAACACAATAAAGGTGACAGACACATTACAGGTTACATTTGAACAAAATGAAGTTGTATAGGACAAGAGTTAAATATAAATTAAAAAACATTTTTTACTGCCTGCAGCAGCAATAATGGAAGGAGCAGCATGCATAACAGAAATAGAATAGAATGCTTGTATCTTCATGCAAGTGTACCTTAGAGAATTTACAATCAAGATTTTCATCATCCTCACATACCCTTGAATCACCATTCAATCCCACACTCCTGACCATCATTTCACCAGAGACGTCACGCCCTACAACTAATACCTCACTATGAGGCAGAACTACCCATGCATAGTTGAAAAGTCCAACCTGAACATCAACAAAGGTACGGACATTGACAACAGCAAAGTTGCGATCTTTGTTGTTGTCAAACCCACAAACCCAATAAACACTTCAGCCACAAACCCAATAAACACTTCATTGCCTTCATGACGGACTTCAATCTACAAAAATGATAAGGCAAGAAATGAGCATAAAATTATCTAAGTAAACAAATTAGTAAAGAATGATTGCCAGTGCCAACCTTTAAGTCATCATGGTCTTTGTTTGTAAGATTGAGAGCTCTAACCAAACTTGCAGAAGTCAGAAACCTTGTAAGGTGGCTCCCTTGGCATTCCATAGCTATGCCCGAACATGAAAACAAGATTGTATCTCCTACAGAAGATCACAATTTAAATCATTTATAGCTGGATGAGTTTCAATATATATTAGTTGGAAGGCTAGGAAGACTAAGCATGTATAAGTACCATCGCACAAAGTAATTGAGGCAGCACTTCTAGACAAATATAACTTTAGCTCATCACTCAGCCCAGTCCAAATATCTTTGTTACAGAAGTGACCTAGTTGAAGGAAATAAAACATTAAGGCAACTGTGAATAATCAAATAAAGCTGTGAAAATGTGTGGGAAAACCTAGCAGAAAAGAGGAAAATCTAGCAGACCTGAGGCCCATTCATCCTTGCAAACTCTTCTGTTATGAGCGCTTTCAGTGAGATCACCACCACCCCTCTTAGCTTTGCGCATCCTCTTCATAACTGAAGCAGAACTTTCTTTTAGAAATAAAATAGAGGAGCAAAATTTGGGATCATAAACGGAGAAGAAACAATAGAAAACTATAACCAAGAAACAATATGCAGCCACACAAATGAAAAACCTCTCATTCTTAAGATTTGCTCTTATCCGTCTAGAAGAGGCAATGCAAACATATAGAGAGGTTTTGTAACAGAAAAGGCAGGTGGGGGCAATGGAGCCTAGTGAGAAACAAGTTCTTGATAATTCAAAAGAGGAACACTATAGAACTGATGATCTGAAACTGCACAAGGAATCCCGTGTAGTGCTCTTACTCTGGTAGCGCTGCTTGTTCATTAGCAATCATACTAGATTCTTTAAGTGGGTTTATAAGCAAACATTGCATACTTGAAAAACTCTCGTGATTAAGATATCCTCTTGTCCATCTAGAAGAGGCAATGCAAACATGTAGAGAGGCTTTGTAACAAATAGTTGTATGCTGCACTGAAACAAGCTCTTGATAATTCAAAAGAGGAACAATACAGAACTGATCTGAAACCGCAAAAAGGTATCCCATGTAGTGCTATTACTCTGGTACCACTACTTGTTGATTAGCAATCATATAAGCGGGTTTCTAAGCAGACATTGTATACTAGAACGCCAATATTGTACCACCCAATCAAGCTATCTTGTTGAGAGAAGTTGAGCCCCTAAAGTAAAGTTCCAAACTTCCAATCAGATGGACGTATGTAGATCAGCTAATGTACCAAGAATAAGCATTCCTACACCCCCATACAACGGCTGGATGTACCAAGAAGCCAGGTCGGGACAGAACATGGGACACAAAACTTGATTTCAGCGTTCCCCTCTCCCCCGCAAGAAGTTTTAGGTCAGATCTAGGGGTTAACGTGTGTGAAGTCACACAAGAGGGAGAGATGGGATGAGGGCGATGCACGTACTTGGCGTCCGACGTTACAACACGGGGCAGGGCGGGGCGGGGCAAAAACCCTAGCAGCTCCGGCCGTCGCTCGCCAGGAGGGGGAGGAGGAGGGACGGGGCCAGGCGCTTCCAGAATCCAGATGAAGGGGCGAAATATCAAGCAGAAAATTCCATATTTGGCATAACAAGGTTCCTAAAATCTTTTTAATACTAAGATCATGCCCGTGCGTTGCAACGGGAACAAATCCACCTGGCATACTCATTTTCTTCCACAACAACAGTCGGTTGTGCAATGAGATTTTTTTTGCCTCGATCTTTGATAGTGGCGGGTGGACGATTGTGCCCAAATAGAACAAAGGCGCAGGGAGGACAATTTTTCTTCCTCGTTGCAACGCGAGGTGTAAAAATTTCAATGTTTTCATTATTGGTGAATGCACATCATGTCATATCTAGCATCACAAGACAACCTTCTAAACCAACTTAGACACTCTGTGTCATTTCTAGCATCATAAAGCAACCTTCAGAACATACTAAGACACCTCTTAATGTCCATTCAGCTCAAGGCTGGATGCACACTATTCATAGTCCGGCACACAACCATCTCAATCTCCTATCCATCCATCAGGTTCCTCTCGCTTCTCCTGGTGTTCCTACCAATAAAGTAATCAACCATCCAGCGGTCCAGCCTTCTACATCTGTTGCCAAAATACAAAACAGCAAACAACCTCCAAATTAAGCCATACAAATAAATCAAAATATGTTGCATTGTTGTCGGAAGGAGAGAAATATTAAAAGAATATAATTATATTTTACACAATCAGGATGTCATACATTAATGCATGTTATATTAAAAACATGTCAATAATCCTGTTGCTGTCATTCCAGCACCACCTTGATGCACCTATGGAGACATGAAAACAAGCAGTAAAGCATAAAATCTTAATTCCAGTCTAAGGTAACATAAATTCGCCCACAAAGTATTCAATACAAAATTCTTACACCATGAGAAGTATATAAAGAAAATTCTTGCCTCAACCATTTTGAATGTAAGCGGTTTACATTGCTACAAGGAGAAGTTGGTAAACCGGGGGTGTCTTGGTCAGGATTATGCAGTTATGCTCTTTTGCAATCCAAACAGCTTACCTGAGGAAACTTTGCAGAGCATACAACGTAAGATGCAAAATTGAGAAGCTTGTCTAGCCCCTCCCTCTTTCTTTCAGCATCTATTAAAATAGGGACTTTTGTTTGACTTGCTTGCACTGGATTGTTTCATAAGCACAGGTCAGTCTTAGTAGCAGTGTAGAAAGGAGAAAACTAACCATAAAAAGGCTTATGTGTGGCATTAATGCAACAGTAGTAGGATGTTGACAACATGAACAAAATTAAAATAGCATTCCTATTCGGAGCCAATCTTCATAAGCTATTTACATTCAATACTGCAGAAAGAGCGTAACTATATTTTGTTTTGTTCAAGTGGAGTAAGATGCTAGTGCCTAGAAGAAATTACCTCTTCTGCAACAAACAAAGTAGTGTCGTGCACATCACTCAGTTTGGCAAACAAAAAATACATATATCCTTTTTCTGAGCCAATTTGTTTTTCTTTCTTTGGTGATGCTACATCAACTAAAAGCTTGATTGATAGCACATTTCAATCTGAAGGCCAAAGCTTCTATACAGTGTCATAGCTGTTCTGAAGGGTAAAGCAGCGTCAGTTTAGTGAAACAGTACAAATTAACCTAGCCACGAATGGCCCGATCCAAATCACCCAGAAATTAAATCAAGTGCCCTGAGATTCAAACCTGGCACTGACATAAGGCCGAGATCTTCGTCCGGAGGTGGTCCAGCTCATTCTTGCGTGGCATCTACAGTCGGCAGCCTCCGCCCTGAGCATCACCGTGGCCTGGTTGTTAACATGCATAGTTAAGATGACAGAAAAAAGATATGACAGAAACTGCTACACGGTTATGATGAAAAATGCAATGCACTTTATATATGGGATGTATATTAGTTTGTACAGCATGGTAGTGTGCTGTAAGAAGCAAAGAGCTCGCAGTAGACCAAGTGCAGCATAATTTTTCTGAATTATATTCATTCTGCACCAGGTGCAGTAGTAACTACGCAACCATCTGAAGGCATATGTCATTGGTTTGATGATAGACACAGCTTTGAATCTGAAAGAGATATGACAATGTAGTGATAATTTTTTATTAAAAAGAAAATAGGGTACCTCAGTGAGCTGCAAACTCCAGTACTGAAGTTCATTCATCAGTGAGCTAGAGACCAATGAAAGTTCCAGCTATAGATTCAAAATGGTTAAGTGAGCTAGAGAGCAGTGGAATTTCTACCTACTCGAGTACTGAAATTCTTAGGTAGATATGATGCTAAATGCCTAGACAACCTCGTATTGTTTCAGGATGTATATTAGTTTGCCAAGGTGAATCAAGTAAAAACATCCTCGTTACTTATAGAGGCTTATTGCTTTTTGATGATGAAGAACCTTTGACGGAGGAGAAGCAAAACGAAGCAGGTAGCAGACCTAGAGGCTGTGCTGGTTGAGGTGCTTAATGGCACGGACAACGCATCAGTCGCCCGCGAAGTGGAAGAAGGCGTGGTAGACAGAGCCGAATCCGCCCTCGCCGACCTAAGCCTTTGGTGCAAAACTGCAAACGAAATATATATATAAGAATATAAGATGCATACAAAATATTTAGTTACCAAACGGAAAACAGGCATTAAGTCTGCACCTAACAGAATTAAGAATCAAAAGACAATGAGTTAATCCACTATATCACCTGTTCAAACCATAGTTGCTTGAACTATACGAGCAAGCAATAATTAAAAGAGAAATAACAGCAGGAGCAGCATCGATTATGATTTGAAGTTGAATTGTAAGAGATTAACCTTTTTGATTTACTACACTTCTGATTTATTACAACCATTCCATTACGAAATTACATCCCAATTGCATCAAAGTTTGCAAATTGCTTAATCTAACTGAGAACAAGCAAATCGAGGCCATACAACGGCAATAGGAAGCAAGCATATCTCGATACCCGCAAGAGAGGAGAAGGTGTAGGAAACGTACAAGCCTCTTCCGGATGGCGCGAAGGTACAGAGGACTTATTAAAGCAAAAAAACCATGGCTATAGTACAGAGGATGATCCTAATGCTAGGTGAGTGCCCATGCGATGCGACGGGAGCAAGAAAAAAACCATAAATTACATGTTTCACTGTGCAAAGCTAAAATCATAGTTTACTATGCAATAAGTAAATAGTTTTACTATAGCATTATAGCATAATACCTATAGGTCATGGACCCATGGCTATAGTACAACCCTGACTCACTTTCCAAATGAGTCTGCTGGTTCTGCTTCTCAGGACAATGGTAAGACATATGTCCCTCTTTACCACAGACATAGCATCTAGTAGGCGTGTTGGGAGCACTGTTCTTCATGGGAGTGGCATTGGGATTTCCAGTGTGAGGAGTCTGTTGTCCATTCTGCTGATACTGTTGACGCTGCTGATATGAAGAACGTTGCTGAGACTGATTATTTTGCCAATTCTGAGACCACTTCTGATTTGGATTGCGATTCCACTGACTAACTGGTCCTTGAATCTTCTGATGAAAACCATGCTGAGAATTAGTACGCTGACGGTTATCGCTTCCTGAGCTTTGTCCTTTCATCTTTCTCTTCCTATCCATCTCCCTGCGCTCATTATCAAGCACAATAGCTTTATTCACAAGCTCTTGAAAACTAGCATAGTTATTACCCTTCAATTGCAAACGAAGATCATAATAAATCCCTTTTAAGAAAAGACGCTGCCTATCTGCATCTTCCCTCACTTCATTAGGAGCATAGCGAGCCAACTACGTAAACCTGTCATGATACTCACTAACGCTCATCTGTCCCATTCTGAGATTTCTGAATTCTTCCTACTTCAGCTCAATTATACCCTCAGGAATATGACGAGCTCGAAAATCTCTGACAAACTCATTCCAAGTAATAGGAGGAGCATTGTTAGGATGTGCAGCTTGATACGACTCCCACCAAGTCTGAGCTGTCCCCTGTAACTGACCAGATGCATATAACATCTTTTCCATATCATTGCATTGAGCGATGTTCAACTGTTTCTCAACTGCTCTCACCCAATCATCCACCTCCAAAGGATCAGCAGCATGAGAGAACAGTGGAGGGCGTCCCTTCAAAAATTCTCCATGCTTGTCTCTCACTTGAACAGGTGGTGGTCCTCCTGCAGGGGGATTGTTCTGCATATGATGCATGAACATCTGCATCATCTGATTCTGAGTATGCATAAGTTCCTCCATAGTAATAGGTGGGTTAGCACCTCCACGACCCCTGCCACAACCTCTGCCTGACATCTGTTTTCAAAACACAGAAAATGAAGTTTAGTATGATCCAAGATGATGTATTCAACAGATAAGCAAAATCTGATTTCTCTGGGTGAATTCCAATTTCAGCAACTCAGTAAAACTGCCATATCTCGAGTTACAGACGTCCAAATCAGATGATCTTTACATGGTTGCCTTACTAATTTGTTACAACAATTCCTGACCCACTAATCCCAAAAATAGCTAGTTTCTGTACTGTCAAGATGCTGATGACTCGCTAGAGTTGCCGAGGAGGCCAACTTGTGGATCATGGCAGGAAACAAACATCGAGTAGCTTAGTTTCTCTATTGAGGACTGCTGGTGACCGATGTTGTTTACGCTGCAAATGGTGTTTGTAAATTATCAGTATCTAGCCAAACTCTGGTGATGAAGTTCAACCAAGCCAAGGATCATGTTCAACCTACTAATCTCCTTCTCTTTCTTTTCTAGCTCAACAAGGTTAGAAGCACAAGCATTTATATCAACATTATAGCATTTTTCACAACCTTCACTAGTTGAAGCTTTAGAGTCCTTAGAAAGAGTAGAAGTGCTCTTCCAAAGAGTGTCATTGTTAAGTTCAAGCTCATTATGTTTATCTTTCAAGCTTGTAAGGCTTTCTTGAACCGAACTGTAATCACTCTTTAGACTAGCTAAAGAGTCATTAAGTGAAGAATGTTCCTTGGACAAGCGCTCATAGGAATCCTTGGCCAAAGACAATTCTACCATTAACTTCTCAACCTTCTCCTTTTCTTTGGAGAGACATGCTTCATGCCCTTGATTCTTCTCCCTTTCCTCTAGGAGCAATTCCCCTTGCGACTCGATGCATGACTCACGCTTATCTATGGTATACATTAGGTTCAAGATTTTAGTTGTAGCATCTTTACCAAATCTTTTAATTAACTTAGCGACATATTGTTCATCATCTTCATCATCACTCTCACATTCATTACTAGAGGGTGTAGGAGAGTCGAATGATAATCTATCTCCCTTTGCCATAAGGCAAGTAGGAGTGTCAAGATTGTCGTTGGAGAGGTTTGCGAAGAGTCTAGAAGATGAAGAAGTGTTGGTGAAGAGTGAAGTCGATGAAGCATTGTCGGTGAAGGACTTGGTTGGAGAGGATGTCTCATGTATAGCAATTGCGGCCACACTCTTCTTTTCATTGCCATTACCATTATCATCTTCACTATCATCATCGGATTGCCACTCTTGGCCTAGATGTGCTTCACCCTTCTTCTTATTCTTATACTTCTTATCACCTTCCTTGTTGTATCTTGACTTCTTGCCTTTGTTGGGACAATCCGCTGCAAAGTGACCGACATCACCACACTCATAGCAAAATCTCTTGTTGTATGGCTTTCCACCATTTCGTCTCATCTTATCTTTCTTCATTCTCAAGTACTTGTAGTTTCTAACCAAGAGTTCTTGTTCATCAAGTTCTTCATCACTATCATTACTCTCATGCTTGCAAGTCCCTTTGTTGCAATGGCTTGATCCACTAGCTTGTGAAGCGGTGAGGGCAATGCTCTTCTTTCTTGCGGATGCTTCTATGGCTTCATCATCTAGAACCTCATGATGCTTCAACTTTGCAAGCATCTCATGTGGAGTCATAATATCATAGTTCTCCCTCTCCATTATGACGGAAGCTAGAATGTTGTTCTTTTGTCTATACACTCTACACAACTTTCTTGCAACGGCATGATCATCCCAATGAGTATCACCAAGAGCTCTAATCTTGTTCATCAAAGTCATAAGCTTGTCAAACATGACTTGAGTGGTGTCTCCTTCGATCCACCCAAAGTTCTCAATCTTGCTTGTGAGTAACTCAATTTGTCCTCTTCTTACATTCTTGTCTCCTTCAAATGATACCTTCAAAGTGTCCCAAATGCGCTTCGCATTCTCCATGCCTTGAACCTTGTTATTGTCATCTGGAGTGAGGCATTGCAATATCAAAGTCACGGTCATGGCATTTTGCATGATATCATGTTGAACATCGAGAGTTATCTCTTCTCCTTCTTCGGGCATTTGCACACCAACCTCAACAACTTCCCAACATCTTGCGGCGATGAGGTGCATCTTCATTCTATGAGCCCAATCATTATATCTCACACCATCAAATGGAGGTGGCTTACCGGGGTTGACGACGAGCATACCAAGTGGCCCTTTGCTTTGACTTCCTTGGCTATAGTCATAAGAAGCTCTCTTGTAGCTTTTAGGTGTCTAGTCTTCATCATTCTCTCCTTGCTTGGCACCACTTGTTGCATCATCACTTCTCTTGCTCAAGATTTCCTTCATCTTGTCTAGTTGCTCTTGTATTTTGTTCATTTGCTCTTGTTGTTGCTCTTGCAGCTGTTTGGTGAGTGTGCTAGAGAGTTGCTTGACTAACACATTGATTTGATCTTGATCCATCTTGGCCAATCTTACTCCTCATGCGGTGAAGCATATGTCACGAGGAACCTGGCTCTGATACCAATTGAAAGGATCTAATTGGCCTAGAGGGGGTGAGTAGTGTTGACGGTTCTTAAGTATCAATTTTAATTATCCAATAAATAAGGAAAATGACCTATATGCAAGCAACACCTAGAATTAGGGTTTGATCTGACAGAATTCCACGAGTTTTGTTGTTTATCTGTTTCTGCAGGGGGTTATCAGAAAATACAAAGGAAAGGCCCACACTTCGGAATTACATAGAGATATTAACGTGTTCACCGATTTTCTATCATCTAGAAGACTCCAGAAGCTACGGGATCGAACGGGAGGCCGAACGGGCCCGGGATCAGGGCGCCCGCCCTGGAACCTGGGGCACCCGCCCTAGGTCTGCAACCAATCAGGATGAGTCTCGCGGATTATGCCCCACCGACCTAAAGGATCAAGGAAAACCGTGCGATTAATGTCGATTTGATCCGACGGTCCAGGTTCACTTGAAGGGACTATATAAGCAGGACCCCTGGCCCCTGGAGAGGAGAATCCAAGTCCATTATTTTCATATTTTCCAGAGAGGATTCAGAGAGAGAGGTTCCCTTAGGGTTCCCATCTCATTAGGGCTTAGCATCCAATGTGAGATTAGACTTAGTTCTTCTAGATTGAGAGAGATAGAGTGGAGGTATAGATCGAAGGAAGCCCGGCCTGTCGGAGACTACTTCGAGGTTGTACCTGCAGGATCAAGTTCTCCTAACCCGAGGCTTGCTCCTAGGATTCTTCAGTATTTCGACTTCTAAATTCTAGTAAGTTCTTTGTTTTATTGTTCTTTGGTTTATGAGTTTACTTTAATCTCTTCGCGTAGAGTTTAGAGTAATCATCTCTAGCGTAAACGAGGTGTTTGGGCTAGGATACTCATAGATATCCCCTGTCTAGCCGGACCGTGGTAGTAGCGAGGAACGTGACATTTCCGTAGCTACCTTTGTATTCCATATCCTGTTAGCAGGATCGATAGGGTTTATAGGTGCGGGTCGAACATCCTTTGAGGTGTCTAGATTCCGTGAGCCTCCCCAATAGAGCAGTAGATCATCCTTACCAAGGTTAGAACGAGAGTGCAGTTGCAGTCTTCTCTATACATCGCTCACATCAAATCACAGTGGTTGTAGCCTAAAGGTTAGTAGTAATAGATTTGGTTAGTCAGATGCACGCTTTCTCCTAGTGGTAAAAAAATAAATACGATACTCTGGATAACATCCCGGGTGAAGTGCTCACCGATATCCGTGCGCTTGCGGATCATTTCCTAATTGCGTTACCAAATATCAACAAGTAGGCGTATTTGCAAACCCTAAAATTCAAGAACTCAAAATGCGGAAGTTAAATACCAACTGGAACCTCCGATAGGTTTGGACCGGAACTTCCGGTGCCCTAAGATGCTACGAAATTAGAGTGAATAAGAGTTGTGATTTTAGATCTAAATGATACCACCCCTTCTCAGATGTTGTTGACAAAGATATGATGTGCCCCAAAGCTTGGCACCTTGTTGAATTGTAGATCGGGCACTCCAACCTAAGAAGTTGAGGTAGGGAGGAGAAACAACAAAGAACAAGGGTAGTCGATGTTACCACCACAGCAACAAGCACGCAAGACACAAGATTTGTTTACTGAGGTTCGGTCCCCACTTAGGAGTTCCTACGTCCCCGTTGTTGAGGTGACCACGAAGGTCTCCTCCCTCAAGAAACCACAATGGTTAGCCCGAGATTTCCACTAAGGATCAAAGAGGTAATACAAACACTTCGGGATGCCCTCACAAATGAATCAACACAGGCAACCACGAAGAACGTCTAGCCGGCTAAGGTTCCAAGAACCTAAGAGTAACAAACACAAACCAAACTGGCTAGACGAAGAATCCAAGTGCTCAAGTTGAAGATCACAGCTCCCAACTCTCAAATCTCACGTCTCTAGCTCGAAACTTGCAAGGATTGAAGGTTAGGATCTAAGAGGGAGAGAGAGTGAGTGAGTCAAAGCTTGGAGGCTGTTTGGAGAGAGCTTATGCAGAGTAAATGGCGTGGGTGATGGTTAGAAATGGGGGTAAGAAAGTATATATACTTACAGTCCAGATGAACTACCGGAACTTCCGATGGTGGATCACCGGAAGTTTCGGTCCACCCAAAACTGACCGTTGGGCTTGAGTTGGATGAGGAGTGAACAGTCGAAACTTCCGGTGACTAACCGGAACTTCCGGTGTACACCGGAACTACCAGTGAAATACCGGAACTACCGATAGTTCACTTCTACGCCCAACTTCACCGGGTGGGCGAGAGGCACAGATGAACTACCAGTACTTCCAGTGTTTCATCGGAACTTCTGATCTGCATCAGAACTACTGGTCAGAGACCGGAACTTTCGGCAATTCACTTCTATGCACAACATTGGGCGCAGCTCTCTACTACTGGTACTTTCGGTGGGGTAAGCCAGAACTACCGGTCCAGTCAGACAGATAAAATATATTATATGTGCCCGTGAGTAAAAATATGTCTCTCAAGCGCATAAACTAGATTGACATGAGCACTCTTTTTCTAAGTCTAGCAAGTCTAATTTGTATCCCTCTTGATAGTACGGCATTTTCTATAACTCAAATTAAAAGTGAAATCTATTTGAGCCCTTGAGCCAGAACGCCGTCCATCAAATAAAATTAGGGGTGCTAAAATCACAATATATCATCGTTCAAGTCTTTCAATGGACTAACACCTGTGGATTCACTTGAATAAACTTGTTAGTCCCTAATTTGATTGTCATTAATTATCTAAAACCCACATCAGGGACGAATGCACTTACAAGGTCCCACAAGTACACGTCGGATGGAGAAGGGTCCCACAGGTATAGAAAGGATTGAGCGCTGTCGGGTCCCATAGGTACACGGAGACTTTTATGATGATTTGCAATTGTCATGGATGAATATGTGCAGGTCCCACAAGTACAAGTCGGATGGAGAAGGGTCCCACAGGTATAGAAAGGATTGAGCGGAGACTTCTATGATGAATTGCAAGCGTCACGGATGAGTAACTGCAGGTCCCACAGGTACACGTCGTATGGAGAAGAGGTCACATCGCATGGAGAAAGGACCGAGCGGAGACTTCTATGATGAATTGGATGAGTAACTGCAGGTCCCATAGGTGCACGTCGGATGAAGAAGGGTCCCATCGCAAGGAGAAAGGACCGAGCAGAGACTTCTATGATGAATTACAAGCGTCACGGATGAGTAATATGATGAATTGGATGAGTAACTATAGGTCCCACAGGTACACGTTGGATGAAGAAAGTACCGTGTGGACATCTATGACGAAGCCGTTCATTACAGATGGAATAGTGTTTGTCACAAATGTGTAATTAGTTCAATGACGAAGCCCTGTTCGTCATAGATTTATAGAAAGTCGTCATAGATGAGTCGCGCGAGTGATCTGTGATGAAACAGGTTGATTTTCTATGACGGTTTTTATGACAACACCCGTTTTCGTCATAGAATAGGAGGGTTGTAGGATCGTCATGGCTTATCTATGATGAAACGAAAATTTTTGTCATAGAAAGTGATCTTTGGTGACAATATCGGGATTGTCACTGGCAAATTCGTCATAGAAGTGGAAATTTCTGCTAGTGTGTGAATGATACTGGCGGGGAACTGCTCAACTCCCGCTGAAAGCATCATCCTCACGCGCAAGCCGTCACCAGGGTTCAGTCGGCCACGCACCACATGTTCAAATATGAGGAGGAAGGTTTGCTGGGCCTGGAGATCGACTTTAATCACGAACGAAGATCTTGTCCGGATGAAAGTTTTGTATGCCCCTGTCTCGTCCTTCATGATTATCTTCACAATGGCATGGAGGACACTTTTCCTCGTAGCCATCGCTCTGCAGTAGGCCATCTAGTCAGGATCGGCCTTCGCCGTCCTCCTGTTAATGCATCTTGATTTGGGTTAATGCAATAAAATGATATCCACTTATGCAGCATGAATAAATTTATGTTATTTTTGAAAATGCAACGATTACAACATTTCAATGCAATATATTTCAACGCAACATTTTATGGAAGCATGTTTGGACACAACATTTTTTTAAAAAAACAACATTTTTGCAGGAGTTGAAAATCAACACCCCAGAGGTCCGCGTCGGAGGTTAGGGAGGAAAAATCTTTTCGGCTCCTTGATGGATGAATGGGGGAGAGGCGCATTTCCATCTATTTTAATATGGCCCAACAACAATTAACCACTGAACATGTTACTACACTTAATCTAACAACCAACATTGCTAAAAAATCTAACAACCAACACGGGTTTACAAAAACAAGGTTTTGGAGGGCGGAGACACCTCTCTCCCTCTCGCCTCGCCTCGTCGTCGGACAGTTAGGAGCTGGTGGCCGGCAGGCAAGCTGGATTTGATTTGCTCTGCCCGACGGAGCCGAGCAACAGGGTGGCGAGAAAAAAAAGATCTTTCTTTTTTGGTAAAGACTTCATCCAGGCTGTGCGTGCGTTTGTCGCTGCGCACGGCCGCCCACTCACTTTATTTCCTTCCCCTTTCTCTCCTCATGCGCCGCTCGCCTGTCTTCCACTCCTCGCCGCCCCCCATCTCTCGGCCATCTTCCACTCCCTCGTCTCTCTCCCCGCGTGGTCGTGGATCCAGGCGGAGGAGAAGCGGCTCGCCCTGTGAGCACGCGCCTACTCCAGTGGACTCACTCCCGTCGCCGACTCAGGGCGCTACACCAACAGAGGTCTCCTCATGGCGATCAACGAGGTGCTCCTCCTCGCGTTAGAGGACCCCTTCCCGCTCGTCGCCGTCACCTTCGCGCACCGCCGCCTGGACAGCACCATGGGTGTCGTCGCATCCACGGGGTGGCCTAGATCCAGGGCTCGGCGGCCTAGATCCACGCGGCCTCCTCTTGCCTCCGCGATGCTCAGATCCGGTATCCCATGGTATGCCCCGAGCTCGTTGCCCCACGCGCACGCGAGCTGCCTTACGGCCGCGCGAGGGAGGCCAAGCGCCGGGCTGGGGGCCGCCTGCTGCGCGGAGGCGCCAGCCGCGGGGCCTGCTAGGGTTCCATGCCTGCGACGATGGACCAGTGCACATGGAGGGTGTGGGGACAGGGCTCGACGCCGCCTGATCGCCCTCATCGTTGGATCCGGCTTCAACCACAACCTTGCCGCTAACTGCCTCGCCCGTCTCCTCGAGTTCTAGGGTACGTACAGCTGCAACTTGTAGCAGTAAGGGTGGAATTTCAGAATTTGTAGCAGTAATTGCAACACGATAGCTTCTGTTTTGTCATTTGGTCAATATTTTTCCATGCTAATTGAAATGTCCATTTCTGCGTGTGTAGCACTGGTTACTCTGACTAATATCAATTTGCTAGAGAAAAATGGTAAAATCTAACTAAATGCTAAGTCTAGCATGAGTAGAAGCAGCCAATTCATCTCTGAAGTTTTCATACAAATCTGGTGTAGTAGAGTAGCACCTTCAAATCAGATGCGTTCCAAAGCACATCTAAATTGATTAACCTTCAGTTTGTTGGTATGCAGCAATGGTAGCTTTTGTTTGTGTTTTTATGTGGTCAGTCTATGATATACACGGCTTTGTACTGCTTTAGATAGTTCTCTTAGAGATGTCTAGAGGTCTAGAGGACACAGACACTGAAGGCTTTTTTGTTGTTAATGTGATAAGAGAATTAACCTGTTTTGTATATACTCTTTTTGGGAATTATAGGAGCCTAGCTTATCAGAATATTACAGTCTGCAGGTGCTTTTATGCACCTCTAGAGAGACTACAGGGATACTACTGTAGTTCTGTTATTTAATTATAACGACATTTGCTTGGTTGTTTAACGCCTTATTATTTTGTTATAATCTCTGATCAGATCCGTGAAAGCAAGAGCTGACTTTTGACTAATATAGTAGGATATACCAGCTAGAATTTACTGAAGAAAAACACTTCATTATAGTAGGATATAGTGGGATAAGAGGCAATAGATGAAGACCACTCTTTCCTCCTTGCAGACCACTCTTCCCCCTTACATAATTGCTACCAAATTACTAATAACTTGCCTAACTAAAGATTAAATTTGGTTAACTAATGATATTAAATTGCTTAACTAGTGATATTAAATTGCTTAAATAATGAACTTGTAGCCACGGAACAACGATGAAAATAACAATTGGGCTGGGACATATGCTTGTGAGTTTGTGACACTTATGCTATGTGTTTGTGCATTGCACTGTGGAGCAGTATAATTATTTGCGAGAACATTTTTCTATGTCTTTGATGTAATGATGTCTAACATTGGTGAACCCCACACATATTTTTTATTGTGCTGCTTTATGAAATCCTCACAATACTTTTCTTGTTTTTTCTTCAGCTTGCTCATTAAAGCTGATTGATTTTACCTGGGATAGATCAGGGAGCTCTTGATGATTTCATGGTAGGTATTTGAATTATATCTAAACTATTTTTTTGGCTATACTTCGATGCTTAGAGATTGGGTATAGTGCTGATTAACTGGTTGTGCAGTAATATCCGCAATAAACTTTCATCAGAGCATCGAATCATGAAAGACGAGCTACAATTTTTATCTTGGGACCACTAGAACATAGCTTTCTTTTTCTCTGTAGCTTGTTTCATTTTATTTGATAGCTTTTGAATTATCCTTGCACATTTATATATGGAGGTTACTTCTAGTTCTTTTAAGGCAATCAACTTCCTTACTCTTTTTAGCAGAGTGTTGATTTATTTTCTTACTTATCAATGAGTATGCTGGCCACAATGATGCAACACTGCTCGTTGTCGTACCCGCAATGCAAGCTCATTAAGATCCATATTTGAGACCTGCATGCAAAAAAGTATAAGTGTGTGACAACAGCCAACTTAGTTACACCAGTTAGACAATAATACTGTACTCAATTAGGCAAAAAAAAAAGTCACCAACTTATGCAGTTTTTTGTTCAGTACCTCATGTTCTGCTCACTTGGCACTGCATCGGTCATGTCTAATGCGAAACCATCTCTTTAATTTTGTTCCATGCCTGCGTGTGGTGGTGGCTGAATGTTCGGTCTCGACACTGTGAGATCATCACGTATTGCCGCGCTTAGATTAAACTGAATTTCAGCAGAACTATCTCAGAACATTCTAATTTTTTTACAGCTTACGTACTGTATTACCTGTTGGTTGTTTTGGAGCTCGTGACACATGTTAAGTAACACTTTGGTCACTGAAAAGATGAAACTGCTCAGTCTGAACTCTAAATCACGATGAACAAACATGATTGCAAGTGTACTGTCACTGCAGTCCCAGAGGAATTTTCCATCATAGCATGCATTTCACCTCACCGCTGCATCTGAGCTGCCGGCCTTCATTTCTTTTAGGCAAATTAATGTAAGATCCTATGTAGTTTTTTCACCCCCATTGGGCAAATATTTTCATTCAACAAAGCAAAAAATAAGGTAGCATTTTTTCTGCATATAATCATGCTTTTATGTACGTACTCTGTTTTAAATCACACAGCTCTTCATTTGTTTGTGTTTCTATGGGTGCGGTGGGCGCCAAGTGCTGCCCTGCTTTGCTTTTGGCCTTTTTGCTAATCTGCTATCTACTACTCTACTCCTGCAGTGAGCAGTCGAGGCTCAAGTTGTCACACCCGGTTTTGCAAAGAACAAAACTAGGCTCGTCATATGTGTGCCCAGGAAGTCCACACATACAACAACAGAATAGAGATATCAAAACAATGTTTATATAAAGCGGGAAACATAATATATTAACACTTACAACTATCAGAGTATCGCAGAACGGTGGCTAAGCTTCTGCTCGGGCTCCATTCTTCTCAGGGACGGCTGACTGGTGGCTCCATATGCCAAGCACTTCTGAAAGACTTCTGAAAACTTCACTATACCTTTATTCTTCTTCTAAGCAGCACCTTACTACACACTGGAGTGTAGGGAAATAGCAAGAGTGAGTCCATGTCGAACTCAACAAATATAACACGGGGTTCATGAGGCTCAAAAGGTTAGACACTAGTTTGACTGCATTTAGCTTTTAATTGTCACAATTTTATTACATGAATAGCATCAAGTTTGCATTAATCCCATAATAAACATATGATCAATGTAAAGATGAATAATGAATAGCAAAAACACATTTATAGTCATTAGTGATCATCTATTCCGTAAGGGTCCAAGGCCACTCGTGACCGTGAGCACGGCTGATATACCAGTTTTACACTCTACAGAGGTTGTACACTTTCACTGTGAGTCGTGATTTACCCTTTCGCCCGAGGTGATCAGCCTCTTGACCCACTACCAAGGAAGGTCGGCAGGGTTCACTATGAAGTCTTTCAAAGGTTCGTCTAACAAGTTAGGGCCATTAGATTCACTCGGCAAACAGATGTAGAGCCCCCCTTCCAAATGGCACAATGACGCGCAGCCTATACACATGAGGACAGAGGCCGCACTATACCCAATTCGTCAAGCCATTCTTACGCCATGAAGGTTACCACTAACAAGCTAGAAAAGGTCCTCATGCTTGACTAAAGCCAGAGCCATATAGCCCTCACAGTTGTACTGTAAGTCCCGGATGTTCGCTTACAGATAAGTCCTTATGGAGAGAAACTAGAGCACCAAAAATAGCCCCATGCTCTGGCCCTCTTTAAACAGTAATCAAAAAGTCATCTTTTAGTGTTGTTGCATATTCCATTAATCATATTACAAGATCATAGTTTATGTTCAGCGCTAGCAAAAGCTACCCAATGCAAAATCCCATAGGTGACAAGGAAACAAGATATCAATAGCTAAGTTATAATCTCTATGGTTGTTAAGGAAGACACATGCATATGTATGATAATTTCAGTGAATAGGACAACAAGAATGGTCCCATGTTATACTTGCCTTTCTTCCAAAGTTAGCTACTGAGAAATCTTCAGCCTCTGTCTCTGATCTTCAGCTTCTGTTATACTTGTCGGTCCTCAGCTCCTAGTCTTCAGCACTCGCGAATCACACTTCTACTCGCAGCAACCAAGCACAGCAAACAGACAACAAACACACTTAAGAACAAACATCATACAAAGAAGACACTTTAAAAGGAAACGCACTAAACGACACGGTACGTTGCTACAGTCACGAAAACGCAAGAATGACGGTGAATGGAACTATCGTCAAAGAGGACACGCGACTACCGAGGAGTTTCTAACAGAACGAAGAAGACAAACTATACGCTTGATTTATTTTAGTTAATGAAATAAAATGATTAGACATTCTCAGAGGATTATCCTAAATTTGAATTAATCAAATTATAAAGACAAAGTTAAATCTTAGTTATATTTTATTTATGAATAATCAATAGTACTTAATATTTATAAATTATATAACCTGACACATGTACAAGCACTAACCGAACCATCTCATGTTTTATACTTAAACTAAACAAATTATAATCAAGAACCAGTAATATTAATTGAGTTAAAGCTAATCATAATTTATTTGATAAAGTATTGTCACATAATTTATATATTAAACAAATTAAACTTCATCTGTGCAGAGAAAATAATTAAACATGTGAGAACTTCTACTCAAACTAGATAGGACATGTGTTCAAGCTAATAAATTATAATAAAAAAAATACATTGATGACAGAAGTTAAATCATGTTACACTTTGACTTAGCAAAATAAAATGACATGCGAGAACACCTATTTTTGAGTTTAATATATGCAACGTGGTTTCACTAATCAAGTTATAAGTAAAGAAAATATATTCATGTAGCAGTTAATCATATTTAACATCTATATATCAGATAGCATAATGTAACACATATATTGCTTATAGATTAGAAAACTAATTACATGCAGATTAATCAAATTAATATTTAACTATATAATAAACAAATAAACACGTGAGATGATAAGCGTCGCTGCTAGGACATAGATCAGAGCGATATGAAACTAACGCAACAAAATAAGTTCATCACATATGCAATGTATTAAAACTAAGCAAGTATAATTAAAAGCATATTTAAGTTAACAATTAATCATATTAATTCTTTTGTGTAAAATGTCAAACAAATAAACCTATATTGATTTAAGTTATAAAACTGGTTGCAAGCATATATATTAATTAAATTAATATTTAACTTAATAAAGTCATAAATATTTGATATGAAGAACGTTAGTACTATCTCACCTAGCGCGTCGCTACGAAGCTAATGCTATGAGAACGACTTGGAACAGAGGTAATATGGATATACGCGAACGTGAGAGCGGACAACTGAGAGCAAAAGGATCAGACGAAAAAAAAAACTCACCAGCGATTGTCGATGGCAGAAATTAACAAAGCTCGATGGCGACGAAATTGATATCGACTGATCTTGGAGAAGGTGGACAGCATACAGGTCGCACCTCCCACGGCAACAACGGCTTTGTAAAGTATTGATCATGCAGCATTGTGGAGATGCTCCAATAATGGTTGTGGCCTCCGCGGCCATAAAAGCGCATCGGCGGCCAGCGAAAACATGCACGTCGACTCCGTGGCAACGGAACATGGGAAACTTGGTGACAAGAAATATGCATGGCATGTCTGGCGTGGCTTCATTCATGCATGGCCGACTGCTTTAATTAAACGTCATGCATGGCACTTGCTGGCTTTGCAAGATGCTGTACTCGCAGCTCGGCATTCAGGTGGCCGGACAGGTCATGGCTTGCAAATGCTGAAGGAGCGAAGGATGACACGGTGCATGGGGCTAGCGGCAGCAGCAAGGAGCGGCTCGCTTCTTCATGGATGGCTATTTGCTTGGCGTCCCTCATGGCTGGTTGCACCTTCTTCTTTGGTCGGCGTTCTCCTCCATGGTCGACTAACAGCCATGTCTGTTTCTCGGGAAGCTCCTGTGTGACTGGTAGAAGGTGGAAGGAACTGAAGCAACGACGACATGAACGCAGGGCATCCAAAACACATGTCATGTCTGGACGGTCGGCGGTGCCGGAGTGTAGGGGCTCTACACGACTAGCGGTGTGTCTAACTGTCCATCGGCAAGGAACAACAGAGGCGGTGATGGTGGTTCGTCCTGAAGTGACACGAGCTGCAGCGGTTCGGTCGGAGCTCGGCAACCCTGCGAGAAGATTGGCCACCGGCGGCGTGCATAGGCTTGAGATGGTTGAGATTTCTCCGTTGTCACCAGGGTGCGATGCATCATGGCTTGGAATTCGCCGATGATGGGAATTTGGTTCCCGGCGAGATAAGGCGGCGGCGGCAACAGCGGCGGCGGCGGCAACAGCGGCGGCGAACGGCAACAGCGACGGCGAGAGAAGGATGAGAAAAATATGATTTATTACACGAGAGATTTCCCAAACTAGGGGCTCCTCTACGGTAGTTTTTGGTGTGCTTTGCCCATGGGGTAGGTACGTATATAAAGGGAGGAAAACTCTCCACCTTCATGTCAACTAGCGATATAGTGCTAATTGACGTTGCACCCTCTATCTTTACTAATAGGCCTAATTAATTATTAAAGCCCATTAATAAATAAATGAATGAGCATTTAGGATTATTGCACACAGGCTTTGGTGGAAAATGAGGTATTTATTATTTTCGGAATTAATTAATTTCATGGATAAAATAATTCTAGAAAAGTCCAGAATTATTATTTAAGCCGCGAAAAATACTCCGAAAGCTCCGAAAATTTGAGGGAATTTTTTTAGAGACATTATGGAATATGAGGAACCCAAATAAAGTATTTGGAGCTCATGAAAAGATATTTTGGAGCATCTAAAAATTAGATTATGCTCACAGACAAGTGGAAACAAGCTACAGAAAAAGTCGGAAAAATTCTCGAGAAGTTTGTAGAGATTGATTGATGGACGAGAAACTGAAAGGAGTGATTTGGGTTACAAAGAAAATATTTTTAGAAAACTTCCAATGAAAACTTGAGCTGAGAAACAAGGAATATTGATTGCGGAAAAAAAAGATAAAGACGTGCTGGAGAAGAAAGATATTATTTTTTTATAACTAATTGATGCTATCATAAACTAAACTTAGGAAATTTTATCCGAATATTAAAACATTTATTTTAATTAGTGTTTTCTATGCACAACCCAAAATCAAAAATTTTGGGGTGTGACACAAGTCTCCAATTCCAGTCCAGAACATGTCGTTCTGCTCCGGCATCTAGTTTTTTTTTACAGATGATGGCCCTCTACTTGGTACTCTTGTAGCGACTACTCCATCGTCGAAATGTTTCTCTCGCTACTCCCGTCCATGGTACATGGTCATATCCTCATCCTGTTGGTCTTGGCAGAGCTGGACACTGACCTCCGACCTTATTTGCTGCCTCCATCTCAATTGATTCATCTGCAGGCAGCTCTAAATGAACTCTAATTGAATCTTTCGACATTTAACATACAAAAAGTAGTGTTTTCAGTCAATCTCTGAATTTTCCATCATTCTTGTACAGTATAATCTTCAATTATAGTGTAATCAAGTTATCAAACAAGCATGGTTAGTTTCTATTTTTTCTGTAAACTTTGTTGTTTTTGGTTCTGCTAGTGGTGCCTCTTAGCAAGTTTTACTTATTGGTGCCTATTGCTATTTGTTTCAGTTTTTGCTTTCAGCTTGCTTCTAGGATTGGTGTCCCTGCTTTTCAGTTCTGATTATGTGCTTTCAGTTAGCAAGTTCCAGTTCTAATTATGTTCTAATTATGTGCTTTCAGTTCTAATTACCATGGTGACTAGTGTCGAGGAGATTAAAAGGTGAATTTACCATTTCCCCCTCGTAGATATGCATTTAGGGCACATTGGTTCATTAATTTGATGCACCTCTACATCCTTGATCAGTTAGACGTACCTGCACCTAATTGTTGAGAATGATAAAAGCTTCTTTGGTTGTGCACAAATCTTTTTTAGCTGGCTTCCATGTTATGATATCTTTTTGGTTGTGCCTTTTGTCAAAGGAGCTGGTCCCAGCGAAACACCAGCAATGTTGGTTCCGAATTTCGCTCCTGCAAGATCAGTAAGAGAGGCTATACAGAAAGTCTAAATGGTCCAGGTATGTTCCTTTCATGAATTCAACTCATGACATTCAATTTCCCAGCTTGTCTACAGTCTGCACACAAAATTTTCAGGCACATCTTTGATTCACACTTTCATCCTAGAAAAATTTCTAGTACTCATTGCAAACTTGGTAAAAACACATGTTTTATTTCCTTCTGTGTAACTATCCTGTTGTTGCATTTAAAATGCTGCAACCCATTCATGGCAGCATCAACCAGGGATTCCAGAGATAGATGGAGACACAAAATTGCTACAAGATTACTAATAACATGCATGACTAAAGATATTAAATTGCTTAACTAGTGATATTAAATTGCTTAACTAGTGATATTAAACTAATAATGATATTAAATTGCTTAACTAATGATAATTGCTTAATTCGGTTTTAGCTAGCTTTTAATCTTTTGGTCTAGATTAATTAATTGTCATATGAAAGAGTTCAATGATGATATTAAATTGCCACGCATTGAGTTAGAGGCAGAGCACGTCGACGGTGGCAAGTTCAACATCGGGGAGTTGCTCAACATGAAAGAGTTCACCAATGCTTACCCTGGCGATGTTTTGCTATGGTCACGCTGTTGTCCCCCAAGACATGAATCCTGTGATGATGTCAGGAGGCGAGGAGGAGCATGGTGTGCAGCAGCCACGCGCTGATCCGAAGTACAGCGACGACTTCAACTTCGATGAGTTGCTCAATATTGACGTGCAGGAGCAAATGCTGGTGCAGCAGAATGTATATATGTTACCAATATATGATGCATAGTATCTAAGGCCAATGATATTTTGTTTTCCTACTTGTCACTTCATGTTATATAAGTTGCCTGTTGATGTATATTTTTCTGTTTGTCATTGTGTTCTAAAATGCTTCGTAATATCTACTTTTTTGTCTGTCCGTTCTAAGATGTCTGGGATGCTAGACAAAACATCTCAAGATGTCTAGATTGACATGTGATGAATAATTTTGATTTTGGCTTGCTTGGGTGAACATATTAATTTTATAATATTTTTAGATGTGGGCTAAATGACGCATGGCAAATATAGGAGCAGCGAGCCTATTGTTGGAAGCAGAAAAACGCTACACACAGAAAAAACGAGTGGAAAAGCAAGTTTACTAAAATAGGAATGATTATTAAATACTTGAGAACACTTTCTATAAATGGAGTGTGCGTGCCGTATGCTTATAGCATGCACGTGCGTGCGTTAGCTGCCTCCTTCTTTTTTTTGTTCTTCCTCTCACAGGGCCCGGTGGCCGGGGTTTCTTCGACCTCCCACTGCCGTGTGCGGTGCGGATTGGGGAGATCCGCACGGGATCGGGAGACAACGCAGGATGCACTAGCGACCAAGGCAGTAAACGGTACAAAATGCTACCGTGATCTCGACCACGGAGGCACACGTATGCTCAGATACAAGGGTGGGGGTAGGGGTTGGGGCGGGGTGGTGTTACTTGCGCGCCATGGGGTCGGAGAGCGGTCCTGGGTGAGGAAAGCGGAGCGGCCGTGGGTGATGTTGCTGGGAGCACACGCACCTTTTTGCTCTTTGGGGGGAAGAAGGAATCTGACGCATGGAGGGCCACAAGCAGTGAGAGTACGGGTGCGCGTTCCCCTCCAAAGACTGTGTATTTCCATATAGGTCCTCGAGCCAGTCATCCTAATTTTAAATAAGAAAAGTGTTCTTTTCTTTCTTCTCCGATACGCAATAAAGCAGCATATATATATTTGTAATAAGGAGCAGCGATTTTCTTGTTACGATAATTGATGGAGAGATATAGGGAGCAGAAGAAGGACTTGCATATGGTCTTTATTGACCTCGAGAAGGCATATGACAATGTATCAAGAAATGTCATGTGGTGGGCCTTGGAAAAGCACAAAGTCCCAACTAAGTACATTACCCTCATCAAGGATATATACAGGGATGCGGCGACGTGTGTCCCAACATGTGATGGTGACACCAGTGACTTTCTAATTAAAATAGGACTACATTAGGGGTCAACATTGAGCCCTTATTTATTTGCTTTGGTGATGGATGAGGTCACAAGGGACATATAAGGTGATATCCCTTGGTGTATGCTCTTTGCTGATGATATGGTGCTAGTTGACGACAGTAGGGTAGGGATTAATAGGAAGCTAGAACTATGGAGGCACACGTTAGAGTTGAAAGGGTTCAAACATAGTAGGACCAACTGAGTACATGAGGTGCGATTTCATCGCGACTAGGCATGAAGAGGGAGACGTTAGCCTCGATGGGCAAGTGGTGGCCAAGAAGGATACTTTTCAGTATTTAGGTCGATGCTATAAAAGGATGGCGACATTGATGAAAATATTAGGCATAGAATTTCAGCCGTCTAGAGAAGCCATGTAGTTCATGAAAGATGGTGTCATAGCCACCGAAGACTTTTGCCGTCTCTATTAGATTAGCTTAACAAACAAAAACGATCCTCTGCCTCTCCTTCTCCAATTAGTGTGCATAGCCCAACTCTTGTGTAATTCTTGTGTACCTAAGCCACCCTAGTCCAATCAACCACAATAACAAATACAGAGGAAAGGTCAAACAAGCATTACAGATATGCAATTAGGGTCAAACACAAAAAGTTTCGTTGAGCTCGATTGGTGGCTTGTTTCAAAATTGCTCATATTATTCTTGTTTTTCTTTCAGAATTGGAACTATGTGATTTTGAATGGACTTCAACTTAGGCTCGCTTGTTAAATTTAGTTTAAGGTCGTGTCTGAAATAATACAAAGACGATTACAATAAATTATTACAATACTTCAACAAAACTAAAAAATTAGTTTGCTACCCCCTCCATCCTATATTATAAGTCATTTCAAGAATCATGGAGGGTCAAAGCATCTTAAAGTTTGGTTGTCATTTGTATGCTATGCAGTTACGGTTACAGTAGTGAGCCTGTTTTCCTTTTTTTTTGGTGATAAAGTAGCCAGCCTGCTTCGGTACCTACATTTCCCAAAGCTTTTTTTAAAGGCAACCCTCCAGAGTCTCCATTAAGTACATTTGTCAATTTGAGTCTAGTCAATTTTCACGGAACAACACTCCATGTAGGTGTGGTTTGTGAATATACTTATCCTTTCCAACACCAACCGGCAGCACCCTGCCTTAGTGTATTTCTTTTTTTTCGAATTACACAAGTAATAAATGTATGGAAATTATCCCTCTTGATGGTAGCCAGAATCCTTCGTGTGAGATTCTGGATAACACAATATATTATAAATTGCTGAAATATCTAGCTTTTGAAGAAAAGTTTGTGGCAGCTCTACAAGTTTGTTAAGGCATTCATTTAGGGTCTATCAGTTTCACTTTTATTCTTAGTTGATTTTTGTTCCTGCCATCTCAAGTATGAACTATGAAATGCACTACATGTTCCATCAACTAATTACAAACGTAAACTCAAAGATCAGGACTTATTGCCTCTTCTCTTGAACTTTTTCTATGTTCAAATTTTAGGATTGTTGCCCTCCTCTCTTGGATTATATTATGTGTTGTGTATACATTTTCCTTAACAATTGCTCTTTAGTACCGATGACTAGTCTCTGCTTTGCAGAATCTGTGACTTTTGTCGATAAGGATGCTGCGGAAAAGCTTGTTAAAGTTCCTCTTATTGGGATGTCAATGCTAGAGGCTCCTCATGAGAATGACATACGACTTGAAGGTCATTTGCTGCTTTTAAAAAGCTTTGTTCATTTTGTTTTTAGTTCTAGTATTGTGTATGCTTACATCCAGCTTGGTTTACATTCACCTCCTTAGACGTAATATCACTAGTTGCTGTTAGTTAAAGGTTTTTCTATCGGAAATTGCTTTAGATACCTTATCATGCTACCTTGTCATCCATCCATTATACACCTCCTTTGATTATTGGTCAACCTATTGATATTTTGCTTTTCTGTAAAAGCTATTTCTTGTTGGTTTTACATAATAAAAAAATGTAAATTCCTAGTTGTGTGTGATTTAGTCTCCAACGCTTGTTGTTTTGTCATGTTTACCAGGAGCATGTGAGGTCTCTCTCGCATGTTCGACAAGACAGGTTATTGTATCGGTATGCCAATCTATACACAAGACCTCTATGAGTTGAGACAGCTATATGTAGCGACAAGTTTTACCAATAGAGTAAGTGCAATACATGTTGAATCCTTTCTGTTTGAGTAGCTAATGGCTTGTTTAAAAAAAGGGAACTGCTAGCGCCCGGACGCCCGGCTCCAGGGGGCGTCCGGACGCTCCCCAACCCCGCCAGCGCCTCCCGCCCGTCCTGCCCCGCACGCAACAGCCCGCCCCGCCCCGCCCCCACGAAAATGAAAACGGAAAATGCGACCCCCGCCCCGTTCCCGCACGGGAACCCGCGAACCCCCTTCCCGCCCCTGCACGGAGCCCCGCCACCAGCTCACCACCATGCTCCACCCTCCCATGTGCAGCAGAGGTATAATGCTTTTGCAACAAAGAAGGACTCCTAATGAAACAAACAGGAGAGAACTGGTGAAACAAACGAAAAAAACTGTTGAAACGTCGGGAAAACACATAATGAAACAAGTAGAAAAAATTGGTGAAACAAAACCAAAAAAACTGTTGAAACATCGAAAAACAACTAATGGAACAAGGAGAAGCTGCTGCAACAAGGAGAAGAAAGCTTCTGCAACAAAAGGAGAAGAACCTACTGCAACAAGGAGAAGAACCTACTGCAACAAAGGAGAAGAAGCTATTGCAACAAAAAGGAGAAGAAAGCTGCTGCAAACAAGGAGAATAAGCTACTGCAACGAAGAGAAGAATCTACTGCAACAAAGGAGAAGAAGCTACTGCAACATCAGAAGCGATACTAATGAAACGTCGGGAAACATGGGGATGATGCTGCAAACAAGGGGAAAAACTATTGAAACATCTCAAAAAGAACTGCAACATCAGAGAATCGTGCAAATATTTCACATCATCTGTTGCATGTAGCTTAGATCTGACTCGCCACAAACCCTAGCCGCCATCAAAACCTTAGATCCAGAGGGGGGAGGAGGAGGAGGAGGGAGGGGGAAAATCTCAGATCCGGAACCAGAGAGAGGAAGGGAGGAGAGGAGATCCAGATCAAGAGAGAGGAAGGAGAGGAGATCCAGATCAAGAGAGAGGAAGGGAGAGAGAGGAGGCTCCAGATCTAGATCTCTCCGCCACCTACCTCGTCGGAGCTACCACCGTCACCCTCATCTCTGGTGAGGTGGTAGAGCCGGATCGCAGAGGAAACGGAGGTGTGTGGGAGGGCGCGGTGTGAGGGGAGAAGTGGGGAGGAAGCACGACGCGTCGCGGGCTCGCAGCGAGCTCGTTGGGGCGCGGCGCGTGGTGCGGGCCATCCCGACGATGGCGCGGGAGCGCGAGCAGCGAGGGGGCGGAGGTGCGAGAGGCGAGCGGGAGTGGAGAGGCGTGGCGAGCGAGGAAGAAGTGAAGAGACGGGAGTCGAGCGAGTGGGTGGGGAGCGTCTTTCAGGATGGAAAATCAGGGGCTGCTAGGATTGGTTCTACTCTTGAGCGTAGTTCAGCACTTCTGCTCGCAACCTAGAACTGAATTTTCTTTTGTGCCCAAAACAGTACTCGACACAACAGTATAGCACCAAATAATTCCAAGATACAAAACAGCTCATACGTACGATAGTGCAACTTAACTGCCAATGCATGCTATTACAAAACATAGCACCAAATTATCCCAAGATACAAACGTTAAATCACAAGACTTCGGCAAGCCACAGGTTATGGAGATGGTGATACCAATCAAAGGCGTGATTGCATCTAAAAGAGCACGACTTTCTTTCCCCGAAGGTAACTGTATCTCCTCATGCGGCCAGATTTTGTTACAAAGCCCAACTCATCATCATCATCAGATTTATCCTCAGGATGGCACCAGCAAGGCATTGGCACAGGCCACCTGCAGTTCAGTTCAATGAAATAATTCATATGTCCAAAAATTAACCCTAGCTAAATATATAGCGACTACCAACCTGTTTAACTTAGTTTTGTCATCATCATCCATTTTCCACGAAAAAGGTGCACCGTCATTGCCAACTTCACCAAGTTTACTGTCAAACATATCAATAAAAATATTATGCTTCACCCAAAGCAAGCTTCTTAAAATGTTACCCAAAAAAACATGTGTTATATGCAATACCTTTTTGTCTCAAACCACGCTAGAATTTCGCAAATTTCGCTCCAGTATAGGTAAGGAGTTCCTATTCTCTTGTCGTAGAAATTCATGCCAATGACATCCCCATCAAAATTAACAAGAGGGCCTCCAATCCCAGCCTAACAAGTTGACATGAACAAGCTGTGATTTCTGTTGCCAGCCAACTCATTCAGATGTAACTACATATTCTTTGTTCAGAATACAAGGCATATTTTCTATCCAAATTCAAGTTCTGACCACCGATTAATCTAATCATATCTAGGTTTTGTAAAAAATAAAGGCTCTGTTATGAAGAGCTGGCTGCAGCTGCAGCTGCAGCAGCCAACCAGTAAATTAGCAGCAGCCAAGCAGTGAAGTTGGAGCAGGCACAGTAACTGCAGCCAGGCAAAGCAGTTGATTTTCAGCTGGTAGGCCTGCAGCCGAGAGGCTGTGCTGCGCAGCCGCTGCCTAGCAGCAACAGCAAAAGCACAAACAAACGATATAGTTAGATTCATAGTCCAAAATACTTTCTCATGACCATGTACCAAAATAATGTCACAAGAATTTACAGTCAAAGCTCACTTTTGGACAGTCAGATTACACCTTATGAAAAAAAAGGTAGGGAGTTATTTACTATAACCGTGAAAAATTAGGGGATTACCTTACTGATTTTACACGTGGAACGAACAAGGAAATCGCAATCAAGTGTTCCTGACCAGGGAACCAGTTTCCCACAAATAGCCATTAATGCGCCTGATCTGAAGCAACGCCCTACAGCGGCTACTTCGGCAGACTTCTCACAATCAAGCAGCATCTTCAATGGACGAGGAGCAGAGTAATCCTTGACACTGACTAGAGCTACATTGTAATGTAGACTGTAATGTTGTAGCATCCCTTCTCTGCATTGCTCTTGGTCGTTAAGCAACACTTCAATCTGCAAATAATACAGTGATGAGACTTAACAGCATCTTAAAAGAACAGTAGTCACAGAGAACAATGAGTACCAACCCTCAAGTTTTCAACAATCTTTTTCTCGTCACCAGAATTTCTAACCAAGCTCGCTGATGTCAAAATTATTGTAGATCCATTCCATTCAATAAAAAACCCTGTGCATGCAAAAAACCTTTTTTCTCCTGCGTGCCATGATTCTGGTTATCAGCTAGTTGTAATCAAAGTCGAGATGAAATAGTAGATGGCACATCATTGTAATATCACCATTGAATGAAGCCAGTGCGACAACATTGTCATTTATGTTAGAAGCTTTTTCACCGAATTTTCTCCAGACACCTTCACCATAAATGTCACCAAAAGTCTCTTCAAAAGTATTAACCAAAATCATACCAGCTGGAGAAATATACATTGTAGATGAGTTGTTAGTGGTACAGGAGAGCTGTAAAAGGTCAACAAATTTAGAAGCACGCACTCACCTCCTGGTTTGTTTGATGGTAACTTAGGGTAACCCATGGATTCTAGATCTAACTGTTCCTGGTTGAGAAAATCTCCATGTACTTGTGCAACAAGGTCAAGTGATCAGCACTGACATACACTAATACTATACACAGAAAGTAAATTCGCTTAAATTCTGCAATAATGATCAGGATGAAGCAATAGTTATATAATGACAACAGCCTGAGCAAGAATTAACATTAGAAATAAGCAGCGTGCATGAACATACCCAAGAATGATGCTAACTGATAAGACCTAACAATAAGTGAAAGGGCCAGACTAGTTGATGTATAAATGAAAATGCTAAACTTGCACTTCTAAATACAAACCACTACAAACTGCAACAATTTGCATAATACCGCAATGTTAAGCAGTGCCTGTGTGCTCACCTTTTGGATGGCTGTTAGATTTCTCACCTAAGGGTCTTGCTCCAGACCTGCAGAACATAAAAATGATTAGTTGACTACTAACCTAAAAGGCAAATGGATCAAACCAGCACATTAATACGCAAAATGGTGCCAAAACTTACATCGATAGAATCATAGGCAAGGAACAAGATGGTTAAATGAGGACCTCAAGTCGTGTGGAAAATGTTTCATGAAAACATGATCATAATGCACATCCAATAAGAAAAACTGTTGGAATATTGTTACACATGTATGGTAGGCTTGTATAGTTACGGTTGTTACGGTTACACATGTATGGTAGGCATGTATAGTAGGCTATTATTAGGCTTTTATTGGTGTCTATCACCTCCTGTAATTCAGCCCATTGGCTTATATATAATGGCGCCCCTGGCTGTTGCCCAGTGTGGCCTTTGCCCCCAATCTGATCTTCCCACTCTAACATGGTATCAGCCGCATACCTGATCCTCCGCTTCCGCTGATCACGCGCCCAGGCCGCGACTCTTCTTCCTCGCGCCGCCGCCGCCACTCCTCTCCGCGCGTGTTCCCCTCACGACGTGTCCACCCACCCGGCGCTCCGCCCTCCTCTCTCTCCTGCCATGGCCGACGACGAGATCGTGCCCGATCCCACCGCGGCTCTTGCTGCAGCCCTCGCCGCAGCCCTTCCTGCCGCCGCTCCTCCGAATCCTGATGCCTCTCTGGCCACCATCAATATCAAAACTCACCTCCCCATCACCCTGGAACTTCACCCGCCCAATTATCGTGCCTGGCGTGAGCTTTTCACCACCCTCCTCGGCAAGTTCGGCGCTGGTCACCACATCGATGGTACGCCGGTGCCTGACCCGGTCACGCCGGTGTGGACGACGACGGATTTCTCTGTCCGATCCCTCCTCTACTCGTCCATTTCTCCGAAGCTGATGAACAAGGTGATGACGCCCGGCGCAAACGCCTGCACCATCTGGCTGGCGATCGAGGCGCAGTTCCAGAACAACAAGTTGTCGCGGGCCCTTGCGTTGGAAGCGGACTTCCGCAATCTCGCGCAAGGCAACCTCTCCTTCTCCGACTACAACGAGCGCCTCAAGTCGTACGCCGACGGGCTCGCCGATCTCGGATTCCCCGTCAACGAGCCGACTCTGGTCCTCACGCTCATTCGAGGCCTAAGTCCGACTCTTCGTCACACGGGGACCCTCATCAAAACCCGGGATCCCCTGCCGACGTTCAACACTGCGTGCTCCATGCTGGAACTTGAGGAGGTGGACCTCAAGACCCCGCAGTCTGGCGAACAAACGGTGCTGGTGGTGGCGCCTCAACCGCCGGCGCCCCAGCCGCCCGCTTCCCCTTCGGCGCCCCAGCAGTCCTCTTCTGCGCCGCAGAACAACAAGAATAGGAACAAGTACAAAAATCGCAACAGTGCGCCATCCTCCGGCAGGTCTGGCGCACCCGGCGGTTTCGGCGACTTCCGTCCGTTCCTGAACCCCTACACCGGCACCTTCCAGATGTGGCCAATGCAGCCTACCCAGGGCGTGCTTGGTCCACGTCCCGGCGTTCCGCATCAGGCCATGTTCGCTGGCGCCCCTCCCGGATTTCCTACTGCCGGCGCGCCTGCAGCAGCTGCAACGACGTCCGCCACGAACACCTGGGATCCCACTGCCTTGATCAACACGCTGAACTCCATGACCCTGCAGCAGCCCGACTGGTTCATGGATTCCGGCGCGTCCTCCCATCTCTCCAACGATCAGGGTATTCTCTCCTCCACTTCTCCTTCCCACACACCCACAAATATTCTTGTCGGCAACGGCTCTTCCATTCCCATCACCGCTCGTGGTAGTGTTGTTTTTCCCTCTCCTACCCGGCAATTTTCTTTATCCAATGTTTTAGTTTCTCCTCAATTAGTCACCAATCTTACTTCCGTGCGCAAGTTTACCATTGACAACCTTGTGTCTGTGGAATTTGACCTGTTTGGTTTGTCTGTGAAGGATCTGAAAACTAAGGCGCTACTCTATCGGTGCAATAGCTCCGGCGATTTGTACCCTTTCTTCACGACACCCACCTCCACTCGCGCTGTGTTGCTGGCTCTTGCAGAAGACATTTGGCATCGTCGCCTCGGCCATCCTAGCGCCAAAATTCTCTCAATTGAAGTCAGCCAACGCCATCTCTGTCGCCCCAAATAAAACACCTGCCACTCCTTGTCATGAGTGTCAGTTAGGAAAACATTTTCGTTTGTCGTTTGCTACATCTTTAACACGCACTCAGCGCCCTTTTGAGTTTATTCATTGTGATTTGTGGACCTCTCCGGTTCCCGGTGTGTCTGGCAATAAATATTATTTGGTGTGTTTAGATGATTTCACTCATTATCTCTGGACATTTCCCTTGAAACTGAAATCTGACACTTTTTCCACTATTCGCGATTTTCACACCTACATGTTAACACATTTTCAGTGTCGTATCAGTTTCGTCCAATGCGATAATGGTCGTGAATTTGATAACCACGCTGCTCGCTCCTTTTTTCTTTCCTAGGGAATTCGGTTCCGACTCTCTTGCCCGCACACTTCACCACAAAATGGAAAAGCTGAGCGTGTCATCCGCTCAATCAACAATATTCTTCGAACATTGTTGATTCAAGCCGGTCTTCCTCCCGCGTTCTGGGTCGATGCCTTACACACAGCCACCCACCTCTTTAACCTCCACCCCGCAAAAGTCCTCAAAAATATCACCCCACACTAGGCTTTGTTCGGCTCCAAGCCGTCCTATTCCCACCTCCGGGCTTTTGGATGTCGCTGCTATCCCAACCTATCGGCTACCACTCCTCACAAACTTGCGCCACGATCCACCGAGTGCAACTTTCTCGGCTACCCCTCCGATCACAAGGGCTACCGTTGTCTTGATCTCAAGTCTAACAAAATTATCACGTCCCGGCATGTCGTGTTCGACGAGCTCACATTTCCTTATGCCGCTCGTACCAGCACCCCTGCCTCTTCGTATTCGTTTCTTGATGACTTTGCAGATGATGATACGGTGCTCCCTGGTGCTCCTGCGCCTCTGCCCGGCGTGCCCGGCTCATTGCCGGCAGGAGGACCTGCCCCATCGCCCGGCACACCTGGATCCACGGTGCCGCACGGGCCTGCCCCGTCGCCCGACGCGACCGAACCGGCGCCATCCTCGTCGCAAGCTGCTGCAAGGGTGCCGGCGTCGCTGACCAGGCCAGCCCCGATGCACGGCGCGCCCGGTTCGATGTCAACGTCGCACGCCACGTGCACGCACGGCGCTGCTGGGGCGGGCACCTCTTCATCAGCGCCGAACGACTACAGCACCAGGCCGCCTATAACGGCTGTCTATACTCGCCGTCCACGTCCTGTGGAACTCTCCACCGAACAGCGCGCTCCCTCGCCGGCACCACCTGCTCCTCAGCAGGCCTCTCGTGCAGCTGCTCCTGCGCCGATTCCCGCCTCTCAGCGGTCTTCAGAAGCTCAGAAAGTACCCATTCCACCTCTCCAATGACCATCCAATGGTTACTCGAGCCAAGAGTGGGTTCCGCACTCCAGCCACTTTTCAGGTTGTCGGACCATCGCCCATTCCAACATCCTACAAGCAAGCTCTTGCTGATCCTAATTGGAAGAATGCAATGGTTAAAGAGTTCAATGCTCTCACGGCCATAGTCACATAAAACGGGTTCACCACCTTCGACCCTCGACCCAGGTTCATCGACCCCGACCCGGGTTCACGGGTTCACTTTCGACCCGAAGTGTAAAAATCTCTCGCAAGTAGCGTACCACGTACCACGACCCCGTACCTCGACCCCATCGACCCAGAAACTTTGTGACTATGCTCACGGCTAACAGGACTTGGGATTTAGTGCCTGCACCACCCAATGCCAACATTGTTACTGGGAAGTGGATTTATCGCCAAAAGCTTAAGTCTGATGGGTCACTGGATCGTTATAAAGCCCGTTGGGTGCTTCGTGGTTTCTCTCAGCAACCAGATGTCGATTTTGAGGAAACCTTTAGTCCAGTGGTGAAACCTGCTACGATTCGCACTATTCTTTCTCTGGCAATCAGTAGCAACTGGTCTATTCATCAACTGGATGTGAAAAATGCCTTCTTAAATGGTACTCTGGAAGAGACAGTTTACTCTCAGCAGCCATCCGGGTTCATTGATCCAGCCTTTCCACAGCATGTTTGCAAGTTGAACAAGTCACTGTATGGACTTAAACAAGCCCCACGCGCTTGGTATACTCGCTTCCAGTCTTTCATACTCTCTACTGGATTTTGCAGTTCCAGATGTGACACCTCCTTGTTCATCCGCAAGTCTGGCAATGACACTGCGTACTTGCTACTGTATGTGGACGACATCATTCTGACGGCCTCCTCCTCGGCACTACTTCAGCAGATCATTGCCTCCCTTCAACAGGAATTTGCTATGTCCGATCTTGGTGAACTTCATTATTTCCTTGGCGTCACTGCATCCCGGAATACCTCTGGTTTGCTGTTAACTCAAGATAAGTATGCCTTGGAGCTTCTTACCCGTGCCAAGATGCAGCACTGCAACCCCTGTGCCACTCCCATTGAAGTGAGCCCCAAGCTCCCTGCAGAGGCGGGTCCTCCAGTCGCCGACGCCTCCCTCTATCGCAGTCTAGCTGGTGGTCTTCAATACCTTACCCTTACACGGCCTGACATCACTCACGCCGTCCAACAGATCTGCCTGCATATGCATGATCCGAGGAACACTTCTCTCTTCTGAAGCGCATTCTTCTCTACGTCAAAGGCACTATCCAGTATGGTCTTCAGATCACTCGCAGCTCCTCTCATGATCTACTCCTTTACTCCGATGCGGACTGGGCGGGCTGCCTCGATACTAGGCGCTCTACCTCCGGCTTCTGTGCCTTTATTGGCGATAATCTGGTGTCCTGGTCTTCCAAACGGCAACAGACCCTCTCTCGTTCGAGCGCTGAAGCTGAATATCGCGGCGTTGCTAATGCTGTGGCTGAAGCATGTTGGCTCCGCCAGCTTCTTGCTGAACTTCATCGCCCGTTGTCTAAGGCTACGGTGGTCTACTGCGACAACATTAGTGTTGTATACCTCTCCACCAACCCGGTTCAACATCAGCGCACCAAGCACGTGGAAATTGATTTGCACTTTGTGCGTGATCGTGTTGCTCTCGGGGAAGTTCATGTTCTACATGTTCCAACAACACTTCAATATGCGGACATCTTCACAAAAGGACTGCCTACTGCTGTCTTCCAGTCCTTCCGCTCCAGCCTCAACGTCCGATCCTCTCCCGGCTGATACTGCGGGGGGCTGTTGGAATATTGTTACACATGTATGGTAGGCTTGTATAGTTACAGTTGTTACGGTTACACATGTATGGTAGGCATGTATAGTAGGCTATTATTAGGCTTTTATTGGTGTCTATCACCTCCTGTAATTCAGCCCATTGGCTTATATATAATGGCGCCCCTGGCTGTTGCCCAGTGTGGCCTTTGCCCCCAATCTGATCTTCCCACTCTAACAAAAACATACAGTTTTAAAATTGGCAAAGAAATATGATAAATGTAGTACAGGACAACTGTAAATCTGTGACACATGCCAAAGGTCAGCAAATATTTTGGTTGAGGTGGCAAAAGGGTTTACCTAACATCTTTTAGGAGAAGAGATGAGATACAATAACATAGGTGAACTAATCAAGGGCATACATCAATTAGACATACCTGCAAACCTTCAAAACTTTTGACTGTGCAAGACCAGTCTTCTTTTGCTGGGATGTCCAGTAATGCTCCAGATGCTTGAGAATTGTGCCACATGGTAGAAAAACAGCTCTTCTCATAGTCAAAAAAAGGTTCATGCCAACAAAGTTCCCATCAACAGAAAGAAGTGGCCCACCTTCCCAAGCCTAATAACACGATAAAGGTGACAGACACAACAAGGGTTACATCTGACCAAAATGAAGTTGTATAGGACAAGAGTTAAATATAAATTAAAAATCATTTTTATTGCCTACAGCAGCAATAACGGAAGCAGCAGCATGCATAACAGAAATAGAATAGAATGCTTGTATCTTCATGCAAGTGTACCTCAGAGAATTTACAATCAAGATCTTCATCATCCTCACATATCCCTGAATCACCATTCAATCCCACCCTCCTGACCATCATTTCACCAGAGACGTCACGCCCTACAACTAATACCTCACTATGGGGTAGAACTTCCCGTGCATGCTTGAAAAGTCCAACCTGAACATCAACAAAGGAACGGACATTGACAACAGCAAAGTTGCGATCTTTATCAAATTCAGCCACAAACCCAATAAACACATCATTGCCTTCAAGACGGACTTCAATCTACAAAATGATAAGGCAAGAAATGAGCATACAATTATCAAAGTAAACAAATTAGTAAAGAATGATCGTCAGCGCCAACCTTTAAGTCATCATGGTCTTTGTTTGTAAGATTGAGAGCTCTAAACAAACTTGAAGAAGTCAGAAACCTTGTAAGGTGGCTCCCCTGGCATTCCATAGCTATGCCCGAACATGAAAATAAAATTGTATCTCCTACAGAAGATCACAATTTAAATCATTTATAGCTGGATGAGTTTCAATATATATTAGTTGGAAGGCTAGGAACACTAAGCATGTATAATTACCATCGCACAAAGTAATTGAGGCAACACTTCTAGACAAATATAATTTTAGCTCATCACTGAGCCCAGTCCAAATATCTTTGTCCCCAAGGAAGTGACCTAGTTGAAGGAAATAAAACATTAAGGCAACTGTGAATAATCAAATAAAGCTGTGAAAATGTGTGGGAAAACCTAGCAGAAAAGAGGAAAATCTAGCAGACCTGAGGCCCATTCATCCTTGCAAACTCTTCTGTTCTGAGCTCTTCCAGTGAGATCACCACCACCCCTCTTAGCTTTGCGCATCCTCTTCATAACTGAAGCAGAACTTTCTTTTAGAAATAAAACAGAGGAGCAAAATTTGGGATCATAAGCGGAGAAGAAACAATATAAAACTATAACCAATAAACAATATGCAGCCACACAAATGAAAAACTCTCATGCCTAAGATTTCCTCTTATTCGTCTAGATGAGGCAATGCAAACATGTAGAGAGGTTTTGTAACAGAAAAGGCAGGTGGGGGCAATGGAGCCTAGTGAGAAACAAGTTCTTGATAATTCAAAAGAGGAACACTATAGAACTGATCTGAAACTGCCAAAGGATAACCTGTGTAGTGCTCTTACTCTGGTACCGCTGCTTGTTGATTAGCAATCATACTAGATTCTTTAAGCGGGTTTATAAGCAAACATTGCATACTTGAAAAACTCTCATTATTAAGATATCCTCTTGTCCATCTAGAAGAGGCAATGCAAACATGTAGAGAGGTTTTGTAACAGAAAAGGTAGGTGGGGGTAATGGAGCCTAGTGAGAAACAAATAGTTGTATGCTGCACTGAAACAAGCTCTTGATAATTCAAAAGAGGAACACTACAGAACTGATCTGAAACCGCACAAAGATATCCCATGTAGTGTTGTTACTCGGGTATCACTACTAGTTGATTAGCAATCATATAAGCAGGTTTCTAAGCAAACATTGTATACTAGAACGCCAATATTGTACCACCCAAACAAGCTATCTTGTTGAGAGAAGTTGACTCGCTGAAGTAAAGTTCCAAACTTCCAATCAGATGGATGTATGTAATCAGCTAGATGTACCAAGAATAAGCACCACTACACCCCCATACAACGGCTGGATGTACCAAGAAAAAACACCACTACACCCCCCGGGATGAAAGCGGTCAGAAGCGATCAGGATAGACCCCTTCTCATTTTCACTTTTACATTGGAATACGAAAACGAAATCGAAATCTGGAAAGCCAGAAACAAAAATGAACACGAACGGGATATCACGATACATCGAAAACGAACTAATTCAAGCGAAAACATGTCGATAACGATCGGGATGTGGAAGGAAAACCAGGAACACCGACCCATAGTCCATAACGATTAGAACCCAATACAACAAGTCGACCAAGACATAACATAACTGCATAAGCAATTGTAATGGACTAATGATAGCACCATGGCAACATGCACGAAGACACAAGTTTTAAATATTTAAACATAACATATGTGATGATTGCTCAAGTGCATAAGCAGTTCAGCACACTCGCTGCTTGCCCGGCTGCCGCACAGTGCCACATTCACACAGACACATAGTTTAATAGTTGACCACATGTCCACGGACCACAAGCAAAAATAAAAGTTTAAGTCTCAGCCTCACTAAACAGAAGTGAACAAACACAAGCACTAGAACTAAACAACAGAACAGTAAGTCATAATTCTTGGTTAAAAGCTACAGCCTATAGCTCATCGGCATCATTCATGATGTCAGGATCAGTGTCCATGTCATCTTCCTCATTCTCCGCCTCAATCGAGTCAATCTGTTACTTTCAAAAAAATCGAGTCAATCTGTCCCTCACTTTACTATTTTCATTTTGTACCCTAAATTCACAGTAGCCAGCACGTTACTTCTAACACACATCTTACCTGAATTAGAAGCCGGTGGTGGTGGAGGCTCCAGAAGGCGGCGCACACGCTTGGTCTTGGTCTTGTTCTTTGCCTTAGATGCAGAACGAGAAGGACCTTCTCCGGTGGGGGGGGGCAATCATCTTCGGTGGCTTCTTCGGGGCCATGCCGCCGTCAACTGGAAGCGGCAGGCCGGCAGCACAGAAAGATTGGCGCTGGGGAGGGAGGCGTTTCTCCGGACGGCGGCGTGGCTGGAACAGGCGTCAGGGAGGTTCAGGGCGGTGGTGGCAGGAGCAGGCGGCGGCGTGGCTGGAGCAAGCTTCAGGAGGTGCCAGGTGCGTCTCCGGGTGGCGGCGGCTGGGACAGGCGGCGACACGGAGGAACGGAATAAGTGAAGGCGGCCGCAGAAGAGCTCGGGATGGATGGGGCCACGGACTCACGGTAGAGACGAGACAGAATAGGATTAACCCTGATTATGAATTATGATGGGCTGGGCCTTTTGGGGAGTTGATGTTGGGCCTTTAAGTGGACTGGGGGATTTTGAGTGGGCTAGAAAAATGTAGATCTCTCTCGACCTCTCTTTCCCCTTGCTACAGTTTTCTAGGGCGAAAAAAAAGAGGTGATTGCCTTCCCGGCACTAATTTTGCTGAATTCCTTGCCTCTGGCGGCTTCTTCGGCGCCGGTGGGTAAGGGATTCGGGGATTTTGTCTCTGGTGTCCATACCTCCTACTATTATACCTTCAAGTAGGCTAGGGTTAGCTCCTCCTGGTGGTCGGTATGCCAACCACTAGTACTACTTCCCTCCATTTTCACATCACGTGTGCAGCGCACGCGCGGCATCCGAGGGGAGCGAGCAGAGGCTCTCCCCTGCGCGTGCCGCGCACGTGAGCGGCAGTGAAGAGGGAGCTGGGCCTCGCGCTGATGCTCGAGATGGGCCAGCGGCGCGGTGGACTGGGCCGCGGTGGCTGGCTTGCGGGGCTGAGTGAGCCTGAGGGGGAGGGCGCGAGCTGGGCTTGATAGAGGGTTGGGCCAATTGATGAAACGCAAGGGAGGGAGGTATAGGAGGGAGTTTGGGCCCAAGGGATTAAGGAGAGGTTTTCTATTTTCTACACATGGATTTTAGGAGAAAGGGCTACATCCAAGCACCCACAAGATAAAAAAACCAAATCACTCATGCATCTATACTACATGGTGCACAAGATTACTGTAAATTCGGTTTGAGAGAGGATTAGAACTTCATTTGAAATCAGGGTTAGAAGGGGAAACATTTGATTTAAGTTTGACCTAATACTACATGCAACACAACATCAGTAATGCTCTACGAAAAAAATTAATAAGTTGGGTTTTTCATTACTTGCAAATCTATGGGTTGTTACAATCCACCCCTTATAGGACTCTCGTCCTTGAGATTGAATGCACTCACTTAGTGAACAGGTGTGGGTACTCATTCTGCATTCATCTTCTGTATGGTGGTGCCATAGAACCTTGCAAAGCGGGATGATCTTGCTCTTGGTCTTCTTGATAGCTTTGTCCAAAATTCTAACAGGGTGTTCCAAGTACTCCAATGTGTTGTATAGACCCACTGCTTCTTCTAACCTCAGACGCTTTCTCAGCTGTGAGACATGAAACACTGGATGTACTACAACTAGGCCTTCTTGCAATTCCAGCTTGTAGGAGAACTTCCCAATTCTACTCAAGATCTGGTAGGGTCCAATAAAGCGAGGTGAAAGCTTTCCATAGATGTCAGACCTCTTAGTGCCTCTGAGGGGTGTCACTTTAAGTTACACCAAATCTTCAACATGGAAGCAGAGATCCCTCCTTCTAATGTTTGCATAGCTCTTCTGTCTGCTCATAGTGACCTTCAGGCTTTCTGCAACCTTAGCAACATTCATTTTTGCCTCTTTGATCTTCTTCTTCCCAAAGATAGATCTTTCACCGACTTCTAACCACATCAATGGGGTTCTACACTTCCTGCCATAGAAAGCCTCTAATGGTGACATCTCCAAGTTGGACTGGTAGGTGTTGTTGTAGAAGAACTCCGCATATGGTAAGCCTTTGTCCCAATTAGAGCCGTATGTCAGTATGCAAGCTCTAAGCATGTCCTCAATGATCTGTTTCACCACTTTTGCATGCATATCTGCACAAGAATGGGATGCTGAGCTATACTCGATGTTTGTTCCCATTGCTTTCCGCAAGTAATCCTAGAACTTGGCTACAAACTTGACTTTGTCAGATGCTATGCTGCTAGAAATCCCATGCAGTTTAAGAATCTCGGTAATGTACATGTGCAAGCTTGTCAACTGTATAGCTGACTTTGATGGGAATGAAGTGGGATGCTTTGCTGGCGCGATCCACAATTACCCATATCTAGCTATATCCTTCTTGAGTCTTGGACAATCCTGTGATGAAATCCATTCTCCCATCTATAGACTAGAATTTCTACTTGCTTGAGAAGTCCTGCTGGCCTTTGATGCTCAGCCTTGATTTGTTGGCATGTATCACAATGGGCTACATGAGCGGCTATGTCAGTCTTCATTTGCCTCCACCTGAATCTTTTCCTCAACTCTGAGTACATCTGGGTGCAATTGAGGTGGTTGGAAAACTTGGAGCTATGAACTTCAGAGAGGATGAAGTCTCGAATCTCTTGATCTATGGGTAAACAAATTCGTTCCTCGAACCATAGAGTACCATGTTCATCAACCCGACATGGCGACATCTAAGGAGGTGTTTCCCTTTTAGCTTCTGCAAGAGCATATGTGTCTCAAGACATCCTTTTTGGGCCCATTTGATCTAAGTCATCCTTCATTCTAAGCTCTTTCATATAGTTAGGTTCAACAATCTCTAGTTTATTTTTTAGAAATTGTTTGACTTACTTTTAGTCTTGCTAATTTTCAAAAAAATAGAATTTTCTAACAGGCCTCTTTTCTTTAATGGTTAATATTTAGCTTTATGTCAAATAAATTGTTAACGAGTGGATGAGATTTTACGTATGTTATGCCCATGTGGCTATCTGTCATGAGATTCTATGTATACTCGTAGCAATGCACGAGCACTCAACTAGTCTAATGAGAAAAAAAGAACTGCCTCCACATGCCATAAGTCCATAACAACTGTAAATTGTTCCATCATTTGCAGAAAAACAGGCAAACCATTTTGCTAGGATCTGTTCCAGTTTTCAACCCCTGCCTTGCAATCCCAAGCAATCGGCGATAGTTATCACTTTCCAAGCCTAGCATGCAAATAATGCAACACGGTTCAAACACTGTTGCCACTAGGAGAACGAACAGACGCCCTGTTCGCTTTGTAGAAAAGTCATGACAGAAAGTACTGTTTACCAATTTATTGTGAGAGAAAAACACTACTGAATGGCTGGCTGATTTGACTTATAAGCTCAAGCGAACAGGGCTAGAGTATTGCAAAGCAACATCAACTCCAGTCTCTAGGGGCATCTTAGCCGTGTTCAGCATGGAGCAACATCAGGCGCTGCAGAATGCTGTAATAGCAGTACCAGGCTGCACAAACTAAGGCACCATAGAAACTGTACTAGTACAACTGTTACCAACCACCAAAAGGTTATTTCTCAAGTAAGCATGAAGCTATTCAACATTAGTTCGACTTGCACTATCTTAGGCAAAATAGATTATGAACCTTTGGCATCGCTAAATGCTGACTCTACCTATACCATAATAGTCACTAGAATAAGCTGAAGGGAAAAGATTACTCTTTGTGTAACACCACCCATATAACAATGAATCCATTTGGGAGAAGAAAAAACACCACATGAGAAATAGTTTTTAGCACTCTTCCTTGAAAACCAACATTTCAATTTAGTAAAATAAAAGTTAGTTCAGCCCTTTTGTTTAGCAACAAGGCTCCCATATAACAAATACAATACACGATATATGGAGTCTACATCTAACTGTTCCTGGTCGAGAAAATCTCCTTGTACTGGTGCAACAAGGTCAAGTGATCGTGTTCAAGAAAAAAAATACAAGGTCAAGTGATCAGCACTGGCATATACTAATATTATACACATAAAGTAAACTAGTGAGGGACCCCGTGCGAGGCGAAGGTTGTTGACAAAAAAAAGAGGGAAGATGGAATAGCAACAGGCGCGGATGGAGCTGTAATAGGATCCGGTAGTGTGGATAACGGGGTGGACACTGTTTACCAAACTGGTATTGTGGGGTAACAGGTGAGTATTGTTTACTAACGGGTAGAAATAAAGTAACGGGTAACACTGTAGATGAACAGTAAGTTACGTGGGGAGGAGATCCGTTGTTGTTGATGAACAGTGACAATCACCGAATTTAAAGATCTGCTAGTGTGGGCCCCGTGCTTCGCACGGGTGGTTTCTCTTTATTTTTTTGGTGTTTTTTTACTGGAAGGAGGTGTGATGGGGGAGAAGGGAAAGGATAGAAACGTGCAAGGCTAACGGTTACTATTGATGAACAGTAACATGTGAGGGGTGGAAACCCGTTACTATTGATGAACAGTGGTCGTCACCGCGTTTAAAGATCTACGTAGATTTACTAAATTCTGCAATAATGATCAGAATGTAGCAACAATTATATTATGACAATAGCCTGAGCAAGAATTAACATTAGAAAGAAGCAGCATGCATGAACGTACCCAAGAATGATGCTAACTAGTAAGAACTAACAATAAGTGAAAGGGCCAGACTAGTTGATATATAAATGAAAATGCTAAACTCGCACTTCTAAATGCATACCACTACAAGCTGCAACAATTTGCATATATACCACAATGTTAAGCAGTGCCTGTGTGCTCAGCATTTGGATGATTGTTAGATTTCTCACCTAAGGGTCTTGCTCCACACCTGCAGAACATAAAATGATTAGCTGACTACTAACGTAAAAGGCAAATGGATCAAACCAGTGCATTAATACGCAAAATGGTGCCAAAACCTACATTGATAGAATCATAGAAAAGGAACAAGAGAGTTAAATGTGGACCTCAAGTCGTATGGAACATGTTTCATGAAAACAAGATCATAATGCACATTCCAATAAGAAACACATATAGTTTTCAAATTGGCACAAGAAATATCATAAATGTAGTACAGGACAACTGTGAATCTGTGACTGTGACACATGCCAGGTCGGCAAATATTTTAGTTGAGGTGGAAAAAGGGTTTACCTAACATCTTTTAGGTGAACTAATAAAGGGCATACATTAATTAGACATACCTGCAAACCTTCAAAACTTTTGATTGTGCAAGATCACAACCACCCCTCTTAGCTTTCCGTGTCCTCTTCATAGTGGAAGCAAAACTTTCTTTTAGAAATAAAATAGAGGAGCAAAATTTGGGATCATAAGTGGAGAAGAAACAATATAAAATTACAACCAAGAAACAATATGCTGCCAAAGAAATGAAAAACTCTCATTATTAATATTTCCTCTTATCCGTCTAGAAAAGGCAATGCAAACATGTAGAGGTTTGTAACAAAAAAGGCAGGTGGGGGCAATGGAGTAGTGAGAAACAAGTTCTTGATAATTCAAAAGAGGAACACTATAGAACTGATCTGAAACTACACAAGGATATCCTGTGTAGTGCTCTTACTCTGGTAGCACTGCTTGTTGATTAGCAATCATACTAGATTCTTTAAGCGGCTTTATAAGCAAACATTGCATACTTGAAAAACTCTCGTTATTAAGATATCCTCTTGTCTATCTAGAAGAGGCAACACAAACATGTAGAGAGGTTTTGTAACAGAAAATGTAGGTGGGGGTAATGGAGCCTCGTGAGAAACAAATAGCTATATGGTGCACTAAAACAAGCTCTTGATAATTAAAAAGAGGAACACTACAGAACTGATCTAAAACCGCACAAAGATATCCCATGTAGTGTTGTTACTCTGGTACCACTACTTGTTGATTAGAGATACTATAAGCGGGTTTCTAAGCAAACATTGTATACCAGAACACCAATATTGTACCACCCAATCAAGCTATCTTGTTGAGAGAAGTTGACCCGTTGAAGTAAAGTTCCAAACTTCCAATCACATGGACATATGTACCACCCACACTGCTTGCTCGGCTGCCACACGGTGCCATATTCACACAGACATATAGTTTAATAGTTAACCACATGTCCACAGACCACAAGCAAAAACAAAAGTTTAAGTCTCAGCCTCATAAACACAAGTGAACAAACACAAGCATTAGAACTAAACAACAGAGCAACAAGTCATAACTCTTGGTTAAAAGCTACAGCCTATAGCTCATCGGCATCATTCATGATGTCAGGATCAGTGTCCATGTCATATTCCTCATTCTCCTCCTCAATCGAGGCAATCTATCCCTCACTTTACTATTTTCATTTTATACGCTAAATTCACAGTAGCCAGCACGTTAATTATAACACATATCTTACCCGAATTAGAAGCTAGTGGTGGTGGAGGCTCCAGAAGGCGGCGCACACTCTTGGTCTTGGTCTTGTTCTTTGCCTTAGATGCAGAACGAGAATGGGCAGTCATCTTCAGTGGCTTCTCCGGGGCCATGCCGTCACCAACCGGAGGCGGCAGGTCGGCAGCACAACAAGATTGGCGCTAGGAAGGGAGGCGTTTCTCCGCGTGGCGATATGGATGGAGGAGGCGTTAGGTGGCTGATGTTGGGCTAGGACTTTAGGTGGCCTAGGGGTTTTTGAGTGGGCTAGAAAAACAGGATATCCAAGCGGTTGTGCCCGCGGCAATAAGGATATGCCTACCTTACGCGCGCTCACCTTCCTTCACCTGATGCATCAGCAATTCAGCATCAGCATCACTTCTGTCTCGCGATTTCGTGTGACAACAACACGACTAAGGATGAAAACTGACTTCCAATCAGATGGACGTATGTAATCAGGTAGATGTACCAAGAATAAGCACCACTACACCCCCATACAACGGCTGGATGTACCAAGAAAAAAACACCACTACAACCCTTGGGATGAAAGCGGTCAGAAGCGATCGGGATAGACCCCTTCCCATTTTCACTTTTACATTTGAATATGAAAATGAAATCAAAACCTGGAAAGTTGGAAACAAAAATAAACATGAACTAACGGGATATCACGATGTATCAAAAACGAACTAATTCGAGCAAAAATATGTCGATAACGATCGGGACGTGGAATGAAAAATGGGAACACCGACACGTAGTCCATAACGATTAGAACCCGATACAACAAGTCGACCACATAGACATAACATAATTGCATAAGCAATCGTAATGGACTAATGATAGCACCATGGCAACATGCACGAAGACACAAGTTTTAAATACTTAAACATAACATATGTAATGATTGCTCAAGTGCATATGCAGTTCAGCACACTCACACTGCTTGTCCGGCTGCCACACGGTGCCACATTCACACAGTCACTAGAATAAACTGAGGGGAAAAGATTACTCTTTGTGTAACACCACCGATATAACGATGAATCCATTTGGGAGAAGAAAAAAGCATCACACGAGAAATAGTTTTTATCACTCTTCCTTGAAAATTAACATTTCAATTTAGTAAAATAAAAGTTGGGTCAGCCCCTTTGTTTAGCAAAAAGGCTCCCATATAACAAATACAATTCCACCAAACAACCTAATAAAAAGGAAATCAAACCAAGGAAGGAGTGCTTTGTGGAAAATCATTATTAAATAAAGCTCAATAACTACCGACAAGAAGCAATCACCCATGAAACAAATCATCAGCGTCATACAATCACTCATTTTTTTCTTCTCAGATTGTAGATTCAAGGAACCAGTCCAAAAACTAACAAGTAAACAAGTCGTTACTGACAGTGAACAGTGAACACCACAAACACACGGCTGCTGTCCACAAATTAGCATGTGAAACAATAATGGTGAAGAAGATAAACTCATAACAGAGAATGCCAATACGCTGAAGGATTAATCTCATCCCAACTTTATACGAATGTTTTTATCAAGAGTGTGGATCCATATAAATAAAGTATTGCATGTAGATAGCAGATCCACTAGCATGCTGAAACGCATGCTCAGCCTCCATTGACCAAAGCTTCGGCCCTCCACTTTGGAAAAATGGAGAAGAAAGAACATCGCTATCAACATCATCTTCCATTTCATCTTGTATTCAAACTTTGTCAACCCATTTGTGCAGGCCGCAGACACACTCATACATCAATCCCTTTTGATTAGTCCATACATCCACTACCAAAAAAGCAGCCCCCACCACAAAGTGTATGGCTAGTGCACTACAGCCCCGGAAAGAAACATTATGAGAGCATGCCAGACTCTTTAGCAGCTCTCTCCATCACTCACACTCATAGGGGGCATTGAAAGATGTAGGAGCATGAGCAGGTTATTGCTTACCATATCCTCGCAATTAAAGCACCTTTGAACAAAAGATCGGAAAGGGAAAGGCGATATCATATACCATTGGTACAACTTCAAGTGGAGAGGATCTTTTAGGTCTTTTCCTGCCTCCTTGTTAGTGAATCGAAACCAGCATTTCTATCTTACACTTTGATAGGTTAACACCTGCTAGTAGTCGTAAGGATGCATGTTACGGTTGCTGCCACTATACTAGGAAGGAGTGTTGGGTTCTGGTTTCACTGGTTGTCCATCCTGTGAATGTTGTGTGTCATAGATTGCCATAGCTAGCGAGATGGGCATCATGCAGAGTGCTTTGGACTGGAGAAATTGCATCGCTGCCCCAATGTCTTCTTCCATCAGCTTTGCAACCTGTCTTTCTGTGCCATCGGTTGACCACTTTTCCCAAATCTGCTGTTTGCTCCCACTATCACTTGCTTCCCCCTAACGAAATCAAAGGAAGATCCAAATTCAACAACAAATATATACAAAAATATCGAGATGGAAAAGGACATTCAAATTAATTTTTCAAGTCACAACAGACAACACGGTCACTCAAGAAAGAAATAAAGCTCGTTATATTATAGCAACCTGAGGGTATGTGAGGTGTCAGAAATTGGGCTATGAAGCATGGTTAGGGCATATAAAAAAAACCCTAGATGACAGAGATAATGATGGTAAATCTAGAAAGTATGGCTGGTATACTTCATCAAGCTGCTGTATAGTAAAGATGAAATCATTTGTTGGTTTGAACTGTAGGCCTACAGTGGTTGTCACTGAAAGCAAGGAGTAGAAACAGTTTGTAGTGACATAAAAAAGATATCATAAAATGAGTAAAAAAACTTATTGAAACAAGATGATGAATGGACTGCGCCTTTCAACACCATTGCCTAGAAAGCGCAAGAGAGAAATTTCAACAAGAGAAACACGTATGTCAATGACAAACTTCTAAAGGCATTTACAAATTGTAAATGAAATTATTCTTGCAAGAAAAAAACAACCAAAATGTATGTTGTGTCCTGATAACAGGATACATAGCATATTTGAACCAAACCTGTTATTAGTTGCAATTCTAACAAAGTAACAATTATCAAGTGTCGGTATGAAAACCAGGATCACAAATGTTTCGAGTTTGCCCAATCAGCATTCAACAAAATGAAAAAATTGGCAATGGTTAAGGGTTTAAAACTTTGAAGAGTTATAGTTAAGATTTACAAAACCACACAAACGAGCAATTGGTTCACAGTTATACCACAGTTGTGGCGATACGATGATGCCTTGATTTGATATGGCAGAACAAATAATCCAAGAGCACAAGCAAATTATGCTGATAATCTCATGACAGTAAAAGTGAAGTTACCAGAGGGCAATAGTCAGAGTCACAAATCACAGGCTTACCTTAACTGAAAGTGGGATATCAGCAACCAGCTGTGCCACAGCACCAGCACCGCCCAGCCTGCTCATGCTTAGAACCTAACATTACAGAATCAACGTCCCATCAGTGATCAAACAAGTAACTCAACTGGTGGTTAATGATTCAAAGATGTTAGCATATTGAGCTGAACCTTGACTTGAAGCCTCAGAAACTTCACATAATCGAGGATCTCATCTAGCATAGCTGCCCTATCTGTCTGCATAGTTTAAAAATGAAACATAATATCAGAAGTTTCTGTGTGTCATCTTTTAACCTTACATGGTGAATGACACTCTGGATCTGGGAATTCAAAATCATGTGTTGTCCCAAATATTTACATAATCCTGAGGATACATGCTTGCTTATCTCAAAAGTAAAGGCATACTACACTCATGTAGCACAATTCCCGGTGAGATGGCAATAAGTTCTTCAAAAGCACAAGACTTGATTGTCAACACGACAATGAGGAACAAGCACAACAATAATATAATATCGTCAGAACATCATAGCCTAGATCACTTGCTGAGATTCTGTCAGTGGCAAGCATGTGAACTAGGACTATAGGGTCTTTGCCTATATAATAACACCTACAAGTATGATAACACTAATACCTTGTTTGTATTGGGCACCAATTCCTGTAGGGCCCTCATCCTTTCTGCTATTCTCTCTCTTCTTAGCTGCAGTAGATCAAATATGGTTCAAAACACTGCTGAATAAGAAGATAGAGGACTGTAAAACGAGAGAAAATGAAAAGTGAAAAACACAGATCTTAAACTAGGTGTGGACATCCATAACAATAAGCACAAGCAGCAGGCATGATTCTCCTGCTATCAGAAGCATGCAACTGAAGTTCTAAGCAAGAAGCTACCTTAAAGGAAAAGCATATGCTCCACGGCTGCAACATAATATAGAACATGAATCATCCAACTTAGACTGGAATACAATGGCATGGCAGCTGAGACTTAAGGAAAAATACCACATGCCCCCCGTGCCGCTAAACTGCAGCACATAATCTAGCTTAACACTTTGAACCTGTGGTTACTGATTGCTTGCAACCAAAGAAAATGCAGAGCATTGAAAACAAGAGATGAGACAATTTTGAAGCTGATCGGTCAATCACAGAGTGCAAAACGAGACATGTGACAAATGGTTGCCTGAGCATGTTGAACAAACAACCCATTTCTAAACCACAACACTGAACGGAAAACTAATAATATCCCTCCCTCCCTCCTAAAAATACCAGGTTACGACTTATATATACAGATCACACGTCAGAACAACATTAATTCTGAAACCAACGACCCAGGCCACACGATTTTTAACTGCAGAGATCGTTTCGTTACCCTCTCTGCGATGCTGTGGGGGTCCGTCGCCTGCCCACGCCGCGCCCGCACCTTTGGTCTCGGTCCCGGCGGTTGTGGCCCGACAGCCGCCCCGCCTTGCTTCGGCTGCTGCGCGTGGAACACCTAAAACCCAGCCAGAACACACCCAAAAAAAAATGGCACAGTTAGGGGGGAAAAGCGCTGCAAATTAGCCACGAAAACACGCATGGTTTTACACCCCCGCTGCAGCGTGCAGAGTACCTGGGTAGGCGGGGTGGCGCGGAGGCGGGGCGGCTGCACACCGCCGCCGAACACCGGCGGGAAGAGCCCGGGGAGCTGCACAGCCTCCCGATCCTGCAGAGGCGAGCGAAGAGCTTAGCACACCGCACGCACGCACGCGCTCGTTTGGTAGGTGCAAGTGCAAAGGCGAAAAGCCAGAAAAGGGGAAAGCGGGCACGATGGTGGCGCGCTCACCGCCTTGCCACCGTCGGCGTGCTTCCCGCTTCCGGAAGCCTCGGCGGCCGCGGCGTCGAGGCTGAGCGCAAGGGAGAAGGGCTGGTCCCCCGGTGCGCGCCCGCCGCCCGCAGCCGCGCCGGGGTAAGAGCCGCCGGCCGCCATGGAGAAGAACTGGTCGAAGAAATCGTCTTCCGGGCCCTGCGGCGGCGGTTGCCCAGCCATGTCCTGGCACCGAGGGGCCCACTGTGCCCCCCGGCAACGGTAACTGGTTGCTCGGCCTCGCTCTGCAGCTGCCACCGACGGCCCGGGACGGAGGCCGTTTGCTCGTCGGCGAGTGAAGTGGGGATCGAGGACTGGTGGGTGGGTCGCTTCGCCTTTTATTGACTCTCCCGGTCGCCTCACGGCGAGGTGGGCCCTTAGCCTCATTTTTTTTTTTTGAGCAAAACCCTTCAGGCGTGGGCTCGTGAGGCTATCCGCACTCATGGACCTCTATATTCATCCTCTATACGTCCTAGTCAGCAACATTCTCTCCTCTATACTCAATTCTTCTGCACCCATCCATCCTCTATATCATCCTCTATCCACTCTATCCATTGTGGGATCCACTTGTCACCTTATCTAAATATATCCATGTGTGATCTAGTTTTGAAAGATTTATTGAGACGAATTTAATGGTGCAATCGAAATTTAATTTGGATTTTTGGTTTGTGAGTTATAGTATTTTTTCCTTTGTTTAGCTAGTGGAGTCCGCCACTGCCCACTATAGAGTAAGCACTGTACTACTCTAAATATAGAGTGAGAGAAAGGATAGAGTATCGTTTTAGAGTACCCACTGCAGCATTTTTTACTCTATATTCATACTCTAAAGCTTTAGAGTATCCTTTAGAGTATCCCACTGCGGGTAGTCTGAGCACGAAAAAAGATGGTAGTAAAAAAGGGCCGATCGCCTATGGACTTCGGTTCTGTAATTACGACAAGCCTTTCTCGGTATGTGTTCATCTTTTCAGTGCTTATATGTATTTGGAGTATAATGTATTTGGTTTGAGAAACGAGTTTATCGTCTTGTCACTTTTCATCATTTTTTTATTTGGTTCGTAAAATGGAAGGAGTTGATCCATCATCATTTATATTCTTCACAAGTTAATTAATAATTAGTAATCCATCGATTTCAAATTATAAGACGTTTTGACTTTAGTACAAAGTTTTTACTATGTACTTTATAGTAAAAGGAATCAATTTAGAAAAAATAAAACATCTTATAATTTGGAATGGAGGGAGTTCTAGTATGAGAAATAGAGTTATTCCATCAAATTTGAGAAATAGACTCATGATGCATCACCTCATCTAAAATAATTTGATTCCTCAAACCAAACACCTAAGTTTTCTACCGCCTTCGTTCAAAATTACAAGACGTTTTCACTTTTCTAGATTGATAGTTTTTGCTTTGTATTTGATATACACTGTGCCTAGGTACATAGTAAAAACAATACATTTAGAAAAACCCAAATATCTTATAATTTAATAAAACAGTAGGAACAAGTAATAGGACCTTATAACTTTGTCTTTCTCTCTTCTCTGCTATTTTTTTCAAAAAAAAATGTTTCTTATAGGAAAAAAGTCATTTTAACCATCATCAAACTAAGTTTGGTCCCCATTTCTCTACCTCACCTATAATAAAAAAAAAGACTAAAGACTTAAGTAACTTTTAAAACCGTTATTTTGTCTAGATGGCAATTTCGATCTGTACAACATCGACATCACGTCAGCTATCACAAACTGTGCATATTTCGTTTTGGAATGATTCACCATGGAGTGTGCAAAACTCCCCTAAATGCAGTTTGGGTCGCATGTTGCCAAGTCGGCAACTGCCTGCTGCGCTGCTCGCTCTCCCGCTGCAACCACCGGCCGGCGGCCGGCGGTATGCAATACGTGAGGCCGTTTGCTCGTCGGCGAGTGGAACACGGGACCATGGGCGTGGATGCGGTCCTAATGGGCTTTAACTGTGCTGAAGAAATGATGGGTCCACTCCGTCCGAGCATGTGGAGAAGAGAACAACTGGTTCAAGATACGGAGCCCATGCAAGGCCCAGTGTTTCGATACAACATTAGAGAATTCAATTCAATTGTCAGGGTCCTCGGTGATTGTTGATGGCGACCTCGCAGACGGCGACAACTTCACCGTGCACATGAAACTCGTTGAATCAATCTAGTAAAGTGAACATGAAACTCGTTGAATCAATCTAAAAATTAAACTCGTTAAAAACACATGGCCTACGCGGCTACGCGCACATGTCTCCTAGGTAGCTTGAAAAGTCTCTTTGGTTGACTGTAACCCCGCCGTACGTATTGCCAAACGGCGCAGCCAGCCCCTGGACGCCCGGGCGCAAGCCAGCGTCCGGACGCACCTGCTGTCCGTTCAATTCGAGACGTGATAGCCCTGGCCAGAGCGTGCGGTGCGCTTGCATCACTCACGGCGGCCCGTCCTCCGTTCGGCCCGTCCTTCGTCCACACTCCGACACCGCGTTCGCTTCCGGTCGTCGGCCTCGGCCCCGCTGCGCCTCACCCGTAGCCCGGCGCACCCCCTGTCCCCCAACGCGCCCCTGCCCCCGTTCCCCATCTTTCCGCGTTCCCCGCCACGCCCCTATGTCAAGAGCACAAAACACTTCAAAATGCAACATCGCAAAAAATATATGAACTATGTAGTGCAACATCGCAAAACTACGTAGTGCAGCATCATAAAGCTATGTACTGCGACATCAGAAAAATATGTACTGCAACATCGAAAAAATATGTACTGCAACAGCAAAAAATTATGTACTGCAACGTCGCAAAATCAACTATGAAACATGGAAATGGAAAATAACTCAAAAATCACCTTTCAGTGCGGGAACATTTGAAAAAAGGAAATTTCAACAATTAAAATCACCTGTTGCAACAATCCCAACATTAGAACTCCATTTTTGCAATACATGAATTACCCTATTGCAACAATCGAAAATCATCAGTTGCAACATCCTAAAAATCCCCTTGCAACACAGAGAAATAGCAAAAAGGCGTACAAACAACAAGGAGGATGGGTTCGATGTGCGGGCTGCCCCATCACCTTCGAGCTCGCCGAAGGGAAGAGTGAATAAGACCACAGAGCTCGCCAGAACCTTAGCCACCGTCGCCTCCCTCAGATACAGAGGAGGAGGAAGAGGAGGAAGGCTCAGATTCATAGGAGGAGGAGGAGGCTCAGATCCAGAGGAAAACCGACCTACCTCGTCGGAGCTGCCACCGTCATTCTCGTCTCCGGTGGGAGGAGCAGGAGCGGGGTCACTGGGGAGCATGGGGGTCGCAACTAGCCCTGGGCATAATTAACCGAAGACCGAAGACCGAACCGAACTAACCGAGACCGAGACCGAAGTGACCGAGACCGAAAATTTCGGTCACAAGTTCGGTCTTCAGTTTGAAGTAACCGAACTAACCGGACTTAGTTCGGTCATTACCCTCGGGTAACCGAACTAACCGAATTAACCAAACATTTGAATTTTGTTGATATAATATGTAATTTAGACTATTATTAGTGATATAATATTTATTCTAGCGGGGTCACTGGGGAGCGTGGGGGTCGCAACGGATGTCATGGAGAGGGAGGGAGGGAGGGAGTGCGGGGCGGGTGGGGTGGCAGCGAATTGGCGCGCGGGCACAACATCCGTCCCAGGGGCGGCCCGAAGAGCGGGTGGGCGGAGAGGCAGCGAGTGGGCATGGGGGAGCGGGGGCGCGGGGCGCGGGGGGTGGGGTGGGATGGGGGGAGAGGGTGGGAGCGGCCGGGCGAAGCGGCAGCATGTGGGCGCGTGGGAGTTAAGGGGCACGGGATGGGATAAGGAGTGGGGGTCACGTATCGGGGCCGCGTTTGGACGCGAGTTCGGGATGGATGTCCTCGTAGAATCATTATCAAACCGTGGATTAGCTGGATGCATAGGTGTGGCAGATGCAGTGGATTAGCTGCTTAATACAATTTGGGATAGCGCCAGCTAGTGGGACAGCGATGCTATAGAGCACCTGATCCGACAGCATCGGGTGCGACCATGTCACACCCAAAATTTTCTATTTTGGGTTGTGCGGGAAAAACGCTAAATAAAATAAATTATTTCAATATCTGAATAAATTTATTAGATAAGTTAAGTTGTTGCTAATTAAATATAGAAAATTGTGGTTTTAAACTTTTTCATATTAATTTAATAATGTGGTGTTTGTGTGATGCTTGTCTTTGGTGTTGGTGAGTGCTATTATTTTCAAAATACCATAGGATGACGTTTACTTCTCATCGGAAAACTTTTTGGTATTTTCTGGATCCAAAATTCCAATTTCCGTGAGCTTAATCTTTTTCCTTGATCTCTTCATCCATCTTTTCATAAGCTCCAAATATTTTATTTGGGTTCCTCATGTTCCATAATGTCTCTAGAAAATTCCCTCGAATTTTCGGAGTTTTCGGAGTATTTTTCGCGGCTTAAATAATAATTCTGGACTTTTCTAGAATTATTTTATCCACGAAATTAATTAATTCCGAAAATAATAAATATCTCATTTTCCACCAAAGCTTGTGTGCAATAATCCTAAATGTCTATTCATTTATTTACTAATGGGCTTTAATAATTAATTAGGCCTATTAGTAAAGATGGAGGGTGCAACGTCAATTAGTACCATATCGCTAGTTGACGTGAAGGTGGAGAGTCTTCCTCCCTATATATATGTCCGGCCTGCCTGCTAGCCCTGTTTTCCGCCGCCGCCGTTGTTGTCGCCGCCGCCGCTATTGCCGCCGCCGCCGCTGTTGCCGCCGCCGCCGCCGCTGTCGCCGCCCGCCGCCGCTGTTGTCGTCCGCGGCCGCGATCTCATTGGTGCTCGGCGACGACAACCTCCTCGGCGAGATCCTCCTCCGCCTAGGGTTCCCCACCGACCTCGTCCGCGGCGCCGCCGTCTGTAGGCGTTGGCTGCGCGCCTCGTCCGATCCCGTCTTCCTCCTCCGCTGCTGCAGCGTCCGCCGAGGATCTGGCGGGGGGCGTGGCGGCGATGACCCTGGACGAGCGGTTCGATCTGCTGCGGGGGATCGGGGAGGAGTGCATCCAGGAGGACGAGCTCAGGAACCTGCTTGAGAAGAAGCCCGTCCCCATCTGCTACGACGGCTTCGAGCCCTCCGGACGCATGCACATCGCTCAGGGCATTGTGAAAACCATCAACGTGAACAAGATGATCCGGGCCGGGTGCAAGGTGAAAATTTGGATCGCCGACTGGTTCGCGCAGCTCAACAACAAGATGGGAGGCGACCTGAAGAAAATCCAGACGGTCGGGCGCTACATGATCGAGATTTGGAAAGCGGCTGGGATGAACCTCGACGGGGTGGAGTTCCTGTGGTCCTCCGAGGAGATCAACAACTGCGCACATGAGTACTGGCCAATTGTGATGGACATTGCCCGGAAAAACAACGTCAAAAGGATAACGAGATGCTGCCAGATTATGGGCAGAAGTGAGTCAGACGACTTGACTGCTGCCCAGATTTTCTACCCTTGCATGCAATGTGCTGATATATTTTTCTTGAAGGCTGATATATGCCAGTTGGGGGTGGACCAAAGAAAGGTCAATATGCTAGCTCGAGAGTACTGTGATGACATCAAAAGGAAGAACAAACCAATTATTCTTTCACATCCATTCTTGTTTTGGATTTGACATCCTCAACCTTCTCCACAATCAAGTTCCCTGACAAGATGCTGTTTAATGGACAAATCATATTGTCTCGGGCCAATGGGAGAATATCTGCCCGCAACATCTAATTTTTTGTAAGCACTTTGGTCTATCCACCTTCTATCGTTTACTGTTTTCACATCTAAATTCCGTTGTAGTTCAATCTGGTTGCGCTGCGCTAGTAGTGTCATGATTTGCATGTTAGTGTCGACGTTTTTCGTGTTACATATTTTTCTGTATATAGTTGAATGTTAACTTGATTAATTAGCGTACAACTAGTTTTACCATTAAAATCAAATAGATTTTATACTCCAGTGTTTTATATACAAATATTAGTATAGTTAATTGCTCACATAAATGTTTTCTTTTAATCTTAACTTTATCAGGTAAACACGTTGCATTTGTGGTAAATTCTACTTAGATGCTCTTCCATGTTTATTTCTTTCGCAAAGTAAAGTTTAAATAGCTTAAGTAATATGAGATAAGTTTATCAAATAAAATATGATTAGCTTTAACTCGATTAGTATTAGATGGTTCTTGATTATAATTTGTTTATTTTAAATATAAAACATGGGATGATTCGGATAGTGCTGGAATATGTGTCAGGTTATATAAATTATAAATATTTGATTGGAATAATTAATGTTTATGTCATGCTCCTTTAAATTTAAAATGACATAGGTTCATACGTCGGCACTTTCTTAAAATATTAACTCGATTAATATTCACATTAATGCGTTTTTATTTATAAATTGTTTATTAGATGCAAATCATGGCCATTGAACTCTTGTTAGCATGATGACATCATCCTGACATCACCCACACTTTATTGCCGTTTTCCTTTAGAAAAACAAATCCCGAAATACAGTAGAAATACGTATACACATACATTCTTATTTAGACCATATCTTCTACGTTTTAACTCCGATTTGACCCGTTCAAGTTGCGTTAGTTTTGTATTTGCGAGCTTTACATGTTAGTGTAGTTGTACAGTAGGTTTGAAAAGTTTAATTTTCGAGTTTATATTAAAATAATTATTTATCTATAGGAAATCTTAGAAAATTCATAACTTTCACGTTTTAAATCCGAATTTCGTGATCTTTACGTCTGTGTGATCGTGGTAACGTGTAGAAGAGTTTTACAAACTTTTTATATTGTTTTGCTACTGTTGGTGTACTGTTCTAATTGTATCTTTTGTTTGCTTCGTGTATGTTTGCTCGGAATGTTTGTACGTTGATGCTTGGTGATCGAATTTAGACGGTGAGCAGTACTACGACGATTAGGAGTATTATTTTGAGCCGGACCAGCAGTATCTATCGGAGAACTTTGATTAAGGCAAGTATAACACGGGACTATCCTTGTTGTCCTATTCACTGAAATTATCATACATATGCATGTGTCTTCCTTGACAACCTTAGAGATTATAACTTAGTGATTGCTACCTTGATTCCTTGTCAACCTTGGGGATGCATTTGGGTAGCTATTGCTAGTGCTTAATTATGAACAATGATCTTGTAATTTGATTAATGGATTAAGCAATCAACCTTTAATGATGATTTTATTACTGTTGAAAAGGGGGCTAGAGCAAGGGGTTATATTGTTGCTCTGGTTTCTCTCCATAAGGACTTATCTGTACGTGATCATCCGGGACATACAGTACAGCTGTGAGGGCTATATGGCTCTGGCTTTAGTTGCTTAAAGGACCTTTTCTAGCTTGTTAGTGGTTACCTTAAATGGCGTAAGAATGGCTTGACACGTTGGGTGTAGTGCGAGCCCCTGGCCTAGTGTGTATAGGCTGCGGTTGTTGTGCCACAGGGAAGGGGGGTTCTACATCTGCCTGCCGAGTGAATCTAATGGCCCTAACTTGTTAGACGAACCTTTAAGTGGATTTATATGATTTCCGGTGTTTTGGGAATGGCCTCCCCATGCATTTGGAAGTCATGACTCACAGTGAAAGTGTACACCTCTGCGCAGAGTTAAAAACTGGTATACTAGCCGTGCCCACGGATACGGGCGGCCTTGGAACATCTACAGATAGATGATCACCATTGTTATATCATGCTTAATTACTGTTGATTATTATTATGCTCATGTTAATGCTATTCATTATCCTTATTACAATTGATCATTGATTCATTAATGGGATTGGATACCTTGATGCTAGTCAATTGCTAATTATATGATGATTAAAAGCTAAACGCAGTCAAACAGTGTATAGCCTTTTTGAGCCTCATGAACCCTGTGTTATACTTGTTGAGTTCGACATGGACTCACTCTTGCTATCTCCCCCACACTCTAGTGTGTAGTAAGATGCTACTCGGAAGAAGGACAAATGTGTAGTGGAGTTTCCAGAAGACTAGTAGAAGTGCTAGGCATATGTTACCCCCAGTCAGCCGTCCCTGAGAAGAATGGAGCCTGAAGTTTAGTCACCGTTCCGCGATACTCTGATGTAAGTGTTAATATAGCTATGTATACGGTATATAATAACATTGTTTCTGATACTTTTTCATTCTGGCATATGTGTGGACTTCCTGGGCACACATATGATTAGCCTGGTTGTATTCTTTAGAAAACCGGGTGTGACAGAGTGGTATCAGAGCGGTGTTGACTGTAGGACGTATGCCAAGTAGCACTGGACGTATTCTAAAGCTTATTTTACTATAAAACTATTTTATCATCCCTTGACTCATTGATTTTGACTATTTTCTCTTCCTTGTCTTGTTGTATCCTCTCCTTGATATAGCTTCCTTTGAGCTATTATTTCTTACTCCATTGGATTTTGTTTTATGTTGATTTTACCAAAAAGTTTTCTGATCTCACCTTTTTCAAAAATTCGATGGCCTTTCATCATCCATACTTTTCCCTTAGGATGACCACCATTGTTGAAGCAACACGTGTAGTACCGATGATGTGATGTGTGCTTGTTTTGTTTGATGTATTATTTGTGTGTTGCCTTGTTCTCGTGTTTCAAAGGTGGCTCGGAAGAAATAAGTCTTGAGGAGTAGCTCGATCCATGTTAAGTGGGGTAGGTTTTACGTAATACTCCGCATGCTGATTTCTATAGCAGTCTGCAATGTTTCTGTTATATCCCAAGATATGGACATGAGAAATTTATGAAATTTTACTGGGAATAACTAGACTTCTGTATCTTTCCAAACCCACTGGACTTACCTTATTATCTATTATGAGCTAAGAGATATACCTGTTCCAAGTTGGGGTCACTGCGCAGTCTGGAATTCTGGAACAGTTTTGGATAAGATCTGTTTTTGATTAACTTATTGACAGAACCTGAAAAAGTGTTGTGAATAAAAGTCGTAGATAATTTTGTAAGCTTTCCAACCATGTAAAGATCACTTCATTTGGATCTTTGTAGCTCGAGTTATGCCAGATTTACTGAACTACTGAAATTGGAATTCACCCAGAAATTTTCTGCATTACTTCCTTATCTTGTATAATTGAATATATCATTGGATATCTTCGAATCTGATTGATTTGCCTTGGAATCTTACATTAGAGATGATTATGGTTATGTAGTATAAAAGGAGATACAAGTTACTTTGGTGTCCCCTAGTTTCTTTTTCTTAAGGGGTAGCAAAGTTGTGAGTGTTGCAAGATGAAGGTTTCGTATGTCCTAGTGCTTCACTTGGAAGAAGTGGTTATCTCTATGATTGAAAGTCTACTCATGTGCTAGTGTTGTTTGCTTAGGATTAGTGCTTTGTTGGATCGTCTACAAGAAGCTCGGGTATTCGTCAGGGTTGATCATCACTTCAAGCTATCATTAGTTGGGAGTTCAACATTCAATTCAACATACTCTATACAAGTTAGCATGGACGACATAGGAAGGAGATGTTGGAAGTCTATAGTTAGTTTCATGAAAACTTAGATGACATCACCCCCATATCAAGTATGTTTAGTAAGTTTTAAGTGAAGGAATTATCATTAGCAGCAAGCCTTAAAGAAAGTGTTGCCTTCAATGACATCGCTAGGTGGAACAAGATCTTTGTTAAGTGGGGTAGTGTCCGCAACCATCATTAATCTAAAGCGACGAGGTATGAAGAACTGAAGATCAAACTTTATCTTTCTTATCATCTTTTGGCTATCCTCAATCCATGTCTTATATCTCATCGACGCAAATCAAAGAAGCATGAAGACTTGAAGATTAGTGTTATCTATCTCTCTAGTCTATCTGAATCTTGTTCCCACCTTATCCTGTCTTTTTAGAGCAGTCTGTCTTCTATAGCTTATATCTCTATTTTTGGATACCCAAAAATCATGAATAAATTCTGGACAACAGTAGACTTCAATATATTTCTCTGACCGTAAGAACCACCCTGATAGCTATTATGGTTTGGGAGTTATGAAAATCACAAGGCGACACATCTGTGCTGTCAGCAATCTGGAATAGTTTCTGTTGTGCACAGTTTTTGACTACCTTAACTGCAGAATCTGGAGAAGTGGTCTATAAGAAAGTTGTAGTAAATTTGATAAGCTTTCCAACGGTATAAGCTACAACATCATTGGATTTGTAGAACTCGAGTTATAACTGTATTTCTGCACTGCCATTTTTCTGCTCGCAAGGAAGTGCAGGATTACTTGTTCTTGCATATTCTCATGAGTCTCTTTGAGATGATATAAGAACATGATGGTAGTTGTCACTCAGAAAAAAATACAATCTATCCATTGGTGTTCTCTAGTTGATCTCTTCTTAATGGGGTTTGCCGAACTAAAAGACGATACAAGATGGAGGTTTATATGTTCTGTTTCGTCATCTGGGAAGCATCAGCTATCTACATGGTTGCAAAGTCATTATCGAGCGTAGGTATCTCTTCTCAGGGTTGGTAACCTGATAGAACCATCTACAAGGATCGTAAGGGTCTAAAGGAGATATTTACAAAGTTGGATTTGAGTTTGTGGCATCATCATCATTAGATAAGAATTGATCAGAGAAGAGTGAAGACTTGCAGATCAATTTTATCCTTCTCCCTAGTCTTTTCAAATCTCGGGACGAGATTCCTGTTAAGTGGGGTAGAATTGTCACACCCAAAATTTTCTATTTTGGGTTGTGCGGGAAAAACGCTAAATAAAATAAATTATTTCAATATCTGAATAAATTTATTAGATAAGTTAAGTTGTTGCTAATTAAATATAGAAAATTGTGGTTTTAAACTTTTTCATATTAATTTAATAATGTGGTGTTTGTGTGATGCTTGTCTTTGGTGTTGGTGAGTGCTATTATTTTCAAAATACCATAGGATGACGTTTACTTCTCATCGGAAAACTTTTTGGTATTTTCTGGATCCAAAATTCCAATTTCCGTGAGCTTAATCTTTTTCCTTGATCTCTTCATCCATCTTTTCATAAGCTCCAAATATTTTATTTGGGTTCCTCATGTTCCATAATATCTCTAGAAAATTCCCTCGAATTTTCGGAGTTTTCAGAGTATTTTTCGCGGCTTAAATAATAATTCTGGACTTTTCTAGAATTATTTTATCCACGAAATTAATTAATTCCGAAAATAATAAATATCTCATTTTCCACCAAAGCTTGTGTGCAATAATCCTAAATGTCTATTCATTTATTTACTAATGGGCTTTAATAATTAATTAGGCCTATTAGTAAAGATGGAGGGTGCAACGTCAATTAGTACCATATCGCTAGTTGACGTGAAGGTGGAGAGTCTTTCTCCCTATATATATGTCCGGCCTGCCTGCTAGCCCTGTTTTCCGCCGCCGCCGTTGTTGTCGCCGCCGCCGCTATTGCCGCCGCCGCCGCTGTTGCCACCGCCGCCGCTGTTGCCGCCGCCGCCGCTGTCGCCGCCCGCCGCCGCTGTTGCCGTTCGCCGCCGCTGTTGTCGTCCGCGGCCGCGATCTCATTGGTGCTCGGCGACGACAACCTCCTCGGCGAGATCCTCCTCCGCCTAGGGTTCCCCACCGACCTCGTCCGCGCCGCCGCCGTCTGTAGGCGTTGGCTGCGCGCCTCGTCCGATCCCGTCTTCCTCCTCCGCTGCTGCAGCGTCCGCCGAGGATCTGGCGGGGGGCGTGGCGGCGATGACCCTGGACGAGCGGTTCGATCTGCTGCGGGGGATCGGGGAGGAGTGCATCCAGGAGGACGAGCTCAGGAACCTGCTTGAGAAGAAGCCCGTCCCCATCTGCTACGACGGCTTCGAGCCCTCCGGACGCATGCACATCGCTCAGGGCATTGTGAAAACCATCAACGTGAACAAGATGATCCGGGCCGGGTGCAAGGTGAAAATTTGGATCGCCGACTGGTTCGCGCAGCTCAACAACAAGATGGGAGGCGACCTGAAGAAAATCCAGACGGTCGGGCGCTACATGATCGAGATTTGGAAAGCGGCTGGGATGAACCTCGACGGGGTAGAGTTCCTGTGGTCCTCCGAGGAGATCAACAACCGCGCACATGAGTACTGGCCAATTGTGATGGACATTGCCCGGGAAAACAACGTCAAAAGGATAACGAGATGCCGCCAGATTATGGGCAGAAGTGAGTCAGACGACTTGACTGCTGCCCAGATTTTCTACCCTTGCATGCAATGTGCTGATATATTTTTCTTGAAGGCTGATATATGCCAGTTGGGGGTGGACCAAAGAAAGGTCAATATGCTAGCTCGAGAGTACTGTGATGACATCAAAAGGAAGAACAAACCAATTATTCTTTCACATCCATTCTTGTTTTGGATTTGACATCCTCAACCTTCTCCACAATCAAGTTCCCTGACAAGATGCTGTTTAATGGACAAATCATATTGTCTCGGGCCAATGGGAGAATATCTGCCCGCAACATCTAATTTCTTGTAAGCACTTTGGTCTATCCACCTTCTATCGTTTACTGTTTTCACATCTAAATTCCGTTGTAGTTCAATCTGGTTGCGCTGCGCTAGTAGTGTCATGATTTGCATGTTAGTGTCGACGTTTTTCGTGTTACATATTTTTCTGTATATAGTTGAATGTTAACTTGATTAATTAGCGTACAACTAGTTTTACCATTAAAATCAAATAGATTTTATACTTCAGTGTTTTATATACAAATATTAGTATAGTTAATTGCTCACATAAATGTTTTCTTTTAATCTTAACTTTATCAGGTAAACACGTTGCATTTGTGGTAAATTCTACTTAGATGCTCTTCCATGTTTATTTCTTTCGCAAAGTAAAGTTTAAATAGCTTAAGTAATATGAGATAAGTTTATCAAATAAAATATGATTAGCTTTAACTCGATTAGTATTAGATGGTTCTTGATTATAATTTGTTTATTTTAAATATAAAACATGGGATGATTCGGATAGTGCTGGAATATGTGTCAGGTTATATAAATTATAAATATTTGATTGGAATAATTAATGTTTATGTCATGCTCCTTTAAATGTAAAATGACATAGGTTCATACGTCGGCACTTTCTTAAAATGTTAACTCGATTAATATTCACATTAATACGTTTTTATTTATAAATTGTTTATTAGATGCAAATCATGGCCATTGAACTCTTGTTAGCATGATGACATCATCCTGACATCACCCACACTTTATTGCCATTTTCCTTTAGAAAAACAAATCCTGAAATACAGTAGAAATACGTATACACATACATTCTTATTTAGACCATATCTTCTACGTTTTAACTCCGATTTGACCCGTTCAAGTTGCGTTAGTTTTGTATTTGCGAGCTTTACATGTTAGTGTAGTTGTACAGTAGGTTTGAAAAGTTTAATTTTCGAGTTTATATTAAAATAATTATTTATCTATAGGAAATCTTAGAAAATTCATAACTTTCACGTTTTAAATCCGAATTTCGTGATCTTTATGTCTGTGTGATCGTGGTAACGTGTAGAAGAGTTTTACAAACTTTTTATATTGTTTTGCTACTGTTGATGTACTGTTCTAATTGTATCTTTTGTTTGCTTCGTGTATGTTTGCTCGGAATGTTTGTACGTTGATGCTTGGTGATCGAATTTAGACGGTGAGCAGTACTACGACGATTAGGAGTATTATTTTGAGCCGGACCAGCAGTATCTATCGGAGAACTTTGATCAAGGCAAGTATAACACGGGACTATCCTTGTTGTCCTATTCACTGAAATTATCATACATATGCATGTGTCTTCCTTGACAACCTTAGAGATTATAACTTAGTGATTGCTACCTTGATTCCTTGTCAACCTTGGGGATGCATTTGGGTAGCTATTGCTAGTGCTTAATTATGAACAATGATCTTGTAATTTGATTAATGGATTAAGCAATCAACCTTTAATGATGATTTTATTACTGTTGAAAAGGGGGCTAGAGCAAGGGGTTATATTGTTGCTCTGGTTTCTCTCCATAAGGACTTATCTGTAAGTGATCATCCGGGACATACAGTACAGCTGTGAGGGCTATATGGCTCTGGCTTTAGTTGCTTAAAGGACCTTTTCTAGCTTGTTAGTGGTTACCTTAAATGGCGTAAGAATGGCTTGACACGTTGGGTGTAGTGCGAGCCCCTGGCCTAGTGTGTATAGGCTGCGGTTGTTGTGCCACAGGGAAGGGGGGTTCTACATCTGCCTGCCGAGTGAATCTAATGGCCCTAACTTGTTAGACGAACCTTTAAGTGGATTTATATGATTTCCGGTGTTTTGGGAATGGCCTCCCCATGCATTTGGAAGTCATGACTCACAGTGAAAGTGTACACCTCTGCGCAGAGTTAAAAACTGGTATACTAGCCGTGCCCACGGATACGGGCGGCCTTGGAACATCTACAGATAGATGATCACCATTGTTATATCATGCTTAATTACTGTTGATTATTATTATGCTCATGTTAATGCTATTCATTATCCTTATTACAATTGATCATTGATTCATTAATGGGATTGGATACCTTGATGCTAGTCAATTGCTAATTATATGATGATTAAAAGCTAAACGCAGTCAAACAGTGTCTAGCCTTTTTGAGCCTCATGAACCCTGTGTTATACTTGTTGAGTTCGACATGGACTCACTCTTGCTATCTTCCCCACACTCCAGTGTGTAGTAAGATGCTACTCGGAAGAAGGACAAAGGTGTAGTGGAGTTTCCAGAAGACTAGTAGAAGTGCTAGGCATATGTTACCCCCAGTCAGCCGTCCCTGAGAAGAATGGAGCCTGAAGTTTAGTCACCGTTCCGCGATACTCTGATGTAAGTGTTAATATAGCTATGTATACGGTATATAATAACATTGTTTCTGATACTTTTTCATTCTGGCATATGTGTGGACTTCCTGGGCACACATATGATTAGCCTGGTTGTATTCTTTAGAAAACCGGGTGTGACAGACCACCGCTACACACCCTTGCACCCCAATATTTCCCATATTCAAATATGTATATTATGGAAATATATTCTATGATTAATCTAATAATACCTATTATGTATCATAGGTATTAGTAATCTCTTCTATACTATTTGGTTAAAGTTGAATACTCGATATGTGAGAACAATACTTAACAATGGGATAGAGGGCGTAACTTTTAGTAGCACTATACAAAACTGTTTGGACCACTTAATTAACTCCGTTTAATGTCTAAATGGCAAAAAGGGTAATCAACTGTTTACTGTTCAACATTTAAAATAACACTGACTATACCAAATAAATACACTATCTACTTGGAGATCTTACAATGAGCTGGGAAGCTTTGAATGATTCGAGATGCCAATTTTTACTTGGCAAACTAAGATAAGAAGTTTAGTTTTTCACCCTCTCTCGGCTGAATAATCCTGAAACGCACACATATGAAACCTTCAAAGTTTAAGCCGTGAGGGGCATGCAGTTGAACTGGTAGCTGGAAAGCTGAAATTACATGGCAGTGCGATTACCGTTAGGAAAAATAAAAAATAAAACATCAGGAAAATCTAAATTTAATTTCCCTGACAGTACCCCATTAGGGAATAACTGTTAGGGCTAGGCCGACAGAGAAATTGAAAAATGTCTGGCAGTGACCTGTCAGGGAAATTCATTTTAATATGCCTGATGGTGAAGAACAGGACAATCACAAAACCGTCGGCGAAAATTCGAAACCGTCAGGGAATTTCGACTTTCCAGTAGTGGCACCAGCTGCAAACTCTCGGTTGTCATGACACACAAACACAAATGATATAATGATGTCGCCGAAATTTTAAAATTGCCGTCAAATTTGAAGATTTTATTCAAATGGAGCACCACATCATGAGATGATGTCACTGAAAAATTGTAGTTGCAGTCAGCAACAGGAATTGTACTCATCGGTTTAAAATTGAGCTAAGAACCTTGAACAGCTGACTAGAAATGCCAACTTTTACTTGGCAAATGAAAACCTTAGATTTTTTTCCCTCTTTCATCTGAATAATCCTGAAACGTTCAAGCGCATGAAGCCTTCAAAGTTTAAGCCGTGAGGAGCATGCAGTTGGACTTCAAGACGTACAATTCAAATGGATTTGCTAACTAGCTAGCTAGTCTCAACTTGTTTTTATAGAAAAGGATGTAATTTTGGGTCTAGTCTAAGTCAAACTATCTTTAACTTTAAATTAAATTTATAAAAATTACTATAAACATTTATAACTTCAGGTATATGTACCAACATTTCCCAACACAAATGTAAATTTCATTCCCAGAGCGCGCGGGACGAGACGACTGATCAGTTGCACGTGCTTGCTGATGATAGAGATTCAAATGGTTTAATTTCTTGTTTGATTTTTCATCTCTCATCGTGTAATTAGTCAAGAGATGGGCGTATTACCTCTCGGTTATTTGGAACACGCACATTACATATCAGCGCCCGATGCACATATAGTTGTATGTAATGTTATTTCTCTATCAATGGTGTGGATAATCTTCATCTGGTTGTCATGGATTTATCAATTACTCTACGTTCTTTTTTTTGTCAATATCCATAGTTTTTCCCCATCTACACATGACACATCTACGTGTATTTAATATGTATTAGTTGAAACCTTAAATTATGTTTTTTTTTATCGAATCCAATTTTCATGACGTTGCAGTTTCAGATTTTAACTTTCAAATTTTGATCTTATAGATAAAAAATTGTATTATTATTCAAACATCTCCTTTCTATTTGATTAAAACAAGAATGTCGATGGCATTCTTAATTATAATGATAGCATATTCTTTTTAGTCCTTCATCAAGCCACCCAAGATCACCAGCAGAGCTTTAAGTAAGATTTAAGAGGGACTAATAATGATAAACTCAAGATGATATTAGTATTTAAGCTTAGCAACCACTAATTATTCCAAAGGCGCATTTCGAAAGTCAGGGAGGCCATAGCAACCTTTGGTTTGCGCTTTTAACATTCTCCAATATTTAAAATATTGAGTTTCCGCTATCTTAGTATTATACGTTTAAAGTACTATATTTTGTATAAAAATAGAGTGCTTATAATTATACTATCTACGTGATATCATTTCAATCAATATGTATAAATTTAAGTGAAGATTAACGTGACCATTTTGTTGACTCCCTCAAAGATAAGATTAGGGCTGAAAACAAAAAAAGAAAAGTGTTTGTATAACATAAGTCTTAGAACCAGCAGAGACATGAAACTCCCACTGAAACTTAAGGAGTTGATCTAATCATGGGACAGAGGGGGTACATAGTCGTGCCAACTCTCGAACCATGCACTGTACAAACCTTTGTCTCCAAAACGTGCAATAGGAATACCGCTGAAGGGAATAAGATGCGTAGAACGGAAGCACCGGGCCACGAATCACACGGGACCAACATGTTTTTTAATTGTTCATTCACGGGGAACCGGCCGGCCGCATGCATGCATCTGAATTCTCAACCGCCGACGCCGAGTGCTACCCATCGACGGCGCGGGCACCATCATGCGTTACCAAGCTTGCACGGGCACGGCGCCACGGCGGCGAATCCTTGCCGCGTCGCTGACGACTTGCAGCTGACCTCATGCCGCAGTCATCCTGCTGCCGCCGTGAGGGCGACGGCGCGTGGTGCGAGGCTTATATAAACGTGGGAAAGAAGCGTCCCATGCATCCCATCATCCTCGCGACGAAAACTCGAAAAGCCCTGAGCTTTCCAGCTCCAGCGTCCGAGAGAAATTAACACAGGCACACAGCACAGACGCTCTCGGGAGCCAGCAAGCCACAAGTGGCTCTTTACCAATAGCGGTCCTGCCACCTACCGTCCCTACTGCATGGCCTTGTTCGCGGTCAAGGCTGCATCGACATCCCAGTCCTCGTCTTCATCGCCGGCGGTTCTCCAGTCGCCGTCGCCCTCGAGGCGGTGGGATACCGCGGCGGCGGTGAAGATGCCGCAGCGAAAGAAGGCAGCGGCGGTCGTCAGGGCGGTCGCCGCGCCGCCGGCTCCGCCGGTACCGGGGCCGGCCAAGCCAGCCGGCACGCGGTGCCGCCTGCCGGTGTCGCAGACCATGTCCAGGCTCAAGGCGCAGGGAAAGGTGCGCCGCCGCGCGCGCGCACTCGTGTTGTGTGTGCTTCAGTCATGTACTCATACATATATACGTACGTATACCTTAGCTTACTGATCGAGCTTTGGTGTGCGGCTGTGCGCCGTGCTCATCGCATGCAGACGGCGTTCATCCCGTACATCACCGCCGGCGACCCCGACCTGGCGACGACGGCGGAGGCGCTGCGGCTCCTGGACGCCTGCGGCGCCGACGTCATCGAGCTGGGCGTGCCCTTCTCCGACCCCTACGCCGACGGGCCGGTCATCCAGGCCTCGATGGCGCGGGCGCGGGCGAGCGGCGCGACGCCGGACGGCGTGCTGGCGATGCTGAGGGAGGTGACGCTGGAACTGTCCTGCCCGGTGGTGCTCTTCTCCTACTTCAACCCCATCGTGCGGTGGGGCCTGCCCGACTTCGCCGCCGCCGTCAAGGAAGCCGGTGCACACGGTCTTATAGTGCCTGATCTGCCTTACGCGGACACGTGTGCACTCAGGAGTGAAGCCATCAAGAACGACCTCGAGCTGGTACGTCGTCGACTCGATCACCATGCATGGAGCCGTGGAGAGGATGTTCGTTGTGTCTGATTCCAGCACCGGCAGCAGTCTGCCATGACATTAACACACTAGCTCTGCATGCATGCAGGTGCTGCTTACGACACCAGCTACACCGGAAGAGAGGATGAAGGAGATCACAAAAACTTCCGAAGGCTTTGTTTACCTTGTATGTGCCTGGCATATATACATGAAATTAAATAACTCCTAGCGTTTGGCTGTTTGATGAAGTTTAGCTTAAGTGTGCCTTCGTACTTGCTGATGACATTTATATTTCACTGTCGTCGTCGCGCAGGTGAGCGTCAATGGAGTTACAGGTTCCCGTGCAGACGTGAACACGCGTGTCGAGTCTCTCATCAAGGAGGTTAAACAGGTAGTACAATCAAGGAAAGGAAGTGAATACAAATTCATCTTTTTCTTAGTAACCGACGACAGACAACGCGCAGCATGATAATATATAAATCATGTAAATAATACTGTCAGTCACTGATGAGGTTGTCTTGCTGCTTGCAAGCAGGTCACCGATAAACCTGTGGCTATTGGATTTGGCATCTCCAAGCCTGAACATGTAAAACAGGTACGGTGAATTTATTTTATTACCGCCTCTGATTTATTTATTATGCATGGTCTGGTTGATTTATCGCGAAATTCGACTCATCATGCATGTGTGTATATCCCTTTCACTGAACAAACAGATTGCAGAGTGGGGTGCGGATGGAGTGATCATTGGGAGCGCAATGGTGAAGCAGCTGGGTGAAGCAACATCTCCCAAAGAAGGGCTCAAAAGGCTAAAGGAATATGCAAGGAGCATGAAGAATGCACTACCATGATCATGCAGATATATAGTACTTAAGGCTGGTCTCAATGGGGTTTCATCAGAGTTTCATGGGCATTAATTATGCTGATATAGCACCATATTAATGAAGAGAGATGATAAAAGTTTCATGGGAGTAGAGAGAGTTTCATGGGGATGAAACTCTTCTGCACGGTTTCCAAAATCTGGATGTGTTGGAAACAGTGACATGAAATCCCCACTGAGAGTGGCCTAATTATGTTATAAGGGTACATGAGTAGGAAATAAATAAATTGGTCTGACGACGCTTTGTGATCAATTAACTGGACGGAAGCACGTACTGGGGGCTGACTTTTCTCTTGGTTGATCTCTAGGCAAACAGCTGATTACTTAGTTGAATTCATTGCCCTGTAAGTGTCCTCTTTTTATTCATATCTCCCACAACTAAAAAGACTAAAGATAAGACAACGTTTTGGTGCGACAATCAACTTCACCTCACCGTAGTTCTCCCTGTGCGATCGCTGGTTTTAGAAAACTTTTGTTCGGAGGAAATCACGCTACACGATTTCCCGTGATCTCCCCATGTGCGCCGCCAGGTGGGACCACCCATCCCACGATCGCCCGACGTGTGAAACAATCGCTCGCTCCTTCGCTCGCCCGCTCGATCAGCATAAGCCCCCGCGCGATCTCCCCATCCCCATGGAGAAATCACCGCGCAATCAACGGCAGCTTCTCCCGGCCATTGGATCAATCAATTACGGTAGCCCTGGAGCAAAAATGGAAATCACCGATCAAAACCCATGCATGCCCTTTCTGTGCTCGCCCACGCGGCCTTCGCCCATCTTCCGGCGCCGGACCAGCGAGACGTAGAGGTGTCACCGCCGCCTCGCAACCATCCTCCGCGCCTGCACCGACACCTCGCCCCGCCCCTGCTCTGACCCCACCGAGCACCCCTTGCAGATCCGTGAGGAGCCACGCCCGTCGCTTCTTCATGTCACTGTGCCTCATCTCCGCCGGACGCCGCCACGCCGAGGTCATGACCAGGAGTGTCCTGCCCTCGGTGCCTGCACCGGCACCTCGCCGCCGGAAACACCGCCGCCTCCACGACCTGCCCTGACATCGACGCCGCTGGACGCGCCGCTGCCGAACGTGCCACCGACTCTACGACCTGCCCTGCCGTCGCTGGCTCGCTGCTTCGCGCCATTGCTACTCCACGCCGCCGGATGCCAACCACTAGCCGGCAACGCGCGCCCAGCAGGTATGTCGCCCCTTCTCTTCGCTGCGACTAAATTTGATCCCGTTCAAAGATTATGAGTTGTTCATGTGCACACCAAATGTCCTTTATTGGATCCGTGCCTGCAGTTCTGCATGTGTGCTTTGATCTGCTTTGCATGCTATGTTTATTCGGATTTGATCCAATTACAAGTGTTCTTAGTTCTAGCGTCCAATCACGGCCTCCGTATGGTCATCGATCACACCGGCCTCACAGATTGCTGACGCCGCCCACATCTTCCTCGACATGGTCTTCACTCGGAAGGAGCTCTTGGACAATGCTGCACCCGACCTCCGCGGCACCCAGGTAGAGATAGCCCTTTTTTCATTATCTAGAGATGACTACTCAGTTTGCCAAAATCTAAACTTTGCTTCTTCAATGGTGCTTCTGAGCATATAGATATATGAATACAAACTGGGGACATTTCTTCTTTGGGGTTCTAATGCTATATAGATATGCAAGCTCTAATCGGTTCTTCTTTGATCGTAACAATAAAAAGTTTGAAATATTGTTTCTTGTTTTCAGCTTCAAAGTTTGAAATAATTTAATCTGAATTTTGAATATAAATCTGAAATGTTAATATAATTCTTCGAGGAATAAAGGTGGACCCAATTTCGCGTCAAGCTACAGAGATGTGGAGATGGTTGACTGGAGATTGCAAGAATATGACTGCAGAGTAATGTTCTGCGATTAACTAATTATCACATGCTGTTATAAAGATTAATGTCACAGAGTTGAGAGTTCCATTACTTTTTTCTTCCTGCTTGCCCACTGTCTGAATGTATACATGTCTGATGTATCAGCGGAATTATCTCCATGAGTTTGCATCTTCTCAAGTAACATCTTCCTATCGTAGCACAGATCGACGATCCTCGCCGCCTCTATTTCCTCCTCATCGCGCCGCCTGTCCTGGTTTTCCCTCTCTCCCTATGGTTCATAAATCATAATCCTGCAAGGGCCACTGTTCATGATCCGGCACGCGTAGGGGAGTGTGGTTAGCACTGAAAGCCCAAGTTTGGTTTTGGTAATTAATGACACCAAGTTGCTAATGTCATGTGTTAAGTGGTTTAAGTTAGGCATAAGCAACACATGTGATGAAGGTGCATGTGGCATGGAGTGGTGGCCACAAGATCACAAAGAGATGGTGATGGACATGAAATGATAGTCATGGTGATTAAGCATGAGGAGATGGACATGGAACAAAGTGATCAAGGCAAAGGTATAATCATAGGGTTTGCTTTTGCCGGTCTAAGATGAGTAGAGAAGTGATTGACCGGGTTTAGGATTAATAGCCGACTATCATGAGGGGCAATCACGGTTAGCTCGTGAATCAAGTGCTACTAGGTCATCATCTTGAGCATATGCATTAGGATCTAGTAGAGAGCTAACGTAACGCCTTGAAAAATGATTGTGAAAATGCTAACACATATGCACATGGTGTTTTACACATGATGGTGTTGGCACATTTGCAAAGGCGGCGGTATTTGAGCGGTAGTCAGGCATTTTCGGGGAAATTAAATGCATATTTTCCATTGCGCCGGAGGTTGAAAAAGTGGTGAAAGCACGGAAGTGTTTCATGAGCTAAAATATGTGCTTTAGTGATACACATATGGAGAGTAGCTCATAAGTGACAAGGGCGATCAAGCGGAACGAGAAAACGATGAAGTGTCGCCGAGATACACGCGACAGACGCGCGAGCCGAGAGTAACAGACGCTGACGTCAGCGTCTGTCGGGCTACCCTAGCTCGGCCTGTGCACGCGGGCGCGACAGACGCGCTGTCACGAAGGCAACAGACGCGGCCTCGCGCACTGTTCCAACGTCTGACGCTGTGGAACTGCGCGGGCGCGCGCGAGCGTGAGCGACAGACGCTCGACGCCGCGTCTGTTGGCCTTACGGCGTACGCGTCTGACGAACTCGGACGAAAACATCGTCACTGGACCGCGTCTGTCGGGCGTACGGGCGCGTCTATCGACCGGCGTCAGACGCGTCTGTCGCTACTGTTCATGACCGTTGGTTTTTGAATGAGCTAGACACGTGGCGTCGCACGGAGCGACGGACGCGCCTGTAGCGTCTATCGGCTTGGCGATAGACGCTACTGTGCAGCGTCTGTCGGCTTGGCGACAGACGCTACTGTGCAGCGTCTGTCGGCTTGGCGACAGACGCTACTGTGCAGCGTCTGTCGCCCCCGAAATTTGCACGGCAAAAAGGGTATAACGGCTAGTGGCTTTTCTATTCACTATAAATAAGAGGTGGCCGGCCCTTGGGGTTCTCTCTTGCACATTTGAGATATTGAGGCACACTTTGAGCTAGAGAATTTCCCCTCCACTCATCTCCTTGCTTGGTTGCATACTCTAGAGAGATTGAGTGAGATTCAAGTGCATTGCATTGAGAGTTGCATCTAGTGGCACTTGATTCTTGAGTTTGCTGTGGATTACTTGTTACTCTTGGGTGTTTCCCGACACCCTAGACGGCTTGGAGCAGCAGTGGTGTTGAGCTCGTGATTGGAGATTATTTTGAGCCTCACCAAGCGATTGTGAGGGGTTCTTGAGCCTTTCCCGCGGGAGTTCACGAATTGGCTACTCTAGTGGAGCTCGTGGCTTGGAGGATCCCCATCTTGTAAGTGGATGTGCGGCACCCGCTGAGAGTTCAACTCTTGATAGTTGATTAGCTCGTGATCCATCAAGTGGGTGCATCGCCACAACGAGGAGTAGTTTGTCGGGAAGCAAGTGAACCTCGGTAATAAATCTTGTGTCATCTTATTGCTGAGGATTTCATTTGTGTATGTGATCACGTTGATTGATTGGTACATTGGATATATCTCTTCTCATCAACGTTGGTATATTTTTTCAAGCTTGCTTCTTTACTTATTGTTCTTTGCCTTGTTTAGCTTGAGTAGAATAGCTTATCACTTAGGGGTAATTAGTTTAGAGACTTATCGTTGTTGGTGTGAACTAGAGATCATAGCCTTGCATTAGAATTGTATTTGTGGCTTGCTTAAAAGTAGTTGAGCTAGTGATAGAATTAGCTTCGTCATCTTATTTACTAACTTGTTGTTTAGTAAAGCTTGTAGAAAATTTAAATAGGCTATTCACCCCCCCTCTAGCCATTTGGACCGTACAAGCATGCATGATGGCCTGCGGACTTGGTCTCCACATCATCTTCAGTTATTCATTACTTTTTCAGCAGACAATACCTACTAATACTAATTTATTTGGTGGCCATTACAATTGTAAAGGCTTTACCTCCTCTTTTTCGCAGACAAAACTCCACCACTGAAAACATTCATTAGAGTCTTTTTAAAATGCAATCACCGTTCGACAGTTTAAATCACCATATTTACACGTTGTAACAGCTGAAGTAACTTAGGTGGGGCAATGGATGAAAACCCCTGAATTTCTGTTAGAACATTTGACCTTTTGCCATTATGAGTGGCTGCACACTCAAACTGAGGTAATTTACACTTCGTAGGAATTAATACTATAGCAATTTATGGAATGAGGTACAATAGCGATAGACCATGTTGCTTTGTTATTTTAGATAGAAATATTTAATATGATCCATATTATATTGTGTCAATATGCTGCAGTGGTTCAGGTAACTCAACCAGCTAATCGAATATCAATGCCATTTTATGTGGGTAATATATCATGACGCTGCCCATTACATGGTGTTGTCTCATCTTCTTACTTTCATTCTGCAAGATGTTTATCGTTATTTCTAAAATGATTCATGGCTATTGAAATTTGTTATCACTATTTCATTTCTTTTAACAATAAAAGCTCACTGAAACTTACTATTGTAATTCCTTATTCTACTTCAGGATAGGATTGCAAGGCACAAAAGAATTGCCTGACAATAAGGTAGACAAGAGAACATTACAGAAAAGATTGCTACTTCAATTTAAGAAATTTCTGAGAGATTTTTGCTTGCTGTTGTTGAAAGGTTGGATGACGACGACGACGGTGGTGGAGTAGGAGATGGGGGCCACATACCTCAAGAGGGCTTTGTGGACAAGCTGGAGCACCGTGGATTGGAGCCCTCTTGGAAGAGAGACTGTGGATTGGATTTGCAAGGTGAACTAGAAAAAATGGAAATGAAAAAAATCTCTAGAATTTATTGGTTCTTGCATTCCATTCCTGTTTTCTAATGGACAAAATTGAATTATGACATCGATTCCGCACCGCAGTTGGTAAACGAAATGATACATTTGGCTAGCACCTTGTTTCCTTTTTAATTTGTGAGAGGCTTGTGCTGATGTTTGATACTTTGTAACTCATAATTGTTGGATGGTTTCTTACAGGCAAGACAATCAATCTTAATCAGAGTTCTCTTTCTAATGTTTGGTGATCCATGGCATGCAGTAAGCTAATATTCACTTGTCATCAGCACGAATTGTGATCAGTCCATTAAAAGCAAATTTGATCCCAAGTATAGGTACATTGTCATACTCCTCTGCATTTGGTTGTCATCTGAATTTGTGACAGCTAAACATGTTCTCCCCCACCATTTAGTTAAGAGGCTTTTCGTTTGGAATGGTCAGCTTTACATCATGCTACTTTCAATTGTATGGTCTCAACTTGAACCCACGCCTACCTTTAAAAATTAAGACCTACGTGGATTAAGTTTATATTGGGGGCAGGATATATCTTTGTCCGCTCTATGGAACCCCTTTGGACTGCATAGCCACCTTGCCGGTATGCAACAACTTCAATTTGGTTGGCGATCATTTACTAGAGCAGCGGTGTTCTATTTATGTTTGAATATGCACAAAATATATAGTCACCAGATAAGTAACAGTTTGGTTTGTACTTCAATTGCCTCATGAATTGTTGTGTGCTGAAGCTTTCTTATTTTCATCTTATAAAAGCATGTAAACAGGTTTTGTCCGACAAGACAGTGGTGCAAAGGATGATCTCCTCTGACCAATTTGGTTAAAGAGGTTGGACTATTACTAGATGGGATTAACTAACTGTTTTGGAAAGCCAGAGAAATGAGAGATGATGTCTGCCATCAAGCGATCCACACTCATTGTTTCTCTGAATGACAAGCTTGACCTTGGCACCATAGTGAGATGAAGAGGAAGTCGAGAAAGATGTGAATCCCAAACAAAAAAGGAAGGAAAACTTGGAGATGCCAAAACATTTTGTTTCTAGAAAGGCTGCAAAGATGTGGCCGTTTTGCAGGCACAACTAAAGATATTTATTCTTTATGGGTCTTTTGATGAGATGAATAAGATGGGAGTTCATAGGATTCAAATCCAATTTGTATTTAATAGTACCTTAATATAAACCCAAAGTTAACACTGTATTGGTTTTTTTTCTTTAGCGAAACCGTTTTATAGGTTCCATCTCAAAAAAAAAGTGTATAGGTTCTTCATCAGATCAGACATACTGTTTTAAGGCATTTATCATTCACATGTATTTCATAGCTAGGAAGCTCTTGCCCATCAATTAGTTCCACTCCTTATACTATTTATATTATTCTGAATCCACAGGTTCATCAGTTAGGTTCAATTCAGTGAAATTTCAGTACAATACCTATATTGCATTGATAATGTTCCTTTACAATCCTATTATGTTATTCAGTTTTTGAGTGATTGTTTAAGAAACTAACTATTCATATAAAAAATCTTTTCATTAAGACCAAAACTTGGAGAAGTTTATGCTAGCAACATGTCATTTGATGACTTCTCTATGGTCTGATATTAAATAGCGACGTGCAAACATCACGCGCGGAGTATATATTGTTTTTTGGGTAACAATACAATATACGTTCATACATATGTTATCAACATATGTTATCATGACATTATTTTTTTCCGTTGCAACGCACGGACATTTCTTCGTGCCGATATAAATATTATCTTAGCCGCATCACGGAAAAGGTCTATATAGTAGAGTTTGTGAGGCTGCGACGCCGCACTCTCCGTGACTGTGTTAATTTCACGAACTTTGCCTTTTGGATTAAATGTCACCTTAACTTCGGTATTTAATTTTCCGGTATTATTATTTTATTGTACGATCCGTGTGTTTTTAGTACAAAAGTTTAGCTGTCCCGTAGCAACGCGCGGACACAAACCTAGTAACCTAATAAAAACTAAAGTTGATGGATGTATTAGCGTGTTCGGCAGTGACTGGCAGCTGCAGCTGCAGTCAAACAGAGTGATGTGGTGAAGCAGACTTGCTTTCATGGTAGCAAACACCAGTCGTTTCCCCATGTTTATCTTGAAAATATGGCATGTTCTCTTGTCAGCTTCTTTGGCATGTCCCTAATAAACTACTAGGTTATTATTGGCATAGGTTGCCCTAATGAGAACAAATCTCAATAGACAGATTTATGCTAGCTAGCTCCTTGTATTACATTATTAGGGAATTATACATACATGTGTGTGTCTGACATATGCCTGGGATTATTGATTCTCTCTTGACCAGTGATGCTCCTCTCTAACTCCTACAGGTGAGGTAATCTAGGCTGGCCCTTCATTGGAAGGCAACAGCTACAGCCGCTGACTGGCCCTTCAGGTGAGGTAATCTAGGCTGGTGTCTCTCTTTTGGTATCCTGCAGCTAACTCTGTTTCTGCATTTACTTGATTGGTCTCTGTGTGCAAGAATGACTACTCCCTCCATCCCAAAATAAGTCGTTTTGGGTTTTCGTGTCGCAAGTTTGATTAGATTTATAGAAAATACGTGCAACATTTGTATCTCCAAATAAATTTGTTAAAAAAACTAGATTCAAAGATCTTTCCGATGATACTAATTATGTACCATAAATATTAATATTTTTTTAATATATATTTAGTCAAAGTTGTTTCTCGGGAAGCGAGAACGACAGTTATTTTGGGACGGAGGGAGTACACATGATTTGCTTGAATGTTTGTGTCTTTGTTTGCTTCAAGGGCGGCGAGACGAGGGCGGTCCAGGATGACACATGGCTTCGGGTCAGCGGAGTTGGTGTGGATCGGCGACGACCTCGGTGTGGCACGAGGTGGACCCTCAGGGAGGCGAGGCAAAGAAGGTTTTAAGCAGATTGTAAATTAGATGGTTGAGGCGAGACAACTTTATTATGACTTGCTATGTATAAGTGTTTTCCATATTATATACCTGATATACAATTGTGTGAAACTTGAACTATGGAAAATATCGTTACTTGGTTGTTTTCATGTGCATCCTGAGATGAAGCCGTAGCGCTAGCACGGGCACTATACTAGTAACCTAATAAAAACTAAAGTTGATGGATGTATTAGCGTGTTCGGCAGTGACTGGCAGCTGCAGCTGCAGTCAAACAGAGCTGAGGCTGTGTTCAGATCCGAAATGTTTGGGGAAAAATTTCTATAGCACTTTCGTTGTTATTTGGTAAAATTTGTGCAACTATGGACTAACTAAGCTCAAAAGATTCGCCTCGACGTTTACAGACAAACTATGCAATTAGTTATTTTTTACCTATATTTAATGCTTCATGCATACGTAAAGATTTGATGTGATGGGTGGTAGAGGAAATATTTTGGGAAGTGAACGGGGCCTGAAGGTATATTTCTGCGTTCGCTCATGCAGGCTACGCCTAGCACATAACCAAATGCCTAATTTATCAAATTATATGGATCCACTCAGCCAGGATGGGTGAAATTAGGCAACCAAATATACACAATGACCTGCACTGGTGGAGCCCACTGCATCATTATGGAACTCATCACGCCGCTCCCCACACACCATGACACAGACGATTTAAGAGAAGGTAAAAATTCATTTTTAAAAAGTGGTCCGCTACACAATGAAAATGATTTGCAGCTGCCCCTGAAAATGATTTTCAAGGAGTCAACCGTCCCTAGAACATTTTTAAAAATAAAAAACAAATATTAAATTGCGCCAAAAAGAGAAAAAATTGCGGTGTCGCAAGCCTGAATCTTCTATTTTTAATACAATAACATCCTCAAGGATTTGAATCCATGATCTCTTGTTTGAATCCATGATCTCTTGCTTGGCACGAGCCCATACTACAACCACACCATAGTCACTTGTAACTAAGTATAACATGCTATTTTTTATATTAATTTTATATTTTTTTATTTAAATATTTTTGACCAAATTATCTCATATCAAAAAGCCTGAACTAAAAAGTTTTAGATCATAACTTTGACATTTGAGGTTGTTTAAAAATTTCAATTGAATTTAAAAATCTGAGAACTTAAAATAGAAATCTAAGTTTTTAAACAATCTCCATAAAAAACTCGTCAACTATAAAGTTTTAGATGCTCTACAATTACAACATAAAGTTTTGTCTTCATCCAATTTCATTTGAAAATAAGAATTTAAACATTTTAATGCTATTTTTTAATGTAAATTTGTTCGAAAACTATTTTTTTCTTGAGCTTCAACTCCCCTTTTTGTTATACTAGTAAATATCCACGTGTGACACGCACGTGTTTCTAAAAACTATTTTAAATGCAATAGAAATGTTAATTGAATTGTTGGTGTACAATAAAAGTAGATGAGAAGTGCTCGATCGATTTGATCGGTCATGTAGAATAAGGTTCAAAACGCTTATTTGTTAGGATGCCTCAGCTACATATATCGCTGCACCTTGACTTAGCTCGTGTTGCCCTTGTCTTGTCCCTTTTCCATAGTTCTGTCAATCCGTCTTCCAAAAAATAAGAAAACAATACATTCCTAGAATGTTCATCCGTTAAAACATAACCAACAGTCTGATAGAAAACCTACCACAATACAAACCAAAAGGGGGGGCGTTGGTCGGATGGCCAAAAGAAAATGAAAAAAAATCGGATCAAGAGCAGGTAGACCTACCACGATACGAACCAAAAAGAAAAAAGAAAATCGGCCAGAGAAAAAAGAAAATCAGCCAGAGAAAAAGGAAAGAAAAATGGCCAATCAAAAAAAAATCGGCCGCAAGAGCAGACCACGTGAGGTGGAAAAGAAAAAATGAAAAAACATATTATTATCCGTATTATTATTAATAGTCTAGAATATCTTTTTTTAGAATCAATAGTCTATAATATGTTATCTTAACTAACCGAAACGAATTAAAAAACGTCCGTGCTTGAGTTGCTGAAAAAAGTCTTACGTGAGATTGAGTTTCGGACTGTTACATCTTATAAGATGTAAGATCACGTATGACGGAGGGCTCATATATCACGAAGTCCAGATCAAACGGTTATTACGTAGGGAGAGTCTCTTAAAAAATTCGCTCTTTTATAGTAGGATTCGTTGTTGTATATGTTTCTATTTTATTTGAACCTCTTTTTTAATATATTCCCAGTAGGGGCATAAGCCCCTCCCGTTCCTAAAAAAAACACAATATTTATAAAGGAGGTATACTATATTAACGGCTCTTAGAAAAATAGAAACTATTGTAAAAACCAGTCACGCGTAGCAGGCTAGCTGCCCGCGTTGCTTGCAACACAGACATTATTGATAGGCAAGTCTGTTGCTCAAAACTGCAGGGCATCACACCATCACACAATACATTTTCGCGCATATGTTGCACGCAGCACGCGCATTTGACTGTCCAGCCGTCAAGCCTCCGGTGTCCCTTCCTGAGTAGCAATAGCAACTGCTGCTGCTAGCACAGCCGCACAGCTATTGAGCTATAGCAGCAAGAAAAGTCATACTACTACATCTAGAAGCAATCGTGTACTTGTATACTCTCTCTGTCCACAAAATGTAATTCTTGATTTTCAACTAATCAAATAGATTGAACTTTGACTGAAGTTATATTAAAAAAAAGTACTAACATTTATAATACAAAATAAGTATCATTAGATTAGTTATAGAATATATTTTTATAACATATTTGTTTAGAGACACAAAAGCTAATTATGTTCACTATAAAGGTAGTCAAACTAGAACTAGTTTGATCAGCACGGATCCCATAATTATATTTTTTTTTGACGAAAGGAGCAGTGAGTATACTCCCAGCCAGTGGTGCAAGTGTTGTCCGGGTTATTACGTCTGCTCAGCGAAGTCGTCATAGCCAGTGGTTGTCAGAGCATTTAAACTAAGATTCATATTTGAAGGGCTAATTTAGTAATTTTAGAGACTTTGTTTTTAATTCAACTCCAACAAATAACTATCAAATGGAAGTCTCTACTTTTGCTTCTCTTTTTTTCCTCACAAGCTCTATATATTCTATCTATTTTGACACTATATGATTTCAAATTATAGTTCGTAGTTAATACAAACTATCCAAATTAAAATACCACAAATAAAATTGGACTCAAATAAAATGCCATCCAAAGACAAATAAAGTCCCATCACAACTATATTTTAAAGAAAAAGTTCTTCACTACATCAATAAAAAAGGTAGCGTTATGAATGGACCAAAGATGCTCAACAAAATCCTCTAGAAGGTTTTCATCAGTACTTTGCTTGTCTTCAATCAATCTCCTTGTGTATGCTAAGAAACTCCGACGATAAAAGTGGGGTTAACGTCTTGCGCTCATTCTCAATATATCACATGTTGTGCATGTCTGCATGATCACATTAAGGCCATGTTTAGATTGAAAAAAATTTCAAACCGATGAATAATACCACTTTCGTCTTATTTGGCAAATATTGTCCAATCGTGGACCAACTAGGCTCAAAAGATTCATCTCGTGATTTCCAACTAAACTGTGTAATTAGTTATTTTTTACCTACATTTAATACTCCATGCAAGCGGCTAAAAATTGATGTGATGGAGAGAGAGTGAAAAAACTTGGAATTTTGAGGGGAACTAAACAAGGCCTAACTGCCATTGTGTACCAAAAAGTCGATTTCCTTGTTTCAAAGTCTACCAGGATTCCTTCACCTAGCAAATCGTGTTTGCAAAATTCCAAATCTCTCTCTACATCCTTCTTCACAGTCATAGCTTCTGAGCTGTTGTGGCTCTGTTCCCCTGTGGATTTTGGTAGCCATGCTGTACTCTGTTGCTTTCACCATGTACTCCATTGAAGGTGAAGTCCCAGTATTTAACCGCCGGAAAAGGGGAGATGTGTAAAGAATGTTGATGTTATTCAATGAGCTAGATAAACCAAATAAATAATCCTAAATCCACAAATCCTCACAAGCAACAGTTTCTAGTATCATGGTTGGTACATCCACATGCCCCCAAGTATTATATTGCCCTTTTCATGCTGCTAGGCAATTCTCTCATGTCCAATGCAAAAACAATCATGCACCCAAACGACATCCAAAGCCATCCTCTCTTGGTGTTTATAGCCAACAACCTAGGTGTTGCTAGCAGGTCACTGACAAACTTGTGGTCGTTTTTTTTAGCATGACAAACTTGTGGTCGTTGGATTTGGCATATTGACAATGACACCTCAACATGTAAAGCGGGTAAAAGAAAAAAAGTTACTACCACCTTATTGTATCAAAGTTAGTTTTTTGAATTTTTTAATAACTTTTTTCATCTATATAAATTGCCCATGGAGGCAAGATTGCAGAGTGGGTGGGTGAAAGTGTGATCATTGGCAACGCGAGGGTAAGGCAGCTAGGCGAACCAATCTTCTCCCGGACAACGTCCCCAGTGCAAACGGCTAGAGAAATACGCCAGGTGCATGAAGAGTGCCCTGCCAACTGCCATGATGTGTTGATAAGGTAACCGGATCAGTTAGTTAGATGGCGTAATAAAATATAAATATGGCAATCAGTAGACTGAATTTGGTGAAGCACTAAAAAAACCTGGTCTTTTGGTCCGATAGATCCTTAGACACATGTATTGCTACTTCCTAGTAAATTTTTTTTTGGAGGTTTCCTAGTAAAAATTTTGATTGAATGATCATATGTACTCCCTCTGTCCCTAATTAATTGTCGCCGTTGGTTTCCATGTTAAAAGTTTGACTCGATTAGAAAATGCGTGTAATATTCATATCTCCAAATAAATTTATTAAAAAATTAGATTTAAATTATGTATGAATATTAATATTTTTTATATATATTTAGTTAAAGTTGTTTCTTAAGTAACGAAAACGATATCTATTTAGGGATGGAGTGAGTATATAACTACTAGTCATTCGTAGCCAGGGTTAAAAAAACCGGTCGGTTTACCGCGGTAAACCGCGGTTACCGCCCTAACCGGGCCGGACCGGTTCCGGTCCGGTCCGGTCCGGTTAGGTATTCCCCAAATTCAAATTTAAAATTTGAAAAAAAAATGCTGAAAAAATTCCTAAAAATAGTTCATGATTTATAGAAGCCAATGGTGTAAAATTTTTTCAAATTCGAGTTCGTTTAGTATTTATTTATATGTATAGAAGTTTGAAAAAAAAGAAAAAAAATCCCGGTCCCGGCCCGTTAAGGCCCCCAAATTCAAATTTAAAATTTGAAAAAAAACAAAAAATGCTGAAAAAATTCCTAAAAATAGTTCATGATTTATAGAAGTCAATGGTGTAAATTTTTTTCAAATTCGAGTTCGTTTAGTATTTATTTATACGTATAGAAGTTTGAAAAAAAAAGAAAAAAGAAAATTCCAAACTCAAACCGAGCGGTAAACCGGTCAAACCGGCCGGTTACCGCTCCAAACCGGCCGGTAAACCGGACCCGAACCGAACTGAAGGAGTGTTTGAATTTGAATTTGAATTCGGCCGGTTACCGGCCGGTTACCGGTAAACCGGGCCGGTTTACCGCTACCGGACCCCGGCGGTTACCGGAAACCGGTCGGTAAAAAAAACCCTGTAGCATGTATTGTACAAAAGAACCAGATGTGGCAGCTAGGACCATGAACTAGATTGCTTGGAATTCTTAAGAAAAGTGTGCTCATGCTCGTGCTGAAAAGTCCGCACTAGAAGTCCCGACTCCTGACGCGGTTTTTTTTCCTCCTCACGGTTTCTTCCAATATATCCATCCTTTTCATAGCGACAAATAAATGCAAATTAAACGGCAGTACTATTTGCGTATTACTACTACCAAGTGCGCGCACGCCTGTTGTAAAGGGTATGTGTTCAGCTCGTCTTCAGCCAGCAGCCGTCACCATCAGAGAGGAATCAGCCTGCAGTGCATCTGTGCACGAATGCTTTTGGAAGTACTACTCCGTACTAGCATGCCCGTGGCTGCAGCACTGATGGGGATTGGAATGCGGTACGAAATGAGTCAGAGAGAGAGAGAGGACGGATCGATCCATGCTGCACGCGCTTGCAATAGCCTGCAGTCCTGCACACCCATGCCACGCTGCTTGGACAAGGACGGCCACTTGGACCGCTTCTGCCTTGGAGACTTGGAGTGACGAGTTATGTTCAGAGTAAATTGGTCTTTAAACTTTGGAGGCGACGAGAGAGATGACATGTGGGCCCCACATGCAAGGTGCACTCTCAGCAGCCACTTAAGCAACTTGTCGTAAACAATGATAATTTGGATCTTGTGTAGGCAATTAGCAAGTTTGGGGACTTAGATCTCCACTTTTGAAAGTTAATGACCTAGATGACGTGTGGCCTGTTTAACAAGTTTAGGATCTAGATATGTAATGTTGGGAGTTCGCGACTTAGATGGCACCACCATACAAGTTTAGGAACCAGACCCATCATATCAGATGCACGTCAGCGCTAAGTCAGCATGTCACATCGGCATATGGAGCAAGTTGAAACCTGTTTAGAGATGTATGCTAGAGCGCCCAATACAAGTTCAGGGACCCAAAAAATCAAGAAATGGAAGTTTGGGCCTAAATGACATGGACTCCAAAGTTTAAGGAGTGTTTGTGTGTCACCGGGAACGTGGTACGGTGCCACGTTCCACGTTCCGGGAACGTGCGTTCCCGTTCCGGAAACGTAAATCAGTTTCATCCCGACAATGAAAAATCACTTCTCAAGGAGCGTTCCACGAAACAATCGTTCGGGAACTTTGTGACTGTGCTTGCACGGCGGCCCGCAATTCCGCGTCTGCAAGCGAGCGAGAGCACCGATGGCGATGACAGAGGACCGCTGGTTCGCAGGCGCAGTTCGTGCAGTGCGCGTCGTACACGCATGACGACCTCCGCCGCTTCCGCGCCTGCCTTCCCTGGTTCTACGAGTATGCGTCGACGTCCTTGCCGTCACCGCACCAGCCTATACCCGAATCTCATCCTGATTCTATCAATTGAAATCATGGCCAGGCAAGCAAGCTCGTTTACAGCACTTAACGACAAGGTAGGGGCAAGGCAAGCAAGGAGATCAAAAATCATGGCCACGGCGCCCGTGATTCGCGGCGGCGTGCTCAGCTGGTATGAGAAAGGGGCGGCGGGACCTGTCCATGGCGGAGGAAAGCTTCGCTACTGCACTTCACGGAGAAGCGCAAGGGCCAAAGTCTCGCCGCGTGCTTCTGGGCAGTCTTCCTCATCGCCGTCGCCACGTCCATGGGCCATGGCCATCCGCCGCTTCCCTGGCGACCACGGCACTCCAACGCCGCGATCCCCTTTGACGAACAGGTGCAGGTCTTGCGCACCCTAGCTCCCGAGATCCCGCGCAGTCGGCGCAGAGCATCCCCATCCCGGAGATCCCACAAACCCCGCGGCCGAGCCCGCTCGCCCACCGCGACCCACGACGCGCGGGCGGGAACCGGCGCCGCCGCCACCAGCGGGCCTCGCGCCGGGGTTCGTGCCGCTGGGCGCCGCCGTCGTGACCCAGCCGGACGCTGCCAGCCAGGGACACCGGGACACCGCCACCGAACAAAATTCTTGGTCTTCTCTAACAGAAAACTAACAGAATGGGTACATTATTCACGGTGATGGCAGTTGAGGGATCACAAATTACAAATTAATGGCAGTTAAGAAAATCTATAGTTTTTTTATGGCAATGAACACATGTTATAGATTTTGATGGCAATGAGCAAATTCTCTCCTCCTATATAGCATGGGAACATGTGAATCAGATCGGGTCGTCATCACAACCTTGGGGCGTGTTTGGAGGGTGGCCGGGAGGGCGGCTCGCGCCCCCGAGCTGCAGCGCTCCATGTTTGGAGGCCATGGGCCGGGTGGGAGCCAGGCTCCCCAAGAGCAAAAAGGAGCTCTCGGCCTGGCTCCCGGGAAACAGCCACCTCCACCGTTTTTTGACGGTCTGGCTCCCAGCGGTCGCTTCAGGCGATTTCAGCTGTAAAATGATCTTGGGTCGGGCTGCAGGGGTGGAATCAAACATGTTCTTCTTTAAGCCTGGCTGGTCTGGTGTTTCTCCCAAATACGAGCCCTTGCATTACATGGACCTGGCTGTGGCCAGCCACAGCCTGACCGGCGGGCCTGGCTCCTGGGAGCAGCGTGGCAAACACGCCCTGGTCACCAACGTCGTCGTCATCACAGCACGCAACTCGCATGTTTTATACGGTTTCCTTCTAATGTCTGCATCTCCTTTTGTTTTCGGTCCATGTACGATTAATTGGCACCTAGTCCTAGCTAGAGGTCCCGGCCGGCCTTTGTCGGTTAAGCTCGACCCCTCGTTACTCATCTCGTCTTGTGGAGGGAGGCTACGAGTTGGTTTGGAACTAGAGGCAGTAGGTAGCATTGACTCTTCAATAGTTCACTGCTAGGATCATGCTCGTACTCCCTCTTCCAAAAACAGAGGTCGTTTTCGTTTTTCGAGAAGTTAACATTTTTTAACTTTGATCAATTATATATAAAGGGACGATATTAATATTTATAATACATAATTAGTATCATTAGATAGATCGTTAAATATACTTTCATAATAAATTTATTTGGATCTATAAATGTTGCACGTATTTTCTATAAACTTAGTTAAAGTTGAGAAAGTTTGACCTACACACATCCCATAACGATATATATTTTGGGATAGAGGAAATACGTTGCAACGGGAGCCAAAAACTTCGTCACGGGGTGGCTTGTCAAGCTAGGTAGCAGGGTTGGAGGAAGAAGGGGAGGGGTGGCTTGTCAAGCTAGCTAGCAGGGTTGGAGGAAGAAGGAGAGGGGCAAGGAGAATCATCATGCTGGCTAGATGATAACTTTAAAGTCTTCTTAGTTGTAGATAGAGATACAGGTCTATGCCGTGCGTTGCCACGGCCTCACGTGAGCCAAAATATTTTCAATGCAATAAAAGAAGCTAGTAGAAACATGGTCAAATGTGCACTGCTATGGTCAACAAAATCAATGTTACCATCCTAATCAATGTTACTCATTCTCCATTAAAAAAATACAAATTGGCTTTTACATGTGCCAACTGGGAATTCTATAAACTTTCATTTAATTGGAAATCCGTTCAAGATTCGTGATCTGGCTGGACGACGACAATTTAGGCACTAAATGATAAGCATTTTACATGTGTTGACTAAAGAAAAAAAATATTTGCACCAGCTCTTCTTTATTGCTGATTTGTTGCCTACGCGCGCAGCACCTCTGAGCAATACTGTAGCAATGTCTAGTGAGCGTTTAGATGCCAGTGCGCTGTAGTATCCCTTATCTGTGATGCTTAAACTTTGTTTGGGTGAGCTAGTTTAATTAATTTGTGCCTGAATGTCAACACATGATGCTGTCACCGCAAGATCTATCATTAGATCATCATTTGTTCACACACTCCGATGTCTACCGACACAGGAATATACTCCCTCCAGGTCGGTAAAAGAAGTTGTTTTAGACAGCGACACGGTCTTCAAAGCATAACTTTGACTTTATTTTTTTATAAAAATATTTATTCAAAAGTGATATATGTATACTTTTATGAAAGTATATTTCAAGACAAATCTATTCATATTGTTTTCATATTTCCAAACTCAACGATTTAAAAGTTATTCATGATTTATATTCCCAATGTTTGATCCAAACCTTGTCCAAATCGATTTCTTTTACCAACGTGGAGGGAGTATTTGTTTACGTAGGAGTAGTACAAGTTTTAAACGTGGTTTTCAATGTGTTGACTCGTACCTTTCCTAGACCTCACCTAATAAATAAATTAAAGGGGCGGACAAATTGATCGGGATACTAGCCATGGTTTGACAGAAGGACGTGTTACTGTGGTTTGTGGTAGTGTGTAGCTAGGCCAATCTCAACGGGGCTTTCATAGAGTTTTATGGGTGTTAGGTGTTAGATACGCTGACATGGTACTGCATTAATTAAGAGAGATGATGAAAATTTTATGAGAGTAGAGATAGTTTTATAGGAATGAAATCTTTCTGTACTGTTTTTAAAATATGAGTGTGTTAGAAACTGGGTCACGAAACCCCTACTTGTCTTACAACAACGGTTCCATATATCATGAGCAACTATCTTCAGTAAATGTGCGCTGGTAGCTGTTTAGAAGTTACAGCTCTTAGTTGAAGCATATAGCTAGGGACAAGGGCGTGTTGATTTGGATCTTATAGACTAACAACTATTCCCTCCACCAGTTTTTACATGTCATATTAGTTTTATCCTAAATTAATTTTTTCCTATCATCAATTTTAAAAAAATTGTATAGATTAACAGCATAAATTTTATTTTTAAAATTTAATATGAGAAATACTTTCATAATATATAATTTACATGTTGTGAAACTACATAGAATTTTGAAACTGATAGTCAAAGTTATAAATGTTTGATTTAGGACAAATCTAGTACACTATGCATGTATAACAAAGGAGGGAGTATGTAGTAGGGTAATAGTTAGTCATATCTCATCCAAACATAAACTCACTTTTTGAATAGAAACTACTCTCTATATCGTTCTACACTCCAATAACTCCTCTGTATCTTGTGTGTATTTAGAGAGCTAGCCAATCTCGCTCTTCATCTTTGGATAACGAGAAATCCAAAATAGATGATAAGTGAGTTATATCAAGAAAGAGTGACATGATATTATTATGCATTAGGTGAGTTATATCGTAATTGTCATGAGAAAGAGTGACATGATACATGCGCTGCGCTGGGAGACTGGAATAGCCTACTCGCAACAAAAAAAGAAAAAAAAAAGAAAGAGAGACTGGAATAGCCTACCTTACTCTAACTACGGTGATAAATGTGTGGTGATCGATTGCCAAAAAAGATCCACCCATTGCCTCGAAAAGAAATACGCACATCGGCAGCCTTCAAATTTCTGCGAGAAAAGGTTTCCACGTGTCAGTTGCGATCGAGGACACCCATTTCTTTCACGGTTTCACCACTGAAAAGCATCTGCTACGTGCCCCTAGAGCAGAACCCTGGACCTGGAGTGAGTGTGTGGAACCAGTTACACGTTTTTTTGCATGACGACTGTTTTGGAGAGGAGCTAGCAAACGACCGGAGCTATCTATTACTCCTAGTTTCACGCTGGCAACTTCCTGCTGCCTCATGCCCTCATCAACCCCATCACTGGGTGTCGAGGTCGCCTCCCTCTTCCGATCCTGCGGCGGCTGTTGCTATATAAGCTATGAGCAGGGCACCAGCATCCCAGTATCTCATTCTCATCTGATCTTACAGCTACAGCCAGCGTTCCAGACCAGAGTTCGAGCAAGGAGCTATAAGGAGTTCGATCCACCACTTGCACACAGCTCACTCAGCTCTGCTCGATCGTGTTCGTGTAGCTAGCGAATTAGCAAGCCACAGTGACCGATTTTTGCTCCCCACACAGTAGCGGATAAAACAGCTCCAAAACCGATCCATCCATACATCCAACCACAGTACGTACGCGTATACTATAGAGTAGAGACATGGCCTCTGCGATCAAGGTTGCATCGACCTCCCGGTGGTCTTCGTCCCCGGTGGTCCAATCGTCGCCGGCGCCGCTCCCAAAGCGGGTGGCGGCGGCGGCGGCCATGCCGGGGCGGCGGAGGTCTGTAGGCACTATAAGGGCGGTCGCCGCGGTAGCTCCGGCTGCCCCGGCGGCGCCGGCCAAGCTCACCGGTGCCGGCGACCGATGCCTGACGGTGTCGCAGACCATGTCCAGGCTCAGGGCGCAGGGCAAGGTACGTATGTACTATATGCATGTAGCCAGCATCGGCTTGCGTGTACCGTATGTACGGATTCTGACTTGGAGCTCTGGTGTGCCGTGCCCGTGATCGTCTATCGCAGACGGCGTTCATCCCGTACATCACCGCCGGCGACCCGGACCTGGCGTCGACGGCGGAGGCGCTGCGGCTCCTGGACGCGTGCGGCGCCGACGTCATCGAGCTCGGCGTGCCCTTCTCGGACCCCTACGCCGACGGGCCGGTCATCCAGGCGTCGGCGGCGCGGGCGCTGGCGAGCGGCACGACGCCGGACGCTGTCCTGGCGATGCTCAAGGAGGTGACGCCGGAGCTGTCCTGCCCGGTCGTGCTCTTCTCCTACTTCAACCCCATCGTGCACTGGGGCCTGCCCGACTTCGCCGCCGCCGTCAAGGACGCCGGCGTGCACGGCCTCATAGTGCCTGATCTCCCGTATGGGGCCTCGTGCGCTCTTAGGAGTGAAGCCATCAAGAACAACCTCGAGCTGGTGCTGCTCACAACACCATCTACGCCAGCCGATAGGATGGAGGAGATCACAAGAGCTTCACAAGGATTCGGCTATCTCGTTAGTGACAACTGACTGTTCAAAGTTTTGCTAGCGCCTGAACTTGCTGATGATGGCATGCTCATCTATTCTACATGACCCATGCATCACAGGTGAGCGTCAATGGAGTTACAGGTCCACGCGCAAACGTGAACACACGTGTCGAATCTCTCATCCAGGAGGTTAAACAGGTAATAATACATCTTGCCAACGAAAAAGCAAAAGAAAAGATGCCATTTTTTATTCATTTTTGTTACCTGGCAGACAACGACGTGACTCCACTGTCAAGATCAGTACTACTAGTGTCTCAATCACAGGCTTGTGTTTTTGTTTGCAGGTCACTGACAAACCTGTGGCTGTTGGCTTTGGGGCTTGTTTAGTTGGCAAAAATTTTGGCGAAATGACACTGTAGCAGTTTCGTTGTTATTTGATAATTAATGTCCAATTATGGTCTAATTAGGCTTAAAAGATTTGTCTCGTCCATTTCATCTAAACTGTGTAATTAGTTTTATTTTTTATCTATATTTAATACTTCATGCATGCGTCCAAAGATTCGATGTGACGGAGAATCTGAAAAATTTGGCAAAATTTTTGGCATCTAAACGGGGTCTTGGCATATCCAAACCTGAGCATGTAAAGCAGGTAATAAATGAAAACTTAATTATATAAATGCCTCAAAAATATTCACAAATTTTATAGTTACAAATTCTAACATTATATTAATTGTACATGGACAGATTGCAGAGTGGGGTGCAGATGGTGTGTCATTGGCAGTGCAATGGTGAGACAATTGGGTGAAGCAGCATCTCCCAAAGAAGGCTTGAAGAGGCTAGAGAAATATGCAAGGAGCATGAAGAACGCTCTACCATGAACTAGTCGGATGCACGTTAGAAAACAATCTTGGCAGGAGTAGGACAATTAATAACGATCCATTCAGCAAGATTGCTTTTGTACAAATTGTAACAATAAGGTATCAATACAAAATCAACGATTCCTTTGTTTCTCCCTTAAAAAAAATGATTCCTTTGTTTAAAAAAGAGAGGAAATAACATTACGCTATTGCACGGTGCTGTCATTCATTGGTTACTCGTTTGTTCTAAATTATAATTCACTTTGATTTTATCCTAACTCAAACTTTTTAAAGTTTGACTAATATTTTAGAATAATGAATCAATATATCTAGAATATCAAAGTAGTTTCAATACATTCTTCATGAAATTCTGAAATGCATTTATTTGAACTTGTAATGATACTATCATATTTTTCTTAAAAATTGTCAAATGTAGAAGTCTTGCGAATCAGAGTATGACAAATTAAAACTAAACTGAGTTATAATTTCAAATGGAGGGGAATATGTGTAGGATTTTGATGTACGGGGGGATCCTAGTAATTAGGATTTTTTGTTTGATCAGATTATAAGATCATGTTCTATCAGATCTTTTGTAAACTATGTATTATATATATAAATTTCATAGTATGGTGTTAAAAATCAAAGCCAGTGATATTGATTTTGATAATTTATTTTTAAAAAAACAAACTTGGGAGCACTCATTCACATTTTTCCCAAGCCGCCTTAATTTAAACTACATCATTGGCTCATGTTCCTGCATGGGCTAGTAATTCTTTTTTTTTTTAAGTAAACTTAGGATAAATTTAGGCCTCAATGCCAAATAAAGATGGCTTACCTTTATTCTCTTTAAAGTTTAAATTGTTTGGATTCTAACACGGTATTCGTATAGGTATTGTTTTTCTTATCTTTGCCTAGTCATAATAGTTTACTTACCAATTATTAGCCCATGTGAATTTGACATGTTTAGTTGAAACTTAGCTTGGGGTTTGTGCTGGACAAGAAGATATAAAATTATCGCTTTTCTGTATACATGGTGTGAATTGTGACACATATATACCTGGAGTAAGTTTTTCTACATGAACACAGAAGTAGATACACATATACTTTGGGACACTTTTTTTTTATCAAATATATGGATTATATTTCGGCCATATATAATATACATACACTCCTATATGAGAAAATTTGTTCATTGCCATCAAAATCTATAACAATGTGTTCATTGCCATAAAAAATCATAGATTTCCTTAACTGCCATCAATTTGTAATTTGTGATCCCTTAACTGCCATCACCGTTAGATATGTGTATTTGTAATTTGTGATCCCTTAACTGCCATCACCATTATATATGTGTTCTTTGTTTCCTTAATTGCCATTTGCTTACATGGTTTTTTTTCCTTAATTGCCATTGACAGACGGCGTGGCTATGGTTGCAAACGGCGCGGCCCCGTCCCGCGTCCGCTTCTTGTAAGCGGGCACGGGCGGCGTTGCGTTATCTGTGCGGCTTGCGCGGCGGCCCGCAATTCCGCGTCTGCAAGCAAGCAAGAGCACTGATGGCGATGACAGAGGACCTCTGGTTCGCGGGCGCAGTTCGTGCAGTGCGCATCGTACACGCATGACGACCTCCGCCGCTTCCGCGCCTGCCTTCCCTGGTTCTACGAGTATGCGTCGACACCAGCCTATATCCGAATCTCATCCCGATTCTATCAATTGAAATCATGGCCAGGCAAGCAAGGAGATCAAAATCATGGCCACGACGGCGAGCATCCAGGTCCACGTTTCACGGCGGCGTGCTCAGCTGGTATGAGAAAGGGGCGGCGGGACCTGTCCATGGCGGAGGAAAGCTTCGCTACTGCACTTCACGGAGAAGCGCAAGGGCCAAAGTCTCGCCGCGTGCTTCTGGGCAGTCTTCCTCATCGCCGTCGCCACGTCCATGGGCCATGGCCATCCGCCGCTTCCCTGGCGACCACGGCACTCCAACGCCGCGATCCCCTTTGACGAACAGGTGCAGGTCTTGCGCACCCTAGCTCCCGAGATCCCGCGCAGTCGGCGCAGAGCATCCCCATCCCGGAGATCCCGCAAACCCCGCAGCCGAGCCCGCTCGCCCACCGCGACCCACGACGCGCGGGCGGGAACCGGCGCCGCCGCCACCAGCGGGCCTCGCGCCGGGGTTCGTGCCGCTGGGCGCTGCCGTCGTGACCCAGCCGGACGCTGCCAGCCAGGGACACCGGGACACCGCCACCGAACAAAATTCTTGGTCTTCTCTAACAGAAGACTAACAGAATGGGTACATTATTCATGGTGATGGCAGTTGAGGGATCACAAATTACAAATTAATGGCACTATAGTTTTTTATGGCAATGAACACATGTTATAGATTTTGATGGCAATGAGCAAATTATCTCCTCCTATATAGCATGGGAACATGTGAATCAGATCAGGTCGTCATCACAACCTTGGGGCGTGTTTGGAGGGTGGCCGGGAGGGCGGCTCGCGCCCCCGAGCTGCAACGCTCCATGTTTGGAGGCCATGGGCCGGGTGGGAGCCAGGCTCCCCAAGAGCAAAAAGGAGCTCTCGGCTTGGCTCCCGGGAAACAGCCACCTCCACCGTTTTTTGACGGTCTGGCTTCCAGCGGTCGCTTCAGGCGATTTCAGCTGTAAAATGATCTTGGGTCGGGCTGCAGGGGTGGAATCAAACATGTTCTTCTTTAAGCCTGGCTGGTCTGGTGTTTCTCCCAAATACGGACCCTTGCACCACGTGGACCTGGCTGTGGCTGGCCACGGGCCTGGCTCCTGGGAGCAGCGTGGCAAACACGCCCTGGTAACCAACGTCGTCGTCATCACAGCACGCAACTCGCATGTTTTATACGGTTTCCTTCTAATGTCTGCTTTTGTTTTCGGTCCATGTACGATTAATTGGCACCTAGTCCTAGCTAGAGGTCCCGGCCGGCCTTTGTCGGTTAAGCTCGACCCCTCGTTACTCATCTCGTCTTGTGGAGGGAGGCTACGAGTTGGTTTGGAACTAGAGGCCTAGAGCTATCAGTCCAGTAGGTACCATTGACTCTTCAATAGTTCACTGCTAGGATCATGCTCGTACTCCCTCTGTTCCGAAACAGAAGTCGTTTTCGTTTTTCGAGAAGTCAACATTTTTTAACTTTAACCAATTATATATAAAAGGATGATATTAATATTTATAATACATAATTAGTATCATTAGATAAATCGTTAAATATACTTTCATAATAAATTTATTTGGATCTATAAATGTTGCACGTATTTTCTATAAACTTAGTTAAAGTTGAGAAAGTCTGACCTACACATATCCTATAACGATATATATTTTGGGATGGAGGAAATACGTTGCAACGGGAGCCAAAAACTTCGTCACGGGGTGGCTTGTCAAGCTAGCTAGCAGGGTTGGAGGAAGAAGGGGAGGGGCAAGGAGAATCATCATGCTGGCTAGATGATAACTTTAAAGTCTTCTTAGTTGTAGATAGAGATACAGGTCTATGCCGTGCGTTGCCATGGCCTCACGTGAGCCAAAATTTTTTCAATGCAATAAAAGAAGCTAGTAGAAACATGGTCAAATGTGCACTGCTATGGTCAACAAAATCAATGTTACCATCCTAATAAAATAGCTCCTAAGTAGATGAGACAATAAGTCTAAATTCCCTTATATGAGACAGTATGCAAAATGTCATACATTGAATTTCAATTTATTCTCATGCTAATGAAATTCAGCTTAATACCACCCTTATTAGCCCAACGGCCGCTTCTACCTTAAAAGCCCTACAATGCATTTGCATAGGCCCAAACTCAATTAAACGTGGGCGTGTCAAGTCATGTCAACTAATAAACCAAACTCAAATAAACTCAAGTCTGGAAATGAATGGAGACTTAAGCTGCTGCTAGACTGACACTGAAAAACAAAACAAAGAGATCTCAAGCTGCTGCTGGATACTGAAGTACTGAATGAGAAAACTGCAGCTCCATCTATTTGACAAAATCAACAAAACAAATCCAATTCCGATTGACATGAAATTAGAATCACAGCTTAAACAGGTCATGTGTAATATATTCCACCAAAAACATTTTAAAAGTTTGAGCCTTTTAACTCCGATTTAAACAACTCACCAAATGGTTTAGTAAATTTTCATCCTCTATATTATGTAGACAGTGGCGGTGGACAAAATAAAATTAAGGTATTCAGGTATGGCAAAGTGGACAGAACAGCTAACCATCAGCTAGTGACACTGTATCACTTGCCCCTCAAATCTGCTGTCCAATAAAGCAAAGAAGAAAAGGTTGTTTGATGATCTAATTTATCAATCGCCAAGTCTATGGCTGTGTATCTGAAAGTACACATGCAAAAGATCAATAAATATAAAATGGTGTATCTGAATTCCATAGAGAAAATTGTTCAGTAAATATAAGAGAATTAGGTAGAGGTAACTAACTTGAACATTGACATGCAAAAGTGACATTCCAATCAGAAGAGCCCACCATGCTGGGAGAATGGTACTCCAGTCACTGTCCAAGAGGAAGCTTAGTCTGAAAAGATCAATAAAAAGAGCAAATAAAATCATGCGGTTACTGAATGACCATCATTTCTAGCTTGACAAGTAGAGGTAACTAACCTGAACTATGATTAACCAAACTCTGAATTCGTTTGTGAACATCATGTTGGCAGGTACTAAGAAGTCTTATGCACCTTTGATCATATACAAAATGGCTATGCATAGAGATGAGTAATCTCCAAAACCTACCTATCCATATATCCATCGCACTGCAGGCTTGGTCTAGGCTTGCTTTCTTGCCATTGACATGACCATCATCTTGTTAAATAAAGCCCCAATCTAGGAGATAAAACGAAAGGTTGTATCAATATATATGACAAATGCAGTAAAGTCACCTAACCTTAGTTTCCAGAAAGCGACAGGATCTTCTTTGTTTTCAGAATCCAAAAAAATAATCACAAACTCCTTTGTAACAGATAAGATCATAAATACAAATGTATGTCCATCCATTGTAGTGGATAGGATCATAGGAGTTAGTCCTGCATCAGCATGTGCCATATCAAAATTTCCAAAATGTACATCTCTGATGGTTTATGCTTCATTTATATATCTGCACATGTGAATGCAAGCATATAAAGAATGGATCGGTTATTCAAATGAGGTGTGACTATATTAGGCGAAGCAGCAACAAGATACAGAGCGGTGTATGTTCTAGGGCAGCAGCAAGAAAATCAGAAATGAAAATGTTTCTGCATGTCCACCTAGGAGCCATCACAGAAACCAACCAATGGACACCTGTAGGAGTTGAGATCGAACCAACTTTCAGGAGTTCTCCAAGTTCAGAGACCTAACACTAACCTTTAAGTACCGGCTGCATTGTGAAACAACACTAAGAACTATCCTTCCACCAGGGAAGGATTTGGGAGGTAAAGACCTCCAAAGAACGCACAGGGCATCACAAAAAACACAAGAAGTTAAACGAAAATTCAACAAAATAAAATAAACACAACCCATCAGAGACTCGCATGATTTGGCACAGACAGAGGATCTTCAACGGCAGGACCAGCTTGGACATCTTGCAACTGCCGTCGATGTAGGCTCCTTGTGACGTTGCCCACCCCCACGGCAGTCCGCTCGTCGAGGCCGTGGCAGCGTCAGCGCCCCCTTGGCCGTCGCATGTTGAGGTTGCGGCGACGACCGCCCCCATTGCAGGTAGAGGTCGTGGCCGTGACTCCTCGATACATCGTGGCTGATTCCTAGGTTGAGGAAGGAGGATCTGCCACCTGGTGGACAATCATCTCGCGACCAGGATTAGCTATCGTCTCGGCGGTCGCATGCGACTGATTTATGTTGCCTTCTTTGGCATCGTCGCACGGGAGAGAGGGCATGCGATTTATGTTGCCTTTTTAGACAGGAAAATTATCGAGTGGGTGCCGGTTGCCTTTTTGGACAGGAGAAATCATCGTGCGAGGGGCGGGTTTTAGTTTTAGAGATAAACTGTACAGGGATTTTAAAATGACAGGAAAACAATTATAAGGTTGTACATCTGTACCGAACTCAGAGAAGGATAGAAGAGAACATCAGGGGGAAGTCAGCCTTAGAGTCCTAAAGAGGACAAAAAGGTCGCTCTTTTTGAATCACAAAGTATATGAGCTTGCAGTCATTCTGAACAATACCATCTTGTGAAACTTATGTATGAATGAAAGTATAAGGCACATAAGTTACTTGCTAATGGTAGAATCTAACCATTTACAAAAACTCAGAGAAGCAATGTCAATACAAAAGTGTAGGGAGAAATCTGTTCACTGAAAATGGTCACTGAAAATATACTTTTATTAGGCATTTTGATTTATCTAACAATGGTAGTGAAATAAAGACACTGCCCATACTGTCTGATGTTTGGAACATGTGATCGAAGGAAAAAAAAAAAGGGTTGTTCTTGTTCCTGTAATATAGGTTACTGTCAGGAAGTTTCAGTTCAGGCTCATAGCTGTTTCTGTAATTCCAATAAGTACGCTGAAAAGCCTAAAAGTAAATTTGCTTGCTTAAGAAAAGCTGAGGGCCTCATGATTCTTTAGGCATTCCAAATGACAGTTTGGTACCGTTTACATAAAGCCATGAAGGGTTTTTAGGCACTCCAAATGACAATTTGGTACTGCTGTGAATCTACTCAACATCAGGAAGGCTCAAGAGATCTAGGTAAGCTACCTAATTAGCAGTTAGTAGCAAGAAAAAACATTGCATTTAATAGTTAGTCTACTTATTAGCTGATCCACCAATTTAGTCTGAAAGATCTGTGTTCCAATTTAGTTTGCAGTTGCATCAGTACTATCTCTTTCTCTGATTTTCTATTTTATGGAAATGACCAGATCGACCTGATTGCCTAGGCATAGCAGCCACTAAAATAAACAGAGAATTAATAGGTTTCAGAGGCGTGAGGGTCAGCTCTAATTAGATACTTGCAGTTTTGCAGCTGTCTGAACTGCTCAATGGCATGCAATTCAGAAAAAGTAGAACATCATCGCCCTTCATGACCCCTCTATTCACCGATTGGAACCAATTTCCAGGTTTACATGTATACACTTATAAACTCCCTCCATTCTTCATAAGGGCTAGTTGATTGGAATCAATAGCTGGTCGATATCACACGGCATAAAAGGAAAGAGAAGAGGGTGAGTAGCATAAGGGCTAGGAACATTCAAATCAAAGCAAATCAACGAACGTAGAACCGCATGCTGAAATGAAATTAGATCAGATCCGAATACAAATTCACAAAGCATAAAGGGAAGAGGAGGGGTGGGCATACCTATTGGGTGGCCGACGAAGACCTAACGAAGGGGCCGACGAAGACCCAAGTGCCTGGCATGCGGTGGCGGCGGCGGAGACCTCGGCTCCTGGCGTAACGGAGGCATGGAGCAGGGGTCGGTCCAGAGGTTTCAGCGTTGTGGCTTCCGGCGGCGTCAACAAGCGCACAGCGTACTGCGGCGGCGGCCGCCGCCAGACCTAGCCGACGTGAAGGGGTTGGCACACCTGGTTGCAGCAGCGACCAAGGGTGTAGGAGGCGTTGAAGAAGCCGTGGTCCACCGTGACGTAGTCCTCCTCCGCCTGCTGCGCGTGAGGGCGACGAAGACGGCAGAGCGCAACGACGAGTGCGATGACGGCGAAGCGTGACGCGGTCGATCCCTAGTAGCAGCGCGCGCAGAGGGCGGTGAGCCTGGTGGTGCCATGGTGTAGACAATGGGGTGGGGGCGGGGGCGGGGGCAGGAGCGGGCAGCGGTTCGGCTACTCGCGCGGGGGAGCTGCGGAGGTAGGGGACGTGCGCGCGTGGGCGGTTCTGCGTAGAGCGCGCGAGCGGGGTGAGACGAAGCTCACGGGGCAGGGCCGCAGGGGTGTTTAGCAGGGGATTACGTACGGAGCGAAGCGATTAGTCGCTAATCAGACGATGACCTCCGGGTCTTTTTAGTTGTAGAATGGATAGATAGAGATTTCTTGCCATTACCGGACAAGGCATGATGCAGTTGATTTCCTTGCTGGTAACCACACTCGGCGGTACGGCACGGGATAAGCGTGTTTGTGGAGAACTGCATGGGCCCGCAACCGCCCCGCCGTCTCGTTCAGGAGGAGGGAGAGGAGCATAAATAAAGCATGGTGAATGAAAAGAGAAAAAGGAGCGCGCGTGTGAACGCACGCACGCGACACGGCCACGGGCCATGTATGCATGATGCATGGTGCGTCGAGGAGACGGCGGCATGGTACTCTCCCTGTTCGGGAGGACAACGACGACGGGCAACGGACGTACGCGTCACTTGACCCCAGCTGGCCTGGCCTTTTCTGGCGTGAAGCGGCAGGCATCGATCGACGATCGGCAGGCAACCGGCAACCGGCAACGTCCTAGCCTCTCCTCTGTTTTCTTTTTTCTTTTTTCTTTTTTTCTCCCTTTTTCGCATCCGCCACTGGAGCATGATATGGTTGTTAGTTGTCACTGTACACTGTACTACATGCATCTTCAAATATCGAATCTACAAGGGAAGCTCTGGCCGGACAGCGTGGCCATGTCGCCAGCCATTATCGGCCGTCGGATCGGGCGCGTGGACGATCCGGATCAGGCGAGCTTTGATCATTTTACAAAAAAGCTCTCGATATTTAATGAAATCAACCCGCAGTCTGGCCTCCTCTCTCAGATATTTTTGCGAAAAAAACAAAAGCTTCCCAAATCAACCTGCAGTCCAACCTCCATGGTTCAGGAAAATTTGCAAAGAAACCCTTAAGTTTTCATAAAATTAACCCGCCGTCCTGGTCGTCTCTCAGGATTTTTTTAGAAAAACCCTTGGATATTAATTTAAAACCAAAACACAACTCGTTTCATTCGTTTCTTTTACACGAGCAACATTATACGTACAATTTGAGCACCAAAACGCGTTCAAATCAAAAGTTGTTTAATATAAAATTTGATCAAAAATTCAAAAACTTCAACTTTATTATAGAGCAAATTTTTAAATTCAAAACGCTTTCGCAATGCGTTTGTATAAATGTTTAAATGTGATCCGTTGTACCTACAATTTGGACACGGAAACATTTTCAAACTAAAAAGTGTTCAAATACAAAAGTTGTTCGGAATTTCAAAATCTATAGGTGTGAGCATCACCACCTTTGTCTTTGTAGGCATGACTTCTAGATGGCTAGATGGAACTTGGCATTTTGCCGTATTTCCATGGATGTAGTGTGAGCCATGATTTCCAATTTTTGGTCCAATAAATCACTATTATGTAATCAAGCCACTATATGTTTTTTCCCTACAACTATTTATGGCATTAATTTGAGATCATTACATATTTCCGGTTAGGACCAAGAGAACATGAACTCTAAATGATTTGTTCAAACATTAAACTTTTGCTCATACATATTCTAATACAGAAAGTAAACTACGAATCTAACTCTATGTTATGCAGAGATGTAATTGGGATCTTATTCTTATATATGTCTAAGTGAAAGAAAATATAAGTTTTGCAACTGACAAACAAAATGCATCTTCAATCAGTTCTATTTATTGCGTACACATAAATGATAGCTCAGGTTGTACACCACCGTATACGTCAATATGTATACAATCCATTCTATTTCTACCTGACTAAGACAACAGATAGTCTTCAAATGGGACTCACACAATAGTATCACCCAATAGGCTCACACAACAGTATTGCAGGCTGGCCAGATATAGGCAGGGTGCGGCAACGCCGCGCATAATTTTCTACTCCCTCCGTTTTAAATTATAAGACATTCTAAGAATCTTGGAGAGTCAAAGCATCTTAAATTTGACCAAAATTATAGAGAAAATTACAAAAATTTATAACATCAAATAAATATACTATAAAAATATAATTAATAAAGAATCTAATAATATTTAATTGGTGTCATAAATATTATTATCTTATCATATAAATTTAGTCAAACTTGAGATCTTTTGACTTTCTAAGATTCTTGGAATGCCTTATAATTTGGGATGGAGGAAGCAGTAAGTAAAGTACTAAAGCCCAGGCTCCCCGTGCTTCTAGAAACGAGCCTGCTGGCGACTCCAAACTTTGGTTTTTCACGTGATTCGGCACGATTTCCTTGGTCGTCGACAACAGGTCCAACGCTCACAGGCTCACAGCCACGGGAGGGGCGACGCAGGCAGGCTACCGAAAAGGCCCATGGGCCATGGGCGCGACGGGAACGGAAGCACAGTGGCCTTATGTAGGACATTTCTCAGCAGTTCCTAGGCTTGATCTTTGGCCCCAACGTCTTGGGTTGACGGTAGCATCGATCTCCTAACTACGTGTCTTTTTTTTAATGGGAGTCTTTTCTCCTCGTTCCCATGCACTGTCCACGGAAATACCGCGATCTCCAAGTTTCGAACCTGGATGGCTGGCATGGGCCTTTGGCCTCACGTACTAGCCACCACACCCTGCCGCTCGGCTGCTAACTACTATGTCTTTGCATTAACGAAAAATATAATGTTTTGGCCGTGGCAACTCCCTTGCCGGATTATATTGTTGGCTCAAAAAATTTCACCGAATTCGACATCCGAACCCATGTCCAAATGTCTACACTCAAATTTTGATAGTAAAATTGAATAATACTTATTTGCTAAATATCGCAAGACAAGTTTATTTGTTGCTTAATCTGTGCATCACCTTGATTTTGATTGAAGTTGCTTATTCAACACACGGATGTTTTACAACAGCTCAACAATCAGCACTCGATTTTTTCTACCGTCCTATCATGACCGACAGCCCTCCTTTCTTCTTCAACCTTGAACCGTTTCTGCTTTAGACTAGGCCTTGTTCATTTGTTTTCAAAATAAAAAAGACTGACGGTCAGTACTTTTCATCCACAATCCAAGTGGATTCTGTTGGATCGAAGGGGGTTGAGGGGAAATTTGACTTGTAGGGGATCAAATCCTCCTTGATCCCCTTCAACCCATTTCAATTGGAGATGAAGGAAACAGGCTCTCCAGGGGGAATTGAGGGAGTTGAGGGAGATTTTGATTTATAGGTGATTTAATTGCTCTCAATCCCTTTCAACCTCTTAGTTTTGGGATCAAACAAATAAGCATTAATTTCTTCACAGAGCTTAGCTCCCATGGCTGGGAGCTACTGTGTCTACCTCATCCCCAGTGTCTCCTCGCTGTTGAGTCCTCCTCCTCCCTCCGCCATGCTAATCCGCTAGAGATAGAGTAGAAGGGAATCAGACATTGAGAGGGGAGAAGACAAATCAAGTGCGAAACACCTTAGTGTAGTTTAAAGTTCCCACTTTGTTTTTTCTTAGGAAAAAGTGTGCTTTTCTAACGTTCCAATTGGTCCAGGATACTTGATGCAAAATTAAATTCTATCTTTTTTGCAGCGAGATTTTGAAAACAAAGGAATCCAACGAATGTGCTCTGACTTTTAAGGCCACTTGAAAACTCATTGGTTTACCAATTGGAATTTTGAGAATTACTGAAGATGCTCTAAGGCCTCAAATAAATCACATCGCTTAGTTTTTAATATATGAAACAATTAAATAATATAGATAGTTACAAAATTCTATTATAAATCTTCTGCCCTCCCTCCCTCCAAGAGATTAGCCAAAAAGAATTTTGTAACTATCTAAAAAAACATCGGTTATTCAGATCAAAAATAAATTTGTTTTTCAGATTTAGTTTAGCTAAAATCACATCTAGAAATTGCCTAATAAGAGAATTTATGCGTGCATGAGAGGTAGGTCCCAAGAAGGAATCACATCGCATAACTTAAAAAAACACTTTGGGTCACCGTCTAATTCAGTTAAATTTGAATAAATATAAATTAAAGTAACTCTAAAAATTTGATTTATTCAGATGTAGTAGACAATCTGTTCGTTTCGCTGAATTATTGTGGCTGAAAGTACTATTCACTGATTTATTGTAAGAAAAAACTCACTGCGAAAAGAACATGTGATGACTACTGGTAAGTGGTAAGTGACATCTGGCCACAGACAGACCGGTATACGTCACACGTGACCGTCGCAAAATCGCAGGTCGCAATCAAGGCTGTGTGTGCTCCCCTTCCGTCTCCGTGTCCTCGCCCCTCGGTTTGCCGCCCGCCGCCGCCGAGGCCTCCTCTTCGACGGCTACTCCTTGACCCCACGGAGGCGGCGCTGGGCGGTGGCCCTCTGTCAGGGTGGACACACCCGCGCCCATGGCCAACCGCGGCGCTGCGGCCGGCAAGCTCACCGTCGCGGAGACCTTCTCCAGCCTCAGGGAGCAAGGCAAGGTGCGTGCGTTTGAGCCCTCACGTTCGCGCTTCGCTTCGTCGCAACCCTTGGGGCCAATTCACCCGAGCACCCACATTTCTCTTGCTATTCCTGATTGAGTCGCGGGGCTGGATTGCGGGCGCCGTGGTGGCCAATACCCAATGTTGGTCCTGGTTAGTTGCAGGGAATACCTAATGTTGGTCACAGTTAGTTGCAGGGAAATGGATCAGGGCTTGGAACAACCTGTGCATTCCTTGCATGAATTGTCCAAATGTAGCCGTTTTATGTCGAATACACACCGTGCTGGTCTTAATTTCCGTAAAAATCTTGCCTGATATTGCACAATAGTGGCTGCTGGCTGGATGTGCATATTGAACCGTCTTTGTCTGCAAAACTAGTGTTTCCATTTTTAGCTGCCAGTGTTCATTCTCAGAAAAGGTAACTGCACTAACAAATTTGTATCCAGAGTAGCGATAAGATGCTAAGCAGAGACCAATCTTTAGTTGCAGGGATCTTGCCTTGTACTCCCTCCATTCCAAATTATAAGTTATTTTGCTTTTCTAGGTGCATAGATTTTGCTATGCACCTAGATATATGGTATGTCTGGGTACATAGCAAAAACTATGTACCTAAAAAAGCCAAAACGACTTATAATTTGGAATAGAGGGAGTATGGTGTAGCTGTGCCACAGTTGGCAAATAGTCTTTTGGGGGTACTGATTTAGCGAATAAAATTCAGTGGACACCGGGTCCAAGCCATCGCTCCTGTGACTCCAACCCTGATTGCTTAAACTTATGCGGGAAAATCACCCGTCAGAGAGGGAGGGTCGAGCCACAAACCAAGGATCCGCGCAGACGCAGACATCAAATCACCCGGATGTTGTGGAGAGGAGCCACATCTCGTAATGTCTGATTTTGTTTAGACGCCACACGGTAGCATCCCAGCCATGGGCGCACGGACAGGGATTTGGACCCAGGGTCGTTGGAATTTAATTCCCAGATTTAGTTTAAGCTGACAGTCTAACCTAGGAAATTTTCAGACTGCATTCATCCCATTCATCACTGCGGGTGATCCTGACTTGGCAACCACATCGAAAGCATTGAAGATCCTCAATTCCTGCGGTTCAGATGTGATAGAGGTTGGTGTACCATACTCGGATCCACTGGCTGATGGACCAGTTATTCAGGTAGTCGTGATGGCCTTTTCTCTCACCAGCTGCAACATAGTATGTGGTATGCTACAGATTTTATAGTTTTAGATTGACATCATTTCAGGCTTCTGCAACACGGGCGCTTAAGAAAGGCACTACACTCGATTCTGTCATAGAGATGCTGAAGGGAGTTACACCTGAGCTTTCTTGCCCCATTGTTCTTTTCACATACTATAATCCAATTCTAAAACGTGGTGTGGGAAACTTCATGGCTACTATCAGACAAGCTGGCATACATGGTGAGCTTTCATTTTGGTTGTTTCATATTTTCTATTACCATAAGTGGTGTCTTGTCCTTGCATCTTCTGTTTATTATAAATATGATTCACACTTAGTTCCGAAATTTTGTTGTTCTGTCAATAAGATCTTTATTTTACACTTGTTATATGTCACAGGACTTGTAGTGCCTGATCTTCCTTTGGAGGAGACAGCGTTGCTGAGGAGCGAGGCCATTATGCACAACATAGAGCTGGTTCATGCCCACTCTCATCTTTTCATGCACCACTTGCACAAAATTTGTTTTATTTTGCATACTTCTGTTGCTATCTGGGTGCTAACTAAATTCTTACTCGAGATGGGACCTATCAAATCTTCAGCTTGGGCTATGCCCATTCCAGGCCTACAAAAATACACAGTTGCAAGACATCTTATGAGCCTTTGGATCAGCCCAGCCCTAGGAGCTGGTCTAGCTACTTGGGCTCACACGTGTCAGCTGGGTTTGTCCAGTCCACTAAATTCAGGATAGGTTACGCCAAGGCCATTTTTTTGATATATTTTTTGTAACTTGGGTTTGGTACCGCAACAGAATAACTTTGCTTATTAACCATGGTGGACCAATCAACAGAATAGATATCTTGAGTATCAGCCATATATCATTTATGTTTTGCATGATTGCCTGCAGGTGTTGCTTACAACACCAACCACACCAACAGATCGGATGAAGGAAATCGCAAAAGCTTCAGAAGGATTTCTTTATCTTGTGAGTGTCCAGAAGATCCCAACTATTTGCCTAGTTGAAAGCTCCAGGCATAGTTTATATATTTTGTGTAACTTTTATGTCTGCACTAGTTAAAAGAGTTTTTTTTTTCATCCTGAACTAGCACATACCACATAAGGAATAATATCATGCCTCTACATTAATGAAATTTTACAGCGATTTTTTTTGTCTCCTGCTTGTTCATCTCACCTGACATGTTTTTCTAGGAAAAAAAATATAAAGGAAACTAGAAGGGAATTATTTAGGTTTTAAGTAAAAATTATGGCACCTGGAACAAATGCATAGCCTTTCTGTTTCACCATCATTGTCAGCCTTTGATCTTGAATATATATTTAGGTTTTGGTGGCATTACTAACCTGTGTGTTATTCAGGTGAGTGCTGTAGGAGTTACAGGTGCACGCTCAAATGTAAACTTACGCGTAGAACATCTTCTTAGGGAGATCAAGAAGGTTAGTAAAGTATAGCCTGTTTGTCTTCAGTAAACAGTGAATCAGTTTTAGTGCACCAACGTCTCTATAGAAATTTGTGTTCGAGAATGCTCATCTTCCTGACTTTACAGGTTACAGACAAACCTGTAGCTGTTGGTTTTGGTGTATCGACTCCAGAGCATGTGAAACAGGTGGACTAGACTTCTCCTAACTTTCTTGCTATGTGGTCTAATGGTATCTGTGATTACACCCTTTTGATATTTTCATTAGTAAACAGATCGCAGGCTGGGGAGCAGATGGTGTGATTATTGGCAGCGCAATTGTCAGACAGTTGTGTGAAGCTGCTACTCCTGAAGATGGGCTGAAAAGGCTTGAGGAGTACACCAGGAGTATAAAGGCTGCTATGCCATGAGACTCCACTCGCGTCACAGGCAAGATAATTAGAGCATAGCAAAATATTGGTTTTTGCAATATTATGGTCAGGGGTTTGGCATCCATAATTCATCGATTGCTATATGGTATCTCTCCAGTGGTGAGAACAAAGTCCAGCTTTGCCTATAATACAAAAAAGTTCATACCTAGTTAGTGTGACATTTTTGATGAAAAAGTGATTGTGAATATCAGTTCATAATGATAGGCAGATCCTTTTTGTCTGAAAGATGGAATGTTGGGATGAGGTTGCCCTGACTCTTGAGAGGATAGGAATAAGAGAGGATAAGGTCATGATGATTTATGTGGCTTTCCGCTTGCTTCAGGTCTTCCGCTTGAACCCACAAGTTGGTGTCCAGGGATGAGGCAACGTGATGGCTGATTGGCTGCACTGAAAATGACATTACCTTGAGCCAATTCGTCTTGCTCTCTTCTGGAAGACTTTCAAGGTCCATCAGGCTGGGTCACAGAACGATCCCAATGGACCCAGATGTTGGTGTTTTGGATAACAGAAAGTCAATTCTGGCCTCTATTTATGTCGGCTCCTTTTATAGCCTACCCATATTTATGGTCAAATCAGTGCTGGATGTTAACACTTCTCTAATCCCTATCTATGGAAAATTTTCCGGTGCTCATCATATCATGCATGTTACTAGTACTAACATGTTGTTGGATGAATAAATTATTTAGCTTTGTCATGCCAGCATGAAGCGTATCTGGATGTGAAGAAGCAGTGTTGATATTGAACTGTCCATGTACAGGTAGTTGCATATGACTTCTGCTCCCTTCATAGCATTTTTTCAGCTGTGCTTTGACGAGTGAATGAACAGCTAGAATTGGATAGGCTCTCCTCACTAGTGCGGCCTAGGGCCCATGAAAGTCAATTGCTTGCGCCAAGACGCACCCGGTATCCGGGAAGCGACCCCACGCTGCCCTCTTCTCGCGTTCAGCCTAGACAGCGAGGAAAAAGTGGTGATGAACAGTTAGGATCAGCATGTGAGTTTTGACTCCGTCGTTTGCTTGGATTCTTATCGAAACACACGGCTTCAAACCTGGCACATGTTTGGGCAGTCACACAAGAAGCATTTACACAAAAGAGCATGAAAATTTTGAGCATTTTTTTTAAAGTGAAAACCTAGTACAAACTAAGGGCTAGTTTGGTGGAGCTCCTAATCAGCTCCCGCTCCCGCCGCTTCCTAGTCGAAATCTGAGGCGTTTGGTAGCACTTCTTCCTCGGGCCTTTGGTAGAGCTTCTTCCTCGGCTCCACAACATCGTGGTAGATCGGGGGCGAGGAAGGGTGGCAAGGGTGCAAGAGAGATGGGGAAGGGCGATGCGAAGGCAATGAGGCACAACATGGTGGAGGCCGGAGAGGAGTGACCCGGCGGAGAAGACCTTGATGGAATCAAGGAGGGTGCGGCTAAGAGAAGCATTCCTACGGAGAAGGACGCGGCGGAGGTGGGGGAGGGTGTGGCATGGTGAGGGTCACGGGGGAGGCTGCGAGGGGCGCGACGGGGCGGGGAGGTGGAGAAAGCCGATGAGGAAGATGGAGAGGGGCGTGGGCGAGACAAGGGAGCGGCGTGAAGCGGTAGAGAGCAGGTTTTTTCTACTCCCCACCGCTAGTGCAATAGGCGGAGCGGGGGAAGTGCTTCCCGAACGGAGCTATGCGCGCTAGCGGTGTTTAGCAGCACTCCATGGAATAGTTGATTCTCACATGGAACGGAATGGTGGGAGCACTATAAAACAGGTCCTAAATTTGGGTGCAAGAGTGTAATCCGAGTTATTTTTGTGCTTAATAAATTCTCCCTTAATGAGTAAACCTAAACCATATATTACCAGAAATAATGTGGGGAAGCATCTATGCAGGTTAAATAGTAAAGTACTTCGTTCGTACTAAAAAGAATGTAATTTTAGGTATTAATCTAGACAAGCACTTATCCAGATTCATATCTAGAATTATACTGTTTTCTTTTTGGACGGAGAGAGTACATCGATATGCATCTAATTTCCTGAGGGTTTATTTTGAAAAGGAATTTAATTTCCTGAGTTGATCTGACGTCAGGACTCTAACCAATAGAGAAGAAGAGGACCTGGCAGCGCACAGACGGGGCAATACAAATCAAGCGAGTCTTTAAACTTGATTGCTGGCTTTCAAAATTTGCCAAACCAAAGATTTGGCAAGCCATGATTTTGGCTATCATTTGGTTGGCTACCAAAATTTGTCAACCCTCTTACATTTGGCTTGCTAAATCCATGGCAATTTTTTACCTAGCTTTGGCATGGCAAAATTTGGTCGCAAACCAATCAGACGCTTTATCCGTGGAAAGGATTCAAAGGGGGTGGCTTTATATACTTTGTTAAAAAGAAAAGGGTGTGGCTTTTTGGATGAGACGAAAAATCTCAATCAGGCAGTAACAAGGTTATCCCTCCATTCAGAAACGGGAAAGGGGAGCATCCAAGAAGAATCTATGCCCGTGCTTTGGTCATGTCACTGCTCACTAGTGGCGCGCAAAAGGATAAGCTTTGGATCACACAGTAATTGTCCCAGTGGTGAAGCTAGAATAAATTAGAGGGCGGTGCAGTTCTCCGGTAGATGTGAAAATTTAAGGTGTTATAATGGTGAAAACTTGATTCTAATAGTAGTTTTTCAAAATTTTGTGGGTGCATGTGCACCCACAACCATGAACGTAGCTTCGCCACTAAATCTACCGTGTCCACGTCACGTTACAGTCGAGTCGTGATTCGCCTATATTGACGCCATGTCACCATCGGTCCATCACGATATATATCGACCTCATTTGGAGGTGCCGTCTAATCCTTCCTTTCAATTCAGTTGATCATGTACGACCGGTGAACGCCACGTATTAAAAGAGGCAACCATTAGATTTTATTTTTTCTAAGCATAATAATCACTCAAGATGAAGACGACAGTTTGTTCTACTCTCTCCGTTCAAATTATAAATCGCTTTGACTTTTTTTTAGTATATCGAATTTTCTATGTATCCAAACATATAGCGTTTTCATTGTAAAAAAGCTAAAGCGACTTATAATTTAGAAGGGGGAATATGATTTTTGATTTGGTTTAACTTTGAGATAAATTCATATTTTGATATTTTATTCATAGTTTTGATAATTTATCATAGGGAAACTATTTAGAAGACGACAAAAACAAACTCATAGATAGTTGCAACCGGCTAGTTCTTACTTGCACAATATCAACTACTCCCTCCATTCAAAATTTTAAGTCGTTCTGACATTTCTAGATACGTAACTTTTGTTGTACCTGGACATAATTTATATTTAGGTATATAGCAAAACCTATGTGCCTTAAGAAGACAGAACGATTTACAATTTGGAATGGAGGAAACACTTAATTTCTAAATTTTGTTTCATACAAGAAAATAAACCGGTAAGTACACGTCGTTTATAAATTTCATTTCTACACGAAAATATAGACACAAAATACACATTTAAGAGAAAAAAATATTTCTCAAATTTTGTTTTGTGCAGAAAAAAATAGCGCATGCCATTCACAAATTCTCATTTCTACATGAAAATAGACACAAATACACATTTAGGAAAAAAAAAGAGATTAATACTTTCATATACTCCATCCGTCCTAAAAATAACTACACATGAGAAGTTAAACTTTTTAAAATTTAGTTAGATTTATAGAAAAAACTTTTATGTAAAATTTATATCTCTTAATATGTTTATATTGTGAAAATATATTCCACTTTGTCGGTGATATCTGGAATCAAACCTCAACGTGTCACTGATTAGGCATAGATAAAAAAGCAGCTTTCGTTACCATGAAAAACGATGCGTGCATAGGGGGGGGGGGGGGGGGGGGGGGGGTGGGGGCTCATGTCCAAATAAAAGGACAAACAAAACCCACGTTTTTTCAAGTAAAACTGGCGTGCGCGTAGAGGCGTGAAAGCCGAGCGTGCTGACTTTATTATTTACAGCCACCGTCCCACCCCATCTTCTCTCCTTCCCCTCATCGGCTCTTCCCTTCCATTTTTTGCTCTCCTCTTCCACCAAACCAAGCCCGGCCAGAGAAATTTCTCCCAAATTTTAGATCAAATCCTCGAATCCTCCGACCCCTTAGCGAAGCACGCAGAGAATTCTTCTCAGTAGCGTCTCGATCCGGCTCGATCCAGCATGGAGCGCGTCTTCTCCGTGGAGGAGATCCCCAACCCCTACTGGGCCCCGCCGCACCCTCAATCGGCGGCCGCCGGCGCTGTTGCTGCACCAGGTGGCGGAGGGGGAGCGGGGGATGCGGCGGGTGCGATGAACCGGTGCCCGTCGGAGTGGTACTTCCAGAAGTTCCTGGAGCAGGCCGTGCTCGACAGCCCGGGGCCCGTCGCCGGCGTGGGTAGAGGCAGCGGTGGAGCTGGAGTTGAGGCGGCGGAGAGCAAGCCGCTTGGGGCCTCGGCGCCGGCGGCCGCCTCGAGCTCGGTTGTTGACCCCGTGGAGTACAACGCGATGCTCAAGCAGAAGCTGGAGAAGGACCTCGCTGCCGTCGCCATGTGGAGGGTATGTGTCCACTTGCCTTTAGCTGCAGCTCACCTGCAATGCTGTTTGGTTCGAATGTTCAGGGCTCATAGTAGCTTGTTTGTGTTCTTATGTGGTCGGAGCTTATAGAGCTTATAACTGCTCCGGATAGTTTTCTTAGAGATTTCTAGAGGTCAGTCTCAGAGGACACGAAACATCCAGCAGTCCAGCGCAGTATCTCATATTCCTAGGCTCCTAGCCCTTTGCAATGAGATGGCGGGGCAAGTGATCATTTGCTTTTAGGACTAGGGAAATATGGAATTCGTGGAGACTTCGTGCATTTATGACATTAGGTTATTGTAGAGATCCAATATTTTGTTCTAAGTTCATGATTCCTGTCGTTTCATGTGTGGGTGGTTAATTGCGACTGCTGTCGTGTAGCGATTCATAGGTCATTGTGCGCTATTTGAGGACATGAGTAGTATCCTCTTGATTTGTCTACTACACGTTTTTGTTGTTTCTGTGATAAACGAATTATCTTGTTTCGATAATCTTGGGGATTATATGGGCCTGGCTTATCAGAATATTATAGCTACTGGATATGTTTATCAGAACTTCATGGTTCAAGCATCCAGTTATGTTTCTCAACGTCTGTAATCAAGTGAATTCACATTTTTGTGCCTAGCATCAAGTACTACAGTAACATGAGTGGGAGCCCAATATGCATGGTTTCATTTTTATCCTAGCACTCTTTCTGTATTTTCGTTTATATCTAATTTCTGATACCATTTTATCCACAGGCTTCTGGTGCAGCACCTCCAGAGCATTCTGCAGCTGTTTCTTCCTTGCCGAGTGTGGATGTTCCGCATGCAGCTCCTCTTAAACCCATCGGAGGTAATCATCCAGTCATCATTCTGCTGCGTCTTCAAATTGATTGCGAAACTTGGCTCAGATGAGCTTATGTTTCAGTGCTCTATACTCGTGTAATAGGTATTAGACCTTCAGTTCCTCTGTCCTTGTCCTTGTAGGCATCATTTTTTTGTGAGGTTGCTTGCTACTTGCTAGTATCCATCTGCGGTTGACTTAGTAAACCATGGGAAACTTGATATACTGTTGTGAGTTTTCAAAACAAAACACCTTGTGATTGTGAAGCCTTTATGGTTGTATCCTTATGGTATGGCGTCCATTACTATGCAAGGGTATGCACTTTGCTTCACGATTGGACCAAGTAGCCGAATCACGATTTCACTGACATAGTGCTATTTCATTTGGGTAAACATGCACACACTGTAAACACTAGCCTTTTAACTTATGTATGACATCTGGTTGAATGACTGAACTAAGGTCTGGATTGGATCTTGGGCACGTATCAGGTACTGGAAGTCTAGTTCAAAGCAAGCTAGCTGGTGCTCCAGGTGGGGGATCAGGTCCACATGTAGTACAGAATGCCGATATCCCTATTAAGCAAACCACTAGCTCTTCCTCACGAGAGCAGTCAGATGATGATGACATGGAAGGAGATGCTGAGACTACTGGAAATGCAAACCCTGTTCAACAAAGACTACAGAGAAGGTGACCTTTTATTTTTACCTGTTTGTGAAATGTATGTGCATCAAGACTTTACTTTATGGCTGACATTGTATATTTGTATTGCCATTGTTTTCTTATATGCTATAGTATTATTTAGTGGACCAATTCTCAAGTAGAGTGGGTCTGCTTGTTTTTGTGGTTGGCAATACTTTTAGCCTTACTGTAAAACTGGTGTTGGCTTGGTGCCACAACCATACACATGTAATTCTTGGAGTTGAGGCCAGTTTTCTTTACTGTTTCCAGGAAGCAATCCAACCGAGAATCAGCCAGGCGATCGAGAAGCAGAAAGGCAGCTCACTTGAATGAACTGGAGACACAGGTCTGATGGGTTATGCTGTTATTTTTACGTGTTGACAAATTCTGGATGTTCTTGGGCTCTTGGCTAACGAGCTAGAGTTGTGGATATCTTGTTACAGGTAGCACAGTTAAGAGTTGAAAACTCTTCGCTGCTAAGGCGACTTGCTGATGTTAATCAGAAGTTCAATGAGGCTGCTGTTGACAATAGGGTGCTAAAGGCAGATGTTGAAACCTTAAGAGCAAAGGTACACTGCTTTGTCTGCGCTGTTTGAGCCCTGCATCTGTTGAATTGGGCACTTTGGGTTGTTTCAATCGCTAGCACTAGGTGAATCAGAATCACACCCTAGATTTTAGAGATAATCCATGGCCATCACATAGTACAGACCTTTCATACATAATTGGATGTGCTTGGTCATTCTGATTGAATCTGGGAATGCATCATGTTTTCAGGTGAAGATGGCAGAGGACTCAGTGAAGCGGGTAACAGGCATGAACGCATTGTTCCCTGCCGTGTCTGATATGTCGTCCCTCAGCATGCCATTCAATGGCTCCCCAACTGACTCCACCTCTGATGCCGCTGTCCCCATCCAAGATGACCCAAACAGTTACTTCGCCAATCCAAGCGAAATCGGAGGCAACAATGGTTACATGCCAGATATAGCTTCCTCGGCTCAAGAGGACGACAATTTTGTCAACGGGTCTGCTGGCAAGATGGGCAGAACAGCCTCGCTGCAGCGGGTGGCAAGCCTGGAGCACCTCCAGAAGAGGATGTGCGGAGGGCCGGCTTCATCCGGGTCGACCTCCTAGGTTTCTCCTCCATTGGATATGAAAAAGACCCTGATGCCTAACGGCAAGAATGATAAATTAACAATTTCAACATACCTTGTAGTGGACATTGCTAATCCTGCGATGCACATTCGTTCGTTGTGGACTTATGGGTCAAGTGCTATTGACTTATTTTGCATTCTTCATGTGGATCTCACTGCTCTCTGGTGCCCGTGTGCTAACTGCTGTCTGTTGCTCATTACAGTGGGCAGAACAAGTTCAGTTTCCATCGACAAGTGCCTTTAGCTAGTTCAGTAATGAATCATCGATGGTCTGACCACCGGGCCACCACTAGGTTTTAGACTTTAGTGACACACTGGTTTAATGCAAAACAAAAATACAGCTCCTGGCCAAAAGGATAGCATATATGAGGACATCAACTGGATAACAACAGTATAAATAAAAACAAGGCACTTTTCCAAATTCCACCACCAGATTAATTTTTTTGAAACAATCCACCACCAGATTATAACTTTGATGACTGTCACGGTACACGCTCTAACAACTACCTTGTATATGATTTGTTACAAACAAAGTTCTTGCAAAAATTGCGGTGGATGTAAACAATAATCAATGAATTGGGACCGTGACATGTAAGGATGGCCTAGCTACAGAAGACAGAAAAGTACCCTGGTACGAATTACAACAGAGGCTTGTGCAGGTGCCCCATCGCTAGCAGCTTCACTGCCTCCCTTCATCCACCAAAAATAATTGGCGATACATAGGCAGGGCACCATCAAAATATGCCCATACAAAAGCACGGGGAGATGATCCACAACGGACAGTTTAGCCTCTTCTATAAGTAGATATTTTGTACCATTCTTTAAAAGAAAAACTTATGCATTGCGTATAACTAGTCTGATCTCGAGTGACTCGAGTTCTTGTAAGAATTCTTGTACAATGGGAGGAGTGAACCCCTTCCCCGCTTCCTTCTACCACCGAAGCATCTCCAGTAAAGAACCCCAAATGATAGCATTATGACAATTGGGATGGCCCATCTGTTCAAACAATTGCCTGTTAGTTGGGCAGAGTAGCATGCCAATATATACTTGTTAAATGGAGTAAGGAGACTACCTGTCCAGATCAAGAATAGGGCTGTACACGATGATTTCCCAGGAAGAAACAATGATGTGCCAAGCTGGATTATAGTACAGTGATTCTGCTGACCAGAACATTCTCGTGTATGTCTCTAGGAAGATGAACATCACCCAAGCGACAATTTCAAGCAAGAAGAACTTGATGACAAAGCGTCCGATGACCACCATGACCAAAGAGAAGGTCACCAACCAATTGAAAAGCTTGTTATTGTACTCCTTGATGAAAAGAGCACGAGACTTGGCAAGCATCTGAACACAACATCAAACTGGAGCTTAGTCCATGCAAACCATAAAAAGTTTGAGTAAAAGCAGCAAAGCAGCATACAGACTCAAGAAGAGATCGCAGAACCATAGAAGATATCAATGCACAGGAACTACATGGGTTCCCTCCACACCAAACATGGTTCTTATTATCTTCCTGTTTGTGCATCTTTACTAGCTTATATGTTTATTTTGATATTCACAGATAAAAAATTATCAATGCCATCAGGTCCCAAAACAAATCTACCATTCTACAGGGGAAAATGTGCTACCAATATAAAAGTAACTGAATTTCATCATGTAGAGTTGTAGACAGACGAAATGAAATGTAAGATGGCAGCAACCAAAAATAAGAATAAAAGAAGGCTGGTTTGTCATGGGCAACTAGGCTGCAAAATATATGTATAATAACACAGAACATACAAATGCTACAGCACTCAAAATTCATGATTTCACCCTTAGGCTCCTTGATGCCCGACATGAAAACTATATTCAGAATTAAGAGGCAAACCTTTGACATTCTACGTTCATAGCTTTCTTTTGCAGGTCCCACGCAGTCCTTTACAAAACTTTGATTGCAGTGAGTAAAGCCTGCATTGAATTTCGCCATAGAAGGAAGTTTCAAGACTTGAAGGTGATCCATCTTATCTTCACACTCAGAAAAGCGAGCTTCACACAGCTTTGATGATTGATATTCATTAGCTAGAAGGAAGTTTCTGTACACCTACAAAGTACATCCTGTAAGTATGTAAAACATATTATCTTCTAAAGGTGACAGAAGGTGTAAGTTGAGTTGAAGGCATGTAAGAGATGCCACAGAGTTTCTGTGGCGTTCCAACTCCAATGGAAAGAAAGACAGGAGCCACAGCAAGGATATCAGATACCAAAACATTATGCACAGAACGCCACAAAAAATTCAAACTGTAGTAGTGGAATTATAATTGTATTTTTTATAACAAGGTAAAGAATAACAAATAGAACAATAATGTATCATGTGAACGTACATAGATGCCATTACAGTATCATTGTCATGCAACAGCTTACATATCATGCGGATTTCCTTTTTTAATGTGAAATGCAACCCAACACATTGATACTGCTAGAGTGAACCTTATGTGGCCATTCAAAGAGTGAAAAAAGTATTAACGAACCTTTTTAATCTCATCTTCAAGCTTGAGGGCCGACTGAGCAGCATGATGTTTGCCAAAGTGCTGCTTATCAAAGAGAATTCTAGCTTCACCATTTGCCATCTCATGAAGTTTCTGCAGCTCGTCTACTGGTATTGGTAGGCCTAAGCCATCCATTTTCTCCCTGTACACCTTCAGACAGCGATCAAGAATGGCTTTGTTAAAAATTTCAACCAGAGATCCCGTTGATGGAATTTCGCCTTTATTCAAAGCCTCAAGAATCTGAAACACAGGAGGAAAAGTTACTAATAATTATAACTGATCCGATACATACCAGCAACCACATCATTAAGTATTTTACCTGCTGCAAGAAAGACACAAAGTCCTTCCCATTGAGAGTTCTACCCTGCACGATTTTTGGTTTTACAATGGACGAAACAAGCTGCTTTAATTGCTCCCGCCGTTTTACATATAAGGGTTCAAGCTCTTTGTCCCCCATATCACATAATTTTGTTCTTTGAAGATGTGGCTGTATAAACAAAATCAGTGTTCATATGGTTTGCAGGAGACACAGCACAATGCAGAAACATTAACATTAACATTAATTGGTGTTAGACTAGGCGTATGGGCTAGCACACTTGTAGGTGTTAGACCAGGCGTGTGTGTTAGACTAGGCGTATGGGCTAGCACACTTGTAGGTGTTAGACCAGGCGTGTGGGTTAGCATGTATGTAGGCATGGAGACCTGGCACCATTGGTCAGGAATGCTTCAACAGTCCTATATGTACTTGCGTGCTCTCTAATGGAATACACATCAGTTTTCCCCAACTACATCTTCTCACATGGCATCAGACGCCTAGGTTAGGTTTCCACCTTCCGCTGCCCACCTCGCGCGCCGGCACCTCGTCGCGCAGCGCCCACCACCGCGCGCCGGCTCCCTGCCGTGCTGCGCCACCATGTCAGGACCTCTTCCGGCAAACCCCAAGGGGGCCGACGGTGATCAGGACACCTCCTCCGCCGCTGCCTCCGGCGATGATGCTGCTGCGGCACAAGCCAGGGAGGCCGCCGCCGCTGCTCAGCACGAGCGCCAGGCTGCCCGCGAGGCTGCTCTCGCCCGCGCCCTTCAGGCCGAGGAGGAGGCCGCTGCCGCGGCCAAGGATCGCGACGCCGCCGCTCAGCGCGCCAGCGATGCCCTCGCTCGCGCGGCCAAGGAGCGGGCGGCTGCTGCTGCCGCCTCTGCTCCCGAACCATCCGGTGGCGCTCCTGGCGGCGCCTCGACTCCTGCTGATCTCCGCGCCGCCATGCTGCACCACGAGGCCGTCGCCCTTCTGCAACTTCACTCCCAGGCTGTCGCCGTCAACAACATTAGGAACCACGTCACCACCATCCTCAACGCCGACTCCGGCAACTTCAACCGGTGGCGCGACCAGTTCCTCCTCATCCTCGGCAAATTCTCCCTTCGAGGTCATGTGCTCGAGGACGATCCAGACCTCGTCTCTCCCGACTGGGCCCGGATGGACTGCGTCGTCAAGTCGTGGATCATCGCCACGCTCACCGACGACCTCGGCGAGATCATCTCTGCCCAGGGCTTCACCGCACGCCATGCTTGGCTCGCCGTCGAGTCCCAGTTCCTCGGCAACCGCGAGGCCCGCTCGATCCACCTCGACACGCGGTTTCGCAATTTCGTCCAGGGGGACCTCTCCGTCACCGACTATTGCCGCAAGCTGAAGAAGATGGCCGACGATCTCACGGCCCTCGGCGAGGTCGTCACCGATCGCACGCTGGTCCTCAACGTGATTCGGGGCCTCAACGAGCGGTTCAGCCACGTCGGGGCGCTTCTTCGCCGCGCTCGCCCCTTCCCCACCTTCCTAGAGGCCCGTGACGACCTCATTCTCGAGGAACTCACGCTGGAGAACAAGGAGGCCCCTGCCACCGCCTTGTCTGCTGCCACCTCCACCTCCGCCCCTCAGCTGCCGGCGTCGGGCTCCGATGGCGCTGGGCACTCCAAGCCCAGCAAATGCCGCCGCAGCAAGCGCGGCGGCAGCGGCAAAGGCGTCTCCAGCACTGGCGGACAACGCGCCCCCACCGGCGGTCAGCAGCAGCCCGCCGCCGGCAATCGCCCCTGGCCAAGCTACTACAACCCGTGGATGGGTTCCATTCAGATGTGGCCGGGGGGTCCCCGACCTCCGCTGGCCCCCATCCCGGTGCCTCCACACCTGCTGGCTCAGCAGCAGGCTCAGCAGCAAGCGCAACAACAGGCACAGGCGCAGCAGCAGGCCCTGCTGGCACAGCAGCAGCACTTCGTCCAGCAGCCGACCTGCGCTGCCCCTGATGCCTCCGGACATTGGGTTGCACCAGGGTTGTACAACCCTGTGGCCAGCCTGCCGTCGTGGGATCCTAATACCCTCGCCTCCGCCTTCAGCACGACGTCGCTGACGCCTCCCGCCTCCAACGAATGGTATTTCGACTCAGGTGCTACTTCGCACATGACCTCTCAGTCCTCCTCACTTTCACATACCTCTTTCCCGCGGTACCCTACTCCTTCATCCATTGTTGTCGGTAATGGCTCAATGCTTCCTGTTACAGCCAATGGTTCTACAGAGTTACCTCCAGCTTTTCGTCTTAATAATGTTCTTGTGTCGCCACAGATTATTAAGAATCTCATCTCTGTTCGCCAATTCACTACCGATAATAATTGCTCTGTTGAGGTTGACCCCGCTGGTTGTTCTGTGAAGGTTCTTCCGTCTCGGAGAGAGATCGTCAGGTGCAATAGCTCTAGGCCGTTGTACCCCCTCCACCTACCTCCAGCGCACTCCTTGGTCGCCCAGGCTTCCTCCCCACTGTGGCATCGACGTCTTGGCCACCCCGGTCACGAGGCTTTGTCCAAGCTCGCGTCCAGCGTCTCCTGTCCTATTCAGGACTGCTCAGAGTTGTGTCATGCTTGTCAGTTAGGGCGTCATGTTCGCTTGCCTTTTCATGAGTCTACTTCACGTGCGTCTAATAAGTTTGACCTTATACATTGTGATCTATGGACCTCTCCGATTGTGAGCATTTCTGGGTATAAATATTACTTGGTCATTCTTGATGATTGCACTCATTACTTATGAACTTTTCCTTTACGCCTGAAATCTGACACATTCAGCACACTCGCCTCCTTCATCGCCTACGCCTCTACCCAGTTCGGCGCCCGCGTCAAGGCTGTCCAGTGTGACAACGGGCGCGAGTTCGACAATTCCAGCTCCCGACACTTCTTCCTCGCGCAGGGCATCCATCTTCGCATGTCCTGCCCCTACACTTCGTCTCAGAATGGTAAAGCTGAACGCATTATTCGCTCCGCCAATAATGTTGTTCGCTCCCTGCTTTTTCAGGCGTCAATGCCTCCGTCCTACTGGGCTGAGCCTCTTTCCACAGCCACTGCTCTTCTAAACATCCTGCCCACCAAGACTCTACAGTTCTCCACACCTCACCTTGCCCTTTATGGCAAGCCACCCACATATGATCATCTACGAGTCTTCGGTTGCAAGTGTTATCCCAACATGTCAGCTACCACCCCCCACAAACTCGCCCCTAGGTCTGTCCTCTGTGTCTTCCTAGGCTACTCCGCTCATCACAAAGGGTACCGCTGCCTTGACCTCTCGTCTAACAGAGTCATTGTCTCCCGGCACGTCATCTTCGATGAAACGGCCTTTCCCTTTGCTGAGCGCCATGGTCCTAGTACCCCAGCGACCTCCAGTTCCTAGAGGACGATACTACTGACGCTGTGCTCCCTCCTATTGGATCGATGCACAAGTTTTTGCCTGCAGGAACACCACCCAACACCGCTCGTTCTACCAGCGCCCCTGCCGGCCCCTCTGTGCCTGTGCCTGGAGCGCCCTCACCGCTGGTTGACGCTGACGACCCACCGGCGCCTGCGCTCTACATCCCGCCAGCGTTGCGGGCGACAGGGACTCCTACCGCGCCACGCGCGACCACGGCGACACCTCCCAGCGCCCCCGGGACGGCTTCTCCCGCGCCACGCGCGGCCACGGCGACGCCACCCAGCGCGCCTGGAGCGCCCTTCCCGGTCTGTCCCACCGGCTCTCCGGGCAGGTGCGGGAGCCCCGCCAGGGTTCCCACCTCTTCGCCCGGCTCGCCTCTTCACGCAGCAGTACTCGCGACGCGAGGTTGTGCCCTCAGCTGCTCCGGCTGCGGCCCTGCCCAAGGGTGCAGTTGCTGTCCCCCCAGTGACAAATCAGCACGCCATGGGCACGCGGGCCAAGAGTGGCTACCGGATGCCTGCCGCCTACCACGTCGCCTCTCTCTGCGGTGTAAAAGACCTTCCGCAGCGCGCTTGCCGACCCCAATTGGCGCGCAGCCATGGAAGAACACAGTGCGCTCCTCCATAATCACACTTGGGATCTTGTGCCCCGACCCCCTCGGGCCAACGTCGTCATCGGCAAGTGGATATTCGAGCACAAGTTCCAGTCTGATGGCTCTCTGGAGAGGTATAAGGCCCGCTGGGTTCTCCGTGGTTTCACCCAACGGCCTGGTGTTGACTTCGATGAGACGTTCAGCCCCGTCGTCAAGCCCGCCACTGTGCACACCGTGCTCTCTCTGGCTCTGTCCCGCAGGTGGCCTATTCATCAGTTGGATGTGAAGAACGCCTTCCTTCATGGCAACCTGTCTGAGACTGTCTACTGTCAGCAGCCATCTGGGTTTGAGGATCCTGCTCGTCCGGATCATGTCTGCCTCCTCAGGAAGTCTCTGTATGGGCTGAAGCAAGCCCCTCGTGCCTGGTACAGTCGGATGGCTTCTTTTCTGATGTCCATTGGGTTCATTGAAGCCAAGTCAGACACCTCACTCTTTGTTTATCGGCGTGGATCAGATACTGCATACCTGTTTCTCTATGTGGATGACATAGTCCTCACAGCTTGCTCACCACCTCTCCTTCGGCGAATCATCTCAGCGCTTCAGCAGGAGTTCGCTAAGAAGGATCTCGGTGTCCTGCATCACTTCCTCGGCATACAGGTTCAGCGCAGTGGCGACGGTCTCCTTTCACAGCGACAGTACATGCTGGATATTCTGAGCCGTGCTGGGATGTCCGAGTGCAAGCCCTGCTCCACTCCAGTTGACACCAATCCGAAGGTTGCTGCAGCTGAGGGGGCCCCTGTGTCTGATCCGACAGATTTCCGCAGCCTTGCGGGAGCTCTATAGTACCTGACGTTCACACGGCCAGATATTGCGTATGCAGTTCAGCAGGTCTGCCTCCACATGCATGATCCCCGTGAGCCTCACCTTGTAGCCTTGAAGCGAATACTTCGCTATGTTCGAGGCACTCTCCATCTTGGACTCCTGCTGCGACCGTCCTCTTCGACTGATCTTGTCGTCTACACTGATGCTGACTGGGCTGGTTGCCCGGACACTCGCAAGTCCACCTCGGGCTACGCTGTGTTCCTTGGCGACAACCTCGTCTCCTGGTCCTCCAAGTGCCAGAACACCGTGTCAAGATCAAGTGCAGAAGCCGAGTATCGCGCAGTGGCAAATGGAGTTGCAGAGGCCACTTGGTTGCGCCAGCTTCTTCTGGAGCTTCACGCCCCCCTCAAGCGCGCAACACTGGTATATTGCGACAATATCAGTGCAGTCTACATGACCTCCAATCCGATACAGCATCAGCGTACCAAGCATATTGAGATTGATCTCCACTTCGTCCGAGGGCGAGTTGCTATTGGTGACGTTCGGGTTCTGCATGTCCCCACTTCTTCACAGTATGCAGACATCTTCACCAAAGGGCTGCCCTCCTCAGTGTTCACGGAGTTTAGGTCTAGTCTAAACATGCAAAGTGGCTAACGTTCCGACTGCGGGGGAGTGTTAGACTAGGCGTATGGGCTAGCACACTTGTAGGTGTTAGACCAGGCGTGTGTGTTAGACTAGGCGTATGGGCTAGCACACTTGTAGGTGTTAGACCAGGCGTGTGGGTTAGCATGTATGTAGGCATGGAGACCTGGCACCATTGGCCAGGAATGCTTCAACAGTCCTATATGTACTTGCGTGCTCTCTAATGGAATACACATCAGTTTTCCCCAACTACATCTTCTCACAATTGGCACTGTACAGGATAAATAGTAGCAGTTACATTACTACATATAATGTTCTGTTGAGCAGTCAAAGACTGCTTAAATTAAATAACTGCAAGTTAGATGTTGCAAGGAAATTATCAGAAATGTACCTGGGGCAAGCTAAAAGCAGTGCTGTTGTTGCCCATAACTGCCAAAGAATCTCGTATTTGATTGACCTAAAAACACATAGAATGAAAATTTGTAACTGAGCTTGGAACTAACAACTTTTGTTTCAAAAGTGTATATTACTAGATTTCATACACAAATTATACCTCATCAATATATTTGTCACCTGCAGAAATAAATACAAAAAAAAAGTGAGACCTTTGTAGTAGATGCTCAAATAACACAAAACTAGCAATAGTTTGTAATGTTGCTTGAGCTGACCATTATCATTAGGCACCCGCTGGAGGGCTTCATTGACCATTTGTTGAACAGATTTTCCTTCTGTTTCCAATGTCAAAGTGACCACTCTTAGAGAAAATTTTCATATTAAGCACAGGTAAATATAGCTCACCAATTATAAAAGAATAATAATAGGGAATACGAGCACAACTCCAATGAAATAAGCACTTATAATTATAATACAGTAGAAATTAGTAGAAATTATATAAATAACAAATATCAACGTAGCGTAACAAGCAGCAGTTATTGACCAACAAGCCATTGATTTAGCAAGCCACTGGTTAAGTTAGTGCAACGTAGTCTAACAAACAGTTCAAACATTAATAGTACATCAAAGTTTGGATATAGTAGCAGTAGCTATTGAAATAATCATGTTGCGCTTTCACACACGTCTTTTCTTACAGATGCCTAGGACAAATAAACAGTTTAGAACTCGGTTCTATCTTCACTGCCATGAATTTTCGTGGAACGACTCCATCACTAATAATGCTTATACTAATTATATAAGCTTGTGATGGATGGGGTGGTGATGGATCAACCCATTCCATTCCACAAATCAAACAAAAAAGTGAGTGAACAGATGATGAACCACCCCATTCCTTAAACCACTTTGTACGTTTTCAGTTCATGAAACACAGTTATGGTGCAGAATGAAGCCATGTTTATGACATGTGAAAGGTGAGGTGATCACACAAAAACTGAGGCAGCAAGAACAACAGACCTTAAAAGTTATTCATGCTACCATTTCTCTTACTTTATATGGCACAAGTTGCGAGCCACTTTTTGTTAATGAATAAAACACACATTAGGCCCAACAGAATCGATTACGAGCTATTCTATGTGCTTAAGATTACATGCTGTGCAGATTGCAGAAAAAAATTCAAAATTCATAAAGGATGCCAGTCCAAAGTTTGACCTTTTGCATTCTCAAACAAAATGGAACTGTTTCAAATCATCTTAATAGGGAGAACTATTCTTGAAGCAACTTACGGAGGAAATCCCTCTGAATAAGCCAGAGAAGCTTTGCTGGCTCAAAAGCAACATCTTGCCCCTGAAAAAACAAGCATTTCCATTTAAAAAAAGTATCCATGTTCCTATTTTACAGGCTCATAATTTCATGCAAATGGAGCATTACCTTCACTCTGCTCACAAACATGCAGCATATAACAAAAAAAAAATGTTAGTGTTCCAGATCAAAATGATTATATGAAAATGGAAAGGCGCAAAAGAAATGAACAAACCTTCCATAGAATTCTTCAGCAATTTCAACGGCAAACGAAAGCCTAGATATATCAGCTTCACGTACCTGCAATGGCACACAATGAAATTAACCAGCCAACAGCTATTGAGGGGAGAGGAAGAGAGAGAGGGAGGGAGAGGGGGAGAGAGAGAGAGAGCACCGTCTCAGGAAGGTTGTAGATAAGGACCGAACTTAAGACAGTCGCCAAAGCAAATATCCTACCAAAAAAAGAAAACATTCTAATAGTTAATTCTCCATCCTAGGAAAAGTAAATCAGAATGAGCTCATTTCTAGGCACAAACCTATCATCATACACATTTGATTTCCCAACACTTTCAAACCCTTCAGTGTCTAGATAAAGGACAGAAACTTTGGAACCATCAACATCCATCTCAACAGGAGTACCCCAAATCCAAATACCTGCAATATAATAGGAAAAGGTACAATAAATTTATCATAAGCTAAGCAAATAGACAACCAACAAAGATGCAAAGTCCCGGGACATGGGAAACAACCTCACCTTTAGTTTTAGTATCTCGCATATGACCAACTCCAAAACCTGCATTGCCAAGACTGTCACATTCTCAAATAGTTCTAGTATGCAAACTAGTAAATCCATGTTTATAATATCAGAAGCAACATCTAACTACCTTTATCACAAGATAAGGAGAGAAGCTGGTTGAGGAGAAAAGATTTTCCAGATCGATACGGACCAATGACCTGAGTTAACAAGCAGTTAGTCATTGTCTCATTGAGGTGTCAACTGTCAAATATTGCAATAAGCAATCCTTCGGATCATGATTGGTCTTGTTCAATAATGTAAAATACTAAAATGACAAACACAATACAACTCTTACGAACAAAAAGTTCAAACTTACACCAACAACAGCAATAGGAGTTTCAATCCTTCGAATTGCTTCTAGACCTTGTTCTGAGAGACGAAGTTTAGTGTGTCCATGGTCTGGCTCCACTATTGGAAACCTGCAGGTACATACAGTCAATAGTTGACAGTAGGCTAACACAATGTTCTTCCATCATATGCCCCATTAAATGCTTCCTTCAGAAGCATGAATAACGAACATGAATATTAAATATTTCCAATGAAAAGTTCAAAAAAAAAATAGTAACAGACAACTGCGTCTTCTTTTTTTCTGGAAGCAGATTTCATGAGGAGGCAGAAGCAAGCAGTCTCACTCAATGACTAAATACCACATACATCAGTGTGCAATGAGGTCTTATATATTCAGTGCCCATATTCACTCAATAGAGAAAGGTACTGAGTTATTAACATTTAGAAATCTTGAGGAAAAACGAAAAATAATCAGCTTCTGTAATAATATATGTGGGAACATAAGCTTAGACAAAACTTTACATAAAATTTGCAAAAGTGAAAAAAAAGAAGGAAAAAGAAATCGAGCAGCAACTTTTACGAGAACCTAAAAAACAAGCATATACTTTGGACAGTGTACTCATGACTGATATATGACAAATGGGCGTTCATTTAATTAAAGGCTCAGGACCTAGCAATGTTTGAAGCTATTCAAATTACCGGTTTCTGTAAAAGCGCCCAAAAATATTCAAACGGTAACATTTACAAAAACAATACTGCACCCAATCTGCCATAGAGCAGCCAAAGTAGTCCCAATTTCAACACAGTTTGAAAGCTGAAACAATTGCGCCCACGACATAAGTAATTCACTACCAAAATGCCAAAAAAAACACCATTCCTCTTGGCCTTCTCCATTTACAAGGGCATGAAGTACCAACCACATGTTATTCCTCGACATCTCACCTAACTTGTTCTACCAACTACGCACAGGTGCGGCATGAGAAACTCATGACACGCAATGCAAGAGATGTCGGGATTGGGAGATGAGAAATTTAGCTAGAATTGTACGGGTAAGCAGTGAAGCAGAGCGCTTTAGCTCCTTTACGCTACAACACCTCATCATCGCGTGGCATGCACGGCCCGGACGGCGCATGCTTCCCACCAGTCAAAGCACGCACGAGCACGAGCAATGCCCGCCACAGACGCAACGCGACATTCGCGCAATCCAACGCAAAATTCGGTTGGACGCCCCAGCACAAGCAACGGGGCAACGGGAATGGCGCCACAGCACCGACCAGCCATACGGATACGCGGAGCAGAGCGGAGACACTTACGCGCGCTCGAGCTCGTCGGGATCGGGATCCCCCGTGGCGGCTCCGACAGCAGCCGCGACCGCAAGCAGGATCAGCGCCGCCGCGCGGATCCCCGGGGCCCACCGCCCCCGCCCCATCCCCGACACCGCCCACAGGTAACCAGGTCTCCTCGGCCCAGATCTCTTGCCACGGAAGCGGAGGCGACGCCGTAAGCGCCTCCAATGCGGCGAGCGGCAATGGCCGCCGCCTGGGCACCGGGCGGCGAGGCGCGGGATCTGGGGCTAGGGTTTTGGCGCGCAGGCGGATTTGGGCGGTTGCTTCGGCGAGAGGGAATGAATGGGAAGAGCTGGAGCCGCGGGCCGACGAGGTCGGAACTCGGAAGGGGAAGGGGAGCACGGAGCAGCGAGGGTGATGCGAGCGGCGAGAAGCCCGCTTCCGTATTTAAGCGGGCAATTGTTTAGCGCTTCATTATAGCGTCTATCTCTATCTCTACAACTAAAAAGGATCACTTGTTATCGTCTGATACACCTAATCGGACCGCTCCCCACCGCGCGCGGCTTCCTCCAAAAAAAAAACTGCCCGGCTTATACCACGCACGCGCCTAGCCTCCCCACGACCGCACGCCTCCCACAAGCCACATCGATGCCGCGGCCAGTCTGCCCCATCGCGCACGGGGCACCTGCTCCCACGCTGCCGTCGCCCGCGGTCATCGCCATCGCGGCCGAGTCCGCCCTGCCCTCTGCCATCTCTACGGCCCTCCCCCGCCGCCGGCGCCGTCCTGCCCCTGCCCTATCACGCCACTGGCCCCCACGTGATCCGCCGCCGGCCTCATCCCTTCCTGATTGTTTTTCTCAGTCACGCTGCTTGGTTGATGGTTGGTTTCTTGGTGTCTGCAGCGAGAATTCCTCGGCCTCGTCGGTTGCTACCTCAGGTAAGTATAGGCATCATCTCATGACCAAGAACTGCTCGAATGAGAGAAATAGCGATCGATCTGACTGCATCTGCGTGCGTGCGTTTGATCCTGCCGACAAACTTAAGGGACTTAAAGCGGGGACGAGGAGCTCATCGAGTGGGCCAAGATCCCCATGCCCACGGACGAGTTGGTGGTGCCGTACGACATCCAGCAAGTGGAAGCCCCGGCCGAAGGTGCCCATTGTATTAGTAAGCCTGAATACTTGCTGCTCTTCTGCGTACCTGAATTTGATGCATGGGAACGTGAATGCCTAGACTGATTTGTCTAAGTAATAAATGCAGACATTAAGGCAACCAAGAAGCTGCTTGACAAGCTCGCCGTGCTCAAGCTCAACGGCGGCCTAGGGACGACCATGGGATGCACCAGTCCCAGGTAAGCCGTGTCCAGATTAGTCACTTCCGGAGTACAGGCTGTAAAAACAAATTCACTTCCAATGTCACTGGTATTGTATCTGAATGTCAGTACCATGTTCACTTCATAGATCTCTCAACATGCTGTCTGGAACTAACCTTATTTGCAGATCGGTCATCAAAATGTGCAACGGATTTACTTTCCTCGAGCTCATTGTTATCTAGGTCAAGGTTGGTTAAAACATCAGCGTTCTTGCAAACTTCACCACTCCATCTTGTTTCTATCTTTTATGGTGACACTTAGTGGCAACATTTTTCTCTTACAGTTACTCAACAAGAAGTATGGCAGCAATGTGGTGCTGCTTCTGATGAATTTCTTCAACACCCATGAAGACACTTGAAAGTAAATTTTCCATTCACAAGTTGACCAAAAGCTAACAGTTATGCTTGTCCTACATATTGATGAGAAATATGCAAGTTCAAGCATTGAATCCACACATTCAACCAGGTACGCTAGACAAAAATTTTGTAGATGTTGGACACTTGCTTTCTTAATCTTAGTTTACCAAATTCACTCCAAAAATATGCTAAGCTGACAATAAAACAATCATTATCATTACAGAGCCAGTACCCTCAAGGTAGTAGCTGACGAGTTCTTGCCATGGCTGTCCAAGGGAAACACTGACAAGGATGGCTGGTAAGCCATCGCTATATGCAGTGGAAACAACTATGTGAGCTGAATTAATAAATCATAGAGACCAAGCCCTCCCTTCTCTTACTGCACAATTTACTCATCCTAATGTATGTGGAACTGTGCTGGTTATCATTGATTCAAATGACCAAAAAGGAGTGATTAAATAGGCTTCAGGATGGGATTGGATGAGGAGAACAAGGGCTAACAACATTTAGAGTAAGTAGATCAAAGCACACAGACCACAGCCACGTATCCAGTAAAGGACATTGGGTGTGCACATGTATGCCTTGCACACACTATCAGGTTCTCTGTACAAAAGCAACCCATGCCGCACTATCACATTATTAATTTTGAGACAACAAATATCCCAATAATCTGTTTAAACTAAGCATATTTATTGATGAAGGCAACCCATGCCACACTATCACATTATTTAATGATCTATTTAAACTAAGCATAAAGTTTCTACTCTTGAGTATCATAGCTATTCTGATGAGCATTCTATAGATAAATGTATAAAATCAATAGTTAAACATGGTAGTTATTGATGAAGGCGGGACAAGAACCCAAGGCAATTCTTGAGTTGTCAAAAACTCAAAACTTCCTGTGTTTTGTCTATGAAGGATTCACTCTTTACCTTTTGTTTAGGGAAATAAACTATCTTCGCGTTTGTGCGGAACTATCATGTTATAGACTCTTTTGTTGGGCGTCATTATAGGCGCCGTCCACATAAGCAGTCGGGCTCAGATATCTAGGAGATTAGATTAAGTTTGTTAGGAAAGTGCACGTGTACTATAAAGGGCACCGTAGGAGATTGTAATCATCATCTAAGAAGGAATAAACTCTCCCTGTATCAGGGCAGGAGTTTCCCTTCGACGATGGCGTCGGGCGCTTCAGCCGCAACCACCAACGAAGAGCCCACCGTTGTTCTTCCTCGCTATCCGCTTCGCTCTAATTCTCAATCGCAGCTCCTGCTTCGCTCGCCTCTCCGATCCCCCAGACGTACACGCCATATCAATCAGTACCATAGCTCCTTTCAATTTACTGCTATCTTTCATCCTGGCATAATTGTATCCCACCTTGCACATAGTTGTAAACGTTAACTATGCAATTTTATTGCCGATGCGACCTTGCTATTTTTTTTGTTAAAAATGTATAATAATTTATGGTTGGCTATTGTCACTATTATGAGCCAATCATAATACTAATTTTTTTATTGGTCAAGGCCAAGATGACTAAGGTATTTGCTGCTACTTCACGATAGGTCGCATTGTCGTAGTATGCTTTATCTCAACTGAAGCCACTCCTATCTCATCATTCTTGTGCAGGTTGCAGCAATATGATCACTCTGTAGCTGGTTGCAACAATCTGATATTCTTGAACAACTTACAAAGCATGGGCCATACTATGGATAAGGAAGAAAATTTATGCTGACTTTGAAGTTTGATAGGTCACCATGGATAACGTATGAATTATTTTTACGTTAACCATAACTGTATATTTGAACATATTTTCTTTCATATTTGTCTACTAAAATAAGATGGTCATGGATTAGTCAAACAAGCTAGACAATTTGCTCCTCAATCATGTGCTTTTGTATTATGAAAGAAAAGTAGTCATTCTGGTATGTGTATATTCATGATTGGAGCAGTCAAAAAAATTGAGGGAAAGTTTTATGCTCATATAGCAACATAAATGTTTGAACAAAATTTTATTGTATATTGTCATGCTTTATTGTATTGCCCTGGTTTAATGTTGTACTCCCGTTGCAACGCACGGGCACTCAACTATACTATTAATAAACGTCGCTAATCACGTCGACTTAAGGGTTCCGTGGGCCCGCATGGCAGTGGGAGCTGAGGACTGGCCGTGGTCGGAGCCACGACTTGGATGCGAGCATGTGGACTTGTGGGGTGCTCCCTGGGGATGGGAGAGCGGACACGTTTGCAGGGCCCACGTGGCGGTGACTGCGACCAATAGAAACAGAAGATCTGGTGCTGCTCACCTACTGGCAATTGCTTCGAGCGTCGGTCGCCCCTCGCCCGTGCTCCGTGCCTCCGTCCGATGTGCTCAATAAAATACTCATAACAATATTTCGTCTGTTATTTTTTACATATATTGTTTTTTTGTCCTAAGTCAAATATTTTCATCTTTAGTCATCTATTTTTTTGTTAGCATGTTCATTTTTTAAAAAATAATGGTTAAAGTTAAAAATATTAACCTATGGCAAAGCTAATATTACATATAAAAAGAATGGAGGGAGCAATGTAGTGTAGAGGGCACTTTTCAAGCCAGAAAAATGTTGTCTCATGCTCTCTCGGTGCATATCATTCAAATTTTATCTCGCCGAACTAGCATCGTGGCCTTTAAATACCTACTAGGGTCCAACTTAACCGTGCATCTTTCCTCTATTGTCCAATCTCATCGTATGACTGCATGCAGGCTATTAAACTATAACCACATGCACAATTATTCAAGTCACATGTAGAACAACAAATCTTTTTTATGGGAAATGGTTTAACAAAACAGGGGAACTGTGTCCATTGGAGTTCCGTTCTAATCTTTATAGAATTTTATAAAATGGTAAGTTTTTAGAACAAAAGTAGTATTTTCAGATCATCCGTTAATTATTACAGCCTCAGACCCAAAAAGAATATAATTCTAACTTTCTTCTAAGAAATTACAGTTTAAATTTGACCAAATCTATACGCTAGTATTACTTCATCCATTCCTAAAAGCTTGCCAAATTAATTCACCCATTCCTCAAAGCTTGTCATTCCCAAAAACTTGTCCAATCCTCCAATTACTTTAAATTTGACAAAATTCTAAGAACGGATGAAGTAATTCTAATATCTTATTCAATCATCTTTCTTTTGAGGACCACGTTAGCTTTGGAGTAATGCGCAAAAGCTTGATCATTAGAGACATAGTCTTTTAAGTTAGGTCTTGCGAAGACGATTGTTACGCATAGACCTTGCAGTTAGCAGATAACTCTAGCTGTTGGAGGTGCCCTCAACCTACTCGAGATTTTTGGTGATATTTACAGTTAGGCATATTATTTTATATGTTTGTTGGCTAAAAAAAATACTCCGTAGGCTGGACTAAAGGGCCTGTGAGCCATAACCACCCAAGTTACAAACTGGCCATAACCACCCAAGTTACAAACTGGATCGGGCCCGTGTCGATTCTAGGGCACTAACAAGCGCACTTGTGATCCAAAAGTGGCAAAAGTAGCACAACCCCGGCCCCTATAGAAAGGAATGCTTACATTGACGAAAGAGATTTAACAAATGTTGGTCAGGTGTGCATTGTTCGATGGTGGTTGTTGCTACAAAGATTGGATGCCTTTTTTCCCTCGGAATTCACAAGTGCAGTTATTAGATGTTGTCACGTAAACATGTACGTTACGTACGCTATAGCTATGTGTGTGAAAGCTTGATATATAGTGTGCCAACATGCATGTTGGGTAATTAAATAACATGACGTTAGGGGTTGTGTGATTCTGCATGTTATGTTAGGGCCGGGGTCGTGATTCGTGGTCACCAGGTTTGTTACAGTATTAGCTTGCTAGTACAAACGACGACACGATGAAGCTGCTGCTGCTCCTGCGCTTGCGCGGGGGTTAAATAGCTAGCGTACGTGGATATCACGGATTTACGGCCGCAGGATCCAAGCTGTGCGCGTGGTGTGCGTGCGTGTGATTGAGCAGAGAGGCCATGCCCATGCATAGGTCAATCTCGATATTATATTTAATTTGTGTATAATAAAAAAGATTAACTAATAATTATTACTCTGTATATATAGAATGAAACTCACAACTAGAACTAGTAGAAGTATTATATATGGCCACTGCATTGGTAGGGTCATATATAACGCAAGAAACGAATACAAAACTTGACTCCCGTCCGATGTACATACTCCCTCTGTCTCATAATTGATGTCGTTCTGGCACTGCTTTTGAGCGTCTAGGTACAGAGGGGAGGCCAAGCATGGGGACAACACACACGTCTAGGTTCAGGCAATGAATGATGTACCTCGTTGAAAGCTAAAACGTCCACTATATCAGGACAGAGGGAGTATGATGAATGAACAAATGTACTTCTAGTAATTATTATTTTTAGCTCTTTCCACTCGCGCTTCCCACTTTTGCTTTTCTGACGAATAGGCGAATGCAATGAAAAGGAAGAGAAGAACTATCAAGGCCGCACACATAACCACCGCCAGGACATCTTTCCATGTCATTTTTGTAGTGGCGACCCACAATATAAACGAGAATGAAATAAAAACGAGAACCAAAACGTACATGCCCTGCGAAAAGAGAAGAAAATAAAAGAGAGAAAGAATCAACGGATCAGTATCATCATCATACACACATATCATTGGCGCGCGAGATAATTAAGGCCGAATGTTATTAACGACGTGTTGTAGCACAAGCGGTTTACTTACCAACGTGGTTTTAAGACAGTAGGGATCCATGTCTTCTCCCACGACGACGGTGGGGTCATCCGATTTGTGAACGGGTTCAGGAATGTCCAAAGCCACATGACAAGAGGTTGGCGGAGGAGGATCTGCCGACTCGACGTCAACGCCGCCGCCGTCGCTGCTCTGCAGATGCCTCGCCCCGCTGCTCGGGAAACCGGCCATGGCTGCCGGACGATATAACACCCATTAGGGTATTTTATTTACTACTAGTACAGTTTATAAGGGCAGTCCCAATGGTGCATTGATGATGGTTTCTATCCTCATTAAATGACTTGCCACGTAGGCAAAATGCTGACATGGCAACATAATTAATGAAGAAAGAGAGCAAAAATCATAGAAATGGTTTCTTCATGAAGAAATCAGGTCTACTCTTGACCCAATGCACCAAGAAACCATGAAATCATCATTGGGGAGAAACCACCAGTTTCTAGAGAGCTCGTGTCACACTCCCATTGGAGGAAGAAGATAGAGTTGGGAGGAGAAAGAGAAAGTAATTATTACTCATAGAAACTATGGGTTGGAAAGCAGTATTTTTTTGGGTGCGGTATCCTGTGTTATAGAAACTACTAATTTCTTTCATTGGGACTGCCCTAAGTCATCTAGATCTTGATCTGGAAAACATTAGCGTTACTAAACCTTCTTCTCCTGAGGCTGCAGCCTGACTCTCACTTTCCTCCTGCTGTTCGAACACCGAGGATGGCGGCGGCGTGAGCTTCTGTTTAGCTTTGGCGGCGTACGGAGGCTGCCAGCTGGATGGGGAGAAGGAGTTCAATGGGTCGCAAAAACGCTCGTCCGTGCCCTGCAGCTTGTAGTACTTTTGCGGTCGTAAGAGCATCTCCAACAGCTTACCAACACTTCATCCCCAATAGAATGAAATTTGTGATCATCAATACTATTTTTCAGACTATTGAGGGAGATGCTCCAACAGATCACCAATAATCTCTCCCAATATATGGGGCCCACCTCCCTTCACCTCGGGTCCACGATGACCATGGCCGCCGGAGCAAAGCTTTTCGTGAATGCGTCTTCTACCAGCCACCAGGTCATCTCTGATGAGCGTCGCAGGAGAGAGAAGTGACAGTTGGAGGTGGGTCTCGGCTATTGGGGGAGATACGATTCCTCCTTTATTTGAGGGGAGATGGGGAAAATATTGGTGATCATCATAAAAAGGGATGGGAAAGAGGAACTGTTAGAGCATCAAATTTGACTTATCTCGCCCAATATGACAGGTTTATGGGGATAGGGGATGAAAAAAGGGAGTTGTCGGATATGCTCAATATGCGATGGTAGAAAGTTCATGGCAGGAACTTTTTCTTTTTTTTTGAAAGAGATAGGAACTTCTTGTTCAGTCCTTGTATTTTCTTCATATGAAGGAAAGAAACTATGTGATTTTTCAAATTGCAAAACCAAAATGAAACCCTTTTTTCAGTCTATCTGGATCTTTTCTTCATATATAATAGGAATTAATTGCAATATTTTATTCAGTATATATTTGTTCGGACGAGCGTTGAAACTAGGAAAGAGAGAAGGAGAAATCTATTACTAATCTGTTTCTTTGTCGACCGACTTAATCTGACAAGTTTACGAAACCAGCAAATCAGGAAGAAAAGAGGGAGGAATCATAGTCTGTTTTTTTATGTGGGCTTTTAAATTACTCTTTCAATCTTGAAATATAAGGTATCATAGCAAATTTGTTAGGACATATTATGCGATTATTTAAAAAAACACGTAAAGCTTACTGACTACCATATTTTGGTTACTATAAATTAATGATAGGTATACATGTGAATGCTGATTTTTTAAAATTGAGTTGGAGGAATTAGTTCACCTAAAATATTTTATAATTTAGGATAAATTTTAAAATCTTGGAACAACTCTAGTAGGGACCCTACTTGAGCCCTTGAAACCAAATTTAATGGTGTTGACACCAATGGTGGCAAACAGATTAAACCGCAAGCGCATAAATATCAATATAGCTTTCACCCAGGAGTATTTCCAGGATATCGAATTTCTACTGAGGCGTGAAGTGAACTAGCTAGTTAAGGTCCTATTTGGTTCCCATTTTTCTCATGGCGCAGTGCGGTACGAGATCTGCGATAGCCGATAGGAGAGGTGTGGTACATAAAATCGAACTCCTAGTTCAATCTTGTGGTGGATGAGTGAGGGGCGATCGTGAGAATCCTGAAGACCGCAAGGCATTTGGTGGGATTTTAAGCTTATTCAAACAGTCCCTAAGAATGAATATCGTCCAAAGGTAGTGCAAGGGTAAATAATAATGGGTTGAGAGAATATCCGTTGTTTCTATGATATAAGGCAAGATTGAGCAATATTATTATACCACGGTTGTTTACTTCGAAGAATGGTGTGTTTTGGGGACGGAGATGGTACTTTCAGATCATCAGTTAATTACTCCTTCAATCCCCCCAAAAAAATATAATTCTAACTTCTAAGAAATTGCACTTTAAATTTGACAAAATCTATATACAAGTATTACGTCATCCATTCCCAAAAGCTTGCCAAATTATTTCACCCATTCCTCAAAGCTTGTCATTCCTAAGAACTTGTCCAATCCTCCAATTACTTTAAATTTGACAGAATTCTAAGAATGGATGAAGTAACAGTAATATATCTTATCCAGTCATCTTTCTTTTGAGGACCACGCTAGCTTTGAGTAATGTGCAAAAGCTAGATCATTAGAGACATAATCTTTTAATTAAGTAAGCTCTTGTGAAGATGAATGTGACACATGGACCTTACAGATAGCAGGTAACTCTAACCATTGGATCGAGGTGCCCTCAACCTACTCTTCAATCAATCATCAAATACATAACGCACCATAGCTCTAGCTGGGCCTCATAATGGGTCGAGATTTTCGGTGATATTTAGGGTTAGTCATAGTTTTTTATATGATTGTTGGCTAAAAAAATACTCTGTTGGCTGGGCGGGCCTGTAGACCGTGAGCCATAACTACCCAAGTTGGTTCCTATAGAAAGGAGTATATGCTTACATTGACGAAAGAGAGATTTAACAAACGTTGGTCAGGCGTACGTGCATTGTTTGATGGTGGTTGTTAATGCTATTACACAAAGGTTGGATGCCGTGTTTTCCTCAGAATTATATTCATATAGGTTACATACACACAAGTGCAACTAGATGTTGTCACGTAAACATGTACGTTACGCTGTGTATGAAATTAAGCTTGATACCGTGTGCCATATTAGCTTGCTACAAACAACGACACGATCAAGCTGCTGCTGCTGCTGCGCTCGCGCGGGGTAAAATTAGCTAGCGTACGTGTTTCACGGCCGCAGGATCTAGTAGAAGTGGTGTGCGTGAGTGTGATTGAGCAGAGGCCATGCATAGGTCAATCTCGATATTATAATACTCCCTCCATGTTGGTAAAAGAAGTCGTTTTAGACAATGACACGGTCTCCAAAGCATAACTTTGACTTCATTTTTCTATAAAAATATTTATTCAAAAGTGATATATGTATACTTTTACGAAAGTATATTTCAAGACAAATCTATTCATATTGTTTTCACATTTCTAAACTCAACAACTTAAAAGTTATTCATGATTTATATTCCCAATGTTTGACCCAAACCTTGTCCAAAACGATTTCTTTTACCAATATAGAGGGAGTATTTATTTAATTTGTGTAATAAAAAGAGGAACTAAATTATACTGTATAGAAACTCACTGCTAAAATGCCATAAACGAATACAAAAACTCGGGTCTCTCAATTACAAATCCGATCCGATGAACGATGAATGAACGAGGGTAGTATAGGTAGGTCTTTCCACTCTTAGTGCTCTGTGCATTCTACTCATGGTGCACATCTCTTCTGCCCAAAAGGCAAATGCAATCACAAAGAAGACAGAAACCGCCACAGCCGCAACCATAACCGACGCACCGTATAAACAAGTACGAAGAGAAAACAATAGCCAAAACGTACACGCCCTGCGAAAGGAGAAAATAGAGAGAAACAAACAGCGCATCAGTATTATCATCATCATACATACATATGCTAGGCGCGCGAGATAATTAAGGTTGATTATTATTAACGACGTACGTATAGTAGCAGGCGGTTTAATTACCTTCAACGTGGTTATAAGACACGAAGCGCAGCAGGGATCTACGTCTTCTTCCACGACGACAGCGCGATCATTCGATTTGTGAACGGGTTCGGGAATGTCCAAAGCTAAGTGACTAGAGGTTGCCAGAGGAGGATCTGCCGACGACTCGACGTCATTGCCGCCGCCGTCGTTGCTCTGTGGACCAGCCATGGCTGCCTGACGATATTATAGTATTTCATTTACCACTAGCACAATTTATAAATCGTCTAGATGACTAGATCTCGAGTAGGAAAACAATAGGGTTACTAAACCTGCATATCCAGAGGTTGCTGCCTGACTGACTCTCCTCCAACAGACACCGATGTTGGCGGCGGCGCGAGCTTCCCTTCGCTCTGGCGGCGGTACTACGGACGATGCTGCCGGCGGCGGGGACGCGAGAAGGACCGGAATTATATATCGGGTCAAAGTGTCAGACCGGGATTTGTAGCCCAGATACCTAGTCCTATTCCCATTCGGACTAAACCGTCCAAACTAGGAAAAATATGAGGAGGAATCTCCATGCTAATCTTTTTTTAGACAAACTTTGACCGGTTTAGAAAAGCGGACAAACTAGGAAAGGAAGGAAGGAGAGAAATCCTTTAGGCCCGTTTGGAATGCATATTTCTCATAGGAATTTCACAGGAAAACGATTCCTTTAGTTGGCTGACGTCACATGCTGTTTGGATCAAAAGAATGAATCCTACCGTTCCGGAGAAAAGGCTGGATGGCCTTCACAAAACACGGGAACCAGAACATCCACTCCGACTCAAGTTATTCGCAGAAGCCCGAGGCAAACGCGTGCGACAGAGATGAACACCTGCCTTTTCAGTAGCCCCCACGTAATGCATTTGGTCCATGAGCCGTGAGATTCTTCTAGGCTGCTTCATTTTTTTCAATAAATTCATGGACCATATGATTAGTAGTGTTTGGTCTGTGTCATTTCAAGGTCAGAAGATACTTTGACATTCATTTCTAATTCAATATCTACTTTTCTATTCCTGCGTTCCAAACACCTATCTTACGAAGCTCCTGTATTTTTCCAATCCTCTGTTTTATTCCTACCATACCTTTCTATTCCTATGTTTTCTTCTTTTCCTACGTTTCTCAATCCTGTGTTCCAAATAAGCCCTTAATACGGTTACCGTCAATACAATCCATCAGTTCCGTGTCATATTCTCACTTCGATCCAAGGCTTGTGTGTAGCTTATGGATCTTCTAGGAAGAGATGTTTGCTGCTATGGCGGGCACCTATGTTTTTATATCACTGTAATGTAAGTAGTCACAACCGCTTACTTTTGATTTAACTATTCATCAATCTTTTAACAAGCCTAACAAAATTTACTATTCAATCATTTGACCATCCTAACCAATTTACGGCCGCGGGATCTAAGTGCGCGTGGTGTGCGTGCGTGCGACTGACCAGAGAGGCCATGCCCATGCATATAGGTCAATCTGGATAGTATATTATATTTGTCTAAATAAAAAAGAGGAACTAATCATTATTCTGTGTAGAAAGAAACTCACTGTTAGAATTAGAATTAGTAGGAGTACGTATATATGGCCACTGCATTGGTAGGGCCACAATGCAAGAAACGAATACAAAACTTGGGTCTCCCAATTACACGTCTATCCCATCCTACGAGCGAAACAAGGGTAGTATTCACTACCAAAATAGTGGACTTCTTCTCGTGTTTTTAATAAGTAGTAATAAAATAATAACACTAGTCATAGCATATGGGAATCTCACTGGCAGACATTTAGTAAGGAAAATTTATACTAAATGTTGAATGCTAAAACACTAGGAGAATCCCTATTTGGAAATTCTGGTTGTGATTAGTTGGTAGATCTTTCCACTCTTAGTGCTATACGCATTTCACTCTTGCTGCACATCCCTTCTGCCTAAAAGGCAAACACAGTCACAGAAAAGGGGGAAGCTGGCACAGCTGCAACCATAACCGCCGTTAGGACTTCGTCCCATACTCACATGTCATTTTTGTAGTGGCGTCGCGCTGTATAAACAAGTACGAAGAAAAAAAAAGCCAAAACATACACACCCTGCGAAAAGTCGAAAAGAGAGAGAAAGAAGGGGCACATCAGTATCATCATCATACATACATGTGCTTGGCGCGCGAGATAAGGTCGATTATTAGCGACGTCCGTGTAGCGCGGTTTAATTACCTTGAACGTGGTTAGAGCAACTCCATTCCTAATTTATAGGAACACAGATTTTACTAAAAAAAATACCCTTCAACATACTATTTAAATGGATCTCTAGATATAGACATCATCTATTCAGGATTTCTCACTAGCCAAAGACAGACAGCGATGATGACTCTCTAAAGTGCACACAAGAAATAAAAAAGTTGTTAAAGGGTATAAAAGATATAAAAAGTTACTTTTACTCAAAAGACTCTCTAAACGACGATTTAGAGAGTAAATTTTAAAAAGACTCTTAGATATATCCTCTTATAAAACACGAAGCGAAACAACGGTCTATGTCATCTTCAACGATGGTGGTGTGGTCATCCAATTTGTGAACGGGTTCAGGAATGTCCAAAGCCATGTGACAAGAGGTTGCTGGAGGATCTGCCGACGACTCGACACCAACGCCGCCGTCGCTGTTCTGTGGCGGCGGATATGGATATGGCTCGCCCCGCTGCTTGGGAAACCGGCCATGGCTGCCGGACGATATAACTTCATTAGAGTATTTTGTTTACAACTTCTAAATTGGTATGACCTCGCCTAGGAGCTTCTCCTTCTTGCTTCTATGCTTGTTGCTCCTTGGATGATTCTTCAAATGGCGTCAACATCCCTATATATAGTGTATTGGAGTAGGGGTACTTGCAGGAGCTTGGGAGGCAGTGGAGCTAACAAGTGGGGTCAGGCGAAGGGAATGATGGATATTGTTGTGTTGTTCCTTTCGTATTTGGACTAACTTTATTACTGTTGGCAAACAATTCACCTTCATCAACACATCCTGAATACAGCCGCGGCGAAGCGTGCCTATCTTCCTAGTAAGATTTGTTGGCCATGGAGTATTGAGTTCAGATTTGTTCGCTGCCTGGTCTCCTGCAAAAATGTAGGAGAATCTTACTCTATTTCCTTTTTCTTTCTATTTTTATAGTGAACATTAATGCCATGAATACATGGCAGGCAGCCGGGCTACTTGCTTAGAATCCGATTTTGCATTTGACAGATTTTAAGCACCATAATTTGCTTTATTAGTCATTGAATACGAGTGAGTTTATTATTTGTAAAAGAAAAATATTAGCCAAACAAAGCTAATATGGTTCCAGCGCTGATATTCTGATTTGATCTATATGAATAGACAATGATGTTTGAAAATGAAATAATAAAATTAAAATGTATTCTCTACCTTCTAAACTGTAAATCGTTCAAACTGAACTAAAATTGAGATGTAGTTTGTTTTGAAGCTGTGCCAACTACCTTAGAGCATCTCTAGTGGCTAGCGGTGGAAATGGCTGTCCCAGTTATGTGTTTTATCGGATTATTTGTTTTTGGTAAAATCTCAATTGGTTGCATTGTTATTCTGTAGGGAACATGGCTCCACGGGTGCCTCCACGAATTGCTAAAATGGATAGACAATTTGATGAACTTGCCTCTCACTACTACTGAAGGCACTTTTGCAGTTGGTCAAAAGAGATTTTCGGAGGCGAGCAATGAGTCCGCCTTCGAGGAAACGCCTGCATAAATCAATTAGCCTTTATTATTTTTTGTTAGACCATGATTTAGTTTATGTTTAGGTCTTTTATTTGACATCCAAAATATGGACTAAACATTAATTTAGTTCATCCAAACAGGTACAACCAACTACCACAATCTCAAAAGCTAAATAAACCTAGCCTATAGAAGTTTGGATGGATCAAACACAGCCACCGTACCATGCACCAAGGTAAGGAGGGGAATCTTGCAGAGCTTGGCTCATCGTGAGTGGATGCCGGTAGACGTGCAGGTGAGGAGCTTGATGGGAATGCGCGACAATCTCCCCCCACAGGCCACAGTGCGTGCTTGATGGGAAGGGCACAAGGGGAAGGGCGGACTTCGCGGGTACTTTTTTTTGGGTGCGGTCGAAGGTTATAGTGTGTTGGAAGTCAGGTGGAATGGAAGAGAAGTGACAACTGACAAGGCAGGTGTAGGGCCAACTTACGTGTACAGTGCCAAATGGATTCGAGGATCTTGCTGGAATGCTGGTGAAGGAGGTGCGCAGAGGCATAACACTACCCGCACTTATGGACCTCTATATTCATCCTCTATACGTCCTAGTCAGCAAGATTCTCTCCTCTATACTCAATTCTCTCGCACCCATCCATCCTCTATATCATCCTCTATCCACTCTATCCACTGTGGGACCCACTTGTCACTTTATCTAAATATATCCATGTGTGATCTAGTTTTGAAGGATTTATTGAGACGAATTTAATGGTGCAATCGAAATTTAATTTGGATTTTTGGTTTGTGAGTTATAGCATTTTTTCCCTTTGTTTAGCTAGTGGGGCCCGCCACTAGAGTATAGAGTAAGCACTGTACTACTCTAAATATAGAGTGAGAGAAAGGATAGAGTATCGTTTTAGAGTACCCAGTGCAGCAGTTTTTACTCTATATTCATACTCTAAAGCTTTAGAGTACCCACTGCGGGTAGTCTAAGCAGAGAGAGTGAGGACGTGGGACTGAAAGGATTTTCCATAAAAAAACTCTAAACGTTAAACAAGATGATGATAAATAATGGCAAAATAGTCATTGAGTCACGTAAACGCTTCCGTCCAAATTATCGTCTGTTTGTTTCAAGGCCTCAACACTTTAATAAAGAAATGGGATAATACCTCTCAAGTGCAACGCCCCGATCCGGAAAGACGGCTAAGGCCTACCTTACGTATTAAATGAACCACACCTGCTAATTAACTCTTTTGCGCTTTCGTCATCGCTTCGTCGCAAAAGGATCGATCCGGAGTTAACAGCCTCTCAGGTCCAGACTCCCTCAGCTTCCAATGTAGTACTAAATTTCGTAGCTACAATATTGTTCCGCGCTGCTACAGTACCCACTTGAAGCTACAGTGTCACAAATTCAGTCTGGCCCAACTGGCCTAATGGGCTGGATCTCACATCACCTACTCTCAAAGGATTCGACATTCTCGTCGAACGCTGAACTAAGCTACCTTGTAGGACAAATGTCCAGGATCGACTCTCTTGGCCACGTCCGTATTCCTAGCTCCCTGACCCAAGTGTCAACCTATCCGAGCTCCCGAGCCATACATCCGTAAAACCACGAGAGTTGGCTCTGATTACCATTTGTAACGCCCCAACCGACTCTCTTGGCCACGTCCGTATTCCCAGCTCCTCGACCCAAGTGACATGCTCTTGCAGAGCCATGCGCAACCTGTCCGAGCTCTCGAGCCATACGTCCGTAAAAACCGCGAGAGTTGGCTCTGATTACCATTTGTAACGCCTCGACCCGGGAAGACGGCTAAATCCCACTCTACACGTTGAATGAACCACCTGCTAATTAACTCTCTTACGCTTTCATCCTCGCTTTGCATAAAAGAATCGATCCGAAGTAACAGTCTCCTAGGTCGAGGTTTTTAACTTTGGTTCGGCCCTCCTCAGCTTCCGACAGTGCTAAATTTCATACCTACAGTGTTCCGCGCTGCTACAGTGATCCTGAATCTACAGTGTCATGAATTTGTCCGGCCCAACTGACCCAACGGGCTGGGTCTCACATCAAGCATGCTACACCTGGTTTCTGATGATTTGTTTAGCAGTGGCGGGCCTCGGTTTGATGTCGTCAACCAACGGCATTGGCTATTGGTTCCTTCGCTTCACTGCTGCTACACTAGTACGATTTGCATCTGTGATCTCAGTGCTCTTATTGATCATTGCAATATCTGAACCTGTGGGGCACCTCAGTGGGCTAATATTTGCAGGATGCGTAGGTTGTCTGATGATACTTATCTGGATCTGTAGCTACGAGAGAGGTTTTAATGTGCTTATCTGGGTCTGTAGCTACAATTTGCAGGATGGATAGTACGCTGAAGCAAGCAATTTCTGTGGCAGAACCGCCTGAATTAACATATTTTTAGAGGCGCTGTCTTCCACTAGACACTAAGCACCCCAAAAGTAAGCCACGTCAAGCAGTTCTGTCGAGCACACCCAATGGAAGAACTCGAAACGTTCTATAATTTTACACCCGGGATCCAATAATGAGCAGTGGCGTAGCTACAGGGTATGCCGGTGACTAGTGGGCAAGTATATATACGTATTTACATACAAAAAGAAAAAAAAAGAACACACTTACCAGCTGCATACCTGAAAGCCGAGCCCGAGCGTGCAAGCGAGAGCGAGAGGCTGGCCGCGAGCGAGCGTCAGGCCCACGCGGGCACGCGGCCAGCGCGGAGACGGGAAACAACGCCGACGCCAATACAGATCAGGGCAGCGCCGTATCCGTTTATGTTCGCCTGCGTTCACGCTGTGAGGCCGCCGTCGTATCAGTTCGACTGCGTTCACGCCGAGGGCAAAATCGCCAAGACGCGAGAGGCGAGACGCAAGTACGGACCAGGATCACACTGCGTTCACGCCGTCGGCCGTCGCTCGTCGTTGTCCAGTCAACCAGTCGACAGTCGTCCTCGTCCCGTTCGGCCTTTGCCCTGTCCTACGACCGCACCGGTGTCTAGGTAAATTTGTGATCAGAATTGTTCACGTGAGATTCGATCTTTGTTCTTCGGCTTTTTTAAAAAAAATTCACAGGAGATAATCTTTTGGATGGTTGTCTTGTCCCTTTTATTGAGTGGGATATTTTCTTTGAAGTTGAAGATGATATAATCAAGACATTTATGTTCATTCAAAAGCGTCAAATAAAATAGTCAGAAAAATAGTATTGTAAGTCTCCGGTTCTCTTTTATGCCTATATATTTTAATTATTGGTATGGCTTTAGAACTATTTATTTATACTATATTTAGTGGATGGTTTCAACGTAATCCATAAATTTAAGTCTTATTGTATTACTTAGTACATATATACCGAATCATGTTGTCAATTTTACACTTATTACCGAATTGCTGAAATAGATTTACCGAACTGTATATGAAAATTTTTGGGCAGCATACCCTTAGACAAAATCCTAGATTCGCCACTGATAATGAGTACAAGCTTACAATACTTAATCTATTTCATACAACAAAGAGTCTCCGAAATTCTTTATTACAGTACCAAAGTTTAGAGTACGATAAATTAAACAGTGGAATAAAATAACATCTAGCGGAGCGGTATAAGGATCCGTTTGTGCCCACCAGAAAAATCCTCCACACAACAGCTAGCTTCTCAAGCAGCACCTGCAACAAGGGTAAATAAACCCTGAGTACACAATGTACTCGCAAGACTTACCCGACTGGGAATATATTTCCCGACTCTCAAGGATTATGATAGGCTTTATGGCTTGTGGGTTCTTGTTTGCGGAAAGCAATACTAAGATTTGAGTCCTTATTTCATTAAATTATTAGCAGCCATGTTAAATTCATTATCCAACCTGCTATATAAGCACCTGTTCTATCATCAAGCAAATGTTGAGCAATTAGAATCATTTTTCCATCTTTCATATGCCAGTTCTTACTACGGTGCTAGAGTGCAGTCAAGCCGTACCGTCTCGCAGAAACGGTGATTCGCGAATCAATATGCCCAGCTGGGTACCCCGAAAAACACACGCCTCGCTCGCACCCCAGGCACGAGCGATACCAACCCGTCCCACTCCTGTCACGGGTTCTAGGTCCCCGTCCAAACTTGGACTCCAAGCTCCCACACTTGAGGCCCGACCTCAATGTGGTGCTTAGACCTCCACCTGTCCCGCCTCCAATCAGTCGGTCCGGAAAGAGTCGGAGCCCATGACAAGAGAGTAACAAGTCTTCCTAGCCCCCATCCGCTAGTATATGCTCGGGATAAGGAGATCTGTGACTTGACTGGGAACCCAGTGCAACGAACGGTCCTTAATCGACACGGACAGGGAAATAGTGCAACTAGGCTATGCCCCGTGGCCGCGGAACACAACCTGTTACACCCACCAATACCCATGTCATATCCCTGCCCGGTCACCATTTCCTTTTCCACCATTTCATTTGAGTTTTATGATAATAATAATCATCTATTGTGAGTAACGACAGGTTACCCATGCTACCGATAAACCTAAGCAAAGCAGCTACTCGATCCTGTACTAGTAAGACTCACGGGTATATATATATATAGGTATCATAAAATTCCTGCAACGTAAATGCACAACATATATATATATATATATATATATATAATGATTTGCAAAATAAGGGTTATGCACCGGGGCTTGCCTTGGGCAGGCGGGGTGTCAGTGAAGTCAGTCAGCGATGGCTCTGAGATCTCTTCCGGTACGAGAATCTCCTCCTCGTACTCCTCGACGATCTCCTCGTACTCCTGATCTTCCGCGGTGACGAACTCCACCAACTCGTTCTCTACATGCATGCGATGATGATGATGCAATAATTAAAATGACAACCCACAACTTGTAAAATACATCTAGAGCAAACCAGCAGGCTGTACGCAAGGATGAGTAGCAACATTTACACTAGGTCAAGCACAAGACAAAAGAAACACTTTTCTAAAACTACAAAATGATATTTATGCAATAAATATTTGAGAGAAAGAACAATTTATAATTCACTACCAGAACCTTTTTAAAGGCTACAAAAGTTACAGGTGGTGCCTAACACATGTACCAATCTACTGTAAAAAATTTCAGGTTAAACACTTTTACCATATGGTCACTAAAAATAGCACAATAATTATATAAACACATTAGTTATTTATTGCAGACCTAAAAATAGTAAGAACCAGGGAATTTAATCTACTCTATCACAAAGTACACATTATAAGAGTCTAACAAAACTAGAATCATGATTTTAGGACTTCATTTTGAATTTATATAGAATTTCTAGAGTTGAATCGATTTGGTCCATCTCAGAAAAAGGAAAAGCTAAAAGTAGCTTAAGCGTTAGGAACCCCCACCGTTACACAACAAAATGTGTTCTGGAGAAATTTTATGTGAGAGAGTTCTTTTCGGAAACCCCTCTGGACTATCTTCTATTCTCACCCACCAACCCTCTCTTCCTTTTCTTACAAATGGAGCAGAGCACTCACGCCCGCGGCGCGTCTGTTCCGGTGAACGCACATGCTACTGGCCAAAACCAAGGGACGGTAAGGATTAAGGGCTCACCCGGAGCTTTCCGACAGACTCGGTAGAGGCGAAGATGGTGCACAGCAGGCCGACCACGTGCACAGGGACGAGCGGTGGCGTTCTGCGACGGCAAGGTCGGCGTCACGCCCTCGCCGGTGATGTCTCCGGCCGAGACTGCGAGCGCATAGAGGTCGTGGTGCTAAGTTAAGACTGTGGTACGACTTAACGGGAGCGAAAACGAGGAGCGAGGCTTACCCCAAACGTGCTCGGTAACGGTGGCAAGGAAACACCGAACAGGCCGAAAACAAAGCACGTCTGGTTCTTGATGTGGTTTAGACGATTAGCTAGCTTTCCTAGTTACTCTCTGCTGTGCGGAATTGGACCGGGAGCTCGGGGTTGCGCGAATTTGTAAGGCGAAGCTACACCCGGTGGAGACGGCGTCGACTATTCTGGCTTAGTCAAGACCAATAATGGCCGGCGAGCAGGTGAGCTAGTCATTGATGGGTTGTTGCCACTTGGTTGGATGAAGGGCGCTGCCTCGGGCGGTTTTCACGCGCTGGCTCACTGCTTGGTCTAACACGGCGAAGCAGCAAGGCGCAGTGACTCCGGCAGAGGGACATGGGACAAAGCGAGCTTGCAGACTACCAGCGAACGTGCTCAGCTGGTTCACGAGCGTGGCTTGGCTAGCACGGCACGGCAATGGCATCACGCCATCAATGCGCTCGAGCACCGACGTGAGCAGCGAGCAGCGCAACCTAGCAGCATGCGTGTGTGGACGGCTCGGCGAGAAAAAGGACGCGGCTCTCGTCAAGCACGGCAGTGGTCCTCTCTCTCTCGTCAAGCACGGCAGTGGTCCTCTCTCTCTCGTCAAACCTGCAGCATGCACCAGTGGCCAGCCGCAGCGTGTGGTGTAGCGCATGCTTGAGTGTTGTGCGCGTGTGTGTCGTGTGTGTTGGTCTGTTGACCACTTGCTACTAATCTCCATACACGTATACATATATCCATTGCTTTTATATATATATATTTATATATATTGGAAGAATGCTTATCAAAACAATTACGTGAGTGTGTGTATATATATATATATATATATATATAGCTCTCCCTATATATTTTTATTTGTTTACTAAATTAATTAACTAGCAATATAGACACGTATATACAACCATATATAAGTATCAACTGACGACAATACCACAAACCTGTCCGCACCGAACAATCAATCAAGCCAAAATTAAAAGATCAGACACACAAATCTTCCCAAAATAATTCACAAACTTTAGATTTCAATCATCATTTCTATTAGCATTTTCGTTCAATAAAAATTGGTTTACACCTCTACTTGATATAAAGCGCAATATTGTATGCTTTCATTTTAACATTTTATTGAGTGCTTTAAGTTGCGAGACCTTATTTACACTAGTGATTACATGCAATAATACTTTAAACATGATGCTCATGAAATGTTTAGTGACTTGTTTGACACGGTAACACCGAGGGTGTTACAATTTCTGTGGGGGAGTCTGGGAGAATGTTACAGAATGGATTCAGTGGGCAATTGTGGCAGTAGCGACTATCTGGGGGAACAACAATTAGCAGGAAGATACAAGGAGGGACAAGAATCTGCAAGAAGATGCAACGGGGGACCAGAATATGAATGAAGATGCCAAGGGTGTCTGGGAGAATGTTAGGGTTCATTGGACAATTGCGGCAGTAGCGACTATCTGGAAGGATGCAAGCGGTAACCAGAATCGGCAGAATGCAAGGGGCAACCAGAATCGGCAGGATAATGCAAGGGTAGATATGGTTTGAGCTGCATAAGTGGTGTATTGTATGACTGATATACTGTATATAATACTGAAATGATAACCGGAAGAAGCATGGATAGATATGTTAGGCTTTAGCTGCATTGGGTGATATACTGTGGGTGGTACTGCTGGCATAATTGACATGATATGTTGGCATACCATGTAATAAAGTTGCAGTCAGCTTCTTGAGGAAATTCAGTGGCAATGACTGAATTGGTCTTGGGAGTAAATGATCATGGGCCACATCTACTAGGTCTCATAATTCAATTAGGCACAAATCTGAAACTATTTTTCCATGAATCAACAGCAGCCCATGAGGTAATCAAGAGCAATGGAAAAAAGAGCATGAGCTACACAACACAAGCAAAGCATATAAGCACTAACACCCAGCATTTCATATCAGAGGCCTCATTTAGGCAAACTTTTGGAATGGATGGAAACAGTATAGTAAATTTAATCCACTAGCCACTAATCATTATCCTTTCTACTACCAACACAGCAGAAATGAAATTACCGTGATGCTAAACCTACACTATACTTAGAATCACCTGTTTCAGTTTGATACAATCAAGAGTGATATTAGCTAACGAAAACCTACAATTGGACCGCCTAAAATGACTGAGCAACATTTTTTATAGATAAAAGAGCTTCTGAGCAACATTCTCAGACACTTTCATGCAAAGCTCGCTGCTCTTCAGGAGTTTGCTCCTGCTGTTCCTGAGGCACCTGCCACAAATACGACACAGGGTGGCCTTGATGGGCACCATAAACCATTCCAGGACCAAGTACCTGCTGGTGTGGCATGTAATAGTATGGATATGCATCTGTTGTGGTTCCCATGGGTGCCGGCCCAGTCCTAGGAAGCCCAACTCCGTCCTCCTCTATCTCATTCTCATCCCTAGGAATAATGTCGACCAAGAAGTCACAAATGTCAGTCTTAGTGATGGCTGCTGCAATGTCATTTTTCTGCAAGGTGCGGCACTTGTTCTCCTCGGTGTGCATCCACGACCTCAGTGTGTATGAATATCTCGCAAACTTTTGCAACGAATACGCAGGTGAATACCTCAGTACGGTAGGGCCTCTTGGGAGCCTGTGTCGGTCAGTTCGATTCCTGGCTTCCAACGAAAAAATGTCTACTCTGATCACGGCTATACGTATTTGGTACTAGCCAGAGCAAAAGCTTTGGGGACTTTTTCTCTACTCTGATCACGGCTATATTTGGTACTTCCTCGGTCCCCAAAAAATACAAATATATAATTCATATTTGGTTCTCGCCCATAGCAAGATACTACTGACTGCTACAAACCGAGGAACATTATAGGCTGTTTTTTCCTCCTATACTGCAGGTAGCCAAGCGTCCAAGTACGTACAAGAAGGTCATGGAGTATTTTGCATCACGCAAGCAACATCACCTGATCACAGTTACCTCCTGATGGCCGAACACGACGCACCGGGGACCTGGTGGCCGGCCCATTTGACGTGGGCCGTGGTACACGACGCGCCGCAACCGGATCTGTCCGTAAGTGGATCTCGGCCCGCCAAAACGTGCACTCTCAAATTTTGGCACTGCTACACGGGCACTACGGCAGCCTCTCAAATTTTGGCACTGCTTGGAACGTAAAGACTCTGGCTTGTTCACTTGGGCTGAAAATAAGCGACTAAAAATACTGTTGGCTGATTTATGTGAGAGAAAAATATTGTTGGCTGGCTGAAAATAAGCGGCTGAAAGCTCAAGCGAACTGGAAAAAGTTTTCTCAAAATAACGTGATTTCTTCTTGGATCCGAAGAAACCAGCAAAAGGGACATATCAAAGAGAGACTAGCTGGCAAAAAGACAAAACAGTTGATGACAATCCATAGTACGTGTGCCTGCCTCTGGTTTGTAGGGCCAGCAGGCAGAACGGGAAAAAAGTGGGGAATTCTCCATGGGAAACTGTGGGCAAATATATAGGATCAAAAAAAAGTGGGGAATTCTCCATGGGAAACTGTGGGCAAATATATAGGATCAAAGTGGTTTCTTTCGTCTTTTCAACAATTCCTCCTAAATTTATAGGATGGTTCAATGTATTAAATGTCTTTGTATGGGTATAGGGCATGGATATAGTTGGCCATCGGGCCGACCCGGCCCGGCCCGGCACGGCACGCGGCTTGTCGGGCCGGCATGACACGTCGTGCCTGCCGTGCCGTGCCGATGCGTGCCTCGTGCCTTGGCATCGGCCCAAGTATGGGCCTGCGGGCTAGTTTTCGTGCCATGCCGGCCCGAAAAGCACGGCCATAATAGCGTGCCGGGCCAGCACAGGCACGATATCTAAAAAACATCACAGAAAATAGTCAAATTTACAGTCCTTACTACCAGAATCTCATCAGATATCAAATCCTAAGTAAAAAACCAAATAACCAAAGAAAATCATAGGCAAAAGGAGAAGATTTAAAAGGATAAATGAGCTGTGTGCAATGCTGCCTCATTAAAAACCTTTCTGGGTAAAACTCACCCTTTTGAGAAACCCCAGAAAGGAAAAAAGAGTGCAGCACAGCTCTTATAATTAAAGAAAATTGTTCAAAGGTTCACAACATCACAGATAAGTCTCAACTCTCATCTCTCAAACCTCACAGTTCTCAACTCTCAACTCACATATTACACTCACACTCACTCAACTCTCAAGTACCAGTAGGTCCAGATGCAACAGATGCACTTGCCGAAGTGCTAGCAGAGGGAGGTCCAGATCCATCATCTTCAGAAATATCAAGGTACAGATTCTCAAACTCTTCCACCAGTTCTTGGCAGTCATTAGAATGCTGAAGTCTTCTGTCTCCCAACTCCCAGTCCTTGACGCAAGCAAGCATCTCCACATGTTTTGGCTTGAGTCTTCGGCGCCGCTCCTCGAGAATCCTACCAGTCATGCTAAAACAAGATTCTGAAGACACAGTAGAAACAGAAACAGAGAATACATCTCTAGCCATGATAGAAAGAATAGGATATGTTAGCTTGTGGTCACGCCACCAGAGAAATAAATCAAAATCTTCCTCATATGAAGTGACATTGTCACTGTCCAGATATGCTGTTAACTCACAAGTAGCAGCAGATGCTGATAGGGATGGATCGGAAGTAGAGGCAGGTGAAGGTCCAACAACACCAGAGGCTCCAGGACCTCTAAAAATCCTTCCCCATGCATGCTTCCTTTTACCTGTGTTACCTGCAGGCTGTGTAGCCCTCCTCTAAGTCCTAGCAGATCCAAATTTTTTCTCATACTTGTTAAACAGATTATAAATCTCAGTTTTAACATCAGCATAATAGGCAGTGTAATCATGATCAATTTTTAGTTGCATTATTTAAAGAACATTAAACAAGCCTCTCATTTTACCTCTGGGATCAAGAATGAATGCAATTGAGTATAGGAGAGGTATCTCCTTCTAATATTTTAGATATTTAAGCTTCATAGGATACACAATTTGAAACATGTTTGTATCTTTTTCACATTCAGTCAAGTGAGTTATAATTTCAAGCAGATGATGCAAAGCAAGTGGACTAGTTGGATAATAAACACCAGATAGAGTAACAGTTGAATCATAAAAAAATTTCAGGAACTCAAGTATTTTCATAGCAACATACCAGTGCATGACAGTTAGTAAAGTTGAGCCATAATTCGAATTAATGAACACAGAAAACACATCTTTATATGGCAGCAAGTGTTTAAGCATAAGGTATGTAGCATTCCATCTAACATCCATATCCAAACCAAATTTTCTGGGCCTAACCCCTTAGCAATGCAATAGTTCTTGAACATGGCAATTCTTTTGGTTAGAAGAATTTAAAAAATTGATAGCAGTCCTAAAATCCTCAATGTAAGAATTCATCCTTTTTAAACCAGATTTCACAATGAGATTAATAATATGGCATGCACAATAATGATGAAGCAGATTATACTTAACATGAGTAGGATCTTCATTAGTAGGTGCAGATTCATAACCAAGGTAACCAGCAAGCATAGGTGACAGTGTTTCCATGGCTTTAGTATTAGCAGATGCATTATCAAGTGTAACAGACATCATCTTATCAACCAAACCAAATTCTTGAATAACAGATCCAATTTTTTCAGCTATATTCTCACCAGTATGCTTTACCTCAATCAATATGAGACCAGTTACTTTTTCTGTAAGTCCTAGTCAGCATTAACATAATGAGCAACAACACTTATATAATCTTCCTTTGCATTGCCTGACCAAATGTCAGATGCCAATGCAACAGCAGAAGCAGCAGGCAAAATACAGTTCTTAATCATATTACGTCGTTCAGTGAAAAGCTTGCCAAGATCTCTAGTTGTGGACTGCCTAGAGACCCTAACAAACCTAGGATTATGAGCCCGTTGGATATACTCTTCAAATGCATCAGTATCACCTATTCCTAAAGGCAGATCAAGCTTAGCGATTAAACGACACAGTTCAGCACGAGCAACTTCAGGTTTATAGTCCCAGTTATAAACAGAGTCAACAGGATTGTAAGACAGCCTAGACTGAACCATAGCACGTTGATCAATTTTAAGTTTGCATGATTTTTGGTGCCTTTTTAAATGACCAGTGCCAGCTGCTAATCTAGCAGACAAGGTGGCCTTACACATCTTACAAACAGCCTTAGTGCAAGTAGACACACCATTGATATCCTCAAAGATCTCGGTAAAATCAGCCCAAACAGGCGATTTTCGCTTACCAGTGTTACCTCTACTAGCAACTAAAGGAGCAGAGCTGTTGGAGTTCACAGTCCCCGTCGCCATACAGATCGATCGGAACAGCAGAGCCGTCCCCAACATCGATGCCGAACAACGCAGCCATGTCATCTCCAATGTCGTCATCGTTCTCTCCCTCTGGGGCCAAGCCAGGTGGCAGGCCATCATCTTCAGCCATGGTCCCTCCAGCTCCGCCCCTCGACGGTGCGGGTGGCCGCCTTGCTCGCTCTATGCCGTAGCTAGAGGACAAAGCATCAGCTACCGACCTGCAAAAGAAACGAAGCAAATGATCAGAAAAGATGAACGGAGCCGGAGCCCGGAGCCAGCAGGGATAGGGAAGGTTAGGGTTAGGGTTAGGGTTAGGGAATACCTGCGCAACCGGAGCCCGGTGCCGGAGAGAATGTCGTTCCAGAGGCCAGAGAAGACAACGATACACTGTCAACAACAATGGTGAGCGGTGGCCGAGGGACAGACGGGGACTGGGGACAACAAACTCACATATCACCAAGATCTAGAGGGGGGAGATGGGTAGGAGAGGGAGAAGGGAGAGGCAAAGAGGAGGTATGGACGCCGGTGGCAGTCGGTGTAACACCTCGGTGTTACGCAAGCATTAACATTGCAATCATGAGCATAACATGTCATATCATTCATAATCATATGTAGTAAGATTGTAACTTTAGTGAAATAAAAGCTTGGAAAATAGTATTCATAATGTGATGTGATAATGTGCTAATTACATTCATCAAATTTGTGCAACTATAAATTTTATATCACTTAGAATTATAGGTAAAATTTTTGGAGCAACTAAATTACTCAAAGTTTTGTCAAAAACTTGTTTCAAAAATATTATTTGAAAATATTCAAAAATCCTCCCTATTTAGCTTTTATTCTCCAATTCAAAATCTGTTGGGAATTTTGAGTTGGTCCCTTAATCAAAGTTGTAGAGAATTAAATTCTAAGCAACTTTTATTTTTGGGCCATTTTCAGAAAATGTCCTTTTCTTGTTCAAAATGAGGTTTGAAAACTGTATTTGAAATTTGTTTGAAAATAGAAATTTAAAAATCAAATCCTAACCTAAGCAGGCCGCCGCCTCGTTTCCGGCCCGCGGCTGGAAACGGCCCATCTCCGCGCGCGCGCGCCCGCGCTCGCGCCCCGCCTCGGCCCGGCCTAGCCCGGCCTCCGGCTTTTCCCCCCGGCCTCCTCGCGCGAGCGGCCTTGGGCCGAAGCCCGAGCCGGGCCGGCTCGTCTCTTCTCCCGCGCGCGCTCAGGCCGAAAACGGCCACGGGCCGGTTGACTTCCACGGGCCGGCCCAGTATCAATAATGAAAAATCGTTTTATGTTTTCTTTTATTATTCATGGGGAAAAATACTTTGGAAAATGTTTTTGTAGTCATTTCAGCTCCAAAAATTGTGAAATAAATTTCTATGGACTCATTGGAACCAGATCTACAATATAAAAATATTGCATGTCAATATTTCATTACTTTTCTGTAGTGTTTTATTTAATCCTTGAAATTGGTGTTTTCTTAAAAAATTGATAATAAATTATAGAAAAATCAGAAAAATGTGGTTCCAAGTTTGTTAATCTTTTTGTGCAATGTACTTGCTAGAAAAATTATATATCATGTCTGTTCTGTAGAAAAATTTCTATGTGTAGTTCAAATGCTTTTTGTTACTAGTATTTGTTATTTTTGTTAATTAAATAAATGTGAATAAAACATGCAAGTAATAATTTTTCTACAGTGATTGTTTACTGTGTAGAAAGTAGGAAAATTTCTAAATCTGTTGTTGTTTGATACTTTTCATAATGCAAAGTATTTTCATGCTCGTTTTTAGGCCTTAACTTGTTATTTTTGTATAGACAGTTCTAGTAATCCAAATGTAATGAAATTTTTGTGGCATGCTATAATTGATGCTAATAATCCACTGGAATTTTCTAAGATTTTTTTTGTGCTACCAAAATAGGTGTTGCTGTTCAAGCCTAGTGTTAACTAGGGTTTACATTCAACCTTTGATGCAAGATTAGTTAGTAAACTATGCTTTGGTGTATCTTTGAAGCATCTTAAGTGTCAAGGTGCCTTTGCATGGTAGAGAATAGTGGGGATAGTTTATGAGTACATGTTCTTGGATGATGTAGACTACCTTGTAGAAGAGTCGTAAGTTCCACGTAATCCAAATAAAGTAACATGCTCATTTGCATCTCATTCATTCATCCTCATCATCTCCTGTCATCCCTGCAATGCACCTAGACATGAGCACTTATACTTCTGCATCATACAGGATCGCAGGAAGTGACCCCGGTAGCAGTTCCCGAGGACCCGGAAGAGCAGTCCGAGGTGCAAGAGCAGGAGGCGACCGAAGCCGAAGAGGAGGTCGGTGAAGATCTTCCAGAGTGCCCCGACCACCGTCCGAGCTCTTTTGAGAGAGGCAAGCCCCGGAGCATTTCTCTCCCGGTTTGCAAATAATTTATTATTGACTTTACTTAATTTGATGCATTATGTTTAGGAGTTGTTTGCAACCGTTGCTGCATTATACCTTGTTTCACCTTGCTTTAACCCGAACCTTGTTACCTTGGTGTCCGCGGTCAATAATTGCTTAGTTTGCTTAGACCGGTAGAAGTCGGGTGATTGCCTGTCATCCGCGAGCTATAGGAGCTTACTTGGATCTATGTGAGAGATATGTCATTGAGAATAACTAAGTGTCGAATGAGATTTGAGACCGGGCGGAGACTTGCAGGGTTTCGAACTGTAGTGTTCTCCGTCTGAGTCGATTAAGGACCGACCGTTGTTGGGCCTCGAGTCATGTTGAACGCATGCCTCACATTTAGCTGGCCGAATAATGTACCTTTCGACCGCGAAGCTGGGAGATTATTTGGGCCGAGTGGATTGTCCGCAACGCACTGTACCGGAGCAGTAGTGGCAGGATACGGGGGCGCGATGATAAGGCCAAAGAGCAGTCGGGCGGCCCCCGGATACATGTGGTTCCTGGCAAGCTCGCGATTTTACCTGAATGGTTGACTCGGTGACCAATACCTCACTTTAGCGGGTGAGTGAGGTTTGTGTAAGGAATAAATTACCAGCTGGTTAATAATCAATTCGAATCGCCATCGTTCACTGGATAGTGAACACTTGACTTGAGCTACTTCATCGTAGTAATATTGTTGAAACACTTAGATAGTTATGTGAAAGATGACATGATAACTATTGTTAATGATCATTGGTAATCCTTACTTGCTTAATTACATGTTACTCTAGCACAGATGCAAACATAGTTGACAGGGTAATAAAGATTAAATTACTGCATGCTTTTGGAAAAGAATTGTTAAGTTAAAAATGATTTTCTTGCAAATGAGTCAGCTACCCCACCAGAAAGCCTATCATGATCCTTGGTGTCATTTTATTTTGGTTCTGTCGGGTAAGTCTAGCTGAGTACCTTCTCGTACTCAGGGCTTTGTTTCCACTTGTTGCAGATGGGCAGATGTATTACGGCTACTGTATCAACTGCCTCTATCCTGCGATGGGCGAAGCTTAGGACCATGGGCAATGGTCATTCGCTACTTCTCGTCTGATGCTTTTGCTGGAGATGATCATAAGCTGGCACTCTATTTCGAACACTGTGTGTGTGCGTGATTTGAACTACTGCTTCCGCTACTTTTATTCGAACCTGGTTTGTAATAACTATGTTTAAACTCCGATGTATTTCGTGCCGCAAACTTTTATGTAACTTATGACGGTGACCGCTAAACTTAGTACGATCTTGGCTATTATGTGAAATGGTTTGAAATCCGTCGGGATTTCACGGACTACCGGGTTATACGGGCTTAAGTTTGTTAAATCGTCCTCTCGTTGGATGATTTTACTACTTAATCTCGTATAATTGGGCGGTTCTGTTACAGTCGGGAAGCGTCGAGGTCACCGGAGTCAAGGTCAAAGACGGCGGCGTCGAGCACAGGCGAGTGCGAGAGCGGTGACTGCGGGGGAGACGAAAGAGGCCGTGAGGGACTGAGGGTTAGGGTTGGGGAGAGGGGTGCCGCATCGCCTAGCTTATATAGCGGGCGCCGGGCGACTGGGCTGGGCCACGGGGTTGGGGAGAGGGGCGCCCACCGGCAGCTAGACGGGCCGTTGTTGGGCCTCCCCCTAAATACCGTGTCGGGCCGTGCCAGCCCGCGGGCTCGACTGCCGGCCCAGGCACGGCCTGGTGCGGCGTGCCGTGCCAGCCCGAGCCCGGTGGCCTACGGGCCGGGCCATGCCCGTGTCGGGTCAAAAAGCCGTGCCTCGGGCCGGGCCGCTGGGCCTCGGGCTGCGTGGCTTTCTATAGGCATGGATCCACATATACCATGGCTACACCATTAGAACTGCCACTAATTTTGGTTCCCTAACCAACAGAAGTCCTTTGGTTCCGCCGCGTGACCATCATCATCAGAGACGAGACGAGCCATGAGATGGGTCATGGGTAGGAGGAATCTGAGGGAACACCGCAACAGCTACTGTACTAACTAGGCCGCGGACCACCTAATTGAAAGCTGTTCCTGACTTTGATCCTTTCTGTGGAGGCCCAGTCCACCACCACTCGCTCCTCATCTTCCTTCCTTCCTCATCAGTGAAATTCCCGTGTCCTGTGATCTACTCCTACGAAGCAGGGAACTATTTCATCGATCGAGTCAGACAACCTGCGTAAAGAAGATTTGTACGCAGTACGCACACACGAACCCATCACACGCACGTGTGAGCACTGCTACTCGCCTACTCTACAGGCCTCTTTTGCTTGATTCACAGGCCGAGTTGTCTGGTGCTCTGTATTTTCGATTTCACGCGCTCGGAGCTTATTGATCCCTGTCTGGGAACGAAGCTGCTTATTATAGCTAGTACGTAGCAAGGTTACAATTACAACCAAACAGCCCCGTCCTCTGTAGATCGACATCAACGTCACATGTAGAATACAGTAGCAGGAATGGTACGTACCACACATTTTACTACCAAATTAAACATCGTAGTAGGACAGACACATACCATGCAACTCGACACATTAGTTTCGCTTTCCCTTCTTTTCGGTGGCTGTTCCATCCCTTATTCACTTCGTCTCCGTCCGCACGCACCGGGCTGCAATTCCCCAAACCTTGCTTTTGGCCGAAAACCACTCGAGAGAGAGGGCCACGAGCGCCAAACCCTGCATTATTGTTGCGAGTTGCGACGACCATGGAGCAATGCAAGCAGACGAGCTGACACCAGCTCCAGATGCGTAGGAATATGATGGAGATTTCACCTCGTTTTTCCCGGTTGCTATCCGATCCACACACCCACTCGTGGTTTCTTCTTCCTTGTGTCCCGATGGAAAGAGATGGCGATGGCGCCGGGCTAGCCCGACCAGGGGAGGAAGAAGAAACCAAAGCAGGGGTGCCTGTCGTGACAACGAACGGAAAGCGCGCAAATTCCTTCGTTTCTCCAGCCGTTCCTTCTTTCCAACTGTAGTACACATCTATATTATCTCCATCGGTTTTTTCTCATCGCTCGCGTGCTGGATCGGAGGATTCTTTCCCCCCGGCCGTTCCCCCGTTCGATTCCGTTCCGTCTGTTGCTCCCAAAAGTTCTCATCGCCGTGCCCGTTGTTGTTGCTGCCTTCTTTCCCTTCATGGCACCACCAAAAAAAAGAGAAAGCATTCTCAAGCTCAAGCGTCTCCCGTGAAGACTGGACAGAAAGATCAAAGGCGCATTGCATGAGGCGACTCCTGTGCTTTAGCTTTTATTTGCTCGAGTTTTCCCTTTTCTTTCCTTTACTTCTCCCAAGTCATTTTCTCCTACTCTCTCAAAAAAAAAGGTCATTTTCTCCTTTATCTTTTGTTCTACACTATTACTCAGTACAGTAATAGACTTAATGCTGTCAAGCAAGTCTCCAGACGTGGAGAAAATTAGCGGTAATGATCAAGTCACCTGCGCAAATAGATACGTTTTGATACAAACTCGTTGTGCGGATTGATGGCTTTGCGGATATTATCGGCCTCATGGCTTGTGAAGCACCGCTAGCTGGGAGCATATACATAACGAGTCAGGCAGTCAGCTTCATGAAAAAGGATACAGCTAGCGAAGTGATATATATTCTCGCCCCTCTATTTTCTCCGGCCTTCTCTTTCGAAATATCCATCTAGTGTCAACATTGTCGGAAAAAGAAAGGGTAAGGTGCTCCTGCTGATTTATCCGCCATTTCATTTCTAGTTGTCAGCTGCATTTTGGTTAGAATTCATCATGAGTGGGTCAAAAAAGGATGACTGGACACCTAAACCTCTCTAAAATCTGGATGGACAATAGATTTCACCATCGCCACGCCTTGCTCGCTACAGAGGAAAAAGAAATCAAGAAAGCAACTAGTAGAACATTGACTAGTTACATTACACCTTATTTTCAACCGATAAGTTGCACTACGTCATTTCACCGGACGTCTCTATTTTAAACGGTGTTACTTATTGTGGATGACGAGATGACATTATCAACATCAGCACAGAACAAACCTTTATTTTTGTGTAAGCACAGAACAAACCTTTAATTAGCGAAAGTAAGAAACCAAACGTACTACGCTAGTGAAGCTTTTTTTGCCACTCTAGAGCCTACAGGTTGTACGCAAAGCCTCACCAGATGCCGCGAGCGAGCGTTTCAGGTCACGCGCAGTTAGGCAATCACTAGTCTGATGACTGACGAGAGACGACGGGAAAGAGCAAAACCCTTTGTTTTGCATTGCTAATTATTTCCCTCTTTTCACCAGGGGAACCTCTCCCTTTGTCTTTCCCCGGCCGGGCAGGTCGTTCTCCTCTCCTTTTTCACGTAGGAATAGTACTACGACGACGGCCTGTGGTGCCTGGCTGCTGGGTGCTGGCTGCGTTCTTTTTTCTCACCTCTCCTCTTTCAGCAGCGCGTTCCTTGCCTCTGAAGTTTGGTATGGGTTCGGCTGCTGCCCCTGTCGCACTCTACTCTCTACTACTCCTACTTCTACCGTGCACAGCACCCGGGTTCAGGAAGCAGGACTGGTGGGGAGCAGGGTGCAGCCGGTGGCGCGTTGCTTTCCTGAAAGCAAGACGTGCAGGCTGCTGCTCCTGGCAGATGGCAGTGGCATCTGCTACCACCTGCAGCTATTGATAGAAAAATCGTCCTCTCCTGCGAGCCGCGAGCCCGTGTCACGACGCCCGGCGCCCAACAATCCTCACCACACCAGTCACCACCACACACCACTAGTGCCGGAGCAGACAGTCAAGCGAGCGTCGGGTCACGGGCCCTGGTGCTTGTGCTGTGCAGGTGACCCACACCACCCGGGGAACAGTTGGGAGGAAGGGAAGAAATTACGGCCACGGTTACAACCAGGTGGCCCCGTCCCGTCGGGGAGGGAAACGTACGTTACTCTGGCCCTGTTTATTTGCATGAAATTTTAGTCCCTTTTAGTTTCTTTGAACTGAACACCAGGGTCCCGTCACCCGACCCGAGACCGAGAGCACGCCACGACGTCACGCCCCCCCGCTGCCACTGCCAGTGCCAGTGCAGCTGCAGGGCCGGATCGATGTCGATCCATCGGCCAGGCAGGCGGAACGAAAAGCCGGGTGCGGGGGAGAAAGAAGGGCGTGGGATGAGATCATGGCTTGGCTTCCGATGTGGTGGTGGATTGCGAGCACACATGGAGCGTCGAGCGCGACGCAGTTCACCCGTGCCGAGGCCGGCCCGCACACGGCACACATGAGCGCGGTCCGTGGCGTCGATGGCTTGCGTTTCACCGAGCGCCTTTCGCTTTAACCGCCAGACCCCAAACGGAAACGGTGGGTGCGTATCACGAGGATCCCGGACGGGTTGGTGGTGGTGGTGGTGCCAATTGCCAAACTCCTGCCCCCCTTTTTTTCGTCCGCAACCACTAACCAGCAGGGTAAAAAAAAGGCTAGCTCTTTCTCCTCGTGTTTCAACGACCGTACTTTGGAGCTCCCCTCCGACTAGCCGTGCAAGTCCTCCTCGTTTCTTTGACGTGTTTAACTGCTCCTATACGCCATACTCCTATTTAATTTTTCAAGCACAGAGTATTAAAATTAGATGAAAAACACATAGTCATATCTACGAGAGTTCATTTTTACTGCGGTGAAAGAGGTGAGTGCGAGGGACGTAAATAAAGGCGATCCGCGGCGTCACGGCGTTCCCATGGGCAGGGCACTCGCAGTTGAGTGCTGGCATCGATGCAGCAGCAGCGGGTGAACAGGGAGCCCAGGGCGTGGGTTGCGGTGGCCCGGCACCGGCACTCCTCCCGAGACTGCACGAGCGGAGTCACGCCGCAGTGCCAGTGCCAGGAGATTGCCGCCGATCCACTGCGCTTCTCCGCATTCCGCTCATTATTCTAAGCTTATTTCCGTACTCGCGCAAGTGGACGACGAGAGCGTCGTCCATGCGACCATGCCACTAGTAGCTTCTTTGCTTGATCAAGTAGCTCATCCAGATCGTATCTACTAGAGCATCTATCTATATGGTCTCGTTTAGATCCCAAATTTTTTGAGAAAAAATTCTGTAGCATTTTCATTATTACTCCCTCTGTCCTAGATATAAGACGTAACCACTTCTGGTTCAAAGACCAAGAACACATTTAATTTTCTCTCTTAGCACTAGAACTACTGTATTAATGTCTGTGAGAGAGCACGCCTTATATCATGGGACATGAATAAAAAGTGGTTACGCCTTATATCTAGAACGGAGGGAGTATTTAGTAAAATTTATCCAGACTATCTATGCTCAAAAGATTTGTCTCGATATTTACAAACAAATTATATAATTAGTTATTTTTTATCTACATTTAATAATTAGTTATTTTTTACCTATATTTAATGAACCATGCATGCGTCCAAAGATTCAATATGACAGATACTGTGTAAGATTTTTTTTAGGTCTTTTTGAATTAAACGGGGCCCATATCTTCTAATCCGAGTATGGCAACCTAGATTGAGAACAGGCACAGATCACAATTCAGTCGCTCATAGCCGAGCCAAGAAACAAAATTTCAGAACAAAATGACAGCATATTTTGCAATAGCCATTGCTCATTACTCATATATATATTTCTGGTTCTCTTCCATAGCAATAACAAGCGGTACTCATTGTTCAGCTCCTCCATGTACCAATTACAAGCAGCACCAGTACTAGGAGAGACGGTGATTACTTACGCCTACAAGTAGGCAAGCCGGTGATCATGAGGCATGCCACAAGCAAGCAACCTCACCTCATCCTGATCACTTTCCTTGCAACTGAAACTACTACTGCTACTGCATATTACCCGGCAGGAGGGATCACAAAGCCCCTCGAGATGCCGAGACGACCAAAACTTACAAGGGTCAAAAAGGAAACCAAAGCGGAAGGCTCCAGCGAAAGACGGGCGGCAAACGCAAGTGTTTTTTTTTCTTTTTTTTTCCGAAAATAAAACCCGGAAAAACACCAAAACACCCAAAACACCAAAACGCTAAAAACTAGATCCCCAAACGGATCGAGAGGCGCGGCGGAAAAGAAAGGAAAAGGAGGGAAAAAATTGGGAGATAGGGGAGTAGTAGTAGTAGTTGTTGAGCGGCTACTAGCTAGCTAGTAATAGTATAGTGGTAGTTATTCTCTGTTCACCACGCCACGCTCAGAGGACGGCGGCCAGCCCCGTGACGACCTTCGCCTTGGGCAGCTGCTGCTGATTCTTGCTCGCTTCCTCCGTCGGGCGCCACGGCGACACCACCACCGTGATCTTCTCGCCGACGCTCACTCCGCCGCCGCCGCCCTCAGCGGCGGCGCCGTCCCTGCTAGGCTTCCTGTCGAACACGAGCTCGAACTCGCCGGAAAAGCTCGCCGCTTGGACCGGCGTCGCCGCGGACAAGGGCACGGCGGGGCCCGGCACGACGACCTTGTCGCCGCCGCCGCCGCCGCAGCGGACGTGCGGGGACAGCCACTTGGCGCGCATGTACTCCGGCTTCCGCCACGGCGGGAAGTGCAACCCCTTCTTCTTGAGGCTCTGCCGCGCCGCCTCCGCCACGACCGCCACGATCTGTCCCAGGCGGTCTGGGGTCCCCACGAACAGGGGCGGCAGCGCCTGGAGCGCCGCGCGGTACGCCTTGGTCGACCGCGCCAGCTCGAACTGCGACCGGAAGTCCACCTCCACGATCAGCCTCACCTCCTCCTTACCCACCACGGCGTCGATGTACTCGTGTTCCCCTGCGCACACAGATTCCGCCGCCGCCGCTGTCAGCACCGGCCGCACGCCAAGGATATGTCGGACCGAATCGAACCGCGCCACATACCTGCGGGGTAGGAGGGGGCCTTCTCCCACCGGGACTTGCACACAGAGGCGTCGTAGCCGAGCGCCCTAAGGCCGTCGGCCACCGCCCGGCGGCACTCCGCCTTGCCCTTGCCGCACTTATCGGCGAGCCTAGACGCGTCCGCGAGGAGATTCCGCTCCGCGACGCTCGCGCTCTGCACCAAGCCCTGCCACGAAGACAAAGCCCTCATTCATTCATCATTTCGGTCCATGCGGGTTTGGGTTAGAGTTCGGAAGGGGAAGAATTGCAGATTTCCCCTAATTAATTCGCAAGAAATTCCGCACCTTTAGAGCCTCCAGGGCGTCGCCTGCCCCGGCGGTGGCCGGCTTGGAGGCGTGCTCGGAGGGGAGGAAGTCGAACTCCTCGTCGCTCTCCTCGTGGTTGCTGCCGTTGAAGCAGTTACAGCGCCCCCGCGGCGGCCGCTCGACGGCGGTGGCCTCCTCCATGAAGCTAAGCACCATGCGGTCCAGCCCCAGGGACCCCGCGGCGTCCCCGTCGCCGGCCGCGGGCGGCGGCAGCAGCTTCTCGTCCTTGTCCCTCTCCTTCCCATCCGCGACGAACTTCTCTGACGCAGACACCCTCACCAGGAGCCTCCGCAACCTCGACACCCTCGGCGTCGGCGCAGGCTGCTGCTGCGTCGTCGGCAGCAGCGGCGGCTTCCCTTCCATGGCGGCACCGTGGTGCTGGTGCTGGTGACCGTTCTTGAGCTGGAACGGCATCGATCGCATGAAGCGCAGCGACTGACTACAACCACAACATCTCGCTCGCACAAGTAACCAAAACCCAGAACCAACCGCACCAACACACCACCGGCCAAAACCAACCACCACTCCCAGCGTGCTACAGCCCGTACGGCGGCGGTTCGCCGGAGGCAACGGCCATTCCAGGCCTACGGCGGAGGGGCGCGCTCCCTCTCTGTGCCTTTTCTTTCCCCCTCCCTCTCCTCTTTTCCACAGTTTACACGCAACGCGAGGGGGCGAAAACCACCAGGCGAGCCAGAGGGGTTCAAACGGGAGACAGGGGGCGAATTTAAAGGGTGTGCGGTCTCAGGCGGGCCCACCATGACGTCGCCGTGCGGTGGGACCTGGCTATCAGTGGTAGTACGTGGCGGAGCCGGTCGCGCCGTGGGATCACGGCGTTGCCGTTCGTGCTGGGGAACGCGAAAAGATGGCGTCGACCCCCGGCTTTGGGTGGTGGTTTCGTCGCTTGTTTAGTTGCCCTTAAAATTCTTTTTACTTTCTCCATCACATCAATTTTTAGCCACTTATATGGAGTATTAAATGTAGATAAAAAATAACTAATTACATAGTTTAGTTAGAAATCACGAGATGAATCTTTTGAGCCTAGTTGATCCACGATTGGACAATATTTGTCAAATAAGACGAAAGTGGTACTATTCATCGGGTTGAAATTCTTTTCAATCTAAAGAAGGCCCTAGTTTCAGACTGGGAGAGGGGTGGATGATGTGCGGACGCGGGGAACGGCAGCAGCGGGCAGCAGAGTGGACTCGGTGGTGTACCGACTACCGGCTCGGCCCGTTCTGGATTTTACTTTCTAGATAGGGCTATTATTTTAATGTGAAACGGTGGGGCCGGCAGAATACTTAAATCTAGAGGACTTTTTTTTTGTTCAGGGCGCTTTTTTATTTTTCTTTCCATGCCTTTCGTCGAGTTCTTCGGACACCTAATAGCAGACTTAATAACACTTTTATGGCATTGTATAAGGAGAGGAAAATCTTACATGAAACTTTTGTTTTATCATGAAGTATTCTTTCTTGTCGAATATTATTGCGCTAGTGAGCTAAGCATAGCTAAGCTGGTTAAGTTTCGTGTGGCGAAATATGTCCATACTGATTCAATTTTAGACTTAATTTTTGGATTTATTCCTAGACTTAATAATGCTATTATCTTAGTGGTGGACGAAGTGTCCGTTAATAGCGAGGCGCTTATTGTGAGTTTACATTGCTTAGTGGTGGACGAAGTGTCCGTTAATAGCGAGATGTTTGTTGTGAGTTTGCATTGCTTGGTCTTAGCTAAATGTTCATATAGATAAAATGAATGTGTGCGCATGTTTATAATGATCCATTAAAGCCACCACACATGTATGCATGAATAGTGCTATTTCGTCAACTAAGAGATACGCCGGTTCGATCTTTTGTAGATGGAGATATGGATATGTGCATGTTACGAGGAACAGCATTCATCAATAATACTATACTATCTATTTTAAATTATAAGACCTTTAGCTTTTCTAGATACATAAACTCCCTATCTCTTATTTACTGTAATTAACATCATTAGATAGATTTTTGAAGCTGTTTTCATAACAATTTTTTTTTAAAAAAAGATAAAAATATTACTTATAATTTTTACAGATCTCATCAAACTTAAAGAAGTTTATACAAATCTGACCGGTACGCAAACTATAGCAACAAATAAATAGGGACGGAGGGAGTAGCTCTTTGTTATGGATTTGGATGTATAATATGTTTAGATACATAGTTTTCGTTATACACTTAAATATACACTATGTTTAGATACATTACAAATACAGTAAACTTAGAAAAGCGAAAAATGTTTTATAATTTAGAATGGAAGGATTACAATTTTCTGTATCCTATAATAAAGCAGCAAGATACGAGTTGTCACGGGTAGTATATTGTTAGTGACGATTGTGATTGATGAAAATCAGATCTCTAACTGATGAATGTATGTTACATATATATACTGCCCCAATGGGCAGTTTGTTACAGGCGAACTGGTGCCTGTCCGAAGGGGCACTTTCGTAGCCCTTACGGTTGCCTATGCTAATTACATAATTACAATAATTGATCACTAATTAATTATCTTCTAATTAATCTCAACACTCCCCCTTGATCAATTTGACCTTGTGTAGGCACCTTTGCTTGTTCATCAGAAAATGTCTTGAAGCTTTGGAAAACCCTGTGGGAAAAACCAAAGTATATCGATATACCAGGTAAAACTCCTTAAAACCCAGTGGAAAAATAAGGAGAAACACCATAATATATATAACTTCCAATGTTAATAGACTCTTGGGTATTCCCAAGACATAGTCTAAAACAATTTGATCAAGGATCAATATGTCATAATTATCTTCGAAAAACCTCTATGAGGAAAATAGATAATATGATATTTATTATGTGTTACCATTACCTCATTAAAAACTTTATGTGAGAAAACTCCAAAGGAGTAAAACTCATATAAAGGAAAAAGAGTATAATGTAAAGTTGGAATAGGTTATGTTTAGAGAGTTTCTCCCCCTGATTCTTGCAAGTCTCTAAGTCTTATACCAATACCATCAACACATTTACGAAATGCGGAATATGGTAGAGACTTTGTGAATAAATCTGCTAGATTATCACACGACTTAGTTTGCAGGATTTCTATTTCTCCATTCTTTTGGAGTTCATGGGGATAAAATAACTTAGGAATAATATGCTTGGTCATATTACTCTTAATATAACCTGATTCCATTTGAGTAACACATGCCAAATTATCTTCAAAGATAATCGTAGGTATGTCAAGTACACCAATACCACATGATTGTACTATGTGGTTTACCATTCTGCGAAGCCATACGCATTCGCGTGATGCTTCATATAAAGCTATTATTTCAGAATGGTTGGTAGATGTAGATACTAGAGTCTGCTTTGAAGATTTCCAAGATATTGCTGTTCCACCTTGCAAGAAAACAAAACCTGTTTGTGATCTGCCATTGTGGGGATCCGATAAATAACCAGCATCTGTATATCCTAACAAAATTGGATCTTGATTTCTGCTATAGAATAATCCGAAATCTCTAGTGCCATTGAGGTATCTCAATACCGTTTTAACCCCTACCCAATGTCGTTTGGTAGGTTTAGCACTATGTCTTGCTAGCAAATTTACTGCAAATGCAATATCCGGTCGGGTGCTATTAGCAAGATACATTAGTGCTCCAATGGCACTTAGGTAAGGGACTTGTGGCCCCAATATCTCTTCGCCTTCATTCGGTGGTCTAAAAGGATCCTTCTCAATGTCTATGGATCTTACTACCATCGGAGTTTTTGTTGGATATGACTTGTCCATATTGAATTTCTCCAATACCTTTTGGACATAGGTAGCTTGGTATATAAATATACCTGAGTGAAAGTGCTCAAGTTGTAAACCTAAGCAATATTTGGTTTGACCCAAATCTTTCATCTCAAACTCCGTCTTTAAATGATGACGTGCTTCATTAATATCAGGTTCGTTGCCAATGATGTTAAGATCATCAACGTACACTGATATGATACAAAATCCTGTTGACGATTTCTTAATGAAGACGCAGGGACAGTCATCATTATTTGTGTATCCCTTCTGTTTAAGGAATTCACTTAACCGATTGTACCACATTCGGCCTGACTGTTTCAAGCCGTATAACGACTTCTGCAACTTAACGCAATACATGTTGCGATTTGCCTTAGGATTCGGTATACTGATTCCATCGGGAACTTTCATGTATATCTTAGAATCCAATGACCCATATAAGTATGCGGTCACTACGTCCATCAACTGCATAGATAGACGATTTTGTACTGCCAACGATATTAAGTATCGGAACGTTATACCGCTCATTACTGGAGAGTAAGTTTCGTTGAAATCAACGCCAGGTCTTTGCGTAAAACCTTGTGCCACTAGCCTTGCTTTATATCTCACCACTTCGTTGTTTTCATTCCTTTTACGGACGAAAACCCACTTGTACCCCACAGGGAAGATACCAGGAGGTGTTGGCATTACGGCTGAAAACACCTTCCTTTTATTAAGCGAGGCAATCTCTGTTTCAATTGCAACCTTCCACTTATCCCAGTCTGAGCGCTTCTTGCACTCGGTCATTGACTTGGGATCCGAATCGGTTAGAAGGATGTTTGCAATTTCTTCAGAGAAATATGTGTCGACTATTATGGACTTACGATTATAAGACTCTCCAGTCTCAGCGAAATTTATAGAAATTTCGTCTACCCTTAAAGATTCATCATGACTTTCCGAAATAATGGATCTAGGGTCTTCCGATATTCCAGCCTCAGCGTTTATGCGCATAACTGAGCTGGATTGTGGATTACTTTTATCCACCGGACAATGTATGTCCTCTAGGTGTCTTTCAACCAAAAGTTGAGTTGCATTTCCAGTCTTCTTTTGCTTGCCAGCAATCACATCTTGCATCTTGGAAGTGCTTCTCCCCCTCTTTTTGCCAATAGGGGGTTGAGTGGTTTTATTAGGTACCTCCACTCGTTCAGGCACATTCCTTGCAGGATGGAGAGACTTTGTGACACCTTTATAATCAGAGAAAGCGTCTGGCAGATTGTTTGCAATATTTTGCAAATCAATGATTCTTTGAACTTGTAGTTCAGTTTCTGTAGTACGTGGATCAGTAAATGAAATGTCTTCTGCATTCCAATTAACTTCCTGGCATTCATTTTGGTACAATTCTCCCCCTAATGCTGGGAAGTGATCCTCATTAAAAATACAATCAGCGAACCGGGCAGTAAATAGATCTCCCGTAAGAGGTTCTAAATACTTAATAATAGACGGAGATGTGTATCCAACATAGATCCCTAGTTTCCTGTGAGGACCCATCGAAGTTCGCTTAGATGGTGAGATAGGTACGTATACAGCGCACCCAAACTTACACAAATGGGAAATACTCGGAGGATTCCCACGTACTAGTTGCAATGGGGAGGTTTCGTGATATGCAGTTGGTCGTAGTTGGATTAGGTCAGCAGCGTGCAGAACTGCATGACCCCAACACGACGTAGGCAATTTGCAATTTGTCAACATAGGTCTTGCAATGAGCTTGATTCTTTTAATCAACGATTCAGCCAAACCATTTTGTGTATGTACATAAGGGACTGAATGCTAAACCTGAATTCCCAATGCCATACAGTAATCGTTAAAAGTACGGGATGAGAATTCAGCGGCATTGTCCATCCGGATTGATTGAATCCGATGTTCCGGATAGTGTGCCTTCAACTTAATAAGTTGGGCCATTATTTTGGCAAAAGCATGGTTTCGTGTCGATAAAAGGGACACGTGAGACCATCTAGTAGATGCGTCTATCAAAACCATGAAGTACCGGAACGGCCCCGATAATGGTTGAATCGGACCACAAATATCGCCTTGAATCCTTTCAAGGAATTTAAGTGGTTCATCTCGAATTTTAAGATATGATGGTCTTAAAATTAATTTCCCTGTTGCACAAGCAGTGCAACAAAAATCTTTATTTTGGGAAAATTTAGCTTTTTCCATATCATGACCTATGGAATTGCCGATAATTTTCCTCATCATCCCTATTCCAGGGTGCCCAAGTCGATCATGCCAGTTTCGGAATGTATCGACATTTTAGAAAATTATCTTATAAGCAACATGTGCTATGGGCTTGATGTATGTATAGTACAATCCAGTTTGAAGTGAAGAAATCTTTTCACAGATTTGTTTGCCATATCCAGTAAGTTTGGTAAAGAGAAGAAATTCCTCTTTATTATCCATATGTGTCTCCACATGGAGACCGTTCTTACGGACGTCTCTAAAACTTAGAAGGGTACGAGTAGAGTCAGGATACAACAATGCATCCTCTATCGTAATTTGCGTACCCATGGGGAGAGTAATAGTGGCTCGTCCTGAGCCAACTATTAACGCATCTCGACCCGCAATGGTCATAATATTTCCTTCTCTTTTCTTAAGAGTCTGGAAATATTTTATTTCTCTAAGTATAGAGTTTGTAGTACATGAGTCCACAAGGCATAATTCTTCCTCCTTTGGATTGAGGTCAACAGACATCTATATATAAAATGAATGTAAAATAAATATTCAAATTTAACACATAGAACATATACATATGATATATTAACTATCAATACAAAAGTATGATATTACAAAATCTATGAGTTCTACAATATAAACAATACAACTCATACGCACACTAATTAATACAATCCGAACTACTATATGGATGTATGACGTATACTATTACAACAATAGTCTATAGTGATATCAATGTTTTGACCGAGATTATTCGAAATCTCCAAACATGTCTCCAGAACTGAAATCTATGAGCATGTTGTCCGATGATGGAAGGTCTTTTTCGAAGTTTAGAGGTTTTTTGTTCACTTGTTCTTTAGGGGCTTGATTAGAACAACCCTCTTCCATAACAGCCTTAGATGCAAGATTGAAGTGTGCCTCATATCTTGTGTCTCCTGCTGGCTTAGCCTCTTTCAAAGACTTTTGGTACAAAGCTACCAAATGCTTAGGTGTACGGCAATTCTTGGCAAAATGCGTGAAATCCCCACATCTATGACACTTGTTGTCATTTTTGGGTTTCGCATTTTTCTTCTTCCTCTTATTTGAATTAGGTCTTTGTCTCTTATTGTGTTTGCGTTTACCAGTTATGTTCTTTGGATCAGGTCCATTGAACTTATTCTTATTCCTAGGTTGTTTCTGTACATTGTGAACCTCAGGCAAAGGCGCCGAACCAATAGGGCACTTATGATGATTTTTCATAAGAACTTCATCATGTTTTTCTGCCTGAGACAATGTATGAATAAGCTGGGAATATTGCTGGTAATTATGAGCCCTGTATTGCTGTTGCAATACTCTATCAGATGGGAGCATAGTAGAGAGTGTTTTCTCTATCTTGTCTGCATCTGATGGCTCTTTCTCGCAAAACTTCAATTTAGAACAAATTCTATGAACAACATGATTATAGTCTGCCACAGATTTAAAATCTTGGGGACGTAGGTGATTCCATTCATAATTGGCCTCTGGCCAAATCAGTTCCTTTTGCTGTTCATATCACTCTTTTAGAGCGACCCATAATTCGCGAGGATTTTCAATCATAAGGTATTCAGATTTATGGTCCTTATGAATGTAAAACCGTAATAAAGCTAGAGCAGTAAATGTATGCTTGTCTTGTATGGCAGCCCCTTGTTGGGGTTCCTGAATTGTAGCCAAAAGACTACGAGAGGCAAGCGTTATTTTGATATCAGACGCCCAAGTAGGGTAATTGGTACCGTCTAACGCGAGTTCCTCGAACTCCTTAGAAGCCATGATCCTACGTGGATAACCATGGATGAATTAATTTACCGTTTGGTAAATTAAAAAATCAACGTGGCAATGTTGTAATACTAAATGTAATATTCTTTAGATTTATATCTTATCATAGTTTTGGATTGTTGTAGGTAATCACAAATTGTGTAGACCATACACTAAATCATCATAAGTTTTGATATACACAAGACAGATAGTCTCTATATTATAGATAAAGAGTAGATCTTTATAGTAGGCAAATATATTGCTGCCTAAGCACGGTCTCTGGGCAGGATAATTCACAAAGAATTAAACGCAGCCTTTGCTTAGGACTCTACTATCTTGTGTATTAGCAAAATAATATGATGAAGATAGCAATCCAAAACCTTTACTTTGGGTAAAAACACGGTGTAGGTAGTCATCAAGTTTCAAAAAAAAACAAGATGTAGACCTCTCAGTAACAGGTGATTTGATCACTGCTATGGTACGGTCTCAGGGCAGGATAATCCATAAGTGGATTAAACGCAGCCAATACCATAGACTCCATTACCTTGTGTTAATTATCCAAAATAAACAAGATATTTATATTGCAATGTGAATTCTATAGATGGCATAGTTAAATTGCGACTAAGTCGACTCTCAATTTTAACTTGTATGTGATGCAAAATTATGGTTTGGGGCACCAATATACCCAATGCTATCATAAAATAACAAGTATAACTTTTATGTTGATGCAAATTAGGAGGTTTGTGTGCATCAACATAGCCCAAAACAATTATCAAAGTCACAAAATGTAATATGTATGTGGTGCAAAGGGGGTTTAAATGCATCACATACTTCAAAAATATGATAGAATCACAGGGCATTGTATAATAATATAATCAAACCACAAATTATATTTACAATGGTAATATCCAGCAGGTACAGAGCAATAACAATCAATATAAATAACGGATGTTCTTGCAGAAATCAAACTAGCAAAGCATATGCTAATTAACTTATACTACTGCTGACTGAAAATAGAAATAATAAAAGAAAGGAAAAAAATGCAGAGCAAGCCAGCCGGTGGCGGCCCAGCGGCCAATCCAGGTGCGCGGCCCAGCGGCCAAGCAAGGCGCGCTGCCTAGCCACCACCAAGGCCCGCCGCGGCTATATAAGGCCGGCGGTTAGGATTTTCAACCCTAACCGCCCAGCCCCGCTGCCCAGCCGCCGCCGCGTTTTCTTCCGCCGCCGTCGCCGCCGCTTTGCTCGGTCTTTGATCGATGCTGTCGAGGCCTCCGCTTTCCCCGTCCCCTCCTCTTTCCCCCTCCCCTCCTCTCCTCTCATGGCCGGTTCCCCGGCCATGGAGGCTGACCGGCAGGGCGGCGCCTCCTCATCCCGGCGAACCAGGAACGTCGGAGCCGCCCCCACCGGCCCTCCCAAAACGGCTCAGCGGCGGGGAACCGCCTCCCCCTCGTGCGAGGAAGAAGCGGCGGGAGAGGAACGTCGACGTCGTAGGCGAAGCCTGGGGGCCAAGCCTCAGCGCCGATGTTGCTCGTGGGAAGCGGAGGAGCACTCTGGCGTGCGGCCAGAGGACTAGCGCCTCCGTTCCTCGGCATGGTGAGCGCAGGCGACGGCAGTGGAGGTGGGACCGGCCTCAGCATCATCAACGGCGTCTCCGGTGGCGGCCTCGTGCGCCTGACGAACATGGCCGGGCCATGGGTCGGGCAAACACCGGGGGCGAACTCCAGCCTCGACGAACGAGGCACCGGACGCGGCGACGAGCGAATCTCCAGGCGCAGCGACGACGGACGACCACCACTGCTCCGACGAGGAGGGATGCGGTGGGCGTGGATGTCCCGAAGGACACGGCGTACGGCGCCCTGGAGCAGGAACCGCTGGAGGCCGCCGGGGTGGTTGGAGCTGCGGTGGATGACGCCCTCGACGGCGTCCGTGATGGAGTCCACCATGGCATTCATGGAAGGAGTAGCGGACGACATCTTCTACCTTGAACTGGATCGATGAAACTCCGGCGAAGTTCCAGCGAACTCTTCTCCTTCCTTCTGGCCTTCTACTACAGCGGTGTGTAGAGCTCGTGTCTGATAACGTGTTAGTGACGATTGTGATTGATGAAAATCAGATCTCTAACTGATGAATGTATGTTACATATATATACTGCCCCAATGGGCAGTTTGTTACAGGCGAACTGGTGCCTGTCCAAAGGGGCACTTTCGTAGCCCTTACGGTTGCCTATGCTAATTACATAATTACAATAATTGATCACTAATTAATTATCTTCTAATTAATCTCAACATATATGACCTGAATCCAGGCGGCGAAGTTTGACCATGTTTACTCTCTCCAACCATAATTATGTGGTACTTTGATATCACGCGGCCACGGAAGACACAACTTTGACCATATATTTGTTGTGAATTCTCTGATATAATTATGATAAATAGCTTTCTCGGAAATGCAGTGTACCTATGATCATCTTCAAACCGCGAAATACAAGTATACAACGTAGTACTAATAAGAAGAAAGTTTGTAGTCAATGTTCGAAACAGTTAACCGCCATGCAGTAATCCAGAACGGATCGACATCGTGGAATCAGGACTCTTAGAATGCAACAGTAGCACTACGTACCATTCAATCCAATAGTTTGACTGACCAGGGCAGGGATTAGGGAAGAGCGAGCCGAGACTTGTCGTGTTTAATTTAGCGGCATGATGCTGATGTTTCGTACACACACTCTGTCTTGTGCGTCAAAGCTCCCGTCCCGTTCCATACACCCACGCCAAGAACTGAGAGAGAATTTTAGGATAGACGACGACTGTAGCGTGGTCAAACAACGAGACTTGGGCGAGATGGTCGATCGAGTTGCCTGCGAGCCTGTACCGACGTATAGTACTTGAACACCGTCGCGAGGCGTAGGCGACTCACACTCGACCAGGCGTGGGCGTCCATGGACGGACCCCGGCCGAGCGCCCGCAGCTACGGCCTACGGGGTGGGAGCGTCGGCGGCCACATACGGAAAGACCGGCAAGCGGCAGCGACGTGCGACGTCACGATTCGTTAATTACCGCGAGCGCGAGTCAAGCACGGCCGGTTAAACGCACGGTTGCTTACTGCTAATCTTTAAGCGCTGTTGGTGTTTATATTATGCAACCATGCTTGCTACGTTCTTTGAGTTTTCCACTGGATCGTTACCTCGATCCGTTCATGTTCTGCTGCTTACGGGTCACCTGCGCATGATTCATGATTGCTCCGGGCCGGAGTTCGTCCTGTACTTGACCTTGCACCGACCAGGCATGAATGGATGGACGACGACTCGTCCCCCTCGACTGCTCACTCACATGAGCATGCTGCCGGCGAGCAAGAGATCCATGACGACGAATGCAATGCACATGCATGCCATCTGAAGAGGTAACCTGCCGGCAAGACAACATCCTAGTCAAGTCAAGTTAACCACGCCACGCATCGATCGATCGTTCTTCCCTGGCCCCGCTCCTGACCTGATGAGCATCATCACCGTCACCTAACGGTGGTTGCTCCCTGGCCGTACGCGTACTGATGGCGGATCCATCCTACATCAGTCGCCCTCGCTTAACGCTTATACCTCCACACAACCTGTCTTATCGCGGATTACGCGGGTTATAGTTGCACTTCTTTTTATTTCTTGTCTACCACTAGCAATCTAGCTAGGTCAGTCAGACAATCAACCCAACGCAAGCAAAAGATCTCTCCGTCATCTCCTCCTTGTTTACGCGATGACATAACAAAATTTGGAATGTTTTGGAAGTATAGAAATTGTTATTATATGGACATTGCGTGTTGTCGTTTTCTTATAACAGTATAAAATGCGAATTTACCAAAATAAAACCTAGTAACAGTAAAAAAGCTTCTACTACTAGATGACAAACAACTTACTAAATTTATTTGATTCAGTTGAAAGAAGGTTGGACCAAGTCCAATTAAGTCCAAGTGTCCAACAAATAAATAGTTTACTTATTATCTCGGAGGCGACCTAGGTAACCATGCAATAAATTGTATGTTCTATTATAATGCGCGGGCCGGGCATATTTGCTAGTGGGATTGTCTAGTCTGCGTGTGGGTGAAAATCTTCCTTCCCACATCTGTTTTTTTTCTTTCCCTTTCTTCTTCCTAAGTACTGCCTCTATTTCAAATTGCAAGTCTATTGGGGTTCTAGGTACATAGCTTTTGTGCACACATGTATATACAATATGTCTACAAGCATAGTAATTCATAATTTGGAATGGAGGAAGTAGCATGCATGGCGACAAAAAAAACTAAACTCGAGTGAAACAAACCTCTCCACAATTTAATTTTGGTTAGTGTCAACTTATTTGGGGTTTACATTCAACTTGTATCAGAGTTACAGTTATTATTTCAACGTAATTTATAGGTAGAATTGGTGTAACTTAACTTCGGGTGTAGCAAGGTGTAACATCCCAAAAATTCACATTCAAAAAAATCACTCGCGTTAAAAATTATTTTCTAATGCATTTCAAAAACTATAAGTCAATTGAGCTCTATATCCTTCTAAATCTTATCCATCTTATATCCATCCCAACTACCTATCTTCAATTTATCATGCACCGTGGCATCGGCATCACCCACCCGTTCCTCATCTCTCTCACTCCCCCCTCTCTTGCTCGCTTCGTCCGTTGCCCGGACAGCGGCGCGTGCGCCGACCCCACCACCATCGCCGCAGCACGCACCCGCGCTCGAACCCCCCTCGCCGACTGCGGCAGCTCGCACGCCGCCACGACAGCGGGTCCCACCTCCCACCTTTCACTCTATCTTTCTTCTCCATGCATGTCCACAACACATTTGTATATACGCGGCAAATGAAGCAAGGCAAAGCACCCACCGAGACAATATTCACTTTTACCATTTACCACGCAAACAAGCAAGGCACACAGGCAACATGCATATACCACCAGCATGCAAAGCACAAGCAAACAAGTGTCAACAGTGCACCCACACATGCACACATACAGATAGCTAATGTATGCATGCAAATTAGGCACCGACCACCATGCAAGGTTAGGCACCGTCCATTTGCATGCCGAGCATCCAACCCCGCTACACGCCGCACCGCCCACTTGCTAGCTCAGCCTACCACCACTGCAGCAACACCTCCACTCCGCCAGCCTATACTAGCAAGCACGCATAGAGCAATGACGGGAAGCTGATCACAGGCGGCACAGCTCCTCCCCGGCTGCCTATAAAACATGACGCCGAGCTGCTCTTCTCTCCCACGCTGAGCTCGCTGTGCTGCCGCTCACCTTCTTCCTCCTCTCACCAAGCCTCCTCTGTTCTTGAGCATCGAAGGGCGAGCCTCATCGATCTCCGACGATCCGTCACCACAACTCGAGTGCTTCCACGGTGAGCACCCCTAGACCCTCCTCCACCTCCCTCAAGTCGTGGCCCTCCTTGCCTCTTCCTATACTGAGCCGTTCATGAACTCCAGAAGCTCGTCAATGGTGGACGACGAACGAGGGAGATGAGTACCGTACTCGTACCCTTCTGTTGCCCATAGCAGCTCCTCTCCCTCTCATATTCTCTTGCATGTGGTCCCAAGATCAAAAAGCCGAAGCCCATTTACCATGCACGTACCCTGTCAGCCAATCACGTGCACGAGATCAACCAGCAACAGCATGTGTTCACCTGCTCTCCAAAACACCTTGATTATTTCAGTTAACAGCCACCTTCTAGAATTAATATCTTCCTTATCCGAAGTCTGATTCTGTCGATTCTTCTTTCTAAATTCATCTAAAATCATGATCTATCTCCCATATAAATTTCATGATTTTTAGAGCTCATTTGAATTTATATGATTATTTATCTGTGCTAGTTTGTCTGTTGCGCTCCTTGCGTACTTTTAGCTGACGGAGTGAACGAGCCGAAGAACGTAGACGTTGGAGGCGAGTACCGCGAGTTCGACGCCGAGGAACCGGACTGCCAGCAGGAGTTTTCCGAGGACGCCGACGGAGGCAAGTCCAGCCTATTCCCCTTTGATGCATGTTGATCCTATTTTTAAACACAGCCCGTAGAAGCCGTTTTAAATATTGCATGTACGATATACGTACGAAGTATTTTCGCTGCTTAGTTAAGACCCGTTTGAATAGCCATCCTTGAATTGATATTACCTGATAATTGTCTTGTTCAAACTTAGGGACAAATAATATGTTATGGTAAACTATAATTATTTAGTATGCTTAGGATTTGATACTCATCATGGATACTCATTACTATGTTTTCTTAAATACAATGATTTTAAAAGAAAAATTGTGTGAGTTGTGGAAATGAATTGTGGCTATTATGAAAGGGTTAATGAACAAGTTATAGATGGTGATTACCCTATAGATGGGGTGGATCGGTGTTCCTTTTGTGGGATGCCGTGGTGTTGGAGCTTGTACCTTTTGTGGTTAAGCATGGAGATATCCGCCTTGTCTCGATTAAGGACTGAGTTGATGATTTATCTTGCCTAACTCATTTTCGTACAACCACTCGCCTTGCATGGGAAAGGCTTAGTCTAAATCCCTCTAGTTGGTATGGCAATCACCTGGAGGCAGGTGTGCAACGGGACACTCAGAGATGTATATGGAAATTGATAAATATTGTATAAAATGTAAGGAGCTCTGTAAATTATTGTATTATGAGATGTGACCTTAGTGTTTCCGTGGTGAGCGTCATTACTTAGCTATGGAGGGTAATGGCTTTGATGGATCTGTGCTTGCACGACGGTGTTAAGCTACGGTATCCTACTTGTGGGGAAAGTGTACAACCTCTGCAGAGTGTAAAATTTATCCAGATAGACGTGTCCGCGGTATCAGACGAGTTACGGTTTGGTTTCAACAACTAGATGGGTTGGGATGAGTGAAAACATGAGAGTGAGTGTGATTTCGGAAATGAATGGTTTTCTGCCATATGTTGCGGGAACAAAGGGTTCAGCAACACCTAAAATTATGATCAACCACTTTTTCAGAAATACTATTATATATGAAAAATATATGTCTTTTACAAAGGTATCTATAAAATGAAACCCTGCATGTGTAAAAAGATAGCTTTATGCAAATAAACCAAGTCTTATCCTTGAATTATCCATATGCATATACTGATATCCCATTCCATAGGGTAAGGTTGGATTTACTGAGTACTTTGTACTCACCCTTGCTTTGTTGAACAGAGGAAGATCCGGACTTCAATCCTGACGTGGCGTACGAATAAGGTCGTGTCTGCACCCAACTAAGCTTGTGGCATTGGGATCCGTCAGATGATATGTATTAGCGAGACCCCTTTCTGGGTCTGTTGGACCTGTATTGTGTTGTGGTTACTTTTAATCGTGGCATGTTTTCATTGTCCACGCTTATCGAGACTACTGCAATGAGACATATCTGATGTAATAAATGTGTTACTAGCCTCCTGGGACTAGTATTGTATCATATTTGAGTTCCTGGTTAACCAGGGGCGCTTCAGGTGGTATCAGAGCCGTAGTTGGCTGTAGGACGTGACCTTAGGCTTTCTGGACCAGTATTTTACATACAAAAGTATTTTTTAAAAAGTTCTTACCCTCTCCCCTCAATTTGAAAAAAAAGTACTCTTATCTACTTCTCTCAGATGGCAGAAGGAGTTTGGACCAGTAGCTACTGTCTAAGTGTCGAAGGCTTTCCTAAGCTCTTGTATGCTACCATGCAAAGGCTTGGAATCAAGGATCACCCGGAATATGAAGGCAGAGAATACATAGAGCATGAAACCGAACGATGTGAAGTCACCGTATATGTCGGGAAAAGTGAAAACTTCCCTGACATAGCTGAAGCATGGAGTATAACTGCCACCGGATTTTGGTTTGCAGATACATATCAAGCTACCGCCCGTAAAGCCTTGAGGTACCTGTGCCAAACCTACGAGAAGCCCATTGCCCATACACCCATGAGATTCTTTCCACCCCGAGAAAGAGATTGGCCAGTTTGGAGGACCCGCATGGACATCTTGCAGGGACGTTATTCCCTTGAGGATGACCCAACTGTGGTATTCATGACCACATACCTACTTGCTCTGGACGAGCAATATGATAAACAGGGCTTGGAGTTGAAGAAGTGCATCCACCGTGCGAAAGAAGCTGAGATCTTGGTTAGAAAGCTCCATGTGCAGCTTGCAGAAGCTCAGGCCCAAGCAGCTGCAGCTGAGAGTCGTGAAACTGCCATTTCCGAAGCCATGAAGGAAGCTGAGGATCGTCATGCCCAGGAGTTGAAGGATGCCTACCTTGTCACCAGGGCCAAGAGAAGAATGCTAGCTCTAGAAGACCAAGAGCCCATAATCTTGGAAGGGATCCCAATTATGCCCCTAAAGATAGGAAAAAGACTGGCGATTGAAGGACCATCAGCTCCCCCACCCACAGCAACCTCTCATGAAGCTTCGGAGTTGGAGCCTAAGGAATAAGAAATCCCCCTCCTCAGCCAGCCACCACCAAAAGATGACGGCGACCCACCTCTTATTCCGAAGGAAGAACCACAGATGACGAAAGAATGATCCTTCTCAAACACCAAGGGAATGAAGCCATTCAGTTCAAGAAATTTGAAGATTAGTTGTACCCAGTTCCTCCTTTTGTCTTGGGGAAGTGAAGTTTACTTCACTTTTGTTTACCCCAAAGGAGATGAATCGTATTGTAGCACGTATATTTTTTTATATGTTGTAAACCACCCTCCTATTCAAAATATATATATTTGTGCTTGTTGGTTGTGCTAATTGAGTGCTCTACGTGTGTTCCCTTACGGGATAGCAAGTCTTAAAAACTTGCAGTTTTTTTAAATATAACGCCTTAATAAATAAAACATCACTCAATAGATCTAACACTTATCTAATGCTTTCCTCCTCATCTCAACCAACAGATGCCTCCCAAGCCAGCTACTCGCTCCCAACCAAGCGGCCGTGCAGCTAGCAGGCAAAGTCAAAATCCAGATGATAGTTAAGCCAATGCAAATGATGATGGTGTCCGTGAAGATGAAGTGAGTCAGACTGGGAACCATAATGGAGAAGATGAGTTGCCCCCTCCTCCAGCAATTGACTTAGCACAAGTCATGGCAACTCAAACCCGCCTTTTGGAGACCTTAGCCCAAGGCATGAACCGCCCTAGGAACAACCATGGAGCTGGAGTCCAGGACAAAATGACTGAGTTCATGAGGCTTAAGCCACCCACCTTTGCTGGATCTGACAACCCCATGGAAGCAGATGATTGGCTTAAGGTCATTGAAAGGAAGTTGGACACAATCCACTGCAATGGAAGGGATAGAGTTCTGTTAGCAACTCACTAGCTGACAGGAATTGCCCTTTCATGGTGGGAAGCCTATAGTGGAGTTGTAGACAATGCCAACACTATCACATGTCAAGAATTTGTGGAAGAATTCCATCGGTACCACATTCCAGATGGGATCATGAAGTTGAAGGCTAATGAATTTCGTAACTTGAAGCAAGGAAGCAAAACTCTGAGTGAATACATCTTCCAGTTCACTGAGTTATCTCGCTATGGCCCAGAATTGGTCAACACTAATGCCAAGAAGCAGACAAAGTTCATAGAAGGACTGACTTGTGAATTGAGGACTCTTATGACCCCACAGATCTATCCAGACTTCAACACCTTGATGAACAGAACCATTCTGACTGATGTGGCCAAAAATGAAGAAAGGAAGGAGAACAAGCGCAAGTTCTTAGAGCGCAAAGTTCAAGAAGGAGTTAGATCCCAGAGGCAGAAAACATTTAGCCAACCAAGCTAGCAAACTCAAGCCCCAATGCAGTTTCGCTCTCCTGCCAGTGCCTCTAACCAGATGCAACCATCATATCAGCCCAAGACAACTTATCAGAATCAGACTTATGGCAAGACTCAACAAAACAACATCGGTCAAGTCACCAACAATAGCAAAGCTTGCTTTCATTGCCATGAGACTGGACACTACATCGCCAACTGTCCTTATAAGAACAATCCAGCAGTGTCCACCCAGTCCCACACTGTTAATGGACCAAGACCTGCAGTGTCTGGAGCCAACCGTGGTTTTCCTCGCAACAACACCAACACCACCAACAACAGCCAGATGGTGAAGCAACCTCAGCAATCCTATGGCCGAGCTCATGTCAACCACATTCATGCTCAGGATGCTCAGACTGCTTCAGGAGTGGTACTTGGTGAGTTCTTAGTCAACTCAGTACTTGCAACAGTATTGTTTGATTCTGGAGCATCACATTCATTCATATCATCAAGTTTTGCTGAGAAGCATAAAATACCCACAGTACTACTAAAGTTACCCCTAATAACCCAAACACCTGGGTCTGACATCAAATGTCATCTAGGTTGTTTAAATGTAAGGATCATCTTAAGTGGGGTAGTTTTTCTAGCAGACTTAGTAGTGCTCAAGTCTAAAGGAATAGATGTTATCCTTGGAATGGATTGGTTAACACGACACAATGGAGTTATTAGTTGTGTAACTAAGGAAGTATCATTAGTTAACCAAGAAGGGATTAAGGTGAAATACCAAACCCAAGGATCTAAAGACAACCCAATGGTCTTCAACTTGGATGCAAGGACCATAGAAGAAGTGCTAGTAGTGCAACAATACCCTGATGTATTTCCTGAGGAACTACCTGGAATGCCACCAGATAGGGATATAGAGTTCATTATTGATCTTATCCCTGGGACTGCTCCTATAGCCAAGAGACCTTACAGAATGACCCCTGCAGAGTTAGCGGAACTAAAGGAGCAAATGAGAGAACTGCAACAGAAAGGTTATATCAGGCCTAGTTCTTCACCATGGGGAGCCCCGGTCCTGTTTGTAAAGAAGAAAGATGGAAGCATGAGAATGTGTGTGGATTATAGATCCCTAAATGAAGTCACCATCAAGAATAAATATCCCCTACCAAGGATAGATGACCTCTTTGATCAGCTTAAAGGAGCCAAGTATTTCTCCAAGATTGATTTGAGATCAGGTTACCATCAACTCAAGATCAAGAACAGCGATGTCCCTAAAACCGCCTTTGTAACAAGATATGGACAATATGAGTTTACAGTGATGTCCTTTGGATTAACCAATGCCCCTGCTTATTTCATGAACCTCATGAACAAGGTATTCATGGAGGAGCTAGATAAGTTTGTTGTAGTCTTCATTGACGGCATACTTATCTACTCTAAGAGTGCTGAAGAACATGGGCAACTGTTGACGGTCCTTAAGTACCAAATATAGTTATCAAATAAATAAAGAAAAGGATCCAAATGCAACCAACACCTAGACTTAGGGTTTTATCTGACAGAATTCCACGAGTTTTGGTGTTTGTCTGTTTCTGCAGGGGGTTATCAGAAAATACGGAGGAAAGGCCCACACGTCGGGTTTACATAGAGATAATAACGTGTTCACCGATTTTCTATCATCTAGAAGACTCTAGAAGCCACGAGATCGAACGGGAGGCCGAACGGGCCCGGAGGCAGGGCGCCCGCCCTGCTCCCTAGGGCGCCCACCCTGGCCTGAGAGCCAATCAGGCTCCGTCTCGCGGATTATGCTCCACCGACCTAAGGGATCAAGGAAAACCGTGCGATTAATGTCGGTTTGATCCGACGGCCCACGTTCACTTGAGGGGGCTATATAAGCAGGACCCCTGGCCCCTGGAGGAGGCACTCCCTCATTCTCAATTCCTCAAACCCTAATCTCAGGAGGAGAGTCTCTGATCAAGCCCCAGAGCCACCACATCAACTAGATCTCTAGTATAGCATAGCTACATAGGATTAGAACTAGAAGGAGTCAATCTTCGATTGGTTTCCGGATCTGTCAAGAGGATTCTTGGTAATTCCTTTACTGTTCTTCATTGTTCATCTTTGTTCTTCAATATTATGAATACAACTTTGTTCTATTTCAATATATTGATTATGACTATGCTCTACTTGTTTATGTTTGCGATTATATTGTTCTTAGTTTATCGTAGTTGTACGCTTGGCTTAGTTAGATTGGAATTATATACATGTTTAGGATCGTATAGCGTTTATCCATCGGATCCATGGGTAAATGATAAATATTGTGTAGGCGTGGTGCTTAGACCATATTTATCTGCGATTGCACCTTATATGCCGGATCGTGGGGTGGTCCGCGATGGTGACAGCTTCGTTGGTTCTTATATAGTCCCCCTCCCGTGTGTAAGGCAGGCAGAGCAACATTATTACGGGAGAGTGATTGCTATGTTTCTCATCTTCCTTGATAATATCACTATGTATGGGCGTAGTCCTTTTTCGCAATGATTGCCAAGTGTACTTGCACTAACTATGATATGCTAGACTTTATAGTTAAGAATAACTTAGGAAATATCCTTGTAGTTCGTCCTAATACCATGCTAATGACTTGCTAGAATATCTGTTGAGGTGCTTATCATTATTATATGTGGCTAGCTGATCAGATTAATTATCTTTGTCACCATTCATACTTTATCTATATTTTATGTGACACTTACCCCTGTATGCAAGAGATAGATGAATGCTCTCACTTATACATGCAATGATTGATACTCATTCCTATATTTCATTCCATAATCAACATTGATGTTAGTAATCCCTTCCCAGTGGTAAAAATATAAATAACGATACCTGGAATACTTCCCGGTTAAAATGCTACATCGGTATTAATCTGTGCGCTTGCAGATCTTATTTATTATTTATTTAGAAGAGCAGTTGCATATTTCAATACCACGTCTCTCATGTCATGCTGGGGATGACAACTTGACTTAAGTGGCATGAGGGATAGGTTCGGCATTTTTGGCGCCATTATCAGAATTAGAAAACTAAGTCTACTTTTGGTAATGACGTTAAGAATGCCCAACAAGCATTTTTGGCGCCGTTGCCGGGGAAGGTTGATTTACTAACAAGGAATGAATACAGAATTTGAGTCATCATTCGCATCATTAAGTGATTGAGATCATCAATTCTCCCATACAGATTTACCCCTGTATTTTTTTCCATTCTTATTGTTTTGCAGGGTGATGTATGAATAGAGGACATCTTCCAGAAAATTTTGTTGACAACCCCGAAGCATTAATCAGAGAGGCAAGAGCCAAGCTCAAGAAGTGAACACTTCGACGCAACACTTTCATCCAATCCAGAAGACCGCCGAAGTTTCATCCGGAATTTGTCAACAGAGTTCGCAGCCATGGCGAACAAGACGATCCGCGAGTTCTCAGCTCCCACTACGGACAACATCCGCACTGGACCTGCCGCGGCCATCGACAAGAACTTTGAGCTCAAGCCAGGGCTCATCAACATGGTACAAGCCAACCAGTTTTGTGGGAAGCCGCACGAAGATGCAAGTGCTCATCTCCAACACTTCCTAGAGATTTGCAGCACATTCACTATATTAGATGTTCCCAGAGACGCCATACTACTTCGCCTTTTCCCATTCTCACTATTGGGGAGAGCGAAGCAGTGGTTCTACGCGACGAAGGATAAGAACACTACGTGGGCACTCTGCTCTACGAACTTTCTGGCTAAGTTCTTTCCCATGGGCAAGACCAATGCTCTCCGTGGGAAGATTACAAGTTTTCAGCAACAACATGATGAATTCGTTCCAAAAGCATGGGAGCGCTTTCAAGATTACATCCTAGAATGTCCCCATCATGGAATGGAAAGCTGGCTACTTATGCAGACTTTCTATCATGGGCTCATCGCTAGTGCTCGTGAGACCATGGATGCTGCAGCTGGAGGCGCATTTCTATCACTCACCATACCACAAGCTACAACCCTTGTGGAGAAGATGGCGTCCAACCAAGGTTGGAACGAAGAGAGGATCCAAACACGCAAGAAGGGTGGAGGTATGCACCAGCTCAAGGAGGTAGACATGCTGTCTGCAAAGCTAGACCTACTCATGAAAAAGCTCGATGACAAAGCTGGAGACAAAAGAGAAGTCATTAACGTCTACGACTCTCACATGACTTGTGAGGAATGTGGCGATACTGGACACTCAGGCAATCACTGCCCTGAGATGCTTGAGGATGCAAGGTACATCAACAACAACAACAACTACAACCGTCCTCAACAAAATCAAGGTTGGAATCAACAGAGGCCTAACTACTCAGGTAACTACTCAGGTAATTATCAAGGTAATAACTCTTACAACAACAATAATAATTTTCCACCCCTGAGAGAGTTAGTGTCTAATCAAGGAAAGCTAATGGATAACTTGTCTAAGAAATTGGCATCCAATGATAAAATACTAGAAAACATAAATAATAGAATGGATAATTTCTCTACTGCCATCAAAAACCAAATTAGCTTTAATAAAATAATTGAATCTCAGTTAAATCAAATAGCTGCTGCTGTTCCTGCTACTAACCCCAGTATACCATCACAACCGGAAGGATTAGAATCTGCAAATCTTGTAGACATGTTTGATGCAGGTAACTATTGGAGTAATCCCGCTGTCGGAGTACATAATGACCTTCTGCCAGTCAAGAGAGGCGATCCAGGACGCCCCGTCATCCCGATCTCCATCGGCATGGTGGACTTCCCAGAAGCACTCTGTGACTTTGGCTCCAGCGTCAACATTATGCCCAGGGTACTCTATGAAAAATTCTTTACATATCCTTTATCAGAAACAACTATGTGTTTGCAGCTTGCAGATCGGACACTAAGCTTTCCTAAAGGAATATTAAAGAACATGTGTGTCCGAGTTGGTACCTCGTATGCTCCAGCTGACTTCGTGGTGATAGAGACCGGGTCCGATGAGAGGTCACCAGTTATTCTGGGAAGGCCATTCCTGAACACCTCGGGAGCTGTCATCTACGCGAGCGCTGCGAAGATCAACTTCAACATCAAGGGGAGGAAGGAGACGTTTTCCTTCAAGAACAAGATTACACAAATCCCAGAGCAACCCCAACATGAACCAAGGAAGAGGACCAACAGGAGGAACAAGCAGAACAAGAACAACCAAGGATGGACCGAATCAGCTAAGATGGTCACTGCAGTTCAAGGAGGTCAAGACCGACGACCCAAGTCGCCGTTCCTAATCAAGAAGGACGACCCAGGTATGCCAAGCATTGAGTGCTCAATCAATGGATACTCCTTTCAGAAGGCGCTCTGTGACACTGGATCAGGCGTCAACATAATGGCCACAGTCACCTATCAGCTCTTGTACGAGACCATGCCCTTAAAACCAACATACACTCAGCTCCAGATGGCAGATCAGACATCCCGAAAGGTCGAAGGTATAGTAACTGATGTCCCTGTTAAAATTAACGATCATTTTGTCCATACAGACTTTCAGGTCATTGACATGGGAGACGACGAGTACGATCCACCCATCATCCTAGGAAGACCGTTCCTAGGCACCGTCAAAGCAATCATCTACATTGGAACCGGAGAAGTCCATATGCATTTCCCCTCTGAGAAGGTACGCCGCTACTTTAATGACCCTAACTGTATAGTTGAAGATTCTAAGCAGGCCAGGACAAGAAGAAGGCGACGTAATCGTAACCAAAGGAGGCAAATCATCAAGGACGTATGGGCAGACTATGAAGGAAAGGTCATAAGGCCCGAGGATACACAACAGGAGACCGAAGCACCAAGTCGGGTATGGAAAGCGAAGACAGTTACACAAGAAGAGGAGGCGCTGCCGGAACCACCGTCTACGCCACCCAAATCCCAGGACAACTAAGAGGAAAAGAAGTCCTGTTCGGAGGACTTAAAAACACCGAACGCCGTGCCAAGAGGTAAACTTGGTAGTTATCATTTTCCCTTTAATTATTGCTCAGTTAATCATGTTCATTCTGTCTAAAAAAATGTGGAAAACAGTAAGCCCCATGTGAGTATGCGAGTGGCATAAAACCCATAAGTACATTCACTGTGGTGGCATAAAAATAAATAATATATATTTTTTCTGTTCTATAAAAATGAAAATAAAAATAGAGAGTGACATTTATCAAGGAAGCTCAAACATGATAAAGGCTAGATATTTATGCTAACACTTAATCAAGTTCCACGAAGCTTTGTTGTCTATTTGAGCTCCACAGAATTCAGGAAGACTAGCAGATGGAGGACATCCTAATCGCTGTCAGGGTGCTGCCGACATTCAAATACACCTCTGCACCTGCTAGCTACATCAGAAGAAATTACGTCAAGATCCAGCTTGGGGGAGAGCACCCCCATTTATCCCGATAAGTATTTTTATCTACATTTATACCTATGCTTTATTAAAATAAAAAGATGCATAATCATGAAAACCCAAATAAATATTTTGTGTTTATATATATTTGCTTAGTTTAATAAATAAATAAAGTAGCTATGCTAAACTGAATCTTGAAAATAAAACTCTAGCATGGATATGATGAATAGTTGCTCTGCCTAATTTTCAAATTTGTTCTCTCTAGTTTAGACATAACTGTTATAATTTAAAACTGGCATAACTGTTATAATTTAAAACTGGCTCTAAACCTGAACTAGTGGGAAGAGAACTTGATCTGAAGTCTAAGTTGTTAACGGATATGATATGGGAAGGTTGAGCTGCTGTTTATCTGTTCCTAGAGATGCTAGAATTCTAGAGAATTTTATCTTTGAAAATCTTTAAAATGTTGCATGATGAGTTCCTGTATGATGAGAGTTTAAATTCCTACCACAGCCATATATACATGCTTGTTAGAATAAGAGCCGCACTTTTACTACTTACTGCTTATGGGCATTGAGTGTGGTCAAGCTGTGTAGACCCTTAGGAACTTGTCATGTGGTTAAAATCAAGATTCACTTGCACGTTCACTCATACATGCTGCTTCTACTCCGGAAGTACGCATCCACATATATCCACTCATTTCCATCTCCAGATTCACCCAAAATTATTCTACTCCTGACCCGGGAGAGAATAGCCAAAAACATTATCCCATTCCTGTTATTTCCTGTAAAGTTAATGCTCAAGTCATTTCTACTACCACTTACTATATTTTCAAAAGAGGGAGATTGCTCTAAAAAATATATAAATACGAGGAAATAAAAAGGAGCAAGTGCTCGGAACCTCGAAGAAAGAAAAAGTGAGACGAGAGGTAAAAATGGACAAGTGTCCGACAGTAGAATTAGGGGTACAAGATACCCACCTGAAAAAAGAGAAAATACAGAGCATCTCATTCCCCTCAAAAAGTTTCAAAAAGCAAGAAAGGTATGTATTCCCTCAAAAAGAGCATTAGACTTTTGTTATCACCATACACCACTCATTCACCACACATGCACATCTTGATTTGACTTATTGACTTGTTTCTCTGGATCCATGGTTTGACTATGCAATAAATGTTCTATGAGTATGTATACTGTATCTCCCACCTATGAGCTCCAGATATCAAAGCCTTATTAGAGTAGGGTGAGAGAGAAGGCAATGTCACTACGCCTTATACCATAAATACCACATACTTTGAGAGAAAAGGCATATACCATTACTGCCTTGGTAAGGATCCAGAAATACCACAAAAGAGAGACCCGAGAAAGTCATACAAGGAATCTCTGAGTTTTATTTGAAAAATTTGCAAAAACTCCAGAGCTATAGCTGATCAAGAATAAGAGACATGGCGTTTGACTAGACCGTTCTATCTTTTAACCACTCAAGATGCAGGTGACGGTTGCAAGCCCCATGGTGAAAGGAAAAATGAGTAAGTTTTAAGTCTTGACAGTTTACTCTAACTCAGGGATGAGACCTTATTTGAAAGCATATGTACCGTCAACGTTCAAAGGCGTTGCAGCAACTTCTGATCCATAATGAGTCTATCCTTGCTCAGGGACGAGCAAGAGGTAAGCTTGGGGGAGTTTGTTGACGGTCCTTAAGTACCAAATATAGTTATCAAATAAATAAAGAAAATGATCCAAATGCAACCAACACCTAGACTTAGGGTTTTATCTGACAGAATTCCACGAGTTTTAGTGTTTGTCTGTTTCTACAGGGGGTTATCAGAAAATACGGAGGAAAGGCCCACACGTCGGGTTTACATAGAGATAATAACAATATAACGTGTTCACCGATTTTCTATCATCTAGAAGACTCTAGAAGCCACGAGATCGAACGGGAGGCCGAACGGGCCCGGAGGCAGGGCGCCCGCCCTGCTCCCTAGGGCGCCCGCCCTGGCCTGAGAGCCAATCAGGCTCCGTCTCGCGGATTATGCTCCACCGACCTAAGGGATCAAGGAAAACCGTGCGATTAATGTCGGTTTGATCCGACGGCCCACGTTCACTTGAGGGGGCTATATAAGCAGGACCCCTGGCCCCTGGAGGAGGCACTCCCTCATTCTCAATTCCTCAAACCCTAATATCAGGAGGAGAGTCTCTGATCAAGCCCTAGAGCCACCACATCAACTAGATCTCTAGTATAGCATAGCTACATAGGATTAGAACTAGAAGGAGTCAATCTTCGATTGGTTTCCGGATCTGTCAAGAGGATTCTTGGTAATTCCTTTACTGTTCTTCATTGTTCATCTTTGTTCTTCAATATTATGAATACAACTTTGTTCTATTTCAATATATTGATTATGACTATGCTCTACTTGTTTATGTTTGCGATTATATTGTTCTTAGTTTATCGTAGTTATACGCTTGGCTTAGTTAGATTGGAATTATATACATGTTTAGGATCGTATAGCGTTTATCCATCGGATCCATGGGTAAATGATAAATATTGTGTAGGCGTGGTGCTTAGACCATATTTATCTGCGATTGCACCTTATATGCCGGATCGTGGGGTGGTCCGCGATGGTGACAGCTTCGTTGGTTCTTATATAGTCCCCCTCCCGTGTGTAAGGCAGGCAGAGCAACATTATTACGGGGGAGTGATTGCTATGTTTCTCATCTTCCTTGATAATATCACTATGCATGGGCGTAGTCCTTTTTCGCAATGATTGCCAAGTGTACTTGCACTAACTATGATATGCTAGACTTTATAGTTAAGAATAACTTAGGAAATATCCTTGTAGTTCGTCCTAATACCATGCTAATAACTTGCTAGAATATCTGTTGAGGTGCTTATCATTATTATATGTGGCTAGCTGATCAGATTAATTATCTTTGTCACCATTCATACTTTATCTATATTTTATGTGACACTTACCCCTGTATGCAAGAGATAGATGAATGCTCTCACTTATACATGCAATGATTGATACTCATTCCTATATTCCATTCCATAATCAACATTGATGTTAGTAATCCCTTCCCAGTGGTAAAAATATAAATAACGATACCTGGAATACTTCCCGGTTAAAATGCTACATCGGTATTAATCTGTGCGCTTGCAGATCTTATTTATTATTTATTTAGAAGAGCAGTTGCATATTTCAATACCACGTCTCTCATGTCATGCTGGGGATGACAACTTGGCTTAAGTGGCATGAGGGATAGTTTCGGCATTTTTGGCGCCGTTATCAGAATTAGAAAACTAAGTCTACTTTTGGTAATGACGTTAAGAATGCCCAACAACAACACTTGAGAGTAGTGCTAGAAAAGCTAAGAAGACACAAGTTGTATGCCAAATTCAGCAAGTGTGAATTTTGGCTTGAGAAAGTTGCATTTCTAGGTCATATCCTAACAGCTGAAGGAGTTGTAGTAGACCCTGAGAAAGTGGAAGCTGTCTCTCACTGGCAACAACCCACAAATGTTAGTGAAGTCAGAAGTTTTCTTGGATTAGCTGGATATTACCGAAGGTTCATAGAAGGATTTTCCAAGATAGCCAGACCCATGACAGAACTTCTTAGAAAAGATAAGAAATTTACTTGGACAGAGTCATGTGAGAAGAGTTTCCAAGAATTGAAGAAGAGATTGACAACAGCACCGGTGTTAACTTTACCAGACATTCACCAAGATTTCATCATATATTGTGATGCCTTAAGACAAGGTTTAGGATGTGTTCTCATGCAAGGAGGAAAGGTTGTAGCTTATGCATCACGGCAACTTAGACCTCATGAGCAAAATTACCCTACCCATGATTTAGAGTTAGCAACTGTAGTGCATGCTCTCAAGATTTGGAGACACTATCTCATTGGAAACAAGTGTGAAATCTACACGGATCACAAGAGTTTGAAGTATATCTTCACTCAGTCAGACTTGAACCTAAGGCAAAGAAGATGGTTGGAGTTAATCAAGGACTACAACCTTGAGATTCATTACCACCCAGGGAAGGCCAATGTGGTAGCAGATGCCCTAAGTAGAAGATCATATGGTCAACAGTTAGTATCCAAAAACACTCATCTACAAGAAGAGATAGCACAGTTGAACATGCACATAGTATGCCAACCTCAAAATGGCAGTTTGAAGGTGCAACCAACTCTAGAGGAAGAAATTAAGAAGGCACAACATAGGGATAAAGATCTGATGAAGATTCGTGAGCAAACTGGAGAAAAGAAAGCCCCATACTTCACAGTAGATGACAAAGGAACCTTGTGGTATAAGGATAGGATTTGTGTGCCCAAGGTAGGAAAGTTTCAAGAACTAATCCTTGATAAAGCTCATAACTCAGCATACTCTATCCACCCTGGTGCCACCAAGATGTATATGGACCTAAAAGAAAAATATTGCTGGAATGGTATGAAAGCAGATGTGGCACGATTTGTTGCACAATGTGATGTGTGCCAAAGGGTTAAAGCAGAGCATCAGAAACCAGCAGGTTTGCTGCAGCCATTGCCTATTCCAGTTTGGAAGTGGGATGAGATAGGCATGGATTTTGTGAATGAATTACCCAAAACTCAGAAAGGGAATGATTCAATATGGGTAATAGTGGACCGTCTTACCAAGGTTGCTCACTTTATACCTGTGCGCACCAAGTATAGTGGAGACAAGCTAGCACAGTTATATGTGGATAATATAGTAAAACTACATGGTGTGCCAAGTAAGATTGTATCTGACCGAGGTACTCAATTCACCTCTAAGTTTTGGAAGAGACTGCATGAAGCCATGGGCACCAAGCTAGATTTTAGCTCAGTCTATCACCCCCAGACAGATGGTCAGACTGAAAGAGTAAATCAGATCATGGAAGATATGCTAAGAGCATGTGTGCTTACCTATGGTAAAGATTGAGAGAAGAGCCTATCTTATGCAGAGTTTTCATACAATAATAGCTATCAAGCCAGCTTAGGTATTTCACCTTTTGAAGCCCTATATGGAAGAAAATGTAGGACCCCATTGATGTGGTCAGAGGTTGGAGAATGGACCTTGCTTAAGCCTTCCCTTATAAAAGAAGCAGAAGACCGTGTGGCAGAGATCAGAGAAAAATTAAAAGAAGCACAATCACGTCAGAAGAGCTATTCTGATAAAAGAAGAAGAGAGCTAAGCTTTGTAGTTGGAGATTTTGTGTACCTCAAAGTTTCCTCAATTCGAGGGACTCGAAGGTTCCAAGTTAGGGGCAAGCTAGCACCCCGGTATATCGGACCATATCAAGTGTTACAAAGAATTGGAGCTGTAGCTTACCGTATTCGGCTACCTAAAGAAATGTCAGGTATACACAATGTGTTTCATGTTTCCCAATTGAAGAAATGTCTTAGAGTGCCAGAAGAACAGATATCACCAGACACTATTGATTTACAAGATGATCTAAGGTATCAAGAAGTGCCAAAAAAAATACTAGACACAGTCACCAAGCAGACAAGAACGACAACAGTCCGAATTTGTCGTGTTCAGTGGAGTAGGCATACTGTTGACGGTCCTTAAGTACCAAATATAGTTATCAAATAAATAAAGAAAAGGATCCAAATGCAACCAACACCTAGACTTAGGGTTTTATCTGACAGAATTCCACGAGTTTTGGTGTTTGTCTGTTTCTGCAGGGGGTTATCAGAAAATACGGAGGAAAGGCCCACACGTCGGGTTTACATAGAGATAATAACGTGTTCACCGATTTTCTATCATCTAGAAGACTCTAAAAGCCACGAGATCGAACGGGAGGCCGAACGGGCCCGGAGGCAGGGCGCCCGCCCTGCTCCCTAGGGCGCCCGCCCTGGCCTGAGAGCCAATCAGGCTCCGTCTCGTGGATTATGCTCCACCGACCTAAGGGATCAAGGAAAACCGTGCGATTAATGTCGGTTTGATCCGACGGCCCACGTTCACTTGAGGGGGCTATATAAGCAGGACCCCTGGCCCCTGGAGGAGGCACTCCCTCATTCTCAATTCCTCAAACCCTAATCTCAGGAGGAGAGTCTCTGATCAAGCCCTAGAGCCACCACATCAACTAGATCTCTAGTATAGCATAGCTACATAGGATTAGAACTAGAAGGAGTCAATCTTCGATTGGTTTCCGGATCTGTCAAGAGGATTCTTGGTAATTCCTTTACTGTTCTTCATTGTTCATCTTTGTTCTTCAATATTATGAATACAACTTTGTTCTATTTCAATATATTGATTATGACTATGCTCTACTTGTTTATGTTTGCGATTATATTGTTCTTAGTTTATCGTAGTTATACGCTTGGCTTAGTTAGATTGGAATTATATACATGTTTAGGATCGTATAGCGTTTATCCATCGGATCCATGGGTAAATGATAAATATTGTGTAGGCGTGGTGCTTAGACCATATTTATCTGCGATTGCACCTTATATGCCGGATCGTGGGGTGGTCCACGATGGTGACAGCTTCGTTGGTTCTTATATAGTCCCCCTCCCGTGTGTAAGATAGGCAGAGCAACATTATTACGGGGGAGTGATTGCTATGTTTCTCATCTTCCTTGATAATATCACTATGCATGGGCGTAGTCCTTTCTCGCAATGATTGCCAAGTATACTTGCACTAACTATGATATGCTAGACTTTATAGTTAAGAATAACTTAGGAAATATCCTTGTAGTTCGTCCTAATACCATGCTAATGACTTGCTAGAATATCTGTTGAGGTGCTTATCATTATTATATGTGGCTAGCTGATCAGATTAATTATCTTTGTCACCATTCATACTTTATCTATATTTTATGTGACACTTACCCCTGTATGCAAGAGATAGATGAATGCTCTCACTTATACATGCAATGATTGATACTCATTCCTATATTCCATTCCATAATCAACATTGATGTTAGTAATCCCTTTCCAGTGGTAAAAATATAAATAACGATACCTGGAATACTTCCCGGTTAAAATGCTACATCGGTATTAATCTGTGCGCTTGCAGATCTTATTTATTATTTATTTAGAAGAGCAGTTGCATATTTCAATACCGCGTCTCTCATATCATGCTGGGGATGACAACTTGGCTTAAGTGGCATGAGGGATAGGTTCGGCATTTTTGGCGCCGTTATCAGAATTAGAAAACTAAGTCTACTTTTGGTAATGACGTTAAGAATGCCCAACAAGCATTTTTGGCGCCGTTGCCGGGGAAGGTTGATTTACTAACAAGGAATGAATACAGAATTTGTGTCATCATTCGCATCATTAAGTGATTGAGATCATCAATTCTCCTATACAGATTTACCCCTGTATTTTTTTCCATTCTTATTGTTTTGCAGGGTGATGTATGAATAGAGGACATCTTCTAGAAAATTTTGTTGACAACCCCGAAGCATTAATCAGAGGGGCAAGAGCCAAGCTCAAGAAGTCAACACTTCGACGCTAATGGATAACTTGTCTAAGAAATTGGCATCCAATGATAAAATACTAGAAAACATAAATAATAGAATGGATAATTTCTCTACTGCCATCAAAAACCAAATTAGCTTTAATAAAATGATTGAATCTCAGTTAAATCAAATAGCTGCTGCTGTTCCTGCTACTAACCCCGGTATACCATCACAACCAGAGGGATTAGAATATGCAAATCTTGTAGACATGTTTGATGCAGGTAACTATTGGAGTAATCCCGCTGTCGGAGTACATAATGACCTTCTGCCAGTCAAGAGAGGCGATCTAGGACGCCCCGTCATCCCGATCTCCATCGGCATGGTGGACTTCCCAGAAGCACTCTGTGACTTTGGCTCCAGCGTCAACATTATGCCCAGGGTACTCTATGAAAAATTCTTTACATATCCTTTATCAGAAACAACTATGTGTTTGCAGCTTGCAGATCAGACACTAAGCTTTCCTAAAGGAATATTAAAGAACATGTGTATCCGAGTTGGTACCTCGTACGCTCCAGCTGACTTCGTGGTGATAGAGACCGGGTCCGATGAGAGGTCACCAGTTATTCTGGGAAGGCCATTCCTGAACACCTCGGGAGCTGTCATCTACGCCAGCGCTGCAAAGATCAACTTCAACATCAAGGGGAGGAAGGAGACGTTTTCCTTCAAGAACAAGATTACACAAATCCCAGAGCAACCCCAACATGAACCAAGGAAGAGGACCAACATGAGGAACAAGCAGAACAAGAACAACCAAGGATGGACCGAATCAGCTAAGATGGTCACTGCAGTTCAAGGAGGTCAAGACCGACGACCCAAGTCGCCGTTCCTCATCAAGAAGGACGACCCAGGCATGCCAAGCATTGAGTGCTCAATCAATGGATACTCCTTTCAGAAGGCGCTCTGCGACACTGGATCAGGCGTCAACATAATGGCCACAGTCACCTATCAGCTCTTGTACGGGACCATGCCCTTAAAACCAACATACACACAGCTCCAGATGGTAGATCAGACATCCCGAAAGGTCGAAGGTATAGTAACCGATGTCCCTGTTAAAATTAACGATCATTTTGTCCATACAGACTTTCAGGTCATTGACATGGGAGACGACGAGTACGATCCACCCATCATCCTAGGAAGACCGTTCCTAGGCACCGTCAAAGCAATCATCTACATTGGAACCGGAGAAGTCCATATGCATTTCCCCTCTGAGAAGGTACGCCGCTACTTTAATGACCCTAACTATATAGTTGAAGATTCTAAGCAGGTCAGGACAAGAAGAAGGCGACGTAACCGTAACCAAAGGAGGCAAACCATCAAGGACGTATGGGCAGACTATGAAGGAGAGGTCATAAGGCCCGAGGATACACAACAGGAGACCGAAGCACCAAGTCGGGTATGGAAAGTGAAGACAGTTACACAAGAAGAGGAGGCGCTGCCAGAACCACCGTCTACGCCACCCAAATCCCAGGACAACTAAGAAGAAAAGAAGTCCTGTTCGGAGGACTTAAAAACACCGAACGCCGTGCCAAGAGGTAAACTTGGTAGTTATCATTTTCCCTTTAATTATTGCTCAGTTAGTCATGTTCATTCTGTCTAAAAAAATGTTGAAAACAGTAAGCCCCATGTGAGTATGCGAGTGGCATAAAACCCATAAGTACATTCACTGTGGTGGCATAAAAAAAATAATAATATATTTTTTCTGTTCTATAAAAATGAAAATAAAAATAGAGAGTGACATTTATCAAGGAAGCTCAAACATGATAAAGGCTAGATATTTATGCTAACGCTTAATCAAGTTCCACGAAGCTTTGTTGTCTATTTGAGCTCCACAGAATTTAGGAAGACTAGCAGATGGAGGACATCCTAATCGTTGTCAGGGTGCTGCCGACATTCAAATACACCTCTGCACCTGCTAGCTACATCAGAAGAAATTACGTCAAGATCCAGCTTGGGGGAGAGCACCCCCATTTATCCCGATAAGTATTTTTATCTACATTTATACCTATGCTTTATTAAAATAAAAAGATGCATAATCATGAAAACCCAAATAAATATTTTGTGTTTATATATATAAATAAATAAAGTAGCTATGCTAAACTGAATCTTGAAAATAAAACTCTAGCATGGATATGATGAATAGTTGCTCTGCCTAATTTTCAAATTTGTTCTCTCTCTAGTTTAGACATAACTGTTATAATTTAAAACTGGCTCTAAACCTGAACTAGTGGGAAGAGAACTTGATCTGAAGTCTAAGTTGTTAGCGGATATGATATGGAAAGGTTGAGCTGCTGTTTATCTGTTCCTAGAGATGCTAGAATTCTGGAGAATTTTATCTTTGAAAATCTTTAAAATGTTGCATGATGAGTTCCTGTATGATGAGAGTTTAAATTCCTACCACAGCCATATATACATGCTTGTTAGATTAAGAGCCGTACTTTTACTACTTACTGCTTATGGGCATTGAGTGTGGTCAAGCTGTGTAGACCCTTAGGAACTTGTCATGTGGTTAAAATCAAGATTCACTTGCACGTTCACTCATACATGCTGCTTCTACTCTGGAAGTACGCATCCACATATATCCACTTATTTCCATCTCCAGATTCACCCAAAATTATTCTACTCCTGACCCGGGAGAGAATAGCCAAAAATATTATCCCATTCCTGTTATTCCCTGTGAAGTTAATGTTCAAGTCATTTCTACTACCACTTGCTATATTTTCAAAAGAGGGAGATTGATCTAAAAAAACGAGGAAATAAAAAGGAGCAAGTGCTCGGAACCTCGAAGAAAGAAAAGTGAGACGAGAGGTAAAAATGGACAAGTGTCCGACAGTAGAATTAGGGGTACAAGATACCCACCTGAGAAAAAAAATAGAGCATCTCATTCCCCTCAAAAGTTTTAAAAAGCAAGAAAGGTATGTATTCCCTCAAAAAGAGCATTAGACTTTTGTTATCACCATCATCATCATACACCACTCATTCACCACACATGCACATCTTGATTTGACTTATTGACTTGTTTCTCTGGATCTATGGTTTGACTATGCAATAAATGTTCTATGAGTATGTATACTGTATCTCCCACCTATGAGCTCCAGATATCAAAGCCTTATTAGAGTAGGGTGAGAGAGAAGGCAATGTCACTACGCCTTATACCATAAATACCACATACTTTGAGAGAGAAGGCATATACCATTACTGCCTTGGTAAGGATCCAGAAATACCATAAAAGAGAGACCCGAGAAAGTCATACAAGGAATCTCTGAGTTTTATTTGAAAAATTTGCAAAAAAACTCCAGAGCTATAGCTGATCAAGAATAAGAGACATGGCGTTTGACTAGACCGTTCTATCTTTTAACCACTCAAGATGCAGGTGACGGTTGCAAGCCCCATGGTGAAAGGTAAAATGAGTAAGTTTTAAGTCTTGACAGTTTACTCTAACTCAGGGATGAGACCTTATTTGAAAGCATATGTACCGTCAACGTTCAAAGGCGTTGCAGCAACTTCTGATCTATAATGAGTCTATCCTTGCTCAGGGACGAGCAAGAGGTAAGCTTGGGGGAGTTTGTTGACGGTCCTTAAGTACCAAATATAGTTATCAAATAAATAAAGAAAAGGATCCAAATGCAACCAACACCTAGACTTAGGGTTTTATCTGACAGAATTCCACGAGTTTTGGTGTTTGTCTGTTTCTGCAGGGGGTTATCAGAAAATACGGAGGAAAGGCCCACACGTCGGGTTTACATAGAGATAATAACGTGTTCACTGATTTTCTATCATCTAGAAGACTCCAGAAGCCACGAGATCGAACGGGAGGCCGAACGGGCCCGGAGGCAGGGCGCCCGCCCTGGCCTGAGAGCCAATCAGGCTCCGTCTCGCGGATTATGCTCCACCGACCTAAGGGATTAAGGAAAACCGTACGATTAATGTCGGTTTGATCCGACGGCCCACGTTCACTTGAGGGGGCTATATAAGCAGGACCCTTGGCCCGTGGAGGAGGCACTCCCTCATTCTCAATTCCTCAAACCCTAATCTCAGGAGGAGAGTCTCTGATCAAGCCCTAGAGCCACCACATCAACTAGATCTCTAGTATAGCATAGCTACATAGGATTAGAACTAGAAGGAGTCAATCTTCGATTGGTTTCCGGATCTGTCAAGAGGATTCTTGGTAATTCATTTACTGTCCTTCATTGTTCATCTTTGTTCTTCAATATTATGAATACAACTTTGTTCTATTTCAATATATTGATTATGACTATGCTCTACTTGTTTATGTTTGCGATTATATTGTTCTTAGTTTATCGTAGTTATACGCTTGGCTTAGTTAGATTGGAATTATATACATGTTTAGGATGGTATAGCGTTTATCCATCGGATTCATGGGTAAATGATAAATATTGTGTAGGCGTGGTGCTTAGACCATATTTATCTGCGATTGCACCTTATATGCCGGATCGTGGGGTGATCCGCGATGGTGACAGCTTCGTTGGTTCTTATATAGTCCCCCTCCCGTGTGTAAGGCAGGCAGAGCAACATTATTACGGGGGAGTGATTGCTATGTTTCTCATCTTCCTTGATAATATCACTATGCATGGGCGTAGTCCTTTCTCGCAATGATTGCCAAGTGTACTTGCACTAACTATGATATGCTAGACTTTATAGTTAAGAATAACTTAGGAAATATCCTTGTAGTTCGTCCTAATACCATGCTAATGACTTGCTAGAATATCTGTTGAGGTGCTTATCATTATTATATGTGGCTAGCTGATCAGATTAATTATCTTTGTCACCATTCATACTTTATCTATATTTTATGTGACACTTACCCCTGTATGCAAGAGATAGATGAATGCTCTCACTTATACATGCAATGATTGATACTCATTCCTATATTCCATTCCATAATCAACATTGATGTTAGTAATCCCTTCCCAGTGGTAAAAATATAAATAACGATACCTGGAATACTTCCCGGTTAAAATGCTACATCGGTATTAATCTGTGCGCTTGCAGATCTTATTTATTATTTATTTAGAAGAGCAGTTGTATATTTCAATACCGCGTCTCTCATATCATGCTGGGGATGACAACTTGGCTTAAGTGGCATGAGGGATAGGTTCGGTATTTTTGGCGCCGTTATCAGAATTAGAAAACTAAGTCTACTTTTGGTAATGACGTTAAGAATGCCCAACACATACTGAGGCAGAAGCAACCTGGGAAAGAGAAGATGCCTTGAGAAAGGAGTTTCCCCATCTGTTTAGGAACCAGGCGAATCTCGAGGACGAGATTCATTTTAAGTGGGGTAGGTTTGTAACATCCCAAAAATTCATATTCAAAAAAATCACTCGCGTTAAAAATTATTTTCTAATGCATTTCAAAAACTATAAGTCATTTGAGCTCTATATCCTTCTAAATCTTATCCATCTTATATCCATCCCAACTACCTATCTTCAATTTATCATGCACCGTGGCATCGGCATCACCCACCCGTTCCTCATCTCTCTCACTCCCCCTCTCTCTCTCGCTTCGTCCGATGCCCCGACAGCGGCGCGTGCGCCGACCCCACCACCATCGCCGCAGCACGCACCCGCGCTCGAACCCCCCTCGCCGACTGCGGCAGCTCGCACGCCGCCACGACAGCGGGTCCCACCTCCCACCTTTCCCTCTATCTTTCTTCTCCATGCATGGCCACAACACATTTGTATATACGCGGCAAATGAAGCAAGGCAAAGCACCCACCGAGACAATATTCACTTTTACCATTTACCACGCAAACAAGCAAGGCACACAGGCAACATGCATATACCACCAGCATGCAAAGCACAAGCAAACAAGTGTCAGCAGTGCACCCACACATGCACACATACAGATAGCTAATGCATGCATGCAAATTAGGCACCGACCACCATGCAAGATTAGGCACCGTCCATTTGCATGCCGAGCATCCAACCCCGCTACACGCCGCACCGTCCACTTGCTAGCTCAGCCTACCACCACTGCAGCAACACCTCTACTCCGCCAGCCTATACTAGCAAGCACGCATAGAGCAATGACGGGAAGCTGATCACAGGCGGCACAGCTCCTCCCCGGCTGCCTATAAAACATGACGCCGAGCTGCTCTTCTCTCCCACGCTGAGCTCGCTGTGCTGCCGCTCACCTTCTTCCTCCTCTCACCAAGCCTCCTCTGTTCTTGAGCACCGAAGGGCGAGCCTCATCGATCTCCGACGATCCGTCACCACAACTCGAGTGCTTCCACGGTGAGCACCCCTAGACCCTCCTCCACCTCCCCCAAGTCGTGGCCCTCCTTGCCTCTTCCTATACTGAGCCGTTCATGAGCTCCAGAAGCTCGTCAATGGTGGACGACGAACGAGGGAGATGAGTACCGTACTCGTACCCTTCTGTTGCCCGTAGGAGCTCCTCTCCCTCTCATATTCTCTTGCATGTGGTCCCAAGATCAAAAAGCCGAAGCCCATTTACCATGAACGTACCCTGTCAGCCAATCACGTGCACGAGATCAACCAGTAGCAGCATATGTTCACCTGCCCTCCAAAACACCTTGATTATTTTAGTTAACAGCCACCTTCTAGAATTAATATGTCCCTCATCCGAAGTCCGATTCCGTTGATTCTTCTTTCTAAATTCATCTAAAATCATGGTCTATCTCTCATATAAATTTCATGATTTTTAGAGCTCATTTGAATTTATGTGATTATTTATCTGTGCTTGTTTGTCTATTGCGCTCGTTGCGTACTTTTAGCTGACGGAGTGAACGAGCCGGAGAACGAGGACGTTGGAGGCGAGTACCGCGAGTTCGACGCCGAGGAACCGGACTGCCAGCAGGAGTTTGCCGAGGACGCCGACGGAGGCAAGTCCAACCTATTCCTCTTTGATGCATGTTGATCCTATTTTTAAATACAGCCCGTAGAAGCCGTTTTAAATATTGCATGTACGATATACGTACGAAGTATTTTCGCTGCTTAGTTAAGACCCGTTTGAATAGCCATCCTTGAATTGATATTACCTGATAATTGTCTTGTTCAAACTTAGGGACAAATAATATGTTATGGTAAACTATAATTATTTAGTATGCTTAGGATTTGATACTCATCATGGATACTCATTACTATGTTTTCTCAAATACAATGATTTTTTTAAAAAAACTGTGAGTTGTGGAAATGAATTGTGGGTATTATGAAAGGGTTAATGAACAAGTTATAGATGGTGATTACCCTAGAGATGGGGCGGATCGGTGTTCCTTTTGTGGGATGCCGTGGTGTTGGGGCTTGTACCTTTTGTGGTTAAGCATGGAGATATCCGCCTTGTCTCGATTAAGGACTGAGTTGATGATTCATCTTGCCTAACTCATTTTCGTACAACCACTCGTCTTGCATGGGAAAGGCTTAGTCTAAATCCCTCTAGTTGGTATGGCAATCACCTGGAGGCAGGTGTGCAACAGGACACTAAGAGATGTATATGGAAATTGATGAATATTGTATAAAATGTAAGGAGCTCTGTAAATTATTGTATTATGAGATGTGACCTTAGTGTTCCCGTGGTGAGCGCCATTACTTAGCTATGGAGGGTAATGGCTTTGATGGATCTGTGCTTGCACGACGGTGTTAAGCTACGGTATCCTACTTGTGGGGAAAGTGTACAACCTCTGCAGAGTGTAAAATTTATCCAGATAGACGTGTCCGCGGTATCGGACGAGTTACAGTTTAGTTTCAACAACTAGATGGGTTGGGATGAGTGAAAACATGAGAGTGAGTGTGATTTCGGAAATGAATGGTTTTCTGCCATATGTTGCGGGAACAAAGGGTTCAGCAACACCTAAAATTGTGATCAACCACTTTTTCAGAAATACTATTATATATGAAAAATATATGTCTTTTGCAAAGGTATCTATAAAATGAAACCCTGTATGTGTAAAAAGATAGCTTTATGCAAATAAACCAAGCCATATCCTTGAATTATCCATATGCATATGCTGATATCCCATTCTATAGGGTAAGGTTGGATTTGCTGAGTACTTTGTACTCACCCTTGCTTTGTTGAACAGAGGAAGATCCGGACTTCAATCCTGACGTGGCGTACGAATAAGGTCGTGTCTGCACCCAACTAAGCCTGTGGCATTAGAATCCGTCAGTTGATACGTATTAGCGAGGCCCCTTTCTGGGTCTGTTGGACCTGTATTGTGTTGTGGTTACTTTTAATCGTGGCATGTCTTCATTGTCCACGCTTGTCGAGACTACTGCAATGAGACCTATCTGATGTAATAAATGTGTTACTAGTCTCCTGGAACTAGTATTGTATCACATTAGCCTCCTGGACTAGTATTGTATCACATTTGAGTTCCTGGTTAACCAGGGACACTTCACAAGGAATACTACAAGCTAGTTCTGACAATACATTTAATTGGGCCTTGGGACTTATCTAAAATACCCCCCAAAATTTTATAACATGACGATAAAATTGAGGTGTAGAAGGAAACATTTTCACCAAGTCTGTTGGTAGTAACTGTTGATATTTGGTAACGCAATTAGGAAATGATCCGCAAGCGCACGGATATCGGTGAGCACTTCACCCGGGATGTTATCCAGAGTATCGTATTTATTTTTTTACCACTAGGAGAAAGCGTGTATCTGACTAACCAAATCTATTACTACTAACCTTTAGGCTACAACCACTGTGATTTGATGTGAGCGATGTATAGAGAAGACTGCAACTGCACTCTCGTTCTAACCTTGGTAAGGATGATCTACTGCTCTATTGGGGAGGCTCGCGGAATCTAGACACCTCAAAGGATGTTCGACCCGCACCTATAAACCCTATCGATCCTGCTAACGGGATATGGAATACAAAGGTAGCTACGGAAATGTCACGTTCCTCGCTACTACCACGGTCTGGCTAGACAGGGGATATCTATGAGTATCCTAGCCCAAACACCACGTTTACGCTAGAGATGATTACTCTAAACTCTACGCGAAGAGATTAAAGTAAACTCATAAACCAAAGAACAATAAAACAAAGAACTTACTAGAATTTAGAAGTCGAAATACTGAAGAATCCTAGGAGCAAGCCTCGGGTTAGGAGAACTTGATCCCGCAGGTACAACCTCGAAGTAGTCACCGACAGGCCGGGCTTCCTTCGATCTATACCTCCACTCTATCTCTCTCAATCTAGAAGAACTAAGTCTAATCTCACATTGGATGCTAAGCCCTAATGAGGTGGGAACCCTAAGGGAACCTCTCTCTCTGAATCATCTCTGGAAAATATGAAAATAATGGACTTGGATTCTCCTCTCCAGGGGCCAGGGGTCCTGCTTATATAGTCCCTTCAAGTGAACCTGGGCCGTCGGATCAAACCGACATTAATCGCACGGTTTTCCTTGATCCTTTAGGTCGGTGGGGCATAATCCGCGAGACTCATCCTGATTGGTTGCAGACCTAGGGCGGGCGCCCTGGTCCCGGGCCCGTTCGGCCTCCCGTTCGATCCCGTGGCTTCTGGAGTCTTCTAGATGATAGAAAATCGGTGAACACGTTAATATCTCTATGTAATTCCGACGTGTGGGCCTTTCCTTTGTATTTCCTGATAACCCCTGCAGAAACAGATAAACAACAAAACTCGTGGAATTCTGTCAGATCAAACCCTAATTCTAGGTGTTGCTGGCATATAAGTCCTTTTCCTTATTTATTGGATAATTAAAATTGATACTTAAGAACCGTCAACAGTAACTAATTAAGTCCCTGTTTGGATCCCGTGGTCTAAAGTTTATTAGCCACTAAACTTTAGATCATATTAATTATTGAGACTCTAAATATGTGGTCTAAAACGTTGTCTAAAGTTTAGTTAGTCTTAAAAAAGATCACACAAGTGAATTAAAGTGGTCTAAAGTTTAGTTCTTAACTTTAACCAATTTGCATGTGTACTTGGGCTCAGATTGGCTTCTCAGTGGTGTCCGGGGCCGATTGTAGTGGAGTCGGATAGTGCCAGAATCATGACTGCCATGGAGTCCGATGGTATGGACCGATCAGAGCTTCGATTTATCATCTTAGAGGCCAAAGAGTATTTGCAGACGCTGGTGGAATGGAAATTCCACAAGGTAAAGAGAGAGTGCAATAAGGTGGCTCATGAGCTAGGTCATTTAGCTAGGAGAAATGTTCATACTGCAACTTGGCTGAGGCAGGCACCTGCGTGTGTCACTGACCTCTTAAATAACGATCGTAATGTTTTGCCTAGTTAATAAATAAAGCTCTCTTTACCCGCAAAAAAAACTTTAACCAATTCAAAAATTTAATATCATATGGGATCAAACAGGGCATAATAAAGCTTCTACTATGTCATCGTTCTCAAACGACGTTGTCGGACAACCCTGTCTTAAACAAAAAACTTGAACTCCGTAGCTGGGCTAGGTAAGCGCACATACTTTTACTATATCCTATGGATGAAGTATGGAGTAGTATATGGACTAGTCACGATCAGAAAGTTTCGCAAAAAAAAAGTCACGGTCAGAAAGTGTGATGGCTGAGGGCCCGTTGTTTTAATTGGGATCGTCGTGTGAAGTCATCTGATCTGATATACAGTATGGATTAAAAGGCACATCAACCGTACGTGTGTGCGAGCGTGTGCACGAGCGCTCCAGTCGTAAGCCGAGTGTGATCGGTACGGTGGGCATCAATGTCACTGTAAAAGATGGTAAATACAGTAGTAGTATGCTTTGATGCAGAAAGTACGAAGTAAATAGGAATTGCATTGGAGGGCAGGACGGCCTGATTCATACTCCCTCCGTCCCAGAAAAAGTGTCGTTTTAGATTTTTCAGACATCATGTTTGACCATTCGTCTTATTCAAAATTTTTATGTAAATTATAAAATAAATAAATCATTATTGAAATATCTCTAATGATAAAATAAGTCATAACAAAATAAATAATATTTATTAAAATTTTTTTAATAAGACGAACAGTCGAACATGATGTCTGAAAAACCTAAAACAATACTTTTTCTAGGGCGAAGGAGTATATAGTACCGCGAGTTAACCAAGCATGACTTGGAAGACTTTTCCGCGCAGTGGAGGATGGACACATGCAAACTCTACCGTGTGGTGAATTTAACCTGAAACTTGTACGTAGAGCAGAATCTCAGCTATCTCGAGCAGACTCGTCCAGTCCTCCTGCTGCTGCTACGGTAACAACTTTCGAACGGCCAACCCACCACAAAATGCAAAGAGGGCAGGTTATCTGGCAGGGCACAGCTGCTGCTGCTGCGATTCCGAACGACACCGGCCGGTGCTATTTTACGGTAAGAGAAAAATATTGTATCATACATGATAAGTCGGACTAATAAATTCAAACGACCAGGTCACATGGGATGCATGGCTATCTGCGGCTGCACACGCGCCGCTTAGACTACCCGCACTCATGGACCTCTAATTCATCCTCTATATGTCCTAGTCAGCAAGATTCTCTCCTCTATACTCAATTCTCCCGCACCCATCCATTCTCTATATCATCCTCTATCCACTCTATCCACTATAGGACCCACTTGTCACTTTATCTAAATATATCCATGTGTGATCTAGTTTTGAAGAATTTATTGAGACGAATTTAATGATGCAATCGAAATTTAATTTAGATTTTTGGTTTATAAGTTATAGCATTTTTCCCTTTGTTTAGCTAGTGGGGCCCGCTACTATAGAGTATAGAGTAAGCACTGTATTACTCTAAATATAGAGTGAGAGAAATGATAGAGTATCGTTTTAGAGTATCCAGTGCAGCAGTTTTTACTCTATATTCATACTCTAAAGCTTTAGAGTATCGTTTTAGAGTACCTGCTGCGGGTAGTCTAAGCGAGGTGCTGGTGTTGTTGGGCCTGCTGCTGCTCTCGAGGTAACAACTCTGCATCTGCTCCTCTCGATCTGGGGTCAGGGCAGGGCAGGGCAGGCCAGCACCACGCCACGCTGCTGGTGGCTGTGTGGCCTCGCGCCGTGGACCGTGGTGCAACGGCATAAACGTACAGTAGGAGCATCCGAACAAAGCTGCTGCGACTGCGAGCAGACATGGCACGAGCGCCTCAGATTCCCCGCCAGGGACTACTGTACGCGGCCTGCCCCCCTTTCGGGCCGCACACCACATGCACAGGCGCACAGCTGCAGTCCTCCCTGGTGGCCTGGACGAGGACGACGCCTGCTGTCGCCGTGATTCCGACCGTACGCCTTGGATCGGACGGCACCGGCGGGCCCCTTCCGGTGACGCGAGGTGGGGCCGGCCGTGCGGTCCGTACCTGCCCTCTACACACTCTAGCAGTACGGAGTATGAGGTGGGACACGATTTTAATGACTTAAGTTGAGATTAGCAGGAAGGAAAATGTAGCAAGTTGGCACTTGATCATACACTTGGAAGGTCTTTGTCTTTAGTAATGGGAAATGAGGGTCTGCTTGGAACGGAAAAATAGAAAATAGAGAAAAGGGAAAAACACAGGAAGTACTCGCTAAGGGAACTACTAGCGTCCGGACGTCCGGATACTAGTCGCTTCCGCTCTACCCGTCTCACCCCGGTGCTCCTTCCCTTTCGGTTCCAAAGGCTTCTGCTGTGCTCCTTCCCTTTCGGATCCAGAGGCTTTCGCTCTATCTGTCCCACCCTAGCGTTCATCCCCTTCCGGCTCCCTTTTTTTCTGCCGTGGTGCAATAGTAAACCACGGTAATGGTGGTTGCGCTTCCTATAGCGCTTGCAGACACAGTGTCTTATCGTTGGTGAGGGAGAGAGATGGAAAGAGAGACAAATAGATCATATGTTAATCATTGCTTGCAACATTCAACAACAAAGGTTTGCAACATACTAAAACCTCATGTAACATCCAAAAAAAAATATGTTGCAACATCTTAAATCGACAGTTGCAACATAAAAAACATGTTGCAACATTCAAAAATATGTCGTAACATCTCAAATCGACTGTTGCAACATCCAAAAACACATGTCGCAACATCTTAAATCGACAGTTGCAACATCCAAAAAAAATATATTGCAACATCTTAAATCGACTATTGCAACATCCAGAAAAACATGTTGCAACATCTAAAATCGATCATTGCAACACCACAAAATCCATCACATACTACAACATAACCCACCACAGAGTGCATATGCAGTTGCGCGTGCCTGTGAAGGAGCCTGGCCACCATGGAGGAGCTTGTCACCAGCGAGGCCACACCTCTAGCATGTAGTTCATCGTCGAGAGACACCATACCATGGAGGATTTCATAGCGGAGAAGGTGTCCACTTAGATTCACTTTACCACCATGGAGCCAAGGTAGGAAGGCGAGCGGGTGTAACGGCGAGGGAAAAACAAGGACGGGCAAGAGCGGGTGCGGCCGTGAGGGAGTAAGGCGATCAGCAGCGTCGGTGAGATGAGCAGCCGCGTCATCGTTAGAGAGATCAGAAACCGCGTGAGGGAAACGAGCAGCGTCATGGAGAGGAAGGTGAAGACTGTTGGGCCATTGACAGGCTGTACACATTGTGGTTTAGTTTTTTTTTGAGTGTTTAAAAAAGCGTCCAACACGAAGGAAACAGGCCGGGATGGTCCAAGACGGAACATTTTCGATTCACTAGACATAGGAATGGAAAAACTAAGGATACATAGAAGTTGATATTTGTAATGGAGGAACTAAGAGCACAGGAATTTGATTTTACATGGGACCCGATGGTGCAGATTAGGTTTGCATGGTAGGAATTGTTTACTCTCTGTGCGCTTTGCCTTGGGCTTCAGCTAAGACTGTCTCCAACAACCGTGACCTAAAATACAAGATTCATTCGTTCTTTGGGTACCGCTACAGGCAAAGAGTTCAATATCTATTTTTAGTCTTCCCCAATAACAAGACTCAAATGATAACTCTTTCTATAAATGAGTCTCTAGGAGAGAGGATACTCAGATTTGGGTTAGGCCTCTCCTGACTCAAATGACAACTCTTTCTGCAAATGGGTCTCTAGGAGAGAGGATACTCAGATTTGGGTTATACATCTCCTGGCACCTAAAATGAGTCTTTCGTATAGGTATTTTGGAAGCTATAGGTATTGTGTTGAAAACCTATTTTGGGTTTGGGTTCCACAATTGATCTCCTGTCAGAGAGAGCCTAAGGAAGAGAAAACCATAGATCAAAGTGGAGAGTTCGTGCTATTCTCCTTCAGATGGAGAGTTTTGTGCCGTTGCGGCCTTTCTTAAATGTGTCGTCATGTCGCTGCTTTTTTGTTGAGGCAAACCTTGTCAAAGCGATCATATACTCACTGAAATAAGCTAGTATATAACATAGTGTTTCGGGCAGTTTGTTTTGTACAAAAATAGGCAAACCTTTACTTTAAGTTTCTTCTCTTCAGCATTAACATGAAAAGGCAGTTTGTCTTATACGAAAATAATTTCTGAACTTGACCGGTCTCGAACGATTTTCACCCACCCTTAATTATAGTGTTTTGCATGATTAATGATTTTGTTCGAGAGAAGGAAGTTTCAGAGTCAATGACTGAATGAGGGGAAAAAAACAAAGATTCTGCTGCATCTTGCGCCAGAAGATATCAAATTTTGCTGTACCTATTGGTTTAATTCAGGAAAATCATCAAGATTGACACACGCACAAAAAATATCTGTTCTGTTTGAATTTTCTTTCAAATCAAGTATTCGAGTCCGAACCTAAACCACACCGATGCAAATCAATATCGACATACAAAGAGCCTCGACATGAGGCAGAAACATGCTAAAAACTGTTGCCGACGGGGTATACTTCAAATTATACAAACAAAAAGGCTCCTCCTATTGTACGTTCCATTTCTGGTCAAGGAACCAGCTGGGTATGGGATCTTATTCCTAGGGCACATTCATCACTTGGATGGACTGCAGCATGTCGGAGAGCGCGATCACCAGGTCTCCGGACTGCACCATACCCCTGGCCTTCAGCAGGGAGAAGGTGCGGTTGAGGTTGCTCTCCATGTCATCGGACTCGCTGAGCCGGAATGGGATGAGACCCCACTGGAGGTTCAGCCGTCTCCTGACGGACATCGAAGACGTGAACGCGAAGATCGGGCAGTCGGGGCGGCATCGTGAGAGCAGAGAGGCCATGTAGCCATCCTTCGTGTAGACGAAAACAGCATCAACTCCTAAGTTGTTGGCTGCAAGTAAGCAAAGCACACGAGTTAGCACAAAAGATATAGGTTCAAACGTTTATGTAGATGCAGCCACTATGCACAAGACAGGATGCAGAGTATCTGAACTAGTTCCGAATATATGAGACGCGGACTAGCTTCAAGGTTAATCTCAGAGTCAGAAGCACAAATAGGATGCACCAAAATGCAGTAGTTACATATATGCTTTTATAACAAAATTACAGTGGATAGTGGTGTAGTGCAGGGCATACCCATTTTGGCTGCTGAATTGCATATTTGCTCTGATATCTTATCAGAGAATGAAGACGAGACATCTTGAAGCTCCAGTGCCTCGTGGCGCGTCTCCTCTCTCCACCACCTTTCAATCCTCAGGCTAACACTCCTAAGCACGCTGAGAGCCTTCTCTGGATACCTCCCCATGGCTGACTCACCAGAAAGCATGAGAGCATCTGCACGCTGGCGGACTGCCTCAGAAACATCAGCAACCTCAGCCCTAGTAGGTGTAGGATACTCAATCATTGATTCCAGAAGCTGAGAAGCAACAATGACTGGCTTGTTGAGCTGTCTGCACATTCTAACTATTCTCTTCTGTATGGAAGGGACCTGTTCCAGGGGGATTTGTGCCCCCAAGTCCCCTCTGGCCACCATTATTCCATCTGATGCACGAATGATCTCCTCCAGGTTCTTCAGAGCATCAATGCTCTCAATCTTTGCAATGACACCTATATCACTGGGACAAACAATGAAACAATTACAATTTAGACAACCAAGTAATAACTTTTTGTAAATGAAATCAAAACATCATGTCTATGGTATCTAAGCCATTAAGTGTGATGGTCACTCAGCACATTTAAACCAGGGCATATAGACCTGCTACAGCTTTCAGTGTCCACAACCAAACTGCTAGTGTGCAAATTATCAACCAAACCATTTAAAACAAAAAAAAGGCAGACTGCACACTAATGTACAATCTCAAGAATCCGTGAAATACATGCACCGATACTTATCAAGTTATCATCCAGAAGCCAACCTCCGGATTAGTAAAGCACTATCTTTCTGTTTTGGAAATAAGGATAATCACCAGCTACATCCTACATGTGAATTGTGCATGTGACGAGGTGACAGCTTTCAAAACGTAATCCTACTTACCTTCCACGGCTCCGTGCAGAAATGTAACTCTTCAAATGATTAATTACTTCAGCAGACTTGACAAATGATACGGCAATGAAATCAACACCTTCAGCAATTCCAAAATCTATGTCAAGCCAATCCTGAAAAGATGAGGTCGTAAGTATAATTATTATCTGCAAGTAGTGCCCAAGCCTTTATTAGCTACGGATTGATTGCACTATATAAGAGAAGAATATTTCACTCAATTTTACAGGCACTTCTTATCTTAATCTAGACTAGAAGCCTATAAGATAAAAGTTCCAGAGTGATCCAACCCTTCACATTCTTGAAACTAATTTTAGCCATTAGGAAAAAGATCAGACAACCCAAGCGGTCAATATGGAATGGCATAAAGTTACTTTCCGGTCTGAGCTGAATATCTACATTGAATGAGCAGAAAATTCCAAATCAAAGCAAGTGTTTTTTCACTATATAAATTACCTTTGATGAAATTGTAGGAAGCATAGCGTTCCTCTCTCGCACTACACTGCCATCGCGCCATATAGTAAGATTAGCCCGTGGCAGCAACAAACCAGGATCAGTGCAGCAGCACTTCACATCTGGCCCTAACTTTTCAATCACCTCAAACCTGGCCATTCCACCATCCACAAATAGTTCATCGCCAGCTTTGACATCTGGGTAGAGTTTTGATTATTTATTAAAGCAGGAAAATTACAGTCACATTAATGCACCGGAGTCATTTTGATACAGATATCTTTTAAAAAAAGTAGACTCAAGAAAGAAGATCAGCATTGATGGATGACCTTCAGCAAAGCCATCATAGTTCACATGAATGATTCGATCTGGGAGCGATGTGTCAGAAGATCTAACGCTAAATGTCCAAACTTCTCCATCCTGCAAAATCCAAGAGAAGAGTAAATTCTGATAAGTGATGACTGACAAGACTTGGTTCTGAAACTTCAGTACATTGCAAATTAGATGCACTGTTCTCCTAAATAGCCATTTAACTTGTTTAAACGGATGTTTTGCCTGTTTAAAAATTTCCGTTTACCCTGAATAATGGCTAAACAGTAGGTGACCGACTGTTTAGCATTTAGGAAAACACTAAGGCATCTCCCGCACCCCCCCCCCCCCCCCCCCCCCGAAGTAGTCACAGTACGCATGCATGATCTAGGTCTGTGTCAAATCATGGCCTCATAGCACATTTGTCATTTCTCTTGTCAGAATTTTAGTGGTTACTTTTTATGATGGTTCCAAATCAGACTTTTTTTTATGCTAATACAATTTACAATACGGTCTGTACTCTCCAATTCAGAAAAGTTCAATACTCAAGTCAACCCTCTCATGTTCACTACTATCTCAACCAATAGTGGGAGATATGAATGAAAAGAAAACAGGGTTAAAGAACAAGATTATTCCTATTGTAGTTAACTCTAGTGCTTTTCAAATAACATATATAGCCTCAACAAGTGCAGCTGAGTTTGTTTTTTTTTTCCTCATCACAGGTAGCTTAGTTTTCTAACATGAAGATTTCAGTCATTTGTATAACACATTTAAGAAGAGAAACGAAATTTCAGGACGCATCTCAGTAAACGAAACTCAGGAGTGCCATTGGACAATTTCTCCTCAGATTTTACATGCTAAACCTCATCACCTTCGTGAGGTCATCCTCAAGAGATCAGACGAACGACGAATCAGTATATCAGCCGCACATCATTCAGTGTTTAAGCATGGAATGAACCTAGGAAGGCGAAGGAACGAGATGAAGCTGAGGCAGGGGTGCGCGCTGACCTCGGCCTTGGCGGAGGGCGCGCCCGCAAGGTCGCCCATGTGGATCTCGCTGCCCTCGGTGTCCATCATCACGGCGACCGCGAAGCCCTTCTCTTGGTTGAGCCTCCGAACGGCGCGGATGACCCCGCGGTGCCACTCGCGGTCGCCGTGGCACATGTTGACCCGCGCGACGTTCATGCCGCCGACGGCGAGCGCCTCGAGCTCGGCGGCGCCGCAGGTGGCGGGGCCCACGGTGCAGACGAGCTTGGTGCGGCGCGTGCTCCGGAACCCGTTCTCCCGCAGCTCCGCCTCGGTGGCGGCGTCCACGTCGATGGCGGCCACGGAGGAGGCCGCCGCCCACGGCACGTGGACGCCGTTCAGAGCGGGGGCCGGTTCGGGGAAGGAGGTGAGGTCGGAGGACGAGGCGACCAGGCGGCGGCTGCGTTGGGGGCGGCGGTGGGAGGGGACGGGGAGGCGGTGCGGGGAGGGGTTAGAGGGTTTAGAGGGCGTCGGACCCTGGAGGTGGAGGGAGCGGGCAGCGGTGGCCATGGCTGGTCAAGGGAGGCGGCGTGTGCCGGCCGGCGAGACTCTGCTTTGGGAGTGTCGCCCGCGGCAGTTCTGTGCTATGGACGAATTGAGGTGAAGCAGGAGTGCAGCCGGATGTGCCAACGGCGATTTGTCAGATTCGGATCTACACCCTGCCGTCATTTGGACAAAAGCCACGAAAGCATCATCAGTTCACGACTTCACGCTGTTGATCGTCATTTGGTGCTCCTACAGTCCTGCCTGTTCATCCTCATCAGATAGTCCAAGGTACTGTAAAGAAAATGACAGCTCCTTGAAAGAAAGGAAAATGTCATTCACTGCCTATATAGCACTACATCAAACGTCCAAGGTCTAAAGTCTAAACACATCTAAAGATATGAGAACGTTTGGAGCTCAGCCTCAATGAGAGCGTCCACGTCACTCCGATTAATTTTAGCCGTCCGATCTTCGATCCTACGGCTGGTGTTGCTGGAAGCCGCTTCGGGCCCCATCGCGCGCATCCCGGCGGCGGCAGCGGCGTTGCGGCCCCAGGCACGGCAGCCCTTGCATGGGCGGGCCCCGACGCAGCGGCGGCGCGGCGCGGCGCGGTGCGGTGGCGGCCGCTGCACAGGTGCGGCGGGCACGGTGCCGGCCTCGGCATGGGTGGCCTCCTGGTGCGGCGGCGGTGTAGATCCGGCGGCGTGGCGCGGTGGCGGCGCAGATCCGGTGGTGTGGCACGGCGGCGGCGCAAATCCAGCAGCGCAATGGTGCGGGTGGGCCCTGGTCACGAGCGAGCTCCGACGGCCCGAGCAACGACGACACACGCGGCCCCGACGGCGACTGGAGTGCCGGCTCGCACGGCCCCGACGGCGACTGGAGTGCCGGCTCGCACGGCCCCAACGGCGACTGGAGTGCCGGCTCGCGCGGCCCCAACGGCGGCATAAGTGGCGGCTCCCTCCGCTCCCTACTGCGGCGGCGGCTCGTGCGACGCCACGTGCGGCCCCGACGTCGACCGGAGCGCCGGCTCGTGTGGCCCCGACGGCGCCGTGAGTGCTGCCTCCCTCCGCTCCCTTCTGCGTCGACGGTCCGAGTGCCGTCACGCGCGGCCCTGACGGCGACCGGAGCGCCGGCTCGCGTGGCCCCGACGGTGGCCTGAGTGCCGGCTCACGCAGGCCTAGCGCAGTCCTACGTCCCCATCCAGCGCTGCATCTGTTGCTTCCCCTACCTACACTCTGCTGCGCTGCCTCCATAGCAGCTCTGCTTGTTGCCAGGGAGCTGCGTGCCACCCTTCCTCGGACCGCTGGGATAGCCACGCAAATGCCGGATCTGCCGTGGCTAGAGGTGACTAGAGCCATCACTCTATTGTTCTATTTTTTCTCTGCACATGCATATAGTAATTATATCTGGTGTGGTTGTTTTTATTTCCTGAATTTGGCATTGCTTTGCAGAACAAATGGCAGAGTTCATGAACTGCATGGTTTATGGTGAAATTATTTTTGTATCTTCTGGAAAGGCAGAATGTCTCCGGAGCTTCACTACTACATGTGTAATTCCTTGGCCAACCTTTTTATATTTCCTATACCTGATTTCATAGTTTGTTTTCGCTATATGCTATAGAGCTTCCTGTGAACTTGAAAGACCTGATCATTACTATTCCTTCCTCGACTTTGGATTGGTAAATTTTTGTAATAAATAGTCCAATGGTCTAATTATTTTTTTCCTGCAGAGAATGGCACATGCTCTCTTTTATTTGTCTATGACTTGATCCAGAATGCTCAGGACAATGGACCAATACGGGACTCATGATGGTGGAAAATGGCTACAGAGCTCAAACTGGTTGTCATTAAGCAATGGGCGGTAGACTAAAAGCAATCATTCTCTACATTATCTGTTGTTAAGATTGTCCTTTCATTTTTGTCAAAAAATATTATTGAACTAAAGGCATTGCCCGAAATTTCACATGTCATAGGAACTAATTAACTATTTCAAATATTGCCATTTAATGTTTCGTGACACGTGAAATTAACTTCAGAGATAGCTAATAATCTTATTCAATTGAAAAGATGTTAGATAGCACAAAGCTATGTATCTAAAGAAAGCCAAAACATCTTACAATTTCGAATGGAGAGAGTAGGTTACAAGGTGGATAGGCTGATGTGTGTAGAACCATGGCTATCATAGCTTTACAAAGTCGTATTTCATCTAAAGGTCGCCTAGATCATTTTCTCGGACATCTTAGTTCAACAGTTCTGCTCTGTTTACCAGACAGTCTTTGTGCGTCTCACACAGACTATTAATCATATATGTGTGGTTAATTTATTTTTCTATGCAATCAAAAGTTTGTGTCATATTGATCTACGAATATATCAGTGCAAACAATGCTGGTTCCTGCTATCTGATCTTTCTATTCTAGAGGACGAAACTTTTTATAACAGGTATCCCTATGCCACTCTCATAAAAAACTTCCTATCCATCAATCTTGGTGTCCTATAGATATTGTATACTACTAAATGCTCACATCAAATTGTTGGATTGCTTCATATTTAAATTGAACATTATTTCAGTGGAAACACCATTTGTAAAGTTCTCTTTGTATGGTAAATATTTGTCTATAGGTATCTTGTATTTCTCTACTGGTGCTGCTATTTTTTTTCTCTTAATACATATAACCTATTGGTTCCAAAGACAATGTCAGTTAGTAAAAATGTGTGGTCCCTCGTCCTTTTATTACATTGCAAGCAGTTAGAGGTTATTGTTTGTTATCAGCTAGCTAATTTGGTGTGGAGCATGGCCAAATACCAGTTATGGAACAACTTCTAATATGTATATGTGCCCCCCTTTTAATTAGACTGTCAAGGGAACTGTGTTGGAACTGAGCTTTGCATGTATTTTACATTGTGAATAATGTCATCCTCATGGCTCATTGGCCTGAGCCTAACTATAGCTCTTAGATCTTAATGCATTATGATCTTAGGTTGAGTTTATGCTAGATATTGAGGTTATGCATTGCATTTATTGTATGATTTTTCCTATAAGTATTCTTTTTCTGGTGTTTCAAAATTCATGAGACCATATATTCACATAGTAGTCATCTATTGTAAAAAGTGCTTGGCTGCTGATAAACTCGAGAGCATAAAAGTACCAATATAATTGATCCTTAAAATATTCAGGGAACTTACTAAACATAATTTAGTCTTGCCAATGAATGTAATCAGGTTGGAAATGTAAACAGGATGTAATCAGTCCTGTTCTGAAAATGTTATATTTTGCAGAGCACTGAAACCTTATTGCCTCTTCTTTGGCCTCTGATATTACTCAAGTGGGCTCATGGATTAGCTTTATTTTATTCTGTCCCTCGGTTAGATAGTTTTATTTCCTACGCGTTGATTTGGCTGCTACAGATTCACCATCCTTGTGTTATACACTATTAGGTTATAGCATCAAGTCATTGTCTAATGTCTCACAAGCACTGTTCTCTATGGCAGCGGCTTTACCAACCAGCCTTCAGACTCTGACGATGAAGTTACAAGTTGGGCTCTCCCTCTCAGCCACAATCTTTATTGTTGTTACAACACCTGCATATATCATTGTACGTGAGGTAACAATACTTTTCCCTGATTGCTATATTATAACTGGACTGTGGTATATCCAAAAGTAACATCTACTATGTTGACCTCGACAGGCTTTTGACAAACTTGATGCTGTGAATCTGATGATGCTATGCTGGCCCATGCTTCCTGAGTACCAACCAAGGAGCACTGCCACTCAAAAAACGTCCTGTCCAAGAGATGCATGATCGTTTCTTCATGTGATAGCTAATGAGACTATGCATGTGTAATATAATATGTTCTACTGTTATAATCTACAGACTTTTCATGACTATGCCTTTCTGTGAGCACTATGTTAGGACCCATGTTCTTAGCACTATGCAGCTTACACAGTACAGCTAACCTTCTCAATTATTGGTCTGTTACGTTCGACCATTGTGCTAGTTATCCTAATTTGGCTACCCCTTGCTAGATGTATAAATGACTTCATCCTCTTCATGTTTGCTGTAAAACTGATGCTTCATATCTCTCGCTTTCCTCTTCTCTATCTTTAGGTATCTAATAATCAAACTACATTGTTAGGAAAGCTCTGTGATGCCAATGACAATATTTTGTGGCACAAGCCCCGCGCGCAAGGGCGCGCGCTAATCACTAGTGTATTTAAGCTCGATAACTCGGCAGACATGCCTTTGGTCTGACGAGGAGCCTTGCTCTTGAGAGTAGCGTAGAATCCTTAATTTGAGTGGACATGTTTCACACTAAAAAAATGACAAACTTGATCCATTAACACTAAAAAAAATTAGCTAGCACGATAATGTGTTAGATCCACCTGCTAATGGATGGTTGGATAGTGAGTTCAAAGTGTATATGAACTATTAGCACTTATTAGTAATCATAAATCTACTAATGGAACTAATAGTTAGCAGTTATCCAACTAATAATTAGTAGGTTTATTAGCAGGTCTGTTTGGATCCACTAGTACTAATTTTAGTTTATGCCTTAATCGCGCAAGTCATATACGCATCAAGATTGATCAGAAAGCACAATTCGTAACGGAGCTAGTTTGTTAAGAATAGAAGTTATCTGCACGTACATAGAGACCATTTTACTTAGTTATTAGATTTGTGCTCTTGGAAAACCTTATCTTCTGGACCCATCGTAACCTTGGATACATGATATTCGAGATAGCCCATAAGCACGTCCATAAATATTAGCACTTCAGTTCACCGCTTCACCTGACGTGCCTGAAATCCGTATGGTTATATTGGATGAGTGTCAATATGGTCTGTAGACATTTTTGATAAAAGAGAAAATGAATGCTAAATGGGTTGTTAGTGGAAGAAGAAAAAGATAGAAGGAATCAATGAACTTACTAGAGGTAGATGCAAATGAAAGATGAAAAGTGGGAATAATCAAATTCTATGTTTCGTTGGAAAACCACTTCGAATACGTGGATATCGAGTGTAGACGGGATAACATCTCTACATAGCATTCGTTATCAAACTAAATCTAACTATTATTTATAGGTGATTGCAACTAAGGCTATTCCTACACTAGTTTCATTCTTATTAATCGAGCTGCCAGAACCACATAAGTATATGTGCTGACGTGATATCTTTTTGCGAATTAGACGTGATATTTTTTTAGAAGTTGGGATAATTATTGATTTGAGGAATAATTTTTCATGAGCAATTGGAGATGCTCTAAAAGAGAAGATGTTTTCATTTTTTCGCAAAAAATGTGTGTGCGTTTGCAAAAAGAAGAAGTATTCATTTAGATAAAATATCTTCTACGCCATTCTCTAAACAGTTGAAAACTGCATTTGAATCAGATTGATGTCAACCTTGTACAACAGTTTAATGCCACGGAACCTATTGGACGCGAGAATAAACAAGGAAAAAGTCCCCATTACCTCTCTCAACTTTCGTGAAAGTCCGTTTTTCCTCCATAAACTCTAAAACCGGACAAAACACCTCCCTCAACTTTTAAAACCGTTCATCTTACCTCCATGGCCCTGTTATAAGCAGTTTTAAAATTGGTTTTGTCTTTTTCTTTTTTATTTATTTCGGCTAAATCTTTGAAAAATCATAGTAAATCACAGAAAAATCATAAAATGAAAAATCTAACTTTGTTGGACTCCACATGAGTATATCTACACAGTGAACATATAATATTGTATGTTTTAGTACAAAGTTTTTGTTGTGACTTTAGATCTATGTTTTTCTGTAATTAATTGGAATAATTCATAGCTGCAGTTTCTATGGTCTAATTGTGATGAAATTTTTATGGTGGGCTAATGATTGTATGATTGAACTGTTGTAAAAAAATTTTATACTCATTGGATCATGTAGCTTAGTTATAGATTCATTTATATTTAACAAGCATAAACCTAAATAAAATCTATAACTAAGTTATACATGATACAATGAGTATGAAACTTTTGCTACAATTTAAGCATACAATAATTAGTCCACCATAAAAATTTCACCACAATCGGACCATAGAACTGCAGCTATGAATTATTCCATTTAATTATAGCAAAGCATAGATCTAAAGCTACAACAAAAAACTTTATACTAAAGCATACCATATTATATGTTCACTGTGCAGATCTACTCACGTGGAGTCAAACAAAATTAGATTTTTCATTTTATGATTTTTATGTGATTTACTATGATTTTTTAAAGATTCAATCGAAATAAATAAAAAAGAAAAAGATAAAACCACTTATAACCGGGCCAGGAGGTAAGATGAACTATTTTAAAAGTTGAGGGAGGTGTGCGAACTTTCGCGAAAGTTGAGGGAGGTAAACTGGACTTTTGCCGATGAACAATACGTGGGAAAAACCTACCAAGCCCAGCCCATCAGCACGGCCCAATCTAACCTGCTCACCACCAATTCCTTCGCAAGTCAAAATCAACGGTCTAGATCTCACCTCCCAAACCCTAGGCCTCACACCCCAGTTCTCATATAAGGTCGATCACTCCCTCCCTGTCTCCACCCTTTCCACCCCGCCGCCGAAGCCACCGCGCCGCTACCCCTCGCCGCCGCCAAAAATGGCCGCCGCCGCGCCCCCTGGTCTCCGTGAGGACCCTGGAGGGCGACATGGCCACGAACTCCGCCGGGGTCCCGCTGGCAGACGTCCTCCGCGCGCTGATCCGCCCGGACATCGTTCGCTTCGTCCACAAGCTCCTGTCCTACAACAGCCGCCAGCCTTATGCGGTGTCCCGGCGCGCCGGCCACCAGACCTCCGCGGAGTCCTGGGGCACGGGCGTGCGGTCTCCCGTATCCCCCGCGTTCCTGGCGGTGGTACCCACTGTAAGGTCCAAATGGCTAGAGGGGGGTGAATAGCCTATTTAAAAATCTACAAGCTTCACTAGACAACCACGTTAGTATAAAAGATGGCTATGCTAATTCTAGCACTAGCTCAACTACACTATGCAAGCCACCTATACAATTCTAGTGAAGCAAGGCTATGATCTCTAATACACACCAACAAGGCTAGGTCACTAAGCTACTTACTCCTATGTGATAAAAGCTATACTAAGCAAACTATACTAGAACTAGTACAAGAAAGTAAAGAGCAAGTGACTTGATTCTTATACCAACGATGTAGAGAAGTAATGCACTCGAAGAATCAATCACAATGATCAACCACAAGAGAAAACCTCGGCAAAGGGATGACACAAGATTTTTTACCGAGGTTCACTTGCTTCCCGGCAAGCTACTCCTCGTTGTGGCGATGCACCCACTTGTCGGTTCGCGAGCTAATCGACTATCAAGAGTCGAGCCCTCGGCGGGCGCCGCACAACCGCACACAAGATGGGGATCCTCCAAGCCACGAGCTCCACTAGAGTATCCAATTTGCGAACTCCCGCGGGGAAGGATCAAGAACCCCTTACAACACTTGGTGAGGGCTCCAACAATCTCCAATTGCGAGCTCAATCACCTCCGCTGCTCCAAGCCGTCTACCGTGTCGGGAAACACGGAAGAGTAACAAGAAATCCGCAGCAACTCAAAGATCAAGTGCCTCTAGAATGCAACTCTCAAGCAATGCACTTGAATCTCACTCAATCTCACTCAAGATGTGCAACTAAGCAAAGAGATGAGTGGAGAGGTTGTTCTCTAGCTCAAAGGATGTCTGTAGGTCTCAAAATGTGTAAGAGTTGCCCTCAAACCCCGGCCACCATCTATTTATAACGAAGGGGTACGCAGCTAGCCGTTACGGACGACGCAGCGAAAAACGCGCTGACCGGACGCTCCGGTCAGGGTGACCGGACGCGTCCGGTCACTACACGACAGCAAGAAACAGTGCGCGTCAGAACTAGCCGTTGCCCTGACCGGACGCGACAGTGCCAGCGTCCGGTCGCGTTCCAGTAAGCTCCCGTTGAGACCAGACGCGTCCGATCACACGTGACCGGACGCGCCGCGCGTCCGATCGACACTCCACTTCACTCTGCCCCTCTGGACGCCTGACCGGACGCTCCGGTTCCGTGAGGGACCGGACGCGCCGGTCGTGCGCTCTACTTCTGCGCTCAGGTGAACTGACCGGACGCGCTGGTCAGGCCAGACCAGCGTCCGGTCACAAACCCTAGCGCCCGCGCCGCGTTGAACTGACCGGACGCGTCCGGTCAAACCGGGACCGCGTCCGGTGCAGCGTCCGATCGCCGTTTTTCAGTGAAAAACAATTCGGACTTTCGCCACCTTTTCTCGCCTCCGGCGCAATAGAAAATAGGCATTTCATTTCCTCGAAAACGCCTGAATCCCACGCTCGCACGCTCGGCGGGAGGGAGAGCGAACCCCAAACCCCTTATTACCGCTCAAACACCACCGCCTTCGCAAATGTGCTAACACCACCAAGTGTACACCACCATGTGCATGTGTGTTAGCATTTCACAAACATTTTTCAAGGCGTTATGTTAGCTCTCAACTAGATCCTAATGCATATGCTCAAGACATTGATCTAGTGGCACTTGATTCCCGAGCTAACCGTGATTGCCCCTCTTGATAGTCGGCTATGTATCCTAAACCCGGTCAATCACTTCTCTACTCATCTTAGACCGGCAAAAGGAAAACCCTATGGTTATACCTTTGCCTTGCGTTCTTAGATCCTTCTCCTCCACTTGATCATCATGTCCATCATATTATGTGCATCTCCACCATGATCGTCATTTCATGTCCATGCACTATTTCTTTGTGATCTTGTGGCCACCACTCCTTGCCACGTACACCTTCATCACATGTGTTGCTTATGCCTAGCTTAATCACACTTGATACAATAGCATTAGCAACTTGATGTCATTAATTACCAAAACCAAACTTGGGCTTTCAATCTCCCCCTTTTTGGTAATTGATGACAACCATCACAAAGATATGAGATGAAATCAATTTTCAATTTCGATAGTATTAGCTCCCCCTACATATGTGCTTCCATGAGTTTGGTTCAATTGTGCACATATGTATGGATTTGAATTTTGGGAGAGTTGCTACTATCAAATTGATGCTAAGGTATATAGAATGGACCTTTGAAGCGTGATACCAATCGGAGTTGCCTTTATATACCATCCTTAGCATCGATGTAGCTAGACACCACTTGTAATACATCACTTGTAAAGATCATAAACACTAAAGTACCTCGTGAGATCAACATTATAAGCAAAAAGGTGTCTAGATACTACTTATAAAGCTATTCTCAACAAAACATCATTCAAGTTTTAATTCTAGCAAACACCATACAAACATGAATATGAATTTAAGCTTTGCAATGCAACAATTCATCATGTTAATGCACATACAAATGCAACAAATAATTCATGAGCTTGCTCCCCCTACTTGTGTTCTCAATTTTAATTGATCCCTTTCCAATGTCATTCTCTCCCCCTTTGCAACTTAACTTTTTATCTTTGTGACTTTTCTATCTTTGTGACTTTTCTCTCCCCCTTTGTCAACAATCACCAAAAAGGTGCCAATTTTAGTGAGAGTTAAGTCAATCAATATGAGGGAGTCCAAATTATGGTTCAATCTAGATCACTTACCAAGAATATGTAATTCGGTTTGATCCAAGGACAAGCTTCTTCACACCTCATAAAGTATAAGGGTTATCTTGACCATGTTGAATTACACATCATGAGCTCATTTTCTAGATTCAACACTAGGTTTGCAAGCCCACAAACATGTCATATGCTACCACTAGATCAATCAAAACATAGAAGCAATAGTGGTACCATATATACATTAAACTCATTTGATTTTCATGAAAGAGCCTATTTGTCATGCAAATATGTCTATATGTTCTAAACATGTCCTTAGCAAAGTATGGATGATATGTCAAACAACTTTACCTTGCTATGTCGGAGGAGAGGCAAGTCATATAAGAATGTGGGGGTGCACTCATTTCAAGTTGGAGAAGTCAAGTATGTTCAATTCATTCTTCAACTTGTAAAATCTTTTCTCATCAAGTGGCTTTGTGAATATGTCGGCTAATTGATCTTCGGTGCCAATGCTTTCAATGCTAATATCACCCTTTTGTTGATGGTCTCTTATGAAGTGATGCCTAATATCAATGTGCTTGGTTCTTGAATGTTGAACCGAATTTTGAGTCATCTTGATAGCACTTTCATTGTCACAAAACAATGGCACATTCTTGAATTTTATTCCAAAGTCATTCAAGGTGGCTTTCATCCAAAGCAATTGTGCACAACAACTACCGGCACTAATATATTCGGCCTCGGCGGTAGATAGTGCAACACTATTTTGTTTCTTTGATGACCATGAAACAAGAGACCTTCCAAGCAATTGACAAGTGCCACTTGTGCTCATTCTATCAATCTTGCATCCACCATAGTCGGAGTCCGAATATCCAATCAACTCAAAATTAGACCCCTTTGGAAACCATAATCCAACATCATGAGTGCCCTTAAGATATCTCAATATCCTCTTGGTTGCTTTCAAGTGACTTTCTCTAGGTGAAGCTTGATATCTTGCACATTTGCACACACTAAACATCACATCAGGTCTAGAAGCGGTGACATAGAGCAAACTTCCAATCATAGACCGGTATTGCTTTTGATCTACCATGTTGCCACTAGCATCAACACCCAATTGATCATTTGTGCCCATTGGTGTACTCATTGGCTTAGCATCTTGCAATCCAAACTTCTTGATCATGTCCTTGATGTACTTGCCTTGACTTACAAAAGTGCCATTCTTCATTTGCTTAATTTGAAGTCCAAGAAAGTAACTAAGCTCTCCAATCATAGACATCTCAAACTCTTTTGCCATCATATTTCCAAATTCTTCACAAAAATCTTGATTGGTTGATCCAAAGATAATGTCATCCACATAGATTTGCAACACAAACAAGTCATTTCCAAGCTTCTTGGTGAAGAGAGTGGTGTCAACCTTTCCCATCTTGAACCCTTTAGAGAGAAGAAAGTCCCTCAACCTCTCATACCATGCTCTAGGTGCTTGCTTCAAACCATACAATGCCTTCTTTAGCTTGAAAACATGGTTGGGCTTCTTGTCATCTTCAAAACCGGGAGGTTGCTCAACATAAACTTCTTCATTGATGTAGCCATTGAGAAATGCACTTTTGACATCCATTTGATAGAGCTTGATGTTGTGTGCACAAGCATATGCTAATAAGATTCTAATAGCCTCCAATCTTGCAACCGGTGCATATGTTTCTCCAAAATCAAGACCCTCAACTTGAGTGTATCCTTGTGCTACTAATCTTGCTTTGTTCCTCACAACCATGCCATCTTGATCTTGCTTGTTTCTAAAGACCCACTTAGTACCAATCATATTGTAGTTCTTTGGCCTTTCAACAAGTTCCCAAACTTGATTTCTAGTGAAGTTGTTTAGTTCTTCATGCATGGCATTTACCCAATCAGAATCCTTCAAAGCCTCTTCTATTTTCTTAGGTTCTTCAAGTGACACAAACGAGTAATGCTCACAAAAAGATGCTAGTCTTGATCTAGTTTGAACACCACTTTGAATTCCACCAATGATTTGGTCCAATGGATGATCTCTTGCAATGCTAGTAGGTTGGAGTATTGGGAGTTGATTACTTCCACTTGTTTGACCTTGATCTTGCACTTCATCATGAGAACCACTAGAGCTTGCTTGATTTGTATCAATTTGCACACTTTGGTTGATCACATGAGTATCATCATCATCATCAACTTACCTCGGCCTTATGTCACCAATGTCCATATTCTTCATTGCATTTGACAATTGATCTCCTCTCACATCATCAAGGTTTTGAGCTTCATTTTGAGACCCTTGGGTTTCATCAAACTCAACATCATGAACTTCTTCCAAGGTGCCATTTGTGAGATTCCAAACTCTATATGCTTTGCTTGTGGTAGAATAACCAAGTAAGAACCCTTCATCACATTTCTTTTCAAACTTGCTCAATCTAGTGCCTTTCTTGAGAATATAGCATTTGCAACCAAACACTCTAAAGTATGTAATGTTGGGCTTTCTTCCATTCAATAGCTCATATGGTGTCTTCCCAAGCTTCCCATGACAATAGAGACGGTTGCTACAATAGCACGCCGTGTTGATGGCTTCACTCCAAAATGAATGACTCACATTGTATTCACTAAGCATTGATCTAGCCATATCAATCAAGGTTCTATTCTTTCTTTCAACTACACCATTGGATTGAGGTGTGTACGTTGGTGAGAATTGATGTCCAATACCAAGATCATCACACAAATCTTCAATTCTTGTGTTCTTGAACTCACTACCATTGTCACTTCTAATCTTCTTGATGGTAGTCTCAAACTCATTTTGCACCCTTTTTACAAAAGACCTGAATAGATCATAAACATCACTCTTGTCATAGAGAAAGAACACCCAAGTGTATCTAGTGTAGTCATCCACTATCACAAAGCCATACTTGTTCCCACCAATACTAGTGTATGTTGTTGGCCCAAACAAGTCTATGTGCAATAGCTCAAATGCCTTTGATGTGCTCATTTCACTCTTACTAGGATGTGTATTTCCAACTTGTTTGCCGGCTTGACAAGCACTACATGTTTTATCCTTTTCAAAAGTCACATCTTTCAAGCCTCTAACTAAGTCATGCCTCAAAAGTTTGTTCAATTGTTTCATTCCAACATGACCAAGCCTTCTATGCCACAACCATCCCATACTAGATTTGCTAAGCAAGCATGATGTCAATTGTGTCTCACTATCATTGAAGTCAACCAAGTATAAACTACCATGTCTAAATCATTTGAATATCAAATTTGATCCATCAACACTAATGACTTCAACATCATCACTACCAAATATGCACTTGAAGCCAAGATCACAAAGTTGTGCCACCGATAAAAGATTGAAGTCCAAGCTCTCAACTAGCAATACATTAGATATGCTCATGTCATTTGAGATAGCAATTTTACCAAGCCCCTTGACCTTGCCTTTCTTATTGTTGCCGAAAGTGATAGCATCAAAACCACCATTTTAACTTGTATAAATTGATTTGAACATACATGAATCCCCGGTCATATGTTGAGTGCACCCACTATCAAGCACCCAATGCCTTCCTCCGGCTTTGTAATTGACCTACAAGATAAGATCAATTCTTTTTAGGTACCCAAACTTGTTTGGGTCCTCCAAGGTTAGTGACCAAGCTCTTTGGTACCCAAATGGCTTTCTTCTTTGAGCCCATCCATGGTGTACCAATGAACTTAGCATGAACACCATTTGTACCCTTGGTAAGTATATAGAAAGAATCAAACTTAATTGAGGATACATTAGCATTGGATTTCTTGTTCATGCAATGTTGCTCTATGTGACCAACTTGCTTGCAGCTTTTGCAATAGCTACCATTGTTCTTCACAAAACGAGTCTTGTGAGGAGCAAAAGCGGCCTTGCCTTTCTTGGGGTTATAGCCCAATCCCTCTTTGTAGAGAGAAGCTCTTTGGCTACCCAAGCACATAAGCAAGCGGTCCTCACCACCATAAGCCTTAGCTAAGGTGTGATTGAGCTCTTTTACCTCCTTGAGATTTTCATTCTCAACTATAAGTGTGGAGTCACAAGTGAAACCATCACTACTAGATGAGGATGATGTAGATGAGCTACATGAAGGGTTAGTGGGAGCAACAACAATAGGCTTATGAAAAGATTCGTCAATTATATCACATGATATGCCTATGTTGCAAGTTTTAGCTTTCTTAACATTAGTTGGCATGTTTTCACATTTTTCAACTAGAGAGGAATGAGCTTCTTCAAGCTTAGTGTGAGACTTTTGAAGCTTCTTATGGTCTACCTTTAGACTCTCATAAGATGCTCTAAGCTCATCAAGTTCTTGCATAAGGTTTTTCTTTTCATTAAGCAAGCCCTTGCACTCCTTTCTAGATTCTTTAAAATGTTGAGTGCAATCTTCTAGCATAGTGATTAGTTCATCTTTAGTGAATTCTTCTACATCACTATCACTATCACTAACATTATCATGATCACTCTCATCGTCGGATGATACCTTAGCGGCCTTAGCCATGAAGCACGATGGAGTGTCGAAGAGGGAGACCTTCTCTTGGATAGCAATGCTAGCATGTCCCTTCTTCTTGCTCTTGTTGTCATCCTCATCATCACTTGAGGAATCATCACTATCCCATGTAGCAACATGAGAATCATTCTTCTTCTTATGAGAGCTCTCCTTCTTTTCTTGCTTCTTCTTTTGCTTCTTTCTCTCCTTCTTGATAGCATCTTCATCATCACTATCATAAGGACACTTTGCAATGAGATGGTCCTTGCTATGGCATCTAAAGCATCTCATGGTATGCTCATTTTTCTTGGATGAGTTCTTCCTTCTTCTTGCACGAAAGCCTTTCTTCTTCATGAACTTGCCAAATTGCTTGACAAAGAGAGTCATCTTCTCATCAATGTCATCACTATCACAAGAGCTTGAGTCTTCATCACTTGATGATTCAATCTTGGATTTGCCCTTGGATGTGGTGGCTTTGAATGCCACACTCTTCTTCTTCTCATCATCCTTCTTCTCATTTTCCTTCTTCTTCTTCTTGACCAACTCATCCTTCTCATCATCTTCTCTATATGAATCATCGGTCATCACTTCTTGAAATATTTGTTGAGGAGTTGAATCCTTCAATGTAGTCCTCACTAGCACGGTGATCAATATATCAAACCTCTTGGGCAAGCTTCTCAAGAACTTCATAGAGAATTGGTTGTCCTTGACTTCCTCACCAAGTGCCTTGAGCTCATTGACAATGACTTGCAATCTATGAAACATCTCTGGTACACTCTCATCATCTTGCATCTTGAAGCTTAAAAATTTTTCTTGCAAGATATATGCTTTAGCGGTCTTTGTGCCTTCGGTGCCCTCAAATGTTTCTTCTAACTTGGCCCAAGCATCATATGCAACTTCTATGTTCTTCACTTGCTCAAATGTCTTGTCATCTAATGCCTCATGAAGAGCACTAATGGCAATGTCATTGCATTAGAGCTTCTTCTCTTCCACCGGTGTAGGTGCTTCCGGATTAGCAACCTCAAATTTTGTCTCGGTGACCTTCCACACTTCTCTATTGATTGACTTGAGGTGTGCGGTCATCTTAACCTTCCAATATGCATAATTTGTGCCATCAAAGTGAGGTGCCTTCTTGGTGTTATTGATGTGCAAACTTAATTGAGCCATTTCTTCTTCACCGTAGGTTGTTAAGCCTCAAATAAATGGTGTCTCGGCTCCGATACCACTTGTAAGGTCCAAATGGCTAGAGGGGGGTGAATAGCCTATTTAAAAATCTACAAGCTTCACTAGACAACCACGTTAGTATAAAATATGGCTATGCTAATTCTAGCACTAGCTCAACTACACTATGCAAGCCACCTATACAATTCTAGTGAAGCAAGGCTATGATCTCTAATACACACCAACAAGGCTAGGTCACTAAGCTACTTACTCCTATGTGATAAAAGCTATACTAAGCAAACTATACTAGAACTAGTACAAGAAAGTAAAGAGCAAGTGACTTGATTCTTATACCAACGATGTAGAGAAGTAATGCACTCGAAGAATCAATCACAATGATCAACCACAAGAGAAAACCTCGGCAAAGGGATGACACAAGATTTTTTACCGAGGTTCACTTGCTTCCCGGCAAGCTACTCCTCGTTGTGGCGATGCACCCACTTGTCGGTTCGCGAGCTAATCGACTATCAAGAGTCGAGCCCTCGGCGGGCGCCGCACAACCGCACACAAGATGGGGATCCTCCAAGCCATGAGCTCCACTAGAGTATCCAATTTGCGAACTCCCGCGGGGAAGGATCAAGAACCCCTTACAACACTTGGTGAGGGCTCCAACAATCTCCAATTGCGAGCTCAATCACCTCCGCTGCTCCAAGCCGTCTACCGTGTCGGGAAACACGGAAGAGTAACAAGAAATCCGCAGCAACTCAAAGATCAAGTGCCTCTAGAATGCAACTCTCAAGCAATGCACTTGAATCTCACTCAATCTCACTCAAGATGTGCAACTAAGCAAAGAGATGAGTGGAGGGGTTGTTCTCTAGCTCAAAGGATGTCTGTAGGTCTCAAAATGTGCAAGAGTTGCCCTCAAACCCCGGCCACAATCTATTTATAATGAAGGGGTACGCAGCTAGCCGTTACGGACGATGCAGCGAAAAACGCGCTGACCGGACGCTCCGGTCAGGGTGACCGGACGCGTCCGGTCACTACACGACAGCAAGAAACAGTGCGCGTCAGAACTAGCCGTTGCCCTGACCGGACGCGCTCAAACAATTGACCGAACGCGACAGTGCCAGCGTCCGGTCGCGTTCCAGTAAGCTCCCGTTGAAACCGGACGCGTCCGATCACACGTGACCGAACGCGCCGCGCGTCCGATCTGAAAGGATCAAGATGCCCAAGAGGGGGGGTGAATTGGGCTTTTCTAAAAATTAATTGCAAGAATTAAATCCTACAAGCCGGAATTCACCCCTAGTGCCTACTTGTGTTCCTAGAGAGTCTACCGATAAAAGTTTTGCACCCTAGTTTCCAATCCTAGTCTAGCATGGAAATTCTAGGAATGTAAAACAAGCAATGAAAGTAAATACGAGAATGTAATTGCTTGAATGTAAAGGGGCAAGGAACACGGCGATGTTTTTCCGAGGTATCGGAGAGTCGCCACTCCCCACTAGTCCTCGTTGGAGCACCCGCGCAAGGGTATCGCTCCCCCTTGATCCGCGCAAGGATCAAGTGCTCTCTACGGGTTGATTCTTCGACACTCCGTCGCGGTGAATCACCCAAAACCGCTCACAACATGAGTTGGGTCATCCACAAGCTCCGTCGGATGATCACCAAACTCCCAATCACCACCAAGCCGTCTAGGTGATGGCGATCACCAAGAGTAACAAGCTAGAACTCTCACTTGACCACAATGAGCCCAAATGAGGAGATGGATGCACACTTGCTACTCTCTAATCACTAGTGAGGAACTCTCAAACTTTGATTCTCAAATCTCTATCCTCACTAGAGCTCTTGCACTCCCTTGCACTCTAAAGGGTTTTCTCAGGTGTTCAAATGAGCAAGAGACCTCTAAAAGAGGTGGAGGGGATGTATTTATACACCCCTCAAAGAAAACGAACCGTTATGTTCTGACACGGGCTGACCGGACGCGCCGGTCGCCCGTAACGGTCAAAACCCGATTTTCAACTGAACGACCGGACGCGCCGGTCAGGGGTGACCGGACGCGTCCGATCGTGCAAAGGAGCTTACTGTACTCGCACCGGACGCGAGGCCGCGTCCGATCGTTGATGACCGGACGCGTCCGGTCGTCTCTGGACCTTACTGGACTGTGACCGAACGCGCCGATCACACCCAGGTCGCGTCCGACGGGTGTTTCCCTCAAGTGACACGTGTCGGCCACTGACCACCGCGTCCGGTCCTCGCGAGGACCGCGTCCGGTCGTCAGGGCCGAAACCCTAGCCGCGGTTACGTACTGACCGGACGCGTCCGGTCATGCCGAAGACCGCGTCCGGTCAGTGGGAAACAGCCCGAAACTTTCCGAAACGCGTCGCAACTTCAACCAAGTTGCTTCCAACTGAACTTTGAGCTATTCTAGGGTTGCCTAGCGCCAAGTTTAACAAGTGTGCACCACACCTAAACATAGGACTCGCCTAGGTCAAGCTACCCGTTCATGCCCCCCTTTATAGTACGGCCAAAAGAGAAAAACGAAGATCCTAACGACTATTCCGAATGTGTCTCAACACCTCGACATCCGGAACTAACCGTCCTTAATCTTGACGTCACTCTTTTAAAAACCGAAACGATTTCCATCAAGGGACACGAATACCATGGTGCCCAAAGCAGTTATAACCTCCATGACCTAACTTACCAATGTTTCTGCAAAACACACGTTAGTCATGGTAATAAAGCGTTGTCATCAATTGCCGAAACCAAACCTTGGGGCCTAGATGCTTTCAATCTCCCCCTTTTTGGTGATTGATGACAACACTAAGGTTCAAAAGATTAGAGTTGAGGTTTTCGAGCATGTTTGGTTCACATAAGCAAAAAGCAATAAGCACAAAGGGTTAGGAATTGCTTATGTGCCCCAAGCCAAAAGAGTGTACTTCATAAGATAAGACAAAAAGCGTTAGTACACATAAAGATATAGCTCATAAGAAATCGGAGTAAGGCACGGAAGCACAACCTTAGAGCTATAACTAAGACGGTGACATATATTAAAACTGTGACGAGATAACACATTAAGACTCAAAGTTTATGACTCGACGACAATGTCACACGAATGCAATGCTGAAAGGTAAACATGATATGCATGAATGTAGCACACAAAGAACGAAAACCCTCTATCAAAACTCCCCCTGAAACTACTCTCTCTCCCCCTTTGGCATCAAGCGCCAAAAAACTAATCTAATGATCTGACAGAGGGACAGACGGAGTCGTGTCGGGTGCCGAGGTGCGCGGAGTAATCACGAAGTGTAGCGAATCACCCTCGGAGTCTGAGCTATCTGGCTGACCCTCGGAAGAAGCACGTGGCTGTGAAGCGGTCTGGGTCTGAGCAGGAACAGGCACTGACTGAGTAGCAACTAGTGGATCTGTCTGAGTGACCTGAGCCTGTAGTGAGCCAATAGCAGGGGGATCTGTCGAGGCAACTGAAGAGGGGATGGTCTCTGTAGTCCCGGTCCCTGTCACTGGAGGAATGGCTGCCTCGGGAGTTGACAACCCTGACGAAGTATGAAACGTAGTGGTGTGCGAGGGTGTCGGCTGACCAGTCAACTCGCTGTAGGTAGCACTGAAATCACCAATAGGTGTGCCTGTCAGGAGATGCGGGCGAGGCTGGTCTGACGGTGTAAACCCCGTATGAATAGGAGTGAAGCTCGGGGACTGAAAAGACTGGGGAACCTGCTGCTGTGGAGATGTATACTGGAAGCTCGGCTGTCCCTGACTCGACGGACCACTGGAATGTAAAGCCTGAGTCATGACAGAAGCAGGCGGAGGAACCCCGACTGTGATAAGGTGGCGCAGGAGATCCATGTACTGCTGCTGACTCTGTCGCTGCATCTCAACTTGCTGCCTCTGGATCTCAAGCTGCTGTCGCTGAAACTCGTCCTGACGAGCCTGAATCTGTGCAAGTGCTGCAGCTGTGTTCTGTGCCTGTCTCTGAATCTGCTGCTGCTGCTGCTCCTGAGCCTGGGTCAACCTCTCAAGAATAGCCACCATGGCTGGGTCTGAGCGGGAGGCTGAACCAGAGCCACCGGCCTCGTGGTCGTGAGACCGAGGAGACCGGTACCTGGGGATGGGCTGGTAGTCCTCATCTGTGCTGTCAGAAGTCACATCCTCAGGTATATCAGCAGTCTGAGCCTCAAGGTCTGCAAGCTCTGCCTCAGCAAGCTCGTCAACTCTGGCATCCTGCTCAGCTGCTGTCTCAGGAACCTCTGGGCGCTCACGCTGTCCTGGCACTGGGGCCTGATCTCTAGTAACTGAGGCCCAAAGCTGACGGATATCATAATCAGGGAAAGCAGTGGTAGTGTTAGATATCTCCGCCCTGATCTCTGGTGGCATCTGAATAGAAGATCTAATAATAAAGCAAATCCACTGTACATAGGACAGCTGACGATTACCCTTGAAGCCCTCAGCAATGGTGTCCTCCATCTCACTAAGTATAAGATCCCAGATGTCAAACTGTCTCTGTGAGAGGAGGTGGTGAACAACCCAAAGCTGCATACGTGTCAGTCCCTCTCTGTAGCCAAGTCTGGGAAGTAGAGTGCGTCTGAGAATAGCATCCAAGACTCTGGCAAGTGGTGTCAGGCTGGCAGGCGTACGACGGGACCCTTCGCCAAAAGGCTCACGAAAGCAGGGTCGAACTAGGTCTGTAGGTGGCACTGCTCCGCCGTGAGGGCGTCTGGGTGGAGGAGTCTGTCCATAACACAGCTGATGGATCCTCGTGTCAGAAGCTGGTAGTCTGAGGATCTCTCAAGCTCTAGAGCTGTAAAGTCTGTGATCGCGGCCTCTGAAAGCAAAGTGAATGAACTCATGGGCAGGATCAATCCAAAGTGAAGCATAGAACTCTCTGACCCATGTGCCGCAGTATGCACCTGTCCGTCCAAGAAGATCCGACAAACCAGGCATATAGGACAGGTGCGGACGAAGCTGCTCTCCTACAACATCAACAAGTGCCTCAAGCCGACATACCCTCTGAGGTCTGAAAGCAATACCACTGTCAACTAAGGCCCTGTAGAAATCCTCCTGAAGTGGGGTATAGAAACCCTCCGAAGCTCTGTGATCTCTGACAGGTGGAAACCAACGGCTGACCTCCACGAACCTCAAACTCTGCACCTGACGTGCTGTAGCACCCCTCAGGTCAAAGCGCTCGACCGGGGGTGAACCTCTAACTCTGGGAGGAGGACGTGCTCCACGACGCTGGCCCTATGGCCTAGGAGTCACCTGAGTACGAGCACGTGTGGAGCGGCGTCGTGGTGGAGACTGAGCTGGCTGCTCCTCTGTGTCCTCTGTAGCCTCTGGAGCCTCTGGAGTCTCTGTAGCCTCTGTAGGTGGATCAACTGACATACTCTCTGGAGCTCCAGTATCCTCGGTACCCTCAGTGGCCTCAGTGCCGAGCTGTCGACCTTCAAGGTGAAAGCGACGCTCGCCTATGCGTATGCCACTGCTCCTGCCACCTCTCTCTGCCAGCTCTGCTGCATCTGCCACGGCCTGAGCAATCTCTGCCTCTGAAGGTGTCCTCTTCTTCTTTCTGGCCATCATCTTGATGCGCTTTCCACGCGCAATCTCAGACCGACGAGTAGGACTGTCATCCCTGTCACCAGGACCACCACCGGCGTTCTTGCAACGCACCATGCTGACAAACTGACTGAGAACCTCTGTAAGATGGTGAACTGTCACTCGAGAGGCTTGGCCTCAGTCCGTATCCGTAGGCTTGGCCTCGAATTCAGCGAACAGATCTGACCCTGACACACCGACTGACTCGCTGCACCGATGGAATAGAAAGATATACTATAAGCACATGTATAACTAAAAGGTGCGAAACCCTAGAGATAGCAAGCATATGAGATACGAAGTGAATCGTGACGCGAAGCTACCTCGGATCGGCGAGACGACGGTGACAAGAAGCGGTGACCTAGGTCGCGAGAATCCCCGAAATCGACGATCGAGCTCTGAAAGGACCGAGTCGAGATAATCAATGGAATAATACGGTCAAGGTTAGCCCTAACAACGGAATTGGAAAGACTTGAACGAAATGACGAACGAGTCGAACCTCGAGCGAGGGTTAGGGCAAACCCTAGGTTAGGGTTTGGATGAAACCCTAGGTAGCTCGGCCGAAGGTTGAAGACGAGGGGCTCGAGCTTGCACAGGGGAGCTGCGACTACTGCAGGTGAGGCACACGGTGGTGGAGGGCGGCTTGCCGGCGGCGAGGAGGAGCGGCGGTTGCGGCGGCGGTGGCGTGCGGCTGTGGATGGGCCGGCAGCGTGCGAGCGGCTCGGGCGCGAGGAAGAGCTGGTGCGCGCGAGCAAACTGGGCGAGGGGCGCGCGGTGGAGCACTGCAAGGTCGCCGGCGGCGAGCTGACGGCGAGGGCGCGGCGGAGGACGGCGAACTCGGCGAGTTAGGGTTAGGCGGCGGCGGATGGCGTACGGTGAGAGAAAACAAATCGAGGACGAACGGTTTTATGAGGGGCTCAGATCCGCTCGACGCGCGATGACCGGACGCGGTGGTCGTTATGACCGGACGCGGTGGTGCAGCGTCCGGTCATACTCCAGTAAGCTCCTGGAGTGACCGGACGCGTCCGGTGAGGACTGACCGGACGCGGTCAGAGTCCGGTCGTTGAGAGCTCGGGAATTCATCGCGGATGACCAGACGCGGTGGTGGTAGCCGGGACCGGACGCGGTGGTCAACACAGGCGCGTCCGGTGCAGCGTCCGGTCGCTAGGTCTGGAGTTGGTCTTCTGGATGACCGGACGCGCTGGTGGACGCCGGGACCGGACGCGGTGGTGAAGCATCACTGCGTCCGGTGCAGCGTCCGGTCCAGCGTCCGGTCGCTGTTCTTCGCCCTTCTTCGTTCTGAACTTCGACGCGACTTCTCTCAATCAAGTTCCAATTCAAAGAGACACAAATAAACACCAATTGGAACCTGATATGAGTGACCTCACTCAAACCCTCAAATTTTTCAAAATATTTTGCCTTAGGCTAGTATTGTTTTTAGGAAAATAGGCAATAAACACCCGAGGAGCAACGTATGGCCATGCAATGGAGTTTTTGGACCTTTAGGAGCGTCGAAAAGCTCTCTCTATCCATGGACGAACACAGAGGTTGCTCAAAGCTAAACCGAAAAGAAACGACAAACAAACAACCATGCATATGCAATGCAATACAAGAAAGTAAAGCTAGGTTGCTTGTCAAGTTTGATCCACGGTTAGGCTTCTTCACTCCTCCAAAGGAGGGTTATCGTAACCGTGTTAGCCAAGCCCTAAATGCATTGCGATAAAAAAATAAACGTGACATATAATACAATGCAATGCAAGGGACAACACACGCTCATTTTTTAAAGTTACTTGAATCAAGCACATTGAGTTCACTTCTTAGCCTACAAAAAGTGGCCTCATCCAAAGGTTTAGTGAAGATATCCGCTAATTGATTTTCACTTCGTACACCTTCTAGTGATATGTCATTTTTAGCAATGTGATCTCTTAGAAAGTGATGGCGGATATCAATGTGCTTGGTGCGTGAGTGTTGTACCGGATTGTTAGCAATTTTAACGGCACTTTCATTGTCACATAAAAGTGGCACCTTTTCAAGAACAACTCCATAGTCTAGGAGGGTTTGTTTCATATATAAGATTTGTGCACAACAAGCCCCCGCAGCAATGTATTCCGCCTCGGCGGTGGACAAAGCCACACTATTTTGCTTTTTAGATGACCAAGATACTAAGGATCTCCCAAGCAAATGGCACCCTCCGGATGTGCTTTTTCTATCAATTTTGCAACCGGCATAATCCGAATCAGAATAGCCAACTAGTTGGAATCTAGCTCCTTTGGGATACCAAAGACCAATGCTTGGGGTGTGCTTAAGGTATCTTAGGATTCTTTTTACGGCACTTAAGTGAGGTTCTTTAGGGCACGCTTGAAAGCGAGCACACATGCACACACTAAACATGATATCGGGCCTAGATGCGGTAAGGTACAACTAGCTACCAATCATAGAACGGTAGAGAGTTTGATCGACCGGTTTACCTCCCTCATCTAGGTCGAGATGTCCATTTGATGGCATTGGGGTCTTGATTGGTGTTGGGCATTCTTAACGTCACTACCAAAAGTAGACTTAGTTTTCTAATTCTGATAACGGCGCCAAAAATGCCAAACCTATCCCTCATGCCACTTAAGCCAACTTGTCATCCCCAGCATGACATGAGAGACGCGGTATTGAAATATGCATTTGCTCATCAAGATAAATAATAAAAGGGATCTGCAAGCGCACAGATTAATACCGATGTAGCATTTTAACCGGGAAGTATTCCAGGTATCGTTATTTATATTTTTACCACTGGGAAGGGATTTCTAAGTATCATGGTTGATAATGGAATGAGAATATGGAACTGAGTACACATCATTGCATGTATAACCGAGAGTATTTATCAATCTCTTTATACAGGTATAAATGTCACATTAAGTAAAGGTAAAGTGATAATTGGTGACAAAGATAATTAATCTGATCAGCTAGCCACATATAATAATGATAAGCACCTCAACAGATATTCTAGCAAGTCATTAGCATGAAATTAGGATGAACTACAAAGATATTCCCTAAGTTATTATTAACTATAAAGTCTAGCATATCATAGTTAGTGCAATTATACTTGGCAATCATGGTGAGAAAAGACTATATCCATGCATAGTGAATATTAGCAAGGAAGATGAAGAACATAGCAATCACTCCCCTGTAATAGTGTTGCTCTGCCTGCCCTATACACGAGAGGGGGACTATATAAGAATCAACGAAGCTGTCACTATCGCGAACTACCCCACAATCCGGCATATAGGGTGCAATCGTAGATAAATACGGTATAGACACCACGTCTACACAATAATTATCATTCACCCACTGTACACATGGATAAACGCTATACGATCCTAAGCATGTATATAATTCTAATCTAACTAAGCCAAGCATATAACTATGATAAACTAAGAACAATATAATTGCAAATATAATCAAGTAGAGCAAAGTCATAATCAATATATTGAAATAGAACAAAGTCATATTCATAATATTGAAGAACAATGATGAACAATTGAAGAACAAGAGAGGAATTACCAAGAATCCTCTTGACAGATCCGGGAACCAATCGAAGATTGACTCCTTCTAGTTCTAATCCTATGTAGCTATGCTAACTAGAGATCTAGTTGATGTGGTGGCTCTAGGGCTTGATCAGAGGCTCTCCTCCTGAATTAGGGTTTGAAGTATGAGACGAGGGTCTCTCCTCCAGGGGCAGGGGCCTTGCTTATATAGCCCTTTCGGATGAATCTGGGCCGTCGGATCAAACCGACATTGATCGTGCGGTTTTCCTTGATCCTCTAGGTCGGTGGAGCATAATCCTCGAGGCGGAGCCTGATTGGCTGAGCCAGCAGGGCGGGCGCCCTAGGGACTAGGGCGGGCGCCCTGTCCCCGGCTCTGTTACGCCTCCCGTTCGTTCTCGTGGCTTCTGGACTCTTCTAGATGTAAGATAATTACGTGTTCGGTTAATATCCCGTCATTAATCTGACATGTGGGCCTTTCTTCCGTATTTCCTGATAGCCCCCTGCAGAAATAGATAAACAGCAAAACTCGTGGAATTCTGTCAGATAAAACCCTAAGTCTAGGTGTTGGTTTCATTTGGATCCTTTTCTCTATTTATTTGATAGTTATAATTGATACTTAAGGACCGTCAACAAACTTCCCCAAGCTTACCTCTTGCTCGTCCCTGAGCAAGGAGAGACTCAGTAGTTGCTGAAATGCCTTTGAATTTTGACGGTACACATGCTTTCAAATAGAGTCTCATCTCTGAGTTAAAGTAAACTGTCAAGACTTAAAACTTACTCATTATACCTTTCACCATGGGGCTTGCAACCGTCACCTTTGTCTTGAGCGGTTAAAAGATAGAACAGTCTAGTCAAGCGCCATGTCTCTTATTCTTGATTAGCTATAGCTCTTGGAGTTTTTTGCAGATTTTCAAATAAAACTCAGAGATTCCTTGTATGACTCTCTCAGGTCTCTCTTTTGTGATATTTCTGGATCCTCACCAAGGCAGTAATGATGTCTGCCTTCTCTCAAAGCAAAGTATGTAGTATTTGTGGTATAAGGCAGAGTGACATTGCCTTCTCTCTCATCCTATTCTAATAAGGCTTTTGATATCTGGAGCTCATCGGTGGGAGATAAAGTATACATACTTACAAGACATTTATTGCATAGTCAAACCATGGATCCAGAGAAACAAGCCAATAAGTCAAATCAAGATGTGCATGTGTGGCGAATAAATGGTGTATGGTGATAGTGATGATAACAATGATAAAAGTCTAATTCTACTTTTGCTCTTTTTGAGGGGATACGTACCTTTCTTGCTTTTAAAGCTCTTGAGGAGAATGAGGTGCTCTATATTTTTTTTCCTCTCAGGTGGGTATCTTGTACCCCTAATTCTACTGTCGGACACTTGTCCATTTTTACCTCTCTTCTCACACTTTTTCTTTTTTTTCATCGAGGTTCCGAGCACTTGCTCCTTTTTATTTCCTCGTATCTTTTTCTTTTCGAGGTTCCGGGCACTTGCCCCTTTTTATTTCCTCGTATAGAGCACTCATCTCCTTAGAACAATATAGCAAGTGGTAGTAACCAAAATAGCTTGAGCATTTATTTCACAGGGGATAACAAGAATGGGAAAATATTTTTGGCTATTCTCTCCCGGATTAGGAGTAGAATAATTTTATGTGGATCTGGAGATGAGAATGAGTGGATATATGTGGATGCGTACTTCCGGAGTAGGAGCAGCATGTATGAGTGATCGTGCAAGTGAATCTTGATTTTAACCGCATGACAAGCTCCTAAGGGTCTACACAGCTTGACTATACTCAATGCTCATAAGCAGTAAAAAGTAAATGTATGGCTTAAAGTCTAGCAAGCATGTATGTATGGTTGTGGTAGGAACTTAAACTCTCATCATACAGGAACTCATCATGTAGCATTTTAAGATTTTCAAAGATAAAATTCTCTAGAATTCTAGCATCTCTAGGAATAGATAAACAGCAGCTCAACCTTCCCATATCATATCCGTTAACAACTTAGACTTTAGATCAAGTTCTCTTCCCACAAGTTCAGGTTTAGAGCAAGCTTTAAATGATAACAGTTATGTCTAAACTTAGAGAGAGAACTTCAAATTTGAAAATTAGGCAAAGCAACTATTCATCATATCCATGCTAGAGTTTTATTATTATTTAGATTCAGTTTAGCATAGCCACTTTATTTATTTATTAAAACACACTAAGCAAAAGATATAGGTATATATATATATAAGCACAAAATCTTTATTTGGTTTTTTTCATAGTTATGTATATTTTTATTTTTATAAGGTAGAAGTATATATAAATATAAAGATAAAGATAGAAATACTTAGCAAGATAATGGGGGTGCTCTCCCCCAAGCTGGATCTTGACATAATCTCTTCTGATGTAGCTAGCAGATGGCGGAGATGTATTTGAAAGTCGGCAGCACCCTGACAGCGATTAGAATGTCCTCTGTCTGCTAGTCTCCTTGAATTCTGTGAAGCTCAAATAGACAACAAAGCTTTGTGGAACTGATTAAGTGTTAGCATAAATATCTAGCCTTTATCATGCTGAGCCTCCTTGATTTTTTATGTTGTTTTTTTTCTTTTATAAAGCAGAAAAAAATATTTATGTATTTATTATATATATATTTTTTTATGCCACCACAGTGAATGTACTTATGGGTTTTATGCCACTCGCATACTCACATGGGGCTTTAGGGTTTTTAACATTTTTATTTTCTTTTTAAGATAGTATGAATATGATTAACTAAGCAAACTATTTAAGATAAAGTAAATAATTAGAAGGAAAGGATAACTACCAAGTTACCTCTTGGCAAGGCGTTCGGTGTTTTTAAGTCCTCCGAACGGGACTCTTATTCGTTCAGTCGTCCTGGGACTTGGTGGATGGCGTAGTCGGTGGTTCCGGCGGCGCCTCCTCTTCATGTACAACTGTCTTTTCTTTCCATACCTGTCTCGGTGCTTTGGTCTCCTCAGGACAGTGTTGGTTGAGTGGTATGTCTTCAGATCTTACCACTTCTCCTTCATAATCTGCCCATCCGTCCTTGATGACCTGTTGCTTCTGATTGTGGTTACGCCGCCTTCTTCTTGTCCTGACCTGCTTGGATTCTTCAAATACATAGTTAGGGTCAGTAAAGTAAAGACGTACCTTCTCAGAGGGGAAGTGCATATGGACTTCTCCAGTTCCAATGTAAATGATTGCTTTGACAGTACTAAGGAATGGTCTTCCAAGGATGATGGGTGGATCATATTCATCTTCTCCCATGTCAATAACCTGAAAGTCTGTATGGACAAAGTGATCGTCTATCTTGACAGGGACGTCAGTTACTGTACCTTCGACCTGTCGGAATGTCTGATCTGCCATCTGGAGCTGAATATATGTTGGGTTTAAGGGCATGGTTCCGAACAGAAGTTCATAGGTGACCTTGGCCATTATGTTGACGCCCGACCCAGTGTCGCAAAGTGTCTTGTTGAAGTGGGACCCATTAATGGAGCAATAAATGCTTGGCATACCTGGGTCGTCCTTCTTAGGCAAGAACGGTGACTTGAGTTGGCGATCTTGACCTTTGTGCACGGCAGTGACCATCTTAGCTGTCTCGGTCCACACTTGCTTCTTGCTCTTGTTCCTCCTGTTGGTCCTCTTCCTTGGTTCATATTGGGGTTGCTCTGGGATTTGTGCGGTCTTGTTCTTGAAGGAAAACGTTTCCTTCCTCCCCTTGATGTAGAAACTGATCTTGGCAGCACTAGCATAGATGACAGCTCCCGCGGTGTTCAGGAATGGTCTCCCTAGAATGACGGGAGCCCTCTCATCAGAACCGGTCTCTATCACTACGAAGTCTGCTGGAGCGTACGAGGAACCCACTCGGACACAGATGTTCTTCAATATTCCTCTCGGGAAACTCAGTGTCCTATCTGCAAGCTGCAAACACATGGTTGTTTCTAATAATGGTTGTGAAAAGAGTTTTTCATAGAGTACCCTGGGCATGATGTTGACGCTGGAGCCAAAGTCACAGAGTGCTTCTGGGAAGTCTCGCATGCCGATGGAGATCGGGATGACGGGGCGTCCTGGATCGCCTCTCTTGACCGGCAGACGGTCAGTACTTACTTCCACGATAGGGTTACTCCAGTAATCTCCTGCATCAAACATGTCTACAAGATTTGCAGATTCTAGTCCTTCCGGTTGTGATGGTATACCGGGGTTAGTAGCAGGAACAGCAGCAGCATTTTATTAAAGCTAATCTGGTTCTTGATGGCAGTAGAGAAATTATCCATTCTATTATTTATATTTTCTAGTATTTTATCATTAGATGCCAATTTCTTAGACAGGTTATCCATTAGCTTTCCTTGGTTGGATACTAACTCTCTCAAAGGTGGATAATTATTATTATTATTGAAAGAATTGTTACCTTGGTAATTACCTGAGTAGTTAGGCCTCTGTTGATTCCAACCTTGATTCTGCTGAGGACGGTTGTAGTAGTTGTTGTTGTTATTGTTGATGTAGTTCACGTCCTCCAGCAACTCAGGACAGTGATTGCCCGAGTGTCCAGTACCTCCACACTCCTCACAAGTCATGTGGGAGTCGTAGACGTGCATGACTTCTTTCTTTTCTCTAGCTCGATCATCGAGCTTCTTCATGAGTAGGTCTACCTTGGCAGACAGCATGTCTACCTCCTTGAGCTGGTGCATACCTCCACCTCTCTTGCGTGTCTGAGTTCTTTCTTCATTCCAACCTTGGTTGGATGCCATCTTCTCCACAAGAGCTGTGGCTTGAGGTATGGTGAGTGATAGGAATGCTCCTCCAGCTGCAGCATCCATGGTTTCACGGGCACTGTTAATGAGCCCATGATAAAATGTCTGCATCAGTAGCCAGCTTTCCATTCCATGATGGGGACATTCTAGGATGTAGTCTCGGAAACGCTCCCATGCTTCTGGAACGGATTCATCATGTTATTGCTGAAAACTTGTAATCTTCCCACGGAGAGCATTGGTCTTGCCCATGGGAAAGAATTTGGCCAGAAAGTTCGTGGAGCAGAGTGCCCACGTAGTGTTCTTCTCCTTTGTAGCGTAGAACCACTGCTTCGCTCTCCCCAATAGTGAGAATGGGAAAAGGCGAAGTAGTATGGCGTCTCTGAGGACATCAGCCATGGTGAAAGTGCTGCAGATCTCCAGGAAGTGTTGAAGATGAGCACTAGCATCTTCGTGTGGCTTCCCACAGAACTGGTTAGCTTGCACCATGTTGATGAGCCCAGGCTTGAGCTCGAAGTTGCGGTCGATCTCCCCAGCAGGTCCAGTACGGATGTTGTCCGTAGTGGGAGCTGAGAACTCGCGGATCGACTTGTTCGCCATGGCTTCGAATTCAGTCGACAAATTCCGGATGAAACTTCGGCGGTCTTCGGATTTGGATGAAGCTTTGTGCTGAAGTGTTGACGATGTCTTCTTGAGCTTGGCTCTTGTTCTTCTGAATAAGGCTTCGGGATCGTCAACAAAGTTGTCTGGAAGATGTCTTCTATTCATACATCACCCTGCAATAAATAATCAAAATGGAAAATACAGGGGTAAAACTGTATAAGAGAATTGATAAGCTCGATCAGATTAGTGATGCAAATGATGACTCAAAGTTCCGTATTCATTCCTACTTAGTAATCAACCTTCCCCGGAAATGGCGCCAAAAATGCTTGTTGGGCATTCTTAACGTCACTACCAAAAGTAGACTTAGTTTTCTAATTCTGATAACGGCGCCAAAAATGCCAAACCTATCCCTCATGCCACTTAAGCCAAGTTGTCATCCCCAGCATGACATGAGAGACGCGGTATTGAAATATGCATTTGCTCATCAAGATAAATAATAAAAGGGATCTGCAAGCGCACAGATTAATACCGATGTAGCATTTTAACCGGGAAGTATTCCAGGTATCGTTATTTATATTTTTACCACTGGGAAGGGATTTCTAAGTATCATGGTTGATAATGGAATGAGAATATGGAACTGAGTACACATCATTGCATGTATAACCGAGAGTATTTATCAATCTCTTTATACAGGTATAAATGTCACATTAAGTAAAGGTAAAGTGATAATGGTGACAAAGATAATTAATCTGATCAGCTAGCCACATATAATAATGATAAGCACCTCAACAGATATTCTAGCAAGTCATTAGCATGAAATTAGGATGAACTACAAAGATATTCCCTAAGTTATTATTAACTATAAAGTCTAGCATATCATAGTTAGTGCAATTATACTTGGCAATCATGGTGAGAAAAGACTATATCCATGCATAGTGAATATTAGCAAGGAAGATGAAGAACATAACAATCACTCCCCTGTAATAGTGTTGCTCTGCCTGCCCTATACACGAGAGGGGGACTATATAAGAATCAACGAAGCTGTCACTATCGCGAACTACCCCACAATCCGGCATATAGGGTGCAATCGCAGATAAATACGGTATAGACACCACGTCTACACAATAATTATCATTCACCCACTGTACACATGGATAAACGCTATACGATCCTAAGCATGTATATAATTCCAATCTAACTAAGCCAAGCATATAACTATGATAAACTAAGAACAATATAATTGCAAATATAATCAAGTAGAGCAAAGTCATAATCAATATATTGAAATAGAACAAAGTCATATTCATAATATTGAAGAACAATGATGAACAATTGAAGAACAAGAGAGGAATTACCAATAATCCTCTTGACAGATCCGGGAACCAATCGAAGATTGACTCCTTCTAGTTCTAATCCTATGTAGCTATGCTAACTAGAGATCTAGTTGATGTGGTGGCTCTAGGGCTTGATCAGAGGCTCTCCTCCTGAATTAGGATTTGAAGTATGAGACGAGGGCCTCTCCTCCAGGGGCAGGGGCCTTGCTTATATAGCCCTTTCGGATGAATCTGGGCCGTCGGATCAAACCGACATTGATCGTGCGGTTTTCCTTGATCCTCTAGGTCGGTGGAGCATAATCCTCGAGGCGGAGCCTGATTGGCTGAGCCAGCAGGGCGGGCGCCCTAGGGACTAGGGCGGGCGCCCTGTCCCCGGCTCTGTTACGCCTCCCGTTCGTTCTCGTGGCTTCTGGACTCTTCTAGATGTAAGATAATTACGTGTTCGGTTAATATCCCGTCATTAATCCGACATGTGGGCCTTTCTTCCGTATTTCCTGATAGCCCCCTGCAGAAATAGATAAACAGCAAAACTCGTGGAATTCTGTCAGATAAAACCCTAAGTCTAGGTGTTGGTTTCATTTGGATCCTTTTCTCTATTTATTTGATAGTTATAATTGATACTTAAGGACCGTCAACAATTGGTTTGCATTCTTCCATCTTGAATCTTTTGAGAAGATCCTTGGTATACTTTTCTTGAGAGATGAAAATCCCTTCTCTTATTTGCTTGACTTGAAAACCAAGGAAGAATGTGAGCTCACCAATCATTGACATCTCGAACTCCTTCGACATCAATTCACCAAATTCCTTGCAATAATCTTCATTTGTTGACCCGAAGATGATATCATCAACATACACTTGACAAATGAAGATCTCCCCATTAAGCTTCTTGGTGAATAGTGTGGTGTCGACCTTCCCAATGGTGAAGCCCTTCTCAATGAGGAAGTCTCGGAGGCGCTCATACCACGCTCTAGGGGCTTGCTTGAGCCCATATAGCGCCTTGGACAACCTATAAACATGATTAGGATACCTAGGGTCTTCAAACCCGGGAGGTTGATTAACATAGACTAGTTCATTTATAAAGCCATTTAAGAATGCACTTTTCACATCCATTTGGTATAGTTTCATATCATGATGTGATGCATATGCAAGGAGGATACGAATGGCTTCAAGTCTTGCAACGGGTGCAAAGGTCTCTCCAAAATCAAGGCCTTCAACTTGAGAGAACCCCTTTGCAACTAGTCTTGCCTTGTTCCTCACTACTATGCCTTGGTCATCTTGCTTGTTTCGGAACACCCACTTGGTTCCAATGACTCTTGCACCTTTAGGATGCTCTTCAAGTGTCCATACTTGATTGTGGGTGAAGTTGTTCAATTCTTCATGCATGGCATTCACCCAATCCGGATCTTGAAGAGCTTCTTCTACATTCTTAGGTTCAACACAAGAGACAAAAGAGTGATGTTCAACAAAAGAAGCTAGCTTTTGAGATCGAGTCATTACTCCCTTTGTAGGACTCCCTATGATGAGTTCTTGTGGATGTGCTTGAAGTAGAGGTGAATTTCTTCTATCAACCACTTGAGGAGGTGGATGGGGAGCATCAACATCTCGAGCTTGTGCCTCGGCTTGTTCATGAGAGACATAAGTATCTTCATTTTCAACTCTCTCATTCTTGTCATCATCTTGAGGCACACGTGATGAAGATGGTGGATCAACAATTTGTACATCGTCATCATCATCTTTTGGCTTGATGTCTCCCACCGGCATGTTCTTCATGGCCTCCCTCAAGGGTTCATCACCTACATCATCACAATTCTCAATTGCTCCTTGGGAGCCGTTAGATTCATCAAATTCCACATCATATGTTTCTTCAACCAAACCGGTGGCATGGTTAAATACTCTATATGCTTTGGACTTTGATGAGTAACCAACAAGAAAACCAATATCACAACGTCTTTGAAACTTCCCTAGGTGTTGACGCTTCTTGTAGATGTAGCATTTGTAACCAAACACCCGGAAGAATGAGACGTCCGGCTTCTTCCCATTAAGCAACTCATAGGGGGTCTTGCCAAGAAACTTTTGGAGGAAGAGGCGATTTGAAGCATAGCATGCGGTGTTGATTGCCTCGGCCCAAAACTTTTCCGGAGTGTTGTACTCATCTAGCATTGTTCTTGCAAGGGTGATCAAAGTCCGGTTCTTTCTCTCAACTACACCATTTTTTTGAGGAGTGTAGGTTGAAGAGACCTCATGCTTGATTCCAATTTCATCACAATAAGCTTCAATGTTGGTGTTGTCAAACTCTTTGCCATTGTCACTTCTAATCTTCTTTATCTTGACTTCAAATTCATTTTGAGCTCTCTTTGCAAACTTCTTGAAGCAACTTGCCACTTCGGATTTGTCATGAAGGAAGAAAGTCTATGTATATCTTGAGTAGTCATCCACTATCACAAGACAATAGAGATTACCACCCAAGCTCTTGTATGTTGTAGGCCCAAACAAATCCATGTGTAGAAGTTCTAGCACTCTTGAAGTTGACATGAAAGCTTTGGTTGGATGAGTGTTTGCAACTTGTTTGCCCGCTTGACATGCACTACAAGGTTTGTCCTTTTCAAACTTCACATCCTTCAATCCTCTCACTAGTTCTTTCTTCAATAGCTTGTTGAGAGTGCTCATTCCAACATGTGCAAGCCTCCTATGCCAAAGCCAACCAAGTGAGGTCTTGGTGAACAAACATGTCATCAAATTTGCATCTTCGGAGGTGAAGTCAACAAGATAAAGATTGTTGTATCTAAAGCCTTTGAATATCACTTGCTTGTCATCTATCTTTGAAACTTCCACTTCATTTGGTGTGAACAAGCATTGGAAGCCAAGGTCACAAAGTTGCCCAACGGATAATAAGTTGAAACTCAATGAAGCAACATAGAGCACATTTGAGAGTGAGTGATCATTTGATATTGCAATCTTGCCTATACCCTTGACTTTGCTCTTTGAATTATCCCCAAATGTGATCTTCTCTTGACATATCACATTCTCTTCAATGGAGGTGAACATACGAGGATCACCGGTCATATGTTGAGTGCAACCACTATCAATAACCCAATGAGATCCACCGGTCTTGTAGTTCACCTACACACAAGAGATCAAGCTTTTTGTTTAGGGACCCAAACTTGAGAGGGGCCCTTGACTTTCTCAACTAGTGACTTGGCAACTCAAATTTTCTTTGGCCTATTCTTGTTTGGGGGACCCAAAAACATGACTTTCATCTTTCCATTTGAATCTTTTCTTAGCATGTAATGAGCATTGAAGGCAAAGGGTCTAGCATGCTTGGGCAAGGGTTGTGGTGGTGGAGTTTTGCATTCATGAGCAAAATGACCTTCTTGACCACACTCAACACATCTCTTTGGCTTGGGCTTTGATTTGCTTTGTTGTTGTTGAGCTTTTGCCTTCTTCTCTTGATTTGCCAAGTACCCAATACCACTTCTATCCATCTTCATTACGGTGTTCATGAGGAGCTCACTTTGCAAATATTGGCCTCTTGTGAACTTGCTTAGGCCGGTCTTGAGATGCTCTTTTTCTTGCTTAAGCTTCTTATTCTCTTCAATGAGTGACTCATTTGTTGTTTGCTTCTCAAGAGCCATCAAACCTTTAAGCTTCTTGTTCTCATTTGCAAGCTTCTCATTCTCACACTTGATCTTGGCATAATCATCATAGTTGTTTGACTCAACCACACTCTTGCCTTTGCTACTAGAACCTTGCTCAATGCTTTCAATGATCAAATCATCACATAATGTAGCTATATCACACTTAACAACATTGTTAGTAGCATCATGTGTCTCAAGAGCAAGTTCATTAGCAACCACAAGACTATCATAGTCAATTTTTAATGTGGTGTATTTGTCTTTTAGAGAGCTATGTCTAGTAATGAGCTCATCATGCTTCTTCTCAAGTTTATCATGTTGATCTTTAAGCTCTTTATTAGAGGTTTTGAGCTCCTTGAGAGTGGAAGACATAACTTCATTTTGATCTCTAAGCTCACCACTAGTCTTTTGAGCATTTTCAAGCTTAGATGAGAGTGATTCATTTTCATTTTGAAGATCATCATTTTCACTTCTAGTCCTTCTTATGATTTTAGTGTATTTGTTTAGCAATTTTACAAGTTTATCATAAGAAGGTGCATCATATTCATCATCACTATCACTATCATCATCATCATCACTATCATGGTTTTGTACCTTTCGTTCACCCTTGGCCATAAGGCATAGGTGAGTAGTGGACGATGATGGTGAAGAAGGCGGTGAAGGTGGTGATGAAGATGTCGGTGAAGATGATGGCCCCATCACAAATGCGGCAACCTTCTCTTTCTCATCATCGCTCTCATCTTCGGAGGAGTCACAAGATGATTCAATGTCGGTGAGCCAATCACCAACAATATATGCCTTTCCTCCCTTCTTCTTCTTGTAGAACTCCTTCTTCTTGCCATCCTTCTTCTTGTATGGCTTGTTCTTCTTCTCATCTTCTTCATCACTTGAATCATTTTTCTTGCCCTTGTTCTTGTTCTTGTACTTGTCTTTTGGTGGTCTAGGGCATTGATGAGCTAGGTGGCCAAGTTCACCACAATTGTAGCAATCCATCTCCGAGATGGGCTTTCTCTTGCTACTTGTGAAGAATTTCTTTTTCTTGCCATCGAACTTGATGCCACTCTTGTTTAGCTTCTTTAGCATCTTGGCGGTCTTTCTCACCATGAGTGCAAGTGATTCATCATCGACATCACTTTCACTTGAGCTTTCTTGCACGATCATGGCTTGGCCCTTCTTCTTCTTCTTGTCATGGCTAGCTTTGAAGGCCAAGTCTTTCTTCTTGGAAGATGATGAGCCCTCTTCCGGAGTGATGTGCATGTACATCTCATGAGCATTGATCTTCCCCAATACTTGTGTCGGAGTTGCGGTGGAGAGATCACTTTGATGAAGCACGGTGACAATGTGACCATACTTCTCAACGGGAAGAACACTCAAGATCCTCCTTGCAACATCCGATTGGCTCATTTGAGTGAGCCCAAGAGCATTGAGGTCCTCTACAAGAACATTCAAGCGAGTGTACATGTCATTAGCACTTTCTTTGGGAAGCATTTCAAAAGAATTAATCTTCTTTAAAGCAATATGATAGCGTTCCTCACGCTCACTCTTAGTTCCCTCATGGAGAGCACAAAGATTCTCCCACAAATCATGAGCGTTATTTGCATTACGCACACGATTGAAGATATCTTTGCCTAAGCCCCGGTAGAGTGCATTTTTGGCCTTTGCATTCCACCGGTCGTACTTCTCCTCGTCACCAATGGGGTTTGCGGGATCCTTGATAGCGGGAAGCCCTTGGGTTGCGGCTCTAAGGCACCTGACATCTATGGCTTCGAGATACGCCTCCATGCGGATTTTCCAATATGGAAAATCATCCCCCTCAAAGGTGGGAGGTGGTCCTTCCCCGTTAGACATCTTGCTCTAGGCGGTAAAGCCTAAATTAGGAGCAACACGGCTCCGATACCAATTGAAAGGATCAAGATGCCCAAGAGGGGGGGTGAATTGGGCTTTTCTAAAAATTAATTGCAAGAATTAAATCCTACAAGCCGGAATTCACCCCTAGTGTCTACTTGTGTTCCTAGAGAGTCTACCGATAAAAGTTTTGCACCCTAGTTTCCAATCCTAGTCTAGCATGGAAATTCTAGGAATGTAAAACAAGCAATGAAAGTAAATACGAGAATGTAATTGCTTGAATGTAAAGGGGCAAGGAACACGGCGATGTTTTTCTGAGGTATCGGAGAGTCGCCACTCCCCACTAGTCCTCGTTGGAGCACCCGCGCAAGGGTGTCGCTCCCCCTTGATCCGTGCAAGGATCAAGTGCTCTCTACGGGTTGATTCTTCGACACTCCGTCGCGGTGAATCACCCAAAACCGCTCACAACATGAGTTGGGTCATCCACAAGCTCCGCCGGATGATCACCAAACTCCCAATCACCACCAAGCCGTCTAGGTGATGGCGATCACCAAGAGTAACAAGCTAGAACTCTCACTTGACCACAACGAGCCCAAATGAGGAGATGGATGCACACTTGCTACTCTCTAATCACTAGTGAGGAACTCTCAAACTTTGATTCTCAAATCTCTATCCTCACTAGAGCTCTTGCACTCCCTTGCACTCTAAAGGGTTTTCTCAGGTGTTCAAATGAGCAAGAGACCTCTAAAAGAGGTGGAGGGGATGTATTTATACACCCCTCAAAGAAAACGAACCGTTATGTTCTGACACGGGCTGACCGGACGCGCCGGTCGAACTGACCGGACGCGCCGGTCGCCCGTAACGGTCAAAACCCGATTTTCAACTGAACGACCGGACGCGCCGGTCAGGGGTGACCGGACGCGTCCGATCGTGCAAAGGAGCTTACTATACTCGCACCGGACGCGAGGCCGCGTCCGATCGTTGATGACCGGACGCGTCCGGTCGTCTCTGGACCTTACTGGACTGTGACCGGACGCGCCGATCACACCCAGGTCGCGTCCGACGGGTGTTTCCCTCAAGTGACACGTGTCGGCCACTGACCACCGCGTCCGGTCCTCGTGAGGACCGCGTCCGGTCGTCAGGGCCGAAACCCTAGCCGCGGTTACGTACTGACCGGACGCGTCCGGTCATGCCGAAGACCGCGTCCGGTCAGTGGGAAACAGCCCGAAACTTTCCGAAACGCGTCGCAACTTCAACCAAGTTGCTTCCAACTGAACTTTGAGCTATTCTAGGGTTGCCTAGCGCCAAGTTTAACAAGTGTGCACCACACCTAAACATAGGACTCGCCTAGGTCAAGCTACCCGTTCATGCCCCCCTTTATAGTACGGCCAAAAGAGAAAAACGAAGATCCTAACGACTATTCCGAATGTGTCTCAACACCTCGACATCCGGAACTAACCGTCCTTAATCTTGACATTACTCTTTTGAAAACCGAAACGATTTCCATCAAGGGACACGAATACCATGGTGCCCAAAGCAGTTATAACCTCCATGACCTAACTTACCAACGTTTCTGCAAAACACACGTTAGTCATGGTAATAAAGTGTTGTCATCAATTGCCGAAACCAAACCTTGGGGCCTAGATGCTTTCACGATCGACACTCCACTTCACTCTGCCCCTCTGGACGCCTGACCGGACGCTCCGGTTCCGTGAGGGACCGGACGCGCCGGTCGTGCGCTCTACTTCTGCGCTCAGGTGAACTGACCGGACGCGCTGGTCAGGCCAGACCTGCGTCCGGTCACAAACCCTAGCGCCCGCGCCGCGTTGAACTGACCGGACGCGTCCGGTCAAACCGGGACCGCGTCCGGTGCAGCGTCCGATCGCCGTTTTTCAGTGAAAAACAATTCGGACTTTCGCCACCTTTTCTCGCCTCCGGCGCAATAGAAAATAGGCATTTCATTTCCTCGAAAACGCCTGAATCCCACGCTCGCACGCTCGGCGGGAGGGAGAGCGAACCCCAAACCCCTTATTACCGCTCAAACACCACCGCCTTCGCAAATGTGCTAACACCACCAAGTGTACACCACCATGTGCATGTGTGTTAGCATTTCACAAACATTTTTCAAGGCGTTATGTTAGCTCTCAACTAGATCCTAATGCATATGCTCAAGACATTGATCTAGTGGCACTTGATTCCCGAGCTAACCGTGATTGCCCCTCTTGATAGTCGGCTATGTATCCTAAACCCGGTCAATCACTTCTCTACTCATCTTAGATCGGCAAAAGGAAAACCCTATGGTTATACCTTTGCCTTGCGTTCTTAGATCCTTCTCCTCCACTTGATCATCATGTCCATCATATTATGTGCATCTCCACCATGATCGTCATTTCATGTCCATGCACTATTTCTTTGTGATCTTGTGGCCACCACTCCTTGCCACGTACACCTTCATCACATGTGTTGCTTATGCCTAGCTTAATCACACTTGATACAATAGCATTAGCAACTTGATGTCATTAATTACCAAAACCAAACTTGGGCTTTCACCCACCGCGTCGGCCAGGGAGCCTTTGGCAACATGTGCCGTGGCGGACGCATGTTTGCGCCCACCAAGATCCGGCGACGCTGGCACCGCCGCGTCAACATCCACCTCCGCCACGTCGCCATCACCTCCGCCCTCTCCGCCACAGCCGTCCCGTCCCTCGTCCTCGCCCGCGGCCACTGTGTGGAGTCCGTCCCTGAGCTTTCGCTTGTCGTTTCTGACTCCGCAGAGTCCATTGAGAAGACCGCCCAGTCCATCAAGATGCTCAAGCAGCTCGGTGCCTACGCCGATGCTGAGAAGGCCAAGGACTCCGTTGGCATCCGCCCCCGCAAGGGGAAGATGCGCAACCGCCGCTACATCAACCGCAAGGGACCCCTCGTTGTCTACGGCACTAAGGGCTCTAAGATCGTCAAGGCCTTCCGCAACCTCCCTGGCGTTGATGTTGCCAATGTCGAGCGTCTCAACCCGCTCGACCTCGCCCCTGGTGGCCACCTTGGCCGGTTCGTCATCTGGACTGAGTCTGCGTTCAAGAAGCTGGATGAGGTGTACGGTACCTTCGACACACCATCGGCGAAGAAGAAGGGTTTCGTGCTCCCGAGGTCCAAGATGGCAAACACTGATTTGTCTAGGCTCATCAACTCTGACGAGGTGCAGTCAGTGGTGAAGCCCATCAACAAAGAGGTGAAGCGTCAGGAGCCTAGGAAGAACCCGCTGAAGAATATGGCTACAGTGCTCAAGCTGAACCCGTACCTCGGTACTGCACGCAAGATGGTAGCCCTAGCAGAGGCAGCGCGTGTCAAGGCCAGGAAGCAGAAGCTTGACTCCAAGAGGACCAAGCTCAGCCCAGTATGATAATCTTCTCTTCCTTTTACATTTTATACATCTGTATATAGATGTTCATAGTATTCTACATTAATTGTTTGTTATTTAGCACTGTATATTTATTGCTAAAGTACTGTACCATTTCTCTGTCATTGATTGTGTATTGACATTTTCTATGCAGCCTAATAATATAGGGTATGGTATATTTCTTGAATTAGGTTGTACTGTGTCACAGCTTAGGTCGATTGTTGAGATTGGTACTATTTGTTCCTAGTTTCTAGATTGTGTTGATATGGTTAGCTAACATGCATGTGACTGAACCTTTATGAGGAACTGTTAACATCGATGCTGCATTTTTTGTGTGCCACTCAAGCTGTCAATTCTTATTGCTAGATTAGCCCTATTTCACAATGCCCTGGGAGTTTGCTAGTTCAGATAATGAATTAGTTGTTAGCTCTAGTTTGTGGTGAATCATGTAACCTTCTGCTACATGGAACACACCAAGTTACTGTTTCTCTAATTAATAAATTAAATCCATGTAATATGTCTTGACAGTGTATTTATTTGGAACTATAGATTTTAGTAAGGTTTTGTATAAATTTTGTCATAGTTTGAGATGTTTAACTTAGGACAAAACTAAACAACCTACAGTTTAGCTCATTAGCTGCTATACATTTCACAGTAGCTTAATTATTTCCACCATAGATTTATCTTCAAGATGTGAACTGAATGACACATAGTTATTTCACCTCTTGCTGATGTTCTTGGTCATAGACACATTCACTCTGTTGTCAGTTATTTTGCATTCCTATTGCTGTTCACATAGGTTAGATGAACTGTGCATTGCATTTCACCACTAAATTGTTTACTTGTAACATATTCCATTTCCAATATCCTCTTCCTATTCAATCTGGCTAGATGTAATGTATATCTATCTAGATGTATACTGCATAGAAAATTTTTGTACCTAGAAATGCCAAAAAGACTTATAATTTGGAATAGAGGGAGTATCTCATAATACAAGTGATGTGTTGATCATGTCTTTGTATCCTCCTTACAGGAGGAGGATTCAAAGGTTAAGGCTGCTGGAAAGGTGTGGTATAAGACCATGATCTCAGACAGTGACTATATGGAATTTGAGAACTTCACCAAGTGGCTTGGTGTTACACAGTGATTGTCTGGGTCAAACCTTCGTAGTTTGTCAAGTCAGAAATTATGATTTTGTTTTCTATTGTCAAATGTCGCTTGTTATTGGTATCTTCAGACATGATATCTCGTTTTGGCTTTCGTAGTTTTTTACCGCTGGATTTTTACTTCCAGATACCTATGACACCTATTATGAGAACAAAGTATATGCAAGTTTCAATACTCTATGTGCCTTTGTTTGTGGCTGTATTGGTTACTCTAATTTACATGGTCGGTCATGTCGTATCTTTGTCGTAAGGCATACCTGATTGCAATGTACTCCATTCCCAATTATAATATGTTTTGGCTTTTCTATGTACATTGCTTTAACTGTGTATCTAGAAAGTGTATATCTAAGTGTAAAGCAAAAGCTATGTACCTAGAAAAGTCAAAATGTCTTATAATTTGGGATGAAGTATTTGGTTTTGTTTTTGTATGCATTGTTACGTGCTCTTTTGTTTCTTAGGTGTATGGTGTATATATAATGCTTCGGTTCCTCATCTATTTTGGCTTGACAGCAATGGTTTCTGACGAAGGATGTGGTTCTGTGTTGCTTGTTCCGTTTCTTTGAAGCATCGTACTGTATGTGACATTATTTGAAGCATCTCTTTCTTCAGTTCTTGCCTGTTTCGGTTGTGGTTACAACATCTTAAGAGCCTTTGTAAATCTCACTCTCTAAATCATTATTTGAAGAGTTATTTTGCATATGTCTATTCACTCAACAGTTTCTTTATATCTTATGCGCACTCTAGAGAACTATTCTCGTCTTCTATATTTGGCTAGCGAAAAATCCAAAATAGAAGACGGCTACATTTGGATGACCATTCAGAAAAGCTGTTGGAGAGTGGTTTTTCATAAAAATTTCTATTCCTAGCATTTAGGAAGGATATGCCGAGTCTCTTGGAGATGCTCTAACCATGGTTCAAATTCTAAGTTTGTCAAAATTGAAGATTTTAAAGTTGATTGAAAGTTGTGTGGTTGCAGATTATTCTGACTGGTCGATGAATCAACCTGTAAAATCGCACATCATAATTCCATGCCTCCTTTTGAGCGGAATCTAGTATAATAGAAATTGATTGCCCTCTGCTTCTGATTTGAGACTTAGCATAAACTAGTGAAATCTCTGCTCAGAATTTATTTCGCTGCTTGGCAAAGCTATCCAGCTACACTTTTCTGCATATTCTCTTTCTGAGAAAGTGGAGAGCTTTTGCGCTTCTCGGATGTGGATGTCTCGCTCTCATCTCATCCCCACTTTCACCCCAGCAACTTGCCAATCCACATTCCACCATCTACCCATCAAACTTGCCTCTTGTCTGATAGCTTTGCTGTTCAACTCTCTTTCAGAAACGTAAACTAAGAGTTTGGTAATTCTTATGGTCAACATTTCACAGTTGTCTAAAAGCTCACTTGTGAAGGCAGCTGTCTAAAAGCTCACTTGTGAAGGGCGAAAAATATCATTGGTCTTTGAGATGGGCTACCGTGTAAATCAGATCCATCTGTTGTCTCCGCTAAAATAAATTAAGGGCCTGTTTAGATGGCAAACTTTTTTTTTGGGTAAAATTCCTATAGCAGTTTTCGGTGTTATTTGGTAAAATTTATCCAATCATAGACTAACTAGACTCAAAAGATTCGTCTCGACATTTACAAACAAACTGTGCAATTAGTTATTTTTTACCTACATTTAATGCTCCATACATACGTTCAAAGATTCGATGTGACGGGTAATACACAATTTTTTTAGCTCTTTTTGCCATCTAAACAGGCCCTAAACACAAGAGCAGAATCCAGTGAACATGCAACATAACGGGATAGCATGCCTTGTTCCTGACACCATTTTGCGGAACGTTTCTCAGCAGAGTCAGAGACCATCATTTTGTATGCCTTGTTCCTGACACCATTTTGTGGAGCGTCTTTCAGTACAGAAACCACAATTTTGTGGTGCTCAAAACTAAAGGGATACGTGCAGATTAGAAACATTTTTCAGTACAGGGACAAGTGCTGTAGATAAGCTCCATTTCGTGAGGTGTTATCATCAGAATGATAGTAACTCTCTGCAAGCAACTGTTCCTTTTGGTACACGGAGAGAGCGATCTGGACGGCATAGATGGACGCAGAGGGGTCGTCAGAGTTTAGCACTGGCGAATTGGGAATCTATCTGGGGCCTTGTTTAGTCTGCGTCGTCAGAGTTTAGCACTGGCGAATTGGGAATCTATATATAGGGCCTTGTTTAGTTCCTCCAATTCTTCTTCAAATTTTATTATTAAAAAATGTCGGTAAATGTATGGAGTACTAAATGTTAATGAAATTAAAAACTAATTGTACAGTTTTGTTGTACTTTGCGAGACGAACATTTTAAGCCTAGTTAGTCAAAATTTGAATAATTTTTACCAAATACAAATAAAATACTACAGAAATTCTGATACAGTGTTTTTCTCCCCTATTCTGTGAACTAATCGAGGCCTGGGTTCGTCCATCCAACTGAATACTATCTGTAGCCTGTAGGATGGTGACATCGGATGAATCCATGAGGCAACCAATTGGGTTCCATCCAGTCATCATAAATTAAACCAAACTAATTTTAAGGTAGCAGTTTTAAAAATAAAATTAAAAAAAGAAAAAGAAAAGGAAGCAGGAGCCAAGAACTGAAGTAAAGAACACCCCCTGCACACAAAACATTTGCAAGGCCACGCCCCCTCCAAGGCTCCAACTCTAGCGTGAGTGGCGTCCCGATCGCTTCGTAACCGCCTGATTAATCCGTCCCTCCTCCGAGGTTAGTCTCCGACTGGTCTCCAAATTTCTCTCCAATTTTTTTTCTCCACATGTAATTTGCCTTTGCTATTCTTGGAGTCCGGTGGTGGTAAATTTTTTCAGCTCCTTTTTTTTTCCCTTCTTTTTTTTTTCTTCCTCTGACCTGAACTGCTGTCCCAGCCAGGCTTTCACCTCGCGGCTTAATCCCAATTGGGTTGGCTGGAGCGCAACCCAATTGGGGGTTAATTGGGATTGCTACTCCGCGGCTGCCCGTCCCTCGTGTTCTTGGATTGGCGAGGCGAATCGACTGGTTTCCTGCAGGTGAGGACTGAGGACTACTCACAGCTATTCGATTGGAATGGGATGGATTGGATTGGTTCCTTGCGCGTTCGATTCCGCTGTCTTTTCTAGATTGCGCGGTAAAAACAATGGATCTTTTGGACTTCATGTTCCTGAAACCAATTCGAGCTTCTGCTCTTAGTTTCTAGTTCGAAATCTCAACCAGATTTTCTGCAGAGTGATGTCTTCATACGCGTTCCTTCCGTGCTGTTCGATCCTTGACGCCCAATGTTTGAGTTGTTGCAGGCTGCGAGTGTTCACAGTTTGATGGATTCTTATCGTTGCATTTAAGTTTGGTTTTCTAGCTGGAAATCCCGATCGAGGAATCCGGTTATTAGGACTGAAGGTAAGTCTAGTACGTAGCTGTTACATGTTCTTCGTTTGCCAAAACTAATCCCCTTTCTTACAAACATAGTTTATCCGTGTTCCTTGTTGAAAATCCTGCGTGATATCATGGTCCGAGTTGGATCTCTTTTATGGTTACATTACTGTGATGTTTCCTACTTTCCTTGGATCATGGATGAATTTGATTGGTTCATCCTGCCAGCCATGTAAAATTTCTTTTTGACTTGTTTTAAAGGTGTCTAATTTGGTAGTTCCTACGTTGAAATTTCCACTATTCTGAATCCGTGTTATTAGCCTTCAAACTGAACATGGATCTTTTTCTCTGAATTGGAGTTGACTTCTCTGTTGAGTCCTTTTTACTGTACATGGATGCAGCTGATAGAGCTTTTTGTTGTTTATTAGATCTCGTGTGATCCTTCCAGCTTGAATTTCTCTCTAGTTTTTGTATCATGTGGGATTTTATCTTCTATATCAAAATTTTCAGTTGTTGGTCACGATCAGAAAGTGATATTTACACCAAGGACTAAATTTAGGAATGTGTTAGGTGACAGAACAACGGAGGAAACTATTTTTTTATTTCAGAAGAATGTGGAGGCAATCCTTTTTCGATTTGGTTGGCTTGTTTAGTTGCTCCATGAATCGCTGCAAATCTTGTTTCTTCCAATGATTCTGACAGAGAAACAATAGTGCTTGGTTCGATCTATTGGCATTCTCATCGCTCAACTTCAACATTCTCATTTCTCCCTTGTATCCCTGGCCTTCTTTTTATTCTGTGTCTTTGTCTTCATTCAGATGTATGCACAGTACGGTGTTGTTTGTTAATTGGTACTTGGTAGTTGGTACTTGCATCCATTGGGATGGTACTGGAGTGGTCTTTAATCAGCTCAACATTGATGTCATTGTGCTGCTCTTTTTTAAATAAAAATACTTTGAGTAACATCAGTATTGAGAGCTTAATATGAAAGTGATACTGCGCTAACATCTGAATCAAGGCAAAGAAACGGAATAAAAATTCATGTATTTTTGTCAAAAAATACTCTTGGTATGTTTCAATAATACATCACATGGAAACTGTGTTAAAAAAAATTATTGTTTTTTAGTACCCCGTTGTTGCCAAAAATTTATGTGTGATGAGGTGCATTCAGATAAGATTGAATATATGCCAGAACACAATGAGTTGCACTCATTCTTCTCTACTTGGATCCTACATTGAGAAACTGATAGTTTTGTTATTGTGATGCCTTTGTGATCTACATTTGTTTTCTTTTCATTCCTCCGGTTCAACTGTATATTCTGACCTCTTTCATTTATCTTGGGACAGCCTCCTGGGTAGAGTCATGAAGCTGAAAAATAGTGCAGTGGAGACTTTTAAGGAGAACAATATGATTTTCACTTCTGAAGGAAATTTCCACTCTAAAAAAATGCGAGAAGACTATGTTGCTAGTCCAAACCAAGTAGATGTTGTTCAGACAAGATGCAAATGGATAATTGGAGATGTAACGGAGGTCTTGGATCGCAACACATGGAAGCTTGGAAAGATCTTAAAGATGCTAAAGAACAATTACTTTGTTATCAGGCTTGCTGATTGCATCCAACTGAAAGAGTTCCACATGTCTAGCTTGAGAATTCCACGTGGTCTGGAAGCTCCTCAAAGCAAGCCCTTTCATGCAGCAGATAAGGTAACATCCACTTCCTGGGATCTTTGATTAGTTGCCCTGTTTCAAATTTACATGTCCATGTGTCATACACGATTGATAGCTCATAATTCTTGTAAAATTAGCGCTTAGGATCTTTGATTCATCATGCTTAGTTTACAGCAACATTTGCATTTTGTGATTTTGGTGTGTCCAGTTTCATCAGTGCTGAACTGTGGGTCATCGTCAGGAGTCCCGTTGTATTGTATTGAGTGATTTCTTATGTTGTTGAAGGGAAATGCCTCACAGACTTCGACTGTTTCCAGTAAATTTATTTATTATCTGCATGGTTATTATCCATTATTCTCTTTTTGGACCACATAAATGCTTCTTCTTCTGTATAATCGCCCTGTTCATCCAGCTTATAATCCGTTCTTTTCAGCTTGTTTTTTCAATCGGAATAGTGTTTTTCTCTCACAACAAATCGGCCAATAGTGTTTTTCAGCCGGCTTATCAGCATAGCCGAACGGGGCCAATGTAGCAGACAGAACTAGGAAATCTATCACAGCTTGTCAAACATCAGAATTGTGTCATGACATGCTCTCCTTTTTAAGTTAGAGTTGTTATCTTGCTCTGTCTTATCTATTTTTCGAAAATAGAAGTGAAGTTAGGTTTTGCTGTGGTACAAGTCTTTGTGCATTTCATCTGAGGCATTTCACCTCAGGTCTCGTTGCATTGCATCGTTGAGCCCTCTATAGATTCTTACATTTGGGAGCTATAGAAACACATATGGTGATTATACCAGCATGTTGCTGACTTGAGCTGCACAGTCTGAATATGGCTGCTGTCAGATGTGATACTTCACTCACATATGTAGGATTTGTTTGCCACCAGAGGGCCGCCAATCTTGTAGCTTTTTTTATTAACAGTTTGTGACTGCAGAAGAACTGATTTTTGAAACAAAATGACTGAAGCTTGAAGCATTGGGCCATCTTTTGCCACCAATGTGTTGTGCATTTACCTGTCCAAACAGACGATCTTACCGTTGATCATCTCCCTTTTAGGCCACCGGACGCGGTGAACGCCGACCTGCTGATGGCGCCTTGCCTGGCACAAGAGCTGCGCAGCAAATGGGTCATCGAACAACCTACGATCTGGGGAGCAGTGGCAAGAAGCGGAAAGCAGCCGCAGATGCCTCTCGCCATCCGAGAAGAGCAGCAGCACACCCCCGAAACGCCGTCGCAGCCTCCAACCTGAACGGCGGCATGACCGACAGCTACCTGCAGAGCTCTTCACAGGCCATAGAAGACGCCGAATGCTCGGTGGCCAGCTGCAGCGTGAACGACCTGTGCCGCCTCGGCAATGGCGGCAACGCTAAGCGGCGCCCCGCCGCCGCAGGGTGCCTCCCAGACGACGCCATGTCCGCGTGCCCGTGCACGCCCGGGGACGACGAGGAGGAGGAGCCCGCGGCGGGCGTGCACGGGCTGGAGCTGGAGGCGTACCGGTCGACGATGCGGGCGCTGTACGCGTCGGGGCCGCTGACGTGGGAGCAGGAGGCGCTGCTGACGAACCTGCGCCTGTCGCTCAACATCTCCAACGAGGAGCATCTGCTCCAGCTCAGGCGCCTACTGTCCTCGTGATCGTTGGCGCTTGGCATTGTCAGCCACTCTGGTCCTGGCCTTCTCTGTCGTCTCCAGCGTCAAGCGTCGGCCATGCCCGTCGGCTTCGGCGGCCGAGCGCCGTCCTCTTCGGCGAGCCTCTTGCTTTTACTGTTCTTGCTACATGGTTCTCCACCGTCTGTCTAGTCCAGGTAGAATCCTATGTTTGCCAGTGTCGACTCGAGATACCGATGTATACAGGGGACTCAGAGAGAGACGCCTGCATCCTTGTCATGCCTTGTGTATCCTTGATATATTCTTGCTTGTAAATGCAAACATATTTACAAGTTTTTCTTTGAGGGACCATATTTACAGGTTCTTAATTTACTTGTGATTTACTGTCTGTTTATTTGTTCTTTAGGAAAAAGCTAAACGACAAGCCGAGTGATTTGTGGAGGCTTTGCTCAATCTATTTTTGCTACGTTGCTGTTCATAACACCACTGTCGTGTTCCCCAACTCCGGTGGGGCTAGTTGTTCGGGCTTGAAATGGGAGGGTTGTCCGGAGAAAAGGTGTTCGGGTTTGAGATGAGAGAGTAGTCCAGAGAGAAAAGAGTTGAGTATGCATGGTCTTTATGGAATATCTATAGACACTTATCAGAAGTTCACGACATTTGTGAATGTAAAATCATTTAAAACATTAAAAAAATATAGTTTTTTTCAACTATTTCTCTTTTTCTTTGCATCAATTACATATGTTGTATGATTCTACATTCATCGGCTAATAGGTACATTAATTTGTTAGCCAAACATATAACTACTCACTCGGCTCAAGCCTCTGCTATTAACTAGCTCAAACACCTTAGCTAACTAAAGTACTTGTTAGCTAAATAATTAGTCAACTTTAACTAATTTAAATAACTTTTTAGTTATAGGTAGTAAGCTGATCAAAAAGACCCTGAGCATACTTAGAGGCTACCATGTTTTAGCGGCATGGCTAGCGCCCGGACGCCCGCGCCTGCCCCACCACCTGCGCATGCTGCTGCGCTTGCCCGCCCGTCCTGCACCTGCTGCTACGCCTACACGACATCTGCGACTCCGCGCGCTCGCCTGTCGAGCTCTTATTGCCACGACAAGATGGAGATGGAGGGAAGAGAAGGGAGGCAAGGGAGAGGAGAGGAGAAGGCGAGGCGCGCCGTGCGAGGTAGGAGGCGAAGCCCTACGGCAGGCTGCTGTCTGTCAGCCACCGGCGCCATTGCAGTATATGCAACACTCAATCTACTTTTGAAACATCCAGATGAAACATTTGTAGCATACGTCTAAAGACAGATGGAACACTTAAAATATGAGATTCAAACATGCGTGTATAACTATTTGCAACATGTGCAACACCAAGATCTACTTTTGAAACATTCAGATGAAACATTAGCAATATACGTCTGAAACACATGAAACGTAGGCTTGCAACATGCATATCTTTTGCAACATCCAAATGAAACACTTGAAACATGCGTCTGAAACACCTGAAACATTTGAAAACATACGCTTTGCAACATGCGTAAATTGTAAGTGCAACATATAGAACACCTCGGATATATTTTTGCAACATCTAGATCGAATAATTGAAACATAAGTCTAGAACGTCTGAAACACTTGAAATAGGGCAGGTGGCGAGCTGTGGTAGCCAGCAAGCTCGGGTTAGGGGACGTCAGCCCAACGTACACCTCCGCTGCAAGACGTCGGCTCGTCGCTCCTCCGACGATTCTCCTGCGCCTGCTTGCTGCCCAGGCTCGCGCCTGTCGCGCGTGGCTTCTCCAACGTGGTTGTTGCTTGGCCGCAGTCGTCCAATGTCGTCCGCTCGCAGGAGATGGGGTGCAGTGCGACCGGCTATGTGGTGCGGTGCGGTGGGGGAAGACCGGAAGGGGGCGCAGCAGGGGCGGAGTGGGGCGGGCATATGCACGATGACACTGTGACACCGATGTGAGTGAGTGGAGAAATTTTCAGAGATGGAAGAGACTTAGAGATACTGTTGAACCTGTCCGCTGCACAGTGCCGACCCTAAGGGAGGGGCACGGGGTGCGACGGCCGAGGGCTCAGGCGAGAGAGGGGCCCAAGCCCAGGTATACAATCCCCTAAACCCTATAGTAGAAAGTCCATTAGCAAACATCGTCCTTTCTATTCTTTGTAGTTTCCCCACGTAGCCACGCGAGCAGCCGCGACGTCCGTCTGCGAGACCGCGACTCGGAGAGGAAGAGTCGCGCGAGTGCTGAAGTGCGCGGAGCCGCGCCGCCGTGGAGACACAGACATGACGCACGACGGCGGGTCGGCGGCGATCAGGCTCCACTGCTCCAGGCTCGACAACAATGACTTCTTGCAGTTTTGCGATTCGGATCAGCCGATCAGTCCATTAGAGTCCAAACCCTAGATATTTTTTCCTTGTTTGTTTTTAATCCAAATTAATTATTTATACTGAATTTCGGCCGATTAGTTCATCAGAGTCCAGGCCTTAGGTATTTTTTCCTTGTTTGTTTTTAATCCAAATTAATTATTTGTATATTATTTTAGACTTCTAGTAATCTGCATTCGTATAGTTGTGTTTTTCATCTAATTTAGGTGTTAGGATTTTATAATGTTACCTAAGAAACATTTGTCAGGGACTAGAAAAGAAAATGAAATAGACAAGAAAATCAATTTGTTTAATCACAAAATGGTGTTATACATAAGTATTTTTTTGCTTCAAGTAGTGCTGTGCCTGTACATATAATTGAATTTGTTTTCATTTTACAAGTAAAATTAGCATTTATATATATTACACGTGCTATTCTACACACTATTCTACAACCAAATGTTATACTGAACAAAATTTAGTACTGTTCAGTAGTCGCGTTTCAGAATGTAATATTGATAGTGAACGAGGTTTAGTTGTACTCAGTATTTTTATGGTCAGTTTTTGTTAGCACTGCCATTATATATATTATAAAATAATATTTTATACATCGTGTAGAGGAGATGTAGCGACGCGTTCGCCATCCTCCAAATCCTGGGACCGGCACTGCCGCTGCGCAGGCCCAGGAAGGCACGTATGGGATGGACGACCACGTGCAAACATTTAGGCCTTGTTTAGATTTCAGATTTCACCCCAAATTATACTATGTAAAAAGAAGATTTCCCATCACATCAAAATGCCGACACATATATGGAGTACTAAATGTAGATGAAATCAAAAACTAATTGTAAAGTTTTGTTGTACTTTGCGAGACGAATGTTTTAAGCCTAATTAATCAATGTTTGGACAATTATTAGCAAATAAAAACAAAATTGCTACAATGTTCAACAGTGATTCGGGCATCTCCTATTTGGGCATCTAAACACGGCCTTAGAGCAACTCCAACGGTTTTGCATTTTTTGTTTGGCAAAAGATGGAGTTTGCAAACTCTCAAATCAATATGTGAAGGAGAAAAAAGTTATCTCCAACGGTTTAGCAAAATTGACTTGCCAAAATCCAAAAAAGGAAACCCGGCGGCGCGGAGAGGGAAGAGCGCACGCGGGAGTAGTGCGTGAGACGGAATGCCAAGCCGATCGCGAGCTTGCATATATGCCAATCCATCTCAGGATTTTGCCAAGTTAATAAAAATGCAAAGTCCATTTACCAAACTGTTGGATAGGAGTTTTATAGACTTTTTTGTAAAAACAGGAATGCAAAGCCCATTTGCAAAACTGTTAGAGTTGCTATTACGATGTTTTAGCTAAGGTGGCGGTGCGCACCACTTTTGCTCACAATGACCGGTAGTAACGTAGATTTTATTCGGTCGCACTGTTATTCCTGACCGGTAGCGGCATAGCGCAACGTCTGGGAGTCTCGTGGGGAGTTTGGCAATCGATTCGCTTGGCAGATCTTTGATGAGAATTCCTTAGCAAGGGTGTTACACGTGCCAAACTTTCTGTACCCAAAGTATGATATAAAGCCTAATGTGTGACTTTGATTTCTTTCGCCTGTCATCTAAGTCCTACTAATATAAAGTCCTGTGTGAGGTAGGACTTTTGCTCTAGCTTCACAAAACTCAGTCTGTTCGTTTCGCTACATTATTGTGGCTGAAAGTACTGTTCGCTGGTTTATTGTGAGAGAAAAACACTGCTGGATGGCTGCTGATTCCGCTGAACCAGCGAAACGAACAGGGCGACTGTTTTTCCAGTTTCTCTTGCCAAATAGGTTGGGATGAAATAGTTTCTCCTTAAAAGCTTGTTTACAGCTTCTCTCACCTGCAGAGTTCCTCAGGTGAAGTTAAAAATACTATTTTTTTTTGAGGGAACCACGAGATTCCATTAACCTCGTGAACCAGATAAATCACTGGCCACCAGCATATGAATATTGGTTGGTAGATTACAGGTAGAAACACTATATCACCCTAACACGGACTACCAAATCTAGCCACTCATGTACTACTTTATTACAAATGCGTGGAGCATAAGAAACTCGAGCTTCTGATAACTCCGTAGTGAGTAGATCCTTAAGTTCATACACAACACAAGACCCCCCATCATCGATAACCTGAAATCAGTGGATTGCAAAGCTTGCGTAACCATCATGGTGTCTGCTTCAAGGACAACTCTGTCCATACCCAAGTGCATTGCTGCATTGATCCCCTGGATGCACGCCATCAACTCAGTTTGCCAGGGCTGTAGCGCGCGCTATTTTCCCTGCTCCCGCTTGGATAACCTCTCCTTCATTGTTCCTGCTATCATCTTTCTCTCTGCTATCTTCACTGAGAATCTGTTTTACCAAACGTTTTTTAGAAACAGCTTTAGCTTCACTGATCAAGCAGCTTTACGGAGCTAAAATAAAAAAAATAATTATTAGTGAAGCTGAGATGTACTTAAGAGACCCTAAATCTTAATGTGTGACTTTGGCTTCTTTCAGCTGCCATCTAAACCAGGGAGGTGCTGATTGCTTTTTTTTTCTTTATGGAGTTTCATCCAAATTTGAGCTAATGCTAGCTAATAGTCTAGCTTACTATGACCTGTTATTTTACTAACAACTATTTCGTTAGCGAGAAAAAACCAACAAATTGCAGCTTATTGTTAGCTAGCTAATTTTTACTGAGAGCTATTAGGCAGCTGACTATTAGCAGCTGAAAGATTCAGGGTCCTTATACTAATCGGAGAAGTTGAAGTCGCTCAAGATAATACAAGCGCCCAGTTGTTGCCGAGGAGAGAAAAAGAACTTCGTGTCCAGTGACGCTGAACACGCAGCACGGCAGCAGCCTGTGAAGCACTAATCTAACTGGAAAACAGTAAACACCTAGACGACAGACACGTACGCACGTGTCGCAAGACGCCACCTCCTTCGGCAAGCAGGACACGTACTCCAGCTCGTCGCCGAACGTGTCAAGTCGCCAGCCGTATAAGGACTTGACCGATCGTGCAAGTGTTCCAGCCGATCTCCCCTTGCCTTGCCTTTTTGTTTTCTGTAGCCTATCGTCCTCGTGTATGCCAAAGATAGGAAGAGCAGAGCGCAACGATGCCGGTCAGCCTCGTGACGACGTCGCTCCTCCCGCCGTGCCGCGCCGCCGCGTCGTCAGCGCGCGCCATGCGTTCGTTCGCGCGCCGGCCGTCGCCTTCCTCCGCCGGGCTCGTCGGCGTGCGCTGCCACGCCGCGACGCCGCCGACGGAGATACCGGGCAGGATGACGCCGCCCGAGGTGCCTGGCACGGACCGCCCGCCGTCCGAGGTGCCAGGGACGAACCGCCCGCCGGACGAGTTGCCGAGCATTGACACCCCGCCAGAGTTCAACGCGCCGCCGGGCGTGGACGTGCCGATGCCGGGGCGGCCAGTGCCCGGGCCGGAGCTGCCGGGCCCCGCGATGCCGTCGCCGCCGGTGCCGGAGGTCCCGACCGTGCCGCCCAACCCCGACGTCCCGCCGCCGCAGCTCCCAGAGGTGGACCCGCCCAGGCCGCCGCCCGAGGTCGTCCCGCCGCAGCCGCCGGGCGCCGCGACCGTGCCGCCTCCCTTTGTGTAGCTGCGCCGTCCGTACACGGCGCGGGCCGGGCCAGGTGGACAGGGCGGGCGGCACGCGGTTGAACCACGTAGGAGTAAGTGTACAAAGTACGGAGTAGTTAGCATGCTGTTCACGTTTGTACAAGTTTGCTTTCAGTTTCAACAAGGAGCTACCAAAGTCGAGAAAGGCCGGTGCCGTACCTTAGCTTGGTGTGATCTGTGATCATGAGCTCGTGGCAATGGCGCCCGCTGAGCGCCTGAGCCAGACCAAGTTTTTTTTTTTTAGGCACAGACCAAGAATTCATTCAACTGGGACATGCACAGCTTGTTCAAAAAAAAAAGGATAGCCTGTTTGGTCCGAGCGGGGACTCGCAGCTCGAATTTGCCGTCTCGTCCGGCTCCCCCTCGGCCCCTCCCTTGATTGGAGTTTTTGACTCGTGGTCGTGTCTGCCTTGGGCCTGTGCCGGTTTCCGCGGATCCGGCCTGGTCTTTGAATTAGCAGCTGTGCACTGTGCTGCTCATTATGGGCCTCCATCGCTTAGAATTCGCTTTGGGCTATTACTCTGCTCGAGTCGAAACCGAGCCCAGGTGGCATGGGAGTTTCCGTGGGCCAGACGCGGGGAGGCCCGCGAGGCCGAGCAAAGAGGGCAGCGAGTCGGCGCATCTCAGGATGAAAAGCGTGGCCGTCCTGTGCTGTCCAATCCCGCGGCGCCAGCACGAGGGGTACGGCGGCCGGCGGGCGGCCGCGCCGTTGGAAGGGCCTGTTTAGGCGGTGAAATTTTTTTTAGGTTGACTACTGTAGCACTTTTTTGTTTTATTTGGCAATTTATATCCAATTATGGACTAATTAGGCTCAAAAGATTTGTCTCGTAATTTACAACTAAACTGTGTAATTACTTTTTTCTTTCGTCTACATTTAGTACTCCATACATATGCCGCAAGATTTGATGTGACAGGTACTATAACACTTTTTGGGTTCCTTTTTGAACTAAACGGCTCGAAATTTTGGTGCGCCCTTCCATCTGGCGCCCGGGGGCCGGGGCAGCGGCGCGGCGGCGGCGATCTCTCTGCAGCACGCTAGCTACTACTGCCTGACGATCGTCAGTACAGGCGCGCTTGCTGAAATAAATCCTCCGTCTAAACAACTACGGAGTACTCTGGTACTCCCTCCGTCTAAGGCTGTGATAAGTTCCCACCAAAATTTTTTCACTCATTACATCGAATGGCTGGATACATGCACGAAGTACTAAATATAGATAAAAAAAACTAATTGCATAGTTTAGTTGGAAACCACGAGATGAATCTAGTGTATACATATGCTAATGACGGCTTAATTAGGCTTAATAAATTCGTCTCGCGGTTTCCAGGCGAGTTATGTAATTAGTTTTTTAATTAGTATCCGAAAACCTCTTTCGACATCGTATGAAACATCCGATGTGATACCCAAACCTGTTCGCTTGTGCTGAAAAACAAGCTGAAACACTGTTCCAGCTGATTTTTGTGAGAGAAAAACACTGTTTCGGCTGAAAAAACAAATTGCAAAATATAGATTATAAGCCGGCTGAACAGGGCCTAAACAAGGCCTAAACAACTTTGACAAAATATATATTAAAAATTATTAATATTTATGGTATATAATTAGTGAAGGGCAGGTCTGGTGCAGTTGGTGAGTGCTAGCTCGCCGAGTCAGCAGGTCCTGGGTTCGAAGCCGTCTCTCTGCAGAATTTCTGCGAAGGTAAGACTTTGCTTCGGTTATTCCTTTCCCCTGACCCACTCGTGTGGGAGCCTCTGGCACTAGGTCTGCCCTTTATGGTATATAATTAGTATCATTGAAAAGATCTTTGAATCTAGTTTTTTAATAAATTTATTTGGAGATACAAATGTTGCACGTATTTTCTATAAATCGAATTAAACTTGTGACATGCACACCAACAACGCCAGATACTCTGGGACGGAGGGAGTACGTAGCAATCTAGCCATGGATGCTCCCTCGTGTTCTAGGTCACGGATCGCGGGACCATTGGCCTGTTCGCTTGGGCTGATTTGGCTGGCTGGAAGTACTGCTGGCCGGTTTTCTGTGAGAGAAAAATACTGCTGGCTGGCTGGCTGATTTGGCTGAGCGAAGTGGCTGATCTAGGGTTTGAACCATCGCTACTAAGGCCTTGTTTGGTTCCAAAAAATTTTGCAAAATTTTTCAGATTCTCCGTCACATCGAATCTTTAGACGCATGCATGAAACATTAAATATAGATAAAAAATAAAACTAATTACACAGTTTAGACGAAATTCACGAGACGAATCTTTTAAGCCTAGTTAGTCTATGATTGGATAATATTTATCAAATAACAACGAAATTGCTACAGTAGCATTTCCCAAAAAATTTCGGGAACTAAACAGCCCCTAATTGCACAGCCGGAGTAGTTCAACAACGTTTGCCGCTACAGAAAAGGTTAGCAGAGCGATCGTACGCAGGCCGTTTGGACTGTGGTACATGAGCCGCATTCATGGACGAACGCGCGCCGCACAGGGCTGCCGGCTGCGCTCCTCCTTTGATAGCCGATGCAGGCGACCGTAGTAGGCGCAGGACCACCACCAGCAGGCAGCAGCACCCCGCGCGCGCTCACGCACAGGCACAGCACGCGCGAGGAGACACGCGCACGCCGCATACGCATGTCAGCATGTTGCTGGCGCTAGATGCTAGCCGCCAGATGTTGTTGGAGGTTAACCTGATCTTTGTGGATTCTGACCTTTTGGCTTGGCTAATATGTCCCATGCTGGAGATATTTTCGAGACTCCTGCTTTGCCAGTGCGCGCGGCAGACTGGTTAGCATTACTTTCATGGCCTGCTGGCTACGTTCATACTATGCGAGTGGAAGTAGAAATACAACATACGTATACTACATGGCCTCGTTTGGTATGCTCGCCCAGCAACAAATCCTTGCCTTCAGAGGCATCGAGATGAGCTTGTCCAGGTTCCAAACTTCAGCTCATCTCCGATTTCTTGCCTTACCATTTCCAAACTTCAGCAAAGAAATCAAACCGCTACGTACATTCTTGCCTGGCTGCTAAGACGATCTGCAGTTTAAGTTAAAGATAAATGCATAAATGCAGTTGGTCATACACCGATTTAAAATATGTTTGGCGAAATTAGGACAATCTAATTAGTTTATCATTTTAACTGATTACCTTGCCTCAATGTTATATAGGAGTATTTATTTCTAAACGGAGGAAGTACCTCTTTGATACATTTATCAAATTAGATTATGATATAACTCATTCTCAATGCAAAAATCTATTTAGTTTATTATTTTTACCGATTACCTTGTCTCAAACGTTATATATTTGATTTCAAAACGGAAGAAGTACCTCTTTGATACATTTACCAAGTTAGATTAATATCAAAATATTCTCAATGTGAAAATTAACGAACCTGGAACTAAAGACAAATGTATTTGTTTTGACCTTTGACATGGTTACATGCCAGTGTGGTAGTATGATTCTGTATTCATGAATTCTTCTGTTGGAGTTGCATATGGCTTCATGTTCTTTGTTTTTTGTTTGAACAAACGTAGAAGCGAGATCGAGTAAGAACAAAACTGTCGTAACTGGTTACTGGCTGGTGAAAGTATCTAGCACTGTTCCCAGATGTGTGCAGTGCAAAAGCCTTCACCTGGGCCTGTACAAAAGCTCCAAAGTACAGTAGAGAAACGTAGAGCTCGTTACATTTTGGCAAAACAATGCATTCTCTTGTAAACAGTACCACCATTTTGGTGCCGATCCGGACTTGCGTTGCATTCTTTGGTCCTGTCAAAGTACAGGGAGCGAACAGTGACAGTCTTGATCGAGCTGCTGTCACTGCTCTCACATACTGTACGAGTACCACCACCTCCCCTCCAGCTAGCTAGCCATCCAAAGCGCACCCAGCCATCTGGGTGAGCCGCTGGAGAGTAGTACGCTGCCGCGGCTTTGGATGTGAGAGGTGAGGAGCACAAGTACGCATGCATATATGCCGAAGAGGACCACCTAAGCTCTGCTAAGCATCTCTAGGCCTGCATCTGCTAAGAGATCTTAGATCAGTGCAGTACTGCATCTGCGTATGGTGCTTTAACCGACCATGGACAGTGGTGTACGTGGACCACAGGCAGGCTTGAGGCTTGTTAGATCAAGGAGTGTACGTAGAGTACTAAATTCAAAGGGTATATGGAATGTCTAATCAAGCAGCACGCCTGTCATATTGTTTATTCGATCTTTTCAGGATGATGAAATTTGGGGCGTTCAGTCGCTGAGCAAGGTTTGCAAGGACTCGCCCATGGGATTAAGCCTCCTCTTACCGGTCTACTCAAGTGAACAGAAACTTCTAAGGCGTGGTGAGCATTTGTGACCAGCCAAAACAAGTCAAAAGCTTACTAGCATATTAATCCGTCTCATAAAAAGAGTCGCTATGGAAATCGTGCTAGTTGAACTTCCTCAACTTTAACTAGATTTATAGAAAATACGTGTAACATTTATATCTCCAAGAAAATATATTATGAAAATATATTCAATGATCTATCTAATGGTACTAATTATATACCATAAATGTTAATATTTTATTAAATATATTTGATCAAAATTAAAAGTTGTTGACTTTTTAGGAAGCGAGAATGACTCTTTTTTGGATGGAGGGAGTAGAATTTAAGAACAACTCGCCCACCAACAAAATTGTGATCCGACCAGTTCCTCGCTGAACTAGGCGAGGTGAGCATTTGTTGCAGGATCAGGAACTGCCTATTCTGTTTGCATCTCCCACTTGCTTTAGTTACATAAACTTTGCTGCATATATACATAACATTTGCCTTTGTTAATCTAAAGTCGTAGACATGTTGTATGTGTTAGCAATAACCATATAGATGATGATCTCAAAAGAAAAAAATCCAATAGAGATCCATATACAAAACTTTTATGATATATACATGATGCCATTCATCCTTTTGTACTGGCTCTTCCACTATCTAGTATGTGAATCTTTTGATCAAATCATTGGTCAGGCAATTCAATTTGTTTCGTATGTGTATGACCGATTACTTCAGTACTATGCACCCTATAAGTCTATAACTAGGAAGCATCTGTTTACTTGCAATTTTTTACTTACATATGTTCTACCGTTACAGTAGTGGTCCACCATACATAATACTCTTTGTTCTAAATTAGGTCACTTTATATTTATCCTATGTTAAATTTCTCTAACTTTAATAAAGTTTTTAGAGAAATACACTAATATCTACAAGTTTAAATAAATGCACCATTAAACAAATTTTATGGACATTTCAATGAAACTAATTATACCTTGTAGATGTTGATTATTCATTAACTTGAGCTTAAAAAAAAGATTATTCATTAACATCGTTAAAGTTAGAAAAATGACTTTTGCTACTGTTAAAGTGGTAATTTAGAATCGAGGAGGCCATCTCTTATCAATGTTTCTGGGGGAACGGTTTCGAGAAATTCACAATTGTCTGCGTTTGTATATATAGATAGATGAAAGACACGCATGCATGCTGCCTGATTCCCCCATGCATGCAGGACACGGCTCATGGGGCTCAGCTTTAGCTGTAGGTCTTGTTTAGATTCCAGACTCGGGGTGGCCGCGGTGCCACCCGGATACTGTAGCATTTTTGTTTTTTCCTAATAATTGTTCAAATCTTGATTAATTAGACTTAAAATATTCGTCTCGCAAAGTACAACAAAACTGTGCAATTAGTTTTTGATTTTATCTACATTTAGTACTCCATATATGTGTCGGCGTTTTGATATGATGGGGAATCTTCTTTTTATACAGTGGAATTTGGGGATGAATTCTGAAATCTAAACAAGGCCGTAGTTACAAAGATCCATATGGACAATCGCTATGCTGGTTTTATGTAGCCCCATATGGCCTCTGTCCTAGCGTAAATACATGCTACTGCCCTTGGACCTTGTTTAGATGTCTAAATTCACCCTTAAATTTCACTATGCAAAAAGAAGATTCCCCGTCATATCAAAATACCGGCACATGTATGAAGTACTAAATGTAGATAAAATAAAAAACTAATTGTACAATTTTGTTATACTTTGCGAAACGAACATTTTGAGCTTAATTAATCAATGTTTGGACAATTATTACCGAATAAAAACAAAATTGCTACAGTACTGCACAGTGCAGCACAGTGAATTCGGTGAGCCCCGAATTGGGCATCTAAACAGGCCCCAACTGTCAAAATCCTGCCATTTCTCCTCGTCTGGTGAACATTATTGAATCTAACTCCTCAGAAAAAGAAAAGATGAACACATTGAGTCGAACAAACTCTCAATAGCATGAAAGAGTGCGATGTTCATTTTTGTGCTGAATTCGTCTCTGCAGGTTTGTTATGATAGTTTCAGTTTACTAACTAAGTCGGGTTCTAGTTGGTTTATTACTGCATGCACTTGCTGCATTTTGAAGTTCTTATTACTACTGCCTGATATTGCTTCTTACACGCTGCTATTTCTACTGGCAGCTGGTTTTCTATCCAACTATGATAAGGAATGCTTCACTGATAATGTTAAACAAAGATGAACTTAGAGATCATAGGCAGCTGTCGGCTGTGGCTGCTACCAGCCTGCGAGCAAAGGTATGTTACTCACAGCCATCAGGTTAGGTCCCATTGCGTACTTGCAAAATCATTTATTTTGTGATGTCTGTTGTACAAATTGGAGAAACACATGCACAAACATAAAAAGGCTCAGCAAGAATATCTTTTCCTGATGCTCGTAATTAAAGAGCATGCTTCCCTGTGCTAGCATGCATCTTCTCTATATGCCATAGAAAAGACAAGATCTTGAAAATGCCTAGTTCGATTACCAAACTAACAAGCACGAAGGCATAAATAAACTAGCGCACAGTGAAGGCACATCGTCGTGGGACTCGTGGCTTTTCTCTTTGGCCTTGCTCTCTGTTGCTAAGCCGAGGTACAGTCAACAAGGCTTGACTAATGAGCAATGAGTAGTCTCCCTCGCTCTACACGCATGCATGCAAAAGGCAGTAGCGACCTAGCGGCCGTGCTCCTTTTCCTCCCTGGCTCCCTGCAGCAGCTCTGCAGCCCATGCGAGAAGAAAGGCGTCGTCGACAGTATTTGATTTTACGGAGGATCTGGTGGCGGTCCTACCAGGCTAGCTCCTATGCTAGCTACTCCCTCCGTCCAAAAAAAAAACATGTAAGAAGTCAAATATTCTTAATCTTGACTGAATATATATGATAAAGTATTAATGTTCATGATACGTAATAAGTATCATTAGATTAATTATAGAATATATTTTCATAATAAACCTAATTGAAGATATAAATGTAGATAATATCTTCTAGAAACTTAGTCAAACTTAAGATTATGTTAACTCCTCGTAAAACGAGATTTACATGTTTTTTTTTGGACGAAGAGAACAGTAGCTAAGTATCGTCACATCCTCAGCTACAGCCCACAGCCACACCGGGAGGACGAACAAAAAATATAACTGTTTGAAAGTACAAAGAGTGCGTGCATGGTCGGCTATTTTACAGTTTGCATCTTGCAGATGGGAATTTATTTGCAGTTTAAAGCCTGCCATCCACTTGGCAGCTACTCTCTCTCCATCTTAAAACAAAAAAAAAATCTTACACAACAGTAGCATTCAAGGTTTCTCCTAATAATGATGTCATAACATTCTCCACCTAGACGATATATTGATGATTGGCTCTTAATAAATAGCCATTTGGTGACAAATACACTTTCGGATTTTGTTGGTGCTACTCTATTCAGGATTCTCTATCACTATTCAATAATTTATAGCTAATATTAGTTGGGTACTGTTTTGATTCAAGAGCTAAAGGTGGCTAAATTGGCGGTTTTGCCTATAATACCCTAAACCTTTAGAGATATGTAAGAAGACAAAACTGTTCTTTCATATCTATTAGGAAGTAGCTGGTATTAAGATATGTTGGTACAGCTAGAGATATAGAATTGTTATTTAGATGTTCGTCTAATAATTAGCTAGCTTATTATATAGCTTTCTTATCAAAAACTAACTTTTAGCTTGCTAATTATTAGCTAGGTGGAAAATCTAGATTAGTCTATTCGGTACTAGTGCTAGAGTTTGTTGACATTCAGAGTTATATAAGTCTCGCGCAACATCATACTCTCCCTTCATTTTATAAGACTTTTGGCTTTTCTAGATACATATTTTTTCTATATATTTAGATATATATACACTTAAAAGCATATATCTCGAAAAGACAAAACATCTTATAATTTTATAAACAGTATTTCTTTAGCAAATATAATGAAACTATTTCTTTAGTATTTGGTTGGAGCGAGCTTGATATAATGGCTCCATTCTACTTTAGTACGTCGGCTCCACTGTCATTCTCACATCCAGTGAATGTAAACTGTGTCGTAGGAATTTCCTAGAATGAATTGGTTCATTATATACGAAGACATTCTCATCTTAGGGCGTGTTTAGTTCAAGTGGTGTAAAGTTTTCAGGGTACTGTAGCACATATGTAACTATAGCAATTAGTGTTCAATCATAGATTAATTAGGTTTAAAAGATTCGTCTCGTAAAATACATGCAAACTGCGCAATTAGTTTTTTATCTATATTTAATGCTCCATATATGTCTCCAAACATTCGATAGGATAGGGTGTAAAGTTTTTGGGTGGAAATTGAACACCCCCTTCAACTGTTATTATGTCTTTTCTTTTGTCCGCCAACCAAACATACAAATAACTGAAATGGGATAACTTCATTCCACGACATCTCATAACTAAACACATAGAAACCTTTAAGTTTAAACCCGCTGTGATACCGTACACGGATACGTGCACTGTAGTCGTCATCCCTGCGGCGCCCATGCGCCTACGCTGCTTTTGCTGCCGTTGTTGTCTCCTCTATGGATCTAGTAGCCTTCTAGGTGCCTAGGCCTAGACAAGAGCCTTAGCTTGTCCTATCAGTCTGCTAGCTTATCCTGCCACGACTCTTCTTCCAGATCTCCGGTCTCTTTCTTGCTTTAGACTGTCCGCAGTGGCATACTCTAAAAGATACTCTAAAGCTTTAGAGTATGAATATAGAGTAAAACTTGCTGCACTGGATACTCTAAAACGATACTCTATCCTTTCTCTTACTCTATATTTAGAGTAGTACAGTGTTTACTCTATAGTGCGCAGGGCGGGCCCTACTAGCTAAACCAAGGGAAAAATGTTATAATTCACAAACCAAAAATCCAAATTAAATTTCGATTGCACCATTAAGTTCGTCTCAATAAATCCTTCAAAACTAGATCACTCATGGATATATTTAGATAAAGTGACAAGTGGGTCCCACAGTAGATAGAGTGGATAGAGGATGATATAGAGGATGGATGGGTGCGGAAGAATTGAGTATAGAGGAGAGAATCTTACTGACTAGGACGTATAGAGGTTGAATATAGAAGACCATGAGTGCGGATAGCCTTATTACCACAACAACTGTAATGACATGAAAATTACTCTGGCGATGACTGTAAACAGTTTGGAATGCTTGGTTGGGGAAGGGAATGCGTTTGTAATGCTTGAAGTCGCAGATAAATTCAAACAAAATTGAGTTTTATCATCCCTTTATGTTGCTTGTACAATGAATAATACGTTTATTTGCAACATGGTAGAGTTTACACTGTCTAGGTTCAAGCTGGACGCTTGCCGGCTCGGCACACAGTGCCCTGGTTCAGCAGTCAGCACTCAGCAGTCTTGGCACTGTTCACGAACCTGGAAGTGAATGTGACTGCAAAGCGCAAAGAAGTTATTCTCAAGCAAGCCGTGAATTCAGAATCGGCTGCAGCTGGTGATGTATGGCTGGTGCATGTTGCTGTGTGCTCTAGTTTGATGACATCATTGCCAGTACCGGTGATTCCTTCCAAATTCCATTTCTTCATCAATCGTCGGTTATAACTAGTATTTATGATCCTCTGTTTATTATTATGATATTAAACGAGAGGTGCCCTTCGTTAGCTATACTGAAGAGCAGCATTAATCTAGTATTTTAGACTAAAATATACGGTTTTGATTCGTAATAATCGTGCACGAGAGGTGCCCTTCGTTACCATGCATCTTCGTCCTTGAGTTGCTTATTAATTAGGCAAAATAGTCATTTTGATCCCTCAATAATCTTCTGGTACTCAATTTTATCACTCAACTTTCAATATGACTATTTCAATCCTTAAACTTTACTTTTGGGTTCAATTTAGTCTGGAACGGGGGACTGAAATAGTCATTTTGGAAGTTTAAGGACCAAGAGGCTATTACGCCTTAGGTCTTCAAGTTTTCCATTTTGTCAAACTTAGAACCAAGATGGCCTTTTCCTCAATTTTGACCTAGAAACTTAATTCTGTAACAGAAAGTTTCACAGATGCATCTTTAAAGCTCTTTTTTTTCTCTTTCTTTTTTCTGCATTCAAATTTAGGAAATTGAATATATGAGTTTTAGTGTTCACTGTCAATTTTTGTGTGGAAGTTTGATTTGGTTTGGATCTAAGGTTAGTTATGTGATTTGAAGTCTTTGTTGCATATCAATATACCATTTTCTGAACAATCGATAATGCCTATGATGTAATGATTGTACACAAGGCCACCAGCCATAGTCGTTCTCTAGTTGGAATGTAATGTTAGAATAGTTTTATAAGAAGATGTTGATATTCAAAATACTAAATATGTACAGTTGGATTCACTATGGATTGTCATTTTTACTGTAAATCTATTTAATTTGCAAGTTAAACTAGTTTGATTTGAACTAGATTAGAATTCCATCCTTTCTGATATCGAGGGAGTTGATAAAAGATACCGAAATTTGTCGTTGAATTGAAAGCTTGATGACACCGGTACATGGAACACATTCTTAAGCACTTTTGCTATTAGGCCTTGTTTAGATCCATGACTAGAGTTTAAATTTTTTTCACTCTCTCCATCACATCAATCTTTGCACGCATGCATAAAACATTAAATATAGATAAAAAATAACTAATTGCACAGTTTAGTTATAAATTACGAAACGAATCTTTTGAGCTTAGTTAGTCTATAATTAGACACTAATTATCAAATACAACGAAAGTGTTAAAAAATTCTAACTTTTCACGATCGAAAAGCAGAATCACTATAGCAACCCATTAAAACGGCCGAGGCCGCATGGGGTACGGCCGGGTTTGTCTTGATTCCCCATCCCCCGATTCATCCATCAAAAACCGACGCAGTGCATCCAATTTCTTTTTGGAAAAAGTCTAATTGACCCCCCCAACTATAGGCGGTGGTCTAGTTTACCCCTCGAACTATGAAATGGTCTAATTTACCCTCTGAACTTTGCAAAACCGGCCAAATCACCCCCTCGGGCGGTTTTGGGCGGTGGTTTTGCTACAGTGCCAGCGTTTTTGCTACAGTAACAGCGGTTTTGTCTTTTTCTTTTTTATTTATTTCGTCTGAATCTTTGAAAAATCATAGTAAATCACAGAAAAATCATAAAATGGAAAATCCAATTTTGGTGGACTCCACATAAGTAGATCTACACAGTGAATATATAATATAGTATACTTTAGTACAAAGTTTTTGCTGTAAATTTTGATCTATTTTTTTCTGTAATTAATTTGAATAATTCATACAACAAAAACCACCGCTCAAAACCGCTCAAAACCACCCGAGGGGGTGATTTGGCCGGTTTTGCAAAGTTCAGGGGGTAAATTAGACCATTTCATAGTTCGGGGGTAAACTAGACCACCACCTATAGTTGGGGTCAATTAGACTTTTTCCATTTCTTTTTTCTACCTCTTTTTCGAGCCTCATGCTGCCTGCACTGCGCTGCCCCCTGCCCTGACACCCCTACTCACACCTCCAGCTCTGCAGCGGTGGCTGTCTAGGACCCTAGGCCTCTAGAACCCTAGGACCTACTGTACATCTAGTAGCTCCTAGCCCCTTGGCATCTTATGCACATCTGATTGTATGTTCTATTGGTTTGTTTTATAATTCGTATTTTTTAACTTGTTTTTAATTAAAATAATATTTTCTTTCGTAATAAATCTGTAAACAGTACAGTCATACCTTTTTGAAAGCGAAAGAGCTCGTAATCTCTTTCTCAGTGCCCTTTACTCCACTCAACCACTATTCTGAGCAGCTGAGAGTTGCATAAAGTTGCAATATTGTTACATCTCCCCCACAACGGCACAACCCGCTCTATAAATCATGCGCTTTGTCTTGCTTCTTGTTGTACACAATCTCTGTATCTCTTCCTCACCCATCTACCTCACTCTCTTGTAGGTCTAGTAAACTTGCCATGTTCTGTCTATCTATCCGTTTCCTTCTATAAACCATTGGTTTCTTGAGATGCCATTCCTTGCGGCTCCTCGAGTTTGCAGATCCCAGGAAGAATCAGTTTGGTAGCTGCTTCTGTTCACTGGCCATCACTTCCTTTGATTTCTTCTGTTTCTTAGAGATTCCCATCTTCTGTTCTTTGGATCTGAGATTGAAACTTCCATCTACCTAGCCATGGTATTTTATGCAACATATCTAGCCTGGAACTGCCCAAGGGAACGAGTGAAGCTGCCAGCATGATCTAGCTCTGAGTGATCACCCGAGAAGAACAACAGTTCGAGGTGGTCATGCCTTGCTAGGTCATGCTGCGGCAGCCTCACTTCTTCCCGTCGTTGGGCATAGCACGGTGGCTGTGTTCGCTTGGAGAAACAGGTAGTGATATTCTGATAGTTTAATTCCTACCTTCCAAAGTTTTAATTCTCTGCATTTATTGCGACTAGTGATATTCTGATAGTTTCACTGCCTGTTCATTGGCATGAGAAGATTCCTTTCCTTTGTGATTTTGGTCCACTTGATTTGGTGTTGATTCTGATTGATAGATTCACTGCTCAATCGTTTTATTAGTTGGTTGCTGCTGTGTTTGCTCTGAATGATAGGTTCGTAGTCGTAGTTTAAATGATTAAGATTGCTGTATGTGCATTTAGGAGTTCATTCATATCTGTTTGTAACCATTCTATTTTCTTGCTGACTTCCACTTGCGGTAGGTCGGACAGGGGCATAATCTTTACCGTAACGATGGTAACATCCTAAAATGTTGAATGCACCTTCTTTCTATATTCCTGCTGCTTGCTTGTTCTTTATGCAAGTTTCTGATCGATAGCTGACTGCTTGTGGTCCTCTCATGCTTCATTTAGTATAGATCAGTGATAAGGTCAATCATTTGCTTGTTTCGGTTGCATTCAGTCTGTTGCATGATTCTTGATCGACTGTTTGCAAGCAGACGCGCTACTAGCTTTGGCATGTAGCTGCATATTATTATCCACTCTACTTGTTCCATGATTGCAGAAGCACGTGTTTTTATTAGTAGAGCCCGCACATCATTTTTTATTTTGTTTTGTACAAATACTGCAGTAAATTCATTGCAAATTTCTGTATCTAAACAGAAGTTACCAACCCCTAGGGGCGGAATTTAATGAACTATAGTATGTTGTAGGAAAATCCTCTTAACCTAACAGTGTCTTGAAAAAAAGATAACTGTATTGTGAAAACATATATTATTTTCCTGCGAGTGCAAAGAATACAACGAGTTTTGAATGTTTGCAGTCCTGGGCAAAAATACTCACATCTACCACCAACGTTTTATTAATGTCCCTTGTAGTCCTGGGTAGAAACAGAAATACATCTCACATCTACCATGTTTAATATTACCGTTTATTTATTTGATCAACTTGATGTTGTATTATACTTGCCTAAAGTCTACATATGTTGTGAAGAATTTAGATACTCTGCGAAAAAGGCTTTTAGTTTCAGGTCCAGTCACATCGACTGTCTAATACGGGTGTTGCCTGGGTGTTTGATTCGTCTAAAAAATACTCACAATCTATATAATTAATTTTTTTAGTCTTTATTTAATAATCTATTCATGTGTCTCGATATTCATTCGATGCGATAGGGTGTAAGTTTTGGCGGAAAACTAAACGAGCCGTGCTGAGACGGGGAGCATGGTAGGCGGTACTACCTCTACCTGTACTGACGAGGTAGACGCGAATATACAATGGCCTTGTTTAGATACCTAAATTTTCGCCTAAATTTCATTGTGCAAAAAGAAGATTCTCCATCACATTAAAATATCAGCACATATGGAGTACTAAATGTAGATGAAATCAAAAACTAATTGCACAGTTTTATTGTACTTTGCGAGACGAATATTTTAAGCCTAATTAATCAATGTTTGGATAATTATTACTAAATAAAAATAAAATTGCTACAGTGTAACGAGACACTTATTATGCAAACTTTGTCTCTAAAGTTTAGAATCTAAACAAGGCAAATGTCGCTGCAGATGTGACCCAAACGTCTGAAACTCTGAATGCATGCACTGATTAAGTCGTAGTCAGGCCCTTCAATTTCTGGGCAGGAGACAGCCGTTCCTGGTGCACCAGAGCACTGATTTGCTGCCGCTACATTTCAGACTTTTCACGGATGCAAAAAATGCTCCTGTCTTGGCCATGTTTAGTTCTAAAAAAAAATTTAAGATTCCCCGTGACATAGAATGTTTGACCATATGTATAGAGCATTAAATATAGATAAAAAAATTAATTACACAGTTTGATAGAAAATCACGAGACGAATTTTTTGAGCCTAATTAGTCCATGATTGAACACTAATTGATAAATACAAACGAAAGTACTACAGTAGCAAGGCCAAAATTTTTCGCAGACCTAAACACACGCAAGTTTCTGTGGCTTGACTGTGAGGTTGTGTCTAATTTCTGTCATGTGCCATTGTATATCTTGTAAGAACATCTTGAGCGACTATCTAAGCATGCTGTCTACTCTATATGAAGCCACCTCTAACAACAAGCTATCTACTACTTGGGTATCTGGATTTGTTGGCTATCAATTTCCAGGAGGCCTATACTTCTTTTTTTCCATCCGTTTCTTCTTCGGCGCCCCCACCTTGCTTGCCGCATAACGAGCTAGCTCAGCCCGTTAAGATAACTGACTCAATTTAGCTTGCTTAATCAACTCGTTTAGCTCGCAAGTCTGACATAAAAAATACATAATAAAATCTATGCATTTATCTAAAGTTTGAGAATAGTAATAATACAAGCAATCAATCTGTAAGTCTTAAATCAAACAAAAAATTAAAATGTGATATACTATACAACTATGGTCCATACTCCATATCATAAAGAATGCAACCGAAATCCTTTATTGATTATCCATGTATCCATTTACAATAAATTCATAGTGGTAGTAATCCCAAATTTAGAGCATGTTTAGAACAAAGGAATACAAAAGTAAAACACTGGAAAAGATACGAGTGAATAGTTTGGAATGGATACTTGTTTGGAATGGAGGAAAAAAAAATAGAGGCACGTGACTCTTGGATTGGAGGGAAAGGAACTCAACATTCCTTCGTTCCAAAAACTATAAAGTGACCCCTTTGGAATCTATCCCTTCATCTTTTGATATAAACATACACTTATAGGGTTAAGTTGCCCAACCATCAACCAATTATTGTAGAGTACAAGGCAAGCCATACATCCTCAAGAAAAGAAAAAAAGTCAAGCCATACAAAACTAGTATAAGTTTAAGGAACAACTTTGTCTCATTATACTCGCAAGCTCTCGTTAACTACACGAGTTGAAATGTTGGCTTAGCTTGTTAAAAAATATAAACGAACGAGCCGGGCTACTAACGAGCCAAGTCAGGTGAGTTACTGAACTATGAACCTTTTGTATATATATAGCACTATCCATGGACGAGTCCCACCCAATCGTGCCTTCTCTCGCCCGATGACTCCTCTCCCCCTCAACCCTCGATCCTGTCTCCACGCTTGCGCTATCTTCTTCGGTCTCCCTTCGACGGTTTACCGAGCCATGGCTAGTGCCAAGCTAATGCCAAAGGTGTGTGTGGGCCTGCCGCATCTCACCGCCCTAGCCCATGCTGTTCTGTGGTCGGCAGTCGGCACTGGGCTATTCTCCGCTCCATGTCGGTGTTATACATGCCCTATGTCCCAAAATAAGTTCACTTCTAGAGTTTAGTGAAAAGATTAAAGTTAATAAGAAATTACATATATGCCGCTATAAAGATGTAATCATTGCGTCACGAGAAGAGAGAAAATAGAAAAAGATAAGCCAAGTTAGTTTGTCTTACCTCCGGAGGTACACTTATTTTGGGGAAAAATCTCTAAAAATCTCTACGAGTGCATGGGAGGAAGGGAGTACGTAAAAGACGAAGTAGGGGAAAGAGGAAAGAAATAGAAAGATCCAACCGAGGAAGGGTCAAAGTTATTTAAAAATAATTTAGGATTCTAAAATAAAAGGAGTAGAGGCTCTGTTTTATGTAATACTCCCTCCGTCCTAAAAAGCATATAAATCTCGGTTCCCGAGGAGTCAAAGAATCTTTAAGTTTGATCAAGTTTATAGATATTATCTACATTTTAATCTCTAATTAGGTTTATTATAAAACTATATTTCATAACTAATTCAATTATACTCATTACACATCATAAACATCAGTATGTTTTTATTTGTATTTAGTCAAAGTTAAGAATCTTTGACTCCTCGACAAGCGAGGGTTACATTCTTTTTTTTTTGACGGAGGTAGTCCCAGGTGAGACAACAATAGAAAACAAACTCTCAGAAATAAGCAAGAGATCTGTTTTATGGCCCAATTGGCATGATGCATGCATGGCATGCGGTGTCAGCGTTGTAAGCATGGTGTACGACGGATCGGTGGAGGTGTCGCGAGCAAGACAAGAATTAAAGGTAAACCACTAATCATACAGCTGTATGCTACGGCCGCATTAACGCCTGCCCCGATCGCTAGCTATGGTCTGTGTCAGCGATGCATATAGATCAGCTGGTCGCAGCGCAGCCCTGGTCCTGGTGCTGCTGGGCTGCTGCCTGCTCCTCTTCCTCTCCCTCTGGCCCTTCAGATTTTACACACTGTAGTTCAGGGGCCGTACTAACTTGTACTGTTGTGTTTGTCCGTTTGTTAGCTCTGTTTAAATCCAGAATGTAAAGTTTGGGTGTCACATGTGCTGTTACATCCGGATGCCACGTGGGAGTGTTCGGGTAGTAATAATAAAACAAATTATAGAAGTCCTCGGTACTCCGCGAGACGAATTTATTAAGCATAATTAATCCGTCATTACCATATGTTTATTGTAGCATCATATTGTTAATTCATGGATTAATTAGGCTTAAAAGATTTGTCTCACAAATTAAACGCAATTTATGTAAGGTAAAGACTTTGTTACAAACGTGCGTGCGGTTGCCAATGCGCACGCACGCTCCATCTACTGCGCATCCATCCCCAGTGAAGAGCCACACCCCCCTGCCGTGTTCCCAGTGAAGAGCCACCCCATCGTCTCCATCTCCATTTCCCCCTCTTCTCTCTACGCGCACAGGCACTCGCCCCCGTCGCGGTCATCCCCTAGCCCGACGGGCTCCGCCTCGCCACCGGCCGCCCCTTCGCCGGCGGCATCAGCCCCAACCCCACCCGCGCTCCTCCTCACCTACCTCTCCTCCTCCCCTCCCCAACCAGATCTAGCTGCGCCCGCCGCCGCGCCAACAACCCTAGCCGCGACGACCTCCACCAACCCGCCACCGCCGCAGCCGCTGGCCGTCTCTCTGGCGCCGGCGGCCACCCCTCCCCCGCCCCGCCTCCCCCTCCCCTATCCCTCCTTTCCCCCCGCGACCCATGTTCCTCTCTTCCATGCGGGGGGTCCTTTCCACAACTCCTGCCCGTCGGGGACGCCGACGGCCTTCGACGACTACTTCCGCGGTACGGATTTGGACCATGGTGACCGGATCAGCGGCCAGGAGGCCATCACCTTCTTCAAGGGCTCCGGCATGCCCCAGCCCATCATCGCACAGGTAACCCTCAGATCTCGTCTCCCATCCCATCCCTAGGGCCGTGCCGCTCCTGCCCCGGCGGTCTGCGCAGTCCAGACACCCCCATGTGGTTTTGAACCACTAAGGGTGCCTGGTCAGTGTAGGCTAGTTTGCTTGGTCTGAATCCCGAGCTCCCGTGGGGTACAGGGAGCCGAGATCTGGAGCCTGCGTTGCTCGTTATGGTGTGGATGTCGCTGTGTTCTAGTCATTTCCACCATCGTCTTGCCCGAGCGGATCAACTTTTTAGTTGTTTTTTCAGTGGCTTTGGTGGTCATGCTTAGATGCCTGCTGCTAGTCCTGCCTTGAATCCATGCTGTGCTCTGTATTTTTAGCAAATTGATATCACATCCATTTTGTAGAATGAACGATTTGATTTTGATTGGGAATGCTTTTGGATTAGCACAGATCTAGAATTTGTAATGTGTAAAATTTGACTAGGGTTTCGTAAAATTTAACTAGGGATCCAGCTTATTAGGCTAATTGAAAAGCACCAAAAACACTTGGATAGTCTACTAGATGTCGATTGAATGTAGTAGGTGATGCTAGAACACTAGTGGACTTATTTGGTGATGCTATAACACTAGTGGAGCATGCTCGTGTTGAGAGTCAGGTACTTTCCTGGGTTTTGCAACAGGCTCGCCAGACACCATCTCTGGCTGGCGTGGTGCTCCTCACCGTGTCGCTATCCCGGGCCCTCCTTCGATCAGGGCCACATAGGCACGTGTCGATCTCGCCTTACGGCCGACCTCGCCCACCTAAATGTGAACCATGTGCCACCATTTCTGCTTGAGCCAGCTATCGACCACCATTTCTAGTAACCTCACTATTACTGCTTAATTGAATACACTGTTTTGCCTAATTTGGAACCATACTATTGCTTGATGCTTAACACTGTTTTGCCTAACAGATGCTTAACACTAAATTTCTTTGAGGTATTTTCAGTAAAGCGTCCAGGGTCTAGCTCATATCTTGATAATTTTACGTTTGATTCCCTTATTGTTCTCTACAGCACCAAATATCTTCGTAGAACTGTATGTACATGTTCTCATCACCTGGTTCTAAAGTATTTGCATTGACACGATGTTTTGTTTGCACAAAATATTTTATTGTACTCAATTTTGAACACCAATGTTGTATCTGAACCACCTCAAATGCGTTAACTGAAATGAGCTAGATAGATTGTTTAGATGCTGCTGAAAGCTGCAGCTTTAAGTTTATATTGCCTTCTATTTATATTAGCTAACATAGCTAAGGTTGATTGCTGTGGGCTGTGGCAACCGACATGTTACAGCTCAAAAGTAATTTGACTTGTGCATGTCCTGGTCAGACAATAGCAGGTTTTAGTGGCTAAGAAATGGAACTCATCTGACCTACCGCCTCCTGCTACCACTGACCTGCTAGGCTAATACCTTTTACAGTACAATTATAATCTGGCTTCTAATTGTTCTCTACCCTTAGGCCCTGTTTGGATCCATAGAGCTAATAGTTAGCTGCTAATAATTAGCAGAGCTGTGTTTTTTTGCAAATAAACCAGGGGTGGGGCCGTGGGTTGCAAATGGACATAGGCACTCTACTTGTTTTTTCAGAATACATAAATTGCCTATTTAAGAAGACATTGTTGCTTAACGAGTGACACTTAAATTGCCTAAGAAAATGCAATCCACTAAAACATTGTCTTAGAAAATGTATCTTGTTGTGCTTTCTCGGATCCCTACTTTCTTTGTTGATTGGTTACTCAAATTCTTATCTGCAGGTCATAGCAACTACAATCTCAGCTAAGCCACTATTAACCAGCATAAGTAACATTTTGGCACTGCATAGCTTAGCTCTTTTTCTTCAGGTTTGAGCATCAGCTTGCCATGTTGTCCATAGCTTCTTTGCAGCTACTTGGTGTTTGTATTGATTTTATCTATCCTTTTTCCTGACCTTCTAGCTTTTTTGAGTGCTTGGTAATTTTACAAAAACATCAGCTGTCCAACAACAGTTCAAGACTTCAGGTAATGTTTCTCTCTGCAATTTTTAGTTTACCAGCAGCAATTCAGCGGACCGAATTGATATGCTTATGTGATCATTCTTTGCTCTCAGCTAAGATTTAATCATTTTTATTCACTAGCTAGCTGCTATAACTCAGCCTGTAGTTTTTTCAGTTGCAGTCATTGTTTTGAATTTCATGATACAATCATGTACCTTTAAGCAATCATGATTTGCATGTATTATGCATCTATAATAGTAATGATACAATGGAAATTTGAAATGGCAAGAGTTGGTCAGTGACTACTATGATTTTTTCTTCCTCAGTGACATGCATCGATAATAACTAACCTAACATAGGTGATGTCCCCCTGTGCTCCAAATACTTGGAGATAGAAAATCTACAGCACAAGTAGGACACTACTTTTTAATTGTCCTGAACCTACCAAACAACTGAATTATTAGTCAAGCAATTTATTAGTAACCCAGTAAGCAAATTAATACCATTAGTCTGGCAATTTATTAGTGTCATGGTAGCAATTATATGTGTCAACACCAAAAATGTGCATATGACCTCTGTGAAACCAGAGCAGAACTTTTTGAAGAAAGTTGAAAAATTTTGAGGCTTGGTCGTCCTCAACTTAGTTGATTTAAACATCTCTTTAATTTTGTTCGGTACCTCACGTTCTGTTCACTTGGCAAGTCATGTCTAATGCGAAACCATCTCTTTAATTTTGTTTCATGCCTACGTGTAATGGTGGCTGAATGTTCAGTCTTGACACTGTGAGATCATCACGTATTGCCGCACTTAGATTGAACTGAATTTCTGCAGAACTATCCTAGAACATTCTAATTTTTTTACAGCTTACGTACTGTATTATCTGTTAGTTGTTTTGGAGCTGGTGACACATGTTAAGTAACACTTTGGTCACTGAAAAGCTCAAACTGCTCAGTCTGAACTCTGAATCACGATGAACAAACATGATTGCAAGTGTACTATCACTTCTGTCCCAGAGGAATTTTCCATCATAGCATGCATTTCACCTCACCGCCGCATCTGAGCTACCGGCCTTCATTTCTTTTAGGCAAATTAATGTAAGATCCTAGGTAGTTTTTTAACCCCTATTGGGCAAATATATTCATTCAACAAAGCAAAAAACAAGATAGCATTTTTCTGCATATAATCACGCTTTTTATGCATGTACTCTGTTCTAAATCACATAGTTCTTTATTTTGTCTGTGTTTCTATGGGTGCGGTGGGCGCCAGGTGCTGCCCTGCTTTGTTTTTGACCTTTTTGCTAATCTGCTATCTACTACTCTGCTCCTGCAGTGAGCAGTCGAGGCTCAAGTCTCCAATTCTAGTCCAGAACATGCCGCTCTGCTCCGGCATCTAGTTTTTTTTTCAGATGGTGGCCCTCTACTTGGTACTCTTGTAGCGACTACTCCATCGTCGAAATGTTTCTCCCGCTACTCCCGCCCATGGTATATGGTCATATCCTCATCCTGTTGGTCTTGGCAAAGCTGGACACTGACCTCCAACCTTATTTGCTGCCTCCATCCCAATTGATTTATCTGGAGGCAACTTTAAATGAACTCTAATTGAATCTTTCGATATTTAACATACAGGAAGTAGTGTTCTCAGTCAATCTCTGAATTTTCCATCATTCTTGTACAGTATAATCTTCAATTATAGTGTAATCAAGTTATCAAACAAACATGGTTAGTTTCTATTTTTCTGTGAACTTTGCTGTTTTTGGTTCTGCTAGTGGTGCCTGTTAGCAAGTTTCACTTATTGGTGCCTATTGCTATTTGTTTCAGTTTTTGCTTTCAGCTTGCTTCTAGGATTGGTGTCCCTGCTTTTCAGTTTTAATTATGTGCTTTTAGTTAGCAAGTTCTAGTTCTAATTATGTTATAATTATGTGCTTTCAGTTCTAATTACCATGGTGACTAGTGTCGAGGAGACTAAAAAGTGAATTTACCATTTTCCCCCTTGCAGATATGCATTTAGGGCATATTGGTTCATTAATTTGATGCACCTCTACATCCTTGATCAATTAGATGTACCTGCACCTGATTGTTGAGAATGATAAAAGCTTCTTTGGTTGTGCACAAATCTTTTTTAGCTGGCTTCCATCTTATGATTTTTTGGTTGTGCCTTTGTCAAAGGAGATGGTCCCAGCGAAGCACCAGCAATGTTGGTTCAGAATTTTGCTCCTGCAAGATCAGTAAGAGAGGCTATACAGGAAGTCAAAATGGTCCAGGTATGTTCCTTTCATGAATTCAACTCATGGCATTCAATTTCCCAGCTTTGTCTGCAGTCTGCTCGCAAAATTTTCAGGCACATCTTTGATTCACATTTTCACCCTAGAAAAATTTCAAGTACTCATTGCAAACTTGGGTAAAAATGCCTATTTTATTTCCTTCTGTGTAACTATCCTGTTGTTGCATTTGAAATGCTGCAACCCATTCATGGCAGCATCAACCATGGATTCCTAGAGATAGATGTAGACACAAAATTGTTACAAGATTACTAATAACTTGCATGACTAAAGATATTAAATTGCTTAACTAGTGATATTAAATTGCTTAACTAGTGATATTAAACTAATAATGATATTAAATTGCTTAACTAATGATAATTGCTTAATTCTGTTTTAGCTAGCTTTTAATCTTTTGGTCTAGAGTAATTAATTATCATATGAAAGAGTTCAATGATGATATTAAATTGCCACGCATTGAGTTGGAGGCGGAGCACGTCGATGGTGGCAAGTTCAACGTCGAGGAGTTGCTCAACATGAAAGAGTTCACCAATGCTTACCGCAGCGATGCCTTACTATGGTCACGCTGTTGTTGTCCCCCAAGGCGTGAATCCTGTGATGATGTTCGGAGGTGAGGAGGAGCATGGTGTGCAGCAGCCACGCGCTGATCCGGAGTACGGCGGCGACTTCAACTTCGATGAGTTGCTCAATATTGACGTGCAGGAGCAGATGCTGGTGTAGCAGAATGTATAAATGTTACCAACATATGATGCATAGTCTCTAAGGCCGATGATATTTTGTTTTCCTACTTGTCACTTCATGTTATATAAGTTGCTTACTGATGTATATTTTTCTGCTTGTCATTGTGTTCTAAAATGCTTCATAATATCTACTTTTTTGCCTGTCCGTTCTAAGATGTCTGAGATGCTAGACAAAACATCTCAAGATGTCTAGATTGACATGTGATGAATAATTTATTTTTGATTTTGGCTTGGTTGGGTGAACATATCAATTTTATAATATTTTTAGATGTGGGCTAAATGACGTATGGCAAATCTAGGAGCAGCGAGTCTATTGTGGGAAGCAGAAAAGCGCTACAGATAGAAAAAAAAACGAGTGGAAAAGCAAATTTACTAAAATAGGAATGATTATTTAATACTTGAGAACACTTTCCGTAAATAGAGTGTGCGTGCCGTATGCTTATAGCATGCACGTGCGTGCGTTAGCCGCCTCCTGTATGTAATTAGGTATTTTTTAAGTATATATTTTATACTCCATGCATATATCTAAACATGCGATAGGATAGGGACTAAACTTCGGAGGAGGAACTTAAACTTGTACAAGTATTGTTGACAAGAAGGAACTCGCAAATGCATACGGAGTACCCGTATTGCACAATGACATCTGCCTAGCTAACCGGGCCCGCGTATCACTCTTTCTTGCAACATCAGAGCCTTGACTAGCCGCAGTCGTTGTACCCTCGTGTGTTACTGGCAGTAATATATATAAGAATGCTAGCAAACATGATATCTGCATATTGTAACAAACGTGCACTATGTTGTATGATCATAAGACTCATATAATTAGCTACCTAGGAGTATCTCATTTCATTTAATTGGAATTGGTCCAACCTTATTTTGATTAAACCATATGGCACATAATAAATGCTAGTTGCAATAAAAAATTAATCTTATATGAAAATTATCTAAAGATTGACTCGGTTTTAATATGTGGTTATTGCACTATAAGGTTAAAATAGATAGAAGTCTAGCCATGCTTGTGCGTGCCAAGTTGCTACACACTTGACTCGATTGGCTAGACCTAGCAAGAGTGGTGTGATGCTAGTGAGGTCCTGCAACTCCAAACTAAACGAGGGATGGCAAACCAAGAGATGAAAAAGTGGAGTCAGAGCGAGAAGGATCAAATCCACTTATGGAAAAAAATACTAGTGGAAATAAGAGACGATGAATGGAGGAATAGAGGAAAAAATTTATACTTTTATATTAAATATTGTTAAGTACAAAATGTAAATGAATTTGGCTAGCATGTTGCACTGGTCGCAACGGTCCTCAACCAAACTTTTTTTTATCCCTCTTATCTTAATATAATACAAAGATACATGTATATCTAGTGTCTTCAAAAAAATTAAGACAACTTGACAATAGTGACATGGAGGTGGGACTAGATCAATTGGAAAGTTTAGTTGACCATATGAGAGTGCCCCAACCCCAGTTTCAGATTCTCTACGAGAATCACTATAGGACGACAACACAGGTAGAACACAACAAGATTTTGGTGGTGATCTAACAAGAGTCCCTCCTCCATTTATATAATAAACTACTTCATCCATCCCAAATTATAATGTGTTTTGACATTTATATATCCAAAGTTTTTAATATGTATCTAGACATAACATATATCTAGATGCGTAGCAAAAGCTATGAATCTAAAAATGACAAAATGTCTTATAATTTGGAACGAAGGGAGTATAAGCTAAAAGAACATGCTCCCTCACCAGAATCATTTTCAACTTGCTCTCCCACAACTGAAATCACTCCATCAGATAACCTGGGAGCTGGAGCTCTACCAAATAAACCAATACTCATAGGTTTGAAGACAACTCTCTGCATGAAAAAATATGATGGTGAAAGCCCAAGTTTGGTTTTGGTAATTAATGACACCAAGTTGCTAATGCTATTGTATCAAGTGAAATGAGCTAGGCATAAGCAACATGTGATGAAGGTATATGTGGCAAGGAGTGGTGGCCACAAGATCACAAAGAGATGGTGCATGGACATGAAATGACGATCATGGTGGTGATGCACATAAAATGATGGACATGATGATCAAGTGGAGGAGAAGGATCTAAGAGCGCAAAGCAAAGGTATAACCATATGGTTTTTCTTTTGCCGGTCTAAGATGAGTAGAGAAGTGATTGACCGGGTTTAGGATACATAGCCGACTATCAAGAGGGGCAATCACGGTTAGCTCGGGAATCAAGTGCCACTAGATCAATGTCTTGAGCATATGCATTAGGATCTAGTAGAGAGCTAACATAACGCCTTGAAAATATTTATGAAATGGTAACATACATGCACATGGTGGTATACACTTGGTGGTGTTAGTACATTTGCGAAGGCAGTGGAGTTTAAGCGGTAGAGAGGGGTTTGGGTTCCTCTCTCCCTCCCGCCGAGCTTGCGAGGCGGGATTCGACGCTTTTTGGGGAAGTGAAATGCCTATTTTCTACTGCACCGGAAGTCGGAAAAGAAACGGAGGCGAACGGCGGTCACTGTGGTGACCGGACGCTGCACCGGACGCGGTCGCGGTTTGACCGGACGCGTCCGGTCAGTTCTCAGCAGTTGTCAGGCGCGCGAGTGTTAGGGTTTCCAACCGGCGCGTTGTAAGGTCCTAGATGGCTAGAGGGGGGTGAATAGCCTATAAAAAATTCTACAAATACCACTAAGCAAACTTGTTAGAATAACAAACGGCGTAAAGCGAGTTTGCTTAGCCAAGGTTGTGATGCAAGCCTCCTATCCACAAGTCTAGTAGATTATGATCTCTAGTTCACACAAGAGCTATGTCACTAATTTTACACTAGAGAGCAAGCTAACAACACTACTAGCAAGCTACCACTAGAGCTACACAAGATAATCTAGTAAATGTAAATGCAAGAGAGAGGATTGTGATTCTTATACCAACGGTGGAGTGAAGATGTTGCCAATCACCAAGATGATATACAATCAATTAATATTGATAACAACACAATAAGAAGACCAATCACCGGGAGACAAGAGACATAATATTTTTGTTCACCCGGTGTTCACTTGTGCACCGACAAGCTACGTCACCGGTTGTGTCGACCAACACTTAGATGGTTTCCCGGTGTGACCCTCAAGTCACTTGCTCCTCAAGGCACGCCCCGCAAGGCACCGTAAGACACCACTCTCAAGTGAGGTAACTCAATGACACGTGCATTCCACTAGAGTTGCTTTTGGCGTCCTGCCGAGGAAAGCACAAGAACCTCTCACAAACAACCGGAGGTGGCCAAGAACAATCACCTTCTCTTGCCAACGCCTCCAACAATCTCCAAGCCGGCTAGGAGCGGTACTCTCCAAGAGTAACAAGAAATCCACCGGCTAAACCACCCACAAGTGCCACTAGATGCCCTCAAGCTATGCAATGCACTTTGGGATCACTCAATCTCACTTTTGATTTGCAATCAAGCAAGAGAGATGAGTGGGAGGAGAAGCTTTAGCTCAAAGGATGCACAAGAGTGTTAGAAATACCAAGAGACCTCCCCAAGGGCCGGCCAACAAGTATTTATAAGCATCCCAAACAAATAGAGCCGTTGCCACTCCACTGACCATTTTCTCGGGACGACTGGACGCGCCGGTCGAAACTGACCGGACGCGCTCAACCGCGTCCGATCGCCCTGCACCATCCACGTGTCCCTCGGATTTAAACGCGACCGCCAAATCCTCCAATGGTCACTGCGCGCCAACGGTCAAACGCAATGACCGGACGCGCAGCTCAACCAACCGGACGCACCGAACGCACAGTGCCGCGTACCCGCGACGCAATGACCGGGCGCGCTCCACGCAACGACCGGACGTGACAGTGCCAGCGTCCGGTCGGAGTCCAGTAAGCTCCCTTCACGACCGGACGCGTCCGATCCCGTGTGACCGGACGCGCCGCGCGTCTGCTCAGCCCTTCGCCACACACTGTTCCTCTGGGTGCCCGACCGGACGCTCCGGTCCCACGAGTGACCGGACACGCCGGTTGCAAACCCTAGCCCGCGCGCTTGACTGCTGTGCTGTACTGACCGGACGCGTCCGGTCAAACCGTGACCGCGTCCGGTGCAGCGTCCGGTCACCTCTGTGACCACGATCGCCTCCGTTTCTTTTCCGACTTCCGGCGTAGTGGAAAATAGGCATTTCATTTCCCCAAAAACGCCTGAATCCCGCGCTCGCAAGCTCGGCGGGAGGGAGAGAGGAACCCAAACCCCTCTCTACCCGCAAACCACAACGCGACCAACGCCACCTTTGCAAATATGCCAACACCATCGAGTGTACAACTCCATGTGCTTGTGTGTTAGCTTTTTCTCAATCATTTTCAAAGGTTTTCCAGTTAGCTCACTAGGCCCTACATGCAATGCACTTCATGAATTCACCTAGTGGCACCCATGCGTCGAATAACCGATAAAACTTCCCCTCTTATTAGTTCGGCTATCAACCCTAAATTACTCACACCCTCTATGGTGTCTTGAGTGTAAAACAAAATGGCCCTATGGTTATACCTTTGCCTTGAGCCCATTTTGTTTCTCCAAATGATATGATCCACTTCATATCATCACATGACCGTCTCGATCCATCGACCTTGACTTCACTTGCTCTTCACCGTTGCATCGGTCCGTCGGCGCCAAGTCTTGCTCAAGCTTCACCATCGCATGGTTCTTCGCTTCGAAGCCTCGACTTGCCCTTCACCTTCACAACCGGTCCACCGAGCCAAGCTTCATCTTGGTCTTCACCATCTTGGTCATATGAGTCAATGTCATGTCTCATATTCAATGACCACCTTTATCTAAATCATCCACTTAGATACAAAGGTTAGTCCTAGGTTTCATCAATTAGCCAAAACCAAACTAGAGACTTTCACGTGTCCGGTCCCTCACGGAACCGGAGCGTCCGGTCAGGTACCCAGAGGGGCAGAACTGGTCGTAGAGCCGACCGGACGCGCGGCGCGTCCGGTCACGTGCGATCGGACGCGTCCGGTCGCGGTGGGAGCTTACTGGACTCCGACCGGACGCCAGGTGCAGCGCGTCCGGTCACGGCAACGGTAACTTCTGACACACACTGTTCACGCTTGTCTTGTAGTGACCGGACGCGTCTGGTCACCCTGACCGGTGCGTCCGGTCAGCACGTTTTGAACTGTGTCATCCGGTAACAGCTAGCTGCGTACCCTTTCGCTATAAATAGAAGATGTCCGGGGTTTGAGGGAACTCTTGCACATTTTGAGACCTAGAGACATCCTTTGAGCTAGAGAACAACCTCTCCACTCATTTTTTTGCTTAGTTGCACATCTTGAGTGAGATTGAGTGAGATTCAAGTGCATTGCTTGAGAGTTGCATTCTAGAGGCACTTGATCTTCGAGTTGCTGCGGATTTCTTGTTACTCTTCCGTGTTTTCCGACACGGTAGACGGCTTGGAGCAGCGGAGGTAATTGAGCTCACAATTGAAGATTGTTGGAGCCCTCATCAAGTGTTGTAAGGGGTTCTTGATCCTTCCCCGCGGGAGTTCGCAAATTGGATACTCTAGTGGAGCTCGTGGCTTGGAGGATCCCCATCTTGTGTGCGGTTGTGCGGCGCCCGCCGAGGGCTCGACTCTTGATAGTCGATTAGCTCGTGAACCGACAAGTGGGTGTATCGCCACAACGAGAAGTAGCTTGCCGGGAAGCAAGTGAACCTCGGTAAAAATCTTATGTCATCTCTTTGCCGAGGATTTCTCTTGTGGTTGATCATTGTGATTGATTCTTCGAGTGCATTACTTCTCTACATCGTTGGTATAAGAATCAAGCCACTTGCTCTTTACTTTCTTGTACTAATCTTAGTGTAGCTTTTATCACATAGGAGTAAGTAGCTTAGTGACTTAGTCTTGTTGGTGTGTATTAGAGATCATAGCCTTGCTTCACTAGAATTGTATAGGTGGCTTGTATAGTGTAGTTGAGCTAGTGCAAGAATTAGCTTAGCCATCTTTTATACTAACGTGGTTGTTTAGTGAAGCTTGTAGATTTTAAATAGGCTATTCATCCCCCTCTAGCCATTTGGACCTTACAGATGGTCTCCACGATATGGTAGCATGTCAAGGTAGACGAACCATGTAGTCTATAGATGGCGAAACGGAGTGACCCGACATGGCACGACCTTCCTAATACACAAAAATGAAATCCAAATGATTGGTGTGTTTGCGCCTTCGTCATCGTTATCGCCATGTGCTAACCAGGACCACGTCGCTGCCGCCCGCAGGCTATGGCTAGGCCACCGAGGAACTAGGAGGGGAGAAAAAACCATGATTAGATGAACTTTTTCCTTTTTGGAGGCAAGATCGCAGCAGAGAGAACTTTTCGCGACACTCCACAAACTTGGATGTTTGCTGGTGACACTTAGCTACCTAAGAGCTAAGCTCTAAGAGTAACAAATGATTCACCATGAAACTTAATGCCACCACAAAGTGCTCAAGGCTTTGATCAGCTATCTAATGCTCATGCAAGCTGACAAGGCTCAAATCTTGCTCTCAAATTCAAAGGCATTATCACCTTTTCACTCAAATCTCATAAAGGGTGAATTGGAACTGTCACAAGGCTAGAATGCATCTTCAACCTTCAAAGGGCCGTAGGATGGTGCCTTCAAAGGGCTGTAGGATGGTGTATATATACCTTTCACACAGTCACTGAAACTAGCTTTTGGTTGTCAAAATCGGCCCTAGCTGATTTTTTCCAGCTTGCTCTCAGTTAACTCCAAAAATTCTATGCTAGTCTCTTGGAATTCTCCCTTGGTTATTTTGAGCACTTCTAGGCCTCATCTAGTACTTGATGTTTCATCTCTGTTGATAGTACAATATATCTATACTCAAGAATTAAAGATATACAATTTATATTACAATCTTCTCATTTTTCATCATTTGAGGGCTTTCAACGCTTTGTTGCTTTGAGCTGAACCACCTTGAGCAGTGACTTTGGATTTCTCGGACCATTTGATAAAAAACTATACTTCCCATCTAAAAGTCACCTTTTCAAATAATTCAACAATAATAATTTGATCCTCCACGATAACATGACTTTGCAAAGCTTGTTTAGTACCTCGATTCAGTGTAAGTCCCTCGGCCTGGGTGTCCACCCGAGTCACATAACCGGCCAGTGCTCCTCTAACAACTAAATAAAGGTTATAACATTTGGATGAGCCGATAAGGTGAATCAACGGGCCGGGACAAAATCCAAGTGCTCGCGAGAGTGCCAGGCGGACAGGCCCTAAAGTCTAAAGAACAAATATTTGTTCAATTTACGCTGCTTATTGGAGCGGCAGATGAAAATATGCCTATTGCTACATACTCTTGTGAATCATCCGCGAATCATGGAACAAGAGAACAGGGCAAAAAAAAAAAGTACAGTCCGTAGCAAACTCTTGTGATAGTCATGATGCGATGTACTACTATGCAGTACGTAAAACCAACAACGTAGTACGCCTAGCTAGCTAGTTTGCACTGTATTACTTACTACGTACAGGTACGAGTGCTAGAAATTGCAGTATCTAACGTGCAGTAACAGTAGTAGTACTAGCACTCGTATACACCTGGCAGGAGTATCGTGCATGGCCATGGGTTCGCGCGCCTGCTGCTGCCTCTGCACCTTGCTTGCATGTGCACGCACCGACGCACGGCGCCCCTCCCGCTGTCCCGCATGCGTGCATGCTAAAGCTGCCGCGCCGCGCACGCTTGCATTGCGCCCTTGTCTTTGCTAGCCGCGCCGGAGGTCCGGCACGCACGCACGCGCACGCCTCCAGCCGTCCAGCGCTCGCTCAAGCGCAGATCTGGAGCGTCCATCTCGCATCCGACGCCACGTGTCGCCGGCTGGTGCAGCGGCCGGGGGCAAGAGAAGCAGGTGGGGTGACGCCAGCGTCCCGCCCGATTCTGGGCAGGGACCGTGAACAGTGAAAGAAGCCCACAGGTCTGAGGCCTCGTAGAAAGACCTTTCAGCCTGGACGGTCCGTCCAGGGCAGTGGGCAGTGGGCAGTGGCGGCCCAGCCCAGCCCATACATACACGCAAATTATTGGTGCCAGAGCCGAAGCCAATCAAGGGGAGTGTGCACGCACAGCGAGTGCCTGACAGACGGTTGCGTGATCCGAGTTCCGACACTATTTCCGCACAGTTGCACCCGTGTCTGCTACAGCTTTGCTTCTCCCGGTCCCTACTGCTAAGCACGCTCAACTGGCAGCAGGGTTAAAAATACCGCTCGGTTTACCGCGGTAAACCGCGGTTACCGCCCTAACCGGGCCGGTCCGGTTAGGTATTCCCCAAATTCAAATTTAAAATTTTAAAAAAAATGCTGAAAAAATTCCTAAAAATAGTTTATGATTTATAGAAGCCAATGGTGTAAAAATTTTTCAAATTCGAGTTCGTTTAGTATTTATTTATACGTATAGAAGTTTGAAAAAAAAGAAAAAAAATCTCGGTCCCGGCCCGTTAAGACCCCCAAATTCAAATTTAAAATTTGAAAAAAAAACAAAAATGCTGAAAAAATTCCTAAAAATAGTTCATGATTTATAGAAGCCAATGGTGTAAAAATTTTTCAAATTCGAGTTCGTTTAGTATTTATTTATACGTATAGAAGTTTGAAAAAAAAAAGAAAAAAGAAAATTCCAAACTCAAACCGAGCGGTAAACCGGTCAAACCGGCCGGTTACCGCTCCAAACCGGCCGGTAAACCGGACCCGAACCGAACTGAAGGAGCGTTTGAATTTGAATTTGAATTCGGCCGGTTACCGGTAAACCGGGCCGGTTTACCGCTACCGGAGGCCGGCGGTTACCGGAAACCGGTCGGTAAAAAAAACCCTGACTGGCAGCGCATCTTGTTTGTTCTTGGGCATCTGTGGCAAAGTGCAACAAGAGAGCGTCGCTGCCGGTGGGCGGTGGTGGAACCAAGGAGGCCCGACGGATTCAGCTCAGGAGCTACTGCCCATTCAACCTCTTACGGCATGTACAACGCATTGTTTCACTCCCTCTATATACGGTACATTTTACAAAGATCCCCCACCGAACAGCAGTAAATGAGGAAAGATAGTGGAGTCGTCGTCTCGCGAGACGACGAGCCCCGGTGCGTGTTCCTAGGCCAAATCGCCGGCCTAAGCCGCGCTGAACGGGAGGCCTCGTCTTCAAGCATTTGGCGCGGATCCAGCTGTGGCTCGCGCGCGATTTAGGTTTTGGGCGCCAAAATTCCATCCCGGCCACCATATATGCCTCCTCGTGCATCTTCTCCAACCCCAATCCTCCCCTGCGCTCACCGAAGATGTCGACGGCGGAGAGCAAGGCAGCGGCTTTGGCCAGGCAGAAGAAGGGTACGGCTGCGGCGACGACGACAGCCATCGCCGGCGACTATCACCATGCGGCCGCAACACCCTTTCCCTTTGGTCGCGCCCACGGCGTGGCGGCGGCAACAACTCCCTCGTCCAGCTTCGGCACAGCAACCGCAACTTCCTCCCAGGCTGGATTTGGCGCGGCGGCGACGGCAGCGGCTTCCTCTCAGACCGGATTTGGTGCAGTGGCAGCGGCTTCCACTCTGGCTGGATTCGACATGGCAGCGGCTGATTCATCCCCGATATATGGCAGAAGCTTCACCGGCGACTCCAGCCTTGCCAGAGGTGGTTGGACCGGCGCTTCTCCTATTTGGTTGGATGCAGCCAACCGTGGTTCTCCAATTTCTCCTGCATATCGGCGTCCAGCAAGTTGGGATCGGTATGAGACACTATCCAGTTTTCTCCTGCATTTAGTATACTGTGGATCGACTCAGGAAATTATTTTACAAGGTTGCAAGTAGTTCTGATTCGATTGCAATAGGAGATTTGCTCAGACAATTGCTACTAGTTGGTTTTGGAGAGTAGGGCAGCTTCCAGCAAGTTGGGATCGGTCTGAGTTTAGTACGGTTCACTGGCTTAATTGTCAGTTCAGTTCAGTATGGTTTACTTATGTTGGTCCTATTTTTTTTTATAAAAATAGATCTGAAGTTCTGTTACTAGTTTTTTAGAAGTATAATATGGTCCTCTGTTTCCTTGTTTCCAAAAGTTATTCGGATAAAAAAAAAGCTTGTCACAGTGGTGTGCATCATCATGAATGCTTTTGAATTTAATTGATATAGTTTTATTCACAATGTACATTATGCTCATACTGACAACAAGCTGCTTACTTGCTTTCTCAGGGAAAACAATTCACATCCCCTGGTGGATTTATGGGTATTTTGAACAGCCAACCCAATTTGCATTTTGTTGGTGTTCCATCTCACTGTGCACCTTTCAAGGCTCCAAGATGTGCTGATGTTCGAGGAAGTTCGCCTCCTGATGTGGAAATCCTATCTACCAAGCAGTCTGTTGTACTGGATGGAGAGGATGAAAATGTCAGGACTGAGAAGCGGATCTTGCGGACACCAGATGAAGATGAACGATTGATGAGTGATTGGATTGAACATTCGACCGACTCAGCCGTCGGAGCCAATAGGAAGGGTGAAGCATATTGGGGTGATGTTATCAAGGCATACAACAAGAAGACCCCAACGCAAAGGAGGAGTGTAAAGCAAGCCAAGGATCGATGGCATAAGATTAATAGGTGGTGTTATCTCTTTGAATGTGATTATGTAAAGGCTCGCAGGGTGTTCACAAGTGGCTACTCTGATCAGATGTGGATGGATGCAGCTGACAAGTTCTATGAGGATCACAAGCTAGGACCATTTCTGATTAAGAATGTTTGGAAAATATGTCGTAAAGTGGCGAAGTGGATAACATACAACGGAGAGTTGAAGAACGCTCGTAAAAGGAAGTCATATCGTCTCGAAGAAGAAGACGTGCAAAATGTTGAAAGTGAAGATGAGATGCTAAAGCGTCCGTCAGGACAAAAGGTAGCTAAAAATGCCGCTCGTGCTGGAAAAGGCAAGACAAAGGCAATGGGTGATGATGGAAAATCAAAGGAATCCACAATTAATGTGGAAAAGCTTGATAAATGGAGCAAGATACAAGAAGAATCTAATGCAAACCGCTTGATGGTGCTAGAGTTGCAGCAGAAGTTGTCTTCCGATAAGATTGAGACCATAAAGCTTGCCCATCTAACAGCACAGGAGAACAAAGAGTCAAGGAAGCTAGAGATTGAGGGGAGGAAGCTTGAGATGGAGGGGAGGAAGCTTGAGATGGAATCAAAGAAACTTGAAAAAGAGTCAAAGATGATAGACGCATATAACAACCTCATCTCTCAAGATACAAGCTCAATGACAAATGAAGAAAAGGCGGAGCGAGTTGCTGCCATGAAGTGTTTGAGGAAGGTGCTTTTTCCTGAAGTTATATAATTTGGTATGTCAGCTTATCAGTGTCAATGTCTATGATTTTTTAGTTTTGCGTGATCTAATAAGTCTCCAGAAGTTTTCTGAATGTTTGGTCAACTAAACTAAATGACAGTGTGCTGTCAGTTAGGTCAAGCAGTGTGACTGAACTTAGCTTATCAATCTAGCTTAGTGTTTTAGGTAAAGACTGTGAAAATAGCACTTAAAAGTTACCTTTGAAATGCTGCTATGAAATTATTGGGTAGAGCGGTCTTGGTACGTAAACTGAATATCTATGTTTTTCCTTGCTGTAAAGACTTGTAGCGAGGAGACTGCTGCTGAGGAAACCCAAGATTGCTGCCGAGGAGACTGGAGATTGCTGCCGAGGAGACTGAATGATACCTTCTTCTAAGTTATTGGATGATCACGAGTATCTGTCATGAGTAGTTCCTGCTAGTTTTAGATATTGGACCTTGTGATCGTGTGCTTGTGACTTGTCTTCTGCTTGTGTCCTGTTGCCTGATCTGAATGCACATGCTGTTTCAATCGTAGAATTATGAGGAAGAAGACATATGATATATTTATAAAATATATTATATTACGTTATATATAATATCATTTTGTTGGACTTGTTTTGTATCATCGAGCAACACCATAATATATAGAAATAGTATTCATAATTGATCATGGCTACTTGGGAGCATTAAATAACTTATAGACAACTAAATAGACAAAGCTGTCTAGGGTTGTACAAGATATCTATTTAGCTGTCTGTGTTGCGGATTCCAAAAACTTGCAGACACGTCCCTGTCCGTGGTCTGTACATGCCCTTACTTCCTCCGTTTTCCATTGAATAAAATCAATTCTTAAAATTATCTTAAATCAAATATTCTTAAATTTAACTTATTTATAAAAGAACATTAAAATTTATAACATTAAATTAGCATCATTGGCACATGATAACACATACTTCTTCTGTCCCAAAATAAATGACGTTTTTAACTTTTTCATATCGTGTTTGGCCATTCGTCTTATTTAACTTTTTTTTTGCAAATTATAAAATAAATAAATCATTACTAGAGTAGTATCTCTAATGATAAAATAAGTCATAACAAAATAGATAATATTTATATAAAATTTTTGAATAAGACAAACGGTCAAACAAGACGTCTAAAAGTCAACGACCATGTTCTGCCATGCTACTTCAGCAGTACTTTTTAGCGAACGAACAGTATCTTCCTCTCACAACAAATCAGCATAAGCAGCAGCGTAAGCCAAATTTCAGCGAAACAAACAGGGACTTTACGACGGAGGGAGTATTTTTGATGTCATAAAATATCTATGCTCTTTTTAATAAGCCTGGTTAAATATACACAAGTACACAACTCTAGAAATTGATTTATTCGAGAACAAAGGCAAAGGCAGTACTTCGTGTTACAACACAGCAGCAACGAAAATCATGTGAAGTTATAGAATCCGTGTTGATTTATAGAGAACAGTCTATTCAGACAAACACTAGCACTGGCTTCCATATGAACATAGCCACGCCTGCTACCTGAGCTCCGATCCAACACAACAGCTTAAAAGGAAAGTCAGTATTGTGAAGACCAATCGGCAGCGCTGCCTACCCTTGGGATGCCGGTCTCCTTCTTGGCGCTTGCATCGACCGTGTACGTCGTGCCGCACACCTCGCCCTTGCTGTCCACCCTCGGCACCGGCTTCACCTCGTTCATGGGGTGCTCGTAGCTCTTCAGCCCTCCGGACGTCGTGAAGAAGAAGCCTGATGCAGTGCAGCCGTCGGCGCCAGGCGTCAGCGGGCGAGAACAGAGTATAGAGGGACAAGAACCACTTCTGCTCGTTTGCTTTGCTTTGGTTATTATGGGTTATGCTTACCTTTGGGGAACGGGGCAGAGGATTTTCCACAGGCCTTCTTCACGAGCTCAGCGTCATCAGAGACCACAAGACGGCCATCGGTATCAGCGCCCCAGTAGAATGGAACGTTGCCATCGGAATCCTGTAATGAGGTCATGATTCATGAACACGAGCTATCAGTTGCCTATCAATACCAGTGATAACATTTATACGTCGTAGCCAACGATCAAATTGATCATAAATAAATGAACAATGCACAGCTGTATCTGTTCTTTAAATGTAGGATGCAGACATGAAGATGTTAGACAGAAGCATCAAGAACATCTATTTTAGTGAAATATAAATAGTGATGTTGTTGTTCTTGTTAAAGCTGAAAACTCAAACATTGATAAATGTCTCGTAGATGATCAAAAGGGGAGACCCAGTGCCGGAGGCTCCCACGTGAGTGGGGTCTGGAGAAGGGATAAACCGAGACAAACCTTTCCCCCGCAAAATCTGCGGAGAGACTGCTTCGAACTCACGACCTGGTGACTTACTAGGTTGGGTTTTCAAGAAGTACAAACTTTTTTCTTTACTTAAACAATTGTAACAGCACCAGACAGGTATCATAGTCCCAATTAGCAGGAGCTTGATTTGATGCTGCTAATTCTGCACTAACACTATGATCCAATAGTCTGCTGAAAAAATGGCATTGCCACTTCAACCTTAAGCAAAACCTTTAGCTGTATGTGTATGATGCCGATTCTATGTGGATCCCGAGACGAATTGAGTTTTCATCCACATAGAGCAACTAGAATACCACTAGGCTCAAATCTTTTTTAAAAGAATACCACCATTGACTAATTTATTGATAAACTGTCTGCTCATCAGATGTGAATGATGGCAAGAGCAACCAAAAAAAGGTAAAATATAGGAGCAGTTCACTTACAGCAGCCATGAAGACCGACTTAGTCGAGCAATCATACAGAACAAATGCAAATTTTCCACTAATGTCTCTCACAACTTGATCTGCAGGATAAGGACCCCTGTCCCTCAAGGTCCTGTAAGCCTCAATGATGATGTTGACCTCATTAGCGCCTTTGCTTAATCCATATTGCTGCTTGAGGACAGCAACGTTCACAATTGTACCCTGGAACATGCAGAATATGTCATCCACCGCTCCAAACAACCTGCAACCACATACGATTTGGTTGAGAACGAGGTACGACATATACCGCTGACCACGTGAGGCTAATGCAACTACAATTCAGTCAGGGCTTGACAGCGTTGATAAAAAAACTCCTCGTAATGGGTAGCATAGCAGTGCCCTATCTGTACCAGTTCAGCAATAAACTAACAAGGAAACGGGTCTGATCTGGTGATTGCTAGTGACGATGTACTGATAAAGCATCGGCAGATCTGTTGCTTGTTGACTAGTTTCTGAATCCGTGAGAATGCCATCATATATGGACGTAAATGTCTGACCAAATAGTGAAAATGTTATCAATGGCACTAATTCTGTTGAAGCAGAGATAACATGCTGGGAGTGGCAGATAAACAAGCGATTGTTAATCTCGCAGGATTGTCAGTTTGTCACGCGAGAGAAAATCAGTAAAACGAGGATCAGAGAGTACACATTCTGCACAGCGGAGACACCACTACCATGAAAAGTGTATGAATGAAGACAATAGCGAAGCGAGGATGATCCTCAACCGAGACAATACAAAAGCAAGCTCGACTCACCTGGGGAGAAGGGGGCTCTGGTTGCTGGAGGAGTACGCCATGGCGCCGGACCCGCCAAGGTTGACGGTGACGGCGTCGGGGCGCGCCTCTCTGAACCGATCCGCGAGGCCCGCCGCGCTGTCGCCCCCGGCGGCGCCCGGCTGCCGCAGCCCCTCCGGGCTCGGCGCCACCGCCGGATCGAACACCGCCAGCATCTCCGCGGCAAGGCCTCCGCCGAAAGCTGCGATGCGATCCGCGCGTCGCCCTCGCTCTCCTTTACCTCGTACGCTCCCGCTGCCACGCGCCGCGAGTTGGCCAATCGCCAGAAGCGTTTCGATCGGGATGACGACGACGGGCGGAGTGGTGGCGGGCTTATATTGCGGTGGTGCGTGCGTGCGTGCGTGCGCGGCGAAGGCGGCAGAAAGATCGGGACTGATCCACACGGTGCCGCGGGACCCCCGGCACAACTGTCGTGGCCAGTCACCGGCCGCCGCGCACTCGTCGGGCGCGGAGAGGATAAAGACAAACGGGTAAATAGCGAGGAAAATTCATCGGCGGCCCTGAAGGTGGCAGGCAGTGTAACTTACGTTCCCGTATTTTTAAAATGTTATTTTTGATCCTTTAATTTGACTTCGGATGTTATTTGGGTCTATAAACTTAGCTTTAGGTGTCACTTGGGTCCCAATACTTATAAAATGTTATTTCTAGGTCCTTGAACTTGACTTCAGGTGTCATTTGAGTCCCTGAACTTAGCTTCGGGTGTTATCTAGGTCCCAATGCGTCTAAACCCGTCATGTACGCTGATGTGGTGCGGTCCTAATACGTGGGGCCCACATGTCAGTTGGTTATATTTCTATTTCAAGGATACTGTAGCTACAATTTCTACAATATTTCAAAAATTGTATTTTTTTCATACGATCTCGGATAAGGATGATTTCTATATAAAAACTGTAGCTCTCGACGAGATCTACGACTTTCTAGTTTTGAGTTTTTTAATTTAAGATCGTTAAAATGCTCAAAAAAATTAAACAAAATTTCAGCATTATATTAATCGCGTACAAACGCTTGTCATCTTGGAAAAATCATATCTTTCTTATATGCTGTCAAATGGAGATGATTTCTATATGAAAGTTGTAGCTCTCGATGAGATCTACGACTTTATAGTTTTGAGTTTTTTAATTTGAGATCGTTAAAATGCTGAAAAAAATTAAACAAATTTTTAATTTTTTTACAGCATTTTAACGACCTCAAATTAAAAAAACTCAAAACTAGAAAGTCGCATATCTCATCGACTACAACTTTCATATAGAAATCATCTCCATTTGACAGCATATAAGAAAGATATGATTTTTCCAAGACGACAAACGCTCGTACGTGATTAATATACTGCTGAAAATTTGTTTAATTTTTTCAGCATTTTAACGACCTCAAATTAAAAAAACTCAAAACTAGAAAGTCACAGATCTCATCGAAAGCTACAACTTTCATATAAAAATTATCTCCATTTGACAACATATAAGAAAGATATGATTTTTCTAAGGCAACAAGCGCTTGTACGCGATTAATATACTGCTGAAAATTTGTTTAATTTTTTTGAGCATTTTAATGATCTAAAATTAGAAAAAAAAACTCAAAACTAGAAAGTCGTAGATCTCGTCGAGAGCTACAATTTTTATATAAAAATCATCTTTATCCGAGATCGTATGAAAAAATAGAATTTTTGGAATATTCTAGAAATTATAGCTACAGTACCCTCGAAATAGAAATATAACCAACTGATATGTGGGCCCCCACATGTAGGACCGCGCCACGTCACCGTACAGGGCGGGTTTGGACGCATTGGGACCTAGATGACACCCGAAGCCAAGTCCTGGGACCCAAATGACACCGGAAGCCAAGTTTAGGGACTTAGAAATGACATTTTGTAAGTACGGGGACCCAAGTGACACCTAAAGCCAAGTTCAGAGACCTAGATGACATTCGAAGTCAAGTCCAGGGACCCAGAAATAGCATTTTGAAAGTACGGGGACCCAAATGACACCACCTGCCAACTTCAGGGACCGCCGGTGAATTTTCCTCAATAGCAATTCACTTTTCCTTTTAGGGTGTGTTTACTTCCTTCGTCTCTAAGAACATGGAATTCTAGCGTTTAAAATTTATCTCAAAAAAGATGTGATCCTAACTAAAATCATATTTTAAAAGTGGACAGGACAAAAAAAACACAGCTCCCGCAAGGGCCACAGCCCAGGCACAGGCGGCCTCCTGTCTCCTGTCTACTCGTTCTTCCAGAACGCTGTAGCGTACTTAAGCTCGTTCTGAGTCAAAGACAGGGGCATTTTCGTAATTTTATTCTGTCCTTGGTTTCCGTGCATAGTCCTATAATTACATGTTTTTAGGGACGAAGATAGTAGTTCCCAAAATATTTTGGGAACGGGTACTGTAACTTCTTTTTTATTTGACAATTACTGTTTAATTATGGATTAATTAGATTCAAAAGATTCGTCTCGCGATTTCACGGTGAACTGTGCAATTAGTTTTTTGTTTCGTCTATATTTAATGCTCCATGCATATGCTGCATGATTTGATGGGATGTTTTGGAGTAAAATATTTTGGAAACTAAACGCACCCTTGGAATTCTTTTTTTTTTTGATAGGGGGGAATTCCCTTTTTCACTATCTCGAACTCGAAGAAAGGGTTTGATGGCCGGGGAAGATGGAAACATGTGATCAGTTGTGGAGGCCCATTTCGGCAATGGGGCCATCGTAGTCATTCTGCTTGCATAGTTGTTAGGAGTACTATTTTGTCTATCTATCTGTCTATCCTATTAATGCACTATTTTTTTTAGACCCACACAAAAAAAATGTCCTTCGCTAAGAAACCTCCCGTCTATCCATCTACAAAAGTGTACCCAGAAAAATAACACCTTTAAAACAAACTATCCAGATTGCTTTTAATCTCTTCTCTCTCCTTACTCAAATCTAAGGGACGAGATTGTGTGTGTCAACCTCAACTCCTACCGTCACCCCCGCCCACGCCCCAGAGCCGCGGTTCCTCGGTTCGATTCACCCCTACCCCCACTTGCCCGCCGATTCCGCGCACCCGCGCCCCAAGAATCTCTACTCGGCAATCTCTTCCTTCCATAGAAGATCCGTGATTTTTTGAGGGTGTTTAATTCTTGTGGTGAAAAATTTTAGGATGTTTACATCAAATGTTTCATGAGATGTTAGAAAAAGTGTTTGGATACTAATAAAAAAAACTAATTACATAATTCGTCTGGAAACCGTGAGACGAATTTATTAAGCCTAATTAATATTAGCACATATGTTAATGTAGCACTTTATTGTCAAATTATGAACTAATTCGTCTGACAAATTTATCATAATCTGTGTAATTAGTTATTTTTTTATCTACGTTTAATATTCTATGCATGTGTCGAATATTCGACGTGATGGGGCGAAAAATTTTGGGAGTAGCTATACAAGGCCCCGTAGAAAACTTCTCAGGTCTCCGCGGCGTCGCGGCTGCCCGCATCCCGCCGCTACCCCACGCCCAGGTCTCCGCTGCCGCCGTCGCCGCTAGCCAGGCGCTCGTCGACGAAGCCGGACGCCACGACGCCCGACCGGCCGGCGGTGTGCGCAGCTCCTCTACCGGCAGCGCTCGGCCCCCTTCCCGGCCAGCGGCACTTGGCCACCTCAACACAGCTGCGGGGCACGGCCCCCTCCACCAGCCGGCGGTAGTGCGCGATGCCGGTATCCGCGTCGTCGCCGACGCCGACCCGTCCACACCGCCACCATCGGTGGAGAACGTCTGCCTGGAACTCGAGTGGCTCGTGGTGGAGGCGCGGCCCAGGGATGCGCTCTTCTTCCAGTACAGCGGCCACGGCCTGCAGCTCCTCGCCGAGACCGGGCAGGACGTACGACGACACCGGGTACGACGAGTGCATCGTGCCATGCGACCTCAACCTGATCAAAGGTGGGTGCTCCCTTTCTCTGCATTTTGTTGTGAGCGCTCAGGTCTGAACTCACTTAGTATCAAACAGTAGTTGCATAATTGCTTGACTGGACGTCATCTATTCTTGACTGAATGTAGAAATAATAATTGTGTTGAATTGAATCTTTGCATTATTGAAAAACCGAGTCAAATCATGTGGTGGCTATAAGAACCACAAAGCATCCGATAGTCAGCATCAATGATGAACATGTCATGGACATGTTTAGGTCTGTGATTCAGTTTTCGGGGGTCCACCAAGTGAAAATCGAAACAAACATTGTCCACACCTGAAGCCGTCGGTATTTTATATATGCTCCTTACTGCTATGTCAGGTCTTATAATCTCCTTGTGGTTTAGGTGTCATCCTTTGTGGCAAAGCAGATAAACGGGTCTCTAGCAGCATAGAGTTATGCCGTCTTGTTGGTTTCTTTGTTCAAGTTTCAGAGACCAACTCTGGTGGAGTTAATGACACTTTCTACTATGATGGGAAAGCAAATTCGGATTTCACCTCTAATTTATTTCATTAATTGGAGGAATGGTTCTCACGGCTATCCTAATTTTTTATCTGGTATTTCATATTTCCTTTTCTCTTTCAAATTATCTATGCAGGGATAGGTAAAACCAAAGCCTCCTAGGTAGTAAAACATCTGCATCAATAATTATAAGCTTTACAAAGTTGACTGATTTGATGGTTCATCAGTGTGGGATGCATGTTTTTTCTTTTTCTTTCATGTCAGATTGGTAGAGTTAGAACTGACCCAGGACAACTATCTGAAAAATCAGCTCTAAGTTGCTTCAATTGCAAGGTACTTTTGTTAGTAAGGAACTGGAACGTAAAGAAGGAATGCTAAAGAAAACCTTAAAGTGCGTTCAAAATATAAGCCGGATGAAATCCGTTGGGTGAGTTTTTTTTCTAAGCTATATTGCTTTGATGGATGTGACAATGCTACACACGATTAGGTTTATGCCACCGCGGAGCTTTTTAGCATGCTTTGAGAAACATTAGGTGCATTATGACATCTGATTTGATGGATTATTATCTGGTAGAAAATCTTATTTGAATTTCATTATGTAGGATGACATATTTGATGAAGCGGTGCTGGAAAAATTAACCGAAATGATTACTTTGACAAGATTGGATGGATTATCCTTGTCATGAGATCTGGATGCCAGGTTTGATAATGCTCCTCCCCCACTTTTTTCACCTATCTTTTATTTTTCTATACGTGAATGTGGGGAGTTCCTCATGACACCTTTTTGTTTTTTACCCTTTTCACTATCGAATGTATGCACATTTTTATATGCATGTAAATATGTGCGGTCTAATTCAGTCATTCTAGTTGTTATTTTATTTTTCAGAATACCAAGAATGCCAGTGGGAAAGTCAAGTACTTGGTGTACAATATGGAGAATGCAACATTGCAACCCTAAATCTGCCACATGGTCAGGATCAGATGGTTTGTCTCAATGATTTTGCTGGTTTCAAATTAGGTAATCCATGAATTCGGGTGACAAAGATGATGACAAATGTACTACGAGGCCATTATCCTGAAATATTGGGTGTGGCAATTATTTACAATGCTCTAAATTTTTTGAAGCTTTCTGCAAGGTTTGTCTTTATAAGCTTTGAGCTTCTTATTTATTTCATCAAAAACGTAGGATGATAGGTTTCATATCAGATACATCATGGCTGACCAATTTCATTTACCTCCCTGCATATGTAGACTCAAGTAAAAGATTGTTGTTACATGTTTGAATTTTCATCTCGATACTGGAGTAAGGCATATTTGTTTGTGTACTTATTTGGTGTGTTCAGACGAGCTTGCTGCTGAGCTGCAAGGCACCAACCAGCCACAAATGAAACATTAGAGAGCAATTCAAGCAGGACCGCAGTAGTCGCTGCAGGCTGCAGCACCCAGCCAGACCGGATATTGCCTTGTAATTTTGCTGTACATAAGTATCAGTTCCATATGTAACAAGCAATTAAACGCCTGATGTTACTTTTAGTTAACCATGAATTCAAGCTGTCTTGTGACGACCATAAACAAGCTAGTGATCATGGATGTTCCTATACGGGGCCTAGACGAATGGATCAAATACTGAATCGCAGAGGATGCTTGACATACCTTGCTATTAGATTGCCATTTTTTGAACCTGGACACTTCATTAGTTCGTCAGTTCTAGCATAATGTCACAATTTTCAGAAGTTCAATGTTTTTCCCCTCTTTTGGCAGAGGATCAGAAGTTCATAGTTAATGCAACATGTGCTTCGACCACGCACGGGGAGTGGGCACTATTCTTGGCATGACATTGGTTGTGCTTCGCTGCTTGACTCTGAGCGAGGATGGGTTAACACTGGAAAGGCTTAGGGAAGCTGCTAAGAAGGCAAAGGTCCAAGGTTGAGTTTTCCTCCACTATGCATACTGAGAAATATTAGCAAAACTAGAATGCTCTGGAAATTGTGTGAGGAAATTGTTTTCTAGAGTTAAATGTGTTTCATGTATGATTAATGACTGTATTTTCCTATGCCTGTTCTACTTAGTGACCTGTAATTGGTAACACTTTGGGGTAATTTCAAATCACCTTTGTAAGCTGATCCGTTGCTCTTTCCATCCGTCTTCTTGCCTACTAAATTGCTATAATACCTTCTGTAAAATCACAGTTTGCTTCCTGCTAATGAGCCATGATACTCTCCTCTGGTATACCCTTGTTAAATGTACCAAGCTCCAAGAGCATACTTCATTAATGGAAGCGTTATAGCTTTTATCATCAAATCAATTGTAAGTATTGTTTCCTGTTGCGTTAGCACAGGCATTATACTAGTCACAAAAAAAAAGTTACTACTTTGAAGTTGATGTGATTAAAAAAACTTTGGAGTTTAATGACCAACGTCAAATATGAAAGGAGAGGGGACTAGTAGCATGAAACAATTCCCTCAAGAGAAAATAGCATCAAACATAGTATTCTCATCAGAAAAAGAAAAGAAGTTCCGATTTCTTTGTGCTAGTGCTTTGGCTAACAATTGGGGTAAGAATAAAAAACTACGGTGCCATATTTAGCATCTTTGCCAGACAAACGCTCTACATTTCTGAAGTTAAGAACAAACTTTGCATGGAAATAGATCCCCAGGCACTGACCAATCTAGTACAGTAGCACATGTGTAAGATCGAGTTCAAAACATCATCCAATCACCTCAGGAGGAGGTCAGAATTCCAGCAGCACGGCCACTTCGGATCAGTAGCAAAGCAGAGATCTCATGATCACAGCTTTCCACAGCAACGAAAAAATCAGAAGGAAAGGCAACGAGACATAAGTGGGTAAACCAAGACAATGATGTGGAAATACGGCGATAAGTATGTTATATACAGACTAAAGGTGCACATGATAGGTTACTATAGATCAGCAGACAGATAAGGATCGCTTTACATATATACAAGCTATCTGGTCTTTCCCTACAATCTCATAGTGGCAGCTTGGCAGGCCATTGCGTTGTACCAGCGCTGTGATTAGTTAGAACAGATACACTGATAGCCTGCAGGCAACATAACCTTGTTGTTTGCACAAACAGTGTCCACGGTAACAGGGTCGGGCAGTCGGCCAGAAGAAAACAAACTATGGTATCTCTGGATACCATAGGAACATCTTAATCCAAATACTTCCATCCGCATGCTGAACAGACTGTATTAACAACCGCAGCCGATATAGTGTCTCATTGATCGAAGGGTCAAGTACAAAACAGTGATATACGAGCATATAATGGTAAAGATACTCGGAGCCATTGTGATAAAGCTAGAGCCGCTGATGTCTGGGTCCATGTTCTTTCAGTCGAGGCAGGCTACCTTCTGAGACTACATCTTCATATCATCGTGACCAACTGCATTACCTGCATCTGCACCGAGTCCCCCCTCATGCAGAAGGTCCTCCCAGAAATCATCATTTAACTCTGCACTTGGCCTGCCATTTAGACGCTCAGAGCCACCAGAAGAAACACCTTGTTGGACCTCGAAACCCTTTGCCTCAACAGATGAACTTTCGAGATCAGATGGCACACCATTGGCAAGTGATTCTATCGGCTCCAGCGGTAAAAACACTGCCTGTGACCCTTGCTCCAGGCTAGAACCAGTGCCCATGCTATCAGCTTCAGGTCCCTGATCAATGTGGCGCCTTCTTTTCTTTGAGATGGCATCCTCAAGCCCCTTCCTCATCTCGCGCTGGGAGATCAGTTGTTGCATGAACTCAGGGTTCTGCATGACTCGAGCCATGAATGCCATCATCTGCTGTTGCTTCTGCTCGGTATCTTGTAATTTCTCTTCCATGGCCTGTAGATCTGACTTTGTATTTTGCTGCTCCTGCCTCAGCTTCACTACTTCAGCCATCAAGAGCTGTTTGTCCCTCTTCAGCTGATCAATCTCTTCTTCATATCCAAAGTGCCCTACCTCAAGGTAAGAGCCAAGAGATTGTTGATTTGGAGATGAATGTGGAGGTTTCCGACGCCTAATGTTTTTGAGAAGGTGCCTCTGACCTCTCAGAAACTCCTCATTAGCAAATTCCCATCTGTCAGGATCCACCTTTCTGAAGCCCTGCCAAACCAATAATCCAGTCATCAGAAATATCAGTCGCCATTTTTCATTGAGGAAGAATTAACTGTTGAAATCATTTCAGGTCGGATAAAATGCCAAAATGAAGAGGAATCCTATGAAGAATATAAACTATTTATCTTAAATCTATTAGCCAAAATTCTTCTTCAACCTATTATATTATTTTGACATGACGAATAGAAAACAAGACCCTCATCAAAATGCTACACAAGGCAAACTACAGGAAGATCAAAGATAATTTGGAGAATAAGAATTCATTTGGAAATTGTAGGTGATGACCTGCCTGCCTGCAAAATTTGTACAATGCATCTAACAAAGCTGATCAATGTCAGCAGACCTTCAATATGGTGTCTGTGCAGTACATATATAATCTCAACAACTACTGAAAGAATGAAATTGGCTGGGGTATGGGAATACCAGGTGCCAGCTTTAAAAGTTTTAGCAGATCAGAAAAACAATTCCAGGCAATAAAAGTTTCAATATTCAAACCAGACCATTGCTGCAGGAAAATAAAGTCACCCCTTAGATTTTTACAGACACACATGCCTTCCAACAACCTTGAACTGAGGAAGTGGAGAACAACAAGCAGAAAACAATTCTGCATTATTTTCTATTATGCAGTCCATGAAAGATCTTAAAACATCAGTAGTTTCTAGATTGTTAGTATAGTATTCTTAAGCACTAACAGTATCTGTGGTTTACTTCAATGGCGATAACCAAATTAGTCAAACATAGTCTCTTCTGTACGGTTTTTTTTTCGCCTAACAATTATGAGGATAATTATTTCGTTATTTGAGTTCATTTTTTGTTTCAAAGGTTTTGACCAACTGGATCCTGATTACCTTGCTTTGATTACTTCCACACAAACTTGCAACTTTGCTTTTCCAGTTTCTTATGTGCATATACAAAGAAAAAGACGACACACATGCTATCATGCTAACAATTAGGATTTGTCATGGCTAGTTACATGCTTTTCTGTGCAACAGAGGGAGCAGCCAATTTTCCCTGTTATTCAAAAATCACAATTGTGGAGTGCTGGCAATTCTCAAACATTAACTGTAATTCACTCCACAAAAAAGGAAGTAGGATTTCAGCACATCACATCATAGAACATGGGACCAAAGCATCGATGGAGTTAACAACTTACATAAGTGTTGAGCTGCCGAACGAAGCTGGAGAAGTTGTTGTGCTTGAAGTACCTCGGTAGCAGTACCGTCCCAAAGATATGAGGATCCCAAACTACGAAGCTATTGTTAGTAGCGCTCCATGACACAACGGCGTCCGTGGTTGTGTCATCAACCATGTCGTACGTCTTGGTAAGGAACGGCGGCGGGCCGCCGTCATGGAGCACATCCATCGGCCTAGGCTGGCCATTGGCAGCGACCACTGACGGCCAGCTCTCCTCCTTGACAGAATTCAACATCCCGTTCCCGTGGTTCATGGTAGCCCCATCAACAGAGCAAACTTAGAGCCTCGCCTCAGCAGGAAGCAGATCAATTTGTGACCCCTTTGGGCTTTGCACCAGACACAGGTTTATATATAAGAAGGTTGCTAGTCAGTACTTGCCAACTGCCAAGCCTCAGATACTACAAGAAGACACGGTTCAGGCGTGACAAAAGCAAAGAAGTATGGGCACAAGAACAAGGTGCGGGGAAGCAGACAGGCGGCGTAATAAACCCACAGCCCTGTGAAGAACGCTTCAGTTCACCCCATCACGACCCGCGCGCACCTAACAGCTGCTGCAGCAGCAGAATCACTCGCGCAGTGGGCAGAAATCAAAGCGCCCGGGCATGTGAAGTGCACCAAGAGGAAGACGCCGCGTGACCTCACCGAACCCCTGACGCCGAACCAAAAGGGAGATCTCTTGGAGCAAGCTCATGCACCGATGCCACGAACCAAATCAGGGGGGATCGATTTGATTCCGGCGCGAGGAGGTGGAGCGGAAAGCACCACGCTTTTGACCCACAGCCCCGCAAAAGAAAACGCAAACGCCCCAAGTCCCAACCTGCTCTGCTCCCTCTGGCCCTTCTCCCCTGGAGCGAAACCAGCAGCACGGGCGCCACCTGAGACCGAGGTGAGCTCGCCGCGCGCTCAAGTGGCGGGAAGCGGCACCCGCTTTTGGTGAGAGGAAATCAAGGAGGACAAGGGATCCGGGAAGAAGCGGTGGTGGGAGTGGAAACGCAAATTGAGGACGGATTCTTCCGCACCTGGGGCTGCGAGATTTGGTGGGTAGAGAGAGAGAGAGCTCACAACGAAGACGACGATGCGGCGACACGCGTCAGGCTCAAATGGGCAGACAGCGATGGCGGTTTGGGTCCACTCACCTGGCACGGCCCTCATGTCTGGACCATAGCCACGGCCCGCATGTCTGCACGATGGGCCTAATGCACACGCTGCATTCGGCCCATGTCGCAATTGCCTCCTTCTCTTCGAAGGCACCCGCATCGAGAAGGTCGTTTTGGTCTTCTTCCCATCCAACGAACCAACTCCTCGTTTGCTTTCCGTCTTCGTCCTCCCTCTGCCCAGTCGTCGGTCGCCCGCGTCGGCGTCTCCGCCGGCCGACCTGCGAAACCCTAGCGAGCGAGAGACTAGCGGCCATGTTCGGGTTCAGGAAGGCGGACCCGGACCTCGAGGCCGGCGGGTCCTCGCTGCTGTACCCGGGGATGACGGAGAGCCCCGAGCTGCGGTGGGCGTTCGTCCGCAAGATCTACGTCATCCTCGCCGTCCAGCTCGCCATGACGGCCGCCGTCTCCGGCTTCGTCGTCAAGGTGCCCGCCGTCTCCAACTTCTTCGTCTCCTCCAACGCCGGGATCGCGCTCTACATCTTCCTCATCATCCTGCCCTTCATCGGTAAGCCCAGCTCTCCCGTCTTTTGAGGGATTTTTTTTTTCTTTTGACCGTGAGCTGAAATTGGTGTGCAACCTTTTTGCGCCGCAGTGCTGTGCCCTCTGCACTACTACCACCAGAAGCATCCGGTCAATCTGCTGCTGCTCGGCCTCTTCACCGTCGCCATCAGCTTTGCGGTCGGCATGACATGCGCTTTCACGAGCGGTAATTTGCTTGCTCTAATTCATCCTTAGGTGTGATAGTGTGAACAATTTTATACCGTTTGTCTAATTGTGGATCTCAAAATGGTTTTTGAGTTGATTGGTGATTCTAGCGAATGGGAGTTTCTGTTCGCATTAGGACTCCCCTTCTTTTAATACTCCTTTAACCACATTTGTTGGACTACAATTTGGTATACTTGATCATTCAGAAAGTTTTGGCAAACCAATCGACAGTAAATGACGTTAAGGTCTGTTCTATTATTTCCAGCTCCACAAACATACAGTTGAGCTGCTGGAGTCCTTTTAACACCTTGTCGACACCAATTTCAGCCGAAAGAATGTGATGTGCCACAAAACCCTGCATAAGTGTAATTCATCGAAAGTCTCCCCGTTCATAGATCTGTATTTAGATTACAGGTTCCAATGGCTTTAGCCGCATATGCTTTAGATTAACCTGCACAAATTTTGAGCAAACATGGTACTAGTTGGCCCTGTCCATTATTGTTAAGGTGACTACATTTGTTTGTGGCTTAATCTCCAAACTTTAGGTGTAAGCATCTATGTAATCTGCCCATCCAACACAAAGGTATTTGGTACGCTGCTCTCCATCTGTGGGTTTGATGACTGTTAATCCTTCTTGTTGAGGCCTTGTTGAAAGGCGTAAGCCTTGTTGAAAGATTATCCCGGCAGTGGTAACCTTTATTCTTTTCTCCTTTCGTGCCAAGAAAACCCATGAGCAAAACCATCATTGGGTTTCTTCCTTTTACAAGTTTGTATTTTTTTTGAACTCACATCATCTGGTAGAAGTTGAGGCTTCTTTGGCTTTTTTATTAGAGTTACATATCCTCCGTTTGTTTCTGCCTCTATAGTTTTTTTTGTGGGCATGACATCAAAACTCCACATGGCCATTGTTATGAACTATTTGACAGTCCAAACAACATATGTTTAGAAACTAGCTTAGATGAAATTTTCTTTTTTATTAGAGTTACATATCCTCCGTTTGTTTCTGCCTCTATAGTTTTTTTTGTGGGCATGACATCAAAACTCCACATGGCCATTGTTATGAACTATTTGACAGTCCAAACAACATATGTTTAGAAACTAGCTTAGATGAATTTCATGGGACACTTTGAGTACATGGGCATATAAGGTCCTAAACTTTGAATGGTCCTATGACATATTGCAGAAGTATGCAATGGGATCAGTTCCATTTGTGGTAATTCACTTCATCTACTCACTGGAATTCTGCCATATGTGATTGCAATGTGCTTTGCTGATGTCCCCATTTCGAGCATGTATGGTTTGTATCAACTAGGAGTTTGTTCTCTATATGAAGGAGCTGATTGGCAGTTTGTTATGTGTGCAGGAAAAATCATTTTGGAGGCTGCCATTCTTACAGCAGTGGTGGTGGTCAGCTTAACTGCTTACACTTTCTGGGCTGCAAAGAGGGGCCATGACTTCAACTTCCTTGGTCCCTTCCTATTTGCTGCTATCATGGTGCTCATGGTGTTTTCACTAATTCAGGTTGGATGGCTCTACCTTGATTCCCATTAAGTATTTATATATCTTTATTAAGATACTTTTTTACTGCGGTGGATGTTGAGTGCATCATCTAATTACTTATTTGCTTATGCTGAATTATGCATCATACTAATAGAGATTTTGCTGCACAGATCTTTTTCCCACTGGGCAAGATATCTGTGATGATATATGGTGGATTGGCGTCACTTATCTTTTGTGGATACATCATCTATGACACGGACAATATCATCAAGCGCTACACCTACGATGAATACATATGGGCTGCTGTTTCACTCTACCTTGACGTCATCAACCTGTTCCTGGCTCTGCTGCAGCTGCTGAGAGCAGCCGATAGCTGAGCTCGTCAAGCTTTCACTTCGATCTTGTTTTCACGTACATTTGTGTATATCACATGCACTGTAATCTCATGGATACTCCAATTTATAATTAGATTCTGTTGGTGCTACCTTAGTTCAAATGTTATGTCTGGCCTAGTGAATAAGGATAATTTTGTGTATGGGAACTGCCCAAGAGTCAAGACTGTTTACCACGTTTGATCTGATTTTTATTCTATTCTATTTTAATTGGAGGCATTTAAACGCATTCATGGACGTAGATTCTTTGGTTTGCAAATTGGAGTGAATCCTCAGTCCTGTATGCACGTAATTTGATCGTTTGCTATAAAATTTCTCCAAAATTTTGCCTAAAATGCTACTGTTTTGGAAAAACTGAGGCTGATAGATTACTGGACACAACCGGTAGCTTTCCAAAATTTTGTCCAAAGGCCTGTTTGGCCGAGCTTCTCATGGTTTTGGCTGGCTCCGTGTTACAGTAATTAGGAGCCGGAGAGTGTTACAGTACTTGATCGGTTTTGGCTCCGTGTTACAGTACTAGGAGCCGGAGAGTGTTACAGCACTTGAGGAGCCGGAGAAGTAAAAAGAAATTACTGGTTTCTTTGGAAGTAAAAAGAAATTACTGGTTTCTTTCGGCTTCCAGTTAATTTGAAAATGAAAGAGAAAAGGAACTTCAATGCACATTGCATGGGTTAGCCGAAGTCCCTGAGACCTCTTCCAAATAGGGCCTAAAAATGTTATTACTACTTTGAAAAAACTTAGGCTGAAAGATGACAACCAGTATCCTTGTATGTTGATGACCTCGTCCTGAAGCAATACGTTTCTCCAACTGTTGATGTGGTGTTGTCAAGAGGATACCCAAAGATATGAAAAAAGGATACACTTTAGTCATCCTGACTGCTTAGGAGATATGGATTATGGAAGCATCTGTTGTTTGAGGGTGAGTCTGATTGTGCAAGTGGTTCGGTAAATATTGATAGGCAATGAGAGCAGCGTTTGGTGCTTTCGTTGGAGCTTCTGCTCTCCAGGAGATAGAGCTACGCCTTTGGTTGCTCGCCTAGAATAGGTATGAGTATTTCTCAAAAAACAAAAAAGGAGATAGGTATGAGTATTGAGTTTTTTTTTGGTTTTTTTCCTGGTTTTTTTTGCAAGTAGTAGATTCTATGTCCTTTTTCTTGTTTTCTTTGCTCTTATCTAATAAAATGATACGTGGTTACCCTGCTTTATTCGAGGAAAAAACAGGTAAGTAATAGGACAGAACTGCATGCCAAACATAATAAATAAATCCATTTGTCGGGAGACACTCCTGCTACATCTGAAGTCTCGACCTTGAAAAACTGTTGTTTTCACTTGTCGAGAAACAACTTTGACTAAATATATATAAAAATTATTAATATTTATGGTATAAAATTGTATCATTAATTAGATAGATCGTTTAATCTATTTTCATAATGAATTATTTAGAGATACAAATGCTGCACATATTTTTTATGAATCCAGTCAAACTTACAGCACGGAAACTAAAAACGACAATTATTTCGGGATGGAAGTTCTCGAAAGTAAAAACAGAGTAGAGAAAAACCGGCAAATTCTTTTCTTTTCTGAGGGATATATGCAGGAACTTTGCACATCAGATTTTCCTTTTGGTGCGGACTATATTATACATTTATACTATAGTAGAAAAATAAACGTTTTTGTTTCTTATTAGGAAGTTAGGAACCCAACAGTAAGACAGATATATTGAGACTATTTTATTACATCACATCGCATGACAAAAGACCAGCCGGGAAAAGCTACTCTTACAATTTGAGCGCACCAAGAATAGAAGCCCTCGTGCAGTTGCCGCCATCTTTCTCCACCACCCAAAAAGGTTCCGACACGCCTGAACATCCCTCCCCAGCGCAGCGCAGCCCACCTATCAATAGGCGACGAGGCGCGAGAACCGACGACCACCGGCTGCTCGCCGTCTCTCTCCCTCGGGGGCACGCGCGCGGGAGACAGACCAGCCGATCGTCAGGCGGCCAGGGCCGGCAGCCATGGGCAAGCACGGCAAGTGCAGCCACGACGTGGAGGCGTGCTACCCACCGGGGGGCGACGGCGGCATGTACCCGTACATGATGGAGAGCCCGCAGATGCGGTGGGCCTTCATCCGCAAGGTGTACGCGATCGTCTGCCTGCAGCTGCTGCTGACGGTGGCCGTCGCCGCCACGGTCAACCTCGTGGGCGCCATCGGCGACTTCTTCCGCTCCCGCACCATGGGCGCCATCGCCGCCACCATCGCCGTCATCATCTTCCCCATCCTCGGTACGTGCTTCTTTCTCGACTTCTCGTGTATGCACATCATATACGTGTTCGTTCACATGGATCATCGGTCGACGTCGTTGCTCGGTGTGCATGCAGTGATGATTCCGATGATCATTTACCGGAAGCGGCACCCGGTGAACCTCATGCTCCTGGCGCTCTTCACCGTCGGCATCAGCTTCGCCGTGGGGCTCAGCTGCCTGTCGGCGAAGGGCCCCGTCATACTGGAGGCGGTGGTGATCACCATGGTGGTGGTGCTGGGGCTCACCGCCTACACCTTCTGGGCGGCCAAGCAAGGCTACGACTTCGAGTTCCTTGGGCCATTCCTGATGGCCGCCGTCCTCATCCTCATGCTCTTCGGCCTCGTGCGGATCCTCTTCCCTCTGGGGAAGACGGGGACCATGGTGTACGGCTGCATCGCCGCGCTCGTCTTCTCCGGCTTCATCATCTACGACACCGACAACCTCATCAAGCGCTACTCCTACGATGAGTACGTTGCGGCCGCCATCGAGCTCTACCTCGACATCATAAACCTCTTCCAGGCCATCCTTGCCGTGATCGAAGGCTGCGACTGATAAGCCGGTCGCCTGGTGACTGTGACCACATAGTAGGATCATACCATATGTAATCTAAGCTACCACTGCCAGGATGGGTTGCAAACTTGCAGCCCAATCTGTAATCCATAGATAGGGTCGAACGGCACTGCCGTGATTGAACATTACTACCAACGAAATATTGCCAATCCAATCCATTATATCACAAACGGCAACACAGCTGTGCATATGGCAATTGCCGCAACAATGCATTCATCAGCCTCAGAATTGTTCAACACAAACCAAACTTCCCAGGAACGAACTATGCTTTGCTGGGCAAGTTTGCAAGACCATATCGATGCATGCAGTAATTTTGGTTCATTCATGAAATGGATTCAGATGGTCTGACTGCCACACCCAAGCCATAAATTGCAGGATTACAAGATGCCATGAGGCAGTAGCTTCGGCATCACCAGACTTGCACTCTTTGAACTCCTCGTTGTATAAAAAGGGGGAAAAAACTTGCCAGGGTCAACTGCAAATTGCTCAATTCAACATCTAACTGTTTCTAGTATAAGCATACACCCACTGGAATAAGCTCAACCTTTAAATGGCCTCAGTGCTCCTCTATCTTCTTCAGATCCTTCATATTCGTCGTGTCCACACTGCAAAATAAACCAAGCAATTTAACTTTGGGAAAATGGACAGCGTCCGTCACATATGCATATGTGAAGAAACTAAGGAGAGTTCTACTACGTTCTCAATGCCTGACAATGGACCCCCCCTCCCCTTAAGTACATTCTTATCTGATTTGGTATATTGATTTCCTTCACCTTTCAATTTTGGCTAAATAAAATAGCCAGTTACTAAATCTAGCAGAACTTCAGCTACTTTTTCTATACAGGTAGTAAAAGTAACCTGCATGTACGAATGAACTGAGAAATAGCAAAATACATAGCTCTGAGCCTCTGATCAATAACCAAAGGTTGCACTTGCATATCACGCAGGTATTCTATTGATCACTAAGCAGGTATCACCAATCAGCTTGAATTTCTATGGATGTCCTCGCAAACTTAATTAAATTTATTAGCACAAAGAATACATGTCTCCAATTCTTGTTTGTATTCCAGAATTGCAATTTCTCCTCCTCCAAATAATTAGTACTATTCCAGAGGATCTCCTTCAGTGACTTTTACTTTAGACATTATCATCATTTCTTATCTTCACACTAACAAAACTTTATAATTCTAGCCCTTGCCCAAAACGAAGTAGAACCAACCAAAACGGAAACAGTGGCTATGATAGTAAACATGTGGAAGAGAAAAACTTACGTTGTTCCATAAAGAGCAATCTTGTGAATTTTCGAGACATCACTTCCACTTTGATTGTCCTCAATAAATATAGTCAGGCTGAAATAATAACAGAAGGCCATTAAAAACAGTGATAAGAAACAAAAATGAGGGAACAAAAGCATATATATATAATGGAAATGTACATACCTGCGAACATTTTGGAACTTGACATACCTTAGCGGCAAAGGTTTATTCTGCAGGAAAGAAAGGCCAAGACACATCTGGGTGAGCAAAAAAATAATGGCTGGGATGCCAAAAAAAACTGGATGGCCATCAACCATATATAAGAGTTGGGTGATAAGTCATACCTCTATCAAATGATTGGAGGATAGCTCGAGGGTGTCACTTGGTGGATAGTCATTGACATTGCTGCCATTTATTACATAACTATATGGTCATGCACTCAGGCTGAATAGAAAAAATAATGTGATCTGAAAAGACCAAACTCCAAACAACTCCAGGCAGGTAGTAGAATACCTGAAACCCATATGCTCTTTGTTGGAGAAGAGTTTTACTGTTTTCGGGCCTGTGATGAGAAAAGGGCATTATTGTTTGAAAAAGAAAGGCAACCATAAAATTGCAGTGACAGAGCATCATGCAGTCCTCAACAAAAAAAAATGGCAGAATATCATGTCGCATAGTGTTGCAGTGGAAAACATCATTTTAAATAGAAACAACCTTATAACTCGTGGAAAATTTAAACTTCCAAGCACACACACACAAAAAAAGAAGAAGACTTGGCGTTAAGTTGGCAACACATACTATATTTTCAGTTAGGTCAAAGTACAAGGAGGCAATAAAATGAAAATAACAGCCTCCCTTACTTGATGCTGGGTAACTTTTATTCTCAAAAACACTATCGTTAACTTTTCCAGAGTCTGATAAGTGCCATGTGAAAAGATGGGATTGCACTTTTGGTCTGCAACTAGCAACCGACACCGTGAAGCAGCAGCTGGTGGAGCTGCGGGCGGCCTCAGCCATGCCAGAGTCCAGACAGCATAATCCTCTCCCTGCAGTGCAGGGGCTACTCGGAGGCGCTCAGCTGCAGCGACATGGATGTCTCAAAGCAGAACTATACCTAACAAATCTGCACCCCCCCCCCCCCCTAACCTGGTTGCGTTGGATAACTCAAAACAGAGTGGGTCTCAGGCTTGGTGGACTGTTCAAATACTATTAATCTGAAGTCAAATCCTCTTTTCATCCTACAAAACTTTCATTCTTGTGAACCTGTTGAAATTCATCTAAACCTTGTGTGTCCATGTATTTATTTTGTATATCACAGAACATTAATAAGTTCTTTGCTAAATGCAGATTACAAGGGCAGTCCATATTTTCACATGGCACTTAAGAGCCTTTTGATGGAAAAGCTAACAACAGTGTCACATTATTGGGAATGAAAGTAAGAACCCGTGTCAAATAAGGGAGGCTGAATTTTCATGCGGTGTCAAATAGGGAATTGTCTCCAATAAATGGTGACTTAACACTGGCAATACTAATACAAGTATCAGAAATCTAAACAAGCAAAGCACCTTCATTGCAAGTATGAAAACAAGATATTTTTCAGCAGCACCAGTGCCACAACTAACAACGCATTATGTTCAAAGTAGGTAGTACTCCTTACCTACTTTGAACATATAAACTGTCAATTGGGCACAAATCTAGCCGCATCGCACAGAACCCAAACAGGGATTTGCAAATCTTACCCTCTTCCTCGGGTCCTTTGAATAGCGCGGAATGCAGCTTTACCACCTGCATGAAGGGGATGTAGATCAGCAGCTGCTCGTCCGAATCGCTGGCGAGGTACAGCCCCTCGTCGTCCCGCAAACTCTGCACCAAACAAGCACCACAACGCAATCGCGATTAGAGTTCGCAGTAGAGTAGAGCCACGAGCGATCAGGAAGTAACCACCGACGAAACCCTAGGAGAAGTTCCCGAAAAAAAAAGGAAAACCAAACGATCCGCCCCCACCAAAATCGCGCGAAGAACAGAATCTAAAATCCGTTGGAGGAGGGGCTAGTCGTGCTAGGGTTTGGACCGGGAGGACGCGGCGCCTACCTGCTTGAGCGCGTTGACGATGCTGTGGGACGAGTCCTGGTTGAGGCACTCAACGCCAGTCCAGTCGATGAAGTCGATCAGATCCACCTGCCCGCGCGGCACCTGCACGGTCGCGGCCGGGGTGGCCGCGGCGGCGGCGGCGGCAGCGGTGCTGGCGGCGTCCATGGCTTGTGTTTGGCTTCCGGAAGCTTCTACAAGGGCGAGGCTGGTAAGAGGGAGAGGGAGGGGAGCGTTCGAGAGGTGCTTTGCGTTGCGTGTTCCGGTGGCCGGTGCGCGCGTGCGGGAAGGTGGACGAGCGAATCCGACTCGTGAGGTGACTTGCTACTCGAGTTGCGGCAGCGGGGATGCTGATATCTTCCATGACGCCGTGCGGTCGGGCCGAACACAGGGGGCTCCAGGCGAAAGTTGTCATCTTGTCAGTGTCATACTCAACTCCAAGAAAACTGTACGCTAAAATTTGTTTACCACTCCCAAAATACTCTCTCTCTTTCAAATAACTTCTTCCGTCTACAAAAATAATACAATTCTCGTTGTTTTAAAAATTAAATGCTTTGAAATTTATTTAAATTTATTAGGTGGAGGCGGCCGAGCCAGATGGAGATGTCGCAGCTGTTCTCGCTGGAGTTGGAGAAGAAAGTGGCGGCAAGAGAGGGGGCAAGAGAAGAGGGAGGCTGTCGCGGGCTCGATAAGGTCTCGTCGAAGCTCTGTGGCCATGGCCGTGGCCGCGAAGCTCCAGCGAGACCCTACTGCGCCACGACGGGGCGATGGGCGGTGGCGGTGGGGGAGCGAGCGGGAGGTAGGGCGCGGGTTGGAAGAAGATGGACAGAGGGTTGGATCAGCTGGGGCGTTGGATCTTGATCCAACGGCTGAGATTGTCACCTGAAAAAAAACCCCAAAATTCAGGCTTGGATTATACTAGCAATTCCCATGATTTTTTTGGCATGTTTGGTTCATAACCTGCTAGACAGCGATCCCAACCGTTCGAATTGACGACCTAGGGACACTGCCTGGTTCCAGACGTTTGAAATCGACGGCCTGGGAAACTGCCTGGTTCCCACCTTTTGAAGCATAACCAAATATGTCCTTTTATGTCCCCAACTCCCATATTCGATTAAGGCTGATACCAAGACAAAAGAATCGATGGATTCAATCGAATGCTTACAACGATACTGATGTATTAGTTCAGAATCCAACAGTTTGACAACGATCCTCATGTTATAGTTCAGAAATGGGCAACAGTTCCATCAACGTCTCATGGCAACTTAACATGTACAACTTACCAACAGACACTGATACAGGACTGATAGGCGAAGGCAGGTTGATTTCACAACAGTTACATGGAGACGGGTGTACGGGACGGCATCACTTGAAACCACCACCACCATCAATCAAGGGAAACCCAAGCACAGCTAACGTAGCACTGAAGTCTGATGCTCAGATTCTAGTAATGACTTTGCTGTGGGCTTCACGAAGGAGGATTGGCAGCCTTACATCTGGGGTTTTTTAAACATCCAGAGTCGCCGCAGCCAACAGGGAGGATTATGGGTGGTTCTGCGACATATCAGGAAACCGGGCATCTCGTGTTGAGCTGAAAAGGTACTGAAAGATAACATGGGGTGTGTTTAGTTCCGCGAAAAGCTGTAAAAAAGTACTGTAGCACGTTTTGGCTTTATTTGATAAATAGTGTTCAACCGTTGACTAATTAGGTTCAAAACATTCGTCTCGCAAAGTACAACCAAGCTGTACAATTAGTTTTTGATTTCATCTACATTTAGTACTTCATGCATGTATCGCAAGTTTATGTGACGGGGAATCTTTTTTTTTGCATAGTGTTATTTTTGTGGAACTGAACACAGCCATGTTTGCTTAAGCTATAAAAATATGAGGGCACAAATGCAGACAGAACCAAACAAAAACAAAATGCGCAATTGTGGAATAAATCAATGAGATGGGCTAATTATAAGTGCAAAGGTGCAAACCTGGAGCTAAGTTGAGCTTAGAGGTTTCAACTTATGGTGGCAGTCTTCATTTTCACATTCAGCCTTGCTAAATCTTATGTTTTCTATGCCATCTCCTTTTTATCAGCTCAGTATCAACTGATATCAAGCCTGTCAAGAAAACACAGTACCTTTTTTATTTCAGGAGCAACTTGTCATCATGTATTACTGTTTTAGATTTTAAACACCCCAATCTGTTAGTAGAGGCCTAGCTAGTGGATTTTGTTTTGTGGTGTTGGTTTAGTTCCGCATTGGGTTCAGAATAGTCACAAATATAAGAGCACGGAATCCAGGCAAGGAACTAAAGTACAATTTAACTCATCAAGTCATCACATAGACTTTATTAATAGCAAAGAATGTGTTTTTCTCAGAAATGGCACAATAATGTCTGAAAAGTACAGGATGTTATCCAGAAAGTAATTTGCCGTATTCATATTCTTTGCTGAAGGTCTTTCAAGTATGTACAACCCTCTTATTTTTTCTGCTACAGTTTTTTTTCCTCCCTACTTTTCTAGATTCTGCTACCAGTATTCATTATTGACAGTATTTCACGAGAACTTTACCTGGAAAAAACACTGTCAGCACTGGTATATCATTTCCCTATCATAGTACACAAAAACATGTCTCAGACCTCAATCTAGTCCTTCCAACAATATGTTGGTCACATTGTCACCATCCACTGTCTGGTAGGCTTCAACAAGCTCTCTAGCCTCCACCAGACCAGAGCTGCCAACCAAGACACGATGAGTCCTTGAATCAGGCACCCACCCCTTTTCCAGCATTTGGTCTAGAAACTTGCATGCCTCAGTCTTGAAGCCTTCTTTAATAAGTCCATAAATAATAATGTTATATATTCTGGGGCTCACTGCTCCACTTGTATCTATCACTTTCAGTAAACTTTGTGCAACCATATTAAGAAAAGAAAACAAAGCCATATCATTGACTAACAATTCAAACGTCTCTTGGTCAGGAAAAAAGGAATGATTAACCATTCTGTTGAACAAGATAGCAGCCTCAACAATTGTCTCCTTGGTGAGGAAAAAGCGCAACAGAATATTGTATGCATACCCATCCAATGGACAACCTTCCATCAGCATTTGTGCAAAGAGAGTCAATACATCTTTCCCCTTCTTCAAATGGAGCAGTGCTTGGATAATTATGACATAAGTGGAGAATGTACAAGAAGTGCCTGTGCAAACAGCCAACGTACGCAATTTGACTGCTTCGCGGATCTTTCCAGACAAGCAACTCGCTTCAATTAGCATATCAAGTGACTTGTTTGTCAGACTGCAGCCTCTTTTATAGTGATATTTAAAAACTTCAATAGCTTCTTGGATCCTCTTTGTGTGACACAAAATCTCTACAAGCTGTGAGAAAGATTCCGAATTCAAAGACAAGTTATTAATACTTACCCTTCTGAACATACTCAAGGCATCTATGTACAATCCTAATCGACAGTAACAAGATATAACAGCAGAATAGGTAGTCTCATCTGGTGCAAATGAAGAAACAACCATTCTACCAATGAGCTCAGATGCTCTTCTGATGTTTCCTTCATCGCAAAACTGAGTTATAACAATGTTCCATGACTCACAATCAACAAAACCTCTGCTGCGCAATTTCTCAAGATAGCTTACTGAATCCTGCAGCCTGTCATTTCTACACAACCATGTCAGCAGCACATTATATGGTTCTGTTTCAGTGACATCATTTTCCTCTAGAAAGATCACAGCATTGTGGAACTTGGCATTTGTACAGTAACAATTTATCATATCCACATATGTACTTGCCATTGGAGCATGACCCGATGTAATCATCTCTTTGAGCACTATGGTAGCGTCATCCGATAGTTGATTCTCACATAAACATCTAATCAAGGCACTGTACAACTGCAGACTCAACTGAATGCTATCTTCTTTCATCATTCGATACAACATAATTGCCTCCTTGACTTTACTGAACTTGCAAAACAGGGGCATCACTTGAGCATGGAAGCTGCTATCAGGGGAGCATCTAAGTTGCAGCATCTTATCAAAGAGCTTCACCGCTTCACCTGCTCTGCTGTGGGAACAAAGTGCTGTGATCAGTACCTCAAACGTATGACTATTAGGAGTACACCTCTTCTTGCTCATCCTGTCCAACTGAATCAGTGCCAGGTCTAAACGACCAGATTCACACAAAGCCTCGATCAGCAAATTCAATGTCTCCACATCAGGGAGGATTCCCGCCTTGACAATCTCCGTGTATGCAAACATGCACAACCGCAATCCCCTTCGTTGCTTGACCATACCATGCAGCACTCCGTTGCAAGCTGAGACTGACAACTTAAGCTTCACAGAGCTAGCATGCTGGATTACCAGCAAAGCTTCATCAAGTCGGTTCTTACTGCTCAGGCACTCGACTAATTTACTAAGGGCCTGCTCCAATGCAGGCACCTTCAGCCTGACCATCTCATTGAGGAGGCTGTCCATCTCATCGCGATTTTCCACAGCAGTAAGCCTGGAGATCATACAGCTGTAGGTGTCAACTGTGTGAATGTTATATCTCTGATGTGAAACCCATCTGAAGCTCGAGTCGGATGTGGAATCGAGAACCAGGGCTAGACTCTCTGGGCGGAGATTGTCCTTGAGTACCCGGATCGCAGAATCAAACTCAAAAGAACTTGCTGTATCGGCAGAAGCACGCACGGAGGGCGAATCCGGGCACGAACAGTACGTGAGTCTGCCTGATAACACTAACAGGTGCCGTCTCGCAAACCGTATGCGAGACACAACCTTCAGCGCCATTGAGGCAGCTACATGGACACTGACAGCGTCATGCCAAGCTGTGAATGTATAGGTCCGTCAGCTTGTACTGAATGTTGGAATCTCCGTCCACCTGCAAGTGTGCATTCCCCTTGTTACCGAAATGAAAACGAGGATCTACCCGGTGAAGCTGGGGAGTGTTCCTTACCGACGGAGGCGAGAAGGAGAGCGGGAGCGGCCGCGGGCCCGCCCGGGTGCTCGGCGGATTTGGCTGGCCGGACTCGCCTTCGCCAGCGCCGCCGGCAGGGGTCGAAGTCCACAAGGGAACGGGGGGACGGGAAGCGAAAGCAAGAACCGGGCGAGGCCCAGCCCAGGAGACAGCAAGGCCACAACGTTTGGGAGACCTGGGACAGCCGTCGGCCCATCGCAGCGCAGTGGCACTGGCACCACCACTCGGCCTCGGCCGCCATTCTGCATTCTGCTGCCTCTTTTCCCGCCATTCTCCTACCCATCTCTGCCATTACCGCAGTCCACACCGTTTCCCCTGCCCCATGCTTGCGCCGCCCGCCTGCATCCGAAGCAGGCAAGCAGCCGGAGCCACCTTTGCCAGGTCGCAACACTCGCTGATCCCGTCCGTGAGTCCACTTCCAGTTCCACTCCGCTGCTCCCGACCTCCCGTGGTGAGGAACGCCTGTCCCCCCTCCCGCACTCCGGACTGTTCCTCTTTGCATCTTGCAAGTCGCTCCGATCCCAAACCCTAACCTCCCTCTCTCCGATTTGATGCTGCAGGTCGCTGTAGAGCGGCGCCTGCGACTCTCTTTCTCTTCTCTCTTCCCGTTACCCCTTGCCTGCCTGCCGTGCAGCGCGGAGGTGGAGTACTGGAGCGGCCCCCAAACTCTCTGAACTCCATAAGGTACGCCAACCCTGACCTATTTATTATTCAGTATTATCATTTTGTCCCCAAACTAGTTCAATTGATCTAGCCTATAGATGTAGGCACTAGGAATTAGGGATTTATTGGTTGATTACTCAGGCATTATGTGCTTTGGTTGTAGGATTTGTGAATTATGAATAGGGATGGAGACATTCTAATTGATGCAAGTTTCAAACTTAATTGCCATATCTAACACTTACTGTGTTATTTAGGTTTTTTTTTTTTGCGAATTTACTGTGTTATTTAGTTTGTGTATACCAAATTGCGGGGCATGGCTGCTTATCGAAGCACATGTGTAAATTTTGGTCTGGCATCCTAGGTCCGCAACTGACGAATGGCCCTTCCCCCTTCCCTTGCCTGCTGTGTGAAACCAAGCTCCCAGAACCCTAAGACAAGCTATTTGTATTCAGATCTGACCCAGTTACTAGTATATACATGTATTATGTCCACCAGCTTTGATTTTTCTGCAAAAAAAAAACTATCGCCATATACTGGATCCAACCCTGATTGGATTTGTAGGGTCCTGCGAGAACTCCACCCCTGTCTCCAACCAGTGCATGCCCTCCATTTCTTGTTTGTCAAAAGAAAAAATCCTGCATGCCATGCCTTTTTCGGGTCTAATTTCCTGACGTTTTTTTCCTGCAAATGCAGTCGATGCCTTTTTTGGGTCTAATTTGGATTCCTTTTTTCGTTTGGTACAGGCTGTTTTTGATCTGAGGATGGGTAGGGATGATGAGCCGGTTGATTCTATGGAGATTGACAGCCAGAAGTAGCAACGGCTAGAAGCCCTCACTGCTGTACCAGAGGGGTTCAGCGCTGACTATCTCCGAATCTACTATGGTAAACTGATTTGTTCCTGTTGGAATGAGTGGACTTAATTGATTAAGCTAACCCTAGAAGGGTAGCTATATAGTGTAGCATACATGGGCCTCATGGGCCTAGCCACATGGGCCACAGACATATACTCCAACACTCCCCCGCAGTCTGAACTACCGACGCAGCGGATTCAGACTGAACACCAGGAAAAGAAAATACACACGAGCCCTCCCCCCCCCACAGACTCAACTAGCCACTAGTGATGTTGAGGCTGGAGCGAAAGGCGGCGAAGGTCGTCGATGGGAGGCCCTTGGTGAAGATGTCGGCGAACTGGGACGTCGTAGGTACATGTAGGACTCGCACCTCGCCGATGGCCACCCGATCACGGACGAAGTGAAGATCAATCTCTACATGCTTGGTTCGCTGGTGCTGCACGGGGTTGGTGGAAAGGTAGACTGCACTGACGTTGTCGCAGTAGACAAGTGTGCTCCGGAGAAGAGGGTTATGGAGCTCGGCCAGGAGCTGTCGGAGCCAAGAAGCCTCGGCCACGCCATTGGCCACAGCGCGGTACTCTGCCTCGGCACTGGAGCGGGAGGCCACCTGCTGACGCTTGGACGACCAGGACACCAGGTTGCCGCCCAAGAAGACAGCGTAGCCGGAGGTGGAGCACCGAGTGTCCGGACATCCGGCCCAGTCAGCGTCAGTGTAGACAACCATCTCAGTGGAGGAGGACCGCCGGTGAAGGAGCAGGCCGTAGTCCACAGTGCCGCGTAGGTAGCGGAGGACACGCTTGAGGGCAGTGAGGTGGGGCTCCCGCGGATCATGCATATGAAGGCACAGCTGCTGAACCGCATATGTGATGTCCGGGCGAGTGAAGGTGAGGTACTGGAGAGCACCAGCAAGACTCCGGTACGCGGTGGGATCAGACACCGGGTTCCCCTCAGCCTCAGACATCTTGCCCTGTGTGTCAACTGGAGTGGAGCAGGGGTTGCAGTCAGTCATCCCGGCTCGCTCAAGGATGTCAAGAGTGTACTGCCGCTGGTGAAGGAGAAGTCCAGCAGGGTGAGGCGCAACAGTGACCCCAAGGAAGTGATGTAGCACACCCAAATCCTTCATCGCAAACTCCTGCTGGAGAGAGGTGATAATCCGGCGAAGGAGTAACTCACTGGAGGCGGTGAGGACAATGTCATCAACATAGAGCAGTAGATACGCAGTCTCAGCTCCATGGTGGAAGATGAACAGTGACGTATCGGACTTGGCCTCCACAAACCCCAGTGAGCGCAGAAAGGCAGCAAAGCGATGGTTACATGCCTTGGGAGCCTGCTTGAGGCCGTAGAGAGATCTGTTGAGCCTGCAGACCATGTCAGGACACGAGGAGTCAACAAACCCGGCCGGCTGACTGCAGTAAACTGTCTCAGTGAGAAGACCATGCAGGAAGGCATTCTTGACATCCAACTGATGCACGGGCCAGGAGCGAGTGAGGGCGAGGGAGAGCACCGTGCGCACTGTAGCTGACTTCACCACTGGACTGAAAGTCTCATCATAGTCAACACCAGGCCACTGAGTGAAACCCTGGAGAACCCAACGAGCCTTGTACTGCTCGAGAGTGCCGTCAGCCCGGCGCTTGTGTGTCCAGATCTACTTGCCGGTGACGACATTGGAGCTGGGTGGACGAGGCACCAGATCCCAGGTCCGGTTGGCGAGGAGAGCCGCGTACTCCTCTTCCATCACATGGCGCCAGTGAGGGTCTAACAAGGCCTCACGGACGGAAGAGGGTACTGGAGAGACCTGCGAGTCCACGGGCATCGCCGCGAGAGCCGGGGGCGGCAGGGTCCCGGCCGCGTGTCGTGTCACCATAGGGTGAACATGACGCGGGTGGCGGTGAAGGAGCTGCGGGTGATACACCAGGGGCTCAACGCGAGCAGTGTGGGGCGGCGGTGACGGCCCCGGTGTACCTGGCGGAGAGGAGGACAGCTCCGGTGGGGGCGCCGGCGAAGGAGGGACCACCGGCGGCGGCGGCGAAAGTGCCGCATCAGGTCATGCCCGGCGCTGGTACACGCGAATCGGCTGGGCGAAGCGCGCAGTCGGAGCCGGTGAGGACGGCCGGGGACCCCCATCAGGCGAAAGGACAGGGGCCGGCCCGGAAGGGTCCCCATCCATGCTCGAGCGAGGAGCAGGGTCGGGGGAAGCATCGGCCGACGGCGAGCTGGGGCACGGGGCCGTAGAACCTGCAGGAAACAACGGCAAAGGTGGCTCGACCACCGCATCAGTGGGAAATAAGGAGGAGAGGTCAAGGGGGGAGGTGGAAGGGGTGGTGGTGGTGGAAAAGGGGAAGACAGACTCATCAAACACCACATGGCGTGAGATGAGGACCCGACGAGAGGTGAGGTCGTAGCAGCGATACCCCTTGTGGTCCGGGGAGTATCCAAGGAAGACACAGAGAGTGGATCGGGGAGCCAGCTTGTGTGGAGCAGTGGCTATGGTGTTAGGGTAACACGCACACCCGAAGACTCGAAGGTGGTCATATCTCGGAGGGGTACCGAAAAGAGTGTGGTGCGGCGTAGGAGCCGGGCAAGCAGCGGAAGGAAGGCGGTTGAGAAGATAGGTGGAGGTGTGCAGGCTCTCGGCCCAGAAGCGAGCGGGGAGAGAGGCCTGAAGAAGAACGGTACGCACAATGTCATTGGTAGTGCGAATCATGCGCTCCGCCTTGCCGTTCTGAGAGGAGGTGTATGGGCAAGACATGCGCAACTAGACACCGCGAGAGAGAAAGAAAGCCCGAGAGGTGGAGTTATCGAACTCACGGCCATTGTCACACTGGACGGCCTTGATGGTGAGGCCGAACTGAGTGGAAACCCAGGCGAAAAAATGGTGAAGCGCAGGGAATGTCTCAGACTTGGCACGTAAGGGAAAAGTCCACGAATAGTGAGAAAAATCATCAACCACCACCAGATAGTACTTATAGCCAGAAATGCTGAGTACAGGAGACGTCCATAGGTCGCAATGTACAAGATCAAAAATGCGAGCCGCATGTGAAGAAGAACTAGAAAAAGGAAGACGAACATGACGGCCCATTTGGCACGCATGACACAATTGCTCATCATGAGCTCGAGTACAACGAATGTCTAAGCTATGACTAAGCTGCATCAGGGCATTACGTCCAGGGTGGCCGAGGCGCCGGTGCCAAGTGGTAGAAGAGGTGGTGGCGAAGGCAGCTGACAAAAGCGAAGATGGCGAGGCAGACGCCGGAAAGCGGAGTGTAAAGGGGCCCCGTGTTGTCACATCGGAGCAGAGGACGTCGGGTAGCCAAATCCTTCACAGTAAGACCACAAGAGTCAAACTCCACAGAACACGAATTGTCAGTTGTAAAACGACGAATAAAAAGAAGGTTGTGAATCATAGAGGGAGCAACAAGAACATCGGGAAGACGAAAGGACCCATGAGCACCGGCGGTACCCACAGAGGTAACAGGAAGACAAGAACCATTTGCGACCATAATGGACGAGGGGAGAGAAGAAGGAGAATGGACGGAAGAAAGTATACCAGAGTTGGGGGTGGTGTGGTAGGTGGCACCCGAGTCGGCAATCCATTCAGGTCCGACCGGGGGTGTCAAACCCATGGTGCTGAACGACCGTGCCAAGGCCGCCTGGTCCCAGCCGGCAGACCCTGGAGGGGTGCCGGGGAGAGCAGCCGGTGGGCGAGGCTCACCCCCGGGAGCGTGGTAGGGCCACATAGAAATGTGCCTTGACCACGGGTTGTGGAAAGAAGGCCATGGTGCCCCCCGGTGGACCAGCAGGCGGGGTGACCCCACCACGGCCTCTCCCACGACTCCCACCGCCCCCACCACGTCGGCGACGACCGCCACGCCCCCCCCACCTCCGCTTGGCCCGGAGGAAGGAGGACCAAGAAGGGACGACGGTGGTGGAGTAGACGGACGAGGGGCGGCAGTCGTGCGCGGCGAAGAAGCAGCCAGGGCGGTCGAGGAGGACGAGGATCCCATAGTGGTGGTGGACCCCGGTTGGAGGCCCTGGGTGAGCTCCTCCATGACGAGGTCGTCGCGGACCTGCAGGAAGGTGGGGAAGGGCCGCTGACGGGTGATCCACGTCCGGAGGTGGGTGTAGCGGTCGCTGAGCCCGCGGAGGACGTTGAGGACGAGGATGCGATCCTCCACGGGCCAGCCCAGGTCGCCGAGTGAATCTGCCATGGTCTTCATCTTCCGGCAGAACTCGCCAACAGCAAGGTCCCCCTGGACGAAAGTCCGGAAGCTCGCGTCGAGTCGCAGAGCCCGGGCCTCAGCATTGCCCAGAAACTGGCCCTCGAGCGCCAGCCAGGCCTGTCGAGCGGAGGTGGAGGTGCGGACGAGGTCGTGGAGGTCGACGGAGATCGTGCCGAGGATCCAGGAAAGCACGATGCTGTCCAGACGCAGCCACGACGGAGTCTGGACCATGGGCGTAGGCTCGTCAAGGACGTGGTCGTCGAGGGCGTAGCTTCGGAGAGTGAGGACCACCAGATCCCTCCAACGAGTGTACGAGGGCGACTCAGGGTCGAGAACGACCGGGACGAGGAGCCGGATGTTCTGGACTCCGCCGGCCTGGTAGTGGAGCTGCGAGACGAGGGGGTCGGCCGGGTCGTGACGGAGAGCGGTGGAGGTGGAGACGAGGTGTCTCCCCTGGTGGTCCAGGAGGCGGGGTGATCCCACCACGGCTCCCGTCGAGCCGGAAGAGGCACCCCCCCCCCCCCGTCGGCGAGAAGCTGCTCCGCCTCGGCGATCTGGCGGGCCAGAGTGTCGGCGGCCTCCCGCTCCCGTTGCCACAGAAGGGCAGCCACCCGGACGCGCTCCTGACTGGCGGCGGCCGCGGCACGGGCGGAAGCGAGGGCAGCGGCGAGGGCAGAGAATACAGCCGAAGATGGAGCCGCAGAAAGCCCTAGGCCGGCTGCAGCGGCGTCCGCGGGAAGGTCGGTCCCGGCGGCGTCGACGCCATCCGTCGGGACGACCGGGAGGGCCGCAGAGGCGGGGGCGACATCGGACGCAAGGGCGAGTGCCACGTGCTGTCCAGGTGCCGGCCACGCCGCGGAAGGAGGAACAGCAGTTTGCAGAGGCGCGGTGGCGGCAGCAGGCAGCCCGCCAGAGGGAGCAGCGGCTGGAGAGGGGGAAGCCGCGGCCAGCAGGGGCGCGGTGGGGCCCATGGCCGCGCCAGGTGGGGGCCAGGTTGGGCCCGCACCCGCTCCTGGTGGCCCGCCGGTGGCTGGCGGCGCCAGGGGGCGAGCCATGGCTGCGCCAGGTCGGGCGGCGCTCAGGGAGGCTGCGGCGGCTGTAGGTGGCTGGGGGCGCGGGTTAGGGGTGGATCCAGCCACCTGGGCCCAGGAGGTGGGGTGGGAGAGGGGGGGAAGTGGAGGAAGAAGGACGGAGGAGAGGGATCAGCCATGGCCGGCTGGGGAGGAGGCAGCAGGCGGCAGCGCCCCTGCCTGGAGTTAGCCGGCGGCTGGGAAGAGGGAGGAAGAGGGAAGAGGAGAGATAGGCTCTGGTACCATGTTGGAATGAGTGGGCTTAATTGATTAGGCTAACCCTAGAAGGGTAGCTATATAGTGTATGTTGAAAGTGTAACTCTATTGATTAGGGCTAACCCTAGAAGGGTAGCTATATAGGTTCCATACATGGGCCACATGGGCCTTAGCCTCATGGGCCTAAACATATACTCCAACACCCCCCCGCAGTCTGAACTACCGGTGCAGCGGAGTTCGAGGCTGAACACAAGAAAGAACACACACAACCCCCCCACAGACGCAACTAGCCACCGGTGATGTTGAGGCTGGAGCGAAACTCGGCGAAGGTCGAGGACGGGAGGCCCTTGGTGAAGATGTCCGCGAACTGGGAGGTCGTCGGAACATGGAGAACCCGCACCTCGCCCATGGCCACCCGATCACGGACAAAGTGTAGGTCGATCTCCACATGCTTCGTCCGCTGGTGCTGGATGGGGTTGGTGGAGAGGTAGACCGCACTGACATTGTCGCAGTAGATCAGTGTGCTCCGGGAGGGTGGAGTGTGCAACTCAGCGAGCAGCTGCCGGAGCCAGGCGGCCTCTGCCACGCCGTTAGCCACGGCGCGGTACTCCGCCTCGGCACTGGACCGGGAGACCACCGGCTGGCGCTTGGACGAACAGGACACCAGGTTGCCGCCCAGGAAGACGGCGTAGCCGGAGGTGGAGCGGCGAGTATCCGGGCACCCGGCCCAGTCAGCGTCGGTGTAGACGACGAGGTCGGTGGAGGAGGCCCGGTGTAGGAGGAGGCCGTAGTCGAGTGTGCCCCGGAGGTAGCGGAGGAGACGCTTGAGAGCCGTGAGGTGAGGCTCCCGGGGATCATGCATGTGGAGGCAGACCTGCTGAACTGCATAGGTGATGTCCGGCCGGGTGAAGGTGAGGTACTGAAGGGCCCCGGCGAGACTCCTGTACGCAGTCGGGTCGGCCACCGGAGGTCCCTCAGCCTCCGACAGCTTGCCCTGAGTGTCGACCGGAGTGGAGCAGGGCTTGCAGTCAGACATCCCAGCCCGCTCCAGGATATCCCGAGTGTACTGCCGCTGATGAAGAAGGAGCCCAGCAGGACGGTGCTCAACAGTGACACCGAGGAAGTGGTGGAGCTCACTCAGGTGCTTCATCGCAAACTCCTGCTGGAGAGCTGCAATGATCCGCCGGAGAAGTGGCTCACTGGAGGCGGTGAGGACAATGTCATCAACATAGAGCAACAAGTATGCAGTGTCGGCCCCATGGTGGTAGACGAACAGGGACGTATCAGACTTGGCCTCCAGCAGGGCGTCGCGGACGGAGGAGGGTACCGGAGAGACCACCGCGTCGTCGGTCGAAGCCGCGAGGGCACGAGGCGGCAGGGTGCCAGCCGCGTGTCGTGTCACCATTGGGTGAACATGCCGCGGGTGTCGGTGAAGCAGCGGCGGGTGGTAGACCGGCGGGGTACCACGGGCCGGCGGAGACAGTGGCGGTGGTGTCGGTGTCCCCGGTGGAGAAGGGACCACGAGCGGCGGAGGCCGCGGCCTGCGCTGGTAGACCCGTACCGGCGCAGCGAACCTCGACGGAGGCGCCGGGGCGGGATCCGGCGTCGGCAACCGGCACGACCCCCCCGGGGCAGAAGCGGGGGACGAAGGTCCCGGGTCTGCACCAGCTGAAGAAGATGGGGCCGCGCCGGAGGACCCGCAGGGGCCCGGACTCGCAGGGGAGCCGGGACCGGTGGCCGGCGCCGAGCGCGGCGAAGCGGTACCTGCAGGAGACCACGAAAAAGGTGGCTGGACCACCGGGTCAGTGGGAAACAGAGAGGGTGGGTCAGTGACCGGAGGTGGAGTGGTGCTGGAAAAGGGAAAGACGGACTCATCGAACACCACATGGCGCGAGATGAGAACACGTCGGAAGGTAAGGTCAAAGCATCGGTACCCCTTGTGATCTGGGGAGTAGCCGAGGAAGACACAGAGCGTGGAGCGAGGGTCCAGCTTGTGAGAAGAAGTGGCAGCAGTGTTGGGGTAACAAGCACACCCAAACACGCGGAGGTGATCGTACCGAGGCGGGGTACCGAAGAGGGCGTGGTGAGGTGTGGGAGCGGGACAGGCAGCGGAAGGAATGCGGTTAAGAAGGTAGGTGGAGGTGTGCAGGCCCTCAGTCCAGAAGCGAGCAGGAAGAGAGGCCTGAAACAGAAGAGTGCGCACGGTGTCGTTGGTGGTGCGAATCATCCGCTCTGCCTTGCCATTCTGCGAAGAGGTGTATGGGCAAGACATGCGCAACTGAACACCGTGCGAGAGGAAGAAGGCTCGGGAGGTGGAGTTATCAAACTCGCGACCATTGTCACACTGGACGGCCTTGATGGTGAGACCGAACTGAATAGACACCCAAGTAAAGAAGTGAAGGAGCGTGGTAAACGTATCCGACTTCGCACGTAGAGGAAAAGTCCATGAATAATGCGAAAAATCATCAACAACCACGAGATAGTACTTATAACCAGAAATACTGATAACAGGAGATGTCCATAGGTCGCAATGTACAAGATCAAAAATGCGGGCCGCATGAGAAGAAGAACTAGAAAACGGAAGACGAACATGTCGGCCCAATTGGCACGCATGACACAGTTGCTCATCATGAGCTCGAGTACATGGAAGACCAGAGCTACGACTGAGCTGTATCAGGGCATCACGTCCAGGATGGCCGAGGCGCCGGTGCCAGGTAGTAGAGGAAGTAGAAGCGGCGAAGGCAGTTGACAAAAGGGACGGCGAAGAAGATGAAGGCGCCGCCGGAAAGCGAAGAGTGTAAAGGGGCTCGGTGCTGTCACATCGGAGCAGAGGACGCCGGGAAGCCAAATCCTTTACAGTAAGACCAGAAGAGTCAAATTCCACAGAACAAGAATTGTCAGCTGTAAAACGACGAATAGAAAGAAGGTTATGAACCATAGAAGGAGCAACAAGAACATCAGGAAGACGAAAGGAGCCATGAGCACCGGCGGTACCCACAGACGTGACAGGAAGGCAAGAACCATTTGCGACCATAATGGACGAAGGAAGAGAGGAGGAAGGAGAGTGGAGCGACGAAAGTATACCGGGGTCAGGAGTGGTGTGGTAGGTGGCTCCCGAATCGGCAATCCACTCAGGGCCGACCGGAGGTGTCAGGCCCATGGTGCTGAACGAGCGGGCCAGGGCCGTCGGGTCCCATCCGGCGACCCCCGGAAGAGGCCCGAGGGTGGAGTCCACGCCGTAGCAGGGAAGGTGCCGGGTGTAGGGCCAGCAGGAGGAGCTCCGGTGAGCATGGCCACCGGTGGGCGCGAGTCAGCCCCGATGGCGTGGTAGGGCCACATGGAGATGCGCCCTGACCACGGGTGCTGGAAGGAGGGCCATGGTGCCCCCCCGTGTGTCCCAGCCGGTGCCGGAGCCTGGTGGTGACCGCCCCGGCCACCTCCGCGCCCCCCCCACGGCGACGACGAGAGCCACGACCCCCCCACCTCCGCTCGGCCCGGAGGGAGGAGGGCCCAGGAGAGACGACGGTGGCGGAGCAGACGTGCGTGGAGTAGGTGGACGCGGCGAAGTAGCAGCCAGGGCCGTCGAGGAGGACGAGGACGTGGTAGAGCCCGGCTGGAGGCCCTGTGTGAGCTCCTCCATGACAAGGTCGTCACGGACCTCCAGGAAGGTGGGGAAGGGCCTCTGGCGGGTGATCCACGTCCTGAGGTGGGCGTAGCGGTCACTGAGCCCCCTGAGGACGTTGAGGACCAAGATGCGATCCTCGACGGGCCACCCGAGATCCCCCAGGGAGTCAGCCATGGCCTTCATCCGACGGCAGAACTCGCCGACGGAGAGGTCACCCTGGACGAAGGTGCGGAAGCTCGCGTCGAGACGTAGTGCCCGGGCCTCAGCGTTGCCCAGGAACTGGCCCTCAAGGGCAAGCCAGGCCCGGCGCGCGTCCGGAGAGGTGCGGACGAGGTCGTGGAGGTCAAGAGAGATCGTCCCCAAGATCCAGGAGAGAACGATGCTGTCGAGACGGATCCAGGACGGCGTCTGGACGGCGACCGAGGCATCGACAAGGACGTGGTCGTCGAGGGCGTAGCGGCGAAGAGTGAGGAGGACCAGATCCCGCCAGCGGGCGTACGAGGGCGACTCCGGCTCGAGGACGATCGGGACGAGGAGGCGGATGTTCTGGACCCCCCCGGCCTGATAGTGAAGCTGGGCCACGAGCGGATCGGCCGGGTCATGCCAGAGGACGGCGGTGTGAGACACCCGTCGACCCGGCGAGGCAGAGGAGGTGGCCCCGACGATCGGAGAGGCTGGCGTGAGGAGCCGCTCCGCCTCGGCGATCTGACGAGCCAGGGCGTCAGCCGCGTCGCGTTCGTGCTCCCACACGAGGGCGGCCGCGCGCACCCGAGCCTGCCCCTCCGCGGCGGCCGCCCGGGCGGCGACGAGGGCGGCGGCGAGGGCGGAGTCGGGGCGCGGGCCGGGAAAGGCAGCGGCCGCGGGCTGTTCGGTCACCACCGGAGGTGGGTCGGGGTTCCCGGCCCCGACCACCTCCCCGGAGTCCAGCGGCGCGGAGGGAGTTCCGGTGGCTGCCCCACCGATGGCAGTCATGGCATGAGCCGGCCAGGGGTGGTGGACAGCGGTGGCGCCCCCCATGGTGAGGCCAGCAAGTGCGTGGAAGGTGGGGTGGAGGGCGGGATGTGACCGGAAGAGAGCAGGAGCGGCTCCAGAGGGGTTCCCGGCGGCTCCAGCAGTGAGGGAACCGGTCCCCTGCATCCCAGCGGCCCCAGCAGGGAGGTCCGCAGAACCAGCAGGGAGGGGGTCGCAGTGGTGCTGGAAGAGAGCAGGAGCGGCTCCAGAGGGGTTCCCGGCGGCGCCAGCAGTGAGGGAACCGGTCCCCTGCATCCCGGCGGCCCCAGCAGGGAGGTCCGCAGAACCAGCAGGGAGGGGGTCGCGGTCCTGTAGGTCGGCGGATCCAGCAGAGGGAAGGAGATGGGCGCCGGCGGACCCAGCAGAGGGGAGGAGAGGAGCCCCGGCGGATCCGGCAGAGGGGAGGAGATGGGCGGCAGCAGCGGCTGGCAGAGTGCCTGTGAGCGGCAGATGGGCGGCGGCAGTAGGGGAAGCCGCCACCTGGGCCCAGGATGGAGAAGTGAGGGAGGGGAAAAGATGGAAGTAAGAGGGAGAGGGAGGGGGAGGTGGCCGGCCGGCCATGGTGGCCGGCAGACCCAGCGGCGGGCCTGGGTTGGCCGGCGGCTGGAGGGGGAAGAAGACTGGTTAGGCTGTTGATACCATGTTGAAAGTGTAACTCTATTGATTAGGGCTAACCCTAGAAGGGTAGCTATATAGGTTCCATACATGGGCCACATGGGCCTTAGCCTCATGGGCCTAAACATATACTCCAACAGTGTAGCATACATGGGCCTCATGGGCCTAGCCACATGGGCCACAGACATATACTCCAACAGTTCCCTTATAATGGCGTGGAATGGAGAAGATAAATTGAAACAGGACCGACACCTCTTGTCTGTCCATAACTATATGTTTTCTGTAGTTATCATTGATTCTGCGCAAAGTTGAGGTCTTGCATCACAGTTTAGGGGCTGTGTGTTTTTTTTTAATGAATGCTATGGTTGATATTTTTTAGGTGACCAACACTCTTGTAGTGTAGCGGTAAGCTCTCTAGTTTAGGGAGACATCAGCCAGGTTTCAAATCTGGTGGAAACAAAAAAAAATCCCCTTGCTAGCAACCCAAAATATAGTGGCAGGGGGCTCGCCTGTGGTGCTTGCGGTTGGTTTGGGCCCTCCTCCCAAGGGGTAGCTGCAGTGGTTGTCAGCCCAGAAGGTCGTGGCTGACCCAGGTTACATTGCAGCTATCTAGGGTGAAGCTGGGGTTCGTTTTTTTTTTTTCCTCAGCCCGCGTGGTTGAGGCTGCATCTTAATCATAATGTCTCTTGGAGGCTGTTCCCTAGGGTTCAGTTTTTTTTTTTTGATGGAGACATCTAACAGATGAGGAAATAATTGGCTATCATTTGCTTGCTGGAAGAGTTTCCTCTCCCATTTTTCTTGAGAACTTTAGTATATCTTATTTCATACTCCTTTTTCTTTTTCAAGACGTAGCACATTTTGCTAATCATCTGGTGTAAGACATGCTCTTTACCTAACTGAGGCTTTGTATTTAAAAACCTGCTCTACTATGTAAGGAGACTGGTTAGTCTTTGATTTTTGCTTCTGTTTGTGATAACAACCTGCATTATGATTGCAGGAAAGCTCTTCCCCTATGGTGATTTCTTCAAATGGCTTTGCTATGGAAATGGTTCATGCTCACATCCTGATTCTTCAATTATAGGAGTTAGCCTTGCACTCTCGCTATGTCTTGATTGGCCAAATTTTCTTTTCTATAGATGGAAAGCACCCTGGATGTGATCAGTCATATGTTGGACGTCGAGAGTTTTCACTTACACTGGAGAATGACATCTACCTGCGCTTCCAATCCTTTGATAATGCTACTGAATTGGAGAGTTCTATTAAGGACAAGTGTCCTTTCAAGATTGATATTGGACCTGTCTACAGTGTAGATGTATGATGCAGCATTGCTAAACACATCATTTCTTGTGTGTTTGATTCTAATTTTCTGCATTGCACTCTTTTTGCAACTACCTGATGAATCATGTTTTCTTTTCTGTAGCCTTCAAAGCGTCATGCTTATGCCCAATCTGGCAATAGTGTCTTTGTACCGGTGGAAAGGGAACTAATTTTTGACATTGTAAGATAAGAAACTTACATTTTATTTTCTTTCCCTTTGCCCTTTATATCTGTGCAAGCTGTATTCTTGTGTGATGTGCAGTGTTGCAAGCTGTCAACATTTTAATTTTTCTCAGGATATATCTGATTATGATGATGTTCGCTACTGCTGCTCTGGAGCTGATGTCTGCTTAGATTGCTGGCCATTAATGACAATTGCTATCAAGATTTTGGATACTTCGCTTAGAGGCATGCCATTTTTTTACACAATAAATCATAACATGGACTAGTCACCTTTGCATATTTATCCACACAATGCAGTTGGCTACTGACTTCCGCTGAAGTGTGCATTTGTGCGCTTCTTATAATTAAAATCATTGTTTGCAGATGATTTTGGTTTCAATCACATACTCTGGGTATACAGTGGCCGTCGTGGTGTCCATTGCTGGGTCTGTGATAGCAGAGCAAGAAAGTATGCCGAATTAACTTCCATTTGTTTCCTATGTTTGTTGATCTTAAAACACTTGTGTTCTCCTGTTAGGCTCAGCAATGAACAAAGGGCTGCGATTGCTGACTACTTTCGAGTCTACAAGGTGGCACTTCATCATGTGTTACTCTTGATTCCGTTTCTTGCCCCCCTCCAGAAATCTATTTAACCCTATTAATCTGTCTCAGGGTGGTGAAAATGCACTAAAGAAAGTATCCTTGGCTGGACCTGTCCTCCACCCTTTCCTTGCGTATGTCTTAACTGTCTCATCAGTTTGTTTGATCTACCAACACAGTACACACAATGGAAGAGCTAAATTTATTATTATGTATATGTAATTCATTATGCTCCTGCAGGCGGTCATACACGGATGTTCTTAGAAGTTTCTTCAATGATAGGTTGCTCCTTAACCAACGACTCTTTGCATCAGAGGAGAGATGTCAGAACATTCTTGATCTTATCCCTGACGAAAGTAAGAAAAGGCACCATGAAAAATGAACGTTACTCTGACAGATGAAATCTACCATCCCTTGTTTAGCATGGCATAGATATATTCGCCATCATTCTGAATTGGATTTCATTTCTAGATGTTGCTAGTGAGCTCTATGACAAGTGGCAGGGAAATAGACGATCTTCTCTTTCAAAGGAAGATGTCAATGCAACCAGATGGGATCAATTGAAGACGACTTTACAGTCTGGAAAGCACAAGGTTTGTTTAATCTCCTAATTACCTTTTTCTGTGTTTAATCCCCTGTTCGGACATTTTCCTGTTTATCAATCAATGTTCAATTGTTCACTTCTTTTGACTGTGTAATATTCTGATTTCTCAGTTACACTCATATCTGCTGGTTCATCTTATTATGTTAAATAATAGTGCTAATTGTTCTATGTTTCAGGCTCAGGGGCTTCGTAGATGTGTGGAAGAGATTGTCTTCTCATACACATATCCTAGACTTGACATGGAGGTAAAGGAGAATTCATCAGTTGTTTGAATTTGTACTAGTAATGTACAAGGTGGTTCTCACTCCTAATCAACTTTATACCCATGCCTGCCAGGTATCAAAGCACATGAATCATTTACTAAAAGCTCCCTTTTGTATACATCCAAAGACAGGTAAAAGTCATAATGCATTCAATTCCTGACTTCCTGTATTAGTTTATAATGTGATAATAAAGTGGCATGCTCTTATGCTCAAGAGAGGGTTATACATATGCATGGCATTGGCATGTCCCTTTGAAACCTCTAGACTCCAGAACAGATGACAACAACAAAGCCTGTCAGTTCCAAACAAGTTGGGGTAGGCTAGACTGCAGAACAGATGCATTCACTTAAAATACTTGACCAGTTCATTTAGTTTATTCTGTCGAGTCAAAGTCAACTGAATTATTCTAATGACTGGAGGGTTTTTTTTTCACACATCCCTTTGCTGACATTTTATTATTATTTCTTTTTCTATGTCGTGTTTGTGTTCCAATTGATCCCAATAATTGTGATGATTTTGATCCTGCAGCCGTTCCAACTCTATCACAGGTATGGTCGGTCCATAGAGCCTAGCATGAATTAAGACACAGTGAAAGACTATCATTTCATATTGTTCCAAGCATCATGGTACAGTGCTGCTTTGCTAAAACAAGTATTATACAGCTTTTAGGAGAGCTCAATGCTGCTGGTTTTCAGACAGATTCTGAAAATAGTAAGTGATTATAGCCTTTCACCTTTCAGAATTTGTGTGAACATATATTATTTCGTGATTACCAAAAAAAAAGAAAAAAAAGGCATTCTAGTACCATGCAGCTTTGCCTAATGGGCTAATATGGCCTGTTTTTTCACAATCCTATTATGAGTTTCAGATTGGGAAAGAACGTCCCTAGAGAAATCCATCATTTTCTTCAGAACATCCTTTCTGGAACCATTGCTGAAAGCATGCAAGGTACGGACTATATTTCCTACATTTTTGTGGCAATGCCGCAATCCATATGCATCTTTGTGACTAATCCAAGTCCTGCAAAATATCTTTGACAGCAGAAACTTAGGCACACATGATTGTTTCTGCTGTTGAAGATATTTTGTGAACTTGTGCTTGAAACCATATGCCGCAATCCATATGTTAGGATTCTTGCTTACTTTCATCTACGCTCTTCTCAGGTCCTTGACATCATGCGATCTTGTGGTTGAAACGATTTAATCTTGCCCTTGAGCATTCTCTTACTAGGAATTAACTCTTTTCTATCTCATTATTCTGACATCCTCGGGCATAAGTCTGAATCATTTTCTACCATTTAATTTTGCAGGAGGAACTGGAAAGTGCATACAATGCAAAACTCCTACTACAATCCAAGAGTTCTCTGAACTGGTAAAACATATGCATGTTTCTGTTCTACGTCGATCAGTTCCCCCTCCCAGAGTATTTCAGCTGGGGCACGAACCTCGTGCTACATGGATTAGGATTGTTTCTTTGGCTTTGCCTGTCTGTTGCATGCCTGGGATGCACGGTAGGCTATCTTTAGGTTTAAGTGACTCCAGTGAAAATTAATACTCCCTCCGTTCCAAATTATAAGTCTCTTTGACTTTTTTTAGTACATCCAAGAAAAAGTCAAAAGTGACTTATAATTTAGAACAAAGGAAGTATAGCGCACTTGCTGCCGACGATACCATCCAAGATATATGGTGCATCTTAGACTACATACGTGTAGCAACTTGGAACAAGCCTAATTGCATAATGTGATCATTAGTATTAACCTTCTGTATATATGTTTCATAAGATCAGCAGAAAGATCATGATTCTATCGGTTGCTATCAGTGCGATCCTCATTTGTTTCATGTATCTTAAAGATCGCCGCATCATTGATCTAGCTTTTCGATCAGGGGCAGGAAAAAAAAAAGGTTTGTTACTAGTAATGACGTGAGCAAGAAACAAAACAAAGTGTGTACCGCGTCGCATCTGAGCTGACACGGTACGCGTGCGTGACCTCGCTTGCTTGGTGCAGTTGGTGAGCATGCACGCAAACACGCAGTGGTTGTGCACAGGCACACGTCAGTACGTCACACAAATCTCTCTCCATGACCATGGCCATGATAGAAATGGTCGCCTCTAGACTCTAGTTGGCTTTGGCTCTCGGTTCTCAGCACCTAGTAACGACGCCGATCGAGAATAGAAGATCACGTTTCACGTCGTCTCTGCGCAAGTGGCATTCTTGGTGACGCAAGAGCAGAGCAGACGTCGCCTGTCGTCTCACTGTCTATTTGCACATATACAAATTGCACGTCGCACTATATACACACTTCCACCCTGTTCGTTTCGCTGGTTTATTGTGCTGAAAGTACTGTTCGCTGGTTTGTTGTGAGAGAAAAACACTGTTGGATGGCTGCTGATTCCGCTGATAAGTCCAAACGAACAGGGTGTTCGCAAATTAACAACTACTGAACAGAAGAAAGTCGCTTCCTGACTGTAGGTCTTCAAGTCCCACAGTGGTGAAAAGACCGGGCCAATGTGATATGAAATGGAAGCAGAGGAGCCGGATTAGTATTTTTGTTAGCACTTAAAGCAATGAAATTAATCACTCTACTAACGCTGTGTTTAGATCCATTAAAAAATGCACTATGCAAAAAAAAAAATTCTCCGTCACATCAAATTTGCGATACATATATGGAGTACTAAATGTGGATAAAATCAAAAACTAATTGCACAGTTTGGTTGTACTTTACGAGACGAACGTTTTGAGCCTAATTAGTCAATGGTTGGACAATTATTATCAAATACAAACGAAATGCTACAGTGTATTTTAGCACTCCAAAATTTGGATCTAAACACAACCTAAGAATTTGTCGAGCTTAGGGATGGTCCTAACTAAGCCCCGCCACTAGTAATACTATTTGTTAAGTCGAATAGATGCGACTAACTCTACTCTCTCGAGCTAGCTAGTGGCATTAAGATGGGTTCTTACTTTCTCATTTACCAAAAAATGATATTGTCAACAATATCAGCGGGATGTTTGTAGTGATTTCTTCGTCGATCTCAAGATTTCTTTTAGAGGTGCCGAGGTAAGCATGTGTGCATGTATGTTAGCAAACTTAGCATCTATGTCTATACTACGATTTTAAAAATTGGAGTGAAATGCACGGTAGGTTCATGAATTCTTAAAATGATTATCAGAGTCCTTTAACTTTTTCAAGTGGTTTATTCTAAATCCACTTAATTCAATCATAGACCTGAATTTACAATTTGAATGGACTACCTGAAAAGTTAGATGATTAGTTCATGGATCTAGATGAGAATACGAGAAAAGTATAGGACGTAGTCCCTCCGTCCTAGAAAGGATGTAATTCCAGGATTCATGTGTTATTCGAAAAAGAATGCAATTCTCGCTTCATAAGTACGTGTGGTATCCTAAAATGTGTACTCTATAGATGTATTATTGTATAATGCAACAAACTATAGAGTTTATAGGCGTAATCATTTGCTTATGTCACATCAACACATGCGGAGAATAAAAAAAACAAGAGTATATGTGTCTTTTTACTTTTATATGATGTGCTAGCTTCTTCTTGATATGTGAAAATTGCATTGTTTGGATGGAGGGAGTGCATTGTATTTCATTCTTAAGAAAAGCTTGACAAAGACCTTCAACAATCAAGATGTCACGCTGGTAAAATCATTAGAATTGCAGCCCCTAGCTTTGTAGTCGCAGCAGCCAGAAATGCGTTTTTTATTTTTTCTTTTTTAAGGCTAGATATATTTTTTAAGAAATAGTTAAATTTTAAGAAAAAATCCAGTACAAATGGGGGTCTTGCCTCCCCCACCTCCGCAATCGCCTGCCTCGTTGGCTCCCTCGTTGCTAATTAACGGTGTTGTTTCAGAATGTTAACTTAGCCACCATTGTTTTCTTTTTTTGTTCTTATCTCTCTTGCTCACAAATCTTGTATATTTGGACCTTGGCATCGAAGTTCAGACCGGTAATCACCTGCCGAGTTTGTCTTAAAAAAAAACTCAACAGAGCCTACCAGATTATTAATTTAATTATTACATGTATGTATGACACATCACCCAACCCAACATTCGTGTTTGAAATTATCTCCAATATATAATGAGAGTATAATGGTATAGATCCCCTTGCATAACTCAGAAGTATTATTTGGTCAACACACGCAGCCGACACAGCCACACAGGGAGAGGCAGTGGCTAAGACGTCATCATAATTCATAAAAAAGCAATAAGAACAGGGACCAATTAGATGAAGTGATCGTGTCAAATACTCTTGATATGCATTCATGCATGCCGATAAATAGAACTGTTTGGGAATTAGAGCAGCCGCCGTTATTTTCCTAAAAAAAAATTAGAGCAGCCCTGTCCATCACCATCAACGGCAACAACTAGCAAACGCAATGATCCATAGAGCACAAGATACATATACAAGATTGGAAATTAGAGCTCCTATCACTGCGTTAAAAAAGACGTACAAAGGCCACAAAACACAAGAATATATTTTGAGGAATTTTGTTAGGACAAATTAAACTTGTATAGAGAAAAAGGACATGGTTAGTACCACCAGCTCGTTTGAAGTTGCAACGGCAACTTATCAGCCATGGTACAGTGTTTTTCTCTCACAACAAAACAGCACTAGCCGGCTTATCAGTCGCAGAAACCATCCAGCGAACAAGGTGCGCGTTATTTGCTTTCCAAATAGTGCTTGAACAACCAGTGAAACCGATGTATGAACAAATGATGCTTAAATCCCTACTGTACCATGACAAAGATGCACTAAAACCACGTTATTTTCTTATTAAAGTAACTTCAAATTACATGTTCAGAGCGACACAAGAGGATGGATCGGATCACACACATGCATGAATAATGAGCGAAAACGAGAGCAATACCTCACCAACGGCCGCCAATGGGCGACTCAACGAACCTGACGTGCCACCAGCATTGTGCCGCTGCAATGAACAGCAGCAAGTCGCAGGTCACGTCAGGATCTGATTCCAACGGTTCTGTGCCGGGGTGTGATGTGAAGGTCTCGCGCTGCAGTTTGGGAAGTGCAAATAATCATGCTGTGATGAGGAGGAGATTACGAACGAAATCCCACTGGTCAAGGGAAAAGAGATGACGGATTAAGATAGGGGTTATGAAGGATGGTTGACCCACCACCTTACATATTGGCAATATATAGTGAGATGAATTGACCACCATCTGAATGCGATTAGAGATCTGAAAACAAAAGATGCAGTGCAGGCCTATCATTAGTATACTCCTGCACCAACAGACAAGATAGTATTTATATCTCAGTGTATTTCTTTGTCCATATTCTTGTCTTGAGATATATCACATATAATATATCTTTTGTTTAGATTTTGATCAGGCGTGGGACAACTATTGGTAAATTGCTAAGCTGCCGGATTCAGTTTATCCTAATGGAAAACTTACGTAGGAGCTCCTCTCCTCCTGACGTGACCGGACGCGGTATCATTCTCATCATTTAGTCCAATATTCCTTGGTTTCAAGTACACCAACTATTCATCTAAAAAAGGTACAACAATTATATGTTTTGTTTATCAACTCATCAAATTGTAGTCCGTGTTTAGTTGTTCATTCATGCCTCAGAAACAAATGCAAGTATTTGCCAAAAAATTCTGTAGATAGATAGAATAGGAGGTAGGAGTCATGTGTGCCACTGCCAGAGTTAAAAAGAATCTTTCTGTAGTAGTAGAGCAAAAAGGCATAGGAAATAGGCTTAGTTGTTCTTTTAAGAATAAATCAGGCTGTTAGTAGAGCAAAGCGATATGGCTGATCGCCTAAATCCTCACAAAAGTAGACTATAGTACTAGCTGAAATCGATGACCACGGAGACTGAGACACTGAATAGTGAATACAGAGAAAAAGGTGCCCCTCTACTATTATTCCAAACAGGAAGCATCCTTGCAGCAGCCAAATTGTCAAAAATTCGTGCAGTGCAGGCGACATGATTTTGGTTGTTTCTGTTGATTAGGTCGTGCAAGCATAAGCATAGAGGGCAGAGGCTAAAGAAGGTTACATAAACAAAGCTAAAGGAATAGCGCAAGCGGCCAACAAACACAGGGAATAACTAGACCTAAAGCGTTTCTCTCTTACTTTCGTGTTGTAATGAAAAGTATCGGTACTGATACGATTTTCAAAGGTACCGATACTTGGCTTTCTCATGCAATCATTTGACTGAGCACTATACAATCCATCTTTTAGCGTGTATGATTTGAAAATCAGAGAAAGAAGAACATAAGCAATCAAGTTCAGTGAAAAAGGTACTAACCAGTAACAACATCTTACGAGTGGGTGAGATTTCAGGATCATCTTATTAAAGGATGAGAGTAGCAGCTACATAAACAAGCTCAACTGTTCAAGACAAGAACTGGAAGAACTCAGCTAGCTGTCTATTCATCAATCAACAATAAATGGGAAATGATTCTATGCTCCATATTGGTACAGATCCTAAACCAGGTGAGTAGCACGAGACAACAATGTCTGTCACTAACAACAAACACTGGTCCTGGGTTTTTTTTTTTTTTTGACCACGTCCACGGCCACAAAAGGGGGCCAAAAATTTCGACACAACAGCAAGAAAGCGAAAGGATCACGAATTCACGAGCAGGCAGGTCAATTAGGTGGGAAAAATCTAGTCACTGCTGCCCAAATTTTATCATGCCCCCAAACATGAACAAGATCGTCGCAAAACGAAGTGGTCAACCGTGCCAATGATCCAAGCACAATAAACAAAGATAGAGGCTATGAGCAAATGGTGCACGCACAGAGGACCCCAAAAAACAAGTCAGAGAAGCCCCAAAGGAAGCGCCTATATATACCAAATTGAACACACGGCAACAGCACACACTGGACACGAATCACTAGTAGACACAGCAAGCAAGAAACCAAACATTCCACTGCCGTTACCGTTGCATGCAGACAAGTGCAGCCCGGCGATGACGAGGGTGAGCTCGAGGGCGGTGGCGGCGGCGTTCTTGGTGCTCGCGGTCGCCTGGCCGCTGCTGGCCTCGGCCCAGCCGGCGCCGAGCATGCCTCCGCCGTTGCCGTCCCTGCCTGCGGTGGCGGCCACCAACAACTCCCGGTTGGAGAAGGCGTACGTGGCGCTGCAGGCGCTGAAGCGCGCCATCACGGACGATCCCAAGAAGCTGACCAAGAACTGGTGCGGGCCCGACGTGTGCAACTACTTCGGCGTGTACTGCGCGCCGGCGCCCGACGACCCCTGCCAGCGCACGGTGGCTGGCGTGGACCTCAACCACGGCGACCTCGCCGGAACGCTCCCTGAGGAGCTGGGCCTCCTGTCCGACCTCGCCGTCTTCCACCTCAACTCCAACCGCTTCTGCGGCTCCCTCCCCGAGTCTCTCCGCTCCCTCCACCTCCTCCACGAGATCGATGTCAGCAACAACCAGCTGTCCGGCCCCTTCCCGTCGCAGCTCCTCTGCCTCCCCAATGTCCAGTACGTCGACATCAGGTGAGCACGCATACAGTACACGCATCTGCAGTTCTGCACCAGATTACTTGAACCTGCGAAAGAAGCTGTATATCAGTGCAACTTAATTATGTGTTGTGTTGCATGTGCGTGTGAACTGTTAAGGTTTAACAACTTCTGCGGCGAGGTGCCGGCGGCCATCTTCGACAAGAAGATCGACGCGCTTTTCATTAACAACAACCACTTCGAGTTCTCGCTGCCGGACAGCTTCACCAACTCGACGGCGTCGGTGATCGTGCTGGCGAACCTGCCGCGGGTAAGCGGCTGCCTGCCGAGCAGCATCGGCGACATGGCCGGAACGCTCAACGAGCTAATTCTCCTCAACAGCGGCATCTCCTCCTGCATCCCGCCTGAGATCGGCAAGCTGGACAAGCTCACCGTGCTCGACCTCAGTTTCAACAACATCGCCGGCACGCTGCCGGATACGATCGGCAACATGCGCGCGCTGGAGCAGCTCGACGTCGCGCATAACCGGCTCGCCGGCGAGATACCCGAGAGCATCTGTGAGCTGCCGCACCTCAAGAACTTCACCTACTCGTACAACTTCTTCTGCGGCGAGCCACACCGGTGCCTCGAGGTGCCGCGCATCGACGACCGCCAGAACTGCATTGCTGGGCGCCCCGACCAGCGGCCAGGCGAGGAGTGCGTCTCATTCCTACACCAACCGCGGGTCCACTGCGACGCCCACGGGTGCATCGCGCCACCATCGCCACCGCCGCCACCTCCACCAGTGCATGCTCCTCCGCCGCCTGTATACTGATCTGTGGCAACTTGTAATCGCTTCCTGCCTTGTGTGAAAATTGAAGGGTAAATGCATACACATGGTTTATTTCTCAACAAAGAGTAGTAATGGATTCATAGATTTTCATTACGGAATGCTTCGCATATTCTCAAAAGAAAAATATTTGCAGTGCATAACTCAACTGAAAGTTTGGTGAAAGAGACTTATCAATGTAATTCCTTTATTGTTTCTTGTACTGGTTTTTTAATGTTGTAGTACTGAAAGTCATAGCTAAGTAATGTTCTCTTAGCAGTACGATCTGCAAATACTTCACTTCTCATCACATTTATCAGTATAAATGGTTGAGTTATAGCTGTAGTTTAGATGAGGGACCATGTCTAGACAGAATTAGGACCACTGCTAAAGTGGGAGGAAACAAAGAAAAATGACATAAGGATAGCCGCATTGTTTTGCCTTTTATACAGGTTAAAAATGATATAAATGTTGGGATAATCGTGCAACCTTTGGGTGTTCATAAGAGTTGGTACATTACAGCATGCCAGTTTCGCAATTTAGATACCAACCATTGTTGAAAAGTTATGTTTGACAACAATATATGACCTATTCAAGAATTGAAGCTAAGAAAACAGAGGATAATAACTTAAAAAGAATCTAGTTCAGTACACCAAATGATGTACAGTAGTGGAATAATGCATTTGATAAGGATTGGTCAAAGGGGAATATAAAAAGGTGCTCTCATGGATTCCAGCTGCAAAGAGCGTTTTCTTCTACTCTATGGTTGATCAACTCAAAGGGCAAGAAACTTCGCCTACCTCTCATCTTGGCTGGCTCCAGGCAGGCAGGATTTCTTCATGCAAGTACTCAACATACATCTTTAACTTTATCCATATAACTTCTACTTCATGTCCTTGTCACATGATCGACCTACTAAAAGATTACATAACTGAAAAGAGTATGATGTACAACATCCAAGTATATCTGGTAAGAGTAAAGCATGCTAACGATTTTCTGGAGATGGGTGACAGAGACCATAAAACTATGTAAAGATGGTTGTGATGGGAACATGAACATATGTAAGTATCACTGGAGAATGCAATCTCAATTGTGAAACTGAGTGATCAGACTAAATGGGATGGCTGACCTATTTTTCACAGTTTGATCAACTGAATGACAAACCAATAGATGTTAACTAGGGAATAAGTTGGTGCATAGTGCAAGTAGAGAATAAGATGTCACAATGACAGTGATTAAGCCAGTATTATACCAAGTGTAATACGGCTACTTACCCTAAAACAAATGACAAAAAGCTGATGGCATCATTCTTACACCCATTATTGAGACTCCTAAGTCATAGAGTTAAGGACCAGGTCATCATAAAATCAAGTCTGCTAAGGTAGCAGGTGGCCTAATGTGTTCACATTGCAAAGAAGACACAAAACCAGGGTTGGTCAACCAAGTTTCATGGACACGGACTGATGGACAACATACAATTTCAAGTTTTCAACATTCGTCAACAAATCGCAATGTGTATACATGGTGGATATTTCTGATTGAGCTATTTCTCTTTTCAGTAATGCACTCATGCTGTGACTTAACTCTGTTCAAATGCTCCAGCTGTCCAGCATTTAATCATGCGATTGTAGCTAAATAAATGTGGTTTCTTGATCTATTTGTGAAATAAAATAGTGATGATTGTTACGGGACCAATATGGTACACTACACTATGCCAGTAGTATAACATATGGCCTGAATTCTGAATAACCATTATGACTATCATCAGACATAACTGAATAAAGAAAAGGACTCCTTAGACTTTATAACTGGTTCCTAAGATAGTTATATGACAGAATCATAAAGTCGATGCCTTTAATGAAGAGATGATTCCAATAAATTTAGGGAAGATTCAAAGAAAGTTTTGGGGAATCCTGAACCATATATCAATGAAACTCAAATAAAAACATCATCTTTTTTATTAAAAAGATTCAGTTCTTGGTTAATACGGTGATCTTTTCTTCAAGCAAGCAGAAGTTATGCAGTAATATTGTACCAACGGGAATAGGGGACACATAATAGCTCTAGGCAAGGCAGAACTCAGTGAATAATGCTGATCGATATGCACTCAATTCAGAAAATCAGGAACTTAATGGACTTTGGAATTGGATATTCAACAGAAAATTCAAGGTTACATAACCTAGTACCATTCAGTGCCAATAATATTCATAAAAAGAATCATCAGTCGTCAGTAGGTTTTCCATGGATATACAGATTCACCATACCTGAGTGGAAGGCATTGCAATACAAGATATTGAGGTACAAGAATTTTGTTCCTAAAAGTCTACCAATAGTCACCGCAAGAGCAGATCCCTTTTTCAAAGTGATGGAAGCGGTTCAGATCTCTGAGTATAATTCGCCTATTGAAGACCATTGAGACAAGCTTTGCCATCGAGTGGCAATCTGGGCATACGCGGAGATTCTTCACAACACGCAGTGTAGCTCCTGGGGCAGTATTTAGAAGCCCAAAAGCAATTGCCAGCTTCTCACTATGGTATTTTAGGCTTATTGCTTTCTCCTCCTCACCCATTTCGACATGAAACACATGTGAAGTATCAGGGACATAACCAACAAGTTTCAGTTGATTGATCACTTCATCAACCATTTTCCGTGCTTCTTGTGATTTGGGGTGCCTTCCATCTCCTGCGAAGAACTCATGAACTGTGTTATCTATCTCGATTGAGCTGCAGCCAGGCACCTTTACCACACCTTTTTCGCTCATCAGTTTTCTTACCCTATTCATCTCTTCCCAATATCCAGTGTTTGCACACAAATTTGAGAATATTACGTAGTCACCACCATGAGAATCGTCCAGCTCAAGAATACTCTCAAAGACACGCTTGCCAAGTTCGACATCTCCATGGCCTCCACAAGCAGAAAGCAACGTCCTCCATAATATGGGGGTGGGATTTATTGGCAGTTCATCAATGAACTTATAGGCTCTCTCTAGCTGCCCTGACCGAGCTAGTAAATCCGTTACACAGCCATAGTGCTTGATCCCTGGAATGATATCATGATCTTTCATATCGTCGAAATACTGAAGCCCTTCACTCACGAGACCAGAGTGGCTACAGGCGTAGAGCACACCAAGGAATGTAATATCATCAGGCTTCATCCCTTGCTTCTTCATCTCTTCAAACAGAGAAATCGCCTCCCTGCCATAGCCATGGTTAGCGTACGCTACGATCATCACTGACCAAGCTTGCCTATCTCTTGATTCCATCGCCTGGAACACATCAATGGCGTCCTCCAAGCTCCCACACTTTGCATACATGTCAATCAGCGCAGTGCTGACCTTGACGAGGGAACCAAGCCCTATCTTCCGAACATAATCATGGACCCACCTCCCCAGTTCGAGCGCCCCGAGCAAGGCGCACGCGGAGAGCACGCTGATGACCGTCACGGACGTCGGCTTGAGCCCCTTGGCCTGCATCTCCCGGAACAGCACCAGCGCCTCCCCGGGACGGCTGCTCCTGACGGCCGCGGCGATCATCGCGTTGTACGAGACGACGCAGCCCCCGTCCGTCCCGCCAAACATGACGCGGGCGGCGCGCGCGTCCCCGCACTCGGCGTACATGTTGATGAGCGTGGGGCGGACATAGTCGTGGCCCGCGGCGCCGAGCTTGACCGCCAGGGCGTGCGCCTGCCGCCCTTGCTCCCCCGCGCGCGCCGCGGCGCACGCCTTGAGCAGCGACACGAACGTGTACGTGTCCGGCGCGACGCCCTCCTCCAGCATCCGCACGAACACCCGCACGGCCGCGTCCGAGGCTGAGGCGGAGGAGGAGCGCGCGTAGCCGCGGAGCAGGGTGTTGTACCAGACGGCGTCCGCCGGGTGGGGCACCCTGTCGAACACCTGGCGGGCGTAGGCGAGGTGCGCGGGGCCCGCTCCTGGGACGGTGCAGAGCGTGAGGAGCCTGGTGACCAAGGCCGGGTGCGCGGCGAGGCCGGCCTTGACGGCGGCGGCGTGGAGCTGGGCGAGCGCGCGGAGGTTAGTGCAGTGCGGGAGGTGGGAGAGGAGTGCGGTCTTGGGTTTGGCGGGAAGGAGAGGGGCAGGCGTGGCGGTTAGAGGCGCGGACGACATGGCCGCCTGCCCGTCCGTCCCGTTATCTTCGGGGGGTCGCCGGAGAAGAGAGAGATTACCGACGCTTGACGCCTTGTGGGTTCTACTGGGAAATTGCAGTTGCAGACCGGCCCCTGGGCCTGACGAGGCTGGGCCGAGATCTGGTTAGATCGGGCCAGACATCAAGGCCCAGGCGCCGCCGTGTTACCGTGTACACGATGCATCCACGCCACGCGGTTCCATGGCCATGGCCAGAGATGGCAACGGGTACCCGAAACCCGAGTACCCGACGGGTATTACCCGATAAAGAGGCGGGTATGGAATGAATTTTCTACCCGTGGGTATGTTATTGGACAAAATCCTATACCCATCGGGTATGCGGGTACGGGTGCGGGTGTATACTACCCATACCCGCATACCCGCGGGTAAGACATACCCGCAAAAATAACTAGCCAACCTCAGTTATTTTAGCGCATATAAGTCATGAATTTGGCCCATTGAGACATCCACTATATTTCTAGTACATTGTCTTTGTTGTAATGATGCTAATAATATTTGTTAGCATATTTATAACTTGTTGGAAGCTTAGAATTATTTATTTTTGCATGTGACTATTTGATATTTTTAGGTAATTTTCGGGTATGTTATCGGGTACGGGTTACCCGTCGGGTGAGAATTACCCGGCGGGTACGGGTATGGAACTATTTTTTTACCCGCATGCGGGTACGGATAACCCGACGGGTAAAATTTTGCGGGTGCGGGTACGGGTACGGGTGAGCACTACCCATCGGGTACGTACCCGTTGCCATCTTGAGCCATGGCCCCGACAAAGAGCGCACATGTTCCCGTTTGACCTGGGCACGCGACGATACCAGGCCACGGCCAGGTCAGCTCTGACGACATCAGAAGAAGAGGGCAGGGGGAGCAGGCACTCATGAGTCATGCCACGTGATATCGGACAGTGTGGTATGGACAGGAAGCCACGGCGACACGGCTTTGCTTGTGGAACATGCCAGCCGGACGCGGCACGGGCACCGAAAAAGACCCGATGATGAGGCAGTCGTCCTTGCTTGCTGTGGCTCCAATTGCCCGGATTCGGAAGAAATCAGACCAGATCGCGCCATGTAGCGTATTGCCACGCGTGTTAGGGGTGTTTGGGTTTGCCATGTTAAAGTTTAGGCAGCACTTTCATCTTATTTGGCAATTAGTGTCTAATTATTGATTAGTTAGTCTTAATAGATTCGTCTCGTAAATTACTCTTAATCTATGCTGACATGCATATAATTAGTCTATATTTAGTACTCCGCAACATGTCGTTAGTCTATATTTAATACTACATGCATGTGCCGCAACATTCGATGCGATGCGTGTTAAAAAAATAGAGGCAACCAAACAGTGGCTTAGCTAGTGCCCAGTGGCATGCGAGTTAGTGTGTAGAAACAGGACAATGCAAGGATTTTCAATAGACACGAGCTTCCGACGTCTTTCCTATATACTACCTCCGTCCCAGGAAAGATGTGATCCTGGAATTTAAATGTTGTCTCAAAATTATTATAAAGGTAAGTGGAGATTAGCTTTCTTCTTTTTGGGACCCACTAATAAAAAAAGTACTACATGCAACCACATGATGCATCCATCCATCCGTGACCTTGTTTCCCCAGGCACTCTTCCGGCCTCCCGCACCCAGGAGAGAGCCGCGGATGCAAAGAATCGTGGGAAGCACTCGCACCGCCGTCGACGTTAATCTGGAAGTTTCGACGGACTGTAGATAGGAAATTGCTACGGCGTAGTGAAGACAAAGGAGGGGTACATGCATAATTTCACGTCCTCCTTAAACTAGCCTCGAAAAGCGAGATTTCCATATTTTATGGGACAGAGAGAGTATTCAACAAAAGATGGTGCTAGATCTTCAGGAGCTCTGTTGTCAAGAGAGTTTTTTTTCCTTTTCAAAGAAAAAAATAGAGCAATCTTTATTTTCCAGGTGACCAGGTTTATGCCCTTGTCATCCCTCTAGCCCTCTAAGCCCTCTCAGGGTAATTATAAACTCTTCTTCTATGTGCAATAAAAATTGGCATACTCTCATGCCGGTTACGTTCAAAGAAAAAATGATTTCATCTTATGTTAGAAGTTAATGTATGTCTACAGAATATTGATGTGGAAGACTAAGCAACAAGATAATTCACACATTTTCACGTATTTTCGTCACAGTAGTCCTATTAGTATAGGAGTAGTGACAATGAGTTCCTCTAGATTCTCGTGTGGTGTTGCAATGGTTGAAGAAAGGATTGTAGTGTTGTACACATATTTTAGGCTTTCATGTTTGGTCTTGGTTAGTATTGTATTTTATATTTTTGCTTTCTTCTACCAACATGAATGACAAATGCCCCCTTTGAAGAAAGCCATACTCTCTGCATAATGCTCGTAATGTGTTGCTTAATCACTCAACAACATGAGCTCTCATCTCTTTTGGAGTTTTGGTTGACGAGTGCCTTATGTCTTATAGACGTCCAACCCTTACACTACAGGATATGACTGAATCGGGGGATTGAGCGACAACAAGTTTTTTCTTCTTCGTCTCATCATGTAATACCTACTTAACTAGTTATGCCGAGCTGTAGTTGCCTCTAGTTAGACATGGGTGGGATATCAGGGTGGATATCATCGCCATCTTTGTTGTCATTAACTCTTGATCCTATTTTAGACCCTATCTATTGGGCGCCCAGTGTAGATCCCAACTACACCTCACACACCACTGCTCCGCCAACTCACTAACCCGTCCACAAATTTATCAATATGATATTCCATAAAGCCTCTCGAATTTGGTGCTATTTTTAAATTTTAACCTCTAGCTCTAACCTTGTTATGGATTTTAATATGGATAAGCATCCCCTGACATGGACACTGACTTGCGACTTTATAGAAAGACTCGACTTGCAATTGAAAGGATAAAAATTTGTGGGCCAGTAGTTGCTAAAACACACGAATATATATTGACTCACTTAGACTTTTTAGTTTTTAGCACTAGAACACTGAACACAGGCTTCTGTTGATGAATTTTGACAAAATTATTGATTCTATCTATCTAAAGTCAACCTAATTACCTAGCAACCATTTTTACTATATGATAGAACTATTTAACCATTTATTATCAAGTAGTCTAAATATTATATGCAACACAAAAAAATCATGAATATATAGATAAGTACTAGTTGAACTACAGATTTACATTGTATATAGCAATAATAGGTATGACAACCTGGCAATATACTATAAATATCACATAGGCCACTTCTTTGTTTTTATTGGGGATGAAGCAAATTTTATCAACGAATGATAAATGGCCGCTCTTCATTATCCATGCCTTTAGCCCAAGGGACTATGGAAACGATCCAGAAAGACGTTTGACGCATGTTTAACCCGCGCCTTAAGGTCTATGCACGTTAATTGGACAACATGTCTCTCAACATGCATGAACTTGTGAGGACATATAACTGTTAAGATAAACTCCCCGCTATCCTTAAATAAATAAATCAATTTCTATAGTTATCCTAAGTTGAAATTTTTAAAATCCGGCCACATTTATAGGAAAGAGCACCAAGATTTATGGCACTAAATTAATATTAATGGATATACTAGGAAATATATTTTCATAATTTATTCATTTGGTGTCATAAATATTGTTATATATTTCTACAGATTTGACTAAACTTGAAAAGATTGACTTAACACAATCTACAAATTGATTTATTCAGAGACGGAGCGAGTACATTTTCCAACTTTAAAGAATAATATTTATTTAAAAAATAAATCTATATCTATACCTAATAATAAAGAGGCAAAATTTATCACCCCTTTTTTTTGGCCCGTCCATTTTCTTGGTCCGTATCCCTCTAACTAACAAACAATGGAGAGTTTCTTTCATCCAGACTTATATATATAACCCGTGATACAGAGTCCGATTCCAAAACATATTGGGTCGTGTATATGAAAAAAGACTGAAGAGTCCTTGTCCTGTTCGGATGTTTGTGTGTGTTTGTTTTGGATTCCACGTGTTTGTTTTAGAAACTAGAGGCCCGATGATGCCGTATCCTTACGTGACTGCCTTGTGTTGCTTTATATATTGAAAAAAAAATACGAAAAAATGTCTGCCTTTCTATACGCTCGGATTCGCCCCCCTATTTGGTTGTTGTCTTGCCGACTCGCCCTTCCTGTCATCGCGATGAGGTACCTCTGCGTCCGGTGACGTTACTCCCTGGTGTTGTTTGATGATGAAGGTGTACCTAGAGTTTGCATATAGAAGCTATTTTGGTGCAGGATCATGAAGTTCAACTGCCATACACATCAGAAGGCAGATCCTATTAAGTTTTCACCAGTTAGGACAAAGGAAAAAGGCAAGAGAGTGCGTGAAGATAATGGACTTGAGTTGTCCCGTAATTATGAAAACGTGGTGAATTAAAGAAAAGACCGGAAGAGTCCAAGGAGGATTTTAGCACCTGTTGTAGTTGGAACAGGAGCGTCCTCACGTAATTGGCTGATATAGGTTGGTTCGGACTTTTGCGTCCATTTTGTTGGTCCGTATCTCTCTAACTAATAGACAATGGAGAGTTTTTTTCCGTCCGGACTTATATATATAACCCATGATATAGAGTCCGATTTCAAAACGTATTGGGTCGTGTATATGAAAAAAGGCTGAAAAGTTTTTGCCCTGTTCGGATGTTTACGTGTGTGTTTGTTTTGGATTCCACGTGTTTGTTTTAGAAACTAGAGGCCCGAGATGCCGTATCCTTATGTGACTGCCTCGTGTTGCTTTATATATTGAAAAAAAAATACGGAAAAAACGTCTGCCTTTCTATACGCTCGGATATGCTCCCCTATTTGGTTGTTGTCTCGCCGACTCGCCCCTCCTGTCATCGTGATGAGGTACCTCTGCATCCAGGGTGACGTTGTTCCCCGCCCGAGTGGATCGGAGATGAGCCGCAGGAGACGCACAAGCAGTTCAGGTTTGAGGGCCTCAGGCACGAAGGTCATGTCACCTACATCCACGAGCTCCGACATGGTTACGATCAGTCACGTTAAGGTGATTATACTGAATTTCTACAAGTTTGACTAATATAATCAGATAGATCTCTTATGAAATAAGCATTTTTTTGGCGGGGTGTGGTGGAGTTTCACCAACGTAAATATGTTATAACTATATCTTTTATGGGTTCTCAAATAAAGCTATTGAACCCAATATTTAATTGTAGCAGCACATACATAGTATAAAAAATTAAAGTTATAAGGCAACGTATCTGGTGCAAACCAACCTCCTTGTGCAACCGTGCAAACTTCTAATCTGTTATAATATATGTATGTTTAAATAATTTTGTGTTTTGCAATAGAAGAAAAAAACTATTATGATTGTATTTTAATTCCATTACATTTAGTTTTTTCCTGTTGTAATGCACGGGCATATTTGCTAGTACTAATACTAAAACAAAACTTTCTTAGCAGTTGTCTTGTACTTCCTCCATCTTAAACACGATACAATTTTATTATAATACCGAACTAAATTATTTTGGTTTGATGAAATTTATTAAAAATGAAAAAAATCTCTACACCTGAAAAGATACACAGGGCAGAACCAAATTTTCTCCGTTAAAAAAACACGGTACCTTATGAAATCATCGGATTGGACACCAAATCTTCTCCTTAAAAAACGTGGTACTTTACGAAATCACGGGATCGGACTTTGGACCGGCCTGGAGAAAAAAAAACTACCGACAGAACAAATTGGATCAGACTCTGGGAATTACACGATGGAAAAAAATCAACAGACAGTTTGAAATCACCGGACATTGCACGAGTCCCATTTATATTACCACGACATTGCGTAACCAGACAGCATAGCGCTTTGGTAGGGCTCCGGCTTTGGCACCTCACCGAATGTTTTTGTTGGAAGAGCTGTTTTTAAGCAAAAAATAGAGAAGTCGAAGCTGTTTTGAAGAAATCACAAATTATGGTTCCTATAAAATAGCTTTGGCTCACCCACGTACTATTCATGTGGGACCTACTCTTTTTATACATCGCCCTTACCTTCGGCACGGATCTCAGCTAGTACCTAAATTCATCACAATTGCTTCATAATTGAGCTCCTGTTGACGGGCCAAATTCCAAAATCACTCCATCTGAGTCGACTTGCAAACGCTGTACAAGGAGAAAAATGTCTAAAAAAGGATTTTTTTATATCCTATCAGAACCTAATAGCGAAAAAAACCTATTTTGCACGACTACTAAACTACAGCGGGTCACCAATACAAGATGATCTAGAAGACATTGCATCCACTTCTTATAGCTGACAGTCTCTGACTTCTCGAAGGATGCAAATATAGACTCAATTTTGAATTATCGTAATATTATTTTTTCTGTTGCAACGCATTCTAGTATAATATAAAATAAGTGTCATTATAATATTTATCTTATTATAAATTTCGATATTGCTTTTTATAAACTTAATAAAATATTAGGCAGTTTAACTTTTAGAATTAGAGTTGCATTATTTTGACAAGGCAGTAAGTTTCTTTCTACGTACAGTTTACAAAACTGCGACTGAAAGGGAGGCGGCGGCGGCTAAAACTAAACAGCCGTCTATTATCGGTTGGGTTTCAGTTCCTCCTTTCTCTCTCGCACACAACAACCTCCTCTTCTCTCCTCCCCTGCTCCCTGCCTCCCTGTCAAGCTAGCAGTACAGCTCTCAGTGCAAGATTCAACCTGCTACAGTTCTCCTCGCTTCCGCAGTTCTCCTGCACAGAGATTTGCTGCTCCTCTTGTCGGCAGGCTCGATTCATAATTGCATTCCGCGGCACCACCTCGATCTGCTCCTCCGCCAGTCGCCAGATTCGATTGATGTGGTGTGCTCTTGGAGCCAGGGGCTGTAATTTGGCACCAGCTTCCCGTGCTCCCGTCCCCGACTTTGATGAGGCTCCCCCATTGTGAGAGCCACTGCGCCGGCCCCTTCCGCTTCATCCCCTGCCTCCCCCAATCCAAAGATGCGAGCCGCGACGCTGCTTCCCCGCCGGCGCCGCGCCCTGCCGCCGTCGCAGAGGAGGAGCCGCCTCCGGTTCAGAAGATAGAGGTGCCGGTAGCCGGAAAGGACGACGACTTTGAGAAGCGCGAGTATGGCGAGAAACCGGTGGCGCCAGCGCCGGCGCCGGGTAAGAGTTGCCTGAAGAAAATCAGCTGTGGCGATGACGAGTGTGCCAACAAAGGCAATGTAAAGTGGCTGGATTTGCTCGGGAAAGATCTGACAGAGATTAAGGAGTACGAGCCAAGGTATATCTCATCTTTCTCCATGAACTTGCCGCAGCTGTCCATGAATTTGGAATCTTGGATTAGCGTAGCGTCCGCTTGATGGTTGGATTGCTATCATGCGCTGCTGATGTCCTGTTGCACATTCATTTAGATCAAACTAGATGAGTTTTCTACATGCTTGGATTTCAGCGAGCTAATTTTCTGCTAGACACGGTTCTTATTAAATTAGTTTGTGTTGTGTTGTGTGAAACCATGCTTATATGCCAGCCAGATAGGATCAAAGATATTTCCATTTGTTTAGGTCCGATGATGGCTGCCATTGTCTTGCTTTTCTAGGGATAGAACAAGTCTACTTGTACTAAACAACTTGGGAAACTTGGTCGTAGTGTTTCCGTCAAACATTTAGCCATGTAGGAGTAGGTGTACAAACCCAGTAATTAAGGGGACAATATTTTTGGGTGGCACTGCATTTATCTGTGCATGATTGTAAACTTGTAGCAGAGACTAAAGTGCATTTTTTGTTCAGATGACCATTCCAATTTTGTACATAAATCACAATTGTGGATTTATTGTTGTATGAGTGTTTATTACAGAATCTTTTAGCTATATGCTCACATCTTTGATATTCTATCAGCTTCATATTTGTATATATACTAGCAAAATTACATTGAAGCAATCTGAGTGCATGGTTTCATCTGAGCATACTTGATTTCTCAATTTTACAGCATAATTTCATACTGCTGTCAGTCAGTGTTGATCTTTATATCCTCGTTATTTTTTGTTCTGCATTTCTACTTTGAAAGCATTGGAGTAACTCGCAGGTTAGATGCACAAACTGGGATTGGTGTGGTTTTTTGACATGGGTTTCTAGTTAGGACTAAGAGTGGCCATATAAAAATGCAGAAAGATAAATAATGACAGGCCGATAATTTTTTTTTCAATCAAACACTTATTATTGGTCATCACCGCTTTCCAGTAAGAAAATCCCTATCCACCAATCACCATGCTATTTGACTTCACCTTAAATACTTGACTGCTCTGTAAAAGTTATCGAAGTGACAAAGGTAGAGGGTCAACTTCAGTGACAAATGTAGAGGATCAACATCACTTTCATAGAAGGGTACACTAATACAGTATATGTCATGTTGCTATTCAACAGTTCTATCTTGAATGCAGCAATCAAAATCAAACAACAGAGGGACATTGCTTTCCTTCTTTTTAGTGCAGGGGATATCATGTGCACATCACTCTCAAATAACGTCTCCATATTCTAGAGACGCTTCTGTTCATGTTATGTCACATTTGGATGGATTAGCTTGACTGACTTGGCAGACTGCTGAACCTTTCCTGCTGGAGCCTTGCTGGTTTGCTAATCTCACACTGTGCCTCTTGTGATTCGATACAGCGAATGCGGAGACTTGCTTGACGACGGAGACGGCATCTCGACATGTGTTTGCGTTATCCAATGAGTCATGAATCCCGCTAATTCTGTTGAGGGGAAAAAAAAAGGTGGTTCGCATCGACCATGATGTGCTCTTTCCAGTGGAGGGCCAGGGTGTCTTGTTGCTACCTCCATGAGATCCACCGAAGATGCCCGATCAGTTGTGTGTAAACCAGTCTCATCAGTACATGCCGCCATAGATGCTTCGTAGCCTAGCTAGCCGTAGGTTTGTATCAGTTTGTCAGGTCTGTGTGCAGCTGGTTTTCAGAGTGGTGCATTGGTTACTACTGGTTAGTGCAGACAGGATGTTACTTTTGTAAAGCTTTTATACTAGCAGGAGAAAATTAGCTTAGTTCAATCGCATCTCGAGTATAAATTGGAAAAATAGCATCTTGTGTGAAGAATGACAGTGACACACCGTGTGGTAATTTCCAGCTTGCTGATCCTGGAACTGCATTGGGCAGAACGGACTCAAAGATAGGCCTGATCTGTATTGGGCCGTAGAGTAGAGCTATCGGGTTTCATACGGAGCGCAGGATGGGCCGAAATTGAGGCAGGCCCAACATATGACCGGGCCTTTTTCTGAGGGGGAGAGAGACGCGGCGCGACGAGACTGCTGAGCCCGAGGAAACGGAGGAGAGGAGAGAAGCAAAACGAAGCTCGCAACCACGACGGAGAGAGATGGCCGGCTTCAGCGTCCTGCTCTCCCCATCCCCGCCGCCCCTTCCGCTCCCGAGCGCCACCGCCACTGCTACGGCCGCCTCGTACCTAATCTTCTCCGGCCACGATCGCCGCCGCCGCCGCCCGCTGGAGCACGGGTGTCGCTGCGGCCGCCCGCCGGAGACGCCGCTCGGCAGCAGCTCAGGCCGCCGCGGCTCATACGGCGACGAGAAGGAGGCTCCAGGACCCCTCGGCCTCGACGGCAGCAGCACGTCCTCCTCGGACCGTCGGACGGGTGAGGCCCGCAAGCTTAGCTATATCGTAATTCTAAAGCAATTCGGGTGCGTGGTAACTGGTAAGGAGCCGCGGATAAGAAAATTTTGGAGTGGGGTTTGCATTGTGCTCGGAGAGAGAGAGGGCGAAACATGCGGTTGTCTGAGGAAGCAAGCACCAGTGGAGTGCTATGACTGAATTTTCCACAGCTAACTTCTGGAAACTTGATAAGTTTGTTTGGGGAAGCATCGAGGCCTCTGGTTTTCGTTTATGCAGTTGCAGGACTTTCTTATAGTGTGTGCGGTCATCCAGAAAACATTCGGGAGACATTTCTCTACTTTGCTTGCATAGTTATAGCACCAAGCCACCAACCTTTTTCAGTAAGGCTGTGTTTAGTTCTCCATGGAAAGCAAAATGCCAACTACTTTGAAACGGTGAAATGCAAAATACCAAAATTTTCATGGGTGTGTTTAGTTCCATCCAAAATGCCAAATTTTTCATGAGGTGGGTGAGAGCTTTTTGGCTTTTTGGCTTTTTTTGGCTTCTTGAGGCAAAAATCCAAAATAAAGAATGGATACCTTTTTGCCAAAAATTTTGCATGATGTTTAGTTCTATTTTGCAAAATGATGAAACAAAACCTAAAATTTTTTTAGGTGAAATGGGGAACTAAACACACCCTAAGTGTTCTTTTTCAGAAACTGATAGTTGGCACCTGTCACGTGCCTTGTAGATAACACAATTCCTAATCCTAGCATAATGATAATCACAGAATAGTGACGCGTAACATTTGGCTAGTTTTTTTTCTTTCCTGTTTTGCTCCTTAAAGTAAGCTAGCTGTAATGTTTGGATGTCAAGTAGGTTGTGCTTTCATTTTCATCACGTTATCTATTTTAGGAAGTGCAAAACCAAGATATCAAGTAACTTTGAAAGAAGAGGACACAAAAAATGCAGACGACGAGGGGTGGCAAAAGTGGCAATATAGTCCAGAAGGCCATTCACAGAGCATGTCCAAGTCAAGATATGTCAAAGTATTTGGGGTTGATTTGTCCCCTGATAATGTGGCTGTTGCTATTGTTTATTTTGTGCAAGGAGTTTTAGGCCTTTCCAGGCTTGCTGTCAGCTTCTACTTAAAAGATGACCTTCATCTCGAGCCAGCAGAGGTATGGTGGTGAAAGTCCTCCGTTTGTTTCATCCAGATACTAGTCCATTTCAGCTTTCAATCTCCAGGCATGTGTGCCTTTGTTTCGCTGGAGCATAAGCAGTACAAGTACATCAAGTGCATTCCCTTAGAACTCTTGTTGTGTGAAAAAAAAATGTGTAACATGTCTCGGTACAGTGATTAACTTGGTTTGTGTTTTCTAGACTGCAGTTATATCTGGGTTCTCAGCCTTGCCGTGGTTGGTCAAGCCCCTCTATGGCTTCATCAGGTTTCACCATAATACCAAATATCCTTCCTACCATCCCTTTCTTTCTGTATATAATACGCACTTAATTGCAATGTTGTACTCTTTCTATTTCCCTATACAGTGACTCCATCCCTCTCTTTGGATATCGAAGAAGGTCATACCTATTCCTATCAGGCATCCTTGGAGCACTTTCATGGAGTTTGATGGCCACTATTGTGGATGATAAATACAGTGCAGCGCTCTCTATTGTCCTTGGATCACTTGCAGTTGCCGTCTCTGATGTTGTAAGTTGGAAAATGCTTGCTTAGATTGTTCCGGTTCAACTTTTGGATTGTACCTCTCTAACATTTTCTTTATGCTTTGTTCATTCCATGGAACTACACTGCAGAGACAGCATATAGGCTGAGAACAAGAGCATTTATGCAACCATGATGTTCTAATTAAGCAGGGGGAAACACAAGATTATAGCCCTGGGAAGCTATAATCCGGGGAGGGGTGGGGGGGGGGGGGGGGGGGGGTTGAGCTAAACAAATTACAACACACTGCTGGTTGGTCAGCCACACTGCATCATAAATGCCATTGTCAGAGATGCATCATTCATTCCATTGGCCCTGTTCGTTTGTCTTATCAGCCGTACTTTTTCAGCGAAGGAACAGTGTTTTCCTCTCACAACAAATCAGCAAACAGTACTTTTCAGCTTGTCTAACTCTGTATGGGTGTCATGTGTGACAACTAATATCTATAATTTATCTAAAACATCAAAAGTTTTACATGTGTGCCTTCTGAATTCATATATGTGTTCACCACATTTCAGGACACAAATATTTGAACTTCTGGTTTGTTTTCAAAATGTAACTGAAAAAAACAATTCAGGTGGTTGATTCTATGGTGGTTGAGAGAGCTCGAGGTGAATCACAGAGTACATCTGGATCTCTCCAGTCGCTATGTTGGGGATCCTCAGCCTTTGGAGGAGTTCTGAGTGCATACTTCAGTGGTTCTTTGGTGGATACTTATGGCGTAAGGTTGTGTTGCTAATAGACCTGATAACAGCTGATGAAGTTTCTTGGCGTTTAAAGTTCACTGATCAGGTGTTCCCATGAATGCAGATTTGTTTTTGGCGTTACGGCACTTTTGCCACTGATGACATCTACTGTTGCAGTTCTTGTAAATGAAGATCGCTTACCTTTGGAGGAATGTTCAGTCTCACTTTCAATTTCAAGTTCAGAATTAATTGAGAACTCTAAGCAGCGTATCATGCAGATTTGGAATTCAGTAAAGCAACCCAGCATATTCCTACCCACTTTGTTCATATTCCTTTGGCAAGCAACACCGCAATCAGACTCTGCCATGTTTTTCTTCATGTATGATCACAGACTCATTTTGTCAGCTTAGTTGCTATGGACTGTTGTGTTAGATTTATTTCTGAAGTCTGTAAAGTCAAACAGTTTTTGAGTATTCAAAACGTGACAGAAGAAAGTTTGAATTCTTGCATAGAGCAATTAATCTGAACCTGATACTGCTGGTGCTGGAAAAGTTTGAATTCTTGCTTATAACTGCTGGTGCTGGATCTGCATCTAGCTCTGATCCTGGATATCCGAAATTTGAACAGAAATGTTAAAATTCCCAAATCTAGTGCTGGATCTGCATCAAGCTTGTGTTGATCTTGGATAGCAGCGATTTGAACAGAAATTATTTCCTTCCATGCTAAAATTACCGACTCTAGTGCTGGGGTTCTAAGCTGATTTACTGGTACCAGAATTAGTAATCAATTGAAATTCTATGAGATATGGGCTATATAGATTATGGTTTACTGCATAGAAAAATCTGAAAATAATTAGATTTGTTGCATGCTTCTTGGCAATGTGAATAAAATATCATATTCATCACATTTCACTCTATAGTAATATCTCTGTAATGAAATAATATGCTATAAGCTCAAATTTCTTTGTGCTAATTAAGTATATTGCTTCATATTGCATCTAGATAGAAGCTTATGCTCTAGGTACATAAAGTCAGAACTTGGCCATAAAATTGGTATTGCTCTGGTATGTACATTAGAAATCTCTGTATTGACATCTCTTTGAAATGGCTGAATCTTCATATGCTATCTTCTGATGCATTTCAGCACAAATAAGCTCGGATTTACTCCAGAATTTCTAGGACGTGTTACGCTTGTTACATCTGTTGCATCCTTACTGGGTATCGGAGTGTATAATTCATTTTTGAAGGAAGTTCCATTGAGGAAAATCTTTCTAGTGACAACAGTTTTAGGCTCTGCTCTTGGAATGACACAGGTCCTCTTCTGTGCTTACTTGTTCTAGTGTTGCTCCTGCAATATATGTTGTAAAATCAAGTTTACTTTTGTATTTTTCAGGTTCTTCTTGTCACTGGGCTCAACCGGAAGCTTGGCATAAGCGACGAATGGTTCTCCATTGGCGATTCTTTGATTATCACAGTCCTTGGTCAGGTATGATACACTTTTGCAACAACTACATGATTCAAGAAATAACCTTGCATGCTTGGTATTTGAAGTGATATACTAATTGGAGGGAACAAACTCTAAAATTACACATTTTTTTCGTCTTGTACCGTAATTCTGTAAGGTGGTATGCTGCAAAAGAGCTGTTTTGTTACTGTTCATGGACATCGACATATCAACTTCATTTCTTTTATATGCCTACCATGCACTCTATGATTGGCACAAAAGGTGTTAATATTAAAAGAGCAGCAAAGGTGTAAATATTGAAAAATAAATAGTAGAGGCATAAATAGCAAGACTAAATTAATCGATGCAGAATATGAATATGCTACCAAAGTTGTACTGAAGTTAAATATCCAGATTTAATTATGGCATTCGTTTGTATAGTCCAGGTTTTTTTTCAGATAAGGGAACAGAGTTCCAGTCTCTACCATCCGAGGATGGTACACTGCTGGTATAGTCCAGGTTTAGATATGATACAATAAATTATGTGGATTTCATAAACATTTTAGACATGAAGACATCTGGACCTGCACCGTGCTTTTGACACCGTAACATAAACTTGTGTTGTAGGCTTCCTTTATGCCTGTCCTGGTGTTGGCTGCAAAGTTGTGCCCTGCGGGAGTGGAAGCAACTTTATTTGCCACATTGATGTCCATTTCTAACGCCGGAGGTGTTGCTGGCGGTCTGGTGGGCGCGGGTCTAACGCAGTTACTGGGAGTCAGCAGAGACAACTTTGAAAACCTTGCTCTGCTGATCGCGGTTTGCAATCTCAGTTCCCTGCTACCTCTGCCTCTTCTGGGTCTACTGCCAGATGAATCCCCTAATGCAAATGGTGCACAAACAAAAAATGATTGATGTTTCTATATCTCCACGCGTCTTTACAAGATGAAAGGGCATAGACTTTCGCAGTGCAACTGATGACGTAATAAGAAAATTGAAGTTGGCTGCTCTCCTGAAATTTGTGTGCGCCACATCATCACCATCTCTGGGAGCAACTATATATGTTCGACCAGGAAAGTTTGGCTGGTCTCCTCGCTGAAATCTGCATGGCAGAAAGCAACCAGCTGTGCTCGTGAGCACGTCTGCCTGCATTAGGAATTTAGGATCCATCTACGTGTGCAAATGAGCACTGAGGTCTGAGGCTCAGCAGAATACAGGATTGTTGGCTAAATACGGAACGAATTAATCTGTTATTCTGGTCTTGTCCTTTGTCTAGCCACTAAAAGCTTGTAACCCTGTAGTTTACAAAGAAACAAAGGTTTCTGAAGATGGCATTTCCTGCGCAGTCTGGTAGAGTTTTTTTTTTAAAAAAAAATAGATAACCATTGTGAGATGAACTAATGAAGAGCTAGGCTGACTACCGGTCCATGGCGTTGACACGGCCGATCCCGGCCTCGGATGCCCACGGACTACGGGAGGATTTCAGGATTAGGGATCGGTTGGGTAGAGGGGGAAAAAAATCGATAGTTTTGCGTTTCGGAATTTATTTCATTCATTCACGTAGGTATGCTTGCTACGTGCCGGCGTGGTTTTGCAGATTTGCGAGTTGCGAAGAGCTGGACTCGGGGCGGTGTGTTGCCACTGAGCGGCACCGATTTGTTTCGTAATGTTTGAGGACATGGGGTTCATTTTTCGTAATGTCTGGGGGGACATGGAGTTCAGCCAAACTTGCAGTAGAAATCATGAAGACAAGCCACAACGACAAATCACACCAATGTGAATAACCGAATATACCATGTTTGCATCCCAGAAAAGGAAAGAGACCATATTCGTTGTCCTATTTATCACCCTTGTTAAGCTCGAGAGGAAGAACATGTTCTTTTCAGTGGAGGACCCAACTTGGGCAAACCTTCAATTAAAAAATCAGAATGCTTCCTCCGACACACATAAGTTTTATTCACCTTGCTCCGTTGAAGACGAGGCACATCTGCTGCCCCCAACTTTCATGAGATACAGCAGGGCAGGTGCGCCAGCCTTCGACGGATCTAGGGAGATTATTCAGCAGTCAGCCAGCACAAGACAGTTTCAGCTATCCCACTAACAGCTTTACAACAGCAGTGGATGCCCATACTATGTCCTAGCAACTAAACAAGGATGTGTCTAAATCCCCTGTCCTAAAATTTAGCCAACTCCTTTCCAAGTAATAATACAAACAATTCAACAACAGAATATAAATTGAGGGGGGATACATGGAAACCCTCTGCTGCTATCACCAAGAGCCTGCATTCTCTCCTGGTAGCAGGATGCCCACGCACATTAAACTTGGCGTGTGGATTTCCAGCAACTCAGCAACCCAGTTACGCTGCAGGTTCTTCCTGTTCACCTGACTCCGACAAACCATTATCATTAGTAGCTTGAGTTTTGACACGGTATACCTTGGTAGTAGCCTGCTGTCTCTTATCCTGTTGCAATCTTGAGTTATCCTGCTTAGGCTGTCTATCCGGAGCTGTCCTTGGATCGTGTTTTGCAGGTACACCCATGTGGCCTCCACTTGGTTGCTTCCCAATCCAGTTACTGGGAGGTAATGGTGGTGGAACCCCATTTACTGGTCTCAGCTGAGGGAATCCCCCAGTTTGGAAAGGTCGCTGAGGTACAAAACTGATGTTCTGCATAGGCCGCTGGGCTGGGGGTCCTGCAAAGTGATTAGGATGTGGTTGATTGGGCCAGTACCCGGAATTCTGCATCCTATTATTTTGATGAGGCCTTGGCCCTTCTTGGATTGTCAATTTTGACATTGATGCACGGATACCAGCATCATGACTTCGGGAGTTTGGCCGTTCTAGTATCCGCATTGGCTGTTTGTTAGCTTGAGAATCACCAAAGAACTGAGGGTGAGGGTTTGGAACACTTCTAGACATGTGTGCATGGTATGGATTATCCACAAAACCCCTCTCATACCCCAATGGTCCAGCAGGCCTTGGTCTGTTTCCAGGGCCATAGGGTGCACCCCTGTATGGCATATCAATTAACCCAGCAGCATTGCCAGATTTGATCTGGAGGGAGTTTTTCACCAGACGGTGTGCAGCTGCTCCTAAGAGAGAACCAGACAAGGCTCCAGAAACCTGAGGCCTGTAAATGGAAAGAAATCATGATGGTGCAAACAGATTACCAGATTGGTCAGGCTACAAAAACAGGGTGAAAAACTAGTCCGGATGAAGTAAAAGTGTGTTGATCTAAATTCGCAAAACAGTGCACAGCTTATATAGTATTTCATTTAAACTGGATACCCAGGCTCCTATAGTTCCTGACTACTCTGTAGTGCAAGTGGAAGTACTCTGCAAAAGCATTATGACATATCAATCATACCTTTCTCTTGCTTGTCGACGACTATTATCTTCATGCCACAACACAGGAAAGGGTTTGAAATCACTAGGTTTCAGTATCTACAAAATGGTACACTTGTTGGGCCATGAATTTATCTTTAAACTGCTTATAGCAAACCAACACCGAAATCGATAAAAACGAAATACCACCTATATACTTCAATTGATAATGATAACATACTTATATAAAGGTCATAACAGTCAAACATGGATAATAAGAGAGCCATATAATTAAAAGATAGCATCATCACAAAAGAAAATATTATGCTTCTGTTCAGAGGCAGAGCTTTGTTGTGGCCAAAGGTGGCCATGGCCCCCTCTGCCATTAGAAATTACCTTAAGTGAACACTAAACTTTACGATTTCTGAAAACAAGCAATCTGTTTCTCTCCTGGGTTGATTCATGTGTACAGTGGTTCTTTGTTTTTCTTCTTGTTCTAGCCTCGCTCGGGCTTAGCTGAAGTGTTTTCCTTCTGTTTTGTACAGTGGTTGTTTTTTGTGGTTTACTAAATCTAACAGTGGGGGAGCGCCCCCTGCTGTTTTCTTGGTTCAAAAAAAAAAACACACTAAACTTCACACCCTACATGCTTGGTAACAAAAACACTAAATAGAGTAAGTTCTGGGCTTAGTTTCTAAACTTGCCCACCTCTGGAATTTTTGCCAAGCCCTGCTACTGCTTCTGTTGTTCCTCATTATAGGTTATTGTGCATTTGTGCTTGGCTTGCTATTAAACTGAAAATTTGCCAACTTATAAAAAATTTCAGTTGGCCACATCAATATATAATCATTAACATTCTTCACATAATTGGGCAAAATAATGTTATACACTAAACAGTGGGCATTTGTGTCTTGCAACCGTGAAATGTTAAAAAGAAATAGATGAGTAAACATTAAAAAGATACTAAACAACGCTTCACCAAATAATACTTTCACTTATGAGCCAGCAATTATTCTTTCCCAAAATGGAAAGAAGATATCCTTTTTGTATTGATGATGTCAAAAAGGCTGAACCATACATACATAAGCCAAAACTGACCTAAAAAAATACTAAGTACTACTGAACCGTGTTCAGTATCAGTCAGTACTACGCACAGTACCACGAAATACTGAATAATACTGAAACGCGACTACTGAACAGTACTGAATTTTGTTCAGTATAACAGCTCGGTGTAGAATAGTATTCTACACCTAGGGTGAGAATTATATGCACCAAAATGTACATTGGCTGCAGGGCTAGCAAAAATACCTTCGCAGGTATGATGACCCCCGCTGGAGGCTCTGGGATGTGTTTGTGATACTGAGGATTAAGATAGGTAGCATTCCTGAAAAATAAAAGAAAAATTATACATATATAGTGCTAGTAGATTTAAAGGGTGGCTTTTAGTTTACAATATGCCTTTACACGATAAGATGCTTACAAAACTCTGTTCTGAGCAATGCCATTGAACCCCTTAACTGGAGAAGTTACAGTGACGCTATACCAGTTCCTTTCAGATAAACATAGGAATCCATTCATTCCACCACTGCATACAGCAACACAGTAAACAAATGCCGAGGGCAAAATAATCCAAATCAATGTATCTAGCATTTCTACCAACCTAACAGCAGGCTGAATGGGAATAACATAAGGGTCTGTTCTTGATAGATGGTAGTAGTTCTGATACAGGAACATAATCTGAGCGGTCAATGGATGAGTATCTCTAACATAAATTATGTCAAACATAGTCCTGTTCCTGAATTTCTCTTCTTCCTGTGAAAGACAGCAAAATAAAGCTCAGCCAAAATGAAAGTAACAAGCCCAGATGGTTAAAAAATAAGGATTGTAACATATACATACTGTCAAAGTATCTTCAAGTTTTCTTGTCTCCGCAAGCAGACGCATTTCATCAATAAAAGGCAATTTTGCAACACCCTGGGCAAAAGAGAACATAAATATTTCTACATAACACAATCAGTGGCCTGAAAGAAGAATGATTTATCCATTTGCATTACCTGCCATGCAAAACGTTTCCCATTCATGTCTATCTCAAAATCTGCAGGTGCAACATAAGGCTTTAGAAGCAATGAATAAATATGACTTTATCAATACACAATCACCCTATGCATGGGCAGTTTTGAGGTACTTTTATTTTGCTTTGCAAAATAGGTGGTGGTACCTTTGGGATAGAAAGACTTCAATGGTGAATCTGGATCAGTCATCAAATCCCCATAGTATTTTGGCAGTGCATTGGAGCTACAGAAGAATAAATAGTGGACATCTCAGAACTCATTGTATTTGACATTCTTTCCATTTGAACATGGAACGGATTCATATGCATAAGGGGTAGCAGACCTTGCAGCTGGTAGCGTTCCCATTAGTTGATCAAATGGCTTGAAAGGTTGACCCAAGAAAAAGGTTATTTCCAATTCAGCCAAGCCTTTTAGATCAGATGCGAAAGGCGCATAATGATAGGGATAGAACCTGACATGTGGATGAAAAGCCACAGTTAACGTTTGATCTAAAGAAGAGCACATGTGCTGCTGAGAAGAGCATTTCAACCTTATTGCAAGGTATGCATGTTGGTTATGGCAGAGGTAAAATGGTTTGTCACATTATTGATTTATGTAAAACAGTGAACCCTGAATGTCAGTAAGTTGCCATCAACACATAAGCAACAGAAAACAGTATCAGGAAACAGGCACTAGTCACTAAAGACATGAGCCATATCTGACTGCACCGCCTATTGGAGATTCCACAACTGCAGCATAGCTTGTTGCATGGCAGACAAATAGCAGAGGTTTTTGTTCTTCAGTCATAAAATTTGGTTTGCAAGTCGTAAATAGAAGAGGATGTTGACATGATCATACTGGACTATCACTTTTATATAATTATGAGTCGTGGAACAAGAACCAATTGATCTGTGCAGAATTACGGCATATGGTTTTGATGAAATCTAGAGGTCCAAATTTGGGTCATCTGGTTACCATAAATTTAGATCTTAGATGCATATCTTGTATCTGTTTGTGGAGTTAAGAAACTTTAAGAGGACCTACCTAAAGTGGCCATAATGTTTTAGGTCAGAGATAGTGGAGAATAATACTTTAGCATTCAATCAAGTGATGTTTTATCTTCCAAAGGAAATGTGATAGCAAATTCTCACAGTAGACAGTCAATATTTACCTACCACTGCCATGAACAAACACCTTGATAGTAGTATCTCATAACCCAACAAAGACCTTCCACGTATTTCTGGACCTGAAATATGCATAGATAATAGACAAATAAAGACAACAACACGAGACCAATGTTGACAGCAAATGGCAACCGAATAGCAGTAGCCAGTATGAGTATACCACCTATTCCTACCACAGAATGAAAGAAAACATTAAAACAACAACAAAGCATTTATCCCAAACAAGTTGGGGTAGATTAAACCCAACATGAACCAAAGAAAAGGATTGTGGTGTTTTTTTTTAAAAAAAAAAGAGTTGTACTAAGTAGGCCATGGCTCTGGTATGTGGATTGTAAAATGTAAATTCACTTTGCATGCTACTACAATCTTTTATTGGGTTTCATCTGGTGGCTGGATTTTTAGTACGGCTTGTCCAGCCTCATGAGTCATGACCCTCCTTTCCCCTGACTTGGGACCAGTATTTTTAAACAAGATAGATAGAAATAAAAAAAATCCCAAATCGCTTTGGGTATGAATAATTTATAGTAGGTTGAGACCAACTCACAAAACCAAACTAAAAGCATTTAAATCAAGTCAAGTTTGCCCTAAGCAAAGCCAGATCAACCTTATTAGCATATTGGGCAAATTGATCATGCAACAAACACGTCAAAACAGACTATTGTTGCGAGGCCAAAAGAGGCATCTCGATGGCGGACTCAGTCCATAACTATTTCCAACGCAAAACCATCAATATTAGTCCAGTTATTAATTGTAAGTTGTAGCTGTTTATGTTGTCAAGGGGCAACATTCAGAACCTAGTTGTTGGGTATTTATTATCTGGCGAACCTTTTCATATATCCACTGTCAATTTTTCAGCGGTAACATTAAGGCATTGAGTTAGAAGTTGCTGCGATTCCACAAAATGGTGCCTGGCAAGAAAACTCACAACATCTCTCCGAACTTGATCAATGGGTTTTGACTCCGCCTCTTCTTTAAACTTCTCAGCATAATAACGCTCCCTGTATCCTGGCTCTCCTAACTTCACCTGAAGGAAGAAATAGAACAAGGGACAACCACCGATTTTAATACTTCCTTACAGTTATTAGAGACATCGTACATTACTGAACAAACATATTCGGACAGTTCACAGGACAAAAAAAAATAGACCTTATCCACATATTGATTCTCCTCAGAATTCTCTCTCTGTATTCTATGCTTCTCTTCATTGTTCTCGCGTGCCTGCAGTTCAGCAATCAGAAGTTAATTGGTCTTCTAAGATAGCAATATCAATGCAAAGATCTAACTAACAAGCTTTTATGGTTGTACATTTAAGTATTAACACATACGGTAAGGTTCAAACGGCATAAATTTTCAAATTATTTGGAAATGTATACTCAAGTGGAAGTTGAAATTCATTCCTATTGAGAAGTTCACTGAAAAGGAATTAGTCATTTTAAAAGGCATCAACGCTATGGTATCCTAACATGCTCATATCATGTCAAAAAATGAAGTTGCACAATAAACATATCATTATAGCATAATACGATTGGCCTACTAAGATTATTAGAATCACTGAAGTAACATAATCTCACTATAAAATGATTTCACAATCTTCACGATGATCATATATTTGCATGCATAAAGTATATGTAGGAATACAGAAAATCAATAAAGACATTGGATGAAGACCAGCTAGGAATTACCTGTTGAATGCGCGCCCGCTTCTGGAAAATTTGTTCTTCATTGACCGCAACAGACTGGATGAAATGTTCCACTCGGTCCAATATAACCTTTTCATTAGAATGGAGAAAATGTCAAGATTTCAGACCTTGACCCCATGTAAAAGAAAAAAAAAGGAAATCCATGCATTCGGCAGAGCATCAACTACAGCTGAATGATGAGACCGAAGGTTTTACTTATGATTTTACGAGTCATCATAAACCAAACTTTCACTTGTGGACACTTGATCTGAGCATTACATCAGAGAATGAAGAGGGGCTTTCTCCCAAATGGCTTAAATTGTCAAGTGGTGCACATATTGAACTATCTTATACATGTATGCTATTGAGCAGCATGATATCCAGAGGGGCAGAATAAACAAGGAAGGAACATTCAACCACAGATGATGTATGACAAACCGTAACAAACATACTTGCCAAACACAGTAAAGCCACCTCGTACTTTAGTAAAAATATCGGATCCATCTTCCTACATTCTAGAAACAGTTTCTTTTTCACATGCAATGGTACAATAGCAAATGTCCATAGGTCCCAATCCCATAACTCATCAGGCGAAAATGGGTATGAAGTTCAATTTGGTCTACAGTCAACTTGAGCAATGTTACTGTGATTTCTGTAATTCACTGGATCCTACCAACCATATTTCACGCATTGCATTTTAAACCAATATGTACATAATACCAAATTTGCTGCATTTTAAACCAATATGGTTACATAATACCAAATTTGCAAATTGATGGGATTGGTACCATTTAGCTTATGTAGTGTTAATGTTCTGACACAAAACAGATGACAGGATAACCATGAAGAGAGAATTCCTATCTAAATTGGTTTCCCTAAATAGTAGTATGATTATACACTATTAATATATCAAACATCATAGTGTGTATCACATGGTTAAAGAAAGCCAATAGTTCACTATAAAGCTGACTACAGGACTAGTTTCCTACATTTTGTAAGTATACGTATTTGCTGCCACAAAAAATGTTGCAATTGCATGGCTTCAAAGTTCAAACAATACAAGAATTTGCATCTGATAAACCTTACCTCACCCCCATCAGTTAGGTAACCACCCATTGATGTGAACTCCGACCTGTAGATACTCATGAGAAGATTAATGGCACCCTACAGAATACAGTTGGCAATTAATCACAGTTATGACTTATGAACAAATCATCTTGCAAGTAAAATAGAGCGCATAAAAATATAATGGATGCTTTCGATCAACACACCTCACGAATTTCCAAAGTTGGCATGTGAGGAAGAAAGTCATTGCCAACAAAGAAACACATAAACACAAAATCATCAATAAGACGTTCAAAGTTTATCTTGAAGGGAGCATCTACAATTTCCAAATCCTTTGCCAGGTATTCACGCAACACCCAAATGTTAAGAAACTGTCAACAGGAAAATATTCACACAGTGAATCAACATCAACAAGAGTAAAAGATGAATTACAAACAACATATCTGAAGCAAATTTACTGGATCAAAACGGTCATACAGTTTCAGAGTACCTGGTACTTCTTTTTATGAATAGGAGGTAGCTCCACAGAATTATCAGGCTGACTAGGACCTCTGCATTCAGCAGCCAAATGACCAACTTGACCACAAAGAAAACATTTTTCTTGTTGCCCTGGCATGGAGATCACCTGTAAAGTCAGTTGAATTTTGTAATTACGGGATTACTCCTAATTTACCATGTAGAGGACAAAATTAGGGTCCAGAACTTGGTCCTAGCTAGATGTGTCTAAATAAGAAGTTTTACCTCTCTTAAAATTGAGAAGTGGACCTCGTGAGTTGCTAGGGCAAGCATAATCAAATCAGCATCCTGGAGAATAGAGTGGGTAACTTGTAACAGATTTAGCTTAAACAGAAACCACTAATAGTTTAAAAATGAAGTGAACTTACCAGGCCATATAAGCAATGGCGTGTATTGGGATCAAAGCCAGGAAGATTGCGCTGCAGGCGGATGTATGACATAATTTTGTGCTCTCCCTCTCCAGGGACATTGGAATCAGACAATATTATCTTGAAAAATATACACAGTGCACATCTCGGTTAATACCTAACTAGGATTGAGAACAATTTTACAATTCCAAACCAGCATAGTAAACACCTTGACAGACTGCCATCCAAGTGTGTGATTCAGCCTCAACTGTATGTAGTACTGAAGCGCCGTAGATAGTACAAACATGAACTGCGTCCCTGGAGTAATGACATTGGAGTCGATTGCCTCCGACTTCTCCTTTTGGGCTAGAGTCCTACCCTCTGCCTCAAACTCCTTCCTCAGCCTCTCCTCCTCCGCTGCCTGAGCAAAATAAACGCAACATGAGAAAACAGCTGTCACCACTTGCACAAGCCAAATTACCACAGCAGCTGTGTTGAGTATTGTAGTCTCACCGCATCAGCCGCGTCCTTAGCAGCCCGGAATCGTCTGGACCTCTGCTGATTCATCTTTGCCCTTGGAGCAACACCATCTACGTGACAAAAATTGAACAGGCCTTGTTACTCAGAGCAACATCATCTACGTGACAAAGTAGCAGCACTGTAGCAGTGACTCACCAATGGCCATGTAGAGGAGCTTCCTGGGGCGGACGAGGCCGAAGAGGTGGTCGATGTAATCAAAAATCGACTTGAACACCTCGTCGTAGGTGGTGGGCGCAGGCTGCAGGGAGGAAAACCGAGGTCGTGAGATCGAGAGCTAAGCAAACACTGGGTAGGGGTTCCGGGGGGGGGGGGGGGGGGGGGGGGGGGGGGGGGGGCGGAATCGAACGAGCAGGATCGAATGCGTACCCGGCCCTCGGGGTGGAAGCAGGGGTGGATGATGCCATTCATGTCGAGGTAGAGGTTGTCGAACTCGAGGCCGTTGGGGTTGGGGCGGCGTAGGTCAACGGGGACGAAGGCGCCGGGCTCGAGCTCCACGGGCTCCTCCTCCTCCGCGTCCGACACCGTCAGCGGGTAGCGGTCCGCCAGCCACCGGTAGAACGCTGGGACTCCCATCTCCGACCGACCTGCTCTGCCGCCGGATCTCCTCCTTGCCCTGGCCTCCCTCTCGCGGGGCGGCGCTTCTGCGAGCTCCTAGCGCCGCAGTGGCGTGCGGTGGTTGCTGCCTCCTCTTTGGTTCGATCTGGAGGGACGGAGGAAGGGTGAGGCCTGCGGGCGAAGGAGGGTGATGGCCTCGAGTCGCGCGTGCGTGCGTGCCAACGGGTTGGACGGAAAAAATGGCTTTTAGCCCGAATCCGGGAAGGCTGATGATGGGCTGCAGTAAGGGCCCGTTTGGATGACCCCTCCTAGAGCAACTCCCAGAGAAGATCTAAATGATTTTTTAAATGCATAGTATATCTATATCTATAACTAATATATATATATATATATATATATAATAACAAAGAGGCAAAATTGTAGGCTCTTTTTTTCGTCCATCCATTTATTTGGTCCGTCTCCCTTCTACTACTAGACGATATATATATATATATATACAGAGAGAGAACTATTACTCTACAGCTGGCTACAAAATAACTTATTCTGTAGCCACTTTGAAGTACGATAATTGTTATGCTATTTTACGAAATTATAGTAACTTCTTACTATGCGATTTACTATAACATTATGGTAAATATCCCTATGTGTTATAGTAATTCAACTATCGTAAATATATACTGACATTGTCGTAAATTAGTATATAAAATTATCGTAAATAGAGGTGGCTACAAAATAACTTATTTTATAGCTAGCTATAGAGTATATATATATATATATATATATATATATATATATATATATATATATATATATATATATATAAAAGATATATAAGAATAGCTCACGCCTAAACTAATATAGAGTAGGAATCCTAATCTAAATAGATTCCTCAGATCCTAAGTACTTTAAATAAAACTCTTAATAATCAAATAGAAAAATATAAGAGCTACGTTCTTTATTTTGCTCCGCTTTCTTTATTTATATACGAGTTAGAATCGCTCACGTCTAGACGAATATGAGAGTAGGAATCCTAATCTAAATAGATTCCTCCTGAGTACTCTAAATAGAACTCTAAACCAATATGGAGTAGGAATCCTAATCTAAATAGATTCCTCAGATTCTCAAATAGAAAAAGATAAGAGTTACGTTTTTTTTTATTTTGCTCCACTTTCTTTATTTATACACGAGTTAGAATCGCTCGTGTCTAGATGAATATGGGAGTAGGAATTCTAATCTAAATAGATTCCTCCTGAGTACTCTAAATAGAACTCTAGCCCAATATAGAATAGGAATCGTAATATAAATAGATTCCTTAGATTCTAAGTACTCTTAATAATCAAATAGAAAAGGATAACAGTTATGTTCTTTATTTTGCTCTGCTTTTTTTATTTACATAAGAGTTAGAATCGCTCGCGATTGTTCTGGCCCAGGTAGCCTAAAGACACTACGTGCATGTTGTCATGGCCACTTTTGCTCTTTCACATGAGTATTGTGTCGCGGTGTAGTACCGACATAGTTTCCGCACTATGACCATCACGTTAATGGGCTAGACTGCCTTGCCATGGTCAGTGACATAATGCGCACATGGTGCCGTGGCTGTAGGTTCAAGCCACCTCGCTGTGGCCGTAGTGTTTCGCGTGCAGCTCCGTCGTACAACCATGTTCGTGCCGCCTGCAATATAATGAATTATGAGCCCGTTGCAACGTACGGGTATATTTGCTAGTAATATAATAAAAAGGAAAATTTTTTGGTTATTTTTTTCGTACATCTATTTTTTTCATCCACCTCCCCTAACTACCGTCTACCGATAGTCGAGAGTTTCTTCCGTCTGAACTTATATATAACTAGCAAAAGTACTCATGCGTTGCAACGGGGAGAAAAAACTATCAAATGTTTAGGGATTTGTATTTATATTTCACTCTTTCTGTAAAATTTAATAAACTTGTCTACGTGCTCCCTCTGTCCACAAAAGAATGCAATTCTCACGTATTGAGAAGTCAAACAATTTCAACATTAACTAAACTTATTTTAAAAAGTACTAACACTTTTGAGATAAAAAAAGTACCATTAGATTAGTTAAAAAATATATTTTTCATAATAAATTCACTTAGAGACATAAATGCTAATATTATTTACTATAAACTTAGTCGAAGTTAAGCTGGTTTTACTGACACGTTTCTCATAATTGCATTTTTTGTGGACGGAGGGAGCTTTATCTTTCTCTATGTTGTCCTGTCAATCAGAATTCAGATACCACTTTTCTTGTTTTTCTACTTACCTGTTCCATCGTTATGTCATCTCCTCAGCAATTTTTATAGCTGTTGCTACCCATATTGCTCCAGCCCAGATAAGTCTAGCTGCACTCCACCAAGAGATCAGGAAAGCACATACGGCTGGTGATTGTGGCCGTGGGACGTCCGAGGACTCGGGGATGGGCGGCCTGGTCCGTACCTCCGGTGCTGGAGTTCAGGCCTGATGGCCCCAACATCGCCACGTTCATACTTGATGGCGCCTCGAACTCTGGCTACGTGTGTATGGCATGTGTTTCGTCTTTGACACCTCGAACAGCGAGCAGTTCATGCTAGGTAAGGGTGGGTAAAATACCCGATACTCAATTCCCGAACCTGAGTTACCTGAACCCAGACCCGAAGTACCCAAACCCGAATTACTTGATCACAATTTCAGTTAGTGATTGTAAAAACCCGAAATTAGTTTAGGTAATTTGGGTAATGTTTTCCGGTACACGAACTACCCGAATTACCCGAAATATCTCAAATGTTTGCTCTTCTATTCCTAATATGAAGACATAAGGTAGTTCAATGCCATATAAATATATTATTTGGTATGAATTAATGTAGATTTATGCTAACTTGATCAATGATTTGTTGGTAATTAATATGAAGACATGATGTGATTTAAAGGACTATTGTTTATTGCTTTAAAATGGTACTTGAATTCTTCCAAAATGGTTGGTTTTATCAATTTCGAGTATATCGGGTAAAACTGGAACCCGAACCCGAATTATCGGGTACCCGAAATTCTGGGTAATACTTTTTTAAGGCAAAAATCAGGTAGCAATTTTCAATACCCGAATTTTCAACTGCCCGAATTACTTGACCCAAAATTTTCGGGTAACCCAAATGTCTAGCCTTAATGCTAGGCGCTTTGATTGGGTTCTAGCTCGATTGGAACCTCCGACGACGACGACATGGTGGCGTGACAGCGCACACTAATGATCCCGGTGAGGGAAGGTGATGGCTGGCATGCTCACGTCAATGAACATGGATGTCGACACGGCAGGCGCTCCTCCAGTCCTCCTTCTCAGATCCAGCCGTCCGAGGATGCACGATAGCATTGGTGCAAACTGCTGAGCTGGAGCGACGACAAAGCTCGCATGCGTCGGCGATGTTGTGATACGGTATCCGCAGTCTACACTTGGAGCAGCAACGGGCCTAGTGGAGCATCAATCTTTGAGATCTAACCATGGAAATATGGAATGAATCGGCAGCGAGATCCTCTTACCTCAGATTGAACGATGCAATGGTGTGTGCTCGGCAACGTGGCAATCACCGCTGATGCAAGCAAATTTATGGGATTGTATAAGCATATATGCAAGTTCAGATGTAGAAATATAAGCCAATTCGGATGAAGAACAAGCTGGACAGGTACGACGTGGTGCCCTTTTGGTTTTGATCTGGAGTTAGTTTTGTTAGTAGCTTTTACTATTTTCTGTCTCCTTATTTTAGTTGGTTTCTAACTTCCATATCAGCGTACGCATACGGAGTCCGGCCTAGGGATGCCGGAGGATACCCGGGTATTTTGAGAAAAAACGGTTTGGAAAAAAATATTGAATCTTATGCAGATTGAATCTTGATTTAGGAGGAGTCTTACATCTTACATGTAATCTTGGTTTATGAGGAGTCTTACATCTTACATGTAGGTGAAAAAAATCATGGCGGAAATTTTGCCTTAAAAGAAAATACTGAATCTTATGGAGATTGAATCTTAGTTTAGGAGGAGTCTTACATCTTATAAATAATCTTGGTTTAGGAGGAGTCTTACATCTTACATGTAGGTGTTAAAAAATCATGACGGAAATTTTGCCTCTTTATTATTATATATAATATAGATAGATATAGATACAATAACACATACTCATATGAGTTAGAATAGCTCTTGTACAGTGCGATCTAAGTTTGACGAATCTTAATCCTACTCCAAGCAGATACTTCCAATCCTAGGTAAGTTGAATAGAGATCAAATTGAAATCCAGATAGAAAACGATAATAAATATAGAAATTGCCCTAATCTTATGTCGTATTCATATAAAAGACAACCAATAGTTCTAGACTCTCCTTTTTTATCACAGAGTTCCAATTGAGTCCTTGTGCCACGTCCATCTTGGTTTTGTTTTTTCTTTCAGGGTTTATTTGCACGTATCTAAAGATATGCAATCTGGTGGCCACAACGAGCGGAGAGCGAGGCCACGGTAGCAAAATTATTTTGGCGTGTTCAATTGAAGATCTACGGTCCTGCTAGCTCTTCCTGTGCCAAATATATACCAACTTGAACCCTAGGTTGCTCTCCCGCATCCACATCCGCCTCTCCTCTCTTTCCCTTCTCTCGGTGGCGGCGGTAGCTAGAGCAAGGCAGCCCACCGGTGAGGGAGGCCCCTGCCGCGGTCACCCAGCATGGGGGCCTAGGCATGGCGGCGTGGGGCGAGTGCCCTCCCTAGGCTCGGCAGCGCGGGTGAGCCCCCGGCGCTGCGGTGCAGGGCCGGCGCGCCCCCGCATGTGGGCCCCGTCCGCGAGTGTGGCGCAAGGCCGCGGCCAAGCCACGGCGTGGGCGCGGCTGCGGGGCGAGCACGCCCCCCGTCGTGGCGGTGCTCTGGCGAATTTGCGGTCTGCTCCACGACTCCCCGGCTCCCATCACCTGCTAGCAACCGGTGACCCCAGATCTGGTGCTGGTGAGGTCGTCGCCGTCAGCTAGGTTTGACCTCGCCCAGGTCAGTTGTCACACCATCGTCCTCGATGTCCTTCTCGGCTTATACAGCTTTTGTACGATGATATTGCATCCTACAGTCCTCCCAGCTGTCAGGTACAGCACCAGGGTCCTAGAATCTCACAATTTTGTAAAATTGATATTACAATCGTAGCTGCTGTTAATGTTGAAAGAAAATGGTTGTAGTGAGGAAGGTGAGCGAAATTTCATTTGCTCATGTAGGCTTCTCCATGCCTTTGACATTTATCAGGGTCCTAGAATCTCTTTAAGATTTATCAGCGCGAGCTTCTGTTGGTTTATTTGTGGCCAAAGATATACTATTGAGCAACGACCAGTTTTTTGGGATCTGAAATACTACAGATGTTAATTTGCCTTGTAGAGCTGAATGGAGATTATGTACATGCAAGACATACTAAATTATTGAATTCTTATGATCAAATCGATTTATTATCATTTATGCATCGAAGTGTATAAGGTGCAGAGTATATCCATAGTTTTTTCAAAATATATTTTCTATGATTTAGCATTACTATTCAATATGTCCACTACCTTTCTGTAGATAAACTGAAGCTTATATTGTCATTCTGTATCCAATTTTTTTTCTAATATGAAGTAGTTATACTGTCGTTCATGGATTAGTGGCAAGGACTTTTAAGAATTAAAACTGCAGTTCGTATATATGACACTGTTTGCTCCTATTTATCTAACATTGGTTCCACATTTCTTGAGCCATGCATGCTCACTATTTAATTTGTGATGGCATTGCTTTTGTATTCTAACATTATTCATAGGTGACCTTCCAAAGTATGCTCCTTTTTCTGTCTGATTTTACATGAGCTTTAAATATTTCTCGCTTTCAAGCACGGGTTTGATTAGAAGCCTTGTTGTATTTGTTTATTTCCTTTTACATGTGCTTTCCAATGTCTGGTGGAATCATGCCGGCAGGGAGTTTCTTACATTTCTTGTCTCTTGCAGGTTTTCCTCTTTTTGATCTGAAGCTTTCTTAGGGATCATGGGCTTCAGGTATTGCAATGGTCAGTGACTCAGTGCCTTATTATGTTCTTATTAGGGATTATGGGCTTATAGTTTTGTAATTAGTGCAGGAGCTATTGTTCTTAAATATAATTTCATGTAGGAAAAGTCTTCCTGAAGACTTATCTAAACGAGTCATGAAAGTGTAGGAAAAGTCTTCTTGTAGACTTATCTAAACAAGTTCTGACAGCGACCTGCATGCAAAGTCTTGGTCAAGTATATGTTTCCCTATTTCTCTTTGCCAATAGGATGCGAAGGCAGCAATGGATTTATGGATTCTTTTTTAGGGATGTAAAATCATATATTAAGTTTGGTTTTGCCTTCCAGTATGAAACTGAATTTGACATTGGTATCTGAGATTTTGTTGCTTGGTGTTTAAGAAATAATGTTTCCTGCCAGTCCTTTTTTATGTCAAATAAAGTCTATAACTGAATATATGATGAAATATGTAATTTTTGGCACTGAATCATCTGTGGAGGCACATAAAAGAGTACACCATATATTAATATATGTAAAAACTGTACAGATCCCTTGGCTATTTGTTGAAGGATATAGTTGCCGGATTGTGATCCCTTTGCTATTTGTTGAAGGATATAGTTTCTGGATTGTTTACTTTGCTAGAAATATTGTTCCTTTTCACATAATCCTAAGCTGAGGCAGCCCCCTGTATGGTTGCGCATTGCCCGCTCTGCCTAGAAGCTTAGAGCCAGCGTAAAGTGGCGTCCACTTTGGGTTGCTGTGGCCTAGACTGGTTAGACTCTGGAATGCATTGCCTATTATCTACAAATCGATATATAAGACTTGAAATTTATAAGGAAAGTGCTAACATGGGCATATTTGTATCTGATACAGGCACATAAACCATGAGGTAGATGCAAAACCTAGTTGTCAAGATCATCTGTATTCAGGTAATAAACCATTCAGAAAACATCAATTAGGTTAATATGGTCCTAGGAACTTATAATATGTTTTATATTGGAAGTTATAACTAGAGAAAATGTTTCATTAAGGAGTATATATATTCCAAGAATAACTAATTCCTGCCTAGAAATACTTTGTGCTCCATTATAGTTGTGTTCTATCAATAAAATGGTACATCAACTTTTCAATGTTATGTCAGGGAATTCAGAAGTTAGGGACAAACATAGTATCAGGGATGCTTTGTTTGGCCTACCATAGGGGATGTTTGCTTCCCTAAACTATAGAAATCCACTTGCATTCTTAATGATAATGACATAATGTTGCTATCCTTCTGGTGGTGAACCAGGCAAACATAAAGTCAAAAAAAAGGTGCAACAATACCTTTGTGAGAGAAAAATGCCTACAAATTTTACTATCATCTTTTGACATTGCTCATGCACATATAATGGCTAGGCTAACTGGCTAAGTGTGTCCTCCTTGTTATTTTTCTATCATTATCTTCTACGGTTTTGACTACTAATTCTGGTTTGGTACAAATTATCTTCTTTAACATGCTGGAAATTGGAAGGTTGTTCGATCAAAGCTAGAAGGTCTGTTATCAGCCATGCAGCTCAGGAGAAGCTAAGAGCAACTGCCATTTTCCTTAGGTAACATCATTAACCCTGCGTTCGTGTGACACGTGCTATGTACCATGACTGTATGTACAATATTCAATGCTGCACCATCTCAGTTTAAGACCATCTCCTCGATTTATGACTCTTGTGTGTAAAATATATATAATGTTATCTCAATACATAAATCTTCTGATGAGTCTTTCTACCTGCCTAGAGGTATAACCTCCAGCTGCACCCTTCTAGCACCGCACCTGTGCTCTAATCGTAGATGCTGACCGTATATACGACCACTTTACAGATTACATGCCATGCCCCTCGACGCTGTTGAATCAGATTGAAGCTGGAAGCTCTACTGGTGTTGTAGACATTGATGAAAGCTTCACGGCTATCAACACTTTTCTTTTGGTGCTGATGAATTTAGGTGTTTGCCCCCGTGACTTTTGCAGTATGCAATCTGTTTTGTGTTGAGCCGTCTCAAGAACCATCAGTTTTTAGTATAAGTCGCCTAAAATCCTGTTTCTGTCATTATGTGAACATCCTAGCGTAGAGATTGATGATGTCTGCTGGCCAATGCAATCTTCAATCGTCTCAGTTCAGTCTGGGTCAATCCAGCTGGTGCCAGGCCGCGTGCATGGGCGCGCCTTAAAACACTAGTGATTTTTTATTTGTGTTCACGTTCGGTTCCCTTTTTCCTTGCGGTTTATTTTTTCCCCACATCATGTTTTCCTCTTTTCAGTTTTGTTTTGCACGTATGGTTTCTTTTTCTTTCATGTTTGGTTTTCAGTTTTTTTCTTTTGCGTCTTATTTTTTCTTTTCTCCACATTATGTTTCCTCTTCTCAATCTTTTCTCCGTTTGATCTCCAGTTCTATTTTTTATCTGATTTTCAATAAATAATTAAAATAAATAATAAATATAATATTATAGATTTTTGAACTCTGGAAAAAATCCACCACCCAGATATTAGTGTAGTTTCAATTAGGAATAAAATTTATATTTATTTTAAATGGTTCAATCCTTGGTTCAACCAATCAAATTGTAAACTGAAATCTTAACCAAATTGTTACCGGTCCGGTCAAAACTATATAAAATAGAAATCGAATCGAATCTTAAATCCAAACTATGAAAACCCAACGTATCATAACAGAGCTCTATATTTTAACACAAATATATACAACATAATCCAATAAATAATGACTACTTTTCAACCATAGAACAATGCTTTTCTCTCATAACAAATCAGCATCAGCATCAGTCGCAGAAACTCTCGGCCGAACAACATACACTGAGTTGTAGTCACCTCTGTCCGTATGTCGCCTCGCATGGAGATGTCGAGTTGTCGCCGTTGTCGAAGCTGCATCAGCGGACGGAGGCGCTGGTGCGAAGTAGTCGAGGGGCGGAGTCGCGGTAGCACCATGGTGGCATGAAATCGTTGAGAGACAGAATCATTGTGCCTCATCCGCGCCAGCAAGACGCGACGGACGAAGGCGTTGGACACGACAGAATCGTGGAGAGAGTGAAATAGCGGTGGACCGAAGCGGAGCAGCTAGGCTGGGACGGGTGGAGTCGAAGTGCTAGCTGTGAGTTGGGCGAGCGTGGTCAGGAGTCCCGTCATGAGCGGGGCCGGGGAGTCGCGAGTGCCGTCGGTGTGCAGGGCGGCGCGTGGGATGATGCGGATGGAGTCAGAGAAACAGATGCCGATCTGGAGAGGATGATGGGTGAAGGGTCGTCGAGAGAAAAAAATCGAATTAAGATAAACTGATCCCGATCGGTGAGGATAAAGGGGCGTTGAGTGAAAAAATAAATAAAGGAGAGAAAGTAAATAATAAAGGAAAAATAAAAGCAATAAAAGGAAAAAAGAGAAGGTTGTTATGGATATTTCACTATTTTTATCTATCATGAGAAGTTATTCAGCCAAATGTTTTATCAAAATGTTCAACTTCCCCAATAGAATTGCTCGTGGAGCTGAAGTAAAAAAAATAACCCCTAAAACAACACCAACGTGCATATAAAAACATGGATGGACTAAAAAAACATGAAGAGGAAGTGAAAGCCAAGCTGGCAAGGGTGAACTCTCGGAGTCCAAGCTTCATGGCTTTGGACTTAGCAGAGCTCCACTCTGGCAAAAACAGTTTCATCTCTGCCTCTTATGTTGGAGCAGATTCTTTGATGCTGAAACTGTTTGGTGAACCACTTGGTAAAAAAACAGTTAAGTTAATATAATCAATGATCCAACTAATCAAACCGTAAACTAAAATGATGAGCAGTTTGCTATCCAATTTAGTCTAGATAAATATAACTAAAGTTTATGCATGTACCGGTGGAATATGACTACCATGTGAAAAATTAAGTGAGTTCTCCTACCATAATCATCACGGGACAGAGCAGTCTTTAACATGTTGGCAACTAACTCATTGCCAACTACAGAGAAGTCATAAGGAACACGATATTTAACTATATCAAGGTATGGATAGTATTGCAATATCATTGCCAATATTAGCTTATATATCATTGATGTTATGGTCATCATAAATAAACTATAACTTTAGAATTTATAGAAAAGATAAAACACAAATAGTTAAGTTTTTGTTATGAATGTTTGATAGTCTTTTGTCTCCCGTTGCAACGTACGGACATATTTGCTAGTTGCATGCTTAAACACGCCCTTAGATGCTATGAGCAGCGCGTGCGGAGTGAGCAGTTAGAATCCTATTTACTAGGAGCACTAGCAAAGTGGTTGTGTTATGACCTGCCAGTTGTGGACTTATCTATTCTGCTAATACTGGCATCATTATTTTGGAGTTGTTGTAATATTGTCTTATATTGATGCTTGAATCCACTTTATTTTGGGTTCATATTTTGTTTAAATTTAAGGATCTATCTATTTGGGACTCAAGTGATCTATCCTCTCTGATCACTCAAGCAATTTGAGGGAACAAACCACACATATGAAACGAAAATGAAAATCTAAATAATTGAGGACCTATGGTCACACGAGTAATCCTAAAGGCCAAATCATCCGAAAATCAAAACAAGCTAAATTAGTGTGAAATAAACATTAATATCACTCAGATTATGTAACACCTACATCCACCATGAATTGGGACAAAGAAAAACAAGAACAAATAAACATAATACAAAGAAATTATTACAAATACAAAGAAATAAAAAATCAAAGTACAAAAAACTAAAAAATTCTATGGATTACAAAAAAATAAAAAATAATCAGAGGACATTGCATGAACCAAATAAATCAAATAAAAAAACAAAGTACAAAGAACATAAAATTTCTATGGAACACAAAAACCCAAAAAATTTTCTATGAATTACAAATTCAAATAAATTCTGAGAGCACTGCTCATGTAAACAAATCAAAATAAAAGTACATTCAAACTAAATAGGTTCTGAGGACATTGCCTCAATCAAAATAGACCAAAGCAAACATACTTCATTAAAAATATAAGCAAAACATGTGTCCAATAAACTTCTTTCACTTGTAGTACTAGTTACATCAATAATACCTAGAAATTACACCTGATCAACCATGTAAGTGTAGTTCAACTGTAGTGTAAGTACAGAATTAATCCATAGTAACATGATAGTAAATTAATTAAGTGACATGTTTCAAATAGACAGAATTAATCCACAGTAACATGATAGTAAATTAATTAAGTACAAATTTTTCTACTAAATAAAATCCAGTTGACGTGTTGGATAATGACATGTTTCCCAAAATCTAGCTGACATGTGGGATCCACGAGTCAGACACAAAACGCGGCGCAAACGACGCATGGAAGAGGGAGCATGAGACAGGACGCCGCAGATTGAATAAAGATCAAATCCGGTGGCTAAAAAAGTCATGTGATGGAGCCAAACGTTTCACATAGGCAAAGGATAGCTTTTGTGAAGTTTTAGGGGCATCTAACACCAAAGGTGTTGTACGCCACCAAAACACTTAGATTGGAAGCCAAACAAAATCGAGTGTTTGCGATGCATGAAACACTCGATTGACATGATCATAGAATCTAGATCAAATGAGCCAAACAAGACTTATAAAAATAATAAAAAATATTAAGTAAACAAAACGCAAAAAATGGCTATTTTTGTGTTTTGTTTACTAAATAAGAATGAACAGATTATTACAATACTGCACGGCGGCTGTCGCAAATGTCACCCCTCTGCGACACTCGCCGTCGCATGCGTAGGCCGCTGGGCACCACGTGAGGTGAGCTTGGGAGACGTTGTGACCCAGCGCTCGTTGGTGGCAAAAGCCGATGGGCCACACGCACAGGCCACGTGCCATCTTCCACGCTCGTCTCGTGCCCGCAGCCCCACGCACAGCCAAACGGATGCCTCTCTACCGAAATAGTTCCCAAAATTTTCTGGTTCCGCAGTAACATCGAGTGTTTAGACATATGTACGAAGTACTAAATATAGACGAAAAAACCAATTACACAGTTTGGTGGGAAAATCGCGAGACGAATCTTTTAAACCTAATTAGTCAATAGCCTTAAGTGCTACAGTAACCTACAATGACGGCTTAATTAGGCTTAATAAATTTGTCTCGCAGTTTCCAGGTGAACTATGTAATTAGTTGCTTTATTAGTATCCGAAAACCCTTTTAACATCCACGAAACATCTGAGGTGAAAAAAAAAATTCGTTCCCCAACTAAACAGAGCCTAACGGAAGGTGCGCACGGTCGGATCACGAGTAAGAAAAGATCGGATGTCAAACAAATCGTGTGAAGGAAGCTCTCAAAACACCCGAGCAAAAATGACTGGCCTCCTTTGACTATGTACTGTTAGCTTCACTGCTTCAGTGGTTCATTTTGGGAGTTTTTTCCCCCAACTCTGAGTAGCCGGAAGCACGGGTTGTGCACTATATGAAGGTCTATGAAGGGCTGAGATTTAGTGGATTTCTAATCTAGTAAAGTGGTTTAACTGCAGCTTATTTGTTTGTACTGCAGTGTGGTCATTAGGCTAATTTCAATGAAAGTTTCATAGAATTTCATGGACATTAAATACGTTGACACGACACTGCATTAATGAAGAGAGATATAATAAAAGTTTTATGGGAGTAGAGAGAGTTTCATTCCAAAATATTGGTGTGTTGGAAACTGGGTTATGATACCTTCACTGAGACTACCTTACTGGCTTGCAGTTTCTTTAAATGTGAACTTTTTGATTCAAATACATATGCCGTCACAGGTTCACAGCTTTTGCCCCCACCCCAAACTACCACCCCCCCTCCTCTCTGCTAGGGATGAAAACGGATCGGATATGAACGGATATCACTGATATCATATTTGTTTTCATATTTATGTCCAGATTCGGATTCGAATACGAGTAGTATAAAAAATGTCGGATATGATACGATTGGATATCGACATCATAAATATGTGATTTAAATATTCGGATACGAATACGGTATCGGATGTTAAATATCCGGACTCGGATACGGACGGATTTAAACCCCTCTAAACGGATTCGGTCTCGAATACGGTCGGTAAATATCCGTACCGTTTTCATCCCTACTCTCTGCTTTAGCCTTGTCGCCTTGCGCACGGCCAGCCGGTCACCCGTTCCGTCGTGCGTGCTGCACTGTACCTGTCGTCTGATTGTAGCCGGTGGGGCACGTGGCGGGCCTCCGGCAGTCGGGAGAAGCTGCTAGGAAGGTGCCGGTGAGAGGTAGATGGGCGGACGGATTCTGGAGGAGGATCCATGGGTCGGACTTTGGAGACTGACTTGGCGGTGGCGCCTGGGCGGGGGTGGGCACAGCGTCCTCGCCGTTTTCGTCGCGTTCCGGTCTTCTGCGACCTATGACTGACGAGCTCCTGTTTCGCTGCTCATGTGTCAGGGACGCTGGCCGGTGGGGCTAGGTGCCAGGATGGGAGCGCTAGGCCCGTGTGTCAGGGGACGGTGCTGTCGGGTTAGGATAAGTACTCCGTAGGATCTAGGGTGTGGGAACAACTGTGCCTGCAAAAGCGTACTGTAGGAGGAGGACGGGGACTGGGGATTACCGCGTATCGTCCTTTGCAGGCGAGCGGGGAGGTGCGGGTTAGTGATGACGTCACAGGGATAAGGATGAGCATGGCCCCCTGGCCAAGGAGGTGTTTAGTTGGGGAAAAGAAAATTTTTGGGTGTCACATCAGATGTGTCGGAAACATGTCAGGAGGGGGTTTTCGAATACTAATAAAAAACAAATTACAGAACTCGTCAGGAAACTGCGATACAAATCTAATGATACTAATTAATGTGTTATTAGCACATTAAGGCTTTTTATGGACTAATTAGGCTTAAAAGATTCATCTCGCGATTTTCCCGAGAACTGTGCAATTAGTTTTTTTGTTTACATTTAATACTCCATGCATGCATGCAAACATACCCTTTTACTGTAGAAGGCAAAATTAGAAGGCACCTTCTACAGTAAAAGGACATGTTTGGAGTATTAAATATAGACGAAAAAAACTATTTACACAGTTCTTGGTGAAATCTTGAGACGAATCTTTTAAGCCTAATTAGACCATGATTAGCCATAAGTGCTACAGTACCAACATGTGCTAATGGCGGAATAATTAGTATCATTAGATTCGTCTCACAGTTTTCTGACGGATTCTATAATTTATTATTTTTATTAATATCCGAAAACCCCTCATGACATCCTTTCAACGTATCCGATGTGACACCCATAAATTTTCATCTCCCAAACTAAACAACACCTAAACACTGCCCAAGTGCATTGTTTGTGCGGTTTTAAATTAACAGGCCTGGTTTAGTTACCTTCTAAATTCTAAATTTTTTACACTCTCTTTGCTCATCCATCTTTAAACACATGCATGAAGCACTAAATGCCCGTTTTGCAACTTGTAGTCAACTTGTCATTACTGTATGTGTATATATACGGACTCACTTCAAGGTATGACAAATAAACTTAACTTTGTAATTAAAGTGTGCCCTCTTTAATTTCTTGGCTGGAGAAGACGGTGACCATGAGGGTTGCCCTGTTTAGTTTCTACCTAAAAACTTTTTATCCCGTCACATCAAGGTCCTGTTTAGTTCCAAAATATTTCACGAAAAAACAGTAAATTCCCCGTCACATCGAATCTTTGGACACATACATGGAGCATTAAATATAGATAAAAATAAAACTAATTACACAGTTTAGACGAAATGGACGAGACGAATCTTTTAAGCCTAATTAACCCACGATTGGACACTAATTACCAAATAACAACGAAAAGTGTTACAGTAACATTTCGCAAAATATTTCAGGAACTAAACAAGCCCCAAATGTTTGGACACATGCATAGAGCATTAAATGTAGATAAAAAATAATTCACAGTTTGCATGAAAACCGCGAGATGAATCTTTTAAGCCTAATTAGTTTATGATTAGCCATAATTGCCATAGTAACGTACATGTGCTAATGACGGATTAATTAGGCTTAATAAATTCGTCTCGTGGTTTTTCAGGTGAGTTATGTAATTAGTTTTTTATTAGTATCCGAACACCCCTTCTGACATCTCATGAAACATCCGATGTGACATTCAAAAACTTTTCACCCACGAACTAAACAAACCTATAATTAAGCTGACGGAAATTAAACAGTGTGGAGGTTTTACTATCGCCCCATCGGATGGATTAAGACACCGAGAAAACAGGAGAGGACCAACTTTTTGGTAAGTTGCAGCGGAAGAGAACGGTAATTGAAGTTTTAGTAAGGGCTTGTTTGGATAAGTTTTAGATTCTTAGAAACCAGCTATTACCTCTAGTTTTTAAAATCTGGTTTATGAGCAAAATCTGGTAGAGTGTTGGGATCCCCTAGTTTTTAGAACATATTTTTATTTATGATTAGTACTAATAGACTATTGTACCTCTCATTTATTGCTCTTAAACAGCTCTGCATCAGCGTGCATGCAGCACTAGCCAAGCGCACCCGCGTCATGCATGCAAAACTGGCGTGCGACAGGGGAAGATAAGGTACGCGAAGCAATGGCGTGGTCTTTAACGAGGGCAAATGGGTATTTGTGCAAAAAAAAAAATGACAATAGCTAGTTCTCAATAGCTTATGGGTTTTTAAGAATATTTTAAAAACTGCCGCAATAAGTCGCAGCAATACAATTGTGAATTTAGATCCATATCCATTAGTGCTAATGGTTAGGTGGGCTACTGCGCTTAGGGCAGTCCCAACGAAAGAAACTAGTAGTTTCTATAATATAGGATACCACATCAAAAAAGTACTGCTTTCCAACCCATAGTTTCTATGAGTAATAATTATTTTTTCTTTCTCCTCCCAACTCTATCTTCTTCCTCCAATGAGAGTGCGACACGAGTTCCCTAGAAACTGGTGGTTTCTCCCCAATGATGATTTCATGGTTTCTTGGTGCATTGGGTCAAGAGTAGACCTGATTTCTTCATGAAGAAACCATTTCTATGATTTTTGCTCTCTTTCTTCATTAATTACGTTGCCATGTCAGCATTTTGCCTACGTGGCAAGTTATTTAATGAGGATAGAAACCATCATCAATGCACCATTGGGACTGCCCTTAGTCAAGCACACCGCCTATGCATATAGCACCGGCTGTAGCCTATAGCCTCCAAATAGTGAAAGTTTTTTTTTTGTGACGAAAGAAAAATTATATTATATCATAGCTGGGTACATCAACACGTTACAAGTACTCTGGATTATAAAATAATACCCACGCCGTGAATAGCATAACTCAAAACCTAACATGTTAGATGTTTTGCAGTATGGATGACTGTACAGACAAACACTTAGCAAATGCCCTGAGAACAAATGCCCAATGAACGACTGCCAACATTTATATAGGCGGAATTGAGAAACTTCTTCTTTCTGGTGTCTTCATTCTTCTTTTTTTCTGCTATCGAAGAGTAAGGAATGTTGATCTGAAAATTTTTCTCCCTAGTCTTTCATCGTGGCTATATCTAACCACAACAAAATGGAGAAGATACCAGAGAACATTATTCCATGGCGACAACATCATCTCCGCCTTGATGCTGTCGCCCGGAAACAAAAGTCTCCATGTTGTCATATCGACGAAGATGCTGACACAAAGTTGTCGCCCTCATCTTCAACGAAGACGGCATGAAGAAGACGATTCCACCCTTCCCCTTTACTATCGCCGGAGAGGAGTAGAAGGAGGAGATAAAACTCCAATACCAAGAAATTTGGCATAGAGAGACACTAATCCTAATGACTCAATCTATTAAAGAAAACTTATTAAAAACAGTGGATTCCCACTCCCTTTAGTCTCGGACGAGATATCGAAGGAGAAAGGAGGAGGACCAACTGTTGTGGACGGGAGGCGGCAACATAGGCGCAAAGTTGTGCGCTAGAATTTTGTAACATGCACCCACAACGAATCAAACTGGTTTTTTTTTTCAGAAAAGGCCGTCGTGACACGCGGATGCATTCTTGAAAGGAGATTTTAGCACCACGTCCTTGAAGCAGCTCAGTTGTTAGATGTAGATCCATGCCGACCTGAGCAGCTGAGCTGACTGGAAGACGCACGTTGGAACGCCCGTACTGATCGATCACAGATAGTAGTACGGTGTAGAAGAGAACCAGAGAACAGAGAAGGCAACTCTGACACGCGCGCAATAAATTCAAACAAAAATTTTAAAGGACAGTTTTGTTCGGGTTATCACCAAAAGCAGTCGAAAAAGCCGTCCGTGTTGCTTATGGTGAGGTGGGTCGACCCGACCTAATAAACTTCCAAATTTGAATGAGATGGTTTATTAAACGACCCAAGGCTAGCACTAGGGGTGTGCGTGCGTGCATGGCGCTGGCGCCGTGGAGATCAAACATGCAAGCTGTGATTCCGATCCGTCCATGCATGCGCGAAACGGCCGGGGCGTTGGCGTGCCTGCCGCCGGGAAGACCAAAGCTAAGGCTATCTGCACTCGTGGTACTCTAAATTCATCCTCTATACATCCTAGTCATCAAGATTCTCTCCTCTATATCCAATTTTTCCGCACTCATCCATCCTCTATATCATCCTCTATCCACTGTGGGACCCACTTATCACTTTATCTAAATATATCCATGTGAGATCTAGTTTGAAAGGATTTATTGAAACGAATTTAATGGTACAATCAGAATTTAATTTGGTGTTTTGGTTTATGAGTTATAAGATTTTTTGTTACATAAAAAAGTGGGGCCTACACTCTCTCTCCTCTCCTCCTCATTCCCACTGGCTGGCTGCCTGCGCGCGCAGCGCTTCCCCTGTGACCACGTGGTTTAGCGGACATCCGCACAAGCGCTACAAATAGCGGATGAGATTCGGATACAGTATGTTTTAGAGGACCCGGTGCACCTCTTCCATCCTCTATGTGTTCCTCCAGTAAAACTTTACGGTACCCGGTGCGAAGAGCCTAAGCCCGGCGCTGCAGTGCCATACACGGCCCGTGTCAGGAGCCAGCAGGACAGCTGGGCCTAGTTTAGATAGCGTGAAAAGTTGAAAATTTTTCGAGATTTTCCGTCACATCAAATCTTCGTACATATTAATAAAGCATTAAATGTAGGTAAAAAATAACTAATTATATAGTTTATCTGTAATTTGAAAGACGAATCTTTTAAACCTACTTAGACCATGATAAGACAATAATTACCAAATATAACTTTTTAAGTAAATTATTTACCATCTAAACAAGGCCCTGGACCACAAGGAGCCAAGGAGGCATGCAGCAGGTGCTCCAGCCAGCCAACGGGAGGCGGGCACGGATACTCTCTGATCTCTCCCACGCACGTCCTCGCTCTACCCATTGGATTCGTTTCCAGTTTCCACTTCCGATCACCCCTCCGGCTCTCGCGAAGCAAAGAAAGGTGTGGTGACCATGGTGGATTGGACGTGCCGCGCGTGAACTGCGAATTAGGGCCCGGTGAAATAGGCCCTTGAATCAAATTTTAATAGTCAATCTGTTTTAAATTTTAGTTTAGTTTAGTTTTGTCAGGCTTGTTTAGGTAGTATAGCTCTGAAGTTGTTCTTATCAACAAAGGTTGTCAGAAGTTGAGTTAATGACAAACATAGTCAGTATACTAGTCCAAAACACTGCACCGGCACCACTAAATTTACAGTGTTGGATTCATTTTAAAAGAGATTTTGTACCCACTTTTTTTGAGGGAAGAGGTTTGCTACCCACTACTAACAGCACAGGGGCCATGATTTTGGACCACTACTAAAACATCACGAAAAAGTTTGTGATCAGTTGAATTTTACACAGTTATTGTGATTAGTTCAATTTTACACAGCTAACCTTTATCTAATTTTCTGCCTTCAAGTGATCAGGAACACGTGCCAGCCATCTAGATGGTTCCTGGTAGAGGCCTAGAGGGGCGCGCGATCACGCTTGTTCGCTAGCGCCTCTTTACCGTTTTGAGCAAAGCATCAAAAAAAGGACTGCAAGAGAGAGTACGTACGTCTACTTCCGGTAATGCAATAATCGTTCCTACTTCGATGATCGATCGCCCAGGCGTGCTCGGCACTCCACATCGCCATATAAGCTGGCCCCAGCGGCAGGCAGCACATCCGCACATATAGGCGCAGTGGGCGGCGGGCGCAAGCAGCCCGCAGGCGGCAACCACCTCTGCTCGGACCGACGGCCGGCGGCGGCGCCTGGTACGAGAGGCGGTGCAACAGATCACGAGACGTGGGAGACTGTGCAGGTGAATTTGATTTCCCAATCCCAAGTCCGCATGGTCTTAATTTCTGAGATGTTTATGGGCTATATTCTCTGTCGAACCAATTTCATACTGAGATGTCTATGGCGTTGCTCTAATCGTAGTCCCTTCCAAATTCTAAATTTTTACATTCTCTTTTTATCACATCAATCTTTAGACGCATGCATAGAGCACTTAATGTAGGTAAAATAAATAACTAATTACACAGTTTGGCTGTAAATCACGAGACGAATCTTTTGAGCCTAATTAGTCCATGATTGGACACTAATTGCAAATACAAACGAAAGTGCTACAGTAGCAAAATTACAAAAAAAATGCAATATAAACAAGGCCTCGGTTGCACAATCGTTGTCTCTCGTATTCGGTTGCACATAGTTTGGAGAGAGCAAGTCTCTTGTATTCGGTTGCAAGCGATTGCGTACGGGCGTGCCGGCGTTTAACGCCCCGCACGGCCGCACGCCCAGCTCTCTCTCTCTCTAATTCTCTCCCCACACGCACGCCCACCTCCCTCCCTCTCTCTCTCTCTCATCTCAGGCAACCTCCTCCCCGGCGGCCGCGTCGTCGCCCCACCTGTGCCCGCACGACGCCCGCACCGGCGCCCCACCGCGTCATGGACGACGCGGCTTCGGGAGGATCCGGCATCGGCGGCCATGGACGACGCAGCTTCGGGCGGATCCGGCGGCGGCGCCGGCGAGGTGGGTCCTCCTCCTCCTGGATCCACGAGTTAGGGTTTCGGTGAGCTTCTCCTCTCTCTCTCTCCCTCTCATCTTCCTCAACTCTGGCGGGCTTAGAAGAGAAGGGGTTTGAGAGAGGAAGGCCGGTCAGGCGGTGGAGATGGCTGGATGGCGATTTAGGGGCCCTGGCCACGGTGGAGGCGGCCGGGCTAGGTCGGGGCGGGGGAGCTCCATGTCCATGGCCATGGCAGGGCAGGAATGTGGGCGGCGGCGGGGACGAAGGTCGCCGGAGAAGGAGAAGACGCCGGCAAGGAGGAGGAAGGAGAAGGGGGCGGCGACAGAAAGGAGTCGGGAGGTTGAAGACGGCCGTCTGCCTCCTCTTTATCGATTTCGGTATCTCTATAATAATAGGAATAATGTCTGACGGTGGCTTGTATTCGGTTGCAAGCGATTGCGGTTCTTTACAAGGCTGCTGGTGGCTTGTATGTAGCCAGGTTTCTTTGTTATCTTGTGCTTTTTTATTGTAACTAGCAAATATGCACGTGCGACACGCACGTGTTTTTTATTTCGACTAATAATACATTGTCCAAATTATATATGAAATTATGAACTAATCATCTCTTATTTAGATTGACGCTATAAACATCGATCCATAACAATAGAACCATACCGCATGCATCTGTTTGCAGTAAATAAAAATAGCTAATGTCTATGTGTTTATTCATCTAGCGTGTTGTTCTCCATATCTATATCTATATCTATATCTATATATATAATAATAAATTGTGAAAAATTCTGCACACTTTTTAGTTTCCACCATATATTTCTGTCTGCCAAGTGGTCTGGGCTTTCTCGCGGCCCAATTTAGCCAGCCCAATAGCCCACACCCGTACAATGTTGCTAGCTTCCAGAAATTCCAGAAATGGGCTACCACCCGTACATGGGCCGCAAATAAACAAAACCTGAGAAAAAAAGGACGAGAATGCGTGGCCCAAGAGGAGGCACATGGCCTATCGGCGTCCTTTTCCCGGAGGCCCAGCGAGCGAGCAGCCCGGGCTGCAAGCGGCGGGTCCCCACGGTGCTGGCCTCCTCGTTTCCTCTTTCCAATTTGCTTGGGCCGTGGGAGAAAGAGAATCGTGTCTCCCGTCCCCTTCCATCCGACAAGCCGAGTTAAAGATGATGATTAGGGTGTAGAAGGTGCCGGATGCACCTAGCTTTGTGATTCTCAATGTGTCTGAAAGAGAGCTCCGCTGCTACGTACGGCTGGCTGCTAACAATGCCATAACCAGTTGGTTCAGGGATCCATCCCATGGGTGGCTGTACTCGGTATGCACGACAGGGCCTCTGAACTGAATCGCATGCATGCGAACACTTGCCACGCGAGTCCTGCAGCCGTCACGCTGTCGCCCGCAGTCTGCGGGCGCCGGCACGAGAGCAAACCCAGCGGCGACGGCGAGAGCCGAGAGGGAGGATCTGCGGATTCCGTGTGTTCCAGCGACACGCTTGGGATCGTCGGCCTCGGGAATCTTCGAGGCTCCGCGCGCGCTCGCAACAACGGGACGGAGCCGGAGCGCTCGCGATCGCGAGGAGTCAAACCGATGGACGATGTCAAAACTCGCGTGTGCCACCCACGCCGGGGCGGCCAGCCGAAACTGAAAAGTGGCGGCGTGGAGTCGGTCGGTCGGTCGGCAGCTAAGCACAAGTCACGGTGGGCATTGGCTGAACGCGCGGCGATACTTGTGTGATTCTCACACGTTCAAATGCGTAACAGGCCAGTTCGATGGTCATCACACCTAATAATAAATTGTAAAAATTTCTGCACACTTTTTAGTTTTCATCATAGATTTCTGTCGGTCAGGTGATCTGGGCTTTCACGCGGCCCAATTTAGGCAGCCCAATGGCCCACTCTAGCCTGTGATCCGAATAATTCTCGGTATCAAAAAAAAATATACCACCACACTAGGATTCAAACACTGAGCACTAGGATTGATAAACAAACTGCCTACCACCACACTACAACATGTCATGTGTTACAATAATACATTTATATTTATTAGGTAAAACTTCTGCCATATAAATTTCCTTTCGTTTGATTTTTTTGTTGGCCTTCTATCCGATTTCTTTTTTATTGCATCCGTTATCCTCATAGATGGTTTTTTGATTGATTTTTTTAAGAATAATTATTATGAATTTTTGAACCCTGATTTTTCTTTACGATTTTTTTCTACTACCAAGTGGTTAACATAATTTTGATTAGAAAATATTCAAACCTGAATTAACATGTGATTCACCTAATCAAAATGTGAGTAGAAAATTTAAATAGTTTATTGACTAATCTGGTCTAAATAAATGTATCTATACAATCATCAACGATGGCTACCATGCAAAAACTCATTTTTCCATCTAACTCTTTGTTGGCATTAATGTGTTGTCGTATCAAGAAGGTAAGCCCGGATGTCATCCATAATAGCTCCACATCTATATCAACAACACTGTCTCACCGAAAAGACGAGTCTGGATGTCATCGTGGCCGGCTCCGCATCTACACCAATGATACACGTCTAATGCATATAATGTGGTCATCATAAGATAAATTAGAGCTTTTAAAGTTTATAGAAAGGGTAAAACATAAATACATGTATAAAATTCTATCCTCTTTGCTATTAGCGTTTGATAGCTTTTTTTCCACCCGTTGCAACGCACGGATATCTTTGCTAGTACAATACACAAATGACAGTTTGCCACTTTGCCTACTATATTGTACATGTGAAATATTTGCATCGTCCCCTGTCTTTATCTAGCTCAATCGTGTTTGCAACAAGAACGGTGTCTTGCGGGGATTATTAACCCACAGCTTGAGTTTGCATCGGTTAAGGACCAAGTCAGGCTTGCGCAATTAAGTTTTGAGCAAGCATAGGCGAGGAGGTTTCCTGTGGCGTCATCGATTAGTAGCGTCTCACTGACACGCGGGCCCGAGGTGAGGACCGACGTGGTGCTTCTTGGCCTCCCGATGCTCTGTGTATATTATGCGTGGGTCCCTGTCGCGCGCTCGCAGAGGGGAGCTGGGCGCCCGGCTTACGTCATCAGCCGTAGCGACGTGTGGGTGGGTCCGTCGCTTGCCAAATTGTATTTTTTTCAGGAGGAAAGTCGCGGTGTATAGGTGGGTTGGGTATTCTTTTTTGTGTGAAAAAATAGCGACCTGAGGAAACACACATATAAACACGCGTAAAGAATTAAAAGTTTTCCGGCCGAGCCCGTTTATCAGGTTAGGACGGGAGGTTAGATGCGTTGGATCTATGATCTAAGGTCTAAAACATAGGGTGGGTAAGAAATTTCAAGTAACGTGTATTTTTCAATTCCTTCGCTCTTTTATAGTATAGATAGATTTGCTATCTTGTTTCCTAATGTCTTTACCCAGGCTGCACTAAACTTGCCCTTTTCATTCTGTGCTTTTTCATATGTCATAGCCAGCAGTTGCGTACCATGAAGAGATTTCAGTGGCGACCAAATAAGGACTGGGAGTTTGCCTTCTTCAATGTCTTAGCTGTTGGGCCTTCCACCTTTCCTAGACCACAAGTATTTGATTTTGACTACAATATTGACCAAATAAAGTTGATAGAAGGAGCTGCAGCAATCTTGGCTTGCTGTGGAGATTTTGGGATAAAAATTGTCATCAGAACATGGCAGGACCAGCCCGATTTACTGGTAATTGCATAGAACTATCTTCTATACTTCATATTAGTGAAAAAATGGAACAGAATACACTAACACATTGCCGCTCTTGTGCATTATATAGTTCCATAAGAACCATATGGGAGAGAAAGTACTGTGCGTCAAATGGAACCACTTTGTCCCGGAGCTGTTGGCTTATGGCAGCGATAAGGGAATAGTAAGGGTTCTGCAGATGAACGAGAATCAAGAATTTAAGCTTACACATACCTTCACGGTAATATGCTATCGTTGTTTCAGATTTTTTTTTCCTTTGAGTGTCACGGATTCGTGGTCTCATTTGTTGATGCTTCCACTGTTAGATGGACGGAAAGGGAGAGCCTGCCCAAGTGTTGAGTTTATCCTGGGATGCATCAGCTAAATACCTGCAAGCTTCCCTGTCCTTTGACAAAGTGGGTGTTATCCATAGAAAATCTAGGGCCAGGTGGAGTGTATTGGATCCAATTGTCATTTCAGACACACCCTCTGTGAGCTCAATTCTGATTTGTAGTGCTGAGCTTGCTTCCCCATTCTTTGTTCTGGCTCCTAGTTATACGTCTACACTGGAGGTAATAACAGCCCATTTCAAGTTCTATTTGACTGGAGAAAAATATATTAATAATGTTTATGTAGCTGTGGGCGAGGATTAAGGAGATTCTCCCAACAGGTGAAGTAAAAATGAAGTGGCAGAAGATATCCAGCCGGTTAGCGTATAGTTTTTTTAAAAAATAGTTAGCATATAGTTTGTGACAGTCCACTTTGCGCTGCCTCTAAACTTGTCACTTAGTCTCAAAATTGAACAAATTACCCCTCTGCAGCAATTACAATTGGACAAAAGTGTTTTCGAGTCATATCATCATTTTTTGGTTCAAAAGTAAATTACTCCAAATATTTTTCATGGTTCATTATCTAGTATTTTCTAGATTTGTTTTTGAAACTAAAAAAAGGATGGTGTGGCTAAAAAGCACCTTCAGACCCACTTTTAATTGATGCAGGGCGTAATTTGCCCCGTTTTGAAAGTTTTATGTGAGATGTCTAGTTTTTGCTTGTCGAATGATTTTCCTTACTTAACTCATGAAAGCCTCTGGTTATGCCGTTGACTGTCACATCCTCTTCCAGCTAGAGAAGAGTTCAAGTCAGCAAAAAAGGATTGAGAATTTTGTGAAAACAAAATGTTAATTTGAGCTGGTTCATTGCTATACCTTGTTTTTGGCTGCATGATTTTCCTTTATTAGCTCATCAACGTGCACTTTACCCAGTTGAGTATCTTGAGCTTTGCTATGTTGCCATTCCTTTTCATGCCTGGAAAGAGTAGATATACGAAAATGATATTGACATGCTGCTCACCCCTCACAACATTATAAACATTTCTCACACACATAATGAAATATACCAATCAGTGTGTGTGTGTGTGTGTGTGTATATATATCATACCAGGTAAGTATGTCTGCTGAAGCTGGGTCAAAGTGAATCCTATAGCAAAAGCCATCAATTCTAGCCCTCTTAAGCACATATTCATCCATACCAAAAGCCAACATATCCAAGGCCGACGTGCGAATATCTAAACTCAAGGTATTCTCTCCACCTAAGATATCATTGTCTTGCCTCAGCTTCTTACAGACAAGCTCAGATTCTTTCGTGATTCCCTAGAAAATTTTGTTTGCAATTTTTGAAAGCAAGTTACCCATCAAAGAGTAAATACCAGTTTACAACAAATAAAGCTTGTCATTTCTGGTCTAGCACCAACACTTACCAACAGTACAGCACAGGTAGCGACAGAAGCAGAACACGGATCTGCACGCGAATACTTCTTAATGAGACAAAACACCCGGTTACGAATGCCATGGCTCAAGTCATGATGTAAGCCATAGGGACCAAACCCCAACCTCAGCCACTCAAGGATCAACTCAGCTTCCTTCATGATACAATTGATGCAATCATACTGCAAGTAGAGTGAACAGATAAATGAAGTGCATATAATGTAAACTGATGCAAAGCTGTTTCTACACATACAATAACAGGAGGTATGATAGGGATAGGCGTTTTCTCTGTGGGCAGCACAAGACTTATGATTTCCTTCTGAATCCTGGTGCTCAGCCTGATCTCAGGAGAGAGAAGACGTCGTCCCTTCGTCTTCTTCTTCTGCTTCTTTTGTGAGTTCTTCTTCTGCTTCTTTTGCGAGTATTGTAATTGCTGCTTCTTCCATTCAGAAACCAGTAGTCCCTTCGTCTTCTTCTTCTGCTTCTTTTGTGAGTTCTTCTGCTTCTTTTGCGAGTATTCTAATTGCTGCTTCTTCCATTCAGAAACCAGTTCGACCTCCTTTTTGCAACACTTGGAAAGTAAGCAAAAAATAGATCAATTCACTGTAAGTGACCAATTAATGCAAATCTAGCCTAGCCTCAAAGGCTGCACATTAAAAGCTAGTAATTGGCAGGCAGTGAAGTTACCAGATAGACGAGAATAATAGCCAGGTTGTGATCGGAAATAGCCAAGTTGTGATCAGCACAAGCCAAGTCGTGATTGGCAAAAGCAGAATTGGCATGGTGTTGTCCAGTGGTAGCATCAGACAAGTTGTGATCAGCACAAGCCAAGTTGTGATTGGCACAAGCAGAATTGGCGTGCTGTTGCCCAGTGGTAGCATCAGACTGTGTAGAACCAGTAGCCTTCTCGCAACCCTTGGAAAGCAAGCAAAAAAAGGGAACATTTTACAATTGCTGATAATAATTCTTAGCGAAGCAATGAGGAAATACAACCCTAACCTAGCCTGGAAGCCTGGAAATTCAGCTAGAAATTAGGAAGAAATGGATTACCGGATATACTAGATTAACACCAGCGGTAGCACAAATGGTTGGCTGTGTACTGAGGGTGGTTTCAGATTGAGCCCCACTCGCTTTGACATTTCGCCAGTAGAATTCCTCAAGGTACCTCGGGTTGTAGACAGGAAAGAAACGTTCCCATCCCCATGCTCTCTCAAACAGATCTGAATTTGTTGAATATTACGGGGATTCAATTCAATTTTCCGAAAGATCAAAAACAAAATCGACGAAGGAGTAGGTGCATGCGAGAGGCCAGCGCGGGCATACCTCGGTATTGGATCATTCTCGGTGGCGGCATCTGAAAGCAAACGCCGAAATCTTCCTTCACCTCCTCCGATAGCTCAACCCATTCAGTGAGGTAGAATCTGTCGAAGGCCTCATTCTTGGTCCAGATCTCGAACCTCCGTAAAACGCCTCCCTTGGAATCCGTGCCACGGGAGATGGTTGAGCCGAAACTGCACCTGGAGACAACCCCCTGCAGGCCTGGGGTCTCGACCTCTATCCCGCTGCTGGATTTTGTGGCGACCCCGCCGGCGCCGGAGAGGGCTGAAGTGGAGGAAAGGAGGCCGGCGTCGGATCCTGTCGCGCTCGACGACATTGCGGCGGCCTCAGAGCCCGCGCGTTAGGGTTTAGGGTTTGATGGATGGACGGTTCTAACTCGGTGAGAAGTGGTTGAAAAGTTTACCACTTTTCATTTTTATTTAACAAATATTATCCAACCACAAAGTAACTAGACTCAAAAGATTCATCTCGCAAAAACCAGGCAAACTTAACAATTAGTTATTTTTTAACCTATATTTAATACTCCATGCATGTGTCCAAATATTTGATGTAATGGGTGGAAGAGGAAATATTTTGGGTTTGCTTGTGAAGTAAACCACTACCGGAAACAGTATCTTTGCCGAGTGTCACATGCTTTGCCGAGGGCTAAATATCGGGCGCTCGGCAAAGAATCCTTTGCCGAGAGCCTACCCTCGGCAAATATTGGCGCTCGGCAAATCCAAGATTTGCTGAGAGCTCGACGCTCGGCAAACATTGGCTCTCGGCAAAGCCAAGCTTTGCCCAGAGCTCGACTCTCGGTAAACAAAAAATCTCGGCAAAGCCTCACCCCCACAAACGGCACCCTTACGCCGTCATCTTTGCCGAGAGCCTGCTGTTAGGCTCTCGGCAAACTATTTTTTTTTGGATTTTTTGTCCCAAATTTTTTGTGCAGCCTTGCTACAGTACTAGAAGCCAAGATTTGAAATTTGGTGTATTTTCCATCCCTCTTGCTATATTTCGTGTATTTTTTTCATTTTCTTGATTTTTTCCGCAAGACGCACATTTGTACTACAGGTGCATGAAATAATGAATCTCAGCGATTCAAAAAATTATATTCATTCTTCCGACGGTATTTCGATGCCGTATCTAGGGACAGACGCGGAAACTCGATCATCTCGTGCACGCGACATGGCGACCAAGTTGCGTGAGATTTGATTTAAAAATATATAAAATGTGAACGAAGTCGGAAAATCATGAAAATGGACGGAAGGCCTTGACATCGCATGTAGAAGCTATAAAAAAATTTTGAAAATGTTTGAAGCAAGTTGTGCCGCAAGATGGTTGAAATCCTGAGATCTCCACATGTGATAACAAGATATCGCATACGGAGATCTCAGGGTTTCAACCATCTTGTGTCACAACTTGCTCCAAACATTCCCAAATTATTTCCATAAACTCTACGTATCGTGTCAAGGCCTTCCGTCTATTTTCATGATTTTTCGACTCCGTTCGCATTTTATATATTTTTAAATCAAATCCTACACAACTTGGTCGCTATGTCTCGTGCAGGAGATGGTCGAGTTTCCGCGTCTGTCCCTAGATATGGTGTTGAAATACTCTCGGAAGAATGAATATCATTTTTAAAATTGTTGAGATTCATTATTTCATGCACCTGCACTTCAAATGTGCGTCTTGCGGAAAAAATCAAGAAAATAAAGAAAATGCGCGAAATATAGCAAGAAGAATGGAAAATACACCAAATTTCAAACATAGCCACCTAGTACTATATCAATGCTGCAGGAAAAAATTGGGAGCAAAAATCCAAAAAAAAATATATATATTGCCGAGAGCGTTGGTCAGCTCTCGGCAAAGATGCTCTTTGCCGAGAGCCTGGGCTTGGGGGCTCTCGGCAAAGAACGCCGGACGAAATTTTTAAAAATTATATATATTTTGCCGAGAGCTAAGTCAGTTGGCTCTCGGCAAAGATCCTCTTTGCCGAGAGCCTGGGCTGGGGCTCTCGGCAAAGACAATTAAAAAAAACAAAAAAACTCTTTGCCGAGAGCCGCCTGATCTAGCTCTCGGCAAAGAGGAGTTATCTGAATCAAAACCAGCACGCACGCCCCACCCCTCACATTTGCCTTCGACGCCGCCGCACCTCACACTGCCGCCGCCGCCGACCGGACGCGCCTTCGCCCGCGCCGCCGCCGCAAGGCCGTCTCCCCGCCCCCGCCCCCGCGCCGGCGCCGCCGCACGGCCGCGTCCTCGCCCCGGCCCGCGACCGCACCCCCACAGGGCCGCGCCCCCGCCCCCGCGGCGCCGCCGGCCGCCGCCGCCGCCGTCCACGGAGGGGAAGCCAGGGAGGGCCCAACCGCCGGCGTGTTCAGGTACTTCCTCCCTCTCCCTCCCTCCCTCCCTCCCATGTGTCGATACAAAACTGAATTAAAATGTCAAGGCGGGTCTTCATGCTTGAAGCTTCATTTTCTGCGCTTCAGATCATACACAACACATGCATCCGCAGCAGTTTTCATCTGTACCCAGGAAAATACATGGATGTCAAAATTTTTAGTTTCTTATTGAATCCACTATCAAATCGCATTATGAGAATCATGTAGAATATGCAACACAGCAACAGTTCTAAAACCACATACAGATTTAAAACCAGCTATTTAGTTATACTCTTGTAATGACATGATTCGGGGCTAAATGCATGCAAATGTGTGAATTGCAATAAGCTGCAGGATCTTTCAGCATACTATAGCTCTTGTCTTTGGTGGGCAGGGTCCATCTGTGCAGTATGTGTGTGTTTGAGATTTAGCAGTAGCACAGCACGCATGCATGAAGCAGTACCTTGGTAAGAATGTGAGGCTGTAGGTGTTCGCACAAATCTACCAATCCCTCTAGATCGACTCCAGCTGCATTGCATGCATTTGGCCATACAGCCGTGGTGATCTGTTGGAACTAGCTAGACTCGACTTGCATGCATCTCTCTGCGTTCGGTGCAGTCACTCTGGCAATGGATGGAGATATCCCACATAGTTATGAGCAACTGCATGAAGTAGCACCGTTTGACTGTTTTGTATACTTCCGATTAGCTTGCTAGACCAGTGACGCCTTATTTTGAGGAGAATACTAAAATGGTTTTGTTTCTCATGTGGAGCGTTTCTCATCTTTTAAATATAGCGTTTTTTGTGTGCATTTTATTAATACGATTCACCAATTGGCATCCAGTAGCATTAGGTATACACGAAGTGCAACTCCCATTTTGCTGAGTTTCGCATGTACTGTATATGCAAAAGTTTATTGCCTCCAGCACGTAGGAGTACCTCACTAAGCTCCCAGTGTAGGCAAAAGTGCAACCATGAAAACAAATGAATGTACGTTGGCAGACATATCTGCTTTATAAACTTGAATTTGTCATCAAGATCAAGTGGTCTCACCTGATGGAGAACGTAGCCTGCATAAAAATATTCAGTCAGACCACTAATTCTATAGAAAACGAAATGCTCGAAGGCCATAAGTGTGCATCACTCCGGGCATTGATTATGAAATGTAGGGTTAGGCCAACATTGTTTTGATCCTTGTGCAAGTTATGTGCAGACATTAATTTATATCTTGGTCAAGAACGTAACTTCTATGCATTTTCTATGTTTGGAGGTACAATGTGCACATATAATGTACAAATAAAATGGGAGCTAGGAAGAAATGCCAAAAGGCGTTGCGTAGATCAACGTGCAACTACTAGGGGCTAGTATTTCTGCTATATGGGACACATCCCAACTCATCCATTGTACATGCGTGCACTCCTCATAGAACTGTCAGGAGGAATCCAACCAGCATTTTGGCTATGGCACTAGTGAGCGACGTGTAGCATTTTCAGGAGGCACCGTGCGCTTTTATGCTTGGAATCTTGGCATAGTACTCCTACCTAGCAAGCAATTCTTTTTTCCGAGCAAGTCCTTTCTGCTGAGCAATTCTTTTTTCCGAGCAAGTCCTTTCCGAGCAAGTCCTTTCTGCTGAAGCTAGCCTTCTGTTGATAACTGTAGTTGCAGGATCGTCCACTGCGGGTCTGCCTGCACCGCTTCGCCTCGCCACTGCACCGACTCGTCACTGCGCCGCTAGCCTGACTCCGCCGCCACCCTAGGTATAAATAACATCTTCTCCCGGATAAGGGTCATAGGTCATGAACCCAATTAGGCGTCTCCCGTCCGAAACAGATACGGTTGAAGGTATGCAGATCTCTGCATGTCGATAACTATATCTGTTTCGGATTGTCCACATTACTTGGACAGCCCGCGGATGCGTAGATGAGACTAGTTCCCATGGTCTGCCCTGATTCGAGACGGAGTTTCGGCATCACCTCCCTGTTGTTCTCCGGATACACACTCTCCCTACAGGGACGTGTATCGGGAGAACAGCGGGGAGGTGCTGCCGAAATTCTATCTTGGGTTGGGGCAGAAAATGGGAACTAGCCTCGTCTACGCATCCGCGGGTGGGATTAGGACCTATCCTCGCCTATTAGATGACAATAGGATGTAAGTACTTGGATGTAGATGTAAGTACTCGGATGGATGACAGTAGGATGGATGACCGTCAGTGGATGTACTCGGGCCGCAGAAGCAAGAGTGATTTCAGTGATGAATGGTTGCACAAGACAGATGCTTTCTTGAACCATGCATTTGGCCCGGCCCAGCGAGGAGAGATGAAAGTATTGTGCCCGTGCAGCAGATGTGGGAACCGGCGAAGGCAAGACAAGGAGAACATGGGTAAACATCTTCTGAACCATGGATTCACGCCGGACTACACCCGGTGGATCTACCATGGTGAAGTACATCATTTGAGAGAGGAGGCGGTGCGACCACGTCTTGAGGACTTCGATGCTGATGCTGGGGTAGCAGACCTGTTAGATGACTTCCAACAAGCACAGTACGCTGCAGGACGTACGGAGGAGGAGATGGAGAAGACCGCAAAGGCGTTCTACGACATGATGTCTTCGGCACAGAAACCCCTTCATGATCGGACAACGGTTTCTCAACTGGATGCCATTGGCCGTGTGATGGGGTTCAAGTCTCAGTTCAACCTGAGTCGAGAAGCGTTCGATGGTATGTTGGCCCTATTTGGTAGCATGCTTCCGGACGGCCACATATTGCCAAAGAGCCTGTACGAGTCACAGAAACTGCTTCGTGCACTGAAGATGCCGTATGAGCAGATACATGCATGTCCAAATGGGTGCGTCCTCTTCAGAAAAGATCTCAAGGATGCAGGTTACTGTCCGAAGTGTAAAGCGTCGAGATACATGGAGGTAGACGATGGTAAAGGCCTGAAGAGACAACTTTCTATCCCCATGAAAGTCCTGCGTTACCTGCCATTCACACCGAGGATCCAACGTCTCTACATGACCGAGGAATCTGCGAAACAGATGAGATGGCACAAACAGGGTACACGATACAGTCCTGAGAAGATGGTACATCCCGCCGATGGTGAAGCATGGGCCCACTTTGATCGCATTCATCATGACAAAGCTAGAGAGGCTCGTAATGTTCGTGTTGCGTTTGCTACAGACGGTTTCAACCCCTATGGACTCATGGCTGCCCCCTACACCTGTTGGCCCGTCTTCGTTATCCCCCTCAATCTTCCCCCCGGCGTTCTATTTCAACGTCATACTGTCTTCTTGTCGTTGATAATTCCTGGACACCCGGGGAATAACATGGGTGTGTACATGGAGCCTCTGATTGATGAATTAGAAACTGCTTGGAACGAAGGGGTATTGACATACGACCGAGCTTCAAGGTCAAACTTCACAATGCATATCTGGTACCAGTACTCACTGCATGACTACCTGGCATATGGGATATTCTGTGCCTGGTGTGTTCACGGCAAGTTATCATGCCCGGTTTGCAAGACAGCTATGAGATTTATCTGGTTGAAGAAGGGTGGCAAGTATTCGGCGTTCGACCAACATCGACAATTCCTGCCTCTTGACCATCCTTTCAGACAAGACACCAAGAACTTCACTAAAGGGGTCGTGGTGACAGATCCTCCACCCCGGATGCTGACCGGTGCCGAGGTTCATGCTCAAATAGATGCTCTCAAGTTTAATAAAAGAGACGGTCGTTTTGCGGGGTATGGTAAGGAACATATGTGGACGCATAAGTCAGGCTTGGAAAGGCTCCCCTATTACGATGACCTTCTTCTGCCACATAATATTGATGTAATGCACACTGAAAAGAACATCGCCGAGGCACTTTGGGGAACACTCATGGACACTGAAAAGTCCAAGGACAACCCTAAGGCTAGATTAGACCTGGCACTCTTGTGCGATAGACCAAAGCAAGAGATGCGGCCTCCTCAACCCGGCAGGAGATGGACACGGCCCAAGGCCGATTTCGTCTTGAGCAGGCCACAAAGGAAAGAAATACTTCAATGGATCCAGACATTGACGTTCCCTGATGGATATGCAGCGAATCTGAGGAGAGGAGTCAACTTATCTAGTCTGCGAGTCCTAGGAATGAAGAGTCATGACTTCCACGTATGGATCGAGCGCCTTCTTCCGGCGATGGTTCGAGGCTATGTTCCTGAGCCTATGTGGGTTGTCCTGGCAGAGTTGAGCTATTTGTTCCGCCAACTTTGTGCCAAGGAGATATCTCGGTCCATCATTGCTGACTTGGAGAAAGCTGCACCTGTGTTGATCTGTAAGCTGGAGAAGATCTTTCCACCAGGCTTCTTCACTCCGATGTTGCATTTGATCGTACACCTCCCTAATGAGGTTCGAATGGGAGGGCATGTGCATTGCCGTTGGTGCTATCCAGTCGAGAGAAATCTGAAGACTCTTCGCAAGAAATGTAGAAACAAAGCCAAAATTGAGGCTTCCATTGCAGAGGCATTCATTCTAGAGGAGGTGTCAAACTTCACTGAACAATACTACTCCGAGAACCTTCCTAGCGTGCATAATGCACCCCCTCGTTACAATGTTGGAGAAAATGAATCGAGTCTTAGCCTTTTCCGAGGCCAGCAAGGCGCGACAAGTGGATCTACAGTTAAGCAGTTGAACTATGAAGAGTGGCGAAAGATCATGCTATACGTGCTTACCAACCTTGATGAGGTGCAGCCGTACATGGGGTAAGTTCTCAACTATGTTCATTCAATTCGCCGACACTATTCTGCATCAAACACCCTTGTTTTTCTTCCGTACAGGGAATTTCTTCATCAATTCTGGAATGGGCCAAGGCCTCCTTCTGACCCGATAGCCGAAACCCTAATTGCAAACGGGGCGGGGCAAGGGAGGCCCGATTTCATTTCTTGGTTCCGACAGAAGGTCCTGTCCAACCGAGGTCATACTTAGTTCGATATTCCAACTGGCTCCTACGTTCGGACTTAATAACGTTATACCTTGCTTCACCTTGCAGGCTCAGACCGATGCGTCTATGAGTCAACAGCTGAGACAGGTTGCAAATGGCTTTGACCGTAGGGTCAAGTCATTTAACGGTTACGACGTGAATGGATATCGCTTCCACACAGCGATATACGAGCAGAGTCGGCCCAATCGGAAAACCACAAACAGCGGAGTTTGTACTCTAGGCAATGACAACCGTGACTACTATGGAAGAATTGAAGAAATATATGAACTTTCATTTTACGGTGACAAGCCTCTGAATCCTGTAATATTCAAATGCCATTGGTTCGACCCTGGAGTAATGAGGCTCACACCAAATCTTGGGCTAGTTGAAATTCGACAGGATTCTGTCTATCCAGGAGCCGATGTGTATATTGTGGCTCAACAGGCCACGCAGGTTTATTACACACCATATGCGTGCAAAAGCAAAGAGCATATCTTGGGTTGGTATATTGTGCACAAGATATCGCCACATGCTAAACTACCTCTCCCCAACGATGAGGATTATAACTTCAACACAAACACGTATGATGGGGAGTTCTTTCAAGAAGCTGGGCTACAAGGGACGTTCACGATAGACTTAACCGAAGCGATGGAAATGGAAGTAGAGAATGATGACGAGGACGCTGGGGATGAGGTGGTAAATGAGAAGGACATACAAATGCTAGAACGATTCCTTTTAGGCGAAGCAAATGAAAACAACCTCCCGTCTTCGGATACTAAGGAGTGCTTAGACATGGTTGACAGCGATGATGACACTTATGCTCCGGCTAATCCCGATGATGCAGATTATTTCTAATTCACGTAATATTATGTTATATTCTACTCCTGTTATGTTTTTTCTTAGGATCTAGGGTTTTATTTATTTTGCATATATTTCATTATGTTATTTCTAATACAATATTGTTTGTTCTGTTTAAATGCAGGAGGTCGAGCCAAGATGCCAGGCGGACGTCAGAGGTCGATGAGCTCCCTGTACCGGGCCTCGCAGGACGACGGGCCATCTCGGCAAAGGAGGAGTCGCCACCGGAGGGAGCAGACTCCACCGGAGGACGAGGTGCCGGCCACGCCCGAGGCCGAGGCGGACGAGGGGCAGGAGGACCCCGAGCAGGAGGGTGAGCCGTCGGCCGAGGCAAACGAGGGTTCGGCTGCCTCAGCGGGGTCCACACCCTACTTGCGAGGTCCCGCCAGCCTCCCGGCTTGACCGATACCACTTCACCAACGTCCAGTGATCCGCCCCGTTGGACAAAGGTACATGTTTTAACTACTCGTTCATATGATATGTTTAAAATTGAAATAGAAACTAATAATCTTTCTGTATCACTTGTGCAGGCATTGGGAGTTTGTGGAGGGTCGCGGCCGCAAACCCAATGGCATCCTGGGTCTCCTGTGCCGCGAGCACTACCCCGGCATAGTACAGTATGCCGGGAAGAGAGAGCCGGCCTATACATTTGACCACTACACCGTCGTCCCAGACCCGAACTACCCAAACAAGGCGGCGAGGGTCAGAGCGGAGCTGTGGGTAAGTCTTTGTCACACAACATCGCATTCATCGTACTTTTCTTGAATTTCTTAGAGTTTGTATTGCATCTGTATGCAGGACTTCTATAGGTGTGAGCAGGGGAAGGAGGCCGAGGCGGAGGTGGTGAGTACAAGGTCCTGCAGGAAGCTCGTCACCGACATCATCTACGAGGCGAGAATTCAGGCCATCGTCAACTACAACGCCACGGTCGAAGGACGGAGGGTCTCGAAGGTCGAGGCGAGAGGCATGACGCTGAGCCGGGCGCAGTACATTCAGGTAAGTGATTCCTTTTGAGATTAAGCTATGCTCATTTCATCTGACGCTTATATGTGAAATACTTGATGATGTGCAGATGGTCCCCCAATGGTGCCAGTCGTTTCCCGAGTGCTGGGAGATGATCGTGGACCGGTGGCTCTCTGAAGAGTGGACCGCCCAGCACGCCGAGGCCCGGGAGGCGCGTCTGCAGATGCCAGGTGTACCACACCACCAGGGCAACCGCAACCTAGCCGAGTACGCACAAGCTTGGGTACGTGAAACACTTTATGTATTGTAACGCTCAAATGTTGCCTAATTACTAATCATCTTGTTGTCTTCCTCGCAGACGGCGTCACACGGTGGCCAGCCTTGCACCACGTTCATGGCATATGCCATGTCCCACAAGGGCAAGGCCACCGCACCGGAGACCTCCTACAACCCCGACGACCCCCCCGAGGCATACTCCAACTCCAGCGTCCACACCCGCCTCACTGACTACACAGAGGCGGCAAGGAAGGTCCATGGGGCCGACTTTGATCCGGCCAGCGAGGACCTGGACGGAAGCCTCGTGATGAGGGTCAGAGGAGGGAAGAAGCACGGGCGGTATTGGCTTGGCGACGGCGTCATCGACTCGTCCTCCACTCCCACTCTGTCCCAGCTCCGAGCACAGACCACGAGCGGGAGCGTCCCCATACGCCCACGCCCGTCGCCTTCGCAGTCGCGGGTCGCCGAGCTCGAGGTTATTTTTGTTTTACTCGTCGTACATTGATGTTTAAATGTTTGCATTGTTCTAACATTCCCTTTGTATTATCGCAGGCCCGCCTGGAAAGAGAAAGGGAGGAGCGCAAGCTCGCCGAGTCCCAGATGCGGTTCCAGATGGAGGCCCGGTTGGAGGCCCAAGCTAAGCAGATGCAAGATCTCATCACGTTCATGGCCTCCCAGGGCATGCAGGTGCCCGCGGCGCTCATGGCTCCTCCACCGCCGTCTCAGAACGCGGATTCTACTCCTGTGAGTATCGATTCCTCAGTGTTTTGTTTCTGCATTTGCTTGTCTGACATAGACATCTAATTTTTGCAGCCTCCGTCGGCGGGTTCGAACAACCCGCAAGCGCCTGGATGGAACACGCCCGGGGGTCAAGGCGGGACTCCTTCTCCGGGGTGGCCAGGGCAAGGTTGGCCATGACTGTGTTTAAAAAGTCGTCTCTAGTAGATTGTGAACTTTAGAATGAAAACTTATTATGTTTCGATGATAACTTGTAATGGTTAACTTTCGTTTAGTTCAAATATTGTGATGAATGTGCTATATGCGTGGTGTATGTGATGAATGTGATATGTACATGTGATGTATGTGTTTATACGTGATGAATGTGATTCATATGTGATAAATGTGATTTATTTGTGATGAATGTGTTATTGCGTGATGAATGCGATTTATATGTGTAATGAAGTGGAAAATCAAAATAAAAAACCAAAATTTTTCACTTTGCCTAGGGTTGCTCTCGGCAAAGGCTACCTTTGCCGAGTGCAATGGTCAGTGCACTCGGCAAAGCTGGGAAACATGGCTGCAAAAATACACATTTCCCAGCTTTGCCGAGGGCAATGGCCGTTGCACTCGGCAAAGGACAGGGTTTGCCGAGAGCCTGGCCATACTGGCTCTCGGCAAACATTTTTCTTTTTCTTTTTAAAAAATGTTTGCCGAGAGCCTGGCCAGACTGGCTCTCGGCAAAGATTTTTTTTTTGGAAAACTCTTTGCCGAGAGCCGGTCTGGCCAGGCTCTCGGCAAATATTTTTTTAAAAAAAACAGAAAAATGTTTGCCGAGAGCCTGGACACACTGGCTCTCGGCAAAGATTTTTTTTTTAAAAAAAATAAAACTCTTTGCCGAGAGCCAGCCAAATGGGCTCTCGGCAAAGAAAGCGGACCCGTTAACGGCACCTTTTCTTCGCCGAGGGCCGCGTTGGCTCTCGGCAAAGGCTTTGCCGAGAGCCCGATAAACGGCTCTCGGCAAAGAAGGCTTTGCCGATTGGTTTTTTGCCGGGGCAGCTTTGCCGAGAGCTGCTCTCGGCAAAGCCTTTGCCGAGGGTCTGAGAGGCTTTGCCGAGAGCCTGGAGCCCTCGGCAAAGCCGCCACCTCCAGTAGTGAACGGGGCCTCAATCTATCTTCTATCTCTTCTCTATCTACAACTAAAACATTGGTAAAGCAATCGTTAAACGACGCTATCCCACGCTCCCTCGCTTCATCGCTCGCATGCGCGTGCGGTGGACCCGGCGCCGTGCTCCCTCGCATGCTCTTCCCCTCGTGCGACAATCACGACCAAAGAAGGCAACAGAATTCGGTGAACCCGGCCCCTCGCGTCGCGTGCGCTCTCTCCTCCCCCGCGTGAAACGCCGGCGAAAGAAGGCAACAGGAAATCAAGAATCAATCTATCGCATCCATGCTCCTATTCCGTTTCCCAGAAAGACGATAATAGCAATGAATCATCAAATCCTTCTCTGCATAAGAGCTGTGGTTCCCTCATCGCCCACGGAGACGATCGTCTTCCCGACGGCTCATCCTCCTTCAACCATGCTCACGAGGGCTAGGGACGAGGGCCACAAAGAGGTGCCCACCTCGAAGGAGTCTGTAACACCCCGATGTTATGCAAGCATTTAGGCACTGCAAATCATGCATATTATGCATCATCAGGCATCATAATCATACATGCCTAATCATGTTAAATAATAACTGAAACAATGCTTTGAAACATATGAAACATGCTCGTGAAACATGAATATTGCACGCACTTGTTTAGAGTTATTTTTGCCCTAATTATGCTTGATAGGCTAAGAAAACATATTTGGCTATAATTGTAAATCATCTAGAATTATTCAGCATAATTTTTGGAGCAAAGTTTGTATTCAAACTTTTGACAAAATTTGCTTTTGAAATTATTATTGAAAAAGGTCAAAAATCCTCCCTATTTAGCTTTTACTTTCCAATTCAAAATCTGTTTGGAATTTTGAGTTGGTCTCTTAATAAAAGTTGTAGAGAATTGAATTCTAAGTAACTTTCATTTTTGGGCCATTTTCAGAAAAAAGTCATTTTCTTGCTCAAAATGGTATTTGAAAACTGATATTTGAAATCTATTCAAAAATGGAAATTGAAAATCAATTTTTATTACCTAATGGGCCGCCGCCTCCCTTTCGGCCCGCTGGCCAAAGCCGGCCCAGCGCTTCCCGCGCCCGCGCTGCTGCCTTGGCCTAGCTCGGTCCCCGTAGGCCCAGGCCCACGACGCGCGCTGCCTCCTTCTCCCGCGCGCGACGTGCCGTCCTGACCACGCTCGGGCGTTCGGCGCCGCGTGGCGGCCGTATACCGACGCCGCCGGTCGGGTGGCGCCCGGTGCCCCCCGCGGACACGCTCGTCTTCACCTGCGACTCGACGCACCCGTCCACGCCCGCGCACTCCTCCTCCTCTCCCTCGCTCAGACAGCAGCCGCAGCTCGCGGCTGCCGTGCCATTACCGGCGCCGCGAACCTCCGCGCCGCCGTTCCCGCTCAACGGCCACGCCTCCCTTCGATTCGTCTCACCACCCGCTCCGCCACCTCTTCCTCTGCTCAGGACGCGAACCAGCGCCTCGGTTCGAGTCAAGGTGAGATCCTATTGGGCGATTCCTCCTCCACGGCCCGCCATGGCCGCCGTTGGCCAGCGTGCGTGGCCGGAGCTCCTCCGTCCCCCATTCCCCCGTTTCACCTTCAACTATCCGCCTTGAACGCGCGTAGCCGCTGTCCGCCCCGTTTCGCCTTACCGTGGTCGGCAAGGGCGACATTGCCAGTGAGCCGCACCACCGCGCTACCATTAATGCCGGCGAGGCCGCTCCGCTCCCCCTTTGACCCTATTTTCTAGTCGGGCCGGTTCGCCTCGTCGAGCTGATCATGATGGTGCTCACCTCGTCGCCGACTGCCCACCGTCGGTGAGTCTCCGGCCAACGAGCCGCTGTCTCCCCCTAGTGCCACTGGCAGGTGGGGTCACAGGGCCCACTCGTAGCGGCACAGTGGAACTCGGGGTGCACGGATCCGGGGACGCCTAGCATTTTAACTCGGAGTTTCCAGAAAAGAAAAAGAAAATGAATTCCTTATTTCAGTGAAAATACTTTGAAAATTTGTATTTTGCTCAATTTAGCTCCAAATTGGATGAAACAAGTTTTTTAGGTTTATTTGGAGTAGATCTACATGTTAAAAATATTGCATGTCAAGTTTGAAATACTTTTTTGCATAGTTTTATTTTATTCTTGAAAATGCTATTAATCTTCAGAAATTTATAGTAAATCATGTATTGCTCAGAAAAATATGATTCTAAGTTTGTTACCCTTCTTGTGTACTGTAATTTCTAGGAAAAATATATTCCATGCAGGTTTTGTAGAAAAATTTTGATGTGTAGTTCAAGTGCCTTTAATGGCTGATTTTTGTTATTTTGGCTAGAGAGCAAAATTTGTATAAAACATACATGTGATAAATTTTGTATACTGATTACTTACTATGTAGAACCCAGGAAAAATAATAAATCTATTGTTTGATACTTTTCATAATACAAAGTATTTTCATGCTCATATTTAGGTCCTAGTTTGTCATTTTTGTGTAGGCTATTCCACTTATCCAAATGCCATGAAAATTTGTTGGTAGTCTACTTAGGGTAGTACTGTGCTATGGTAATTTTCGAAGATTTTCCTATGATTTAAAAATTGATGTTGCTATTCAAACATAGAGTTAATTAGGGTTTAATCAAATAATGCTTTATGCATGATTAAGAACTTAGTAAAGCTTTGGTGTATATTTGAAGCATTCAATGAGATGTGTTGACTAAGCATATTAGTAGTCTAAGAAAATGCAGTAGATGACTTGCACTAGTAGTACATGTTCTTGGATAATGTGGACTACCTTGTATGAGATTTGTATTATACCCTACCCATTAAAGCGAATCATGCTCATCTACCTTGCATGCAAGCATATTCATTGTGCTCATTTCATCCGATGCACCGTTTGCATAAGCACTTGCGCACCTGCATCATACAGGATTGCAAACCGAGAGCCCGGTCGTCGTACCCGAGGAGCCCGAGGAGCAGCTCGAGGTGCAGCCTCAAGAGGTGACCGAAGCAGACGAGGAGGACGTTGAAGAACTTCCGGAGTGCCCCGGTCACCGCCCGAGCTCCTTCGAGAGAGGCAAGCCCCGGAGCATTTTTCTTCCCCGGTTTGCAATTATTAATTAATGCTTTACTTTACTTGATGCATTACGTTTAGAAATTGTCTACAAACGTTGCTGCATTATTCCTTGTTTACGTTATACTATATCCTTGTTACCCTGGTACCCGCAGTCGAGTCGACGCTTAGCTGGCTTAGACCGGTAGAAGTCGGGTGATTTCCCGTCACCTGCGAGCTATAGATGTTTACCTGGATCTGCTCGTATTACTATGTCATCATGGTATAACCAAGTGTTAATGGGAAGTTGAGACCGGATGGAGACTTATAGGGTTTCGGACTGTAGTGCTTTCCGTCCGTGTCGATTAAGGACTGACCGTGGTTGGGACTCGAGTCATGTTGAACGCATGCCTTACATTTAGCTGGCCGAATAACGTACCTTTCGACCGCGAAGCTGGGAGATTATTCGGGTCGAGTGGATTGCCCGTAGCGCACTGTACCGGAGCAGGTGTGGTAGGACACGGGGGCGCGATGATAAGACCGCAAGGCAGTCGGTCGGCCCTTGGGTACATGTGGTTCTTGGCGAACTCGAGATTTTACCTGAATAGTTGACTCGGTGACCAATATCTCACTTTAGCGGGTGAGTGCAGTTTGTGTAAGGAATAAATTATCAGCTGGTTAATAATCGATTCGAATCGCTATCGTTTACTGGATAGTGAACACTTGACTTGAGTTACTTCATCGTAGTAATATTGTTGGAACACTTGGATGGTTATAATGGATATGACATTATGGAAGTTGTTAATGATCATTGGTTATCGTTAATTGTTTAATCACATGCTTGCTCTAGTATAGGTGCAAATGTAGTCGACAGGTTAATAATGATTAACTTGGCATAATGGTTTTGGAGAGGTTCTCGAATTGCTAAAAATGTCTTTTTACAAATGAGTCAGCTACCCTACTATAAAGCCTTTCATAATCCTTGGTGTCACTTTATTTTCGGTTAGGTCGGATAAGTCTAGCTGAGTACCTTCTCATACTCAGGGTTTGTTCCCACTTGTTGCAGATGGGTAGATGTATTACGGCTACTGTATCAACTGCCTCTATCCTGCGATGGGGTGATGCTTAGGACCATGGGCATGATCATTCCTTACGTCTCGTCTTATGCTTTTGTTGGAAATGATCATCAGCTGGCACTGTACTTGAACTCCGTGTGAGTGTGTGTGCTTTTGAACAAATGGCTTCCGTTACTTTCTATTTGAACTCATGTTGTAATAACTATGTTTAAACTCCGATGTATCTGTGATACGAACTTTTATGTAATATGTGATGGTGACCGCTAAACTTATTACGATCTTGACTGGTATATGAATTGGTTTGAAGTCCTTCGTGATTTCACGGACTACTAGGTTATATGGGCTTAAGTTTGCTAAATCGTCTACTCTGACAGGTAATTCTCTTACTTGATTTTGTATAATTGGTCGGTTCTGTTACAGAGTCGTTATCCTGCTCGAACGTCGGCACCGCGCCACCTACCGGAAGCTCCACAACCGGAGATGCACTGAAACGCATTTCCTACTCTCCGCCGCCCGCCGGCGGTGGTCCGTTAAGCCTCTGAAGCGAAGCGAAGCGAAGAGTCCGGCAAGCGCTCCACGACGTCACCCTCGGCGACATGCGAGTGCATGCGACCGGGCATTAACATCTACGTGCCCATCTTGACGGTGCACCTAGACCCGGAGCTGTGGGGTGCCGACGCATGGGAGTTTGACCCAGGGCGGTTCACGGACGTGCGGCGCACTAGCAGCCACACGTGTACCTCCCTTTCGGTGTCGGCGTGTGCACCCTACCTCGGCAGGCCTTCATGATGGCCGGGCTCAAGGTCGTCGGCGCTCGTGCTGTCCAAGTTCCAGCTCAGCCTGTCGCCCGTCGCTCGTGTTGTCCAGGTTCCAGCTCAGCTTGTCGCCCGGCCTACATGCACTTGCCGACGCTCAGGTTCATCATGGAGACGAAGCACATCGTGGGGCTCCTACTCAAGAACATGGAGCCCAGGGCCTGATGCCGCTGGTCATTCTATGGGCGGACTGGATGCTTGGACCTCGTTCGTTTCTTCCACTCTCACTGAATCGGGAATTTCGGCCCAATTGTTAATAATCTAGGTCATGGACGGGTCACGGCCATCGCATTCTACAGATTGGACAAAAATAGTAGTACAATCTGGTGATTTGTTGGTTCTTGTGCCTATTTGTTCACAGTCAAGAAGTTCTGCTCAATGTTAATGCCCAGGTCAGGTGTAGTTCATGAATCATATATAAAGCCCTCCTCCTGGACAAGCCAACCATCATTCCTGATACATGTTATCCTCACCCTATTTGTTCTTATTAGCAGCAAAGGGCCTCTCGTGTCTTTTGAAATCACGAATTCAGCCATCGAACCTCAGTGGAATATTAGTGGCTGCATCGGCTCTGATGGTTAGTCACTTACACTTTGTGACCGCACTCTGCTTTAGGCACCCAACCAAACAAACTGGGCCTCAGCTAGCTAGATGCAGCCCACCAGATATGTAGCCAACCAAACAGGATCTATCCCAGGCCAAGGTACACGAATCCATCCAACCAAACAAGCCCATGTTGCATTAAACCAGAGAGGTACGTAGGCTTGGGTGGGCCTGGCTTAGTTAGCTACGTAGGCTTGGGCTGCGCAGGCAACCAAACACACCTACAGTGTAAAACAATGTAGTAGCAATAATAATGTTGGGCTTAAGCTTTTGGTCCGAAATTAATAGTTTGCAGACAGAGGTACAAATTAAGTTCGATCTCAATCTTAATTCTTAAGGGCTGTCCTCAAACTTTTCATGATTAAGGACTCTCTAATGTCGATGTTGCAGCGTAAAAGATCACTCCTAAGTGTTGGCTTACATCCCCTTTATTACACACACTACTGTTAATGAAAAAGGCATTACGTAGAAACACCAATAGTTGAGGTTGGATCATGGAGCTTAAAGCTGGATAGGTTTGTTGTTGGATCTGCATTCTGAATAGAAATGGTAAGCCATCAAACCACTTTCAATGTTGTTGACCTACACGCTAAAATTGATGCAAAACTGTGCACATGTGAGAGCATTCATTAACTTTTACATTTCTTCTGACGGAAATAGCAGCGCTTTTACATTGACTACTCACCGGAATCATATAGTATATTATATATTACATATATTATTTAGAGCCCAGCGCTCTAAATGTTCTTCAGATTTCATGTCATTTGATCCATAATTTGGAAGCTGATTCATTGACTTTTTGTCACTAGTTGAATGAAATGATCACTCCAACGGCATTTTTTTTGAAACAAATACATAATGTATCTTACTGTTGTACAATAAAGAAACATGTTTCTTTTTTTTTGTTTTGAAACTATAAGTCGTTATGATTTTTATATAAACATGGTTTCTTCTAGCCCATGGGAGGGCTGAGTGCCCATGGCCCATGGACTAGGACAGAGCACACGAGGGTTCACACGGGCAACATCCCTATGTTTGCCTTGAACCTGAGTGCGAATAGACCATCATGATGTATCCAAGAAGGCGAAAGCAAAGAAGTAAGGTAAGGCAACAGTAACTTAGTAGTCTTAGGAAGGAATAGGAGAAAGTTTGCACGTAGATTCTATTGCAGTTTAACACCCAAAACCCATGGTGGTCTCTTCTCACAATTCCCATATTGCTAGTTAAATGGGTTCTATGGAACCCACAATTAGGTTGGTTCCCTGTGAGTAATTTGGTTATCATTAAGGCCTTGTTTTGATGTTGTCGGATTCATCTCAATCCATTTATACCGAGATGGAATTTAGTTTAAGTTCCACTCTAATCTATCCAACACATGTGGATTGATGTCAATCCGACTACATCCAAACAAGGCCACATTAACTAATTCCTAGATATGCCTTTGGTGTTTCTGTTTCCTCTGTTTGATCCCAGAGTTTTTCTATGCTAATAATTCTAAGATTGTCTGTTGCCAATGCCACGTGAACATAGCAAGAGTTCATTTGCTGTCGTAGATCTATTTCTGCTGTTAGCTGCCACCTGCTGGGCATGTTACGTCGCTGTGTTGCTATCAAAAGACTTGATGGCCTTTGTTTTCCTCTCCTAAATTTTAGTCCCTATCACACGGATGTTTGGACACATGCATGGTATATTAAATATAGATTAATTACGAAATTAAATGCACAGATTGAGACTAATTTGCGAGACGAATATTTGAAGCCTAATCAGTCCATGATTTGAAAATGTGGTGCTACAATAAACATATGCTAATAACGGATTAATTAAGTTTAATAAATTTATCTCGCGGATTACTAATAACTTGTAATTTGTTTTATTATTGCCCGCCTGGTGCGTCAGCGTCATGCTGGAGATCCCACAGGAGAACATCTGCCTGCCGAGCAACCCTGAAAGCTGGTACGGAGGCCGGTGGAGTGCAGCACACGCACTTCTGACGAGGCAAGATTGAAGAAAATTTCAATCCGATGAATAGTACTATTTTCGTCTTATTTAGCAAATATTGTCCAATCATAGATCAACTAGGCTCAAAAGATTCATCTCGTGATTTCCAACTAAATTGTGTAATTAGTTATTTTTTTACCTATATTTAATACTCCATGCAAGCGATTAAAAATTGATGTGATGGAGAGAGAGTGAAAAAAATTGGAACTTTGAGGCAAACTAAACAAGGCGGAGTTCGTTTTTTTTCCTGTTCAAGCTTAGCCTCGAAGGTTTCTTCCCACTCGTTTGTCCATGGTAGTGGTAGCACTGCGCTGGGGTTATGCATCAATCAGCAGTTCAGATTTATCTTACTGTTGTTCAATAAAGAAACATGTTACTTCTTTATTTTGAAATTATAAGTCGTTATAATTTTTCTACAAACATGACTTTATCTATGCACCTAGATATACACTATATCTGGGTACACTATAAAAATTATGTATGTCTAGAAAAAGTAGAAAGAATTATAATTCAAAATGAAGGGAGCATCACACAGAAGGCCTTATCATGCGGGTTGATAAAACCCCGAACCCTGTCTAGACGTGGAATCCTCCACACAGAAGATAAAAGAGCAGCACGGTTCTAGAAAAAAAAACAAGCAAGAAAGAGAAAGAACATGTGAAGAAAGCAAATACCAAGAAACTAAAACATACTGAAAAGGTCATTTTGGAAGCACTAAAAGGTCCTTCAGAAGCCTCTTTCTCCGTGAAATGATCAAGATGCCCAAGAGAGGGGGTAAATTGGACTTTTCTAAAAATTATTGTAAGAATTAAAACCTACTAAGCCATAATTCACTCATAGTGCCTACAAGTGTTCATAGTGATTCAACCGATTAAAAGTTTTGCACCCTAAATTCCAATCCTAGTCTAGCATGGCAATTCTAGAAAAATAAATCAAGCAACAAGAGTAATACGGGAAAGTAAATTGCTTGAATGTAAAAGGGTTAGGAACACGACGATGTTTTCCCGAGGTATCGGAGAGTCGCCACTCCCCACTAGTCCTTGTTGGAGCACCCGCGCAAGGGTGTAGCCCCCCCTTGATCCACGCGAGGATCAAGTGCTCTCTACGGGCTGATTCTTTGACACTCCGTCGCGGTGAATCGCCCACAACCGCTCACAAGATGACTTGGGTCATCCACAAGCTCCGCCGGATGATCACCAAACTCCCAATCACCACCAAGCCGTCTAGGTGATGACGATCACCAAGAGTAACAAGCAAGAACTCTCACTTGACCACAACAAGCCTAATGAGAAGGTGGATGCACACTTGCTACTCCCTAGTCACTAATGAGGGACCTTAATCTTGGATTCTCAAATCTCAATCCTCACTAGAGCTCTTGCACTCCCTTGCATATGAAAGGTGTTTCTCAGCTGAACAAATGAGCAAGAGAGCTCAAATAGAGGGGTAGGAGATGTATTTATACTCCCCACAGTCAATCCCAACCGTTATGTGCCAACTCAGCATTTTTCGTACTGACCGGACGCGCCGGTCAACGTGACCGGACGCGTTCGGTCGATGGCAACGGTCGAATTTGAATAAGCATTACTGAGTGACCGGACGCACAAACGAGTCCGATCGGTGATGACCGGACGCGTCCTGCCAACGAAGTTCCTCTCTGGAAATGGACCGGACGCATTATAGACGCGTCCGATCAATTTCCTAGCCGCGTCCGATCATGACACTTTCGCTCTCTGTCTTTGGTCAACATGATCTACGCATCCGGTCCATGGGAGGACCGCGTCCGGTCGATCGTGTTGAGTCTGCTGTGACTGCCAGTACTGACCGGACGCGTCCAGTCAAGGCAGAGACCGCGTCCGATCAAGAAGAATTGGCTCAAATTACTCCGAATCGCGACGCAACCTGAACCGAGTTTCTTCCAATTGATCTTTGGGCTTCACCTGAGCTACCTAGTGCTAAGTTTGACAAGTGTGCACCACACCTAAACAAATAGACTCACCTAGGTCAAGCTACTCGCTCATGCCCCCCTTTATAGTACGGCCAAAGGAGAAAAACGAAGTCCTTAACTACTCTAAATGTCTCTCCAACACCAATCAGCACTTAGAACTAGTTTGTCCTTAACCTTGTCGTTAATCCTTCGAAAAACCGAAACGATTTTCATCAAGGGGCATGAAAACTATAGTGCCCAAACAATCATCATTACCATGATCTAACTTACCAAAGTTTCTGCAAAACACACGTTAGTCATAGTAATATTATGTTATCATCAATTATCGAAACCCACTCTAGGGGCCTAGATGCTTTCACCCCGCACCAGCTAGGATGGTAGTCCATAGCAGCTCTAGAATTGCCACTATGAAAAGCATGTCGAGATCAAAGATGGAAGAAGAGGATAATGTCTCAGCTAACCGTCAAAAGTCAAAGGATGAAGATGACAAAGATAATCATGCTGGCCTTTCAAGAGCAAAATCACTAACCCATTTGGATCCTTGAAATTGAATTCATTCTAACATAATTACAATTTAGGCTAGATTATTAAGCTAATATAGTTATATATGGAATATCTTTGTATATTTATTGTTAGGCATACGAGGGACATACTTATATATTGCATTTTTATTGTAAAGAAGTGAGTTGAAAAGTGTGCTATAAGTTCGAGAATAGAATTATAGCATAGTGATATATAGAATCTATTTCCATCTCCCATCTTATGAATTTGAGATAGGCTTATTTGTAAGCCTGGGAGAGTTATGGAATGTCAAATTTCAAGCCAAATAGATTTGAATTCCTCAAAATGAGGGGATCCAAACGCCCTAAGGCAAAAGACTGAAGTAGACGCAAAGAAGAAAACAAAAGAAACTAGAGCAGAAAAGCGAAAGGCTCCTAGTCCAGCTTCTCAGAAGAATGAAGAAGAGCAGCCATATGATGTTGAGGGATGTTATATCACTATACAACGATTGTCTTTACGTAAGAAGGGAGCTAAAATGGAAGAAAAGCAGCAAATGGAGAAATCTAGGTACCGGGGAAGGACTCCCCCGAGTTCTCCAAAGCACAAGGAAGAGTATGCGTGTGACATTGAAGGCTGTTCCAAAGCACAAGGAAGAATGATATATGCCCAGAGGAAGGCTGTTGCAGGAAGTTCTTCTCACACAAGTATCTGGTGCAGCACCGCAAGGTTCACACGGATGACTCATATGAGTATATGACTGTCCACTGAAATGCCAGTGGGAGGGCTGCAGCATGGCGTTCAAGTGGCCATGGGCTAGCTAGGACAGAGCACATGAGGGCATGTTTAGATTCCAAATTTTTTTGGGTAAAGTTTCTGTAGCATTTTCGTTGTTATTTGACAAAATTTATCCAATCATGGATTAACTAGACTCAAAAGATTCATCTCGACATTTACAGGCAAACTATGCAATTAGTTATTTTTTTACCTACATTTAATACTCTATGCATGCGTCCAAAGATTCGATGTGATGAACACTATGCAAAATATTTTGGGTGTTTTTAGGATCTAAACATGGCCTGAGGCTTCGCACGGGCGATAGGCCCTATGTTTGCCTCGAACCTGAGTGCGGACAGACATTCAGGTTTGTCTCTGATCTCAGCCGCCACAAGCGCAGGACAGGCCATCATGATGCATCCAAGAAGGCGAAAGCAAAGAAGTAAGGCAAGACAGCAGTAACTTAGGGCGTGTTTAGATGATTAAATTTTTGAGGAAAAATTCTGGTAGCACTTTCGTTGTTATTTGGTAAAATTTGTCAAACCATGGACTAACTAGGCTTAAAAGATTCGTCTCGACATTTACAGACAAACTGTGCAATTAGTTATTTTTTTACCTACATTTAATGCTCCATGCATACGTCCAAAGATTCGATGTGACGAGTACTGTGCAAAATTTTTTAGATGTTTTTAGGATCTAAACATGGCCTTAATAGTCTTGGAAGGGATAGGAGAAAGTTTGTACATTCCGTTAGCAGTTTAGCACCAAAAACCCATGGTGGTCTCTTTTGCCTTTGGTGCTCCCAGAGTTTTTCTGTGCTAATAATTTTAAGGCTGTCCGTTGCCATGTGAACATAGCGTTTGCTGTCGTAGATCTGTTTCTGCTGTTAGCTGCCGCCTGCCAGCTTGGCATGTTGCGTCGCTCTGTTACTATCAAGGCCTCGTTTAGTTCAGAGAATTGGGGAGAAAAACACTGTATCAAAATTTCTGTAGCATTTCGTTTGTATTTGGTAAAAATTATCGAAATTTTAACTAACTAGGCTTAAAATGTTCGTCTCGCAAAGTACAACAAAACTGTACAATTAGTTTTTGATTTCATCAATATTTAGTACTCCATGCATTTGCCGACATTTTAATGTGACGGGAAATCTTCTTTTTTATAGTGAAATTTGGGAAGAATTAGAGGAACTAAACAGGGGCAAGTGCAACGCTTGAGGTTGCAACTAAAATTGCCCGCCTCTGGTGCGTCAGCGTCATGCTGGACTGGAGATCCCACAGGAGAACATCTGCCGAGCAACCCTGAAAGCTGGTTCGGAGGCCGGTGAAAAGCTGCACACGCACTTCTGACGAGTTCGTTTTTTTTTTCTGTTCAAGCTCAACGTATCAGTCAGCAGTTCAGATTTCTGACGAGTTCGAAGGTTTCTTCCCAATGACGTCCATGGTAGCACTGCGCTGGTGTTATGTATCAGTCAGCAGTTCAGATTTCAGAACAACGAGTCACCACTTCCGGTTACTGTGATTTCTTTCCTTTTTTTTTTCCCTGGCCAGCAACTGAGATTCTTGAGAGTTGGGTCCTGTTCTAAGAAGACGTGAAAATGTCCAAGAATCTGTGGAGCATGGGGACGCAATCTTGTTCCTGTACCGCAGTCACAACGCCCAGAATCCTTATCGCAACCATAGATTCATAGTACTCGTAGCTCCTCGGCCTCAGCGACCACCGGCATTAACACCGCCTGTGATCAGTGATCTCCTCGACGGCCATCACACCATGGCTACCGAGTAGCATCCATAAAACTGCTGCACACATATCAATACGGCCGGCGCGGACACCCCACCCGGCCACCGCGAAGGCACCGGACGCGAACGATCCATGGAAGGAGACGCGGTCACGCGGATGAATCTTGGACACCCCGGTGGGCGGGCAGTCCAAGAGCCAACTTGCTGAGGCAGCCGCAGCCATCGGCCGGCCTCAGGTCCTGTTCTGCTGGTCATATTTCAACTTGTTTCAGCTTGTTTCAGCTTATTTTCTCTCACAGAACACTATTGAATCAGGCGAAACCAGCCGGCTTTTCTATCAGCCGAACAAGCCCTCAGCCTCAACTCCCGAGCTGAATCTGACACCATCTCCCCCCGCTTTCCGTTACCACCATCAATTCAAATCAAATCGTTCCCGCCGCAAAGGCAAAGGCGGCAAGGCGCCTCTTGCCCGCTCCGCGCTATAAATACGGCCCCTCCCTTGTCGTCCCAACCCATCAGCTCACACTCCAACAGCCAGCCACTAACTGCACACAGGGGTGCTAGTAGGAGGTTGCATGCACTTGCAGGATGGCGCAGCAGCTCGTTAAGACGACGCTTCTCCTTGTGGCCCTGGTGGTGGTGTCCGCGGTGGAGCTGTGCCGAGCCATCGAGTTCGACGAGCGGGATCTGGCGTCGGACGAGGCGCTGTGGGACCTGTACGAGCGGTGGCAGACGCACCACCGGGTGCACCGGCACCACGGCGACAAGCGCCACCGGTTCGGGACCTTCAAGGAGAATGCGCGCTTCATCCACGCGCACAACAAGCGCGGCGACCGACCCTACCGCCTCCGCCTGAACCGTTTCGGCGACATGGGCCCGGAGGAGTTCCGGTCCACGTTCGCCGACTCCCGCATCAACGACCTTCGCCGGACGGCGCCGGCCATGCCACTGCCGGGGTTCATGTACGACGACGCCACCGACCTGCCCCGGTCAGTGGACTGGCGCCAGCATGGCGCGGTGACCGCCGTCAAGGACCAGGGCCGCTGCGGCAGCTGCTGGGCCTTTTCCACGGTGGTGGCCGTGGAGGGCATCAACGCGATCCGGACGGGGAGCCTGGTGTCGCTGTCGGAGCAGGAGCTGGTCGACTGCGACACGGTCGAGAACGGGTGCCAGGGCGGGCTCATGGAGAACGCCTTCGAGTTCATCAAGTCCTACGGCGGCATCACCACCGAGTCCGCGTACCCGTACCACGCCTCCAACGGCACCTGTGACGGCGTGCGGTCCCGGGGGCGCGGGCGGGTGCAGGTGTCGATCGACGGCCACCAGATGGTGCCGATCGGCAGCGAGGACGCGCTGGCCAAGGCGGTGGCGCACCAGCCGGTGTCCGTGGCCATCGACGCGGGGGGCCAGGCGTTCCAGTTCTACTCGGAGGGCGTGTTCACGGGCGACTGCGGCACGGACCTGGACCACGGCGTGGCGGCGGTCGGCTACGGCGTCAGCCACGACGGCACGCCCTACTGGATCGTCAAGAACTCGTGGGGACCCTCCTGGGGCGAGGGCGGCTACATCCGGATGCAGCGCGGCGCCGGCAACGGCGGCCTCTGCGGCATCGCCATGGAGGCGTCCTTCCCCATCAAGACCTCGCCCAACCCCAACCCGGCGCGCAAGCCCCGCCGCGCGCTCATCTCCAGGGACTCCTCCTCCTCCTCCCAGTGACAGACACAGACCGATCCATCTCGCCGTCGTACCACTACCACACGCAGCAACTGGCATGTAAATATACATTGCCAGGATGATATACTGCTACTGTTTGCTTGTACTATTATCGATTGGGTTGTACTGTACTGATGACGTTTTCACTATGCCGGTGAAACGATCTCGATTTTCCTCGAAGGGAAAATTTACAGATACGATTTATAATGTAGTAGATCACGAGAGCAATCCATCACATTATCAATTATCAGCTGATATCATAGTCATACATCGTAGAATTACAAATTACAAGACTTTACAACACTGGTTAACACATCTATTACATTGTATTCTAGCGGAAACACACGCGTCTTCATCAGAGTCGTTGTAGCGCATCAGCAGGTGAAGGCTCCTCCTTCACGGGCAATTATCAGAGTTGGCGTAGAATGCCAGCGGCGTGGACTTCATCTTCCAAACCAAACTCGAGCGTAGGAACGAGACCACCTAATCCAAGTCCTCATGGTTGTCGTAGATTTCGTCCAAACCTGTCCAAAATCTATCAGTACGATTTGTACTGGCCACTGTCTCCCACCCTATGCTTTTGCGTATGCTTTGTGGTAAGTGGAATGCAAGGGTAGATGAAAAGGCCTATATATGGCTGTAGGTTTCCTATGCAAGTTCATCAATATTTTATAATAATAGTTCATCAAGTTTTCCTCCATCTCAATCACACGTTCTCCCATCCCATCACACACATCTCACCACACTCTCACACTCTCTAGGCGGCAAGGACGACTCCCACTCGTACCTTGCCTCAACGGCCAAAGCCGGATCCAACAACAAAACCAAGGGAAAGGTAGAAAGGACTCATCTCTCTAATCAAGTGAAGCGTAGGTCATAGGAGTGTCCATATTCGTGGACGCGGCTATACGTATAGATCGATCAACTCTGCAGAGCGTGTACACCTGGAAATCCACAAGATCGCCATCCTCGGCGGTGCCCCGCCTAGGCTGATACCGACTGCCTCCCAACCGGTACGGTACCACCCTACCACTCAGCCCTGGGCCACCCCGGAATCCACCGAAACGCTGAGACTGTGAGACGTAGTACCGGGCCCCCAAGGTCACTACGCTATCTTAGGAGGGTGTGGGCCCCCATGCCCGTACCTCCCTACACTATCACCTTCCAACCTAGTAGTAGTGGCACCGCCCTAGTCAGTCGGGTAATCGTCTCCCGCCCATCAGGAGCGAGTGGTGTGCACGAAGGGTCCTATGATTCCGGTTCTCAAGACATACCAGTCCTTAAGGGGACCGGACATGATATCTTCTCAAGGGGATAACCAACACCCCATGCCTCGACGGCACCTCCACCGGGGATAACCAACACCCCGTCTGCTCACACATGCACCCGCCACAGGTACCTCTCACGAGGGATGCCCAGGTCGCACCCCTCTGGCATGACTTGCCCCAAAGACTCGTCGTAGGATCCTGTCCGATCGACTCAACCCTCACCACACACCCAAGACGCACGCCAAGATCTCCCCAAGTTCATTATCCAGTTTTACCAAGTTATCGGCACCACGTGCCTTATCCACTCACGTTATCCCTTCACCAAGCATCACATCACAGGTATAATGCGTAGTGAAAGTAAAACAATAAGTAGAATGCAAGCGTCTAGCCTAGCAGCGGGTGTGCAGGGGAATAGGTTGTGACAAGGTAATGGCTTACAAGCAGTCTACCATGCAACCTATCACAGTTCAATTGCAAGAAGGTAAAGCACTAGCATCTATACGTAGCATGTCTAATAGGTTCTACGAGGTTGGGTGGGACGTGGAACACCTGTTAAATGTCATATCCGAGATCCTCGGTGCACTTGTAGCCATACTCCTCCATAGTCCTTCCTCCATCCGCATGTCCTTCCTCCAACGGTCCTGATCTGATCATCACTATCCTTGATGCAACTACCTCGATACAGCGACAAATAAAAGAGCAATCATACCACTAAACCCAAAAAGACCGCAAAAAGAAAGGCAACAAAGCACTGGAAGAGCAACTACACCGGAAGAGCACAAAAGGGGGAACGACTTAGCCCTCTCGGCGGATGTCCGATCCCTAGGCGAAAAGAACAAGAGTGGTTGTTTGCTAAGCACAAGCTTATGCCTTAGCCTAGCCAGTACTTCCCGGGTCAATTGTGTCGACCTGTATGGCTTAAATAGAAATGGTATAGGTCTTAGCTCATCCTAAGCAAACACCACGGCTTGCGGCTTTCGATCCAATCGTCATGGAGACTGACGAGAACCAAAAAGACTACAAGCAAGAGAAGTTCCATTCTCTCTCAATCCGTACGCCATTATATTTGACGAGAACCAAAAGAGGGTAGAACGGGGAGTGAAGAGAAGAGGGGTGGTCTACTTCTTCCAATACACATGTCACGGCAAAAGACGAGGCATCGGAAAGGAGCGACACACAAAAGAACATGAGCGCCCAATCAACTTGTAGGGTACCAAGACCTAGGTGCACTAATTGCACTAAGACATCCCTAAAGTTCTCAGTGATGCGGTTGTCACCGCAAGAACCAAAGAGACGCTACGGTCTACAAGGTACAAGCATACAAGGGCTTAGGCACGACAAAACCAAAAGACGGGAAGAGACACAGAATTCACCTTACTTTGATCCACTCGCCATAGCAACGACGGGAATCAAAGAATGGAATCAAGAAAGCGACAAATGCCGAACAAGCGAAGAGCTCAACCCACATTTCACTGGATCGATGGGGGTTGAGAACAAAAAAAAGAGGAGAGAAGAAACAATGGAATCTGCACCCCTTTCATCCAACTCGTCATGGGACGGGCGAAGGTTGGAATAAGAGAGGCACGATCCCCAAATCCAAACCCACTAGTAGGGCACCATGACCGTGCAACTAAACGGCACAAGACTATTCTTACGGCTCATAGCAATGCGGTTGTCACCGCTAGATCCGAAGAAATGCCATGTCAAAGTGGTACGAGCATACGAGTTGGTTAGGATAAAACAAGCGAACAAAAGAGGTAGAGCCCGGTGGCCATAGTGAGGCAACTCGCGGCCATAAGCTCCACCTAAACGAGTTGGCTCCTGTAAGTTCCATGATGGTCATCCCCTAGTTCGTCTTCTATAGACCAGGCCATGATGGACTCATCATGTGCGGGTAGGTAGCACACCGATGTCGAGTCCATGATGGCCATGTCCTAAAGCCATAGGAGGGGGCAACGATCACGGCACCACAAGGCCAACTAAAAGCGAGGGGTCGAGTTACGCTCGGCATCACGGCCACGACGGGACGAACCCATGACCGAACGTTCGAACGAGGTACGACCCCTTGACCGGCTCGAAGGCACGGTCCACATACGAACAACAACACAAGCACTCACGAACCGCAACACACACAACTCCACAACACGACGGAGGTGCACTTATCCATAGCAACACAAGAGAGATAGACCGGCACGAAGGCACGACACAGGCATGGATAGATAAATAGAGATATCAAGTAACAAGTGTAGGAACAAGAAAGGGTTTTCGTTGGCGCCGAGGACGGCGTCGACTAGGGTTCAACCTTGATACGTGGAAGATGGAGGGCTGCTGCAACTTAGGCGGTGGCAGCTCGCTGGGAGGCGGTAGCAGGCGTTCGAGCGGCGTCTCAGCTCCTGCAAGGGGCACAGCCTGGCCGCTGCTTCCCTGCAATGCAAGACTCACGGCTCGAAGGCCGGACATAGTGTTGGATAGGACGAGGTGGTGCGACTATCCTCCGGCTAGGTGTCTGGTGCGGTCAACATGCGGTGCAGCTCTCACTCCCCGCCATGACGACTCCAGCATCGCGGTGGTGGCCTCAAGTCGACCTCGCACCACGGACGGAAGGGGATCAGGGCGTCATCATGCACCGAAGGTGGAAACTTAGACTGGGAAGGGAGCTTACCCATACTGAGAGGGTGCTGCTGCTTCTGCTCGATACTTCACGGGCAGAAGGAGGCGCGTCGCGGCTGCTGCGCGGGCGCAGTTGGTCGTGGCCACGTCGTGCAGGAGGAGGAGCAGAGGGCGGCGAGGTCGCAGTATCGCGGACGGGCAGCGTGGACGGTGGCTCCAGCGTGACCTCGTGGTGAGGCTGCAGTGGCGCGTTCACGGCGCGAGGCGAGGCGGCTCGCGCGGCGTCGAACGCCTCTAGCCCGGCGTGCTGGTGGCTTGCGGTGGCGCGGTGCGGCTGCTACGCGGTGCAGCAGTGGCAGGCGGTGGTGTCCGCGCGGCCGGCTACAGCGCGGCGTGTTCGCACGGCGAAGGAGGACGCGGCGCCCATCGTTGCGACCGAGGTGGAAGGGTGGAGCTGCAGCGCAGCCGAGGGCGACGGGCCCTGGCACGGCTGGCCGCGTGGAGAACAGCGAGGGGAAGAAGGCGTGGCGGCGGCGAATGGGGAAACTCCAGGGAGAGCGGCGGCTGTAGCGGTTTTATAGCAAGCCGCTAGGGTTCGGAAGGGCGCCTAGGCCCTGTTGGACGGCGGTGATCCTCGGCTGTCGTGCCTGGGACACGCGGCGTGCATCCAGGTGCACAGGCGGTGGCGCTGGGTTGGTGAGCGAGATTGGCAGCTTCTTCTGGAGGGCGCGGCTCGGTCTGCGGCGCTGTCGCGGTGATGCGCGGGCGGGGTCCGCCGCTGGCGTCAGGGCATCCGAGGCGGGCGCTGTGATTCCGTTGCCTGACGGTGCCGCTGGACTTCGGACGGAAGAACTGAGGAACACGCGGTATGGAGAGAAAGGAGGGAACGGCGGGGCAGACGGAAGGAAACAGCGGCGTCCATGACTTCTTTTCCCTACAGCTGATGAGCGGGCCCCGCAGACGGAAACCGTATAGGAGCATGCACGTGAGGGTGCGAGGGCAGCGGCGGCTCCATGCGCGTGCTGCGTACGCGAGACGCTGGGCAGGAGGAGCTGGGCTGCGGTCTGCTGCTCGGGCTGGCTTGGGCCGGAGGGAGGTTAAGGTGGGAGTTGGGCTTGTACTTGCGGTGGGGCAAAAATACGTATATATACACATATATACGTCTACTAGAGCCTTTACATGGCTGTGCACGTCATGTCTGCAGGCTTTGGCTTGCTTGTAACAAGTGCCTGCTCCGATTTCGAGAGCTACACGGATGCAGAGGGCTCCCGTATTTGACAGCACGGTAGCATGCATAATTGTGCCGATAGCTGAGTTCTGCTGCTTCTGGATGCTTCACGTACTATGGAAGGGGTACAGGACCATGCACGCAGGCTAGCTGGCTTTTGTACCTATATACTGTACATGTATACAATTGGGCACAGAAGCATGCACCTTGCTGGTGCAGCCTAAAAAGCTGGCCGGAAAAGGAGTTGGGCTCCGGGCTCTGGACTTGCGGTTGGTGCACTAGAAGATGCATACACGTATATACATTCGTATGTACATGCATGGTTGGCCAAGAGGCTAAGAGGGTTTGGCCCAAGAAGAAAGAAGAAGTTTTCTAATTCGATTCATTGGATTTGGAGTTGGATACTTAAGGAGATTTTTGAGGGAGAATTCAAAGGAGGAATGAGATAGATTTAAGATGGACTTCAGAGGTGGATTTCAAGGGGAAATTTGAGACGAATTTCAAAAGAAATCGAGATGTGTTCTCCGATGCGTTCAACGCAGAACCCGAGAAGGAATTTAAGGGGATTTGAGAAAGAAGGGAGTTTGGGGAAGACTCATATGGACAATGAGATGACTTCAAGAGATTTAAGAGGGGAATTCGATGGAAGATCAAAAAAGGAATTCATGGGATATTTGGAAAGAACTCAAAGGGGAATTTGAGAAGGGACTTCTAATGAGATTGGAGGTGAATTCGAAAAGAATTCACGAGGAGATTTGCTACGGATATGTGTACTCCAACACAAACAAGACTCAAACACCGAACAAACACAAGAGCACCGACACACTCCTACAATCAACTCTTTATGAATGCAATGATTTGTTCGCGTGTTTGTCTTACGTTTGACCTACATCTACATGCTTCACACATTTGCGGGAAAATTTTTAAAAAGCTCGTATTTTTTGTTACTTGAAAACCCAGGATGTTACAGCCGGTCTCGATCAGAGACGATATATACATGATAGAATAAAGTATAGCAGCGCGTGTGCGCAACAAAGTAAGATTAGGCGTGTAATATCAAAGTTGTGCTTGTAGGAGTAATGTACTAATGTAATGTAAGTGCCTGTTTGGCGTAGCTCCAGGGGCTCCGGCTCCTCTTCCCTCAACGCTGTGTTGCACTGTTTTCTGTTATAGTGGCTCATCTGAGGGCTTCGACTCCCGCTGAAATACACTGCGAACAGGAGGGAACCAGAGTAGCTTTGATTTGGAGGCTCCGGCGGCTCCACCACAGTGCTGCTACTGGCCAGAGCCGGAGCCGCCGGAGCTCCACCAAATAGGCCTAGTACGGTGTGGCATATGCACCGGGATATGGTAAAGGAGCTATGCGTAAGCTAGCAGTTGTTGCATTGCATTTGCATGCGTTCTTCTGTGAGCTGTGGCTTTCGCAGAGGATCTCCTTTCAATTCCGCCAATTGAATCGGTAGTATAAGCGGAAATATTTAATTGGCTGAACTTAAATCAGGCTGTATATATTTGACAACATGTCTATTTATGCGGCACTTTTCATGGACTGGGCTAGCTCGATTTCGTTCAGATACGGCATGGCCGCGTGGAAGATAATAAGAGAGGGAGCAGAGCGGCAGCAGGCCTGTTTGCTGCGTGGACATAAAAATGTGTCTGCCCAGGCAGCCTTCCTGGGCCGAAGCAAACAGCCCCGGAGTCGCCAACTCAGGGCGCCAAGTTAGTACAGTTTCCAGCGGACGAGTTCGCGAATCCAATCCTCCCATCGGGGGCAAGACATGGTAGTGATCGAGCTGGAGCCCGAGGAGGCGACGCGGCCCTCGTCGCCGGCGGCGGAGGAGCAGGCGGCCGCCGCGGCCGGAGGGAAGGCGGCGCGCCCCTCGTCTTCAGCGGCGCCCGAGGAGGCGGCGGCCGCCGCTGGCGGGGAGGCGTCGAGGGCGGCGGAAGAAGAGGAGGAGGCGGCCTTCGAGGACGCGCTCACCGACGAGCAACTGCGAGAGGTAGTGCCATGACCGCCCCGCGTCGACTGCGATGCTCGAATCTGGGGTTCAATTGCTTGCTGCTTGAACTAGGTCGGTTTGATTGCTTGATTCGTGCTTAGAGTGGGAGTAGCGGAGTATTCCACTAGTAGTTTTGCCGTTAGATTTGACTATGGGTAGTGACGACCCCCCCAGAACCGCCTCTGTTTGTTGTGAACAGCTGTAAGATGGTGATATGTTTAGTACTTAGTGGCTTACTAGCTATGTTCCATTGATCTGACTTCATATATTCTCTAATTTGTCAAGTCCTTCAGATTACGTGACGAAGAAACAGTGCTCCCTTTGTTCATAGATATGATAATACAATATCTGAGCTTCTTATCATGATCAATTAGAATGAAAGTTCGTTTTGTGGTTTGGTTATACCATGCTTTATAGGAGATGCTGATCAGTTGTCTGTTTGGTTATAAATGGGTACAAAATTAATGAATGCAGTAGGCAAACTATCTTCTAGAAAATTATGCATATACATATGAAATATACAAAGCTGATGTGCCCAACGCTACGTTGAAAAGACTTGTTCTCAAATTTTCACTGTCATGCTAGTGCTACACATTTTATGTAACTGTTTCTTTTGCAAGATAATGATAATCCAGATGTTATCTGTAAAATTTGTGCCGTTTTGCGGCAAAACTAGGTAGGAATGGCTAAACAATTAGATGTAGTATTTGGTATATACTTGTGCTGGCAGTAACTGCCACTACATGATATAGACAGCAATTCAATTCTTATCATCTTACAACCTATTAGAGGCTATTGCTTGAAGCACATTATATTGTTAAATTATTTGCTAGTTTGGGTCTGAATTCTCTATAGCATCCTTTCTGGGGAGATTTATTGCACTCTGGTAAATGAGTACTCATTCTACTTGCTGTAGAAAGCTAGAAGCCAAGCAAATGATGCAAAAGCAGAAGGAAACAAGCTTTTTGGTGCTGGACAATATGACGAAGCATTATCACAGTATGAAATGGCATTGCAAATTGCTGCTGAGCTGGAATCTGCTGAGGATATACGCGCTGCATGCCATTCTAATCGTGCTGTATGCTTCCTGAAATTGGTAAGCCATTTTCCTGATTGGAACATAACTTTGGTGGGCAGAGAAAAATATACAAATTTGTGTGGCATGATTACTCCTTAATGTCGTGAAAATTCAGTAGTACAGTGTGGTTATGTTTCATAAAGATCGTGCCCACTGGCCCACGGCCACTACTGTTATTCCCTGATCGATATGATTCCTTCTTACTGTTTTCAGCTACAGAGGGCTTGTCCTTGCACTCCTGTGCAAGTTTGCTAGCAAACGCTATTTTGAATATGCTGCCTGAACTTGCTAGATTCAAGCTGTTTTTACCTGGTGTTTTGGTAGTCAAAATCCTTTTATTTGCACTTGTTTAGTCTAGATTCAAATATGTGTACACCTTAGGCGCTGTTTGGTGGTAGGACCGGTAACGCAAACGTAATGGAATTAAAGCTGTCGCTGTTACGGCAACATATAGGATGTGAGCTGATTTCATTTCCATTTGCGTTACATTTCTACCAACCAAACAGCACATTAGTCTCTTCGTTATTTACTTGGACCACCACATCTGTCGAATGAAGCTGTTTTTTGTCTCGTTACAAGCAGACCCAATTCTGACTTTTGTGTTGTTAGGGAAGACATGATGAGACGATTAAAGAATGCACAAAAGCACTTGAGCTCAATCCAACATACCTAAAAGCCCTGCTTCGGAGGGCATCGAATGAATCTGTTTTGTCTCATTACAAGCAGACCCCAATGCGACTTTTGTGTTATTAGGGAAAACATGTTGAGACGATTAAAGAATGCACAAAAGCACTTGAGCTCAATCCAACATACCTGAAAGCCCTGCTTCGGAGGGCAGAAGCGCATGAAAAGCTTGAACACTATGATGAAGCTATTGCCGGTTAGATGTTTTTTCTCCTATGTGCTTTTTATGTGTCAATTTCACATTATTGCCACAGAAGCATGAATCATTTTTACAAGTTCACAAGTTCTGATTGCTGTCAATCTATCACTGTTTATAGATATGAAAAGGGTTATTGAAGTGGATCCTTCAAATCAACAAGCCACGAGGTCACTTTTCCGACTTGAGCCCCTGGCAGCTGAGAAGAGGGAAAAGATGAAGGAAGAAATGATTGGTAATGTGGTGCCTTTTTTCATTTATCTCAAACAGTGTTATTGGCGCTTTGTGACATCATTGTGGAAAGCTATAGACATCTCTTTTGTAAAGTGGCTTTTCTTGCTGCGCTTGTTTGTTTTAGGAGTTCATGCAGATGCAGATCTCTGCTGTCATGTTATATTGTTTCAAGAAACACTCGGTGATGAAATGTGAAGTGCTTAGGAGTTAGGATATATTGTGTGCATGGAAAATGCCAAAGTTTTACATTGCTCACAAAGCTTACCACTGAACAACACAATGCCATTCTTTTGTTATCAGGATTTGTTTCTTTTTTCTAGTTGTAGAGATAATCTCATCATCTCATGTGCCGTTGTGCCTAGTGATCAAGTAGTGGACATGTTTTTCTTTTCGCTACTAATGGACTCATGTTATCTCTTGCAGCAAAGCTGAAAGATCTGGGGAACTCTGTGCTGGGCCGCTTCGGAATGAGTGTTGACAATTTCAAAGCTGTCAAAGATCCAAACACTGGTTCTTACAGCGTTCAATTCCAGAAGTAACACGACGTGAAGAAAGACATGTATGGATATGGCTGGGTGGCATATTTCAGTTGTAATTGTTCAAGGCACTTGTGCGTCACATACCTGAACCATATCCAAATAGATACCTGCAAATCGATCTGAAGGTGGGACATGGAATAGGAATTGGATTATTGCGTTATGTTTGCACTTGGCGCACGTTAGACTGTTAGAGATGCTTTCCCATGTGCGAACTTGCATGATCATTTTGAACTCTGGTATTTTCCTCGATACAAAGTCGTTTTTTCTATGTTGTAACGATGCCTTCTCGTTTAAAAGACTGCATTTCCATGCGGTTCAAACATTCCAGTTGATGGCGATACGTTCCTGTAGTAACTTAGCTTTGAAATTGTACGCCTTTCAAGACTGATATTGCATTTAATATTAATGTACCTTTGGCCTTCTCTCTCTCTTGGGGGGGGGGGGGATTTGGCCTTCTCTCTCTCTCTCTCTTGAATCTCCTTTGGCCTTCTCTTCACGAATGGATGTAAAAATGAAACTGTTTTCGCAGAGGTTATACAACCTGAATATGTGCCTTCATGGGTCAACATAATCCAAAATATCTATATAGGGTAATGTTCATGGTACATTTCTCTACAGTCATTTTCAGGATAATGATATTTGATAATTCTTGATTATCTTGATCCATATGTTGTTTTAGTTTTGATCATGATGGACCGAGGTCGACCATTTGAGAACATCAACCATATTTGCCTTCTCTATGCCCATCAACAATGAGCAAGAACTCCCCAAGGCAACAATTTTTGTCTTGTCTACGCCAATCAACAATCGAGCAAGAATTCCCTAAGGTATTGTCGAGCATACGATGATCTTTTGAATGGGGAAAATAGTAGAGCGAGTCTGAGCTAAGGCCTTAGCCTAGGAAAATTCTAACGGTTTCTACCACATGTCTAGAGATGAACCTAATAAGGGAAAGTTGTAGTTAGCACAGCATGAACTTCGATATCAAGCCACGCCCCCCTCCCCCCCCCCCCCCCCCCCCAAAAAAAAAGGAAAAACCTAAATTGTCACTACATCTTCACCGAGATGATGGTGCTTGATCTTGTGACTCTAGCTTTCTGCCATGTAATTGTGTTTAGTTTCAATCATACTTCTTATAGAAACCTCGACAATAAAACATTACTTGTTATAATCATAGATACGTGCACGTCGCATGTGTATGTCCACTAGTATAATCAAAACCAACTTGAAAATCAGAACTGATCTCTTTCTTATTTCACAACCACAACATTCATGTTTTTCTTATTTGACACCACAAACAATCATGCTTTCCTTATTTGACACCACATAGTTCTGATATAGATAGGGACATATGGGTCATTTTGGTGGCCACTTAATACCGTTAGTGAAGGAAATGGACGGTAATGCCAAATAGAGAAGAAAAATTCAACTTGGTGCTAGATAAGGAACTTCGATTTTCGGAAGTGCCTTATAAGGAAGACCGATTTTTTCAGCGCCAAATAATAATTCTCTCATGTATATATCACTGCTAGATACTCCCTCTGTCATAAGTCGTTTTGTCTTTTCTAGATACATTACTTTTGCATAATATATATCTAAATTCTTAGCAAGATCTATGTATGTAGAAAAACAAAAATGACTTATAATTTCGAGCGAAAGTACTCCTTGTTTTTTTAAGTGTCACTATTGTTCTTTTTTAAGTGTTGACGGCGGAACGTGGGAACGACAGCTAAAAAAGGGGTTGGGAGTAGTTGACAGTGATATATACGTGGGCCCAAAGAAACGCAGAATGCCCGTGAGCCGAATCAAGGCCCACGAAGCCACAGCGAAGCCTGCATAGATCCATTCCGCTGGCCCGTCAAATGGCAGCCGTCCGATGAAGCGCTAGGGTTTCACTCTTCCGTATATAAGCCTGCCCACAACCCCGCCTCCAAAACCTTAGCCGCGCGGACGCCCACCAGCACCTGGTCCCCTCGCCGTCGCCGCCTCGCCCCGCGCGACCGATCCACCGCCGCGGCCACCATGGTAACCTCCCCTTCCACTCCTCCCCGCTGCTTCTCGGTGTGCAGATGGTTTTGTATCGTGTCCTGATTCCGTGACGATGCTGTTGCCGCAGTCGCTGATCGCCGGTGAGGACTTCCAGCATATCCTGCGTCTGCTGAACACCAACGTGGATGGGAAGCAGAAGATCATGTTCGCCATGACCTCCATCAAGGGTATCGGGCGCCGCTTCTCCAACATCGTCTGCAAGAAGGCCGACATCGACATGAACAAGAGGCAAGCGCCTTGCTTTCTCTCCGAGGATCTTTATCAGATCTCGCTTGTGACGATGGGGCTGATACGTTGTGACGTGTCGGTGGGTGTGCAGGGCCGGCGAGCTGACCTCTGAAGAGCTGGAGCGCCTGATGACGGTCGTGGCCAACCCCAGGCAGTTCAAGGTGCCGGACTGGTTCCTCAACAGGAAGAAGGACTACAAGGACGGCAGGTTCTCACAGGTCGTCTCCAATGCCCTCGACATGAAGCTCAGGGACGACCTCGAGAGGCTCAAGAAGATCAGGTATAACATCTATGATATTCCGTCCCGCTAGATGCAATGGCTAACAGTAATGGATACATTATTCGTTGACAAATGATGCTGTTAGATGACATTTGTACACTTGTCATAGTGGTCTAACACACAAATATTAGCTCATGTTTATACTAGAATTATTGATTTCGTTTGTGTTGCTGACAGCCAGTTCTATTAGCTTATGAAGTTGGGAAATGTCTAGTAGCATTTAGGGTATCTCTATGATCCCCTGAGCATGTTTGGGCCTTTAGTTACCTACAATGATGTGCAATCATGCATCCATCTACACACACAAGCAAGTATGCTGGGTTATTTGAACTGTCATTGATGATCCAGGCCTACTGTATGTTGTGCACTGCTTTCTCCATCCGATGCCGATGGTCGGTTGGCCTGGTATATGTCAATGAAATGAGATGGAAACCTGATGGACACAGGATACTGTTGGTTGGCCTTATGGTCATTGTTACATAAGTTTCGTTAGGCTCACAGTGATTTTAGAACTGTCGAATCGAACTAGTTGAGACTTGATTGAAGTAGCTCTGGGTATATGTGTTTGATTCCCCAAGCAGCTACTGTGTACCCAACTCGCAATTGCAGATTATCTGCTCAGTCATGACTCCTGATTCTTGGTTTCTCACTTCCAAAACAGTTTCAGCATGTTATCTCGAGACATACAATCTTCAGTGTCAGCATACATGTTGTGCCCAACTGTCCGTTGTGCATTCTGTTGCATTCTCTTGTAATGTCAGTGTTGATGACCATTCTTTCTTGGTGAATATAATAATTACCTGCATCATTGTAGCTCAGGCCTTCAAATTCAGAATTCTGTTTATCATTATGGGCCTGTTTAGTTGGGGAAATTTTTTGGGTTTGGCTACTGTAGCACTTTTCGTTTTATTTGGCAATTTGTGTCCAATCATGGACTAATTAGGCTCAAAAGATTTGTCTCGTGATTTACAACTAAACTGTGCAATTAGTTTTTTCTTTCGTCTACATTTAGTACTCCACGCATGTGCCGCAAGATTTGATGTGACAGGTACTGTAGCACTTTTTGGGTTCCTTTTTAGGAACTAAACAGGCACTATGTGTATATGTTTCCTAAATCGTCACTTACATCTACTTGTTTTGCAGGAACCACCGTGGTCTGCGTCACTACTGGGGCCTCCGTGTCCGTGGCCAGCACACTAAGACTACTGGCAGGCGTGGAAAGACTGTCGGTGTCTCCAAGAAGCGATAAGCTAGCAGCGGCTTATGGCAACGGCAGCAGCTTTTTAGCTGCAGCGAACGAACCTTACCTTCCAACAAATCTTATGAAGGGTTTCTGTTTTGACAGTTTCCTGAAATGATGTTTTGCCCTAGGATAATCTTGCAGTTATGGAACCTTAATATATTGTATCCTGCAATGTGTTTTTTTCCCCAACTTCTAAGAGTAATTTTATTTTGATGGGACTTGTGCTGATTGACTCCTTAACCTTGTTCATTGTTGTCTCGAGAAGTGCCATCCCAGATCAGTTATTCACATGCCTGTGGCAGATAGGTTCTTTAATCATTGTTTTCCACGATGCAAATGATAACCGTGGTATGTGTTGGTTCAGCGAAAGCTGGTGATTTAGTGCTTTGCCTGGTGGTAGATATAATTGATGAAAGTTATGCCAAAGCAGATTTACACATTGTTCGTACACGCATAGCAATGCCATAACCTCACGTCATCCTACACACCATGACCTGTAGGCTTGACGACTACGGTTAAGGTAGTATGAAACATCCTCAAGCTGGTTGTGCATGTGGATTTTGATCAAAACCTGCGACCATAAACTGTTTAAACTCTGCCCGCCAGGAGCTCTTTTTTTTTCCTAAGCCGGCTCTAGGGCCTTATATTGTAACCATGAAACTCAGCCAAATCGCAAGTCAGGCCCTGTTTAGTTGCCAAAAGATTATGCAAAATTTTTCAGATTTTTCGTCACATCGAATCTTTAAACACATGTATGAAACATTAAATATAGATAAAAAATAAAACTAATTACACAATTTAGACGAAATTCACGAGACAAATCTTTTAAACCTAGTTAGTCCATGATTGGATAATATTTGTTAAATAACAACGAAATTACTACAGTAGCGTTTCCCAAAATTTTTCGGAAACTATACAGGAACATTTTCAGGGAGGGGACCGTCCTACACCTGGACATGGCCCGGGTCCCAACACAAAACTAGCAAGCTCATGTGCATGATACTGCCAGAAGCAAGCAGGAACAGGCGAAGTGGTAATACTAAACCAAATACACGTATGCATTTCATTTTCATTCATTTCACATCGACAAGATTTTGATTTTCACCCATTTCTTTAACCGAAACCAATCCTTCGTCATCCCAAACTTTAGGTGCGGCGTTGCAAAGTAGGAGCATATAGCATCATTTCTCAACGCACGCATGCCTCTGATTTCCACTTTTCTCTCTCTTTTTTTAACGTAGTTTTTCCACTATTCTCTAACAAAGGATTGCTTGGCTCTTTTACGAACTACCATTCACGCTTCATCTTCTCTATCTAGGCTATGCGGACTCTGCAAGGGCCATTCTTGCAGGGCAGTTCCAGTTCGTCGTCCCTCCCTCAGAGGATCAGACCCCCCCAGTTCACTTTCGCCGCGTCTAGGGCCCCCTTTTCGTCTGCCCGTGGCCTGCGCACGACGATTGGCATTGCATTGCAGCTCGAGACGGGCTGCTGTTTTCGCTTTAGCCCACTGCCCTGTAAAATATTGTTCGATCATAACCGAAAGGAACGCCGGGAGCGCTTTCTTTTGCACGCAAGTGTAATCCTAATGGACATCCAGTCCGCCGAATAATTTGCGCTTAGCGAATCGGAGCGGTCTTGGTAAACAATGGGGTCAACGCACTAGCACATTTGCTATCCGGTGATGGTGAACTGTGTGTGGCTTACGCGACTCAAGTGCAGGTTGATGCAGCAAGGTTCGGAACTTTTACCGCCGTTGTCGATACCGACCTTTATGCTCAAAAGAAGAACCTACTCTCTTTTTTTTTTTGGTTTAGGAGGGGATGTGATGCAGCATGACGCTTCGTCCATGACACAAGAAAAGAGGGGGATGTGATGCAGCATGATGCTTCATCCATAACACAAGGATGCAGTTGTAAGTGTAGTAATCTTTATCTACTTACTAAAAGAAAAAAAGAATCTTGTGTGTAAATTCTAAATCTAACAGTTGTGTAGCCGGTGAGGATGTCGGAGTCCGACTGCGCCAACTAGCATAGCAGGGCGCATCTTGCCGTTCGCCCTGTGTTTCCCAATTTGCGTTGGTGATGAAGATTTGTCCCAGACACATGGCCTCATCGTGATTGTCAACGTTGGTCACACCCACCAGGAGGCATTTCAATTCCTCGATGAACACGACTAGACTAAGGGCTTTGTTTGAAATCCCATGCAAACAATTAGTTGATAAAAAATACTCCTTCCAGTGTAAATTCTAAGATGTTTTGTTTTTGAGTTAAATGCACCAGCAACCCTCAAGCTTGGGTGTGTCATTAAATCTACGAACTCTGAAAATGCATTTAAACTTATTAAATGGTGACACAACATATCCATAACAACCACATGGGTATTTCTTATTTATGTGGTATGTCAACCTCACATGCTTTTTTATATTTAACTCATCTTCTTCTCTCTTCTGACATGAATGGATCCTTTATTTCTCTCTTTTCTCAGTCGACACCATAACTGTCTACGGGCTGCAGTCGCCATGAGAGAAGAGGGAAGCAAGGAGAAGAAAGAATATATTCGTGAGGAAAGAGGAAAAGGGAGGTTAACATGGCTGATATGGACTGGCGTACCACTTAAAAAATATGTCAGACCAGTGTACCGTATCAAGAAGAAACGTCCACATGGTTGACATGGACCGTTATGTATGAAAGTCCTATGTTTGGTGTTGGTAATTAGTGACAATACCTAGTGCTAACTACATAGCAAAAACATGTGTGTAGCTATGATGTGGTTGGTGCAATGACATGGTGAAACAAGGATCAAACAATGGTGATGTGATGAAGTGCTTGTCATGATGGAGTTGGATAAAGGTGCAAAGCCAAATTATGGAGCTCAAGGCAAAAGTATAGATAGAGTTTTTTATTTTGCATCCAAGACACCATAGAGAGTGTGGATGGCTTATGATCGATAGCCGTACTACAAAAGAGGAGAATTTCCGGGGCTATTGATCACTTAAGTGCCACTAGGTGAGGATTTATTTGCATATGCATTTAGATCTAGTGGAGAGCTAACTTAACGCCTCAAAAATAATTGTGAAAATGCTAACACACATGCACATGGTGATGTATACTTGGTGATGTTAACACATTTGCGAAGGCGGTGGTGTTTGACCGGTAGAGATGGGTTTGGGGCCCTCTCTCTCCCGGCGAGCTTGCGAGGCGGGATTCAGCGCTTTTTTGTGGAAGTGAAACGTCTATTTTCCACTACGCCGGTGGCGGAGATTTTCTCTAAGTCATCGTGGATTGAAATGGAGATCACTGGGGTGACCGGACGCGTCCGGTCAGTGACAGCAGCAGTCTGACGCGTGGACTGGGGTTTACCACCGATGCGTTCGGCCATCCGCGGGACCGGCACGTCCGGTCAGGCGCCAGAGGGACAACGAACACGAAGGGTTGATCGGATGCGGTGGCGCGTCCGGTCACGATCGACTGGATGCGTCCGGTCGTGAGTGGTAGCTTACTGGAATCGACCGGACGCTGACACTGTGGCATCTAGTCAGTTCAAGCAACGCGTCTAGTCGCGTGGTCAGCAACGCGAATCAGTGGCGACCGGACGCCGAGGCGCGTCCGATCAGTTTGATCGGCGCGTCCGGTCACTCTAGTGCGTGAACGAGTTTATTTAAGTGACCGTTACGATCGAACGAACGAGATTCAAAGTGAGACACGTGACGTTCATCAGGGAAGTCGTGCGGGCGCGATCGGACGATGACCACGTCCGGTCAGTACGTAGGCAGCAGCAACTTGTTTCTAACGGCTCTATTCTTTGATGCTGCTTATAAATATGTGTTTGGCTGGTTTGAGGAGCTGGCTCTTAGACATTTTGACTCTTTAACATCCTCTTGAGCTGAGCACATCCCCTCCCACTCATTTCCCTTGCTTGATTGCCTAATTACAGTGAGATTGAGTGATCTCAAGTGCATTTTCTTGTGAGTTTGCATCTAGTTGGCACTTGGGTGTTCTTTTGCTACGGGATTCTTGTTTCTCTTGGTGGTTGCCGCCACCTAGACGGCTTGGACCAGCGAAGGAGGTCCGACACGTCTTGGTGATTGTCTGTGGTCGACTCCGATGAGCTTGTTGTGAGGGGTTGTTGTGGTTCTCCGACAGAGAGCCGAATTCCAACTCTAGTGGATTACTCGTGTCGGAACTTCTCACCATTTGGTAGGTTCTTGTGGCACCTTTTGAGAGGCTCGGTGTGTGATACTGATTAGCCACCGAATCACATGGTGTAGGGGGACACAACGGGGACTAGCGTGCTGGTAAGCACGTGAACCTCGAGATAAATCTTGTGTCTCAATTGTGTTCGATCAATTGAATTTCTTCCCGGTGATTGGTTACTTCATTGACTATCTTGGTATTCACTTTGGTTGGCTCAATTATCGCCACTCGGTATAACATTTCAAATCCTCTTTTGCATTACTTTAGTATCTTCTTGTTTAGATTGCTGTTGTTTCTTTTTGTTTCTAGCTTGTGTAGTTCTAGTTGTAGTAGATTTGTAACTTTGCTAGCTTGCGGTTTGTCTTGTGGTGGTTGTGTGAATCAAACTTGAATTGTCAATTAGATAGGTGGCTTGCATCACCCCATTAGGCTAGGCAAAACTCGTATCTCGCCATTTGTATTACTAATTAAATTGTTTGAGTGATATTTGTAGAAAGTTTTATTAAGCTATTCACCCTCCTCTATCCGTCAAGACCTTGCAGTGCATCACTCAACAAATTTAGGAACCCAGAAATACCTATTTTAAACTTATAGACCTAAGTGACATATGCTTACAAGTTTGAGGACCAATGGTGCATTTAACTCTATTTCTTTTTAGATACATATTTTATCTATACACTTAGATTTATACATTGCATACTAAAAATAATATATCTAGAAAAGTCAAAATATCTTATAATTTAAAATAGAGGGAGTAGCTAAGACCTTGTTTAGATCCTTAGTTAATAAAAAATCAGTTAATATCTTGCATACCACCAAACTAACAACTAGTTGGCTTCTCTTAGCTGATTCCACATGATTAATAATTAGCGGCTAAAAATTAGGTGAGGCATGTTTCGATCGTCAGCTAATGTTCTTACCTACCACCCAGCTAACAATTAATTATTGGAGGAGTTTTTCTAACTAACACAACTAATGTTTTTTTTATGGATCCAAACGGAGGTTAAAACTGCCCGCACTCATGGACCTCTATATTCATCCTCTATACGTTCTAATCAGCAAGATTCTCCTCTCTATATTCAATTCTCCCGCACTCATTCATCCTCTATATCATCCTCTATCCACTGTGGGACCCACTTGTCACTTTATCTAAATATATCCATGTGTAATTTAGTTTTGAAGGATTTATTGAGACGAATTTAATGGTGTAATCGAAATTTAATTTGGATTTTTGGTTTGTGAGTTATAGCATTTTTTCTCTTTGTTTAGCTAGTGGGGTCCGCCACTGTAGAGTATAGAGTAAGCACTGTACTACTCTAAATATAGAGTGAGAGAACGGATAGAGTATCGTTTTAAAGTACCCAGTGCAGCAGTTTTTACTCTATATTCATACTCTAAAGCTTTAGAGTATCGTTTTAGAGTACCTACTGCGGCTAGTCTAACATGGCAATAGACCATTGTTTCTAGTATTTTCAGCTTCATCCCGTATCTACTCCTTGTTAGATCAGGTTATACAATTAATAGTTGGTTGAGTTCATTAAAGGGGGCTAACACGGCAGTAGATAGTAGAGTAGGAGAATTAATAGTTAGTTGAGTGCATTAAAGGGGGCTAACACGTCAGTAGATAGTAGAGTAGGACAATACTGATGGTTTATACAGAAATCGGGTGGGAGTTGGCGGCGACGGATTAAAGAGTTGGGCCTAGTTTAGGTCGCAAAATTTTCCAATTTTAATATTGTAGCACTTTTATTTGTATTTGGTAATTAATATCAATCATAGACTAATTAGACTTAAAAGATTCGTCTTGTGATTTACAACTAAATTGTGCAATTAGTTATTTCTTTTATCTATATTAAATGTTCCATACATACGTCTAAAGATTGATGCGATGGAGAGAACGTAAAAATTTGGAATTTGGAAGGAAACTAACCAGGCCTTCGAATGGAATGCCGCGTCATCACGAAACTGGATTCCTCTTGCGGCGTGCCTTTCCAGCCGAAAAAGCCGGAAAAATAGGTCAAACGCAGCCGTCAGATCATCGACGAACGGTAGAGGAAACAAAGCGTGCGCCCTCCCTTCATCATCGTCATCAGGTCGAAGAGAAAAACACAAGATGGAAATGGAATGAGAGACGCGCACGCACCGAACCCAACCCAAAGCAGTTGGAATTGGAATCCCAGGTGGATCCAATTCTGCCAATTGCGAGCTCCTGGCGTCATCGCCCAATTACTTCTCCTCCCCACGCCGGCCGGAGGAGCCTTCACGCTCGCTTTGGCACCAGTTCCAAATTCCCCCGTATCTTGGCCAGGGTTAAAAAAACCGGCCGGTTTACCGCGGTTTACCGCGGTAACCGCCCAAACCGGGCCGGTCCGGTTCCGGTCCGGCCCGGTTAGGGTTTCCCCAAATTCAAATTTAAAATTTGAAAAAAAAATGCTGAAAAAATTCCTAAAAATAGTCCATGATTTATAGAAGCCAATGGTGTAAAAATTTTTCAAATTTGAGTTCGTTTAGTATTTATTTATACGAATAGAAGTTTGAAAAAAAAGAAAAAAAAACAGTGCCGGCCCGTTAAGGCTCATGAGGCCCATTAGGCCGTCACGGGCACAAAACCAGCCGGCAGTGAGCGGGGGGGGTCCAAACGCGCCGACACTTCATTTCCTCACCCCCAACGCGACGGTCCGAGCGAACCCTAGGCGCCCGGCCGCCGCCGCCGGCTTACCGCGCGGATCCGTCGGTTTACCGACCGGGTTGGTCGGCTTACCGAGGCCGTTGAGCGCGGTCGGTAAACCGCTCGGTTTGCTCGGTTAGCCGATCGGTTAGCTCGGTTTACCGACCGGTTCGGCGGCTAACCGCGCAGGTAAGTTTTTTTTTGTTTTTTTTTTATTTAGAGTAGTTTTAGGATTTAGGTAGAATTTGTTTTAGGATTTAGGATAGTTTGTTGGTTAGGTTTTAGGTAGGATTTATTTTAGGATGTTTTTTTAGGATTTAGGATTAGAGGTAGGATTTGTGGTAGGATTTAGGATTGGTTAGGTTTTAGGTAGGATTTATTTTAGGATGTTTTTTTAGGATTTAGGATTAGAGGTAGGATTTGTGGTAGGATTTAGGATTTTAGGTATACATTGTGTGACTTTGTGTATATATTGTAACTTTGTGTATGTGAGGTATAGATTTGAGGTATATTTTAGGTATATATTATGGAGGATTTGTGGTAGGATTTAGGAAACATTTTATTTAGGTGTGACTTTGTGTTGTCCGTTTATGCAGGTAGAGTAGACAATGTCAGGCAGAAACAGAGACGTTGTATGGGAGCATGGTGACAATCTTGCTCCTGGATGGAGATGCAAATATTGTCATGTGACGAGAGCAGGCGGTGGTTGCACTAGATTTAAACAGCATTTGGCTGGGTACGGGGCGGACACCTTGCATTGCTCCCGTGTGCCACCAGATGTGCGTGCGTACTTTCGGCGAGATCTTGACAGAGCTAAGAAGACGACTGCTGACCGGGCTCGACAAAGGTTGGCAGAAGAAAAAGCTGCAGCTGAGGGAAACCATCCCCTCGGTGATGATGAATATGAGGCTCAGATGTGGGAAGCACTCAACCAGTCAAGAGCAGAATATGAGTACGAGCAGAGGGTGCAACGTAGAGGAGGTAATTACCACCGTGGAGGGGGTAGTGCTGGTGGTGGTGGTTCGCAAGGTGGGAATCCTATTGACAGGTTGTTTAGAAGAGCGGGATCACGGAGGGAGACTCCAGTGGAGGTGGAGGACTATCATGTGGCAGCGGGTGGGAGGAGAGGAATGCAGCAACAAAGGATTGATACAGGCTCTTGGACGCAGAAGGGGAAAAATGCAAAGGAAGCTATTGGTAAAGTTTGGGGAAAGTTTTTCCATTATGTAGGAATCCCCGGAAGAAATGCCGATAATCCATACTTTGTCAGTGCGGTGCGAGAGACACAGAAGTGGGGTAAGTACCTATACGTGGAGACCTATGGCCTTATGTATGTTTCCATATTCTCATTGTTTGCTTATGGTTTCAGGTGAAGGCATCGCGTCACCCACTGGAAGAGATATTGATGGCAAGTACCTAGAACAGAATGAGAAAGACTTGAAGGATAGATATGCGAAGTTTCAGAAGGAGTGGCCCAACTTTGGTGTCACGTTGATGTGTGATTCATGGACTGGCCCCACAAAAATGAGTGTCATAAACTTTCTAATTTATTGTAATGGGGTCACATGGTTTCACAAATCCATTGATGCATCTGGAAAAAGTCAAGATGCGAACTATTTGTACAGGGTACGTCCTAAACATAGTTGTCATGTGTTTCTTTTTTTTATACATATATGTGTGTATATATAATATGTTATGCGTTTTTCAGGAGATTCGGAAGGTGGTGGAGGAGATTGGTGCCGAGCATATTGTACATGTGGTCACCGACAATGGCGCCAACTACAAGAAAGCTTGCACCTCACTGAAAGAGGAGTATGGACACATTGTTTGGACACCTTGTCTGGCACACACCATCAATTTGATGTTGAAGGATATTGGCAACAGGACCGATCATGCAGGTATGTTGCAAGTATGCAAGCGAATTTCAACTTGGTTGCACAACCATTCTCAGTTGAATCATATAATGAAGCAAGCAATTGGTGGTGAGTTGGTCAAGTGGAATGGCACTAGATTTGGGACCAACTACATGTTTTTAGAGAGCTTTCATCGAAAACGTGAACAATTCATGCAGTGGATGGCATCTACTGAGTTTTTGCAGAGCAAGTGGGCACGCACTGAAGAAGGTCGCTATGCTCATGTAAGATTGTCAAATATTCAGTGGTGGGAGGGATTGGAATACATCATAAATACAGTTCAACCAATTTACAAGTTCCTTCGGTTCGCTGATCAAGACAAGCGACCCAACATGTGCGAGGTGGTGTACGAGTACCAGTCATGCAAACAGGAGTTAGAGTCGTACTTTGGAAGGAATACGCAAACATGGAATGAGTATAGAGAGATTATGGATGCAAGGATTCGTGACGTGTACATAGGGACGTATGTGGGTTCAGGTATGATAATGACTTATGTTGATTTAGCAAGATGTATATATTGAATATTTCCCGTATGCTTATTTGAATCATATGTTGCAGCTGCTGTTCTAAATCCAAAGGTTACATATAGTATGGATCCAACTCCAACAATGTTCGGAGGCCTGAAGGAGACATTTCAGAAAATGACGGATGTGGAGTGCGCCGTGCAGGCATTGCAGGAGGCTGAGATTTTCCGACAGAAGCGTGGTGAGTTTGGTTCAGAACTGGCAATGAAAATGGCGATGGATCCAAGGACAACCCCATGTAAGAGATACTCTAAATCTGCACCAAATTCGTATATTGGAACATATACCTAACATAATGTGTTGCACTTGCAGCGGCCTGGTGGATGATATTTGGTAGAGAAACTCCAAATTTACAGCGCCTTGCTTTGCGGCTTGTTTCACAATGCATCTCCTCCAGTGGATGCGAGCGGAACTGGAGTACTTTTGCGTTGCTGCATACTAAGGTTCGCAATCGGTTGTCGCACAAGAAACTAAACAGGCTTGTTTATGTCAATTACAATCTTCGGCTGCGACTAGCGGATGTGAACCCACGAAGGTATGATGAAGAAGATTTTATCGACCGGTTCGCCGAAGTCTCATTCTATGACCGGAGCAATCCGGTTAGGGAATGGATGGAGTACGGTCGATCTAATCTGCCTCCTGTTCTTGATGAGGATTCTGACGAAATGGACGTCCCTCTGCCATCACACCTTGTTAGGTACATATATTTATATATATACAAATGTGTGTGTATGTCTCACCTGTATTATGTGATTTATTTGTTTGTGTTGGCAGTGACCAAATAGACCCCGATGATCTACGTCAGGCTACGGGGCATGATTGCATCAGTGATTGGGCCCGAAGAAATGTGGGTGCAACTCACCTCGGGAAGAGGAAGATGCAGATGGTGCCTCCGAAGGGTCACGACAAGCGTCACCGAGGAAAAGGAAAAGCTGTGACCAGCGACACAGAGACTGAGGATGAGCAATACCAGTCCCAGGATAGTGGTGACGATGACAGTGGTGACGATGACAGTGGTGACGATGACAGTGCCAATGACGGTGCTAGTGGGAGTGATGGTGGCGGCGCTGGTGGGACAGACGGTGGTGGTGGTGGGAGTGGGGATGCTACTATTGGTGCTGGTGGTAGTAGTTATGTAGGTCTTCATTTCACAGGTATCCATTGCACCTACATACACACAATTGTTTCTGTCTATGCCTACTAATTATGGTTGATTGCAGGCGAGACCCAATTCACACATGCTACTCAAGACCGTGACCATGGACAACCGACATCGCAGAGGAGAGCATATGCACCGACGGACTACGACACTCCACAATACTCTTCTTCCTCCTACAGCGATACCTCAGAGCCTACTTATAGGTATCCCATTCCTGACATGACCATGCAGACTCAGACTAGATGGGTCTATGAATGGGAAGACCCCAGTTTTTATAATATGTTAGTTCAAGAATGGGAGACAACAGCAGCATGGACAGGACAAACTTGGCAAGATTACAAAGCTGACCTGCTTAGACACCAAGGTATCTCTCTTATGTCCACCGCCGAATATGAAATGTCGTGCCAACAAGGGGTCTTCCCATACATCCTACGTAGTTGACCATGCGAGCGGAAACTATATCTTTGTTTGTGTAAGCGACTATATATTGTATTTGTATGCTACTATATATTGTTGTTTTAGTGACTATATATTTAAGCGAATATGTATTTGTACGCGACTATATATTGTTGCTTTACTGACTTATGTTATTTTTTACCACATTGTGTGGTCTTTTTATATTAATTTGTGCAAAGGAAGTACCAAAATTTCTTTTTTATTCATCACAAAAAAAAAATCCGGTTTGGAGCGGTAAACCGGCCAAACCGGCCGGTTACCGCTCCAAACCGGCCGGTTTACCGACCGGAAACCGAACCGAAGAACATTTGAATTCAAATTTGAATTCGGCCGGTTACCGACCGGTTTACCGGTAAACCGACCGGTAAACCGCTACCGCCGGCCGGCGGTTACCGGAAACCGGTCGGTAAAAAAAACCCTGATCTTGGCTGCCCCGGGCACAAGTATTTTCCATGCATGATGCGTCGCAGGAGTGGGTTTTCCCTATAAAACCCCGCTCGGATGGCACGGACGCACCGCGCACTCGGTGGTGGAATTCCTCGCCCACGTCGCTTCTTCCGCCGGCCTCCGCTGCTAGGTGCTAGCTGAGTGCCTGCCTGAGTGTAAGACCTTTCTCCTCTGCTTGTTTCGCGGCTGCGTCGTCGTCGTCGTCGTCTTTGATTCAGTCTGAAAGCTTCCGGTCTTAATTTATTATAATTGCAGTGATCGACACCCTGAAACAAAACACAGTGGTTGGCTGAACTATTTAGGTCAACCAAAATTTGCTACTGAGATTAATTTGAGAGGTTGAAACAAAGCTTCCGGTTCTATTCTAACACACGGGACTTTAGTCTTTTTCCCCCCTCGAAAGTGATGGAGGGCTGCGTGTCTTCTCAACTCATTGAAGGGGATCAGGATTTGGTCTTAGTGATTGATCACTGATTGTTTCTGTTTACATGATTGGTACATCATGTGATCAACGTGTGTCGCTCCTTTTTCTTCAAATTATATATTATATATCCTGTTTCATTGGCTTCACATGTTACCATTTTAGAGTTTAGTACTTTGTTATATCATTTTGAATAAACTTGTGTAATAAATATATATGACATCACCTTGTCTTTCTTCAGATGTCTGCACCTGCAGGATCATGCTTGTGTTTGAATGATTTCCTTCATCATATATAAGAGAATGCCCTCCTAGCTTATACTGAGCAGAGAACCAGAAGATTCAGAAGAATATCTCTAAAATTCGCCTTATGAGTTATGAGAGCTTATTTCAATATTCTTTTCGAACTCTACAAGAACAAAACTAAAATGGTATTATAATACAGGCATCCTAAAGTTAGAAGCTTGAATTTTGGCTGCCAGCCCAGTGCATTTCGTCTTACCCTTGAGAGCAAGGGTCTAGGACAGAGCATATCTTCTTTTCTCGATTTGTTCTTTCAGAATATGCTCTCGTCTATCGGGTTGGCGAACCTAATCACGAATTCTATCCTATGATCTTATCCTATAACTATGGGGGGCAAACTCTAACAGGTATATGTTATTCTTTAGGCAAATGTAGGCCTGTTTATTAAAATGAGTCTGCCCTGCTTAACTCAGGGCATGTGATGTGACTTGCCAGCACATCACTTGGCCTATATTGGCATATGGTACACATGCTGCACAGCACAGATATGACTATGTCATGTTTAATGCATTGTCTGAACTCTGAATATAAGCCTTGATTTGAGGGCAAAAGCAAGCTGCCAGTCGATGACAAATTTGTGATTTAGTTGGCCTCAATAATTCCAAGGTCTGTCATTGCTGAGTCAGCCATGTGCTTTTCAAAACTGAATATCCTCCGTGGTATTTCTGAATCTGCACAGATAATGTTGTCAGTAACATTTGTAATGAAACTTTTTCGCTGCATTAGTCATAATTGCGTCTAACTAAATGGCAACCATGTGAAACTGTACACCAGCAAACATGTAGAAGAGCTGCATACGCATACCTTTTGAATTATGTTTGCCATATTTGTACTATGGCAACCGTAGTACTCTGTAGTTCTTTGCCTTGTGGCTGTTTCTATTTGCTTTGCCTGTACAGTTTCTTTAGGTCTCTTGTACCTAACTCCTCTCCTTTATAAATAGAAATTGGCACATCTGGTTCCAGTTCATTAGAATAAAAAGGCAGCCTTATTTTTTGCTTTATTACTTAAAAGAAAATCTCCTTATGTGCTCTCTTCACGGGCTGAAAATCAGCAATTGAATACTCAGCATGTGACACTGGCTGTACAATCAGTACAGAGTACAGACCTATGTCACCAGGCCAAGGACAATTTGTAGATCTAACCGAGTAGGCATATTTCTATTGCTGAAGTGGAGAGAGACTTTCTTGAGCACCCATTTTTACTGGTTTTACGGCTGAAATGCTGGATGCTTTTATACGAAAAGAACTAAAGAAGCAGTGAGTGCCTGACCTCTTTGGGACTGTCTGAATCACGAATTCATGACCAGATCCCTGAAAGAGATCAGCCTCCAACACAGCAATAGTAAAGGATTGGTACCTTCACATAGCTTGACAGCAGATTATTCTACCAGAAAAGAACGTGAGCAGTTATTTTAGTTCCCTGTATAAGTGTATATATAATAAAGTTGTGTTATAGGGAAGTAACCGCGATTTGTCACTATTATCATCTAGCATCCTGCCTGTACTTTCTTGACCAAACCAAACCTCACCAAGCGGCTATATATAGTAGTCCTGCTAACCTTGAAACTCCTCCAGAGCTTGGACGTCCTCTCCTCAGTAACTATATTTTGTTGTTCCTTGGGAAGATAGAAAAATATATCCTGGTTTTCTTGAACAGGTTTGATTTGTTTATGCTTCTACCTCTTGTAGTTAGGCTTTCTGGATTCTTGCTCATCCCATTGGGCTTCCAGATTCCATTTCAGGTCTGTTTCTGAAGGGAGATTTCGTCGAACAGGATGAATGCATTGGCAGCAACCAGCAGGAACTTCAAGCAGGCAGCTAAGCTGCTGGGCCTCGACTCCAAGCTGGAGAAGAGCTTGCTCATTCCATTCAGGGAGATAAAGGTGATAAAACCGCCACAGTTCTTTTAGATCTGGTAAACTGTTTCATGCTGTTTCACTTGCTCAGGTTGGTTCCACTGTTCCCCCCTGCTTCACTTGCTCAGGGCGGTTACTGTACTCCCCCCAACCCCCCCCCCCCCCCCCCCCCCCCCCCCCCCCACACACACACCCCACCCACCCGCACCCCACACACAGAAAAAATTACTTAACCAGGATCAGTATTTTATAAGGTTCTTCTGGCCTTTCCCCCATCTGAAATAGTATGTTCAACTTTTGAGTAACAAGCAATTTGTGGTTGCAGGTTGAATGCACAATCCCAAAAGATGATGGGACTTTGGCATCCTATGTTGGATTTAGGGTTCAACATGACAACGCTAGGGGACCTATGAAGGGTGGAATCAGATACCACCATGAGGTAAGCAAATATGTTGCTCCATTCTTTTGTTATCTGTAACACTAGTCAGCATTTGATTCTTTCCACACCTTTGCCGACCTGAAATGGTCCTTAAGCATAAAGGCTTCAAACAATCCTTAGTATAAATTCTAGTTTTTTTTTCAGGAATCTGCCATAGGGAGCATATCTCAATGAATCATGTTAATTTTGAGATATCTCCCTGAAGAAATGAAAAACAGAAGTATATCAAATTGTTTCTTGAGATCAAGTATAAGTATATTGAAAACTGGGAACAACAAGACAATATCTGAGCTATATGGGGTTGCATTCTGGCTCTATTTCCTTAAGCATAAATCTGCCATACACAACATATCTCAGTGGATCATGTTAGTTTTGAGATATCTCCTTGAAGAAATGAAAAACAAAAATGCATTGGATTGTTTCTTGAGACCAAGTATAAGTATATTGAAAACTGGCAACAACAGAAAATATGGTGTCTCATTCTGGCTCTATTTCCTTAAGCATAAAGAGATGAAATCGTCCTCAAGCATAAATTCTTAGTTTTTAGAAATCCCACGTATTGCTGAAATATTGGATTTCCACTATCTACTTAGGGACAACTCTCAATATCCGAGTTATATGGGTCACACTATATGATTCTATCCATTTCCTTCAAATTAATTTTCCTCTTTATTTAAGACTCTTTGAAATCCGTTGGTGAAACCTGGTCCTGACATTTAAATTCCTTTAACAACTCAGGTTGATCCTGATGAAGTCAATGCCTTGGCACAACTGATGACATGGAAAACAGCAGTGGCTAACATACCATATGGAGGAGCTAAAGGTGGAATAGGATGTAGCCCTGGAGACCTGAGCATCTCCGAGCTTGAGAGGCTTACCCGAGTTTTTACTCAGAAAATCCATGACTTAATTGGCATCCATACTGATGTTCCAGCTCCAGATATGGGCACCAATTCACAGGTTATTTTCCTTTATGTATTATTTCATAAAGGACTTTGATGAGAATTAGTTATCCATATATGTTTATTTTAATATGGCCTATCTTGTTTGTTTTATGGATGTAGACAATGGCATGGATACTTGATGAGTACTCAAAGTTCCATGGTTACTCACCCGCTGTTGTGACAGGAAAGCCTGTTGTAAGTAACTATCTATATTGTGGTTTCAACACATATATGTCCTGAAAAATATGTTTCCAGATCAAAATCGTAAAATACTGGAAATTTCTAAAAAGGTGGTCAAATTAGGAAGCACAATCCATTGGAATTTATCTAGGATGCAACAAGATTACGTGTTTAGCAGGCATAATGATTATTTGAATAGAAGCAAAGTATTTGACTCTTCAGCGGATGCTGGCTTACCTTCTCATTATCTTGCATGTATTGTGAATTTCCTGCTCAATACACAGGACCTTGGAGGATCGTTGGGAAGAGATGCGGCTACTGGAAGGGGAGTTCTGTTTGCTACTGAAGCTTTGCTTGCAGAGCATGGCAAAGGCATTGCAGGCCAGCGTTTCGTCATACAGGTAAATGGTGTGTAGGCTAAAGTCATACCTTTTAAAAAATTCACATCAGAGACATTTTCAGATTCTGTCAATTGCATAATATGCGCCTTTTGGCTCCGATTACGAGAACAATTCATGATTAAGGTTTTCTTGTCAGTTTATCATTGAAAAGCAGTCACAGCTAAACATTTCATCTGCAAAGGTTCTCTCTTGAGTAACAGGTGCCTTTGCTTGAACCCTTTTCAGGGATTCGGAAATGTAGGTTCCTGGGCAGCTCAGCTGATCAATGAAGCCGGTGGCAAGGTGATTGCTATCAGTGATGTCACAGGCGCCGTCAAAAACGTCAATGGCCTTGACATCGCTCAGCTAGTGAAGCACTCGGCGGAGAACAGAGGGATCAAGGGCTTCAACGGGGGAGATGCCATCGATCCAAACTCATTGCTCACTGAAGAGTGTGACGTCCTCATCCCAGCAGCGCTTGGGGGAGTCATAAATAAGTAAGATTCTTCTCATTGCAGTCATTTTCACCCTACTGAAAAGCAGATTATTTTCAGTTATTACATCCTAGTTGTTCCTGTGACTTCAGGCTGAATAAATTGTTCGTTTGCATTTTTTTTTTTTGACAGGGATAATGCTAACGACATAAAAGCGAAGTACATCATCGAGGCTGCCAATCACCCCTCAGACCCAGAGGCAGACGAGGCAAGTTGATACCTTAACAGTTTCAGAGAGACTGACGGTGAAGAAACCGACTGTTTTCTATAATGTTTTCTGATCCCTCCCCACTGTATTCCATTCCATCCACAGATCCTGTCAAAGAAAGGCGTCGTCATCCTCCCCGACATACTCGCCAACTGCGGCGGCGTCACAGTGAGCTACTTCGAGTGGGTTCAGGTCCGTCGTTCTTGTCCTTTGAGCTGCCTACCTGTCACCGCACAGTGTTCCTGTGCTTCCTCACAGACTACAGAGCACTGTAATGTAAACTGAACCGTGTGGGCACGTGCTTTGGATTGTTCAGAACATCCAGGGGTTCCTGTGGGATGAGGAGAAGGTGAACGCGGAGCTCCGGACGTACATGACGCGCGCCTTCGGGGACGTGAAGGAGATGTGCCGGAGCCACAACTGCGACCTCCGCATGGGCGCCTTCACGCTGGGCGTCAACCGCGTCGCGCGCGCCACCGTCCTCAGGGGATGGGAAGCATGATGATACCTCTGGGTTGTGCTGCGCATCGTGTCCTCTTGAGCCTTGTTTTTCTTTGGTTATTATATGTCGATCGATTGATCAACGGAGGTCCGAGAAAAACAAGTTCGGTTAATAATTCCTTGAAGTACGTCTTCTTGGAGATCAATAGCGGAAGAAGAGTAATAAGTCTGTAACCCATAGCTGAGATGCTTATTGGTGGTCTGCAAGCAGCAATGCCATTTGGTTTTCTTGCACGACTTTGGGTCATACAGCCACGTTATGGAGTATGTATATGCAGAAGCATTTGTTGTAGATGTATTAGCCTACAATTGTCTCATCACACTGTAATCTTTTTAGTACATCGATGGATGATAGGGTCTGGCTGCCCTTGACCTACACCTACCTGATTCAGTGACAACTGAGCGCAATATGCAAACCAGCCAAAGACAGCAGCCAAAACGACATTCTACAGAAACGCCAATGCCATCTCTAGAGCGTGCACAGTCCACGCGTCGTCACACATCTCGAGTCTTCGGTCACTCAACGAGAGGGTCGGTGGAGATGAAGCTGTAGACGACCATGTCCCTGAGCCTTCCCTTGACCACGCAGTAGCTCCGCAGCACGGCCTCCCGCTGGAACCCGGACTTCTCGAGCACCCGCTGCGACGCCGCGTGGTCGACGTCCACGAGCGCCTCCACGCGCTCCACGCCCGGGAGCTCGCCGAACGCCGCGGCGACGGCGCGCTTCACCGCCGCCGTGGCCACGCCCTTCCCCCAGTGCGCGCGCGCCAGCAGGACGCAGAGCTCCGCGCGGCACGCGTCGTCGGTGGGCGTCACGGACACCGCGCCCACGGGGTGGCGGGGTCCGTGTCCGTCGGTGACGCCGCCGCCGAGGCAGACGGCGCGGAACCACGGGTGCGGCAGCACGGCGTCGCACAGGAACGCGAGGAGAGCCTCCCGGGACGTGTAGGCGTCCCACGTCATGAACGCCGTCACCTCGGGGTCCGACGCCCACTCCATCATCGCGTCGACGTCGCCGAGCTCGAACCGCCGGAGCGTCACCGCGGGCACGGAACCCGGTTGGGCAGGCGCTTCTGCTTCTTGCTCCATCTCTGAGCTTCCGGTCCGGCTCGTTGTTTTTTGCTTGGTGGTGACTGGTGATGCTCTCAGTCACTAGTGGAAGCTTTGCGTCCTGTCTTTGCTTTCCGGCTTTCAGCCACACTAATCAAAGTGGTGGTGGGGCACACAATCGCATAAGTGTGTAGGCCCCACGGCAGCACTTAGTTTATCTGGAATAGGAACACAGTGACGTGTTGGATTGATCAGAGTTCGTTCTCTGGGCAATCGCTTCCACCAATCGCGTTTGGTATGGCATCACGCTCATAGACACGTACGTGCCGTCGAGAAGCTTTTGCCAAGCGGCGAAGCAGCCAAACAGGTGTTCTCGGAGCAGATGCAGAGCACCACGTGCAGTACCAAACACCCAACTCTTCGAAACTTTGGTCCCAAACATACACAAACATGATGGCACGCTCCACTTTTACATGATTTACATCGATACATGTTGCTCCGTATGTAGTACGTAACAAGGATTGTGAAGAGATTTGCAGCTGAGCTGATCGAGATGATGCATGGAAGGACGATCCGGCCACCAAAGGGAATCACTCAGGGAAAAGGTCGGAGGAGAGGAAGCTGTACATGACCATGTCCCTGGCGCGTCCCTTGTGCCAGTAGTGCCGGCGCAGCACGCCCTCGCGGCGGAATCCGGCCTACTCCGCCACGCGCTGCGACGCCGGGTTGCCCACGTCCACCAGCGCCTCCACGCGACGCAGGCCCTGCGGCTCCAGGTCAGCGAACGCGTCCCGCAGCGCGCGCCGCACGGCCGCCGTCGCCACGCCCTTGCCCCAGTGCGCGCGCGCCAGCATGTAGCCGAGCTCCGCGCGGCAGCGCTCCGGCGTGGGGGACACGGACACGGCGCCCACCACCGCGCCGGAGACGCAGATGGCGCGGAACCACGGGTGCGGGAGCACCGTGTCGCGCAGGTAAGCCAGCAGCGGCTCCGTCGACGCGTACGGCTCCCACCGGCAGAAGACCGCCACCTCAGGGTCCGACGGCCACGCCATCATGGCGTCCACGTCCGAGAGCTCGAAGCGACGGAGGGTCACCTCCGCCATCGCCGCTGCTGGAGTCGGCGGGAGGTTTCGATGGTCGTGGTCGCTGGGATCGGAGCTAGGGGCGCACGGTGCGCCGCTTATAAAAACGGCCAGAACACACGTGTCGCTACGTTGCACATACGTTTGTGTTTGTCCCAACTGCCAAGTAAATTTCGGCTGTGTTTAGTTCTCACAGTTGGGAGCGTCAAATTTAGTGTAGCGCCGCTGTAGCATTTCATTTGTATTTGATAATAATTGTCTAACTGTTAACTAATTAGGCTCAAAACGTTCGTCTCGTAAAGTACAACCAAACTGTGCAATTAGTTTTTGAATTCATCTACATTTAGTACTTCATGCATGTATCGCAAGTTTGATGTGACGAATAATCTTCTTTTTACATAGTGCATTTTTCAGAAATTTCAGAGGAACTAAACAGGGCCGAGCAGAAAAACACTGAAATTCGGAATTGGATGCATCCGAGATCAGGATTTGCGAAAGGGGCGTTGTACAAAGTCATTCGGGCACCGGGTCAGTGTCGATGAAGCTGAACATCACCATGTCCCTGACGACGCCCTTGACGGCGGCGTACTTGCGGAGCACGGCCTCCCTCGTGAACCCGGCCTTCTCCAGCACGCGGGAAGGAACGAGGAAGCCGGAAGGAAGGTGTGCGGTGTGGCTCGTGGCAGCATACAGATACAGGTAAGTCAAACGGTCAACTTGACTGTGACTTCTTTGCTTCTCTATATAAGAGTCTCGGAAATACGTAAATCCGATTGACCTGTTCGATTAACAGCCAAACACATCGATCATCACCATCATCATGACATCAATCCTGAGAGACTACAAATCACATCCTCCATGGAGCTTCAACGCGTGAACAAACAGCTAACTGAAAGTGCCCAAGTGCACATCAGCGCAAGAGTGTTCTGTCCCTCTGAATCCTGGAGCCGTGGAGCGGCAAGACAAGCACCTCCAACCGTACAAATTGACCGTCCATGACGAACACAAGAAGCGCTCGCGTCTCATAAACGATGGAGCAGCGCCAGTGCCGCCGCGGCGAAGACGATGAACGTTCCTGGTTTGCTATCGTTTCCGTCAGAGTATGGAAGGGTGGATGCCGGTGTAGCCTTCGACCCAGACCCTGCAGTGTCAAAAATTCAGAGTTCAAGTATTCACTGTTTAACTGTCAAGGCAACGTCACTTTGGGCTCACCCAATCTATTCAAAGGCTAGAGCTGTACCTGCAGGGGTGACGCTGGCGTCCGACGGCGCCGCAGCCGGAGCCCCGGGTGTGGCCGTCCCCGCCGCCGGAGATGGCAGTGGAACTCCCACGGCTGCAAAAGCGAGCAACATTTTTAGCTCCCCACCTTCTCAATTCTCCGCCGAGCCCGTGACAAACTACCAAGATCGGGCTCTCTCAATTGTTCAGGCCCACTTAGCGCTTACCGTTGCACTGGCTGGCAGGTGGGGCCTGGACCTTGCACGCCGCGGGCAGCCGCAGCGCGCGGTCGCCGTCGACGGCGACGCCGAGCGACGCGGCCGTGCCGCCGACCACCATGCAGAGGCAGCCCGGGCTGGACCGCAGCATGCCCGACACGGCCGAGCAGCACGGCCCGTCGGGCGCCGTCTCGTTGCCGGACATGTAGTCCATGCACGGGTTCAGGCTGACGAGCTCCGGCATGCAGCCCGGGCCGGACGACGGCTCCTGCTGCGCCGCGCACTGCCACGCCAGGACCCCGGCCGCCACGATGGCCAGGGCAAGGCCGCGCGCGGCGGCGTGATGACAAGCTGCCGCCATTGGCTGGCTTCGATTGCCTGGTGGGAGCGTGTCTTCACACCAAGAGTGGTACATCGAGAGTGGTTATGCTATGATTTGTAGTGACGATCCTGTTCTTGGCAGGTCGAAACCTGCTGAATTGGGTGGTGCCCTGTTGTCGTGCCAAGGCAGGTAAGCAGGTTAGGAATCACCACCCGAGTTTTTGGACGTTTTTGATTTTTTGTTGTTGTGGTTGGTCAACTTCTCGCCAAATCTTAGCGCACGTCTAGAAGTAGAAACTCTGCAATCGAAAGGAGCAATTCGTAGTGTTGTTTCATATTGCTCACCATCCATTCCTACCTGACACTGTTGTCCTAATTCTAGAGATTATATAGATAAAAAATCTGTTCAACTAAGGCAATAAAGGTCCAGTTAGAAACAAAATAATCTCTCTGTTGTGTTTTTCTCAAGTTATATCTCATGATTATATAATTCTAAGTGCGTAGATACAACAAATATGATGTGAACCGTTGATTTTATGATCAATGTCCTCTTTTATCTTCAGTTTATAGTTTAGACAATTAGCAGTTATCTGAGATAAAGAAAAAGAAAGATACTAAATATGATTTATACTAGCTTTTAAGCCAACATTAAGATCAACATTTTTTTAATCCGACATTAACATTTGACATTGGTATCCTAATTTTTTTTTTGTCGACAATATGGCATGGAATGGCATACCGTTTGGATCGGTATTGTACGTTCCATATTGAAGGAAAGTTACGCTGTGACACTGAATAAGATCCAGAGGTTCAAGACGGACACAATAGAGTACAACGTGTTTTAGTTTTATGTGTTATTAAATGTTAATGACGGCAAGTACATATTTTTGGAGGACATCTTTTTGGTCAGGTATTTCCGGTTTGCTCTAAAGTTTCCTGAGACAGTGCATTTTATTTTTGCATCTGATTGTTGGCTTCAGACAATCAAAATTTGCACGTTGACTGATGAGCAGAAACAAAAAATAAATAAAAGAAACAGGTACCACAAACCTAGAAAATGCAATAGTGATGAGAGGGACAGTGCTCCAGAAGGTAAGCCCCGCTCGCTCCAGCCCGCACCTAGGGACCAAAGCATAATTCTCTATCTCTAGGGACAAAAATTTAATTTTTAGAATTGGCAGCCACAAATTATGACGTCTACTCTCCGACTTGGGGAGATGGTAAGCCAGCTCGCCCGACTTGCAATGACCAGCTCGCCCTCCAAGTGCAATGAGAGCTCGCCCTCCAAGTGCAACGAGGGCCACTGACCTATGCCACGGGCCTTCGTGATCGCCCGTCGACCCCGTCCAGGTAAGTATGGATGAACGGGGCACGGGGCGCTCTTCTTATAGCGAGCGCTCACGACACGTCAGCCTTCAGCTGGCGAGGTGGTACTAACTCGTTCGAACCCGAACGAACGCGTTCTGCGCTCTTCAGCAGAGTTCTCCTGGGCTGCCGAGACATAGAGACGTACATGGGCCTCTATTATTGGGCCGACAGGAAAACATTCAGAGACTGCGGCCTGCAATGGATCTGTTAAACATGGGCTCGGTTAGACATGAAAGTAGTTTTTCCACGCTAACAAGCTTTGTTTTCTTCTCTTTTTCTCTAAAAAAATTCACTCGCTACAATTAGATTTGTACATGATTGTTTTGATTTGCATCACCGCTTATGTGTGTTTCTCTTATTGCATCTTGATTGGTTTGATTTGCATTGTTAATTGGTTGAAATTTTATTAGCTTCCCTTGCAGCTGCCGGGGCACGTAAGCTGGTTTAGGAAGCACGCCACCCGAGCTTTTCTGGGCTTTGTGTGTCTTGTGTTTGCTCGACTTCTCGCCAAAACCTTTTAATGTTTTTAATGTTTTTATATTTTATGAAATGAACTAGACAGATTATATTAAAAAGAAGGAAGTTCAAAGCGGGCACAACAATACGACAGTGACTAACAAACATGACTCAACAAAGGAAAAAAAAAACAACTCTGGTCAGTCAGATTGGTAGATCGACATGAGCCGCAGAAAGTCAAAGCTCAACTCAAAAAAAAGAAACCACCACCAACTCCAACCCACTGACCGATCTCCACACTGCATTGCCAAAACCCCAGACGACGAGGACGTCAAGGCAAAAAAACCATTGTCACCGCTCGTGCCGTCATCACCGATAATGACCCACACCAAGCTACCTGCTGCCAAGCAGGCCTAGCCGTCGTAGATCGTTGCAAAGCCACGTAGCTCTCCCGCAATCGGATCCGCTTGCGCCGCCTGTCAAGACAATGTACCACACCGAACTGGACAACGCTAAGGAGAGCTAGCCGCCATAGTCCGCTGCAAGCTGCGAAACCAACGCGTGGGTAGCTGCCTCTGGAGCTCACCAAGCCGATCCCGTTCACCGAGATCTAGGCGCGTGTATTGTAGTTTTCCAACAACCTAGCTGCCTCATCAAGGTAGAAGTGTCGCATGGGTCCTCCAGCTGCCATTCAGAAAAACCTCCTTACATCGGAACGGCCGCCGCTGAGCGGGACTATCCGCCATCTAAACACGCAGGTCACCTCTGTAACAGAACCGACCAAATTATAAGAGCACAAGTACAAAAACAATCACCGAAGCGCTCAAAATTTCGAACTTGAGCCCATATAATCCCGGTAGTCAATCAAAATCACGAAGGATTTCAAACCAACTTACTTACAACCAAGATCGCATCATTCAACACAACATATCGCACGTTACATTTCACAAGTAGTTCCGAAATCCACTTACACACACGGAGTCACGAATTATTACAAACCAAGTTTATAAAGTAGCGGAAGCATAACACACACTAGTTGTTTAAATACTACTGCCAGTCTTACTGATCAACATCCCGCAAAAGCATTAGGGAAAGTACATAAAAGATGATCACGCCCTAGTGATCTAGTCTTCGTCACCCGCAGGGTGGAGACAGGTCTTGCAGAAGCCTTGGTAAAGCATATCATCTGCAACAAGAGAGAATAAACCCTGAGTACTAGAATGTACTCAGCTAGACTTACCCGTCAAAAACCAGAAATAAGATGACACCAAGGATTATGCACGGCTTACACAAGAGGCTAGCTGACATCACATTTTGCAGAAAGGCATAAGTAATTGAACTCTTTTAACCTGTACTAGCAGTTATTTTTAGCATTTATCTGTCATCTATCTTAGCACCTATACTAAACATGCACTTGCTTATAATCAAACAATTAATATCATTATATCCATAGCAGGTATAAATTACGGCAACATTGTATCATTCACTTAACCATCTGTTCAAATTAATGAGATCTACGTTGCTGCAGCTCAAGTCAAGTGCTCACTAACCGGGAGCGACGACGATTCAAATTGAATTCCTATCCAGCTGGAGGGGTATTTCTAACACTCACCGAGTCACGCCTAGCGAGGGCTGCTCAGGTCATCTTTCGTACAGTTCAAGAATCGCGGGTCCGAATGATGTCGCGTCCCCAAGGGCGACACTCTGCCAGGTGATAGGGACTCTAACCCCCCTTGGTCTCACGCCAATGTCCCCAAGCACATCATTTCTCTCCTCCAAGATGCAACCTACCATTCGATTCCCGGCCTGAACTATACTACTCGACTTCGCGGTCGGAACGACTTATCCGGCCAACTAAGTGTTAGACTGCGTTCAACATGACTCAAGGACGTACAGCGAATCGGTCCTTAAACGACTCAGACGGGCATAGCTCCACACCCAAGACGTGAAGTGTTTTGCGGCTGTACTATCGAACTCTCGCCCGGTCTCAATTTTATTTTAAGGCATGGTTCCATCCACGATAGCCATAAAGCCACTCGTGACCCATTCCTACATCTCGCGGATGATCGAAAATCACCCGACTTCTACCGGACTAAGCAGGGCTAAGCATTGACACGTGCATAAACCTACTTTAGGATTAAGTACGATATCTAGACAAGGGCAGGTATAATGCAGCAAGTGTTTTCACCCAACTCCTACAACTTAATGTAGTAAACAATTAAAAGTACTCAAGATTGATTTATAAAACAATAGGGTCAGCATGCACCGGGGCTTGCCTTTCAGAAATGTGGACGGCCGGTGATCTGGGCACTCTGGCAATTCCTCAGTGGCGCCTCCTTCGTTGACTGCTTCTTCGGGCTCCCTGGGCTGCTCCTGGATTTCCTCCGGGATTGCTTCCTCGAACTCGAGGAGAGTCACCCCCTCCGGAACACCTATTGCATGAGTGCATAATAAATTTCATGGATGCATAATAAAGGCTGCAGCATGCTCGGAATGAAATGCATTACAACCACTCCTAAAGCTCTATTCAAATCACTTCAATTATTAAGTACAAATTTCCTCTCCGTTAGAGAAGTACTCATCTAATCTACTCAACCTAAGGTATAGTTATTCCTCCTCTGTTAAGGCCCTAACACCTAACAATCACAAGAATAAATTTACTTAAGTTACCACATCCAAACACAAAATATCAAAGCAAGACATTCTGGACAACAGCTAAATGTTTTTATCATAACTGGAGATTTCTAACTCCAAAAGATATGATCTAAGATAATCTGAAAAGATTATAAAATTCCCTACAAATCATTTTCAGACCTCAACCCTTAATTCCTAAGTTTTCCAGGTCAAATTTCCAAAGTTCCAGAAATCTGTCCTCTCTAAACAGAGAGCAGCCATTTCTGGACAGTCACTTAAACACAGCAACAACTCCTAAACTACTAAGCCAAATGTCCCCAAATTTTGACACAAGCTAGTTTATCAAGTTTACTACAACTTTGGTATTCACAAGTTTTCCAGCAAACACTTTTATTAAGGATCAAACCCAAAGATACTACCAGCTGTCCAGAAAACCTAGAATTGTGAAGATTAAATATTTATTTATGTGGCAAACTTCCTCTAAGATCAAACTAATGTTACCAAAAGTTCACATAGGTCACAAAACACCAGAAAGTAAGGTGTGCCCACCTAGAACATTTATTTACACCCCTTTCTTAATTTACTTAATTAATTAAGTGGAAAATTAATCATATATGTAAACTGCTCATAAAATTCTATAAAAATTACAGGAGACTCCCTGACCCAAAAAGAGGCTACTGTAAAAATTTGAACTAAAGTTATTCACAGACACTCCCTACACAAAATTCACAAGCAAAAAAGGCTGATTTTTGTATAATTAATAAATCATATTGAAAAGTATCAAACAACAGAATTCATATTTTTCTTAAGCACCAGAGGGTACCAGGATACTCTCCACAAATTTATATGAACATTGACATGTAGAAAAATTACTAAAATTCATTCAAGTATTCCTTAATATAACATGACACCATCATAACTTGAAAAGTACTCAAACACTAGTGCCTAAATTTTTACCAGAGCTAATACATGCATAAATTAACCTACCCACTAATTTTTTATAATTTTTGGGACAATAGAACTCCAGTTATTCATTTATCAAGTTTATATCCCAATTAAGACACATTTCAAAACCCTAATTATTTCTTCCAGAAAATAAACATCACATATCTATTTTATATTTTTCTTAAATACTACACATCATGCAGAGCCCAACAAAATTTACTTTATAATTTTTGAGCAAGTAAAACCCTAGATATTAATTTCCTAAATATTATCTAAAACTGTGACAGAATAAAGAAAACAAAATAAATTCTACTCGCTATTGGGCCGGCCTGGGAACCGACGCGGCCCAACTGCGCGCGCGCGGCCCGCTCCCGCGCGCGGCCTGCGGTCGGTCTCCCGCCCGCGCGCGTGCGACTGCCAGGAGGGCCCCCTCTGTCAGCGGCAGAGGGACAGGGGAGTGGCGAGCCGAGAGCTCCGGTGAGCGGTTTCGCGCCGCCGGCGGCTCCTCCGTCCAAACCAAGCACACCGCTGTGTTCCCCAGACCAAACCGCACCGAGGCAAACACTTTTCCCCAAAACTACTGCACCGAAGCACCCTTGCCGACGGTGAGGGCGGACGGCAGTGACGCCTAGCGGCACGCCGGCGAGCTCCAGCCGCTAGACGGCCGGTAGAGGGGTGCACCCGCTCCCTGGAACCCTAGCGGACCTCCCGAGGCTACGCAAATGGATAGGGATGGAGCGGAGTTGCTTGGCCGCGTGAACACCTGGGCGGCAGCTATGGCGCAGCAGTGCGCGGCCGTGTTCCAGCCCGACCGGACCGAGACTGGTGGTAGCGTCTTCACCCGAGCATCTACGTGTGATGGGAAAGAGGGGACGTGAGCGAGGGAAGGTGGAGGAGTACGGTGCGGTGCTGGCCACGGTGACCCTAAACACGGCGGAGCTCCGGTGGCATTTGGGACGGGCGGAGGCGGCAATGCGGCTCACCTCGGGCTCGACCGGTGCTGCTAGGTGGTTGACGAGGTCAGCAAGGTCCTGGCGGAGCTCCGGTCAAGGTGGCAGAGGCTGCGGTGCAACGACGAGGGCTCGGCGGCCGGACGGAGCAGTGGTGCTCGGTTCTCCACCCTGGCGAGGACAGAGGGAGCAAGAGGGGAAATGGATTGGAAAAACCGACGAGGGGGGCGACATTTAACTTCCACAGGCATGCAAACACGACGCCGTGGCGTCCTACGCGTGCTCGGGCGAGACACGCGGTGACTGGACTCTGGCATCGGTCGGCCACGGCTTGACTGACGAAACTGAATGACAGCCTGAAACCGATGACTGACAGGGCGACTTTGACGTTGATTAACTCCCAATTCCGTTCGAGTTAGTGGTAGATGTTAACATCAAAGTTGTAGAGCTATGTGAGTACTACAACTTTGTCAATTGGAGTTTGGACTGGTTCGGCTTAGTTAGTGTGATACAGTGTCCTAAAGTGAGGCACCCGAAAACTGAAACTGAGTTTCAGTTAACTACACCGACTGAAACCCATTTTTCAAAGCACCATATCTCCTAAACCATTTAGAACTAGGTGATGATGATGTTGACAATATTGTAGAGCTAAGTGGGTACTACAAAAGTGTCAATATGAGTTAGAGCTGGTTTGGCCTGGTTTTCAAACTACAAGCCCCCAAAGTAGACCACCATCAAACTGAAAGGTCACTTTTTAGACTTAGAAATTTTCTAAGTGCTGGGGCAGCCCTTCTAGCTGACTTGTGGGCCATTTTTTAGCATGTTCTAATCATTTTCATGAGATGGCCATATTGAGTCTTTTGTTCCCTAGGAAATTCTCTACAACTTTGCTTAAGGTTGCTCCTCCATGCAAAGTCTCTAAAATAGACTTTTTGATTGGTCAAACTAAAGCATTCTAGGTTCAAATGTTGGTCAACAGCACATTAGAGGGCATTTTGGTACATTTGGTCAACATGAACATTGCTCCATTAGTTACCCTAAGTGCAATTAAGGTGTTGTAGGATATAATTAGCCACTCTACCCCTTAGTTACACAAAAATCCTAGGGTCACAAGATTGGAAACAAATCAAAACCCTAAAACACCCAATAATGTTGCAAACCAAGTAAAACATAATGAGATGATGAATGTTCATGCTTATGCAATGCAATGCAATTATGGAAGCTAAACACCTGAGGTGTTACAACCTCGGCAATACATCTACTGGCCACCATCTCCCATGTCAGCCTCCTCGCCAACTTCATGGGTGCCGCTCACGCCGGCCTCCTCGCCATCTTCGTGGGCACGACTAGCGCACGGTCCCTCCATAACCGTCGCCCTCCACCGAGCAGATGCCAAGCCCTCCAATCGCTACGCCAACGCCCTCTTCGTGGCCACCTTTCGACACCATGGACACTGGACCTCGAATCCTCAGCTAGGCCTCCACCTTGTCGGCAACCACCATAGCAAACATAGCACGAGTTTCCAAAGCGACGCCTCCAACGAGGGGAACGACGCTACAAGTGCCGCCGTCGCCTAACCAGAAGGCTAAGGTTTTGCACCCAGGAAGAAAGCGTCATACAAGGGAGAGGACGGATCGATGAACGCTTCCGTAAACGGCTTCCGGAGGCATCGCCGTGATCGGCCCGAAAGGGCAAGGCTTTCGCCCAGGCCCCAACACCTTGCACGACCTCGTTGCCGCTGTTGCCAAGTGTAGGTTGCCGCCCGTCATTCGCCGAAACCGCACCCGAAGTCCACGATGGCAAGCTGCCGGAGCCGCCGCTCCTTGTGCCAGCACGGGCACCGGCAGGCACCACCCGCATCCCTCAGCACCCTTCGTCGACCCAGGCCGCCGCTGCCACTCCCGAAGTCTTCAACCCCGGCCGCCAGGACATCGGTTTGGTTGAAGCAGACACCTTAATTATGTCACAGCGTGTGGCTCTACTAATGATGCCCACCAATGCCAAGTAGATAAAAAAAAACACTTGTGATCCTCTCACGCCTGTTGAGCTGCACTCTACACCTGAATCCTGCATGCCTGTTGAGCTGCAGTGGAGTGGACAGTATGCAGGCCACCCACAAAATAGTTTTCTGAATGGACCTGTTGACTGTCTCGGTGGTTTTCTGAATGTGCGTTGCTCTCTTTCTTAAGAAACATGCATGCATGTTCATCGTCTTTTGTCTGGCCAATGTCCGTTCCTCTGCTCTTCTTCGTTGGACAGTCCGGTCCTTGTAATTGCACGGTGGCTTCAGCTCAATTGTCTCATTTTTCAGAGATGCAGACTGTCCCGTGCTATTTTCTTTTTCCGTTTTGCAGTTGTGACTTTTTTTTTCTCTAGACTTCACAGCACTGGTTTCCTTGCATCCCTGAAACCTTAGTATACATGTTAGTTCTATTAATTGTGTTGTCATTTTAATAATTAAAAAAACTACAAAGAAACATGACATTGAGCTATGTTCGTTCCAAAGTTGCCGCGTAGAAGTCATGTGCTAGGGTGCCCTTGCTCAGAGACAAGTGTCTTAGCTCAAAATCTCTCCTACACTCATTTTTGGAAGGGTCTATTGAAAATAAAAGATCAGGCTTTGGCTTATGGTTCCTTCGAAATTAATAATGGAAGGCAACCGTCCATTCAAAGACCTTTATCCCACACTTTATAATATTATATTATGCAAATCGTTCGCATGATACAGTGACTAATGTTATGAGATCAATACTTTTAAATATTTTATTCCAGAGAGCTCTAGTGGGATCCGCATGATATAGTGACCAATGTTATGAGATCAACACCATTGAATATTTCATTCCTTTCAAAAAAAAAAATCATTCCGGAGAGCTCTAGTGGGGGATAAACTTGATGAATGGGAAGTAGCTAAGATCACGCATATCAATTTAACTAATGAGATATATTTATTTATTTGGATGTTACATAACAATGATCAATTACGGTCCTAGGAATACTATGTATTTAGTTTCGTTGAAATTTACTCAAAGCGCATCTTCAAGCACACATGTTGAAACTTGAAAAGTTGCCTTTGTTACTCAAGGTTCAATTTTCCGAATGTCAAAGTCCAGTTTCCAGACCATGAATCTTTGATTGCCAAAGACTACTCAGGTGAAAATTCTCTACTAGTTTATGAGCATGTTATAAGAAAAAAAAGGTTTTACAGAAGTTTCACACCTATATTAAATGTGTTGTAAGAATTGGGTGAAATACTCATTCCCTATAGCCAAATTTTTAGCTACACCAATTCTATCTAGAAATTACACCAAAATAATCACCGTAACCCTAGTGCAAGTTGAGTGTAAATCTAACATAAGTTGACAGCTAAAATTGGAGTGTGGGATAGACGACTTTTCACCCAAACATACATGAAATTGTACCAAAATAACCACATTAACTCTAGTACAAGTTAAATGTAAATTCAGAGTAACTAAAATTGATGTGTTGGAGGGAAAATTTTCACTGGAATCTTAGTTTTATTCCATGCACATTATTTAAAAAGGAAAAAAAAGGAAAAGAAACGGAAAGCCAAACATTCAGGTGGAGGAAAGATTTTACAAAGGCATGATATAGCAGCAGCAACAACAACAACATAGCCTTTTGTCCCAAGCAAGTTGGGGTAGGCAAAGGCATGATATAGCAAAACTACAGAATTAAACCAGCGCAAAATAGCACATTGACAACCACTAATTATCAAAACAACTACGTACACAGCATGATACTGGTCTAAACATCTTAGATAATTCTGCCAAAAAGAAACTCGAGTCGTGATAGCAAACATCAGTTCCAGCTGGGAACTGCACATCTACAGTAGAATACATGGCAAGCAAAGAAGGGTAGAGACACGATTAGCGTTGTCTTTGTCTTTGCTCTCACTGATTTTTCCGATCAGCACTGTTGTTCTCATTCATTCTCCAATCTTGCTATGTACTTATCGTAGAACTTGCCTGCCTTCTCGAGCTCACCAAGCTCGGTGTAGCAATCCGCTATTGCTCCGTATGCTTCAGTGACACCTGCATCCTCTCCGGTCATCTTGGAGATGTTTAGCACCATGGAGTGATAATTTATGGCTTCCTTGTACTTGCCTTGTCTTTGCAAGGATGCCCCTGGAGAATGCAAAGCAACTTCGTTACTTTTCACAAACACATCAGACTGTCTGTGGTTTGCATTTTTGCTGTATGGTGAGGGGGAAAAGAACTTCAAGTTTTTATGGGGGAGACACTAACAATTCTATTATGCTTATATGATCAATTTTTAACTTGGTTAAACATGCCTGAAAACATTTTCCTTCATTATTATTTTTGAACTTGTACTCTTGCATACCATGTAGCATTTAACCAAATAAAAAAAAGGAAGGTATTTTAATACTCTCACAATTCCATGAAACTATCTGCGAAACCAAAGCATGAAACTATAATTTCACAAAATAATGAACAAACCTAATCCTCGTGCTGCCTTCTTCTCTTCAACATGATCACCTAAAGATTGTGCAAGATCAAGAGCTGCCTTAAACTCAGGAAATGCCTTGTCAGGAGCTTGGTTTCTCAGATAGTTCTTCCCAGTCCTGAGATATGCAATTAGGCGCTCTTTCTGAGGATCAACAATAACTTCTGATTCTGGTATCTTACTACCAACTGGGGCATAGCTCAAGGCAGGAGCATAAGATTCAATCTTGGCTTGTCTTCTCAGTGCAGCATTTATCTGACGTAATTGATCATTTAGACGTGCAAGCTCCCCTCTCCTCTGTCTCGCAAGAAGCCCTACAGGATATCTGAATTGTTCAACATGATGCAGAAACCATGCATATAACAAAAAGTCTCGACTATGCAAAATCAACAACCCAGTTATAGTTGAAAGAAACAGGGAAGGTAGTCAGCACAAAAGACTATAATGCCCTAAATAGTTGCAGATACAAAAGAAAACAGGAAATTAGTGGACATAATCCAGTTCTTTCAGACCAAATGGTAGGAGGTCAGTTGGTGGGAGGTGTAGGTGTACACTCCCAGAACCTAAGTTCAAGTCCTCTTCAACTCAAATGTGGGTACTTATTTCCTCTTATTTACAATGATGTCTCTTTTTCACAATAACTGGGTGCAGAAAGTAAGGAAAGCAGGAGTCACTTGGGTAATCGGTAAGATAACTAGGATGCTCCTAAATGTAATTTTCTTTGCATTCCTTATTTGTTGCATTTGCATCTGTTTCAGTTGCTGTGTATTATGTTTAAATTTAACAAAAATGCACTGCTAAATAAGGAAACTGGGGAAAAAGCAATCAAACATAGGTATGATAACTAGGATGCTCCTATATGTAATTTTCTTTGCACTCTGTATTTGTTGCATCTGAATATGCATTTCTATGTATAATGTTTTAAATTTAACAAAATGCACTGCTAAATAAGAAACTGGGGAAGAAGAAATCAAACATAAAAAAGTTGTGTTTGACAAGTATTAACTTGCAAGAGTGCATAGCATGCTCTTGCATTTCCCTGGAATTAGAAGTGATTTAGTGTCTGCTCTTAACGCTCAGATATTTAATCATTTATAACAACAGATGATGTCGATGACCATTAGAAAACATAAACACAGAAGTAAGGAAACCGTCCACTGCGTATTGTCATGCTTAAATCCACAATCAGTTCTCAACCTCCAACCAACGTTCTATGCCTGAAAGATTCTTTTAAGTTAAGAGTGTGATGAGCTTACCTCCAACAGTAGCACCAACCATGGCTATTGCGAACAGCAAAGGCATGTTAGGGAGAGAGTATGCTTGCTCACATGGTTCTGCTATACAACTGGGTGGTAGAACATATATGATACAACTACTGAGAAGACATGCTTTGCTAAAAGAAGAAAATACAACTTCCTGCAACAAGTATAAGAAAATAATGAGTTGCATATCATTATAGCTGAGGTTTCCATACAAAATTTGCAAGGAGAAAAATTTAAGCTGTGTTCAGTAAGACAGTACTAGGTTAGTTTTAATTATTAGGAAAAGTTAAGTCCCCTTAAGCCTTATTTCAAATCAAAGGGTTGTTTATGTTAACAGATGATACATGCTAAAAATAGAGCAAGGGACTCACCATCATACCTGAAGATCGGATATGGATTTCATGAGATCATGTCCATATACACTAGCTGCATGGATGCCATCATTCTTGGAATCGGTGTGATCGGCCAGTGATGGGGCACGCCGAGCCGCAGAACACTTAATAGGACAGGACAGACTTGCAGTGCTGTCAACTAGTAAAGGAAGAAGAAATGATTGCTCTGCATGTCAAAAGTGAACTAGTTACATAAAGTAAAATTTTGCATCCCATTGTGTAAGTATTACAATGACTTTGTCAGAAAGATGAATTCTGAATTTGGTTAATCATGATCAGTGCTGACATCACATTCTAGAAAAAAATACAAAAGAATGAGCAGTAACTTACACATTCTTAATACTGTCAAATACTTCATTAAATTGACCAGCATAATTGGCGGTGTTAACTAAACAGGTGTAAAGTTAAATTCTATCCGGTAGAATGATTATATTAACTTAACAATGTGATCCTATGGAAACAATACATGCATGTGCCTTGCAACAAAAAGGTGGGATTTTCCTTTCCCGGTTTTCATGCAGAACCACAAAGCAAGGACGAAACATGAAAGATCAAATGGCAATACTCTTCTAGCAAGCAAAGACTTTACAAACTTAAATTTAGTGCTTTTGTTACAATAGCGCTCGTTTTAAGCACATAGCACAAGTAGCCAGAGATATATGCTGCTACATTCAAAGAAATGGAGAGATGTGGACCTGATAGAAGTAAGTTTTAGAACAGAGGCTACTCTCAGGCTAGCCTCTGCCGTTATTTCACATGATCACCTCAAAGGTCAAAGCTGTATTTCCTTTTAAAGGGAGTGCATATTGAATAAGAGCCCCTCAATTAACAAAAGCACCTAGCTAAGCATTAGCACAGCTATTACTTTAGTCAAACAACACCTCTTAGGATAATCCTGCCTTCCTCTCTCACATCACAAGAAAGAGCAAGAAAAAGTTGCTAACACTAGTTAATCGTCGGGGTTCCAAAAAGCGGCACTAAGCGCACGCTTCAGCGCTAAGCGGACGAGTAGCGCTTCGCTAGCGCTCCCAAAGCGGCGCGACAGCAGCGGCTGCTGGCTCGCGCTGCCGGCCGGCCGCGCGCGGCGCGTGGCGCAGCCGCAGGGGCCGTGCGCCGTCGACGGTCCAGCGGAGGCGGGAGGGGAGAGGGAGGTGCGTACGCAGGGTCGCCGGCCGGTGTGCGGAGGACGGAAGCGAGGGAGCGAGGCGACTGGCGAGAGGCGGGAGGAGGAGCCGCTGACGCCGCCACCGAGCCTGGGACTTCCCCGCCGTCGCTGAGAGCCCGAGCCCGAGCCTGAGCGCCGCCTCCGTCGCCTTCATGCCGAGCGCGAGTGGGGGAGGGAGCAGAAGATGGAGTGCCAGCGCTGCGAGGAAGATAAGAAACGGCAGCGGCTATCAGGCTGTGTGCCTTAGAAACCGGGTTTATATTTCACATATAAATCTTAATGTTTACATTCCAGCTCTTACATCGACACCTTTGAAGAAAAGAAAAATTACAACTTAGTCCTTGTAAGATCCTCACGGTCGTTTTTGCAGCCACACGATGCGCTCCTGTCGCACCAAAAGATGGAGAGGAGACATGCCGTGCTTGCAACTTGAAGCCGACCTCCATCCCGATGAAGAAACATCACAAATTTTCGTTGCCATCAGGAGCAGCACACCGAACACATCGACATGCTCTATAGTCGTTGAACGCCCTGGCTGAACAAGATGGCCACCGGCCATCGCATCAACAGGAGACAAGGAATCTGGCACCTCAAAAACTGCTAACAACCCCGGCTCACGGGATGACGACACAACCCAAAGGGGAATTAAACCACCAGAACAAGTGGGAAACAAAAGCCAACCCGATTTCTCGGCACGTTGGTAGACATACCTCCCAAGACTCTCACCGGAGAAGCCAACATCGGTGCAAATGCTGACGGAGACGAGGGAGGGATAAGAAGAGAACCCGACGAGATCTGGAGCAGCTAGGTCCCCAGATCCGGCGAGCTCATACCTCTGCAGCTCTTTGCTAGCACTAGAGCTTGCACCAACGAGGCGGAGGAGCTAGAGAAGCTTATTCCATGGACGTAGTGCCGCCTCCACCCTGCGAGCACCTCGTGAACCTACTGTTCTTCACGCCGCCGTCAAGAAATGAAGAACCCTAGCCCTAAACTAGTTAACAAGGATAAAGGTATGTACACCGGCCATCGATCCTGCGGCTCCTCTCCACCTCCGGCACCAAAACGGTTGCCAGATGCGAGGAGGAGCTGGTGAGATCGATGCTGGGAGCAAATCCCCGCCACCCTTGTGAACTGTAGCAAGGGGATAGGAGAGGAGCTGGAAGAGTCGCAACTCACCCCGGCTATGTGCCTTAGTGCTAGGGTAAAGACTATGTTGTGGTGCGTGGCTTTTTTAGATGGGCCACTAAATGAAAGCCCATACCATCTCTTTTCTTTTTCATTTCTTTTTTCTTTCTTACATATTTTGACAAATTAGCACATAATCTATATTTATATATCTACGATAACATATTTATCTGCGATTTCGTGAAGCCACATCAATCTCAATTATCCTCTATTGATCCCCATGTATCTATAATTAAAATTCTTTGGTCCACTAGAAGACATTTGATTTTAACCTAGACTAATGTCCATTGGGCTTCCTAGCCTCTTGTCACGGTCTCGCTACAAATCGGACATATAGCTTGAGAATTGGAGACCTAGGGAGAGAAGCAGGAATGGGCCGAAGAACATAAATAGATTTCTTTGAGGTTTTAGAGTTTCAGTTCTTCGTTAGATGACACAACGGCCTCTGGCATTATATACCAGCCCGATTCCTACAATATATACTGCTCGTTAACTCACCGTCATCTCACACCACTACGGCTTAGCTGTCACCATTACCTACCTTGACTGATGTTGTTTCCTCTGTTGCCAAACGTGCAATAGTACTCATCGCCCTCCTTGCCCTCTCATTTGTGGCCTTGGCTTTGCCCCTCCCTCGAAAAGCTGCTTGTCCCCAAGCAACAGTGGATGGAAATCACCACCAGAGATCATGAGCTTCCTCCCACGCCGTTAAGGTTGGTGAGTGATCAGACCACTACACCTAAATTTGTGACATTGAAGAATATCCTTTCTACACCATACGTGAAGCTAGAAAATGGATGGATGGGCTGGACAATCATGGAAGAATCATTTGGAACCAAAGTGATATCATCATCCTTTAAATTCATGTAGCCACGCGCAGAGAAATCATTTAGTTTAATGTATCTCAGATGTTTTGAGTTCTGTGATGTTAGGGACCCCATTAGTGTCTTCACGACCCAATTACATAGCCAAGAGACTTGTGAGATAATGATTAGGGCCCATTTGTAGCCCCTAGATGTTTTTTTATAAAAAGTCCCATAGGGGGAAATTGTGAAAAATTCCCCTCTCACACCCCCTACAAAAGGGCAAGAGGGGGCGGAGAGGACCTGGCCATTCATTCATTTGCTCTTTTTTAATTGCTCTCCACTCTCATTTCTAATTTGTTTGGGTTTAGAAATGCTTAAGCACGCTTAAACTCTAGGTCGTAGGTCATTAATCGCTTAGCGCTTAATGCCTTTTGTAACCTTGATTATTGACATGTTTAACAACAGGCCATCTACCACAGCAAATTACCACCACAAACAAAAGGCTACGGGGAAAGGATCTGGTTGCCAAAAGTTGCCATCTGCCCAGACAAGCTAAAAAGTATGTGATATTACTCCATCCATTTCAAATTATAAGTCATTTCAAGATTCTTGGAAAATCAAAACATCTCAAGTTTGATCAAAATTATAGAGAGAATTATAAAAATTTATGATATCAAATAGTTATACTATGAAAATATAACTAACTAGCAGGGACCCGTGCAAAGCACGGGTTTTTTTATGGCGCATACTGTTTATGAAGGGTGTGTACTTTTCACAGCGGGTCTCTACTATTCATAATATCGGGTCTGCACTTTTTGCACCAGGTATTTACTGTTCATAACAGGTCTATACTGTTCATAATACTGGGTTTGTACTGTTCATGGATCCGGCGCTGTTAATGTACGGTGATATGTGAGGGGAGGGGCGGTATACAACTTTAAAAGTAGGAGGTAGATGAAGATTCTAGTTGACATCATAAATGTTATTATATTATCATAACAAACTTGAGATGGTTTGACTCTACAAGATTCTTGAAATGACTTATAATTTGGAACAGAGAGAGTACATCATAAATCTAAGCCTAGATACGTAAAAGAACTGTGGCTGAGCCACTGTTCTTCACATCAAGGATCAGTGCAGGTCAATTTCAGGAACAAAAAAGATAGATAGAAATGTATTGGAGAAGAGAAAACATGGGTGAATCGGTGAAAGTCCCTAGTTTGGTTTTGGCTAATTGATGAAACCTAGGACTAACCTTTGTATCTAAGTGGATGATTTAGATAAAGGTGGTCATTGAATATGAGACATAACATTGACTCATATGGCCAAAATGGTGAAAACCAAGATGAAGCTTGGCTCGATGAACCGGTTGTGAAGGGCAAGTCAAGGCTTCGAAGTGAAGGACTATGCGATGGTGAAGCTTGAGCAAGACTTGGCGCCGACGGACCGATGCAACGGTGAAGAGCAAGTGAAGTCAAGGTCGATGGATCGAGACGGTCATGTGATGATATGAAATGGATCATATCATTTGGAGGAACAAAATGGGCTCAAGGCAAAGGTATAATCATAGGGCCATTTTGTTTTACACTCAAGACACCATAGAGGGTGTGAGTGGTTTAGGATCGATAGCCGAACTATTAAGAGGGGAAGTCTTATCGGTTACTCGATGCACGGGTGCCACTAGGTGAATTCATGAAGTGCATTGCATGTAGGGCCTAGTGAGCTAACTGGAAAATCTTTGAAAATGATTGAGAAAAAGCTAACACATAAGCAAATGGAGGTGTACACTTGTTGGTGTTGGCACATTTGTAAAGGTAGCATTGGTCACGCTGTGGTTTGCAGGATAGAGATGGGTTTGGGTCCCTATTTTCCACCTAGTGGCGCTGTGGTCAGGCGATTTCAGGGAAATGAAATGCCTATTTTCCACTACGCCGGAAGTCGAAAAGAAACGGAGGCGAACGGAGGTCACCAGCGTAATCGGACGCTGGACCAGACGCGGTTACGGTTTGACCGGACGTGTCCGGTCAGTTCAACGCTGCTGTCAGGCGAGCGGGCTAGGGTTTGCAATCGGCGCGTCCGGTCACTCGTGGGACCGGAGCGTCCGTTCGAGCACCAGAGGAATAGTGCGTGGCGAAGGGCTGAGCGGACGCGCGGCGCGTCCGGTCACACGCGATCGGACGCGTCCGGTCGTGAGGGGAGCTTACTGGACTCCGACCGGACGCTGGCTCTGTCGCGTCCGGTCGTTGCGTGAAGCGCGTCCGGTCGATGCGTCGCGGGCGCGCGGCACTGTGAAAATCCTATGTTTGGTGTTGGTAATTAGTGACAATACCTAAGTACTAATCCTATGCCTAAGTTGTATGTAGCATATGAGGATTAGTACATTCCAAGGTTGGTGGCAAGATGGACATGGTGATCATGATGGCCACACTTGGATTTGGACGCAACCCTACGTGATCAAGGCAAAGGTATATGCTTAAGGGTTGTGTTTTAGTAACCAAGACACCTAGTGGGTGTGGTTACATTATAGGATAGATAGTCGTACTATAAAGAGGGGAATGACGCGTCTATTGAACTCCTAAGTGCCTCTAGGTGTGCATTTCATGTCATATGCATTTGGATAGAACTAATAACGCCTTGAAAAATGATTGTGAAAATGCTAACACACATGCACATGGTGATGATCACTTGGTGATGTTAGCACGTTTGCGAAGGCGGTGGAGTTTGAGCGGTAGAGAGAATTTGGGGTCCTCTCTCCCTCCCGCCGAGCTTGCGAGGTGGGATTCAGGCGTTTTCGAGGAATTGAAACGACTATTTTCCACTACGCCGGAAGTCGGAAAAAGAAACGGAGGCGAACGGAGGTCACAGTAGTGACCGGACGCTGGACCGGACGCGGTCACTGTTTGACCGGACGCGTCCGGTCAGTGTCCAGTGTCTTCGCGTGTTTCAGTTGTTTGATCGGACGCGAGGCGCGTCCGGTCATAGTCGATCGGACGCGTCCGGTCGTCCAGGGAGCTTACTGGACTCCAACCGGACGCGGGCACTGTGGCGTCCGGTCGGTTCACCAGCGCGTCCGGTCACTGTTTCGTTGTGCGCGGCTCGGAGTTGACCAGCGCGTCCGGTCAGTCACGGGACCGGCGCGTCCGGTCGCGACCAGCGCGTCCGGTCGCTGCGACCAGCGCGTCCGGTCAATGTTTCGAAAACTAGCCGTTGCGTGACCGGCGCGTCCGGTCAGTTGGACCAGCGCGTCCGGTCAGTGCGACTGCTGCTGAATTAAGTTCCTAACGGCTATATTCGAAGGGGTACGTCTATATATACTCGTTGGCCGGCTCAAGGCTCCCTCTCTTGGACATTTGACATACTTGTGAGCACTTTGAGTTAAGCAACTCCCCTCCCACTCATCTCTCTTGCTTCTTTGCATATTCGAAGTGAGATTGAGTGATCCAAGTGCATTTGCATTGTGAGATTGCATCTAGTTGGCACTTGGTGGTTGATTTGCTGCGGGATTCTTGTTTCTCTTGGTGGTTGCCGCCACCTAGACGGCTTGGAGCAGCTTGGAGGCGTTGGCAAGAGTTGGTGATTGTTCTTGGCCACCTCCGGTGATTGTGAGGGGTTTGTGCCTACCTCGGCGAAGCGCCAAAGGCAACATTAGTAAATTGCTCGTGTCATTGCAACCTTTTGTCATTTGGTAGGTTCTTGTGGCGCCTTTTGAGAGGCTCGGTGTGAGACCGATTAGCCACCGAACCACGTGGTGAAAAGGGACATAACGGGGACTAGCGTGCCGGCAAGCACGTGAACCTCGGGATAAATCTTCGTGTCATCACTTTCATATTGTGATTGATTGATCCCGGTGTTCGGTTGTTTTGGTATTCATTGTTGATCATATTGGTTGGCTCAATACTTCGCCCCTCGGTGAAACCTTCCTAACTCAACTCCGCATTACTTTCTTAGTTATCTTTGCTAGCTAGTTTGCTTTGCTAGAGTAGCTCTTTTGTGTAGCTTGCTAGTTGTAGTTGTAGTTACCTTCTTGGTTTAACTTGTGCGGTTGAGTGCCAATATACTAGAATTGTGAATTGGATAGGTGGCTTGCAAACACCCCATAGGCTAAGCAAAACTCGCATCTCGCTATTTGTTGTATTGATAAACTTGTTTAGCTTGTCTTTGTAGAAAATTTTAAAAGGCTATTCACCCCCCTCTAGCCATCAAGACCTTTCAAGTGGTATCGGAGCCGTGGTCACCGTTTGCAAGGCTTAACAACCTCGGTGCAAGATGGCTCAAGTTATGTTCAATCATGTTAATGGCAAGCCTCCATTCTTTGATGGCATCTCTTCCTTTAATCATTGGAAAAGGAAGATGAAGCAATATCTAGGCAATATACATGAGAAGGTTTGGGATGTGACCAATGAAGGATACATCATTCTTGATGAAGAAAATCTCACTCCAAATGACCGCATCAACAAACAATGCAACACGGCGGCACTTGACACAATCTACCGTGCCATTGATGACAAAGTATTTGAGCAAATCAAAGATCTTAAAAAGGCAAATGAGCTTTGGATAAGGCTTGAAGAAACATATGAAGGCACTTCAACGGTAAAAAGTGCCAAGCTATATATGCTCAAGGACAAGTTCTCCACGTTCAAGATGAAGGATGATGAATCCATCCCGGAGATGTTCTATAGGCTCCAAGTCATTGTCAATGATCTCAAGGGCTTGGAGAGAAGGTTGAGGACAAGGACTTCTCACACAAGTTCTTGATGTGCTTACCCAAGAAGTTTGCCACCTTGAGAAGAATGATCTTTAGAGAGGGATTGGACAAGGTCAAACCAACCGATGTGCTTGGAGATATAATGACCGATGCCCAATACAATGATGATGAAGATGAGGTAGAAGAGAAGGAGACCAAGGTCAAGCAAGAGAAGCCCATTGCATTCAAGGCTTCATCTTCTAAGGGCAAGAGCAAGGTGGAGAGTGATGATGATGATCCATTCGATGATGAGACCATGGCCCTCCTAGTGCACAAGATGGGAAGGTTCATGAAGAAGAAAGGATATGGGGCAAGGAAGAGAAGGGACTTCATGAAGACAAAGGAGGTGCTTTGCTACAATTGCAATAGCCCCGATCATGTAGTGGCAAAGTGCCCCTATGAAGACAAAAGATATCATGATGGGGAGTTGAAGTTGAAGAAAAACAAGAAGGACAAGAAGGAGAAGAAAGAAAAGAAGAGCTTCACTATCAACAAGAAGAAGAAAGGTGGTGGCTATGTAGTCACTTGGGATAGTGATAACTCCGATAGTGATGATGATAACTCTAGTGATGATGAGAGGAACACTCGGCGAGCCATTGCAAGCATCGCCCTCTCCAACAAGTCATCCATCTTCGACACTACATCGACATGCCTTATGGCCAAGCCTACCAAGGTAAAATATGATGATAGTGATGATGATTCTTGTGCTAGTGATGGTTGTAGGAGTGATGATGAGGAGGATGAGGACTACTCCAAAGATGATCTATTAGGCATAATAGATCAAATGAGCAAGGGCTATAAGAGAACAACCAAGAAGTGCAAAATCTTGGAGCAAGAGCTCATTGCCAAGAGTAATGAAAATGATGCCTTGATGGAGGAGCTTGTTGCTCTAAAAAAGAGTAAGGAGTGCAAAGGAATTGAACAAGAGCTTAAAGCTCTTAGGAAATCCTTTGATGAGCTAGAGGCCTCTCGTGAGTGTCTAAAGGAAGACCACGAGGACCTTGAAGTTGCTCACACTAGGCTTAAGGAAGCCCACTCCTCTCTACTTGAGCTCATTAAGGAGAAGGACCTCAAGTTGGAGAAGCTCATGAAGGAAGCTAAGGAGGAGCAAGTGATTGTCACTTGTGATATTGGACTAACATGTGATATTATTGATGATTCTTTATTTTATTTGTTGGTCCTACTAATGCTTCATGTAGCTTATCATCATCCACCACAACCAACTCTACATCTACTACTAGTGATGCATCGCTTGTGGTTGAGAATGAGACTCTCAAGAGAGAGGTGGATGATCTCACCCGCGCATTAGGCAATGCCTATGGTGGGGATGTCCGCTTGCTAAAATACTTGGGTAGCCAAAGGTTCTCTCTTAACAAAGAGGGTTTGGGCTATACTCCTAAGAAGGGCAAGGCGGCTTTTGCTACTCCAAAGTCTCGCTTTGTGAAGAGCAATGGTCGTTATTGCAATAGATGCAAGCAAGTTGGGCATCTAGAGATTAATTGTAATAAAATAAACAAGAACAACAATAAGTTTCATGCTAAAATGGATTACATTCCTTTTGATTCTTGTTATGTGCTTACCAAGGGTGAGAAAGGTGTGCATACTAGGTTTGTTGGTACACCAATTGTTGGTCCAAATAAGAAGGCCATTTGGGTACCAAAGAGCTTAGTTACTAACCTCCAAGGACCCAAACAAGTATGGGTACCTAAGAAACATTAATTTATTTTGTAGGTAAATTACAAGGCCAGAGGAAGACATTGGGTGCTTGATAGTGGGTGCTCTCAACATATGACCGGTGATTCAAGAATGTTCAACTCTCTCAAATCAAATGATAGTGGTATTGATAGTATCACATTTGGTGACAATAGCAAGGGTGATGTGAAGGCTCTTGGAAGGATTGCAATCTCAAATGATCATAGCACTTCCAATGTGCTCCTAGTTGAAAAGTTGAACTTCAATCTTCTCTCGGTTGCTCAATTGTGTGATCTAGGTTTCAAGTGCATATTTGGTGTTGATGATGTGGAGATAGTTAGTGTTGATGGCTCCAATTTGATCTTCAAGGGCTTTAGATATGAGAATCTATACTTGGTTGATTTCAATGCTAGTGACACTCAACTCTCAACATGCTTGCTCACCAAATCAAGTATGGGTTGGTTATGGCATAGAAGACTTGGTCATGTTGGCATGAAGCAATTGAACAAGTTAGTGAAGCATGACTTAGTTAGAGGCTTGAAGGATGTCACATTTGAGAAGGATAAGCTATGTAGTGCATGTCAAGCCGGAAAGCAAGTGGGCAACACTCATCCATTGAAGAGCATTATGAGTACTTCCAAGGCATTTGAGTTGTTGCACATGGATTTATTTGGGCCAACTACATATACAAGCATTGGTGGCAACAAGTATGGCTTTGTGATTGTGGATGATTTCACTAGATACACATGGGTATTCTTTCTTGGGGACAAGAGTGATGTATTTGACATATTCAAGAAGTTCATCAAGAGAGTACAAAATGAGTTTGAGACCACAATCAAGAAAGTGAGAAGTGACAATGGAAGTGAGTTTAGAAACACAAGAGTTGATGAGCTATGTGATGAGCTTGGAATCAAACATCAATTTTCGGCTAAGTATACACCTCAATCTAATGGCCTAGTTGAGAGAAAGAATAGAACTTTGATTGATATGGCAAGATCAATGTTGAATGAGTATAATGTGAGTCATTCATTTTGGGCCGAAGCAATCAACACGGCTTGCTTCTATAGCAATCGCCTCTATTGCCACAAATTCCTAGAGAAGACACCATATGAGATCTTAAATGGAAGAAAGCCCAACATTGCATACTTTCGGGTATTTGGTTGCAAATGCTACATCTTGAAGAAGGGCACTAGATTGAGCAAGTTTGAGAAGAAATGTGATGAAGGATTCTTACTTGGTTATTCCACTACTAGCAAAGCTTATAGAGTTTAGAATTTGGCTAGTGGTTTACTTGAGGAAGTTCATGATGTTGAGTTTGATGAAACAAATGGCTCTCAAGATGAGGAAAATAACTTGGAAGATGTGAGAGGAACTCAATTGACCAATGCTATGAAAGAAATGGATATTGGTGATATTAGGCCAAAGCAAGTAATTGATGTGGATGACAACAAAGATCAAGTGCTCCAAAGTCCAATTACACAAGCTAGTGGGTCTCTAATGCAAAATCAAGCTAGTACATCATCTCAAGTGCAACAAGATCAACAAGTGGCTAGTTCATCATCTCCAACTCATGATCAACATCAACATCCAAGCAATCAAGTGCAAGTGCTTCAACCAACCAACATTGCTAGAGACCATCCATTAGATTCCATCATTAGTGACATACAAAGGGGAGTTCAAACTAGATCAAGATTGGCATCATTTTGTGCTCACTCTTCTTTTGTGTCAATGGAAGAACCCAAGGACATTGATAAAGCATTGAGAGATCCGAATTGGGTAAATACAATGCATGAAGAGCTCAACAATTTTAAGAGAAATGAAGTATGGGAACTAGTTGAGAGACCTAAGGATCACAATGTCATTGGAACAAGATGGGTCTTTCGGAACAAGCAAGATCAAGATGGAATAGTAGTAAGGAACAAAGCAAGACTAGTGGCTCAAGGTTACACACAAATAGGGGGTCTTGACTTTGGTGAAACTTATGCCCCGGTTGCAAGATTGGAAGCAATTAGGATCTTACTTGCCTATGCTTGTGCTCATAATATCAAGCTATATCAAATGGATGTGAAGAGTGCATTTCTCAATGGGTACATTCAAGAGGAGATGTATGTGGAGCAACCTCCCGGTTTTGAAGATGACAAGAAACCCAACCATGTGTACAAGTTAAGGAAAGCTTTGTATGGATTGAAGCAAGCACCTAGAGCATGGTATGAAAGATTGAGGGACTTCTTGCTAACCAAAGGATTTGTCATGAACAAAGTGGATACTACTCTCTTCACTAAGAAGATTGGGAAAGACTTGTTTGTATTGCAAATATATGTTGATGATATCATATTCGGTTCAACCAATCAAGATTATTGTGATGAGTTTGGAAAAATGATGGTAAAGGAATTTGAAATGTCAATGATTGGTGAACTTAGTTTCTTTCTTGGACTTCAAATCAAACAAATGAAGGAAGGAACATTTGTGAGCCAAACCAAGTACATCAAAGATATGCTCAAGAAGTTTGGCATGGAAGATGCAAAGGGCATTACAACCCCAATGGGCACTAGTGGAAGTTTGGATAGTGACAAGAGTGGCAACATGGTGGATCAAAAGCTTTATAGATCAATGATTGGTAGCCTACTCTATGTGACGGCATCAAGACCCGATGTGATGTTTAGTGTATGCATGTGTGCAAGATTTCAAGCCTCAACAAGAGAAAGTCATTTGAAGGCAACAAAGAGAATATTGAGGTATTTGAAGCATACACAAGATGTTGGATTATGGTATCCCAAAGATGCAAGCTTTGAGCTAGTTGGATATTCGGATTCCGACTATGCCGGTGACAAAGTGGAGAGAAAGAGCACTTCCGGGACTTGTCAATTGTTGGGAAGATCACTTGTCTCATGGTCATCCAAGAAGCAAAATAGTATTGCACTATCTACCGCCGAAGCCGAATACATTGCCGCGGGTAGTTGTTGTGCACAAATCTTGTGGATGAAGGCAACATTGAAGGATTTTGGAATCAACTTCAAGAATGTGCCATTGCTATGTGACAATGAAAGTGCCGTGAAGCTAACCAACAATCCGGTTCAACATCAAAGAACAAAGCATATTGATGTTCGTCATCATTTTATTAGAGATCATCAACAAAAGGGTGACATTGCTATTGAGAGTGTGGGCACCGAAGATCAACTAGCCGATCTATTCACCAAGCCACTTGATGAGAAGAGATTTCACAAGCTAAAGAATGAGTTGAACATAATTGACTTCTCCAACATGAGTTGATGCACCCCATATATGACATGCCTCTCCTTCGAGCCCCAAGGTATAATTGGTTGACATGTCATTCATTCTATACTAAGGACATGTTTAGTGCATCTAGTCATGATTTCTTTGTTCTAGGCTCATTCATGAAAATCAAATGAATTTGAAGTTTATATGGTGCCACTATTGTTTCCATGACTTGTATGATCTAGTGGTAGCATATAACTTGTTTGCGAGCTTGTGATCCTAAGTGTTTAATCTAGATCACTTGTCTAAATATTTACTTCAACATGGTGCATGATAACCCTTCTAGTGAGGTGTGAAGAAGCTTGCCCTTGGATCAAACCGAAGCATTTTATTTATGCAAGCAATCTAGGTTGAATCACAAACTTGATCCTCACCCCATAATTCAACATGATAATCTGTCTAAAATTGGTCCCTTGTGGTCATTGGTGCCAAAGGGGGAGAAAATTATTGTTCATAAAGATAGAACTCAAAGGGGGAGAAGCACAAATGGGGAGAAAAATGTTGTTCACAAAGTGAGAAAACCTAAAGAGGAGAATTGATAAAAGAAGGGGATCAACTAAAATTTTGAGCACACAAGTAGGGGGAGCAAGCTCTTAAACATGAATGTTGCATTTCCTTGTGCACTTCATATGTATGATGCATAGTTATGCATTTCTTTTTCTCCGATACATTGCTTGTGTGGTGACTTGCTAGTATAATTTGAATGGTGTATTGAAGTACTAGCATGAATAGGAAGAAGTTAGATTTTTTCTTGCTTCATGTTTTCCAAAGTGGTACTAGAGCCTTGCTTATAATGTTGATCTCACGAGGTTTCTAGTTATGTTTGCACTTTTCCAAGTGGTATCTAACTACACAAGGTGCTAAGATGGTATTTATCGCTACTCCGATGGTATCACGCTTCAAAGGTCTATAATCTAAAAACACTTAGCACCTATTGATAGTCAATGCTCCTATATTTTTTTTTCTATCTAAGCATGTATGCTTCCTAAATCCAAACATATAGCATACATGTAGGGGGAGCCATTGCTATCAATTTGAATTCATGATCACATGTCCATAATTCTTACACATGGTAATATACTTGGATAATGTGACATGGGTTCAATCAAAATTTTATCATAATATCTTTGTGAAAGGGTTGTCACCAATTACCAACAAGGGGGAGATTGAAAATCCTATGTTTGGTGTTGGTAATTAGTGACAATGCCTAAGTACTAATCCTATGCCTAAGTTGTATGTAGCATATGAGGATTAGTACATTCCAAGGTTGGTGGCAAGATGGACATGGTGATCATGATGGCCACACTTGGATTTGGACGCAACCCTACGTGATCAAGGCAAAGGTATATGCTTAAGGGTTGTGTTTTAGTAACCAAGACACCTAGTGGGTGTGGTTACATTATAGGATAGATAGTCGTACTATAAAGAGGGGAATGACGCGGCTATTGAACTCCTAAGTGCCTCTAGGTGTGCATTTCATGTCATATGCATTTGGATAGAACTAATAACGCCTTGAAAAATGATTGTGAAAATGCTAACACACATGCACATAGTGATGATCACTTAGTGATGTTAGCATGTTTGCGAAGGCGGTGGAGTTTGAGCGGTAGAGATAATTTGGGGTCCTCTCTCCCTCCCGCCGAGCTTGCGAGGCGGGATTCAGGCGTTTTCGAGGAATTGAAACGACTATTTTCCACTACGCCGGAAGTCGGAAAAAGAAACGGAGGCGAACGGAGGTCACAGTAGTGACCGGACGCTGGACCGGACGCGGTCACTGTTTGACCGGACGCGTCCGGTCAGTGTCCAGTGTCTTCGCGTGTTTCAGTTGTTTGATCGGACGCGAGGCGCGTCCGGTCATAGTCGATCGGACGCGTCCGGTCGTCCAGGGAGCTTACTGGACTCCAACCGGACGCGGGCACTGTGGCGTCCGGTCGGTTCACCAGCGCGTCCGGTCACTGTTTCGTTGTGCGCGGCTCAGAGTTGACCAGTGCGTCCGGTCAGTCACGGGACCGGCGCGTCCGGTCGTGACCAGCGCGTCCGGTCGCTGCGACCAGCGCGTCCGGTCAGTGTTTCGAAAACTAGCCGTTGCGTGACCGGCGCGTCCGGTCAGTTGGACCAGCGCGTCCGCTCAGCGCGACTGCTGCTGAATTAAGTTCCTAACGGCTATATTCGAAGGGGTACGTCTATATATACTTGTTGGCCGGCTCAAGGCTCCCTCTCTTGGACATTTGACATACTTGTGAGCACTTTGAGTTAAGCAACTCCCCTCCCACTCATCTCTCTTACTTCTTTGCATATTCGAAGTGAGATTGAGTGATCCAAGTGCATTTGCATTGTGAGATTGCATCTAGTTGGCACTTGGTGGTTGATTTGCTGCGGGATTCTTGTTTCTCTTGGTGGTTGCCGCCACCTAGACGGCTTGGAGCAGCTTGGAGGCGTTGGCAAGAGTTGGTGATTGTTCTTGGCCACCTCCGGTGATTGTGAGGGGTTTGTGCCTACCTCGGCGAAGCGCCAAAGGCAATATTAGTAAATTGCTCGTGTCATTGCAACCTTTTGCCATTTGGTAGGTTCTTGTGGCGCCTTTTGAGAGGCTCGGTGTGAGACCGATTAGCCACCGAACCACGTGGTGAAAATGGACACAACGGGGACTAGCGTGCCGGCAAGCACGTGAACCTCGGGATAAATCTTCGTGTCATCACTTTCATATTGTGATTGATTGATCCCGGTGTTCGGTTGTTTTGGTATTCATTGTTGATCATATTGGTTGGCTCAATACTTCGCCCCTCGGTGAAACCTTCCTAACTCAACTCCGCATTACTTTCTTAGTTATCTTTGCTAGCTAGTTTGCTTTGCTAGAGTAGCTCTTTTGTGTAGCTTGCTAGTTGTAGTTGTAGTTACCTTCTTGGTTTAACTTGTGCGGTTGAGTGCCAATATACTAGAATTGTGAATTGGATAGGTGGCTTGCAAACACCCCATAGGCTAAGCAAAACTCGCATCTCGCTATTTGTTGTATTGATAAACTTGTTTAGCTTGTCTTTGTAGAAAATTTTAAAAGGCTATTCACCCCCCTCTAGCCATCAAGACCTTTCACACTGTGCGATCGGCGCGTTCGGTTGGTTGAGCAGCGCGTCCGGTCACGCGATGACCATTGGAACGCTGAGTCGACCGTTGAGGTCTAGCGGCCGCAGTTGAAACTGGATGGACACGTGGACGGTGTAGGGCGACCGGACGCGGTGCAGCGCGTCCGGTCAGTTCGACCGGTGCGTCCGGTCATCCCGAAAAACGCCCAGTAAAGTGGCAACGACTAGTTTTGAGAGTGAGAGTTATAAATACGTATTGGCCGGCCCTTGGAGAGGTCTCTTGGCATTTCTAACACTCTTGTGCATCCTTTGAGCTAAAGCATCTCCTCCCACTCATCTCTCTTGCTTGATTGCAAATCAAAAGTGAGATTGAGTGATCCCAAAGTGCATTGCATAGCTTGGGGGCATCTAGTGGCACTTGTGGGTGGTTTAGCCGGTGAATTTCTTGTTACTCTTGGAGAGCACCGCTCCTAGCCGGCTTGAAGATTGTTGGAGGTGTTGGAAAGAGAAGGTGTTTGTTCTTGGCCACCTCCGGTTGATTGTGAGAGGTTCTTGTGCTTTCCTCGGCGGGACGCCAAAAGCAATTTTAGTGGAATGCGCGTGTCATTGAGTTACCTCACTTGAGAGTAGTATCTTGCGGTGCCTTGCGGGGTGTGCCTTGAGGGGCAAGTGACTTAGGGACACACCGGGAAACCATCTAAGTGTTGGTCGACACAACCGGTGACGTAGCTTGTCGGTGCACAAGTAAACACCGGGTGAACAAAAAATATTATGTCTCTTGTTTCCCGGTGATTGGTCTTCATATTGTGTGGTTGTCAATATTGATTGATTGTATATCATTTTGGTGATTGGCAACATCTTCACTCCACCGTCGGTATAAGAATCACAATCCTCTCTGTTACACTTACTTTTATTAGATTATCTTGTGTAGCTCTAGTGGTAGCTTTGCTAGTAGTGTTATTAGCTTGCTCTCTAGTGTTTAATTAGTGACATAGCTCTTGTGTGAACTAGAGATCATAATCTACTAGACTTGTGGATAGGAGGCTTGCATCACATCCCTTGGCTAAGCAAAACTCGCTTTACGTCGTTTGTTATTCTAACAAGTTTGTCTAGTGTCATTTGTAGAATTTTTTATAGGCTATTCACCCCCTCTAGCCATTTAGGACCTTACAATCGAAAGGAGCGAAACGTGTGAGAACGACGTTTATTTTGTGACAAGCATATAAGGCTAGAATGACACTTATTTAGTGCAAACTCTAATACACGACGAGCGCGCGTGACCCGTTGCCCTCCTTGAACTCGCCTCCTCCTCACGTCCTTCTCCTTCCTCCACAGCCTCTCTTCCTCCGGCTTGCGCACGTCCCACTGAAAGATCCTTATTTGGTTTTGGTAATTGAGTGACAACCTAAGTAGACTAATACGTGGTTATATGTTTACCGTTGCACTGGCTGGCAGGTGGGGCCTGGACCTTGCACGCTGTGGGCAGCCGCAGCGCACGGTTGCCGTCGACGGCGACGCCGAGCGACGCGGCCGTGCCGGCGACCACCATGCAGAGTAGCCCGGGCTGGACCGCAGCATGCCCGACACGGCCGAGCAGCACGACCCGTCGGGCGCCATCTCGTTGCCCGACATGTAGTCCATGAACGGGTTCAGGCTGACGAGCTCCGGCATGCAGCCCGAGCCGGACGGCGCCTGCTGCGCCGCGCACTGCCACGCCAGGACCCCGGCCGCCACGAGGGCCAGGGTAAGGCCGCGCGCGGCGACGTGATAAGCTGCCGCCATTGGCTGGATTCGGTTGACTGGTGGGAGCGTGTCTTCGCATCGGAAGTGGTTGTGGTATGATTTGTAGTGACGATCATGTGATTGGCAGGTCGAAACATGTTGAATTGGGTGTGCGCTGTTGCATCGATACATGGAGAGTTTTTGTTTCCGTATGTAGTAAGAAGGATTGTGAAGAGATTTGCAGCTGAGCTGATCGGGGTGATGCATGGAGGATCCGCCAAGGGTATTACTCAGGGATAGTGTCGTCGGAGAGGAAGCTGTACATGACCATGTCCCTGGCGCGTCCCTTGTGCCAGCAGTGCCGGCGCAGCACGCCCTCGCGGCGGAACCCGGCCTTCTCCGCCACGCGCTACAACGCCGGGTTGCCCACGTCCCCCAGCGCCTCCACGCGCCACAGGCCCTCGGGCTCCAGGTCCGCGAACACGTCCCTTAGCGCGCGCCTCACGGCCGCGATCGCCACGCCCTTGCCCCAGTGCGCGCGCGCCAGCACGTAGCCGAGCTCCCCGCGGCAGCGCTCCGGCGTGGGGGACAAGGACACCGCGCCGCCGACGGCGCCGGAGACGCAGATGGCGCGGAACCACGGGTGCGGGAGCACGGTGTCGCGCAGGAACGCCGGCAGGGGCTCCGTCGACGGGTACGGCTCCCACCGGCAGAACGCCGCCACCTCAGGGTCCGACGCCCACGCCATCATGGCGTCCACGTCCGAGAGCTCGAAACGCCGGAGGGTCACCACCTCCGCCATCGCCGCTGCTGGAGTCGGCGGGAGGTTTCGATGGTCGTGGTCACTGGTCTGAGGCTGGGATCGGAGCGGAGGGGAGCACGGTGCGCCGCTTATAAAAACGGCCAGAACACACGTGTCCCTGTGTTGCACATACACAGGTTTCTGTTTCTCTCAAAGTAAAATTTGCAGGAAAAACACTGAATTCCTTGCATGAAATTGGGAAATTGGATGCATCCAACAGCAGGATTTTCAAAAGGGGAGTTGTAAAAAGTCACTCGGGCACCGTGTCAGTGTCGATGAAGCTGAACATGACCATGTCACTCGGGCACCGTGTCAGTGTTGCTGTGTTTAGTTCTTACAGTTGGGAGTGCCAAATTTAGTGTAGCAGCATTTCGTTTGTATTTGATAATAATTGTCTAACCGTTAACTAATTAGGCTCAAAACGTTCGTCTCGTAAAGTACAACCAAACTGTACAATTAGTTTTTGAATTCATCTACATTTAGTACTTCATGCATGTATCGCAAGTTTGATGTGACGGAGAATCTTCTTTTTGCATAGTGCATTTTTCAGGAATTTTAGACGGACTAAACAGGGCCGAGCAGAAAAACACTGAAATTGCTTGCATGAAATTCGGAATTGGATGCATCCGAGATCAGGATTTGCGAAAGGGGCGTTGTACAAAGTCATTCGGGCACCGGGTCAGTGTCGATGAAGCTGAACATCACCATGTCCCTGACGACGCCCTTGACGGCGGCGTACTTGCGGAGCACGGCCTCCCTCGTGAACCCGGCCTTCTCCAGCACGCGCTGCGACGCCGGGTTGGCCACGTCCACGAGCGCCTCCACGCGCTCCAGCCCCTGCACCTCGGCGAACACCGTGGCCACGGTGCGCTTCACGGCGGCCGTGGCCACGCCCCGGCCCCAGTGCGGGCGCGCCAGCACGTAGCCGAGCTCGGAGCGGCACGGGTCCCCCGTCGGGGACACGGACACCGCGCCGACGGGGCGGCCGGACTCGAGGCAGATGGCGCGGAACCACGGGTGCGGAAGCACCACGTCGCGGATGAAGGCCAGCAGCGGCTCCGTCGACTCGTAGGCGTCCCACCGGCACGGGGCGGCCACCTGCGGGTCCGACGCCCACGCCATCATGGCGTCCACGTCGGACAGCTCGAACTTCCGGAGCGTCACCTCGCCCACGGTTACCTTCGCCGTGCCGGGCTTAACTTCTTCTTCGGTTCTTGGCGTCGCCGTGGCCTCCATTGCTGAGCTGTTTTCTTGGGCTCTGATGGATGTCCATGGATGTCTCGATGCGGCAGTGCAGCTGCTCGCCTCTGTTCATATACTTCCAATTCGAGTGGATGAGGCAGGCAACTTCGTCTGACTTTGACCAGAGAGGAGAATCTAGATCGGCAAGCTTGGTTTAGATTAGTTTATGCAAATTGGTGTTGCATGGCCGGAGCCTATCGCTTTCTTGCGGGAAGGAACGAGGAAGCCGGGAGAAGGAAGGTGTGAGGTGTGGCTCGTGGCTGCATGCAGATACAGGTAAGTCAAACGGTCAACTTGACTGTGACGTCTTTACTTCTCTATATAAGAGTCTCGGAAATACGTAAATCCGATTGACCTGTTCGATTAACAGCCAAACACGTCATCATGACATCGATCCTGAGACACTACAAATCACATCCTCCCCTTCGACGCGTGAACAGACACCTAGCGTGATCGCTAACTGAAAGTGCCCAAGTGCACATCAGCGCAAGAGTTCTCTGTCCCTTTGAATCCTGGAGCGACAAGACAAGTACCTCCCAACCGTGCAAATTAACCGTCCATGACGAACACAAGAAGCTCTCGCGTCTCAGAAACGATGGAGCAGCGCCAGTGCAGCGGCGGCGAAGACGAAGAACGTTCCGGGTTTGCTATCGTTTCCGTCAGAGTATGGAAGGGTGGATGCTGGTGTAGCCTTCGACCCAGACCCTACAGTGTCAAAAATTCAGAGTTCAAGTCTTCACTGTTAACCGTTAAGACAACGTCTCTTTGGGCTCACCCAATCTATTCAAAGTATGTACGGCTAGTGCTGTACCTGCAGGGGTGACGTTGGCGTTCGACGGCGCCTCCGCGGCTGGAACCCCGGGTGTGGTCGTTCCCGGCGCCGGAGACGGCAGTGGAACTCCCACGGCTGCAAAAGCGCTCAGCAATTTTAGCTCGCCATTCTCAATTCTCCGCCGTGCGGCGTGCCCGTGCGAAACTACCACGATCATTGGATTCCCTCGATTGTCAGGACCGCTTACCGTTGCATTGGCTGGCAGGTGGGGCCTGGACCTTGCATTATTGTAGAGAATAAAATTTTGGACAACTTTTGTTTTTGGGTCAACTTGTGAAAATGAATTTTTGTTGCTCAAAAATGTAGATTTATTGTTGTTCTTCATAAAATAAAAAGAAAAATCATTTTCTTTGGTTAACGGGCCGCGTCCCTCCTATCTCGGCCCACAGCCGAAGCCGGCCTGGCCCGCCTCCACCCCGTGCTCGCTCCCGCACTCGGACACACACGCCACGCCGCGCCCCGACCAGCGGCAGCATGCGCTCACCGCGTGGCGTGCGCTCGCCGTCGCCGGCGTACGGGTGGCGCCTCTGTGGCCCCACCGCTCTCACGCTCGCCAAGTCAAGCAGCAGCCCTGGCTCAGCTTTCCATCGCCTCATTTCTCTCTCGCCTCGCCCACGCTCGCCTCGCCAACGCAGCAGCAGCAGCGCCACTGCGCCATCTCCGCCGTCGTCGTACCTCGGCACCATGGCTCCTCCATCCAATCCCATCCGCACTCGCCTTCCTCATCCTCTACCCGACCTCGCAGAGCCATTTGAGGCTTGAATCTGCAAGGTAAGAGGCCGAATCGACCATCTTCCTCTCTGCCAATGAGCTCGTCGTCGCGGCTCCCGCCGACAACCCTTTTCTGCCCTCGCATTCTTCTCCTCCTCTGCGCACCACGGCCGCCTCCACCCGCTGGAGCTCATGCGCACCTCCTTGGCCGTCGCCGTGGCCTGCACAGGCCTCCATGACGGCATGCCGCGCCGCCACTCCACCATCATCGCCGGTGAGCTCCCTCCTAAGCTCCCGCGCCTCGGATAGCTAGCGCACCGGATGCGCCTCGGTGCGGGGAGCGCGCTAGTGTGGTCCCCGTCACCGGAGGTCGCACCGGCGGCGAGCTTACTGCCGGTCAACGGCCGCCTTGGCCCGGCTCACTAGCAAGTAGGTCCAGTCAGCGCTGAGGGCCCGCACGTCAGCGCAGGGAGGGCACCCCTGTGTGCAGATCTGGGTGCACCTAATATTTTAGCCGGCCTGAATTTCAAATAAACAGAGAAAATGAATTTCAGATTTGATTTAAATCTTGTAAAATTCAAAGCTTGCAAAATACTTGTTCAAAAATTATGAAACCAATTTTGTTGGGTTCCTGGTCATGAGATCTATCTGTTAAAATTATTGCATGTCAAATTTATGATACTTTTATATATAGCTTTACTTAATTCTTGAAAATACTGATTTCTTGGAAAATGCATAGTAAATACAATATAGGTCAGAAAAATGTGAAACTTGTTTTGTCCATCTAGTCATGTGATGCACATTCTATGAAAAATATATGTCATGCATGTTCTGTAGAAAAATATAGCTATCTATTTTTGGTGCATTTAATTGTTTTTTCTTGTAAAATTTTTAAAGCCAAAAATATGTATAATACCTATATGTGAAACTTTTTTTGTAGTGTTTGTATACTGTATATAACATGTAAAAAATACTAAATCTGTTGTTTGATACTTTTCACAGTGCAAAGTATTTTCATGCTTATTTATCCATCATAACTTGTCATTTTTGTGTAGGTTGTTTTACTTATCAAAATACAATAAAAAGTTTATGGTAGGCTACTTATAGTATTATAAAGCTACTATAATTTTCTTAGATTTTTTTAAGCACCAAAAATGCATGTTGATGTTGTAGCCCTAGATTAAAGTGAAATAAAAATAGGATTCTTATTGCATGATTAGTTTATTTTGTACACTGTGGTGTATCAAGTATTCTTGACTTGCTGGTATGACTTGGCATTTAGTATAGTTATGGTGATGAAGTGTAGTAGTATTTGTGTTATGGCTATATGGTAGTTAGCGGTAGCTAACGGGGTTAGTAGTAGAAGAGAATGCAGTAGATGACATGTACTTGTGGTACATGTTCTTATTTGATGTTGACTACCTAGTAGAAGAATTTACATCTATCCTATCCAATAAAGCTAAGCATGTTCATCTACATTGTATGAAATCACGATCATTATATGCCATCTCATCTGATGCACCACTTGTATAATCACTTACACCTATGCATCATAACAGGATTGCAGGAGGAATCGGTAGCAGCCAAGCTGGAAGCAGTTGAGGAAGTCGTGCAGGAAGAGCTCGCACAGGAGGTGCAGGCCCAAGAGGATGTCGTTGACGAACTGCAAGAGTATCGTTCAAGTGAGGCAAGCCCCGGAGCATTCTAAGTCTCCTACCTTATAAAAACAATCAATTATATATGAGTTTTATATATTGTTGCATTAAGTCATAGGAGTTGAGTGAAACCATTGATGCATCTAATATTATCCTTGTCTACATTGTTATATCCTTATACTCTGGTAGGTTTAGGACCGAATAACTGCTTAGCCCTGCTTAGACCGGTAGCGATCGGTGATTTCATGTCACCTGCAATTATAGGTGGTTACTGGAATACTTTAGCTACGGAATGGATGATATCCTAAAAATAATCAAGTGTTGATGGATAATTGGAGACCGGATGGAATAGTTGGAGGCAACCAGACAGGGTTCTGGGGTGCTTGTAGTTTTCCGTCTATATCGATTAAGAACCGATCGTTGCTCATCCCTCTTGTCATGTTGAACGCATGACTCACATTTAGCTGGCCGAATAACGTACCTTTTGACCGCGAAGCTCGTGACACTATTCGGGTCGGGATAAACTTAGGCTGGCGGACTGGTGCTGAAGGGGGTACGACGGGGACACGAAGAGTGTTCCCAAGGGCAGGCTGGGTCCTGATTCCTGGCAGTCAGGAGGCCCCTTGGATATTATGGTCTATGATTGTTATCCCGTAACGTTTACCTGAAAGGTGTCATTGGTGATATGTAGCTCACTTGAACGGTGAGTGTGGTTTGTGTGAGGAATAAATCACCAGCTGGTTAGGAATCGATTTGAATCACCATCGCTCCTGGATAGTAAGCACTTGACTCGAGTTACGGCATCGTAGTAATGATGATGAAACATGGTTGGTTATATGGATGATGTTGGAAATGCTAAATCTAAGTTGGTAACTGGATATTAATGGTTAATCAAGTGATTGCTATAGCATAGGTGTTTACCTAGATTGTTAGGTTATAATAAAGCTGATGCAAAGTACTTAAAATGATTCATTATGTTAACTTATTGCTTTTTCGCAAAAGAGTCAGCTAATCCACTAAAAGAAAGCCTAGCATATATACTCCTTGGTGTTATTTTATTTTAGTTTAAGATGGGTAAGTCTAGCTGAGTACTTTCTCGTACTCAGGGCGTTGTTCCCATTATTGTTGTAGATGGTCAGATGTACTACGGATATTGCATCAACTGTCTGTACCCTGCTATGGACGATAATTAGGACCAAGGGCATGGTCGTTCCATACGTCTTACCTGATGCTTTTGTTGGACATAACTATCTCCTGACACTGTATTTGAACTAAACACATGTGTGTGGTTTTGAAACTATTTGCTTCCACTACTTTATTATGAACTTGTTTTGTAATAACTTTATGTTTTAAACTCCGATGTATTTCAATGTTGTTGTGAACTTTATGTAATATGTGACTGGGGCTGCTAAACTTGTACGACCTTGGTTTGTATGTTGATTGGTTTAAAATATGTCGTGGTTTCATGGACTACCGGGTTATACGGGCTTATGTTTACTAAATTATCTGCTTTGGCGGGTAATTTTCTTACTTAATTTCTTATAATTGGTCGGTTCTGTTACACTTTGCTTCTGATCACCACATATAGAAATCCTAAGATGGAAGATTACCTTGATCCTCAGTGTACCATTTTAGACTAGCCTATAGTGGTGTCATCAGACCACTACCTGATAAGTCTCGATGGTCACGTGTGGATCCTAGATTTAAAGTGCTGCCACCACTCGATAAAAGATAGGTTGCAAGACAAAGGAAACTCAGAATACCTAGCTGCATTGAGAACAAGGAAACGAGCCTAGGGGCAAAGGCATGTGGCAAGTGCAATGCAAAAATTGCTTGGGTCATGGCCATAGGACAACATCCCCAAAGTGTCCTCTCAATGAAACAAAGAAGAGGTAAATGTGTACGCCTTTTTCGAACTAACTCATATTTTCTTCATATTTTTAACTTATCTCAATTTTACATTTACAGGAAAAGTTGGCCCAAGAAAGGAAAGGCAGGTAGGCCTGCTGGTTCTACCAAAGATGATGCGGTTCCTAGTCCATCCAAAAGGCAGAAGGTTCCTGTGCAAGAAAATTCAATGAATAATAGTCCTAGACCTGTGCAACAACTAGAAGGCACGAGAGAAATTAGCACTGGTCCTGTGTCTGTCGCAAGAAGGTGAATTTCTATAAATTGAACATTGACTTGGAACTTGAAACACTACCTATTTTTAGGCTAAACATTTGTCTCATTTTTAGCCAAATGCAATTAACAATGGTGGAATCTGAAGGCACTAATCAGATCACTGCAAGCCCTAGAGCAGTGACCAGAAGGTAAAACGATTCACTATGTTTAACATGTTTGTGCTTATCTTACTTCGTATACTGAACCAGACTATTTTTCTATAGTATTTAGTCAAACTAGAGAAGGGGCAAGTAATACTATGGTCACTCTAAGGAAGAGGCTATGTCTGAAGAAAAAACTCACTCCAAAGAAGAGAAAGAAGATTGATGTTTGAATATTTCTAGAACAATGTTTGGAGACTTTTGTATTATTCTACATTCTTAGCCATCAGAATGTTTCTTTTGTCTACGTGAACCTGTAATCTCAAATTGGCTGGATGATCTTAGTATTTCTATGTGAACCTGTACTGTTTAAATTGCCTACATGGTTGTATCATTTAGCAGTAGACACTGGGCATCGTCAGCAGTTGGTTACATAGTCCAGGATCTGATGTTACGTACCAGATGTTGTAGGATATGGCTTTGTATTGCTACCGGGTTACTACAGGTTATCAGTGCTATCATTCCTAATCTATCATGGTTCACATCATAAAATTATTAATCTGTGGCTTTCGGCAGTGACCTGACCTGTGAGCAATGGATCCGATCAGTACACGGCAATGCCTTTGCTTACGTACGTCTTGACATGTGAAGCTCACTTTTTTGTTTCTCTTTTTCATTTTTTTCATGAAGGACTAATCCATGAGCTCAAATTTAATTATAATTTACGCATTTTTTACAATGATTTTTGACTAAATATGTTAGTGTCCTTGTAAAATTTAAGTTCTGGGGACTGCGACTGTTGGGAGGGCTAGCAGGGAAGATGTCGGGGGGGGGGGGATGCGGAACCGAGGCGCTGGGCGAGCGTCCAGGCCACCAGAATAGAGGGGAGGGTAGTATCGTCATTTCCCGTGGCCTAACAGAGGGGAGGGTAGTATCGTCATTTCCCGTGGCCTAAACAGTGTGAAGAGGCCGCTGGAAATAAGAAATGAGACAAATCCTTCATAATCCCTCGGATTGAAACAATTCGCGTGCACAGGGTTAAATATTGAAAGGCTTGCGAATTAGATGTCAAATACTGAGAGGCTCGCGAATTCAGGGTTAAATATTGAAATTTCTCGTGCCCATTTCTACCTGACATTATTGTCCTAATTCTAGAGCTTATATAGATAAAAAAAATCTGTTCGACTAAGGTAATAAAGGTCCAATTAGAAACAAAATAATCTTTGTTGTGTTTTTCTCAAGTTATATCTCATGATTATATAATTCTAAGTGTGTAGATACAACAAATATGATGTGAACCGTTGATTTTATGAACAATGTCCTCTTTTATCTTCAGTTTAGACTTTAGACAATTAGCAGTTATCTGAGATAAAGAAAAAAAGATACTAAAGATGATTTATAGTTTTTAAGTGAACATTAAGATCAACATTTTTTTTAATCCGACATTAAAATTTGACATTGGTATCCTAAAATTTTTTTTGTCGACACTTCCACAAGTACCCGGACAATAAGGCATTGAATGGCTACCGTTTGGATCGGTATTGTACGCATATTGAAGGAAAGTTACGCTGTGACACTGAATAAGATCCAAAGGTTCACATGGTCAGATGGACACAGTAGAGTACACCATGTTTTAGTTTTATGTTTTATTAAATGTTAATGACGACAAGTACATATTTTTGGAGGAGAAAAACTCGATCGAGACAGTGGACATAGGATGCCACTCTTTAAAATGAAAAAAAGGAGTAATAAGCTGCATAGGCGGAGCTACGTGGGGGACCATAGTGGGCCATGGCCCCCCTGCCTCCGTAAGTTTTAAGTCCATGTGCTATTTGCTACACCCCAATAGCCATTAGGATCCAGGAGATTGCAAATTTATTGAGTTGAACTTGAGCTGTTCCAAGTTTTCTCTGACGTATAAAGTCCCATGGGTTCATAGAATAGGGCCCGCGTCATCATTAATTAAAAAGGGTAAAAGTTTGAGCTTCAGACGGCTGATGAATGGATTTTTTTTATTCGTTATTACAACTCGGTACTATAAATAATAAGGTCGATCTCTAGACTTTTTCAGCTGAGGTCGGTGTTATAAGTATATTTTTTTTGCTTCCTTCTTCAATCTCTAAAATCTACAGGCTATGCGTACCAGAAGTTACTAATTGAGTAACAATTTGTTGTCTATTGATATCTTTGCTATTTAATTTGTTCTAAGCCCCAAATTGCATAGTAGTAGTACTAAAAACTATTTTCTCCATGACCTATGTACATATAGTTTTAATTGGCAAATCGGCCCCCTGCATATTGGTTCTGGTTCCGCCGCTGATCAGCTGTGACACGAAAAAAAATGAATCCTTTTGTTCTGTCCAAAATGAGAATGGGTGCTAGGGTTATGAACTTATATTCATAGAATCGACTCGATCATCTTTTTGGTCAGGTATTTCCGGTTTGCTCTAAAGCTTCCTGAAACAGTCATTTTATTTTTGTATCTGGTGGTTGGCGTCAGACAATCAAAATTTGCACGTTGACTGATGAGCAGAAGTAAGGCTGGATAACGAGCCGAGCTGGCTCGGCTCGGCTCGGCTTTGTTCTGGCTCGTTAGGATAACGAGCCAGCTCGGCTCGACTCGTTATCCAGCCAGAAAGCCAGCTCGGCTCGGCTCGTTATGAGCTCGAGCTGGCTCGTTAGGCTTGCGAGCTATTTGTATTTATCTAAAGCTTAAAAATATTAATAATATAAAAATAATATATTCAATAACTTTAAATCGAATAAAATATTCATATGAGCTAACATATCATCCATCTGTGAAGTGTAAGATATGAAGTAATACAAAACTAATATAAGTTATGATGACTTTTCTCCTAAAACTACAGCTCATTTGGCTCGCGAGCGGCTCACGAGCCAGCTCGAGTTGGCTTGTTACAGCTAACGAGCTAAAATCCTGGCTCGGCTCGTTATCAAGCCGAGCTGAACCGAGCGAGCTTCGAGTTTTTCGTCCAATCTAAGCAGAAGCAAAAAAAATAAAAGAAAATAAAAGAAAAAGGGACACAAGCCTTAAAGTCTGGTGATGAGCAAAGCAGGTCACTTGCGAAAGCGGGCCCCGAATAGGATCGCAATGCAATAGTCCTGAGTCGCTCGCGCCAGCCTGCTCCTAGGGACCTAGGATAATTCTCTGTCTCCAGGGACCAAATTTTAATTTATAGAATTGGCAGGGGCCGCGCGAACGCGTACCCCCTCTACCACAAATTATGACGTCCACTCTCCCACTTGGGGAGATGGTAAGCCAGCGCGCCCTCTAAGTGCAATGAGGGCCACTGACCTAGGCCACGGGCCTTCGTGATCGCCCGTCGACCCCGTCCAGGTAAGTATGGAACCACGGCGCACGGGGCGCTCTTCTTATAGCGCGAGCTCGCGGCGCGTCTGCCTTCAGCTGGCGAGGTGGGACTAAATGCTCGGACCGAACGAACGCGTTCTGCGCTCTGCAGGCTGAGTTCTCCTGGGCTACCGAGACGTACATGGGCCTCTAGTATTGGGCCGACTGGAAACATTGAGACTGCGGCCTGCAATGAATCTGTTAAACATGGGCTGACATGAAAGTACTTTTCGAGGCTAACAAGCTTTGTTCTCTTCTCTTTTCTCTAAAAAAATTCACTCGCTACAATTAGATTTGTACATGATTGTTTTGATTTGCATCACCGCTTATGTGTGTTTCTCTTATTGCATCTCGATTAGTTTGATTTGGATTGTTAATTGGTTGAAATTTTATTAGCTTCCCTTGCAGTTGCCAGGGCACGTAAGCCGGTTAGCTTTCTCGGCTTTGTGCAATTGCGTGTCTTGTGTTTGCTCAACTTCTCGCCAAAACCTTTTCATGTTTTCCGATAACCTTTTCATGTTTTTAATGTTTTTATATAACTTGGTTTGTAGAAACTCCGCAGGTAGCACTGCGTAGTTGCGTACTGCTCTTTCAGTGATTCGTTTGTTGGTCAGGTCACGAACCATTCCTACCACACCTAATAGAACAGAATCATTTTGACCACGAGCAAACTGGCATGGGTCCACATTTTAGCTCTGTTTCGCGCAACCAACTTGACCCAATATTCATCTACCACTTCAACGCTGTCTGATATATATATATATATACACACCACGAGCGCACAGTGCTTGCAGTTCGCTTTGCTGTCTCGAAAAAAGTTTCCCTCCAAAACCTCGCGTGCACTCTCTCACGCTCCAGACTCCCAGAGGGCGTGCGGCGTGCCGGATGACGAGCCGGCGTGACAGGATGGAGCCTCCGGCGGCAGTGGCCGCGGTGCTGCTGCTGCTTCTGACCGCCGCGCCGGCGTCGGGGCAGATTGCGACGTCGTGCACGGCGTCGCTGATCACGACGTTCACGCCGTGCCTCAACTTCGTGACGGGGAGCACCAACGGCGGTGGCTCGCCGACGCAGGAGTGCTGCGGCTCGCTGGCGGAGATGGTACGCACGGGCGCCGACTGCGCCTGCCTCATCCTCACGGGCAACGTGCCCTTCAGCCTCCCCATCAACCGCACGCTCGCCATCTCCCTCCCCAAGCTCTGCAGCTCCACCTCCGTTCCGCTCCAGTGCCGAGGTTGGTTGGTCGCCGGCTCGCCGCCGCAGATTTTATATGCCCGTCTCCATTAATGACGAAGATTTAACCGCTGAAAACTGTCTTTCCGTTTTGGTAATTTTTGCAGACACGGCGACGCAAATCCCAGCTCCAGGACCTGTCGCGTTTTCTCCCGCGCTGCCTCCACTGCGTAAGGACCTTCCTTGCCTTCTCTGCTCATGCCACGCCTGCAAGGTTTCTTCTCTGAACTTTACTGACAGATGTGGTCGACACATTTGCAGCACCGATTCCACCGGAATCGTCCGACTCTCCGGTGGATCCCACGGCGACGTCTCCGGCGGTGGACTCGCCGCCGTTCTCCCAGAGGCCAGTGGTGGTGCCCAGCTCGGCAGTTAGGAGTTCTCACGTGTCCGTGGCGGCTGTCACCACTGTACTGTCGATAGCTGCATCCATTTTCGTTTGATCAGGATGGTGGTGGTGTAGGATGCATGCAGCATGCGTTGTGTTTGTGTGGTTCGAGAAGGAACTATTACAGGGATATTAGTATTTCCGGGATTTGAATTGGCTTGTGATCATAATTTTGTACAGTACATTATAAATTATAAATAGAGAAATCAAAACGAAATACTTAGTCCCCCCCCCCCCCCCAATGTTATGCCGTAGACCGGATGTATCATCCAGCTAGAACGAGGCATATTCTTCCACTTTTTTTTGCCTAATTTCTCCTTTTTATTTAGGACTCATTTGATACAACTCAAGACAAGCAGTTCTATTGGTGGAGTTAAAGCTGTTTTGATGACACGTTAACAAAACAATTCTTCATAATAGGATTTTTTAAAATGTCCATAATATCCATCCATTTTTGTTCCCTCCCCTTATATTTCTTCTTCCGTATCCACTCATCGGCACCCCTCTGCGCGGCCCGGTGAGCGCTCCCTCTCTTGCTGCCATGCTCCGATGACTCGGCGCTCGTGCTCCTCCGCGCGGCCTGACGACACTACTTCACACGCCCGGACGTCGGTGGCGACATCGCCCTTCCCACATCGGCCTAGGGCAATTGTGCCCATGGTCACGTTGGTCCCACTAGTGCCATAGGAAGCTCAGTGAAGCTAGTATTTTCAGTTTTACTGGTGGTCCTTGGCTTGCGAGAGCGCATTTTGGGGAGATTCATGCGTGAAGTTGTTTATCCCACACTCGTTAGGCGGTTGAAGCTTCAGAAGTTGTCTCATGATCCCTACCAAATACTAGAGCCTTACAGCTTGTTCGTTTGGGCTGAAAACAGGCGGCTAAAAGTACTATTTACTGATTTATGTGAGAGAAAAATATTGCTGGCTAGCTGAAAATAAGCGGCTGAAAGCTCAAGCGAACGTGCCGTTACTCTTTGCTCTCTAGCTCGCCCTTCTCACATGTATTCAGTATTCATCTCCTGCAAGTGCAATTATGACCTTTTGATTTTGCTATCGCTAAGGTTTTTTGGATGCAAAATATTAGAAAACTATCATTAGTGAAATACTTTATTTTGAAAACTATAAGCTATTTAGAAAACTATCATTAGTGAAATACTCTATCTTCAGCGGAAGTAGTAATAACCGGTCGGTCTGAAAATTTGAAACGGTTCCTTACAAAATGCTGGTCACCCGTCGGGCTCACAATGACCAAAATTGTTGCTTCTACCGTTGTTTGCAGCACCTAACACGGCAAGGTCCACCGCCAGGTTGATATTCAGAGCACCAATTTTTCAGCAGATTCCCGAATTAAGTACTCCAATTCCGTAACCACTCCTGCACGAATCGACGCGAAAAAGATGATTTCCTGACAGATTAGGAAGCGGCAGATCACCAAAGTTAACCAACCCATCCAACTTCCCAAACGAACCACTCTTATAAAAGCCTCATCAACACAAATCCAAAGAACACAACTCAAGCACACAAATACAAACAACACAAATCGGCAATTCAGCATTCAGTCCACAAATCGGCAATTCAGCATCCAATCCAAGAGCTCAGAGAGGCCTCTCGCGTTACCGAAGTGAGGAGAGAAATGGCAAGAGCAGGAGCGTCGGCCGTGGCGTGGTTCCTGGCGGCCGCCGTGGCGGCGGCTCTGGTGGCCTCGGCGTCGGCGCAGTCCGGGTGCACGACCACGCTCATCAGCCTGTACCCGTGCCTCAACTACATCAGCGGCAACGTGTCGGCGCCGCCGTCGTCGTGCTGCTCGCAGCTCGCCAGCGTCGTGCAGACCAACCCGCAGTGCCTCTGCGCCGCGCTCAGCGGCGACTCCTCGTCCCTCGGCGGCGTCACCATCGACAAGACGCGCGCGCTCGAGCTCCCCCAGGCTTGCAACGTCAAGACCCCGCCGGCGAGCAAGTGCAACTGTAAGTGTTCCACCCGACCGAATCCCACCGCCGCAGAGCAGAGCTGCTGGCGGTGCCGACTGCCGAGCGACATGATTCTTGCATACTCCTATTGTTGAAGCGTGCTAATTGACCGCGTTTGTTGCTTTGGCAGCTGCTGGCGGCGGCAGCACTCCGGGCGCAGCGACGCCGGCCACGCCATCGTCCGGCGTACCAGCGACCGCAGGTAAGGCGACAAACAACCGTTGCTCGTCGGTTCAGCTGTCCACGGCTTCTTTCTTACATGACAGGGACTGATGCAGGAACCGGCACTGGATCGAAGACGACGCCGACGTCGCCGTACCTTACGTCCGGCGGTGCGTCCATCCGGGGGGCGGTGAGCCTGGTGCTAGCATTCGCGGCTGTCGCCGTCTATGCCATCTCGGCCGTGTGACTGTGTGAGCATCTTGGCCATCTAGCTCTGTTGCCCACGGCGTTTGGGGATTCAGACATTCAGGATTTGTTGTGTCACTGCACCGTTTTGGTTGAGCAATGTCAAGTATAGAGAATTGGGCGTCACATTTGTATTATTGTTTGTATTTGGTTGTCAAAATAAAGACAATTGTTCATGTTTTGGGGACTTTTACAGTGCTTGCAAAAAAATGTTGACCCGAACCAAAAAAATATATGAGCTAGAAACTGTTTTCTAATTAAATTTTAAGAGTATAATAGTATTTTTACGGTCTTTGCTGTGGTACACCCAAATGACTATGAGCCGTTCATTTAATTAGATCGGATGGTCCGAATCATCTATTACTTTCTAGGAGGTAATATGTGAAATAAGGAAAGTTTTAGGTATAAAATTTTTTTTTAGATCTGATTGATGCATATATGATCTATTAGACATAGTGAATCTTTTTATTTTGCAACTTTAAATATAACAGAACTTAATTACAATAAACTAACTATTTTTTTGAAGCACATGTTAGTCACGCAAACTAACCTACGTGTATAATGTGCACAACGTACATGTACCAATGCACGTGCATGAAACTTTATGTGCATATATAAAACTTTATTGTAGCTACATGTTTTATTAGAAGGCCCTCGATTATATAATATAGTTTTAACCAAGTTAGTATAATGTCCATTCTCGTTTATATAATATGTTAGCGTGTAATATATTTTAGATCCCTAAAGTTTATGACCCAATTAACACGTTAGTTGTTGATGTTTTTATGTATGTAATATATATTTTTGTAGTTAAGTCACGCAAAAGGAAGGATACGGCCATGCGCATGATGAAAAAGGATAGAGCTGCATGCCCATCCGTGTCTCCCTTGATCAAAGGGATTTGAGAATATTTTTTCTTTTTCTAGTTTAATTAATTAATTTTAGAATCTAAAAAATTAACGGTTTGGATTTATTTGAGTTATTACCTCCTAGCAAGTAAGAGGTGTACTGTAGCATTGCCCTATTTTTACATCGTCTCCCGCGATGTGTGCCCCTCTCTCATCCCTATCCTCTCTCGCGTCTCCCTCCCTCTCGACGTGCTGGCAAGATAATCTGACAAGCTCAAAGCCCGAACATGAACTTGACCAACATATCACCATTTTCGGATGTCCTGATTATAACTTTTTGGCAAAACCTTGATTGTCCATGTGTTTCTTTCTTGTCATGGATTGTATCTCATTATCTTTTCTTATATACCCTTGATTTAACCTCGAGATGTTAATTTTCATTTCAAGTGTTTTATCCACCCTCGACTTCCAAGCATGCTCAATCTTGTCTATGTGCCTTGACAAAAATTAGTGAAGTCAGTGCCTGCTTTATATCGATGCAGGACCTCAGTCACATGCCCAGACGTCATTCAAGTGGTTCACCCCCAACATTTTGGAGTTCAAGGGAAACCTTTATATTATCTTTTTGACTATCTTAGCGACCTCAAATGACAAAATTCAAAACTAGGAAAGTTATAGATCTTATCAAGAGCTAAAATTTCATATAAAGTATCTTTATTTGGCACCATACAAGAAATATTTTTCTAACGCCACAAAACTTGGTATGTGATTAATTTGTTGCTGAAATTTTATATTATTTTTTTGAGTATCTTAACAATCTCAAATGAAAAAAAAACTCAAAACTATAAAGTTATAGATCTCATCAAGAACTACAATTTTCATATAAAAATCATCTTCATCCGAGATGTTATGAAAAGAAACGATTTCTCTAAGGTGTAGCTTGGTCGTTGACATGTAGATGTCATATCCATATGTAAGCGCTAAATTGGCATGCCACGTAGAATAGTGGGTCGAGTAAACATACGTTTAGACGTTGATAAGACTACATTTAGAGAATTGGTGGGGGCCTAGATGACACCTCCAGACAATTAAAAATGTATTTTGGGATTTTGAGACCCCCTTTGATAGGGCTCTGACTCCTGCTTCTTGCGGCTTCTCACAGGAGCCAGCCAAACAAGCAACTAAAAACATCTCCTTGCAAGGAGCTTGGAGGAGCTGAAGCCGTTTTTTTATAGAGGAGACGGAGCCGTTTTTTATAGAGGAGACGGAGCCAAAAAAGGTGGCTTCTCCTGGCTCATCCTCGTAAAACTAATACAAATTATTACAAAACTGTCAGTTTGAAGCCATTTTTGTCAAACGTTTTCTAAAACAACTGTCAGAGAAGCTGCTCCGCATGAGGATCCAAAGTCGAAGCTCTTTTAAGAGGAGCCAGAGCCCTATCAAACCCTCTTTAGCAGGGCTCTTTCTAGCTCTGGCTTCATACTACAGTGCTAGAGAGGCTAGATGTGAAGGAGCCAAAAAAATTGGCCTATTTAGACTTCTAATTCATTTCATGAGGAAGGAGAAAACAACTCATATGAACTTTACTGCTACAGTAGCCTGTTCAGAGGAGCCAGAGCTACATTACTAACCAGAGGAGCCGGAGCTATGGTTCAGAGGAACGGGAGCTACTAAAAATTGGTAGGTCCATAGTAGACACTTTTGGCCCTTAGTTGACACCTGTAAACTATTTTAAGGACGGTTGTTAAATTTTACTCTTTGGGGGTGTTTACAAGGTCTCAGAACATCGAGTGCCTTGCATTTTCCAAGAGCAGATATGCTCCCTCCGTCTTCAAATAAATCAATTTTTAAAATCCATGTCAATCAGATTTTTTTTATCATCTAGACATAAAATAAGCATATTATGAAAATATATTTTATGGTACATAATATATTTTATAGTACATCTAATGATACTAGTTTGATATCATAAATTTTGATATTTTTTCTACAAATTCAGTTAAAGTTTAAAAAATTTAATTTAAGAGCACTCTAATTATTTCACCTGCATATGTAGGTAGATAGGCGATTACATATTCCCATACAGACATGCCTGCGCGCACACAGGGCCGAGCGTCACCCTCCACCGGACGTACATACATACATGACGCGACGCCGGCGAGCCAGCTACTTTATTCGACTCTGACCTCAGCAGACCACCGGGGTGGAGGCCGATGAGCCGCCGCTCGATCGCATGCACTTAGACTATCCGCACTCGTGAACCTCTATATTCATTCTCTAAAATGAATATTCTATCCTAGTCACCACAAAATATACAGTTTCTCCGCATCCATCCATCCATCCTCTATATCATCCTCTATCCACTGTGGGACTCACTTTTCACTTCATTTAAATATATCCATGTGACATCTTGTTACGAAGTATTTATTGAAATGAATTTAATGGTGCAATCGGAATTTAATTTGGTTTTTTGGTTTATGAGTTATAACATTTTTTTCATCGTTGAACAAGTGGGGCCCGCGCTGGTACGAACTCTCTCTCCTGCTCTCCCTCTCACGAGCGTGGACAGCAGCAGCGTCGATCCACGCGAACACAGGTAGCGGACGTACGCGTTTCCTCTTGATTTAGCGGAGGAAGTTGCTGTGCCGTATGAAATAGCGTTCCCAGTGCAGCTCTTTTGACCGGTAAATGTTGATGTGGCCGGATACCGGAAGCCTTTACAGGCACCGCTGCGGGTGGTCTTACGCCGACGAGACCCTGCGGCTCTGGGGCCCGCGCAGGAAGACGGCATCCTTCTGTGCTCCGATGACACGGTCCACCTCCTCCTCGTCCGCCCCGAACGCCAGCAGCTTCGCCGTGCCATCCATCTGCTGCAGCGCGCTGTTCCTGCCCGCAAGGAACACCTTCTCGTCGAAGTTGGCGTTCACTTCGAAGCAGAGGACGGCGAGGTTGTTGTCCTCGCCGGCTACCAGCGCGGTCGGGTGCCCCGCCGGGATCACGATGACGGAGCCCTCCCTGATGCGGGACTTCACCTGCCTGTAGCTTCTTGACTTGTGCCCGCGGCCACCTTGCTCCTCCTCCTCCTCTCGGCCCCACTCCCTCCTGCCGTGCTCGCGCTCCCGGCGCTGCGACGACCGGCCGCCGCCGGAGACGTGCGGGCACGCCATCTCGAAGTATCCTTCGCCGCCGTCCACGACGATGGCTATCTTGTGGGCACGGGTGTTGTAGCTCAGCGTCATCATAGAACCCTGCACACGCACGCATGACGCATGCCAGTATATATCAGAAAGCATCGATCAGTTGCTGTTTCGTTTAGTTTCGGCTGAAATTCTGAAAAAGATGCGAGCTAGCTTACACGGGAGATGTTTGCCAGGCCGACTTTCATGTCGAGCACACGGAGGTGCGGGCACTCGTCGCCGGTGATCTCGTAGTGCCTGCCGTGGCTGTTGGAGTGGGTCGGCCTCTTGCCCGTGAGGCTGGACGGCTTGATCTCCCACTTGGAAGAAGAAGAAGAAGAACCCGAGTCGCCACCCTCGCGGCTGCTGCGGCCACCTCGCGAGCAGGACCTGCTCAGCTCCCGGATCTGTTCCTCGGACGCCGTCGTGATCTCGCCCTTGCTCTGCTTCTCAAACACTTTCTCCCACTCTTCCCGGCGAGTCTAGACACATGCATGGTCAGTGTTCAAATCAGCTGGTTAGTTTGCTACATTGCTAGAGAAAAATCGATGAATAGAAGAAACCCGGCATATATACGTTGAACGACGCCTGGATAACGTCGTCGCTGAAGACGCCGAGGAACGACTCCGGGCTCTCGCCTCCGATGGGGAAGAACTCCTGCCGATCAGAGCACGAAAAGAAGTTTCGTCAGCTCTCTTTGAAAAATGCACGAGTAGGGATGCAAGCGAGGCAAACCTCGAAGCGTCCAGACGTGGAGACGGGGCTGAGAAGCATGACGACGCGGAACCACTCCGAGTGGTGCGTGTTGGCGGAGTACACGACGGCGCCGGCGGGGATGACCATGACGTCGCCCTCCCTGACGCAGAACGACTCCCTCCTCCCGCCGCGGAGCAGCACGACGACGCCCTCGCCTTCCTTGACGAACATCACCTCATCGGCGTCGTAGTGGCTGGGCTGCAGGAACGCGCGCGGCGCGGCCTCCAGCTCGGCGACGCGGTAGTTGCCCACGGCGTCCTCCAGCAGCTCGTGGGTGAACCGCTCCAGCACCCGGAACCGGCCCTGCCGCGACCGCGTCCAGTGCCGGAAGCTCTCCTCGCCGTAGTGGTACGGCCGGCCGGAGCCGGAGCCGGAGCCCGTGTCCGTTTGCCACGCGAGCGCCAGCGAGGAGCACACGGAGAGCAGGAGCAGGAGCACCAAGACCTTCATCTTCATGGCGCCCGTCTGTGGTAGCTAGTATGGTGTGCGAGTGCGGCTGTCCGTTCGGTGATGAGAGGGTTCGAGGCGAGCTGCGGCGTTTATGAGGAGGTGGCGCGGCGAGGGCCGCAGCCATGCGCGCCGCCAGGTGGAGGCCGGGCCGCGTACGTGGCGAGGGGAAGGTGACGTGGTGCGCGCGCCCAGCCCTGTGCTTGCTTGCGTGCATGCTAGCTGCCTGCGGCGAGGCGACAGCGGTGGTTGGGATGGGGACAACACGGAGCAGATGGAGCTGCTTGCTGGGGAATTGGGACTGTCACCACGTAGCAACGTGTACGTACCATTACTCCGGCATCCATTCCATCCTGTTACATTGCTCCTCGTGTTTTTTTAACTTCATTTTCTCTGGTTACAGAAAGTTTGGTAAAAATAACTTTCCTTGGTGGTTAAAAACAGTAAAATGTCGATAATATCTTTCAATTTTTTTCTTTTCTTCCTTGATTTTTCTCACTTATCATCTTTTCTTCTCTCTACCCCTCATCAACCACAAGCCTCCACGGCCTCATCTCCTATCTAGATGCAACCCTCCACCTCACCTCCCTCGCCTGCGCTCACACCTGCATCCGCGTCGGGGGATGGCGCCAGCTCGAGCCCGCCTTTGCATCGAGGGACCACGCTGCCTCCGCGTCGACCTAGCCAGCGGCGACTCCACGTCGGGCAATGGTGTCGCTCCGGACCGACAGCGCGCCGCCTTTGACTCTCCCTCCGCCGATGTTGTCGGGGCAATTTCACCCTAAGCCTGCAAATGTGAGGATGAAGTAGTGGAGGCCACACCATTTTAAGCTCCACGTCCCACCTATCTAATATTGCAGCACAATTCGTGAGCCTTTACATGTAGAGCCCCACCCCCAACGTGTTTGTTATGATGATATAAGGATGTAGCTTGGTTCTCCACTAAATTTTAGAACTTTATAAGAACATTCAGGTATTACTGAAAATTGAAGGCTAAGTTACTAGAAATCTATATTGTAAATAAACTATACAAACATTTCTTTTTCCTTAAAATCCTATACTATTTTGGAATGCAAGAGTGTACCCATAAATATTTGTTTGTAGTATAAAGAGAGATACAGTTAAATTTTTGTGTAATTCCAATAAATAGACATATATATAACTTTTAAATTCTCATAAAAAATATTATCACAAATATCTAGTTATACAGAAATAAACATATGAAACTAAGTTTACATTGAAGTTAACTATTAGTCGCTTTGAAATTGAGAAAAGTGATGACTATAAACTAACTTATAAAGTTGTGTGTTCGTCTCAAGGTGACGCCATGAGAGGAGTACGCATCATCAATGTGCACTATTTCAGATGGGCTCTTGGCATGCAAATATGCAATTGAACGTGAGCCACAGCAACGATTGACGGAAGAAAAATATTGTGCTGGGCTTCTGGCCCACATTTGTTAGCCCCACGTAGCTGCTGTCTCTCCCGGCCTGTGCCACTGCCCACTGCTGCCCGGCCTGTGCGTCTTGGCTGCTGCTTGGCTAAAGGAAAAGTCAATGTTACCTTCCTAAATTTCCATGAAAGTCTACTTTTTCTCCCTGAACTCCAAAGTCAGGCAAAACATCTCTCTCAATTTTTTAAAACCGTTCATTTTACCTCCCTGACCCTGTTATAAGCAGTTTTGAAGATGGTTTTGTCTTTTTCTTTTTTATTTATTTCGGCTGAATCTTTAAAAAATCATAGTAAATCACAGAAAAATCATAAAATAAGAAATCCAATTTTGTTGGACTCCACATGATTAGATCTACACAGTGAATATACAATATGGTATGCTTTAGTACAAATTTTTTTTGCTGTGGCTTTAGATCTATGCTTTTCTATAATTAATTAGAATAATTCATAGTTACAGTTTCTATGGTCCAATTGTGATGAAATTTTTATGGTGGGTTAATTATTTTATGATTAAACTATAGTAAAAATTTCATACTCATTGGATCATGTATAGCTTAGTTGTACATTTATTTATATTTAACAATCGTAAACCTAAATAAAATCTATAACTAAGTTATACATAATCCAATGAGTATGAAATTTTTACTATATTTTAAGCATACAATAATTAGTACACCATAAAAATTTCACCACAATTAAATTATAGAACTGCAGCTATGAATTATTCTAATTAATTATAGAAAAACATAGATCTAAAGCCACAGCAAAAACTTTGTACTAAAGCCTACCATATTATATGTTCACTATATAGATCTAATCATGTGGAGTCCAATAAAATTAAATTTTATATTTTATAATTTTTTGTGATTTACTATGATTTTTCAAAGATTCAGCCGAAATAAATGAAAAAGAAAAGGACAAAATCGTCTTCAAAACTGTTTATAACAGGGTCAGAAAAGTAAGATGAATGGTTTTAAAAGTTGAGGGCGTCTTCAAAACTGTTTATAACAGGGTCTAAAAAGTAAGATGAATGGTTTTAAAAGTTGAGGGATGTGTTTTACCTAGTTTTGGAGTTCAGGGAGGAAAAGTGGACTTTCGCTAAAGTTGAGAGAGGTAATGTAGACTTTTTCCTCAACTAAATCATGCGCGGTATTCGGCTGGGCTTTAGTTTGGGATGTACGAAGGCGGGGTGTAGCCTAGGCATCGATTTTGGGCCTCTATTTTAGTACAAGATGCAATCATGTCAGTAGTTAGTGGATTTTTCCTAAAAAAGTAGTTAGTGGATTTTTTGCTAAGAGAACGTAGTTAGGGAGAGTTTGTAATTTTGCTACTACTCTATCCATTCCAAATTATAAGACATTTAGACTTTTCTAGATACATTATTTTTATTATACATCTAGTGTATATCTAGGTACATAGCAAATGAGCTATTACTTCACCCGCGAGTGTTTGTCTCTAGGTAGGAACACCCTAATTATTATTTTCTATCAACCGTTGAACAATGGCGATGTGCATCGGGGGGAGGAGCCCGCCCTGCGGGTATACAAGAAATCTGGAAGACGCGCCAGGGGGTGTTGTAGATATGTGTTGACGGTCCTTAAGTATCAAATATAATTGTCAACTAAACATGGAAAAGGATCAATATGCACCAAACATCTAGAATTAGGGTTTTATCTGACAGAATTCCACGAGTTTTTGTGTTTATCTATTTCTGCAGGGAGTTATCAGATAATATGGAAAAGAGGTCCACATGTCGGTGAAAGTCCCTAGTTTGGTTTTGGCTAATTGATGAAACCTAGGACTAACCTTTGTATCTAAGTGGATGATTTAGATAAAGGTGGTCATTGAATATGAGACATGACATTGACTCATATGACCAAGATGGTGAAGACCAAGATGAGGCTTGGCTCGATGGACCGGTTGTGAAGGTGAAGGGCAAGTCGAGGCTTCGAAGCGAAGGACCATGCGATGGTGAAGCTTGAGCAAGACTTGGCGCCGACGGACCGATGCAACGGTGAAGAGCAAGTAAAGTCAAGGTCGATGGATCAAGACGGTCATATGATGATATGAAGTGGATCATATCATTTGGAGAAACAAAATGGGCTCAAGGCAAAGGTATAACCATAGGGCCATTTTGTTTTACACTCAAGACACCATAGAGGGTGTGAGTGGTTTAGGATCGATAGCCGAACTATTAAGAGGGGAAGTCTTATCGGTTATTCGACACACGGGTGCCACTAGGTGAATTCATGAAGTGCATTGCATGTAGGGCCTAGTGAGCTAACGGGAAAACCTTTGAAAATGATTGAGAAAAAGCTAACACACAAGCACATGGAGATGTACACTTGATGGTGTTGGCACATTTGCAAAGGTGGCGTTGGTCGCGCTGTCGTTTGCGGGTAGAGAGGGGTTTGGTTCCTTTCTCTCTCCCGCCGAGCGTGCGAGCGCGGGATTCAGGCGATTTCGGGGAAATGAAATGCCTATTTTCCATTGCGCCGGAAGTCGGAAAAGAAACGGAGGCGAACGCGGTCACAGAGGTGCACCGGACGCTGCACCGGACGCTGCACCGGACGCGGTCAGTTTCGACCGGCGCGTCCGGTCAGTACAGCGTCAGGGTCTGGCGCGCGAGCTAGGGTTTGGCACCGGCGCGTCCGGTGACCCACGGGACCGGCGCGTCCGGTCTGGCGAACAGCGAGTCACGAAGTCTTCGGACGCGGTGCGCGTCCGGTCCCTCACCATCGGACGCGTCCGGTGGTCCAGGGAGCTTACTGGACTCGCACCGGACGCGGGTACTGTGGCGTCCGGTGGTAGCAAGGAGCGCGTCCGGTCTTGTCTGTACGCGTGCGGGTACTGTGCGCACCGGCGCGTCCGGTGGTTCGCAACGGCGCGTCCGGTGGCTCGGTTGACCGTTGGCGCGCAGTGACCGTTGGAGGGTCTAACGGACGAATTTGAATTTAGAGGGACACGTGGACATCGCAGGGGCACCGGACGCGGTTGAGCGCGTCCGGTGAGTTACGACCGGCGCGTCCGGTGGTTCCGCAGAAAACGTGAGTGGAGTTGTAATGGCTCTATTTGGATGGGATGCTTATAAATACTTGGTGACCGGCCCTTGGGGAGGTCTCTTGGCATTTCTAACATACTTGTGCATCCTTTGAGCTAGAACAACTCCTCCCACTCATCTCCCTTGCTTGATTGCAAATCAAAAGTGAGATTGAGTGATCCCAAAGTGCATTGCATAGCTTGAGGGCATTTAGTGGCACTTGTGGGTGGTTTAGCCGGTGGATTTCTTGTTACTCTTGGAGAGTACCGCTCCTAGCCGGCTTGGAGATTGTTGGAGGCGTTGGCAAGAAAAGGTGATTGTTCTTGGCCACCTCCGGTTGATTGTGAGAGGTTCTTGTGCTTTCCTCGGCGGGACGCCAAAAGCAACTCTATTGGATTGCGCGTGTCATTGAGTTACCTCACTTGAGAGTGGTGTCTTGCGGTGCCTTGCGGGGCGTGCCTTGAGGGGCAAGTGACTTGAGGGTCACACCGAGGAACCATCTAAGTGTTGGTCGACACAACCGGTGACGTAGCTTGTCGGTGCACAAGTGAACACCGGGTGAACAAATATTGTGTCTCTTGTCTCCCGGTGATTGGTCTTCATATTGTGTTGTTGTCAATATTGATTGTTTGTATATCATCTTGATGATTGGCAACATCTTCTCTTCACCGTCGGTATAATAATCACAATCCTCTCTCTCTTGCATTTACTTTCACTAGTTTATCTTGTGTAGCTCTAGTAATAGCTTAGCTAGTAGTGTTGTTAGCTTGTTCACTAGTGTAACTTTAGTGACATAGTCCTTGTGTGAACTAGAGATCATAATCTACTAGACTTGTGGATAGGAGGCTTGCATCACAACCTTTGGCTAAGCAAAACTCGCTTTACGCCGTTTGTTATTCTAACAAGTTTGCTCAGTGGTTCTTGTAGAATTTTTAATAGGCTATTCACCCCCCTCTAGCCATCTAGGACCTTACAAGTGGTACCGGAGCCGTGGTCACCGTTTTAATCAAGGCTTAACATCCTTCGGTGTGAAAAATGGCTCAAATTGTGTTCAATCATGTTGGGGGCAAGCCACCGTTCTTTGATGGTGTTAGTTCTTTTGCTCATTGGAAGAGAAAGATGACAATGTACCTTGGTTCTATTCATGAGAGAGTATTGGAAGTCACCGAGAATGATTTTGCTATCATTGATCCCGATCATCTCACCGATGAAGATAGAGCAAATAGAACATGCAATAGAATGGCTCTCAATACACTTTACAATAATATTGACACAAAAGTATTTGAGGGCATCAAGGATTTGGAATTGGCAAATGAAGTGTGGACAAGGTTAAGTGAGACATATGAGGGCACTAAGGTTGTGAAGAGTGCCAAGCTATATGGGCTCAAGAGTGAGTTTGAGAACTTCAAGATGAAAGAAGAAGAAACAATCTTAGAGATGTTTCATAGATTGCAAGTCATTGTAAATGATCTCAAGAGCTTAGGGCACAAGACACAAGACCAAGATTTTTGCCACAAGTTCTTGTTGAGCTTACCTAAAAGATTCAAGATGTTGATCATGATGCTACAAAGAGATGGGCTTGAAACAATAAAGCCCAATGATTTGCTTGGAGAAGTATTGACCTTTGACAAGTATGATCAAGATGTTGATGAGAAGGAGGAAGAAAAGAAGAAGAAGACCGTGGCATTCAAGGCCACCTCCTCAAAGGGCAAAGCTTCAATTCAAGAAGAAGATGACGATGAAGAAGATGAAGAATTAGAAGTTGATGATGAGGCACTTGCTCTAGTTGTCAAAAATATTGGCAAAATATTTATCAAAAGAAGAGGCTTCAAAAAGAGAAATGACAATTTCAAGAGCAATGAGCAACAAAGGAGATGCTTCAATTGTGATAGCACCGAACATCTTCAAGCCGAATGTCCCTATGACAAGAAGAAGAACAACAAAAGGGGCAAGTTTGAGAAGAAGAAAAGAGAGGCCAAGATGACATTCAAGAAAGGCAAAAATGGTGCCTATGTGATCACTTGGGAAAGTGAAGATAATGAAGAAGAAGAAGAAGAGTCATCCAACAAGGCTTTTGCTTCCATTGCTATCAACAAGAAGCCATCATTATTTGATTCATCCTCTTCATGCTTCATGGCTAAAGAAGCTAAGGTATTATATGATGAGAGTGATGATGAAAGTGAAATGGAATATGCTCATGATAGTGATAATGATAATGATAATGAAAATGATGATGATGAACCAACTAAAGAACAACTATATGACTTGATGCAACAAACTAGAGACATAGCTATTGCCAAGCACAAAGAGTGTAAGAAGCTTTCAATGAAAGTAGCAATACTTGAGAAAGTCCTTAGTGAGCTTAAGACCACTCATGAGAGTCTAGTGGAAGACCATGAGGATCTTGATAAGGCTCATTCCAAGCTTGAAAAAGCTCACTCATTGCTACTTGAGCAACAAGCAAAGAAGGAGGTTGTTGTATCATGTGATATAGGTGTTACATGTGATATAATTGATGAATCCTTTAATGAACCTATCATCATGTCAAATACTAACCCTTCTTGTAGCTCTTCATCCACCACAACTAACTCTACCTCCACTACTAGTGATGGTTTCACTTGTGATGCCTCACTAATGGTTGAGAATGAGACTCTCAAGAGAGAGGTGGATGAGCTCACTCACGCCCTAGGCAAGGCCTATGGTGGTGAGGCCCGCTTGCTTAAGTGCTTGGGTAGCCAAAGGTTCTCTCTTAACAAAGAGGGATTGGGCTACACCCCCAAGAAAGGCAAGTCGGCCTTTGCAACTCCAAGGCCTAGCTTTGTGAAGAGCAATGGTCGGTTTTGCAATAGATGCAAGCAAGTTGGGCACCTAGAGCATAATTGCAATAAAAAGAACCAAAGCAAGAACCTTGTTAATGCTATACCTTTTGATTCTTGCTATGTGCTTACCAAGGGTGTGAAGGGTGTGCAAGCTAAGTTTGTTGGTACACCAATTGTGGGCCCAAAGAAGAAGGCTATTTGGGTACCAAAGAGCTTAGTTACTAACCTACAAGGACCCAAGCAAAAATGGGTACCTAAACTTCATTGATTTGCTTGTAGGTCAATTACAAAGCCGGAGGAAGGCATTGGATTGTTGATAGTGGGTGCACTCAACACATGACCGGTACATCAAGAATGTTTGACTCAATCAATGACAATGATAGTGGTGTTGATTCTATCACATTTGGCAATAACAAGAAAGGCAAGGTTATTGGTTTGGGCAAGATTGCAATATCAAATGACATGAGTATCTCCAATGTGTTATTAGTTGAAAGTTTGGATTTCAATCTTCTATCCGTGGCACAAATATGTGATCTAGGCTACAAATGCATCTTTGGGGTTGATGATGTGGAAGTTATTAGTGTGGATGGTTCAAATGTGGCATTCAAGGGCTTTAGATATGAGAATCTCTACCTAGTTGACTTCAATGCTAGAGAAACTTCTTTGACAACTTGCTTAGTCTCCAAATCAAGCATGGGTTGGCTTTGGCATAGAAGGCTTGGTCATGTTGGCATGAAACAATTGAAGAAGCTTACAACTCATAATCTTGTCAATGGTTTGAAAGATGTTGAATTTGAGAAGAACAAGCTTTGTAGTGCATGTCAAGCCGGGAAGCAAGTTGGAAGCTCACATCCAAAGAAGAGTACAATGAGCACATGCAAAGCATTTGAGTTGATGCACATGGATCTATTTGGACCAACAACATATACAAGCATAGGCGGCAACAAGTATGGCTTTGTCATAGTGGATGACTTCACAAGATTTACATGGGTATTCTTTCTTAGTGACAAAAGTGAAGTGTTTGACACCTTCAAGACATTCCTCACTAGAGTTCACAATGAGTTTGAGATTAGAATCAAGAAAGTGAGAAGTGACAATGGAAGTGAGTTCAAGAATACAAGAATTGAAGAACTTTGTGATCATTATGGTATTGGACATCAATTCTCGGCCAAGTACACTCCACAATCAAATGGTCTAGTTGAGAGGAAGAATAGAACATTGCTTGATATGGCTAGATCAATGCTTCATGAGTACAATGTGAGTCAATCATTTTGGGATGAAGCAATCAATACCGCTTGCTACTACATCAATAGACTATATTGTCATCCATTGCTAGAGAAGACCTCATATGAGCTACTTCATGGAAGAAAGCCCAATATTTCTTACTTTAGGGTGTTTGGTTGCAAATGCTATATCTTGAAGAAAGGCACTAGATTGGGGAAGTTTGACAAGAGATGTGATGAGGGGTTTCTACTTGGTTATTCAACTACAAGCAAAGCTTATAGAGTTTGGAACAACTCAAGTGGCATTCTAGAAGAAGTCCATGATGTGCAATTTGATGAAACCAATGGGTCACAAGATGAAGAAGAAAATCTAGATGATATTGGTGGAACTCTATTAGTGGAAGCAATGAAGAACATGGACATTGGGGACATTAGAGCAAAGCAAGTAATTGATATTCAAGATGATGATAAAGATCAAGTGCTCAATTCACCATTCAAGCAAGTTAGTGACTCTCAAGTGCAAGATCAAGGAGCTAGTTCTTCTCATCAAGATACATCAAGTGATCAACCAAGCTCAAGCAATCAAGTGCAAGTACTCCAACCACAACATGTTGCAAGAGATCACCCCATTGATAGTGTTATTGGTGATATTAGAAGTGGTGTGCAAACAAGATCAAGATTGGCTATGTTTTGTGAGCATGCATCATTTGTGTCAACCATAGAACCAAAGAAGATAGAAGAAGCTTTGAGGGATGCCGATTGGATCATGGCTATGCAAGAAGAGCTTAACAATTTCACAAGAAATGATGTTTGGGAGTTGGTAGAAAGGCCAAATGACTACAATGTGATTGGAACCAAGTGGGTGTTCAAAAACAAGCAAGATCAAGATGGCATTGTAGTGAGAAACAAAGCAAGGCTAGTTGCTCAAGGTTACACTCAAGTAGAAGGTCTTGACTATGATGAAACATATGCTCCCGTGGCAAGATTGGAGGCAATAAGGATTCTATTGGCTTATGCTTGTGCACACAACATCAAACTATATCAAATGGATGTCAAAAGTGCATTTCTCAATGGGATCATCAATGAGTTAGTCTTTGTTGAGCAACCGCCCGGATTTGAAGATGACAAGAAACCCAACCATGTGTACAAGTTAAAGAAGGCTTTATATGGCTTAAAGCAAGCACCTAGAGCATGGTATGAGAGGCTAAGGGATTTCCTTCTCTCTAAGGGATTCAAGATGGGCAAGGTTGATACAACTCTATTCACCAAGAAGATTGGAAATGATCTATTCATAGTGCAAATATATGTTGATGACATCATTTTTGGATCAACCGATCAAGCTTATTGTGAAGAATTTGGTGCTATGATGGCCAAAGAGTTTGAAATGTCTATGATTGGTGAACTTAGCTACTTCCTTGGTCTTCAAGTAAAGCAATTGAAGAATGGGACATTTGTGAGTCAAGGGAAATACATAAGGGACATGTTGAAGAAGTTTGGAATGCAAGATGCAAAGCCAATTTCAACTCCAATGGGTACAAATGGAAATTTGGATAGTGATCTTGATGGCAATATGGTGAATCAAAAGGAATATCGGTCTCTGATTGGAAGTCTACTCTATGTCACCGCATCAAGGCCGGATGTCATGTTTAGTGTTTGCATGTGTGCTAGATATCAAGCCTCACCTAGAGAGAGTCATCTCACGGCCGCAAAGAGAATATTGAGGTACTTGAAGCAAACAAGAGATGTTGGACTATGGTATCCCAAGGGGTCAAAGTTTGAATTGATTGGATATTCGGACTCCGACTATGGGGGTTGCAAGATCAATAGAAAGAGCACAAGTGGCACATGTCAATTACTTGGAAGATCACTTGTGTCATGGTCCTCAAAGAAACAAAATAGTGTGGCAATCTCTACCGCCGAAGCCGAATATGTGAGTGCGGGGAGTTGTTGTGCACAATTGCTATGGATGAAATCAACTTTGAAGGATTATGGCCTCAACTTCAAGAATGTGCCATTACTATGTGATAATGAGAGTGCAATCAAGATGATACAAAACCCGGTTCAACATGGAAGAACAAAGCATATTGACATAAGACATCATTTCATTAGAGATCATCAACAAAAGGGAGATATTGCCATTGAAAGTGTTGGCACCGATGATCAACTTGCCGATATTCTCACTAAGCCACTTGATGAAAAGAGGTTTTGCAAGCTAAGGAATGAATTGAACATTCTTGATTTCTCAAACATGAGTTGAATGCACCCCACTCACTTATTGACATGCCTCTCCTTCGACATTGCAAGGTAAAGTTGATTGACATGTCATTCATCCTATGCTAAGGACTTGCTAGAGCATGTAGACATATTAAGTGGTATGCATGAGCATTCATGATAAATCAAATGAATTTGATGGATATATGTTACCACTATTGCCTCTATGTTTGTTTTGTTCTAGTGGTGGCATATGACATGTTTGTGAGCTTGCAAACCTAGTGTTGAATCTAGAAGATTTGCTATAAGTGTTTAATTCAACATAGGCAAGATAACCCTCCACAATTTGATCCCATTTTTGGGTAAGTTGTTGACAAAGGGGGAGAGAAAAAGATGATTCAACATGATAATGATTCAACATGATAAAGGGGTAAATAAAACTTTTGATGGGTAAATAAAAGTTTTGATGCACACAAGTAGGGGGAGCAAGCTCATAAACTAAGTTGTTGCATTTGCTTGTGCATTTTCATATGACTTGCTCATTGCACATGTATTTAAATTCAATATACATGCTTGTGTGGTGCAATGCTAGTATAGAACTTGGATGATGAAATGATCTACTAGCATGCATAGGAATAGTTTTACATGTGGTATCTAGACTTACCTAAAGTATTTTACAAGTGGTCCAAGAACCTTTATATATAATGTTGATCTCACGGGGTTCTTGAAGTTTTTGATGGTTGTCTAGTTACTTCATGATGCTAAGGATGGTGTAAAAGGCAACTCCGATTGGTATCACGCTTCAAAGGTCCATTTCTTACACCTTAGCATCATTTTGGTAGAATTACTCTCCCAACACTTCTATCCATGCATATGTGCAAAGCTTTCAATCCAAACTCTATGCACATATGTAGGGGGAGCTAATGCTACCAAAAACGAGCTTGTGATAATTGTCCAAACTTTACTTATGAGCAAAATGATTGGACAAGTATGACAAGTTCAAAACTTTTATTATCAAAATCATCTTTGTGAGGGTTGTCATCAATTACCAAAAAGGGGGAGATTGAAAGTCCCTAGTTTGGTTTTGGCTAATTGATGAAACCTAGGACTAACCTTTGTATCTAAGTGGATGATTTAGATAAAGGTGGTCATTGAATATGAGACATGACATTGACTCATATGACCAAGATGGTGAAGACCAAGATGAGGCTTGGCTCGATGGACCGGTTGTGAAGGTGAAGGGCAAGTCGAGGCTTCGAAGCGAAGGACCATGCGATGGTGAAGCTTGAGCAAGACTTGGCGCCGACGGACCGATGCAACGGTGAAGAGCAAGTAAAGTCAAGGTCGATGGATCAAGACGGTCATATGATGATATGAAGTGGATCATATCATTTGGAGAAACAAAATGGGCTCAAGGCAAAGGTATAACCATAGGGCCATTTTGTTTTACACTCAAGACACCATAGAGGGTGTGAGTGGTTTAGGATCGATAGCCGAACTATTAAGAGGGGAAGTCTTATCGGTTATTCGACACACGGGTGCCACTAGGTGAATTCATGAAGTGCATTGCATGTAGGGCCTAGTGAGCTAACGGGAAAACCTTTGAAAATGATTGAGAAAAAGCTAACACACAAGCACATGGAGATGTACACTTGATGGTGTTGGCACATTTGCAAAGGTGGCGTTGGTCGCGCTGTCGTTTGCGGGTAGAGAGGGGTTTGGTTCCTTTCTCTCTCCCGCCGAGCGTGCGAGCGCGGGATTCAGGCGATTTCGGGGAAATGAAATGCCTATTTTCCATTGCGCCGGAAGTCGGAAAAGAAACGGAGGCGAACGCGGTCACAGAGGTGCACCGGACGCTGCACCGGACGCTGCACCGGACGCGGTCAGTTTCGACCGGCGCGTCCGGTCAGTACAGCGTCAGGGTCTGGCGCGCGAGCTAGGGTTTGGCACCGGCGCGTCCGGTGACCCACGGGACCGGCGCGTCCGGTCTGGCGAACAGCGAGTCACGAAGTCTTCGGACGCGGTGCGCGTCCGGTCCCTCACCATCGGACGCGTCCGGTGGTCCAGGGAGCTTACTGGACTCGCACCGGACGCGGGTACTGTGGCGTCCGGTGGTAGCAAGGAGCGCGTCCGGTCTTGTCTGTACGCGTGCGGGTACTGTGCGCACCGGCGCGTCCAGTGGTTCGCAACGGCGCGTCCGGTGGCTCGGTTGACCGTTGGCGCGCAGTGACCGTTGGAGGGTCTAACGGACGAATTTGAATTTAGAGGGACACGTGGACGTCGCAGGGGCACCGGACGCGGTTGAGCGCGTCCGGTGAGTTACGACCGGCGCGTCTGGTGGTTCCGCAGAAAACGTGAGTGGAGTTGTAACGGCTCTATTTGGATGGGATGCTTATAAATACTTGGTGACCGGCCCTTGGGGAGGTCTCTTGGCATTTCTAACATACTTGTGCATCCTTTGAGCTAGAACAACTCCTCCCACTCATCTCCCTTGCTTGATTGCAAATCAAAAGTGAGATTGAGTGATCCCAAAGTGCATTGCATAGCTTGAGGGCATTTAGTGGCACTTGTGGGTGGTTTAGCCGGTGGATTTCTTGTTACTCTTGGAGAGTACCGCTCCTAGCCGGCTTGGAGATTGTTGGAGGCATTGGCAAGAAAAGGTGATTGTTCTTGGCCACCTCCGGTTGATTGTGAGAGGTTCTTGTGCTTTCCTCGGCGGGACGCCAAAAGCAACTCTATTGGATTGCGCGTGTCATTGAGTTACCTCACTTGAGAGTGGTGTCTTGCGGTGCCTTGCGGGGTGTGCCTTGAGGGGCAAGTGACTTGAGGGTCACACCGAGGAACCATCTAAGTGTTGGTCGACACAACCGGTGACGTAGCTTGTCGGTGCACAAGTGAACACCGGGTGAACAAATATTGTGTCTCTTGTCTCCCGGTGATTGGTCTTCATATTGTGTTGTTGTCAATATTGATTGTTTGTATATCATCTTGATGATTGGCAACATCTTCTCTTCACCGTCGGTATAATAATCACAATCCTCTCTCTCTTGCATTTACTTTCACTAGTTTATCTTGTGTAGCTCTAGTAATAGCTTAGCTAGTAGTGTTGTTAGCTTGTTCACTAGTGTAACTTTAGTGACATAGTCCTTGTGTGAACTAGAGATCATAATCTACTAGACTTGTGGATAGGAGGCTTGCATCACAACCTTTGGCTAAGCAAAACTCGCTTTACGCCGTTTGTTATTCTAACAAGTTTGCTCAGTGGTTCTTGTAGAATTTTTAATAGGCTATTCACCCCCCCTCTAGCCATCTAGGACCTTACAGTCGGGTTAATGACGGGAAAATTACTTGGCACGCAATTATCTTACATCTAGAAGACTCCAGAAGCCACGGGAACGAACGGGAGCCGTAACGGGCCAGGACACAGGGCGCCCGCCCTGTGCCCTAGGGCGCCCGCCCTGCCCCTCGGGCCAATCAGCTTCTGCCTCGCGGATTATGCTCCACCGCCTCTCTAGATCAAGGAAAACCGTCCGTTCTAAGTCGGTTTGATCCGACGGTCCAGATTCATTTGAAAGGGCTATATAAGCAAGGCACCACCACCCCAGGGGGGAGGAGAAATCATTATCAGAGGAAGCCAGAAAAGTTAGGGTTTAGGAAGTTCTCTCCCGCAGAGAATTAGAAGTAGCTACTCCATTGTTCTTCAAGTCTTATAGGTTTGATTAGATAGAATTAGAGAAGTAGAGCATTCAAGCTCTGGATTTCGGATCTTCATCAATAAAGATTGGTATTATTTCATATCATTCTCTACTACTTTATTCTAATTGCATTATGTCTCTGTTTATTATGTTCTTAGTTTACTCTAGTTCTATAATTGATATAGTTATGATTGATAATGAGTTTATGTATGAGTTTGCAAAGCGCTTAGCTCTTACCTCGAGGGAGTTAAGTGGTAGATTATATGTGGGCGTGGTGCTTAGATATTATTTACCTGCAAATGTATCCTATTGGCCGGGTTGTGTGGTAGTTCGCGATAGTGACAGCTTCGTTGATTCTTATATAGTCCACCCTCCGTTGATAGGACAGGCAGAATTTGTATTGCGGAGTAAGTGTTACTATGTTCTGATTTACTTTAGCAATGTTCCTTATACATAAATAAAGAGTCTTTTATGCTATATATGATCTTGTAGAATGTTTAGAGTAGATTGTGACTTAGTAGATAGTAGATACTTAGAATCCATTCTCTAGCTAATCCGACGTCACCTTATATCAATATGGAGTAGTCTATTTCTAATCGCTGTGTTATTTACCCATGAGCTTATAATTCATTATCTTTATTTATGGCTTACCCCCTGCCAAAGCAAGTGACTGTGTGACGAGTTTCTCATTAGTAATCATATTTAGCAAAGTTGATCTCTAGTCTATGTCATTCTACACCTGCTTTCACCGTTCTCTCAAGCAAAATATAAATAACGATATCCGGAATACTTTTCCTGGTGAAATGCTACAATGAGGTATTTTATCTGTGCGCTTGCGGATAGAATAGATTATCTTCTAAAGAGCCCTTTACATTTATAAATACCTATGTACACTCTGGCACCATGCTGGGGATGACAACCTAGTATTTAAGTGGTGTTAGTAAGTGTCAACAATATGATAAGGAGAAAGGCCATCAGGATGATAGCCCAATTAGCGTGAAAATGATTGTGTGGGTGGTGTTGAGCCGAACGAGGACGTCTCGATGGTAGGAGAGCTCAATGGACGTGAAGGAGAAGACATCAGGAGGTTAGTGTTAGGCAATGGCTATAGCAGGTAGTTAGGGAGGGGAGGGGAGGGGAGGGTGTGTTTCTTGGGTTAAAAAAGGTGTGTCTGTGGAGATTCGACCCCCAAAACCTCCCACTTCAGCCCTTGCGCGCATTGCCATCTTAACTCTCACCACACTTCTAACTTAAATAAAATGCATTTTCCTTTTAAGTTCACTCTAGAGGCACCTTTAGTCCAGGTTTAAGACACAAACCGGGACTAAAGCTTCTGGCATTGACACGTCTTGGTAGCCGTTACAAACCGGGACTAAAGGGTGGAATTGGTCCCAGTTTGTACTACAAACCGAGACTACAGGTCCAGTCATCCCTTTAGTCATAGTTGCAATTTTTAAACTGGGACTAAATACTTTTTGGCCATCGATGAGAGGTCGTTTGATCGTTTCTCTACTAGTGCTCCTTCATTAGCTGCATAATTGTCCAATTAGCTAGTTAATGTTGTTATTTGTGTATCCTTTATTTACTGGATTGAGGAGTATCTTCTCCGATCATGTTATTACCATGATTATTTTTCTAACCTATAATTAAATTGATTGGGTGAAAGCTAGAGAACCAGGACTAATTAATTTTATTCCCTTTTTATCTATAACATTTGGTGCTCCTTCTTTGAGCTTTCTTTTGTATAGTAGTACAAACACTTATTTGGTTGATATGTATACTCTTGCTCGTGTATGTATTTCGCCATGCAGCCCAAAGGACTCTAGGCCAGGTGGCCAGAGCTTTCCGGCAGCACCCCTAGTCCTGAGTTCAAATCCCCGTGGGAGCGAATTTCAGACTCGGGGTAAAAAGAACCCCTTGCCACGCCTCATGTGGGGCAGTTGTCCCGGCCTGAAGGGTAACAGTGCGTGGCGCCGGCCTAGGTTATGGCCTGCTAAAAGCCCAAGTTTGGTTTTGGTAATTAATGACACCAAGTTGCTAATGCTATTGTATCAAGTGGAATGAGTTAGGCATAAGCAACACACGTGATGGAGGAGCATGTGGCATGAAGTGATGGCCACAAGATCACAAGAGGTGGAGATGCACATAAAATGATGATCAAGGTGATCAAGCATGTGGAGATGGACGTGGAACAAAGTGATCAAGGTAAAGGTATAATCATAGGGTTTGCTTTTGCCGGTCTAAGATGAGTAGAGAAATGATTGACCGGGTTTAGGATTGATAGCCGACTATCAAGAGGGGCAATCACGGTTAGCTCGTGAATCAAGTGCTACTCATCTTAAGCATATGCATTAGGATCTAGTAGAGGGCTAACATAACGCCTTGAAAAATGATTGTGAAAATGCTAACACACATGCACATGATGGTGTACACTTGGTGGTGTTAGCACTTTAGCGAATGCGGCAGAGTTTGAGCGGTAGAGAGGGGTTTGGGGTCCTCTCTCCCTCCCGCCGAGCTTGCGAGCGCGGGATTCAGGCGTTTTCGAGGAAATGAAATGCCTATTTTCCATTGCGCCAGAGGCGAGAAAAGGTAGCGAAAGTCCGGAGTGTTTATCACTAAAAAACTTCAACCGAACGCTGGACCGGACACGGTCCAGGGTGGACATGCGAGTTCGGTCAGTTCAAACCGCAGGCAGAGACGCACGCATGAAGGTCGCGGACCGGCGCGTCTGGTCCCTCACGGAACCGGAGCGTCCGGTCACGCACCCAGTGGGCAGCACGTGTCTCAGTGTCGATAGGACGCGGTGGCGCGTCCGGTCACGTGCGACCGGACGCGTCCGATCGCGCGAGGAGCTATCTGGACTCCGATCGGACGCCGGGTGTAGCGCGTCTGGTCAAACGGTGTAGCGCGTCCAGTCACGGCAACGGCTCTCTCTGACGCGCACTGCTACTGTTTGTCCTGTAGTAACCGGACGTGTCCGGTCACCCTGACCGGCGCGTCCGATCATCACGATTTTCACTGTGTTGTCTTGTAACGGTTAGTTGGTTACCCATTTGCTATAAATAAGAGGTGATCGGCTCTTGGGGGTTCTCTCTTGCACATTTGAGATATTGAGGTATACTTTGAGCTAGAGAACTTCCCCTCCACTCATCTTCTTGCTTGGTTGCATACTCTAGAGAGATTGAGTGAGATTCAAGTGCATTGCATTGAGAGTTGCATCTAGTGGCACTTGATTCTTGAGTTTGTTGCGGATTGCTTGTTACTCTTGGGTGTTTCCCAACACCCTAGACGGCTTGGAGCAGTTGTGGTGTTGAGCTTGTGATTGGAGGTTGTTTCGAGCCTCACCAAGTAATTGTGAGGGGTTCTTGAGCCTTCCCCGCGGGAGTTTATGTAACATCCCAAAAATTCATATTAAAAAATCACTCGCGTTAAAAATTATTTTCTAATGCATTTTAAAAACTATAAGTCATTTGAGCTCTATATCCTTCTAAATCTTATCCATCTTATATCCATCCCAACTACCTCTCTTTAATTTATCATGCACCGTGGCATCGGCATCACCCACCCGTTCCTCATCTCTCTCACTCCCCCTCTCTCTCGCTCGCTTCGTCCGATGCCCCGACAGCAGCGCGTGCGCCGACCCCACCACCATCGCCGCAGCACGCACCCACGCTCGGACCCCCCTCGCCGACTGCGGCAGCTCGCACGCCGCCACGACAGCGGGTCCCATCTCCCACCTTTCCCTCTATCTTTCTTCTCCATACATGGCCACAACACGTTCGTATATACGCGGCAAATGAAGCAAGACAAAGCACCCACCGAGGCAATATTTACTTTTACCATTTACCACGCAAATAAGCAAGATACACAGGCAACATGCATATACCACCAGCATGCAAAGCACAAGCAAACAAGTGTCAGCAGTGCACCCACACATATAGCTCATGCATGCATTCAAATTAGGCACCGACCACCATGTAAAATTAGGCACCGACCGCCATGCAAGGTTAGGCACCGTCCATTTACATGCTAAGCATCTACTCGCTACACGCCGCACCGCCCAAGCATCCGACCACAGCGATGTCATTGGAAGCAAGCAAGCAAGCTAGTGGCACATCCCTGCTTCCTGGCCTATAAAAAGGCACGCCTGGTTGCTCTTCCACAGCAGCACACTCAACTCACCACTCACTTGTCTCCTCTCGCTTCACTTGCCTCGCGTATACCGTATACGGCCGTACGCACGAGCCGGGCTCGACTGTCGTCGCACGACGAGGTGAGAAGCCCATGAGCATCCCCTTGCTCTTCCCACTCTTCCTGTGGTCTTCTCTTTACTTCCCTCCTTGCCCTTGCCTGTGCCGAGCCGCTCCCGAGCTCAATCATGGCGTCATCCATGCAAGAAGCAAGAAGAAGACCATTGCTAGCTTTTCTCTCTCCCTTCCCATGCATGTGCGTATGACGCGTGGGTCCTAAGCTACAACTCTATCCAAATAGCACACGCATAGTATACACCATGCACTACCAGCCAAGCCAAATGCCCACGTGAGCACCCATTCCTTAATCGCACATTATTCTTTTCTGCGTGATTAAAATTCGGCCATCTTGCAGAGCCACGTACCAACTCCGATTCCAAATATTATTCTTTCTAAATTCATCTTAAATCATGATCTATCTCTCATATAAATTTCATGATTTTTAGAGCTCATTTGAATTTATGTGATTATTTATCTGTGCTTGTTTGCCTGTTGCGCTCGTTAGCTGACGGAGTGAACGAGCCGGAGAACGAGGACGTCGGAGGCGAGTATCGCGAGTTCGACGTCGAGGAACCGGACTGCCAGCAGGAATTTCTCGAGGACACCGACGGAGGCAAGTCCAGCCTATTCCCCTTTGATGCATGTTGATCCTATTTTTAAACACAGCCCGTAGAAGCCGTTTTAAATATTGCATGTATGATATACGTACGAAGTATTTTCGCTGCTTAGTTAAAACCCGTTTGAATAGCCATCCTTGAATTGATATCACCTGATAATTGTCTTGTTCAAACTTAGGGACAAATAATATGCTATGGTAAAATATAATTATTTAGTATGCTTTGGATTTGATACTCATCATGGATACTTAATACTATGTTTTTCCAAATATAATGATTTTAAAAGAAAAACTGTGTGAGTTGTGAAAATGAATTGTGGGTATGATGAAAGGGTTAATGAACAAGTTATAGATGGTGATTACCCTAAAGATGGGGCGGATCGGTGTTCCTTTTGTGGGATGTCGTGGTGTTGGGGCTTGTACCTTTTATGGTTAAGCATGAAGATATCCGCTTTGTCTCGATTAAGGACTGAGTTGATGATTCATCTTGCCTAACTCATTTTCGTACAACCACTCGCCTTGCATGGGAAAGGCTTAGTCTAAATCCCTCTAGTTGGTATGGCAATCACCTGAAGGCAGGTGTGCAATGGGACACTAAGAGATGTATGTGGAAATTGATGAATATTGTATAAAATGTAAAGAGCTCTGTAAATTATTGTATTATGAGATGTGACCTTAGTGTTCCCGTGGTGAGCGCCATTACTTAACTATGGAGGGTAATGACTTTGATGGATCTGTGCTGGCACGACGGTGTTAAGCTACAGTATCCTACTTGTGGGGAAAGTGTACAACCTCTGCAGAGTGTAAAATTTATCCGGATAGACGTGTCCGCGGTATCGGACGAGTTATGGTTTGGTTTCAACAACTAGATGGGTTGGGATGAGTGAAAACATGAGAGTGAGTGTGATTTTGAAAATAAATGGTTGTCTGCCATATGTTGCGGGAACAGAGGGTTCAGCAACACTTAAAATTGTGATCAACCACTTTTCAGAAATACTATTATATATGAAAAATATATGTCTTTTGCAAATGTATTTATAAAATGAAACCCTGTATTTGTAAAAAGATAGCTTTATGCAAATAAACCAAGCCTTATCCTTGAATTATCCATATGCATATACTGATATCCCATTCCGTAGGGTAAGGTTGGATTTGCTGAGTACTTTGTACTCACCCTTGCTTTGTTGAACAGAGGAAGATCCGGACTGCAATCCTGACGTGGCGTACGAATAAGGTCGTGTCTGCACCCAACTAAGCCTGTGGCATTGGGATCCGTCAGATGATATGTATTAGCGAGACCTCTTTCTGGGTCTGTTGGACCTGTATTGTGTTATGGTTACTTTTAATCGTGGCATGTCTTCATTGTCCACGCTTGTCGAGACTACTGCAATGAGACCTATCTGATGTAATAAATGTGTTACTAGCCTCCTGGGACTAGTATTGTATCACATTTGAGTTCCTGGTTAACCAGGGGCGCTTCAGTTTACGAATTGGCTACTCTAGTGGAGCTCGTGGCTTAAAGGATCCCCATCTTGTGAGTGGATGTGCGGCACCCACTGAGGGTTCAACTTTTTATAGTTGATTAGCTCGCGATCCATCAAGTGGGTGCATCGCCACAACGAGGAGTAGCTTGCCGGGAAGTAAGTGAACCTCGGTAAAAATTCTTGTGTCATCCTTTGCCGAGGATTCTCATTGTGATTGTGTGTGATTGATTCTTTAGATACATCTTATCTCTACACCGTCGGTATAAGAATCAATTCACTTTCCTTTGACATTCATGCACTATATTTTGTCTAGTGTGCTTAGAGTAGTTTGTATCACTTAGGGGTAATTAGCTTAGAGACTTAGCTTTGTTGGTGTGAACTAGAGATCATAGCCTTGCATTAGATTTATATTTGTGGCTTGCTTAAAAGTAGTTGAGTTAGTGCTAGAATTAGCTTCGCCATCTTATATAGTAACTTTGTTGTTTAGTGAAGCTTGTAGAAAATTTAAATAGGCTATTCACCCCCCTCTAGCCATTTGGATCTTACACCTGCTAACCCGGGTGTGCTGTGGGGTTCGAGGGTTTTGTCGGTCAGGAGACTGAGAATCTCCTTCTTAGTGTAATACCGTGGGGGCGGTCTTTCCCCCTCTGGCCGAGGTTTTTTTTGCTGTTGTATTTCGCCATGCATGATTTTTACTATGGCGTGTGTTGAATGGAGAAAAGGAGAAATTTGATATGAGGCATTCTTTTTACATCTTACGGCTAAGAAAATCATGTGTCTATTGCTCTATATATAGACAGACTAAAAAAGAACAGCGGAGAGAAAACAGAGTACAAACAGGGCGAGCAACTCCTAACAAAAGAAAATGTGTACTATATTTCATTTCTCCAATAATAATGTATACTTTCCAATCCGCAAAAAGAAAAAAAAAAGACTCCACGAGGACATACGGAAGACGAAGTTTACTGTACAAGACGTGCGTGAGCATACGTGATTTTGCGTCGTACGCGTGGTAGGGACGCCGGACGCGCACAGGCACAGTCCATGCAGTACGTAAACGCACGGATGTACGTATACGTGCCGTCACCGGCTCTAGGCATGAAAACGAAAATAATAATTTCTGATTTTTGAAAATCGTTTCTGAGTTTTTTTTTCCGATTTTTAGGCCTAAACGAAAACGGTAGTGGTAACAAAAAAACATAAATGATAACTATAAAAATATATGGAAACAAAAACGAAAACAATTTTGCCATATTCCTACCGTTTTCGAAGATTACCGTATTTAGCTCCGTTGGTAGGTACTGATTCAAAGGCCTTGAATCCTACCGACTATATAATGCATATACTTTAGGTCCAGTTGGCTCACATCTAAGCATCTCGTGTGAGATAGGTCGAATTATAAGGCTCTTCTCATGTTGTACGGTTTGACATGTTTATCATTTTCAGGATATCGATCGAAATCCCTCATGGATTTCGATCGTTATCGATGTATTTTCTGATCGACTACTATCATTTTCGAAATTACCGGAATATCGGTGCCGTATTCGTTTCAACAATATCATATCGATTTTGGTTTCAAGAAAAAAATGAAATGAAAGTGATTTATCGGCCACACATGCTGACATGCATGCATGTGCACGGGATGGGAATGGTGTCCCGTCTGGGCTGCTGCTCGCTTGCACGTACTGTACAGTACTACTACGACGCCACGGTACTACTGTAGTACACGCGCTTGCTCATCAGTAGCTGTGAAGTTAGCGCAGTGGCAGGAGGCAGCAAGCAGGCGGGTCATGTTTGGACTGGCCCTGGGCCCAGTCGGCTACTGCCCAGCCGATAGGGCATAGTTGTGAATTCCATTCCGGTACCGGCCGGAATGCCTCGTACTGGCCCCTAAACCGGTATAGAAGAGCCCCAATCCTGTACCGAGTCAAATACCGGTCAATACCGGTCAATGCCGGCCAATACCGGCCAATACTGGTTAATACCGGCCGTGGCTGCATATATTATATTTTTCCATGTATGAACTTTGGAGTTTAAACTTTGAAATAAGGTCTTATGAACTTGTTGAATGATATTTTAGGTTGGTAAAAATATTAATTACGCCATAAGTTAAGTCAAAATATATTTATATATACATTTATGTATAAGTTTATTCATATATTATTATTATTATAAAGTCCGGAATGGTACACCGGTATGAGCCGGTACCGAAATGTTCCATTCCAATAGTCAAAACGGAATAGCCTCTGGAATGGAATTTACAAGTTAGCGATAGGGTCCTGTGGGCAAGCCAGCAGTCCCTATCGGCTAGCAAGAAAGCGACAGGGTACTATGCGGGACTCCTGTAGCTTCTTGACTTGTGCCCGCGGCCACCTTGCTCCTCCTCTTCCTCTCTGCCCCCACTTCCTTCTGCCGTGCTCGCGCTCCCGGCGCTGCAACGACCGGCCGCCGGAGACGTGCGGGCACGCCATCTCGAAGTAGCCTGCTTCGCCGCCGTCCACGACGATGGCTATCTTGTGGGCACGGGTGTTGTAGCTCAGCGTCATCATAGAACCCTGCACACGCACGCATGACGCATGCCAGTATATATCAGAAAGCATCGATCAGTTGCTGTTTCGTTTAGTTTCGGCTGAAACTCTGAAAAAGATGCGAGCCAGCTTACACGTACGGGAGATGTTTGCCAGGCCGACTTTCATGTCGATCACACGGAGGTGCGGGCACTCGTCGCCGGTGATCTCGTAGTGCCTGCAGTGGCTGTTGGAGTGGGTCGGCCGCTTGCCCGTGAGGTTGGACGGCTTGATCTCCCACTTGGAAGAAGAAGTTTGAACGACGCCTGGATAACGTCGTTGCTGAAGACGCCGAGGAACGACTCCGGGCTCTCGCCTCCGATGGGGAAGAACTCCTGCCGATCAGACGAGCACGAAGAAAGTTCCATCAGCTCTCTTTGCATGTGCAAGTGGTGGCGTGTGCATGTGCATGTGCAAGTGCAAGCAAAAACTCCAGAGGTGGAGACGGGGCTGAGGAGCATGACGACGCGGAACCACTCCGAGTGGTGCGTGTTGGCGGAGTACACGACGGCGCCCGCGGGGATGACCAAGACGTCGCCCTCCCTGACGCAGAACGACTCCCTCCTCCCGCCGCGGAGCAGCACGACGACGCCCTCGCCTTCCTTGACGAACATCACCTCATCGCCGTCGTAGTGGCTCGGCTGCAGGAACGCGCGCGGCGCGGCCTCCAGCTCGGCGACGCGGTAGTTGCCCACGGCGTCCTCCAGCAGCTCGTGGGTGAACCGCTCCAGCACCCGGAACCGGCCCTGCCGCGACCGCGTCCAGTGCCGGAAGCTCTCCTCGCCGTAGTGGTACGGCCGGCCGGAGCCGGAGCCGGAGCCCGTGTCCGTTTGCCACGCGAGCGCCAGCGAGGAGCACACGGAGAGCAGGAGCAGGAGCACCAGGACCTTGATCTTCATGGCGCCCGTCTGTGGTAGCTAGTATGGTGTGCGAGTGCGGCTGTCCGTTCAGTGATGAGAGGGTTCGAGGCGAGCTGCGGCGTATATGAAGAGGTGGCGCGGCGAGGGCCGCAGCCATGCGCGCCGCCAGGTGGAGGCAGGGCCGCGTACGTGGCGAGGGGAGAGCGCGCGCGCTGCTGTGCTGCCGCACTCGGCCGCATCCGTGCCGCCGTGTGCTTGACTGCGTGCATGCATGCTTGCTTGCTGCTGGGCTGGCTGCGGCGAAACGACAGCGGTGATTGGGGCGGGGACAACACGGAGCAGTTGGAGCTGCGTGCTGGGGAATCGGGACTGTCACCACGTAGTTGCAACGTGTACCATTATTCCGGCATCCATTCCATTCCATCCTGTTTTTTCTTTTCTCCCAATGGATTTATGGAACCTGGATTACTGAAACGTTATACGGCCCTTCAAATTTAGGGCGTGTTTGGTTTAACCCCTAACCGTGGCGGCGTCGCAATAGCTGGCTGCTGTTTGGTTCGTACGTAGGAGGTGGCAGTCACAACTGTGGCGTTGGCACGCATGTGGCTTGGCTGAGTGTGGTCTGCATCTAAGCAGGCCCTTACTCCTACAACGAGGATCTACATGTCATTTAACAGAGCTCTAGGTCTCGTTAAAATTAAAACAACTTAACTTTGTTTTTTATGAAATAGCTTTTTTAATTCCAGTTTCTGTGGTTAAAAAAAGCTTGGTAAAAACAACTTTTCTCGGTGGTTGAAAAAATAAAATATTGATAATATCCTTCTCTTTTTCTTTTCTTCCTTGATTTTCTCACTTATTTTATCTTTTCTTCTTCTCTTTACACCTTATCAACCACAAGCCTCTACGGCCTCATCTCCTGTCGAGATGCAACCTCCACCTCTCATTCACCTCTCATTCCCTTGCCTACGCTCACACCTGCATCAGAGTCAGGGGTGGCGCCGCGCATGCCCCGACACTGCACTCCGCCTCTGCATTGAGGGACCATGCCATCTCTGCGTCGACCTAGCCAGCGGCGGCTCCACGTTGGGCGATGGTGCCGCTCCGGCCCAACATCGCGCCGCCATCGCCTTTCCTCCGCCGATGTTGTCAGAGCAATTTTGCCCCTGGGCCCATGGATGTGAGGATGAAGTAGTGGAAGCCACACAATTTTCAGCTCCACGTCCCACCTATGTATTCTTGTAGTACGATTCGTGGGGCTTTACGCGTAGACTCCCAGCGTGTTTTTTTATGATGATATAAGGATGTAGCTTTGTCCTCCACTAAATTTTAGAACTTTCTAAGAAGATTTGAGCATTACTTAAAATTAAAGACTAAGTTGCTAGAAAATCTATATTATAAATAAACTATACAAACATTTGGATTTTCCTTAAAAATCCTATACTATTTTGGAATGCAAGAGTGTAGCCCATATATATATATTTGTTTGTAGTATAAAGATAGATACGATTGATTTTTTGTGCAATTCCAATAAATAACACATATAACTTTAAAAGAATACTATCACAAATATCTAGTTATACAAAAATAAACATATGAAACTAAGTTTATATTGAAGTTAACTATTAGTCGCTTTGAAACTTGCTTCTGAGAAAAGGGATGACTATAAAGTTGTGGGCTCGTTTCAAGGTGACGCCATGCGAGGCGAGGAGTCCGCATCATCAATGTGCACTATTTTAGATGGGCTCTTGGCATGCAAATATGTAATTGGACGTGAGCTAGCAACGTATTGTGCTGGGCTTCTGGCTCACGTAGCTGCTGCCTCTTCCGGCCTGTGCGTCTCGGCTGCTGCTCGGCTATGCACGGTATTCGGCTGGGCTTTTAGTTTTGGTCTGTAGGGTGGTGGGTATAGCCTATGCGTCGATTTTGGGCCTCTATTCTAGTATACAAGATGCAGGCATGTGAGTAGTTAGCGGATCTTTTGCTCAAAAAACAAACAAAAAAAACGTAGTTAGCGGATCTAACAGCCACACGTCTGCCGTTTTTTTTTTGTTGAGAATGCGACACATGTCTGCCTAGATCAAACCAAAGAGAGTTTGTAATTTTGCTACTACTCCGTCCATGTCAAATTATAAAACGATTAGACTTTTCTAGATACATTATTTTTACTATACATGTGTATATATAAGTACGTAGCAAATGAGCTATTACTTCCCGCGAGTGCGGCTGTGCGTTCGATGAGAGGGTTCGAGGCGAGCTGCGGCGTATATGAAGAGGTGGCGCGGCGAGGGCCATAGCGATGCGCGCCGCCAGCTGGTGGAGGCCGGGCCGCGTGCGTGGCGAGGGGAAGGTGATGTGGAGCGCCAGGGGCGGAGCCATGAATCGAACATAGTGGGGGCAACACAAAAAAAATCTAGTTTTCTTGTGCACCTAGGAAGAACAAAGAACAAAAGGGGAAGACGAAGACAACATGGCTGGCAGCTAGGCATCTGCTACCGGCGGCGCCGGTGGTGATGCGGCGTCCGACGTGTCTATGTCCTATCTCCGCTTCCTACTTGTATTGTGCTGCTGTCGTGCTGTGTGCGATGATGCGGGAGCCGAGAGCGTGCGATATGTTCTAGACGAGAAGCCAAACGGTCAAGGAGATCAAGAGGCACATTGCGAATGGAACAAAATTACAGAATACAGCTGCTCGTCTTCTCAGATTCCTCCTAATTGGGCTGCTGGCTTGCTTTTATCATGGACTCCAAATGTTACTTGGGGTGTGTTTGGTTGAGAAAAATTGGGTGAAAAGTTACTGCAGCACTTTTCGTTGTTATTTGGTAAAATTTGTCCAATCATAGATTAATTAGACTCAAAAGATTTGTCTCGAACTTTACAGACAAACTATGCAATTAGTTATTTTTTTTACCTACATTTAATGCTCCATGCATGCGTTCAAAGATTCGATGTGATGGGTGGAAGATGAAATATTTTGGGTTTGCATGGGAAGTAAACAGGGCCTTGGAACTTGGGCTTAGAACTAAGAGGGGTCTAGAGCCTATAATTATGCTAATAGATCCATGTATTTAAGTACATAATAGAGAATTAACAGGCTGTTGGGGGAGGCCAGCCCCCCCGCCCCCCCGTGCGCACCGCTGTGCTGCCGCACTCGGAAGCATCCATGCCGCCGTGTGCTTGAGTGCGTGCATGCATGCTACTCCGTACCTTGCTGCTGGGCTGGCTGCGGCGAAGCGACAGCGGTGATCGGGATGGGGACAGAACGGAGCAAATGAAGCTGCGTGCTGGGGAATTTAACTTAGGCCATGTTTAGATGCCACCCAAATTCCAAATTTTTTCACTCTCTCTCCATCACATCAATTTTTAATCGCTTGCATGGAGTATTAAATGTAGGTAAAAAAAATAACTAATTACACAGTTTAGTTGGAAATCACGAGATGAATCTTTTGAGCCTAGTTGGTCCACGATTGGACAATATTTGTCAAATAAGACGAAAGTGGTACTATTCATCAGGTTGCAAAAATTTGCAATCTGAACAAGGCCTTACTCCTACAACACTTGAATGAGGATCTACGGGCTCATTTGATAAAGCTCTAGCTCCGGTTAAAACAATTTTAACTTTGTTTTTTATGAAATAGCTTTTTTAACTCTAGTTTCTCTGGTTAGAAAAAGTTTGGTAAAAACAATACTGTCTTCGCAGCTATTCACTTTTGAGAGGAAGTTTCTACACCTGTTGAAGCAGATAAGCTGCAGGCAGCACGGGCGAGCAAGATGGTTACTTTTCTCGGTGGTTGAATATAATATCCTTCTGTTTTTTCTTTTGTTCCTTGATTTTTCTCACAAATTGTACTTTTTCTTCTTCTCTCACACCTCATCAACCACAAGCCTCCACGGCCTCATCTCCTATCCAGATGCAACCCTCCACCTCACCTTCCTCGCCTGAGCTCACACCTGCATTCACGTCGGGGATGGCACCAGCTCAGGCCCGCTTCTTCCTATGCCCTGACACCGCACCCCGCCTCTGCATTGAGGGACCATGCCGCCTCCGCGTCAGCCTAGCCACCGGTGGCTCCACGTCGGGCGATGATGGTGCCACCTTCGCCTCTCCCACCGCCAATGTTGTTGGGGCAATTTCGCACTAGGCCCACGGATTTTAGGATGAAGCAGTGGAAGCCACACAATTTTTAGCTCCACATCCCACCTATGTATTCTTGCGGTATGATTCGTGGGGCTTTACGCGCAGAGCCCCAAACACGTTTTTCAAGATGATATAAGGATGTAGCTTGGTCCTCCACTAAATTTTAGAACTTTCTATGAAGATTCGGGAAGTTACTAGAAAATCTATATTATAAATAAACTATACAAAGACATTTGGTTTTTTCCTCAAAAATCCTATACTATTTTGGAATGCCAAGAGTGTACCCCATATATATTTGTTTGTAGCATAAACATAGATACAATTAATTTTTTTGTGTAATTGCAATAAATAGACGTATATAAATTTTAAATTATCACAAAAGAATACTATTACACATATCTAGTTATACAGAAATAAACATATGAAACTAAGTTTATATTGAAGTTAACTATTAGTCGCTTTGAAACTTGCTGTTGAGAAAAGTGATGACTATAAGTTGTGTGCTCGTCTCAAGGTGACGCAATGCGAGAAGTCTGCATCATCGATGTACACTATTTTAGATGCGCTCTTGGTATGCAAATATGCAAATACTCCCTCTATCCCAAATTATAAGACGTTTGACTTTTTTGACATCAAGTTTGACCACTCGTCTTATTCAAAAAAATTGTGCAAAATATCAATTTTTTATCGTAGCTTGGTATATTAATAAAAGTTCTTTAAGAATGACTTAAATTTGACTATATTTGTATAAATTTTTTGAATAAGACGAGTGGTCAAACTTGGGGTAAAAAAAGTCAAACGTCTTATAATTTGGGATGGAGGGAGTATGCAATTGGACATGACGATTGACGGAAGAAAAATATTGCGCTGGGCTTCTGGCCGACATTTGTTAGCCCACATAGCTGCTGTCCCTCCCGGCCTGTGCCACTGCCCACTAGTGGCTGCCCGGCCTGTGCGTCTTGGTTGCTGCTCGGCTAAATCATGCACATTATTCGGTTGGGCTTTAGTTTTGGGCTGTACGGAGGTGGGGTGTAGCCTAGGCATCGATTTTGGGCCTCTATTCTAGTACAAGATGAAGGCATGTCAGTAGTTTTTTTTTTCATGACTAGATATATGTACGTGCCTTGTACGGAACCATGATTTTTTTTGTCACACCTACAACCAATGGCACAATTAGCACTTAATAGTGTTTTTTTTTCCAAAAATCACCCATGGGGTGATGGAGTCAAACACTTCGATGCTATTTTTTTTTAAATCCTGAATTCCTCTAAGTTTTAGTTTAGAAAGAGAAATTTTCGGATACCCTATTCTAAACTTTGGATAATCCATATGTACTTGGTGTCCGCACACAATCTGATTCGGATTATTCGTATGTACTTGGTGTCCGCACATAATCGGTTTTGGATTATTCATATCCGTATGGATATTAAAATTGTTTTTTCATATCTTCAAATTTAGGATTCGGATAGGAAGGGAATGGAAAATTTCCGCACCACTTTCACCTCTAAATTGTTCGCATACATATTGGAATTAATTAGTGAACCTCATCTTTTACCCCAACTACATGCATGATGGACCTGGTATCTTAATTAGTTACCGCTAATGACTATGCTCTGACGCGCGCCCTCCCGGCCAGTCTCTTAAGCATTGGGTTTGCATGCGACCCGGTTGGCCGGGCCCCAGATCCAAAAGGATGCCGACTGCAGGTAGTACAAACAACGGCTGGTAGGACGTGTCGGAGGCATCGTTTGTATAGGTAACAATATCCTGCAAAATCTAGACGACACCAAGCTTTTTGCTGTTTGGAACGCGGTTCAAAGTGCACGTTAGTAAGGTTTTTTTTTTTGGAACAAAAATCAGAGGGAGCGTCGGACGAGCTGTGTCACAGGCGCGCGCACGAAGCCGGGTTGGACGAAACCCATCGATGCTTTTTTGGTGTAGAAGAAAAGGCATGTGAGTGGTTAGCAGATCTTTTGCTAATTAAAAAAAACGTAGTTAGCGGATCTAACAGCCACACATATATGCTTGCCTAGATCAGCATAAATTGAACCAAATGGAGAGTTTTTAATTTTGCTACTACTCCCTTCATTCCAAATTAATTATAAAACGTTTTGAATTTTTCTAGATACATTGTTTTTACTATATATCTAATGTATATCTAAGTACGAAGCAAATGAGCTAGTACTTCACCTGCGAGTGTTTGTATCTAGCTAGGAAAAACCTAATTATTGTTTTCCATCAACTGTTGAACACTGGAGATGTAGAGCCGGGAGTGAGGAGGCCGCATTGTAGGTATACACGAAACCTTGAGACACGGGGGTAAGGGGGAGGTGGGTTGATAGGGTAAAGAGAAAGGGCATCAGGATGATAGCCCAGTTAGCGTGAAAACGATCGTGTGGCGGTATTGAGCCACTAGAACCGAACGACGAGGTTGCGATGGTAGGAGAGTGGAGATGAGCTCGACGGACTTGAAGGAGAAGACATCAGGAGATTAGTGTTAGGCAGTGGCTCTAGCGAACAGTTAGGAGAGGAGGGAAGGGGAGGGGTTGAGAGGGGCCTGGCACCCTCAACATTTATATGCCCCCCACAATGTACCTCCTCTATTAGCTAGTTAATAGTCCAATTAGCTAGTTAATGCTGTTATTTTTGTGTATCCTTTTCTGGACCAAGGGAGTATCTTCTCTGTTCCTGTTATTACCATGATTATTTTTGTAACCTAATAATTAAAATGATTGGGTGAAGGTTAGAGGTCCAAGACTAATTAATTTTATTCCCTTCTTATCTATAACATTTGGTGCTCCTTTTTTTAGCTTTCTTTTGTACCTTAGTACAGAAGCTTATTTGGTTGATATGTATAGTCTTGCCCGTGTATGTATTTCGCCATGCATGATTTTTACTATGGCGTGTGTTGAATGGAGAAAAGGAGAAATTTGATAAGAGCCATTCTTGTTACATCTTACGGCTAAGAAAATCATGTGTCTATTGCTCTGTATATAGATAGACTGAAAAAAGAACAGCCGATAGGAGTGCAGAGAGAAAACGGAGTACAATTATATTGTACAAAACAGGGCGAGCAACTCCTAACAAAAATGTGTACTATATCTCATCTCTCCAATAACAATGTACGTACTTTCGAATCCGCAAAAAAAAATGACTCGGAAGACGAAGTTCACTGTACAAGACGTGCGTGACGCACGCGCGCGCCGGGCTGACGGTCCATGGGGCAGACGCGTGCGTTCCGTCAATAATGCTGTCGCCCCGGCGAGCTCGCGTGCATGCTCCCCCCATGCACGGATCGGAGAGTGTGTGTGTGCAGTAGCAAGCAACGGCCTTGCACTGTAGCAGTGCCGCCAGTGCGTGCTGTTCCTAGCCGTGTTGCGCACAGCGCACGCGCATGCATGCTCGGCGGCCCAATTCGGGTACGTACTGCCATGCAGGCATTTAGCTGCCCCGCGTGCGACGACGCGGGAGCTAGGAACACGGACCGGATCGAGTGAGCAGAGGAGGGCGCGGCGCCGGCCCGGCCGGGTGGGTATGGCCGCGCCGCCGTCGTATAGACGGGCGCGCGTGTGGCGTGAACGACGTGTACCCAAACCATTGGAGCCTGGAGCGCTGCCATGCATGTGTTGACCTTGACCATACGTGACTTTGCGTCGTACGCGTGCACGTAGTAGGGACGCGCACAGGCACAGTTCCATGCAGTACGTAAACGCACGCACGTACGTATACGTGCCGTCACCGACTCCATTATCGGCCACACATGCATGTGCATGGGATGGGAATGCTGTCCCGTCTGGGCTGCTGCTCGCTTGCACGACGTACTGTACAGTACTACGACGACGCCACGGTACGTACTGCTACCAGAGAGCAGCTAGCTACTACTAGCTCGTAGCTGTGAAGTTAGTGCAGTGGCAGGAGGCAGCAAGCTCGTAGCTGTGAAGTTAGTGCTCGTAGCTGTGAAGTTAGCTACTACTAGCTACTACTCCCTCCATTTCAAATTATAAGGCATTCTAAGAATCTTGGAGAGTCAAAGCATCTTAAGTTTGACTAAAATTATAGAGAAAATTACAAAAATTTATAACATCAAATAGGTATACTATGAAAATATAATTAATGACGAATCTAATGATACTTAATTGGTGTCACAAATATTAATATTATTATCTTATCATATAAATTTGGTCAAATTTGAGATTCTTTGACTCTCCAAGATTCTTGGAATATCTTATAATTTGGGAGGGAGGGAGTAGCTGTGAAGTTAGTGCAGTGGCCGGAGGCAGGCAGGCGGGTACTCGTACTGCGGGGCATCTGCAGTTTCTGGACGTCCTGTGGGCCGGCGCTCTGGTGGCACTGGCACGGATTGCAATGCAATACCAAGAGCGCCGCGCGGTATGTGGGCCGTGTGGCGTACCAACTGATCTATCCATAGCCCATGGGGCATCGCCGCGCGCTTTGGGGACCAGGGTTAAAAAAACCGGCCGGTTTACCGTGGTAACCGCCCTAACCGGACCGGTCCGGTTAGATTAGGTATTCTCCAAATTCAAATTTAAAATTTAAAAAAAATACTGAAAAAATTCCTAAAAATAGTCCATGATTTATAGAAGCCAATGGTGTAAAAATTTTTCAAATTTGAGTTCGTTTAGTATTTATTTATACGAATAGAAGTTTGAAAAAAAAAGAAAAAAACCGGTCCCGGCCCGTTAAGGCCCATGAGGCCCATTAGGCCGCCACGGGCACAAAACGAGCCGGGAGCTCGCGGGGGGGGGGGGGGGGGGGGGTCAACGCGCCGACGCTCCTTTCCTCTCCCTTCTGCGACGCGTCCGACCCTAACCCGCGCCGACCGGCCGCCGCCGCCGGCTTACCGCGCCCAGACCTCGGTTTACCGACCGGTCAGCGCGGTTTACCGAGCCCGCGACGCTCGGTCGGTTGACCGGATGGATCTAGCGGTTAACCGGTCGGTTAGCCCGGTAAACCGACCGGATCCGCGGCTAACCGCGTAGGTGAGTTTTTTTTGTTTTTTTTTATTTAGAGTAGTTTTAGGATTTAGGTAGAATTTGTGTTAGGATTTAGGATAGTTTTTTTTGGTTAGGTTTTAGGTAGAATTTATTTTAGGATGTTTTTTTTAGGATTTAGGATTAGAGGTAGGATTTGTGGTAGGATGTATATTTTAGGTATATATTGTGTGACTTTGTGTATATATTGTGACTTTGTGTATGTGAGGTATAGATTTTAGGTATATTTTAGGTATATATTGTGGAGGATTTGTGGTAGGATTTAGGATACATTTTATTTAGGTGTGACTTTGTGTTGTCCGTTTATGCAGGTAGAGTAGAAAATGTCAGGCAGAAACAGAGACGTTGTATGGGAGCATGGTGAAAATCTTGCTCCTGAATGGAGATGCAATTATTGTCATGTGACGAGAGCAGACGGTGGTTGCACTAAATTTAAACAGCATTTGGCTAGGTACGGGGCGGACACCTTGCATTGCGCCCGTGTGCCACCAGATATGCGTGCGTACTTTCGGCGAGATCTTGACAGAGCTAAGAAGACGACTGCTAACCGGGCTCGACAAAGGTTGGTGTAACAGAACCGACCAAATTATAAGAGCACAAGTACGAAAACAAGCACCGAAGCGCTCAAATTTTCAAACTTGAGTCCATATAATCCTGGTAGTCAATCGAAATCACGAATGATTTCAAACCAAACTGCTTACAACCAGGATCGCATCATTCAACATACACATCGTACGTTATATTTCACAAGTAGTTCCGAAATAAGTTTACACCACGGAGTAGCAAATATTACAAACCGAGTTTGGAAAGTAGCGGAAGCATAACACACACTAGTTGATTAATTACTGCCAGTCTTGAAGATCGACAACCCGCAAAAGCATGAGAAAAGTACATAAAGACGATCACGCCCTAGTGATCTAGTCATCATCACCCGTAGGGTGGAGACACGTCTTGCAGAAACCTTGATAAAGCATGTCATCTGCAACAGGAGGGAATAAACCCTGAGTACTGGAATGTACTCAGCTAGACTTACCCGTTAAAAACCAGAAATAATATGACACCAAGAATTATGCAAGGCTTACACAAGAGGCTAGCTGACACCGCATTTTGCATAAAGGCATAAGTAGTTGAAACTCTTATAACCTGTACTAGCAGTTATTTTTAGCATTTACCTGTCATCTATCTTAGCACCTGTACTAAACATGCACTTGATTATCATCAGACAATTATTCATATTATTTCCATAGCAGGTATAAATTGTGGCAACATTGTATCATTCACTTAACCATCTGTTCAATTAATGAGATCTACGTTGCCGCTGCTCAAGTCAAGTGCTCACTAACCGGGAGCGACGGCGATTCGAATCGAATTCCTATCCAGTTGGAGGGGTATTTCTAACACTCACCGAGTCACGCCTGGCGAGGGCTGCTCAGGTCATCTTTCGTACAGTTCAGGAATCGCGGGTCTGAATGATGTCGCGTCCCCAAGGGCGACACTCTGCCAGGTGATAGGGACTCCAACCCCCCCTTGGTCTCACGCCAATGTCCCCAAGCACATCCTTTCTCTCCTCCAAGATGCAACCTACCATTCGATTCCCGGCCTGAACCATACTACTCGACTTCGCGGTCGGAACGACTTATCCGGCCAACTAAATGTTAGACTGCGTTCAACATGACTCAAGGACGTACAACGAATCGGTCCTTAAACGACTCAGACGGGCATGGCTCCACACCCAAGACGTGAAGTGTCTTGCAGCTGTACCATCGAACTCCCGCCCGGTCTCAATTTCATTTTAAAGCATGGTTCCATCACGATAGCCATAAGCCACTCGCGACCCAATCCTATCTCTCGCGGATGACCGGAAATCACCCGACTTCTACCGTACTAAGCAGGGCTAAGCATTTACACGTGCCTAGACCTAATATAGGATTTAAGTACAATGTCTGGACAAGGACAGGTATAATGCAATAATTGTTTTCATACAACTCCTACTACTTAATGCAGTAAACAATTAAAAGTACTCAAGATATATTTATAAAACGATGGGTTCAGCATGCACCGGGGCTTGCCTTTGAGAAAAGTTGAAGGTCTGTGGTCCGGGCACTCGGGTAGATCTTCAGCGGCGTCTCCTTCGCCGACTGGTTCTGTCGGCTCCTCCGGTTGGCTCTGGATCTCTTCCGGTATCACTTGTTCGAATTCTAGGAGTGTTACTCCCTCCGGAACACCTATTGCATGAGTGCATAATAAATCTCATGAATGCATAGTGAAAGATGCAGTATGCTCGGAATGAATGCATTACAACAATTTTAAAGCTCTATTCAAATCATTTCAAAAGAGTAGGTGCAAATTTCCTCTCCGGTAGAGAAGTACTCACCTAATCTACTTAACCTAAGATAAAGTTGCTCTTCTTCAGTTAAGGCCCTAACACCTAACAATTACAAGAGTAACATTTCTTAGGATACCACATCACAACAAATCAGTAAAATACCACAGTAAAACATTCTGGACAGCAGCTACTTGTTTTTATCATAACTAGAGATTTCCAAATCCAAAAGATGTGATCTAAGACAATCTGGAAAGCCTAAGAAATACACTACAATTCATTTTGAGCCCTTAACCCTAAACTCCTAAGTTTTTCATGTCAAATTTCATAAGTTCCAGAATCTGTCCTCTCAAAACAGAGAGTAGCAGATTCTGAACTGCCACTTTAAACAACAATAACTCTCAAACTACTAAGCCAAATGCTCTCAAATTTTGACACAAGCTAGTTTATCAAGTTTACTACAACTTTGGTATTTACAAGTTTTCCAGCAACCATTTTTATTAAAGGCCAAACTTAGAAATACTACCAGCTGTCCAGAAAACCTAAAATTACAAGGGTTAAGTATTTATTGATGTGGCCAAAGTCCCCTAAAACCAAACTAATGTTACCAAAAGTGCACATGGGGTACAAAAACACCATAAAATAGGGTGTGACCACCTAGAACATTTATTTATGCTCATTTCTTAATTAACTTACTTAATTAAGTGAAATTTTAAACATATATTTAAACTCCTCCTAAAATTCTACAAAAATTATAGGAGGCTCTCTGACTCAAAAAGAAACCACTGTAAAAATTTGAACCAATTTTATTCACAGGAACTCCCTATACAAAATTCACAAGTCCAAAAGGCTGATTTTTGTATAATTAATACATCATATTGAAAAGTATCAAACAACAGGTTTCATATTTTTCTTAGACACTCTAGGGTACCAAGACATTCTCCAAAAAGTTACAAGAACATTGCACATGTAGAAAAATTACTAAAATTCATTCAACTATTTCCTAGAATAAAAAGATAGCCTTATAACTTAAAAATTACTTAAGCACTGATGCCCAAATTTGTACCAGAGCTAAGGCAAGTATAAAGTAACCTACCCACCAAATTTCATGATTTTTGGGACACTACAGCTCAAGTTATAAATTTAACAAATTTGCATGCATTTAAAAACACATTTACAAGATCTATTTAATTCTCCCAGAAACTAAACATAACATACCAGATTTATATTTTTCTAAAATACTACACATCATGGAGATCATAACAAAATTTATCTCATGATTTTTGAGCAAGTACAACCCTAGATCTACATTTTCCAAACTACCACAAAAATCTGTGACAAAAATAATTAAAAGAAATAAATCTAAATCGAACTGGGCCGGCCCGGGAACAGCGCGGCCCATGACGCGCGCGCGCGGCCCGCTCGGAATCCCGCCCGCGCGTGGCACTGACGGCGAGGGCCCGCAGGCCAGAGAGAGAGAGCGAGGGGGGGAAAGACAGCCGCGACTCCGGCGAGCTCCTGCTCGCCAACGGCGGCGCCTCCGGCTGCGGGAAGAACACCAACGGCTTCCCCGCGACCCCCCGCATCGAACAAGCCTAGATTTGCAGACCCTAACCTAACCTAGCTACGTCGGCCATGGAGACCGCGGCTCTACGGCGGCACCCGGTGGCGGTCCGGCGAGCTCCGGGGACCAGAGACCCAAGTGAGGTGCGCTCCGGCTCCCTGAGGACATGGCGGACCTCTCCATGCCAAGGAATAGGACGGTGGTGGAGCGAGTGTCGCTGATCGCGTAAGCACCGCACCGGCGGCCATGGCGCGGCAGCGCACGTCGGTGTTCCGACGTGTTCCGGCCATCCCATCCGGTAGCGTCATGACGTAGGCTGCTCTACCAACCCTGGAACCCAGAACACGCGGTGGGATGACTGGAGGATGACTGTGCAGAGCTGGCCACGGTGAGCCGCCGCGCGGACAGTACGCCGGCGAGGACTCGCGGTGGCGGAAACCAAAATTCGCCCTCACCTCTGCACAATCCGGTCAAGCAACGGTTGACGGAGGTGGAGGGGATGCTGGCGGAGCAGTGGACGGGATTTGGAGGGTGGTGGTGAGACGGTGAGCTCGCGCGAGCCGGAGAAAGCAGCGGCGGCAATGGCGTCTCCGATTTCCGCCTCGGTGACCCCGACCAGAGCGAGAGGGAGGAAGAAGAGAATGGCGCGTGTGAGGGAGGTGGAGGTGGCCGCTTGGGTTTCAATTTGCGCCTGAGCTCGCGACGTGGAGGGAGTTGCAGCACCCGGTCGACACGCGGCGACGCCCTTCTGCCCGAGCGCCACGACGCGCGGCCGGTGTCCGAGCTCGTTGACTGAATCGACGCTGCAACGTGACACCTGTGGTCGACTGACAGAGCAAGTTCGACGCTGATTAATTTCCAATACAGCTCGATTCGGTCCAAGGTGACAACATCCAGTTTGTAGAGCTATGTTAGGGCAACAAGTTTGTCAATTAGTGTTTGGGCTGGTTTGGCCTATATTTGAAACTACATGGCCCCAAAGTGGTGCTCGGTGAAACTGAAACAGGTTTTCAGTTAATGACACCGATTGAAAGCCTAATTTCATGACACTATATCTCCTAAACCATTGAGAACCAGGCTTGGGTGATGTTGGCAATGTTGTAGAGCTACATGAGGACTACAAGTTTGTCAATATGAGTGGAAGCTGGTTTGGCCTGGTTTGCAAACTACAAGCCTCTAAAGTAGGCCTCAACAAAACTGGAGGGTCAAATTGAGGAAAAAAATCTAAGTGTTGAGGCAGCCCCTCTAGCTGACTTGTGGGCCACTTTTGAGCATGTTCTGATCAATTTCATGAGATGGTCATATTGAGACTTTTGTTCCCCATAAAATTCTTTACAACTTTGCTTAAGGGTGCTCTTCCATGCAAGGTCTTTAAGTTAGACTTTTTAATTGGTCAAATTAGAACATTCTATGGTCAAATGGTGGTCAACCATCTCTTGGAGGGCATTTTTGCAATTTTGATCAACATGAACCTTGCTCCAAGAGTTACCCTAAGTATAACTAAGGTGTTATGGAACATAATTGGCTATTCTACCTTTTTGTTACACCAACCATCAAGTATTCCAAGTTATAAACCAAACAAAACTCCTAGAACAATCACATGTGTTGCCTCACATAAAATAACAAACATGAGTGATGCATGCTTATGCTTATGCAAATGCAATGCAATTATGGACTAAACACTTGAGGTGTTACAGCCCTCTCCTCTTATAAAAATCTCGTCCTGAGATTTGGAAAGCATACCATTTTTCATAGAATTCCTTATAACCATCCCGCAAATAATCTTCCCGTTCCCACGTAGCATCACTTTCACTACCCTGATTACTCCACATCACTTTGTACCACTTAACCACTTTACTTCTAGTTACTCGTTCCTGAGTATCGATCACTCGGACTGGCTTTTCTTCATAGGTTAGGTCGGATTCAAGCCTGATGTCTCCTAAAGGAACTTGTTCCTCAGGAACTCGAAGACACTTTTTAAGCTGAGATACATGGAAAACGTTGAATATGGCTCTCATTTCAGGAGGTAACTGGATTTTGTACGCAATAGCTCCACTCTTGCCTATGATCTGGAAAGGACCCACGTATCTTGGTGCAAGTTTCCGCTTAACACCAAAACGTTGGACACTCTTCATTGGAGAAACTTTCAAATAAACGAAGTCTCCAACTTCAAACTCGAGTGGTTTTCTATGACGATCAGCATAGCTCTTCTGTCTAGCTTGGGCTGCAGCCATGTGTTTCTGGATAGTACGGACTTGTTCCTCGGCTTCCTGGACAAAATCAATGCCATAATACCTTCTTTCCCCAGCTTCTACCCAGTTTAGTGGAGTTCGACACTTACGACCGTACAAAGCTTCGAATGGGGCCATCTTAATACTCTCTTGGTAACTGTTATTGTACGAGAATTCGGCTAAAGGTAACCATTTTTCCCAAGAACCCTTGGATGAAATGGCGCATGCCCGCAACAGATCTTCCAAGATTTGGTTAACTCGTTCCGTCTGACCAGACGTCTGGGGGTGATAAGCAGAGCTTCTCACTAACTTGGTTCCCATAAGGTGATGCAAGTGCTCCCAAAAGCGAGCAGTGAACTGGGGACCACGGTCAGAAACGATAGTACGAGGTACCCCATGAAGCCGGACTATCTGATTGAAGTACAACTCAGCATAGTCAGTGGGACGATAGTCCACTCTCACTGGGATGAAGTGAGCTGATTTGGTCAAACGATCAACAATTACCCAGATAGAGTTATGATTTTTGATAGTAGGAGGAAGTCCGACAATGAAATCCATATTTATCTCTTCCCATTTCCAGCTTGGGATGGAAAGTGGCTGGAGTAACCCAGCTTTCATGTGCACCGCTTTAACTCTGCAACAGGTGTCACACCTAGCAACATATGCGGCTATTTCTTTCCGCATCTTGGTCCACCAATAAAGTGGCTTCAAATCATAATACATCTTATTACTACCAGGGTGGATGGACAACTTGGACGAATGTGCTTCGGACAGGATCTGATCTCTAAGCTCTCGGTCCTTAGGTACCACTAATCTATCCTTAAACCACAGCACACCTTCGTCATCTAACCTGAAATGCTTAGTTTCTTCCTCTTTCATCTTATGTTTTATGTGAAATATACCTGGATCAGTCTTTTGGAGCTCAATGATTCTGTTTTTGAGAGTACCACTGACAGTGATGTTGTACAAGACTGCCGGATGTAACAGGCGGGATCGATGAAAATCAGTTTCAACTAAGGAATGGCAGTGAGACTTACGGCTCAAAGCGTCCGCAACCACATTTGCCTTGCCTGGATGATAGTGCACTTGAAGGTTATAATCCTTAATCAACTCGAGCCATCTTCTCTGACGCATATTTAGTTCTGGTTGGGTGAAGATGTATTTGAGGCTTTTGTGATCTGTATAGATATTGCAGACATTGCCCAGCAGATAATGCCGCCATACCTTCAAAGCATGAACAACTGCAGCCAGTTCTAAGTCATGCGTCGGATAGTTCACCTCATGCTTCCGAAGTTGCCGCGAGGTATATGCAATTACTCGGCCTTCCTGCATCAAAACACCTCCCAAACCTATGCCTGAGGCATCACAGTAAACATCAAATGGTTTCTCGATGTCCGGTTGTGCTAAAACCGGAGCCGAGGTTAGGAGGGTTCGCAGTTGGTGAAAAGCCGCATCACACTCAGGAGTCCAGACAAACCTGGTGTCTTTTTGCAGCAACCGAGTCATGGGTTTGGCTATTTTTGAGAAATCTGGGATGAAGCGACGATAATAGCCAGCCAACCCAAGGAAACTCCGGACCTCATGAACCGAAGTAGGAGCCTTCCAATTCAATACTTCTTGTACCTTAGTGGGATCCACCATAATTCCTCCATCGGACAACACATGCCCAAGGAAAGGTACTTCACGAAGTCAGAATTCACACTTACTGAACTTCGCATACAGTTGATGTTCACGCAGTCTGTCGAGAACAATACGCAAGTGTTCAACGTGTTCTTCCTCATTTTCAGAATACACCAAGATGTCATCAATGAACACCACCACAAACTTATCCAATTCGGGCATAAACACCGAATTCATCAAGCACATGAAGTGTGCTGGGGCATTTGTCAGGCCGAAGGACATAACAAGATACTCATAAAGGCCGTATCTTGTCGAGAAGGCTGTTTTTGGAACATCTTCAGGACGGATTTTAATCTGATGGTACCCAGACCTTAGATCAATCTTGGAAAAGACTTTAGCTTTGGACAACTGATCGAACACGATGTCGATACGCGGTAGAGGATACTTATTCTTAACAGTGACTGCATTCAGAGGTCTATAGTCCACGCACATCCACAAGGTCTGATCCTTCTTCTTTACAAAGATAGCAGGACATCCCCACAGAGACGAGCTAGGACGGATCAACCCCTTCTTCAAAAGTTCATTCAACTGCACCTTAAGTTCAGCTAACTCATTTGGAGGCATCCTATAGGGTCTCCTAGAGATGGGTGCCGTGCCAGGCAACAACTCGATTTTAAATTCCACATCCCGATCCGGAGGGAGTCCCGGCAAATCATCAGGAAAAACGTCCGGAAATTAATTTACTACGGGAATTTCAGCCAACGCCTTTACTTGCACAGCATGAACTTCCCCTGACAATTCAACTTTTCTAGGAAGTTGTACTAGAAAACCCTTTTGATCCGTAGGATCTCTGAGCATAACTACCCGAGCGGATGTATCGATGAGTACCCCATTCTGACTCATCCAATTCATGCCCAAGATAACATCTATGTCTAAACCCGGTAAAACCAACAAAGCAAGCGAATAATTTCGTCCTTCTATCTCAAACTTAAGATTCCCCACTACTTTGTTCATGGAAATATTCCCACTTGCCGCACTAATGCAATAACCCACACCTTCAACAGTATGCAACTTGTGTGCGAATTTTGATGCAAATTTAGGACTGATAAAGGAATGCGAAGCACCTGAATCAAAAAGTACCACTGCGGGGTGTTGGTCAACTAGGAACTTACCAGCAGTGACCACCTCGCCAGATGGAATTTCCTCAATGCTGTTATAATGAGCGTGTCCCTGACGGCCACCTTGGTTGACATTCTTCTTAGGGTAAGGACAGTTCCGGGCCCAATGGCCTGGCTTGTTGCAGTTCCAGCAAGGCATGTTGCTGGGAGAAACACTAGAGCTGCTCTGACCAGAAGTTCCCTTTGGCAGAGCGATCGTATAAGCCTTACGGAATCTAGTTTTGGCAGCAGGCTTTTTCTGTGGCGGACGAAACTTTGTATTCTGAGCAGGTGGGCGTGGGGAAGACCTTGGTGCAGCTGAGGCCCGTGACTGAGAAGCACTCGCCTCAAGGGCCCTTTTACGGCTCTTAGAGGCAGAATAAATAGCATTGTTGTTCTCCTGGGTCAAAGCATCACTGATAAAATCATTGAAAGTAGTACATTTGCTAGTGCCCATAGTCTTCATCAGCTTTGGGCCGAGGCCCCTTTTGAAGCTAGCAATCTTCTTGGCATCGGTATCCACAAACTCTGTGGCATACCTTGCCAGGTTGTTGAAAGACTGCAAGTATTCAGTCAAGCTTTTGTTTCCCTGCGACAGCCTCATGAACTCCGTGTGCTTGATTGCCATAAGACCTGGAGGAATATAGTTCCCCCGGAATGTTGCCTTGAACTGGTCCCAAGCAATCGGGACATTGGCAGGCAGTGTGGAACGATAGTGGCTCCACCAAATGCCCGCTGGACCATGCAACTGATGAGAAGCATACTCAGTTTTTAGCTCATCGGTCAGGCGTAGTAGACGAAACTTTTGTTCAATAGTATTCAACCACTCGTCAGCTTGTAGTGGTTCTTCCGCTTCCTTAAAGAGCGGGGGCTTTGTATCAAGAAAGTCCTTGAAATCGCTGTACTGATTTGGCTCTGGGCCCTGGCGGCCATGACGAGCCTCCCGATTAGCCAGTTGGCGCATGGCGTCAGCCAACATGCGCTGCCCTTCAACCACTGATTGCATCAACTCAGCCGGAGTAGGTGGTGGCGGAGGGGGTGGCTGTTCCTCCTCCTCATTGCCACGACCCCGACGTAGATTGTACGACATCTGCAAAATGAATAGCCAATGAGCACTGGCGATGTGGGAAATTTGTAGATAAATTATTGTGAAAATGTCAAACTGACTTCATGAAATGGACTTCTCATAATAATTAAGGCACAATAATTCATCACAACTGCACAATCCATTCAAGCGCATCAATTGGCGCAATCATACGAGGGAATCCAACAAGAAGTTTTTTGATAAAGGCTCACTCACAGGGAGCACAACAGTTACCAAACCGTTTACGTCACTATCTACGTGATTTTTGACCTTTCGCACGGTACTTGGATTCGATCTCAAAATTTTTAGTTGACTGTGAAAGGCTACTTCAAACTGACCACAAAGAGACTTCTCAATGGAGAGTTCCATGGTGGATCATGACTAGCCACCTCGATACCTGCGCGTGCCAAGCAGCACAACCTTATGTCGCGCGCCATAGGAGGCCCTCGGTTTCGTCGCGGCACCGAAGGGTGCTAATCGTGACACCATCATCGAACACAACACAATAAGACATCCCCTTGCGATCGAAATTCATAGATTCAAACTACATTCAGGAAACATACGGTTCAACCTTACATCCCAAAGTCAAGTTATTACAAGGCCTCACTCTTACACAGGGAGGCGCAAAAGACGATCCTAACATCATAGGTACGTGATGACTACTCTAAGCATCATCCTCCGAGTCAGTGTCAAGGATCTTCCCGCCGTCCTCATCACTGACAGGCTCTAACTCCTCGTCTTCTTCTTCTTCTGGCTCTTCCTCTGGTGCTTCTGCAGGTGGGGCATCCTGTGGTCCATTGACTTCCACTTCTTCATCATCCTCAGCCATAAAGACTCCTGAACCCATGTCCTCATCTACGTTGTTGTTTCTAGGTAGCAGAGGATTAAGCTGGTTGTTCAGGCGGTGCACTTCTTCATGAAGGTTGTCATTGTATTCTTCAGCATTCTCTAACTGTTGCTCGAGCTCAAACTGACGAGCCCTCAGAACGTTCTCCTCGTGCCAGGCTTCATCCCTCTGGTCCATAACACGGATCAACATGCGTTGATAGTTGCGATTTGCCACTGTCAACCTCTGGACTGCAAGCGTTTCCTGATCACGGTCATGAATCACTTGCTCTAGTTGTTGCCGCGCTGCATCCCTAGCAGCAGTCACCTCTGCCAACTCAGCCCGTAACCTTTCCACCTCAGTGGGCTCAGGACGGGGCTCGCGTGGAGCTAGCTGGTGGCGAGGGACCCTTCCACCGGTCGACTTACGGGCTGTCATCCTAGTACGTGCCATCTGTATCAACAAGATATGACTTAAAGTGAGAATCATTTAGGGGATACGAAATTTAATTTAGTCGGGACTATTGAAATTTTTAAGGAGGGAGTGAATGACATGTATGATATAATTAAACATGATGCATGCACATTCCGTACGTCCTCTCACCTTAGTAGAAAACTAAAGTGCTAACGCTAAGCGGTGGCATACATACGTTCTCTCATATAAGCGAAACTATTGGTCTACTCATTACGCTGTTAGTGTACCTGCAGAAAATCTCATTGCAGCCCAACAATTACCAAAATAACTTACAAGAAAGCAGTAAACTAAATACTTTCCATATACACATCCCCGGATGTATATATTTCAGTATCAAAGCTACCCGATTGATAGATGCCCACAATTAAGTGCTTTTACATAGTTACATGGTTTGAACATGTAAGTATGCAAGTCACCAAAACTACTCTCCCCTAGACCGCCGGTTGGACGATCATGCTCTCACAACTCACACTTACCAGAACGTCGAGGTAATTGATCCATACATTACCACCCAAGTGGATGGCATCCATACAATATCACGCCGTATGGACGATGAAACAAAAACAAACAAGGCCCCCAAGTTAGTCTTTATAATAAGCCACCTAAGAGTCCTTATTTGGGCTAAGGGATGCGATCACTGGCATACCTATAAAATAATTTTTAGAGTTTAACCCTTTTCGCAAACAAATACTTTTGTTTTTAATTACTCGTAAGATGTGTTTAATGTTGAATTATGCTCCGATACCAGCTGTAACAGAACCGACCAAATTATAAGAGCACAAGTACGAAAACAAGCACCGAAGCGCTCAAATTTTCAAACTTGAGCCCATATAATCCCGGTAGTCAATCGAAATCACGAATGATTTCAAACCAAACTGCTTACAACCAGGATCGCATCATTCAACATACACATCGTACGTTACATTTCACAAGTAGTTCCGAAATAAGTTTACACCACGGAGTAGCAAATATTACAAACCGAGTTTGGAAAGTAGCGGAAGCATAACACACACACTAGTTGATTAATTACTGCCAGTCTTGAAGATCGACAACCCGCAAAAGCATGAGGAAAGTACATAAAGACGATCACGCCCTAGTGATCTAGTCATCATCACCCGTAGGGTGGAGACACGTCTTGCAGAAACCTTGATAAAGCATGTCATCTGCAACAGGAGGGAATAAACCCTGAGTACTGGAATGTACTCAGCTAGACTTACCCGTCAAAAACCAGAAATGATATGACACCAAGAATTATGCAAGGCTTACACAAGAGGCTAGCTGACACCACATTTTGCATAAAGGCATAAGTAGTTGAAACTCTTATAACCTGTACTAGCAGTTATTTTTAGCATTTACCTGTCATCTATCTTAGCACCTGTACTAAACATGCACTTGATTATCATCAGACAATTATTCATATTATTTCCATAGCAGGTATAAATTGTGGCAACATTGTATCATTCACTTAACCATCTGTTCAATTAATGAGATCTACGTTGCCGCTGCTCAAGTCAAGTGCTCACTAACCGGGAGCGACGGCGATTCGAATCGAATTCCTATCCAGCTGGAGGGGTATTTCTAACACTCACCGAGTCACGCCTGGCGAGGGCTGCTCAGGTCATCTTTCGTACAGTTCAGGAATCGTGGGTCCGAATGATGTCGCGTCCCCAAGGATGACACTCTGCCAGGTGATAGGGACTCCAACCCCCCTTGGTCTCACGCCAATGTCCCCAAGCACATCCTTTCTCTCCTACAAGATGCAACCTACCATTCGATTCCTGGCCTGAACCATACTACTCGACTTCGTGGTCGGAACGACTTATCCGGCCAACTAAATGTTAGACTGCGTTCAACATGACTCAAGGATGTACAGCGAATCGGTCCTTAAACGACTCAGACGGGCATGGCTCCACACCCAAGACGTGAAGTGTCTTGCAGCTATACCATCGAACTCCCGCCCGGTCTTAATTTCATTTTAAAGCATGGTTCCATCACGATAGTCATAAGCCACTCGCGACCCAATCCTATCTCTCGCGGATGATCGAAAATCAACCGACTTCTACCGTACTAAGCAGGGCTAAGCATTTACACGTGCCTAGACCTAATATAGGATTTAAGTACAATGTCTGGACAAGGACAGGTATAATGCAACAATTGTTTTCATACAACTCCTACTACTTAATGCAGTAAACAATTAAAAGTACTCAAGATATATTTATAAAACGATAGGTTCAGCATGCACCGGGGCTTGCCTTTGAGAAAAGTTGAAGGTCTGTGGTCCGGGCACTCGGGTAGATCTTCAGCGGCGTCTCCTTCGCCGACTGGTTCTGTCGGCTCCTCTGGTTGGCTCTAGATCTCTTCCGGTATCACTTGTTCGAATTCTAGGAGTGTTACTCCCTTCGGAACACCTATTGCATGAGTGCATAATAAATCTCATGAATGCATAGTGAAAGATGCAGTATGCTCGGAATGAATGCATTACAACAATTTTAAAGCTCTATTCAAATCACTTCAAAAGAGTAGGTGCAAATTTCCTCTCCGGTAGAGAAGTACTCACCTAATCTACTTAACCTAAGATAAAGTTGCTCTTCTTCAGTTAAGGCCCTAACACCTAACAATTACAAGAGTAACAAGGGTTAAGGCCAAACTTAGAAATACTACCAGCTGTCCAGAAAACCTAAAATTACAAGGGTTAAGTATTTATTGATGTGGCCAAAGTCCCCTAAAACCAAACTAATGTTACCAAAAGTTCACATGGGGTACAAAAACACCAGAAAATAGGGTGTGACCACCTAGAACATTTATTTATGCTCATTTCTTAATTAACTTACTTAATTAAGTGAAATTTTAAACATATATTTAAACTCCTCCTAAAATTCTACAAAAATTACAGGAGGCTCTCTGACTCAAAAAGAAACCACTGTAAAAATTTGAACCAATTTTATTCACAGGAACTCCCTATACAAAATTCATAAGTCCAAAAGGCTGATTTTTGTATAATTAATACATCATATTGAAAAGTATCAAACAACAGATTTCATATTTTTCTTAGACACTCTAGGGTACCAAGACATTCTCCAAAAAGTTACAAGAACATTGCACATGTATAAAAATTACTAAAATTCATTCAACTATTTCCTAGAATAACAAGATAGCCTTATAACTTAAAAATTACTTAAGCACTGATGCCCAACTTTTTACCAGAGCTAAGGCAAGTATAAAGTAACCTACCCACCAAATTTCATGATTTTTGGGACACTACAGCTCAAGTTATAAATTTAACAAATTTGCATGCATTTAAAAACACATTTGCAAGATCTATTTAATTCTCCCAGAAACTAAACATAACATACCAGATTTATATTTTTCTAAAATACTACACATCATGCAGATCATAACAAAATTTATCTCATAATTTTTGAGCAAGTACAACCCTAGATCTACATTTTCCAAACTACCACAAAAATCTGTGACAAAAATAATTAAAGGAAATAAATCTAAATCGAACTGGGCCGGCCCGGGAACAGCGCGGCCCATGACGCGCGCGCGCGCGGCCCGCTCGGAATCCCGCCCGCGCGTGGCACTGACGGCGAGGGCCCGCAGGCCAGAGAGAGAGAGCGAGGGGGGAAAGACAGCCGCGACTCCGGCGAGCTCCTGCTCGCCAACGGCGGCGCCTCCGGCTGCGGGAAGAACACCAACGGCTTCCCCGCGACCCCCCGCATCGAACAAGCCTAGATTTGCAGACCCTAACCTAACCTAGCTACGTCGGCCATGGAGACCGCGGCTCTGCGGCGGCACCCGGTGGCGGTCCGGCGAGCTCCGGGGACCAGAGACCCAAGTGAGGTGCGCTCCGGCTCCCTGAGGACATGGCGGACCTCTCCATGCCAAGGAATAGGACGGTGGTGGAGCGAGTGTCGCTGATCACGTAAGCACCGCACCGGCGGCCATGGCGCGGCAGCGCACGTCGGTGTTCCGACGTGTTCCGGCCATCCCATCCGGTAGCGTCATGACGTAGGCTGCTCTACTAACCCTGGTACCCAGAACACGCGGTGGGACGACTGGAGGATGACTGTGCAGAGCTGGCCACGGTGAGCCGCCGCGCGGACAGTACGCCGGCGAGGACTCGCGGTGGCAGAAACCAAAATTCGCCCTCACCTCTGCACAATCCGGTCAAGCAACGGTTGACGGAGGTGGAGGGGATGCTGGCGGAGCAGTGGACGGGATTTGGAGGGTGGTGGTGAGACGGTGAGCTCGCGCGAGCCGGAGAAAGCAGCGGCGGCAATGGCGTCTCCGATTTCCGCCTCGGTGACCCCGGCCAGAGCGAGAGGGAGGAAGAAGAGAATGGCGCGTGTGAGGGAGGTGGAGGTGGCCGCTTGGGTTTCAATTTGCGCCTGAGCTCGCGACGTGGAGGGAGTTGCAGCACCCGGTCGACACGCGGCGACGCCCTTCTGCCCGAGCGCCACGACGCGCGGCCGGTGTCCGAGCTCGTTGACTGAATCGACGCTGCAACGTGACACCGGTGGTCGACTGACAGAGCAAGTTCGACGCTGATTAATTTCCAATACAGCTTGATTCAGTCCAAGGTGACAACATCAAGTTTGTAGAGCTATGTTAGGGCAACAAGTTTGTCAATTAGTGTTTGGGCTGGTTCGGCCTATATTTGAAACTACATGGCCCCAAAGTGGTGCTCGGTGAAACTGAAACAGGTTTTCAGTTAATGACACCGACTGAAAGCCTAATTTCATGACACTATATCTCCTAAACCATTGAGAACCAGGCTTGGGTGATGTTGGCAATGTTGTAGAGCTACATGAGGACTACAAGTTTGTCAATATGAGTGGAAGCTGGTTTGGCCTGGTTTGCAAACTACAAGCCTCTAAAGTAGGCCTCAGCAAAGCTGGAGGGTCAAATTGAGGACTTAGAAAAATCTAAGTGTTGAGGCAGCCCCTCTAGCTGACTTGTGGGCCACTTTTGAGCATGTTCTGATCAATTTCATGAGATGGTCATATTGAGACTTTTGTTCCCCATAAAATTCTTTACAACTTTGCTTAAGGGTGCTCTTCCATGCAAGGTCTTTAAGTTAGACTTTTTAATTGGTTAAATTAGAACATTCTAGGGTCAAATGGTGGTCAACCATCTCTTGGAGGGCATTTTTGCAATTTTGATCAACATGAACCTTGCTCCAAGAGTTACCCTAAGTATAACTAAGGTGTTATGGAACATAATTGGCTATTCTACCTTTTTGTTACACCAACCATCAAGTATTCCAAGTTATAAACCAAACAAAACTCCTAGAACAATCACATGTGTTGCCTCACATAAAATAACAAACATGAGTGATGCATGCTTATGCTTATGCAAATGCAATGCAATTATGGACTAAACACTTGAGGTGTTACAGTTGGCACAAGAAAAAGCTGCAGCTGAGGGAAACCATCCCCTCGGTGATGATGAATATGAGGCTCAGATGAAGGAAGCACTAAACCAGTCAAGTGCAGAATATGACTACGAGCAGAGGGTGCAACAGAGAGGAGGTAATTACCACCGTGGAGGGGGTAGTGGTGGTGGTGGTTCGCAAGGTGGGAATCCTATTGACAGGTTGTTTAGAAGAGCAGGATCACGGAGGGAGACTCCAGTGGAGGTGGAGAACTATCATGTGGCAGCGGGTGGGAGGAGAGGAATGCAGCAACAAAGGATTGATACAGGGTCTTGAACGCAGAAGGAGAAAAATGCAAAGGAAGCTATTGGTAAAGCTTGGGAAAAGTTTTTCCATTATGTAGGAATCCCAGGACGAAATGCCGACAATCCGTACTTTGTCAGTGCGGTGCGAGAGACACAGAAGTGGGGTAAGTACCTATACGTGGAGACCTATGGCCTTATGTATCTTTCCATATTCTCATTGTTTGCTTATGGTTTCAGGTGAAGGCATCGCGTCACCCACTGGAAGAGATATTGATGGCAAGTACCTAGAATAGAATGAGAAAGACTTGAAGGATAGATATGCGAAGTTTCAGAAGGAGTGGCCCAACTTTGGCATCACGTTGATGTGTGATTCATGGACTGGCCCCACAAAAATGAGTGTCATAAACTTTCTGATTTATTGCAATGGGGTCACATGGTTTCACAAATCTATTGATGCATCTGGAAAAAGTCAAGATGCTAACTATTTGTACAGGGTACGTCCTAAACATAGTTGTCATGTGTTTCTTTTTATTTATATATATATATGTGTGTATATATAATATGTTATGCGTTTTTTTAGGAGATTCGGAAGGTGGTGGAGGAGATTGGTGCCGAGCATATTGTACATGTGGTCACCGACAATGGCACCAACTACAAGAAAGCTTGCACCTCACTGAAAGAGGAGTATGGACACCTTGTCTGGCACACACCATCAACTTGATGTTGAAGGATATTGGTAACAGGACCGATCATGCAGGTATGTTGCAAGTATGCAAGCGAATTTCAACTTGGTTGCACAACCATTCTCAGTTGAATCATATGATGAAGCAAGCAATTGGTGGTGAGTTGGTCAAGTGGAATGGCACTAGATTTGGGACCAACTACATGTTTCTAGAGAGCTTTCATCGAAAACGTGAACAATTCATGCAGTGGATGGCATCTACTGAGTTTTTGCAGAGCAAGTGGGCACACACTGAAGAAGGTCACTATGCTCATGTAAGATTGTCAAATATTCAGTGGTGGGAGGGATTGGAATACATCATAAATATAGTTCAACCAATTTACAAGTTCCTTCGTTTCGCTGATCAAGACAAGCGACCCAACATGTGCGACGTGGTGTACGAGTACCAGAATTGCAAACAGCAGTTGGAGTCGTACTTTGGAAGGAATACGCAAACATGGAATGAGTATAGAGAGATTATGGATGCAAGGATTCATGACGTGTACATAGGGACGTATGTGGGTTCAGGTATGATAATGACTTATGTCGATTTAGCAAGATGTATATATCGAATATTTCCCGTATGCTTATTTGAATCATATGTTGCAGCTGCTGTTCTAAATCCAAAGCTTACATATAGTATGGATCCAACTCCAACAATGTTCGGTGGCCTGAAGGAGACATTTCAGCAAATGACGGATGTGGAGTGCGCCGTGTAGGCATTGCAGGAGGCTGAGATTTTTTGACAGAAGCGTGGTGAGTTTGGTTCAGAACTGGCAATGAAAATGGCGATGGATCCAAGGACAACCCCATGTAAGAGATACTCTAAATCTGCACCAATTTGGTTTCGTATATTGGAACATATAGCTAACATAATGTGTTGCACTTGCAGCGGCCTGGTGGATGATATTTGGTAGAGATACTCCAAATTTACAGCGCCTTGCTTTGCGGCTTGTTTCACAATGCATCTCCTCTAGTGGATGCGAGCGGAACTGGAGTACTTTTGCGTTGCTGCATACTAAGGTTCGCAATCGGTTGTCGCACAAGAAACTAAACAGGCTTGTTTATGTCAATTACAACCTTCGGCTGCGACTAGCGGATGTGAACCCACGAAGGTATGATGAAGAAGATTTTATCGACCGGTTCGCCGAAGTCTCATTCTATGACCGGAGCAATCCGGTTAGGGAATGGATGGAGTACGGTAGATCTAATCTGCCTCCTGTTCTTGATGAGGATTCTGACGAAGTGGACGTCCCTCTGCCATCACATCTTGTTAGGTACATTATATTTATATATATACAAATGTGTGTGTATGTCTCACCCTGTATTATGTGATTCATTTGTTTGTGTTGGCAGTGACCAAATAGACCCCGATGATCTACGTCAGGCTACGGGGCATGATTGCATCAGTGATTGGGCCCGTAGAAATGTGGGTGCAAGTCACCTCGGGGAGAGGAAGATGCAGATGGTGCCTCCGAAGGGTCACGGCAAGCGTCACCGAGGAAAAGGAAAAGCAGTGACCAGCGACACAGAGACTGAGAATGAGCAATACCAGTCCTAGGATAGTGGTGACGATGACAGTGCCAATGACGGTGCTGGTGGGAGTGACAGTGGCGGTGCTGGTGGGACAGACGGTGGTGGTGGTGGGAGTGCGGATGGTACTATTGGTGCTGGTGGTAGTAGTTATGTAGGTCTTCATTTCACAGGTATCCATTGCACCTACATACACACAATTGTTTCTGTCTATGCCTACTAATTATGGTTGATTGCAGGCGAGACCCAATTCACACATGCTACTCAAGACCGTGACCATGGACAACCGACATCGTAGAGGAGAGCATATGCACCGACGGACTACGACACTCCACAGTACTCTTCTTCCTCCTACAGCGATACCTCACAGCCTACTTATAGCTATCCCATTCCTGACATGACCATGCAGACTCAGACTAGATGGGTGTATGAATGGGAAGACCCTAGTTTTTACAATATGTTAGTTCAAGAATGGGAGACAACAGCAGCATGGACAGGTCAAACTTGGCAAGATTACAAGGCTGACCTGCTTAGACAGCAAGGTATCTCTCTTATGTCCACCGCTGAATATGAAATGTCGTGCCAACAAGGGATCTTCCCATACATCCTACGTAGCTGACCATGCGAGCGGAAACTATATCTTTGTTTGTGTAAGCGACTATATATTGTATTTGTATGCGACTATATATTGTTGTTTTAGTGACTATATATTTAAGCGAATATGTATTTGTATGCGACTATATATTGTTGCTTTAGTGACTTATGTTATTTTTTACCACATTGTGTGGTCTTTTTACATTAATTTGTGCAAAGGAAGTACCAAAATTTCTTTTTATTCATGAAAAAAAACGGTTTGGAGCGGTAAACCGGTCAAACCGGCCGGTTACCGCTCCAAACCGGCCGGTTTACCGGACTCGAACCGAACCGAAGCGGGGTTTGAATTTGATTTTGAATTCGGCCGGTTACCGACCGGTTACCGTAAATCGGGCCGGTTTACCGCTACCGGAGGCCCCGACGGTTACCGGAAACCGGTCGGTAAAAAAAACCCTGTTGGGGACGCTGGGGCCCTTTCCGCATGTGCTGCAGCCATGCAGCTAGCGTGCGTTGCTAGCCCATCCATACCGTATACACATACGTATACGCTTTGCTCTCCCTCTACTAGTACTCATCCCATCATCGGTAGGTACCTGGTCACGGGTTGGTGACACGGCTCGGCCTTTGTGGCGTACGGAGTAGTAGTACGTAATTCCCGACACGGCTTCATGTGGCCGTACCAGAGAACGCGATTCATGTCCTCACCTAATAGTGTCCATGCACGTACACTCCGCTAGCTGCAAACTAAAGCGTATGGTACGGCCGCGAGGCGGAGCAACATGCCAACATCGAGTATGCAAAAAAAAAAAAAAATTCCCGTCACATCAAATTTACGATACATACATGGAGTATTAAATATGAATAAAATCAAAAACTAATTATACAGTTTGGTTGTACTTTGCGAGACGAATGTTTTGGGCCTAATTAGTTAATGGTTGGACAATTATTACCAAATACAAACGAAATACTACAATGTATTTTGGCACTCCAAATTTAGATCTAAACACAGCCCATGCATCAAAAACAGCTGCGGCCACAGTCACGTCCGAGGTCTTAAACAAGGCAATGCAAATGGCTAGAGTAGCCTGCATGCAAGCAGATGCAGCTCAAAGCAGCCTGAAACGCATGCAGATGCAGTGCAGGCCGGTGCAGCCAGTAGGCCACTACCACTACCACTGGTACCACTACGCGCGCCCCTGCCGGCCGTCTACTCGTCCGTCCGTCCGGCCGTCCATCTATCCGGAGCTCACATCCAATCATGCATGGTCCATGCTCCATGGACGCCTTTATTTCATTTCGGCATGTTAGATCTCAAAGTTTGTCATCAAATTCTACTACGTAAAAAGAAGATTTCTATCATATCAAAATGTCGGCACATGTATGAAGTACTAAATATATAGATGAAATAAAAAACTAACTGCATAGTTTTGTTATACTTTGTGAGACGAACATTTTGAGCCTAATTAATCAATATTTGGACAATTATTACCAAATAAATAAAAACAAAATTAATATAGTGCTACACAGTGCATCACAGTGATTCTGTACTCATACTCCGACTCGATTTCAGATCCATCCACCCACCCATCGGTTTCAGTGGCAGAGATGCGCACCGTAGCAGTAGTCCAGTCTCCAGTACCGCCATCCATGCACCCAACGCCAACAGGACACAACGGGCACGGGCAGTACGACTTTTTCTTTCTTTTCTTTTTTTTTTTGGCTCGTGCTTGAAAGGACGGGCACGGCCACACATGGGCTGCGTCGAGATTCGTACTGCAGCGCCGTGCAGGCGTGCAGTGCATCTGCTGCTGCTCGCAACTCGCAAGGGCCGGCAAAGGCCCTGTTTAGTTACTTCGAAGCACCAAAAATTTTACAAGATTTCTCATCACATCGAATCTTTAGACATATGCATGAGACATTAAATATAGGTAAAAAAAACTAATTACATAGTTTGGTTATAAATCATGAGACGAATCTTTCAAACCTAATTAACCTATAATTAAACACTAATTATCAAATACAAACGTGTGTTTTCCAAAATTTTTCAAAGGCAGCAGGGCCGCAGCCCGCAGGCGCAGGGGCTTCAGGCTTCTGGCATATGGCATGGCAATGGCCAGCCAATGGCACGAGGGCGTACGCAGCAGGCTGCAGGAGCAGAGATCAGAGTGCAGAGTTATGTTTTCCAGTACTCCTCGAGGGGTGGGTGGGGTACGTACACGTACGTGTACGTGACATGAGGACGCCGGCATGCCGCACCGTGGTCGTGGCATGTGCCGCGCCGGAAGGACCGCACCCGTGTGTCGTCATCCTCTGTCACGTTTGCACATTCTCGCTCCATATTAGTGGTGACCTAGGGACCTAGCACGTCAATTTCCTCGCATCTTCGTGCTGCTCGTACTATCCATTTGGTATGGGCTTGGCTTACCGAAGAGGAGCTCCGACTGATCACTGAAACCTCGGTTGTACGGTATTAGGCAATTTGTAGGAGTACAACGTAAATAAGTAGATAGCTAGAACTATATGATACGCCTAAAGTATTTTTTACAAAACCAATCCAATGATACACTTCTTATTTTACTTAACTAATAGTAACTCTTAAAAAAGATTGTTACTAAAAATGTAAATAGTAGAAGTCAAAGTTGAAATGGTAATAGTCTTTCTATTTTTGGAGTAGATTCTGGTAGAATTCGAACAACATTTCTTGTTCTGATTTCAAATTGCTCGGTATGAATTCTCATGTTTCTCTTTCGGAAACCATTCTTAGGGCTTGTTTGGCACGGCTCCGGCTCCGACTCCGGCATTACCTTTTGTGGAGGAGGGAGAGGAGCAGTACAAAACACACTTTAGGAGGACCGTTTTTTTGGTGAATAGTAAAGGAGTTGGAGCTTTTTTTGTCTAGAGAAGGAGCCGCAATTTGTGGCCCCTCCTCAATTGTCCCGACTCTTTAGGAGGAGCACTTGAGGAGGAGCCATGCCAAACAAACCCTTGTAAATGAACTTCCTTATGGTAAACCTGTCCACCTTGTTTGGTGCTCGTATTTTTCTGAATTTGTTTCACAATTTCACAGAGTTATTTTCTCAATGGTAGGTGATGTGCCCGTTGACAGACAACGAGACGCCTATGGTGGTGACTTCGTCAATCTTCAATTTTGTTAGTCCTTTCATTTATTTATATGCTCATATGGGTAGGGTGTGCATGAGTGCGTACTTCAAAAGTTTTGTTGGTTTGACAGAAAAACCATTCTCATGGACAATACCTAAAATGTTTTGTTCAACAATGACATGTACTTAGTGTGCGTGTTGCCTACCCTATGACCTGTTCGGATCACTTAGGACTAATTGTTAGTGATCTACTACTACTTGTTGGAAATAAAATCTAGGCGACTAAAGTTTAGTGTATGATGTTTGGATATATATACTAGTAGCTATTAGTTTACATTAGTTTGTTTCTCAGTACGGGCCCTGTTTGGATTACGGAGCCGAGATCGAATCAGCCGAATACGCTACGAATACTGTTGCCCTTGATAGCTCGACTTCCATATGTTTCAATATGTTACCATCGCCGTATTTGGACCGTACTCGCACCAGTTTGCCATATTGTTCAACTAAATTAAGCATTTTACAAGTTGTTGGGGTTATTTGCACCCACTAGCCTAGTTGTTGTACTCTGAATGCAATTTACTCATTACGGAACTATTAGTTTGTAGCTATTAGTTTACATTAGTAGCTATTAGTTTTTTTGAGATTACGGAACTAAAATCTAGTTGACTAGTATTTCTTTTATACGCAGCACGTACTGTGACTAAAAGCCAGCACTGCAGATTTGCAGAACACCGCAGAGTACTCCCTCCGTCCGTTGAAGGATGCAAATGTAGCATGCGCGTGTTGTTCGCAAAAGAATGCGAATTAGCGTGTGCCAGGCCTTTGGAGGTGACTCTAGTAGCTGTCGCTCGTGTTTGTTTGTCATTATGTGATAGAGACCTGCTGTACTTGTCACAATGCTAGAGAAAATTGTGTGGTTGTGTTTGTGACGCGTGTGCAATAAATAAGTAAAGAAAGCTGTCGATTCAATGCATGCACTGCAACCGGTAGTTGAACTAGAGGCATATGCGTCATGTTTCATGTCTGCTAACTTTGCCTTGGAAACGTAGGCTGTGTTTACTTCAAAAAAAAACACTGTGCAGAAAAAAGATTCCCCGTCACATCAAACTCGCGATACATGCATGAAGTACTAAATGTAGATGAAATAAAAAACTAATTGTACAGCTTGGTTGTACTTTGCGAGACGAACGTTTTGAACCTAATTAGTCAACGGTTGGACACTATTTGCCAAATAAAACCAAAACATGCTACAATACTTTTTTTATATCTTTTTACGCAACTAAACACAGCCGTAGATTTGTATCCTTTGACGGACAGAGGTAGTACTCGTAGTTGCACAGAGCACGAGGCAACAAAGTGTGGGTAATGTTACAGTGTATTACTCTGATCTAAAAATAGAGTCGCTATGGAATCGTGCTTGGTAAACTTTCTCAACTTTGATTAGGTTTGTAGAAAATACATGCAATATCTCTATCTCCAAATAAATTTATTATAAAAATATATTCAATGATCTACCTAATGATACTAATTATGTACCATAAATATTAATATTTTGTTAAATATATTTGGTCAAAGTTAAAAGTTGCTAACTTTTTAAGAAGTGAGAATGATTTTTTTCTTTTTTTTTCTTTGGGAGTACGTACCAGTAGTCCAGTACTATCGAAAAAATGGTTAGACGGAGGATACAGTATTTGAGAAGATATGGTCGGCCGAATTAACGAGAACGACGACGATCCTGCTCCGCTCGTACAAGACCCCCATAAAGATGTCGTCTGCCAGCGTCTGTCACCTCGATGCCAAGACCAAGAACACCACCATGCGGCAGGAGAGACATTGTTCACGACTAACGGTCAAAGGCATGAGCAGGCAGAGGTAGCCCGTGTTTTGATGCGGAATTGGAGCTGTCGACTTGGAATAGTGTAGGTCACGTCGCATTGTAGTAAAATTTTTTTATTTGATAAAAATTGTCCAAACTTTGACTAATTAGGCTTAAAATGTTCATCTCGCAAAGTACAACAAAACTGTGTAATTAGTTTTTAATTTTATCTACATTTAGTACTTTATACATGTACCGACATTTCGATGTGATGGAGAATCTTCTTTTTGCATAGTGAAATTTAGAGGGAGAAATTGGGGTCTAAACAAGGGCGTAGATAACCTTCACATGCACCGGGTCGGGTTACAGTACAGCTTCCTTTCCCTTTTACTGCCGCTTTATCTTTCACTGTCCCTGCTTCTCGCGCAGCAGCAGCATCTATCGATTCCCCGTCTCATCCTTTTGCTTTTCCATATCCCTATCGCCATTCTATCTCGGAACTCACAGGGACGTTTACCAGCCAAATTATCAGCTGCACATTGCTTAATCTGGATCACAATTCATGCTCATGCCTGACCAGAACATTGGTTGGATTTCACCTTCCACTCTGACATTTTTGACAGTTTATAAAGATACTACTGGTAGTAGTAGTTGATAGGGGTTGTTCTTCAGTCTTCACCTAGGATTCCAGTAAATGGCAACATCAGCACGCAACAACCGGTCAGAAGTCAAAGCCACCAATCTTAAATTCTCAATCACATCTCACGAGCCATGACCATTCAAGTACAGGTCTCCAAGATGGTAGGTGAGTGGTGAGATCACAGCACGTGACTCCCCCCCGTCCCGTCCACCTCTCCCAGCTGGGCCCAAAAGCCCAGTCAAACCTTGCTATCTCATCAAGAAGTAACCAACTTGTCTCCAAGAATTCACCAGCAAGGAAGATCACAAGACTTACCATACACTTGGCTACATGAATGAATGCTTTCAAAGCAGACAGCTTGTCTGATGTAGAGGACAAGCAAGCTGATAAACTATAACACCATGCATTCCAGCCAGGTAACAAGGCTCTGACCTGTAGAATTAGAAAAGGTTTAACAGAACTAGTTTTTTTTTTCGCTCTGCCACAGCAATGAGCACAGCAAATGCAGGCATCATTTTGCTTCTCAGGTACTACACCACAGGGACAAAGGATAAAAAAAAGGTTATGCACATGATTACACCTTTGCAAACCTCTGAAGTCACATCAATCTATCACTGTTCCCTCAGCACTGGAGATCATGATCAAGGATCAGTTCAATTCAAGCATCATTTCACCTTTTGCCGATTTGCAATGATTTTACACCTCATGCTCATGCTGATACAGACCCCAAATCTCAAGCTAACAGATTTCCCAAAGGCAAAGGGAGAAGAAAAAAAATGTATGTTTATTAACATCCCTAAAAAAAGAGAACCAAATGGGTGACAAGGGTTTTTTCTGAGCTATGTGGTTAATGATGTACAGATGCGGGCTGATCCTTGTTTCAACATGGCTGCCCACAGGCAAATGGTTAGTTGCAAAATCGCCCAACTATCCTGCAAAAACAGGTCAACCAGCACAGAACACTCTATTAGGATTTTGGACTATTGAGGAGTTCTAGATTTTGCAACAAATAACCAGCCAACAAAGTGGTTACCTTTATGTTAGTTTTTTGTGCAATGTGCTTCTGAACCATCTGACTGGAAGCTATGAAAGCCAGATGAAAAAATAGTCAGGTTTACACCTGACCATCAAACCAATCTACGACCCCAGTTATTGTTCATCAAGGACCCGGCAACCTGTGTCATCAACGCAGCTGTGTAAATACAAGGCATACATGTAAAAGCAAGCAGTATTATCGAGAATCGACCAAGCCTACCTAAGTTGAAGTAGAAAACAAGCTCCAGCCATATGCCTATGTCAGCCAAATTAGTAGAACTTCATTTCTCCAGAGTTGTAGGGATATGGCAAAAGCTCTTCCACCTCAATTCTAGAGCTGAAATAGCCCATGTTTCTTCTTCTGTGGCGGATACTTTCAACCTCAGCCATGAAAATACTGTACACTGGTCTGTGGTCAGAGAAGCGAGACTCTCCACGAACATAGGACAATTGCATGAGGCCATTACCATACCACAAAATGCGATCACACCTTCAATAAGATAAAATAAAAGATACATCAGGGAATTCCTTCGCAGTAACTCAATGGAGGATGCAATTCTTGTGGATAATAGGGCAGAACAAATTACCAAGCAGGCGTTCTCCGCTTTTCTTTTGGACGCACACCAGAATAACGATCTGAGTTGAATGAGTATTTATATGTTGGAGGAAAATAAATCCTGCCTTCTTTCCATCCCTGGAAAACACGCCCACATCTTCGTTCTATCCGTAGCTGTTTTCAAACAAATAATTTCAAACATGATCCTCACAGTCACACTGACTAGAAAAAAGATGTAGCGTAACAGAGCAGTAGCAAATTACCTGATCTTTCTCCAATAGTTGTTTCCAATTATGCATTTCAACAAGAGCTTTAGCTGAGCAGTATGAAAGAGCAATCCGATAATTCAAATCCCCAAGCCAAATGATACGACTGCAATTAGAAAAAGAAGGAATATCCAATTAGTGACAGTTCTCTGATGCTACTACATCACTATGCATATAAGAAGCATTGCCTCAGGAAAAAGAGCATCGATACGTACTCATGCTCAAGAATTGTTTCCGGTGACTTGACATCAGCAGCACCACGGACCTGTGGAAATCTAGTCTTCCTTAGAATTTCCATAACATCAGAATTCCTCCGAAGTTCATCTCCCTCCTTTTCACCGGAGGTCAAATGACAACAGACAAAACAAAAGGTTGTGTGGTGCAAAGACATGCTTATGGATATAGACCCCTGCAGCAAAATGAAAGCATGCTTAGTAAGTCAGTAGTCTATATTGTGGTAACAACAGATAACCATCCACATCCAAGGTGATCAATCTAAGCACAATGGACCGTTTTCTAGTAATCTAGTTAAAAAATTCCTAAATAAAATGCGTAGCAGGACAAAAATGAAAACTGTGCAGAATGTACATTATTTACCTTATTTCCAAGATAACCCATTAGTCCTCTACCCACGCAAGAAACTTTTAGGTTTCTCACATCATTTCTTATTTCGCTGCGTACCCAAATGGTGAGAAATATACCGACCATCTGCTTGCTGGCAACCAAACAGTACCTGGTATAAATACAACATTTCTGGAGTTATTTTCAGGAACATAGAAACAAAGTACCATAGGCATTACTAAGCTCAAATGGTTAAAAAAAATTAAAAATGTATACTAGAACACGCATGTGCAAACTTTTATGGTACATGTTGAGAACAAAAAATACCTAGATGCATTTGTCTGATAATCATTTTCTTCCATAGGTGCGGAGGCACCATAGCCATGTGGCAAGGGTGAAAAATATGCTCCATTGCTTGTATCCTCCTCAATACAATGATCATCTGGTGATCCCATGAATGGGAAGTTCCCATCAAAATCACTTGGCCTGCCTCCCAAGCTAACTGGGTCACAGACACTGAACCTACGATCCAACCTTGGGTGTGGCAGCATATGGTTCCCTTCAACTCTTAAACTCCGGCTAAGGTTGAATGACCGACGATGCAAATAAGATAAACTATCCTGCCTTCTCGATGATCCTTCAAAATCAGCATCTTGTTCCACAACTGGATCAGGGACAGGAGATGGTGTGCGATAACCACCATAGCAGCATGAACCAGGATTCTTATTCAATGTCCTCCTGACAAGGGATACCCACTTTTTGGCTGGGAGATTATCTTCAGTGCCAAGAACATTTCCAGCATTCAAAGGAACAATTTCTTGAAATCTGACAACAAGAAAAAGAAGTTAAATAATTTCCAGCACTCAAGAGCACATCGTGAGTTAAATTTTGTTTAAAATTTGGGAAGCCCTTGGCGCTACACACCCTAACACATAGATATCAGCTGGAGGTGAAGAATGGAGCCAGTCATCAAGATTCAATCCCCTTGGTGGGGATTTACCACCGACATTCCATGTGGAGGCAAAGATTCTACAAAAGCAGGGAAACAAAAGAGATCTTCGTCAGATTATTGCAGTAAAGTCAAACTGCAAGAACTACCTACAAGCACAAACAGGCAACTGACTGATTTTCAACACTGAAAATCTGAGATGCACACTACCATACTACTACTAGCACACAACAGATCAGTTGGTCCGCGCTTTCCATTTGGTTTCTAATCTCACAAGGCAAAGAAGCACATGGAGTGGAAAAAAAGAAACTCTACCTGTAATTCTGAACTTCTGTGACGCGTGCCGAATCGACGACGTCGTTTTTTCCTCCTCGGATTCGGTCCATACTACTCCGCTTCGATGACCGGTCTACAAGTCATTAAGGAACAACAGAAACAAAGAATAATCAGATGAACCGGCAAAAAACACATAGACAAAGACTATTTGAACGACCAATGAAATCAGTTTAGCAAAAAGAGGAGCCCTGGCAAAATAAAAGGGAGGTAGCTACAATCTTTGATGCCTGAAGACAGAGAAAGAGAGAAGCGTGGTCCAAATGCTTTAACTGACCAGTTCTGCTTTTCTTGGCGGCGCCTGCCTCCCTCTCTGAGCAGCTGGTCCTCCATTCACCGCCATGCCCGTCCCTCCCTGAATCACTAAGCAAATTTAGCCCAAACAAACAAAATGCAGCAGATGCAAAGGAAGAAGCCATTTGCTTGAGTCCGTTTGAGCAGAGCTGCTGTCTCGGAAATGAAAGTGAAAACTTAGGCAGGTAAACACGCCATGAGACGAGAAAGATACAAAAATTCCAAGCAGCAACAGACAAACATCTGCATCACTTGGGGAAAAGGTGTCTGGTTGGGACATTCTAAGGACCAATACCAGGAACAAAGACTAAAGGTAGCCGTGTCCGATCGAGACATGTTTGCTGGTAATGTATCCTTCTCTGAATGAAACCTAGGAACTAGACCGGAAAATCTGGTAATGCTAGAAACGTCAAGCGCAGGATGACGAAAATTCCATTCAGCAAACATTCCTAAAGTAGCGTTACCTTGGGCGGCGTCGCAATCCGCATGGAAATCCTGCGCCTTAGTCTTGATGTTGAACCACTTCCTCACGAGGGATTTGGACCAGGAGAGCTGCGCATGAATGAACAAGCAAAAATCCCACAAAGCTCGATCAATAAAACAACACAGCAAACGGAACAACGAGGCACATCCCAGACTGAACTGAAAGCAAGGAAATACCTTGCTCTTCTTGTTGCTCTCTTCCCTCATTGTCTCATAACTCCTAGAAACAACACGCCACGGCAATGGAAGAAGAACGACGCTCCTAGCACCCTCCCTCCTCGACTCCTAACAAGGCAGGGCGCGTCGTTGGAGGAAGCAAACCTCAAATCCCGCAGAAATTTCGCCTCTCGGAGCAAGATTCTGACCCGGGAGCCGCGAATCCTGGACCGAATCGACTGCCGAGCAAAATGCTTCAGCCTGCCGCAACAAAACCAGCCGCGCCGGGGATCAAGAATCCATCTTTCCTTGCGGTGAAAAAACCTCACCAAATCTTCCTCCTCTCCTCGTAACAGGGAGGAACGAATGCCCCGCCTCGGCGCCTCTGCAGCAGCACAGCTTAGCACCGTAGCGGTATGGCAAGACAGCACCGCTTGGCACTTTGCTCTGAAATCCCCGAACGCCCCTCCTCGTCGTCCTCCTCCGTAGGCCTCCCTCTCGCTCTAGGGGTTAATACTAGCGGTACAGCCAGAGGCCGCAATAGTATAGGTTTGTACAGGACTAGGAGTAGGCGTAGAGCTCAGCAGTGCGCCTTATGGTGGTGCGTGCAAGTGCAATGCGAAAGCGAGATGCAATGCCCCCCACCCCTGATCTGCTGCCCTGCCCTCTCTCTCTCTCTGGCTCTTTTATCCCCCACCCGCAGTGCCCATCTCTCTGTCTCCGTGCTTTGGGTTTCTAATCTAACCACCCCCCGCTCTCGGCCTGCTCGCTCAAATCCAAGCCACTGCTTAGCTTAATAATGATGCGTACATGGGCAGTAATGTAAGCTGCTGGTACGAGCTGGGAGAGGGTCTTGGGAGGATGGAAAAGGTGCGTGAACCACTGAACCGTGAAGCAGCAGCGAGCGAAAATGGCAACGCCGAGGATCAAAAAGGCAAGTGTCAATTACATGCCACATTTGTAGGGGATGGATTCCTTTTGAACTCGAATTGCAGCTTTTGTACATGGTATGAGTATGATCCTTTTTCACCCTGTTCTTTTGTGCTGATCAGCGCTTATGCAGCAGTGTTTTTTTCTCACAACAAATCAACATCAGTCAGAATTAGCCAGCCAAAAACCATTCAGCGAGCATGCCGTTAAATTCTCTGTCTCCCTTCCCTTGATCCTATTATCAAATATAATGTCACCTCCAAATACCATAGCGGTCATCAGAAATACCTTGCATATACACAGTCCTGAAATCTGGAAAGCTGAACTGATGGAAACAATAATAAATGGAGCCTAGTAAGAAACAGTTGGCTATGGAAGCGAAACGGAACCGGAGACCAGTAACCGTAGAAACTGGCCGGCCATGGCTGGGACTGGGAGGATGGCTCCAGCGGAAGGAACAAGATCCCTGGGAAGCGGGCCCCACGTGCAGGTGGACCCACCTGTCATCGGTCAGCTTTACGCCGGACGTCACTCTTCAGTCTTTACTCTTGTGATCTTGTCGTAGGGTGTGCGGTAGCTGAAGCAATTGAAGGACGAGGTCGTGAGTTTTGTTCTTTTCCGAATCTTTTATCTTACGTATATAGGAATATAAGTGTAAGTTGAATGAGTAACAAGTTAAAATTCAGAAACAAACTAGCTAAGGTCATCTTTGACGAAGCTTTGAACGGCTTTAGTTTCAGCATTTTCGGTTGCACTACTTGCAGTGCAGCTGTAGCAAAGTGTACAACACAGTTGTAGTTGAAGCTTTGAAAGAAGTGCAGGCGAGCAATCTCTTTTTTATTGCTAAAGAGTTTTTAAAAAAAGTCAAAGCCAGTGAAGCTAAAAAAGCTAACTTCTAGTTCATTTGAGGTGGAAAAAAAAGATGAAAAAAAACTCATGTGAACAGTGCCAAAAATTGTATCAGTATAGGGGAAACTCGATCGGTTTAAACTTTAAAGCCCCGAAAAAAGAGGACCTAAAACAGATGAGTAGCAGTGTAGATCCATAGAGCCTCTCCTCATGGTTTTCTACAGTACGTAATGCTCTTTTCTTTTTGCCACAGTATAGCATCGTCGTCTCTGGCTCCTTCAGCAAGCAGGTACGGTGGAGCGTTCTCGTGGCGCTCGGACACCACAAGGCCTCCCCAACTTAGACACAATCTTCGATTGGGTGGGGCGATTGGAGATAAATATGGACACCGTTTTCGCCCTAGTTGCTTGGGAGATGTGGAAAGAGATGAATGTGAGATGGTTTCGTGGCGTCGTCACCCAACTTCACCAGCTGCTCGTAGTAATCAAACACGAGGCCGAGCAATGTTGGCGCAAAACACTTGGGTTGTCTCGTGTCCGGTATAATAGGTCTAAGTACATGGATCTCTAGAAAGGGCTTAGCCTCATTGTAATATGTTATAGCCCCCCCCCCCCTTTAACGCTGCCAAAAAGCGTTCGTACCCGCAAAAACCTTCTTCCTTAATACAGAAGACGTGTAAACCCAGAAAAAAGACATGTACATACACGCTGGATCCGGTTTACCTGCCTATAGTTGGCTACTCGCTAGGGGCAATAGTAACTGGTTTTAAGAGACCTGGCGAGAATGAAATCGATCGCCTTGGATGCTCGACGATCCTGGGAGGAGATTCGAGTCCGACGCGTCGTCGTCGTCGTCTCGTCGACACGGTCGACGCAACGACATTGCATTGCTGCACGGTTTCACGAAAACTTAGAAAGATGCAGCAGCGCGCGCGAGGCGCGACCAGCACGCACTTTCTGTGGTCAGCACAGAGCCCCATTCCCATGCAAACACTCGCCCGGCCGAGACGAACGAGGAAGGGGACGGACCGGCGGCCACACGACGGCGCCTCTTTCTCATCCTTTCCCCGTCGGGCAACGGGCGTCGTCGTCGTTGGCTCGTCTCTGCTTTGCACGCACGCATGCGAGCCCTATGGCTGGTGTGGGTGTGCGTGAGAGCGATGCGATGCCATGCATGCACCCGATGCACGGCTCCGTCCTCTGCATTTCTCGCGTGGATCGAGAGGGCTGCTTCGTCTTTTCACGCACGGGCACGCAACTACGGGCGAGCCAGCAGCTAGCCACGCATGCATGCATGCGCCCGTCTCTCCGCCCGTGCGTGCGTGTACATTTTGACGTGTTTGCACTGTTCACTTCCGCCGCTCCGAGCGAGCAATGTAAAACTCTCTCTCCTGGCCATGGGGTCCCATGCATGCATCCGCTGCCTAGGTAGCTAGCGCGCTAGGCATGCATGGGAGAAAGATCAGCCATGGCCCATGGCGTGGCGTGGATTTAATTATGCAATGTTTTCTTTTTTTTGTTTTCTAGTGGATTTTTCTGGGACAGGCCGGATCGGAGCTAGCGTCAGCTTGTCTTCTCCGCGGTGGCGCTTGCAGCTGCTACTGTAGTTTCCACGCACCGCTGCTGCCTTCGGTCCGCTAATAATATTAATGACCGTTTCGCTGAAATCTGGCTTATGCTGCTGCCTATGTTAATTTGTTGTGAGATAAAAACATTGTTCATTTACTGCTGATGAAGTAGTTGTGCAGAATAGGACGAATCTCGCGATCACAACTGTCCATACTTTAATCTTAGTTATTTTAAATCTGTGCTCTTTAGGGTGCTTACCATTTAGGATATATATATATGTACTTTACATGCCACAATTTTATTTCAAAAAATATGTCATCAAGAAATTATTAATTTTTCTGTAAAAAATGGTTTTATGTGCCGAATCTAGGTGAGAAGATGGTTTCAAAGGATCGAACTAGCTAGGAACGGGCCAGGACTAAGGTTTTGAAAACACCATGGTTTTTTAAACAAACTGAAATAGAGTTTTATCAAACGCCAAGCAACTTTTGAAAACCAGAATATTTTGCAAATACCATGCATGGTACTTGTCGAATTATTCACAAAACAACATGTGGCTTAAATTATAAACCAAAGTTGTGCCAAACATGGTTTAGAGAAAAATTTATAGATCTTGAATGGAGTTTTCTGAAACTCTGAAAATACATACTAGGTTTTGACCATATCATGTTTTTTTAAAAAAAACTTTTGCATCTTATTAACACCGAACAATTTTGATAAAAGTAAGGTATTTCATAAAACAATGGTATTTGTGTCTAATACTTCAAAAAATGCTTTCTCTATATATATATATCCAAACAAGGAGTTAATTAATTGTAGTACCTAGTACAATTAATAATCTATGTAATTTTGGACTCCAACGGATCTGTGCTAACAAGCTATATATCGATCCATCCATAAAGTAGACATCTCAACTTATTCCACTCATCTTAATATGCTCGGAGATTCGTGCTCCGGCTAGCCGCGCGCGTGCAGTGGTATAGATGTGTCTTCTCCGATCCAAGAAATTTTATTTTCCATTTCCATTTCGCGTGCAACAACTTGGACACACATTCCTTCAAAGGAGAAGAAGGGCACGTACGCGTCGAGATCGGGGACGCTGTTTTTGTTAATATAATAATTAATTAACTAGCTATATATAGAGGTGTAATCCAATTAATTAATGACTGGCGACTGACTGTATATATATACTCCTATAATGTATTAATTAGAAGGAATTACACGTATATAATAAACAGTAACACATGCATGCTGCGTGCATGCACGGACACATGAGTGCTCGGAGGCGTCCTACTAGACGGTGGCCGGAGGGATGTCCCCACGACACAGCCACGGTAGTCGAGACCCTACTGCCTCGGCCACGCACGGCATGGCCGCTGCCTCCCGGCCCCCCCCCCCCCCCCCCCCCCCCCGTGGGCTCCGGCCGGTGGATAATATATAATCTTGTGTGGGCCGGGGTTAGTTCTCTTCTTTGTTAACTAACCCTATCTGCCTGCTTCCCAAAGCGACCAGCGCCTAGCGGTAGTCGTTTAGCTACTCTAACCCATGCTCTGCACTGCACACTCGCCTAGCTAAGCTAAGCTAGCCTCACGATGATCATCCACTAGCAGTCGTAGCAGCTCTCTGGGATCTTGCTTTGAGGCGCTTTGGAGCCAGCATCGGAGCAGTAAGATAATGTGCCATGCCATGGGCGAGGCGAGGCGACCGATGGTTCTCGTCAACTACTCAACTGACCCAAAACTCAAGCTTGCTTCTGTTTTTTTCTTCATGTGGGGAGCTAGCTAGCGACGACGCCCATTGGTCCATGTGGCATCGGCAGGCGGGCAAGAGAGCCGGCCAATTTAGTCCATATTACATCGAATGTTTAGAAGTATTAAATATAGACTATTTATGAAACTAAATATATAGATTGAGATTAATTTACGAGACGAATTTTTAAGCCCAATTAGTTCATGATTTGACAATGTTGTGCTACGGTAAACATGTGCTAATGATGAATTAATTAGTCTTAATAAATTTATCTCGCGGTTTACTGACGGAATCTATAATTTATTTTTTTATTAGTACCCGAACACCCCATGCAACACCCCAGATAACATCCAATGTGATACCAACTAAACTTTAATCCCTACAACTAAACCCCAACCCCTAGAACTTTAGAGACCAAGCTAAGCTCTCTCCGAACTCTGAAGAATAGTGTACTACACTTCGGTTTTCTTTCCCAGTAATAAGATTTATAATAATAACAACATAGAACACCATGAATCGAGGTGTGAATCGTACTAGTATGTCTACGTACTGTGTACTTACAGTATATATAGTTGTACTATTCTCTTGCCAAAATGTTGCCGAAGGGGAATTAATTAATGTTCTTAACTAGCCTCTTGGCACTTTAGGAGGCAGAGCACTTCCACATGATTTGCTCAGAAAAAAAAAAGCTGTAACTGGAAGCTGATGCTGGGTGATTATCCTGCTAACGAAGCAGTGAGCCGTGGCACGTCCCAATCATCATCACGGCTTTTGGGAAAGGCAGCAGCAGGCCGGGGGTTGGTGATTCGCTAGCTTTCTCTTGACAACGCCACTGCCCACTGGCCGGCCGGCCAGCCTCGCGGACCGTGCACCGCCCCGGCCCGGCCCGATCCAGCACGACCGACCCACACCCACCCCATGCGTGCTCAGGCACGTCTGATCACTGATCTGAGGAGAAAGGCACAGGAAGGTTCACCCACCTGGCCTGGATTATTTCTCGTGACAGACATCCCCGGCAAGCCGGCAACTCACTCGGTCTCTGACTGCCAAGTGTCGTATATATAGCATGTTACTGAAAAGCCTGAATACTGGATCTGTGTTAGGAGGCAGATAATAATCAGAACTAACCACTAGCATGGTTAATTTTTTCTTGAATACGCAAAAGATTTGCGTACATTTGTACTAAGAAGAAGAGTCTAGATAGATATACAACGCGCCAGTGACGAGCGCCAAAGGAGATCAAACACAGTCGTAGCTAGACCGTCTTATCCGAACTCTAGGTCGATATTACATAAGGAAAACAACCCAAACAGGTGCAGCGACGCGAACTAAACGGCAGCCTTGCTGCACGCTCGAGTACCCGGGAACAGCTCGTCCAGCGCTGCTGCTTCGTCAGGCATCAAGTCGTTGCCGCTGCCGCCGAAGATCTTGTCATATGCCGCCAATTCTGATGCGGCTGAAGGACCCTTGAGGAGGCCCAATCGCCGCCTAATCAGCACCTCCCCATGTTTGGAGGCGGGTACCTGAGAGAGGAGCTGCGCCGCCTGTCTCCTGCTATGCCGCAGTAGCACCGGCTTCGCAGGAGACTGCTTTGGTGGCTCGCAGATAAGAGGAGGGTCCCTCTTACGCGTCACCTTGTTGAGGAAGTTGTCGAGGCGGTGTTTGGCGGTGTCGACGCTATCCATACTCGCCGGGGTGCCCACCGGTGGGAACCCGGGAGGCGCAGCTGGCGTCGTAGGGTCCACCCACAGAATGGAGCGTGGAGGAGTCCGCAACGCCCCAGAATCCGACGCCATCGGGTTCGTCGGGTCCTGGTCCTCTAGCGTGGTGGCCGCTACAATCGGGACCACGGCTGGGGCCTCCGAGGGAGGAGACGGCATGCGCTCGGAGGAGTCCCTCCCGGCGGGCCGGCCACTAGCGAGGGAGGCTGCAAACTCCTCCAACATCGGATCCTCCTCGATGTCGCGAGCATACGTAACATCCGGGCGAATTGTCCGCACCAACGGGTCAGGTTGGGCGGTGCTCCTCCTGCTGTGCGTCTCGACAGTCCCCGGTAGCGCGGTGCCTGCGGGGTCCCCTTCGACCGTCCGCAGCACCGCCTCCCCTCCGGTGTTGACATCGACGTCGCCGATGCCGGCCAATGCCAACATCTGCCTCCGCCCTCGGCTTGGCCCCCTGCCGCGGCCAACATGCTAGGGGAAGCCGGCTGGTTGGTGCCTGTGGCAGCAGCCCAGTGGACAGCCAGACCTGGGGTGCCCTGGCAATTGTCGACGATGCGTTCCTGGACTGGGCGCCGCTGGCGGCCTATCGGTGTGCCACTTGAGCCAGGGTGGGAGTGAGGTGCGCTCCCCGAGCTCCGAGAGCCCGCGGGCCTCAGCCACTTACAATCGCGCAGTGTGCAACTCCCTGCAACACAGACACCGTTGGGGAAGCTTGTAGGTGGCCACCCGGTGTGTGGATGAGAGGCAATTAAGGCACTTCCCGTGGAGATCAGTTGAGATGTGGCGTGGAGGGCGACGAGGAGGCCGCCCCCCCGAGCTAGTCCTCGGAGCACGGCCGAGGTAGTCTCTGTTCGCGCCTCTGGCCGGAGGATCTCCCGCCATCCCTAGGTGTCGGGGGCGGAGACCTGACCTCGGTGACCGAGGCGCTGACGCGCCAGAATGCGGCCCTCCACCGGTCGAGGCGGCAGACCATGCACAAGCTGTGGACGTGGTCAACGATGTTTCCCCTTACGGCCCAGGCGGGAGGACAGCAGGGGCCTCGCAGGCCGTGTCGGCAGGCACGACGGCTACAGCTGCGGCTCCCGCCGAACTGCGTCTAGGTAGGGCGCCATGGAGGTTGGCGTCGCGTACGCGTCATAGCCTTTGCCGAAGTCATCATCGGCTCAGCGACGAGCCTTGGATCGTCCCTCCGTGCCTCCCCCAGGATGGAAAGGGGTGGCGTGAGGGGACAGGGTGGACGAGCTCAGGAAGGGGACAGCAGAGTGCCCACGGAAGCCTAAGGAGGTAGGGGCAACGACGTCCTCGTCCTCGCCTTCAAGGACGTCCTCGATGAGAACCAACTCGTCTGCCAGAGAGGTGGACGACGGGCTTGAGGCAGGGGCGGATGGGCGAACGAGGAAGGCGTTGGGGGCAGTAGCGCGCTCCTCGCGCTACGTGGCAACGCCGGCGGCGACCGGCAACGGCGACACCGACGGGGACGTGCGCGGGTGGCCACAGCCGCTGCTGGCCGTCATAGTAGGCGAAGGGTGCTGAGGAGGCGTCCACGGCAGCCCACTGGCCGCGGCCACGGTAGAGGCGACGGTCGCCGGCAGAGCCGCCGTCCTCGCTCCCAATGGCGGCCATGCCACCGTCGCTGGTGTCGAGGTGCCCGCCGTAGAGGACCGGCGGGGAGGGTGTCCCTCCAGCACACGCTCACGCCGCCAGTAGTGGGGGTGAGGTCGGAGGTGGGCTAGGCATCTCCAAGGCGGTCGGAGTGGTGGATCCAGGCCGCGCGAGGGGTGGGGGGGGGAGGGGAGCCGGATTTGGCCGAGCCTGGCGCGGGGGAGGCCGCCGGCGCGTTCCTCATCTTATCATGCATCTCGAAATAAAAAAATGTTCTGCAGAAAGAGATGAATATACATGGGAGATCATAAAAAATTTGTTCAGACATGCGAAAGTGCTTGATCAAGTCCGGAATGCTCCAGCGTATGAAAAGTCATCGATCGGGATAATAGACTTCAGTGGCAGATCTAGAATGACCGATTAGAGTGGCCTGTTACTTCTCTTATTTTCTTCATTCTCTTTCTCTTCATCCTACCCTATTTTGTTTCTACTTCTTCGTCCATGCATGCATAGAAAATGCGGCGGTGATATATGCGCATGTGTGGTGGGGGAGGGGGCTCCATTTTTCGCGCTGAGTAGGGGCCTCGATCCCTTAGCCCCCATGAAAACACATAAAAGATGACTAATTCATATGTAACCCTCTTAATGTAATACAAAGGAAATCCTGCTTGCGAAAAAAACTAATTCATATGTAACTATTGTTCATAAAGAAATCTATCTTTTAACAATGGCCCGCCACTAATGACTAATAGACAGTTCTAGTGATGGATTGTAACATGATAAGTGTGATAACCCATCATTGCAAATACGGTTCATCAAGAAACCCTCGTTTATATCAGGCTCATAAGTAATTATTGTTCATAAAAAACATCACTTGTATCAGGCTCATAGGTGATGAGTCTTTCTATGTAATTTATAAGTGATGGGTCTTAATGCGGCCTGACACTTTTTTTCTAACTCAAAGGTACATGACGATCTTGGTCTCAGTCCATTAACTTTTGCCGATCACTTCTTATTACAAGGAATGAGGGTGGGTAATAATCTAGTCCCCTCTGCTCCCCGTGCCCGTGTCCACCATTGCCACAGGTATCGCGGCAAGCGCCGAGGAGTCGAGGCTGTGGGTCGACGACGCCCCCGCGCCATCGCCGTCACCTTCGTGGCGGTCCTCGTCGCCAGCACCGGTGATGGCCAGGCTCCGGAGCAGCTGCCGCGGGCCGCCTCCACCGACCTGGCCCGACGGCCAGAATTGGCCGACGCTGCCTTCCCCTCCCCTATGTTGCATATGTATGTTTCAAATGTTTCAGATGTATGTTGCATTTGTTTCATATGGATGTTGCAAAGTAGATCGGGAATGTTGCAATTGTTTTAGAGGCATGTTGCAAGTGTATGTTTTGAGTGTTTCAATGTTTCATTTATGTTTTCCGGACACATGTTGCAAGTGTGTTTATCTGGATGTTACATGTGTTTCACGCATACGTTGCATGTGTTTTATTTGGATGTTGTGTATGGTTGCCATGGTTTTCAAGTGTGTTTCATGTGTTTTTTCAAGTGTTTCAGAAGCATGTTTCAAGTGTTTTACTGTCTTCAGACGTATGTTGCAACTGTTGTATTTGGATCTTTCAAAAGTAGATCGGTTGTTGCATCTCTTCTCCCAACCTTTGTAATACCCCGGTGTTACGCAAGCATTTAGGCACTGCAAATTATGCATATTATGCATTATCAAGCATCATAATCATACATGCCTAATCATGTTAAATAATAACTGAAACAATGCTTTGAAACATATGAAACATGCTCGTGAAACATGAATGTTGCATGCACTTGTATAGAGATATTTTTGCCCTAATTATGCTTGCTAGGCTAAGAAAACATGTTTGGCTATAATTGTAAATCATCTAGAATTATTTAGCACAAATTTTGGAGCAAAGTTTATATTCAAACTTTTGACAAAATATGCTTTTGAAATTATTATTAAAAAAGGTCAAAAATCCTCCATATTTAGCTTTTACTTTCCAATTCAAAATCTGTTTGGAATTTTGAGTTGGTCCCATAATAAAAGTTATAGAGAATTGAATTCTAAGCAACTTTTATTTTTGGGCCATTTTCAGAAAAAAGTCATTTTCTTACTCAAAATAGTATTTGAAAACTGATATTTGAAATATATTCAAAAATGGAAATTGAAAATCAGTTTTTATTACTAACGGGCCACCGCCTCCCTTTCGGCCCGTTGGCCAAAGCTGGCCCAGCTCGCTCCCCGCAGGCTCAGGCCCACGCCGCGCGCTACCTCCTTCTCCCGCGTGCGACGCGCCATCCCGACCGCACTCAGGCGTTCGGCGCCGCGTGGCGGCCGCATGACGACACCACCGGCCGGGTGGAGCCCGGTGGCCCCCGCGGACACGCTCGTCTTCACCTGCAACTCGACGCACCCATCCACGCCCGCGCACTCCTCTCCCTCGCTCAGACAGCAGCAGCAGCTCGCGGCTGCCGTGCCATTACCGGCGTCGTGAACCTCCGCGCCGCTGTTCCCGCTCAACGGCCGTGCCTCCCTCCGATTCGTCTCACCACCCGCTCCGCCACCTCTTCCTCTTCTCAGGACGCGAACCAGCGCCTCGGTTCGAGTCAAGGTGAGGCCCTATTGGGCGATTCCTCCTCCGCGCCCACCATGGCCGCCGTTGGCCGACGTGTGTGGCCGGAGCTCCTCTGTCCCTCATTCCCTCTCCGTTTCGCCTTCGACTGTCCGCCTTGAACGCGCGTAGCCGCTGCCCGCCCCGTTTCGCCTTACCGTGGCCGGCAAGGGCGACATTGCCGGTGAGCCACACCACCGTGCCACCATTAACGCCGGTGAGGCCGCTCCGCTCCCCCTTTGACCCTATTTTCTAGTCGGGCCGGTTCGCCTCGTCGAGCTGATCATGATGGTGCTCACCTTGTCGCCGACTGCCCACCGTCGGCGAGTCTCCGGCCGATGAGCCACCATCTCTCCCTGGTGCCACTGGCAGGTGGGGTCACAGGGCCCACTCATAGCGGCACAGTGGAACTCGGGGTGCACGGATCCGGGGACGCCTAGCATTTTAACTCGGGTTTTCCAGAAAAGAAAAAAGAAAAAGAATTCCTTATTTCAGTGAAAATACTTTGAAAATTTGTATTTTGCTCAATTTAGCTCCAAATTGGATGAAACAAGTTTTGTTAGGTTTCTTTGGAGTAGATCTACAGGTTAAAAATATTGCATATCAAGTTTGAAATACTTTTCTGTATAGTTTTATTTTATTCTTGAAAATGCTATTAATCTTCAGAAATGTATAATAAATCATGTATTGCTCAGAAAAATATGATTCCAAGTTTGTTACCCTTCTTGTGTATTGTACTTTCTAGGAAAAATATATGCCATGCAGGTTCTGTAGAAAATTTTTAATGTGTAGTTCAAGTGCCTTTAATGGCTGATTTTTGTTATTTTTGCTAGAGAGCAAAATTTGTATAAAACATGCATGTGATAAATTTTGTACACTAATTAATTACTATGTAGAACCCAGTAAAAATAATAAATATGTTGTTTGATACTTTTCATAATACAAAGTATTTTCATGCTTATATTTAGGTCCTAACTTGTCGTTTTTGTGTAGGCTATTCCTCTTATTCAAATGCCATGAAAATTTGTTGGTAGTCTACTTAGGGTAGTACTGTGCTATGGTAATTTTCGAAGATTTTTCTCCGCTTTAAAAATTGATGTTGGTATTCAAACCTAGAGTTAATTAGGGTTTAATCAAATAATGCTTTATGCATGATTAAGAACTTAGTAAAACTTTGGTGTATCTTTGAAGCATTCAATGAGATGTGTTGACTAAGCATGTTAGTAGTCTAAGAGAATGCAGTAAATGACTTGCACTAGTAGTACATGTTCTTGGATGATGTGGACTACCTTGTATGAGATTTGTATTATACCCTACCCATTAAAGCGAATCATGCTCATCTACCTTGCATGCAAGCATATTCATTGTGCTCATTTCATCCAATACACCGTTTGCATAAGCACTTACGCACCTGCATCATACAGGTTCACAAACCGAGAGCCCGGTCGTCGTACCCGAGGAGCCCGAGGAGCAGCTCGAGGTGCAGCTTCAAGAGGTGATCGAAGCAGACGAGGAGGACGTTGAAGAACTTCCAGAGTGCCCCGATCACCGCCCGAGCTCCTTCGAGAGAGGCAAGTCTCGGAGCATTTTTGTCCCCCGATTTACAATTATTAATTAATGCTTTACTTTACTTGATGCATTACGTTTAGGAGTTGTCTACAAACGTTGCTGCATTATTCCTTTTTACTTTCGTTGTACTATATCCTTGTTACCTTGGTATCCATAGTCGAGCTAATGCTTAGCTGGCTTAGACCGGTAGAAGTCAAGTGATTTTCCATCACTTGCGAGCTATAGGTGGTTACCTGGATCTGCTCGTATTACTATGTCGTCATGGTATAACCAAGTGTTAATGGGAAGTTGAGATCGGACGGAGACTTACAGGGTTTCGGACTGTAGTGCTTTCCATCTGTGTCGATTAAGGACCGACCGTTGTTGGGCCTCGAGTCATGTTGAACGCATGCCTTACATTTAGTTGGCCGAATAACATAGTTTTCGACCGCGAAGCTGGGAGATTATTCAGGCCGAGTGGATTGCCCGCAACGTACTGTACCGGAGCAGGTGTGGTAGGACACGGGGGCGCGATGATAAGACCGAAAGACAGTCGGTCGGCCCTCTGGTACATGTGGTTCCTGGCGAACTCGAGATTTTACCTGAATAGTTGACTCGGTGACCAATATCTCACTTTAGCGGGTGTGTGCGATTTGTGTAAGGAATAAATTATCAGCTGGTTAATAATCGATTCGAATCGCCATCGTTCACTGGATAGTGAACACTTGACTTGAGTTACTTCACCGTAGTAAGGTTATTGGAACACTTGGATGGTTATAATGGATATGACATTATGGAAGTTGTTAATGATCATTGGTTATCGCTAATTACTTAATCACATGCTTGCTCTAGTATAGATACAAATGTAGTCGACATGTTAATAATAATTAACTTGACATAATGGTTTTGGAGAGGTTCTCGAATTGCTAAAAATGTCTTTTTGCAAATGAGTCAGCTACCTCACTATAAAGCCTTTCATAATCCTTGGTGTCACTTTATTTTCAGTTATGTCGGGTAAGTCTAGCTGAGTACCTTCTCGTACTCAGGGTTTATTCCCACTTGTTGCAGATGGGCAGATGTATTACAGCTACTGTATCAACTGCCTCTATCCTGTGACGGGTGATACTTAGGACCATGGGCATGGTCATTCCTTACGTCTCGTCTTATGCTTTTGTTGGAGATGATCATCAGCTGGCACTGTACTTGAACTCCGTGTGAGTGTGTGGTTTTGAACAAATGGCTTCCGCTACTTTCTATTTGAACTCAGGTTGTAATAACTATGTTTAAACTCCAATGTATCTGTGATGCGAACTTTTATGTAATATGTGATGGTGACTGCTAAACTTATTACGATTTTGGCTGGTATGTGAGTTGGTTTGAAATCCTTCGTGATTTCACGGACTACCAGGTTATACAGGTTTAAGTTTGCTAAATCGTTTGCTCTGACGGGTGATTCTCTTACTTAATTTCGTATAATTGGTCGGTTCTGTTACAACCTTCTACTGCATCGTCTCTCCCGGAGCCGGTAGGACATTCATACGACGCCGCGCCTAGGTCCTTCCGAATCAGAGGCATTGCGCGCCCTTCCCCTCTTGCTCGAGCGGTGCGGGGCCCCGCGTGCAGCGCGAAACAGGCGCTGCGCGGCACGACGCGACGGTGGGCTTGCAGAGGGACGGTGGGCTTGCGGAGAGAATGCACCTGAGATGGCAACGTGGTGGCGGGATGGGGTGTGGAGGAGATAGGCCGTGGATGGGGACGCGCGTACGTATGCTGACACTGTTTCTGTACTGGGTGCCATTTTTGGAGGTGCGTCTGGACGCGCCATGGCGCCGGACGCCCGGGCACGAGGCGTACCGATAGTATATATCTAAGTGCATATATAGCAAAAGGTATGTAGCTACAAAGGAACTTGGAACAGAGGAAGTAGATCATAAATTGCTTGCTTGATCCCAGAATGGAGTGATTTTAATGGTGAATTTTGGGTGCAAAGGATGTCTAGTTGAATTCCGTGACCATCTCTTGATCCAGGGCTCTACACGAGCATCGCGAGTTTCATAGATCTTGCAAGATTGCCTACTGTGGTTAATTTTTTCAAAATCACAATTTCCAAGGTAAAGTCTTGGTCCTTTTCACATTTTTGGCAAAGACTCATCACGCCTCAAGAAAATTGTGTGAAGTTTAAAGCCGATTTTTGGCAAACACTTCTCTTTATGTTTCAGGTGTAATTTTGTCACTGTTTAACTACAGAAAATTTGTAAATAATCTCGTGTGAGTTGTTTTAATTATACTTGTTGGCTGTGTTAAGACTGCTGTATGAAAAATGTAGGCACTTAATTCCATTAATATAGCGAGGGCAGGGATTCACAAAACACCTCGTCATCTGTGGAGAGCTGGACGCATGCAGAAACACTCTGGCGGACTGCCGGAGTGGCACCTCGTCGGCGGTACGCTGGTACGGTGGGGACACGAACGTCGCGGCCACGGCTGTGCTCCGATCCAAATATCCAATCCCGGGCGGGATCATCGCCCAGGTTGCGACCAGCCGACGCTAACGGATGGAAGAGAGGAGACATCCCGATCCCTTGAAGTGAAGGATCGCGGGACAGGACAGCTTCGATGGCCATGTTGCAACCTCGCAGGGATTCTAGTTGTTCGAGGTCCATCAGCGCTTGGGGCTAGAGATTAGGGTTCATCATGCATGTGTGGTTCGACGCGCGTTGGCTGTTCCGACGGATCGGGTTTCTTCTGACGTGTCGACTGGCGTGGAGCAGGTCATCCACGTGGCAGCCTGGCAGGTAGGGGCCCGGCCAGGTGCACCGCCGTACGTGTAGAGTCCATCCGTCGTCCATCGCTCATCATGCAACCCCGGCCAATCTACTGACTCAATCGCACGAGGCAAGATCGGATCCAGAGATCGACACATGGCGGCGCTGCCGTCGACGCGTACTGCGCCGATCCGAAGGTCCATCTACCTCATCATGGACGGCGGCAATGACATCCACACGCTGCACCGCATCGACACGAGCCCTCTGTTCGCTGCAGGAGGGTGCGCACAACACGGGGCGCCGGAGGCAACACAGCCCGCCGCTACCCTACCCTACCGCGCCGCGCGCCCGTTGGCGCGCTTCCTGCGGCACCGGCCGGCAGTTCCTCCCGCTCGGCCGCGGCGTGGAGAAAATCGTCGGCGTGGACAGGCATCGGCACACCGTCATCTTCGACAAGTGCACGGAGGCCGTGCGCGCCGGGCCCGACACGCCCCACATCAAGTGGCACTACCACGGGTCCACGTGGGCCGAGGCCGGCGGCAGGTTCTACCACCTCGGCCGCGGCCCTGGGTACGAGGAGCAAGAGTGCCTCAACTTCGAGGCCTTGATCTGCGACCGCCACCGTGAGGACTGGTTCTGGAACCTCCTCCCCTCGCCGCCGATCAAGTCCTACAGGCATGTGCATATAGACTTGTTCACCGATGCCGATGCCGGCGCCGCCTCGACCATCAGGATCTCGATGAGGAATTACGGCACGTACGCGTTTGACGCGGCGCGCGCGTCGTGGCGCAAGGAAGGCGACTGGGCGCTGCCCTTCCGTGGACGCGCGCAGTACATCGCTGATTACGGCCTGTGGTTCGGCTTCACCGACGACGGAGCGGCCGACCTGTGCGCTGCCGACCTGAACGCCGCCGGCAGGCCGGTGTGCCGGCACGTCTGGGCCATGGTCGACGGCCACACAAACCACGCCGGCAGCTGGTTGGAGCTCTCCTACCTCGTACCTGGGCAGCGGCAGGTTCTGCGTGACCAGGTTCTTCAGGGAGACGGACAACGACGGGCGCTTCATCGTGACGGCCGTCGTGACGGCGGTGGACGCCGCGCGCGCTGCTTGCCGCCTCGCCACCGGGGAGTTGCAAATGGTCAGCCGGGCGTCCGTGCGCTACCACAGCCCTGTGTGCGATTCGCCTTGTTGGGCGTATTGATGCGCGTCTGCCTGACTGCCTAATGCTCGTCTCCATGGGATGCATATGCTTGGGGATGTCTCAATCTCCAACCCTGAACTTGTGCTAAGCTAACTCACTTGAGTCTCGGTTGGGATCCGGATCAGTCATATGTTTGGATCAATCCCCTCCCAAGTTTTGTATCCAATATTTTGGTTTGCGATCTTGCTAAACCTAGTGTGCGAGTGTGAAATAAGCGATGGGTCTTAGTGTGGCCAAAAATTTTTTTGTTTGTAACTCAAAGGTACGTGACGATCTTGGCCTCAGTCCATTAATCTTTGTCAAGCACTTCTTATTAGAGGGGATGAGGGTGGTAATAATCTAGTTAAAACTTTTATCTATGATTTGGACTTACTCCATGTCCTCGGTTTGTTGAACCTTGTGTTGATCTAGATCCTTTCCTTGTAGTAACATGCTTTTGCATTTTTTTACGACCAGCAAATATGCTCGTGCGTTGCAACGGGAGAAAGAAAACACTAAATGTTCATGGAAAGTGACGATAGAATGTTACATATCTCTTTATGTTTTATCCCTTTCATAAAGTTCAAAATCTTTAATTTATTTTATTGACAACCATGACATCTAAGGTATTAGTTAGTTAATATTTTTGATATTGATCCACCACAGGCGTCTGTCTATGACTTCCGTCCGGACGCGGCTCCATAGGAGCATACCCCATCTCTCTCAGGAAAAAAAAACAAATCCCGGCTCCCTCGTTAGACCGAAGCAACGTGGCCGCTCATCCATCTGCCTCCTTTCCCACTGCGCGTTGTCGGTTACCGCGCTATGCCCTTCCCCCATCACCGGCGCGCAGTGCGCCCTCGCTTCCTACGCCACTCACCTACGTCCTAGTCACCTGTGCCGCTCGCTCCCTCTCGTCTATCCATCGCCCATCGTCGTTGGGCGCGCCGCAAACCCCGCCATGCCCGCTGGGGCGCACGTACCATAGCGCCTCAGGTCTTCCCCAACCAAGCCAAGGGCACCCACGAGCGTTGCCGGTGCTGGTGGTGCTCACGCGTCGCGGCTCGCCACCGGATCCCACCCCAACGACCGGCCCCGATCTTCTTCTTTTCTATGTTGTAAATGTATGTTTGAAGTGTTTCAGATGTTTTAGAGGTATATTGCAATTGTTACATATGGATCTTGAAAAAGTAAATCGGAATGTTGCATATGTTGTATTTTTTAAGTGTTTTCAGAGGTATGTTGCAAGCATTCTGAAAAAATGTTGAATGTTTGCTTTTCTTATAAGTCGTACTTTTCTGCCAACGAATAATGTTTTTCTTTCCTAACAAATCAGTGAATAGTATTTTTCTCTCATAACAAATCACATGGTGGGTGATGGGCACACGGCCCAGGCACCTGGGATGGGGTGCGGTAGAGCTGGGGGTGGATGAGGGCACAACGAGCTAGGGGCTAGCTTCGGGGTCCCGCTCATGCGAAGAGAGATGAGGGAGCTAGGGGGAAGGAGCAGGGCACGACGAAGGGTGGGGGCAGGGTGCGCATGCAAGGTGGGGGCTAGGCGGACGGGAGTGGGTTGCGTGACTATCCATATCCGGATGCAAGGAGCAGCGGGCTTTTCCAACTCGAAATGCATGTGTATTTATTTACCATCTTGTAGGATATTTTTTCTTATTGTGTAATTTCATAATAGTTTTAAGTTTAAAAGGTTTTTCATGCATGCCTGTTTTCAAATTATGTAAATTAATCCAGAATCATTTGTTAGTTAAAAAGAAAAAAAAGAATGAAAAAAAATGATCGAGTCTCCTTCTCCTATCAATCCGGCTGATCTTTTCTTCCTTTTTTCATATTTATTAAAAACTTGATCTAGCTGATCTCAAGCGCTGGCAGTTGCTACACACGAGCTAGTCCAAGCTGTCGCGTTGTGTGCCTTACTGAGTCACATGGGTCAATGAGACACTAGGCTTAGACCAGTCTAGTCCGTTGATTGACCGACCTAAAATCTGTTTGGCCCAAGAGTAGACAACGGGCTACATGGCAAATTATAGTCTTTTTTTATTAATTGTTAGTGCCAGATCGCGTGCAAATCTATGAGCTCCATAGCTAATAAACAATGACCCTAGCGACAAATACAATAAATAAAATATAGTAAATTAGATAAGATGAGATAGAAACCATATATATGGTTGGCGCTTTTATTATTATAAATATAATATAAATATTATATATTTATTATATGAGAGAAGAAGAGATGTTAAGAGTGAGGGATTTGCGCACATTCACGGAGTTAGTGAGGTCAGACCAAATAGATGGATGGACAAAAAAAAGAGCTTATATTTATTAAAAACTCGATCTAGTTGATCTCATGCGCCGGCAGTTGCTACACACGAGCTAGTCTAAGCTGTCGCGTTGTGCGCCTTACCGAGTCGCATGGGCCAATGGGACATTGGGCCAAGACCAGTCCAGTCCGTTGATTGGCCAGCCTAAAATCTGTTTGGCTCAAGAGTAGACAACGGGCTACAGGGCAAATTATGATCTTTTTTTTTATTAATTGTTAGTGCCATATCGCCGGTAAATCTATGAGCTTCGTAGCTAATAAACAATGACCCTAGCGATAAATACAATAAATAAAATATAGTAAATTAGATAAGATGAGATAGAAACCATATATATATATGGTTGGGGTTTTTATTATTATAAATATAATATAAATATTAAATATTATATGTTATATATTTATTTATTATATAAGAGAAGAAGAGATGTTGAGAATGAGGAATTTGCGCACATTCAGGGAGTTAGTTAGTGAGGTCAAACCAAATAAATGGATGGACGAAAAAAAGAGACTAAAATTTTACCTTTTTATTATTAGATATAGATATAGATTATTATTAGGTATAGATAAATATAATATAAATATTATATATTATATATTTATTATATGAGAGAAGAAGAGATGTTGAGAGTGAGGGATTTGCGCACATTCACGGAGTTAGTTAGTGAGGTCAGACAAATAAATGGATGGACGAAAAAAGAGCTTATATTTCTTAAAACCTCAATCTAGCTAATCTCAAGCGCCGGCAGTTGCTTCACACAAGCTAGTCCAAACTATCACGTTGTGCGCCTTATTGAGTCGCATGGGCCAATGAGACGCTGGACCTAGACCAGTCCAGTCCGTTGATTGGTTGGCCTAAAATCTGTTTAGCCCAAGAGTAGACAATGGGCTACAGAGCAAATTATAGTCTTTTTTTATTAATTGTTAGTGCTATATCGTCTGCAAATCTATGAGCTCCGTGGCTAATAAATAATAACCCTAGTGACAAATACGATAAATAAAATATAGTAAATTAGATAAGATGAGATAGAAACCATATATATATATGGTTGACGTTTTTATTATTATAAATATAATATAAATATTATATATTATATATTTATTATATAAGAGAAGAAGAGATGTTGAGAGTGAGGGATTTGCGCACATTCACGGAGTTAGTTAGTGAGGTTAGATCAAATAAATGGATGGACGAAAAAAAGACTGAAATTTTACCTCTTTATTATTAGGTATAGATATAGATTATTATTAGCTATAGATAAGTATAATATAAATATTATATATTATACATTTATTATATGAGAGAAGAAGAGATGTTGAGAGTGAGGGATTTGCGCACATTCACGGAGTTACTCAGTGAGGTCAGACAAATAAATGGATGGACGAAAAAAAGAGCTTATATTTCTTAAAAACTCGATCTAGCTGATCTCAAGCGCCGGCAGTTGTTACACACGAGCTAGTCCAAGCTGTCGCGTTGTGCGCCTTATTGAGTCGCATGGGCCAATGGGCCGCTGGACCTAGACCAGTCCAGTCCGTTGATTGGCTGGTCTAAAATCTGTTTAGCCTAAGAGTAGACAACGGGTTACAGGGCAAATTATAGTCTTTTTTTATTAATTGTTAGTGCCATATCGTCTGCAAATCTATGAGCTCCGTAGCTAATAAATAATAACCCTAGCGACAAATATAATAAATAAAATATAGTAAATTAGATAAGATGAGATAGAAACCATATATATGGTTGGCGTTTTTATTATTATAAATATTATATATTTATTATATGAGAGAAGAAGAGATGTTGAGAGTGAGGGATTTACGCACATTCACGGAGTTAGTTAGTGAGGTCAGACCAAATAAATGGATGGACGAAAAAACCTAAAATTTTATGGAAAAAGCAGTACGACTTATAATTTGGAACAGAGGAACTAGATCATAAATAGCTTACTTGATCCTGGATTGGAGTGATTTTAATGGTGAATGTAGGGTGCAAAGGATGTCTAGTAGAATTCCGCGACCATCTCTCGATCCGTGCTCTACACAAGCATCACGAATTTCATAGATCTCGCAAGATCCCCTTTTGGTTAGTATTCTTTTTCCAAAATCACAAAATCCAAGGTAAGTCTTGGTCCTTTTCACATTTTTGGCAAAGACTCACCATGTCTCAAGAAAATTGCGTGAAGTTTAGAGCCGGTTTGATCAAGTTCTTGAATTTCTTTGGAGATTTTGTATTGCCTTGTTCAGGATATAATGATCTGAAGCCTGCTTGCACTCCACGATCTGATGATGAGGCATTCCTGAGTTTTTTTTATTATTTGGTGAAACGCTGGGCTGCCCTGCCATGTGGGTCCCTCGAGCCGTTTTTGGCACATGTACGAATTTGGTGTGTTGTTTCGGTGATCGAAAATGCTACAGGTAGAGTGTCCGTCCGTCTAGACGCCTCTTTATGGGGCTTCATACAAACCAATAGACACCTCTGCTCTGCACCTGCTCATTTTTTTATTACAGTATATCCATGCGACGTTTGTCTCTTCAGTTGTGCCAGTTGGATAAGGAAAGGAGAAGGAAACGAGAGACTTGCTCCGCTCTGCTCCGCGCGTGGACAGTCACCCCACCTGCTCCTACTCCGTCAGTCGCCCCGCTGCTCCTGCTCTGCGGCCCGTTCCGCCGTCAATGGTCACCCTGCGCTGTTCCTTCTCTTGCTCCACCAATGCTTCCTGTCGCTGCTTCTGCTCTGCAGCCCGCTTCGCCTGAGAGCGCGGGCACCGCCGCGCCCACGTGTGTCAACCGCTCCCTCGGCGACCAACTAGCCACTGAGGCCACCGTGCAAGGGAAGCATCAGACCCTAGCATGGAAGCCCTCTAGCCTCGCCTCCGGCTACGGCTGCGGCGCCCCAATGCAGACGGCGGAGGAGGCCGCACCGTGATACGATGCATGTTGTGTAACACTCTAAGTGTTAAGCATTGCATTAGCATCCCAAATCATGAGCATAAGTATCAATTGCATTCATAATCACATGAAATGTAAGTGTAAAGTTAAATTGAAACATGTGAAACATCATTTTGAAACATGCATGTTGCATATGCTTGTTAGTTTTACTTTTGCCTTAATTATGCTTGTTAGGTTAGTAAAACATGTTTGGCTATAATTTTAAATCATCTAGAATTGCTTAGCATCATTTTTGGAGCAAGTTTGATATTCAAAATTTCCCCAAATTTTTCTTTTAAAAATATTCTAGAAAAATGGGATTTTCGATCTAAAATAAACTTTGAATCTCTATTTCAAAATCTGTTTGGAATTTCAAAGTGTGCCCTAAAGCAAATTTGTAGAGAATTAAATTTTGAACAACTTCTATTTTGGGGTCAAGTCTGGAAAATGCCATTTTCAACTTCAAAAATTTGAAATTGTGACTATTAGCAAAATTTGGATTTAAAATAGAAAAGAAAAATGATTTTTTCTGGCTAAACGGGCCGCCGCCCCACTTCTGGCCCAGCTGGCCAAGCCGGCCCAGCCCAGCGCCTCACCGTCCACCCCGCCTCCTTCCCTCTCCCGTGCGTGTCGCGCCCGACCGCGACAGACGCCACGCGCCCCGTGGCCGCCATGCGCCGGCGTCGGCAGCACCTGGCGCCCGGTGGCCCCCGCGGCCGCGCTCGACTTCCCCAGCTCCTCGATTCACCAGACCGCGCCTGCTCACTCCTTCTCCACTCCTTTCGCTCCCCTATTGCAGCAAAGCAGCCGAGCGGCTCCCCTCCGCCACCACCGCGTCCCTCCTCGCCGGAGTTGGCCGTTCCGGTCACCCCAGCTCACCGCCAAAGCCTCCGTCTTCCTCCTAGCTCCGCCTTCTTGTCACGCATCACGTGCTCGTCGCAGCCCGCAGTGGTACCACCCCTAGCCACGGTAATGGCTCGCCGGAGTTCCGGCCAAGTTCACCGGAGAGAGCTGCTCCGTGGACTCCTACCTTCCGCCCCCTCTTCTTTTTCATATGCACGCATTTCGTTTGCCCGGCTCTCGCGATGCTCGCGCACCCTCTCTCGAGCCTCACCGTGGCCCGTGTTGGTTGCCCGACGGTGAGCAGAGCCGCCGCTCCGCCATTCCCGCTGGCGAGCTCCCTCCGGAGCTCGCGCGTCGCTGGAAGTTGGCGCGCTGGGTGCGTCTCGGTGCGGGGAGCACGCTGGTACCCTCCCCATCACCGGAGGTCTCACCGGCGGCGAGCTTGCCGCCGGTCAGCGGCCGATCGTGCCCGGCTCACTGACGAGTGGGACCTGGTCAGCGCCTTGGGCCTGTGTGTCAGTCGCAGTAGGCAGGCTTGGGTGCACGGCCTCGGGTGTCCCCAGCATTTTGTAGCAACGGTTTTTAAAAGGGTTTTTGAAATGAATTTCCAGAATTTGTGAAAAAGCTTCCAAAAATCATATCTCGAGAAATATAGCTCCAAAATTGTTGAGACAAATTTTGTTGTGTTTCTTAGAACTAGATCTAAAGTACAAAAATATTGTATGCTAAATTTGAGATACTTTTGTATAGGGTTTTATTTATTTGTTTTAATTGCTGTTTTCTTAGGAAATGCACAATAAATCATAGGAAGCTCAGAAAAATATGGTTCCAAGTTTGTTAGCCTTCTTATGTGATGCACTTTGTATGAAAAATGTATGTCATGCATGTTCTGTGGGAAATTATTGATGTCTAGTTCAAGTGCTAAATATGGCTGAATTTTGTTATTTTTGCTAGAGAGAGAATTTTGTATAAACCATGTGTATGATAATTTTTGTACAGTGATTGTTTGCTGTGTAGAACATAGGAAAAATGCTAAATCTATTGTTTCATACTTTTCATAATACAAAGTATTTTCATGCTCATTTTTATGCTAGAGCTTGTCATTTTTGTGTAGGCTGTGTTGCTTATCCAAATCCCATAAAATTTTTATTATGTGCTATTTGGTGTAGGAATATGCTACTGTAATTTTTGTAGATTTTTCTAGGCACCATAAATACATGTTGCTGTTGTAACCCTAGTTTAAATTGAATATCAAGTAATATTGTTTATGTATAATTAGTTGGATAATAAAGCTTTGGTGTATCTTTGAAGCACCAAATTACTTGCTGGTGTTGCTTGGTAAGTTAATGTGTTTGTGTTGATAAAGCGTAGTAGCACTCATGTTAGGGTTATATGCTAACTAGTGTAAAAATAGACGAGGATTGTTAGGAGAGGTGAATGCACTAGATGACATGTGCTTGTAGTACATGTTCTGGGATGATGTTGACTACTTTGTAGAAAGGTTTTGTACCTAGTCTTTACTATAAGTTTCAATGTGTTCATCTTCATATCATGCTATCATGATCATCATACCACCGCATCCGATGCACGGTTTACATGTTTACTTATGCACTTGCATCATACAGGATCGCAGGAGGAGTTACCAGTAGCAGTTTAGGAGGAGCAGACCGGGTCTGATCCACAAGAAACTCAGGCACAGGAGGTGTTCGAGGTAGACGAGCAAGAAGAGGATCTACCTAAATGTGTGGACCACCAACCCAGTTCCTTCGAACGAGGCAAGCTCCGGAGCATTCTAAGTCTCCTACTTTACAAAAGCAATTCCTTAGCTATTTATATGAGTTTATAAATTGTGCACTAAGTATAAGAGTTGAGTGAAACCGTTGCTGCATATATTACTATCCTTTCCACATTATTTACCTACGAAAGTTGGGTCGAATACTGCTTAGCCCTCCTTAGACCGGTAGCGATCGGTGAATTCCGGTCACCTGAAATGATAGGTGGTTACTAGAATGTTTTAGCTATGTGATGGCTGATATCCGGAAAAATAACCATGTGTTGATGGATAACTGGCGACCGGACAGAAAAGTTGGAGGCAACCAGACAGGGTTTTGGGGTGCTAGTAGTTTTCCATCTGTGTCGGTTAAGGATCGATCGTTGCTTGTCTCTCTTATCATGTTGAACGCATGCCTCACATTTAGCTGGTCCTATAAAGTACCTTTCGAATGTGAAGCTAGTGACACTTTTCGGGCCGGGGTAAACTCGGATTGGCAGATTGGTGACGAAGCTGGTTGTACGGGGACGCGAAGAGTAAGCCCAAGGTGTGTCCTGGCAGTCGGGCGGTCCCTGGGTAGTGTGGTCCATGATTGTTACCCTGCGACGTTTACCTAGAAAGTGTCATTGGTGATCTGTAGCTCACTTGGTCGGTGAGTGTGGTTTGTGTGAGGAATAAATCACCAACTAGTTAGGAATCGATTCGAATCGCCATCGCTCCTAGATAGTGAGCACTTGACTTGAATTACGACATCATAGTAATAATGAGGAACACTTATGGTTATATGGATGATGTGGGGAAGGCTAAAATTCAAGTGGTAACAAGATGTTATTACATAATCAAGTGATTGTTATAATATAGGTGCTTACCTAAATGGATAAGTTATAATAAACCTGAGGCAAATTACTTAAAATGGTTTAGTCATGATAGCTTATGCTTTTCGCAAATGAGTCAGCTAGCCCACTAAAAGAAAGCCTTGCATAATCCATGGTGTCACTTTATTTTGATTTAAGACGGGTAAGTCTAGCTGAGTACTTTCTCGTACTCAGGGTGTTGTTCCCATTGTAGTTGCAGATGGTCAGATGTACTAAGATTATTACATCAACTGTCTGTATCCGGCGATGGGTGACAACTAGGACCAAAGGCAATGGTCACTCCATATGTCTTATCCCATGCTTTTGTGGAAAGTGACTGTCTTCTAGCACTGTATTTGAATTAAGGGTGTGTGTTTTATGAAACTATTTGCTTCTGCTACTTTATTTTGAACTTGGTTTGTAATAACTTATATTCTAAACTCCGATGTATTCAACTGTCGTTGTAAACTTTATGTAATATGTGACTGTGGCTGCTAAACTTGTACGATCTTGGTTTGTTTGTTGGTTGGTTTGAAATCCTTCGTGGTTTCACAGACTACCGGGTTATATGGGCTTAAGTTTGTTAAATTGCCAGCCTCGGCGGGTGATTTTCTTACTTAATTTTGTCTAATTGGTCGGTTCTGTTACATGTTGCAAGCATACATTTCAAATGTTTCAGATATTTTGGAGGTATGTTGCAAGTGTTTTATAAGGATGTTGCAAAAGTAGATCGGGATGTTGCACATGTTGCAATGAGTTATACGCGTATGTTTCAAGTGTATGCTCTAGATGTTTTATCTGTTTCAGACGTATGTTGCAAGTGTTTCATTTGGATATTGTAAAACTAGATCGGAATCTTGCATATATACGCAAGTGTTTCAGGTGTTTTTATACGTATGTTGCAAGTGTTTAACTTGATGTTTGCATATGTTTGCAATGGCTACACATGTGTTTTCAGGTTTTGTTTGGTATGTTTGTAAGTGTTTCAGACGCATGTTGCAAGTGTTTCAACTGTTTTGGATGTATGTTGTAAGTGTTTTATTTGGATGTTGCAAAAGTAGATGGGTGTTGCACATGTTGCAATGCGCGTGAGAAGGGGAGAGAGTGCAAGTGGTCACTGCACGTGGTCTGGAGGCGCGGGCCCCACGTGGGCGCGCGAAATGAAGGCTCAGACGGGGGCGTGTTGGCCTGAGCGCGGGACGCGGGTGTCTATCTGGAAGTCTGGGCACTAGCACCGCCATTCTGTGATGCCTATTCAAGTTGAATTATCACCGCGGATTACTCTAATTCAAGTGCTCGGTGTTGCTCCATACGCTCAACCGTATGGGAAGTATGGTTGACGAGAGTACGAGATTTAAAAATCAATGAGCATGAGACCAATACTAGTAGAAGACAAAAGATAAGTGCCTTCTTTTTCTGCTTTAGTCCTGATGAGTGAGGATCTTACTGCTATTCATGCTTTTTTGAACCGTTTGTTGAGTTTTAATTAAACATTTCTCTTAGAGTCTGTTTGGAACAAAGGAATGGAAAACACAGGAATAGGAAAAAACGTAGGAAAGGAAGATGTGTGTAGTGTCAAAACTAAGGAAAGAAAAAATACAGGAAAGAAATAGGAGGAGGTGCTTGGAACATAGGAATTTGTAACACAGGAATTCCAAAGCATATGACTGACTAGGTAGCGTGCCCGTGCGTTGCCACGGGACAACAAAATCTTTATACTAAAAACACAAGGATCACACGATAAGATAACAATATATGAAATTAAATATTGACGTTAAAGTGACATTTGTTTATTGTTTTCTCATTTTGGAATACAAAAGATAAACATGTGCTATTAGCACCGTGCAACTTCACGATAGAACATGCAAACTCAATCACTGCAATTTGCATGTCCAAGCAAATGCCAAGATATGGAATTCTCGCGCATATTTTGCAGCAAGAATTTTCCCTTGGACTCCTCTCTCTCCAAAACCTCCTAGCACCAACACACCAGCTGCACCCTGAGGTGCAAAAATTCGTTCAAAATTCTATATAGTGAGCTAGTGGCATGTCAAAAGAGAGGATTCTATGCTTACCTTTAGTGACTCCCATGCTTTTTCATAGACATCAGGAGTATGTAAATGAGATTGTATCCCAATTAGTCAATCAATTCTTGAAGATATAGAAAAGAAGAATTGATAAGGCATAAATAAAACTGACCTCTTCTGCTGTAGAATCTTCAAGATCACATGAAGGAACCTAGCCCACCACAAGTTTCCTATCCAAAGCAACTGACGCATGCAAAAAAAAGTCTAACAGAAGATGAAGAAAACAGATAAAGCCCACCAGTTTGGTTCAAAACTGTATCTGTGTTTTGAGATATAAATTAGTAATGACACATTGATAATAGATATGTAGAAATCTGACAGGCCATTATACTTTCCAACCGTAGCAATCCTAACCTGAAAAGGATTTTAATGCTATAATATTAAGCACTGGTGGTTATATAAGCTAAGAGAGTCAATTCGGTATTGAAAACAACAGTAAAAATGATCAGCAAACCAACCAGAATTTCAATCTATCGCATTGATCTGTTGGCTCTTTCAGTCCATTCAGACAATTGGGGTTCTCGAGCAACTTTAACCACACTGCACGCATGAAGAAATAATACATGTATAGAAATGAAGCCAACTGGAAGAGCTTATACTACTTTGGTCCAGTGGCACACCACTGAAGGTCTAACACTTTCAAAATAGCTTCATGGCCCTTCTAGTCCTATAAAGAGAGAAAAGATTTCAGGTTAACCATGTCAAATAAGAATTTGGCAATCATGCATACAAATAATTTCATATGACATACTTTGAGCAACAAAGGGGTGTGCCAAATGCTTGTGGCATCATGAATATCTGACAATAAAATCAAAGTCAGCATTGCTGTTGCACGATGCACACTTGATTTATTTTAAAAAACTCTTGTGCGGGCAACATTTTTGCCGGAACATGACAAAATTGTGCGAGCTTCACTTTCACATGTTCTTCAAGTGGCTGCCAAAAAGCACAGAGCAAACCATTTATACAGCCACCATCAGCATTGAAAGGTTCAGAGGAGGCACATAATGAAAATACAGATACAAGTTATGTAGTATGCCTGTGTACTGCGACATGCCAAAATATCAGGCATGAGTCCAAGTGCCCAGCATAGGTGAGGAATACAAAGATTTGTGCCACAAGAATGACATATGTACAGGATACTCCCAAGGGTGAAATAAGATAAGCGATACATTCACAAAACATTTGGATTACTGCAGGTGGAAAATGACACATTCACAGAACTAATAATTACCACACAGTATTTACCTTTGTCAAATGAGAAAATCATCAATGTTAGGTGGTTTATTAACACTAATATCCATGAACAAAAAATATCAGTTTTGATCTCTCGTATATGATCAATGGAGGTATTTTTTGCCTTCTTAATCTGGCATTGAACAGAACCTAAGCCAAAGCATCAATACAGTAATAACAATTATGTTGAAGGTTCAATGTTGACCTTTATCCTCTCATCGCTGCTGACTTTTATCCTCTCATTGCTGCTAAATCCATCAAGCTGGTTCATCAATTCCAACATTGTCCTTTGCACTTCTCTATCGCCATGAACTTCACTGCAGAATGAAACATAAAAAAGATACAAATTATTAATTGACTGCAGACAAATAATATATAGTTGCACACACTTCCAAAATCACACTGCAGAATGATAGTGTAAGGAAAATTTGACCACACCAGATATTAACAAGATTCAATCACTAATCTAATTTAGCCTTTTTTAAGCAAACCTTATGCAGACCACTCGATATATATATTAAATACTAAAAGGATAGAATCAAGTCAATCTAGTCCACCCTAGGATAAATTAAACTGAACTAATGTTGACGGTCCTTAAGTACCAAATATAGTTATCAAATAAATAAAGAAAAGGATCTAAATGCAACCAACACCTAGACTTAGGGTTTTATCTGACAGAATTCCACGAGTTTTGGTGTTTGTCTGTTTCTGCAGGGGGTTATCAGAAAATACGGAGGAAAGGCCCACACGTCGGGTTTACATAGAGATAATAACGTGTTCACCGATTTTCTATCATCTAGAAGACTCCAGAAGCCACGAGATCGAACGGGAGGCCGAACGGGCCCGGAGGCAGGGCGCTCGCCCTGCTCCCTAGGGCGCCCGCCCTGGCCTGAGAGCCAATCAGGCTCCGTCTCACGGATTATGCTCCACCGACCTAAGGGATCAAGGAAAATCGTACGATTAATGTCAGTTTGATCCGACGGCCCACGTTCACTTGAGGGGGCTATATAAGCAGGACCCCTGGCCCCTGGAGGAGGCACTCCCTCATTCTCAATTCCTCAAACCCTAATCTCAGGAGGAGAGTCTCTGATCAAGCCCTAGAGCCATCACATCAACTAGATCTCTAGTATAGCATAGCTACATAGGATTAGAACTAGAAGGAGTCAATCTTCGATTGGTTTCCAGATCTGTCAAGAGGATTCTTGGTAATTCCTTTACTGTTCTTCATTGTTCATCTTTGTTCTTCAATATTATGAATACAACTTTGTTCTATTTCAATATATTGATTATGACTTTGCTCTACTTGTTTATGTTTGCAATTATATTGTTCTTAGTTTATCGTAGTTATACGCTTGGCTTAGTTAGATTGGAATTATATACATGTTTAGGATCGTATAGCGTTTATCCATCGGATCCATGGGTAAATGATAAATATTGTGTAGGTGTGGTGCTTAGACCATATTTATCTGCGATTGCACCTTATATGCCGGATCGTGGGGTGGTCCGCGATGGTGACAGCTTCGTTGGTTCTTATATAGTCCCCCTCCCGTGTGTAAGGCAGGCAGAGCAACATTATTACGGGGGAGTGATTGCTATGTTTCTCATCTTCCTTGATAATATCACTATGCATGGGCGTAGTCCTTTCTCGCAATGATTGCCAAGTGTACTTGCACTAACTATGATATGCTAGACTTTATAGTTAAGAATAACTTAGGAAATATCCTTGTAGTTCGTCCTAATACCATGCTAATGACTTGCTAGAATATATGTTGAGGTGCTTATCATTATTATATGTGGCTAGCTGATCAGATTAATTATCTTTGTCACCATTCATACTTTATCTATATTTTATGTGACACTTACCCCTATATGCAAGAGATAGATGAATGCTCTCACTTATACATGCAATGATTGATACTCATTCCTATATTCCATTCCATAATCAACATTGATGTTAGTAATCCCTTCCCAGTGGTAAAAATATAAATAACGATACCTGGAATACTTCTCGGTTAAAATGCTACATCGGTATTAATCTGTGCGCTTGCAGATCTTATTTATTATTTATTTAGAAGAGCAGTTGCATATTTCAATACCGCGTCTCTCATGTCATGCTGGGGATGACAACTTGGCTTAAGTGGCATGAGGGATAGGTTCGGTATTTTTGGCGCCGTTATCAGAATTAGAAAACTAAGTCTACTTTTGGTAATGACGTTAAGAATGCCCAACAAGCATTTTTGGCGCCGTTGCCGGGGAAGGTTGATTTACTAACAAGGAATGAATACGGAATTTGAGTCATCATTCGCATCATTAAGTGATTGAGATCATCAATTCTCCCATACAGATTTACCCCTGTATTTTTCCATTCTTATTGTTTTGCAGGGTGATGTATGAATAGAGGACATCTTCCAAAAAATTTTATTGACAACCCAGAAGCATTAATCAGAAAGGCAAGAGCCAAGCTCAAGAAGTCAACACTTCGACGCAACACTTCATCTAATCTAGAAGACCGCCGAAGTTTCATCCGGAATTTGTCAACAGAGTTCGCAGCCATGGCGAACAAGACGATCCGCGAGTTCTCAGCTCCCACTACGGACAACATCCGCACTGGACCTGCCGCGGCCATCAACAAGAACTTTGAGCTCAAGCCAGGGCTCATCAACATGGTACAAGCCAACCAATTTTGTGGGAAGCCGCACGAAGATGTAAGTGCTCATCTCCAACACATCCTAGAGATTTGCAGCACATTCACTTTATTAGATGTTCCCAGAGACGCCATACTACTTCGCCTTTTCCCATTCTCACTATTGGGGAGAGCGAAGCAGTGGTTCTACGCGACGAAGGATAAGAACACTACGTGGGCACTCTGCTCTACGAACTTTCTGGCTAAGTTCTTTCCCATGGGCAAGACCAATGCTCTCCGTGGGAAGATTACAAGTTTTCAGCAACAACATGATGAATCCGTTCCAGAAGCATGAGAGCGCTTTCAAGATTACATCCTAGAATGTCCCCATCATGGAATGGAAAGCTGGCTACTTATGCAGACTTTCTATCATGGGCTCATCACTAGTGCTCGTGAGACCATGGATGTTGTAGTTGGAGGCGTATTTCTATCACTCACCATACCACAAGCTACAGCCCTTGTGGAGAAGATGGCGTCCAACCAAGGTTGGAACGAAGAGAGGACTCAAACACGCAAGAAGGGTGGAGGTATGCACCAGCTCAAGGAGGTAGACATGTTGTCTGCAAAGTTAGACCTACTCATGAAAAAGCTCGATGACAAAGCTGGAGACAAAAGAGAAGTCATGAACGTCTACGACTCTCACATGACTTGTGAGGAATGTGGAGATACTGGACACTCAGGCAATCACTGCCCTGAGATGCTTGAGGATGCAAGGTACATCAACAACAACAACTACAACCGTCATCAACAAAATCAAGGTTGGAATCAACAGAGGCCTAACTACTCAGGTAACTACTCAGGTAATTATCAAGGTAATAACTCTTACAACAACAATAATAATTTTTCACCCCTGAGAGAGTTAGTGTCTAATCAAGGAAAGCTAATGGATAACTTGTCTAAGAAATTGGCATCCAATGATAAAATACTAGAAAACATAAATAATAGAATGGATAATTTCTCTACTGCCATCAAAAACCAAATTAGCTTTAATAAAATGATTGAATCTCAGTTAAATCAAATAGCTGCTGCTGTTCCTGCTACTAACCCCGGTATACCATCACAACCGGAAGGATTAGAATCTGCAAATCTTGTAGACATGTTTGATGCAGGGAATTATTGGAGTAATCCCGCTGTCAGAGTACATAATGACCTTCTGCCAGTCAAGAGAGGCGATCCAGGACGCCCCGTCATCCCGATCTCCATCGGCATGGTGGACTTCCCAGAAGCACTCTGCGACTTTGGCTCCAGCGTCAACATTATGCCCAGGGTACTCTATGAAAAATTCTTTACATATCCTTTATCAGAAACAACTATGTGTTTGCAGCTTGCAGATCGGACACTAAGCTTTCCTAAAGGAATATTAAAGAATATATGTGTCCGAGTTGGTACCTCGTACGCTCCAGCTGACTTCGTGGTGATAGAGACCGGGTCCGATGAGAGGTCACCAGTTATTCTGGGAAGGCCATTCATGAACATCTCGGGAGCTGTCATCTACGCCAGCGCTACGAAGATCAACTTCAACATCAAGGGGAGGAAGGAGACGTTTTCCTTCAAGAACAAGATTACACAAATCCCAGAGCAACCCCAACATGAACCAAGGAAGAGGACCAACAGGAGGATCAACCAGAACAAGAACAACCAAGGATGGACCGAATCAGCTAGATGGTCACTGCAGTTCAAGGAGGTCAAGACCGACGACTCAAGTCGCCGTTCCTAATCAAGAAGGACGACCCAGGTATGCCAAGCATTGAGTGCTCAATCAATGGATACTCCTTTCAGAAGGCGCTCTGCGACACTGGATCAGGCGTTAACATAATGGCCACAGTCACCTATCAGCTCTTGTACGGGACCATGCCCTTAAAACCAACATACACTCAGCTCCAGATGGCAGATCAGACATCCCGAAAGGTCGAAGGTATAGTAACCGATGTCCCTGTTAAAATTAACGATCATTTTGTCCATACAGACTTTCAGGTCATTGACATGGGAGATGACGAGTACGATCCACCCATCATCCTAGGAAGACCGTTCCTAGGCACCGTCAAAGCAATCATCTACATTGGAACCGGAGAAGTCCATATGCATTTCTCCTCTGAGAAGATACGCCGCTACTTTAATGACCCTAACTATATAGTTGAAGATTCTAAGCAGGTCAGGACAAGAAGAAGGCGACGTAACCGTAACCAAAGGAGGCAAACCATCAAGGACGTATGGGCAGACTATGAAGGAGAGGTCATAAGGCCCGAGGATACACAACAGGAGACCGAAGCACCAAGTCGGGTATGGAAAGCGAAGACAGTTACACAAGAAGAGGAGGCACTGCCGGAACCACCGTTTACGCTACCCAAATCCCAGGACAACTAAGAAGAAAAGAAGTCATGTTCGGAGGACTTAAAAACACCGAACGCCGTGCCAAGAGGTAAACATGGTAGTTATCATTTTCCCTTTAATTATTGCTCAGTTAATCATGTTCATTATGTCTAAAAAATGTTGAAAACAGTAAGCCCCATGTGAGTATGCGAGTGGCATAAAACCCATAAGTACATTCACTGTGGTGGCATAAAAAAAATAATAATATATTTTTTCTGTTCTATAAAAATGAAAATAAAAATAGAGAGTGACATTTATCAAGGAAGCTCAAACATGATAAAGGCTAGATATTTATGCTAATGCTTAATCAAGTTCTACGAAGCTTTGTTGTCTATTTGAGCTCCACAGAATTCAGGAAGACTAGCAGATGGAGGACATCCTAATCGTTGTCAGGGTGCTGCCGACATTCAAATACACCTCTGCACCTGCTAGCTACATCAGAAGAAATTACGTCAAGATCCAGCTTGGGGGAGAGCACCCCCATTTATCCCGATAAGTATTTTTATCTACATTTATACCTATGCTTTATTAAAATAAAAAGATGCATAATCATGAAAACCCAAATAAATATTTTGTGTTTATATATATTTGCTTAGTTTAATAAATAAATAAAGTAGCTATGCTAAACTGAATCTTGAAAATAAAACTCTAGCATGGATATGATGAATAGTTGCTCTGCCTAATTTTCAAATTTGTTCTCTCTCTAGTTTAGACATAACTGTTATAATTTAAAACTGGCTCTAAACCTGAACTAGTGGGAAGAGAACTTGATCTGAAGTCTAAGTTGTTAGCGGATATGATATGGGAAGGTTGAGCTGCTGTTTATCTGTTCCTAGAGATGCTAGAATTCTGGAGAATTTTATCTTTAAAAATCTTTAAAATGTTGCATGATGAGTTCCTGTATAATGAGAGTTTAAATTCCTACCACAGCCATATATACATGCTTGTTAGATTAAGAGTCGCACTTTTACTACTTACTGCTTATGGGCATTGAGTGTGGTCAAGCTGTGTAGACCCTTAGAAACTTGTCATGTGGTTAAAATCAAGATTCACTTGCACGTTCACTCATACATGCTGCTTCTACTCCGGAAGTACGCATCCACATATATCCACTCATTTCCATCTCCAGATTCACCCAAAATTATTCTACTCCTGACCCGGGAGAGAATAGCCAAAAACATTATCCCATTCCTGTTATTCCCTGTGAAGTTAATGCTCAAGTCATTTCTACTACCACTTGCTATATTTTCAAAAGAGGGAGATTGCTCTAAAAAAATATAAATACGAGGAAATAAAAAGGAGCAAGTGCTCAGAACCTCGAAGAAAGAAAAAGTGAGACGAGAGGTAAAAATGGACAAGTGTCCGACAGTAGAATTAGGGGTACAAGATACCCACCTGAAAGGAAAAAAGAAAAAAAATAGAGCATCTCATTCCCCTCAAAAGTTTTAAAAAGCAAGAAAGGTATGTATTCCCTCAAAAAGAGCATTAGACTTTTGTTATCACCATCATCACCATACACCACTCATTCACCACACATGCACATCTTGATTTGACTTATTGACTTGTTTCTCTGGATCCATGGTTTGACTATGCAATAAATGTTCTATGAGTATGTATACTGTATCTCCCACCTATGAGCTCCAGATATCAAAGCCTTATTAGAGTAGGGTGAGAGAGAAGGCAATGTCACTACGCCTTATACCATAAATACCACATACTTTGAAAGAGAAGGCATATACCATTACTGCCTTGGTAAGGATCCAGAAATACCACAAAAGAGAGACCCGAGAAAGTCATACAAGGAATCTCTAAGTTTTATTTGAAAATTTTGCAAAAACTCCAGAGCTATAGCTGATCAAGAATAAGAGACATGGCGTTTGACTAGACCGTTCTATCTTTTAACCACTCAAGATGCAGGTGACGGTTGCAAGCCCCATGGTGAAAGGTAAAATGAGTAAGTTTTAAGTCTTGACAGTTTACTCTAACTCAGGGATGAGACCTTGTTTGAAAGCATATGTGCCGTCAACGTTCAAAGGCGTTGCAGCAACTTTCGATCCATAATGAGTCTATCCTTGCTCAGGGACGAGCAAGAGGTAAGCTTGGGGGAGTTTGTTGACGGTCCTTAAGTACCAAATATAGTTATCAAATAAATAAAGAAAAGGATCCAAATGCAACCAACACCTAGACTTAGGGTTTTATCTGACAGAATTCCACGAGTTTTGGTGTTTGTCTGTTTCTGCAGGGGGTTATCAGAAAATACGGAGGAAAGGCCCACACGTCGGGTTTACATAGAGATAATAACGTGTTCACCGATTTTCTATCATCTAGAAGACTCCAGAAGCCACGAGATCGAACGGGAGGCCGAACGGGCCCGGAGGCAGGGCGCCCGCCCTGCTCCCTAGGGCGCCCGCCCTGGCCTGAGAGCCAATCAGGCTCCGTCTCGCGGATTATGCTCCACCGACCTAAGGGATCAAGGAAAATCGTGCGATTAATGTCGGTTTGATCCGACGGCCCACGTTCACTTGAGGGGGCTATATAAGCAGGACCCCTGGCCCCTGGAGGAGGCACTCCCTCATTCTCAATTCCTCAAACCCTAATCTCAGGAGGAGAGTCTCTGATCAAGCCCTAGAGCCACCACATCAACTAGATCTCTAGTATAGCATAGCTACATAGGATTAGAACTAGAAGGAGTCAATCTTCGATTGGTTTTCGGATCTGTCAAGAGGATTCTTGGTAATTCCTTTACTGTTCTTCATTGTTCATCTTTGTTCTTCAATATTATGAATACAACTTTGTTCTATTTCAATATATTGATTATGACTTTGCTCTACTTGTTTATGTTTGCAATTATATTGTTCTTAGTTTATCGTAGTTATACGCTTGGCTTAGTTAGATTGGAATTATATACATGTTTAGGATCGTATAGCGTTTATCCATCGGATCCATGGGTAAATGATAAATATTGTGTAGGCGTGGTGCTTAGACCATATTTATCTGCGATTGCACCTTATATGCCGGATCGTGGGGTGGTCCGCGATGGTGACAGCTTCGTTGGTTCTTATATAGTCCCCCTCCCGTGTGTAAGGCAGGCAGAGCAACATTATTACGGGGAGTGATTGCTATGTTTCTCATCTTCCTTGATAATATCACTATGCATGGGCGTAGTCCTTTCTCGCAATGATTGCCAATTGTACTTGCACTAACTATGATATGCTAGACTTTATAGTTAAGAATAACTTAGGAAATATCCTTGTAGTTCGTCCTAATACCATGCTAATGACTTGCTAGAATATCTGTTGAGGTGCTTATCATTATTATATGTGGCTAGCTGATCAGATTAATTATCTTTGTCACCATTCATACTTTATCTATATTTTATGCGACACTTACCCCTGTATGCAAGAGATAGATGAATGCTCTCACTTATACATGCAATGATTGATACTCATTCCTATATTCCATTCCATAATCAATATTGATGTTAGTAATCCCTTCCCAGTGGTAAAAATATAAATAACGATACCTGGAATACTTCTCGGTTAAAATGCTACATCGGTATTAATCTGTGCGCTTGCAGATCTTATTTATTATTTATTTAGAAGAGCAGTTGCATTTTTCAATACCGCGTCTCTCATGTCATGCTGGGGATGACAACTTGGCTTAAGTGGCATGAGGGTTAGGTTCGGCATTTTTGGCGCCGTTATCAGAATCAGAAAACTAAGTCTACTTTTGGTAATGACGTTAAGAATGCCCAACAACTAAAAACAATTCACATAGGTGTTAAAGATTATTTAATTCAAATTAAACTAAAGATTCCTTCACATTTTACTAGGCCAACCTTAGTAGTATTGTTCTTCTACCTGCCTATTGGCAGGTTGGAAGGGCTTTCCAGTAAACCAGATGGTTGAGAGGCATAAACAATGGTACATTTAGCATCAGAAAGCAACTCTGTTTTTGCAGTGGCCTTAGTACGAAATTAACTTTTAGCTGTACAGTTGTAAGTGAAAGAACAATGTAAGAAGTTCTATCCTAATCTTCTGCAAAGCAGTGTATACATCCTTGAAACCACCGCTGCAGAAGACATGCACATGTCTATAAAAAAATATTTGTAATAGAGAAATTAAGAAATAACATGCCAATTTCATCTTAAGGTTTTTCCAAATTGGCTAGTATCGCTCAACAAGTGCATTACCCAGTAGTGGAACAACCCAAAAACCACCAACCAGATAAAGATAACCATCCTGTAGGGATTAATTCGCCTTGATGGCATTGAGACTTTTGTGGATAATTTCTCTCGAGCTTGAACTGTTCTGGACAAGAAATTCACAAAATACTTTAGAACAACAGGCATCATACTCTATAAAAAGGGCAAGTTTTCACTATAAATACTACATTGCAGATGCCTTAAAAGATAAAGACAACATCTTACAATGCAATATAGGCAACGATCATGATATGAATTTCACTCTATATATGCAATATACAGGCAATGATATGAATTTCACTCTATGGCAACGATCATCTTACAATGCAATATACAGACAACATCTTACACTACAACATCTTGGGCTCAGGTTCTGTTCAATGCCAGATTGAGAAGGCAAAAAATACCTCTATCGATCATGTTATGAGAGATGAACTGATATCCAAGTTAAAAAATATCAGTTCAATGCTAGATTGAGAAGGCAAAAAATACCACCAGAGATGTCGGCAAGAGCCGGCCTGCTGGCAGTCCTCACTTCATGCATCTTGTAGTTCTGGAAGAAGTGTATATAACGACATCAGTGATGCAAGAGACCAAAGAATGCATAATCAGATAAACAAATGAACCCTGAGATCATAGTATTTCTTGCAGTTGTTCTGGTCTCTGCTCTTTCCTATTCTTGGTGCCCTGATTCATGTTGCTCTTCTCCTCGATCTACGGAATAAGAAACTTTCTCCTATATCCATCCAAGAAATTTTCAGATGAAGCTAATAGGCAAAATTCATCAGGAGGACTAATGCACCAAAAATCTCCTCACCTTTCTGTTTGTTCCCAGCCTGGCTTCTACTCTTTCACTACGACTCTAAGATGCCTACCCGCAAAGAAAGACGCAACGCAGAGAAGACCAATGTATAAGCATATATAGCACAAAGATTAGCTAATCATTTTAATCCACAACGGTTCTACTCATAATCCTACCTCAATCCCTAAGGGATTTACACATAAAGAAGTCGCGAGACACGTCTGAAAAAAGCAATTTGGCAGCGAACCAACAAAATCAACCCAAGAACCAACCAAATCCCCAACAGTTTCGCGATTCTCACCTCAGATAGATTCCCACAGCTCCGACCCCCCACGGCAATCCTCACCTTCTGCAGATCTGCAAGAATAAGACCAGAGGAAAAACCCCATCACCAAACCGTTCGAAAAATCGAACCAAACAACCACATCCAAACCCTCCAAACCACAAAAAATACTCATGATTTGCTCGTCCGCTTCGATCCAATCCCCGCAACGACTACTCCCTACGATACAGCCCCAATCCATGGGGGGAGGCGGAAGAGGAGATGGGGAGAGAAAACCTGGACACATTACAGCCGGTGATGAAGATCCTGCTGGAGGCTTGTACGGCGGACGTAGTAACCTCCGCGCCATGCTCGCCGAGGGCGTGGACGCAACTGCAGGGTGGGTGCGGACTTGGCGATCAGAGATGAAGACTTACATGTATGCGTGGCGTGGGCGCTGGGCGCCTATATGGCTCACGCCGCCGGCTCAGTGGCCACCATTCGTCGAAGGAGATGACCCCGTCGCCGTCTCGTTCCACCGCCACGACGATCTATGCGCACCGCTTGGCCGTCATCTCCTCCCTAACGATCCACAGCCTCCGCAGCACGCGGCGCAGCTCCTCCGCGTACTCGGCGAATGCAGCACGCAGTGTGTTCGACTTGTCACCGTCGTCGAACAGCGCCCTGGCGTCCTGATCGGTTTTGGCGGCGTTGGTGTCGACGGGGAGGGAGCTGGAAGGTGACGCGTTAGGCGGCGGAGGCATTGCGTCGAGGCCGCGAGTTTCCTTTTCGCACAGGAGGGCAGAGCATGGAGGCCGTGAGTTTCCTTTTTGCACGGGCGGGCAGAGTGTCGAGGTGGAAAACTTTCTGCATAGGCGGCTTTTCGCACGGCGTGGGGATGAGGTCCCACCTGGCGGCGCGAAATATCACCTCGCGCGGGCGGGAGGCAGAGATCGTAGGTGGGGGGGCAAACGGACGAAACAAATGTCGCACAAAAAAAATGTCCATCTTTTAGTCTTTTTAGTTGTGGGAGATAAAAGGCACTTAACACATAATGATAAATCTTTGTAAAAACATACAATGATACACTAATGTCCACGTATGATTGATTATTTTTATTCTTATTAAATGTGTGGGAAAAGCTACCATGAGCTACAACGTATGGCAGCATATGCCGGCCTGGAGTAATCTCGTGTTGATATGCTCACGCTAATCACGCTGCACACCTCGGACTTCAGCGAAGGGATGAAAAAACAGAGCACCATTCATGTGAAATCTTGAAGAGGCTATAGTATTCCATAGGAATGGGAAGGATATTTTCCTGTGTTCCGGACAGCATATTTACTTTCCTTGCCTCCGTTTCAGTATCCTGTAAATTTCCTACGAAAAACCTACAATCCAAACAGCCCCTTATGTTTCAGGTGTAATTTCATCATTATTTGGCTATAGAAAAAATATAAATGATCTCTTGTGAGTTGTTATTTTAATTGTACCAGTTGTGGTTGTCTTGTTGCATGAAGATTTAGGCACTCTGGCGGTGATTCACAAACACCTCGTCATCGGTGGAGAGCTGGACGCATGCAGGAACACGGACGTCGCGGCCTTTGCTCATCCTGCAGACGGCGGTGCTCCGATCCGATCCCGGGATCATCGCCCAGGTCGCGACCAGCCGTCGCTAACGGACGCCGGACGGAGGGGAGGAGACAGCGATGGCCATGTCTCACACTCTCGCAGGAATTCGAGTCGGAGGACCATCAGCCAGCTTGGGGCTAGAGATCAGGGTTCATCATATCATGTGGTTCGACGCGCGTTGGCTGTTCCGTTGGATTGGATCGGGTTTCTTGATTCTGACGTGGCGTGGAGCAGGTCATCCACGTGGCAAGTAGTAGTAGGCGGCCCGGCCAAGTGCACCGTACGGTACGTGAAGAGTCCATCCATCATCGTCCATCGCTCATCACATGCACCCCCGGCCAATCCGCTGACTCAATCGCACGAGGCAAGATCGGATCCGGAGATCGACCCATGGCGGCGCTGCCGTCGACGCGTGCTGTGCCGATCCGAAGGTTCATCTACCTCATTGTGAGCGGCGGCAATGATAGCCACACGCTGCACCGCATCGACACGAGCCCTCTGTTCGCGGCGGGCGTGGCCGTGCGCGCAGGACAGGGGCCGGCGCCGCCGCCGCCGTGCGCTACCCTGCCGAGCCCGTTGGCGCGCTTCGCCTGTTCCGCCGGCCGGCAGTTCCTGCCGCTGGGCCGCGGCGTGGAGAAGATCGTGGGCGTGGACAGGCACCGGCACACCGTCATCTTCGACGCGCACGGAGGCCGTGCGCGCCGGGCCCGATGGGCGCCACGTCAAGTGGCACTACCACGGGTCCACGTGGGCCGAGGCCGGCGGCAGGCTCTACCACCTCGGCCGCGGGCCCGGGTACGAGGAGCAGGAGTGCCTCGACTTCGAGGCCCTGACCTACGACCACCACCGCGAGGACTGGTTCCGGAGCCTCCTCCCCTCGCCGCCGTTCGAGAGCTACACGCATGTGCCCATAGAGTCGTTCGCCGATGCCGGTGCCGCTGCTAGCGAAGCAAGCACGGGGGATCTCGACGAGGAATTATGGCACGTACGCGTTCGACGCGGTGCGCGCGTCGTGGTGCAAGGAAGGCGACTGGGCGTTGCCCTTCCGTGGACGCGCGCAGTACGTCGCCGACTACGGCCTGTGGTTCGGCTTCACCGACGACGGAGCGGCCGACCTGAACGCCGCCGGCAGGCCAGCGTGCCGGCACGTCTGGGCCAACGTCGACGGCGACGCAAACCACGCCAAGTTCTCCTACCTCTCGTACCTGGGCAGCGGCAGGAGGTTCTTCAGGGAGACGGACAACGACGGGCGCTGCATCATGACGGCCGTCGTGACGGCGGTGGAGGCCGCGCGCGCCGCCGCCGCCTCGGACACCGGGAGATGCATATGGTCAGCTGTGCGTCCGTGCGCTACCACGGCCCTGAGTGCGATTCCCCTTGTTATTGGGCGCCTTGTTGGGCGTATTGATGCGTGCGCGCCTAGCTAGCTTGTTTAGTCGTGTGCACATGCCACACATGACGTTGGAATGCATGCTCGTCGTCTCCGGAAATGTCCATGGGATGCATATGCTATATATATATATGCATGGGGCTCTCTCAAGCCCGGAACTTGTGTCGTGTTTTGTCTGTATGAGCTTCGACTGACATAGAGTAAAAAGATAAGTCATACAATAACAATAGACAGTCTGTTTCACTGTCGAGCATGTAGTCTAGATCAATTGTAAACACTGTTTTGTGTACCATTATGTTGCTAATTGATAAAAAAACGAATCACACTTAAATAAGATGAACATGATTGTAATATTATTTAAAATCATCAATATAAATGATATATATTGTATATAATTGCAACATCTTTGTCTAATTTTCTTTCTTTCCATAGCTCAGGCAATTGCTACATATTTAACTTGAATGACTAGAAATATCCACAACATCCTCATCAGGGCGGCGCCAAGGGTATCCCCTGTTAGGCTTTATTTAGATGTAGTCGGATTCACATCGATCCACATGTATTGAGGTGGATTGAAGTGGAACTTGAGCTAAATTTCACCTTGATCCACTCAACACATATGGATTGAACTGAATCCGATAACATCAAAACAAGGGCTTAGGTGGTAGGTATTCCATAGAATGCCCAAGACTTTGGTGACAAAAATAATATATAGAGTATTCTCCCTAGTATAGACGTATATGGTATTCCCTGCGATTATCCAATTGGATCAAAAGCCCACAAATCTACTCGGAGCAGGGACAGGGAGTGACATGAATGTTTCGCGTGATGCTCGAGGGGACAATAGGATGGGCGAGTGGCAGTATTGCCCCGTCCTGTGTCGCTCACCCATTGACTACTCATTGTAACCCTGATGCTTCTTGATGAATGAAATTCTCGAGTAGAAAAAGAAACGACTGCTTTTGTTTCTACTCGCTGGTTGACTTTCTGTCTTTTTTATTGAGCAGAAGCACTTTCCAAGAGCTGAACCAAACACAACCAGGTTTAAGTCTAGTTTTATATTGTACTGCAAATAGAGTTCTACTAGGAATAGGACATATATCAATAAATCAGACTATGGGTGCGTTTAGTTCCCCATTTCACCTAAAAAAATTTTAAATTTGGTCCATCATTTTGCAGAATAGAACTAAACACCATACAAAATTTTTGATAAAAAGGTATCCATTCTCCACTTTAGATTTTGGCCTCAAGAGGCCCAAAAAAACAAAAAGCTCTCAATCATCTCATACAGCCCGTTAGCCAGCAGAGTAGTGTGTATATATATATATATATATATATATATATATATATATATATATATATATATATATATATATATATATATATATATATATATGGCTACAAAATAACTTATTCAGTAGTCACTTTGAGTTACGACAATTACTATGTTAATTGAGGAGATTATAGTAACTCCTTACTAAGTGGTTTACTGCAATGTTGTGGTAAATATCCTCATATATATAGGGAGAATATACTCTATAGCTAGCTACAAAATAATTTATTTTGTAGCCACCTCTATTTACGATAATTTTATATACTAATTTACGGCAATGTCAATATATATTTACGATAGTTGAATTACTATAACACATGGGGATATTTACCATAATGTTATAGTAAATCACATAGTAAAGAGTTACTATAATCTCGTAAATTAGCATAGCAATTATCGTAACTCAAAGTGACTACAGAATAAGTTATTTTGTAGCCAGCGGTATATATATATATATATATATATATATATATATATATATATATATATATATATATATATATATATAGGTATCCTATATTATACCCTGGGTACTAAATAATAAACAGTACCCGAGTCATACATTCCAGTAGTCCGACTAGCCAGCCAGCCTCGCCTGGTCCGACAACCGTCCAGCGCCTGGCGTGTCCAGGTCCACACTCCACCGGCCCACAACCGCCCATAAGCCCACTAATCCCACGATTCCCATTTTTCTCGCAACCAGCACGTGCTCGACCAAACCAGCGCCGGGCTGCGCTGCCGAGCCTCCGCCGCCTCCTGGATATCGCACCTGCACGCCGCTGCGCCGCGCCGCCTCCTGGATGTCGCACCTGTGCGCCGCCGCGCCCTGTTGCCCTCCATCCCTGCACCGCACTCGGGTAGAAGAGAAGAATCGCCTCGAGCATGCCTGGTTCAGCGCCAGCGCTTGAGGTGCCCATGGAGCTTCTCCATGCCTTTGAATCGACTGACCTCCATCGTTGGTACTTCGATGCCCCACTGCTCCCTTCCAGGCAACTAGAAGGGATCTCGTGCAAGGTGTCTTGGCGGGCAGATTCCCTAGGCAGGCGGGCGTGGTGTCCCGAGATTTACCGCCCGGCGAGGTCATTCCTGACATCACGCTCGTCCCCACTGTGGTGCGGCAGCCCCAGCTCTTCCACTACCTCAAGGGATCCAGGTGATTTTCCTCCCGTTTTAGTCCTTGCGCTAGTACAACAACGTTGACCATGACTCCAGCTGGCGTTAATCATATTGTTCTTCTCATTTTGGGAGGAAGTAGTGCAACAGCTATGGAGAAGGAAGAGGATTAGGGAAGCTTATGATTGCCGGCTGCTGTGAAGATAGGTAGGGCTCCTGGTCACTGCGATTTTGGAGACAGTGAAGGGGTTCAGGATCCCATGCTTGGGGGCTGCTTGCTCGGTGGAAAAAAAGAACAGAGAAAATGGAAATACTTGGTGACAATGCTGTTGCCCGCAGGCAGCCTTGCCACACCTCGATCTGGGAGGGAGGCTGTCGATTTAGTTGAAAACCAACGCAATCCCGCTGTGGGACAACAGCATGTTCATCAAGATCGAGGTATGGTACGAGCCCTGCTCCTCCCCTCTGCGAGATCCATGAGATCCATCGTGATTTCAGCTCCGGATTTCCATATAATTCTGAAGTCTCTAGCCCACAAGACAAAATGTTTTCGGCTCTTTATCTATTTGCTTGCCGAAGTAGCACTTGTTGAACTAACTTAGGCCCCATCCGTGATCATGATCTTGCCCACCTTGATACATAGATATTGCAAATATATTTGCTTGATACACAGATATTCCAAATATTTACTTGATACCATCAGGTTCTATCATTTTGCTTGATTTTATCCGGATAGAAATACTAGTTGATCCTTCAGTTGTTCCCAATGGTTTATATGTTCATTGTAAAAAATATTATATTATTTAGAAGCACATTCTGCAGTATGATTCATTCATAAAAATTTAATTGAATGGATTCACTTATTCAATTAACTACTGATTTTGAGACAGAGTTAGTACCGTGATTAATTTATGACATTATAAGTGTTGCTGCTGTGATATAATAACTATGGTGGATTGATTAGCAGCTCTTTTTTTGCTCGATGCATAAGCATGGCAAATTAAAACTTGAACTTGATCATCACTGCAGCTAGAGTTTGGCCAATTTTGATTGAAGATCCAGCTACCCAAGTAGTTATGTGTCGCCGTGTCGGAGACTTCACTTAATCAGCTTATGCCTTTTCTGACCTGTCAACCAAACTGACTCTTGTCATGGTTTGGTGGGTTTTTTTGTAGTGACGGAGCTGATGGCCATGAAGTTCACGTGCTGAATGAGATGGTGTGATGGGCTGATGTCCAAGTGAGACATCAGTTTGTCCATGTTTGTGTGCTCTAGGTAATTTTGTCTTCCTCTTGTCTTGCCCTCATTGGCTCTGTCTTCCTCTGTGCTGCAGTAAACTTTGCTTTCTTTCCTTTTCTGATTGTGCTATGCTGGTTTCGATTTTGTAAGAGATAAATCCATTTAGATATATATATTCATTATGAGGTAATGCAAATGAGATAGGGAGATTGAGGAGAGTGGCGTATGCCCCATTTTCCTATTCTTGTTGACCAATGAATTAATAATGCATATTATTTTGCTCTTGCAGGTTTTAGAAGACATTATAGTGATACTGATGTGCTGAGGTAACACCTCTTCAGCATCCCATCCCTAGAGTGATGGTGTGGTACTGTGTACGATGTTGTGCTCATTTTTCTTAAGTTTTAATATATTCAATTATCAAGCTACTGATACTATTAATAGTTGAAAAATCTATTGATTGGACATATGAAGTAGTGTATCATTTCAGTTTTCACAGTTTCCTTTGGAATATGGAAACATTTGCATTGCAGTCAATTGTGATGATTATTGGGGATTGAGAAATAACATGATAGTAGGTTTCTCTTATCTGTTCAAAGTTTGATGCTTCCTTCTAGAAAATTGTTGAGTAAATTAAATTGATCTGGTACCGCAGATGCAAGATAACTTGAACATTTAAAGCTGGACTACAGCTAATTTGGCTGCATGGGCGCATGGCTCACACATGTACTCCTAATTTAATTTAATTTTGGTTAGTGACCACGCTTGAACTGCATGGATAAATTAGTATCTGAAATAATTCCTACGCCTGATTCCACTCTATAAACATACTTTCTGTTATGTGATTTTTAGTTTACTTCAAATGCTACATTAGCTCCTACACTACTGCTATCCTAGATTTTAACATAACACTTAGCCCTTTTAGAAATAGAATAAAGTAAGTTCTACAATATGTGTCGATTTGCTTGTGATTGTAATGGAACATCTGAATTCTATTTTTCACCCCTGCCAAGTATGAGCTAATTTTGAGTTTGAGTTGGTAGATAATTAAATTTGTAGGGGAAGTAGCTCATTTATTAGAGTAATCATAGAATTCCTTATTTAGATTGTTTACATTAGTCTGCCATTAGTTTCTTGCTGTGTTATCTGCTAAAAGAAGCTGTGAAGGAGTGTAAGCTGTAAAGAATACAGCCTTGTTCTTCCACATGAAGGATCTGGAGCTGTAAAGTCAAGAGGATAGACAGATGGTGCCGTAAAGTTGTAAAGTTGTAAAGTTGTACTATGATCTAGCATGACTTCTAATACTTCATTTGGCATGGCAGGAAATCTGCAAGCAGAGAACTCTAACCTGGGAGGACCAAGTGCACTGCAGAGGTCAAATGCAAAGTATATCTTTTTAAGCCGGTGTTTTTCTAGTAACGTCACTGATTATGCCTTTGCACACTTGCAGAATCAGTTGGTTCTATGCAGTGTATTGGACTGAAAAAAATAATGGATAAGGTAAATGAGATGTTTTACCTCTTTTTTATACCTTGTGCCGGTTTGGTACACTATGCAGTTGCCTAGTGCTTGCAATACCTTACTTTCCATCAAGAGAATGAGGCTGACTAGATGCCCAACCAGTTTATTCAATTCTGTCTTGAGGGACTCTCATTTAAGATACTGTTCTAAAATAGAGGCATATTTATTCATATACATAAGTAGCTCCAGCTTTTGGAAAACAAGATGATTGTCGAGGGTTTCCCACCGGTAAAGTGAAAATCCTGAAATCAAGTGTCTGCTTCTCTGCATTTATTGCATTTATATAGTGAATTTTCATTGTGATTTTACTTAAATAGCTCAAGGTGTCCATCTAGAGTATCTATAATGTATCATTGGCTTATTGAATTATTTTTGCATACTTATTTCCCATTTAAGTCAGCTTGAAGGTCTTATAGTCGTATTATATTAAAAAAAAGGTTAGTGGATGTTGTATCCTTCATGTACTATGTATTCAGCAATGGATTACAAGTTAGAAAAAATGTATTTCTGCTATATCAGATAATTCAAACTTATATTAGATTTATTCTATCATTCATAGAATAGAACATATGGGTATCACCTTATCAAATTTTATGGTTCTTCAATTAATAATATCTCTGCACTTGTCGCAAATAACCATGCTGTGAATATGAACAACTTACAAAGAATTATGCTTCACTACAGCCAGTTGAAACATTATCGACGTTTCGTAGTTACAAAGTTGGTGTTAGCTGTTCAGGATACATGCCATCTTCATTTCAACATGCCCTTGTCACGGATAGTTGAGATTTCTATGGTACATCATTTTTAATGACCGTACCTAGCACTATTTATGACTGAAATGCTTTGATCATAAGTAATTGACTATGGTCGATGATACTTTCATTTTGTGAGGCCACGTTACAAATCAGAAAAAAATATTCTGTCATGGCTTACTCTGTTATTAACCATGAAAGTTCTTTTTTATTTTTTTTTTCTGTTCTGCTTCTTTTGATAGGTGAAGCAATTGGCAGCCTTGAGAGAGGGGCTAGAGAAGGAAGAGAGATAGTAGTTTTTGTTTTTTCTCACAGATTGTATTATTTCTGATTAAAAAAGTAATATAGTTTGGTCTATGAGCTGTTAGAACTCCAATATTTATGATCCCAATGATGTATGTGATTTGTGGAATAACTCGGATGGAGCCACGAAACTGTGTATTCAAAGTGCAAGTATTGCAATCTTCTTTCACAATTCAATCACCTTTTTTTTTTCCTGTTTTCGGTGAAAAAAGATTATGGTTTGAAATATGCTTCGAATGATTATTTGCGAGTTGGGAACCATCAAAGCAAGGACGGAAACTTAATTATTGTAACCATAAAAAAGTTCTCAAATATTGAAACCATAAAAAGTTGAACAAGGAGGTGGAAAACCACACGTGCCATGTGACTACGAAAAAAAAGCCGGTCCCAGCAATACAACTGCTTTGGGTCAAAAAAAAAACTGAAAGAAAAAAAGAAAATAATCGGCTGCTTTTAGTCCAAAAAAAAGTACGAAAGAAAAAAAAACTGATCGGCTGGGAAACGTACGTGGGCGGCCAGGCACCAAGCGAACCTTCGCTTACGCGCGCGGGTGAGGGATTGAGGTCGGGTACTAAATAATATTTAGTACCCTGGGTGCTAATTAGCGCAGTCCTATATATATATATATATATATATATATATATATATATATATATATATATATATATATATATATATATATATATATATATATATATATATACCTTGGTAGCCTAAAGTTAATTCAAACTGTTCCAATTATTATTTTACCGCTGACTCGATTGCACTAAGGCAAAGATCGAATCGAGATCAATCCAATGGCGGTGCAGCCGTCGACGCGTGGTGCGCCGACCCGAAGGTTTATCTATCTCATCATGGACGGCGGCAGTGACATCCACAGCTGCACCGCATCGACACCAGCCCTCTGTTCGCTGCAGGCGCCGGGCGCGCACAACACGGGCCGGAGGCGACACAGCGGTTCACTGCTGACGCGCGCGCACAGCACGGGACGGATGCGACAGCGACACTAACCGCCGCTACCCTACCGCACCCGTTGGCGCGCTTCGACTGCGCCGGAGGCCGGCAGTTCCTCCCGCTGGGCCGCGGCGTGGAGAAGATCGTCAGCGTGGACAGGAACCGGTACACCGTCATCTTCGACACGTGCACGTAATCCGTTCGCGCCGGGCCCGACGCACGCCACGTCAAGTGGCACGGCCACGGGGACGCGTGGGCCGAGGCCGGCGGCAGGCTCTACCACCTCGTCCGCGGCCCCGGGTACGAGGACTGCCTCGACTTCGAGGCCCTGACCTACGACCGCCACCGCGAGGACTGGTTCTGGAACCTCCTCCCCTCGCCGCCGTTGGAGAGGTACATGAATGCGACCATAGAGTCGTTCGCCGATGCCGGCGCCGGCACCGCCTCGGCCATCAGGATCTCGACGAGCGACGGCACGTACGAGTTCGACGCGGCGCCCGCGTCGTGGCGCAAGGAAGGCGACTGGGTGCTACCCTTCCTTTGACGCACGCAGTACGTCGCCGACTACGGCCTGTGGTTCGGCTTCATCGACGGCGGAGCGTCCGACCTGAACACCGCCGGAAGGACGGTTCGCCGGCACGTCTGGGCATACGTCGACGGCTACGCAAACCCCGTGGGCGTCTGGTTGAAGCGCTCCTACCTCTCGTACCTGGGCGGTGGCAGGTTCTGCGTGACCAGGTTCATCCGGGAGACGGACAAGGACGGGCGCAGCACCATGACGGCCGTCATGACGGCGGTGGAGGCCACGCATGCCGCCACCTCGGCCACCAGGGAGAGGCCATTGCGAATGGTCAGCCAGGGGTCCATGCGCTACCACCGTCTTTTTTTTTTTTTGGTTTTTTAGTCCTTTTTTTCGAAAGATTCTCTCAAATATGGTCTTAGCGGAAATATTACAGAAAATGGACTCAGGGCTTGGTGTCATTCACACTGGCACTAAGGTAACAGAGCTTGACGCTGTTGGCGTTGGCGCCAAGCCCCCATGCTACTTGGCCGACGACGCCGAGCTAGCGGTGACGTGGCAGCCACATTAGCGCCGTCACCATTGGCACCAAGCCTAGTGCCATAGATCTGTTACCATGTATATCATTTTTTATCCTAAGTATTTCTAAATTGTTCTAAGTGATCAAATAGAAAGTCATTATAAAAACTCTAGAGTTAGCCACATTTCTCAATATCCAAGTTATGGTAAAAATTTAAATCTGTAAATATCCAAATCATGGTAAAAAAGTTATTTTTCCATATGTCTATCATATAGTAGTTGGTATTCTAACATATCCAAACCGTAGCAAAAATCTAGATTTACTATGACTTACTATGCTAGAATTTTTACTATAGGATGGAAATAAATTTCAACAGCTCGACGCTAAGATCCATGGCGCCAATGACGACGGCGCCAAGCTTGGCGCCAATGGTGACGGCACCAAGGTGGCTGCCACGTCACCGCCAGCTCGGCGTCATCGGCCAAGTGGCATGAGGGCTTGGCGCCAACGCTAACGGCGCCAAGTTGTGTTACCTTAGCGCCAGCATGGATGGCGCCAAGTCCTAACTCCATTTTCTAAAATCTTTCCACTAGAAGTATATTTGAGAGAATCTTAAAAAAACAAAAAGACGGACGCTACCACCGTGTGCGATTCCCCTGGTTGGGCGCAGTGGGCGTATTGATGCGCGCCTAGCTTGTTTAGGAGATGCATATGCATGGCATGGGGGCTGTTGTATGAAGCCGGAAGCCCTGAACTTGTGTCGTGTTTTGTGTAAAATCTTCAGCATATATGAACGAATGTGTTTGCTTTTGAGGTAGCAATAGCAATTTCTTCTTAGCATAGCCCAGCAACGTCGTCAAAAGCTACGTACGGGAGGACAAAGGTGAATCTACAGCATCGCCGTGTGGCGCCAGCGGTGGAGGCGTCCGCCGAGCTCATCAAATGAGCGTTTAGCACTTCTACAAAACACATATATACTAGTAACAAATATGACCCTAACTTATGGACAAGGTCATCCTTTACAATCAGAGTAGGATATTGGCACATTGCTAAAGCCTATCTGTGCACCTTGGAGCTTCAACATACACGTCAGCACACAGTTCGCCCGTAGCAGACCGATGAAATATACAGGTTCTTCACCCATTTTTCCTGAATTTTTTTTGTCCCCTGTCAGATTGCTAGATAGACAGGAACATGGCACTAGAAAATCTGTTCCTAAATAATAAACTGCATGGATAATGGATGCAAATACAGATACATATACCTTTACATGGGTGCTGGGGAAGGCGGAAGTACGAAGAGTTTCTTGCGTCTCGTCCATGGGCTTCCTCTTTGGGATGCTCAAGATAAAAGCAGCTTGGTCTGGCGTAGCTGCAGTCGACGTTATTCTGTAACCAGTCTCCCATCGCCGATGGATACCTTCACTAGGATACAGGAAGTCCAGCTCCACAACCTGTATGTTTCAAGGCAGATTCAGCTCCGTTGGGAGTTGGGACCATATGTTTACAGATTGGGTGTTTTGCATAGAAGCTTGCTGTCAACCAAATTATAGAGTTAAAATGCATATCCATACGCAATAATGTAGCACAGAATGTTTTTACAAATAAATCTTGATGATGGACAAGTAACTCTTTTATTTTTTAAAAAAAAAGGGACAACTAACTCTTCAGAGTGATGAGCAAGGGGAGTGCTCCATGCAGGATGCATTTCTATCAGAATTCAGAGCCTAACTTTGGGACCCTTGGGCGTGTAGGACCACAACTGATGAATTGCAGGCAGCTTAAAAAAAATAACAATCAAGTACAAGACTAGAGCGAGTAATAGGCTAAGTGTCGTGTCGTGTCGGGGAGACAATGAGCTTTATTGAAAATCTTTAAGTCCTCCCCGTTATAATCAAACTATTCTCCCTTATTACAAAGACGCGCAAATCTTTTGCGTGACCGAGAAAAAAATAATCAAATACAAGAAAGAAACTTTATTTTAAAGAAGAATTAGTCCTACAAATGTCGAGTTGGGGTTTGTCGTTAAAGTTATTCTTACAACCCAGAGGAAAGTACTTCAGATTATGTAGTTTCATGAGGTGCCTCAAAGGATTCACAGACAAGGTTGCGATGGGGAACAAAAGAAATAACAAGAATACAAAAAGAGTCATCAAATTAATTTCCAGAGGGAAAAAAAGATCAGACGAGAGGAATTGATGATCAGTCAACTCCAAATGTAAATAAAGATGGAAAATACAGCACAAATTAACCTACCTGACACATGAGAAACCACATAATTCATGAAAAACATGATCACCGTTCCATATGATGTATTGCAAAAAAAAAAAGGAAGAAAGAAACGGTAAATACAGCTTGTATTCTAAAGAAAAACTGATAGATACAAGTAGATATGTAACCTGAGTAGAATAGCCTGCATTCCTTGACATGATCACTCCCCAACGATTCCCTGCTGTAGCCATAGATGTCACATGAAAACCTTCTTTCCATTTTTTATTAATCCATTTATAAGGAAATGATTCACTGACTTTATATGACTGCTGTGTGTACGGAGTTCCTGTAGTGATGAGGCATACCCAGTCAGAACAATACTTTATATGGATGAAAAGACGTTAACAGTTCACAAGTAACACACATTACATAGACGTCCTGTCAATGTTCAGCAACAGAAAACTGCTCACGCCATCAACTTATCACTAGTATATCAGAACTATAATAACCAATAGTAAAATTAACATTAGCAAGTCATTTATCAGAACTATGGCTAATGGCACACTAATGATATTAGCAAGAACAGGTAGATTGTTATGTGGGCTGTTGGGATCGAAAGGAGAGAGGCGAGGAACGGCGGCTGGAGCTACAGTACCCGTGGCACTACAGTACCATACGGTACTGTTCGTGCGTGAGAGAGGCAGAGGACCGGCGGCTAGGGCTGGCGAGGGGCGCTGGGAACGCCGGCCGCGGGGCTTCACCCACGGCCGGCAAGAGAGAAGGTTTTTCCTTCTAATCTCTTTTGCTTGATTAGATTGATACATCTCCTCTCTTTATATAGAGAAGAGGTCTTACTTAACCCCTAAGCAAACGACTAATTAACCCTAACGGGCTAAGGCCCAATAGACCCTTGACTCTTCTAACACTACACCCCACCTGGACATGCAGCTCGTCCTCGAGCTGCAACTTAACGATGACTCTACTAGACACAAACCTAACACCTAAAAATAAGCCTTTTACATCTCGGCTTATTTTATTGACCTGAAATAGACTGCGACTCTTTATTTTTGATTTCTGAAGATACGGCGGACACCCTCCGCGTGATGGACCTACACGTGTGTAGCCACCTGGATCCCATGGAGTCCACTGGAACGAGAGGGGTGCACGGGTATAGCCACCTGGAATTAGTCGCGATAGCGACCAGCGGAGACGTCCTCGCGGCGGCCGGCGGCGGAATGCGGTGGCGCTAGGCAGTGCGTCCCCGCCGGTGACAAGGAGGGGAGCGACTCCCCTACCGTCTCTGCCGCAGAGTTGGAGGTCGCTGCCTGCGGGAAAAACACCATGCTCGCACCCGAAGACAGCAGCGGGTCGGCGCGGTTGCTGGTGGTCGTCCCACGGGGCGAGGTCGCGCTTCGCTGAGCTGAGGTCGACCGTCGCCAAGGTTGCAGAGACCACGGCCGATTGCGGCAGCAGCCAACTGGCTGGTTGTAGCGGCGGTATGCTGAGGTAGGACTGGATGGCGGCGACGGAACGAGCGAGATCGGTGATGGCCGCGGTCAACTGATCTGACGTCATCGGTGAGCAAGTGACTGGCAGCGGCTCATCGTAACCTGGCATCTCCGATACCAGATTGTTATGTGGGCTGTTGGGATCGAAAGGAGAGAATCGAGGGACGGCGGCTGGAGCTAGTACCCGTGGTGCTACAGTACCGTGTGGTCCTGTTCATGCGTGAGAGAGGCATAGGACCGGCGGCTAGGGCTGGTGAGGGGCGCTGGAAACGCCGGCCGCGGGGCTTCACCCACGGCCGGCAAGAGAGAAGGTTTTTCCTTCTAATCTCTTACTTGATTAGATTGATACATCTCCTCTCTTTATATAGAGAAAAGGTCTTACTTGACCCCTAAACAAGCGACTAATTAAGCCTAACGGGCTAAGGCCCAATAGGCCCTTGACTCTTCTAACATAGATAATATGGGGACATTATATGTTTCCTGTCATGCTTTGGCTGACACAATAATTGGCTGATGATACCATATATGGCATATGGAAATATGGAGTCCATGCAGCGATTTTAGTGTACCCGAACCTGCAATTTGGAAGTCTAGGCCTAAACATCATGGAAAAACATGAAAAATTATCTGATTATTTGCATTCCAATCTGCATACCGGGCCTAATTTGAAAACTTTTTAGTAGAGAAAAACAATCTACAGACCTTTAGACATTACTTTTTTTTTTAAACAAACCTTTAGACATTACAATCAAGGAACTTCCATTGGTTGCTCCAGCAATTGCTGTTATGTAATAATTCTTCTCCCACTGCTCTGTAATCCACTCCTACAAATATACACAACCTAGAATCAGGAGATGGAGTGATGGAGGGAGCGACAGAGGGAAAGAAAAAGATCATAGTGTACCTTGTGCAGAAACAATTGTGAGAGCTCATAAACTTGAGAACAAAACCCAGTCCCAGCATCCATGATGAGAGCCCAAAAATTTGCTGAAGAAGCCACAGAACTTATATACAAACCATCTCGATTACCTTTTTCTATATGCTGGTGCAGCCTTGAATCAGCTACATTATAATGATATCTAAAGACAATAGAAGCAGTGTCTTTTACAGTGAAATTTTTTAAATCATACTTAAATAGGGGGAAGCAGCAAAAATATGAATAAATAGCTGAGTAATCAGTGGGACTTCATATATTTCAAACTAAAAAGAAAGCACACATGCATACGCAGAGAAATAGTAGCTACACAAGCTTAGATTGCACAGTACTAGAAATAGCATGTAACGCTTTATTTTTGACTTGTATAACAATGTTGACTGCTACTTTTGCCAAGGCATTATGCAAAACTAGGGTCATGCAAGATGCATGACTGTTAGAGGGGGAGTTCACACTAGCGCTATCCCAAACATGACCAAAAAGATATACTACTTAATTCAGCTACATTTATCCAATGCTTAAGAATGTTGTTCCATGAATCCCATCATATCCTTGATACCATCTAAAGAAGTTCTTCGTATCAGGAATTAAAATGCCAGCTCTTGTTTTATCATGTGTTTATGTTATGTCTAGAAAGCATGTTGATTACAATTTTACAAAGTAAAAGGGCACAGGGGCACAAAAAAGCCTCTTTCTCAGAGAAAAAGAATCATGGTCGTAACAAGATTTTTTAGTGGCTAAATTTCAATACTGGTGAAACGATAAGAAGCCCCATGAGATGCCAAGTGTCTATTCAAAGAAATCACATAAAGATAAACAAACAAACAAATCATCATTCAGAATCCTAGTGATACTGTGTGCTGTGAGCAAAGGAAGCACTTAGTCTAGACTCTAGAACATACCATTTTAAAGAGCAAGGGAAATATGACATCACAGCCAATAGAAGATACTGTATTTAGATACACAAATATAAAGGAGCAATTTATATGACTGGCATATTTGAATGCAATTACCTCTGCTTCATGGGCCACCTAGCATTATACACTGAAATCCATTGAGTTGCTGGGCTCCCCAACCTAACTTTCTTCTTCGGCTGTTCTTCGACCTCAAGGTTTACGTGTGCTCTTCCACGTTTCTGTCCAACCTATAGTATGTGCAACAGATTCATGACCAAAACTAAAAGAAGCAGAATAAAGTAACGATTGGATTTTTCCAAATGAAAGTTGGAACTTTGGAAATGGTAATATGTTGTGTGCATGGCAGATCAGACCTTTAGAGCTCCATCAATTCTGATGGGTCTTGAAGCAGGCTCTTCAATCAAACCATCAAAAACAGAAATAAGTTTAGGGTAATTTGGCTCTTCATCAAATTTCAAATTGGTGACCATCTCAAGAAAATATTTGAATGGAGCTGGACAGAAGCAACAAAGCATCTCTGGAGAAGTGGCCATTTTCTTCTTACAAACAAGAAAACTCTTGTTATCTCCCTGCATTATTAAATCATTATTAGCAAAAACAGGTCCAAGACCAAACAGAACATGTTACACAGACACAGCTGAGCATGTCTAAGGCTACCTGATAGCCTTGCCAAGGCAATCTTCCTCTTATTAAAAAAATAAGGGTGTATGCCAGTGACTCCAGATCATCCCTCCTACTACCAGTACGACCTAAATGAGCATGGACACTAGCATATCTAATTGTTCCCCTGCAAAATGTAAAGAGGAGATAGTTAATGTTAGGAGGTGACACAATTTTATACAGAGAGAAGCCAGTACAGTAATGAAGCGCAGCTCTCCTGCGTTTTCGAGAAAAAAAAAGCTAGTACAGTAACATGCACCACAAAATCTAACTAACCTAAATATATCAGGCCTCTGATCATATTCAACATGCTTATCAGATGCTGCTTCTTTCCACCTGGATGCTGCATAATTTTAAAATTCACAGCACAGTGTAAAAAAGGTCAGTGGGGGCATTAAACATATCCTAAAAAGCCAACGCCAACTAGCGAAGGCCATAGTGTCTCAACAATGTGAGACATAGTATCTTACTATCTTCACATATAGATTAAGTTATTTTGAACAAGATATCTTCACACATAGATTAAGTTATTTTGAACAAGGTACCTAAACCAAGATCAATCAGGAAAAGCTTCTTCTCATCAGGTGAACCAGGCTGACCAAGCAAAAAGTTCTCTGGTTTCACATCGCCATGTACAAAGCTGGCAATGATAGGAAACCATGTGACTGTTAGCATCAAAAGTATACAAAAATTCATGCATCTTACTATAATTATCGAATACTTTTCGGTTTACCCTTTTGAGTGAAGTTTCTCAAGAATTGATATGGCCTCAACAGCAATGCAAGCAGCCATTTGAGGAGCCATCCTATTGGAGGCATTGATATCAGTAGGGAGTAAGAAAGCATATGGATAAGGTAAACAGTTTGGCAAGATACTTACGCTTGTCCTACAGAATTCCAAACATCCCAGAGGCTGGAACCAAGCATATCCATTACCTGAAATTTGGAATGCAGGTTTAATAAAATATCCAGTTAAGTTTGGATACATTTTTTGGCAGTTAATAACTAACTTTAAACTCACAAGAATGTAGTACTCTCCCTGGCGACCCTTGTAGTGGACTGATGGAATGCCATAACAACCATTGAGAGTGCTGGTCAGACAAGATAATGGATCATTATCCACAGAGAATAATTGAAATACAAGAGGAGGATTATGAAGGTTCGTACTGATAAACGTGCCACTCGCATGGGGGGGCATAGTTGCATCCCTTACTGCTTCGGTGCTCAAATTTTAGTGCAACCTACAGGACATTCATCCATATATTTGAATGGTGTAACAGATAGAACTTTAGCATTCGATTGAAAGAGATAAAAGAAGAAACCTCATATGCATCAGGACCCATACGAGAAGATCCACCAGATACCCTTCTTCCAACATAAACCTGGCCAAAGCCACCTTTGCCTAACTTTCTACCAGTTAAATACTCTGGGGAATTACCTACTTGAACCTGCACCAATTGGATAACGTATAGGTGCTTATAATTCATAGCTGCAGAACTATACATATAGGCAAGTTAATCAGCAAGAAATGGCAAACTAAGATTATAATTAAAAATAGGAACCTATTTAAACAATAAAGACTTTATCTTGCCAAGTGAATGTGTCTTTAGTGCCCATTCCTAAAAATGTAAATGCAGTGCACTGAATGTGCCAGCAAATTCTTCACAATGTCTGTCCCAAATGGATACAATCTCTCTGCTATCTCTGTTCTCTAAAGATCTTAAACTTGAGTCCGCGAGTTCGTGTGAGTGTGTGGTTTCTTGCATGGGTTCTTTTGCCCTTTCTCGTTCTTAATATAAAGATACGGCGCTCTCCTGCGTGTTTGATAAAAAAGATTAACACCTACTGTATTCCCTAAGAGACTGCAAAGGCAAGAATGGTTGAAGAGGGGTGTGAGGAATTGTTTTAATAATCACTGAAATACAATACGCAAAAAACAACTAATCCAGGAAGATATTGTTTATTATTTCCATTTCCTTGAGTTCATTGTGCTAGTTCTTTACTATCATTACTTCTTTCTAAAAACCAAAAGTATTCTGATGGTACAATCCAATAATTCAGAACTTGATTTCTCTCATGCAAATAAAGATGCAATCTACCAAGCACACCAAAGCCAACGATTTTGTTCCTCTTCACCATTCAGATTGATCATTACCATGGTAGGTTCTAACTTTGGTTTTGTTCTTTGCTTTTATATGAAAAGAACTAATATTGTGCCCAACATATAGCATGTATGCCTAAGACTGGATGCTACACTCTACAGAAAAGTAAACAGATACAGCACAGGAGAAGCATGTTCCCAGTGATAATAATTGTATCTAACACAACAGGGCACATGTGAAATTCTCTGAATAATACAAGCTACATGATGGAACTACAAAACAAGACATCAAGACCAAACAGCACAAAAAAGGCTTTCTAATAGGTCAAAGGACAACACTTGATCGATCAATCTACAAAATTGCACACCATGTAAAGAAACACGTCAGGGACAGAGAATCCATACCCTCTCAGGCACTGGAGAGGTTGTGGCATCATCCTCTGCCACTGCAAATTTGTCCGCAAAATCACCTGCCATTCTTAAGTTGGCAGCACGGGCACCTGCCTTGCTCAAACAAAGGTCCTTTTGGGCTGTGCCAATAACTGCCTCGCCGGCAACAGGTTCAGGGGGGTTGTTGCAAGGCAGATCAGTCTTCAAATCAATAGCCTCGAGCCCCTTTCCTCTGTGTTTCGAAGCTGACCTCCCTCTACCCCTAGCAGCTGGCTTGTTACCTCTACCACTACCAGCCACAGCACCTCCACGCCTTCTAGCCCTGCCCTGAGGAGGTGGCACTGCTGGGCTCCCAACTGGGTCTGCAGCCTTGACGTTGTCTGCCTTATTAGACCTCAGACAAGCTCTCCGAGCACCACTTCGCAACTCTGGCATTATCCCTCCATGCAACTCAGGCTGGCGTTACATCCTTGGGCGCTCCTCCTTCCAATCTCCACATGCAAGAATACCCAACACAGAAGAATAAATTCACCGATCAAAGAAAAACCATGAGAGAAACCCAATCAGCAAGCATCGGAATTTCAGCTCAACTGCTCAAGAAGTGTCCCTCCCTTCGGCCGTTGTGACAAGAAAAGAAGGACCAGTTCAGGTGGACAAAAGCGGGGAGGACGGAGGAATAAAACTGGGGCCTTCATCGCCATCGCGAACCCCCTTAAAGACACGCCCTGCTTCCCAATCACCAAGGTCCTTTAAGCGGAATCGAATGCCACTGTCGTCACAAAAGCCAGCGATGAGGCGATGACATCTCCATCACCCGATGCCTCCGAGGAGGGGTGCCCACTGACGAAAATCCCACCTTTTACAGCCAGATAGATTACCGCCAATCGCGAGCTAAATCACCTCCAGACTAGACTAGTCAAAGGAAGCCGTCTCAAGGGGGCGCCAACCCCACCCAAAGCGCGCACTTCTCCGAAATCCGCATTGACGCACCGCGCGACAGGCATCTTATCATCAGCGCCGAAGCATTTCCGGGCCCGAATCCGCCGCGTGAGGCCGAATCAGGCCGGCCGGAAAAACCACATCAGATCGCGCCGACGTACCAGCGGACGCACGACGAACGATCCGATCGTGCCGAACCCGGGAGCCACCGCCACCGCCGCCGCCACGCGCGCGGATAAAAAAGAAAAAGAAAACAACCGGAGAAACAGTGGGGGCGCGCGGCGCTGGAGCAGCAGCAGCAGCAGCAGCACCGAAGAGAGACTTACATTAGTACATCAGCCGGCAGCGTCTCAGCAGCGCGGCGACGGCGACGGTGGCGGCGGCCGTGGCGCGGAGCCTCGGGAGCCGTGCAGCGGGGCGTGGCGACCGGGGGCAGAAACCGCGGGGTCGCTCTGTGTCGCGTGGCGTGGTATTGTGTGTGTCGCAAGCCGCAGCGGAGATGGTTCCACTTCCACTTGCACATGAACCTGGGTGGGCGCGGGGCTGGGGCTGGGGCTGGGGCTGGGGCTGGGTGTCCTTGTGCCACCGGCCCGTGGGGCCTACAACTGCCGGTTGTGGAATTCTGGTTTTTGTTTCAAAAATTTGCGTCTTTTTATCCTTTTTTCACGGGGAAAATATTCCGATGGGAGAAAAAATACCACAAACTTTTCAAGAAAAATAATGCCACAATAACATATTATGTTAACTGTTACTAATGATGTTTGAAACATCAATATTACAAATTTAAATTTTATACATGATTAAAACAGAAGAACAATTATTTCCTAAAGTGTATCCTCTCACAACCCTAAGTGACACACCTAAACAACATAAGGGTACCGACACGGCAAGCACCAGCAGTTAAGTAATCCTTATAGTTCTTCTAACTGTGTTGAAAGTATCCAGCTTATAACCTTGTTAGTATTTAAAATTAAATTACTGTTGACTATCTTCAAAAAAAATATATCAACACGAGATATTACCTCTATTATAGAGTTATTAGGACCCCTTTATATACGATATTCTTCTTAAATATACCATTTGCCGTTCCCTTTGCCATTCGTTCCGACTGTGCGGCCGGCGGACAGCTGCATGCTGGCATGTGGCATCTAATTTTTTCAGTAAAATATTTGGCTGTTTCTGGTTACTTTGTAACTACATACTGATTTATTAGCCATCTCTGCTATTAGACGAGCTGACATAGAGACCATCAGACCACACCCATATGAGCTTCATGTCAATTCAGGATAAACATACGGCTTCTATTCTAATTTTTGCAGTACATAATAAATAAGGAAGACTTATCGCATTGGAGTTCCAAAGATGGAGGCAGTGATGATGCAAACAGTGAGTAACAAATTTCTGAACTGTTTTCTCTAAAGAGTAAGCAATTTTAGATTATGTCTGTAGTAATCATAAAACATCTCGTCAATAGATCACGTCAAGTTTGTTTCTTTTCTTACAGCCAACAAAATGTTCAGATACGTACAAAAAAATGTTCAGATAAGTACACCTTTCACCGTGAAGATAGATGGTAGTCAGTACCAAGGCATCTGCGAGAATGTTCACTACAAGATCCTTGTGGTGAGATTGATCGCTGTGGATGCCCCACCAACAGGAGTTGCCTGACCTAAGCCATTAGCCATTTATTTTTATTTGCTATCCAGTTTCAAAATGTATAAAGTGCTATCCAAAAACACCTGAATAATACATGTGACAAGGCAATGCAACCTCTGTTCAAATGAATAGCTTTCCAATCTGAACCCATAAATTATCTTTAAAGTATTATAAGATGTTCCCAGCAGCTGATTTTGTTATATACTCATTAGAAGACAAAGAATTTCTATTGAGTTGTCCGATCTAGCATGCATTCCTCTCAACTCTATACAGATCATGAAGAAGACAATGGCCTAGATGCATGCATCCATCTCCTTGTTCCTATCACCAATCCGAACCAAGCCTAACCCCCAATGCGACCGTCCGCATCGCTCATGTGTTGGAAAATCGCTCTGAATTTTTTGTCACTAATGGAAAATAGGAGGCATATTTTCATCAGCATCTTGGACTGCAGAGATCATTGTCCTGAACTCATCGCATCTTGACTACACATTGAAGTCAGTCAACCAGAGAATAATATAAACAGGAAACAATCATTTGATATTGCCCAGTTCTATCTTCAGTTGAAAAAGAGGTAGAACGTATGTATGAATGGATACGGTTTTGCTGTTTGGTTATGCTTCTTATTGGTAATACTAAATGAGCTGTAATTTGTGTAGGCTTACAATGATACAGACGTCAAGTCATAATTATCTAGGTATAAATTGTTATAAGTTCACTCCTCGGATACAACAATGTGAGTTCTCATTGTCCTTGGCGCATTCTCTTTGTTTAAAATGCTGTTAGAGAACCGGTAGTTAAGCAAACCTAGAACTTTGACTAAAATTTTCAATGTTCTAAGGCTTAGCTGAGTAAAGAATTTGGTATATTTCTGACATCTCAATTATTTGTATGTGCAATAAAGAACTTGACTGCTTTTCCAGACGTAATTTCTCATTATGTATTTGCTTTTCCAGATGATGACAAGCTTCTATTTTTTTCTTTTTGTTTCCTCAGGAAAAGCACCTTGTATAGAGTCAGCTATGAGGCCACTACTTAGTTTTAGATGTGGCTACACAATTGATGGCTACTTCCTGTCATGTGTTAATTTCAGAAATGTCCATCTGTTGAAAAACAAAAGACAAATCAAAACAGTGGACATAAAGCTAGATGTTGGGTACGGCGTTGGCGGCGACGATGACGTCGCAGTGCATCGGAGGCTCGCCAGTCGCCATCTCGGCCTCTGCCTCTGCTGCTGCTTGACTCTCCTACTTGTGCTGCTGCCTGCTGGCTGTTGCGTGCTGCGGCGCACCAGGTGAAGCGACAAAAGCAAAGTAGATGGAAGCTAAAGAGAGGAGACGAAGATCGATGCCGAGCTATGGACGGAGACGGAGCACGAAGAGTCTCGGTACGCCAGGCAGCCGGGCACCATGTACTAAATCTAAGTGGTCTGCATCTAATTGGGCTGCAAGCACTTGTTGGGCTCTAATTTGAGGGGGAGGGGGGGTCAGCCTTAACAAATGAACTAATGAACAGCAATATCTAAGTAGCTAATGAGAGATTAGCAGGCTGTTGGGGGAGGCCAGGCCCTCCCAGCACCCCCCCCCCCTCCCTCCGCCCCTGTTATGGGTGAAGCTGTTTTTCTCCTCCGTTCATAAAGACATGAGTCGGTAAGAAGCTGAAAAAAAAGTAGCCTATCTTAGCTCTCTCCCTCATTTCTCTCTCATCCATACATAAAGTTATTGTTGAAGTAATTTTGCCAAACAATTTTTCTAAAACAGCTCAGCTTCACCTAGAAAGTTGCTCGGAAAGTTGTTTTCCTAAAATAGTTTTACTAATGAAAGCTGAGCTGTGTCAAACAAGGCCTTAGCCATTGTTTGTAGTCGTACACGGATTCGGAGATCATACATGCCGCTGGGCAGCCAGAACAACGAGAAGCAGCCTCTGCGGCAGGCAGCACGACTTGGAAGCTGAGAGGTGACTTCACCCGGCAGCAGCCAAGTTCAGGACGAACGAATGGCCCTGGATTCTGATACGGAGATGCATTTCAGGCACTAAGAGGGCTCTCGCCTGAGCCTGAATTCCGATACGGAGGCGGGAGGCCTGAGCCTGAATTCTAATTACCGAGATGCATTTCAGGCACTAGAAGGGCTCTTGGCTGTGTATGACTGAAATCATGTGTGCAGCTCGATGCCTGTCAGCGATAATCTGCGATTTCAACGATATATTAGCTCCGCTTTTGTATAGCGTAGAAAAAAGATGACGGTTTATACCGAGCAGGAGCAGAGATTTGAGCTCTAGAGTTCAGATAGGTAGGCATTTCGGCTCTTTAGGATCAAGAGCCGTTTAAAGTACACACAGAGTTTAGAGAAGGCATATACATGTACATTGTATGTACAGTGGAGAAACCGCACGGGCAATTCGATAGTGCCATACCGCCATACCGGTACGTGAGTGCAACTTATGATTCCGGTATTCTTACTTCCACTCCCAGAAGGCCATAACAGAGCACTCTAGGGTCCACTCAGACTTGCAAAGTGACTGCAGAAAATAACTGGTCCAGAAATGGGAATGTGGCCCATAGTAGCACAAGAAAACACATTAAACATGATCGATCCAAACCATAAGCCCATAGGACAAGAAAACATAACTTGATTAGCTCTTAAGAATGTTTTGTTCCCAAAAGAAAACATAACTTGATTAGCTCTTAAGAATGTTTTGTTCCCAAAACAACATATTTCGATAAGCACTTCAGTAAGCCCGAGTAAGGAACGGGAGTTTCATATGATGGAACAGAATAGCGGCAACGTTCCCGCTTCACAGAACCAAATTGTCAAGGAGAGAAATCTCGCAAAAAAAAAACATGTTTATCAGCAATTTTATTTATCAAACTAGCATCCCAGTGAATGAGAAAAAAACATTGCATGGATTAGATATGGGCATCACATCTTCTCTCAAAACAAAGAACACCCCTCAAATCTCCTTGGAGGATAAATAAGATGGTTACTACAACAGAGTATAAGAGGCCTTTCTACTTGTATTGCTCTGAAACTATGCGAGTAAACTTGTCCATGAATTGGCATTTCTTGTCAAAACCCCAGCCAGGATTGTTCTGCAATGAACAAAAATAGGGACAGAATTTTTAAAAACAATCATAATGTTATGACATCAGCAACCCTATTGTCAAAGGAAGAAAAGGTAGGAAGAAACTAAAAGGCAGCACTTGGAGATACAACAGAACATCTCTTGTGTTATCAATTGAATATATCTATCCACACAAGATATGCTCCAGAAAAGGGTATACAAGACCGCCACACCAGACTAATGAACATTAATGATACTCATAACAGGCAAAACATTTGAGATGTTATATGAAACACAAAACATCAAGTAAATACTCCCTCCGTTCCAAATTGTAAGTCGTTTTGGCATTTTTAGATTCAAAGTTTTTACTATGTAGCAAAAGCTATGTCCCTAGAAAAGTCAAAACGACTTACAATTTGGAACGGAGGGGTTAATTGTTTATTGCAGTTGAACTTTAATAAGTTTAGTAAATATGCCAACAGAAGGCGTCTCAATTTTTTTAAAAAGAAACCTGGCTACTGGTTGCCGTATCATAATGTCAAGTTAACCACAAATCATGTTACTCATCACCGAAGGGAGATTCAGAAGTTGAATGATTGAAAATGCAAGCATATCAAATCGATCCAATGGAACTAAGGAATGTTCAGAACACAAGTTGTCACAAGAAGGCAAACCTTAAGAGAGAGTAGAGTTTTGTCAGTAAACCGCTTTACTGAAGAAGGGATGCTTTCTGAAAGAGTGTTTGCAACTCTTTGCAGCTCCTCCTCTTGTTGTTTTGCAGTCACAACATCAGGTCCACTGTACATATCTATGAGCTCTTTCATATGGGGGGCTCTAGCCATTACATCTTTCACAGATTCCTGATAGTGACACAGTAGAATACATTGAGTCAGTTAAAATACTCCGCCACAAAATATATCGTATTAGAATACAACCATTATGTATGCATGCACTAGTTGCTATATTAATTTAATGATCTGACACAAAATATAATGTGATGTTGTAAGGACTTCCATAAGTGGAGTAAAAGCTGAAATATAGAACAAGACATCTAACAAAATTGATCTGTATATAAGCTTATGCTGTGTAAAGTAATGCCAGTATATCTGAATAGAAAACTACTAATATACCTAAAGATAAGAGGCCAATCTGGATAAATTTATGTATAGTAATCAGCAGAATTATGACAGCAGGACTAGATGGGCACCAAAATTGTAGAATGTAGACATTTGTAGACAGAGTAATATCATGATTGCAGCTTATGTTGTTCACATGTTCTATCTGTTCTCAAGACTGTCTAGAGCAGGTAATGATCATCATATTACCCAACCATCGACCCATTTTGTATTGTAATTGTAGCTGTACATAAATGGATTTTTACCACTGGTAAGCTTGGGATTTTCTAATACATACCTAATTCAAGTGACAACAGAAACAGTATACATACGATACGAGCAGAAACATTTTCGAGGGTAAACATAAAACTGTGCAACCAATTGAAGAAATTACCTCCCATTCTTCCTGGTTCTGGATGCCCTCAAATGCAACTATGAAGGGCTTCACCTTCTGAAGCATCTCCTCCAAGGACATTGGTGGTTTCTCATCAATATCAGGATTACCAAAATTCACATGGTACTCTGGCTCAAACTCGATCTGCACGCACAAATCCACAGCAACAAAAACTTTCAGGAAAGTCACAAGCACATCCAGATTGGAAAATGCAACAAAATCCACTGTGGCTCCGTACGCACCATGCTATTTGTGTGAAAAGCCTCGAGGTAACCATCCTCGATTGGATCTGGCAGCGCATTATATGCTGCCTCCATGAACGCCTGCTCCAGAATCTGCATCTTGTCCTCGCCGAGCCGCTTCTCTAGCCTATCGCCATCAGCGTTGTCTCCCAAGTAGATCGCTTGCCGGTCGTCTTCCACGTCAACGGACCTGCCGTCGCTGCGCCCGCGCCCCCTGAATCGGCCGCGGCCCGGGCCACGGCCACGGGAGCCGCGACCCCTGCCACCACGCCCTCCGCCATCTTCGCCGCTGCGGTCCCCGCCGCCCAGGAGTTCAACCGCCCGATCCACGGCTTCCTGTTGTGACAACTTCGGTTGCTGCGCGGCGGCAGCCTGTTTCGCCGGCTCGGCGTCAGCCTGTTTCACCGCCTCGCGGCGCCGGATGAACCGGTTCTCTTCCGGAGGCTTATCCGGCGCAGGCTGCTGCGTCCGGGGGACCCCGCGGCCGGCGCCGGAGAACGGGAGCGTGCGGGGGAGCGGCGGCGCGGAGGAGGAGGCATCGAGACTCGGCGGCTCCGGATCGGGGCGCTGAGGAGCGTTGTCGAAGCGCTTGGTGAAGGTCGGCTGCTTGGTGGCGTCCTCGGGTGGTGGCGGTGGGGGCAGTGGGGATCCGCGGCCGCGACCGACGCCAGAGAACACGGCGAAGGACGGGATGCTGGGGGATGAGGGAACCGCAGGCTCCCCGCGGCCGCGGCCGACGGATGCTGTGGCGGAGAATGGATCCGCGCCATCGTCGTCGGAAATGGGCCTCCCTGGAGCGCGCGGCTGCCCAGAGGTCGGCAGGCCGCGTCCGCGCCCGTGCCCGAAACCGCCATCACCGCCGCCGCTTCCAGAGGAGTAGGAGAAGGCGGGGGCGCAGGAGTATGGGAGTGGAGTGTGCCGCCTGGCGGCGGCGGCGGCGGCGGCGCCGATGCTTCTTCGCATGGTGGCGGTGATGGGTTTAGCGCGGGGGCGCTGCTTAGGGTTGGGCTCAACTTGTCCGGCGAAGGGAACAGTGGACTGGTGAGATACGGCGCGCAGGTGTCCGACCGTTGGATCGGCTTGACGGCTCAGGATCTACGGCTGATGATTTTTTTCTTGAGAAATACAAAATTAATGTGCCGGGAACTGTTGAGGTGAACCAATTTTTCACTTCTCATTACTTCAGTCAGTGCAAATGGGTTCCTGTTCTAAAACATACACCATTCTTTTCATGTTATAAATCGTTTTGACTTTCTGACATATCATATACTCCGTATTTAGGTATTGTACATAACAAAAGTGATATATTTAAAAAATCAAAACAACTTGTATGATTTAAAATAGGTAGAGTATTTAGAAAAACATTCTATATGTCTGTTTTTCCACCATCCATATCTTCTTGGACCGGTGTACAACATATATTTTGAGAAAGCTTGATGTGTGGGTTTGAGGTGTCAATGGTATCAACGAGCCCTGGACAAGTTGATTGTTGATTTTCTACTCCGAGTTTGTTTGGCACACCGTGCACGTCTTTACGTAGCTTTGACCTTTTGCTCATAGGGTATGGAGGAACCTAAATCATTAAGTACTTTCTTTATTCTAAATTATAAACAGTTTTGGTCATGTCCTGCAGCACTACTTTAGCAATATTTTTCATCGAATAAACATCATTTTTCTCTCATAACAAATCAGTATATACATCCGCATAAACCAAATTTTAGTGAAACGAATAGGGCTTCCTTTATAATGTATATTTTTTGTAATCACTCTCCATTCTGAATTATATGGCGTTTTGGCACTTTTAGATTCATAACTTTTTTATACATTTAGATATACATTACGTCTAGATACATGGTAAAAACAATATATCTAGAAAAACTAAAATGTTTTATAATTTAAAACTGAGAGAGTAATTATACACTATGTCTAGATATATAATAAATTAAATGTATATAAAAACCAAAACGTCTTATAGTCTATGACAGGCCGGTGAGGAAAAAATAGCAGTTGCTTTGGCTTTTCTAAAGAGAAAAAAAAGATACGTTGTTACAGTTTAGCTACCGTGTGGTGCCGCCGTGCCGGATGCGGCCGAAGCACTGTGCCACAGTTGACAGTTCAGGCTCCATTTGGAATTCCGGATCGGGATTTTTTTTAGGGGGAATCCGGATTTTTCTCTACCGTTGCCCGTGGAAATCCCTGTGTTTGCACGAGAGACAATGTAAAGTTCAGGAGTTTTTGATGCTTCATGATTTATAAATTATACACTCTGTTCAAACTTCATAAATCATAGCTAAAAAGTAAAGTTCAAGCTTTATACGCGTAGCAGCACCTGAAAACTAAACTTCATACACGTACCAATACAAGAGAATTTCTGACAAACGACGGTGCTTAGAAAGTCATGTCAACACTAAGTGTTCTGGTTGTTCATACAGGAGTACTTACAGTTTAGCATTAACCGGTTAAGTCCTGTTTGTTTCGCTGAAAAAGCATAGTTGAAAATATTGTTCACTGATTTATTGTGAAAAAAAATATATTGTTTCTTCGCTGAAAAAGTACGGCCGCTAAGTCAAGCAAACAGGGTAGTCGACTACAGTGTGTGCCCTGTACTAAGATCTTTTCAGATGCTACGAGGAATCGATGATCACACCAAGCCAAGCCAAGCCAGCTGTGATGATCCTTCGTAAAAAAGCCAAAAGCCACACTGTTCTATGAACCTCGGAATTCGAGCAGCTAGCTCCATCCTTTGCATTTCTACCACTGTAAAAACCACCGCTATCAAACTTTCCTATAGCTACTCCAACTAATGACGGGCAATGCTAGAGTCCGTCCAATCGGATGGTAATATCCGTCCGGCATCTTTTTCCGTCGAATTATTCCCGCCCAATTGGCCGGCTCCCAGCGCGCGTCGACCAAGATGCAATGCGGGCTGCGCGAGTGTAAGGTCCAAATAGTTAGATGGGGTGAATAGCCTATAAAAACCTATAACAACACTTAGACACAATTGATTAGTACTTAAGATGGCGAAGCTAGTTTTGCGCTAGCACTACAAGAGGGTTGCAAGCCACCTACCCTTTCTAGTTTCTATAATCTCTAATGTAGCACACAAGGCTATGTCACTAGTTACTCCTAGATGATAAGCTAAAGCTAAGCAAGTGAACTATACAAGAACAACTAAGCAACGATAAGTAAAGGATGTGATGGAAGATTATACCGTTGGGTAGAGGATTGAGTCAATCACAAATGAAATCACTCAATCTGTCACACCCGGATTTAACGAAGTGAGACAAGCGTAGAATCAAGAGACAAATGCTTAATAAACATAGCGCAATATTACAGAATATACCTTAAAAAGCAACACAGCGGAAAAAACAACTACGAACACCGGGTGTAGACTTCACTCCATGACCAAACTGACTGTTTGATCATAAGTCTAAACTTCTCCTGAGGTGTGGAAAATAGCGAGTGAGTCCATGTCGAACTCCGCGAGCATAGCAACAAGGTAGTATAGATCCCATAAACTCATGATCAATGTAACATAATAAATATAAAGTATAATCGATAAGTAAATGAACATCTTAACATAACAAGAATCATCATCTTTAATGTAGATGTCTCCAAGACCACTCGTGTCCGTGAGCACGGCTAGTATACCAGTTTATTAAACTCTGCACAGAGGTATACACTTTCACTGTGAGTCATGATTACCCATATGCCCGGGGCGGCCAATCCCCAAAACACTCCCAAAGTGAGCAGGCAGGGTTCACTATAAAGCCTTTCAAAGGTTCGTCTAACAAGTTAGGGCCGCTAGATTTCATCAGTCAGTCTGTGTGATACAACCAGTCCCAGGGATCCACAGTCTGCTTTTCCCCATTTGCGCCACAAGGGTAACCTCTAACAAGCTAGAAAAGGTCCTCATACTGAGCTAAAGCCAGAGCCATATAGCCCTTACAGTTGTACTGTAAATCCCGGAGGTTCACGTACAGACAAGATCTTATGTTGCTAAAAAGTAATTTCTCAACCATCGTAGCTCTTATATTAATTAAGTCACAAGATCATGGTCACAGAAAAAAAAAACCCAAGCTATACTTGCCTTAAATCAAAATCCTTTCTCTGATCCAAATCTTCAATTAATAGCTTCTTGAATCTCCACGTAAATCTCACCGACTGGACTTGATCAATAAATCACCACACACGCATCGAGCAATCATACACGAAGCAAACAATGAATAATAATTAAAACAATACGCCAAACAATTAAAGAAATTTGAAAACTAACCTACTCGTTGCTACGAACACATAAACATGGAAAACACGTTAATCGAAGCTACGGTGAAAAAGATACATACACCGAAAGATTTTGTTGTATAAAACGGAAAATCGTAGGTATCATTTGTTTTAACTATATAAAATCATATATATAGGATAAAATACTTGTTATAGATATTCAAAAGTGACTTAGGCTAAATTACATTTAAATTTAGAAAATTAAAGGAAAAAATCAATAATATTTTATTTATAAATCTAGTTGCACAGTTATTAATCAAGTTAGATCTAAACTATGAAATTCCAGAGATTTGGATAAAGAAAACATTAATACTAATACGTAGTTCATGTTGTTATAAATCCATTGCAATTCGAACAAACTAATTCGAAATTAAAACAAATAAGTTATGAATTAAACGAGATTTTCTTTAATAAAATAATAGATTAAATCTAACCTCGAATCTTAAAGGTGGAAAACCTAACCAACAGTAGCACTAACATGTAGATTATGAAATTAAAAATCTTATGCAATTTGAATAGGTCAAAACGGAGTTAAAACATAGAAGATATGGCCTAAACAAGATAGTGGCAGTTTTATAAATACCTAGAATTTTAATTTTAAAAATAAATCAAAATCTGGTTTTTAATGTGATCTAGACGGTGGAATTCAAGTAAATATTTCTTCTTCTTCTTGGAGTAGAACGTATGCTCACGAGCAACTATGGTGGAAGTTTCGGCTTGTGCTAGGCAGCCTGGTGGCTTCGTCAGACGGCGGTAAGAGAAGGGGGAGAAAATATAATTTGCTACGCGAGGGATTTTCCAAACTAGGGGCTCCCTTACGATAGTTTTGATATGCTTTGCCTATGGGGTTGGTACATATATATAAGGAGGAAGACTCTCCACCTTTACGTCAACTAGCGATACAGTACTAATTGATGTTGCACCCTCCACCTTTACTAATGGGTCTAATTAATCATCAAAGCTCATTAGTAAATAAATGTATGGGCCTTTGTGATTTATTAAGATTATTGCACATGGGCTTTGAGCGTTGGAAAAAAATGAGAAATTTATTATTTTCGGAATTAATTATTTTTGTTATAAAATAATTCTAGAAAAGTCCAGAATTATTATTTAAACCGCGAAAAATACTCCGAAAGCTCCGAAAATTCGAGAAAATTTTTCAGAGACATTATGGAACATGAGAAACCCAAATAAAGTATTTGGAGCTCATGATAAGATATTTTAGAGCATCTAAAAATTAAATTATGCTCACAGATAAGTGGAAACAAACTACGTAAAAAGCTGAAAAATTCCTAAAAAGTTAGTAGAGGTTGATTGACATATGAGAAACAAGAAAATTGATTGTAGAAAAATAATATATGTATATCGGGAAAGGAAAATCGACCTAAACGCATTTTGAAAGAACATCTTGAATTTATTTTGATCTTTGGTCAAAACCAAGCAATACAAAAACACAAATGCATCAGAATGAATGCATCAACAAGTTGCTAAACCTTATGATAAATTTTAATTTAGTAAAAAATATTATTTTCCTATGTTTTCATGAGCACAAAAATTCAAAAATAACTCATTTTAGCTCTATTTCCAAAGAAGCAAATTTTAGGGTGTTACACAATCACAAGAGAGAATACCGATAGAGACCAATCACTTCGGAATCAAAGATGACATAATGATTTTTTACCAAGGTTCACTTGCTTGCCGGCAAGCTAGTCCTCGTTGTGACGATGCACTCACTCGAAGGTTCACGCGCTAATTGGCATCACACGTCAAACCCTTAATAGAGTGCCGCACAACCAACACAAGAGAGGATCACGCAAGCCACGCGTATTCCACTAGAGTACCTTTTGGCTCTCCGCCGGGGAAAGGTCAAGAACCCCTCACAGTCACCACGATCGAAGCTGGACACAAGCACCTTCCTCCGCTCGACGATCCTCGCTGCTCCAGGTCGTCTAGATGGCGACAACCACCAAGCGAATTCCGTAACGAAACACAATCACCAAGTGCCTCTACATGCAATCACTCCAGCAATGCACTTGGATTCTCTCCCAATCTCACAAAGATGAAAAATCTATAATGAAGATAAGTAAGAGAGGTTTGGCTATGCTCATAAGGTTGCTATGTCAATACAAATGGCCAAGAGAGAGAGTAAGAGCCGGCCAACAAGCTTATATAGGAGCCCCCTACGAATAAAGCTGTTGGGCTCACTGCACAGCACAAATCGGGACGACCGGACGCGCCGGTCCGGCCTGACCGGACGTTGTGGGCGTCCGGTCGCTGCATTGCGACCATCCGATGCGCGCCACGTATCATATTTTAAATCTCGTACATTAGATCGTAACGGTCACTTGAAATGATACAGCGCTCAACATAGATTGACCGGACTCATCGCTCGGCACGACCTGACGCGACAGTAGAGTCCGGTTACTCGCTCACGCGTTCAGCCACGCACCGTGTCGACCGGACATGCCGGTCCTGTGACTAACCAGACGCGCTGGTCAAACCGAGCCACGCACCATGCGCCAAGTCCGGACGCGACAGTACTTCACAACGGATGTCACTGTGTCAGCGTCCGGTCGTTTCTAGTAAGCATCTACATGCGACCGGACGCGTCAGGTGCACTACAACCGGACGCGCCACCGCGTCCAGTCACAAGACCGAGACTACGCACACACGGAGCACTGACCGGACGCATCCGGTCATTCAAAGACCGTGTCCGATCCAGCTTCCGGTCACCCCAGTAACCTCTATTCGTCTCCGTTTCCTCACCTCCGGCGCAACGGGATCCTCGTGCGGAGAAACACCATGCTGCAGCTCGGCCTCTTCAAGGTGGAGAAGGTAAGCAGCGCCGGCCTGAGTCCGTCTTCCCGATATGTGTTGTTCGCGTTAGTGGTGGAGCCGAGGTTTCGCGAATCTTTGGGAGGATGCGGGCTAAACGGTTAGGTTCTGTTTGAGTTTTGAATCTCTAGAACCATTCGTCGATTTCATGGTCTACAGGCAGCGTCAGGCGCGGTTGCGTGCCAACTGATGGACGCGGCGCATCCCGGTGCCGTGCCGATGCGCAAGGTTAACTTCGACGCCAAGACGGAGGCATGATCCAGAATTACAAGGTCCTGTAGGATGTGTTCTACAAGCTCAAGATCACTAAGGTGCGTCACGGCTTGGTTTCTCTCCCTTCTCTTGTGCTGAAACGATTGAACCAGTTTGCTTCATGCTCTGAATGTTCAGTGCTGATGAGAGTTGATTCCAGTTGTGTGATGTGACATGTGCACATGTTATGCAGTAGCGTTAATTTCTGGGCAAGAACTTGTTATGCAGTGGTGTTAAGGTCTTGTAGGATCCTAATTTTTCTCTGATTCCTTTGCTAATTCGAAGCAATGATGCCATACTTACTGTGCTCTAATTTTTGCACGCCGTGTTGTTTGGTAGCTTTAGAATCTGACAACAACAATGAAACACTCTACAGTCTGCAATCTGACGACAATCATGAGTTAGGCTGTTATACTTTGTAGTAAATTAGTTTTTTCTTGTTTAGGTTAAATACTCACTTGATGTTGTTCAAAATAGGCTTGCTGTGATCTGCTCGCCACCAACCCCTACCCTGCTTGCCGCCAACCCCTAACCAGCCGCCAATATTAGAACTGTTGCTACCTGGTTCAGATCATTTTGATTTGAATTCCTTTTTTCTTGTGTTTGTGCAGAAAGTACACATGGCTGGGATCATTAGGCATTACAAGCTCCTCGAAATGGTTGCTGAGCAAGGAGTGGAATTTCATTCAACTGTACCCAACCTTTGTCGTGCCTATTCTGAATTTAGGCCAGTGCATGGAGATGGAGAGTGTTTCTACAGGAGCTTCATATTTTCCTATTTGTAAGTGTCCTCCTCCCTTTTCCTTTGAATAAAATTTAGGTATAGTGGTTAACACAATAGTTTGTGCCACTCTAAAACAGGAGCAAGTTCTTCATAGGCAGGATACACATGAGGAACACTGTCTTCTTTCTCGTCTTGTCGTGTTTTGGGTACCAGTCACCATCTTTGCAGCCACAAGCCCAGTGCCCATTCTGGTACGGTATTTCTTTCTCCTCTTGTCGTGTTTTGGGTAAGGAACTCATGCAACTTTAGTTGGCCATATGTTTACTCAGCTGACTACACATCCGTGTATGCAACAGAACTGGGTTTGGGAGATGTATTAGTGCCCCAGATGAACCGTTCTCTCTGTTTATGCTAGATCAATTTTGGTCTTTTTGCTTTGTGTGCACATTACTGTTTTCCTCTTAGCAACCCAGCATTAGCTGATTCAGCCTTCGGGTTTCTTAGATACTATGACTTATTTAGTGGGTTATATTTTTCGTTTAGGTTCGATTAGGTTGGCATGATGCTGGTACAATTTTACAGCATGTTGACATAGGTTCAAATTTAAATTTATTGGAAATGTAACAATCTAATGCTAATAAAAATACATGGTGAGATAAGTTCATCTTCACAGAGCACCAATAATACGATATAATTAGAGAAATAAAAGAGATCATGCTTCTTCCCTACACCAATATAATGCACCCATGCTGCTTTGTTTGGTCCTCTGATGAAATCACTAATGTTTTGTTTCTCCTACTTGCTTATAAATATTTTCTTTCTCAACTACTATCCTATAGCTGTTGCTTACTGGTATAAGCTGCACAGACAAGTGTTATGTTGGTCAACTACTATCCTCAGACAACAGCAGCAAGCTCAAGATGCTGCTACTCAACTGCGGTTATCCACGCTATTTGCCCTCTTCCCTTACTGGGACGGAAGCCTGAACTTGTAAGACACCAATCTCTGCCCTACTCAGCTGCCATAAGACCATTGTATCATCTTCTTTCTATTTCTTCTTGTTAGCTTGGTATAATAATCTCTCCTGGTTTGCAATCTAATTCACTGGTGTTGAGAACAGATGGGTTGCTTTGGGCTTTAGTAGGGTCTGAGATATGGTGGGCACCATTTGTTTACTCGCCCACATGTTATTTGATGAAATGTCTCACCTAATAAACAAATAAACAAGTGAACCTTGTATCTTGGTTTTTACTCATCATTGAATTGTTGAAGGTGTTACCGCTGCCTCTCTGCTTGCAAATATATGCTTTTGTGCTCAAGTGTTATTTCTGAATGTTCTATTCCTAAGTTGATTTTTTTACTATTAGGATGGGAGCAGTGACTGGATCGGATTGCTACAATTATGTTATTACCATGCAGTTGGCGTCACTTCCAACAAGCATTCTATAAGAGGAAGGAAGCTGTTAGTTTCATGTGATACAACTGATGCTGAAAATGGTGCACCTCAGGTGGCCCCTAGCATCTCCTCCGATCTGCAGGTAGAGTTCTTGGCTAAATATAGACTGAATCAAGTAATATGAGTGCTGACACTACTTGATCCTGTAACTTCTAAATTCTGATCCCGTGAATTCCCATGGTTTCAACATGGCGCGTTATATGTCTGGTTCTTACAATTTGCTAAATGTTTTAGGTGCACGTACATTGGCTTTACCAGAAGCGTGGTGGTGTGCTGGACTTCCATATTCAGTTGCTTACCATATACAATTTTTGTTGATTTGCGATTGGGGACGTGACAGAGATATTGTTTAGATTTAGGCATGTAGCTGGTAGGTTATGAACAAAAAAGGGAATTACTGATAAAATTTTCTGTACAAGATGTGGTCATTTGTTAGTGGTGCTGACTTGAGAACTAATACAAGTATTTGTTCATTCTCATCTGTGATCTCTTGTTGGAAACAAATAATATCACATTGTTGTCTCGCAAGCGCACACTCTACTAACCGATTCTGGGTTTTGCTGTATTCACTGAAACAGCGAGTAGATAGGCTGCAGGTACAAGAGTTATGTCTTGATTAGTTTCAGGGGTGTAAAGTTTTGAGGTGTCACATCGGATGTTTTATGAGATGTCGGAAGAGGTGTTCGGATACTAATAAAAAACTAATTATAGAACTCGCCTGTAAACTGTGAGACGAATTTATTAAGACTAATTAACCCGTTATTATCATATGTTTACTGTAGCACAACATTGTCTAATTACGGACTGATTAGGCTCAAAAAAAATCGTCTCGCAAAATATACGCAATTTGTGTAATTAATTATTTTTTTAAGTCTACATTTAATACTTCATATGTGTGTCAAACATCTGATGTGATAGGGTAGGGGAGAAACTAGAAGTCCCACCATTATTTCGTACCAGTGAAGCTGACGCATCTTAATTGCTTCTGACCAAATGTTTAGTAGCAGCAGTACTATCATATTCTTCCTGCTGCTCATAATATGATTTTGTCTTGCATATTTTCAGGAGACTACTGAGGATACGATGACAAGTGGAGAAGCACTAGCATTCATTGGATTTGAGGAACAGGATAATGTCAAACTGTAGAAGTAAGCAAGTAGCCCTGATAGAGGAATATTTTTAGCCAAATTATTTATAACTGATCAATTGCAATTGCAAATATTATCCGTGACATATTTTTTTCCCATTGTGTTGTTTTCATGTGTATCCCTCAAACGCAGCCGTGGCGTTAGCACGGCACTATACTAGTCTCCAAGCGAAAGGTGAAAAGGCACACACATAATCCTTATTATAAATAAAAAAGGAACACGTGTAACTCTACATTCTTTTTTTTCATAATTTAAACCGATTTAACAAGGCATGGAATGATATTATTTGAACAAGGAAGAAGCTATGCAGCTCATTCCAGAATTATTCGAGGCGGGAAGCGAAACCCAGCGGTGAGGTCATCCAGCACCTCAGCTCGCTCACACTCGTGCCACTCCCGGCGCCGTGGGACGATCTGCAGCGCCCCCAGCTCCTGCTCATCGTCCCTGACCTCGCCGTCAAGCAGGTGCATGTGCCTCAGCAACGGCGACCTCTTCATGATCAGCCTGACCAAGCCTGTTTGCCACCCCAATCCTTCGAAGCCTGCCACAACAAGCTCCTTCAGGCGACGGTTCTGATGTTGCTGCGCATCGGCATCCAGACTGTCACAAAGATCACCTGAGCCTCGCTGCTCCGAGTTGTTGTCAATCTGTCAGATTTCAGAACAGTTGGGTTTACAGTTAGTATTTCCAACATCCATGCGCACATGTTTTCAGTAAGTTTGGTCAAGAAAAAACGTACATGAACATGGAACGATTCCAAGGCTGGTGCTGCACCAAGCAGTAGGAGAATCCATAGTACGTCCCAGTTCACTGGGACATTTGCGATGAACAGTTTTTTGAGCTGACCACCAGGAACAACAAAAGGTTCGATCCACATCTGTATACATAAATACACAATGGTTTTTACATGACACAGCAATGTCAATACACAATTACTTAAGTATGCATAAGAGATAAGAGATGATTACTCACCCGGGGCCCTTTGAACTGCAGAACAAGGGAATCTAGCGGTGGGATCCTTTTGAAGAATTTGCTCGGTGGATATGTCCTACTAGTACCAGATTCATCATCGATGTCGTTATCTTCGGTCTGTAAGTAGTCCAAGCTCACATGCCTAAGGCGAGGCACCTCACCATAGGATAACTTGGTTGGGCGACCACGGCAAACCAAAGTCTCAAGACAAGGCAGAGACATCAGATATATTTTCCCAAAGCAGCACCTATCCACTTGCAGACTCTTTATCTTCGATGTTGGCACAAAGAAACGTAAAGCAGCCTGGCAAACACGAGAAGACGTGATACTGAAATCCCTTAGCTCCATGCAGTTTCTAAGAATTTCACTGATCATTCCCATATATGAACCTGCACCCAATGTGAGCTTGGTGAGCCTCTGTACCGTCAGGCAGTTCCATGAACAAATAGGCTGGCAGTTGGATAGCGTAAGCCGCTCCAGACGAACGTTCCGGTATCGATCCAGCTGCTTGAGGTTATAGCCCCCACAATCGCCATCAATAACAAGCTCAAAGTCCTCAACGCCCCACTTGGCAATGGCTGCAGTGACCCATTCATCAATGTTTTCATGCCAACGCCCCAGCATTTGTAGCCTCAGCTTGTGGACAGGCCGGTGCTGACGCACATTCTTTGGGGCCAGAAGGAATGCGTTCACCTGCTTGACATAACGCCTCATGGCCCGGCGCTCGTAGCGTTCCAGGATGGCTGTGAAAGGCCTGATCTTGGCCATCCAACGCTCATGCCGAGCCTTGATGGCATAGATGTCAGTCAGCTTGTGCATGTTCTTCTCTGCCTCGTATGCTGCCATAGCCTCCATGTTAAGGCGTTTCAGGCGGTGATAGCGTGGTGGGAGGATGTCATCAACAGCGATGTTATAGGATGTCGGCAGACGTCGAGGAAGATCACGCCATCGCTTCGAAAGGATGGTGGTTATCATTGTTGAGCGTGCATCCAGCTTGTCAAGGATCGTGAGTAGAATCTCTTCAGGTAAGCTACTGATTCTGTCCTCATAAGTGGTGGATTTCTTGCTTGTATGCATCTAGATTTGTTTTGATGAGAAACATGAAATTCTTGTCAGTGAATGCAAGATACTGTAGAAACTAATCATGTGTTTGGTTTGATGAATCACTTCGTTCATCATGAGTCAATTTCCAAATTTGGTGGAAAGACTTTATTCCTCTCATACTAGCACTAATTATTAGCAACGATGGATCAAACCCACTCCATTCCAAAAACCAAACAAAAAAGTGAGAAGCGAGATTCCTCAAACCAAACACTCTATATAAGTGTACCACTATGCAGTCCTTTTGATAAAACACAGTTAGCTAAAACATTGAAGTAATCCAAAAAAAAAAAAAGGAAAAACTGACGGTAAATAGTCAAAGTTCAATACTCAAATGCTTGAAAATTACATCAATTAAGGTCTGATATGATAATAAATCGTGAAAAAAACCTAAAATCGAAGAACTGCAGAGTGACGAGGGCGTACCCTTTTGGTTGGTTTGGAGTGCGGGGAGGCAGCGGTGACGGCAGACAGATCGCAGGCCTTCCGAAGCTGGCGATAGCGGCTAGGAGGCCTCTCCGAAGCCATCGGTTTCGGAAGGTGATGGTCGCCGGAGGGAACTAACAAATCGAGCTAGGGCCTAGGGTTATCTAGAGGATGGCAGCGAGGCGTGGTGGTGCTTTCCGATACGGTCGTCGCAATCGAGTAGGACGGAGATCCTATTCGTGGTCGACTGAACGGGGGGTCGTGGCTGCCGTCTTCCTCCATAGATGTCCGAAAAGGCTCCCCGTCACCATGGACGGAGGCCGTGCGGCCGCGGCGCCGCGTGAAGTAGAGGATGGCTGAGAGAGTGTGAGGGGTGAGTTTGGGATCGATTCTTTTTTTTTTTTTTTTTTGAGAGGAAGGTCCAGTTAAGAATGCAATTCTAGTTCATTTTTTTTATTTCCGTGTCCAATATTTGACTGAATATATAGATAAAAGTATTAATATTTTTGACACTAAATAAATATATTATGAAAATATATCTCATAACAAATCTAATGATACTAATTTTATGTCATAATTATTTATATTTTTATATATATAATTAGTTAAACTTGACATACTAAAACATTGTACTGCACTAGAATTACATTCTTTTCAGGACTGAGGGAGTACATAGATAAAGTCTGGTCTCCCAAGGAGCCAAATATGTCTCTATGGTGCCATTGTACAAACACTTTTAGCAAGAACATGTGCCTCATTGTTATAGACTCTACCCTCATGCTTAAAAACAACTTCATGAAACAAAGTTCTTCTGACATTAATTTCCTTCAAGATGGTGGAGTAAGCACACCAGCTTTGCTTCTGCATATTCATTACTACCTCCATACAGTCTGAAGCTATTACACATTTCTTTGCACCCAGATCAAGTGCCAGCAGAGTTGCTTCATTGCAAGCCAATGCTTCAAGGGAAGGAGGGTCGACAAGACCATTAATAACCATTGCACTGGCAGCAACATAGTTCCCTGAGCTGTCTCTACATATGACACCAATAGCTCCTTTGTTTTCAGAACGCGCCACCGCACCATCAACATTAAACTTCAGAAAACCTTCAGGAGAAGGTATCCATTTGGGAGTGGCCTGCTTGTTTCCTATTGTTTTTGTTATTTTACTGTCTTCAGAGAACCCGGCTAGTTCCATGTCATCCATGAATTTGGAAATAAAAGCAAATGTTGATAGGGGGCTTTGGAATAAATCCTCATGTAATGCCTTACGCCGAGCTCTCCAAATTGCCCAACAAATGATTAACAGTTTCTGGAAATCCTTTTTAGATAATGTTTCTTGCATAAAAAATAACCATAGCTTTAGATTATCAATCACAGATGTGGCAATATGTTCTGTGAGCTCCTCATCTACCAGTGCCCAAACACACCTTGACATAGCGCAATCAAAAAGAGCGTGCCTCCATGAGTCAATATTGGCCCCACATATTTTGCATCCACACTGATCACTCATGGACCTTTCTTTACAAACTTCACCAGTGGATAAAGAATTATGTGCAAGTCTCCAAGCAAAAATACGAATTTTTGATGGTACCTTGACCTTCCATAATTATTTCCATCTGTTTCTAGTTGCTTCCGTGTCTGAACTTTCAGCATTAGAGTCAAGCCAATCTTGTCGTTGATTCCTAGTATGGACAAGCATTCTGTAAGTAGATTTAACAGAGAAAACTCCACTCCTTTCATAATGCCATGCCCAAAAATCATCTTGTCGGGAATAACTTAAAGGAATGTTTTTGATTACCTGGGCATCAAATTCATAGAAGTACTTCTGTATGACATCCTCCTTCCACTGCATAGATGTGTTATCTATTAACTCACTAACATACCTTGGCGGATTTGATGCTTTAATTGCAATAGGCTTCAGACCACCATCCCTTGGTAGCCAATTATGGTCCCATATTCTAGTAGTTTCACCATTACCAATTCTTCTAATCAAGCCTTGTTCGAGTACGTCCGTCCATCAAGAATAGCTCTCCAAATTTGTGACGGTCTACTTCCCAGGGCTGCATCTAAAAATTTATTATTAGGAAAATATAAAGCCTTCAGTAGCCTGGCACTTAGGGATTTCGAATTCTGCATGATCCTCCAAGCCTGCCGGGCAAGTAGGGCCAAATTAAACATCTCAAAGTCTCTGAATCCGATCCCGCCAAGATATTTAGGTTGAGTTATCTTTTCCCATGACACCCAGCAGGTTTTCCTCTTCCCTTCCTTACTACCCCACCAAAATCTTCGAATCATTGCATTGATTGCTTGGCAAAGTCCTCTTGGCAGCATAAAGCATCCCATAGAATAAGTAGGAACTGCTTGAGCTACAACTTTGATCAATACTTCTTTGCCACCGGCTGAGAGACATTGTTCCATCCATCCTTGCACCTTATGCCATACTTGATTTTTTAAATATTTGAAGGCCCCATTTTTGACCTGCCCACATCAGTAGGTAATCCCAGGTATCGTTCAGTAAGAGCTTCATTATGCACATTAACCTTTTGTTTCACCTGCTCCTTGGTGTTCTCACTGCATTTTTTGCTAAAGAAAATTGATGATTTATCATAGTTGATTCGTTGGCCTGATGCATCACAATAATCAGCAGGCATTGATTGAACTCCTTCCGCAACATTTGCTTTCGCCTTGAAGAAGAGTTTGGGATCGATTCGATCGGGTCTGTTTGGTTTGCTTCCCAGACCCAACCATGCAGGCCCACCGATTTTTTTTATTTTTTTAGTCCTTCTTTCGAAAAATATTCACATTTCGACTTTTGGGGGCGTCTTTTCGTTTTCGGGGCCCTAAGCTCGGCGTTGTAGTAATTGGCGTCGAGGTTACACGTTTCAGAGCCACAGTCATTGACGTCAAGGTCTAAAATTATTTTCTACATGGCGTTGACGTGGCTGCTTGCATGGCGTGGACGTGATGTCAGCTCAGCGCCGTAGATCTTAGTGTCGAGCTCGGCGCCACTTTGATTGGCGCCAACCTGATTTGCAGGTGCAGCCGTCTCGTTTGGTTGTTGTGCTCGTCCAGCCTGGTCTCCGAGAGAAGCTGTTTGGTTGGCTTGATGGAGCTCCTCGTACCGCACGCTCCTCTCTTGTCTGAAGCAGGTCGTCCATCCTCCCCGCATGCAGCCGGTCTAGCTCGAACGAAGAATTTTTGCGCATGGGAGAGCCTGGCCCGATGGGAGCTTTTGCATGGAGGCAGCCTGGCTGACACCCTCGGCCAGCCAACGAATCAGGAGGTGTTTAGTTATCGGGTGTAAAATTTTTGGACGTCATATCAGATGTTTTGTAAGATGTCGGAAGAGGTTTTCGGATACTAACAAAAAAAACTAATTACGGAACTCGCCTGTAAACTGTGAGACGAATTTATTAAGCCTAATTAATCCGTCATTAGAGCATGTGTTACCGTAGCAGTTTAGTGTCTAATCATGCCCTAATTAGCACTACAAGAAATGTATTGGTTTATGACGATTATAGCATGACATTTGATGAAAAGGTCACTAAATCGATTTGTTTATGAAGTTTTTTTTTGGAAGCATTTCAACTTAGTGATATAACTAAATAAACGTCATAAAAAACGTCTTAAAGGTAGTCACATTCCATATTGTGACAATTTTTGTCTTGTCAAAAACACCAACTGCAGTCGTCATAATTATACAAAAAGAATAGTGTGTCAAAAAGTATTTTATATGACAAGAATGATGTGTCATAACTTCTAATTTTTTAAATATTATTGTCCAAGATGGTTTATGGGCTCAACCACCTCCTAGTCAAGTGGGTCCTACGTGCATATATTTTTTTCTGGTATTTAACCCAACCTCGAGTGCGCAAGTGGAGAAGCCCAGAAGCAGCCGTTACACGTGTATATACTTAAGCAGTAAATACAATCACGAATGCTGCCGCATATTCCGCATACATATATGTATATAAATTAGCACACTTGAGAATGAATTGTATGTGGACTGGTGACAATATTTTGGCCCATTACATACGTATCCATTGATCAGGTTCGTACGTATATACGTTCACATTTGTGTCGTCCGGAGGTCATCTTTGTACATCAAGTCTCGCTGAGTCATCTCAACAAAAACCACGAGGAACATGTGACATTCAACTCATGGAGCCCAGCCTACCACTTTCCCGTGACTGAAGCCCAGCCTGGCAGCAGCAGACGAGCCCAGCCTCCGCCTCCCAGCAGACCAGCCCACGCACACGCAGGAATCAAAAAAATCTGCCTCCCAGCAGACCAGCCCACGCAAACGCAATAATTAAAAAAAAATCAAAGCCCCGACGAAGGCTCGAAATCGTAACCTGAGGAAGCAGAGACTAAGGATAAACCAATAGACCACAGCAACTATTGTGTGAGGTCGTACAACTTATTACTTCTGATTATTAGCAGGAGCGTGCTGAACTAAAAAAAATAACCCAACCAAAGTCTGCTCGTCACTCACAGTCGCAAGCGCCATTGCGGTTGCGGCCGCTCCTCGCGCAGTCGCGTTCGCGGTGTGCGGCTGCCTGCGTCGTCCGGATCCGGTCTCCGGTGGCGCTGCGGCGGCTCCCTGCTCTCAATCGCCCACTCCCTCTCGGCCTCTCCCATCTCCCTCCCGGCGGCCTCCCCGGTCCCGGTCCCGGTCCCGGTCCGGCGGATCCGGCCTGGGGTGGCACTGCTAGTTGTCATAGCGTAATTATATGATTTGTGCGCCTTTTGACCATATGTTCATATGCTCTTGTCCAGAGTCATTTCTCTATTGATCCAACCAATAAGAAAGCAGTGGAATATGCATGCATTGATTTGCTCAAAAAAGGACAGCGGAATATGAGATACTTGTTGAAGAAGAAGTACTTTAATGGCATAGCAGCTAACCAAGTAAGAACCACTTCACCATTGGACACTATGACGGATGAGCAGTGGAAAGCACTAGTGGACATGTGGTCTACCCCAAAGCACAAGGTATCCTTCATAAATATCTTTCACAAATGTTGACTTCAAAAAAGAACCACCCGTCCATTAATGTTTGCTTTTCTATAGGAAAAATGTTTGAAAGCTAAGGATACCCGTGGGCTAGTAAAGTACCAGCAGAAGACAGGATCTCGGTCCTATATTGCTCAATGCTATGTCACAGTAAGCTACTTTTATACTTTCTGGTGTCAATGAAGTAAATTTCTGCTGCTCAAATTGCTATTTTTAGTGAACCTGATTGCAAATGTAGTTCTGTAGTGCCATTAATCTTTATTTGAAGTAGGCTAGCAAATGCATAGATGCAGATTGTTTTGTTTCTGCATGTTCCGATGATGAACTAGTAACTAGTAAATAATTAAATGCATTGTGCCTCGATTAGCTGACCACTAACTGTACTAAAGTACTGATTAACAACAAGGATACACACTATTGCTGTAGATCTGGATTGTTTCTTTTCTGCATGTTCAGATTATGAACTTAAATAATAAATAAATGCATATAGCATGTTAGATTTGGGTTGTTTCTTTTTTGTATGTTCAGCTCATATGTGCAAGTGTCATTTTGTCTCTGCAAGTTACTAGTGAATTATCTACAGAGCTGTATCAAGTCACATTGATCTGCACTTGCTTATTGCCCATGGAATTCCTTGCATGTTTGCCAATTATTTGCAAAACTAATAAATAAATGTATTGTGCCTCAACTAGCTAATCATCACCGGTAGTCACTAGTAGTGAAGTATTGATTGATATTAAGGACACACATTGCTTTAAATGATTGTTTCAACCGCGGTTAACTTTCTTTTTCAAATGTTTAAACTACTGTTTACATGTTTTAGAAGTCTAAATTTAAGGATGACCCACCCACTGCGATTGACTTCTTCAAGGCCACACATTGCAGCAGTAAGACAGGATATAGTGAGGATGCACAAAAAGCTATTGTGAGTACATCTTCCTGTCTTCTTTTGTACTATGATGGATAAAAATTGGAATGTGAGAGACCTGACTTGCTTTGTTTTCCATGCTAGACTGAAATGGAGGCCATCGCTGCTCAAGCACCACAAGAAGGGCAAGCTGCAAAAACTCCAACCCAAGCTGTAGCTCAAGTTCTGCCAACCTCAAAATTTCTTCAAAATATTGGCATTGAGTCTGCAACAATGAAGAGAATTGCTAAAGCTGCTGAAGTTGCTAAGCGTGTACACGAGCTTGAGAGTGAATTAGTTGCTGAGAAGGCAGGAGCAGCAGAAGTTCGAGTTGAGATGGATGATCTGAAGAGTCAAGTAGAGGAGGAGAGGGATGCAAGAAAGAAGGTGGAAGAAGAGACTGCTAGGCTGAAGAACCAAATAAGTGAGATGCATGGTTTCTTTCGTTCTTTCTTTGCTGCCAACTCTGCACCATCTAATGCCCCACAGTAAGTTTCAAAACTTTATCAAATTAGTGTCTTGGCTGTCATTTTGATATGGACACATACCTGTGACCGAAGCTGTGGCCATGTATGCGATTTTGGAGTGACCATGGTAATCACTATAATGGCAAGTGTTCTCAGATTAGCATGTATCTAAGAACTTGGGTTGGTCATCTTATGTGAGAACTGAGAAGCCTATGTGTGGCTGGTCCAGTAATATTTTGGTCATGTGAGCCTGTTGTCATATTGGTCACATGGCTGTGAACTAATGGTCATAACCTCTTGGTTCTGTAATGAAAGGTTCTGACCTTGGAGACTCAACTGTGAATGTACTGCTTATATTTGCTGGTGAAATGGATGTTATTTGATATGCAAGATTTGTGTATTGGTTGTATTTGAAATGCAAGATTTGATATATTTGGAATGCATGTATGAATGTTTTTTTATTTATAAATTGTGCTGTTTGCCTGGCCCAATTAAAAGCTATTTGGGTTGGCCCAAATAAGTATTGGGTAGGTTCTAAACATCATAGAAAAAAGTGGGCTGGTTCAAAAAAAATTCGTATGGGCCATAAGCAGTAGCAAAAAGATCTGGGCTGGCCTATAAGATCTTATGTGGGCTCAGCCCAAGCAAGTTAGGTCGGGCTGAAATCAATAGAATTCAGATATGGGCTAAAAACAAGCTTCCAACCAGAAAATGGACTGGGCTAAAATTCAGCCACAAAGAGCCCACTATAAGACTGTTCTTACATGGGCTTTAGCAGGCCATGGTTTAATTTTGTGACTTAAAACCTATCGTCATAAATTTTTGTGACTTCTAAACCAATGTCATAGATTTATGACTCCAACATCAAAACGTCACAAATCATAGTTTAAGGCGCATGGTTTTTGACGCAAGCTTTTTCGTCATTCAGTCGTCATAAATGATGACCTATGATATAAATTGCAGATATTATGACAAAAGTAAAATGACATAAACCAACACATTTCTTGTAGTGTAGGTTCATTAGATTCGTCTCGCAATTTACAAGCAAACTATGTAATTAGTTTTTTATTTTGTCTATATTTAATCCTTCATGCAAATACCGCAACCATTCGATGTGATATTTTTGAAATTTTAAAATTTGGATCTAAACACTGCCTCAGTCGGAGCTCGCACCAGCCGAGCCTGGACGTAGTGAATGCAGGCAACCAAACGACCCCTAACTGATCGATAATGGACCTGAAAAAAGGTGCTTTCATATTTTTTTTTGCTAAGCTTTGTCTTTGTGGGCTAGCTTCTCCTGCCGCCCGGTTATTTTTCGAGGCCATGTGTGTTATCGTGTCTGTTGTTTTCGAACCCATACCCAGTAATTTTTCGAATTCCAGCACGCCTCTGCTGTTTCAGCCGTGAGTCTTTTGCCTGCCAAACCTGTGTCATTCATTAGTCGTAAAAAATCTCTCTTCCTCTCTAGAAATATCCATCCCACTCCTGGGTTCTTCCTAAGCCTGGGCACATTACCCGTTACCTATTACCCAAATCCGAAATATCCAAACCCGGATCCAAAATACCCGAACCTAAAATACTCAATCACTAATTCGGATATCAACTCTGGAAATCCGAAATTATTTTGGGTAATTCGGGTTATATGCCTAGGTAACCTGAAATTTAGCTAAAGCGTCACAAAGTCCCCAGATCCCATTCCCCACCATGTCTTCATGGGCATGGCCCAGCCCACCAAACTCCCCTGCGTGGCCAGAAACAACACAGAAAAAAACCTCTGCATCCAGACTCCAGCGGCAGCAGTACTCGCGACTCCATTCATGCTGGTCGTACACAAGATTTTCTTAGAAGGTCTACTCCCAACTCCTACTGACGTCAAAGAGAGTACGGAGGAATTGGCCATAATAGAAAAAGATACAATATTTCCCTGCATACTTACATTTACATATTCACTGCATATTTAAAAAAGATATTAGTTACATTTATCTGTCTAAACTGGTGTTTTTTATAATTCCAGGTAAAACGGGTATTACCCGAACCCGGAATATCGGGTACCAAAAAATTCGGGTAATACTATTTTGAGACAAACATCGGATAGGATTTTTGAAAATCCGAATTTCTCAAAACCCGAATTACCCGACCCGAATTTTTCGGGTGACCCAAATGCCCAGGCTGAGTTCTTCCCCTCGCGGCTTCCTGTTCATCTTCCATAAACGGGGGAGGCCCTGCTTGCCGCTAGCCACGGGAGCGTCTATGCAGTTGCGCCTCTCCCCTAGACGTTGAATCGAGTTTTAGTTTTTGGTGTTTTAATTTTCTCTGATTGTGTTTTGGTCGTTGTTGGTTCATCACCTCCCCTAAACCATCCGGTGGTAGAGCTAGCTCGTCTCCTCCAACCCGTCCTGTGGGAGAGCTCGTTCGTGCTGCTGTTGTCACGGCGCAGGTACTCTTCCCTTACCGAATCCTATGAGCATGTCGTTTGCGTCCGTTCATTTTTTTCTGAATGGATTTTGGTTTTTTTCCACATATGCAGTGATACGTACTTGGACCTTGCCTCCGGTGGATCGGAGGTTGTACGAGTGTGAGGTGGTTGGACGAGGTCTGGAGGTCGCGGCACGGCGGTGGGGCGCCGAGGCCGCGTGTGGGGGGGGGGGGGGGGGGGCTGAGGTGGCGGCTAGGGGAAGCCGAGTAAATTGATTACTCTTGCTTAATCTGTCCACGAGAATTACAACTCCTATATATGGCTAATTGCCTCTAATTATGGAAATAAACAAATAAAGATAAATATGGGCTTTTAGCCCCTAGCTCCTGCGCCTAATCCTCCTGTCGGATGTGGCTTTAGCCACTAATGGCCCGGCGCCTTTGATACTCGACGCCGGTCATAACATCTCTCCCCGCGTCGACAAACAGCTCGTCCTCAAGCTGGACATCGGGGTAGAGGGTTTTGAAGTCGTCGATAGCTTCCCATGTCGCAGCATCATTCGAAAGGCTGTGCCACTTGACCAACAGCTTCCAATGACCGCGGCGCAGTTGAGCGCGCACGACCTTCTCTGGGGCAGGTAGCAGGCGCCCCTCGGAGACGGGTGGCACCACCGCTGGGGTCGCAGGAGGATCACCACGCCACTGCTTGAGCAGCCCGACGTGGAAGACATCATGGAGGCGTGCAGTCTCGGGCAGCTGGAGACGATAGGCCACCGGCCCAATGCGTTCCAGCACGTGGAACGGACCGGCGTAGCGAGGACGAAGCTTGCCCTTGGCCGGCGTCGCGAGCGTGTGGGTGGGGCGGTGAAGAAGTCGGAGCAGCACTCAATCGCCCACAGCGAAGTCCACAGCCCGGTGGTGTTCGTCGTAGCGCTCCTTGGTGTGTTGTTGCGCCTGGAGAAGACGCTTTCAAACCTCGACCAGGAACGCGTCGCGGTCCCGGAGCATGGCGTCCGCGTCCTCCGTCTCAGCCGCCCCCTCCTGGTGGGGCAAAAGGGGAGGCGGTGGGCGGCCGTAGACAATCTCAAATGAAGTCGCCCGAAGCGCCGTGTGGTATGACGTGTTGTAGCAGTACTCCGCCCATGGTAGCCAGTTGACCCATGAGCGCGGCCTGTCACCGGTCGCACAGCGCTAGTACATGGCGATCACCTTGTTGACGATCTCGGACTGGCCGTCCGTCTGAGGGTGAAAGGCCGTGCTGAGCCGCTGCTTCACACCTGCAAGGCGAAACAAATCCCTCCACAAGTGGCTGGTGAAGACCGGATCGCGGTCGCTGACGATGGAGGTGGGGAAGCCATGAAGCCGCACAATCCCCTCGAAGAAAGCGCGAGCCACCGACGCGGCCGTATAGGGGTGGCTGAGGGCGATGAAGTGCGCGTACTTAGAGAAGCGATCCACCACCGTTAGGATCACAGACTTACCATGGACCTTGGGGAGGGCGTCGATGAAATCCATGGAGATGTCGGCCCACACTTGGGGAGGCACATCCAAGGGCTGCAGGAGACCGTCCGGCTGTGTCGTGGGCGTTTTGTTGCGCTGGCACACACCACACGTGCGGACGTAGTCTTGCACCAGTTTGCGGTCGCCGGGGATGTAGAAGTCGCTGCGCAGCCGCACGAGGGTCTTCTGGACGCCCTCATGCCCCATGGTGTGCGCCAGGGTCACCACCTGATGGCGCAAGTCTTGCAGGTCGGGAATGTAGACGCGTTTGCCATGAAGGAGGAAGCCGTCCGCGCCTGTCCAGAGCGCCTCCAGCGTCCCCGCGGCCTGCTGCTGCAGGAGGCTGCGTGCCACCGGGTCCTCCCGGGTGGCTGCCCGGATGTCGTCGTAGAGGGCGAAGGACGGCCCAGACAAGGTGAACGCTGCCACTGCATCCTCGTCGCGGCGGGACAGCGCATCCGCCACCGAGTTGAGTCGGTCGGGGCGGTATGCCACCGTGAAGTCGAACCCGAGCAGCTTGCTAACCCACTGATGTTGCAGAACAGTGGAAAGCCGCTGGTCGAGCAGGAACTTCAAGTTGTAGTGGTCGGTGCGGACGAGGAAGCGGCGTCCCCACAAGTACGGCCGCCAGTGCCGGACCGCCTGCACTAGCCCGATGAGCTAGTCCTCTGTCATCCAAACACTTGATTCTGCAAATATTTGTTCTTCATTCATCAGATTGTAAAGGTATTTCGACACTATCTCATGCCTTCTATCCCTCCCCTGAATCATGCAAAAGAAATATGATGCTCAGATCCCTAATCTGTGTGTTGCGCTCTAAATTCATTTTGGATCTGTAGTGTTAGTGTCTTGGGTGGTTTGGATTTGCTGATTTATTTTTTCAGTCTTCTAGTTTCAGTTTAAGTAACTGACCCATCGTGATTCAGGTATTCAGGTTTTTAAGTTTTAGTATATTTGTTCAGTAGCGGTTTCAGTATTAGGTCTAGTAGAATCTATCTTTAGTTTAGGTTGAGTATAGTAGAATTTATTTCTAGTTTAAGTTCTGGTTAAGTTTAGTAGAACCTATTTTCAGTTCAGGTTCAGTTGAATAGAATATGTTATTAATTGAAGTTCAGGTTCAGTTCAGTTTAGTACAATCTATTTTCAATCTATTTTTAGTTTAAGTTCAGTTCAAGTTCAGGTTAAGTTTAGTAGAACCTATTTTCAGTTTAATTCAGTTCAAGTGCAAATTGTTTTAGTTTTCAAGTATTTAGCAGATAGTTCAGTTAATATTCAGAGTTTCAGTTAGTGCATCAGTTGACACAGGTTTCATTACGTGAATTGTTTTTTATGCAACAGTAAGACACCAGTCAAGCACATGAGAGAAATCATTAATGATCTCTATTATATTAATAGCTCTTCCTCACGTGATTAGCTTGGAGTAAGTTTGCAATGACCTGTTTATTTTGGCTAGTTCTATCTGTAGGTTGCAAACATTTAAAATAGCCCTGTTAAGAGAGTTTCAGATTTGGATTTTGGGTCAAGTAATCTGGGTTGTTGCATACCAGTTGAAGAATCTCCCAAATGACGAGCAATCTTGGTAAGAGTGAAAGAGTATCCGCTATTTTCCCTTCTCTTAATAACTTGGGTGAGCCTTTGTCTTTCAATCTTGTATAAGTTAAAGTGCATGCAGGAGAGCTTATGCCTACATGTCAACAAACGGCACAAGCTGTCCTATCCATGGTGGCGGACATCCAGGAAATGGGCGATCGTCCGGAATCAGCAGCTGCATCTCAGCAGCTGTCATGGCGCTCTCCTGCTAGAGGGTGCCTCAAGATTAATTTCGACAGTGCTTTCATGCAGCAAATTCGATCGAAGACGATGACTACGGCAGCAGAATCGGAGGTACTCTGTGAGCTTGACTCACAAGAGTAATTAACTCGGAGCTTTTTGAGGCCACAGGAACCATGAAGACCACATCGCCCAAGTCAGATTGCCACCAATAGGCTACCCATGGAGTGCACATGTACTAGGAAAGCTTATTTGTATTTTCATTAAATATGAATAAAGGTGTGTTCCCTTCTCTTTTATTTTTGTGTACTTTAGTACACAAGCACGCCCACGCATTTATTTTTATTATGCATAGAGAGATCCTCCTCCTTAGAGTGATTTTTCTATCAAACAAATTGGCATGTCCGGCGGGACATCGTTCTCCTCCCATCTTTGCTGCGCAACAATGGTTCTCGTCCTCACTCTCATGTCTACTCCAATATGCTGAGTGTTCGTTATGTTGGTGCTATTTTGGATGCTTCTACTAATATGAGGCTCCTATAACGATAGCCCAAGTGTGGCCCTTATTTAGGGCCATGCTGTTTTTTTGTGTCTGTTGGTATTTGTTAATGCACACAGAATAATAAAGGAATGATCCACAGGAGCACGAATACCGCTGTAGCACTTCACCCGGAGGTTTTAAATATCGTATCCACACAAAAATACGTGAGGTTAACTGGTCTAACTTAGCCCGGAGTAGCATAAGACTACAGAAGGTCGGGAATATAGAGGAAACTACTAAGATATTCGCGTTCTAATCTCAGTAAGCTATGTCTTCTACTATTTCATCTGAGGACATCGCATTAAGAAAAAGACATCATATAAGATGCTTTAACTTAGCAACCGGGTCCTACTAGGCCTATATATGATGTGTGGGCTATAAAGGACTCAGCAAGATTGTCACGCCCGCGATCTATCACACTTTCCAGCATATATGGTGCACACCTAGAATTACTACTTTAACCTATAGGGTCCTATAGATTAAACCACTCAAAAGAATTGTGAACCAGAAGAACAATATAAACAACGTGATTAAAGAAAAAAGAAGTTGATTACCAGAGAAATATCAGATGTAGATTAACTTTGCCAAGGTACAAACCGTAGAGGGAGCACCGACGGATCGGCATCTCCTCCAAAACTCTTCCCTCTCTCTACCTCTGTATTTCTAAAGACTAATCCTAGTACGAACTAATCTTCTATCGAATGCTGCTCTTGAGAGGTTGATCCTTTCATGGGACTCCTCTCAGCTGATCCTCACCAGAGAATATGAATTAGGGTTTTTGGATGATCTGAGCCAAGGAGCAGGCTCCTGCTTATATAGGTCGGTGGGATGAACGTGAGCCCTCAGATCAAACCGACTTAAGACAACGGATGTGATGCAATTTTCAAGACGGTGGAGGATCGACGACACAAGCCAGCTGACAGGTGGGGCCACCCTAGGTCGGCCGACCTAGCTCCTAGGTCGGCTGACCCGGCTCTATGCCAGGTGGGCCCCGCCTTCGGTGGCATGCCTTCTTATGTCTTCTAGATGCTTCTCAACTTGATGTCGCGGTGGAATATGCTTTTTAGCCCGACATCCTTTATATATTTAGCTCTTTTCCTATTTAATACCTGGAAAACAGTGATTCACCAAAACCTGTAGAATTCTGTCAGATAACCCCCTATTCTATGTTGATATTTTATTATATTCATCTTTTTCATGTTTGGTTGACGGTTTATAATTGATGTTACTGACCATCAACAAGCTCTCCCAAGCTTAACCTTTGTTATTCCCTTAGCAAAGCCAAACTCAGCCATGGATCAGGAGTTGCTACAAATGCTTTCACGCCTCAAAAGTACACATGCGTTCCAACAAAAATTCTCCTCCGGATTAGAATAGACTATTCTGAATTTTAAACTTACCCATATTACCTTCAACCATGGGGCCTGTAGCCTTCACTTGGGTCTTGAGTAATTGAAAGACAAAACGGTCAAGTCAAGCAATATGTCTCAAACTCTTAGTTCAACCATCATTCCAGAGTTTTTGTAAGTTTTTAAATAAAACTCAGAGATTCTATTGTATGACACTCTCAAGTCTCTCAATATGTGGTATTTGAGGATTCTTACCAAGACAATGATGATGTTATGTCTTCTCTCTCATCCTACAACTAAGACTTATATGGAGCTCATAGGTGGGAAAACAGTGCATATATACTTGCAAAGCATATATTGTAAAGTCAAACAATAGATCTAGAGAAACGAGCCATACAATCAAATCAAGATATACATATGTGTGAAATGTATATAAAGTGGATGTGGCTATGAATAGTGTAAATGGTGGCAAGGGTGAAAGCATGGTGAAAACTTAATTCTACTTTACTCCTTAAAAGAGTATCTCTCTTTTGAAATTTGGAAACACTTGCCACAGAACAGCTTATTCATCTATTTTTCTTTTAGATACTTATCCATTTTTTCTATATTTTTTCTCTTTCTTTCTCTCTCCACCTAGCATCACGGGCGAGCTGAGCTGGCTTGCCCCTTCATCAACACTTTGGCCATCTCGGCAACCCGACAATTTGGGCGCTGCAACGGTGTCTCGCTGATTCAGCAACTTGGCGGAGTACTGGCAGCCCTGAAGGCCGGTTGCATCGACAACCTGGACGCTTCGGCGACTCGGAGACGTCAATGAACGTCCTGAGTGGGCAGCTCCCATGACCTCATACACCAGACCGATGTGAGCAAAAGAAAGGTTGTTAACAAACAAGACAATGCATACAAAGATGATACGAAAGCTTGCATGCACTGTAGCTCTCCAGTGACCGAGATGCAAGTTACATGCATGTATAAGAAGGCAGCCACAATGGCGCCTCGGTGCTTCTTAGCATGAAGCCGCCACTCGGCTACTTCTACAACAGCAACACAGCCGGGACCCAAGGTGACAAATAATTTTAGAGAGATTTTGAGCACTCCAAGGCTGCAATTTTGTTGCGCCATCTCAGTCAAAAAAAATTGTATTTTCACCAGGTCGAGTTTGAATTTGCTCCGCATTCAAACTCAATTTGGTGGAGGGCATTTGTTCAACGAGATTTTGTACGAAATTTCTCTAATTAAGGGCATTTGTTCGACGAGATTTTGTACGAAATTTCTCTAATTATGTACTATCGAGAAGCTAGTATAGAAAAGATAAGAAGCTAGTAAGTAGTATGGGCTTCTTGACATAGTCTCGTGCACACAGTTGTTCACATATGCCAAAAGGAGCTACTAGCTAGCGGCTTGCATGTGCAGTTAACATACGTGCTTATATGACACAAGTATATACATGCATGGCGGCACGTATAGGTGCGCCCACGAGACACTCCTTCAAACAGTGGCGGACCCAGGATTTGGCTATGACTAGGGTCAAATTTTAGTGGCCAAAAATCAAGACCTAAATTTTACTATGTCCTCTTCATCTTGTACGCTATAATTTTAGAACGGAATCAAAACTCTACGGAGTGCAAAGGACTGAAAAGTGAAATTGGAAAAGGAAAGCGAAATGCAAACCCGGGCTGCAGCTGCTCGGTCCGCTAGGGGCTGCGGCGGACGGGCAGCCGGCGACTGGCCGAGCCGCCGAGGGTGCAGCGCTGCAACCGGCAGCCGCGTAGGCCGGACCTACGAGCCACCGAGGGCGGAATATAGAGGGCGAGCCACAGAGCCGGCGAGGGGCGGAGCACAGAGCGGAGGCCGGGAGACGTGAGCGAGGCAGTGGATGAGGACGAGGACGAGACGTGAGCGAGAGCGAGCGAGGCAGTGGAAGAGGACGAGACGTGAGCGAGGCGGCAGAGTCGGACGAACGCGCTGCACGGCTGCCTTATTCCCCAGCTCGCTGACTCCTTGTTGGGCTGTACGTTAGGCCAAAATCTGAAGAGTTGCTCCTAAAATTTCTAGACCGCGACTAGAGCCATGGCTCTACTGGCCCTAGTCCTAGGCCCACCCCTGCCTCCAAATATGCGGGAAAGGAGATAAGCTAACACGTTGCAGTGCCATGTATGCATGTATATGCATCGACGTTGCAATGGAAGAAGCTAGAATGTGTATATACGCCCAGGCTTCTCAAATACGGTGGAGCTCAAACACCTTTAACTAGCAAGCGATCAGAGCCCACCAGGCAACCACGCAGAACGTGGCATCCGTGATCCTGCACGTATTATACGACGTATAGGTGAAGCGGTGCATTGAGTACGATCTTGTACTTCGACCATAGTCTGGCCCGGTGAATTTTTGGGCCTGCAGATGAGAAGTCCAGCTGCAAACCAGAATTCTTCTAGAAGGGTTACCACATGAAGATAGTTCCTGGGGATAGATAAGCACGCACATGCTTTTCACCTTGTGCACGAGGAAAAGATCGGCGCCGGGTATCTCGGGCACGCTAACAAACTCTGGCGGCGCGTGCGTGCCCGCTGCTACCCTAGCCGCTGCCTATATAAAGAAGAAGCCCCAGGACTCCACAGAGGGGCTAATCACAATTCCACATTCAAGGAGTAGAAGCGCTGCCTGTCCAGGCGCACAAACGACGCCCGCAAGGAGATATGGCGCTCATGTACTCCATGGGTAAGCAATAAGATGAGTTTGATCTTGTTAATCTTGCATACACAGTCTGGCATCAGTTGGCCTTCCATGGAGCCGAAGACAAGTCACGCCTCAAGAACAAGCTAGCGACGGCACAGCCGAGTCGACCTACCGCGATGAAGGCGATCGATCCTCGGGCTGACGTTGCACCAGCGACAACGCGGCCGCCGTACGTGGAGCCTGGGCCTGCACCGTGGCTCCTGGACGCGCACGTCAGCTGTGCAGGCCCTGTGTGCGTACATGACGACCCGAAGCCGATACGCATGCACGGTGCACGTATCGATCTGTGCCCGCTACGCATGTGCATGTACGGACGTGTGGAGATCCATGCAAGTGCAAGCCTTCCTCAACTTGCACAGGTTCAACAGGCGCATGCACGGTGCACGTATCGATCTGTGCCCGGTACGCATGTGCATCCAGATCGAAAAGATTAGCCGGGGTGCCATAAGGGGGTGTTTGGTTCCCGAACTAAATTTTAGTTCTCATCACATTGAATCTTTGAACACATGCATAGAATACTAAATATAGACTATTTACGAAACTAAAAATATACGGTGAGGATAATTTGTGAGACGATTTTTTAAGCCTAATTAGTCCATGATTAGCACTAATTGCTACAGTAAAAATATGTGCTAATGATGAATTAATTAGGCTTAATAAATTCGTCTCGCGGTTTACTCACGGAATAAATTATTTGTTTTTTATTAGTATCCAAACACCTCATGGTCAAGATCAGTCAACATCCGACGTAACACGGATTAAAATTTAGCACCCCAAACCAAACACCCCCTAAGTGACTATACTATTCCTAGAAGCACCACACATGAGGTGACTGCCACCATACCTACATGAGTTCAAAGTTACTCGGACAAGCAGGTACAGGTAGCTACTGAGTCAGATAAAAACATATCAGCAACTTATTGTAACTTTTTAGAGATGCAGAACCTCTGCCGTAGTTGTTGCTGTGGTTACCAATGTGGTGTTTAAATTCATCAATACAATCCTCAACATCGTAGGCAACCTCTCGCACTTGCTTCATCCATATCTTAATTTGCCTACGGTGTTCATCTTTCTCAGAGAGGTCCTGAAGGAAGGCCATGATGCTCTCCAGCTCATCCTTCAAGTACTGCAGCTGACCTCGGACACCACCAACAAGCGCAACTTGTTGAATGAGGATTTGTAATCAGCAGAGCAAGGGTAGGAAGAATTTGGGGTAGGATTTGAATTGGGAAGGGAATTCAGGGTAGGCAGCAAAGCATTAGATAGGATTTCAGATGAGTCCTTAGAGGTAACGAGTTTAGAGTTTACAAATCAGATGCCCCTTCTCCAAGGGACTCCTCTCCTTTTGTATTACAGAGGCAGATGCCTCACCCCTGCGCATGCAAGCGCTACTCGACCCAGGTGTTGCTGTTGTAGAGGGCGTTGGGCTTCTTGGGCCTGGTTCCCCGGCGTGGGCCTTCAGGAGAGATGGTGGCCTCCTTAGATGTAGTTGTCGGATGATGTACAGTACTAACATCCCCCCTTCCTTGGAAGACTGCTTGTCCCCAAGCAGTGGCACGAGGGAACTCCTGGCGAATGGCATCGTAGTCCTCCCATGTTGCAAGAGTAATAGGGAGATTGTTCCACTTGATGAAGACTTGCTGCACTTGATTGGAACCGCGCGCCACCACCCGAGTATCCAACACCTGCTCTGGAGCCAACTTAATAGCAAAGTCATGAGGCAATACTGGTGTTACCTGATGTCCAGATCCCACAGCCTTCTTCAATTGAGAGACGTGGAACACGGGATGAATAGATGAATGCGCCGGCAACTCAAGTTTGTAGGCAACAGAGCCAACACGAGAGAGAATGCGGTAGGGGCCGAAGAACTTGAAGGCCAGTTTTTGGTGAGCTCGAGGGGCCAGTGATGTTTGCACATAAGGCTGTAGTTTCAAGAACACCAGATCGCCCACCTCAAAGCTCCTTTCCGAACGCTGTTGGTCAGCTTGTTTCTTCATACGAGCCTTAGCATGGTTAAGGTGATGCTGGAGAAGAGTATCCATTAAACGACGGTCAGTGGCCCAAGCTTGCACTTCTGGAGTAGTATCAGGAGTGGTCGGAACATCCAGAAGGCGAGGAGCATAACCGTACAAAGCCTCAAATGGAGAGCGGCCAATAGCAGAATGGGTAGAGGAATTATACCAGAATTCAGCATTAGATAGCCAAGAACTCCACTGTGATGGGCAAGCATGAACAAAACAGCGCAAATAAGTCTCCAGACATTGGTTGATACGTTCAGACTGACCATCGGATTGAGGATGGTAAGCGGTACTGCGAGAAAGCTGGACATCCACCAGTTTGAACAATTCAGACCAAGACTGGCTGGTAAATATACGATCCCAATTAGAGATGATAGACTGAGGAAGACCATGGAGGCGGTAGATCGTGGTGAAGAAAGCCTTAGCAACCCCAGAAGCAGTAAATGGATGGCGCAGGGGCATAAAATGTGCATACTTAGTCAACAGATCAGCGACAACCAGTATGCAATTGAAAGAGCCAGAGAGGGGAAGACCTTCGACGAAATCCATTGAGATGACGTGCCATGCTGATGCAGGGACCGGTAAGGGCTGAAGAAGTCCGGGTTGCTTTGTTCGGTCAGGTTTAGACTGCTGACAAACTGTACAGGCCCGAATGTAATTATGGATAGCAGATTTCATACCACGCCAAGCAAAACACTGCTTGAGTTTCATATGAGTGACTGGAATGCCGGAATGCCCACCCCAAGCACTGTCATGAAAGGCAGCAATCAAACGAGTGTGAACGGCCTCATTAGCGCCAATCCAGATACGGTTCCGATAACGGAGAACCCCTGCATGCAGAGTATAATTGGGCACGGCCGAAGGATCCAGGGCCAACTTAGCCAACAGATCTTAGGTAAAAGTGTCCCCTTCATAACTGGAAGTCACCAAAGCAAGCCAATTAGGCACCAGGGAGGTAATGGCGGCACATTGAGCATCAGGTGTAGGAAAACGTGACAACGCATCCACAGCCCTGTTGTCCGTGCCTTTACGATACACAATGTGGTACTGCATCCCAAGGAGCTTGGTAAACACCTTATGTTGCCAATGTGTATGGAGGTGCTGTTCTGAAAGCTGAGTGAGGCTGCGCTGATCGGTCAAGATGACAAATTCCTGGAACTGAAGATAAGCACGCCAAGTTTGGACTGCAATAAGGATAGTCATATATTCTTTCTCATAGGTGGACAATCCGCGGGACTTGGGTCCGAGACATTTACTGAGGTAAGCTAGAGGATGACCGTCTTGCATGAGAACAGCGCCGATACCCAGGTCTGAAGCATCAGTCTCGATGCAAAAGGGCTTTGAAAAATCAGGCAATGCTAATACCGGCGCGTGGCACAATGCAATTTTCAGTGTATGGAAAGCCATGTCATGTTCACTAGTCCAGACAAATGGAGAATGCTTTTTTAACAGATTGGTCAATGGTTTGGCAATTATCCCAAAGTGACGCACAAACTTGCGGTAATAGCCAGCCAAGCCCAGAAATGACCGCAGCTCCTTGGTGGATGTAGGTACAGTCCACTGGTGAATAGCCTGTAGCTTGGAAGGATCAGTCCCAATTCCATCCTCACTGATAACATGACCAAGATAAGAAATCTGGCGTTATGCAAAAGAGCATTTGGACAATTTCAGGTACCACCGGTCCCGAGCAAGTAACTGGAATACCAGACGAAGGTGCTGAAGGTGAGACTCAAAGTCAGGACTGTATATCAGAATATCATCGAAAAACACTAGAACAAACTGACGCAAATAAGGAGCCAAAGTAGTGTTCATAGCTTCCTGGAAAGTGCCGGGAGCACCGGTGAGGCCAAAGGCCATGACACAGAACTCAAAATGCCCAAAGTGTGTTTGAAATGCGGTTTTGAACTCTTCACTCGACCGCATCCTGATTTTATGGAAACCAGCTCAGAGATCGAGGCTGGTGAACCAGGAGGCTCCAACCAATTCATCCAGTAATTCATCAATGATGGGTACATGAAACTTGCCCTTGACGGTGATAGCATTAAGGTGCTGGTAATCCACACAAAAACACTAGGAATTATCCTTTTTCTTCACCAGAATCACTGGAGATGAAAATGGGCTAGTACTCTTCTGAATTATCCCCTGTTGCAACATCTCAGTCACCTGGCGCTCAATCTCTGTCTTCAGAATGGGTGCATAGCGGTAAGGCCTGATGAACACAGGAGTAGCACCTTCCATAAGAGGAATGGAGTGATCACATGAGCGAGGAGGTGGAAGCTCAGTCGGTTGCTGGAAAAGATCAGAGAAGTCCTAGACGATACCAGCAATTTCCGGAGGCAAGTCAGTAGGCATGTCATCAGGGGTCTCGGTTTGAGCTGCTGTCAAATGCAACACAGAGCCAACTGGAATCTGATCAGTGTCACCATAGAGGATGACTAGCTTGTCATCATAAGGAATGGAAAGCCAGCGCTGCTGCCAATGAATCTGCATAGGGCTAAAGGACTGAAGCCAGTCTAAACCAAGAATCATGTCATGAGTGGTCAGGGGTAATATCTTCAGATCGGTAACAAAAGAATAACCCTGGACTGACCAAAGAGCTTGTGGCATATAAGAATCAGAGAGCAAGATTGTGCCATTGGCCACCTGAACGCGCATGGGGTACGGCAGTTTACTGACCCCTTGTAGCTGAACGCTCAACTGTGAACTCAAAAATGTATGAGAGCTGCCACTGTCGACCAATATAGAAATTGGATGGTTCTGTATGCTTCCCTGCAATGACATTGTATTTGGACCAGCAGAGCCGGTAATAGCAGCCACAGACAAGTGCAACAGAACCTGATGTTAGGAGCAGACTGCACTGATTTCATATCATCACGATCACCGGCCTGCTGGAACAGATCAAACATCTCCTAGACAACATGTAACTGAACCAGAGGACCACATTTATGACCACGAAACCATTTGGTACCACAACGATAACACAGACCTTGAGCACGACGATGTTCACGAAGTGCATTGTACTTGTCTTCCGCCGTTGTCTTCACGAGATCAGGAGGACGATTTTCAGCGGCTGCTGCAGCCGCGGCCTTCACCGGAGGCAGTGGCAGAGGATGGGCGCCCAGTGTTGAAGACTTGTAAGAAGGAACATCCAACCGGCGAAACAGCTTCCTCGGGGCAGAAACCTCCTCCTACAATTGAGCAAGCACGCAAGCAGTATCGAAAGTAGATGGACGCTGAAGAAGTACAACAACTTTGATATCATCCCGTAACCCATCAATAAAACGCTGGACATAATAGATAGGATCTTGATGAGAGGTGTAGGCTTTGAGCTGGTCCACGATGGAAGTGAACTCAGCGATGTATTCAGGGACTGTGGAAGTCATGCGACAGTGGAACAGGCGTCGAATCAGAATCTCATGTTCATCACGCCTGAAACGCTCAAGAAGGAGGTCGGCAAACTTGGACCAGGATAGAGAGGGAAGCTGATCCTCAACTGACTGCTTCCAGCGAGCAGCCACTGATGAAGGCTGAAAATGCATGGTGGCGACCTTGATCCACACAGGGACTCCACAGAATAGAGATCAAAGTAGTCCAGACAGTCCTTAAGCCAGGATTTGGGATTTTCACCATCAAACACAGGGAAATTGAGCTTGGGTAGTTTGCCTAAGTGATGGTTACTACTTCCGTGATTAACAAATTCGCCAAGACGGTTGGGTGCGGGAGGTGGACGAACAGATGGGACGAATGGAGGAACAGAAGTAAAAGACTGGCAAGGCAACATACCCTTGCTGGGGGGTGGAATGAGGGTGGTAACCACACCACATTCACCCACCCCGGTCCAATTGTCGACGCGGTGCCCATGGGGCAGTTCGGCTGGAGATCCCGCAGAAGAGTACGCGGCAGCCGATGGTGACGTGAGGATGCTTCCACTGGGATCCTGGGTTGGAGCAGGAGGTGGGGAAGGCCCGAACGTCACGGGTGGCGGGAACGGCGAGGAAGTAGGGACGAATGCGCCGATGAGCGGTGGAGTCGACGTCGGCACGATCGGCGCGGACGGAACGCCCTGAATCGGTGGCGTGAAGTTCCCGAGGATTCCTGGAGCGGCACGTTCCCACTGCTTAGTGATCTTCCCGATTTCCTGCTTCAAGTCGTCGACGACGCCTTCGATGTCGGGGGGCCATTCGTCGAACACCTTTGCTGCGCTCTCAAGCGTCTGGAGGCGAACGGAAGCCGCAGCGGAGGATTCGGCGGACTTCTGCTCCAGATCGGCGAATCGGGTGTCCCACTTGCGCTCGTGTTCATCGAAACGCTTGGAGAGCTCGTCGAGGATGAGTTTGGTGTCGGGGTTCATGGCTCCTCGTCGGCGTTGAAGGCGGGTGTAGTGCTCGTGATCGGCGGGAGGGTCGTTCTCCAGATCGTCTTTCGCCACAAATCGATTCAACTCGGAGGAGGGTTTTACAGAATCTCACAATGTGCTGCAGCTCACAGCGCACCGCGAGTTAGACCAACCGAACCAATTGAGGAATCGATTGATGGATTGATGAACGCGCGAACAGGAGGAATCGATGGTTGTCTCTGATACCACTTGTAAGCAGCAGAGCAAGGGTAGGAAGAATTTGGGGTAGGATTTGAATTGGGAAGGGAATTCAGGGTAGGCAGCAAAGCATTGGATAGGATTTCAGATGAGTTCTTAGAGGTAACGAGTCTAGAGTTTACAAATCAGATGCCCCCTTCTCCAAGGGACTCCTCTCCTTTTGTATTACTGAGGCAGATGCCCCACCCCTGCGCATGCAAGCGCTACTCGACCCAGGTGTTGCTGTTGTAGAGGGCGTTGGGCTTCTTGGGCCTGGTTCTCCGGCGTGGGCCTTCAGGAGAGATGGCGGCCTCCTTAGATGTAGTTGTCGGATGATGTACAGTACTAACAAGATTGTGCCAAGCTTCCCCAGTAGAGTATGAAATGAACCTTCAGCAGCGCTAACAACGGCATGCTCCATCTCTTAATCTGTTTAGCATCAGATCAACAAATAGAACATGGGAAAAAGAACCACGTTAGAAGACCTTTTTCATTCTTGTAAACCGCAAAGGAGAGATGGATGAGACAATACACCAGGCAAGGATACTGGTCTCTTTCTTATGGCCTCAAAACCTGGAAGGCAGGGGTGGTCTACAGTTTTGTAGTAGCCAAACAGGTTCCATTCCATTTTGTCTAGCGAGAATGTGACTATTTATGGAATACTTTCCTGAATTGCAATTGCAACTGCCCAAAAAGAATACGTGAAGGACCAAGCAAGTAGACAATCACTGAAGCACTAATAATCTACTCCCTATGTTTCAAATTATAGTTCACTCTAGGTTTGTTGTAAGTCAAACTTGCAAAATTTTAGAAAAATAAACATATTAACGCCTATAAGTTCAATAAATACACTATTAACACATGTTTAATGGAGAATTTGATCAAAATTTGATGGTGTAAATATTGGTGTATCTTTTTTTTTATTAACTTGTGACCGTAAATTTTGGAGAGGGATTACTGAAGAGGCTAGCACTAATCTGGCACCACAAGTACAACCGAGCAAGCAGGTAAGCAGTAGCCCATTGCAGCATACAACCCAACGAAGAAGAGTTACCTGACCGGCTGACCGATGCCTAACCTGGGGCGCGACTGGAGGCGCAAGAAGAGATCACCGGGAGCGGGGACGGTGGAGGCTAGAGACCGCCGGCGGCGGGCGCCAGAAGGACCTCACCACGGGGGCATCTGGAATCTGGAATCTGGAGGTAGCCGGTGCAGGTGCCCCGACACTTGACGCCACTGCTCAATTGACGTAGAGGCAGGGGCGGCAGCAACACGATGTGTTTGGGTCTCTTCCACTCATCGGAGCCATGTCTGAAGGAGGCGATGATCGTTGTCAGGGCTCGAACTCGGCACGTGCCCAGTGGGCCCTTATTCAACTCCAAGACGACGAAAGCCCATCCAGCCTTGCCCCTTGTCTAGTTCTCCAATTCTTCCCCAAATTTCATTATGCAAAAAGAAGATTTCCCGTCACATCAAAATGTCAGCAAATGCATAGAGTACTAAATGTTGATGAAATCAAAAACTAATTGCACAGTTTTGTTGTACTTTACGAGACAAACATTTTAAGCCTAGTTAGTTAAAATTTGGATAATTTTTACCAAATACAAACGAAATGCTACAGGAATTCTGATACAGTGTTTTCCTCCCCAATTCACTGACCCCTTGTTTAGTTCCCCTAATTCTCTCCCAAATTCCACTATGCAAAAAGAAGATTCTCCGTCACATCAAAATGTCGGCAAATGCATGGAGTACTAAATGTTGATGAAATCAAAAACTAATTACACAGTTTTGTTGTACTTTGCGAGACGAATATTTTAAGCTTAGTTAGTCAAAATTTGGATAATTTTTACCAAATACAAACGAAATGCTACAGGAATTCTGATACAGTGTTTTTCTCCCCAATTCACTGAACTAAAGGAGGCCTGAACTAAATGAGGCCTTGGTAAATAACGCTCATCTAGCCAATACAAGGCACGTGCCCAGATGGCCCTTATTCAACTCTACTTTCCCCCACCTGCAAAAGCCCATCCAGCCCACCGGCCCAGGCCCACAACCTCGTCGTCGAAAAGGAAAATTCCAAACGGTACCAAACCCCCCTCGCCGCGCGATTGTAAATAACGCTCGCTCTCTCTCCACTCGTTTCCCTCGCTCCCCCTTTCCATTCTTTCTTTTTTTTTCCCCATCCACCTCTCCCCTAGGCCCTCGCACTTACCATACCACCCACCCCCCGCTCCGCCTCGTTAGGGTTTCTCTGGGTTTTTGGACCGCGCCGCCACGCTCCCTGCGTCCGCCGGATCGACACCATGCCTGCCGTCGGGCCCGCTGCCGTACGTATCCTTGAGAACCCTTTGCAGCTCTGCCCTTCCCCTGATTTGGTTGCGTTTTTTGGGGCGATTTTCCGAAGGTTTTGGTGATTTTTTTTGGACCAGCGAATAGCTTGGTTTCTTAGCCGCAGGCGATTTGTTGGTGAAAGCACAGGATTATGGACTTTTTTTTGGCGTTTTCGTGTGTATTACAAGCGCCGACTGTCGAGTGTGTGGTGTTCTAGTTTTTGTTGTGAATTTTGTTCTGCGCTGCTGTTCCTCGGTCGAAGTTTTAGCTCTGCGGTTTAGAATTCCCTGCTGAATCCGTGATCTTCTGGTCTGTGTATTTGGAAGCTCCTGGATCAGAGTTTTCCCTTGACTTGATTTGCTCCAGATGTTGCGGATTTACTGCAGACGCTGTCCCTGGTGGATCCCAAGAGCGAAGGCGGCAAGGGCCCAGAGACGAAGGACAAGGTATGTTCCTCTTGCCTCCCCGTGCAATTCCAGCGAATCAGGCTGTGGCGCTACAGCAGCACTCCAGAGTCTGAGTTTTGAATCCCTTCTGCAGGCGTCGGGAGGGCTGAATGGTGTGTCCAAGGGTGAGGTGGTGTCTCTGAACCCTCCAGCGTCCTCAGTGGAGCCATGGGCGCAGCAGGATTACAAGGATGCTGCCATGTACTATGGTGCCTACCCTGGAGCTTACTACTGTGGAGGTGAAACAGCGCTGTTTATTAGTCTGTTAATATGCCTTTCTAGTGGATTGGCAGTAGAAACTGCAACCGCGTAGTTACATGTTGATGCCGAACTCAGAGCACTTACCTTTAACTCTGTTTTTGCAGGTTGGGGTGATTATTCCGTCTACCTGAGCCAGGATGGAGGGGATGCACTTTCCCCTGTGAGTACTCATCCCCCCTTCACATCTCACTAAGCTTGTAGACACTCATCTCCATTCAATACATTGTCCACCCCATTAAAGTTGGACACAGCAAATGGAAGTCACGCTCACAATTTTAGTCTGTACAAAGTGTACTTGGATTAATTGGTCTTGTTTGTTTCTCCTCAGGGTGTTTATGGGGACATGTACTGCTATCCTCATTATGGTATTGCTGATGGTCAGATTTATGGATCACAGCATTACCAGTACCCATCCACATACTACCAGCCAAAGACTACTGCCAGCAAACCAGCATACAAGGCTAAAACTGGCAAATCATCTCCTTCGATACAAGAAGATGTTTCTACTGTGACTGCTGCTGGTCAGCAGCCTGTCTTGTTGGATTCCTCCAAAACCACTCTGAAAAGCATTGACGGTGTAAAAGGTCTGAAGAAGGAAACTTTGCCTCTGAAACCAAATGGCCGTTTTGGTAATTACCAGAATCAAGGTAGCAAAACAGCTTACACATGGTCTGGTGGCCGTACCTCTTCAGAAAAGCATCCGAAATTCTCGGGTGGGAGTCCTACGTCGACAGTCTCTAATAATAATAAGGTATAACCAGAATATGAAAGTGCATGGACTTTGTCATCTATTATTGAGCTTACTCCACAAATTGTGTTACTGAATAGTGAATACTGATCGTTGATAATGATCCATGTATCACATAACTGTATTGTTTGTTGTGACCTTTCAAAGGATATCTTTATTAAATTTCTGTTCTGTCTGGACCTAATGATCAGTACCTGGGAAAGAAAGATAGATAAACCAGCACTACAATTTTTTGCATTATAATCAACTTATTGATAGGTTTTGTGTTATTTTGGGGCAATGTAAGCTATGTTCAGTTGCATTTTCAAGTGAAGTGTACATACCCTGCATACTTTCTTAGTTTGCTGTATGGGCATCAACTGCTTCTGAACATGGGCATTCTTGCAGGGCTTGCATGGGCAGAACTCTTCGATGGGGCTACCATCTGCTGGGTTCATGAGTTCAGTGTACTCTGGTAGTGGAATGTACAACACAAACACTTATGCACCTAGCTTTTGGTATGGTTCTCATGTCTATGGTCCTGGGCTGTATGGTGGGTGGAATGCGTTTTCGAATGGGAAGTACAGGCCGAGAGGAAAAACCTACGGATCTTATGGTTTTGGCAATGAAAACTTGGATGGTTTGGATGAGTTGAAGCGTGGACCAAGAAGTAGTCTGTTTAAAAACCAACAGGGTTCTGGAGCAGATGTCGATGCAAAAGGACAGGAGCCTCCCAGCAGTGATGGCTCTAATGCTGTTAAGCAGGAACAGTACAACCTTGCTGATTTTGGTGAGACCTACACAGATGCCAAATTTTTTATTATTAAATCGTACAGTGAGGATGATGTCCACAAGAGCATTAAGTACAATGTTTGGGCAAGCACCCCTAGTGGAAATAAAAAGCTGGATGCTGCTTATCAAGAGGCTAAGGAAAAATCAAGCAGTTGTCCTGTGTTCCTGTTGTTTTCTGTAAGTCTGATCCTTATCCTCTATTAAAGAGCTTTTTTCCCTTCTGTGAACCTGTGTGTAAGGTTGAATGTTGATGTTACTTGTCTTCCTTGATTTTTCAGGTTAACGCAAGCGGACAGTTTGTTGGTCTGGCTGAGATGGTGGGTCAGGTTGATTTTAACAAGACAGTTGAATACTGGCAGCAGGACAAGTGGACTGGTTGCTTTCCTGTCAAGTGGCACATTGTGAAGGACATTCCTAACAGCTCGTTAAAGCACATCATTCTTGAGTATAATGAAAACAAACCAGTTACAAACAGCAGAGATACGCAGGAGGTGAGTTAGGTTGTTCAGTTTTTCTCTTGTTTTGTCAGTTTTCTCCACTGATTGTTGATGGTAACACGTTGTAGCAGAAATTCTTGGTATGCATGAATCAGGAAGCCAGCACTCTCTTAAGAGATGGAAAATTGCCCTTCAGATTTTTATGTCTTAACTCTTTTAATGTCGCGGTAGCTAAGTTTTCCCATACTTTTTCATGTTGTCTGCAGGTTAAGCTTGACCAAGGCCTTCAGGTTTTAAAGATCTTCAAGGATCATGTCTGCAAGACATCCATCTTGGATGACTTTAGCTTTTATGATGACCGTGAAAAGATAATGCAGGAGAAGAAATCAAAGCGTCAGCATCCAGTTGAGGTGTGAGTGACTACCAATCTACTTTGTGTAATGAGCCTTCTTCTACTGCAGTTGTATGAATGCTAGCACTTGCAGTTTCCCTTGTTAACCTGAGAACTATGAAAATCTAGCTTCTGTTCCCTAATATTTCCTTTGAACATGTACAAGTTCATAGCCTTGTTGCTGCGGGTTATATGCAGCAATGGAGGTTCTGTAGAATTGGTTTGAGCATTTTTCCTATTATAAGCTCATGTGGATTGGCAATTAGGCACTATTCAGCCCGTTTCATGGTATCCATCAGTAGTGTTTACCCTTATTTGGATGTTGAGAAACTATTTCAACTGCCATTTTTCACCCTGCAGGTCATGAATAGAAAGTTGGCAGCCACCAACATTGCCGAAAATCAAGCTACTGATGGGAAGCAGAGCCTGCAGAAACCTGAGGCCATAGGGGAACAAAACGCTGTGGTGGAGAATGGTGTGGAGGCAGTAGCTGTTAATGGTCTCGCCCCAGAAGACATTAAGCCAACAACTGAAGAGGCGGCCGTTGCAAATGGCTGTTAATTTTCACTGCATGCCATCAGCTATTGGAGCCTGGTCCAAGGAGACACCTTTTGTGCCGCAGAAGCTGCTGGTGTTCAAGTCATTCAAGGTTCTGCTATGTTTTTTTTCTCTTTGTTTTTTTCCATTGCAATGCTGCTTGGTTGCAGAAGGGTGCAGTCTAAGGCGATTCTATATCCTGCTAGGTTTCTCGTGTTGGTTTCTCGAATGTACCATTTTCACAGTGGTTGGTTGCATTGTTCAAAGGTGGTTAGATTGATATTAGCTGTTCTTATTCCATCGAGTTCTGTCCTTTGTCTCGTCGTTTGGAGTTGTACCTAGGCGTGGAGATGTGAAAGGCCCTGATTCGTGGGCTCATGGCATTGGATTAGATGAATTGAATTGGAGCTCCAAGTCAAACCCATATGGAAATCGAAATGAGGTCCAGTTGTGGATTTTGAAGCGAATGGTGATGGTTTTGATCTTTTGGGCTAGGTGTTTACTGAATTTGGGAAACACCGATCTTTTTCTGTCTTACATGTTACAGCGCGTTGGCCTTGGTTTAGGTTGCTTCCAGTTCTCTATTGCTTTGCCAATTACCTCCATAGCCTGCAATCCGTTGATAGTCACGTAGTGAAATGGGCTTTGAACCAGTATCCATATTCGATTCTGGCATGCATACATACTGTTGCAATTGCTGCCATGCCAATATTCAGAGAGATCACTTCAGGGTTTAGTGCTTTGCTTATATGGCAAGACGAATAATCAAATTCATTCAAAAGATCAAGGCAATTTATATCAGTATGTCATAGTTTCACAGCAATACAGCAGGCATTACAATTTACAACCTGTGTTGGGAAGAACAAGTTAGTTTTACTCGCACATGCACACGACGGTAGGAGTATACTCTACATCTTGGTGAACCATGGGAGCTTGAGCGCGGCAGCTGCCGTGAGCCGCTTGTCGGGGTTGCAAGTGAGCAGGCCGCTGAGTACCTGGAATCCTTCCTCGGACAGCTTCGTCTTCGGGAATACCTCGCGCAGTAGGTTGCGTTGCTTCGCGTACATCATCACCTGGACCTGGGTGGCGAACGGTGTGGACGAGAACCACGGCCACGTCGTTTCATCTGGCACGCCGAGGACGTCGAAGATGGCGGCGAGCTGGCCTGCTGCATTGGAGTGCACGAACAGAGGGGACCCATTGATGAGCTCCGCCATCACGCAGCCCAGCGACCAGGTGTCAACGAGGGCGTCGTAGTCGGGCTTCCCCAACAGCATCTCGGGCGCCATGTACCACAGCGTGCCGACGGGATCGTACGGCGGCGGCTCGTCCATGCGCATGGCGAGCCCAAAGTCGCAGATCTTGACGGTGCTGCCTTCGCCGCCGACGAGGATGTTTTCAGGCTTGATGTCCCGGTGGACGACGTGGGCGTTGTGCATCTTCTTGGCGCCCGTGAGTAGCTGCCACATGATGGCGCGCACGATCGCCTCGGGTGGCGGCGGCATCCCAGCGCAGCGGCTTTGGTGGAGGAGGTCGTTGAGGCTCGGACCGACACACTCCATGACGAGGCAGCAGAGGTCCATGGTGGCCGGGTTGCGGGCGACGCTGTGGAAGCCGACGACGAACGGGTTGTCACGGCCGCTCTCCTCAAGTAAGCACGCCTCCCGCAGCAGCGCCATCTGGCTGCAGAAGTCCGCGGCGGCGAGGCGCTTGATGGCGACGGTCTGGCCGGTGGCGCGGTGGCGCGCCTTGAGGACGGCGCCGAAGGCGCCCATCCCGAGGCAGCACCTCTCCTCGTAGTCATCGGTGGTGCCGATGGCGATGCCCGCCCTGTTGTTGCGGGTCGGTCGCGCGGCGCTGGGGTCGCACACGGCGGTGGCTGCTGCCTGTACGCAGGCGGCCATTACGGCGAAGGAGGATCGCGGGAGGTTGGGGAGAGGCAGCTGGAAGACGGTGGTGAGGATGCGAGCAGCGGCCATTATATAGACTGGGAACGACGAGTTGAACTCGACTGGTCATCGTATCCGACTTGGGCGAGCCGCGGACGCGTACAGGCGAAGCTAATCAATCCTGCTACCTGCGACTGAGGCTCCGAAATTCTCTTGTTTTGGCCCTGTTTAGTTTAGTTTGCACAAAAAAAAAACTTTTTACTCCATCACATCGAATGTTTGGACACATGCATAGAGCATTAGATGTAGATAAAAAAACTAATTGTACAGTTTATATGGAAACCGCGAGACGAATCTTTTAAGCCTAATTAGTCTATGATTAGTCATAATTGCTATAGTAACACATATGCTAATGACGGATTAATTAGGCTTAATAAATTCGTCTCACGGTTTCCAGGCGAGTTATGTAATTAGTTTTTTTTATTAGTATCCGAATACCCCTTCCGACATCTCATAAAATATCTGATGTGACACTTAAAAACTTTTCATCACGAACTAAATAAGTCCTTTGTCAGTTTTCTCCACTGATTGTTATGGTACAGTGACACGGGGTGTAACACACTTTAGCAGAAACAGTAAGTCTAGGGCCCGAACGGGCCCTAGGCTTGCGTCTAGACGCGGCTCCGTTCGACGCAACCGCGCCCCCCTCATGTAAAAAACCAAATCCAAACAGAAATTGCATCCGCTGTGCCCACGCAACAGGAGAGTGCGCCCGACGCGCCCGCGTCACCATGCGCCTGTGCCCCCTGCCCCCAACCGCGACGTACGCAGGCCTCCTCCTAGCGCTCATCCCGCTCCGGAGGCAGTGTCGCCCATCGTGCCCATCGTCCATTCCTCGTTCGTATGGATGCCCTCCCGACTCCGGGAGAGACGATGCAGCAGAAGGTGGGAGAAGAGATGTAACGTCCGATCTACTTTTGAAACATCCAAATACAACAGTTGCAACATACGTCTGAAGGCAGTTGAAGCACTTAAAACATGCTTATGAAACACTTGAAAAATACACCTGAAACACACTTGAAAACCATTGCAGCCATATGCAACATCCGAATAAAACACATGCAATATATGTGTGAAACATATACAACATCCAGATAAACACAATTGCAACATGCGTCCATAAAACACAAATGAAACATACCGCTGAAACATCTGAAACAATTGAAACATACTCTTGCAACATGCCTCTGAAACAATTGCAACATATACAACATCCCTCGATATACCTTTGCAACATCCATATAAAACAAATGCAACATACCTCTGAACCTCCTAAAACAATTGAAACATACAATTGCAACATATATATATATAGAGAGAGCGCCTGGCGCGGAGAGTGCCATGGCCGCCGAATCTGCGGGCATTGGGGGCTCTCGGTGGGGGAGCATGCCGGTGTGGGGGGAGGAGCGTCGCCAGGGTAGGGAAGAGGACGCCGGGGTGGAAAAAGGAGCCACCGAGGGTCGAGGAACATAAGGGAGGGGGAGGGGAACAAGGACCGCCGTGACAGTCGACGGTGACGGCCCGTGCGTTGTCGTGGTGCGGCCATGGCTTCCACATCGAGTGCCGGGGTGGGGGAGAAGGCTGTCGGGGTGGGGAGGAGGACGCCGGGTTAGGGGAAGGAACCGGGCATGGTGGGGGAGGTGGATGCCGTGAGTGGGGGAAGGAGCCACTGTCGGCCAGGAAGCATAATGGGGAGGGGCGCAAGCGCTGCGGAAGTGAGCAGTCGAGGAAGGATAAGGCGGAGTGTAGGAGGCGGCGTGTGATGCAGGTGGGGCGGGTCGGGTCCATCCGGAATTCTTGGTATGCATGAATCAGGAAGCCAGAAGATCCGTAGTCACCCACCCACCCACTTGCCTCAGCGCCACGCCTCCTTATGCCCGTCCCAGCCCCAGCCGCTGGGCTGCCGAAGGCCGGAGCTCCTGCTGGAGTGCAGCGACGAAAGGTGAGCTCTGGGAGCAGCTCGCATGGCTACAGGTCCACCGTCCACACGATGCCAGCGTAAGCGCAAGCTCCGGCCACGGCTTCCACGGCCTACGCCATGGCGCCATCCTCCAAGGCTGCAATGCCTTTCGCTAGCGTTGGCTCCACTGCCTACAAGTTATTTGGAAAAATGTGCAGCCCGCTGACTATTTCTCAATTAGTAAGAAGTTTACCTGCTAGACATTTGACGCACTAGATGGCTCGACCATCATAGCAGAGTTTGCAGCCTCTTGTCGCTGTCTACTGCTCCACAAATTGCTACCTGCTACACCTGGCCACCTACCTTGCTCGCTTCGCTGAAAATCCAGGCTAAAAAGTATTGTTCGCTTATTTGTTGTGAGAGAACAATACTGTGTCATGCGTGATAAGCCAGGCTGATAATTTCAAGCAAGCAGGGCCGACGGCTATGCACGCCTTTAGGGATGCCGACATCTTGGGGGGATGTGGAAGCAGATTATCCTTGTCTCTTGGTGTTTGACTGCCTCTATAAAGGGTATGAGAATGTGCTCAAGAATATATCAAGAATACTTTGAGATCAAAATTTAATTTCAACCTATTTAAAGAACTAGGGATGAAAACGATAAAAACAAGAGTTCTTGACTCACAGAAATTCTGCAAAAGGGTGATTTCTGTTGCATTGGAGTATGTTATAATCCAACATAATTGATTTATTTTTATTTTTCCACTCTGGAACTATAAGTAATGTTTATATATTTATGAAAAAGAACACTTACAAACTGCAAATAGTGTTAGCCTTAAAAATGTAGCCGAAGATTGAACTATGTCTCCCAGAGCTGTCAACACACCCACTGCAGCAGTTGGAGTTGGAGGGGTGCCCCAAGGTGTTCAATAAAAAAATAACTGCAATTTATTGTCAACTTTCTCTTCACAATTCTCGAATTTCTACTTTGCCAACACAACTAGCTTCAAGTTCTCTGCAGGATTAATTTTGCTAATAACAAACTTGATTGCCACTAATTGTTTTGGTCTTGGATACCTCTAATATTTATACCGTTTTCATATCATTTGTCAGTAAAAACCAAATCCATATTACCTTTTAAAAGTAGCATATCAGAGTTTCATTTCGTAAATGTTGAATTACTTGTTCACGTATTAGATAATCGAGTGTTTTACACTGTAGCAGTGTTAGGACCTCTAGTGGGACGGTGCCGGACAGCTGTAGTGGGCTGTAAGAGAGACCAGGCACTTGGGGGGGGGGGTTGGGGGGTGTGTGGTGGGGGGTGGTGGGGTGGGGATGTGTTGCGATTACCCACCTGATTTTATTGGCATAGCATTGCAGTCGGCTTTGATGCCAACCTACATCATCAAGAGAGGGGAAGCTGGGGAACTAGAATTTACAATGGGGTTTACATAGCTCTTTGCATAGCTTCATGAACTTTCCACTGCTTGGCTTCGGTTGAACAGGCAATGAGTAGCTGCCTTAATGAAGTCGTCTCATCTCGGAACATAGCTCCATTTCTTCTCTTCCATAGCTGCCAACAGCATAATGCTACCAACATGTTATGCTGCTGCTGGGGAACCACGCCGATCTTGATGTTAGAGGGAATGTCGTGTGCATCAAACCCGGTCTGTGGTATAGGAATGCCTAAAATTTTCCAGAATTCTGCAGCCTTTGCACACTGGAACAATAGTCCACAATGTGTTTCCTGAAGAGGTTGGCTCTGTACTGAATTCTGTCTTTGATAACTAGCCACATGAACAACTGCACCCGAGGAGGTGAAGCATTGCTCCAAACAAACTCTGATGCCGGGTCGGAATTTTGTCCTCGTGCCTTCAGTAGCTTACAGATTGCCAAGGTGTCAAATTCCCCTGAGCACCATTGATTTTTTCAAGGCAAAATCCTTCCTCCCTATAAACCTCTCAACTTCCTTTGTGTTTGCACCGATGAATGGCACCCGAGGTGGAATCCTAACCGCCTGGGACCCCTCTCTTTTCACGTTAAAAACACATTTCATTAGACAGCATACATTCACCACGGCGTTTACTTGCAATGTCTCCAACCTAGACTTCTCGGTCACTAATACCTATGGGCCAGCTGACCATGCCAGCTCTCCTCAGTTCCTCTGGAACCTGCTAGAACCGCCGCCTCTGATCCAAGACCCTTAGATCTTGTTGGGCGATTTCAATCTTGTTCGGTGCTGAGCTGACAAAAATAATGGTCAGATTAACACCTCTCTCACCGATGCTTTCAATGCCACAATCCAAGACCTTGAGGTTTCTGAAATCGAGCTCTCCGACAAACTTTACACTTGGACCAATGGTCAGCCGTTCCCTATTCTAGCTAAGTTGGATCGGGCTTTCACTAGCAACGCTCTTAACTCCATCTTCCCTCTCATTACCCTCACCTCCCTCCCGAAACCAACTTCTGATCACACTCCACTACTGCTAACTCTTTCAACCAACCTCCCCAAGTCTGGTTTCTTTAGTTTTGAAAGTCACTGGCTTCGCCACCAAACATTCCTTCCCTCTGTCTTGGCGGGTTGGCAACAGGCTCCGACATGCATCGACGCGGCTGGACAGTTGGTCGCGCGCATCAAGGCAACAAGAGCAGCGGCAAAGGTCTAGTCTCGGTGTAACAGGGCACCACAACACCTAATTCACAACTATCGTTTCCTTATTCAACTATTTGACTGTGTCGAGGAAACAAGATCCTTGTCTGCTCAAGAGTTTCAGGTGCGCCGACAAGCTCATGACGAGCTACAGGAAGCGCTCAAGGCGAAAGCGGTCTATTGGAAGCAAAGAAGCAAGCAAAGAGCGATCAAGGAGTGTGACTCAAACACTGCGTTCCATCACACGCAGGCAACTCAACGACTTCGTACCAATTTCATCTGCCTGGTGCAGATTGATGGAAACGATATTGTCAGCCATGATGGGAAAGTTCAGGCACTAACTGACTTCTTCAAGGGAATCATGGGGGTGCCCAGCCAATCTGTTCCAGCAGACCTCGATGAGCTATACAGTGCAAGATGCAACCCCAGCGCTCAAATCACTGAACCATTCACAGAAGAGGAAACCAAGTTGGCACTCCTATCTATGAACTTAAACAGCGCGCCTGGGCCTGACGGTTTCGGCCCGGCTTTCTTCAGAGCGACCTGGCCAACAGTGAAGTTGGATATCATGAACTTCATGGCAGCCTTCCACCGTGGTGAAGCGCAACTGGAGAGAATCAACTGCTCACATATGGTACTCATACCAAAGAAGCCAACTGCAGTGGAAGTGAACTCATTCAGGCCTATATGCTTGCAGAATTGTACCATGAAGATACTAACAAAAGTGCTCACAACAAGGCTTCAGACAGAAATACCAAAGCTGATCGACATCAACCAAACAGGTTTCATCAGGGGCAGATCGATTTCAGACATGTTCGTGTATGCAATGGAGCTTGTACAAGTATCGTGCTAAAACTAGACTTCGCAAAGGCTTTTGACACTGTCAACTGGGATGGTTTGTTCAGAGTTCTCAGAGCAAGGAGGTTCTCTGATCTCTGAATTGATTGGCTCCAATGCCTACTTGGTTCATCTAAATCCACGGTCCTAGTAAACGGCTGCCCGGGACCATGGATCACATGCAAGCGTGGATTAAGACAGGGCGACCCCATCTCCCCTTACCTCTTCCTCCTGGTTGCTGAGACACTCCAGTGCCTGATTAAGAGCTGCACCGACATCAAGCACCCTACTAAAATGGGCCTCCCTTGTGCAGTACTTCAATATGCAGATGACACGCTGATTGTCCTTAGAGGGGATCTAGAGGGAGCTGTTGCACTCAAAAACATCCTAGTACTGTTTGCAGGAATCTCTGGACTGCACATAAACTTTGGCAAGAGCACTTTGGTACCAATCCACATGGAAAGCGCGCTCATTGAGGAATGTGTGTAGGTTCTTGGTTGTAGACGCGACAGCTTCCCTCAGCCCTACCTTGGGTTACCGCTGTCCATACACAAGCTCTCCCTGTCTGCATTCACGCCATACATTCAGAAATCGAACAGGTACCTAAGCACTTGGCAAGCACACCTTCTCAACTTAATGGGGAGAACGGTAATGGTAAACTCAGTTCTCGATGCCCAACTGGTATAATTGATGAGCTCGCTGCAAGTTCCACCTTCAGTTATTGAGCAGTTGGACAAAAGGAGGCGTGCGTTCTTGTGGTGCGGGGAGACTCACGCCCCCGCGTTGCCTCCCCACGAGGGCGACTCGGGCAGCCTCGAAAACCTAGCCACCGCCACCTCTCTCTCCTAACTGTAAGTGCATTCGCCCCCGATGCGGGTTTTGGATAATTAATGACAATCAAATTAGGGACTAACATGTCTATCTAAGTAAATACGCAGGTGTTAATTCGATGAAAGAATTTGAATGATCACATTTGGTGATGTTAGCATCCTCAATTCCATTGTTTGGAAAGCATTCCGTCTCAAGTGGATCGTTTAGATTTTATCTTTTGGCTTGAGTTATAGGAAACACCGCACTATCAAGAGGGATACAAATTAGGCTAGCTAGATGGGAATTTGTGCTCAATATGTGTTTGTTTAAACGTTTGAGAGACACCTTTGCACTCACGGACACTTAGAGAAGTGTTTTATGCCTGGAAGAACCGGTAGTACCGGTAGGCATCAATCCCGCCGGTGACAACGCTTTAGTTCTGCGAGTTTTTGTTCTAGCGGTAGTATCGGTGGTTGACCGGTAGTACCGATCTTGACCGGTGGTACCGGTGAAAGCCCGGTAGTACTGGTAAGTCTTTTTCCTGCAAAACTTGTCTTCGCCGAAAACTGTACTACCGGTGGTACCGGTCGTTGACCGGTGGTACCGGTGAAAGACCGGTAGTACCGGTAGGCTATTTTCTCACAAAGTCTCCAGTAGGTTGTCTGTAACGGTCGAAACCCTTGGGACCGGTAGTACCGGTGGGTACTCACCGGTAGTACCGGTACCGCTTCGAAGATAAGAGTATAAATAGCTCTCCCCTTCATTTCTAACCGTTACCCACACCATTTACTCCCACCAACCTTCAGACAAACAACTCTCAAGCATTGACTCACCCTCTCTCTCTTCCTCTTTGCTCTTAAATCCAATCCCTTGCAAGATCTGAGTAGAGAGAAGAGATTTAAGAGTGGAAAGCTTCGATTCGCATCTTGAGCAGTTGGTTCCCCTCCTAGTTGGCTTGATTTGTGTTTGTTACTCTTGGGTTCTTGGAACCCTAGCCGGCTAGGTGTTCTTCGTGGTTGCTCGTGTTGTTCTACTTGTGAGGGCACCCCGAAGTGTTTGTATTACCCTTGTATTCTTAGTGGAAATCTCGGGCTAACCTTTGTGGTTGCTTGAGGGAGGCAAGGAGGTGGAATAGACTCTGACCTTAGTTGTCACCTCAACAACGAGGACGTAGGAACTCCTTTGTGGGGTTGTCGAACCTCGGGCTAAATCGTGTGTCCCACATGCTTGTTGTTGTTGCTGCTTGTGATTACTTGAGATACTATTTGTTCTTTGTGTTCTCTCTATTTCCCTATCTCTTTCATAGGTTGTGGGTGCTCGATCTACTATTTGGTGAAGGAACAAGAAAAGGGAGTTCATTAATTTCATCAACATCATATTCGGTAGTGGGGTAAAACTCAGATCTGAAATCACAACTCGCACATCTCTGATTTCATAGTTTCAGTAGGGTACCGGTAGTACCGGTGGTTTGCGTCAGTAGTACCGGTGATCCCTCACCGGTAGTACCGGTCCAAACCTACCGGTAGTACCGGTAGGTATTTAACTTTCGCGTTGAGTTTTGTTTGAGTTTTATGTTTTTAGATCCGCCTATTCACCCCCCTCTAGGCCTATTAGATCCTTTCAATTGGTATCAGAGCCAGGTTACTCGTGATTAGCGTTTCACCGCGTGAGGAGAAACCATGGCCACCTTTGATGATGACACCTTGAACAAGCTAGTTGAGCTGCTTGCCGGGAAACTCAGTGACAGGCTTCTAGAGCAACAAAAAGAGCAAATGAACAAGATGCAAGATGAGATGAACAAGTTGAAGAACAAGTTGAAGGAAGCCGTAAGCAAGAAGATTGAAGATGTGGCAAGTGGTGGTGATGGAGATGGTGAGAATGAAGCAATCAAGACACCTAAAGGGTTTGCTCGTGTTCCATATGAGTACTCTTCATTTAGCAAATCCAATACACACTTGCCAACCATCAACCCCGGCAAACCACCTCAATTTGATGGAGTTAGATACACCGATTGGGCTCATAGAATGAAGATGCATCTCATTGCCGCAAGATGTTGGGAGATTGTGGAAGTGGGTGTTAAAGCTTTGGAAGAAGATGGTGAGTTAACAACCGAAGATTACCTTGACATACAACAAAATGCTACAGCTGCTTCCTTGATTCTATCATGCCTAAATCAAGAAGATTACAACAAGGTCAATGGCATGGAAAGTGCAAAGCAAATTTGGGATACTTTGAAGGTGATAAAAGTGTGAGAAAGGGAAACATTGAGCTACTTCAAAGCAAAATTGAGAACTTTGGGATGATTGAAGGTGAAACTACCCAAGCTATGTTTGATAGATTCATGACCTTGATCAATAGAATAAGAGCTCTTGGTGACATGTATTGGGATGACAACTCGATGGCTAGAAAGTTGTGTAGAGTGTATAGACAAAAGAACAACATTCTTGCTTCGGTCATCATGGAAAGACCTAACTATGACATAATGACACCTCAAGAAATGCTTGCCAAGTTGAAACACCATGAGTGCTTAGAAGATGAAGCAAAAGAAGCATCAAGTCAAAAGAAGAATATAGCTCTCAAGGCATCTCATGGTAGAAGCAAGAAGAAAGATATTCATGATCCATCAAGTGATGAAGAACAAGAAGAAGATTCCGATGCGGAAGAAGCACTATTAGTTGCAAACTATAGAAAATACTTGAAAAAGAAGAAGGAAAGGAAGAGAAGTGGAGGCAAGCCATACAAGAAAAGGTTTTGCTATGGTTGTGGAGATATTGGTCACTTCATTGCCAATTGTCCAAAAGAGAAGATGAAGCACAAGCACAACAAAGATGATGACAAGAAGCATAAAAGCAAGAAGAGAGGTGAAGCACATCTTGGTGAAGAATGGGAATCGAACGATGAAAGTGATGATTCAAATGACAAAGACAAGGAGAAGAAGAAGGGTGTAGCAACGATTGCTATTCAAGAGACTTCCTCCTCTCAACCCAAGCGCATCATCAACCATTCCTCGTCACCATCATTGTTCGCCGACTTATCTTCATCACCTAGGCTCTTCGAAAATCTCACCGACAACAACTGCTACACTCCAACTTGCCTTATGGGAAAAGGGGAGAAGGTACCACACAACTCTCTGACTCATTCTAGTAATGAATGTAGTAGTTGTGATGAAAATGATGATGAACTTGCAAACAACATGATAAAGAAATTTGGCAAATCGGTTGGCTCTCAAATAATAAAGCTAATCCATAAGCTAGAAAAGCGGGAAGCATGCATCGAGTCACAAGGGGAATTGCTCCTAGTGAAAAGGGAGAAGAACCTTGAACTTGAAGCATGCCTTTCCAAGGAAAAGGAGGAAGTTGAGAAGTTAAACATAGAATTGTCCTTAGCCAAATATTCATATGAACATTTGACTAAGGAACATTCTTTGCTTAATGACTCTTTAGCTAGTTTAAAGAATGAACATAGTTTGGTTCAAGAAAGCCTCACAAGCTTCAAAGACAAATATCATACTCTTGAACTAAACTATGACACTCTTTGGAATAGCACTTCCATCCATCCTAAGGAATCTGGTGATTCCAATGCTTCAACTAGTGAAGGATGTAAAAGATGTTATAATCATGATATAAGTGCTTGTGCTACTAACCTTATTGAGCTAGAAAAGAAAGATAAGGAGATTCAAAGATTGAACATGGTTATCAAGAATGGTTGCAAGGAGAAGCAATCAACAACCATGTACAAGTCATCAAGGCGCCCCCTCATCAAGGATGGACTTGGCTACAAGGTAAAGCAAATGGAAGGAACAAGATCAATGGAGTGCCTTGTGTGAGATTCAACAAGGGTGTGGCACAAGATGATCTTATCAACAAGGTCAATAATGTTGCCACCTGTAACACCCCGGGTGTTATAGTGCTAATTAATCTGCCATGTCATCATAATGCATTGCTAATCATCCCTGTTAGGTTAACCTTGTTATGCATCAACTAAAACAAGTTTACTTATTTAGGTTGAATGTGTTTCTCAGTGGTGTGCTCCGAAACCGAAAACCCTAATTTCGAATACCACCGCAAATACTTAGTCCATGCCCTGCGTAATTTGAGGTGCGCGACTGTGTTGCACACTAGTGTCAAGTGTAGGGTATGAGCTCAAGTACAACATCTAAAATGAAGCTCCAAATTTGAGTTTGAATTGGAGTCCCAAAACTTGTCACGAGTTTTCCGATTCGAATTCGAATTCAAATCTGGGGAGAAATGTAAAAGAATTTCAAAAGCTAATTGGTCAACCAAGAGTGGCATTTGATCAACCATGTCATGTTGGTCCAAATGATGCCTTTGGGTGAGGTTTTGATCACTAAGTAATCACAAATCAAAGTAGCAACAAATTCCAATTTGAAATCCCTCCGAAAACCCTAAATTTCAAAACCCTGTTTTACCCCTTTTGAAATAATTCAAAATCTAAGAAAAATTTGGGAAAAAGTTCAAAACCAAGTTTGTAGAACTTTTCAAGGGCTACAACTTTGGTGTTTTGAGTTTTCAAAGTTTTAGTGTAAAATGTGGAGCAATTTTGAAAATAAACAAATTTCAGATTTAATTCATTTTTGTCCCCAAACTAAGATTTCAAAATGGAAGCTGAATTTGAAAAAGTTTTGAACAGAAAAGTTGTAGGTCTGGTCAAGATATACAACTTTGATGTTTGGATATTTTGAAGTTTCAGTATAAAATCAAAAGTAATTTCTAAATTTTCAAATCTAAAAATGTGTCCCTTTTTGAATTTAAACTCAAATTTCAACATCCAGAGAGAATTGGAAAAAGTGTTCAATATCAAACTTGTAGAGCTTGAAAATCTAAAGATTTCATACATTGGAAGATTTTCAAGTTGTTATACAAATTTGAGAGTAATTTGAGAAAACAGTTTGAATTTCAAAAGTTTGGGGGGGACAGCTATAGTGCACCGGCGAATCACACACCCGCAGCGCGCGGCATGGGCGCCGGCAAGCTGCCGACGTCGCGCTGGCCGCTTCCACGGCCTTCCATCCTGCCACCGCGACCACAGGGACCGCTTCGCGCTCTCCAGCTGCTTCCTTTGCTTCACAGTGCTACAAAAGGACCGACACTGCCACTGTCGCCGTCCAGTTTCACCATTGCCGCCGCCACCGTCCTCCTTTCTCCGGCCAAATTCGCCCTCCCTGCTCCACCGCAGCCATCTCCATCTCGTCAATCGCTCCGCCATCACCTTGCTAACCTGTTGCGCCTCTCGGTGTAGATCCTACCGCTTAAGATCGCCGGGGAGCCCTTGTCTTCCACCTCGGGTCGCCACCGTCCCGGTTGAGCCCCGCCACCGTGGCCAGTCGCCTCCAGTGCCTCTCCACTTCAACCGATCATGCCTCTGTGATCGTGGTACGCCCCTGATGCTCCCTGGCTAGTTAGTTTAAGCTTTGCACCTTTGTGTCGTCGAGTCGTCGGTCACCGTAGTTGCCGAGCCGCCACCGTCGTCGGTGAAGTGTCACCGAAGCTCGAACCGTGGGGCAAATTAGTAAAACGGAGTCGTGGGAAGGTGTAGTTGGTGTTGGTCGAGTCAGTTGGTCGACCGAAGCCTCGGTGATCGGCCGGCCACCGCGCGGAGGTGAGTGAGCGCGCGGGAGTGAGCGAGACGCGGGAGGTAGGCGATGACAGGCGGGGTCGGCCTGTCAGTGAGAGAGAACGGGAGAGTGAGCGAGCGCAGGCGAGCGAGCGGGCTGGGCCGCGGTGCTGGGCCGCTCGGGTGCGTGTGGGCGCGCGCTGCTGGGCTGCTCAGTGGGCCGGACCGGAGGGAGAGAAAGAAAGTCGGCCCGGGTTCGGGTTTTTGTTTTTCTTTTTCAAAATTAATGAATAGTGCAGTTATTTGTTTATTTCATTAAAAATTGTGTAGAGTTCCAAAATTCATGAAAATTTTTGTATAAGCTTCGCAATGTATAAACTATCTAGGAAAAATGTTAAATCATGAATTTGAATACTTTGTGCAGTAGAATTAATTGATTCCATTAAAGATTAAATGCAACTTCCAGTAATTTTAATAATTAATTCAATTATCCAAAAATTATGAAATTTATTATGACACTATTGTAAATCATTCTTAACCCATAGAAAAAGTTTGAACTTGTTTAGATAAAGTTTGATCAACTTCTAATTATGCCCTAATTTTTTAAATAGTAAATAAATATTAATTTGAGAACTTTAAGTGTTGTGTGCCTTTTGATTGAGTGATGTCCTTAGGTCACTACTCTTTTGTGATCTCTGGCACCTTAATTTCATGATTGAGCTCGTTAGTAACTTGTTAGGTTAAAAGCTGGTATCGCGGGAAATCGTCGCTACTAGTTAGTAGGTTTTCTGTTTACGACTGTACCGTGAAGGGAAGTTGTACTCAAATCGTAACCGTGGCATGTTATCATCAAGCATCATGTTTATCATTGAGCATCATGTTAAAGCATGTTATGTATTCGTGTAGTCACCGCTTTCGAGGAAGCCGAAGTCGTCGAGCAAGCTTCCGGAGAAGAGCGATTGTCGGTGGGTTCCGGACCAGACGGAGGAGTTCTCAAGTCTGAGTCAGTCGTCGTGTGAGAGCAAGGCAAGCCCCGGTGCATTTAAACCCTACCTTGAATTTTACAAATGTTTTATTATTTATATTATGGTTTATTGCATTAAGTAATTAGGAGTTGAGTGATAACCTAATTGCTGCATTATCATCCTTGATTATTGCGATATCAACCTTGATACCTGTTTTACAGAAAATGCGTAGTATGCTTCGCTATGCTTAGAAGTTAAGCTTTTAAATGATTGTTTACTCGGCCATGACGGCATCCTTAATGAATATTGAAATATGTGAATGAACTTGTAAGATCGGGCGGGTGGTTTGGCCACTGCTAACGTGCATTGGGAGAGGAGTCCCAATGTATTGTTTCTGCCTTATCAGTTAAGGACCGTACGTTGTTGGCCCTCGCGTCATGGAGTTTTTATTAGTACTAGCCATGTGCCCAAGTCGGGTAAGCCTTACTTTGGTTAGTCCATTACGAGAACGTCTAACCTCGCACTGGGAGTGGAGAGATGGCGAGAGTAACGTGTACCCTCGGGGCTAGAATTGGGCCGGGTTCGAGGAGTACTGTGCTCTTGGGTGGTGATGGACACGTTCTGGTTTTAGGTTATTCGGGTAAGAGTTGATATATGCTAGATTCGGTTCTACATATGTCGTGTGGTTAGGAATCCCCAGCTGGGTAAATGAAGCGGTTCGAATCGTCGTTGCTCTACGAGAAAGGAGTCTTGGCCTTGCACCAACATCGTAGTTAAGAACTGGAATTGAAAGAAAGAATGAGAAAGGTTTTGATGATAATTACTTTGATCTAGATTAGGATCACCTAGATTTGGTTAATGAACCATCAATGGTAAAAGTAAAATGTTGAAGATAAGGACTTACTTTAGTAAGCTTTTTTGCAAAAGAAAATCATGATTCTGATTTACCCGTACCTTGATTCCCTAAAGCTAGCATGCCCTTGGAGTCTTTGTCTTAGTCGGGTAAGTCTTGTTGAGTACTCTCGTACTCAGGGTTTGTTGAACCCCTTGTTGCAGGTGCGGTTCATGAACAAGTCTGCTTCGAGCCTTGTTGCATGACCGTCGTGGTTGAAGAAAGCGACGACGAGTAGACTGTGTGGCCTTTGGGCAAGGCATTTCGCTTGTGTGATGTAATAAAGTTACTACCGATACTTCTCTACTAATGGTTTGTAATAATGTTACCTAAGGTTTGAAGTTTGAAAACTGGTTTGTAAACCTATGTTATTGTAAGACTTCCGCTACTTTACTCTGTTGAATATTTTGAATAAACTGTTGTAATATTGCAATACTCCTGTGATTGGATCCTGTTCGGAGGAAAGCAGGCCTTTTAAGTTATGGTGAACATAAGTACGACTGTCAGAGGTCATTATGGCAATGACCTGTACTTGTGGGCCATCATAATTAGGAGGTTCTGTGACAGCTGGTACCAGAGCATAATCACTCGAGTTATTGTAGTATTACTTTGCAAAACTTCAAAATGATTTGGGTCAAACAAACTTAATATTGATATTTTGGGTCCAAATTGCTTTTGCTTATCTTAATCTATTCTGTAGTTTTCTTAGCTCATATTTGAAAGCTTCGTAGTGAAGTATCATGTATAGTGCCCTATGTTATAAAGTTTGCATGTGTTACTTAAATCTTTCTGTTAGATCGTAAGAACGATGCATGCATCATGTTTAATTAACCTGCTTAAGTTACCTTCCCTTTTAAAGTGGTTTGGGTTAAGCTTCAATCCTATTCATGCTAACCTTCAGATCCCCCTATCTGTTCTCATCGTCCTAATTCTATCTTGCTTTAGGATGGCACGCGTGAAGACAACTCCTCGCAAGAAAATGGGTCCGCAAGGAGTGCCGCGTCATCAGTTGGCCGCTAGAGTTGATGGAGCAAGCAGTAGCCGTAATCCGAACCCGGATTCAGAATCAGAGGTTGCAAGGCTTACATCAGAAGTGGAGCGACTGAAGCGCAACATGCGTTTTTGGAAACAGTCCTAGAATGAGTCTCTGGAAAAGGAGACAGAAGCCAGGGCTCGTGTTCGTGAGTTGGAGCTTTATGTGACACACCTGGAGCAGTACAATACAGTTCTGCATGAGGAAGTCCATAGGCTAAATGATCTGATGAATCCCAATCACCAGCCCCAGGCAGTAGAAGATGATGTCAGTGCCGTGATTGTTCCTGGTGGAGAGGACAATGAAGAAGATCCGAATGAAGATGAACCCATGATGGAAAGTGGGGATGATGCAAGTCATGTCACTGGTGCGAGTGCTCCAGAGGTTGAGGATGGAGTGATCGTGATCAGCGATGATGACGAGGAGTGAAGTGTTGACATGGATGGATATGTAATATAGTAGTCTTTCTTGCTTTCTAAGAACCTTAGTGGGTAGTTTCTTGCTTGAGAGCAAGTTTGTAATGAAATAATGTAAGATAAGTTTGTATGTGTATACAAGTACTGTACTAACTGCTTTTTAATTCAATAAAGCGATGTAAATAAATATGGTTTGTGTACAACAGATGGATGGTACTGGAACTTCCCAGGAAGGGGACAATACTCCGAATCCCCCACCGTTTCCACCCACCTTGGCAGAAGCTATTGCCGCACTGGTTAATGCCACTACCCTGTTGGCTCAGAATCAGAATCAGAATGGGAATCAGGGTCGTCGAGGCCGTAACAATGGAGGGGAAACCACTTATGTGGATTTCACCGATACCCGTCCACCAGTGTTCTCAAAGGCAGATGAGCCGCTAGAGGCGGATGACTGGCTTCGTACCATGGAGCAGAAGTCTGAACTGTTACAGTGCACGGAGCACCAGAAGCCCGTGTTTGCAGCGCAGCAGCTTAGAGGTGCCGCAGGGGCGTGGTGGGCGAATCTGGTCGCCGCACGGCCTGCTGGCCACCGTGTCACTTGGCAGGAGTTTCGTGAAGCCTTCAGAGCACATTATATTCTAGATGGTGTCATGGCCATGAAGCTAGAGGAGTTTCTCTTGCTGAAGCAAGGGAACCAGACAGTTTTGCAGTATATGGGCAAATTCAATCATCTGTCCCAGTATGCAGCGGAATATGTGAATACCGATGCGAAGAAGAAAAGCTGTTTCATGAGAGGTTTGAGTACCAGAATCCAGGAAGCATTAGTCACCTGCTATAATGCCACTTACCATGAGATAGTCAATGTGGCCATTGCGTCAGAAGAGAAGTCCCGACTGCACAAAGAGTCGAAGAAGAAGAAGCCAGTGTTTTCGAGCCCGTCTGGCGGCATTAAGAAGCGCCATAAGTTTGTTTACCACCCTCAGAACCATTTCCGCCCAACTTATCGTCCACCGCAATACCAAGCTCAGCCGCAGACGTTTTTCCGTCCTGCCGCAACCCCACAGTTTACACAACAGCCGAATGCCCCTGGTATTCGAAACCAGACTCCAGCCACCCATAACTTTCTCTGCTACAATTGTGGAAAGCCAGGCCACTTTTCCAAGGACTGCCCGTATCCAAGGCAGTACAATCCCAATTATCCCAGAGCTCCCGTACCACAACAGCAACAACCTCAGAGCAAGAGCAATAATCTGAATATTCAGAAGGGTAAGGGTGAGAAGAAGAAGACCGGACGTGTATTCTATACTCAAGCAAGTGCAATCCCAGAGGGAGAACCTGTTATGATGGGTATGTTCCCTGTTGCTAATCATCCATCAGTACTGTTATTTGATTCAGGTGCATCGCATACATTCATAAATCGCACCTTTATTGTTAAGCATGACATTCCAATTATGGGAACACAAGAAGATTTCTTTATTCAGTTGCCCGGGGGACGACTGTGTACTAAGGAGATGGTACGTGACGTACCTATAGAGTTAGGTGGGTATATATTCCCTACCTCAATGATAATATTACAGAAACAGGATATAGATGTAATCCTGGGTATGAATTGGATGTACCAAAGAGGAGCCCTTATAGATGCACTGCACAGAACTATAAGGTTGAACCTGCCAGATAATAAATCTCATCTTCTTATCCAACTTCCTATCCCAAAGAGAACTGTTGAAAGGTTATGTGCAACTTTAGTACAAGAGATTTGTGATATACCGGTAGTCTGTGAATTTCCAGATGTGTTTCTAGATGATCTACCAGGTCTGCCACCAGACAGAGATGTAGAGTTTGTAATTGAGTTAAAACCGGGGACTGCCCCAATATCCCGGAGAGCTTACAGAATGCCACCCAATGAATTGGCAGAACTTAAGGATCAATTGCAAGAGTTACGTGACAAAGGTTTTATCAGACCCAGTTCCTCACCATGGGGATGTCCAGCTCTGTTTGTTAAGAAGAAAGATCAGACTTTAAGAATGTGTGTTGATTACCGATCGCTGAATGAAGTAACCATTAAGAATAAATATCCGTTGCCGCGCATTGATCTGCTCTTTGATCAACTTGCGGGGGCAAAGGTATTTTCAAAGATCGATCTTCGATCAGGGTACCATCAAATCAAGATTCGACCTGAAGATATCCCAAAGACTGCATTCACCACCAGATATGGACTGTATGAGTATCTAGTTATGTCTTTTGGTCTCACCAATGCACCGGCACATTTCATGTATCTGATGAACTCAGTTTTCATGCCGGAGCTTGACAAGTTTGTGGTTGTTTTTATTGATGATATTCTGGTGTACTCCAAAGTGAAGAAGAGCATGTTGAACATCTTAGGGTTGTTCTGAATCGTTTGAGAGATCATCAACTATATGCCAAGTTCAGTAAATGCGAGTTTTGGTTAAGAGAAGTGCAATTCTTAGGCCATGTGTTGTCAGCCGAAGGAGTAGCAGTGGATCTGGGCAAGGTGAAAGATATTCTGAATTGGAAACCACCAATCTCAGTTCATGAAGTCCGAAGTTTTCTAGGAATGACGGGTTATTACCGTCGATTCATACCTGACTTTTCAAAGGTAGCCAAGCCAATCACAGAGTTGTTGAAGAATCAAACTAAGTTCATATGGTCTCCAGAATGTGAGAAAGCTTTTAGAGTTCTAAAGAAGTCATTGACAACTGCTCCAGTTTTGGCACAACCAGATATAGAAAAGTCATTTGATGTTTACTGTGATGCCTCGGGTATTGACCTTGGTTGCGTATTGATGCAAGAAGACAGAGTCATTGCTTATGCCTCGAGACAGTTGAAGCGCCATGAAGAACATTATCCGACACATGATATTGAACTAGCAGCTGTGGTTCATGCATTAAAAATCTGGCGTCATTACTTGCTAGGCAATACTTGCCACATGTATACAGATCACAAGAGTTTAAAGTATATCTTTACTCAGTCAGAATTGAATATGAGGCAAAGAAGGTGGCTTGAATTGATAAAGGATTATGATTTGGAAGTACACTATCATCCTGGAAAAGCAAATGTTGTTGCTGATGCACTCAGTAGAAAGAATCATTGCAATTGTATGACTGTGAAGCCAATGGATTACAGTTTGTGTTACGAATTGGAAAAGTTGAATATTGAAATAATTCAACAAGGTCAGTTGACTAATGTCACAGTAGAATCAACACTCAAAGATCAGATTGTATCTGCTCGGAGAATAAATTCTGGAATAGCTCATATCAAAGAAAAGGTTAGAACTGGTCAACAGACAGATTTCAGTATTGATGATGCAGGTATGCTGTGGTTTAAGAACCGGCTAGTGGTCCCAAAGATTTCAGAGTTACGTCAGCTCATCCTTGATGAAGCACATAGTACAAGGTTTTCTATTCATCTAGGGAGTAATAAGATGTATCAAGATTTGAAACAAAGATTCTGGTGGACCAAAATGAAAATTGAGATTGCTAAGTATGTTGCCAGATGTGATACTTGTCGCAAAGTGAAAGTTGAACATTTGAAGCCGGCAGGAATGTTACAACCCTTGCCCATTCCATCCTGGAAATGGGAAGATATTAGTATGGATTTCATTACTAGGTTACCCAAGACCTCAAGAGGCTTTGATTCAATTTGGGTCATTGTGGACCGTTTGACTAAGTCAGCTCACTTTGTACCTGTGAAGGTTGACTATAGAGCATCTAGATATGCAGAAATATATGTTGCTCGGATTATGAGTTTACATGGAATACCCAAAACAATTGTTACTGACAGGGGTACTCAGTTTGTTTCGCAATTTTGGAGACAGTTTCAAAAGTCATTAGGTACTAAACTTCTTTATAGCACAGCCTATCATCCACAAACTGGGGGGCAGACTGAAAGAGTAAATCAAATTTTGGAAGATATGCTAAGATCTTGTGCTCTCACTTATCAAGATCAGTGGGATGAATGTTTACCGTTAGCAGAATTCTCATACAACAATAGTTATCAAGAGAGTATTAAAATGGCACCATTTGAAGCATTGTATGGCCGCAGGTGCAGAACTCCGTTGAACTGGTCAGAACCAGGAGAAAGATAGTTTTATGGAGTTGATCTGGTGAAGAAAACAGAAGAAAAGGTTAGGCAGATACAAAAGAATTTAAAAGTTGCTCAGTCTCGATAGAAGAGTTATGCAGATAAAAGGCGTAGACCCTTGATGTTTAAAGTGGGGGATTATGTTTATCTGAAAGTGTCACCCATGAAAGGAGTCAATGTATTTGGAGTCAAAGGCAAACTCGCACCACGTTATATTGGTCCTTTTCAAATCATTGAAAAATGTGGGAAGGTGGCATATAGATTAAAGCTGCCTGAACAACTGTCAGCCGTGCACAATGTATTTCATGTATCACAAATGAAGAAGTGTATGCAAGTGCCTGATCAAGTTGTTGATGTGGAAGGGGTTGAACTTGAGCCTAATTTGACATATTCTGAATATCCTGTCCGAGTTTTGGATCGAAAGGATCGTGTTACCCAGAGTAGAACAATTAAATGGTACAAGATACAATGGGATCAACATTCAGAAGAGGAAGCCACTTGGGAATCGGAGGATTACCTGTTGGAGAATTTCCCGGAGTTCTTTGCTTCTATCTAGGTTGCAATTTCTTCTTTAAACTGTAACCTATCCTTTTAAAAATCTTTGTAATGCAGAAAACCCCTACCTGTTTTGTAGACAAGTCTTGGACATGTTTGCTTGACACGTTTCCTTTTCTATTACTTAACTCAAGGCTTTAAATCTCGGGACGAGATTTCTTTAAGGGGGAAGGGCTGTAACACCCCGGGTGTTATAGTGCTAATTAATCTGCCAAGTCATCATAATGCATTGCTAATCATCCCTGTTAGGTTAACCTTGTTATGCATCAACTAAAACAAGTTTACTTATTTAGGTTGAATGTGTTTCTCAGTGGTGTGCTCCGAAACCGAAAACCCTAATTTTGAATACCACCGCAAATACTTAGTCCATGCCCTGCGTAATTTGAGGTGCGCGACTGTGTTGCACACTAGTGTCAAGTGTAGGGTATGAGCTCAAGTACAACATCTAAAATGAAGCTCCAAATTTGAGTTTGAATTGGAGTCCCAAAACTTGTCACGAGTTTTCCGATTCGAATTCGAATTCAAATCTGGGGAGAAATGTAAAAGAATTTCATAAGCTAATTGGTCAACCAAGAGTGGCATTTGGTCAACCATGTCATGTTGGTCCAAATGATGCCTTTGGGTGAGGTTTTGATCACTAAGTAATCACAAATCAAAGTAGCAACAAATTCCAATTTGAAATCCCTCCGAAAACCCTAAATTTCAAAACCCTGTTTTACCCCTTTTGAAATAATTCAAAATCTAAGCAAAATTTGGGAAACAGTTCAAAACCAAGTTTGTAGAACTTTTCAAGGGCTACAACTTTGGGGTTTTGAGTTTTCAAAGTTTTAGTGTAAAATGTGGAGCAATTTTGAAAATAAACAAATTTCAGATTTAATTCATTTTTGTCCCCAAACTAAGATTTCAAAATGGAAGCTGAATTTGAAAAAGTTTTGAACAGCAAAGTTGTAGGTCTGGTCAAGATATACAACTTTGATGTTTGGAGATTTTGAAGTTTCAGTATAAAATCAAAAGTAAATTCTAAATTTTCAAATCTGAAAAATGTGTCCCTTTTTGAATTTAAACTCAAATTTCAAAATCCAGAGAGAATTGGAAAAAGTGTTCAATATCAAACTTGTAGAGCTTGAAAATCTGAAGATTTCATACATTGGAAGATTTTCAAGTTGTTATACAAATTTGAGAGTAATTTGAGAAAATAGTTTGAATTTCAAAAGTTTGGGGGGGACAGCTATAGTGCACCGGCGAATCACACACCGGCAGCGCGCGGCATGGGCGCCGGCGAGCCACCGACGTCGCGCTGGCCGCTTCCACGGCCTTCCATCCTACCACTGCGACCACAGGGACCGCTTCGCGCTCTCCAGCTGCTTCCTTTGCTTCACAGCGCTATAAAAGGACCGACACCGCCACTGTCGCCATCCGGTTTCACCATCGCCGCCGCCACCGTCCTCCTTTCTCCGGCCAAATTCGCCCTCCCTGCTCCAACGCAGCCATCTCCATCTTGTCAATCGCTCCGCCATCACCTTGCTAACCTGTTGCGCCTCTCGGTGTAGACGCTACCGCTTAGGATCGCCGGGGAGCCCTCGTCTTCCACCTCGGGTCGCCGCCGTCCCGGTTGAGCCCCGCCACCGTGGCCAGCCGCCTCTAGTACCTCTCCGCTTCAACCGATCACGCCTCTATGATCGTGGTATGCCCCTGATGCTCCTTGGCTAGTTAGTTTAAGCTTTGCACCTTTGTGTCGTCGAGTCGCCGGTCACTGTAGTTGCCGAGCCGCCACCGTCGTCGGTGAAGTGTCACCGGAGCTCGAACCGTGGGGCAAATTAGTAAAACGGAGTCGTGGGAAGGTGTAGTTGGTGTTGGTCGGGTCAGTTGGTCGACCGAAGCCCCGGTGACCGGCCGGCCACTACGCGGAGGTGAGTGAGCGCGCGGGAGTGAGCGAGACGCGGGAGGTAGGCGATGACAGGCGGGGTCGGCCTGTCAGTGAGAGAGAACGAGAGAGTGAGCGAGCGCGGGCGAGCGAGCGGGCTGGGCCGCGGTGCTGGGCCGCTCGGGTGCACGTGGGCGCGCGGTGCTGGGCTGCTCAGTGGGCCGGACCGGAGGGAGAGAAAGAAAGTCGGCCCGGGTTCGGGTTTTTCTTTTTCTTTTTCAAAATTAATGAATAGTGCAGTTATTTGTTTATTTCATTAAAAATTGTGTAGAGTTCCAAAATTCATGAAAATTTTTGAATAAGCTTCGCAATGTATAAACTATCTAGGAAAAATGTTAAATCATGAATTTGAATACTTTGTGCAGTAGAATTAATTGGTTCCATTAAAGATTAAATGCAACTTCTAGTAATTTTAATAATTAATTTAATTATCCAAAAATTATGAAATTTATTATGACACTATTGTAAATCATTCTTAAAACATAGAAAAAGTTTGAACTTGTTTAGATAAAGTTTGATCAACTTCTAATTATGCCCTAATTTTTTAAATAGTAAATAAATATTAATTTGAGAACTTTAAGTGTTGTGTGCCTTTTGATTGAGTGATGTCCTTAGGTCACTACTCTTTTGTGATCTCTGGCACCTTAATTTCATGATTGAGCTCGTTAGTAACTTGTTAGGTTAAAAGCTGGTATCGCGGGAAATCGTCGCTACTGGTTAGTAGGTTTTCTGTTTACGACTGTACCGTGAAGGGAAGTTGTACTCAAATCGTAACCGTGGCATGTTATCATCAAGCATCATGTTTATCATTGAGCATCATGTTAAAGCATGTTATGTATTCGTGTAGTCACCGCTTTCGAGGAAGCCGAAGTCGTCGAGCAAGCTTCCGGAGAAGAGCGATCGTCGGTGGGTTCCGGACCAGACGGAGGAGTTCTCAAGTCTGAGTCAGTCGTCGTGTGAGAGCAAGGCAAGCCCCGGTGCATTTAAACCCTACCTTGAATTTTACAAATGTTTTATTATTTATATTATGGTTTATTGCATTAAGTAATTAGGAGTTGAGTGATAACCTAATTGCTGCATTATCATCCTTGATTATTGCGATATCAACCTTGATATCTGTTTTACAGAAAATGCGTAGTATGCTTCGCTATGCTTAGAAGTTAAGCTTTTAAATGACTGTTTACTTGGCCATGACGGCATCCTTAATGAATATTGAAATATGTGAATGAACTTGTAAGATCGGGCGGGTGGTTTGGCCACTGCTAACGTGCATTGGGAGAGGAGTCCCAATGTATTGTTTCCGCCTTATCAGTTAAGGACCGTACGTTGTTGGCCCTCGCGTCATGGAGTTTTTATTAGTACTAGCCATGTGCCCAAGTCGGGTAAGCCTTACTTTGGTTAGTCCATTACGAGAACATCTAACCTCGCACTGGGAGTGTAGAGATGGCGAGAGTAACGTGTACCCTCGGAGCTAGAATTGGGCCGGGTTCGAGGAGTACTGTGCTCTCGGGTGGTGATGGACACGTTCTGGTTTTAGGTTATTCGGGTAAGAGTTGATATATGCTAGATTCGGTTCTACATATGTCGTGTGGTTAGGAATCCCCAGCTGGGTAAATGAAGCGGTTCGAATCGTCGTTGCTCTACGAGAAAGGAGTCTTGGCCTAGCACCAACATCGTAGTTAAGAACTAGAATTGAAAGAAAGAATGAGAAAGGTTTTGATGATAATTACTTTGATCTAGATTAGGATCACCTAGATTTGGTTAATGAACCATCAATGGTAAAAGTAAAATGTTGAAGATAAGGACTTACTTTAGTAAGCTTTTTTGCAAAAGAAAATCATGATTCTGATTTACCCGTACCTTGATTCCCTAAAGCTAGCATGCCCTTGGAGTCTTTGTCTTAGTCGGGTAAGTCTTGTTGAGTACTCTCGTACTCAGGGTTTGTTGAACCCCTTGTTGCAGGTGTGGTTCATGAACAAGTCTGCTTTGAGCCTTGTTGCATGACCGTCGTGGTTGAAGAAAGCGACGACGAGTAGACTGTGTGGCCTTTGGGCAAGGCATTTCGCTTGTGTGATGTAATAAAGTTACAACCGATACTTCTCTACTAATGGTTTGTAATAATGTTACCTAAGGTTTGAAGTTTGAAAACTGGTTTGTAAACCTATGTTATTGTAAGACTTCCGCTACTTTACTCTGTTGAATATTTTGAATAAACTATTGTAATATTGCAATACTCCTGTGATTGGATCCTGTTCGGAGGAAAGCAGGCCTTTTAAGTTATGGTGAACATAAGTACGACTGTCAGAGGTCATTATGGCAATGACCTGTACTTGTGGGCCATCATAATTAGGAGGTTCTGTGACAGCTGGTACTAGAGCATAATCACTCGAGTTATTGTAGTATTACTTTGCAAAACTTCAAAATGATTTGGGTCAAACAAACTTAATATTGATATTTTGGGTCCAAATTGCTTTTGCTTATCTTAATCTATTCTATAGTTTTCTTAGCTCATATTTGAAAGCTTCGTAGTGAAGTATCATGTATAGTGCCCTATGTTATAAAGTTTGCATGTGTTACTTAAATCTTTCTGTTAGATCGTAAGAACGATGCATGCATCATGTTTAATTAACCTGCTTAAGTTACCTTCCCTTTTAAAGTGGTTTGGGTTAAGCTTCAATCCTATTCATGCTAACCTTCAGATCCCCCTATCTGTTCTCATCGTCCTAATTCTATCTTGCTTTAGGATGGCACGCGTGAAGACAACTCCTCGCAAGAAAATGGGTCCGCAAGGAGTGCCGCGTCATCAGTTGGCCGCTAGAGTTGATGGAGTAAGCAGTAGCCGTAATCCGAACCCGGATTCAGAATCAGAGGTTGCAAGGCTTACATCAGAAGTGGAGCGACTGAAGCGCAACATGCGTTTTTGGAAACAGTCCTAGAATGAGTCTCTGGAAAAGGAGAGAGAAGCCAGGGCTCGTGTTCATGAGTTGGAGCTTTATGTGACACACCTGGAGCAGTACAATACAGTTCTGCATGAGGAAGTCCATAGGCTAAATGATCTGATGAATCCCAATCACCAGCCCCAGGCAGTAGAAGATGATGTCAGTGCCGTGATTGTTCCTGGTGGAGAGGACAATGAAGAAGATCCGAATGAAGATGAACCCATGATGGAAAGTGGGGATGATGCAAGTCATGTCACTGGTGCGAGTGCTCCAGAGGTTGAGGATGGAGTGATCGTGATCAGCGATGATGACGAGGAGTGAAGTGTTGACATGGATGGATATGTAATATAGTAGTCTTTCCTGCTTTCTAAGAACCTTAGTGGGTAGTTTCTTGCTTGAGAGCAAGTTTGTAATGAAATAATGTAAGATAAGTTTGTATGTGTATACAAGTACTGTACTAATTGCTTTTTAATTCAATAAAGCGATGTAAATAAATATGGTTTGTGTACAACAGATGGATGGTACTGGAACTTCCCAGGAAGGGGACAATACTCCGAATCCCCCACCGTTTCCACCCACCTTGGCAGAAGCTATTGCCGCACTGGTTAATGCCACTACCCTATTGGCTCAGAATCAGAATCAGAATGGGAATCAGGGTCGTCGAGGCCGTAACAATGGAGGGGAAACCACTTATGTGGATTTCACCGATACCCGTCCACCAGTGTTCTCAAAGGCAGATGAGCCGCTAGAGGCGGATGACTGGCTTCGTACCATGGAGCAGAAGTTTGAACTGTTACAGTGCACGGAGCACCAGAAGCCCGTGTTTGCAGCGCAGCAGCTTAGAGGTGCCGCAGGGGCATGGTGGGCGAATCTGGTCGCCGCACGGCCTGCTGGCCACCGTGTCACTTGGCAGGAGTTTCGTGAAGCCTTCAGAGCACATTATATTCTAGATGGTGTCATGGCCATGAAGCTAGAGGAGTTTCTCTCGCTGAAGCAAGGGAACCAGACAGTTCTGCAGTATGTGGGCAAATTCAATCATCTATCCCAGTATGCAGCGGAATATGTGAATACCGATGCGAAGAAGAAAAGCTGTTTCATGAGAGGTTTGAGTACCAGAATCCAGGAAGCATTAGTCACCTGCAATAATGCCACTTACCATGAGATAGTTAATGTGGCCATTGCGTCAGAAGAGAAGTCCCGACTGCACAAAGAGTCGAAGAAGAAGAAGCCAGTGTTTTCGAGCCCGTCTGGCGGCATTAAGAAGCGCCAGAAGTTTGTTTACCACCCTCAGAACCATTTCCGCCCAACTTATCGTCCACCGCAATACCAAGCTCAGCCGCAGACGTTTTTCCGTCCTGCCGCAACCCCGCAGTTTACACAACAGCCGAATGCCCCTGGTATTCGAAACCAGACTCCAGCCACCCATAACTTTCCCTGCTACAATTGTGGAAAGCCAGGCCACTTTTCCAAGGACTGCCCGTATCCAAGGCAGTACAATCCCAATTATCCCAGAGCTCCCGTACCACAACAGCAACAACCTCAGAGCAAGGGCAATAATCTGAATGTTCAGAAGGGTAAGGGTGAGAAGAAGAAGACCGGACGTGTATTCTATACTCAAGCAAGTGCAATCCCAGAGGGAGAACCTGTTATGATGGGTATGTTCCCTGTTGCTAATCATCCATCAGTACTGTTATTTGATTCAGGTGCATCGCATACATTCATAAATCGCACCTTTGTTGTTAAGCATGACATTCCAATTATGGGAACACAAGAAGATTTCTTTATTCAGTTGCCCGGGGGACGACTGTGTACTAAGGAGATGGTACGTGACGTACCTATAGAGTTAGGTGGGTATATATTCCCTACCTCAATGATAATATTACAGAAACAGGATATAGATGTAATCCTGGGTATGAATTGGATGTACCAAAGAGGAGCCCTTATAGATGCACTGCACAGAACTATAAGGTTGAACCTGCCAGATAATAAATCTCATCTTCTTATCCAACTTCCTATCCCAAAGAGAACTGTTGAAAGGTTATGTGCAACTTTAGTACAAGAGATTTGTGATATACCGGTAGTCTGTGAATTTCCAGATGTGTTTCTAGATGATCTACCAGGTCTGCCACCAGACAGAGATGTAGAGTTTGTAATTGAGTTAAAACCGGGGACTGCCCCAATATCCCGGAGAGCTTACAGAATGCCACCCAATGAATTGGCAGAACTTAAGGATCAATTGCAAGAGTTACGTGACAAAGGTTTTATCAGACCCAGTTCCTCACCATGGGGATGTCCAGCTCTGTTTGTTAAGAAGAAAGATCAGACTTTAAGAATGTGTGTTGATTACCGACCGCTGAATGAAGTAACCATTAAGAATAAATATCTGTTGCCGCGCATTGATCTGCTCTTTGATCAACTTGCGGGGGCAAAGGTATTTTCAAAGATCGATCTTCGATCAGGGTACCATCAAATCAAGATTCGACCTGAAGATATCCCAAAGACTGCATTCACCACCAGATATGGACTGTATGAGTACCAAGTTATGTCTTTTGGTCTCACCAATGCACCGGCACATTTCATGTATCTGATGAACTCAGTTTTCATGCCGGAGCTTGACAAGTTTGTGGTTGTTTTTATTGATGATATTCTGGTGTACTCCAAAAGTGAAGAAGAGCATGTTGAACATCTTAGGGTTGTTCTGAATCGTTTGAGAGATCATCAACTATATGCCAAGTTCAGTAAATGCGAGTTTTGGTTAAGAGAAGTGCAATTCTTAGGCCATGTGTTGTCAGCCGAAGGAGTAGCAGTGGATCCGGGCAAGGTGAAAGATATTCTGAATTGGAAACCACCAATCTCAGTTCATGAAGTCCGAAGTTTTCTAGGAATGGCGGGTTATTACCGTCGATTCATACCTGACTTTTCAAAGGTAGCCAAGCCAATCACAGAGTTGTTGAAGAATCAAACTAAGTTCATATGGTCTCCAGAATGTGAGAAAGCTTTTAGAGTTCTAAAGAAGTCATTGACAACTGCTCCAGTTTTGGCACAACCAGATATAGAAAAGTCATTTGATGTTTACTGTGATGCCTCGGGTATTGGCCTTGGTTGCGTATTGATGCAAGAAGACAGAGTCATTGCTTATGCCTCGAGACAGTTGAAGCGCCATGAAGAACATTATCCGACACATGATCTTGAACTAGCAGCTGTGGTTCATGCATTAAAAATCTGGCGTCATTACTTGCTAGGCAATACTTGCCACATGTATACAGATCACAAGAGTTTAAAGTATATCTTTACTCAGTCAGAATTGAATATGAGGCAAAGAAGGTGGCTTGAATTGATAAAGGATTATGATTTGGAAGTACACTATCATCCTGGAAAAGCAAATGTTGTTGCTGATGCACTCAGTAGAAAGAATCATTGCAATTGTATGACTGTGAAGCCAATGGATTACAGTTTGTGTTACGAATTAGAAAAGTTGAATATTGAAATAATTCAACAAGGTCAGTTGACTAATGTCACAGTAGAATCAACACTCAAAGATCAGATTGTATCTGCTCGGAGAATAAATTTTGGAATAGCTCATATCAAAGAAAAGGTTAGAACTGGTCAACAGACAGATTTCAGTATTGATGATGCAGGTATGCTGTGGTTTAAGAACCGGCTAGTGGTCCCAAAGATTTCAGAGTTACGTCAGCTCATCCTTGATGAAGCACATAGTACAAGGTTTTCTATTCATCTAGGGAGTAATAAGATGTATCAAGATTTGAAACAAAGATTCTGGTGGACCAAAATGAAAATTGAGATTGCTAAGTATGTTGCCAGATGTGATACTTGTCGCAAAGTGAAAGTTGAACATTTGAAGCCGGTAGGAATGTTACAACCCTTGCCCATTCCATCCTGGAAATGGGAAGATATTAGTATGGATTTCATTACTAGGTTACCCAAGACCTCAAGAGGCTTTGATTCAATTTGGGTCATTGTGGACCGTTTGACTAAGTCAGCTCACTTTGTACCTGTGAAGGTTGACTATAGAGCATCTAGATATGCAGAAATATGTGTTGCTCGGATTATGAGTTTACATGGAATACCCAAAACAATTGTTACTGACAGGGGTACTCAGTTTGTTTCGCAATTTTGGAGACAGTTTCAAAAGTCATTAGGTACTAAACTTCTTTATAGCACAGCCTATCATCCACAAACTGGGGGGCAGACTGAAAGAGTAAATCAAATTTTGGAAGATATGCTAAGATCTTGTGCTCTCACTTATCAAGATCAGTGGGATGAATGTTTACCGTTAGCAGAATTCTCATACAACAATAGTTATCAAGAGAGTATTAAAATGGCACCATTTGAAGCATTGTATGGCCGCAGGTGCAGAACTCCGTTGAACTGGTCAGAACCAGGAGAAAGATAGTTTTATGGAGTTGATCTGGTGAAGAAAACGGAAGAAAAGGTTAGGCAGATACAAAAGAATTTAAAAGTTGCTCAGTCTCGACAGAAGAGTTATGCAGATAAAAGGCGTAGACCCTTGATGTTTAAAGTGGGGGATTATGTTTATCTGAAAGTGTCACCCATGAAAGGAGTCAATAGATTTGGAGTCAAAGGCAAACTCGCACCACGTTATATTGGTCCTTTTCAAATCATTGAAAAATGTAGGAAGGTGGCATATAGATTAAAGCTGCCTGAACAACTGTCAGCCGTGCACAATGTATTTCATGTATCACAAATGAAGAAGTGTATGCAAGTGCCTGATCAAGTTGTTGATGTGGAAGGGGTTGAACTTGAGCCTAATTTGACATATTCTGAATATCCTGTCCGAGTTTTGGATCGAAAGGATCGTGTTACCCAGAGTAGAACAATTAAATGGTACAAGATACAATGGGATCAACATTCAGAAGAGGAAGCCACTTGGGAATCGGAGGATTACCTGTTGGAGAATTTCCCGGAGTTCTTTGCTTCTATCTAGGTTGCAATTTCTTCTTTAAACTGTAACCTATCCTTTTAAAAATCTTTGTAATGCAGAAAACCCCTACCTGTTTTGTAGACAAGTCTTGGACATGTTTGCTTGACACGTTTCCTTTTCCATTACTTAACTCAAGGCTTTAAATCTCGGGACGAGATTTCTTTAAGGGGGAAGGGCTGTAACACCCCGGTTGTTATAGTGCTAATTAATCTGCCATGTCATCATAATGCATTGCTAATCATCCCTGTTAGGTTAACCTTGTTATGCATCAACTAAAACAAGTTTACTTATTTAGGTTGAATGTGTTTCTCAGTGGTGTGCTCCGAAACCGAAAACCCTAATTTTGAATACCACCGCAAATACTTAGTCCATGCCCTGCGTAATTTGAGGTGCGCGACTGTGTTGCACACTAGTGTCAAGTGTAGGGTATGAGCTCAAGTACAACATCTAAAATGAAGCTCCAAATTTGAGTTTGAATTGGAGTCCCAAAACTTGTCACGAGTTTTCCGATTCGAATTCGAATTCAAATCTGGGGAGAAATGTAAAAGAATTTCATAAGCTAATTGGTCAACCAAGAGTGGCATTTGAACAACCATGTCATGTTGGTCCAAATGATGCCTTTGGGTGAGGTGTTGATCACTAAGTAATCACAAATCAAAGTAGCAACAAATTCCAATTTGAAATCCCTCCGAAAACCCTAAATTTCAAAACCCTGTTTTACCCCTTTTGAAATAATTCAAAATCTAAGCAAAATTTGGGAAACAGTTCAAAACCAAGTTTGTAGAACTTTTCAAGGGCTACAACTTTGGTGTTTTGAGTTTTCAAAGTTTTAGTGTAAAATGTGGAGCAATTTTGAAAATAAACAAATTTCAGATTTAATTCATTTTTGTCCCCAAACTAAGATTTCAAAATGGAAGCTGAATTTGAAAAAGTTTTGAACAGAAAAGTTGTAGGTCTGGTCAAGATATACAACTTTGATGTTTGGAGATTTTGAAGTTTCAGTATAAAATCAAAAGTAATTTCTAAATTTTCAAATCTGAAAAATGTGTCCCTTTTTGAATTTAAACTCAAATTTCAAAATCCAGAGAGAATTGGAAAAAGTGTTCAATATCAAACTTGTAGAGCTTGAAAATCTGAAGATTTCATACATTGGAAGATTTTCAAGTTGTTATACAAATTTGAGAGTAATTTGAGAAAACAGTTTGAATTTCAAAAGTTTGGGGGGACAGCTACAGTGCACCGGCGAATCACACACCGGCAGCGCGCGGCATGGGCGCCGGCGAGCCACCGACGTCGCGCTGGCCGCTTCCACGGCCTTCCATCCTGCCACCGCGACCACAGGGACCGCTTCGCGCTCTCCAGCTGCTTCCTTTGCTTCACAGCGCTATAAAAGGACCGACACCGCCACTGTCGCCATCCGGTTTCACCATCTCCGCCGCCACCGTCCTCCTTTCTCCGGCCAAATTCGCCCTCCCTGCTCCACCGCAGCCATCTCCATCTCGTCAATCGCTCCGCCATCACCTTGCTAACCCGTTGCACCTCTCGGTGTAGACGCTACCGCTTAGGATCGCCGGGGAGCCCTCGTCTTCCACCTCGGGTCGCCGCCGTCCCGGTTGAGCCCCGCCACCGTGGCCAGCCGCCTCCAGTACCTCTCCGCTTCAACCGATCACGCCTCTGTGATCGTGGTACGCCCCTGATGCTCCTTGGCTAGTTAGTTTAAGCTTTGCACCTTTGTGTCGTCGAGTCGCCGGTCACTGTAGTTGCCGAGCCGCCACCGTCGTCGGTGAAGTGTCACCGGAGCTCGAACCGTGGGGCAAATTAGTAAAACGGAGTCGTGGGAAGGTGTAGTTGGTGTTGGTCAGGTCAGTTGGTCGACCGAAGCCCTGGTGACCGGCCGGCCACTATGCGGAGGTGAGTGAGCGCGCGGGAGTGAGCGAGACGCGGGAGGTAGGCGATGACAGGCGGGGTCGGCCTGTCAGTGAGAGAGAACGGGAGAGTGAGCGAGCGCGGGCGAGCGAGCGGGCTGGGCCGCGGTGCTGGGCCGCTCGGGTGCGCGTGGGCGCGCGCTGCTGGGCTGCTCAGTGGGCCGGACCGGAGGGAGAGAAAGAAAGTCGGCCCGGGTTCGGGTTTTTGTTTTTCTTTTTCAAAATTAATGAATAGTGCAGTTATTTGTTTATTTCATTAAAAATTGTGTAGAGTTCCAAAATTCATGAAAATTTTTGTATAAGCTTCGCAATGTATAAACTATCTAGGAAAAATGTTAAATCATGAATTTGAATACTTTGTGCAGTAGAATTAATTGGTTCCATTAAAGATTAAATGCAACTTCCAGTAATTTTAATAATTAATTTAATTATCCAAAAATTATGAAATTTATTATGACACTATTGTAAATCATTCTTAACCCATAGAAAAAGTTTGAACTTGTTTAGATAAAGTTTGATCAACTTCTAATTATGCCCTAATTTTTTAAATAGTAAATAAATATTAATTTGAGAACTTTAAGTGTTGTGTGCCTTTTGATTGAGTGATGTCCTTAGGTCACTACTCTTTTGTGATCTCTGGCACCTTAATTTCATGATTGAGCTCGTTAGTAACTTGTTAGGTTAAAAGCTGGTATCGCGGGAAATTGTCGCTACTGGTTAGTAGGTTTTCTGTTTACGACTGTACCGTGAAGGGAAGTTGTACTCAAATCGTAACCGTGGCATGTTATCATCAAGCATCATGTTTATCATTGAGCATCATGTTAAAGCATGTTATGTATTCGTGTAGTCACCGCTTTCGAGGAAGCCGGAGTCGTCGAGCAAGCTTCCGGAGAAGAGCGATCGTCGGTGGGTTCCGGACCAGACGGAGGAGTTCTCAAGTCTGAGTCAGTCGTCGTGTGAGAGCAAGGCAAGCCCCGGTGCATTTAAACCCTACCTTGAATTTTACAAATGTTTTATTATTTATATTATGGTTTATTGCATTAAGTAATTAGGAGTTGAGTGATAACCTAATTGCTGCATTATCATCCTTGATTATTGCGATATCAACCTTGATACCTGTTTTACAGAAAATGCGTAGTATGCTTCGCTATGCTTAGAAGTTAAGCTTTTAAATGACTGTTTACTCGGCCATGACGGCATCCTTAATGAATATTGAAATATGTGAATGAACTTGTAAGATCGGGCGGGTGGTTTGGCCACTGCTAACGTGCATTGGGAGAGGAGTCCTAATGTATTGTTTCCGCCTTATCAGTTAAGGACCGTACGTTGTTGGCCCTCGCGTCATGGAGTTTTTATTAGTACTAGCCATGTGCCCAAGTCGGGTAAGCCTTACTTTGGTTAGTCCATTACGAGAACGTCTAACCTCGCACTGGGAGTGGAGAGATGGCGAGAGTAACGTGTACCCTCGGGGCTAGAATTAGGCCGGGTTCGAGGAGTACTGTGCTCTCGGGTGGTGATGGACACGTTCTGGTTTTAGGTTATTCGGGTAAGAGTTGATATATGCTAGATTCGGTTCTACATATGTCGTGTGGTTAGGAATCCCCAGCTGGGTAAATGAAGCGGTTCGAATCGTCGTTGCTCTACGAGAAAGGAGTCTTGGCCTTGTACCAACATCGTAGTTAAGAACTGGAATTGAAAGAAAGAATGAGAAAGGTTTTGATGATAATTACTTTGATCTAGATTAGGATCACCTAGATTTGGTTAATGAACCATCAATGGTAAAAGTAAAATGTTGAAGATAAGGACTTACTTTAGTAAGCTTTTCTGCAAAAGAAAATATTGATTCTGATTTACCCGTACCTTGATTCCCTAAAGCTAGCATGCCCTTGGAGTCTTTGTCTTAGTCGGGTAAGTCTTGTTGAGTACTCTCATACTCAGGGTTTGTTGAACCCCTTGTTGCAGGTGTGGTTCATGAACAAGTCTGCTTCGAGCCTTGTTGCATGACCGTCGTGGTTGAAGAAAGCGACGACGAGTAGACTGTGTGGCCTTTGGGCAAGGCATTTCGCTTGTGTGATGTAATAAAGTTACTACCGATACTTCTCTACTAATGGTTTGTAATAATGTTACCTAAGGTTTGAAGTTTGAAAACTGGTTTGTAAACCTATGTTATTGTAAGACTTCCGCTACTTTACTCTGTTGAATATTTTAAATAAACTGTTGTAATATTGCAATACTCCTGTGATTGGATCCTGTTCGGAGGAAAGCAGGCCTTTTAAGTTATGGTGAACATAAGTACGACTGTCAGAGGTCATTATGGCAATGACGTGTACTTGTGGGCCATCATAATTAGGAGGTTCTGTGACACCACCCCTCCAAGCACACTTGTTAAGATCAAGACCAACAACAAAAAGAAGCAAGTGCTTACCCCCAAGCAACAAGTGCCCATTTCACGAAGCTATGCTAGTGATTATATGTGTTATTGGGGCAAGGATGGCAAGATTGTTGTGAAGTATGTTGGTGCACTCAAGAAGAGGCAAATCATGAGGAGTGTTTGGGTGCCCAAGACCTATGTGACTAACCCCTTAGGACCCAATTCTATTTGGATACCTAAAACCAAGGCTTAATTTGTTTTTGTAGGAATACTCCTCCGGTGGAACAAGTTGGGTGCTGATAGTGGATGCACTAATCATATGACCGGAGAGAAGAATATGTTCACCTCCTTTCAACCAAATCAAAGTACAAGTGAATGCATTGTGTTTGGTGACAATGGTAAAGGAGATGTCCTTGGTTTGGGTAAAATTGCTATCTCAAATGATAATTCTATTTCAAATGTATTACTTGTGGAAGGGTTAGGATACAATGTGTTGTCTGTTTCACAACTTTGTGAGATGGGCTACAATTGTCTCTTTACCAATGTGGGTGTGGAAGTCTCTAAAAGGAAGGATTCCTCTATTGTCTTCACGGGTCGTTTGAAAGGTAAACTTTATCTAGTTGATTTCACATCTAGTAAAGTGAAGCCCGAGACTTGTTTAGTGGCAAAATCTAGCATGGGTTGGTTATGGCATCACCGACTAGCCCATGTTGGAATGAGGAACTTGGCTGACCTTTAAAGAGGTGAACACATCCTTGGACTAACAAATATCTCTTTTGAGAAAGATAGGATTTGCAGCGCATGTCAAGCGGGCAAACAAGTTGGAGCCAAGCATCCCGTCAAAAATGTCGTGTCAACAACGAGACCACTTGAGCTACTTCACATGGACTTATTTGGTCCCAATGCTTACATAAGCATTGGAGGTAACAAATATGGTTTCGTTATTGTTGATGATTATTCCCGCTTCACTTGGGTGTTCTTTTTGCAAGATAAAAGTGAGACCCAAGTAATCTTCAAGAAGTTTGCAAAAAGAGCTCAAAATGAATTTGAAGTGAAGATCAAGAAAGTGAGAAGTGACAACGGGATGGAGTTTAGGAACACCAACATTGAAGAGTTCCTTAATGAAGAGGGAATCAAGCATGAGTTTTCGGTTCCATATACTCCTCAACAAAATGGTGTTGTGGAGAGAAAGAACCGAACGCTCATAGAAGCCGCAAGAGCAGTGTTGGATGAATACAAGACTCCGGACAAGTATTGGGCGGAAGCGGTCAACACGGCATGTCATGCAATCAACCGCTTATACCTTCATAAGATCATGAAAAAGACCGCCTATGAGCTCCTTACCGGTAACAAACCTAAGGTGCATTACTTTCGAGTTTTTGGATGCAAGTGTTTCATACTTAACAAGAAATCCAAAAGCTCAAAGTTTGCACCAAAGGTTGATGAAGGTTTCTTGCTTGGTTATGGTACTAACGAATATGGCTATCATGTTTTCAACAAGACCACCGGTCAAGTTGAAATAGCGATTGACATGACATTTGATGAAACCGACGGCTCTCAAAAAGAGCAAGTCAATGTTGACATTATAGGTAAAGAAGAGACATCTTCTTAAGTGATCAAGAAGCTTGCTACCGGTGAAGTAAAGCCCGTTGAAGAAGATGATGAATATGCACAAGAGCAAACCATTCATGATCTGCATATGCATCATGGGTCAATAAATGTCCATGATGATGGTTCTACATCAAGAAGTGGACATGATTCAAGTGTTCAAGTCATTCAAAATTCACCACAAGTAGAAGATAGCAACCAAGTTGATGATCAAAATAGAAGTGAAGACAACTTCACACAAGATCTTAGTCTTGATCTTTCAATCAACCAAGACAAGGATGATGAAGATGAAGGTCCAATCCAAAGGAGAACTCAAGTGCCTCACCCAAGAGTACATCATACTATTCAACGAGACCATCCCGTTGACAACATCTTGGGAAGCATTCTGTCGGTGTTCGGACCCGAGGGGATCCTAAACCAACGAGTAAAATGCTGCGTGTCCCTTTCCTGGATGGTGATGCAAGGAGAACACACGGCGGTTTATCCTGGTTCGGGCAAAAGAAGGCCCTACGTCCAGCGGGGGAGGAGAGGTTTGTATTTCCTTGCACCGAGGTGCTTGTGTAGGGGCTACAAGCTTGCGAGAGAGAGGGCGACGAGCCCAAGTCTCAAAGGAGAAAAAGAAAGAGTACAAGATGATTGCTTGAGATGTTGATCGCTATGTTGTGTATCACTGGTTGTCCGTCCCCCTCTCCAGAGCCCTGGTCTACCCTTTTATAGGACGAGAGGAGGCCAGGACGACGGGAGCCTTGAGATGATGTTTTGTCGATCTCTGTTGAGGTAACCGTAGTGACGTGCCTTAGAAATGGGAGGCCATCCTCTGGGACGTGATGTCGTAGGCGTCGAAGTGACCCGGAGTGTCGTGCCATACCGTCCTTCCTTCCCTGTTGCGCTGTGTTGAGGGTCGAGGCCGGGTCGAGGCCAGGTCGAGGCCGAACGGATAAGTCCGAATCCCTGGAATCGTGGTGTACGGACTTTGTCGTATCTTTCCTCGAGGGTAACTAGTGATGTACAGTGTGAGGTAAGGTGGGTACAGTGACGTTTTTCACCTCCCATCACGGGATGGGCGGTTTAAACAGTGAGGACTGACGCTGGTATTGTTCCCACGTCGACCATGCGTGCAGCCATGCCGGTAGGTGGTAGTAGGTAATTGCATTTAATGCTAAGGTTTTTGTCCAGGGTAGGTGAAGAGAGGGGATCGGGCGCCCCGACCCGGGCTCACGCGAGTCGGAGCGGTCCCGGGAGGCGGTCGAGCCTCGTGCGGGTCGGAGCGCGGTCGAGGCCTCCCGTCGAGGGGGCCTCGTACGAGTCGGAGGCGGGATGCGGTCGAGGCATTCCGTCGAGCCGGCCTTGTACGAGTCGGACCTGTCGCGCGTTTTGAAGTGGGTCGTGCTTTGTCGTGGCTTAGTCGTTTTAGTTTTTATTATCGTTGAATGTGGGTACCCCTATGGCATTGGTACCGACAGTAGCCCCCGAGCCTTTAGGTGAGTGTATGTTCACTCTCCTAGAGGTTTTTTGCCGATGAACTGGAGTCATAGCGCTGTTTGCTTTCCCAGCGGGGGCGTCTGAGCGCTTTCAGGACTTCTTCCGGTGGGGGCGCGCGAGCGCACCCGCCGGGTGTAGCCCCCGAGGCCTCGGTGGAGTATTGAGAAAGTCTCCTCCGAGGTCTTTCTAATCGTGGTTAATCCGGGAGTAGTTGATGCGGCCGAGCCCCCGAGCCTTGTGCGCACGAGGTCGATCGGAGTCCCTGCCGTCTTTCGTTATCCGGCCCTCACGCTCATCCTTCGGAAAGGAGGAGGAGGGGTGGGGAACGTCGTACTACCCCGTTTGGGCAAGTCCGGCGATCTCCGGTGAGCTACTAGCGGGGAAATTCGAGTGAGAGTCCGTGCTCCAGTCGTTAGGAGTCGGCTTGGGGCCCGGGGGCACTCTTCAAAGATGCCAAGGAGTGGTCGTGCGGATGTCGGTTCCCTGCGACGGGATCCGAGGGCTCGATGCCTCCCCCGAGGGGATTCCTGCTTCGTCCTCATCCTTTGGCCTCGAATACGTCTTGGGATGCCTCGAGAGCGTGGCTCGAGCCCTGGCCGTGTACGGGCGCATCCCTGGTCGTCCCTTGCTCTGTTGCTCGAGGGCGGCTGTCGAACCCAGGTCGAGGGCCAGCCTCCGTTCCTTCGAGACTTAAAATGGGCCCGGAGCCCGTTAAGGGAATCTAGGAATATCCGTCCGTGGATCTCGCCCCGCCCGTTAGCCTGGCGCGCCTTTTTAGGGCGAGATCGGTGCGGTAGTGGGCGGCGTGGCGTTCAGTTACTGCATGGGGGACGGCCACGTGCCTTGATCCTGTAAGGCGTGAGGGACGGTTAGGTGAGCGCATTTATTACGGGAAACTGCTCCTACCTTTTCGCGCGGCCGTTGGACTTCCGTCTGGCCTATAAAGGCAAGACCCAAGGGTCCGTGCTTCCCTCCGGTCTCTTGCGCTCCTGCCATCCCCTTGCCCTAGAAAACCCTAGCCCTCTTGCGCCTTCCGCCCGCATTGCTGCCGCCGCCGCCTTCTCCTCCACTCATTCCCTCCCCGTCAGCGCTGATGGCCGGAAAGAGCCAATTCCTCACTGCCGAAGACTGGGCCTCCTCCTCAGTGACGGAGAAGAAGCTGGAGGAGCTGGTTGAAGATGGGTTGCTGCGGCCGAGGACGAGTCGGTCGCGGCCGGAGTGGATCGCGCCGCCGCCGGCCCACCGGGAGCCGGCCCCCCCGGAAGGCTACGTGGTGAGCTTCGTAAGCTTCCACGAGCGGGGGTTCGTCATCCCGTCATCGGTCTTCATGCGGGCGCTTCTCCACTACTACCGGGTGGAGCTCCACCATCTCGCCCCCAACGCCATCGCGCAAGCCGCCATCTTTGCGGCGGTCTGCGAGGGGTATCTCGGGGTGGAGCTGCAGTGGAACCTGTGGCTCCACCTTTTCAAGGCCGAGCTCTTCGCGCGGAACGCGGGAGGGAAAGGCGTCTTCTACGCAGCGCGGGTAGGGAGCTGCGTCCTGCAGTTGAGGTCGAGCCGGGCGGACCAATACATCCCGGCTCGCCTCATCTCCTCGAACAGCGGGTGGCACGCGGGCTGGTTCTACCTCCGCAACGACGACAACCAGCTGCCGAGGTACACCGGCCGCGTGCTGACCGCCCGAGAGGACCGCTGGGTGTACGGCGTGCCGGACGTCGAGAAGCCGCGTCTGGACCCGTTGCTGGCGGCGCTGCAGCAGCTTCGTGCTCGAGGCCTGACAGCGGCGGCGGTAGCGACGGCGTTTCATCGCCGCCGGGTGATGCCGCTGTGCCGACGTCGCCTGCGCCTCGACCAGATGACCCCGGAGGCGTCTCTGGAGGGGAGCCGGATGTCGCACGAGGCCCTTACCCTCGAGGAGGGGCTTCACCGAGCCCGCCGGATGGTGGGGACCTTCAAGGCGGAGGAAGCCGACCGGCTACCCATGAGGCCCACTGAGGGGTTCGAGCCCGTGGTAAGTTTCTTGGTGCGCTTGTTTTTTGGTTCCGTTTGTTTTTGAGACCCTCCCCTAATCCGGTCGACGCCGATGCGCAGGACCTATCGGCGCTGCGGGAGACACGACCGCCGGTTCCGGAGGACCGGCCTGCTCGGGACGCTCGACGGCAGCACGCCTCGAAGCAGAAGGCGGTCAAGGAATCGACCAAGAAGCGGGCGGCCCGGAAGTCCCGGGAGAAGGAGGCGCGGAAGAAACTCCGGCATCAACAGGCCCTCGACGGGCTCCCTTTGGAGCCGTCGCCCTCCGAGACCATGTCGGGGGAGGACGACGGCAGCAGCGGCGAGGACGATGATGCCTTGTCGCGGTATGAGGCCGCGACCGGGCTGGGGAGCCTCCCCGACATCCGTCCCCTGCTGGAGCCCATCGCGGGGTCATCCTCCTTGGTCATCGTGGTCGAGGAGGTCGAGGAGGACGACGAGGAAGAGGAGAAGAAGAAGAAGAAGAAGAAGAAGGAAGAAGAAAAGGAAGAGGCGGGCCCCTCGGCAGGATAGTGCCCTCCTGGAAGTCGACGAGCACGGCTTCCTATTTTGGGTCGAGGGTGGCGCTGACATTTAGCGCCTTCCCGTTGGGATCAGCGGGGTCGAGGGGTACGAGCTTGACGTCCTCCGCGGGCTCGAAGCTGCCGGCGTGGCGTTTCGGATCGGGAATCTCGTTGGCAAGACCGTCGAGGTCTGCGGCCAAGGTTGCCGATTCCAAAACCGCCTCGCCGTGTTCGACGCACTCGACGTCGCACTCGTAGGCATGTTCATACGAGGGCCCCACAGTGATGACGCCGTTTGGGCCGGGCATTTTGAGCTTGAGGTAGGTGTAGTTCGGCACGGCCATGAACTTGGCGTAGCACGGGCGCCCGAGGATGGCGTGGTATGTTCCACGGAACCCGACCACTTCGAAGGTGAGGGTCTCCTTCCTGAAGTTGGCCGGTGTGCCAAAACAAACGGGCAGATCGACCCGTCCGAGGGGTTCTGCCCGCTTCCCTGGCACGACTCCGTGGAAGCCCCCGACGCTAGGTTGCAGGCGCGCTCTCTCGACCCCCAGGAGGTCGAGGGTCTGGGAGTAGATGATGTTGAGACTGCTCCCACCGTCCATGAGCACTTTGGTGAGGCGCATGTTGGCGATGACGGGATCAACGACAAGTGGGTAGACTCCTGGATTGGGGATGTAGTCCGGATGATCATCACGGTCGAAAGTGATGGCCACCGCGGACCAGTCGAGGAAACGAGGGACCGCCGTTTGCACGGAGAAGACCTCTCGCCGTTCTCGCTTGCGCTGGCGCGCTGAGAGGCGGGTCGAGGGTCCTCCGTAGATCATGAAGCAGTCGTGGATCTCGAGGAATCCCTCCTCCTTGCCATCACCCTTTGGGTCTTCCTTCTTGTCGGTGCTCTTGCTGCCTGCGCCGTCGAAGTACCTGCGGAGCATATGACAATCTTCGAGGTTATGGTTAATGGGTCCCTTGTGGTAAGGGCACGGCTCTTTAAGCATTTTGTCGAAGATGCCCCCACCGGGGGGGCCTCGAGGCTTTTTGCGTTCGGTAGCGGCGACAAGCTCGTCGGCCGGGGCCTCGAGCTTGCCCTGCTGACCTTTCTTCTTCTTGCGGTTGTTCCTTTTGGAGACCCGGGTGGAGCTCACAGGATCGTCGGCTTTCTGCTTCCCAGTGTCCTGCTCGCCGCCAAAGATGGCACCAACTGCCTCCTCGCCGGTGGCGAAGTTGGTGACGATGTCCATCAGCCCATTGGCAGTGAGGGGGGTGTGACGGCCTAACTCTCGGACCAACTCCTTGCAAGTGGTGCCCGAGAGGAAAGCCATGATCACGTCAGAGTCGGTGACATTGGGGAGCTCGGTGCGTTGCCTGGAGAAACGCCGAATGTAATCCCGGAGGGATTCACCTGGCTTCTGCTTGCAACTCCGGAGGTCCCACGAGTTGCCGGGGCGCATGTAAGTTCCCTTGAAGTTTCCCTCGAACACCCTTACGAGATCACCCCAGTCGTGGATCTGTTGGGGCGGCAGATCCTCGAGCCAGGCTCGAGCGGTGTCTGAGAGAAACAGGGGGAGTTGTCGGATGATGACTCGGTCGTCGGTGGCCCCGCCTAGCTGACATGCCAAGCGGAAGTCGGCGAGCCAAAGTTCGGGTTTGGTCTCGCCGTTGTACTTGGCAAGAGTCGTGGGAGGGCGGAATCGTGCCGGGAGTATCGTCTCACGGATTGCCTTGCTGAAGACCCGAGGGCCCGGAGGCTCGGGTGAAGGGCTGCGATCCTCCGAGCTGTCGTAGCGCCCGCCCCTGTGCACGTGGTAACCCCGAGCCACACCGTCACCGTGCTTGCGCGTGCGGCGCTCGACGATGTTGCCACGGGTGTCTCGAGGTCCCTGGTCATGAGCGACGGGCTCGGGGGCGGGAGCCATCCGGATCCGTCGGGCAGGTTCGGGATGAACCGAGGCCTCTCTCTCCTGCCGAGAGGGCTCCGCGAGCCGCTCCGAGGCGGGCTCGCGTCGCCTCGAGGCGGAGCTCTCGGCCTGCTGCAGGGCAGCGGTCTCGAGGAGTTCTCGGATCTCATCTCGAGCCCGGCGCGCTTCGGAATTCGATGGCTCGGGCATGTTGCGGAGGAGCATGGCGGCGGCGACGACGTTCTGGCTGGCTCGAGCGAAGACCGGGGGATCGGTTACCCGGTCCTCGTCGATGCGATGGTTGACGTCGCGAGCTCTTTCGCGAGCTCTCCCGCCAAGTGCGCGTTCCGCACGCTCATGCTCGAGAGTTTGTTGGAGTAGACGCAGGTTTTCTCGTTCCTCGTTGAGCCTCTCCCGCAACTCGCGGATTTGGTCGAGCTGCGCCCCCTGATCCGCAAGGAGCTGAGCCTCGCCTTGCCCGGCAGGGTGCCCGTCGTGAGGGGGCGTGTGCCTTCCTCCGACCGGCTGTTCTTCCTGCGAATCCGACGCGCTTTCAACATCGACGTTGAAGCACTCGCGGGTCGGATCGTAGGTGTCATCAGCCGAGTCGGAGTCAGGGGCGCCGAAATAATAGTATGACGGGGGGATATGTGGTTGTTGCGAGCCGCTACCGGGGTTGCGGCGTGGGGAAGCGGTCACACGGGGTTCTGTTTCTGGCGCCTCAGTAGAGTCCAGATAATCAGAAGCCGGCGTGGACGCGATGAGGTCAAGGGTGGAGCGTAGATGGTGCCCAGGGAGTTCCTCATAAGCACTCATACAAGTGCTCACGGAAGAAGCGTACGCCTGGGCAGCCGGAACTAGCCCAAACGGAAACGGCGAAGGCGATGTTGCCGCCCACGCCGGGAGAGAGGTGCGGGGCAGCGACGTCACACCAGGCGGAGGAGCGGCGGGGTTCTCCGCTGGCATGCTGTCCTCGGCCAGGCCCATCCTGCCCAGACTTTCCACGAGAAAATCCGGGCCGGCGTCTGACTGGGAAGTGCCGAATCGGGGAACCCCATTGCCCTCTGTGAGGTGGAGACGATGGTTGCGCCGGGCTCGCCGCCGCCGAGTGGCTCGCGCCTGCCTGGAGCGACGGTACCAGCGGATTGCTCCCCCGGGCTGGGAGAGCTCGTAATCCTCGTCGGTAGGGTGTCTTGGCGGGAGCAGGACCATATCGTAGCCATAGCCGAGCGACATGAACTCCAAACTCCCGAACCAGATCACCGTGGCCAACGGGATAGGGCGTTCGGGGTCAACCATCCAGGAAAAAGGCAGGAAAGCGACGTTAGCCGCAGCGATCCCCTACCTGGCGCGCCAACTGTCGGTGTTCGGACCCGAGGGGATCCTAAACCAACGAGTAAAATGCTGCGTGTCCCTTTCCTGGATGGTGATGCAAGGAGAACACACGGCGGTTTATCCTGGTTCGGGCAAAAGAAGGCCCTACGTCCAGCGGGGGAGGAGAGGTTTGTATTTCCTTGCACCGAGGTGCTTGTGTAGGGGCTACAAGCTTGCGAGAGAGAGGGCGACGAGCCCAAGTCTCAAAGGAGAAAAAGAAAGAGTACAAGATGATTGCTTGAGATGTTGATCGCTATGTTGTGTATCACTGGTTGTCCGTCCCCCTCTCCAGAGCCCTGGTCTACCCTTTTATAGGACGAGAGGAGGCCAGGACGACGGGAGCCTTGAGATGATGTTTTGTCGATCTCTGTTGAGGTAACCGTAGCGACGTGCCTTAGAAATGGGAGGCCATCCTCTGGGACGTGATGTCGTAGGCGTCGAAGTGACCCGGAGCGTCGTGCCATACCGTCCTTCCTTCCCTGTTGCGCTGTGTTGAGGGTCGAGGCTGGGTCGAGGCCAGGTCGAGGCCGAACGGATAAGTCCGAATCCCTGGAATCGTGGTGTACGGACTTTGTCGTATCTTTCCTCGAGGGTAACTAGTGATGTACAGTGTGAGGTAAGGTGGGTACAGTGACGTTTTTCACCTCCCATCACGGGATGGGCGGTTTAAACAGTGAGGACTGACGCTGGTATTGTTCCCACGTCGACCATGCGTGCAGCCATGCCGGTAGGTGGTAGTAGGTAATTACATTTAATGCTAAGGTTTTTGTCCAGGGTAGGTGAAGAGAGGGGATCGGGCGCCCCGACCCGGGCTCACGTGAGTCGGAGCGGTCCCGGGAGGCGGTCGAGCCTCATGCGGGTCGGAGCGCGGTCGAGGCCTCCCGTCGAGGGGGCCTCGTACGAGTCGGAGGCGGGATGCGGTCGAGGCATTCCGTCGAGCCGGCCTTGTACGAGTCGGACCTGTCGCGCGTTTTGAAGTGGGTCGTGCTTTGTCGTGGCTTAGTCGTTTTAGTTTTTATTATCGTTGAATGTGGGTACCCCTATGGCATTCGTACCGACACATTTAAAGAGGAGTTATCACAAGGTCAAGGCTTGCAAGCTTTTGTGAACACTTCTCATTTGTGTCTCCAAAAGAGCCTAAAAAGGTTGAAGAAGCCATTGATGATGAGGATTGGATGATTGCAATGCAAGAAGAGTTGAACAACTTCACTCGCATTGAAGTTTGGACATTGGTAGAAAGACCTAAATAAAATGTGATTGGAACCAAATGGGTCTTCCGCAACAAGCAAGATGAGCATGGTGTGGTCACAAGAAACAAGGCATGGTTGGTAGCTCAAGGATTCACTCAAATTGAAGGTTTGGATTTTGGAGAAACTTATGCACCGGTGGCAAGGCTCGAGTCAATTCGGATTTTACTTGCCTATGTCATCCATCATAACTTTAAGCTATATAAAATGGATGTGAAGAGTGCATTCCTCAACGGCCCCCTCTCCGAAGTGGTATATGTAGAGCAACCACCGGGTTTTGAAGATCCAAAGCATCCCGACCATGTCTATAAGCTCAACAAAGCACTCTATGGGCTTAAGTAAGCCCCTAGAGCTTGGTATGATTGTCTTAAGGACTTCCTACTCAAACAAGGGTTTGAGATAGGCAAGGCCGATCTAACTTTATTTACTCGCAAAGTCAATAATGATATCTTTATTTGCCAAATATATGTCGATGACATAATATTTGGTAGTACTAATGTGGCTTTTTGTGAGGAGTTTAGTAGGATTATGACGAATAGATTCGAGATGTCTATGATGGGAGAGTTAAAGTTCTTTCTTGGTTTTCAAATCAAGCAACTCAAGGAAGGGACCTTTATTTGCCAAACGAAGTATACTCATGACATGTTGAAGAAGTTTGACATGGAGAAAGCAAAACCCATCAAGACACCAATGCCAACCAATAGGCATCTTGATCTTGACAAGGATGGAAAGGCCATCGATCAAAAGGTATATCGTTCCATGATTGGATCCTTACTTTACCTTTGTGCATCTAGGCCCGATATTATGCTTAGTGTGTGCATGTGTGCAAGATTTCAAGCTAATCCGAAAGAATGTCACTTAGTGGCTGTTAAGAGAATTTTGAGATATTTAGTGCACACTCCTAATCTTGGCTTGTGGTATCCTAAGGGCTCCACTTTTGATTTACTTGGCTATTCTGATTCGGATTATGCTGGTTGCAGGGTAAATCGAAAGAGCACTACCGGGACTTGCCAATTTCTTGGTAGGTCTTTGGTGTCGTGGAGCTCTAAAAAGCAAAATAGTGTTGCCTTGTCAATTGCCAAAGCCGAGTATGTGGCGGCCGGTGCATGCTGTGCCCAACTACTTTGGATGAAGCAGACCCTTAAAGACTTTGGTTGTGAGCTAACCAAGATTCCCCTCTTGTGTGACAATGAGAGTGCCATTAAATTGGCAAACAATCCCGTAAACCATTCTCGTACAAAGCACATAGACATCCGGCATCATTTCTTGAGAGACCATGAAGCCAAAGGAGATATCGCTTTACATCATGTGAGCACCGAAAAGCAACTAGCCGATATCTTCACAAAGCCTCTAGATGAGTCAAGATTTTGTGCTTTGAGGAGTGAACTAAATATCATTGATTCTCATAACGTGGCTTGATTTTTTGGACATATTTTGTTTGATTCTAGCTAGGCGAAAACTCTTTGAAAATGTTGAGTGAGATTTCAAAATCTATTTTCACTTCTCAAGCATGTTCATAGTTTTGTGTTGTTTCTATGAAATCTGGACATGCTTGAGTTGGTTCTAGTTCATCATATATGTTCACCATCTCTCACTTACTTTTTGCTGTGATGGAACCACCGGTAGTACCGACGGGTGACTGGTAGTACCGACCAACCACCGGTACCACCGGTAGTTCATTTTCTCGCGTCGTCAGTCTGTGGTTTTCGACTTGACCGGTAGTACCGGTGCCTTTCCACCGGTAGTACCGGTAGTGTAAGTTACGCCTGGGTATAAATAGAGGTTGTGACCTTTCTTCTCTCATTCTTCCTCCCTGTGCCCATTCCATCTCCACCCGACGGCACCGCCCCTTCCATCCCCCCCACTCGATCTCCCTCCTCCCTCCACCACTCTTGCAGATCTTTGAGGAGAAGTTTCCCCTTGTCGTGGGGATCGCGTGGAGGTGCTTGGGGGTTGCCAAAACTCCTTCCTTTGCTTGGATTCGGTCTTCTTTCATCTTCAAACATGCAAAGGAAGAACCCCAAGAGGACCGCTCGTCCCAGTGGAGGTGATGGTGGTAGTGCTTCCCGACCCGTCCGTGGAAGAACTGCTGCTCGTCCTAGCGGCCGTGGAGGTGGTGGTGGCGGCATTGGCGATGAAGATGATGTTGAGCTCCAGGGCGTGCCTACTCCTCTCTCGACTATGGGACGCCCCAATCCTCCGCGTCGTCATAGCGAGCAAGTTCATGGTCAGCGTCCGGCAGGTGAGAATCCACAGCTTGCCGCTATGCAAATTGAGGGTCGTTCTATTGACCCTAACATTGTGGCTCAATCTCCTATCCAAATTGGACTTGCCACTGCCAACCGGATGCTTTTATTTCATCAAAATGCAAATCCTCGTATGTCCGGTCCTCAAAATCAAGGTGGTTACCAACCCTCTCTTCCTATTAATTATTCTAAGAGAGCGGGTGATTTAAGGGTGCAACGCAGTGAGAATCCATATCAGTTTATCCGCAATCCTAGTGTGGATCTTCATTTTTGGAGCCTCATGCATTCGGATTATTATTACAAGGTTCTTTTCAAGAGTGGGCAGCGTGGGTCTTCTCCGTCGATCTTCCAGCATAAGTGGGTGCAGCACGCCTCTCTTGATAATTTGAACAACCCTGACATCCATCGTTTGGTTGCCGATCTTGATGTTTGTCGTTTGCTTCCTCTTATGACCTTCCAGCATAATTGGAATGATGAGATTATCTGTCAGTTTTATGCAACCCTGTTGATTGATTCTCAGAACCTAGTGCTGCATTGGCTCACCAAGGGCGTCCATTACAGATGTGATTATTGGACTTTTTCACGCCTTCTTGGGTTTACTGCTGAGGACAGAGGTGCCTCTAGTCTCTTTGACATTTTTCCAGATTCTGTCTCACATGATGACTTAGAGGCTGCTGAGGTATACAAGCCTGGTACGACTGTTGACTTCACTACCACTCATTTGAAGCCGTACTTTTATGTCCTCAACAATCTCATTCGCCTCACCTTGGACCCGAAGATTGGAGATTCTATTCATATCATGCTTGATGCTCCTAAGGTCCTTTGCCGTTTTGGTACTGGTGGTGATCGTTTTTCCATCACTGACTTTATGTGGCGCAAGATTGAGCAGGCTGCCAATGACCCCCACAAGTCTCTGCCTTATGCTCCGTATCTCATATATATCATTGAGCAGGTGGTGGGTCGTTCATTCCATCACAATACAGTGTACAAGTCCTAGTCAGTGCGTCATTTGGGCCCCAAAGGTATTGGTGGTGGTTCCGCTCCTTCTCCCACTTGTGGTCCGGCCACTCGTACTTCCTCCCACGGTGCTTACCGTGGTGGTGCCACTACTGCTCCTACTCGCTCCTCCTCGGAGCGTCATCGACGTGGTGGTGGTGTCATCAAGTATGCATTGGGGAAGCTTTGGGAGGCCTTCTGTTACAAGGCCGAGAAGGATGATCGTCGCCTGAGGCGTATTGAGCAGCACCTACAGATTGATCCTCCTGAGAGTCCTCTCCGTGAGTTTCGGGACCCCTTTGTCGAGTACAATGAGTTGTATGGTGCTCCTGTCTCTGGCCTTAGTGAGGAGGCTGGCCCGTCCGATGACCCTCGTGGTAAGAAGACGGTTCCTACATCGCCGGGGTTGGTTGACTACTCGACCAACGACGACGACGACAGCGACGACAGTGACAACGACCGCGACTTCTCGGAGCCTTATTAGATTTTGCTACCTTGGTCGTTTCCGTGCCTACCCTTTTTGGCATTTGATGCCAAAGGGGGAGTGTTAGGCTTATCTTCTATGTAATAGGTAGTTATTGGTCGTGTAATAATTCCAAACCATGTGGTGAACTATGTATGGTGGACTAAGAACTATGTGTGTGATGATGGATGATTGTAGGCTAATCATTTATGCTTATTTGTTATATCATGTTATGTTTGCCTAGATGTAATTTCCTGATGATGTTTGTTGGCTTAGTTTGGCTATGTTGTTTTAAGTCCTTTTCTTTCTTTCTTAGCCTTTCTTGTTTTTGTGTGATAAATCATGTCTCTTGCATCATGATATATTTCTTGTCACACACTTTTAGGCACCCCACGGATTGCAAAATTTAGGGGGAGCTTCCCTTATGTATGCATATTGATTATGATCAATGTTGAGATTCAAGTTCAATGCATACATTAAGGGGGAGCCTCTCGTAAAGTTTGGAATTCAAAAATCTTCAATTCTTTAAATCTTATGTAAGCCTAAGTTGGTTGTCATCAATTACCAAAAAGGGGAGAGTTTGTAAGTGCATTCGCCCCTGAGTGGGTTTCGGATAATTAATGACAATCAAATTAGGGACTAACATGTCTATCTAAGTAAATACGCAGGTGTTAGTTCGATGAAAGAATTTGAATGATCACATTTGGTAATGTTAGCACCCTCAATTCCATTGTTTGGAAAGCATTCCGTCTCAAGTGGATCGTTTAGATTTTATCTTTTGGCTTGAGTTACAGGAAACGCCGCACTATCAAGAGGGATACAAATTAGGCTAGCTAGATGGGAATTTGTGCTCAATATGTGTTTGTTTAAACGTTTGAGAGACACCTTTGCACTCACGGACACTTAGAGAAGTGTTTTATGCCTGGGAGAACCGGTAGTACCGGTGAACAACCGGTAGTACCGGTAGGCATCAATCCCGTCGGAGACAGCGCTTTAGTTCTGTGAGTTTTTGTTCTAGCGGTAGTATCGGTGGTTGACCGGTAGTACCGATCTTGACCGGTGGTACCGGTGAAAGCCCGGTAGTACCGGTAAGTCTTTTTCCCGCAAAACTTGTCTTCGCCGAAAACTGTACTACCGGTGGTACCGGTCGTTGACCGGTGGTACCGGTGAAAGACCGGTAGTACCGGTAGGTTATTTTCTCGCAAAGTCTCCAGTAGGTTGTCTGTAACGGTCGAAACCCTTGGGACCGGTAGTACCGGTGGGTACTCACCGGTAGTACCGGTACCGCTTCGAAGATAAGAGTATAAATAGCTCTCCCCTTCATTTCTAACTGTTACCCACGCCATTTACTCCCACCAACCTTTAGACAAACAGCTCTCAAGCATTGACTCACCCTCTCTCTCTTCCTCTTTGCTCTCAAATCCAATCCCTTGCAAGATCTGAGTAGAGAGAAGAGATTTAAGAGTGGAAAGCTTTGATTCGCATCTTGAGCACTTGGTTCCCCTCCTAGTTGGCTTGGTTTGTGTTTGTTACTCTTGGGTTCTTGGAACCCTAGCCGGTTAGGTGTTCTTCGTGGTTGCCCGTGTTGTTCTACTTGTGAGGGCACCCCGAAGTGTTTGTATTACCCTTGTATTCTTAGTGGAAATCTCGGGCTAACCTTTGTGGTTGCTTGAGGGAGGCAAGGAGGTGGAATAGACTCCGACCTTAGTGGTCACCTCAACAACAAGGACGTAGGAACTCCTTTGTGGGGTTGCCGAACCTCGGGCTAAATCGTGTGTCCCACGTGCTTGTTGTTATTGCTTGTGATTACTTGAGATACTATTTGTTCTTTGTGTTCTCTCTATTTCCCTATCTCTTTCATAGGTTGTGGGTGCTCGATCTACTATTTGGTGAAGGAACAAGAAAAGGGAGTTCATTAATTTCATCAACATCATCTTCGGTTGTGGGGTAAAACTCAGATCTAAAATCACAACTCGCACATCTCTGATTTCATAGTTTCAGTAGGGTACCGGTAGTATTGGTGGTTTGCGTCGGTAGTACTGGTGATCCCTCATCGGTAGTACCGGTCCAAACCAACCGGTAGTATCGGTAGGTATTTAACTTCCGCATTGAGTTTTGTTTTGAGTTTTAGGTTTTTAGATCCGCCTATTCACCCCCCTCTAGGCCTATTAGATCCTTTCACTAACCCTCCTGCCGTGCCGCCGCCGGAGTAGGCCACCGGCAAGGCCGTGCGCCCGCCGAGATGGCGGCGGCGGGGCCATCTCCTCGCGAAGCGGTGGCGCGTCTTCGGCATGCCGGCAGAGCGGAGCTGCTCTGAGCGACGTGGCGCTCGGTGGACCTGCTCGGTCGCGGCTGCTGCGCGTCGGCCGGAGCCCGAGCTGGTGTCCTGTGGTGGCGGCGGCAGGAGCCTCTCCTCTCTCCCTCCATCGCCCACCTCCTCCTTCATGCTGCGCCGGCGGTGCCGCTGCAGGGCCCGGGCCTTCGGATCCGGTGCCCTGGTAAACGGATCCGGTTGCCCCAGGCGGGGGGTGACGCCGGGGGGAGGTGGCGGCGCGGTGGCGGGAGCCTCTCCTTCTCTCCCTCCGTCGCCCACCTACTCCTTCACTCCGACGGTGTTGGCATGGGCTGCTCCGGGGCCCGGGCACTCTGATCCGGTGCCCCGGTGCCGGATCCGGTCGCCCCCAGGCGGGGGGTGGCACCGGTGGTGGGTGACTAAGGTGGAGGCGGCGGTGCTATCTCGGGGCAAGGGTCTCGGCCTTGCGGCCGGATCCGGTGCCCTAGGGCTGGGGGCGGCGCCTAGTGGTGGGGCACTCGTGCTCGACTGCGGCTGGCAATTGTTGATCGTGTCAGGCGCGGGTGCCAGTGCCGGCGATGACGGCTGGCGACGGCATCGGCGTGCGGCAGGGGGACGCGCACGGCTACGTGTGGCTGGGCTTCAGCACGGTGTCTGGTCAGTCAGAGTGGTTGATGCAGTTGTGCGGCTGCTGCGTGCAGCCGGCGCGTCGACGCCCATCTGGCGAGGCTTCAGCGGGATGTCCAGCCATGACGACGGTGGCAACTGACTGCGGTCCGGCATCTAACTGATTTCTGTGCTAGGGGCCTTGGGCGAAAGCCTAGCGACGGCGACACTTGTGGGCACCGCTTCCCTGCTGAGGGCGTCGTGCCCCCAGCACCGTCTACCACGAGTGAAAACCCGGTCCTTTCCTGGACGCGCGACGGCGGCGCACCTGGCGTTGTTCCCTTCCTGAAGGCGTCGCGGTGGATTTGAATCGGTTGTGATGTTCTCCTTTGGGCGGGGTGAGAGGTCATGGGTGGGAGTCAGAGCTGCTCTTCCTTCTTTGAGCTTGGCAACGATAACCGCCTTAGCCTCCCTCTTCGGGTTCTCAGTCTCATCTTAGTTGGGTCGTCAATGTACTATGTCGTGTCTGCGTGGGTAGGCTTCGCCTTTCGTGGTGCTTGTCACCAAGTTTGCTGCCTTGTACATATTAATTGCTCTCTACTTATCAATGAAAGCCGATAAAACGGATCTTTCGAAAAAAAAAAAGACAGGAAAATCGTCACCGGCAGCTTGCTTAGTTGCTTGGATCAAGGTGTGCAACCAGAAGAGTCTTGGCGGCCTTGGTGTCAAGGACACAGCGACACAGAACATTTGTCTTTTGCTGAAGCTCATTCACAGGCTTCACCATCCTCAATCTTCGGCTTGGGCACAATGGGTGCAGAGCAGAGCGTCGGTTGCAACGCTCACTGGCGACATCCACGGCGACCACTGGCAGGTGCTTCGACAACTTCTACCCTTACATCTGTCAGGCTTGGCGACGGCCGAACCACCTCCTTTTGGTCTGACGTTTGGCATGGGGATGAGGCGTTAGCCGACACCTATCCAGCGCTGTTCACTCACTGCAACCTCAAAGATGCAACTGTCTCCGACATGGTGGCGACCAGAATACAGCAGACGTTGGTTCATCGCTTGTCTCAGAGAGCGTCGACGGAACTGCTCAGTCTGCAACACATTCTATCAGACACGACACTACAGCCGGAGCCAGATAAACGCATAACACTCTTCTCCAAAGGTGACTTCGGCCTCGACAGTGGAGCAATCTACCAACTGCTCAAAGCTAGGGGACAGCCAAATGACGCAAGAGCAAAATTCATCTGGGAGAACTCTGCACCACCTAGAGTCCAACTGTTCATGTGGCTACTTGTGCAGCGAAGAATTCAGAGCCGTTCTGTGCTCCACACAAAGAGGATCATCGATAACCAAACTTGTGAAGTTTGCAGCCACAGTGATGAAACCCCGGATCATATAGTGGGGGGCTGCCAACCTGCAATAGATTTCTGGCAACGTCTCAACTTCACTGAAATGCAACATGTTCAGGTGGACACCTTGCACACCGTCAGCCCAAATGGCCGTGTGCCGAGAGACGAATTCTTCGCCTTTCTTGCTCTGTGCTGTTGGCAACTCTGGAAGGCTAGAAATGCAAAGGTCTTCAGACAAGAGACGCTCTCCGTCGACCAAGTTCTTGCAAGCTGCCAAGCAACCGCTGAGCTGTGGAGGTTCAGGTTATCACGAAGGAAGAAACCAATTGTTGACTCCTGGTGCCAATTCTTTGAGATGGCTAGGCAGGGCGAGGGCTAACTTTCCTAATCCTCCGGCATCGGCCGGCTGCTGTTAACATGTTCGTTCATCACCAACTAGGTGATCCTGTAACAGTATCTTGTACATCTTTGGGGCCGTTTTGGGGCCAATTGAATAAAGAAAATCAGGTGGGGAACGCCTCCCCCCCGTTGACCCTAAAAAAATTTCCCCTGACCGCAGCTGAAAGGTGACTGCCTCGTGTCCTCATTGGTTTCATCTAGCATTGTTTGTTGGATGATCATGTGCACCTGACAGAGTTCAGCAGCTGCCTGCGCCGTCATTCTGTTAACAAAAGCACTCTGAAGATTTGAGGTGATTGCAATACTGACCGAAGCCTCTTTTTGAGTGCAGTGAGAAACGAGGGCTGGGAAACGATCCGCTAATGCGTCGTCGCCAACCCAGACATCATTCCCGAACGAAGTTGATTTTCCATTTCCTAATGTCACAGTTGTGATAGCCTGATAAAGTGGCAGTAAAGTCCTCAGCATGATGTCCTCGCAGGTCCCTCTTTCAGGTTGCCAGGTTTGCCTGCTGCCTGATCCATAGCGCCAGGTTGAGGAGGTAGCGCAGTGCAGGCGATGGATCAACTTGAGCAGATGACAGATGTGTGTCCCAAGGTCTTTGATTCCCAATCCACCTAGCTCCTTTGTTGCGGAGACAATTTGCCATGCCACAAGGCACTTGGAGGATGAGGTGTTTGGTTCTCCAGTCCACAAGAAAGCCCGTCGAAGTTTGTCGATTTGTTGCAACACCCCCGGAGGCACTTGCATGGATGACATGACATATATAAGCTTACTGTCAAGAACTGAGTTAATGAGTACGGCCCTTCCCATAGTATTGAGGAGACTAGGTTGCCGGAGAGTGATTTCTCAAATTTTTTGAATGTAGGTCCTGTTCTTCCCCATTCTTGCTCTTTCCCAGTCTCAATTCCCTTCCAGCTACCTTTGTTCATAACAGGCAGTCAACTGTCCATATAGCCATATATGATAAATAAGATCAATTATTCCATTTTACATTGATAGCTGATCCAAAAAGAGAAAAGATGTGATTTTAATGGATTGGCCATCGCCCATCTACGTCATATGGAACTTGTGGAAGGAACACACCCGCAGAATTTTCGATAACATATACTCCACAGCCACCCAGGTGGCGGGCGTGTCAAGGATGACCTGGAGCAATACAGAAGGGCCTTTACGCCTACACAACACTGACGCACCACTTGTTGATCCTTTGGGCTGTGAGACCATGTAATTTCCTCCCAGGCCACAAGGCCGTCCTGTACATAAATACTCGTTTCCCGCTTAATTGAAAGGCAGAGCTCCTGCTATTGCGTTAAAAAAAACATTGATAGCTGATCAAGCAAATGCAATGCATATATACATATATACAGAAGTCATACATAAATCAACATTAAATTTATTTGACTCATATAGCTTGTGTACCAAAACTACTTATTACCCTTTTATGTAGTATATTAACACATGTCAAAATTCAAAGACAGTTTATGGATTCTCACTCATACATTTCATCCTCTTAATTGATCCTCAGGTTCAAAATTGAGAACTACTTCCGTGGTGGAAAATGGTGTGGTGGCAGTAGTTGTTAATGGTGTCGTGGAAAATGGTGTGGTGGCAGTAGTTGTTAATGGTGTCGCCCCAGAAGACGTTAACCCAACAACTGAAGAGTTAACAACTGAAGAGGCGGCTGTTGCAAATCGCTGTTAATTTTCACTGCATGCCATTAGCTATTTGAGCCCGTTCCAAGGAGACATCTTTTGTGCCGCAGAAGCTGCTGGTGTTCAAGTCATTCAAGATCCAGCTATGTTTTTCCTATGCAATGCTGCTTGGTTGCAGAAGGGTGCAGTCTAAGGCGTATCCTGCTAGGTTTCTCCTGTTGGTTTCTTCGAATGTACCATTTTCGCAGTGGTTGGTTGCATTGTCATCTAAGGTGGTTAGATAGATATTAGCTGTTCTTATTCTGTCCAGTTCTGTACTTTGTCTTATCGTTTGGAGTTGTACCTATGCGTGGAGATTTGAAGGCCCTGGTTCGTCATGGCATTGGATTAGATGAATTTAATTGCAGCTACAATTCAAATACATGTGGAAATAGAAATGAGGTCCAGTTGTGGATTTGGAAGCGAGTGGTAATGGTTTTATCTGAATTTGGGAAACACCGATCTTTTTCTGTCATACATGTTACAGCGCGTTGGCCTTGCTTTCCTATTGCTTTGCCAATTTCCTCCATAGCCCGCAATCTGTTGATGGTCACGTAGTGAAATTCTTGATACTCCCGAACAAAGAATGTAGGGGGACTCATGGGCTTTGAGCCAGTATCCATAATCGATTCTGGCATGTATACATACTGTTCCATTTGCTGCCATACCAATATTCAGAGAGACCACTTCAGGGTTTAGTGCTTTATTTGTGGCAAGACAGATCAGTTCAGAGTTTAGTGCCTTGTTTGTGGCAAGGCGAATAATCAAATTCATTCAAAAGAGCAGCAAAATGGATCCAATTCAAACAATGCAATTTATATCAGTATATCACAGCTTTCACAACAACAATACAGCAGTCAGCAGGCATTACAACCTGTCTCAAGAAGAACAAGTCAGTTTTACATGCACACAACGGTGGAAGCATACTTCAAAGTCATGCGCAGAGCACCGGTGATAACACTTCTTTCTTTGGCAGCAGCTACGGTGCGTTCATCTGGGTGAACCATGGGTGCTTGAGCGCGGCAGCTGCCGTGAGCCGCTTGTCGGGGTTGCAAGTGAGCAGGCCGCTGAGTACCTGGAATCCTTCCTCGGACAACTTCTTCTTGGGGATCACCTCGCGCAGTAGGTTGCTCCGCTTCATGTATAGCTCTGGCATCATCTGGACCAGGGCAGCGAAGGGTGTGGACGAGAACCATGGCCACGTCGTTTCATCTGGCGCGCCGAGGACGTCGAATATGGCGGCGAGCTGGCCTGCTCCATCGGAGGCCATGAATAGCGGAGACCCGTTGATGAGCTCCGCCATCACGCGGCCGAGCGACCAGGTGTCAACGAGGGCGTCGTAGTCGGGCTTCCCCAACAGCATCTCGGGCGCCATGTACCACAGCGTGCCGACGGGATCGTACGGCGGCGGCTCGTCCATGCGCATGGCGAGCCCAAAGTCGCAGATCTTGACGGTGCTGCCTTCGCCGCCGACGAGGATGTTTTCAGGCTTGATGTCCCGGTGGACGACGTGGGCGTTGTGCATCTTCTTGGCGCCCGTGAGTAGCTGCCACATGATGGCGCGCACGATCGCCTCGGGTGGCGGCGGCATCCCAGCGCAGCGGCTTTGGTGGAGGAGTTCGTTGAGGCTCGGACCGACACACTCCATGACGAGGCAGCAGAGGTCCATGGTGGCCGGGTTGCGGCCGAGGCCGTGGAAGCCGACGACGAACGGGTTGTCCCGGCCGCTCGCCTCAAGTAACCACGCCTCCCGCAGCAGCGCCATCTGGCTGCAGAATTCCCCGGCGGCGAGGCGCTTGATGGCGACGGTCTGGCCGGTGGCGCGGTGGCGCGCCTTGACGACGGCGCCGAAGGCGCCCATCCCGAGGCAGCAGGTCTCCTCGTAGTCATCGGTGGTGCCGATGGCAGTGCGCGCCCTGTTGTTGCCGGTCGGTCGCGCGGCGCCGGGGTCGCGGACGGCGGCGGCTGTTGCCTCGACGCAGGCGGTCATTAGGGCTTGTGGATGATTCCGCGGACTTCTTGCTGGTGGCAGGGGCAGGATCGCTGGAGGTGGGGGAGAGGTGGCTGGAAGTTGGCGATGAGGATGCGAGCCATGCGCAGGAAGCGGCGGCCGTTATATACAGCCGAGTGATCGAGCCCGACTCCGATTTTTCCAATTCGACTTGGTTCCGCATCCGTAAGTACAGTGGAGGTGTGTATGAGCGAAAACGAAAAGCATCAGAAATTCATGCGTTGAACACACGCACGGGTTCTACAATTTTTATTACACCATGCCAACTCGATCAGGATGCCGTATACTCAGTGACCGACCGTATAGCAGTGGAACAAGCTCCGGAGTCCGGATCGACGTCAGTCCGGTACAAGGGCTCGATCGAGGCAGAATTGAAGATACGACGACCTGCTACTCTGCCATGGAGGGCTTGCATTGGCTCCATCACCAATTCGATCACCAGTTGGAGAGAGCGCGCCGAGACAACTGAGGCTGAGACGGCGCCGGCGCCGGCGCCGGTGCCGGCAGTGGGGTCGGCGTGGTGGCCGGAAGAATGGTGACGTTGAGCTTCATGCCAAGCTGACAGTGGCTGCCCACCGTGCAGATGAACCACCTCCGGCCCGGCTTGTCGAGGCTGAGTTGGTCGTCGCCGGAGTTCCAGACGGAGGTGGCCGCCGCCTTGAAGTCCGGCCCGCTCACCTCCGCCACGTTGTGGGAGCTGGAGGCGTACTTGAACGCTGAAAAAGTGTCGCCATCAGAGAATGCCTATGCGGCTATGCATACGTGATTTCAGTTTTTTTCCCCTTTTTATACAAAATTAACCGCGTGCAAATTCAGCCTGAGTAATTTAAAGAAACACTAAACAACCGTGGCACACATATGGTATAAGGCTTTTGATCGATCCGGCTGCGTGCGAGTACCTATTGTGTCGCCGACTGTGAACTGCTTGCTCTCGGCCCAGGCGGCGTAGTCGAACCCGAGCGTCCAGCCTTGGCTGTCGCCCACGACGTGATCCGTGGCGGTGGCGAGCGTGGGCAGGAAGACGAGAACCATCGAGGCGGCCACAACTGCAGCCAGCACTTGCTTGGAAGTCATGGAGACGGATGCCTGCCGGACTCTTTTTTTTTCCTTGTCTGTGCTTATGCGATGCTCTGAGTTCAGAAGCACGAATTCAGTGCATTATTATATAGGACGATCGAGATCTTGTTTGTTTGCTTCCCAGGATGTTGGAGAATCGGTCAGTGCTGCAGTGCGGCGACGGGCTCCAAAGCAGGCTCAGGGCGGCAGGAGTCACGGGCCAAATCAAACATTTGTAGTTTGTTGGACATGTCCATGCCCTCAACATTTTACAACTCTGCATTTCCATGCCCTTGTCCTTAACCTATACAAACTGTACTGAAGTGAAAACTTAGCATCGGAATAACCGATGACAAAAAATGAAAGAATGGAAGCATCTCATCTAAAAAAACAATGGTAATGCTCACTGGCGGGTGTCTGTCCGTTCGGATGCCACAACCTGCGCGGCCTACCAAGCCTGCCTCCTCTTCTTTATATCTCCTGTATCTCTCTCAAAAATATCTATCCACTTGCTCGCCCATCATGCTTTACGACGCCCATACAGCCGTCCGTCCGCCTCACTCCGCATTAGCCACCGCAGCCATCTCCCCGCACGCGCCCCCACCCTGTGATGTTCGCTTCTCGTTCTTGCCCGTCACGCGTACCCACCCGCGCCTCTTGCTCCTTGCTCCTGCAGTCTGCGCTCCTGCGCTTGTGCCGCCCGCCTGTGCTGATGCTCGTAGAGTGCCGTCGCGCGCCTCAGGTTGGTCCCCGGCCTAGCCAAGGGCACCCATGAGCGCGGGCCATGCTGGTGGTGCTTGCGTCCCGAGGCCGGAATCAACCCCCTCCCATATGTTACAAATATATGTTTTAAGTGTTTCAGATGCTTCAGAGGTATGTTGCAGGTATTTCGTATGGATGTTGCAAAAGTAGATCAGAATGTTGCATATGTTGCAAGTGTTTTAGAGACATATTGCAAGTTTGTTCAAAATGTTTCATATGTTTCAAACGTATGTTGCAAGCGTTTTTTATTTGGATGTTGTACATGTTTCACACCTATATTGCAAGAGTATGTTCGAAATATTTTAACTGTTTCAGTCTTATGTTGCAATAGGTGTTTTCATGTTGCAATTTACAAGTATTTTATTTGGATTTTGCATATGTTTTACACACATGTTGCAATTGTATGTTCCAAATGTTTCATCTGCTTCAATCGTATGTTGCATCCAAGTGTTTCATGTTTCAGAGCTAGAACATCATGGGGGGCACGGCCTGGGCGCCGGGGGATGGGGCGTGGCAATCCGTGGGCCGACTATCGGGTCGCGCATTGCACCTAGGATCCTGCGGACAGTGCATTCTCGTCCTCATGCCGGCTCTTAGGTCCCGCTCGTCCAAAGATGGAGGAGGAGGTCAGGGGGAAGAAATAGCGGGCGTGGTGTTTTTGTTTCCTGTGGGCGCGGGGGCGTTCGAACTCGTGGTCGTAGAGAGAGAGGAGGGGGCCAACGGGAAGGAGCGGCAGGCGCGGCTTTTTCCGCGGGCGCGCGTGACGAAGGCTGCGTGGGTGTCTGGACAGGCGCTTTTGTTCGAACGTCCGGACGCTAGTATCTCCGAAAAAACAAGCGCGTTGTTTGACATGGCCTCGGTGCCAGCCAAGCGTATTCCAGATGAGAGCACGAGAGAGAGGAGTTGGGATGCAATTTACACTTTTTAAAGATAATGGTTAAAATTTAGCTTCAGGCCTCTCTAAAGAAAAAGCATAACTCCAAAATTATTACAAAGTCTAATTAACTCTATACATCAAGTTTAACATTAATATCCAATATGAAAGATAAAATGTTCGTGGTGTTGTTGAAGCCCTCGGACTTCGACAACAAGGTGGAAAATAGCAAGTCAGAGGTACATGTACTGTTCCATATCCGTCTGAGGACTTTGTTCTTAGTTAAGACGTCTCTAATTTTCATCTAGTGTCTAAAAAGTGTTTCAATGTTAATTGTCAACACCAACTTAATTTTATCCAATCAACTATATGCAATATGTCATAAGAGCAAATTTATTTGGTATTATTGATGTCAATACATATTTCTTTAAAGATGTACACTAGGGGGGCAAGAACTTTAAGGGTTATCCATATATTGTTGTAAATAACTAGCAAATCTTTTGTGTGTTCGAGAAAAAAATATTTCTTTATAAATTCATTTAAAGTTAGAGAAATCTATAATTTGGATCAGAGTGAGTAGCTTTTATTTGGGTAGTTGCCAAAATTCGGAAGTGTCTATATATGCATGTGCACACCAATATCAAGCCATGTTGAATTGGAAGTTTTGTCATCCTATTTGCATGTGCACACCAACATTAAGCCATGCTGACTTGAAGTTTCGTCATCCCCTAATGGTGTTAGGCTGATTGCAGAGTGACATCAGTTGTGTCTTCTTTTGCTGAGGGCAGTGGTGTGGTTTGGTGGTGCTTCATTGTGTGCGGGTTACGTTGATGTCTCAACCCAACTGTCTGATGTAGTCTGTGTTGTTTTAAATTGTTCTCATTGTCGCTTTCGTTGTTGTGGTCATACTACTCCGTTATATTTTTGTTGTTTGACCCAGTCTGGATTCTAATATAATTGGCAGCTTATGCCTAGTTTGTTATTTTAACCGAAATCAAAACATATGCAAAATCTGGACGAGGTCATTGCCGCCCTAACTTTGGCTCCCTCCAAATTTGGCAGCAACCAGCATTATATGTTCGCCAAAACTGTTTACTCTAGGACGCTACCAGTTCCAAAAAGAAAATCAATTTATTTTTTAAACGTGAAAATAATCACTTTGAACTACGGAGCACATGCAAACAGGTGGCGTCCATGCTCGCAAGGGCTCCCGCTCCTCCCTGTTGCAAGGAGCAGAGACACTGCAGCTACTAGTTTTGGCATTTGAGCGCTGTTTATTTTGAAACACGATTAAAAAACCATCTAGGTCCAAGTTCCAACCGAGTTTTACAAACTGAATTACGTGTTACTAGCAGTTACACGGTTGCAGAACTGCGTGACTTGCCATGTTGAAACTTGAACTAGATTTGCAGCACAAACAATTGCAAAACACATTAATTTGGTACACCATATATATACAAGATGGAACAATCTCAAGAAAGTAAACAACATCAAGCAGCTGATCGTCACCAACATATAAGTGGGAGATCCCAAGTGGGTTTAGTTTAATCATCATTGCCATAGTTTAAAATAATATTAATGGACACAAATTAAATACACCATGAATTTTTCCCTGGCGAAAGAAAAGTACACGATGAAATCACATACACGTGCGCTCGCTCATACAGGAAACGACCGGAGCGGCTCCAAACACAGTTCTGACCTGACAATCTGACGACATAGAATGTCCGGTTTACGTAGACGTAGAAGAAGACAAGAAGGCAGCCTAGAGCACGAGCACGGCCGCGACCGCGAGCACGGCCAGCGCGAGGCGCGCCTGGACCTTGGGCGCGGGGCCGGACGGCGGCGGAGCCGCCGGAGACACGGCGTTGTCGTCAGCGGCGAGGACGTCGATCCTGACCTTCATGCCGTTGAGGCAGTGCGCGCCGACGCTGCAGACGAACCACCGCCGGCCGGGGCTGTCGAGCGCGACCTGGTCCCGGCCGGTGGTCATCACCTTGGCGGCCTCCGGCGTGCTGCACGCCGCGAAGTCGGCGCCATTGACCTCCACCACGGTGTGGCTGGGTTTGTTGTACTTGAACACTGCAATTATGCACGCGCAAAGGCAACCAACTCGATCAGGTCCTCAGTCTCTCTGGTATCTCGTATCGCCGTATCGGAGAACGAGTTTTTTTTGGCACAAGAAGCATGATCGATGTCGATGAGGATGCATGCTGAGCTGAGTGCTTAGTTACCTAGCGTGTCGCCGACCTTGAACTGCTTGGTCTGGGCCCATGCGGTGTAGTTGAAGCCGAGCGTCCAGCCCTTGTCGTCGCCCACCCAGTGCTCCGTGGCGGCGTCGAGCGCCGGGAGGAACGCGACGGCGACGGCGACGGCGAGCAGGAGCATCTGCTTGGAAGCCATTATTAGGCGTTTCAGAGCTAGGCCGGCAGCTAGCTAGCTAGCGTACTCTTTCCACTCGACTTCGAGCTTCAGAATGCCGCAAACTAGCTAGCTTGCGCTCTGGTTCTGTTGGCTCCGGTTGGACTGGCAAGGAAAGCTGCATCTGCATGTGTATATATAGACGGGGAGCAGAGCAGGACGACTGAAGCACTGAGCAAGAAGCAGTCTAATAAGTAATCTTGGCCAGGCCAGAGGCCAGGGCCGTCTCCGAGAGAGCGGGGGCTTGCCATGCGTTGCAGCGGGAGCAGGCCGGTGGCGGCATCCATGGAGCTGCCGGTGTGGCGCCAAATGTTACGACACGACGCTTTGTCGACTTTTGAGCCTGCGTGAACAAGCACGCTTCAGTATCATCGCCAGATGTCGGCGCTTGTGCCGCCGCCGAGACTAAGTCTCCTGACGTGACACTGGCAGTCCTGTGCGCCGAGAGCTCGATGGACAAGACTTGGCTGTGAGTTCAGTTGCCACGGAGACTCGGGTTCTGCTGGAATCACAGCCGCCCAATCAATCCTTGGCGTTTGGCAGGGACAAAGTGCAGGCCGGCTGTGTGCGTTGCATTTGCATGATTTGTTAATACTGTAGGATCGTCTAGGGTAGTGGATCAGTGGGTGATGTACTTCACTATTTGGGATGAACACTTGAATATGTCTCCGATAGAGAGATCCAGAGAGGGAGAGAGAGAAGAAAGTGGGCGTAACTGACCATCGGGCTTGGCGGTGAAGGAGAGGCGATGGTGGCGCGGACGTCGGGGTCGATGCAGCGGCGACGACGATGGACTTCCCGTCGCCTACTGCCCATCCTCTCGATCGGTCTGGGAAAGGAGGTGGGGCAGATACTGTGGCGTGTAACCTCGCAGAGTGTGCCCCTGGCCCCCACCTCCTCTTTATAGGGCAGCGCGACGGGGGCCCACTGACTGGTCGAGTCGGTTAAGCATCCCCGATCAGGACGCGGTCAAAGGGTCCATCTTAACCGTTGGGTTAAGATGGATGAGATCATTCCAACATTCTCCCCCTTGATCTCATCTTATATTTTAACTTTAAACTTTGACTTTAATTGCTTTCACTTTTATTTGTTCCATCACAAATCAGTGTATAGAACATGCCTCATCGTCACGGTCAGTCGCCGATAGATTTAACAGCTACAATACACATCTCTGATCTGAAACATATTCTTCAACTTTGGGCCCTTTATTGTCCGGAAATCATAGGCTATACCATAGACCCATGTCGACTGTGTGTTCTCTGAACACACTGGGTGGTAAGCCTTTGGTAAGTGGATCCGTAAGCACTTTTATGTTACTTTTACATTCAATACCATTAGTATGATTCCGGACTTTCTCCTTTACAACGTACAACTTTAATGTCAATGTGTTTGGCGGCACACTTGACTCGTTGTTATAGGAGCAAACTACTTAAATGGTCATTGCTGTTGACAACCATTATCAATTCCGGGTACAAGTTACTTAACCATTTTGCCTGTCCCTCAGCCTCATATCATGCTATATTATAACTTTACATCACTGATGATACTAGAACTGTTTCTTTTGGAGCTTTTCCACAATAAAACTCCAACTGCGAGTGTTAGCTACTATGTGGGTTTCACTAAACATCTCGCCAAAATATAACATTTGTACCCACGACTACTTGAGAGCACTTGTTCTTTTCTTTTTAGCATGAGGTCGACTTTTTAACTCCATTCCAGTGATCTATATCTGGACTGGTCTTTTGCCAAAACAACCCGGATACGTAAACTGTGTCAGGGCAAGGTCTTATCTTTGTACTCATTAAGCTTTCAACAGCCGAATCATATAGGACGTCCATCTATAACAATCTTACATTGCTTTTAGAACATTAAAGTTCTCAAACTATTACCCTGACCATGAGAACAGGCGTAGGTTTATCCGCATAGGTATTTTATTTCTTTAGAAACTTTTCTTAGCATGCCTATGCGATAGTCATAATACCCCTTTTCTTCTATCTCGATGAATTTCAATTCTTTTAACGAGATACATTTCACCGAGAATTTTCTCATTGAACCTTGAGGACAAAAACTTCTTCTCATGCAGTAGATTGACATCACCATTAACCATTAAGGTGTCAACCACACAAGATTAGGAAATGAATTTCCCCTTCTATAACTTTGTACATACGCAATTGTCCTCTCATTATCTTTAACCCAAAATTTCTAATTGACTCTTCAACTTTAAATGCCACTGTCTATAGATTTGCTCCATTCCATAAGAGATTTCTACAGGTGGCATCCCTTACATTCTTTCTTTTCATGACAAAACCTCTGGGTTATGCCACGTAATTATTTTCATACAAATCTCATTGGGAAATGCTATCTTTACTTTCATCTGATGTAACTCAGATCATAATGTGCCACTAGCACTCATTGTAATCTATTCATTCGCTTCGCGCAAAAAACTTTTGATTCAAGTCGCGCTCCACATCTTTACACATTCACTTTGGAGTCACATTTCGTCTTGTAGACCCATCACAGCCTACTGTCTTGGCTCCTTAGGAATTTATTCTAGATCCCAAAATATTATTGGTATTATCGATTTCATTTCATCTTTCTTTGTTTCTTGCCACTTAGACGAGTAAACGTCTCTCATGGCTTCTTCAAATTAGGTGGGATTACCCTCCATTTGAATTTCACCAATATAGACTTTATAATCATCAGAAATATCTGACTTTCTTATTCTTTGAGACTTTCTGGGGCCTTAGCTACTAGCATTTCTTGACCTTTATTGCCAAAAGACAATTGATTCTATAAGGTCCTGTGTAACAAGATCCTTGTTTACATTATTCATCCTCCTTGCGGAGTCATGTTTCTTTGTACCATGCTCCCCCAGATTGTCCCATCTTTAATTTTCTTATTTTGGGTTTAACCTGATAAAACTCATATGGTGCATTTAGCACCGCCTTTAAAACTCTAAACACGTCCAGTATAAAATACTGGCTGACTATGCTATCTTTCTATTGGAACTTTAAAAGGTCCATGAATTTAGCTATATCTTTACTTTAGGGGTATCGTTATTATGACCGTCTTACTCCCCCGACGATCACATTCATCTTTTATAGATCACTTTAGTATGCATCGCATTGTCTGAATTATGAGGAAATATCTTTCTTAAAACTTTCTTAATTGACTCACCTTTCTCCCCCTCGAAATGTGGTATGAACTTTTCTACCACAATTTTGAAAACTATCCAGAACTCTTATGAATGAGGAAACTTTGATTACTTTCTTCATCCACATGATTACATCATGCAAATGAAATTATTTCTTAATTCGTTGGGAGTACTTTTTCCTCATTTCACTTCAAAAACTCAACAGAGTCTTTTATCATTAATACTTTCGTAAGTCACGCTTGCATGTCATTCTTATCTTGAGGTTTGTCTGTAACTTTCTGTTCTCCTTAAACTTATACTAGGATAGCATAAGAGCTACCCTAATCTTTCTCCCTGTGCGGGATACACTCAAAGCACATGAGTCATCACAACTTTCTCCCGCCATGCAAGATAAATACTATATCAAATTTCTCCTGCCATGCAGGATTTATTAACATAAGTACTATGCCAACTTTACTCCGCCATGCGGGTATTTTCTTAAACTTTTCCCGTCATGCGGGTACTATCACAAACTTTTTCCCGCCATGCGAGATAATTTTCTTGAAGGGACATAAATATCAATATTGGCTTATATTCAATCAACAAATTTAGAAATAAATCCAAATACTCTTTAACACACATGCTTAATCCGACGTTGGTCAAATTAAACATGCATGCCACTTATTACATTTCAAATCATGATGATTAAGTCTAAAATTATATTACTTATTACATCTTTTATCATGATGATTAAAACTAAAACTAAATTCTTCTTTATAAAGAGTACATAAAAGGTATCTCTTAAACTAAACTCTTATTGTTCTATTTTCTTGGATCAATATCCTAGAATTCTTTTCTTTTGAAACCATTCTTTAAAGAGACCGCAGTCCCTTACACAATGGTCTTCTTTCTGAAAAATTGCACTTTTCATCTTCTGAGTCACAAGTACCCAGCTCATTTCCTTTTCACCCTTCAAGAATAAAGGCATGAAGTTCTTTGTCTGAAAACATTAATCAATAATGAGCATGAAAATAACCCTACATTGGTCTGGTTAAAGACATGCAAATTAAACTTTTAAACTTTAAGTTCTATTCTATATCACCGTTGGGCAGAAATAGAACAAAACCATCATTCTTATACATCAATTCCACATCACCGTTGGGCAGAAATGGAATTAACACATGAAAACTCAATTATCCCTCTTCAAAATTAAATTCTAATTTTGAAAATCATCATCATCATTGCAGCGGAAACATGAAAATCATTACATTTTGCTCGCTCTGGAGCATCTGTTGTCTCTTATCTATTCTCTGAAAATTGATCACTTTGATACAAAATTCATCAGAGATTTAAACTTTAAACATAAAACTCATAGAATTATAATATTGTTATCATCAACGTTGGTCAGAAAATAACAATATTATAATTTTCTTTAAACATAAACTCTTAAATAAACTTATAATATTGTTATCATCAACGTTGGTCAGAAAATAACAATATTATAATTTATCTTAACTATAAATCAATTATTCCTCCAATTTAAAGTTGGAACCTTTTCATCATTCATTGAATAACTGTAACTGCTCTTCAAATTAAATCCTCCCGTTGGTTCGGATTTAATGAGAAGACAAAACTTTTCCTTTGCAGCGGAAAACGTGAATCAACAATAATTATCTACTTTTCAGAAGCATTCTTTACTGATCTATTCTCTAAACAATGTGCACGTTGGTGCAAAATTGAATAGAGATTAAGCTTTATACAAATTTTATCAAAATATTATTTAAATATGCTTCTGAAAAAAAGATAAAACCAAAATCAAAACATCCTTGTGCATTTTGTCATTTTTGGCCTGAAGGCCTGGCTCGCAGCGCTGCCAGAAAATACGGTCGGCCCGGCCTAGCACGTGCAGCCACTATTCGGGAAAACGAAAAATTCAAATTTCTTTCATTCTTGGCCCGATGCCCTTTTCGCTTAGTCGGCCCAGCACGCCGGCCCGCTACCTCCCGCGGCCTGTGGCCCAGCAGAAAGCAACAGCAGTTCGGTGAAGTCGCGGCCCAGCGCGCGAATCTGCTGCTCCTCGGCCCAGCAGCGTAGCACAGTGCGCGGCCCATTTCCACGCGAGCCCGCGCTCCTGGTTCCCAGGCCACAACCTGGGCCTGGGCCAGAAAAGCTGATGCCCGCCTGGGCCAAAAGGCAGCCCGTTCACTCTGGACCGTCGATCTGAGGGCAGCGCCATCCAACGGCTTAGCGCACACACCGGTGGCACAAAAACCACCCCCAGCGCCGGCTCCCCTAACCCTAGGCCTCATTTTCTCCTTCCCCAGCCTTCTCTCTCTTCACCGCAGCGGCGGCGCCGGCGCCGGCCACGTTGGCCGTCGGCTCCGGCGAGGAAAACCGCAGCCGGAACAGATCCGGCCGGCTCCCTCTCCTCTTCTGTTTCTTTCTCTTCCTCCCCCGCGTTTCTCGCTCAAGCACCAGCAATCGCCGCCTAGAGACGACACCGGTGACCGAGGTCGCGACGGAAGAAGAATGGCGCCGTCATGAGGCCCTTTGGAGGACCGCGCGCACGGCGACCCTGCCGTCGACGGCTCCCCCTCCCCCATCGGCCGGAGGAAGGACAATGGCGCCACCACGAGGCTTCTCGCCGGCGCACGCGCTCGCCCGAGGGTGAGCGCGCCGCCGTCGAGCGGCCGCGAGACGGTGCCCTGTTCTCAGCTTAGCATCGGCAAAGAGCGTCGTGCGGTGGCTCGGGTTGTCATTCTCGCGCGGCGCCATGCGGCAACCGGCTCTTTTCTTTCTCTGTTCTTTTAGGGTTAGGGATAGGGATTCAACTGTCAATGTCCGGATCGAGATCCGTCATATTCTTCTTTTCTGTGATTGTTGATTGTACTTTCTCGATCCGATTCAAAACGGATCGACATGCTTTATTTTCTTTTCTTTCTACCCGATCTATGATCTACTCGCTAGAAACAATCTAGCTCTGGTACCATTGTTAATACTGTAGGATCGTCTAGGGTAGTGGATCAGTGGGTGATGTACTTCACTATTTGGGATGAACACTTGAATATGTCTCCGATAGAGAGATCCAGAGAGGGAGAGAGAGAAGAAAGTGGGCGTAACTGACCATCGGGCTTGGCGGTGAAGGAGAGGCGATGGTGGCGCGAACGTCGGGGTCGATGCAGCGGCGACGACGATGGACTTCCCGTCGCGCTGCCCTATAAAGAGGAGGTGGGGGCCAGGGGCACACTCTGCGAGGTTACACGCCACAGTATCTGCCCCACCTCCTTTCCTAGACCGATCGAGAGGATGGGCAGTAGGCGACGGGAAGTCCATCGTCGTCGCCGCTGTATCGACCCCGACGTCCGCGCCACCATCGCCTCTCCTTCACCGCCAAGCCCGATGGTCAGTTACGCCCACTTTCTTCTCTCTCTCCCTCTCTGGATCTCTCTATCGGAGACATATTCAAGTGTTCATCCCAAATAGTGAAGTACATCACCCACTGATCCACTACCCTAGACGATCCTACAGTATTAACATGATTAGGATTAGGAGCGTGCGGGGTGCCAGTGGTAGAAAAGAAAAGATTGGATCGTCAACCAATCCCCTGTTCGGCTGAGCTTATCAGCACGGCTTATCAGCCGTGAAACAGTGTTTTTCTCTCACAGTAAATCAGCCACAGCCGGCTTATAAGAAAAAAAAACAGCCTGCCAAACAGGGCCAATAATTACGCGCAATATGCTTCACCAATCACCCCCACTAGCTCCGTCGATCTGCTGGTATTACTAGACTAGTCGAATTGGCGATTGGTAGACTAGATGGTCCATGATGATCTGCAGCGCAATTTTGCAGTGACATGAGTCAACGAGGAGAGTCGTATCGTCGGTCGTCGCAATCAAGAAAAGCAGAGGAGAGGGAGGAGGCAAGGCAAGAACGGTTACGCTTACGATTGCGATCACGACGGCGGGGCGGGGTCGTCCATAAGAGAAGAGAAACGGGCCCGTGCGGCGTGCGCCCACCCAAACCCAACAACTCCAAATCCCGACGCCGCCTCCCCACAGCGCAGGCGGTTGGCGGGGACGCAGGCAGGGATGTGCGAGGGGAGGCGGCCGGCGGACGCGAGCCGGGCGAGGTGGGCGGCGGCGGCGGAGCTGCGGCGGAGGGAGGCGGCGGCCGACGCGCAGCTGGCGGCGGCGCGGGCGCGCCTGGCGGAGGCGCTGGCGGAGCTGGAGCGGGCTCGGGCGCGCGCCGCCGAGCTGCAGCGGCGCCTCGAGCAGACCTACGGCAAGCGCCGCCGACTCGTCGAGGAGGCCCAAGGCCGGATCCACGAGATCCGCGCGCACCTCCGCCACTACCAGGACCGGGATCGGGAGCAGGAGGAGCAGCAGCCTCCCGCCGGCGGCACTTCCTCCTCGTCCTCGTCCTCGTCCTCGTAGGTGTGTGCCGGCTCTCGATCGATCAGCTCTGCCGATTCTGCTGTTTTGCTCATCACACGCTGGGAATTACTGAATCAAGATGATGAACGCTTGCTGGCGGTGATTGACTGCTTCCCGTCTCTGATGATCGAGCAGCAGTAGCTGGCCGGTTCCTTTTCTCGATTCGTTCCCTGTTTGCATCTGAATGATGGAATCCGATTGTTTTCTGCAGGGACAAGCGAGCTGGCGTTGGATGATCGGTGGTGCCAGCTGCTACTTCTCGCTTCTTTCGCAATTCCTCTTCTTATTAGCTTGCCGCCATCTTGGCTGTATGTACTGTAGTGCTCGTATAAACACGAGTGTCTCTGACCTACAGAGCGTCAGAAAGTGACTGAATTGAATTGGGAGTTAGTTCTAGAAACATTCTAAATGCTACAGCAGATTATCCGTTCACTGCTGTGTTGGCTCGTGACTGAATTCGCCACGAGATAATCCTGACTCTCTTAAAATTTCCCCACGACTGAATTCGTCACGAGATAATCCTGACTCTTAAATTTTCCCCACGGTGAGTAATCTCTCACGAAGGACGCAACAGTAAGAAAGGTAATCACACGCATCGTTCAACCTTCGCACGGAAGTGCAGTCAGTTATCATGATGAAAGGCAACATGCCCTCAATCGCAAGGAAGGAATATCCGTGACTGGCTTCAAACATCGTAACGTGTTGCGCAAAGGGTAAAGACAACACGTCTTTAGCAAGTAGCTCACGCTCATACACCGCACGAGCCCTTGTGTAAATCACGGCACATTGGGCAGCTAATAAGCGTGCCGGAGTGAAGTCATCAGATCAGCATGAATCCTTACATTGAGTTCCGCCAGAAAAATTACAACCCCGATGTCGTAAGTCAACTCTACAGAGCTCTTGTATTTACGAGTTCCACGGATGCACAAAATCTGAGTTTCTCATAAGGTCTGCACTACAACGAATTCACTTTTAATATACTAGCTTATAGGGAGGAGCAAAGGGCAGCTCAAGTACTCGCTTGAATGGGCAGATACGGGATACAAGTCACCAAAGCATCTTCTTGATCCAGAATCGACCTGGTTTTTTCCATCTGTTCTTCTCCGGTGTTGTAACAGGGCCCAGTTTCCTTCATATTGTACAATCACCATATCTTGTTCTTGAGCCAAAACAGCATCAATACTACCCCAATGACAATGGCGACAGGAGCATACTTCCGAATCAACGCCTGGTATTTGAAAATTTTGCATGTCAACAAAATGATATGGTCAGAACAGTTAGGGGAACGCTGGACGTGTAGGACATGCAATTCATAAAAAATCCCACGGTTCTCAAATTCAAAATATTCTGAAACTTGTAGTTCTAGCACGCAGGTAACAATGCTAACTGAGGTCACAACTTGTAACTTAATCCAACAGTAAAGTTACAGTATGCAACCAAACAATTTAATTACCTTAGGATAGACTATAATAAAACCAACTATAGTTATGAAACTACAAATAAGACTAGCACGATACTACTACTATCCAACAAGCACTGTGTGATATTCCATCTAGATTGATGGAGAATTCTACTCAGCTCATCTGGCAAATGTAAACCATGAATTTTATGCAATTAAGTATGTGGATACCTGCCGGTTGAGGTCCTTTGCCTTATCTGCGTATATTCTTGTATCAGAAGTCAACCTACTTGACATTTCACTGACCTCTGCATAAATGCATAGAATTAAAGTTGTTGTTATTAATGCAGACAAACTTATGCAATGCGGTGAAAAGACGAAATACAAGTGGGAACCATCAGAAAATGGCAGTTCAAGAATGCTAAGAACTTGAAAAAGGCAATAGGGTGAATATACTTCCTATAAGCAAAAGAAGAGAAGGCCATTTTAAAGAAAAAGCACCTTGGTCATACTAATAGTTTAATCTTTGGATTCATGTCACAGACTTAATAACTTGCAAATAATGAAACACTGGCAGAAAATGAATGAGATCTTACGGTCTAGCTTTTCACCAACACCAAGAACCTCTTGAACATTGCGAGTCATAATTTGATGCACCTCATAGAGTTCATCATTCAGTTTTGCGAGGTTTCTTTGAGTTCTTGTATCCAAATACAGTTTCTTAGTCTTCTGGATGAATGTATCTAAACAGAAAGACGCATAAGTTGTAAAGCAGTAGAATTAGAAATGATAAACAAAAACAATGCTGTCAAGTGAACTCAGGAACCATACCAAACTTGATAAAAGCATATGGCCTTGCAGCAGTTTCAATTTGGTTGCCATTGACCCTCTCAAATTCATTTTTCAGATCTTCTAGGTACTGGAATGCAAGTTTCTTCGGATAAGAGCGGTCACACATAGTCAGATAACATACTCGGCCCTCAATGATGTAGCTATACATTTGAATCAAGGCACAACAAGACTATCACAAAATGATAAGAACAGGAGGGGTTAAACCACAAGCATGATTGCTGATTGGTGTCTTTTTATAATGTTTATTAAGGAATAAATGATGAAAACGGAAAATAAAATAAACCACTAATGAGAAAAATGGTGTATATAGTCTTGTTAATATAGCCATTCTGAAGCCATTGCAGGGAATCGTGCAGTCAGTTCTCCATTTCTATTTATGCTGATATACAATATATTGGTCATCACTCATCAGAAAAATATAAAAACAACTATGCAATGGCTTCATGCACATCAATGCATCATATATAAATCATATACAAATATGCAAGCCTAGTTCAGAATATATATATATATATACTATAAAAGGACCATAAATGGCACAAGGATACTGGAAATAGTAGGGCCCTGTCTCAATTGACATCCGTGAAGCTTCATGATGCCCTTTTGACAAGTTCTTGAAAAGAAGTTTAGCTTGCTGCTTGTAGAAATCAGCATCCTTCTGATCTCGCCCATCATCCAACCCTTCTGCCAGTGGAAGGCCATCAGTGACACGAGCTATCATTGTCAGCTTCACCATCGTGTCAAGAAGGCCAGAACCACTAGAAAGTATAGTACAAAAAACCTACAGAGCTGCAATGAAAAACATAAAATGGGTGCTCAGAATAAGTTCCACTTTATTTATGCCACTGCACATCACATGCCAAATTTTAAGCAATATCGTGTCATCAGCCAAAATAACAACAGGTAAAAAAAAACGTTGAAACCACCAAAAAAACTATCCGTGTCATTTACAATAGATGCTACAGTCATTGAGCAATATGTGTTCGTTGCAAAACACCATACCTATAATCCTAAGGGCTCCCACATTCATTAACAGTACTGCCTATTCAGGTAACACAGGTGACAATGCACATACAAGAAATACCCATTGTTTAAACCTAAACCCTTTTACCATAGAATGTCACTGTAAAATATACTGGTATACCTAAAAACTGAACAAATGCAACCTATATATGTAGTGCTCAGAAGACTCAGCAATACCACCTAAATATTTCTCACTGCAGAGACAAAATGTCTTAGAATATAACATCAATCTAATGCAAGTGCAGAACCACCGATTCCCCTTTCCCCCCACTTAGTACCCAAAACAGTTCATTCCCAGATCATATTGACTTATGACAAACACAGCAGTATGATCCATAATCCTCCGAGCTAAGAGATTCACACTGTGTGCATAATCAAATCTATCCAATACTGGTGGATGCAATTTACCTAACATTAATCATACTGCGATCGGGATCTACGCACATCCCCTGCCAGCCTCTCTAGCAATTCAGAGAAGGGAGGGATTGATCCATAGCCCATCAGCTCTAGGAACTCAGTGGCCGATCCAGCATAGGGCATGCGTGTGCATACGTACAACCGATAACTTTATGCAAGAAAATCGAAGTTAGCGTGTATAACGCTAACGCATATGCATGTAATCGGGTCAGATCCGGATCCGGATACAAATTGCTTACGTTAGGGTTTGAGGTGCACGGTTTCGCGCTGCAGCAAGGGAAGAGAAGGAAAGGGAAGGGCATACCAGGTGGATGCTCGTCGCCGTCGAATGGCCTGACGAAGAGGGCGCCTGCTCGCCCAGCCGTCGCCGCAGGAAAGAAGCTACGAGAGAGCGAGAGGGAGGTAAACGGGAAGAGAGGGGAGGTGAACGGGAACGATGAGATCCATGTCGGTTGGCAACTCCAGCAGACAGCAGGAGATCGGCCAGCCCATAAAGGCCCAGCAGGAAGCAATGGAGCAGCCCGGCTCGTGGAAAGAATCAACCAATTTTCTTTCTGTTTTCCGTGCAACCTTTGTAGTTGGAGTAGGAGTAGTTTATATTATACTTCCTCAATTTTATATTATAAGACGTTTTAGTTTTTTCTAAATATATAGATTTTATTATACATTTAGATTTACACTATGCCTAGATACATAATAAAAATAATGTATCTAAAAAAATCAAAATATCTCATAATTTAAAATGAAGGATTTCTTCCAACAATTTTTTTTGGCAAATCACAATGTTCACACATATGTACAGAATCACCTTTACAAACACACGCACGTATACCCTTTCTCTATAAGCATCTCCAAAAACTAAGTCCATAGATCTTGAGATTGACGAAGTTAACACATATGACATTCAAACACGTTTTCTCGAACTGAAAAGAATGATGTCATTAATTTGTGGAATAAATCAAGATAAAACTTGATGTATCATAATTTTTTATTCAACTTAAGCTATTTCAACATAACATACTTGAGTCTTTAAAATAATCTGTCTAATAAAAGCATGTTTTAGGTTCCAAATGCACAAGTGTTCCACCTTAAATGAGAAAATTAAAATATTATCAAAATACACGTGATTTGTTCTATGAAATACATTTTTTTGTCTTTGTAATAAAATTATCGGAACTGCTAGCGCCCGGTCCGGGCGCTAGCGTCCGAACGCCTCCTCCTCTCGTCCCGCATGTTCAAACCCGCCCTACCCCTGCACGCCCCACACGGGAGGAGGAAGTAGAAAAGTAACCGCCCTTCCTTCGAACCCGCCCCTCTCCCCCCACGCACGCAAGGATCCACCCGCCCCCAACCTCGTCGACCCCAGCACCTCTGCCCGCCACCAGCTCTCACGTCAAAAAATGTCTACTACAACATTCAAAAACATCAACTACAACATCAGGGGGAATCTTCTACAACAATGAAAAAAGGCTATTGCAACATCAGAAACGCCTGTTGCAACAAATCCACTGCGACATCGGGCGAAATTTGCTGCAACAACGAAAAAAACTATTGCAACATCTCAAGCACTACTACTGCAACATCAGAAAAATGCCTGTTGCAACAACAACAACAACAAAAAATATCATTGCAACATTTCTAAATCATCTGTTGCAACATTGAAACAGAACTATTCCAACAATGACGAGAGCTGAACCCCGAGAGCTCGCCAGAACCCTAGCCACCACCACATCCCTTAGATCCAAAGGGGGGAGGAGGAGGAGGAGAACGAGGAAGAGGAGGAGGAGGAGATGGAGGAGGGCTCAGATCCAGATTCAGAGGAGGAGGGAGGGGGAGGGAGGCCTCAGATCCACATCCCTCTCCACCTACCTCGTCGGAGCTGCGCCGTGGTCCTTGTCTCCGGTGGGGTGCGCGGAGGGCGTGGTGGCGCGAGGGAAGAAGGGGAGGGCGCAGTGGCACGAGGGAAGAAGGGGGGAAGGGAGCACCGGTGGCACGGCGTGCACTCCCGAGCTCGCTGGCGCGTGGGCGTGGTGACCCTCTGTCCCGGTAATGGCGTGGAGAAGAGGGCGTGCAGACGAGTGCGGGGGAGCGGCGAGTGAGGAGGAGCGCGTAGAGAGAGCGAGTGAGTGGGAGCACGCGGAGGGCGGAAAAGCGGGCTATGGGAGAGCGATGCGGAGAAGAAAGAAAGAAGAGAAGGGGAGAACGCTGCGCGCAAGTGAGTGGGCGCGTCCGACGCGTCGGACGCCCTATGTATATCATTACCGTAAAATTATTCCAGTTTTCACCAGAAATGTTCTAGCTTTATCAATACAGATATATACCAACCTTTTTATCTTCTTCTATTTTACTTTTCCTTTTTATCTTCTTCTATCTTACTTTTCCAACCTCATATGTTGTTTTTCTCTTGTCTCCATAGTGTGAGAGGGTGCCCTAGCTGGCCTGCCGAGTCTAGGGCACACCACACCAGTGTGAGCTTGCCACGACAGGGTTCCTCTTGGACGAACATTCGTAGGTTTCCGTGGTGAATCTACCGAAACCGGCTAAGCCGGTTAGGGATTTGGTCCATGCAGCTATCCCAGACTTCACTACAAAAATTGATCCTTGAGCGATCCTCCTCTGATTTGGACATGCTAACCCTTTGAGTGTGGGAACTAGATTTGCGTCAACGCCGGTCAGGCAACGATGAGGTAGTGGGGGCCTTAGATTTGCGTCAACAGCCTTCAGTGCCCATGTCTGCCTGCAGTTTCAATGGTCCATTCCTCCTTCAATCTGGCAGTCATCGTTATCGTCATATGGAGTTTCCACATGGACCACAAGCAGCTGAACTAGTATTTGCATTGCATGGTACCAGAAGTCCAGAAGACCCGACCTACACTGATGAGGCAACAACATGGACCAGATTGCCATGACGTCCAAAGTTTAAGACCCTTATTTACATTTGGCGTTTCCTTTATGTTTACAATGTGAATATTCGCATCGTATTTGTGTGTAGAGTACAGTACGACCGTTTTCTCCACTCGATCAATAATGCAGGCATAGCATACCGTGTAGTAGTGTGGCTGCATGCTGCTGAAACTCGGTCGCATTATAATTGCATAATGAAACTGGCCGTAAATGCAGCACAGCAGAGCATCACATGCATTCTGCCAGCTGTTCTCTTGATTTGTTCTGGTGCAAGGAGTCGCCTTTGTGATTTGCCAACAGCAGACACAGCGTAGCGCCGACGAACCACGGTGTGTGTGTTCCGGCAAAATTGGCGTCCTGATCTGAACGTCAATGGACTCAATGGTAATAGATGGCGCTCGAACCGGAAACCATGCGAGCACTTATGGTTTTTTTTTTGTTTGGTTCACTGCGTGAAAAACCATATGATCGTTTATACTGCCTAAATCGGGCGTAATCGATTTATTGAAGCGTGGGATTAGTTTATGGTGCTCGAACGGTCGAACCAAACAGCGCGCGCACACACACATATACTCCCTCCGTATCCTAATTATCCTAATTAGATGACGTTTAGGACATAAGTGTGATTACCAAAGAGTCATTAAGTAGAGGGTATTTTTCCCTATATGCCTCTATTAAATACGCCTACGGCAGTGGCGGGCCTACATGTATTCAAGGGTATTCAACTGAATACCCAAAAATTTTGCCAAAAAACTTTTGTATATATAGTGTATATATGTAGGTGTAGGAAAAAAAGAAAATAAAGCCAAAACAAATATCATGTTAAGAATTCGGCTAAAAACCTGTATTCTACTGATTTTCCACCCCACTCGATGGCCTAAATAGGCCCAGCGGCATGTGGCCCAACTGAAAAAGTATGTGGATCAACTGGACAATTCTATTGATCTCATGAGTTACATATTTATACAACAGTAGCTGTAGCCTTTGGCCAGCCGTGCCGTATACATGCATACATGCGAGAGCGGGCGCGCACTAGGCGGATCTAGATGCCGTAGTGACCGCTCGAGCTGGGCGCGCGAGTCGCTAGGCAGAGCGCGCATTCCGGGAGCGTGGGCGCGTCGTGGACTCGACGAGTGCGTGCATGGCGCTGCTGAGCGAGCACTGAAGACCCGGACGCATGAGCTATCCATTGGACTGCTTCTGCTGACACCAACATCTCCCCCGCCGGCAGCACACAGGCGCATCGCGACTCCCAAATCAGAGACATCGGCACATCACTTGCCCGTGCTCTCTCAGGCGCTCCTTTTCTATCCTGTTTTCTTCCCCAACCCCAAACCCTAGCGCCTACTGATGGCGGTGGCAGAGCAACGGACTCGGGCAGTGGCAAGGCACGTTGGCACGAGGCGACGACAACAAAATTCACGCTAAATTTTTTGGTACATATACAACACAAACTTGGGTTTGTTTGTACTTGATTTGAAATACCAAATTTGCCAACAAATTTTACTATTGCTTACTGAATTGCTAAATTGATTTTACCAATTTACGTATGGAAATTTTAGTATTGCATACCTACAAAATTCTAGATCCATCATTGGATTTTACGTTCTAAAAAAATCGATTCGTCTTCACAATTTTGAATACCCAAGCTCAAAATCTTGGGCCCGCCACTGGCCTGCGGGTTCATTGTATATGAGAACGAATCAGAGTTGAAGTGGCTAGCGCAGTGCGGTAAGTGCCCCAAGGTCCCAGGTTCGATTCCTGGGTGCTACTGTGCGGAGCGAGTCCGCCGTGCGCGCTCACGCCTAGGCGCGTGTTTGCTTCCAGTTTTCGCGCGGTATCAGCGAGTTTGGCCGCGTTTTTGCCATTCAATTTTTCATTTTTCGGCCTGGCGCTCGTGCATGCGACGTTTGGGATACCTGCAGACAGTTTAATAAAGCGTCGCTGTCCTTCAGTTCCTCACGCCACATGTGTTCTTCATGCCACTTCGTTTGAGTACTAAGCTTAGCATGGCTGATTTGTGGACTGGTTTCGATCTGAACGAGCCCGGCACTGAAGATGACGACGACGCCGCTGCGTTCGACGTCGACGAGCACGACGCCGCTGCGTTCGATCTCAACATGCCTGTAATGGAGGATCAGAATAACAATGGTAATGATCTCAACATGCCTCCGACGCCGCTCCGTTGAATTGGATCAGAGCAATTTTTTCTCAGACGATTGTTTATTTTTTTTGGACAGGGTTTGATTTGAACTTGCCAGTAAATGTATGGAGCTGTTGATTTTGATTATTTACAGAACCATGCTGGTACGTACTACAAGTGCTTGTTAGCACAATCTTGCTAATAGAATATGCCATGCCTATTAATATCATGAAGTGCTTGTTTACAACTTGCCGTGGCCAAGCATAACTGATTGTGCTTGTTTTTTTTTTTTTTGCTGTAAATAGAACATGCTAGAACATGTCGTGGCCAAACAATAAACGTGCTTGTTTTACCCTATAGTTGCATGATTGTGCTTGTTTAAACAGAACATGCTGCCGTGTACTACTACGAATATTATCTTGCCTAGTAAATGTGCTTGCTAATAAAAGAACTTGCTGTTGCTAGCTAAGAATAGAACTTGCCGTGATGTTTAACTTTGAATAGCACTTGTTGTAATAAAAAATCACTATGAATGGCCTTGTTTTTTTTCTCTATAAATACTAGAAAATGCCATTGTTTAACTTTGAAAAGCATTATTTTTTCAACAGATCATGTTCAACAGCCCCACCGAAATAAAGAGATGACAGAACACCTCCGCAAACAAGTTTATCGATCTTTGTTGGCTAGAAGCAACAATGGTAAACTAGGCAAGGACACTACCATTGTTGCCAAGCAATTTGGGCTTAAAATTCGGGCAGTTCAAAGGTTATGGAAAAGAGGTAAAACTCAACTTGCAAACTCCATTCCGGTTGATGTTTCAAGTCTAAAGAAGGGTAGAGTAGGCCGCAAGCAAATCCCTGTTGACTTAGATGCATTGAGAAACATTCCTCTAAAGCAAAGAATGACTATAGAGGATGTGTGCAAGGCACTAAATTTGAGCAGATGGCAGATTCAAAGGTATTTGAAAAAAGGCTACCTTAGGCGCCACTCTAGTAGCATCAAACCCTTTCTCACTAAAACTAACAAGAGGGCTAGGTTATAGTGGTGTGTTGACATGGTTAGCAGGGAGTTGCTTGATGATCCAAAGTTTAAGGAGTTGTATGACTTTGTTTTTATTGATGAGAAATGGTTTTACCTACATCAAAAAAATGAAAGATATTATTTGCTACCCGAAGTAGATGTACCACATCGGACTTGTAAGAACAAGAACTACATCCCTAGGCTCATGTTCTTGTGTGCTTACGCTCGACCAAGGTTTAGGGATGGGGTTTGTACTTTTGATGGTAGGATTGGATGTTTCCCACTTGTTCATTTTGAACCGGCTATGAGAAGTAATGAGAGGACCGGCCGTGTTCGTGGCGACATGGTTATGAAGCCCATTACATCGATCACTAGAGATGTGATTAGGGACTTTATGATCAACCAAGTGTTGCCGGCCATTAGATCCAAATGGCCAAGAGAAGATGTGGGTAGACCAATCTTTATCCAACAAGACAATGCACCCTCTCATTTGAAATTGGATGATCCGGAATTTTGTGTGGCCGCTAAGCTAGGAGGATTTGATATTCGCCTAATTTGTCAACCACCAAACTCTCCGGATTTCAACATTCTTGACTTGGGTTTCTTTCGAGCAATACAAGCAACACGACCTCCTGCGAGTCCAGCACCACGTCGTCCGCGGCGACCAGCACGACCTCTTGCGAGTCCAGGGCCACGCCGTCCGCGGCGACCTCCTGCGAATCCGGCACCACGCCATCCGCGGCGAGCAGCACGACCTCGTCCGGCTCCTGCGAGTCCAGCGCCACGCCGTCCGCGAAGACCTCCTGCGAATCCAGCGTGACGACGTCCGCGAAAACTGGGACCACGCCGTCCGCGGCGAGCAGCAGCGGGTCGAGCGAATCCAGCGCGATGGACAGCAGCGGGTCAGAGTCCACGGACAACAGCGGGTCGTCGACGTCCTCCGTGGCGAACTCCTCCGACTCCGGCCCGATGTCCTCCGCGGCTACCACCTCCGACTCCATCCCGACGCCGTCCGCGGCGACCAGCACCGAGTCCGGCCCCGCGCACCGCCGGTATCCATGGCGAGGAAAGGGAGCGCTAGACCCTAACCAACGGACTCTACGGCGAGCAGCTGAGGGAGATGAAGTTTGCGCTGTGGACGGCGAGGGCGAGCGTGCTGCCCTGTTGGCGAGCGTGCTGTGGGCGGCCTGACGTCTTCAAGGAGTCCAACGATTAAGCGCAGTAATGACGTCCAGTGGCGGAGCTGGTGAATCTCAACACCTAGGGCCACTATCTAAGTGACTACAAAACATAAGCGTGGCCCACATACTGATATCGCACACTACTTCTGTTTCTATACTACTTTTGATTGAACTAGAAACTTGGCTTGGTGACAAACAATCGGCAGACAAAAATAGTATCTCAATATCTTATATCTCAGCCTCTTTATTGTTTACAATTTTTTGGCATAACCCAAGTAAAAACTGTGCTGGTGTAGCCACAAACTATTGCAAAATGAATAACAGGAGATTGGGAGATTCAGAATACCTCCACACGGAGAACACAGACCTGTCACTACTCACTACCCAATGCGTTCCCTGATTCGCATGAGAGATCGAGAGGCCGCAGGTTGATCGGGTCGGCGTACCCCTTTTGCGGTCTTGCCTCTCCTGGCTTCTGCCTGGTGTCGATTTGGCCTTGCCCTGTCAAATTCGCTGCCACCTCCGTCGAATTAGCCGCGACTGCAGTCGATTTGGCTGCGCCCCCATCGATTTGTTCGCCCAGCAAGCCACCCCTATGCCCTAATCACTAGGGTTATCTTGGTGTTTCAGCAAGAGAACAAGAAAAAGAGGTCTAGCCAGGAGGGCAAGAGCACGCGGCACAATCACGGGATCGGAGCTAAGTGATGGAGAGAACCAGCGAGACCCTTGTTGGACTGGAAAACTGAGAGCTCTTGCTGGGCCATTTAGATTTGGGCCAAAAGAATCAGTGGAGGTACTCAGGATTTTTGGGCCAGGCCTAGGGCCATGGCCCCAGTGGCCCTAGGCCCATATCCGCCCCTGATGACGTCGAGAGGCGAGCGAAGCCGAGCGGCCGGGCTGAGGGGTAAACGCATGCATGCATGCTGTGGGCGGCCCGACGTCTGTGCTGTTTGCATGCATGCGCGTGAGGGGTAAACGCGTCCAAATTAGGCCTCGGTAGTCAGAACGTCATCCTTTGCCCCAAACGTATCACGCTCCAGAACGTCCTCTCATTAGGATACGGAGTATATATAACACGTGCGAGAGTTAGAAACCAGCAGGCAATGAGTCGGCCGATCCCTGGTCCTTAGGCCATGTGGCCACCGTACGCCGGCGATCTGGAGCGCGAACACGCGGCCATCATCGATGGAGCGACGGCGCATGCCCGGTCGGGGCGGCCGCCCACCTCGTCGGGGGCGGGGGCGGGGACGGGGCGGGCCTGGAGGCTTGATGGCCGTGTCGATCGGGGCGGGCCGTGCATACGAGGGCGGTTGCGGCCGAATTTACTCCGCGCTCCCGGGAATGCATCCATTCACGGCCCGGCGGCCCCTTGGATTGGATGCTACGAAAGCTCACGGCCGGCTGGCAGTGGCATGCATGGCGGGGCTCCATGTGGATCACCGGCGGATGGAGTAGTAATGGCGCGGGGCGGATCGCCACCAACCGCGCGCGAGCGACAGTAATGGTGCTCGTACGGTGTACCGTGTACTACGTGTGCCGATTGCCGGACGGGCCGAGGCCGATCGAGGCCGATGGCCATGGACTCGCGCGGGCAGTGCACTCACGTAATTCACTAGTGGTCTTCACTCACTCACACATGGAAGGCTCCGATCCGGCCGCTTTTGCTTGCATCGCAAACTTTGGTGTTGTGCTGTAGTGCAGGGCTGTAGGCCATTGGTTTGCTTGTCTGCGAGTACTCCCTTCTGGTTGGATTTTTCTCAATTCGTTGTAGTTTCTCATTTTTTACTACTCCGTATATATGAGCAGTGATAACAGCTTTAACAGAGAGAAAACGTTCCCAAGCAAGATCCATAAGCTTGTCTGGTCGATGAGACTTTATCAGGATAGTAATGCTTGGGATTAAAGAGCGATCAGCCGGTAGTTGTACATCGTGAATTCGTGATGCTCTCTCTTACTTTTGCCCGTAGCTGTAGGCCATATATGCCGTTGCCTTTGGGGTTTAATTTGGTGCTCTTAAAATTGGGAAAGGCACACATGCATGGCACGCAAAAAGGTTGTTTCGGGTTTCTCTGCAAAAGATAGTCAATCTGGCTGGCATTTCCTTCTCTTTCCTTTACTCTTTGAGAACTACTGATAAAAATGTATGTATGGTACATTACTAGTAAAATACTAATAAATAGCTAAGCATTTTTCAATGAACGAACGAACGTAGTAAATGATAACGCTATCACTTCCGCTACAAGAAGTGCTGGTAAATGCTATTTACAATTTTCACTCTGATTTGTCCCGTGTATATTAACATGTGCACATGCACGTTGCTCCACCACAAGTCCACAAGGACCACAGTTCCGTGATGACACCGCCGGAACTGCCGGGCACGTCGTCAGCTCTCAGTTCCAAGAACACTTGCTCCTGATCTGAGGAGAGTTTTCTGTTTCTATGTTGCCCAAGCAGGAGGACACCGTCCAGGCCCAAGTTAGCTGAATTGGTGTCATCTGTCATGACGAGCATTCATTTCACATTCACACCTCCAGTCCACAAACATCTCCCGGACATCAGGGCGCTCTGCAGTTTGCTCGGCCGCCTCAAAATTTTCAGTGCAGTCCATGCAACCGCACTCTGCGTCTCTGCCCGTGTGCTTGCACAGTGCAGGGGTCTCCTGCATTGCATTCTGTGGTGGTTTGGCAAGGCAAAGGGAACCCTTCTCCCTGCGTGAATACGGGCAGGCACGCTTTTGGTGTCGGCGCTTTCGGCAAAGCGGCGAGGACTGGACAGCCCCAGCCCCAGCCCCCAGCCCCCAGCTCGGCAGCTCCTGGTGTAGTGTAAAGACTAAAGAGCGCCCGGCCAAGGAAGCGGATCAATCGGAGCGTACGAAGAAAAGCACGAGAAAAATACAAGCCATGCTCATCATACAGCCGAGGAAAGTATGGTGCCTTACCGTGCAATAATGGCGCCGTGTCGGTCCAAACGTCTAGTAGTACTGTGATACTGTCGCAGTTCTTACAGTCAGGAAGGAGTTCAGGACTAGCTGGCTTACCATCATTCATCAGTGTCATTGTAAAAAAGGACACGTTGTGAGACGCAGTACGTAAATCATTGCAATCCTGGTTGCATGGCAAAGGGCGACATCAGTGTCATTGTCAAAGCGAAAGGTTTGCTACAATAATACTACTTGAAACCTCGCTAAAGCAGCGGGGATTAAGAAAGAAGAGAATCTAATCCCAAGAAAGCAGAGAAGCATCACACAATCTGCTGCTTTGTTTTTTTTTAATTTTCCCTTGCTGCCAGCATAAAGAGAGTGATAAATAGTATGCGTGTCTGTGAGAGGGAAAGCACTGAGCACTAGCACTACTGGACTGCCATGCCATCCCTTGTCCGTTGCCTGCTCCCCTCTCCCCGTGTCCAGCTCAGGCTTTGGAGTCACCATGTTCGTTTGAGCTATTCAGCCAAATCAGCAGCTATCCAGCAGTGTTTTTCTCTCACAATAAACCAGCGAACAGTACTTTCAGCCGTAATAAACCAGCGAAACGAACAGGCTACCATCTGTCCGTTGCTCCAGGATCCTCTTCCTCTGCCACCCCCCGTGATGCTCTGCGCCGCAGCACTACTAGGCGACACTCGCCTAGTGAGCTCTGTCAGTGACAACAGCGCATATAGCACCGGCAAGGCAAGCGAGCATAGACAGCAAGGAGGATCACGAAGCCCCTTCTTCCAACGGTTCGTCTATCCGTTGTTGTTCTAATGCCTTCACCATTGATCTGAGGTCTGAAGAAGGCTGGGTTTCCCTGGCTGGCTCCTTCACCGCCAACTGCTTCGGCGACTGCACTGCAAGGTGACATTCACTTCGTTTCACGGTTTTCTTGTGAAAGTACTATTGATGATCTTGGCGCCAAGTGGTAGCGTAGCGACTATTCTGTGAGATTCTTGCAACGGGTAGCAGCAGGGTTCTCATTGCTTTCTCCTCTACACATTTCGAGGAACTGCTTGTTTACTCGCGAGTCAGTTGTGCTCAGGTCCTTAGAGATTTGATGAGTCCATTTTGCTCACTGTTTGCTGCTGTCCGATAGCTGTCTCAACTTCCAATCAGGCAGCAGCTTTGCTCGGCTTCTCTTTTTCTTTGCCTCCTTACCTTAAACCTCTGAACTTCAGCTCCTCTCATTTCTACTGCTGCTGACCAAGTGGGGAGATGAGCTCGTTATCGTTAGTTTTTCTTCTCCTCGTATTTACCCACGTTTGGCTGTTTATTCTACTGATGATGCTGTCACTGTTCTTGGTCACAGGAGGAACCAATCCAAGATCAGGCAAAGACAGGCCCAGCTTCACCGATAAGCTTCTTGTGCTCCACTGCTCCTGTCGTTCGTGCTTCTTGATCAAGAGCACAGTGAAGCAGTAACCACACGGTGTTTCTTGGTGGAGAAATCCTCTCCAATGGCGAAGCCGAGCCATCTCCTGCTCATCTTCTTCTCGGCGTTTCTTGCATTGGTCCCGGATACCACGCAGCTCCATCCTTCACAGGTATGGACTCTGATCAAGATCCAGCAGCTCCTGAACAGCCCTCCAATGGTCAGCCACTGGCGCCGCAGCACCGACTTCTGCGGCGGCGCCGGCGGCTCCATGGGCCCGGCGGGCACGGCCGCCGTCCTGTGCTACGGGGACACCGTGACGCAGCTCCACATCGCCGGCGCCGCGGGCGCGCCGCCTCTGCCTCGGAACTTCTCCATCGGGGCCGTCGTCACGACGCTGTCCAGGCTCCCCGACCTCAAGGTGCTCACGCTGTCCGGGCTCGGGCTCTGGGGCCCCCTGCCGGGCAAGCTCGGCCGGCTCGCCTCGCTAGAGATCGTCAACATGAGTGGGAACTACCTCTTCGGCGAGGTCCCGAGGGGCATGTCGCGCCTCGTCGCGCTCCAGACGCTGGTCCTCGACGACAATATGCTGGGCGGCGAGGTGCCGGCCTGGATCGGCGCGCTGCCGTCGCTGGCCGTGCTGAGCCTGCGGAACAACACGTTCCAGGGCGCCGTGCCGGAGTCCCTCGGGAGCGCGCCGTCGCTGCGGTCGCTCGTGCTCGCGTCCAACAACCTGTCCGGGAACCTGCCGGACATGAGCCGGCAGAGCAACCTCCAGGTGCTCGACGTCGGCGGCAACTCGCTTGGGCCGGCGTTCCCCAGGCTCGGGAGGAAGGTGGTCACCGTGGTGCTGAGCAGGAACAGGTTCGGCGGTGGCCTTCCGCCGGAGCTGGGCTCGTTCTACCTGCTGGAGCATCTGGACGTGTCGTGGAACCGCTTCGTCGGGCCGTTCGCGCCGGCTCTGCTCTCCCTGCCGTCCATCCGGTACCTGAACATCGCCGGGAACAGGTTCACCGGGACTCTGTCCGACAAGGCGCCGTGTGGCGAAAACCTCCGGTTCGTCGACCTGTCGCTGAACCTCCTCATGGGGAGCGTGCCGACCTGCTTGAGATCACCGGACAGGAAGCCGGACACGGTGGTGCTCGTGTCCACCAACTGCTTGGATGACAGCGACGGTTCGCAACACCCGTCACCGTTCTGCCAGAACCAGGCCCTGGCCGTGGGGATAGTGCCCGGCAAGGAGAAGAAGAAGATCGCAGGCCAGGCAGGCTTCGTGGCCGGCATTGTAATTGCGATCCTTGTCGCCATTTCGGCTGTCGGTCTCATCATCTTCTTCGCTGTGAGGAGGGCAGCCATGAAAGGTTCGGAGGCGAGGGCTCCCACAGTTTCGGAGGAAGAAAATTCTTCGACTGGCTACCCTTCCAAGATGCTCGCTGATGCACGTATGCTCTCGAGTTCTTGTGCACAGATTAAAATTGTTTCTTTAACATTTCATTTCGATGCTGCAGTCGCTAATAACTTCAGTTTTTCTCTGGTAATTGAAACAAAAAAGGATACATATCACAGACGGTGAAGCTAGGAGCCCTGGGTATCCCGTCATACAGGTCATTCTCTTTGGTCGAACTTGAAGCTGCAACCAATAACTTTGAAAACTCTCACCTGCTGGGACAAGACTCCCACGGCGAGGTATGATGTTGTCTTCTTGGTTGCTCAATTCACTGTCAGCTCAGAGCTAGGACATCTGATGCATGCAGTTTACCGTCACCTGTTCCAATCATGTTCATCAGCTAACTAAAGCGAATACGTGATCATCAAGTTCTCTTTTGGAACACCATGGAAGCACACACATGTACATAAATCTCTCTTGTTTTACTGACAGATGTACCGAGCAAGGTTAGGCAATGGCACCCCAGTGACGATCAGGACTCTGAAGATGAAAAGGAGCCAGACTACCCAGAGCATCAACCGCCACATCGAGACGATCTCCAGGCTCAGGCATCAGAACTTGGTCAGCGCTCTGGGACACTGCTTTGAGTACGATCTCGATGACTCCACTGTGACCCAGCTGTACATCGTGTTCGAGTACGTGCAGAATGGGAACCTGAGGAGCAGGATCTCGCGTAAGCTGCCGGTTCCTCTCACTTTCGTTTCGCTTGCTCTCACTAACAATGCAACCGTCACTGAATGCTACTATGTTGCTTTCTGAACTGAATTTCTTTCAACAGAAGGGACTGAAGGGTGCAGGCTTACCTGGTCGCAGAGGATATCGGCCGCCATCGGTGTCGCCAAGGGTATCCAGTTCCTGCACGGAGGGATCATACCTGGCCTAGTTGGAAACGATCTGAGGACCACGAACATCCTTCTGGATCAGAACCATGTTGCCAAAATCGGCAGCTACAACATCCCGATCCTAGCAGAGGCCATGAAATCCGAGCAGGGAGGAACCGGAAACAAGTTCCAAACTGATAGGTAGGAGTACTCAAAATGGCAGTCTTACACAATCGTCAAGTCCGGTTTCAATCAGCGTGATATGTGAGTAATCACAACATGATTTTCTTTTTACAGTCGGATGAAGAGCGATAAGGCAGACATCTTTGACTTCGGGGTGATCTTACTTGAGGTCGTGTCTGGGAAGACCATCACATCCATGTATGAAGTGGAGATACTGAAAGAACTGGTACTATCACTATCTCTCTACCTGACAATGTAAAACTTAGCTATTGGCATTGCACTGTGTCGGTCAACTGAACGAGCCTCCCTCAATGCGACTTGCAGCTGGCATGGGCGATTGCTGACGAGGACCGGGTGAGGAGGAGGAGCTTCGCAGACCCCGTGGTGAGCAAAGGGTGCTCGGACGAATCGCTAAGGACGGTCATGGAGATCTGCCAGAGGTGCCTGGCCAAGGAGGCGTCGCAGCGGCCGTCGGTGGAGGACGTGCTATGGAACCTGCAGTTCGCCGCCCAGGTGCAGGACGACTGGGAGGTGGATGCCTGGAGCAGCAGCGGAGGAAGCCCGGTGTCATCGTCGTCCAGGGCCACCAGGTCGACCCGGCTACACTTAAGCAGATGATCAGGTGGTTCTCCAGTAAAAGCGGCCACATGATCTGAAGATGGAAACGCTGGCCAGCCTACAGCATCTGCCTCTGATGAAATGCTGAAACGCCCAGCAGGATACGCTCAACTGAAGATTCTCCCCGTGGTGCACAGACAAGTCACAAGTGTGCGTTGTGCCACTGTAGAGTTCCTTTTTGGCTCCTTTTTCTTTTATCCCTATCTATGAGTACAATAATTGTGTGCCTTTTGTCGATTTTTTCCCCATTGGTACCACAATAATGATGTAACAGGCATTGCCTTCTACGTTCTGAATTTTGTGATCACCACGTAACTACTGCTGGACAGGAACAAACAGGACGAACAGCCTCCACAGGAGCACCTCGTGAGAGGTCGTTCGTGCAGCGAGAAAGAAGCATATGAGGTTTCTGCTAACCTAGCAACAACTTGGCTTAGCTATATCTTTTACATACGCACCAATATTCGAGTTCATGAAACCGTTCACAACTACATTAGGAAAACCGGCAGGCAACAGTACAACAGGGGACTGAACCACAAGAACACAACGGTAGCTGAGGGTTTTTAACGGTTTACGCCGATAATACAGACTGTTGAAGTAGGAAAGGCAGGTGCTTATTTGCACCATCTGGCGAAGCAGATAAAGTTTTAGTCGGCTGTCCAGCTCTGCTCCACAACCTCGCGAACTTTGCGGTTGTACTCACGCTTGTTCTCGCTGAACATTCTGGCTGCTTCAGAGTTGGCAGGAGAATTTGGGTTTGGGTCACACAGCAAGGACTGCAAAGGAAAGAACAAGAAGAAATAAGTACATCATTTTGATACATTCAGGAGAGTACCCATGGCCCAAAACCACCTTATGGAACCGGCGTGATCAATATAAATTCACACAACAGCCATAGAATGGACAAGAGGTCCTACTTCCATACCACAACCGAGCAAAGGAAAGCATTTGCACTCATTGGAAGCATGCTAGATGTTACCCATGTGGACATATAACGGTGGTTTGGTCAACTATTTCGACTTCGGAATAAATAAAATCTAGATGGCCTGTGACCATCCTTTTTCTACTGACATCAGGTAATGGGGGAAACCATTTTCTTTCTTTCACTGTTCGTATGGAACTGGAGTATTTATTCCAAGACCATATGACAGACTGAAACTATAGCAATGTCAATTCAGTTAGACGTCACCAATTGCATGAGCTTTCTACTGGATACAATAATCCATTAGAGCAATACAACAGATAGGCAGTGATAGCACAAAATGGGGATACTTCAACATGATAGGTTGAGTGACAAAATGAGTGATACCTGAATAGAGGTCAGTATTGCCGCAACATCATATATAGGGCTCCACTGGTTTTGTAGGATGTCCAAACAGATGCTTCCATCCGCGTAGACTGAAAAAAAATGGTATTAACTATTAAACCACTTATTGCCAATGTATTCAGGTTTCAACATACGAGGATAATTTAGTTCTTACAAGGCAACAAATATGGACGAAAAATAACATGTAAAGAGAACATACTGTTTGGGTGAAACATCCTTGAAACAAACCGAACAGTTGGAGGTTTGTTGGGGTAATCTTCTGTAAATTGCAGAGTCAGCTTGAACGTGCCTACAAGTGTAAAGTTCACATATGTTAGCGAACTGGCAGTTAAAATCAGAAAGCAGCCAGTTTGTTCTGCTGCCAAAAAAAGATACGAGGTGAAATGTCTACTGTTACAGCATACTACAAATTACATTATGATTGATGATCACCTATACCATAGAAAAGCCCCAAATAAGTGATTGAACTAAACCAGTCAATTGTGGCCTTGATAAAACCAAAATCAAAGTATATGTACGGTGAACGGAATATGCTGAAAGACGTAGTAAAAAAATGACAATCCAAATCACACAAGAGAAAAACTGAGTCTTAGTTTTTGTTTTGTTTTTGAAAAAGGGCCACTTGACCCGTCCTTCTTTGGAGGCCAGGGATTGAGCCCTGGCCGGCCAGCTCCCACCCTTGGGGCTTAACTCTATGAGAAGTTCCTAAAACTGTCTTAGTCCTTCAGGCAACAGAAGGTCGGTAGACTGTATGGGAATCTTAATTTTTCTGTCGACAGATGTTTTTAGTACCATATAAACTTCCACTGCAGAAAGGTCCAATCACTTAGGCACTTTTATATTCCTGGCAAATGGTTTCTCTAACTTCTATACTGACGTTGCTTGCATTGTGATATCACATAATTCTAATGAGTGGAATCAACTGTTTTCTAGTCCAACATCAACAGATATATTGGCCAAATAGATGTTAACAATTAACACATTCATGCTCATACAATACCAATGTGGAACATCCTGGTACAGTAGTACTGAATAATTGAAGTCATGGGCCATGGCTATTGACTAGGCTAGTAATGATATACACTTTTACAGTAGGTGCAGGGCTGAAGGGTGTAGGTTGTCTTCATTAGCTATTTTGGAAGTCAATATCTCAGTCATTCAATTTACAATCCCAAGTGCTATGATGCTTGCCCTGTTACTGGCTATATAATGAAGGACAGAGACATACATAATTCCAAGTGGTATGATGACTGTTCTTTCATTGGCTGTATAATGGACACAAGTTGTACCAATATGCTTGGCCAAAATGTACAATCCACGTTGACTATATAATTTTCATGCCAATCGTACAGCCCTTCCCTTTAGTAGCTTGTGACAACCCTTAACATTAAAGAAGGAAACACAACCATTAAGATCAATCTCTTTACTTTTTTGGTAAATGGTACATAAGATGACACGACTGTAGAATTTCAACATCAGGGAAGTATGCAAATGAAGCACGGACCCCAAATAGGCAGCTTAAAGGGGGTAAATAGTTGCAGTTACATTTGTTTGCATGCTATCACACTCAATTATGGAACCTATCACACTCAATTATTCAAAACTGTCATTGTCCAAAACAACAAGAACTATGGAACCAGAGGGAGGAGCCCAGTGACTCAATTTACAATCCCAACTTCCCAAGTGCTATAATGCTTGTTCTTTTATTGCAGTATAATTATGGAATAAGGACCGAGATGTACCAATATGCTTGGCTAAAATGCACAGTGACTCAATTTACAATCCCAACTTCCCAAGAGTTGAGTAAATAATTTTCAAGCCAATCAGACACGCTTCCCTTTGGTAGCCTGTGACAACCGTTAGCATTTAAAGAGCAAAATAAAGGCGTTACAGATCAAGCTCTTTATTTTTTTTGGTAAACGGTATACAAGAGATGACACAACTCTAAGGTTCCTACATCAGGAAAGCATGCAAATAAACGCAAGTATCCTAAGTAGGCAGCTTGTTCTTAGGCTCGTAGGGGTAAATATTCGCACACGTTTCCATTTGTTTGCATCGACACTTTAAGATTCCAAATCAAACGAGAAATATGGCACCTATTCCATGCAATTATTGAATACCGACAGACCGTGTTAATGTCGAAAACGACAAGACTTATGGAACCAGAGGGAGTGGCTCAGTAAATCAATTTACAATTCCAACTTCCCAAGTGCTACGATGCTTGTTCTTTATTGGCTGTATAAGAAAGACAGGGATGTAGCAATATGCTTGGCCAAAACGCACATACTCAGGACAATTAATAACTTTCATGCCAATCAGACGTGCCTTCCCTTTGGTAGTTTGTGATGACCGTTAGCATTAAAGAACAGAAAAAGGCGTTACAGATCAAGCTCTTTACTTTTTTGCTAAACGGTACGTAAGAGATGACACACTGCAAGATTCCTACATCAGGAAAGCATGCAAACTAAGCACGGATCCTAAGTAGGCAGCTTGTTCTTAGGCTTGTAGTGGTTAACATCCGCAGACCGCGGTTTGTTTACACTTGTTTGCATCTATGCTTCGATATGCCAAATCGAACGAGAAATATGGGACCTATCACGCACAATTATTGAACAATCAGCATAAGGTAGAATTTCAGTATTTCAGTCAACCAATCACCATCTAACGAAATTGGCAGTCCCCAAAGTGCAGACGCCAGCTATTGAGCAATTACAGATCGAGGCAAACTAAATCGGATGGGTCTCACCTCCATCCCACGGCGTGTCATCTGGCCTGCAGAATCGCAACAAACAACAAGAGCAAAAGCACAGTCAGCACCAAAATCCACCAAACGTATCGCGGCCTCACACCTCACTAGATCCTTAGGCTAGCAAACCTAACAGCACATAAATAGGCGGCCTAATTACCCAAATATGACGGCGTTCCAGAGCATGATGTTGTTGTCGTGCGGCGCGCCGCTGATGCCGGCGGGCGGGTCCTGCTGCAGCCGCTTGAAGTCCCGCATCAGGCGCTTCCTCGCCGGCGTCGACATCTCCGCCTCCCAGTCCCAGACCCTAGCTCAGGCCCCGACTCCCGTGCCCCGCAGGCCGCACCACGCGCGCGCGAAGCGAGCTTCGCACTCGCACGCCTCCGCTCCCTGGGTCTCTCTCGTCTCCCACCCTCCGGTACGAGACGCGAGAGGAGAGAAGCTTCGGAGCGAGAGGCGGGCAGGTGGGGGAGGAGCCGGGTGCGAAAAGGAGTCGTCAGGCTATAACCGACACGGAGCGCGAACGGCGTGACGTGACGTGACGTGGCCCCTTCCCCAGTGGGCGAGCGGCCGAGCTCGCGCTACCCCACGCGCGCCTCGCCTCCTGAGTCACTGGTGGTGTACCATTGGTAAGAGATCGGCCCCGTTCGGCTGGAATTATAAGCGGCTGAAAAACACTGTTGGCTGATTTGTTGTGAGAGAAAAATATTGTTTCGGCTAAAAAAATAAGCTGAATAAGACGAATTATAAGCCAGATGAACAGGGCCGCCATTTTCGTGTCTGCCCGAGCGTCTCCACTCTTCTCTGAGCAGTGGACCCCTGTATGCGGGGCCAAATTGGCAGTGTGGACGACACCTTAGACTATCCGCACTCATGGACCTCTATATTCATCCTCTATACGTCCTAGTCAGCAAGATTCTCTCCTCTATACTCAATTCTTCCGCACTCATCCATCCTCTATATCATGCTCTATCCATTCTATCCACCGTGGGACCCACTTGTCACTTTATCTAAATATATCCATGTGTGATCTAGTTTTAAAGGATTTATTGAAACGAATTTAATAGTGAAATCAAAATTTAATTTTGATTTTTGGTTTGTGAGTTATAACATTTTTTTCTTTGTTTAGCTAGTAGGATCCGCCACTAGAGTATAGAGTAAGCACAGTACCACTCTAAATATACGCGGATCCGCCACTAGAGTATAGAATAAGCACAGTACCACTCTAAATATATGCCTCGTTCGGCTGGCTGGTAGCTGGTGGCGGGTGCTGATTTGTTGTGAGAGAAAAATACTGCTGGCTGGCTGGTGACTGTTGGCTGGTGCTGAATTGGTGTGAGAGAAAAGCACTGCTGGCTGGAGCCAGCCAGCCGAACAAGGCCATAGAGTGAGAGAAAGGATAGAGTATCGTTTTAGAGTAGCCAGTGCAGCAGTTTTTACTCTATATTCATACTCTAAAGCTTTAGAGTATTTTATTTTAAGTACCCGCTGCGGGTACTAGCAGGTGATGCTCCGCGTGAAAGGCGCTTTGTTCGTATTCGTACGCGAGGCAAAGCTGACCATGCCTCGTGGGCCACGGAGGAAAGTAGGTTCCCTGGGCCCGCATGCCGGTGTAGGCGGGCCGTCCGGGGCCGGTGGTGGGCTCGGGTACCGCAAATTGGACGTGGACGGTGCAAAAGGTACGTGGTGGAGCCCGCAGCTGGGCCACGGGCTCTGACTCACGAACGTCTCCTCGCCCATGGCTTCCCCTCCCCCCTAATCCTTGCCAGCTTCTCTTGACATGACAACATGACATGCTCACAAGCGGCAAGCGTTCCTCTGATCCATTTCTCAGGGAATTCGTTTGCGGACATTTCTTTCTTTTAGCAATGGACCGTCTAGATAGAAAAATATAATCAGCCTGCTCAGCTACACTTTTTTTCAAAACTGTGTAACAGCAGCTGCTGCAAAAAATAAATTAGAGAGTAGAGTAAAATAGATAAATGTGGGGCACAATAAGCAGCCGTGACAGTTGTAACTCTGAAAAAGTGCAATCGAGGAGGTTAATATGTTGCATATGCGACTTGAAATGTCTCACGGTGATGGTGTACCTCCTCTCGAAACAATCTCATAGCCTAGCTGATGAGCTACCTATCAGATTGCAATTCAAACAGGCTCCTTTTCTTCTTCTGCTTAGAATATATCCATTATACTTGGCCCTGTTCGGCAGGCTGTTTTTTGGCTTATAAGCCGACTGTGGCTGATTTGCTGTGAGAGAAAAACACTGTTCCACGGCTGATAAGCCGTGCTGATAAGCTCAGCCGAACAGGGGGCTTGTTTCCCCAGCTCGATGGAACAACAAATTGTGTTCATCTCAGAGGAAAAAACGTTCCACGACTAAGGATAAAAATGCTCTAGCAGAAAGAAAAATGTTCTGAATAGTGTGGAACATGGTCCGTTCCGGTCGCACCAAACCAAACACACCTGAAGCAGTGGCGGATCTAGGAATTCATAGAAGAGGGGGCTCAACTCATCTTCGACTTCTAAAGCCCCTCCTCTATCTCTTTCATGCCTTTAAAAATTAGAAGGAGCTCCATTGTCACGGCAGCGGTAGGGGGGGCTCGAGCCCCGCCCGCCCCACCGCTGGATCCGCCCCTGACCCGAAGCGTAGCTAACCCGTTTGCTTTCTCTGAATCCAAACGAATACGAAATCCAAACGCCGTTCGCATTCTCTAAATTGTGTTTCCTTTCAAAATTTTTGGATTGATGGTCTGGGGCTAGCTAACCAGAACCTGAACCCAAAGCCCATATGAATCCTTGGGCCAGGCCGGCAAACAGCCCGCTGCATCCCACAATCCGGCTAACCCCTGTGTGGAACTTTTTCCCGGATATTTCTGCGTTGGACCTTGGGAGCCTGGAAAGTGGAAAGCGTCGCAGGCTCGCCGCCAAACTTTGCTGGTCGCTGCCACGTCGGTCCAAACCAAATCCATACCTCTCGCCTCGCACCTCTGCATCGCACCCTATCCTCCGCAGTCCCCACCACCCTCTCCCCGCCTCCGACCACCGCCGCACCGGCGAACTCGGCGGGCCGCTCGGCGCTGCACGCCTAGCTGGGGATGGCAGCTGCGCTCGCGAGCTCGCCGCTTGTTCGCCTAACCGCCTCCCGCCTCCGCCTCCCCAGGCCCCGGGCCTCCGCTTCGAACTCCGCTCCAGGACCAGGCTGCTCGAGCGGCGTGTGCCTGGGATGGAGGCTGACGGTCGGGTGGGGGGCCGTGAGGCGATTTGACCGGCTTCGATGCTTCTCCACCGACGGGGGCGGCGGGGAGGAGGGGGAGAAGCATGGCGAGGAGGAGGCCTCGGCCCCAGCGGAGACACAGGTGGGCGCCGCGGAGGAGCTGGCGTCCGAGCGGAGCCGGTCGGGGAGCTTTTCGTCCTCATCCTCGTCGTCTGGGGTAACACTCAATTGACTCAAATGCACGATTGATCAACCTTTGCAATGAAGGAATAGTCACTTACTCAGGGGTTTGCTTGTTAATTTGTTTTTGGTGGGAGGCATTGTTCATTTCGATGAGGTAATGTGGTGAGGGGGTAGCTGTGGGCGTTGGGTTAGCTGGGGAACGGATGCCTTCTAGAGAGTTTGTGCGGGTGTAGTTTTGTATTGAGCTCAGTGGTATGTGTATGTCTTTACCATTCACTGGCCAGAGCTTTTGTAATGAGCTGATTTTACACAATTAGAGACGCGTGGCTAGCTTATTGGTCATCTGCTCATTGTTGATTTCAAATGGAATTCTCATATCTAGTGTGTACTACTTGCTGGTAAGCTGTATATTAGAGATTTAAAGTAAATAATAGTACTGGCATATAGGGCACGTTTGAATTGTTGCCCGCGGAAGCCCAGCCTCATTTTGGTCGTTGACCGTAGGCAAGGATATCATTTGGACGGCAGCCGAGATTTGGCTTGCCCTTGTTCCCGTGCCCATGCTGCATTAATTTTTAGCCCAAGCGCGGCCAATTCCTCCACCAATTTTTGGCCAGCCAATGGTTTGGCATGGCCTGCACGCGGCAGCATCCAAACATGCCCATAACATGTGACATTCCAGACATAGTTAATCCAACCTAACCCTGGTGATGTAATACGTTTGCCCAAACTGAGTCGCTAGCCGCTAGGTGCGTACTTGCGCACAGGCACTATCCCTCGTAGGGTTGGTCTTGAGTTAATTTTGGGCCCTAGTATGCTGCCAGAATTCAATGCATCATTGCAATTTCAATGGTCTGTTCTTTTCACTTGATATTGCATGTTTAGCATTCAGTTTTGACATATGGGTGGGAAGGAACCACAGTGTGCTTGTTCCCTTGATTAGTGATCACAGTAAAGTGCTAATGTATCTAGTTTAAAAGATTCTGGCACTTCACGTTGGGTTGTATTAAAATTGTACCCAAACATTGGATCTTACCGTGTCTCTCTGTTATCTGACAATGACTGTACGGCTACCTTTGTTTTATCCTTTACTTGCTGCAAGGTCCAATTGTGCTTTTATGTAGTTAAACCTGTCTTAGCTCATTCTTTTTCTTTTGAAATGATTAGGCTAATTATTTGTCTCTTTGGTTGTCTTCAAATTACACATTCCTTATAATCTGTAGATAACATTTGTGTTAATACTATGCGCATGGATACTTCTTTATCTCTAAACCAGTTCTGCTACATTTTACTTTGACCAGACTCCTGGTGTATCAAGTGAGCCACCACTGTTGAGTTTTAGTGTTGATAATATCGATACAGTTAAACTGTTGGAACTTCTAGGCCCGGAAAAGGTTGATCCAGTTGATGTTAAGGCAATTAAGGAAAAACTCTTTGGCTATACGACATTCTGGTTGACAAAAGAAGAACCCTTTGGTGATCTCGGTGAAGGAGTTCTTTTCATTGGGAATCTCCGTGGGAAGAGGGAGGAAATCTTTGCAAAACTTCAACGGCAACTGCGTGAACTTACTGGTGACAAATACAATCTTTTTATGGTGGAGGAACCTAATTCAGAAGGGGATGACCCACGTGGGGGACCACGTGTCAGTTTTGGTTTGCTTAGGAAGGAAGTTTCTGAGCCTGGACCTACTACCCTATGGCAGTATGTCATTTCCCTGTTACTTTTCCTTCTCACTATGTTCTCCTGCGTTGAGCTAGGAATTGCATCAAAGGTATGCTTATCTTACTCTTCGTCTATTGTATGTTACTTCATCACATCAACTTCAATTTGCTTATGCACTTTAGTTTTATGCAGATTAGCAGTCTTCCACCAGAAATTGTTTCATATTTCACTGATCCAAATGCTACCGGACCCCCTCCTGATATGCAACTTCTGCTCCCATTTGTGGAATCGGCTTTGCCAGTGGCTTATGGTGTCTTGGCTATCCAACTATTCCATGTAATTTGTACCTTAAATATGTTGAGCATCTGTTTGTCCATTAGTTTCTATTCATTTATTAGTTAATTTTAACCTGTAAAGAAGCCATGTGAAAGCATAAGACCTTTTCGATCAGTTCAATGCACCATATTTTAACCGCTTTTTTATGTGGCCTCTTCTTTTGGTACATTTTAATTCTACCTAATATGTCGCCTTTCTGCATGCAGGAAATTGGACACTTTTTGGCAGCATTCCCAAAAAATGTGAAACTAGGCATTCCTTTCTTCATTCCGAACTTCACCCTTGGAACTTTTGGTGCAATTACTCAGGTTAGTATTTTCTTAAAGGAAGTCAAATCTATGGGACTATGGGAGTTTCTTGGACAGCTGGACTTGAATGTATTCTTATTCCTAGATAGATATTGATCGGTAGCATGCTGTGATTGCATCTTGATAAGGCCGTGTACTTTAATGTTTTCTTCTATATTAGCTGATTTAAAAACTATGAACGTACAACCTACAACATAAACTGTAGCATACCTCTTTTCAAAATGTCCCCGGTTGACTTTATATAGTTCACCGAAAACAATTAAATAATTCTAATGATGCTTACTGTCATCAATTGTCAGAGGTATGCTCTGTAGTTTCATTGCCACGATAGCAATCAATCTTTTTTGGCTTTAACAGGTCCAGTTTCTGCACATTTCTGGCCGTGCATTGAACAGAAGACTGATACATGATGCATACTTTTTCCCTGGATATTGTCTTACTTTTTACATTTACTCATGTAGTTCAAGTCCATTCTTCCGGATCGAAAGACAATGTTTGACATATCAATGGCTGGTCCTGTGGCTGGAGCTGCACTTTCCTTTTCAATGTTCTTTGTAGGCTTATTACTCTCTTCAAATCCTGTTGGGGCAAGTGATTTAGTGGAAGTACCTAGCCAACTGTTCCAGGGTTCATTGTTGCTTGGACTTATTAGTAGAGCTACACTTGGATACAGGTATCTGATACTTGATATTTTGAACTCGGTTCATTTCGAATCTGTACTAGTCATTAGTTTTTATTTTTTCCCACAGTTCTGTTTGTCATATATTCACCACTTCCCTTACCAGTCACAATGCGCTCATCAGAGCAGTTCAAGAGGAAACCAGTCATAATGATATGTTATGGGATTCTTATGGTTATGGACCACCATTGTGGATTATACACCAACTTAGATACAAATGTTACTTATTCTGTAGCAACTCCTGTTTGTATAGTTTCTGAGCACATTAGTCTGAGGACCGCCAGAGCCAACCTTAACAACCTTAACTCCTGTTTCTGTTTTCTTTACGCTTAACTGTTCGGCTGGTGTTCCCAGCTGGTGTGTGGTGTGCGTTTGTATCAACTTCTAGCTTTCTATAAAAGCCGGGCTTACCTCTGTAAAAAAAAAAGCACATTAGTCTAACCATGGTCTGTGGCATGATTTGAAATAATCTACTTGGTTGTTTCTAATGAACTTATATTTACTTCCAGTGCTATGCATGCTGCTACAGTTTCGATCCACCCTCTTGTGATTGCAGGCTGGTAAAGTATCATTCCCTAAACCCTCAAGACCTTGCAACCAAACAAGTGTTACTTTTCTAATTCTTGCAAATTTTTAGGTGTGGTTTAACTACTACTGCATTTAATATGCTTCCTGTTGGATGTCTTGATGGTGGAAGAGCATTACAGGTAAAAATTCCTGTTAAGTTCTGATTAATAAAGTCAGAATATCAGACAACCACGCTACCAGATCTTCAGATGGTCCTCAATGCCTAACAATGTTTTCTGGACATGCTTTTCTTTCACCTGTTATGCTAAGTTTCTAAGTTGCATGCCTTGTGATCCCATAAACAAGTTTAGACTAATGCCTGATGATTAAGTAATTATACTTATCTTTCACAAAATATATGTTTTGTAACTTTTGACTGCTTTTGCATCCAAGAAATCATCACTGAATATTACTATTTCTCTAGTACATATTGTTTTCATAGGATATTGTTAGTTATCACCAAACATTATTATATTACTATGGTCCAGTAGTCTGGACATGTTTATACTACAGCAAGGTATGCTGTTACGGTATTGCAGATGCTTTTCCTGTGCCACTCCGTTGTAGTGTGTCATGATAGGCTCTGATAGTTATGTAAAAGAGTGAGACTCTGTCTGTATTGGATAGATGAATGGGGTGAACCCCCAGGGTACATATAGGCACAGAGTGCCAACCCTAACCCTAATGGGCCTTGCCCTACATGGGCCGGCCTGGGCTGGAGGCCCACACACACACTCCAACATCCCCCCGCAGTCACAACGGGGGCGCACACACGATGAGACTGGAGACGAACAAAGCCGAAGCGATGACATCCCCCCGCAGTCGCAACCATGTCGCGGACGTTGTGGCTGGAGCGAAGAAGTGGAGGATAGCCCTCTTTGTGCCGAAGTAGCCGAGGTCGAGGTCGTCGTGGTCGTAGCCGAGGTAGAAGTTGCCAAGTCGAGGTGGCAGCGAAGACGGTCGAAGACGGAGTCGCAACACCGAGCTGTCGTGGCTGCGGAACGGTGAGCCGAGCCATGCGGCGGCAGGGGCGCCAGGCGATGGCAGCGCACCCGGATACCTCGGAGACCGCGCTCAGAGCAGGGGTGGCGGAGAAGTCGAGGTCCGCGCTCAGATCAGGGGTGGCGGAGGGGGAGAAGTGGGGTGGCGGCTTTCCTGCCCGCCCTCGTAGAAGTCCCGCGCTCAGAGCAGGGGTGGCGGGGAGGGGGGGCGTCGTCCGCGGTAGACGGCGAAGGGCGTGTACTCCGGATGAGCTAGCTTGACGACGACCGGCGGCGGGTGGCGCAACCGCCTGGAAAGGCGGCGACACCGGCGGTGAAGGCAGACCACGAGCGGCGCCGCGGTAGCCGGAAGGGCGCAGCAGCTGGCTCGTCGTCGGGATTGTCGATGAAGACGACGAACGGCAGGGCGACTCAATCCCGGTCTCGGACCAGGCAGAAAAAAAAGATCCAGAGCAGCAACAGTAGGCAGTAGCAGGGTTGACCGGAGGGGGAGTGGAGAGTAACCCCGAGCTGCTGCGGGACGCGCAGGCGGACGGGTGGGAGCGGTCGGACTTCCCCATCATCTGCGAGTCATGCCTCGGCAACAACCCCCACCTCCTGCCCTCCCCTCCCCTCCCCTCCCCTTCTTTCTTGGAGAGCCAGCCGCTGCAGGACCGCCCGCCGCGCGGGCGCCGGCCTCTGCTTCGCGCTCGCAGCCGCGCCTGGTGGGGGCCGCCCGCACCCGCGCCGGGGGCGCCGGCTCCTGGTCCGCCCGCGCCCGCGTCGGCCCCCCGTGCTCGCGGCCAGAGCAGCGGCGGCGCTGGGGGCGCGCAGGGCGGCGGCGGCGCGCGGCGGAGGCCTCCCCACCGTGCGGAGAGCAGCCGACCGGAGCGACCGGATCCGGCCATGGCGGCTCCCGGGCGCCGTGCGGAGAGCAGCCGAGCGGCGGCGGCGGCGGTCGTCCTGGCCGCGATGGAGATGAGGAAGGGTGGGCGCGGGGGGGCTTCGCGAGCTGGAGGAGAGGGGGCCGGAGGGAGGGCGTGGGTCAGGGGCGGTGGCGGCGCCGCCGCCGCCAGCCACCAGCGCGCCGTCGCCCGGATCGACGGATCCGGCCATGGCGGCTCCCTGGCGCCGTGCAGAAGTGGAGGTAGGTCCTCTGCTACTTGCTGCTCCTGCTGGGACTTATTGACGCGACCATGGGCGCGGATCGAAGGAGATCGACGCCGAACCAAGGGCGCTGCCCCCGGTGGAGAGGTGGCTCTCCCCGGGGGCGCGCTGGCGGCAGCGGAAGAGGTGGTGGTCGGCCTAGATCGGGAACTACACCGATACCATGTAAAAGAGTGAGACTCTGTCTGTATTGGATAGATGAATGGGGTGAACCCCCAGGGTACATATAGGCACAGAGTGCCAACCCTAACCCTAATGGGCCTTGCCCTACATGGGCCGGCCTGGGCTGGAGGCCCACACACACACTCCAACAAGTTATTTGGATTGGAGTTCCATGAGAACAAGTATGCAGTCAAAAATCTCATCTCATTCTGTAAAAATATATTCAGTGTGAGGATTAAGTTTTTACAGCCTCCATTGAACTTTTTAACCCAAACCATGGCTTGTATATAACTCCTCAACTCCATGAGTATTTAGCAGCAAAGCATTGATCTTTTTCATCAAATGGTGTGTTTTAAGTCCACTTACATATTCAACAGGGTGCTTTTGGCAAGGAAGCTTTGTTTGGATTTGGCCTCACAACATACTCATTGCTTGGACTAGGAGTGGTAAGTTGCTCCATCTTGTGCTTCGTGTTTCTATTGCAGTCATCAGCATGGTTTCTAACCTTTTCAGAAGTGATTTCATCCATATGCCATGCATATAATAACTCGATGATATCGTTGATGAATACCTACTTTTATCTCAAATATTGTGTTATATTTTATATAGGAAGTTAAGTCTTTCTTAGTAGTATTATTCTTTTCCCTTTTTTTATCTATGATTCTTAACTTTCAACCTTTACCATGATCTTGTGTGGCTATGCTTCAGTAATGTTACATCCAACTCTAATGTTCTTTCTTCTTCTTTTTCCTTTTTTTTCCTTCTTTTTTGGGTTGTTCTAGCTTGGAGGACCACTATCTCTTCCTTGGGGTTTGTACGTGCTAATATGTCAGGTAAAATGGACAGCAAATGGACGCTTCAGATATCCACTAAGAAAAAATTATTATTATTATTATTATTATTATTATTATTATTATTATTATTATTATTATTATTATTATTATTATTATTATTATTATTATTATTATTATTTTACAGAAATGCAATGACTTAATTCGTGCCTTCTTATTTGTCTCAGAGAACACCAGAGAAACCATGCTTGAACGACGTAAGCGATGTTGGAAGTTGGAGGAGGGCGGCCTTGATAGCTTCAGTGTTTCTGGTCGTTTTGACTCTCATTCCATTGTGGGATGAACTCGCGGAGGAACTAGGTGTAGGGCTTGTTACCTCGTTCTGAGATATGGTGCGTACCGATAGAATTAGGCCGTGATGTAGCTCAATTTTGTATTGGAAAGTAGCGTCCCATAGTGGAGCTGTTGTAAAGGCACGTGGAATTTCCGGATTAGGTGAGCAATGATATCTATCACCCATGTGAGTGTAATGAAATTGTGCTAAGATAGCCCCTTTTGGTTTTTTCTGTGAGTCAAAGTATAGACGCTGACGATTACCAATTACATACATGTACGCACACTTTACCATACGAATACATTTTCCAAAAAAAAAACATACGAATACACGTATACACAATCTACCTTTCTATGAGCATCTTCAAATGATCGGGCATGAAGTCAGTGGAATCAAGCACGAAGTCACTAGAAGCGTCTTGCATGGGCATGGAGTCACTAGAAGCGCCTTGCCTCCTAAAAAGGTTATTACATCTCAGAATACAAATTATAAAAATGTGGAATGCTATGTTAAGTCCAGGATTTAAATCTGGCTAGGCAGGTTTATTTTGAATCAGACGTGCCACTTGATCAAATTTGATGACCAATAATTCTTCCTAGTTTACTCTAGGACGCTGAGACAATTTTTTTTTCAACACGAGGGAACCCGTTTCCATTAACTTGTAACGGAAATACAGAAAGTTTGATACAGGACGCTGAGACATGCTGAGGTCTTTGTAAATTGTAATATTGTTTTCAAACGAACCTAAACACTACTACTTCTAGGTAATATAGCCGACATGAACTCTTTTTTTTGGGGGGGGTTCTAGCTGGGATGAGCTGATACGATACGCGAGCAAGCAGGCTATACCAAGTCAGGTTTGAAACACAAGTGGGTCGACAAGACAGATAGACCATTGCAAACTGGCTTTGTCACCTCCCGCGACTCCTCTCCATTCCAATCCACCCTGGCAAAGTCTCTCCCGTTTCCACTCTCTTCGTTCCACCCCGATCGGCTCGGCTGTACTGTACGATACAGCAGCAAGTGTACCCACCTCACAACCCCCAATCCCCAATCTCCAATCCCCAGTCCCGTCGGCATTCGCTCCCCGTCCCCGACCTCGCCGAGGAGCCTCCCGCTCCCAAACCCTAGCCTCCCCTCCCCTCGCCCCTCCCCTCCCCTCCGCTCCGCTCCCCATGGAGGACGAGGACGCCGGCCCCGGCGGCGGGGGCGAGGCCTCCCCTCCGCACCACGCCGCGGCGGTGTCGGGCGACCGGGCGCGCGACCTGGCGGCGTCCCCGACGCGCTCGCGCTCCGTGACGCAGACAGTGAACGGGTCCCACCGCTTCGTGATCCAGGGCTACTCGCTCGCCAAAGGCATGGGCGTGGGGAAGCACATCGCCAGCGAGACCTTCACCGTCGGCGGCTACCAGTGGGCGATCTACTTCTATCCCGACGGGAAGAACCCCGAGGACAACTCTAACTACGTCTCCGTCTTCATCGCGCTCGCGTCCGACGGCACCGACGTGCGCGCGCTCTTCGAGCTCACGCTCCTCGATCAGAGCGGCAAGGGCAAGCACAAGGTGCACTCGCACTTCGACCGCTCCCTAGAGTCCGGGCCCTACACCCTCAAGTACCGTGGATCCATGTGGTAATGATCTAGGAGTTTGTCTCCTTATCTCTTGCCGCCTTAAGTAGCTTCCGTTGAGTAATGAGCGCTGTTTAGGTTTAGAACGAGTGGCTCCCCTAGATTGCTTACAGGGTACCTGCCGAATTAGTTTGATTTGAAACTAGTTGGTGGCTGTCGGGAGATATTTTTAGTGATAAATCTACATAATATGGTGCATGTTTTTGTTTCATCATAGCTCGGTGCCTGATTTGAGTTTAGTTGATTTGGATGTGTTTGTATTGTTCCAATCTTTTATGTGGCCTGTGAGTTTTGACAATAAACACCGTGTGAAAAAATCGGTGATCTATCATACCTAGGTAGGTGTCATTCAGTTGTGCTGTGGGCCTGTGGTTCCTGTTGTGCTACAACTGTGATCACGCAGATGCCTGTGATGACGTGTTTATTACAGTCTAATTCAGTTGCTTCCCTGTTTGCATTAATAATTAATATTTCCTCTGCTCAACCCATTGAGCTGGAACTGCTTAATGAGGTCATCCAAAAATTAGTCATGTGACATCACTGCATCAATCAAAAATTCAAAATCCGTTTTGGAGTGGCATTTGTTTGAATTCTTGTCTTATACTCTCTCCGGTCAATGAATGACGTGACCAGAGGTAGTATTAATAAAATTAATGTTCCCATGAAGAAACTGTACCATGTTTCTGACAGACCTATCATTATTTCTGCTCCATGCTAATAGTATTTATCCAGTGTGGATATTTAGTTCAGTTTTCAGGTTTATAGTTAGAAGGGAGTGCTTGCTAAACTTTTTAGAGGTATCTAGCTGTTTCTCTGTATTTGCTTCAGATGCTTGATTAGTGTCACAAATGAGATCTCTTAAAGTAGTGCATTAGTTTCAGTTTCCACATTACTTAGAATTTCTAGATAAGCTAAACGTTGTATCTCGGAGCCAATGAATTGATGGGAAGGTGGTAGGACTAGAGAATCTGTAACCTATATGCTTACATGTGGGCTTGAAAAGCGGGAACTTTGTGCGCCCGCTGTCTATTAGAATAACCTTATGTTGGTTATCTGGGTTCTCTCATCCTACGATAACCAGTTGTCCATCAGACCATCAGCCCCTCACAAAGGTGCAGCTGTGCAAGTACATTAACATCGTCCCTTTCTGGCAGCTCATATATGCCCAAGTGATTCATAAATAGTACACATACATATCTCTTACAGATTGTTTGTTTTTTTTATTATTTTTTTTTATAAAATGTGCCTGCCTGTTTGATTTTATTTAGACTTTTACTCCCTGCATTTGACCAAGTTTGTTTCTGAAAAGTACCCGTATTTGATTGTCCTGATTTAAATTTTCAGGGGCTATAAAAGGTTCTTTCGGCGTAATGCTCTTGAGCTATCAGATTTTCTTAAAGATGATTGCTTGAAGATAAACTGTACTGTGGGTGTTGTAGTATCAACTATGGATTATTCTAGGCCACATTCAATAGAGGTCCCAGAGTCTGACATAGGCTATCATTTTGGAACGCTTTTGGACACTCAGGAAGGTGTAGATGTTATTTTTAGTGTAGCAGGAGAGAAGTTTCATGCCCATAAGTTGGTATTGGCTGCCCGGTCTCCCTTTTTTAGATCTGAATTTTTCGCTCATGAATCGGGTGAAGAGAAGAACGAAACTGATACGAAGGATGAAATTAAAGAGATTGTCATTGATGACATGGATCCTGCAGTGTTCAAGGTATCTCCATATTTTGGTGTCAATCTCATCATCCATTTCCCTGTTCAACAAACTTGGATTTTATTTTCATCCGTGCAAATGTTCCATGTTGCAGGCTGTGCTTCATTTTATCTACAGGGACAATCTTGTTGATGATGATGAGTTGTCTGCATCAAGCTCTGACTGCTCTATCTTTGATAGTTTAGCTGGGAAGTTAATGGCTGCAGCAGACAGATATGAGTTGCCAAGGCTAAGATTGTTGTGTGAATCTTACTTGTGCAAGCATATTACTGTAAACTCCGTGGCAACTACTCTAGCATTGGCTGATCGGCACCATGCTATGGAACTTAAATCTGTTTGCCTAAAATTTGCTGCTGAAAACCTTTCAGGTAATAAGACTTGACATGAAATCTGTTTAACCTTCACATGTCGTTTGTAGATACCCTCTGGGTTGACATCTTTTGGCATAATTTTGATCTATGATTTATAACTTACTAGCTTTATTAGACAATAAAGAGAAGGCTCTAGGATGCATAGTTTTTATTCTAATTTAGTATGTTTTGCTTTTTTTCGTGGGCCAAGTTGCCAAGAAGGTTTGTTAGACATTAGGCAATTCCCCTTTGATGGATGATTTACCTAGGCTTGGCGTGGCAATTCCTTTGTTATTCTTAGCATAGCTGTGGAAGATAAATAGTATTGTGCCAAAATAGTACTGATGGTTATGGATGATGATAACTCTGAATTTAAGTCATTTCTTGCTTCTGTTTGGACCATTATTTTACCGTGCACAATACCTCTATCAGTAAATTGTGTACCTATATTTAAGCTCTATCAGTATATTGTGTACCATAGTTTACTTTTCGCCCGTTTGTTGCTTGGTGGTGCCGAAATAAGTCTGTTGAACTGTATAACATTCCAGATGCCCTTATGTATCTGCAGCTGTGATCCGGACCGAGGGGTTCGACTATCTCAAAGACAGCTGCATATCTTTGCAGTCAGAGATACTACGGACAGTTGCCGGGTGTGAGGAGCCATGTAGCAGCGGCGTGAAAAGCCAGAGCGTGTGGGCACAGCTCTCTGACGGCGGCGACACCAGCGGGCGCAGGGTGAGGCCAAGGGTCTGAGACGCCAACCCCGCAAGCACTGACCTTTGTAATCAAAAGCTGTTGTAGTGTAAATGGGGACAGCTATTTTAATTTGAATTTGAGACAGCACGCTTGCAAATTGCAATAACATGAATCAGCTTGCTTCGTGATCTTTGCTACGGTTCTAATGTTTGTGCTGTTCGTAAACATTTTTCGGTTCTGTTCACATTCTACTATTTCTAACTTCCGAGTACCGCACTTTCGGGCTGTTGTTTCATGTCGTCATCAATGTCCACATGCAGTCAAGACGCGATGGAATCACAGAAGGGTAACCCGAGTTGACGATGGTTTAAACAGACAGAATCAAGTTAGTCGTTCACGAGTTTAGTACAAGAGTACACCGCCAAAGATAACTCCGTGATACAATGCGATAGCCGATTGCATCCTCTCTCCGTTTCGCGGGTGACAACCCTATGCTTGAGGTTTTGCTCAACCAAATGTAGCCACCAGGAACTCCTTGTAAATGCTCATGAACTTGGCCACGAAAGCTGCAGAAGGGAAGGGGTGGATAAGTTAAGTATGGCTTCTTGTACTAATAATCATCACGCTAAGATGCTAATTAAAGGAAACAAGAACAAGCTCAAGCTAAGGTCATACATAACTAAACCAATCCATAATTATAAAAGCATGCTTAGCAGAGGCGTGGGGCATTCATATTATAAAAGAGCAGAGGGGCATTCATATACAGGCACCAAATTAATTTGTTCCAAAACAATGACAAGATTGCATAGGATACACATACAGGCTAACAAGCATTATTGGGAGCACTAACGAGAAGGGGAAAGTACCTTCTAGATGAAAAATAGCCTTTGATCCAAGGCGCATCTTGTGCTCCTGCAAACATAAGGCCTTGCAAGTTAGAACTACGAGATGTCAAGAGAATAGCACCACACATTTTATCCGCTTAAATATGTCATGCACCTGTGAGTTCTATTATTTGACAATCCCAGGGTGTAATGAAGTAATTAACAGTGAATTAGTGTTTTGAATTGTTTACTCACATAGTGTGCAGCCCAGTGACAGATTTCATGTTTCAGATCAGCATCTAACTTCCTCAGCAATTCTGCCAACAATTTCTGCAGTAGACGAGAGAAAGTTCAGCATGCATGGTAAGAATGGGAATGAAGGAATGAAATAAAGCGCTGAAGAAGCACTAAGTCACCTTCAAAATACTTTCAGGTGGGATACAATTGACGAGTAATTCATAGAATTTCTGGCGTACAGCAAATAGCCTGAAATGTTCAGAGCCAAAATCAAAGAAAATCAGTAAGTCACTTGCATAAATCGTGATACGAAAACAAATTTCAACAAATCCAGAGCAGAAGCTGCACGCATTGGAAAGGACAAACTTTCTCAATTCTATATTCTGTGTCACAAGACATTCAAATTTGTAAAAACAAGAATATAAAATACCAGTAAAAACATCATGTTTAGCTGCTTTCAATCAGTAGTAGAAACATCGTACAATTAGATTAGATTTTAAACAGACATCTTCCCATGTAGTTGCAGGCTACATGACAAATACTGACACAAATCAGCAAGCATGGAAAGCTAATGAAGTAACTCAAAGAAACTATAGACCAAAAAAGGATCTAAACCTAGTTCAGTTGGTTGAGGGTGTGAAGACCACACAAGTTCATGTCCTCGCTAATGCAAATTTGGGTGCCTAGTTTCTTCTTAACATAAAGCCACCTAGTTCCTACTAGTTTGGTCCCTTAAAAAAAAGATAAAAGAAAAAACTATAGACAAAAATGATTACATATAGAACTACATGTGCGATGCATAAAAAGAGATGTTCAAGAAATAGTGTCATTATATCAGTAGTTCAGTACCAAAAGCACAATGATACTGAGCTATAAGAGCATCCACAAATATAGCAAAGCTTGGTGCTTTTAACACTGATACTGAATTATATGAACTATTAGGTACAAATTCTAAACAGAATTTGCCAAAACAAATACCAAAATTCGAGCTTTCCTATCTGTTTGGAGAAACATGCACTGTAGCCAGGTCTAGGCATGCGCTCACTGCATTCCACTCATTGACATGTCCTTTATTTTCAGCAAGCATAGGCATACAAGAACCTAGCACGAGAAAAGCAACACTGCAGCTGGACCCATGTTTAAATTTTGAGATGAATAAAAGCATGCAACAAGAATTATAAGGCTTAAGTACTTCATCCAACAGAGTTCAAACCTTTTCGGGCTTTGTTCTGTCAGTATATCAGTTGCTATTTCAGACACATATTGCTCCCAATCAAGAGGAGGCGCCACTTGATTTGATGTAAATCGGTATCTGAAAGCCAAAGAAAAAAGAATAAGACAGTGATAGTCAGTGTTAGCAGAAGATTACTGTAAGTGGAGGTGTGGCAAATAAGTGAAACACTGGATAACAAATAAGCACAAAAGCTTACTGTTGCACTTTGCAAGTCTCAAAAAACAGTATTGCCCGTCTAAGATTACGGTTTGACTGTGCTGCGATACGAGCAGCAAATCCAGCTGGAAGATGCAGGTTTTCTTTCTTCCCAATGAACTCTAGAACTTGGACAATCTGGGAAGTGAAGAATAGTGTCAGACTTTAAGTATTTGCATAGTCTGTCCCCAATTCCCAGTTAATATTTTTGGACTTGAGGAAGCAAATCATTAGGAAATGTCAATAGTGCTTTTCAACACCCATATGGCATGGCATAGTGTCAATCAACAGCCAAGACAATGAGGCAAAGTAAGATCAAATGTTAAATGAAAGTTTGGGGGCATCAATCACCAACCTGATCTTCGCTGGGTGCATTTACTCGCACATTTAAGCAACGGGATCTTACAGCCTCTGTCACTTTTGAGGAGCTGTTACAGCATAGGATCAGCCTGCATGATGAGCTATACTTTTCCATAGTTCTGCGGAGGGAATGCTGGGCTTCTCGTGAGAGCTTGTCAACTTCATTTAACACAAGGACTGAAAATTCAGATGAATCTGTTAAGTTCCTCTCAACAGGAGGTATGCATTCAACCTAAATAAGATGCATGCTCGTGTCTAAGGTGTCGGATTATGGAAAATTATTAGTTGATACCTAATAAGTAAACATACTAGCATCATGTGAGACGACTTCATACTATACAGACATTTCTTTATCAAATCATCGAGTGTCAGGAAGAAAAAAAGGTAGCAGCAGTTCTGTTAATCTCTACTGTTTATAAGTTAAAACATTTTAGTTAGTGATGATGGTGTGCCTGCTGTCATTGTCATTTTACCCCTATACTTTGCTTTATTTACCTACCTATACCACTGAACATAAACCTTCCTCAGCACTTTACATTAATTATCAACAGTCATACTATTTGTGTTCCAACTTTGATATCATACTTGAATGAACTGTGCACACGCATGTAATTATTTGTGTTTTGTGCCGCCACAACAGCTGGGGCAATCAACTACTAGTAGTAGTAGCCAACAATGAACTGTAGGAGCACAAACAAGGTACTGATAAATCACTAACCTTTAAATGCTCTCTTGCCTTTGGCATCAATTGGCCTGTTCTTTGCCATCTCTTTGATGACCTCCTGGACAACATACCTGTCCTGAAAGCCAGCATCACTGGGGTTCATCTCCACATGGTGAGCACTTGACAACATCGCCAATTCTATCTCAAGTGTCCTTGTTCCAGTCTGAAGAGCAAAAATAGCAACTCAAGGCTCCAGACAAATACATAGCAAACCCAAATTCAATAAATCGGAAGACATTGTGACAGGAAGTATGAACATACACATACAACTACCACCTACTGGCAGAGAAACATCTAAATTGTGGTGTTTCTTTATCATGGTTTTGTGACCATTAAAATCACATAAAAGGAGATTTCTCATCTACACCGTAGTATCCTACCTGACACTAGTACCTTCCCCGATAAGTAGTACTATTAATGCACACAGCATTTCTTTAAGTATTCGACACATCATCTGAAATTTGCTAGTGTCACTAATGAGGAAGAGGATGGGGCTATCGAATGATAGGACTTACATCAATTTTCCATGTCTTGTTCTCCAGCTTAACCTGCAACAGAAATTTTTTAAAAACACACACACACACAAAAATAAAAAAAAATGTCAACACCAAAGCACGGCCTCGACGTGGAGAAATCTATACAATAAATAGGAGACCCAACAAATTTATAAACAAAAATATGTACCTTCTCCGCACCGGCGCCAAACATCTGCTTGATGAGCGCGAGGATTAGGGTTTTCTTCCCGGACCCCGACGGCCCATAGAACAGCAGGTGTGGGCAATCCTGCTCCGACACCTGACCAAACAAAACCATACGTGGTTAGAATGTCACAAAAAAGGGGGGAAACCCTAAATTAACCGAATATGCGCAGATCGTGGGCACTTACTAGCTTCCTGAGGTTCTGCGCGACCTGGTCGTGGACGGTGACCTTGTCTAGGGTTTTGGGCCGGTACTTGTCTACCCACAACATCCTCGCCGCTCGCTCGTCTTCCCCGCCTCGCCTCGCCGCTAGAGAGAAGAGGGAAGAGAGAAGAGAGATATTTGGGGACAGGATTGGGAGGGGAATGGAGGGGTGTGGCGGGAGCTCGGGACTGATGGGCGCGCACTCCGCCGCTGCGGGAAGGAAGTTGGAAGACGAGGGCTTCCCGGGTATCTTTTCTGACAGGTGTGGTCCATATGTCAGTAACCCGATGCCGGGCTTGTACCAACGAAGTGAGGTGGGCCGTGGGCTTGGTTTCGTCCGATGCTCGAGGAAGACTCCGTAAGAAAGCCCAGTTTTGCAAGGACCTGTTTGTTATTAGTATTTTGTCATGCACTGATTTGTAATGTTATTTCCATTTATAAATTATTATAAATACGATATTGAGGCGATGCTTGTATATTTATAAATAAAACGGGGTCACAAATTACCTGTGCGTTGCACTGGGTCGACGGATTTTTTCCAACACCTATGGCTGCATGTGGCTTGCAGCTTAGATAAACATATTAAAAAAAATGTAAGAATCTAATTCCACACAAATAAGGCATGCAATTTATAATTATGCATTGTACAAGTTTAAGCTGATTTGATCATTTTGCATTGGAACCTAAATTATTTACAAATCCATTTGGTTCTCTTTACTCTCCCCACGTCCTTCTCTTTTTCGGAGTGCCCAGCATCTTTTTTATTTTTTAGTTGTCAAAGTGACCAAACTAAAATAAATAAAAATAAAATTGTTCAATCTGAAAACTTAAATAAAGACCAATTAGTGAGCAATAATTGAGTTATCACAAGGCTTGAGCATTGACGAATATAACACGAATAGACATACCACTTGTAATTTTGTAAAGCATTAAACACGTTTAATTTGTAGGCATCGGTAAGTTGTCACCGTAGCCTGAGCCTGGACATGGCCATGCCCAGCATTAGGGGTCTGTTTAGTTCTTAAAATTTTTTCCAAAAACTACCGTAACGAATCTTTGGACACACGTATGGAGCATTAAATATAGATAAAAAATAAAACTAATTACACAGTTTAGCTGTAAATCACGAGATGAATCTTTTAAACCTAGTTAGTCTGAACATTAATTACCAAATAACAACGAAAATACTACGGTGGTTTTTTGTAAAAATTTTTATGAACTAAACAGGCCCTTGAAATGGACAGCTTCCGTGTTTGACTGCCTCCGCCTGTGCGTGTGGGCTTCGGCCTATGAGGCGCGTACGTATTTGTCGTTGGGCTATGACCCAAATTAAACGGAGCCTGGAGATGTCTCCGCACTCATGCACCTCTATATTTATCCTCTATACGTCTTAGTCAATAAGATTCTTTCTTCTATACTCAATTCTTCCGCACCCATCCATCCTCTATATCATCCTCTATCCACTCACTACAAGGAATTGTGCTTTACATGACGAACTGTTTGGTCACAGATGGTCGAAAATACGTCACTGTTAACCTGCCATGACGATCGAGAAATCCGTCATGTATCTTACGTCATACATTTGCTGGACTGAATTGAGCCGTCACAAATTAGCATTTGTGTTCGTCATGAATTTGTTGTTTGTATGCTATAACCAGCCCATATCTAAGCCCAGATCCAAACCACAGTGACAAAAAATAGCGTCACAGATTAGTGCTAAATCATTATAGCATTGCTACAAATTTATTTTTGTATATCACAAATTAGTGCCAAATCATCACAACATTGCTACAAACATTGCTCATCATTTTCATTGAAACATCAACATTTGTTTGTGTGTACAAATTTTCAGAGGAAATAATAAAGCAACAACCAAGCTACACTCAAGTTCCTACAAAACTAAGATTTTGACTTGTACTGCACACAACTCATGATTTGTTCGGACAACTAAATCTTTATCACTAACAAAACTAGCCACCATGAGCACCTTGATCCTCCTCCTTTCCTTCCTCAATTCAGAGATAGCCTCATCAAATGCCTGAAAAGAATACTTGATCAGGAATAAAACTTACACGTGCAAAGGTATAATACAAGTTAGTCTAGTTAAATCTGAACTAGTTATAAGACAAGTTCACTACTAAAAGGTATGGAAAAAAATATTTCACCAACTGTACTAAATCTCATAGACTGATAGCAATCAGTTATGAACTATCGATGTTGCAATATGAAACTGACATTTGTGCAATCCATGGAAGCATCCATTATTTATTACAGAATTATTGCACGCAATATGCATCAGGTTGGAGAACCAATGTCAAACTTATGATAATAATATACCTGCATTCTTGCTTAACTAGTTCAATGCATATTTTTTGAGATCCCATCAGGTATAGCTGAAAGGTAAATAATGGGATTTTCTATACCTTCAGACAAGACTTGGCGTGGCAACCAATCTTCATATTTGTATTGAAGTCATAACATCATCCTAATGTGCTTGATTATTTTGTTCCTGTCCACCTGCAAGTATAACTGAACAAGGGCAAGAAGACTAAATCAAACCAGTACTTCAGAACTAAAGCAACCAGAATAGACTACTATGTACTTGAAAATACAGTCAGACAGCTAACAAATTGATCCGAAAACTGATGACACTTGGCTCTTACAGAAAACCAAAAAACGATGTTTCAGAGAGAAAGCACATGAAGCAGCGTCTCAGAAACATGTTAATCAACCTTTCCACCTTGCTCCTACGCCGGATCTGAGCGGGGAGGGAGGAAGGGAGCCAGGGAGCCGCCGGATCTGCCCGTCCGCGCGCTGATAGCCGTGTGCCGCCGAGGGCGAGGGACGGAGCTCGCCGTACCTGTGCTGGATCTGAGCGGAGAGTGTGGGAGGCCACCGGATCTGAGCCATGGCGCTCCGCTCGTCGGCAGTAGGCGTGATGGCGACGCAGCGTGTCGATGCCGACCCGCTTCTACGTGCAGCGCGCCATGGAGAAGGGTCTGGGTATCGGCCGGAGGTCCTGCAGCGCCGGCCACCGCGCTCGCGACTCGCGACGGCAAGAGTCGCGCCATAAGCTACTGCTGGCTAGAGGCTAGTGCGCCTGGGGCTGGATGGCGGCTGGAGGAGAGAAGGATGTGAGCGTGGGGATGATGTACTGAAGTTGATAATGGGCCTTGGTGGGCTGCTTCATCATGCTGCTGTTCGGCAATTTGCTCCGCGTGTCTCCGCGAGCAATATAAGAGGAGGCCAAGTCATAATCATATACGTGTATATGTATATTACATAAGAGGAGAAGTCATAATCATACGTGTATACGTATATTGCATATAGTTATTTTTAAAGGGAACATAAAATGGAAAATATAAAAACAAAAAATGCAAAATGGTAAATGAAAACAAAAAAGGCAGCAACAGGGAATTGAACTAGTGACCTCACGGTCACAAGAGCAAGGAGCTTATCAAAATGTATTGGCGACCTTAGTTGTAAATGCTTTTAATCTAGAACTCTAATCCAGTTACCTTAGTTACCTTACGGGTAATGGGTTTGGACTGGATATCCAATTCCCTGGTTCTTGCATCATTTATAGGAAAATATGATCTATGACGTCCAACCATGACGATAATTAAACTAGTCGTCATAGATGTATCACCTCAGGAATGAATCGTCACAGACAATATAATTCTATGATGTTTTCTTAGAACGTCACCAGAAATCGTCATGTAAAGCACCATTTCTTGTAGTGACTATCTACTGTGGGACCCACTTGTCACTTTATCTAAATATATCCATGTGTGATCTAGTTTTGAATGATTTATTGAGACGAATTTAATGGTGCAATCGAAATTTAATTTGTATTTTTGGTTTGTGAGTTATAGCATTTTTCCCCTTTGTGTAGCTAGTGGGGCCCGCCACTATAGAGTATAGAGTAAGCACTGTACTACTCTAAATATAGAGTGAGAGAAAGAATAGAGTATCATTTTAAAGTACCCAGTGCAGCAATTTTTACTCTATATTCATACTCTTATCCTTTAGAGTATCCCACTACTGCCCGTCTTAGACTCGGATTTTGGACCAGGGCACGAGCACAAGCGCATCAGAGTCGGAGCGAGCGCGGGCATGGTGGGGCCTAGGCTCCAGCGGCACAGGGAAGCAGGAGCAGGAGCACGGTGCTGTAGTTTGGACGCTGCGAGGGAAAAGCGGCTGGGGGCGCGGCGCACGAATCCGGCGTGGGAGGACCTCAGGATTCCACGCGTGTGACGGGGCGCGCGTACGAGTAAGCGGTCCGTATTTTTTAAGTGGTAGCAGATATACAAGCACAATCTTCCTACGCACTTAGTTATGCACGTTTCACCTGTATGTGCATATATGTAAACTCGTTATTGATGGGTACATCGTCTACTATTAAATACTCCCTCCGTTAAAAATTATATGACGATTTAATTTTTCTAGATACATTGATTTTACTGCAGATTTATACATAGTGTATACCTAGTTGTATAGTGAAAACTACGTATCCAGAAAAGGAAAAAAGTCTTATAGTTTTGAGTAGAGGGAGTAATAACTAGTCATAAATACAAGCATCTGGGCAGATCATCATCAAAACTTTGTCAAATATGTTTTGGCACAAAAGACCTCATCAATTTAGAGGGTGTCTATATCATAGGACTAAAGTTTAGTTCATCATTGGATAATAGGCTAAACGTTGACTATTTGAATTTTTTGCTTTCTTCTAATGAGTACTCATCAATTAGCCTCAATTAGTTCATATTTGGCATCCAAAGCATGGACTAATAAAGTTTACTCCCTCCATCCCAAATTATAAGACGTTTGACTTTTTTGACACACCAAGTTTGACCACTCGTCTTATTCAAAAATTTGTGCAAAATATCAATTCTTTTATTGTGGCTTGGTATATTAATAAAAGTTCCTCAAGAATGACTTAAATTTGACTATGTTTGTATAAATTTTTTGAATAAGACGAATGGTCAAACTTGGGATCAAAAAAGTCAAACGTCTTATAATTTGGGATGGAGGGAGTAGTACATAGTCCATCCAACACCGCCCCTCCCCCCACCCCCACCCCATAAAAGTTAATAATTAGCTAGCTCCTTTGGATCCAAACGGGTATAGCTAATAGTTAGCTAATACTATACCTAACTAATAACTTTCTTATTAGTTGGGCCAAACTAGCCAATAACAGGCCTAAGCTGCATTTTTAGTAAGGCACTAATATATAAAATGCTAGCCATAAACATAGCTTCAGGCCTTTCCGGGCATGGCATGGTTAGCTTCAGGGCAACCTTGTTCAAGTTGGAGCCATTAGCAGTTTAGGAACTAGGAAGAAGCATGTTGGATTGGGGCCATCGTCAAAGAAACGCACGCATGAATGATGCGATAATACAATGGTCTACTTGGAGCTAAAACGTGTTTAGACTGCATATGGGATACTTGTACATAAGTCGCACAACAAATGCTCAGTGTTGTGTGCCGGATGGGCTCTATTTATGTACGGGGTACCTTTTTCTGTGTGTGTAATGTCGCAAACAACGGTCCCCCTTTGTCCGGCGCAGAAGCTGATATGCCCTGCCAGTGCCAGCAGCATACTCAGCGGCAGATCATGACCGTAACAACATAATCCAACAGGCAGCCTGATAAAAAGAATCGATAGATGCTTTGATCACCAAAGCACCAGTGGTCTAGTGGTAGAATAGTACCCTGCCACGGTACAGACCCGGGTTCGATTCCCGGCTGGTGCAGTTTTTCTCTACCTTTTTTGAAAAATTTGTCTACGCGCTGCGCCGCTGCTGAGCTCACTTGCACCGTGTTTAGTTCAACCAATTTGGGATGACCAAAATCTGCATAGTGTAGGATGGCGCACTGTAGCATTTCGTTTGTATTTGTGAATTTTTATCCTAACATTGACTAATTAGGCTTAAAAGATTCATCTCGCAAAGTACAACTAAACTGTGTAATTAGTTTTTGATTTCATCTATATTTAGTACCCCATGCATGTGGCGACATTTTGATGTGATGGAGAATCTTCTTTTTGCATAGTGGAATTTGGTGAAAAATTTGGCATCTAAACAGGCCCTTGCATTGCTACTCACAAACGGGGCCGTGATAATTTCGAAATCAAATCAAGCAGCGTTTTTTTTTAGTGTCCGTCACATCACATGACGGGAGCATGGGTCCAGATGTATGTAAAGGACAAGAAAGCTTTTGCCGCTTCTGTTCTCTAAAAATTGAAGACGACACGTCGCGACGAAGCAAAAAGACGGGGGAGGAGCGTGCCTGATCAAAGCAATCGCGTTGAAATGAAAAAAACATCATTTTCCAATCCAGGAGCGTGTGTTGAATATGATGCCTGATTGATGATCTGATCCTGCCACCTGGTAACCTGCAACGGCGGTGAAGTGCAAATCAATCCGCCGAAAGCAAAACTCCGTCGGGCCCCGATCCCAACGACTCCACCGGCGGTGGACTCTGCTGGAGCTGCCACGCCCACGCATCATCACAGCAGCAGTGCTACAGTGACGCCTGGATCGGCGATGGATTTGCTGCCGGTTCCTAGCGTCTGCTCTGCTCCCAGTGGGGGGCAGCGTGGAGGGCACGTGCAACATGCACTCGCTCGACTCGAGACCGTGGCACTCTTTGTCCGGACGTGCTCCGCGATTTGAATCGGAGGGCGTTTCCGTCATTCGGCTAACGCAACGGACGAATCGCCCGGAGCCGGAGCCTGGACGAGAAGGACGAATCAGGAATCCGGCAAGTCGCCGGCCACTTGGGGCCTTGGGCTATTCCCTGCTACGCCTGTCCCCTCCCGTTTTCCAATTATCGAGCTGCACAGATAAAATCAATGCCTTTTGTTAGCAACGTGCAAATTTTTACACATTCCTATATTTTATCTTATAAAATTGAGCTGATTCCCGTAGAATTCTCAGGGATTCTTATAAAAATTTGTACGCTTTAAGCAGTCCTGAATCATAAATCGATGCGGATTGAACTACCACAACATTAGGGCACTCTCGACGCGGAAAATATCATAGTTTCTAATGTCATTAATTACATTGCCATGTAGGTAATTTGATGATGTGGCAGACTATTTATTGAAGAGAGAGAGAGCGAAAAAAAAGAAAACAATTTATTAAGTAGAAATGATGTCTACGCAAGAATCGAGACCGAGTCTATACCACGGGCATCATGGATTGTTCCCAACATCTCCAAATCTTGTGCGCCAAAATCCCCCCCCCCCTCTCCCTCCCTATGCGCTCATGCCCCCGCCCCTTCCTGCACGCGCTCCCGCTGATGGAGGTTGGATGCCAACCATGCGCGCCACCCGCACCACTGCTCACAGCGCGCGCCTCGTCTACCTTGTCCTAGTTCGCTTGGCCGAGGGCGTGTCTTCCTCACCTCTCATCCGCTTATGAAGGTCGCGCATCTCCCCAGCTGTCCGCTCGTCGAGAGCGTGTGTCTCCCACGCGTCCCGTCCGCTCGCGGAGGTCGCGCGGTGACGCGTCTCCCTCTCCTCATCTCCCTGTGGGTTTATGACACATATGATCTGGGTACGGGAGAGACGATGATTGGTTTATTTTTATTTGGATTCTAGAAAGAAAAACTGCACTGAGAAGAATAATTTTTTTATTATAATGTTCTAGGTTAGTAACATGTACATTCTCTCTTCTTAATACAAGTGTGCGTACTGGGGAAAAAACAATCCCCCTGTTCGGCTGAGCTTATCAGCACGGCTTATCAGCCGTGGAACAGTGTTTTTCTCTCACAGCAAATCAGCCACAGCCGGCTTATAAGCTAAAAAACAGCCTGCCGAACAGGGCCAATGTTCTAGGTTATGGAAACACGAGTTCTGCATTACGAGTGGCCACGGTGATGCTTCGAAACCATAGCATGCACGTCTACGTGTCCTTTTGTTTGTTTGTACTCCAGCCGTCCAGCGTCCAGCAAGCGTCACCCGTTCGTTTCGCTGGTTTATTATGGTTGAAAGTACTGTTCACTGATTTGTTGTGAGAGAAAAACATTATTAGATGGGTGCTGATTCTGCGAAAGTGCGTGTCTCTCTGGGACCGGGAGACGCGCCTGCCATTGCCAGGCCCAGCCCAGTCCAGCCGGTGCCCGACTGCCTGCCCGTCCGGGAGACGCGCACAGCAGTGGAGGCGCGCCCACGTGGGCTCCACGAGTCAACCCGGGAACCGCGTGCCACGTCACCGAAACGCTCGCGCGCCGAGATGACCCAACCGCACCCCCGCCGCCCACTTCCACCACGTCCTCCGCCTCTGCTTCGCGATACGGCGGCGCTATCGATGCACCGTCCGCCCATGGCCGCAGCTCTCATGTCGCCGTAACTCCCACCGATTCCTGGCTTCCTGCTGCTGGCGGTCCCTCCCCGGCCGCGGAGTTCTTGCCGTCCGCCTCTTGTACTAGTAACTCACATCTCTGCTCTGGATTACGAGCGCCGCAACTGCTACCATTCAAAAGCTCCTCCGCTTTTCGGATCCGTCCCCCGTTTCCCTCCCTCCGCGTCTTAATTGCGGTCTCTGTCCAGCCGTCGTCTTCCTTTCCTCGTTTGCTTCTTGCGATCTCCGCCACTCGCATGTGAAACCTCTCCTCTTCCGTTCCGCCTCCCTGTTTCTGTCACAAGGATCGGGTGGGAGTGGGACGGAACCTCGGAACCGCGTTTCGTGTACAGCCTTCCTTCGCACCACCTCCCTATTCCCATCCATTTTCCCTCCGCTTCTTCTTTCAAGAAGCCCGCCCTCTTCTCAATCGGTTCTCTTTCCATCTCGCATCTCGGCCAAAAATCTAAAGCTTTCCTTTTTCGACCTTGGAGCTTCCTTGTTTGGGTTGCGGCGAGACACAAGCCATTGCATCCAGCAGGCGCCGGCGCCGGCGTTACCTGCCCTGCTCGGCTGCTCCGATCGATTGGCTCCTCGGCAGGCTCCGATCGGCCGGCGGCGTGGGAGACCCGATGGCGAATCTGCCGGCGCTGCGCCCGTGGCTCTGCTTGCTGGCGGCAATGGCGGCCGTGTCGGCGCCGTGGCCGCCGGCGGATGCGCTGGGGATGAACTGGGGCACGCAGGCCACGCACCTGCTGCCGCCCAAGATCGTGGCGCAGCTCCTCAGGGACAACGGCATCAAGAAGGTGAAGCTGTTCGACGCCGACCAGGAGACGCTCAGCGCGCTCGCCGGCACAGGGATCGAGGTCATGGTCGCCATTCCCAACGTCATGCTCGACACCATGACGGACTACGACACCGCCAAGGAGTGGGTGCGCCACAACGTGTCTCGCTACAACTTCGACGGCGGCGTCACAATCAAGTGAGATAGACGCTTCTGTGCTCTCTTCTTCCTCTTTTGCTGTTGCTGCTCGCTCATGTTTCTTCTGTGGTGGCTCATTAAGCTTAGCTTACCGTGCTTGTGGTCATGTGCCCGTCGTTCGTGCAGGTACGTTGCCGTGGGCAACGAGCCGTTCCTTGCGGCCTACAACGGCACGTTCGACAAGGTGACGTTCCCGGCGCTGCAGAACATCCAGAACGCGCTGAACGAGGCCGGGCTCGGCGACACCGTCAAGGCGACCGTCCCGCTGAACGCCGACGTGTACATGTCCCCGAAGGACAACCCGGTGCCGTCGGCGGGTCGGTGGCGCGCCGACATCACGGACCTGATGACGCAGATGGTGCAGTTCCTGAGCAACAACAGCGCGCCCTTCACGGTGAACATCTACCCGTTCATCAGCCTGTTCCTCAACGACGACTTCCCCGTGAACTTCGCCTTCTTCGACGGCGACGCGACGCCGCTGGTGGACCCGGGCACCGGTGTGTCCTACACCAACGTGTTCGACGCCAACTTCGACACCCTGGTGGCGGCGCTCAAGTCGGTCGGGCACGGCGACATGCCCATCGTGGTGGGCGAGGTCGGCTGGCCCACCGACGGCGACAAGCACGCCACCAGCGCGTACGCGCAGCGGTTCTACAACGGCCTGCTCAAGCGTCTGGCGGCGAACGCCGGCACCCCGGCGCGGCCGAACCAGTACATCGAGGTGTACCTGTTCGGGCTCCTGGACGAGGACATCAAGAGCGTGGCGCCGGGCAACTTCGAGCGGCACTGGGGCATCCTCCGGTACGACGGGCAGCCCAAGTACCCGATGGACCTGAGCGGGCAGGGGCAGAACACGATGCTGGTGCCCGCGCGCGGCGTGGAGTACCTGCCCCGGACGTGGTGCGTCGTCAACACCAACGCCGCCGCCGACGCCATGGACAAGCTCGCGGATAACATCAACTACGCGTGCACGTTCGCCGACTGCACCGCGCTGGGGTACGGATCCACGTGCGGCGGCATGGACAGCAACGGCAACGCGTCCTACGCGTTTAACGCATTCTTCCAGGTGCAGAACCAGAAGGACGAGGCGTGCGGATTCCAGGGCCTCGCCGTGCCCACGCAGACGGACCCGTCCACCACCACCTGCAACTTCACCATACAGATTGCCACCACCTCGGCGGCCCACCGGCGGCCGCTGGGAGTCGCCGTGTTCGTAGTATTGGCCCAGCTGGTCCTGCTCCTGCTCCTGCTGCATTGATTGACTAGGGATAGGCTGGCGGGTTTTTACTACTGCACTTGAGGTGGCTGCCTTGGCTGGCTACATTCCATTAGTTTGTTGGTTTTTTTTTTCTTTGGGTGAGAAATAATTGGAGTGGTAGAGAGTGTTGTACTGGAGATATACATGTATACTTCAGGATTATAGAGACTGAGATTCAGAGTACACCGTATTCAACAACAGCAGATGACTGGCGACTGCAGCTCGTTCAGTTCAGTGCGTGCCATAGCCCATGTGTCCACAACATGGTTCATGGGCACATTTAGGACGCAAGGCTGAAGGCGATCCAGGCTTTGCTTGGTCTCAATACTAGTGCTGTCCACATGATCTGAATCGAAGACCGAGATGCGAAGGAGATGCACGTCACATGGCGGCGGGATCCAGCACCGGCATACTAACATGGACACATGGTCTAGTAGATGCACAACACTTTTCTCCCGTCGAAACTCGAAAGTTGCGAGTCGTTCCTGACTTCCATACGCCGGTGAAGTCAACAAGTGACCAATAAACCTTTTCTCAGATGAGCCGTGCACATGGAGACACCAACTTGGGGCGTCTAGTCTTTGGAGTGAAATTTTTTTTAGGTACATCGGATGGGATGTTGGAAGGAGGTGTTTGATAATAATAAAAAAACTAACTACATAACTTGCCTGGATACCGCGAGACGAATTTATTACGTTTAATTAACCCGTCATTAGCACATATTTACTGTAGCATGACATTGTCAAATCATGGATTAATTAGGCTTAAAAATCGTCTTGCAAATTTATCGTAATCTGTGTAATTAGTTATTATTTTATCTACGTTTAATACTCAATATATGTGTTCAAACATTTAATGTGACGGGTGAAAATAAACACCCCCTTTTTCTGGTTTTCCGCTTGTCCTTCCGATTTGTTGGTCACTTGTTGACTTCACCAGCGTATGGAAGTCAGGAACGACTCGCAACTTTCGAGTTTCGACGGGAGAAAAGTGTTGTGCATCTACTAGACCATGTTATGCCGGTGCTAGATCCCGCCGCCATGTGACGTGCATCTCCTTCGCATCGGGCTTCGATTCAGATCATGTGGACAGCCCACCAGAGCACCAACCTCCTTCCTATGCACACTAACCCTACCCTCTGCCTATTGGAACTGAGTCACTCTAACTCTCAAGTCTCTGACCTTCTTCGACGTCGACATCTTCAGCTTGCTCTCTTCTCGCCGACCTAGGCTCTTGATAGCAATTCTTCGAACCGAGTCACTCTAACTTGACAGCACTAGCACTGACTAATAATAGCCTACAAGTAGGACTCACCTACATGCAGGACTGAGTAGTAGGTGACACACATGTACAACAAACTAGAAGGCATGCATGGGTTCAGGTGGAGCACGCACATTGCTTGGACTCTACCACATTCGTCATCACGTCGCACACACAACGGACTCAACCCGGTCAATGGACTCCAACGCGAGCTCAAACACGCGCGCCATCGACGACTCAACCTGACACACACACGCCATGCACGTACATGACGTGATTTACGCTAACAATCTCTCCCTAAACCACGACATCACCATGCATCCCGCCACACAGGAACATCCGTTCATCGGCGGCGATGCCAAACAACGCCTCCCCCTTCCTTGGCTTCAGTATCTCTGCCACGCTGCCGATGACGTGCTCCACCACGACCGTACGTTGTAAGGTCCAAATGGCTAGAGGGGGGTGAATAGACTATTTAAAATTCTACAAGCTTCACTAAACAACCACGTTAGTATAAAAGATGGCTAAGCTAATTCTAGCACTAGCTCAACTATACTATGCAAGCCACCTATACAATGCTAGTGAAGCAAGGCTATGATCTCTAATACACACCAACAAGACTAAGTGAAAGGTCTTGATGGCTAGAGGGGGGGTGAATAGCCTTTTAAAAATTTCTACAAAGACAAGCTAAACAAGTTTATCAATACAACAAATAGCGAGATGCGAGTTTTGCTTGGCCTACGGGGTGTTTGCAAGCCACCTATCCAATTCACAATTCTAGTATAATGGCACTCAACCGCACAAGTTAAACCGAGAAGGTAACTACAACTACAACTAGCAAGCTACACAAAAGAGCTACTCTAGCAAAGCAAACTAGCTAGCAAAGATAACTAAGAAAGTAATGCGGAGTTGAGTTAGGAGGGTTTCACCGAGGGGCGAAGTATTGAGCCAACCAATATGATCAACAATGAATACCAAAACAACCGAACACCGGGATCAATCAATCACAATATGAAAGTGATGACACGAAGATTTATCCCGAGGTTCACGTGCTTGCCGGCACGCTAGTCCCCGTTGTGTCCCTCTTCACCACGTGGTTCGGTGGCTAATCGGTCTCACACCGAGCCTCTCAAAAGGCGCCACAAGAACCTACCAAATGGCAAAAGGTTGCAAATGACACGAGCAATCCACTAATGTTGCCTTTGGCGCTCCGCCGAGGTAGGCACAAACCCCTCACAATCACCGGAGGTGGCCAAGAACAATCACCAACTCTTGCCAACGCCTCCAAGCTGCTCCAAGCCGTCTAGGTGGCGGCAACCACCAAGAGAAACAAGAATCCCGCAGCAAATCAACCACCAAGTGCCCACTAGATGCTATCTCACAATGCAAATGCACTTGGATCACTCAATCTCACTTCGAATATGCAAAGAAGCAAGAGAGATGAGTGGGAGGGGAGTTGCTTGGCTCAAAGTGCTCACAAGTATGTCAAAATGTCAAGAGAGGGAGCTTTGAGCCGGCCAACGAGTATATATAGACGTACCCCTTCGAATATAGCCGTTAGGAACAAGATCCAGCTGAAATCGCGCTGACCGGACGCGCTGGTCCAACTGACCGGACGCGCCGGTCGCGTAACGGCTATTTTCCGAACTACTGACCGGACGCGCCGGTCGAAACGACCGGACGCGCTGGTCACGACCGGACGCGCCGGTCCCGTGACTCACCGGACGCGCCGGTCAACTCTGAGCCGCGCACAGCGAAGCATCGACCGGACGCGCTGAAGAACTGACCGGACGCCACAGTGCTCGCGTCCGGTGGGAGTCCAGTAAGCTCCCTGGACGACCGGACGCGTCCGGTCGCTTGTGACCGGACGCGCCACCGCGTCCGATCAGTCAACCGAAAAACGCGCAGTCACTGGACACTGACCGGACGCGCCGGTCGCACAGTGACCGTGTCCGGTGCAGCGTCCGGTGCAGCGTCCGGTCACCACTGTCACCTCCGTTCGCTTCCGTTTCTTTTCCGTTTGATTTCCGACTTCCGGCGTAGTAGAAAATAGGCATTTCATTTCCCCGAAATCGCCTGAATCCCGCGCTCGCACGCTCGGCGGGAGGGAGAGAGGACCCCAAACCCTCTCTACCGCTCAAACTCCAACGCCGTCGCAAACGTGCTAACACCACCAAGTGATCATCACCATGTGCATGTGTGTTAGCATTTTCACAATCATTTTTCGATGGCGTTATTAGTTCTATCCAAATGCATATGATCATGAAATGCACATCTAGAGGCACTTAGGAGTTCAATAGCCGCGTCATTCCCCTCTTTATAGTACGGCTATCTATCCTATAATGAACTACACCCACTAGGTGTCTTGGTTACTAAAACACAACCCTTAAGCATATACCTTTGCCTTGATCACGTAGGGTTGCATCCAAATCCAAGTGTGGCCATCATGATCACCATGTCCATCTTGCCACCAACCTTGGAATGTACTAATCCTCATATGCTACATACAACTTAGGCATAGGATTAGTACTTAGGCATTGTCACTAATTACCAACACCAAACATAGGACTTTCACTAAGTCACTAAGTTATTTACTCCTACTTGATAAAGGCTACACTAGGACTAGTACAAGAAAGTAGAGAGCAAGTGACTTGATTCTTATACCAACGATGTAGAGAAGTAATGCACTCGAAGAATCAATCACAATGATCAACCACAAGAGAAATCCTTGGCAAAGAGATGACACAAGATTTTTTACCGAGGTTCACTTGCTTCCCGGCAAGCTACTCCTCATTGTGGCGATGCACCCACTTGTCGGTTCGCGAGCTAATCGACTATTAAGAGTCGAGCCCTCGGCGGGCGCCGCACAACCGCACACAAGATGGGGATCCTCCAAGCCACGAGCTCCACTAGAGTATCCAATTTGCGAACTCCCGCGGGGAAGGATCAAGAACCCCTTACAACACTTGGTGAGGGCTCCAACAATCTCCAATTGCGAGCTCAATCACCTCCGCTGCTCCAAGCCGTCTACCGTGTCGGGAAACACGAAAGAGTAACAAGAAATCCGCAGCAACTCGAAGATCAAGTGCCTCTAGAATGCAACTCTCAAGCAATGCACTTGAATCTCATTCAAGATGTGCAATTAAGCAAAGAGATGAGTGGAGGGGTTGTTCTCTAGCTCAAAGGATGTCTCTAGGTCTCAAAATGTGCAAGAGTTACCCTCAAACCCCGGACATCCTCTATTTATAGCGAAGGGGTACGCAGCTAGCCGTTACCGGACGACTCAGTGAAAAACGCGCTGACCGGATGCTCCGGTCAGGGTGACCGGACGTGTCCGGTCACTACAGGACAAGCGAAAACGGTGCGCGTCAGAACTAGCCGTTGCCGTGACCGGACGCGCTCAAATATTTGACCGGACGCGACAGTGCCAGCGTCCGATCGCGTTCCAGTAAGCTCCCATCACGACCGGACGCGTCCGATCGGAGTCCAGTAACGGTCCACTCATGACCGGACGCGTCCGGTCGAACGTGACCGGACGCGCCGCCGCGTCCGATCGCATCCGCCCTCCGTGCTAAACTCCTGGGTGCATGACCGGACGCGCCGGTTCCGCGAGGGACCGGACGCGCCGGTCCACGACCCTTCTCACACGCGCGTTTGTCTGTGGTTTGAACTGACCGGACGCGCCAGCCGCGTCCGGTCAATTCGACCACAGCGTCCGGTCACTGTATTTTCAGTGATAAACATTTCGGACTTCCGCCACCTTTTCTCGCCTCCGGCGCAATAGAAAATAGACATTTCATTTCCTCGAAAACGCCTGAATCCCGCGCTCGCACGCCAAATGTTTTTTTTAAATGCAAAGCAAAGCACGCCAAAAGCCCAGAACAACCACTCGGCACTCGCCCAGGACCCAGCCCAGGCAGGCCTCAAGACTCTGCAGCCCGTCGGAGCCGAGCCCGTTCGACAGGAGCGGCGATGGTCGTCAGCCACATTGCGATTCAATGATAGATGCATGCCTCCCGGCTCTCGCAGGTGCAGTGTGCTTTGTTTCCTGCCAGTCCTATCTCGTTTCTGAAGTCTCAAGAGGAACTTGTAGCTTGACTCGAAAATGGGTCTAAATCAGGTCACAAGCATGTAAGACAAGTACACTATTGTCTACGATATTAAACAAATTTACTATTAAAATCATTTTATGTTGGATTTAATAAGACTAATATTATATTATAGATAGATGTTGATATATATTTTTTAATACTTTCTGTTAAATAAAGCTCAAAAAATGACGTAAACTAGTAAAATAAACTATCGTCCGGTGGTGCTTCTTTGACGGCTCGTTTGCAGCGGATGGATGCCGTCTCATGCATCTATATACGTGTGTATTCTTTGACTCTGGACCTCTGTTGAATCCCTGTAAGGTTTACACATATGGAGAGACATTGAGATGGTGTCGAGGGCACATTCAAATCAAGGAGAGTGGTTAAAAGTGATTTTAGTGTGCATCCTTAAGCTTTTGGCTTGGAGATTGAAGTGAAGATTGATACTTCTTACTCTTGGAGTTACCAGCTCCTAGACGGGCCGACAGATGACTAGGTGATCTTCCAAGAGGGGGAGTTGATTGTCGGAAGGCTCCTGCTTTGTTTTTTTATATTTAAGAACCACCGATCTAGAGTAGAGAATTGGTATCGCGATAGTGGAATCTGAGCCTTGGGTGGAGCTTAACACTTAGTGGTTCTCTAATATGAAAATAAAGGTAGGTCTCGCGTGCGAACAAATAACTGTTTGACCAACTCCATATTGACTTGAATAAAATAATATAATTTTATGTGTGATCAAAGAAAGTCACAGAAGTTGATGTTTAAATGTAACCACACATGATAGTATGAAAATTAAAGTTAATAATATATTACGAGTAATTTTTGTGTGTGTTTTGCACAAGAGAATTGAAAGGATCTATGAAAATCATATTTAATTTGATATAAATCTTAATAGAACATTGTTCTATTATTTTCAACATTAACTTATATTACAGACGTCGTGGTCATCATAAAACAACACTGTATCTTTTTAATAAATTTCATAAAAAGATAAAACATAAATAAATTTTTAGCATTTATGTTGTCATTTCCCATTTTCCATGTATTTTATCCCATTGCAACTTACAGGCATATTTGCTAGTATAACATAACGTGTACCACTCCGTTTACTCAATAGTTGATTAGAGATGTTGCATCTCCTTTATTATGATGTTTCAGTAGTTGGATGTTGGATGTTGCATTCTGCTTATTGTCCATATTGCAGCAAATAGACTAAGATGTTACAATGATTGATTTCTCGTGTTGCAGCAATAAAATGAGCGTTGTGGAGGAAGACACGGGATTTAACGATTCCGCTCGCTTGTTCAAGACAGGTGGCTGGAGCATCTGGATGCAGCCAAAGACCGGACGTCCGAGCACTAGCAACGTCCTTTAAAGTATTGACAATATTCAAGCTTTATAATAGCAGAGAAAATTTTGGGTCAACCAATATTACCCAACGGGACAAGGAGGCATTAGCCTTTTATTGAAATGGGTCGGCCCATGACCCTTAAATTTGGCATTGAGGCCCTGAGGGTCCAAGGCCAGGGCCGGGTCGGGGCATTCTCATTTTGACGTGGGGTCCTCAACGATCCGGCGCTGCATCTTGGCAGTGCCTCAATCTACATGTCTAGTACAGTAGCTGTCTTTGTGGAGCTGATGATAGCCATCGGCTTGGTCGACACCACTGTTTCTCTCCGCTCACTGTCACGCCTATGTCGTGCACTTGCCGCCGACAAAGTCGGATCGTGAAAAGATCGATCAGCACAGCGCAGGCTTAGCTCAGTCTGGTCTCGGACAAGAACCGTGGGATCCGTGGGGGAAAAAAGGATTTAAAAGTATATAATTTATTCTTAAGAAGCTTAAGAATCCTGCAAACTTTCTAGGAGGTCCACTGGAGCATAACTCCCATACATATGCCACTCCGTTTATTCATCGATCACTACGTATATCGAAATTGAAATCCGCGCAGTAAACTGAAGGTCCTAGACTCTCTTCAGGCTTCCAGTTGCGCGAAGAGACAGCTAGCAATGCAAGCGGCGCGCTCGAGGTGACAGCGCGAGGCCGCCATCCATCAGATCAGATCAGTTGACGTTAACGGCGAGCTTCATGCCGGACTCGCAGTGGTCCTCGACGCCGCAGATGAAGAACCACTTCCCTGCGTGGTCTCCCCAGAGGTCAGCGTCGGCGCGTTGCTCGGCACGGTGCACGCCGTCTAGTGTTGCTCGTCCACTATCACCACGTTGTGGGTGTCCTCCTCCTCCGTGGAGTACGCGAACTCTGCGAAGAATCCCGGCCCGTACGCGTCAGTCGATCGGTGAATCGCGAGCGCACGTCATGCATGCAGATGTAGCTAGCGATAGGTGGTCACGTACCGAGCGTGTCGCCGACCTTGAACGTCTTGCCGCTGGCCCAGTCGTCGTAGTCCCATCGAGGTCCCAGCCGTCGGTGTCGTCCCCGACCTTGTAGACCACCGCCGACTCGGTCGCCGGGAGCAGAGCGCCCACGACGACGACGGCCATGGCGGCGGTGATGAGCAGTGCCGTACGCGAAGCCATTCCGCTGGCAGAGCCGAAAGAGACAGTACACAACAACTAAACAGCCGGGTGAGTGCACAGCAGGCTTTTGATCGATGCCGCAGAGTGTAGAGCGCACTGCGCACGTACTCCTATGTGTGTATATATAGTATACATCAAACACCACCGTTATGTTCACAGAACGAACGATGGATGGAGCCGCTTGCTGTACGTGTTGGTGCGACCACCGGCTGCGTTGCCAGCGTTGCCAGAAGACGTGTGTTTTGCGGGGGTATTCGATGGAGATCCAGCGATGGAAATGGCACTGGGCCACAGCCGCCACACAGTACAAGGGTCTCAAATGAATTCGTCATTGGTGACGACCAATTCCAAGAATCATTTTTTACTACAAGTATCTATATAATCTATATATATTATAATTATAATCTTATATAATCTCTGGCTGGGTTCGTTTGTAGGAAGTATATTCGATCGATTCAAGTGTTATAAGTTGGGAAGAAAATTGGGTGAGAACCATCCCTACCAACGTGGTGTAGACTGTGCAGCTGATACCTGGGACACATTATCACTTTAAACATCCACGTGGTAAATTAGATGGCCCATAGGCCACACGTCAACCACAAATCTGCACGGCGTCCTGGTAGGAATGGTCCTCACCGAAATTTTGGATCTATCTAGGCAACAACTTAATGTTTTGGCTCCTCCTAACAACTGAATTTTGTCCATGCACTTATACTGTCTTATAGTTATATTTACATTGTCTTATTACTATATTTACAATGATTTTCTTTAGTGTAATTTATTGGATAGAATGATGTAGTTTAGGGATAACACAACTTCTATTTCTATGGATTGCAAATCTCAAATAAATATATGCTAAATTTTTCAGAAAACTTAAAATTATTTCTATGGATATTCACAAATTATTTCTATGTGCTTAATTGTTCACAAATTTTAGAAAAAAAATTACAAATCCTGTTATCTTTTCTTGTTGGATATCGAGTTCATCACGTCGCCTAACAACCCGGACGCCCTGCTCCGCGAGCCGGTCCTCTCACCTCTGTGACTTGGCTGCGGCGATCGTCAACCACGCGTACTACTGGCCGCACTTCACGCACATCCCTGCGGCGCCCGACGAGGACATGCATCATGATGTTCACCATCTCCAAGCCATCTGAGCATTCTGGCAGCAGATTCGGGTATGTACATGTGCATGGACTCGCAGAAAAATCGGTTGCTAGCTCCAGTGGCGTTGGGAGGGAGGGGCTGAGGGGGGGGCCTGGCACCCCCACCCCACCCCTCTCCACCCCACCCTCAACATGCCGGTGCCTCCACAGTGCTCCTTCCTTAATTAGCTAGTTTATCATCATTCAATTAGCAAGGTAATAATGCTAATTAATACTTTAATTGTTTATTTTTTCTAATAATCTAGGATTAGTCTTTCTATTGTCTTTTTTATTTCTTTTTATTTTTCCTATATATACGATACAATTCAATAGCTTGTTAACAAATATAGTTAGTGTTTTGCTTGTTTGTTCTCACTTCATGTATCTCCAACTGCATCTATATTATTTATTAGGACTAGTCTTTATGTTCTCTTTCTTGTTTCCTTTGTTTCTGTTATTACCGTGATTTTTTTTTTCTGAAGTTAGAGACCACCTAATTAAATTTTGTTCCCCTTTTTCTTTGTAATATTCACCAATTTTTTTTAGCTTTTATGTATATCGTAAAATAACTTTTATTTAGATATTATCTATGCTATTGTCTTATATGCATTTCATCATGTGTGGTTGTTGTTGGCTTAAATAGCCCCTCCTGTGCTCAAATCCTGGCTCGGCCCCTGGCTAGCTCCTACCAAAACAATCGACTGTCCTCAAAATGGGTGTCACAAGTGAATGGGATGGCAGCTTGCACGTGTCACCGACAAGCGACGCACGAAGGACGGGAACCACGCCAAAGACGGCCCAATCCGAAGTACACCGGTCCGATATGGAACTGATGCTTGGAGCCCCAGTAACCAGCCCGTGTAATGTTTCCTCAAAAACCTTTTTGGTTCCATGCGACTACTCAGTAGCTCCCTATTTCAGTTCCATTTAGTCCCTAAGTTACCAAACAGGGAGACTAAAAGAGGGACTAAAGTGGCTTAGTCTTGTAATCCCTTGAGAGGTGGCTATTTGGAACTACTGGCCCAAAAGAACAGCCCATGCCCCTCAATTATTGCTGGTCTCCACCTCTTTGCTGCTTTAAGAAGAATATTTTGGTCATCGTCCAGCAGCTTTATGGTCTTTAATCCTTTGAACCAAATAGGGTTGTGGACTCAAGTTTAGTCCCTGTTTTAGTCTCTACAGTCCTGAACTAAAGAACCAAATAGGCCCTAACTGGAGACGATGTCTTGGATGCTGTAACTGAAACCGACCAGTGATCACGCGCAGAGCGCCGCACCCGGCGGCGGTGGAGACGAGTGTTCGTCATCCGAAGATTCAAATTCCTATTACCAATTACCATAGCTACCAATTTGTATTCGCCTGAGCTGGTTGGTGACAGTTTGATTCAGATGTATTCCATCCCCAGTGGAATGGAATCATGAAGATCAGTGTCCCACACCATCAGGCAGAGGAAGTGCTTCACCATGAGAAGAATGTCTTTTTTCAGTACATAGTGCTTATCGACGTGCTCTGCGTCTGTCGTTGAAGGAGAAAGACATAGGATCAACAAGTTCGTCATATGATGGAAACGGCAAACTTTGTGTTAGGGATGGGGATCGGAGAGCAGAGATGAGGAAGAAGGAAGAACACGAGATAGCGACGAGGACAGATTGTTTAGAAGGTTTTGCAAGTTGTTGTTCGTTATCGTTACCTTCCCCACGTCTCTCTCTCTCTCTCTCTCCCCGTTAATACAGTCGGATCTCCGACAGCTTGTCCAGGTACCGCTAAGTCCTATGGATCAAGCCCACTGCGGTCCAGTAACGAAGGCATTTGGACGTCTTGAACGGTGACTCCGCTTGGGCCCTCCAGCACCAGCTTTCCCTTGTGCCGGACGCGCTACAGGAGCTTGCTCATCAGGTTCAGGTTCAGGTTCAGTTCCTGCAACTTGGCCGTCATCAGAGGTTGTGACACTTTGGGCTACCGTTCGGCCAACCACAGTACCTGACAGAGTTCGTATTTTTAAATTTTGAATGGAGGCCGCCATGCAGTCTGGGAACGATACAACCTGCTTTTGCTTTGTTGTGCCTGTTTTATAATACACTTTTCCATATATCATGTGTCTGATTTTTTTATTGTTGTCCAAATAACATGCAATTTTATCATTGTCTGGATATAGAAAAATTATTAATTCTCTTGTGAGTTATCATTTTAACTGTACTAGTTGTTTGTGTAAGATTATTGCAAAAAGTCTCTTAAACATTGTAGCCCACGCAAGAGCAGAGGCTGTATACACTACAGCAAAAGGTGCCTCTAGGCACGCTTTGATAGTAACACACACTAAAAGCGTCTCTACGTGATCATATAAAGATGTTTTTTTGACATGATTTTGTGAACGTATCAACATGACACAACATTAGACACGCTTTTGATGTCAAAAAGGCATCTATAGACACTTTTCTAGATGATATTGAAAACATCTTAAACTTGTCTCTACAAGTCCTGACACGGTCCATGCGATAGAGATGAAATAAAACCTGTCTAACATATAAATAAAGTGTCACTATAGGGGGTATTTCTAGTAGTGATAATCCATACATCCAGTAGAACTAACTAGGAAAAGTGGAATTATAATAAGTCGGTTGGAGCAAACTTAACTGAACAACCAGACCAGAGCATATATGTTTTTCACGATCATGCCGAAGCACGTTTTTCATTAAGCAGAAGTAAAATTTTACAATTTAAAGCTGGCATGGTAATTAGTGATTACCTAGCCAAACACCCAAAAGAACTACTTAGCGAAAGGAAAAAAAGCTACCCAGAGCATATATATCACTCTGCAATGCAAGCGGCGCGCTCGAGGTGACAGAGCGAGGCGGCTATCCATCTGATTCTGATCACATCACTTGACGTTGACGGCGAGCTTCATGCCGGACTGGCAGTGGCCTTCAATGCCGCAAATGAAAAAGAACTGGCCGGCCGACCCCAGCGTCACGCGGTCGTCCCCGGAGGTCAGCGTCGGCGCGTTGCTCGGCACGGTGCACGCCTTGTAGCTCCCCGCGTCCACCATCACCACGTTGTGGGTGGCCTCCTCCGTAGAGTACAGGAACTCTGCGAAGAATCACGACCCGTACGCGTCAGTCGATCGATCGGTGAATCGTGATTCGTGAGCGCACGTCATGCATGCGGATGCAGGACAGCAGATGTAGCGATAGGTGATCCACGTACCGAGCGTGTCGCCGACCTTGAACTTCTTGCCTCTGGCCCAGGCGTCGTAGTCCACCTCGAGGTCCCAGCCGGAGTCGTCCCCGACCATGTAGTTCGCCGCCGACGCGGTCGCCGGGAGCAGAGCGCCCACGATGACGACGGCCAATGCGGCGGTGACGATGAGCAGCGCCTTACGCGAAGCCATTCCGATCCGCAGAGAGAGCACAGAGCAGCTAACACACAGCCGGGTGAGTGAGTGCAGGCAGCAGGCGTTTGATCTTTCGTTCACCTGATGCCCGGATCGATGCCGCAGGGTGTAGCGCTTATATATGTGGTTCTGGTTATCACTGTATCAGTATCAGAGTTGAGCGCAGTGCGCACGTATGTGTATGTATAGTATTATAATCAAACACCACCATTATATTCAGAGAACGAATGACGGAGCCGCTTGTTGTCTTGGTGCGACCGCCGACCACCGGCTGCGTTGGCAGCGTTTGCGAGAAGACGTGTGTTTTGCGGTGTATTCGATGGAGATCCAGCGGAGAAAATGGTGACATACCAGACCACAGCTACACAGTGCAGGGATCTGAAATGAATTCGTCGTCTCATTGGCAGGGTGCGTGGGGGTTTTCGCCTGGACTGATGACCAATTCCAAGAATCTTTTTTTACTAGATAGTATATTATTATCTTATATAATCTCTGGCTGGGTTCTTTTGTTGGAGGTAGAATTTGATCGATCCAAGTGTTAAATGTGGGGCTGCATGCATGGCGCGATCCGGCCGAGCACGGGGCTAAAGGAGAGATAAAACTTGATTCCAACACAATGAAAGTCGCCATGCGCAGGGGATGCAGATTAGGCCATCTCGAGTGGCTTCCTCAAAGCGAAGCATCTGAGAGAGAGAGAGAGTCGGGCAGGTTTGGTAATCGATTCTTCCCAGAGAACAAGTGATGGATCATGGATCCCACACAACTGCATGCAACCGAATCTTGCTACCAGAGAAGATTCTTAAGGTGAACCCACTTGGTGAGAAGGAAAAAATAGCTTTTTGATGGATCATAGGTCTCTCACCCATTTACACCATCGGACAGATCCATGTGGCGTATGATCCTATGCAATGACTGCGGATGCTCTTATGCTGGGTGTCACAACTCACAACTGTTTAAACCTAACAAGTGAATGGGATGGCAGCTTGATCCAGATGTATTCCATCCCCAGTGACGTGGACCGTATAATGAAGACCAGTATCCGACATCATCAGGCAGAAGAAGTGTGCTAGCTTGCCTTCATGCCCTGGCACCATGAGAAGAATGGCTTATTTTCAGTACATAACATAGCGCTTATCGACTTGCTCTGCATCTGTCCGACGAGAAAGGCGTAGGCTCAACGAGTTCATCAGTTGTCGCAAACGGCAAGCTTTGCGCTTTGGGCTAACATCTGAGCAACCGCAGTACCTGAGAAAGTTTGTATTTTTGATTGGAGGCTGGCGTGCAGTCTGGGAATGATAGAACAGGAAGAGGCGAAGAGCCAAAATTTAGAGGTTGCACATGCATTGTTTCCGTAGCATTGTATCGCCTATAAGCACAATACGAAAATGGGGACGAACCAATGCCAATGGAGAAGAGAACGGTTTCCATACAAACTACAAAAGCGTGGGCGCTGAGGATGCAACTGAAGAAGAATGGTGACTCTTACATGCGAGTCTAACGACGGCCCAGAGGCCAGAGTGGTTGCTGACTCGCTGCTTCTGTTAGATAAGATTGAAGTGGAACGGATGGCTCAAGTCCTTTTCCTGTTCTGGAGAGCTTGGCACTTGCGGAATGATGCTACATACCCGCTACATCAGCTCTACTGAAAAAGCAATTATATTATATTATATTCAGGGCTGAAAAAGCAATTATTCGGAATTTCGCATCTGGGACAGAGCTATAGATAAGCAATTATTCGGAATTTCGTTTATAAGCGGGACTTCAAGGACTAGCGTGCAAATCTTCACGATAGAGCTAGGCCTCGTGAGCCTAGAGGTCAGGATCCGGAAAGGCACGAAGCACGAGAAGAGCATCTACAACAGCGCCACTTTCCCTAATCCAACAACCATATTGGAGGAGTTACTTCAAAAACTTGCTCCAACAGCTCCCCAATCCAATCCCCATTAATTGGTGATCACCAAAAAAGACCCCAACTCCCCCAAATAGAGGAGGAGATATAGCTCCCCCCAATACTCACCCGTATCCCAGCTGCCGGCAGTTTTCTTCCCGCGCCCGCATAGATCTTCTTCTCTGGCGAGCTGTTGTTGCTCCCGGCGGCCTCGAGCTCGCCCCATAGACGGCGAGGGCGCTCCAGCTTGCGCCAGTGGGAGGCGGGGTGCTTCCGCTCGCGCTGGTGGCCGGTGAGGTGTCTGAGCTTGTGGGCCATGGAGGATCTGGTGCAGTCGGCGGCCATGGAGGAGGATCTGGGCGGCGGCGGCCATGGCTGCGATTTGGGGTGAAGCAGAGAAGGGGCTGGGGATGGGGTCGAGGTCGCCGGGCGGGATGGGATGGGATTGAGCTCGCCCAGCCCCCACTCGATCTTGCATGGGCGGCGGGGATGGGGTCGAGGCGGCCGGGCGGAGCAAGCGGAGCAGCGTCGTCACTCGTGCGGGTCGAAGAGAGGCGGTGAGGAAAGAAGACGGCACTGGAGGAAGAGAAAAAGGAATGGAAAGAAAACAAATAAGAGAGAAAATAAAAATAAAACCTGGCATGGGGGTCCAATATATTGGGGAAGATTATTGATGATCTGTTGGAGCACCTCCCCCGATAACCCAAAAAAACAGTATTGGTGATCACTAGTACCTGGTATTGGGGATGAGTTATTGGTGAGCTGTTGGAGATGCTCTACATGCTAGTATGACACAGTCCAAGTCCCACCTCCACTGTAGTGTGAAATCGATTTTGCTCTGCACAAACAATAATGTGTCTCCTACTGAGAGTTGACTTTTTTATCCCGTACTTTGGTTCGAACATTTTGTAAGATGCGATTTTATACCTGACACCTATAGTTCGATAGCCACAACATGCTCGGTCCGATTTTCCACCACCATGGTTCGATTCTCTCGTACACTGAAGTTCCTCTTAGAGGCGAAGCCCAAAAAGATCAGAAGATAGTGCAATAGAGTACCTCATGAATGAGCTCGGCAAGCAAAGAAAAGGAAAATTCTCCTCGCAACTAATAGTATAGTTTGTTGCGTGCATGAGTCATACATAAGGAACCTTTCTGGCAAAATGAAATACTAATAGTACCACGATGAGCCGGTGGACCTCAAGTGCGGCCAAGTGTACGTCCTGCGCAATCATGTCGAGATAGTTGAAGACCTCACCTTTCTGCGGAACCTGGAAGGCTTGGAGGGCCACTGAACCGCAAGGCCCATCGAGTCTTCGACTGGGACTATGGGGTCCCCGACACAAAGGGGGAGCGCCTCCACGGCAGGCGTGGTCAGGATCGTGGCCGCGACATTAGGCCGCGTCAGGACGACGACTACGACGATAGGCGTGCCCGCGGCAACCGTCGCCACCGCAGCATCTCGGCCTGGGCAAGGAACTCCCACTGCAGGGGAGCAGTAGAGGACTGCATCAGCTCCAACAGGTGGCGCGGCCGTGGGGAGTCTCCACCTCGCAGGAGTAGGCCATCAAGTTCGCCCAACAAAGTCTGGGTGCCTAAGGGGCACAAGCCGGACAAGCAGATCAAGGAGCACAAGCAGAAGAAGAAGGCTAAGAAGGTGTCCTTCGCTGACCCAATAGCAACTGAGCTGAAAGCCCCCAAGACTGCCATCCCCGACGACAACATCATGTTCATCAAGGGTACATTTTCCACGTCATCCCATCTGAATGAAACTGTACCTTCTGTTGCTACCTGTCCCACTATGGATACCTCAACTCTAGTGGCATGCAACTTCACCCCGAACATTGACACAGAAAGTTGTGTTACAATAAGTAGAACAGTCGTTCCTGCCCCATTACCTCATGTTACAATGACTGAACCTATATCTGCAGACATCTCTACTGGAGAGGGGACGGCGCTGGAGCAGTGCATGGTGCCAGGCAACAACATCCCAAGTGAGAATGTCTCCGGTGCTGAAATCAATTTGCAGGGCACAGCTGCTGAGCAGCCGACTAACAATGCAATGTATGTGTCCCTAGCTGCAGTACCAAACAAGGACATGGACGAACAGAGGAGGGAGCAGCCCGATGCATCCAAGGAGAAGAACATGGAGTTGCTGCTGGGTCATCTTCAAGAGTTCCTGGTGAGCCCCCCTGCTTCTGCAGTCATTGGAGTAGAAAATCATCATAACAGTAGCATAAGGGGCAGCCTAGTTTTAGATGAGATTGATCAGAGTTGCATGATACCTAACGCTGAGGATTGCCAGCCCCCTGTTAATACACCAATAGTCAATCAGACTGCAAACTGCACAGTGGGGAACACTCAGCCTCCATTGATAGATTCCTTCATCGAATCAATTTCGAAACCCATTGCACAACCCATACTTCAAACGCATAACAGTGCAGTCATAGGTCTCCAAAACCTCCAGGCCTCCCTACAATCATGCCCAGCTAAAAGGCAAAGCACTAGGCTAGCATAAAAAGCTGCTAATAATGTGGGCAAAGGCACTATCCAGATTGCCCATGAACTTCTAGTTAAAAAACTGGGAGATCTGTCAGGGGAGACACAAGAGCACATCCCTGATGAATTTGAATTTTATGCACGGCACTTTGCAAGGCCGATGGAGAGGAACACCATGGAGGCCATTCAGGGGCTCATCAAGCAGGCATATCCGGGCAAGAAGACGGGCCTCAACCTGTTGGGTGCGGCCAGCGCTCCAGTGATGTTGGCCTAGACGCCAACAACTAGTAGCACCATGATCAATATCGGACTCCACTGGTAAAGGGGTAGGGGCTGGATGCCCACTTAAGCTAGTTCAAGTTGTCGCAGTTATCCTAGTTCAAGTTGTCACAGTTTGTAGGGCTCTGTGTGCCCATAAGCCATAACAGTGCTTTCATGCACCTGGATCTCCATCAGATTAGTGCCTGCTTGCCTGTGAGCCTTCGGCCGAGAACCTGTAAGGTCTGGACCTTGGGGGAGCATACTGACTTGCCTTCGGTCACCCCTGGTTGTGAACTATATGGGCTTGTCCCCATCAGCTTGGACTGCCTTATGCTAGCAGTTAAATCGTTTTTGTTATGTCGGCTAAAAACTGCAACATTATGTGCTGGAATGTTAGAGGTTTAAACGATGGGGCAAAGCTGGCATCAGTTAGAAGCCAGATCATCTCCTCTGGTGCCACGGTGGTTTGCTTGCAAGAAACAAAAATCAGCAATTGGACACACAACCTTCTGGTGGACACGGTGGGCGCCGATATGGCGAGCAACGCCGTATCTCTGCCAGCAGTAGGAGTCCGCGGTGGCATCCTCGTTGCGGCATCAGAGCGTTTCTTCACCCTAACACAACCTTTCCTAACACTCAACACAGTAACAACCAAACTAACAATGCTAGCCAAGAATAAGGAATGGTCAATTTCTAGGGTGTATGGGCCGCAAAATGAGGCGGATAAGATCCTATTCATGCAAGAGATTCTGGACCTACGACAACATGTGCTTCCGGCATGGCTACTGGTAGGGGACTTCAATCTAATCCTTAGTGCCCAGGAGAAGAATAACAACAAGCTGAATCTGTCATTGATCAACAGATTCAAAGTGACAATAGACAACCTAGAACTCGCAAGGATCGAGCTTAGAGGAAAGAAGTATACCTGGTGCAACGATCAACAGTCGCCAACCATGACAAGAATTGACCACATCTTTGCATCCGTGGATTGGCTGGAGGTCTTCCCAAGAACTGATCTGCAAGCCCTTGCTTCCCTTGGTTCTGACCACTGTGCGTTACTCCTCCTTGGTGATGTGAACTGCGACTTCTATAGGGGATTCCATTTTGAGGCACACTGGGCACAGATGTCGGGTTTCAAGGACACAGTTCATCAAGCCTGGAACAAGCCGGTGGACACTCAAGACGCCATACTACGACTTCATGTCAAACTGCTACGCACGGCTAAGGCACTTAGAAACTGGAGACGCTCATCCCTGGGCAGATGGAAACTCAGTTGGGCGATACTCAACATAGTGCTAGCAAATTTGGAAAAGGCACGGGAAGATAGAGCCCTTACATTGGAGGAGATGGAATTCAAAAAATACCTAAAATCAAAAGCGTTAGGTATTGCGGCAATGCAAAAATCTTGAGCTCGCCAACATTCAAGGTTAACATGGATCCGCAAAGGAGACACCAATACACGTTTCTTCCATTTGCACGCAAATATGAGAAAAAAGAAATCCTTCATAGCCACCCTTGATGGGGAAACCGGGTTGGCCATTTCATAGGAAAACAAATCAACCTTGGCGCGCACTCACTTCTCCAGGCTAATTGGGACGCCGAGTATAAGAACTAAGGCCCTAAACTGGAATGAGCTTGATTATACTCATCATGATCTGGATGACTTAGATGCACCGTTCACCGAGCAAGAAATTGAGGCTGTGATTAAGGAAATGCCATCGGAAAAGGCACCCGGCCCTGACGGTTTTATTGGATTATTTTATAAGCAATGCTGGTCAATAATTAAGCATGACTTGGTAGAAGCGATCATGGGTTTTATACTCACCGAACAGCCAAGCTGGGGCTAATCAATGCTGCCAACATTGTTCTTCTACCTAAAACCTCGGATGCGTCATCCTTATCGGATTACAGACCTATAAGTCTCATCAACAGTGTCACAAAAATCATCACAAAAATCCTCGCAAACAGATTAGCACCACACATGAACTCCCTTGTTTCAAATGCACAAAATGCTTTCATCAAGAAGAGGTGCATCCACGATAATTTTATCTACGCACAACGAGTAATCCAACTCCTACACAAGAAAAAGAGACCGGCCCTCTTCATAAAACTTGATATCTCGAAAGCCTTCGACTCAATTGGGTGGACCTTTTTGTTGGAGGTCCTGGAGAACTTAGGTTTCAGCAGAAAATGGAGAAACTGGATCTCAGCCATGCTCGGTTCGTCAAGCTCAAAAGTCTTGATCAATGGTCAGCCGTCGATGGAGATTAGGCATGCTAGGGGTTTACGGCAAGGCGACCCCTTATCACCACTATTATTCATCCTTGCCATTGATCCGCTACAACGCATCATAGAAGCGGCTGCAAACAAGGGTATTCTGAAGCCGATACTGCCAAAGGCGGCCAACCTACGTTGCTCATTATATGCAGATGATGCGGCCATATTTGCGGACCCAAACAGCCTGGAACTCAAGCACCTACATAAGATCCTAACCTTTTTGGAGATTGCTCAGGCCTCAAGATCAACATCGCCAAAACAGAAATCTTCCCAATTCGGCTAGAGGACAGCACCGTTAACAACCTGCTCCTCAACTTTCCTGGGAAGGTCGCCAAATTCCCAAGCAAATACCTTGGCCTACCCCTTCACGTTAGGAAACTACGCCGTATAGAAGTCCAGCCACTTATAGACAAGATCGGAGCTAGACTACCGGGTTGGAAGGGTAGATTATTATCCACGGATGGGAGGGAAACCCTCATTTAGACAGTGCTCACTGCCCAACCAATCTACCATATGACCGTGTTCCCGGAACACAAATGGTTGATCGAGAGGATCGATCGTCTGAGACGGAGTTTTCTATGGAGGGGCGAAACACCGGACAAAGTGTATGGAGGACATTCTCTCATTAATTGGCCAACAACATGTCTACCCAAAGTGAAAGGGGGCTTAGGGATCTTGGATCTCGAACGTTTCGCGCGAGCTTTGAGACTTCGGTGGCTATGGTTTCAATGGCGGCAAAAGGAAAGAGCATGGAACAAGCTAGAACTGCCCTGTGATAGTCGAGACAAAGAGTTATTTGCTGCCTCAACGATTGTTACAATTGGTGATGGCAAATTTGCCAAGTTCTGGACATCATCCTGGGCACAAGGACAAACTCTCCAAAACATTGCCCCGACATTGTTCAGAAAAGCTAAAAGAAAGAACATCACAGTCCAAAAAGCGCTGCAAGATAACAAATGGATTGGACACATCAGCCCGGTAGTTTCTGCAGTGGAATTGCATGAATACGTCCTCATTTGGGAGTTGGTGCATCGGATACAACTCGTTGAAGGTATGGAGGACAGCATAGTTTGGCGGTGGACAGCAGATGGAGAGTACACAGCACAAAGCGCATACCGAATCCAATTCCAGGGGACTTTTAGCAAGTTGAATCTGTCACCGGTTTGGAAAGCAAGGGCCGAGGCCAAATGCAGGTTTTTTGCATGGACCCTGCTACATAAAAAGATCCTAACGGCCAACAATTTAATAAAACGCCATTGGCCAAATGATCCAATATGCAAGCTCTGTACAACTGAACATGAAACCCCCACACACTTGTGCAAGGATTGTGATTTCACCAAACAAGTCTGGACCTTTCTGAAACGATGGTTTGGCCTCACAGCACTCAACGCGGTGGCAGTCACTAGTTCCCTTCACAAGTATTGGCGGAGATGCCGGGCTAAGATCGACAAATCCCAAAGGAATAAGTTCGATGGAGTCATGATCTATTTTTAGTGGAACATATGGAAAGAGAGGAACAGAAGAACATTTCAGAACAAAAGTTTACAACCGGAGGAGGTGGCTTTCCTTTGCAAAGAAGAAGTGGACCAATACCAGCTAGCGACAAGGTCCTTTGCGCAGACAAATCAACAATAGCAGTAGTGGTAGCAATAGAGTTAGTAGTGTTTTAGTTTTCATCAGTTGTTGTTCTTTCTCTTTTTATCTCTCTCTCCCTTTGTGTCAAGTTCAGGTATAGAGTGGTGGTGTGCTAGGTGGGTAGTAGAGTTATAGTGGTGTTGTAATCCTGTAATTACGTTACCTTTTTTTTCTTTCTTCGTCTAATAAAAATTCGGCAAATCTTTTTGCCGCCTTTCGAAAAACATTATAGCCCATGCAAGAGCAGAGGTTGTATATAGAATCCAGATATCCAGTAGAACTAACTAGGAAAAGTCGGATTACAATAAGTGGGTAGGAGCAAACTTGACTGAAGAACCGAACCAGAGCAGACCAGCACCAGACCACCAGAGCATACACCACTCTGCTTATTCCTTGATACTGAAAAGGTCCGTTGAGCTAAAACCTTGGCGACGCAGGTGCGCGCCCAACGCTCGAGAGCAAGACGTGACGGCAATCCGATTCCGATCAGTGGACATTGACGACGAGCTTCATCCCGGACTCGCACTCCCCTTCGGCATCGCAGATGAAAAAGAACTTCCCGGGCTGCCCCAGCACCACGTGGTCGTTGCCGGAGGTCAGCACCCGGGCGTTGTCGGGATCCACACAGTCGTTGTAGCTCTGCTCGTCCACCACCACCACGTCCTGCCCCGCGTTGTACCGGAACACTGCGAGGCACGAACCAGCCCAGCCAGCCAAGTCACCACGCGCCTCGCGCGTCGAAGCGTCATGCCCTGCATGCCAATTGCAAGCCACAGTTACGTTTACGTACGTACGTACCGAGCGTGTCGCCGACCTTCAACTTCTTGCCGCTGGCCCAGGCGACGTAGTCGACGGCGACGTCCCAGCCGGAGTCGTCCCCGACCCTGTACGTCGCCGCGGACACGGTCGCCGGGAGCAATGCGGCGGCAGCAGCGACGGCGCCCATGGCTGCAGCTACCAGCAGTGTCCTACGGTAAGCCATTTGACACGGAATTGAAGCGGGTGCCGGGGCCGGTGCGTGCAGTCTTTGGCGTTTGTTGCCCGGCCGACGAAGCTGCTGTGCGTGTTTGGCATCAGAGTTGAGCGCACATGTATGTATATATATATACACCACCTGATCCTGACCTGACCACCGTTCGTGTGCCTTCATGGTTTGTGAGACCACCGGTAGCGTTGGCTGCTTGGCAACAGGACGCGTCGATTGTGTCCAGCGGTACGGTGTATCCAATGCGACTTGCACGGCGGCACGCGACGACGACACGACACGGTCCACGGGACTAGAATTCGTCATCTCGTTGGCAGGGCGCATGTGTTCGTTTGTTTGATCGCAGAGTTGATCCATTCAACTGTGATAAGCATGGCGGTGTTACCAACGGCACCAGGCACACCCCTGAAGACAGCGCACTGTAGCCCATCCGGCAACAGGCGCCAATTAACTGGAGAGCCCAAGCCCAGGCGTTCGACCCGCGTTCCACAGCTCACCAACAAGATCGCTGGAGACGACTAGGTCCGCTGAAGCCAGCTAGCGCCTGCGTGCGCAGTGTAATACTTAAGAGGAGACTAAATTGTAAACCAAACTATTCTCTATCTAAGCACTCCTTCCACACACGTTTCCTCTTTCTTCTTCCCCAATTCTACTCCTATCCCCAACTATCTTCTTCCCGATGTACTCCGTTCCTATCAGGTAGTATCATAATAGTAATTACTCTAATGGTTGATTCTTCTCCTCCGGAACGGTGGATCACCACAACCATGTACACTTTAGTGTTTATTTCTGTGGAATTGAATGCTATTCATTATTTAAGAATCATATTTCATTTCAAATCAGGTTGGTGTGGGATTGAGGCTAGAAATAGAGAGGGGCCAGAACACTGTCAGTAATCTAAGGGTCTGTTTGGTTCAATTGTGAGCTGAGAAAAAGTGCTATGAGCTGTGGGTTGTGAAAAACCTGATGCGAGCTATGTGTTATGAAAAAAAGCTGTAAATATGAAACCTACCCCTTTTCTTATCTCCTTACAAACAGTTGTGAAACGTATCTCTATTTATGTCCATTCGGAATAGCTAAAAGCTGAAAAACCAAAAGCAGGGTCCAAAGTGCTACGGAAATTGTACTACATGAAAGTAGCTGCTTCTAGATAAGTAGCTTCCTACTCTACTTGTTTGGTTGGTGTTTTGCTTTTTGACAGCCGAAACACTTCCAGTAGATGAACTAAACATATTCTGAGCATTCTGCTGCAGGCTGGGACGTAGTTGAAGTGTTGTCACCGATCAGAGGTTGTCGACAATAGTGAGAGCCCTCTCATAAGGAGCCTTTTGTGTGGACTTATAAGAGGCGAGCAGAGAAAATTAGGCCGTCGGGGGTTGCGATGAACTTGACGTACGTTTAACTTGTAGCCGCAGGCGTGTGCTTCTCCGCGTAGCGGTGCGCGACGCAGAAGGTTTCACCGCAGCAGCACCGGAACCCCGGCCCAGCAAGCCCACCTTCTTGCGGCCGGCACGCCGAGCACCGGTTCGCCGCCGGCTTCGGGGGCTCCGGCTCCGTGGACAGTGCCCGGGCCGCGGCTGCAACGGCGCCACTGTCAGGAGACGACGTCGACGACGCGACGGTGGTGGCGGCGCACGCGATCTTGGCCTTCTCCGCCGGCGCCGTCGTCTGCTCATCACCGTCGTCGTCGTCGTCGTGGGAGCTCTGCTCCCGGCGACCGCGTCGGCGGCGGACTACAAAGGTCGGGGACGACTCTGGCTGGGACCTCGGGGTGGACTATGACGCCTGGGCCAGCGGCAAGACATTCAACGTCGGCGACACGCTCGGTACGTGACCTATCGCGACATCTGCAGTCCTGCATGCATGATGTTGACGTGCGCTCGCGATTCACCGACTGACCGACTGACGCGTACGGGTCGTGATTCTTCGCAGAGTTCGTGTACTCTTCGGAGGCCACCCACAACGTACGAGGCGTGCACCGTGCCGAGCGACGCGCCGACGCTGACCTCCGGGGACGACCGCGTGGTGATGGGGGATAGCGGGCAGTGGCTCTTCATCTGCGGGGTCGAGGGCCATTGCGAGTCTGGCATGAAGCTCGCCGTTAACGTCCCGTGATGTGATCAGTTGATAGCCGCGCGCTGCTTGCCACTTGTTTTGCTTGCTCTCGGTCTCGGCTGTCATCTGCGCACGACTGGAAGCCTAGAGAGAATACAAGACCTTCAGTTTTTAGAGCGCAGATTTTAATTTCGATATACGTAGCGGTATATGTACGTATGTTCGACGTGGTCCAGTTATTTAGTTCAGATCTTCACGTTTGCTGAACTTAAACTAAATTCACATGGGTACTTTAATAAATCCAAGTTCATTTTTATTACTTTTATTAGTGAAATATAGAAGCATTGGAAGCAAGTATGCAACCAGTGGCACATAAAAAATTACTCTCTCCATCTATAAATACAAGGGATCTTAGAACTTTCAAATAGATGTACATATCAAATGGCCCCAGAAGTGAATTGAGGCTCTAATAATAAATCAATAAACCTTAACCTACTAAAACTATTTCACCTCTACCACAAATCAGCCCTAAATAAAAGAACTAAAAACAAAATATTTCACCTCTACCATATCCTTAGTTGAATAACCGCACTAGCAAAGAGTTCATAGGAGATTTAAAAAAAATGAGCTTTTTACCTGTATGGCCTAGGAAAAAATAATACATCTTCCTTGTGTGGCCCTTTTTTTTTTAATTTGAGCTTACCTGTATTGCCTTTAAACAAAATTTTCTTTCTTCTATGACCTTAAATATGTTTTGAGCACTTGACGGTGTTAAGTTAAGGGTAAAATAATCATTTTACCCCTTGCGAAAAAATAAAATGCAGAGTTTTGTTTGTCTCTTGTACATTTGGAGTAATATTATGCAAATAAATTCACACATAATCAAGTACATAAATACATTGCAATAAAATGAGCTTATCAAATGCATAAAAAATTACACAAATGCATTGCAATTAACCATAGTTTCATCCACACATAATTAACGTCACACAAATTAAAAGTGCGATTTCAAACATAATTGGTCTTACATACAACGAGCTGCAATCGGGCTATTGCCAGACTCCACTATTGTGCGTAGTTCACTAGAACATAGCACTACCACCAGCAACACAATCAAGCTTTCAAAAGGAAAAAAAAAACACAAATGACACGCGGCACTGGCGTATACAAGCAAGTATGCGGATTCGTTATCTTGTCATCTTTCAGGCCGCGGTCACCTCCTCCACGAGCCGCTGGAACTCGGCGTGAACCGGAACAGGCGGTACAGGAGCTGGTAGTCCGAGTCCTCCCCGTCGTCCCCGTCGTCGTCCTCATCATCGTCGGGGATCTGCGCGAACTCGTGGTGCGGGAAGTCGACCTGCGGCGGGTCGTGCGAGCGGAGGATGGCGCGGTCGAGGGCCGGCGGGAGCGACAGCGGGAGGCCGCGCGCCGTCTCGCCCCACGAGTTGGCGAACTGCATGGCGCCGACGCCATCGAACATGCAGTGGTTGATGGCCAGCCCCAGCACGAAGCCGCCACACTTGAACGTGGTCACCAAGCATGTCCATGGATCGATCGCCCATTGTTATCGTACCTGGGTTGCAAGCAGCGGCATCTTGAGTATGTTCTTGGCGCCGGGGACGCTGTACACGAGCCTGCCGAGCACGGAGGCGTCTGGGTCGGTGACATCACCGATGTCCGCCATGGCGCAGTCCGCCTCAGCCTCCACGAACACGGCGCCGTCGCCGTGCAGTCCACGACCAGCTTCCCCTCGCCTGATCGAGATCGCCAGCCGCCCAGCGAGCGGGTAGTAGTGGACGAGCACCTTCGCTAGCGACTCCCTCAGCACGTCGCGTGCGCTAATTCCGTCGCCGGAGCCGTCTGCTGCCCTGAAGCAGTACACGGTCTGCACGATGACGGCGATGTTCTGGTCCAGGTTGGAGAGGTAGTAGCGACCGCTGGGCGTCTCCTCCGCCGGCGGCACCAGCGACGGCTCCCCCTGCTGCTCGATGCGCAGCTCGAACACACCCTGCAGGAGATCCAGGGGCCGGAGATCCCCGTGGCGGCCCCTGGCTGCCACCATAGGCGCCCTGGCCGGCTGCGGCGGCGTCGGAGCCCTTCCCCATCCTCGGTCTTGTGTGTTTCCGCTTGCTCGGTGTCGGTCTGGATCGGATGCCACGGTACGGTAATGATATACAGAGGATGTCCGACTCGCGTCGGACGCTTCGTATCCACTCGCTCGCCTGCATCCACTCGCTCGTCTCCTCCTCCATCTTATCCACTCGCTCGTGCTCGCATGCCTCCTCCTACGAGCTGCTCCGCCGCTCTAACGCGCGCCGCACTCGCACGCCTCCTCCCCCATACCGGCGAGCTGTCCCTCCCTTCCTTCCTCCCTGCCCCTTCTTCCTTCCTCCCCTGCTGCGACCTCCAGCTCCTCTATGCCGCTGGAGCCGTGGGCGATGGCGGCAGCTTCCGGCGAGCCGCGAGCCGCGCGCGTCCCCTCCCTCCCTGCTCTTTCTCTCGCTCTCTTACCTCCATGTTTCCAGAGACGAGGACGACAGTGCGGTTCCGACGAGGTAGGTGGAGAGAGATCTCGATCTGAGGCCTCCCTCCCCCTCCTTCCTCTCTCTGGATCTCGATCTGGTCCCTCCTCTTTCTACCCCTCCTCCTTCTTCTTCTCCCCCTCCTCTGGATCTAATGGACGACGGTGCGGTTCCGACGAGGTAGGTGGAGAGGGATCTCGATCTGAGGCCTTCCTCCCCCTCCTTCCTCCCTCTGGATCTCGATCTGGTCCCTCCTCTTCCTACCCCTCCTCCTCCTGCTTCTTCTCCCCCTCCTCTGGATCTAATGGTATGGTGGTGGCTAGGGCTCTGGCGAGCGGGTTCAGATTTCGTCGTCGTTGCAACGGTTCTCTGTGGATGTTGCAGTAGTTTTGAGTCGATGTTGCAGTAGGTGTTTAGTGTTGTTGTAGTAATATGTTTCACTTTGTTTTAACAACTGCAGCAAAATGTTTCAGTTGTTTTTCTTGTGTTGTTTCAATAACATGTTCAAGGTGTTTCAACTCCATCGTCCCAGTGTTGGATCTTTTTTGTCTTTTTTGTTGTTGTAATTCATACGTTCATGGTGTTTCAACTGCTTGAATCTATTGTTGTAGCAGTTCGTCGGGCATTGTTGCAACACCACGTTTATGGTGTTTCAACGTCTTCACCATTATGTTGCAGCGGGCATGCGGGAGGGCGAGCTGAGGGGGGGGGGGGAGTTGTAGTGGCGAGTTGGCAGCGGGTGGATCCTGTGCGCTTGGAGCGTGGCGTCTTCCGAGCGCAGCGAGTGGAGGAAGGACGGGGCGGGTTCCCTTCACTCTTGCTGCGGTTTCCTTTTTTTTCCTTTCGTGCGGAGCGGAACGGGCGGGGGCACGGGCGGAGTTGGGGGAGCGTCCGGACGCCCCCTGTAGCCGGGCGTCCGTGCGCTAGCAGTGCTCGCCACGGTATTGGCAGAAACACAGAAGGGCAATTTAGACATTTGGATTATCAAAAAGTGGCAAATTAACTAAGTACCCTAACAGACTTGACAAAATGCCATAAAAAAGGAAATTTCCTATCGGGACCATACAGGTAAGTTCAAAAGATAAAAGGCCACACAAGAAAAATGTATTTTTTTCTAGGGTCATACAGGTAAAAAGCTCTTTAAAAATAGAAACATATCTAGTGCATCACACTAAGATAAATCAAGTCAAGTCTATCAAAAGTTTCACAAACAGTTTCAAAACACGCAGCAAAATAAATAACGAAACTAATGCTCATGAAGGAAAAAAATGGACATCCAGTGATATCGAGTAGTTATCATGCATTAGCCCTGCAACATACTGGAGCACCACTTAGATAGTGTTTGGTTGGATTAAGTAACACAAACGTAAGCCATTGCTTGATTTGTTTGGTTGGTCTTTGTAACAGTAACAGAGCGAGCAAGAACAGCAGCACAACAGAGTGAAGCGTCTTAAAATCTGCAACGATGTCTAGATCCGAAAGGAGGACAAATCCCTGAAGAAACAGTAGCGTTGTGGGGCAGCGCCACCTCTCCCTTCACCGACGCCATGGATGCACACCTTCGTTGGAGCAAGCTACTCACTCAGCGGACGGATGTCGTTCCTCCTCGTCTAGATCGGAAAGGAAGAGGAATCCTGAAGAAACAGGAGCGCTGAGGAGGGCAGTGCCGTCTCTCCCTCCATCGATAACATGGATGCGCACCTTTCCTAGAGTAAGATGAAAAGAGAAGAAACTATCTCTTGTCTCAACATATATCTCGCTTAGAAAATAGGGTAGATCGTGGACCTGCTCATAAAGATTGAGAGAGGGAGAAGAGAAGATCTAGAATAAAAAAAATCATTTACATGTAAGGTTCACATAATAAAATAGCAATGACATGACATATATGAGCTAGCTGTTGTCTCATACTGTTGAGGACGTCCTTAGTGAAATACTAACTCTATTCCAAAAATAAGTGTTGTTCTCGCTTCTCGATGAGTCAAACGTTTTTAACTTTAACCAAATATATACAACAAAACATTAATATTTATAATACATAATTAATATCATTAGACATATCGTTCAATCTATTTTCTTAATAAACTTATTTGAACGTGCAAATGTTGCTAATATTCTTTACAAACCTAGTCAAATTTAAAAAAAAATTGAGCGGCATGAATATTATAATGATACTTATTTTGAGGCAGAGGGAGTACATGCTAGCACATTAGGGTTAAGTGTGAAACCAATGGACTATGTTAAGTTTTACGAGGTGGGAAAATTTTGAGCACATGTTTCGTGCTATCACAATTTTGATGGACATGTATGCAATGGCTGAGCCTGAAGTGAAATATAGGCGGTCAGTTTATCAATTGAATCCATATGTACATAGATAGTGGAGAAATTAATCTTAGTAGTTGTAATTAACTCACAGTATATAAAATACAAGGCAAAATTAACTACAGGACATTGAAAGTTACTTCTCTTTACTAGTGGACATGTAAAATGGAGCGATTTGCTGGTGGACATTTTGGTTGTTGGTAAATTTACTCCTGGACGATGCGCCGAATAAAATATTTATTTCTTGGTTAGAAAGAGAGAGTAGAGCGGTGAAATGTCCTTTTTGTCCCTTTCTTCTTCCTCTCCCTCCCTTTCTTTTGTTTCTCCTTCACACCAGATCCCCGCCTGGCCTGTGAGCAGCAGCAGGCATGCAGCAACGGCAGGGAGGAGAGGGTGCAGCAACAGCGGGAGAGCAGCGTGTGGGTGTGAGGTAGCTGCGGGCACGTACGATGGCAACCTGCGGGCGGACGCACGTGACCTGCCGCTGTGGATGCGGGCGACCTGTGGACCTGCAGGGGCGGCTGCGGACCTGCGTGACCTGCACGTGGACGAGGCAGCCAGCAGGCCTAGGCCGGCGGCGGCGCGACACCCACATGGGCGGGCGCGCGTGCGACCACGGCGACGGCGAGGAACCGGCGAGTCCCGGTCTCGGGGACCCAGGCGCGCGGGGGACCGGGGCCCGAAGCAGACCCAGGAAGCGCAAGGCGTGGGCACCGGCGAGCTCCGAGCTCACAGCCATGGCAGCAGCACCGGCCGGAAAGAAAAGAAGGGAGAGAGGAAGAAGAAATGAGAAAAAGAACATTTCACCGCTCTTTTCTCTTCTTCCAACCTAAAAATTAATATTTTATTCGGCACAGGAGCAAATTTAACGACCACCAAGTGTTCACCGGAGCAAACCTCCTATGAGCTAGTATGTTCGACGTGGCCCGGTTGTTTAGTTCAAGTCTTCACGTTCGCTGAACTCAACAAAATTCACGTTGGTATTTTAATATACCTTCAACGTGATTATAGAGACTGAGATTCATGTAGGAACTTTCAACAACAGCTCATGATCGGCGAGCAGCTCGTTCAGTTCCGTGTGTGCCATATGTCCACATCATGGTTCATGGGCACATTTAGGAGTGTTTGCTTCCGCATCTTAATTTTAATCTCTATCACATCGAATGTTTAAACACATACATAGAGTATTAAATATAGACTATTTATGAAACTAAATATATAGATTGAGACTAATTTGTGAGACGAATTTTAAGCCTAATTAGTCCATAATTTGACAATGTGGTGCTACAAGAAACATATGATAATGTCAGATTAATTAGTCTTAATAAATTCATCTCGCGGTTTACTCACGGAATCTGTAATTTATTTTTTTTATTAGTATCCGAACACCAGACACCCCATATAACATCTGATGTAACACCAACTAAACTTTAGTCCCTGTAACCAAACACCCTCTTAGACCGCAAGGCTTATCGCGATCCAAGCTCTGCTTGCTCTCAAATCTCAATAAGTACTAGTCCTATCCACATGATTTTGATTGGAAGCCCAAGATGCCAGGGAGATGCACATCATATATTTTTTATTAGGTACAATTTGGACGCACATACTTCACACTCACACTACACCCGCACACACACGCGTGCGCGTCTATACACACAAAGAAGAGATTTGGAGGCGACGTTGCCTCCGGTGCGCGGAAAACGCGTATTACCACCGAACGCGCACGCGTGCCTCTACCTTGTAATTTCTGAAAAATTTCTAAAAAAAGGTGCAATCACCAAAGTTTGAACTCTGGTGGGTAGCATCCCACTGAACAGGCCTACCACTAGACCACAGGCCCATTCGCCACATCACATTTTTAGATAATGCAACAAATGTTCCGACTTCAGTTTCTCACAAAAGAGAAGCACAGACCAAGCTTATTACAAACTCACTCCAAAGGAAACTGTGCAAACTAGTTCCCAAGGTGATAACTAAAGTTCCAGCCATTTGAAGCAAAAATAAACATGGCTTTTGACTCTAAATTTCTACACGCATCTTAGATAAGCACGCTGTGTTCATCCAGCCATTGCAATGGAGCCCAAAACCGGAGCTAGTATGTCGCCCTGAAGAGTACCTGCAAAAAAGTTTTTGGTTGACAACACCAAATCATTCCTTGTGAGCCAAATCACCCAACTAAGGGCTGTTGCACCTGTCAATAATAAGAGATTGTGTCTTTGTTGACCCAACTTAGACCAACCTCCAAACATATGGGCTATGTTCCTCGGTGGTCTCAAACCAAAAGCACAATAAACCATACACCATAGGGCCTTATTGACAATACAATCGAAGAATAAATGTTTTATGGTTTCCATTGCAAAAGCTGCAAACCTTATTACCATTCCAATTTCTTTTGGCGAGATTATCCTTTGTGAGTATAACCTCATTTTTTAGGAACCACAAGAAAATCTTAATTTTCAAAGGGAGTTTCATTCGCCAAATTTCTTGCATAACCTTAACCCCATTAATGACAATGTGATTGTACATTGATTGAATTGAAAAGGATCCATTTTTATTGAGCTGCCAGACAAATTTGTCTGATTCCTCACCCAAGTTGATGTGTTAAAGACGTGCGACTAGATCATGCCATTGTGACAGTTTATTCCTTGTTAAAGCCCTTCTAAAGGAAACATTTAGAGGAGTAGACTGTAAAACCTCATTGACCGTTGCATGCTTTCTACGTACAATACCATACAGGTCTGGGTATTGAGTTTTAAAAACTTGGTTGCCTAACCAAATATCCTCCCAGAAATTGATTTAGGTACCACTATTTAATTTAAAGCAATCCAATCCAAGGAATTGGTTCTGGACACCCATAAGACTACCCAAAAATGGGAATCCCTAGCTTTCTTCTCAATTTGGCTCAATTGTTTATTTTTCATATACTTATTTCTAATCAATTCTGGCCACATGTCATCGTCATTGCAAAGTTTAAAAAGCCACTTACTCAAGAAGCATTTATTCAGTAAGTCTAGATTAAGCGTACTCATTCCACCCTGTTCTTTTGGACATAAAATGGGTCACTTAATCAGTCTATATTTCTTTTGTTATCATTATTCTGCCAGGAAAATCTAGATCTATACATGTAGTACTACCTCCAGTACAACACTTTCTGTCACTCCAATTATTTCTCACCCAAAGAAAAAACCCAACAAACTACTCTTCAAAAAAAAACTAATGGAATGTAGCCAGCCAGCCAGCCACGCAGCCACCTCAAGTCTGTGCACTAGTGCACCAGTCCTATCCAATGCCATAATTTAGCTATCATATATAAACTACTTATTTTATGCAAGTAACCCCTACCGTACGAGCGTGCCCAAAACATACTAAAATGTGTAGGCGTAAAGAAAACGTGTCCAACATAACTCTACGTATGTGTGTATATACAAAACTTTATGTGGCCACTTTACATGCTTAATATATATACATGTTAGCTACGTGTTTCATTAGAAGACCTTCTGAATTGTGTAACATAGTTTTAGTCGAGCTAGCATAATAAGATATTACCTCTTAGTAAGTGAAAGGTGCACCGTAGCAATGTCCCTATCTGAATCTATATAACATTGTTCGGAAGAAAGAGATAATGGTTTTCGAAGTTCTAAATAGTATTCTCCTAAATATCTCATTTAAAAGGGGAATAATAGGGATCAAACTGTTAGAATGGAATGACTTAGCGGTACGTTTTGCGAATGTCAGTTTACGATCAGGCAGAGACATGGCTACTTGGTCTTTGAACAAAAACAGTTCCAACTCGATTAGCTCTATGTACAAGTTCTTGACTAATACAGGCACCAACTTCCCATAGAAAATTTGGCGGTTTAAACTACCTTTAAAAATTAAAGTCTTTATGTGGTTCCTTAAAAGAAGGGCATGTCTGGTGCAGTGGGAGAGCTGTCTCATTGAGTCATCAGGTCGTGGGTTCGAAGCAGTCTCTCCACAGATTTTGCGGAGGGAATGCTTGCCTCGGTTTTTCTCTTCCCCAGACCCTACTCGTGTGGGAGCCTCCGGCACTGGGTCTGCCCTTTATGTGGTTCCTTAAAAGAGGTGTGATACTAACTAAAGATAATCTTGCTAAGAGAAAATGGTAGGCGAGCAAACTTTATAGCTTCTATAGTGGCCATGAAACAATTCAACACATATTCTTTGATTAAGACTCTTTGGTGGTGCTTATTTGTTGTTTTTGGTATTGTTCTACCTATAAGTGTTATGAACCTTTTTGAAAGTTGTTGTAACGTAAACAGGGAGAAAAAGAAAATAGATTGTTTTTACTAATAGGGGCAACAACCTTCTCTTGGTCCATTTAGTTGACAAGAAACAAAATTATTTTTGACAATTGTAAATCTAAAACTTTGTGCAGGACCATCATTGGAGTCAATTGCGGCGTTGTGATGACAAAATAAGTTTATTTGGCGTGTAAGACATTTTTGTTTCGAGCATTTGTCCTGTAATAACTTTGGTTCGAATCCTTATTTGTGCGGATGAAACTGGATGTTTTTCCATCATCTAAAAAAACTATGCAGGGCGGAGACTTATAATCCAGTACTAGAAACTAGAAAAATTGGAATGATATGATAATAAGTTGATTTGAGCAAACTTGACTGAAGAACCGGACCAGACCAGACAACCGGAGCATACATACATCACTCTGTTTATTTGTAAGTTGGTACTGAAAATGCTCTGAAATGAAGGCCCATCCACCCATGTATCCAAACCCCTCGCGAACTACTACTACTGCAGTCGCAGGTGCGTGGCCGACGCTGGAGAGTGGAGAGCAAGCAACGAGGCGGCGTGACCTCGCGTCTCGCCGTTGAAGGCGGCAATCCGATCAGTGGGCGTTGATGGCGAGCTTCATCCCGGACTCGCACGCCCCTTCGGCGTCGCAGATGAAAAAGAAGTGGCCGGACTGCCCCAGCTTCACAGCGACTGCGTTGCCGGAGCTCAGCACCTGAGCGTTGTCCGGCGTCACGCAGTCGTCGAAGCTCTTCTCGTCCACCAACACCACGTCCTGCCCCGCGTTGTTGGGCCGGAACACTGCGAGGTGCGAGCCAACCAGGCAAGTTAGTCACCACGTCCTGCCCTGGCAAGTGCCAACCACAGTTACGGTTACATGTACGTACCGAGCGTGTCGCCGGCCTTGAACTTCTTGCCGCTTTTCCAGGCGTCATAGTTGACGCCGACGTCCCAGCCGGAGTCGTCCCCGACCGTGAAAGTCTTCTTCTTCGCGGTCGCCGGGACGAGCAATGCGGCGGTAGCGGCGAGGACCATGGCTGCAGCTGCCAGCAGTGTCTTACGGGAAGCCATTTGACACGGAATTGAAGCGGGTGCCAGGGCCGGTGCGTGCAGCCTTTGGTGTTTGTTGCCCGGCCGACGATCGATGCTGCTGTGCGTGTTTGGCATCTGAGTTGAGCGCACATGAATGTATATATATACACACACACCACCTGATCACGGTCCGTGCCTTCATGGTTTGTGAGACCACCGGTAGCGTTGGCTGCTTGGCAACAGGACGATTGTGTCCAGCGGTGTATCCGATGCGACTTGCACGGCACACGACGACGACGAGGCGACACGGTCCGGGTGGCCTGGATTCGTCGTCTCTTTGGCAGGGCGCATGCATGCCGCATGGGTTCGTTTGCTGGACGCAGAGTTGATCCATTCAACTGTACGTGACAAGTTGGCGAGCCGCATGGCGGTTAGTGAGCGCCGGCGGATCGAGCACTGGGCTAAACCCTAAAAGAGGAATCTGACTACTCAGCACTTGGGTGTTTCAGGGTATCTGACACCCGAGCAGGCCCTGTCGGCTGGCTGAAAAAACAGCTGATGCTGATTTGTTATAAGAGAAAACACTATTTAAACACATGATTGAGAACAGCCAGCTGCAAGTACAGGAGGGCACTCCCGGCCAGCTGCGCGCACGGGAGCTGCTGAAACAGTAATCTGTAAGAGGAGTGAAAGAAGCCGCAGCCGGCTGCGACTTATTTTAAGTGCAGCTGAACTTGATTCTATGAACCAAATAAATGTTATCAAAATAATACAAAAATATTAAACGGAACAAAAAAACATCCAGATTATTTGTCTGGAAACCAAATTTAAAGATTTCAAAAGAGAACCAAATTAAACATATAAAAAATAAAAAAGGCAAAAAAATCAGATAACTATTCAAGTAATTTTGACAATTCTTATTTACGAACAATCAATTTACAACACAGAACTTACACCCAAACAGGAATAGCAAAATATGGTCTAATGAGATGTAATTTGCAACTACTCAACCAATGCAGATTAGACGTAATCAAATCGAAGATAAGCTATTATACTGAGTGCGTCACATATATGTCCAAGGTGAGTGGCACGCGTTGTTTGAATAACAGCTGCAGCAGCAAGATGACCACGAAGATATATGATCCTCGCCTTGCATTCGAGCCGTGCGTCTGGTGGAGAGACAGCGGCTCAGCCACCGTGCAGTCATCCTCAGCCTGGCCGCTAAGCCGGACATTTTTGCCATCCAATTTTTTCAGCTTTTGTAAGGCGAGCGTGTGGCCCCACCTGAACTCGTAGCTTATGGTGAGGATGGAAGCCAAAAGCAGATCCAACGAACAAGAAACCGTGTGATGGATCATATCAAATCACCCGAGTGAAGTATAGCTTTACTAATGGACTTGCTAGCGCCCGGAGAGCGTTAGCGTCCGGATGCTGCACGTACAGGGAGCGAACGAGCGCCTAGCGTGTCGGGCTCGTGAGGGAGTGCACCAGCAGCGGGCCCGCGCAGCCGGCTGCTTCCCACGCGCATTCCTTGTGCAACACCCGATCTACTTTTGAAACATCCAGATGCAACAGTTGCAACATACAGAAAAAGACAGATAAAATACTTGAAACAAGTGTCTAAGACACTTGTGAAAACGTCTGAAAAATGTTTGAAAATCATTGCAAACATATGCAATATTCAAATGAAACACTTACCAACATACTTATGAAACACCTGAAAACACTTGAAACATATGCTTGCAACAAGCATGTATATGCAACATGCAGATCTACTTTTGCAACATCCACAAAATATTTGCAACATTCGTCTGAAAAAGATGAAACATTTGGAACATACACTTGAACATACGTGTATAGTCATTACAACATATGTAGCATCCCAATCTAATTTTGCAACATCGATATACAACACTTGCAACATACCTCACTTGAAACATACTATTGCAACACGCGCTTTTAGCGTAGCATCTGCTTACTGCTTAGAAAGACGAATGGAGGCTAATCAACGCGGAGCTCGACGCTGGTGCGGAGCTCGAAGCCACGAAGTGGCATGAAGGTCACCGGTGTAGAGCTCGTCAGTGGCACGGACCTCGATAGAGGTAGACAGGCGGATGTGGAGCATGGTCGCATCGAGAGACACGAGTCCAGAAGCAAGCTAGCGAGCGCGAGCGGCATGGGCGAGGGTGAGGTCTGTCCCACGAGCGGGCGACGCGGGCGAGGTCGAGTGCGGGTCCATCCCGACAGACGCCGCGTTTCCGTTACTGTGAAAAGGTACTACAGCGGTAGCGGCAGCCGGCGTGCTCAAGCTATATATGTCGTGTCGAAGCAGGTGCCTGACGAAAGCTCACGGTTACGCGCCTCCGAGTTCGTGAAATAATCCTGTACGCCTACTGCTATGGATCAGTTGATGACGCGAGAACGATGCAAAGCCTACATACGTCTGCGGTATTCATATGGAGACATATGAAAGGATCTCTGCCGACGCACACGTTCGGTGGTGCACCGTGCACGGCGGCCATCGTCCAACTAGACTAGATGAGCCTAACCGGCAGCAGATCGATGGTCTCACAAAAGCCAAAATCAAACACCAGAGGCTAGTGCTGCCTCCAAACTACTAGCTAGCTAGCTAGCTACTGTATCACAATGCTCGTTCCTCCTTGCTGTCTTGTTCAAGTCTTCTTGGCGATCTTGTCGGCGACCACGACCGGGTTCACTGGGCTAAAGCCTACTACGTAAAACAGTACTACAGCGGTTTTTTCAGAAGAACAAAAGCAGCTAGTCCAGAGCGTCTTGTTGTGCGGAATCTTCGACTTCCCCTGTCGTTACCTTGGCATTCCGCTGTCAGTCCATAAGCTGAAGAAGGCCGATCAGCAGGCACTAGTTGATGCATGCGGTCGCTTCACGCATCCCGGCTTGGAGGAGAAACTTTCTCAATTTGTTGGCAGGTTTTCTCTGGACGGGAGGTGAACAAGCATTGGGAGGCAACTGCCGCGTCGCTTGGCCAGTGGTTTACTGGTTTGTCGGCCACGAGACATGGGAGTTCTGGGCCTTGTAGACCTACGTCGTTTTGGCGCGGCCCGCAGGGCACGGGCTTTGTTTGGATGTTACCGTATTCATCTTGATGAGTGAAACTTCAATTAAATTTCACTCCAATCCAACCCAACACATTTAGATTGAGGTGAATACGATAACATCCGAACAAGGCCGCACCTGGGTCGGGTTGCCTGAAGCAACTGAGCGTGCGGTCCACTGGGCATACTCGACGGCCACAGAATCTGTCCTGGGTGATGGCTGGACATCGTTGTTTTGGATTGATCAGTGGATAGGCGCGGAGTCCATCAGGTCTCTTGCGCCGGCCATCTTTGTTGTCGTTCCAAAGAGATGCCTGCGTCGCACAGTTGCAGAGGCGGTGAACCAGAACGCTTGGGTCCTCGATCTTTGAGGGGCGCACCCACAGTGCATATGCTTCTGGATTAGTTTCGAATTTGGGACCTAGTGCAACGAGTTCAGCTCAACGATGGAGTCCCAGACACGCTCACCTGGAGATGGTCCAATGATGGAGTCTACTCTGCAGCCTCAGCATACAGGGCGCTGTTTGTTGGTTCAGCCAAGACCTTGGGAGCTAAAGAGCTGTGGAAAATTAGCGCCCCTGCAAGGGTGAAGCACTTCCTGTGGCTAGCCATGCACAAGCGTTGCTGGACTGCGGCTAGCCGGCGAAGACATGGCCTCCAGGACTCAAACTCCTGTGTGCTGTGCGACCAAAAACCTGAGGAGATTGATCATTTGCTGCTGGGCTGCGTATTCAGTCCTCGGGTTTGGGCCATTATTCTTCAGCGGATAGGCTTAGGCGATCTTGCTCCTCAGAACCACAAGTGTTTCTGGTCGTGGTGGCTGTAGTCTTGAAAGATGGTCGCCAAAACGTCGAGGAAGGGATTCGATTCTTTGGTCGCTCTCGTCGCCTGGAAAATCTGGAAGAAAGGAATGAGTGGACGTTCAATAGTCGTCAGTGCCCATAGTGCGCTCATGTCCAGGCCATTGCCGAGGAAGGTACAGTTGGGACTCGGCAGGGTTTAAGCATTTGAGGCAGCTGCTTCCCGCGTCGCCAAACATTGTATTTTCATAGTATAGTCCCTTCGTTTCAGTCTTTGTTTTGCGGTAATCCCCGTTATGTACTAATAAACTCTACCCCTCTTAATGAAATATGTGCCTCATGCACTGGCAGAGTTACAGGATGGGCCACGGACCACCTTGTAGATTTGGCCCAAAGTGTAGTACCCCTCGGTATTCGGTCGTGGACTCTGCTAGGCTGGCCTATGTGCTTCTGCTGCCGAATCCCGATCGAGCCTGAAAACGAAGTCCAAGCGACGTCCCCGTCTCCGCGACCTGCACCTTGCTCTTCTGATGAGTTCTGACTCCAACCTTCCAAAATCGTACTTGATGACTCGACGATCTGTATTTGCAGCAGTTGAGCAGCCGCCGGCCACCCGGCCAGACGTCAGACTCAGAGGCAAGGCTAGCAACGCACAACCTGTATGTTGATCTTGATATTCTTTCTTCTTTACTCGAGTTCTATCACGTTTCTCTCTCTGTATCAAGTGATTAAGCCCTAAATTGCTAAAGTGCTAACAGGAGATAATCATTTAATCAGCAATCTACAGTCAACTTCAATTCAATTCACGGCAAGTATTGCATCTGCTACAGCTATAGTGCTACGGCAATTCACGGCAAGTTCTATTTCATCACAATTTTAAAATTTTATTGTAGCACTTAAACAATTTAGATATTTAATTGAAACATTGGGCTTGTTAATTTCTCTTGCAGATTTGTTGAAAATGAAGAGGAGTGGTGATATCGCCTCTCTTTTTCAGAAATATGAATCAAAGAAGAATGCTTCTTCTCCATCTCTTTCTGCATGATTATCTAGTGACTTTTATTGAGCAGGATATCTTCTTACAATTGAGTGAAGAAGAGATCATCAACACTTTCATGGCTATTAGAAGGCGTAGGCCTGACAAGAATAAGAAAAAGTAGTGACATATTGTTCTTCAACTATTATGGGTACGTAATATTTCAATTCTACGTTAAGAAAGTTACACTTATCTATTTTATGAACTTTGTATGCCCTTTTTTAATTGTGTTTTGTACTTGTGCACCGACATGTTAAATTTATAGCGGCTAAAAAAAATTTTAGACAATGGACCACCATAGTTATAAATCATAGCTACGCCACTGACCTCATGGTACTGTAGAAAAATTATGAAACTAAAACTTTGTGTAGGACCATCACTGCAGCGTTATGATGACAAACTAAGCTGATTTGGCGTATAAGACTGTTTTTGTTTCAAGCATTTATGTCCTATAATAACTTTGGTTCGATTCCTCATTTGTGGGGAGGAAGCCGAATGGTTTTCCATCGTCTAAAAAATCTATGCAGGACAGAGACTTAGCGCCGAGACATCCGATCTGGGCGCTAGCGTCCGAACACTACCCACACACGGAGCGAACGAGCGCCTAGCACATCAGGTTCGTGAGGGAGTGCATCAGCAGTGGGCCCACGCCGCCGCGAATGCCACCCATGCCGCACCGACGTCGTCTGTGCTGTCGGCCGTTTCCCATGCACATTCTATGTGCAACACTCAATCTACTTTTGAAACATCCAGATACAAGTTGTAACATACAGAAGAAAATAGATGAAACACTTGAAACAAATGTCTGAAACACTTGCGAAAACGCCTGAAAAACATTTGAAAACCAGTGCAAATATATGCAACATCCAGATAAAACACTTGCAAACATATGTATGAAACACCTGAAAACACTTGAAACATATGCTTACAACATGCATGTATATGGAACATGCAGATCTACTTTTGCATCATCGAGATCAAAACACTTGCAACATTTGTCTGGAACTGATGAAACATTTGGAACATACACTTGAAACATACGTGTATAGCCATTACAATATGTGCAGCATCCCAATCTACTTTTGCAACATCGATATACAACAGTTGCAACATATATCTGAAACATCTAAAACACTTGAAACGTACTACTACAGCATGCACTTTCAACATAGCATCTGCTTGCTGCTCGGACGATAATATTAGAAATATGATAACATATGTTAAGATTAATGAAGCCATGCATCACACCGTGTACCCCTAAATAAATTATATCTTCCCAAAATAAATTTAATAAAAATAAAAGCATCCGTATTTAGTATTAAACCTAGAACTTAAATGTAGATAGACAGTACAGGCTCCACTACCAGGCCGAGCTAGGCTAAGCTCTCCTGGTTTTTCTCGTTCTCTCGACTCTATAATTGTGTGGAAGCGCATTTCATCCGCAATCCTAATCTCTCTTTGGGCACTTTACAGACATGTTTTGTAACGCATGCTTGCTTGAGATCATAGTTTTTATTAGGAATAAATCGGTGGTCTGACCGGAGAAAACTAGAACCGGAGGCCTCTGTCGATTCGGTCTAACTAAATTAAAGATCGGGTGTGCAACTAAACTGGAATAAACAGGTTGAACTGGTGATTTTTTTAGCAGGAAACGGTTGAAAGCCGGGCATAGAAAACTGCTTGCTTGAGAAGTTAAGATTACTGGAAAATCACATCCCTCAAAATAATCAATCAGTCAAGAGACATGAATGATTGATGATGTTCAGTGTTGACTATGCTTCCTCTTTTTTTTTTTTCAATGTCCACACCTCGACTGCGTCTACATACTTTCCAAAATTGCCGCGCATTAACACACTAAAAAAGAAGTCATACTTGCTACTCGCTCCTAAAAAAAAACAATTCTGACATATGCTCTGTCAAATTTTCTAGGTTTGACTAGTGCACCGTCATTCGCCAAAAAGATGTTGATCGATCGACCGTATCCAATTTCTACTATTGTGTGAACCGCTAAACCTTAAGCTATAACCTTGATCCGGTACTGACTATCGCTGCATACAAATTTCTCTTTGGTTTGGCATGGGATGATGGGATCATCCATGCATGCATGCTTGCTTTATGATGCATTTTTAGTAGTTTATAGGATCAGATTTTCCTTGAATTTGGAGTGCATTTGCTAATTATTCACAGTCCTCTGCGTTCACGTGCATGACACATGAGAAGTTGAATCTGATAGTCTCTCGATACGGTACACCGGTAGTAGAGCGCGCCAGCGAATTTTCCAATGGTGACACCGTGACAGTGCAGATCACCTTCCGCGAAGCACATGAACGGAGGAAGGGAAGGAGAAATGCCAATTCTGTCACTCTCGCCAAGCAACCACAAGTCAAGAGTGACCAGCAAGTAGGCCTACCGCTACCGGGGCTTGCTGCGGACTTTTGAGAGCAGGACACACAGGCGCAGGCTCCGGTATATCGTCTGACCATTTTCTTTGTGATGTCATGGGTGACGCATCCATTTTCAGACCCACAGTCGATTCTACAAAACCTAAAGATATGTTTTGCGTGGTACTCCGTGGTAGTAGGAGATTCGTAGTGCAGCCGTTGCTTTACATCTTATCGTGGGCCAGTCAGGACTAGAAATGGATTTATAGAAAGGTAACAAAAAGAAAAAGGGTTCCCCCACCGGGAAAAAAAACTCGTCCATCTGGCACATTGTTAGTGGCTAGCAAGTAGAAATGCTGGGCTCGAAATATCTTTAAATAATTTGGGTTCAGTGCTTTAGCTGCAGAAGTGCAGGTTGTAAGCCTGCTTTAGGAGAACGTATAAAGTGAATGACATAGGAGCAGGGTGAGTTTTTTTTAGATGAAAGGGCATTGTAGCATGTTTATTTAGGTGAGCGGATATGAATGGATATTGACATCACAAATATACAATTTGACTATTTAGATGCGTACATAATATTGGGCGTTAAATATCTAGACTTAGATATGGACAGATCTAAACTTCTCTAAATAGATCAGACTTATATATGGTCCAAGGGTGGGAAACACATGGTCACATCCTTTTTTCAGACAAGATACCATGCATTAGTCTTCCAGAATAGCCCGCCCCTTTGCGTGGGACTTGGCATGATTTAGACGTACGTTTGGAACGGTTTCAAATAGCTCTGGGTTGCTATAGTATATAGAGGAGCCAAACAAAAATATTAGCTTCACTATCTCCTAATTTATTTTAAGGAGCAGTACATCAGTAGACGGAGAAGCTAGAGCTTACTTACGGAAAAGCTAGAGCCAGAGCCACTTAGAATTCTATCAAACAGGATCTTAGTTACAATAGATTATTCTAACGGCTTTAGATTTCGGAATTCAAATAAATATATCGTTCTTCGCGAACCATTCTTTTGCGTTTCGCTCCTGGTAGAGGTGTGGAGCCAATGGAATTATATATAATAATTAAAGCATCTCATGATGTGGCTTGGATACTATATTAATTTCCATTATCTAAAAGAATCTGTTAATTCGCTTTTGTATCATCCACTAAGTGCGTGGTGGATTAGATCTTGATCTGGACGCCCGAAATAATTAATGATTTTAGGCGATCTCGTTGCTTGATAACTTATATATCATAGTCATAGATCGGAACTAGTTAAAAAATTGCTGTGATCGATCTTGTGTTTGGCCGGCTCTCCTGGCAAAGTCGTTGTGGTTTAAGTACACTTAACGCTAACCTCATACGCTGAGCTATCAGTTGGAACTTTGGGTGGAGAAGGAACCGCTGCCGGAGCCAGACATAGGCCCTGTTCGGCAGGCTGTTTTTTGGCTTATAAGACGGCTGTGACTGATTTGCTGTGAGAGAAAAACATTGTTCCACGGCTGATAAACCGTGCTGATAAGCTCAGTCGAACAGGGGGATAGCTAGCTAACTACCTGGGTGGAAGCCGTGTCCGGAGCTTGATAGAGTAGTTACTACTCCCTCCATTTCAAATTATAAGTCGTTTTTAACTTTTTTGGACATCTATTTTGCTATGCATCTAAATAAATAAAATGTCTCGATACATGGTAAAATGAGTAAACCAAAAAAAAGTTAAAGCGACTTGTAATTTAGAACGGAGGGAGTATTATTACTAGAAAATTCTAGCTGTTTGGCTGATGATTTTTGCGGCTGATAAGCCGGCTGCAGATATTTTATTGTGAGAGAAAAATATTGTACCATGGCTGATAAGCCAGGCTGAAGATGACAGGTTCTCAGGCCGGTGCGGATCAAACAAACAAGCATATCCATAATCCATGCATGAGGCTCATCGCCCACGTGTACTTGATGAGTGACATGATTGTTTTGAATTGTGAGCCCTAAGCCGGCACATTAGCCTTGTACACCCTCCCAGTAACAGAAGGAGTGCGATTCAACTTTGTTTAAGCCAACCCATCTCAAGTCTAATTACCGTACTGATCTTTATGGTATCGAATAAGTATATATATGTTTGTGTTAATTACGAAATATATTTTTATAATAAATCTATTTAGAACATAAATATTGATATTGTTTTCTTTTTGTGTTAAACTTGTTCCACTTGTTTTGGGACCAAATAAAAGGGAGTAGTCGCGTCAGCCAGGACATCACGCGGAGTCATGAGATGGAGCAGTGAGTTTCGCCGAGATGTACTACGTTAGGAGCACGTACAGAGGACACACGATACAGCGTCATGGCAACTGCTGGTGTCGTTAACCCGCCAACCAACCGAGCCAAATCCGATCCTCACCCTCACCCTCACCCATTCCCATTGCTATCGGCATCCGTGTACGTCTGCAGCCTGCAGGTGATGTCCGGGATCTCGGCACGGACGATAGCCTTGCCGGCCAGGCTGTGGCTGCCGCTCGTCTGGCTATCCGGCACCAAGAAAACGACGAGTGGTCATGGGCGGAGCGGATGGGATGGATCGAAGACGAGACGGTTCTCTCGCTTTGCGTCCCTTTGGGTGGTGGATAGATATCATCGTCTCGCCGGGTGGCTGGGAGTTTACGTCGTGGGCGGGTCCGGTTCAGACGCCGCTGGCCGCACCAGGCCAGGACTCCGGTGCCAGAGCATGCCTTCCTTGACGGCCCACCAAGGAGACGGGAAGGCTAGCGGCGCGCGCTGTGATCTGGCCAAGCGACGCTACACGTACGTGCTCACCCATTTTATTATTTCATGAATTCTAACTAAAGATACGTGCAATTCATAGTCCAGCGGTTTTTTTTTGAAGAATATAATCCAGCGGTTTTAGAAATCGCTATTTCTCGGCGCTCACGTCACCATCCTGGCTTAGATTCTTAGTGTAGGTTTAGCAATAGATTATTCGATTAGATTTCCAAATTCAAACATATCGTTGGTGGAGGCGTGGAGCCAAGGTGTACATCTCATGATATGGACATGGAGGCTTCGATGTTTATATTCCATTTGTTAATTCATTTTTTTATCATACACTAGCTAGGTGATGGATTAGATCTTGATCTCGACGCCCAAAATAATTATGAATTCTTGGCGATCTCCTTGCTTCAAAACTTATATAACATGGATCGAGACTAGTAAAAAAATGTTTTTGAAAAAGTACCGTATGTATAAAAATATCTAGAAATGCTGTGATCTTGGGCTGGCTTTCCTGGCAAAGTTATCGTTTAACCTCAGACCCTGAGCTATATCAGTTGGAACCTGAGTGCAGAAAGAACCACTGACAGACAGACAAGCTAGCGACCTGGGTGGAAGCCGTCTGGAACTATTAGCTAAAGCTGAAGATGGGTTCTCCTATCCTCCTCTCCTGCGCGGATCAAACAAGCATACATATCCATCCGTCTCATCCCCACGTGTTGGCACCGGGGTTCAAAATTTCGGTGAAATTTCACGAAATTCGGTAATTTCGGTGGTGGCTGGAAAAAAAACTCTGAAATTTTTAAAGACACTAATACATGTGCTATATAACTCTAGACTTATATTTTTTTCTATTGTTTACAACAACAACAACAACAACATAGCCTTTTATCCAAGCAAGTTGGGGTAGGCTAGAGATAAAAAACAACATAGCCTTTTATCCAAGTAAGTTGGGGTAGGCTAGAGATGAAACCCAAAAGAGACGAGAAACAGGGAGACACAAAAAAGGACATAAAGGGAGACAAAAGAGGTCACGGTTCCGGCACGTTGATTGCCAATCTCCAAGCGCTCCTATCCATAGCTAAATCCTTAGAGATATTCCACTCCTTAAGATCTCTCTTAACGGACTCGTCCTAAGTTAGTTTAGGTCGACCTCTACCGCTCTTTACATTATCGGCCCGCTTTAGAACTCCACTACGCATCAGCGCCTCAGGAGGCCTCCGTTGGATATGTCCAAACCATCTCAACCGATGTTGAATCAGTTTCTCCTCAATTGGTGCCACCCCAACCCTATCCCGAATATCGTCGTTCCGAACTCTATCCCTCCTTGTGTGCCCACAACACCAACGCAACATACGCATCTCTGCTACACTCAATTGCTGGACATGTCGCCTTTTTGTAGGCCAACACTCAGCACCGTATAACATAGCCGGACGAATCGCCATCCTATAGAACTTACCTTTCAGCTTCTGAGGCACCCTTTTGTCACAGAGGACGCCAGAAGCTTGACGCCATTTCAACCAGCCGGCTGAAATTCTATGCCTAACATCTTCATCAATGTCTCCGTCCTTTTGTAGCATCGACCCTAAATACCGAAAAGTATCCTTTTTGGCCACCACTTGCCCATCGAGGCTAACGTCTCCCTCCTCATACCTAATCGCGCTAAAATCGCACCTCATGTACTCGGTCTTAGTTCTACTAAGTCTGAACCCTTTCGACTCTAACGTGTGCCTCCATAGTTTTAACTTCCTATTAACCCCTGCCCTACTGTCGTCAACTAGCACCACATCATCAGCAAAGAGCATACACCAAGGGATACCACCTTGTATGTCCCTTGTGACCTCATCCATCACCAAAGCAAATAAATAAGGGCTCAAAGTTGACCCATGATGCAGTCCTATTTTAATTGGAAAGTCACTGGTGTCGCCATCACATGTTCGGACAAAAGTCACTACATCCCTGTACATATACTTGATGAGGGTAACGTACTTAGTTAGGACTTTGTGCTTTTTCAAGGCCCACCACATGACATTTCTCGGTACTTTGTCATATGCCTTCTCGAGGTCAATAAAGACCATGTGCATATTATTCTCGGTACTTTGTGCTTTTTTTCTATTGTTTATATTGCATATTATTCTATTCAATAGATGTGTAGTCATAAATCATATTAATATTTGTTTAGATCTATTTTTTAAAAAAACATACTTCATGTGCTAATCTCTAAAAAAAGTTTCGGTGAAATTACGGCCGAATTTCGCTAAATTCTGTAATTTCAGTGGTGACTGAAATTTTTGCGATGCTAAAATTAAAAACCTTGGTTGTCACTTGCTCCAGCTGCAAGTACTAGTTGTAAAAGTAATTAGCCACTTGAGTGACATGATGGTTTTGAGTTGTGACAGAATCCGATCCGATCCCATTCCAAACTACTCCCTCCGTCCCAAAAAAATATCGTTTTAGTTTTTCAGACATCGTGTTTGACCATTCGTCTTATTCAAAAAATTTATGTAAATTATAAAATAAATAAATCATTATTGAAGTATCTCTAATGATAAAATAAGTCATAACAAAATAAATAATATTTATTAAAATTTTTTGAATAAGACGAACGGTCAAACACGATGTCTGAAAAACCTAAAACGATACTTTTTTTTTTTGGTACGAAGGGAAGGGAGTAAGTAGCTAGCTATCGCCTATCGGATGGGCGGCAGGTGATGTCCGGGGTCGCGGGACGGATGGCCTTTGCTGGGCGCGAGTGGTCGGTCGGGGCGCGCGTCTCTCGCCCGCGGGATCGGGTGGAGACGTGGACCTGGAGTGGAGTGGAGATGGGCGTTTCGCGCCTTATTATTTGGCCCCGACCGGATGATAGATATGGGCGGCATCGTCTGGTCGGGTGGCCACGTCGATCCTGTAGTGGTGGTGGGTTCGCTTCCTTGACGGCCGCCCGCCTAAGGAGCCGGAAGGCTAGCGCCGCGCGCTGGCGCAGACCCATTTTCATGAATCTAACTAGTATACGTAGTGCAATTCATAATCCAACTGTTAGAGGTCGTTATTTAATTTCTCGGCGCTCACGACATCACCATCCTAGCTACCTTCTTACCATACCTCTAGCTCTTGTTAAGGTTACATGCGTGTGCATCCCGCGAGTGCGTGGGTGGGGCAAGATGCATATATACAGTGCCTGTTGCTATCGAGTTATAGCGGAGCGGTTCTTTGCTTAGCGACACCTTCATCGACTATATTACATCTTTATTTGTCATCTTGTGTTTGCTTTGTTTGTTAGTATTACAGTACGCAACAAAAGGGCCTCGCACTATGCCCTAGCTACTTATTACTAATTACTAACCAGAAAACTCCAGCACAAAGCAATGGCTTCCGGCCGCCGGTTTCCCCCGATGAACTAGGAGACGGATAATAATAATATATATAGTCGCTCTCGCCTTGATGGATCATATCGAATCTTTTGACTTCGCGAGCAACTAGGGCCTTGTTCAGTTACCTGAATCGGCGACGGCCGATTTTGCATAGTGCGGTACTGTAGCACTGTAGCACTTTTGTTTTTATTTGCTAATAATTGTCCAAATATTGATTAATTAGGCTCAAAATGTTCGTCTCGTAAAGTACAACAAAACTGTGTAATTAGTTTTTGATTTTATCTACATTTAATACTCTATATATATGCCGGTATTTTGATGTGATGGGGAATCTTCTTTTTGCATAGTGGATTTTGGAGGTGAATTTGGGAATCTAAACAAGGGCTAGGCCGGCTGGGTGCCCTGCATACATGAACAAGCCACGGACACTACTCACTCAGGTTCTAGACGGCATATGCCGGAATTGTAGTTAGCAAACCATCCGTGGCAGTGTGGCACAGGCCTGCCTGCCGGTTCACCTGTTGCATTGTATTGTATACTACACACTACACGGCTACACCTGACCTACCTGCCCCGTGCAGAGTCCCCTCGCCATCCGATTCCGAACACACGACTCCATGTGGCCAGATGCTCTCTGCTTGTACAAAGCTGGAATCTGACAAGGCTGTGGACCTGTGGTTTGGTATCAGTGTACCACTAGACCAATGCTACTACGCTACCATACCATCACAGAATAATGGTTCTGTGCATGACCGATGGATACGCTATCCATCATACATTCACACTGATACTGTACTCCTAGACCTGCACAGTGCGTGTCCAGCGACGTACGACTTAGAATTTAGAGACCCCTCGCGGCTCGCGCCGGTCGCTTTCCACTCGCCGGCGTCAGCACGTGCATCATCACCCACACGACCCCGGCGCCGGAACACCCGCCGCTCCGTGTATAATAGTAGACGATAGGCGCGCGCGTGCCGGGGGAGTGGAGCTAGGCAACTCGAGTCGTCAAGAAGGCTGCAGGTGGAGATGGGGAAGGCGGTGGCGACGGCGACGGCGACGGTGGTGCTGGCCGTGAACGGCAAGCGGTACGAGGCGGCCGGCGTGGACCCGTCGACGACGCTGCTGGAGTTCCTCCGCACCCAGACGCCCGTCAGAGGCCCCAAGCTCGGCTGCGGCGAAGGTACGTGCCCGCCGTCACCATGCTCGTGCATCCTTGTATGCTATAGCTTCTGCCTTTGCCTTCGTCGATTAATTCGCAGCTGAGCTCCTAGCTTGGTTGCTAGAGAATCATCGTCATCTGAACATCAGGAGAGCAGGCACGAACGGTAGCACGTAGCTTCCTTGAAACTTGAAAGCGATGTCCTAACCAAGCTTTAGGTGGTGAAGCTATGCTGTCCGATCCATACATGAGAGTTCATTTCCTAGCCTCTGTGTCTTCCTAGTAGAGGAGAATAGGTGGCGAGGAAATTCGCGTACACGTACTGTGGGCTTCACCGTATGTTCACCGCAGCATAGTTTCCTGGTTCTTCTCATGGGCCCCTTTTTGCGTCCCTGTTCCTGCCCTGGCTGCCTTCGATTTTCCCGTTTTCGTCCCCAGTTTTCTTGGGACGTCAGAGCCGTCTCACGGACGCGCCAAGAAGCTGAGAGCCATAGAAAGGCACAGGACATCCCACTAAAAATTCATACAAGTCTGTCTCCCAGGTACCCTCTCTGATCAGAGAAAAATCAGACACAATATATTATATCGTCTTCAATTAACAGCAACAACAACGAGATTACAGTGTTCGCCACAAAAGACAGAATACAAGACGACCAAGAACTGAAGAGAAACAGACGAAGAAACTAAACATACAGTCACAGAATCACAGCACCCACAGATTGAAGACCACTCTGTTTTCGACAGGCAACTGCTAATCCAATTCTTGCTTTTCAGGTCTTCATCGTATATCATCAGAACACCAGAAGAAAAAAAAAAGCAGGAAAAATTGCTACGGATCACTTTCTAGGCAGTAGGGCCAAACCTTTTTTTTTTCTTGCCCCTTCGTTTGCTGTAGATCAAGTACGCAATATCTCGAAATGTCAGGTTCAATTATTGCGACGTTCCACCACAAAATGGCACCTTTACACCCTGCATCAGGAACAGTAGCTGCAGGGAGCGCGCTTTGCACAGAACAGTTGTGCCAACCTTAAGCAACTCGCATTTTTTTATGTCGACAAATTTTTTCAGCGTGCTTAGGGGGAAAAAAGAAGCTAACCTCTTTGCCCTTTTTTGAAATTTTTCGTTGTTACAGGTGGCTGCGGTGCATGCGTTGTCCTTGTCTCAAAATACGACCCGACCACCGACGGGGTGACCGAGTTCTCAGCGAGCTCCTGCCTGACGCTGCTCCATAGCGTGGACCGCTGCTCGGTCACCACCAGCGAGGGCATTGGCAACACCAAGGATGGCTACCACCCTGTGCAGCAGCGCCTCTCCGGCTTCCACGCCTCCCAGTGCGGCTTCTGCACGCCCGGCATGTGCATGTCCATCTTCTCTGCGCTTGTCAAAGCCGACAAGGCGGCTGATCGACCAGCCCCGCCTGCCGGCTTCTCCAAGCTCACTTCCTCAGAGGCTGAGAAGGCTGTCTCCGGAAACCTGTGCCGGTGCACTGGGTACAGGCCCATCGTCGACGCCTGCAAGAGCTTCGCAGCCGATGTTGATCTTGAGGACCTGGGCCTCAACTGCTTCTGGAAGAAGGGTGATGAGCCTGCAGATGTCAGCAAGCTGCCAGGCTACAACAGTGGTGCCGTCTGCACTTTCCCTGAGTTTCTCAAATCTGAGGTAAAGTCCTCGATTAAGCAGGTTAACAGTGCTCCAGTTCCTGTTTCTGAGGATGGCTGGTATCGTCCTAAGAGCATTGACGAGCTTTACAGACTGCTTCAATCTGACTCCTTCGATGAAAATTCTGTGAAGATAGTTGCTTCAAACACTGGGTCTGGGGTGTATAAGGATCAAGACCTTCATGACAAGTACATTGACATCAAAGAGATCCCAGAGCTTTCAGTCATCAACAGAAGCAGCAAGGGTGTTGAGCTTGGATCAGTTGTGTCCATTTCTAAAGCAATTGAGGTGCTGTCAGATGGAAATGTGGTTTTCAAAAAGATTGCAGATCACCTGAACAAAGTGGCCTCTCCATTTGTTCGGAACACAGCAACCATAGGTGGAAACGTCATTATGGCGCAACGGTTGCAATTTCCATCAGACATTGTGACTGTACTACTAGCTGCAGGTTCAACTGTCACTATCCAGGTGGCTTCCAAAAGGCTTTGCCTCGCCTTGGAGGAATTCTTGCAGCAGCCTCCATGTGATTCTAGAACCCTGCTACTGAGCATATTTATCCCCAATTGGAGTTCAGATGGCATCATCTTTGAGACTTTCCGAGCAGCACCTCGTCCACTTGGCAATGCTGTCTCATATGTCAATTCAGCTTTCTTGGCAAGGACTTCAGTGGATGCAGGATCAAGGGACCATCTCATTGAGGATATATGTCTGGCATTCGGTGCGTATGGAGCTGATCATGCTATTAGAGCTAGGAAGGTTGAAGATTACCTGAAGGGCCAAACAGTGAGCTCGTCTGTTATACTTGAAGCTGTTCGGTTGCTTAAAGGGACTGTTAAACCATCAGAAAGCACAACACATCCTGAATACAGAATCAGCTTGGCTGTCAGTTTCTTGTTTACCTTCCTATCTTCCCTTGCCAACAGCTTGAATGAATCAGCAAAGGTTAATGATCCCAATGGGTCATATAGTAATGGAGCCACAAATGGTGCCATCGAGCACTCACCGGAGAAGCAGCTTAAGTTTGACAGCAATGATTTGCCAATACGATCAAGACAAGAAATGGTTTTGACTGATGAATACAAGCCAGTTGGCAAGCCAATTAAGAAAGCGGGGGCAGAGATCCAAGCTTCAGGTATACAATCTTATTTCCAATACACAAACAAACATGTTCATAAGATCATCATAACTTTTTTCTTCAGCATACACCGCAAAGAAACCATATAATGGTCCTTATGTTCATTTCTGACACTAATTTTAGTCATCGCTGAACTGTCCAATAAGCATCACCCCTAAACATTTTTAGTGCCGGCAGTTTCTTCACAAGACAATGCCCTTAACCATATTCCTTTTATTGACACAGGGGAAGCTGTGTATGTTGATGATATCCCTGCTCCCAAAGATTGCCTCTATGGAGCATTTATCTACAGCACCCACCCTCATGCCCATGTAAAGGCTATCAACTTTAAATCATCTTTGGCTTCACAGAAGGTCATCACAGTTATCACCGCAAAGGATATTCCAAGCGGTGGACAAAATGTTGGTTCCAGCTTCCCGGGGTTGGGAGATGAAGCACTTTTTGCAGATCCAGTTGCTGAATTTGCTGGTCAAAATATTGGTGTCGTGGTAATGTTTCCTTACTGCATCATGTTGATTTTTCCTTGCTGGTCACAAACCATTTATATGTTTATGTCTCTCCAACCTTACTGCATCATGTTGATTTTTCAATCACTCAGATTGCTGAAACACAGAAGTATGCCTACATGGCAGCAAAGCAAGCCGTTATTGAGTATAGCACAGAAAATCTGGAGCCACCAATTCTGACAATAGAAGATGCAATCCAACGAAACAGCTACTTCCAAACCCCCCCATTTTTAGCTCCTAAGCCAGTTGGTGATTACAACCAAGGGATGTCTGAAGCTGATCACAAGATTCTATCAGCGGAGGTACATACTTTGTGATGTTTAAAGAGGATGTATACTTGACTTTCCCACAAGGGCAAACAACTCATGCTTGGCATTTTTGTTTCTGCAGGTAAAACTTGAATCCCAATACTATTTCTACATGGAGACACAAGTGGCGCTAGCTATTCCTGATGAAGATAACTGCATAACCATCTATTCTTCAACACAAATTCCTGAGGTCACGCAAAATGTGGTTGCAAAGTGCCTTGGCATTCCATTTCATAATGTCCGCCTCATCACCAGAAGAGTCGGAGGAGGCTTTGGTGGAAAGGCAATGAAAGCAATACATGTAAGTCCTAAACAACTAGAGCTTATGCTGAACTTTTCTATTTTCAGTTACCAATGTACAGTGAACTAATATTCACACATCAGATTGAGGAAAAATGTGTTATAGATGACTGAATTTCCTCTGTCAGGTTGCATGTGCATGTGCGATTGCCGCATTCAAGCTACAGCGTCCAGTTCGGATGTACCTTGATCGCAAGACAGACATGATAATGGCAGGTGGTCGACATCCTATGAAGGTGAAGTACTCTGTTGGGTTCAAGTCAGATGGCAAGATCACAGCCTTGCACATTGATCTTGGGATCAATGCTGGAATATCGCCAGATGTGAGCCCAGTGATGCCACCTGCTATCATAGGTGCTCTCAAAAAGTACAACTGGGGCAATCTTGCATTTGACACCAAGGTCTGCAAGACAAATGTCTCATCAAAATCAGCAATGAGGGGTCCTGGAGATGTGCAGGGCTCTTTCATCGCTGAAGCCATCATTGAGCACGTTGCCTCAGCACTTTCAGTCGACACTAACACCATAAGGAGGAAGAACCTTCATGACTTCGAGAGCCTTGTGGTGTTCTTCGGAGATACTGCAGGTGAAGCTTCTACCTACAGCCTAGTTACCATGTTTGATAAGCTGGCCTCCTCTCCAGAATACCAGCGCCGAGCTGAAATGGTGGAGCACTTCAACAGAAGCAACAAGTGGAAGAAGCGTGGCATTTCTTGTGTGCCAATTACATATGAGGTCAGGCTTCGGCCAACTCCAGGCAAGGTGTCTATCATGAATGATGGTTCCATTGCTGTTGAGGTCGGAGGGGTTGAGATAGGCCAAGGGTTGTGGACAAAAGTGAAGCAGATGACAGCATTCGGATTGGGAGAGCTGTGTCCTGACGGCGGCGAAAGCCTACTGGACAAGGTTCGGGTTATCCAGGCTGATACATTGAGCATGATCCAGGGAGGGTTCACCGGTGGGAGCACCACTTCTGAAACTAGCTGTGAAGCAGTTCGACAGTCGTGTGTTGCGCTCGTTGAGAGACTGAAGCCAATCAAGGAGAATCTGGAGGCTAAGGCTGGCACAGTGGAATGGAGTGCCTTGATTGCTCAGGTGAAGATAAGCTTGTAAATTCCAATTTTCTCACTGCCATGCCAATAAAACAAATTGTTTAAATCCTTGTCTCCTTCCTTTAAGACATTAACAAACGACAAGCAATAGCAGTAGCAATTTAGTGAGGAGATCCCATGATTCTGAGGAACACAATATTTGTCAGTATTTCAATTGGTCATTTTGTTGCTCATTTGCAGGCAAGTATGGTGAGTGTGAACTTATCGGCGCATGCATACTGGACCCCCGATCCAACTTTCAAAAGCTATTTGAACTATGGAGCTGGCATTAGTGAGGTATCCAAACTGCATGAAAAGCACAGCAAGCGCAGTTATCAAGCCAAATTGTTGGAGGCTGCACCTTTAGTCGTGCTTAATGCTGACAGATGATTGGTAATTTCATCACAGGTGGAAATTGATGTCCTGACGGGAGCAACAACAATTCTAAGGAGTGACCTTGTCTACGATTGCGGGCAAAGCTTGAACCCTGCTGTCGATTTGGGCCAGGTCAGCCGAAAAATAAAAACCACTCCAGCTGATCACTTCATCAAAGGAAATATGATGATCCTGTAAACATTATCCATCATTAACACAGGTGGAAGGTGCATTCATCCAAGGAGTGGGCTTCTTCACAAACGAGGAGTACACAACCAACTCTGACGGGTTGGTCATCCACGATGGCACATGGACGTACAAGATCCCTACAGTCGATACCATTCCAAAGCAGCTCAACGTTGAGCTGATCAACAGCGCCCGCGACCAGAAGCGTGTCCTCTCTTCCAAAGGTGAGCCTTTTCTCACAATTCAATACAAGGCTGTAAGCTGCAATTTGAACTCATCGACAATTGCTGCCTGCAGTCCTGACATAGCGTGCTTTGTTTGCAGCATCGGGCGAGCCTCCGCTTCTTCTAGCTTCCTCGGTGCACTGTGCAATGAGGGAGGCCATCAGGGCCGCCAGGAAGGAATTCTCGGTCTGCACTGGTCCAGCGAACTCCGCCAACACGTTCCAGATGGACGTGCCGGCGACGATGCCTGTTGTCAAGGAGCTGTGTGGCCTGGATGTCGTGGAGAGGTACCTGGAGAGCATGTCCGCCGCCACTGCTAAAGCATAGATCCAGCAGGTGCACTGCCCATGGTGAGAGAGCTTAATCAGTCTGTGTAAAATACTAAAGAACGGCATGACATGCCGGGCTTGCCATGCCTGTGTGTTAGTTCTGATGTACAGAAGAGAGGGAGCAATGGCGATCTGTGGCCTTGCGAATCAGGAGTTATGAACAATAGAAGAAAAAAATAAACTAAATAAGTGTCGGGCAGGCGAATGTATGGATGAAATCATGTGGTTTCGACTGGATTTTGAGAAATTTTGCAATGGATCTTCGTTTGTACTCAGCCTTCTGGGTACATGGGGGATAGGATTGTACCAGCCAGCTAGGTTTGGCCTTGCTGCCTTGTTGTGACCTTCACCGGTAGCTACTCCATGCGCGCCTATTTGAACGTGGCGGCACAGCTGAGATCAGACGCTGCTTGATTTCACGGGATGTGTCGTGTGTTCCTGCCCGTGACGCACGAGAGCTGATGCTGTGAGGGGGTTGCCGGCTTGCTGCTGCCGTTGGGTTGGGCTCTGTGATTGGTCTCATAGTTCATTGCTAGGGACATATGCACCAATTAGCCGGGAATCCAAACATACACATGCCAATAGTTAGCTGGCAATTGTCTAATCTTTTTTCTCTCCTTTTTTGTTTCATAAGATGTTGGAAGACCCTAGGTCCTCTTTTGTTCTAATAAATTCAAGCGGGGGGCAACCACTCCTGTTATTCTAAAAAAGTTAGTTGGCTAATTTTTAGCTCTGGCTAACAATTTGTCGGACGATCCAAACAAGCTCAATCTATATTCCATTAATGACACTATGGACAGAAGTTGATGTTCAGTGGCAATTTATCTTGCCATACAAAGTGTCCACATCAACATCTACTAGAACAACTCACTAGCACATGCAACTATCTCCACTAGCAATTTATCTTGCCATACAAAGTGTCAACATCAACATTCACTGGAACAACTCACTAGCACATGCAATTATCTCGCCATGCAAAGTGTCCACATCATCATCCACTAACACATCCAACTAACACATGTCATTATGTCTTCATTCGAGCTATTCACATTAGCAAACCACATCATTTACTAACATATACATTTAGTTGTCCACATCAGGATGCTAAAAATCATCCATTAACCTATAGTATTGTGATATTTATTTATTCATATTAGTAAATATAAAGAGTATAATTTCACCTACCATTCCCGCAGCAACGCGCTGGGCATTCTTCTAGTTCTTTAGATTCCAAATTCTCAGCGTTTAGATAAGACTAGAAGGAAGGGACACCTCGCCCCGTCAGTTACAACAGCTACAGCATATAGGATTTCTACTAGAAATTACTAAGCAAAGACATATCATCTAGTAATGCTATGGGCTAAATTGCTCCAACCTATTTGAACTCATAGTCTAAACTAAGATGGGCCCTACTTGTAAATAGAAATATATTATCCCTTCAACTTTCTCTCTCTCAAAAAAAACGATGATATATTTATATCACTAGGTGCAGAAACAAGCACCCTTGTCAAGGAGGGGCTTCACAGCAGCCCGTGCTCCAGCATTGAGTACCCAGAGAATCATTCTCTGGCAAACGTTGCAGACGCTATCAGTTTGTGAAGGCACACCTTGAGACAGTGATGTAGGAAATTTTGGAACATGTACTATTATAACATATGAGATGCCTTATTGAACTATTTTCTCAGAAGATGTAGAATAGTATTTTTCATGTTTAAAGCTTGTTCTAAACTTTTGCGAATAAATCATTGCCACAGAAAGGATAATTATTATATGTTAACAGAGCCCTGCCATCAAAATTATGTGATTATGTGCCAGGGGTACCACAGAACTTTGCAGGCAATATAAGAATGGGCATGAGAAAAGTAACCATCATTAAGCAGGATTTAAGGCACTTGGAAGTTGGAACAGTGGATTATATACTGTGATAATCAAACCACTTCAAAAATACTACTGAACCCGTGTTCAGTTCCCAATTCGGGACACCCGAATCTGCACAGTGCGCATTAAATGTGCACTGTAGCAATTCGTTTGTATTTGGTAAAAATTGTCCAAACTTTGACTAATTAGGCTCAAAATGTTCGTCTCACAAAGTACAACAAAACTGTGCAATTAGTTTTCAATTTCATCTACATTTAGTACTCCATACATGTGCCGCCATTTTGATGTAATGGGAATCTTCTTTTTGTATAGTGAAATTTTGGGTTGAATTTGGGAACTAAACAAGGGCTGAACTCATATTCCAGCGACAATAGTTGAGAGAATGGGACATAAATGCAAAACTTGGAAAGACGCAATTAAAATATATTTCAGTGCATGAACAAAAGCAAAACAAAACAGTTGTTGTTGACAATCGCCCTGTTCGCTTGAGCTTATCAGCCAAATCAGTCATCAGTGTTTTTCTCTCGCAATAAATCAGCAAACGCTACTTTCAGTCATGACTTATCAGCCAAACGAACACGTAGTAATTGTATAATATATAGCAGACATAGCACATAATTGAGCATGATTTGAAATTGTTTAACATATATAAATACAAACTGTTTTCAACATACAAAATGGAAATATCAAAATATATAGCGGATTTGAAACAACAAAAAGATAAACATTGGCGAATCAGTAAATTACTCTAAGCAAGTAACCAACTATGACTGTCTTAGCCACTGTATCAGTTTAATAGGCAAATTGCAATGGATAATATATGTAAACTGTAAGCCAATTAACCAAATTAACTTACAATTTGAATTCATTCGCCGGTTAGTCATCTACTCCAATCAGCAGCAAGCCTCCGGCCGCTAGCCTCCCAGGTCCAGGCTCACAGCAGTTCCGCGCTTCTGGCTGCTGCCTCCGCGGCTCCGCCTTCCACTCAGTGCTCCAGAGCTGCAGCTTTGCATGTGGTCGCCGCCTCGCGCCCTCGTCGCGACGCCGCCTCGGCCGGACGGCCGCCCGTTGCCGCGCTGCGACCGCCGCCGCCACGCCGCTGCAGGTGTTCGGCGCCTCGCGCCCTCGCCTAGAGTGCCCGCTGCTGCGCTGCGCACGCAACCGCCACGCCGGAGTGAACCGCCTGTCCACCGCCTACTCGCCGGTGTGCGCCGGCCGCCCATAGGCAGGTTTTTTTTCTTTTTTTTTGAAGCGTTTTTTTTTGTTTTTTTAGGATAACGGGGAACGAGAAGAAGGAGAGCACGAGAAGGAGAGCTCGATGAAAAGGGTACGGAATTCCGAACCCTATATTATGTATCGTTTTTTTAATTTCGTTAAACATAAAAGTTTGTTATTTTTAATTGGTTTCATAACCATTTTTTTACTCTTTAATTGCTAAAATATAGAAATATGTCGAACCGAGCGCTTTCGTTTTCTATACTGTAATACCATTTCCGATCGTTTTCATCCTTAGTGTGGAATGGTTTGGATTAACTGTTAGATTAAATATTTCTAAACTGCAATTTATAGAAAAGAGCATTAAAATTTATGATACAAAATTAATATATTTTGATACACTATAAACCACTCTTTCTATTCTAAATTATAAGAAATTTTTGTTTTTTCTAGATACATAGTTTATACTATGCGATACACGCTCTATCCCAAATTATATGTTGTTCTATCTTTTTTAGTACATAGTTTTTATTATGCACTTAAATATACGATATGTCTATTTAGATATATAATAAAAGTTATGTATCTAGAAAAGTCAAAACAGCCTATAAATTGGAACGAAGAGAGTACTAGATATACGTTATGTCTAGAAATATATAGTAAAAGCAATGTATTTACAAAATCAAAACATACTATAATTTAGAATAGATAAAGTATATTTTTATGATATGCTCATTTGAGTCACAAATATTTGTATATTTTTCTATAAATTCGGTTAAATATAAAAAAATTAACTTACGACAACTTTAAATATTGTTTTATTTGAAGATAAAGACAATATATCTTTTAAAATACTGGTTCTATTTCTTAATATGTTTGGTTCCTCATGACCAAATCTGCAAAAATGAAGACCCATAGTGACTATGTCTTGCAAAAACTAGCATTAACATGTGTGGTCTGAGTGCCATACTCATGATAACAAAATTTGGCAAGTTTAGCACGTGGTTTCTTAGGTGTTTGGTTCGGGGTTCATGAGACATGGGTTGAACTCACTAGGGAATATGCTCCCTAGATGTGGGTCGGCGTGGTACCACCAAATTGCCCGGACCGCTTGACCTAGAGGGAGTGAGAGCGGGGCGCGGCACAACGAGCGGTCTCCCGGCGACAACGAGCGACGAACGGCCTCCCGAAGCAGTCTCGAAGCGATAAGCAGCCTCTCGAGCGGCGAGTGGTGCGCGGCCTCCTAGATGTGGTTTGAATGAGGAAGAAGGGAACAGAAGCTTACATATAGGCCCTACATGTCAATGATCTAACCCACTTCGAGATATTCCCCCAACCAAACATAAAACTAGAATCGATCCAACCTTGTCAACCAAATAAGAGATGGGTTCAACCCAACCCGCCAAAACGTTCAACTCATCCCACATCATTCCCAAACCAAACAAATACTTATATAATCAAAACACCTCCTACTCTGCTAAAATCTGGCCACGAACAAATTTCAGCTTGGCACACGAGTTGTAAGTCGTCCTGTTCGTTTGAGATTATCAGTTAGATCAGTCAGCCATTCAATAATATTTTTCTCTAAAAAATATCAGTCAAATCAGCCAAATTTCAGCCTAGCAAACGGGTTGGATGCCCCAAATGCTTAGCAGGGCGCAACACGCGCGAACCGTCCGCCGGACATTTTCTGAGTTGACTGGTCGCTCGCGTGCCGGGCGCCGGCTGCGCGACTCTCCCCCACCCCACCTCGCGCCTGCCGTAGGTACGTGCATGCTGCCATCAACTTGTCCCAATCGCTTGCTGACTTGAGGGCGGGGCAGCTGCTACTAGCATAGCTAGCTGACCAACCCAATCCCACATCATCAGCTACTCCCTTCATCCCAAACTATAAAACATTTCGAGAATTTTGGAAAGTCAAATAATCTCAAATTTGATCAAATTTATAGATACCAAAAAGACTTAAATGTTTTACATAGTACCCGTCACATCGAATCTCTGAGTACATGCATGGAGCATTAAATATAGATTAAAAAATAATTAATTGCACGGTTTATCTATAAATATTGAGACGAATCTTTTGAGTCTAGTCAGTTCATAGTTGAACAAATTTTGCCAAATAACCGTAAAAATGCTACATAAAATTTTTAGGATCTGAACACGCCTGAGAGTGGTCCAAGCTCCAACTTTCTGAGTACTTTCCGCTGCCCTGACAGTGACAGGCTCTGTGCATGTCTTGGGCTCTTGGCCAGTGGCAACTGTCAACTGGCCCCTGGTTTAGTTCCTCCGATTCTCTCCAAATTCCACTGTAAAAAAAAATTCTCCGTCACATCAAAATGTCGGTAAATGCATGAAGTACTAAATGTTGATGAAGTCAAAAACTAATTGCACAGTTTTGTTGTACTTTGCGAGACGAACATTTTAAGCCTAGTTAGTTAAAATTTAGATAATTTTTACCAAATATAAACAAAATGCTACAGGAATTCTGATACAGTGTTTTTCTCCTCAATTCTCTGAACTAAACTAGGCCTGGGAACGTCGGGCGTGGTGCCGGCGGCGGCGGCGCACGGACGGTTGACTGCTCGTCTGAGACTACCCGCAGTGGATACTTAAAACGATACTCTAAAGCTTTAGAGTATGAATATAGAGTAAAAACTGCTGCACTGGGTACTCTAAAACGATACTCTATCCTTTCTCTCACTCTATATTTAGAGTAGTACAGTGCTTACTCTATACTCTATAGTGACGGACCCCACTAGCTAAACAAAGGGAAAAATGCTATAACTCACAAACCAAAAATCCAAATTAAATTTCGATTACACCATTAAATTCATCTCAATAAATCCTTCAAAACTAGATCACACATGGATATATTTAGATAAAGTGACAAGTGGGTCTCACAGTGGATAGAGTGGACAGAGGATGATATAGAGGATGGATGGGTGTGGGAGAATTGAGTATAGAGGAGAAAATCTTGCTGACTAGAATATATAGAGGATGAATATAGAGGTCCATGAGTACGGGTAGTCTGAGACCCATGGCTCATTTGGGCCGTATATATAATATATATAAATAAAATGCAACAAGGGAAGGCACACAGCCTGCGTACCCTGATCGAGGTGCTGTGCACAGTGCACTGTAGGAAGGAGAGGGTGGTGGTTAACTGGTTAGCATCATCGCGCGCGAGGCGGAGGAGATGGGAAAGGGGGCAGCATCGTCGGTGGAGTCGTCGACGGTGGTGCTGGCCGTGAACGGCAAGCGGTACGAGGCGGCCGGCGTCGACCCGTCGATGTCGCTGCTGGAGTTCCTCCGCACCCAGACGCCCGTCAGAGGCCCCAAGCTCGGCTGCGGCGAAGGTAAAAGGCTAATTAATTAGCTTTATTTATGTTTCGTTGTTGCCTAGCAGCAGGGACGGTACGGATATTTTCCGACCGTATTCGAGACCGAATCCGTTTAGAGGAATTTAGATCTGTCCGTATCTGAGTTCGAATATTCAATATCCGATACCGTATCCGTATCTGAATACCCAAATCGTATATTTATGATGTCGATATCCAATTGTATCTTATCCGGCATGGTTGATCCGTATTCGAATCCGAATCCGAGCAGAAATACGAAAACAAATGTGATATCAGCGATATCCGTCCGTATCCGATCCGTTTTCATCCCTACCTAGCAGCATGAGAGAGAGAGCGCCTAGGGAAAAAAATATCGGCAAGTAGAATCTAAAATTTCCGAGATATCTTGTTTACCGGTTGGGTCCGAAATTTTTCCTCTATCGTCCAAAATTTTCATACTTTTAAAATTTTGTCATCCAAATAAACACCAAAGCCCACCCAATACTCTAACCTTAATCTATGTTTAATTTTCTCTTCCTTTCTCTTCTAAATTCAAGTTACCACCGCCACAACATACTCAGCACGCTCCAGCCATGTCACTGCCCTCCTCATTGAATAAGCAATTGATAATATGTTTTATTTAGTTTTTTTATGTTAGATTATTTAGAAATGATCTATGTGATTTCATGAACAAAATGAGTCATTTTTGTCTAAATTTCTTTCGAAATTTTATTTCTATTGCCGATAAATTTTCGATATATCCGATATTCCCGTTTATCGATGACCACCGAGATTTTTAAAATACCGGTAGAGAAAACCTTGGCAAGCACACATGGCAGCTAGTTTTCCTTCGAGTCGATCTGCTGTCTGCGTGCGTTGGCATTATTCTCCAGACTCGCCAACGGCAGATTGCAGAGACCAGTGGCTTTTCGTTTCCTGATCATGCATGGCGCGGCGCTAGCTTTCGTCCATTTCGTCACTTGGAGTTCCCATTGGATACAGCTTCCATTTTCTCCTGTTTTTTTTTCTTGGGATGTCACCATCGCACGGGATTCAGGACTCTTATTACGCGCTCATTATAGTTATACTAAGGTCAACAGCGAATGAAATTCATCAGACATGCATGAAAACTTATGAAAAGGATTAATTAACCAAAGACATTCATGAGCATTTATGTAAGAAAGAAAGAGATTAGGGCCCTCTCAACCCATAAACCACGTGGTTTCTGTGTTTATTAACTAGGGTGCCAAATACAATAAGAGTAGGTACAATAATGGATTTATAACCAAACTAATGCTGATGTGGAGGAAAGAAAGGATGAGAGAGATGAGAGCTTGACTCTCATGCAAGCACTAAGCTGGGTACGGAAGCATAGCTATTATTGGGTCCAAGTAGCATGTGTTGTGAGGAGAAATAGGAGAGACTTTTCGAAGATAAATAGAAGACACTTATTGTATAACTTGGCTCTTATAGCTTGTCTTGTAGCCAAACAACTTGGCTCTATTATTGACCTTGCTCTAAAAAAATATGATGTGGCACTGAATTAAAGAAGAGAGAAGGAAATAGTTTGTCTACACGAGAACAAGGCATAGAGAGATGTAAGAGCAGTCTTAACGTGAGTTTCATGAGCATTAAATAAGTTGATGTGAAATAGTATAAATAAAGAGGGATAAAAAAATTTCATGGGATGAAATGAGTTTCATAGCAATAAAACTTGTTTACATTGTTTCCAACACCTGAGAGTCTTGAAAACAGAGATATGAAACTCCCACTAAGACTAACCTAATAGGTAGATTAGTAAGAGAGAAGACATGTGATCGGACAAAAGATCATTCTGTAGAACCTATCCATTAAAAATACAGTTTCTATATTTAGTGTCTACACAAATTAAATAGACATAGAAACCACATACGGTTTCTAACATTGGGACTGTCCCTAAGAAACTATGCTAATGGATTTTTGATTATCTAATGGCTTAGATTAAATAAAGAGTCTATGAGTAATATAATAGCGAGATTAATCCACCAAAATAGAAAAGAAAAAGAAAAGACACACGCTGTTGAATTTTATGATGATATAACATTTTAGAAATCAAAGAGTCAATATCTAATACAATCATGAGATAAATAAAAAAAAGAAAAAAACCTACATTGTTAGATTTAGAATGTTTAACATCTTGAAATAAAAAATCCATGTAAAGAAAGTAAATTCGAAATAACAAACAAATTAAGAAAAACTACATTTTGATTTTCATATAAGTTGGAAAGTTAATGCATAAATACAGATTCCACGTAAAACACAATTGCTAAAGGCAAAACAATTAATAAAATATTTTGGTTTTCAAATTAATGTAAAGAAAAGGGTATATAACTAGTCCATGTAAATTATAATTAGTAAATAGCTAAATTCAATACTTAAATTTATGGAAAATTAATAATATTATTACTTTGGAAAAAGTATCTAAATGAAAATTTTAATGTATTAATAAGTAAAACTACTGCATCAATCATATAGATCTACATCATGGCGACCTAAACTTACCAAAAGAAAAAAAAAATAATTAATGAAAACTACAATATTGATAGAATATGTATGGAAATAGGCAGTAGTAGTGTATAATTCAATTAACATTACAACTGGATTTTGCCATATCGTAATAGAATTCAAGAAAACCACAAAAACGTATAGGAGGGATTATAAGCATGCACAACAGCTATCCAACCTGAACATCAATGTCTTGGCATGTCCATGAAAAATTATCGAAGCACATTGGATTCACAAGCCACTTCTACCTCCACCACATGCTCTACGTCTCGCCATCCCAATATATGTCTTCTTGTCATGGCTCTAAGCTTGCCAAGTAATTTTATTGGTGTTCGTGGTGGGAAAGTTTTACATTTCCAATGACAGGTGAATGGAAATAACAGAACAAAATGTTGATTCCAACAATCGTGGCTTAAATCTCACAACTTTCATGGTAGTGACCTAGGAAAGAAACAGATTCTTGTGATTGGTATTATGACCAAGTCATGAAAAATATTTTTGGAGTATAGGCCCATTAGAGGCCCATGTATGGTACTATATATAGCCACCCTTAGGGTTGGCCCAATAATGAGAAAATCAGTTTCAGCATGGTATCAAGCTAGCTTCTTTCCTCCTCCCCTCCCCTGTCATCTGGGCGCCGCCGCCGGCTGCCATGTCCGGCCGGCCTCCCCTTTCCCCTCCCCATCCCTCGTCGTCTACCTCCTCCCCGTCCCTGACTCGCGCGACCCCTCACGCCGAGCTCCGCCCTAGCGCCGACCCGCCTCTGCTCCCGCGCTGGCCAGCCGCGCCGCCGCCGCCGCCCAGCGGGCCGCCACCGGCTGCCATGTCCGGTCGGCCGCCCCTTTCCCCTCCCCATCCCTCGTCGTCTACCTCCGACCCGCCTCTGCTCCCGGGCTGGCCAGCCTCTCCTCCAGCACTGGGCTCCGCCCGTGACCCCCACTCTCCTCCCGCCGCCGCCCTGTTTCCCGCCGGTGGTCCGAGTGCGGGCACCGCTGCGGCTCATCCCTTCCCTGTCGTTCCCCTTCTTCAGTTCTCCCGCTGCTGCGTGCTGCCCTCCGTCCGCGTCCACATCCCGCCCACCAACCCATCTGGCGGCAGGAGCCCTGGCGCTGGCGCTCGTGCTCGCACTCGCGGGGGCCAACTCCGAGGGCAACGCGCTCTCCGCGCTGCGCCGCAGCCTCAGGGACCCCGGCGGCATGCTGCAGAGCTGGGACTCCACGCTCGTCAGCCCCCTGCTGCTGCGCATCCCTGGTCCGTTTCCTGGGCGTCCCGCGCTGCTCCTCCTCCTCCTTCCCAACTCCCTGCCGCCGCCGCTACTACCCCTGCTGTGGACGCCGCCACTGCCCCTACTGGCGCAGCCGCCGGAGGAGCCGTCCCTGCTGGCGACCCTGCTGGCCCTGCTGCCCCGCGCGCAGGCCTAACCGCTGGCGCTGCTGCCCCGCGCGCACGCCTCGCCGCTGCTGCTCCTGTGGGCCGGGCGACTGCTACCCTGGCGGCTACTGCCCCTGCTGCCTGGCACGCAGCCGCCCTTGTCACGGCGGGTGGCACTGCGGCCGACGCGGGCACTGCTGCCGCTGCTGCTACCGAGCAGCCCGTCCCCCTTCCCGGTCTGGATGCCCTCCCACGGGCCGCCTCCAGTTCCCGGCGCCTCGGTCGCCGCCGCCCCAGCGCCACCGTCGCCGGTCCAAGCGCGGCCGCGGGCGCGGGGGGCCCAGGCGCCTTGGCCTACTCCTTCAGCACCATCGCCAGCCCTCCGCCCGCAGCTCCTCCTGCCGCAGGGCTGCGATCAACCAGTCCTGATTGGATCGCTGACTCATGCGCCACTTTCCACACCACGCCCGATGCGAGTCTACTTTCTTCTCTCCATCCTCCCCACCCTTCCTGTCCCTCCTCCATCATGGTCGCCAATGGCACCTGCCTTCCTGTCTCCTCCGTGGGCACTGCCAGTTCCCACGGTTCCTTTCATATCCCTGATGTTCTTGTGGCTCCCGGTATGGTTCATAACCTTCTCTCTATTCGCCGTTTCACCGCTGACAACTCTTGTTCGGTTGAGTTTGACCCCTCTGGCCTCACCGTGCGGGATTTGGCCTCCCGGGTTCCTCTGCTACGATGTAACAGCACTTAGCCTCTCTAACCCTTCGGTTTCCGGCGTCTGGTTCACCTTCTTCGCCTTCCTCAGCGTCTATTTCACCTTCTTCGCCTTCCTCAGCAGCTTACGCCGCCACTCCTTCCTCCACCACTTGGCACCGTTGCCTTGGCCACCCTGGCTGGGATGCCCTGATGCAGCTCAGTCGTAGTACCGACATTCGGTGCTCTCGGGCTCACGACTAGGCCGTCACGTTCGCCTTCCCTTTCAGTCCTCTTCCTCACATGCCACTCGTGTTTTTGATCTTATTCATTGCGACTTGTGGACTTCTCCTGTTCTCAGCATGTCTGGCTATAAGTACTACTTGGTGGTGGTCGATGATTTCTCCCATTATTCCTGGACTTTTCCCCTGCGTGCAAAGTCCGAGGCGTTCCCCACTCTTAGCAACCTCTTTGCTTGGGTATCCACTCAATTCGGCCTCACCATCAAGGTCGTCCAGTGTGACAATGGCCGTGAGTTCGATAACTCAACCTCGCGTTCCTTCTTCCTTTCTTATGGTGTCCACCTGTGCATGTCTTGTCCGTATACCTCCTCTCAAAACGGCAAGGCAGAGCGCATGATCCACACAACCAATGACATCATGCGCACCCTTCTGCTCCAGGCATCTCTACCCGCTCGCTTCTGGGCTGAGTGTCTACACACTTCCACCTATCTCCTTAACCGCCTTCCTTCTACTGCCTGCCCAGCTCCCACGCCTCACCACGCTCTATTCGGTACCCCTCCTCGGTACGACCACCTTCGAGTCTTCGGGTGTGCGTGTTACCCTAACACCACCGCCACCGCTCCCCATAAGCTGGCTCCACGGTCGACCCTCTGTGTCTTTCTCGGATACTCTCCGGATCACAAGGGTTACCGATGCTTTGACCTTAGCTCTCGCTGTGTCCTCATCTCTCGCCATGTCGTGTTTGATGAGTCGGCATTCCCTTACTCCACCACCTCTCCACCCACACCTCCCATTGACCCTGCGGAGGCTTCCTTCTTTCCCACTGACCCGGTGATTCTGCCACCCTTCTCCCTCTACCCTGCAGGTACTGCTCCGGCGCGCTCTCCTGGTGGTCCAGCCTCGCCCCTTCCAGACTCGCACCAGGACCTCCTCCGGTACCTGACATGGCCGAGGCAGCCCCGGAGCTTCCACCCTCGCTCCCCGTAGCTTCGCTGCCTCCCGTTGTTCCAGATGCCGCCGTTCCGATCGCGGGAACGAGCGCACCGACCCCACCTCCCGGGCGCTTCGGCCTCGTCTACCAGCGCCGGCGGCCGCCGAGTCCGCCCCCACCTCCTCCCGGACGCTTCGGCATTGTCTACGAGCGCCGGCGTGAGCCGGCTCCGCCACTTTTGCCACCGGCGCCGTCGTCGCCGGTACATGCTCCGCCGGCCTCGCCACGCTCTCGCAGCGACCTGCCGGTGTACCACCCGCCTCTTCTTCACCGGGACCCTTGTCACACTCACCCGATGGTGACGAGGCAGGCGTCTCGCCCGCAGGCCCTCACCGCCGCCGCCTGCGAGCCAGGGATCTTTCCGGTATCCACTTCCGTCTGCGCGGCCTTGCCCGATGGACGAGGAGTACGTGGCCCTCCTCGCCAACCAGACGTGGGACCTAGTGCCCCGTCCGCCGGGCTCCAACATTGTCACCGACAAGTGGATCTGGACGCACAAGAGGCGTGCTGATGGTTCCCTGGAGCGCTACAAGGCTCGCTGGGTCCTCCGCGGCTTCACTCAGCGGCCCGGCATTGACTATGCTGAGACCTTCAGTCCCGTGGTGAAGCCAGCTACAGTCCGCACCGTCCTCTCCCTGGCTCTCGAGCGCTCCTGGCCTGTGCATCAGCTGGATGTCAAGAATGCCTTCCTCCATGACACTCTCACTGAGACGGTCTACTGCAGTCAGCCGGCCGGTTTCGTGGATTCTTCTCGTCCTGACTTCGTTTGCCGGCTCAACAAGTCTCTCTACGGGCTCAAGCAGGCACCCCGGCTTGGTACTCTCGATTCGCTACCTTCCTGCAGACTCTTGGGTTCACGGAGGCCAAGTCTGACACCTCCCTGTTCATATACCACTATGGGGGTGAGACTGCTTACCTGCTCCTCTATGTGGATGACATTGTTCTCACCGCCTCCAGCGAGTCTCTGCTCCACCGCATCATTGCCTCTCTCCAGAAGGAATTTGTTATGAAGGATCTTGGGGTGCTCCACCACTTCTTCGGCGTCATTGTTGAGCCCCGACCTTCAGGCTTGTTCCTCCACCAGCGGCAGTTCACTTGTGACATTCTGGAGCGAGCAGGGATGACCGCCTGCCAGTCCTGCTCTACCCCGGTTGATACCCAGGGCAAGCTGTCCGAGGCTGGGGCTCCGATGCTTGGGCCAGCGGACTCCGCCTACCGGAGTCTTGCTGGCGTGCTCCAGTACCTCACCTTCACATGGCCGGACATCACTTATGCCGTCCAGCAGCTCTACCTCTACATGCATGCTCCGCGGGAGCCCCACCTGGCTGCTATGAAGCGGCTTCTCCGGTACCTCCGTGGCACCCTCGGCTACGGGCTGCTCCTCGGCCAGTCCTCCACTGCCGAACTGGTGGTCTACACCGACGCTGACTGGGCGGGCTGCCCAGACACCCGCAGGTCCACCTCCGGCTACGCTGTCTTCCTCGGCGGCAACCTGGTCTCTTGGTCGTCCAAGCGCCAGCCGGTGGTCTCCCGCTCCAGTGCCGAGGCGGAGTACCGTGCCGTTGCCAACGGCGTGGCCGAGGCCGCTTGGCTCCGCCAGCTCCTGGCCGAGCTTCACCGCCCCCTCGCCAGGAGCACGCTCGTCTACTGCGACAACGTCAGCGCGGTCTACCTCTCCACCAACCCCGTGCAGCACCAGAGGGCCAAGCATGTGGAGATCGATCTGCACTTCGTCCGCGACCGTGTGGCCATCGGCGACGTCCAGGTACTTCACGTCCCGACCACCTCCCAGTTTGCGGACATCTTCACCAAAGGCCTCCCTTCCTCGACCTTCTCCGAGTTTCGTTCCAGCCTCAACGTCTCCAGTGACTAGTTGTGGCTGCGGGGGGTCCTGTGTGTGTTGTGCTCTTACTTGTTTTCTTTCTTGCCCAGTCTTAAACTCCGCTGCGCCGGTAGTCTAGACTGCGGGGGGGGGGGGGGGGTGTTGGAGTATAGGCCCATTAGAGGCCCATGTATGGTACTATATATAGCCACCCTTAGGGTTGGCCCAATAATGAGAAAATCAGTTTCAGCAAATATAATGGCTTTTGATACCCAACATGTAATTCTTCTATTGATTCTTTGATGCATATGCATGATAAGTTCATAGCAGGTAGCAGCAATGGACATTATTCGGTTTTTATCCTTACAAGAGGCTTATCACTAGCAGAAAATAGATGTGGTCACATCAGCTAAAAATGTAGTAGAGTGGCATGGGTAGTACAAGATCATATAAAAAATAAATTCAAGGAGGGTCGACAATCTTAACAATTTATGAAAGACTTGACAGTTTTATTGAGAATTGAGCTGAAACCAAATTCCATCTTGATTTTACACCAGTAGAATAAGCACGGCCATGAGGAGTAAAGAGAGAAAGAAAAGAAGAAATTCATCAACAATAACTATAATGACCTCGTGCTAATGGATGCAATGAGATGCATCAGAGAAAACCAATGCAATAACAAAACTATTTTCAAAAGATGCTACAAGATTGTTTATATAAAAGATATCTTCAAGTAAGAAAAAATATAATTGTTACAACAAGAAAACACTAGCTGCCCGTGTTATTTGCGTGCACCATCTTGCTGACAATAATAGCAAGAAACTCAATATGAAGTGCGACAATTTTGAAACACTAAACTATCTGCATTTTTGTATACACTACAACCAATAGTGCAATATGACCGATTACTAAACAGAATGTACAGAGTTTGACTGACTGCTAAATGGTGCATTTTTGGATGGAGCCGATACCGTCTTGTATTTGTTCTCAGGCAGGACTGGACAAACCGTTTTAGTTAAAAAGAATAATTATGTTTTACAAAAATCAGGTATTATATTTGGGACATACACAGGAAGTTAATACTACAAGAAACTGGGGGTTTTGAGCTATACTATTTTTTTTATAACGAAGCTACAGTGTGAATTTTGAACGAACCAAGTGCATTTCTGAAACTGGAATTAGCACCAGCTTCTACTTCTATCTAGTGAAGATAAAAGAGCTAAACTCCTCCACTTTGAGGCAGGTGGCTGCGGTGCATGCGTGGTCCTCATCTCCAAGTACGACCAGGCCACCGACGAGGTGACTGAGTACTCCGCTAGCTCCTGTTTGACGCTGCTCCACAGCGTGGACCGTTGCTCGGTGATCACCAGTGAGGGAATCGGCAACACCAAGGATGGTTACCACCCCGTGCAGAAGCGCTTGGCTGGCTTCCACGCCTCTCAGTGTGGCTTCTGCACACCCGGCATGTGCATGTCCATATTCCCCACCCTCGTCAAGGCCGACAAGGCGGCTGGCCGCCCCAACCCACAGGCAGGCTTCTCCAAGCTGACCTCCTCCGAGGCTGAGAAGGCTGTCTCAGGCAACCTTTGCCGCTGCACCGGACACAGGCCTATCGTTGACGCCTGCAAAAGCTTTGCCTCTGATGTTGACCTTGAGGACCTGGGCCTCAACTGCTTCTGGAAGAAGGGCGCCGAACCCGCAGAAGTCAGCAAGCTACCAGGCTACAACAGCGGCGCCATCTGCACCTTTCCAGAGTTTCTCAAATCTGAGATCAAGTCAGCTCTGAAGCAGGCGAATGATGTTCCAATTGCAGTCTCCAACGACGGCTGGTACCACCCTAAGAGCATTGAAGAGCTTCACAGGTTGTTTGATTCCAACTGGTTTGATGAAAATTCTGTGAAGATTGTGGCTTCAAACACTGGCTCTGGAGTGTACAAGGATCAGGACCTCTATGACAAGTACATTGACATCAGAGGAATCCCAGAGCTTTCAGTCATCAATAGAAGCACCAAAGGAATTGAACTTGGATCAATTGTGTCCATCTCTAAAGCTATTGAGGTGCTGTTAGATGGAAGTTTGGTCTTCAGAAAGATTGCTGATCACCTAAACAAAGTGGCTTCACCGTTTGTTCGGAACACTGCAACCATAGGTGGAAACATAATCATGGCACAAAGGTTGCCATTCGCATCAGACATTGCAACTGTACTACTAGCAGCAGGTTCGACAGTCACAATCCAGGTGGCTTCAAAAAGGTTGTGCTTCACTCTGGAGGAGTTCTTGCAGCAGCCTCCATGTGATTATAGGACCCTGCTGCTGAGCATATTTATCCCGGAATGGAGTTCAGATGATGTCACCTTTGAGACTTTCCGAGCAGCACCTCGTCCACTTGGCAATGCTGTCTCATATGTCAATTCAGCTTTCTTGGCAAGGACTTCAGTAGATGCATCATCAAGGGACCATCTCATTGAGGATATATGTCTGGTGTTCGGTGCGTATGGAGCTGATCATGCTATTAGAGCTAGGAAGGTTGAGGATTACCTGAAGGGCAAAACAGTGAGCTCGTCTGTTATACTTGAAGCTGTTCGGTTGCTTAAAGGTATTGTTAAACCATCAGCAGGGACAACACATCCTGAGTATAGAATCAGCTTGGCTGTCAGTTTCTTGTTTACCTTCCTATCCTCCCTTGCCAACAGCTTGAATGAATCTGCAAGGGTTAATGATCCCAATGGTTCATATAGTAATGTAGACACAAATGGTGCCATTGAGCACACACCGGAGAAGCATCTTAAGTTCGACAGCAATGATTTGCCAATACGATCAAGACAAGAAATATTTTTCACTGATGAATACAAGCCAGTTGGCAAACCAATAAAGAAAGCCGGGGCAGAGTTCCAAGCTTCAGGTAAACAATCTTATTACAGTACACAAATAAACATATTCATAAGTTCACCATAACCTTTTTCTTCAGCATACTCCGCAAAGACATCATAAAATGATCCTCCTATTCATTTCTACCACATTAATTTTTAGTCAGCGCTGAACTGTCCAATAAGCTCCATCCCTGAACATTTTTAGTGCCTGCAGTTTCTCCACAAGATAATGCCCTTAACAATATTCCTTTTACTGACACAGGGGAAGCTGTGTACGTTGATGATATCCCTGCTCCCAAAGATTGCCTCTATGGAGCATTTATCTATAGCACACACCCTCATGCCCATGTAAAGGCTATCAACTTTAAGCCATCTTTGGCTTCGCAGAAGGTCATCACAGTTATCGCTGCAAAGGATATTCCCAGCGGTGGACAAAATGTTGGTTACAGCTTCCCGATGTTGGGAGAAGAAGCACTTTTTGCAGATCCAGTTGCTGAATTTGCTGGTCAAAATATCGGTGTCGTGGTAATGTTTCCTAGGTTCCCTTTCACATTTCACAAAACTACTCTTATGTTTATGTCTTTCCAACCTTGCTGCATCATGTTGATTTTTCAATCACTCAGATTGCTCAAACACAGAAGTATGCCTACATGGCGGCAAAGCAAGCCGTCATTGAGTATACCACAGAAAATCTACAGCCACCAATTCTGACAATAGAAGATGCAATCCAACGAAGCAGCTACTTCCAAACCCTCCCGTTTTTTGCTCCGAAGCCGGTTGGTGATTACAACCAAGGGATGTCCGAAGCTGATCACAAGATTTTATCAGCAGAGGTGCATACATTGTAATGTTTAAAGCGGATGTATACTTGACCTTCTCATAAGGCCAAACAACTCATGCTTGGGTTTTTTTTTCTACAGATAAAAATTGAATCCCAATACTATTTCTACATGGAGACACAAGTGGCGCTAGCTATTCCTGATGAAGATAAATGCATAACCATCTATTCTTCAACACAAATTCCCGAGGCCACACAAAATGTGGTTGCAAAGTGCCTTGGCCTTCCATTTCACAATGTCCGCCTCATCACCAGAAGGGTCGGAGGAGGCTTTGGTGGAAAGTGTTTGAAAGGAATGCATGTAAGCCCTAAATAACTATAGGTCATGCTGAACTTTTCTATTTTTCAACTACCAATGTACTGCCAACTAATATTCATAATGTGCTCAAATTGAGACAAAATTTGCTATAGATGACTATGAATTTCCTGTTTGTCAGGTTGCATGTGCATGTGCGGTTGCTGCATTCAAGCTACGGCGTCCAGTTCGGATGTACCTCGATCGCAAGACAGACATGATAATGGCGGGCGGTCGGCATCCTATGAAGGTGAAGTACTCCGTTGGGTTCAAGTCAGATGGCAAGATCACAGCCTTGCACCTTGATCTTGGGATCAATGCTGGAATATCTCCGGATATGAGTCCAATCATCGCAGCACCTATCATAGGTTCTCTCAAAAAGTACAACTGGGGCAATCTTGCATTTGACACCAAAGTCTGCAAGACAAATGTTTCATCAAAATCGGCAATGAGGGCTCCTGGAGATGCGCAGGGCTCTTTCATCGCTGAAGCCATTATTGAGCATGTTGCCTCGGCACTTTCAGTCGACACTAACACCATAAGGAGGAAGAACCTTCATGACTTCGAGAGCCTTGTGGTGTTCTTCGGAGATAGTGCAGGTGAAGCTTCTACATATAGCCTTGTCACCATGTTCGATAAGTTAGCCTCCTCTCCAGAATACCAGCACCGAGCTGCAATGGTGGAGCACTTCAACAGAAGCAACAAGTGGAAGAAGCGTGGCATTTCTTGTGTGCCAGTTACATATGAGGTGCGGCTTCAGCCAGCTCCAGGCAAGGTGTCTATCATGAATGATGGTTCCATTGCTGTTGAGGTCGGAGGGGTTGAGATAGGCCAAGGGTTGTGGACAAAAGTGAAGCAGATGACGGCATTCGGATTGGGACAGTTGTGTCCTGACGGCGGCGAAAGCCTCCTGGACAAGGTGCGGGTCATCCAGGCCGACACATTGAGCTTGATCCAGGGAGGGGTCACCGGTGGGAGCACCACTTCTGAAACTAGCTGTGAAGCAGTTCGACAGTCGTGTGTTGCGCTCGTCGAGAGGCTGAAGCCAATCAAGAAGAATCTGGAGGCTAAGCCCAGTTTTGAAAATCGACGACTACGACGTGCCTAGTCGCTAGGCTAGGCTCCGGCGCCTGGACTAGGGGGGTAATCGCCCCTCAAGTTGAAGGGAGCGCCTAGGCGGCGCTAGGCGGCGCGTCAGCGCGACTCGGCGGCGCCCAGAAGCCCTAGGCGGCACGTAATCGACGCGAATCGGCCCGCGATTCCCAGCGCGCGCGAAATATTACGCAGCATCGGTCGACCGCGCGCGCTGGAAAGGTTGGCGCCGCGGGAAAATTGCCGCGCGCGCGCGATGGATAAGGCCGCGTAGGGGTACCGAAGCCGCGCGCGACGCTATTCCGCTGCCAGGAGACGCTCCTCTCCGCCGGGAAGCAGCTTCCGCCGGCGCCGACGCTCCTCCCCGCCCGCCAGTCCGTTCCGACCTCGTCCTCCTCCACTCGTCCCCGGTCTCCGCCCAGTCCGTCCTCCTCCCCGCATTGAAGCCTCGAAGGGCCTCCCCGCCGCCCAGCTCCCACCGCCCAGTACCCTCCCCGGCGGTCATCTCCCTCAGGCGGAACCCCAGCCCCCAAGGCCGACGCCTGAAGCCGAAGGTATGTCCTCAGTCCTCCCCTGCTCTGCTCTGCTCCCTTGAACTGACTGCTCTGCTCTGTTTCTTTCTCTGTTTCCTGCTTGAAGCCTTGAACTAACTGAACTGACATGCATGCTCAGATGCTCTGTTTCCTCTCCTCTGTTTCTGAAATCTGAAGTATGAATCTGTGAATTGCTGTAGTAGTGCATGTATATATCATTATATCTGAATATGTGATTGCTTGTTCTGAAATCTGATTGCATGCATGTTCTGAAACTCAGATTGGCTGATTGCTACAGCCTACAGGCATACTGATTGCTTTGATTTCTGAAATCTGAAATCTGATTGCATACTGCATGTGTATGTTTGTAATTTGTTGATTGTTCAGATGACGGAAGCAGAGGGTCAACATGACTCTGGAAGTGCAACAGCATGAGCAAATGTCTTGAGAAGGAACTCAGATGATGTGGGATGGGAGTTTGGGGTTCTTGTTAATCCAAACAACAAGGACCAGGTGAAGTGCATACTCTGTGACAAGGTCATGTTTGGAGGGGTTTATCGGTTGAAGCAGCATATCGCCCAAGAAGGAAAGAATGCAAAGAAATGCTAGGGCACGAAGACCTCCAAAGAGAAGTTAAAGGAGGCTCAAGACAAGTGCAAGAAAGCACTAGATGAAGCAAAAAGGAAGAGGGAGGAGAAGACTGTTCGTGAGCTAGAACTTAAAGAGGAAGTTCATGTATCTAGGGTTGGAGGTTCAGAGGAAGTCACTTGTGTTGGAAGTTCAGAGCCTCACAAATTAGGCCCCATTGACAAATGGACAAGAGCTATTGATCCTACAGCAACCAAAGCTGAATCTTTGGCTCAACAGAAGCTGAACAAGGAACTTTGGAAAGAAAGATTACATGAGGTGCATAAATATATTGCAAGATGGGCCTATAACCATGGTAATTTCCTTGCTGTTTTTTTATTTTAGATTTCATTGAATGCTATGCTACTACCTACTGCTGTAGTACTGCACTAATTTCTTTTTTTTTGTAACATTGGCAGCAATACCATTCAATGCTTGTGACAACAATGAGTTCAAGCAAATGTGTGAAGCAATTGGACAATTTGGGGCTGGATTTGAACCTCCAACTATGTTTAACCTGAGAGGGAGATTGCTAGAAGAAGAATATGCAAGAACCAAGAGTTTGCTGCAAGAACGTGAAGCCGAGAAGACGAAGAATGGGTGCTCTATTATGACCGATGCTTGGTCAGATAAGAAGAGGAGAAGCATAATGAATTTGTGCACTAATTGTGCTGAAGGAACCAGTTTTATTTCCTCAAAAGAGATGTCAGATGTGTCACACACAAGTGAAGTCATCTTTGAAGAGATTGGTGAGAATGATGTGGTGCAAGTTGTGACTGACAATGCTTCTAACAACATGGGAGCAAAGAAGCTTCTGCATGAGAAGAGACCACATATCTTTTGGACCTCTTGTGCAGCTCACACAATCAACTTGATGCTCCAAGGAATTGGCAACCTTCCTCGGTTCAAGAAGGTGGTTGACCAAGCAAAGGCATTCACCATATTTGTCTATGGGCACACAAGAACACTAGACTGCATGAGATACTTCACTGAGGGGAGAGATATAGTAAGGCCAGGAGTGACTAGGTTTGCTTCAAACTTTCTGACTTTAGAAAGCATACAAGAGAAGAAGGACCAACTAAGAAAGATGGTGGTTCATAGTAGGTGGGACTCACTGAAGGATGTGAAATCAAAGAAGGGAAAAATGCTACAACAACTATTTTGAATCCAAATTTTTGGAAGGATGTGAAGTTAACATTGGCTATTTTTGAGCCATTGTTCAAAGTTCTTCGATTGGTTGATGGAGATGTGAAGCCATCCATGGGTTTCGTATATGGAGAACTATTGAAGGCAAAGAGACAGATCAAAGAGGCCCTTGGCAATGTTGAGTCCTGTTTCAAGGATGTTATTGCTATTGTTGAGAAGAAGATGGCTGGAAGACTTGATTCTCCATTGCATTTGACAGCTTATTTGCTGAATCCACACTATAGTTATGCTGATCCATCAATCTTTGATGTCCCCAAAATAACAGAAGGTTTTATCAGTTGTGTGGAGACTTTTTTTTTATCATGGTGAGGACATGCAAGAACAAGTTGCCAATGTTGAACTCCAGAAGTTTCAGAATAGAGAAGGACCATTTAGCAAGAAGCTTGCAAGGACTTTTGAAAACTTTGATTATAATCCAGGTAAAAGTTGTTTCCTGATTATACATGGCTGTTTGTTGTGTTCATCTAACAAGAAATCTGCTATAACTACTAAATAATAGGCTGTTTTTTTATTTCAGCATCATGGTGGCGGTTGTATGGAACTGAAACACCAGCTCTACAGAAGATGGCTACAAGGATCCTATCTTTGACAGCAAGCTCTTCTGGTTGTGAAAGAAATTGGAGTGGGTTTGATGGGGTGCACACTAAGAAGAGAAACAGGCTTACTGTAGATCGCCTCAACAAGTTGGTATACATTCAGTTCAACAACGGGTTGCTTAATAAGCGAGCAAAGATCAAGTCAAAGAAATTTACTGATGTTCTCTTGTCTAGTGATACAACTGAAGCTCAAGGTTTCCTCCAAGAGAATGGATATGATTTGGCAGTCGTTGTTTTTAGAGATGATGAAGATGAGGAACTCATGGAAGGTACATGGATACCTTGGTCTGTGCTTGGAGATGCAGTGGGAGCAGAAGAACAACTAGAGCCGCATAGAAGTGCAAGGGTGAGAGAGCTCTATGAAGGAGAAGAGTTCCAGTCCGAAGAAGAAGAGTTTGATGAAGATGAGGATGACTATGCGATGGAAGATTAGATGAACCCTACTGAAGAAGTGTGAGACAGCCTCATGTCGTGTTTGCTTTGCTTTTGTGATCTTAGAACTCTTTGCTTTTGTCATGTGTGCTTGTGTTTTGTGTTGTGAGAACTAAGAACTGAGAATCATGTGCTGTAATGTGTGTCTTTTATCCATTTTATGTTCTCTGTTGCTGCCTGTTGTTGTATTCTACTCTTCTCTATTGCAATTGGACTGTTGGAGACTTGGAGCATTGCTGCATCAACTACAAGTAAGGAACATCACTTCTGTATCAACTACAAGTAAGGACTAAGGACCTAAGGTATGTCTATCTAAATTATTCATGATTTCTGCTATATAAATATATATATTATGCTATATATATTATATTAATATATTATACTAAATTGGCAAAACGCCTAGCATCGCCTAGGCTAGCCTAGGTTGGACTAGTCGCTAGGCTAGAGGTCATCGCCTAGATTTCGCCTAGCGCCTAGAAAAACTTGGAGGCTAAGGCTGGCACAGTGGAATGGAGTGCCTTGATTGCTCAGGTGAGGATAAGCTTGTAAATTCCAATTTTCTCATTGCCATGCCAAGAATAACAGTTGTTTAAAGCTTTGTCTCCTTCCTTGAGACATTAACAAACGACAAGCAATAGCGGTAGCAACTCAGGGAGGAGATCCTACAGTTCTGACGAACATGATATTTGTCAGTATTTCAATTGGCCATATCATTTTGCTGATCACTTGCAGGCAAGTATGGCGAGTGTGAACTTATCTGCGCATGCATACTGGACCCCTGATCCAACTTTCACAAGCTATTTGAACTACGGAGCTGGCGTTAGCGAGGTACCCCTTATCCAAATTGCATGAAAAAGCACTACAAGCGCAGTTAGCAAGCCAAATTGTTGGAGGCTGCAGCTTCAATCCTAGCCAATGCTGACACATGATTGGAAATTTCATCACAGGTGGAAATTGATGTCCTGACAGGAGCAACGACAATTCTAAGGAGTGACCTTGTCTACGATTGCGGGCAAAGCCTGAACCCTGCTGTCGATTTGGGCCAGGTCAGCTGCAAAAGAAAAACTGCACCTGCTGATCACTTCAAAGGAAATATGCTGCTCCTCTAAACATTATCCATCATTAACACAGGTGGAAGGTGCATTCATCCAAGGAGTAGGCTTCTTCACAAACGAGGAGTACGCAACCAACTCTGACGGGTTGGTCATCCATGATGGCACATGGACGTACAAGATCCCCACCGTCGACACCATCCCAAAGCAGTTCAACGTTGAGCTAATCAAGAGCGCCCGTGACCAGAAGCGCGTCCTCTCTTCCAAAGGTGAGCCTGTTCTCACAATTCAACACCCTGATATTCCCACATACTGTTAGCTGCAATTTGAACTCACCAACAGTTGCTGCCACAACCTGACATAATATGCTTCGGATTTTTGTTTGCAGCATCGGGCGAGCCGCCGCTTCTTCTAGCTTCCTCGGTGCACTGCGCAATGAGGGAGGCCATCAGAGCTGCTAGGAAGGAATTCTCGGTCTGCACTGGTCCAGCGAACTCCCCCATCACGTTCCAGATGGACGTGCCAGCGACGATGCCTGTTGTCAAGGAGCTCTGCGGCCTGGATGTCGTGGAGAGGTGCCTGGAGAGCGTGTCAGCTGCCAGCCCAACAAACACTGCTAAAGCATAGATCCAGTAGGCGCACTGCCCATGGTGAGAGAGCTTAATCAGTCTGTGTAAAATACTAAAGAATGGCATGACAAGCCGAGCTTGCCTGTGTGTTAGTTCTGATGTACAGAAGAGAGGGAGCAATGGCGAGCTGTGGCCTTGCGAATCAGGAGTCATGAACAATAGAGGACAAAAATAAACTAAATAAGTGTCGGGCAGGCGAATGTGTGAATGAAATCATGTGGTTTTGACTGGATTTTGAAGAAATTTTGCAATGGATCTTCATTTGTACTCCTAGGTGCGTACCTGCCTTCTGGGTACATGGGGGATAGGATTGTAGCAGCCAGCTAGGTTTGGCCTTGCTTCCTCATTGCGACCTTCGCCGGTAGCTACTCCCTGTGTGCATATTTGAACGTGGCGGCACTGCTGAGATCGGACTCTGCTTGATTTCACGGGATGTGTAGTTGTGTGTTCCTGCCCGTGATGCACGAGAGCTGATGCTGTTGAAGGGGTTGCCGGCTTGCTGCTGCCGTTGGGTTAGGTTCTGTGATCGGTCCAATAGTTCATTGCTAGGGACATATGCACCAATTAGCCGGGAATCCAAACATACACATGCCAATAGTTAGCTGGCAATTGTCTAATCATTTTTCTCTCCTTTTTTGTTTCATAAGATGTTGTAAGACCCTGGGTCCTCTTTTGTTCTAATAAATTCCAGTAGGGGGCAACCCCTCCTGCTCTCCTAAAAAGAAGGTAGCTGGCTAATTTTAGCTCTGGCTAACAATTTGTCTTAGACGACCCAAACAAGCTCAATCTATATTCCATTAATGACACTATGGACAGAAGTTGATGTTCAGTGTTATCTTTAGATTCCAAATTCTCAGCGTTTAGATAAGATTAGGAAGGAAGGGACATCTTGCCCCATTGGTTACAACAGCTACAGCATATAGGCTTTCAACGAGAAATTACTAAGCAAAGACATATAATCTAGTAATGCTATGGGCTAAATTGCTCCAACCTATTTGAACTCATAGTCTAAACTAAGATGGGCCCTACTTGTAAATAGAAATATATTATCCCTTCAACTTTCTCTAGAAAAAATAACGATGATATATTTATTTCACTAGGTGCAGAAACAAGCACCCTTGTCAAGGAGGGGCTTCAGAGCACCCCATGCTCCAGCATTGAGCACCCAGAGAATCGTTCTCTGCCAAACGTTGCATATGCTATTAGTTTGTTAAGGCACACCTTGAGACAGTGATGTAGGAAATTTTGGAACATTTACTATTATAACATGAGATGCCTTGTTGAACTATTTGCTCAGAAGATGTAGAATAATATTTTTTTATGTTTAAAGCTTCTTCGAAACTTTTGTGAATAAATCATTGCCACAGAAAGGATAATTATGTGTTAACAGAGCGCTGCCATCAAAATTATGTGATTATGTGCCAGGGTTACCACAGAACTTTGCAGGCAATATAAGAATGGGCATGAGAAAAATAACCATCATTAAGCAGGATTTAAGGCACTTGGAACAGTGGATTACATACTGTGACAATCAAACCACTTAAGAAAAATACTGCTGAACTCAGATTGCAGCAACAAAGTTGAAAGAATGGGACATAAATGCAAAACTTGGAAAGATATAGATAGGGTAACATGGCTTGTGCCGAAATGTGCAATTAAAATAGATTTCTGTGCATGAACAAAAGTAAAACAAAACAGTTGTTGTTGACAATACAACAAGTAGTAATCGTATAATATATAGCAGACATAACACATAATTGAGCATGATTTGAAATTGTTTAACATATATAAATACAAATTGTTCAACATATCAAAAATGGAAACATCAAAATATACAGAGGATTTTTAAAAAAACATTGGCGAATCAGTAAATTACTCTAAGCAACTATGACTGTCTTAGCCACTGTATCAGTTTAATAGGCAAATTGCAATAGATAATATATGTAAATAGTAAGCCAATTAACCAAATTAACTAACAATTTGAATTCACGGTCGCCGGTTAGTCATCTACTCCAATCAGCAGCAAGCCTCCGGCCGCCCGCCTCCCATGTCACACGCTCACAGCAGTTCCGCACTACTGGCTGCCGGCTGCGGCCTCCGCGGCTCCGCCCTCCACTCGGTGCTCCAGCGCTCCGCCGCTGCAGCTTGCATATGGTCGGTGCCTCGCGCCCTCGTCGCGAAGCCGCCCCGGCCGCCCGTTGCCACGCTGCGGACGCCGCCGCCGCCACGCCGCTGCAGGCATTCGGCGCCTCGCGCCCTCGCCTAGAGCGTCCGCAACCGCCTCGCCGGAGTGCGCCGCCTGTCCGCTGCCCACTCGCCGGTGTGTGCGCCGGCCGTCACTGGACAGTACCAGTTTTTTTTTTTTTAAGGAGAATGGGGAACGAGAAGGAAAGCACGAGAAGCCGCGGGCCGTGCGACTGTGAGCCTAGGGTGGCTGGGTGGGATGGTTTGCATTAATTGTTGGACGTCTTCAAAGTGCAGAATTTATTTACAGAGAAGAGCGTTAAAATCTATGATACAAAATTAACATAATTTGATAAATACAAACTCTATTTTTGTAATATGTTCATTTGGTGTCACAAATATTTTTATTTTTTATAAATTCATTCAAACATAAACAATTAATTTAAGGAAACTTTAGAAATTGATTATTTAGAAACAGAGATAAAATATCTCTTAAAATAGTGGTTATACTTCTTAATTTGTTTAGGCTAATATAAATCTCATGATCAAATCTGTAAATGAAGTCTTGCAAAAAAAAATCTAAAATACATGTATAAGCATGTTCGCGAAAAAAGCAATCTGTAAATAAAGACCCCATAGTGACTATGAGCTTATACTTGGATAAAAGAGTTAACTGCTACCTAGCTAAAAATTAGTTAAAATAAACTCTAGTGTATGTGTATCTAAATAGGAGGACCAATAGGTGAGCTATTTTTTTAGTCAAGTCTCCAGCTAGTTATTAGTCAACTGTATATTTAACCGGCCATAATTAATTTGTGCTAATTTTTAGTCCCAACTAGTAACCAGCTTGGTGTCTTGAACACGCCATGGCTCTGTTTATCCAGCTTATAATCCGTAGTTTTCAGCTTGTTTTTTTAGCCAGAACAGTATTTTTCTCTCACAACAAACTAGTCAGCAGTGTTTTTCAGCCAGCTTATCAGCAGAGCTGAATGAGGCCCATATGTTTTTATTGATATATAAAACTAGTATTGCCGTATGTGGCCCACATGCCTTGCTCCTGACAACAAATTTGTCAAGTTTATAATCAAAGGACCTCCTGCTTTGCTACACTGGCTATGAACAGATTTTAGACTGGCACGCTAGAGCTGTGTAAACCAAACAACCTCCAAATGCATACTGTAGTAGGGCAGCACGCGCGAACCGTCCGCCGCGGACATTTTTTATTGAGTTGGGTCGTCGCTCGCGGGCCGGGCCGGCTGCGCACGTCTCTCCCTCGGTCGGTCCCTCTCCTCCCGGAGGTACGTGCATGATGGTGCATGTGCACCTTGTTTAGATGCCAAATTTCAACCTTAAATTTTCCTATGAAAAAAAAATTCCCATCTTATCAAAATACCGGCACATACATGGAGTACTAAATATATATAAAATTAAAAACTAATTACACAGTTTTGTTGTACTTTGCGAGACGAACATTTTGAGTCTAATTAGTCAAAGTTTGGATAATTTTTACCAAATACAAACGAATTGCTACAGTGCGCATTTAATACGTACAGTAAAAATTTAGGCCCCGAATTGGGATCTAAACACGGCCCACTTGTCCCGATCGCTTGCTGACTTGTGGGCGGCTGCTAAGCAAAGCAGTTGCTTGCTGACCAGACGGCTGACGCATCGCCATCACCATCAGACAAAAAAGACTCGGCACGTGGGGATGGTGGCATTGGTCCCGCACCTTGACGGACGTGCAGGATGCACCTGGGAGCTGGGAGTCCGCTTTCGCATCCAGCCCGCCGGCGACGTCAGCGCTTGCATCATTGCGAGGACCTCACCCGGCTCCGGCTTCTGGCTGCAGCCTGCACAAGTGCACAGGTCGAGAACTCAGCTCGCATAACACTACAATCCGTTAAAAAAGAAAAGTTTTTTAGGAGTCAAACCGTTTTTAATATTATCAAATTTACAAAAAAGACTAACATTTATACAAAAGAAGTATCATTAGACTAATGATGATGAAATAGATTTTCATAGTATACCTATTTACGGTCCAGGCTACGGATGTAAGCATGTAGACCTCCTAGGGCGCTCATCGACAGCGTGTCGTTTGCATGTTAAACTCTTCTACCTTAATTATAATGATACACAAATCTTTTGCAGGTTCAGAATAAAAAAATAATATTTTTTTCTATAAATTTATTGTCCCCCGTTGTCGTCGATGCTATTGTCCCACAGTCTGTCATCCTTGACACCTAACTCACACCCTAAACCTTGGAAAAGGAATCACCATTGTCTGCTCTGCCTCCTAATATTCTCAAATATAAATCTAGAGATCGAATTCTGATCCCTCCGCTTAACTCATACCCTGAATCTCCAAAAGGGTATCACCATTGTTTGCTCTGCCACCTATATATAAAATAATATCCACCGAATTTTGATAAACCTACAGGCAGCCATGGGGGGCGACTGTGGCCACCGTCCTCATCACCCTAACTCACAATCAGATGCTACAAAACAGAATCCCGATCTACTCAGCATCCTCCGATATGGAAATGTGTCTAATATAAAGATTTAATTCTAGCAAACTTCCAGGCGGCGGCGGTCAGAAAAATCATCGTATGGAATAAGGAGCTGTCGGAGAAAAAAATCTTATCCTGCCAATAATCAATTGAGAGTGGTTTTGTTGGAATGCTCTCCTACTTTCTTACTTTCCGCTTGCTTTCCGCCGCCCTGACAGTGACAGCCTCCGAACGTCGCTCATGGTGTTGACGGTTGACTTGTCGTCTGGGACCCGTGTTTCATTTGGGCCTGGGCCATTCGCGCTGTATATAGGAGTACAATAATATATATATATATATATATATATATATATATATATATATATATATATATATATATATATATATATATATATATATAAATTTAAGACATGGGAGGGCACAGCCTGCGCAGAGCTTATAATTAGTACCCTGATCACTGCAGGAAGGAGGGGGTGGTGGTGGTTATCGTAAATCGTCATCGATCGCGTCATCGCGAGGCTGCGGAGATGGGGAAGGAGGAGGCAGCAGCAGCGTTGTCGTCGACCGTGGTGCTGGCCGTGAACGGCAAGCGGTACGAGGCGGCCGGCGTCGACCCATCGACGTCGCTGCTGGAGTTCCTGCGCACCCAGACGCCCGTCAGAGGCCCCAAGCTCGGCTGCGGCGAAGGTATGTGTGTGATGTCAGAGCGCCATTGTTGAGCCTTATTACAGTACTCTCTACTCTCTAGTCTCTACAACTGGTATAGCTTTTATGTTTCGTTCTTGACTAGCAGCAGCCGATCGAGCCAAACAGAAAGAGAGAACCTTATTCCAAGCACACATATAGTTTTCCTTCGAGTATCCTATCTGCGTGCATAGGCAACGGTAGACGCACTAGTACAATAACTTTAATAGAGACGGAAAAAACTCTTAATAGAGGCGGGTAAACCAACCGCCTCCAGTTACAGGACATGGTTAATCAAGCCTTTATGGAGGCGGTTGGCCAACCGCCACTGTTAACATATTAACCAAGACGGGCACTGTAACGCAACTGTCTCCGTTAATGTATATTAACAGTGACAGTTCCCCTAACCATAACCGCCTCCTTTAAGTATATATCGGAGGCGGTTAACTTTAGTTAGCCGCCTCCGTTAATCGTTTAACCGAGACGGGTTTTCTTATTTGCCTGTCTCCGTTAAGTATTTCCTGATTTTAAAAAAAGATTATTTATTTTCGTTTAATAATTTGAATTTAAAACCAAATTTGCTCAGATCAAAACACACAGAAAGCAGAAAACACGCGTATGAACGATAAAGACATATATTACATCCATATATATGTCGCTGTCCTTATGTTCCACCATTCATCATGTCACGCACTAAGTTCTTCACACTACATTAATTTCACAAAGTTAACAAATCACATCACATCTTCACATGACAAGTTAAGGGCAGCTACTCGAAGATGTCCGGCAACTTGTAATCGGTCATGTCGAGAGCGTCGCTTCTCTAGTGGCGTAGATTCACGTACTTCTCCTCCGTCCCTAGCTCGCTCTCGTCGCAGAAGAAAGTTCCCCCAACATGACAACATTCGTCCGTGACAAACTTACAAATGTCACCTACTGTTCTAGTGATGGTCTTATGGTCAATCTTTTCCCTCTTCCACCACCTTTGGGATTTCTTCAGCTGCCGCCAGCTCTTGTTGAATCTCCCGCAAGCCCTGAGGTACTCACAAGTATAGTATCCACACAAGACTGAGCCTTAAGGTTGCTTGGCACACTGCATGCATGATATATGTAACACATGACCATTAGGACTGGTATAGAGTGCAGAAGTAGTAATGTATTAGTAGTAGGAGTAGAAGTAGGGTAGTAGTAGTAGGGTAGTAGCTAGTAGTAGGAGTTGTAGTGTAGTAGTAGTTGTTGTTGTAGTAGCAGCAGTAGTAGGAGTAAGTGCTAGTACTAGTAGGGTAGTAGGGTAGTAGTAGGAGTTGTAGTGTAGTAGTAGTTGTTGTAGTAGTAGTAGTAGGAGTAAGTGCTAGTACTAGTAGGGTAGTAGTAGGAGTAGGGTAGTAGTAGTAGTTGTAGGGTAGTAGTAGTAGTTGTATGGCGGTAGTAGTAGGAGTTATAGTAGTACTTGTAGTAGTAATAGTTGTTACGGTAGTAGTAGAAGTAGGAGCATGAGGAGTAAGTGCTAGTAGTAGTACCAGGAAGTCTCGCCTTACTACCAGTTTTGTGCCATACTTCTTCTTTTGCCTCTCGGACCTCCGATCATAACCCCCTCTTCCACGTATTTCCTGTAAGCGTTGTATGTCAACCACTAGTGTCAACAACAAATTTGATACGTTCTTTGAGTGCAAAAAAGAAGATGTGTCATCACTTACTATTGCAGAACGCCTTCGAAATCGTTGTACCATTCTCTCTCCGTTGTCCGCAAGGAGTCGAATATGACAACGTTTCCACCTGAGGATAGATCATAAATATAATCCAGTGGCCCACGATGCCCAAGCTACACTATTGAAACAATATGGATCTCATATCTTGAAATATGAAAAGTGGTGAACACAATAGCTATTGCATGTATCGTTTTGACTTACCCGAATTGGTGGACGGCAAGGATACACCCATTTTCTCGGATCTTCTTCATGGCTTGGAGGACGTATTGTCCCTTTCTAAACTTGATCTTGCCTTGCATCTTAACCCGAGTAAGCACTCGCTGCATCCTGTCCTAGTTCACCAGCCTAAGATGCGTGTCTGGTACATCGTGGCCAATGATGCCCTCTGGGCAATATGCATAGGAGATAGGTAGATAATATCTTTCCCTAGTTCCTCGCACACATATGATTGCATCCTGCAAGCACAAGTCGTCGTCATGGCATTGTTAGTTTGATCGTTATGAACATACCTACAACGATGCAGAGGTGTAATAACTTTCATGAAAAAAGGGTGATCTGGGCGACGTCGAGATCCTTGCACCGCAGCAGCCTGTGTATGTCGTGGAAGACAACGGAGACATAAGAGTCATCTTCTAAGTGGAAGTACTCCTTGGGGACCCTCACAACGAATTCCTTCATGCCTAACTTCGCCGCATGCATATACTAGAGATGGAACCTCCGAACCTCCCACGGCTCATCCTGGACAAGCTGGCCCAAGGACAACATGAACTTGACATTCTCAAAGTTATCGGGGGCAATCTGGCGTAAGGTGCCAAATTGACGGCAAGGTTTGCTCCCTGTAATTGAGACAAGGAGGAGTGAAAAAGTCTGTTAGCATCATCGATCTACACACACATAATCTGTTGACTATGTTCGGTTGCCATTAGCATATATACCTTTCGAACGCCGTTGTGTACTTGTGCTCTTCAGCTATGTTGAACACCGCCCATTCCTCCGTGGTGAGGTGGGCAGGTTTGTCCCCCTCTTCTTCCGCAGGCTTCTTCGACGCTAGTGGACATTTCCCTTTGCCCTTGCTTGGAGGCGGCGTTTAGTGGCCAGGGGCACCCCCTGTATCTCCTTGTCGGTTGCTCATGTCAGGACACGGGCTACGTGGAGGAGTGCTGCTGGGGCCGCCATCATTGTTGTTGCCATCACCGCCGCCGTCGTCATCGTCGTCACTTGGGCCACCCGGGGGAGATGACGACGACTGAGAGGACTTTGACGTCGGCCGTCGTCATCGTTGCTGACCCTCGGTATCTTGTACATCCACTCTTCCCTATCCATGGCCGCAACCTTGCACACACACACATAGCGAAAATAAAGTCCAATGAGCTCTAGATCCAGTTTTCTCTCTTCTCAATCTAGATCTAGATCTAGATTTAGAGAAAAACCACCTAAATCATGTAAAAGAGAGAAGATAAGAGTTAGAGGGTAAGAAATCAACCTCTTGCAGTGCCAAACTTCACCAAATCCAAGGGCAAAACCTTCCCCCTCTAAAATGGCCATTTTTAGGGTTTTGAGGTCAAAACCCTAGAAAATGGAGGAGGAGCCGCGAGGAGGAAGAAGGGGTGGCTGCTCTTATATAGGTACAGACTTAACAGAGACAGGCAATATAACCCAACCGCCTCGGTTAATCGTATATTAACGGAGGCAGTTGTAGTTATGTCAACCACCGTGGTTAAAAATTAATGGAGGCGGGCAACATAAAGGAACCGTCTCGGTTAATAGGCATTAACGGAGGCGGTTGACTTGTACTAACCGCCTTTGTTAATACATTAACGAAGGCAGTTGCAGTACGTGAACCACCTCGGTTAATGGAGGGAGGATTAACGGAGACGGTCGCTTTAGGTGGCCCGCCTCCATTAACCTATTAACCGAGGTGGTTGCTGGGCCGGCGGGCCAACCTCGATTAACCGAGGCGGGCCGCTGGCCCAACCGCCTCCAACCTGCATTTTCAAGTGTCTCCTAAAAAAAATTCTGTAGCAGTGACGGTTGGTTGCGGAGAAGATGTCAGTGCCTTTTCGTTTCCTGATCATGCATGGCGCTGGCGCTATCTATCGTCCATTTCATCACTTGGAGTTCCCATTGGATCTAGATTCCATTTTCTATATTCCTCCTGTTTTTTGCTTGGGAGTTGGGATGTCACCATCACACGGATTACATGAATCTTATTACGTGCAGATTAGCAGCAATAAAATTCATCTGCAAGAAAACTATAATCAAAGGAATTAATTATTCAAATATATTTATGAGTATTTATGTAAGGAAAGGTAGAGATTAATAAACTATGTTGATGGATTTTTTATTATCTAATCGCTTAGATTAAATCAAAGAGTATGTGCCTAATATAATTGTGAGATTAATCCACAAAAATAGAAAATAAGGAAAGACACACATTGTTGGTTTTTATGATGGTCTAGTCTTAGATTAAATCAAAGAATTGGTATATAATACAATTATGAGATTAATAAAAATATCCCACATCGTTAGATTTAAGATAATTTAATTGCTTAAATTAACAACAAAAAAGTCCATGTAAAGAAAGTAAATTTGACATAAGAAAAAACAATTTGATTTTCATATAAGTTGGAAAGAAAAATACCTACATGCAAATTCCATCTAAAACACAACTGCAAAAGGCAAAAAAAAATTTGTATTTAAATTAATGTAAAGAAAATGGTGCCTATATAATTAGTCATGTAAATTATAATTAGTAAAATGCTAAATTCAATAAAAAAAAATTTATGGATCTTACTTTGGAAAAAGTATATAATGAAAAGTTTAATGTATTAATAAGTAAAATTACCACATCGGACATATAAATCTAAATTATGGCTATCTATATTTATCAAAATAATTAAAATAAGTAAATAATGAAGACCACAATAGAGATAGGATAGGTATGGAAATAGGTAGTAGCAGTAGTGTAGAATTCAATCGACATTCCAACTGGATTTTGCCATATAGTAATAAAAATAAAAATAAAACCACAAAAACGTTATAGGAGGGATTATAAGCATGCACAACAGCTATCCAACCTGAACATCAACGTCTTGGCATGCCCATAAAAATTATTCAGGTCACTTCTACCTTTTTCATCATGCTCTATGTCTCGCCAGCTCAGTATGCCTTCTTGCAGTGGAGTGTGCATGCGTGTTGAGTATCTGCGTCTGTACTTGTGTAATTTAAAAAAAACCTCGGCATGCAAATTTTTTTCGGTGTTCGTAGTTAAAAAGAATAATTATGTTTTACAAAAATCAGGTATTATATTTGGGACATACACAGGAAGCTAACACTACAAGAAACTGAGGTTATTTTTTGAGCTATGATATATTTTTTTATAACGAAGCTACAGTGTGAACTTTGAACGACCCAAGTGCACTTTTCAAACTGGAATTAGCATCAGCTTCTATTTTCATCTAGTGAAGATAAAAGAGCTAAACTCCTCCACTTTTACCATTTCACCTTGTGGCAGGTGGCTGCGGTGCATGCGTGGTCCTCATCTCCAAGTACGACCCGGCCACCGACGAGGTGACCGAGTTCTCGGCGAGCTCCTGCCTGACGCTGCTCCACAGCGTTGACCGTTGCTCGGTGATCACCAGTGAGGGAATCGGCAACACCAAGGATGGTTACCACCCCGTGCAGAAGCGCCTGGCTGGCTTCCACGCCTCTCAGTGTGGCTTCTGCACGCCCGGCATGTGCATGTCCATCTTCTCCGCTCTCGTTAAGGCCGACAAGACGGCCGGCCGCCCCAACCCACAAGCAGGCTTCTCCAAGCTGACCACCAAAGAGGCTGAGAAGGCTGTCTCAGGCAACCTTTGCCGCTGCACCGGTTACAGGCCCATCGTCGACGCCTGCAAAAGCTTTGCCTCTGATGTTGACCTCGAGGACCTGGGCCTCAACTGCTTCTGGAGAAAGGGTGACGAACCGGCAGAAGTCAGCAAGCTGCCGGGCTACAACGGTGGCGCCATCTGCACCTTTCCAGAGTTCCTCAAATCTGAGATCAAGTCCACTCTGAAGCAGGCGAATGGTGTTCCAGTTGCAGTCTCTGATGACGGCTGGTACCATCCTAAGAGCATTGAAGAGCTCCACAGGTTGTTTGATTCCAACTGGTTTGATGAAAATTCTGTGAAGATTGTGGCTTCAAACACTGGCTCTGGAGTGTACAAGGATCAGGACCTCTATGACAAGTACATTGACATCAAAGGAATCCCAGAGCTTTCAGTCATCAATAGAAGCACCAAAGGAATTGAACTTGGATCAGTTGTGTCCATCTCTAAAGCTATTGAGGTGCTGTTAGATGGAAGTCTGGTCTTCAGAAAGATTGCTGATCACCTAAACAAAGTGGCTTCACCATTTGTTCGGAACACTGCAACCATAGGTGGAAACCTAATCATGGCACAAAGGTTCCCATTCGCGTCAGACATTGCAACTGTACTACTAGCTGCAGGTTCGACGGTCACAATCCAGGTGGCTTCAAAAAGGTTGTGCTTCACTCTGGAGGAGTTCTTGCAGCAGCCTCCATGTGATTATAGGACCCTGCTGCTGAGCATATTTATCCCGGAATGGGGTTCAGATGATGTCACCTTTGAGACTTTCCGAGCAGCACCTCGTCCACTTGGCAATGCTGTCTCGTATGTCAATTCAGCTTTCTTGGCAAGGACTTCAGTAGATGCATCGTCAAGGGACCATCTCATTGAGGATATATGTCTGGTGTTCGGTGCGTATGGAGCTGATCATGCTATTAGAGCTAGGAAGGTTGAGGATTACCTGAAGGGCAAAACAGTGAGCTCGTCTGTTATACTTGAAGCTGTTCGGTTGCTTAAAGGTATAGTTAAACCATCAGAAGGGACAACACATCCTGAGTATAGAATCAGCTTGGCTGTCAGTTTCTTGTTTACCTTCCTATCCTCCCTTGCCAACAGCTTGAATGAATCTGCAAGGGTTAATGATCCCAATGGTTCATACAGTAATGGAGACACAAACAGTGCCATTGAGCACTCACCAGAGAAGCATCTTAAGTTGGACAGCAATGATTTGCCAATACGATCAAGACAAGAAATATTTTTCACTGATGAATACCAGCCAGTTGGCAAACCAATTAAGAAAGCCGGGGCAGAGATCCAAGATTCAGGTAAACAATCTTATTGCAAATTTGCAATACACAAATAAATATGTTCATAAGTTCACCATAACCTTTTTCTTCACCATAGTATTATTGGAAGACATCATATAACGATCTTTCTGTTCGTTTCTACCTCATTAATTTTTAGTCAGCGCTGAACTGTCCATATAAGTTCCATCCCTGATCATTTTTAGTGTCTGCAGTTTCTCCACAAGATAATGCCCTTAACAATAGTCCTTTTACTGACACAGGGGAAGCTGTGTACGTTGATGATATCCCTGCTCCCAAAGATTGCCTCTATGGAGCATTTATCTATAGCACACAACCTCATGCCCATGTAAAGGGTATCAACTTTAAACCATCTTTAGCTTCGCAGAAGGTCATCACAGTTATCACTGCAGAGGATATTCCCAGCTGTGGACAAAATGTTGGTTACAGCTACCCGATGTTGGGAGAAGAAGCACTTTTTGCAGATCCAGTTGCTGAATTTGCTGGTCAAAAAATCGGTGTTGTGGTAATGTTTCCTAAGTTCCCTTTCACATTTCACAAAAGTATTCTTATGTTTATGTCTTTCCAACCTTGCCGCATCATGTTGGTTTTTCAATCACTCAGATTGCTCAAACACAGAAGTATGCCTACATGGCGGCAAAGCAAGCCGTCATTGAGTATAGCACAGAAAATCTGCAGCCACCAATTCTGACAATAGAAGATGCAATCCAACAAAGCAGCTACTTCCAAGCCCTCCCATTTTTTGCTCCAAAGCCAGTTGGTGATTACGACCAAGGGATGTCTGAAGCTGATCACAAGATTTTATCAGCAGAGGTGCATACTTTGTAATGTTTAAAGGGGATGTATACTTCACCTTCCCACAAGGCCAAACAACTCATGCATGTCATTTTTTTTCTACAGGTAAAAATTGAATCCCAATACTATTTCTACATGGAGACACAAGTGGCGCTAGCTATTCCTGATGAAGATAACTGCATAACCATCTATGCGTCGACACAATTACCCGAGGTCACACAAAATGTGGTTGCAAAGTGCCTTGGAATTCCATTTCACAATGTCCGCGTCATCACCAGAAGGGTCGGAGGAGGCTTTGGTGGAAAGGGATTCAAAGGAATGCATGTAAGCCCTAAATAACTAGAGCTCATGCTGAACTTTTCTATTTTTCAACTACCAATGTACTGCCAACTAATATTCATAATGTGATCAGATTGAGACAAAATGTGCTATAGATGACTAAGAATTTCCTCTTTGTCAGGTTGCATGTGCTTGTGCGGTTGCTGCATTCAAGCTACGGCGTCCAGTTCGGATGTACCTCGATCGCAAGACAGACATGATAATGGCGGGCGGTCGGCATCCTATGAAGGTGAAGTACTCCGTTGGGTTCAAGTCAGATGGCAAGATCACAGCCTTGCACCTTGATCTTGGGATCAATGCTGGAATATCTCCGGATATGAGTCCAATCATCGCAGCACCTATCATAGGTTCTCTCAAAAAGTACAACTGGGGCAATCTTGCATTTGACACCAAAGTCTGCAAGACAAATGTTTCATCAAAATCGGCAATGAGGGCTCCTGGAGATGCGCAGGGCTCTTTCATCGCTGAAGCCATTATTGAGCATGTTGCCTCGGCACTTTCAGTCGACACTAACACCATAAGGAGGAAGAACCTTCATGACTTCGAGAGCCTTGTGGTGTTCTTCGGAGATAGTGCAGGTGAAGCTTCTACATATAGCCTTGTCACCATGTTCGATAAGTTAGCCTCCTCTCCAGAATACCAGCACCGAGCTGCAATGGTGGAGCACTTCAACAGAAGCAACAAGTGGAAGAAGCGTGGCATTTCTTGTGTGCCAGTTACATATGAGGTGCGGCTTCAGCCAGCTCCAGGCAAGGTGTCTATCATGAATGATGGTTCCATTGCTGTTGAGGTCGGAGGGGTTGAGATAGGCCAAGGGTTGTGGACAAAAGTGAAGCAGATGACGGCATTCGGATTGGGACAGTTGTGTCCTGACGGCGGCGAAAGCCTCCTGGACAAGGTGCGGGTCATCCAGGCCGACACATTGAGCTTGATCCAGGGAGGGATCACCGGTGGGAGCACCGCTTCTGAAACTAGCTGTGAAGCAGTTCGACAGTCGTGTGTTGCGCTCGTCGAGAGGCTGAAGCCAATCAAGGAGAATCTGGAGGCTAAGGCTGGCACAGTGGAATGGAGTGCATTGATTGCTCAGGTGAGGATAAGCTTGTAAATTCCAATTTTCTCATTGCCATGCCAAGAATAACAATTGTTTAAAGCTTTGTCTCCTTCCTTGAGACATTAACAAACGACAAGCAATAGCGGTAGCAACTCAGGGAGGAGATCCTACAGTTCTGACGAACATGATATTTGTCAGTATTTCAATTGGCCATATCATTTTGCTGATCACTTGCAGGCAAGTATGGCGAGTGTGAACTTATCTGCGCATGCATACTGGACCCCTGATCCAACTTTCACAAGCTATTTGAACTACGGAGCTGGCGTTAGCGAGGTACCCCTCATCCAAATTGCATGAAAAAGCACTGCAAGCCCAGTTAGCAAGCCAAATTGTTGGAGGCTGCGACTTCTTTCCTACCCAATGCTGACACGTGATTGGAAATTTCATTACAGGTGGAAATTGATGTCCTGACAGGAGCAACAACAATTCTAAGGAGTGACCTTGTCTACGATTGCGGGCAAAGCTTGAACCCTGCTGTCGATTTGGGCCAGGTCAGCTGCAAAAGAAAAACAGCACCTGCTGATCAATTCAAAGGAAATATGCTGCTCCTCTAAACATTATCCATCATTAACACAGGTGGAGGGTGCATTCATCCAAGGAGTAGGCTTCTTCACAAACGAGGAGTACGCAACCAACTCTGACGGGTTGGTCATCCATGAAGGCACATGGACGTACAAGATCCCCACCGTCGACACCATCCCAAAGCAGTTCAACGTTGAGCTAATCAAGAGCGCCCGTGACCAGAAGCGCGTCCTCTCTTCCAAAGGTGAGCCTGTTCTCACAATTCAACACCCTGATATTCCCACATACTGTTAGCTGCAATTTGAACTCACCAACAGTTGCTGCCTGCAACCTGACATAATATGCTTCGGATTTTTGTTTGCAGCATCGGGCGAGCCGCCGCTTCTTCTAGCTTCCTCGGTGCACTGCGCAATGAGGGAGGCCATCAGAGCTGCTAGGAAGGAATTCTCGGTCTGCACTGGTCCAGCGAACTCCCCCATCACGTTCCAGATGGACGTGCCAGCGACGATGCCAGTTGTCAAGGAGCTCTGCGGCCTGGATGTCGTGGAGAGGTACCTGGAGAGCGTGTCAGCTGCCAGCCCAACAAACACTGCTAAAGCATAGATCCAGTAGGCGCACTGCCCATGGTGAGAGAGCTTAATCAGTCTGTGTAAAATACTAAAGAATGGCATGACAAGCCGAGCTTGCCTGTGTGTTAGTTCTGATGTACAGAAGAGAGGGAGCAATGGCGAGCTGTGGCCTTGCGAATCAGGAGTCATGAACAATAGAGGACAAAAATAAACTAAATAAGTGTCGGGCAGGCGAATGTGTGAATGAAATCATGTGGTTTTGACTGGATTTTGAAGAAATTTTGCAATGGATCTTCGTTTGTACTCCTAGTTGCGTACCTGCCTTCTGGGTACATGGGGGATAGGATTGTAGCAGCCAGCTAGGTTTGGCCTTGCTTCCTCATTGTGACCTTCGCCGGTAGCTACTCCCTGTGTGCATATTTGAACGCGGCGGCACTGCTGAGATCGGACTCTGCTTGATTTCACGGGATGTGTAGTTGTGTGTTCCTGCCCGTGATGCACGAGAGCTGATGCTGTTGAAGGGGTTGCCGGCTTGCTGCCGCCGTTGGGTTGGGTTCTGTGATCGGTCCAATAGTTCATTGCTAGGGACATATGCACCAATTAGCCGGGAATCCAAACATACACATGCCAATAGTTAGCTGGCAATTGTCTAATCATTTTTCTCTCCTTTTTTGTTTCATAAGATGTTGTAAGAACCTGGGTCCTCTTTTGTTCTAATAAATTCCAGTAGGGGGCAACCCCTCCTGCTCTCCTAAAAAGAAGGTAGCTGGCTAATTTTAGCTCTGGCTAACAATTTGTCTTAGACGACCCAAACAAGCTCAATCTATATTCCATTAATGACACTATGGACAGAAGTTGATGTTCAGTGTTATCTTTAGATTCCAAATTCTCAGCGTTTAGATAAGATTAGGAAGGAAGGGACATCTCGCCCCATTGGTTACAACAGCTACAGCATATAGGCTTTCTACGAGAAATTACTAAGCAAAGACATATAATCTAGTAATGCTATGGGCTAAATTGCTCCAACCTATTTGAACTCATAGTCTAAACTAAGATGGGCCCTACTTGTAAATAGAAATATATTATCCCTTCAACTTTCTCTAGAAAAAATAACGATGATATATTTATATCACTAGGTGCAGAAACAAGCACCCTTGTCAAGGAGGGGCTTCAGAGCACCCCATGCTCCAGCATTGAGCACCCAGAGAATCGTTCTCTGCCAAACGTTGCATATGCTATTAGTTTGTTAAGGCACACCTTGAGACAGTGATGTAGGAAATTTTGGAACATGTACTATTATAACATGAGATGCCTTGTTGAACTATTTGCTCAGAAGATGTAGAATAATATTTTTTTATGTTTAAAGCTTGTTCTAAACTTTTGTGAATAAATCATTGCCACAGAAAGGATAATTATGTGTTAACAGAGCGCTGCCATCAAAATTATGTGATTATGTGCCAGGGTTACCACAGAACTTTGCAGGCAATATAAGAATGGGCATGAGAAAAATAACCATCATTAAGCAGGATTTAAGGCACTTGGAACAGTGGATTACATACTGTGACAATCAAACCACTTAAGAAAAATACTGCTGAACTCAGATTGCAGCAACAAAGTTGAAAGAATGGGACATAAATGCAAAACTTGGAAAGATATAGATAGGGTAACATGGCTTGTGCCGAAATGTGCAATTAAAATAGATTTCTGTGCATGAACAAAAGTAAAACAAAACAGTTGTTGTTGACAATACAACAAGTAGTAATCGTATAATATATAGCAGACATAACACATAATTGAGCATAATTTGAAATTGCAATTGAGTGTAGCAGAGATGCGTATGTTGCGTTGGTATTGTGGGCACACAAGGAGGGATAGAGTCCGGAACGACGATATTCGGGATAGGGTTGGGGTGGCACCAATTGAGGAGAAATTGATTCAATATCGGTTGATATGTTTGGACATGTCCAACGGAGGCCTCCTGAGGCGCCGATGCATAGTGGAGTTCTAAAGCGGGCCGATAATGTAAAGAGCGGTAGAGGTCGACCTAAACTAACTTGGGACGAGTCCGTTAAGAGAGATCTTAAGGAGTGGAATATGTCCAAGGATTTAGCTATGGACAGGAGCGCTTGGAGATTGGTAATCAACGTGCCTGAACCGTGACCTCTTTTTGTCTTGTGCCCTTTATGTCCCTTTATGTGTCTCCCTGTTTCTCGTCTCTTTTGGGTTTCATCTCTAGCCTACCCCAACTTACTTAGGACAAAAGGCTATGTTGTTGTTGTACTCCCTCCATGTTGGTAAAAGAAGTCGTTTTGGACAAGGTTTGAGTCAAACATTGAGAATATAAATCATGAATAACTTTTACGTTGTTGAGTTTGGAAATATGAAAACAATATGAATAGATTTGTCTTGAAATATACTTTCATAAAAGTATACATATATCACTTTTGAATAAATATTTTTTATAGAAAAATGAAGTCAAAGTTATGCTTTGGAGACTGTGTCGTTGTCTAAAACGACTTCTTTTAACAACATAGAGGGAGTATATAAATACAAATTGTTCAACATATCAAAATGGAAACATCAAAATATACAGAGGATTTTTTAAAAAACATTGGCGAATCAGTAAATTACTCTGAGCAACTATGACTTTCTTAGCCACTGTATCAGTTTAATAGGCAAATCGGAATCGATAATATATGTAAATAGTAAGCCAATTAACCAAATTAACTTACAATTTGAATTCACGGTCGCCGGTTAGTCATCTACTCCAATCAGCAGCAAGCCTCCGGCCGCCCGCCTCCCATGTCACACGCTCACAGCAGTTCCGCACTACTGGCTGCGGCCTCCGCGGCTCCGCCCTCCACTCGGTGCTCCAGCGCTCCGCCGCTGCAGCTTGCATATGGTCGGTGCCTCGCGCACTCGTCGCGAAGCCGCCCCGGCCGCCCGTTGCCGCGCTGCGGACGCCGCCGCCGCCGCCACGCCGCTGCAGGCATTCGGCGCCTCGCGCCCTCGCCTAGAGCGTCCGCTACCGCTCTGCGCACGCAACCGCCTCGCCGGAGTGCGCCGCCTGTCCGCTGTCTACTCGCCGGTGTGTGCGCCGGCCGCCACTAGCCAGTACCAGTTTTTTTTATTATTTTTTTTATTTTAGGAGAATGGGGAACGAGAAGGAGAGCACGACAAGCCGCGGGCCGTGCGACTGTGAGCCTAGGGTGGCTGGGTGGTATGGTTTGCATTAATTGTTGATTAAACGTCTTCAAAGTGCACAATTTGTTTATAGAGCCTGTTTAGTTGCACCCAAAAATACCAAATTTTTCAAGATTCCCCGTCACATCGAATCTTTGACGCATGCATGAAGCATTAAATATAGATAAAAAATAAAATTAATTACACAGTTTAGACGAAATGGACGAGACGAATCTTTTAAGCCTAATTAGACCATGATGGGACAATATTTGCCAAATAACAACGAAAATGCTACAGTAGCGTTTTGCCAAAAATTTCGGCATCCAAACGGTGCCATAGAGAAGAGCGTTAAATCTATGATACAAAATTAACATAATTTGATAAATACAAACTCTGTTTTTGTAATATGTTCATTTGGTGTCACAAATATTTTTATTTTTTATAAATTCATTCAAACATAAACAATTAATTTAAGTAAACTTTAGAAATTGATTATTCAGAAACAGAGACAAAATATCTCTTAAAATAGTGGTTATACTTCTTAATTTGTTTGGGCTAATATATTCCTCATGATCAAATCTGTAAATGAAGTCTCGCAAAAAAAAACTGACATACACGTATGAGCGTGTTCGCGAAAAAAAAACAATCTGTAAATGAAGACCCCCCACAGTGACTATGAGCTTATACTTGATAAAAGAGCTAATTGCTAGCTAGCTAAAAATTAGCCAAAATAAACTATAGTGTATATATATCTAAACAGAAGGACCAATAGATGGACTATTCTTTTAGTAAATCTTCAACTAGTTATTAGCCAACTGAATATCTAGCCAGCCATAATTAATTTGTGCTAATTTTTAATCCTAACTAGTAACCAGTTAGGTGTATTGAGCACAACGTATGTTTTTGTTGATGTATAAAACTAGTATTGCCGTATGTGGCCCACATGCCATGCTCCTGACAACAAATTTGTCAAGTTTATAATCAAAGGACCTCCTGCTTTGCTACAATCTGGCTATGAACAGATTTTAGACTGGCACGCTAGAGCTGTGTAAACCAAACAACCTCCAAATGCATACTGTAGTAGGGCCTCGTTTAGATTGAGGGCTCGTTTAGATCTTGTTTAATTCCAAAATATTTTGCGAAAAAACAGTAGATTCTCGGTCACATCGAATCTTTGACATATGTATGGAGCATTAAATATAGATAAAAAATAAAACTAATTACACAGTTTAGACGAAATGGACGAGACGAATCTTTTAAGTCTAATTAAGCCATGATTGGACACTAATTACCAAATAACAACGAAAAGTGCTACAGTAGCATTTCGCAAAATATTTCAGAAACTAAACCAGCCCTGAGCCAAAAAGTTAAAATTTTTTCACTCTCTCTCCATCACATCAATCTTTGCATGCATACATGAAGTATTAAATATAGATAAAAAATAACTAATTACACAATTTAGCTATAAATCACGAAACGAATCTTTTAAGCCTAGTTAGTCTATAATTAGACACTGATTAAATACAAACAAAAATGCTTAAAAATTCTAACTTCTCGCGATGTAAAGAAGGCCTAGGGCAGCACGAGCGAACCGTCCGCCGCGGACATTTTTTATTGAGTTGGGTCGTCGCTCGCGGGCCGGGCCGGCTGCGCGCGTCTCTCCCTCGGTCGGTCCCTCTCCTCCGGGAGGTACGTGCGATGGTGAATGTCCCGATCGCTTGCTGACTTGTGGGCGGCTGCTAAGCAAAACAGTTGCTTGCTGACCAGACGGCAGACGCATCGCCATCAGGCCCATGACCATCAGACAAAAAAGACTCGGCACGTGGTGGGTGGTGGCATTGGTCCCGCTCCCGCACCTTAGACGGAGGTGCAGGATAGGAATGTAAGGTGGGGCCGGCTGCCGCGCCAACCCGTTGGGTTGCCAGCACCGCTAACCCGCTGGGCTGTTCAGAATAGCCCACTTAGATAGAGTGGGTTGAAGTGCCCAACCCACATGTACCCAGCGGCAACCCACATACATTGCCGCCGCCGCCGCGTCGTCGTCTACCGGTACGCGGCGCTGCCGCCGCGTCGTCTGCCTGGCCGACCGACGTGCGTGGACGGCACGGCTACGGGGGCGGCGTGCTGCTGCAACTGCGAGGCGTCGGCGGCGTCAGCGAGCTAGATGGCGGCGCGTTGGAGGTCATCGGGCGTACGTGGCGATGCGAGCGACGCCGGGTCGACGCGGAGTCGCCGAAGTTGAGGCAGGCGGCGCAACTGCGGAGGGCGAGCGCGGCGACGTCAGTTGCGTACTTGCGTTGGTAGGAGACCAAAGGCAACGATCCAATTGATGCGATGCGCCGCGCTAGCCCGCTGCCGGGGAAATGAGGAAACTAGCAGTACTACTATACTAGACGCGAGTCGTACGTGCGTGCTGAATGCTGATGGAGTGATGGCAGCCAGGCAGGAGCAGCCAGTGAGACAGGCCGACGACCGTCGTTCCGTTCTAGGCCATGATTAGTTTGCATCAAAATGCAAAAAAATTTTAAGATTCCCCGTCATATCACATATGTCGGCACATATATGGAGCATTAAATGTAGGTAAAAAATAACTAATTGCACATTTTATCTGTAAATGTCGAGACGAATCTTCTGAACCTACCTAATCCATGATTGGAGAAAGTTTGTCAAATACAAACAAAAGTGCTACAGTGCTTTTCAAAAAAAATTTTGGCAAACTAAACATGGCCCTAGTCCCTTTATAGCACCGGCTGCTGGCCGGACGGTGCGCGTGCGGGTGTGCCGTCGAGTACGTGCGTCCGGCCATGGCTATTCGTCCATCCCATATTATCCATCAACCATCGATCGAGAGTCCGTCCATGGAGGAGGCTAGTAGATAGCAGCGGACGTGTGTTTGCGGCACTTTGCGGGCTGCCGCTCCAACCCACAAATAGAAAGCGGCGAGACATGGGCTGCCACATCAGCTCGCTTAACACTTGCAGTTGATGCGGACACGAGGTGGGCTGCCCACCGCCGCCCCACTTGCATCCTTAGTGCAGGATGCACCTGGGAGTCCGCTTTCGCATCCAGCCCGCCGGCGACGTCAGCGCTTGCATCATTGCGTGGACTTCACCGGCTCCGGCTGCTTGGCTGCAACCTGCACAAGTGCACAGCACAGCTCGAGAACTCAGCTCGCATAACACTACAATCCGTTAAAAAAGAAAAGTTTTTTTAGGAGTCAAACCGTTTTTAATTTGATCAAATTTACAAAAAAAGACTAACATTTATACAAAAGAAGTATCATTAGACTAATGATGATGAAATAGATTTTCATATAGTATACCTTTTACGGTCTAGGCTACGGACGTAAGCAGGCGCTCATCGGCAGCGCGTCGTTTGCATGTTAAACTCTTCTACCTTAATTACAATGATGCACAAATCTTTTACAGGTTCGAGATAAAAAAATAATATTTTTCTATAAATTTATTGCCCCCCAGTTGTCGTGGATGCTATTGCCCTACAGTCAATCATCCTTGACACCTAAGTCACATCCTAAACCTTGGAAAAGGAATCACCATTGTCTGTTCTGCCTCCTAATATTCTTAGATATAAATCTAGAGATCGAATTCTGATCCCTCCGCTTAACTCATACCCTGAATCTCCAAAAGGGTATCACCATTGTTTGCTCTGCCACCTATATATAATATAATATCCACTGAATTTTGATAAGACAGCCATGGGAAGAAAATTGGGTGGACTCTGTGCTCACTGCGTCCAGGATGCGCCCCCTCCTTAGATGCACGTCGCGTGGCTGAGGCTCGCATCAGACGGCCGCGGGAATCGATGCCGGTTGCCATCGGCTCCGTGCTTTCCATCGGCTCCGAGTCTGCCGCTAATCAAATGAATCATGGCCCGCTTCACTTTGCATCAGCTCAGAAGTTGGACCGACAGCGTCATATTTCATTTCGTCTCCGAGTCCGCCGCCGCCATTAGCCCTAGGCACAATTGCACGATCCCGCTGCCGCATCCATGGATGAACCAGCGGCTTCCATCGACTCAAAAGCTGATGCTGCTGTTGGTGATGGTCATCGAGAAGATGAACAACAGAGAACACAGGTCAGTTATCTCTTTAGATCGTTCTGCTTTTTCTAACAAATGCTTTTTCTTCTATCCTATTTGGTTTGTGACATATAGTGCGCATATTTTACAGAACACCATCATTACCGAGGGAGTAGAGACCATCGGCGCCAGTTCACCGACATCTGGATCAGTGGAGAATGAATTACTTGATGAGGTAATTTTTTTAACAATCTTGTAGAATATATGATACTTTTGTTTTACTTTCAGTACATCTTTAGTTGAAACTTTTTATGTACAGGAGGTGGTTCGTAAAGATGGACAAAATTTGATCACTCCAACAGTTAGACAGACATTTGAATCTGAGGAACAAGCTTATGAGATGTACAACACCTATGCCGGTAAGGTTGGATTCAGTATTAGAAAGAGCAAGACAAAGCACCGCCGAGATGGTAGTTTATGTCAGAAATTTATAGTCTGCAGTAATCAAGGATTTCGAGAAAATGAGAAATCACAAAAAGATGTTACAAGGACGGGTTGTGATGCTGGTGTCTAGTTTAGTATCAGCAAAGAGGGGATTTGGAGGGTGCAAAAGGTCGTGGAACAACACAATCATTATCTTGCTAGTCCAAATAAGGCACACAAGCTGAGGTCCCAACAACAGGTTATAGAGGCAGACAGGAAATTAATTGGGCAGATACGGGAAGCCGAAATGAAGCCAGCCCAAGTTTATGAGTTCATGAAGGAGTTTTATGGAGGGGAAGAGAACATACCATTTTCTAAGATGGATTGCGATAATGAGATTGGTCGCGAGCGCAGGCAGTACTTAGAAGCTAATGATGCACAGACATTATCTGAATATCTGAGAAATAAACAGTTACAGGATCCTACATTTTTTATGCATTTTAGGTAGACAAGGAAGATGGTCATATAGCAAATTTCTTTTGGGTAGATGGTCAGTCTATCATGGATTACAAATGCTTTGGTGATGCTGTGACATTTGACACCACATTTAAAACTAATAAGTTTGAAATGTCTTTTGCTCCGATTCTTGGCTGCAACCATCATAAGCAAACAATAATTTTTGGGTGTGCACTTCTATTTAATGAAACTATTGAATCATTTAACACCGAAGATTCCACCATTACATGCTCTTGTCAGATGTATGACACCATAGGTATGTGTACTGTATCTCACATTCTTTGTTAAGTTGTAATATAAGTAGTAATTGGCAACTATATCTCACAGGTTTATTGTGCAAGCATGCTCTTAGAGTCTTCAATACCAATAGAGTGTACAATCTGCCATCGCAATATATTTTGCCTAGATGGACAAAATATGCGAAAAATGGATTTTATGTTGACAAACAAGGAATTGAGATAGGAGATTTAAAAACACAGGCAGCACTTATATCTCGACAGGCCACATCTCTTGCATTGAAGTGTTCGTCGTCGAAAGAACTTCTTGATAAATTGCAGAAAGCCATACATAACTTAAACCTGGAAGCTGATACTTTTCTAAGTGAGATGCATGAAAAATCCAATGAGGTTCCTCCAATTCCAAATGAAAGTGTACAACAACCATTAAATGATGTAATCTCATTTAGAGTTCCCGAAGTAATAAAAGGACCAAGGAATACACGTTTTAAAAATGCTGTTGAAAAAAGGTAGGGAAGAAGAAGAAGGGTGGTCAGAACAAAGGTATGACCTGCTTATGTCTACAATTTTTTTTAATACTGTGTTATGATTTATATATTTCATTGTAGGTGAAGATCTGGAAAATAATGTTGTAGAAATAAGAGATGAACATGCTGATCCAAACCAATTAACTGCAAGACAGGATTTTAATGCCGGGCCATCTTCAGCCATGGATGCTCCTTTTGTGCAAGCTGCAATTGCTGCCCCATACATACCAGGAGGATACACAAGACTCTTAATGGGAGATGATCAAAATGCTGTTAGGAAGTTACATTTTGATGGAGTGCAAGAAAAATGAATCTATGTAACTTTGGTCTTTTGCTGTTAGAAAGTCTCTTTTGCTCAGAACATGTAACTTTACTCATTTACTGTCATGGAATGCAAACATGTTCAGACTATGTCCTTTGCTTGGAAGAAGAACCTGTTTAGCAAAATCATGAATCTATGTAACTGTACATTTCAGAGAAACAATGCATTCCAGATAAACAATCAGATGATTCCAGTGTTGACCTCAAAACATTCAAATATATTTCATAGAGAAGTCACATTTTACATTACTCTTGTGAATCACCATACCCTAAACCTTTCTGTACTTCTAAAACATCTACATTCATGCACACTTTCACTTCCAGGATCAACTACTCATAAGCAAGCTCGTGCACAGACGAGTTAATACATCATGGTACAAGAGACACATTTAGGCATACACTTGAGTCCACCTCTAGTTGCACATGGGAGATGCCATGCATTTCAGCCAGCTAGCTTCGGCCATCTTGGAGATGGACAGTGTTGCTTCGGCCATCAGTGCATCTTGGATTATAAGAATCCCCAGGCGCCCACTTTTGTTGCTGGCACAAATGCCTTGGAGATACAACTCTGTGAAAAAAAAAGACAGTCAGTAAATTTGATATGGAATTATTCAGTCAGACAATATGCAAATCAGTAGGTATACTTGCAAAGTTCCCACTGAGGAGAAGAATCTTTGCAAAACCTTCACCAAGTATGGTTTGGACATTAGCATGATTATCACCCTCTAGATCAAATTCCCAGTCATCTTTATGAAATCCAAAAAATAAAATATCAAGAACTCCAAATGTAGTATATACAGGGCACCACCGTCGTCCTCCACATCTGCGAACAAGCAATCCAGAATCAGGCAATGGCTAATGCAACGAGGAAAACAGAAACAAGAAATCTGAAGAAGTTATATAGATACGAAACGAAATATGACGTTGTCGGTCCAACTTCTGAGCCGATGCAAAGTGAAGCGAGCCATGATCAGAGCCTATGGAAAGCACGAAACCGACGTCAACCGTTGCATCGATTCCCGCGGCCGTCTGATGCGAGCCTCAGCCACGCGTCGTGCATCTAAGGAGGGGGCGCATTCTGGACACAATGAGCCAGAGTCCACCCAATTTTCTTCCCAGCCATGGGGCGACTGTGGCCACCGTCCTCGTCACGGCGTCACCCTAACTCACAATCAGATGCTACGAAACAGAATCCCGATCTACTCAGCATCCTCCGATATGGAAATGAGTCTAAATAAAGATTTAAAAATCATCGCATGGAATAAGGAGCTGTCGGAGAAAAAAAATCTTATCCTGCCAATAATCAATTAAGAGTGGGTTTGTTGGAATGCTCTCCTACTTTCTTACTTTCCGCTTGCTTTCCGCCGGCCTGACAGTGAGAGCCTCCGAACGTCGCTCATGGTGTTGACGGTTGACTTCTCGTCTGGGACCCGTGTTTCATTTGGGCCTGGGTCATTCGCGCTGTATATACAATAATATATAAAACACTATATAATAAATATATATATAAATATAAATTTAAGCAAAGGGAGGGCACAGCCTGCGCAGAGCTTATATTAGTACCCTGATCACTGCAGGAAGGAGGGGGTGGTGGTGGTTATCGTAAATCGTCATCGATCGCGTCATCGCGGGGCTGCGGAGATGGGGAAGGAGGAGGCAGCAGCAGCGTTGTCGTCGACGGTGGTGCTGGCCGTGAACGGCAAGCGGTACGAGGCGGCCGGCGTCGACCCATCGACGTCGCTGCTGGAGTTCCTGCGCACCCAGACGCCCGTCAGAGGCCCCAAGCTCGGCTGCGGCGAAGGTATGTGTGTGATGTCAGAGCGCCATTGTTGAGCCTTATTACAGTACTCTCTACTCTCTAGTCTCTACAACTGGTATAGCTTTTATGTTTCGTTCTTGACTAGCAGCATCCGATCGAGCCAAACAGAAAGAGAGAACCTTCTTTCAAGCACACATATAGTTTTCCTTCGAGTTTCCTATCTACGTGCATAGGCAACGGTAGACGCACTAGTACAATAACTTTAATGGAGACGGACAAAAACTCTTAACAGAGGCTGGCAAGCCAACCGCCTCTAATTAAAGGACATGGTTAATCAAGCCTTTACGGAGGCGGTTGGCCAACCGCCACTGTTAACATATTAACCGAGGCGGGCCCTGTAACGCAACTGCCTCCGTTAATGCATATTAACAGTGGCGGTTTCCCTAACCATAACCGTCTCTTTTAAATATATATCGGAGGCGGTTAACTTTAGTTAGCCGCCTCCGTTAATCGTTTAACCGAGGTGGGTTTTCTTATTTGCCCGCCTCCGTTAAGTATTTCCTGATTTAAAAAAAATATTTATTTTTGTTTAATAATTTGAATTTAAAACCAAATTTGGTCAGTTCAAAACACACAGAAAGCAGAAAACACGTGTACGAACGATAAAGACATATAGATTACATCCATATATATGTCGCTGTCCTTATGTTCCACCATTCATCATGTCACGCACTAAGTTCTTCACACTACATTAATGTTCACAAAGTTAACAAAATCACATCACATGTTCACATGACAAGTTAAGGGCAGCTACTCGAAGATGTCCGACAACTTGTAGTCGGTCATGTCGAGAGCGTCGCTTCTCCAGTGGCGTAGATTCACGTACTTCTCCTCCGTCCCTAGCTCGCTCTCGTCGTAGAAGAAATTTCCCCCAATATGACAACATTCGTCCGTGACAAACTTACAAATGTCACCTACTGTTCTATTGATGGTCTTATGGTCAATCTTTTCCCTCTTCCACCACCTTTGGGATTTCTTCAGCTGCCGCCAGCTCTTGTTGAATCTCCCGCAAGCCCTGAGGTACTCACAAGTATAGTATCCACACAAGACTGAGCCTTCAGGTTGCTTGGCACACTGCATGCATGATATATGTAACACATGATCATTAGGACTGGTATAGAGTGCAGAAGTAGTAATGTATTAGTAGTAGGAGTAGAAGTAGGGTAGTAGTAGTAGGGTAGTAGCTAGTAGTAGGAGTTGTAGTGTAGTAGTAATTGTTGTAGTAGTAGTAGGAGTAAGTGCTAGTACTAGTAGGGTAGTAAGGTAGTAGTAGGAGTTGTAGTGCAGTAGCAGTAGCAGTAGCAGTAGCAGTAGTGGTGGTAGTAGTAGGAGTAAGTGCTAGTACTAGTAGGGTAGTAGTAGGAGGAGTAGGGTAGTAGTAGTAAGAGTTATAGTAGTACTTGTAGTAGTAATAGTTGTTACGGTAGTAGTAGAAGTAGGGGCACGAGGAGTAAGTGCTAGTAGTAGTACCAGGAAGTCTCGCCTTACTGTCAGTTTTGTGCCATGCTTCTTCTGCCTCTCGGACCTCCGATCATAACTCTCTCTTCCACGTACTTCATGTAAGCGTTGTATGCCAACCACTAGTGTCAACAACAAATTTGATTTGTTCTTTGAGTGCAAAAAAGAAGATGTGTCATCACTTACTATCGCAGCACGCCTTCGAAATCGTTGTACCATTCTCTCTCCGTTATCCGCAAGGAGTTGAATATGACAGCCTTTCCACCTGAGGATAGATCATAAATATAATCCAGTGGCCCACGATGCCCAAGCTACACTATTGAAACAATATGGATCTCATATCTTGAAATATGAAAAGTGGTGAACACAATAGCTATTGCATGTATCGTTTTGACTTACCCCAATTGGTGGACGGCAAGGATACACCCATTTCCTCGGATCTTCTTCATGGCTTGGAGGATGTATTGTCCCTTTCTAAACTTGACCTTGCCTTGCATCTTAACCCGAGTAAGCACTCGCTGCATCCTGTCCAAGTTCACCAACCTAAGATGCGTGTCCGGTACATTGTGGCCAATGATGACCCTCTGGGTAATATGCATAGGAGATAGGTAGATAATGTCTTTTCCTAGTTCCTCGCACACATATGATTGCATCCTGCAAGCACAAGTCGTCGTCATGGCATTGTTAGTTTTGATCGTTATGAACGTACCTACAGTGATGCAGAGGTGTAATAACTTACATGAAAAAAGGGTGATCTGGGCGACATCGGGATCCTTGCGCTGCAGCAGCCTGTGCATGTCATGGAAGACAACGGAGACATAAGCGTCATCTTCTAAGTGGAAGTACTCCTTGGGGACCCTCACAACGAATTCATTCATGCCTAACTTTGTCGCATGCATATACCAGAGATGGAACCTCTGAACCTCCCACGGCTCATCCTGGACAAGCTGGCCTAAGGACAACATGAACTTGTCGTTCTAAAAGTTATCGGGGAAATTTGGCGTAAGGTGCCAAATTGACGGCGGGGTTCGCTCCCTGTAATTGAGACAAGGAGGAGTGAAAAAGTCTGTTAGCATCATCGATCTACACACACATAATCTGTTGACTATGTTCGGTTGCCATTAGCATATATACCTTTCGAACGTCGTTGTGTACGTGTGCTCTTCTGCTATGTTAAACGCCGTCCATTCCTCCGTGGTGATTGTCCCCCTCTTCTTCTGTAGGCTTCTTCGGCGCTGGTGGACATTTCCCTTTGCCCTTGCTTGGAGGCGGTGTTTGGTGGCCAGGGGCACCCTCTGTATCTCCTTGTCGGTTGCTCGTGTCGGGACACGGGCTACGTGGAGGAGTGCTGCTGGGGCCGCCATCATTGTTGTTGCCATCGCCGCCACTGTCGTCATCATCGTCACTTGGGCCACCCGGGGGAGACGACGACGGCTGAGAGGACTTTGACGCCGGCCGTCGTCATCGTTGCTGACCCTCGGTATCTTGTACATCCACTCTTCCCTGTCCATGGCCGTAACCTTGCACACACACAGCGAGAATAAAGTTCAATGAGCTCTAGATCCAGTTTTCTCTCTCCTCAATCTAGATCTAGATCTAGAGAAAAACCACCTAAATCATGTAAAAGAGAGAAGATGAGAGTTAGAGGGTAAGAAATCAACCTCTTGCGGTGCCAAACTTCACTAAATTCAAGGGCAAAACCTCCCCCTCTAAAATGGCCATTTTTAAGGTTTTGAGGTCAAAACCCTAGAAAATGGAGGAGGAGCCGCGGGGAGGAAGAAGGGGTGGCTGCTCTTATATAGGTACATACTTAACAGAGGTGGGCAATATAACCCAACCGCCTCGGTTAATTGTATATTAACGGAGGCAGTTGCAGTTATGTCAACCGCCGCGGTTAAAAATTAATGGAGACGGGCAACATAAAGGAACCGTCTCGGTTAATAGGCATTAACGGAGGCGGTTGGCTTGTACTAACTGCCTTTGTTAATGTATTAACGGAGACGGTAGTAGTACGTGAACCGCCTCGGTTAATGGAGGATTAACGGAGGTGGTCGCTTTAGATGGCCCGCCTCCGTTAACCTATTAACCGAGGCGGTTGTTGGGCAGGCGGGTGAAAGGTCTTGATGGCTAGAGGGGGTGAATAGCCTTTTAAAATTTTCTACAAAGACAAGCTAAACAAGTTTATCAATATAACAAATAGCGAAATACGAGTTTTGCTTAGCCTACGGGGTGTTTGCAAGCCACCTATCCAATTCACAATTCTAGTATATTTGCACTCAACCGCACAAGTCAAACCACACAACTTAGCTACAACTAAAGCTAACTAGCTACACAAGCTAAGAACTACACTAACAAGCTAGCAAGGTAACTAAGAAATTAATATAAGAGAGAGTTAGGAGGGTATCATCGAGGGTCGAAGTATTGAGCCAACCAATCAATATGATCAAGAGATGAATTCCACAATACACAACCACCGACCACCGGGATCGATTAATCACAATAAGAATGATGACACGAAGATTTATCCCAAGGTTCACGTGCTTGCCGGCACGCTAGTCCCCGTTGTGTCCCTCTTCACCACGTGGTTCGGTGGCTAATCGGTCACACACCGAGCCTCTCAAAAGGCGCCACAAAAACCTACCAAATGGCAAAATGTTGCAAATGACACGAGCAATCCACTAACGTTGCCTTTGGCACTTCGCCGAGGTAGGCACAAACCCCTCACAATCACCGGAGGTGGCCAAGAACAATCACCAACTCTTGCCAACGCCTCCAAGCTGCTTCAAGCCGTCTAGGTGGCGGCAACCACTAAGAGAAACAAGAATCCCGCAGCAAATCAACCACCAAGTGCCAACTAGATGCAATCTCACAATGCAAATGCACTTGGATCACTCAATCTCACTTCGAATATGCAAAGAAGCAAGAGAGATGAGTGGAAGGGGAGTTGCTTAGCTCAAAGTGCTCACAAGTATGTCAAAAAGTGCAAGAGAGTGAGCCAAGAGCCGGCCAACAAGTATTTATAAGCACCCAAACAAATCAAGCTGTTAGGAGCTAGAAGGGGTGCAGACACACGCGACAGACGCGTCTGTCGCTCAACCGACAGACGCGCTGTCCAGCGTCTGTCGCTCCTCGCGAACGCGACAGACGCGTAGCGACAGACGCGGCTTCGACGTCTGACGCCCTCGCCGTTCGCCACGTGTCTCGACCGTTTGAACGAGACGGTTTTCGCGCCTCAAGCAACAGACGCGTACTTCGCGAAATTTTCAGCGTCTATCGCGACCGACAGACACACCACAGAGAGCTCGTCACGGCGAAAAACCGACAGACGCGTGCGCTGCTCGACCAACAGACGTTGGCCAGCGTCTGTCGCCACCGTGTCGCTGATCCACGAGCGACAGACGCGTCTGTCGCTCGACCGTTCCCGCGTCCGACGCCCAAGCGCCAAAAACCCTAACTAGGGTATGGCGACAGACGCTGCACAGTAGCGTCTGACGCTCAGGGCAGCAGTGTCTGACGCCCATATCTCGGCGATTTTGCGACGTTTGCTCGATCTATTTGATTCACCTTTTTCACATATGAGCTAGACTAAGTATGTGTATCACTTTAGCACATGTTTTAGCTCGTGAAACATCACGTGACATCGCCTCCAAATCTCGACATCGGCGTAAAGAAAAATAGGCGTTTCAACTCCTCGAAAACACCTCTCTACCGCTCAAACTCCACCGCCTTCACAAAGGTGCTAACACCATCAAGGTTTCATCGTCACGTGCAAGTGTGTTAGCATTTTCACAATCATTTTTCGAGGCGTTATTAGTTCTATCCAAATGCATATGATTATAGAGGCACTTAGGAGTTCAATAGCCGCGTCATTCCCCTCTTTATAGTACGACTATCTAACCTATAATGTAACCACACCAACTAGGTGTCTTGGTTACTAAAACACAACCCTTAAGCATATACCTTTGCCTTGAGCACGTAGGGTTACATCCAAATCCAAGTGTGACCATCATGATCACCATGTCCATCTTGCCACAAATCTTGCAATGTACTAATCCTCATATGCTATATACAACTTAGGCATAGGTTTAGTACTTAGACATTGTCACTAATTACCAACACCAAACGTAGAGCTTTCAGCGGGCCAACCTCGATTAATCGAGGCGGGCCGCTGGCCCAACCGTCTCCGACGTGCATTTTCAAGTGTCTCTAAAAAAAATTCTGTAGTAGTGACGGTTGGTTGCGGAGAAGATGCCAGTGCCTTTTCGTTTCCTGATCATGCATGGCGCTGGCGCTATCTATCGTCCATTTCATCACTTTCCCATTGGATCTAGATTCCATTTTCTATGTTCCTCATGTTTTTTGCTTGGGAGTTGGGATGTCACCATCACACGGATTACAGGAATCTTATTACGTGCAGATTAGCAGCAATAAAATTCATCTGCAAGTAAACTATAATCAAAGGAATTAATTATTCAAATATATTTATGAGTATTTATGTAAGGAAAGGTAGAGATTAATAAACTATGTTGATGGATTTTTTATTATCTAATGGCTTAGATTAAATCAAAGAGTATGTGCCTAATATAATTGTTAGATTAATCCACAAAAATAGAAAATAAGGAAAGACACACATTGTTGGTTTTTATGATGGTCTAGTCTTCGATTAAATCAAAGAATTGGCATATAATACAATTATGAGATTAATAAAAATATCCTACATCGTTAGATTTAAGATAATTTAATTGCTTAAATTAACAACAAAAAAGTCCATGTAAAGAAAGTAAATTTGACATAAGAAAAAACAATTTGATTTTCATATAAGTTGGAAAGAAAAATACCTACATGCAAATTCCATCTAAAACACAACTGCAAAAGGCAAAAAAAATTTGTATTTAAATTAATGTAAAGAAAATGGTGCCTATATAATTAGTCATGTAAATTATAATTAGTAAAATGCTAAATTCAATAAAAAAAATTTATGGATCTTACTTTGGAAAAAGTATATAATGAAAAGTTTAATGTATTAATAAGTAAAATTACCACATCGGACATATAAATCTAAATTATGGCTATCTATATTTATCAAAATAATTAAAATAAGTAAATAATGAAGACCACAATAGAGATAGGATAGGTATGGAAATAGGTAGTAGCAGTAGTGTAGAATTCAATCGACATTCCAACTGGATTTTGCCATATAGTAATAAAAATAAAAATAAAACCACAAAAACGTTATAGGAGGGATTATAAGCATGCACAACAGCTATCCAACCTGAACATCAACGTCTTGGTATGCCCATAAAAATTATTCAGGTCACTTCTACCTTTTTCATCATGCTCTATGTCTCGCCAGCTCAGTATGCCTTCTTGCAGTGGAGTGTGCATGCGTGTTGAGTATCTGCGTCTGTACTTGTGTAATTTAAAAAAAACCTCGGCATGCAAATTTTTTTCGGTGTTCGTAGTTAAAAAGAATAATTATGTTTTACAAAAATCAGGTATTATATTTGGGACATACACAGGAAGCTAACACTACAAGAAACTGAGGTTATTTTTTGAGCTATGATATATTTTTTTATAACGAAGCTACAGTGTGAACTTTGAACGACCCAAGTGCACTTTTCAAACTGGAATTAGCATCAGCTTCTATTTTCATCTAGTGAAGATAAAAGAGCTAAACTCCTCCACTTTTACCATTTCACCTTGTGGCAGGTGGCTGCGGTGCATGCGTGGTCCTCATCTCCAAGTACGACCCGGCCACCGACGAGGTGACCGAGTTCTCGGCGAGCTCCTGCCTGACGCTGCTCCACAGCGTTGACCGTTGCTCGGTGATCACCAGTGAGGGAATCGGCAACACCAAGGATGGTTACCACCCCGTGCAGAAGCGCCTGGCTGGCTTCCACGCCTCTCAGTGTGGCTTCTGCACGCCCGGCATGTGCATGTCCATCTTCTCCGCTCTCGTTAAGGCCGACAAGACGGCCGGCCGCCCCAACCCACAAGCAGGCTTCTCCAAGCTGACCACCAAAGAGGCTGAGAAGGCTGTCTCAGGCAACCTTTGCCGCTGCACCGGTTACAGGCCCATCGTCGACGCCTGCAAAAGCTTTGCCTCTGATGTTGACCTCGAGGACCTGGGCCTCAACTGCTTCTGGAAAAAGGGTGACGAACCGGCAGAAGTCAGCAAGCTGCCGGGCTACAACGGTGGCGCCATCTGCACCTTTCCAGAGTTCCTCAAATCTGAGATCAAGTCCACTCTGAAGCAGGCGAATGGTGTTCCAGTTGCAGTCTCTGATGACGGCTGGTACCATCCTAAGAGCATTGAAGAGCTCCACAGGTTGTTTGATTCCAACTGGTTTGATGAAAATTCTGTGAAGATTGTGGCTTCAAACACTGGCTCTGGAGTGTACAAGGATCAGGACCTCTATGACAAGTACATTGACATCAAAGGAATCCCAGAGCTTTCAGTCATCAATAGAAGCACCAAAGGAATTGAACTTGGATCAGTTGTGTCCATCTCTAAAGCTATTGAGGTGCTGTTAGATGGAAGTCTGGTCTTCAGAAAGATTGCTGATCACCTAAACAAAGTGGCTTCACCATTTGTTCGGAACACTGCAACCATAGGTGGAAACCTAATCATGGCACAAAGGTTCCCATTCGCGTCAGACATTGCAACTGTACTACTAGCTGCAGGTTCGACGGTCACAATCCAGGTGGCTTCAAAAAGGTTGTGCTTCACTCTGGAGGAGTTCTTGCAGCAGCCTCCATGTGATTATAGGACCCTGCTGCTGAGCATATTTATCCCGGAATGGGGTTCAGATGATGTCACCTTTGAGACTTTCCGAGCAGCACCTCGTCCACTTGGCAATGCTGTCTCGTATGTCAATTCAGCTTTCTTGGCAAGGACTTCAGTAGATGCATCGTCAAGGGACCATCTCATTGAGGATATATGTCTGGTGTTCGGTGCGTATGGAGCTGATCATGCTATTAGAGCTAGGAAGGTTGAGGATTACCTGAAGGGCAAAACAGTGAGCTCGTCTGTTATACTTGAAGCTGTTCGGTTGCTTAAAGGTATAGTTAAACCATCAGAAGGGACAACACATCCTGAGTATAGAATCAGCTTGGCTGTCAGTTTCTTGTTTACCTTCCTATCCTCCCTTGCCAACAGCTTGAATGAATCTGCAAGGGTTAATGATCCCAATGGTTCATACAGTAATGGAGACACAAACAGTGCCATTGAGCACTCACCAGAGAAGCATCTTAAGTTGGACAGCAATGATTTGCCAATACGATCAAGACAAGAAATATTTTTCACTGATGAATACCAGCCAGTTGGCAAACCAATTAAGAAAGCCGGGGCAGAGATCCAAGCTTCAGGTAAACAATCTTATTGCAAATTTGCAATACACAAATAAATATGTTCATAAGTTCACCATAACCTTTTTCTTCACCATAGTATTATTGGAAGACATCATATAACGATCTTTCTGTTCGTTTCTACCTCATTAATTTTTAGTCAGCGCTGAACTGTCCATATAAGTTCCATCCCTGATCATTTTTAGTGTCTGCAGTTTCTCCACAAGATAATGCCCTTAACAATAGTCCTTTTACTGACACAGGGGAAGCTGTGTACGTTGATGATATCCCTGCTCCCAAAGATTGCCTCTATGGAGCATTTATCTATAGCACACACCCTCATGCCCATGTAAAGGGTATCAACTTTAAACCATCTTTAGCTTCGCAGAAGGTCATCACAGTTATCACTGCAAAGGATATTCCCAGCTGTGGACAAAATGTTGGTTCCAGCTACCCGATGTCGGGAGAAGAAGCACTTTTTGCAGATCCAGTTGCTGAATTTGCTGGTCAAAACATCGGTGTTGTGGTAATGTTTCCTAAGTTCCCTTTCACATTTCACAAAAGTATTCTTATGTTTATGTCTTTCCAACCTTGCCGCATCATGTTGGTTTTTCAATCACTCAGATTGCTCAAACACAGAAGTATGCCTACATGGCGGCAAAGCAAGCCATCATTGAGTATAGCACAGAAAATCTGCAGCCACCAATTCTGACAATAGAAGATGCAATCCAACAAAGCAGCTACTTCCAAACCCTCCCATTTTTTGCTCCAAAGCCAGTTGGTGATTACGAACAAGGGATGTCTGAAGCTGATCACAAGATTTTATCAGCAGAGGTGCATAATTTGTAATGTTTAAAGGGGATGTATACTTGACCTTCCCACAAGGCCAAACAACTCATGCTTGTCATTTTTTTTTCTACAGGTAAAAATTGAATCTCAATACTATTTCTACATGGAGACACAAGTGGCGCTAGCTATTCCTGATGAAGATAACTGCATAACCATCTATGCGTCGACACAATTACCCGAGATCACACAAAATGTGGTTGCAAAGTGCCTTGGAATTCCATTTCACAATGTCCGCCTCATCACCAGAAGGGTCGGAGGAGGCTTTGGTGGAAAGGGATTCAAAGGAATGCATGTAAGCCCTAAATAACTAGAGCTCATGCTGAACTTTTCTATTTTTCAACTACCAATGTACTGCCAACTAATATTCATAATGTGATCAGATTGAGACAAAATGTGCTATAGATGACTAAGAATTTCCTCTTTGTCAGGTTGCATGTGCTTGTGCGGTTGCTGCATTCAAGCTACGGCGTCCAGTTCGGATGTACCTCGATCGCAAGACAGACATGATAATGGCGGGCGGTCGGCATCCTATGAAGGTGAAGTACTCCGTTGGGTTCAAGTCAGATGGCAAGATCACAGCCTTGCACCTTGATCTTGGGATCAATGCTGGAATATCTCCGGATATGAGTCCAATCATCGCAACACCTATCATAGGTTCTCTCAAAAAGTACAACTGGGGCAATCTTGCATTTGACACCAAAGTCTGCAAGACAAATGTTTCATCAAAATCGGCAATGAGGGCTCCTGGAGATGCGCAGGGCTCTTTCATCGCTGAAGCCATTATTGAGCATGTTGCCTCGGCACTTTCAGTCGACACTAACACCATAAGGAGGAAGAACCTTCATGACTTCGAGAGCCTTGTGGTGTTCTTCGGAGATAGTGCAGGTGAAGCTTCTACATATAGCCTTGTCACCATGTTCGATAAGTTAGCCTCCTCTCCAGAATACCAGCACCGAGCTGCAATGGTGGAGCACTTCAACAGAAGCAACAAGTGGAAGAAGCGTGGCATTTCTTGTGTGCCAGTTACATATGAGGTGTGGCTTCAGCCAGCTCCAGGCAAGGTGTCTATCATGAATGATGGTTCCATTGCTGTTGAGGTCGGAGGGGTTGAGATAGGCCAAGGGTTGTGGACAAAAGTGAAGCAGATGACGGCATTCGGATTGGGACAGTTGTGTCCTGATGGCGGCGAAAGCCTCCTGGACAAGGTGCGGGTCATCCAGGCCGACACATTGAGCTTGATCCAGGGAGGGATCACCGGTGGGAGCACCGCTTCTGAAACTAGCTGTGAAGCAGTTCGACAGTCGTGTGTTGCGCTCGTCGAGAGGCTGAAGCCAATCAAGGAGAATCTGGAGGCTAAGGCTGGCACAGTGGAATGGAGTGCCTTGATTGCTCAGGTGAGGATAAGCTTGTAAATTCCAATTTTCTCATTGCCATGCCAAGAATAACAATTGTTTAAAGCTTTGTCTCCTTCCTTGAGACATTAACAAACGATAAGCAATAGCGGTAGCAACTCAGGGAGGAGATCCTACAGTTCTGACGAACATGATATTTGTCAGTATTTCAATTGGCCATATCATTTTGCTGATCACTTGCAGGCAAGTATGGCGAGTGTGAACTTATCTGCGCATGCATACTGGACCCCTGATCCAACTTTCACAAGCTATTTGAATTATGGAGCTGGCGTTAGCGAGGTACCCCTCATCCAAATTGCATGAAAAAGCACTGCAAGCCCAGTTAGCAAGCCAAATTGTTGGAGGCTGCGACTTCTTTCCTACCCAATGCTGACACGTGATTGGAAATTTCATGACAGGTGGAAATTGATGTCCTGACAGGAGCAACAACAATTCTAAGGAGTGACCTTGTCTACGATTGCGGGCAAAGCTTGAACCCTGCTGTCGATTTGGGCCAGGTCAGCTGCAAAAGAAAAACAGCACCTGCTGATCAATTCAAAGGAAATATGCTGCTCCTCTAAACATTATCCATCATTAACACAGGTGGAGGGTGCATTCATCCAAGGAGTAGGCTTCTTCACAAACGAGGAGTACGCAACCAACTCTGACGGGTTGGTCATCCATGATGGCACATGGACGTACAAGATCCCCACAGTCGACACCATCCCAAAGGAGTTCAACGTTGAGCTAATCAAGAGCGCCCGTGACCAGAAGCGTGTCCTCTCTTCCAAAGGTGAGCCTGTTCTCACAATTCAACCCCCCGACATACTGTTAGCTGCAATTTGAACTCACCAACAATCGCTGCCTGCAACCCTGACATAATATGCTTCGGATCTTTGTTTGCAGCATCGGGCGAGCCGCCACTTCTTCTAGCTTCCTCGGTGCACTGCGCAATGAGGGAGGCCATCAGGGCTGCTAGGAAGGAATTCTCGGTCTGCACTGGTCCAGCGAACTCCCCCATCACGTTCCAGATGGACGTGCCCGCGACGATGTCTGTCGTCAAGGAGCTCTGCGGCCTGGATGTCGTGGAGAGGTACCTCGAGAGCGTGTCCGCTGTCAGCCCAACAACCACCGCTTAATCAGTCTGTAAAACACTAAACGGCATGACATGCCGAGCTTTCCTGTGTGTTAGCTCTGATGTACACAGAAGAGGTAGCAATGGCCAATGGCGAGCTGTGTGATCTTGTGAAAAATAAAGTAAATGAGTGTTGGGCAGGCGAATGTGGGGATGAAATCAACTGGATTTTGAAGAAATTTTGCAAATGCATCTTCCTCCGTACACCTAGGTTCGCAATACTTACCTTCTGGGTAGATGGGGGTCGGATTGAATGGACCAGCCACCTAGGTAAGCCCTCGCCGCCTATTCGAACTAGCGGAGCGGCGGCGGGGCTGAGATCAGACTCTACTTGATTTCACGGGATGTGTAGCTGTGTGCTCCTGCCCATGACGCACGAGAGCTGATGCTGTGTGGGTGTTGCCGCCTTGCCGCTGCCGTTGGCCGTTGGGTTGGGCCCGGTGGTTGGCATGGCCGTGGCGTATTCCGGCCGCCAACAAAGACACTCTCGGGCAACCGCCTAGCCGGCGCTGTCGGCTGTTGCTTCCAGCGACTTGGTCTCTCTTGACTCTCAGTCGGGTTGATCAGAAGCGTTGACTTTTGATCTAACGGATGTTAACGCACGTGCAGGTCGCCGCTTTTGTTGATACTGCCTCACGCAATTCTAGGTTCAGTGAGAGTCGACCTAACTTAAATTTGACTGAATGATGGGGAAAAATATCAACATTTCAGACTGTAAATAAGTGTACTATAAAAATTTAGTACGCAGTATGATAAGCATTAGTATATTGTTTATGTAAATTTAGCCAAATTTAAGATAGTTTGATTGAGCATTATTCTAGAGTTGTATTCTTTGAAAGACGGAGGCAGTACTGATAGTGATCGATGGATTCATAACTATAACTTTTCCATTCTCAGTTTTGTGCTTGAGGGCTTGAGCCTAGTGTTCTACTATCAAGGATATGTTTGATACCGATGGCTAATTGTTTGCCGCTAAAAAAAAATAGCCATAGATGGTCCAAACAATTGTCTCATATATGACATTGACTCCCCCCACATCCCCCACCGCCCCCCACCCCCCCCCCCCCCCCCCCCCCCCCCCCCAATTCGTCCAATTTCATTGGCTTGCCATGAGAATAATCACATAAGGACAAAAATGCCATTGGGAGAAAAGCATAGCACCAGGCGCCAGAATAGCGGTTTTTGCGAGGTTCTAGCACGAGCAAAAGTTGCCATAAAATATTTTAAATACACAACAAATCCACCATAGCCAGCTGCCGCAAAAGCTCAAGGTGCTGCACAAGACCATAGGAGCAAAATGATAATTTTCCTTGCGTAAAAAAAAAGATAATTTTCGTTGGCTGTTAACGGGTCTGCTTGGCTGACAGTCAACTTTTGTCAAACTAAAATATGAGCAAGTTCAAGATATTTGGCATATAATTGGTCTGGTGCTAAAATTTTGGCAATACCTTGCAAGAATACGACAAGACATATTTCTCTTGTTGGCAGCAAACCCAGTATGGACATTGCTTATCTATACCTAAAATATTGATTTGCCCTAATACTTGTATACTCATATTTTGGCTTGCCCTCTGGTATGGCAAATATTTACCGAACAAGCTCTAGATGCTAAAATGAATTGTAGTGTCAAATAAATTGACATAAAAAATAAAACCAGTTTATTTAGTGATAATGATTAGACCCGGATATCTGTCCGGACACCACATGCCCCACTTTGCCTCACTGCTGCCGCCTCCACGACCGTGCGCTCCATCCCGCGCCGCTTGCTCCTCTCTCCCGCCCGACGCGCGCCTCTCACTCCTTGCTCCGGCCCACCGCGTGCCCCCACTCACGCCGCTTGCTCCTGCATCGTCGCACACATCGCCTGCCTCTGCTCTCCCATTCTCGTCCTCCCTACCCCTCGTGTCCGTTGGCAGCATAGCGCCTCCCCGCTGATGGTCGTTGGGCGCACGTGCTAGGCGCCTCAAGTCCCTGGCTGAGCCAAGGGCACCCACGAGCGCGGTTAGTGCTAGTGGTGATTGCGTTGCCGCACGCCGCCGACTCCAACCCCGATAGCAGAAATCGACTAGCCTGGCCTCCCATTCCCCTATGTTGCAAATATATGTTTCAAGTGTTTCAGATGTTTTAGAGGTATATTACATGTGTTTCATATAGATGTTGCACATGTTCCAAGTGTTTCGGAGGTATGTTGCATGCATGTTTAAAATGTTTCATCTGTTTCAGATGTATGTTGCAAGCGTTTTGATCTGGATGTTGCATATGTTTCACACATATGTTGCAAGAGTATGTTCCAAATGTTTCATCTGTTTCAATCTTATGTTGCAGCAAGTGTTTTCATGTTCCAAGTGTTCTATCCGAATGTTGCATATGTTTCCACATATGTTACAAGTGTATGTTCCAAATGTTTCATCTGTTTTAGACGTATGTTGCATTTTAATATTTCATGCTGTTCAGAGAGTCACGAGGGCACAGTGAGTGATGGGCGCACGGCCCAGGCGCTGAAGAATGGCGCGTGACGAACCGGGGGCCTGCGGATGGGGTGCGTGGCGCGCTGGGGCCGGTGGACGGGGCGCGTGGCACGCCGAGGGCCTGCGAACGGGGCATGCTCGTCCTCGGCCCTGTTCACTTGAGCTTATCAGCCAGAATCAGCCAGCCCTTCAGCAGTGTTTTTCTCTTACAACAAATCAGCATCAGCAACAGTCGTAAAAACGATCAGCCAAGCAGGGCCCTCAACCGTTCATCCTAGCTCTTAGGTCCCGCCCGCGCGGAGAGAAGAGGGGGTCAAGGGAAGGAGCGGCGGGCATAGCGATAGGGGCGGGGCGAGTGTGCGGGGCGGGGCGAATCTAGGTGGACGGGGGCGGGCTGCGCGGGCATCCGTCCGGATGTCCGAACACTGGCCACGCCGTTTGTTTATCTTTCATGGATTATGGTGATATAAAGAATCGAATTATCTTTAGACTTTATTAGGGCCTTGTTTAGATAGTAACTTTCTGCAATCTGGACTACTGTAGCACTTTCGTTTGTATTTGACAATTAGTGTCTAATCATGGACTAATTAGACTCAAAAGATTCGTCTCGCAAATTATAGACAAACTGTGTAATTAGTTTTTTATCTATATTTAATGCTCCATGTATACATTCTAAAGATTGATGTGATGGAAAGAGAGTCTAAAAATTTAGAATTTGAAAGGTAACTGATCAAGGCCTAGGCGTCAAATAAGGGGACGGAGGAAATAAACGGGTGCCTTCGAAGTCCAACCGAAAACGGCGCGTGCCCGGCAAACCGGAGACGAGCCCATGCGCGTGCAGAGGACCCCGCTGGCTTTGCGTCGCGACTCAGGAGCCACGACTCACGGGTGGCGAGACGAACGCAGTGACGACTAAGCGCAGCCTTTTTCAAATGCATTGGCAGGGCAGCTCGCGCGAACCGTCCGCCGCCGACGTTTTTGCCCGCGCCGTCCACCCGCGCCAGCGCCCGTCCAAGCGTATCTCTGATCTCCCCGATCGCTTTGCATTGCTGGCTTGTGGCCGCGTACAGTTGTACACTTGTACCAGCAGTATCTTATACGTACTTGTTGTTGCAAAGCATGGATCATTTCCGTACTTGTTTTTGCAAAGTAAGCGCCGGCTACGTATATACTACTGCTACATCACATAGAGCCAAACACTGGGGGGCACATGCATGATGCCATTGTCCCGCTCCTTGACTAGACAGGCCTGCACTGCAGCTGCGAGGACGCTTTCGCATCCTGGCCGCCGGCGACGTCAGCGCGTGCATCAACATCACCGCCGCCCGGCCGGCTGCAGGAGCAGGTCGGGAGCTCGTATAAATAAACAGGAGGGCACCATCGATCGACTGCCCAGACCCGGAGGTGCTGTGCTGTGCAGGATCGGAGGAGATGGGGAAGGAGGCAGGAGCAGCGGAGTCGTCGTCGACGGTGGTGCTGGCCATCAACGGCAAGCGGTACGAGGCGGCCGGCGTGGCCCCGTCGACGTCGCTGCTGGAGTTCCTCCGCACCCAGACGCCCGTCAGAGGCCCCAAGCTCGGCTGCGGCGAAGGTACGTTACGTCAGATCAGAGCGCCATTGTTGAGCTCTCCTCTCTACTCTCTACACTACTAGGTAGCTCTATGTTTTGTTCTTGGCTTTTTGCCAACTTCCAAGAACACACATGGTAGCTAGTTTTCCTCGGAGTCTCCTATATATTTGCGTGCATGTGCATCCTCTTCGCCAACTTTAGATTGCAGATCGAGACTTCGAGAGGATGCCAGTGCCTTTTCGTTCTTCCCTGATGCATGGGCGCTGGCGCTATCACCTTTCGTCCGTTTCACCATTGCAGTGGAGCTCCCATTGGATATTTTAGATTTCATTTTCTTGTGTGTCGCTTCTATTTTTTGCTTGGGATGTCACATCTCATGAATCGGACATCCCAAGAAGCTAAGGCGAATCCACCCATAGAGATCGAAAGCCACGACCTTATCTGCTACTGTTTCATCAACCTCTGTGCCTCGATACCAGCTACAAGGAATAAATAATAAATACAGATGCTTCTTGCAAACTACTCCCTCTGTCCTTAAAGATCTGTTGTCGTTGATATGTGTACCATAAGTTTGACTTGATTTATAGAAAATACGTGCAACATTTATATCTCTAAATAAATTTATTAAAAACTAGATTCAAAGATCTTTTTAATGATACTAATTATGTATTATAAATATTAATATTTTTTAATATATATTTAGTCAAAGTTGTTTTTCGGGAAGCGAAAACGACAGATATTTAGGAACGGAGGGAGCACAGTAGTTATAGCTAGAAAGTCAATATGGGCCTTGTTTAGATTGGGGTGAAAAATTTTCATCGTACTGTAACACTTTTGTTTGTATTTGACAATTATTGTCCAATCATGGTCTAACTAGACTCAAAAGATTCGTCTCTTAAATTACAGATAAACTGTGCAATTAGTTATTTATTTTACCTACATTTAATACTCCATGCATATATGTAAATATTTGATGTGATGGAAAGAGAGTGAAAAAACTTGGAATCTAAACAAGGCCATAATGTGTGAGGACTTTGAAATACAGATCCCTCAAGATGCTTCTCCATTTTTTTTATACACTACAACCAATAATGCAATACTGATAGCCTGACTGATTGCTATACAGAAATGCACAGAGTTTGACTTTTCTCAGAATAAAAGACGTCTTGCATTTTTCAATGGAAGGAATACCGTCCTGCATTTGCTCTCAGGCAGGACTCGACAGACTGTTTACTTAATAAAAAGAATCATTATATTTTAAAAAATCAGGTACTATTATATTTGGGACATACTACACAGGAAGCTAATACTACAAGAAACTGGAATTATCTTTTGAACTATATATAGTATTTGCTTTATATAACGAGGTTACAATGTAAACTTTGAAATTTCCTGCACTTTCGTTCTATAGAACTAGCATCAGCTTCTACATTTATCTCTGATGAATGCAAAAAAAAAAACAGCTCTTCTGCATGTACAGTGAAGAAAAAAGAGCTAAACTCATCCCACTTTTACAATTTCACATTGTGGCAGGTGGCTGCGGTGCATGCGTGGTCCTCATCTCCAAGTACGACCCGGCAACGGACGAGGTCACCGAGTTCTCTGCTAGCTCCTGCCTGACGCTGCTGCACAGCGTGGACCGTTGCTCGGTGACCACCAGCGAGGGAATCGGCAACACCAGGGATGGCTACCACCCCGTGCAGCAGCGCCTCTCTGGCTTCCACGCCTCGCAGTGCGGCTTCTGCACACCCGGCATGTGTATGTCCATCTTCTCCGCCCTTGTCAAGGCCGACAAGAAGTCCGATCGCCCAGACCCTCCCGCTGGCTTCTCCAAGATCACTGCCTCCGAGGCAGAGAAGGCTGTCTCAGGCAACCTTTGCCGCTGCACCGGATACAGGCCCATCGTTGACACCTGCAAAAGCTTTGCCTCTGATTTTGACCTCGAGGACCTGGGCCTCAATTGCTTCTGGAAGAAGGGTGATGCAGAAGTCAGCAAGCTGCCGGGCTACAACAGTGGCGCCATTTGCACATTTCCAGAGTTTCTCAAATCTGAGATCAAGTCTTCTCTGAAGCAGGGGAATGATGTTCCTATTGCAGTGTCCGACGACGGCTGGTACCATCCTAAGAGCATTGAAGAGCTTCACAGGTTGTTTGATTCCAACTGGTTTGATGAAAATTCTGTGAAGATTGTGGCTTCAAACACCGGGTCTGGAGTGTACAAGGATCAGGACCTCTATGACAAGTATATTGACATCAAAGGAATCCCAGAGCTTTCAGTCATCAACAGAAGCAGCGAAGGAATTGAGCTTGGGTCAGTTGTGTCCATCTCTAAAGCTATTGAGGTGCTGTCAGATGGAAATCTAGTCTTCAGAAAGATTGCTGATCACCTGAACAAAGTGGCTTCACCATTTGTTCGGAACACTGCAACCATAGGTGGAAACATAATGATGGCACAAAGGTTGCCATTCGAATCGGACATTGCAACCGTGCTCCTAGCTGCAGGTTCGACAGTCACAATCCAGGTGGCTTCCAAAAGGCTGTCCTTCACTTTGGAGGAGTTCTTGGAGCAACCTCCATGTGATTCTAGGACCCTGCTGTTGAGTATATTCATTCCACATTGGGGTTCAGATGATGTCACCTTTGAGACTTTCCGAGCAGCCCCTCGTCCATTTGGAAATGCTGTCTCATATGTAAACTCTGCTTTCTTAGCAAGGACATCAGGCGGTCATCTAATTGAGGATATATGCCTGGCATTTGGTGCCTATGGAGTCGATCATGCCATCAGAGCTAAGAAGGTTGAGGATTTCTTGAAGGGAAAATCACTGAGCTCATTTGTGATACTTGAAGCAATTCAGCTACTCAAAGATACCGTTTCACCATCAGAAGACACTACACATCGTGAATATAGGATCAGCTTGGCTGTCAGTTTCTTGTTCAATTTCCTATCTGCCCTTGCCAACAGTTCCAATGCACCATCAAATATTGATACTCCCACCGAGTCATATACTAATGGAACTACAAATGGTAGCACTGTGGACTCACCTGAGAAGCATGTTAAGGTTGACAGCAATGATTTGCCAATACGTTCAAGACAAGAAATGGTTTCCAGCGATGAGTACAAGCCTGTTGGCAAGCCAATCAAGAAAGTCGGGGCAGAGATCCAAGCTTCAGGTATATACTCTTATACCGATGCATAAACTGATTTAACATGAACTTCCAAACATGTTCCACTATGGTGAACCTCTTTTCTTCTGTATACTCCACAAAATAATCATCTCAGGGTCCCCTTTTTTTTTGTCTTTAGTACAATAGTTTGGTCAGTGCAGAACCATCTCATAAGCTTCCGTCCCAGCATGCTCTACTGATTGTATTTCCACTCTTAAAAAAATGCACTAAACCATATTCATGTTTCTTATACAGGGGAGGCTGTGTATGTTGATGATATTCTTGCTCCCAAGGATTGCCTCTATGGGGCATTTATCTACAGCACACATCCTCATGCTCATGTGAAAAGTATCAACTTCAAATCATCCTTGGCTTCACAGAAGGTCATCACAGTTATAACTGCAAAAGATATTCCAAGCGGTGGAGAAAATGTTGGAAGCACCTTCCTGACGGTGCTAGGAGATGAACCACTATTTGCGGATCCAATTGCTGAATTTGCTGGTCAAAATATTGGTGTTGTGGTAATGTTTCTTTAGTGTTATTTCAGATTACACAAAAATAGAAATATGTTTTTGTATAACCAGGCAAGCTTATCGTGTCTTGTTGCTTTTCAATTCACTCAGATTGCTGAAACACAAAAGTATGCTAATATGGCTGCAAAGCAAGCTGTTGTTGAGTATAGCACAGAAAATCTGCAGCCACCAATTCTGACAATAGAAGATGCCATCCAAAGAAACAGCTACTTCCAAATTCCCCCATTTTTAGCTCCAAAGCCAGTTGGTGACTACAACAAAGGGATGTCTGAAGCTGACCACAAGATTCTATCAGCAGAGGTACAGAACACTTTGTTATACACACACTCTGAATTTCCAGCGAGGCCAAACACTCACGCCTAGTATTTTTGTGCCCACAGGTAAAACTTGAATCCCAGTACTACTTCTACATGGAAACTCAAGCAGCACTAGCAATTCCTGATGAAGATAACTGCATAACAATCTATTCCTCGACACAAATGCCCGAGCTCACACAAAGTTTGATAGCAAGGTGCCTTGGCATTCCATTTCACAATGTCCGTGTCATCAGCAGAAGAGTAGGAGGAGGCTTTGGTGGAAAGGCAATGAAAGCAGCGCATGTAAGTCCTGCCTATAACTTTAGCTTTGATTCACTCAATATTTTGTATTTTCAACTGCCACTGTATTGTCAATTGAACTTCATGATTTGACCAAAAAACTATTGAGATGCAAATGTGTTAGAGATGACCATGAATTTCTTTTGCCTCTTTGTCAGACCGCATGTGCATGTGCCCTTGCTGCCTTCAAGCTGCGGCGTCCAGTTAGGATGTACCTCGATCGCAAGACAGACATGATAATGGCCGGAGGGAGACATCCAATGAAGGCGAAGTACTCTGTTGGTTTCAAGTCAGATGGCAAGATCACAGCCTTGCACCTTGATCTTGGAATCAATGCTGGAATATCAGCAGATGTGAGTCCAATAATGCCCCGTGCTATCATAGGAGCTCTCAAAAAGTACAACTGGGGCACTCTTGAATTTGACAGCAAGGTCTGCAAGACAAATGTCTCATCAAAGTCAGCAATGCGAGCTCCTGGAGATGTGCAGGGCTCTTTCATCGCTGAAGCCATCATCGAGCATGTTGCCTCGGTGCTTGCACTAGACACTAACACCGTCAGGAGGAAGAACCTTCATGATTTTGAGAGCCTTGAAGTTTTCTATGGAGAAAGTGCAGGTGAAGCTTCTACATACAGCCTGGTTTCCATGTTTGATAAGCTGGTCTTGTCTCCAGAATACCAGCACAGGGCTGCAATGATTGAGCACTTTAATAGCAGCAATAAATGGAAGAAACGCGGCATTTCTTGTGTGCCAGCCACTTATGAGGTTAATCTTCGGCCAACTCCAGGCAAGGTATCGATCATGAATGATGGTTCCATCGCCGTCGAGGTTGGAGGAACTGAGATAGGCCAAGGATTGTGGACTAAAGTGAAGCAGATGACAGCGTTCGGATTGGGACAGCTGTGCCCTGATGGTGGCGAATGCCTTCTGGACAAGATTCGGGTTATCCAGGCAGACACATTAAGCCTTGTCCAAGGAGGTTGGACTGCTGGGAGCACCACTTCTGAAACTAGCTGTGAAGCGGTTCGACAATCATGTGCTGTACTCGTTGAGAGGCTGAAGCCTATCAAGGAGAGTCTCGAAGCTGAGTCCAACACAGTGGAATGGAGTGCCTTGATTGCTCAGGTGAGGATAACACTTAATTCTAACTTTGTTGGTAACATGTCCCTTAATTTGATTGAAAGAGGTACCAAGAATTACAGTTACTCAAATCCTTTGCCTCCCTTCATTCCATCATTAATCAATCAGTAGCAATGTCAGATAAGTCTAAGGAACTGGAACTCGATATCAAGCAGTTTAAATTGTTCATGACATTTGTTCCTCATCTACAGGCAAGCATGGCGAGTGTGAACTTATCAGCACAGGCATACTGGACTCCTGATCCATCTTTCACAGACTACTTGAACTATGGAGCTGGCACCAGCGAGGTATCCTGACAATGCAACTGCAATTTTTTTTGTTGGAGGTTGTGGCTCCAGTTCTTCTAAAGCTGACATTTCATTGGAAATTTGCAACGGACATTGCAGGTGGAAGTTGATATCCTAACAGGAGCAACCACAATTCTACGCAGCGACCTGGTGTACGACTGCGGGCAAAGCCTAAACCCTGCTGTGGACTTGGGCCAGGTTAGCTACCAAATGAACACAGCTCATGTAGACCATTGTATGGATGAAAATGTGCTCCTCCTCTGAACACTGTTCATCATTCAATCAGATCGAAGGCTGCTTTGTCCAAGGAATAGGGTTCTTCACGAACGAGGACTACAAGACGAACTCCGACGGCTTGGTCATCCACGACGGCACATGGACGTACAAGATCCCCACGGTGGATAATATCCCCAAAGAGTTCAATGTTCAGATGTTTAATAGCGCCCGTGACAAGAAGCGAGTCCTGTCTTCAAAAGGCAAGCATCTCCTCACAATGTTTCATTTCACCCCCCTCTCAACATTCATGCAGACCTTCTCAGCTTCTGATAACCGCTTATGAAAAAGAAAAAGAAAAAGAAAAAGACTTGACATACCGCGGACTTGTTTGCAGCTTCGGGCGAGCCGCCGCTTCTTCTCGCGGCCTCGGTGCACTGCGCGATGAGGGAGGCCATCAGGGCGGCGAGGAAGGAGTTCTCGGTCAGCACCGGCCCAGCGAACTCCGCCGTCACGTTCCAGATGGACGTGCCGGCGACGATGCCCGTCGTCAAGGAGCTCTGCGGCCTGGACGTGGTGGAGAGGTACCTCGAGAGCGTGTCTGCCGCCGGTGCCGGCCCAAACGCGACGAAAGCATAGATCCAGCAGGCCTCAGGCTGCAGTTGGCGCACCGCCAGTGCCAGAGATGATGAGTAGTGCAGTGACAGTACTGAAGAGATCGAAATTGCGAGGAGCGATGAACAGTGTCTCCACTACTTAAAAGATTTCACTTGGACCCGTCTACCACTCCCCGTGGTGAAGCCGCGGTGAAGCAGCCCCACTCCATGGCCTCCCCAAAGGATCCCGCCCGGCCGCGGTGAAAATTTCGCGAAAAAAATTGCCGCCCGGCATTTCCAAATCACGGCAACGTAACCGCTACTCCACCTTCCTGAATCCCTCCCCCCGTTAAAAGGCAACTCCACCTTCCTAAGACTGTCCGCAGTGGCATACTCTAAATTATACTCTAAAGCTTTAGAGTATGAATATAGAGTAAAAACTGCTGCACTGGATACTCTAAAACGATACTCTATCCTTTCTCTCACTCTATATTTAGAGTAGCACAGTGTTTACTCTATAGTGCGCAGTGGCGGGCCCTACTAGCTAAACCAAGGAAAAAAATGATATAACTCACAAACCAAAAATCCAAATTAAATTTCGATTGCACCATTAAATTCGTCTCAATAAATCCTTCAAAACTAGATCACTCATGGATATATTTAGATAAAGTGACAAGTGGGTCCCACAGTAGATAGAGTAGATAGAGGATGATATAGAGGATGGATGGGTGCGGGAGAATTGAGTATAGAGGAGAGAATCTTGCTGACTAGGACGTATAGAGGATGAATATAGAGGACCATGAGTGCGGATAGCCTCTATATTCAGACAGTTTTTACTCTATATTCATACTCTAAAGCTTTAGAGTATCATTTAGAGTATGCCACTGCAGACAGTCTTAGCTCGCGCCTCGCGGGCGGGCGGCGTGGTAGCGTGCGTCGCAGCAGCAGCAGCATAGGCAGGCGGGCTTGGCTTGATGAGGCTTTGTTTAGTCCGCGATTTTTTTTAAAAATGATACTGTAGCACCTTCGTTGTTATTTGGTAATTAGTGTTTAATCATGGTCTAATTAGATTTAAAAGATTCGTCTCATGAATTTTATCTAAATTATGTAATTAGTTTTATTTTTTTTCTATATGTCTAAATATTCGATGTGACGAAAAATCTTTAAAAAATTTGCAAAATTTTAGTAACTAAACAGCCCCGAGTCGGCGACCCTCTCCTCTGGCACCGGCCTGCTGGGCATCACGTGGCGGCTGCTTTCGCAGGGCCCCTGCCGTACTCTGTCACGTGTCGGTTGGCGGCCGGGCAGCGCTCCATGCGTACCTCCGCCCTGCCGACGTGCATCGGCAGCTAGCTGGGCCTGCCCTTTGCCTAGCGCGCGCCAGCCATCAAATTGCAAGTACTATGATTCTTGTCTCACCGGCGTCACAACCAGCTACGGGGGGCAGGCAGGCAATATATATCCCGTATATTGACTGCATGCCTACGACTACGAGTAGGATTTATACAACGGACCTCCTTGACCCTCATTTTTCTCTTTTGATTTGAGAAATGAGATGCTGACCTCTTCAGGTTTTGTCGCTGCGCGCGCGTCACTCGTCAGAGATATTTGCATGCAGCCTCAATGAATCGGGATGGGAAAGCAGTTGGTTTTACTCGCTGGCCACTCGCTTACAGCCAGCGTAGGGCTTGTAGTTGTAGCTCTCGGCGGACCACCGTCACGTGGCCAGCGCCCTGGTGCGGAGGGCGTGGGGGTGGACCCAGGAATTGATTAAGACCAGGGCCAAATTTTAATAGCGAAATTATCAAGTTGAGTATGAAAGATCATCTCTCACATCAATTCATTGAATTGTGCAACATGAACATGAGAGAAATAACATGTCAAAGTCTTGTTGCTCTTCGTTGCTGTGTTCATAAGAAACAAGGGCACATCTCTCTTACGTAAGCAAATGATCAGTAAATAATGTGGCTTAAAGAGACACAAGATGATATAAATGTTTCGGGATTCTTAGGTTTGAGTGTTTGACAGACTACACATAGGCTGGTTGGATGAAGATGATTGACCTGGAATTGGAATTGTGAAGTAAAAGCAATTCATGCAGTTTCGAATCAAAGTCAATCCAGGCATGGAGAGCAGGGGCGGATCCAGAACGGGGCTACGCCCCGGGCTGAGCTGCTGATTCACGTTCAAAACAGTCTGATCTTGCTTCCTAGGCCTCCTTTTGTCTAAGTAAGATCATAGTTTTTTAGGCTAAACACCACATATGTTACAGGGGCTACATGGACTCGCCCCGGGCTACAGCCCGGGCAGCCCGGGCCCTGGATCCGCCCCTGATGGAGAGCAACCAATACTAAGTCGTAGTATATGGATTAAAACATACAGACATCTATCTATTCTCGAGAATTCAAATACGTACATACATAAACACACGTGCAGTGAGTCAATGTATGCATTCTCCCTAGAACGTCCAGCTGATCTTCTGTGTCTGCCGCTCTCACAGCGGGTGCGCCATGTAGCGCTTCTAGACTTCCGGTCTAGGATCACCATCTTGAGGTTGAACAACTTGTTATCCAGCACAATGCAACAGGTCATGTGCACGATGAGCCACGACGACTATGGCCAAGGCCCTACTTGGCCCTAGGCCTGGGTCCGCCAATGGGGTGGAGTGACGAGGCTGGTCCTAGTTTCTGCCCTCATTTCGCCATTGCGCTCTGCCTCACCTCACCAGTTGACGTGGCCCCACTCCTACTCCCCGGCGTTAGATGCGTGGCACCGAGATCTCTGGCGCCGAGCTCGGACACGTCACTGCCACATAGTTTAGTCATGCCACCACGGCCTCAAAGCTCAGCACCATATGCTATGGCGCCAGGACGTATTATCTCGGCGCCGTAGGTCATGGCGTGACTTTTGGGGTCCAAAGATGAAATTTAGACGTATAGGGGTATAAAATACTAGGACATTTGTATATTAACAACGATTGCGATACCCGCGGTTAAAAATAATCGACATCAATGGTTGCTAGTGTTACAAACAAACTTAACTGATAACTTAGCACTTTCTCCCGTTTCTAGATTTATTAAAATTTGGAATTGAAATATTTTGTTTTTGTACATTTTCCCCAAAGACCTCTCAAATTGTCTAGGAGCCATCTTCTAGAACTAAGATGCATGTCAATAGCCACGACGCAATCAGGTACAGAAGGCTAGTCCAAATAGGTGAATCACCGATCGTCCTTTTATGTTCTTGGACTCTCTCCAATAAAATAAAATAAAATAAAAAACTCTCACAACTGAACGTCCGCAACTCCGCATCCGTAGTGTGGGTTCGATAAAAACAAGTGGCGAGAGTATATTTGACTTTTATTTCCATAATGAAAAGAATTTGTCAATGCTTTGAGCGAGAGAAGGACCAAATCTTACTGCAAAGCAGCCCGGTGGGCCGGCGGCAGCAGCCCAACGGCAGCGGCGAAACCCTCGTCATCGTGAGGGGCTCAGGGCCCGTCCATGACGGGCACGCTCAGCGGTCTCGCAAAATCAGGAACAGAGCATTTCCCTCCCGCCGCCGCGCCGCCGCTTCAATTAGGCTCGTGGTTGTCACAGTCGCCTGCCACCCGATAGTCCAGCAAGTAGTGGCCGGCTATGGCGTGAGCGAAGCGCAGCGGCGACCGGCGAGGCCTAGCCTAGATGGTCTGATCTGATGCCCACTTACCCAGGGGCCAGGAGGAAGGTATGCACCCAGGCCACGAACCATGCGTTGCAAAATTTCTTCAAAATCCTGTCGAAGCACACGATTTCATCCACAGTCCACACAAAATTCCTTCAAAATCCTGTCGAAGCACACGATTTCATCCACAATCCACACACGCGCCGTCCAATACATGATTATTAGGAAGGTGTAGTTTATCTTTCTCTCTATACTAGCTAAATGTCCGTGCGTTGCAACGGGAAATATAATACCACGGTGACATATATGTAGGAGCGTGTGTTATATCATTAATTAAAAAAGACATTGCAATCGTGTTGTTTGTGGACAATAATATTACATAAGTCTTGAAGAACAATAATTAAAATATAACTCTAGATTTCAAGTCCAAGATGCGACGTCTGACTCCTTGAAGATGAAGTATGCAGATGGTATCCCTTTACCATCAGAGGCCAGCTACATAAATTCTAATTAAATTATGGTGGATGTCCAGATGTTTAGAGTTAAATTATCTTCATGATTTTGAGTACAATTGGTTCTTTCATGATCAACTCCTCGATACTGTGCTCTATTTTCCTCAATGTTTGAATCAGATATAAGTTCCTGAGGATGCATTAAAAATCTCTATATGTAGTAGTATAGAATACAAAAGGAGGATTTTCCATTGCAAAAGTACTTACAAATCTAACGCAAATTGATATGAAGATATTAACTAATGTAGCAGTACAGCAGTTCATAGCAGGAAGAGGCTACAACTGTCCCAAGCCTGAAATCGCATGGCAGGGTCTGCATTCAAACCATGGCGCAAAACGGTTCAAGTGTCAGGCAATATTGCAGAGAAGTAGCATTTTTTTAACAACGATGATATACATAGACATGACTCTCAGTTATTAGCCTATATATTGGTTTTGCAAATTGCAGCTTGTCGACCTAAAGGAGTTCAACGATGGTGGTTTGTTCAGAAATAGTAGATGCATTCAGAATTGCACATAAGGGAAAAGGGCCAAGAGAGGCTCCCAAAAAAAAGCATAGCAACTTATGCTCTCTCATTCAAGAGCAAACAGAGGAAATAACAAGTTTAAAATGTTAGTTTCTCTAGAACACCAAGTTTAATTTCTCATATAAATCTTGTGGATTGTTTTTGTTTCAGGTGGGATAACAACTTTGGTAGGTGCTAAGGAAATGAGAAAAAATGCTCCTACGAGAAACTTTAATTCATATGCTTTCCTGTAGCCAATATATCTAAAGGCGAGAAATTCATATTTTGCATAATGGCACGCGAATAATTGTAGCGGTGACTTTACGCCACTATAGCATTCATTCATATATGACAATTCAATGTAGTACATGGTACACTTGAAACAAAGTCTTAATTTTACGTTCAGGTCAAAAATGTATCTGATCTATTTCCTAAGATTTGACTATTTTCTTATACTATTCATATGGCCCCTAGGCTCACATCGTTTGCCAGGCGTAATACACAAATAGTCAACTACATAAAGCAGTTTAGCTTACAAATGAATGCACCATCTTAGCTGGAAATTAGACAAACAAAAGAACTACAGGAGGATCAAGTCAGAACCACAACAATAATGCAGAGTCTGTAACAACATAAGCATGGCTAAGTTAGCCTAAAGTTCTCCAAATCAAAGAGTAATCTGAGACAGTACAATTCAATGAAGTAAAAACAAGTCATATAAGTTGCCTCAAGAACTCATGTAGTCACCGTGAGAGTGCAAACGTTGCCAAAAATGTCGAACTTGCTCCAGCAGCAGGTGCATACACTCAGGCACTCAGCTGGGCGGATAACATCACTTTCAAAAGAGAATGACACTGTAGCATAAATCTATGTTAAGAATTCTCAGCAATGACACTCTTACAAAAATAAATAAATTAACACAACTATCATTTGCCATTGCCATTTTCATCAAAAGAGAAGAGTTACTCATCACTGATGAGATTGCACAAATAATACAACAATCCAACATTGAGTTCTGGTGCATTATAGTGCATCTAGGGTGTCAATTTTTAGCATCAAATTTATCCATCCAAATATGATATTTACATCCAAACTTTAAGGGGGAATATAATTTCTGTGGCAGCATAAGGCCACATACCAGACCGAATGTGTTTGCATCAGAGATTAGCACATGTCCACTCAGCATTAGAAATAAATGAATCAGCTTCTACCATGAACACTTGTACTCAAGCCACTGAATTCTGCAGAACTGGCTGGGAGAAACACGAACCGGATCAGATGCTGGAGCTGCGCACTACAATGAGAGATGTACCAGAGCCGGAGTTGCATCGACGTGGTTGTAGATGCTGAAAATCATGGCCATGTTGAGCAGCTCGTTGGAGTCGTAAGTCGCAATCTAATCAGAAGACACCGATTAGCGGGCGGGAATCCTCGGATCCGGCGATGGTCGAGCATGGGGTGGCGGCATCGGAGTCCAGGCTGGTGTGGACTTCGGCGAGCAGGCGGACGACGGGGAGGATACGGCGGCAGCACGGCCTGTCCAACGTCTCCGGCTGCGACACGTCCGGCGGCGGCGGCGGCGGCTTGAGGAGATCGTCCGGCGGCTTCCTCGCGGCGGCGTCAGGATGGCGAGGTAGTCCGGCGGCGGCGGCGCCTTCGATTCCGAGGAATGGAGGTGCTGCAACGTGGAACAGCGCCGGTTCGTCGCGGCGGCGACAGGATGGCGAGGCCGTCCGGCTGTGCACAGGGCTCGGCAGCGACGCGGCCGAAGGCGTCGCGTACGGCGGCGGGGGCAGGAGGCAGGTGAGGTTTTTTTTCATAGGACCGACAGATTTACCGGAGGCGGGGATTTAATGATCAGTTGACGATCATGAGAAGTCGTGTTCTACGAATATGCGTGAAGTCATGTTCTAAAAAAAAATCAGTTGACGGTCGCGAGCATACATCTGCCTGCCTATGCTGCAGTACGTACGTACGTGTGTGCGCCAGCTAGAGCCTGGCATAAAAGTATGTGCGCGCCAGTTGATATACGTACGCGCTGGTGCTGGATGCACTGCCGCCGCCGCCGCCGACCCCGGGCCGGAGCCCCGATCAAGCATTCAAGCAACAGCGCCATGCAACAGCCAGACCCAGTGTCTGCGGCCGCGCGCGGCGCCTTGTCAGTGTCAGTTTCCCGTGCAGTGCAGCTGTAATTTGCAGGGAAGAAGGGTCAGGGCGCCACCTGCCAGCGGATTACTAACCTGACCATGCCGAGCTGCCGCTGGGAGCTGTGGTTGGCCGGGGGATTAGTTAGTTAACTACAGTAATTACTAGGCTCGTGGATTCTCATGGGCTTGCTGCATGCCCGGAGTGGCCGGGCGTCTCACATGCGTATGCACGAGTGGGCACGTGCCGCGTTGATTCTGGGGACCCCCCCACTCCAGTCCCCAGTCCCCAGTCCCCACCGGCCCGCGCCTCGGGATCCTCGTCGCCCTCACGTGAATCGATGCCCGTTTGGTTGTACTACGTACAGTATAGTATAGACCGGCCGGCTGCTCGGCGCCCAGCAGCTAGCAAAAATGCATCATATGCCTCCTCGACAAAATTGCAGCATACTATATAAATTGTTGTACTACGTACAGTATGGAGCTGATCATTGCATCGATGCACAGCTAGCAAGCCATCTCGTAAATTTCTCATGTCCATGAACCACGACGACCATACAGGTACAGCACTACCCTGCTCCGCCCACCTCCGCACTTCCGCAGCGTGGTCCTTGGCGTGGTCACAAAATGGCAACCATCCCGTTCATTATGACCCTGCTAGCTGCATCAATGGTCTCCTGTGCAATGCTTGGGATTCTATATAACTAGTTAATTTGCTCACATAGCCCCTCAGATCATCTGGACGAGAATATGTATGTTTTCAAAAAATTGGAGATATCAGCACGCACGGACAAAATCAGTTGTATCATTAACGATGACAGTCCTGTGATCGTACTAGTGGTCTCGTTCGGCTGTGCTGATAAGCCGACTGAAAAACACTGTTGGTTGATTTGTTGTGAGAGAAAAACATTGTTCCGGCTGAAAAAATAAGCTGAAAAGTACGGATTATAAGCCGGATGAATAGGACCACATGTTTGTTGAGAAAAGAGATATCCAGCATGTCGCCCGTGTATATGTGCATGCTAATAATTGTCAAGACTCAATGGTGCTACTATATATACGGTTGTCGTCTCTACTTGAAACAGAGACCTGTTAGTTGTTGTGCTAATATAGCTTGCAACAAACCCTCGACCACTTAAATGAAAAATGGTGTTAGTGTATTTTGTCTTTAATTTCATATATAATTTGGATATAGTGCCAATTATTCCTTTGGTAGTTAAACGATGTACTCATGACCTCATGGGATGGGGGAGCCGAGAGGAGAGGATAGGAGGGGACTGAGACGTGTGAGAGACGAGGTGAGCACGTCGTACTGCCCGGCCGGCCAACGGTGAAAAGGAAAGGAAGGAGAGAGAAGTAGTGGTGGGTACTGCCCTGTCCTGACCGGGCCAGAGAGCCCAGAGCCCCAGACCTGCCCGGGCCAGAGAGCCCAGAGGCCCCGCCGGAGCGAGGGGCGCGCGGGCAGGAGCGCCGACACTCCACGTTGCCTTGCGTCAAACCCTTTACCTGCGGTAACTACCACCGCAACCAGCCAATGCAATTCCTCTTCCTCAGCACTCAGCAGCAGCGCCAGCCGCCAGGGCCTCGCCGTCGTCATCGATCCACTACTCCGTCCCATAAAAAGAGTCGCCGTGGGAAGCGTGCTGATTAAACTTTCTTAACTTTAATTACGTTTGTAGAAAATGCGTGCAACATTTATATCTTTAAATAAGTTTATTATGAAAGTATATTCAAAGATCTACCTAATGATACTAATTATGTACCATAAATATTAATATTTTGTTAAGTATATTTGGTCAAAATTAAAAGCTGTTGACTTTTTGGGAAGCGAGAATGACTCTTTTTATGGGACGGAGGGAGTACTGCATCTGCATGGAGGTGTGTCACACAAGCGAAAAGTGACTGATGTCCGGTGTAGATTTGGCGAAAAGTTTTTTTTTCATATCGGATGTTTCGTGGGACGTCGAAAGGGGTTTTCGGATACTAATAAAAAAACTAATTACATAACTTGCCTGGAAACCGCGAAACGAATTTATTAAGTGGAAACCGCGAAACGAATTTATTAAGCCTAATTAATCCATCATTAGCATATTTATTACTGTAGCACTTTAGTGTCAAATCACAGACTATTTAGGCTCAAAACGTTTATCTCATGATTTCCAACCACTACTGGACTCGCATGCTTTGCCGAGGGCCAGAGGCCCAAAAACCCTCGGCAAAGGCTTTGCCGAGGGCGGTCCTCGGCAAAGAGCCCTCGGGAAATTTTGAGACGGCGAAGGGGTCTTTGCCAAGGGCCCTTTATCGGGCACACGACAAAGCCTTTGCCGAGGGCTAAAAAAACCCTCGGCAAAGAAAAAATCAAAAAAATCCGAAAAAATAGCAAAATAATTTTATTTTTTTTGGAGACGCTGACGAGCCATCACTACCACCCGCGGGATTTTTTTTTAGCATTTTATACAGTATTTTTGACCCTATTTGTAAAGGCGTGGTCGGTGGGATTCGAACTCGTGACCTCTCACACCCTCTCTCACTTACCTCCTCTAACCACTCCAACCCTTTATCACTTGTGTTTATATTCCATTTCGATTCCCCATATATTATAACAAACCGAGTGTAAATTGATTGTTTGAGGCACTAAATGAATTCAAATGAAAAAGTTGTCAACTACAAAGTTTCGTAACTTTTCGAGATCTACAACTTTCGTTTAGAGTGTTTCTCCATCCGAGGTTTTTTTCAAAATTTCAAATTTCAAATTTTAAACTTAAGACGCAATTATCGGCAATTAGATGCTTTCAAATGAAAAAGTTGTCAACTACAAAGTTTCATAACTTTTCGAGATCTACAACTTTCGTTTAGAGTGTTTTTCCATCCAAGACTTTTTTTAAAATTTGAAATTTTAAATTTCAAACTTTAGATATAAATATCCTCAATTAGATGCTTTCAGATGAAAAAGTTGTCAACTATAAAGTTTTATAACTTTTCAAAATCTACAACTTTCGTTTAGAGTGTTTTTCCATCTGAAAATTTTTGAAAAAACTCTTTGCCGAGGGCCAAAAGGTTGGCCCTCGGCAAAGACCCTCTTTGCCGAGGGCCATGACGTAGGCCCTCGGCAAAGACCCTCTTTGCCGAGGGCCTACGTTATAGCCCTCGACAAAGAGAATTTTCAAAATACATTTTGAGGCACTAAACGAATTCAAATAAAAAAGTTGTCAACTACAAAGTTTCGTAACTTTTCGAGATCTACAACTTTCGTTTAGAGTGTTTCTCCATCCGAGACTTTTTTCAAAATTTCAAATTTCAAATTTCAAACTTAAGACGCAATTATCGACAATTAGATGCTTTCAAATGAAAAAGTTGTCAACTACAAAGTTTCATAACTTTTTGAGATCTACAACTTTCGTTTAGAGTGTTTTTCCATCCAAGACTTTTTTTAAAATTTGAAATTTTAAATTTCAAACTTTAGATATAAATATCCTCAATTAGATGCTTTCAAATGAAAAAGTTGTCAACTATAAAGTTTTATAACTTTTCAAGATCTACAACGTTCGTTTAGAGTGTTTTTTTATCTGAAAATTTTTGAAAATTCTCTTTGCCGAGGGCCATGACGTAGGCCCTCGGCAAAGACCCTCTTTGCCGAGGGCCTACGTTATGGCCCTCGGCAAAGAGAATTTTCAAAATACATTTTGAGGCACTAAACGAATTCAAATGAAAAAGTTGTCAACTACAAAGTTTCGTAACTTTTCGAGATCTACAACTTTCGTTTAGAGTGTTTCTCCATCTGAGACTTTTTTCAAAATTTCAAATTTCAAATTTCAAACTTAAGACGCAATTATCGACAATTAGATGCTTTCAAATGAAAAAGTTGTCAACTACAAAGTTTCATAACTTTTCGAGATCTACAACTTTCGTTTAGAGTGTTTTTCCATCCAAGACTTTTTTTAAAATTTGAAATTTTAAATTTCAAACTTTAGATATAAATATCCTCAATTAGATGCTTTCAAATGAAAAAGTTGTCAACTATAAAGGTTTATAACTTTTCAAGATCTACAACGTTCGTTTAGAGTGTTTTTCCATCTGAAAATTTTTGAAAATTCTCTTTGCCGAGGGCCATGAGGTTGGCCCTCGGCAAAGACCCTCTTTGCCGAGGGCCATGACGTAGGCCCTCGGCAAAGACCCTCTTTGCCGAGGGCCTACGTTATGGCCCTCGGCAAAGAGAATTTTCAAAATATATTTTGAGGCACTAAACGAATTCAAATGAAAAAGTTGTCAACTACAAAGTTTCGTAACTTTTCGAGATCTACAACTTTCGTTTAGAGTGTTTCTCCATCCGAGACTTTTTTCAAAATTTCAAATTTCAAATTTTAAACTTAAGACGCAATTATCGGCAATTAGATGCTTTCAAATGAAAAAGTTTTCAACTACAACATTTTATAACTTCTCAAGATCTACAAACTTTATATTGATTGTTTGGTCATTTGTTCAACCGACGTGGTGGTTCTAACATATTTCACAATCCTTATATATCCTCTCTAGTAGTTTCATGAAACTTATTAGAGAGATGTAAATTTTGTGAACAACATTACTATTGATTTGTTAAATGAAGAAATGACCAATATATACTTTGTAGATCTTAAAAAGTTAAACAATTTTGTAGTAGAAAACTTTTTTATTTGAGTTAATTTAGTGTCTTAAAATATATTTTAAAAAATCTCTTTGCCGAGGACCGTAAGGTAGGCCCTCGGCAAAGACTCTTTGCCTAGGGCCAATAGGGAGGCCCTCGGCAAAGATTTTTTTTTTGCCGAGGGCCGTTTCTTTGCCGAGGGCTGGCCCTCGGCAAAGGCCTCTTTGCCGAGGGCTTGTCTTTGCCGAGGGCTCCTTCGGCCGGCCCTCGGCAAAGAGGGCCTTTGCCGAGTGCCCGATATTTGGCTCTCGGCAAAGCCGGAAGCCCTCGGCAAAGGCTGCGTTTCCGGTAGTGAACCGAACTGTGCAATTAATTTTTTTCATCTACATTTAATGCTCTATGCATATGCCGCAAGATTTGTTACTATAGTTTTTCGTGAAAAGTTTTTGGATCTATTGCAGTAACATTATCTTATCTTATCCGAACTCTGAGCGCAAACGCCACTCCAGCGGCGACCTCCGATCCGTTCCCTGCTGCGCACACCCATTGCCATTGGTGGTTCATCTCCTAATCTATCTCCACAAAGCTAATTTATTATCTACTCGTCAGATCGGGAGCTGTCACTGACAAACGGTCCCCTGTTGATGGCTCGATCGATCATGACAAGTGTCCACTTGTCGAAACCCAATAATTTCTCCGCAGTTTCTTTAAACCGAACTGTAATTAATTGGCTTGTTATAAACATCAAATATGTGTATTTGAAAAACGGATACAACTAACTGGAGTACGTACCTATATATTGCGGTGTGATCGATCATATCACACGGTGTGGCTGGCACACCGTTTATTTCTTCCTTGACGATCGATCGATCGATCCAATGTACATTGAGGCAGCCCATGCACTCGATCGAGATCATTAGTTAGTTTTTGCAGGGCTTGACTAGCCGATTCCGTAAGGCTACGTTCGGTTACTTTGAATTTGGTCCAAGAACTATTCCAGCTTATTAAAACTATACAAATTTGTGAACCCATTTCAACTAAAATTATTCTTTGGACTGAATCCACAACAACCGAATAAGCCCTAAACATGCATCTTTTAACTCGCGCTCACAGTCCCACTACCTACTCCATCTACTCTAGTCTCTAGTGTTAGCCGTCGTAGCTATAGCCAGGCACCTGTGATGGGAGTAGTAGTACCAGTTATTTGAGCTGTTGGCTGGTTACACAGAAATCAAAACTCACGTACCGAGTACGTAATATCGCCATGTTCTTCAGCCATATTTTTCAGCGAACGAATAGTATTTTTTTCTCACAACAAAATAACATAAGTCAAATTTCAGCGAAACGAGCAGAGCCACCGCATGTAGCTAGAGTACTGGGTTAAAAGCTTAACACATGCAGTTACTTTAATCGTGAGAAATCTAGCTCGTAGTAGTACTTTCCTGCTACATGACACATGCATGAGAGGGAGACATGGATGGGAGAGAGCTAGCGCGTAAAACGACAGCTTCGCATCATTAACCTCACGTACTATCAATATTCCGTGTGTGTCAGACGCACCATGTGTCAACATGTCTACTGGCTGATGCGTGGAAGCTTTCTCTTCAACCTGCAGCAAGCTAGCAAAAGCTGGTACATACCCCACCCAGTTAATTGGGCAAACTCATGTGTTACAGCGAGTAGAAGTAATAATCAAGGAGTCTGATCAAGTCACCGTACGAGAAGGTACCACACGCACGGCCGGCCTCTGTCATCGTACGAACCGGCCGGCACCCCTAATCGATCGTTAACCGAAAGGCAACACAACAGGTCGATCGAAATTTAATACTACCTCGATCCGGACCACACACCAGCGAGAACCAGAACACTCGACGTCACACACGACCTATCACACACGCAGTAAGCAACTCGAAGATGAAGTAAAACTGATATAGAGATCGGTTAGGCCGATTTAGAGCCTGTCCTTCGATGTAAGAACGCAAGAACACACCTTCTGAGAAAATCTGTCGATAAGATGCACGCCTGAGGTTATTCTAGAATAGGCAAGGTCACATAGAATGACGCTGGATCTCGCAGAGAGATGCAACGAATAACAAGAGATCGAAAACAAAGCAAAAAAAAGGGATATAGCAGATGCAAAAAAATCAATTAGATGTTCAACCTCTCAATCGCCGAGACGGCTAGCTTTACTGCATGCTGATTGCCGAGACTGGCAAAGGCGAGCGGCCAGGACGCCGAAGGCGCCAATAAATGGAAGCCGCCCTCCGGAGACGGCAGTCGTTGAATGGAGCCGGGGAGTCGGGGACGACGGACAGGGACAGAGGAAATTGACCGGTAACCATTCTCGGTGCATGCGTGGCAGACTTTTTCCCGGTTTCCCCTACCTGGCCTGCTGAGGCGAGCAGCACTGATTTCCGCCAGGCCAAGGTAAGGATGGCAACGGGTCGGGTTCGGATCAGGTGGAGTCTCCGTGCACCCAAAACCGAAACCCAAAATTGAAACCCGAACCCGAACCGAAAACCGATTCGAGTGGAAATCCATCACCAAAACCAAACCCGCGGATACTCGAAATCCGAACGGATACCCGAAACCTGAATGGATACCCGAAATCCGCGGATAAATATACACATATTCACATGTATAAATAAGAGGCAATAAATAATAAATATTTTCATGAGTCAATTTTGAATAGATTTAATAATATAAGTAAACAAGTTATTATTAGCATATTATAAAACATGAGTTTTAATTCCAAATGATTTATTTTGGATATCCATTGGATATCCACGGGTGAAAAACCAAACCCGAAACCGAACCCGATACCAAACCCGAAACCGAAACCGAAAACCATGGGTGAGAAACTATCCTCAAACTTAAACCCACAAGATCCGAAACCTACGGGTATCCGACCCGAACCCGATCCGCTGCTCTATGTCAAGATCCGCTGCTCTATGTCAAGATGCTTCGGCATCCACTTCCGTGGACAGTTGCACAGGCTACAGCTCATGGAGTCACGTGGTCGTGTGCATGCATTGCGGTTAAAGTAACCGGATTCTTTCTTCCCTGTCTCTTTCTTCAGTACTATTTTAAAAAAATACTGGGACTGCTGCTACTGGTACTGGTACTGGTACTGGTACAGCCAGTAGCTAACGGAATTATGCTAGACAAGTGGTGATGGAGCATATGAATGTGGGTGTGCAGAGAGAGTGGATGGATGCAGTGCATGCGACGGGGCACGTTGGGGCCATCTGCTGCCGGGCTGCAGCTTCCTCGCCCCCCCCCCCCCCCCCCCCCTTCTGCACTCTAAATCTCTAATCTAATATAAAACTATATAGCCCCCGTAATCGCACCTCCCTAATGCTATCTTATCCACAGCTTTTGTCAAACAAAGTTTTGTGCACACACATGCACTGGTGCCGCTAGCTAGCTCCATCTCTCTCCTCCCAATGCCTCACTTCGCAGCAACCCTAACCCCTTTGTTACTAGCGTCGCCCTGTTCGCTTCACTGAAATTTGACTTATATTGATGCGTATATTGATTTGTTGTAAAAGAAAAATACCTTTTGTTCGAGAGCTCAGCACTATTTCTTCCCCCTCGTCACACCTCTCCCCATCCGCATCTCATCACTCTCTCTCTCTCTCCCCCCTCACACGCACTCACTCTCGTCACTGCACTGAGACTAGCAAAGGCTAGCAGCTACTAGCTCGTACTGGAACGAGCATTGTCACTTGCTCGTTTCAAGGAACTGCATGCCCTGTGCCAATTAAGTAGTACGTCGTCGTACGGTTAGCTCTTAGGCAGCTAGCTCTTGTGTTGGCGATGGCATCGGAGTGGGAAATGGCCATGGGGGTGGATCTCGGCATGGGAATGGGCACGTACCAGTACCACCACAGCGCCTCCAGCATCACCACGGCGCCGATGAGCAGTCACCACAGCGACGGCGCCAGCTACTCCACGGCGCACCACCATCATTACTACGGGACGCCGCCCATCATGGGCGACGCCGCCATGCGCGTTGACGACGACCTTCTCGGCCTCTCCACCGGCGCTGGCGCTGGCGCCCACGAGTTCTTCCCCACCGCGGCCACTGACAAGCAGGGACACCACTTGGCCGGGGCCATGGTGGGTGAGCCGTCACCCACCGCCAACTCGTCGGATCACCAGACGTCGCTCCTCTCCTTCGCCGATGAGTTCTGCATACCCGTAAGTACATACCAAAATTAAATGTGTTACCTATTGTACTTAGAGAGGTTTCGATGCATGAGATCGCTAAACAATTGCGATGTATGATGATGATTCAGAGCGAGGAAGCTGCCGAGCTGGAGTGGCTATCCAAGTTCGTGGACGACTCCTACTCGGACATGCCGAATTACTCGTCGGCCGCGCATCATGCCGCAATGGCGGCGGCTGCGGCTGCTAACGCGGCAGGCAATGGAGGAGGCACCTCGGCCGGTCAAGACGGCAGCTGCGTCACCGCGGCGCCTGGCCGCGGCGCGCGTAGCAAGCGGTCCGGCCGCGCGACCGCCGCGGCTGCCGCGGCGTGGCACTCCCTCGTGCCGCGCCCACCATCGCAGTCGTCTCCATCAACGTCCTGCTCGTCTTCGGACTTCCTGTCGTCGTCGAACAAGCCGGCACGCCCGAACGGCGGCATCCGCGGCAAGAAGAGCCCGGGCGGGGCCGCGGCTGGGGAGGTGGGCATGGACGAGGGCGGCGTGCGTCGGTGCACGCACTGCGCGTCGGAGAAGACGCCGCAGTGGCGGACGGGGCCACTGGGCCCCAAGACCCTGTGCAACGCGTGCGGCGTGCGGTTCAAGTCCGGGCGGCTGATGCCTGAGTACCGGCCGGCGGCCAGCCCCACCTTCGTGCTCACGCAGCACTCCAACTCGCACCGCAAGGTCGTGGAGCTGCGCCGCCAGAAGGAGCTCATCCTCATCCGCGGAAGCCACCGTGACGCCGCCGCAGGATCCGCCGGCGGGCCGGGGCCGGATCTCATGTTCCGTGACTACGGCGTGTGTTAGCTGCCCGGCCGGCAAGGCAACCGGCACGGAGGAAGCTCGCGTCGTGCATTGCATCGCATGCATGGAGCTTAATTAGATCCTTTTGCGAAATTCTGCCGTTTCTTCCTTATTTCTTTCCCTGCGTATTTCCAGATGTTTTCATTTCTCTTTTTGTTAATTATTAAATTGTTGGTACCTATATATACATCCTCCCTGCTTCTAAGTTCTATGAGAGAGATCAATGAATATAATTCTGTTGGTATAAATTGTGATCGTTAATTTCTCAGCAATCATGGTCCTAATATATATAAACCCATCATGTATCGAGTACACGAATTGAATGGTCATGATTGGGATTTAGCATGCATATTAGTTATGGCACGCGTTCCGTCTGTACTACCCCCAATGGTGTAAGACGTGAGCGCGTGACGTCTTCCGAGTTGAGTGACAGAGAAGCTCAACATTTTTTTCCAAAGAAAACGAAACCATGTATAAATACTTATTTGAATGTTGATCAGTTTGTTCGTCATTCAATCTTTCACTACTCCGTGCTTCTTTTTCCTTCCCTGTTTCAACGGAGGGAGGAAACAAGAGACAGAGAGAGCCGAGAATGGTGGGTGATGGTCCAGCACGTGACTTGGCCCTATGGTGGCCCTTTTGGCAGGCGACGGACGGAAAAGAGTGGGCAACGTTCCGGTCACGTGATAGTACGTGCCTCCCAAACATTATTAGCATCATGCAACCGTCTCTCTCTTCGACTTTTCTCAGCATTTGTTTTCTCCGTGGGGCTACACTACACAAAAGGCAGGGCGAGCAAAGCGGGCTCGGGGCCGACCTCCTTGTGGTTGTGTCCATGGAGTGTGTGTGCATGCAACCTCTGCCGACTTCCATGTGGCCGTGGCCTCTAGGTGTATGCCGTCAGTGATGGAGTTAGAGCAAATCTAAAGGGGTGTTCTTGTCTTATGGGTGCGAGCTTTTTATCGTATGGGTGCTTGTATAGTGAAAAATTAAACATAATCACTGTTTTTCTAATTTCTCGCGGGTGCGGTCACACCCACGACCATGAATATAGATCCGCCCATGCTCGCCATTGTGCCGCATTTGGTTGGCTGGCCTGCTGCGTACTAAACAATATGTTCCGTGTGAGCTCCTTATATTTATTGGCGTGGCGCCTGGACGTTTGTGCAGCCCGCCCCAGTCCGCCATTGCCTTACCGTCTAGATTGCCCCGCCCCACGCACGCACTCCGTCCCCGTATTTGCGCCTGTCGGTCATTCCCTAGACTCGCTTCTCTCTCCGCACGGGTGGCACTCGAGAGCCGGGACCTGGCATGCCCCCGACTAGAGCACCCATCCACCTGCCCCCAGTGCCCCCATTTGTAGCCCCCCCCCTCAGCGCACCACGCGCACCGTCCTCCTGCCCCCTGGTGCGCCCCCGCCGAACAACATAATACACTTGCAACATAAAAAATCCGAATGCAACATACGTCTCAAAACAGATGAAATACTGGGAACATGCACTTACAACATGTGTGTGGAACACATGACACATCCAAAAATAACACTTGCAACATGAAACCACTTGTTGCAACATAAGACTGAAACAAGCGAAAATATTTTGGAACATACTGTTGCAACATATATGTGAAACATATGCAACATCCAAATAAAAAACGATTGCAACAAACGTCTAGAAACATATGAAACATTTTGAACAAACGCTTGCAGCATGCATCTGAAACACTTGCAACATATGCAGCATGTGCAACATCCCCCGATCTATTCAAAATAGAACAATTGCAACATATATCTGAAACGTCTGAAACAGTTAAAACATACATATGCAACATAAGGGAGGGGAATGCCGGGGTTTGTCTATTCTAGCCGCTAGGGTCAGAGCCGGCAGCGAGCGACGGCGCGCGAGCACCACCGCCACCAGCAGCGGGCTTGGCTCGGCTGGGCAGGCGCACTAGCAGTGGCGCTCGCGCGCACCAGCGCCACCAACACCGGTCTTGGCTCGGGCAGGCGTGCGACATGCGACGGGTGGAGCGAACACCACCAGCACAAGCACACGCGATGGGAGAGGGCGAGAAGCGCTCGCGATGAGGGCGAGCGAGCAGCGTTGGATGGGGCGCGCGACAACAGCGAGGCTGAGTGGCATTCGCGTTCCGGACGGGACGGACGGAGTGGCAGCCGCAAGGCGATGTGGTGGAGAGGAGGGAGCGGAAGGGTTAAGAAGTTTTTTTTTCTTTTTTTAGAATGGTCGAGGGCGAGGGCGAGTGGATGAGCGGTCGTTGGGCTGCGTCACTGCATCGCGGCCCACCATCAACACTGTCTGGGCGGACGGACGCCCTATACTTAGCATTACCATATATTTATTTCAATCTAAATACCTTCATGTAATTCATTGTGGTATATTCTAAATTGTGAAGTGAGATTTCTAATTATACAAAATAATCGAAGCTGACGTGGTAAAAGCTTCAAGGCAATTACATCTGATTGTGCTGCTTGCTGGGGATGAATATGCTAAGTACATAATACTTTCGGTCAATGCCTATCAACTTTTCTAACCAACTTGGATATATTTGGGGGAGATTGAGAACGAATAGTTATTGGCTTTGGCAAATATGGACTGTCTTATCTTACAACTTGCTGTAGGTAATTATTTTAGTTAGTTTCTGTATGATCTGCTCAAGGAACTTTTTTTAGGGGTCTGTAGGAGCAGAGTTGAGGTATCTGAATGCTAGCAATCGGGAACTTGGTGATCATTTTTTGACAAACCATGATGGTAAAAATGGTGTTGCTGAATCAGTTGCTACTTCACTTTACCTTCCAAGAGTTGAAAATTTTAGTTTCTGTATGATTTGCTCAAGTCAGGCTTTGCGCGATATTTTTTCTGTTACATGATTAATGGTGAATTTGTACGCGAGCGCTTCAACTACTTTTGGCTTTAGAAACCAAGTTGCTCTAACGTGCATTTGACAAGGCTTTTTGATTAGGTGCTGAAGTCAAAGCAAAAGCCCGAGACACTTTCTTGCTTCTCAACAAGGTTAATCAGAAAAGCGTCGACACGTTCTTTTACGTACGTGGAAACAAAGTTAAGTACAATCTTGTTATTAGTTGTAAGTGTTTTTTTTCCAATCATCACGGATCACGCTACAGATAATAACAACATAGCCTACTACTCGTATCGACTATATGACCCCTCCACGTGGCCCTAATTAATTGGCCGGTGGCCAAACGGGCAATGTGGTCCGACAAGACGCGGGCTCGCTTAAGCACGAGCATGCAGGCAACCATGCCGTGCCGTGCCTCCTCTCGACATGCTATCTCACCGGCCTAAGCCCCAGTCGTGCTGGCCTGTTGATCTGACCAGGGGCGAAATCAGGGCGAAGCTGTAGTACGCAGGGCCGCCCCGGACAGAAACACCTTCCTTCGGCTGGCTCGCGCGCGCATCGTGACTTCGTAAACACTCTAGCAGCACGGCATGCCAGGTCGCCGGTCTAAGGATGCTGCTGAAAAAAATCAAATAAATGCATCCATGGCGACCCAGATATATACTTACATTATTACCGCCCGAAGACTTTTGGGAGTTCGTCAAAGACCGCACCGATCGCGGAAGTGCGTCGTCGTCGTCACCGCGTGCATCACACCGGTCGCCCGCCCGCCTCGATCGTACTAGGCTGCTAGCTAGCTGTAAAATACTGCCGTGGCACGTCGAAACCAGCTCGATCCGGCCGTTGCAGACTTGCAGTGCAGTGCAGTGCAGGAGGGGAGCGAGGTGGTCGTTTCGTTTAATTTGACCGTTGTGAGGCTGTGCAGATGGAGATGGGGAAGGCGGCGACCGCGGAGACGGTGGTGGTGGCCGTGAACGGGAAGCGGTACGAGGCCGCCGGCGTGGATCCGTCGACGACACTGCTGGAGTTCCTGCGCACGCGGACGCCTGTCAGGGGCCCAAGCTCGGCTGCGGCGAAGGTACGTTGCAAGTGTATGTTGTATGTGTTTCAGAGGCATGTTGCATGCATGTTTAAAACGTTTTATCTGTTTCAGACGTATTTACAAGCGTTTTGATTTGGATGTTGCATATGTTTCACACATATATTGTAAGAGTATATTCTAAATGGTTCATCTGTTTCGGTCTTATGTTGCAGCAAGTGTTTTCATGTTGCAAGTGTTTTATCTGAATGTTGCATATGTTTCACACATATGTTACAAGTATATGTTCTAAATGTTTTATCTGTTTCAGACGTATATTACTGAAAGCATCTAGGCCCCAAGGTTTGGTTTCGGCAATTGATGACAACGCTTTATTACCATGACTAACGTGTGTTTTGCAGAAACTTTGGTAAGTTAGGTCATGGAGGTTATAACTGCTTTGGGCATCATGGTAATCATGTCCCTTGTTGGAAATCATTTCGGTTTTCAAAGGAGTGACGTCAAGATTAAGGACGGTTAGTTCCGGATGTCGAGGTGTTGAGATACATTCGGAATAGTCGTTAGGATCTTCGTTTTTCTCTTTTGGCCGTACTATAAAGGGGGGCATGAACGGGTAGCTTGACCTAGGCGAGTCCTATGTTTAGGTGTGGTGCACACTTGTTAAACTTGGCGCTAGGCAACCCTAGAATAGCTCAAAGTTCAGTTGGAAGCAACTTGGTTGAAGTTGCGACGCGTTTCGGACAGTTTCGGGCTGTTTCCCACTGACCGGACGCGGTCCTCGGCATGACCGGACGCGTCCAGTCAGTACGTAACCGCGACTAGGGTTTCGGCCCTGACGACCGGTCGCGGTCCTCGCGAGGACCGGACGCGGTGGTCAGCGGCCGACACGTGTCACTTGAGGGAAACACCCGTCGGACGCGACCTGGGTGTGATCGGCGCGTCCGGTCACAGTCCAGTAAGGTCTAGAGACGACCGGACGCGTCCGGTCATCACGGACCGGACGCAGCCTCGCGTCCGGTGCGTTTACAATAAGCTCCTTTGCACGATCGTACGCGTCCGGTCACCCCTGACCGGCGCGTCCGGTCGTTCAGTTGAAAAATCGGGTTTCGACCGTTACGGGCGACCGGCGCGTCCGGTCAGTTCGACCGGCGCGTCCGGTCAGCCCGTGTCAGAACGTAACGGTTCGTTTTGTTTGAGGGGTGTATAAATACATCCCCTCCACCTCTTTTAGAGGTCTCTTGCTCATTTGAACATCTGAGAAAACCCTTTAGAGTGCAAGGGAGTGCAAGAGCTCTAGTGAGGATAGAGATTTGAGAATCAAAGTTTGAGAGTTCCTCACTAGTGATTAGAGAGTAGCAAGTGTGCATCCACCTTCTCATTTGGGCTTGTTGTGGTCAAGTGAGAGTTCTAGCTTGTTACTCTTGGTGATCGCCATCACCTAGACGGCTTGGTGGTGATTGGGAGTTTGGTGATCATCCGGCGGAGCTTGTGGATGACCCAACTCATGTTGTGAGCGGTTTTGGGTGATTCACCGCGACGGAGTGTCGAAGAATCAACCCGTAGAGAGCACTTGATCCTTGCGCGGATCAAGGGGGAGCGACATCCTTGCGCGGGTGCTCCAACGAGGACTAGTGGGGAGTGGCGACTCTCCGATACCTCGGAAAAACATCGCCGTGTTCCTTGCCCTTTACATTCAAGCATTTACATTCCCGTATTTACTTTCATTGCTTGATTTACTTTCCTAGAATTGCCATGCTAGACTAGGATTGGAAACTAGGGTGCAAAACTTTTATCGGTAGACTCTCTAGGAACACAAGTAGGCACTAGGGGTGAATTCCGGCTTATAGGATTTAATTCTTGCAATTTTTTTTAGAAAAGCCCAATTCACCCCCCCTCTTGGGCATCTTGATCCTTTCAATTGGTATCGGAGCCGAGTTGCTCCTAATTTAGGCTTTACCGCCTAGAGCAAGATGTCTAACGGAGAAGGACCACCTCCCACCTTTGAGGGGGATGATTTTCCATATTGGAAAATCCGCATGGAGGCGTATCTCGAAGCCATAGATGTCGGGTGCCTTAGAGCCGCAACCCAAGGGCTTCCCGCAATCAAGGATCCCGCAAACCCCATTGGTGACGAGGAGAAGTACGACCGGTGGAATGCAAAGGCCAAAAATGCGCTCTACCGGGGCTTAGGCAAAGATATCTTCAATCGTGTGCGTAATGCAAAGAACGCTCATGATTTGTGGAAAAATCTTTGTGCTCTCCATGAGGGAACTAAGAGTGAGCGTGAGGAACGCTATCATATCACTTTAAAGAAAATTAATTCTTTTGAGATGCTTCCCAAAGAAAGTGCTAATGACATGTACACTCGCTTGAATGTTCTTGTAGAGGACCTCAATGTTCTTGGGCTCACTCAAATGAGCCAATCGGACGTTGCGAGGAGGATCTTGAGTGTTCTTCCCGTTGAGAAGTATGGTCACATTGTCACCATGCTTCATCAAAGTGATCTCTCCACCGCAACACCGACACAAGTATTGGGGAAGATCAATGCTCATGAGATGTACATGCACATCACTCCGGAAGAGGGCTCATCATCTTCCAAGAAGAAAGACTTGGCCTTCAAAGCTAGCCATGACAAGAAGAAGAAGAAGGGCCAAGCCATGATTGTGCAAGAAAGCTCAAGTGAAAGTGATATTGATGATGAATCACTTGCACTCATGGTGAGAAAGACCACCAAGATGCTAAAGAAGCTCAACAAGAGTGGCATCAAGTTCGATGGCAAGAAAAAGAAATTCTTCACAAGTATCAAGAGAAAGCCCATCATGGAGATGGATTGCTACAATTGTGGTGAACTTGGCCACCTAGCTCATCAATGCCCTAGACCACCAAAAGACAAGTACAAGAACAAGAACAAGGGCAAGAAAAATGATTCAAGTGATGAAGAAGATGAGAAGAAGAAGAACAAACCATACAAGAAGAAGGATGGCAAGAAGAAGGAGTTCTACAAGAAGAAGAAGGGAGGAAAGGCATATATTGTTGGTGATTGGCTCACCGACATTGAATCATCTTGTGACTCCTCCGAAGATGAGAGTGATGATGAGAAAGAGAAGGTTGCCGCATTTGTGATGGGGCCATCATCTTCACCGACATCTTCATCACCACCTTCACCGCCTTCTTCACCATCATCGTCCACTGCTCACCTATGCCTTATGGCCAAGGGTGAACGAAAGGTACAAAACCATGATAGTGATGATGATGATGATAGTGATAGTGATGATGAATATGATGCACCTTCTTATGATGAACTTGTAAAATTGCTAAACAAATACACTAAAATCATAAGAAGGACTAGAAGTGAAAATGATGATCTTCAAAATGAAAATGAATCACTCTCATCTAAGCTTGAAAATGCTCAAAAGACTAGTGGTGAGCTTAGAGATCAAAATGAAGTTATGTCTTCCACTCTCAAGGAGCTCAAAACCTCTAATAAAGAGCTTAAAGATCAACATGATAAACTTGAGAAGAAGCATGATGAGCTCATCACTAGACATAGCTCTCTAAAAGACAAATACACCACATTAAAAATTGACTATGATAGTCTTGTGGTTGCTAATGAACTTGCTCTTGAGACACATGATGCTACTAACAATGTTGTTAAGTGTGATATAGCTACATTATGTGATGACTTGATCATTGAAAGCATTGAACAAGGTTCTAGTAGCAAAGGCAAGAGTGTGGTTGAGTCAAGCAACTATGATGATTATGCCAAGATCAAGTGTGAGAATGAGAAGCTTGCAAATGAGAACAAGAAGCTTAAAGGTTTGATAGCTCTTGAGAAGCAGACAACAAATGAGTCACTCATTGAAGAGAACAAAAAGCTCAAGCAAGAAAAAGAGCATCTCAAGACCGGTCTAAGCAAGTTCACAAGAGGTCAATATTTGCAAAGTGAGCTCCTCATGAACACCGTAATGAAGATGGATAGAAGTGGTATTGGGTACTTGGCAAATCAAGAGAAGAAGGCAAAAGCTCAACAACAACAAAGCAAGTCAAAGCCCAAGCCAAAGAGATGTGTTGAGTGTGGTCAAGAAAGTCACTTTGCTCATGAATGCAAAACTCCACCACCACAACCCTTGCCCAAGCATGCTAGACCCTTTGCCTTCAATGCTCATTACATGCTAAGAAAAGATTCAAATGGAAAGATGAAAGTCATGTTTTTGGGTCCCCCAAACAAGAATAGGCCAAAGAAAATTTGGGTTGCCAAGTCACTAGTTGAGAAAGTCAAGGGCCCCTCTCAAGTTTGGGTCCCTAAACAAAAAGCTTGATCTCTTGTGTGTAGGTGAACTACAAGACCGGTGGATCTCATTGGGTTATTGATAGTGGTTGCACTCAACATATGACCGGTGATCCTCGTATGTTCACCTCCATTGAAGAGAATGGGATATGTCAAGAGAAGATCACATTTGGGGATAATTCAAAGAGCAAAGTCAAAGGTGTAGGCAAGATTGCAATATCAAATGATCACTCACTCTCAAATGTGCTCTATGTTGCTTCATTGAGTTTCAACTTATTATCCGTTGGGCAACTTTGTGACCTTGGCTTCCAATGCTTGTTCACACCAAATGAAGTGGAAGTTTCAAAGATAGATGACAAGCAAGTGATATTCAAAGGCTTTAGATACAACAATCTTTATCTTGTTGACTTCACCTCCGAAGATGCAAATTTGATGACATGTTTGTTCACCAAGACCTCACTTGGTTGGCTTTGGCATAGGAGGCTTGCTCATGTTGGAATGAACACTCTCAACAAGCTATTGAAGAAAGAGTTAGTGAGAGGATTGAAGGATGTAAAGTTTGAAAAGGACAAACCTTGTAGTGCATGTCAAGCGGGCAAACAAGTTGCAAACACTCATCCAACCAAAGCTTTCATGTCAACCTCAAGAGTGCTAAAACTTCTACACATGGATTTGTTTGGGCCTACAACATACAAGAGCTTGGGTGGTAATCTCTATTGTCTTGTGATAGTGGATGACTACTCAAGGTATACATGGACCTTCTTCCTTCATGACAAATCCGAAGTGGCAAGTTGCTTCAAGAAGTTTGCAAAGAGAGCTCAAAATGAATTTGAAGTCAAGATAAAGAAGATTAGAAGTGACAATGGCAAAGAGTTTGACAACACCAACATTGAAGCTTATTGTGATGAAATTGGAATCAAGCATGAGGTCTCTTCAACCTACACTCCTCAACAAAATGGTGTAGTTGAGAGAAAGAACCGGACTTTGATCACCCTTGCAAGAACAATGCTAGATGAGTACAATACTCCGGAAAAATTTTGGGCCGAGGCAATCAACACCGCATGCTATGCTTCAAATCGTCTCTTCCTCCAAAAGTTTCTTGGCAAGACCCCCTATGAGTTGCTTAATGGGAAGAAGCCGGACGTCTCATTCTTCCGGGTGTTTGGTTGCAAATGCTACATCTACAAGAAGCGTCAACACCTAGGGAAGTTTCAAAGACGTTGTGATATTGGTTTTCTTGTTGGTTACTCATCAAAGTCCAAAGCATATAGAGTATTTAACCATGCCACCGGTTTGGTTGAAGAAACATATGATGTGGAATTTGATGAATCTAACGGCTCCCAAGGAGCAATTGAGAATTGTGATGATGTAGGTGATGAACCCTTGAGGGAGGCCATGAAGAACATGCCGGTGGGAGACATCAAGCCAAAAGATGATGAAGATGATATACAAATCATTGATCCACCATCTTCATCACGTGTGCCTCGAGATGATGACAAGAATGAGAGAGTTGAAAATAAAGATACTTATGTCTCTCATGAACAAGCCGAGGCACAAGCTCAAGATGTTGATGCTCCCCATCCACCTCCTCAAGTGGTTGATAGAAGAAATTCACCTCTACTTCAAGCACATCCACAAGAACTCATCATAGGGAGTCCTACAAAGGGAGTAATGACTCGATCTCAAAAGCTAGCTTCTTTTGTTGAACATCACTCTTTTGTCTCTTGTGTTGAACCTAAGAATGTAGAAGAAGCTCTTCAAGATCCGGATTGGGTGAATGCCATGCATGAAGAATTGAACAACTTCACCCGCAATCAAGTATGGACACTTGAAGAGCATCCTAAAGGTGCAAGAGTCATTGGAACCAAGTGGGTGTTCCGAAACAAGCAAGATGACCAAGGCATAGTAGTGAGGAACAAAGCAAGACTAGTTGCAAAGGGGTTCTCTCAAGTTGAAGGTCTTGATTTTGGAGAGACCTTTGCACCCGTTGCAAGACTTGAAGCCATTCGTATCCTTCTTGCATATGCATCACATCATGATATGAAACTATATCAAATGGATGTGAAAAGTGCATTCTTAAATGACTTTATAAATGAACTAGTCTATGTCAATCAACCTCCCGGGTTTGAAGACCCTAGATATCCTAATCATGTTTATAGGTTGTCCAAGGCGCTATATGGGCTCAAGCAAGCCCCTAGAGCGTGGTATGAGCGCCTCCGAGACTTCCTCATTGAGAAGGGCTTCACCATTGGGAAGGTCGACACCACACTTTTCACCAAGAAGCTTAATGGGGAGATCTTCATTTGTCAAGTGTATGTTGATGATATCATCTTCGGGTCAACAAATGAAGATTATTGCAAGGAATTTGGTGAGTTGATGTCGAAGGAGTTCGAGATGTCAATGATTGGTGAGCTCACATTCTTCCTTGGTTTTCAAGTCAAGCAAATGAGAGAAGGGATTTTCATCTCTCAAGAAAAGTATACCAAGGATCTTCTCAAAAGATTCAAGATGGAAGAATGCAAACCAATCAATACCCCAATGCCATCAAATGGACATCTCGACCTAGATGAGGGAGGTAAACCGGTTGATCAAACTCTCTACCGTTCTATGATTGGCAGCTTGTTGTACCTTACCGCATCTAGGCCCGACATCATGTTTAGTGTGTGCATGTGTGCTCGCTTTCAAGCGTGCCCTAAAGAACCTCACTTAAGTGCCGTAAAAAGAATCCTAAGATATCTTAAGCACACCCCAAGCATTGGTCTTTGGTATCCCAAAGGAGCTAGATTCCAACTAGTTGGCTATTCCGATTCGGATTATGCTGGTTGCAAAATTGATAGAAAAAGCACATCCGGAGGGTGCCATTTGCTTGGGAGATCTTTAGTATCTTGGTCATCTAAAAAGCAAAATAGTGTGGCTTTGTCCACCGCCGAGGCGGAATACATTGCCGCGGGGGCTTGTTGTGCACAAATCTTATATATGAAACAAACCCTCCTAGAATATGGAATTGTTCTTGAAAAGGTGCCACTTTTATGTGACAATGAAAGTGCCGTTAAAATTGCTAACAATCCGGTACAACACTCTCGCACCAAGCACATTGATATCCGCCATCACTTTCTAAGAGATCACGTTGCTAAAAATGACATATCACTAGAAGGTGTAAGAAGTGAAAATCAATTAGCGGATATCTTCACTAAACCTTTAGATGAGGCCACTTTTTGTAGGCTAAGAAGTGAACTCAATGTGCTTGATTCACGTAACTTTAAAAAATGAGCTCGTGTTGTCCCTTGCATTGCATTGTATTATATGTCATGTTTATTCTATCGCAATGCATTTAGGGCTTGGCTAACACGGTTACGATAACCCTCCTTTGGAGGAGTGAAGAAGCCTAACCGTGGATCAAACTTGACAAGCAACCTAGCTTTACCTTCTTGTATTGCATTGCATATGCATGGTTGTTTGTTTGTCGTTTCTTTTCGGTTTCGCTTTGAGCAACCTCTGTGTTCGTCCATGGATAGAGAGAGCATTTGACGCTCCTAAAGGTCCAAAAACTCTATTGCATGGCCATACGCTGCTCCTCGGGTGTTTATTGCCTATTTTCGTAAAAATAATACTAGCCTAAGGCAATCTATTTTGAAAAATTTGAGGGTTTGAGTGAGGTCACTCATATCAGGTTCCAATTGGTGTTTATTTGTGTCTCTTTGAATTGGAACTTGATTGGGAGAAGTCGCGTCGAAGTTCGGAACGAAGAAGGGCGAAGAACAGCGACCGGACGCTGGACCAGACGCTGCACCGGACGCAGTGATGCTTCACCACCGCGTCCGGTCCCGGCGTCCACCAGCGCGTCTGGTCATCCAGAAGACCAACTCCAGACCTAGCGACCGGACGCTGCACCGGACGCGCCTGTGTTGATCACCGCGTCCGGTCCCGGTTACCACCACCGCGTCCGGTCATCCGCGATGAATTCCCGAGCTCCCATCGACCGGACTCTGACCGCGTCCGGTCAGTCCTCACCGGACGCGTCCGGTCACTCCAGGAGCTTACTGGAGTGTGACCGGATGCTGCACCACCGCGTCCGGTCATAACGACCACCGCGTCCGGTCATCGCGCGTCGAGCGGATCTAAGCCCCTCATAAAACCGTTCGGTCTTGTCCGTTTTTTTCTTTCACCGTACGAATTCCGCCGCCGCCGCTTGCCCTAAGTCACCGATTCGCCGTCCTCCGCCGCGCCCTCGCCGTCTGCTCTGCCGCCGGCGAACCGTTGCCGTGCTCCACCGCGCGCCTCCTCGCCCAGCTTGCCCGCGCGCGCCCGCTCATCCTCGCGCCCGAGCCGCTCGTGCGCTGCCAGCCGCGCCGCAGCCGCCCTCTCCTTCCCGCCGCCGGCAAGCTCTTCCGCCGCCGTGGGCCTCACCGCAGCAACCGCACTTCCCCCCGTGCAGCCCTAGCCCCTCGTTTTCCACCTTCAGCCGAGCCTTCCCTAGGGTTTCCCCAAACCCTAGCCTAGGGTTGCCCTAACCCTCGCTCGAGGTATCGACTCGTTCGTTTTTTCGTTCAAGTCAATTCTATTTCGTTTCGTTTCGTTGATAGGGCTAACCTTGACCGTATTCATCCGTTGATTATCTCGACTCGGTCCTTTCAGAGCTCGATCGTCGAATTAGGGAAATCTCGCGACCTAGGTCACCGCATCTTGTCACCGTCGTCTCGCTGATCCGAGATAGCTTCGCGTCACGATTCACTTCGTATCTCACATGCTTGCTATCTCTAGGGTTTCGTACCTTTTAGTTATACATGTGCTTATAGTATATCTTTCTATTCCATCGGTGCAGCGAGTCAGTCGGTGTGTCAGGGTCAGTTCTGTTTGCTGAATCCGAGGCCAAGCCTGCGGATACAGATTGAGGCCAAGCCTCTCGAGTGACAGTTCACCATCTTACAGAGGTTCTCAGTCAGTTTGTCAGCATGGTGCGTTGCAAGAACGCCGGTGGTGGTCCTGGTGACGGGGACGACAATCCTTCTCGTCGGTCTGAGATTGCGCGTGGAAAGCGCATCAAGATGATGGCCAGAAAGAAGAAGAGGACACCTTCAGAGGCAGAGATTGCTCAGGCCGTGGCAGATGCAGCAGAGCAGGCAGAGAGAGGTGGCCGGAGCAGTGGCATACGCATAGGCGAGCGTCGCTTTCATCTTGAAGGTCGACAGCTTGGCACAGAGGCCACTGAGGGCACAGAGGATACTGGAGCCCCAGAGAGTATGTCAGTTGATCCGCCTACAGAGGCTACAGAGGCTCCAGAGGATCCAGAGGCTACAGAGGACACAGAGGAGCAGCCAGCTCAGTCTCCACCACGTCGCCGCTCCACACGTGCTCGTACTCAGGTGACTCCTAGGCCAAAGGGCCAGCGTCGTGGAGCACGTCCTCCTCCCAGAGTTAGAGGTTCACCCCCGGTCGAGCGCTTTGACCTGAGGGGTGCTACAGCACGTCAGGTGCAGAGTTTGAGGTTCGTGGAGGTCAGTCGTTGGTTTCCACCTGTCAGAGATCACAGAGCTTCAGAGGGTTTCTATGCCCCACTTCAGGAGGACTTCTACAGGGCCTTAGTTGACAGTGGTATTGCTTTTAGACCTCAGAGGGTATGTCGGCTTGAGGCACTTGTTGATGTTGTAGGAGAGCAGCTTCGTCCGCACCTGTCCTATATGCCTGGTTTGTCGGATCTTCTTGGATGGACAGGTGCATACTGCGGCACATGGGTCAGAGAGTTTTATGCTTCACTGTGGATTGATCCTGCCCATGAGTTCATTCACTTTGCTTTCAGAGGCCGCGATCACAGACTTTACAGCTCCAGAGCGAGAGAGATCCTCAGACTACCGGCTTCTGACACGAGGATCCATCAGTTGTGTTATGGTCAGACTCCTCCACCCAGACGCCCTCACGGCGGAGCAGTGCCACCTACAGACTTAGTTCGACCCTGCTTTCGTGAGCCTTTTGGCGAAGGGTCTCGTCGTACGCCTGCCAGCCTGACACCACTTGCCAGAGTTTTGGATGCTATTCTCAGATGCACTCTACTTCCCAGACTTGGCTACAGAGAGGGACTGACACGTATGCAGCTTTGGGTTGTTCACCACCTCCTCTCACAGATACAGTTTGACATCTGGGATCTTATTCTTAGTGAGATGGAGGACACCATTGCTGAGGGCTTCAAGGGTAATCGTCAGCTACCCTATGCACACTGGATCTGCTTTATTATTAGATCTTCTATTCAGATGCCACCAGAGATCAGGGCGGAGATATCAGCCACCACCACAGCTTTCCCTGAGTATGATATCCGTCAGCTTTGGGCCTCAGTTACTAGAGATCAGGCCCTAGTGCCAGGACAGCGTGAGCGCCCAGAGGTTCCTGAGACAGCAGCTGAGCAGGATGCCAGAGTTGACGAGCTTGCTGAGGCAGAGCTTGCGGACCTTGAGGCTCAGACTGCTGATATACCTGAGGATGTGACTTCTGACAGCACAGATGAGGACTACCAGCCCATCCCCAGGTACCGGTCTCCTCGGTCTCACGACCACGAGGCCGGTAGCTCTGGTTCAGCCTCCCGCACAGACCCAGCCATGGTGGCTATTCTTGAGAGGTTGACCCAGGCTCAGGAGCAGCAGCAGCAGATTCAGCGACAGGCACAGGACACAGCTGCAGCACTTGCATAGATTCAGGCTCGTCAGGACGAGTTTCAGCGACAGCAGCTTGAGATCCAGAGGCAGCAAGTTAAGATGCAGCGACAGAGTCAGTAGCAGTACCTGGATCTCCTGCGCCACCTTGTCACAGTCGGGGTTCCTCTGCCTACTTCTGTCATGACTCAGGCTTTGCATTCCAGTGGTCCGTCGAGTCAGGGACAGCCGAGCTTCCAGTTTACATCTCCACAGCAGCAGGTCCCCTAGTCATTTCAGTCCCCGAGCTTCACTCCTATTCATACGGGGTTTACACCGTCAGACCAGCCTCGCCCGCACCTCTTGACAGGCACACCTATTGGTGATTTCAGTGCTACTTACAGTGAGTTGACTGGTCAGCCGACACCCTCGCATACTACTACATTTCATACTTCGTCAGGGTTGTCAGCTCCCGAGGCAGCTATTCCTCCAGTGACAGGGACCGGGACTACAGAGACTATCCCTTCATCAGTTGCCTCGACAGATCCCCCAGCTATTGGCTCACTACAGGCTCAGGTCACTCAGACAGATCCACTTATTGCTACTCAGTCAGTGCCTGTTCCTGCTCAGACCCAGACCGCTTCACAGCCACGTGCTTATTCAGAGGGTCAGCCAGATAGCTCAGACTCCGAGGGTGATTCGCTACACTTCGTGATTACTCCGCGCACCTCGGCACCCGACACGACTCCGTCTGTTCCCCCGTCAGATCATTAGATTAGTTTTTTGGCGCTTGATGCCAAAGGGGGAGAGAGAGTAGTTTCAGGGGGAGTTTGATAGAGGATTTTCGTTCTTTGTGTGCTCCTTTCATGCATCATGTTTACTTTTCAGTAATTGCATTCATGTGACATGTCGTCGAGTCGTAAACTTTGAGTCTTAATGTGTTATCTCGTCACAGTGTTAATAAATGTCACCGTTTTAGCTATAGCTCTAAGGTTGTGCTTCCGTGCCTTACTCCGATTACTTATGAGCTATATCTTTATGTGTACTAACGCCGTTTGTCTTATCTTATGAGTACACTCTTTTGGCTTGGGGCACATAAGCAATTCCTAACCCTTTGTGCTTATTGTCTTTTGCTTATGTGAACCAAGCATGCTCGAAAACCTCCACTCAATTCTTTTGAACCTTAGTGTTGTCATCAATCACCAAAAAGGGGGAGATTGAAAGCATCTAGGCCCCAAGGTTTGGTTTCGGCAATTGATGACAACGCTTTATTACCATGACTAACGTGTGTTTTGCAGAAACTTTGGTAAGTTAGGTCATGGAGGTTATAACTGCTTTGGGCATCATGGTAATCATGTCCCTTGTTGGAAATCGTTTCGGTTTTCAAAGGAGTGACGTCAAGATTAAGGACGGTTAGTTCCGGATGTCGAGGTGTTGAGATACATTCGGAATAGTCGTTAGGATCTTCGTTTTTCTCTTTTGGCCGTACTATAAAGGGGGGCATGAACGGGTAGCTTGACCTAGGCGAGTCCTATGTTTAGGTGTGGTGCACACTTGTTAAACTTGGCGCTAGGCAACCCTAGAATAGCTCAAAGTTCAGTTGGAAGCAACTTGGTTGAAGTTGCGACGCGTTTCGGACAGTTTCGGGCTGTTTCCCACTGACCGGACGCGGTCCTCGGCATGACCGGACGCGTCCGGTCAGTACGTAACCGCGACTAGGGTTTCGGCCCTGACGACCGGACGCGGTCCTCGCGAGGACCGGACGCGGTGGTCAGCGGCCGACACGTGTCACTTGAGGGAAACACCCGTCGGACGCGATCTGGGTGTGATCGGCGCGTCTGGTCACAGTCCAGTAAGGTCCAGAGACGACCGGACGCGTCCGGTCATCACGGACCGGACGCAGCCTCACGTCCGGTGCGTTTACAGTAAGCTCCTTTGCACGATCGGACGCGTCCGGTCACCCCTGACCGGCGCGTCCGGTCGTTCAGTTGAAAAATCGGGTTTCGACCGTTACGGGCGACCGGCGCGTCCGGTCAGTTCGACCGGCGCGTCCGGTCAGCCCGTGTCAGAACATAACGGTTCGTTTTGTTTGAGGGGTGTATAAATACATCCCCTCCACCTCTTTTAGAGGTCTCTTGCTCATTTGAACATCTGAGAAAACCCTTTAGAGTGCAAGGGAGTGCAAGAGCTCTAGTGAGGATAGAGATTTGAGAATCAAAGTTTGAGAGTTCCTCACTAGTGATTAGAGAGTAGCAAGTGTGCATCCACCTTCTCATTTGGGCTTGTTGTGGTCAAGTGAGAGTTCTAGCTTGTTACTCTTGGTGATCGCCATCACCTAGACGGCTTGGTGGTGATTGGGAGTTTGGTGATCATCCGGCGGAGCTTGTGGATGACCCAACTCATGTTGTGAGCGGTTTTGGGTGATTCACCGCGACGGAGTGTCGAAGAATCAACCCGTAGAGAGCACTTGATCCTTGCGCGGATCAAGGGGGAGCGACACCCTTGCGCGGGTGCTCCAACGAGGACTAGTGGGGAGTGGCGACTCTCCGATACCTCGGAAAAACATCGCCGTGTTCCTTGCCCTTTACATTCAAGCATTTACATTCTCGTATTTACTTTCATTACTTGATTTACTTTCCTAGAATTGCCATGCTAGACTAGGATTGGAAACTAGGGTGCAAAACTTTTATCGGTAGACTCTCTAGGAACACAAGTAGGCACTAGGGGTGAATTCCGGCTTATAGGATTTAATTCTTGCAATTTTTTTTAGAAAAGCCTAATTCACCCCCCTCTTGGGCATCTTGATCCTTTCAATTACATTCAAGTGTTTCATATTGTTCGAAGAGCCATGAGGGCGCGGTGAGTGATGGGCGCACGGTCCAGGCGCCGGGGGATGGGGCATGGCGAGCCGGGGGCCTGCGGATGGGGCGCGCGGTGCGCCGGGGGGTGGCGGAAGGGGCGTGCGGCACGCGAAGGGCCTGCGGACGCTCGTCCTCAGCTATTCACCCCAGCTCTCGGGTCCCACCCATGCGGAGAGAGAGGAAGGGGTCAGAGGAAGGAGCGATGGGCGCAGCGTCAGGAGAGGCGTGCACGTGTAGGGTGAGGCATATCTAGATGGATGGGGGCGGGTTGCGCAGACGTCTGTCCAGATGCACGCCGTATGTTTATCTTTCAAGGATCATGGTCATATAAAGAATCGAGTTATCTTTAGACTTTGTCAAATAAGAAACCTTCCAATTATCATTTCGGGACGGAGGAAATAAACGGGTGCCTTCAAAGTCCAACCGAAAACAGCGCGTGCCCGGCAAACCGGAGACGAGCCCATGCGCGTGCAGGAGGACCCCGCTGGCTTCGCGTCGCGACTCATGAGCCACGACTGACGGGTGGCGAGACGAACGCAGTGACGACGCAGCCATTTCCGCTCGTCGCTGCGCCGGCTGACCAAACCTGAAATGCATTGGTAGGGCAGGGCAGCTCGCGCGAACCGTCCACTGCCGACGTTTTTGCCCGCGTTGTCCACCCACGCCAGCGCCCGTCCACGCCGCGAGCATCTCTGATCTCCCCGATCGCTTGCATTGCTGGCTTGTGGCCTTGTACAGTTGTACACTTGTACCAGTAGTATCATATAAAAAAACTCGATCCGCTTTGTCGCTTTCGCATCCTGGCCGCCGGCGACGTCAGCGTGTGCATCAACATCAACATCACCGCCCGGCCGGTTGCAGGAGCAGGTCGGGAGCTCGTATGAATAAAACGTTTCAAAAAAAAAACTCGTATAAATAAACAGGAGGGCACCATCGATCGGCTCCCCAGACCCAGAGGTGCTGTGCTGTGCAGGAGGAGATGGGGAAGGAGGCAGCCGCAGCGGAGTCGTCGTCGACGGTGGTGCTGGCCGTCAACGGCAAGCGCTACGAGGCGGCCGGCGTGGCCCCGTCGACGTCGCTGCTGGAGTTCCTGCGCACCCACACGCCCGTCAGGGGCCCCAAGCTCGGCTGCGGCGAAGGTACGTACGCCGGTACGACGTGGCCCTTCCTTGCCGGGGCAGATCTTGTGTACGCGTGCTTCGTTTCTTACTGCCTGTATTTTCGTAAAATAAATAAATACTATCACCTGGGGGAAAAAACAAAGAAAGACCCACCGTTTCCGTTTGTCCCTAAAATGGATGTATGTAAAGAAATCAACGTAGAGTTATATCTAGTCGCAAAAAAAGTAGAGTTATATCTAAAAGAAGTTTTGTATATTTTTTAGAATTCTAAGAAGTTTTGTATATAAACTCTCCTCTCTTGCTCTTCTGAAGTTAAGATTGAAAAAAGTTATATCTAATTAAAGCCTTGCATCTGTTCAGATTTCAGATAAACATGAAACAACTACACTACGATCATAGGAACTATATATAACAAAACTACACTTTTAGTTTTTTTAACTTTAAAGTATATTTTTCAATCTCGAGCACGTACGAAGCACAGGATTGAACACCAAACTAACGAAGCCCGCCGCCTTAATACAAACCAAACACAGTAGGGCTTCACCAAAGCTCCATGCTAGCTTGGAACTTCGCAAAGCCACGTAGAATCAGATTCCAAGCGGAGAAAAGAGGAAGCAAAACAGTAGTTTTAATTAGTCTTAGAGTTACTTCTGCAAGCTGCGGGGGCTTAGACAAATATGTGAGATCACGTGGCCAAAAAAAAAAGCACCTCACCTCTTACCCATGAAACTACTGCATTAGATGAGTGTTGGTTTTAGCTTGTCCATGCCTAGCTGGAACGCTACTTTTTTTCGGAAGCCAACATCCCTAGCGCTATGCATTGGCCCTCACTGTCGGGTATCGACATTAGGGGTACATGGGAGGAAGAGAGCTAATGGCTACGAATATTAATTCGCCCGGACGGTTAAGGGCGTAATTACCGTCTCGCCCGACCCCTCGAGGGGGCCCCACCACGTCCGACCCCAAGGGCACGGACTCCGCCTCGCCCGGCCGTGGGGGCGCGGGCTCCGTCTCGTCCGTCCCCGAGGGCGCGGATTCGGTCTAGGGCGGGAGCACAGGCCCCACGGGGGCCCGCACTGTCTCCAACCACTATAGATGTGAAGGCATGAAGCCCAGGGTCAAACTTCTGATACCAAGAAGGGAGTTGGCACGCCTCGACGTGACCCGTGGCCATGACAGACCAAGCCTAGGAGCTCATGTTGCCCATGGCGTTGAGCAGGCCAACACTATGCCACCTAACTCCTGTACGGTTTCCATCAGGGGCGTCCGTTGCCCATGCCATCCGTCGGGAGGGGACATGGCACCATGACCGGCTAACGACGCCCACGTGTGGTGCCAGTAACAAGTATGGCCACGGCGCGGAGCCGTCCCCATCATCATCTGCAGGACCGGCGGGACCCGCACAACGAGGCGAAGGACGACGTGACCCTGGAAGCCCTTTTCCTCCTCGCTCTCTCTCTCATGTAACTTGTACCTTCCCCTTGACCTATAAAAGGGGAGGCAGGACGCCCCACGGTGGGGGATCCCGTCTTTTTGTTTTTTAGTCCTTTTTCGAAAGATTCTCTTAAATATGCCCATGGTGGAAAGATTTTAGAAAATGGACCCATGGCTTGGCGTCATCCACGCTGACGCCAAGGTAACACAGCTTGGCGCTGTTGGCGTTGGCGCCAAGCCCCCATGCCACTTGGTCGACGACGCCGAGCTAGCGGTGACATGACAGACACCTTGGCGCGGTCACCATTGGCGCCAAGCCTGGCGCCGTCGTCATTGGCGCCAAGCCTGGCGCCATGGATCTTGGCGGCGAGCTGTTGAAATTTGTTAAGTCTAGAATTTTACTGTGACATTGACAAATTTGAGGTTATCATGAGACCAAATCCTAACATATAGTAAAAAATCATAAGCTCAGCTAAGTTTGATTTTTTTATCATGGCTAAGTCCAAAATTGATGAGACTCGTTTTGTTGTCATCTCCTCAGAGAGTATTCAAACTCATAGTAAGGTATTAAATTGATTTGCTATATAAATTTTAAATATCCAAGTCCAAAACATGAAGCCCTTTTTGAACATCCAAGTCATGGTAAAATTTTGAATTTGTCAATGTCCAAATCATAGAAAAAATTCAGACTTAGCCATATTTCCATCCCATAGTAAATTTAAAGACTTAGCCAAATTCTAACATAATCAAGTCATAGTAAATCTGGATTTTTGCTACGGCTTGGATATGTTAGAATACCAACTACCATGGGATAGATATATGGAAAAATAGCTTTTTTATCATGACTTGGACATTTACAAATTTGAATTTTTTTTACCATGACTTGGATATTGAGAAATATGGCTAACTCTAGAGTTTTTACAGTGACTTTCTGTTTGATCACTTAAAACAACCTAGAAACACTTAGGATAAAAAATGATATACATGGTAACAGATCTATGGTGCCAGGCTTGGCGTCAATGACGACGACGCCAAGCTTGGCGCCAATGGTGACGGCGCCAAGGTGGCTGTCACGTCACCGCCAGCTCGGCGTCGTCGGCCAATTGGCATGGGGGCTTGGCGCCAACTTCAACGGCACCAAGCTGTGTTACCTTGGCGCCAGCGTGGATGGCGCCAAGCCTTAGGTTCATTTTCTGAAATCTTTTCACCAGGGGCATATTTGAGAGAATCTTTCAAAAAAGGCTAAAAAACAAAAAAGACGGGTGGAGGATCCAACTGAATCCAATGCCACTCCATTCGACTCTTCAGAGACTTGGGACCTTCTCCCTCTCTCGCCTGTCTGTAACTCCTACTGTAAACAAGTGCCGGTTACACGAGCAGCTCCACACTGGACGTAGGGATCTTTTGCCCGAACCAGTATAAATCCTTGTGTCCTCCGAGCACACCATTCGGGCTAGACGCACAAACACAAATTTACTAGCCGGTGATTCGAAACACTGACAGGTAGGGGCCTTTTGCGTGTCTCATCGTCCACAGTAGGCCGCGGATGGCTAGCCACGGCGTAAGCTAGGTCCTAGGCGCTGTGGCGGATCCAGGATAAAAATTCACCTATGGCGAACTTTGGTTTCATGAAACTGAGCTTTCCAGAAAATCAGATCACATTAATTTTGACGCTTTGGACTATAATTTAGATTTTGGGGTTCAAATAAATAATCTGAAGTTGTCATCACTAATTTTCTACTATACAATTAAGAATTAAATATACATAAAACTCCTGAAATCTTCTATCATTTTAGTTTTTTTGCGAACGTGGCTATAGGCTGGTTTTTCTATATCTCATCTTAGTAATTAGACAACAAATTAAGAAGCATTAACTTTAATTCTCAAGGCATAGAAATTTTCATGTAATCAAAGAAAAAATAAAGTACCCCTCTATTGGTTAATACTACCCACCGCTGAAGCCAGCTATTAGTCGCTCGTTGATGATGAATTATCACATGAAAGAGCGGACACTGCTTGGCACTCTACCAAAACATAAAGATGATGACTTGATATTTAATGATGTTTTTTAGCAAATGATATTTAATGATGTGACATGTCTAATGGGGATTTTTAGGGGACATGTCTAATGGGGATGGGCCACACAGATGAAAAGAAAAGAAAAACTCAGACTTCGCATCACGCGGACGTGGCCCAACAGGCCCAACCGCTGCACTGCACAGAAGCCCTGACCAGCGACAAATCATTTTCCTTCATGTTCCTCCGTCCTCGCAATAAACAGAGATCACCGCTCGGCCATGGCTGACAAGGTCCGCAGGGGTCGCCGTGGGAAGGGGGCTCGCCGGCACGGAGGTCTGGCGGCCGCCAGGGCTTGCCATATTGGTGGATCCGCCCCTGTCTGGGCGTGCACGTGCGCTTCGGGAGCCTGGATTTCTTCGTCGCCACAGAGGGAGAACTGGCGCAGGCTCCCGCCCCGTTCAACCTCTTCGCTTCGTAGACCTTGACACAGTTGTCGAGGCCCTCGAGGAGCTGCGGTTGCACGCCCTGGAGGTCCGCGCCTCCGGGAGCGACCAACTCCTCGACTTCGATACGAGAGGTTGGAGCGCCAACTCAACGCCTTCCTGGGACCTCAGCCGTCCTGGGAGGATCTGCGCTACCTCTCTTTCTCATTCGCCAACGTCATGGTGCAGCTTGCCGGAAGAGAACCGCTCTCCCTGGGAAGCCTTACCCATAACGCCCCGACAGCGTTTCCATTCGGCCTGTGCAATGCTGCGAGGACCATTGATCACCTCGTAGCGCAGCGCATGCATCCGTCCTCCGCGGATGACGAGTTCGTGGGTATGACAGATTACGTCGCAGAATCTTTCCACGACCTCCTCGCGGGAGATTCCGGGACGATCTCCGACTCTGACTCTAGCGGGGGGAGCCATCACCCCTCGCGCGAATACTTCATGGCAGACACCCCCGAGGGGCATGTCGAAAGTGTCCACGATGGGGGGACTACTCCCCCGGCTGACTCCGATGGCGAGGTCGAGGGAGATGCAAGGGTCCCGCCTCGCCAGCTGGTGGAGCAGCTGAGGGCGCGACAGAAGGAACTTGAGGATGCGCGACTCCAGCTAGAGTAGGAGCGCGCGGAGCTCAACCACGAGATTGAACGCCACGGAGACGGTGGGCGTGCGCGCGCCATCGCCCGCGACGTGACTCGAAGGATCATCGAGGACGATGAGGATTTCCCGCACTTCGCCCAGGCAAGCCAGAACGTAGCCGCCGCGGTGGCCTTGCTTCGAGGGCTCCCAGAGCCCACAACACCCAAAGATTGTCGGGCCCATCGTGAGATCCGCACACTGCTCGAGCGCGCAGCGGTGCAGCAGGCGAAAAGCTTGTTGTTTTGACGACGTGAGCTCGACGCCAGCCAGCACACGTCTTCGAGATGACATGGCAAGGGCGCATCTGTCCACCTGGCACCGCGTGACGGCAGGAGGCTCGCCATGATCCCGATACATGAGCGTCTCGGCCCCAACCATGACGCATGTAACACCCTGGACGCCCATAGGCACGGACAGGGGCACCAGAGAGAGGAGGCCGGCTGTGGCTACCACCCTTGTCGCGGCAGACGCTACGACAGTGGTGAGGACCAGAGCCAGAGCCCCGATCCGCCAGGACCCCGAGCTTTCGGCCGGCGCATCCTCGACACGGCTTTTCCGCCACAGTATCGACCACCAACGAACATCCCGAAGTACTCCGGGGAAATGAACCCCGGCCTGTGGCTCAAGGATTAATGGCTCGCTCATCGGGCCGGTGGTGCGGATAGCGTTTACTTCATCATCTGCAACCTCCCCTTGTTCCTGGCTAACTCGGCGCGAAAATGGCTAGAGCACCTCCCACACAACCGGATTCAAAGCTGGGCGGACTTGAAGGAGTTCTTTGTGGGAAACTTCAGGGCACCAACACACGCCCTAGGAACCCCTGAAATCTTAAGAACTGCTGATAGAAGTCAGGGGAGACTCTCCGCGAGTACATCCGACGCTTCTCTAGGCAGTGCAATGAGTTGCCCGACGTCGCCGACGCTGACGTCATCGGGGCTTTCCTATCCAGGACCACCTGCGAGTCCCTGGTCCATAAGCTAGGACGCAAGGGTCCACGGACCACCAAGGAGCTCCTCGATATCGCAACCAGCCACGCCTCAGGCAAGGAAGCGGTCGGGGTGATTTTTGACCGTCCCAAGGGCAAAGCGAAGCAGGACGAGGACACCGGCGAGGGCACCTTCAACCGTCCAAACAAGAAGAAGAACAAGCAGCGACACGGGGGCTCACTCGTGGCCGCTACGAACAAAAGGGCGGCCGAGCGCCCACCGAGGGTACTCTTGACCACTTTGAGAAGCTACTTGAGGGGCTGTGCCCGAACCATGTGAAATGTCCAAATTGGCTAGAGGGGGAGGATGAATAGCCTAAATTAAAACTCTACAGATCACTAGAGCAAAGATTAGTAACACAAATGATGATAAATGCGGTTTGCTCTAGCTCTAAGTGTTAAGCAAGCCACCTAGATGCAATTCTAGTTATCTAATGTCTCTATGGCACACAAGCTAGGTTGCTACAACTACTACTACCTAGAGTGCTAGCAACAAGAACAAACACAACTAAACAAGCTAAAACACAAGATAAAGTTGCGGTAAGTAAATGATGGGAAGATGATTTTATATCGACGTGTAGAGACAAGTGATCCAAAGAAGAATACCAATGTGAAGCCAATCACCAGGAGACAATCAATCACAATATCAAGAAAGACACTAAGATTTTCTCCCGAGGTTCACGTGCTTGTCGGCACGCTAGTCCCCGTTGTGTCGACCAACATTACGTGGTTCGGCAGCTAATTGGGAATCCACACCCAAGCTCTCCAAGAGCGCCGTAAGAACCTACTGCTAGTGAGGTAACTCAATGACACGCGCAATATATTAGAGCTACCTTATGGCTCTTCACCGGGGAAGGTGCAAAGCCTCTCACAAGTCGCTGAAGCCGGCCACGAACAACCTCCAACTCGTGCTAGATCTCCTCTGCTACTTCAAGCCGTCTAGGTGGCGGCAACCACCAAGAGAAACAAGAGTCTCGCAGCAAAAGAACACCCAAGTGTCAACTAGATGTAAACTTACAAGCAAATGCACTTAAGATCACTCAATCTTACTTTGATTAGGCAATCAAGCAAGGAAGTTGAGTGAAAGGGGATGTGCTCAGCTCAAGAGGATGTTAGAGAGTCAAAATGTCTAAGAGAGACCCTCAAACCGGCCAAACACATATTTATAAGCAACTCCAAGGAATAGAACCGTTAGGAACAAAGTGTTGCTGCTATCGTGCTGACCGGACGCGCCGGTCGATCTGACCGGACGCGGACACAGCGTCTGGTCACGTCTCACACCACCGCCCGATGATCGTCACGTGTCAAGTTTTAAATCTCGTTCGTTCGATCGTAACGGTCACTTAAACGAAGTCACACGCGCAGACAAGTGACCGGACGCGCCGATCAGAACTGATTGGACGCGCCCTAGCATCCGATCGCCAGAGGCTCACGCGCTGAGAGGCCTGACCGGGCGCGCCGCTTAAACTGACCGGACGCCACAGTGCCAGCGTCCGGTCGATTTCAGTAAGCATCCACTTGTGACCTGACGCGTCTGGTCGATCGTGACCTGACGCGCCACCGCGTCCGATCGACCTCGCGTGCTTCGCAGTTTCTCTGGGGTTTGACCGGACGCGCCGGTCCCATGACCGACCGGATGCGCCGGTGCGCGCGCTCGCTGCACGTGGGATGAACTGACCGGATACGCCAGCCGCGTCTGATCCAGCGTCCGGTTCAGCGTCCGGTCACCCCAGTGACTTCCTTTCGTCTCCGACGCAGTGAAAAATAGGCGTTTTACTTCCACAAAAGCGCCGAATGTGCTAACATCACCAAGTGTACATCACCATATGCATTTGTGTTAGCATTTTCACAATCATTTTCGAGGCGTTAAGTTAGCTCACCACTAGATCTAAATGCATATGCAAATGAATCTTCATCTAGTGGCACTTAAGTGATCAATAACCCCGAAAATTCCCCTCTTTATAGTACGGCTATCGATCCTAAGTGTGATCACACCCTCTATGGTGTCTTGATCACCAAAAGCAAATCCTATCTATACCTTTGCCTTGAGCTCCATAGGATTGCACTCCATCTTCTCTTCTTCTTCAAGTATGGCACCAAGTCATCATGATCAACATGCATCTTGCCATCACTTAGGAGTGTACCAATCACCTTTTGCTATCAACACTCAAGCACATGTGATTAGTACTTAGGTTTCATCAATTAGCCAAAACCAAACTAGGGACTTTCACCATGCCTTCCCCATCAAGCACCTGTACAAGGACTACGCCCTCATGAAGCAGTTCTTGTCTGGTGCCTCCAAGAAGGGGGGCCAGAGAAGGAAGCTTGAGCCGACGGTGGACAACGCCGAGGAGAAGGACGGTGGCTTTCCGGTGATAGATGGCTGCCTCATGATCTTTGGTGGGACGACTGCTTACAACTCCCAAGCATTGCTAGATGCTCACGTGCCACGAGGTCTACACGGCTAGCCCGGCCACGCCTTCCTTCCTCCGGTGGTCTGGATCCATGATCACCTTCGACTGATCGGACCATCCGGAGAGCATTCCACAGCCAGGCAGGTACCCGCTCATGGTCGACCCAATCATCGGCATAAAACGGCTCACCAAGGTACTGATGGATGGAGGCAGCGGCCTCAACATCATGTACACTGAAATGCTTGATGCCATGGGCATCGACCGGTCGCTTATTTAGCCGACCGGGGCGCCTTTCCACCGTATCGTGCCAGGAAAGCAAGCGGTACTGCTCTGGCAGATTGACCTGCCCGTGTCCTTTGGGGATCCGGCCAACTATAGGACAGAGACCCTCACCTTCGAGGTGGTCAGATTCCATGGATCCTACCACGCCATCCTAGGACAACCGTGCTATGCGAAGTTCATGGCCATCTCAACTTATCGGTACCAATAGAATAGGGTACCCACGTTTAACGATAATAAAGAACGAAACACCGCCCACTTCAAAACGCACGATAGGTCTGCCCCGTACGAGACCGGCTCGACGGGATGCCTCGACTGCATCCCATCTCTGACTCGTACGAGGCCCCCTCGATGGGAGACCTCGACCGCGTCCCGCACGACAAAGCGCCTCGACCGCACTCCGACTCGCGTGAGCCCGTGTCGAGGCGCTCGACCCCCTCTTTCTCTACCTACTCCGGGACAAAAGTCATAGCATTTAATGCAATTATCTACTACCACCTACCGGCATGGCCGCAACCAGGGCCGACGTGGGAACAATACCAGTGTCGGTCCTCACTGTTTACCGCCCATCCCGTGATGGGAGGTGAAAAACGTCACTGTGCCCACCTTACCGCACACTGTGCTTCACTGGTTACCCTCGAGGGAGGATACGACAAAGCCCGTACACCGCGATTCTAGGGATTCGGACTTATCCGTTCAAGCCTCGACCCGGCCTCGACCCGGCCTCGACCCTCAACACAGCGCAATAGGGAAGGAAGGACGGTATGGCACGACGCTCCGGGTCATTTCAGCACCTCGTCCTTTACGACATCACGGTGTCCGGGGATGGTCTTCCATTCCTAAGGCACGTCGCTACAGTCGTCTCAAACAGGGATCGACAAAACATCGTTTCAAGGCACCATCGTCCTGGCCACCTCTCGCCCTATAAAAGGGGAGGCCGGGGCTCCACAAGAGACGGAGGACAACAGACGGACAATAAGCCATATACAAGATAAAGATCAACATCTCAAGCAATCATCTTGTATTTTTTCTTTCTCTCCTTTGAGACTTGGGCTCGACGCCCTCTCTCGCAAGCTTGTAACCCCTACACAAGCACCTCGGTGCAAGGAAATACAAACCTCTCTCCCCCCCGCTGGACGTAGGGCCTTCTTTTGCCCGAACCAGGATAAACCTCCGTGTGTTCTCCTTGCATCACCATCCAGGAAAGGGACACGCAGCATTTACTCGTTGGTCTAGGACCCCCTCGGGTCCGAACACCGACAGTTGGCGCGCCAGGTAGGGGCTCGCTGCGTGCCAACGTCGCTTTCCCGCCTTTTTTCCTGAATGGCTGATCCCGAACGCCCTATCCCGTTGGCCACGGTGATCTGGTTCGGGAGTTTGGAATTCATGTCGCTCGGCTATGGCTACGACATGGTCCTACTCCCGCCAAGGCACCCTACCGACGAGGATTACGAGCTCTCCCAGCCCGGGGGAGCAATCCGCCGGTACCGTCGCTCCAGGCAGGCGCGAGCCGCCCGACGGCGGCGAGCCCGGCGCAACCATCGTCTCCACCCCGCGGAGGATGATGGGACTCCCCGTTCCGGCACCCCCCAGCCAGGCGCCGGCCCAGATTTCCTCGTGGAAGGTCTGGGTAGGATGAGCTTGGCCAGGGATGACATGCCGACGAAGGATCCCGCCGCTCCTCCGCCCGGTGCGACGCCACTGCCCCGTTCATCCCTTCCGGCGTGGGCAGCAACATCGCCTTCACCGTTCCCGTTTGGGCTAGATTCGGCTGCCCAGGTGTACGCTTCTTCCGTGAGCACTTGCATGAGTGCTTATGGGGAACTCCCCGGGCACCATCTACGCTCCACTCTGGACCTCGTCGCGTCCACGCCGGCTTCTGATTATCTGGACTCTACTGAGGCGCCAGAAACAGAACCCCGTGTGACCGCTTCCCCACGCTGCAACCCCAGTGGCGACCCGCAACGGCCATGTATTCCCCCGTCATACTATTATTTCGGCGCCCCTGACCCCGACTCGGCTGACGACACCTACGATCCGACCCGCGAGTGTTTCAACGTCGATGTTGAAAGCACGTCGGATTCGCGGGAAGAAGAGCCGGTCGGAGGAAGACACACGCCCCCTCATGTCGAGCTCCCTGCCGAGCGGGACGAGGCTCAACTCCTTGCGGATCAAGGAGTGCAGCTCGAGCAAATCCGCGAGTTACAGGAAAGGCTCGACGAGGAACGGGAAAACCTGCATCTGCTTCAGCAAACCCTCGAGCGTGAGCGTGCGGAACGCGCACTTGGCGGGAGAGCTCGCGAGAGAGCTCGCGACGTCAACCGTCGCATCGACGAGGACCGGGTAACCAACCCCCCGGTTTTCGCTCGAGCAAGCCAGAACGTCGTCGCCGCCGCCATGCTCCTCCGCAACATGCCCGAGCCGTCGAACCCCGATGCCCGCCGGGCTCGAGATGAGATCCGAGAACTCCTCGAGACCGCTGCCCTGCAGCAGGCCGAGAGCTCTGCCTCGAGGCGACACGAGCCCGCCTCGGAGCGGCTCGCAGAACCCTCTCGACAAGAGAGAGAGGCCTCGGTTCATCCCGAACCTGCCCGACGGATCCGGATGGCTCCCGCCCCTGAGCCCGTCACTCACGACCATGGACCTCGAGACACCTGTGGCAACATCGTCGAGCGCCGCACGCGCAAGCACGGTGACGGCGCGGCTCGAGGTTACCACGTGCACAGGGGCGGGCGTTACGACAGCTCGGAAGATCGTAGCCCTTCACCCGAGCCTCCGGGCTCTCGGGTCTTCAGTAAGGCTATCCATGAAACGATACTCCCGGCGCGGTTTCGCCCTCCCACGACTCTCGCCAAGTACAACGGCGAGACCAAACCCGAACTTTGGCTCACTGATTTCCGCTTGGCATGTCAACTGGGCGGGGCCACCGACGACCGGGTCATCATCCGATAGCTCCCCCTGTTCCTCTCTGACACCGCTCGAGTCTGGCTCGAGGATCTCCCGCCTCAACAGATCCACGACTGGGATGACCTCGTGAGGGTGTTCGAGGGAAACTTCAAGGGAACTTACATGCGCCCCGGCAACTCGTGGGACCTCCGGAGTTGCAAGCAGAAACCGGGTGAATCCCTCCGGGATTACATCCGGCGCTTCTCCAGGCAACGCACCGAGCTCCCCAACGTCACCGACTCCGACGTGATCATGGCTTTCCTCTCTGGCACCACTTGCAAGGAGTTGGTCCGAGAGTTAGGCCGTCACACCCCGCTCACTGCCAACGGGTTGATGGACATCGTCACCAACTTCACTGCCGGCGAGGAGGCAGTTGGTGCCATCTTCGGCGGCGAGCAGGACAAGGGGAAGCAGAAGACCGACGATCCCGCGAGCTCCACTCGGGGCTCCAAGAGGAACAATCGCAAGAAGAAGAAAGGCCAGCAGGGCAAGCTCGAGGCCCCGGCCGACGAGCTTGTCGCTGCTACCGAACGCAAGAAGCCTCGAGGCCCCCCCGGCGGGGGCGTCTTCGACAAAATGCTTAAAGAGTCGTGCTCTTACCACAAGGGACCCACTAACCATAACCTCGAAGATTGTCATATGCTCCGCAGGTACTTCGAGGGGGCAGGCAGCAAGAACACCGACAAGAAGGAAGACCCAAAGGGTGATGACAAGGATGAGGGGTTCCCCGAGATCCACGACTGCTTCATGATCTACGGAGGACCCTCGACCCGTCTCTCAGCGCGCCAGTGCAAGCGAAAGCGGCGCGAGGTTTTCTCCGTACAAACGGTGGTTCCTCGTTTCCTCGACTGGTCTACGGTGGCCATCACTTTCGACCGTGATGATCATCCTGATTACGTCCCCAATCCGGGGGTCTACCCTCTTGTTGTGGATCCTGTCATCGCCAACACACGCCTCACCAAAGTACTCATGGACGGCGGAAGCAGCCTCAACGTCATCTACTCCCAGACCCTCGACCTCCTGGAGGTCGAGAGAGCGCGCCTCCAACCTAGCATCGGGGGCTTCCACGGAGTTGTGCCAGGGAAGCGGGCGGAACCCCTCGGACGGGTCGATCTGCCCGTTTGTTTTGGCACACCGGCCAACTTCAGGAAGGAGACCCTCACCTTCGAGGTGGTCGGATTCCGTGGGACTTACCACGCTATCCTCGGGCGCCCGTGCTACGCCAAGTTCATGGCTGTGCCGAACTACACCTACCTCAAGCTCAAGATGCCAGGCCCAAACGGCGTTATTACTGTGGGGCCCTCGTACGAACACGCCTACGAATGCGACGTCGAGTGCGTCGAACACGGCAAGGCTGTTTTGGAGTCGGTGGCTTTGGCTGCGGACCTCGATGGTCTCGCCAACGAGGTTCCTGACCCAAAATGCCACGCCGGCAGCTTCGAGCCCGCGGAAGACGTCAAGCTCGTGCCCCTCGACCCCGTTGATCCCAACGGGAAGGCGCTGAACGTCAGCGCCACCCTCGACCCAAAATAGGAAGCCGTGCTCGTCGACTTTCTCCACGCAAACGTCGACATTTTTGCGTGGAGTCCCTCGGATATGCCGGGCATACCCAGGGAAGTCGCCGAGCACGCCTTGGAGATCCGGGCCGGATCCAAACCGGTGAAGCAACGCCTGCGCCGCTTCGACGAGGAGAAGCGCAGGGTCATCGGCGAGGAGATCCACAAGCTACTGGAGGCCGGGTTCATCAAGGAAGTTCGCCATCCCGAGTGGCTAGCTAATCCTGTATTAGTTAAGAAAAAGAATGGGAAATGGAGGATGTGTGTAGACTATACTAGTTTGAATAAAGCATGTCCAAAAGTTCCCTTTCCTTTGCCACGCATTGATCAAATCGTTGATTCAACTGCGGGATGTGAAACTCTTTCGTTCTTAGATGCTTACTCCGGTTACCATCAGATAAAAATGAAGGAGTCCGACCAGCTCGCGACTTCATTCATTACCCCGTTCGGCATGTATTGCTACGTTACGATGCCCTTCGGTCTCCGGAACGCAGGGGCAACGTACCAGCGATGCATGCAGCACGTCTTCGGGGAACACATCAGACCAACCGTCGAGGCATACGTCAATGACATCGTAGTCAAGACCAGACAAGCCAATAATCTAGTGAACGACCTCGACGTTGCCTTCAAATGCCTCCAGGCAAAGAATATCAAGCTCAATCCAGAAAAATGCGTTTTTGGCGTCCCTCGAGGTATGCTTTTAGGGTTCATCGTGTCTAAGCGTGGCATCGAGGCCAATCCAGAAAAAATCTCTGCGATAACCAAGATGGGCCCCATCCGAGATCTGAAGGGCGTGCAGAGGGTAACGGGCTGCTTGGCGGCACTCAGCCGTTTCATTTCGCGCCTCGGCGAAAAAGCGCTCCCTCTGTACCGCCTCCTGAAGAAATCGGAGCATTTTTCCTGGACCCTCGAGGCTGAGGAAGCCCTCACAAAACTCAAGGTCATGCTCTCTAACTCGCCAATTCTCGTCCCTCCGACCCCAGGAGAACCGCTCCTACTTTATGTCGCTGCAACGTCACAAGTAGTCAGCGCAGTCCTGGTCGTCGAACGGGCCGAGGAGGCTCATGCCTTGCTCATCCAGAGGCCGGTCTATTTCATTAGCGAGGTGCTCTCGGAAACCAAGGTCCGGTACCCACAAATCCAGAAACTGCTATGTGCTGTCATCCTGACACGGTGCAAGCTCTGACACTACTTCGAGGGCCACCCGGTTACTGTGGTTTCTTCTTTCCCCCTGGGAGAGATAGCCCAGAACCGGGAAGCCTCGGGTAGGATTGCCAAGTGGGCGGTCGAGCTCATGGGCGAGACCTTATCTTATGCGCCGCGCAAAGCTATAAAGTCACAGGTATTGGCAGACTTCCTGGCTGAATGGACCGACACCCAACTTCCTCCCGCACGGCTCCAGGCAGAACTATGGACCATGTACTTCGATGGGTCATTGATGAAAACGGGAGCAGGCGCGGGCTTGCTCTTCATCTCACCCCTCGGGGCTCACATGCGCTACGTCATCCGGCTCCATTTCCCTGCGTCCAACAACGTCGCCGAGTACGAGGCACTTGTCACAGGATTAAGAATCGCCGTCGAGCTAGGGGTCCGACACCTTGATGTTCGAGGCGACTCCCAGCTAGTGATCGATCAGGTCATGAAGAGCTCGAGCTGCCGTGACCCCAAGATGGAGGCTTACTGCCAAGAAGTGCGGCGCCTCGAGGACAAGTTTCACGGCCTCGAGCTCAACCACATCGCACGCAGGTATAATGAGGCCGCCGATGAACTCGCGAAAATCGCGTCCAGTCGAACTACGGTTCCACCAGACGTTTTCGCGAAAGATCTCCAGCAACCATCCGTCGACCTTGGATCGGATGGAGGGGTCGACGGGACGTCATTCGACCCCCCGCCTAAGGCGGAAGCCCCCTCGACCGGGGCCGAAGCCATGCAGGTGGAAGGATCGACCCCACCATCTGACCTCGGGCTTGACTGGCGCGCTCCGTACCTCGACTACCTTATCCGGGGGAACCTCCCCTCGAATAAAACCGAGGCTCGACGGATCGCTCGCCGGGCCAAAACCTTTGTGATCGTTGGCGACAGTAGGGAGCTGTACCGCCGCAGCCCTACTGGCATCCTCCAACGCTGCATCACAAACGAGGAAGGCAGGGACCTGCTCAGCGACCTGCACTCGGGGGCTTGCGGTCACCACGCAGCGCCTCGAACCCTCGTCGGGAACGCCTTTCGACAAGGATTCTATTGGCCGACCGCGGTCTCCGACGCTGTCAAGCTAGTACGCTCCTGTAAAGGTTGTCAGTACTATGCGAGACAGACCCATCTCCCGGCACACGCTCTGCAAACCATTCCCATCACGTGGCCGTTTCCGTTTGGGGCCTCGACCTTGTCGGACCTCTAAAGAGGACAACTGGCGGCTTCACCCACTTGCTCGTCGCTATCGACAAATTCTCCAAGTGGATCGAGGCTCGCCCCATCACCAGTATTAGGTCTGAACAAGCTGTGCTTTTCTTCACCGACATCATCCATCGCTTTGGGGTTCCTAACTGTATTATCACTGACAACGGCACCCAGTTCACTGGGAAAAAGTTTTTGGATTTTTGCGACAACCATCACATTCGTGTGCTCTGGTCAGCTGTGGCTCATCCAAAAACAAACGGCCAAGTGGAACGTGCCAACGGCATGGTCCTACAAGGCCTGAAACCCAGAATCTTTGACAAGCTAAACAAACATGGCAAAAGATGGGCTGCCGAGCTACCCTCGGTCCTGTGGAGCCTAAGAACAATGCCGAGTCGAGCCACGGGGTTCACTCCGTTCTTCTTAGTCTTCGGGTCCGAGGCTATGCTCCCAACTGATATAGAATACGGATCCCCAAGGTTAAAGGCCTACAACGAAAGAAATAACGATGCCACAAGACAAGACGCCCTCGACCAGCTCGAGGAAGCCCGAGATGTGGCTCTGTTGCATTCTGCCAGGTACCAGCAGGGTCTCCGACGCTACCACGACTGACACGTCCGCAAGCGTGACCTCAACGTCGGTGACTTGGTGCTACGGCGGAACCAGAACACCAAGGGGCGCCACAAGCTCACGCCACCATGGGAAGGACCGTACATTATCGCAGAAGTACTAAAACCGGGCACCTACAAGCTATCCAACGAGAAGGGCGAAATCTTCACCAACGCTTGGAACATTGAACAGCTACGTCACTTTTTTCCTTAGAAAGCTTCGAGGCTCTGTAATTTTCTTTTTCATGAATAAAAAATACAGCAATGTCCAAACTTTCATCTCACAATGAGGAAGGATCGACTCTGCTATCCCAGACTCGACCCTCCCTCGGGGGCTACAAAGGGGGAACCCCCAGTCCCAGAAAAACTTGAACTTCTTTTTAAATTTTAAGAACTATTTTTAGATCAAAAAGCGCCGCAAGAGCACCCTAAGGCTCGAATGAGCTCTCGAGCCAGGAGATCACCTACGCCTCCGAGGCTACGGTACTCACGCCGTCTAGGGGCGCGACGGCACGTTAAGTAGATCTAATAACAGTTCATAATTTTAAAGAGGAGTTCGCCCCCTGTCGCTTAGATTAAGATCTTGCACGACCTGCGAGGCTGCAAGGGCACCCTGAAGCTCGAGGGCGGTCGAGCCACGAGATCACCTACGCCTCCGAGGCTACGGTACCTCCACTCGCTCCCCTGCGCCAAAGGACGCGACTGCGTGCTAAGTAAATCATACGAGAACACAATCCAAGCGATAAGAGGAAGAAAAGCTCGAATAAAACTGAATTAACCGTGAACTAGTTTATGTTTCAAGTTCTTAGGGCCTCTGAGGCCACCACAACCAAAATTCAAAGTAACTAACTTATTACATGGGCCTCCGTGCCCAGATTTGGCTCACAGGCCTTCGTCGTCAGCAGGCGGGACCACCTCAGGTTCAAAGAGCGAGGCCAGACGGCTCCCAGGCCCCTCGGCGGCTTCGATCAGCCCCAGGCAGGCGTTCTCATTGTCCTCGTCCATCTGCTCCGGGTCCGTGATGAAGCCGTCGGCAATGAGCTCCATGTCGAACACAAACCCCGAGCGGACGACGGCCAGCGCCCTCTTCACGCCGTGGTGGAGGCTGTCCCGTATCTTCTCCCGGGCAAGGTGACCTAGCGCCGCCATCCGACGGACGAAGGAGTTCCCTGGAGTGTCTTCTCCGGTGTCAGCGTCGGGCTCGACCCCTAGACCGTCGCATACCGTGGTGATCGCGCCCTCGAGCAGCTGGGTCCTCCGGGTCTCGGCTTCGAGGAGGCTCTACAGGGAGTTGGCGGACGAGTGGGCCTCCCGGTTCTCACTCTTCAGCTCTGGAACACAACAAGACAAATTAGCCCCTAACGCGATGCCTCAACACTATGGCTATAACAAGTTACTTACCCTCGACGTGGGTCTTTAAGCCCACAACCTCGTCGCGGAGCCCCCCGCACGTCTGCTCGAGCCCCAGGAGGGCACTGTCCTTCTCATGGATGGTCGCCTTCAATGCCTCAATCTCCTGACGGGCAGTCTGGAGCGCCGCGTCTCTCTCTTGGACGGCCCCGTTCAGCACCGAGACCTCGTCCTCCAGCGCGCCGAACCGGGCCGTTACCTGCCCGATTTGGACGTTGAGGAGGTCGCGTTGACGGCCAACCTGGGAGACGTCCTCCTCGAGCTCCTTGACCCACGCCGACAGGGGCTCGAGGTCCCTGCGAGCCTGGGCAGCCTCTTCCCGGGCCTTGTCCACCTCGGTGCGCATTGTGGCCTCAGCCGCCCAAGCCTAGATCGCCTCCTTCTTCACCGTCGAGTAGGCGGTGCGCAGCTCCGCCATCTCAGCGGTCCGATCGGCGAGCCTCTTCTGGGCCTCCTCGACCAGGGCCCGTTGCCGGGACAGCGACGCCCACACGCCACTCTCACCCCGGATGAAGAGCGACTTACGGCGGGAGCACTCCTTCAGTTCCTAATTCAAAAGAAACCAAAAAGATAATGAAACCAAGGAAAAAAGACACTGGGAGCCACGAAAAAAGCTAACGAATTTGTCGTACCTCGGTGGCATCCCGTACACCCCGCGAGATGGCTTCGGACGCCACACGGAGTAGCCGATCGAGGTGCTGGCGGACGCCCTCGAGGTACTGCCAGCGATGCACTTCATCCCTGTCATTCAGGGTGAAGATAGGCTCGGCATCGGGGTTCGCGGCGTCCCTGAACTGAAGGGACGGCCCTCCCCACCTCGGGATCTCCTCCTCAGCCCGCGCTATCGCCAGCGCGGCAATGTCAGGCCACGACGACGACGACACGGCCGGGGCGTCTCCCGGCCCTGCCGAAGGGCCGGCCTCGTTGGCTTCGCCCGCAGCTCCCGCGGCTCCAGCGGCCGTCGAGGCACCAGCTTGACTCGTGGCCTCGCCCCCCTCGACCCCCATTATTTGCTTTCCTTTGTCTAGGGGGGTGTCATCGAGGGCAATGACCACAGGCCCCCGCCCTTCGGCGGTGACCGGCCCCTCGGTTACCGGCGCCTCTGGAGCCGGCGCTTCCGCCGTCGACGCCTCCGGGGCCGGTACCTCGCCCGTTGGCGGCTCGGAAACAGGCGCTCTGACCAACGGCGCCCCCGCAGCCGGCACCTCGACCTCCGGTGCCACTTCTTCTGGGGCTCCGGTAGAGAGCTCGACGACCTCGCCCTCCGCCGTGCCTATGGGCCGCGCCGGCAGGTCTTGCTGTGGCTGCGGCCCCCTCGCCGGTGCCACCTCTCGCTCCGGTGCCGATGCAGCCTCCTCCACGGTCGCATCGGCACCCGCCCTTTCCACGGTCGCGGCCTCGACGGTGGCCTCGGCCGAGGGCAGCGCCCTAGGCTCCGCCTCGACCGGACGAGGTGCCACTGCCCTCGCCGGGTCTGACCTCGCCGCAGCGGGGTCGGGGCCGGCGACCGTCGAAGCGCCTGCAGCCTCCTGCTGCTGTCGAAGGCGCTCCTTCGCGGCCTCGACCTCGCGGACCCAGGCCGCGTCCTGCTCCACCGACCGGTTGAGGACGACGGCACTGGCCCGAAGAGACTTCACGGGGGTGGGCCCCATGAGCTCCGCTTTCCGCTTCAGCCTGCAAAGTAAAAAATAAGGTCAGCCGACGGATTCGAAAAAAGACAAATCCCCTAAGCCCGAAAACTCACCCGGAGATCGGCACCAAAGGCCTCGACCCCGCGCGGTCCAAGCCGCCCGAGGCGGCGGGCGGCGGCCTCGCGGCGGCCCCACCCGCAGACCGGGCGCTCCGTGGGGCCCTCGCCGGCACGCCACTGCGCGTCTTCTGCGCTTCCGAGGCCAGCTGGCCTCGGGTTCTCACCCCCGACGATGGCGCCGCCGCCGACGATGTCGGCGCCACCGTCCCAGCCCCCGCCCGAGCTTGCGGGGCCTGGGCTGGGGCAGGCATCCCTGTCGACCCTGCTTGCTGGGTCCGGGGCAAGGCGGCCCCTCCCGCCGAGGGGCCCGCTTCCTTCTTCTCTTCCTTCTTCTTCTTCTTCTTCTCCTCTTCCTCCTCGTCCTCCTCGACCTCCTCGACCACAACGACCGAGGAGGATGACCCTGCGATGGGCTCCAGCAGGGGGCGGATATCGGAGAGGCTCCCCAGCCCGGTCGCGGCCTCATACCGCGACAGGGCATCATCGTCCTCGCCGCTGCTGTCGTCGTCCTCCCCCGAGATGGTCTCGGAAGGCGACGGCTCCAGAGGAAGTCCATCAAGGGCCTGCTGGCGCCGGAGTTTCTTCCGCGCTTCCGCCTCCTTGGCCTTGCGGGCCGCCCGCTTCTTGGTCGACTCCTTGACCTCCTTCTGCTTCGAGGCGTGCTGCCGTCGAGCCTCCCGGGCGGGCTGGTCCTCTGGCACCGGCGGTCGCGTCTCCCGCAGCGCCAACAAGTCCTGCACACCGGCATCGACCGGGTTAAGGGGATCCAAGAAACGAACAAAACCAAAACGAGCGTACCAACTCAAAGAACTTACCACGGGCTTGAACCCCTCAGTGGGCCTCATGGGGACCCGGTCGACTTCCTCCGTCTTGAAGGTCCCGACCATCCGGCGGGCTCGACGGAGCACCTCCTCGAGCGTGAGCGACTCGTGGGACATCCGGCTCCCCTCGAGAGGCGCCTCCGGAGTCATTTGGTCGAGACGCAGGCGACGCCGGCACAGCGGCATTACTCTGCGGCGGTGGAAAGCTGATGCCACCGCCGCTGCCGTCAAGCCTCGAAGGCGCAGCTGCTGCAGCGCCGCCAACAACGGATCCAGGCGCGGCTTCTCGGCATCCAGGCGCCAGCAACGGATCCAGGCGCCGCCAGCAACGGATCCAGGCGCATGAAGACCGACGAGGGGACGCCGAACCCCCGCTCGTGGAAGCAGACGAAGCTCACCACGTATCCTTCCGGGGGCGCCGGCTCCCGGTGGGTTGGCGGCGGCGCAAGCCACTCCGGCCGCGACTGGCTCGTCCTCGGCCGCAGCAGCCCGTCTTCGACCAACTCCTCCAACTTCCTCTCCGTCACCGAGGAAGCGGCCCAGTCCTCGGCGGGGAGGATTTGACTCTTTCCGGCCATCGGCGCTGACGGGAAGGGGGTGAGCGAAGGGGGAAGCGGCGGCGGCAGCGGCAGTGTAGGCGGAAAAGCGCAAGAGGGCAAGGTTTTCCTGAGGCTAAGGGATGGCAAGAGCGCAAAGGACCGGTGGAGAACGCAGACCCCTGGGTCTCGCCTTTATACGCCGGGAAGAAGTCCAATGGCCGCGCGAAAAGGTAGGAACAGTTTCCCGCAATAAATGCGCTCACCTAACCGTCCCCCACGTCTTACAGGAGCCAGGCACGTGGCCGTCCCCCACGCCGTAACCGAACGCCACGTCGCCCACTACCGCGCCGATCTCGCCCTAAAAAGGCGCGCCTGGCTAACGGGCGGGGCGAGATCCACGGACGGATATTCTCAGATACCTATAACGGGCTCCGAGCCCACTATGAGTCTCGAGGGGACGGAAGCTGGCCCTCGACCTGGGTTCGACAGCTGCCCTCGAGCGACAGAGCGAGGGACGACCAGGGATGCGCCCGTACATGGCCAGGGCTCGAGCCACGCTCTCGAGGCACCCCGAGACGTATTCGAGGCCAAAGGATGAGGTCGGAGTAGGAATCCCCTCGGGGGAGGCATCGAGCCCTCGGATCCTGTCGCAGGGAACCGACATCCACACGACCACTCCTTGGCATCTTTGAAGAGCGCCTCCGGGCCACAAGCCGACTCCGAACGACTGGAGCATGGACTCTCACTCAAATCTCCCCGCTAGCAGCTCATCGGAGAGCGTCGGGACTCGCCCAAATGGGGTAGTACGACGTTCCCCACCCCTCCTCCTCCCCTCTGCAGGAGGAGCATGAGGGCCGCACAATAAAAGATGGCAGGGACTCCGATCGACCTCGTGCGCGCGAGGCTCGGGGGCTCGACCGCATCAACTACTCCCTGGTAAAACATGCAAAAGACCTCGGAAGAGTCTTCTCAATACTCCACCAAGGCCTCGGGGGCTACACCCGGCGGGTGCGCTCGCGCGCCCCCACCGGAGAAGTCCCAAGAATGCTCGGACGCCCCCGCTGGAAAAGTCAACGGCGCTACGACTCCAGTTCATCGGCGAAAAAGCCTCTAGGAGAGTGATCATACACTCACCTAAAGGCTCGGGGGCTACTGTCGGTACCAATAGAATAGGGTACCCACGTTTAACGATAATAAAGAACGAAACACCGCCCACTTCAAAACGCACGACAGGTCCGCCCCGTACGAGACCGGCTCGACGGGATGCCTCGACCGCATCCCATCTCCGACTCGTACGAGGCCCCCTCGACGGGAGACCTCGACCGCGTCCCGCACGACAAAGCGCCTCGACCGCACTCCGACTCGCGTGAGCCCGCGTCGAGGCGCTCGACCCCCTCTTTCTCTACCTACTCCGGGACAAAAGTCATAGCATTTAATGCAATTATCTACTACCACCTACCGGCATGGCCGCAACCAGGGCCGACGTGGGAACAATACCAGTGTCGGTCCTCACTGTTTACCGCCCATCCCGTGATGGGAGGTGAAAAACGTCACTGTGCCCACCTTACCGCACACTGTGCTTCACTGGTTACCCTCAAGGGAGGATACGACAAAGCCCGTACACCGCGATTCCAGGGATTTGGACTTATCCGTTCAAGCCTCGACCCGGCCTCGACCCGGCCTCGACCCTCAACACAGCGCAACAGGGAAGGAAGGACGGTATGGCACGACGCTCCGGGTCATTTCAGCACCTCGTCCTTTACGACATCACGGTGTCTGGGGATGGTCTTCCATTCCTAAGACACGTCGCTACAGTCGTCTCAAACAGGGATCGACAAAACATCGTTTCAAGGCACCATCGTCCTGGCCACCTCTCGCCCTATAAAAGGGGAGGCCGGGGCTCCACAAGAGACGGAGGACAATAGACGGACAACAAGCTATATACAAGATAAAGGTCAACATCTCAAGCAATCATCTTGTATTTTTTCTTTCTCTCCTTTGAGACTTGGGCTCGACGCCCTCTCTCACAAGCTTGAAACCCCTACACAAGCACCTCGGTGCAAGGAAATACAAACCTCTCCCCCCCCGCTGGACGTAGGGCCTTCTTTTGCCCGAACCAGGATAAACCCCCGTGTGTTCTCCTTGCATCACCATCCAGGAAAGGGACACGCAGCATTTACTCGTTGGTCTAGGACCCCCTCGGGTCCGAACACTGACACAACTACACCTACCTCAAGCTCAAGATGCTAGGCCCGCGTGGGGTCATCACCGTCGGCACCTCCTTCTAGCGTGCTTACGAGTGTGAAGTTGAGTGCTGTGAGCACGCCTCGGTGATTATCGCCTCCAAGGAGCTCGCGGTCATCAAGGAGAGGACAGTCGAGGAAGCGCCCGACTCCAAGCGGTCAGCCGGATCTTTTGAACGCACGGAGGGTGTCACGGAAGTCCTCATAGACCCCGGCAACTCCAAGGACAAGGTGGTGCGCATGGCGCCATGCTCTCCTCCAAATAGGAAAGCGCACTCGTTGACTTCCTCTGTGCCAACAGAGATATCTTTGCATGGAAACCCTCAGACATGCCAGGCATTCTGAGGAAAGTCGTCGGGCATGCCTTGATGACCAGGCCAGGCTCCAAGCTGGTGAAGCAGCACCTGCATCGCTTTGACGAGGAGAAGCGCAGAGCCATCGACGAGGAGATCGCAAAGCTTTTGGCGGCCGAATTCATCAAGGAGATGTATCACCCCGAGTGGTTAGCCAATCCTGTTCTTGTACGAAAGAAGAGCGGAAAATGGAGAATGTGTGTTGATTACACGAGTCTCAACAAGGCGTGTCCAAAGGATCTGTTTCCTTTGCCACGTATAGATCAAGTAGTCGACTCAACCTCGGGGTGTGAAACCCTCTGCTTCCTTGATGCGTACTCCGGGTACCATCAGATCATGATGAAAGAGTTCGACCAGCTCGTGACCTCTTTCATCACCCCATTCGAATCGTTCTACTGTACGATGTCGTTCGGTCTGAAAAATACAGGGGCTACATACCAGCGTTGTATGCTCAATTGTTTCGGAGACCTCATCGGGCCAACCATTGAGGCTTATGTGGATGACATCATGGTCAAGTCCAAACAGGCCGACCAGCTCGTAATAGACCTGGAGCAAACTTTCATGAAACTCCAAGCGAATGGCATCAAACTCAACCTTGAGAAATGCGTTTTCGAGGTCCTGAGGGGCATGCTGCTTGGGATCATCGTCTTCGAGCGCGGCATCGAGGCCAACCCAGAGAAGATCTCGGCCATCATGAGGATGGGCCCAATTCTAAATCTGAAGGGAGTACAACGAGTTATGGGGTGCCTCGCGGCGCTCAACTGTTTTTATCTCGCGCCTCGACGAACGAAGCCTCCCCCTTTACCGGCTTCTGAAGAAAGCCACCGATTTGCGTGGACACCTGAGGCTCGGGAGGCGCTTGACAAGCTCAAGGAACTCCTAATGAAGGCCCCGATTTTGGTCCCGTCGATCGTTGGGGAATCGCTTCTGCTCTACATTGCGGCCACCACGCAAGTAGTCAGCGCCGCCCTGGTGGTCGAACGGGAAGAAGAGGGACACACCCTCAGGGTGCAGTGTCCTGTATACTTTATTAGCGAAGTCTTGTCTGACTCCAAGACTCGCTACCCCTAAATTTAGAAGCTCTTGTACGCCGTCCTGATCGCCAAGAGGAAGCCGCGTCACTACTTCGAGTCGTACCCGATGACAGTCGTGACATCCGTCCCTCTCGGCGAGGTCGTCCAGAACTGGGATGCCATAGGAAGAATCGCAAAGTGGGCACTCGAGTTGATGGGTTCGGCATTTCATATGCCCCTCGGATGGCCATCAAGTCCCAGGTGCTGGTCAACTTCATTGCAGAATGGACCGAGGTCCAAATGCCACCAACAGCCATTGACCAAGAGCACTGGACAATGTACTTTGACGGATCATTGATGAAGAAAGACGCCAGCATGGGGCTAGTCTTTGTTTCCCCCTTGGAGTACGTATGAGGTACATGGTTCCCATTCACTTTCTTGCCTCTAACAATGTGGCCGAATATGAGGCACTCATCAACGGCCTACATATCGCCATCGAGTTGGGCATCTGACGGCGTGACGTCTGGGGCGACTCGCAACTAGTCATCGATCAAGTCAATAAAGAGTCAAGCTATCCCAGCGCTAAGATGACTGCGTATTGCCAAGAAGTCCGCCAGCTGGAGGACAAGTTCGATGGCCTCGAACTCAACCACATCCCGAGATGGCTCAACGAGGTGGCTGACACGCTAGCGAAAATGACGTCCGGTCGAGAGCTGGTCCCGATGGGTATCTTTGCCAGCGATCAGTACAAGCCCTCAGTCCGCTACGAGGAGCCGGAATAGACCAGTGATAGGCCACCTGCCCTGGGCTCGGGGCTGACCGTCCCTCGGCTCCTTCCGACCTCGAGGTTATGGAGCTTGACTGGATACCGAATGCGCCGCTACCATTGACTATTACAACAAATTTTACTATGCACAGGCCCGGACAAAATTATTTATAGACCTAAATAATACTATTAGTAATAAAAATTACATAGTCTGAATTTTACAATAAATTTTACTATGCACAGGCCTAGGCACTTATTTATAGACCTTAATGATAATATTAGTAATAAAAAACCTGACCGGAGGCAGGACATGCTGGTGATTATTACAATAAATTTTACTATACATAGGTCCGGATGGAATTATTTATAGGCCAAATGATATTGTTAGTAATAAAAATTACCTTGTCCGCGTCATTGGTAAATATGAAGAATAATAAACAAATTAAATTAGCAAAAAAAAATCCAGGCAAGCTGCATGTCGGGATACACGACGTGTGTATCCAAATTCAACCAAAAAAGTTCCGACTTCCTTTGATTAAGCGCATGGGCATGGCACCTCATCAGAAGTTAATCGATCTCCGGTGAATTAATTGAAAAGTTTAGGGACCCAAAAATACAGTCTGAGAGTTAATGGACCTAGATGACACCTCCTTAAAAGTTAATGGACCTCCGGTGTACTCTACTCAAAAGTTAATGGACCCAGAAATGCAGTTTGAGAGTTGATGGATCTAAGTGACACATGATCAAAAGTTAATGGACCCAGAAATACAGTTTAAGAGTTAATGGACCTAAGTGACACATGCCTAAAAGTTAATAGACCTACGGTGCATTTTGCTCTTATTTATTTTACGGTTGGTCGTGTTATTTTAACGATGCACACCTATCGCTCACCTCTTGGCCCTACTCTTTTATACTGTGGCAGGTGGCTGTGGAGCATGCGTCGTCCTTGTATCCAGGTATGACCCGGCCACTGACGAGGTAACCGAGTACTCGGCGAGCTCCTGCCTGACGCTGCTCCAGAGCGTGGACCGTTGCTCGGCGACCACCAGTGAGGGCATCGGCAACACTAAGGATGGCTACCACCCAGTGCAGCAGCGCCTGGCTGGCTTCCATGCCTCTCAGTGTGGCTTCTGCACGCCCGGCATGTGCATGTCCATCTTCTCCGCTCTCGTCAAGGCCGACAAGGAAGCCGGCCGCCCCGACCCTCCTACAGGCTTCTCCAAGCTGACCGCCTCCGAGGCCGAGAGGGCTGTCTCGGGCAACCTGTGCCGATGCACCGGATACAGGCCCATCGTCGACGCCTGCAAGAGCTTCGCGGCTGACGTCGACCTCGAGGACCTGGGCCTCAACTGTTTCTGGAAGAAAGGCCATGAGCCTGCAGATGTCAGCAAACTACCGGGCTACAACAGAGGCAGCGTCTGCACCTTCCCCGAGTTCCTCAAATCAGAGATCAAGTCTTCTCTAGAGCAGGCGAATGGTGCTCTGGTTGCAGTCTCCAACGATGGCTGGTACCATCCTAAGAGCATCCAAGAGCTTTACAATCTGTTTGATTCCAATTGGTATGATGAAAATTCTGTGAAGATCGTGGCTTCAAACACTGGGTCTGGAGTGTACAAGGATCAAGACCTATATGAAAAGTACATTGACATCAAAGGAATCCCAGAGCTTTCAGTCATCAACAGAAGCAGCAAGGGGGTTGAGCTTGGATCAGTTGTGTCCATCTCTAAAGCCATTGAGGTGTTGTCAGATGGAAACTGTCTCTTCAAAAAGATTGCAGATCACCTGAACAAAGTAGCTTCACCATTCATTCGGAACACTGCAACCATAGGGGGAAACATAATCATGGCACAGAGGTTGCCATTTGCATCAGACATATCAACCGTACTACTAGCTACAGGTTCGACGGTCACCATCCAGGTGGCTTCCAAAAGGCTATGCCTCACTTTGGAGGAGTTCTTGGAGCAGCCTCCATGTGATTCTAAAACTCTGCTAATAAGCATATTCATCCCAGATTGGGGTTCAGATGGAGATGGTATCACCTTTGAGACGTTCCGAGCAGCACCTCGCCCATTTGGCAATGCCGTCTCATATGTCAATTCTGCTTTCTTAGCAAAGACTTCAGAGGATGCAGCATCAGGTGACAATCTCATTGAGGACATGTGCTTAGCGTTTGGCGCTTACGGAGTTGATCATGCCATCAGAGCCAGGAAGGTTGAGGATTTTCTAAAGGGGAAAGCAGTGAGCTCGTTTGTTATACTTGAAGCCGTTCGACTGCTTAAAGAGTCTATTTCACCATCAGAAGGGACAACACATCCTGAGTACAGGATCAGTTTGGCTGTCAGTTTCTTGTTCACCTTCTTGTCTCCCTTAGTGAAGGCTGATACTCCCAATGGGCCATATACAAATGGCAGCTCTAAGTATTCATTTCAGGATCAAGCTAAGGTTGACATCAATGATTTACCAATACGTTCAAGACAAGAAATGGTTTTCACTGACGACAAATACAAACCAGTTGGCAAGCCGATCAAGAAAGACGGGGTAGAGCTACAAGCTTCTGGTATACACCTTTATTCCAAGAGACTTTTATGGTCCATCAAAAGTTACCAAGCGATGCCTACCAATTTTTGGTATCTGAGGTACCATTTGATGGATCCTAAAAAGGCTCTTATTCTTTTTTTTTGAAAGTAAAGGCAGGAGCTCTGCCGCTCAATTAAGAAGGAAATAGAGTTTTATGTACAGGCACCCATAGTGCCAAAAGAACCCGGTCATAGGACCAATTCAAACATCGGCCATAGAGCCAACACACAAAAGCCACCGCTCATGCGCTTGTTGATTTATCACAAAACACACAAAAGGCTCTTATTCTAATGTCCAAATCCAATTGATCTATCAACTTACATTTGATTTCTTAATATGTTTGTTGTAAAGTCTATCATCCTCGTAGCACAAAATTACACTCAGATGGTCCTTTTAATTTACTCTTGCTACAATAGTTTGGTTAGTGTTGAACCATCAAATAAGATCCATCCTTGTGTATTTTGTTCTCGCATTTACTATAGTTTCCCTTGAAAACCGCTCTAACCATATCCTGTTTTACTTACACAGGGGAGGCTGTGTACGTTGATGATATCCCTGTCCCCAAGGATTGCCTCTACGGAGCATTTATCTATAGCACACACCCTCATGCTTATGTAAAGAGTATCAACTTCAAATCATCCTTGGCTTCAAAGAAGGTCGTCACAGTTATCACGGCAAAGGATATTCCAAGCGGTGGAAAAAATGTTGGAAGCTGCTTCATGATGCTAGGAGACGAAGCACTTTTTGCTGATCCAGTTGCTGAATTTGCTGGTCAGAATATTGGTGTCGTGGTAATGTTTCTTGAGTGTTCTTCATAAAAATCAGTAACATGTTTTTGTTAAAAAAAGGAAATCTCATAGTTTCATGTTGCTCTTCTATCTCTCAGATTGCAGAAACACAGAGGTACGCTTATATGGCAGCAAAGCAAGCTGTTATTGAGTACAGCACAGAAAATCTTCGGCCACCAATTCTGTCAATAGAAGATGCCATCAAACATAACAGCCTCTTCCACACACCTCAATTTTTTGCACCTAAGCTTCAGCCAGTTGGTGATTACAACCAAGGGATGTCTGAAGCTGACCATAAGATTTTATCAGCAGAGGTACCAAGTACTTTGTTATGTTCAAGATGATATAAACTCTGATTTTTAGCCAGGCTAAAGTAAACACTCACACCTAGTTTTTGTTGTTATTGTTTTCACAGGTAAAACTTGAATCCCAGTACTATTTCTACATGGAAACACAAGTGGCACTAGCTATTCCTGATGAAGATAACAGCATTACCATATATTCCTCGTCACAATCTCCTGAGCTCACACAAAGTGTGATTGCAAGGTGCCTTGGGATTCCTTTCCATAATGTCCGTGTGATCACTAGAAGAGTCGGAGGAGGCTTTGGTGGAAAGGGAATGAAAGGAATGCATGTAAGTGCAGACCGCTAACTAGAGCATTTATTTACTTTCTAAACACTCCCAATATTCTGTTACCAATGTATTCTCAACTGAAGTTTGTGATCTTTGTCAGATCGCATGTGCATGTGCCGTTGCCGCATTCAAGCTCCGACGTCCTGTTAGGATGTACCTGGATCGCAAGACAGACATGATAATGGCTGGAGGGCGGCATCCAATGAAGGCGAAGTACTCTGTCGGGTTCAAGTCAGACGGCAAGATCACAGCCTTGCACCTGGATCTTGGGATCAATGCTGGAATATCGCCGGATGTGAGTCCAGTGTTGCCGTTGGCCATCATAGGGGCTCTCAAAAAGTACAACTGGGGCGCTCTTGAATTCGATACCAAGATCTGCAAGACAAACGTGTCCTCGAAGTCTGCAATGCGAGCTCCTGGCGATGTGCAAGGCTCTTTCATCGCTGAAGCTATCATGGAGCATGTTGCCTCGGCGCTCTCGGTAGACACCAACAGCGTCAGGAGGAAGAACCTCCATGACTTTGAGAGCCTCGTGTTGTTCTACGGAGAAAGTGCAGGTGAAGCTTCCACGTACAGCCTGGTGTCCATGTTCGATAAGTTGGCCTTATCTCCGGACTACCAGCTCAGAGCTGCAACGATTGAGCAGTTCAACAGGAGCAACAGGTGGAAGAAACGAGGCATTTCTTGTGTGCCAATCACGTATGAGGTGGGCCTCCGTCCAACTCCAGGAAAGGTGTCCATCATGAACGATGGCTCCATTGCCGTCGAGGTGGGAGGAGTCGAGATAGGCCAAGGGCTGTGGACTAAAGTTAAGCAGATGACGGCGTTCGGATTGGGACAGCTTTGTCGTGACGGCGGCGAATGCCTTCTGGACAAGGTGCGGGTTATCCAGGCCGATACATTGAGCATGATCCAAGGAGGTATGACTGGTGGGAACACAACTTCTGAAACTAGCTGTGCAGCGGTTCGGCAATCATGTGCCGCACTCGTCGAGAGGCTGAAGCCTATCAAGGAGAGACTAGAGGCCGCTAAGGGGAATTTTTTTTTATTTTTAGCCCAAATTTGAAACAAATTTTAAATTTAACCCGTCTTAAAAAAAAATTTTAAATCTAACCCGTTTGGCCCCGCCACCATGCATGGCGGGGCAAATGCACTGTACCCCGCCATGCATGGTGGCGGGGTGCACGTCCGCGTGGCAGGGGTGACGTGGCGGGCACCCGGGCGTACCCCGCCATGATGGGTGGCGGGGTATGCCTAACCCGCCACGGATCATGGCGGGGTATACCCCGCCACCGGTCACGGCGGGGCGCGGCTTAAATATAAGCCGCGCCCCGGCCTCGCCCCCGCCCGCTGCCTCTCCGTTCTCGCCGCGCGTCTCGGCCCTCCCCGCGCCTCCCCGCCGCCTCCGGCCTCCCCGCGCCGTGTCCGTGCCGCCGTGACCGCGCCCCACCGTCCCCGGACTCCCCCGGCCGCGGCCCACCGGCCTCCGGGCGCCCCGGCCTCGCCCCGGCGTCCCCCGTCGTCCCCGCGCCGTTCCCGCGCCGCCGGAGGACCTCCGCCGCGCCCCGGCCGCCCCGGCCGCGCCACACCGCCCCCCGGCTGCCCCGGCCGCGCCACCGCGTCGTCCGCGCCACCGCGTCGTCTCCCGCGCCCCCGGCGACCGCGCCCTCGGCCGCGTCTTCGGCATTCGTTCCCGCGCCGCGACCCCGAAAATTTTTTACGGTAATTTTGTTTACTTTGTCGTTTAAATTATATATTTGTAGTAAATATTAATAAGCTTTTATTATTTATTTAGTTATTTATTTATTTGTCATTGTATTATTTAGTTATTGAATTATTACGATTATTACTTGTTTAGTTATTAGTTGTTTAGTGATTGAATTATTAGTGGTTTAGATATTTATTTGTTTTTATTAGTTGTTTAGTGATTGAATTATTTGGTTTAGATATTTGAATTATTAGTTTTTACGATTATTAGTCGTTTAGGTATTAGTTAATTAGTTAACGATTATTAGTTATTCGGAATTTATTAGAGACTTTTAGTTATTTAGTTACGTACCTATTAGTTATTTAGTTATTAGGTAATATTAGTTATTAAGTTATTTAGTTTGGTAATGATGATTTGTTATTGACGACACAGTTGACTTATTAGGTAATATTAGTTATTTAGGTAGTTATGTAGTAATTAGTAGTACCATAATGGTCATTTAATAATGAGATGTCCAATCGTTTTGTAGATGGATTACGGTGTAAGAGTTTTTTACGGAGGAAGTGTTAGGAGAGAGGATTGCCAGTTTGAGGATATGTATGAAGAATTGGAATGGTTTGATGGCCCCCCTAGTTTCCGCGATCTATGTGACCGTTTGAGTTTGAAGTTTGGCGAGGCTTTCACACTAAAGGGTAGGTTCGATGTTGGAAAGAATAGGGCACACTATGTCATGATGGACTTGTGCAACCAAGCAGACTGGTCCCGATACAATAGGGTCATCCAAGGTTCGAATGTCGGCATGGCTGAGTTGGTGCTGGAGAATGTTGAGAATGAGGAGCCGTCCTTGGACAGTGATACTCTAGGAGATTGTGGTGTGCAGATGCAACAAACTATGGAGAGTATGGACTTGGATGGTAATTTGACGCAGGAGCGGGTTCATTCTCCTCCAGTTGGTCATATAAGCAATGATTTTGATGTAGACGAGTTTGAACAGGAGGAGGAGGAGGCGGCAGCGGAGGAGATGATTGGTGATGATGTTAGCACAGATTCGGACGATTCAGGAAATGAGGAAGGAGGTCCCCATGTCATGCGAGCATCGGTTGAAGCCATGCCCTCTGGAGGTGCACCTGCCATGTGTACACCAGTTCGTGGCATGCCCTCAGGAGTATCGCTTGAGGTACTTCATGCCATGCAGAGTCAGGGCACCTTAGCCACCGGTTATCCAGATGATGGAGTGCAATATGAAGGATGGAGCAGGGTTAGGGAGGCACAACAATACGTTGCACCACCCTCTTATACATCTGCAGAGCTTACACAGCTGAGGGAGGCTGGCTTGCCTTTTACCGGTGTGCCAAATTATATCGATGTAAGTATGTCGCATATGGCAGTTTGTGACACGGGTTTGCAGATGTGTAAGGAATCATTGTACAACCATAGAAATTTAATACTGAGGAAGGGAATGCTCTTTAATACGATGTCGGAGATGAAGTTGTTCCTTCAGGACTATGCTGTGTATCATCATAGGCCTTACACGGTTCGGCATTCCGACAAGGAGGTAAAATTCCACATATTATGTAAGGCTGGATTCCCGTGCTCGTGGAAGTTAAATGCACGAAAGAGGCGGAGTGATGGTAAGTGGAAGGTAACTTCGGTGGAACAGCCGCACAGATGCCAGACTAATGAGGGTAAAAGGTACCATCCCCAGTTAACGGCTCGGTATCTAGCCCGCCGTATATTGGGTCTTGTAGATAAGGACAACGACGTATCAGTGCCGTTCTTGCAAGAGACCATAGCCACATTTGTTGGGTATGAGGTCACGTATGGAAAGGCTTGGCGGGCAAAGCAAATTGCCCTGGCAATTCGTTGGGGTAGCTGGGAGGAAGCCTATAACAGGGTTCCACGCATTTTGCGTGCGATGGAACACTTCAACCCTGGCATGAGATCGTTCATATACACAGGAGGGTTCTATCTTCATAACCCGTTGAGGCATATTCTGTACCGTGTATTCTGGTATTTCGATCAGTGCAAACATGCATTTCAGTATTGTAGGCCGGTTGTTCTTGTTGATGGCACGTTCCTCACCGGCAAATACAGGGGCACATTGATGATGGCTGCTGCTGTAGACCCAGAGAACCAGATAGTACCAATGGCTTTTGCTTTGGCAGAGGGGGAAAACAACGATTCATGGTCATGGTTTATGCGTCTGCTCCGTGTCCATGTGCTTGGCCCTTCTCGCACCATTTGTCTGATTTCGGACCGTCACATTGGAATTCTAAATGCAGCCGATGAACACATTGATGGTCACCCGGCTCTAGTGCACCGTTGGTGCATGCGACATTTTGCCGCCAATTTCTGGCGGCGTCAACGCAAGAAGGATGTGGCTGACAAGTTAAAGGAGCTTTGTAATAAACGTACGGAACGCGAGTTCAACGAGACTATGGTAGAACTAGAGAAGATGCTTAACCAAGCTGGCAAGGCATGGTTAGACCAGCAGATGGAAAATAAAGCCAAGTGGGCATTAGCCTTTGATGAGGGCGGCTTCCGGTACGGCATCATGACAACAAACTCCTCTGAGTCTTTCAATCGTGTGTTCAAAGGCGTTCGATCTCTTCCAGTGTCTGGTATTGTCGAGTTCTCTTTTAGGAAGTGCAATGAGTATTTTGTTAAGCGGTATGGCCTAGCCCTGAGGAATGAAGAGGAGCTTGGAAGATGGGGCAAGGCGGCACACGAATATTTGAAGGAGGCTGAGGAATTGGCCAAACAACAGGTTGCCGAGGCTTATGGACGGGACATGCTTGTTTTCTGCGTACGAGCTAGAGGGGGCACAAACTTGGGCGGCGAACGATTTGGTGGCCGAACGTACCGTGTCGATCTTGGTAAAGTTGAATGCAGTTGCAACGTCCCTCAGATCATGCATGCCCCTTGCTCACACATGATCACCTCTTGTTGGCTTCGAGGTTTTGACCACACAGTTGCACCGTACATGTCACCCTTGTATCTCCGTGCCAACACATGCAAAGTTTGGGAGAAGAGTTTCGAGCCATACCTTGACGAGTCACAGTGGCCTCCATACTATGGTGAGGACTACGCGCCTTATCCGGACCTAAAGAAGGTAGGGAAGGGAAGGAGGAAGAAGAAGCGATTGAAAGGCGATATGGACAGTATGAAAGGTTACGGCGCCGATATGTATGGTGGCGGGGACTTTGACGAAGAACGTGCGCAGAACCTTTGCTCCATTTGCAAGAATCCTGGTCATAACGCTAGATTTCATAGGCGGGCGAGGCAAGAGGTCGTATATATTGTAAACATGCATTTATAATATTATAAATTTTATTTGTACTTGTCTTTAATTTTTTATAACGTTGTTAATTGTTCTAATGTTGTTAATGTTTTCTTTGTTTTTTACGAACAGGGAGTTTCAGGCTTGCAAGATGGAGGCGCGGGCTCCTCATCCACGCTTTAGCCTCCTTGAGGCTGACTACGACAAGGACCACCGGGCCCATGCCTTGTCGGAGCTGCATAGGCCGTTGCGTCCGCTTCGTGTTCGCACGCACCACGTACATAGCTGGGACGAGCGATACGCGCCCTACATAGAGCGTGCGGGCTTCATTGAGATCGTTCGGGTGTACAACAGTTCACTCCCCACACTTGACCCTGCCCTTCTTACTGCCTTTGTGGATAGGTAACCTTGCTTTTTCCATCTTTTTTCTTTGTTTTGGAAAATTGTGTTGTGAACTTGCCTATTACCACAACCTTGTAATGATGCAGGTGGAGACCGGAGACGCACACCTTTCACACACCATGTGGGGAAATGACCGTCACGATGCAAGATGTCAAGATGATATTGTGCCTAAGTTTGAAAGGTCATCCGGTGACTGGGGTCGCCGACGAGTCTAATTGGGTACAGTTGGTGGAGCAGTTCTGTGGTAGGAGGCCATCGGAGGCAGAAGTTAAAGGCACAAAGTAAGTTCTTATTTGCGTCCCATTGAAATCACTGATACAATCATTTCAGGTACATATATTTTTTTATAATAATACTTCAATTCCAATTGCAGGAAGACATCAGGAGTGTCGTCGTCTTGGATAGTCCAAAACTTTGGTGCAGGGCCTCCGTTGGGTGCTCCAGATCATGAGGTTGAGGTATATGCAAAGGTGTGGCTGTGGCACTTCTTGGGCGCTTTCTTATTCCCCGACTCCTCAGGCGACAGCATCAGCTGGATTTTCTTGCGGATCCTAATCCAGCCACTTGAGAATATTGCATCGTTTAGCTGGGGTACCGCGGTCCTTGCTTGGACATATCGTCAGCTTTGTATCGCCTGTCGTCGCCAGGCGAACAATGCTAACCTAGGTGGCTGCTCGTACCTACTGCAAGTATGGATTTGGGAGCGGTTTCCGGTTGGGAGGCCCACTCAACCTCCGCGTTTGCCTGTGAGTACAATAACAACTTTGTTATCGTCATACGACTAGAGAGATTACTGACACCTTGTTTGTGTAAACTTGCAGGAATGGCAACATCAAGACGTTCGCCCCACCGCCCTTTACATCTGGAGAGACGCTAAGGTAGTGAGGGGCGAGTTGGAAAGGAGGTACAAGCAGTACACGGATGCGATAGACGTGTTGACACACAACTACGTACGTTATATCTGCTTTTCCTACTAAAGGCACTATCATTAAGATTGATACTTAATTAAGTTTCTTTACTTTGCAGGTACAATGGACACCGTGGTCTAGGTACGAGCTAGAGGACTACCTTAGTCCGCGCTGCGAGGAGGAAGCGGACGACTGGCTTTACGAAGGGCCACTTATCTTCTTCCATATCATCGAGATGCACTACCCTATGAGGGTTTACAGACAGTTCGGGAGGTTGCAAGGAATTCCACCGCTGTACTCCACCAACGCTGAGCTGCATGGGTATGTTTGTTCTACTTAAGCGCCTATGATGGCCACTTATCTTCTTCAATATGTTTGTTCTACTTAAGCGCATCATTTCTAATGCAATATGGCAATCCAGGATTGATCGGAGGATTCGGACGACGCAGAAGAATTGGGCGTTGACGCACGACCAATATTTGAACAGATGGTATAACAGGAATGTTCGTCAGATCAACCAAATTCCGCCACACCACCCGGGAAGATGGATGGAGTACCTTCAATGGCTGCAGTGAAGTACGAGGACTCATCTCATGGTCCCGTACACGAACTTGCCTGCAGATGCGGCCGATGAGGATGACATCGCCGATGCGTTCGACGATGCGCAAAGGAGGCAAACACAACTTCTTAGGGCGCCTCTTAATAGATACATGGTAAGTACTTTGCACTTATATTCTAAAACGAGGTAACGGGTTTAAATTTCAATTGAAATGATCGAGTTAACGTTGTGTGATGTTGTAGGCACAACAGTTGTCCAACTACTCCGAGGAAGCTTCGAGGCAACTTTTTCGGACTAGGGATGACAAGACGAACCCTCTTCGTGCCTTCGTCAAGGTACTTTTGATAGTAACATTCGTGACTACTACTCAGTTACTTTTAAAATTCATGCTTAATAATGCTTGTTGTCATCTTAATCTGTAGAGAATGAAAAAAGGCTGCAGAAAGTTGGCTCAAAAGCTGAGCTGTGCGGATACGTCTTGCCTATTACCGTACAACCCCACGTGGTCCAGGAGCCACACGATGTCCACCACAGCTGCTTCTGCTAGCGACACCAGAGCTGCGTCCTCGTCTATTCGTACTCCGCTGGATAGAGGGAAGGGTCCAGCGTCTGCGGACGATGTGGATGAGGCACTGCAGTATGAGACGACGAGTGGCGACGACGACGACGACGACGACGAAGAGGACGTTCCACAGTGGGGTTACACCGGTCACGAGGAGATGGGTGCGTCACAGCTGTACGGTGCTCCTTTTGCTACACAGGGGTTCGACTACACACAGCAGGAGAACTACACACCAGCCGAGCAACAGGTTCGTATGCTTTGCTTTCTCTTTAATTTTATTGTTCTTAGATCAACATTTATAGTAGCTCATCAGGTTGCTTGCTTGCAGGGGCCGTCGTTGACGCAGCAGCTCGATCGTGGACAGAGGCGACAGCGCGAGAGGCAGCAGCGGGACCGCACAGACGTTGGCTGGAGAAGCAACGTGGTCCCTACAAATCCAAGGAGGCGACGGAGACCGCGAGACCCCTACACCCCAGGCGATTAGTAGAGTAGCAGACGCCGGACACATAGTATCATAGTTAGAACAATTAAATTATGTGTAGGTTTACCAGCAGTACTCCACTTGGTTATTTCGGTTCGACTAATGTAGTTGGTAACACTTGTTTAATCTTTGTCGTAAACGCAATTATTTGTGACGATCAGTTGACCCAATTATTTGTGACGATCCGTTGTCGTTAACTAATTTCGATTCGACCCCTGCCATAAACTTGCTGTAAATCTCTCAACATGACTTCCTGCGCGGTCAATTGACGATAAACGAAATGCAGTTCCTGCGCGGTCGAAGTTTCAGGCAACCCCGCCATGGCTGGGGGCGGGTTAGGGGTACCCCGCCATGACCCATGGCGGGGTACCCCTAACCCGCCCCCAGCCATGGCGGGGTTGCCTGAAACTTCGACCGCGCAAGAACTGCATTGTTGTAATGTATTTATACACTGCCGCGATAAACCACGTAACAATCTTAGTAAGTGGACCAAAAAATGAAGCGAATGACGATGTGATAAAAGTACAATGACATGTTCCAACGTACAACACTGACAAAGTTGCTTACACAAAGTTTCTACGCCACTACGAACGTCAAACACTGACAACGACAAAGTGAAGACGTGACAATTTAAATTATTACAAAGACACTTGTACGTCAATCAAATTGCGTGCACCACTGCGTAAGCAACTCGTCTTCGGACTCGGAATCCTCCACTACCACCTCCTTACCCTTGCTGGCCTCGACTGACTTGGCTTCAGAGGCCTGACGCCGGTAGTAAGCCGCCTCCGCCTCGTCCGCGGCCTGAGAGTACAACTCGGCCTCTTCTTGGGTCATGTCTGTTGGCCCCCATGAGTCGAACAACGGTGTCTGTTGGCTCTGGTACGCTGCCTGGGCCTCGTGTACTGCAACATCCTCCTGGTAGCCCAATTGTTCTGCTAGACGAATGAGCTCGCCTATCCTCCCGGTGTCGTCGTCTTCCTCCGGCTCGGCCTCCTCGTCAACCACAATCGGACGACTTGCGGTGTACCTAGCACGAGCCATATCGGCTTCCCAGCCGCCGGTGCATCCAATCTCTGCAAGTACAAAATGCAAACAATTAACTAGATCTTTGCAATGAGTTAATTGACAGTAAAACAAAGAAGTTTGACTTTCCAAAAACGCAATGACTCACTCGCACATAATGAGTCAATAGTATCGTTCAAGCCTTGCATCTCTGCTCTCGCAGCCTCCTCTGCAGCCTTCCTTGCATCCTCTTCAGCCTTCCGTGCCTGGTACTCCTCTACATCCTTCTTCTTTTGCTCGTACCACTTCTGCCACGCAATACTCTCCGGGTTACGAACACGTAGCTCTTGGGCCCGTCGTAGCATTTTCTTCTTGTGGCTCTTAACGAAATCTGTGACGTAGCTTGCAGGATATCCTCTGCTATTGCGAACTGCTACCATTGTCTTATACTCATTCTTGAAATTATACACATCATAATATGATTCCCACTTGCATTTCCGAGTGCTCTGTTACAAGAAATAGATGAATACAAAGTTAGCGTACCAGAGTTAACAAAATAAACCATTACCGCCAACTGTCAAAAGTATTAGCAAACCTCGTCATAATCGATCATGTGGCCACAGAAGTGCCCTATACCAAGGCCTGAAGGGACAAGGCCGTAGCTAGCTTCAACACCACATTTGCACATCACAGGAGGGGCAATAGACCTCCTCTTCTTCTTCCAGTCTGGCACCTCCACATTCTTCTCCGGCTCCGGCCAATGGCTCTTTGGACCATAGATCCATTCCTTGAAACGGCACTTTGGCATATCATGATCCTACAAAATCAAAACAGTAAAACACACATATAGAACGTGACATTCCAAGGTACACTCAAACCTTACCTCATGTCGTAGGGGACAAATGAACTCTTGTTCATTGCGTGGGTTTATCACGGCTTGCTCTCCGCAAAGGCACTTTGGAGGATCCTCGAGCCGCCGTGCCGATGCTACGGCCTTCTCTTCGTCCGTCATAGGAGGAGGGTTTGGAGGGGGCGGAACCCAGCGAGTAAACACCTCACGCTTGCAATGATCAATGCCGGGGTAGAAAAGGAGAATCCTTGGATCAAACTTGTCCGGACCATCGATCCATTGGAAAAAAAAGCACCGGAAGTAGGGCTATACAAAAGTTTCAATTATCTCATCGCGAATACAACATCAGCAACCAATAAAAACAACAAAGGGAACAATTACTTACGCTACAACTATAACATGTGTAGAAGCAACGAGCCGCAGTATCGGGATGCCTCGACTGGCCCACGTGTGCCGGATGACCACAATCACAGTTAGGTATAGGTTCCTCGGGAGGAACGGGCGCATCCTTACAAGACACGTCGGGGTACATCTCTCTAGGACGACCCTTTTTCCTCCAAATCGACTCACGATACGAGTCCTCCATCTAAAAAACGAAACGATTTCAACACAAAACGATACACACAAAGAAGGGGTGGCCGGAACAAGGAGCGACGATGGGCCGATACCTGACGGGGACGACGGAGGGACGCCGGAGAAATGGAATGGGTGAGGGAGCTCGGTTCTAGAGCGCTGCGGGAAATGGAATGGGTGAATGACCAAAAACGAGAAGTGCCCGGGCTTTTATATGGCCGGGGGTGTACCCCGCCATGCATCATGGCGGGTTAGGGCAACCCCGCCATGGATCATGGCGGGGTACACCCCTGCCACGCTGGCGAGGTGGTCTGCCACCCCTGCCACGTCGGATCTGTACCCCGCCACCATGCATGGCGGGGTACAGTGCATTTGCCCCGCCATGCATGGTGGCGGGGCCAAACGGGTTAGATTTAAAATTTTTTTTTAAGACGGGTTAAATTTAAAATTTGTTTCAAATTTGGGCTAAAAATAAAAAAAAATTCGCTAAGGGCAACACATTGGAGTGGGGTGACTTAATTGCTCAGGTGAGGATAAGCCTTATGAGAACTCTGTTTGTAGATGGTAATCATCAATAAACAGATACTCCTATAAAGACTGACACTGTGGTTTTTTTTGGCCGTCCCTAATTTCCATCATCAGTATACTAGTTCTAGATAGTCGTTCCAGGAACTCAGTACTTTTGAGTTTCTAGTGTTCATGGGATCTGTTCCTCATTTTCAGGCAAGTATGGCCAATGTGAACTTGTCAGCACATGCCTACTGGACTCCTGATGCATCTTTCACTAGCTACTTGAACTATGGAGCTGCCATCAGTGAGGTATCCCTTTTCCAAATTACTATACTAGCAGTGCAAATTACTATACTAGTTGTGTTCAAAAAATTTTGCTATAATAGCAGTGCAAATGTGACTGCCAAGTCAAATTGTTGGAGGCTGCAGCTTCAGTTCTTCTCAAAGCTGCAGACATGTATGTAACTGGAGCTCTGCAAATGAACATCACAGGTGGAAGTTGATGTCCTGACAGGAGCAACCACAATTCTACGGAGTGATCTGGTGTACGACTGTGGGCAGAGCTTGAATCCTGCCGTCGACTTGGGCCAGGTTAGCTCCAATTAATGGGGGAAAACTGTTTGTGCAGACCATTGCGTCAACGAAAACGTGTTGCTCCTCTGAACAATTTTCATGATCCACCCAGATCGAAGGCTCTTTTGTCCAAGGAGTGGGCTTCTTCACCAACGAGGAGTACACGACGAACTCCGACGGTTTGGTCATCCACGATGGCACATGGACATACAAGATCCCCACAGTGGACACCATCCCAAAGCAGTTCAACGTCGAGATGTTCAACAGCGCTCCTGATCAGAAGCGCGTCCTGTCTTCAAAAGGTAAGCGTCTCTCTCTCTCTCTCTCTCTCTCTCTCTCTCTCTCTCTCTCTCTCTCTCTCTCTCTCTCTCTCTCTCTCTCTGCACAATGTTTCGTCCTCATTCCAAATCCTAGCAAACTTTCTCAGCTTTCTGAAAGCACTGCACTGGATGCTGCCCGAAACTGAAACCCTGACATGGTGTGCTGTGGATTGAACCATTTTTTCTGTTGCAGGGGCGGGCGAGCCACCGCTGGTTCTTGCATGCTCGGTGCACTGCGCCATGAGGGAGGCCATCAGGGCCACCAGGAAGGAGTTCTTGGTGTGCACTGGCTCCGCGAACTCCGCCGTCACGTTCCAGATGGACGTGCCGGCGACGATGCCCGTCGTCAAGGAGCTCTGCGGCCTGGACGTCGTGGAGAGGTACCTGGAGAGCGTGTCCGCTCCTGGCCCAACCACAGCGAAAGCATAGGTCCAGAAGGCATGCATCAGGCTGCTCCCGGCGCACTGCGTGCCAACACCAGAGACAATGCCATCACATTGCCAAGCTCGTCCAGCTCGTGCGTGTTGGGCAGGACGAGTGTGTATGTTAGAAATCTTGTGATTTTAACTGGTTTCTGAAGAAACTCTGTAATGAACTTTTGCTGATACGTGGACGTGGTAGAGTCCTAGCCGTTCCTCTGATTGAAATTACTCGATTCTTTAGTACAAAGCGTCACACTCGCGCCTCTGCATGACGTGGGATTGTGGGTGTGGAGAAGCTGATTTCTCAAAGCTGTACGTGGTGTGTGGCCAATCATATATATATATTTGTGTAAGAATAATTATCCTCAGTTTCCATTCATTAGCAAGTGGTTTTATAATTACAGGATACATCAATACATCACGACTCTTCATATCCTAAGCGCTGTTCACATTCTAGATGACTCTTCATACGCTAAGCTTTTTCATATTCTAATAATTTGCATCTCGTCCAGATCGGCGACAGATATGATTATGGAGTTTTTCTTTTTCTCTACTACCAGCCAGTAAATTCTGGATTTTGGATGGAATAATAATCTGACAGGATTTTTTTTAGGAAACTTTCAAACTTGATCGAATTTGTGCAGAAATAGCTTGAAATGCACCACCACCACCACCACTACTACTAGTTTTAAACTCAGGCAGCGCATGCGAGTGCTGACTGCTGAGTGCCGGCCCACGACCCCACTGGCGTACTGAGCTGAGTCTATGTACTGCGTTCTAGCTATAGACCCAAGCTGTATTGGTATCTACCCCATGTGGTCATAATGGGTCAATGGCATGTAGAATTTTTCACTTTGCTTGTCATACGTTTTTTTTTTGGACTCAGTTTCCTTTATAAACTTAGCTGATTTTCTTCTGCTAAGCAGAACCTTTTTCGCCGTCCTTTCTTTTTGAAAAAGAAAAACTACTGTCACTGCGCTGGATAGATAGACGAGGTCAGAGACTATGGGAGCGTGGAGATCCCATTGGTCGCGGACGTGCAGCGTCATCATCTCGCTCTCGCAGGCACCGGCGGCGTCAGCGCGTGCATCAGTGATGCGCCTCTCGGAGACTCCCAGTCCCGTGCTATATATAAGCAAAGGCATACACTGCCACGAGAGCAGAGGCGGCAGAGCACAGCAGCTGCTCCGTCGTGCACTAGGACTAGGTGCAGGCGGGAGGAGGTGGCGGCGACGGTGGTGCTGGCAGTGAACGGGCAGCAGTACGAGGCCGCCGGCGTGGACCGTGGACCCGTCGACGACGCTGCGGAGTTCCTGCGCACCCAGACGCCCGTCAGGGGCCCCAAGCTCGGCTGCGGCGAAGGTACGAGTACGTTGTACGAGCGGGCAAATGAGCACCACTGCACCAGGTTGATACACATAGATATGAAAAACCTGAGACGACCTATCGGCCAGCGGCGGCGAGCGGATAGCCGACAGGGACTTATCGGCACCAGCGCGACCGATAGGCCCATTGGCCCGACCTGCTCCGGAACCCTGTCGGCTTCTGCACAGCCGATAGGTACCTGTCGGTACTCCAGTAGCCGATAGGTCTCCGGTCGGCTATCCAACGGCCAACAGGCTACTAGATCTACAATTCTTTTTAATCAAATGCTACATTTGCAATTAATCATTAAAAATATATTATTTTAAAAAATCCGGCAACGTTGTACATTGAAGAAAAAAAATATACCAAAAGCTTGGAGCTCTGCCCCGACTTTCTTGATCGGCTTGCCGACTGGTCTGTATTCATCATCGAAAACCATTTCTTGTCTTGAGTGTATTGGCAAATAATTTCTATCAACCTTAAGATGCTCCTTCAGTGAGTACCCACAGCTAGTATCTCTAGTTCCATTAGTATATGATCCATTGATGACGTTAACCTTTGCTGGTTCATTCATGCTTTTGGTTAAGGAAGATAAGAAGGTGAACAAGAAACTGACAGCCAAACTGATCCTATACTCAGGATGTGTTGTGCCTTCTGATGGTGAAACAGTCTCTTTAAGCAACTGAACTGCTTTAAGTATAACAAAAGAGCTCACCGGTTTATCCTTCAGAAAAGCCTCTACCTTGCTAGCTCTGATGGCATGATCAATTCCATAAGCGCCGAACGCCAAGCATATATCCTCCATGAGATTCTCCCCTGAAGCTGCATCAGCCAAGAAAGCAGAATTGACATATGAGACGGCATTGCCAAATGGCCGAGGCGCTGCTCGGAATGTCTCAAAGGTGACGCCATCTGAATCCCAATTTGGGATGAATATGCTCATCAGCAGGGTCCTAGAATCACATGGACACTGCTGCAAGAACTCCTCCAAAGTAAGGCACAACCTTTTGGAAGCCACCTGGATTGTGACTGTTGTACCTGCAGCTAGTAGTACAGTTGCTATGTCTTACTCAAATGACAACTTCTGTGCTATGATTATGTTGCCACCTGTGGTTGCTGTGTTCCGAACAAATGGTGAAGCCACTTTGCTTAGGTGATCGGCAATTTTTCTGAAGACCAGATTTCCATCTGACAACACCTCAATGGCTTTAGAGATGGACACAACTGATCCAAGCTCAATTCCCTTGCTGCTGCTGATGATGACTGATAGCTCTGGGATTCCTTTAATGTCAATGTACTTGTCATAGAGGTCCTGATCCTTGTACACTCCAGACCCAGTGTTTGAAGCCACAATCTTCACAGAATTTTCATCAAACCAGTTGGAATCAAACAACCTGTGGAGCTCTTCAATGCTTTCAGGGTGGTACCAGTCGTCACTGGAGACTGCCATTGCAGCACCATTTGCATTCTCCCTGGAGGCCTGGAGGACTTGATCTCAGACTTGAGGAACTCCGGGAAGGTGCAGATTGCGCCACTATTGTAGCCAGGTAGTTTGCTGACAGTAGCAGGTTCATTGCCCTTCCTCCAGAAGCAGTTGAGACCCAGATCCTCAAGGTTCACGTCTGCCGCGAAGCTCTTGCAGGCGTCGACGGCGGGCCTGTATCCGGTGCACCGGCACAGGTTGCCAGACACGGCCTTTTCAACCTCCGAGGTGGTGAGCTTGGAGAAGCCCGTGGGTGGGGTAGGACGGCTGGCCACCTTGTCGGCCTTGACCAGCGCGGAGAAGATAGACATACAGATATTATATATGCCCGGCGTGCAGAAGCCGCACTGGGAGGCGTGGAAGCCCGAGAGACGCTGCTGCACTGCGTGGTAACCATCCTTGGTGTTGCCAATGCCCTCGCTCGTGGTCACCGAGCAGCGGTCAATGCTACGGAGCAGTGTCAGGCAGGAGCTCGCTGAGAACTCGGTCACCTCGTCAGTGGCCGGGTTGTTACTGGGAGACGAGGACCACGCACGCACATCTGTTATCAACATTTGTATCTCTTATATGTTTATTATAAAAATATGTTTTAGAGAAATTTTAGAATGGTTAGAAAAAATATAGACCATCCATCGGGAAAAATCAAACAGTAGAAAAACAAGAGGTACCAATATGAAAGTATTCAGAAGTACTAAATAAGTAGGGACAATACCAAAATTAGTGGGACCGGTACTAAAATAGGTGGGCCACATCTAGTTTTTTATTGTTTTGTTAAGTCATTTTGTAATCTCCCTCGAGGGTAAAACTGGAATTTGCCATCCGGATCATTGCTGGACCTTCGGCCGTCTCCGCCCGCCGGACCGCTCACGCATCCCCGGAGGCCACGGCACAGGGCAGCCGAGGAGCGGTGGCCTCGTGCGCAGCTCCAGCTTGGCGTTCCTGCACACGGGCACCGGTGCTGATGCTGCGCTGGCCACGCCCCTCTCCTGGGCTCCTGCAAGTCTGGAAGAGCTGTGCCTCTTGTTCAACTCCGGCAAGGCAGGCATGTTCGCACTCTCGGAATTCGATCTAGACTACGCCGTACTAGCACTGCTGGGAGCTGAACGGAAGCTAAGGGAACACACGAGCAGAAGGAACGCTAGGCCGAGCTTGCAGGCCACTAGATTCTTGACCTTGCCATGATCCCGTCGTTCTGCGCAGGCAGCCGCCGCAGCCCGGCCCTTGCTGTTCTTGACGGTTGTCGAGCGAGAGCTTTACCTTGCCGTTCTTGACCATTGTCGAACGAGAGCTTTAAGAGATTGAGCAGTTGATGAGCTGCACCGGGATTGTTCCGGCGAACTCGTTGCTGGAGAGCGCGCGTCAGTTCACCGATCTGGGGCAGCGAGCCCAGCCAGTCCGAAACCGCCCCTGACAGACGGTTGTGGCTGAGGACGACGAGGCTGAGCTGTTTGCACTATGCGAGCATCGCCGGGATGCTGCCGGTGAGCGCATTGCTTGACACGTCTAGCAACGTCAGCATGGCGATGCCGCCGAGCGACGGCAGAATCGGTCGGCAGAGCATGTTGCAAATAATTACCAGTATATCCTTAATAATAAAAATCAAATTTTGTAAATAATCTTTCTCAATTAAGTGACTACAAAATAGGAACAACGAAAGTACCAAGAAGTACTGTAGTACTTTCCCAACCACCGTAAAAGACCTCTATGTTTTATTATGAGGAATTTTGTGGTGCTTAATCTAATTATACTTATTGCACATCATAAATATTAATAACTTTTTTTTGTATATATTTAGTCAAAAGTTTGACTCTTTGCAAAATGAAGTGTGCAATTATTTTGGGATGGAGGCTCTTTATTTTTCACTGAATACATATATAGGACTACAGAAGGACTATCTTATCATTTCATTTTAGATAAAAATGCAAAAAAATGATGCTATTTTTAATTAAAAAAGTGCAAGAGGTTAGCGCAATCGTGCCGTGCAAATTGCACACCGTTGCTTCTTTCAAAATAAAAGAAAAAATAAGAAGAGTTTCCAAGACTAATCTATCTATCTGTGTATGAAAATCTTTGCTTCATGCGCCTGTTAATTTTTCAACATGAAGCGCAATTTGCTTTCTTATATTTTATCTATTTGGAGAGGTTTCTTCATTCTTTTCTGAATTCTGACGCTGGCTCCTTATTGGTGGGGCATCGAGGCACACAGGTTAGATGAAAAATGAAACTAGTAAAAGTTGGCCCGTTTCAAGAACACCTAGGACTTACTATAAATGGACGGTGTGGGCAAGGTCTGTTTGAATCTTCTAACAAAAATGAGAATAAGGTAGAAGAAATAAAATAGGCAACGTACAAATTTCTAATCTGTACCACATGATGATGTTGTTCAAGGGGGCGCGGGGGAGTGGGAGGCGGTTGGCGAAGCTACGTGAAGGCGTCAGGGTCCACCGACCCCGACGATTTTCTGGTCACGTCTTAGAGCTAGCGTTTTTTGGCCAGCTTGGACCCAGTAAAAAATATGTCTGACCCCGGCAACAATTGGCCGCCCAGCAGTCTATTGAATGGCCCGCATCTTCCACTTCCTGGAACGTGATTATGTTACGTGAATGCTATAGGAGATACTGTACAGGCAGCAGGCCAGAAGGCCCAACGTTGCCTCTGCTACAGCCTGGACTGGTCACGCGTTTTCTTCCGACCTTTCGTCCTCGTGCCCACCAGCCGCTCCTTTCGTTGGTTCTCCATCCCAGGTAAACCGCAAATCCCAGCACCAGCGGCGAGCTCACGACTTGCCGGTGGCTGGCGGCGTCGCGGCGATAAGCTCTCCGCTCTGTTCATCTCCATCTGCTGTCGGACTCCAGGTAACCAAATACCCAATTTTGCAATTGATAATTAACAATCATGTTTGAACTATGAGGGCTTATGATTTTATTCTGCTATAGAATTCGAACTCAGAAATCTGATAGGACATTTGCTTTGTAGCAAATAACGTGGTGTTTCGTTCCGGAAAGACAGGATATTTGACTTTTTCCTTTGGTCTATCGGCTTCTCAAGCCACTACTGCATGTTCTTCCTCTCACCACCGCATCGGTGGACAGGTGCTTTTCGCTAATGATGAAAATTATGGATAAAACTAAGAAATCGTATGCGAGATGGATTTATGAATGATTGTATCATATGCTTCGTAGAACAAGGATTTCTAGCTACTGTTGTGTCGGTATTGGCTGTTTTCTATTTATATAATATCGAAACTTGAGGTCTTTTGTTAGGATGGTCCAGCTACAACTGTTTTAAGTTGATTTCCGTGGAGCTCGATAGAAGTGCGTTGTCTGTATAATTTAACTCTTCTTCTTAATACAATGATACACAAATCTTTCGCGTATTCAAGAAAAAAAGGATTTCTAGCTACAATTTCAAATGTTATAGTTCGCTTTCACAAGATAGAGGATCATAGTCATAGAGGGAACCTGTAGTAGGTAATTACTATTGTGAAAAATTTATTTTATTATAATATCCGGTTGTTATTCAGTTTGATGTTATACATGGTATTTATATATATTATCGTGATCGTTATTTTTTCCATTTGATGTTATATATGATATTATATCATCGCAACCTATAACTTAGTCCGTGAGTACTGACCCCGACGACTATTTATCCTGGCTTCGCCCCTGAAGACGGACATGATAATAGTAGGTGGGCGACACCCTATGAAAGCAAAGTACTCTGTTGGGTTAAAATCAGATGGCAAGATCACAGCCCTACACCTAGACCTTGGTCTCAATGCTACAATATGAAGGACCGAAAATGGCAACCAGAGGGGGTGGGGGGGTTTTGAATTGGAGCCTCAAATTTCTTTCGAAACTTTCGACCACTATCCCAAAATCAACTCCAAAAGGCACACAAACAAAATCTATAAAAACACGAGCCACCAAAAGTCAAGAGATCATAGAAAAGTTCCTTAGATCGCTAGAAACCCAACGCAAAAGACAGAACTCGAATTGGAGATCGAACGGGCGAGAAACGAACAAAACAGAGAGTTGCGGACTGTCCGCTACACTACCCTGGACAGGCCGCTACAGTATGCTACAGTGCCCAGACAGTCCGCATTTCAAAAATTAGAAACCGAACTTCGCGGAAAGGAAAAAGTCTAATTGACCCCCTCAACTATTGGGGTAGTCTACTTTACCCCCCAAACTATGAAACGGTCTAATTTACCCCCTGAACTTTGCAAAACCGGCCAAATCACCCCCTTGAGCGGTTTTGGGCGGTGGTTTTGCTACAGTAACAGCGGTTTTGCTACAGTAACGGCGGTTTTGTCTTTTCCTTTTTTATTTATTTCGTCTGAATCTTTGAAAAATCATAGTAAATCACAGATAAATCATAAAATGGAAAATCCAGTTTTGTTGGACTCCATATGAGTAGATCTATATAGTGAACTTATAATATAGTATACTTTAATACAAAGTTTTTGTTGTATGAATTATTCAAATTAATTACAGAAAAAAATAGATCAAAATTTACAGCAAAAACTTTGTACTAAAGCATGCTATATTATAAGTTCACTGTGTAGATCTACTCATGTGGAGTCCAACAAAATTAGATTTACTATGTTTTTTCAAAGATTCAGACGAAATAAATAAAAAAGGAAAAAGACAAAACAACTGTTACTGTAGCAAAACCGTTGTTACTGTAGCAAAACCACCGCCCAAAACCGCTCGAGGGGGTGATTTGGCCGGTTTTGCAAAGTTCAGGGGGTAAATTAGACCGTTTCATAGTTTGGGGGGTAAAGTAGACACCCCCTAATAGTTGGAGGGGGTCAAGTAGACTTTTTCCTTCGCGGAAACAGTTCTGTTCTCGGTCTGAAAACCACCGCTACAGTCCCCCAGACAGTCCGGGCTTAGGGGCCAGACAGTCCGCAAGTACAGACACCGTGCAACAAAGAAAGCATAGAAAAAATCCCGACTCCTGGACTGTCCGCTACAGTACTCCGGACAGTCCGCGAATCGCGAATCAGCAAGAAAGAGAGCTCCGAAAATTGCCTCCTCACTTCGATCTTTCGATTTGCGGCCAAACCTTCACCAACTGCCACGAAACTTTGTGAGCGTGATCACAAGACAGTAGGGGAGCTACCTCTAAGAGGTCATTGCCCAATTTGAAACCAATCAACGGAAAATCGAAAGGGAACGAAAAATACAGGTTTTTGAGACCTAGACCAAGAAATCACCCTATCTGCGGGCTCGTGAGGAATTGGTTGATTTCCTTCGGTGGAAAGGCTCAACTGATGTCATAGCTCAAATCAATGCAAAAAGAACGGATCAAAAAGGTCTAGAAACGAAGAATCGGCTCAAGAACGAGAAGAGGAAGAAGAACGCGAAGAACACAACACAAATCACAAGAATAAAACTTCTTCCAAATCCCGGAGGACACAAGGAGGATTCGGGACCTCCTTTCCCACTTGAATTCTTGATTCTTACACTAAACACATGGATTAGTGGACCTCTCTCTCACAAGCACCTAAGGGGAGGGGAAACCCTAACGAAGGATGAAAGAAAATTGAAATGGAGGAGGTGAGGGAGATGGGGGCTCCCTCATCCTATTTAACAGGGCTATTACACAATCCCAGTTTTGCCCTTAGATACAATTGAGTCAAACCAATTAGCCCAAGGGCGTTATGGTCCAACTCGGTGTCATCTCCATCCGACGGCCACCGCGTCTCCTCATCAGTAGCTTCGCCTCGACGCGAACTCCCCGAAGCCGCCACGTGCCGTCTGTTCCTCCTCGGAACCTCAGCCCGGGTTTTGAGGCCCAAACCCGTAAACCCGCTACCGATGGTTTTGAGGCCCAAACCACCAAACCCGCTCGCGAGTAGCGTACTCCATACGCGTCTCCCGCTGCTTGACACGTGTCACCGCCGTCCTCGACTAGCCGGTCGCCAAGTCCTCTGAGCCCCGCTCGACTTGCACGTCCTCCGTCTTGACTCGGTCAACACGGTCACTCCTATGTACACTTGCGCTTGTCGATGTTCCAGATGTCAGCCACCGCGGCTGGTCACCCGGCCTCCTGGTCCCTCGGTCCAAGCCTCATGTCCGCCCTTCACCACTCCCGGTCCATCGGCACGGCACGTCTCTACTTGACCTTCACCCTGCTGTCGACCACCGCCTCTGAGCTCCACACCTGCACAACACAAGCCAAGAGACATGTCGCACGCATAGCTTTCACCATGGTAGGGTTAGTCACCACTCAACATTCTTCGTGGATCACGTTAACAATCACTCATCACAAAACAAAACACAAGGGCACATTTCAACCTTGTGTTTGCCAAATAGCATCGCATCTTAGTGCAATATTGCCAACTAATATCATAAGCAGTTTCATAAAGTATAACTGGGGGGCTCTTGCATTTGACATCAAGCTCTGCAAGACAAATGTCTCATTAGACAACAATGTGGGCTCTTGGAGATGTGCAGGGATCATTTATTGCAGAAGCCATCATTGAGCATGTTGCATCGGTGCTCTCAGTTGATACTAACACCATTAGGAGGAAGAACCTTCATGACTTCAAGAGCCTTGCAGTGTTCTACGGAGAAAGTGCGGGTGAAGCTTCCACATACACCCTAGCCACCATGTTTGATAAGCTGGCCTCGTCTCTAGACTATCAGCACAGAGCTACAATGGTTGAGCACTTCAATAACAGCAACAAGTGGAGGAAACGTGGCATTTCTTGTGTAGCTATCACATTTGAGGTGCTGCTTCAGGTTGCTCCAGGCAAGATGTCTATCATGAATGATGGTCCAATTGCTGTTGAGGTTGGAGGGGTTGAGATCAGCTAGGGCTTGTGGACCAAAGTGAAGCATATGACAGCATTCAGGCTAGGACAACTGTCACTACCAGGGACGGGATTATTCCTGGCGGTTTTCAGTTTTCCTGATGGTTTTATATAAACCAACAGAATTGGGTGCGTTCCTGTCGGGCTGAGAAAGGCCGACAGGATAGACCTCAACTATTCCTGTCGGCTGTTGATGCACCATCAGGAGTTAGAAAAACCGTCAGCAACTATTGGGTACCACAATTAGGGGTACCCAAATTGTGATGAAAAATCACCCGGCCTCCCCATTTAAGGGAAAAGATCAACAAAAGAGAGACGGGCTAAACTCTCCCTTGCTGGGCCTCCAGCAAGATATGTGAGCGAACTAGCCCATCCCCTCACTTCATTCGAGCCTCACTCAGAGGGGTCTCGGAATACCTCCGATTCGCCCGAGGCCTCCGCCATGGGGTCTCGGACACAGGCTGACCCCCGGCAACATCACCGCATCGCCCGAGCCCCAGAGGTGGCATTGACTGTCTCCGACTCGCCCGAGACCGGCCTCTAACGTCGCTCCCCCATTGGTGCGCTTGAGACCCCCTATGACGTCACCCATGTTCTCGCGTCTGCCCAACCAGACAGACTGGGAATGACCGGGGTCAAATCACCACGCCATCGACTGCAATAGGCATGAGGAAGAGCTGCTGACCACTATGCCACCCATACTGGCACTATACACACGATTCATGCCTACGCAGTGCACGGAACAACTATCCTAGGCCACTATTCCCATGATCGGGATAAGGTTGCACCGCATTTCCCGCCTCCGAGGCATCGGCCCTCTAAGCCAAGTCAAACTACAAGGACGAATACGCCACGCCGGCTACAGGACCAGGTATGACAAGGCACGTCGCTACAATACCAAAAGACAGAGACCACTCCTTCAGCAGTGGCACACATGCCGGGACATGTAGCAGCAGTGCCAAAAGTACCGACGCCATGCCTCCATAGTACAGGCCACGTCGCCACCAGATAAGGCCCTTCCGAGGCCTCCAGGCTCCTTCACCAGCAAGGTCACACCGTATGCCAACATCATGTAACCCTGCACCTCCTTGAGACTATAAAAGGAGCATGCAGGGATCCTTCCAAGACAACTGAACCAACTAGAGACAACCAAACTGAAGACAGACCGAAAGAAGAACCACCACAGCAACACAACGCAAGATACGAGCAGGGAACTCTCCTGGACCTTGCGAGGTCACCAGCAGAGTCGCACACACCCACTTTCTCCACTCACGCCTTGAGACTTGGGAGCTCCTCCCTCTCTCACGTCCGCTTGTAACCCCTACTACAAGCACTTCGGTGCAAGATAATACAGAACTCTCCCCCCACTGGACGTAGGGCATTTCTCGGCCCGAACCAGTATAAATCGCATGTGTTCTTCTTGCACACCATCCGGACTCCCGACGCGTAGACACTCATTACTCGTTGGTGCTAGGACCGCCGTTTCTTACACCGACAGTTGGCGCGCCAGGTAGGGGAGAGTTTGCGCATCACGACTAACCATGTCCGTAGGGTCCCGAATGGCTACATCATCTCACCTTCATCCGACGAGTATGTTCTCGGTGGCCAGAGGCAACGTCAGCCTCACCCCGGGCTCCCACATCTGGTTTGGGAGTCTCGAGTTCATCATCACCAAGGAAGGCAACGACCTTGACCTCGTCCCACCAACCAACAAGCCTGCCGACTTCCCCGAGCCCGTAGATGACCTATGACGCCGTTCTGATGAGCTGAGGAACACATGGCCAAACAAGTTCAGCCTGCCTGGTCTATCGCAAGCTGCTCAGGCCTGCCACAACAAAAAGGTTCACAGGCCATCGGCAAATGCTCACCATCTCAGCCCCGAAGCAGGTGAAGTACCAGAAGATCTACCGCAACAGCTCGGACACGCCATCGCTGACACCCTGGCATCGACGGAGACGAGCTCTAACTCTGACTTAGAAGACAACTATGATGACAACTACCAAGGCAGCACCGGCTTCGTTGAACTTCAGAGGATGCAACGCTTTTTACACGTCAGCGACTACCTCCTCGACGACGAGCCGCTCCACGACGATTTCATCGATCGCTTCGACGGCTACGAGCTATCATGGCCGTAAAAGGGACAATCAGGCCCCGACACAGCATTCGGTTTGCCGAGCCTGCCCCCCATTATCTTCATCGTTAATACCGCTTTTACTCGCTCTTGAAAGTCTCTATGAACTGATGTTTTTCTTTTTAAATCCCTTGTAATACCGTGTGTATAAATGCATCATGCGCGTGCATCATACATGCCTCATACGTACATTCTGCATATGTCGTACCGCAGCATCTACACACGGTCCGAACCCGGGCCTAGAGTTCGTAGGCTGGCCTTATGAAGGGGTTTCGACAGCTGCTCCAATCCAAACAGAGTGAGGGATGGTACGCGGGGAGTGGCACGATAGAGGCCAACACCCAGGTGCCTCGAAACACCATGCGGGACTCCCCAAACCATGTTCAAGCCTTGACGCACACTGATTTAAGGGTTTTTCATCGGAGAAAGGTGACGAGCCACCGGGGTTGTACCGGAACGACCCTGGTTACCCGGAATCAGTCATCGAGGGTATGAGGTCGGTCACTAGATACCTACGTCGGATCCCCAGTGAACGGGATCCGGGACCTCACTTGAAATAAAATACCCGCTAGCAACTCAAACGGACACCATGAAAAATGGCCCTACTCGAGAGGGATGACATGCCGCTGTCCAACCCCTCCTTCTTTGCGAAAAAGATGCGAGAGGGGAGTGCATTGGGCCTCCTGACCGGATCAAATCCACTGGTCTTGATTTTTGGAAGACCAGTTTCATATGCACGGCCTACCGAGGCCCGTCGAGACCTAAAGAATGGGGACAGATCACCCAGAGCCCAGAAGGTGCCCTAGGGGCAAAAAAGTCCGGCCGAGGGACGTCCCATCCGCATGCCAATCTCAGGCGTCGCTGACCTCGCCTCAGAGCATGGAGCGACAGGGGTCGCCTCAACATTGAGACCCTAACCACGTCTCGGGGCACGTGCCTGCCTTAGGAAATTCCGCCACGCACGCCACCGGCGATGCTCCAGTGGCCTTCCTTACTAACTAAACGAATCTCACAAAATGAATGGCAAAAGAGCTTAAAACTACTGCGATTAATCCATTTCATCATACTGATAAAATAAAAGACACCATGCGTCGACAACCGATAAATCTAACAAAATAAAAAAGGAAAAAACCCTAAGGGGCAGTGTCGCGGGGGTGGGGGGCTCCGCGATGATCTGCTGGGCAGGGACGAGGGCGGCCACCGCCTCCTTGGTCGGGTCGTAGCACGAAACCAGGTCCTCGTGGAGGCGCAGAGGCTCCTCCGTAGGAAACCCGTCGACCTCGGTGAGGTCAGCTCCCACCGACAGCTCCGCCATTGCCAGGGAAACCCCGGCGCTGCGGCGGACGCCGCTCTCGATGGCAGCGGTGACGCGATGGCGTGCGGCCCAGAGCCGGTCCTCCCTGGTGCCCGGGGCAATCCCCAGGTAGTCCAAAAAAGCATCGACCGCAGTGCGGAGGCCCTCCCGCTCCACGATCACCTCTGACACACACAAAATTGCACTCACGATTAGAAAAAAGCACCGAGCTATAGACGAAGAAGGAAGAAGACAGAAGAGAAGAAATACTCACCAACGCCATGGCAGTCCGCGTCGCCCAGCTGACGGAGGAGGACGTTCGCCCTCCCCTTGACGTCTGCTGCCGCCGCACGGACGAGCACCCGCTCCTCCACCTGCTCCACCCTTGGCCCCGACTGGCCGGCCTGAGCCCTAGGGAGGGCATAATGAGGACGAATGCTCCCCATCGAGATGCCGCCAGTACGTAGCAGGCGGCCCTCCTGTGAAAACCCGATCGTCCGTCCGGCGACGCTACGCCGCCGGGGGACCGTCCACCTCTTTGGATCGCTGCGGAGAGTTGTCGCACGCCATTGAGATCATGGGATTGTGCTAAGAGATGGTGGAAGAAGAAAGTGGAGAGTGGAAGGTGGCAATAGGTGTGGGAAGAACAAGTGCCGAGCTAGGTATAAATAGGATCCAAGCAACCGTTCGGCCGCGCAGCCGCCTAGGATCATCAATGCGATCTTGGAGCTCGAGCCGACGTTCCCACTTCCCGCTAAAAACTGAGTAATGGAACCGCCCCCTCCACTTCTCTCGATTAAATCTCGACGCTCCCACTCATTGTATTGCACCCGTCTAACTTCCGAAACCATGGATTCCCGAACGAACGATGGGCCTCATAAGAGATGAACATCCTCCAAACAAAGTCTCGTCCAGAGGGGCCTTCCCCGAACTCAATTAGGATCCATGTAAAAAACCACTTGGTAATGGCCAGCTGGGCCCATCGACCTCTGGTCAAAACCAAGGAGCCTAAGGGCAAAAGCCGCAGGAGCGGAAGCAGGCTAAGCCATCACAAAGTAAATGGGCCTGGTGGCTCACCCCTTCGGGGGGTTGGTCGAAGGAATCGTCCCTCCAAGACCCCCCGGACTGTTGTAAGCCATAGGGCTCGGGGGCTAGTCCTACCATGCCAGTATAGCGAAAAACCAAAATCATCTTCGACCCCATACACTCTTACTTCACTCTGGGCCCCTCTGCGGCCAAGCCCGAGCAATAATGCCCGGGACACCCCCAAGCCATACCCGGGACCCCGTAGGCGTCAACCAGTGGGATCCCATCGGAGGGAGGCACCGAGCTCTCAGAGCCCATCAAATGATTTTGAGGCCCACTGAACGACCCTCGGATAACCTGGAACAAGCCTTTGACAGACCTCTCGCCACGAGCAAAGGCTCGGGGGCTACCTTTGAATTAAGGACGAGGCCTCGGATTTGCACCCCACACAAAATCAAGACCTTGGAAGCATATCCTATCCTTCCAAGGCCTCGGGGGCTACACCCGGCGAGTGCGCTCGTGCGCACCTCCCGGAAAAAAGCAACACAAAGGCAAGCCGAGGCCCCGGCGATGACCCGACTAGAAGCCCAACAAAGAGAAAACCCGACGTACAGCCTCTGAAGGAGTATCCCTACTCCTCCACAGTCTCGGGGGCTACTGTCGGGTACCACAATTAGGGGTACCCAAATTATGATGAAAAATCACCCGGCCTCCCCATTTAAGGGAAAAGATCAATAAAAGAGAGACGGACTAAACTCTCCCTTGCTGGGCCTCCAGCAAGACATGTGAGCGAACCAGCCCATCCCCCACTTCATCTGAGGCCTCACTCAGAGGGGTCTCAGAACACCTCCGATTCGCCCGAGGCCTCCGCCCTGGGGTCTCGGACACAGGCCGACCCCCCGCAACATCACCGCCTCGCCCGAGCCCCAGAGGCGGCATTGACCGTCTCCGACTCGCCCGAGACCGGCCTCTAACGCCGCTCCCCCATTGGCATGCTCGAGACCCCCTATGACATCACCCACGTTCTCGCATCTGCCCAACCGGACAGACCGAGAATAACCGGGGTCAAATCACCACGCCATCGACTGCAACAGGCATGGGGAAGAGCTGCTGACCACTATGCCACCCATACTGGCACTATATGCACGATTCGTGCCTGCGCAGTGCATGGAACAACTGCCTTGGGCCACTATTCCCATGATCGGGATAAGATCGCACTGTATTTCCCGCCTCTGAGGCCTCGACCCTCTACGCCAAGTCAAACTACAAGGACGAATACGCCACGCCGGCTATAGAACCAGGTATGACAAGGCACATCGCTAAAATACCAAAAGATAGAGATCACTCCTTCAGCAGTGGCACACATGCCAGGACATGTAGCAGCAGTGCCAGAAGTACCGACGCCATACCTCCACAGTACAGGCCACGTCGCCACCAGATAAGGCCCTTTCGAGGCCTCCAGGCTCCTCCACCAGCAAGGTCATACCGTATGCCAACATCATGTAACCCTGCATCTCCTTGAGACTATAAAAGTAGCATGCAGGGATCCTTCCAAGACAACTGAACCAACTAGAGACAACCAAACCGAAGACAGAGCGAAAGAAGAACCACCGCAGCAACACAACGCAAGATACGAGCAGACAACTCTCCTGGACCTTGCGAGGTCACCAGCAGAGTCGCACACACCCACTTTCTCAACTCACGCCTTGAGACTTGGGAGCTCCTCTCTCTCACGTCCGCTTGTAACCCCTACTACAAGCACTTCGGTGTAAGATAATACAGAACTCTCCCCTGCACTAGACGTAGGACATTTCTCGGTCCGAACTAGTATAAATCGCAAGTGTTCTTCTTGCACACCATCCGAACTCCCAACGCGCAGACACTCATTACTCGTCGATGCTAGGACCGCCGTTTCTTACACCGACAGCAACTGCAAAAAAATCCTGTCGGTTGCAAGAAAACCGACAGGAATAGTTTTCCTGTCGGCTAGCAAACCGACGGGAACTCACTTTCGTCCGCACAATGGAAGCCAAAGCCGTTGCGTGCGGGTGGGCTGGGTGGCTCCGAACACGAAAAAAACGCTCGTTGGGCCTGCGCTACTGGGCATATGCCCCCACCCTATAGATTTCCATGCAGCCCGAGGCACGACGGCCCGGCCCATGGCCCGAGATTTTGGCCCGGCCCAAGCCCGGCCCGGCCCGAAGACGCTCGGGCCCGGGCTGGCCCGGCCCGGAGCTCAGGCCGTGCTTGGGCTGACTTCTGAGCCCGTGGGCTGGCACGGCCCGGCCCGAGAAACAGACGGCAGCCCGACAGCGGCCCGAAGCCTGTCTCTGCCTCCCCTCCTCCCCCGGCCTTCCAACGGCCCAGCGCCCCAGCCCACTTGCGCGGCTCCATATATAAGGAGCACAGCCAGGGTCCAGGAGAGCCGCAGCGCGCTCGCTCCAAACCCTAACCTAATCCAGTTCCCACCCGAGCCGCGCCGCTTTCGTCCTCTTCGTTGTTTGCTCTCGCGGTCTCGCCTCGCTCGGCTCAAGCAGTGAAGCTTCGCCTCTCGCCGGGCCGATCTCGCCTCATCCGCCGTCTCTGGTCCGCCGTCCCTGACGCCGGTGGCCCCGTCCCGCCTCTCTTACCCCTCGCTCTCATTCTCAAGTCTCAACCCTCTAGATCTGGTCATGTGAGTAAGTGAGATCTCGTCCCTCCGCCGCTCGCCGTCCTCGCTAACGGAGTCGTCTTCTCCATTGGCTCGGGGTCCTCGTCTTCTCCGGCACTGGGCTCCGGTTGCGCAGGTGAGCTCGAACCCTAACCCTAACCCTAACCCTAACCCTAACCCTAACCTGTTCTCTATTTCTTTGATCCGTCTCTGACTCTTGGTTTCCCTCGTCCTCCTCTTTTGCAGGTCGGTAGCTGATGCTTCGTCCTCTAGCTGTGGTGGCGTAGAGCGAGCGAGGCGGCCACCCGCACCGTCGAGGAACCGGGCTGGAGAGGCCATGGCCGCAGACGATGGTGATCGTCTGCCTGGCCTGGACCCCGAGGGTGAGGATGATGACGACCTCCGTGACGATGCGATGGCCGTGTTTGGGATCGATGTTGGAGACGGCCCTGTTGCTGCGGCTCCCATCGACCTGGACGGCGAAGATGGTGGAGGGGCAAACTCCAACGGCTCTGCTCCTTCTGTTGCTGCTGCGGGTAATGGTAAGCCTCCTAGTAAGCGCACATCTCCTGTCTGGGAAGATTTTGAGAAGATATATGAGGATGTGGATGGAGTATCGACTGTCACTAAGGCTACCTGCAAAATTTGTAGAAGTACTTTGTCTGCTAGATCTGTTTCTGGTACTGGTCACTTGAAGAGGCACCAAAAATCTTGTAAGGCCAAAGTTGAACAACGTGCTAGGGTTCAGTCTAGGCTTGCTTTGAATCCTGATGGTTCTGTTCATAACTGGACCTATAAACCTGATGTTGCTAGACTTGAACTGTGTCGCTTGATTGCTAGGCTTGATCTGCCATTATGTATAGGTGAGACAGATGCCTTTGAAGAGTACATTCAACGTGCTCATAACCCTAGGTTTCAAGTTGTCTCTAGACAGACCACGACTAGAGATCTCTCTAAGTTTTTTACTGAACGTCGTAACATTCTTAAGAATTCTGTGTTGCCTGGTGCTTTCTCTGTTTCTCTGACCTCAGACATTTGGTCTGGGAATGCCAAGGAGGATTACATTAGTGTTGTGGCTCATTATGTTAGTGCTGACTGGGAAATGCAAAAAAAGGTAATTGGGCTGAGGTTGATTGAGGTAAAGCATACCGGTGAGAACGTTGCTGAAAAAATTGCTTCTGTGGTTCAGGAGTTTGGATTGCTTGATAAGATTTTAGCTGTTACTTTGGACAATGCATCATCTAATGCTAAGGCTATGGATACTTTGACTCCTATGTTTGCTGGTTACTTGGGTTCTGAGCCTGCACCTGAGCCTGATAATCCTCATAATCGCATATACAATCTTGTTCAAGAACCTCTACCTTGATGAAGATGCAACTGGAACCCCTTCTACCAGCACTACTGCCTCTGCATCTGTTGCTTCTGCTTCTGGCACTTGATTTAATGTGAGTTGTGAACTTGTGAATCTTTACAGTGGATCTGTTCCTTCTCTGTTGCTTCTGCTTCTGGCACTTGCTTCTACCAGCTCTACTCTTTTGCAGGTTGCAGCATGACAACCAAGCCATGGACCTCCTTTTGTGGGACTGGGAGTCTGGGACTCCTTCTGTGACTACTTTTGGCACTTGATGTTATTGTGAGAGTTGTGAGAGACTTGAGAGTGCTTTCTCTGTTATTTGTATGACTGTGCTGTACTCTTTAACTTTGTGAACCTATGAACCTATGAAGTATGAACTCATGAGCTGTGCTGTACTCTTTTCCTTTGTAGGGTTTCTCACAAGGGTGAGTTTTACCTACAAAGGTTTTTAATGAGGCAGCATTGCACAAACAGCTCAATTCTGTGAATTCTGTTAATTCTGGCTGTGAATTCTGTGAATTCTGTAAATTCTGTGAATTTTTGTGAATTTTGTGAACTTGTGAATTGGGATTGTGTTTCTGTGATTTTTTATGAATTTTCTTTGATCGGGCTGTGGGCCGGCACGGCCCGTAGTTTTTGATCGGGCTGTTCGGGCGGCACGGCACGTTTTTTGGCCCGAAGGGCCGTGCCTGGGCTCAAAACAAAGCACGAGGCCCGTTAAGGCACGGCCCGAGAGGCACTGCGGGCCGTGCCGGCCCGATAGCCTTCGGGTCGTGCCTACCTCGGGCCCGGGCCGGGCCGGACCGGGCCGACCCGATGGCCATCTATACCCCCACCCTCCCAAAACCCTAAATCCATTCTATCCGCTCCCCACCTTACCCATTCTATCACGCACCCCTTCCAGATGCCGCCGCTGCTAGTGCGCCTCCCGCCCCTGCGCTGCGAACCGCGCCGCCACCAGCGCGCCTCTCACCCCTTCGCCGCCACCGGTAGAGCCTTGCCCCCATGCCGACCTCCACTCACCCCATGCCGCAGCTCCCAAGGACTCCTCCCATCCCCGCAGCTGCCGCCCCAGGGCCTCCACGCACCGTCTAGCTGTCGCCGTTGCGAGCCCTAGGGGCGCCTCCAACACCCGCGAAGACCATGGCAAGCCGAGGAAGACGCCGCCACCTACGTCAAGGAAGAGCAGGCGCTGGTGCTTGAACGCCGGCCCTCCACAGATCTGGCCCTCACCGCCTTGGAGGTGCCGGACTCGGCCACTACACCGGTGGATCTAGCTGCGGACGCGGTAAAGAAAGGTAGAATACGCCCAGGTCAGTTCTTGCGCGAAGACCCTCACCCCTCTTATAGATCTGTGTCATGTGGTGGCCTGGTGGGCAGCTGCTTTACTGATCTGTGTCGTGATGGAGCAGCTTTAGGAGCAGCAGCGTGATGGGCATAGTGGAGGGGTGGCTGCTGTTGGCTTGAGCATGGTGGCATAGCAAGCGGATCCCATATCAAGTCGAGCAGATTCCTGATTTTTTTCCATGTAGCATTTGATTGTTGCATTGATTTTATCTTCCATAGTTCTTGTTCTGTCTAGACTTCGGATTATTAAAGAAGTAATGGAATTACTCATATGTGATATGTCCTTGTAGTTTAGCTTGTCATACCAAACTAGAGCAAATTCATTATTATTACTTTATTAGTCATATATCCTGTGAATGGCTTTAGTATTTGCATGAGTTTTGTTTTCCTTGCTTGCTACAGCTAGTTACAGCCACTCTGTGTTTAACAGGCAGCCCATCCATGAAGATATAATTAGTATTATTCATGGCATGTATACAAAGGATGGATTATCTCTTGCTGAAGCATCAAGAATAGTAGATGCATTTCCAAACCAGTAAGTGTATATATTCCTTTTGGGCAATTCACAGTTATTTAAAAACTTTCTACTCTTCATTGGGCCACTGAGAAAATAATTTATGCGTTTATGCCCACTTTGATTCTTTGACTTGGATAATCCTTTTGCCTTTATTTTCTCTGAGGTGTTGCTTACTAAAAGTATTAGTACTGGTTTGACAACCTACCTGGTTTGTATTGTATTTCTTTGTAATCGTACTCTTCATCCATTAATGAGACTGCAATAGCAATAATTTGGTGCTAATATTTCTCCCACAGTACCCCCTTGTACTGGTACCCTGAGAGAAATATGAGCACAAATTTCAAATTTTGATGCACCCTCCACATTGTCCACCATGTTACCATGTTTACGGTCATTTATTTTCCCTCAAAATATTGGGCCCCTTTCCACAATTTCAGGATTGCTAGTGGTTGCAAGTAAATTAACAGTTAGCACTGAAGGGGAATTTTGAGCCAGAGTAATCATAAACATATTCTTCTAACTTGTGATTCAACAATACTCCCTCTGTCCCTGAAAGCTTCAATTTCTAGAGTTGTCTTAAGTCAAACTTTTTAAACTTTGACCGAATTTCTATAAAAAAATGCTAAGATTTATGGTACCAAACTAGTATCATTTGATTTATCATAGAATATATTTTCATAAAATGCTTATTTTATGTTATAAATGTTGTTCATCTTTTCTATAAAGTTAGTCAAACTTAAAAAAGTTTGACCGGCACGGATTCTAGGAATTGAAGCTTTCAGGGACAGAGGGAGTAGATGTGACAAAAATTCTAGAAATGGATGAATATATATAGCTTTTATATTATACTGATGTTTTATATCATGATGGATGAATATATATAGCTTTTATATATGAGGATAATTTATCCCTTGTTCTAAATGATGTGACGCTGCAGGCAGCGGCCGTGTTCCTGTGCTGAGTGTTACCACGCGAGTGGAGCTGCAAGCGGCCAGAGCGAGTCTGCTACTTGCCAAGCAGTAGGTGTTGATGTTCTGACTTCCAGGGAAGAAGCAAGCAAGCTTGAGCCTTCAAGGACTAGGTATAAAAATACATTTTCCTCATTTCCTGTAATTAGCTCTTGTGTTGATGGTTTTAGCATCTACTGAAGAAAAAGTTCAGAACATAATAAAACTGGATTGCTCTACCTAAGGTGAAGATGCCACTTTTTAGAAGTAGTTGTCTCTTGCTACCGTATACATGAGACATTTAGTTAAGCATGAGACATTCCTGTCATAAGGTTTGCTTGATTGGCACACAACCTGTCAGTTCTTCAAATTAGCAGACCACTAACAGTCTCTTGCTACATGCAGTTCCTCTGAATTTCTTTCCATTTTCCATTATTTCAAATACATTCTGTTGTAGATAATCCAACTGCTGTTTCTTATATACAACCTGTCAGTTCTTCAAAAGTCTCCCGAGGCTTCAAATTGAAGAAGTAGACAACAAAGAATCCAACTGTTTTTTCTTATGTATCTTCCAGGATCATTGCAAACATAGGGGATAAAAGCACTTTTAGCTTCATACTAACATTTACCATATTCTTTTGTAGGACACGTGGAAGACTAACGTTGTATATCTACTTCTGATGGAAGGTATAACTCTATTTTAAATAATATCCCGAGATAATTTTCCTTCCAGCTTGCATTTGTAAATACACCCCATGAGAATTTTGAGTCAACTCAAGTTGAATATTCTTATACTCCTTGTAGGTAACTTGGTTGTCCTGTGCTGAAGCGACGTTTCTACTTCTTGTGTGTAGTTAAATATGTAGAGTGAAAAATAGCTTGTAGTTGGACCAGCAGTATATGCAGCGTACTAAACTTGTAATCTTAGTATAGAAGCTGTCATGTTCCTTGTGGTGAACAATGAATTTGAATTAGAAGTGCAATCTGGATTTGGTTGGCTTGAGAATTGTAATCTTAGTATGGAAGCTGTCTTGCTCCTTGTGTGGTGAACAATGAATTTGTAATGAGAAGTGCAATTTGGATTTGGTTGGCTTGTGAATCTGTGATTAATTATATGCTTGTGATCATTTGTGTTAAAGTGAACGTCTAATATTATTTGAGTGGATGTATAAATATTATAGTGCACAAATATGGGTTATATCTGGTACAGTCAATTCCTGACGGCCTGGTAACCTTTTTCATGCCGGTGGTAACCTTTTTCATGCCGGCTTGGAATGACAGGAAAAATGCATGATTCCTGTTGGGGTGTTTTCCTGACGGTTATACTGACAGGAGCTGATTTTAGCCAGCCTAACCTAAACCGTCAGGAGCTGCCGTCAGGAATTGTTCCCTGACGGCCGTCCGTCAGGAAAGACGTAGTTTTCCTGTCGGGTGTTTCCTGACGGCTGCCCGTAAGGAAAATAATTCCTGACGGTTTTTTGGGCATTCCTGTCGGTTTTCGGCTGTCAGGAAAAACCTATAGCCTGGCAGTGATGTGTGCTGATGGCGGGGAATGCCTCCTTGACAAGGTGCGGGTTATCCAGGTCGACACGTTGAGCATGATCCAGGGAGGGTTCACCGGTGGGAGCACCACTTCTGAAAATAGTTGCGAAGCAGTTCGGCAATCGTGCCTTATACTTGTTGCAAGGCTGAAGCCTGTAAAGGAGAGTTTGGAGGCTAAGGGTAGCACAGTGGAATGGAGTGCCTTGATTGCTGAGGTGAAAATACCCTTATGACTTCATCTGTTGTCGCATACCAATTAACCTGATTGAAACAGATACCAAGAATCACATGTAGTTATTCAAATCTTTTGCGTCCCTCATTTCCATCATCAATGTACTGCAATCAGTAGCGGAAGCAAATAAGTGTGAGGAACTCATGATTTGACAGTTCCTATTGTTCGTGCCATTTGTTTGTCATTTGCAGGCAAGTATGGCAAGTGTGAACTTATCGGCGCATGCATACTGGAACCCTGATCCAACTTCCAGTAGTTACTTGAACTATGGAGCTAGCATTAGTGAGGTACCCCTGATCCAAATTGCTATAATGACACTGTAAATGCAATTAACAAGCCAAATTGTTGGAGGCTGCAGTTTCAGTTCTTCTCGAAGCTGAGACATGATTGAAAACTTCATCACAGGTGGAAGTTGATGTACTGACAGGAGCAACCACGATCCTACGGAGCGACCTTGTTCATGACTGCGGTCAGAGCCTGAACCCTGCAGTAGACCTGGGCCAGGTTAGCCTCAAACAAAACCTGATGTTGTAGACTGTTGCCAATAGAAAGACGCTGCTCTGAACACTGTTATTGATTGACTCAGGTGGAAGGCGGATTCATCCAAGGAGTAGGCTTCTTCACAGACGAGGAGTACAAGACGAACGTCGACGGCATGGTCATCCATGACGGCACATGGACGTACAAGATCCCCACGGTGGACACCATCCCGAAGCAGTTCAATGTCGAGCTGATCAACAGCGCCCCCGACAAGAAGCGTGTCCTTTCATCCAAAGGTGAAACTACTCTCACAATGTGTCATCCCCTCAGTACATTCTTGGTTGTTGCAGACTTTTCTGAACCTCCTGAGAACTGACAAAATACTGCAACTTGAGCTCACCAACAAGGCAACAGTGGCTGCCTGCGACCCTGACATACTCTGGATTTGATCTTTGCAGCGTCAGGCGAGGCACCACTTCTTCTCGCGTCCTCGATGCACTGCGCGATGAGGGAGGTCATCAGGGCCGCCAGGAAGGAGTTCTCTGTCTGCACCGGGCCCGCGAACTCCGCTGTCACGTTCCAGATGGACGTGCCGGCGACGATGCCCGTCGTCAAGGAGCTCTGCGGCCTCGACGTCGTTGAGCGTTACCTCCAGAGCGTGTCAGCCGGCCCAACCACCGCAGCTTCAACTGCATAGACCCTGAAGACTGCAAGCGCCTCGGCCGTGCAGGAGGCTGAGCCAGTGTAAAATAATGGCGTGTTTAGCCTGGCGTGATGTGTGTTGATGTGATGTATATCTAGAAGGACACTGTATTTTGTCTCCCCCATTTGTCGACAGGGTTAATCTTTTTTTTTGGGGGGTGGGGGGTGGGGGGTGGCGGGAGGGGCAGGGGCGGTTGTCCTCGAGCTCAAAATACAACAACTGAAAAGAAAAGTGTCAACAGATTTGTTTGCTGCAATTAGACAATATATCAAGTACGGTTCATTTCTTTGGATGACAGCTTGTATTACTCTTAAAAACAATATATCCTTTTTGTGTTTTTTAAGCACAACTTTCAGTGATTCTCCAACTCATCTACTCCTTTTCTCTTTCCATTTCTTACTGCCAGGCGCTGAAATTTTAAGAGATATCAAATATTAGTAATTGAAAGTAAAGCTGAAGTAAAAGGCCAATATGTCAATACAGCAGTACATGACACCTGAAGAATTGCAAACAATCACACTGGGCGTGGTTCAGTGAACTTGAGACCTTGAGCAGATGCTTCTTACAAGGCAGTAAGATACCTTATTGCATTCAGAACAAAAAAAAAAGGAAAGAACTTAATTTCAATACCTACAACTACAGCTGATCAATACCTATTATTCTCCATGTGCCTCAAATCGACAAGCACAAAAAACCTCCATGTGCCTCAAAGGGAGAAGCACAAAAAGAACTTAATAATGCATGCCATTTGCACATCCTGTCAAAAAAGTGACTGAAGTAAAAAGACATTCCATAAAATGTAGCTAGAGTTTAAAATGCAGCAAGAATGAAAACCAGTATATACTACTACATTTGTATCTCTTGTGCTACCCTTAATATACATGGATAAAATTTCTCATATTTATATCAAAAAGAAAGATAAACAGGTGCTAGTGGGGACGCATCTCACCGGAGTTATTTAGCTATTCCTAAAGTTCAGTTCAGCACGTCAGCATCTTGTGGTGATCTATGGCCTTGACGTGAAGCACACCTCCCTGATTATGACAAGGACAAGGAACTTCTGCATTTACCAGCGTTGCAATGGGAGCCAAAAATTTGAGAGGAAGTAACTTTTGCTTTACCAGCAAGGCAAGATGTCATTGATATCCTTGATTCAGATATCCATGGGCCAGGCAGGAGGTCTCGGATGTGATTTCCACTGGTGGCCTTCTCTTGTCACCACTGACTTCTGCTGGTGGCCTCCTCTTGTCACCACTACTGCATCAGACTGGAACCTCCATTTACCAATATGCAATTCACAAAGCTACAAACATGAGAAACAAAAATTTCATAACCAACCTCAAATTTTTGAATTGATTGATGGATTGAAGTAACAATTTTCGAATCATAACTTTCCTGATTAGATGGATAACAAATTGACTGATGGATTGTTGCTCACCTCAGGGCTGCCTCTACAGGCCTAGATGGGGATTAGTCATTAGTCACAACTTGTTGCATGCTCGTCAGCTGCCCAGGTGGCTGAGGCTAGCACAGGCAGTGGCAATTTTACGCAATCATAAAGGCTTAGTTCCTGCATATTTCGGAGAAAAAGAAACTGAGAAAGATCGACATTTATAAAGAACACTGAGTCACTAAGTAAATAGTATTAACTATCCAGGTCATCATACAGGAATCAACCTTCATTGAAACTATATTGGTTTTCACCCATGGAGATCAGTGATATGTCAAATTTACTATATGGGCAGCTAAGGGTTGAAGATGCTTGAGAAAATTCTAATCTGATAAAGATAGAACTTAACAACAAAATAAAAAAAATGTGATAGATGGTGATTGTCACAACCTGCTGTTGCCAAGATGAAGGCTCGTGTGCACTCTCTAAAACAATATAGGTAAAATATGACCACAAAATTACCATACTAAAATGACACAGGATTAGTAACACACAGACAGGCATGCTGCAGTGACCAGGTAATCTGAAACAGGATTAGTGATATTGGTTTTCACCCATGGAGATCAGTGATATGTCAAATTTACTATATGGGCAGCTAAGGGTTGAAGATGCTTGAGAAAATTCTAATCTGATAAAGATAGAACTTAACAACAAAATAAAAAAAATGTGATAGATGGTGATTGTCACAACCTGCTGTTGCCAAGATGAAGGCTCGTGTGCACTCTCTAAAACAATATAGGTAAAATATGACCACAAAATTACCATACTAAAATGACACAGGATTAGTAACACACAGACAGGCATGCTGCAGTGACCAGGTAATCTGAAACAGTTTGGGGAAATTGATATTCAATCCAAGAGCAACACACAAAAATAGCCCATGATTGCTCAAAAAAAAAAAAAAACTGGAGTCCCAAATTTTGCCTTAGGAAGCATTAGCTCATTGTTGTTTTTATTTGTGAACCAAAATTATAATAAGTACTTCCAAATATTTAATATACAAAGTGTTTGTTTGCTGCAAGTAATATAACTCTGCAGTGAAGAATAAACTGTGGGATCTCGACTGCATTTGCATACACTGAATCAAGATAAAATAACTTAACCGTGTGCTATACTATGAATATGCTTGTTTGTGGTGAATATATATATAGGAGTACTCTATATACAATGAAAAAAACATCTCTGCTACTTACTGAAGGTTCCCAAGTAGAGATTCTTGTTCTCTGCAACTCGTCCAATCCGTGCTTGCCATCTTCCATGTTGGTGATGCCTATAATTACAGAGAGTTGAAGTAAAACACCATTCACACTTTTTGAAAACACACATTCATTTGCCTCCTCGATCCAAGTATATTCAAAGATATAGTGTAGTGTATATTCAGAGATATATTTTTCAATCGTTGGAATAATCTGCATTAAGCAGCGGCAACCCGAATCAGTAACAATCCAACATATCAATGTTTAACAACCAGATCTAGTGGCACGAGAGATTGAGCGGCCAAAATTCACCTCTGCATACGTTATGGTACGCTAGCTGGACGTTTTGCTTACCACACTTCTGGCTGCCAAACCCAAAAAAAAACATGTTATACCTCTGCTCACTACTCAGTATGTTAAACAGAGAAAGAGATTTAACATCTTGCTAGATCAACAATGGGCTTGTATTTTCCATATCTACAAAAACAAACAAACGAATCGGACCTTGGAGCTGTCAATATAAGTTGTCCAACATTTGTCATGGCTGAGTACTCTAAAAAATGAACATGACATTTTGGTGAAATCCAGGGATCTGTCAATATAAGTTGTCCAGCATTTGGGAAAACATGTGCATGAAATATAGTTGGACACGCTGCATAAGTGCGAAGTACATGGATCCCAAGCACTAAAAACGTCTATAAAATATTTTACCCATACACCACTGCAGTTACCTTTCAAAGCTTGTTACACTGCATAGCGAAGTCAGATAATCTTAAAGTGAGATCATCTCAACCCGCACCAGATGTAAATTCCATATCAGTTAACTGCAAAGGAAAATAATTACTTAGTGACATAAAGTGTGGCTGATTTCTTAATGGTGAGGAATAGATTGTCAAAATTGTGTGTCAGTAGCACGAGAGACTTTTCCTTCAAATTATATACAAATCTCACCCAAACATTTAGTGAGCACACATCATGAGGACCCTGGAGCCTACTAAGCATGATAGTTTGCTGAAGAGATCTTCCAAGAGATATGCAGAACTTTCAAAAAATTAAACACACAAAGTTCCTCATGGTAGAATGAAACTATAAGGCACAGAAGTTGGCCCGCACTGTCTAAAGCGCATCATGCTAGGAAGCAATCTAACAAATTTAGTAGCAAGTTTCAATCTTTGTTTTGTATTATGGAGCTCTAAATAATTCTACATTTCTAGTTAGTTTAATTAATATAAATGTGGAAGACATGGTTTCTAAAAAAGCAGTGGCAGATAAACATTTTTCCATATAATAAATCACCAAATCAAAGAGTGATGGAACCAGATGCTAAAAGGTTGCTTTACTCTCACTATCAGTTCTTTCTGTGCGCGTGATTGTAGCACAGACACAAAAAATAGTTTTTCCTTGGAGAATGAAGAATGATAGATGTGCATGGCACACCGGATGATAGATATCCCAGAATGACTTGGTCAATGGAAACCAAAATTCTTTTTAGCTGGCCTATCAGTAAAATTAATAATAGCAGATCACAAGAATCATTATAACTTTATAATTGTATTCTCAGATAATCACACAGGAATTCTCAGATACTGGCACAAGAACTTAAGAGTATCAGAAGACCTGCATATGCAATCTGCACTATGAAGTAGCCACAACTGTGTATGGAGGAATAAATCATTTAATTTCTATTTCGAAATATCATATCCTTGAATTTTTGACATACTTCTTTGAACATGTGTGTTTCTGAATTCATGCCTAAACAACAAACATTTAAGCAAGACACATCTGCATACCCTTGGAAAGAATGCAATCGATCAATGCGATAATCCAGAAAAGCTAATAGCAGCGGGGAAGAGGGCCTACCGTGGCCGCCTGGGGAAGCTCGCGTACCAGGGTGTAACCGAACTACGACAGATCAACGATAGTTTTGTGGTGTTTCTGGGTGGAAACTCGGTCGGTCGCCGGCCGATCAACGAGATCGTCGCACGCCGCCGCCACCGCCTTCAGGCATGGTCAGGTTCTAGCCCGAGTTCAAGTCCCTCACAGCTCTCTGTTCGCTTTACAAAGGAAACCGCAATGGGCTGCCTCATTCTTGGGCCATGCAGGGTCCCCTAGTTGATCCAGTCTGGCCCATAGGTCCAGCTGCTGGGCTTCGTTGTACGCGCGAGCCCACACGCCCTTCCCGTAGATTCTTCATCAGAGTTCGCTCCCTTCTCCTTGCCTTCGCTGGAGTCAGCAGGGTTGTCCCCAACAGTAGTAGTCACCATGCCGTCGGTGACATCCCTCCCTCGAGAACCAGCTTGTCCCCAAGCTAGTGCGCGCGGGAACTGTTGACGTAGAGGTTCTTCATCTTCCTAGGTGGAGAGTGTGTCAGGGAGGTAGGACCAGCGTACCAAGACTTGAGGAATCATTGTGTCATTTTGCTGACGAAGCCGGCTGTCGATGCGGCACCCATAGGATTCCCCAGCGATATGACTACAAGTCATGGGCTCTGGCCTAGCCCACAGACCGAAGCAGGAAGGGGTGCAGCAACTGCTACAACGAATCCGAGTAGAATAGGCCAGACTTGCTGGACTCCTATAGGAAAGTACCTTCTGTATTTAGATCAGGACACCTTCTTTGGATCTGATTAGGATTGTAACTGCACCATAGTCTTCTCTATTGATATAAAGAGAGACTATGGGCACCCCTGGAACAAAAAAACATACCAATCAATCCAACGCAAAAGGCTAATATCGACTGGACGTAAAGACTATTACTCGATCATGATTGAGGGCCTAAACCAGTATAAATCGATTGTCTCTTACGTTCACCGTTGAGTTCCGCACCAACCGAAACCCGAACAATTGTCCCGGTTACCCCCGTGATAGGCTATCGGTGGTAAAACATCGATAGCTGGCGCGCCAGGTAGGAGCCTTTTGGCGGATTTGCATCTAAGAGCTCAACGGATCTTGACAACATGATCTTCTCGGCGGGATCAACCTTCATCTTCGGATCATGGATCTACGAGGTGGACGACAAAGGCAAGCTCCAAGGACGTCTCCTCGAGGATCAAGAAAATCAGGAAGACCTCACTCTTTCGGCGAGATTGACAAAAGAACTCGTCGAAAGGCTCTCACGTCTCGCGATGTCTGAATCAATTCAGGTTTTGCCGACGATCGAATTCAACTCAGACTCTGGGACGGAATCCGCCTCGAAAACCAATCTGGGTTCTTTTCATGGAAAACTGGGTTCTTTTCTGATGGAACTCCGAAACACAGCTTCAATCCATCAAGAGATCAACTAAAGCTTACTTCAGAATTCTTCCATAAAGTTGGGCTCTTTCCCATTTGGACTCAACAACATGGCGAAGTCATGCCAGATTCTACTCCAAGAACCAGCCGGATCAGTGCGAGGGGTACTACTCACAGGAGCCCAAGAATGCCTCGTACTGACCATGACTCCACAAGATTGCCTCGTCCACTGGCCGGGTTCTGTCTCCGAGAGTGGCAACATCCGACTGGTTGATGAAGCAACGATTCTACCTTACCAAAAAGGAAGTACGCTCTATGACACCGATGCCTCTACAAAGATCATTAGCAACTCTAATGGCGCAGTCACAGACGCGGAAGCAACGCACGCCCGAGAAGTATTCATGATTCGGCGATCACCTCTGATTCCACCAAAAGCACCCGATGTCAGGTCCTCAGATGAATCAGTCCAACATATCACCCAACGCTCTGGAGTACGATGGTGAGACTAAAAGTCAGAGGCAAACTAGAGAAAGAAGCAACAAACTAAAGCAGGGACGCAGACGCCGGGCCTAGCAGCGCAAAGAAGCTTGGGTCAAGTAAGAATTGGATATGGTACAATAAGAAGAAATCAGAACAAGAAGTTAAAGAAAGGTGAGCAACCAGGATGCACAATTCCCTGTATGACAAAATCCGAGAAGCATTGGATGAACTCGAAGCTGTCTCACATCCCAATGAAGAACAAGAACGACTTCGGGAGGTTCTCCGGTCGACAGCCTTAAAAGCACACGACGGAAGGACCCGCTCAATACTACCCGCTAGATCAACATCTCATAGACAAGAAAATCAAAGTCAAAGGAAGTCCGCTTTTGAAAGACTAGGGCCAAGTGGAAGCCACAACAGAGAAAGTAGAAGGGACCATAGTCAAAGCAATCGAATTGAGCAACCAAGGGAAAGCATGAGCAGAGTACCCATCCAAATAGCCCCATGAAACTACTCTCGCCAAAACGATAGCTGGCAGGAAGGAGAGACTGGATTAGAGTATAGAGAAGCCAGAGCACACGACAGGTTCCCTTGCTTTGCAAACCAACTTGCTTTGGTACAACTGCCTCACAAATTCAAGCCTTCAAACCACTCCAAGTACGACGGCAAAACCGAACCTAAGCAGTGGCTCAGGATCTACTCTCAGTCAATTGAACTAGCCGGTGGTGATGATGACATCAAAGCACTCTTCTTTCCCATGACGCTGGAAGCCATCCCACTCCAATGGTTTGATAAGCTATGCCCTAGATCAATTAGGGGATGGGAGGACTTGCAGAGAGCCTTTTGTGAAAATTTCACAGGCATCATCACGCACCCTATCACCTATGCAGAACTAAAGGAACTCAAACAGAAAGGTGGTGAGAGCCACAAAGATTATTACCGATGATTTGGTGAACTGCGTGCTCAAGTACACGACATCACTGAATGAGAAGTAATCGAAGTCTTCTCCCATGGGATCATGGCCAAGTGGCAATTTCAGGACTTTTGCAAAGAGAACCCGAGAAACAATGAAAAATTTAGACGCACGGTAGAGAAGATGATCACTGCAGAGGAGAAAACACAAGAAAGGTTCCCGGATAGAAACAACCAAGACAACCCGAACAAGCAAAATCATCGAAATAATGGGCATCAAGAAAGAAAACGTGGACCTAACAACACCATAGCGGTGGCTAACAAATCAAAGAAATTTTCCAAATTCAGAAAGTTCGAAGACATTGAAAATATGCATTGTATCTGGCACCCTCAGGGAAATCACACAACGGGAGACTGTCGTATCTTCCTTGATCGATACACAAGAAAATGTAATAAGGGGGACAAGAAAGAAAACGACCAGAAAAAAGGAGAGGATAACATTGAAGACAAGGGATTTCAGCAATCAAAGGGAGTAGTAGCAGTCATCTTTGCTGGAATTCTAGGTTCTCGGAGCAAACACCAGGACAAGCTAGCTCTTTGGACCATCATGGCAGTAGAACCGGCTACTCCCAGTTACCTCAATTGGTCACAGTATTCAATCTAGTTTTCAAGAGAGTATCAATGGACTAGCATGGGAAACGCTGGTCACTACCCACTGGTTTTAGATCCAACAATCGCTGGTATGACCGTCACAAAGGTGCTAATCGATGGGGGAGCTGAACTCAACATAATATTTTCAGAAACACTAAGGAAGATGGGACTAGAATTCACCGGGATGATTACTCCAACAAGCGTTCCTTTCTACGGGATAGTACCTGGCAAGGCAGCCATGCCACTTGGACAGATCACTCTACCAGTTACTTTTGGGACTCCTTCAAACTACCATATAGAGTTCATCAAATTTGAGGTTACAGACTTCGAATTTTCATACCACGCTATCCTTGGAAGACCAGCATTAGTCAAGTTCATGGCGATACCGCACTACCCAAACCTCCTACTCAAAATGCCAGGGCCCAATGGGGTCCTCTTCCTCAGAGGTGACCTGAAGCGTGTTTTCGACTGCGATGTACAAGCAGTCTAGATCACAGCTAAGGCACAAGCTGTAATAGAACCGACCAAATTATAAGAGCACAAGTACAAAAATAAGCGCCCGAAACGCTGAAATTTTCGAACTTAAGCCCATATAATCCCGGTAGTCAATCGAAACCACGAAGGATTTCAAACCAACTCGCTTACAACTAGGATCACATCATTCAACATAACACATCACACGTTATATTTCACAAGTGCTTAAATAAAAGTTTACAACACGACATAGTCGCAATTATTACAAACCAAGTTTATAAAGTAGCGGAAGCATAAATACACACACTTAGTTAAAGTACGATTGCCAGTCTTACATATCATGATCCCACAAAAGCATTAAGGAAAGTGAATTAAAAGACAATCACGCCCCAGTGATCTAATCCTCATCACCCGCCGGGTGGAGGCAATGCTTGCAGAAGCCTTGATACAACATGTCATCTGCAACAGGAGGGAATAAACCCTGAGCACGAGAATGTACTCAGCTAAACTTATCCGTCGAAACAGAAAATAAAAGACACCAAGGATCATGCAAGGCTTTCTTAAAGTGGAGCTGGCTGACATCATATTTTGCGAAAAAGCATAAGTAGTAGTAACTCTTTTAACCTGTACTAGCAGTTATTTTTAGCATTAACCTTTCAACTATCTTAGCACCTGTACTAAACATTCACTTGGTTATTAAGCAAACAGTAATAACCATAGCAGGTATAAATTGAGGCAGCATTAAATCATCATCCACTTAACCATCCGTTCAATTAATGAAATCTACGTTGCCGCTGCTCAAGTCAAGTGCTCACTAACCGGAAGCGACGGCGATTCGAATCGAATTCCTATCCAGGTGGAGGGGTACTTCTAACACTCACCGAGACACACCTGGCGAGGGCTGCTCGGGGTCACCTTTGGTACAATTCAGGAATCGCGGGTTCGACTGATGCCGCATCCCCAAGGGCAACACTCTGCCAGGTGATAGGGACTCTAACCCCCCTTGGTCTTACGTCAATGTCCCCAAGCACATTCTTACTTCCTCCAAGATGCGCGCCTGACCCTTTGATTCCTGGCCTGAACTGTATTACTCGGCTTCGCGGTCGGAACGGCTTATGCGGCCAACTAAGTGTTAGATTGCGTTCAACATGACTCAAGGACGTACAACAAATCGGTCCTTAAACGACTCAGACGGGCATAACTTTGCACCCAAGACGCGAAGTGTCTTGCGGCTGCACTATTGAACTTCCGTCCGGTCTCAATTCATTTTTCAGCATGGTTCTTTTTCACGATAGCAAATATAGCCAACCGTGACCCACTTCATCCTAAAGCTCGCGAATGATAGTAAATCACCCGACTTCTACCGTACTAAGCATTGCTAAGCATGTACCACGTTCCTGACTATAATTAGTATTTACAGGATAATTTCTGGACAAGGAAGGGTATGTGCAACAAGTATTTTCACTCAACTCCTACAACTTAATGCAATAAACAAGTAATAGTACTCAAATGATAAGTATCCAAATGTTGGGTTAGCATGCACCGGGGCTTGCCTTTCAAAAAGGAAGAAGGGAGGTGGTTGGGGCACTCAGGCAGCTCCTCAACGGCGCTTTCTTCGCTGGCTGGCTCTTCGGGCTCCCCCGGCTGCTCCTGATCCTCCTCCGGAAGTGCTCCCTTGAATTCCAAGAGTGTCACCCCCTCTGGAACACCTATTGCATAAATGCACAAATAAATCTCATCGATGCATAAGAATGAATGCAACATGCTCAGAGAATGCCAATGTGAACTACAACAACACTAACGCTCTATTCAAATCACTTTACAAAATGTGCAAATCTCTTCTCCGGTAGAGAAGTACTTACCCAGTCTACTCAATCTAATGTATAGTTGCTCTTCCTCAGTTAAGGGCCTAACACCTAAACAATCAACAAGAACAACATTACTTAAGCTTATCACGACCCGAACCTATTCCAGCAACACATAAATCTATATAGTAGTTTGGTTTTTCAACCATAACTAGAGATCTATAAATCCAAATGCCATGATACAAGACAATCTGGAAAGCTTATAAAATGTTCTCCAATTCACTTTCAGACCTCAAGACTTGATTCCCACATTTACCTATTCAAAAACTTAAAGTTCCAGAATCTGTCCTCTCCAAACAGAGAGCAGCCAATTCTGGACAGCAACTTCAAACAGCTATAACTCCTAAACTACTGGGCCAAATGCCATTAAATTTTAACACAAGCTAGTTTAACAAGTTTACTACCACTTTGGTACTCATAAGATTCCCAGCAAACACCTTTATCAAGGTCTAAACCCAGAAATGCTACCAGCTGTCCAGAGAACTTAGAAATATGAAAATTAAATATTTACTTATGTGCCAAATTAACCTTTTGACCAAACCAAAGGCACTACTTGTTCACACATGACATAATAGCACTAGAAAGTAAGGTATGCCAAATCAATTAATTTATTTTAATCCTTTTCTTAATTTAATTGATTAATTAAGTGAGAAAATAAACCTATATGCAAACTGCTCAGAAAATTCTACAAAAATTACAGGGGACTCTATACACTACCAGGAGGGTACTGTAAAAATTTGAGCCACAGTTACACATACGAACTCCCTACACAAAATTCCCAACCATCAAGGCTGATTTTTGCATAATTAAGAAATCATATTGAAAAGTATCAAACAACATAAACAATAATTTTCCTAGCAATTCTGAAGCACCAGGACACTCTCCACCAATTTTCATGATCATTGGACATATAGAAAAATGATGAAAATCCATTCAAATACCTCCTAGTATAAAATGACAAAAGCATAACTTGAAAACTACTCAAGCAATAGCATCTAAATTTTTACCAGAGCTAGCATATACATAAAGTGGCACACCCACCAAATCTCACAATTTTTGGAGCTCTAAAACTGAAGTTACAAAATTAACAAGGTTAACTTCATTTTGAAACACATTTCAAAGATCTATTTAAATCTTCCAGAATCTAAACAGCACATATACAATTTATATCTTTCCTAAACACTACACTTCACACAGATCCTAACAAACTTGGAATCACCTCAATTGGATCTACAAATCTTGAGATATGAAATTTACAAAATGGCACCTAAATCTGTGAAAACAATAAAAAGAAAATAAAAAACAAAACCTAAACCGACTGCTAGGCCAGCCCAAATGGGGCAGCTCAGCCCGCTTAACGCGCGGCCTGCGTCGATGTGCGACTGCTCCCGCCCAGCTGACAAGGAGGGCCCCCGAGGGTCAACGGCCCCACGTGTCAGCAACGGTCGAAGCAGGGGATTGGTTTTGCCCAAGCCCAACTCGACGGCGGTGAGGTCGCCGGCGATGGGGAGGGTACCTCCGTGCTCGCCTAGACCTCCCGCACCTAACCGCCCCTTTTCCTCCACCTCTACTGCTTCCTAGTAGTGCCAGCCATGGCAATGGTGGACGGTAGCGAGCTGGCGGCGCTGAGCCGGCCCTCTCCGCCCATCTCCGGCCATGCCAAGCTCGGTATGAGCTTCACGGCCTCGCACTGGTCACTAAACTCTAAAGAAGTGGTAGGAGAGGGTGCTCGGAGAGAGATGGCCGCGTGCGACACATCTCCGGTGAGGAGGTTTTCATGACGGGCGGCGGCGGGATCAGCATTGCTGCCCTTACCGTCGCTCAACTGAGTTGGTGGGAGGGTGGAGATGGTAGAGAACGGCGTGGTGAAGCTCTGGGCGTAGGGGATTGGGCAATGCCATGACGACACGGTCGGACGAGCTTGCCGGAGTGTCTCGGCGGGGAGGAAGACGGCGTTTTCCGCCTCTAGCTCACGCGAGAAAGGAACAGAATGGGCGCGCGTGGTCTGGGCGATGGCAGGGCGCTCCTCTTCACGTTGGGCAGCTGGCCAAGATGCCAGGTCGTGCGCGGTGCGAGGAGGACATGCGGCGGCGATGGCCTAAAACTATCGGCCACGACTGTGCTCTGAATGTCTGAATCCGGCTCGATGGGGACGACTGACAGCCGGACTTTGACGCTCTAGATCTCCCTAACCAGGCCGAATCAGTGAAAACTATAAACATCAAAGTTGTAGAGGAATGTGAGGTCTACAAGTTTGTCAATAGGATCTCGAGTTGGTTCGGTATGATTTATGAGTTACATGGCTCCAAAGTAGGGTACATCGAAACTGCATTTCAGTTAAGACTTAGCCAAAAATGCTAAGTCACAAAACAGCCCTTAATACTGACTTGTGGGCCACTTTTGAGGGTGTTCTGGTCATTTTCATGAGATGGCCATATTAGAACTTTTGTTCCCCATAAAATTCTCTACAACTTTGGTTAGGGGTGCACCTCCATTCAAGATCTCTAAGCTGGACTTTTTAAATAGTCAAATGAAAGCACTCTAGAGGTCACCACTTGGTCAACACACTTAGGAGGGCAATTTGGTCATTTTGGTCAACATGAACATTGTTCCATTAATGATCCTAAGTGTGATTAAGATGTTATAGGATGTAACTAACCATTGTACTCATTGGTTACACACAATTTCAAATGTCACATAAGTTGAAACAAGCAAAACAAACATTTCAAGCAAAATGTTGCACTACCATGTTGCATATGTTTCAAGCCCTTGTTGCAATAATTAAACTTTTCATGGTATACAAACAACATTGTCAGGTTTCAAAGTATGAGAAACACATGTTACATCTACATGTTGCACCACTCACATTTCATAAGCTAACAATTATGAAACAAACTTGATGGAGTATGTTGCACACTCATGTTGCAAGCAAAACAAATGCATAAATGAGATGAATGATGCTCATGCTTATGAAATGCAAGTGCAAATATGGGAGCCAAACACCTGGGGTGTTACACAAGCAGCCAGCGAAAGAGAAGTGATAGCAACCGTAGCAGCTGAAATCAATCCGAAAGAACTAAAGATCCTAGCCAAGAAGCCTAGCATTCTCGCTCCTCCAAAAGAAGCCAGCGTGAAGCAAATTGACCTGGATACTAGTCATCCCTCCAAAATGGCGACCATCAGTGCCCACCTATCGGCAAAAAAGGAACTCATGCTCACCAACTTTCTTCGGGACAACAAAGATATCTTCGCTTGGAAGCCGACCGACATACCATGTGTCCCAAGAGAGTTGGCTGAGCACAAAATTGATGTTAATGAAGGATCCAAGCCTGTGAAGCAACGGGTACGACGATTCTCACCTGACAAAAAGGTGGCAATTAAAAAGGAGATTGCAAAGTTGATGGCAGCAGGATTCATAAGAGAAATCCTTCATCCAGATTGGCTGGCCAACCTAGTTTTAGTACAAAGAACATGGCCGAGTGGCGCATGTGCGTCGACTACATAGATCTCAACAAACATTGCCCGAAAGACCCGTTTAGACTACCACGCATTGATCAGATAGTGGATTCAATAGCGGGATCTGCCCTATTGTCTTTCCTTGATTGCTATTTAGGATATCATCAGATCGCATTAAAGGAAGAAGACCAGAGCAAGACATTTTTCATCACTCCGTTCGGCGCCTACTGCTACAAAACCATGTCATTTGGACTCAAGAACTCTAGTGCTACTTACCAGAGAGCTATCTAGACATGTCTTGGTGAGCAGATTGGTGAGAATGCGGAAGCATATGTGGACGATGTAGTAGTAAAGATAAAGAACCCAAACACACTAATTGAAGACTTGAAACAAACTTTCGAGAACCTGAAGAAGTGGAAGTGGAAATTGAACCCAAACAAGTGTGTATTCGTAGTACCATCAGTACAACTACTCGGATTCTTGGTCAGTCATCGTGGAATCGAGGCCAGTGCCAAGCAAATTCAAGCTATAACAGAGATGGGCCATCCTTGATGTATCAAAGATGTGCAAAAACTGACATGTTGCATGGCAGCCCTCAATCGTTTCATATCACGACTCGATGAAAAAGGGCTACCTTTCTTCAAGTTACTAAAGAAGACGGGCAAGTTCGAGTGGATAGAGTGAAAGGATCAAGATGCCCAAGAGGGGGGTGAATTGGGCTTTTCTAAAAATTAATTGCAAGAATTAAATCCTACAAGCCGGAATTCACCCCTAGTGCCTACTTGTGTTCCTAGAGATTCTACCGGTAAAAGTTTTGCACCCTAAGTTCCAATCCTAGTCTAGCATGGCAATTCTAGGAAAGTAAAACAAGCAATGAATGTAAATACGAGAATGTAAATGCTTGAAAGTAAGGGCAAGGAACACGGCGATGTTTTCCCGAGGTATCAGAGAGTCACCACTCCCCACTAGTCCTCGTTGGAGCACCCGTGCAAGGGTGTAGCTCCCCCTTGATCCATGCAAGGATCAAGTGCTCTCTACGGGCTGATTCTTTGACACTCCGTCGCGGTGAATCACCCAAAACTGCTCACAAGATGAGTTGGGTCATCCACAAGCTCCGCCGGATGATCATCAAACTCCCAATCACCACCAAGCCGTCTAGGTGATGGCGATCACCAAGAGTAACAAGCTAGAACTCTCACTTGACCACAACGAGCCTAATGAGAAGATGGATGCACACTTGCTACTCTCTATTCACTAGTGAGGGACTCTCAAGCTTTGATTCTCAAATCACAATCCTCACTAGAGCTCTTGCACTCCCTTGCACTCCAAAGGTGTTTCTCAGCTGAACAAATGAGCAAGAGACCTCTAAAAGAGGTGGTGGGGATGTATTTATACACCCACAGTGAAATCCAACCGTTACCTGCCAACTCAGCAAAATACGAGGTGATCGGATGCGCAAGGGCCGTGTCCGCCTGAACACCACGTCCGGTCCTCGCAAGGGCCGTGTCCGATCAACAGAGCTGAAACACAGTCGCAGTTTAGAATTGACCGACGCGTTCGGTCATACCAGACACCGCGTCCGGTCAAGGGAAAACGTCTCTAAACACTCCGGAACGCGACGCAACTTGAACCAAGTTGCTTCCAACTGAACTTTGAGCTATTCTAGAGCTTCCTAGTGCTAAGTTTGACAAGTGTGCACCACACCTAAACACAAGACTCACCTAGGTCAAGCTACTCGCTCATGACCCCCTTTATAGTACGGCCAAAGGAAAAAGCGAAGATCCTAACGACTATTCCGAATGTAACTCAACACCGTGACATCCGGAACTAACCGTCCTTAATCTTGACGTCAATCCTTTGAAAACCGAAACGATTTCCGTCAAGGGGCATGAATACCATAGTGCCCAAAGCAGTTATCAACTCCATGACCTAACTTACCAAAGTTTCTGTAAAACACACGTTAGTCATGGTAATAAAGCGTTGTCATCAATTGCCGAAACCAACTCTCGGGGCCTAGATGCTTTCAATCTTCCCCTTTTTGGTGATTGATGACAACACTAAGATTCAGAAGATAAGAGTTGAGGTTTTCAAACATGCTTGGTTCACATAAGCAAAAAGCAATAAGCACAAGGGGTTAGGAATTGCTTATGTGCCCAAGCCAAAAGAGTGTACTCATAAGATAAAACATAAAGCGTTAGTACACATAAAAACATAGCTCAAAAGAAATCAGAGTAAGGCACCGAAGCACAACCTTATGAGCTATAACCAAACAAGTGACATGATTTAAAAAGGTGACTAGATAGACCACATAGACTCAAAGTATCTCACACGACCACATGTCACAAGAATGCAAGTACAGGAATGCAAACATGATGCATGAATGTAGCACACAAATAAGAATGAAAAACCTCTATCAAAACTCTCCCTGAATCTACTCTCTCTCCCCCTTTGGCATCAACCGCCAAAAAAACTAATCTAAGGATCTGACGGGGGAACAGACGGAGTCGAGTTGGGTGCCGAGGAGTGCGGAGTGATCACAAACTAAGAAGTATCTTCCTCGGACTCAGAGCTGTCAGGCTGACCCTCTGAAGAAGCACGCGGCTGTGAAGCGGTCTGGGTCTGAACAACAGGAACAGGTACTGAAGAAGAAGTAGCAACTAGTGGAGCAGTCTCTCTGACCTGAGCCTGAAGTGAGCCAACAGCTGGGGGATCTGTCAAGGCAACTGACGAAGGTACAGTCTCTGTAGTGCCCGTCCCTGTCATAGGAGGAATAGCTGCCTCTGAAGCGGACAACCCTGAAGAAGTAGCTAGAGTAGTGTGCGAGGGCGTCGGCTGACTAGTCAACTCGCTGTAGGTGGCACTCAAATCAACAAACAGTGTGCCTGTCAGTAGGTGAGGGCGAGGCTGGTCTGAAGGAGTGAACCCCGTCTGAATAGGCATGTAACTCGGGGACTGGAACGACTGAGGAACCTGCTGCTGTGGAGAGGTGAACTGAAAGCTCGGCTGTCCCTGACTCGAAGGTCCACTAGACTGTAAAGCTAGAGTCAGGACAGATGCAGGTGGAGGAACCCCAACGGTGACCAAGTGACGCAGGAGCTCTAAGTACTACTGCTGGTTTGCTGCCTGCTGTCACTGCATCTCGTACTGCTGACACTGCATCTCGACCTGCTGACGCTGTATCTCAAGCTGCTGCCTCTGGAACTCGTCCTGTCGAGCCTGTATCTGAGCAAAAGCGGCAGCTGTGTCCTGAGCCTGTCTCTGTATCTGAAGCTCCTGTCTCTCCTGTGCCTGGGTCAGCCTCTCAAGAATAGCCACCATGGCTGGGTCTGAGCGGGAGGCTGAACCAGAACCACCAACCTCGTGGTCGTGAGGCCGTGGAGAGCGGTACCTGGGGATGGGCTGGTAATCCTCATCAGTGCTGTTAGAGGCCTCATCCTCAACTAGATTAGCAAGCTGAGCATCTAGATCTGCAAGCTCTGCCTCAGCAAGACCCTCAACGGTCGCGTCCTGCTCAGCCGTTGTCTCGGCACCTCAGGTCTCTCTCGCTGTCCTGGCACTGGGGCCTGCTCTCTGGTGACAGAAGCCCATAGCTGACAGATATCATACTCTGGAAAGGCAGTGGTAGTGTCTGATATCTCAGCTCTAATCTCAGAAGGCAGCTCAAGTGAAGATCTGATGATGAAGCATATCCAATGAGCATAGGGCAGCTGACGGTGTCCCTTGAAGCCTTCTGCTAAGGTATCCTCCATCTCACACAGCATAAGATCCCATATATCAAAAGGCGTCTGTGAGAGAAGATGGTGCACTACCCATAGCTGCATCCGGGTCAGTCCCTCTCTATAGCCCAGCCTTGGAAGAAGAGTACGTCTGACAATGGCATCCAAGACTCTGGCAAGAGGTGTCAAGCTGGTGGGTGTGCGACGAGACCCTTCGCCAAAAGGCTCATGAAAGCGGGGTCGGATCAGATCAGTAGGGGGCACTGTTCCGCCGTGAGGACGTCTAGGTGGAGCAGTCTGACCAAAGCAAAGCTGATGTATCTTCGTGTCTGAAGCTGGGAGTCTGAGAATCTGCCGCACTCTGGTGCTGTATAGTCTGCGGTCACGGCCACGGAATGCAAAGTGAATGAACTCATGTGCCGGATCAATCCATAGTGAGGCATAGAACTCCCTGACCCAAGTGCCACAGTAAGCTCCTGTCCGTCCAAGGAAATCTGATAGGCCTGGAAGGAAAGACAGGTGCGGACGGAGCTGCTCACCCACTACCTCAACAAGAGTCTTAATACGACAGACCCTCTGTGGTCGAAAAGCAATCCCACTGTCGACATATGCTCTGTAGAAATCCTCCTGTAGAGGTGTATAGAATCCCTCTGACGCTCTGGAATCCCTCACAGGTGGGAACCACCGGCTGACCTCAACGAACCTCAGGGCCTGCACCTGACGTGCTGTAGCTCCCTGTTGACGGTCCTTAAGTACCAAATATAGTTATTAAATAAATAAAGAAAAAGATCCAAATGCAACCAACACCTAGACTTAGGGTTTTATCTGACAGAATTCCATGAGTTTTGGTGTTTGTCTGTTTCTGCAGGGGGTTATCAGAAAATACGGAGGAAAGGCCCACACGTCGGGTTTACATAGAGATAATAATGTGTTCACCGATTTTCTATCATCTAGAAGACTCCAGAAGCCACGAGATCGAACGGGAGGCCGAACGGGCCCGGAGGCAGGGCGCCCGCCCTGCCCCCTAGGGCGGCCGCCCTGGCCTGAGAGCCAATCAGGCTCCGTCTCGCGGATTATGCTCCACCGACCTAAGGGATCAAGGAAAACCGTGCGATTAATGTCGGTTTGATCCGACGGCCCACGTTCACTTGAGGGGGCTATATAAGCAGGACCCCTGGCCCCTGGAGGAGGCACTCCCTCATTCTCAATTCTTCAAACCCTAATCTCAGGAGGAGAGTCTCTGATCAAGCCCTAGAGCCACCACATCAACTAGATCTCTAGTATAGCATAGCTACATAGGATTAGAACTAGAAGGAGTCAATCTTCGATTGGTTTCCAGATCTGTCAAGAGGATTCTTGGTAATTCCTCTACTGTTCTTCATTGTTCATCTTTGTTCTTCAATATTATGAATACAACTTTGTTCTATTTCAATATATTGATTATGACTATGCTCTACTTGTTTATGTTTGCGATTATATTGTTCTTAGTTTATCGTAGTTATACGCTTGGCTTAGTTAGATTGGAATTATATACATGTTTAGGATCGTATAGCGTTTATCCATCGGATCCATGGGTAAATGATAAATATTGTATAGGCGTGGTGCTTAGACCATATTTATCTGCGATTGCACCTTATATGCCGGATCGTGGGGTGGTCCGCGATGGTGACAGCTTCGTTGGTTCTTATATAGTCCCCCTCCCGTGTGTAAGGCAGGCAGAACAACATTATTACGGGGGAGTGATTGCTATGTTTCTCATCTTCCTTGATAATATCACTATGCATGGGCGTAGTCCTTTCTCGCAATGATTACCAAGTGTACTTGCACTAACTATGATATGCTAGACTTTATAGTTAAGAATAACTTAGGAAATATCCTTGTAGTTCGTCCTAATACCATGCTAATGACTTGCTAGAATATCTGTTGAGGTGCTTATCATTATTATATGTGGCTAGCTGATCAGATTAATTATCTTTGTCACCATTCATACTTTATCTATATTTTATGTGACACTTACCCCTGTATGCAAGAGATAGATGAATGCTCTCACTTATACATGCAATGATTGATACTCATTCCTATATTCCATTCCATAATCAACATTGATGTTAGTAATCCCTTCCCAGTTGTAAAAATATAAATAACGATACCTGAAATACTTCCCGGTTAAAATGCTACATCGGTATTAATCTGTGCGCTTGCAGATCTTATTTATTATTTATTTAGAAGAGCAGTTGCATATTTCAATACCGCGTCTCTCATATCATGCTGGGGATGACAACTTGGCTTAAGTGGCATGAGGGATAGGTTCGGCATTTTTGGCGCCGTTATCAGAATTAGAAAACTAAGTCTACTTTTGGTAATGACGTTAAAAATGCCCAACAAGCATTTTTGGCGCCGTTGCCGGGGAAGGTTGATTTACTAACAAGGAATGAATACGGAATTTGAGTCATCATTCGCATCATTAAGTGATTGAGATCATCAATTTTCCCATACAGATTTACCCCTGTATTTTTCCATTCTTATTGTTTTGCAGGGTGATGTATGAATAGAGGACATCTTCCAGAAAATTTTGTTGACAACCCCGAAGCATTAATCAGAAAGGCAAGAGCCAAGCTCAAGAAGTCAACACTTCGACGCAACACTTCATCCAATCCAGAAGACCGCCGAAGTTTCATCCGGAATTTGTCAACAGAGTTCGCAGCCATGGCGAACAAGACGATCCGCGAGTTCTCAGCTCCCACTACGGACAACATCCGCACTGGACCTGCCGCGGCCATCGACAAGAACTTTGAGCTCAAGCCAGGGCTCATCAACATGGTACAAGCCAACCAGTTTTGTGGGAAGCCGCACGAAGATGCAAGTGCTCATCTCCAACACTTCCTAGAGATTTGCAGCACATTCACTATATTAGATGTTCCCAGAGACGCCATACTACTTCGCCTTTTCCCATTCTCACTATTGGGGAGAGCGAAGCAGTGGTTCTACGCGACGAAGGATAAGAACACTACGTGGGCACTCTGCTCTACGAACTTTCTGGCTAAGTTCTTTCCCATGGGCAAGACCAATGCTCTCCGTGGGAAGATTACAAGTTTTCAGCAACAACATGATGAATCCGTTCCAGAAGCATGGGAGCGCTTTCAAGATTACATCCTAGAATGTCCCCATCATGGAATGGAAAGCTGGCTACTTATGCAGACTTTCTATCATGGGCTCATCACTAGTGCTCGTGAGACCATGGATGCTGCAGCTGGAGGCGCATTTCTATCACTCACCATACCACAAGCTACAGCCCTTGTGGAGAAGATGGCGTCCAACCAAGGTTGGAACGAAGAGAGGATCCAAACACACAAGAAGGGTGGAGGTATGCACCAGCTCAAGGAGGTAGACATGCTGTCTGCAAAGTTAGACCTACTCATGAAAAAGCTCGATGACAAAGCTAGAGACAAAAGAGAAGTCATGAACGTCTACGACTCTCACATGACTTGTGAGGAATGTGGAGATACTGGACACTCAGGCAATCACTGCCCTGAGATGCTTGAGGATGCAAGGTACATCAACAACAACAACAACTACAACCGTCCTCAACAAAATCAAGGTTGGAATCAACAGAGGCCTAACTACTCAGGTAACTACTCAGGTAATTATCAAGGTAATAACTCTTACAACAACAATAATAATTTTCCACCCCTGAGAGAGTTAGTGTCTAATCAAGGAAAGCTAATGGATAACTTGTCTAAGAAATTGGCATCCAATGATAAAATACTAGAAAACATAAATAATAGAATGGATAATTTCTCTACTGCCATCAAAAACCAAATTAGCTTTAATAAAATGATTGAATCTCAGTTAAATCAAATAGCTGCTGCTGTTCCTGCTACTAACCCCGGTATACCATCACAACCGGAAGGATTAGAAACTACAAATCTTGTAGACATGTTTGATGCAGGTAACTATTGGAGTAATCCCGCTGTCGGAGTACATAATGACCTTCTGCCAGTCAAGAGAGGCGATCCAGGACGCCCTGTCATCCCGATCTCCATCGGCATGGTGGACTTCCCAGAAGCACTCTGCGACTTTGGCTCCAGCGTCAACATTATGCCCAGGGTACTCTATGAAAAATTCTTTACATATCCTTTATCAGAAACAACTATGTGTTTGCAGCTTGCAGATCGGACACTAAGCTTTCCTAAAGGAATATTAAAGAACATGTGTGTTCGAGTTGGTACCTCGTACGCTCCAGCTGACTTCGTGGTGATAGAGACCGGGTCCGATGAGAGGTCACCAGTTATTCTGGGAAGGTCATTCCTGAACACCTCGGGAGCTGTCATCTACGCCAGCGCTGCGAAGATCAACTTCAACATCAAGGGGAGGAAGGAGACGTTTTCCTTCAAGAACAAGATTACACAAATCCCAGAGCAACCCCAACATGAACCAAGGAAGAGGACCAACAGGAGGATCAAGCAGAACAAGAACAACCAAGGATGGACCGAATCAGCTAAGATGGTCACTGCAGTTCAAGGAGGTCAAGACCGACGACCCAAGTCACCGTTCCTAATCAAGAAGGACGACCTAGGCATGCCAAGCATTGAGTGCTCAATCAATGGATACTCCTTTCAGAAGGCGCTCTGCGACACTGGATCAGGCGTCAACATAATGGCCACGGTAACCTATCAGCTCTTGTACGGGACCATGCCCTTAAAACCAACATACACTCAGCTCCAGATGGCAGATCAGACATCCCGAAAGGTCGAAGGTATAGTAACCGATGTCCCTGTTAAAATTAACGATCATTTTGTCCATACAGACTTTCAGGTCATTGACATGGGAGACGACGAGTACGATCCACCCATCATCCTAGGAAGACCGTTCCTAGGCACCGTCAAAGCAATCATCTACATTGGAACCGGAGAAGTCCATATGCATTTCCCCTCTGAGATGGTACGCCGCTACTTTAATGACCCTAACTATATAGTTGAAGATTCTAAGCAGGTCAGGACAAGAAAAAGGCGACGTAACCGTAACCAAAGGAGGCAAACCATTAAGGACGTATGGGCAGACTATGAAGGAGAGGTCATAAGGCCCGAGGATACACAACAGGAGACCAAAGCACTAAGTCGGGTATGGAAAGCGAAGACAGTTACACAAGAAGAGGAGGCGCTACCGGAACCACCGTCTACGCCACCCAAATCCCAGGACAACTAAGAAGAAAAGAAGTCCTATTCGGAGGACTTAAAAACACCGAACGCCGTGCCAAGAGAATTCAGGAAGACTAGCAGATGGAGGACATCCTAATCGTTGTCAGGGTGCTGCCGACATTCAAATACACCTCTGCACCTGCTAGCTACATCAGAAGAAATTACGTCAAGATCTAGCTTGGGGGAGAGTACCCCCATTTATCCCGATAAGTATTTTTATCTACATTTATACCTATGTTTTATTAAAATAAAAAGACGCATAATTATGAAAACCCAAATAAATATTTTGTGTTTATATATATTTGCTTAGTTTAATAAATAAATAAAGTAGCTATGCTAAACTGAATCTTGAAAATAAAACTCTAGCATGGATATGATGAATAGTTGCTCTGCCTAATTTTCAAATTTGTTCTCTCTCTAGTTTAGACATAACTGTTATAATTTAAAACTGGCTCTAAACCTGAACTAGTGGGAAGAGAACTTGATCTGAAGTCTAAGTTGTTAACGGATATGATATGGGAAGGTTGAGCTGCTGTTTATCTGTTCCTAGAGATGCTAGAATTCTGGAGAATTTTATCTTTGAAAATCTTTAAAATGTTGCATGATGAGTTCCTGTATGATGAGAGTTTAAATTCCTACCACAACCATATATATATGCTTGTTAGAATAAGAGCCACACTTTTACTACTTACTGCTTATGGGCATTGAGTGTGGTCAAGCTGTGTAGACCCTTAGGAACTTGTCATGTGGTTAAAATCAAGATTCACTTGCACGTTCACTCATACATGCTGCTTCTACTCCGGAAGTACGCATCCACATATATCCACTCATTTCCATCTCCAGATTCACCCAAAATTATTCTACTCCTAACCCGGGAGAGAATAGCCAAAAACATGATCCCATTCCTATTATTCCCTGTGAAGTTAATGCTCAAGTCATTTCTACTACCACTTGCTATATTTTCAAAAGAGGGAGATTGCTCTAAAATATATATATATATAAATACGAGGAAATAAAAAGGAGCAAGTGCTCGGAACCTCGAAGAAAGAAAAAGTGAGACGAGAGGTAAAAATGGACAAGTGTCCAACAGTAGAATTAGGGGTACAAGATACCCACCTGAGAAAAAAAAATAAATAGAGCATCTCATTCCCCTCAAAAGTTTTAAAAAGCAAGAAAGGTATGTATTCCCTCAAAAAGAGCATTAGACTTTTGTTATCACCATACACCACTCATTCACCACACATGCACATCTTGATTTGACTTATTGACTTGTTTCTCTGGATCCATGGTTTGACTATGCAATAAATGTTCTATGACTATGTATACTGTATCTCCCACCTATGAGCTCCAGATATCAAAGCCTTATTAGAGTAGGGTGAGAGAGAAGGCAATGTCACTACGCCTTATACCATAAATACCACATACTTTGAGAGAGAAGGCATATACCATTACTGCCTTGGTAAGGATCCAGAAATACCACAAAAGAGAGACCCGAGAGAGTCATACAAGGAATCTCTGAGTTTTATTTGAAAAATTTGCAAAAACTCCAGAGCTATAGCTGATCAAGAATAAGAGACATGGCGTTTGACTAGACCGTTCTATCTTTTAACCACTCAAGATGCAGGTGACGGTTGCAAGCCCCATGGTGAAAGGTAAAATGAGTAAGTTTTAAGTCTTGACAGTTTACTCTAACTCAGGGATGAGACCTTATTTGAAAGCATATGTACCGTCAACGTTCAAAGGCGTTGCAGCAACTTCTGATCCATAATGAGTCTATCCTTGCTCAGGGACGAGCAAGAGGTAATCTTGGGGGAGTTTGTTGATGGTCCTTAAGTACCAAATATAGTTATTAAATAAATAAAGAAAAGGATCCAAATGCAACCAACACCTAGACTTAGGGTTTTATCTGACAGAATTCCACGAGTTTTGGTGTTTGTCTATTTCTGCAGAGGGTTATCAGAAAATACGGAGGAAAGGCCCACACGTCGGGTTTACATAGAGATAATAACGTGTTCACCGATTTTCTATCATCTAGAAGACTCCAGAAGCCACGAGATCGAATGGGAGGCCGAACGGGCCCGGAGGCAGGGCGCCCGCCCTGCCCCCTAGGGCGGCCGCCCTGGCCTGAGAGCCAATCAGGCTCCGTCTCGCGGATTATGCTCCACCGACCTAAGGGATCAAGGAAAACCGTGCGATTAATGTCGGTTTGATCCGACGGCCCACGTTCACTTGAGGGGGCTATATAAGCAGGACCCCTGGCCCCTGGAGGAGGCACTCCCTTATTCTCAATTCTTCAAACCCTAATCTCAGGAGGAGAGTCTCTGATCAAGCCCTAGAGCCACCACATCAACTAGATCTCTAGTATAGCATAGCTACATAGGATTAGAACTAGAAGGAGTCAATCTTCGATTGGTTTCCGGATCTGTCAAGAGGATTCTTGGTAATTCCTCTACTGTTCTTCATTGTTCATCTTTGTTCTTCAATATTATGAATACAACTTTGTTCTATTTCAATATATTGATTATGACTATGCTCTACTTGTTTATGTTTGCGATTATATTGTTCTTAGTTTATCGTAGTTATACGCTTGGCTTAGTTAGATTGGAATTATATACATGTTTAGGATCGTATAGCGTTTATCCATCGGATCCATGGGTAAATGATAAATATTGTGTAGGCGTGGTGCTTAGACCATATTTATCTGCGATTGCACCTTATATGCCGGATCGTGGGGTGGTCCGCGATGGTGACAGCTTCGTTGGTTCTTATATAGTCCCCCTCCCGTGTGTAAGGCAGGCAGAGCAACATTATTACGGGGGAGTGATTGCTATGTTTCTCATCTTCCTTGATAATATCACTATGCATGGGCGTAGTCCTTTCTCGCAATATTTGCCAAGTGTACTTGCACTAACTATGATATGCTAGACTTTATAGTTAAGAATAACTTAGGAAATATCCTTGTAGTTCGTCCTAATACCATGCTAATGACTTGCTAGAATATCTGTTGAGGTGCTTATCATTATTATATGTGGCTAGCTGATCAGATTAATTATCTTTGTCACCATTCATACTTTATCTATATTTTATGTGACACTTACCCCTGTATGCAAGAGATAGATGAATGCTCTCACTTATACATGCAATGATTGATACTCATTCCTATATTCCATTCCATAATCAACATTGATGTTAGTAATCCCTTCCCAGTGGTAAAAATATAAATAACGATACCTGAAATACTTCCCGGTTAAAATGCTACATCGGTATTAATCTGTGCGCTTGCAGATCTTATTTATTATTTATTTAGAAGAGCAGTTGCATATTTCAATACCGCGTCTCTCATGTCATGCTGGGGATGACAACTTGGCTTAAGTGGCATGAGGGATAGGTTCGGCATTTTTGGCGCCGTTATCAGAATTAGAAAACTAAGTCTACTTTTGGTAATGACGTTAAGAATGCCCAACACTCCCCTCAAGTCAAAGTGCTCGACTGGGGGGTGTCCTCGAGCCCTGGGAGGTGGACGTCCTCCATGACACTGGCCCTCTGGCCTAGGAGTCACCTGAGCTCGCGTACGTGTAGAGCGACGACGCGGTGGAGTCTGAACTGGCTGCTCCTCTGTCTCCTCTGGAGCCTCTGCAGGTGGATCAACTGTCATAGCCTCTGCATCCTCTGTCCCCTCTGTGCCCTCTGTGGCCTCTGTACCGAGCTGTCGACCTTCAAGATGAAAGCGACGCTCACCAATGTGAATACCACTGCTCCTGCCTCCCCTCTCTGCCTGCTCTGCTGCATCAGCAACTGCCTGAGCGATCTCTGCATCAGTAAGAGTCTTCTTCTTATTTCTGGCCATAACCTTTATGCGCTTACCACACGCAACCTCAGACAGACGAGGAGGACTCTCGTCCCCGTCACTAGGAGCACCTCCGGTGTTCTTGTAGCGAACCATACTGACGACTGTCGGGAACCTCTGAAAGATGATGTACTGTCACTCAAGAGGCTTGGCCTCAATCCGTATCCACAGGCTTGGCCTCGGATTAAAGCACTAAACTGCAGTCACCCCGACACATCGACAAACTCGCTGAAAAGACGGAATAGATGGATCTACTATAAGAAACATATATAATCTAAAAGGTACGAAACCCTAAGGATAGCAAGCATATAAGATGAGATGTGAATCGAATAGTGATAGCTACCTCGGATCGACAAGAAACCGGTGACGAGATGAGATGACCTAGTTCGCGAGATTTCCTGAAAACGCCGGATGAGCGCTGATTTGCCGAAACAAGAGATAGTTAGAATTTCAAGAACGACATTACGGCAAACCCTAAGGAGTAGGTTAGGGTAACGCCAAGGAATCTCATGGAGAAGACGTCGCACGAAGGAGCCTCGACGACGAACGGCCGAAACAAAGTTGCACGAACCCTAGGGTTAGGGTTAGGGCAAAAACGTGAGGTGGTCACGGTGGCCGATCGGAGGAATGATGGAGCCTAGGGTTCGATGGGGCGTGCGTGAGGCAAGGCAGGCAAAGGCCGGTGGTGGCGCGGCAAGGCAGTCACGGCGCGGCCAGGCAGCGGCGGCGCGGCACTGCGGTGGCGCGAGGCAGCGGCGGCAGGTGGCGCGGCGAGGCAGCGCTGCGCGGGTAGGGGCGGTGCGGCAGCGCGGGCAAGGGCGGTGCGGCGGAGGAGGACGGCGAGCGGCGGTGGAGATGGCGCGGCGGTGCTCCGGCGAGTTAGGGCAGAGAGAACGGGCGCGGCGCGGGCGGATGGAAAAAATAGATCGAAGACGAAAGCTTATATGAGGACTCAGATCCGCTCGGCGTGCACTGACCGGACGCGGTGGTGCAGCGTCCAGTCACACTCCAGTAAGCTCCTGGAGCAACTGGACGCGTCCAGTTAGGGCTGACCGGACGCGGACAGAGTCCGGTCGAGGGTCATCCGGGAAATTCATCGCGCATGACCGGACGCGGTGGTGGGTACCGGGACCGGACGCGGTGGTCAACAACTACGCGTCCGGTGCAGCGTCCGGTCACAAGGTCAAGAGAAAGTCTTCGGGATGACCGGACGCGCTGGTGGTCGCCGGGACCGGACGCGGTGGTGAAGCATCGCTGCATCCTGTGCAGCGTCCGGTCCAGCGTCCGGTCACTGTTTTTCGCCTTTCTTCAATCCGATCTTCGACGCGACTTCTCCCAATCAAGTTCCAATTCAAAGAGACTCAAATAAACACCAATTGGAACCTGATATGAGTGACCTCACTCAAACCCTCAAATTTTTCAAAATAGTTTGCCTTAGGCTAGTATTGTTTTTAGGAAAATAAGCAATAAACACCCGAGGAACAACGTATGGCCATGCAATAGAGTTTGTGAACCCTTAGGAGCGTCAAATGCTCTCTCTATTCATGGATGAACACAGAGGTTGCTCAAAGCCAAACCGAAAAGAAACGACAAAGCAACAACCATGCATATGCAATGCAATACAAGTAAGTAAAACTAGGTTGCTTGTCAAGTTTGATCCATGGTTAGGCTTCTTCACTCCTCCAAAGGAGGGTTATCGTAACCGTGTTAGACAAGCCCTAGATGCATTACGGGAAAATATTTAAACATGACATATAATACAATGCAATGCAGGGGACAACACAAGCTCACTTTTTAAAGTTACTAGAGTCAAGCACATTAAGTTCACTTCTCAACCTACAAAATGTAGCCTCATCTAAGGGTTTAGTGAAGATATCCGCTAATTAATTTTCACTTCTTACACCTTCTAGTGATATATCATTTTTAGCAACATGATCTCTTAGAAAGTGGTGGCGGATATCAATGTGCTTGGTGCGAGAGTGTTGTACCGGATTATTAGCAATTTTAACGGCACTTTCATTATCACATAAAAGTGGCACCTTTTCAAGAACAACTCCATAGTTTAGGAGGGTTTGTTTTATGTATAGGATTTGTGCACAACAAGCCCCCGCGGCAATGTATTCCGCCTCGGCGGTGGACAAAGCCACACTATTTTGCTTCTTAGATGACTAAGATACTAAAGACCTCCCAAGCAAATGGCACCCTCCGGATGTGTTTTTTCTATCAATTTTGTAACCGACATAATCCGAATCGGAATAGCTAACTAGTTGGAATCTAGCTCCTTTGGGATACCAAAGACCAATGCTTGGGGTGTGCTTAAGATATCTTAAGATTCTTTTTACGGCACTTAAGTGAGGTTCTTTAGGGCACGCTTGAAAGCGAGCACACATGCACACACTAAACATGATATCGGGTCTAGATGCGGTAAGGTACAACAAACTACCAATCATAGAACGGTAGAGAGTTTGATCAACCGGTTTACCTCCCTCATCTAGGTCGAGATGTCCATTAGATGGCATTGGGGTCTTGATTGGTTTACATTCTTCCATCTTGAATCTCTTGAGAAGATCCTTGGTATACTTTTCTTGAGAGATGAAAATCCCTTCTCTCATTTGCTTGACTTGAAGACCAAGGAAGAATGTGAGCTCACCAATCATAGACATCTCGTACTCCTTCGACATCAATTCACCAAATTCCTTGCAATATTCTTCATTTGTCGATCCGAAGATGATATCATCAACATAAACTTGACAAATGAAGATCTCCCCATTAAGTTTCTTGGTGAATAGTGTGGTGTCGACCTTCCCAATGGTGAAGCCCTTCTCAATGAGAAAGTCCCGGAGGCGCTCGTACCACGCTCTAGGGGCTTGCTTGAGCCCATATAGCGCCTTGGACAACCTATAAACATGATTAGGATATCTAGGGTCTTCAAACCCGGGAGGTTGATTAACATAGACTAGTTCATTTATAAAGCCATTTAAGAATGCACTTTTCACATCCATTTGATATAGTTTCATATCATGATGTGATGCATATGCAAGGAGGATACGAATGGCTTCAAGTCTTGCAACGGGTGCAAAGGTCTCTCCAAAATCAAGACCTTCAACTTGAGAGAACCCCTTTGCAACTAGTCTTGCCTTGTTCCTCACTACTATGCCTTGGTCATCTTGCTTGTTGCGGAACACCCACTTGGTTCCAATGACTCTTGCACCTTTTGGATGCTCTTCAAGTGTCCATACTTGATTGCGGGTGAAGTTGTTCAATTCTTCATGCATAGCATTCACCCAATCCGGATCTTGAAGAGCTTCTTCTACATTCTTAGGTTCAACACAAGAGACAAAAGAGTGATGTTCAATAAAAGAAGCAAGCTTTTGAGATCGAGTCATTACTCCCTTAGTAGGACTCCCTATGATGAGATCTTGTGGATGTGCTTGAAGTAGAGGTGAGGTTCTTCTATCAACCACTTGAGGAGGAGGATGGAGAGCATCAACATCTTGAGCTTGTGCCTCGGCTTGTTCATGAGAGACATGAGTGTCTTCATTTTCAACTCTCTCATTCTTGTCATCATCTTGAGGCGCATGTGATGAAGATGGTGGATAGACAATTTGCACATCGTCTTCATCATCTTTTGGCTTGATGTCTCCCACCGGCATGTTCTTCATTGCCTCCCTCAAGGGTTCATCACCTACATCATCACAATTCTCAATTGTTCCTTGGGAGCCGTTAGATTCATCAAATTCTACATCATATGTTTCTTCAACCAAACCGGTGGCATGGTTAAATACTCTATATGCTTTGGACTTTGATGAGTAACCAACAAGAAAACCAATATCACAACGTCTTTGAAACTTCCCTAGGTATTGACGCTTCTTGTAGATGTAGCATTTGTAACCAAACACCCGGAAGAATGAGACGTCCGGCTTTTTCCCATTTAGCAACTCATAGGGGGTCTTGCCAAGAAACTTTTATAGGAAGAGGCGATTTGAAGCATAGCATGCGGTGTTGATTGCCTCGGCCCACAACTTCTCCGGAGTGTTTTACTCATCTAACATTGTTCTTGCAAGGGTGATCAAAGTCCGGTTCTTTCTCTCAACTACACCATTTTGTTGAGGAGTGTAGGTTGAAGAGACTTCATGCTTGATTCCAATTTCATCACAATAAGCTTCAATGTTTGTGTTGTCAAACTCTTTCCCATTGTCACTTCTAATCTTCTTTATCTTGACTTCAAATTCATTTTGAGCTCTCTTTGCAAACTTCTTGAAGCAATTTGCCACTTTGGATTTGTCATGAAGGAAGAAGGTCCATGTGTACCTTGAGTAGTCATCCACATCACAAGACAATAGAGATTTCCACCCAAGCTCTTGTAGGTTGTAGGCCCAAACAAATCCATGTGTAGGAGTTCTAGCATTCTTGAAGTTGACATGTAAGCTTTGGTTGGATGAGTGTTTGCAACTTGTTTGCCCGCTTGACATGCACTACAAGATTTGTCCTTTTCAAACTTTACATCCTTCAACCCTCTCACTAGTTCTTTCTTCAATAGCTTGTTGAGAGTGTTCATTCCAACATGAGCAAGCCTCCTATGCCAAAGCCATCCAAGTGAGGTCTTGGTGAACAAGCATGTCATCAAGTTTGCATCTTCGAAGGTGAAGTCAACAAGATAAAGATTATTGTATCTAAAGCCTTTGAATATCACTTGCTTGTCATCTATCTTTGAAACTACCACTTCATTAGGTGTGAACAAGCATTGGAAACCAAGGTCACAAAGTTGCCCAACGGATAATAAGTTGAAACTCAATGAAGCAACATAGAGCACATTTGAGAGTGAGTGATCATTTGATATTGCAATCTTGCCTATACCCTTGACTTTGCTCTTTGAATTATCTCCAAATGTGATCTTCTCTTGACATACACCATTCTCTTCAATGGAGGTGAACATACAAGGATCACCGGTCATATGTTGAGTGCAACCACTATCAATAACCCAATGAGATCCACCGGTCTTGTAGTTCACCTACACACAAGAGATCAAGCTTTTTGTTTAGGGACCCACACTTGAGAGGGACCCTTGACTTTCTCAACTAGTGACTTGGCAACCCATATTTTCTTAGGCCTATTCTTGTTTGGGGGACCCAAGAACATAACTTTCATCTTTCCACTTGAATCTTTTCTTAGCATGTAATGAGCATTGAAGGCAAAGGGTCTAGCATGCTTGGGCAAGGGTTGTGGTGGTGGAGTTTTGCACTCATGAGCAAAATGGCCTTCTTGTCCACACTTAACACATCTCTTTGGTTTGGGCTTTGACTTGCTTTGTTGTTGTTGAGCTTTAGCCTTCTTCTCTTGATTTGCCAAATAACCAATGCCACTTCTATCCATCTTCATTACGATGTTCATGAGTAGCTCACTTTGCAAATATTGGCCTCTTGTGAACTTGCTTAGGCCGGTCTTGAGATGCTCTTTCTCTTGCTTGAGCATTTTGTTTTCTTCAATAAGTGACTCATTTGTTGTTAGCTTCTCAAGAGCCATCAACCCTTTTAGCTTCTTGTTCTCATTTGCAAGCTTCTCATTTTCACTCTTGATCTTGGCATAATCATCATAGTTGTTTGACTCAACCACACTCTTGCCTTTGCTACTAGAACCTTGCTCAATGCTTTCAATGATCAAGTCATCACATGATATAGCTATATCAAACTTAACAACTTTGTTAGTAGCATCATGTGTCTCAAGAGAAAGTTCATTAGCAACCACAAGACTATCATAGTCAATTTTCAATGTAGTATATTTGTCTTTTAGAGAGTTATGCCTAGTGATGAGCTCATCATGCTTCTTCTCAAGTTTATCATGTTGATCTCTAAGCTCTTTGTTAAAAGTTTTGAGCTCCTTGAGAGTGGAAGACATAATTTCATTTTGATCTTTGAGCTCACCACTAGCCTTTTGTGCACTTTCAAGCTTGGATGAGAGTGATTCATTTTCATTTTGAAGTTCATCATTTTCATTTCTAGTTCTTCTTATGACTTTAGTGTATCTGTTCAACAATTTTACAAGTTCATCATAAGAAGGTGCGTCATATTCATCATCACTATCACTATCATCATCATCATCACTATCATGGTTTTGTACCTTTCGTTCACCCTTGGCCATAAGGCATAGGTGAGTAGTGGACGATGATGGTGAAGGTGGCGGTGAAGGTGGTGATGAAGATGTCGGTGAAGATGATGGCCCCATCACAAATGCGGCAACCTTCTCTTTCTCATCATCGCTCTCATCACCGGAGGACTCATAAGATGATTCAATGTCGGTGAGCCAATCACCAACAATGTATGCTTTTCCTCCCTTCTTCTTGTGGAACTCTTTCTTCTTGCCATCCTTCTTCTTGTATGGCTTGTTTTTCTTCCTCTCTTCTTCTTCATCACTTGAATCATTCTTCTTGCCCTTGTTCTTGTTCTTGTACTTGTCTTTTGGAGGTCTAGGGCATTGATGAGCTGAGTGGCCAAGTTCACCACAATTGTAGCAATCCATCTCCGAGATTGGCTTCCTTTTGCTACTTGTGAAGAATTTCTTTTTCTTGCCATCGAACTTGATGCCACTCTTGTTGAGCTTCTTTAGCATCTTGGTGGTCTTCCTCACCATGAGTGCAAGTGAAGCATCATCAATATCACTTTCACTTTAGCTCTCTTGCACCATCATGGCTTGGCCCTTCTTCTTCTTCTTGTCATGGCTAGCTTTGAAGGCCAAGTCTTTCTTCTTGGAAGATGATGAGCCCTCTTCTGGAGTGATGTGCATGTACATCTCATGTGCATTGATCTTCTCCAATACTTGTGTCGGTGTTGCGGTGGAGAGATCACTTTGGTGAAGCACGGTGACAATGTGACCATACTTCTTAATGGGAAGAACACTCAAGATCTTCCTTGCAACATCCAATTGGCTTATTTGGGTGAGCCCAAGAGCATTGAGGTCCTCTACAAGAACATTCAATCGAGTGTACATGTCATTAGCACTTTTTTGGGAAGCATCTCAAAAGAATTGATTTTCTTTAAAGCAATATGATAGCGTTCCTCACGCTCACTCTTAGTTCCCTCATGGAGAGCACAAAGGTTTTTCCACAATTCATGAGCGTTCTTTGCATTACGCACACGATTGAAGATATCCTTGCCTAAGCCCTGGTAGAGTGCATTTTTGGCCTTTGCATTCCACTGGTCGTACTTCTCCTCGTCACCACTTGGGTTGGCGGGATCCTTGATAGCGGGAAGCCCTTGGGTTGCGGCTCTAAGACACCCAACATCTATGGCTTCGAGGTACGCCTCCATACAAATTTTCCAATATGGAAAATCATCCCCCTCAAAGGTGAGAGGTGGTCCTTCCCCGTTAGACATCTTGCTCTAGGCGGTAAAGCCTAAATTAGGAGCAACTCGGCTCTGATACCAATTGAAAGGATCAAGATGCCCAAGAGGGGGTGAATTGGGCTTTTCTAAAAATTAATTGCAAGAATTAAATCCTACAAGCCGGAATTCACCCCTAGTGCCTACTTGTGTTCCTAGAGATTCTACCGGTAAAAGTTTTGCACCCTAAGTTCCAATCCTAGTCTAGCATGGCAATTCTAGGAAAGTAAAACAAGCAATGAATGTAAATACGAGAATGTAAATGCTTGAAAGTAAGGGCAAGGAACACGGCGATGTTTTCCCGAGCTATCGGAGAGTCGCCACTCCCCACTAGTCCTCGTTGGAGCACCCGTGCAAGGGTGTAGGTCTCCCTTGATCTGCGCAAGGATCAAGTGCTCTCTATGGGCTGATTCTTTGACACTCTGTCGCGGTGAATCGCCCAAAACCGCTCACAAGATGAGTTGGGTCATCCACAAGCTTCGCCGGATGATCACCAAACTCCCAATCACCACCAAGCCGTCTAGGTGATGGCGATCACCAAGAGTAACAAGCTAGAACTCTCACTTGACCACAACGAGCCTAATGAGAAGATGGATGCACACTTGCTACTCTCTATTCACTAGTGAGGGACTCTCAAGCTTTGATTCTCAAATCACAATCCTCACTAGAGCTCTTGCACTCCCTTGCACTCCAAAGGTGTTTCTTAGCTGAACAAATGAGCAAGAGACCTCTAAAAGAGGTGGTGGGGATGTATTTATACACCCCACAGTCAAATCCAACCGTTACCTGCCAACTCAGCAAAATACGAGGTGACCGGACGCGCCGGTCGCTCGTAACGGTCGAAAACCTGAAATAACGGCTGAGTGACCAGACGCGCCGATCAGGGGTGACTGGACGCGTCCGATCGTGCTGGGAGCTTACTATACTCTGACCTGACGCGCGACCGCGTCCGATCAGTGATGACCGGACGCGTCCGGTCGTCAGAGTACCTTACTGGAACGTGACCGGACGCGCCGATCACACCCCAGTCGCGTCCGATTAGGTGATTTCCCTTAAGTGACATGTGTCAGCCTGAACACCGCGTCCGGTCCTCGCAAGGGCCGCGTCCGGTCAATAGAGCTGAAACACAGTCGCGGTTTAGAACTGACCGAACGCGTCCGATCATACCAGACACCGCGTCCGGTCAAGGGAAAACGTCTCTAAACACTCCGAAACGCGACGCAACTTGAACCAAGTTGCTTCCAATTGAACTTTGAGCTATTCTAGAGCTTCCTAGTGCTAAGTTTGACAAGTGTGCACCACACCTAAACACAAGACTCACCTAGGTCAAGCTACTCGCTCATGCCCCCCTTTATAGTACGGCCAAAGGAAAAAGCGAAGATCCTAACGACTATTCCGAATGTAACTCAACACCGTGACATCCGGAACTAACCGTCCTTAATCTTGACGTCAATCCTTTGAAAACCAAAATGATTTCCATCAAGGGGCATGAATACCATAGTGCCCAAAGCAGTTATCAACTCCATGACCTAACTTACCAAAGTTTCTGCAAAACACACGTTAGTCATGGTAATAAAGCGTTGTCATCAATTGCCGAAACCAACTCTCGGGGCCTAGATGCTTTCATAGAGGAAGCCAAGGAGGCTTTTGAAAGCCTTAAGGTGTACCTCACCTCCTCGTCCGTTCTTACACCTCCAAAGAAGCATGAAGACATGATGCTATACATTGCGGCAACTTCTATGGTGGTCAGTGCAGCAATCGTCATAGAGAGAGAAGAAGGGCATGTGTACATAGTACATCATCCCATTTACTACATCAACGAGGTACTGTCAGATTCCAAAATTTGATACCCACATGTACAAAACTACTCTACGCCCTCCTGATCACCACCCGCAAGCTACATCACTACTTTGAAAGCCACAAGATCACTGTGGTAACGGACTTTCCACTCGGATATATCCTACACAACAGAGACGCAACCAGGCGCATATCTAAGTGGGCTATTAAACTCAGAGCTCTCAACATTGATTTCACCCCACGCAGAGCGATCAAGTCCCAAGTGCTTGCTGATTTTGTTGCCGAGTGGACAAAAATCCAACAACCAACGCTAGATACAATCCTCGATCATTGGAAGATGTACTTTAATGGATCACTCAAATTAGGTGGAGCTAGCGCAGGTGTCCTCTTCATCTCCCCAGATGGGAAACAACTCAAATATGTCCTCTAGATACTATAGCAAGCCACAAATAATGAAGCAGAATACGAAGCACTCATCCACGGGGTCCGGGTTGCTACATCCCTTGGAATAAAACGACTACTAGTTTGCGGCGATTCAACAGTAGCTGTCAATCAAGTCAACAAGGATTGGGACCGCACCAAAGACAACATGGACGCCTACTATGCCAAAGTACACAAACTAGAGAAAAACTTTCAAGGATTATAAATTCTACATGTCCTGTGTGACTCAAATGTCGCAGCAGACATCCTCACAAAGCTAGGATCGAATAGGATGAAGGTCCCACCCGGTGTGTTCGTAGAGGAGTTGTCAGCACCCACTATCAAACAACCCGTTGAGATAACCCCTGAACTCCTAGAACCAACAACCCAGATTTTGGTAATCACAATATCATGGACACAGGATTTCATTGACTACATCAAAGAAAATAAGTTACCGACAAATAAAGAAGAAGCTACTTGGATAATTCAAAGAAGCAAGAACTATGTTCTCATGGGAGACAACCTATACAGAAGAGCCGCATCATCAGGAGTAGTCCTCAAATGTGTCTCATCAAAAAAGGCAAAGAGATCTTTGACGAAATCCACTCAGGTTGCTGTGGAAATCACGCCGCTTCAAGAACGTTGGCCGGTAAAGCATTCCGCACCGGATTGTACTGGTCAACTTCTTTGAAAGACGCAGAAGAACTCATCAGAAAATGTAAAGGTTGCCAAATGTTTGTAAGACAGGCTCACGTCCCAGCACACAATCCCATCTGTATCCCGCCCGCTTGGTCATTCTCCTACTGGGGGCTGGATCAAGTAGGGCCTCTCAAGAAAGCCAAGGGCGGTTTCGAGTACATCTTTGTGGCTATTGACAAGTTCACCAAGTGGATCGAGTACAAACCACTCGTGAAATACAGCGCAGCCAAAGCAGTCGAGTTCATCCAGGACATCATGCACCGCTTTGGCATGCCCAATCGATTCATCACATATTTGGGTTCTCCCTTCATGGCTATAGGATTCAAAAGTTGGGCATAGCATTGTGGCATCAACATAGATTATGCATCAGTCGCACACCCAGAGGCCAATGGACAAGTAGAGAGAGCTAACGGACTCATACTAGTCAGCTTAAAACCAAGGTTGTATGAAGAACTAGAGGACTATGGATCCAAGTGGATTGAAGAGTTGCCCAAAGTAGTATGGGGCTATGAACTCAAGTAAGCAGAGCTACCATATACTCACCTTTTTTCCTAGTCTACATATCAGAAGCTATATTTCCTGCCGACCTGATCTGGAGATCACTAAGGATTGAGCAATATGATGAAGGAGAAGCCAAACACACCCGAAGACTGGAACTGGATAGTATAGAAGAAGTCAGGGTCAATGCCACCTTACAGTCAGCTCGTTACCTCCAAAGTTTAAGACGCCACTACGACAAAAGTACCCAACCTCGTTCCGTCCAAGTTAGGGATCTAGTGCTTCGAAGAATACAAAAGGTAGATGGACGTCACAAACTACTCAGCCTATGGGAAGGCCCTTTCATCGTCGCCAAAGTCACCAGACCAGGAACATATGAGCTGATAACCAAAGACGGGATACAAGTCAGAAATTCATGGCATATCAGCCAACTATGAAGATTCTATGCCTAAAAAGCACAGGATTGATTCTTCTACAGCAAGAAAATACTATATAATCAAGATTCATGATCAAAGTAATAAAGATAATGTTCCTCACCAACATTTTTCTTACTAAGATCTACAAAACATATCCCAGAGTTGTTCAACCCAGATGAGAGCAAAAGAGCTAACCAGGTTTGAGCTCAACCTATCCCAAGTCTTTTCGGACTTGGATGAGAGTAAGAAGGCTGCCAAGCCAACACTCGACCTATCTCGAGTTATTTTCACAGTGCGGATGAGAGCCAGATAGCGCTCGCCCTATCTTGAAGTTATTCAATTCGGATGAGAGAAAAAGAGCTAACCAGGATTGAGCTCACCCTATCCCAAGTCTTTTCAGACTTGGATGAGAGTAAGAAGGCTACCAAGACAACACTTGACTTATCCCGAGTTGTTTTCACAGTGCGGATGAGAGCCAAATAGCGCTCGCCCTATCCCGGAGTTATTCAACCCGGATAAGAGAAAAAGAGCTAACCAGGCTTGAGCTCACCCTATCCCAAGTCTTTTCAGACTTGGATGAGAGTAAGAAGGCTGCTAAGCCAACACTCGACCTATCCCGAGTTGTTTTCATAGCGCGGATGAGAGCCAGACAATGCTCGCCCTATCCCAGAGCAATTCAACCCGGATGAGAACAAAAGAGCTAACCAGGCTTGAGCTCGCCCTATCCCAAGCCTTTTCAGACTTGGATGAGAGTAAGAAGGCTGCCAAGCCAACACTCGACCTATCCCAAGTTGTTTTCACAGCGCGAATGAGAGCCGGACAGTACTCGCCCTATCTGTTAGTTATTCCACACCGGATGAAAGAATACGACTGATGTAGCGCCGATGCTCGCCAAGACTCATAAAGACGCAAAAAACAAGACTACAACTAGTTGGAAAGACACAACTCTAAAGCACCTAGATACGCCTACAATGATTAAGGTATATATCTAGCACATAGCTAAAGAAAGTTCCACGATCTGGGGAAACAATTCAAAAAGAGTCACAAAAGGACGATTACTCGAATAATCCAAGCAAGATAGTAAAGATGTATAAAAAGAACTAGAATTTTTTACAAGATAGCGTATAAAGTATATCTTTACAAAGGAGGATGGAGGTATCTGGGCACTACAAAGCCTAGCTGTCAGCTTCATCATCAGAAGAAGGGAGTTGAATATCAAGCTTCTCGGCGATGAAGTTGGCCAGATCTTCAACTTCAAGCTCAGCCTTCTTGATGGACTCTAAGTAGTTGTCCTCATCAGCTTTCTCCCTAAGTTTTTCTAGAGCAAGAACCCAGACATGTGCCAAGACATTCTTGATGCACATCTAGACCCCCTTCTTGACAAAACTCTAGAGGCGCACATGGATTAGCGGGATGAAGTCGCCCTAGGTCCTTCCATCATCTTCAGGAGTCCAGAGAAGCTTGGCGACGGACTTGAAAGATTTCCATAAAGTTGAAAAATCTCTGATCAGAGACCGCCAGCTTGCCAGACAAGTTGTTGACGGTTCTTAAGTATCAATTATAACCATCAAATAAATAAAGAAAAGGACCTATATGCAAGCAACACCTAGAATTAGGGTTTGATCTAACAGAATTCCACGAGTTTTGCTGTTTATCTATTTCTGCAGGGGGTTATCAGGAAATACGGAAGAAAGGCCCACATGTCGGATTAATGACGGGATATTAACCGAACACGTAATTATCTTACATCTAGAAGATTCCAGAAGCCACGGGAACGAACGGGAGCCGTAACGGGCTAGGACACAGGGCGCCCGCCCTGTGCGCTAGGGCGCCCGCCCTGCCCCCGGGACCAATCAGGTCGAGTCTCGCGGATTATGCTCCACCGCCTTTGAGGATCAAGGAAAACCGTAGGATGAAGGTCGGTTTGATCCGACGGTCCAGATTCATCCAAAAGGGCTATATAAGCAAGGCCCCTGACCCCTGGTGGAGAAGACCCCAATTCATTATTCAGTTGCATATCTCTAGTTAGGGTTTAGAGAGAGAGGTTCCCTCTAGGGTTCCCACCTCTTAGGGCTTAGCATCCAATGTGAAAGTAGAATTAGTTCTACTAGATTGAGAGAGATAGAGTGGAGGTGTAGATCGGAGGAAGCCGGCCTGTCGGTGTCTACTCCGAGGTTGTACCTGCGGGAGCAAGTTCTTCTAACCCGAGGCTTGTTCTCAGGATTCTTCAGTATTTCGACTTCTAAATTCTAGTAAGTTCTTTGTTTTATTGTTCTTTGGTTTATGAGTTTACTTTGATCTCTTCGCGTAGAGTTTAGAGTAATCATCTCTAGCGTAAACGTGGTGTTTAAGCTAGGATACTCATAGATATCCCCTCGTCTAGCCGGACCGTGGTAGTAGCGAGGAACGTGACAATTCCGAGTTACCTTTGTATTCCATATCCCGTTAGCAGGATTGATAGGGTTTATAGGTGCGGGTTGAACATCCTTTGTGGTGTCTAGATTCCGTAAATCTCCCCAATAGAACAGTAGATCATCCTTACCAAGGTTAGAAGAAGAGTGCGGTTGTAGTCTTCTCTATACATCACTCACATCGAATCATAGTGGTTGTAGCCTAAAGGTTAGTAGTAATAGATTTGGTTAGTCAGATGCACTCTTTCTCCTAAAGGTAAAAATATAAATACGATACCCAGGATAACATCTCGGGTGAAGTGCTCACCGATATCCGTGCGCTTGCGGATCCTATTTCCTAATTGCGTTACCAAATATCAACAAGCATTTCTGGCGCCGTTGCCGGGGAGAAAGACGGTTTGCTGAGATAACCTTGAGTCTTACTACTAGCTTGTATTCATACTTTTTATTTTCTTATCTTTTTCATTCTTTCTTTTTTTTACCAAAAATGGAAAACCAAGGTTCTATATCTATCTTTGATGCCGCAACACCTTCAGCAACTGACCTTTTACCATGGGAGTCATCACAGCCTATCCAAACATCCCAGTATAAATTAAGTTCAAGGTTGATTGCGATGATTCAAAATTTATCTTTTTCGGGAAAGGAAGACGAAAACCCTTACCTTCATATTAGAGATTTTGAGCAGACATGCGATTGTCTTCGCATTGATGGCATCTCTGATAAGACTTTACGTTGGAAGCTTTTTCCTTTTTCTTTAAGAGGAGAAGCTAGACGATGGTATAGTCAGAAGGTAAGTCAACAGCAAGGTGAATGGGGAGTTTTAAGAGCCAACTTTTGTCTAGATTTTTATTCCCTTGACCGTACTGGTGACCTTAGACTCGAAGTCCTATCTTTTAAACAAAAAGATAATGAAACTTTGGGGAAATCCTGGAAACGTTTTTCTGATCTTTTAGAATCTGGTCCAAAACTTTTGCTTGAAGACACTGTTCTTTTATTTCACTTTTTTCGAGGTCTTCAGAAAGATAATAAACAAATGCTGCATACTATGGCTAGAGGTTCTTTCTTTCGTATCCCTACTGATGAAGCTAAGGGGATCTTGAATAGAATCCTAGAAGCTGAGATGGATAATGCCCTCCATGATAAAACCTACGAAGCCGAAGTAGACACTCTGCCAAATTTTTCATCTACTTTAGCTATCCCAGGTTCTGAGCCACAAAAGGAAGAAATTCTACCATCTGATTTCATGCTAGGCATAGAATCCGATCTCTTTGCCGATTTTGGAAACATTTCAAACTACCATTCTATAGACCGACCCCAAAACGGCCAATTTAGCATTTGTTTACCAAGTGAACGTCAATTGAGAGAGCTTATCTCGGTTATGAGTAGCGAATGGTTAGAGGAGTCAGAGCTTTCCTCTGAAGTAATCCGAGTGGACACACCCTCTATAACTATACGCTGTGCTTATAATTCTGATCAATTTAACGCTCTCTATAATCCTGTTGTGGGGATCAATATTATGTCCGAAGCTTTTGCACTTAATTTATTTGGGAAACTTGTTTTAACCCCCACAACAAAGGTCATAAAGGAATCTTCGGGACAATTAGTCCCCAGTCTTGGAATTATTAATGTCCTACCCTTTATGGTAGAAGGCTCCATGGTTCATTTGAACTTTTATATCTTTGATATATGGGGTTTCGACCTACTGATTGGACAACCTTTTAGAAGACTCCTTTATGAAGGTCAAACTGGAAAGCTCTACATTTCCTTGGGAAAGGATTTTAAACTTCCAATTACAATAACTCACTCCTTGAATAATAAGACCGAGCCATATCTTTTGCCTGATCCTATGGAGGAGGTAAAGGCTGCATCTCTAGAACTTTTAGATGATCCAGACTTAGAAGAGGAAGCCCCCTTCTTCACTGAAGAAGAGGCCGAACCTTCTGAACCTGAACCCTTAGATGAGTTTGCAGAAACACCTAGACCCCCCATAGAACTCAAAATTTTACCACCCAGTCTTACCTATGCTTTCCTAAACAATAATCCAGAGTTTCCTGTGATCGTTAGTAATAAACTCACTCAGGAGCAAACTCTGCGATTAATGACCATTCTTGAAAAACACCACTCTGTTTTCGGCTACTCACTTCAAGATCTCACAGGAATCAGTCCTATGATTTGTACCCATCGTATTCCGACAGATCCTTCTGTTATACCCTCTCGAGAGCCTCAACGTAGACTTAACAACGCGATGAGAGAGGTAGTTAAAAAAGAAGTTATAAAGTTGCTGCATGCAGGGATTATATATCCTGTGCCGCATAGTGAGTGGGTAAGCCCTGTTCAAGTTGTGCCTAAAAAGGGAGGCATGACTGTTGTTACTAATGATAAGAATGAGCTAATTCCGCAACGCACCGTCACTGGGTGGCGGATGTGCATAGACTATAGAAAACTTAATAAAACCACGAAAAAGGATCATTTTCCTTTGCCTTTTATAGATGAGATGCTTGAGCGGTTAGCAAAACACTCGTTTTTCTGTTTTCTAGATGGATATTCAGGGTATCACCAGATCCCTATCCATCCTGATGATCAAAGCAAAACCACTTTTACATGCCCATATGGAACGTATGCTTATCGTAGAATGTCTTTTGGGTTATGTAATGCACCAGCTTCTTTTCAAAGATGTATGATGTCTATATTTTCTGATATGATTGAAGAGATTATGGAAGTTTTCATGGATGATTTCTTAGTTTATGGAAAAACTTTTGATAGTTGTCTTGAGAACTTAGATAAGGTTTTGCAAAGATGTGAAGAAAAGCACTTAATCCTTAATTGGGAAAAATGTCATTTTATGGTTAGAGAAGGAATAGTGCTAGGACACCTAGTGTCTGAAAGAGGTATTGAGGTAGATAGAGCTAAAATTGAAGTAATTGAACAACTACCTCCACCTGTGAATATAAAAGGAATTCTAAGTTTTCTTGGCCATGCTGGTTTTTATCGCAGATTTATAAAAGACTTTTCATTTATTGCGAGACCACTTACTCTTTTGCTAGCCAAGGATGCTCCTTTCGAATTTGATGATGCATGTCTAAATTCTTTCAATTTATTAAAGCAAGCACTCATCTCTGCACCAATCATTCAACCCCCTGATTGGTCGTTGCCTTTTGAAATTATGTGTGATGCTAGTGATTATGCTGTGGGGGCAGTTTTGGGACAAACTAAAGATAAAAAGCATCATGCAATTGCTTATGCAAGTAAAACTTTGACAGGAGCTCAACTTAATTATGCAACCACTGAAAAAGAGCTTCTGGCTGTTGTTTTTGCCATTGATAAATTTAGATCTTATTTAGTTGGAGCTAAGATAATTGTTTACACTGATCATGCTGCACTAAAATATTTGCTCACTAAGAAAGATGCTAAACCTCGCTTAATCAGATGGATTTTATTACTCCAAGAATTTGACTTAGAAATAAAAGATAAAAAGGGAGTAGAAAATTCTGTTGCTGATCACTTGTCTAGAATGTACTTTAAGAATTCACAGGAACCCCCCATTAATGACTCACTCCGGGACGACATGCTTTACGGGATTAACAGATCTGACCCCTGGTATGCAGATATTGTTAATTTTATGGTTTCAGGTTATGTACCACCCGGAGCAAACAAGAAGAAGCTTATTCAGGAAAGTCGTTCACATATATGGGATGAGCCATATCTCTTCCGAGTATGCGCTGATGGCCTACTTAGAAGATGTGTGACCACTGAGGAAGGATTGAAGATCATCGACAGATGTCACTCATCACCATATGGAGGTCACTATGGAGCATTCCGTACACATTCAAAGATCTGGCAATGTGGATTCTACTGGCCTACGATGTACGATGACACGAAGCAATATATTAGAAGATGTGGGCCATGTCAAAGGCACGGAAATATAAATACAAGGGATGCCATGCCACTCACCAACAACCTTCAGATTGAACTCTTTGATGTCTGGGGAATAGACTACATGGGTCCATTTCCCCCATCTAAGAAGTGTGAGTTCATCTTGGTGGCGGTTGATTACGTCTCCAAGTGGGTAGAGGCACTACCTTGCAAACATGCCGACAATATCAGTTCGAAGAGGATGTTTGAGGAAATCATATTTCCAAGATTTGGAGTCCCCAGGATAGTGATAAGTGATGGAGGATCACACTTCATTGACAAGCGCTTCGAGCACTATCTATCAAGACATGGAATCCGTCACAACGTCGCTACTCCCTATCATCCTCAGACAAGTGGCCAAGCAGAGACTTCTAACAAGCAAATCAAGAACATTCTTCAGAAGACGGTGAACGAGATGGGAACGGCATGGAAGGACAAGTTACCCGATGCACTCTGGGCTTACCGGACAGCATACAAGACCCCAATTGGAATGTCTCCATACCAATTGGTATACGGAAAGACCTGTCACCTACCTGTTGAACTTGAGTTCAAGGCACACTGGGCCATAAAAAGATGGAATATGGACCTAGATATCGCCGGAAAACATAGAAGAATGCAATTATCGGAGTTAGAAGAATGGCGGGAGAAAGCATATCACAATTCAAAGATCTACAAAGAAAGAGTCAAGAGATGGCATGACAAGAGGATCAAGAAGAAGGAGTTCTCACCCGGAGATAAGGTATTACTTTTTAATTCCAGGGTGAAGCTTTTCGGGCATGGAAAGCTCCGGAGCAAATGGGAAGGACCATTCAAGGTAATTCATTCATCATCCCACGGAGCTATCACACTTCAAAATGACGAAGGTACGTTATTCAAGGTAAATGGTCAACGTCTTAAATTATTTTTAGAGCCCAATAAAGAATTAGAAGAAATAGACGTGATCAATTTTTACCTTCCAATTAAAAATTAAAGCCCGACGCTTTTAATTTGACGTTTTTGGGCCAAGTATATATTTTTCGGGATAAAAACACGGTGAGAAACACGCTCGAGAAAGCAGGCTTGTAGAGGAGCCGGACACAGGGCGGGCGCCCTAAGGATGAGGACGGGCGCCCTGCCCCTGTCTCCCCTCGGCCCCAGACTTCTCCCACGCGATAACCTCGCCCGTTGCTATCTGGAAAATTCCGTCCTCGGTTTGTTTCGCAAACATGACGGTGGGAAGAGTCCCGACCATGCACGAGAGCAGTTTTTACCCCCTATATAAACAGACCCCCAACGTCAGCTTTTAGCACCAATTCATTCAAGCCTTCTCTCCTTCCTCAAATTAGATCTTGCTTAGTTCCTAGCTGCTCCAATGGCCGAGAAGTTCCACGTCGATTGGGAAGTCGTCCCCTACGACCTCAACAAGAAGCCCAAGGAGGATCCCGACGCCTACGCTCTCGTCCCGGCCAACACAGAGCGACAGCTAGAAGCCATGCCACCACGTCAACGCAGCTCTGCCCAATCCTACTTTGCTCGCCCAGTTCTTACCGCACCTACGCAGCCCCTATTGCTCGAAGGCTCGCCATCATCGTCGAAGGGGAAGGAGATCATCAAGGTACCAGCCGGAACAAAGATCCTGCCGTCAAAACCCAATGAGCGAATCATCGGAGTGAAGACCAACCGGAGCGGCGAGATCTCTAGTGTCCGCTATACCACGGAGGAGAGACCTTACTTCGAGGGTGTTAGGGCAGCTAAGGTCCGCTTCGTTCCTCCGAAGGAAGCACCCAAGCATGCTCTTAATGCTTTCGAGACACCTCCCAAGCGCCGCAGGACCATTGCAGATGTGGATGAGGAGCTACGGGTGATCAAGAACAGCATTATAGAAATTCAGAACTCCAATATCTCTATGGATCGGAGGACCTTCAACCATAACACTACGATCCTAAAGCTACGGGATGACCTTGCCGACGCCAACAAGAGGATCGATGAGTTAGAGCATAGTCTTAGGAGGCGTGAGCGTCGCTGAGCTATCTAGATTAGATCTTGGGGCTATATATGTCTTAGTTATTATTAGATTCGATTAGGTTCGCTTATAATCAGTTTAGATCTATTATATTCGGTTATTATTATTATTCGGTTGTAATAAATGCCTCAAGATTAATAAAGATTATTATTAGTATGTCTTGTGTGTCTCTACTTTACTTTTGTGCAAGAAAGCAGAAAACAAGTATGGGGGAGATTCCCTGACATGTCACACACACTTCGATCGCACCACTCCATGAACCAGGTACACACTCTGCACACTTTTATTACACACTTACACACTCACCTTAGTTTGTGTAGAATTTTATCTCTCTAAACATGATAAATTAAAAGGATAAAAATGCTTATAATCATGATCAATCTCACTCTGTGATATTTCCTGGAAACCTGCAATTATTAAAATTATTTCAAAACCCTGTGTTGCTAAAAGTCATTGTGGAATAAGAGATGGTAAGGGTATGAGTACCTTATTCTTAGTATCTTTATTGCTTGGAGAATTTGTTTTAAAAATCTCAAAATTATAGCTACCATCCTCAAGTTTTATATGCCTGCTAAACATGAAAATATTAATTAAAGCTATCTGCTTTGTATTGAGTTTGTTCAAAACAAGTTAGACCCTTGTTGAGAGATTTATCATACTCCTAAGATCAAGACATTTTTATTCAGAAAGATTCACTCTTCCGAAGTATTATTGCGTTAGAGGCATGGGCTATGCAAAATTATGAATATATCGAGGAAATAAAAAGGAGCAAGTGCTCGATAACCTCGTGGAAAAAAATGGACAAGTGTCCGGCAGTAGAATTAGGGGTACCTCGGTATCCACCCAAAATGAAAAAATGAGATATGATAAAAATATGATGAAAAGAAAATGATAGCCCATGGTCCCTCTAATAAGCAATATGCCAGTAAGAGTGACAAGTTTTTAATTTTCAAAGTCTTTGATCTAAAGAGTATGGCATTCTTCTCCTCGGATCCGGTTTTGACCATACAATAAATGCAAGGTATGTATGCTTAAAGAATTATTTTTGCAAAATCAAAACAGCCTCAGAGAGAAATATAAAAGATAATGAGTGACTCTGAGAGCACCTATGAGGATAAAGGTATGCTAAGTTTTTCTTTTCAAAAATATGTAAAAACTCCAAGTGATAGGGATTAAGAAGAAGAAAGGCTCTTTACTCTGACCATATATTTCCCTGACTATAAGTGCACAGTGGATTTTTACAACACCCTGCAGGTATGAAAGAATGTTTCAACCCCAGATGTTTTATTAACCAACCTTTTCTCGAGGACGAGTAAAAGCCTAAGTATGGGGGTGTTTGTTGACGGTTCTTAAGTATCAATTATAACCATCAAATAAATAAAGAAAAGGACCTATATGCAAGCAACACCTAGAATTAGGGTTTGATCTAACAGAATTCCACGAGTTTTGCTGTTTATCTATTTCTGCAGGGGGTTATCAGGAAATACGGAAGAAAGGCCCACATGTCGGATTAATGACGGGATATTAACCGAACACGTAATTATCTTACATCTAGAAGATTCCAGAAGCCACGGGAACGAACGGGAGCCGTAACGGGCTAGGACACAGGGCGCCCGCCTTGTGCCCTAGGGCGCCCGCCCTGCCCCCGGGACCAATCAGGTCGAGTCTCGCGGATTATGCTCCACTGCCTTTGAGGATCAAGGAAAACCGTAGGATGAAGGTCGGTTTGATCCGACGGTCCAGATTCATCCAAAAGGGCTATATAAGCAAGGCCCCTGACCCCTGGTGGAGAAGACCCCAATTCATTATTCAGTTGCATCTCTAGTTAGGGTTTAGAGAGAGAGGTTCCCTCTAGGGTTCCCACCTCTTAGGGCTTAGCATCCAATGTGAAAGTAGAATTAGTTCTACTAGATTGAGAGAGATAGAGTGGAGGTGTAGATCGGAGGAAGCCGGCCTGTCGGTGTCTACTCCGAGGTTGTACCTGCGGGAGCAAGTTCTTCTAACCCGAGGCTTGTTCTCAGGATTCTTCAGTATTTCGACTTCTAAATTCTAGTAAGTTCTTTGTTTTATTGTTCTTTGGTTTATGAGTTTACTTTGATCTCTTCGCGTAGAGTTTAGAGTAATCATCTCTAGCGTAAACATGGTGTTTAAGCTAGGATACTCATAGATATCCCCTCGTCTAGCTGGACCGTGGTAGTAGCGAGGAACGTGACAATTCCGAGTTACCTTTGTATTCCATATCTCGTTAGCAGGATTGATAGGGTTTATAGGTGCGGGTTGAACATCCTTTGTGGTGTCTAGATTCCGTAAATCTCCCCAATAGAACAGTAGATCATCCTTACCAAGGTTAGAAGAAGAGTGCGGTTGTAGTCTTCTCTATACATCACTCACATCGAATCATAGTGGTTGTAGCCTAAAGGTTAGTAGTAATAGATTTGGTTAGTCAGATGCACTCTTTCTCCTAAAGGTAAAAATATAAATACGATACCCAGGATAACATCTCGGGTGAAGTGCTCACCGATATCCGTGCGCTTGCTGATCCTATTTCCTAATTGCGTTACCAAATATCAACACAAGTCTTCAATGGTCTTCTTGGCTTGCACAAGATCCATATCAGCTCCACGTCTAATCAGCTTGGCGAGAGCAAGCTCTTCCTCAGCTCGTGTAGTTACCTCATCCGCCCGGTTGAACTCAACCTGGAGAGTTGTCTTCATCGTCTCCAGATCCTTTGAGAGATTTTTGATGCTCTTTTGAAGGGCTGTTCACAAAGAACACGGATCAAGAAACCTACAAGAAAAGAAACAAAGGAAGCACACAAAAAGTACTCAGAATACCTTCACACTCTCGCTTGTAATCATCAGATTTCCCATATGCCTCCTCCAAGGCAGCAAGGGCATCCTCCTTCCTTTGCTCTGACTCACCGATTTGAGCACATAGGGCCTCTTTAGATGTTCGACGTCCCTGGCTCTCTGATTCTATTGTTTGCAAGTCAGTTCTGCTTTCAGCTGATTCACTTCAAAGACCAATTTCCTCTCGACTTCACCCGAGCCAAACAAGCTGGATTGGTTTCGAGAAAAGGCCTTTACACAGAAGAGAGGAAATATAAGAAAGAGAAGGAACAAAAAGGAGCCAGACCACCAAAAAGAACAAGGAACAAATGCCTACCTAAAGCAGCTCACCAAAAGAAGCCACCCCAGCCGAAAGGCCCTCCCACGCCGTGGTCAGCTTCGAGAGGCGGTGGGTGGCATCAAATTCCAGCACCACATCCTTGGCTAAACATCGGGTGGGTGAGGAAGTTGATACCAGGACCAAAGCCGTGTCCAACATAGCAAAAGCCCCAAGTGTATCCTCGGTCGGGCGCCCCACCACGATCAAACATTAACTAAGCCAAACAATCCAAACAAGTAATTCTGTCCAAACTGTAGACAAAACCGGATGCTAAACTTCAGTGGCTTAAAGCTAGAGTTATAGACATCAACCAAGCATGAGCCTTATATTTCTAGAAATATTATTAAATTATCTAAAATATGATTATTATCATCGCGTGCGGATTCAAAAGTTAAAAAAGGTCAAACAAGCACAATTAGGTACCTCTGTCCAGACTTAGACAGATTCTGCCATGCAACTTCAACTAGTTGTATCTAGAGATCTAGATCACCAAAAAGGTTGTTCATAGACATTTTGGAAAGCTTAACAAAATCACTACAACTCTTGTATTATCACCCAGGGGTGATTCAAATCCTAACTAGATCAAACACTAGCATCTTTCAGATCTGCTCAAAATACAATCAAAACCTGACAGCAGATTTAAAAGTCATGTAACTCCTAAACTATCAAGTTTGAGGTCTTGAAAATTTAACAAAAGTAAGTTAAGATAATTATATACAACTTTTACATTATCATCTAGAGCTAATTCTACCAATAACAAGGCCACACATTACAAACAAGGCAATCCTGTCAGGACTTGGGCAGAATGAGCCATAGGAACTTAAACAACTATAGCTGAACATCTATTTAACCAAAAATTGTGATCTTTAACTTTTTGGAGATCTCAAAAAAATTACTACAACTCATTTATTGTCATCAAAGCATGATTCAAAACTTAACTGAACCAAATAATACAATATTTCAAGTCTGTTCAGAATAGGAGCAAAGCAACATAGAGCATTTGTTATTTTTATAGGTCCTAAACTATCAATCCTAAAATCCTGAAATTTTTATCAGCCATAAACCATCACATAAGTAGCATTCCATAAAAATTTCACATTTATTTGAGCAATACTACTACAGCTATGAAAATTACAAGTGAGACTATCATTAAAACCCTAACCTACATAAATATATTTTTACAGCAAAAACTGTAAACTAAAACATACCATATTATAGATTCGCTACATAGATATATTCACAAGTATTCCAAAAAGTCCTCATTTGCTATTTTACGATTTTTCTATGATTTAATATGCGTTTTCAAAGTTTCAGCCAATTTATAGGAAAAGAAAAAGGGAAAACCACATAGGACAAACACTTTGTACCGAGGCCCCTAGACTTTCTCGAAAACAAGATCACATAAAACAAGTCCCTGCAGGCACTAATCATCTGAGTCACAGATTTTGCAGTTAGACCCCTTCCCTTTGTCGAATTCATGTGCAAGGTCCCTTGTCGCGAGTTGAAGCAGAGGACGTCGGGGAAATGGCCGGTGGCGGCCAGAGGAGGCTCGACGGCGATGGGGAAATGGCAGAGGAGCATGCTTAGGCCTCGGCGCACTCGGGAGAGCCTGCAGCTCACCACGCAGTGGCCTGAGGTGGCTGGGCCACGAGCAGCCATGGCGGCGAGGGGAGCAGCTTCGATGGTCGGCTGCTCTGGCAGTCTTCCGACTCGACGAAGGGTTGCTCAAGCACGAGGGGGCTACGACAGAGGTGATGATGAGCTTGTCTTGGCTTGCAACCATGCACAACGATGAGAATGGGCAGCGGTAGAGAGCTCTGCCCGGCAGGCGGCCATGGCAGCGGTCGCGCACAGGCGAGCTTAGTGGCTAAGGTTCTAGCGCGCGTGAGGCGGGGAAGAAGACGCCACAGAGCTATTGGTAGGTGGTGGTGCTCGAGGCCAGCACTAGGAGGGAGGCAACACGGCCGAAGCTTGGCCGGCGACCATAGTGAACACGAGCTCTGGAGTGGCTAGAGCGAGCGTTGGATTGAGCAAGGAGGCGAGGGGAGGCGAGCGTGAGTGGGAGAGGCTGAGAGGAGGCTCAGTGCCCACCCTAGGAGGGTGTAGAGAGCAGGACAGCGCTTGGCAATGGAGGTGGGGGCGCCCAACTTGCATGACGGCCACGCGCCCATGCATCGAACAGGTGGCGGGCGTCTCTGTGCCCAACTTCGAATCCATTTTTGGCATATTCCAAGCATCTCCTGGCCAGGGCGCCTAAAGGAAAGTTGGAGCTGGCATGATACTCTACAAGATTTATTTAGGGGTCATGGTCAGTAGGGCAGTAAATTAGCGGTTAATTGCACCCCAATTTGACAGTGCTAGCATATTGACAATGATCAATAAAATCCAAAATTGATTGGCAAAACAAGATCAACTGGTTACAATTTTTGGTATGCTCTTCTCCAACATAAATAGTCCAACTTTTATTCTTGTCTCAACTTGAGTTGCTTAACAAAAAACCAAGAACGCGACATGCCAACATGTCAATGCCCGTTAGTGATAAAGTAAACATTTGCTGTTTTGGGAGCTATTTTTGAAGATCCAAATTAACTCCAAATTTGATGAGACTTGCTTCATTGTCTCCACCACGAAAGGTACTTCAACTCATATTAAGGAACATAATTGAGCTGCCATATGAATTTGGAAGATAAAATGTCACAAAGAAGTTAACTCGCTGCTGTTATTTCAGGGACTTAGAAATATTTGGAGCCTCGAGAAATCAGCATTACTTCCTATCTTGTGTCCACTGTCTGAACCACTTAGAGGTTGAATCATAACTTGGTCCAAGAATAACATTTGTTGTACACATCCTAATCTTCAACTTTGCTTAAAGGTCAAACCTCATATCTTGAATATATTTAGCAGTTCCACCTTGGTCAAAGTAACATCCCGGTAAAGCTCAAACTAGGGTTTTAGGCCGATTGAGGCATTTTCTGGGCAAGCTCTCATCATGAACCCTTCTTAACTTTTGTTGTAGAGTTTAATTAGGGTCATTTGGGTAAGGTTGCATGGTTTGGTTGACATCTCATGTTCTCCTTCACTTAATAGTACAATCCAAGCAAGAATATGACTTATCATTTCATGTGACTTTTTTATTCTAAGCTTCATGAAACTTTTCCAGTGATCAATATAGATAGAGATGGATGTGAGACACATGAAAAGAGAACCTTCAACATTACTCAGGCATACATTTGAAAAGGGGTCAACATATAAGCAAAGATGTGTTATCCAAATTCAAGTTGGGGCTCATTTTCATAAATTGGACCTTGACATCTTCCTCACCACTTAACTTGTCATGTTTGAGCTCAAACCCACTGCTCAACTAGTAACAAACACCTGGGGTGTTACACGTGAGCAGTGGCAGCACACGAATGGCGACGACGGCGGCGACCGAGCTCTGAGAGGGGATTAGGGTTTGGGAGACCGATGGTGGAAGGCAAAGAGCAAGTGAAGAGGAGAAGAAGGGAAAGAAATCATTTTTATAGTAGTAAAAACATGGTCCAAACGGCCCGTTAAGCTAACGGATCGTTTCCACCTTTTGCGCATTGAATGTAGGACGCGATCGAAGCGACAGATGACATGCCTTTTCATAACAGAACAGTGCAACGGGCAGATTTCAGACTTATCCGTCCACATGGTACTATTGCCGACTAGTTTCAGCACGCACTACTCAGTGAGAAGTTGACATTTACAATATAAACAAAGAAGACCTAGAAACAACCCAGGAAATATTCAGAAGAACTCAGGAAAACTCAAAAGACAACATTCAGGCAAGAGAACCTTTCCATTACAAATATTTTCGAAAGATACAAGATTATAGATCTTACAAGACCCAATAAACTCGGCATTATGACGAACAAGGTAGCAACGAGGAGCCCAGAAAGAACACGGCTCTAGAAATGACTACGTGCTCCTAGTTGCTACGTGGCAGAACACACTCTACTCGACTACACTATTTTCCTCAAAGGAAGAGCGTAGTGCATCCAAGATTGGTGTCAGCGGCACAGCGAGGCAACATGGACCAGGTGAGGCTCGCAGGCATCAGTCTACCCAAGTCCGATGTAATGCTGGATCAGGTGCCGATCCGCACCGGACAGTCGCGAGGCAGAGTGGAAGGATCAACCCGGAGCTGCTGGATGAGGGAACATGTCTCGCATCACAAGACTTCTTTCACCTGCCAGCACGTACTACCTGGTACAATGCCATTACGAGATTAGTCTACCTCTAGTCCCTATCACAAGACTTCTTCCATCCACTACAAGCAATACAAGACTTCCGACTCATGCCCGGGGGCTGCTCTACCTCACAAACTATCATATTCATGGCCACGAGAATACAAGTTCTGCACCAAGACTTTGCCGATTTGCAGCAGCTCGCCAGGGGGTATTTATAGGCCAAGGAGCAGTGTACATGGAACAAGTGCACCAACAACAAAAGATTCAGAGAAGTGACAGAAAGCAATAAAGGAAAAGAAACCGTGCGTGAAGACACAGTAGTCGAGGACAGTATATCCGGGGGAGAATGAAGATGAAGCAACAACGGGTGGGGATAACTAATGGTTTCGTATTAGGGTTTTTTAGTTGGTTGACCCGCCGCCAAGGCGCCGATAGGACCCAAGGGGAGTTGGGAACGGGCCGAGCGCTTCTAGGTTTGTTGCCAAACGGATGGTCCAGATTCATCGATAGCGAGAACGGATGGCACAGGATAAGTTAAACAGTGCCGTATTAAGCCAACCATTGCCACGCTAATCCACTGCTATAATACTGTGATTGTCAGTGGTTAAACTACTTTTAGATTCTCCTAGAAACAACCGCAACCATACATGACAGTTTTTTCCCTTTTCATTCACAAATATACAGAAAAAAACATTCGCCGAAAGATCAAATCTGTGCACTGGCATTTTGGAAGTAGTATTGGAAAGAACTTGCTTTGCATTCCATATAAAAAAGGTGGCATTGAAGAGATCAAATATGCGTGAATAGAATTTTTTTCATTGATTCATTATATATATGTAACATATAGATACAATTTGGACGACTATATGATTGTACTCGTCCGGAAGCATAATAACTAACCTAAACTATTAAAACTACTTATACTAACTATAAACTACTTTGATCTAAACATATGATCCTCAGAGAGGATCATGCTCGCCTCGCTCACTTGGGAGGAGGCGAGGCAAAGTTAGAGTTGGAGTCGTCAAAGTCGTCTTCGGCGTCGGCGTCGTCCTCATCCTCGTCCTTCTCCTTCGGGTCCTCCTTCTCGGAGCTCCATGGAGGACTATAATCAGAAGATCTCCAGTTAGAGGAGGAGACGTCCTCGGAGGACTGGTGGGCTAGCAAGTCATCCTCCCTGGACAATGGGCTGCTTGGAAACTTGATGGGGCTGTCGGATATTTTCTTTGCAGATTAGAAGAGAAGGGAATGATGGATGAAGAAGAGGGGTGGTTTCAGAGGGCACCGGGCTTGAAGAAAATGTAGAGCAGTGGGTACGGCTCTTTGGCTTCAGGCAGCGGAAGTAATGGTGATTTGACGGCCTTGGAAGTTGAGGGCATTCAACAATCACGCTGAATTTTTACCACCGGTTGACCAAACGCTAGTTTTGGACCGCCGGCCAAAATGCGTATCCTAGTCGGCCTGGCTTTTCATGCGACGGAGAAAATGCAACCCCAATACCACTGCCGCATCTACCGTTAACCCGTCGGTGGTAGCAGTTTCAACTACCGGTTTCCTCCCTTAGGAGGCCTCACTATCGGTCAACCGACGGTGGAGGTATCACACCGTCGCTTCTATCGCTACAGCAGTGAAAGTGGTGACAATGATAAATCAATCTATAGTAGTGTTTGCACCACAACTCCTTGTTATTGATTGTGTCAAAATCCAGTTGCCATCGCCAAGAAGGCTAATCTATGCCTGTGAAACGAAGAACACAAGCAAGAACTTGAAAGAAGCAACTCATTTAAAGTGTCAAATTGTAGATGTATTATCAAGCACTCGAAGTTGGGGTTTCACAACCAATGATGGCGATAGTTCAAGATAGATTGATCTAAAGCAAAACCCTAACTTGGGTGATGGCTATTGAATATATAGTCTAATGGCCGTCCAAGGACTCCTATTCGCTTGACAGATCTAAGCAAAGGAGGTGCAAGGTGGACGTAGAGGAGGTGCGAGATGCGCATGCAGGAGCCGGATCCGCAGGTAGCTCATGTGGGGAGGCCTCTTCCGGCATTGGCGGTGTGTGGGGGAGCTAGATTCGGCGACAGCAGATGTGCAATGCGCGGATCAAGCTCCCTCGGCCGTGGCGTTGCACAACCCAGATCCAGGCCCAGGCCCATTTCAAGATGTGGGCTTTTTCTTTTTTTCTTTTTAATTGATTTACGCAGGTGGGCACAGAACCACCTAGGAAAAAGTGATTAACACAGACGATTTGGCCGAGCAGACAGGATGCCCGCCTCGGAAAACTGAAAATGCTCGCCTGCAGTAAAATTACAGTTGTAGTGATAGCTTATTTCCTTAGCTGTCTTGACAATGGTTTTTTGTCGCATGGAATGTAACTCTACTTATGATCTTGTGTATTTGGAGTGGAGGTGTGATAGCATCTCCCGGGGATTATCGTGGTTGATTTGCCTAAAACGAGTTGGTCAAGTGGATGACACTCGGTTCAGGTAAATTAACGTGGCAGACCCCCACACCCAAGAGGGACCCCGTTGGGGTAAGGACGTTGCTGGGTTGCACTAGGTCGGCCAGTAAGCCTAGGGCACCATCCTTGATCATTGGATCAAGCGATGACAACAACATGGGGTTGGGAGAGAGATTAGGGCAAAACGGAATAAGAGTAGATTGGTTTTTGATCGATTGTGTGTTTTGGGCACCTTATATTTATAAGTTGGTCCAGAAAGGAGTAAAAAACCCTTGCAAAACATGTCACAACGTGTTTAAGATCCAATCTGGCCATAGAAACTGACCTAGCCAGTTTCAGAACTGGCCTGCCGCTTTCCTGCGGGTCTAGCATAGAAAACCTTTCAAATCGCAATTAGTTTATCGAACTCAAATGATGTGATCCATATATGTTTTTGATCAACTCGATGAGAAGAACGCAATGGTGCAATCCATTCTTCCATTTGAGGAAGCTAGAAAAATCCGGCGTGGCCGGTTTTGGGATCGGAACCGCGGTTTGGGCTGAGCCAGGCCCCAAAAGTTGTTTTCCTAGTCTGGGCTCCGTATAAAATGATCCAAGTAGGTTTTCTGACCGTCATGATAATAGAAATATGATGGTGGACTCCATTATGCACTTTGACCAATTTTGGCAGTCAACACTCGAAATTGGAAAGCCCTTCAGTGTGGATTCTCTACTCGATCAGATATTTGTCATAGTAGCATGTTATTGTTTCAAATTAAGAATTGATGGTTGCTAATTGCTAGAGTATATTATGAGAACCTTTATTTTGTTACCACGGTCCATGGTGTACCTGCGAAATGCTAAAAACAGCTAGCATTGCAAATAAAAAGCATGTTAGGGGCTATACAGGGGACCACTATTTTCCTTCCAGCCCCAGGCCACGGAGAAGTAAGTTCCGGGGCCCTGTGAGAACATACATACGTATATGAAAACTCTGCCAAACATATTGGAAGTATCACAAATCAAATGTAGAGATACTATTTGGAACCCGGGATTGATCTTTTTTCCTTTATTGGAGGAGTTGAAGTGTGTCATGCAATTCCTGTGAAATTATTGTTGCGTATGAAAATACTTGTTCCACTGTATTTCGTCTAAACCGAGGTTTTGGATAATATTAAAATAATGCTGGAGTTTATCACCTGTACATTATTTATTAGTGTATGGTCTACATGATACTTTTCCACTGGCCAACAGTTACACAGTTTGCCGTCTTGTATTACTGGAGTTTATCACCTGTAACAATTACTTGTGCTGTAAAAACACCTCAAATTATGCGAGTGATGCAATTACAATGGAGTACTGTGGAAGTACTCTCTTATCTCTTCTCTTCTACACTTAACTAGGTAGCGTGTCTGTGCGTTGCTACGGGATAACTAAACTTTTGTATTAAAAACATATGGATCGCACGATAAGAGAACAACACTGTGAAATTAAATACCGACGATAAAATAACATTTAATCTAAAAGACAAAGTTCGTGAAATTAGTATAGTCATGGAAAGGACGGCGTCACAGGCTCGCAAACTCTATTGTATAGACCTTTCCGTGATGCGCGACTAAGATAATGCTTTATATGGGCAGGAAGAAATATCTTATATCCATTTCTTTCGTGCACCAAGGAATCTACGAATAAGTTCCGCCGCATTTCCATACCATCCTATACATAAGTTCGAGAATCATATGTAAATGCATGTGTGTTGCAACGGGAACAAAATAATGTCAGGAACAAAATAATATCATGACATTCGTTGTGACAAGAGCAAAAAAATATATATGATAATTTTAAGTTTATATTAAGCGTGTGTTGTACTATAATAATAAAAAATGATTATTTGAGTGTGATATTCCCACGACAATGGTAATCACGACAATGGCAAATTTGCTCTATAATTTTCCTCCTTTTTTATTTTTTGTCCTAGTCACCCTACAATATTTTTTTTCTTTTTGGATAATGTTTCTTTAACTTGTCATATTTTGGCTGATGTATTCTTAGATTTATTATTAGGTGAATAATTTGGCGATAAGCTTTTCTCCTCCAAACATGTACGCATTTGACGTTATTTGTGCTTCTCTCAGAATTCAAATCATCTAACCGAATAGGGAGCGGGAGATGACCGAGTAGGAAGCGGGAGAAACAGCACAGGGTGAAAGCAATTTGCATCTAACCAAATCCTCTCTACTTCTGAATCCAATTGCTGGTGAATGATCGAGAAATTACCTGCTCAGGCAGACTCTGATTTTCAGGCATTGCTTGGTTGAAGCCCTGCAATCATGCTTGTGTGAATGACAGGGGCAGGCAGTGGTTTGATTTTTTTAGTTCCTGTGAGTCCCATAAAAGTACAGAAGCATGTGTCATTATTTATATAAGAGAAGTTTTAAAATATATGTTGGACAATTGCGCAGTTCAGTCATTCTATCTTAAATGAAATAATATCAGCATGGCTTGCAGTCTCATAAGAAGGAGTATAGGACTGATTTATATTTGTAAAAATTCTGAGATATTGATAACACCAACATAGTAACAACATTAGATTGTGATGGCTACTGACCTATTGTCATAGACATAATTACTAAACAATTGTTGCACGTTTGTGGTGGGCTGAAGCTAACTGTTTCTTTGTTCTTTATGGTGATTGGGGAGATACACCAGATCGTGTTAGCATTTTAATACTCAATTAAATTATTTGACTAAAAAGCTTCACGACTTAGCTGCCTTCTTTTCCTGACAATTTGGACATGAAATTTAGTGAACATTGACAAAGTTGCCTTCTTTTTCGACAATTTGGACATGAAATTTAGTGAACATTGACAATGTCTGTTGTTACCTTATTCTCACCGGAGCTCCAAATCATTGCTTGGTACTGTTTTAACTATCTCCAGCCCTACTGTTAACAAATTGCAGGCACCTACAAATGCAAGTAGAACTGCAGATGCTAAACCAAGAATAATAGAACACATGGAAGCAAGAAGAACACCAGATTGATGCAATCATGATTCATGAAAGAGCATGATGAGTCCTAGCTTAATATAAAAATAAGGCACAAACTGTGTTTAGCACATTGTGATTGCCAAAAACAGAAAAAAAATATACTTGTACCTCAATCAATCATATGAACTCGTGGTACTTGGCCCTGCATTCAGAAGAAAAAATTTCATCATCTGCTCGTCCATCGCAGACCTGCCATCACCGTCCGCAGCGTCAGCGAGCCCCACATGTGCTCCTGTGCGTGTGTGAGTGCTTCGCTGAAGGCGAACCAGCAGTGTGGGGACAGGCACAGGCTACCGCAAGCACCTGTACGCTCATCATGCACATGGTGTGCGTGAGCGCTGAATGAACCCGGCCGCAGCAACACCAGATCTGGCGACCCTGACGCACAACCAAGACGACAACCCGATCCCACTGCAGTGGAAAGGGAAAAAGGGGAGAGGCAGGGGGCAGCAGTACCTGTGGCATGGCAGGGGCAGGGCCACCAAGAGGAGTAGGAGAGAAGTATGGGAGCTTCCTTCTGCCGACGCCGCCACCGCACTAGGGGGCCGGTCACCCAGGCCGACGCGCCCAGCCCGCCCATGTTGGGGCTGCCGCTCTAGGGTCGCCTTCCACGACGACGAGCGGGTGGGACGGTGTGTACGTCACGAGCGCATGGCGAGGATGACGGCACTGCGAGGCTGAGGGCGAGGGCAGAGCGAGGACTACGGGCGAGAGGGATTGATCTTGCCTTCTCGGGGCCGAGCGTGATTTCCGCGAGTTTCTATTTGAGCGATCACGGGCATCACGGTCCCACCTGCCCACGCCTCTCCTTGCGGATCGCACGGAGAAGAGACAGAACGACGACACCAACAATTTTACATCAGGAATCCTTTCTTATTCTTTATTTTTTTTTCGCACCATTCCACTTCCACGTTTATATATTCTTTCCCTCTTGTATATTTACATCAGGAATCCTTAGTTATTCTTTATTTTCTTTGCACCCTTCCACCTCCTGCGCACGTTGAGTCACGGGATCAATTTTACATCAGGAATCCTTTCTTATTCTTTATTTTTTTTCGCACCCTTCCACCTCCACGTTTTTATATTCTTTTCCTCTTGTACATTTGCATCAGGAATCCTTGGTTATTCTTTTTTTTCGCACCTTTCCACCTCCTGCGCACGTTGGGTCACGGGATCGCACGGGGTGAAGCGAAGGTGAGGCGAAGAAAATTGTCGCACCATTCCGTTGTCTTAGTTTTGTTTTTTTAGTTGTAGGAGAAAAACTCTTAAGTCATCATCTACCCGGTGATACCAATCCTTATCCCCCCGCATGCGTCCGCGTCCGATACGTATTATACTGTACTCAGAGCTCACACGTCCATGTCCTGCCCAGTTATAATACGAATACTAGATCCATGTGTCGTCCATGTCAGTTACGAAGTCCTCAGAGCTCATACGTCTGCGTGAGATTACTAAGATTCAATTTAAAAAATTGTGACTCCAGTGCAACGAACGGGCATATATCTAGTTAATTAAAGTATATGACTGTAACTGAAGAGATGTGTGCCATAACATAACATAACGTAACACAACATAACATAACATGTAGTAATACGATGAGGATACAAATACAACCCATGGAGGTAGAAGCTTTATTGTCGCCGACCGGACTGAGATATATACGTACTGAACGGATATGCATGCATTTAGAACGAATCCGACCGGTATATTATTCTTGTGTGCACAAGCAACCGGCGGCTGGCTCATGGGTTGACGAAAATTTCGAGGTCGATAATCTCGGGTGTGACCGTCTTCCAGAGCACGTAGCCACGCGCCATCCTGAACTGCCCGGTGCCGCCGACCACCGAGAGCTCCCGCACCGGCGCATTGATGTCGTCGCGGCCCACCACCGTGATAGAGCTACCGGCATACGGGCCCGCCGAGAGCACCACGTTCATGGTGACCAGCAGCTCCAGGTTGGCCACCGATGCACACATGTAGTACCCCTGCGCACGCCCCACCCTGGTTGACGACGACGAGGTGCCCTCTGTCAGCACGTCGTCGATGACGAACATGTTGCCGAAGTAGCCACGCGGGGCGTTCACCACCCGCACCGCCGTCGGGGAGGGGCCACCCGTCACGTCGTGCATGTAGAAGTGCAGGTGCTCAGCGTCCACTACTGGCACCGGCACCGCGCCGCCAGCGATGAGCGCCAGGACAGCAAGCAACACGGAGGAGAACTTGCAGGAAGCCATGATGGAAACAGAGGAGAACGATCTTCTCAAGAAGCTAAGGCTTTGTGTGTGCACTGATGTTCTAGTTACTAGTGCCGCGTGCATGTTTATATAGAGGCCGGGTACGTAGCTGTGGGCTGTGGGACGGTAGGTGGAGCGTCAAAAAGAAAATATCGAGTGAATTTAGATTTGTCTCATTTGGGCAAAGCATTTATTTCATTCATATTTTTGTCTGTTTATACATAAGGTATATATGTCTCTTTCCTTCGCACGAATGCACAGCACGATGTCGGTCTCGGCACCGCATCTACATCGATCCATATGCAATAGCATTACAGTTAGTTCGATTACTGAAAATTTTTCACATTCAATTTTTCTGGATATGATTCTCAGTCTCCCTCCTACAGTCGTCGTTGCGTCGTCGTTGTCGATCTATAACGGTGTAGTCCATGCTATTGCTATGCATCGCTGTGAGTGACACTGTTTACGGACAGGCCACCCATCACGTCAACAGGACAAGGATGGGCCTATGCAGTGTGTAGAGAGACCAACGGTTGATATGTCGTCTTCGTTCCACGGAATGGATCTGTCATGTGCCATTGATTGTTTGTGTATATATGGAATGGATCTGTCGTGTACCATTGATTGTGTATATGGATGGGATCTGCTGAGTGATGCAGAACGATTTGCATGTTGCCACGCTGGCTGCAATTATCGAGAATGTTTATAGAATGTATGTAAAGTGGTTACCCGACAATTAGCTAGGAAAAGCATCTGTAGAAACCGGTGACGTGGCCTGGAGAATCATACGGTTCCAATGGGGAAACGCGCTAGGCTGGTTGGGTCATATGTTAGAACAAGTCCAGCAGAGCCTCTACTTAAGCCTCCATAGCTAAATATAGGTGTCATGCTAAAAATCGCAGCTCCAACGAGGCCTCTACTAGATCCCCCAATTTGTGGACAGCCAAATTCACCGTCCAGACCTCATTCATGTGGGAGAATGGGGCTCATCCCTCGGCCCCCATCTGACCGTTTCCTCCCCCACGCGGCCATCGTGCCCCCTTCCCTCTATGCTCCGGCTATTGTGCCCCCTCCCCTCTGGGCTCCGGCGAGCGCGCCTCCCTCCCCTTGTTCCTCCGATGAGCACCCCTCCCTCCCCTCCTGGCTCTGGCGAGTGCTCCCCTCCCCTCCTGGCTCCGGCAGGCATCGACGTAGCTCCGTCTCACCTCCCCCGCGCGGCCAGACTGAGGGCATGCTGCTCCACAGCACGGGAGCGGCTCTGGCCATGGGCACGGTCGTCCGTCCCCGCCGCCGCTGCATGGCTAGTTCGGTCATACGCCTGGACGCCGAGGCTCCTCCCCCGGCCTGCTGCTAGGATGAACGAGCTCCTTCCTCTCCTGCCTCCGGTTCCCTCTCTCCTCTGGCGGTGCACTCCCTCTCTCTCCTCTGAATCTCCCACTCGCAGTGGAGCCAGCAGAACGCGAAGAAAAGGATAATAGGGAGGGAGAGTCGGCAGGTCCCACACGACAGTGGCTGTGGGAAGGAATTTGGGGTCCTGTGTTTGGGTGCTATTGATGGAGTTGAAGTAAAAATTTGGCTAACAAAGGTGGGAGTGGGCACCCAAATATAAAATAGGGGTCCTGATTTGGGGGCTTTTACTGGAGATGCTCAAAAACTCCGTAAATTACAGGCAAAGCACGTATATTTTTCATACCCAAGCTGAAACTTGCGGCTGGGATTACTGGTTAGGCCACTAATATTCATTATTACCCCAATTTTGGACCAAAACAAGCGGAAAAAAATAATCACCTCTCAAGGCGCAGAAAAGAAAACGATATCAAGGAGTCCGCTCGCTCGAGTCGTAGCCGGACCTGGTGAGGACGGAGGGGGATCCCATCTATGGCGCCCAGAGCAAATCGATGAAGACGACAAGCAAATCCACGGTGATGGCTAGCCAATCCGCGGCAGTGGAGACAAAATCCATGACGACGGCACCCGCAGTTGCGCCGACGAGGACAAGTAGTAGATGCGGCGACCGATGCGGAAGATGTCGAACTGGAAGTCGGCGTGGTGGTTGCGTTCACGAAGGCAGCAGCGGGCGGAGGAGTTCTGAGAGCGGCGGTGAGTGGGCTGTGGTGTGCCCGACGCTGCGGCAGAGCCTGCACTCCTGCAGTTGCTCGGCCGACGAGGTCAGCAGCGACCATCAGTTTGTTACGAAGTCTGAATCGACGATCTCGTGTTCTATTGCTTGTTGATTTGTGTGTGCATGCAGGCTCGAGATTTGCTGATCTCCCGCTCATTCCGGTAGCTTCATAGTCCAATATTTCTCAATTCACCAACCGTTATGTCATGCTTCGCTGATCATTCTTTACCCAAACAATATTTTTCAAGGTTGTAAAAATCATTTGCATTTCAAGGGTTTTCTTGTGCACAAAAATTACAGATTTATTGCATTTACATGTACATAAAATTTCAAAGCATCCAAATAGGCCTAAGGGTATCAGATAGTAATAATATATCCGCTGCTACAGCCGGCTCATACCTTCTCGGTTCGTAACGTCTCATTAGTCATTACCACTGATTTTGGCCTTTTGGTGGTGAAATCAATGGGTCGGCATTTGCTCCAGCAGTGATGATCATCTCGTCACCGACACCTAGGCATATGATCCGATGATGGTGAACACCTCGTCACCCATGGGTTGGTGTTTGAATCCAGCGGTAAAGACACTACTGCAGATATACTCCCTCCATACCTATATTAGTTGTCGTTTATGATATGATTGTGCTTACAAAGGAGTTATTAATTAGGGGGTATTTTTTCCTGTCTACCCCCTATTAAATAGGATTGCGGGTGCATTTCATATGAGAAACATTCATGGCTCAGACGGCTAAGGCAGCGAGGCTAACACCCTACCCTAAGGATGAGGATGTGGGTTCGATTCCTGGCGGCCACATTCTTTTTGCTGTTGCTGCGCGATTTTTGGCGCGCCACATTCTTTTTGCTGTTGCTGCGCGATTTTTGGCGCGTGTGCATTGCCGCTCGCGCTTGCGGCTGTTGGCTTTCTGCTCGATTTTTGCTGCGTTTGGGCGCGTGCATGCCGCTGTTTGCTTGCATGCCGCGTGTGGGCTCCGGGCGCGTTTTTTTTTGCCATTTGGCTCGTTGCGTTTGTATTTTTGGCTTCGTTTGCACTGCCGCTCACGTTTGAGTTTTGAATCGCGCTCACGGGATTGCGCGCGCGGGCGAGCGATGAATGCGCAGACGACGATCGAAGCGCGCGTGCGCGCGATCAATGCGGGAGCAGACAGTTGGGCAGCGCAGCGGGCGGCGGCCAGAGGGGCAAACGCGTCAAGAAGCAGCGCCATACTCCCAGAATGACATCATTTGTGAAAATGGGCCTATAGCCCAGAACGACAACTAATAGGGGTACGGAGGGAGTATATGTCTTCAACGCCGTTTTTCTTCCTCGGTGGTGCCGTGTTCTCTATTATCACTATTTGTTCGAACCAGCGGCACAAATTATAAGCACCGTTGATTGGCAGTATTAATGGCGGTGATAATTGAAAAAACAAAAAATAGCCGTCATGCCCCTAGGGTAGCAGCCGTGGCTTGATGATGTCGTGCCACCGCCCTCGCCAGATTTGTCAGTGGGGACACGCGCCACCACCTGCAGCTCATACGCTACCCATTGAGCCCACACCCAAACCCAATCCAGCTGCAATAGAGTCCCAACAAATTATTGTACGTCAAAGAGAGGCGAGCAAAATCTTTGCAGATCTAGGAGAGAAGATAGATCATGAGCACCTATCCTCAGTGCCGCCATCGCCATCACTGCTGCCATCATCCTCGGTGCCAGGGGCTAGGGGGTGCCAACGTCGCCATGTGACGAGAGTCAAACATAGGGGTATGTTATATCCCCGAGAGTCATGCCGCCGACCGACAGACCCCTTGATCGACCCATCTCAGATGGGTCGGGGGCTATGCCCATAGGCTACGCTCTCGCGTGTACCCTCTGGTCGAAGTCTGGGCGAAGCCCGAGCTCGCTCACTGCCTCTGCCCAAAGCTCAAGCCCTCCCGACGGATGGACGCCCAAGCTTAGCCACAGCCTGGCCCTCACCCGAGCTAGCAGTCAAGCCAGTAACCGGTGCCCCGACCAACCAGCCCGCTGAGTGTCCAAGGCTTGGGGGCTCGTCGGCGCCACCCCGACCAACGAGCGTGTGGTGTTGTCGCCCGCTCCTCCAACAAAGTCACGTAAGGCGGCGTGACACAATCGAACAAATCTCTCCACCAGCTCCAGGGGCACGTGGGCTCCTGGGCCCGCTCATTAGCCCCCTGTTGGGCATTCTTAACGTTATTACCAAAAGTAGACTTAGTTTTCTAATTCTGATAACGGCGCCAAAAATACCGAACCTATCCCTCATGCCACTTAAGCCAAGTTGTCATCCCCAGCATGACATGAGAGACGCGGTATTGAAATATGCAACTGCTCTTCTAAATAAATAATAAATAAGATCTGCAAGCGCACAGATTAATACCGATGTAGCATTTTAACCGGGAAGTATTCCAGGTATCGTTATTTATATTTTTACCACTGGAAAGGGATTACTAACATCAATGTTGATTATGGAATGGAATATAGGAATGAGTATCAATCATTGCATGTATTTTTTTCCACAACGGTAAAACCGAATTTCATTACCAGGGCAACGAAATTACACAGTTCAACATTCTCCAAGAACCAACACAGACCAAAAACACTGAAAACGTTCACACACATGATCACAAAGGGATCACCTGCATGAACGCGCAAAACCTTCCAACACACATAGCAAAACGTCTAACCATCCTGAACACCGCAACCAGGAACGTTCCAAGATTACAAGGCAACAAGCCCACCAAAAACACAGACAGCAAAGCGCTACTCTACTTGCCCACATACGGCACCAACTGACGCTCATCCACCGAGTACGCCTTCTGATCCTGCTTGTGAAAGAATAGCGCCGTCGTCTTCATCACCTCAGCTCCCTGGGTCATCTGCTCCTTGAGATCATCCTTAAGCAAACCTGCCCAATATGTCAGGAAAGAGCAAATCACACAGATAATCTCAGTAGGAGATTTCACCCTTTTTCCCTCAAAGCAAACCGCATTTCTAGTTCGCCAAATAGCCCAGTACACCGCCGCCAAACCCACAGCATGCAGTTTAGGCGCCTGGGGTAAAAACCTCTGAATCCAAACCCAAAATTGGTTCAAACTGTTTGGCCTACAGTCCGCGCCCAAAGAGTAAGCAATCAGACTCCAGATATACTTAGCAGTCGGGCAATCATTGCATGTATAAGTGAGAGCATTCATCTATCTCTTGCATACAGGGGTAAGTGTCACATAAAATATAGATAAAGTATGAATGGTGACAAAGATAATTAATCTGATCAGCTAGCCACATATAATAATGATAAGCACCTCAACAGATATTCTAGCAAGTCATTAGCATGGTATTAGGACGAACTACAAGGATATTTCCTAAGTTATTCTTAACTATAAAGTCTAGCATATCATAGTTAGTGCAAGTACACTTGGCAATCATTGCGAGAAAGGACTACGCCCATGCATAGTGATATTATCAAGGAAGATGAGAAACATAGCAATCACTCCCCCGTAATAATGTTGCTCTGCCTGCCTTACACACGGGAGGGGGACTATATAAGAACCAACGAAGCTGTCACCATCGCGGACCACCCCACGATCCGGCATATAAGGTGCAATCGCAGATAAATATGGTCTAAGCACCACGCCTACACAATATTTATCATTTACCCATGGATCCGATGGATAAACGCTATACGATCCTAAACATGTATATAATTCCAATCTAACTAAGCCAAGCGTATAACTACGATAAACTAAGAATAATATAATCGCAAACATAAACAAGTAGAGCATAGTCATAATCAATATATTGAAATAGAACAAAGTTGTATTCATAATATTGAAGAACAAAGATGAACAATGAAGAACAGTAAAGGAATTACCAAGAATCCTCTTGACAGATCTGGAAACCAATCGAAGATTGACTCCTTCTAGTTCTAATCCTATGTAGCTATGCTATACTAGAGATCTAGTTGATGTGGTGGCTCTAGGGCTTGATCAGAGACTCTCCTCCTGAGATTAGGGTTTGAAGAATTGAGAATGAGGGAGTGCCTCCTCCAGGGGCCAGGGGTCCTGCTTATATAGCCCCCTCAAGTGAACGTGGGCCGTCGGATCAAACCGACATTAATCGCACGGTTTTCCTTGATCCCTTAGGTCGGTGGAGCATAATCCGCGAGACGGAGCCTGATTGGCTCTCAGGCCAGGGCGGCCGCCCTAAGGGGCAGGGCGGGCGCCCTGCCTCCGGGCCCGTTCGGCCTCCCGTTCGATCTCGTGGCTTCTGGAGTCTTCTAGATGATAGAAAATCGGTGAACACGTTATTATCTCTATGTAAACCCGACGTGTGGGCCTTTCCTCCGTATTTTCTGATAACCCCCTACAGAAACAGACAAACACCAAAACTCGTGGAATTCTGTCAGATAAAACCCTAAGTCTAGGTGTTGGTTGCATTTGGATCCTTTTCTTTATTTATTTGATAACTATATTTGGTACTTAAGGACCGTCAACAAACTCCCCCAAGCTTACCTCTTGCTCGTCCCTGAGCAAGGATAGACTCATTATGGATCAGAACTTGCTGCAACGCCTTTGAATGTTGACGGTACATATGCTTTCAAATAAGGTCTCATCCCTGAGTTAGAGTAAACTGTCAAGACTTAAAACTTACTCATTTTACCTTTCACCATGGGGCTTGCAACCGTCACCTGCATCTTGAGTGGTTAAAAGATAGAACGGTCTAGTCAAACGCCATGTCTCTTATTCTCAGCTATAGCTCTGGAGTTTTTGCAAATTTTTCAAATAAAACTCAGAGATTCCTTGTATGACTTTCTCGGGTCTCTCTTTTGTGGTATTTCTGGATCCTTACCAAGGCAGTAATGGTATATGCCTTCTCTCTCAAAGTATGTGGTATTTATGGTATAAGGCATAGTGACATTGCCTTCTCTCTCACCCTACTCTAATAAGGCTTTGATATCTGGAGCTCATAGGTGGGAGATATAGTATACATACTCATAGAACATTTATTGCATAGTCAAACCATGGATCCAGAGAAACAAGTCAATAAGTCAAATCAAGATGTGCATGTGTGGTGAATGAGTGGTGTATGGTGATAACAAAAGTCTAATGCTCTTTTTGAGGGAATACATACCTTTCTTGCTTTTTAAAACTTTTGAGGGGAATGAGATGCTCTATTTATTTTTTTTTTCTCAGGTGGGTATCTTGTACCCCTAATTCTACTGTTGGACACTTGTCCATTTTTACCTCTCGTCTCACTTTTTCTTTCTTCGAGGTTCCGAGCACTTGCTCCTTTTTATTTCCTCGTATTTATATTTTTTTAGAGCAATCTCCCTCTTTTGAAAATATAGCAAGTGGTAGTAGAAATGACTTGAGCATTAACTTCACAGGGAATAACAGGAATGGGATAATGTTTTTGGCTATTCTCTCCCGGGTCAGGAGTAGAATAATTTTGGGTGAATTTGGAGATGGAAATGAGTGGATATATGTGGATGCGTACTTCCGGAGTAGAAGCAGCATGTATGAGTGAACGTGCAAGTGAATCTTGATTTTAACCACATGACAAGTTCCTAAGGGTCTACACAGCTTGACCACACTCAATGCCCATAAGCAGTAAGTAGTAAAAGTGCGGCTCTTATTCTAACAAGCATGTATATATGGCTGTGGTAGGAATTTAAACTCTCATCATAAAGGAACTCATCATGCAACATTTTAAAGATTTTTTTAAAGATATAATTCTCCAGAATTCTAGCGTCTCTAGGAACAGATAAACAGCAGCTCAACCTTCCCATATCATATCCGGTACCAACTTAGACTTCAGATCAAGTTCTCTTCCCACTAGTTCAGGTTTAGAGCCAGTTTTAAATTATAACAGTTATGTCTAAACTAGAGAGAGAACAAATTTAAAAATTAGGCAGAGCAACTATTCATCATATCCATGCTAGAGTTTTATTTTCAAGATTCAGTTTAGCATAGCTACTTTATTTATTTATTAAGCTAAGCAAATATATATAAACACAAAATATTTATTTGGGTTTTCATGATTATGCATCTTTTTATTTTAATAAAGCATAGGTATAAATGTAGATAAAAATACTTATCGGGATAAATGGGGGTGCTCTCCCCCAAGCTGGATCTTGATGTAATTTCTTCTGATGTAGCTAGCAGGTGCAGAGGTGTATTTGAATGTCGGCAGCACCCTGACAGCGATTAGGATGTCCTCCATCTGCTAGTCTTCCTGAATTCTGTGGAGCTCAAATAGACAACAAAGCTTCGTGGAACTTGATTAAGCGTTAGCATAAATATCTAGCCTTTATCATGTTTGAGCTTCCTTGATAAATGTCACTCTCTATTTTTATTTTCATTTTTATAGAACAAAAAAAATATATTATTATTTTTTATGCCACCACAGTGAATGTACTTATGGGTTTTATGCCACTCGCATACTCACATGGGGCTTACTGTTTCTAACATTTTTTTAGACAGAATGAACATGATTAACTGAGCAATAATTAAAGGGAAAATGATAACTACCAAGTTTACCTCTTGGCACGGCGTTCGGTGTTTTTAAGTCCTCCGAACAGGACTTCTTTTCTTCTTAGTTGTCCTGGGATTTGGGTGGCGTAGACGGTGGTTCCGGTAGCGCCTCCTCTTCTTGTGTAACTGTCTTCACTTTCCATACCCGACTTGGTGCTTCGGTCTCCTGTTGTGTATCCTCGGGCCTTATGACCTCTCCTTCATAGTCTGCCCATACGTCCTTGATGGTTTGCCTCCTTTGGTTACGGTTACGTCGCCTTCTTCTTGTCCTGACCTGCTTAGAATCTTCAACTATATAGTTAGGGTCATTAAAGTAGCGGCGTACCTTCTCAGAGGGGAAATGCATATGGACTTCTCCGGTTCCAATGTAGATGATTGCTTTGACGGTGCCTAGGAACGGTCTTCCTAGGATGATGGGTGGATCGTACTCGTCGTCTCCCATGTCAATGACCTGAAAGTCTGTATGGACAAAAATGATCTTTAATTTTAACAGGGACATCGGTTACTATACCTTTGACCTTTCGGGATGTCTGATCTGCCATCTGGAGCTGAGTGTATGTTGGTTTTAAGGGCATGGTCCCGTACAAGAGCTGATAGGTGACTGTGGCCATTATGTTGACGCCTGATCCAGTGTCGTAGAGCGCCTTTTGAAAGGAGTATCCATTCATTGAGCACTCAATGCTTGGCATACCTGGGTCGTCCTTCTTGTTCAGGAAGGGTGACTTGAGTCGACCATCTTGACCTCCTTGAACTGCAGTGACCATCTTAGCTGATTCGGTCCATCCTTGGTTGTTCTTGTTCTGCTTGTTCCTCCTGTTGGTCCTCTTCCTTGGTTCATGTTGGGGTTGCTCTAGGATTTGTGTAATCTTGTTCTTGAAGGAAAACGTCTCCTTCCTCCCCTTGATGTTGAAGTTGATCTTCGCAGCGCTGGCGTAGATGACAGCTCCCGAGGTGTTCAGGAATGGCCTTCCCAGAATAACTGGTGACCTCTCATCGGACCCGGTCTCTATCACCACGAAATCAGCTGGAGCATACGAGGTACCAACTCGGACACACATGTTCTTTAATATTCCTTTAGGAAAGCTTAGTGTCCGATCTGCAAGCTGCAAACACATAGTTGTTTCTGATAAAGGATATGTAAAGAATTTTTCATAGAGTACCCTGGGCATAATGTTGACGCTGGAGCCAAAGTCGCAGAGTGCTTCTGGGAAGTCCACCATGCCGATGGAGATCGGGATGACGGGGCGTCCTGGATCGCCTCTCTTGACTGGCAGAAGGTCATTATGTACTCCGACAGCAGGATTACTCCAATAGTTACCTGCATCAAACATGTCTACAAGATTTGCAGTTTCTAATCCTTCCGGTTGTGATGGTATACCGGGGTTAGTAGCAGGAACAGCAGCAGCTATTTGATTTAACTGAGATTCAATCATTTTATTAAAGCTAATTTGGTTTTTGATGGCAGTATAGAAATTATCCATTCTATTATTTATGTTTTCTAGTATTTTATCATTGGATGCCAATTTCTTAGACAAGTTATCCATTAGCTTTCCTTGATTAGACACTAACTCTCTCAGGGGTGGAAAATTATTATTGTTGTTGTAAGAGTTATTACCTTGATAATTACCTGAGTAGTTACCTGAGTAGTTAGGCCTCTGTTGATTCCAACCTTGATTTTGTTGAGGACGGTTGTAGTTATTGTTGTTGTTGATGTACCTTGCATCCTCAAGCATCTCAGGGCAGTGATTGCCTGAGTGTCCAGTGTCTCCACATTCCTCACAAGTCATGTGAGAGTCGTAGACGTTCATGACTTCTCTTTTGTCTCCAGCTTTGTCATCGAGCTTTTTCATGAGTAGGTCTAACTTTGCAGACAGCATGTCTACCTCCTTGAGCTGGTGCATACCTCCACCCTTCTTGCGTGTTTGAGTCCTCTCTTCGTTCCAACCTTGGTTGGACGCCATCTTCTCCACAAGGGCTGTAGCTTGTGGTATGGTGAGTGATAGAAATGCGCCTTCAGCTGCAGCATCCATGGTCTCACGAGCACTAGTGATGAGCCCATGATAGAAAGTCTGCATAAGTAGCCAGCTCTCCATTCCATGATGGGGGACATTCTAGGATGTAATCTTGAAAGCGCTCCCATGCTTCTGGAACGGATTCATCATGTTGTTGCTGAAAACTTGTAATCTTCCCACGGAGAGCATTGGTCTTGCCCATGGGAAAGAACTTAGCCAGAAAGTTCATAGAGCAGAGTGCCCACGTAGTGTTCTTATCCTTCGTCGCGTAGAACCACTGCTTCGCTCTCCCCAATAGTGAGAATGGGAAAAGGCGAAGTAGTATGGCGTCTCTGGGAGCATCTAATAAAGTGAATGTGCTGCAAATCTCCAGAAAGTGTTGGAGATGAGCACTTGCATCTTCATGCGGCTTCCCACAAAACTGGTTGGCTTGTACTATGTTGATGAGCCCTGGCTTGAGCTCAAAGTTCTTGTCGATGGCCGCGGCAGGTCCAGTGCGGATGTTGTCCGTAGTGGGAGCTGAGAACTCGCGGATCGTCTTGTTCGCCATGGCTGCAAACTCTGTTGACAAATTCCGGATGAAACTTCGGCGGTCTTTTGAATTGGATGAAGTGTTGCGTCGAAGTGTTGACTTCTTGAGCTTGGCTCTTGCCCCTCTGATTAATGCTTTGGGGTTGTCAATAAAATTTTCTGGAAGATGTCCTCTATTCATACATCACCCTGCAAAACAATAAGAATGGAAAAAAATACAGGGGTAAATCTGTATGGGAGAATTGATGATCTCAATCACTTAATGATGCGAATGATGACTCAAATTCCGTATTCATTCCTTGTTAGTAAATCAACCTTCCCCGGCAACGGCGCCAAAATGCTTGTTGGGCATTCTTAACGTCATTACCAAAAGTAGACTTAGTTTTCTAATTCTGATAACGGTGCCAAAAATGCCGAACCTATCCCTCATGCCACTTAAGCCAAGTTGTCATCCCCAGCATGACATGAGAGATGCGGTATTGAAATATGCAACTGCTCTTCTAAATAAATAATAAATAAGATCTGCAAGCGCACAGATTAATACCGATATAGCATTTTAATCGGGAAGTATTCCAGGTATCGTTATTTATATTTTTACCACTGGGAAGGGATTACTAACATCAATGTTGATTATGGAATGGAATATAGGAATGAGTATCAATCATTGCATGTATAAGTGAGAGCATTCATCTATCTCTTGCATACAGGGGTAAGTGTCACATAAAATATAGATAAAGTATGAATGGTGACAAAGATAATTAATCTGATCAGCTAGCCACATATAATAATGATAAGCACCTCAACAGATATTCTAGCAAGTCATTAGCATGGTATTAGGACGAACTACAAGGATATTTCCTAAGTTATTCTTAACTATAAAGTCTAGCATATCATAGTTAGTGCAAGTACACTTGGCAATCATTGCGAGAAAGGACTACGCCCATGCATAGTGATATTATCAAGGAAGATGAGAAACATAGCAATCACTCCACTGTAATAATGTTGCTCTGCCTGCCTTACACACGGGAGGGGGACTATATAAGAACCAACGAAGCTGTCACCATCGCGGACCACCCCACGATCCGGCATATAAGGTGCAATCGCAGATAAATATGGTCTAAGCACCACGCCTACACAATATTTATCATTTACCCATGGATCCGATGGATAAACGCTATACGATCCTAAACATGTATATAATTCCAATATAACTAAGCCAAGCGTATAACTACGATAAACTAAGAACAATATAATCGCAAACATAAACAAGTAGAGCATAGTCATAATCAATATATTGAAATAGAACAAAGTTGTATTCATAATATTGAAGAACAAAGATGAACAATGAAGAACAGTAAAGGAATTACCAAGAATCCTCTTGACAGATCCGGAAACCAATCGAAGATTGACTCCTTCTAGTTCTAATCCTATGTAGCTATGCTATACTAGAGATCTAGTTGATGTGGTGGCTCTAGGGCTTGATCAGAGACTCTCCTCCTGAGATTAGGGTTTGAAGAATTGAGAATGAGGGAGTGCCTCCTCCAGGGGCCAGGGGTCCTGCTTATATAGCCCCCTCAAGTGAACATGGGCCGTCGGATCAAACCGACATTAATCGCACGGTTTTCCTTGATCCCTTAGGTCGGTGGAGCATAATCCGCGAGACAGAGCCTGATTGGCTCTCAGGCCAGGGCGGCCACCCTAGGGGGCAGGGCAGGCGCCCTGCCTCCGGGCCCGTTCGGCCTCCCGTTCGATCTCGTGGCTTCTGGAGTCTTCTAGATGATAGAAAATCGGTGAACACGTTATAATCTCTATGTAAACCCGACGTGTGGGCCTTTCCTCCGTATTTTCTGATAACCCCCTGCAGAAACAGACAAACACCAAAACTCGTGGAATTCTGTCAGATAAAACCCTAAGTCTAGGTGTTGGTTGCATTTGGATCCTTTTCTTTATTTACTTGATAACTATATTTGGTACTTAAGGACCGTCAACACCCCCCTCCCCCGACGAGCCAGGAGCCTTCATCACCAAGGAAGCCTCAAGAAGGCTCACCCTATGGAGTCCGGTCCAAGGAGAAAGCCCCTGGCAGTCAGACGCCAGGACATCAATGACATCAGGCAGTGCCCACAGCTCCCCTAACTCCATGACAAGCCCAGGTCCATCCACGCTGCAGCAGCACCCTCCTGGACACCAGTGCACGAAGGCTATAGACTGTAGCTTTCAAACTGCCTTGCCCGACCTTCATCAGAATATAAGGTGAAGGTCGGCCCCCATAGAGGGGGATCCTTTCTTCCACCTCCATTCGCTTGGTAGCTTGGCAAGCAAGAGCTCAGCTGAGAACAGAGCATCTAAGAGGAGCAGCCGAGTGCTCCTCCCCGGTAACCTAGAAAGAGCGAGGAGCGTTTCCCTTATTCACTAGGGAACTCAACCTCACCGCTGACGAGCCTTAGGATAGAACCGAGCAATCCCCTGCCAAACTCTATTTCTCTTTTGTTGTAACCCCCTAATTTGGGTGCTCTGGAATACAAAGATCAACCTGCTGCTAAACGTAGGGCCTCGATAGCCCGAACTAGGTTACACCTCCGTGTCCTCGCCCATGTTCCCGAGTACCCAAGCCACCAGAGATCCACACTTAGTGACACTCGATGAACAATGATGCTTGCCACGGTTAAGGACGCACGGCACCAGGCCATCGAGAGCATGCACTAGTGCAGTCCTAGGCTAGGGGCTATGCCAATTTTCACCAATAGTTCACAATACGAACCAATGGTGAAAATCATTTTCATCAGCAGTTTGTATTGTGAACTAATGGTGAAAAACATCACCAATGATTTCAAAAAAAATGCAGTAAAAAAGGTGTTGGTGAAAACGGTTTCTGCAGTAGTGTGAGTATCTCATCAATGTCGGGTCAATGTTTTGTCTAGCTGTTTGTAAGCCATTGGTGATAATGACCTGATTACCAATGGTTTGTTTAGGGTCAGCGGTTTTTACAATTTTAATTTAAATGTAGCATGATAATTAATAGTATCTGAAACATAATCATACATCACCAAGAGCACAAATGCAACAAAATATGTACATCATGTTTGAGCCATGAGTTCAGACATCAAATTCAGCCACAAGTCCCTTAGATATATGTTTGAGAAGAACAGTTAAACCTAAGACAAAAACATACATGGCATATGATAATCAATTTGAAAGTTTTGGTTTGGTTTTGGCAATCAAGTGACAACCTTAGGTGGACTAATGTGTTTCATGTGAGATGAATAGGTACTTAGTCCATACAACACTAGATTAAGCAAAACATGATGACTATGGTGGAGAGATGTATTCACATGTGTTGAGAGTGCTCAACTAATAAAGACGATGATGGAGTTTATTGGAATATGATACATGACATGGTCTCATATGGCTAGGTTAAGAAGATCAAGGTGATGCTTGGCTACGAAGGACCAGTTGTGAGAGTGAAGGGAAAGCTATAGTCTCGAGACAATGTTCCGTTGAGGTTGTAAAGTACAAGGACTTGGTGCCAATGAACCGAGGCAACAGTGAATAGCAAGAAAGGCTATATGATCGATGGACAGATAAGGCTATGTGAAGCTATGAAGTGTGTCCTATCATTCCAAGGTGATCAAACCAATGTCAAGACTTTTGTTGATTTCAAGTGCATTGATGGTGGATGAGTTTTATGATTAGCATAGTTGGTTACACATATGGATGACCATTGTTCATCATTTGATGAAGGTGGAGGTTGGATGCTTGTGTGGCATCACCGACAGAGATGAAATAGAACGTGCAAGGCAAAGGTATATTTGTAGGCCATTTCATTTCACCAATTTAAGGATGAGTAAAGAAGTGCTTCATCAAGTTTAGGATAGATAGTCGTATTATCAAGAGGGGCATTCTGGTTTGCTAATTGGTTATCTAGTGCCACTAGGTGAGATTTAACTCAAGGTGCATTTAGATTGAGTGCCGTGGAAAGGAGTAAGTGAAAACCTTTGAAAACTATATTTGAAAATGCTAAATCTAGGCTAAAGGTGTTGATGGTCTTGTAGGACACTAAGTGGAGTTAGTTCTTTTGAAAAAGGTTTTGAATCGGAGTTTGCTGGAGGCTTTTCTGCCTCACCGAAATAGTCTAGTGCCACTCTATGGTGGGCACAGCAGAAAGTGTGGACCATTCGGGGAGTGAACTACAAAGGACTTAATGGGAGTGTCACTTCTGTGATCTACCACATGGCCCGGAATATAGCGTGCATTTGCAGGTAAACAACGTCTAAACTTTATGCTTACACGATGTTGACCACTCACCCATGGCATCAAAGAGTGAGCGCTATATGATCTTATGTTTGAATATAAAGACATTCTAACTATACTAGGCATATAATCAAAGTAGACAATGAACAATATAATTTAGAACATATATAATATATAGAGCAATGTCATATCTATTGTAACTAGCAAGAATATATACAGAAAGATACAAAAGAGAGGTTATAGAAGGCTTTACCAAAGCTGAGCTCTTGACATGATCTGGAATCCAAGCGAAGCTTGCCTCCCTCTACTTCTAGCTTAGTTAGCTATGCCCTAGAATTGGTGGAGCTCTAAGGAAACTAGGGTTTCTGGCTCTGATGACTTGATCAAATGACTTGGAGATATGCCTGACCCCAGGGGCAGAGCCCTACTTATATAGGCCGGTGGAATAAACCGTGGCCCTTGGATTAAACCGACTTAAATCAACGGCGAAGATGCAAACCCTAAGACGGTGGAGGAATCAACGTAGAAGGTTGTGGTTGACAGGTAGACCCCTAGGTCGATCGACCTGGAGTGGGGTCGGCCAACCTAGCCCTATGCCAGGTGGGCCCCCCTTCGATGGGTCACCTTCTCGTGTCTTCTAGATCCTTCTCAACTTGGTTACGTGGTGGAATATGCTTTTTACCCCGACATCCTTGATATCTTGCCTCCTTTTTCTGATAAACCCCTGTAGAAACATAGATTCACCAAAACATATGGAATTCTGTCTGTTTAAACCCTAATTCTATGTTGGAGGTTGATATATGCCCCTTTTCAAGTTTGGTTGACGGTTTATAATAGTAGTTAGTAGCGAGCACGTGAACCTCGGGAGAAAAATTGCTTGTCTCTTGCCCTTTGGTATTCTCCAGGTGATTGAATTGGTATTCATCTTGTGATTGGTTCACTCCTCTACGCGACAGTATAATCATCTTGCTGACTCATTTACTTTCCCGCAAACTAGTTGAAGCAAGCTCTTTAGTGTAGCTAGAATCGACAGCTTGCATTGTAGCTTAAGTTCATCTAGTGGAGTGAAATGAACCAAGATTTCCAAGATAGAAATCTCAATCCCTGCATAGATGTGACAGTCCCAAGAATAAAAGCTATCACATGCAATCTCTATTTCAGCTTATTTCATTTCCATACAAAGCATTACACATCATTCATTACAAATTTTGAGTACATTTGGAAAACAACCTACTACAAACTACGAGATTGTTTACACATGGATCAATCAACAAGCAAGGAAAACACGTCGATCTATCAGAGCGCAACAATGAAGCTCGGCGAAGTCCACCTCCAGAGGCATCCTTGAGCGTGATCGTCACCTTTTACCAATCCCAACAATCCTACAAGTCCATCATTCTGCACACCGCCAGATGCGTGCAGGCCATGGTCAGCACCTATGAGCTTTAAGTGACCTATTTTCTAAGGGATCTGGCCATCCTATTATTTAGGGCTGTGGGTTGCATCCTAATATGCAATAAATAATAATAGTAATAATAGTATCCACCAAAACATCTCCAAGTCCTGAGTCCACCAGGAGTTAGGTTCCCACTCTCATTCTCACAGCTTGAGTCCACCCGAGGAGTCAGGCTCCCACCCTCGCACATCACCTCAAGTCATCTCACCCATCATCCCTCTTCTTCTACAGTCACACCTTCGCCTCGCTCTCTAGGCGACAAGGACAACTCCTCTCATCCTTGCCTCAACATCCTGAAGCCGGACCTTAGATCAACCAGGGGGGAGGGAAGAAAACAATATCTCACACTAATTGGGGTAACAGAACATAGGATATTGTCCATATCCAAGGACGCGGCTATACATATAGGTTATAAACTCTGCAGAGTGTGTACAACTGGGAAATCCCACACGAAGTGCCCTTAATACGGTAGCTAGTCGACTAAGGATCAGAACACCCAAACTCAAACCCGCCGTAATGGCACCATCCTGCCTCTCTCAGGCCTAGGAAAAACACCGGGTCTCCACCGAGTACCTAAAGCTGTGAATCTGAACCAACCGGGCCAATGGTGGCCGAGTCTCGGGACGGTGTGAGCCCCACGCTCACCCTCCCTAACACTATCCGCTAACTCCTACAGTAATAATGCCATCCTAAGCAAAGTCACAAGCCTAGGACCCCTCCCATGGAGCATGTGGTGTGCACGTAAAAGTCCTATGAAGCACGATCACACCAAGATATTAGTCCTTATATGGCTAGAGCAACCATCTCCTCCAATGGGTCGCAAAAGACCTGTGCCCTCGATGGCACAATCACCACACCACCTCCATATCCACAAGTTGTACCCGCCACAGGTACCTTTAGGGAGCCCCAAGTACTCCCTCGGCATGTCACACGTCAGTCGTTCCAGCCGAAGTTCACCCTCATACCTCAACTCCATCACCTTAGTCTAAAGGAAAGGAGAATCACTCATCCCAAGTATCACTACACAAGGCATCAGCTCAAAGCCTCCAATCACATCCACCATCCAACATCCATCAAGAGTCTCGACAATCGAAGTAGTGAGGTATATGCAAGCAAGCAAGGTATAGCATAAGCATGCGCGAATATAAAATAGGAGCGGGTATGCCAGGGTATATGGGTTTCAATCAAGGCAGAGGCTCAATCAATGCAATCAAGTAGCAAGCAAGCAATAAAATAAAAAGCACTAGCACAACTACTGCAATGTCTAAATAGGCTACTAAGAGAATGGTGCAGCCATGACACCTGCGTTGTTGGAATAGTAAGCTTCAATTTGCTGATGTAGTCGTACTCAACACAGTTGGTCTCATCCTTCAGGAGCTTCCTCGGATCCGAAGCTACGCAAAATGTAACGCGGGAATTAATACAAGCGACTACTAGCAATAAGATCCAATAAACAGCAATAAAACCTAGCTCAACTAAACCAAAGAACAGCACTAAGAGGTAGGTTAGGGGAGCTGGGATGAATTTTGTGGGAAATTTAGATGGTGGCAAGGTTATCTGAAAAAGGAAAAGGGGGAAAAGGGCAAGGATTGGATGGACTTCCTTCAGCTGGATTCGGACTAGCTTTAAGTGCTTCAGGTGACCAATTTGCTGGTGCTGGACCAATAGCCAGGAAGGAGCGGGAAGCTGAGCTAGGTCAAGGCCAACTGGGCCAGCGGTTTGCTAACAGGGGGAGAAGGAAAGAGGGCCTACGCCCATGATTTGGGTAGACGGGTTCGACGATGGCGTTCGCCACGGTGAGAGCGACTATGCGGGCGCCGCTCCGCGCGCGTGTCTGGCCCGTGGGTGCCGACGATAAGGCGGGGACTTAGCCGACACGCTGCTTGCCATAGTGCAGAGGAGGGGAGCGGCCAACGTGTTCGCCGAAAGGCAGAGGCTTGACGGCGTGGTTGCACGGAAAGAGGCCGCCTACGCGGCTGTTGGGCATTCTTAACGTCATTACCAAAAGTAGACTTAGTTTTCTATTTCTGATAACGGTGCCAAAAATGCTGAACCTATCCCTCATGCCACTTAAGCCAAGTTGTCATCCCCAGCATGACATGAGAGACGCGGTATTGAAATATGCAACTGCTCTTCTAAATAAATAATAAATAAGATCTGCAAGCGCACAGATTAATACCGATGTAGCATTTTAACCGGGAAGTATTCCAGGTATCGTTATTTATATTTTTACCACTGGAAAGGGATTACTAACATCAATGTTGATTATGGAATGGAATATAGGAATGAGTATCAATCATTGCATGTATAAGTGAGAGCATTCATCTATCTCTTGCATACAGGGGTAAGTGTCACATAAAATATAGATAAAGTATGAATGGTGACAAAGATAATTAATCTGATCAGCTAGCCACATATAATAATGATAAGCACCTCAACAGATATTCTAGCAAGTCATTAGCATGGTATTAGGACGAACTACAAGGATATTTCCTAAGTTATTCTTAACTATAAAGTCTAGCATATCATAGTTAGTGCAAGTACACTTGGCAATCATTGCGAGAAAGGACTACGCCCATGCATAGTGATATTATCAAGGAAGATGAGAAACATAGCAATCACTCCCCCGTAATAATGTTGCTCTGCCTGCCTTACACACGGGAGGGGGACTATATAAGAACCAACGAAGCTGTCACCATCGCGGACCACCCCACGATCCGGCATATAAGGTGCAATCGCAGATAAATATGGTCTAAGCACCACGCCTACACAATATTTATCATTTACCCATGGATCCGATGGATAAACGCTATACGATCCTAAACATGTATATAATTCCAATCTAACTAAGCCAAGCGTATAACTATGATAAACTAAGAACAATATAATCGCAAACATAAACAAGTAGAGCATAGTCATAATCAATATATTGAAATAGAACAAAGTTGTATTCATAATATTGAAGAACAAAGATGAACAATGAAGAACAGTAAAGGAATTACCAAGAATCCTCTTGACAGATCTGGAAACCAATCGAAGATTGACTCCTTCTAGTTCTAATCCTATGTAGCTATGCTATACTAGAGATCTAGTTGATGTGGTGGCTCTAGGGCTTGATCAGAGACTCTCCTCCTGAGATTAGGGTTTGAAGAATTGAGAATGAGGGAGTGCCTCCTCCAGGGGCCAGGGGTCCTGCTTATATAGCCCCCTCAAGTGAACGTGGGCCGTCGGATCAAACCGACATTAATCGCACGGTTTTCCTTGATCCATTAGGTCGGTGGAGCATAATCCGCGAGACGGAGCCTGATTGGCTCTCAGGCCAGGGCGGCCGCCCTAGGGGGCAGGGCGGGCGCCCTGCCTCCGGGCCCGTTCGGCCTCCCATTCGATCTCGTGGCTTCTGGAGTCTTCTAGATGATAGAAAATCGGTGAATACGTTATTATCTCTATGTAAACCCGACGTGTGGGCCTTTCCTCCGTATTTTCTGATAACCCCCTGCAGAAACAGACAAACACCAAAACTCGTGGAATTCTGTCAGATAAAACCCTAAGTCTAGGTGTTGGTTGCATTTGGATCCTTTTCTTTATTTATTTAATAACTATATTTGGTACTTAAGGACCGTCAACAGCGGCTACGCCCTGTGTCCATGCGGTTCAAGGGGCAAGGCAACCATGGCATGGAGTTGGCCGTGCGGCCAGGAGGGTGGAGGTACGACGCAGGTCTGGTATCGTGGCATCCACGTGCAGGTCTTGGACAGCAACGGCAGCGTGTAGTCGCCAGTGCAGGGTAACAAGAACGCAGCTGTGTTGTCTTTAGCAAGGCAGAGGCAGCGGATGCTGTGCTACGTGTGTGGAGGGCTGGCAGCTGCAAGCACGACTAGCCAGTGCTTGCGTCCGGGTTATGGCTGTGCCCGTGCTGCGGAAGGCTGTTGGCGGAGCGGGTCTTGTGCCTGTGTGACGGGGTGGCGAGCACGGCAGGTAGCCAGCTGCCCCCAACCGAGGGAAACAGAAGGAGGGGAGGAGTCAGAGCTTCCCCTAGGCGATCGGTGACTCATCTGCGAAGAGCTCGCCACGTCCTGGTGTGTGCACGGCCAGGAGCCACGCCAAGGCAAAGCCTTGGGCTGGTTAAGGAGTCGGCGCCGTGCATGAAGGTGTCCAGGTGGCGGCGAGGTCACGGCGGCCGCGAGATGCACGTCGCCGCTGTAGCGTGCGAGCCGGGGGCGCCTAGCTGTGCTAGGATCGTGTGCGTGACCAAGGTGCTTGAGGGCTCTTCGACCATGGTGGACATGTGGTGCTCGTGCTAGTGACTGTGGCCGTGTGTGCCATGTGCGGTGCACCTACACCGTGTACGTGCTAAGCTCGCCGCCGTGGTGGGCGGCGGTCTGGGCGTTCGTGCTTGTCATCAAAGGCCAAGCCTTTGGCCTCGTGCGTGTGTGCCTGAGGATGTTGTCGCGGCAGGGGCCAGTGAGGACATGGCTGCCGTTCGTGCAAGGCAGAGCACGGCAGTGCGTTCGCAACACAACAGCCGCGGTTGTCCATCGGTGCGGTAATGCACTCCGGCAGGGCATAACGCCGGCACGAAGGCCGGAACAGGCAGGGATGGCAAAAAGGCGAAAGCTTGGGCAAGTCTGAAGCTTACAGTAGGGCTCAGAGAAGAAGGATGCCGCTGCCATGTCGAGGTGCCGTAGGGAAGGCTCGACGCAGTGCGGTGCGTCGGGCGGTGTCGCTACGGTGTCCCAAGCTCGTCGCGGACGGCAGCCTCCGGGTGGCTCAAATGACGCCGTGCAAGGCTCAGGGTCACGGTCGGGGTCATCAATCGGCTCGAGGTGAAGGCGCGGGGTTGCGGCCAGGAAGACGGTCAGGCAGCTGGTGGTCATGGCCGCGGGGAGGGTTGGCGTCAAGCTGACGAGGTCGTTCCTGCGTTCGTGAGGAACGCCTAAGCTTGTGCAGGAGCGGGGTCAAGGGACTAAGGCTAAAGGAGGAACCTTGAAGGCGGTGGAAACTCACCGGCTGCTCCGGATGCCGGATCGTGGTCGCGGCATCCGCGGCTCCACGCCGTGGCGAGACGAGGCTGTGATGATCGATCGACAGGAAGGCGAGGACGTGGTCGCGTGGTCTCCCGTGATCTCGGCTGTTGGCTAGAAGACGGTGGCTCCGAAGTTGGAATTTATATGGAATTACCCAATAACTAATTGTGAAATTCCTAATAAATTTCAAAGGCCCATTCATGTGAGTAAGGGGGTGTGGGAACTCTTTAGTACCACCTTGCTTGTTGAAGTGAAGTAGCCATACTTAAATATAAAAGTCCTCTCCGCTTCCTCAATTGTAGTGCGAGGAGGAGAAAGAGAAGCCCACAGACGTGCGCTCGCTCGCCTCGCCTCGCCTCACTGGGCCAGGCCAGGCGGGGCGGGGCGAAGGGTGCGGGCGCGTGGCACCCACATGAATGGTCCGCTAAAATCCAGCTCCTCACCTTGCGAGAGCGCGGTCTCCTTTTGCAGTTTTAGTTTTTGGTTTCTTGACTTTAAGTTGCAGAATTCTAAACGGTTATGAATTAAGAGTCCTAAAACGACATAGATTGAGATAGCGACACGAGGTTGGTTGGATAGGACTATATAAGTAACCTACCAGCCACGCCAAAACGTATCTAATTGAGCTAGAGTTTTTGCCTCTTCTCACTGTTACGCTGTCGCCGTAGCTACTCCAGTCCGATAGCTTGCGTGCACCAGCGACCAGACGAGCAGGTCTCCGGAACCCTCGTCCTTGCGTTCCTACATCGGGAGAAGATGAATAAGGTTTTTGGGAAGCACTATCCGTGCCACTGCTCCAAACTTTCACAACGGGTCGTCTTCCATCTAAGTCAGACGACACTACGTCCCGGCGTATTCGTCGTCAACTGCGTCAAGCTCTTCCTCCACCTCTCATTGATGACTTCGACGACGACTTCAACATCAACGACTTCGACGTCGACCTCGTTTCATCATCACCACCATCTACATCACCAACGACTACAGCTACAGTCGGCAGGTATAATCCTCATGATCTAATCTTAACGTTCATACTATCAAATATGCTGATCTGTCATGCTAGTATGCTATACATACTTGATCTAGTTCATCTATTTTACATGATTTATATTCTAGTTTTAATCTGAGAATTGTCTAATTACTTAACAATCCAAAAACCTTATTATAGGTCATTTCTAGAATTATCTATGGCTAGTTTTGTTGACGCACTGAGGATGAAAAAGTTTTCTGGTGCGCATTTTAAGAGGTGGTCTCTCAAGGTTACGAATTGGCTTACTGCTATAAAAGTTTTCTAGGTTAAAGATGGCTTGCCTAAGAGAAATATCTCTAATGAAGATATAAGAAAATTTCAGGAAGCAAGTGACATCTTTGTGGGAGTTGTGCATAATGTGCTTTCAGATCATCTGTTTGATTCGATGATGCACATAAAAGACGCAAATGCTATGTGGGATCATCTGAATACTACCTATGGTGCTTCAGATGCAAGCAAAGAGTTGTATATCATGGAGAGCTTTAATGACTACAAGATGGTTGCTAACAAATCAGTAGTCGAGCAAGCTCATCAGATTCAGCGTCTGGCTAAGGAACTTGAACTCCTTAAATGTGTCTTACCCGATGAGTTTGTGGCTGGATGCATTATTGCTAAATTGCCTTCTTCATGGAGGAATTTCACCACAAGTCTCAAACTCAAGAGACAGAAAATATAAGTTGAAAACCTGATAGCATCTCTTGATGTTGAGGAGAAAGCTCGGGCTAAAGACAACATTGAGAAGGGGAACGAGGAAAAAGCTAGTGCTCACTTCGTCCAGAGAAACCATGGCAAGAACAAGGGAAAGCCTAAGCATCTTGCTTTCAATGCTAAACAAAATACTGCCTTCAAGAAGAAGAAAGACAAAGCAGAGCTACCTTACTTTGCGTGTGGAGAGCTTGGTCATTTTGCTAAAGATTGTCCAGAGCAATCAGACAAGAAAGAGAAAGAGAAAGTCAACCTCGTGACTGCTAGTATTGCTGATGAAGGGTATGGTAATTTTCCTACTATACTTTCAGTGTTTCAATCTCCAAGTTGCCAGATTGATACAGGTGCTAATATTCACGTGTGTGCTGACATTTCTTTGTTTTCTTCTTACCAGGGGCTCCAAGGTTCCTTCGTCCTGATGGGAAATGGATCACATGCTTCTGTTCGTAGTGTTGCCACGGTAGATGTGAAGTTTACCTCGGGAAAGATCGTGCAGCTGAAGAACGTGCGGCATGTCCCTACTATTCGTAAGAACCTTGTTAGTATCTCCCTTCTTTTGAGAGATGGGTTTAAGGTAGTGTTAGAGTCCAATAAAGTAGTTATGTCTAAGCATGGACAATTTATTGGTAAATCCTATGATTGCGGAGGCTTGTTCCGCTTATCTTTGGCAGATTTTTGTAATAAGTCAGTGAATCATATTTGTGGCATAATTAATGATAGTTTGAGTGTTTGGCATTCTCGTTTATGTCATGTGAACTTTTGGTTTGATGTCATGTTTATCTAGCCTGAGTTTAATTCCATATTTTACTATTGCCAAAGGTTCTAAGTGCTATAGTTGTGTGCAATCTAAGCAACCTCGAAAGCCTCACAAGGCAGCAGAGGAGAGAAACTTGGCACCTCTAGAACTCATACATTATGATCTTTGCGAGATGAATGGTGTGTTGACAAAAGGTGGAAAGAGATATTTCATGACTTTAATTGATGATACAACTAGATTTTGCTATGTTTACTTGCTGAAAACTAAAGATGAAACGCTAGACTACTTTAGAATCTATAAGCCTAAAGTTGAAAATCAACTAGAAAGAAAAATTAAACATCTAAGGTCAGATCGTGGTGATGAATATTTTTCTATATTATTTGATGAGTTTTGTGTGGAACATGGTATTATTCATGAGAGGATAACTCCCTATTCGTCCGAATCAAACGGGATTGCCGAGAGAAAAAACCGCACGCTGACTGACTTGGTGAACACCATGTTAGACACTACTGGTCTATCTAAGGCATGGTGGGGGAAGCTTTATTGACTGCAAGTCATGTCCTGAATAGAATTTCAAATAGAAATAAAGAGACAACTCTATATGAGAATTGGGTTGGAAGGAAACCATCATTTTTATACTTGTGCACATGTGGATGTTTGGCGAAAGTCAATGTTCTAATTTCTAAGAAGCGTAAGCTTGTACCGAAAACTGTGGATTGTGTCCTTCTAGGATATGCTCACCATAGCATTGCCTATAGATTTTTAGTAGTAAAATATGAAGTTCCTGATATGCATGTGGATAAAATTTTTGAATCTCGTGATGCTACATTTTTTAAAAATATATTCTCTATGAAAGATATGTGTAGCAATGCTAGATTTTCCTCTGAGATAGCTCCTTGATTTTACTATACCTATTGAGTCTCCTGTTGAGTCATTTGAGTAACCACCTGAAGAAGTCCTTGAGGAGAATGACAATGAAGTTCCTACGAGGAACAAGAGACGAAGGATTGCAAAATCCTTTGGTGATGATTTCATTGTGTATCTTGTGGACGATACTCCTACCTCTATTACAGAGGCATATGCATCTCTAGATGCAGATGATTGGAAAGAAGTTGTTCGTAGTGAGATGGACTCGATTCTTTCTAATGGAACTTAGGAGCTATCTGAGCTACCTTTTGGTTGTAAACCAATCGGATGTAAGTGGGTGTTCAAGAAGAAGTTTAGGCCTGATGGTACTATTGACAAGTACAAGACTCGGTTTGTGGCTAAGGGTTATACCCAGAAGGAAGGTAAGGATTTCTTTGATACTTATTCACCTGTTGCTAGAATGACCACTATCCGAGTGCTACTTTCTCTAGCTGCCACATATGGTCTTCTCGTTCATCAAATGGATGTGAAGACAACTTTCCTTAATTGAGAGTTGGATGAGGAGATTTATATGGATCAGCCTGATGGGTTTGTAGTAAAAGGTGAAGAGCAGAAGGTGTGTAAGTTACTGAAGTCTTTGTATGGCTTGAAACAAGCACCTAAACAATGGCATGAGAAGTTTGACACTACTTTAACTGGTGCGAGCTTTGCTGTTAATGAGGTTGATAGGTGTGTGTATTATCGACATAGTGGGGGCCAATCTATTATATTATGTTTATATGTTGATGATATTCTAATCTTGGAAACAAACATTGATATTATTCATGAGGTCAAGTCTTTTTTGTTAAAGAGTTTTGACATGAAAGATCTAGGAGAAGCTGATGTAATTCTAAACATTAAGTTGATTAAGGAAGATGGTGGGATCACCTTGTCACAATCTCGCTATGTTGAGAAGGTATTGAGCCGGTTTGGCTTTATGGATAGCAAGCCTTCTCCAACACCTTATGATCCTAGTGTGACATTGAGAAAGAATAAGAAGATTGCTAGAGATCAATTGAGATATTCTCAGATAATTGGTTCACTCATGTATCTAGCTAGCATAACCAGAACAGATATCACTTTTGCCGTGTGCAAGTTGAGTAGGTACATGTTCAATCCGGGTAATGATCATTGGCATACACTTGAAAAGGTCTTACGTTATCTCAAAGTTACTATGAGTTTTGGGATTCACTATTTTGAGCACCCAGTTGTGCTAGAGGGATATAGTGATGCAAATTAGATTTCTGATATTGATCAAATCTACGCCACTAGTGGGTATGTTTTTACTCTTGGAGGTGGCATAGTGTCATGGAGGTCTTGTAAACAGACTATTTTGACTAAATCAACCATGGAAGTAGAACTTACTGCTTTAGATACAGCTTCTGCAGAGGTAGAGTGGCTGCGTGAGCTCTTGTCTGACTTGTCGGTGGTTGAAAAACCAATACCGGCTATTCTTATGAACTGTGATAATCAAACAATGATCACTAAAGTGAATAGTGCTAAGAATAATGCAAAGTCAATAAGACACGTTAAAAGACGTTTGAAGTCTGTTAGGAAGTTGAGAAACTCCGGAGTAATAACTGTGGCTTATATACAAACAGACAAAAACATGGCAGACCCCTTTACAAAAGGGCTATCACGAAATATGACAGAAATCGCATCAAGGGAGATGGGTATGAGACCCATGCGAGTTTACAGTAGTAGTAATCCAACCTTTTTTTATCGGAGATCCTGTGACTAAGGATCTGGGAAAAACAAACTAATGGCAAACTAAGAAGAGTATAATTATAACCCTCTCTATCTGAAGATACAATACTCTCAAAGCGTTGATGCACTGTATGGTAGGTTGGCTAATGCCTTAATATGTTTTATTGGTTTTAACAAGCGAAGATGCTATCCTACAGAGCATTCTAGAAAGAACATACCTATATAAGTTTGACTGTATAACGTCGCAGTCTATGAGACTTGGGTGGTCTCTAGTAAGCTCATGAAGAGACCAAAGAGTACGACATATATGCTCCACCCACGGAGTAAGGCTACTGGCAGCCAAGTATTAGTTTGGCTTTGAGTAAAGCTCATTCGCACAAAACTTGCAATTCAAGGCGTAGTCCATTGTTCAAGTTGTGGATGAGTGTAGCTTGAGGTTCTAGGCGAAAGTTCAACTTCACAGTCTCTGCCGAAACACTGGTATATCAAATAGTAGCGAGAACAGGCAAATCTCTAAATGGGCATTTGAGATCTGGTGGGGGATTGTTGGAATTTATATGGGCTTGACCCAATAACCAATTGTGAAATTCCTAATAAATCTTAAAGGTCCATTCATGTGAGCAAGGGGATGTAGGAACTCTTTAGTACCACTTGCTTGTTGAAGTAGAGGTAGCCATAGTTAAATATGAAAGTCATCTCCGCTTCCTCAAGTCTAGTGTGAGGAGGAGAAAGAGAAGCCCACACGCGCGGCTCGCTCGCCTCGCCGGGTGGGCGGGGCGGGTGGGGCGCGGGCGTGCGTCACCTGCGTGAATGGTCCACCGAAATTCGGCTTCTCGCCTTGCGGGAGCGCGGTCTCCTTTTGCAGTTTTAATTTTTGGTTTCTTGGCCTTCAAGTTGCGGAGTTCTAAACGGTTACAAATTAAGAGTCCTAAAACGACTTAGATCGTGATCACGACACGATGTTGATTGGACAGGACTATATAAGCAACCTACAGGCCATACCAAAACGTATCTAATTGAGCTAGAGTTTTTGCCTCTTCTCGCTGTTACGCTGCCGCCGTAGCTACTCCAGTCTGATCGCTTACGTGTACCAGCGATCGGACGAGCAAGTCTCCGGAACCCTCGTCTTTGCGATCCTGCACCGGGAGAAGACGAATAAGGTTTTTAGGAAGCACTATCCGTGCGACTGCTCTAAACTTTCACAACGGGTTGTCTTCCATCCAAGTCAGACGGCGCTACGTCCCGGCATATTCGTCGTCAACTGCGTTGAGCTCTCCCTCCACCTCTCATTGACGACTTCGACGTCGACCTCGTTTCATCATCACCACCATCTGCATCACCAACGACTACAGCTACAGTCGGTAGGTATAATCCTCGTGATCTAATCTTGACGTTCATACTATCTAATATATTGATCTGTCATGCTAGTGTGCTATATATACGTGATCTAGTTCATCTGTTTTACATGATTTATATTCTGGTTTTAATCTAAAAATTGTCTAATCACTTAACACCCGAGAGGTGTCGTAGCCGTGGCGACGCAGTCCCTGGGCGGCGGCTCCTGGTTAGCCCGCGACCCTGACGTCAAGGTCGAATACGGTGGCAACCGGGGCTGCGTGGTTGTAGAGCGGATGCGAGGTCGTCGATGTCGCAACCGCGGCGACGGTGACGTGCGCGCGGGGGTCCCAGGTGCGCGGCGCCATCGCGGGGGTCGATCTGGTGGCGTGGACAGGCTCCGAGGCTGGGCGGCTCATCCTTGCCGCAGTAGCAGGCTCAGCTCGCGGTCGCCGTGGCTGTGGCGGTCGCCATTGTGGTCCAGCTCGGCGAGGGAAGGCTAGCCGCGGTGGTTCGACAAGGCGACGACGTAGTGCGACCGGCTCCGTCCAGCGAGGGCCATGGCCATGCTCTGGCGCGTCACGGCGAGGGAGCAGGGGAAGAAAGAGTGGCGGCGGGCAGGAGGAGAGGGTGAGAGCGAGGGCTTGGCCTGGGGGTTTTATAGGCGTGGCGCTAGGGTTCCAGGTGACGGCGCTGGCATATGTGCCGTCTGATGGGATGGCCGGCACAACGTGGCGAGCATCCATAGCACGAGCAGGTGGCGCGGCTGGGAATGTTCGAGAAGGGGGAGCTGGTCGGTGCGTCGTCCGCGTGGTCACGGTGGTCAAGGGGCGCGGCCTTGGGCGGGCCCGTGCTGGCATCGCGCGAGGGCACCCGAGGGCGAGCGTCTTGGCTTCAAACAAAAGGCAGTGCATCAGCGACGAAGCGCGTCTGTACGGAGAAAGAAGAAGATGGAGGCGCTTACGGTTGAGCGACGGAAGGGAAACGTCGTCCGCGGCTCCTTCCTTCTGCTGCAGCTGACTAGTGGGTCCCGGATACGGCGCCGTGCATCGCTCTCACGCGAAGTGGAATTGGGGAGCTTGGGCGGCTGACCTGTGGGTCCGAGCGGGCGACGTCGTCTCCCTGTGCGTGTGCGGCGTGCGTGAGTGCGGCAAGCGTGGCGTCGGCTGCTCTTGGTGGGCTGGGCCGGTGTCCAAGCTACGCCTGATGGTGCGTAAGGTCCATGAGCCTGCTAGTAGGTACAAGGTACGAACGTATACAGCCTTGCATGGCGGTGTACACTGCTGTCCGCAGGCTCCAGCTCGAATACGTGCTCTCGTGCAGGCTCCTGTTGTATAGAAAACAACATGCACGAAGGGTTGGCTGCCTAATGACGTGATTCATGAAACTAGAGGAACGGCACAGGAGCATGCATGCTCGTGCAGCCTGCTGGCTAGGAGATTAAGGAGAAGGGTTCTTCATTTCCTACACAAAGGATTTTTGGAGAAGGGCTACCTCCAAGCACACACAAGATAAGATCCGAATCACGCCTAACACATCACCATGCACGTTATACTATATGAAATGCAACATATTATTATTGAAGAAATATTTAAATTAGGCGAGAGGGAGCTATCACAATTTAAGTTGCAGGTAATTTATATGAATTGTTTTTAGAGAAACATAATAGAAGGTTTGAAGGTTGGCTAGTTTGACCTACAACCTATATGCAACACAACATCAAGCAATGTTTTGGGAAAAATTTTAAAAAGTTGGGTTTTTTTGTTACATGCAAATTCGTAGGTTGTTACAGTCCACTCCCTTATAGGAATCTCGTCCTGCACTCACTCGGTGAACAAGTGGGGAACTTCGCTTCATTGATTAAGTAGAAACATTACAATCAAGTTGCAGGCATTGCTGCAGGAAGCTAGGAGCACTAAGCCAAACAAAGTTCTACCTACAATCAAGAGATTGCTTAGCGAAAAGATGAGCTGCAAAATTCACTACTCTTTTTGTGAAGACAACTCTAAAACTAGTGAAAGCTGAGGCTAACGCCGCAACTTCATCCATGATCACTCCAACTTCGGATCGATGCTTGTCCCTATCGCGCCAGAGGGAAACTAGAACCTGTGAGTCAGTCTCCACGATGATGTGCTCCCTCGTTCCGGCCGGAATCAGCCAGACACCGTCACGTAACGCCTCGGCCTCTGCCAGCAAGGCCGAGCCCACCAAATGTATCAATAGTGCCGAGGCCATGCATAGATTGTTGTCACTGTCCCGCAGCACTACCCCCGTTGCGCCCGATTCAACACACAGGAGGAAAGCCCCATCTGTATTAACCTTCAAAGCTCCATGATCCGGTGGTTGTCATTTTATCGCTTGCTCCACGTTGATCTTCCTCGAAGGACACGCCGCTACAAGCTAAAAACAGGCCTCCACTGCCCAGTCTATTGCCGATCATGGATCAATCGGCGTCTTCCCATGTTTCCGGTCGTTCCTGCTAGTCCATATTGACCACATCCCACAAAGAATTACTCCTCTATCTTCCTCCTTGCAGTGTGAATTCTCCAGCAAGTCTCTCGTCCAAGACCGAGGACGTAAACGAGGAAGTTTAGTCCCCGTAAGTCGTCTCAGTCTGTCCCAGAAACTGAGGGCAAAAGAACACTTCGTCAAGGCATGAAAGGTAGTCTCATCCTCCGCTCCACAAAAAATGCAGGTCCTTGCTTGTTCAATATGTCGTTGACGGAGGTTCTCACGGCACGGGATAAAATCATGAGAGACCCGCCACCAGAACACCCTGACTTTTGGTGGGACTTTGCATCCCCAGAGTTTTTTTCCAGTGTGGGTCATCCATTAATACCGAGTGTGACGCCCGCCGCTCGCCATGGTCCCTCTCCTGAGCCTCTTGTTCAATTAGCAGACGGTAGGCTGATCGCACCATGTACAGGCCATGACGTTTAGCCGACCAAGCCCACATGTCCTCCCGGCGTCGCCCCAGCGGTATCCTTTTTACTACCTGGGCATCCATGTAGAGCATGTTATCAGCAAGAGCCCCTTCATCCTAGTTTCGGCCATCCACAGATAACAGCTCGCTAACGTGCACGGCCGAGGCGCCAGGTTTTGGGCAAATGGGTCTACCGCCAATAGCTCCTGGGATCCACCGGTCCTGCCAAATATTCATTGTAACCCCATCACCTATGCGGCGAATCAGGCCGCATTGTAGAGCTTTTTTCCCAAAAGTGCAAGCCAAGTATGGGAGGAATTCCTCTTATTTTTGGCTGAGAGAAAATCCCCATTAGGGTAGTACTTGCCCTTGAGTACACGTGCACAAAGAGAGTCCGGGGACGTCATAAGACGCCAGCCTTGCCAAGCAATGCAACATTAAATTTCTTAACATCCCGAAACCCCATACCACCGTGGCAATTTAGCATAGTGAGTTTCTGCCATCTTCTCCAATGAATGGCTCTACTTTCAGCTGCTCCTCCCCACCAATAATTCGATATAGTCGATGCAATTTTCTTTCGCGTTTTGGCTGAGAGGATAAAACAACTCATTGGATAAGTGGCAACTGCCTGAGCCACTAATTTAATCAGAACTTCCTTGGCCGCGCTGCTAAGACACTTCTCACTCCAGCCTCCTACCAGACCCCGTATCTTAGCTGGGATCGGTTCAAAGGCCTCCGTGGTACTATGTCCCACCGCAGTAGGGAGCCCAAGGTACTTCTCCCCCAAAGCTTCTGTAGTGATACCTGTGGTGAGTTTCATCTCCTCCTTCATAGTATCGTCACATTTTGTGCTAAAAAAGATCGCACTCTTAGCAAGGTTCACCATCTGACCAGAGCCTTTCTGGTAGGAGTCGAGAATGCCCGCAAGAAGCCGCCCTCCGCGATCACTCACTTGAGTGAAAACTAGGCAGTCATCTGCAAACAGCAAGTGGGAGATCTAGGGAACATGGATCCCCACCCAAACACCTTTCGCTAGAAATTGGGGCCCGAAAATTTCAGCAAACTCGATAACCCTTCAGCACATAGGAGAAATAAATAGGGAGACATCGGATCACCTTGTCTAATTCCTCGGGTTGGAGAAAAGGTGTTAAACAGATGTCCGTTCACCCTTACTGAAAGCCTAACAGTCTCCACACATTTCATGATCAGATTCACTAGGTTCAAATTGAATCCTAGTTTGAGCATGACGTTGCGGAGGTAACACCACTCGACTCTGTCATAAGCCTTTGCCATGTCCAGCTTAACTGCACACGCACCAGTTTTGCCCTTCTTTTTCTTCAGGTAATGGATATGTTCATAGGCCACCAACACATTGTCAGTGATTAAACGCCCCGGAACAAAGGCCGATTGCTCCTCAGAGATAATATCATCTAGGACCAACCTGAGCCGATTAGCGATCACTTTGGAGCAGATTTTATACAAAACATTGCATAGAGCAATGGGCCAGAATTGTGTCAACTCCTGCAGATTCTTGATTTTTGGGATGAGGACAATCACTAAGTTGTTGACCACCTTCGGCATATCCCCGCCATTCAGGAACTCTAGGACTGCTCTGCAAATATCATCACCCACAAGGCTCCAATGCTTTTGATAAAAACCAGCCGTAAAGCCATCTGACCCCGGCGCCTTATTCGGTTCCATCAAAAAGAGTGCATCCCTGACTCCTTTCCCCGTAAATGCAGAGCTTAAGAACTCATTTTGAGCATCAGTTACTTTCCTGGACACGTACCTCACCACATCGTCTGGCTGAGTAAGCTCCTGTGCCGAGAACAAAATTTGGTAAAAGGACATTGCCATCATTTCTAGCTCATCCTGGTTTGTACACGCTGATCCATCCTGGCGCTTGAGATCAATAATATTATTTGTGCGCGCCCTTTGTCGTGCTTTGGCATGGAAGAAACCCATGTTTCGGTCCCCCGCCAGCAGCCATTCAACACGAGAACGTTGTTTCTCCATCTCTTCCTCCCTTGCTAGGACCTTCGCCATCTTGCGCATGATAGCGCGTTCAGCGTGAGTTGGCCCCAACCGTAGTGATCTACGTCGGGTCTCCTCCAGCTGGTGGCGCAAGTGCCGCAGCTCGCCCCGCACAGAGCCAAATTGCTCTCGTCCCCATGTCTTCAAAGTCACTTGCATCTCGCCTAGGTTTGAGAAAACAGCCATGAGAGAAGTGCAACCTGGAACCCATGCCGATGAGACCGTGGACTCATATAACTCATGTTGCCTCCACATATTCTCATATCGGAAGGGTCATTCGTGTCGCGGACCCTGTAGCATTCCGCTGCGTTGTAACTTAATGAGAATCCCACAATGGTCACTCTCAGAGGTCTGGACATGAGTCACCCCCGAGTCACCATATAGGTCCATCATTCCTTCATTCATGAGCACGCGGTCAAGGCGTACCTTGACATTGCGCCTCCCTTCCCGTCGATTATCCCAAGTATACGGGAGGCCACTATAGCCTAGGTCCGTGAACCCACAATAGGCTACTGCATCCCGAAAATCCTCCATCATCCACTCCTCACGATCATTCCCCCCGATCTATTCGTGCTCATGCAAAATCTCATTGAAATCGCCAGCACGCAGCTAAGGGAGATCATTCTCATTCCGAAGAAAATGAAGCATTCTCCATGATTCCTTTCGATTCGCCCAAGCCGGGTCACCATAGAAGCCTGTAAATCGCCATGAACTGGTAGGCACAGACATTCCTGAGACCCAACTATCAATATGATATTTTGAGTAGGACTTGATGTCCACCAAAACATCATTTTTCCACATTACCACCAAGCCTCCACAGAGGCCAGAACAGCTTACCCCAAATGCATTCGGGTAACCCAAGCGCCATCTAAGCTCCTGGGAGCGATGGGCACTCATCTTCGTTTCCGATAAGAAGAGCACCATGGACTTGAAAAAATCCACAAGCTCGCGGATCTCTCGTACTGCCTCGGACAGCCCATAGCCCCAGCAGTTCAGGCATAAAAGACTCATTGTGCCCGGTGGGGACCGCTGCCCGTGACCGTCGCCGATCTTGCACGTTGGGTTGAGTGTACCTTCAGCTCAAAAGGCTTCAAGATCACTGCATATCCGTCCACCAACCAAGGAACGCCAGCAAGAGCCTGATCCATGTCTACCTTGCTTCCACCTCCAAACGCCGCCATGCTATCTAATATGGAGGGGAAAAACAAAAGGTCTGCACTGACGAGCGATGCAACCACAAAGTGATCCCAACCCTAGCACCTAGGCAGCGCTGAAGCACTAGAGGGGAAAAAATTACCGAAGAAGTTTGTGATTGCCGGGGCCAAAGTGGCTGACCGGCGATCTGCGAGGTCGTCGTCGATTGGTCCTTGAGGGCGGCGAGGACACCGTAGCCGGAGTGGTCTGCAGCGATGCGGGCTGGATCCGCCGTCGTGGTGGTTCGCCGGCGGCAGGTCCAGGAAACGTCGATGCGAGGCCTAGACCGGTGGGATGGCGATCGCCCGTGGGATCGCCCTTTCCACGATCCTAGAGTCATGGAGCGATTGCATGGCTACCCTGTGATCGATAAGGTTAATCAGATGCGTTGAGTTTTGATCTGACGGACATCGTGCATGTGCGGGTCGTGTTCCACTCACTGCTCTACGCAGACACCAACAAAATTGAATCCGTCGCTATACTCGGCTAGTGTTCCACTCACTGCTCTACGCAGACACCGACAAAACTGAATCCGTCGCTATACTCGGCTAAGCAATTGCTGAATTGATCTTCAATAATCCATACATTCACCGTACTCACATTATCTACGCCCAAATATGCTGCCTAATTTGGAAAACTAGCGTCCGGATGTCAGTATGGTTGCGCATGTCCGGACGCCCGCACGTGGTCCGCCCTGGTCTTTCGGATTCGCGCACTAGCTCTGCCGCCCGCGCTAGCTGCGCTTCCCACGCCGGCGTTTGGATCACTCCCTTCCGCTCCGCTGCCCACACTGCCCAGATGACTCGGCCCTGTCTCTTCCACACTGACGCCTCGCCCGCCTCTTCCACGCTGCTCAGATGACTCCCCCGCCTCTTCTACACCGACATTGCGCGGCCTGTGCCTCCTCCCCACATCAACGCCACCATGACTCCCGCGCTAGCTCTCTCTATCGCTCAACAACCCTACATCCAGATCTATTTTTGCAACACTTAAATGAAACAATTGCAACGTTTGAACAGATAAAATATTTGAAACATACATTTGTAACATAGCCATCGCAACATGTGCAACATTTAGATAAAAACACTTGCAACATGTGTCTCAAACAAAATATTTTGAACAAACTCTTGCAATATACGTGTATAACCATTGCAACATGTGCCACATCTGAAAACTACCATTGCAACATCCGTATGAAACATCTGAAACACTTCAAACATGCGTTTTGCAACATAGAGAAGGCTAGGCCGGTCGATTCCAGGCGTTGGGGTGGGAGCCGGCGGTGAGCGGCACCGCACAAGCACCACCATCGTCAGCGCCACTAGCACCGACCTTGGCTCAACCGAGCAGCCGGCGCGCGCAGCCTACGCATGCGACAGGAGGGAGGGAGCGAGGCGGTGTGGGGCGGCAGCAGCGAGCGCGGAGTGGGGCGGGGCGTGCGGCGCTTGACGCGGACAGATGATGCGTGACGCGCAGCACATGTGAGTGGCGCGGGTGGGTGATGGACGCCGGTGGCGTATCATTATCGTTCCTAATTTCCTAGTAATACAGCCAAAGTGTGCATTCACTTAGGACCTATTCGGATGCACACCAACTAAAATTTAGCTTGCTAATTGGTAGAGCTAAAATTTAGCTAGCTAAAGATTAGCGAGCTAAACTTTAGCTAGCGGTGTTTGGATCCTCTAGCTAACTGAAAACCTTGACCATGCTACCCCTCATTAATTCCATTATTTAGCTAGCTAAACTTTAGCCGGTGGTGTTTGGATCATCTAGCTAAACTTTAGCTAGAGGTAGTTTGGTCATTGAGGCCTTTTAGCTAGTTTTAGTTAGGTTGAAATAGCTAAAACGATTGTATACATTTTTGTCTTCAGCTAAAGTTTAGCTGGGTTTAGTTGTGAGCTGTTTGGATGCACCATAGTTAAAATTAGCCAACTAAAATTTAACTAGTGCATCCAAATAGGGCCTTAGTACATGTGCTCATGGGCTTATAAAGATAGGAGAAATTAGGAGGTATTTAAGAAAAAAAATTGGCACCTAAGGGTGTGTTTGGTTTCCCCCACTAAACTGTAGTAGGTGTCACATCGGATGTTCGGATACTAATTAGAAGGACCAAACATGAGCTAATCATAAAACTAATTACAAAATCCGTGACTAATTCGTGAGACGAATCTATTTAGTCTAATTAATCTATCATTAGCACATGTATTGTAGCGTCACATTGTCAAATCGTGGACTAATTAGGCTCAATTGATTCGTCTCGCAAATTAGTCCCAATCTATATAAGGGTTTTATAATTAGTCTATGTTTAATACTTCAAATTAGTGTCAAACATTCGATGTGACCCTACTAAAATTTAGCGGGAGAAACCGAACACAGCCTAAGTTGCTTTGACGGGAACTTAAATCTTGATGGTCTGCCAGGTCTGGATATACATCCATTCTCGATCGGCTGAGCTAGCTCACCTTCCTAACACCAAGATTATTTTGATACTTGTGCTTAACTTCTGTCATATGAAATGTGTGGCCCCGTTCGGCTGGAATTATAAGCCGGCTGAAAAACACTGTTAGCTGATTTTTTTTGAGAGAAAAATACTATCCCGACTGAAAAAAACAAGCCGAATAAGACGGATTATAAGCCAGATGAACAGGGCCACAATTCAGACGTCCTAGAGGCAATCTCTCAGATCTTTTTTTTTTTGCACGAATAAGGCAATCTCTCGTATCAGAGATCAAGCTCATCCATCTTTTTTCTTGGTGGCTACAATCCGAATATGTTGGCCTATCTGGACAGTCAGAAATAACAACCCCCTGTTCGGCTGAGCTTATCAGCACGGCTTATCAGTCGTGGAACAGTGTTTTTCTCTCACAGCAAATCAGCCATAGCCGGCTTATAAGCCAAAAAAACAACCTGCCGAACAGGGCCAACATCTTCAAGAGTGTTCAGCCAAGTGTGCCTGTGGCCAAAGATTTTTTTCAAAAAAGAAATGAAGATCCTTTCCCTAAGGGCAAAGACAAGAGTCACCCAAACTTTTGACCTGAGTATCCAAAATCTCTTACTTGACTTTTCCTTCTTTCTTTTTTTGTTTCTTAATTTATTGTACTGGGCTTTGCTTCTCTTAAAGTTTAATAAAATCCCTGCAGGGGCCTCAGCCCCTCCAGCTTCATAAAAAAAATGTTGGTGACGAAGAAAGCTGTAAATAAATACGTTAAAAGCCATTTCGCTCACTGTTAAATCATGTAGAGATAATTAAAGTGCATCCAAAATTACACAACGGCACACAGTGCCGCTATTCATCTTGGTACTACGTGTATGAGGCTAAAAGTAAGCTCTTTTTTTTTGCCCATGTACTAGATCACTTCTTTCAAGATGAATAGCGGATTATTTTCAGTGGAGAAATTAGCCAGCAGACGGAGTCGTGTCACCATCAAAGTAAACGAGTCAAAGCATCCCAGCGATCATCATCGATGAGCAGGGCATCCAATCCTTGGAACGCCTCCCGCGCATCATCGTCGTCGTCTTGCTGCTGCAGAGGTGCCGCCGGCGCGTGCTGTGCCGCCGCCTGCGCGTCCACCACCGGCGCCGGGCGCGCGCGAGCTGCAGCTGCCGCGGCGTGCACGGCGATCTGGGCCTGTGTCCTGGCCAGCTCGCACTGCGCCGCTCTGATCTCTCCCTGGAGGCGGCCCACGATCCCGGCGCAGCCGTACACCGGGTCCTGCACACGCCGGCGCGCCTCCATCGCCATCGTGTCCGCTGCTCTGGCTCGTTCGTGGACAGGGAGATTCTACACGACACAAAAAAAAAATGGCACAGCAATTTACTTGTATGTATACTAACGGAAGTACAATGTGTTTAGCTTTTCTTCTCTATCACGCAAAAGGTTTGTGCGTCTTTGTATTAAGAAAAAATAGTTTGAATACAAGGCCGGGCATTACATAATTTGCAAAAGAGCTTCAGTCCGCCTTGGCCAAAGACTCGCTAGTGTATTACTCTGGCTAATATGCAACCTAGTCTCTAGCGCCTGCTTGACCCAAAGATCCGCTTCACGCTGAATTGCAGCAAGCAGCTGAGGCACAATGTGTTTAGCTAAAAGAACAGCAATTGTGTTATGTTTATTTGTATACCTTATGCTTAAATATGTACTTCTCCCACAACTAAAAAGAACAAAACGTGGACAATTTTTTTTGGTGCAACAAAAACTTTCGTCCGTCTGCCCACCCTCGTGCGACCGCAACTCGTCTTGCCCGCGCAATTGCCGCCACGGCTCGCAAAAGGAAACGGGAACCCTCACGCGGCAATCATCGCGCCCGCGAAAGGAAACCTCGCCATCGATCTTGGGCGGCTCCCTCTCCCTCCCTCCTATGCGATAATTTTGGTGTCGCTCTCTCCCTCCCGTCATCCCGTGCGACCCTGGCCTCGGCGGTTTCCCTCCAAATGCCACCACGGCAGAGACAGAAAAAAAAACGACGAAGACACGCCCCGAGCGCCTCTGTCCTCCCCGACCGCCGCTAATCCAGCACCAGCCCTGGCCCCCGCAGCGCCTCCCCTCCCCTCCTACGACGCCTCCTACGACCTCATTTCTGATTTCCAAAAAGAAACTGCTGCGATCCGCATCGTCCCCAAGCGGGAGGCACTGGCGGCGCCCCGATCTCCGCGTCGTCGCCCCCTCTCCCCCTCCTCTCCACCTCACCGCTGCTGGATCGCTCCGTCGGGAGGCCTGTGCAGGCGCAAGGAACGCAGCGACGGCGGTGGCCGGGGACGCTGGATCAGGTGCCTTAGTGGCCGGATCCGCGTGGTGCTTCGTCGGGCGGGGGGGCAACGGCAGCGGTGGAGGCGCGATGGGCCACAGGCCACCGGTGTCGCGCTGACGTAATTGGGACATCACCGCACCTTCACCAGGCCTCGCCACGTCCGCGCGGCATCACCGCGCCTTCGTCTCCAGGCCTCGCCATGTCCGGCTTGACCGTCTCCGGCAGCCGGCGCTGCGCGCTTCCAGGCCTCGCCGAAGCGCCTTTGTCCGTTGCCGAGTGTGTGGCAGCGGACACCACGGCCGTAGGCGACTGCGCGGCGTAGAGCGCGACGTCTTATCCGTGCGACGGCGACCACGGAGCATTGCACGCGAGCGCTCACCTGTGACCGCACGGTGGCGTGTGTGAGCGCCTGTGACCACGGCAGCGAGCGTGAGCGAGCCCACGGTGGCGACGATAATCCTCGCGCAAGTCACCTCGTCTTCGTCTCCAGGCCTCGTTACGTCCGGCGTCGCCGGCTCTGGCGGCCGGCGCTGCCCACCTCCAGGTCCTACCTACGGACCCCCGCTGGCTACTGCTTCGGCGAATCGTAGGTGCGTGGCAGTGAAGTTGTCCCGCTCGCTGCTGCTTCGGCGAATCGCAGGTGCGTGGCAGTGAAGTTCATGGTCTCACGTTTAGACCGTGAACCAATTCTGTTCATTCATCCCTTCCTCTCAATTTCATATGTAAACAACTTATTTGGCTTTAACAACATTCATTCTTGGTATATAGCTCTACAATTTGGGTTTAAGGTTTAAGGTCTAACTCTCAATGGTTTAAGAGATAAAGGGTCCTAAAGTTTGGTAATTTTGATCCCTAACTCAAAGTTCAGATTTTTGTTTCAGCACCGCTGATTTAGTTTCAGAGTTCAGAGTTAAGATTTTTACTTCTATGTGTGTACAGTGATCAAATAAAGTTGTGTTTTATGGATAAAGGATTGCATTTCAACAGTTGTGTTGTAATCACAAATTCTACAATTTTTCTTCCCTTTTCGGCGCTATGCCCGCACCGCCCTGACTCCCTAAGAACTGTGCCATCGCCGGTGACTGCAGAATGCCTTCACCCTTAAGACTCCGGGCCGGTGCCCTCAATGTAGGCCTAATTGGGGGATATCGTACTGTACATATGTCCTCATCATATTCTTTATTCCTGACGATCTTCATCTCCGAAATCGCCTAGGCAGAGCCGGAATTAGCCCATCTGGTGATTTTTGTGTTACTGCAGGGACCAGATTTGTAGGGTACCCAAGGTTAGCAAGGTTTATGCCCATCTCCATCATGGACTGCACATTCTTTATTGTTATGCCTTTTGATTTTATGCCTCTGTATGCAGTCACTGGATGAACTGATTGAGATGTCACACAAGTGTTATGATGATACTGTGCTGCCCAAATTGGTAATATATCTATCTTGCAGCAACTGAAGACTTGTTTTGAGTTACACTGTAATTTATTGTCATCCTTCTGTATCATCAGGTCGCATACTTTGGCTCACTTGAGCTTTCCCTTGTTAATGGAAGGACATTAACTGATTTATGCACACTGATGAGTGGATGTTCAAGAAACCTCTTATTAATGACACAGGTGCTACTATTGCCGTGTTTCAGGTTGAGCTTTCTGATAAGCTTCCATATATACAGTCCCTGTGTATACGTGAGATGGTAGTTTGAGCATTTAAGCACATAGTTTGGGCTGTTATTGCAGCTGTTGATGATGTAAATGACATGGCAGACTCGGTTGCATCATGTTTAAATATTTTGTTGGGACCATTCCTGGACGAAAATAATGACGACGATTGTGGTGAGGATCATAATCTCAGGAAAAAGTGGCTGGAAGTCTTTTTGATAAAGAGATTTGGTTGGAAGTGGAAAGATGATGTCTTGATCTAAGAGTATGCCATTCACCATGGTCTCTGCCATAAGGTAATTTAGTGATATAATTTTACATTTCACTGAGGTAACCATGATTCAGATAACAACTCCAATTTAGGTAGGACTTGAGTCAGTAACAAAAGATTATGACATGGATATGCCACATCCATTCAAAATGTCGGATATTATCAGTGTTGTTCCTATCTACAAGGTAACCTTTTCATGAAGGAAGTGAAACTGGAGAGGGAAAGGCAGCAAAAGGTTTGCAGTCTATATCCTCAAATTTATAGCATGGTACGAGTCATCTTGTACATGTGCAAGAAATAAGCCCATGCATGGTACGATGTGTTCCTATGCAGGTGGATGAGAAGTTTGAGATCAAACAACTAAGGAATGAGCAGGTTCCAAGAGCACATCCGATGCAGGACTTCTCTAAGCACTTTGTGCCAAAAAGGTACTCAATCTCTATTCTTTTGCCTTCTCTGATGATCTCTCGACAATTTTTGCACGATCAATCACTCAGTCTCACAATCTCAGCACCTAAGATGGTCTTAGTCAATTCAAACCATAGTTTCATGTACATTTCCATGTATAATTAAATGCAATTACCTGCAAGTTAAAAGTTTTTATGTGAAAAATGCAGGTCAGTGAAGTTTCTTAAAATTGCCAGGGAGCCAAGATTTTATACCAGGTTGATGAGGCGCAACTCAAAGGCGTAATGAGCTTTGAAAGTAGTGTCCTTCGTAGCTGCTAGCAAGTAGAAACTGCATTGTTTTTCTTCTGAAATTGGTGCTTCATGGAATCCTTCTCAATTGGTTAGCTGGATGCCTGGACAGGAGCCACAGGTTTAGTTTACAAATTGGTGCTACTTTGATTCTATTGTTTTGTATTTTTCATTAAAAATACTGAATCTTTCACCTCTGGACTGAATTCTGTTTGATTGATTGGGACTCTTGTGTAGATAAATCTGCATTTTGTTTGATATTGTTATTATAATACACTAATTAAATATTGGAATGATGTGTTCCATCAGGTTGATACAAGGAAGCGTTTGATGGTGGAATGGTTTCGGGGCTTTGCTAGAACAATGAATCGAGCCCATGGCAAGGGCTATCACGATGATAGCAACGAATTATACCTTGTGTTGAAGGAGTTGAGTGCTATGGTCAATGTGCTCTTCCTGTTTACTGATGAGTCTTGACTTTTGTTGGCAATGCTGTTGATGTGTCCCAAGAACCACGATTACAGTATCATTGGGAAGGGTATTGCTCAGGATTTGTTAAGCCACCTAGAGCTATTGGAACAGAAGACATTTGCATTTCAAGCAGCCATTTGGAGTTGGAGGTGGATGACTCCAGTGAAGAGGAAGCAGCCATCTGCTCATGATGTGTTTGTTGGTAATAATTGGAAACTCGCCAAGAATGACACATTATCCAAGACGTATCCTGGCTTTGGTGTTATCATGAACATCCTGTATGGTGATGCCATCTGTGATCTAGGATCCATTAACTTCATTATATCCCATTACCAACATTATCTCAGCTTGATGGGATTTGGCTGTGAGCGCTCTGGAGATATCTTGGACTATGGTGACTAGATGGCTTTCAATTCATCATCAGAGAGTTTTGATTTCTAAGATTTTTTTTTTAATGCGACCATGTATATCTAGACCTGCTAGCTGGCTTCCCCAGGCTATAAATATCATGTCTGTGAAACAATGCAATTCTTTTCTATACTCTTGGAGCAGTGAATTAAATTAAAATCCAGTTACGTGTCAAGTGTACAGTAAATTATGTTGTCTCCATGGCTGCTTCTTCATTTCGGCTTTCATACATGTTTTAGCTGCAGCAACAACATGTTTGTTTGTGGGTTGATCTCCTGGATTTAATAGAGCTATATGTATATGGCCATTACAATCGGTCTTAATCTTTTCATAATATATATAAAATATTATCTATCACAACCATAAACACCAAGAAGGAGAAGGACCCGCGCCGTTGACCTCGCTGTCCGTGCCCTTGGCGTCGTCCTCGCCCCGCCCCGATCCACGTCCTCGCCCCGCCCTGATCTGTTGACGCCGAAGACTCCTTTCCCTCCCTGTTGCGAAGTAGCACCCCACCGTCGGACAACGCCCTTATTTGCCACTACTTGATCTACTTATTCATGGATTAATTCATTGGCGCACGAAAGAAATAGATATCAAAGATTTTTTCCCGTCGATATAAAACATTACCTTGACCACATCACGGAAAGATCTATATAGGAGAGTTTGTGAGCCTGCGACGCTGCGCTCTCTGTGACTGTCAATTCACAAATTTGTCTTTCAGATTAAATGTCGCTTTAACGTCGGTATTTAATTTTATAGTATTGTTATCTTATCGTGCGATCCATATGTTTTTAGTATAAAAATTTAGATGTCCCGTAGCAACGCACGAGCACACTACCTAGTCACGTGCTAATGCTGGACGCTAAAGTATCGTGGTTAAACAGTGGCAAGGAATTTAAAAAAAATGTCTACGCATGCATTATATGGTGTTGGATGGAGTGATGGTGCATGATCCATTTATCTACCTGGAGCATTCTTGCGACATTGCTGGCGCCGAAGACCCTCTGCACGCAGGCGTATCTCTGGGGATCCGATGCCGGGAAGTAGGGAGCGAGGACGCAGTCCTGGGCGCACTTCCTGCGCTGGTTCTTGCACGCGGCGCACCGCTTGCCCTGGCTGCTGGCGGCGGCTTCCGTGTTTGTGCTCGTCGACATGATCTAGCGCAAGATTTTGAGGAGGGAGACAAGATTTGCAAAGATTTTGCAGAGGGAGGGAGAGAAGATTTTCTGGGAGATTTCGAGGATCTTGCAAAGATATGCTGGCTGAGTATGTATAGCATGGGGTGAGTGGTATATGGAAGTCTTCAACGGCTAAATTCCATGCCGGGAAAGAGAAGAAATATGGGAAGTGACAACGGCTCTCCATCTACCATGCATGGAAAGCAAGAAAGGAGAATTGCTGCTGCCCAACGCTGCCTCGTTGTTTCCTCGCAGGTCCCCGGCGGGCGTCGGCTGCGGCAGTGCGGCTCGGTGGCGGAAGCTGCTCGCATGTGGAACGAGTTCCGTCGGCATGGGGTGGAGCAGGTTCCCGAGCTAGCCTCCTCCACCATCGCAATTCGCACGTCGTCGCTCCCCTCCTTCCTCGCGTTCTTCCCCCTCGCAGGAATCATGCTGCTGCTGACATGGAAGTCGACGTCTGCACCACCGGCGGCGGCTTTCAACAGCACTTGCTTGAACACCAGCGTCTTCACTTTGTTCTGACAAAGCAGCCGTCCAATGCTTCTGGCAAGTCTGCACCACGGCACAAGGTCTTGTGGACTGAATGTTTGTTTCAGAGTAACTGAAGGTTGTTACTGAATTGAGATCGTAGTCTTGTGCACTGAATGTGATCTGAATGTTTGTTTCACAGTAACTGAAGGTTGTTACTGAATTGAGATAGTGGATGTAGACAGTGTATCGTTAATTTGTTGTGTCAATTTGAACATGTCAAGATAGTAATTGGCTCCATTTACCGATGTTAGGGTGTGTTTAGTTCCCCGTTTCACCAAAAAAAAAATTGGGTTTTGACCCATCATTTTGCAGAATGAAACTAAACACCATGCAAAATTTTTGGTAAAAAGTATTCATTCTCCATTTTGGATTTTGGCCTCAAGAGGTAAAAAAAAAAGCCAAAAAGCCCTCACCCATCTCATGAAAAATTTGGCATTTTGGATGAAACTAAACACACACAAGAAAATTTTGGCATTTTCCATTTCATCGTTCCAAAGTAGTTGGCATTTTGCATTTTGCCAACTACTTTGGAATGCAAAATGCCAGCTACTTTGGAACTGTATTTAGTTCCCAATGGAATGCAGAATGCAAAATACAAAATGCCAACTACTTTGGAACGATGAAATGCAAAATGCCAAAATTTTCATGGGTGTGTTTAGTTTCATCCAAAATGCCAAATTTTTCATTTGGTGGGTGAGGGCTTTCTGGCTTTTTGGCTTTTTTTTTCCTCAAGAGGCCAAAATCCAAAATGAAAAATGGATACCTTTTTATCAAAAAATTTGCATGGTGTTTAGTTCCATTTTGCAAAATGATAGACCAAAACACAAAATTTTTTGGGTGAAATGGAGAACTAAATACACCCTAAATACAACTTTAATTTAATATGGCAAAAGAGATTGAGACTTGAATGTGGTAAAACAAAATCAATTTCATGTGAAAATTCAGAAGTGCTATCCTTTTGCACTTCAGCTACTGCATATTGCCAGCATATGTGGATAAGTGGCATGCTACCAGAATGCTCTGTAAAATAGAAAAAGAAACTTAAATTGAACTGGAGTATTCTGCATGATTTTCATCGCTCCATGTCTGTGGTTAAACAAAAACAGAATTCTCCATGCTGAACCTTGAACACAGAATTGCATACAGTCCTTCGCCGTGCCTAGGATTGCCCAAAAACAAAAGTACCTCACCAGAACATCGACCTCTAAAATAGTTCAGCATCAAGAATGTCATCTGTAATTGGTCTCTGCAAAGCAAAATAATACCTAATATTTGTTTTTGTAAAATTTCCACTAATAGTTGCTTATACTTAATAATATATATAAACAACATTACATCAAAAGTTGACTTTGAAGTACAGTAATATCTTCTGCTACGTGTGCATGCGCACCATCATTACTTGCTGCTTCCCCAACCTGTTGAACCTTGCAAGAAAAGAAAAATGAGAGCGTTCCCCAACCTGATGGAAGTTAGATCAATTAAGTACGTAGTGAGCCATTCATGCGGATGAGGCCAACGAGCTGAGCAGCTAGTGTGCTCTCGTCCGCTCCGGCGATACATTCCTATTCCTTCGCCGCCTAACGCGCCTGTTTCCGTCAGCTACACGGCGATTCTATTTTCTCGCGCCCTTCTCCTAGTCTTCCCGCCGTTCCCCCCTCGCTTCCATTGGTCTGCGCCGAGTCGCTGCACCAGGGCCGACGGGCTCTCTGTTTTGGCGTTGGTTGCTTCTCACCGTCAGATGTCCGATTGACGACACACAAACGTTTATGTCCCACTGACGTAAAGCAGAGTATGTTAGAGGATCTCGTTACTGGGTACGCCCAGAAGCAGCACACTTCCATTTCGTGCAGACACTAAACACCTATTATTTATCATTTATTTACACAGACATATCTCATGGAATCACCAAAGAACTAAAATTCGTCGGTTTTTGCTCACTGAAATCACCTCTAAGAATGCTAGCGGCCCTTTGAATTGCCCGGCAGACTTTCCACACTTCATGCTGCATTGCCAACTCCCGTTCCTTGTCACTCAGATTGGCCGACCGTGAGATGGCATCCGCGATCCCAGGGAAGAACGAAAACTTGCTTTCGTAATCCTCCGGAGGCGAGTACAACTAGGGAAAGAAACGCAAGTTTTAGTTTCGAAAGAAAAATAATGTACAAGTGCGCTGAAATGCGTTTCTCACCAGATGCTTAAACCACCCTCTTCCTTGGAGCCCTTCAGGTTGCAGGAAGCTTCTTTCGGCAAGTAGGAGGCGATCGTTCAACAATCGCCTCCTCATCCTAGCGTGCTCATCATATAAATCCAGCTGTTGTAGCTTCCGGATTTTGATGAATGCGAACCAACAAAGGAGCACATCATCAGCCAGTTTCAAACACCAGTTCCAAATTGGAAAAGAAACTATTCCATTGATGATCAGATTGTGAAAATATTGAACGACACTACCCAAATACATGAAAACAGAAGCAAAGTATAAATCGATACCTTCATCTCCTTCAGAACTTCCATAGCTGCTGCAGAAAGATCATTGATGAATCCATTCATCAAATTTACTGCTTGGCTATTACTCGTCAGGGCAGAAAATGCTTTTATATGCTCCTGCGACGTTATAAATTTCAATCATATATTGAATATATATTGTAAGATACGCTATAATAATAACTGAAAGCAAATTGGTGGTGGTTATGCAATATGTGTGAGTTCCTGTAGAGATTTACTGAATGGATATCTCCATGTTCAAAAAAAAAATCACTGTGAAGCTACAGATTCAACCAATGGCACTCACATCACACGTATTAGGTGGTATTCTCCAATCCGTACACCTTTGCAATGTAGAAATCAAGTGTGCATATGAAAGTCAACATACCTGTAACTGTGAAGTGTAAGCTTGATAATCAAAAGGTAACACGGGATCATTGGCCAATCGAAGAGCTAATAGTCCCCAAATTTCTGTGACTGATGAAGCAGGAAAACTACATAAGCACTCCTAGGATTACCACAAGAAATGCTAGCAATATATTATACTGACGCACCAAAATTTCAAAAATTGTTGAGTATGTAGTAGCTAACTTTATAGGCAACAATTCATTCTTCTTGTTGACCCTTTCATATCAGTGCATTCAGTTAATCATAATTTTGATCAATGTCACAAGCGCTGCAACCTTCTGCTTTTCAAAACAAGTTACTTCCCAAACTATGTTTTTACTTACTAGCCAAATGACGAAGAAACAATGGATCACCATGATTTTCCATCCAATTAAAAGTGTCAAGAGCAGTATGGTAACCAGGAAATTCTGCATTAGCACTGCATTGGTTAGTAATGATGATCACAAACCATGTTAGAAGAATTTGTGATACATTATAGAACAAAATAGAGTTAGGAGAAATTGTAGATGTTAACTTCGAGGTGATTCGATGAAAAATATTAAGAAATAACTATAGGCGCACATAGCCTCAAAATTGCACGTACAACTCAGACAAAAGACTTCAAAATGGTTTAAGTTGTAATGATCCTCAAGTGAAGCTCCAGCAGAATAAATAGACATTAGAAACTACATATTGGACATGCCTGATCTCCAATACATTATTCTCTTAAGGAAAGAACCTATTCTGTTTTGACATACCTTCTCCATAGTACAAGTCTACAGAGGGAATTCCAGCATGATGTAGAAATGGAGCAAAATCAGAATCAGTTCTGGCAAGCCTTTCTATCTGCAGATTTGACATTCTTTAGAAATAGGACAAACAAATATAAGACAAGCAATGATCAGTCACTCAAAATGATCTAGCTATTTCTGTTAAGACATTAAGCCAAGCAGTAAGGAAGTGGCGAGAAAACTAGGAGAAATAAAAGGGAGTTATAGGCCAAGTCAGATTTAGAGAGCGTGCAGAACCAAATTGTTTTGCCCTATTTAGTCTAAAGCAGGTCATGAATTAAGGACAAAACCATCATGCAGGAACCAAGTATGTTCTTTCTTCTTTTTTGGTGGTGGTGGGGTGTGGGTGTCGGTGTGGTGGTGGAGTGGGGGCGGGACATGGCAAGATCAAAAGGAATGATGGGACCATATGCCCTCCTCCAAGTGGGATTTACATGACTTGGATTTACATGAGGCACCTCACATAAGACAGTACATTCCTGCTCTACTACCATCACAATACAAGGTTGGACAAAGCAGTACAAAAACTGCAATTAACAAACTATGCTCGATGTGGCTCAGCTGTGGTGTAACTGAATAACCATTTCACAACTAGAACTATGTGAAAATGCTACATAATAGTGTGAACAATCTCTACATATGCAGAACAAATTTTCAAACTTCTTAATTCTTACTTTGATGCCGCCACTCATTTCATTCCATGTATCATGAACCATCTTTCCCATGACATCAGGATCCTTCACCTGGGAAACAAAAGTTTCAATTATAATCCATGCCATGTATTCATTCTGGTAGTCTGGCTTAGCCATACAGCACTACAGCAGACAATGGTATTAACATTAAGCAAGAGGTTTGATGATGTTAAATTTGTCTAGTAATAAGCCCAAATAATTATGCTTCAACATGATTTCAATACTTAGCTAGCTTCTAGATAAAAACCAGAAAAATACAACAGCGCAATTAAAAAATGCTTTTACCTGTCTTGTAACATCAACCAAGAGTTTGTCCAACTGGGGATTAGAACCAGCAAAAAATCCCACACCTTGCACAGCACAATCAACATTCAAGTAAGCTACAGCTTTGGAATGCAGATCTTCAAGGTTCTCTTCAACCCATTCAGTTGATCCAATCTGGGGGGGTGGGGAAGAGCCTTCAAGTTATAGACAAAATAAAAGTAACAGGTAGTAAATGTGCTGACAATTTGACAGCACATACAAACTTGACCTGATCTAACAGCCAAAAAGGGCATTTCATAGTAGAGGAATTGAATGCAGAAAATTATCCAAAGAAACACCTTAAGATGATAAATTGAATTGCAAGAACAATTAAACTACGACACTGCTATTCAGCATCACCTGTGTATTGTCATGAGCCGAAGTCGACCTATCCAAAAAAAATTTGGTAGTTGTGTTATTTGTGATTTAAACAATAAAATGACAAAAATGTTATGAGCATCCCTTGGTCCGTTTGCAGGTAAACCTCATGTTCATACAGTAGCATCTTATCATCTTTCATCCATGTCTACTTACCATCCCAAATTCTTCAGCGTCCCAACTACAAAGAATGATAGACCTCTGTGGTTTCCATCCTGATTGCAGCATTATTCCAAGACGCCGGGCAATGTCTAGAAGTGCAGCTGTCCCACTGTTAGGATCAACTGCTCCATAGGTCCATGCATCTCTGTGGTTACCGAGTATCACGTAACGATCAGGTTCTTCGTGCCCTTTTATGATACCAAAAATGTCTTGTATCTTACGAAACTTCCTGTCCTCCTTAAACAAAAAGATAATAGCAATCATGGTGTATCCGTCTAGAAATAGAAAGTACGGGTACAGAAGTATTTACACAGAACTTGCAGCAATATGAAAGTCTAAAGCACATATTCATGCACATGCCATACCATAAGTAATGATGATGAAAACTTGCATTCTAAAATACGGTTCGGATGAACAAATTATACTTCACAAGAGCAAAAACCGTATAAGACATGGACTTATGGTTATGGAGAGTCATGCATTTAAAAGGTCACCTGGTTCAAGCACATGGTGGTAAAGGCATAGTACAGAGTAAGCACAACACAAATGCATAAATGTAGACAGCAACAGAACAAAGATATAAAAAAACATACTACTTGCAAACCTATGTCAATTAAACGCTTGTTCATAGCTCTAAATTTGGTTAAGGAAAGGGCTTCATCCTAGTAAGCGGTTGGTCCAGTATTGGTAAATCCGACTCATTTAATAGCATGCACTATTCCTCATCTGCTACTAGTATTGTAATATGCTGATTGAATAATTCATGCATTTTACAAACTAAACAAGAAGATTAATTCAGGGACTAGGATCTGATAACTCTATAACCAACCCATTTCCTAGATCAAACATGAACACACACCCCCAAAAAAAAACACACAAAAAAATTCAACACGCACTCACACTCCATTCGTCTTCAAGGTCCGCCACTGCCATGACAACAAGCAAGCACCAGCATTCCTTTATGGCTTTATTGCCTTTCATTGCTGCCTCGACTGTAAATAGTTTGATTGTTATTGTATCCTAATAATTTGCTAATTATATCGAACCAAGCTCACCACTCACTACGTACTTCACACCTTTTTGGAATGGAATTGGTTGATCCATCACCACCTCATCCCCACAAGCTAATAATCCTCAGACCAAACACCCTTTTAAGTTCCATATACAAATGAAATGTTTTAAATTGATAAGGAAATCAGTTAATGAATTTCACTTTAAGCAACAGGCACCCGTGGACATTCTATAGATGGAAGCACACAAATATAGACAGGCAATACAGCAAGATATAACAGAAGAAGCAAGCAATACCATATAAAGCTAGCGTCAATTCACTGCCTACATCCCGATCCCACAAATAGTATGCCATATGACTTCACAACAACAAAGCAAATCCACATAGGCTTTTGGATCTAGCTGTCCATCCAGTTTGTCCGTATAGATGTCGTGTTGTTGTCTCTTTAGTAATAATCATATAGAAACAAGACAGCAAGGTATACCTGATAGGTGAAGTTGACCAGCGTGGGGCCAGGTCCAACGCCACCGACATCCACCCCGAGGCCGTCCTTCCATTCCGCCGGCATGGCCGGACCGCCCAGGCTCCGAATGATCGCTGCTGCCGTCTTGGCTGACACCGGCATGGAGGGGATACTCGGAAACCGCCGCTTGACTGCCTTATCATCGAACTCCAAACGCTCCGCACCGCTGGTGGCGGCCCACCCGGGGGTAAGCGGATCGCCGGGGCCGCCGAGAAGAACGACTCCTCTCTCGACGCCTCCGTCCGCGTTGCCGGCGATGAGCACGGCGACCGCTCCCTTCTCCGCAGCGCGCGCCACCACCCCGCCGCGGTACCCGCCCCCGCGGCGCGCCACCGCGACACGGCCGCGCACGCCCACCCCAAGCCTCTCGAGCGCGACGTAGTCCTCCTCCCGGCCGAGGTTGACGAATACCGCCTCCGCGACGGCCCCGCCGGACGGCGCGTACGCGTGGTACGGCGGCACGACGCGGCGCCCCTCGTCCGCGGGCTCCTCGAGCGACAGGCGCGCGAGCAGGGAGCCGTCGGACCGGAGCAGCGCGAGGGAGGCGTGCCCGGGGTACGAGAGCAGCGGCTCGTACTCGCGCGTTAGGGTTTGGAGCCCCGCGGCGCGGAGGCGGGCGAGCACGTGCGCGGCGGCCCCCGCCGACGCGGGCGTCCCCGCGAGGTGCGGCCCCGCGGTGAGCGCGCGGAGGTCGGCCGCGATGCTCGCGTTGGCCCCGGGGGATAGCGACAGGAACAGGGCGGAGGGATCGGAGAGGCGGCCGGCGCCGTCGGCGGCCGCCATATGGGGCCTCCCGGGGCGGCGGTGGAGGACGAGCAGCGAGACGAGGAGCAGCAGCCCGAAGGCGACGACGAGACGGATGGAGCCTTGGGGCAGGCGGGCCAGGACGGAGCGCGGCATTCCTCAGGCCCTGCGCGGCCCAGTAACTGCCCGCACGCGCCGGTTCCGACCGGCTTTACGGCGGCGGCGGCGGCGGCGGCGGCGAGCGAGTGAGCTTGTAGAATGGTGAAGAGGCCAGGCGGGGGTTGGTGGCGGCTTCCCTGCGTGCTTCGGTGCGTGCCACCGTGCCGCCGTACGCAGCTTTACGCCCGGACCCCGGTCACGGAGCTTTTCCGTTGCCAGTGCACTTCATCAGTTGACTTGAAGCAACTGCGGTCCGGGTCCCGGTACTCCGGTCTGTTCAGGTACCCGCACGGGATTGGCTGGGTCGGGCCGGCAGCGGTAAGTGGCGGCGCCGAGCGAAGAGTGGTTTTCTTTGAGAGGTGAACAAGTGAAACTTCCTGGGTCGAGCTGGGGAATCCACCCGGCCACGGCGTCGGGCGACTACTGTGCCTCGTTAGGGCACGTACAACACGGCTCTTAGAGCCGTCTACGTGATGCATTTTTTACAAAAAGCCCCTCCCGAACAGCAAGAGACGGCATGCTCGTCGTCTGGCGAGGCGACGATCCCGGCGCGTGCTCCGATGTCTACTCGACCGGTCGAACGCGCGTTGTACCAGTGTCATCTCCAGGCGTCGTCTCCACGCGATCCGGCTATGGCATGCGCGAGAAAGAAGAAAGCGCGCCAATCTTCCCGCGTGAGATCGATGCACACCTACAACACGGGATGGATGAGGATCGGAGGCAAAGGGCACGGCAACCGTGCGAGTGGCCGTGGTCATGGCGGCGCCGCGGGCTTCCGAGGAGCGCAACTGCACGGGCAACCATGGTCACGGCGGTGGTGCGGTCATTATCCAGGGCGTGGCGGCGGCGCGAGTGGCCGCGGTCGTGATGGCTTTGTGGGATTCCAAGTGTGCGGGCAAGCACGGCCATTGCGGCGCCGTCCAACAAGGGAGCGGCGGCGCACCAGCGCTGAGCAGCCGTGTGGTGTTTGGCGTCGTCGGCAAGCAGGCAAGCGGCGGCTGCTGCCAAGTTCAGGTTTCAGATCTGTTCAATCCAATTCTCACGAATTCCAAATGAAATTAACCTAGTTGTCCTTAATAAAAGTTGTTCCTGATTCAAAGCTTTACAAATGTTGCTTAAGAACATAGATCAAATTCTCAACGGTTTGAGAGATACAAAATTCTAAAGTGTGATCAGACACTGTAAAAATTTGGTACAGAATTCAGAGTTCAAAACTTTTGTTCCAACAGCGCAACGTAGGCCCCTTCAGGATCATATCTTGGCCTGCAAATGGATGTTCATGTGCGGTCACCAACTATTGAGGTTCGACTGGTATTCTTTTAGTAACAAACTAACATGCGATGAAATTTACATCTTTGTATTTTGAAGTGATCCGTTGATTCACAGGCTTGTTTGGTTGCCAAGCCAACCTTATACTTGACCCAAGTTTTTTATCAAAATAGCAACATAATGGTATACAACAAGTTATCCATAATTGATCTTAGCTACATGTAAAGCATTAAATGACTTGCAGACAGCGAAACAGACTGCCCATTGTATGACTTGTCTTTTTAGCTGTCTTTATGTCAAAACTTCTATGCGACGGGGCTCCTCCAGATCTAGGTGGCAGTGGGTGCTCCTGACATCGGAGATGGACGGTGGCGGCGTTCTCCGATGAGCACGGTGGCCAAGGACCTTCTTGTGATTTTTGTTTTCTCTAGGGGCTTTCGTGCATATTCGTTAGGACAGTTGTCTGTGTTTCATGTACTTTCGTATCTGTATGTATTTGTATGTGTATGTTTTCCTTATCTAAGTAATACAGATATGTTTTATTAAAAAAAAAAGGTCGAGCGGTGCATCACCGGCCAGCCGGCTACCGATCTGAGAGTGTGGGATTTTGTGGAGAGTATTGCAGACCTTTTCGTCGTCTCTGACTCTCAGGCCCAGCTGGAGATGGACGTCGAGTGATGTGTGGTGCGCCGCCACGGTGCTGAATTTCCGCTGAATTATCAGCGTCTTTTACACCACCAGATGTGGGACTTGGGCTGGATCGGGCTGGCCCTCCATGCCTCGTGGCATCATTTACGTTATTTTTATCGTGCTGTACCGGCCTGATAAAACTCTAGTTTGGTACTACTAGTATTGTCATTTCATGACAGCCCAAGGCCGGACTGTGTCCTAATTCCTCCAAGCCGTGTAACAGAACTCTGGTCAAAGTAGCTCTCTTATATCCTTTGGTCATAAACATTCACTTGTGAATGTGAAGTCTGGAATACTTTTATTCCGTAATCTAAAAAAAAAGAGGTGGATTTATTTTGTTGGCAACCAAAATAACTCCACGTGGTTGGCACGTGCACTCACAATTTGTCCACAGCCAAAATAACTCCAAAACGAGGGTTTGTCCTATTTGCTACTGTTGGGGTGTTGTAATTTGGCCTCATCTCGGTGTTGTACCAGGCGCTTAGATAAAATTAAGCTGAAATATCCAAAGACGATAAATATGACATGTAAAACTCCTTAGCATATTAAAGTTTTAAGATAACCTGCACTAATATTGAGCCTGCCATTTTTAAAACAGATTCTCAGTATCAAGGTGTTGTTTGGTTTAGCTATGGAGAAAAACGGTAATACAATCAATTGCCGATGCTAGCTATTATAGGGGAACTAAAAACACTATTTGGTTGGTTCGCAGTGTGAGTGCTACATGTTCTTCTTCTTGTCCTTAGAGGAAGAGTGTGGCTTCTCCTTCTTATTAGCGCAAAGGTGGGGACTTGGCTGGCCTCAATCCCTGGTGCCAGCACCATGGCAGACATCTCTGGCACAGACGCTGGGGTACAGCCACTTGGGCCAGCACAATGGCAAACATCTCCGCGGGTCCTTGGCCTTATGCTTGGTCGGCACCACTGGTGGAGCCGAGGTGGCGAGGGTGGTTAGTGCGATGGTTGATCTGGAGGAGATCATGGGCGCGGGTGCGAGAAAGGTGAGGTGGAGCGCACACGGGCCCGCGTGAGGATAGGGTTGACGTTGATATTCCCGTCCCTACAAGTGGATCCCTTTGGGAGGGGAGGGATAGCAGAGTTATACTAGCTATGGTGCATTTGTTCACAATGCAATCTATTACCACTAGGCCATCCAAGCACAAAGCAATTTAACTCATTCATGTTGTGAAACTGAAAACATGACACCAAACAGCCTCTAAGTAATGGGTTTGTTTCTTCTTTTTGCTTTCTAACAACTACTCCAGTATACGTTTTTTTAGATTGAGGAATAAAATATTTTGGCCTCCAACATTCACCAGTGAATAAGTATAGCCGTGGAATACAAACTTGAAGCACTTAAACCGCACTTCGCCACAAGGCAACTAAGAGGTTCTATCTCAAGATAAGGATTCAAGACTCAGGCTCCTATCCGCATCCTATTTGTCCATCAAACTTGCTGACATCGAGGTTTCTAGCCTGTAACAACCATCCCTTAAGGTTATTCTCGCTCCCTCTTTAGATACTTGCAACCACTATCTAATCCGGTGAGTTCCCTTAAAGATAACCTGCAAGAAAGAATGAGATACTTCTTTTGAACACAACATCATTTCTACTCAACCATAAAACCCAACACAGTACCAATTAAGATTTGCTTTCAAAGCTTAAGTGAAAAATTTGCCAGCCAAGAACCAAACAAGTTAGCTGTGTTGGAGGGTGTTTGAATCCTGAAGCTGAGAAAAAACACATTCCAAATGGATCTAGCTAAGGTGCAATCAAAGAAGAGATGTTGAATAGTCTTCTCAGAGTTAAAAAAAACTACATTTTGTGAAATCTTTTTAATTTTTGGGGGGTGAAATTATCTTTCGCACCCTTTTTAATGTAACAAAGAAAAACTGTAATCTTTAAAGCCAACTTAACCTTTCAAAAAGGATTTCTATCCTGCATGACTCACTTCTTCGTGATGTCTTTATACAAAGACCGTACTGAAAAGAGTCATTTTTATGTAAGTTCCAAACAAAACTATCCTCTTCTTGTTTCAACAAAACTGGTATAACGAGAGATACTAGGCTAGCACAAGTCATATAAAGCGAGCATGCTAAATAAATAAATGGAACAATGCTGCAGACAACCAGCGCTACCAGATGAACGCCATGCTAGTTTTATGAGCGTGTGCGGGACCCCGTTTGCAACACGTCTGCAGAAATTTCTTCCCCTAGAATAGAAAGTGGCATTCTGAGTCGCAAAATAGTCCTATCTTCATTGGTCTCCTTATGGTCAATCTTGGAGGCATCATCGGTTGACTGATACATGCTTGGGAAACAAGCAAGCGAAAACAAACAAAGGCATTGATGAGAAGTCGAGGCTGATTTGCATTGTCGCTGATATTTGGGAACGCCTCGTCATCATCTATATAAACACAGTTGCTGCCTTGCTGGCCGTTGCTCACCGTTCTGTGCTTCTCGCGCTCTCGCAAGCACCCGCGATGTCATCCTCCTCGCCGCCACACGTCGTCGAGGACATGCCCCATGTCCTCCAGCTTCTCAGCGACGGCACGGTGGTCCGGTTCGCCGACTACGACACGCTTCCTCCCCCGTCCGTGCCTCCCGCGCTGCCCGTCCAGTGGAAGGACGTCGTGTACGACGCCACCCACGACCTCAAGCTCCGCGTGTACAGACCGCTGCCGGCCTCCTGCGGTAATGATAAGCTGCCCGTACTCGTCTACTTCCACGGCGGCGGGTACGTCCTCGGCACCTTCGCGCTGCCCAACTTCCACGCCTGCTGCCTCCGCCTGGCCGGCGAGCTCCCGGCCGTCGTCCTCTCCGCCGACTACCGCCTCGCACCGGAGCACCGCCTCCCCGCGGCCCTCGACGACGCGGCGGCGGTCATGTACTGGGTGCGCGCTCAGGCCGCCGCGGCGGGAGGGGACCCCTGGCTCGCCGAGTCGGCTGACCTGGGCCGGGTGTTCGTCGCCGGTGACTCGGCGGGCGGGAACATCGTCCACTACGTCGCCGTCCGCCTCAGCTCGGGCGACCTCCCCGGGCTCGATCCGGTGCACGTCGCCGGGCACGTCATGCTCTGCCCGTTCTTCGGCGGGGCGGAGAGGACGGCGTCCGAGGCGGAGTTCCCGCCCGGCCCGTTCCTGACGCTGCCGTGGTACGACCAGGCTTGGCGGCTGGCGCTGCCCCCGGGCGCCACGAGGGACCACCCGTTCGCGAACCCGTTCGGTCCGGAGAGCCCCGCGCTGGGCCTGGGCGGCGTCGTGCTCCCGCCGACGCTCGTCGTGGCCGCGGACCGGGACCTGCTGCGCGACCGCCAGGCGGACTACGTAGCGCGGCTCAAGGCGATGGGACAGCCCGTGGAGCACGTCGAGTTTGAGGGTCAGCACCATGGGTTCTTCGCCGTGGAGCCGGCCGGCGACGCCGGCAGCGAGGTGGTCCGGCTCGTCAAGCGGTTCGTGTATGGCAACTCCAACTGACTGAACTGAGACTGAACGCACCGCGGGACGGCAAAGGCCACTGAACGCCACAGGTAGCGTTTGAGCGTCTTGCACCGCTACACGGTAAACGCGATGCTACAGTAACATATGTTACAGGAGACCGCCACAGCTCGCGTGGTAGAGCAGCCCGCTAAACACTGTAGCAATAAGAGAGAGAGTTGGAGAGAAAGAGAAAGAGGGAAGGAGGGGAATAAAATATGGAATAGTGGGTATAGAGTATGAGATAGAGATAACACGGGTGCAGGAGAAATGGATATAGAGTAGAGAATCTCGATGACTAGGATAGAATATTCCTTTTTAAAGATGAAAATAGAGGTCCATGGGTGCGGATAGCCTGAGACTGAACGCACCGCGGGACGGCAAAGGCGACTGAACGCCACAGGTAGCGTTTGAGCGCCTTGCACCGCTACACGGTAAACGCGATGCTACAGTAACATATCCTACAGGAGACCGCCACAGCTCGCGCGCGGTAGAGCAGCCCGCTAAACACTGTAGCAATAAGAGAGAGAGTTGGAGAGAAAGAGAAAGATGGAGGGAGGGGAATAAAATATGGAATAGTGGGTATAGAGTATGAGATAGAGATAACACGGGTGTAGGAGAAATGGATATAGAGTAGAGAATCTCGATGACTAGGATAGAATATTCTTTTTTAGAGATGAAAATAGAGGTCGATAGGTGCGGATAGCCTGAGTTTGGGACTGTGGTTGCTTGGACAGCCTTGAGCGGTTGAGCCTGTCGACATCATGACCTTTGTTGTTAGCACGAGCACTCGTGCATGGTTGTAGACTTGTAGTGAGCGTTTTGTGTTCACAGGATAAAATGCTCATCAATAGATGTGTGGATGCATGGGGACAGCCCACGCGCCATGGCCCCATGGCTTAGCGAGTCGAACTTGATGAAGGATTCAGCACTATTCCACCAGCGACAAGCCATGTTAGGTACGGCTCCACCATCAGTTCATCACCAGCACTATTCGATTTCGATCCGTTGGCTTTAGGGCTATCTTTCATCCAGCTTTTATCAGTTCAGAATTCAGATATGAACAGCCAGGAAAGTTTCATTTTATAGTGTGCACCGCCGATCTCGCCGATAAATAAATAAATAAATAAATTACATGTTCGTGAAAAAATCTCGCCGATTAATTAATCCATTAACGTGCACAACCGTCGTCAACGCGACGCTTTTATACCCACGCCCCGTCTTCGTCCCCCCAGACCTGTTCCCGACGAATCATTGACCCGGAGAGCGGACAAGAAGCAACGAAACAATCAGCCGGCGCGGCGACCCCACGAAAATGACGAAACGCAGCAGTTTCCGCGAGCCAGCAGCGCCATTTCGGTAGCCGAACCGCGAAACCTAGCGTACCCGCCAGGTACTCGGCGTCCGAGCACGTCGAGCGCGACTCGTATCGTATTCCACTCGCAAGTGGCCGCGAAAAATCGCACGAGACTCCCGTGGCCAGCTACTGTTTCCTCCCGCCGGCGACGTGAAATTCGCACCGAATTCTTTCCCCGCACCACCACCACTTCCCGCGGTTAGTGGCCTTCCACATAATAAGCACCAGCTCCTTTCCCTTCCGTTTCGCCTTTTGCTCTGCTCCCCTGTCCCCTCCAGAACTGATGTCCTCCTCTGACCTCCCCTGCTTGCCCCGCCCCGCTTTGCTTCCACGGCGACGGAAAGGAAACGATCTGTTTGGCGTACGGCGACGTGGAAAGCTCACCCGTAGTAAAATGCAACGATGGCCCTCCTATCCTCTACCGAATCATCACTTCACATCTCGACTGAATTATTCAATTTCAATGCTGCTCCTGCTTCCTCCTAATCCAGCCGCTCCAGCCTAGCTCACGTCGCTTCCAACAGACGCCACCGCCACCACCCACCACCCACCCCGGTTTCGCCTCAGTGTCACAGCAGGAAGCCGCGGCGCTCCGTCACGGCGTCGCCGTGCCGCCCGCCCGCCAACCGTTAGCTCCCGACGGCGGCGGGATCGGGGCTTGCGACTTGGGAGACGCGAGCACCCGGGGGCGTACTTCATGCCTCCATGGATCCGGTCGCGGACCCGTCGCCGTCGCGGCGGTCCCTGAAGCGGCGGCCGCCGGCGCGGTCGCCGGAGCTGTCGCCCAAGGCGGGTCCGGGTCCGGGCACAGGGGAGGCGGCGGAGGAGGAGCTGATCCGGCGGGTGGAGGAGCTGGAGGCGGCGGCGGCGCGGCTGCGCGGGGAGAAGGAGGCCGCGGAGGAGGCCGCGCGGGGCCTGCGGCAGGAGCTCGACGCCGAGCGGGCCTCCGCGGAGACGGCGGCCAGCGAGGCCATGCTCATGATCGAGCGCCTGCAGCGGGAGAAGGCCGCCGCGCAGATGGAGGCCCGCCAGTTCAAGCGCTACACCGAGGGCCGCGAGGACAGGGAGCGCGAGGTGCAGGAGGAGCTCGCCTCGCTCTCCGACCTCGCCGCCTCCTACCACTCCCGCCTCCAGTTCCACGGCATCGACCCGGACTCCTTCACCGACGAGGAGGATGAGGAATCGTACGAGGAGGTGGGCGCCGAAGACGTGGAGCAGATCGACATGACTGGGCATGAGGTGGAGCGGAACGCCCGCGACTCGACCAGTGGCATGGAGGTGAAAGCCATGGTCGTTGGCAACCACCACGAGAAGGAGGACGACGACGAGGAGGAGGAACCGTCGTCCCCCGTCGAGAAGGAATTCGAGTACACGGTGGATGTTACCTGCGCGAGCACAACGAAACCAGCTACGTCTGTGGTCGCAGAGTATGTGGGGGACGGGAACTCGGGGGGATTGTATGCAAGGGTCGAGGCGCTGGAGACGGATAGGGTGGCGCTGCGGAGGGAGATCTCCGCGCTGCGGGCGGAGAGGGCACAGCTGGTGATGGCCAGGGAGATGGCGCGGCGGCTCTGCTGGGAGATGGTTGCTGAGCAGAGAGGCATTGTGAAGAAAGCAGTTGTCCCTGCGAGGAGTTTCTCAGTGCTCAGGATTTGCAAGGTATACATTTGCTAACCATATTGGTCATTGTTATCGAGCTGTTTTCTGTCTAAGTAACATCAATTTGCTAGTTAAAGGTGCTAAGTTGGGCACATTTGGAGTAATTCAGTCACATTGCCTGCTGTCTTTGATAAAATGGAATGTTGGCAAGTCTTTTCTGGACGGGAGAAGTAATTAGATCCTTGACATTTCAGTGTTGGGAAGGAGCCATATAATTCGGTGATCTCTTGATGTGGCTTAGAGGAAATTGTCTTTTAGGGTCAGGTGAACTGAAGTGTTATCTCTACTACATATAATGCACCAAAAAAACATCCCTACAGCCACACAACAAACTATCCCTCACAGTCGTTATCTCTCCTAATCTCCCCTAAGTGCACCCAAACAAATACACCCACAACAAATGAATCTTTCAAAATCAAAGGTCCAGAATGAATCTGTCCACCACTTTCTCTTACTCCCTCAGATCCAACGGACCAGAATGCTCGGATCAGACCTCATCACTCATCCCTCTCCCCCTCCCGCGCACACCCCACGCGCGACGGCCCGCGGCGCGAGGCGCGACTCTCCCCCTCCCGACGACCACTATTCCTCTCCCCAAGGCCATGCCTCACTCCCTCTCCTCGACTCCCTCCCACCCGCAGTCAAATCCCTCTCCTCGACGCCGACAGGGACGCGCGCCGCAAGGGCTGTGCGCCGGCAGGGAGGGGCGCCGAGGGCTGCGCCGCTAGGGCTGTGGACGCGCGCCACCAGGGATGCATGCCGCCGCCGTCTTCTGCTCCCTCTTCGCCGTCGTCAACGCAGGGACGCGCGCCGCCAGGGACTCGCGCAGTCAGGGACGCGCACCGGAGTGCCGCACGCGTGCTACGGCTGGTTGGCGCCATCTTCCCTGCAGTCGGCATCTCTGTCTTCCCCGTGGCCAGCAAACGAGCAGACGAGCACGGCCCTCGTGGTAGCGAGCACACTCCTCCCTGCGGCCAAACCGCACTCGAGTTCATCCCCGCCCCCCCCCCCCCCCCCCCCCCCCCCCCCCCCCCCCGGAGAGCTCTGCATCATGTCCGAAGAGGCTGTACGCTCTGCTCCCTTTGCTTCCCTTTTTTCTTTTCCCCATTTCTTTGAGTCTGGGATTTTTTTAGTATTCTCATCTCCCTTAGGACCAGTGCCAGCAATGCTTCGGGAGCTTGGATTCTTTGTTCTATTATTCTTCGAACTCTGATAGGATTACTATCTACTTCAGATAGCATATATATCTGGTCAAGTAGAGACTGCGATAGGCAAGGGGAAAAGAAGCAATTTGGAGAGTTATTGTTAATCTGTAGTTTTACAGTGAAATTTAATATGTGAGGTATTAGTGCGGTAGTGCCAAAATCATTTGTACTCTCCAGGATTAGTAATAGTAAAGAAGTAATTGAATTACTGATATGAGACCTTTTAAACATATTTTTTTGTTAACTATTTTGCAGAGTGATCAGTTAGCCATTTTTATTATACCACTGTCTATTTAGCTTATCAGTTAACTAACGCCTAGCTCTTGCCTCACATTTTGTTGTCAGGAAGTTCAGGAATGAAGAACATTATATATTTTCATTTACGCAAGTTTTGAATTTATGGTATTATATTAGACCTTTTAAACATTTTTTCGTAATCCCTTATTTGTCACTGAGAATCACGAAATTAAATTTCACAGTGGCATAGTGTTCACCCAAGCAATCTTAGTACATTGTGAACAGGCAGTTAAGCATCGCAGCGCATAGCTCGCACGTCGTGGCCAGCGTCAAGGGTACCCTCGTCATGGTGTTCAGCACCATGGATGGGACCTGTTTGCAGCAGGTGAGATTAACTATATTTAACTGCAAACAATCAATTTAGATGTAACACTTAATAAACTTTTATTTTTGGAACTGAGAGCTAAACAATTAAGCAATGGTGTGATGTTCTGAATAAATCTGCAGGTGTGTAGAGGGCTTGACCCAGCTGAGATACGTAGCATTGCCTTGTCACCAGAACTGCAGTGGTTGGCGGTGTGCAGGACAAGGGGACCCTGCATGTTTTCAGCTCAAGAGTTATTATAGTTGGGGAAAAATATGCAGCTGGTCACAAGCAATCTGATGATCAAGCAGCACCTTCTGTCATAAAAACAAACACTGCATCCAATGCAAGATCATCCTTATCTTTCATGAAAGGTAACCAAAAGAAATCCTTTTCAATTTATTTTCCTTTTTTTATGATGGTTGGTTTCCTTGCTATTTCAAATGCGTGCATTAGGCCTCTGTAGCTGTGTGTGTGGTGGTGGGGGGGGGGGGGGGGGGGGGGGGGGGGGGGACGGAGGGAGGAGAGAAGCGCCCTAGCCCCTCTCCTCGTGCGTGAGGACTGGGGAGGGTGGGGCGGCGTTGTCTGCAGGAGCACAGCCAGAGATGAACATCATAGTGTTTGTTTTTACTATCGTCTGACAGTACCATTTTACATTGAACAGGGCAAGTATTACATGGGAAAAGGCTGAAGAGCTGAAGAAGGAGCATTGTTATATAGCTCTTGATTATAAGACAGCTGCAGATATTTAAAGTAAGAAACTTGTATATATTTTTCTGTTCTTATATAATATAATAAAGCTTGGAATTATGGGTGATTTGGTGGAACCAATTTTGTCTTAACGATTTGGTGTCTGCAATTCATTCTGGTGGATCGTGACTATCGGCCATAGTCCATAGACAGGTGTCTGTAATCTGGTTTCCAGGGAGGAAACTACTTTGGTGTCTGTAATCATGCCATAGCGTTTGCCTGCTTAAAAAAAAAAGATTCAGTGTACGCAACTTAATCAACCTCTATTATGGTCCTCATGGCTGAGGTGGAAACTTCAAGTCGTGTACATGTTATTTGTTTAACAGTAACACCTACATGGCAGATTATACCTGTCTTAATGGTTGGGGACACTGATCCAGCTCTAATGAAGTACTTCTATTGTTCATTTTACTCTGTAGAATCAATCTGATCCCTTACGTGGTAAACATGAGGTATCAATTGCTTTGGTTCTTTACTTATTTTACACTGCTCCTGTTATCTTCTTCATGAGCTTCATTTTCCTTATGAGATGAATCTGGCTTGTATAGGATGGTGTAATTACAGAGCGGCGCAGATTGGTCACCAAGAAGTCAACAGAATTTTCATGTGGCTTTTTATTTGTTTGTTGTCAGTTTGCACCGTCTTCGGTGAACTGACGGAGGAAATGGAAATTACAGATGGCTCTTATTGCCCGTTTGCAACATCCTTACATTGTCGAGTTCAGGAGGTGTGGGTTCAGAAGGTTGGTTCTTCGGGAACATGCTCCTGGGCTGCTATGTTTGCATTGTGACGGGATACTGTGTGTGAGTGTCGTGTGCTTGCTTGTGTAGATACTGTGATGACTCTGCTTGAACAGCTGGACACTGTTGTGATGTATGGTTTGGGAGCTATGGGTATAAGGCGCACGAGAAGGAGCTCAATGATCTGTCAAGGTCGTCATCAGCAACCCAAGGTCCCATGGTACGGCCTCCCCTCGCCTTGTGTTGTGTTTAGGCATCTTATGTTGTCTGTCACTTGACCGTAGCTTGTAGAACCCATGGAAATACCCCTTTAGCCAAGAAAAATATACATTTTCAATCACACCAGATCATTGAGCTGGGGGTGTTGTGTTAAGGCATCTTGTGTTTAGGCATCTTATGCTGTCACCTTTATTTATTGCTTCGCCGTCTTCCTCCAGTAGCCTCCATTGTTAGCGCTCCGCTCTGTTCGGTTCAGTTGATCACTCTGCTTGGTGCCTGTACTACCTGTACCTGGTCAGTTCGGCTTTCTTCTTTTTCTTCCCATACATACTACGAAGTTGTTCTTGATTACTTTGCTTAGCTACAAAATCAATGTTTTTTTCTTCATCATCAGAACATGCTTTAACCCCTTCGTGAGCTCATACTCAGCTATAGTGCCAGGAGTACAATTGTTTGTTAGGGATGCAGCAGCAACATTATTAGTTAGGGAGCTCACCCCACACTCCAGTCCGCCAGTTGATTCCATGGCTACTAAGTGCTGATTTTAAGCGGTCTCACAGTTAAGTTCTCAAATCTCAAATCCCCCCTTTTTTCTGTATAGCCTGTGCAGATGGACTACTCACTTGTATATCAATTTCCAGTTACAGTCTTGAACCAGATCATGTTCTAAGTTTGAGTCTTGAACCTGACCGGTTATATTGTTTGCAATTTCTTCAGGTGGCATGCTGTACTGACATATTGGCTTTTTTTTTACTTCAGCTTTAATTTCAATTACTGATATTTGATCTCTTAAAATTACAGGTACACCTTATCACTTTTGTTAGTCCAAATGAAAAAAAGGAAGAAAAAATATTGGTTTTTGGCTTATAACATGCTATTCTTCCAAGCATATGATGCCAAACATGTGAAAAAATATTTTCTTACCAAGTTTAGATCTTGTTGATTGGCAAATAAATATCAGGTTTACTATCCGCTATTCACAGATACCAGATATACTAAGGATGGAATTCTTGGTGGATATTTTGAACAGTCATGCAAATGAATGTGAAAACTTTCCTCGAGAACTCAAAGATCTACTTAAGAAATTTGGAACTTATTTTTAGTATGCGATACATGACTTTATTATGCCTTGTTATGTATGAATGTATTCCAGATTATATTTATGGTCATATAAAAAACCATGGATTAAATCTTGTTGTCCGGTTGTTTTTAAGTACGTCCCTTAAATGAAACCGTGGCAACGCACGGGCACTATACTAGTACCGTAGAGTGCCCCGATTACACAAAATTAGGGTTTTAGCGTCTTTTTTTCTTAGCTTCAGTGATGAGGGAGAGGACTACATGATCCACCTTTTGATTTCATTTTAGTGCTTTGTCATTCTTGGTTAGACTTGTAGGGTGAACTTGCAAAGCGAAGTGCTTCTCTAAAACTCAAAGTGCTTCAAAATTCAAAATATTGAGAGAGAAATTTAATATTTAAATTTTAGGTGGTTTCTGTTCTTGGAAAAGTATAGAAGTAGTTGTCATGGCAGAAATGTGTTGGTCTTTTTAATTCCTTGGTATATGTACACTGGCAAGTATGTGATATTAGCATCTTTGAAGAGTTGCCATTTTGATCATCTTCATTTGTACTTTTTGGGTCAGATCTATTAAAGCATCAGCATTAAATTTACAAACTTTTGCTTTAGTTGTTTGGGGGCATAAGGAAGTTATCAAGTATCATATGTGTGGTGTGCAATTAAGTTAGGATCCATTGCTGCAGTTGATAGTATTGCTCGTGGGATATTTAATATTCTCCTTGTAAGTATCCATATCCATTGACGGTATATGAGTAATAGTTGGTTGTTTGCACATAATCGTATTTATATATATTTTAGTTAAATTTAATACATGCCCACATTGATGTTTACAAAATGATGCTCGAGTTGTGTGGATGTCATAAACAAGTATTTATATCGTTCTACCTCATATGCATAATGTGCAGTTGAGTAAATACTCCCTCTGTCCCTGAAAACTTCAATTTCTAGAGTTGTCTTAAGTCAAACTTTTTAAACTTTGACTGAATTTCTATGAAAAAATGCTAAGATTTATGGTACCAAACTAGTATCATTTGATTTATCATAGAATATATTTTCATAAAATGCTTATTTTATATCATAAATGTTGTTCATCTTTTCTATAAAGTTAGTCAAACTTAAAAAAGTTTAACCGGCACGGATTTTAGGAATTAAAGCTTTCAGGGACAGAGGGAGTATCCATTAATGCAGGCCATAATGGAATTACTAGACAAAATTGTTCTTCCAAAACGTTATGGTCATTACACCTTCTGACAGAAACTTTGTGGACTGAGAGGAGCTCATTGACCACTGTTCCCGAATATGCCGAGTAAACTGTTGGAGACATTTGAGCTTATTTTCAGTCAACCATTTGTTCATGTTAGATTTTTCTTCGACATGTCAAGGCATGTTGTGTAGCATTGAGTACTGAAAATCGATACAATGATACTGCAAATATAGGCAGTGTTTAGATCTCTTCAAACTTCCAAAAATTTTACAAGATTCCCCGTCACATCGAATCTTTAGATGCATGTATGGAGCATTAAATGTAGGTAAAAATAATAATTAATTGCACAGTTTGTCTGTAAATGTCGAGACGAATCTTTTGAGCCTAGTTAGTCCATGATTGGATAAATTTTACCAAATAACAACGAAAAGTGCTACAGGAACTTTACACCAACTTTTACACCATCTAAACACTACCATAGTACAATAAAATTGTGTTTTGTGCTATCACAGTTCCAATTTGTCAACACACGAAGTTGTATTTGATACCTATAGTCTGAATTTCCATGCCCATTACATTGCCATGGTTCGTCCTTGAGAAAACTAACAACTGTTTTCGATATCTTTTCTGCAGTGGGTGCTCTCAGTACTATTTTGGAGAAACAGAAGCTCTACAGTCAAGTAGGTTATCTAAGATGGCTTTATCGTGCACCGCCTATAATGGCCCTTTCCACTCTGAAGCAAAACTGAACTGGTGCCATGGATATTTCGTAGGTATACCTTTGGTTTGTCGACTACGTTCCTTGGCCTCCTCCTGCTTCTCGACAGATCCACATTGTTGAATCCCTGGCGACGTCTGCCAAGGCCGCAAAGATGACTACGACCTTCTCCATACCAACAACCAAGTGCTCGTAAATCCAGAGATTTGAACAATTGAGCTTTATTGTGCATGTGTATTGGTTCTTTGATGTTTCTTTTTTTTTTCCTTCCCTTCTGCCACGTACAGTATTGGAGCTGTACGTTTTGATTCTGAAGCTTTGAGCTGCCGTATAGTGTGTTATTCCGACTACTAGGCTTGAATAGCTTGTAATTTGGGGCTAACTGACATGCTCTGTATAGAGTGTACATCATAGTAAGTTGTGGAACTCGATGTTGTTTTGTGTGGTGGTGGTGGTGGTGGTGGTGGTGGTTTGATGCCAGTGTATAGTGTAGTATTCTCGCTCCAGAATTCTTTGGTTAGCACTTAGCACTATTTCAACCCGCCGCGAAAATTTGATGTCAGCGCTGAACATGCTGTTTCCGTTCTCATTGCTTAATTCTTTGCTGCTAAAAATCGGCGCTGTTCTTTTTCTAGGGTAAAGTCCAATTGTCAGCCTTCAACTTACACGTCAGTTTGATTTTTAAACCATGAATTATGAAATTGGGTATCAGATGTCCTTCAGTTATTCATGTTACAAGTGAAAATAAAACGGGAACGATCAAAATGACCGATTAGATCTTGTGTTGAACAGTATCGGGAATATATACAAGCCAAAAAGGTGGGTGTTGGTTGGGGAAGGGACGCCTCTACGGAGAACTACGATGTTTCCTAGGGGAACCGTCGTGACGGTTACTAATAACAATAATTATCTGATTGATCACTAAATTATCTAATTCTAACACACCCCCTTGATCAATTGGATCCGTAGATTTCTTTGCTTGTTCAACGGTCATAGTCTTGAAGCTTTGGAAAACCCCGTGGGAAAAACCAAAGTATACGATATACCAGGCAAAACTCTAAAAAACCCCGTGGAAAAAATAAGGAGAAACACCATGATATATATTACTCCCAATGTTAATAGATCCTTTGGGTATTCCCAAAGACGTAGTCTAAAACAATTTGATCAAGGATCAATATGTCATAATATTATCTTCGAAAAACCTCTGTGAGGAAAATGGATAATATGACATTTACTATGTGTTACCATTGCCTCATTAAAAACTTTATGTGAGAAAACTCCAAGAGAGAGTAAAACTCATATAAAGGAAAAAAGTATAATATAAAGTTAGAGCAAGTTATGTTCAGAGAGATTATCCCCATGATTCTTGCAAGTCTCTAAGTCTTCTCATACCAGTGTCCTTAACACATTTACAGAATGCAGAGTATGGTAGAGATTTTGTGAATAAATCTGCTAGATTATCACATGACTTAGTTTGCAAGATTTCAATTTCTCCATTCTTTTGGAGCTCATGGGGAACTTGGGAATAATATGCTTAGTGATATTACTCTTAATATAACCTGATTCTATTTGAGTAACACATGCTAAATTATTCTCAAAGATAATCGTAGGTGTCTCAAGTACACCAATACCACATGATTGTACTATGTGGTTTATCATTCTGCGAAACCATACGCATTCGCGTGATGCTTCATATAATGCTATTATTTCAGAATGATTGGTGGACATAGACACTAATGTCTGCTTTGAAGACTTCCAATATATTGTTGTTCCACCTTGCAAGAATACAAAGCCTGTTTGTGATCTGCCATTGTGGGGATAAATAACCAACATCTGTATATCCTACCAAAATTGGATCTTAATTTTTGCTATAGAACAATCCAAGATCTCTAGTGCTATTGAGATATCTCAAAATCGTTTTCACTCCTACCCAATGACGTTTGGTAGGTTTGGCACTATGTCTTGCTAGCAAATTTATTGCAAATGCAATATCTAGCCGAGTGCTATTAGAAAGATACATTAGTGCTCCAACAGCACTAAGATATGGGACTTGTGGTCCCAATACCTCTTCTCCTTCATCCGATGGTCTAAAAGGATCTTTCTCAATATCTATGGATCTTACTACCATTGGAGTTTTTGTTGGATATGACTTGTCCATATTGAATTTCTCTAATACCTTTTGGACATAGGTGGATTGGTATATAAATATACCAGAATGAAAGTGCTCAAGTTATGTCGGTGTTCGGACCCAAGAGGGCCCTAGACCGGCGAGTGAATTTGTGTTGTGTGCTCCCTAATCCGGATGGTGATGTAAAGAGAATACACGGGGGTTTATCCTGGTTCGGGCAAAGAAGGCCCTACGTCCAGGAGAAGAGTATTGTATTTTCTTGCACCGAAGTGCTTATGTAGGGGTTATAAGCTGTGAGAGAGGGAGCCGGTCCCAAGTCTCAAGAAAAGAGGAAAATGGAGTGTTGCTTGAGATGTTAATCTCGGAAGTGGAGAAAACGTCTGTCTCGTTGCCCTTGTTTGGAGAACCCTCTGCCTTCTCTTTTATAGAGTCAAGTGGAGGCCGAGGTGTCCTAAAAACCCTAAGGCGGTGCCTTGGAAGTGAAGGCGCAGTGGCGCTGTTGAGGTCGCTGTGGCGACGTGCATCTGTGAATGCCGGCCATCCCTAGGGTGTCGTGGTGACGTTGGTGACGGGATGGTGAAAGACCCTAGGTCCTGTGGCGAGCGTGCGATCCCCTGTGGTCGACGTACGGGCATTGTTCCTCTGTTGACCGGTGGTGCTCGAGGCCTGGTCAGGACGTGACTGAGGGGGGTCGACGAGGAACGGATAATACCGAGCCCCAGAAAACCCGAACTTCGGTGGTTGTCGTCTTGTGCGTCGAGGGGCGTTGACGTGGTGTGAATAGTGGCAGCTTTTTTACCGTCCATCTCGGGATGGGTAGTAAAAAGTAGGATCAGACACGGGTGCTGCTCCCACGCCGGTGGCGCTGTAGCCACGTTGGTGGAAGTGGTTGCATTGAATGCTTTGTCAGTGAGTAGGAGGGTGAGGGGGGTCGACCGGCTCGACCCTAGGTCGTGCGAGTCAGAGATTTTCCGAGGTCGAGGCTTCCCGTCGAGCGGGCCTCGTGCGAGTCGGAACACAGTCGAGGATTGAAAGTCCTATGTTTGGTGTTGGTAATTAGTGACAATGCCTAAGTACTAATCCTATGCCTAAGTTGTATGTAGCATATGAGGATTAGTACATTCCAAGGTTGGTGGCAAGATGGACATGGTGATCATGATGGCCACACTTGGATTTGGACGCAACACTACGTGATCAAGGCAAAGGTATATGCTTAAGGATTGTGTTTTAGTAGCCAAGACACCTAGTGGGTGTGGTTACATTATAGGATAGATAGCCGTACTATAAAGAGGGGAATGACGCGGCTATTGAACTCCTAAGTGCCTCTAGGTGTGCATTTCATAATCATATGCATTTGGATAGAACTAATAATGCCTCAAAAAATGATTGTGAAAATGCTAACACACTCGCACATGACGAGATCACTTGGTGGTGTTAGCACGTTTTGCGAAGGCGGTGGAGTTTGAGCGGTAGAGAGGGTTTGGGTCCTCTCTCCCTCCCGCCGAGCTTGCGAGGCGGGATTCATGTGTTTTCGAGGAGTTAAAACGCCTATTTTCCACTACGCCGGAAGTTAAAAATCGAACGGAAGCGAACGGAGGTCACAGTGGTGACCGGACGCTAGACCAGACGCGGTCTCTATTTGACCGGATGCGTCCGGTCAGCGTTCAGCGTCTGCGCGAGTTTCAGTTTGTTGATCGGACGCGTGGTGCGTCCGGTCATGACCGACCGGACGCGTCCGGTCGTTGAGGGAGCTTACTGGACTCCAACCGGACGCGGGCACTATGGCGTCCGGTCAGTTCTCCAACGCGTCCGGTCGCTGTTTCATTGTGCGCTGCTCAGGCTTGACCAGCGCGTCCGGTCAGTTACGGGACCAGCGCGTCCGGTCGAGCCCAGCGTGTCCGGTCGTTGCGTGCAGCGCGTCCGGTCGGTGCTTTGCGAGTAGCCGTTGTGTGATCGGCGCGTCCGGTCAGTTGGACCAGCGCGTCCGGTCAGTGCGACTGCAGCTGTTTCAAGTGAGTAACGGCTATATTCGAAGGGGTACGTCTATAAATACTCGTTGGCCGGCTCAAGGCTCTCTCTCTTGGACATTTGACACACTTGTGAGCACTTTGAGCTAAGCAACTCCCCTCCCACTCATCTCTCTTGCTTCTTTGCATATTCGAAGTGAGATTGAGTGATCCAAGTGCATTTGCATTGTGAGATAGCATCTAGTTGGCACTTGGTGGTTGATTTGCTATGGGATTCTTGTTTCTCTTGGTGGTTGCCGCCACCTAGACGGCTTGGAGCAGCTTGGAGGCGTTGGCAAGAGTTGGTGTTTGTTCTTGGCCACCTCCGGTGATTGTGAGGGGTTTGTGCCTACCTCGGCGAAGCGCCAAAGGCAACATTAGTAAATTGCTCGTGTCATTGCAACCTTTTGCCATTTGGTAGGTTCTTGTGGTGCCTTTTGAGAGGCTCGGTGTGAGACCGATTAGCCACCGAACCACGTGGTGAAGAGGGACACAACGGGGACTAGCGTGCCGGCAAGCACATGAACCTCAGGATAAATCTTCGTGTCATCACTTTCATATTGTGATTGATTGATCCCGGTATTCAGTTGTCTTGGTATTCATTGTTGATCATATTGGTTGGCTTAATACTTTGCCCCTCGGTGAAACTCTGCTAACTCAACTCTGCATTACTTTCTTAGTTATCTTTGCTAGCTAGTTAGCTTTGCTAGAGTAGCTCTTTTGTGTAGCTTGCTAGTTGTAGTTGTAGTTACCTTCTCGGCTTGACTTGTGCGGTTGAGTGTAAATATACTAGAATTGTGAATTAGATAGGTGGCTTGCAAACACCCCGTAGGCTAAGCAAAACACGCATCTCGCTATTTGTTATATTGATAAACTTGTTTAGCTTGTCTTTGTAGAAATTTTTAAAAGGCTATTCACCCCCCTCTAGCCATCAAGACCTTTCAAGGGTGCCCGGCGTCTTCACACATATGCGGGCTGAGCTCGATGTACCCGTGTAGGTGGAGCCTTGATACGATTTTTTAGGGGGGTCTCAGGGCGTAGATTCCTCGGGGGTTTGCTCCTTTTAATCGTTGGTTTTAGGTATCCTTAATTTAGGTACCTGACAAATTGTAAACCTAAGCAAAATTTGGTTTGACCTAAATCTTTCATCTCAAACTCCGTCTTCAAATGATGACGTGCTTCATTGATATTAGATTCGTTGCCGGTGATAATAAGATCATCAACGTACACTGATATGATACAAAATCCTGTTGATGATTTCTTAATGAAGACACATGGGCAATCATCATTATTTGTGTATCCCTTCTGCTTAAGGAATTCACTTAACCGATTGTACCACATTCGGTCCGACTGCTTTAAGTCATATACTAGAATTCAACAACATTGTCTATTCGGATTGATCGGATCCGATGTTCAGGATAATGTGCCTTCAACTTAATAAGTTGAGCCATTATTTTGGCAAAAGCATGGTTGCGTGTCGATAAAAAAGACACGTGAGACCATCTAGTAGATGCGTCTATCAAAACCATGAAGTACCTAAACGGCCCCGACAATGGTTGGATCGGACCACAAATATCTCCTTGAATCCTTTCAAGGAATTTAAGTGGTTCAGCTCAAATTTTAAGATATGATGGTCTTAAAATTAATTTTCCTGTGGCACAAGCAGTGCAACAAAAATCTTTATTTTGGAGAAATTTAGCGTTTTCCATATCATGACCTATGGAATTGCCGATAATTTTCTTCATCATCCCTATTCTAGGGTGCCCAAGTCGATCATACCAGTTTCAGAACGTATCGACGTCTTGGAGAATTATCTTATAAGCAACATGTTCTATGGGCTTTATGTATGTATAGTACAATCCAGTTTGGAGTGAAGAAATCTTTTCACAGATTTTCTTGCCAAATCCAGTAAGTTTAGTAAAGAGAAGAAATTCCTCTTTATTATCTTGATGTGTTTCCAAATGGAAACCATTCTTACGGATGTCTTTGTAACTTAGAAGGGTACGAGTCGAATCGGGATACAACAAGGCATCCTCCATTGTAATTTGTGTACCCATAGGAAGAGTAATAGTGGCTCGTCCTGAACCAACTATTAACGCGTCTCGACCAGCAATGGTCATAATATTTCCTTTTCTTTTCTTAACTGTCTGGAAATATTTCATCTCTCTAAGTATAGAGTTTGTGGTGTATGAGTCCACAAGGCATAACTCTTTCTCCTTTGGATTGGTTGCAACAGACATCTATATGTAAAACAAGAATATAAACTAAAAATCCAAGTAACATATAGAATTATACATACAATATATTGAATATCAAATATAAGAGTATGATATTACAATATCTATGAGTTAATACAATCTTAACTATAATACAAACAAGTATGTACAACTCATAAGCACACTAAATATTTATCCAAATTATATATGACTTAGACTATTTATAGCAACGATCAAGTGTGATATCAATTCTGGACCGAGATTACTCTAAATCTTCAAACATGTCTCCAGAACCAAAGTCTAGGAGTATGTTGTCCATCGAGGGGAGATTCTCTTCAATGTTAAGAGAATTGTTGTTCTCTTTTTCTTTAGGGGCCTGCTTGGAACAACCCTCTCCCGGGACAGCCTCAGATACAATATTGAAGTGTGCTTCATATCTTTTATCTCCTGCTGGCTTGACCTCTTTTAAGTACTTTTGGTACAAAGCAACCAGATGCTTAGGTGTACAACAGTTCTTGTCAAAATACGAGAAATCCCCACATCGATGACACTTGTCATTTTTGGGTTTCGCATTGTCCTTGTTCCTCCTAGATAAATTATTTCTTTGTCTCCTGTTGTGTTTGCGTTTACCAATTTTGTTCTTTGGATCAGGTTCATTGAACTTTTTCTTGTTCCTATTACTTTTATGTACATTGTGAACCTCAGGCAGAGACGCCGAACCAACAGGGCGCTTATGATGATTTTTCAGAAGAAGTTCATCATGTTTTTCTGCTTGAGTCAATGTATGAATAAGCTGGAAATAAAGCTGGTAATTTTTAGCCCTGTATTGTTGTTGCAATACTCTATCAGACGGAAGCATAGTAGAGAGTGTTTTCTCTATCTTATCTGCATCTGTTGGCTCTTTCTCGTAAAACTTCAACTTAGAGCAAATTCTATGAACAATATGATTATAGTCTGCTACAGATTTAAAATCTTGGAGACGTAAATTATTCCATTCATGATTGGCCTCTGGCCAAATAAGTTCCTTTTGCTGATCATAGCACTCTTTAAGAGCGACCCATAATTCATGAGGATTTTCAATCATAAGGTATTCAGATTTACGGTCCTTATGAATGTAAAACCGTAGCAAGGCTAAAGCAGTATAGATATGCTTTTCTTGCAGGACAACCCCTTGTTGGGGTTCCTGAATTGTAGTCAAAAGACTACGAAAGGCAAGCGATATCTTGATATCAGAAGCCTAGGTAGGGAAATTGCTACCATCTAACGCGAATTCCTCAAACTCCTTAGTGGTTATGATCCTACGTGGGCAACCATGGATTAATTAATTTATCGTATGGTAAATTAAAACCAATATGGTAATGTTGTAATACTAGGTATAATGTTTAAAGTTTATATCTTATCATAGTTTTGGAGTGTTGTAGGTAATCACATAAATGTGTAGACCATACAACTAATCATCATAAATTTTCATATACACAAGATAGATAATCTCTAAGTCAAAGACAAAGAGTAGATCTTTATGGTAGGCAAATATATTGCAGCCTAAACACGGTCTCTGGGTAGGATAATTCACAAGTGAATTAAACGCAGCCATTGCTTAGGTCTCTACCATCTTGTGTAACAGCAAAATAATATGATAAAAAATGGATGTAGACCATTTATAATACTCCAAAACCATTATTTTGGGTAAGAACACAATGTAGGTAGTCATCAAGTTACAGAGGAACATGATGTAGACCTCTTAGTAATGGGTGATCTTAATCACTGCTATGGCACGGTCTCTAGGCTGGATAATTCACATGGAATTAAACGCAGCCAATGCCATAGACTCTATTGCCTTGTGTTAATTAACCAAAATAATTAGATATTGCAATTTTAAATCTACAGTAATTAATATTTTCTAAATTTGTAGATTATCTTGTTAAATTGCATGTGGTGCAAAAAAATGTGGTTTGGGGCACCAACATACCCAACTTCTACTATAAAATTACAAATGTAACATATATGTTAGTGCAAAACAGGGGGTTCGGGAGCACCAACATATCCCAACAATAAGTATCAGTCACAAATGTAATTGTATATGGTGCAAAACAGGGTTTGGTTGTACCACATACTTTAAAATATAATAGAAAACACATTGCATTATATAAAAATATAATCAAACCACAAATTATATACAATGACATTATCCAGCAGGTACAACGCAACAACAATCACGACAAATAACTGATGTTCTTGCATAAAATAAAATTAGCAAAGCATAGGCTAAGTAATTTTTTACTACTGCTGGAAAAGAAAAACGAAAATAACAAAGAAAACTAATTTTTTTTTAGCCCCAACGGCCCATCCAGGCGCGCGGGCGAGGCTGGCGCTCGGCCCAGCCGCCGCTGGTCGGCCTAGGCGCGAGGCCAAAGGGCGCGACCCAAGCGCGCGTGCAGACGCACGTAACTGCCACCGCCGCTGGTCCAACCGCCGCTGCCTCTGTTTCCGCCCGCGTCGCCGCTCCTTGTTCCGCCGCCGCCGCCTTGCTCCACTGCTGCCACTTGTCGTTGATTGATGCTGTCGAGGCCTCCTCTTTCCCCCTTCCCTCGTCTCCCCAGCCATGGAGGCCGACCGGCGGGGCGGCTCCCCCTTGTCCCCGGCAAACCAGGAACATCGGAGCCGCCCCCACCGGCCCTCCCAAAATTGCTCAGCGGCGAGGAACCACCTCCTCCTCATGCGAGGAAGAGGCGAAGCCCGCTCCAAGAGCGTTGCCGGGCAGGAGGATGGAGCGACGGGTGACTTCGGCGTAGGAGCGGCCTCCGGGCGGTGGAGGGAGTGGCGGGAGAGGAACGTCGACGTCGTAGGCGAAGCTTGGGGGCCATGCCTCAGCGCCGATGTTGCTAGTGGGAAGCGGGGGAGCGCCCTGGCATGCGGCCAGAGGACCAGCGCCTCCGTTCCTCGTCATGGTGAGCGCAAGCAACGACAGTGGAGGCGGGGCCAGCCACAGCATCTTCGGCGGCGTCTCCGGTGGCGCCCTCATGAGCCTGACGAACATGGCAGGGCCATGGGTCGGGCAAACACCAGGGGTGAACTCCAGCCTCGACGAACGAGGCACCGAACGCGGCGACAAGCAAATCTCCAGGCGCGGCGACGACGGGCGACCACCACTGCTCCGGCGAGGAGGGATGCGGTGGGCGTGGATGTCGCGGAGGACATGGCGCATGGCGCCCTAGAGCAGGAAGCGACGAAGGCCTCTGGGGTGGTTGCTACTGCGGTGGATGACAGACTCCACCGCGTCGGTGATGGAATCCACCATCGCGTTCATGGAAGGAATAGGGGTTGTCATCTTCTACCTTCGGGGGAATGGCGACTGAATAAACACCGACGAACTTCTCTCCAGTGTTCTCCTTCCCTATCGCTCAGTTGGTTAGAACAAAGTGCGTGATAACGTGTTACAAGTGAAAATAAAACAGGAACGATCAAAATGACCGATTAGATCTTGTGTTGAACAGTATCATGAATATATACAAGCCTAAAAGGCGGGTGTTGGTTGGGGAAGGGATGCCTCTACGGAGAACTACGATGTTTCCTTGGGGAACCCTCGTGACGGTTACTAATAACAATAATTATCTAATTGATCACTAAATTATCTAATTCTAACAATTCAAAACCAGACAAATTTGTCTTCTGGTGGGTTTTGAAGGTGGTTTTTTATTATCTAAAAATAATATAAAAAACAATTTTAGTCTCTAAAAACTTACATCTAATTTATTTTGAATCATGAAAATATAAAAATTGTATATGTGTTTTTTCTAGTGTTATCCATTTGTCATTGCTCTATTTAGAGCTATTTGTATCTTATTCATTTTTTTTAAAAAAATAAGCACATCACAAGCAATAAAACAATACGAACAAAAATAAATAAGTTGTAAACAATTCTAAATATATCACAAACAGATAGGAACTCCCTTCATTCTAAATTGTAAGTCGTTCTGACTTTTGTAGACACATTTATTTTAATATGCATTTAGACATAATATATACTTAGGTGTATAGAAGAAGCAATGTATCTTAAAAAGCAAGAGTGAAATATAATTTGAAATAAAGAGAGTAACATTTAAAAAAAATGGTACTAGTTTCATATTTTTTAATTTAATATAGAATAGCTAAAAGTTTTAGAGATTGAATAAGCTTTTTTACAAAATATAAAATCACCTTTCAAACTAGGACCAATTTTAGACCCTGTTTGGATTCACCCAACTAAAGTTTAGCTAGCTAAAATTTCAAAACTAAACTTTAGCCAGCTAAAATTTAGCTAGGTTGTTTGGATCCTCCAGTTAATAGACTTAGCTAAACTTAACTGGGGTGAAGTAGCTAAACTCAGCTAAATTTTAGCTGGTCTGTTTGGATCCCTAGCCAGCAGCTAAATTTAGCTCGCTAAAGTTTTATTGGTGGATCCAAACAAGCCCTTATCAAGCGCTGATAGTTGTAAAACACCCGGTATCTAGCTTTAGTAAATCAAAGTAAAAAATTAGACTGACGTACAAGTTTGAAAGTTGAAAAATTGGATTTTGCCTTTTTTTTAACTGAATCTCATAGCCAAATTGGTTCTGATTTTCTTATGTTTTCGGATTCATTTCGACCACTCAATTTTCTAATTGATACTATTAAATGGTTCTTCAAAAGTCACACCCTATTCGTTTCGCTGGTTTATTGTGCTGAAAGTACTGTTCGCTGGTTTATTGTGAGAGAAAAATACTGCTAGATGGCTGCTGATTCTGCTGATAAGTCCAAACGAACAGGGTGTCAGACATATGTAAATGTAGAAGGGATGTATAACCATTTGAAAATACTGTACCTTGTCTATTTGACATTAATGCAATGATGCCGATGCTTATACAATTACACCAAAGACTTTTCGAGAAGGTAAGTCACCATTTCTCCTGTCATATCAAACTGTTTGAAGTATGGGCATTTGGGTCTTGTTTAGATACCAAATTTCAACCCTAAATTCCACTATAAAAAAGAAGATTCCCATCACATCAAAATATCGGCACATATATGGAGTACTAAATGTAGATGAAATTTAAAACTAATTGCACAGTTTTGTTGTACTTTGCGAGACGAACATTTTGAGTCTAATTAGTTAAAGTTTGGACAATTTTTACCAAATACAAACGAATTGGTACAGTGCGTATTTAATGCGCACTGTACCAATTCGGGGTCCCAAATTTAGGATATGAACACGGTACAGAACAACTTATGAACACGGTACAGAACACTGTACCAATTCGGGGTCCCAAAGTTTGAACAATTTTTATCAAACACAAATGAATTGAGGTTGAGGATCAGAACAACTTCTTCTGTATTATAATACTCCGTATGTTCTATATATGTACTAGTCACCTGACTTATGAACTAGTCAGGATGCTTATATCAGGACGCAGAAACTCCCATGGAAAGAAGAAATTTACAAGTGCTGCTGCGTGACATCATGGCATGCACAGCAGCAAGTAAACCGCGCTCTGCGTGTGAAATTTGCCCACCCTGTGTGCATGTGGAAATTTTGCACGAACAGCGCGAAGAAAAAACTGAAAATTCTCGTACACTCACTCTAATACAGTAATAAATAGGTTGTGATTAGAACAAGGGGCTGAGCTCCTGGATGGCCTGCATGGTGTTGGGTGAGAAGATGAAGCCCGGGGACATGAGCATCCCGGCGGCCATGGGGGACGGGAGCAGCGTCGTCGGTGCTGGCGCCTTCGCGGCCTGCTGGCGCTGGCCGAGCGTGAGCAGGAGAGGGTCGCCGCCGCCCTCCTCGGCCGACGACGACGCGGCGGGGGGCTTGCCGGTGAGCCGCTGCACGACGGTCATGAACTCCTGCGGCCTGGCGTGGATGACCTTGGGCGTGTGCTCGTACACGATCACCGGCTGCTTCTTGGTGGTGGACGACGGCGCCTTGTTGGACGTCGTGGTCGGCGGCGACGAGCCCCGGGACGACGACGACGACACCTTCAGCGGCAGCGGCCGCGGCCCTCGGAGGCCACCAGCTGCTCGCTTGGAAGGGGACGACGACGCCTCGGAGGAAGGCATGGCGGCCACGGTCATGGTCATGGCAGCAGCTAGCTCCTGCACCAAGCTTCTTATCGATCAACTGGCGTTGCGTGCTTTGCTCGATGTACTGGCGATGCAGTGCAACGCGCGGGGGCTTGCTTTATAGAGAGCGAGCCAGAGAGGGAGATGAGGATGGAAGCGAGTCTCCCGCGATCAAGCAAGTGGCGGTGCGATGTGTGACAGTGTGAGCATACATGTCCAAAGTCACCGGTCAAGTACGGCAGGTGACCGTTGACATGTACCGCGCTTGCTTCAGCGGCTTCAGCTTCAGCTCTCGTGAATGAATGAAAAAGTCAGAAGTTCCGTTCGGTATGTAGTACTACTGTCTGCAGGCGTCACGTCGTGGACTTTCGTGGAGTAGTTCTGGATGATCTTGCCCATGCACTTCAACTTTGAAGTCCTAACTGTGTCTGGTTTGTTCGCGCTTAATTAAAATACTGTACTATCTCGATTCTCTATCGAAGTTGATACATATTCTCATGCATGCATCTTCTCGAGGAAAAGAAACAAAAAGTGTATATATATATATATATATATATATATATATATATATATATATATATATATATATATATCGATTCGATCGGCCATTGGTTAGTTAGTACCGGTCCTTCCGGATGACTTTTACCAGGTTCACATCTAGTACAATTCAACTCTGGGCGTCCGAACTGAAACGGAAGCTGGAGATAGGGTTGAAAACTGAGATGTCCCAATGTGCAAGTGACAGTTAGTCTTTACCTTCTGTGACCGGTAGAAGATGGTCGTCGCCTCGCCTGTTGCCTCCGTGGACGACTGCAGCTGATCAGGATTGCTGTTGGTCAAATGACTGATTTGAGACGAACTCGAGGGGAAAAAAGAGGAGGAGAAGAACAAGAAGAGTAGTACTAGCAGCAATAGTAGTGTAAACTTGGAAGACCATTTACCAAGGCCGGGCGTACGTCGATCGTTTTGAACAAGGAAGCTAATAATAAGTCAACCCGGGTATTGAAAGAAAATTGCGTTCTATTTCAGCTAGCCAGCACCAGCAGTATCTCTCACTCTCAGGCGTCAACCCCCGTTGCCCTGTTCAGAGTTGCGGCTACACTGCATTGATTAAGCGGCCAAGACGGCGCCGGCTCACCCACGACATGCTACTATACCTGTACCTGGAATGCGATCGCATGTTCAAAGCTGTTGAATTTGGATCCGCATTAAATAACGTGTACTACTCCGGCCCATAAAAAGAGTCGCCGTGGGAAGCGTCCTGGTCAAACTTTCTCAATTTTGACTACATTTGTAGAAAATACGTGCAACATTTATATCTTTAAATAAATTTATTATGAAAGTATATTCAAAGATCAACCTAATGATACTAATTATATACCATAAATATTAATATTTTATTAAATATATTTGGTCAAAGTTAAAAGCTGTTGACTTTTTGGGAAGTGAGAATAACTTTTTTTTTTTGACGGAGGGAGTACACTGAAAGCTTTTAGAGTTGCATTCGATGTGTACAGGTACAGCCCAATTTCAACGCTTCGATCCAACCATAACAGAGTAATGAAACAGCCCCTAAATTTGACAGAGTATCGTCCAAATACATGAACTAGGCACACGCTATGTCACATGTCCAAACAGGTCCAAACTAATTGATGTGGCATTTAAAATTTTCTATCATTGATGACTGTATATTAACATTTGTTTATCCAATGATTTCTTCACACTACCGAATGCATACCTTTAGATGACATAGGACCTGAAATTTACCAAAATAGTTAATAATTGAAAACTAGTAGTAAAAAGCAACAAACATGCTGAACTCAATAAAATATCACTTACCATGTCTATGTCGAACTCACAAAATCCAAATAACATCAATTAATAGGCCTATATATAAGTGGTCCCATTGCAACAAGAAAGACACAATCATGCAATATTGATCTGATTACAGTTTATAAATCTTATTATTGACCATCTCAACCAAATCACCTAGGGCATGCTATATACATTAATAATCTATAGAGTCAGTCTTAGAGACATACTCATACCTTTAAGTATATATGGCGTGGGGACTTGAGATTATCAGCCAAATCAGCCAGCCAGTCCACAGTATTTTTCTCTCACAAAAAACCAACTAGCAATACTTTCAGACAGCCAAATCAGCCCAAGCGAACAAGCTGGGGATTCACATATTTACGGTCAGGGAATCAGAGGTCTCTCAACTCCGGTAGTTTAGTTCAACGAGTCTCCGTCTATGTAGTCTAACGTTGCGTTGCGTGAGCGGCGGACGACTACTAGGCAGAAACTGAGCACCGCCTTGTGGAAAAATGAGATGACGTTATGTGGAGATCAAGCGTTGCGTTGTGTGCTCTGTTCGGTTGTTCCCTGCTTACTACCTAATCCTAGTATCCATACTGCAGATATGGGGCCCCAGGGTGGCCTCCCCTCTTGACCCTCCCCCTCAGGGTCGAGCATGTCCACACCAGCAATAGCAATGCTAGATCAGTCTCTAAACTTAGCAAAAAGTGTCATTTAAGTCCTCAAACTTCTCAAATACACATTCACATACATGAACCATACTCGTGCTGTGTCACAGGTCCAAACGGGTCTAGGTTACATCCGTTTGTTGACACGGTGGCCCACGCCGTCACCAACAAGGCCAAATAGCGCGGCTACCATGCCTTGTTCGTGCAACCATTGGAGACGACCATGCCCTCGATTGCTATCGGTCGGGTTGCGCATGGTCGTGCCCGCTCCACAACCACACACCTAAGCCTGGATGCATGCATGGGCTGGAAAATGACCGAGGGCGAAGAGGCGTCCGGTCCTGGCGACAACTGCCTCTCCATGGCCAACTCTCTAGTGGGCATCGTGGCTGTGGGCAGCCAGGGGGAGGTCGAAGCACATTTCAGGGAGGGCGCTGCTGCACAGTTGCCCGTGATTGTCGTCAGCGCTTCCGGAAACCCCTGTCGTCTCTTCCTCAACTTCGCGATGGCGCCGTCCATTGCCTACTCCGGCACGGCTGGTTGACCTTGCATTCTCTTCCTCCATGCCAATGCATAGCCGACGCTGCATGCTCCTACATTGTCGTTGTACCTTCCTCCCGCGTCGCAACACCTAGGGGCGACAACATGGAAACTAAGGTTGGCAGGATCGGATTTGGGCCGTGCTGATTATGGTCAAACATTGAGGTGGGCTCCTAGAGGTCGTTAGCGGCCAGCGGCGAGCTCCTGTTGCTAGCGGATACTCTCTCCGTCCCAGAAAAAGCGTCGTTTTAGGTTTTTCAGACATCGTGTTTGACCATTCGTCTTATTCAAAAAATTTGTGCAAATTATAAAATAAATAAATCATTATTGAAGTATCTCTAATGATAAAATAAGTCATAACAAAATAAATAATATTTATTAAAAAATTTTGAATAAAACGAACGGTCAAACACGATGTCTGAAAAACCTAAAACGACACTTTTTCTGTGACGGAGGGAGTACCGTACTAGACTTGCTTGCCGACGAGGACCCATAAGGTAGCCGTGACACGACGCCGACCACGCCCGATGGCGGCAAGATTGCTCTCGCCATGGGCATGGCTGAAGAGCACCCAGCATGGGGCTACTCTCTGTTCCTAAATATTCGTCGTTTTTGCTTCTTGAGAAATAACTTTAACTAAATACATATTAAAAATATTAATATTTATGATACATAATTAGTATCATTAGAAAGATCTTTGAATCTAGTTTTTTAATAAATTTATTTGGAGATAAAAATGTTGTACGTATTTTTTATAAATCGAGTCAAACTTGTGACACGCACACCAACAACGATAGTTATATAGGGATGGAGGGAGTATGTTAGTAAACAAGTCAAGACTGGACATTAGATGGACTTGAAATGCATCAGCAATCCCCTAAAGTAACGGAGGTTGAGTATAAATATTCACCTTTCATGAAATAGCAGGGAGGGGGGGGGGGGGGGGGGGGGGGGGGGGGGAGGGGCGTTAAGCAAAGTCGCTGAAAATTGGCCAGACGGTCGCAATGTGTGTTAGCAGCGTTTCATGTGCAAGGAGTGGGAAAAGAGATTTTGTTACGGAAGATGAGCCGGTGGATTAAGTGGTGTGAGGCTAGTTTTTGTTACCAAAGAGAAATTACACCAAGCTTATAATAAAAAATATTAACATTTATATCTTCAGATAGGTTTACTATGAGAATATATTTTATAACCAATAACCAATGTACTAATTGATACTTATTTAATATTATAAATATTAGTATTTTTTGTACAAATTTGCTCAAACTTAAAATTGTTTGATTTATCTGGAAGTGAGAATTGCATTTCTTTTTGGAACAGATAAAGTAATTTATAAAAACAAATGCTATTGTGGAAAAAAGAACGGGCTTGCTAGCACCCAAATGCCCGTGCCTGTAGTTGTTTTCCACGCCATTTCGCGCGTCCACACAGGACCCAAGCTGCCCTGAACATCACCAGCATCGAGAAAGAGGGAGAGGGGGCGACTACAGCCGACGCCGGGAGGAGGAAACACCGAGGCGAGACAACAGAATGCGAGGAGGGAGATGCAACATCTGATCTACTTTTGAAACATCCAGATGCAACACTTGCAATATACATTTGAATACAGATGAAAACACTTGAAATAAGAGTCTGAAACACTTGTGGAATGCTTGAAAAATACTTGAAAACCATTACCATATGCAACATCTAGATGAAACACTTGCAAACATGCGTATGAAAACACCTAGACCACTTGAAACATATGCTTGCAACATGCATGTATATACAACATCCGGATATACTTTTGCAACATCTAAATAAAAACACTTGCAACATATGTCTGGAACAGATGAAATATTTGGAACATACGCTTGAAACATATGTGTATAGCCATTACAACATGTGCAACATCTCGATATACTTTTGTAACATCAATATACAACACTTGCAACATACCTCTAAAACACTTGAAACATACTCTTGCAACATGCGCTTTCAGCGTAGCATCTACTTGTTGCTCGGATGTATGGAGGCTCGTCGATGCGGAGCTCGATGCCACGAAGTGGAGGGAGGGGGGAGATACAGATACATGCGGGGCGGGCCATTCTCGCGCTACTTCCCGTGATCGTTCGCGCAAGTGCAGCCGGTGCATGCGACGAGGCCGCCCGAGTTGCCGCGGATCTCATTCACCTCATCGAGAAGCTCCGGGAGCAGGAGTCCCGCCGCTGCACCGAGCTGCTGGAGCACAAGATCCTCAAGGAGACCGTTTCCATCGTGTTATTCCTCGAGACCGACGTCGTAGCTCCAGGCGGAGAACGCGCGCCTCCGCACCGAGCTCGACACTGCCAGGACCAGCCAGCAGCGGGTGGTTGAGTTTGAGGAGGTGACGGAATCATTTTTTTAGAAGCCAGGAGCAAGCTTAGTATTAGGCTCTGCAGACCCACAAAGGGCGCGTCCACAGCGTCGTATGGTCTGAGAAGAGCATTATAGAAAAAAAAAAGCAATTGGACCGGAAAACCGGTAAACATTTTAGTCATTTGTTTAGTAGAAACCTAAGTAATTCTGCCACATGAAAGTTAAATTCAGCCCAGGATGAAGCAGCCCGTCAAGTGACCAAATACGATTTGGAATTTGGTGGCCAAAACGGCAATTAGCCATCCGATTTGGCGCGAAGAGCCCAAGACCCCGATCCGCATCCGGCGGTGTCACTCGCCTCCAGAAGCTGGAGCACGACGCTGACAAACGGCCCCATACGCGGCGGACCCACACGAACCCGCTGCCCGGGACCCACCTCGGCTCCGTTTCCATTCATCGGTTCCTCCCCTTCCGCCCCGCTTCCACGATCGATCCAACCTGAACCACCCAACCGGTAACCGCCTCCTCGCCGCCCCCGCGTCCAATGCCACCGCCATCGCCGTCGCCGCCGCCGCTGCCGTCCGTGTAGCGTCCCCGCGGCGATGGGCAACACCTGCGTCGGCCCCAGCGCCACCGGCCGCAACGGCTTCCTGGCCAACGTCACCCTGTGGCGGCCGCGCGGCGACGACCCCGCGGCAGCCCCAGCCCTACCGCCGCCCTCCTCCCCCGCCTCCGACAAGGCGCCCGATCCCGTCACCATCCCGGAATCCGAGCATTCCTCGCACCATTCATCCCGATCCACCGACTTGCCACCACCGGCCCCCGCCTCCCAGCCGCAGGCGCAGGACAACCCTCCTGCGAAGAAGCCCGCGCCCAAGGTCAAGCGTGTCCAGAGCGCGGGCCTCCTCGCGGACTCCGTGCTCAAGCGCGACGTTAACACGGCCCGGCTCAAGGACCTCTACACAATTGGCAAGAAGTTAGGGCAGGGTCAATTCGGCACCACCTACCTATGCGTCGAGAAGGCCACCGGCCGGGAGTTCGCCTGCAAGTCCATTGCCAAACGGAAGCTGCTCACGGAGGAGGATGTCGACGACGTGCGCCGCGAGATCCAGATCATGCACCACCTCGCGGGTCATGCAAACGTCGTCTCCATCATCGGCGCCTACGAGGACGCCGTCGCCGTGCAGCTTGTCATGGAGCTCTGCGCCGGTGGCGAACTTTTCGACAGGATCATCCAGAGGGGGCACTATTCCGAGAAGGCGGCCGCGCAGCTGGCCAGGGTGATAGTCGGCGTCGTCGAGGCGTGCCACTCGCTCGGCGTGATGCACAGGGATCTTAAGCCGGAGAATTTCTTGTTTATCAATCAAAAGGAGGACTCGCCCCTGAAGGCCATCGATTTTGGCCTGTCCATCTTCTTCAAGCCAGGTATATATGGCATCGATTCCTTGTCTAGCAATGCAGTTTTATCTGATTGTGAAGTTATTTTAGTATAGTATAATGTGAGCCTGTCAGTGGAGCTGATACTTAGTTAGCAACTGAGGTGCCAATTGCCAAACGGTTGTTACAGAATGGGGGAAATTTTCGTATGTAGGGATAGCACTGCTGTCGTGCATGCAAGAGGCCACCATGTGGTCATAACAAAATGTAGTTTGGCAACTGATACATGCATAGTGTTGTGTGTGTATGTACTTCACACAATGGTTACGTCACTTTTACCAATCAACATGCTGTGAGATCACTTATGCTGCTGAACTACATTGAGCAAGTAGTCAGCACTGGTTTTATTTTCTTCAATCTCGTTATAATATCACTACAATTTGCAGTTGATGAGCATCACCCCAAAACTTATGAAGTTCCCAATAAGGTTTGCCTGTGTTCTTATCTTCAATCCCATTCAGCCACATTCATGGCTTAGAAAGTTATAATAGACCCATTTACACATTGATTTACAGTATGTGATTTAACACCAGTCTTCTATGCTCAGCAAAAATCCTACATATAAAAATTTGCAGCAGATTATGTCTGTTTTTTAAGGAAATATGAGGTGGCGGAAACCAATCATATGAATGTTATTGCATTCTTTTTACCACATGCAGTCCTAATTCCTAAATAGCATTCTTCTGATGCCATTTGGACTAAGATAATTGTTTGTGCAGGCGAGATGTTTACAGATGTCGTTGGAAGCCCATACTATGTTGCACCTGAGGTTCTGCTAAAATACTATGGCCGTGAGGTTGATGTCTGGAGTGCTGGTGTCATAATCTATATCCTGTTGAGTGGAGTCCCTCCATTCTGGGATGGTGAGGTTATATGTAGCCATTTCAGTGAAATATTGCATTGCAATTTTATATGACATTGACAGTTGGCATTAAATTGAATTTTCTATTGGTTTCTGGGGCAGAAAGTGAACAAGGGATATTTGAACAAGTTTTGAAAGGTGACTTGGACTTTTCGTCAGAGCCCTGGCCTAGCATCTCAGAGAGTGCAAAGGATTTGGTCAGGAAAATGCTTATTCGTGATCCAAAGAAGAGACTGACTGCCCATGAAGCCTTATGTGAGTAGCATGAATGCATGTACCAATTCAATAAATAATTCTTTCCTAGTTTATTTAGCCTCATCTCAACCAAATTGGCTATAGTGATTGACCTCGGTTTTCATAGGTCACCCTTGGGTTTGTGTTGATGGAGTTGCTCCTGACAAGCCTCTTGATTCCGCTGTTCTAAGCCGGCTGAAACAATTTTCTGCAATGAATAAACTAAAGAAAATGGCCCTTAGGGTGAGTACTAATACCAATGGTCTGTCTCTGCATTATACCGATGCTATTCGTGGTTCAGCTTCTTTGTGCTTGTAGGTTATTGCTGAGAGTTTATCTGAGGAAGAAATTGCAGGTTTAAAAGAAATGTTCAAAATGCTTGACACTGACAACAGTGGTCATATCACAATGGAGGAACTAAAAACTGGCTTGCAGAGAGTTGGTGCTAATTTAATGGACTCAGAAATCAATGCTCTAATGGAAGCAGTAAGTATATTCCAAGATGATCACCCTACATCGGTTCCCATTCGTTACAGTTTTTTGGACTTTATAGTCGGCAGGCCACTTTATTTCACCGATTCTCATTTACAAAATAAACCATGAACGAATGTTAATAATAAGTTCAAGAATAAGGTCATTATTTTTTTTCTAACCTTGCATACTTTTGAACATCCAATTAGCTTCAACATTGTCTCATGTTTTGATGAACAAAGAAAATACCACATTACAAGGAAAGCTTAACCATGTTACCAAGTATATGAGATTTATTTTGGGAAGTCTACCAATACAATAACAACAACAACAACAACAACAACAACATAGCCTTTTATCCCAAGCAAGTTGGGGTAGGCTAGAGATGAAACCCAAAAGAGACGAGAAACAGAGAGACACAAAAAGGACATAAAGGGAGACAAAAGAGGTCACGGTTCCGGCACGTTGATTGCCAATCTCCAAGCGCTCCTATCCATAGCTAAATCCTTAGAAATATTCCACTCCTTAAGATCTCTCTTAACGGACTCGTCCCAAGTTAGTTTAGGTCGACCTCTACCGCTCTTTACATTATCGGCCCGCTTTAGAACTCCACTACGCACCGGCGCCTCAGGAGGCCTCCGTTGGACATGTCCAAACCATCTCAACCGATGTTGAATCAATTTCTCCTCAATTGGTGCCACCCCAACCCTATCCCGAATATCGTCGTTCCGGACTCTATCCCTTCTTGTGTGCCCACAACACCAACGCAACATACGCATCTCTGCTACACTCAATTGCTGGACATGTCGCCTTTTTGTAGGCCAACACTCAGCACCGTATAACATAGCCGGACGAATCGCCGTCCTATAGAACTTACCTTTCAGCTTCTGAGGCACCCTTTTGTCACAGAGGACGCCAGAAGCTTGACGCCATTTCAACCAGCCGGCTGAAATTCTATGCCTAACATCTTCATCAATGTCTCCGTCCTTTTGTAGCATCGACCCTAAATACCGAAAAGTATCCTTCTTGACCACCACTTGCCCATCGATGCTAACGTCTCCCTCCTCATGCCTAGTCGCGCTAAAATCGCACCTCATGTACTCGGTCTTAGTCCTACTAAGTCTGAACCCTTTCGACTCTAACGTGTGCCTCCATAGTTCTAACTTCCTATTAACCCCTGCCCTACTGTCGTCAACTAGCACCATATCATCAGCAAAGAGCATACACCAAGGGATACTACCTTGTATGTCCCTTGTGACCTCATCCATCACCAAAGCAAATAAATAAGGGCTCAAAGTCTACCAATACAATAGTGATACTTTAATTTTCTGATTATGATCATCATTCCACTTTATGGACTGCAACTCAGTTGAAGTACATTTCATAAAAATATCAGGCGGATATCGACAATAGTGGCACAATTGATTATGGGGAGTTCATTGCTGCAACTTTGCATATAAACAAAGTTGAAAAGGAGGATAAGCTCTTTGCTGCTTTCTCATACTTTGACAAAGATGGCAGTGGTTACATAACTCAAGATGAGCTCCAAAAGGCATGTGAGGAGTTTGGTATAGGGGATACCCGACTTGAGGATATTATTGGGGACATCGATCAGGACAATGTAAGTAGACCGGATTTACTATTCCAATTAAGATTGGTAAAATCAATCTGTCTAATTCATCCATCATATATTTTGCAGGATGGACGGATCGATTACAATGAGTTTGTTGCAATGATGCAGAAGGGAGATAATCCTCTGGGAAGAAAGGGACATCAAAGTAATGCTAATTTTGGTCTTGGAGACGCACTTAAGCTTCGGTAAAATAGGTAATAGATGCTTGTTTTCCCTAGTTTACCTTTTTTTTTATGGACAACATTGCATCATTAAGGTATCTGATTGATTATTGCTCTTACAGTTAGTTTGTTCTACTTACTGTTTGTATTGTTTTACAGGAGCAGTTGTTTCCCTTCATAGCAAAGTTAGCATTCAGCAACTAAGAAATCCGGGGTCGCTGAAGCAACCTAGGACTAGGAGCGTGAACTTTTGCCGGAAAGCAGCAACCTCACCAAATTAACAATAGGGTCCTCATGCTAAACATGGCATCTTTTGATTTCCCTCCTTTCTAGTTCATATGTAGTGGCAATGAAACCTTCTTCAGCCCATCGCGTATCTGCGTTGTAATTTAAGTAAGCATGAGAGTAGGTGGGATTGCTTTCTTCTACCCCCTTTATTCTTCCATTGGGAATCAACGGCAGGAAGAGAGCGAACCATCCTGCATCTGCATTCCAAGACTAATGTTTTAATTATGCTCATCCATGTTCGATAGGTGTAGTTCTTAGTGCCTGTAAGAATATAAGATTGTATTATAGGAGTCTGACCAATGAAACAATTCTTCTGTGTTGATTTTCTTTTGTTACCAAAACGTGATGAATGATTAATGAAGCCGCTTTGTGTCCTATGTCTATGTGGTTATATGCTTGTAGTTTGTGCCGTCGCCCCCAGTTCGCTGCGTCGCCTATAGATACTGAAGAGTGATGATTCCTGAAAATGACACCCAAGTTCCTGTACTCGCACCTAGTGATGCTACCTTGTTTAAATCATCGTGACGTTAAAATCATTTTTTGGGGGAAAAATCACTGTGAGGTTAAAATCATTTTTGAGGGAAAAATATACTTATCAATTCTATTCTGGTACCGGTTGGAAGGGCAGTATATCCCGTTTCACCCTAATGACTGGAACAACATACCTCAATCCCGTACTGGCTTGCCTGTGTACCGGCTGATCCCCAGCGTTCCGTGAGGTTCTGGTCGTTCCGTCCGGAATTTGCTGTCTCGTATATCTTGCTACCGGTGTTAGTGTGCCTTTTCTTGTTAGCGCTGGGTATGTGAGGGTGTGTTTGGCGTATGCTCCAGCTGTTTTTGTGCAAAAGTAGGATGGTGACGTGATGGAAAATAAATTATTCTTTAGCATCAATTCAGCACTACAGTGGAAAGCTGACAAGTAAAAGTTAGAATTTATGGTATGTTCCTTTCTAAACTTAGCCCTCGTTTAGATTGCGAAAAAATTTCAACCCGATGAATAGTATCACTTTCGTCTTATTTGACAAATATTGTCCAATCGTGGACCAACTAGGCTCAAAAGATTCATCTCGTGATTTACAACTAAACTGTGTAATTAGTTATTTTTTTACCTACATTTAATACTCCATGCAAGCAGTTAAAAATTGATGTGATGGAAAGAGTAAAAAAACTTGAAATTTTGGTGTCATCTAAACAAGGGGTTAAATAAAATAAATTAGTAGGTTGATTTTATTTATGTATATTTAAAACGGTACACCGGTATCGTTGGTACCGAAACATTCCATTCTAAAGAGAAAAACGGGATGGAATTGACAAGCTAAAAATTCTCCTTGCGGTTAGAATCAAAATTTGAGGGAAACTAAATATGAAAAAAAAGGAGAAAACCGGAATCATGAAATAACAGGAATCGGCGGCAAACGCGCCGCGATGCGCGACGCAGGCTGTGGCAAGGCTGTTCTGAGCAGACAAGCTCGTCGTCGCTCTATCGTTCCCCATGAGTGCCAATCATGTCTGGAACGCACGTGGCTAGAACAGTCGTGCGCATCCTAATGTCGTCAGAGACATAGGTACCGTTTAGATGCCAAAAATTTTACCAAATTTTTCAGATTTTCCGTCACATCGAATCTTTAGACGCATGCATGAAGTATTAAATATAGATAAAAAATAAAACTAATTATACAGTTTAGACAAAATGGACGAGACAAATCTTTTAAGCCTAATTAGACCATGATTGGACACTAATTGTCAAATAACAACGAAACTGCTACAGTGTCATTTTGCCAAAAATTTTGCCAACTAAACAAGGCCATAGTTGCCCAGCAGTGGGCTTCGATCGTCTGTCTGCAAGAGTCAAAGGTCGCAAACTTCTTTGTAACCTTGAATCATGAAATAATAGGAATCGATTTCGACTATATTAGCCTTCCGGCGATTGGCGTGGCCGGAGGGGCCGTTGTCTCCTGGCGCCGAGACCTGTGGGGCGTGACTCTACCTTCCGTGCGTCGGTTCTCCATTACGATTCTGCTAACCACTGGCGGAGCCTCACAGAGGCGAAACTGGGCGTTCGCCCCCCCTTGCCTCTGACAAAAGAAGAGCCACATGCTTACTAATCGCTGAAGTTGTGCAAGAAGGAAATGCAGACATGAGAAAAGACAGGATATGAGGGATGAGAAAAGATAGGAGATGTGCAGCCGGACTGAGCAGGCGATGGGAAGCCATGTCTGCCTGCCACTACAACTGCTACAGTAGCACCTTTTTAAAAAATAGCCCCCCCTTAATTATGATCCAAGCTCCGCCACTGCTGCTAACTCCATTGAACGGACCTGGCGAGCCGTGGTGGCTCACAAACGCCAAGTTCAGGTGTTTAACGTCGCTGCTTCTGGTTGCCAACTAGAAGGCACCCGTCCTCCTGCTGGTTGCAAAATTTGTTTCTTAGGCCATGTTTAGTTTTCCAATTCTCCCCCCAAATTCCACTATGCAAATAGAAGATTCCCCGTCACATCAAAATGTCGGCAAATGCATGGAGTACTAAATGTTAATAAAATCAAAAACTAATTGCACAGTTTTGTTGTACTTTGCGAGACGAACATTTTAAGCCTAGTTAGTCAAAATTTGGATAATTTTTTATCAAATACAAACAAAATGCTACGTGAATTCTGATACAGTATTTTTCTCCCCAATTCTCTCATCTAAACGAGGCCTTACTGCAGACGGACCAGAGGTCCAGTGGCTAGCTCCCAAGGTGGGAAGCAGCCAGCGGGGGTTCGAACCCCGCACCGCATCAGCCTCCTGGAAGGCTACGCCAAGGTGGCGCTTTGTAAAAAAACAAAATTGTTTCTTACTTAGTACAGCTGCTTAGCTCCGCCGTTAAAGCCGGCGATCTAGGTTAGTGTTCCCGGTTCGCGGCATGTGGCATCTCGCCATGGTAAGCATCCGGTTTGTATAACAACTCTATCTTCCCTTGACGAAGCACGTGCAAAGCACGCTCCCAAAAAAAAGAAAAAAGAAAAGAGAAACCGGAATGGAATTGACAGGCTCAAAAATCTCCTTGCGGATTTGAGGGAAACTAAATAAATATGAAAAAAAAGGAAAGATATGCAACCAAGGGCCCAACCGGGTTCGAACCGGTGACCTATTGATCTGCAGTCAATTGCTCTACCACTGAGCTATGGACCCTTTGTTGAAAATGGGCACAAATAGGCATATTCATACAATATGACGCAGAACAGTTTCGGAAACCAGCAGATCCGCATGATGCTAGTTGCTCGGACGGCGGATGCGAGAAGTGAGTAGCAGTGCTCCGCCAATCACCGACGACGTGCCTTGGTCACAGTCACAGGAGTCCCCCACCGCACCTCGGTGGGGAACCCGTGCGCACGCCTCTCAATTTTGGCAAACTCCCTGCAATAGCATGACTAGATAAGGCGGGCCCATCTGTCATTGGTTCAAGGGGAGGTGAGGGAGCGGCGGCGGAGGAATTGTTTAATCCCCCGTCACCGTCTCCTCTCGCCATCACCCCTCCTGGTTCAGGCGCGAGCGCGACGTTGCCGGCTCATCTCCGGCGTTCGGCGGCGGAGTGGAACGATCCTCGATTCCCACCAGGAATTCCATCGTTTTCGTGGCGTCCCGGGGAGGGCAAGCAGGACCAGGTATCCTCCCGGATCCTCCCAACCGTTCTCTTCCATTTTCCCCCGTCGGCCTGCCTCAATTCTGCGGCGTTGCGTGAAGCGGGGGATTTTGAATGGCACGCGTTCTTTCCAATCGACGCCCTCTTGGCTTGCCTTTGGCCGTAGGAAATTTCGCCGAGGATACACGTGTGCGGGGCGAGAGGTAAGCGAAGGAATCTGTTTGGGTACCTCGCAGCGGAGATGGACGAGAAGGCGAAGATGGAGAGCAAGCTGTCCTCGGCGGCGGCGTTCGTGGAGGGGGGCGTGCAGGACGCCTGCGACGACGCCTGCAGCATCTGCCTCGACGCCTTCTGCGACAGCAACCCCTCCACGGTCCGCACATCCGCCGCCGCCGCCAAATACTTTGGTTGCTTCTGACCGATGCGCTTATCGGGCCTTTCATGTTCGTTGGTGCTGCTGTGTTCTTTGCAGATGACCAATTGCAGGCATGACTACCATCTCCAGTGCATTCTTGAATGGTAACGTCTCCTGATGCGTTATTCTTTTCCCCAAGAACATCTATGCCTTACCTTTTTGCCTGCAAATTATAAACCTTATGCAGTTTTGCCTATTCTAGTTTTGGTTTATAACTGCATATTCTGCATTCTCTTGATCAACCTTCAGTGCATCGAGTTGTTTTGTATGACATAAATTATGACACCAATCCCTGTGCTGCAGCATTTTATATTTTCATTCATGTTTATAGCCATAGTTACCATAAAAAAACAAACCAAACAAAAACTTCTCTTCAGCTTTGAATTTATGAAGTAAAACTGTGCTTTGTCTAATGTTCTCATCTCAGTAATGCTTTCAGTTGATTGCAACTATCTTGCTATGGCTTTAGTTTAAATACCTGCAGAATTTTCCTATTTCATGGTGATAAGCTAATCACAGTTTACATTCTTGCTCGTCAATGGATTAATAATGCACTAAAGGACAGTTCAAAAAATTAATGCACTAAAGGAGCAATAATCTACCACATGATATGCAGGTGAATCATATATCTATTTGTTTTCATTTTTCTGTAACTGGATTCAACTTGCCTATACAAGTTGGGAACACTGAATGATCGTACACAACATGTGCCTCTCTCTTTAGCATGGAGTTATGAGAACACATTGCAGAACATATGATTTGCGCCGTTGCATTATTTCAGCTGTTTTGTTCTTCTAGATGGTGGACTCCTGCAGAAATTCTTATTAATAACTTAGAAGTAGTTGACTGAACAACTGTCCTGCTGGAAGTAGTTTGTGTCATGCGTGCCAGAACCTTAGTTTTGTTGGAGAAGTTCTTAGCATGAATATTTGTCTATACTCCCTGCATCCTGTAATACAGTGCATTCTAGCATTCAAAATTTGTTCTCAACTATAATGCATTCTAGAGGACAAAAACTAGTTTTGCATTAAATACTTTCCATTTGTCAACCAAGCACCATTAATCACGTTGATGATAGCGTCTTATTAGGAAATAAAATGAGGGTACATGCGTCTTTTATGTTCTCTCTTAATTTGTCTTAAAATTCTTAGAATGCACTATATTACAGAGGGAGTAGTAAGCTCATGAAGCTAATGCCTGGCCACATGAATTTTTTAATGGCTTGTTGTGGTGTCACAGATTTATAGGGATTTTCGCTGTAGTTTTCATGAAAAACGGAGTGGAGCTAAATTGAGTGTGTGGTTTCTGATACTGGAGTAAGACAGAAAGTAACATCCTGTGGTCAATCAACAATTCAAGAAAAAATAATACATGTAACAATCTGTGCTGCATGCATGGAAAGAAAAACCAATCAAACACCTACCGAAACTACTACTCCCTCCATTCCAAATTTTAAGTCGTTTTAGTATTGTCCTAAGTCGAAGTTGCCTAACTTTGACCAAGTTTATAGAAAAATATATTACAATATAAAATAAATGCACCATGAAAATATATTTCATGGTGTATCTAATGTATCTAGCATGATGTTGCAGATATTTGTGCATTTTTCTATAAATTTGGATATTAAATCTAGAGAAGTTTGACTTAGGACAAAGCTAAAACGACTTACAATTTGGAACGGAGGAAGTACTTTTGTTCACCATGTTTACAGTTCCCATTTGATGTGCTTGTCAATGTATATTCTAATTCATGTAGTAATTTAGGTGCCAGAGAAGCTCCCAATGCCCCATGTGTTGGCAGCCTATCAGCATGAAAGATCCCATGAGGTGAATATTGCAACCTCTATTCTGTCTTAACTCCTAAGGGACTGAATTGCTGGTTCTCACTTATTCTTGCGATGTTCCGCAGCCAAGAGCTACTAGAGGCTGTTGAACAAGAGAGGAACATCCGAGCTAATCGTTCACATAATACTGCTGTTTTCCACCATCCAATGCTGGGTGATTTTGAGGTGGGGGCATGTTTCTTCATGCATGTTTGGGGAACTTTTCCAACAGCATTCACTTTTCTACTATGAATGTACTTTTAACACACGTACTTCTGTTAATATCACCAATTCTGTTTCTAGATTCCTGTAGGTGCAGATGATGCAGAACTTGAAGAACGCATTATTCAGCACTTGGCTGCTGCAGCTGCAGTGCGTAGGTCACACCGCCATCATAGAAGAGATGGGCACCAGAGCAGACCAGGAGCAAGTAGCCACCCACAATTTCTGGTGCTTTCAGCAGACGAGCGCACAACCTCAGGTGAAGAAGGGGATTACGAACAAGCCCCTGCTGTAGTTTCTGGTCGCCCTTTACGTACTCTTGTTGAACAAGAACGCACTCGAGGGTTAGTGGATGCTTCCAGTCCATCTCTCCGCTTTTCTACTCCTGCTGATGTTACTGGTAGATCATACAATAGGTACTTTCCTACATCCTATGTGTGATACTATGCTTGTGCACTTCTCTTCACTATCATTGAATGCCTGTGCTTTGTGCTTACTATGATCTGTCAGGATTTCTGAGATTCAATCCACACCTGTGGATCAAGATGGAGCAGGACCATCCGATTTACTATCAATCTCTGACAATTTGAGATCTCGTCTGCAGTCAGCTTCAATGAGGTACTCTACTAACCCAAAGCGTTAGAACTGGTGACAAATGGAGCACGGACACGTGTCTTACCTGTGGGCATTTCTTGACAATGGCAGGTACAAGGATTCCATAACCAAGAGTGCAAGTGGATGGAGGGAGAGGTGGTTTTCTCGGAGTAACTCTTTATCAGATCTTGGTTCTGAGGTAAGGAGGGAGGTCAACGCGGGGATTGCTGCCGTGTCTCGCATGATGGAACGACATGATGCAAGAGACGGCACGGGGCCTTCTGCTACCTCTGCATCAGGATCTGGTTCTCAGTGAAACACTCCTCCGTCCTTGGAAGGACCGATGCAACTGTAAAGAAATGGTATAATGTGCTCATGTTGTGCAAATGAAAGCCTGAATTACAGTGTTTTGTTAAGCTTTTCTAGTGGCGTACTGTCACTGTTGACTGACCTATGGAGCTGAGTTTTTCTGCAATTGCCAGAAGGCAATTCCATGGCTCCTATGTAGACTAGTCTTATAACATTGTCACAGAAATGATGTGGTAGTTTTTCTGGCTGCTGCTGCTAAATAGAAACTTGCCTTTGGTTCAGGTCCAAAGGGACAGAGTTGAGAGTACAGAGGACCTGAGATCCGGCGATGCTTCATGACACCTGACAGGCCCCCTGCTTCAGACTCCCAGAACTTTGCGGGCCTGGTTCTCTTGTGTCCAGGTCACGGGAAAGGAATACATGTGCTTTCACTGGAACGGAACATTCACACGTTTTTACCCTGCGTAACACTTGCAAGGGTGAGTAATGCATGAGATGCCTGTAAACAGTGACAGTGAGTGTTGTGTTGGTCGTGTGGTTCCAGTTTAACACCCATATACAATACAAATATACCGTGCCAAGGCCCTAGTGTATCGTTTGTCGTGGTATTGTATTGCAGCTGGGGGCATTCGATTTGGTTGCGCGATGCGTGCCGTTCGCCTGTCTGTTTAGCGTGTACAGTAAGGTTGAGGACTTGTTCACAGCTCGTACATGGTAACTCCAGGATCTTGTGGCTGTTCCCGGAGGGTATGGTAGCCCCCAGTTTGGCCAATGGAATAGAGGAGCACAAGCCAGCACGGCAGCACCCCAGGAGGAATGAAAATTTTGTCGTGGTGTCATCGGAGTGGGAGTTAGAAAATGCAAGGCTTGGATCAAGGGGAGCTCTGACGGCACGAAGACAATACGGCCTTCACGTGGCCAGCCCATCCCAATTCCTCCAACTCCAGTAGAAGAGCAGGAAATAAACTCATCCGCGTGCACGCGCCACAGGCGAGGCGATCGAAATGATTTCTCTTGTCAGCGTACGGATGGAGCCAGCACACAGGTGACACACAACCAGCAGTCGGTCAATCGTCAAGAGGTGGGGAAAAGAAAGAAAGAAAGAGAGCAGCTGAGCAAGCGGTCGATGGAGCACCAACTAACCAAAGCCGCTGCCTATTGCATAAACAAACATCAGCATCAGCACTTGCTCGCTGTTAATAGCTTGACGGCCACGAGGACAAGGTGCGCGGACGGACGCGGTTGCGGTTGGCTTTCTGACTCGCCGTCTCGCCTGCCGGGGCCGGGGCCGGGGCCGGGGCCGTCGCATCGTATCCCTAGTCCCCGGCCCCATGCTCCAGACGTGGATGAACCCACCGACACCGACCGACGCTTTCCCCGTCGTCCCGTCCCGTGAGGTGCAGATGGACACGACTCCCAGCCCGCAACGAAACGACCCGGCGTCTTCCTCGGCCTCCTGTTCGAGTTCGATCGCTTGCCTTGCTTGCGCCGTATCCTGATCAGAATCGGACCGCCCCGCGCTGTTCTGGTACTTTTTCTCGTAATCTGCGGAGGAGGGGAGGACCAGAAACGTGGCGTCGCCTGCGTTTATTTGGTGGTGACCAGCTACAGCTAGTCCCCGGCCCGCCTGTTGCTTCTGCACGCTAGGTGTTACGGCTACACCGCACAAGCCCACAAGGGGTAAAACCATGGCTTGGCTTCGAAGCGAGCGGGCCGTGTATGCAAAGGAGTCAAGGACGCGCGAGGCAGTTGGTGCTGGTGTTTGGTGGTGAGTATGAACTGCATGTGAACCAATGGAGCTTCTAGCCTTCTACTCCAGCGTGCGCGGTCCGTCAAAAGTAATCAGATGAGGCGAGCGAGCAAATTACAAGACAAACCTTAGCTGGCGCTATGGCGCATCATCAGAGCAGTAAACTGTGAGATGGAAAGGCACGTTGCACTGGAAAATTCCGACGGCCGGCGCTAGCTTAGCGTGGAGACTAACCCACGTCAGCGACCGTACCGGCCCGCGACGCCTCAGCCCAAACCATCTGGAAAAAGTGACGCCTCACTTTACCCTGCACACTCCATGCCTCTCCTCCCTATAACAAGTCAATACTTGAACAACCAAAAACGAAAAGAAACCCTTACTAATTGCTCGATGTAATGCAACACCTCGTTTACACGGTTAAGCAATGATTCTGTGCAGGCATTTGCCGATGCCGTGTATTAGCATCCATCATTTTCCCCTCTTCGAGATCGAATCCGTCAAGGATAGGAGAAGCTCATGATCAGCTCGTACGGTACTGTCCTGCGAGTTCCTTTTGGGTGCAGTGCAGCACCCAAACCAATCGATGACCGATCAATCCATCGCGCGTTTTGGGCTGCGCGGCACCGGCGATTGTTACGTATATTCGGCGATGGCGACCGGCCAACGAAGCCCTCGTTAAGCCACGTTTAGAGCAGTATCGCCAAATTAAAGCTAATGTCGTTGCTGCGTTGTGCATGCCATGCTGCAACGCCGAAAAACGTGGTGATCTGCTCATGCCTAGACACCGTACAGTCCACTTCCTGTAGAAAATATTGCACATCTAGAGCAAGGCAAAAGAAAATGTGGTTTCGCCAGACGATGGATCGGACGACGATATCGTTGAAAAATCACAAGCTGTAGGTTTATGTTAGACCGTGGATCAGCCACCAATCATTGGCCTAGCTAAAATAGCCTAGTAATCATGGAGGGGCAATGGGGCATTAGCTATATATATAGGTGGGTTGTCTTTCTCCGAGGGACATTTAACTACTCAAACGCATGATATATCTAATCTTCTATTCTCCTTCTCCGCATCTGCGCATGAGAAAGTAAGGTACCGTTTAGATGCCAAAAATTTTGTCAAATTTTTCAGATTCTCCGTCACATCGAATCTTTGGACGTATGCCTGAAGCATTAAATATAGATAAAAATAAAACTAATTACACAGTTTAGACGAAATGGACGAGACAAATCTTTTAAGCCTAATTAGACCATAATTGGATACTAATTACCAAATAACAACGAAACTGGTACAATTACATTTCACCAAAAAATTTGCCAACTAAACAGTCTCTAAGGAGATAGGAGACCACACAGAGCTTGTATGTGCGCTGCATCTGCAATTCGGTATGCAATAAAACAACAACCATAGTGCCACACAGGCAGCTCATTGCTCTGCATCTTTGGCCTTAGCTTGCTCCTCAGTCCTCAGCCTTCGTTGACTTGTTGGTATCGCAACTTGCAGGTAAACGAGGGCAAGTAGAGACCAGTAGTTAGGGCGTCTTAATTACTCCGTGGCGCAATGGCACATGGCGCAGCCATGCTCTTGTAGTCTTGTTTGACCTCAACAATAACAAAAGATGATAACATAGCATGGAAAAGAAGCTCGTCGCTCCTTGACCCGGGCTCTGCTGGCAACCTGCACCTGCCGAGACGCATTTGTTTTTCACGAGAGGAATCGGAACGCACTCGATCACTTCTTCGTCATTTTCTTTTGGGCCCCGGAAGTAGCGGCACCGACGAAGGACGGAGGGCGGACTGGCCAGGCCAGGGGCCAGCAAAACAAAGGCCCAGTTTAGTTTGCAAAAAATTTTGCAAAATTTTTCACATTCCCCGTCACATCGAATCTTTGGACGTATGCATGAAGCATTAAATATAAATAAAAAATAAAACTAATTACACAGTTTAGACGAAATCCACGAGACGAATCTTTTAAGCCTAATTAGACTATAATTGGACATTATTTACTAAATAACAACGAAAATGCTACAGTGTCCATTTTGCCAAAAATTTTGGAACTAAACGGGGCCAAAGGCAGTGTTTAGATCTTTTGAAAAGTACACTATATAAAAAAAGATTCTTCGTCACATCAAACTTGCGATATATATATATGTAGTACTAAATGTGAATAAAATTAAAAACTAATTGCACAGTTTGGTTGTACTTCGCGAGACGAACGTTTTGAGCCTAATTAGTCAATGGTTGGACAATTATTACCAAATACAAACGAAATGCTACAGTGTATTTTGACACTCTAAAATTTAGATATAAACACAGCCAAACAAACCGAGTTCGTTTTAACTTGGAGACACGTATTTTAGCTCTGCAAAGGGTGAACTCAGCATGTACTCCGTACATGTACTGATCGTCCTATTCCTTTCACGGAATCTAGCGGTTTAAATACGGACATATCAGCATAGTACTAAACTTTTGACCGCAGTCTTTTCAGCCCAAAATGTCATGCGCCGATCGAAACGCCCATTGGTCGACACAGAGATACTAGTATGTGACGACTGGCGACGGTAGAATCCCCAAATCCGCCGAAGGGCTCAAAAAGCGCGGCGGGCACCGTGAAAAGCGCCCGAAACCGGCAGAAATGCTCGCGCGCGGGGGCGAAAACCGCGGAAATCGGCGGGGTTGGCGCGCTCGCCCGCCTGCCCTCTGTGGGCTCTCGGCTAGTACCTGGCTGCCTGCCTCGCCGGCCTCGTCGTCCGCAGCGAGATACTAGTGACACGGGCATGGCCCGACCTCACCCTTGCGTCCCGCCTTTTTCCTGCTTACGCACACGCCAACCTTGTGTGCGCACACCGACACTTCCCTCCGGCCCCACCTGCCAGCCTGTGCCCTCGCGCTGCCCCCACCCACCACACCGCGTCTCACGTCTCTCTCCTTCCGTCGGCTCGGTTGGCTGGCTCTGGCTCTGCTTCCCCCACCTCTTTCTCTCTCTTCACTTATAAGCAAGCTCTCTCGCACACAACACCTCACTCTCCTTTCTCTCTCTACATACAAAGTGGGGAAAAACAACACACCCAAAAGAAAGGCTCACACCACCCACCTCCATTTAGCTTAGCCTACTACATCCTCTCGCTGTCTTCACTACTCCATCCTCTCGCTGTCTTCCCCACCCAACAAATCGACCAGCAAGAGGGGGCTAGAGGCAGAGGCAGAGGAGGGCAGCGCAACACGCACCACCGAGCGGTAGCAGCAGAGGCGGCGGAGGCAGAGCAATCCGCAGGGGCAGAGGCCGCGCGCGCAGGCATGGGCGCGCCGGTGCACAGCGCCCTTGTCTTGTTCCTCCTGCTCCTGGCGGGGGCAGGGGCGGCGGCCGAGGAGACGGCGCCACAGGAACCCACATTGCCCGCCGCCGGCTCCGGCACTGCCGGCTCTGCCGGCGCGGCGGCGTCGGCGGCGGTCGGGGTCAACTCCAACTCCGTGCTGGTGGCGTTGCTGGACTCGCACTACACGGAGCTGGCGGAGCTGGTGGAGAAGGCGCTGCTCCTGCAGACGCTCGAGGACGCCGTCGGGAAGCACAACGTCACCATCTTCGCGCCGCGGAACGAGGCGCTGGAGCGGGACCTCGACCCGGAGTTCAAGCGCTTCCTGCTGGAGCCGCGCAACCTCAAGTCGCTCCAGGCGCTGCTGCTCTACCACGTCCTCCCCTCGCGCCTGCCCTCCGACGCCTGGCCCGCCGCCTCCCACCCCACGCTCTCCGGCGAGGAGGTCGAGCTCGCCGCGGTCGGGACCGGCATGCGCGTTGGTCACGCCGCCGTCACGCGCCCGGACGCCGTGCTCAGGCCCGACGGGGTCATCCACGGCATCGAGCGCCTCCTCGTCCCGCGCTCCGTGCAGGAGGACTTCAACCGCCGCCGCAGCCTCGCTGCGATCTCGGCCGTGCTGCCCACGGGCGCGCCCGAGGTCGACCCCAGGACGCACCGCCTCAAGAAGCCCGCGCCGCCGGTTCCGCCCGGCGCGCCCCCCGTGCTCCCGGTCTGGGACGCCATGGCGCCCGGGCCCTCCATCGCCCCCGCGCCCGCGCCGGGGCCGGGCTCCGGGAAGCACCACTTCGACGGGCACAGCCAGGTCAAGGACTTCATCCAGACGCTGCTCCTCTACGGCGGCTACAACGAGCTCGCCGACATCCTCGTCAACCTCACCTCCCTCGCCACCGAGATGGGTCGCCTCGTCTCCGAGGGCTACGTCCTCACCGTGCTTGCCCCCAACGACGAGGCCATGGCGCGCCTCACCACGGACCAGCTCAGCGAGCCGGGGTCGCCGGAGAACATCCTCTACTACCACATGATCCCGGAGTACCAGACCGAGGAGTCCATGTACAACGCCGTGCGCCGCTTCGGCAAGGTGCGCTACGACACGCTGCGCCTGCCGCACAAGGTGGTGGCGCGGGAGGCCGACGGCTCCGTCAAGTTCGGCCAGGGCGAGGGCTCCGCCTACCTCTTCGACCCGGACATCTACACCGACGGTAGGATCTCCGTGCAGGGCATTGACGCCGTGCTGTTCGCGCCGGATGACACCAAGGCCACACAGACCGCCGACCCGAACAGGAAGCCTCCCGCCATCGTCACCCACAAGAAGATCAAGCTCCGGCGAGGTCAGTACCTACCTTCAGATCTGGACTTAGGTCCTTTCTGTCCTGCTCGTATCATTACAGATTGCTCAAAAGTAGCCCACCACATTGTCCTTGTTTCAATAATAGCACCGAAATTTACAGTTCGTAATCTACATTTGGGGAGGTTTGTAGATTAATTTTGCAACTGATTGTTAACATCAATCAACGCGAGCTGATCAGTTAGTGGTCAGAATGTTGCCGGTGAGGGTACCGGTGAGTGTTCCAATCCTAGCGGCGAGGATTAATAATTTATCAGTTGGTGGGTCATGAGTACCGCGTAGTAGAATAAAGACGAAGGCGTTGGCATAAAATAGAAGCAGCAATTAGGGTTCCTATTGACATGGCCGTATTGGAGGGCATATGGGACTGTCGGTGCCCGCCGTTTGGACATGATTGAACCAACCAACATTACTGTAGTTTCCGTAGGTTTTTTTATGCTGTCTCAAATGCTCACCTTCTGTAGTACTGGCCAACGTGTGACCACCGTGAAAACATGGATGTGAACTGAAGCAATAGTGATGGTTGAGCATATGCTGGTGGGTGGTTGCCTTCAGCATCTTTTTTATGGTTGATACCGTTCCTGGGATTGCAAGCAACACTATTCTTTAACCCATGATACATGAGCAACAATTTTGCCTTTTTGCAAAGCATGAAAGTCTCATGCCGAAGCCTTGGTCACGTCCTTGTTGTCATAGTTTAGGTGGAATAGTACCTAAATAAATTGGTTATGCTTAGAGGTAGGGCAAGGCCAAATTGTGTGCCGTTTAGAGAAAAATAGCAATAGTTGGTAGTGTTCAGACTGCAGAAACTGATAACTGCAAGTTTTCTTTGGCATCGGGTGCTGTCCTGCTGATTTGACAGGTTATCTATTTACAGAATAATCTAGCGTTTATTCTTGCTACTTTCTACCAAAGTATTATTTCTTCTGTTGGGCACCATGTCGGTGTCATTATTTTCTTAACCATGCAGTTAGTCTCACGCTTTTGTTCCCCAACTAAACACACTGCAGGCAAATTGTTAGAAGCAACGTGCCAAATGGCTGGGCTCTTCGGTCAGCGATCGCGATTCGCAAGCTGCCAGTAGACGGAGAAAGGATTTGATCTCCATGATACCGAAAGACGAACGAACTGATGATGGGCTGGCGCTGGAGAGGGAGGAAGCCGTCCACATTATTATTTGTTTTTTTCTTTTTTTGTTTATTATGAGAATAATAATGAATGAATCAGGTGGGGGATGTAAACTCGGTGGTTGTTGGTGTGTCCAGAAAAAGAAAGGCAGAAAAAAAAATTGTCCATACATGAACAAGCCCAGGGTCGTCGTCTGTGTATAGGAAGGAATTAAAAACGTTTTGTTTTTCTGTTTTTTTCCTGTCATTCTTTGCTTCTGTTCCCGTTTTGACAATGAGAATGTCGGGTAAACACACAATCATTCTTACTATTATTCCTTTTTCCTTCTTTTATATATTTTTTTTTTCGTGAAGATATTGTCGCATTCGTTGTGATCAATCTTTGTAAGATTGCGATTGCGAGGCTGTGTGATGTGTGTCTGGGTGTACCTGCGTTGCACTTGCAAGAGTCGTGACAGTGGGGAGGAATCATCTGGAGAACATGACGGGTCTGGTGAACAATAAACCAGAGATGCTCCAACTCAGAAGCTGCTGATGCTATTAATCAATCAGGCGACAGCTAATGCCGGATGGCTTAGCATGATTGTATACTACGTACTATATCTATGATGAAGGGTCTTAGTGGCGAACAACTAACTCAAAGGAAAGGTCTGCTTCCTGCTATATTACCGGTAGCGGTCCGTTTGACAGTGAGAACAAGCTAGTCTTAACAGCAGGCAGAATGGCAGATTTTAACCTTTGTGAAGGTACTGCTGAAGACTGTAGGAGCAGCTATTCTGGTAATCAGTGGTCACTAGTCAGTAGGGAGTAATCGCATGGTCCCGACGGGCGACGCACGCTAACGGTAGCATCCGGGTTTAACGGACGGACCACGGGTTGGTTTGTGTCCGGTCCGGTCCGGTCCGGGACAGGCAAGTCAGGCACGGACAAATGGAGGCCGAGCCGAGGATGAAAAACGTTTTCACATCATCACGTGCATGACCACCGGTGAGTGATTGAGAACTCCGTCACGTGAGGCATGGCGGGCTGAGCCTGAGGCCTGGACGCGGGTGTTGGGCCGCGTCGGAACTTGGGCTGCCGGGTTGGTGGCTGGAGAACACGACAGAGTCACCGACGCGCGCGGCATATATCATATGAGACAGATATGCACGCGACATGAAACAAAACCGTTTGGAACCAAGCAGTCGAACCCATCCAGGGTCGCCTCTATGGGCTATGGCACATGTACACGTCTGGAGCCCGCCTCGACTCATCAGTCCTATGCTACGAAACCAGTTACCATTTACCAGTACCGTCTCTACAGCAACTGTACTCACTCAGGTCCAAACTCCAATCATCTACACGCAGCAGAGGCAACTATCTCAGGCCATCCTGAGTGCCTCCCTGAAGCCGATGCTGAAGCTGTTCTGCAGGCCGGCCTTCTTGGGCAGACCCACCGTCGGCTTCTGCATCATCGCAACGAACTCGTTGTAGTCGATGCGCCCGTCCTGCATTTTTTTTTGAAAAAAGAAAAAATCAGCGACGGGTTCAGAACAATTCAGATTCAGAGCTCGTAACGAGGGGATATAAATATATAGTACTGACGTTGTCCTGGTCGACTTCTCCGATCATGTCCTCCAGCTTGACGTCGCCCAGGCCGAACTCCTCGCACGCCACCTGCAGCTCGTCGGCGGTGATGTACCCGCTGCCGTCCTTGTCGAAGTACTGGAACGCCGCGAACAGGTGGTCCTCCCGCTCCACCTTGTTCAGGTGCAGCGTTGCCGCGATGAACTCGCCGTAGTCGATCGTGCCGTTGTTGTCCACGTCCGCCTGTGTGTTGCCAACCACAACAGCAGGAGTTTTTTTTTTTCCTTTTTCAGCACGGAGCTCTGTTCTGTCTGTCTGTGACTCGGAGAATCCAAAGATGAAAACTTACGGCCTGCATCAGCGCGTAGATCTCCGATTCCTGGAGGTTGGCGCCGACCTTCTTCAGGCCCACCTTCAGCTCCTCGAACGTGATCTGCCCACTGTTGTCCGCGTCGATCATCTTGAACATCTCTTTCAGGCCGGCAATCTCGTCCTCGGATAGGTTCTCGGCAATCACCTGCAAACAAACACCAAACATGTATATCAGCACAATCGGCCGGGTTTGGCTGGATTCTTCGGCAGGAACACCATTCGGTTCAACCATGCATTTGGATGGATGCCAGTAAATATTTCCTTTTGTTTTTGCATGAATCTCTTGCATCAGCCAAATGGCCATACAACAGGTACGCATGAGTACAAGCGCAAGAGGATGGTAGCTAAGGTCCAACACAAACGCACAAAATAAAGAGGAGTGTGAAACAACTCTTTCAAGACCAAACGACTTACCCTAAGAGCCATCTTTTTCAGCTTATTCATTGCCGAGAACTGCTTCATACGAGAAAGAACAGCCGAATCCAGCGGCTTATCAGGAGCCAAACCACCAACCTGGACCCATGGATGCCCTAAAACATGATAACAGACAACACGCTTCAGCAATTACAGCAGCTACAATGCACTGTTGAAGGGATGCAATTCTGCAGGAATGGGAATGATGCAGGCATGAATGGGGAAACAATGTGATTGATGAAAAGTTAGGAACTCACGTAAAACTTCATGAGCAGTTAATCTCTTCTTTGGGTCCCTAATAAGCATTCTCCTCACAAGATCTTTGGCGCCTTCGGAGATGCTGGGCCATGGCTCTGAATCAAAGTCAAGTCTCCCGTGCAAAACCTCCTCAAATATGCCCTGCTCGTTCTCTGGTTGACAAACAAGTGCAGTGCGTGATCAGTACAAGAGGTTGGCCAGGAAATTTGCATAATGCTGTATTGCTGCATCTGTATCATTGGACTACTGAAAAGGGCATAGTATTGCACCTGCCCAAAATGGTGGCACTCCACACAGCAAGATGTAAATGATTATGCCAGCACTCCAAACGTCTGCCTCTGGACCATATTTCTTCTTTAGGACCTCTGGTGCGACGTAGTAAGGGCTACCAACGACGTCGGTGAATATTTGACCTGCAGTAAGATGGAATATAAATGTTGAAGGGAATGGAGAATGATTGATATCATCACGAGGATGGAATGCAGAGTTGCAGACAAGTGAAGATATGCAGCTGTATGTCTCAACTGTTGGTGGCACAAATAAAATCCTTCCAAATAAATTAAGTGACAAGAATCAGATTTTCACCAGAACATCAGCAATAAAAACATAATGTAGTATCACTAACCACATATCACAGCTAATGAATGACAGTATTCTGAATTCTAATTCTGGTGAACATCAAATTGGTAAATTGAATAACAGATGCCATTGTCTCTGTAACTGATAGAAATAGGATCATCAAAACCGCATCATAATTGGTTTGATGAGAAACTGAGAATCATTGCATTGCATCACATACTGTTGATAATGTTGATCAAATGTTGATGGGATCATGTCAAAGGGGGAAAAAGCATGGTACAATACAATTCGCGTCGACATGTTTTTTGAATGAAAGGTTATGTTCACAACGTGATCGCAGAAACTCACCAGGGCGAAAGAAAATGGAGAGACCAAAGTCAATGGTCTTGAGAGCGGCCTCCTCCTTCTGGTCAGCGAAGAGGAAGTTCTCCGGCTTGAGATCCCGATGCATGACGCCCATGGAGTGGCACACCTCGACGACGCCGACGATGACCCTGGCGAGCTCGGCGGCCTTCCTCTCGGTGTAGTGGCCCTTCTGCACGATCCTGTCGAACAGCTCACCGCCGGCGCAGAGCTCCATGACGAGGTGCACGGCGACGGCGTCCTCGTAGGCGCCGCGGATGGAGATGACGTTGGGGTGGCCTGCCAGGTGGTACATTATCTGGATCTCCCGGCGGACGTCCTCGACGTCGTCGTCGGTGACGAGCTTGCGCTTGAGGATGGACTTGCACGCGTACTCCTTGCCCGTGGCCCGCTCCACGCACAGGTACGTGGTGCCGAACTGGCCCTGCCCGAGCCGCCGCCCCAGGCTGTACTTCTCCTTGAGGTTCTCCGTCTTGCGCTTGAGCACCGAGCCGACGAGCAGCCCGGCGCTGGACACGCGCTTCACCTGCGGCACCTTGGGACGCGGCCTGGGCGGCGCCTCGGCGGACGAGTTGGGGCTGGGGCTGGCGTTGGCGTTGGCAGGCTTGGCGTCCTGCTTGGCGGCGGCCTTGGGCGCCGGCTCCGAGTGGGAGGCAGCGATCTTGACGGGCTCAGGGGCCTTGCTCTGCACGGCGACGTGCATATCGGACGCCGGCTTCGGCGGCGTCGACTGCGACCGGTCCGGGCTGGCGCCGCCGGGGCCATTGGCGGCGGTTGGCAGCGCGTCGCCGTCCTGCGGCGTCTTCCACAGCACGGTGGAGACGGACTGGAAGAAGCCGTTCTTGGTGATGCTGGGGCCGACGCACGTGTTCCCCATCGCGGCGGGCGGCGGGCGGGGCGAACACGAGTCGCCGGAATCTTTTTCGGGGCGGGCGCCCAAGCTGACCCCCGCTCGGATCCAAGAAACACAGCTCTCAACTCCTCGAGCTCCGCGCCGGCACAGATCACGTCGCGGATATATGTGGATGTACTATGCCTCTTCCAGCATCCGGGAACGGACCTCTTCCGGGCAGGAGATCGGATACCTCGCGCGGGAAACTATGGAAAGCCAAGATCAAAGATGGAAAGAAATGCGCCGATCGCCTCGAGTGCGTGTCGAAGTCAACGCCAGACAAATCCCGGAGCTCGCAATGCAGAAATCGGATGCCTTGGGACAGCACAGCTATCAGCTACGCATCAAGAATAAGGAAGCGGCGACACCGCATGGCCACCGAGCTTTGGACCTCGTCGTCCTGCCGGCGCGGCAGGTGGGGGAAGAAGCAGTCAAAGGCGAGCACTCGCAGTCTCGCAGATGCTAGGAATCAAATTGCTCAAGGATTACAAGCAGAGGGACAGCAGCTCGACCATGGCCATGATAGGCAGCTACTAGCTCGAAGAAGAAGACGTGATGAGAGCATGAGCATGAATAGGGGCAGGAGCTGAGGGTGGAAACGCGTGATCCGATCCCTTGTTACGTGCGTGAGGGGAAGTATGAATGGACCAAGAAGCGAACAAAAAGGAGATCCAGGAGGAGATCACGCGCAGTTGGGACCGAGGGGGACAATGATTGGGTGGCTACTCGTGTCTAGCTGTTGATGAGTTTGACATGGCACGGCGAGGAAGGAGCAGGAGCTAGGAGGAAGAGGGCGCGAAGTGGGGGGCGGCAAGCGGGGTTGAAATGAAACGAGCACCAGCCTTGCGCGTGGGTAGCCGACCGACCGGGTCGCGCCGCTGCGCTGTGCAAAGTCCAAAGCGCGTCGCCGTCCCGCCGGGTCCGGGAGCCAATGGGCGTCCGGATCTCCGGCTCTACCAGACTCCCAGCCGCGGCAGGTGGCCTGTAACATCCCAGTTTCAGCTGTGCCGGACAAAAAATTCCAAATTAGGTGCCCGTCCGATTACGGATTAAACATAGGTGCCGGAGCGGTAGCTTTCAGGGAGAACCGGTCAAGCACACGGGAACTAAAATATTCTGCTGCTGCGAGAAGGACAACACAGCGTGGCGTGAGCACGCAACAGCTCACGGAAGACACGTAAACAATCAATGCGTACGCATGATTAATTTGGATAGGGATTCGACGCTACAGTTCTGACCTTGTTGTTGAATGCAAGAACAAAAATACAACAGTGCATTACACTCCGAGACAAATATACCGGAGGCAAACCACAGAGAAAAGAAATCAAGACGGCATTTGGGGGCAAGAAAACAAAAATTACACCTGGAGACACATCTTTGTTTGTTCTATTTTACACCCCAAGAGCACAAGCATATTACACAACATGCAGGCCCGGCTCAGATGAGGAAATGAATTGAGTGGGGGCAGACTCCACTGACCTTGAGGATGGGGGGTTTACAAGCCAGCCATGAGATATATATGGTGTTATCGTCCTGCTGCAGGGAAATCTGTATGGCCATAAAACCTCATCGTAGTTAACTTCATTCCCTTGTTTATAAACCGATGCAAGGTTGCTACCAAGCGGTGCAATCCAATCCCAAATGACCACTGAATGCAGATTCCAACAGAGGGCTCACCCTTATCTCTTCTTTGTTGTCCTTTTGACCTTGATCACTCTTCGGTTCGACTTGTCACCGCCACCACCCCCGCTGCCCAACGAAAAATTCCCACCCTGAAACTCTAGACTGCCAGCGGCTGGGAAGGACGGGTTCTGCTGTGCTGAGCCTTGTTGGCCCCCAAACTGAAAAACCCCAGCTGGCTGGACTGCCGGAGCACCAAATACCGGGGCAGCAGGCGACATATTCTGCTGTCCAAATGATGAAGAACCAAATATTGGCGCTGGCGCAGGTGCCGCCTGACTAGTGTCATCTGCCATGCTGTCTTCGTTCATCTGATCATTACCGGGGGAAGCCATGCCGAAGGCTGTGTTGGTATTAGTCATTCCAAATGAAGGCTGTGGAGACGAGTTCATGCTAGTGTTTGCTGAAGTAAATGAGAAAACTGATGATGGTTGAGATGAGAACGTTGGAGCTGGCTGCGCTCCAAATGCAAAACCGCTGCCTGAAGAAGCTGATTGCCCAAATGTAAATGTGCTGGGTGGTGATGAACTTGAGCCAAACGGGTTGCTAAAAGCTGAGGCTGAAGAAGCTGTGGAGGTGCTGGCAAACACACTCGTACTGGCTACCGTTGATGGACCAGCAGAAGAGCTAGGTGAAGAAAATTTGAACCCAGTACTTGAGCTAGAGCTAAATGGGTTCGCAAACGTAGCTCCAGTTCCAAATGGTGAATTGCCAAATCCAGCCCCTGATGTGGAAGTTGTTGCTCCAAAAGAGACAGTCCCAGGTCCAGATGAGACTCCTGCTCCAAAAGACACGGTCCCAGGTCCAGATGAGGAGGCTCCTGCTCCAGAGGACACGATCCCAGGTCCAGATGAGGAGGCTCCTGCTCCAAATGACATGGCCCCAGGTCCAGACGAGGTAGCTCCTGATCCAAAAGACATGGCTCCAGGTCCAGATGAGGCAGCTCCAACTCCGAAGGGAACAGTCCCAGATCCTGATGAGGAAGCTCCTGCCCCAAAAGAGAAAACCCCAGGCCCAGAAGAGTGAGCTGCTGCCCCAAAAGCTGACGAAGTTCCAGGTGCAGAAGATGAAGCTCCAACACCAAAAGATATGGTCCCTGAACCAGTAGAGGAAGCTCCAAGTCCAAAAGATAAGGTCCCAGAACCAGACGAGGAAGCACCAACTCCAGGAGTCATGGCTGGGAATGGTGAGCCAGATTGTGGTTTTGAACTCTGGGATGGTTGTTGCATTGTTCCCTCTGATTGTGTCGGCTTACTACCAAAGAGTGTGCTAGCAGCTGATGGTTGAGAGGTACTACCAGCAACTGATGATGTGCTGAGGCCAGTAGATTGGGCTGGCGAGCTGAACCCAAAAAGGCTGTTTCCAGAGCTCGGAAATGTAAATGATGGGGTTGAAGCAGACTGTAAACCTGGTGCAGTGGAAGTACTAGATGGTGCAGCCATAGGTATGCCAGCAGCATCACTCGAAGCTGCAACCGGGGAGAAACTAGGTGTAGATGTGACGGGAGAACTCGAAAAGCTTGCAATACTTGATGACACAGGTGAAGTAAAAAGCTTCGATGATGGCTTGCTGGTTGCATCTGGTGCCACAGGTTTCACTTCATCTTTTGCACCCCCTATACCAAATGATATGGTGCTAGCTGCCTTATTCTCAGCAGTTGTGCCATCTGATTTAGCTGATGTTGCCACTGATGAGCCAACCGGAGCGCTGGAAGAAAAACTAAATGCTGTAAATGCAGGAGACAATGAAATAGCTGGACTGCTACTGGGTACAGCAAATATGGAGGTGGAAGCAGCAGAGCTGATAGCAGGTTTATCAGTAGGTGGAGCAGTTTCGAGCTTTGGTGGCAAGTATGAGAAGCCATTGCTCAGGCTCGAAGTAGATGCCGCAGAAGTAAAACGGAGAGGTGCGTTCAATGTTGTTGATGCAGCTGAGGGCAACACCTTGTCCGATGATTTAGCTACATCTTCTGCTTTTTCTGTTTTATCACCTCTCTCTGGACTAGTGCTGGGCAATGTTGTGGGCTTCGTGACACTGGAAACATAAAAAGCAAAATAGATTAGCAGACTTAAAACATTGAAAACAACCGGGCTTACATTCCAGGAGGATCAGCTTTAAGACTATATAGATTTTTTAAATGAATCACTAAGTTTAAAAAAAATTATCTCTCCATTGTCCATCAAGGATCCACATCCAATTACTAACACCAAGTCTAACCAATTTCATGATAATAAATACTCAATCTAACAGTAACACATAAGACATTGCAATTATGGTGCACATTCTTACTACTAATAACGTAAACGGTCCCTGAAACATCAAAAGAGAGACAAGGATATAAGAGCAATCACCTCTGCCCAAGTGTGGATTTGTTTTTTACAGTTGATGTTTCCGAATCTGATGCAATTGACTGCTTGATGCCAAAAATAGAATTTGAAGCACCAGTCTGTTTATCGTCCTTAACTGAAGCAAGTGGCATTGCTGATACACCAGTTGCAGGACGGGTGCCAGGAGGTGCATTTGAGAATGCAAAACCCGTATTGTTGTCCACAGAAGCATTGGGAACTGCCTTCCCAGGATCATTAGATAAAAGCAAACCACCAGATGAAGGGACAGTTTTAGACAGTGATGCTACAGGCTGTTCACTAACCGGAGAACCAGCAATGTTCTTTTTTAAGTTTGGTTCGACCCTTTGCTCTGATATATTTTGTTCAACCTTCTGTTCTTTTCTATTTGAATCAATTTTTTGCTCAGTTGTTTCAACCTCTATCTTACTTGATGGAATAGGGACCTCCAGATCATCATCCAACTCTGGTGAGTCCTTGAAAACATAACGGTAAGAAAAAGGTGTCAGGTCACAAGTATTGGATACATGGCTGCATTAAATTTGATAAAAAAGAGTACACATTTCTCATACCTCTATCACAGCCATTTTAAAGCCTGGCGTCAGTGATTTAGAAGCAGAAACTGAGTTCCCCAAAAGGGTAGGTCTATCAGAAAAGGCAGCTTTTGGCGGTACGTCTTTTATTATATTTAGCTTGTCTTTCTTCAACAGGGAACCATTCAAGTTTGTATCAAGGGGTCCATTTGCACCATCCAAATCTTGAAACTTCAGGGAACTAGATTGGTTATACATACTGCTTGGCCCAGCATCTTGCAAAACAGGTTTCTTTGACATAGAATTACTAGCATTCGGAGTAACAGACTGCTGCTGTTTTGGCGATGGAGCTATTATATTAAGCTGCTCAAATATCTTCTCAGCCATCTTGTTTGATTGAGCAGGTATGGGTGGAATGTTATCACTAGATTTACCATCTCCCCCATTCTTTTCGGATTCTAGGGGTCGCAGAGATTGACTACTCCCAACCAATAGTCTTTTTGAGCTTGAAGACTGAATGGATGTGCTGTCTTCAGTGAAATAAGAACCACTTGTATGGCTAGTAAGAAGGCTTCCTCGAGGATTTGCACGAGTATCTCTAAAAGAAGACATCATATTTGACTTCTGCCGAATTCTACGAATGGGGCCTATAGATCCAAGTTCATTCTCTAATTCAGCCCCACTTCGTTTCAAGACCTGTTATGAAGATGGGAGTATAGTGAGAAAACTCTGGTGCATAAAGTTCAGACCACGCAGAAGTTACATACACCTCAAAGAAAGTTCCTCAATGATGTATCCAACAAGCCTAGATTCCATGATATTATACAAGGATCAATAAAACAAGTTGATATGTTGTCTTCTATCATATAAATACTTGCATGTGGCACATCACGGACATCAGGAGAAAAATCATAGATTTTACACGTTCACAACCATAATTCTGTAACGTATCCACATTGCTTTCTAATATGTGTGTATAATGCAAGAAAAAAATGCATACTTCAGTACTTAAAGCTATGCAGTACTACAAATGTTTAATAAATTACCTGCCTGCCACCAACATGCAAACTTTGTGCTCGTTGGGGCAATGAAGACGTGTTCAAATCGTTGGAATAGTTCTGACCCTACAAGATGCATAAACAAAAAAAATTACTTCCAATAACTTTGGAAGCTCTTCTCAACTCATTAAATGAACAAGTAGAAAATTTCTAGTGCCGTAGAACCAAGAGCATTCTGTGTAGAGCACATACAAATAAATATGTGTTTGTGACCTCTGGTGAAGGAAAAAGGTGATATCCTAGAACTCATTAAGTCAAACCATTTTAAATCTGACCAGCACTGGCCATCAATATTTGTTAAGTATAAATGAAAAGGTGATACAAGTAAACTTAGATGATAATGCAATTTTATAGTAGCATTTACATTTGATTGTCAAAATTATATTTTTGAGGCCATTGCAATGCAAAACTATACTTATCAGAAAACTAGCAACCTACAAGAACCTGACATAATGTGCACTAGATATATACCAACCTTAAAATATGGAGAGCGAGACATTCTATATATCGCTGACCGCCCACGTAATCCCGAAGTCCCATAGCCATTTACAGGGAGACCAGGGTTTTCCTTCCGAAATTCAAGTGGTGCCTGAACAATTGGTGGTCCAGACCTCCTATCATTGGCAATGTTGCTTGCTTCACCTTTATTCTCAAGAAACAATCGGCTCCGCAGACTACTTGATTGGGGTTCCCTCGAACAACGAGAGCTCATATATTGTATTGCGAGTTCTGCAGGAGAACTAGCACCATGATTATGTACCTGTAAAAGTGCAAATTAGATAGGAATTAAATATAAAAGGTAATAGAAGTTTCAGACAACAATACCTAAAAGCAAAGCTACATTTGTTAGCTTCTTCCTAGCTCAATGAATGGTTGATGCTGCAAGTCATCAATTGTATATATATAGTAGTAAACAGTCATACCAAGACAAATTATTATGCTTACTGAGCTACATGCATCCAATCAAACTAGCGATTTTACATTAGTACAGGAAAAAACATGGATCCAACAATCTAACCAGCTTTAACAACATATTCTGGAGTGCAGTAACAACAGGCGTTGAAGCTAATAATCTAAATGTGCATAGGTATGTCATTTGCATCCCTGAACTAAAACTTGAGACCTATGTGTATTTAGGCCCCCAAGGCCCCAAACTAACAGGGATCCAATAGGGAACAAAAACTAGTTACTAGACATGGCATGGGAACTTATTTCAAACATAAGCTCTTGTTTTTCACGTGTTTTTTTATCTGAAACAAATTATAAATGTAGAATTGACAGTCTTTAATTTAAATGAGGTCTTCAAATTATAAGGAGAAAATCTCAGTAATGTTCCATTATTCTCATTAAGCATACACATAACCAAAATTGACCTTAAATAGGGCCTACTGTTTGGTAACATAAAATTGCAGTTCTAAGGGATCTAAGTGATACACAATGTAGACAGGGCGCATCGGCAAGCCTAGGCATAATGGACAGATTACCAAAAAGGCAGTCAGAAGAGAGGAAGAAAATATGAAGAGTAGCTGGGGAAGTTGACGGCCAGGCCAAGCAGCCACCATCTCCCCCACCCCCACCAAGCTCGGCATTGATGGCCAGCACAGCACTCCCTCCAGGAAGGGTGGTGGCAGAGAGGAGGGACACAGAGATGGGATGTGTACCCAGCAGGGAGGGAGCAGTAGCACTGCAAGCAGTACATTTTGGACATCGAGCAATCAGGCAGGTTAGTCGCGAAGAAAAGGGGCATAGACTCGATGGTGCGCTCGGCCTGCCTCTCCTTCCCCTTTCTTCCCTTTATTTATCTTTTTCCCCATTTTCTTTGCTACTTTCTCTGCTGCATTCCACTGTTCCTAGATTGGTGTGACATCACCTCGCCTCAAGCCTTCACCTCCCCCTACCGTCTCAAAAGCCTTGGTGATACACACAGAACTCCAAGGACAAAGGAACTATATTGTACAAGCCTTCCTCTTGTGGCTCTAACTACAACAACAACAACATAGCCTTTTGTCCCAAGCAAGTTGGGGTAGGCTAGAGATGAAACCCAAAAGAGACGAGAAAAGAGAGACACATAAAGGGACATAAAGAGGTCACGGTTCAGGCACAAGACAGAAAGAGGTCATGGTTCAGGCACGTTGATTGCCACTCTCCAAGTGCTCCTGTCCATAGCTAAATCCTTGGAGATATTCCACTCCTTCAGGTCTCTCTTAACGGACTCGTCCCAAGTTAGTTTAGGTCGACCTCTACCGCTCTTTACATTATCGGCCCACTTTAGAACCCCACTACGCACCGGCGCCTCAGGAGGCCTCCGTTGGACATGTCCAAACCATCTCAACCGATGTTGAATCAATTTCTCCTCAATTGGTGCCACCCCAACCCTATCCCGAATATCGTCGTTCCGGACTATCTCTCCTTGTGTGCCCACAACACCAACGCAACATACGCATCTCTGCTACACTCAATTGCTGGACATGTCGCCTTTTTGTAGGCCAACACTCAGCACCGTATAACATCGCCAGGCGAATCGCCGTCCTATAGAACTTACCTTTCAGCTTCTGAGGCACCCTTTTGTCACAGAGGACGCCAGAAGCTTGACGCCATTTCAACCAACCGGCTGAAATTCTATGCCTAACATCTTCATCAATGTCTCCATCCTTTTGTAGCATCGACCCTAAATACCGAAAAGTATCCTTCTTGGCCACCACTTGCCCATCGAGGCTAACATCTGCCTCCTCATGCCTAGTCGCGCTGAAATCGCACCTCATGTACTCGGTCTTAGTCCTACTAAGTCTGAACCCTTTCAACTCTAACGTGTGCCTCCATAGTTCTAACTTCCTATTAACCCCTACCCTACTGTCGTCAACTAGCACCACATCATCAACAAAGAGCATACACCAAGGGATAACCCCTGCCCTACTGTCGTCAACTAGCCCTCTTGTGGCTCTAACTAACAGCATGAAATTTCATGGTATTCAGGCATTGGATAACAGAATTTTCTGTTATTCCATATTCACGAATAACACAAAATTCTTGTATGAGCAAATTGAATCCTTACTTTAACAGCCGGAGAATCATCAAGATCCATATGACGTAATGCTGAGCCTCCGATTCCATCAATCCTGATACTTTCTTCATTCTTTTCCTCACGAGAAACAATTGATTTAGGTGGATCAGACTCAATGGTTCTTGCACGCAATAAGTCTGTAAGACAATCAAACTCAACCCTGCAAAGTAATGCTCGTCATGAACAGCTTCAGTAGCATTGCACAAAGAATACATTGTGAAAGCAACACACAAGCACAAACAGAGGAAAGGCGAAAGAATACATTGCGAAAGCAACACGCAAGCACAAACAGAGGAAAGGCGAAGAGCACACTGCATGCAGCAGTACAACAAAAGGGAATCTCATTTGAAATATGTTTTAGACTGGAAGAGGTGGAACATCACAGAACCAGATAATAGCCACTATACCAGGGGTGAGGGTGAATGCTAGTTATGAACTGATAATTTACAAAATACATTTTAAGAAAAATATAGCAGATTAAACACAAGAAATTGAAGAATAGTAATTATGTAGATACATACTTAGTGAATGTCTTCCGCATTAACAAGTGCTCTACTTCAGACAATGCTTTGTCATCTGATGTGCCAACTATGCTCTTCCCTTTCTCCATTCCACCCTCTGGGATTGGAAGCGAATCCTGCATTGAGTTTTCAAATGTTCTGGTCTGAACAATGGTGAACCAAATGATACCAAATAGAACACAGGCTCATTAAACATAATATATAATGTGTTCTGTTTAACTGCAAATGGTCAGTTGCTACTTACAACATGTGTTGAATCAGGTAAGTCCTGTTTTGGCTCATTATTTTTTCCTGCAAGCACAAAAACTGCGATCAGACCAGCAACAATATAATTTATTAATTTATTTAGAGGTAATCATTACACACATTCGCTAATAAGAATTAAGATCCAACAGTAAGAAAGAATGGGGAGAGTAAGAGAACCCTTTTAGTTCGCATCCACCAATAAAAACACAAGGATCCAATTGGTTAGACACGTCTCGAGCGTTAAAATTTAGACTCTAGCATACACCAATCAATCATTGTGACATATTTCCTTTTGAAGTATATAATCAAATCTAAACAATGCTAATGCACTATATACATAACTGCAAACCACGGTTTCAAAGCTTTCCGTTTCTGCAGGAAAGCTCATGTGAGCTACCACGGCAAAACAACTCGGCTTCATCACGAGCTCACCTCTATGTATCCGCAATACATCTGCCACAGCCAAAATCACCCAAAACCTTACGTAGGTGCTTACCAATGTGAGGTAAACCCTAGCATGCATGGGAAGCCCGAAACCCTAGTCCCAGTCAAAATCACGGACGGCTGTTGCAGATGCCAATCTCAGGGAGCAGAGAGGAGCACAGATGAATCTTAGGCTCACCAGGAGGCGACGACAGCGGCGGAGACGGGGCCGGCGGCGGGGCGAGGCGCTTGCGGAACACCGAGCCGAAGAGGCGCGCGGCGCCGCCCGCGATGAGGCGGGAGGCCGGGTCCACCAGCCGGGACACCCAGCCACCGCTCCCGCCGCCGCGCTCCGCGCCCGGCTCCGAGGATGCGGAAGCCGCTGCTGCTGCAGCAGCGGCCGCAAGGCGGTGCGCGGCGGCGGCGGCGGGGGGCCGTTCGTAGGGCGTGGAGGCGGCGCGGGGCGGCGGAGGACGCCGGATCTTCCCTCCGGCGCCGGAGCCGGCGTACGGGCTCGGGTACATGGCGCGGCGGAGGCGGAGGCGGGGGCGCGGGGTGGAGGCGCGGGGGAGGAAGGGAAGGGGGGTGGAAGGAAAAAGCTAGGGCTTCCGTTCCGCGAGTCGCGTCGCGAGGCCCGTGTGCTACGCAGCCCTCTCCTGTTTCTGTTTCGGTACTCGGGCGGCGTTGTTGGCGTGCGCACAGCGTGGGCAGTGGGCTCGCGTGCGGATGGTAAAACTTCCGTGCGGGCGCCTGCCGCTTCCCGGGCAGCCCATTATCGTTCAGATTTGGTCGTTTGAACGCGATTAGAGCCGTTAATGCAAAGGATGGTTCGAAATTTCGAACACCCTTCCTTTTTGGCGCCGGATATGGCATGGGTGCTCCTTTGCCGTTATCGTGACTAATAAATACTCCCTCCATCCCAAATTATAAGACGTTTGACTTTTTTGACATCAAGTTTGACCACTCGTCTTATTCAAAAATTTGTGCAAAATATCAATTCTTTTATCGTGGCTTGGTATATTAATAAAAGTTCTTCAAGAATAACTTAAATTTGACTATGTTTGTACAAATTTTTTGAATAAGACGAGTGGTCAAACTTGAGGTAAAAAAAGTCAAACGTCTTATAATTTGGGATGGAGGGAGTAGTATCATATTTTATCTGACACATGCAGTTATATGAGTTTGAACATCCAAGTTATCTGACAGATGCAAAGGTTCGAAGTTTGTAGAATAAAATAAAGCGGTGGGAACATGTGTTTAATTTAAATTTTAGTAATGAAATTACTCAACCAAATGTCTTTAATTTGCTTGCACCTTTAGCTCAGAATTCTAGATGTATACATACTAACATGGCCGCTAAAAACCATAGAACTTGTCGATTCAATTTAAGTTCTAAAAGAAAATGAAGTCAGTGCCCTCTAAAATATCAAGGGCATTTAGTATATGAAAAACAACGTTCAATCCTCCTCCATGTTAGTTCAAAGCATGTGCTACCCTTCCGAGTTCCAAATTATAGGTCATTTTCACTTTATTCTAAATTTATCTAAATTCGACCGAAAGTAAAGCAAAAATATATTAACATATGTATCATCAAATTCATTTCATCATATGTACTACGAAATATATCTTGATAGTGTGTTACTTGTTATTGTAGATGTTAATATATTTCATATAAGGTCAGTTCAAATTAGACAATTGGCTTGGAACAAAGCTAAAACAGTGTATACTTTTGAATCAAAGGAAGTACTTAGGTCCCGTTTGGATCCATCCAACTAATAGTTATAGTTGCTAAAAAAGAGTTGTTGTGGAACCAAACAGACCCGACTAATAGGTCAAGTAATTGTTAGCTAGGCACCCATCTAACGCTATACCACTCAGCTAATAGCGGTTAACAGGTTGCCAAAGGTACTTTTGCTCTGCCGCTTACCTTTATCCATGTGCCCTCCCAATAACAAATAGAAGATAAAAGGACATAATAGACAACCACAGATGCATCCACCTTTTAGGCCCCATTTGATTGTAGGAAAAACGCAAGATTTTGATCCCTATGGATTGAGTCGTTTTAGTGTCCTTTGGTTCGTAGAAATTGCTTACAGAAAAACGTAGAAACTCTCTCTCTCTCTCTCTCTCTCTCTCAATCTCAATCTCTCCCTCGTTTGATTTCACAGAGCACATGGGGGAAAACATATGCTCAAACCTCATGTTTCCTTTTTTTTTCATACTTGATCCAAACACCTATTCTGTAAAATTCATGTGTTTTTATTCTTTTGTTTGCATGTGCATTCCTATCTCATTTCTACATTCTTTCAATCAGTGTTTCAAAGGCATTCTTAGCCGGTGAATCCAAACAACACCCAACTGATAGTTAGTCAATTATTGATAGTTATCTAGATAATATTAGTTGTGACTTCACCCAAATTTTGGCTTAAGGCAACGACATTGTATTTAGATCACCTAATCCATATATTTGGTCCTCACAACAGTCAACAGTAGTTGTAGACTTGTAGCAAACCTCACAATGCTCGACCCACACTAGGTACCAAATAGGGGAGAGAAGAGAGGAAGGAAGAACAATAATTATTGCTACCCCTAGGCCATACTGGTATGAGTGGCTTTTGCTACTGTTCCACTATAGAGAGGTAGCACAAGGTCTAGAACTCAGATAGACATATCTATAACTGTGTTCTTTTTTAGACAAAGAAAGTATCTTTTGGACACGTTATGTCTGCCCGAGAAGAAAGTACTCGTCCGTGTTAGCGCTAATTGGTCTACCACTTGCAAACAAAAAGGAACCATTTCGTTGCACGTGGTGCGGTTCGCAACAAAACATTGCCGGCAACGTTATGCGTGCCACGTGGGACAAAGCCTACTGCACGTCTACACGTACTACAGCAACGGCATCCATTGGGCGATGCCTGGCCATTTGTTGCTCCTCCCCGGCGATCCTGCTGCCACACATAGCTGGACGGCATCCAGCCACCTATTGCGCCATGTCTGTCCATTTGTTGCCTTGTACTCAGGCAGCGTGAGGCTCATCAGTTGCACGGCTAGCTGGACGGACAGCAACCACACCGGCCATCCCACCCTCGCCAGGGCATCACAGAACAAAATCAAGTATCAAAAAAAAGTGAACCCATTTGTCCGTTCAAGTTTTATCATTCAGGAAAGACGCATTGAGGGGACAAGACCATAACAGCAATTACCGCGATGTCCATTTATTTATATACATGTAAAAAGCATGGAGCACCAAGCTCAGGTAGGTCCATGATAACACTGTATGTAGTTAGATGGTGAGGTCAGGTGTCCAGCTCCGAACACAAGACAGCAGTTGAACACACATTCTGAGTCATATGGAAGAATATGTTGCACTACAAGGTTCATGTAACTACAGCCATGGCAAATTTGATATCAGGTTTAGATAATGGGGTTTGGTGTAACAAACCCGATGCTGAACCCAAAGGAGATGCAGGTAAGTTCCTCATTGCTGTCCCCCAGCAATTTCATCGTGAGGGTGTAGGAACCCTTCAAGGTAAACAACATGCCACGAAAAGTAATCAGTAATCCAGTAAGCATAGTTTATTAATAGAACTAAATTTTGTGGTGCATTATACTTACTGGCGGGGTGAATGTTGGTAATGTCTGTTGGCTGGCTAGCACAAATTCACCTGTTGCTGGGCAAGGAGTCTCATCACAGAGGTTATGAGTTTCTGAGTGGACGTGGAAAATGAAGTATGCAACATCTATCACCAGTTTCCCTTTAGTGATGTTTTTATCTGTATTCACAAACAAAAACATCTCAGGGGTTATGACTCATGAGTCACGACTACCCTGTATGGGTCTGGCAGGAAGCAACCAGATAAATTCATATGGTGATACAACACACAAAATGAATTACAATGATCAGCAAACTGCAACAGTATAAAACAGGTCATCTAAATGATTTTTCAACTTCAGATTCATCATAGGGCTATATGAAACATTTTCCTGAGGTAAAATAAAAACTAAAAAAATATATGACCCTACGTCTGCAATTCATGATATGATGAACATCCAAATAAATTGTTTCTGCCAGAGCATATAGATTCGATATCTAAGGTTTACCATCCTGCTACCCTAGATATTTGACAAGTCGAGATAGGTATCGTTTGTCTACTCAAGTTTGCATCCTCTGATCCGGTACACACCTACAGGCTAGAATGGAGATTCTAGTGTTTGATGTGTCAGGAAATATGTCAGCAAAATCGCACTAAGCCTCTATGCAAAAGCTTGAGATGTGTCAGGTAATGCGGGCCGAAAAAAAAGAATAATGAGCTTTGCAAAATTCTTTGTGATGTTCTTTCACAATCTAAACAACAGTAGCTGCAGCACAATACACGATAGATCATATATACTCCAAAGGTGACACAGTAGTAAGTCGTTCTGTTGTAACAAATACTAATGGGTAGGTATCTAAGTTTCAAACAATACTATAATATATCATCTAAATGGGGATGATAACCAAGGGTTTGGAATATTTATCAAACTAAGAGAAACAAGATAGTAAAGGTTCAACAAGCGATAAAAGGGTGTCTTAAATGCTAAAATTAGGTGGTTAAAACCCACCAGTTTTTGATGGACTTAATACAAGTTATTCAGGCGGCCGCAAAGGCTCAACATAGTTCTGAACACGACCACCCCCCGCCCCCCCGCCCCCCCCCCCCCCCCCCCCCCAAAAAAAAAAGATCACTTCATAACTTCTTATGCAGGTCTAGAACAGGTGGCAGCACCTAATTTCATTATTCAAACTGTAATCAATCTTACAGAAGGAAGAAAAAGTGTATAGCAAACTAGTTGCTTTGTAGGTTGATATCACCCTGCTTTGTAGAGGAACTTATGAGCACATTACATAAAAGATAACATATCATTTGTAGGAAACTCTTAACCTTTGGTCGTAGAGAAACTTATGAGCACATCACATAAAAGAAAATAAATCATTTGTAGGATACAACTAGTACACTAAAGCAGTCCTCATTGACGGAAATACAGGCTACAAAAGAAAACAAGAAGTTCAAAATAAGAGAAATCGCTGATCTGGCATGCACACATGCATATGAATTTGCAACATACACTGTTTTGTGCTTCCATGTGAAAACCATCTATTGTCAAGAACACTCCAATACTGTTTTGTGCTTTTCTAGATTGTAGCAACCATTCCAACCAATTCTATGTCCATTACCATGGGCGGACCCAGGCCTACCCTAGATCTTAACCAAAATTACTAGTACTAGTTAGATTTAGAAAGTCCAAATTTAAAAAGTCCAACATTCTAAAGTACTTTGTCAGTCTTCAGACCATCCCTCCTCTCGGCTAATACTCGCTTGTGCTTGATATCCGCTAGGTCTAGATTTTGTTTAGGATTATACCATATTGAATGCAAGACATTTTTGCGAGGCATACCCTGGGTTCAAATTCTAGGCCCGCCACTGTGCCTCTTTGTTGTGTTTGGTACACCAGAGACCAGACAATATTGTGAAACAGGAGCAATGCCGTAGAAACGCTCATCAGCGTTACAGTTAACAGCTCGGATTTGATCCCACGAGAAGCATATCCAATCTGAGACAATGGCTACACAGGAATTCCTCGCTCGAACTAACTACCAGATGCCACATATACGTTCTGAATCCCTAACCCGCAACACAGAGTCTCCGTCGCAACGGATAGTGACTGGTTACCTGTGGAGGCGGAGATCTTGAAGGTGGCCGGCTCCCCCCTGACGACGGGATCGGGGACGACCTCCACGCCGCTCACCTTCACTGGGTAGTCCCGCCCCTTTTCTACAGACAAAGCACGAAATCATCACCATCAGAAAAGAAAAGCTCGAAAGCACAATCCCGCAAAAACAACTCTCGAGACGCTGACACTTCTAGAGGCGCGCTTACTGCAGTACTCGATGGCGGTGGCGCTGCATCCGGAGGGGAGGAGGAGGAGCACCGCCGCCGCGGCGAAGAGGAGGAGGTGGCGGCGGTTGAGGTGCTTGGGCGCCATCACTGCAGGCGGAGGCGGGCTCTCGCAATCCGGAACCTGGAGCAGTCGAGCTCGAGCAGATGGATTAGCAGGTGACGCCACGAACTCGATGCAGATGCGGTTCCAGTGCTTTGACGCATGTCGGCGACCTGTTTCAATTGTTGGGAACTGAGGTTTGCATCGGGTTGGGCTGGGCTATAAATTTTCCGTGCCGCCAGCCCAATATTTGTAGCATCCGAACATTTTGGGACCCTTTATACGGTGCATCTTGGGTCAGTCTAATGCTAGAGATTTCCTGAAAACAATAATGTTGTCTCAAAATCTTGCCAGTCAAACTCCAAATTTTATGGAACTATTCCTCTCTTTCGTAGTTTCATACACAGAGGAAAAGCTTTTTACATAACGCTACGTACCTCTGTATGAGTATTGATGAGATATTTTATTCATCATTTCAGTTTTGTGTTCTTCATACATCACTCGGATAATATCTTGCAGGAATGTCTTAATGCTATGTATATTCCGGTCCGGACAAAATCTTTGCAAATCTGTTCTTAAATTTGTACTTCTGATTCTGCGCAGACAGTAGTCTCAGGACTCAGGACCTCATTAGATGGGAGAACAAGGTTTGCAGGTTGCAATAGATGTTGGCAGTGGATTGATAATTGTACCATGGTACGCTTGGAATATTGAAAGAGCAGAAAGTCATCGCCATTTAAACATTGCTCCCTCTGTTCCAAAAAAAAGAATACAATTCGCCATTTAAACAATGTACTAATTGGGATTCAGACACATATCCTCGGGACTTGTTACATGACTTCTTCAGAGTTTCATGTGTCTGTCGTAAGGAATAATAACATGCATCAGATGATCAGAGGTATACTCGTGAAGCTTATGTCAGAATTACACTGGTAAAGCACGACGAACTTAACTGATTTACATGTGCTTTTCAGTTGCTAATTGCCACATTATTACCTAAAGAAACGTTATTAAATGCCAACGTTATTGGTTAGTTTGCCCTTTACTGCTGTAAGGTAGGAGTACTAGTGAATCCAATGCCGTGTCTTTTGGAAATGTCCCATGTACTGCAGATCATCACGAGTGATTCAAAATAGCTATAAAGTCTTTTGATCGTAGCAATATCGTGTACAACATTTGGAAATGGCATGTATATTTTCATCGTATATTATCAAGAGTCGTAATATTTCCAACTAACATTTGTTGACCTAAGAACCTCAAAGCTACAGCTTCTTTGACATAATGACATGTATCATAGAACTACAGCTATTTTGACTTCTCATGAAACGACGACTCTTGATAAGATACGATGAAAATAGTGTAGTTTCGTGAGAACGTTGTAGCTATGTGGCCTTGTCAAAATAGTTGTAGTTTTTTTACCGATACATGTCCAAAATAGTTTTAGTTCCTTGAAATTTACTCTTCTGAAAATGGCCCCCAGATTTCTATCCTTCAGGTACTGCATGCCTTCAGGGAGAAATTATGTCTGGAGGGAAAGTTTCAGCACAACATTTGTCAATAGTATTGTTTCCTTACCCAATTACCATCTATTATGAAATCAGTTCGTCTGAATTAGAGAAATGAGCTGGTTTAGATGGGTCACTGTTGTTTTATTTAAGATCAAATTAGAAGTTGCATTTCTGGGTACATTGAAGAGCTGTAGGCAAAAATTGAACCATTAGCCTTTGTCTTGTACAGCATGCATCATTATTCCTTTATTCACATTCGACTTCGAAGCAAGAACAATGAAATTTCCACAGGAGTTGACCCAGCAATCCTGGGATAAAAGGGGGCTGCATGTAGTACATCGATTATAGGTCAAGGGCATCTTCTAGGACCATTGGTTGATATTCTATATTCATTAAGTACTTGCCTAGTAGAACTTTAAAACTAATCAAGTTGTAGGCTTGTAGGAGAGGCTGAAGTCTGAACCTCCTAGTCTAATTCTTTGTTTTATTACTTGACCCCAGAAGTCAAGAACATTGAAGCAACTGGGAGCGGTGAAATCTTTGTACAGAACAGTTTGAAGTCATGGATCAGAGTATAGGGATGAAATCAATCTCCTTTATATCCAGAAATTATATTCTGAGAGAATGATATAAACATTTTTCAGGAATCTTTTAGATTACTGCACCCAATTTTTTTATCACCAGGAATTCACATCGATCTTGTTGGGACCTGGGAGCAAGTTCCTTGCTGACGGCTGCAAAACATAAATCGCGGTTCCATATAATTTGAAAGATTCCTCAAATATTTGTCATCCGTACAGAATCCTAATTCAAGCTATGCATTTTCATCAAGGAGAAAAGAAAAATACTCTGAACCCAAATTTACAATTACACCCAAGAAAAAATTATTCTAATTCCTACTAGTATCCTGGACATTTTCGTCCATTCCAATCTGGCAATTCCACCACATTACATTTTGTGGTAGTGGTATAGCAGTATGGGCAAGAAAAGCAAAGAATTTTTAGAAGAAGAAGAAGAAGAAAAGAAGCCGGTCCGTGCCTGCTGTCACGAGGACATCCTGGCCATTGCCAGCGGCGTGACCTCGGCGAGTGGCGTGGGCATGGGGCTCGGCACCGGCGACGTCCGGCACACGGGGCATGTCGGGTGGTGGCGGAGCCACGGGTCGACGCACTCCCGGTGGAACAGGTGGCCGCACTCGGGCAGCTTCCGGAGCACCTCGCCGTCGCCGTAGTTGTCGAGGCAGATGGAGCAGCACGTGCACGTGGTGCCCTTCTTGGCGCCGGCCTTGGCCTCCTTCCTGGTCTCACCGTACACCACCTCCGGGTACCCTTTGAGCGTGGCCTCGTCGATGCCGAGCTCGACGTCGTCGTGCGCCACTTCGCCGCCGACGGCTCCGTCCCGGCCGCCGCCGTGGCGCCGCCGGCGCGACGGAGCAGCCTCCTCCGCCGCGTCGACGGGCGTACGCGTGCAGAAGTAGGAGGCGAGCGTGATGGTGGTGATGAGCAGGAGGATGCCGACGGAGACGCCGACGCCGTAGCCGAAGCCGCCGATGCGGTCGGTGCTGAACATGCCGCCGGAGCTGACGTCCGCCGGTGTCAGCCCCACGGGCGGCGTCCCGCCGGAGCTCATCGCGGCGTACGTGCCGAGCTGGCTGGCTGGCTACCTCGATCGGTCTCGGTTTCTTGGCCGGCCGGCGAGCTAGGCGGCTAGCTGAGCCAAGTGGCCACGCACGACACGACTAGCTTAAACTGGGCGAGGTGAGGCGTCGGCGTTGGTGTTGGTGCAGACAGCGATCCGTGCCCCTGCTTTGGATCGTTTGGTGCGGTTTTGTTTGGGTTTGAAGGGAGGAGGAGCTGCTCGGATCCGGAGTAGGGGAGGTTGCGACGTCAACGCTGTGCATGTCGCGGCGCTAGCGCGGAACAGGAGAAGGGCAAGCGAGCAGGAGAGGGAGTAGTATATAGATGGAGAAGAATGGGGGCAATGATCTCGAGGTCAATGCGTCGGTTTGCTGTTTTTTTATAGGCCTGTTTCCTGCTGGTTTTGCTCGCGTATTTTGTTTGAAAAAAAACAGCTTGTCTCGGTTTGTTTAGTTCCTGAAATATTTTGTGAAACGCTACTGTAGTATTTTTCATTGTTATTTGGTAATTAGTGTCCAATCATGTCCTAATTAGGCTTAAAAGATTCGTCTCGTGAATTTCATCTAAACTGTGTAATTACTTTTATTTTTTATTTATATTTAATGCGTGTCCAAAGATTCGATGTGACGGAGAATCTATTGTTTTTTCGTAAAATATTTTGGAACTAAACATGGTTGTGTTGCTGCACAACTTGCTGATTTTGTCAAAGGTGATCAGTACAATGGGATCATGTGTGCAGGTTGACTTTCTTTGGTTATTATTGATCTGAAATTGTGAATTGTGCAAAGCATATGCATGTAATTTGGGTTTACATACTACAGTAGTGAGTTCACATAGCGCTCAATGCGATCATGTGTGCAAGCTCTATCTTTCATTATTTTTTTTCAAATGTGAATTGTGCGAAGCTAATTTGAGTTTACAAACAATACGTAGTCAGTAGTTCATATCGAGCCAACATACAGCAGCACGGTACTCGAAGTTGATGGTCAGTAGTGCACCAACGTACTCCCTCGTCCACGAAATAATGTAATCATCACATTTCGAGGAGTTAAAGGGTTTGAATTTTGACTAAAGTTATATAAAAATATTAATATTTATGATACAAAATAAGTATCATTAAATCAAGTATAAAATATGTTTTCATACTAAATTTATTTAGAAGCATAAATGCTAATACTATTTACTATACATTTGGCCAAATTGAGCTAATTTAACCTGCATGAATCCTATAGTTGCATTGTTTTATGTACGGCGGAAGTACATCCCGATGCAAATATGGTGCTTCATGGGAAGGTGCCACAATCAATTACAGGTACGAGGATATCGTAATGCATGCATGAGAAATGGTACAGTATAGTCCAAAGTCAAGAAAAAAACATGAACTGAAAACTTTTTAGATGCGAATGCTTGATCCGTGTACTTGCGGTGGAACCTGCAAGTTTAAGCCATTGGCTTTACACGGATGTTCGTATTTTTCTAAGTTTATTAGTGGTATAGGCGACGGGACACCGAGATGTTTGTAGTGACTGGATCTCAAGATTTGTCGGCTTAGTTTCTCACAAATTTTCATGAGGATAAGGTGACTGTATATGGGTTTGTTTGGTTTGTGACCTAGTCCGCGAAGCCCGTCTCTAGACAAGTCGATCCATCCCTATAGACGTTGGAAATCGATGGTCGGGTGAGCTGCCTGGTCCAGTTATGTTTCTTAATCTTTTGTCCAAATAAGCCCTATATATGCATAGGTGAGCATGTTCATACGTGTTTCGCAGAGGAAAAATGGAAAGAAAAATGTCTTCTACGGTGACACAGTGATGTCATACGGGGCCTCTTCTTTTGTGTGTTACTAAGAGCAGCCCCAACGCTACACGCTGGCTGTTAGCCCTAGCCTCCACGTCTGCATAAAGGCTCCATATCACACCATGTAGTTGTTCCGCAGGTGTTCGTGTTATCTTGCAAAAGCAGCAGGTGCTTCCACTGACAAAAGCTGGAGGCACACACTCAATTCACGTTGTGAACAAAGTCACTGGGATCCTCATCACGCGCTTTCACGCTTTGAGGCTGAAATGGGTACCAAAGTATGACAAAAGCCAAAGCAGCTTTTCAGTATGGTGCCATGGGAGATGTATAGCCTCATTGATGGCTGCCTACTTGGCCTTGCACCTTTTGGCCGAGGCATATGGCCTTGACGGCTTGCGTTGTTGCTGCCCTAAATGTCGTCCTCTCAGGTGGAATGGATAAGTCGTGAAAAAAGGGACTGATCCAATATATATATATGATTGCTTTGTGAAAGCATAATCTACGGATGGTACCTTACTGCCTTAGAAGGCAAGGTCATCCGACTTGTCCAAGTGCGTGCAATCCTCAAAGAGTGACATGCGAAGTGCACTTCAAGTCGTCTGAGTTCCGGACTTCTTTGTGTGGCATGCTTGCCTTTTCTCACTCCTGTCTATCATCGTCGAAAGAAATATTTTTGCGTCCTTTTTTCTGAGCTTCAGAAGTCGATCGGTCCTTGTCATGCCTCACGTCAGAGCTAATCTTTTCCATGGATTATGTCAGGGTTGTTTAATGTTACTCGTCTGGAGTGACCCTTTTTCCACAACCTCAAGTTAACCATTATTATTCACACATTGATACAACCGTAATGTTAGGTATAGGGTGTCCGTCTGCCCGGACGGTGCTAATGATGGGCCACGATGCAGCCCAACAACCACATCTTATCTACTCATCCATCCGCTCTAAATTTACTTAAAAAATCAATCCATTCTAAACGAAAAAGAAGGGAAAAAAACTCACTTCGGCCCCGTTCGGCTGAAATTATAAGCTGGCTGAAAAACACTGTTGGCTGATTTTTTATGAGAGAAAAATATTGTTCTGGCTGAAAAAACAAGCTAAATAAGACGGATTATAAGCCAGATGAACAGGGCCTTCATCACAACGCCACGACAGCTCTCCACGACGGCGCTCTCCCCCGTGCTTCCCTCTCCACCACGCCTTCCTCTCCATCATGCATGCTTGTTCAAAGTGTTTCATATGTTTTAGACGTATGTTAGCGTTTTGATCTGGATGTTGCATATGTCTCACACATATATTGTAAAAGTATGTTCTAAATGTTTCAGCTGTTTTATTCTTACGTTGCAGTAAGTATTTTATGTTACAAGTGTTTTATCTGGATGTTGCATATGTTTCACACATATATTGTAAGTGTTTGTTCTAAATGTTTCATTTGCTTCAGAGTTATGTTGCATTCAAGTGTTTCATGTTGCAAACGTTTTGGGTTTTATAGGTATGTTTAGAGAGTCATGGGGCAAGACCGGGCGCTGGGGAAGGGGCCCGACGAGCCAGGAGCTGGCAGATGGGGCGCACGGCGTGTCTGGGGTCCTGCAGATGGGGCGTGCTCGTCCTCGTCTAGGCTCCCGAGTCCCGTCCGCGCGGAGAGAGAGGATGGGATCAGAGGAAGGAGTGGCGGGCGCAGCCGGAGTGCACGAAAGGGGCGAGGTGAGGCAGACGGGAGCGGGACGAGGCAGACGGGGGACGGACGTGCACGTGCAGCAATGATACGGCGTAGCAGCAGGCCCGGACGGACGGGCTGGGACAGCAGCATGCACGATACGTCCAGGCGCGCTCATCTGCTTCGGACACATTTGTGTGGCATGCTTGTCTTTTCTCACTCCTATCTATCGCCGAAAGAAATATTTTTGCGTCCTTTTTTTTTTTTTGCTGAGCTTCAGAAGTCGATCGGCCCAAGTTATGCCTCACGTCAGAGCGAATCTTTTCCATGGATTGTGTCAGGGTTGTTTAATGTTACTCGTCTGGAAATGACCCTTTCTCCACAACCTCAAGTTAACCATTATTGTTCACACACTAATATAAACAACCTATCAGGCTATCATACAAGAGGCCTACCAAAAATTACACGAAAACTGCAGCCACGCAAACGACAGGTAAAGATGGCAAAAGTTCTTGCTTCACACATCAGGGGACGTCAGACGTTCATCAAGAGCTAGCGAAATAAGTAGACCTCTTCTCCCCTACCAAACCTTACCTCATCTTGCCAAATGCCAATCGATTAAAGCTGTTGTTTTTTCGAGGAGGACGCCGCAGCCGATTGCTACTCTGGAACTGAATCTTGGTTGCTGTCCAGAACAGAATGATGGATCCTTGCTCTGTGGGTTCGTCTGACTTCTGAACTTTCCGTTGCAACGTCAGAGAAGGTAGGTTGGGTTGAAGAAAATGTCTGGTCAGTTACTAAGTCTGGAAGGTCAACGTACGTCCAGAAAAAAAAGGAGAAGCACATAATTAAACTAGTTTGTTTGGACTTTGATTGATGGAATTTGAGTCGAATTGTGTGGGTCAATGCAATTGTTTAGTATGCCCTACTAGTTGAGCAGCCTAAGCCTAGCAGTTGCAGATAGCACAACCTCCTCCAGCGATGCTCTTCCCCTGATGCTTCTCCCCTCCCTGCATCATCGTCATTCATCCAGTACTCGTTCCAGTTGGTCAGTTGGATCAAGCAAAGGTTTTTTTTATTCAATCATCAAGAAAATTAGAATTCCTCCAGGGCGTTGTTGAGCAGGTGGTGGCTAGGTCAGGTGACAGCAGGAGATGGCCCTACGAGCCTGCGAAAGCTCGCTCAACGGCCAACTGAGCTGAAGGCATGCACGCGTCGCCGTCGCGGGGTTTGAACTTTGAAGTCGCACGCTTGGCGGCCGCAGCCACCGCCACAGCATCAAGTACCACACGTTTGCATTGACATCACAAACCGGAGAATCTTGGATTCGTAAAGAGAAGATAGACTGCACGGAATCACAGATTAATGATGCTAGAGAAGAATATTGCTGTTGAAAGTTCATGAATGCGAGCTGAACTGAACGGATTTATATACGAACTTGAGCCGTGCTCGACCATGAATGAGTTCGTCTTCATGACCTCTAGGTCCGTCTCTGAACTTAATGTACGACGAATTCTTGGCTCTGTACGAACAGATCATGATAGAGAAAAATGGAGGCAAATAGGTGGTAGAACCGTAGAAGTAGAACGGCGGCGTTTTATGGGCTGCTACCATGCTAAGACTACCCGCACTCATGGACCTCTATATTCATCCTCTATACGTCCTAGTCAACAAGATTATCTCCTCTATACTTAATTCTCCCGCACCCATCCATCCTCTATCCACTCTATCCACTGTGGGACCCACTTGTCACTTTATCTAAATATATCCATGTGTGATCTAGTTTTGAAGGATTTATTGAGACGAATTTAATGGTGAAATCGAAATTTAATTTGGATTTTTGGTTTGTGAGTTATAGCATTTTTTCCTTTATTTAGCTAGTGGGACCCGCCACTATAAAGTATAGAGTAAGCACAGTACTACTCTAAATATAGAGTGAGATAAATGATAGAGTATCGTTTTAAAGTACCTAATGCAGCAGTTTTTACTCTATATTTATACTCTAAAGCTTTAGAGTATTGTTTTAGAGCCTGTGCACGTACTGACGTAACAGCATTTAGCAACCACGAGAGAACACATGTGCCCACAGCAGTACCCGAAGGAGATGAATTGGGTTTCTATGATTTTATAGCAAAAGATTAGAGGTTTTTCTTTGTGTGTGTGTGGCAAACTCACTTAATTATTCTGCTCAAGGTAGCAAAGTGTGGGTAAAAGAGTTGTGAATCTCAGGTTCCATGTCCACTTCAGCACGGTATAAAGAGTTTAAAACGCACAAAATAAACGTGAAAAGTAAAGAGGAGGTTAGAAATATTTTTTCCTAACGTGTCGGAGAGTCGACTCTTCACTAGTCATTATTGAAGCAACCGTGCAAAGATATAGTCTATCTTGATTTGCGCTAGGACCAGGTGTTCTCTAATGGTAACATATTCTCTACTCTTAATAGGTGGATTTCTCAACGATTACAAGCTTGTTGAATAATATCTAAGATTAACAAGAAAAAAAAATACTCGCTTGACCAAATCCTAGCCAAAGCGACAGTGGATGCACACTTGCTTCTTCATAGGCACTAGTAATTAATCCCTTTAATCTTCAATTAAGCACTTAAAACCACTCTTGTGATTCTCTCTTGCGAACTATCCTAGTTGGGAAGAGATAACCTTTTGACTCGTAGATGGTATATCTATACCTAATAATAAAGAGACAAAATTTCAAGCTCTTTTATTTCGTCCATCCATTTGTTTGGTCCGTCTTTTCCTAACTAACTTCGTGGACAATGAAAAGTTTCTTCTGTCCGGACTTATATATATAACCCGTGCTTATACAAGTTAGAATAGATCTTATCTAGCGCGATACGGAGTCTGATTCCAAAACGTATTGCACCTTATAAGTTGACACCTAAATTTGAAAAAAAGGCCGGAGGTCCTAGCTACGTAGTGACAGAAAATAACATAGTCTCCGCATCGATCTCCATAAAGAAGACCTGATCAAATAGAAATTTGGGATGGTCACGGAAAAAGCCGCTGGACCAAGTCCGTTTACTATTAATTTTGGACAGTGGTGACTAGAACATAATACATGGTATAACGTGCACAAGAAGGCAACAGCAAGGTACACGTATGTGATATCCAGGTTAGGAGTTTGTTAAAGTCCGAATATAATTATGAAAAATCAACGTGACTAATCTAGCTCAAAAATTTTATATTCTATTATGTATACCGAAAATGCTAGCTGCCCTATTACATGACTAATCTAGCCCAAGAATTTTATATTCTATTCTATATATCGGAAATGCTAGCTGTCCTATTATATAAATATAAAGGGTGACGGCCGATTAAGACATCCAACACCCAATTGTGAAAAAAACACATCTATTACTTTTATCTTCTGCCTCGAGCTTTTCCAACCCCTACTATCCGGCGCATCTCTCGACGAGATATGACCGCATTCTAGGTCGACTAGCCGATCGTAGAACACCCCATCACGCGTTCTTCTCAGGGGGGTTGTTCATGGGTTTATCGGGCGAAGAATGAGCGTCTGATCGGCCTCGTCAACCTGCTGGTCGGTCTCACCGTTTGGATTCATGGAGATTCAAGGAGGTCGGGCCGCAGACGTCTATCCAGCTAATACGATGAAATAACAACGCGCTTTGATCCATGGGACATGGAAGAAGGAACAGACGTCTATCCAGCTAATACGATGAAATAACAACGCGCTTTGATCCATGGGACATGGAAGAAGGAACATGCTAGCTTCACAGGGAGGGGCCGTTGCCGACGACATGGTGCACGCGCACCCTGAGGGCCACCCCGCCTCCCGCAATTGTGAGACGCGTTGCCTGCATGGTGAGCAGCGGCCCCGGCAGCAAGCTCATGTTGAGCTCCGGAATGAGGCGCACCAACATGAGCACATCATGGTCGTCGCCCGCGAGGCGGCGTACGTCAGCGTCACACTGCGTGGCGATGAACCTGACGCAGTCGTCGTCGCCACCGCCGCCGATGGAGCTACAGACGGCGATATCGTCGATGTCCGCAAGGTAGTAGAGCTTGCCGGTGAGCGGGACGTGGATGGCCAGGGACGTCGCGAGGGAGGATCGAAGGGAATGGAGGATGGTGTCGAAGGGTGGCAGATGGTCGCCCTCGAAGAGCATGAGGTGTTGCAGCAGAACCAGAATCCACTGCGCCTCCATGGCGAGCTTGATGCTAGGCTCGGACGGCGGCGCGTCAGCCGTCATAGTGACGTAGGTGACGTCGGTGATTGTGAAAACCGGAGCCATGGGTTCTGGGCGGTGCCTGACTGCCTGAGCAAGAACTGTGCCAGATTAGAACCTTGTGTAGCAACCTTGTGTAGCTTAATTGCTTAGCATCGTTGTTGGTGTTTGCTTGACCTCAATCCTGAAGTGTGTGGAAGCTGTAGACGAACCCGGTTGCATCTCGCTGGCGGGTGGCGGCTGAGTCCCGTAAGGTGTGTTTGCATCGCCTGACTCCATCTCTATGAGTGCGAATGGATGAATCAATTGTCCAATTAATTAAATCAAATAATTAAATAATATAAAAATTAAAGTTAAAATATTTACAAGTAAATATTTCTTTATTTTCGAACCGGATAATTTTTTATCAATGTTGTATTTTATTTCAATACAACTAAGTAGGACTTTATCATATAATGCCCTAGGATGTCATTGTCATTATAAATAAGTTATAGCTTTAAAATTTTGTAAAAATAGTGGAACATAAATAGATATATAATATTTTGTTGTCATTTTCTATGAATGTTTAATTTTTTTTTCTCCCGTTGCAACGCACGGACCTATTTGTTAGCATAGGCCTAAGTCTTGAAACTCACCGTTGCAACTAAAAATCAACGCATCAGGTGCTCAATAACTGTTAGTATCCCATCTCTATTGTCCCTAGATAGTATAGCATTCGTTGTTGTTCATTGATTGTTGAAAAACACTCTTTGGTGTAATTGTCAAACCCACGTGTTTTTTAATCAGACACCGTGACACGTTTTTCATTAAGCGGATGCAGAGTGTTACAAGTCACACATGACTCGTAAGTAATCAAAGGATTACCGGCGTAGTTCTAAAGATACACACAAGCAACAAGAGAAAACAGGAGGGAGGACCCTCAGCCTCAAGGCCCTAATAGACTAAGCCTACGTCAGGATGACAACAATACAATGGTAGCCTACAGTATAGTGAAACCACAATGGCGACGAGGCGAGCTTCCAACAACAGTGGCGACTAAGTATCCACCGGGGAAAGGACCAAACGGCTCGGCGGCTAAGCATCCGCCAAGGAAGCCGATACGACAACAGCGGTAAAGTATCCGCTAGAGAGGAACCACAGCGGCCAAGTATCCACCGGAAAAGAGACGTGCAACGGTAGCGGCAAAGATCCGATCAGTGCCAGCAACACCGATGGCAAAGTATTCACCGGACAGGAGTAATGGACCGTGGCGGCAAAGTATCTGCCGGAGAAGTGACAAGGAAGTGGTGAAGCATCAACCGAAGAAGCAACCACACTATAAGGCAACACACAGGCATTGAAAGACATAAAGCGCGCACAGGCTCAACCCAAGAAATTCCACCGCCAACCGGATGACGCAGCAACGACAACCACACGCACCACCGAGGAGGCAACACCTCCAAGGATATTCAGAGGCAACACCTCCAAGGAGGGTTGCGACGCAGATAGCGTCGTCGTTGCCTGTTCAGCTGGGACCAGGTTTTCACCCCGAAGATCTGCGCTAGGAGGAAAGGAAGGTGCGACGGCACATGCCTCTACGGAGGGAAACGACACCCAAAGGACGTCGCCATTGTCAGCCAGATAGCAAGGCTTTCGCCTAACACCTACTACAAGGACGCATGCAACGAGCAACCGCCCAGGGTCCGCGCAACCTAAAACCGGCCGATGCCAGCGCTGCCGCGGGACGAAGCAGAGGCTAGGACGCAACAACAGGTGGGCACAGCTTGCCAGATCTGTAGCCGCGCAGCACCAGACTGCCCCCATCGCACAGGTGCCGCTCTCAGCCGGTCACAACCGTCACAGCAGGTAGACAGCCGCCGCCAGGCCACAGCCAGCTGAGCAGGCACACGCTTTGGCCACCTGGCTGCACGGACGCCATGTGCGTGCGCAAGGCCCAGCCGGGTACTGGCCCAACCAGGCATTGGGACAGCAGGAGAGTCGTCGCCAGGCCGCAGCCAGCCGAGCAGGTGCAGGCTCCGCCGCACTGACGCCAGCTGAGCACCCTACCTAGCCAGCCACAGGGGCTGCTTGAGATGAGCCGACCGCTGCCGCCTCTGCCACAGCCGAGCGTGGGGGCAAGGCAACACGCACGAGCCGGCCACCGCCCCCGACTGGCCTCCGCCGAAGCTGCAAGCGCCGGCTGGAAACTAGCCGTCTCGTCTCCTCCATAGGCGCACGAAGATGTGCGAGCTCAGATCTGGCACCGGGAAGAATAGATCAAGGCAAGACCTAGCCGGATCTGGCCTTTGGTGGCTGGCGATGACCTCACCAACGGCGGAGACGGCGGTTGGGTCGAAGCTGGAGGGGTGGAGAGAGAGAGAGGAGCGAGGGGAGAAGTGAGGTGCGGATGGCCGCCCCTTTGGGAGCGCTGCTGCAGCCGCAACCGCCGCTCGTCGGAGAGTCGCCTCACGGAGGAGACGACGCAGGGGTGGGGTGCCTTTGTTACTATGTCAAATGCCTCTATCGATCCCCTCGAGTGTTCTGTCCTTAATTTCTAGCATCCTAGGTTGTCACTAAGCTACTATGCTAGATTTCATAAATGTGATGCAACCACACCTTACACCGCTTAGGATCGACTAGGCTCAAATACTAAGGGCGTCCTCAACAGGAAAAATCAAATCGCCAACGAGCTGGAGATTGGAAACAATAAAGAATAGGAAAACTATACCATGTCTATGCCTAGAGCAGAGGGACCGAGAGAGGGACATTTCTAAGAGTCTCTGCGAGATAGGCGAGATGAGAAGCGCTTAGCGCGGTGCTCTCTTTCGTCCGCAACCAATCAAATCTCACATGTGCTAGCGATTTAGATGCCATTGGGAACGCCCTACCCTTCGCCCTGTCATAATACAGCCAAAAGAAGAAACAAAGATCCGGTATACTCTCAGTACCAAACGACACTTCAAATAACTTTTGTTTGTCTTTAACCCTCGTGCATATCCTTGGCACCAATACTGATAAAACCCATAAATACCAATATAATCCCACCAAGATTTCCGTTTTCAAAAACACAGGTTAGTGATCGTGATTTGATTGATCACCAAAATCGAATTAGAGATCTATAAATGCTTCCAAAGCACAGCATGCAACCACCACTATCCACTGGATTTGGGCCAACATGAAGCGTTGGAAGCTTAGGTGCAAGGCTATGTTGAGCCCACACGGGCTATACTCCATCGCTAAACCATACGGAGTAGAAAGCACCTGGGCTTAATTCGTGGCGGTTCGAATCAAGTATTAGCAAGGCAAACTTGAGCTGTTACTCGAAGTTTTTGCTTGGTGGCAGCGGCAGGGCGTTGCTGGATACTGTAGGCAGGTAGCTAGAGCTGGGTCAGGTCAGGTGACAGCAGATTGATTGGAAGGTTTGTTCCGGAGAAGCCCGGGCAGAACGAGATCCTCAAGCAGTAGTATCCTCTGCAGTGCTTGCTCGCATTTGCTTTCTTCGACCAACTGAGCTGAAGGCATGCGCCAGCCCGCCCCGGGCCCCGGCAAGTACCACCACACAGTTGACATCACAAACCAACCGTGATTCCGTGAATAATCCGGTTAGCACGTAGTCGCTTACTGCTCACGGATTACAAACTTCAGGCTGACATGCTCATGGTTCTCCAAGTTCAACTTCTAACTTAATGCTCAATGAATTCTGGGCACTGTACGAACAGATTAGAATTGAGGAAATAGCCGGCACTGTCAGGTTCAAACTGCTAAACCAAATAAGTACTCCCTCCGTGGTATTCATAAGTTCAACTAAATTTATAAAAAATATTAGTAACATTTGTATCTACAGATAAGTTTATTATGAAAATAGATTCAATGATATATTTAATGATAATAGCTATGGACTACAAATTTTAATATTTTTTATATATATTTGGTTACAAATTAAAAATGCTTAAAGTACATCTATAACGACTTCAATTTTGGTGGGATGCTATGCTCCTGCTAGTATACAACCTATGATGCGAACGTGTAACTTGTAAGGTACTCCCTCCGTTCATCTCCGTTTAGAAAAGGATCTAGTTTAAGAATAATAACATAAAAAGTATTTGCTATCAAATAAGTGTTATTGATTTGTCATGAGATATATTTTTATAGCATATATGTTAATATTTTTATCTATGTATTTAGTGAAACTTTAGATACTTTTAAAAAATACATCTTAAATTGTACTCCCTCCCTCCAAATTATAAGATGTTTTGGCCTATTCTGGTATAAATTTTTTAGAGCAAACTCCCTATCCGATCTATACTATAAAAGAGCGAAGGAATTAAAAAATACCTGTTACTCGGCAATTCCTACCCACCCTATGTTTTAGCCCTTAGATCATAGATCCAACACATCTAATCTCCCGTCCTAACCTGACAAACGGACCCCGCCGGAAAACTTTTAATTCTTTACGCGTGTTTATGCTGTGTTTCCTCATATCGCTATTTTTTCACACCAAAAAGAATACTCAGCCCACCTATACGTTACGAACAATATCGATTCATTAGTGTCATATGCACACACGTATAACCTTCCTCAAATTAGATTGGATTGTTGGTCCAGAACTCTCGATGCCAAATCGACAAAGGAAATCCACAGGCGCAACCCTCCCAATGGCGCTCTCCCCAAAATCAGCATGTAGGGTCTCGACCCCCTTCTTAGCGTCATGCATGACCTTGAAGCTAGCCGGCATGGCTCCCTCCCCGAGCTTGAACCGGTCGACTTTCTTCTCCCAGCCCTGCAGCAGCAGGGTCTTCAGAAGGAAGTTCTTGACAATATCCGGCTCGCCATTCATCAGAAAAGCCAGCGCGCTCGACACGAAATCCCTCACAAACACTTGCCCACCACCAAGTTACCCCGAATAAGATAGGATTATACTCCTACGAGCGTCCGAATGACAAGCTTGGAATCAAAACAATTTTCAACTTCTGTCGATAAAATAAATCTTTTTAATGTTTATGTGTGTTTATGCGTGGTATGCCACGCTCTCTCACGTTATTTTCACCAGCAATTTTCCTACCCACCCATCGGTACCCGCCTGCTCATCCGCTACCTCTCCAATTCCTACGGCATCTTTCCAACTTAATTTCCCATCGTCACACGCCTCCGTTCCATCACACACACCATCATCCTCGCCACATCCGCGACCCTCATCTCAGCCGGCCGAGGAAGCCAACGCGCCGCTCGTGCTCCCGTCTCCAGCACCAACGGCACTAGGCTGGACATGACGGACACGGGTGCGGAGAGGCGGGTATGCATTATTATTTCTCAAAAATTTCATTCTATTTTCTTGACTTCTTAAAGACACGCAAAAAGTCCTTTGAGGCCGACGGCGAAATCGCGAGCACAATGACGGACAGCGGCGGCGCAGGACGGAGAGGCTGGGGACGGCTTACAGGAGATGCGAGTGATGCCCGTTTGCTTGCTACCGCAGTTGACAGGTGGGACTAAAGTGCTAAGCTTTCGTGATTTCGCCGCTGTTAGAGCGTGTTCTGGGGCTTGAGCTGCTTTATCAATAGTTTATGTTTCGTACGGCCAAGGTCCATTTTGGCTGACCAGTCAGGGGTCACCCCACCCAAAAACTGCTTGCAACACATCACATTTTCATATCCCTTACTGACTAACTATCCAAATGCCATCTGAATTATCAAAAAAATGTTAGATTCAAAAAAAATACAAAAATAAAAGGATAATAAAATAATGACAATTTAAGCTAAAAAATGCAAAATAAACACGATATCTTCTACGCACGTGCGTGCCGCACGTGCATGTTGACTAGTATATAAAAAATCTCTTCTTATCTATTTAGGGCTTAGGCATTTAGCACCCAAAGTTCAAATCTTCCCTATTTGTCCACTCTTGAAAATTTTCTTCCCTAACTGACCATTTGTTAGTTTGGGAATGTAACGGTGTTAACCCTAGGGAAAAGGACAATTTTACCGCTCCTTTGTTTTCCAGCCATGTTATTTCTTGGGGGCCTTTTTTTTTGTTAGCGTTTTCTTGTCATTCTAGGATATTTTGGTGACACATTTTTTTTGTTAGTACCATTTTTTCAATTCTCATTTTGTTGCCATTTCATTTACAGGATACCAAAGCCACATTTTCCTGTTAGCACCATTTTTTTCAGTTCTCATCTTTTTGCCGTTCATTTACAGGCTAACAAGAAGCAATTTGTAAATGAAACAGCAAAAAAAATGAGAACCAATAAAATGACGCTAACAGAAAAAAAATTGACGCCAAAATATCCTAAAATGACAAAAAAAAAACGCTAGGCACCGGAGAAACTACCTAGCTGGAAAACAAGGAGGGGCAAAAAGTAGGCGGTGAGGGCGATAACTCCCGCGAGAACAACTCGGCAGCACCTGCGAGCTCACGAAGGCTAGGACAACGGCTCACGTGGTGGCATCAGAACAAGATCAACTAATCCCTCCATTCTAAATTATGAATCGCTTTGATTTTTCTTTTCATTAATTTTGTTATGGATCTAGACATAATATCTAGATACATAGCAAAATTGATGAACAAAAAAATTAAAGCAACTTATAATTTAAAATGAATGGAGTAATAAACAAGACAAGGCAGAGATGATAGGAACGCTTACATGGCACTGTAGCTCCCTAGTGACCAGTGTGCAAGTTACACATGCATTTATACACATATGGCAGCCAAAATGGCGCCTCGGTGCTTGTTGCCTAGGTATTCGGTATTACCAAACCAATCAGTTCGGTACTTCGGTTTTCAGAGAAATTCGGTTCCTCGGAAAATAGGTATCGATTGGTTTTTTCCAAAAATCAGTACTGAGAAAATTCGGTTTCGGTATTTTCGGTTCGGTTACGGTATTTACCGAAAAATACTGAACTAATCGCATGGACATGTAATAGCAGGTTCAAAAGCTAATTTTGACATAATTTGGACATGATTTCCTAGAGAATAATAATGCCAAATATATACATATAAAAGTCTACGAGACTATAAGAGTAGAGTACTACAAATACATATGCTATCAATGATATAACAACACTCAAACTCAGCACATTTTATATAGTTCGGTAAATTTGGTTTCGGTATTTTCGATTTAGTTCTCGGTATTTTGTGCCTAGGGTTAGCATGATGCAGCAGCTCAGCTACCTCAATGACAGCACTGCAGCCTAGACTCATGGTGACCGATAATTTTAACGAGTTTCACGCACTCAAGGCTGCATTTTTTATTGCCCCATCTCAGTCAAAATTATTTTTCACCGAGTCAAGTTTGAATCTGCGCCGCGTTCAAAGTCAGCTTGGTGGAGGGCATTTGTTTGGCCAGATTTTGTACAATTTATTTTTGACATGTGCAATGTACATATATATTTATTGTGCTATTAAGAAGAAAGATATAAGGAAATTAAAAACTAACAAGTGTACCAAATTTCACAATAAAAGCTCGCCATGTGCATCAGCAGCCGATGGTATCCGACCGCTTCGCGTGGAGGCGGTCGGCCAGCGGAAACTACAGCCTCGTTTAGATGCCCGATTTGGTGCACCGACATGCTACAGTACGTAATATGTACTGTAGCATTTTTGTTTTTATGTGGTAAAAATTGTTTAAATTTTGATTAATTAGGTTCGAAATGTTCGTCTCACAAAGTAAAATAAAACTGTGCAATTAGTTTTTAATTTTATCTATATTTAATACTCCATACATATACCGGTATTTTGATGTAATAAGAAATCTTCTTTTTTCATAGTAAAATTTAGGAGCGAATTTGAGTATCTAAACAAGCCTACTCCCTCCATCTCAGAAAAAATATCGTTTTAGGTTTTCCAGACATTGTGTTTGACCGTTCGTCTTATTAAAAAAATTTAATAAATATTATTTATTTTGTTATGACTTATTTTATCATTAGAGATACTTCAATAATAATTTATTTATTTTATAATTTACACAAAATTTATAAATAAGACGAACGATCAAATACGATATTTGAAAAACCTAACACAACACTTTTTCTGAGACTGAGGGTTCACCGTACAGCAGGACTCTGGGAGTGGGAGGACAGACAGGACACGTGCTGGCGCGAATGAATTATGGGCTGCCTCGGGCCTCCTGCCGCGACGAAGGCCCGTTTGGTAGAAGATCCGGCTCCTCTAAAAACTACTCCCTCCATCCTAAATTATAAGACGTTTGACTTTTTTTACCTTAAATTTGACCATTCGTCTTATTCAAAAAATTTGTATAAATATAGTCAAATTTAAGTCATTCTTGAAGAACTTTTATTAATATACCAAGCTACGATAAAAAATTAATATTTTACACAATTTTTTTGAATAAGACGAGTGGTCAAATTTGGTGTCAAAAAAGTCAAACGTCTTATAATTTAGGATAGAGGGAGTACTCTGATTTCTGCTCATCTCAAGGAGTAGATTAAATTAAGGAGCTGGAGCTGTTTTTTTTACCGTTTGACATAACAGTTTCCCTAGATAGCCAAACGAGTAAAAAAGTTCATAATACCTTTATTTTTTCTTTTTTTTCTTTTCTTACCTTAATTGTTCCCCAGCGCCTATTTTTTCTCCTCCGTCCACTCCAACTGCTCACCTCATCCACCCCAACTGCTCATCTCTCGCATCCCGCAGGCCGCAGACACGAGAGTCGCAATCGCAACAGCTTCGCCCTCGCACCCGGCCATCCTCGGAGATCTGGTGATCCAGCAACCTAGCGCCCAGCCGCCCTGTGCGCGGCGCTCGGCTGCCCCCGCGACCTGGTGCTCGAGCACCCAGCGGCCGCACGCGCCACCGCACCAGGCGGCCACGTGTTCAAGCCCTCGGAACTCCGACGAGCCACGCCCGGACAGCCGCCCCGGCGACTGCGCGTGCGGCCGTGCGCCCGCCCGCCCTCCCCGCATGTGCCTCCTGACATCGGGGGCAAACTCGACCTCCACGCGCTGGGGTCCGCTGGTGTCAGATGGGAGCCGAGAGAAGCTCCACTTGACACACTACGCCTCGGAGAGTGCGTTTTCCGGAGCTCCATGGGTGAATCAGTTGAGGAAAATGGTGTTTGGCAGCAGGAACTGAAAAATGGCTCCCGAAGCCGCTTGGGAATCTATACCAAACGGCCCCTAAGTTCTTCTTCTGGCTGACATTGAACGGGTGGTTGTGGACTGCGGGCCGAAGGCAGCGGCATGCATGGATTGCAGGATAATGACTCCTGCGCCATGTGTACGTGATTAGGCGTCAGAGACGATGGATCACTGCTCTCAGAGTCTTGGTGCGTCTTCATCAGGGAGGTATGGTGTCATACTCCGAGAAGCCTAGGCCTCAGCTGGGCCGTTCCGACGGTGGACGATCAGCTGGTCGTTTGGTGGCAACGTGTTTGCGCACATCTGCAATCGACGCACAGAAAGGCATTCGACTCATTGAGTCATTGGTGTTGTTGATCACCTCGGCCATCTGGATTCTAGAAAGAGCGCAGCCGCCGTGTGTTTGACGGGATCTCGGCGTCACCAACACAGCTCACCTTGGCGGCTAGGCCCTCGACAATGGAGAGTGATGCCCAAAACTGTTGAAGGTCCACGTGAGAGAAGTTGGCATCGATCACTGTTTTGACACCAGTTGTGGAGCCCACAGAGAAAATAGAAAAAAATGAAAAAGAGCAAAAGCTAGAACTGGTACCGTGCGTGTGCTGGTTCAGCATGTGTGTCAATCTCTTTCCTCCCGCTTCTTATTCTATTCAGTTAGCATCGCTGCTTGTACTTGCGTCGCTCCCATTTCTGCTGGCATTGGCATCGCCTGCTGCAATGGTAGGAGTGGTGCCCCAAATTTATCTCTCCGTTTGAAGCACCACTCAAGCGATGCACTGTAGAGGGCCTAAGGAGGAAGGAAACGAATGGCTATATGCAGTTTACAGAGGATTGTCGGCGCTCCTAGCACGGTTAGACCAGTAAACAGGTCAAGCGCTTCATACGCTTCAAAACGTCACGGATTGTAGTTTTGTGTAATAGCCTCTTCACACCATATACATCCAGATCTACTGTTGCAATATTCAGATATACTTTTATAACACTCAGATAAAACATTTGGAGCATACATTTGCAACATAGCCATTGCAACATATGCAATATTCAAATAAAACACTTGCAATATACGTTTAAAATAGATAAAACATTTTGAACAAACTCTTACAACATACATGTATAACCATTGCAACATGTGCAACATCCGAAAACTACCATTGCAACATCCATATAAAGCATCTGAAACATACCTCTGAAATTGTTGAAATATGTGTTTTGCAACATAAGAAAGGCCAGGACCGGTCGATTCCCGTCGTCGGTGGGAGCCAACGGCGAGCGGCGGCGCGCGAGCGCCACCGTCATCAGCACCACTAGCACTGGCCTTGGCTCAGCCAGGCTGGTGGCGCGCGATGGGTGAGAGCAGGCTGCGCGCGCGACAGGAGGGAGCGAGCGAGGCGGGGTGGGGCGGCAGCAGCGAGCGCGGAGTGGGGCGGGGGTGTGCAGCGCCTCGACGCGGACGGGCGATGTGGGTGAAGGCGTGCAGCACGCAGCGTAGGTGAGCAGTGCGGGTGGATGGAATATTTATACGCGACTGCATCCAGCGTCATATACGTGTATAAACTAAAGAAAAAATGAACTACATACATGTCTACGTGTGCACTTGTGGGAGTATATAGTCTCCAAATCATATACGCGTGAGGCGTATACGTGAGAGCCAGGAGTTCAGCGGCAGCAAATACTAGCGTTCTTCACGTTCTGGCTGCTTCTGAGCGTTCTGGCTTTTCTTGGAGTCGTGTTTGGTTGGTAGTTTAGGGCATGACTCGAAATGATTCCCTCTAAACCCAACATGCACGTTACAAGCAACTCTGCTTAGCCAAGTCTTCACACAAGCAAAATTAATTGTAATTTTTTTTTGTTTCTTTCACGTCTAGATGTCACCGGGCTCAAAACTTCCTAACCGTGCTTAGTTGTTTGGAAGAGGCAAAAAAATAACTGCTTGCTCAGTCAACGTGTTTCTTGCACTAGCAAGAAAATCCGTCGTCATCAAGGAGGCCCTAGAGTTTTTTTTAGGGATTATATTAAGACTCAACACAGTACACATGAAAAAATAGAAATAAAAAAATACATAACATTATTCAAATTCTTTCATCGTCTTCTTCCCTAGGTGAACAAAGCCTCGTTGAACGCTAGAGCCACAATGTAGTTCTTATGCTGAATCCAACAACTAACCCTGAAACATTGAACATCTCGCACGATCTAACATTTCGAAACCAGTACAAAACGCATCTGAATCGATGAAAGAATATCGACAGTTGCATCATCGGGCACAATATAGGATGCAGATTCATCACCTCCAATCAGATGACAGGAAATAAGATCCCGACCAAAAATCATCTGATTTCGTCGGTGGATTTATTTGGGCTAAAGCCTAAGCAACCAGATATAAAACTGTGAAAAAGAGAGATAGGTCCGCTCTCCTTACCACTGGCAGACTCACCGGAGAGGAAAAAGGAGAGGGGACCTAGGTGACGGCGCAGAGCAAGAGCTCCGGTGGCGCGTTTTCCTGTTTTTTTGGGTCCGGCGGCTGCTGGCTCTCTGTGGAATAAAGCGTGGCTATAGGTAGGGAGGCTCCAGAGACAGCTAAGGCAAGTTTCCTACGTGCAAGTAGGATCCAGTTTGACACAATAGCTTCACCACCAGCTTCATGAGCTACTTGAAGTTGTTTTTTTTCTATAAGACTTTTGAAAACAGGTTTACCCATAAAACTCCTTAAATCCTGCTCTCACAAGTGAATTGTGGCTTTCATATCTTCATCTCGCACGCGTGGGTCCAGTATGCGCGAATACACGGATTTGCCCCCACCCGAGGTGGGAGTGCGCGGGCACGACGACTACTAAGGACATGGGTTTGAGGGCCACCCGGGGCGTAGCCTGCTGGAGGTGCGGCTGCTGGAGGTACAGTGCTGCCTACCTAGGCGCATCCGCTGAGGAAAAAAGAGAAACCGTGGGAAGGAGATGATGGAAAAATAGAGAAGGAAAGAAAAGCTAAGGGCATTAGGATCATTTTATTATTTTTGTCTACAATGAAAAGTTGTTTTGCCGAACAGGTCTCTAAACAGCTTCAACTTCACTGGTGGAGCTGCTCATTAAACTAAAGAAAAAACATTTTCACTAGTAAAACTGAGCTGTAACAAACGGGGCCTTAAAAAATAGGATCTTCCTGTTGTTGCAATGCTAGATGCTCCAATTGTTAATAGGTATATATAACAAAAAATTTGTTACCATATGTTAGAGGGGCCATGGTCCCACTCCCAGCCGGCCCAGGGCGTGTTATACACCGGCCGATCGGACAGGAGATGCTGGTGAGCAGTTGCGCTCGGCCCACCCCTGCTTTTGCGGTCCACCTCGCGCACGACCCACCTTCAACTCCCGACACCGCCGTTACTGTTTTTCTTCCTCCCCTCGCCCCCGCTGCTTGTTACTATTAATTTTTCTTCCTCCTCAAGCCCCTGTCGCAGCGCGGTAGTGTCTCGCCGGAGCTCCACGGCCGCAGCCTACCCTATCGCGCTTGCGGCGACCTCCTCCTTCCCCACCTCACCCCCACTCCCGCCACCGCCATGGCTATGCTCGCCAGCGACCATCGCCGCGACGCACCCGTCCGGACCTAGCCCAGCCGCCACAACTGCTGCCAGTGCCCCTAACCGCCCGGCCACCATCCCCATTGTCTGGCCGGCCTGCCTCCCTCGATACCCTTCCTTCTAAGTCCACCGGAGATGGAGATGAGGGAGGGAGAGAGCTGCCGAAGAGAGGGAGAGCTGCCGACGGCTGCGCTGACGATGGGCTTTTGGCCGCGCTGGGCCGATTCGTGCCTCACTACGGGAGATGCCTAAGCCCCAGTTTACCGAGTGTTGCACTTTGCAAAGAGCGACACTCGGCAAAATAGGCCTTTGCCGAGTGGCACAGAGTGCCTGGCACTCGGCAACTTTGCCGAGTGCAACACTCGGCAAAGCTGGCCCTCGGCAAAAACGGCGTCAGGTGACGGCCGAGGCCACCCACGCCGTCAAGCTTTGCCGAGTGTTAGGAAAGGCACTCGGCAAAGATTTTTTTTGAATTTTGATTTCAAATTTTTTTCTGTAGTCCTTATATATTGTATACAAGCACATGTTTCAATTTTGGACTTTTTATGACTTTTTGCTATATTTCTTGAATTTATTTTGTTTACTTGTATTTTTTTCGCAAAAGTAAATTTGAACTGCAGGTGCATGAAATAATGAAATCTAGCCATTCAAAAAATGATATTCATGTTCTAGAGTGTATTTTGAGGCCGTATCCAGGAACTCACCCAAAATTTTGAACGTCTTGTTCACGAAACATGGCCACCCGCTTGTGGTCGGAGTGTTTTTAAATTATATAAAATGCAAATGAAGTCCGAAAATCACGAAACTTGTCGAGGTGTCATGTTATCGCATGTAGAGGCTATGATAAAAAATTGAGAAGATTTCGAGCAAGTTGCGACGTCGGATGCCTAAAACCCAGACATCCACTTGTTCACGAAACATGGCCACCCGCTTGTGGTCGGAGTGTTTTTAAATTATATGAAATGCAAATGAAGTCCGAAAATCATGAAACTTGTCGAGGTGTCATGTTATCGCATGTAGAGGCTATGATAAAAAATTGAGAAGGTTTCAAGCAAGTTGCGACATCGGATGCCTAAAACCCAGACATACAAGGCGTTCAAAATGTTGGGTGAGTTCCTGGATACGGCCTCAAAATACACTCTACAACATGAATATCATTTTTTGAATGGCTAGATTTCATTATTTCATGCACCAGCAGTTCAAATTTACTTTTTCGAAAAAAATGCAAGTAAACAAAATAAATTCAAGAAATATAGCAAAAAGTCATAAAAAAGTCCCAAGTTCGAACATGTAGTTTGAAATAATGTAGGAGGGCTTCACAAAAAAATTGGGGAGAAAAAAACAAAAAAAAATTTGTCGAGTGCCGGCCAAGGCACTCGGCAACGCGGCACTCGGCAAAGAAATTTGAAAAAAAAACGAAAAAGTGGACAAAAGGCCCAGGCCCACTCGGCCACTCCCCAAACCCTATCCCATGCCCCCGACACCGCGCCCCGTACTCACCCCCTCGCCGCCGCTGCCGCCACCCCCACCACCGGAGCGCCGCCGCCGCACCCCCCCAGCCGGAGCGCCGCCGCCCCGCCCGCCCCGACCGTCCCGCCTCCCTGCGCCTCCCCGCGCCGCCCCGCCGCCGCGTCCCCGGCTCCCCGCGCCTCGGCGCGCCGCCCCTCCCGCCACCGCCGCGCCCGCCCCGGCCGGCAGCTCCGGCTGCGCCTCGCCGGCCCGCCCGCGCCTCCTCCCGTTTTCGCGCCGCCCAAGGCCGGCCCGGCCGCGCCTCCTCGCCGGCAGCCCGCGCCGCCTGCCCCGTGGCCTTCCCCCTCCTCGGCGCCGACCTGCGCCGCCCAAGGCTCACCGGCAGGCCACGCTACCCCCGGCCGGCGAGTCGGGAGAAGAGGTGGTAGGAGGAAGAGGAGGAAGGAGGAAGAAGAAGAAGGGGAGGAAGAGGAAAAAGAAGGAGAAGAAGGAAGAAGAAGAAGGAGAAGGGAGGAGGAGAAGAGGAAGGAGAAGGGAGGAGGAGATGGACTTCGGTCCGAGGACCGTCCATGCCGTTCGTTGACAACGACCGTCCACGCCGTTCGCCGACGACGTTCGTCCACGCCGTTCTTCGACGTCGTTCGTCCACGTCGTTCGTCCCCGCCCATCGCCGTTCGTCCACGCCGTCGTCCCCGCCCCTCGCTGGAGAAGAAGGTAAAGCCCTAGGGTTGTCGGCCATCGTGCCGTTTAAGTCGTTGACGGCCTTCGTGCCGGGTTTGTGGATGTGTGGGCCATCGTGCCAGAAATGTGGTTGTCAGCCTTCGTGCCGACGTTTTTTCTTGCAGGTTTTGGAAACCTCCCCATACAGGGGAGGTGCTGCCGAATTTTTCAACTTATAGTGATGTGTTTCTTCTTTTGCGGAGCAGAACCTATCGGAGGGGACCCGGAGCACCTAGGCGACCCTGATCGTCTTCGTCGGTGCTGTGGTCCTGCCTGCATAGCGCTGACTCGCCACTGCACCGACTCACCACTGCGCCGCTAGCCTGTCTCCACCGCCACCCAAGGAATAATTAAGCTCTTTTCCTTACCGTTGTCGTACGTAGATCGGTGTAGCCCAGTTAGGCGTCTCCCGTTCGAAACAGATACGGTTGGAGGTATGCGGATCTTTGCATATCTATGACCATATCTGTTTCGGATTGTCCACGTTTTTTTGACAGCCCGCGGATGCGTAGATGGGTTAGTTTCCATGTTCTGCTCGGATCCGAGACGGAGTTTCGGCACCACCTCCCTGTTGTTCTCTGGATACACACTCTCCCTTCTAGGACGTGTATCGAGAGAACAGCGGGAAGGTGCTACCGAAATTCTGTCTCGGATCAGAGTAGAGCATGGAAACTAACCTCATCTACGCATCCACGGGTGAGATTAGGACCTATCCTCACTTATTAGACAGTAGGCACGCCGTGCAGATGTAACTTATGGTTATATTACTCTGTTATGTGTATATGCTAGAGGATGGATAACCGTGAGTGGATGTACACGGGACGCCCAAGTCAGGCTCAAATCACCCCTGAATGGATGGCTAAGACCGAGAAATTATTGGATCAAGCATTTGGCAAGGCAGCTAAGGGAGCGAGTGACACGTTCTGTCCCTGCAGCGAATGTGAAAACAAGAAAAAAAAACAAGGGAAGTCATGGGGCAGCATCTTTGCAAGTATGGATATATGCCAAACTATACCCGGTGGGTGTACCATGGTGAAGCCTATCGTCCTAGAGAGGAGGTCGTGAGATCACGCTTGGAGGCATTTGATGGTGATGGCGGGGTAGCAGGATGGTTAGGTGACTATCAGGATACGACGTTCGCTGAAAGACCTACGGAGGACGAGCAGGAGGATGAGGAGGAGCCAGAGCCAAGCGCTAAGGCGTTCTTGGCCATGTTGGATTCGGCACAGAAGCTCCTACACGAGAAGACAACGGTTTCTCAACTGGATGCCATTGGGTGCCTAATGGGGTTGAAGTCCCAATACAACATGAGTCGAGCCTGCTTCGATGCTATGTTGGCAGTTATTGGGGGCCTACTTCCGGAGGGTCATCATCTGCCGAGCAGCTTGTATGAGTCAACGAGACTCCTTTGGGCACTGAAGATGCCGTATAAGCAGATACATTGTTGTCCGAAGGGGTGCGTCCTATTTAGGAAAGAACACAAGGATGCAAAGTACTGTCCAAAGTGTAAATCCTCTAGGTATGTGGAGGTAGACAAAGGTGATGGCAAGAAGGAGCAGAATGAGGAGGTCCCCATGAAAGTCCTACGACACCTTCCGATCATACCGAGGCTCCAACGGCTATTCATGTCTGAGGAGTTCGCGAAACAGATGACATGGCACAAGAATGGCGTTCGATACAATCCTGACAAGATGGTACATCCAGCAGATGGTGAAGCATGGAAAAGCTTTAATGGCAACCATCGTGGCAAAGATGAAGAGGCCCGTAATGTACGTGTTGCGCTGGCAACGGATGGGTTCAATCCTTATGGAATGATGTCGGCCCCATACACTTGTTGGCCCATGTTCGCTATCCCCCTCAATCTCCCCCCCCGGGGGCCCTACTTCAATGGCAAAACATATTCTTGACGTTGATAATTCCTGGACACCCGGGAAACAAAATGGGTGTGTACATGGAGCCTGTTTATGATGAATTGATCAGTGCTTGGAATGAAGGCGTATGGACTTACGACCGAGCTACAAAGAAGAACTTCAGAATGTATGTTTGGTACCAGTACTCCATACATGACTTCTTGGCGTATGGGATATTCGTCGGCTGGTGTGTCCACAGAAAGTTTTCATGCCCGGTATGCAAGGCAACTCTACAGTTCATCTGGTTGAAGAAGGGTGGCAAGTTCTCGTCGTTCGACAAGCATCGACAGTTCCTCCCTCTTGACCATGCATTCAGAGAAGACACCAAGAACTTCATGAAAAGTGTCACGGTGACCGACCCTAATCCTCAGAAGATGACTAGTGCCCAGGTTCATGCTCAGATAGATGCTCTCGTGGTCCAGGCGCAGAAAGATAATCCAAAGGAGGGTAAAAGAAAGAAAGATAATCCAAAGAAAGATAATCCAAAGAAAGATTGCTTTGTGGGCTATGGTGTGGAACATATGTGGACTCATAAGTCGGGATTGGAGAGGCTTCCCTATTTTGATGACCTTCTTCTTCCACATAATATAGATGTAATGCACACTGAGAAGAATGTCGCCGAAGCACTTTGGGCAACACTCATGGACATTCCTGACAAGACAAAGGACAACCCTAAGGCCAGAGTAGACCTAGCAACACTATGCGATAGACCAAAGCTACAGATGCTGCCTCCAAGAGACGACAAACCATGGAAAAGGCCTAAGGCCGATTACGTCTTGGAAAAGAAGCACATGACGGAAGTGATACAATGGATGCAGACGTTAATGTTCCCTGATGGGTATGCAACGAATCTGAGGAGCGGAGCGAACCCAGATACTGGCCGAGTCTTAGGAATGAAGAGTCATGACTTCTACATATGGATTGAGCGGCTTCTTCCATCGATGGTTCGAGGCTACGTCCCTAAGGATGTCTGGAAGGTGCTGGCAGAGTTGAGCTTTTCTTCCGCCAGCTTTGTGCCAAGGAGATATCTCTGAAAGTGGTTGAGGAGTTGAAAAAAACGGCACCCGAGTTGCTCTGTAAGTTGGAGAAGATCTTTCCACCTGGCTTTTTCTTGTCGATGCAGCATTTGATTTTGCACCTCCCGAACGAGGTACGAATGGGGGGCCCGTGCAGAACGTTGGTGCTATCCAATCGAGAGATGTCTAAAGACTATTCGCCAGAAATGTGGAAACAAAGGCAGGATTGAAGCTTCCTGTCGGCCCCTAATTTTTAAGAGGCCAAAAGTACTTGTATTTGCGCCAGGATCAAGCACAAATACACACATAAATAGAGATGGCACAAGGATATATTTAATATAAAATACCGAGCTTTATTGATATTGGATAAAAGGTCTTACAACAACAAGGGTTCAGGTTACATAGTCATAGGATTACATAACTAACGATAAACAGATGCCGTGAAGCGGCAATTTATTACACGGGTGGTCTACTACAGCGGAAACTACACTATAGGCAAACACTAATCCACAGGCAACTTGAGCGCGTCCGAAGCCCTATCTCCTAGCGAAGCTCCTATGGTTGGTCCTTAAGTCCTCGTGCAGCTCCTATTCCTCGGAAAACGCCTCCTCGTCGTCGTCGAAGTCCTCCTTAGGGTCGATGTCTGTGAGCCAACAAAGGGGGTGAGTACATAGAGTACTCAGCAAGTCCCAACAAGGGTGGATGGTAGAGGTGGTTATATTATTTAATGAAGAAGGTTGGGCCCTGGGAGAGTATCATCCTTCTCGCCAGTTCCCGGGATAGTAATAAATTATACTTAATTAATTTTATTAGCACAAATCTAAAAATATGAAGAGCAAAACAAAGGGGACCTCATCCTAGCGGTTGCCCATAACCAAGGACGTGGCTATTCGAATAGGATTATTACACTCTGCAGAGGGGTACAATTTTTCCCACATGATAGACGTAGTCGACACCATAGCTAGTGGTACGACAGGCCTAACAAGATCTCGTACCCGGATGGAGCTACCTCAGGTTTTCATATAATTCCACTACGGACTACTCAGGGATCGGAACCCACACACATCAGGATGATCACACAGCATCCTAAAATATCGAGTGGTTGGATGATCACACAGCATCCGGTGGATGATCACATAGCATCCAAATTAAATTAATTAAGGGTGCTCGCACACGGCACAACAATAAATTTTACATGGAAGACCACATAGCAACCATGCCGATCAGACCACGGTAGATCACACAGCAGCCGCGTCCTCTCCTGTTAGTCCGTTGCGTCGCCAGCCTCCTAGTGAAAATTATACTTCTACCTAACGGGATGTGAGACCAGGTCTACCCATATAGACATGTGGCTGTACGTATATCAGACTAGGTGAGATGGCCTATGAACCGTTCCTTAAGCGACCGAAACGAGTATCTCCTATAGGAACCCACACAGGCGAACCTGCCAAGGTAATTTATCCCCCATAAATTACCCCTACCCGTTTTCGTCGAATAAGTTTAGTTTCATTACTCATCATATTCACGTAGTTCGGTTTCATAACTCACTCTAAATTCATTTATAACAATATCCACATATATAGAATCGAATAACAATATTATGAATTCCGAATTTATGAATGGAATGGTATGACATCATGGTGGTGGAAAAAGGGGAAGTTAGGACTTGCCTTCGTTCAACTCACTTTCCGATCCAACGTAGTCCGGGTCCTCGCCTTCCTGGTAGTCGTCGCCCTCTGTCGATCGTCGCGAACGAATAAGACTACCGTTCAACACATAAAAACAAATACAAAGGCAAACAAAGAACTATATGGTGGTATTAGATAAAATAAATAGAGCAAGATTTCAGAGGAATTTTGGTGGTGGTTTAGTGGAAAACGGAATTAAAATGGAGGAAATATGATTTTTAGAGTTTAATATCAGGTGTTGGAATACTTGCAGACTTTCTGGGAATATTCTAGTGAGTAAGAGGTCATGGAAAAGGTATGGGTAGGTTCTAGGGTGACTCTAGTGTTTTTAGAAATTTTCTAGGAATTTTTCTATACTAGGAAAATAGGTTTTAAACACTCTGTGTACACTGCCCGTGTGACCCTAGCAATAATCTGCGTGTAGTGTGTGTACGTGAATGGGATCGGTGCGTTGGTGACGCGTCTCACTGACGTGTGGGCCTTCCCTGGCCTCCTCCTCTTGACCGGCCACGGACGGCGTTACCCCCTGGGCCCACGAGCAAAGAAAGAGGGAAGGACGGACGGGAAACGGCAGGGTGACGATGTCATCCGGCTCGACGCCGAGCAGAGTAAGGGCGCGGGCTCGCCGGGATTCGGCTTCGCCGTCGGCATACCTGCTCGGGCTCGACACCGCTTGGTTGCCGGTGCTCCGGGGTCCGGTCCGCGGCTGAGGATGGGGCTGGCAGCGGCGGTGTGGGCCTGCGGCGGCGGCGAGAGCTCGCCGTGGCGAATGCGGCGGAAAGCGACTGCCGATCAGGCGCTAGGTGGTGCGCGGTGCAGTGACGTGAGGCATCGGTGGCTGGGCGGCGGCTGTGCCGGCCATGGCTCCAGCGTGGCGGCCTTGAGCGGCTGGGCGGCGGCAGTGCCGACCATGGCTCCTGCGGCGGCTTCCAGTGCGGTGCGGTGGTGGTGTGCTTGCTCTCGCGTGGAGCGTCTGGGCGCGTGCTGGTGTGCGTGTGAGGTGTATACGGGTGTGTGTGTGTGTGTGTGAGATAGAGGTATATACGTGTGTGTGTGTGTGTGAAGTGTAGCTACGTATAGTTTTCCAGGCCTTGCCATCGGTGGTGATGGCAACGGCAGGAAGCCATGGCCTGGTGGCAGCGTACAGCAAAGCGAGATAGGAAGCTAGATGTTACGGGAGAGGAAAAAGAGGGCTCCAGGACTCACCTTGACTCTCCAAATTTGGCCAAGGGAGCTCCCGGTGAAGAAGAACAGGAGCTCGGCTCCAATGGCGGCGGCGGCGGCGGAATTGGGGAAAGACGAAACTGAGCTCGATTTGGAAAGGGAGGATGGGAGTGGAGAGGGAGATGGTGTGTTCTATCACCTTGTGGAGCTCGGAGTGGTGGTGGTGACCGTGGAGGCTCGCCGGCTGGGCCTATTTATAGGCGCGGCAATGGCGGTTCGCAACGGCGATATTTTCCCCGTCGGCCGATATTTGCCGGCATATGCGTACGAGCCGGGGCTCGAGGACGACTCCGTACGTTGCGTTGGTTGCCTCCACGTTCATCCATTGCTCCGGCGAGGCCGGTTCCTCGTGAGGTCACGTCCATGGCTCCAGCGGTGTCCTCGTGTATGTTTCCCTGGCGGCGTTGACGTGCTGTGTTGAGCAAGGGAGGAGGAGAGTAGGTGATGATACGGCTCAAGCTAGGGGTCAGCGATTCACCTGTGCACAGGTCTTCCTCGACACCGGTCTGGTCCACGTCAGGGTTGACGCGGTGGGCATGGTGGTCCCGTTGCTGTGGAAGGGATGAAGCTGACATCCGGGCCCCACATGGTGGTGAGAGAGGAAAGAGAGAAGAGAAGGGCTGCTGCTGCACCGTGCCTGGCTGGGCCAAGAGCGGCCAAATGAGGAGAGAGGAGAATGAGCTCGAGATGGTTATTTTACTTTATCCTCCTCTCAGAATTTATGCAAGAGATATTTGGGTGATTCAAATGGAATTCGAATTTGGATTTCAAGGAGAGATACCACCATAAGTTCATCAAGCAAACAACACAACTTCACTCAAACAAGATTATTTTATTTTATAAAACCTATTCGCAACATAAAATAAACCTACGCGCACAAATTTTAAAAGTTTAAATTTTTAGTGATTTTTAAAACAGGTTAAAAATTCGGGGTGTTACACTTCCATAGCAGAGGCATTCATTCGTGAGGTGTCAAACTTCCCAACATTATACTATAGTGAGAACCTTCCTAGCGTGCATAATCCACCCCCTCGTTACAACGAGGACGAAAATGAATCGACCCTCAGCCTATTCAAAGGGCAACACGGGAGAGCAAGTGGAGCGGCCAAAAAGAAATTGACCAATGAAGAGTGACGCAAGATCATGCTCTACGTGTTGATGAACCTTGACGAAGTCGACCAGTATCAGGGGTAAGTTCTCAACGAACTTGTTACATACTCCGTAACTTTTCTGCATCCAACAACCTTGTTGCTTGTCGGTGCAGGGAATTTTTTGCTGAACACTGGCATCATCCAAGGCCACCTTCTTACCATGAACGAGAGACCCTTCTTCAACATGGTTCGCCTGATTTCATTACATGGTTCCAAAGAAAGGTACCTTCTGACCAACTTAGCTCGTTCCAAGTTTGGCGTTCCTAGTTGCCTAATTTCATTTCTCTCCTGCTTGAGCTTGCAGTGCCAAAGGGATGTGTCTATAAGTGCCGAATTACGACAAGTGGCCAAAGGCTTTGACTATAAGGTCTCATCATTTAACGCTTATGACGTGAATGGATATCGCTTTCACACAACAAGCTATGAGAAGAGTCGGCCCAATCCAAGGACCACGAATACCGGAGTATTTACGCCCGGAGTAGTTACGCCCGACGCTGATCAGGAGGACTATTATGGCACAGTTGAAGAAATATACGAGCTCGAATACCATGGGTGAAAAAGCACCTAAGCCTGTCATATTCAAATGCCAGTGGTTTAATCCTGCAGTATCGAGAAGATCCCCTAAATTTGGGATAGTAGAAACTAGACTGGATTCCTTCTATTCAGGAGATGATGTCTATATTGTGGCTCAACAAGCCAGGCAAGTTTATTATTGTCCATATGCTTGCAAAATCGACCCACGTCTTCAGGGTTGGTATATTGTGCACAAGGTATCACCACATGGTAAATTACCTGGCCCAAACGATGATGATTACAACTTGAACCCACCCACGCATGACGGGGAGTTCTATCAACAAGACGAGGGGCTACCAGGGATGCTTGAGATAGACTTAACCGGAGAGATTGAAATGGAAGTAGACAAGGAAGCTGCAGATGAGGTGCATGATCTGAGGGACTTGAAAATGCTTGATGGACTACAACTAGGCAATGACAGCGATGAGGATGAGGCCGTTGATAATTTGGAGGCTCTTGATAGTGATGACGATACCTATCATCCAGATAATCCCGATCATGAAGAATATTAGAAATACATGTAATACTATGTTATTTTGTAATTACATTTTCTTTATTTTGCATCCCTTGCTAAGTACTTCTCGTTTATCTGTACTAATACTAGTTTATTCTTTTTAATTGCAGGTGATAGGGCCCACTAGGAGGAGCTGTCCCTCGATTTACTCGAGACCGAGGGACACGTCAGTGCCTGAGGAGACGGAGCCGGAGCCGTCAGAGAGGCGGAGGAGGCCGAGGGGCAGGCCTAGGAGGGAGCCGCCGACTGACCACGAGCGCGACTCCTCGCGCTCTTCTAGGGACGACGACGTCCCTCAGCACACGGTGGGCGAGGAGGCGGTTCCACAGATGTACGACGACGCCGTTCCGCACACGTCCGAGGAGGCAGTTCCGCACATGTCCGAGGAGGGGGTAGGGGGTTCAACTTCCTTTGCAGCCTCGAAACCCTACTTGCGAGGTCCCGCGAAGCTCCCGAAGCGACCGATTCCTGTTGACCACCGCCCACTGATTGCACCCGAGGGGGATAAGTAAGTAACTTCACATGTTCTTCATTTGATATGTTGAAAAATCATAATAAGAGATAATAATAACTATTGTTAACCACTTGTGCAGGAACTGGATGCTTGTGGACGAGGGGGTCGAGGCTCGCAATGTCAATGGGATCCTGGGACTTCTGTGCAGGGAACACTTCCCTGGCCTGGTGTGGACGTCAGAGGATGAGGAGCCAGAGGCACCCACCTCGTTCGACCACTACACCCTCGTCGACGATGCTCCAGATGTCCAAGGAAGGAAGTTCAGAAACTTGGCGGATTGGGTGATTATGGAGTTGTGGGTAAGCCTTTCTCACTACGGCCCTCAATTCATCGCATTCATTGGACATTATTGAAATAAAATAATGGATACCTCGTGTCTTTATGCAGGACTTCTTTAGATGCCAGCCGGGACAGGAGGAAAGGGCGTATCAGGTGGCTTACGCTTCCTGTAAATGGCGTGTTTCGGACTTGCTCTAAGAGTCCCGCATCCAGGCGCACATTGACTACAACGCCACCTTCCGTAATAGAAGAATCAACAAAACTCAGGCAAGAAGAGAGACGCTGACAAGGGAGCAGTACCTACAGGTAAATAGAAAACATCTCCTATTGATTTCTTTTGAGATTAACTATGACTAATTTGATCTTCTGATGTCTTGTAGGTGACTCCAAACTGGTGCGCCACTCACCCCGATTGCTGGGCAGTTATAGTGGACAAATGGTTGGACGCGGACTGGCAGAAGGCGCACCAAGAGAAAAGCGAGCAGCGTATGCTGATGCCAGGTGTACCTCACCATCAGGGCAGCGCCAGCCTCAGCAAATACGCAAAGGCATATGTAAGTCTCCACCATTTGTCTAATCTAGCCACGCTCAATTCTGCATGATTTCTAACCACATGTTGTTGTCTTTCTCGCAGTCGGCGGCGCACGGTGGCCAGCCAATTGGCCAACTCACGGCGTATGCTCTGGCCCACATGGGCCCGGCAAAGTCCAACATCCAGTACAACCCGGATGCGGGCCCAGAGGCGTACACCAACTCCAGCGTCCACACCCGCCTCACTGCATACACGGAGGTGGCAAGGTCAGTCGACGGGCCGGACTACGATCCGAGGACCGAGGAGCGCCTTGATCCTCAGCTCGTGATGAGGGTGGGGCAAGGCAAGAAGCATGGACGGTTCTGGCTTGGTGACGACGTCCTCGACACGGGCTCTACTCCTCCTCTCAACCGCCTCCGAGCAGCGAGCACGAGCTCTAGCGTGCCCATAAGCCAACAGCCGACAGCGGTGGCGACACTCCAGGTAAGTATTCCAGTTTCATTCGTCGTTCTTTGACTTTTACGTTCCTTAGCTCTGCATTATTGAAACATTGGGGTCAAATGTTGCAGGCCGAGCTGCAGCTACTTCGGGCCCAACAGGAGGCCTAGCTGGCTGAACGGGAGGCTGAGCGGGCCGAGCGGGAGGCCGAGCGTCAGAGGATACACGCTTTGGAGGCCCAGCGGGAGCATGATCAGCGACAGGTGGCAGATTTGGTCAAGTTCGTGCAACAAATTGGGCAACAACAAGGTTGGGAGATCCCACAACACCTGCTTGCACCACCACCACCACATCGTCCAGATTCTGCTCCGGTGAGTATGAGTACGGATGTTTTACTTTCTATGCTAATGCTTAGTGTCAAACCTAGTGATGGCCTTCGTGCCGGCTTTGTTGATTTGTGGGCCTTCGTGCCAGATTTGTTGATGTGTCGGCCTTCGTGCCGGAAATGTGGTTGTCGGCCTTCGTGCCGACGTTTTTCTTGCAGGTTTTGGAAACCTCCCCATACAGGGGAGGTGCTGACGAATTTTTCAACTTTCCTTTAAACTGCTTACATATTTATCTTGTCACTCACGTGCAATCTCTTCTCTTTTATGTAGCATCAATCGGGGGCGGCGTCGAACCAGTACGGAGGGTCGCCGGGGTCGCACGTTGGGCCATCCCAACCCTCACAGTCGCCGTGAGCAGCTTGCGGAGTCGTTTTTTATGTAATGAACTTGTGAACTTTGAACTTGTGGACTTTGGACTTGTCGTTTGTAAGATATTGTGGATTATGTACTTGTCGTGATAAATTTGGTCGTTTGTGATATAAATATGTGGTTTGTGATATATTGCTGTTAAATTATGGTTTCTGATATATATATATATATGCATTGTTGTTGACATGAAAAAGCAAAAAACAAAAAAAAAATTAGAGGTGGCTTTGCCGAGTGCATTGACCATTGCACTCGGCAAAGCTGGGAACTTTGCCGAGTGCAATGGTCAATGCGCTCGGCAAAGGGAATTTTAAAAAAATAAACGAATAAGCTTTGCCGAGTGCCGGGGTGAGGCACTCAGCAAAGAGGTTTTAAAAAAAAACAAATTTCTTTGCCGAGTGTCTACGGTGTGGCACTCGGCAAAGAGGATTTAAAAAAAAATAAAAGTCTTTGCCGAGTGTTGCACTCGACAAAGAAAATTAAGAAAAAAGACAGTGTGACCCTTGTGGGATGGACGACGTCAAATATTTGCCGAGTGCTAGATTTAGCACTCGGCAAAGCTGCCTTTACCGTGAGACTCTTTGACGGAGCCTCTTTGTCGAGTGTTGCACTCGGCAAAGCCTGCCGAGTGCAAATATGCCTCTGCCGCATGCTGTAGTGCCTGCTCGCCAACACGCGGAAGGCGCCTGCCAGCACGTTGCTCCGGTCTAAACGTTCAGACCGGAAAAATTCCCGCCCCCTGGCTCCGCCATTGCTCCGGTCCGTCTCCTCCGTGCATGGCAGGAACAAGGGCGCCGTTCGGCTGCCTCCCTTCATCCCTGAACGGAGTGCAGCCCTCTCCTTTCATGCTGTTGTTGCTTCATCGGTTCGGCGCCTGTGGCGACGGCTGCCCTTCTCGTGACGCAGTTCTCTAGCCTGCGACGCGTACTACCTGGGTAGTGGGTACGTCTGCCTTCCCCGTGGGTTGAGGTATGCAAGTCCTTTTATAGATGGCAGTGGCAGGTAGGGCATCGACCGGATCGGAGTGCGCCTGCGCCTGCGCCTGCGCTAAACGCCGCCAATAATCTGTTCAGCGGCGCGAGATATCTTCGGGTGAACGAGCGCTGCCTTGCCGATTGGATAAACGTGCATGGATTCAGCGGCGCGAGATATCTTCGGGTGAACGAGCGCTGCCTTGCCGATTGGATAAACGTGCATGGACATACTTGGAGCTTGGAGGTGAGTTGGCCTACGAGTGCACGTGCATGCACTCGAGTTTATTAGCTGCTCATCAAGCACACGTACGTGAAAGCGAGCCCATGCAATGCTTCTTTTCTTTATATTTCTTTTTCCTTGCTTCTCAAACCTTTTAATGGCAGCAGGCCGCCCGGTGGGCCAAGGCCATACGCCGTACGTTAGTACACGAGTCGGTGCCGGTTAGTTTTGGCCCAATCCAAAAAGACTTCTACGAAACGACATGAAATTATACCATATTGTTTTTGCTAACATTTAAGGTCATCTCTACTCCATATAAAATATAGGGTACATGCCTGATTGAGATATCCCTTATCTCTTAGATCTTCTATATGTCCTTCGACGGGATTTGTGAGCGTCTTAGGTGGCCTTGCTAATTTTAGGACATTCTTAATGTACGTCTCTCGGTCTTCCAGGGAGACGTTCGTGATATGTGCAAGAGGTAATTTTTTACAAGTTAGAAGGTAAATTTTTACAGGTTAGATTGGAACCATGTGTGTGTGCGCACTGAAATATATAAGATATTAACCTTATGTATAAGAGGTAAGAGTCCTAGTAGCACACATTATTGTAGGAAGCCCATTAATATATATGAGGAGGTGGGCCTATAAGAACGGGAGATGTGTGAAACTGTGGAAGAAATCAGCAAGTTTTGGCGTTGTAATTTGGCTGTCCACTATATATAATTCTAACAATTAAATCTCTCAAACAACTATGAATAAGAATAGGAGTTTATGGTTTTTATATATAATTCTAACAATTACATCTCTCAAACAACTCATCACGCAACACACATTAAAGTCAACAGAAACGACATATGAGTAAAAATCTTTAAAAAGTAGAAGCGACGAACACACGAGTAAAAATCTTTAAAAAGTAGAAGCGACGAACTCAATACACTCTTTCGATGATACTAAAACGAGTACTTAGATTTAATCTAATAATTTCTTTTAGATTAAATCTTAGGTCTCGTTTGACCTACATTTTCCTAGCTCACACGACACAACACCATGGATGATCAGTTGACGCGCTGATCACGATCTTCACCTGCCTCTTGGCCATCATCTGCCGGGACGCCGTTAGCAGCAACCCCCATAGGTGCTCGGCGTCCCTGGAAGGGCACAGCCGCCGTCGGTGTTGCGCCGCCTTCGTTCCCCTCAACCCTGAAGTCCATAACACGCACGCGTTTAATTATATTAATTGCCGGCCGTTAATTTACACTGAGCCACATCGAGTTATTACTGGTACTGCAAAACATAGCACTTGTGCGATGAGTTGGCAGGCGTTGAGGGAGATGATGAGGGCACAGTAGGAGTACAACAGGTCACGGAACTGCTGGGTCATGCTCCTCCTGCCCGTCCGGACCAGGAACCAAACCGTGCCGTTCCTGTAGGAGTTGGCGAGGCCATTTGCCTCGCGGAGCGCGCTGCTCACCCGAGCCTCGAGCCACGGCTGCTGCTGCTGCACTATGCTCCAGCAAGGGGTTTGCCACCCGATGAGCGCCTCCAGCGTCTCCACGCGCAGCTCGAGCTTGCGGTGATGAGCAACTGGACCGCCCCGAGCAGCTGCAGAATGTTCGCCGCATTCCCAAGAACTGAGCACCGCCATTTTGGTGGTCGATCACCGATGACAGATCGATCCTGCAAATGTAGTAAACACTAGCAGTTAGCGATCGCCTATTAGCCCGATCCAACCAAGGAATGTGTGTTGTGTGGCATAAGACATAACATAGGCAGAGAGATCGATCAAAGCGGATGCGGTTTTACCTGCGAGGCGAGCACTCTGCTGCTTGAGTAGTGCGGAAACAGGCCATCTTATTCCCGTGGATGCATGTACTAGCTTGCTCATAAGGCATAATGCAACCATAAGCTGCATGCTCGGAAGGCTGAGGAAGAGTTCAGTCAGGCTAACCCATGGGTGCTATGCAGCTTCACTCGAGGCACGGCCGGCCGAGGAGTTCAGTGCCGCTGCCCTGCAACTTCAGTTCACCGCGCTAGCAACGCGAAAAGAAAAGACTAGAGTTTCTGGTTTTTATATAGGTCTGGTTGATCTTACGATTCTTTGCTTTTGATGGGGAATAATTCCTTTTCCAAAACCGGAAACTTTTGTTTGATACCGATGAAGGCTCAAAACTACATTATTATCCTTATGTGCACACCTTTGGCCGTCGTTGGGTGTGTTTGGTTCATGGAATCACCTCATGCATCATGAGGTGATGCATCATGAGTTCATCCCATGAATTTTGGTGGAACCAACTCATTCCTCGTGTATATACTAATTCTTAACTTATGAGAAATGAAGTGGTGATGGATCAACTCATTTCATTCTACAAACTAAATACAAAAAATAAGGAGTGAGAAGATGATGGACCACCTCGTTCCTCGAACCAAACACACTCATTGTCGACGCCGTCTCCCGCATGTGCGCTTTGGTCTGCACTCGGGCTGCCGCCGCCCAGTTCGCCGTGGTTTGCACCGTCCTATCATACATCCAGCGAGCATCGTTCTTCAGCCTCCAGGCCATAGCCCATCCATCACGATGGTGTGCCTGACAAAATCAGGCAGCATGGTGTTGTACGTCGCCGAGGCCCGTGCCATCTTGATAGAGGGAAATCAGCTAACATGAGGAATCCATTAGTATTAGCTGAGTCCCATTGCTTTCCCTGGCTGGTTGTTTGATTACTACTACTTAGGTTACTACTACTTATTAGTGGCAAGGAGCCAGAACGTGCTGCATGGATAGGATCGTAGCCGGTGCTGCAAGGCTGCAACTGGAGCAGCTAGCTTTGCAATAACGGGAAGACCTTGTTTTTACTTGCGCGTGGGAATTTTGTCTTAGTTGACTCTAGGGCCTCTCTGCTGAGTGCTGACGACAGATTTTCTTGCCAGTGCAAGAAGCAAGCTTAACTGAGCAAGCAGATATTTGTTGCCTCCTCAAAACAAAGCACGGTTAGAAACTTTTGAGCCCGGCGACATCTAGACGTGAAAGTAACAGAGAAATATTTACAATTTATACATATGTTTGCATGTGTGAAGACATTTTTTCCACACGAGGAACCCCCGTTTCCATTAATGCATAACGGAATTACAGATGTTTAGAACATGATGAAGAGTAAGAAAGAGAGCAGAAGCATTCGACCAGCTAGACTAGAACTACCAGACCAACAGCACTTAGCTCGCCTCATCAGAGGCTAACAGAGCAACCTACTACTCCCAGAAACAAAAAACAACCAAGTATAAGGCCATCATCATCATCATCCCATACATATGGGGATTACAAAACAGGCATGTAACTGTAAACAGACAGGCATGTGTGAAGACATGGCTAAGCAGAACTGCTTGTAGCGTGTGCATGTTGGGTTTAAACCACAAAATAGAAACATTTTCTTCAGAACAGCAGGGAACAGGAGTCGTTTTGAGCCATGCCCTAAACTACCTACCAACCAAACATGACTCCAAGAAAAGCAAGAACGCTCAGCAGCAGCAGCCAGAACGTGAAGAACGCGAGGATCTTTGCTGCTGCCTGAACTCCTGGTGCACGAGTCGGTGTCAGCGACTGAGTGAGCAGCCTCCAACCCACTGCGGCTGTGGTGACCACTGCGGCTGTGGTGACCAGCACGAACGCCTCGTCGTACTGGCTGGAGAGGGCTCGGGCATCCTTGGCGTGGTAGCTCAACACCGCCATCAGCAGCGTCAGGGACACGCTAACGAAGCTGGGCTCACCCTTGCTCCCGCCATGGTGGTCGTAGCCGAGCCACTCGTCGGGCCATCTGACCGGCAGCTCCAGGCACTCACTCGAGCGCTGCGCACACCACGCGGCGAGAGCTATGGCCTCGGGGATGAGCGCCAGCACCACGTAGCCACCCACCTTGGACGCTGCGATCATGAGCGAAGTCGTCACGACGCCGGTAGCCACTGCACATATATATCAGCACCATGATCTCCTTCAATGGCTGAGAGCACGGCTTCTGTGGAACGGTCTTGACGAGCATGAGTGAAGCCGCGACAGATGTGAAGAACGTGAGGTACTCCGACGGCAGGAATCTCAGGTCGCGGACCTCCTCGGGGTAGTTCTGGAAGTAGTAGAATGCCATGCCGAACCAGCCGCCAAACAGCATGGATGTGATGCTTGTGGACAGCTCCAGTAGCTGCTGGAGCTCCTCCTCACAGCCGAGGTACGCCTCCACGTCCATCTCCAGGGTCGTTGCTGCACACTTCCATACCCGGTGCAGGAAGAACATGGTGGCCGCGGCAATGGTGAGAGACGTGACGCCGACGTTCATCCGCATCTTCAGGGACATGGTGAAGGAGAGCGACGCCAGCATGAGGACGCAGGCATGGACGGCGAGCTTGATGGCGGCATACCGGCGACGACCTGGGGTTGGGTCCAGGAACTCCGAGACGAGGCCACGGAGGGAGAGCCCCAGGAGGAAGGTCAGGTACGCGCACATCACCGTCGGCATGTGCACTTGGTTCTTCTTGTTGGAGTACTCCACAGCCATCGGCACAACAAGACCAGCCGCAAGAACCATGATGATAAGTGAAGGAGATTGGATGCGCCGGTTCAAACTTCGAATTCCCTACAAGATTGAGGTAGAAAGTGGTTAACGATTGAACAATGCAACACACGCTGCGTGCTGCTGCAAAGATTGAGGAAGAAAGTCTACAAGATCGAGGAAGAAAGAGGTCAACAATTGAACAACACACACTGCATGGCATGATGTGACACCTTGAGGCGAGATGAAACTAAAACCCAACATACCTCTTGAGAGGCCAAGCGAGATGAACTAAACCCAACATACCTCTTGAGAAGCCATCTCTCTCCAAACTGCACCGTACCAGGTCAGCCTCCGATGAACTTGCTCTGTTGCTGAGTGCAGTGAGCGTGAGAGCATCCCTCCGCCTCTGCCCATTCATACTCCTATGTAACGTGCCCTGCGCGTTTTGTCTTCTTGCACGTACATCAGCAGTCAGCACTGCTGTCTACATCAGGCGTCATCTCGTCGCTAGACTAGGCAAGGATAAGAGACACCATCCCGTACCAAATCACAACGCGATATATCGTTGGTTGTCAGGGAAAAGAGAAAAAGGTGGCTTCTTAAACTTTGGATTGGCCTTTGGTTCACCACCACTATAAAACGGACACGCGTTGGGCATGAATAGCTGGTTTTGGCCTACCATGTACTACTTGGCCTCTTGATGCGCAATACTCAAGTACAGTATTTAAGCAAAACCAACCTCTAAACGGGCAAGCAGTAGTATTGCACATCAAACTTTGGATTGGTCTTTGGTTCCTCAAGTAGTATTTAAGCAAAACCAACCTTTAAACGGGCAAGTAGTAGTATTGCACATCAAAGTTTGAGGAGGGCGATTTAGAGTTTTGCTGAGATACAGTAGCTGCAGCCACAATTAATTTGTGAGATACAGAGGGAAAAAAGTCTACCACCTACTAGTTTTTGGCCTTGTGGTTTGATCTTAAAATTCCATAACTATAAAACTGGTTTTGTCCAATTTTATAGTGTACAACTTAAATAAAATCCTAGCATGTTTTGTTCGAGGGTGATTTTGGTCTAGTATGGAACCATTGGCAGTACTAATAGTTAGCAACTAGCAAAGGGAGGGGTGATTTTGGTCTGGTATGGAACCATTGGCACCTAGCAACTAGCAAAGGGAAGCCAGTTAATACCTTTTTATGAGTATCTTCAACAGGGCCCCTACTCCAAATTTTGGTGCCTTAGAAAAAAAAACTTAATCCAACCAGACCCTAACTCAAGTCCCTACTTTATAGAGACTCTTGAATCTTTCCCCTAAGATCCATCTCCCAATGATGTTTAGGGAGCTCCCAACTTGTTGGAATTTTTTTTCACGGCACCAACTCCCTCCTGCGCATTTTTTCGTCCAGACTCTCTCCCGCACCATTACTAAGGCCGAGCCCACCGCTCCCGTCGAGCTCCTCCCCAGCAAGCCCCATCATCACTGGTTTCATCCTGGCGAGCCCCCTCATTCCCGACGAAATCCTCTTCCCTGCCTAGCGGTGGGGACGGGAGCAGGGGAATAGAAAAGAGAAAAAATAAAAAGGAATAACAGTTATATGACTGACAAGTAGTTCGCAAAAAGTAGGGCCCCCTAATTTGAAGACTGGTGTAGGCTTAAAGTTGGAGAAACCCTCAAATCCCTGGTAGGACCCTATTATAGGGAGCCATCGTTGGAGTTGCTCTTAGAGCATCTCTCCTAGTACCCCTATCTAGCCCTATGTTCTACGTTGGAGGGCTCGTGAACAAAAAAAACTCACTCCAACAGGGCCCTACTTATGCCCTCATAAGCATGAGGGCCTCATTGTCCCCTCGAATCCTCATTCATGAGACTCCGAAGGAGGCACGTACTTTTCTATCCACCCCCGCCCCCCCCCCCCCCCCCCCCCCCCCCCCCGGCTTCTGTCACTATTCATGAGATCTCTGTAGCAGGCTGCAGAGGGAAAAAGATGGGGAAGGAGGAAGAAGATGACATGTGGGGCCCACGCGTCAGTGATAGGGAGAGAGTGGTGGACAGAGGGCTCGGCAATACGATAATACAATGGTCTGCAAATGGGCCTAACCATGTCCAAAACTTATATAATAGCATATTTTAGATAACTGAAGAATTATAATGGCTCATATCCGAATAGGTGAAGTTTTTTTTTGCGACCGTAGTAATGGTATTTTTTTGATCCACAGGAATTGTAATGGCACCCATCTAAAAAAACCCTTATAGATTTGGTTAGTGGAACAACTTGCTTGTCTAGAAACTTGGTTGTTCCCTAAGCTATATATAAAATTTGGAGGACTCCAAGAAAAAAGGTTACAACAACACTATGCGCTTGTAGTATAAGGCCATGTTCAGATCCCATGGTCTAAAATTTGACCATTAAACTTTAACTCTTAATGTTCTAAATAGATGGTCCAAAGTGTATTGTCTAAAGTATAGCCAATCACCCAGAAGTCGAGCAGCCATCACACGCTAGACCATATCCGGATGTAATGAAGTGCTTTGTTAACTGTAGCGTGACAGTGTTGCCAACATCTTGCGGGAGAGATACAAGCGAGCGGGTGCTACAGTTCATCTGTCTTGGTTGGCCTGGTTCAGTCAAACATTGGAGAAGGTAGGAAATAAAAATGAAGTATAAAGAAAAAGCAGAAAAGAGGGGAAAATAGAGAAAATGGAAAGAAACACATGAACAATAATAATTTGCAGCCTATGCAAATTAAAGTTTCAAATTATGTGAGACGTCCAGATTGGAACTAAAATTCATATATACATCTTTTGACGGTACCACCGTGCCAATCGGTCTATTTATCAAAATTATTTCTCCATCACAGCAGGCGGAAAAACAGGTCGGTCAGAGATGCAATCATCGGGGGCTGTTGGATCAGTGATATTGCTTATGGTCTAACAGCAGAACTGTTGATTGAATTCTTTACACTATGGAGAGCGATACAAGCAGCAGGTCTTGATCTAAACGACGCAAGGGAAGACGAAGTACTGGAGAATATACGGCCAAGTCGGCGTACAACGCTCAATTTGAAGGCCAACTCCTATCAAACTTCCCGAAGTTAATTTGGAAAGCATGGGCGCCTCCAAGGTGCAAGTTCTTTCTCTGGTTTCTTCTTCATAACAGGCTATGGACGGCGACACGACTGCAGCTACGTGGTTGGGAAAACTATGATTTCTATGCTCTGTGCGAAAGAAACTTAGAAACGCCCAACACCTTTTTATCCAGTGCCCCTACTCTCGGAGGATATGGACGCTCGTTGCATTGTGGAGTGGATGCCAAAAACTGAACCCGTCGTAGTGGGAGGAGCAAGCCGACCTTGAAGCCTGGTTCTCCCAACTGTTGACAGCCAGAAACAAAACAAGCCACAGCTTGGCTGTCTTGACTCTATGGGGCATCTCGAAGCAAAGAAACGCAGTGGTTTCAAGGATTGCAGAAAAGGGAAGCAGGCTCTGTTTTCGGACTCAAAAGGATTTGTGCTAACAATGGTCTTTAGCGGGAGGGAACTTCTTGAAACCCCTCGTGGTTGTGCATGTGTAATAAGCTTTGAAATTTTTCTGAACCCCTCGTAGTCTAGGCTGTGAGGGGTAGCGTTTCTCACACATGTAATAGTTGTTGCTAACTCTCTCTCATTATAAATCGAACTGGATAACTAGATCTTTCCAAAAAAATTATTTCTTCAGAGGGTTTATTGTGAAAAAGGATTTTCAAAAGGTCCAAAATACAAAGAAGGAATATTGTGCACTGGGAGCGAAGCATCTATGCTGTCCTTCCTATCCTATCCATTAACATTGGACTCGGCAACACGTTGATAGATCCGGGGACTAAAGTTTAGTCCGTGTCACATCGGACGTCCGGATGCTAACTATGAGGACTAAACATGAGTTAATTATAAAAACTAATTACACATGAGTAGACTAATTAACGAGATGACTCTATTAAACCTAATTAATCCATGATTAGCACATGTTTACTGTAGCACCACATTGTCAAATTATAGACTAATTAGGCTTAATAGATTCGTCTTGCAAATTAGCCTCCATCTGTGTAATTAGTTTTGTAATTAGTCTATATCCAGTACTTCTAATTAGTGTTGAAACATCTAATGTGACAGGCACTACACTTTAGGAGGGATAGCAAAGAACTCACACGCACGCGTCGCTATCAAATACTACTAGCATCGTTGCTACCGATTACCCAATATCATGGTACGTCCTTGCTAGTTGTGAGTGACGAGCTATCGCAACAAATAGAAACGCAGGGATGCTTCCGTTTATCCCAACAAAATTGAAACATGGGCGCATCGCCGTCGTGACGCAGGCGGCAGGCGGGCGAAACGCGCATGCCTGCGCTGCACAGCCCCACCCCATGGGCGGTGCGGGCACCAGGAAGGGATCGCGAGAGGAACAGATCGAGGTCAAAGCGGGGTGCCCAGCGCGCGACACTAGTGACGACACGGCTGTTGGCGTGTGCTCACGGTGCAGGTACGGTCGGGTCGACCGCACGGCAAGTCGGCATCGGATGGCGCTGTCGTCGTTCGTCACTCGTCAGCGCAGAGACCACCCCGCGCGGGCCGCGGATCCACTGGCAGAGCATCATCGTGTGGGCATGGCAGGGCAGGTGCATGATGCATGGCCTGCTGCCTGCGGATACCGAATTCCCTATCCATTGCTATATTGTAGTGATTTGCGCGCGTCCATGCGCGCGCGAGTGATCATAGTGGTTCTATCTGGCAAATGGAATAACGCGTGTCATAGAAAGCATGTACACAACGGTGGACTTTTTTGGTTTTGAAACAGAGATAAGACATCTTTCATGGGAAATAAAATACTCATTGAAGAACAGACTTGCATAGTTCAGAACACGGAAAGATAGCAGTTGCACGGACACACGTACATGGTTGCTTGGCCTGCAGCCATTTCTCCAGGGGAGCAGTAACAAAAGAGAAGAAAAATACATTGTTAGCTAGGCAACAGAAGAAGGACGTAGATGGGCAACACTATTCAACAGTCACTGGGGCATCCGTTCTCTTGGCTGAAGTCTGTTTTTGTTTGGAAAGCATGGCGCTGTCCAAGACTGGATCTTCAAGAAGAGACAACAGCTCACTACGGAGGTTCACCAAGGACTGTGATAGCCTGCAGAGAATCGATGCAGCATCTGGCTTTCTGGCAACAGAAGGGATTTTTTAGGTGGTTTTCAGCGACAGTAAGTAGTGGAAGGGCAGTCGAACTTTCCTGACAGACTGAACCAAAGAAGGTCAGGAAGCCACGGAGTGCTGCAATCTCTTGCCTTGATGCCTTATCTTCAAACAGCATGGACCATGAGCTAGAGTAGAAAAGGTCTTCTCTGAGTTGAGAAACATGTGCAGCGTTGTACTCATCAATTTTCACCAGTTTTTTCGTTTTCAAGGTAATTTAGTCCAGAAAATCTTTTGTTTCCTTGTCATAGGATTCTCTAGCCAGTATATTGCCAATCAGTAAAGCTGATGGTCCTGCAAATGGAGACTTATTATCACAAACAGCAGTGGCAAAAAAAGCTAGCTACAATACATTCTGATAATTACTCTCGAAGCTAAGAGAATATAGCAGACATGTCAGGTTATATAAAGAAAATAAAAACAACTGATAAACCTTCATATGAAATGCAGGTCCTCTATACACAGTAAACCAGAAGATGTAGCTAATCTAGGAGCAAGCTAACAATGGCACAAACAATAGAATAAAATAAATATTATTGGCATAAAAATAACCAAATCCATCCAATGTAACTATTCCCCACTGCAACAAACAAAAACTAACTTGAACCCAATTTACAGTACCTAACCAGCAGAAGCAACCGACAAACCTAATCTTTTCATTCAGCTATTTCAGTCATGGTCGGATTATAAATCTGGAAACATGTACGGCTGAATGGTAAGCTAAACATAGAGCCATAATCTTCCACCTAATTTTACTATTTTTTATAGATATCACGTACATTCATAATGTTGAAAATCGAGCACCAGCATCTTAATTCTCTTTTCTTTTGTATGAACTAAAAGCTTCAGTTATATGAGACCCAAGCGAACAAAGCAAGCCAAACAACTCACCTAAACCAGGAAACTTCTTCAGCTTTACTAAGTGGGCAAGGCAAGAAAAACAAGGCCAAAAAAGAAAGAAAATTTCATAAAAATGTGAGGCAAGTTTATGGAACGGCAATCTCATAACGAGCTAGCAAATGTAACACTGCCGCTGTCGAAGAACCATACCAGCGCAAATGCAGACAACAGAAGGGGTAGGCCGCAGTTTCGCTGCAGGTCCGGCACAGCTCCTCCGCAGGTCCGGCGCAGGTCCACTGCAGCTCCTCCACACCACAGATGTAGCGCCCCCTTAGCCCCCTTCGGCACCTAGAAACCACGCGCGGAGAGACAGGCCATCAGGAAGGCGCAATCCACGGACGGAGAAAAGGAATAAAAAGCGAGGACGAGGATAGGCCAGGGCGACTCACCTCGGAGGCGTTTGCGGCGTCTTTATCCATGTCGTCGTGGCTTGCGCGGCGGACGGGACCTTCGACTCCAGCGCATGTGCTCTAGGCCTCCAGCCACAGAGCTACCGGAGCGCACGCCGGCCAGCTACTACTCATGGCCGCAACGGAGGAGAGGAAAGTGGGAGAGAGAGAAGAACAGGAGAGAGGGAAGCATGTGAGAGAAGAAGCCACGCCAGTGAAATGAAGACACCACCAACGGATGCGCGTCCACAGCGAGGAAAGACAGGAACTCAAAAATATAAGGAAAGCAGAAGAAATCACCAAAATGTCAGACGCCTATATGGAACGACAAATGCGATACCGGCGCTGTTCAAGAACCATGCCAGCCCAAATGCAGGGGACAAAGAGGCAGGTGCAGCTCCCGCTGCAGGTCTGGCGCAGTTCCTCCGAGTTCCTCAGCCGGTCCAGCACCGGCGCACCGCAGGCGGACACCAGATCTGGCCCCCCTGAGCACCTGCAAAGCCCAGGCGCCGTGCCTGTAGACGAGCGGCGACGAGGAGAAGCAGACGGTGAGGCGCGACCGACGGACGGTGAAACGAAGAAAAAAGGAGGACAGGAAGAGCCCTGGCATCCTACCTCGCGCAGCGGTCAGGACGGAGCTGAAGACGAAAGGGAGGCGTGAGCGACCTTTTTACCCACGCCGCCCTCGGTGCCTGCGCGGTGAACACGCCCGAGACATAAACCAGAGCAGCCCACTGGTACCAGGCGTCGCTGATCCACGGGCCCCTTCTGCGCCTGTATCAGCGGGACCCCACGGGCAGCGTCGTCTGCCTAGACCTCGCATGCGCCGCGAGTGCGGACGCGAGGCCGCCCGGCAAGGATGCTGAAAACCAGTTTTTCAGGAGGCGCTGACGCTGGGCCCGTTGTACTGCAGCCAATAACCGTTCGACAACGAGCAGCTTAGGAGACCGTTTTCTCCGGAGAAAAGCGTCGTTCCTTTTCCCCGATGGAGCGACGCAGGCGACGGCCGTTTGGCCCGCTGCAGCTGGGACCCTGAACTCCCAGCCAATGGCAGCTCGACAACGACCGCACCACCCTTTTTGCGGATGCAACGGCGCAAGAGGTAGACGTCCAGGCACTGCAGGTGGGTCTGCTGTACCCTAAGCCAATTGCAGCTCGACAGCGGCCAGCAGTGGCCAATGCGAGACGGCTCGACAGCGGCCAGCAGTGGCCAATGCGAGACAGAGAAGGTCAGCAGAGCGGGGCCCGCCTGACCTTACCGTCGCCGCCCCCTTGGTCAACGAAAGCATCACCATCTTTCACTGACGTGGCCATGCTGAGGCCGCGCCGGCTCCTGATGTTCTCTTGTCTTTAGATTTTCTCCGGAGAAAAGCGCCTTTCCTTTTCCCCGATGGAGCGACGCAGGCGCCAGCCGTTTGGCCCGCTGCAGCAGGGACCCTGTACTCCCAGCCAATGGCAGCTCGACAACGACCGCACCACCCTTTTTGCGGATGCAACGGCGCAAGAGGTAGACGTCCAGGAACTGCAGGTGGGTCTGCTGTACCCTAAGCCAATTGCAGCTCGACAGCGGCCAACAGTGGCCAATGCGAGATGGCTCGACAGCGGTCAGCAGTGGCCAATGCGAGACAGAGAAGGTCAGCAGAGCGGGGCCCGCCTGACCTTACCGTCGCCGCCCCCTTGGTCAACGAAAGCATCACCATCCAATAGCCATCCAACGGTCTACATTCATTTCATTGACGTGGCCATGCTGAGGCCGCGCCGGCTCCTGATGTTCTCTTGTCTTTAGATATAGGAGAGGACTGAAGTCTCTGTAGTAGTGTGGATGCACCTGCACCGCTGGGTTCCTCCGACTCCATCCGATGCTAGGTTCACAAGTTAGGAATTGGTGATTAGTCTATTCCATTGCTAATAACCTTCCTAAGGTCATAACGCAACAAGGTGGATTTGTCGATTGCCTCATCTAAAAGTTACCGCTGCATGTTTATTGCTAGACAGGAGCACTAGTGCACTTACCACACCATGATCGAATCTGAAGGACCTTGATTTGTAGAGCCTCGGCTGGTAGCAAACTTGCGGCTGGCATTAATGTACAGTTCGATTACTGATCAAGAGTACGTATGAGGCCGCGTTCTCTCCGATATGCACTTGCGGGCTGGTAGCAAACTTGCAGCAGCCACTGTGTCCATGGAAGAGCCATGGAACATGTAAAATACAATTGGTCATATAAACATGCAGCCTTTTACATACAACCTGTCATGTGAGCGTGAATTCTTTTACAAACATGTAAGTTAGTAAGTTAATTAGCTTTGAACCTGTTGTGTTTTTTTTTCATATGAAATTTTTGTCTAAACTAGCTGAGATACCAGTTCTAGCATGCATGATTGAACGACCTGTGCTATTTTGATATGCAAATCCGATATGCACTTCATAGTGTCTGTGCACATTGCTTTGCTCTTCCTTTTTTAAATGGCAATTATAAATGAGCTACACCTATAAATTTATTCGGTTCAAACATTTCCAGTGTATTTTAGTTTGTGCAAATTAGTAGTCTTTTCTTCTTTCAGTGCCATTTATACTCCAAAAGCGACATTGATCGTGTCCTCAAGCACGCATCGTCCACAAACAGGTCATCCGCCACCACGTTCGACGAGCACAGGATCCCGTGCCCTGCCCCACGTGCAAGTACGCCAGGGGACAAGGTATTGGGTGTACGTGCGTACTATGGGTGTCCGTACGTTTATTCATTCAGGTTTAAAAATAGACTATATAGCAGATACGTGCAGTACTTTCACCGAGAGAGATTCAATTCGAGCCAAATTTAAACGCATTTGTTTTTTTAGGGGATTTAAAGGCATTTGCTGGTAATATACACGTAGAGCAAACTAAAGAGAGCGCGCTTGACATGAGGCCCAGCTCAAGAGGGAGCCCAATAGTTTTCCGTCATTATGGCTCTATGGGCCTTAGTGCAGATCCAGTGTCCTTTCCCCACTTCAGAATTGCACAGTATTTAGATGTATAATAAGAACTACTTTAACTAAAAAGTTTAAAACGACTTACGATTTGCAAGAGAGGGAGTATTTGGCTACACGTTCTTTTTTGTGGGGACAGGATTGCATGGTAATCCAACAGCCAGGCAGTCAGGCTTGCAGCCTCCTGCCCCCTGATGTTGCAGTCACATTTCCAGAGATCTCCTGAGGGCTAGATATGGAGCCAGCTCGGCTCGTTATCAAGCTGGCTCGGCTCGGCTCCTTATACTAACGAGCTAGAAGCTCGGGTCAGCTCGGCTCGCTTGGCAGCTCGAGCTGGCCCGTTTGGCTCGCGAGCTAACTTAAATTTTTTTTCTTCCTGTCAAGGCTATTCATCTAGCAAAAGACAGAGACAAAATACTGATTTGGGAAAAGCAAAATAAACAAGAAGGCAAATGATTTGATGCTGGATGGGGGAAGTCTAGGGCCCAGAGGTGGGAGTCTAGGAGCTAGGGCTAGGGTTTTATCATGTTGGGCCAATGAGCCATGGCATATATGGGCTGATTCAAGTTGCTGTCATCTGATTTACCTTGGCTCATTTTGGCTCGCGAGCTAGATCGAGCTGGCTTGTTAATTAACCGAGCTAAAGAGCCGGCTCAGCTTATTTAAAAATTCAAACGAGCCGAGCTCGAGCCGAGCCATTAACGAGCGAGTCGAGCGAGCTAGCGAGTTACGAGTTTTTCGTCCAACTGATGGTCATTGAACGATGTTTCAGCTTGGAAATGTGCAATCACTGATAAGAAAAATCAAAAGAGTTGTAAGAATATTGTCGGTGTTCGGACCCGGGAGGGCCCTAAGCCGACAAGTGAATTTGTGCTGCGTGCTCCCTAATCCGGATGGTAATGCAAAGAGAATACACGGAGGTTTATCCTGGTTCGGGCAAAGAAGGCCCTACGTCCAGCGGGGGGGGGGGAGAGTATTGTATTTCCTTGCACCGAAGTGCTCGTGTAGGGGTTACAAGCTGTGAGAGAGGGAGCCGGTCCCAAGTCTCAAGAAAGAGGAAAAATGGAGGATTGCTTGAGATGTTGATCTTGAAGTCGTCCGCCCCCTGGAGAGTTCTTTGCCCCCCTCTTTTATAGACTCAAGTGGAGGGCTAGGTCTAAAAACCCTAGGGGTGCCTTGGAGGAGAAGGCGCAGCGGACGCTGTAGAGGTTGCTGCAGCGACGTGCCCCGGTAATGCCGCCCATCCCTGGGGCGCCGTGGTGACGCTGGTGATGGGACGGTGAAACATTCTGGGTGCTGTAGCGGACGTGCGATCCCCCGTGGTCGACGTGCGGGCATTGTTTCTTTGTTGACCGACGGCAGTCGAGGTCGGGTTGGGACGTAGCTGAGGGGGGTCGATGAGGAACGGATAAGGCCGAGCCCCAGAAAACCCGGGGCATGATGGTCGTCGTTTTGTGCCTCGGAAGGGCATCGGAGGTAGAACAGTGCTCGACGTGGTGTGAATAGTGGCTACTTTTTTACCGTCCATCTCAGGATGGGCAGAAAAAGTAGGATTAGACACGGGTACTGCTCCCACGCCGGTGGGGCTGCAGCCACGTAGGTGGAAGTGGTTGCATTAAATGCTCTCGTCAGTGAGTAGGTGACTGAGAGAGGGGGAGGGTCAACCGACTCGACCCTGGGTCGTGCGAGTCAGAGATTTTCCGGGGTCGAGGCTTCCCGTCGAGCGGGCCTCGTGCGAGTCGGAGCGCAGTCGAGGGTGCCCCGTCTTCTTACGTATGCGGGCTTGGCTTGGTGTACCCGTGTAGGTGGAGCCTTGATATGATTTCAGGATGCAGATTCCTCGCGGGTTTGCTCCTTTCGATCGTTGGTTTTGGGTACCCCTAATCTAGGTACCCGACAGTAGCCCCCGAGCCTTTGCGGAAGTGAGGACACTCTTGCGGAGGCTTAGCGAGTTATGAACTGGAGTCGTAGCGTCGTCGTTTTCCGGTGGGTGTGTGTGTGCGCACCCGCCGGGTGTAGCCCCCGAGGCCTCGGAGGAGTGTGTGACTCCTTCGAGGGCTTTGGTATGTTATGTCGAGGGACGCTCCTGCGTTTGAGCCTCCCGAGGTGCGTTTGGTCCTCTTTCATTGAGGTTAGCTGGTGGCGGGCAAGCCCCCGAGCCTTTGCACGCGCGAGGTCGATCAGGGTCTTGCCCGTCTTTATCGTACGACCCTCACGCATCCCTTAGGTAAGGAGGAGGGGTGGGGAACGCCGCACTACCCTCGGTGGGCGAGTCCCGACGATCTCCGGTGAGCTTCTAGCGGGAAATTCAAGTGGGAGCCCGTGCCCTGTTCGATAGGGGTCGGCTGGCGGCCGCGGAGGCGCTCTCCAAAAGTGCCAAAGAGTTGTCGTGTGGATCTCGGCCCCGTTCGATAGGATTCGAGGGCTCGATGCCTCCCTCCGAGGGGATTCCACCGCTGACCTCTCCTTTAGCCTTAAATATGTCCGAGGGCGTCTTGAGAAAGCGGCTCGAGCCCTGGCCTGGTATGGGCCCGCCTTCAGTCATCCCTAACTCTGTTTACTCGAGGGCAGCTGTCGAACCTTGGTCGAGGGCCGGCTTTCGAACCCTCGAGGTTTGAAGCGGGCTTGGAGCCCGTGGTTCCTTCGCTTGGAAGTGTCCGTCCGTGAGCATTCCTTCCCGCCCATTGGAGGTGCGTCTTTTTAGGAGGGAAGTGCAAACGGCGCTGAAGTGGGCGGCGTGGCGAGCGGTTAGCGGACGAGCGGCTGACACGTACCTGTGCGCGCGGGTTTCAAGGGAGCGATTAGGTAAGGGCATTAAATGCGGAAACTTTACTTGTCTCTTCGCTGGATCCGCCCGGTGTCCTTACGCCGGGTTATAAATACAGAGCCCAGGGTTTCGTTCGTTTCTTCCTAGCCTTTCGCTACCGCCTTCTCCTTCTTCTGCCAGCCTCCTCCGTTCCCTACCACCGCCGTCATCCCTTCCTTGCACCTACGGCGGGAAAGAGCCCGGTCCTCCTCGCAGATCCGTGGATTCGTTCCTCGGTAACGAAGAAGATGTTGCAGAGCTCATGCGCGACGGTCTCCTACGTTCGAGGACCAGCCAAGACCTGCCGGAGTGGAGAGTGCCGCCGACCAGCCACCAGGAACCGGCGCCACCGGAGGGCTACGTGGTCAGCTTCGTCGCCTTCCACGAGAGGGGGCTCGGGGTGCCGCCGAGCCGATTTATGCGGGCCATCCCGCATTATTACGGGGTGGAGCTCCATCATCTCGCCCCCAATTCCATCTCGCAGGCCGCCATTTTTGCGGTCGTCTGCGAGGGGTACTTGGGGATCGAGCCCCACTAGAAGTTGTGGCTCCACCTCTTCAAGGCGGAGCACTTCGCCAAGAAGGCGGGCGAGAAGGGAGTACGGCGGGCGGTGCATGCTGGAAGCTGCACTATCCAAGTGCGGGCGGACCGAGGTGATCTTTACATCCTGGCCCAACTTATCTCGTCGAACAGCGGGTGGCACGACGGCTGGTTCTACCTGCGCAACGACGACGACCGCCTGCCCCGCTTCACTGGGCAGGTGCTGATGTCCCGAAAGGAGAACTAGTCGTACGGCGTCATCGAGGAAGACCGGCCGAAGCTGCAGCCGCTCCTCAACGCGCTGAGGAGACTCTGCCTGCGCGGACTGACCGCGGGTATGGTGGCTGCCTCGTTCCACCGCCGGAGGGTCCTGCCCTTGATGCAGCGTCGGCTGCGGATGGACGAGATGACGCCGGGTGTCTCGTTGGAGGGGAGTCGGATGTCACACGAGACCCTCCCCCTCGACGAGGTCGTCCGGCGTGCTCGGTGGGTGGTGGGCGGCTTCAAGTAGGAGGACATCGACAAGGTCCCGATGCGACCCAACCAGGGATTCGAGCCCCTAGTAAGCGTTGTCCTGCTGGTCTCGAGCCCCCTTTTCTCCTTGGCCTTGTCGATTTAGCCCGTCGAGGCCTTTGTGCAGGATCTGTCAGCGGTCAAGGACTCGCCGCCGCCGGTCCTGGAGGATCGCGTCGCTCGACAGGTGAGACGCTTTTCCGCGGCTCAGGAGAAAAAGGAGAAAGATGCCGCGAAGAAGCGGCGTAACAGGAAGATCCTCGAGCGCGAGGCGTTAATAAAGCGCCGTCGCCAGCAAAGGCTCGAGGGCCTCCCTGAGGAGGAGTCCCCCTCTGAGACGGCCTCAGAGGAGGAGGACGGTGACGATGATGATGATGCCGAGTCGCGGTACGACACCGCGACTACGCTTGCTCATCTCCCTGACGTGCGGTCCCTGCAGGAGCCCGTCGGCGGGGGGTCGACCTCCCAGGTGTCGAGGGCAGCCTCGACGCCTGAGGGGCCCTCAGGAAGGGGATCCACCGAGCCAGCGGTCCCACCATCATCGTCGGTGGCGCCGCCCTCGCGTGCCCGGTCGCCTCGGACCTCGTTGGCGGGCAAGCCTACGACGCCACCGCCTGAGACCAGGACATCGTCGATAGGCGTGAGGACCCGAGGCCAGACGGCCTCGACGGCGAAGAAAACCCCCGAGGCCTCGTCAGCCCAGGCCCCGAGGAGCCCTGGGCCGGCCAAAGGCTCGGCGGAGGGGAAGCCGGGGGCAAAGCCCCTGATCCCCATGTCTGGGTAAGTGGTTTGCTTTGTCTTTCTGACAAGCTTATTTTGATTCTCGTTCCGACGTACTCGCCTGTTGCGCAGGCGTAAACGCAAGGCGGAGCCGGCGGCCATGACGCCTGCCAAGGCGCTCAAGGCCGGCGCCGCTCTGATGATGCGGACACCGGCCGACGACGCCGCCTGGGTCGCGAGGTGTCAGGCGGCGATGGAGCGGCTTAAGGCAAAGGAGGCCACCGTCAAGGCCAGCGCGAGCGCCCATGAGGGCGCGGGGGCTGGAGACGCCGCCCGGGAGCCTGAACGGGTCGAGGCAGCCCCAGGCGCTGCTAGGCTCGATGAGTCTGGAAGCGGCGGGCTAGGGCCGGGGTCGACCAAGGGGACCCCAGAGGTCGTCGAGCCCGGCAGGGCTGGGACATCCGCCCGCGATGTAGGGCGGGCGGGTGTCGAAGAGACGAAGGAGTTGGTGGAGACCCCGTAGGATGCGGGGAAGGAAGAGGAGCAGCCGGAGCTGCAAACGAAGCGGGAGGAACCGCAACAGCAGCGGCGGCAACAGCAGCAAGAGCAGCCATCGCAGCCGCAGCCAGAGGCGGAGCGGTATGAGCTGGACCGGCCGGAGAAGCCGGTGGCCGAGGCGAAGCGGGAGGTGGCCATGTCACCGCCCAACGCGTAGGCGGAGGCGCCGGCGGGCGGGGGGTTACTTCCGCCCCAAGGGTCGACGCCGACCGTGATCGACCTCACTTCTGATGATCCCCCATCCGATAAGGGGAAGCAGAAGGTGGACATCGAGACGGTCGACGCCTCGGATCAGCCTGGGACATCCGCGGCGCCAAAGGATGACATGGCGGAGGCATCCGTCGGGTGGCCCAACTTCGCGGAGCTGGCGCTCATGCGGGTGGAGGAGGAACTCCCGCGGTGGGGTCGCTCGCCCCTCGAGTTCTGGGACGCGACCAATCCCAACGCTGAGCCCTTCTTCGTCCTTGACGATAAGGATGAAGTGGGGCTCTGGGAGTATGTCGAGGGGCTCCGCAAGCACTCCGTGCAATCTCTGCGGATGGTCACGGAGACCCTAGTCCGGAACATGTCGGGGGCCTTCGAGGTAGGTTGCGTTTGTCTCGATATTTTATTTGGCTCGACACCCTTGTCACTTTGATTCTGATTTTATGATTTTGACCGTGATCAGGAGATGAAGGAGCGGTCGCGCCGCAAATCGCTCTTCATTCGCCACGAGAGCGGCGTGTGGGCAGCGCTTCCACGCCAACGGGCTCTGGTCGACGATGCCAACAAGCGGCTGTCCGAGAAGAGCGCCGAGGCGGATGAGCTTCGCGTCGTCCACGCAGCGCTCAAGGAAGAGGCGGCGCAGGCTCGGGACGCTGCGGCCAAAGCCCAAGAAGATGCAACCAGGGCTCGAGAGGAGGCGGCCAAGGCTCGCGAGGACCTTGCGCCGCTATTGGCGCGAGTGAAGGAGCTCGAGGAGGACGTTGCTCATGTCAGTGGCCAGCGTGACGCCCTCAACGTGCAAATCGGACTGGTGTCCGCCCGCGTCGGGACCTTGACCAGGGAGGTCGAGATGTTGAAGGAGACCGTCCGGAAGAGGGACGAGGCTCTCTCGGGCACTGGTCGGGAGATCGAGACGCTGAGGGCGACCGTCCACGACAGGGACGAAGCTCTTCTGGCGGCCGAGAAGACGCACGGCGAGCTGCGGGATCAGATCGTGGGTTGGCAGACCCACGTTGAGGGTAAGTTTTTGCTGAATTCTGACCTCAACTTCTGACTCCTACGTTTTTGCTAATTTGATCTCGTGTTTCAGAGCTGGAGAAGCAGCAGCACGAGGCCCAGGCGAATGCCGCCTCATTTCAAACCCTCTTCGAGGCCGAGGCCGGGCGGAACCAGCTACTTCAGGGCGCCATCACCACAGTGTGCGACAACCTAGGGGTCGAGCCCGACGCTGACAACGAGGAGGATGCGTCGGGGAACTCCTTCGTGCGTCAGATGATGGCGCTGGGCATCCTCTTACGCGAAAAGGTGCGGGGCACGCTGCACCATGGCATGAAGAGAGCCCTGGCGGTCGTCCGCTCCGGCTTCGAGTACGACATGGGCCTCGTTGCTGACGGATTCACCTATGATCCGAACAAGACCGAGGAGGAGAACGAGGCGGCCTACCTTGGGCTAATTGAGGCGGTGGAAGAGCCTGGGGGTCGACTCGCGAGGCTGTTTGAGGACGAGGTGCTTCCGCCCGCTCCTAGCGACGACGATGAGGGCTTGTGAGCCAGAACTGGGCATGAAGGCCCATGTAATAAATTAGTTTTTATTGTTCATGACTCGTGCTATCGTGGCCCCAGGGGCCTTAAAACATTTGGATGTAAATATACACTAAATGCCTTTTTTCGTTTGAGTCTTTCATTCCATTTTCGTTCAAATTGTGTTCTTACGCGATCTCCTTGGCGCGCGGTTGCACCCCTTGGCGTGGGGTGTGAGTGGAGGTACCGTAGCCCGGAGGCATAGGCGATCTCGTGGCTCGACAACCCCTCGTCCTTAGGATGCCCTCGCGGCCTCGTCGACTATGTAAGAACTCGCATCGAAGTGTATAGGAACGTTAGACGTTGATTTTTCGAAATCGCGAGCTTTTACTAGGTATTCTTAGCGCGCGGTCGCATCCCTGGGGCGCCCTCGCGGTCTCGTTGACTTTGTAAAAGTTCTTAAAAAATGCGAGTTTTTTTAGGGACACAGGGGGTTCCCCCCTTCCAGCCCCCGAGGGAGGTTCGACTCTGTGAAAACAGGGTCGAGCCTACCTGTTTTCATGAAAGAACGTTTTGAACACGGACGTACTCTTTATTCATTCATGGAAATGAAAATAGGTACAAAGCCTTGGGGCTCTAGGGATAAAAGCGACATAGCTGTTCGATGTTCCACGCATTGGTGAAGGTCTCGCCCTTGATGTTGGATAGCTTGTAAGTCCCGGGCTTCAACGCCTCTGCAACAATGTAAGGACCTTCCCACGGTGGGGTGAGCTTGTGTCGCCCCTTGTTATACTGCCTTCGCCGAAGCACCAAGTCACCAACATGGAGGTCTCGATTGCGCACGTGCTTGTCGTGGTAACATCGGAGATTCTGCTGGTATCTTGCGGAGTGTAGTAGGGCTATATCTCGAGCCTCCTCGAGTTGGTCGAGGGCGTTCTCTCTTGCGGCATCATTGCTTTGTTCGTTGTAGGCTTTCAGCCTCGGGGATCTATATTCCAGGTCGGATGGAAGCACGGCCTCGGCCCCTTAAACCAAGAAAAACGGAGTGAACCCCGTGGCTTGACTCGGCGTTGTTCTTAGGCTCCACAGGACCGAGGGGAGCTCGGGGCGGCCCATTTCTTGCCATGTTTATTTAATCTGTTGAAGATTCTTGGTTTTAGGCCTTGCAAAATCATGCCATTGGCACGCTCTACTTGGCCATTTGTCTTTGGATGAGCTACGGCTGACCAGAGCACACGGATGTCATGGTTGTCGCAGAAATCCAAGAACTTCTTACCGGTGAACTGGGTGCCGTTATCCGTGATGATGCAGTTAGGAACCCCGAAGCGGTGGATGATGTCGGTGAAGAACAGCGCGGCTTGCTCTGACCTGATGTTGGTGACGGGTCAGGCCTCGATCCACTTGGAAAATTTGTCGATGGCGACGAGCAAGTGGGTGAAGCCCCCGGTCATTTTTTTGAGGGGTCCGACCAAGTCGAGCCCCCAAACGGCGAACGGCCAGGTGATGGGGATGGTTTGCAGGGCGTGAGCCGGGAGATGGGTCTGCCTTGCGTAGTACTGGCATCCTTCGTAGGAGCGTACCAGCTTGATGGCGTCGGAGACCGCGGTTGGCCAATAGAAGCCCTACCGGAACGCGTTTCTGACGAGGGTTTGAGGCGCCGCATGATGACCATAGGCCCCGAGTGTAAATCACTGAGTAGTTTCCTGCCTTCCTCGATTGTGATATAGCGCTGTAGGATGCCCGTGGGGCTGCGTCGATAAAGCTCCTTGTCGTCGCCGTATATCACAAAGGTCTTGGCCCGGCGAGCGATCCGTCGAGCCTCGGTTTTGTCCGAAGGGAGCTCCCCTCGAATAAGACAGTCGAGGTACGGAATGCGCCAGTTGGGCTCGAGGTCGGCTGGTGGTGGCGATCCTTCCGTCTGCATGACGTGAGCCCCGGTCGAGGGGGCCTCTGCCTCGGGTGGGGGGTCGAGCGATAGACCGTCGACCCCCCCTGTCGTACCGAGGTCGGCGGATGGTTTATGAAGATCCCTCGAGAAAAAATCAGGTGGGATCGTGGTTCAGTTAGACGCGATTTTCGTGAGTTCATCGGCAGCCTCGTTGTATCTCCGCGCGATGTGATTGAGCTCAAGGCCGTGGAACTTGTCTTCAAGGCGCCGCACTTCCTTACAGTAGGCTTCCATCTTAGGATCGTGGCAGCTTGAGTCCTTCATGACCTGGTTGATCACGAGCTGGGAATCACCACGAACATCGAGGTGTCGAACTCCAAGCTCGATGGCGATGCGCAAGCCATTGACGAGGGCCTCATATTCAGCAACATTGTTGGAGGCGGCGAAGTGGAGTCAAATCACGTAGCGCATGTGAACTCCAAGGGGTGAAATGAAGAGCAAGCCCGCGCCCGCTCCTGTTTTCATTAACGACCCGTCGAAGTACATGGTCCACAGCTCGGCCTGAATCTGAGCGGGAGGCAGTTAGGTATCAGTCCACTCTGCCAGAAAATCTACCAGCACTTGGGATTTGATTGCTTTGCGCGGCGCATAAGAGAGGGTCTCGCCCATGAGCTCGACCGCCCACTTAGCTATCCTTCTCGAGGCTTCCCAGTTCTGGACTATCTCCCCCAGAGGGAAAGAAGAGACCACGGTCATCGGGTGGCTCTCGAAGTAGTGTCGGAGCTTGCGCCGTGTCAGCACGATGGCGTATAGCAGCTTCTGGATTTGCGGGTAGCGAACCTTGGTTTCCGAGAGTACCTCGCTAATGAAGTAGACTGGCCTCTGGATGAGTAGAGCGTGTCCCTCTTCCGGCCTCTCGACGACTACAGCCGCGCTGACCACTTGTGTCGTCGCGGTGACGTAGAGCAAGAGGGGTTCCCCCGTGGCCGGAGGGACGAGGATCGGAGGGTTGGACAGCGTTGCCTTAAGCTTGGTAAGAGCTTCTTTGGCCTCGAGGGTCCCCGAGAAGTGTTCTGATTTCTTTAGGAGATGATACAGAGGGAGTGCTTTCTCGCAGAGGCGCGAGATGAAGCGGCTGAGGGCCGCAAGGCAGCCCGTGACCTTCTGTACGCCCTTCAGATCTCGGATGGGGCCCATTTTGGTGATCGTGGAGATTTTTTCCGGGTTGGCCTCGATGCCACGCTCGGAAACGATGAACCCTAGAAGCATGCCTCGAGGAACGCCGAAGACACATTTCTCAGGGTTGAGCTTAATGTTCTTCGCCTTAAGGCACTTGAACGCGACATCGAGGTCGTCAACCAGGTTGTTGACCCTCTTGGATTTGACCACGATGTCATCAACGTAGGCCTCGACGGTTGGCCCGATGTGTTCCCCGAAAACGTGTTGCATGCATCGTTGGTACGTAGCCCCTACGTTCCGGAGACCGAAGGGCATAGTAACGTAGCAATACATGCCGAACGGGGTGATGAATGAAGTCGCGAACTGGTCGGACTCCTTTATTTTAATCTGGTGGTAGCCGGAATACGCATCTAGGAACGATAGAGTTTCACATCCCGCAGTAGAATCGACGATTTGATCAATGCGTGGTAAAGGAAAAGGAACTTTCGGACATGCTTTATTTAAACTAGTATAGTCTACACACATCCTCCATTTCCCACTCTTTTTCTTAACTAATACAGGATTAGCTAACCACTCGGGATGATGAACCTCCTTGATGAATCCGGCCTCCAGAAGCTTGTGAATCTCCTCACCGATGACCTTGCGCTTTTCCTCGTCGAAGTGGCGCAAGCGTTGCTTCACTGGTTTGGAGCCAGCCCGGATTTCCAAGGCATGCTCGGCGACTTCCCTGGGTATGCCCGGCATATCCGAGGGGCTCCACGCGAAATATGTCGGCATTCGTGCGGAGAAAGTCGACGAGCACTGCTTCCTATTTGGGGTCGAGGTCGGCGCTGACCTTCAACGCCTTTCCATCCGAGCTGGTGGGGTCGAGGGGCACGAGCTTGACGTCCTCTGTGGGCTCGAAGTTGCCGGCGTGGCGCTTGGGGTCGGGGATCTCCTTGGCGAAACCGTCGAGGTCTGCAGCCAAGGTTGCCGTCTCCACGATGGCCTCTCTGTGCTCGATGCACTCCACGTCGCACTCGTAGGCGTGCTCGTAGGAGGGCCCGACAGTGATGACACCCTTAGGGCCCGGCATCTTGAGCTTGAGGTAGGTGTAGTTGGGGACTGCCATGAACTTGGCGTAGCAGGGACGCCCAAGGATGGCATGGTAGGTCCCATGGAACCCGACCACCTCGAAAGTGAGGGTCTCCTTCCTAAAGTTCGAAGGGGTGCCGAAGCAGATGGGCAGATCGATCTGCCCGACGGGCTCTGCTCGCCTTCCTGGCACGACCCCGTGGAAGCCTCCGACGCTGGGTCGGAGCTGCGTCCTTTTGATCCCTAGGAGGTCGAGGGTCTTAGTGTAGATAATGTTGAGGCTGCTGCCTCCGTCCATGAGCACTTTGGTGAGGCGCGTATTGGCGATGACGGGATCGACAACGAGCGGGTACACCCTAGGATTGGGAACGTAGTCCGGATGGTCATCACGGTCGAACGTGATGGCGGTTTCGGACCAGTCGAGGAAGATGAGGGTCACGAGTTGTACGGAGAAGATCTCTCGACGCTCGCGCTTGCGCTGGCGCGTAGAGAGGCACGTCGAGGGTCCCCCGTAGATCATAAAGCAGTCGTGGATCTCGAGAAACCCCTCGTCCTTGTCGCCGTCCTTCTCCTTGGGGTCCTCCTTCTTGTCGTCTTTCTTGATGCCCAGGCTTTCGAAGTATTTCCGAAGCATGTGGCAGTCCTCGAGGTTATGGTTCGTGGGTCCCTTGTGGTAGGGACACGGCTCCTTGAGCATCTTATCGAAGACGCCCCCACCAGGGGGGCCTCGAGGCTTCTTGCGGTCAGCAGCGGCGATAAGATCGTCCGTCGCGGCTTCGCGTTTGCCCTGCTGGTTCTTCTTCTTCTTCCTGTTGTTCCTCTTGGCGCCCCGGTTGGAGCTCTCAGGGTCCTCGTCCTTGCGCTTCCCCTTTTCCTGGTCACCACCGAAGATGGCACCAACCGCCTCCTCGCCGGTGGCGTAGTTGGTGACGATGTCCATCAGCTCGTTGGCTGTGGTGGGGGTGTTGTGGCCCAACTCTCGGACCAGCTCCTTGCTGGTAGTTCCAGAGAGGAAAGCCATGATGACGTCGGAGTCGGTGATGTTGGGAAGCTCAGTGCGCTGTTTGGAGAAACGCCGGATATAGTCGCGGAGGGACTCACAAGACTTCTGTTTGCAGCTCCTGAGGTCCCAAGAGTTGCCGGGGCAGACGTAGGTCCCTTTGAAGTTCCCTTCGAACACCTTTACCAAGTCATTCCAGTTATGGATCTGTCGAGGTGGGAGGTCCTCGAGCCATGCTCGAGCGGTGTCCGATAGGAACAGGGGAAGCTGTCGAATGATGACTCGGTCGTCGGTGGCCCCGCCCAACTGACAAGCCAGACGGAAGTCAGCGAGCCATAGCTCAGGTTTGGTCTCGCCGTTATACTTGGTGAGAGTCGTCGGGGGGCGAAACCGAATCAAAAGTTGGGTCCTACAAATGGTCCTGCTGAAGACTTGAGGGCCCGACGGCTCGGGTGATGGGCTATGATCCTCCGTGCTATCGTAACGCCCGCCCCTGTGTTCGTGGTAGCCCCGAGATGCGCCGTCATCGCTTCTGCGCCTGCGGCATTCGTTCAGGTCGTCGCGGGCGTCTCGGGGCCTGCGGTTGTCGACGACGCGCTCACAGACAGGGGCTGCCTTGTTCCCGTGTGGTGCGGGCTCGGGATGAACCGAGGCCTCTTTCTCATATCGAGAGGGCTCCGCAGGCTGCTCCGAGGCAAGCCCACGGTGCCTCGAGGCGAAACTCTCGGCCTGCTGCATGGCCGCAGTCTCGAGGAGACCTCGAATCTCATCACGGGCCCGCCGGGCCTCGGGTGTAGATGGCTCGGGCATGTTGCGAAGAAGCGTTGCGGCGGCGACGACGTTCTGGCTGGCTCGATTGAAAACTGGGGGTTTGCCCACCCTGTCCTCAAGGATGCGACGATTGACGTCGCGAGCTCTCTCTCGAGCTCCTCCGCCATGTGCAGCCGCCACACGCTCTCGCTCGAGGGTCTGCTCCACTAGGCACAAGCGCTCTCGTTCCTCGTCGAGCTTGGTCCGCAGTTCTCGAATCTGCACGAGCTGCGCCCCCTGGTCTGCTTCGAGAAGTTGGGCTCCGTCCCGCGCACCAGGGTGCGCGGCATGAGGTGGTGTGGTGTTCCCTCCTCCAGCAGCCGCCTCTGCTTTCGAATCCGATGCGATGGTCCCATCGATATGGAAGCACTCACGGGTCAGATCGTAGCTATCATCGGCGGAGTCGGAGTCGGGAGTACCGAAGTAGTAGTACAACGGATGCATGTGGGGTCGTCGATTCGTGGAGTTGTAGTGGCGGGAGGCGATCGCATGAAGCTCCGGACCAGGGGTCTCCGTAGAGTCCAGGTACTCGAAAGCTGGTGCGAATGCCACGAGGTCGAGGGCGGAACATAGATGATGCCCAGGGAGCTCCTCGTAAACGTCCATGTTGGTGCTTATGGAGGAGACATACCCCTGGGCAGCCGTGTTCAGCCCATAGGGGAGTGTCTGCTGCGGCATTGTCCCTGCCGTCGGGGAATCCGATCCTGATCCGGCTGTAAGGGGCGCCGCGGCGGACGGTGGGATGTCGGGATGCCCCACCGGCATCTTGCCCACAGCCAAGATCATCCTACGGATGTCCTCATTGAGAGACTCCACGTCGGCGACTGGCTGAGGAGTGCCAGAACGGGGCACACCGTCACCCCCCACGAGGAGATGGTGGTTGCTGCGCTGGGCACGCCGTCGCCTGGCTGTGCGAGCCCGGCGAGAACGGCGATACCGGCGCACCGCTCCCCCAGGCTAGGAGAGCTCGTGGTCGTGGTCGGTTGGGTGCCTGGGCGGGAGGAGGAACATGTCGTAGCCGTAGCCAAGGGACATGAACTCCAAACTCCCAAACCAGATCACTGTGGCCAACGGAAGTGGACGCTCGGGGTTAGCCATCCGGAAGAATGGCAGGAAAGCGATGCTGGCACGCAGCTGCCCTTACCTGGCGCGCCAACTGTCGGTGTTCGGACCCGGGAGGGCCCTAAGCCGACGAGTGAATTTGTGCTGCGTGCTCCCTAATCCGGATGGTGATGCAAAGAGAATACACGGAGGTTTATCCTGATTCGGGCAAAGAAGGCCTTACGTCCAGCGGGGGGAGAGTATTGTATTTCCTTGCACCAAAGTGCTCGTGTAGGGGTTACAAGCTGTGAGAGAGGGAGCCGGTCCCAAGTCTTAAGAAAGAGGAAAAATGGAGGATTGCTTGAGATGTTGATCTTGAAGTCGTCTGCCCCCTGGAGAGTTCTTTGCCCCCCCTCTTTTATAGACTCAAGTGGAGGGCCTAGGTCTAAAAACCCTAGGGGTGCCTTGGAGGAGAAGGCGCAGCGGGCGCTGTAGAGGTTGCTGTAGCGACGTGCCCCGGTAATGCCGCCCATCCTTGGGGCGACGTGGTGACGCTGGTGATGGGACGGTGAAACATCCTGGGTGCTGTAGCGGACATGCGATCCCCTGTGGTCGACGTGCGGGCATTGTTTCTTTGTTGACCGACGGCAGTCGAGGCCGGGTCGGGACGTAGCTGAGGGAGGTCGATGAGGAACGGATAAGGCTGAGCCCCAGAAAACCCGGGGCATGATGGTCGTCGTTTTGTGCCTCGAAAGGGCATCGGAGGTAGAACAGTGCTCGACGTGGTGTGAATAGTGGCTACTTTTTTACCGTCCATCCCGGGATGGGCAGAAAAAAGTAGGATTAGACACGGGTACTGCTCCCACGCCGGCGGGGCTGCAGCCACGTAGGTGGAAGTGGTTGCATTAAATGCTCTCGTCAGTGAGTAGATGACTGAGAGAGGGGGAGGGTCGACCGACTCGATCCTGGGTCGTGCGAGTCGGAGATTTTCCGGGGTCGAGGCTTCCCGTCGAGCGGGCCTCGTGCGAGTCGGAGCGCAGCCGAGGGTGCCCCGTCTTCTTACGTATGCGGGCTTGGCTCGGTGAACCCGTGTAGGTGGAGCCTTGATATGATTTCAGGGCACAGATTCCTCGCGGGTTTGCTCCTTTCGATCGTTGGTTTTGGGTACCCCTAATCCAGGTACCCGACAAATATGATGTATTGACCAAAATGTAAACTCAAGCAGAAAGGGACTACAACATGAGTGGGCCTTCCATTGGTAGTAGAGTCAAAAATTCTGCTAGCCCCTTTCGCAGATAAGAAAATGCCTGCAAAGAGAAGAAAATCATGTTACTACGAATATAGAATATCATGGTTAGAGAGACGTCAGAAAGTGCCAAGTTACCCACCATCTTAGTACACATTAAGCCACGAGCCCTCACATGAGAAACATTTGATAGTTCTTCTAGCTACTTTTTTTTTTGAAATTTATTATCCTAGCTACTTCAGTATTACTTTGTAGTATTCTTTTTATCAAGAAGAAAATATATCTATTAACTTCTTTAAACGTGTGCACATTCAACAGTGTCCCTCTCACAGATTAGGATTTACACGAAAAGACTATCAAATTACAAAAAAAAAAACTACCAGTAATCCATTATTCTACTGAGGAGCCCAAGAAACAAGGCACATCCTGGAGGCACGAATTCTTGGTTCTGTACGAACAGATACAGATCATGATAGAAGGAAATGGATGCAAACAGGAGAACGTACGGTGGTGTTTTATGGGCTGCTACCATGCTACGCTGCGCCCGTACTGACGTAACAGCAACCACGAGAGAACACATGTGCACACAGCAGTACCCGAAGGGGATGAATTGGGCTTCTATGATTTTGTAGCAAAAAATTAAGGTTTTTTTTTTTTGCAAACTCACTTATTCTGCTCAAGGTTGCAACGTGTGACTAATAGAGTTTTTGAACCTTTAGGTCCCATCTCTATTTTAGTTTGTACCGAAAATTAGAGGCTAACTCACTTATTCTGCTCAAGGTTGCAAAGTGTGACTAATAAGTTTTTGAACCTTAGGTCCCGTCTGATCTATTTTAGCATGGTAAATCTAAGAATGTAAAATGCACAAAATAAATATGAAAAGTAAAGAGCACGTTACAAATAGTTTTCCCTGGCGTATTGGAGAGCCGACTCTCTCCACCAGTCCTTATTGAAGCACCCGTACAAGCATGTAGCCTACTTTGATCCGCGCTACGATCAATCGTTCTCTAGTGGTAATAGATCCTCTACTCTTGATTGGTGGATTTCTAAACGATTACAAGTTTCTTGGAGGGGGGGGGTGATGTTAGCCACTAAGATAACGAGCAAAAAGACTCTCGATCAAATTCTAGCCAAAGAGATACTGGATGCTACTCCCTAGACACTAATGATCCCCTTAGTCTTCAATTAAGCACTTGAAATCACTCTTGCCCTCTAACTCTAAATAACTAAATAAGTGTATGAACTACCCTTCGTGGCAAGAAAGAACCTTTGGATCCATAGATGGTATACATATATAGGCCATCGCAACTAAAATCAATGCATTGGATATTCCTATGGTATTTTGAAGCACAGGGTCATCCAGCATCCAAATCCACCATTATGTTATGGAACCGTTCAAGTTGACACCATCGGAGCATCAAGTGTTCACTAACTAGCGATTATAAATTTTTAGTTAACTTTTAAAATTGGACAAGTTAAAATAGGGTATCTAAGTCGTTCTTTATCTACAAAAACTTCTGAATTTTTTAAGAATATTTTCATTTATATGATTTTTAATAGAAATATTTTTATGAATTATAATCTAGCGTACCAGTCAAACAATCTCACACAATAATTACGTTTTATTGCCTCAAACGTTTCTTAACCGAATTTGGATTTGAAACGTTTCTACGAGAATCTAGATCTCCACCAAACACACTCTAGTTACTTTTAAAATTTCTGCTATTGACACTTAGAACGTGCAATAGTAACTTTTATCCACAATCCGCATTGCGATGCCGGTATCCCTTATTTATTACTCCCTCCTTTCTTTTTTATATATCACATTAGCTTTTTCTAAGTTAAACATTACTATCTTTGACCACTTTTTAAAAAAATCCTTTTAGTTTCATAATATATGAATTGTATGTTATGAAAGTATTTCTTATAGTGAACCTAAAAACATAAATCTATTTGATGAACCTATATAATTTTTTTGTAATTAATGGTAAAAAATACAAATGTTTGATTTAGGGCAAAGATAATACGATATGTAAATAAAAATCGAGGGAGTACTCCCTCGGTACAAATTGTAGTCAGTTTGACTTTCATAGATACCTAGCTTTTTCAATGTATATCGGTAACAAAATCTTTGCCTTGAAAAGCGAGGGAGTACGTGTTAGTTATCGGTAACAAAATCTTTGCCTTGAAAAGCGAGGGAGAACGTGTTAGTTTGGAGAGGAAGAGTCACCCAAGGATGGATGGATTAAGACCGGTCTTAATGGGGTTTCATATCTCAGTTTTCAATACATCCTATTTTGGAAACAGTGCAGAAGAATTTCATCCCCACGAAACTCTCTCTGCTCCCATAAAACTCTTATCATCTCTCTCTTCACTAATATGGTGCCACATCAGCATATTCAATGCCCATAAAACTCTGATGAAATCTCATTAAAACTGGCCTAAGCGCATATCGCGTGTCCCCGAAAAACGAGCAAGGAGAAATATAGCAGTAGCATTTTCGAAGAAAAGTAGAGAGGAGTCTCTGGAGGCAATAACTGTCACCGAAGCACATTGATTTCAACACGCCAACAAACACTAACAGTCAATAGATGCAATAAGACCAGGCTCAACGGGGGTGGGGGGGTGGGGGGGTTCATGTCCCAGTTTGTAACACATCTTATTTTGGAAACAGTGCAGAAGAGTTTCATCCCATGAAACTCTCTCTGCTCCCATGAAACTTTTATCATCTCTTTCTTCATTAATACGGTGCCACATCAGCATATTTAATGCCCATGAAACTCTGATGAAATCCCATTGGCCAATTTCAGCGAGGGTTTCTTAGAGTTTTATGGGCATTAAATACGCTGATATGACACTGTATTGATTAAGAGAGAAATGATGAAAGTTTCATAAAAGTAGAGATAGTTTTATGGGAATAAAACTCTTCTACACTGCAAATTATGAAAGTGTTGGCCATGAAACCCAACTGAGACCGGCCTGAGCCACAGCCAACACTAACATGTGTCGTTGTCGCGTGCGTTTTCCACTATGATATGATTTTCGAGGTAAACAACACGGGTGTAGACCGCTGGTCGATGGGCGGTTCCGTTCAGTCGAAGCGGCCGTCGGTGTCGACGAAGCGCTTGATGACGCGCATGAGCTCGGCTGAGGCGTCGGACCAGGGGTCGATGTTGCAGAAGCCGTGCCGCTGGCCGTCGAAATCGCGCACCTCGACGGGCTTCCCGGCCGCCCTGGGCCGCGCGGCGTAGTCCACGGCGCGGTCGTGGAGGATGTCGCTTCCCCCGACGACGACCATGGTGGGCGCGAACTCGACGGCGTCCAGCGCGGGCGCGCCGGGGCCGAACGGGTTGGCCAAGGGGTGGGCGCCCGTGGCGCCCTCCGGCAGCGACAGGCGCCAGTAGCGGTCGTTGAGGGGCCGGTTGAGGAAGGCGTCGTCGGGGCACTCGGCCTCCGACCGCGTGCGCTCCACGCCGCCGAAGAAGGGCACGAGCTGGATGTAACCCCGGACAGCGACGGGGGCCAGCTCCGCGCGCGCCGCGGGCGAGCCGAACCGCACGGCGAGGTGGTGCGCGATGTTGCCGCCGGCCGACTCGCCCGACACGAAGACCCGGCCGAGGTCCGCGGCCTCGGCGACCCACGGGTCCCCGCCGCCGGCGACCCCGGCCCCCGCCTGCGCGGCCAGCCACAGGACCGCCGCCGCGGCGTCGTCGATCGCGGCGGGGAGCCGGTGCTCCGGCGCGAGGCGGTAGTCCGGCGCCACCACGAGCGCGCCGAAGTCGGAGGCCAGGCGGAGGCAGTAGTTCTGGCAGTTGGGCCAGGTGCGGGACCCGATGCAGAACCCGCCGCCGTGGTAGTAGAAGAACACCGGCAGCCTCCGGCCGCCGGCGGCGCGCTCCCGGGGAATGTACAGGCGGAGCCCCAGCCCGTGGGCCTCGTCGAACGTCACGTCCTTCCACTCCACGGTGCCGTCGTCCTGCACCGGCGTCGAGTACGCCGGCTGCGCGCGCCGCACCACCGAGCCGTCGCTGTACACGAACAGCACGCCCCGGCATTCGTCCACGACCCGGGGCGCGGCCTCGGACGCCATGGGTGGCTGGCTGCTGGCTGGAGTGGAGCGGTGCGAGTGAGAAGTGTGAGCTCCGCCGTGAGGTCATGGTCATATAGAGCGGGAAGGGTGGGGTGCGCAAGTGGAGGCGCTTTTGTCGGTCGTTTGGGACATGGGTTTGCGAGGAGAGTGGATCGGACTTCGGCCCGGACGATCGCCGGAAGCGACAGGGGGTAAGGACGTGGCGTGGCCGTCCGGGGAGGTGGTGGGTACAAAGCGCTACCGTCTCGCCAACGCAAGGTGGGCAGGTGGCCAATGGAGCGTCCGTTGCGTCAACACGGCCACGGGCTATGCGATGGATGGCGACGATTCGTTCCAAACTTCCAATCTTCATCGTCTCATTCCAGTCTTCCAGATGTACCATACATCCCTAGTACGAGCCCCGCACTAATATCGCGCGCATATGCAGTTAGCCAGTTACAATGATAATTTTGAACTTGGAGGAAGTGCGGTGAATTAGAAGGTACATAAATATATATTTACAGTCGGGCCCATAAATATACAAAGATCAGGTCGTGAGACATTTTTCCTGAACAAGAGGTTTTCCTTTTAGGTGGTCGTCTGAAACCCTTACAAGGCCTGTAAGACCGGTATAGTAAGTGCACGCTGAGGATGTTCGAGGCAGGAAGCAGGATCAAGCCACACGTTGCAAAATGGTGAGGCAAACATGCTGCCGATGGGTGGCGTCTGGTGGAACAAGCAAGAACCACAAGGTCAGGAAACTCGATGAAAATGGACATTGAAGTAAGTTTCGACTAATCACGTAATGAGTTGCTGGTATATGTTGGAAAGATAAGTGGAAAGACAAAAAAGTTGGTACCTTCCGAAAACGGTCTGCATCATCGAACAACAGTGAGATTGCCTGAAAATAGGATCTGCACTCGGCAGCCACTACAGCAGGATCAAGCTTACAATGATAATTTTGAACTTGGAGGAAGTGCGGTGAATTAGAAGGTACATAAATATATATTTACAGTCGGGCCCATAAATATACAAAGATCAGGTCGTGAGACATTTTTCCTGAACAAGAGGTTTTCCTTTTAGGTGGTCGTCTGAAACCCTTACAAGGCCTGTAAGACCGGTATAGTAAGTGCACGCTGAGGATGTTCGAGGCAGGAAGCAGGATCAAGCCACACGTTGCAAAATGGTGAGGCAAACATGCTGCCGATGGGTGGCGTCTGGTGGAACAAGCAAGAACCACAAGGTCAGGAAACTCGATGAAAATGGACATTGAAGTAAGTTTCGACTAATCACGTAATGAGTTGCTGGTATATGTTGGAAAGATAAGTGGAAAGACAAAAAAGTTGGTACCTTCCGAAAACGGTCTGCATCATCGAACAACAGTGAGATTGCCTGAAAATAGGATCTGCTATAACCTTTAGTAGGGTCCACCCAGAAACCAGAACAGTAAACAAGCAAGATTCCATCGTACTGTTGGGTAAGGCTATGCGTAACTAATAGACATAGTTGACGAAATAAAATTATTTGCACAACGAAGGGATTAGATATGGCAAACCAAAATTAGGTATTCACATATGGTATAATTGTTAACCTGATTCAAAAGAGCATATCTATTCTAGGAAACTGGAAACATTTGATTCCAAACGGGAAAAAAATCATTTGCACCAATTTCAGGTGTAAATGCTATTAGATATACAGAACAATGAGAAGATTGCTACTAAAAGTCCTTTCTGAGCATCTGCCCAAGCGTGGTGAAGTGCTCATCACTCAAGAAGAGTTGATGTTGGTCAATATGGGACGAAGCTAAATGTGAGGCTGCACCATGGTTGCCTTACAAAATGGAACCCTTTTTTTTGAATTAGCTCGAAGAAATTAGGTCTTATCTGGAACCTCAACGGAGAGCACTCGCCTCTCAAACTGGAACAAATTCACAAAAAAAACTACATACATGTCTAAACGAGAACATTCAGCCACAAACTTGAAAGGAAGAAAACCATGTCATCTGTTGTAGTAAGCACTGACCTATTCAAAATTTCCTAACTTGTTCAAAACATTAGTCTGAAATGTGGAAATCTAATATCGAGGAACATACATGAATAAATTAAAACGGTTTGTACAGGCTTGGGGAACATTGTCAGTGATTGAAGGGAGACAACTATTTGGGGCTCTCGCCACCAAAACATCCAGTAAAAGAAGGCCAAGAGAGAGGGAGGAGATGGGAGGTTACCTCGTTGCCCACGCAGTCGCTGGAGGGGCAACAACCTGGTAGTCGCCGCTACTGTCGCTGGCGAGCACGTCCACACTGGAGAAGGGCACCACCGCCGGGGGTTGGGTCGAAGCTGGGCCGCCGCGACCCCTGGCACAGGCTGCTGCTAGGGTTTACTGTAGCATATGCAGCACATGAACACAAATTGAGTAGAGGGAGGACGCAGCGCCCGGGGCAAGCGACGCCGGCGGCCACCGGCGAGGCCCAGTCGCGAGGGGGAAAGGAGGAGGAGGAGGGCGCCCGCAGCCACCGCGCAGCCGTCATCGCCCTGTCCGGGACGGGATGGAGAGGGAGAGGGAGAGAGCGATGGGAAGAGAGAGAGAGGAGGCCAGCGGGCTGCAGGTCGCGGCCGTGCGCCGCCGTCTTGCTCGCGCGCCGCCGCGGAGGTCCGCTCGCCGTCCGGGGGGCGCCGTCGCCCCGCTCGTCGCAGCGTCGGGAAAGATCGAGGAAGGATGGGAGAGGTGCGTGTGTTTTTTTTGGAGCAGAAGCGGTGGGAGCAGGAGCTGTGTTTATATTTGTTTCGTTGGATTCAGAGCAGAAGCCAGAGGAGGCAGCAAGAGGTACTGAAAGTCCTTTCTGAGCATCTGCCCAAGCGTGGTGAAGTGCTCATCACTCAAGAAGAGTTGATGTTGGTCAATATGGGACGAAGCTAAATGTGAGGCTGCACCATGGTTGCCTTACAAAATGGAACCCTTTTTTTGAATTAGCTCGAAGAAATTAGGTCTTATTTGGAACCTCAACGGAGAGCACTCGCCTCTCAAACTGGAACAAATTCACAAAAAAAACTACATGCATGTCTAAAGGAGAACATTCAGCCACAAATTTGAAAGGAAGAAAACCATGTCATCTGTTGTAGTAAGCACTGACCTATTCAAAATTTCCTAACTTGTTCAAAACATTAGTTTGAAATGCGGAAATCTAATATCGAGGAACATACATGAATAAATTAAAACGGTTTGTACAGGCTTGGGGAACATTGTCAGTAATTGAAGGGAGACAACTATTTGGGGCTCCCGCCACCAAAACATCCAGTAAAAGAAGGCCAAGAGAGAGGGAGGAGATGGGAGGTTACCTCGTCGTCCACGCAGTCGCTGGAGGGGCAACAACCTGGTAGTCGCCGCTACTGTCGCTGGCGAGCACATCCACACTGGAGAAGGGCACCGCCGCCGGGGGTTGGGTCGAAGCTAGGCCGCCGTGACCCCTGGCACAGGCTGCTAGGGTTTACTGTAGCATATGCAGCACATGAACACAAACGGAGTAGAGGGAGGACGCAGCGCCGGGGGCAAGCGACGCCGGCGGCCACCGGCGAGGCCCAGTCGCGAGGGGGAAAGGAGGAGGAGGAGGGCGCCCGCAGCCGCCGCGCAGCCGTCATCGCCCTGTCCGGGACGGGATGGAGAGGGAGAGGGAGAGAGCGATGGGAAGAGAGAGAGAGGAGGCCAGCGGGCTGCAGGTCGCGGCCGTGCGCCGCCGTCTTGCTCGCGCGCTGCCGCGGAGGTCCGCTCGCCGTCCGGGGGACGCCGTCGCCCCGCTCGTCGCAGCGTCGGGAAAGATCGAGGAAGGATGGGAGAGGTGCGTGTGTTTTTTTTCTGGAGCAGAAGCGGTGGGAGCAGGAGCTGTGTTTATATTTGTTTCGTTGGATTCAGAGCAGAAGCCAGAGGAGGCAGCAAGAGGTAGTGGAGAAGCTGGTTAAGCGCACGAGAAGCAGGAGAAGCCGCTTCTGGCAAAATCTGTTTCAGGAGATCTTGGCCGTCGAATCGAAGATCCAATGGAGGAGGGAATTGGAGGCGACGTGGACAAGTGTTCTCTGGAGGAGCCCTACGGGTATTCTAGGGGTTAATTAATGAGGTAAATTTTAACCTTTGCAGATGAACAACGGTTTGCTATCGATTCACACAGTATGGCTTCCAAAATTATCGCACACATGAAAAGAGTGTCTGCATATCTTAATAGGCGACCTGCAAAGTCCATTAAAAATATATAAATAAATATGTAGTTAGAAATGTCAATGACCCTATTTCTGTAAGAACACCGACACTGGTTAAAGTAGGTTCAAGTTTTGTAAAATGGTGTGCAAGGTGCAGTGTAGCAATGGCAAGGCACAATCAGTTACTGAATTCGAGCGTATCTACTTTAACATATCCCAGAATTAGCTTCAAGATAGGTTGGCCGGCTGAGTGAATTTGGATAGAGCACTTACTTGGTCATCAGCCTCTATTTGCAATAATAGACTCTCGTGAGCAGTGGACTGTTTTTTCTCTCTGTGTGATCTGGCAACACTATATATAGCATATATAGCAAACGGCACATTATTTTGACATCACCCTCTTCTGAACAAAGAGAGGCCCATTGTACCAAGCTTGCAGAAAATAGGGATAACGTAATTAAAAAAAAGCATCATCCCTTTGAGAACAAATAGGGTAAAGGGAAACAGTAACATGAATTGCTCACTGCAGCATACAAACCAAAAAGGCATGGGACCAAATCCGTGAAATTTCCCAACAGGAAATTGACAATTGATACAAGAGTGCTTTTGCAGCCACTTTGCTAATCCAACTGTGCATGAAAAATATTTAGGAGGCATGGGAAGAGTTATGTATTTACGAAAAAGAAATGGCTTCGTATTTACAAAGGACTGAGTTGTCTACAACACACTATTAACAACAATGAATATTAATAATCCTTAATCCAACTGCAGAAGCCATAAGACTCTTCAGAGATAAGTGTCATGCAGCTTGAAGCAAGCAAAGGGTCTAACTACCATAATTTTCAGTTGAGTAATGGTAGGATTAATGCACCTTGTAGTAAGAAAAAAACAAGAGAGAACGTATATCTACTTCCAGGCTGCATGAATACTAAAAATAAATCATGATGAAGTGATGGCATACATGTTTTTTTTTCCTTAAAAAAAACCACGCATGGTAAAAGCCAAAGAATAAGGAACCAAAATGAGTACTGTAGGTGAGTGCTAACTTAGCACCTCCATTAGGTAGTTAAATATGAATCTAAAAAGAACCAAAGGGCCTAACTACCATAATTTTCAGTTCAGTTGGCACAATGTAAGCCTAGAACGGGCATGACGAGCAGTGTCCTCTAGCATCAGGCAAAAAAGATGATGTCCAAATGACAAATGCACAATCATAATGACATGGGGAAATAAAAGCAACCTGTAAGTTTGTAAATCAATTAAAATAGCAATCGTGAAATTCAATTTTTTTTTCGAGAAAAATATCCATGGGTTCACTACCTTGAGTCTTGATCTAAAGTTGGTTGATTGATGATGTTAGTCTTGATCGCTTGAATTAGCCCGACACCTTCATTTTCGCATGTCCCTAATCGTGGTTCCATTGTTTATGAGTTTTGAAATGCCAACAATGAGAGATTAAGTCGCAGGGCTCTGAAGGAGCTTCTATTTTAACAAACCATGGCTGCAGGGCCATAAAATCCTTGAGCCTCACTGAGGCACAACAGTGCATAGTACCAGCTTAGGCTGCACCTTGCATGCTCTGTCCACAGCAAAAATAAATAGAAGAGAAAAGTGAGAAGGGATTACATTTCACCACCGTGGTTGCATTCGACCTAAACACACAAAAGATAATTACACTTCACCCCAGTGGTTGTAGCTCCCTGCAATACAACAACAAAAGAAATCAAAACATATATTATTCCTAAACCCGAAGCATTTGAACTGCGGAAAAAATCAAACCAACAAAGAAAAAAAAATGAGGTTTCAATTTCGGATGACCTCAACTCATTTTGGTACTCCCAGTCCTAAATATCTGTTCATATTATCAAATGCAGAGCCAAACATACAGACCATCAGAAACAAAGCACCTTTTGATTTTAGGACTACTGCCCAAAATTATACATTACTAAGAAGCATCCACCTGCTACTGTTTTTGTGTGCACTTCCCAGCTTCCGAAATCCAATGAGTCGCAACAAGCTTGGAGGCAGATTTACCGGCAAGGCAAAGAGAAACCTGCTTTGGGTCAAGCAATGAGGGAGACCAAAGCCAAGTTTTCAGCAAAGAAATGAGATGGGACCAAAGGCTATCATATTTTTTAAACTACAACAATTCCACCAGCGACAAGGATGAAGTCAGAGACCTTTTTTTTTGTTAGGAAAATCTCAGACTTGCCAGGCTTAAATCCCAACCATGGAATCCCTCCATTAAATAATCAAGCAAGGAAAAACTACTCGTACTCTAGTAGTTGGCATCAACCTGAAGAAAACCACTGTGCAAAATATGAAAGCCATTGCTAATCAGGCACCTACATTGTAGTCTTCGTAGCTATTAGTTGTATACTGCTGGGTACTGCATTTGGTTTGACTTCCTTGTTCTTTCAGACATAGAAACAGCCTGTTATGGAAACAGAGTGTGGTAGGTAAAAAGTTGCCGTGTAAAATATGAAAGACATTGCTAATTAGGCACGGACATTGTACTCTTCGTAGCTATTAGTTGTAGTAGCTGTGATGCTGAATATAATACCGCATCCAGCTCAATAAAAAGCACTGTTCCTTTTTTACGATGTATTAGTGTGTAGTTAAAATTACTCATATAGCCCTATTTATTAAAGCTGATCCGCACTAATTAAGAAATAAGACAGTCATTAAAGAGATTCATGGAGGTATACAGGCTGTAAGAGAGCTCAGATATGGGCGCAGGAAAGCTTTCCCAACTGTCCCTAGTCCTTTGGTTTGTAGAATCTGGTACGCAGCTTATGTTGCTGCACCTATGGATGAAAACGGAACAGAAATATTCCGAACAGACCGCTTTCATTTTCTATATTATGATACCGTTTTCTAACATGAAAAATTGTCAGTTTCAATTGATTTCACAACCGTTTTCAACTATTTTTTTGTACTCTTTAATTGCAAAATGTAGAAATATCCCGAACCGACCGTTTTCGTTTTTCTATATTGTAATACCGTTTTCGACCGTTTCCGACCGTTTTCATCCTTAGCTGCACCATCTTTTAATGGGACAAATTAGCACTTGAATGTGAATTGAATGTTGGCTGGCAATATAATTTGAGTTTTATGGTACATGCAAATCGGATACCTATATAGATCATAAGACTTTTACATGTCTGGGCAAGTAAACTAAAAAACCTATAGAAGCTCATATATGCTTTATCTTATGAAACAACAGAAGGTGAACCGTGTGGAACACTGTTAGCTAAAACCCCATGTGTACCTATGTGGCACTTCCACTGGACCTAGGACATTGCAGTACACTCAATGTTGCTATTTTTGTACATGCAAATAGGTATACTACAACATGAGCACAAGAGAGACGAAAAAAATTTGTGGCGAGGCTGAGCGAGGGGCTGTACCTTAACTGAAGGAGCACAGGAAGCACCTTGACGCTAATTATACCTGACCATTGCTGGAAAACATGGAGACAATTTTTTTTTAAAAAATAAATATAATAGGAATTACTAGGAATGAAGAACCAAAAAGATGTAACCTTTGAACTAACCAACACACCGAGGACGAAACCTCAAACTGGAGGAAGCCAAACTGTGAGAGCACATCCATCGGTGCAAACTGTTCGGTCCAATCTCCAGCTCCTAGCTGTGATAAGAGAAGCAAAAGCAAAATTGAGGTACAGTTCTTGGTGCAGATATTTTTCCCTTGTAGTTAGGCACAACGATATCATTTGATCTCTTGTAGGTAGGCACAATGGCAGTACCACCTCGTCACTGTACAGCAAGGGCAAAAAAAAAGGCTATTAACTGGTTAGGTATAACTTGGACTATGGAGTAAACAGGAGGAATAGGAGAAGAACTTACCAAAGTAGGAGGCTGCATTTGCTTTGTACATATGCAGGCTGAAAAGTAATATCGAGGCTGAAAATTAAACCCAACAAGATTATAAAACTTGGAGGACTAAGAAACTAAAAAATCCGTCAGAAATCACAGGATCAAAGAGCTGAACATTATCAATTGCAATAAAAGGAACCCTAACTGCAGTTATGGGCCGCTAAATATTACCAATAACAAGCATCATATCTGTTTCTGAAACTCCAAGAACATGCTATGAGGCATCATATGTGATCCTAGAACTCCAAAACAAAAAAACGATACACTGACCCAACAAAAGTCAGGAAGCGCAGTTCCACTATCATAAAACTGCACCTCATCACTATTACTTCTGCAAACAGCGAAGTACCTAAAAGCAGTGGGTGCTGTCCAGGATGGCCAAACAAAAGCTACTGAACTGATTAGTCGTCCTGACTTGATAAAACCCAACACAGAGAGGTGCGCTAAGAAGGAGAAATTTCAATATTTAACCCTGAATTCGCGAGCCTCTCAGTATTTGACATCCAATTCGCAAGACTTTCAATATTTAACCCTACGCACGCGAATTGTTTCAATTCGAGGGATTTCTGAGATTTCATATGTTTTTCTATTTCAAAATATTCCTTATAACTATTCAGGACATGGAAAATGACGAAAGTACCCCTGCCTCCTTATCCTTTACTGAAGCCCATCGTAACTGGCTTCTCTCGGGTCGTTCTTCTCCGTCGCGAGTCGCTAGGCGAGTGACTCCGCTCGCGAGCTGCCCGTTGCCAGAGGCCGCCACCGTCCGCCCCCGCTGTTGGCCGCCACCGTCCGCCCCCGCTGTTGGCCGCCTGCCTAGTGCCCCTCCGCCTAGCCAGGCCCCCTCCGCTCGCCGCCCTTCCCTGGCCCGACAGCCTAGGGTTTGGGGCGGCGGTGCTCCCCACCGCCGGTCTCCCAGCTGGCTCGACGGCAGCAAGCCGCCCAACCCCGCCCGTTGCCGGTGGTCGCCCGCCCGGTTCCTCTCCATCCGCCCAGGCCCCTTCTGCCCGCCGCCCTTCCCTGGCCCGTCAGCCTAGGGTTTGGGGCGGCATGCTCGTCCGTCGCCGTAGGCCGGGCGCCGCCGGTCTCCCTGCTGGCGTCGCGCCAGCAGGCTGTCCTCCCCCTCTGTCTTGATGGCTCCTCCTGAGTAAGCCCCCAATCCTAAATCTTTCTTATGAGTTTTGCAGTACCTGTTGATTTTGGGGAGGGGCACAAAATTGATTTTGTGTCTCATTTATTTTTTGTTGGTACACACGGTAGAGTCGATTCGGATGGCGCATTTAGGTTGTGCGTTTAGTTTTCTCGGTTCACTGCTAAGTTCAATGATGGTCGCTCTGTTGATGTGCCACGAAAATGTGATGAATGGGTTGTGGATCGTCGATCTTATAATTTGGAGATGCTAGAAAATGACTTGAAAGCTAGACTCAACTAGAGAAGCAAGCAGCAGCCTGTAATACATAAGTTTAACATGAGCGGTGGTGGAGAAAGAAAATTGCTAAATGATACAGAACTGTCCCTTACATTTTTTGAAAGGATGGGTGACAAGAAGCTGTTCTTGTGTTGTTGATGTTGAGGACAAACCCACAGAAGTGTTTTGTAGCTCTGTTACAGAGGCAGCAACAAGCAATGTGGGGCATGATAATGTCATAGGACCAATAGATTCAAGCAAGGAGGCATTTGTTTCTCATGCAATCGACTGGGACAATCTGGAGATTATTCCTCTTGGACAAGATCAAATTGGTGCCGCACTTCCTGTGATGGATGAAGATGCAATGTATGAGTTTGTTGGCCTCAGGGCAAAGGATGAGAGGGCTGAGCAAGCTAGGATGGCGGCTGAAATTAATCTTGATGATGTGGACCTACAAGATGCAGAGTTGTTGGTTGATGATCGTATACCTGGTGAGGATTCTGTGTTATATGACAGAGAAGACCCTCCAATGAAAGCTGGAACCATATATGCTAGTATGAATGAATTCAGGGCTGCAGTGTGGCAGCGTGCTATAAAGGGACAATTTCAACTTGCAACAGAGAAATCTTGCAAAGATTTGTTCAGAGGGCATTGCAAAGCTGAGGGTTGTCCATGGTCTATTGTAGCAAGGTTGATGCCTGATCAAGTCCAAGTCAGGGTACTAACACTTTTCATATATGCAGTATGCTAACTTAATGTATTATGTAGTATTAGTCCTCGTGCATGTAGTTTGAACTTTCCTAGCTTTTGACTTCACAGAATAATGATGTTAACTTTCATACGAAGGTCATACATGACTTGCCAACTAATCCATAGTATTAATAGAGTTAAATGTTCAACTTGATTAATCTTTTGGTAGCTTTTGTGCAAAAAAATTGTACTTGAACATTACACAATCATCTGTGAATTCCAATGACCGGTTTAGCTAATGTGTCGAACCTGAAGTCTTGCTTTGATTATATATTAATGGACACATTTAGGTTTTCTTTGGCAGTTGGTGTACTTTTTTTGAACGATGAAAGCTAAAGCTTTCAGAAAACTTAATTTTATTTTCTAGCTCAACTTTTTTTATGGCTCCTGTGTTTAGTTGAAATGCTGATCTGCTAGCATTAACTTTTCAACAGGTTACATTGAATAAAGAAAAGCATTTTTGTCCATCTACTGGGAGAGTAAGGACCAAGATGACATCATACCATTGGGTACAAGAGAAGGCAGTCCCCTTACTAATGAAGTATCCAAACATAGGTGCAAAGAAAATACAAGAAGAGCTAGAGGACAAGTATCAAGTCAAAATTGGGTAGGGTACTGTGCATAAGGGTTTTGTTCTGGCGAAAGAACAAATTCATGGGACATGGGATGAAAGTTTTGGATATTTGTTCAACTTCAAGGCAAAGATTGAGCTCAGGATGCCAGGAAGTGTTATAGAGATAGACGTCGTGAATAAGGAGGAAGGTGTATTTTTCCACAGATTCTTTTGTTGTTTGAAACCAAGCATTGATGGTTCCCTAAATGGTTGTCGGCCATTTTTTAGTATTGACTCCACAGCTCTCAATGAAAGATGGAGTGGCCACTTACCTTCAGCTACAGCACTAGATGGGCACAACTGGATGTTTCCAATTGCATTTGGGTTTTTTTATGGTGAGACTACTGATAATTGGACTTGGTTTATGCAGCAGCTGCAAAAGGCAATTGGGAATCCACCGCACCTAGCTATAAGTTCAGATGCTTGCAAGGGTTTAGAGAATGTAGTGAAGAAGGTATACCCTTGGGCGGAGCATAGAGAATGTTTTGTCCATCTCATGAAGAATTTCAGCAAGAGGTTTCAAGGACCTGCATTTGGGAGAATGTATCCTGCAGCAAGGACTTTCCAACCAGAATACCATGAGTACTTAATGAACAAGATGTATGCAGTAAATAAGAAGGTTGAGCCATGGTTGAGAGCCAATCACAAGTTGAAGTGGATGAGGAGCAAATTTTCAGAGGCAATAAAGTGTGATCATATCACTAATAATGTGGCAGAGGTTTGGAACAATTGGTTGAAGGAAATTAAGGACCTTCCCATAGCTGACCTTGCTGATACTCTTAGGTCAAAGTTCATGGAGCTTTATGCAAGGAGGAGGAGAATAGGTGAGAAATTTGAAGGACGTGTAATGCTGCCAATAGTTGTTCGCCAACTATATGCAATGAGTCGGCAGTTGGGTCACTTGAAAATAAAAGGTGGACGGGATGAAGCAGAGGTGACAGAGGTCATAGATTCCCAAAAGATCATAAGACATGTGGTTAATATTCAGAATCACACATGTACCTGTAGGGTGTGGCAAGTCTCAGGGAAACCATGTGCACATGCTTTGCTTCTAATCACCACATATAGAAATCCTAAGATGGAAGATTACCTTGATCCATACTACTCAGTGTACCATTTTAGACTAGCCTATGGTGGTGTGATCAAACCACTACCTGATAAGTCTCAATGGGCACGTGTGGATCCTGGATTTAAAGTGCTGCCACCACTCGATAAGAGAGAGGTTGGAAGACAGAAAACCTAGCTGCATTGAGAACAAGGGAAACAAGCCCAGGGGCAAAGGCATGTGGCAAGTGCAGTGAAAAATTGCTTGGGTCATGGCCATAGGACAACATCCCCAAAGTGTCCTCTCAATGAAACAAAGAAGAGGTAAATGTGTATGCCTTTTTGAACTAACTCATATTTTCTTCATATTTTGAACTTATCTCAATTTTACATTTACAGGAAAAGTCAGGCCAAGAAAGGAAAGGCAGGTAGGCCTGCTGGTTCTACCAAAGGTGATGCGGCTCCTAGTCCATCCAAAAGGCAGAAGGTTCCTGTGCAAGAAAATTCAATGAATAATAGTCCTGGACCTGTGCAAGAACTAGAAGGCACGAGAGAAATTAGCACTAGTCCCGGATCTGTTGCAAGAAGGTGAATTTCTATAAACTGAACATTGACTTGGAACTTGGAACACTACCTATTTTTAGGCTAAACATTTGTCTCATTTTTAGCCAAATGCAATTAACAATGGTGGAATCTGGAGGCACTAATCAGATCACTACAAGCCTTAGAGCAGTGACCAGAAGGTAAAACGATTCACTATGTTTAACATGTTTGTGCTTATCTTACTTCATATACTGAACCAAACTATTTTCCTATGGTATTTAGTCAAACTGGAGAAGGGGCAAGTAATACTATGGTCACTCCAAGGAAGAGGCTAGGTCTGAAGAAAAAACTCACTCCAAAGAAGAGAAAGAAGATCGATGTTTGAATATTCCTAGAACAACGTTTGAAGACTTTTGTATTATTCTAGATTCCCAGCCATCAGGATGTTTCTTTTGTCTATGTGAACCTGTAATCTCAAATTGGCTGAATGATCTTAGTGTTTCTATGTGAACCTGTACTCTTTAAATTGCCTACATGGTTGTATCATTTAGCAGTAGACACTGGGCATCGTCAGCAGTTGGTTACATAGTCCAGGATCTGATGTTATGTACCAGATGTTGTAGGATATGGCTTTGTATTGCTACCGGGTTACTACAGGTTATCAGTGCTATCATTCCTAATCTATCATGGTTCACATCATGAAATTATTAAGCTGTGGCTTTCGGCAGTGACCTGACCCATGAGCAATGGATCCGATCAGTACACGGCAATGCCTTTGCTTACGTACGTCTTGACATGTGAAGCTCACTTTTTTTGTTACTCTTTTTCATTTTTTTCATGAAGGACCAATCCATGAGCTCAAATTTAATTATAATTTATGCATTTTTACATTGATTTTTGACTTAATATGTTAGTGTCCTTGTAAAATTTAAGTTCTGGGGACGGGGAACTGTTGGGAGGGATAGCAGTTAATTATAATTTATGCATTTTTGACTTAATATGTTAGGCTGTGTTTAGTTACCCCTGTAAAATTTTTGGAAGCACAGTAACTCTTTCGTTTGTATTTGGCAATTAGTGTCCAATCATGGGCTAATTAGGTTCGAAAGATTCGTCTTGTGATTTACAACCAAACTGTGTAATTAGTTATTTTTTTTATCTATATTTAATGCTCCATGCATGCGTCCAAAGATTCGATGTGACGGGGAATCTTATAAAATTTTTGGAACTTTGAAGGAACTAAATAGGCCCTTAGTGTCCTTGTAAAATTTAAGTTCTGGGGATGGGGAACTGTTGGGAGGGCTAGCAGGAAGATGTCAGGGGGAAAAATGCGGAACCGAGGGAAGCGAGGCGCTGGGCGAGCGTCCAGGCCATCAGAACAGAGGGGAGGGTAGTATCATCATTTCCCGTGGCCTAAACAGTGTGAAGAGGCAACTGGAAATAAGAAATGAGACAAATCCTTCATAATCCCTCGGATTGAAACAATTCGCGTGCACAGGGTTAAATATTGAAAGGCTTGCGAATTGGATGTCAAATACTGAGAGGCTCGCGAATTCAGGGTTAAATATTGAAATTTCTCTCTAAGAAGACTAACCTATAAACTTGCAGAGTGTCGGTGGACTGAATCAGAAGCATGGAAAAAAAGAACAGTAAGACAATTTAGATTTTATTATCAGGTACAGCTTGAACATATACCCTGAAATCTGCAAGGAGAAATCAATATCATAATACACAAATGATCGGTTAAGGTGTCTACCTCACCGCCGCCGCCATGCCACCGTCGCTGCACAGGCACCTAGGGTTTCGTCGAGCAAAGGAGCACAAGCTCCCCAGCAGGAGGAGGCGTTGAGGAGCCCGAGGCGCCAAGGCCCTCCCGCGCCGCGCTGCATCGGGAGGGAAGGGGAGAGAGAGAGAGAGAGAGAGAGGGAGGGGGAGGGGAGGGAGAAATGGAGGTGAGAGGCAGGCGAGGGAGGGCGGAGGAGGAGGAGGAGGGCGGCCGCCGCCACCACCGCGCCATGGTCCTACCCATCGCCCCTGCTCGCGTCGGGATGGAGAGGGAAAGACCGATGGGGAGAGAGAGAGCAGGGAGCTAGAAGGAGAATCTGGAAGGAGGTGGGAGTTGTAGTATATATTTGGTTCTCCGGATTCGCACGAGAAGCGGGAGAAGAAGAGGAGAAAAGGGAAGGAGCACAAGCTCCCCAGCAGGAGGCGTTGAGGAGCCCGCATGGAGGATGGGGGAGAGGGAGGGGGCGCCAAGGCCCTCCCGCGCCGGCGCATCGCCCGCAGGGGCGCCGTCGCCTGGCACCCGCCGCTGCATCGGGAGGGAAGGGGAGAGAGAGAGAGAAAGGGGAGGGAGAAATGGAGGTGAGAGGAAGGCGAGGGAGGGCGGAGGAGGAGGAGGGCGGCCGCCGCCGCCACCGCGCCACGGTCCCGAATCTGGAAGGAGAAGCGGGAGCTGTAGTATATATTTGGTTCTCCGGATTCGCACGAGAAGAGGGAGAAGAAGAGGAGAAAGGGGAGAAGCCAACCAGAAGCACAAGAATCGATCATCTGTGAGAATCCGCTTCAAGCAATCTAGAGCGTCGAATGGAAGATCCGACGGCCAGGAACATTCGGAGCGACGTGGACAGGGCTTCTGTCCTAGGAGCCGACGCAATTTGTAGTATAGAAATTGTTAGCATCCCATCTCTAGATTTGTTGTTTGTGTATAGTTGACAACATCTTGTTCTCATTAATTGTTGAAAACCCCTTTTTGGAGTAATTGTCGAAACGTGCTCGCCCTCGTGGAGAAAGTGGAGAGAGGGGCGGAGAAAGGGGCAATTTCGTCCATATGAAAATATAGGGTTGTCTGTATATCTATGATGCATTTATGCGCAAAGACAAGGCGGGCGTACAAAATGGCATATTTTGAGTTCCAGAGAAATTATAAAGACATCAGCCCTATTAGGTGAGAAGTAGTGACACCAGCCCTATTAGGTAAGAATTAGTGGTGTCTCTCCGATACATCGAATTTATAATGGCATGGATCCAGTTAGTCTTAATTTTTAGCATCTTAGGTTGGACTCGGCTACTTAGCGGTTTCATTAAATATGACCACATCTAACCTAGGATCAGCTAGGTCAAAATACCCCCTTCAGGTTGCTTGAAGAAGTCGCTTTGGATAGAACGTGGGTCAAACATTAGGAATATAAATCATAAATAACTTTTAAGTTGTTGAGTCTGGAAAGGTGAAAACCATATGAATAGATTTGTTTTGAAAAACACTTTCATAAAAATATACATATATCACTTTTTAACAAATATTTTTATGAAAATAAGAAGTCAAAGATATGCTTTGGAGACCGTTTTACTGTCCCAAACAACTTCTAGCAACCCGGAGGGAGTACTAATCTTCACCTTGTTATAATACTGCTAAAAGAAAAAAAAAACATATATCTGAGACAATCTCTCAATACCGAACGACACCTTAGATCTTGCTTGTCTTTAAACCCATATCCTTTGCACCAATACCGAGAAAAAAAAGAACCAAAATAAACCCGCCATTGTGACCTACTAGCTCAAGATTACCGTCTTGAAAAACAGAAGTTAGTGACCTCTGACCGTGATTTGATTGAGCACCAAAACCGGACCAGCCGTCTATGCTCCTCTGTCCTAAAATAGGTTCTTGCTTCCGGAGAAATAAGTTTTTTTTAATTTTGACTAATTATATATAAAATAATACTCTCTCTGTTCCTAAAATATTGAATTCCTAGCAACTTTAGAATAGATTAGCAAAGAAGATAAAAGACCATGTTGCCCCTCATTAAATTGTTGAACCTTCGTAGTTGTCCAGTTACCGAGAATCCTAATTCAGTAGTATCGTTTAGAGTATCCAATAGCAGCGCAGGAGAGAGAGGTTGTGTTAAATGCAACCCAGAGTACGAGAGAGATTAACGTGGATCTGTGGACCGTTCATCTCCGGAAATCGATTCTTTTGGAGATAAATTCTTGGTCTAGAAATTTATTCTTCCAGGGACAGAGGGAGTATTAATATTTATAATACATAATTAGTATCATTAGATAGATCATTGAATATACTTTCATGATAAACTTATTTGGAGATATAAATGTTGCACATCTTTTCTACAAACCTTGTTTTTTCAGCCGTACTTTTTCAGCGAAGGAACCATATTTTTCTCTCACAACAAATTAACCAACAGTACTTTTCAGCTTGTCTCTTCAGAAAAGCGAACGGGGCCCAAAGTTGAGAAAGTTTGACCTAAACGCGTCCCATAACGACTTCTATCGTGAGACGGAGGGAGTAATGCTTCCAAAGCGTACAACCACCCCTGGATTGGGCCAACATGAAGCAGCCGGCAGCGCTTAGAGCAAGTATAATAGGAGATTGTAAGCTGGCTAAATGCTGATGTGGAGGAGAGAGGGGAGGAGAGAGATGATAAGCGGGCTATAAGTTTACAGCTGGCTTAGGCACAAGAACCAAGAAACTCTGTAAGAGAGACAAGTGGACCATGTATTAATAGTGAAGAGGTAACTACTATATGAGTGGGCTAAAAAAAGATGTAAAGAAACCTTACAGCCAGCGATCGGTTGTATTATTAGCCTTGCTCTTGAGGGCAAGGCTATGCTGAGCCCATACAGGCTATACCCCACGGCCCAAATGAAGCAATCTTTTGCAATTTTGCTTCCTAATTCAGGCTATACTCAGCAATTTTGCTCTTGAGGGCAAGGCTATGCTGAGCCCATACGGAGTAGGAAGTACCAGGGTTTGGATACGTGTCGGCCCAAATGAAGCAAAATTGCAAGGCAAACTGGTGCTGTTACTTAAAATGGAAAATGGTGTTGTTACTCGGTTTTCTTGGTGAAGCGGCAGGGGCGCAGCCGCGCTGGGCGTTGCTGGGTACTGTAGGCAGCTAGCGAGAGGGTAGGTCAGCTGGTCAGCAGATTGGAAGGTGTTCCAAGGCATATCCTGCTGCAGCACCGTCTAAACTGAACTGATCAAGGCATGCGAGTACGAGCCCGCACACTTTAGCCTGTTCGCTTGGACAGATCTAGCTGGCTGAAAGTACTGCTGACTGGTTTTTTGTGAGAGAAAAACACTGCTGATTGGCTGACTGATTTGGCTGATAATCTTAAGCGAACAGGCTGGTCATCATAAGCCAGACGTTAATGATATGGTTAGCACGTAGTCGCTCACGGATTATGACCTTCAGCCTTCAGGCTGGCTTGCTCACATGGCTCCAAGTCCAACTTTTAACTTTAATGCTCAATGAATTCTGGGCTTTGTACGAACAGATCAGGTATTCAGGGTTGGGGAAATAGCAGGAACTGTCATGTTCCAACTGCCAAGCTGCTGCAGCTAACAGCCATAGCCTAAGATTTGAGAGACCATCCCTACCACCCAAGCTTAAAATAATACAACCACAAAGTGCTAGCTACTAATACGAAGTCATTAGATGTGTTATCCCTTTCCCAGATGCTAAGCTGCTAAATACTAGTAGCCATTGAATCGGAACATAGACTAAAACTGATTCACACAGATCCCGTAACGCAAAACTTCAGCGGATTGAATACTGCATTCTAGTAACAGAAGTATCATCACATTAATATGCGCATCTTCACGATACTGATCATAAATCTCTTGCTTTTCAGGATCACTGAGGACCTCATAAGCCTGAGCTAAGCTCCTTGAACTGAAATAAAAGCATGAAATCTTAGTTTTTCATCTCAATCAGAAATCAACAGTTCCATTCGACCATTCATACAGCCTTACAACCAAACATCACCATATTCATGCAGGTTAGGCAAAATGATCTATACATCACCACTTGTTCTATCAAACAAGAGCAAAGCACCATCATAGCATCACTAATTAAATGACAACATATGGTAAAAGTTATTCTAAAAAATCAAACCGCATTATTCCTACAAAGCAGACAAGTGACCATACTGTATATATAGATAATCCGGGCCAGTGATCCTAATGATCGAACTTCCACTTCAGCTTATGTTGTTTTCCTTGGAGTCATTTTCAAGTAAACGCCCCACCCCAGAAGGACGCCCTCGCTCTATTGGCAAAACGCTTCGAAAGAAGAACGTGTCGCCAAGGCCCCGACCAGCCGGCCCGCCCCCTTTCTTTGCCCGCCGGTTGCCTAGCTCGTTATTCTTTGAGATCTGGATAGAGTCTCGCTTCGGGGCGCTGCTACTAGCCCTTTGAGTGTCAGGTTCCTAACTTTTACCCTGCGGCCAATAAAACCCATATCTGTGTATCAGCCATCTCATTCTTCTGCCCCGAAGGGCATTGATGGAACAAACAAAGGTAGAAGATCTTGATTCTCTGCAATTCGGCTTCATTCCGATGGAGCTCTCTTCAAAACATATCTTTCGGCGGCTTGCCAAACCCTGCTGACTACTCTTTCCTACCTGAAGAAAAAGAGGGAGCAGAATGTGCATATTCACATTTTTCAGGACCAGAACATTCATGGAATAAGTAAAGCACTTTTAGGATCAGAGCATTAGCATGTCCGTCGGTTCCTCAGGTAAGTTTGGCAATCAATTTCACATTTTTTTTCATCAAAAGCTACCGCCCTGACCATTATACTAGCAAACCAACCATCTAGTACACAATAACAGACAGGTCTAACTAGACTAAAACGGTATCAGTAAAAAAAATACTAAATCATGAATGTTCTGAATGTTGTAGGAGGGCAGCACTAGAATCCATAAATGAAAGGTAATTTGATTGCTTGAAGCAACTTGGCTTTGCCGGCTGAGAACAAACCGTGCAGAACTGTTCCTCTAGATTGAAGTTCCTTTTCCATGAAAGTTCTCGGGCTTGTAATATGTCTTTTATTTATAATTTTATATATAGAGAAAAAACAGCATCGACAAACTCAACTTGCCCTATCTTGACCAGTAAATGACATGCTAACCAGACCTGAACTTTAGTTCATGAATTACAAGAGTTCTTTTTTAAAAAAAGGTTAAACTGGATTTCATTTCATCACAGGGATAGTGAAAAGATGGGGCGCCAAACATTCGCCATTGGAAATTTTGAAGTACTCCTTGCACATTACGTCGTAGAGAGTGCAGTCATGCTTGACATGAGTACAAACAAGGCCGTGTTTTCTTGTCTAGCTTGCCTGGCAGGCAATACAAAGGAGTTGAACCCTACTGAGTTACTGTGAGACACATTAAACTATAGATACTTGATCTGGATACAAATCATTGATCTACAAATAGGCAATGACACTTTCTGTCCAGTGGTCATCACCAAATTTATGAAGTCATGAAACTTGCATATAGAAATCTCTAGCAAAACATATCAGCAAGATAAAAAAATGACAGGAAGCATAAGAATGTAAGAATGTTACCTGTTGCCATTTACAAATATTCTTCTATTCATGGATAAAGAACCCCCTCAGAACTGGATGCCATAATATGGCATTCCACATGAGGATGCTCCTTCATAATGCTGTAGATCTTCTCGTAGCCAGTGTTACTTGGTGAAACATCATCAAAAACAGTCATTGTCAATCTCCGAAGCACTGTTGCACATCGGAGTATGATTTTTAGGAAATCAACTTCATCATCTTCTCCTTGCAAGCCATGAATTTCAACGACTTCAAGATTAACCAAAGAGATATCTTCACTTCTCCAGTTGATAGGATGTTCACAAGGACAGTTTACTGGGCAGGGCACTCGTACCTGAAAGGAAATTGGAGTACAGGATCAACAACCAGAATACAAAACTACAGGACAATTCACTACTATCTAAATTCAGTAGCCAAGCAGAATACATAAGTACAGGATCAACAACCGAATGATTACCTTGTCACGTGCTAGGACCACCTTAAGCCTTTGTATAGTTGGTTGAATCCGAAGCAGATACAACATTATTGGTCCAAAAGTATGCCTCTTTATTTCGAGATCCAGCTCTAAAACAGAAAAGGCAGTCACTGGAAGATGAGCTATCACTTGTGTAATGCTCCATTCTGCATCCAGAAGACCATTTGGCTGCATATCAACAAAGTGAGTGTTCAATGTTATCAAAGGTGGAAATTGTTGTCACATGAAGAAAACCATTTGGCTGCATATAATAACATAAATAATTTCGGTATAAATGTTTAGAAGAGAAACATAGCAAAGTAGCATACGCACATTAGCAGAACTCATTATGATCAGCGAGACGACACGGACTTCATCTACCTCACGCTCCTTTATGCTCATGAGGTGCCATATCTGGCCGAACCCAACAGAGACGTACGGCGAATAAGAGCAACCCCATCTGAGTTTCTTCACCATTGGAGCCGAGAAGGAAAAACTGAAGCCTTTGGCAATATCAACCTCCAGTGTCACCTCCTTAAGCACAGGGGCCGCAATGTCAATGCGGCACATGTCATGATTATGTATCTCCAAGCCCAACTCCTCAAGCGACGGCGAGTGAACAATCACGGTGTCAACATGTCCGAAATTATTGATGTTCAGGATGTTCAGGATGCGCAGACACGGGCAGAGGGAGAGCAGGGCGCCAAGGTCGATGCAGCACGATTCCAGGTGAAGGCTCTCAAGCGCAGTGAACTCTCCGGACCGTGGCAACGTAATTGGGAGGCTGCCCATCAAATCAAGACTAAGGTAGGAGGTGCGCTCGAAGCAAGGAAGCTCGATGACGTAGTCTTTTGTGGGGAGGATCAATATAGAGATGATGAGTTTCTTCGGCAACACAAGTGCAGCGGCGCGGAGAAGCAAGGATATCTGGCCAGTCCAGTCTTCGCCCCAGTCCGCCATCAAATTGATGTCGAGGAGGTCCAGCGAGGGACGGGTGATCCCGGCGAGCGCTGACATGACAGGTTGGGGGTTTTCGCCCCAGAACGTGAGCTCGGGAAGCTCAGTCCACAGGCCGCGCCAGCCACGGCAGACCGCTCCGGCGCGCGCAGCTCCAGCGGCGGACCTGAGACGGATGAGAATCTCGAGAAGCAGGTGCTCAGGGAGGCCGCTGATCCTGTCCTCTGAGCCTTGCTGGGACTGGCGGCGATGGCCACCTTCTTGCTGCTCCGGCGGTGGGTACACTAAGCGACGTCCGGACCTAAACTCCATTGTCCCGCTTAGCTGCCAAAAAAACAAAAATGAGCGTGGAGGGTGAGAAAGAAAATTATCAGAAAAAACGGGACGGAGGGGAATCGAGCGCAGAGTGAAATCTGAACCAAATCGAAAAGGATCAACAGCTACAACTATTTGCACATCTAATCGCCATCGACAGATCAAATCATTCGAGGGAATAAGAAACCATCTCACATCTGAAGCAGATTTAGTACCTTGATCGGAGTGGGACACGGATGGATTAGGGGACGGGGACGGGGACGGGGACGGCGTTATTATTTCCTCGGGCGGTGGCGGAGAGCCTTGGTCGGTTGCAGATGCAGCACAGTTCACCGGCGGCGGCGAGCGGGAGATATGGATGGGATGGAGACGACGACTGCACGGCGCCGTTCAGGGGAGCTTGGTCGTGCTGGAGAGACGCACGGTGGCGTAGGATATGACCACGGCCGAGGGAGGAGGGGGACTGGGGGAGAGCTCGTAGCCGCGCGGAGGAGGGAGTGGTGGTCGGAGGGGAGAGCTCCCTGCTGACGAGGAGGAGAGATTCGCGCCGCCGGGGGAGCCCCGTGGCGGCCGGAGATGGGATGAAGGCGACGACGGCACGGCGCCGTACAGAGGAACGAAGGCTAGCGGGGGATTTTTACCGTTTCGGCCTGCATTTGGTTTTGGAGGAGCGGGGGCATTTGGTTTTGGAATTTTTACCGTTGCTCGTCTTTGTGCCCGATCGGGAGAAGCCCCTAGGCCCAAGGGTTTCTGTGTGCCAGGCCGAGGCTGCTGCCAGCACAAGCAAAGCTAATCGGGCCCGCGGTGCGTCCCTAATTTTTCCAAGCTTATATGAACCAGTGTCATCCGACGGTGACGAATTTGAATTTAGAAAGTCACTCAATGAGCGATTCTCAACTCCAGTCCGTCTAAATTTAAATTTGTTATATTCGTCAATGAACTTACAAAAACTTCATCATCACTGCATACACTGGAGCTGCGCAGCATTTGAACGAAAACGCATTGCATTTGCACAAAAGTTTTTTAAGGGGTGCTCGCCAAAGATAGTTGCAGCTGCGGCCGCACCTACAGTGCTAACAACAGTGGCTATGCAGCCATAACCTAAAAAGCTATACAACCATCTCCACTCTAGGCGTGAGATTTATAAAGATTGTTTGGATCACTTGAATTAACGACTAGTAGCTAAATTTTAGCTTACAAATATAAACTAATTACTGGGTTAAATTTTATTCATCCCCAACTAATAACTTTTTAGGTTCTCCTTGACAGGACTTTGACTCCTAAAAAACGGTGAAATGAGAAAACTTTATATGGCTTCGGTTTAAGAAAAAACAGTTTGAGCATCATTTTAAAGAACCGCTGTCTCTGTTTGAGTGGATAGTAGTGGCTGTCTCTGTTTGAATGGATGAAGTCCTCTGTGGTTTCTTTGATTCTCCAGTCCGGTGTACGTAGATAAGTTGGCTCTACCGAAGTCTGTCACCAGTGGTTGGTTACCAGACAGACTTCAGCAAAGAAGCCATTCTAGCTGCAAGAACTATGGTGCTGCCTCTGCCGTGAGTACTGGTGATACACCGGTGATGGTGCTAGTGAATATTGTCTGCAGTGGGGATCAGTCTGGGTGTTGTTCCTGGAGGCCTTCCCCGTAGTACCAATTATTTCTGTACCCCGTAATATTTGTGGGTTGAAAGTTGAAACTGCAGTTAGATTGTGTTCTCCCTTCCCCCGCTACTAACTGTTAACGCCATTGAATCTAAACAGTCTAATCCGCACAGATCCTGTAACGCAAAACATGATCACAGAACTACAGCTAACGGATTGAATACTGCATTCTTGTAACCGAAGTATCATCACATTAATACGCGCGGGAAAACTTGACCCAACAGTAGTCGCACAAAGCGAAACAACAAATTTGCCGCCACCGTCAAACTTTATCATTGCTGCTACTAATAGCAGCCACGAGCTGACTACTGCTGGGCGCACTGCACCCTCTGCGCCCCGCCCGGCATATCCTCGTCCTCGTCGTAGGCCTCCTGGTGCTGCTGCTGCCGCCTCCGCATCTCCTCTTCGATGTTCACGTCATACGGCATCGTCTCCTCGCACTCGTCCAGCTCCATGTCAGTGTACTGCGACACCGGCTTGGGCGGGAGCACGGCCTCCAGGGCCTTGCACTGCTCTGGGCTCAACGAGTCCGGGAAATCCACCGAGAAGTGGATGTACAGCTTGCCCTTCATGAAGGGCCTCTGGTACATGGGCATGCCTTCATCATTGATCGCCTTGAAAGAATCTGCACAAATTTATAATAAACAGTGAGCATTGGCCAGATGCACGAAGGCAGAATCAAGAGTTGAGTGCTATCTTTCATGTTCAGATCACCCACCAGGCTTCACAACTTCACCAGGATTTGATTTGATCAGCAGCTGCCTGTTATCCAAGTGAGTGAGAACAAACTGGAAACCACACAGAGATTCAGTCAAGGTCAGTGTGTGCTCGTAGAAGAGGTCATCGCCCTTTCTCTTGAACTTGGGATGCTCCTTCTGCTGGAGAACAAAGATGATATCTCCAGTGACAGTGTCAGGCTGCACACAAGAACAGGATAGTTAGGACCCAAGGTTAATTTGGCCCGGAGAAATTAGAACCCAAACTGACAGATTGACAAGGCAATGAGTTCATACCGCTTCATCAGCTTCACCAGGGAATGTGATCTTCTGCCCATTCTGCATACCTTTCTCAACTACCACTTCAAGAACCTTCTTCTCCTGCACAACTTTATCACCCTTGCATTGTGGGCATCTATCCTTGTCGTTGATGATCTCTCCAGAACCCTTGCACTCATTGCAAGGATGCTGCATTTGCTGAATCATTCCAGGTCCCAACTGCCGGATTTGGACCTTAAAGCCAGAACCTTGGCAACCAGCACACCTCGACGAAGCTCCAGACTTTGAACCCTTACTGCAAGATTGCAGGATTAGAACACACCATATGAGATCCTGAAAATCTAATCTATAAAGCATAATTGGGCTTTTGGCATCCCTTTGGATTCAGATGACCTACCCATTGCACTTGGAGCAGAGGACATTGCGGGACAGCGAGAGCTTCTTTGATGTACCATTGTACAAATCCTCCAGAGAAACCTTCAGAGGATGAACCACATCCTCTCCCCTCCGCTGCCTTCTGCCCCTACTGCTGCCACCACCTTTGCACAAGTACATACAGCGTGAGCCACTATGTAGGTGATTCTCAATGTCAATGACATTGCATCAGTTTTTGTTTCGTAACATACCTCCAAAAGGGCTGCCACCACCAAAGAATGACTGGAATATGTCAAAGGGATCGTGCATCCCTCCACCACCTCCCATTCCCTCCTTGAGGGCATCCTCACCATACTGATCATAAATCTCCCGCTTTTCAGGGTCACTGAGGACCTCATAAGCCTGAGCTAGCTCCTTGAACTGAAACAAAAGCATGGATTCTTAGTTTCCATCTCATTCAGAAATTAACAGCTCCATTCGACCATTCATACAGCCTTACACCCAAACATAACCATATTCATGCAGATTAGGCAAATGATCACCACTGGTTCTATCAAGCAAGAGCAAAGAAACATCATAGCATAGTTGAATGATAACATATGGTACAAATCATTCTAAAGAATCAAATCGCACTACAAAATTATAGATATAGGCTGTGTTTAGTTCCCAATGGAATGCAAAATGCAAAATGCCAACTACTTTGGAATGATGAAATGCAAAATACCAAAATTTTCATGGGTGTGTTTAGTTCCATCCAAAATGCCAAATTTTTCATGGGGTGGGTGAGGGCTTTTTGGTTTTTTTTGGCCTCTTGAGGCCAAAATCCAAAATGGAGAATGGATACCTTTTTGCCAAAAATTTTGCATGGTGTTTAGTTCCATTCTGCAAAATGATGGGCCAAAACCCAAAAAATTTTGGGTGAAATGGGGAACTAAACACACCCATAATTCATAAGCAGAACATTTTTAGGGTCAGAGCATTCATGTAACAATTCAGGGACTCAAATCAGTACACCAAATTTAATAATCAGAACAGCACACTACAATATTCAGGTTAGGGAAACTGAACTAAGCAGGTTAGGGAAACTGAACTAAGCATGTCCCTCAGTTCCTCAGGTAAGTTTGGCAATCAATTTCACATTTTTTTCATCAAAAGCTACAACTTGACCATTATACTAGCGCTAGCAAACCAAACCATCTATTACAAAAACAACAAACAGGTCAAGACTAAAACGGTATCAGTAAAATAAAAGACCAAGCAAGGCATTCTGCATGATCAACAAGCTTTTGAATAATTAATTGTTAATTATGCGATCAAAACCCCATAGAGCGACAAATTCCAGGGGCATGAACAGCTCTAGATGCGTCTAGGTAGCAGCTAATAATCATAGCAGTTTTCATGCAACTTAATGATTCTAACAGTTTCCATGCAACATCTACCTACTTCCCCATACGAATCCCTCCACCACCCCCAACCATTAAAAATTAAACCTATCTAAATCCACGACTTAAACCGATCTAAATCCACGCCGCCTCAGATCCAAACCACCGCCCCAGACCCAAGCACTAGATGAAATCAATCCAGCCAAACCGTCTAAACATCGCCGCAAACCTGAACAACCCGCCTACTACTCCCCGCCGCGGACAGATCGGAGCCAGAAGAGGAGACCAGCCGACGCGCTCACCTTCTCGGGGTCGCCGCCCTTGTCGGGGTGGTTCTTGATGGCAGCCTTGCGGTAGGCCTTCTTGAGGTCATCCTGGGAGGCGTCCTTGGAGACCCCGAGGATCTCGTAGTACCGCGTGTTGTCGCTCTTCTTCGGCGCGCGCCCGAACATCTCCGAAACCCTAGCTGTTTGATCCGACGGGAAGCGTGGTGTCGTGCCGGGAGAGGTTTGTGAGGAGGAGAGAGAGCGGGGCGGGTGTAGTTATATCGTCGGGACGGGTGGTGGGGAGTGAATGCTCTGGAAGCTGCAGGAGTGCAGGAGGCGGGGGCGGGTGGCGCGCGGCCCGCCGGATGCGGATCGGGCGGTCCAGGCCCGAGCTTCCAGATGCTTCCGGTGTCTTCCTGCGAAAGGGCGAGGGGGCCGTGGGCGGGCGGGGCTACGGTACGGGGGAGCGCGTGTTGACGCGACTCGATTCTTGCGTGGCTGTGGGTCGTCGGGTGCGGGTCCGGGTCCGGTTCCGGGTGTGGGTCCTGGGTCCTGGCTGGAGGGTAGCGTGCCGTCCGATGAGGAGATCCGCACGTTTTGGAGACAGGAAAGAACGTTTGCGCTTCCCGTCGTGACGAGGTGGCGGCCAAAGACGCCCAGTGTACTACCGGCGTGTTTGGTAAGGCTGCGTTGAGTTCGCAAAAAGGAAATTTGCAGGTGACGCGTCGGATGTGTCGGAAAAATATTGGGAGGGATTTTCGGATACTAATAAAAAAACAAATTACAGAACCCGTCAGGAAACTGCGAGACGAATCTAATGATACTAATTAATCCGTCATTAGCACATGTTGGTTACTGTAGTACTTAAGGCTTTTCATGGACTAATTAGGCTTAAAAGATTCGTCTCGCGATTTCCCCGAGAACTGTGCAATTAGTTTTTTTTTCCGTCTACGTTTAGTACTCCATGCATGTGTCTAAACATTCGATGTGATGGGTGAAGGCAAAAATTTTTAGAAAGTAAACCAGGCCGGCTGCCCCTACTCAGCACGGCTCGCTGGCTTGGCCCTGACCAGCCTAAGCACGGCTACAATGGTGCAACGTCATATGTTTGTTTCACCTGGTCTAGTCTAGCCCGGCTCAACTGGGATTGTATTTGGTTCGTAGCCCAAATGGATATGGCAAATCTGAACTGACATTCGGTAGGCTTACCACCCTCACTCCGAACTTTCTATCCTTGTTGACATTTTATCGAACACCCTAGTGCCCTACTCCACCGCGGCCATGCCCACCACCGAGCTCGAGGCCCGTGCCACCCCGACCGCGGCGTCGCTGCCAGCGCTCGCCCTCGTCGTCCTCCTCCTCGCCACGGTGCGCCGCCCGTGCTCCTTCCTCGACACGTACTGCTCCGGCATCTCCCTGCCTGTTTCCCCGTCCGGACCCTCGCACCCCTGCGCCCCGAGCTCCGCCGCCGCCGCGGCGGTCCGGGAGGGCGGAGGCGGCGCCGCGTACAGCGTCTGCTTCGGCTGCGCTCGCCACATCCGCCACCATCGAGGCGTCCGCCGTCACGGCCGCGTCCACCACTGCTCGAGCCCGTGACCGCGCACGCCAGCACGCGGCTGCGCGAGTCCGCGACGGGGCGAGCGCGGCTGCTTGAGCCCGTGACCGCGGCCGGTGACGGCAACTCCTCTCCCTCGAGGCGTAGGTGGAGGCGAAGGCGGAGGCAGAGGACCTGCCGTGGCTCCTCTCTCTCCTCATGACTGCTTGGCTGCAGGTGGAGGCGGAGGCGTTGGACCCACGCGACGCCATGGACGCCCCATCGCGGTCGTGGAGGAGCCAAGACGCGCGCGGGGAAGGAAACCAGCGGAGGTGAGCACTCGGAACCTCGGGCGGTGATTCCATCCTGCCGGAGCGCTCCAGCGAGCCGCGTGATTGCCGCACGGAGCCATGCCACGGAGAAACGGAGGGGGAAGTTGTTTCCCCAGAGCCAGGAGAGAGAGAGGGATTTTTGCACCGGATGGGCCAGGCTCGGGAGTGTAACATCCGGTCCCGGCATACACAGCCCAGGCCCACTCTACCGAGGAGTGGTCCCACCTGCGTAGCAACCCGCTTGAGCTTTCGTCCTCGCTTCGCTCAAAACGGTTAACCGAAGGTTACTACGCGTCCCTGGCCCTGGTATTTAACTCGATCAAACTTCCCTCAGCAGTCACAGTAAGGCACTAAACACTGGTGTACAGTGTTTCGTGATGCTACAGTAACCAGTGAACAGTCCGAGCTACAGTAACCGAATTCGACCCAACCCAATTCAGTGCTGCGGTATCAGGCTACTACAGTGCCGACCTACAGTACCTCGCTGCTACAATACCCCCGGAGTCCGGATGTGCAGTAGCCCGCAGCTACAGTCGGCCCACTGTCCAAGCTGCAGTACCATCGGCCCATTCCGTGAATTGGGCCCACTTGACCCATTTTGGGCCTGTTACAGGGAGCAGGCCAGATGCATCAAACATGTGCTATGTAGCTGGGGGGCGCGGTCGGGCCATCGGGCGAGCGTTCCAACCAGGCCTGTACGAGTACAACCATTGGAGGGTTGCTAAACGATTTTGGAAACCACAAAGAACCTCATTTTATTTTCCTCTTTCTATAGCTTCTTAGGTCAGTCTTAGTGGATAATTTCGTAGAGTTGTTTCTAAGATTATCATGTCGTATAAAATGAAATGAAATTTGGATCAAACACCCATTATCAATAAAAAGTTTCATTCTATAGTTTTATAGACATTTAATTTCATTATCCATATAGAGAGTTAATAATCATGCCAAGAGAGTTTCATCCTTATAAAACTCATTTCTTCTCTCTCTTCGTAGATACATTGTCATGTCATAAAAAATGCCTATGTGACAACCTTTTTGACGTAGATGAAACGAAACTCCCACTAAAACTGGCCTTAGACAATTTTATATTGAAAACCTCAAATTATTTCGAACTAACCAAACTTTTTTAACGGTTTCTTTATTTCTTATTGTTTTCTTATCTAAAGCCACAACAAAAACTTTGTACTAAAGCATACCACATTATATGTTCACCGTGTAGATCTACTCATTGGAGTCCAATAAAATTAGATTTTTCATTTTAAAAAAGAAAAAGACAAAACCGCCTTCAAAACCGCTTATAACAGAGCCAGGGAGGTAAGATGAACGGTTTTAAAAGTTGAGGGAGTTGTTTTGCCCGGTTTCTGAGTTCAGGGAGGAAAAATAGATTTTTGCGAAAGTTGAGGAAGATAATGTGGACTTTTTCCTTTCGGAATTTGGAAACTGGAAAGATCCTTTCTCCACTACAACATTCAAACTCTTTTTTCTTTTATATTTATATTTTATTAACTTTTTCTAAAGTGAGGGCATCTTCAAAATCTTCTTAAAAATCGTTTGGTAGACCACGATTACGCCACATATAAATAAAAAATATAAAAAACTTTGGCTTCGTTCAACTGCGCTGGTCGTGGCTAAGCCTATGAGAGCCGTGTAGTCGCAACCAGTGCAGCCGAGCACTCCCTCTAATTTTACCTCGATGGTTTATCTGCTCCTTTGAAACATAGGATAGGAAAAGTATAGGAATAGAAAAAATATAGGATTTGAGGTGGCAAGTTCCTCCAATCCTATAGGAATCAAATCCATAGGAAAAATATATAGGAGACCCTTTGGTACCACGTAGGTGAAACACATGAATCTTAACTCAGGTGAATTAAATAAATCCTTGTTGTTCTTGCGAGCAGCAAAACGGGCCCAAACACTTGGAAGTGCACGCACCATCATTCTCTCTTTATCCCATCCGAAACCACTTTCAGTCACCAAATCTTTAACACTATGCTTTCTTCAAATCTTGCTCCTTCTGCTTGTCTTGGCCTAGTAAAAATGATGTGTTGAATTTTGTATCCAGGCGATTAAAAACAATGTTCTTTCAGAAGATCAATAAGGAACAACTGCATCTGGTGACTCCATCTGGCCCTCTTTGGGATCCCTAAATTTGCTGCGTATAGCAAACATTGTACAGGTTTGGTTTTAGCATCAATATGGGGCTAAAAACTTACGAAATGTACAGGCACAACTGAATAAGAAGTGTTACCTGCATCTTGACTAGTATGTGAAGTCCAATGGTTCACGATGGGGATTTGGGAGGGTGGCCTCACGTGGACTGCGATGGAGTCGACACTGCATGGCCAGCGATGAGGACGCTCGCATCACGTAGGCGGCAGCAGACGCTCCTGTGGCCCGCGGCGGCGGACGCTCACGTCACCTAGGCTGCGGCGGACGCTCCTGTGGCCCGGGACGGAGACGAAAGCCACGCCACAAAGAAATTGGAGAGCCCCCTCGGCTTCTGCTGGTTGGCTCTAGAAGACTTAGGTTGTATCGGATAAAAAACAGACCAAGAAAAACGCGCGAAGCCATGTGCGCTAGCGATTTCTTTCCGCCAGGAAAGATTCCAAGAGGTCTGAGCTTATGCTTTTTTTCCTATGGAATTCCGCTATAGGTCTCTAATCATATGGAATGCTTTCTTGCCTTTTCCTGTGAACCAAAGAGTAGGATAGGAAAATTTCCTTAGGAAATTAAATCCTGCAAAATTCCTTTCCCATTCCTTCGATCAAAGGGGGCCTAAAACTCAAACATAGAGCTAAATGAGAGAAACCGGGCAAAAGTACGGTGAGAGGGCACCCGAGTGGATAGCAAACATGGAAGGCATATGTGTATTTGAGAATTGAGGGGAAAATTTACTAAGCGTCTATCTCTATAGAGTTACCGTAAGAAAAACTATTGGAGGTCTTTTCCCTCTTTTTCCTAAAAGAACAAATTAAAGAGTTAATTTAAGGACCTTTCGGAGATACTGTAGTATACTCCCTCACGCTTCTATCGGTGTTTTTAATTAATGGATCATATGCGATAAAAGCATAGGGTTAGTATATGTGACAAGTTTATATTGATTCTGGCATAAAGATACCATGTGATATATCCATGTATATGTAGTGTTTTATTGCTCTCTATACTCTGGTCGGCTGTTCTATTTTCAGTTTGGCTACATAAAGTTCAATCAAGTTTGCAGAAGAACGTCAATATTTGTGAGATCAAATAGATATATTAACAAAAATTTATTGCACGATAAATCTACAATAATGAATTTATATAAACATAGTCAAATCCAAACCGGTTTAAGTCGGTGCTATGTTAGAATTGTATTTCTTTTTCATGGTGGAAGGAGTGCAATACAACAAAGTATGCACCACAGTTTTATGCGGGACAACTTTACAATAAACTCCAATCCGTTTCATAAAGAGTGTCATTCTCATTTTTCGATAAGTCATTCATTTTCAACTTTGATCAACTATATATAAGAAAATATTAATATTTATGTGCAAAGTTACTATCATTAGATAAATTACTAAATATACTTTCATAATAATAAACTTAATTGGAGATACAAATGTTGCTACTATTTTATACAAACCTTGTCAAATTCACTACTACAAGAATCTTAACCGTGGCGGGCAAAAATAATTAACCAAGGCGGGCACGAGCTTGACAACAGATGGGTCGTGCCTTACAACCCGTATCTCCTCCGTCTATTCAACTGCCACATCAATGTTGAGACATGTGGGAGCATCAAGGCAGTCAAATATCTGTTTAAGTACATTTACAAGGGTCATGACCGAGCGTCTGTGCCTGTGAGAGAGGCTGACAAGGAGGATAGTGAAGGGAACGTTGATGAGATCAAGCAGTACAGAGATGCTAGATGGGTAACCCCCAGAAGCGTTGTGGAGGATATATGGGTTTGATTTGAGTGATAAGTACCCTTTTGTTTTGTCCTTGTAGCTACATCTTCTAGACATGCACATGGTGTCATTTCATCGGCGCCAGGGGATTCGACGAGTGCTTGATCGTCTAGGTGCTGACAAGTCAATGCTTATAGCGTACTTCGAGAAGAACAGGACAGATGAAACAGCTCGAGGTATATTGTACTGGGATTTTCCCGAGTTCTATACGTGGCAAGCACAGGGCAAAGTTTGGCAAAAGAGGGTACATCGTGATACATTACGACAGATTGGAAGAATCGTGGCTGCCAATCCAGCCGAGGGGGAGCGTTACTATCTTAGGGTTCTCCTAAACCACGTGGCAGGTGCAACCTCCTTTGAGTGTCTAAGGACCGTGGATGGCAAAACCCTACTGACCTTTCGTGAAGCTGCAGAAAGAAGGGGCCTAATCGAAGAGGACAACACGCTGAACGAGAGTCTCGCTGAGGCAACCGGGTGGATGATGCCATATGCGCTGCGAAGGCTCTTTGCAACAATATTGGTATTTTGTGAGCCCAGCGATGTGTTTAGACTGTGGGAGAAATACAAAGAGGCAATGTCGGAGGACTACAAGTGCAATAATCAATCCACCTTCATGGTGGAGCAGATGGTCCTCATAGATATTCAAAAATTGCTACAATCAATACAGAAGGATATAAAGATGTACCCACTTCCTGATATCGACGACACATATGACGTCTCTCGTGATATTCCTAGAGAGATTTTTGAGGAGGCTAGCATTGAGGCTAACGAGGATGATGTGGCTATGTTAGACACCCTTAATGAGGAACAACGGGCTGCATATGATGAGATTATGTCCTCGGTTGACACCGAGGACGGGGGTCTCTTCTTTGTGGATGGTCCTGGCGGGACTGGAAAGACTTATCTGTACAGAGCACTTCTCGCTACTATACGTAATCAGAAAAAGATTGCTGTGGCAACAGCTACATCGGGTGTCGTAACCTCAATATTGCCTGGTGATAGAACCGCCCACTCACGTTTTAAGATTCCCCTCACCATTGATAATGGGGCCTTTTGCACTTTCACGAAACAAAGTGGTACTGCTAAGCTGCTTCGAGCATCATCTCTTATTATTTGGGACGAGGCTAGCATGACAAAGAGGCAGTCTATTGAGGCGCTAGACAACAGTCTGTGTGATATAATGGACCGACCAGAGCTGCCATTCGGAGGAAAGACCGTGGTGTTCGGTGGAGATTTCAGACAGGCTCTTCCCGTTGTTCGGAGAGGGTCGAGGGCTCAGGTGGTTGGTGCCTCGCTGCGGATGTCGTACCTTTGGGATTCCATGTGACATCTAAAATTGGTCCGCAACATGAGGACAAAAGACCCATGGTTTGCAGAATACTTGTTGCGTGTCGGTGGAGGATCTGAGGAGGTGACTGTTGATGATGAAATCCGTCTTCCTCATGATATATGCATACCGCACACCGGGGAAGATAGTGATCTTGATACTCTAATTGATTGCATATTCTCTAACCTCAATGCGAATATGTCAAGTAAAGATTATATCACCTCTCGAGCGATCTTATCTACGCAGAACGACTGGGTTGATATGATTAATATGAAGATGAAAGGTCGTTTCCACGGGAATGAGATGGTGTACCATAGCTTTGATTGTGCGGTGGATGATCCGCACAATTACTACCCTGAGGAATTCCTTAACACTTTGACACCTAATGGTCTACCTCCACATGTGTTGAAGCTGAAGATTGGTTGTCCGGTCATATTGCTCAGGAACATTGACCCCGCGAACGGACTTTGTAACGGTACCAGGCTTATCATACGGGGGTTTCAAAAGAATACCATAGACGTGGAGATTGTGTTGGGAAAACATACTGGAAAGCGGGTTTTTCTGCCTCGCATACCCTTATGCCCGTCGTACGATGAGATGTTCCGTTTCCATTTTAAGCGAAAGCAGTTCTCTATCCGGCTCAGCTTCGCGATGACCGTTAACAAGTCGCAGGGGCAGACTATCCCTAACGTCGGGGTATACTTGCCGGAACCAGTGTTCTCGCATGGCCAATTGTATGTGGCGCTATCAAAAGCTACGGCAAGATTGAACATTAGGATCCTAGCCGTACCGGCTGCTGAGAAGGACGTGAACAAGGGGAAAGGGAAAGGGAAGGGGAAGAAGAAAGCGACAAAGGATATTTTCACAAAGAATACCGTATATAAAGAGGTTCTAACTCCCTGAAAGAGGTAACACATCACACATCGATACCTATTTTTCAGGATATCGATGGTACTTAAACTTTAAAAATTAACAAACAATTTATATGTAGGATACTTCTAACTACAGCTTCAGCCATCTGCATGCTCCAGCTACAAGAAGTCAGACGCCACATCTTGGGCTAGAAAATCTTCTGGATCATCATTGATTAGTGACCAGCTGCAGCTTGGTGTTCGTGCAAAGCACATTCTCTTGGTCGAACTATGGAGAGATTAGATTCTTAATTGTACAATAGATTGTAAAACATGTATTGTGAAACACAAACTTGATTATCTTTCCGTAGCTCTTGATTCCTAAAGAAGTGCAAGCTTATCTTTTGCGTATCATAGGTATGAAGTGATGCGACAATTGAAGTTGATGTTTCAATTTTGCATTCAAATTTAGAGTTATGCGACAATTGAAATTGATGTTTCAGTTTTGCATTCAAATTTAGAGTTATATTTTACTTATCGATCTTTCATGAAGACTTATGTAATATTGATTTGAGCATCATGATTGCGATATATATTTTAGATAACAGTATAACACACCCTCGTATATGTGTTATCTTGGTATTATGTGTTCCCGTTGCAACGAACGGGCATTTACCTAGTATAAGAAAATATTAATATTTATGCGCAAAGTTACTATCATTAGATAAATTACTAAATATACTTTCATAATAATAAAATTAATTGGATACAAATGTTGCTACTATTTTATACAAACCTTGTCAAATTCACTACTACAGGAATCTTAACCGTGGTGGGCAAAAATGGTTAACCGAGGCAGTTTTTGCAACCGCTTCGGACGAAAGGTCACGGTAAATCAATGATTTACCGAGACGGTTCAAATGCCCGCCTCGGTAAATAAAAAATGAAAACCCGTGGACTAAGCCCAGCGAGCCCACCCATGGGCCCGCCGAGCCCATCCACGGGCCGCACCACCGCTCGCCGGATCTGCCCGCTGCTCGCCAGATCCGACCTCCACGGGCGCGGATCCGGCCTCCAGCGGTGGATCCGGCCACCACGGGTTGATGACGATGCGCGCGGCCACCGGCGTGGAGGTGGTGGCGCCGGATCCGCTGCCGGGGAAGGAGCAGGAGCTGCTGCTGCTGCACGGACCCACCGGCGTGGAGGTGCCCGCGCCGGATCCAAGGTGGCTCACCGAGCTCGGGGGTGAGGAAGGGCCGTGCGAGCTATGGGGTGAGGAAGGACGCAGGATCTGAGGAGGCTCGCTGGATCCAAGGAAGGGCGCCGGATCCGCTCGTGTGCGCTGCCGTTGCCGCTCCACCCGCGCGGGTTGCTGCCGTTGCCGCCCCGCTGAGTGTAACACCCCTGGTGTTATAGTAACTAAATAACTTGCCATATCATCATATTGCATCGTAAAGCATTCATGATTAGGTCAATTACGATGTGCATCAACTAAAATGAGTTTATATTCCTAGGATTTGATGTGCTTCTGAAATGTGTGACTCGAACCGAAAACCCTAATTTCAAATGTCACCGCAAATACTTAGTTTATGCCCTGCGTAATTTGAGGTGTGTGACTGGGTTGCACACTAGTGCCAAGTGTAGGGTATGAACTCAAGTACAACACGTAAAATGAAGCTCCAAGTTTGAGTTTGAATTGGAATCCAAAACTTGTCGTGAGTTTTTCGATTCGAATTTGAATTCAATTTGGGGAATTATTAAAAGATTTTCAAAAGTTAAATTGGTCAACCAAGAGTGGCATTTGGTCAAGCATGTGATGATTGTCTAAATGATGCCCTTGGATGATGGTTTGATCATTAAATAATTACCAATTAAAGTAGCAACAAGTTTCATTTAGAAATGCTTCCGAAAACCCTAAAATCCCAAAACCCTGTTTTTACCCCTTTTGAAATAATTCAAAATCTAAGCAAAATTTGGGAAAAAGTTTAAGACCAGGTTTGTAGATCTTTTCAAGGGCTACAACTTTGGTGTTTTGAGTTTTCAAAGTTTTATTGTAAAATGTGGAGCAATTTTGAAAAGAAGCAAGTTTCAGATTTGACCCCTTTTTATCCCTGAACTCAAATTTCAAAATAGAGGCAGAATTTGAAAATGGTTTGAACAGCAAAGTTGTAGGTCTTGGCTAAATGTACAACTTTGGTGTTTTGAGTTTTTGAAGTTTCAACATAAAATTGAAAGTAATTTCTAAATTACCAAATTTCCGAAAAGTGTCCCCTTTTGATTTTAAATTCAAATTTCAAAATCTAGTTTGAATTTGAAAAAGTGTTCAATATAAAACTTGTAGAGCTTAAAATTCTGAAGATTTCATATGTTGAGAATTTTTCAAGTTTCTACATGAATTTGAGAGTAGTTTGATAAAACAGTTTGAAATTGAAAAATTTGGGGGGAGCTACAGTACCCGACGAATCACAGCCGGGCACCGCGCGGCATGGGCACCGGCGAGCCGCCGTGGCCTTCGGCCAGCTTCCAGGCGCGCCCGCGATCGCCACCTCGCCCACGCGCGCCTTCGAGCAGCACTGGGAACCCCTTTAAAAGGCCGAGCACCCCGACGTTTTTCTTCTTCTCTTTTGCTCTGTTTTACCGTCGCCGCCGCTCACCTCCGCCGCTCGCTGCTGCCGCCGTTGAGCCGACACCAGCCACGCAAACCGCACCATCGAGTTCGCCTCGTCCTCGCGCGCCTACTAGTCCACCTGCACCATCCTTTTTCTGCCCCAATCGGCCGCACCACCGTTTCCGTTCTCAACTCCGGCGACTGAGCATCACCGAGCCGCCTCACGTGGTCAGCCGTCTCCACTGCCCCTCCGTGCTTGCCGTTTGCTCCGCTGCACTCGCGGTGAGCTGCTGATGCTTCCCATACCCTTGGTTTTAACTGCTACTAACTAGTATCACCGGGACGTCGAGTGCCGCGGCCACCGTGCCACCATGGCCGGTGAGATGCCATCTCCGGGAGGTTTGCGGTCGAGCAAGTGGTCTAGCGAGGTTCGCGGGATAGAGTAGACCATGTTGGTAGGGTTGGTTGGGTCACCGAGGTCGTGGTCGCCGGCCGGCCACCGTGCCGCCGCGACGAGAGAGGGAGCGGGAGGAGGGTGATGACAGGCGGGACCGCGCTGTCAGTGAGAGAGGGAGGGCGCGAGCGAGCGAGCGCGGGCGGACCGCGTTGCTGGGCCACGCGCGTTACTGGGCCGGGCGAGCGCGACTGGGCTGCGGGAGCGGGAGCGCGCGACTGGGCCGCGCGTTTGCTGGGCCGAACCGGGTGAGAAGAGGGGGAGCGGCCCGAGATGAAGATTTTGTTTTTCCTTTTTCAAACATATGAATAGAAATGATTTTTGTTAATTTTACTAGAATTTTTGTAGAGCTCCAAAAATAGTGAAAATTGTTGGGTAAGCTTTTCAAGGTGTAAACTATCTAGGAAAAATGTTAAATGTCAATTTTGGTTAATTCTTGCAAGTTATTTAATTAGCTCAATTAAATATTAAATGCAACTTCCAGGAATTATAGTAATTAAAATATTAATTCAAAAATCATGAAAATTGGTTTGACACTGTTTTAGGTCATGATTAATCTATAGAAAAAGTTTAAGCTCAATTAGATGAAGTTTGATTGATTAATTATTATGCCCTAATTAATTAAATATTTAAATAAATGTTAAATTAATAACTTTAAGTGTTGTGTGCCTTTTGATTGAGTGATGACCTTGGGTCACTAATTCTTGGTGATCTTTGGCGCCTTAATTACATGATTGAACTCGTTAGTAGCGTGTTCTGTGAGAAGCATTAGTGTTGCTTAAGTTAACGCTATTAGTTAGTAGGTTTTACCGTTTTGCGACTGTACCGCGAAGGAAAGTTGTACTTAGGTTATTAACTTTGTTATTCATCCATCGAGCATCATGTTTCGTACTTCATCATATTAAGCATACATTATCGTCACGTGTAGTCCCCGTGAACGAGGAGATTGCCGAAGTTGAATCCGTCCCCGCTGAAGAGCCGACGTCCGTGGAGGTGGGATTTGACATCTGTGGAACGGACCCAGAGCCTGAACTTCCCGTCGATCAAGGCAAGCCCCAGTTACATTTAACCCTTCCTTGCGTTTTGAAAAGCCTTACTTCACTTACATTAATGCTTTATTGCACTAAGTGATAGGAGTTGAGTGATAACCTAATTGCTGCATTACCATCCTTGATACTTCGATATCATCCTTGTTACTGTTTTTATTTGAAAATGCTTAGTATGCTTAGCCATGCTTAATGAGAAAACTTTGAAAATGTTAAGCAAAGTTTGAAGGGTTGTTGGACAACCACTTGATGAATATTGATGATTATAATCTGAGACCGGTCGGTGGACTTGCATCGAGAAAGGAGTCCCCATGTAGTGTCTCTGACTGAGTCAGTTAAGGACCGTACCGTTGTTTGAATTGTGTGCGTCGAGACTTTGTAACTGGCCACATGCTCCGGTAAGCCTAAGACCTCGGTAATGCTATCATGTGAACGGCTAACCGCGTACTAGGAGTGGAGAGATGGCGAGAGTAGTGTGTACCCTCGTAGCCAAGGGCTGGATTGGAGGTGTATTGTACTCTCGGGTGGCGCTGGACCCGGTCACGTTTTGGAGGATCCGGGTGAAGGTTGATATATGTCGGTTAGAGTCCTACATATGTCGTGTGGTTAGGAATCCCCAGCTGGGTATAATCGATTCGAATCGTCGCTGCTCCTCGGTTAAGGAGACTCGATTCTCTGTTCAACATCGTAGTTAAGAAATGGAACTTTGGTCGGAGAATAAGAAAGAAGTTGTAAGAGTTATATGATCTAGATTAGAATCACTTACATTCTGTTAAGAATTAATCATGAGATAAAACATTGATCTTAAGGATTCACTATTAGTAGCTTTTATGCAAAAGAACCTTGATTTTTGCTGGAACCTCACCTTGTTTCCCCTGAGCCTGCATCCCTGAGTCGTCTCCATCCTTTTTCGTCGGTTAAGTCTTGTGGAGTACTTTTGTACTCAGGGTTTGTTGAACCCCTGTTGCAGGTGCGTCTCATGAACAGGTGTGTTTCGGACCCTGTTGCATGACAGTCTTTGCGGTAAGCGACGACGAGTAGCCTGTTTGGCTCTTGGGCAGAGCGCCACGTTTTGGTGATTGTAATAATGTTACTAATGCTACTCCACTATTATGGTTGTAATATCTAAACTTAAGGTTTGTAAATTTAGAACCAAGAGTTTATAAAATTATGTTATGTAAGACTTCCGCACTTTTACTCTGATGTAATTTATTATATAAAATGTTGTAATACTGTGATGCCTCTGAAATGTGATCCTGCTCGGAAAATTGTGGATGATTCGGGTTTCCCGAGGACACCCGACAGACTTCTTAAGTTCTACGGTACACATGTATGTTATTAGAGATCTTTAAGACAATGATAAGTACATATGGGCCCTATAATTTAGGAGGTTCTGCCACAGCTGGTATCAGAGCGATCATTGTCAGAGCTATTGTAGTATTGACTTATAAAACTTCAAAATAATTTGGGTCAAATGAATTTAATTTGTTATTTTGGTCCAAATTGCTTATTATCTATCTCTATTCATCTTATAGTTCTTTAGTCATGTTGAAAGACTATTGGTGGAATAGCATCTTAAAATTGCCCTATGTATAAAGTTTACTGTTTTGTTACGTTTGTGTATTTAAATTATTGTAAATCTTTGATGTTTAGTTTCGTAAGTCGATTCATGCATCATGATTAATGAACCTGTTAATTACCTTCCCTGTTAATGTGGTTTGGGTTAAGTAGCATCAATCCTATTCATGCTAACCTTCAGATCCTCCCCAGCTATCCTTACCAATTCTATCTTTTCCCGCTCCAGGATGGCCCGTACCAAGTTGACGCCCCGCAAGTCTATCGGACCTAAGGGAGTTCCTCGTCGCCAGCTTGCTTCTAGGAGCGAGGGTGTTAGCAGCAACAGTAGCAGGCCTGACCCTCAGGCTGAGGTGGAGAGGCTCTCCGCTGAGTTAGCCCAGGCTACACGGGATAGAGCTACTGATGCTATTCAGGTTGGGAAGTTACAGGATCAGTTGCGACGTCTAACCGGGGCTCATTTGAGCTGTGAGCGTATGATGGGTCGCCTGGTCGAGGAAAGAAATAAGGTGTGGCACCGAGAGGATGTTGCCAAGGAACGTGCTGAGGAGTTACAGTTCTATGTTAATGATCTGGAGGGAGATAACCAGATTCTTCGTGAGGAAGTGCATCAGCTGTTCTATCAACTGCATCCTCCTCCTGGTGCAGCTGAGTTAGACCCTGGTGTCATTCTCGTAGATGGTGGTGAATCTGTGGAGGAGTCTGAGGAAGAAGATCCTGAGGAGATGGAGCTTGTGGACGAAAGTGATGATGAGGGAGGTCACGTTTCAGGAATGGACACTGACCACGAGGACTAAGGTGGTCGAGTGCTAGCGTTAAGTTAGAAGTTTGTGTATGTTGTCAGCCTTAGTTGAACTGGGAAGTCCGGCATGAGTGCGGACTTGTGTATAAATAAATGAACTTGTGTAGTATATGCTTGTAGTAACTTTTCAAGTTCAATAAAGGTTTGTGAATAAAGTTTGGTTTGTTATCAACAGATGAATCATACTGATGACGGTACTGGAACTTCCTTGGGTGGGAATGGTGCTCCTAATCCACCGCCCGTTCCCCCTAATATGGCAGAAGCAATGTTCGCACTTGTAAATGCCACGACGGAAAATACTCGACTACTAAGAGAAATGGTACAAAATAATCGCAATGCACCACCTGGCAATCGGGGACGGAATAACAATAGGAATGAGACCACGTATGTGGATTTCACTGATACCCGACCCCCAGTGTTTACCAGAGCTGATGAACCTCTAGAAGCGGATGACTGGCTCCGTACCATGGAGCAAAAGTTTGACCTCATCGATTGTACAGAATACCAGAAGCCGGTGTTTGCAGCCCAACAGCTTAGAGGTGCTGCAGGAGCCTGGTGGGGAAATCATCTTGCCGTACAGCCAGCTGGTCACCGAGTGACTTGGGCAGAATTTCGTGAAGCATTCCGTGCTCATTTCATCCCGGCGGGTATTATGCTCAGAAGGTTGGAGGAGTTCCTTGCTTTGAAGCAGGGAGATTAATCAGTAATGCAGTATGTGGGCAAGTTTAATCATTTATCACAGTATGCTGCTGACCAAGTTAATTCAGATCAGAAAAAGCAAGCTTGTTTTATGAGGGGTTTGAACTCAAAAATTCGAACCATGATGACTGGTTGCCTCAATGTAACCTATCATGAGGCTGTTAACATTGCTCTTTCGTCAGAAGAGGAGTATCGGAAGCATAAGGAGGCTAAGAAGAAGAAGGTGTCGTACGGATCTTCTGGTAGCAACCAAAAGCGTCAGAAGATAGTGTATCATCCCCAGCATCATTTCCGTCCTCCTTTTCGTCCACCCCAGTTTCAGGCCCGGCAACAGGCATTTGTCCGTCCTGTTGTAGTTCTACCGTACCCACGTCAGCCGAATGCTCCTGGCATTCGTCCCCCAGCCACGTAGGGCAATAATATCAATAACTATCCTTGCTATAATTACGGAAAGACAGGGCATTTCTTACGAGAGTGTCCGTACCCAAGGCAGTATAATCAAAGTTTTCAGAAAGCTCCTATGCCCCAACAGCAGAACCAGAACCAGCATCGGGGCAGTAATCAGAATGCTCAGAAGGGCAAGGCCGACAAGAAAACTGGACGTGTCTACTACATGCAAGCAGGGGCAATTCCTGAGGGAGAGCCCGTCATGATGGATCACAAGAGTTTGAAGTACATCTTTACTCAAGCTGATTTGAATATGCGCCAACGGAGATGGTTAGAGTTAATAAAGGATTATGATCTTGAAGTACATTATCATCCGGGTAAGGCAAATGTTGTTGCCGATGCCCTCAGTCGAAAGACACATTGCAATTGTTTGACCGTGAAGCCACTGGATATTTCCTTGTGTCACGAGATAGAAAAGATGGGCATTGAAATAGTTCAGCAAGGCAGTATGGCCAAGATCACCATTGAATCAACTATCCGAGATCAGATTATTGCTGCTCAGAAAGAGAATAAGGGTATAGTCCACATAAAAGAAAAAGTTAGAAGGGGAAAAGGCTCTTGTTTTAGAATTGATGAAGCAGATGTCCTATGGTTCAAGAATCGTCTTGTCGTACCCAAGGTTCATGAATTACGTCAGTTAATTCTTGATGAAGCACATTTAACCAGATTCTCTATTCATCCAGGAAGTAATAAGATATATCATGATCTGAAACAAAGATTCTGGTGGACTAAGATGAAGATTGAGATTGCCCGATATGTAGCCAAGTGTGACACTTGTGAGTGAAAGCAGTGCATCTGAAGTCAGCGGGAGAATTGCAGCCATTGCCCATTCCAGCCTGGAAGTGGGAAGATATCAGTATGGATTTTATAATGGGTTTGCCCAAAACTTCAAGAGGGTTTGATTCTATCTGGGTTATTGTGGACCGCCTCACTAAATCCGCACATTTCCTTCCAGTCCAAACTATATATCCAGCTATCCGATATGCTAAGATATATTTTGAAAGAATTATCAGTCTTCATGGGATACCGAAGACCATTGTATCTGATAGAGGTACACAGTTTGTCAATAATTTTTGGAGACACTTACATGAGTCTCTGGGTACCAAACTTCTGCACAGTACCGCTTATCATCCGCAAACTGATGGTCAGACTGAAAGAGTCAACCAAGTTCTGGAGGACATGTTGAGATCATGTGTGTTAAATTATTCTGATACGTGGGATGAATGTTTACCTTTAGCAGAGTTTTCTTACAATAATAGTTATCAGGAAAGTATCAAAATGGCACCGTTTGAAGCACTGTATGGTCGCAGATGCAGGACTCCACTGAACTGGTCAGAACCCGGAGAGAGATGGTTTTTCGGGGTTGATCTTGTAAAAGAAACTGAAGAGAAAGTCAGACAGATACAGAATAACATGAAAGTGGCACAGTCTCGACAGAAAAGCTATGCAGATAAGAGACGTCGATCACTGGTGTTTGACAAAGGAGATTATGTGTACTTGAAAGTGTCACCTATGAAAGGAGTTAACCGATTTGGAGTTAAAGGCAAGTTGGCACCTCGATACATCGGACCGTTTCAAGTTTTGGAACGATGTGGTAAAGTGGCATACCGTTTGAGACTACCAGAACAACTGTCGGCTGTGCATAATGTGTTCCATGTGTCCCAATTGAAGAAATGTCTTCAGGTACCTGATCAGGTGCTTGACTTTGAGGGAGTTGAGCTTGAACCGGACTTGTCATATTCTGAGAATCCAATTCGAGTTTTGGACCAGAAAGATCGTGTTACCCGAAGTAGAACAATTAAGTGGTACAAAATACAGTGGAATCAACATTCAGAAGAAGAAGCAACGTGGGAATCAGAAGAGTATCTAATGGAGAACTTTCTCGAATTCTTTGCTTCTATCTAAGTTACAATTTCCTCTTTAAGTTGTAACTTGTTTTTTTTTTAAAAAACTTGGTAATGTAAAAACCCCTACCTATTTTATGAACAAGTTTGAGATGTGTTTTCTTGACACATTTCCTTTTCCATTACTTAACTCAAGGCTTTAAATCTCGGGACGAGATTTCTTTAAGGGGGAAGGGCTGTAACACCCCTGGTGTTATAGTAACTAAATAACTTGCCATATCATCATATTGCATCGCAAAGCATTCATGATTAGGTCAATTACGATGTGCATCAACTAAAATGAGTTTATATTCCTAGGATTTGATGTGCTTCTGAAATGTGTGACTCGAACCGAAAACCCTAATTTCAAATGTCACCGCAAATACTTAGTTTATGCCCTGCGTAATTTGAGGTGTGTGACTGGGTTGCACACTAGTGCCAAGTGTAGGGTATGAACTCAAGTACAACACGTAAAATGAAGCTCCAAGTTTGAGTTTGAATTGGAATCCAAAACTTGTCGTGAGTTTTTCGATTCGAATTTGAATTCAATTTGGGGAATTATTAAAAGATTTTCAAAAGTTAAATTGGTCAACCAAGAGTGGCATTTGGTCAAGCATGTGATGATTGTCTAAATGATGCCCTTGGATGATGGTTTGATCATTAAATAATTACCAATTAAAGTAGCAACAAGTTTCATTTAGAAATGCTTCCGAAAACCCTAAAATCCCAAAACCCTGTTTTTACCCCTTTTGAAATAATTCAAAATCTAAGCAAAATTTGGGAAAAAGTTTAAGACCAGGTTTGTAGATCTTTTCAAGGGCTACAACTTTGGTGTTTTGAGTTTTCAAAGTTTTATTGTAAAATGTGGAGCAATTTTGAAAAGAAGCAAGTTTCAGATTTGACCCCTTTTTATCCCCAAACTCAAATTTCAAAATAGAGGCAGAATTTGAAAATGGTTTGAACAGCAAAGTTGTAGGTCTTGGCTAAATGTACAACTTTGGTGTTTTGAGTTTTTGAAGTTTCAACATAAAATTGAAAGTAATTTCTAAATTACCAAATTTCCGAAAAGTGTCCCCTTTTGATTTTAAATTCAAATTTCAAAATCCAGTTCGAATTTGAAAAAGTGTTCAATATAAAACTTGTAGAGCTTAAAATTCTGAAGATTTCATATGTTGAGAATTTTTCAAGTTTCTACATGAATTTGAGAGTAATTTGATAAAACAGTTTGAAATTGAAAAATTTGGGGGGGAGCTACAGTACCCGACGAATCACAGCCGGGCACCGCGCGGCATGGGCGCCGGTAAGCCGCCGTGGCCTTCGGCCAGCTTCCAGGCGCGCCCGCGATCGCCACCTCGCCCACGCGCGCCTTCGAGCAGCACTGGGAACCCCTTTAAAAGGCCGAGCACCCCGACGTTTTTCTTCTTCTCTTTTGCTCTGTTTTACCGTCGCCGCCGCTCACCTCCGCCGCTCGCTGCTGCCGTCGTTGAGCCGACACCAGCCACGCAAACCGCACCATCGAGTTCGCCTCGTCCTCGCGCGCCTACTAGTCCACCTGCACCATCCTTTTTCCGCCCCAATCGGCCGCACCACCGTTTCCGTTCCCAACTCCGGCGACTGAGCATCACCGAGCCGCCTCACGTGGTCAGCCGTCTCCACTGCCCCTCCGTGCTTGCCGTTTGCTCCGCTGCACTCGCGGTGAGCTGCTGATGCTTCCCATACCCTTGGTTTTAACTGCTACTAACTAGTATCACCGGGACGTCGAGTGCCGCGGCCACCGTGCCACCATGGCCGGTGAGATGCCATCTCCGGGAGGTTTGCGGTCGAGCAAGTGGTCTAGCGAGGTTCGCGGGATAGAGTAGACCATGTTGGTAGGGTTGGTTGGGTCACCGAGGTCGTGGTCGCCGGCCGGCCACCGTGCCGCCGCGACGAGAGAGGGAGCGGGAGGAGGGTGATGACAGGCGGGACCGCGCTGTCAGTGAGAGAGGGAGGGCGCGAGCGAGCGAGCGCGGGCGGGCCGCGTTGCTGGGCCGGGCGAGCGCGATTGGGCTGTGGGAGCGGGAGCGCGGGAGCGCGGGAGCGCGCGACTGGGCCGCACGTTTGCTGGGCCGAACCGGGTGAGAAGAGGGGGAGCGGCCCGAGATGAAGATTTTGTTTTTCCTTTTTCAAAAATGTGAATAGAAATGATTTTTGTTAATTTTAGTAGAATTTTTGTAGAGCTCCAAAAATAGTGAAAATTGTTGGGTAAGCTTTTCAAGGTGTAAACTATCTAGGAAAAATGTTAAATGTCAATTTTGGTTAATTCTTGCAAGTTATTTAATTAGCTCAATTAAATATTAAATGCAACTTCCAGGAATTATAGTAATTAAAATATTAATTCAAAAATCATGAAAATTGGTTTGACACTGTTTTAGGTCATGATTAATCTATATAAAAAGTTTAAGCTCAATTAGATGAAGTTTGATTGATTAATTATTATGCCCTAATTAATTAAATATTTAAATAAATGTTAAATTGATAACTTTAAGTGTTGTGTGCCTTTTGATTGAGTGATGACCTTGGGTCACTAATTCTTGGTGATCTTTGGCGCCTTAATTACATGATTGAACTCGTTAGTAGCGTGTTCTGTGAGAAGCATTAGTGTTGCTTAAGTTAACGCTATTAGTTAGTAGGTTTTACCGTTTTGCGACTGTACCACGAAGGAAAGTTGTACTCAGGTTATTAACTTTGTTATTCATCCATCGAGCATCATGTTTCGTACTTCATCATATTAAGCATACATTATCGTCACGTGTAGTCCCCGTGAACGAGTAGATTGCCGAAGTTGAATCCGTCCCCGCTGAAGAGCCGACGTCCGTGGAGGTGGGATTTGACATCTGTGGAACGGACCCAGAGCCTGAACTTCCCGTCGATCAAGGCAAGCCCCGGTTACATTTAACCCTTCCTTGCGTTTTGAAAAGCCTTACTTCACTTACATTAATGCTTTATTGCACTAAGTGATAGGAGTTGAGTGATAACCTAATTGCTGCATTACCATCCTTGATACTTCGATATCATCCTTGTTACTGTTTTTATTTGAAAATGCTTAGTATGCTTAGCCATGCTTAATGAGAAAACTTTGAAAATGTTAAGCAAAGTTTGAAGGGTTGTTGGACAACCACTTGATGAATATTGATGATTATAATCTGAGATCGGTCGGTGGACTTGCATCGAGAAAGGAGTCCCCATGTAGTGTCTCCGACTGAGTCAGTTAAGGACCGTACCGTTGTTTGAATTATGTGCGTCGAGACTTTGTAACTGGCCACATGCTCCGGTAAGCCTAAGACCTCGGTAATGCTATCATGTGAACGGCTAACCGCGCACTGGGAGTGGAGAGATGGCGAGAGTAGTGTGTACCCTCGTAGCCAAGGGGCTGGATTGGAGGTGTATTGTACTCTCGGGTGGCACTGGACCCGGTCACGTTTTGGAGGATCCGTGTGAAGGTTGATATATGTCGGTTAGAGTCCTACATATGTCGTGTGGTTAGGAATCCCCAGCTGGGTATAATCGATTCGAATCGTCGCTGCTCCTCGGTTAAGGAGACTCGATTCTCTGTTCAACATCGTAGTTAAGAAATGGAACTTTGGTCGGAGAATAAGAAAGAAGTTGTAAGAGTTATATGATCTAGATTAGAATCACTTACATTCTGTTAAGAATTAATCATGAGATAAAACATTGATCTTAAGGATTCACTATTAGTAGCTTTTATGCAAAAGAACCTTGATTTTTGCTGGAACCTCACCTTGTTTCCCCTAAGCCTGCATCCCTGAGTCGTCTCCATCCTTTTTCGTCGGTTAAGTCTTGTGGAGTACTTTTGTACTCAGGGTTTGTTGAACCCCTGTTGCAGGTGCGTCTCATGAACAGGTGTGTTTCGGACCCTGTTGCATGACAGTCTTTGCGGTAAGCGACGACGAGTAGTCTGTTTGGCTCTTGGGCAGAGCGCCACGTTTTGGTGATTGTAATAATGTTACTAATGCTACTCCACTATTATGGTTGTAATATCTAAACTTAAGGTTTGTAAATTTGGAACCAAGAGTTTGTAAAATTATGTTATGTAAGACTTCCGCACTTTTACTCTGATGTAATTTATTATATAAAATGTTGTAATACTGTGATGCCTCTGAAATGTGATCCTGCTCGGAAAATTGTGGATGATTCGGGTTTCCCGAGGACACCCGACAGACTTCTTAAGTTCTACGGTACACATGTATGTTATTAGAGATCTTTAAGACAATGATAAGTACATGTGGGTCCTATAATTTAGGAGGTTCTGCCACACTGAGGAGGCTCGCCGGATCCGAGGAAGGGTGCCGGATCTGCTCGCGTGCGCCGTCGTTGCTGCCCCGCTGAGGAGGAGCTTGCCACTGCCGCCGCCTCGGCCGGGCCTGCGACCGCGTCGCCCGCGCCAGGCCGCCGCATGGGGGAGAGGAGAGGGGAGGGGGCGCGGTGGGAGGGAAAGGGGCGCCTGGGAGGAAGATGGAGAGGGGAGGGAGTGCGGCTCCTAGGATGGAGACGGAGAGAGTGAGAGAGACGGAGAGGGGCGCGCCGCGACTCGCGACTTCGCGAGGGTGGCCGGGCTACGGCTGCCGGGTTGGGAGAGAGGGAGTGAGGGTGAGGAGTGAAACCCTAACTTTGCTATTTATATAAGCCCGAGAGGAGGGTTCGTTATGGGCTTGGCCCGCCTCGGTTAATAGATTTTAGGAGACAGTTATTTTTCAACCGTCTCCGTAAATCGATTTTGCAAGGCGGTTGATTGCAACCGCCTCGGTTAATAAAAAACGACCACCTCGGTTAATCCGAGGCATTAACCGAGGCGGTTGAAATTCCTATCCGTCTTTGAAGTAGTGATTTAAGAAACTTTGACTAGCACGAACCTTGTAGCGACACTCTTTTTTGGGACAGGAGTATATTCTATGGTGTTGTTGGAGGATAATTAGCAAAGTCTATTGGTATGTACTCACACCATTTCAAAAAAAAATGCAATTCTCACTTCTTGAAGAGCCAAACAATTCTCACTTTAATTACCTCTATGAGAAAAATATTAATATTTTTATATTTAGATTGGTTACAAAATATAATTTATATTGAATTTATTTATTTATAAATATAAATACAAATATTTTTCCTATAAAATATGTTAAACTTGAAAAAATTTGGCCAGTCTCAAACTTAGAGCTGGCATTTTTTTTCTAGGACAAAAGACGTATTTTGTCTGTATCAAAATATAGATCAACTTCCGGCCATATCTATGGTTGAAGACCTTCTATAGTTTTGTTTTGAGTTAGTCCCGGTGGATCTTACAGATTTCAATTACAGACCATGTTATATTTCGAGAACGCCGAACAGCTTCATCATGACAAGAATTTGAATCCGGCAACCTCCAAAAAAACCATATTGTGCCGTCCAACGAGACTTCATAGATCACTGAATGACGACGGGCGTACCGCGTACCACTGTACCAGCCGTGGACTAACAAGGACAAGTAACATGGCGGCATGGCGCTCAATCAACCACCTGTTTCCTAGGGAGAAAGAGCATCTGTCGTTTTCCGATCAGTAGCCGACTGCCCGGTTACTGTTCAGTGGTTGCAGCAGAGCACTGATAGTATGATAGGCTGATAGCACGTTAATAATCATATGATTTCCTAAGCGGAATCTCGAGACGAACCACACATTTCATCCGGTCCATGAGTGCGCTCTATCATCAGTTGCAGACAAACAATGTAGGCCCTGAACTGGAACTAACAATTCAGAAACAACCTTAAATGTTTAGTACACTTGATGAATTTTATTTGGATCGATGAAAGTACTACCATTCGTGGGCTAAAAAAAGGGTAAAAACTGGCCTAACGCACGTGATCCTCCCATGATCTCAGAAGAAATCACTAGCAAAACTCCGCAGCAAAGTGAGACTGCTTTCAGGTGAAGATGTGCACGATTCGCTGAACCCCAGCGTGATTTTGTCCCGGTTCTTGCAGCCCAGCAAAAAGGGCGCCGGAAATTCCAGTCCACTTCCACAGGATGAGGGGGAAAACGGCAACAAAAGGGCTTCTCTCCGACATGCGGTGCAGAAAGTGAAAACGCGAGAAAAGCGCCGTCCTTTCTTGTTTCCTTCCGCCCCCGTCTCTCTCTCCTCCGTGCCGTTGCCACTGTTGACTGTTGTTGCCACGCCGCAACCGCAACACACCACGCAGGCGGCAGCGGGAGCAATAATGCGCACGCAGAGGAGCACAGCGGCGTCACTGCTGCGGCAGTAATGGCCGCCTGGTTCCTCCACGGCGTCTACTAGCGATACACCGAGCCCACCCTTCCTTGGTTCCTTCAACACGGCCCCCTCCGGCCTCCGGATCGCGCACCGCTCCTGCAACCCCCGAAAGCGCTCCCGAAATCTTGGCCGAGCGGCGCCGCTTACTGGCCGGCAAGGCGACCCCGTCTCTCGGCCGGCGTTGATCTGGTGATGCGCTTTTCACGGTGTTCTTTTTTTCACTCCTTTTCTCCCTCCGTCCTGCGAGATTGTGCTGCATTTTCTGTGCCGGTGCTGACGGAAACCGGAAAATTTGCGTCTTTAGGTTACTGCGGTTGAGGCGGGCGCAGCGGCGGTGCGATGGGCATCTCGGCGAGGTGGCTCAAGTCGTTAGTTGGGTTGAGGAAGGTGGAGCGGCAGCAGCAGCATCGTAAGGAGGATGCAGATGTTGAACGAATGGTACGCGCCGGGTTTCTTCCAATCATTATGCGGTTCTGGCGTATCTTGGTTCTTAAATTGGTGGTTGGTGCATTCATTTCGCTTATTGCCTAGACCCATGTGGATTTTGCAAGAGTCCTTTTTAATATCCGAGTTAATTCAATTAAAATTGTTATAGCAGAAAAAAGGGTGAACTATTTAATCAGGCTTCTTGATCATATCATGACAAATCCTAGGTGATCAATGTTAGTTATCCATCCTTGACTGAATCAGAATTGCACTTGGTAATTCCTTATGCACTGTTTGTATTAGTTTCGATTTGTACTGCAGAGAGCGTATTGTTGGGTAATTGTTACCTGCTTTGTGCAAAGCTGAGAACAAAGTTCTTGGTGGTTATGCAATCACAAGAGCTTCAAATCAACTGATGGATAGGTATAACTTAGTAACGTCAAACCTTGCCTTCTGATATACATATGGAGAACATATTTGTGTGCCACACTTCCTCACTAACCTGTTATGAGTATGCATCATTTTGCTTACTGAGTTGCCAACTGGGGAAACTGCAGAAAAGCGATGTCGCCGATCAGTTTCATTTTCAGAATCAGCGCTCTCAAGATGACAGCAGCATTGCTGTACAAGAAGAAATTCCAGAGGTTCCTTATGGAAATGACCCACCTGAAGGTGATTCTAATGCACCTTCATGCTTGGAACCCACTTCTTGTTCAGCTCATGTGGCACTGTCTCAAACTGAAGAGGAACTGAAAGAGATCTGGGCTGCTACAATTATTCAGGCAGCATTCAGAGCTTTCCTGGTATGCATTCATGTTGTCCTGTGGATTCCATTTATTGATTCAATTCATGCGTGTTGACTCCTGAAAATGTGCCCAGCTCTAATATCTCAACAAACCCGAATAAGCATTTTTGTGCTCAAATGCCTCTTTTTTTTTATTAAAACTCAGTTGTGGTTGTAGCTAATGTCAATGCAATTTTCATTTCCTAGTGCAAAAGTAGATCAGCTAATCTTATGTTCTATGCCTCTATGTCCACTCTTATGGGTACCCTGTGCTCCTGTAGTGATGCTTGAAATTGTCTGTTCACAATCTGATTGTATATTATCTTTTGCAACTGCGGAAGTTGGCAAAACAAGTTTTCTCTACCAAGTAAAAAAATAGAAATTGTCGAAAGAAAATGAATAATGTACCATCGTTCTCACTTAATGCTTTAGTTCCTTATAGTTCCCACTTGGGTTCCTTCTTCAGGCTAGGAGAGCCCGTCGAGCTTTAAAAGGGTTGGTTAGGCTTCAAGCCCTTGTAAGAGGCCATATAGTAAGAAAGCAAGCTGCTACAACACTCCGCTGTATGCAAGCTTTGGTCAGGGTTCAGGCCCGTGTTAGAGCAAGGCGAGTTCGCATGGCTTTGGAAAACCAGACTGGCCGGGAAAATACTTCACCAGAGCACACGCCCGAGGCACGTGTTAGAGAAATTGAGGTGAGATGCACAAGTTTCAAAAACAAAAGGCATCCTATTACCCTGTCATTTATTTGGCTGATAGTTATATATGTGCTGATACTATTTCAAAAAATGTTTCCAAAAGACTATTTCATGATTTGTTTACAAATTACCATAGGTGTCCTCCTTTAGAAATGTATATTGTTCTTTTCGTTAGGAAATAACTGGCGTTCCAGTACAATAATCTGGTTTGTTTGTGAACTTTTATAATTGTCTTAAAATGCAGGATGGCTGGTGTGATAGTATCGGTTCGGTGGAAGATATCCAAGCAAAACTTCTAAAGAGGCAGGAAGCAGCAGCTAAACGTGAGCGAGCCATGGCCTATGCTCTAGCTCATCAGGTAGTTTATCCTGCTTCTACACCAACATATGCATAAACTGATATTCTAGTAATAAGATGATTACTGAAGTAATAAACCATGGATTAGAGTCAATATTGTAACGCGTAAAACCTGTTCTAGTCTAAGGGGGTGTTTCGTTTCCCCTCATTCCTTGGCGTGCATTGTGTCTAGACTCTAGACCAGATCGGCCGGTTTGTTTGGTTCATCCACGTTGGAGCCAGGCTACGCTAACTCCCTAAGCCATCCGTACCGAGATAGCTTGTCTATCCCTGGCTCACAGAATTGGGCAGCTAAGGTTACCTAGGCTTCGGCTACCCCACCCTTTCCGTTCCCCCTCACCTTCTGCTTCACCGCTGGGGCAGATGGCGTGAACAGCTTGGTCAAGCTTCTTCCTCGTCACCGGTGCGCCTATCCCTCACAGTGCAACCCCGTCTGCCTCCGTGTCTTGGTCCTTCATCGCTGCAGTCGTACTCGCCCTGTGCTGCCTCACCTCACGGTGGTGTTGCCCACACCACACAGGTGCGCTGCAGGGCAAGGAGCAGGCATGGGCTGCTCAGCTCCGGTGAAAACGAGTGCCACACATGGTTGGTGGCCTGCGTGCACACAGCCAATGGATCGCTTGTTCTTGTTGCTTCAGTAGAACTGTAGAAGAAAAAAGTGAGAACTCGATGCTTAGTAGGTAGTCGGTCTCCATTGGTAGCTTAGTTCAGGTTTTGGCATGGTAAGGTTTGCTAGATCGATGAGCTAGCTAGCCCTGCAGTCTGGTAATGGTCTGTACTGTTAGTACAAGGATCAAGTGATTTTCCAAAGACAGAATCTCTTTGATTGGGTTGGAAACATTAGTGCTTTTTGATTCCATGCCGACTCCTTGATGTCCTGCATGTCCGCATTGGTAGCATGAGGAAGATGAGCGGTTAACTCACCACACCAAAGAAGAGGTGATCTGAGCTCATGCAGAGCACCCAACCAAACACGATCCTAGGAGGTCAGGTTTAACCATACAACTAAACACCATATGGACTTGCTTTATGTTCGCTTGGCTATCCTTGGCCAGGTCTAATCTTAGCCAGGCTCGGATGCTTGCTATTGTTTGACTAAGTGTTCCTTTCTTGGGGAACAATTGAAGCTGTCCTTCCCTGTATGCTAGCTTGACAATTAAGATGCTCATCTTTTCCAAATTTTTCTTTTTGGTCAGCTCATTGGTAGAATAATTACATTTTGTAACAAACATGAGACCTGTACTCGGAAGGAAAATGAAAGTTTCGTGCTTTGGTCCTCCCTGGGAGCGAAAGCACATCCATCATGATAATTGAAATTATCTTCATCTGATAAGAAACAATAAAAAGGAATTCACAGTGCAAGGCTAGTAAGCCTTTCAAAATCCTGGTATCCGAAATTCTTAACTTGTTCCCCTCCTATTTCAGTGGCAAGCAAGTTCAAGACAAGCTACAGCATTTGAACCTGACAAGAACAGCTGGGGCTGGAATTGGCTAGAGAGATGGATGGCTGTTCGGCCTTGGGAGAGTCGGTTCCTTGGCACTTACGCTGCAGATGGGATTTTCGTAGTTAATGAAACCAGGCAACCTGACAGAAGTGCAACCAAGACCCCATACAGAAAACCTGTTAAAAAGCATGATTCAACCCTTCAATCGAACATGTTGAACCAAAAGGTCTTCCCATCAAACTCAGAGGGTGGTGGCTCCTCGACAAATCGATCCAGTCGTCCGGTATCAGCTAAATCTAGACTGAAGGTTTTACCCCGAGAAGGTTCTGAGGAAGCCTCATCTCGTCCTTCAGTACTTGTTGTGCGGTCCACTAGTAATCCAAAGGAGAGGACTGGGGACTTGGATTGTCAAGTTCATAAAAGATTCTCCTTGCCTGGCATTGGTAAGTCTACATACCACCTGCACTGCTTCTAGCATGAGCTTCTTTTATATGAAGATTTAAAAGACATTTCTTGTTATACGTATCAGCATATGGCATATGTGTTGTTTAGATCCTCATAGTCATAGACACTAACAACTTGTAGTAGAATTTAGCTTTCAGGCATGGGATACACTCATGTTTACACGGCTGTTTAAATGAAATATTCAAATTCATTTAGCTGCTATTGGCAAATTACCAGGTTCAGAAGCTGGCAAACACCTGACAAAGAAAGGCACGGTTAACCGATCCCTGAAGGCCACAAAAGATTCCCAAATACTGGGGTCAAGGCATCATCTTGCCAGTTCCATTGATCCAGTTCCCACCAGAGTTGAGCTGGAGACTTGAGAAGGCATGTGATACTCGAACATCGCCATGGGGATTGCACTTAGCAGCTTGGAAGCCGTTCATGTCTCAATGTCTGCATGACTGCGTCGCAACATCCATGTTGTACTGGCGGCAGTGGCTTTCAACACCGAATATCCAGCATGCCCTTGCGGTCTAGATGGGTGCTAGGCTCATTTCTTGATATAAAATCAGATGCATGTCCATATATGTTGAGAGGTTACCATTGGTTTTATTATTGTATTTGTAAGTTGTCGCTAGGAAATGTAAATTTCTGTCGTCGACTGATGTGTTTTGTCGTATAGTTGTGACTTGGAAGGTTAAGCGAGGTAAATCTATGGGACTGTTTTGTGGTACATGGTATTGCCCTGTTGGTATAGATTTAAATTTCTATCAGGCGACAGATTACACATGCTTTAGGCTCTGTTTCGGGGGGAGGTTCTAGCAGCTTTTGTTTCTCAAGAAAGCTCAAAAAGTCAAAAGCTCCCTAGGCCACCTACAACAAGGGCATGCAGAACCAGTGGTCTTAGAGGGTGTTTAGTTCCTCTCTAAAATTTTTTCACTCCGTCATATCAGATATTTGGACACATACATAGAGTATTAAATGTAGACAAAAAAAATAACTAATTACACAGATTACGATAAATTTACGAGACGAATTTTTTAAGCGTAATTAATCCATGATTTGACAATGTTGTGCTACAGTAAATATGTGCTAATGACGGATTAATTAGGCTTAATAAATTCGTCTCGTGGTTTTCAGGCGAGTTATGTAATTAGTTTTTTTTATTAGTATCCGAACACCCCTTCCGACATGCCATAAAACATCCGATGTGACACCCCAAAATTTTTCACCCCAGGAACTAAACACCCCCTTAACATCCACGTATATAATAATGGGTTGAGGCTGTAAGGGGCTGTTAAAACTTCCAACGCAGTTGTAGCTTCAACTTTATTCCCCACCACAGCAGCAGGCACGCGCAGAAGGCTGCCGTAGTCTGAAAATAACGTGCGCCAGGCATTGGTTCAGCGGTAATAACATGTGCCAGGCATTGGTTCAGCGGTTTCGAGGCCACAACGCGCGCTCCGATGAGAGCTTCTGCTCTGTGTCAGACCAGGCACTCGGCTCCTCTGCAGGATGCTCTGCCACCCTGCGAAGCCAATACTGCTGCTGATTTGGACGCTAAATGAGGACGTGGACCTTGAGGCTAACAGCCACGCTGGTGTGTTGGGGACGGCCTAAATATGGTTGCTTCTTTGAGTTGACAAAAGCTCTAAAAGCTACACTTTATATTAAAACTAGAGAAGCCTAATCAGCAGCTATTTCTCCAGAAAGCTCAAAAAGTCAAAAGCTCCCCTAAATATATGTTGCTTCTTTGAGTTGACAAAAGCTCTAAAAGCTACACTTTATATTAAAACTAGAGAAGCCTAATGGGAGCAGCTTCCCGGTGCTTTTGGAAAAGCTACAGCTCCCCAAGCAGGTTCTTGTTGTTCAGTGGTTCATGCACAATGCAACTGCCGTGGTTGAACGCTTAGCTCCAACACGAGCAGCAGTTGACAATGGACATCCAAATGCAAAATCTTTATATATTGCACGTGCGTAGCGACGGGAAGGAAGGTGTGGACACGTATTCATGATTGGACCAAATCACCTGCTGTCATCTTCTTCCTCCTGTTCGGAATAGGGGAGGGAGGCCGTGGAGGTGGCGGTGACCACAGGGCCACAGGGGAGAGTAGTGTGGTAGCAACCTCGCCGACACATTGTGGGTGGTGATCGAGGCCGCTGGCAGCAAGACGCTGGGGATTAGGGTTAGGAATTTGGTTTTCGATGGCTGTGGCTCCAAGTTGATGTTAGGGGTGGCGAGTGGCCCGGTGGTTTTACGAGCGACGGCGATGCCACCACGCCGGTGCTGGACATCCAGTGGTCAGGGCAGGCGGTCGAGCTGTCGAGCATAACGTTAGGACGGGTCAAGCACAACGACAACGGTGGGAGGTAAGGTCACCGGTGGCTAAGGTAGCGGTTGAAGTGGCGGTGGAGAGGCGGCATGGCGAGAAAGAGGAAGAGAAGAAAGATGACATACATTAGGGAAGGGTGCCGCTGCGGCGGTGGGAGGTGTGCGCTGAGGACATTGGCAGCTTGGATGGTGGGTGGAGGTCGGAAGAGTCGTAGGAGGAAGAGGAAGGGACCGTGAGAGAAGGGAAAGTCTTGTATGACAATTGGATATAACGTTCACACATGTTCAGGCTTGATCTCATCCCTGACTAAGGCTCTGTTTGGGGTAGATGTAGTTTTTCTAAAAGCTCCTTCTGGAGAAGCTTTCTGGAAAAGCTCAAAAAGTTGTTGTGAGGGAGCTTCTTTGCTTTTAGTACAAAGTGTAGCATTTGGAGCTCTTGTTAGCTTAAAGAAGCTACTCCGTACCCTTTTTGGGGAGCCTCTCGCTTTTCGAGCTTTCTGGAAAAGTAAAAGCTGTCAGAAGCTCCTTCAAACAGGGTCTAAGCCTCGTTCCATATCTTTTTGTTTCCTCCCTGAGCTGGTTCTGATCTAAGAACCTTTGGGTGGCTTGATCAGTAGGGATGAAAAGGACGAAAACAGACGGGAAAACTCTCTTTTGTTTTTGTTCTTTTTTTTTGGCAAAAATGGTCCGGGTTCAAAAAAGCCAAGGTCAGAAATGGGATTCGAATTTACGGACATACAAAAAACAGACAAATACGATGCAGAGTCAAAAAATATTAGTTTAGGATCTGTTGGGGATTCAACCTTGGATATAACAGTTCCCAGAAAATCACATCCTGGACGTCTTCGAATAGGAACAAATTTTTTTTTTGGTTGCTTTCAGGATGGCTTCAGCGCAAGTCAAGAAGGATGGAGCCTTCAGGAGATGGTTACAGAACGACTGTGATTCAGGAAACAGCCAGAGCACGATCACCTTCGGCCAACAGCGAGGACCAAACGAAGCTTCATGATTTGAAGGCTCCATTGGCAAAGACCCTCCCCTTAACGAACTGGCTGCACATCAGTGCTCATGGCTGAGGCGGCAAGCCTTGCCTTTGCCTCCACTGTCATCGACAGTCTGAATCTCAACAACGTCAACTATTTGTCGGACCGTGAACAGTTGGTTCACTTCCTTAACGAGGCTGATCATTCCAATCCACCTGACCGGAGAATCAAACATTTTACACAAATGTTCTTCAACAACACAAGAAGCAGGGAATCCAACATCTTCAAGATCAACAGGCGATTAAACACCATAGCAGATGCACTGGCTCGCCAAGCTGCTGAAGACTCAGCCACCCTAGACACAAATTTAGAATCCTCCTACGAGCATCATGTACACCAGTGCACTTTTCTACAAGCTCTACAATCTGTAGACTTGAATGATGTAACCATCCTTGCAGCACATTGCTGCTAATAATAAATATGTTTGTTGTCAAAAAAAAAACAAAAAAACGAGCCCATCATTGATGTGGCCACTACGGTGAATGTAGTTTTGAGTCTGTAAAATAACTGTAACGCCCTTGTCAAGTCCGAAGAGTGATTTTGTGTGTAATTCAAAAACCAGGGGTAAAAAGGGAATTTAGTAAAGATGTCGAAGATCCCTTCGTCTATAGATACTCTCGGTGATGTATAGTGGCGGACAAGAAAAAACATTTTGCAACACGGTTTATAACATATGAAAGTTAACGCTTGGTGCTTGAGTATCTTCATACCCAACAGGATCACATGATTTAGCAAGTCACACGACAATATACACATATGAAGATTGGTTTAATATTTACTTGCATGCCATACGTGTTAACATGTATAATTGATGATTAATAGGTGTATTAACCTAAGACAACTGTGCTGCAGCTACTTCAACCAAAATTCTCTCACAATTTACTGTGCAAGAAGCAGCAGCTGGCTGTAAAAGAGCTTAAGCAAACAGGTGCGACGTGCAATTGTTAGATATATATTCCATATATAGATTGAAACGTGATAAATTCATATCGGATGAAAATAAATCTTATGAAAACAGTTGTGAAATCCTCTCTTCCGAGTTCCGCAAATACGAAAACGGATATAAGACAAATACAAGTAGAAAAATGGACGAAAAAATTTATGTCCCTTTTCATCTCTAGGATCAACCATTCACCCCGAAAGCGGAAAGTGGGTAGGAAGCTTTGCGGAAAGCGGGCTCTCACCCGAACAGAGATGTCGCGTCAGTTCCGCTGCCACCGTGCCAAACGGGATTCCGGGTCGCGAGTCGCGACTCGCTAGTCGTCGCTTCGCTAGTCGCTGCTCCGTCTCTTCTTCTTCTTCTTCTTCCTTTTTTTTTTTTTTTTGAAAAAGGCTGCTACGTCTGGCTGTGGATCGTGGACTCGTGGTCATGGACAAGAGGACAAGGACAGGCACAGCGAGTCCTCGTTCATGGATCCTGATTTGAGACGATACGGCGTGTCGGCGTCCTAGGAATACTGGAATAGAACAGGATGGGTCAAGAACCAGCTGTGTAGGGAAAACCAGCCAGCCAGGCCAGTCAGCCATGCCGCAGCTCCAAGCGAGGACGGTTGAAATGCTGCTGCTTCTCTCCGCCATGGCGGTGGCGGGTACGCGTGCAGGCGCCGCTGCAACCGCGCCGTCGACAGGCCACGAAAGCGACGAGAGCGCGCTCCTAGATTTCAAGGCAAAGGCGGCATCCGGAGCCTCGCTCACCTCCTGGTCCCGGAACGGCAGCTACTGCAGCTGGGAGGGCGTGACGTGCGGCGGCCAGAGACACCAGCGGAGGGTGGTCGCTCTGGACCTGCACTCCAGGGGGCTCGCCGGCACCATCTCCCCCGCCATCGGTAACCTCACCTTCCTCCGGTCGCTCAACCTGAGCCTCAACGCCCTGCGCGGCGACATCCCGCCGACCATCGGCTCCCTCCGCCGCCTCCGGTATCTTGACCTGGCGGACAACTCGCTCGCCGGCGAGATCCCGGGCAACATCAGCCGCTGCGCCCGCCTCGAGGTCATGGTCATCACTGACAACAGGGGGCTGCGAGGAAGAATACCTGCCGAGATCGGCGACATGCTGACGGTGCTCAGAGTTCTCCGTCTTGCCAACAACAGCATCACCGGAACCATCCCTGCGTCGCTTGGGAACCTCTCCCGGCTGGAGGACCTGTCGCTGGCGATCAACCACATAGAGGGGCCGATCCCCCAAGGCATCGGGGGCAACCCACACCTCAGGAGCCTTCAGCTCTCCATGAACAACCTCTCAGGAGCGCTTCCTTCTTCCCTGTACAACCTGTCATCGCTCGAGCTATTTTCCATGGCGGAGAACGAGCTGCACGGTCGTCTCCCACAAGATTTTGGAACAACCCTTGGCAGCAGCATGCGGTTCTTTGCGCTTGGAGGTAACCGGTTGACCGGAGCCGTTCCCACATCTCTCACTAATCTCTCCAATCTCCAAATCTTTGACGTATCCGTCAACGAGTTCAGTGGAGTCGTCCCTTCTGAGCTGAGCAGGCTGCAGCAACTTGAATGGTTCAACCTGGACAACAACATGTTCGAGGCATACAATGAGCAAGAATGGGCATTCCTTACTTCGCTGACAAATTGTAGCACGCTACAAGTACTAGAATTGGGATGGAATAGTAGGTTTGCAGGGGAACTACCAAATTCATTGGCTAATTTGTCCACGACTCTCCAGGAGCTACTGATTTACTCCAACAGTATATCTGGTGCCATCCCAACTGACATTGGAAATCTGGTAGGCCTTCAGCAGCTTATGCTTGGAAAGAACTTGCTCACTGGGGCCATTCCAGTAAGCATAGGCAAGCTCACACAGTTGAACAAGCTGTTTCTGAGCTACAACAACTTGTCAGGAAGCATCCCAGCATCCGTCGGAAACCTCACTGGTCTAGTTCAACTTATTGTAACAACCAACAGCCTGGAGGGACCGATTCCAGCAAGCATGGGAGATTTGGGGAAACTGTCGGTGCTAGATCTTTCTGTTAACAGACTCAGTGGGGTGATCCCAAGAGAAATCATGAACCTATCATCACTGTCACCGTATTTGGATTTGTCTGATAACTTGCTGGAGGGACCTCTTCCCTCAGAGGTTGGTAACTTGGTAAATCTTGGAGTGCTCTCTCTATCGAGAAACCTACTGTCTAGTATGATACCTGATGCCATCGGCAACTGCATAGTACTAGAAATCCTCCTAATGGATGGCAATTTATTACAAGGAGACATCCCTCCTGTTTTGGGGAATATAAAAGGACTTACTTTACTGAATTTGACAGGCAATAAGCTAAATGGAAGCATTCCTGAGGATCTAGGGGATATTACCAGCTTGCAGCAGCTATGCCTTGCCCACAATAATCTATCAGGACAGATTCCACGACTCCTAGGTAATCAAACATCACTGCTCCGTCTCGATCTGTCCTTCAACAATTTACAAGGTGAAGTACCACAGGACGGAGTTTTCAGGAATCTAACTGAACTATCAATAGTTGGAAACAATAAGTTATGCGGTGGAATACCACAGCTTCATCTGCCAAAATGCCCAAACTCTGCTGCAAGGAATAATAAGAAACCCACGTCAATGTCGCTTAGAATAGCATTGCCTACAGTAGGAGTTATACTGGTTTTACTTTCAGTGCTTTCTTTAGCCACATTCCTTTACAGAAGGTCTATGGCAATGGCAGGAACCCAGCTGGAAGAAAAACTACCACCTCGTTTCACTGATATAGAGCTTCCAATGGTTTCATATGATGAGATACTCAAAGGAACCGATGGGTTCTCAGAAACTAATCTCCTAGGACAAGGGAGATATGGGTCCGTATACAGTGGCACCTTAAAAAATGGACGTGTTTCTGTAGCCATCAAAGTATTTAATCTTCAGCAATCAGGATCATACAAAAGTTTCCAGGCTGAGTGCGAGGCACTGCGAAGAGTTAGGCACCGATGCCTTGTAAAGATCATCACATGTTGTTCGAGCATCGACCACCAAGGTAAAGACTTCAGGGCTCTAGTCTTCGAGCTTATGCCAAATGGGACCTTAGATAGCTGGATCCATTCAGATATGGAAAGCCAGAGCAGAAATGCAGCACTGACCTTAGAACAGAGGTTAGGTATCGCCGTTGACGTTACGGATGCATTGGACTATCTCCATAATGGCTGCCATCCAATGATCATCCACTGCGATCTCAAGCCCAGCAACATTCTTCTTACTCAGGACATGAGGGCTCGTGTTGGAGATTTCGGCATCGCTAGAATTCTAAATGAAGCTGCAAGAGAAACTCGTGTGAATTCCAATAGTACCATCGGCGTCAGAGGCTCTATCGGATACGTTGCTCCAGGTAATTCAATATGCATCTATCCTGTCTACTTCACTTCCTGATCAGATTCAACTGGCTATACAAAGCTGTTTATTCTCCAAACTGTTTCAATTAATCTGCTGCAGAATATGGCGAAGGGCTTGAAGTATCGACTCACGGTGATGTTTACAGCCTTGGCATCGTTTTGATCGAGATGTTTACAGGAAGGCGCCCAACAGACGACATGTTCAGGGACGGGTCGAACCTGCATTACTTTGCTGAGGCAGCTCTTCCTGCTAAGGTGATGGAGCTAGCAGATTCCAGAATCTGGTTGTACGATGAAGCAGAAAATAGCAATGCTACAAGAGATATTTCCAGAACCAAGGAATGCTTGGCTGCTATTATCCAGCTTGGTGTGCTGTGCTCAAAGCAATCACCCAAAGATCGTCCGTCAACAAGCGATGCCGCTGTAGAGATGCGTAATATCAGAGATACGTACATGCGGATGAAGCAGTCATGCTAGATCGTACGGTTACCGACAGTAATAATCACCACAGATGAGGCCATCAGTGTGAACTCTATTGCAGTACGACACTAGTCCATTAACCCGTACTCTTGTACAGGTTAAGGTGTGTACTGTGATATTTGTGCTTTTTTAGATTTCTTTACAATTTAAGTGTACTGTGATGTGCCCGACAGCGAGACGTCTATGATGAGTGATCTGCCGACTCAGTCTTTTGAAGATACTTATCCAAATAAGGTGTGTGCGCGGGCATTAACGATCTTTTAGAGCATATTACGATCTGCCAACTGAGTCTTCCGAAACATACTTTGCGCTTATTTTGTCCTAGTCTAGAGTTAGGGTGTGTTTAGTTTCCCATTTCATCCAAAAAATTTTGGGTTTTGGTCCATCATTTTGCAAAATGGAACTAAACACCATGCAAAATTTTTGGCAAAAAGGTATCCATTCTCCATTTTGGATTTTAGCCTCAAGAGGCAAAAAAAACCAAAAAGCTCTCACCCACCCCATGAAAAATTTGGCATTTTGGATGGAACTAAACACAGCCATGAAAATTTTGGCATTTTGCATTTCATCATTCCAAAGTAGTTGGCATTTTGCATTTTGCATTCCATGAGGAATTAAACACAGCCTTAAAATTAAGAAACTTGTGGGAGTGAAGGTCACCAGGTGAACTGATGTGAATGCTGGGCTAGCAAAAGGAAATGGGCTTCCCAGGCCCAACAAGAAGCCGGCTCCTTTATAGGCAGCCCCTTTATTCCTTGCCCCCACGACGCGTCTTTGTAACGAACCGAACCGGAACGTAACCTCCCTCTCGTCAACGACCTCGTCCGTCGCGCCCCGAGGCGAGGAAGCAACCCGCCCCTAGTTTCGCGCTATGGCGACGACGTGGTCGAGGCGCGTGTCGGTGCCAGCCCTGGCGGCCGCCGCCACCGTGCTCCTGCTCGCGTCCGTAGCCGCGGGCGACGACCACAACGGCGTCTACGACCCCTGCGCGGACGCGTCGGTGCAGCGCGGCGACGGGTTCACCTTCGGGGTGGTCTTCTCCGGGCGCGACTCCTTCTTCTCCGGCGGCGTGCAGCTCTCCCCCTGCGACAGCCGCCTCGGTCTCGCCAACCGCGCGCCGCTCGCGCTCTACCGCCCCCAGGTCGACGAGATTTCGCTGCTCACCGTCAACTCCTCCTCCTTCGACCCGGTGAGTCCCTCGCCCTCGCCGTCGCCATGTTAATCACTAACTGCGTGTGGATTCCGTGTTTAATTGTGCTCGAGGTGTTATACTAATTATGTCTTATAGATGCATATGACGAACCCTAGTCAATTGCGTATTTTGACCTCAGGGCATAAATGATTTATCATTAATTTCCTTTTTTACAACAGATAAACAAATAAATTTGGGAATGGTATTGGTTCTTTTAGGAATAATAAATTTAGGTTAATGATACTATTCCTAACTGCGAAGAAAAACTTGAGTACATACATGCTTGTTAATTAATTAGTTAATTAGAGAAGAACTTGTCAGAAACATCGGTGACAACGGCCAGCTTGGAGGGGTTAAGCCAAATCATTGAGGGAGCTGGACGTTGTTGTCCCATCGACCTGTTGAGACAGTGCCACTTTTGGACGCATTTTGTGTAGCTGAACAGGGGCAGGGCAAACTGTCCTTTGAAGCTGGGACACGCCTCGTGTAGTTCTGTGGTCCAAGTGTTGGGTTGTTAGCATTCACGATGCAATTTATTCGGAAGTTTATGAGCGTGCAAATTTGGAATGTTCCTGTTCTACACTTCTACTTAATTGATTTCTCGTCAAGGAATTGGTTGGAGCTGGTGGGTTTCTATAAAAAAAAATTTCATCTGCAATAGTAGTGCAAATTTTGAATGTCAACAAACTTGCTGATCTTCATGATGAAGGCTTTTCACACCACCCAGTGTTTCACCGTGTGTTGGGATCGGGGGAGGGCTGCTTAGCGCCCACCTTCTTTCTCTTAAGTGAACGCCATAGCTTTGCATTTTGAAACAAAAATGTTGAAGACATTCCCTTCTTTACGTCTACTAGGATGTGTGGCAGTGCCTTTTCTTTTCAAGAACAGCGGTGTAAATTTTCTTCAGTGATTTCTCACAACATGCGTATTCCAAAACAATGGACTCAAGGCATTAAAGTTAAGTGCGCCCTGATCAGATCAACAGCGAGAGAACCATAAATGGATGAAAAAACTGCTGCATCCTTTTTCTATGATGACCACCAGGGAAAACACAGCCTCTCTTGAAGCAATTGGCTTTGCGTAGTTCTAAACTCGCAATCACCATGGTATGATTGTTCCATGTTTATGCTTTATCTAGTAAGTATGTGAGTGGAATTATTGAACTGCGGTTGCTTGCTCTTCTTGAATGAATGATCGAATTGAATCACATCTAGTGACCAATGCATAACCCTTTCACCCTGTTCCAGTCTTCTTCCGGTGGGTACATGGTGGCTTTCGCCGGGAAGAAATACGCAGCGAGGTCAGTCCCGGTGTTCGTCGCCAACATCTCGTACACAGTGACCGGCTTTACCCTGGTACGCCCACGAACTGTACAACCTTTTGCAGTTCTTCACAGTTATTGCTCAAAAGGGTCATTTTATATAACTTGGTTAACCGATCGAACTCCGGCACCTGTTGCTGCACTCCAGGTCCTGGAGTTCCAGAAGGGCACGCTCCAGAACCTGTTCTGGAAACCCAGTGGGTGCTCGTCGTGCTCGGGGCGCTCTGACTTCGCGTGCGTGGACGGCAGCTGCGCGATCAAGACGACGAGCTGCAGGGGAAAGGGCGGGCAGGTGGACTGCAACCCCGGGATCCAGCTCGCGTTCTCCGGCACGGACAAGCACGAGGCCGTGCTCAACTCGTGGTACGAGGTGTCCAAGCTCCGGCAGTACTCCCTGTTCGGGCTCTTCTCCAACCTCAAGGACTCGCTCACCAGCCAGTTCAGCAGCTTCTTCTAGAGCCTTCCCCGTGCAGTGTTGTGTGTTGACACGTCGCTCTGTACGCTTGCTTGTCGTTCTTTGGTTATATCATGCACTATAGTTAGCGAATACTCATCCTGTAGTTCTGTTTCTGATGACAGAAGAAATATGTATGTGTACAACGGCTATCAGATCAGTCCTATGTATGTGCAGTTTTTAATGCATATGAGACGGTGCAAGTTATGCGTGACTCGATTTATGTATATATTTTTCCGATTGTATATGCCATTGCCCATTAGTGCTGCTGCCCCATGTTGGTTGTTCCGGCCGTCAGGCCGTGCGTATAACGCCATCGACGAGGAATTGGGGCGGCCCATATGCGCCTGAGGTTTTCACTCGACGTGGCCAACACTGGACAGACACGTTAGTTGCTTGGAAGAAAATGGGTCTGCACTGCACCGGAATTCGCCTTGAGCCCTTGACCATTTTCTTGGCACTTGGGCACTTGGCACTTGGCAGACCCGTGACCGTGCGTGGCTGCACGGGGCAAGCAACGGGAGGCGAGGACGACACAGGAGAAAGGGAGAGGGCGTATCGGCAACGGCAATGGCGCGCGGGCCCTAATGGCGTCCCCGGCGCTGAGCCAGCAGGCGGCGGCTTGGCTGGCCGCGCTCTCGGTGTCTGTGGTCTCAGCGGCGGAGCCAGAATTTTTGTTGAGCCTGGGCGAGACGTGACTTAATACTAACACATAGATAAGCTAATCCATCTGGTTCTTGGCTAGTGTAGTGTGTACTAATTTCTACCACTAACTACCGCCTACCTAGAAAGGTGTATGGAAAAAATCGTTCCAATGCACGTTAGCTTCAATCTAGCTTGTTGCATATTCTGATTTCGAAATATTATTATGTAGTAATAATAAAGCTACTCTGATTCTATGAAGCAACCGAGAAGCGAGTTGCATAGCTTTCATGGGTGAGGCTGTTGGCCTTGGCCTGACAATCCGTTACTTGGTGGGCACTGATGCTGGTAGTAGCACTAGGATTAACACCACTATCGTAGTATTATACTTTTTTTTTGCAACTATTGTAGTATTATACCTACGTGCAGTAACGTGTGCACCAGGTGGTGGTCTGTCAGGCAGCTCGGACGGGGAATTCTCTGCATCTGCCAAGGCGCTGGCGCACGGCGCACCATGCATTCCACCAGCCTGTCCCCCCTGGCGGGCTGCCCGACTAGGAGGAGGAAGACTGGTGAGAGTGAGACTGCGTCAAGTCTCAGGCGTGCGTGCTGCGTCTGCGTAGGAATACTCAACAACCACCGCGAAAGCAGGTTTGACCCGCAAGTTGCGATCCAAGGTCGTTCATCTTCTTCCCCCAACGCACATCGACAGCAAAAGAAAATGAATCGGGTCCAGACTCCAATCCATTTGTCATAAACAAAACCACCGGTAAATAACTATAATCAAGTCGATCGGATCAACTAACCGTATAATACAAACGCCACGAACAAAAAAATACTAGAACGAATCTGGGGTTGGGGGGAAAACTCAACAATAATCATCTCTCCGGGTGTATCCACAAGACGGCAGCAACCCTGGTGATCACCATGAACGCAGTCAGCCCAGGCGGCGGTGGTCTAGTTCTTCTTGGAGTTTTGGAGCACGATGGGGAGGACGATGACGAGGATGATGACGAGGAGGATGAGGATGGCGATGCAGGTCCACTTGCGCGTGCTCTTCTGGTGCTTCCTTGCCACCTGCAGCTGCTCGCGGCCGCGGTCAACGAACGACCTGGCGCGCCCGACGTTCCCCTCGATGTCGTCCAGCTGCTCCCCCTGCGCGGCCACCAGCACGGCCATGTCGTTGAACACCTGCTGCAGCTCCAGGAGGGAGCGCTCCAGGTCCGCCACGGCGCCGTGCCGCTCCTGGATCTCCGCCACCACGCCCAGCACCTGCCCTCGTCCCTGCTCCGCGATGGCGCGCTGCAGGAACCGCTCCCCTTCCCCGGACTCCGCCAGCGCGTCCAGCGTCGCCTCGTCGGGCTGGGTCCCCGTCACCGTGAAGTACCGCCGCGCCACCGTGTCCCTGTACTCGGACGCCACGCGGGACCGCAGCGACGAGAAGGACTCCATCGAGTCACGGAGCTTCTTGCGCAGCCCGGCCACGACGGACGTCCGGGTGCGGTCGGTGGAGGAACCGGGGCCGCACCCGGGCACGGAGCGGTTCGCGGCGTTGGCGCGGTCCAGCGACTCGAGCCGGAGCTTCACCACTTTCGCCTTCTTGATCGCCGCGCCCACGTCCGCGTCCATCCGCGCGCGGAGGTCGCGCACCGCGGACGCGTCGTGCAGCGACTTGCCCGCCTCGTTGCCGTCGTGGAGAGAGCGCTGGATCCGCTCCAGGTCGCGGAGCTCGTCCTTGATCGACTCCACGTCCTCGAAGAACCGGTCCAGGCTCGCCCCCGCCGCGGCACCCGGTGGCGCGGACATCTCCACGCCGCCGGACTCGATGTCCCCGTCGTCTCCGCCGCCGCCGCGCTTCCATGAGCTCGAGAACAAGCTATTCATGGCGGCTGGCTGGCTGTATCGCCTGTATCACCTGGATCGCTCGCGCCGCTGCTCTGTCTCTGGCTCTGGCTGGCTTCACTCACGGATCAAGGTCGTTTCTTGGGGTTCGCTACGGTGGCCGGTTTCTTGGATCGGGAGATGAAATAGTGGGAGGGGCAGTTGGGCTAGGGGCGAGGAGATTCAATCAATCATGCGAAAGGGGAGGGATTGCGACGGACGCGGAGTTGAAGGAGTCGGGCAGTCGGCCGGGCGTCTGGTTTAGGGAGGCATCCATCACCATGTGATCTGACGCCGTCGCGGGCTGGGCTGGGCTGCGCGTGAGGGCGAGGAGACCGTGTGCGCGCGCCGCCTTGCTCTGAAATGGCAACGCCAACGCTGGAGGAAGGCGGGAGGAAGGAGAGGGGGCACGGACACGTACGAGCCCGCGAGGGTTCTTGGGACGCCAAGTCCAGGTCGGTCGCCGGATCACGCGGTGGCGTCGCTGGAAATCCAACGCCCATAACCAACCACCGCGCCACGCTGACCGCCTGACCGGAACAGCTGCCGCACAACGAGAGCAGAGGATTTCGTTTTCACTGGATGGCTTGCAAATTTCTCGTTGTAAACACTCTTGATAGCATTTTTGTATTATTTTCTTCCCGCGAGACATATATAATGTGTTTTATTATAATATAGGCAATAATCATGTGAGGAGGAATGCAACGAACTCATCGTCATTATCCGGTCCATGCTGACCCGACCCGATCAACTCAATTGCACAAGTATTGTTATAAAAAAATTAAAAAAATAACAAAAAAACTACACAAGTACAGGTCCACCAGTCTGACTCGTACATATTTTTACACATACACAGTACCCTGTAGCATAGGCCCCGTTCGCTTCGCTGAAAAAACAAGCTGAAACACTGTTTCAGCTGATTTTTTTTTAGAGAAAAATATTGTTTCGGCTGAAAAGATAAACCAAAAAAGACGGCTTATAAGCCGGCTGAATAGGGCCATAGTGTCGTAGCCGTCGTTTGAGTCTCACTCTTGTTACCTCTCTGTCCTAAATTATCTTTCGCTTTTAGTTTCCATACTGTACTAGGATAGAGTATCAATTGGTAGTAATAAGTACGTACTCTCTCTGTCCCAAATTATCTTTCGTTTTTTGTTTCCGTACTATAAGTTTGACTCGATTTGTATAAAATACATACAACATTTGTATCTTTAAATAAATTTATTAAAAAATTAGATTTAAAGATTTTTCTAATGATACAAATTATGTACCATTAACATTAATATTTTTTAATATATATTTTGTCAAAGTTGTTTATTAGAAAACGAAAACGACAGATATTTTAGAACGGAGGGAGTACTTGCAAAGTGATTCACCATCAATTTTGTAGCTACTGTACCCACCGAGTGCAAGTGGGACGCGAAAACTAACGAGCTGGGTCACATGCTGCGTCACACAAGGAGTTCTCGGCGAAGTGGTGCTTGCCAAGTGGCCGGGCGGGCGACGGCGCATGCATTGGATCGAGCACGAGGCTCAGGCCCCATTGATTCCCTGCCAGATTTGGTAGAACATGATAACGAGTGGGGTAACGATGCGACAGCAAAGGAAGGAAAAATAAAGCAAACGACTCAGGCTCCGTTCGTTTCTCACGGAACCGCTCCCTGGAACCGTTCCGTTTGCCATATTTACATAGGGCGCGTTTGGTTGGTTTCTCCGGACAGCCTGCATCGCATCCGGCGTACAGGCTACCGTCAGCCAGCTCTGGTGATACAGGTACTGGTGTTTGGTTGTTTCGCTGTGCAGATACAGGATAGAGGAAGAAGTTGTTTGGTTCACGGAGAATATAGCGTGGGGACCACATGGAAGTGCCTCGCCACCAAGCGCGTGCGACAGGAGCCTGGCTCCGGAGAAACGAGTTCTGATTTCGTTTCCCAATACGGGCTCAGGTTGATGATCTTTGGGCGTGGGAGATGGAGAAGCACGGTGTATATTCAGTTAAGTCTGCATACAGACTGCTTGACAGTAACAGATTCATAGATAATGCAACAGATTCGCCAAGCGCGTCTGAAAATGAGGTGTGGAAATTAATTTGGAAGCTCAAGGTGCCGCCAAAAATCCGTGTATTCTGGTGGAGGGTGATCCATGAGTTCCTGCCGACTCGGAAGATTCTCCATGACAGGCATGTTGAGTCGATAGCAAACTGCGAGTTGTGTGGAGCTGATGAGGAATCAATCAGGCATGTTCTGTGTCCATGTACAGTTGCTCGGGCGTTCTGGGATCACGCTAAAAACCTTGCAGGCGTCAAACTTCCAGAATTGCATCCTGTGTACTCGTTGTGGATGCAGCGCAATAGAAGGCGGCATGGGGAACAGATGGTGCCAATCAAGGAAGCAGTTCGGTGAGCTATGGACCTTGCCTTCGATCTCTGGCACATCTCGGAAGTGCCAGCAAGGGCCAGGACCAGTAACACAGAGGAGCACTGGGATATGCCGCCTGATGGGTGGCTCAAATGCAATGCCGATGGAGCCTTTTATGAGCAGCAATGGAGAGGGGCTACTGGTGCAGTCTTACGTGATGATACTGGTGCCTTCATCAGGGGTGGCGCCAAGTGGTATGACCACTGCCTTGATGCTTTATCCATGGAAGCCATGGCGTGTAGAGATGGCTTGCTGATGGCGAGGTAGGTAGGAGCCCAGCGTGTATGGTTGGAGACTGACTGTCAAGAATTGGTGAAGCTTTGGCGTGCAGGTGACAGCCAACGCTCAAGTGTGTTGCCCATTCTGAGGGAAATCCGGGATCTGAGCTTGCTCTTTCAAGAATTTAATTTCTCTTTCATTAGTAGAAAATGTAATATGGTAGCTTATACTCTTGCGAAACAGGTTTCGAGTGAGGCACAAGTCGGGTGGTGGCATATAGTCCCGACATGTGTTTCATCGCTCCTAACCTCTTATTGTAACCCCGACACTTTACAGTGAATGAATCCCTCTTGTCGAAAAAAAAAGGAGCCTGGCCGCCCGGGGCTGGTCGCATGAGTCGGGCCTGGCCCAAGGTCAGATACAGGCATCCAAACGCATGTGTCTTGCATCTCAGCAGCCTGGCCATATGCGGGGAACCAAACGCGCCCATAAGCTATCAGCAGCTGGAACGATTCCCGGGCCAATCCTTGCCTAAACGAACAGGCCCTGAACGAGGACGACGAGTCGACGACCCACCCACACTGCCCACCCACACTGCCCACTGCCTCCGGAATGGCCGGTCCGGCCAGCTGGGTTTCCAATTCCTGTGGCAGGCGGCTCCTTGTGTGATCCAAAAATTCTCGTCCTCCGTTCCGTCCATGTGATGTGCATGCATGCACATGGAATGGGCATGGCACGGGCAGCGAAAGAGAGATGCAAGAACAACTAGCCAGACCACCGTGTTATCGCGGGCTCGTAGGTGGCACGGTGGCCGGCATTTGTGCATCTGGGGGAGCTTCTGGCTATTGAGCTGCGGCTTCTTAACAAGATCACCCATTACCCATTGGCCGTCATCAATACACGCACAAACTTCCTACAAAGGTGCAAATGGATGTGTATCGAAAGAAGCGACATGATGTGCTCTTCAGAGTCATCACACAAAGTACCATGATCTCCCGAAAGAACGGCATCCTACAAAAATGCAAATGGATGTGCATCAAAGAGGCAGGAGAGACATGAACATGATATACTGCTCTTCAAAGTCATCACACCAAGCACCACAGTCACAGCAATTGCGTAGTGATTATGATCTCCCAGAAGAACGACATCACGAGCAGACAGAAAGAAAGAACTAAAAAAAGTTAACAGCACCCCTCAGACAATTGCACCTAATGTGGACAGCTGGACATCGATATGAGAAACTGAAAAGGGAATCAAAATAAAAACCGCATATGTGCTTAAGGCCAAACAATTCTTTTAAAAGGATTGCACAAACAAAAATTATTGTCGTCCATACAACAACAATATCGAGACAATTGCCTGATTACCTCATCAAAATTACAGAAAAATTATCTGATCCAACTATCACTACATACTACATTTGAGAAAACGTCTAGCAGTGACAAGTTAAACAGGATGTACAGGAATAGTATATGCTCCTACTAACCACATCAACAATTAGACAAGCAAAACCTCTATCTGTATATTCCGTCTATGCCAATATTCCACCAGCAATTACCGTTAATTTTTTCCACCGACAATTGTATACATGTACTCACCAAAACTCATCCTTCAAAATGACGTGTAAATATATCAGTATCGAAGCAGAACAATCATGAGCATATCCAAGTATATTCAGTCAGGGAACACTCGCAGCACATCTTTGCACAACCACCACCAGGAATGGATTGGTTGGCGCCTATAATCATCGTCCCATTGCAATTGGATGTAATTCCTGAGTTTTGAACTGAACTATATTGACTTTCAAGAAGGTACTTCTCAAATCCTGATAATTACTTAGACATTTTGAAGGACAGTAACATAGAAAGGATGCCCTAGACCACCACCAGATAACAATTTCTCATTTTCATCCACAAGTGGTCCCTCAGATGGATGCACTTTCCATTGCAGCTCATAATTGGAAAAATTGTATGTACCTGGTGCAAATATGCACACTTTTAGAGGAACTCTAGCACAACTGTCAGGTTGGAGCTCTTTTTGAGCACAACTCAATGAACACCAAACATATGGTGAAATGCTCTTCGAAGATTGCTTCTCTTGATGTGTACTCTTGGAACTAGAGATGGTCTTTACGTCATTTTCCAGTGATACATCAGACCATCCACCCTGAGCACTGGTTGAGTCATGAGGATGGACAGTTTGGCTTTTCTCTGGCATTACATCAAAAGTGACCACTCTCACCAAAATCTTATGAGCTTCTGAATTGTGGATGACCAATTGGAGGTTAACCTCACAGTAAGACTTTGAGAAATCATGACTAATTGTCCGAGGTCCTTCCATAAGCCACCATATAGGGTTCTGGCTTAGAGAACTAAAAAAAAAGAGATGGGATCAGCATTTATTCAACAAACCAAGGTCAACGAAGATTGTATCAAACTACATGTTCTATCACTTGCCTGCAATGACACGTGTGATGAGAAAGTAGTTCAAAGTCTGGAGTAGGCTTGGAAGAGTTACCAGCTGCCTTTGATATTAGAACAAAATCAAGAAGGCTGCATGGCCCCTGAACAGTTATCAAGTGCAAATCAGAATTTTATTAATCATTGATCAAAATAACAAAAATTATGCATGTGCCAGTTTTCCAATCAAGTCTGTGTTAAGTTGACCTGGAATATTTGGGTCAAGATGTACCCAGATGTATAACTCTTGGAACAAGCAAGAAAATAATACTGTCAAACGATGCAACAGCAATGTAATGAATTATAATATAAGAACTAACCTTTGCTACCTTCCCTTGCCTGTATCTTTCTTGATAGTGAAAATCAGCTAAAGGAGATCGAGCAATGTCAAACAGATCAGTGCTGCTCCCTGGACACAAAGCCATATCGCTTGTGCAGGAACCACTTTCTGCCTCTTTACAAGAATCCGCCTCGCAATCCTTAAAAAAAAAGCATGCATTGGGAAAATATATCACAACCTTGAATGTACAACACTTAATGAACAGAAGAGCATTGAATAAGGCAATGGAAAATATGGTGTATTAAAGTGTTCTGTATCTGACAGCATATGGAAGGATGGGCCTTCAACCTTAATTTTGAAGAAGTACGACACAGCCTGATTTTCTGATACTGTTTCAACAGAGTTGATTGAAGTGCATGACGGCAACGCTGAAACTGCCCATTTACCACCGACACATGATAACTGATGAAGCACAAATGACTCTGATGGAGTCTTGTTCATGACATCCATGCGAATGATATACTCTTGCAATCTTGATGAGGACGTGCTTATAGAAAAGGATACATCAAGTGATGGCAAAACCTGTAAAGAATTGCTTAGAGCTAATGCTTATCCAAAAGGAAAATAAGCAATAAAACAATAGCATACAACAAATAACTAGTTTGTTCATCCTTCATTCAGAAGATCAAGGACACAGAGAATATGAGTATGGAGGATAACCGTTAGAAACGCCTTGATCTTGGATTGCTTAAACTTTAGCAATTTCACCTTGGAAAAGTAATTGTGTTGGGAGGACAATCAAAGCTTCACTGATGCAATGTGCAACAATAAATGTGACAGAACTTTTAAGAGAACCCGAATCCCCAACCGAAAGTCTGGGCAGTTTATAAAACACTGACATATGTTATGAATGTGCTAACAATCCAGTATGACATTCTATGAAAATATTTTATTTAAGAAGAAATTTATACATGATGAAAATATTTTTCATGGTGAACCTAGTAGCATCAATCTTAGCCATCAATCTATGTAAATCAATACAGAAAAAAAGGGCAGCAAGAATCTTACAACAACTTGCATTTCGAGCTGGAGGGAGTAACAAATATATTGCCTAAAAAAAACTAAATATGGGACACAATCTGTTACCTCAAGATTGAAATGCATGCGTAGTGTACGGTATTTAATATCACTGGAACTCCCCATTTCGTAATACAGAGATATATAAAGAGAAACATTTCCAGGAGTTGCAGCATGAAACCAAATAGGCCAAGAGAGTGCTGCCCCTGCTTGAATTTCAATATCCTGGAAAAACTATGATGGTCAATATTTGTGAAAGAATATGCGCCAGCAAATAATCTGTGAAAGCAATAAAAAAATGTTAAATGGACTACTCTAGTACAAACAAAAAGATACTAGTGCCTTAGCCACTTTACCTGCGGAAATGCAAAGAGCAAACTCTTGAAATTGTCCTTCATAGTTTTGGATGATACGACACTGCTTTCTGATTGCATATGCCTTTTTAAGCAGTCTGGGAACTCAAGGCCAATGTCTGATGAATCACCAGGAATTAAAAATCTTGGGCTGTTAAGTTTCATTTTTATGCCCTGCATTACAGGATTGGAAAGAGTTAACAGATAATATGGTGCTTGATACTTGCATAAAGTCATGATCATCTGTAGAAAACTCAGCAACTCTTCAATGATTATCAGAATAAGAAACAAGAGGAAAACAAATGGTAAAGACCTTCACAGCATATTCTGAATGGTTTCTCAGATTTAGTGTAAGCAGCTTTAAATCACCAGCAAACGCTTTTGTTGGCACGCGATCAATAGATCCTGTGAGTTTTGGTAAACCCTGTAGGCAAAGAATTTAAACTTCACACATCATCAGAAACTAATGTTTGTGAAGAGAAATCTGGAGAGATTATAACCTTGATTACAACCAGGCTGTTATTCAAAGAACGACGTGGGCCTCTTTTCCCTTTCTTGATTTTTTTCTGTGCATCAAATTCAAAGTATTGATAGCCTACTACTGACTCTGAAAGTGTCCACCTTATCCCAACCAACTTCAGAATACCTTCAACTTTTGGAGTAACATCAAGTTGCACCTAATGAAGTTGGAGAGGAGATGAGCAACTACCTTGAAAGACAATTAACAAAAAAAAAAACACAACACCTATATGAAACAACAAATGCCAAACACATCAAATCTGCAAAAATGCAATCGGACAAATAGTAAGGAAATGAGGAATAATCAGTTTAGTATTTTTTTTCTCAAACACGCAGGAGAGCTGCGTATAATCAGTGTAGTATTTGACCCTGGCTACATCCATTTTCTTAAAAAAAGAGAGATATTATGATTTTGCTGCACATCTCTTGTACAATCAGATTGAAGAAATTGAAACAAATGAAAATAATTCAGTAATAACATATGGCGGGTTAATGGATACCAAGCAACACAGTAAGAATGGGCACTGAACTGAACTATTATTGGCTTTCTCAGTATTCATGTGGTGGCCTTTTAAACAACATCTAAGCATTCTTTGGAGTATAACTAGTTGTTTGCATCGTCCATCTTTGAGCCAAAACAGCAAAAATCTTACTGTAACGAATTCCAGCAAATGAATAGATCCAACAGCATACTGCACCAATACCAAATTGAACCTAGCATCTCCAGCAGTGCTACCTAAAACAGGCTACCTATTTCCTTGTTTAGGTAGCCAGCCATTTTAATACTACCTATTTTTTGCTTCCAACTCCAGCAATACTACTTAAACCAAACTACCCAAACTAATTTTAACAGAGAATGACATGTGGGTCCCATGTGTCATCTTCTTCCTTGTCTCACAGAGGAACTCGGCCATGGCAGGGAGGCGCGGCTGCAGGGGAGGGGCACGTTGAACGAGGTCAGGACTGCCGGCGCCATGGCAGGGAGGGGCACCTGCGGGGGAGGGGTGCATCGGACGGGGAAGGCCGCCGGAGTCGCACAGGAGCCGGCGTCGCACGGGAACTCACGGCCATGGCGGGGAGGGGCGCCGCCATGCGTCTGCGCCGGGGGCAGCAGGCCACGCTGCCGTCCACACGCCGTGCCTGGGGCCGCGAGCCGTGCCGGAGCAAGGGAAGGCAGGGATGCCAGGCAGCTCATCGGAGATGACGGTGTCAGAGAGAAGGGCGGCATGGGAGATGGCTCGCCGGAGATGGCTGGGGACGTCCGGGGAAGGAGCAGCCGGCCGGCGGCGGTCGGATCCGGTGACGGCTCCCCAGGGCGGACCAACAGAGGCTCCCCTGCGACGCTCCTGTACCTGCGTCGGGCGGCGTCGGGTGCGTACTTGAGGAAACGGACGAAGGAAAAAAATAGGTAGACACATCTGTTGGCCCAACAGATGTAGCTAGTGGGAGAGGAAATTTGTTGGGCCAACAAAAGTAGGTAGTCAAGTAGGTAGCCTGCTGGAGTGGATTATTTGGCCTCCACTACCCAAATATAAGATAGGCAGTGGGTTTAGGTAGCCTGCTGGAGATGCTCCTTTCCCATTCAGCCCCTAAAATATTAACAGTATATTCTGTTCACCTAGCTTTTTACTGAGTAAAGGTTAGATCTGCTGTAATGAATCAGGTAGCAAAGACATGCTTAAACAATTTTCAAAGCACACAAAAGATTGCGTAGAGTTAAAAGGCAAGAAATTGTTACATACTCTTTTACTTTCACCTCCTCCTAATACAATGTCAAGCTTTGACAATGTAAACTTATCTCCATCAGTCTCAAACCTGTAGTGTTCAATAAAAAATAGAAATAATAGCCATTATAAATTTTGGTGGAAAGAACAACATATACATGAACAAAACCTTAATTATGAAAAGAAAATTACATTGAAATAGATGGCTCTGTGTTAACCTTATCTTCCCCACCATCCAAGTCCAGCCCACTTACATCTGCATGAGGAATGTAATGCATCAGCGGTTAACATAACTCTATATGGAAAGAACTCAGGAAGGAAAATCTTACCAGAACTTAATGCATCCAAAGTGGTGGAAAGCTGGCATATAAGAGAGATGCCAGAAACAGCAACAGGAATTTGGAGGGGATTTTTAAGTTCAACATTCAATTTTACTGCTTCTGCAACCAACAAACAAAGCAACTAAGAACACTATATACATAACAAAAGAGAAATAATAATTAGAAGGGTCTAAAGGAGATGATATCAGATCATTTCAACCAAATTTATGTCTACTTTGTGCCTTTACTGAAACTTCACGTAACACTTAGTGCTCCAAAATTTTGTCAGAACTCCAAGAGTCATTTGCGTCAGGCTCATAAAATATGAACACAACAGTTATGGGGTCCCTCTTGCTTATAAATAAGTTGGTACCAAGAAACAATTTTCTAGTCTTGTTGTGCCAAAAGAAGCTCCATTGCCGAGCATCCAAAAACTTACAGCTCAGCTATGGTCAAAATTGGTTATCAGTCTACCTTGGTTGAAAGCCGGTAACTCAAGCATAACTAGAAGGGAAAAACCCTTGTTGGACGGAACCAATATCCTACCAACAATTGCATAAGAATGTTAGCAGCCGTGGCTAAGCCAAGTGACTGGTTACATTAGTTGTTCACACTGTTCAAATGAGCAAATAATCGGAAACTTATATCAATTCAGTTGGTAAGTTCTATCCTTCAACCTCAAATGACAATGTAGGCACCACTCAGGCCTCATCCTCTCCTTCTCATGCCCACTTCCTCAAGGCCTCGGCGCCTCGCCCTCTTATGTTTGCTTCTACTACTGCTGCACCGACCTCATCTTCAAGCTGATATATGAAGTACCAGTGGTATCAACCACAGTCTGCAGATCTACAGCTAGGCTAAACCAGTCTGCCTCCAATTGGTAAGGTTCATCTGGTCACCTTGAGACCAAAATTATGATGGAAGGTCAAGAAGGCAACAGCCAATGGCATTTCTTTTCAAATAGGTCAGCAAAGAAAAGGTCCAATTTCAAGGATAGGGTACAAACCATAAATAGTTAAAATATTTCAAGTGGAAATGGAGGACATATCAAGTTCAAACTCCAATTGGCAAAAAAAAGGGGATTCAAACTCACAATAGAGTGCAAATCATACAATTCCAATGGGACTGGTGGACAATAGATGGACGGTGGCCAAACGAATTATTAATTTATTATACAACATAAGTAGCTAAGAAAGACGCACGGCACTTGATGTTCAAGCCTTAAAAGGCCCAAACAGACGGTTTGTCTATCCCTTATCCAGCAACAGACGTGAATGCGAGATAGCACTCAAAGACAAGTGTCCGCCCATCTAAAAAAATATACTGTCCTGCACTAGATTGGTAAGTTGACAAGTGCCACATCTCAGCTGTATACCAGACAATTCCAGATAGTGGTTTGTCTTCAAGTTCAGTCATATATAGCTATGAATTTTTATTTTAAAAAAATTACCTCCAGCCACACAAATACAGGAATCCTTGTATTTTCTCATTGGCTGAGTATCCAGCCAATTAGTTCTGACAATTGATGATGATGGGATCAATTCTTCCTCCAGCTCCTGCCACGTGCTTTCACTAACGCCAACCTGTAACAGAAGACCACCAACACATGCTGAGAATGGGCATCAATAGCATAGTACTCCCTCCGTACTTAAAAAATAAAGTCGTTTTGGACAATGATATGGTCTCCAAAGCATAACTTTGACTTCTTATTTTTATAAAAATATTTATCAAAAATTGATATATGTATATTTTTATGAAAGTATTTTTCAAGGCAAATCTACTCATATGGTTATCACATTTCCAAACTCAACAACTTAAAAGTTATTCATGATTTATATTCCCAATCTTTGACCAAAACTTTGTCCAAAACGACTTCATTTTTGAGTATTGAGGGAGTAACAAATTAGCACCAGCAAAAGAGATCGGGTTAAAGACAGTCATAGTGTTTCATTTTATTATCGAAGGTGTGAAATTGGCCATATATCATGCCCTTTTCTTTAAAGGAGCACGAGAAGGGTAACTCAAGTACCCAAAAGACAATTCTATAAAAATATAGGGAGGTTCAATGTTTGATTGCTCCCAGAAATGCAAATGATAGATGGATTAGAAATACTCCTGGTACAGTTGTTAGGCCTTACATCTGCATCTGATGCATAAGTGCGATGATCTTCATATATAATTTTGAGAGATGACATGTTAAAAACAGGAAGTTGAAGCTTGTACACATCAAATTTCTTCCCCATGCTCTATACACAAAATAATATCACAAAATCAGAAATGCACCAAAAGTTAGGTTCAAATAAGGTATTAAGGTGTAGTGCTATAGTTGGTCAATAACCTGAACATAATGGAAAAAATCAGTGAGGAATATGTTTTGTGTAGTCAGCGACTGATGGCTACAAGAAATGACCTCCAGCAAGTGCTTGATGGCAACATCAAGTATCCCGAGAACTCCATACCACCTACCAGTACACCCAGAGTCAAGTACAGCGCAAAGACACAAGATAAAAATTGGACAGGAGCTAAAAATACCTAACTACCTTCCAACATTAAAATGTACATGATTGTTGATGTAACTCCAAGGGCTTTGTTTGTAAACAAACAAAGCATTTCTGTACACCCGAACAGCATGTTGTTTCTGCATTTAAACAAAGAAAATCGATTTAAAAAGATTCAATCAACATTGAAAGAGATTACAACAGCGGTAAAATAATTATTATGAACCTGATCAGACACGTAGTAGCTATTCCCAGCTAAGATTAGGTGAAATCCATATTTCCGAAGCATGGGTGGATTGGATAATAGATAGCAACAGGCGGCTTGCTCAAGCAGTACAGCAGAATGCAACGAAGGTTCCTGAGCAGTAGAGATCTCAATCAATAATACATCTAATCAGCCAAAAACTTCCCACGACAAGAAGGAAATCTACCTCATTAGAAACACGGAAATACACGTTTGATGCTTCCCTATACTGTCCTCTTGTTTTAAGCATTTCGGCCCACCAAAGGCCACATCTAGTAGCATTTCTCTGGCCAGAAGATCCAATTCTCTGCATATATGAAAAGGTGAATTACACTTCGAATGAAAGAAGACTACAAGAGGAAGTTCAATCAAGAAAACTAGAGTTTACTATCTACATATCATAAGCATGTAGTATCTTGTCATGGGCACATATTTCCACTTCTTTACTCAGGATATTCAGATTTGTACAGCTGGTACCAGAACATCCATAATAAGCAATTTTATATTGAAGAGGGTAGCTTAAAATCAGGGCAGACCCTGTACATTCTGACTATTTCTCCAACACAGCATACGTTACTGAAAGAAGCCAGAAACTAGAATGAAATGAATATGTGGCAATGTGGCCCAGAAACTTGTAGCCAGTCTAAAACGCCATTCCTTCCCAGATGAATTTAGGTACAAGACATCAAGGGCGTGTTCGGATTCCCGCTTCCAGCGATCCAGGACCTGCGTGTCCGTATAAACTATAGGGGAATACTGATTGGATGCCAGGTTCCGCGGTGCTGCTCTGCATCCACCGGTGCAAAAAAAGGTTTTGGGCTCTGCTCATGCGGCTGATTCGTTTGTCGCTCTCGGGCCTGTACAGGTGGATGCAGGATTAGTATGGTCCCACACATCAATCTCACATGCTAGGTAAGTTGTATCCGCTCATACAACGAACCAAACAGAATCATTTTTTTTGCATTCGCTCGTGCACTTTCACCAAACTCTCTCTCCCTTAGAATTTGCATCCGCTGAGCCAGTTTCTCCTCATTCAGGATACACAGTCTCGCCCGAGCAACCAAACACACTCCAAGGGTCTCTGGAGCTGGATATCAACGGCATGACACCTATAGCATCCACTACCGTCGTCATGAACATATAAGTGCTTTACTGTTGAGCTAATATCATACGGATATCTGCAGGGTAAGTTCAATGCATATTATGGAATAATATGCACAAAAGCATCCTAGCTGTTTGTTATGACCATTGCTTAAATAAGACTTAAATTGGGTATTCATTAAACAACTGATAGACAGGAAAAAGATGTTCCATGCAAAATGGGTTTTGGGCTCATCTTATTGTTCTGCGTAAGAAACATGAGGTAACAACGCAATACCACAGAACAATATCCAAAACATTAAATAATAAGCAATATAAAGGAAATAATTATTTGCCTGTGCAGGAAACCAAGATGTGAATTTCTAAATAAATACCAAATATGTACTGAAGGCATTTTCCATGCAATACTCCGCGTCCTTCCTTGACTGATCCAAAATGAAATAGCAAAGTCCACTCATCTCCTGCAAAAGGGAATATATGGACATGTATCAATATGAAATGAATATGTAACACACATTAAGGTTATTCCAGAACTCAAGAAAAAACAATCCAGAAACCCTGCAACACAGTGGACATGTATCATCTGATGTTTTCTAGGCCAAGCCCCATATTTGTAGGAAAGCTGGGTTGGTAATGGAACTGCCAATTGCTTTTAGTGTAAACAGGACCATCATGTTTGGCATACTAGCATACCGGGATATTCCTTCAGAATAGCAATCCTAATTGTGCCTTTACAACAAACTCAAAGACGCTAAACAGACTACTACTATGTATATCAATGGAGAAAGTTCAGCAAAACGAGTCAAAAAAAAAAATCTTGCACCTGTACACCAGCAAATCGCTTCCAAGCCTTATCAAGCTTATAATCAGTGGCGAGTAATCTGTAGTTTGACAAGGCAAGCTCGTAGTCTCGTAACATGAAGGCGAAATCACCTAGTACTCTGATCTGTGATTCTATGGAGGTGAATGTATACCTGATGGAGAAAATAAAGTTACAGCATATTACAAATTACATATATACAGTGAAAAGTAGCAAGATCTAGAATAATCACTTGCATTGGCCCATTTGGAGCTTCTGGGACATCATCTCTCTTTCTCCACCACAAGTTCTTGATCTGATTTCTAAAACCCTTTCTTGTTGTGGCTACCTAAAACAGTACTGAATCTTGTTGGGATATGATAAGATGAACATAATGATATACCAAACATTCAACTGCATACCTGCTGATTGAGGGCACGGATCTTTTGCTCCATGTAGGGGATGATATGGTTAGAAACAAAATCTTGCATGAAGTCCTTTATCTGAAATAAACAAGCTCAGCAATTCAATATCAAGTAAAGCTTGTTGACAGCTGAGAAAGGTTGCATGTGACAACACACCCACAATGGAAGAACTGGAGAATAGAGATGTAGGGCAAGAAAAATAACGTAACAATTTGATGTGCCATCCTTGGCATCAGTGCACACACACAACAAAAAAAATAAAAATAAAAATGAATCAACTGAAAGCAGGATGGTTACTCCATAACTGTCACCTAATAGATGAATCCTTAGGCACCATGAAAAGTTGAACAAAGTGTCACAAAACTTTGTGTGCCCAGCAAAACACTATAGAGAAGCACATGATAAAACAGATCAATGTTCTAATACCTCATTCAGATCATCCACACTAAGGAAACAGGATCCATCATGATTGTTCAAACCAAGAGCTTTCTGCATTTAGTAACGAAAAGACTAAGTAGATTGTATATTTGCTGAAATTTGAAAACATTACTGAAATTCAATATGAGGTAATTCAGTATGCTCACATAAGGTAGCCATGAATTGTCAGCATTACTACCACCTGCTTCTGTAGACGAATTTATGCATAATAATTTACAGTCGTTCAGACCAAGGGTACTCCTCATTTCAGCTAAGACATTCACAGCTCTTCATGTACAAAGTAATATGTGTCAGCAAGAAAGAAAATAGTATATTAAAGATTAAACAATAAAATATCAGACAATATTAAAGGATTTGGAAATAAAGACTTGGCAAATCAGCTATTAAAAAGAAAGATTAAACGATTTTCTGCAACTGTGTATATTAAAGGATTTTCTGCAACTATGACAACAAAGACTGAAAACATAAATTCTTGGCAAATCAGCTATAACAAAGAAATCTTACAAAATTGCAAGAAATCATAATTCGATATATTACATGAAGATGTGCAAAAGGCTATCAAGGAAAAGAAGGAATGCTACAAGCGCTTGTACCAGGACCGGTGTGCAGACAACATAGAGAAGTACAAGGTGGCAAAGAAGACTGCAAAACGAGCGGTGGGAGAGGCGAAGGGGCAGGCTTACGAGGGTCTTTACCAATGTCTGAATACGAAGGAAGGAGACATCTATAGGATGGCTAGGGCTCGTGATAGAAAGACAAGAGACCTCAACCAAGTCAAGTGCATTAAGGATGAGAGGGAGCAGCTCTTGGTGAAGGAGGATGAGATCAGACATAGATGGCAAGAGTATTTTGATAAGCTGTTCAATGGGGAGAATGAGAACTCCACCGTTCGGTTGGACGACTCGTTTGATGACGCCAATAGGCGCTTTATGCGTAGGATCCAGGAGGTTAGAGAAGCTCTGAAAAGGATGAAAGTGGGTAAAGCGATGGGCCCTGATGTATTCCGATCAAGGTGTGGAGGTGTCTCGGGGATTTAGCTATAGTATGGCTAACGAATATGTTCAACAATATCTATCGATCGGACAAGATGCCTGAGGAGTGGAGAAGAAGCATATTGGTACCAATCTACAAGAACAAGGGAGACGTCCAAAGTTGTACTAATTATAGGGGAATTAAGTTGATGAGCCACAAGATGAAGCTGTGGGAGAGAGTTATCGAGCATCGACTGCGAGGATCGACACGGGTATCTACGAACCAATTCGGTTTCATGCCCGGAAGGTCAACCATAGAAGCAATTTTCTTAATAAGACAAGTTATGGAGCGGTTCAGGGAGCAGAAGAAGGACCTACACATGGTTTTCATTGACTTGGAGAAGGCTTATGACAAGATACCAAGGAATGTTATGTGGTGGGCGTTGGACAAACATAAAGTCCCAACAAAGTATGTTACCCTCATCAAGGACATGTACAAGTGACTAGTGTCCGAACAAATGATGGTAACACAGAATACTTTCCGATTAAAATAGGACTTCATCAAGGGTCAGCCTTGAGCCCGTATCTCTTTGCCTTGGTAATGGATGAAGTGACTAGGGACATTCAAGGGGATATTCCTTGGTGTATGCTGTTTGCAGACGATGTAGTGCTAGTTGATGAAAGCCAGGCAGGAGTAAATAGGAAACTGGAGTTATGGCGGCAGACCCTTGAGTCCAAAGGTTTTAGAGTAAGTCGAACTAAAACAGAATACATGAGATGTGACTTTGGCAACGCTACACATGAGGAGGGAGAGGTGAGTTTGGAAGGCCAAATGGTGCCTAAGAAAGATACCTTCCGTTATCTAGGATCGATGCTGCAGAAGGATGGAGATATTGATGTAGACGTTTGCCATAGAGTTAAAGCAGGGTCGATGAAGTGGCGCCAAGCATTTGGCATTCTCTGTGACAAGAGGGTACCACAAAAGCTTAAAGGGAAGTTTTATAGAACGGCGATTAGACCCGCTATGTTGTATGGAGCAGAATGTTGGCCTACAAAAAGACGACATGTCCAACAACTGAGTGTCACGAAAAAACGTATATTGCGTTGGATTTGTGGTCACACAAGGATGGATCGAGTTCGGAACGATGATATACGTGACCGTCTAGGGATAGCACCAATTGAAGAAAAGTTTGTCCAACATCGGTTGAGGTGGTTTTGGCCATGTCCAAAGGAGACCTTCAGAGGCACCAGTGCATTGTGGAGTTCTAAGTCGAGATATCAATGTGAGGAGAGGTAGAGGAAGACCGAAGCTGACATGGGGGGAGGCAATAAAAAGATATTTGAAGGGTTGGGATATACCTAGAGATCTTTGTTTGGATAGGACTGCTTGGAAAACAGCTATTGATGTGCCTGAACCGTGACTAGGGGCTCATGTTGGGTTTCAACTCTAGCCTACCCCAACTTGCTTGGGACTAAAAGGCTTTGTTGTTGTTGTTGTTGTTGTTGTTGTATTACATGCCATTCAAGTTATCTGCTCCTTGTTTGACCAATGTGAGAAGTTAAGCCACAAAATATTACCCCAAGTTCTTACTCATTTAGCAAATAAATAGTATTTAGTTTTAGTGGGGCTTATGTAAGAAACCTCATGCCCTTTTAATCGGAGTCTGCTTCCTTCAAAAGTTTGCTTCCGCTTCTATGAGATGAAGCTAAGGAGAGGGCTTCAGCTTCCTGGTACAAGAGAGGAGTTCAAACTTCCCTAAAAGGCTATACCACTTTTAGGGAAGTTTGAAGACTTGAAGGATGAGGATTCCGAAATACCCTTTGGACAATTGATGCCCTGATTTTTAATGCTAGTGATTTTAATTTTTTTAACAATTTTAATTTCCACTTTTAAATATATTATAAAATTATGCTACTCTCTTTTACCCTAATCCATACTCCCACTGATTCAAAATACATGTAATTTTAGGATTCCTAGAAATCAAAAGTTCTTCACTTCGATCATCAATATATAAGGATTTTATACATTAATAATGTAAATTATATGTCATTTATTTATCGTGAAGAACACTTCCATATATTTAATTGTCTTTATTTAGCATGTCATAGTTTCATAGAAATTATTGTGCTGAGTAATCACCCTATAGACTATGCCCCGATCACCGATATGAGTTTATGACCAGACACAGCACGGTAATGGTCCCACAAACAAAGCTGTCAGACACATGGGTGTCGGATGTAAAACAATTTCCTTTGCAGAAGGAGCACAAAGTTAGGGCCTAGGGGTAAAAAGCCCTTGGATGTTAAAATGCATAGAATTAGGAAAGCAAGGAAGCATGAATACTAAAGGCAATAGGGGCACATAAGAAATTAACCACTATGAGGAACCTTGTCTAACCTTGATGAAGACAAATAATCCTAAAAATTGTGAACTACAAAATATGTAGGCAGTTCAGGTTTTTCATCCATTTTGCCAATACAGATTCACAAGCATTATGTTTGACAATTCTGAAGGGGTTGGTCAGGTACAAAAAACATACGCCAGCTATGTTTTAAAAAAAATGATTTTAACATCATAAATTGCTTAAATAAAAGTATCTTCTTTAGTTAGAAAGAAAGGTGAAGAACAATACATGTCTTGTGGCCCCTCTTGCTGGTCATGAAGTACAAGGTAATGCTTCAAAATCTGTGGATCCATTATGCCTTCATTCAAAAGAGATGGCAACTGATTTGTGTTGAAGAGATCAACAAATTTATTGACTGGTTCTTTGTCCATTGATGACACAACTAGAAGACCTGTTAATAATAGCTTAAAGCATAAGCAAGAACATATTCTGCAAACAGAATAACCAGCTAAGAACAGGAAGTGTCAAATCTCACATGCCACGGGATGGTCAAATGTTTCATGCTCTGAAAATGAGAGTGTCCGCATTAGCTCTCTATTGAACTTCTTAATCCACAATGGGCACAGCTCAGCCTCAGGCTCTGGAATTACATAATTAAGGAATCATATATAGGATGCAAATAAAAGGTATCAAACAAAATTTGCACAGCTGAGCTTTGCAGATATTGGAATTGACTTGACTAAAGCATGTAACAACCAAAGAAGCACCAATAAGAGACACACATCACATCTTCCAGTAAGATACATCAGAGTACCAGCCAAATAGAAATGAAGACATTTGAAGTGACAATGTCAAGCTCTTCCCAGCAATTTCTCAAAAAAACTAAATTACCCAATTTAGTAACAAAGATGCACAGAGCACCAAGCAGCGCATTCTTCTGATGGACCATTTGCAAGCAATTTGAGCTCTCCATCCATACAATAGAGAATGCACGCAAAGCAACTTCTCTACTACAAACAATCACCTGAAATTATGCTGCAACTGTACCAAGCGATCTTGATGGAAAGCATGTGGCTGCCCATTAAAAATCATTCCTACTTCACAGGTCTTCCTCACCATAAAGGTTAATAAGGTTAAGAGGTTAACCATTGCCAGCCTGAGCTAACCCACCCCCTGCACGCACCCTGGCCCAGGAAAAGTCTTGAGGACTGAGGATCCAACTGCAGCCCTCCAATGCATCCCAAGTCCACTGCCCATTAGGGCCACAAAAGTAGCTTCAACTAGCCCATTAACTGAATTCTCCTGCTGTGTTCTCACTCAAAAAAAACTAGCCCATTAACTCCTGTCGCCGTTGCCGGAACAACATACCAGTCGCAGATCACTATTTCCCTCTCCTATAAATGGAAAACAACCACACAAGCTCATCTTGCCTAGTCACCTCAGCAGCATCCAGGCTCACCACACACATCATCATCAACCTCCGCGCAAGCCTCGCCGGTGGCTGCGCTTCCCTGCCGCCGCCACAACATGCACAACAATGCTGAAGTGGCAAGCGGAATGACCTTATGTAATCAATTGAGATCATTTCCTAATTTATTTTAGAACTTTACATGGTTCTATAGTAGTTCATCTCCAATTTGCAGTATATACTGATTTCCGCTGCCTTTACTCTGATCCCACCCCCCCTGAAAAAAATCTTTGCCGCCATCCACCACTAATCCAATTATCAGAGAAACACGGCAATGTGAACTTCATTGGAGAGGACCTAGAACATCCATATTATCATACAGAAGCAAAGCACGGGATCTTACTTCCAAGTACATCTTCAACCTGAGGCGGGTCTGAAAGCAAATCCGGAAGAGCCTTCTCATTGGCCTCAGAAACTACCGGCTTAATCCTCTCGTCTGCCACCTGTTCCCAAACATCGAGGTCATCAAACACCGAGGTAGCTACAGCCACCTAAGATAGCAATACCAGAATATTTGAGGATCACCTCGCAGTCCTCCTTCCGGACGTCGGACGCGTAAACCATCCGAATCTTAAACATTTGCAGCCTGTAGGGCACCTCGCTCGCCGTCCGCACGGGCACTGCTCAATAGCGGGCACAGAGACAGAACCTTCCATGAGAAGATCACATAACCAAAACAAACGAGAAGCGAACAAAATACAGCACAGAGTCATCTGAAACCAAGCATTGGGAGGCCAGTCACCGTCGATTTTTTTGAAGAGCGAGAACGGGGAGAGCATGTCGACGAAGCTGAGGCCGTTCTTACGGCAGGCGGCCTCGGCGAGCGGTGTGGACAGCACCATCACCACCGGTGTGATCTCTTCGAGGAGGAGCCGCCCCAGGTAGCTCCGGAGCGGATCCATCGGGCCAAAACCCTAGCGGCGCTGGTCCGAATGGCGGATGAGCCAAATTTAGCGGCGTGACTGACTCAGGGGTGGGAGGCGCGCGCTGGGGTTTCGACGTGGGTAACCAACCTTTACTGAGATCGGCGTACGCGGGGTCGCCGGAGAAGGGGAGTGATCTCCGGCGACCGCGAGCTCGGTGGCGGTGGAGGACGGTGGTGGTGATCTGATCTGGGAGAGCGCCAGGTAGAGAAGACGACGACTGGCCGTACTGGTTCCGCTTAGGCACAGCCTGCGCGGTTTCCATACTTGGCTTCAAGGAATGCTTTGTGGGCCTTGAACGGCCCATCAATATATCCCTGCAATTTCTTTTAAAATGGCGACAGTTCTTATATAAAATGTACTAATGTTTAGTTCGCAAAAAATTTTAGCTTTTACTATTGTAGCACTTTCGTTTGTATTTGTCAATTAGTGTCCAATCATAGACTAATTAGGCTTAAAAGATTCGTCTCGTGGTTTTCTACAAAACTGTGTAATTAGTTTTTTTTTCGTCTACATTTAATGCTCCATACATGTGTTCAAACATTCGATGTGACGGGGAATCTTGAAAATTTTTGGGAACTAAACATGGTCTAAGTCTGTGTTTAGTTCCCATGGAATGCAAAATGCAAAATGCCAAATGCTTTGTAATGATGAAATGCAAAATGCCAAAATTTTCATTGGTGTGTTTAGTTCCATCTAAAATACTAAATTTTTCATGGGGTGGGTGAGGGCTTTTTGGCTTTTTGGCTTTTTTTTTGCCTCAAGAGGCCAAAATCCAAAATGGAGAATGGATACCTTTTTGCCAAAAATTTTGCATGGTGTTTAGTTCCATTTTGTAAAATGATGGGCTAAAACCTAAAATTTTTTAGGTGGTTCCATTTTGTAAAATGATGGGCTAAAACCTAAAATTTTTTGGGTAAAATGGGGAACTAAACACACCCTAAGATGTTTTTTTCTATAATCACTTTAACTTTAGTAATATTAAATTAGAATAAATATTCAATGTAAACTAAATCTTCAGGGTGTAAAAGGGCGCCTTTGGCCGGACTCTCTCCGGCTTCAGCATTGTAGCACGGAGGCAGAGGAGCTCCGCTGGCTCCGTCGGTTTCGTAAGCAATAACAGAAGGAGTCGAAGTTGTTTTTCGAGTGCTATTGCAGCACAGTAGGTGAGGAGCCGGAGCCGCTGCGGAGCTCTGTCAGGCCCTATTCGTCTGCGTTATAAGCCGTACTTTTTCAGTCAATGAACAGTATTTTCTCTTACAACAAATTAGCGAACAATACTTTCAGTCATGGCTTTTCAGCCAAGCGAACAGGACAATACTCTAAATTGTAATCATGTGTAAGTTTTTTACTTTTATATGCGAGACCCTCATCACTTTCAGATGAAATCAGTTCAACTTTTGCTTACTTGGCTATCCTTTTACTGATATAAATCGAATCGTTGTTACAAGTCTTGTTTATGTGGCTATCCAGTCATTCCGACTATCTTAGAGAGGCAAAGCATCTCAAGTTTGACTAAAATCAGAGAGACAAAAATTTATGACATCAAACAAATATAGTATAAAAATATAATTAATGAAGAATCTAACGGTACTTGATTTGTACTACCTCTGCCTCTAAAAGGACATAACTACGGATTGCGTGCCAGTTAAAGTACTTCACGTTTGACAAAATTTCTAATAAACAGTATTCACATTTATGACTCCAAATTAATTTATTATAAAAATCCATTTTGTAATTAATCTAATGATATTTGTTTTATATTATAAATATTTATACTTTTTTATCTGTAATTAGTCAAACTTGATACACTAAAACATGACACTGTTCCAGAATTGCATTCTTTTAGGGACGGAGAGAGTATATCATAAATATTATTATTTTATTGAATAAACTTGATTAAACTTGAGATGCTTTCATTTAAAAAAAATGGAATGACTTATAATTTGGAATGAAGTACTACCTCCATTTCAAAAAGATGTAATCCATATTTTCAACATAAATAACTCCAAATAGATATAGTGCACAAAGCATTTGTTATTAATAAATATTGTTCTTTTATATAATAAATTTGATCAAACTTTAAATCATATGGCTTAACATTGTTCTAAAATTGCACCCTCTTTGGGAGGTAGGATGTTTCTTATACTGGAGTATCAGGATTACACCGAAGATATATTTTGCACCAAATATTTTCTCTACTGATAAATTGACTTAAGTTTTTAAATTTGACTTGACAAAAATAAAACATCTTTCGTTTTATACCGGAGACAGTAGGCCCTAAGAAAAATGTCAAACACTCGGAAATTAAGCGAGAATGAAACGTAACCAGGCACATTGTCCAGATCGCGGCGCACCAGGGAAGATGACGTGAATAGCCAAAGCAAACATGTAAACACATACATGCATTATATGCTTATACATTTTATACTGATACTGAAAAAATCGTTCTCGTATACAGACACGTTGCAACAGCTACAACTCCCTCCCAGAGAACAAAAAACAAGAACAAGGAACTGAAAAATAAATTAATTTACAATGTCTTTTCCGATAATAAAGTGAGCATGGTGTCTTTAATGGTCCGCCAAAGCGCTGTCAAGCCAGATAGTTGTAGATCTGGGGGTTGCTCCTGTCCCGCTCCAGGTACTCCCGGTCGATCAAGCTCTCTATTCTTTTCTTGATATCAGCTGGCTTAACAGGGAACTTGAGCTGAAATGAGGGACATGGATGAAACCCAACGGTTAAAGGGGGTCAAGTAAGCCGTGAGGTAAATAAAATACACAGCTAGATTAATTAATATTCTGAAGTGTCACCTGCTGGTAAAGCTCCGTTATTAGAAGGGTGTGGCTGAGGACCTTCCGCGTCTTCATTATTCGAACTATGGCCGCATCAACCTGCATTATAGAACCAAAAGAATCTTGTCAATTATGCATTACAAATTTCAATTCAAAAGGATACGATTTACATATTTAACCTATTAGAAGATAAAAAAAAGAAGAAAAAGGGGGTCCAGTCTTGGACATAGTATACTGTGGAGTTGACTCACTTTTCTATCATAAAGCATCAAGCACATATCAACTGAGCAAGCAAAACCACATGTTGTTCAAGCTAACTATGTACTGCAAGTTCCAAGGATAATCCATCGCGAAAATAAAAAAAATACATAAAAGAACTTGCTCCCATTCTGAAACTAAACTAACAGATTTTTCACTTGCTAGAATATAGAGTCAAAGCACCTGATACTGCCGATCCTGGAACACTCTCTCAGTGGTGCTCGTGTTTTCTTCTACCGTCTCCTTCATTTGAATTGCATTTACCTGCAAGTGCACAACAACAGTTCAAGCTTAATGACCATATCAAATATAAAGTGTATGTGTACGTATATTACCTTTATGCGATAGAGGGGAGCACTAAAATCTTCATTGAATACAAATTCATCCTTATCTTCTACATCTCTCCCTTTTGGTATCTGAAAACATAGGATACAATTAAAGAAACTGCATACTGCAAATGCAAAATGATGATGAGGCAAAAAAAAAAAAAAGGATCACACCTTTTGGAGAACCCGAACTTTACCACATGCAAGTGATTGCAGTGTCCGTCTCAATTCTTTATCCTCGATACCAGTGGAATCTTTGATGTCAAGGAAGCTTAATTTTTGTGCGTCATTGAACAACATCAAAACCACACTCTGATGGGCAGCAATAAGTTAGGGGAAAATATAATTATTGATCTCAGATGGTTTCAACTGATAAGCACTGAAAAATGAGATGAAAATGCACCTGAAACAATGACACTGCGAGTTCCTTTTTGCCTTTGGGAAAGTCCGCTTTCAAGACACAGTGTCCCAAAGAATTCTGCCACATTAAACGCCTTCCACTGTACTTGCTCAAATAGAACTCTTTAAATATATCCTGTCAGAAGAGGGAGAGGATTAAACAAAGTATTCAGAAAAAGGGGAGAGGATTAAACAAAATATTCAGACTGACATTAAAATATTTACTACCACCACCAAGGCTATATACTAACCTGATACACATTCAGTTCGTGTGGGAGTTTCACATCCATTGGTGGATATGTAGGCCAATAGCTGTAAATCAACATATTTTATTATCAGAACTACATAAACATGACAAACAACATCAAAAGGGCAGCCTCCCATGCTAGGACTATGGGCACATGCATGAGATCAGGTTTACAAACCTATCTAAACGGAACATGTTCTACAGAGAGTTCATATCAAAGCAATGGGGCAAAAAATATTTACCCTGTTGTAAGCACATGGACACTCATTTCAATGCCAGAGGGAAGCTTTGTCCTAGCTTGAGATGATTGCCTGAATGAATCATTTATTTCTTTGGATAATTCAATGTCCTACAAAACCAGCAAGTAAAACAGATGTTAAAAGGGTACTCGACTATATAATGAAATATTAATATTTCAGATGCATCTAACGATACAACTATACAGGTTCGCAAAATAAGATAAGACTAGAAATATCATCATAGTAAAAACAGCTAATGCTACCTTGAACATTCCCTCCAGCTTGTTGGTAAACTGACTTCCACACTCAGTTTTGAGCTACAAACAGAAGCATGTTGGTAAAGTTGTTCTTGTCCACATATTCAGAACATGTGAAAACAGTAGAAAAGACATTATTACTTTTGTGATCATCGATTTTTCAGCATCTATTGATGCGCTCTTCCCAAGCAGCAACCTCTTAGCTAGATCCTTCTTGTAGAATGCCTCAAATACATCTTTACCCTGCAGATGATGAAATATAAAGCTTGCAATTAAAATATTATATAAATTGAATTTTCCCTTTCAGAGTTAACACTTAAACAATTTTGTTAGTTTCAATTGTTTAACAAATTTATTACATCATACAAAAAAAATAAAATCAAGGGTTTGGCACTTTATCTTTTCATAGAAGCCTAGTAAGGAAGGCTTCTCAGGCTCACCTAAATATTCAAGCCAAAATCACAATGTTTTTTTAAGGCACCAACATAACCATGTTTGGGAAGGCCCAAACTTATAACATCCATTGCATAGGATCTGTTTGGTTGCCCGCCCCAATAGGCCAAGCCAAAATTTGATCTCAGTTTGGCAGGTAGCCTCCATTTGGTTCATAGCCAGGCCAAAATTTGACCAGCCAAAATTGGGATGACCGTTTTCACAGCACAAGTTTTGCCCAGCTGTGACAGAAAAAAAATTGGCCTGCAAGGTTATTTCCCCCTATACCTTTCTAGTACATAGAGTGCATATTTGAGCAAAAAGGGCCCCATATCTGTAGTGCATCAAACATGCAACTCACGAAGAGAAGTAGAAATTATAATGCCAATCAAGAGGAAATGCAATTTAGTAGTCAAATGAAATAGATCAATAACCTACTTGTATAAACCGAAACAGGACCAAAACTCTATCAAGTATACCCTCCAGCTCTTCTTCTGATGTCCCTTTATTGCCAGCTCGAAGTTTCTCATCAAGAAACTTTGCAATCAATTCCGCAGGTCGGTTCTGTTGTCATGAAACAAGCATGAGACCCATTATTTGAGGGGGACATATAGAACCAAAAAAAAAGAAAAAAAAACTAAATTACTCCTCCACCAAGAACGGAAAGCTTATCTACAACAGACTACAAGTTAACAAAATTAGAGGCAAAATTGTTTGTTATTTTTGAAAGTTGGAAGACTTTGGATGTGGTAATTATCAACACACACAAAATGAATATCTATTTTAGCCATCTTTTCTTATAAAAATGTAGGTCCAAAAGTTCAAGTCAAAACCGAATTTATAGGAGTTGGTTATTTAAGTATAGCATAAGTAAGTTTTTCTGATTGTGTAACTTTCTACATGATCATCACAAAAAATATTTTGGTAAATTGGCAGAAACTATTGGCCAAAGATCTCACATTATAACGACATGGACGTCATAACCAGAGAGAATAATAAACAAGATGATAGAAGACAGTAAAAAGACATCTACGAAAAGAATTACATTGACATCAATAAAAAGACAGTAACTGAAACACCAGTCAAGTAGAACAATAAAGATCAGATCAGACACCTGTCTTAGATTGATAAGGTGCTCAAATGAATCTTTTATGGTATTGGAGAAAGCCTCATTCTTGGCAAAACTTTCTTCCAATATTTTGTCGAGTGATGCCTTAAAATCGAGAAGAAATGGAACTAATTCTCTGTCCTTTTCCTCATCCATAATAATGGCTTGGCCTGTAGCCCGGATATATGAACTAAGCGCTAGTTTTAGCAGCTCAACAGCATTAACCCTCTGGAAAAGGTTGTACATCCTCGAGAGGTCATTTATACGATTTGCATCCATGAGCATAGTGAACCCCTGAAGAACACCACAAAAACAAGGACCGACATACAAAAGCAGGTTAGTAAAGCATTATTGCAGTTTATGGATATCGAGCCCAACAAGAAACAAAATCACATGCTTGCTCAGGCTACATAAAAGAAATAGATATTATAAAGGCAAATGGTCACCTTCTCAATAATTGCAGATGTATGACGTTCTAGCAATTGCTTTTCAGTAGTTGCGATCAGTGGCTTCCTTGTGTTAGCTTCCAAATATAGAATACACCTTTCATGTTCTTCTTGTAACCTCGACTGCACAGCTCAGGTGCATATTATCAGTTAAATGGTGTGCCTGACTGGTTCTACATGAGCAAATAACATGAAGAACATAAGGAAATCTATCCATCCTTACCTCCACATGCTTCAGGTAGTCTGGAATATCAGATTGCTGCATATATTTAACACCTTCCGTAGCATAAAATTCAGAAGTGCATTCAAGAAAGGGCTTTTCAAAACTCTCAGAATACATTCCAAGAGCAGTAAGCATCTTCAGAAGATGACTAAGTAATGTCCTATCTATTGCTTCACCAAGCCTGATCAGAAAAATGAAAAATTATTGAATAGACATATCTATTATCAACAGGATTATGAATAATTTACGAGGCAGACACTCTTTCAGTTCACAAGCTCAGTTATATAAGATGTGTTCCACACACATGCAATTACCACAGCTAGCACAAGTGAACCACCATTTTTCCACTTATTAGCTAAAACAAAGCAACATGTCTTAAAGTCCCAGTACACTGTTTCAGTTCCCCCATTCAACATAGCAGTACCAAATTACACTACAGTACAAGCATGACTTTGGTGGGAAATAAATGGCCCAAAACATACTAATCAGAATGTCTGGTTAAAAAAATCCCCTCGTCTGTCCCATGGCCAAAGCACAGGTCAAAAGGCCCGCCCCGGTTCTCACAGGGCAACAGTGCCCCTGTGTCAAGGTGGGGCAGGGGTTTGGGGGTTTTCTCGGGCTGTGTAAGAAGGTCTTCTTCTATCACAACAATGCCCGGGGGGTGGTCTTACCCCCTGCAGGTCGAGTTTTTTTTATGTTCATACGAACTTGGAACACAATCAAGTAACTTCAGGCAAATTGGCAAAACACTATTTTGCCTCAAGGACTCTGAGATTGAGTCGCATGTGGATCTACAAATATTGTAACATTCAATCAAACTAAGAGTTAAGAAGACATTGAAGATGGCATGTGGGCCAAAGGAAAGGATTCGTGTTTCTTCAATTGTGAAGATAGTTGTTGCTGGATCTGTTCCTGGGCATCCGTGATCCACACAGCAAAGTGTAGAAAAATCCAGGCCAGGATAAGGCATCAACTTTAAGGTTCATAGGCATGAGCATGCCCTGGGCCAAACCCAAAAGCCACATGAACATACATATCCCATATGTATTTAATATTCTCACTGAAATGTAATTGGAATACTATTTTATTTAGAAAGTGAGAGCAGAATATTAAAGTTGGGGTGTTTCGGACTCTGTTCATGCTAGCCGGGCCCAACCCAGGCCAGGCAAGCAAAGTCGGGCCTGCAGCAGGCCTGGCTCAGTCATCGCTTGCCAGGATCATGATATGGTCATATAGTCCTATACTGTTCACGCGGTTCAGATTTGGCATTGTGTTTTCAAAAAAAAAATGGCATTGTGTAATAGGATTACAAGGATATGGGCATACAACTACGACTATCCATTGCAGATTCGAGTATTATTGACATCATTTGTTCTGTTCTATCTCCATCTCTTCGCATGTTACTTCACATTAAATAAACAATATGTCAGTCCCTTCCATACTGGATTTTGTAACTGTTTATTGAATTAATGTAAAGAATACACAAAAATATGTAGGTTTGGAGACTGAATGCTACAGATTTTGCGTTAAAGGCATACCACCTTAAATTCTCAATATACAAAAATATAGGTAATTTCCAGATTTTGATTTGAAAGAATCATGACCCTATATTATATGCAACCACTGTTAAAGTAAGTCTGGCCTTGTATCATCGATTAATCACAAGACAAGTTCACACAGAGTAATAGAATAGACCATGAAGTACACATATCACTAACAGAACTTATCACAGAAGAACAAGCATACCTCTCACTCTCGATCAATCTGAGAAGGCCAGTTACAGTTTTGTGTTCAATCTCCGGGGATAGTGATAGATGCTTGCGGAACAGTTGCAGCCCCATATCCCACACTGAACAAATATTGGCCACATTCTTGACATATTTTACATCAAGAAGTAAAGCAATACCACGAATAATCAACATCTGATCACAAAAATCTTGCCATGTTCTTTGGACCAGAGACAAAAATACAACCAAATCTGGGCTTTGGCCTACTAATGCTGATATTTTTTCAGCTATGTGTATTTCACATTCTTTCTTGATTCGTTCGTATAGGTTTGCCCCTAGCTTGTGTAGACAAAGATCACCAGCAGCCTGTAGTACAAAAACAATTATAAAGTACTCAAATGCTAATGTGGGGGCATGAATATTATAGTGTCAGCAACAGAAGTATAACCTGATAGAGTTTCTCAACATCACAAGAAAGTTTCTGCTTGAGAAAAATAGCTGTGATAGCATCCTTCAAAATCGCCCATGTATCCTCTTCGAAGTTTTTTGGCAGTTTTGGTTGACCTAATGAATGCAAGACAGCCAGAATGGCATTTAGACATAGTGCTATGACATTAAGCAAAGGTTGTGGAGAGAAAAACCAATGATTGCTGAAATTCAAATACACATGTTCAGCATGTATTTGTTAGTGACTCGTGATTTATAAGATTTGCATACATGTGTTCAATATGAATTTGCCAGCAACTGGTGTGGTAGCAAGTAAAAGGAATCAGCAAATAGTGTGTGCTGAAGGAGAAGTACATCATGATAAAAATGGTTTGAAAAGAATAGAACTCTCATTCCCAATATTGGAGGTTGTCACAGGTGCCAACAAATGTCAAGCCATGATACTTGAGGTATAATTAATCAAATAGGAACTGACTCCAGCTCAGTTACTGGGGGTGACGTGTCAGTGTACACCAGTCCACCACCAAGATTCTATTCCCCTTTGACTAAATTTGGGTGCCTAATTCTTCTTAGTGTAAAACAGATCCTTCTTGGTTGGCTCTCTCTCGTTTATATATAGTTAGAAAGACAGATAAACAGTGTGACAAAACAAAGTAAGTACTTGAAATATACAGAAACAAACAACTAAACACAAGTCGCTCAACAGAAGTATCATGTTTCCTATGGCAAATCCCACTTCTGATCAGTGTGATGGTATGAACAGGTATAGAATATGAAATGCCCAAACAATAATCAATTCCCCCCATAAAAAGGAAAACCTAAAATGCCATAGTATGCTACCGAACACCAGTTTTCCAGAAACAATGTACAGATCTAGCCAATTTCCGTATTGCGTCCATCAACGAGCTAATTTTAGGTGGGTCCAGGTGGCAGCTGGGAGTGAGGGATAAGCAAGTGATCTGTGAACTGATAGTTGTTGCTAGTGAATTTTAACCCTAAAATACCAGGCAACGAAAAAGCTTTGAGCTAGCCCGCGAGCTGGCAAATAACATATCCGAAACAACAGGATTGGAATCAATTGCGGCCACATGCCCCCTCAGTGCGACCAATCGCACCAGACTCGCAGAGTAAGCAATTCCGCAGAATAAGATATTGGGGGCGCACCTATTTTGATGCGGAGGGGCTTGCGGGCGGAGGTCGACGGCTGCGGGAGCGTGGCCTTCTTTCGGAAGAGGTTGGCGGCAACGCCCGCGGAGGCCAGCGCGCTGGGCGCGGGGAGCTCGTCCTGGTCCACGAGCACCATCTCCGCATCCTCCTCGCCGTTCGTTCGGCCCCCGCCCGTGGCGGCGGCGGCGACGGCGGTATCAAGGTGGATGCCGTTCTTCTCGACGGTCCCCGCGGAGGAGGAGGAGGCGGCGGGGTGCTTGGCCTTCTTCATAAGCGGCGTCGCAGGGGAGGAGGTCGGGGACGGGGATGTGGTGGTAGACGAGAAGGGGCGCTTTGAGGCGGCAGCGGCGGCGTGGGGCTGAGACATGAATCAGGCGCCGACGGGCATGGCGCGGCGGAGGCGGAGGCGGGGGCGGCGTCCGGCGCGGGGATTTTGGGAGCGAGCCGGCGGTGAGGTGGCGGAGAGGGGACCGGAGGGAGCGAGAGAGATCGGGTTGGGGCGGGGGGAGAAGGGTTTCGCCTCCCTTTTCTTTTCTTTTCTTTTCTTTTTCTTTTTCTCTTTTTGATTTTTGAGGTGGGATTACGGGGTGTGAGAGTGCTGAAAGTGAGCCTGTAGCTGGTGTGCAAATGTGGGCCACTGCCCACTGGGCCAGGCGTTCGACGTTGGCTGCAAATGCATCGATGGCCGACGGGTGTGTTTGGTAATTTGGTTGGGTGGCGAGCTCCCTCTCCAGATTGAATGCAGCCACTTCCTCGTTTAAGAAGTCAAAATCAATTTTATCTTTAATTAGGTTTATAAAAAATAATATTAATATTTGTATCTTTAAATAGGTTTACTACTAAAATATATATGACATAATTAATCTACTGATATTTATTAGTAGCATAAACATTAAGATTTTTTATATATTTGGTCAAGGTTAAGATTGTTTGATTACTCGGAACGTGAAATGGAGACTTATTTTAGGATCAAGAGAGTTTTTTTTGTTGTTTGCTTTTGGCCAATAGTCGCGCTTAACTAATACATCGACCATCCCTTGCCTTTGCTACTTGGAGACGGCAAATCCTCTCATTCTCGTGGAATCTAGCTTGTATACACGTGAATCTCGATTTTGCTCACCTCCTTGTGCTTCACCGCTGTTTGTGTCTTGTCGTTGGCATGTCATCACTCCTTGGGCTTCGCCTCCACCTTCCTGGTCGTCGTCTTTGGATCCACGCTCCGCCTGCACCCTCCAATCGTCACCCCATCGCCCACCACCCTAGGATCTATCTTCCACCTCGCCTCCGTCTCGCTTAGCTCCGCCTTCAATCTCACAGTGCTCGCACCTCTGCCACCACGCTTTTAGCATGTGGATGCTAGAGGGCGTGTCGCATGTGTGGACTCACCTTGTGTCTGCCCAATGCTCCGTCTTCATCCTCGTCGTGCTCGTGCCTCCATCTCCACCATAGGCTCGCGCTTGCACCTCCACCCCCTTTGACTATCATCGGTGAGGAGGCACAGAGGAGAGTCCGGTGAAGGCCATGTCGCAGAGGAGGTGGCGCTCCGTAGGTGAGGCGGCACAAAGAACAAAGAGGGGTGAGGGGGAGGTGATTTCAGCTAAACCCCACCTTCGCGAGGAAACGACAATCCCATTCAAGCTGTCTAGAAAACCAAACATGTTCTAGATAAACCTTTTATCACTAGTACTAGCAAACAAGCACAAGCCTCTGTGTTAGTGGAGCCAGGGTTGGGCTACCCTGGCTGCTAGCTAGCGAGGCCAAATCTTAAACATGAGCCAAGCACACGTGATGTCTCTGGCATTCTCCTTCTCCGTAGTCCACCTGCCAATATTAAGTGCTACTTGTATAATAAAGAAAAACAAGGAAACAAAATGTCACATTTTTTTAGAAGACGTGGTATTAGATTACAATTTTAGAACCTAAATAAAGGCATAATAAAACATCAAATTAGAATAAATATCTGGAAGAGAGCTTTTTAAAAATGAGCATGCATATATGCTAACTTACAACTATACATATTCCCTCTGTCCAAAAATAGAAGTCGTTCTCGTTTTTCGAGAAGTCAACTTTTTTTAACTTTGACCAATTTTATATAAAAGAATAATAATATTTATAATACATAGTTAGTATTATTAGATAGATCGTAGAATATACTTTCATAATAAAACTTACCTGGAGATATAAATGTTGCACAACATTTTCTACAAACGCAGTTAAAGTTAAAAAAGTTTGATTTATACATATCCCATAACGACTTTCTTTCTTGAACGGAGGAGTACTCATCTCTATGAACTAGACTCATCAAAATGTTAGATTGGGTCGGCACTCGGTGTGACATAGTCGAGATTTGAGCCCGCGTTCATCGGTATTTTTATATTCGTGCGGGTAATTGAACAGATTACGTGCAATATATTAAAGCGATTGCAATTACAAAGAAACCTTTATTGCATGTGTGTTGCGTGCGGGGGATTGCAAGTATTGCATGTGTGTTGCGTGCGGGGGATTGCAAGGACGTGGGGTGTTGTGTGTTCGTGATGTCGATCGGGGACTCTCTACCCTTTCGTATGTAGTTTGGGGGTTAAAGTTACATATTCGTTACCTCGACCTGATATAGATCCTAGCTTTTTATTACTGAGTCTGCCTCGCTTTCTGACTGCGCCTGAATTTGGGTCAGGCATAGGCAGGGGCGGAGCCAGGATCCATACATAGGGGGGAGCCAACCCGTCTAGGCATCGAGTGTCGACAAAATTTATAGGATGATAAAAGAAATATGAAGTAAAGTATATATAAAAATAATTATAAAGGTGCTTCCATTACATGTGCACTAACTTAAATTTAGCTCAACGATTACCAACTAGACCATAAGATCTAATAATGTTATTGAAACTAATCAACCGGTCTCATAGGTTGATCATTGTTATTTATAGCATTGGTGTTTTCACCGCTATCGCTGCCACATCCTTATTATCGGCTTAAAAAGACTAGCAATTGTTTTTACCTCTTCATCTGGGGCCAATGCTAAATGCCTAAATGGATGATAAAAATGAGATTATTTATGAAATAAACAGGAATGAGATAATATTACATTTATTTAATCTAGCCACTTAGTGACCTTTGGCTTTAAGAGATATGATTCACTGATTTGAGAATGGAGAAAAAAATATAAACTAGTACTATTGTGACGCGTGCAGCAGTACCTTGCTGCCTTGGTGTCTCTTCCAGGTTCTAGCTTGGCAGCTTGAAGCTTTTTGACTGCATGTTCGGTGCTCGTTCAACAACTCTGCTGAGAGTGCTGCATAGGGTGTTGCGACATGCAACAACACTCACGGAGAGCCGAAGACTACGACGGCAATCTGCAGAGCCAGGCTTTCTTCTAACTGGGAATTAGCAGGGCCTGTTTAGGGTGATTAAGGAGGACATCTAATGAAGCCCATGGAACATTAGGGGGGGCCAGGCCCCTGCCCGCCCCCCCTTGTCTCCGCCCCTGGGCATAGGTTACCATTGCATCTCTTAAGTGTTTAGCTGGCTATACGACGAGTATAAAGTTATCAGTGGGTATTTAGTTGGTATGGATGAATTATGCCTTTAAATGCTATTGATATGAATAGCATGTCTTTTACTTCCTCCGTCTCGAAAAAGTATCGCTATGGGGTTCGTAATCTCTTCTCTACAAGTAAAAATTACCAAAGTCGATCGTTCACAGCCGTGCGAAACCCACCCCGACTCCTTCACCCCCGCGCGATTTTTATTGCGCTGACAGGTGGGGCCACACAGGCACCATCTGACGCCGCACGCTCGTACGGTTGCCTCTTGGAGTCTCGGGCCGCCACCGCACCTACACCGCACCCTCCGCCGCCGCCCCGCCGCCGGCGCCATGACCGGCGCGGTAGTCAACACGATGGGTCTCTGCGGCGGCACTGTCTCCGGCCCTCCGTATCCCGGCCCCACGCCGCAAGAGCCACGGTCGGGCCTCGGCATCCCAGCCCCACGCCGCAGGGCCATGGGGATCGAAGCGTGCCGCAGAAACCTACGCCACCGGACGTGCCAACGGCTCCAGCGACGCCGTTGCTTCGCGCTCGAGTGCCCGTCGGACGCCACAACGCCTCTCTGACCGGCGCCGGATGGACGCAGCGCCGCCGCCTCCCACAAGCCGGAACCTACGCCACTAGAAGTGCCGCCGGCTCCACCACGCCGCTGCTTCGCGCTCGAGTACCCGTCGGACGCCACAATGCCTCTTCGACCGGTGCCGGACGGACGCAGCGCCGCCACCACGCCGTCTCTGCTTCGCGCCGCCGCCGCCGCACGCCAGCAGCTCGCCTACGACGAGCGCCCAGAAGGTGTGCCACCCCTTCTCTTAAGATCCGATCTGATCTAATGCCTACTAACTTTGATCCCTTCCAAAGATTATCAGTTGTACATGTGCGCACCCAATGTCCTTTACTCGATCCACGCCTGCAGTTCTGTGTGCTTTGATATGCTTTGCTATGAAAGTTTCTAGCCCTCGTGCTCCTCATCCTCTTCTCTTCCCTTTATGCTGTTTGCATTCAGAGGAACTTTCAGATTTGCAGCAGTCTAAAACCTCTCATCCACTACAAAAGGCACTAAATTATCATTTTCCTAGATTTGATTGGAAATTGTTAATTAACAATTAACACACTGGCTCATTCTAAGCATTGATTCCTTTTTTTTTGTTGAACTGGCAGTATTGCCTCCCACAACTATGTTTTGAGATGAAAAGGGTCAATTATAACAGATATGTGAACTGCTGATATGATCTGTTTCTTGTTGTAATTTATTCATCTCAAGGCAATGGGAATGTTTCAGTTTTTTTCTCCACAACTGGTCAGCTTATCCTTATGAATTGTCAGGTTCTAATTGATTCACCAGCTAGGACTGCATCCCAACGAGTTTCAAGCAAAGTCGGGAGGTGGAAAATTATTTTTTTGTCAACCCAAAAGTATGCTTCTTGTTCTGCTTTCTTATCCCTGTTTGCCTCCCTGAATCTTATCCATGATAATGTTACAATCTACCTGTATTCTGCTGAGATTGCTTGTTGCTGCCTGCTGATTACCTCAAATTTGTTTAGTGCCAGGTCTATGCATACTGAAGGAATAATTGATTCTTGCAATCAGTAGTTCCTAGCACATCTAATAGGATTGTTCAGTGCCAGTCCTATGCATACTCATAATTGTGCAGCCTGTTATAACTCATATTTATGATTTGGTAAGTATGCCTGTTCTTATTAGCAAACATTGAAAAAAGTTTCTTTAGGAAGTCAGGGATATCTTTTCTTTTGTTGAAGAAAAAGGTTCCAATCATTTAACACAATAGGAACTCTGACAACAGCACAACACTTTGTTGGTGCTTGAAAACTCCAGGAGCTATTGTTTTTGGACACAACGTTGCCAGCAACACTGCAACCTCTGTTGCTGCATCAGGTTACTACTAAATTTACCTGACCATGTTTGCCTGGTTGTTTCGTTTAGCTATTTTGGGGCTGCACAGAATATTTTGCACTAGAAACTGACCATGCTTGCATTTTCATCCATGAGCTAACCACACATAGCTCCATTCCACGACCTGAAAGCTCTCTTTTGCCTTGCTCATTGTCTGACGTACATAGCTGCACACAGCTGTTCTCACAGTTTAATTAGAGACTATAGAATAGTCAGGTTCATGCGAAACCCAGAGGTGAGGAAAAATGCACACTATTTATAGTCTGAGCTCAAAGGTTGATATTTCAGCTAAGCATTGCACCACTCTATAAATCACCTATTATTTTTGGGTGTTTCAGAAAACTAACAGCACTCTGAACCTGAACCCCTCTCAGCAGATGATTAGATACAAGAGATGTTTTCCCCTTTCTTACTTCATATTCCTTTGTGTCTTGCAAACGAATATAAAATTATAATGCAGGTCTTGTAGAATCTAGAAACGCTGATCTTTTGTAACAATAGATAATACTTTTTGAATGGCAATTACCATAGCCTTAGACCTACATAACTATTTTGATGATCTAAATTTATAATCCGCATCAGTCCAATCTTGAGGCATACATCTGTTTTAGAAACAGAAAGCAGTCACACCTAGCCTTGCTGAGGACAACTCAGGAGGTTTGTTCTTTTCCTCCCTGTGCTATACTGGCACACTACTATACACTTCAGTAATTCTTTTTTTTTTGTTCATGCCAAGGCCCATAAAGCTCAGGTATCCTTCTCTTGCAGGAGTTAAATGGCTGTTGGGCCATTACCTTTTATGATATGATGCCAATAATAGGGATTTCGGTTGTAGAGATTTTTGCATTTTAATTTGGTTTGGAATTATGATCCGTGTTCAGATATATGCACACGGCAATAGATGTTGAAATTGAGTTTGTCTTTTAAATTAATTAAAACACTGGAAAAAAAAATCTATTGGCAGTTAAATTGCTTCTGTTAAGGTTGCCAATTTACAATTTCAGATTGCACTTTGTATGCTATAACACTGCAACTACAGTAGGTTCTATTTTTCACCATCTTCATTGTTTAACTCTTTAGGTTAAAGCAACACAAGATCACCACCAGCTTCTTTGATCTGTTCTGCAGTGGGACCTTGAACGCCACACACAGGATCAATAGCTACCTGCTACCTGGCTCTTGCCGTTGGATTCCAAAAAGTCAGGAAATGAATACAAAACAATAGTAGGTGAATGCTTCTTGGTAGTTTGTAATCTTGAATATGTAATAACTTCCTCCGAGTAACTGGATGGGCCTAAAATCATGTGTTTTCTATTTTGAAACTTTCAATGCCTTTGCTGTTTAACTGCTAGAATATGCTTTCTTTTCAAACAAAAAGACTATGATAATAAGCTTATAAAAATCACGTAATGTCTAATAATGAGAATGTTTTGATTTTACTTGGGCTAACGTACATCCTCATGATTCCTTTTGGAGGCAGTTTTTTTCTACATAAGTCCCAATGGAAAATAATGGTGGTTGTACTCCATTAGGAGACTTGACAAACACTACTAATGGAGGTAATTGTTGATATACACATAAACATTGATTTCTATTCGGTATGTGCTCACCCCGACACTGGTTGCCACCTATTTTGAACCAGGTAGGAATACTGCAATCAATTCACATGTACAAGTTGATGATGCTAAGCAATGAAAAAGGGAGAGGGAAAGAGCGCGTTATGCGGCGATGTCTGAAGAACAAAGGAATGAAAGAAATAGGAAACGACGGGAAAATAGACTTGTAAAAAATGCTAAAACTATGCTCAATGATGGACAAAGAGGTGACAAGATATACAAATTTAAACCAAGCCTATCCATTACTCTTTGATTCTTATTTTGTTACAGAGATTAACTGTCTTGTAGCTATTGGAGTTGCATTAGAGAAGGAAGACACAGATGACAATGATAATAGTGATTGGTTACATAGGAACGATTCATACCAACACATGCAGATTGACAAAGAGAACCTAGGTACTATTTTATCTGATGAAGGTTTTCCGAGCTTATGGTATTGTTGCATAATATATTTTAGCAAATCATATGCTTTGATCCCTGTAATTTTGTTGCTGAATCATGTGCTTTGTTGTTGAACCATTCTTTGATCAGCATGTCACTCTGAAAAAGTAGGAAGCCAATAAGCGATTCATGTGTGGACACAATGAAACAGAGCTTGGTTAGCATGCGAGATGCGGGATAATTAATTGTTTTCTGGATGAGATGGGCTAGGAAAATAAATTCATTTGATTTGGGGTTGGGTGGAAATGGGGTGGGTTCTAGGCCATTAGCAGGGCTACTAGCAACACTAGTATATTGCCCGTGCTAACGCTATGGTGACGTTTAGAAAAAATAAATCAACTGTAGAAACAAACATTCACAAACAAATGACATTGACATAGTGATGTCTATAGCCGAAATAAGTCTCATATTCTGGTTTTTTAGCTATCAAAAAATTTTCCTGGTACAAATGTGATCATCTGTTATTACACTGAACTCAGAAGGTTTGACTTGGTAATTACCTTAATAACAAGATCACTTATAGATATTTCCTTTCCACCAATAGGTTCAGTTCCATGTGCATTTGGCATATAGATGAATGGTATGCTCACATTGCAGCACACTAATTAAGATGGCATTTCTAAATTAAAGTAATACCCTGTACACTGAGCCTGCAGCAGCAGGAGCAAATGGTTAATTTGAGGTAGCTAATTGGCTCCAACCTCACACAAGGCAGACCTCAGGTTGGTGAGCAAAAGTAGGAGCAGAGCGAATCCTAGCATTGACTCACAAATTCACAGATAATTCCTAATGAACTTCAGCATGTAGACGACAAAGTTAAAAAAAATCAAATATACATGTTGTACCGGCTTAAGAACTTCCCAAACCCTACAATGACAAATTCAGTACTGTACGAAAACATACAATGCTTCTTTACTGGAAGTAAAAAAAAGGAGAAAGTCACGTAACTCTTTATGCAACTCAATAACGATGTCATCTAATTTTACACGAGTTCGTACTTCTGTGCAAACAAATACAGACATAAAAAAAACTACAACCAGCAATTGCTGTTAGATGGCATTGACCATGTTGACATCTTAAAAGAATGCAGCATGCCATGTAAATAACAAAGACTTCTTGCCTCTGCTGCTAATGCTATGCTATTGCTGCAAAGTGCAAACAAAGACTTTCACAGGAATCACAGCACTGTTTCTTGTGCTGGTGCAGCAGCAGCCAACTGTTCCGGACACGCTCTAGTTCATAAAATATTTCCAAAAACAGCGCAAAAAATTGAAGAGTGCATCAGGTATTTGTGCACATAATGGATGAGTAATCTGCCACTTAATTTCCATATCTTCAATCCTACAGTGTATACGTGTCAGCTCTTATAATATATACATGGAAGTGAAAAAGTTGTAGTTTCTAGCTATTCTAGAATTGCTGAACCATACACAGAAAAAAAAATCTTGCCTTGTTAGCAGGCGTGTTGCTCCTGATCCATGTCCTCAACAGCTGAAAATAGTGAGCCGCCATTAAAAAAAAGACGGCGACGACGACAACCAAGCCTGTTGCTGCAAGCTTTACAACCTCGAATGTGATCCTCTCAGTGCTGCCTCCAGCGATTCATATGTCCCTGAAAACGTGTGGATTTTTAACCTTGGGCATGATTGCCCCACCCACTTGGCATCACCTATAGGTGTGACAAAATGGAAATCTCTAGCACACATGAGAATCCCAAATCACCGCTTCTCCATTACCAGGAAGGAGCGAATGAAACGAAGTGACTACCAGAACTGCGTGACGCTCTCATATTGCTGATTGTAGAAATTTATATTATCTAATAACACAAGCAAACAAGTCTCAAATCAGACAACTTATTCAAAATCATTTGAATCCCCCTAGTGGGTTTGACGATCCGTAAACTCTCAAGAGGGGGTTCCGTACCTGGTGGCAGAAGACAACATATGCGAACCCAAAGAACATCAATATGAAAGGAAGCAAGAATGGTGTCACCGCAGCATAAACAAGGTCCAGCAAGAAGTATAGTTGTATTCTAGGTTCGCTTGAGTCAATGCAGATACTGCCGGGGTCCATTGCCTCTTCTCTGTCCTTATCAGTTTTGATCAGGAAAAAGTTCTTCAGCTGGAAGAATATCAACTCAATATTTCACCAGCTATTCCAGTCCAACCATCAACCATTACATATGTTATGAAAAAAAATTCCTTCAACGGGATGGAGTCACCAATGATCCTTGGTATGCTGCAGAAATAAGCAATTTAGACACTCCAGAAATCATGACTGCCATTTATAATTTCATTAAGAGAATGCAAGGAATAGATTATCAGAAACATATAATGCCGTGCTATGATATCTTTCCTAGTTTTCTCAATCTCTGATTTGTAATAGTCAATGGCATCCACCTTAGAACCAAAACATCCAAGAAAGACAGTCTGCAACAAAGCTCAGTTAAAGCACAAGGAATTAATACTAAATATACTAATACACTATTCCAATTTACAGATGCACAAACCAAAAACTACATCAAAGAACAGCATAGCTTAGCTATCTAATTATTCTTGCCTCTGATTTTTTTCTTTTTTTTTCCAACCGAGAATCTCTCATTTCCATTAAACGAGTTTAACGGAAATACATGTAACACCCTCGGTGTTACTGTGTTAACAAATCACTAAACCATGTCATGAGCATCATGTTTATGTATTATTGTAGATGGCACAGTAAGAAATTAAATTTTGTTGCACTAATTCTCAATTTTGAGCTCTAATTTATTCCTTGTCTAAATATTCCTCAGCACAGCTCAACTAACTGTTGTCATCCTGATCCAACTCCGGCGCTCGCAATTCGTTTTCTTTCTAATTCTCTGATCGCGCTCGCACACTCGCAGAGCATGCCCGCGCAGCACGCGCACGGCGACGACCGACCGCGGCGGCAGACACCACGCACAGCATACGCATCAGTTACTACATAATCGCACTCTACAAAATCAACGCAGCCCTGCTTACACGTCGTGCCAGAAGCGAACCAGAGCACACGCAGGGCAGCACTGTAACGTGCAGGAACACTGTAGCACGGAGAATCACTGTAGACGCGTGGAAAGTACTGCACCGCGTGGAATGTACTGTAGTCGATACTGTAGCAGCTCGGTACACTGATCCGAAGAAAAATTTTGTCACCGGTACGCTGCGAGGTTATTTAGAGCGCTGCCTCCAGCCGCGTCTCCTGTCTTTTAAACCGAGCCGTCGAGTCGTTCCGTTCAGCTGATCATTCGCTTCTCCAAAATTAACTTCCTCTGATCTTGCCTGAGAAAGCTGCGTCTATCGATTTCTCTCCGAGCTGTAATCGATCGAGGTAACTAGTCTATACGGATTCTTTTATTCTCCTTGTCAATATCGCACTTGCTCTGGAGCCAGGAGCTAACCATGACAGACAACTCGAACATACGATTTCCACGTTTATGGTTCATTGCTTGCTTCTTCTTGATAATTCATTCCACCAGCCCACTTGACAAGTCAGAAGACCAAAGCCTCACATTCTTGAGCAAGTCTCAGGAGACCTGACCAAGAGCTAATTAATTCCTTGTTTATTTCAGAATTAATTAAACAGCCACCTTGTGCGATCAATATCTTCACCATACGATATCCGAATCACTCGATTCTTCTTTCTAAAATCATTATCTGCCTGTTAGTGTAGTTAGATCATACCTATCTGTGGTGATGCTAAAGTCTATTAAATCAATCAAAAGCGCTTAATATTAATATGATAAATCTTGTAGAAATTTTTGTGGCAAATGGGTAATAGCTTTAGCTTTGAAACTTTTGCGGTAGCTTCATGGTTTTATTAGGTGCTTGCTGTAGTTTTGTAGTCTTTGAATAGCTTACTAGATGTGATAGCTAAGTTTTCCTAGCCGTAGTAAATATTAAATCGGAAACAAATGAAGAGTATGCAATTTAATGAGTAAAGATTAATTGGATCAGTTTACTCTTGCTTAGTAAGAATAGTAGACAGCCTGGTATGTTAGTCATTAGAGCTAGCTTAGTAGCTTAGTAGTAGTTATTGTTTTTTTAGAGCTGCTGTTATCATTGCATTAAGTCATGTCATCATTTCTTGCATATAGATCACGAGATAGTGGAGTACGTGGCTGCGGAGGAGCCGGAGTACGAGGAGATCGTGAAGGTGTACGAGGAGGAGGTCCCCGTGTAGGAAGGAGCCCCGGAGCCATCAACCACTAACTTTGCTGCACACCAGGATGCCCAAGGCAAGCCCCGGTGCATAACCTTTATTTTGAAATGATAATAGGATATCTATGTTATATGTGCATTTACGTTTCAGGAGTTCTGTTGAAACCCACTTGCATAAATATTACTACACAAGAGTCTTACTAGTTTAGGCCGTGTAGTGCCATGCTTAGGTTTCGTTAGCGTGAACAACATGGTGTTGTTCACGATAGGTGATCATTATTATCACTATGGTTAACATGGAAATAAAAGCAGGTGAAATGGTGACCGGGCAGGGATGTGGTTTGGTAGTGGTGGATGTGACAAGGGGTGTCCTGCGGCCAACAGGGCATCACTGGGTTACATTGTTTCCCTGTCCGAGTCGGTTAAGGACCGGTCGTTGCATTTGGATGGTTGTCAGGTCACAGATCTCCTTATCCCGAGCATATACTAGCGGATGGGGGCTAGAAAGACTTGTTATTCTCTTGTCATGGGTTCCGGCTCCATCCGAACCAACTGAAGGTGGATTATATATGGGTATTAGGAGGTCTAAGCACCGCGTGAGGGCGGGGGCTTAGAGTCCCAGTATGGACGGGGACTCGGTTCTCTTGACAGGAGGATAATGGGTTGGTCCCGTTTGTACCTCGGTACGGGCGGGGCGTGTGTTTTTTGGGGTACCCAGCTGGGCTACATTGATTCGTGAATCGCCGCGTAAGCGGTACGATATGACTTGATCCGGGCATCGTAGTAAGAACTGAAAGAGAAAAGGTGAATAATGATGGATTTGTATTGACCAACTCTTGTTTGAAAATAGCATAAGTACTTACATAGATGGTTAGCTGATAAACTAAAAGATGGCAAATAAAAGAACTGCAATAAGGATCCACTAGTAGTAATGCTTTTCTGCAAACTTGAACCAGTAGCCAAAAAGCCTATCATGATCCTTGGAGTCGGGAAATTATTCCCAGTCGGGTAAGTCTTGCGAGTACATTGTGTACTCAGGGTTTATTTTACCCCTGTTGCAGGTGCTGCTTGAGGCTTTGTGTGGAGGATCGTCTGCTGGGCTCAGATGGATCTTTGCTACGCTCGCTAGATATTTATTTCCGCTGTTTTAATTTCGCACTCTGAACTTGGTATTGTAATAACTTATTTCTGAAGACTATGTTGTATGGAATAAACTAAGTATTGTACTCGTTTTCATTATTGGATCCTGGGTGAAAATGTGAATGGTTTCGAGTTCTCCCATTGGGTGTGCTCGACAGAAACGGCTAGAATATCCGCTGGCGGAGTACTTAGTGCCTAGAGGAAGGCAAGTACCTTCGTTAGTGTGTTATTTTGGCCGGTTCTGCCACAATACAGCATTTGGGAAGATAACAGACAGCATTCAGAAAGAGCAAAAAACTACGAAAACAACCTCCAAGGTTACTAAACGAGACTACTCCTAGCTCTGCTTTAGAGCAAACCAGCAACCTTTCTAACTGGGCTCTCCCAGCTCTCAGGAAGTTTCAGAAGGAGAGTTTAACAGAAGGGATAAACTTCACCGCGCCACACTTCCATATATTACACAACCAACCAAAAGACAGAAGAACTAAAAAAAGCAGCTTCAGTGAATTAAGCTTTCATATCTTCAAGCGGGAGCATCACCCTGCCCATTCAAATCACCGTCTTGCAGCAGTCTTGCCTTGTCAACATCCTTCTTCTGGCGCTTCAAGATCCGGCTCGCAATCTGTAGCATGGTGTTCACTCCATCTTCAAGTTGCTTCCTATCAGCTTCAGAGTATAGCCCTGCCCAATATCTCATTAGAGCACACACATGGTATATGATCTCAATAGGGTTCTTGATGATAATTGTTTCGTGCTTTCCAGATTGCCCAACATATTGTCGCAATGCCGCACATATGATATTTCTTGCCAAATGGTAGCCACTTCTCGCACCATTTCCAGCATTGCTCTAGATTCCTTGGGATAGTTTTTGCACCAAAGCACATTGCTATCACAGCCCAAACCGATTTAGCCACAAAACATTGAAAGAAGAGATGAGGGATACTCTCCGGGCAATTGCAGAAATAACATTCGGGGTTCCCTTTCCACTTCCTCTTGAGCAAATTATCCTATTCTTGCCTCTGATGGATTCACTCATATTTTAGTCGGTAATAATCAAGCCAGTTTTGCATCTTCTTCTTTTCATACAGATCAACGAGTTTATTTGCGTTGTAAACCACCTAAATAGCAACAAGGAACATTTATTTTCCTTCCCTATCGCAGAACAATATTAAATCCGAGAAGAGTCTACTACTACTCTGGGACAAAAAGAAGATGCGTGAATCAAAACTGGTGTCAGATTGGTGCTATGCAAGAGTAGCGAACAAATCCAGTTGGGACTATCCGGATGGATTGGAAACTGTAAGAACATAGAAGGGAAAAAAGTTTGGGTGTAGGCTTGGATTTGGTCTCGAGCGATCGAAGCGAGATGGGGATAGCTTACCGGCGAGTTAGGATGGATCTCCGCTCGGTGTCAAGGGGAACTGCCCTCGTTGGACGAGTTGGGATGGATCTCCGCTCGGTGAGGTTCCAGGGGGTTGCGACGAGGCCGCGACGTCGGGGGAGGAGGCCTGCCGCGGGTGATGGTGCACCGGCCGGCGGCCTGGCGGTGATGGTCTCCCCCACGCAAATCAGAACAGACGGCGAGCGTCGCGAGTCGAGGGGACGGAGCACCAGGGTTGCCGCCCAGCCTGATCTCTGCGACCTTCTCCTCGCTTACCGCTCCATCGTGATGCGTGGGGATGGAGCACTGGGGTCGCCGCCTGGCGGTGATGTGTGCGGGAGCGGGGCAACAAGACCGCCTCCTAGCGGCGAGTGCGAGCGCGTGCTCGAGCAGAGGTAAGGCAGCCATGCGAGGTGGCAAGGCACCAAGTCTGCTCCTAGCATCGAGCGCGAGTGGGGCGAGGCCCTGGATCGAGCAGCCGCCGTCCACCTCCGCGCGCGCGTCAGCGGCGAGGAGCCTGCTGCGTGGGAGCATGGCTTATAACATCATGAAGCTTGCTCTGCGCTGGGCGGACGACCTCCTCGCCGGCTTCTTCCCGTGCGCCGCCACGCGCCAGAGGTTTCGCCGCTTGCCGCGCGCCGACCACGGAGACGTCATCGCTCCCGCCGACCACTACGGCGGCGGTGGCAGTGCCGTCGACTGCGGGAGGCAGCAGTTCAGCCCCGTGTCTGTCCTGGACTTGCACTTCGACGACGAATCTTCATCAGCGTAAGCACTCCTATGGCAGGGAGCAACGGGATATGAGCAGGGAGCACCGCAGTAGGGAGGCGAGCGTGAGTAGCAGCAGCTTGCGTCGGGCGCGGGCGTGAGTCACGGTCACGAGCAGGGAGTGCCGCGGCAGGGAGGCGAGCGTGATTAGTGGCGGCTTAGCGTCGGGCACGGGCGCTTGAGGCTGAGGAGGTTGACACAAGCAATCTTAGCCATCGGATTTGAGCGAGTAAGGAGAGAGAATGCTCAGTGCAAATCTAGACAGTCCATTTTGAAGATATTGTTCTTCTGGGTATACTTTTTGGGGTGGATGGAGAATGAGCTTCTCAGCGGGGGACACTTTTTGTGTGGATCTAGAAAATAAAAGGTTGGTTAATTAGTAGGGTAGATACGGTTTTGAATCATTTATATCTTGATTTTGACTTGAGGACTTTCGGATAACACCAATTAACTCATGAAATTTTGTATTGCACCCGTTGCAACGCACGGGCATTAACCTAGTATTAGTAAAATTTGTATCCCCAAATAAGTTTATTATGAAAACATATTAAGCGGTTTATCTCTACAACTAAAAGATTCAGATGTTATCGTCAGATTAGCAACTAATCGCCCCGCCCCCGTGATTAACCGTGCTAATCACCCCCGTCAACACCTTGCCCCGCTCGGCTCGCTCCGCGGAACCGCCGCCCACCCCGCGATTCGCCCTGCCCCACTTTTCTCTAGCGTGGAACCCCCGCCCGTGCATGACGCCCAGCCATTCAGCCCGCACCCAGCCGCTGCCTCGCTCCGCACGACGTTCGCGGAGGTGGAGGATAGGATCCGTGTAGGTGGCCCTCGCGCCATCGTGACCTCGAGCAGCCCCTGTGCCGACGCTGCCTCAACCGGTCCTGCGCCGCCGTGACCTCGACTGGCCTCTGCACCGTCGCCGGACCGAGCAGGGAGCGGCCTTGCGCCGGTACCGCCCCAAGAGGCCCCAGGTCCAGTGCACCGCTGCTACATCTCACCGGGTCTGCCTCAAGCACCACGACAGTGGAGAGGGGTCCATGGGGAGACCTCCTGATATTGGCAAGGCCCTGTGCGGAGCGGCCATGACAGCGGCGCCGACGGAGGCCTGGTGCGGCTTGGTGCCATGACGACGGAGGCAAGGCGCGCGACGACGCCCTATCAGGATCCACCCTCCATCGCTATGTAAGCTTGTTATACAACCCTTGCTGCCGGCGAGCCGGGACGCAAGCACGATCACAGGTGCATCGAATTCGTGAAGGATTGAGGAAAGGTTCCCTAACCAGGATCTATTTTTTTGTTTAATTTTTAGTCCTGGTCAGTATATTATCATTCAGATGAGCTCATAGATATTTTGTTCTCACCTAATTCTGTATGAATTGACTACTAATTATAAATGAAAACACAGGCCTTTTGCTCCCAACCATTGAGAGGTGTTGCACGTCGCCTCCATCCGTCATTGTCATTGGTGGCACCTCGCGTTGCAGCTGCTCGTCCCTCTCCAATTGTTCATTTAAGGCAACTGATGAGTCATGGATTTTCATCTACAGTGATGTACAGGTGGTAATGTTGCATGCTCACTCATCTCGGGGAGCTTGTCGATTAATGTTACTCGGTCTGATTCCACATGATCAGGTGACTGTTTGAAGTTGACATATATTATATTAACGAGTGTGTTCATACTGATTACTCATTTGGATGCCCAATTGATATGGGAGGCTGAGCCTCATTGTTTGTTTCCTACACTCAAATTGCTTAACACAATTCTGAAGTTTGCCGGTGTAAGCTCTTACTTACTTTTCTGTTGATTTTTATCAAATTCAGGCTGCACAGCGTGTGTAATGAGAATTCACTGGCGCCATTGATTAGCTATCTTTGGTGAGGTTATATCGCACAAAGCAATGACAACTCAATTCTGTATGATCATGATTTGTTATAACGATTCCTCGAAAAAGGCATTTAACAAAACTAAAGTTACTATTGATTTGCCATTGAATGCTGTAGGTGAATGTTAGTTTGTGGGATGAGAACAAAATTACCACTCATTGACGATGATTATACAGCTCAGCTAGAATTTGTTTACAAGTGACGTTCCCCTTAATTTTTGGCCAACTGAATTGCTATCATTGAATTGTGTAGGTGAATGTTAGTCTGTTGTAACGGAACTGACCAATTTATACGGATTTAAGTAAGAAAATCACCTGTCGAAGCAGATAAATTAACGTACTTGAGTCCATACAAACCCGGTAGTCTGTGAAATCATAAAGGATTTCAAACCAACTATCATACAAGTCAAGATCGTACAAGTTTAGCAGCCACAGTCACATATTACATAAAGTTCGCAACATCATCGAAATACATCGGAGTTTAAAACATAAAGTTATTACAAACCAAGTTCATAATAAAGTAGCGGAAGCAAATAGTTTGACACCACACACACTTTAATTCAACTACAGTGCCAGATAACGATCAGTCCAACAAAAGCATCAGATGAGACATATGGAGTGACCATGTCCATGGTCGTAACTATCGTCCATCGCTGGATAAAGACAGTTGATGTAGTAATCATAGTACATCTGACCATCTGCAACAACAATGGAAACAAAGCCCTGAGTACGAGAAGGTACTCAGGTAGACTTACCCATCTTAAACGAAAATAAAGTGACACCAAGGAGTATGCATGGCTTTCTTTTAGTGGGCTAACTGACTCATTTGCGAAAAGCATGAGTTATCATGAATAAACCATTTTAAGTATTAGCATCATCTTATTATAACCTGTTACTCTAGGTAAGCACCTATGCTATAGCAATCACTTGATTAACTATTAACATCAAGTTACCATCTCAGGTTTAGCATTTCCAACATCATCCACATAACCATCCGAGTTCCATCATCGTTACTACGATGCCGTAGCTCGAGTCAAGTGCTCACTATCTAGGAGCGATGGCGATTTGAATCGATTCCTAACCAGCTGGTGATTTATTCATCACACAAACCACGCTTCCCCCGTCAGAGTCGCTTAGATCAAGAATGACACTATTCCGGTAAACGTCGTGGGACAAACTGGGACCGCACTACCCAGGGGCCTCCCGACTGCCAGGAATCAGGCCCAGCCTGCCCTTGGGCTCACTCTTCGTGCCCCCGTCTTATTTCCTTCAGCACCAGTCTGCCAGCCCATGTAGATCCCGGCCCGAATAGTGCCACTAACTTCGCGGTCGAAAGGTACTTTATTCGGCCAGCTAAATGTGAGGCATGCATTCAATATGACAAGAGGGACGAGCAACGATCGGTCCTTAACCGACACAGACGAAAACTATAAGCACCCCAGAACCCTGTCTGGTTGCCCAAACATTTATTCCGCCCAGTCTCCAATTATCCATCAACACTTGGTTATTTTCATGATAGCATTTATAACTAAGGTATTCAGGTAGTCACCTATAGTTGCCTGGTGACAAGAAATCACCGACTGCTACCGGTTTAAGCAGGGCTAAGCATTTATTCGATCCTAGACCTAGCAGGGTAACGGATATAACAAGGTAGACAAGGATATAATATATGCATCAACGGTTTCACTCAACTCCTATAACTTAATGCAACAATATATAGAACTTATATAATTAATTGTTTATAAAGTAGGAGACTTAGAATGCTCCAGGGCTTGCCTCTTTCGAATGAGCTAGGCTGGTGGTCCACGCACTCCGGGAGTTCCTCGCCTGGCTCCTCGTCCTCGAGCACCTCCTGTGCCTGGATCTCCTGCGGATCTGCTCCCGCCTGCTCTTCTGGCACCACTACCGAAACTTCCTCCTGCGATCCTGTATGATGCATAGGTATGTGTGATTATGAAAGTCGTGCATAAGATGGAATGATACATGATGAGCAAGTGTGCATGCATGTAGATGAGCAAATCTCATTTCTATTTTATCGAGTAGGTGCAAATCTTCTCTCCGGTAAAATAAAGCATGTAACTAACAAGACATGCCTACGTATCACACATCACTAATATGTTAATCATACCAGCAGGTTATTTAGTGCTTCAAAGATACACCAAAGCAATATATTTTAACTAAATATGCATTAAGGAATCTTAATTAATTCTATTTTAAACAAGGCTTGAATAGCACCCTATATTTCCTAAGCTCATAAAAAATCTGAAAAAATTACAGTAGCCTCATTATATCTACTGGAGTCTATCATAAAATTTTCACTTCAATGGGATAAGTATAACAGCCTATACTAAAAAGGCAAAAAGCATAGTAATTAAGCACATGAAAATACTTTGCACTATGAAAAGTATCAAACAACAGGTTTCATGTTTTTCCACACTCTACACAGCATAGGAACACTGTAGAAAAAGTTTCACAGGCATGTATTATTCATATTTTTAGCCCTAGCAATTTTACAAGAAATTATCATTTAATCCACCAAAATTACTTAGCCATTGTCTTCCACAGAACATGCATGTCATATATTTATCACAGAAAGTACAGCACAAAACTAGACTAACAAAATTGGAACCACATTTTTCTGACCTATACAGAGTTACTTATGTATTTTCTAAGTTTACAACAATTTAAAGGATTAAATAAAGCTATACAGAAAAGTATCATAAAAATGACATGCACTATTTTTAAATTGTAGATCTAGTCAAAAGAAGCACTACCAATTTTGTTTCACTCAATTTGGACATGCATAGCTCAAGATATAGATTTTACAAGCATTTTCCTATTTTTTGGAAATCATTTAAAAAAACAAAACCGAACCCTATCGCTACGTGCACCCGGTGCTGTGCACACACAGGCGCCGACAGTTGGGCACCGAGGTCAGCTCGGTCCCACCTGTTGGCGGCACAGAGGCAGGACGGCCGCTGACCAGCCGGGATCTTGCCGGCGGCGAGCTCCCCGGTGGCCAGGCCGGCACCCTGAGTAGCCTCTTGACGACGCGAACCCAGTGGAGCAACAAGCGCGGGCGGAGATGGCCTATGGCGGCGGCGCCACGCACACCGGCGAGCGGCGGCGCATGCCGACGGTGTGCATGCCGTTTTCGGCCACGGTACGGCGCGACGAGGTGCGCACGGGGTTTGCGCGGCCACGATGAGCTTGTTGCGCTACTCAGAGGGGAGAAAGGGAGAGCGGAGGAGCTCCGACCACAGCGGGGTGGGCTCCGACGAGCGGTGGCGGAAAGGATCCGCCCAAAATCTGGTCGCGTACCAAGACGATGACAGCGGCGAGCGGTGCAAAAGGAAGAGCGCTCAGAGGCGGGGTTGCTGGCAAGAGCAATTTGGCGGAGGTGGAGCAGCGATGGCGAGCTGCGCCGGCGGAGGCGAGCTTGGCGGCGGCAATGGAGCGGTGGCCGCGCTGCTGCTGCTCTAGGGCGAAGGCGAGGCGGAAAATGAGCAGGAGGGGGAAAGCGGGACGCTGGGCTACTGGTTATGGCGAGGCGAGGGACGGCGGGGCCCGCGGCATGCCACCCGTACGCCGTCGCCGGCGAGCGGCGGCCACGCGGCGGTCGTCCCCTGTCCCCGGTCGGGACGGGCGCGGGCGCGGGCGTGCGGGAGCGGGCGCGCGGAGGCAGGCCGGGCTGGCTTGCCGACTAGGCTGAAAGCGGGGCGGCGGCCCGTTTATGGAAGGAAATTCATTTTTCATTTTATTTTTCAATAACAGTCCCCAAATTCTATTTTTGAGCAAGAAAAATGTATTTTCAAGGTGGGACCCAAAAACAAAAGTTTGTTTAAAATTTTATGCTCTACAACTTTGCCAAAAGGAGCAAGGTCAAATTCCAAATAGATTTTGAATTAGAGATTTAAAGTCAATTTAAATCAAAACCCTAATTTTGGAAGATTATTTTTAAAAGCGAAATTTGAGAAAATAGTTAATATAAACTTTGCTCCAAATTGCATCCCAAATAATTCTAAGTTGTTTAAGGGATCAAAAAAGTACACACAAGGCATAACAAGCATCTATATAGCATTAAATCTATTGAAACGAAACACTGCATTACATGTTTCATTAGCATGTTTCACTCTTATATTTCATGTGATGCTTATGTATGCATAATGATGCTTATGCTCATGATCTGCAAATGCTAATGCAAGCTTAACACCAGGGTGTTACATCCAGGCTTCCGACAGTGGTTGTGCATTTGTGGAGTGGTTGTCCAGGCTCAGAAGTGAATGTTGTGGTTGCTGCTGCTGTGACCACTCCAGCATTAACTGTTTTGCATGAAGAAAACTAGCAGCTGCCGGTGACTGTAGAAGAAGGGCAACCGAACAGGTTCAGTATGTTGGCCACGCGCATCTACTACCTCAGCTACTAAAACTTCAAGCTCGTCACCAAGCTGCTCTTTGACATGCCATGGGAGTAAGTTGTGGTTCATGTTCTTTGCACATTTGGGAGGTCATTCTTGATGTTGACCTTTGGACCATAGATGGATGTTGTAGGCTATCAATGCTTCAGTGAAAAGGATTAACAACGAGGGTGACCGGATGCTCGTCAGCAACAGCAAAGCCAATGGTGAAGCCTTTTGTTTTAGGCTTTGGTTGCAAGGTCATAGTGCTACTACTAGCATAGTAGGAGAAGCTGATTCTAGGGGGATCAAGGCAGTTGTTTGCAGTCTGTGTCATTATAAATTGTTACCATTTTACCAATGCAAATGCTACATTATTAATAAAATTCAGTAGAAGATGGTATATGATAGAAAATGAGTCACTGCAGGTCAACAAAACTTTGAAAATGTTGGTCCAATAGTTGCCTTCCCGTATTTTATGATGTGTTCAGAGGCAGCTGGAGTCGATGAGGCAGAGCTGAAGAGCAGGCTACAAGCAGGTTACTGCTGCTAAGAGAGGCTTCTGGTGCATGTTCCATTTGGTTTAGTGGTTATTTAGATAATTTTTTTTGTGTGTATGTCCAACATCTGGTCCTTTATTCCCTAGACACCCTCACTGCAGTAACAATTTGATCGTAAAATGAAACTAATCAATATCAATCTGGATTTATCTATGAGAAGTTTTGTAGACAATTTTAATTCCTTTCAGGTCTCATCTATTAGACGTTTTGATTCATGAAAGATGATAGAAATGACATACTAGACAAGAAATGGTGGGAAATGCAGGAGCAACGTCACCAAGTTGTTTCAGTACTTACCGTTGGACAAGTTGGTCCAAGGGAAACTTGTATTCAAGTTCAGTAGATCTTTGCAGTGTATTTCTAATTAGCTACTGAACACCAAAGAATAAGGATCCATGGACAGGAATTTCTCTGATGTATTTTTTTCTTTTATTTAGTATTTAGTTGTATAAATATGCTTCACCAATCACAATAATTTCTGTTATTGGGTTGTTTGCAGCTATATTAACCGACATGAAACTGCTATGTTCATTTAACAGAGAAGAGTGTATGTTGCATTAATAATGTTTGGACACATGCTAACATGGTCTAAAACGGCTATATTTGTTTCTACATTATTTAAATAGCATTATGTACATTATTTACAAGTTACTGGTAGATGTCTCATATCTGTTAACCCTAAGAAGGCCAGGCTGATGCTAATAATAATAGCATATCTAAATATATTTTCTGATAATAGCTTGTTTGTGTTTCGCCCTAGGAAGGCCGGAGTGATGGATATCTTTTTTCTCTCTTGGCGTCTTTCTATTTTTTTCTCTCTTGCTTATGTTTAGAGCATTGTATGTTATCAGCTTCCAGTGGTAATGGTGAGGTTTGACAACTTCAAGGAGGTGCTGGGCTCGATCAGTTTGGAGTTTGGAGAGCTGGTCTCGATCAATTTAGAGTTTGGAGCTGTTCAACATTTTTTGAAATAGAAGCTTTATTAACTGAAAAGGGATGTTAGCTCTGGGCTCCCTAGGTCCCATACGATGGCAGCCACGAACAGCCTCAGCACTTAGAAGCACAGAAGAAAACCGGGCCAAAGCCTCAATATCTGGAGCCAGAGCCAATATTCATTGATCCTTGTTGCGCACTAATTTTTTGAACGCCATCATCTTTTTTTTTCTTTGTAACCATTAATTACCTCAACAGGGATTTGGTTATGAAAAGAAGAATAATTTGATTGCGTTAAATTGTTTGATCTGAAAAAAGTATTGCAATTCTGTGCTTGTACTACTTTATGAGAATACGTATAAGATAACAAGAATCTTATGTGGATCTTTCTGGTTTTGAGTGACAAGTTCACCGTAATTGTGTGCTTTTGTGCTAATGAGTAATAGTTTTGGCTATAAACATAATGTTAGATCCTGCTCTAAAGGGTTAACACATGTTTAAACTTTAATTGTCATGGTGTTTTTTGCTTTGTAATGTATGGGCATATAAAAATTTTCATAGGAGGAATTTAACAAATGAGCAACGACGCAACACCCAAACTCAGGAGCATATTGAAGCAACAAATGAAAGACGGTGGGTGAAACATTAGTCTGAGTAAGTTCACACAAAGAGATAAATAAAAAGATGTAAAGAAATTGTGGGTGCAACAATCTGAATGACTACTCCAATCAATTGACATAAAAAACACAAAGTATATTTGAAGTATGTTTTGTCTATGTGATTCTACCTATATATCACCCGTAGATGTTTCAAAAAAAAAAATCACCCGTAACCACGCACGGGCACTCAAGTAGTCTAATATAATTAATAATTATGCACTATAAATATTAATATTTCCTTGTATGTTTTATTAAAGTTGAAAATATTTGGCTTTTCGGAAGTGAGAAAATATTTGACTTTTTGGAAGTGAGAACGATACTTTTTATAGGCCGAGGACGTATATGATATACGAACTGTCTTCTAAATAATTTTATTTTAATATATATTTTTGAATCCGGATCAATTCATTGCACACTCGCTGACAAATCGTCAGCAACCTACAGGAACATCGCACGAAATGTGCTCCTCCCCCTCAACACACGACAGACCCATAACAGCGAGCTCATGCGCCGCTTTGTTACAAAAGCGAGGCCTAAAAACACATTGAAAATTCAGAAAATTTGACTCAACTAAGAACTTCGACTCCTCCACTGAGCCACCCGCCGAAGATAGTTTATTTTAACACGCTGACACAGCCCGGCTGACCCGCGCCGCCTGCCCGGCTGAGGGTGAGGGAGAGCGCCGCCGGGGAAGTAGTCGCCCGCGCTTGTGCGGGACAGGAGCAGACACAGCCCCACCCTTCTTCCTCCTCCGCTATCGCTGCATCCGTCCAAAGATTCCGGAAACCCACCCAAACCCCGCACTATGCAGTCCCTCGCGAAACCTCGGTCGCTCGAGCCTCTCCACCCCCTCGCCGTCCACCTCCAGTCCATGGCGTACGTGAACGTGACGATGCGGCGGAAGAAGGACTCCTCGTTCGATGCCGTCCCTGAGCTCTCCCACGCGCGCGACATCCGCCCGCTTGTCTCCCTCGCGCGCATCCTCTCCACGTCTCCCACCCCCGTATCTGCGGTCTCCAAGCTCGGCCCCTTGCTCGAGACCCCCGACCGCCGGGTCACCGCTTTCCTCCGCCGCTTCCCCGCCGCCTTCGTCGAGTCCGTGGGGCAGCACAACATCCCCTGGTTCCGGCTCTCTGATGCCGCCGCCCGACTCCTGCGGGAGGAGCGGGACGTCTTCGCCGCCCGCCGTGCCGATGTCTGTGGCCGCCTGCGCCGCGTCGTCCTGATGAGCCCGCGCCGCCGCCTCCCGCTCCGCGTCGCGCAGGGCATGCTCTGGCATCTTGGCATCCCGGAGGACTACTTTAAGGACCTGGATCACGACATTGCACAGGATGGATTCAGAATTGTAATTTCCGAAGATGGCGAGGATGGGAGGGAATTGGGGCTAATCGACGATGGCAAGGACGAAGAAATGCCTCTGTCAGTTCTCCAGCTGAATGCTATGAGGAAGTTGGGGTCAGTGGAAGAGGTGTCTGTCCCGCTCTTCCCGTCAAAGGGTCTTCGGTTGAAGCAAAAGATTAAGGACTGGTTGGAACGGTTCCAGAGGCTACCTTATGTATCTCCATATGAGGATTTCAGCCACATCAATCGGGGTAGTGATGTTTCAGAGAAGCGGGCAGTCGGGGTGCTCCATGAGCTGCTTAGTCTGTTTGTGACATGCTCTGCTGAGAGGCGGCGATTACGCTGCCTCCGTCAGCACCTGGGGCTACCACAGAAATTCCATCTTGTGTTTGAGCGGCATCCGCATGTGTTCTACTTGTTGTTAAAGGAGAAGACATGCTTTGTTGTCCTCAAAGAGGCGTACATGGCTGGGGAAGACACTGCAATTGAGGAGCACCCCATGTTGGAAGTGCGTAAGAAGTATGTTGAGTTGATGGAGCAGTCACGGGAAATCATAAGGTGCCGACGGAGCGGGAAGCCTATGGAACTGGAGTTCAAGGTATGTGGGAATAGCTGAGAAGAAGGATGGGAAATCATGTGAAATATAACAAGAATGAGGGTATCTACTCTTGGTAGGAACCAGTTTATTGCTTTTTATTTGCAGAGAAATACATGAGTGTTGAAACAGGTTGGTGACTATTAGATTTAAGCTGCATTCTTATTTTCCAGTTGTTCATTACTTTACTGTATATTATTGATGTCTCAATCACACAAAAGTCATAGTTTCACCACAGATTTCTGATTTCCAGGTCTTCGACTTAACTTGTGTCAATCGATTCTTACTATCGTGCAGATGCGATTCCTCAGTTAACCCCAGAGAGAAAAGACAAAATTGACCCATCTAAGACGGCTAGAGCCTTGGAACCAAAATAGATCATTGGCCTCCAGATTTTGCATCAAACCTATTTTGGGGTTTTTTGGGGCTATCACATGCTGTGTCATATATGCACAGCATGTCTTTCCGATGGTACTTGGGAACTATGTTCTTTGTAGTGTTAACGAACCTGTGATGATTGTTATTCGTCTTGTATTGTAGCCTGCTGAGACATCCTATGATAGTCTCTTGCAAGAATCAAAACAACTATGGTTGCTTGTAAAATTGCCTACGAGTATAAAAAAGGCAAATACTGCAAAACAAATGATTCGATTAAAAGATTGTAGTTTATCTATATGTTATAAAGTCAGTACACACTCTTCATATGTATAAAGTCAGTACTATTGTAACATATGCAGTCTGGGAAGGAGATTTATGTCTATCGTTTACAATTTGTTCTTCATCAATAATGGTGTGCAGGACGTTACTGGGCTTTCTCTGCATTAAAGCATAGTAGAAAGCATTAACCAAATTGTTACTGGTATGAGAAGGAGCTTGTAGAGTGCTCACTGATGGAGGGAACAGTGGCTGCAATGGTTGGCTAATGGATGCTGCATTTGACTTTATCATAAAGAATGGAAGCATTAATATTGAAGATGATTACCCTTACAAAGACGTGGATGGAAAGTGTGACATCAACAGAAAACAGTACATTGTCTAACCCCCTTCATATGGTTGCCTCCTTTGATGCGGTTGCTGGTTAACTCACATTCAGATTTGTACATTGGTCACTGCATCAAAGCAAATTTAGCTCATGGTGTGGAAAACATCTTGTACAGTTTGTCTAATATTTTGATGAACATGAACTGCCAGAGGTCATTGGAAACTTTTAACCACACCTTTGGCTATGCTTAAATGTTTGTGCTTTTGGATGGATTATCTCAGCTCTGTAATGATGTATCCTCTGCTACCCATTTTCTTCACTTGCATAGTTCGATACATGTTTATGAAATAAAGCGAAATCTTATCCCAATATCCCTGTATTGTTTGTGATTCCACTTTATGAGTCACAGAGAAAATCACTATACAAGGTGGAAAGAAAGCTGCCACTTGCCTGTGTTTCCTGCAGCTTACTGATCCTAGTCATAAAAAAAGAATATTTGATGCTTAATGCTCCAAAACATACTTTCTTACGTGTATTATTTTTCTTACTGATAGGCAACATAAGCTTGAATAGATATTTTTTTATTTGTCAGTCACTTGCTGGAGATTGTCATGTTTCAGAGTAAGAAAAGAAATTATGTATTTCTCTCTTCTATATTTTTCCCCTGGGACGTGGGTTGTTTTCTTAGTGCCATGATGCAGTTACATGGCATTGATATTCTTGTCACATGAAGTCATGAAGAACTGATGCTGCTTGCATGAATTTATACATGAAATAAAGTCTTTCTCCATTACTGCTCTAAAAATAATTTTGAGATTGCAATACTTGGGTTATGCAATAAATTGATATATGTGGATTAGCACTTTGGTAATTTTGAAACATCAATTACACTTGGGATTTGGCCTTCAGTGTTCAGTATTCGGGAATGGGATGAATATACTGGTGATGGCAATCGGTGGTTCTGGTTCATTCCCTGGTTGGTACCTCTTTTTATCCCTGCTGCACATCAATATTTCTCAATTAAGATACTATATATGATGAACTATAAGTCTAGTACTTCCTGTTTTGCAGGGCGCGGAAACTTGAAATAGTGCTGAGAAGTGATTAGAAAAATCATTGATGAATTTGTTCACCATGCAGAATGTGAATCTTTACTGAATTTGTCCCACCAAAGGAGAAAATCAGGACCGCACCTGTCTTTCACGTCGAAGTTCAGAAATCAGGGACGTATGGTTCTCGATGTTTTGAGTTAAGGAAGGAATCCTAGATTGCATTTTTATTCTGGGAAAGATGCAGTCTTTGTTAATTATCAAGATTTAGTGAGAGCTATGCACTGATTCTCGCGGTTGTCCAGATATAGCAAATGACTGTTCACTCATAGTAGAAAATTGTTCTTAATTAATCGTTCAGGATTCTTCGAATGGACCAAATGTTTACCTGAAGTCATCATTAGATCTAAACTGGTAGTAACATTACTAACGGGAAATTAATGAATATAAGCAAATTACTAACCTGTGCTCTTATTGTCACACACTACGAGGTTCTGATTTTCTTTCTAGGAGTGACGTGCCCGCGTTTTCCAATAGCCTGGGCGCTTCTTTGTAGTAAACAAACAAAAGAGACGGGATCCTCTTATCTGTAATTCATAAAATGCATACTCTCTCCGTCTCAAAATATCTGTCGTTTTTCCTTCTCGAGAAACAACTTTGACAAAATTTATATTAAAAAATATTAATATTTATGGTATATAATTGGTATAATTGGAAAGATCTTAAAATCTAGTTTTTTAATAAATTTATTTGGAGATACAAATATTGTACGAATTTTCTACAAATCAAGTCAAACTTGCGACACGAAAACCCAAAGCGACAAATATATTGGGACAGAGGGAGTATGTTTATAGGAAGAATGCAAATTTGGATTTTAAACTTGTGAGTCCTGTAAATAGTTCAACATCATTTCTCCAACTCCACCATTTCGCTGATTTATAGATTAACCAGTCTCTAAGATTGTTCGTGTAATATATATATATTTTTTGAAACAGTGTAATATATTTTCTTATTACTGGAGGGACCCTTCAGTCGATTATCGATACAAAAATGGTGTGCTCTGCAATTCAAAAGAAAATGAATATGGGCCACAGTTCCAAAATGTCCATAGTGGCCCAGCTGCAACCACCGTTACCGAGCCAGCCCACCGCCCACGGCCCACTACGTACTCATTTTTCTCCACATCCCTTCCCTCTGACGCTTCACAGTCACAGCGGTGCGCACCGTCTCGTCTTCCCCGGTTTTCCCCGCCCCAAACCCTCCCCAAAACTCAAACGCCACCGCCTCCCGTCCCGTCCCGTTCCGTCCGGCCGTCCCCAGCCCACCACGCTTCTCGTTCTCGACTATGTCGGTTGCCGACGGGGACGACGACGAGGCCTTCCTCCTCGCCCTCGACGCCGCGGAGGCCGCCGCGCTGGACTCCTCCAAGCGCCGCCGCCTCTCCACCACCTCGTCCTCATCGACCCCCTCAACCCCACCCGCCACCCCTGAGGGGCCCTACCTGGCCGCGCTCAAGGGAAGCCACAGCTCCACCTGGAAACAGCAGATGCAAGGCCTTGGCTATGCCCACAAGCAGCCCCACGGCTCCAAACCCCTAGCCCCGGGTACCGGCGGGACCCAGGTGGCGAGCGGATCGTGCTTCAAGTGCGGGGACCCCGGGCACTGGGCGCGGGACTGCCCTCAGTCGGTGCCGAACACGGGCGGAGGAGGTCAGATCGGCGTCGGCGTCGTCGGCGGCGGTGGATATGTGAATGCGGACATGAAGGTGGAGGACAAGGCGTGCCCCTGCGGTGCCGGGACCTGTCTCGTGCTCACTTCCAACACGCTGAAGAACCCCGGTCGCAAGTTCTACAAGTGTCCGATGCGGGTGAGTGTTTTGAATCAGCTGACCACATGGCCCTGAGCACGCAATTACTTGCCGATGCTAATTTGTTTGGTCTGGCATGTGCATGTTGTAATGACTTGGATGTACTTGTTGTTTTGTGTGGTCTCTGATGGATTTTATAGGCCTGTAGCGATTTTTGGGTCCCCTTGCTGGTTGGTCGAAGCAGTCGTGTGCTGTGACTGTGGCATGTTGATTTGCTGCTCTAGCATTAGGACCAGCGATTATTCCCTACACGATCCTAGGACCTGTTTGGTAACTTAGTAATCTTTTTACAGCTGAAATTTGTTAGACCTGTAATTCCTTGTGCATTAGGAATCCCTTGTATCCACTTCTGCCTGTAATTTGTTATTTGGATTGCGGAGAGGTAGAAACAAATCTGCGTCACGGCAATAGCAGCTAGTGACTTAAACAGACAGTAACCAAAATAGACAGTAAAAGCAAATGACGGTGACCAAAGTAGCATAAGGAACAATGATGTGAAATTGATGTCAGTTTGGGTAAATGATGTAATCCTCAGGAGCTATCAAGATCCCCTATTGATATGGAATTGGAGCTCAGAGTCGGAATATCATATTGGTGCTCAAATTTTCACATCAGAACATCAAATTGGATATAATCGAAGAAAATTCAGACATAAGCAAAGAGCTAAACATATTCAGAAAGGAGCATGATAGCCTGAAAATGAGCGGTGGTCTTGGCAGAGAACCTGAATCCCTTGCAGCTCGCCATGAGGAAGGACCAAGCATAGATGGTGTCTGCTCTGTTCCCTTGTTGTGTTGCACTCGATAGTGCCATGGTCTTCTCTATAGGTCGCCCATCGCGCTAGCTGGCTGCTGAGGTCACAACTTGTTGGCCCTAAATTCATGCTTGGTTTAGTTTTCTCTGGATGCATGTCCTTGGTTTAGGAGCACTCTTTGTACGTTTTCCTCCATGGGGTGTGCACATGATCCGAAGCTTTACTAGTGCAGTAGTGTCGGATACTTAGATATGGGTTCAGGGGTACATAAGCTTGCTTGTGTGTTGTGAGTGATGGCACATGATATAACTGTAGAACACTTTTGATATGTTGTACTAGCACTTGAACGTGAATATCATATGCTGTGTTATAATAATTTTATAACTTATGTTCTTATTATTGCTTAATCAGCTTGTTAGTCTTATATATTTAGATGGCCTCATCTTTTCAGTTGCTTAGTTTTATTTTATTGATTACTACGTTATTGCTTGCCAGTTTAATGACAAATTGTGTATCTTTGTAATTTGTATTGTTGGAATGGTATTCTCAGATGTCTGTTATCTTAGAATGAATGTCTCCACCTTTGTAATTGCTGACATGTCTGTCATCTTAAAAGTACCTACCAAATCAGCTTGGGTTTCCAATCATTAACCAGTCATTTTTTTTTCTTTGATCACAGGGAATTTCTTTTGACGAGTTAGATTATTAGGTGACTGTTTGGCTCTAGAAAAATTGCATCACTACACAAAATAAGTTTTTTGTTTCATTTTACTTAGGTCAAACTTGCATGGGCATCAGATGATCATAATAAGATGTCCTTGCTGACAGTGGCGGATCCAGGACGATCTGGTAGGAGGGTTGGCTACCAAGAGGCAGAGATTCACATACGTATATGCATATAGGATTAGGCATAATGTGTGTGGTTGCAGTGTTCCACTGGTGTTCAATTGGTTTTTAACATCTGAAAAGATGTGCCAGCCAAAATTCTGTTTTGATCTGTTAGATGATGCATACATGCACATGCGATATTATAGTTACATATGGCTAATATAAAAAGGACATCTGAATCTTAGGCACGATGAAAGGCAACTTTCTTCTTGTTTCCATTTATTTTTCCTGTTTTGGCTCACCTATGCTGAAATTGCTGATGCTATTTACTTCTTATCTGACCATAAGGATGGGGGTTGCAACTTCTTCGAGTGGTGTGATGCTCCATCTCCCACCCCTGCAAATGCACGAAATAACATGGTTTTACCCTCAGAGACATCAGCAACAGATATGCTTTGCCCATGCGGTGCTGGAACTTGCTTAATTCTCACCACGAAGACAGGGAAAAATGTTGGGAGGCAGTTCTTTCGCTGCCCACTGAATCAGGTAAACTCAGGCTTTTCATTAGTTCGCCAATGCTACCTGAATTCATGATATTTTGCCATTACCAGATAGTGGCCCATACTGGTTTGTCGTTCTGGAAGAACTTGGTCCCTTTTATCTGACACAACTTGTTTAATAATAACATTGAACATCTGCAATCCTCCTCCTTCCTGAATTTGAGTAATCAACTAATTATGAGATTTTTAACTTGTTTAATACTAACATTGAACATCTGCAATCATACTCCTTCCTGAATTTGAGTTATCAACTAATTGTGAGATTTTTATTGCAGGATACCACTGTTATAAATTGTATAGATAGAAGTTGTAGTGATTTGCACTGTAAACTGGGATTTTGAACAGTTTATCTTGCAGCTGTGACTCATTAGTTGGATCTCTTGTATTACTTTATTACTTTAATAGATAACAGAAGATGCAGACAATATGATAGTTACTGTTGCAGAATGTATTTATCAAATAGCTTTCAGTGGGCAACATCAGAGATTTGGATTTTCAAAGTACTAACTGTTATGGACGCTGTTGGGATCGAGAGGAGAGAGTCGAGGGAAACGGCGGCGACGGACGCGCTACAGTACCCGCGGCGCTACAGTTCACGCGGTACTGTTCACGCGAGAGACGAGGAACGGCGGCTAGGGCTGTGAGATGCGCTGGGAACGCCGGCCGCGGGGCTTCGCCCACGGCCGGCAAGAGAGAAGGTTTTTCCTTCTAATCTCTTGCTTGATTAGATTGATACATCTACTCTCCTTATATAGAGAGGATTTCTTGACTTACAAGCAAGGGTTACTTGACCCCTAAGCAAGCGACTAATTAACCCTAACGGGCTAAGGCCCAATAGGCCCTTGACTCTTCTAACACTACACCCCACCTGGACATGCAGCTCGTCCTCGAGCTGCAACCTAACTCGACTCGACACAAACCTATCACTTAAAAACAAGCCTTTTACATCTCGGCTTATTTTATTGACCTGAAATAGACTGCGACTCTTTATTTTTGATTTTTTGGAGACACAGCGGACACCCTCCGCGTGATGGACCTGCACGTGTGTAGCCACCTGGATCCCATGGAGCCCATCGGAACGAGAGGGGTGTACGGGTAGAGCCACCTGGAATTAGTCGCGATAGCGACCAGCGGAGACGTCCTCGCGGCGGCCGACAGCGGAGTGCAGTGGCGCTAGGTAGTGCGTCCCCGCCGGTGACAAGGAGGGGAGCGACTCCCCTATCGCCGCTGCCGCAGAGTTGGAGGTCGTTGCGAGCGGGAAAAACACCATGCTCGTGCCTGAAGACAGCAGCGGGTCGGCGCGGTTGCTGGTGGCCGTCCCACGGGGCGAGGTCGCGCTCCGCTGAGCTGAGGTCGACCGTCGCCAAGGCCGCCTCGTGCATAGGCTTGCGCATCTCCTGCAGCAGCCGACGTGCTAGGAGGCCGCGCGCCGCAGCCTGTAGCCGCACCGCCGCAGACACCTTACAGGAAAGCATCTTCCCTGCCGGCTCCATCGTGATGTCCATCGCCTGCTCGATCTGCTGCAATATTGGCTGCACCGTTGGCTGCAAGTCCTGGAACGACAGCAGCGTCGTGCCGTAACTTGGCATCACGTAGGGGACAACCGGTGGCAGAGAGGCCACGCCCGATTGCGACAGCAGCCAGCTGGCTGGTTGCAGTGGCGGTATGCCGAGGTAGGACTGGATGCCTGCCACCATCTTGCCGAGGTCGAGGACAGCCGCCGTCAGCTGCTCGTTGGTCATCACGCCTACGGCCAAGGAGGACGCGCCCACGGTCATTTGCAGCAAGGACTGCGAGACCATGGCGGACGTGGTGACCGTGGGTAGCGGCGTGGTTGTGCCCGGCGGAATTTCAGCGGAGAGGGGCGGCACGGTGGTGGAGGGCAGCGGGATCGACATGGCCAAGTCCGATACCAGGTTGTTATGGACGCTGTTGGGATCGAGAGGAGAGAGTCGAGGGAAACGGCGGCGACGGACGCGCTACAGTACCCGCGGCGCTACGGTACCCGCGGGTACTGTTCACGCGGTACTGTTCACGCGAGAGACGAGGAACGGCGGCTAGGGCTGTGAGATGCGCTGGGAACGCCGGCCGCGGGGCTTCGCCCACGGCCGGCAAGAGAGAAGGTTTTTCCTTCTAATCTCTTGCTTGATTAGATTGATACATCTACTCTCCTTATATAGAGAGGATTTCTTGACTTACAAGCAAGGGTTACTTGACCCCTAAGCAAGCGACTAATTAACCCTAACGGGCTAAGGCCCAATAGGCCCTTGACTCTTCTAACACTAACTCATGGCTCATTTGTCTTCTCCTTTTGCTCTCATGGCTGAACAACTTGTTTACTTTTGGGCTATTCTTTAATCTTGACATCATTGCATAATTATTACTGATGATGGTAAAAATGGCTTGCTTACAGTTAAAGTTACACATGCCATTACCCTGATAATTGTTGACTTTTGTTTTTGCAACAATTTCCTGTTGGCTGCCTGGTATAATAGTGCATTTCATGTCTTGGTCTTGCTAGTGGTAATGAAAGATATATCCTTATCCTATATTGTTTGTGTTTAAACTACATGGTAATATTGTGAAGAATAACATTGTTTTCTTGTTATGTTTAAAGCTGCCATGTTGTTCGACCAGAACTAGGGATCTTAACAATTTAATTTATTGTCATGTTTGCTTTGCATACTAAAAATGGCCAGTTGTTGCACTAACTAAATAATACTCGCCACTTTTTAAAAAGAGGTAAAGCAGTGATTCAATCCTAGTTCCTAGATATTGTTCCTTTCTCTTAGTGGAGCACTTAGTTATATCTGTATCTTCATGCAATAGCAACTGAACATTTTTTTTTTATTTTAACTCATGTGATATTCCATGTCCCATCATATCTTTTCCTTTATTAGTTTTATAATGTAGCCACATTTCCCCCCCTAACTTGGGGCATTTCATGTCTCTTTCTGGTGCACGACGGCGACAAATCACCCAGGGTGGTGGCTCTTGTGGCTTTTTCAAGTGGTGTGACGAGCAACAGCCCCGGGTAGGTGCACCACTGCAAGCTTCACCGCAATACCAAGCGGATTCCATGTCAAGCATCCAAAACCCCAGCCAGAGGAGCTCGTCTTCCTGTTTCAAGTGCGGCCAGGAGAACCACTGGGCGAGAGACTGTCCGAATCAATCGTCGGATCCTTATCCTGACAAGGGTGGGAGGCCAATAACCTCATCGAGCTCACCTGGTGCGTGCTACAACTGTGGTCGCGCTGGTCACTGGTCCCGCGACTGCCCAACCTCGAATAGTGGTGGTGGTGGTGGTAGTGGTGGTACCGGCACCAGCCGTGCCAAGTCGTCCTCTGCTTTGAGCTCGTGGAATAGTCAGAGATACTGATAGCTGGCTCCTGTGAACTCAATTGAACTGACACGGACATGCTGTACGAAACTTGGACCATTGCCCCCACGCCACGTGTTGCTTCGGTACGTGTTCATGTCGATGCCTTTTGCTACTCTACGCTATCGCTATGTAAGAGATAACTGTGGCTGTTCTCTGTCTTCACCCTCACCCTGTTTTCTATCTCTGTCGAACTTGGGTCTACTGTTTTATCTACTCTAGGAATTTGCACTTATATCTGTCCAAGGAAAACCATAAACTTCCATGCTTCTGTTCTGTTCTTAACTTTTTATGTCCTTTTGAAGACTTGGTTTAAGATATTTATGGTGATATGAAGTACTCCTAGGCATGAGGCATTTTTGAAGTTTATATACCCTGTGGACCTTGTGAGGTCGACCCCAGCCTCTGGCAAGGCCAAAATGAAACAGCCTTTAAAAGTTGTGGACAGTAGTTCAGTTGTGTTGGTGAACTTAATTCGTGCACCCATTGTACCATTCTTAGGACCCAACTATTAAAGGTTACGAGCAAAGGCTCTGGGCCTCTGACTGGCCCAGCGCAGCGGATGCTATTGCTGCCCGCTCAATGCCGCAGAAGCACATGGTTTAGCGCTGGCGCGGCAAAGGAACATCTCATCTCCTGGTATTAGTAGGGAGCTTTGTTGGGGGGCAGCAGCAGTAATCGCCTCTGGGCAACACTGTGGTGGCCTGGGTCTGGGTGGTGGTCCGGTGGTCCTCTCCTGGTGGCGGAGCCAGTTGAACTGCACTGCGGTACGGTTGGTGCGTCGTGCCAATCCTGTTTTTTTCTTTGCTTTTCTTTTTTTTCACTGCGACTGCGAGGCCGATGGAGGCGCGGCGAGCCCTTTGGCTGGCCTTTGGGACGACTTGGACAGTCTGGGGCCGTGGAGGTACGGGACATCGCAGGTCGGTTTCTCGCAGCAGCGATCTTGGGGTCCCCCTGGCCCTGTGATGGGAGTAGATCTGAGATGCCTCTGGTGCGGATTTGCTGTTCATTTGTTTTGCTGTCTCGTATTCCGCCTGGCCCGTTCTGGCCGCCCCCGCTTTAGTGATGAACCCCACCCGCTAGATAGCTTAGCATGCTTGTTGTTACTAGTAATAGTGTACAGAACTGGCCTGTACTGGTTTGCCGACATGTTTTAGTGCCCAGTGCCCACATGAGTACTGTATGTATGTATTTGCTGAGTCTTGCTAACATAGTATGGTTGGCGCTATCCAAGGATTAAATTAAATAGAAGGGGAATGGAAGTCCTGCAGCGTCAGCAAGGGTTTAAATAAATAGATTACTACTACACCTTTCCGTGGGATGTTAACAGTTAGCAGGCAAAGGCAGATCTTCCTACTCCTAAATGCTGCAAATGCAAGTCTGGAAGCACGTGATTATTCCGGGCGGGGTGGTCCCCTGGGGGGAGTTTATAGGTAGCGATGTTAAACTCTGCTGCTATGGATGGCTCTTACAGTTAAGCACTGTAGTTAAACTCGGTGGCCACTGCTCTGGTGCGTGCTCGCTGGAACAGGCCCCACGAGCACGTGACGTACGGGATCCACACGACGACGATCGACCGGCGCACTCGTATTCCCTTCCCTTTGGGCTTTGGCATGGCATATTAACGGCAGGACCACCGGCGCAGTGCAAGAGCCCAGAGAGTCCATACTACGGAGCGGTGGCACTTGGCAGTGCAGTGGCAGCCTGCGCCATTAACCGCTAGAAACACCATCATTTGTCTCTTCCGCTCGCCAGATCCTCAGTAGCGAACTCCGCAAGTTGGATAATGCCAGGCGCGGCGCGGGTGGATGATGGACCAGGACGCCGTGGACGGACGCCTCTGGAATTCACGCCGTACCACCACTGCCGCCACGAGGATCGGAGGATGCATGCACAAGCACAACTCATCGGTGGCGCGTCCTCGTCCTCTCTGCCGCCGCGGCTGCATCGCGATTGCATTGCATCGCACCCAAATCCAAGGAGAAACGGCCTTGGATCGCCGGGTGGTGGGGTGGTGGGGGTCTCGTACTCTCCTTCGTCCGCACTCGCCTGACCAACTATCCACCCCAAAAAAAAGGAAGATGCCGACGCCGTCCCCGGCTCCGATCCACTGCCTTCCCCCAGGCCCAGCACAGTTGGGCAGTTCGCTTGCGTATTGCGTTGCGTAGTAGTGCTCCGTACTGTGCTGGCCAGCGCGCTCACTTGTCCAACGCTCATTGGCCGGGGGGTGGGGCCCTCTGGCCTACTACGGCCGTACGTCAGCGCCCAGAAATAGTGCCTGTGCCGCTGCGCGCTTGGCCTGCCCTCACATCCATCACCTGTTTTGGGCGGGTGGGTGACCAGTTCGATGAGTGAGTGACGGTCAGTTCGACGGCAGCAGCCGGATTTCCTTTTCTTTTCGTAGCCCCGGACCGGCACGGCGGCACCGCACACAGTGCTGCGGTGCATCTTTCTGCTGTCTGGGCCTCCGCTGGGTAGCCTTTACTGGTTGCAGTTGGTGTTGCACGTAGTGGTCGAGGCATCCACTGTGCGCGCTCCCGCGTGCGGCCTTGCCTGTGGCACCACCACGCACCACTCCGCTGCTGGGATTCGACGACGACGACGATTAAAGTAATAGCAATAAATTAACAAAGCAAGGTCTACTTTATTAGTGCCTATAAGTAGTAGATTATTCGTGTGCGAGGCTGGGGGGAGGCAGCTTTCCATCTTGTCACGCCAGATGAGGTTAGTCACTAATTACTCCCTCCGGACCGAATATCTTAAATCCAAACCCTTTCTGCTGATTCGTTTGTAGGTCACGTCGCTGCCGCCCTGGCTCTCCCAAGTCCCGACTGGCTTGATGATCCTTTATCACTACCCTTTCCATCGCCGTGCTTTTACTACCTCCTCATCCACACATGATTGGAGCACGGGGATTCCCTCTATTTCTCTCTATACGAGGGCGTCCCCAACAATAGGCTACGTCGCTAGACTGCGTCCTACGTGGAGCTTAAAACGAAGAGAGAGGACTAGATAGCGAAGAAGTAATCCGTAGTCGATTTCACGCAGGCAGAAGATAGTTGAGAGTGAAAACGGGACCCATGTAATGTAAAGCCTGACAAGAAAGCTAGATAGCAATATTTTTTCTTATCTGTCCTCCGGGTCAACAGGTGATTTCATACGTACCGCTGCGGTCTACGGACGTCCTAAGTGCAAGTTTAATAAGAGCAACTTCAGTATAGAGTCTCTACTAGAGCCCTCAAATTTATAGACACCCAAATCCTCTATGTGCGTGTGACCCTACCCGTGGCGGAGCGACTCCCTCCTCTGGTAGTTCGTGGCTCCCCCGGCCGCGCGACTTCCTCCCCTCCCCCGACAACGTGACTCACTCCCCCCTCCCTTGACGGTACGACTCCCTCCCCTCCCTGACAACGTGACTCACACCCCCCTCTCCCGACGACGCTTATTCAAAATGTTAATAAAAACACTTTGAAACCAAAACCTGAAACCGAACCTGATAAGTTTCGGATATCCGAACCCGAAAACCCTGGGCGAAAAATCAAACCCGAACCCGAACCCGCTGGACCCAAAATCCGCGGAGCTCCGACCCGAAACTGCACCATTGCCATCCTTACTCACACCCCCCCCTCTCCCGACGGCGCAACTCACTCCCTCAGCGAGTCCTAGGTGTTTTGACTGAGAAAGTCAATGAGAATCAGGTCCCATATATCATTCTGTGTTAGCATGAATTTGAGGGCTCTATTTCAAGAGCACTGTTGGAGTATAACCCATAAAATAGAGTCCTCAAAAGTAGGGGAGCGCTCAAATTAAAAGTAGGGGCTTGTTTTGCAAGGGCTAATGCTGGAGTTGCTCTAACGATCTTATAGTCAAGTTAGTATTTCTTTGGTAACGTGAAGAAAAGAAGGAGAAGAGTGAGAGGAGAGCTCGGCTCTCATAAAAGCAACAAGCCAATCATAAGAGTTTGTAGTGGTAGATCTAGATAGCAAGTAGATTTGAGGAGAAATATGAAATAGAATGTTAGTTATGGGTAAAGAGTAATATCATAGCATAATAAAAATTGTAAACAAATAAAAGACAATTGTTGTATAGTTTGGCTCTCACAATTTTACTTATAGCCTAGCACTTGACCTTTTTATTAGGCTGACTCTAAGATCGTGTCCATTTCTCGCGAAAACCCAAAACCAAGGCCTAGCGGCTTGCTCGACTCTTGTTCGTCCTATTTTCTAGTCTCAACTTCAGCAGCCCCAGCACCCCCCCCCAAAACCCCAATTACGGCCCTTACTTTTGTTTTTTTATTTCAGGCTTCTCCTACGTTTAGTTGCCCTATTTTCTAGGCTCAACTTTAGCTGGAGCACCAAATTAAGACCCCTATTTTCTGTTTACTGTGTTTTCTAATTAGCTCTGTGTGAAGTATGGATTTGAGTCGACTTTAAAATAAAACACGATGAGTTTATATGAATGACCTATATTTAAATCCATGAATTCAAAAACAACATTTCAAATTTTCAAAGACAATTCATCACATCAATCAAACTAGGTGACACTATGAGCCTAGGGGAGAGCCTCGAGGAATAAGGATTTTGGGTAGATAATTTATGAATCCCTGCTTTTAGGGACCTGGATAAAGACCCTGCAGTATTTTTTTTGGGTCTCCATCACAGATTAAATATGATGGGAGGCTGAGTAGAAAACTAGTACTCCCTCCGTTTCAAATTATAAGACGTTTTGACTTTTCTAGATACATTGTTTTCGCTATGTATCTAGACACAGTGTATATCTAAGTGCGTAGCAAAAATCATGAATCTAGAAAAATCAAAACGTCTTGTAATTTGGAACGGATTGAGTACTACCGTTCATCCGTCATCCCCCTGTCCGCAACAAAAATTACTACCGAGGGAGGCCATAGCGTGATGTGATCAGTTCGCGTATGTATGTGAGCAGGACCACCGGTTGCCGTCGGAGAGCGAAGGCGTATCCTATCATCACCCACTTTGCCGAGCGAACAGAGAGGAACCCAAACAAAAACACACACAATCCGTGACAAATACTACCAGAAAGAAATTCTCTCGCAGGTCGAGTTCGCAGCGGCCGGGTCCCCCCATCTTCCCGGACGGCAACGGGGAACTGGACCGGGTGTGTGGTGTGGGGCTGTGGGCGTGTCTCCAAGCGCGACGGCGACGTGACAGCGCGACGTATCCATCCAGATCTGCCGCACAGAGAACAGAGGAGGCAGCAGAAAAGCCCCCGGCCGCTGCCGGTTGGACATTGGAGTCGTAGTTCCAGGTCAAAAGCTTCGTTTACCGGTCTCGGCGTTTCTTTTTTTTCTCCTTCAGTCCTTCCTCCCTCCAGTAGTTGACGCGGCAGGCAGCAGCACGGAGTATATTCATTCATTCAGACGACGACGACGTGTTTACGCCTAATCCTGGGAGATATAGTATATAATTAGTGTCGGCATTACGATCTATCCTTGGATTAGGCCATGTGTTGTGTCTCTTTCAAGACTCGCCGTAGTGAGTGGTTTTAGGTATTAGAAGGATTGTTTGCTTTCCCATATGGGGTAAGTGGCACATGTTCTCGACTTTATAATACTCCCCCAGCTTGCACGGAGCACACAGGCTGTTATCTGTATACAGATTGGTAATCTTGGTACGAGTGATTGGGCTTCCGTTTTTAGGAAACCACCACCAGACGCATCGGTTGATTCTATATATATATATATATATATATATATATTAATCATTGCTTCCCACTAGGATTTATGTGGTCGCTGCTGGATGCTACTACTACTCCACTCCACACTCCACAGCTAGCCAGCTGCAGCGGCACAATTGCTCAACTTCTGTAGTTCTGTTGCTAAACAACTGACCGAACCTGTCAATCTCACGGTTCTCAATCGGTACTCTCTAGGATCCTCACTGTTTAAAAAAAATGGTTCTTCTCCCAAAATATTTGGTAGGACTCCTTCAAAGAAACCGTTGCTGGAGCTGAAACCAGAGCCGTGACCACAGATCGAAAGTCTAAGGTTTAGTCCTAGGCTCTTTGAACATGTTTAGCCGCAGCCTTGAGAAAGCTAGCCGAATCCTGCAATAAGATCTAATCACACGTACTACCTTCTAGATTATAGGTCGTTTTGGGTTTTTTTAGACACAACTTTTATTATAAATCTAGACATATTCTATATTTAGTTATGTGCAAAGTAAAAGTTAAGTGTTAGAAAACCAAAACGACATGTAATTTTAAAAAGATGAAACGGTAACGAAATTTGATGACTGAGATTGCTATCTAAACCTGTCAGCTTTTCCATTGTAACGAAGCAAACATGACCGTAATGTTAACGGCCTTTTACAGCCGCTGGCCCGCTGCTGCATGCTCGGATCGCCGGCTGCTCCTGTTGCTGACGGTGTCCGGCGAGTCTCGTTTTCCCGGCGGGCCCCACGGCGATTGCACGAAATAATTGCTGTACGGAGGCGATCTGACCCGAGCTCCTCCCTCCTCCCCTTATGGCGCGGCACCATGTGGCCGGCCCGCCTCCCCTCCTCACCCAATCACCCGCGCCCGTTTCGCCTGCGCCGGCCTCCCCGGCGACTGACTCGCGGCCCCGCGCCCGCGCGGCCCCCGCCTGCCTGCGAGGCTGCGACGGCGGAGGAGCGACCGGCGTGCGACGGGACGCGGCAGACGGAGACCTCCACTCACGTCCGCACATATTCCCCGTCTGTTGCGTTGAGAGTGGGCTTGTCGTTTCGTCGATACCCTCTCGATATTCCTTTTTTTTAAAATAAAAATAAAAAATTGGGCTCCCACCATTTTCCTCCTCCACTCGTGTGTGCGTGAATTCTCAGCTTTATGTGTTCATCGTACTCCATGTCTCTCCATTGCTACACTAGTTTCTACTAGTACTAGTACCCCTGGCCAGCCTTCTCCTCCTCTCGTAGCAGTACTAGGCACTAGTAGGCAGTACTCCTAAGCTACTCAGCGCCTACTGTTTGCAGATAAAAAATTGCACTAGTAGCAGTACCTGTGAAGCTCCAAAGAAATGATGCGAGTGTTGGCCTCCGCCTGGCCTAGTCTGCGTTTCCATATATAGAAAAACCACAGCTCTCTAGACCACCACCAGAGCAGACCAGACCTAGACCACATCACTTCCCCTCACCTCTCAACTCTCATCAGCTCATCACCTCTCTCGTGTCGCCGTGCAACCAGTCCCAGGTCTCGGCTCCCTCTTTCTCAGTCAAGGCGTTTCCTTTCATTTCCTCCTACAAATACCCGGATGGACGACGACTCCCCGCCTCAGGCGGGGGCGGCGGCCGACCTGTCGCTGACGCTGGCGCCGGCGCCGGCGCCTCCCGCGCCGCCTCCGGCGGGTCCCGGGGGCGGAGGCGTGGCGACGGCGTGCGTGGACGGCAAGGACGTGCGCCTGTTCCCGTGCCTCTTCTGCAACAAGAAGTTCCTCAAGTCGCAGGCGCTCGGGGGCCACCAGAACGCGCACAAGAAGGAGCGGAGCATCGGCTGGAACCCCTACTTCTACATGACCGCGCAGCAGCCCAATGCGGCGCCGCCGAGCCCCACCGGCCCGACCACCTACGCCGGCGTCGGCGTCGGCTACGGCGTCGCGGGCGCGTCGTCTGCGGCGGCGGGCGGCCTCCTCCCCGCGTCGTCGTACGCGGGCCACGTGTACGCGCCCGTGCCGGCGCCGTTCCCCATCGCCTCGCACAGCTCCAGCGGGCTACAGTACTACGCGCACCACGAGGGAACAGCGGCGGTGTCGGCGGGGGCGCCGACGACGGCGATGGGCGAGGCCGGCGGCGCGGGCGTCGTGCTGGCCCCGCGCGCGCGCTACGCCACGCTCCAGGCGGCCGAGCAGCCCGGAGGCGCCGGCCGCGACGACCTGATCGACATGCTCAACTGGAGGAGGGGCTCCCACGGCACCACGGCCCCGGCGGCCGCCACCACCGCGTCGCCAGCCAGCACCACCACCACGCTCACCACCTCCTGCGCCGGCGCCGGCGCCGCCGCCGCCGACGGCAGCAGCATCAACAACGACGACAGCGACGGCGACGGGGAGCTCGACCTCAACCTCAGCCTCTAGTAGTTCCGTCGTCGTCGTCTACCTACGCTACGCCAAGGTTATTCTTAATCATGTGCCGCCGGCCCATCCGTACGCCACGCGTGTCACTTAATTAGCTCTTAGTAGGCACGTTAATCACTCTCCCTCTTCTCTCTCCTCCCCTGTATGTCATGTTATTAGTACGTCTCGTCATCTGATGAATTGTTGTTGTTCATCTTCTTTTCTTTTCTTTTTTTTCTTGAGGCTTGTGTTTGTCCGCTTGATCCTTGCTGCGGCCTCCGGTTGTTTGTTGGGGGTTCGCCATATTGCCTCGCGTGTATTGGGACTGCTGTCTGCTGCTGGTCCGGCGCGCGGCAGCAATCAGCCCAACAGTGCCAAGCACAACAATGCCGCGGCGTCGCTGTTGAGCTTCTGCTCGCCATGGGCATGTCAATGTTACGCCACGTTTTTTTGTGCCGGTGCAGTCCGTTCCGTTGCATCTACCGTTGTACTACTACTGTGCTGTGCCACCTGATCCATCTGTCCACGCATTTAGGGCGTGTTTAGATGTGAAAATTTTTGGGGAAAAGTTTCTGTAGCACTTTTCGTTGTTATTTGGCAAAATTTGTCTAATCATGGATTAACTAGGCTCAAAAGATTCGTCTCGACATTTACAGACAAACTGTGCAATTAATTATTTTTTTTACCTACATTTAATGCTCTATGCATACGTCTAAAGATTCGGTGTGACGGGTACTGTGTAAAAAATTTTGGGTGTTTTTGCCTATCTAAACAGGGCCTTACTTGTCGCCGTCGAGACGTCCGGTCCGGCCCAGTGGGAAACGCCGGGAGGCCGGAGGCGGGTGACTGGGTAAGATCCGTCTTGTCGTCGCTGTGCATGCTGGCCGGACGGGGCCACGGGGGGCACGCCCAATCAATTTACTATTGGGTGGGGGTGGTGCTGAGGGTACATGTACTCATATTTGTTCGGTCCGCGTCCCATCTTGCTGGATCGTGTTTAGGAACTGGATGCGCGATGTACTGGGCCGCAGAATCCTACTCGACTCTGACTTTTTTATTAAATATATAATCGCGTTCTACTAGTATTTTTTGTTCTGTACGGAGTACTGTACGTATTATATTTATCTTGTACCGTGGCAATACTCAACCGGTCATTTTCGCTTTCGGAAAAACAACTTTGACTAAATATATAGTAAAAAATATAAATATTTATAGTATATAATTATATTATTAGAAAGATCTTTGAATCTAGTTTTTTTAATAAATTTATTTAGAGATACAAATGTTGCACGTATATTCTACAAATCGAGTCAAACTTGTGGTATGCACGGCAACGACGACAGTTATTTAGGGATAAAGAGAGTATAGTAAAACAGTAATAAAAAATTGTAAATGCAGCCCGTAGTACTGACTACTGAGGGCCACGGCGCCGCGCAGAAGTAGCAAGTTCTAGGATGCGTTGCTGTCCGTGTCTGCAGGAGTAGGACGGGGGACGTCGGGACGACGGCCAACTTGCACCAGTTCCATTTTCCAAAAAAAAAAACATTAGAACTTGCATCAGTTCGTCACGAGCCCAAGTGACAAAACCCGGTACCGTCCAACGGCGCCGGAGCCCGGAGGGTGGACCTGGCTGCCACCGGCGCATGCATGGTCCAATAGTACGAACAGGAGTCGCGGCAGCGACATGGGCATGGGCAGTGTGCCCGACTGCCCGGCCGCACCGCAGGGGAGAGCCGTCGGATCGGATCCTCTGCGGCCCGATCGATCGCAACCGGTCCCGCCGAGACACCGATTGAGCGCGGCGCGACAGAAACACAACTGCCTTGCTTGCCCCTTGGGAGGGTCCAACGGCAAGCCAGCCAGAGCGCCCCCGATGGTCCCGGGGGTACGGATGGCACTCCTTAGTTGGCCAGTTTGAAACAGTAAAACAGCACCCCTGGAAACGCTAACTCCGCACAAGAAAAGACCTATTTACTCCTGCTGTCTCTCTCTCTCCACTCGCTAACGCATGGCCCCACGTATCTGTTTCTCCTTCAACTTCCAGCCATCACCAGGGCGGGGCCATTCTGTAGGCATGGTAGGGCGGCCGCCCTAGCTCCCAGCGTGCGTGGTGCTATAGGTTGAAGGATCCGCCACACCAACGCCTGCCAGCTGCAGTCGCGCCGCGACCCACCCTCCGAGCACGCTGAGTCACGGCCGCCATTGCCGGCATGCAGCAGAGCTTGCAACCCGGCTCATCCTCTCTCCTCCGCTCCCTCCTCTGCCCTTTTGAAGCGAGCCGTAGCCTCGTGCACTCACCCCCGTATCCACCATATGCTCCTCTCTCTCTCTCTCTCGCGCGCGCGCGCTGCAGCACCGCAAACCGTCGACGCCGAAGCCATCGACGGGCTCCGTCCACCGTCGTCAATCTCCACGGTTTGGCCGTCTCCGACCCTACGTTCGGCTCTGCTGAATTTGCCTCGTCCCGGCGATTCACGCCCTGCCTTTCTTTCCAGGAAATCGCGGCGAGTTGGGGGAATTCCTGGGCTCGCCGGAGCTCCACGACCACGACTGCCCGCCCCTGACCGCCTCCCTTCCTCTCTGTTCGGCAGCGACCGTCGCGAACTCCGCCGTCGGCCGCGCTTTGAGCTCCTGTCCCGTTCACCCCCTCTCACTAATCGCCGAGCCCTCTAGCTCGAGAACCAACCGCGCCGGCGAAATTCCGCGATGACCAGCCATGGCGCCGCCGCGCGTCCTCTGTTTTGGCAACCAGAAAAGGAAGACGCCGCCCTCGCCGCTGTTGTCCGAGCCGTCGCGACCGGTGACGGTGGCGGTCGGGGACAGGGGCCACGCAGTGGACCTGCCGGACACGGACCCGCGGGTGCAGCGCCGCGTCATTGGATGGGCACGCGAGTAGATCGCCGTCGCGCTCTCCACCACGCCCACCTCTGCCTGGGTCTCCTGGATTCTCTGCCTCGATTCTCCATGGATGATGGCCGGATGATGGCGGGAGGTGTTACGAGAAACTGACATGTAGGACCCACGCGTTAGCGAAGAAACAACAGGGTGAATAGGTCTTTTCTCATGCGCAGTTAGCGTTTCCAGGAGCGCTGTCACGCTGACTTACCAATGTGTCGTGCCACATCAGTAAAAGTAGCAAAAACATAGAGTACGGCCATGTTTAGTTTGCCCCAAAGTTTAAAAAGTTTTCAAGATTTCCCATCACATCGTATATGTCGGCACATGTATGGATCATTAAATGTAGATAAAAAAATAACTAATTGCACAGTTTGTCTGTAAATATCGACACGAATCTTTTGAGCCTAGTTAATTCATGATTGGACAAAGTTTATCAAATACAAACGAAAATGCTACAGTGCTTTTTAAAAAACATTTTGCCACCTAAACATGGCCTACGTGTAAAACTGGCATAAGAATGAGCGCCATCCGTAAGGATGGCGAGTAGCTAAAAATCCCGGGGTGGGGCATGGCGGCATGGGGCGGCAGCCGGCAGGGCAGGGCACACCGGCACAGGGCACTGGAGTGACGGACGGCGACGTACTGGCCTGCCAGTGCCCGGGAGCGCATTCCCCACCGTACTCCTTGAGCGACCCGAGCTGGCGTGGTACGGGCGGGGACAGGGTGGCCGTGGGACGGGGACGGGGAACGGACACGGCCATGTGAGCGACGGACAGGGAGAGGCCGGCAGGCCGCCCGGCCCGGGAGGGGGCCATCGCCATCAGAGCTCGTGACGCCGTTGCCGCTGCCGCTGCCGCTGCCGCTGCCCGAGCCCGAGACGAGAATGGTTGGCGGGCGCTGCCGCTGCCGCCGCGTGCTGACGAACCCGGGCGCGGCCGGATGGGGGCCTTGCTTGGTCCCGGCACTGTAGCGCCCTTGTACCCATGCGCCGCTAGCAGTTTGGTTCTGCTCGGGCAGTGCAGCGCCTGTCTCGTTGCTCGCCGCTCGTGCGTGATTCTCTGTGGCAACGCACTCCCTCCGTGCCCCGCCCTCGTGTGCTTCTTCTTCTGCCTGTCGTGTAGCGGCTCCAAGAGAACCCATGTGAGATCGATCTCCACCTTTTCGTACGGCTTCCCTTTGAACCAGCTACTCCTGCTTGTGTGTACTGTAGCAGCGTAGGCGTAGCATAGGAGATGGGATGTGCTTGGAGTAACTGTTTTCTCTCTCCTCGGGAAGGCAAGGAATAAACAGTTGTTCGAGTTGATGTGTCGTTGTTGCTGTTTTGGCCGGTTCCGCGACTGCAACTGGGCACTGCTGCTGCCTCTCGCAGCCCGTTCGCTTGGGATTTCAGCCGCTAATTTTCGGTCATAGTATTTTTTTCTCATATAAATTAGTCAACAGTACTTTCAGCCGCTTACTTTCGGTTCAGGCGAGCTTACTTTCGGCCCAGGCGAACGAGCTCTCAGTTCCTGGACCATTTCTGGATAAACTCGAGGAGCTATTCTGGATCACTACGAGTACTTGAGTTTACCGGACACTTCGGTTGATCGCTGAGGGTTTACCGGACACTTCGGTTCATCGCTGCCTCTCCTCAGGTGTCAAAGCTACCGTGACCTTGTGATTGACAGATAGTGTCTCAATATAATTGCACACCTCGTGAGAAATCAAATATGTGTGAGCTTAATCAAATACGGAGTGTATATAAAGATATACTAATATTATGACATTAACATAAATATTATTAAATTAATCACGTCATATGTTTTCATACTATAGGTCTGATCTGGTATAGTACATTGTTCATCCATATGGTACCGTGCCATTCTAAGAAAATGTAGATCAAACGAACTTAAATCTAGGATACCGAACTTTAATCAAATCTAGGATTTCAATTTTTTTACTGAGATACCGCTTTTTGTCATTTTGGGAGTGGAGGACAGAAAGAATAACCTAAGATGCATGTTTCTCCCTCCAACGCAAGCAATTGTCGTTTTGATGCTTAAGTCCATTCTAAACTTTGACACAATATTGTTTACTATGTGTTAAGTTTGGATACGTGAAAGGATACGCATATTTTTTCCTTTTCTCAAAACATAGTTTGTAAAAGTATACTTTTACCACATCTGATAAATATCTGTAACAACAAAGTTCTAGTCATAACTGCGTGTGACGACTCAAAATAACATCACTTGTTTTGGGTGAAGGAAACAATCGATATCTATCGTCCTTTATATTCTCTCGGACCAGAAATACAAGCCGTATTCTTTTTTCTCTAAATAAACAAAAAATCTCAGTGGCAGGACTGAGTAGCGACTAACCATCATCCATCAATAGGTGCAGCACACCCATCCTTCTACACGGTTTTCTATCAAAAGTACCAACCTCATTATTTTTTAGGTTAACATTCCCACATCGCGGAATTTTTGTGCACTAGTGGACTACTAGGTGGTCCTCATGCGTGCCTCTCTTCTGTATAAATACTTATTCGAAACATATAAGTGGTGATCTATGACCTATTTGTTCATGCAAAAAGTGCCAATACATATCGTAAATCAAAGAATTACATACAAAAGTGCCAATACATATCGTAAATCAAAGAGTAACTTAGTAAGAAGTAATCTGGTACTACCATTTTTTAACAAAACAGATAAAAAAGACAAACCTAGGAGTAGGTAGACGGTTCCATTAAGAAGGGAAAATATGCATCCAAATTTGAGTTGAGGAGCACTCGAATCTAGATGGTTGAGATACATGACCACACATTCTACCTATCCTGAAATTTAAGGTATTTTAAATTATCCTAAAATCAATTTGTTTTAAGTTTGATCGGGTTGTAGAAACAGAGTAGTAGTATTTATAATATCAAACTGCCATCATTAGATGCATTATGAGATGTATTTTTGTAGTTTACCTCTTTTGTTGTGTTATCGGTATCCTTCTTGAAAAACTTAGTTATGAAAAACTTAGTTAAACTTATACTCCCTCCGTCCCCGAATATAAGGCATGCACGTATTTTGAAATTCAAACTTTGTTATCTTTGACTAACAATTAGCCTAATTTTGTATTACAAAAGTGGTTACATTAGATTTGTATTTTAAAATATTTTTTAATGACCAAACTTTTGTTCCTATAAATTATATATTATAAGAGAAATTGTATGTCAAAATATACTCTTGAAGACCACACCAAATCAAATCACACCTTATATTGGGGGGCAAAGGGAGTAACGGTTTAACTTACGATAATCCGACATTGTTATATTTCAGGATGCGGAGTATATGACAACTCTCTTAGTTTTCTCTAGGGCTTGTAAAAGGAATGTGGCCCTAACTTCTCAACAAGCTCTACCTAACAGGGTACAAAAAAATGACTTGGCTGCTGAAGCCAATATGGAGCTAGAGCCCTTTTGAACTAGTTGTCTGCAACCAAAAGTTTTACCTTACACTGGCTCTTCCATTCAAAATATACTCTTCGAAACCGTTTTACCAAAGTTTTTTTTTCATAGTGCTTTAACTCCACTAGCCGAACCGCTCCAACTGAGTAGACATAGTTTGGGACACTTTAGAAGGAATCATAGCCTTGCCAAAAAAAAAATGCTCTAAATTCTTAGCTTAGTTTTTTTTTGTCGAAACGTTATATTTTTTGTTAAAAGGGAGAGCGAAAGAACGGAGGGAGTAGTGGTTATACTAACTCTGTTGAAAGTTACAGTACGTCTGGGTGAACCTCACAGTTGTCGTAGGGGGTCCCTGATTGATCTTTAAACGGAAACGATTTGTTTTGTTTGTGGGGGCAGGGCCGCAGGGGCAGCGCCGCAGAGGCACCGGGGGATACGGATGCGAGGCACAGTTCACCTGTGTGAGAGGGTCAACCCGGTCCCGTACGTACTGATCCTACCACTACCACTTGCTGCTGCTGCAACGAGCCAACAAACGGGTGGATGCGGCCGATTTGTGTGTCTGCCGTCATGCCGTGTCGATCGAAGACGGATCTACTCTAGCAGCGAGCGACTATCGCTTTATTTGTTGGGTTCAACGACATGAATGAATGAAAGCGGCCCCGGCCGATGGATCGCTATGCGCAGGCAGAGGCAGGCCATGTTTCGCGCGGCCGATGGGTCACTCACGGCAGGGTCGATCAGTGTGCTGAAAGGAAACGTACTGTAACGTGTGAACCGAAGGCCGGCTCTGGTCCCGTACCAATTTATTGCGGATCAGCCGATGGATCCACTGTCCAGCATGCACGGCCAACCCGACACAAGAGATTTGCGCTTGTCAGTTACGGTACCGCGCCTCACTCACTGTCACACACAGACGAGAGGTGTGTGTTTGTCGTTTTTCCCGGCCGTTGTGGACTGTCAGACGCCCTTTTCACTTAAACTTGTTTATCAGTCATGTTACGGTGTTTTTTTCTCACACTAAAATAGCATCAGTCGGTTTATCAGCCGTAGAAACTATCAGCCGAACACGACGAGAATCAGTATACCAGCTCAAACGGTGACTACTAGTCGTTTTTGTTTTTCTTATCACTGAAATGAAACTGATATTTTTTTAGCTCTGTATATATCGAATGCGGCCGGCTCCTTCGCACACGTACTGTATGTAGATCGAAACCATACTAAACGGCGTTGAGCGTCGCGTAGCGCGCAATGCATGTGCCACCGTTGCTGTCCATCGTGTCGTTACCAAACTTGTGTCATGTCATGATTTTGGTGGGGTGTGGCCCTCCTACTCCGACTCCGACTCCGACTCCGATGCGGATGATGATCAATACGAAATGGCATATTATTATCTGTAAGCAACGTCTAACACATGGTAAAAAAAATGTTTCCTGCGCCCGAACGGAAGGCTACTCTGCTTGCGTTTCTTCTTGTAGCGCAAAGCCACAAACGCACACTCTTGTATGTAGTATACGTTGGGATAAAACTACACTAACGCAATTCGCTAGTGGAGCAAAAACATATAATATAATATAATTTTAGCATAAGTTGGCATCACTCCAAGATCACAATCTATTCATTACCAAGTAAACATATGCATCACATCAACCTATTTTTTTTAAAAAAAAACAAACATGCATGAACCAATGAGACCAAATTTAACGCGTGCTAAATCCTCTAAATCAGGGTAAAACCCATGGAGAGAGACCATCCAAATCTTATTGCGTTGATAGCTTTGTAGAATTATGACAAAAGCTTATCTCTAGATAACACAAGAGGCATCCGTTTATCTCTTCGGCTTTTGCATGGTCAGTAGAAAGTTGGAGACATTTTGTGAGACCAAGGGCACCAGGAAGTAAGGGCAATTTGAAGTGGTGTGTGGACTGTAGTTAAATATGTACTACGGACTGTTATTTATATATGTATTACTTTCGTTGCTTGACTTTCTGTATGACCAGTAGAAAATTAGAGGCCATTTCGTTACATGAAAGAGTGCAGCAGGAATGAGAAGACAACAGTAATGGAATATACAAAGAGTAAGGGTATTTTTGTAATTTACTCTGTACCGTAGCTTGTCTCTGCTCTTGGAAGATGTGAATCCAAACAGTCTACCATTCCAGTTTTTAAAATCTGGCTTATAGTAATCCAGCTTTCAAAAGCTAGCTTTCAGAATTTGGGTGGAATCCAAACGCAGCCATAAACGAGTAGGCAAAGAACGTACGTATACCCAATTATTATACTATACATAATTCCCCTGGCCACAGGAAAATACCTTCGAGTACTACTAAACAAAACAAGAAAAAGTCTCAACAGGAGGGGGGGGGGGGGGGGGGGGGGGGACCGGGCACAAAAGATGCCGAAAACTGCATCTGGTTTTCCAACTTGCAAACATGCAAAGCGCGGGACATTCCGGTTGCCGCACAACAAATCCTATATATGTAATTGTTTGGCTGCCGAGTGGGCCAGCTCCAGATTCCCAGCTAGATTTGCTGCGATCGCTTGTCACCTAACTTTGATTTGGAACCGGATCCACAGTCCTTTTTATTACTAGCAGTCCTATCGCCATTTCTTTTTTTAGGGAAGCACAGCACACAAATCAGCTGGTTCGTTTGGGCCGAAAATAAACAGCTAAAAACACCGTTGACTAATTTATGTGAGAGAAAAATACTGCTGACTGACTGACTAAAAATAAGGAGCTAAAAGCTCAAACGAACAGGCTTACATTGGCTGCGAAAGCTGCAGCCCCTTTTTTTTTTTCTTCTCTTGGCTAGTACTGTAGTTCATCTTTTCATCTATATATGGCCCTGTTTAGTTCCTAGAAAATTTTGCAAAATTTTTCAGATTCCCCGTCACATCGAATCTTTGGACACATGCATGAAGCATTAAATATAGATAAAAAATAAAACTAATTACACAGTTTAGACGAAATGGACGAGACGAATCTTTTAAGCCTAATTAGACCATGTTTGGACACTAATTACCAAATAACAACGAAACGTGCTACAGTGTCATTTTGCAAAATTTTTTTTGCATCTGAACAAGCCTAGTATTCTCACCGGCAGCAGCGGACGCGACAGCCAAAAGTGGCAACTGGCAACTGGCAAGTGCTCTCAGCTGGTGTGACTCGTGACCTCAGGACGGGGCCCGGCAGTCAGGTCAGCGGATCTTTGGAGCGCCAACGACAAACAGGAGACAGTGATCGGGATTAGGCCGCGTGTCGATACGGGGGACGCGGACTCAAGGGATTCATTCTTTTTCGCACTAACGGAGGACATGAATTCTGCGCAAATGACTTACCTAAGCGGTACAGATTCTCAGCCTCAAAAGAAGATTAATCCCTGCCCTATTATAAAAGTTATGGCAGGGACGCAGCGGGATAAGCTGATAATAAGGGTATGTTTGTTACCCCTGCTAAAGTTTAGCTACTAAACTTTAGTCACTTTAACTACAAACTGCCAAATAAACCAACTAAAAATGGACTAAAGTAGTTTAGTCACATTAGTCATTCAAGATTAGCTAAAAGTGTGCTAAAATGCCCAGTGAATAAGGGTTGCCCCTTATTATTACTGCCTCCCACCCTGATTTAGGTATTCGTTAGGGATAGTTTGGTCTTTGTTGAATTGCTTTAATAACCTTTAGTCACTTTTACTAAACAGATGTGACTAAAGTTTAGTTATTAGTTTTAGTAACTAAATTTTAGTCGTGAGAAACCGAACATACCTAAGGCAACTAGAAAATGGGCTTCCTATCATCATCGTTAAATAAAAAAGAAAAAGAAATGGGCTCGGTCGCTTGGATGCGTGCCAGTGAGGGAACGTGTGGCTCGGGTGCGAGACGACGTGGATGACGGAGCGGCGGCAAGCCTGGCAGGGGCGCCGCCGGCGATCGGTGCGGGCATGCGGCCACGGCCAGCCTCCTCTGCCGGCCTGCGCCCTGCAGTGCGGACTGCTGCGGAGCTCGCCGTCGCGGGAGTAGAGGAAAGGAGCCCAACGCTCGTGAGTTTGAGCGGGCCGAATTGTTTCACGCGGCCCTGAGCGAGGTACTGATCAGTTGTCTGTCTGGATCGACTCGTGTTGACGGGCCGGATATGCGGTTACTAAGATGGGCAGGCAATTTTTTTTTAATAACATAGGGAGGCAACTTGGGTCGCGATCGCTAGACCGGCCCGCTCCACGTCGCGCGCCCGCCAGGAGAGGATCCAGTTCTCCATTCGCCGGGGCGCGGCTGCAGTCCGGCCACACTGCCTTGCTTTGCATCCCCTTCATCACTGAGACCACACAGGCGCCGCCGCATCCCGAACTAGTCTCTCCGCAGCCGCAGGCGTCATGCGCATAGTGGTACAAAAGCATCTCAAAGTTGTGATTGAAGACTGAAAAAACGTCAAGAATTCAAAGCTGCAAGTTTGCAAGTTTGTACTTGTTCAAGCTACTCAATGAGCGTCGCAATTTAGTTACAGTTCGTCATGTGTACAAGGGCTAATGTTTCTTTCCGACAATATATCATTATTCTATTTTTTCTGAAGAGTCAAAACATCCCAATTTTAACGAAATTATGTAATAAAATAATATTATTTATGATACCAAATAAGTATCACTATATTCTCCATTAATTATATTTTATAGTAATGGATGTGTTCGGCTGCTTGTGAAGCCAGCTGCGGCGACTGTTTCTACACTGCTTTATGTGAGAGGCATCCCGACCGCAGCGAGAGCAACAACGCTGAAAGCCCAGTTTTACAGGCAACCGAACAAGCCTAATATCTATTTGATGTTATAACCTTTATAATTCTCTTTACAATTTTGGATGTTTTGACTCTCCAAAAAAGTTAGATTGACTTATAATTTGGAATGGTGGGATTATATAACGGTTACAGAGTAATTAGGTAAATGATCTAATTACACGTAAGAGCATCTGAACTCACTCCCAAAATATTTTTTTTTTGGCAAGAATGAAAAAATGCTCTCCAACGACTTTATGGCCCTATTCGGCTGATGGTTTCTATAGCTGCTGCTGATGCTGATTTGTTGTGAGAGAAAAATACTGCTAAATGGCTGACTGATTCTGGAAGCGAAGAGAGCCATATATCTCTACTCCCAATCTTTTAGCACTTGAAAAAAAGAATTCAATTCCGCGGAAATATCCACGCGCATATCGGCCCACCAATCTCGAGGTGGAAGAACGGGAAAGAAAAAGAAGTAGCATAGTTTCTGACAATGCAAATGCAAGAGAGAGAAAATATAAACGCAGTTGCAATGATTTATAGATAGTTCGGATTTTCTGATGCAAAATTATCCTCTATATTTTATAAGATTTTGAAAACTGTTGGAAGAACGTAACAAATATGCTTCCAATATATTTTTAGCCACTTCAAAAACTCATTAATTTATTATTTTTGGAACTATGTACTAGAGATGCTCTAAGTTTGTTTGTACTTTCCATGCAGGAGCAGGATGCAAACACACGATCGATCGAAGTTATAAGACGTACGTCGTCGACCTGCAAAATCATCCACCCAGCGGCCGGACACAGGATCTGGAGCGTCTTCAACCTTTAATTGACCTTCTTATTTCCTTTTTTCTTTAGACCACGAAGTAGGGTTTATCGATCGGACGCGTGGCCGGTGATGGAGCTCCGATCCCCGACCGCCGCGGCATCATCGTAGAGTTATTCATAGTCGAGGCAGGCAGCGGCGCCGGGCGTCCGCTCATAACCTGGGCGCGGGGCGGAGGCGGTCGCCCTCGGTGAGGATGTGGCTGCGGTTGATGTCGGCCAGCGTCGTGCAGCCGCTGAGCGCCATGGTGAGCTCGAACTCGTCCCGGAGCATCCGGAGCACGTTCCGGACGCCCGCCTCGCCCTCCGCCGCCAGCGCGAACACCACAGGCCTCCCGACCTGGATGGAGACGGAGCAAATAAACGCAAGGGTCCGTAAGCGCACGGCAGCATGGGGGATCGAACTGGTGGTCCGTGTGCGGGCACTTACGAAGATGCCGGCGGCCCCCAGGGCGAGCGCCTTGAACACGTCGGTGCCGCGGCGGACGCCGCCGTCCAGGTACACCGGGATGCGTCCCTGCGCGGCCTTGACGACCTCCTCGAGCGCGCTGATGGTGGCCGGCACGTAGTCCAGCTGGCGCGCGCCGTGGTTGGACACGATAATGCCTGCCGCGCCGGAGTGGACGGCCAGCCTCGCTGCATTGTATTGCAGTTCCACAGAGGTGGCGACGTCAGTCCGATTCAACGTGTCGTGACGATTGCGGAGAGCCGGAGACTGGAAGGAAAGAGAGAGAAGAAGCTTACCGTCCTCCGCCGTGACGACTCCCTTCACCAGAATCGGCATCGAGGTGATGCTCTGCAGCCACTTGACATCCTGCACATTCACAACACCAATACAGCTCTCAAGATCACGCAGGATGTGATGCGACTACGGCGGCGGTAACAGCAACAAAACAAAGCATACCTTCCAGCTCAGGGTGCGGTCGATCTGTCCAGCAACGTAGGACGCCAGCCCTGAGTCATTGGCCTGCAAACGCCAAAAAGACCGCCGGCCGTCTTCAGTTTCAGTAGGCGAGAAAAAGTGGACAGAAATGCAGACAACTCTGAGGCTGACACGAACCTGGTCCATCTTGCCGAGGTCCAGGCCCTCGAAGTTCTTCAGCGTCAGGAACGGCGGCAGAACGAACCTGCATCGCATCGCAGCCAGGCCAGTTAAGAGGCATGAATGGAAACGCGTTCTGGGGGTATGATTCTGACATGAAAAGGAAAGGATGGATGGCCAATAACCGACCGACCTGTTCTTGATGTCGGCTTCACGGCGGCCCAGGCGCGGGGTGTCCACGGTGAGCGCGATCGCCTTGGACCCAGCCCTCTCGGCCCTTCTCACCAGTTGCTCCACCACCTTCCTGTCCTTGTAAACCTACGGTTTGCTCATGGCACACATGCGAAAAACCATCACAACGACTAAAAGAAACAGCAGCACACTACGCACTCTGATGACATTTGTCAGGACTAGTGTGGGTGACATGCTTACATATAGCTGGAAGAAGCGGATTCCCGGTCCGGTCGAGGCGACCTCCTCCACGCTTGAAGTTGCCCATGATGACAGTGTCTGAAAGAGAAGGGGTGTTCAGGATCTTTCCAACATGGTAATGGTACGCATTTACAGTAACTTCTTTATCTGGTTATTGTTCATGAGTTGTGTGGCGTTATTATGACAAGAAACACACCATGATAGTCCCTGCTGCTGACGCTGCCCGTGCAGTTGCATACTCCCCTGAACATAGACGAGCTAGGTATCAGCTTATATGTATAAGAAACAAAGGCTTCTCAGCTTTATGCCGTCCAATTATATACACATGCAGAAGGTACTGCTTTAGTTTCTTTTTTCTATATAAGTACACTATAAATGTTGTCAGTAAATACAATCTATACACGTAGTAAAGATTGCAAGCTAAGAGAACTAGAGAAGCATTTAACTGAATACCATCTGGGTGAGCCATCTTCTGAAAGGCAGTGGGGGCAACCATAATGGGCATTGAGATCTTGAAACCCAGAACACTTGTGGTCATGTCAATCTTGGAGACATCGATCAGGATGCGAGGGCGGAACCTGATCACACAAAATTACAGTCAGATTCACAAGATAAGCCAAAGAAAAGCCTGTAAAATGGACGATAGCGGCGCCAGAAATTAGGTACCAACATTGATATTAATATTATATCGATTTTTTAATGTTACTGAAATAAAGAAATGCAGGCATCGACGTAAAGGATTCATTCAGGCAGCTAAACTGGACTAACGCAGCGAATTTGCACAAAATGCGGTGCTGAACAAATGCATTCAGGAAATAGAAGCCTGGTAGCGTGCGGTGAACAGTGTGCTGGGGGTGCTTACAGGATCCTGGAGAAGGCCTCCCTGTTCTCCTTGAGCGTCCACTCGTCCTCGGCGCCGGAGGCATAGTAGTCGTAGGCCATCTTGGGAAGCTTCTGCTTCGCGATGGCCTGGTACTCCATCACGTTAGTGATCTCCCCCATGGTGTCTTCGCCGCCGGAGTCCCCCGCAACGCTCTGCTCTGCACCCACAAATTGAAGGGTGAGCCTTCTGCATCTATCTGTTACCTTAGGATTTGGTCCACATCATTTTTTGAGACCTACAAGGCTAGAACTTATACGTTAATAATTAGAAGAAAATAGCATTTGGCAAACAAAAAAGCCTCCACGTCAATTGTTAAGGCATAGAAATTATCCAGTTAATCAAAGCAAGACAAAATCACTACCCACCCTTACGATTATGCAAAAGATTAGCCCCAAATACCCTATAATGCTTTGCCTCCATCACCCACCCATGCCATTGTTAAAGAAAACAGAGTGAACTGCCTTTGTTGCAACTCATGCACATCAAAGCGGGCTAAGAAAACATCAAAATTGCAGTTCGAATATATCAAACAAAATAAACCAGAAAATCGAAACATAGTGAGAGGTAAAAAGAATAAATACACAAAACTTTAGATGGGTTGTCAGTTTGATTGCCCCGTTGTTGCCCCCTTTATAACCGTGGAAGGGAACGTCTCAGTGTCAGTGGCGTTGATGAGCTTAGACCACATATGCAATGGTAATGACTAACACAAATATCGTGATTAGACAAACCCAATGGCCATATGCCCACCGGCATTCGTAAGACAACAATGACACTCCTTTGGAATGCAAGATTTTTTTTTTTGGTTTCCTGCATTTTTCCTATAAAAATAGATTTCTGTAAAATTTTGTATAATCCTGTGAAATTCATGCATTTCGAAGAGGCGCTTAGTATGACAAGATACAATAGCGTTCCTACACCAGACCAGGGCCCAAGTGTAGCTCAAAACTACATCGTCAACTAGGTAACAAAGTATGTGATTTGACAAACCGGTGATAAACCTGTGACCTCTTGTAGTGACAAGGGATGCCAACAAAATCATTGTTGTTCTTCGGAGGAGGACAAACAAGGGAATGCTATCGGAGGATACAAACTGATACACCAGGATATGACCCTATAGCTTGAGATTGTGGTGTCAACAAAGCAGCAGAGAAGATGTCGCATATCACTAATGCAGCAGAGAGGAAGATGTAACATATCACTAATGGCCAAATAACTATTTATTTCTAGCAAAAAAAAAATGGTGCAGTCTAATTTGCATGTTTATAAGTATATGCTAGTTACAAAATCATGAATCGTTCCAGTTTTTTAAAGATAAAGAATAGTGCTGTGCTTTCCTTCACACGATCGTATGCAAGTCCGTTGAAGCATATTGTTTTGTGTGTGCGAGAATAAGTAACACTACAGTCTGCAAAATAATTTCTCAACCAGCACAGATGAGTACTACAGCAGTATAGCAGGGGGAAAGGGTGAGACCTTCTCATATTGTAGTGTCCCAGATACATAACAGTGTGTATGCCAGTATATATCCTCAAGGAGGAAACTGATAACTGCCGGACAACACTAGCAGCATGTAGTATGTTGTATATGATGACAGCCTAGCCTATCTGGGTTAACATGGACTAACCATACATGAGAACAACACCTATCAAGTCCTCTCCTCGGTTTTCACATCCGAACAAACTGGGAAACATGATCAAGTTTAGAGAAATCCAGCAAACTAAATGTAAGTTGGTTGAGTTTCTTACGGTGGAACCTGTCCACCCGAGTCGACTTGACACGGGTGCTTTTGCGAAAGCATCCAAATACATGGCAGAGTCGGAGATACATGATACGAAATCAACAATATGCATGTAGTGATGGATTTCACTGAAATTGAAGAAATAAAATGATGGTGATGGTGATGGTGATGAGTTTGTTCTTACCTCTAGCTAGGGAAGAGGACGAGACGAGGAGGATCAGAAGCAGTGGAGAGGAAGGAGGGGAGCTAAGAGCGACAGGTAATATAGGTGCGCGTGGTGCTGAGAGAGGTGTTTCCGCATGGAGACAAGGATGTCGGGGAATGGAGACGTACGTGGGGATGGAATGGAACGCTGGCAGAGGAACCCATGAAAGGGAGCGAGAGGTTACGGATGAGCTATTGGAGGTTGGGATGAAGGACGCCTCCTCCACAGCTTCCTCATCCACTTGACATCATATGTCCCTTCCTCCCATGCACTGGCTCTGCCTCCATCCAGAAAAGGAAATGGAGCAACACACCCAAAAAAAACAGGAAATATTTTTTTTTTGTTTGGTTTGTTGAATTGGAGTGGTTTTATCTCTTCCCCTTTTCACCCTGCTTTCTAGGCACGAGAAATCCCGTCAAGATTGGTCTTAGCAGGGAGGATAAGGCCACAGCAGGGGACGTTCTTGTGTGGCGATTCGTATGGGCAGTATCGGGCGTGTTTTTTTCTGGCCCTGCCCGGTACAGCTGGCTGGTCTGGCCATGGCCAGCTCGAGCACGGCTCCTATGGTGCAATGTCATGTGTTTGATTCATTTGGTCTATACAAGGCCGGTTCAACTGAGATCGTGTTTGATTTCTTGCCCAAATGGCTATGACTACTCTACACTAGAAATCTGGTAGCCTTACCGCCACATTTTCACCTCTCTCTTCATTCACATTTCATCGAGCACCCGAGGGGCGTGCCAAGTGTCGCCATTGACGGCGCATGCGGCCGAGCTTCTCCGCCGCTCGTTCCTTCCCCTCTGCCTCGAAGCTCGCCTGGACGCCTCACCGCATCAACCTAGCTGCTCCTCGCCCTGGTTACCGCACCACAGCGCCATCATCCGTCGCCGCCGCCACCACTAGCGACCTTCGGCTCGAGCTCTCGATCTCCTCGCCCGAGCCACCTCGCGCCCTCGTTTCTCTTTCTCCGCATCACAGCCACACCACGACCCCGCCCAACCCCTCTGTGGCCTCGATCCAAGCCCGCAGCTTCTTCCCCTGCCCTCGCCGGAGCTCCAAGCCGCCATGGCCGAGCCGCTCGCCGTCACCACCTCGATCTCCCTCCTCACTGCCTTCCTGCGCGGCGGCGGCGGCACCATGCCAGCGCGCGGACGGCTCAGCGCGGTGGCGGCAGCACAGTGAGACGAGTCGGACTCATGGAGAAGGGAGTGGTGGCCGGTGGGTGAGACGAAGGAGTAGGAGGTGACTCCCCATCTCGCCCACAAGCGCCCATGCGCTGCAGCCAGCCGTGCCGAGTAGAAACGAACCCCAATCTCGTTTCTTGGGAGCTACTACCCATTTAGGTGCTTTGAGGAGCGTGCGAGCCGGGCTCAACAAAAGTAAATCAAACACGTGAACTTGCAGCCCACGGGCTCAACCAGGCCTCCGGGCCAGAAATCAAACACGCCCATCGTTGCTCGCATGGGCTTACGATGGGATGAAGGTGCAATTTGCGATTTTGAGTCAACAATGGACTGAAAGGTTACGGACGATCCTTCTGGCGCATATATGAAGAGAAAAGGAAACTGAGCTTGGACGATGAACAAGATAAAACAGTTCATAACCAACACTACATATTTTTTCAGTTTCACCAACCAACATATAGTCAAGGGGTGAACCGTATGCCCCACAAGAACAATACTGTTGCACGAGCCACAGCAAAACCTCCGGAGTCACCAGAATATACATTGGCGACCAATTATGTTATCCTCTATTCCTCCATGTATATATGTATGAAAAAACAGAAAACACGACACTCTCCAGTTGACAGTCCAAGCCTCAACTTCACGTTACAGTTAATCCCAGAAAACTACCTCAACTGGTAGGTTCTTTGACCGCAGAACCTCATGATCTGTTTGATCGCCTGCTGCAAAAGAAATGTGAGAAGAGAAAGAACTCCATGGTACTTTTATCCCATGAACAGGTATTAGTACCTGGCACCACCGCACCACCATATGCCAAGACTCGATAAATGAACTCCTTTTAAATTTAGAAACATGCCAAATAAAGGACCATCTATATTGTGTTCCGCTTTTTTCAGTACAAAAGTTACTGCCGCAGGCATTTTAGGAAAGCAGTACTTTACCAGCTCACATTTCTCATTGCAGACTAACTACTATACCACCATGACCAGATCTATATGTGCACTATGTAAGAACATGACAAATACAAAGGGCGCAAGGGATTACTTGTTTGTGCCTTCTGTCCAAATGCAAAATGCATCCGAACAGATACTGGCAGATTTCTCTTCCACAAGCAAATTCATCCTCCTTTCACAAAAACCGCCTCACTGTGGCCAAACGGGCCCTTACGTCCCCTTGCCATTCTCAGTCCAGACGCTGTCCCATGAGGAGTTAGCTTTCGGCGCCTCAACAAACTGCTGGCCTCGTCCCTCTGATGATGGAGCTCCTGCGCCCTTAACACCACCCTTCTTTGGTTTTGTTTTGATCCCCAGCAAACGTAGAACAAATCTTGCAAGCTCACCATAAAGCATTCCAGCCCGATCACATAACTACAGAAATATTATCACATCAGGGGAAATACAAGAGATATACTTGAAGTAAATTCAACGGGAATAGTAGAAGCACTAGTCGGAAGATACCTGCAAAAATGCAGTAATGAACATGTGAAATGCCTGAGTGTTCTGGCTAATAAGGAAGCTAACCCTCCCACAGAAATTTACAACGCCATGCATCTGTAATTAAGAAGAGAAATGGTTAGGAGAATGATGAGTGCTACGAAAGATAGTTTTAAATCAACTCATGCAAAGCGTCGTGAACGATAAGCAGTCACTACATGGAATCTGATTTTGAATTAGCAAAATGTATGTTCTATTAATACAGGTAAAATGCAAATGTGTTAGCTTCACCATGTGTGTAACAATCAAGGCAAGCCACGGACTAGGGGGTACAGCGGCAGTTTAAGTTCTGGAAAGCATTTGAACACGGACATGAACACACTGTAAAAAACCTTATTTATGCACAGTTGTGTGGATGATCAATTGAAACTAATCATCTACATCAGCAGAAAGTTGATAATAAACATATATTACCACTCGTAGGAAGGACACCCAGAAACCAGGGGGTGGTGCAGGGGGCCCAAATGAATTCGGTCCCTGATTATAAGGATTCACGCCCATACCATAACCACCATAGGGTCCTCCCATTCCACCGCCATACATTGAGCCACCATACATTCCAGAACCTCCATACATACTGCCATAACCTCCTCCATAACCTGAATTCATGTTATTTCCATAGGGTCCACTATATCCGCCGTAAGAGCTATACATACTGGAGCCATAACCTGCATTTTTATCAAAACGTTAACATTTTGAGACACAAGAATATTTTCTGAAAACATGCAAAAAAGATTATCAATTACCCCCATAAGAATTTCCATAGCCTTGCTGCTGCCAAGGCCTTGGGGGCACAGGCATTGAAATGTTGCTGTTTACATTGGAGGCAACATTGTTCCCAGCAGCAGAAACAACCTCTCCATGTTTTGCTGTCCCAGAAGCTTCAACAACATCACTGGTGCTACCACCAGAGGGCGGCTTAAAAGGCACTGGGCCAGATGAAGCTCCTGCTCGTTCCCACGGTTTTGGAGGTGGATTACCAGCTGCCAATCACATCCATGGACAAATTTTCGTTTAGCCTCCAACCAGAAACAAAGATGGAACTACTCACGCATTAAAAGGAAATGTGAAGTGGTATCCATAAGACTATATGGTGCAACAATACAGACTGGGGATAGAATACAGTTCCTTCTTAAGAAGAAAGCAAAACTACAATACAGAATGTGCATAAATAAAAGCAGGCACTAATTCAAGCCCTGATGACCTGATCATTACTTGCATTTGCAACATACGTAAAACCAAAGCCCACAAACATAGTGAGAGACTTCAATATTTTGGTTCCTCAATATGTACGTAATGTACATCACAGATGCCACATCCATCACTAATACATAGAAGGTCAGGTAATGTTAAACTATGGATCTCAAGGAACTGGAAATATGGATTGAATGAGCAAGAGCATCAATCAAGGCATCACAAATTAAAGAACTAACTTCATAGTTCCATGAAACCCCAAAATACCAGAATGCTTATATCAGTGCTTGACAAGCATATACTGATGACTTTTGACAATATAACACACCCATTAGACTTACCACCCTAGGTTTTAGATTTACTTCTACATTTGTACTCAACATCTATCAACAAATGATTCAAATGGATTGTACCTACACCTAGAAAAGAAATAACGAAGGGCCAATGGTGGCATAAATGCAAGCACAAGGCCAAAGCTCATAACCACACCCCGTTTCTCTGTGAAATACAGGATCGCAACAAGCGCAGCAGCGTTTGAAACCACAGAAGCTCACGCCTTAGCTAAAAGGCATCCTGGAAGGCAGCAAGTTCGTCTTTGCGCGTGCCCTTATCATCTTAATGGCGTCAATTTTCCTTCGCCGGACCGCCGGAGTAGCATATCTAGCAACAGCCCTGGTGAGACGTTCGGCGCGAAACTAAGGGCCCTTCCCCTTCCCGCAAAACATTCACGGGAGCACGAGGAATCCCCAAGCACCGCCACCAGCAGCACCGCCCCCGGAGCTCCCAATCCCAAACCGACCACCAATCGGCCACGAATTGGACCGATTCCCCACCCTCATCCTCACCGTCATCCGGCGACCTGACGACCAACCAGCCCGCCGGCCGGATCGCATCAGCGACGCACGCAACCGATCAATCAGACACGATACGCGTGAGCACGACAGGGGGGTGGCGGGGGCGCGGGGAGGTCCGACATGGATGGCGCCGACAAACCTGCTGCCATGGCGTGCGCCGCGCCCCGCCGGCTGGTGGTTCGACTCGATCAGGTGGGCGTGGGCGGCCGCGGTTTCTCTCCCCCACCTCGATTGTTCCATCCACCGCCGCGGTCGCGGAGAAGAGAAGAGAAGAGAAACGTCCAGGCCCAGCCCGCCAGCCGAGCCGCCCACGGCACGCAGCGGACCGGACAGCTGACTAATCCGGGCTCCGTCCGCGTCCAAGGGAGTTTCGGGGCGGCACACGACTCCTTCCGGTTCGGTCTGGGTCGTTTGATCGTTTCTCTCTGGGAGCCTGGGAGGGCCTGCCGTTTGGGATCTTAGATGGGTCGGAGATTCGGCCCGAGGTCGGGCTCGTTTGGGCCCATAACCTCGTTTGCAGAACTCGAGATCGGAGCCCAATAGATGGAAAGTTCTCGACATAAGATCGTCCATAATTCTGCCAAACATTATTCTGGCCAGCGATATGCGAATAGCCCAAGATTTTGAAATAAAAGATCTAATCTTTAGCAGCAGTCCAAGGGACCCTCCATGTCGTAATCGCTTCTCATTGGTGAGTACCAGGAAGAAGAATAAAAAAACAAATGCTCATGCAGCTGATGCAATTGTTTATGTTGATGCAGCTTGGCTAGAAAAAGATGTGAGGTCCTATTTCCTTCCATAAGGGCTAGCGCCTCGACGTCGGGACGTGGCTCCCGAGCCTCCTCCACTCTGCTTTCATGCGTCCGCATGCACACACACAGCAGCAACACCAGCAGGCGGCACGGTGACACATGCAGCAGCATACTTTTGAAAAGTACAGTGACCCACGCCTGCACACACACAGTAGCAGCACCAGCAGACGCCGTGGTCACGCGCCCACATGCACGCAGCACCAAGTGGCGCGGTGACCCACGGTGGCACGGTGACCCACGCAGCAACACCAAGCAATTGCAACATGTGCTCTCTCAAGATCTACTTTTAAAACATCCATATGAAATACTCGTAACATACGTCTGAAACTAATGAACACTTGAAACATGCGTGTATAGCCATAACAACAAATGCAACATCTAGATCTACCTTTGCAACGTTCCGATGAAACACTTGCAACATAAGTCTGAAACATTTGGAACACTAAAAACATATGCTTAAAACATACGTGTATATCCATAGCAACATATGCAACATCTAGATGAAACACTTGAAACATATGTTTGAAACACTTGAAACATAGGCTTGCAACATGAATATATTGTCTTTTTTTGGAAGCCTCTCATCTGGGTACAATTGTAGTATCTTGTACATGCACGAACGCACGCCCACGCTACCCACACACACCACACTCACGCCACGCGTGCATAACTAGACCTACAACTACACACAGATCGGAAGACAGCGTCCTTCTTGAGATCACCGGGACCAAAAGGGCTCCGTAGGCGACGGGCGCGTCACAATCCCATATGTCTCCACGTGAGAGAGGCTGCAGATGAAGACGAAGAATAAAACCCCGAGGTGAGGCGCCCTGGGTCGATTCTAGAAATCGAACCCAGGATCTGCTGCTCGTACAACAACGAGCGAGCCAACCGAGCTATGCTCGGTCCTCAACATGCGTATATTGTCATTGCAACATATGCAGCATCCCAGATCTATTTTTGCAACATCTAGGTGAAACACTTGAAACATAAGTCTGAAACGCATGAAACACGACGTCATTGGGCGGCCACGGCCTACCTGGTGAGGAACTGCGGTAGCGAGCAAGCTCAGTGGGGGATGGGGCGCGGCCTCGACCGGGGCTTGGCCGGGCAATGCACGGCGCGGCGCAGGTGCCCATGTGGATGGGGGCGGGGCCAACTCTGCTGCCATGGCAGTGGCCAAGCGGCCACAGGCGGCGGCCGGTCTATAAGCCGCATTTAGGGAGGCTGGGACACGGGTGCGTCCGTGGGGTAGAGGTGTGCGGGGCCAAGCGACAACGGCCCTAGGTGAGGCGCCGGTCATCTGCAGGCGTGAGGTGGACGGCATGGGATGGGAGCGCGCGCGCTACACAGGATGGGGCGCGTGGCGTGGCGCGGAATCTGCTGCTCTTGATGAAGAGGAGAAAGAGACGCGGGCTAGGAGTGCCACAGGACAGGACGCGAGCAAATGGATAAGACTCTGTGTGGAAGGTGAGCGGTGGGATGTTTAATGGGATACGATACGTCCGGACGTTAGGTAAGTAGCATTACCGCATTACCTATTTCCTTCTCATTGGGGTTGGAAAAGAAACGGATTAAACTAACACCAAAAGCAATAAAATACTAGCAACAGTACACAGTTTTAGTGTATATATATAAGCAGAAATGCGGTCTCATCCATGGATTGCGAATCCGATTTGACAAGGAGACCGAGAATCGATTAATAGCGACATGTTGTCGGAAAACTCGGTCTATTCGGAAAACGGTACTGGGAACTGGAAACTTAGGGACAATTCTTTTTTTTTTAACGGAAACACAGTTCCATTTAACATTGACCATCAGGCATATCGCCTGACACAAGGGTTTGTACAAATTCTGGTGGATGATCCAGCCATAAACCAGAATCATCAGCACCTATTGATATGCCATACGCGGCAATACACTCGGCTACAAGATTACAAGACCTATGGCATTTAGAAATATTACAACAATTAAAATCAAAAGCCATTTTAGTCTTGATCTCTCTGAAGATAACTCCTAACTCAGCTCAATCAAAGTCATTTGATTTTAGCGCCCTTTCTAGATTTTGTGCATCAGTTTCAACAGTCACCTCATTCAGTCCAGGATAAGCTGCTAGTTCCCGGCCTTTCAGACATGCAACTGCTTCAGCATGGAGAGCACTTAACAGATTTTGCAATGAACCTGCAACAGCTGCTATGAAAACACTTTGGTGATTCCGAATAATACAACCCCAGCTACCTCTACTATCATTTTGGAAAAAGGCACCATCATAGTTTATTTTATAAACTCCCTCCGGTGGCGTCTTCCATTTCTCTTTCTGTACAATTGTTCTACACTTAGCTGGTGGCTTGAGTTTCTGCATTTCATTAAGATGATAAGTTACAGAACAACAAATTTCGTCAGTGGAGGCCCTCCTGTCACCCTGATTAACTTTGTTATGTGCTGACCACCAACACCATAGTAGGACAACCACTTTCAGCATGCTTTCATCATTAAGAGCGAATATTGATTCCATCACATCTTGAGCTGATCTTTGACTGGCGAGGGAGACTTGACCTCCTCTAAATTAAGCCCTCTCCATACCTGTTTGACAGATTTGCATTTTAAAAACAGATGACCAGAATCTTCATCCAAACGTCCACACATCGGGCATAACGTATCCAACTTAATTCCTTTTCTTGATATACTTGCTCTAACAGGGTGGCTGTTATGGGCCAATCTCCACATAAACATCTTGATTTCATTGGGCATAGTTAGACCCCAAATTTTCTTCCATAACTGGTTACCTTGTTGACCGGATGAGGTTGAGGCATCAGATTGATTGAGGGAATCACGATATTTAATGGCCAGAGCATAGGCACTCTTGACTGAGAACAACCTTTCGGATCAGGTGCCATGCTACCAAATCCTCCATGCCTTTGTACAGTGGAATAGTTAAGATAGTCTTTGCATCTTCCTGAAGGAAAATATCATTAATCAATTGTGCATCCCAGGTTTCAGTAATTGGATTACCTGCCACTTTTTGTAGGATGGAGCCATTCCTAGGTGTAATTACTCTCCTAGTTATTCCCCTAGGCAACCATGAATCATCCCATATATTAACATTATTACCATTCCCAATCCTCCATACCATTCCAGCTTTCACCAGTTCCATCCCCTTTAATATGCTGCGCCAGGTATATGATATGCCCTCTCTTGGATATGTATGAAGTATGCTACTGGAGGGAAAATATTTAGCTTTCAAAACTTTAGAGCATAGTGTATCAGGTTGTGTCAGAATGTGCCACCTTTGCCTGGACAACATGGCCATATTAAATGCATGAAGGTCTCTGAAGCCTAAACCCCCCTAATGACTTAGATCTTGTCGGTTTCTGCCACCCAATCCAATGGATTTTATTAGATTTATCTTGCTGGCTCCACCAATATCTTCCAATCGTTGAACTAAGTTCATCACAGAGGCCCTTTGTTAGGTCAAAACATGACATAGCAAAGGTAGGAATGGCTTGTGCTACCGCTTTGATAATGATCTCCTTCCCTGCCTTGGAGAGTAACTTCCCATGCCATCCTTGGATCCGAGCCCATATTTTTTTGTTTGATATAAGCAAATGCCGATTTCTTTGATTTTTCGATATGAACTGGTAACCCAAAATATTTGTCATTTCGTGTCTCTTAGTTGATCCTGAGTATGCCATTATTTGCTCCTTCACATGTGCTGGGGTATTTTTGCTAAACATAGCAACAGTCTTGTCTTTATTAATCATCTGGCCTGAGACACTTTCGTATAGAGATAAAATTTGCTGCAAGTGGTGTGCCCCTGAAACAGCTGCCTTGACAAAAATCAAAGAGTCATCTGCAAAAAAATAGGTGACTAACTCGTGGTGCAGCCCGTCAAATTTTAACTCCTTCAATTAAGCCCTTATTTTCAGCATCTTCCAGCAACGCCAAGAGGCCCTCAGCACACAGGATGAAAAGGTACGGGGAGAGAGGGTCCCCTTGCCGCAGCCCTCTTCTTGGTACTATGGTTTCAGTGAGTTCACCATTCATCTTAATCTTATAGTTAACCGTTGTAACACACATCATGATTAAGCTGATCCACCTTTCATTAAAACCCATTTTTCGCATGGCTCCTTCTAGGAAAGACCATTGCGGCAAAACCAACCAATTTAACACGCTTTCGGAGGCACTTGTCTTCCACTAGACACTAAGTACCCTGAAAGGGAGCTAAATCAAGCAGTTCAGTCGAGCACACCCAACGGGAGAACTCGAATGATCCACATTTTACATCCAGGATCCAATAACGAGTACAACTTTACAATACTTAGTCCATTTCATACAACATAGGGTCTCAGAAATCATTTATTACAATACCAGAGTTCAGAGTGCGATAATTTAAACAACGAAAATAGAATAAACATCTAGCGGTACGAAATGAGGATCCGCCCATGCCCACCAGAAGAATTCTCCACATAAGGCCTACCTTCTCAAGGTGCACATGCAACAAGGGTAAATAAGCCTTGAGTACACAATGTACTCGCAAGACTTACCCGACTAGGGAATATATTTCTCGACTCTCAAGCAATATGACAGGCTTTATGGCTTGTGGGTTTCTTATTTGCGAAAAGCAATAATAAGAGTGTGTCCTTAGATTATTAGCAGCCATGTTTTATTCATTACCCTACATTCTAGGTAAGCACCTGTTCTAGATTCAAGCAAGGGTTGAGCAATCAGAGCCATTTTCCCATCTTTCATATGTCAGTTCTTACTACAGTGCCAGAGCGTAGTCAAGCCGTACCATCACGTAGAAATGACGATTCGCGAATCAATGTGCCTAGCTGGGTACCTCGAAAAACACACGCCTCACTTGCACCCTAGGCACAAGTGAGACCAACCCGCTCTACTCCTGTCAAGGGTTCCAGGACCCTGTCCAAACTTGGACTCCAAGCCCCCACACTTGAGGCCTGGCCTCACTGTGGTGCTTAGACCTCCACCTATCCCCGCCTCCAATCAGTCGGTCCGGAAAGAGCCGGAGCCCATGACAAGAAAGTAGCAAGCCTTCCCACTCCTATAAGCAAATATGTGCTCGGGATAATGAGTCTGTGACTTGACCAGGGTCCATGCAACGAACGGTCCTTAATCGACGCGGACAGGAAAAACAGTGCAACCAAGCTATGCCCCGTGGCCGCGGGACACAACCTGTTACACCCACCAATACCCATACCACATCCCTACCCGGTCACCATTTACTCTCCACCATTTTATAGTGAGATTTATGATCATAATAATCTCCTGTTGTGAGTAACGACAGGTTACCCACGCTATCGTCAAACCTAAGCAAATTACTACACGATCCTGCACTAGTAAGACTCATAGGTAGGCATATATATGCATGTGGGTATCATAAAATTCCTGCCACGTAAATGCACCACATATGTATAATGATTATCAAAGATACGGTTTATGCACCGGGGCTTGCCTTGGGTAGGTGCAGCGTCAGTAGTGTCGGTCACGGGCAGCTCCTAGAACTCCTCCGGCACGAAGATCTCCTCCTCGTACTCCTCGACGATCTCCTCGTACTCCTGATCGTCAACGGCCCCGAACTCCACCAGGTCATTCTCTACATGCATGCGATAATGATGCAACATTTAGTATTAAGGCAACAACAACTCTTCAAATGCAACGCACACGCTAAGCTACAAAGCTAGCTCTAATGACTAAGGTACAAGCCATCTATCAACTTCATCAAGCAAGATATCCAACTCATTTTACAGTTGCATTCATTTTACAAGCCGATATTATGCTTTTTATGTACATTCGTTTTAACGGCTATTTAGCTACCACATAAATCGGTCGCGACTAGTGCTACGGAACCTACAGCAAGCACATGATAATACAACGAGGCTACTGCGAAAATTTCACTATCGAAACTACTACCGATTTGCCACAAAATTTCCTACAATTATCATCCGAATAGTATTAAGCCTTTCCAAATGATTTGAAGGATCACAACATCATCGTAGATATATATTAACTAATTACACTAATCGATAGAGCAGGAATTTAGGAACCTAACACAATTTATTTCACAATTTTTGGGCATCTACAAGATTCGTTATAATTTACCCAAGTTTGGTTCCAAATCTAAAACAAATAAAACCTATTTCTATTTTCTAAAAAAGGAAAACGAAAACCCTAGAGCAGCCCACAACCCGCAGGCGCGGCCCAACACGCGCAGCGCGCGCGTGCACACGCAACCCACAGACGCGACCCACGCGACTCAGGCCGGCCCGCGACGGGGGGGGGAGCCCGCCCGGGCCGGCGAAAATGCAACCAAGCCCTCCCGCACTAACGGAATCGCACGACCGCCGTACGCATTATTCTCGTACTCCGAGCTTATGCAATATAGCCCCCGAAATAACCTTTCTTTGCAACGCTGAGATCCCCGGGCGCCCCGTGCTCGCCGGCACAACACCGGCGGCACTGGCCGGCCCCGCCGGCTAACTAGGGCACGCGCAGGCCTAGCCAACGGGCCGACCTCCATCCCTAACCAATACTTCTACCCTACGCGGCGATGCAGGGCAGCGGGGTGCGCCGAAGCGAGTGGCCATGGTACGCGGCCATCCAAGACGGCGGTGCTGGTGTTCTGGTGCCCTAAGGCGGCTACAGGCCTAGCTAACCCGCTAATGAGCAACAGGACCTTACCGAATACCTGGCCGGAGTGGCGGCTGGAGGAAAGGGTGGCGTGGGAGAGCTGGTCGCGTGCGACCCGAGGGTGCGGCGGCGCACCGCGACGAACACGGCCGCGTCAGCCGCCCGGCAAGGCGGCAGGGTACGGTTCGGGTGCGCACGATGAGGAAGGATTGAGGGCGAGTCAATTGGTGCACTCAATTCAACGTGGGGTGGTCAGGTGGAGTGCTGCTCGCGATACTGGCAGCCTTGGCCTTAACGGCGCAGTGGGGAGGAAAACTCCAAATTGGGGCTTTGGACGGGCTGCAAACCAGGCAGGGTGGGGCTAGCTGTCAGAGCGGGTTGCAGGCGGAGCCGTGCACGTGATACAGTGGCCTGAGAGGACTCCCTTTTGTCGAATCAACAATGCAGCTCAGAGATATGGCGGCAGGGAGGGAAGAGGGAAGAGTAAGGCTCGATGCGACCCCAGCGCAGTTGCTACGAGCCAAAGCGACCAGGGAGCGTGCGCGCGCAGCGCCATTAAGGCGAGGCAGTGGCGCAGCGCAGGCACGACACGACGCGAGACCACGGCTGCAGCCACAAGATCGCGTGCAATAGGGGGCAACGGGGCCAGCGACATGGTTATGGGGGTAGCGCAACGTGACGAGGCGGCCGCTGCGGTTGCAGCGCGACTACGAGGCAGGGGGGCCAGCCGAGCGGCTGCGGCGCGTAGCGAGCATGGCCCGGCCAAGGCCGAGCCCAGACGGCCCACATGCGGCAGAGCGTGCGCTCTGCGACCGGACACGGCGACGCCGAGCCCGGCCCCGCACGAGGTGACCGCGCACACAGACGGGGCATGTGACGTGCGCGAATTTTAAAGCATGGATATAAACTAATCTATCTCGTCTCATGTTCAACCTTCTTCACCATGCTACTCGTGGTACATCGGACTATCGACTAGAGCTAAAACACGACACCCTCCTTGAGCTAAAACTCATAGAATAAGTTCACGAACATAGCTCTGTCACACTGTTCTTGAACTTGGAAAAATTTTCTATGTACTAAATTTGATTTCCAGTTCAGTTTTCGAGCTACTAGTAACACCAGCTAAGAGTAACACTTTGCTAAGACGAACGTTGCATTACCACCTACAAAGTTCACAAGTCAAACTTTATTTAAGGGTCGCATATGCGTTCTATAGTATTTATGCTCAATAAAAATTAATTTCGAACCTTAAGTGATATAACATGAACCATGGAATACTTTTCATTTACCATTTGCGTAATCATTTTTGGATGCCAATAATTTATTTTTACACCTTCTTACATACATTAACACATAAACAAGATGCTCAAGTCATGATTTAGTAAGTGTTTTACACGGTAACACCGAGAGTGTTACAACCATTCAACTCTATCATAGGCCTTACTCATATCAGGTTTAAAAGCTGCTAGGCCATGCTTTCCGCATCTCTTGTTTCTCATATGGTGGGTCATCTCATATGCTAGGAGGATGTTATCTGTAATTAGCCTACCTGGCACAAAGGCGCTTTGGGAAGGGGCAATAATTTCTGGCAGGATTCGTTTTAGACGATTAGCCAGTACCTTCGCTACCAGCTTGTACAGCACATTACAGAGGCTTATGGGACGGAGGTCTTTGATTTTATCAGGAGATTTGATCTTGGGAATCAAAACAATAATAGTATCATTCCATCCTTGGGGTATCGAACTGCCATTTAAAGCACTGAGCACATCCTTTTTCACCATGTCGCCTAGCAATGGCCAAAATCATTTATAGAAGATTGATGAAATAAAATCAGGTCCCGGGGCTTTGAGATCCTCGATAAATTGGAGTGCTGGAAGCCCTAGTTTGGTTTTGGATAATTGATGAAACCTAAGGACTAATCATTGTGCTAAGTGTGTAGACATGAAATGATAAGTTCCATGCCAAGTGGTGGAGCCTAGAGATGATCATGGTGATGATGGTGATGACCACCAGATGATGAAGGGCTCAAGTTGGAAAAGAAGAAAGAGAAAAACAAAACCCGATGGAAATCAAAGCAAAGGTGTTGCATAGGGTTTTGGTTTTGGTGACCAAGACACCATAGACGGTGTGATCACATTTATGATCGATAGCCGTACTATGAAAAGGGGAATTCACGGTTAAAATGGTTATCAAGTGCCACTAGGTGAATTCATATGAGCATATGCATTAGAACCTAGTGTGAGCTAACATAACCCTTGAAAATATTTATGAAAATATGCTAACACACGTGCACAAGATGATACACTTGGCGGTTAGCACATTTGAGCAAGGATTGAGAAGGTGGAGATATCGCGCGAGAAACACTGACCGGACGCTGGTCACGCAGCGACCGAACGCTGACGTCAGCGTCCGGTCAGTGTTGGTGCTGTGACGCGCGCAAGGCCGAGAGCGAGGACTTCGCACCGGGCGCTGCCTGGTCTCTGACCGGCGTGTCCGATCACTTTCTGAAATCGCGCGGACGCAGACGATCGGACGCGACTGGCTTGCGTCAAGTGAAGTAGTGACGTACGCTGACGTCACCATCGCGCGAGTGTAGAGAAACACCGAGTGCTGACCGGACGCCGGGTGCGTCAGGTCAACCCTGACCGGACGCGTCTGGTCACTGTTTGAGCGTGAAAATACCTCTCTAGAAACGACCGGACGCCGCGTTGATCTGCGTCCGCTCATCAGTAGCGGTGCGTCCGGTCACGGTGTTGACGTCGCGCTGACTAACTTCGTGACCGTTGGAATCGAACGAGTAGAATTTAAAATGGGACACGTGGCAGGCATAGGTGAGCTTGGACGGCAGTGACCGGATGCTGGGGCTGCGTCCGGTCAGCCTGATCAGTGCATCCGGTCAGGTTGTGCTGAACCCCTTCATGACCCTAACGGCTCTATTTGTTTTGGGGGTCTATAAATAGGTGGTGGCCGGCTCCAAGGGAGCTCTCTTGGTCATTCTTACTTGTGATAGCATCCTTTGAGCTGAGCAAACTCCCTCCCACTCATCTCTTGCTTGATTGCGAATTCAAAGTGAGATTAGTGATTCTAAGTGCATTTGCTTGAGTGATTGCATCTAGTGGCACTTGGGGATCGTTGTGGCTGCGGATTTCTTGTTTCTCTTGGTGGTTGCCGCCACCTAGATGGCTTGGAACAACAGAGGAGTTGTGGCAAGAGTTGATGATTGTTCTTGGCCACCTCTCGGTGATTGTGAGGGGTTCTTGTGCCTTTCCCAGCGGAGCGCCAAAGGCAACTCTAGTGGATTGCGCGTGTCATTGAGCTACCTTACTTGTGGGTAGGTTCTTGCGGTGTCCACGGGTTGGACGAGGTTCGTGCTACACCTCTTAGCCACTGAACCACCAAGTGCTGATCGACACAACGAGGACGTAGCGTGCCGGCAAGCATGTGAACCTTAGGAGAAAAATCGTGTGTCTTCATTGTGATTGATTCTTGGATTTCTCCCGGTGATTGGTTCATTCCTCGACGCGGTGGTATAAATATCACATTCCTCCCATTTACATTTTCGCAAACTAGCTGTGACAAGCTCTTTAGTGTAATTAGTTTTGAGAGCTTGTATTATCTTTGTTAGTATAGCTTTTCACCTAGTTGAGCTCTTTAGCGTAGCTAGCTTTTGAGAGCTCGTAGTGACTTTGCCATTGATTGACTTAGAGATTGTGGCAACTAGAATTGTTGGGATAGGTGGCTTGCAACCCTTGTAGAGCTAGAGCAAAATTGCATTACGCCATTTGTCATACTAATCAATTGTTCTAGTAAGTTTGTAGAACTTTTAAATTAGACTATTCACCCCTATCGACGAGATGTGGTCGACAGTCTACCGAGGGGTATGCCCACGGTAGTAGATTATCGGCGGAGGTGCGCAAGACGACGATCTAGATGGTGACGCAAGAGGAACACAGGATCTATTCAGGTTCGGGCCGCAGATTGCGTAATACCCTACGTCCTGCGTCTTTGTGGATTGTATTGATGTGTGATGAGATATCCTGAGGGCGGGTCCTTGCCCGCCTTATATAGTCCGGGGGGCAAGGTTACAGATCTAAGGAATCCAATCCCGGCCAATTACAACTCCCGTATCCGCAGAGGATACGACATCTATCCTAACCGGCTAGGTTTCCTTGACCGTCAAGTAGTCTCTGCTTGCTCCGCAGGTTCGCCGAGCAGTCCGAAGATCCATGCGGCCCTTTCTGGGGAGTTGGGCCACCTTATCTGGCGCGGCCCATGTGAAGCCATGAGGGTATACGGGTCTATACTCCCACAGCTAGTCCCTGAGCACTATGTATTTTGAAGCGACATGTCATCTTGACCTTCTCCGACCAGTGAGGCTTGAAGCCCTGAAGCCCCCGACCAGAAGGGTGGTCTGCCGAGGGATATTCCAACCCTTTCGACGAGAAGGGTGGTCTGCCGAGGGATATTCCAACCCTTCCGATCAGTTCAGCTGATAGCCGACCACCACACTTATCGGAAAACGCCTTGTCAGAAAAATGCATGGTGCTCCGAGAAAAAAAAACAATTCATCTTTTGATGAAGTGTGCCCACTTTAAGTTTAATTCTGAAAAGTTAAGGATAAACGATACCATTGGCTCTGCCATAATGTTATGAAACATGATCCTCAGGATCTAGTCATTTTACGGTAGGGGTCACGCCTCTGGCACTATGCAACAAAGCATGTGTGCAAAAAAGGTAAGCACATTCACCACAAGGTGAAGTGTGCCCACTTAGTCCTCGAGCCTGACAGCAGGTGACTGGATCACGTGGTGCCAGGGTCTAAAAGAAAAAACAGTACTCAGCCAAATAAGCACATTCACCGCAAGGTGAAGTGTGCCCACTTAGTCCTCGAGCCTGACAGGAGGTGACTAGATCACGTGGTGCCAGGGTCTAAAGAACACGTTACCAACTCAGCGGAAAAACGATGTACTGTGGCTCCGTCACGGCACAGTCCCCAGCTCTGCTGTGGGCCCAATCCATAGCTCTACCATGGCAAAAACCCATGGCTCAGCCATGTGGCAACTCGCAGCTCTGCGGTGAGACGTCCCCCAATTCAGTTGCGGGCCCTTAAAAACATCCTATGGCTCTGCCACAGGGAAACCCCCAGCTCAGCTGTGAGGCGACCCACAACTCAGTTGCGGGCCCATTCCGCAGCTCAGCTGCAAACTCAGTCCCCAGCTCAGCTGTGGGGCCGTAACACAAACCAACACGCTAGAATTGGACCGTATGTAATAAAACATGCCCACTATGGGATCCGTACCGCAGGCGAGGCCCACGTACGGCCCACTTGTACACAATAATGGAGGGAGCGAAAGCGGCGCATCGGGCGCGGTTACCCAAAAACCCTGGAAGTCAAAGAGTCGGTCCGCTCTTATAAATACCCGTGCAGCGGCGCCCCACTCCTCCCACTGCATCCACTTCGCGTCAGTTCATCTTCCACACAAGGCACTCCACCTTCTCCGCCAGTTCCATCGCCACCGCATCCGATAGCCAAACCCTGGATCCAATCGCCACCGGATCCAGCCGCTCCAGGATCACCCCTCACGCCGCAATTGCATTTCGCGACCGAAGGAAGAAAGAAGAATGGCACGCAGGAGCCGTGGAGCAAGAGCGCAACTGATGGCGACGGAATAGTGCAAGTCAATGAGCACGGAGGCGACCTTGGGGAAGCTCGTATCCACCGGAGTGATGGCGGAGGCCACAATCGGCGGATGGAGGACATCAGACGGTGAGAGCTATCCAGACCCCCGCCCTGGTGAAATAGTCGTGTTCGAGGATTTCTACTGGCGTGGATTTGGGAATCCGTGCCATCCCTTTCTTCGAAAATTGTGTGATTATTATAGGATTAGTATCTGCAACCTTCATCCAAATTTTGTTCTGTCAGTGTCAATTTTCATTACCCTCTGTGAGTCTTTCCTCGGCATCCAGCCCCACTTCAATCTGTGGAGGCACTTTTTCTGCCTGAAGAAGAAAGGAGGCGCCGGAGGATCCAAAGTAGCTGGGGGAGCCTACCTAAACCTCCATGATGGGATGAAGGTAGAGTACCTCAATGTACCCCTCAGCTCGTCAATGAGGGATTGGTACAAGAAGTGGTTCTATGTCCAGCAAGAGCAAGAGCCCTTCGTCGCCTATGACATGGCGCAGATCCCCGAGCAGCAGGAGAGCTGGTCGGCAAGGCCGACCAGCGCCGAAATGGTACAGGTGGAAGAGCTGCTCGGGATGATCGATAGGAGGCAGCTCGACGGGCCGACAATAGCCCTAAATTTCATCTCCAGGCGGGTGCAACCGTGCAAGGAACGGGTGCACCCGTTGTATGAGTACTCTGGGTCGGGTGATCCCACCAGGGAGTCTGCGAGGAACCTCTCACGCGAAGAGGTAAACTGGTGGTTGGCGCGGCTATTCGACTTGACAGGATACTGCCATCTGTCAAGCACGGTGAAAGCGTAATAACGCCACCGCCCTAGGTATACCTAAGATCGCCCCCATTGTCGATTTTGATATTTAGAGTTACTGGGACACAACCGTAACTTTCCATCTGATGTTTGCAAGATCCGTGGCCAGGACCGAGTAGCAATATACGTCTCTGACGTGCCTACCGACGACTGGCCAGCCGGCGTAGACGTGCGGGAGCCTCGGGTGACGGGGAAAGCAGCTAGGAAACGCCCCACCCCAGAGGGGCCTTCCCAGAAAATGAAGTCCACGGACCCCTTAGGCACAGGGGGTCCACAGATTATCGACGATGAAGAGAGCAGCCGAAAACGACGTAGAGTCATGGCCGGCTTGACCGATGACGATGAAGACGAAGACGAGGTTCCCCTGGCACACCGGTAGATGGCACAAGGGGCGCCCCGAGCATCAACGCCGACGAGGACGCCGGCACCACCCCGAGCAGCGACACCTCCGAGGGAACCCACACCGCCCCGAGCAGCGACACCGTCGCAGACGGACATACCGAGCATGAGGCGTGCTAGCTCAGCAGTCCCCGAGAGTGGGCCAGATGGGAGGGAGCGGCCGAGCAATAGCCAGACGACCGGGGTCCGCACTACAGGGAGCGGGAGCCAGAGCGGTCGGCCGTTCAGGGCCACGTTTAGACGCTCAGACCTGTAAGTACAATTAGAACTCCCTTTGTAATATCAGAATGCAATAGCTTATTAGGCTGGTGTAGGCCGGAGTCTATGGAAGATGTGGAGCATCTGGCGGGAAATCAACCGCCATCGGCTGGGGAAAGCAGGCGCACTACTAAGGAGCGTGCCAGGCCGAGCGGGACCGCCAACTAGAGCAACCCCACGCAGCAGCAAGCAGAGCCGACGCCCGCAGCCGAAGATCCCAGTACCGCCTCAGGCGGTACAATGGGCGTTGTGGTGGTCGAAGGGAGCGGCGCTGGGAACCCTGCCACGGAAGCTCCAGCAGCGGAGGGGGCTGCAACTGAAGAAGAGGCGGAGATTGAAGAAATCATCCGCCCGGAAGAAGAAAGGGTGGCGCTGCATTGCGTCCGCGTCGCAAGAAAGCGAGGCGACGAGTGGGTATTCTACGAGGAAGACCACTCGGACCGTGCTGTCCACAAACTGCAGCGGACAGTAGAAGACCTGATGGGCCAGATAAAGGTAAGAGCACTGAGACCCCGATCTTGCCTATCAAACCTGTGCTCAGGAATTTTCGTTACTGACGCCTCGTTATATTGCAGAGTATTGAAAAAACATCGGAGTACCGAAAGCGGTGCTTCGATACGATCGTCCCGATAGTAGAGGAGAACAAGGCCCTGAAGGAGGACATAGTGCGCCTGCAAGAGGCGTTACAGCTGGTCCAAAGCGAGTGGGACACGCTGCAGACTAGCGTAGATGAACAACGCGACTTGCTTGACCAGGAAAAGATAGGTATGTGACCAAGTCTTTACACATTTATCTGATTGTGACTGGCTGGCAAACCATGTTCTGCTCGGCAGGCATGGAGGCAGAGAAGACACTCCTTGTTGACAAGCTAGCTCAGCTAGCGAAGATCAACAAGGAGCTGATGGAGAAAAATACCCAGCTAGACAAGGAGCGCCAGGACGAGATTGCTCACCTAACCAGCGAGAACACCAAGCTAAAGGAGCGGGTGACCAAGCTGGACAAAGACTTCGCGAGTAAGCTCCCGACTACTCAGTTGCTGATTCCCATCAGTTCTATTTATCATGCTCAGCATGGTCCTTTGCTCAAATGCAGTTGTACACCAAAACGCCAAGACGCACCTGGAGGCATTGATGAAGGAAAAGGAGCACCTGGCGTCAAAATACAAAGCGATGGAGGAAGGAATCAAGCCCGTGCTGGACCTGATCGGTATGGAACCGAAAGAGGGGCCAATCGACTGGCCAGTCCAACCAGAGGCCATCGTAGAGAAATGTCGGAGCTCCTGGGCCTGCTTTAAATAGTTCATTCGCGATGCTGGCGAGTATGTGGCTGCCCACGTCCTGGCCGTGGTGCGGTCGCATTATCCCGGGGTGGACCTAAGAAGACTCAAAGCTGGTGTGTCGAGCAACACCGACCCAGTGAAGGCAGAGCAGCTCAGAGCAACCTCCCAGGCGACGGCCGCCAAGATGATCAACGACGTAGACCTGTGTGGCGAGACTGGGCAGACCAGTTAATAGATTAGAACTAGGGAAAAGTTATGTTTTGTAATTTAAGTTATATCAAAGCAGTTGGTGCTTTTGTAAATATATGGAGCGCTCAGTGCCCATATAAACCTACTATTATATCTCTGTATAATACATAGTCATGATGTTAGTTAAAAACTCTCTTTTTTAATCGTATCGTATGGTAAGCGTGAATAGTCATTTCGTCCTAGAATTACTCCAGCCCATGCCTAATCAACAGTCTGGAGCATGAGGCACGGAGCCCAGGCACGCGTAAGACTGCCGACCACAGCAGGGAGCCACTGCCGATCACCCGAAACGTAGTGAACAGATCTCATGCACGCGTGGGGAGGAGTCGGAGACAACGCTGGCTGTAGGAAACTCAAGTAGGAGAAAAACTGGTCGGCAAACCACCGAACAAAAATTTGCGATGCAGATAAGAGACGGCCATAAAAAAAGAATGAAATATTTATTGAATGCTTAGGGTACAAAAAGGAGTACATATCTTTCTTAGTAGCGGATTAGTCGTAGAAGCGCCTAAGGTGATCGATATGCCACGAATTCAGGATGTCAACTCCGCTGAGATCACACAGCCTATAAGAAGTAGGTCGGGTGACCTGCTTGACCATACTTATAGGCCGGGTGACCTGCTTGACCATATAAGGGCCCTCCCAATGTGACGCTAGCTTATGCAATCCTTCTGTCTTCTGCTTCTTTCGCAGAACCAAATCGCCGACCACGAAGAATCTATCTTTGACATTACGGTTATAGTACCTACGCAGGCCCTCCAGATATTTAGCCGTGTGCGCACAGGTGTCAAGGCGGTGTTCCTCGGTGCAATTAACCTCAAGCTCTCTGGCCTCGGACGACTTCTCCTCATCATGGTTCTCGACCCGTGGTGACTAGAAAGCAATGTCAGCTAGCAACACAGCCTCAGAACCGAAGACCATGAAGTACGGGGAGACGCCGGTATTGTGATTGGACTGGGTCCTCAGTCCCCAGACCACGGCCGGCAGCTCCTTCAACCATCTCCCAGGATGCTTGTCATTTGCCTTGTACAACCTTTTCTTCAGAGCATCAAGGATCATACCGTTTGCTCGCTCAGCCTGCCCGTTAGCTCTTGGGTGCGCCACCGAAACGTACTTAACTACTATGCCTCTGTCATCGCAGAAGTTCTAGAAATCATTACCGGTGAATGTGGACCCCAGGTCAGTAATGATGCTGTTAGGCAAGCCAAAGCGGTGGATAATTTCGTCGAGCAGCTCAGCTGCTTTCTTCGCAGTCTCCGAAACTAAGGGCTTGTACTCAATCCATTTGGAAAATTTGTCGATAATTACGTAAACCCATCGAAAACCTCCCGGAGCCGGCTTGAAAGGCCCGATCATGTCCAGTCCCCAGCATGCAAAGGGCTAGGATGCTGGAATGGTCTGGAGTTCATGGGCTGGAACATGAGTCTACTTGGCGAAGAACTGGCACCCCTCACAATGACGGACCAGCTTTTTGGCTTCGGCGACAGCTGAGGGCCAATAAAAACCTGCTCGGAAAGCCTTACCGACCAGTGTGCACGAAGTGGCATGATTGCCACAAGTACCAGCATGGATTTCTTCCAGAATCTTCAATCCGTGTTCCTGAGACACGCATTTTTGCAATAATTCCTCCTTCGTATTTTTACGCATAAGGTTCCCCTCAACCAGCACATAATGCTTGCTACGCCGTATGAGGCGTTCCATCTCGGTTTGTCCTGAGAAACCTCAGTAGAGGTAAGATATCTGATGAATGGTTCTCTCTAATCTGTGGTGGTGGTCGAAATCATAGCGACCAGTTGGTCTGTAGACGATGGTTCGGACACCGGCTTCTCTTGTTCCTCGATAGACGGCTTGACAAGGTCATGAACGAAAACTCCATGGGGAATTACTGCCCGGGTTGACCTAGCTTTGACAGCTTATCAGCCGCCTCATTGTCCGCCCGGACCACGTGATGGAACTCGAGACCATAGAATTTGTTCTCCAGCTTTCTGATCTGCGCACAGTAGGCATCCATTTGTTCGCTGGTACAGTCCCAGTCCTTGTTCACCTGGTTTATGACAAGAGCAGAATCACCGAACACCATGAGCCTTTTTATGCCGAGCTCAATGGCGATGCGAAGGCCGTGCAGGGCCGCCTCGTACTCGGCGGCGTTATTGGAGGCCTTGAAATGGATGCGGAGAACATAGCTCAGCCTGTCCCCGGATGGCGAGATGAAGTACACCCCCGCCCCGGCACCGTCGATATTGAGGGAGCCGTCAAAATACATCTTCTAGTGCTCAGGGGAACTGTCGGAGACAGGTGTATTCATATCTGTCCATTCGACAATGAAATCGACCAGCGCCTGCGACTTGATGGTCGTCCGGCTTCTGAATTCGAGCGAATATGGGCTAAGCTCCAACGCCCATTTGATGATGCGCCCGTTGGCGTCTTTATTACGCAAGATATCCCCCAGCGGAAACTCAGTGACCACTTCGATGGGGTAAGTATCAAAATAATGGCGCAGTTTGCGAGAGGTGATCAAGATAGCATAAAGTAGCTTCTGGACCTAGGGGTAACGGGTCTTAGATTCGTTGAGTACCTCGCTGATGAAGTATACTGATCGCTGGACCTTGTACACATGCCCAACCTCCTCACGTTCGATGATGATGGCAATACTGACTACCCGATTGGTGGCCGCAATGTAAAGCAACAAAGTCTCGCCTTCCTTGTGCGCCATCAGGATCAGGGGAGATGTAAGAAACTGCTTGAGCTCTGCAAAAGCAGTGTTAGCTTCCTCCGACCATTCAAACTTCTCCTTTGCCTTGAGGAGTTTGAAGAATGGCAGGCCCTTTTCACCGAGCCGTGATATGAATCGACTCAGGGAAGCCATGCACCCGGTTAGCTTCTGGATGTCCTTGACGCACTTTGGCGGTTTCATCTTCATGACTGCCTTGACTTTTTCTGGATTGGGCCGTATGCCCTCATGGCTAACTATGTTGCCGAGCAGTATGCCAGACGGCACACCAAATATGCACTTTTTGGGATTCAGCTTCCATTGAAACTTATTAAGTGCTTTGAAGGTGTGACCGAGATCGTCGACCAGAGTAGAGGCTTCTTTGGTCTTCACCACTACGTCATCAACATACGCCTCAACAAGCTGATCTCTGATCTGATCACTGAGGCACTGTTGGATGGCCCGTTGGTAGGTTGCGCCTGCATTTTTGAGCCCAAACGACATGGTTGTGTAGCAGTAAGCACCGAAAGGCGTAATAAAGGACGTCTTAATTTGGTCCTCCTCTCTCAGAGAGATCTGATGGTAACCAGAGTAGCAATCTAGAAAAGATAAGAGCTCGCAGCCAGCGGTAGAATCTACAACCTCATCTATACGAGGAAAACCGAAGGGGTCCTTAGGGCAGTGTTTGTTGAGATCGGTGTAATCAACGCACATCCTCCATTCATTATTCTTTTTTCTTGCAAGAACCAGGTTGGCAAGCCACTCCGAGTGATACACCTCTTTGATAAAGCTGGCAGCTAAGAGCCGGTTTACTTCTACCCTAATCGCCTCCCTTTTGTCCCGAGCGAACCGTCGTAGCTTTTGTTTTATTGGCTTGGCGGTCTTCGAAACATCCAAGGAGTGCTCGATCAACTCCCGAGGTACTCTGGGCATGTCTGCAGGTTTCCATGCAAACACGCTAACGTTCTCCCTCAGGAAGCTGACGAGCGTGTCTTCCTATTTGGGGTCTAGAGTGGCCCCGATGCGAGCCGTTTTGGACTTGTCGCCCGGGACCAGTTCCACCTCTTTAGTCTCCTTGGACTTCACAGCAGCACGGGTAGCTTCTTTGCCAGGAATCTCAAGATCGGCGGGAGGAATCTTCTTGGCATCGGTAATGGACTGCTGCATGCGGATCGAGAGCTCGAGGGCTTCAGTAGTTTCATAGCCCTCCTTCTCGCAGTTGTAGGCGATGAGAATGTTGCCCTTGAGAGAGAGCACGCCCTTCTCGGTTGGCATCTTTAGAAGTAGGTAGACATAATGAGGTATTGCCATAAATTTGGCCAGAGCTGGTCGGCCAAGTATGGCATGATATGTTCCTTCGAAGTTCACTACGATGAAATTGACGTAGTCGATACGGAAGTGATCGGCAGTGCCGAACTGGACTGCCAGTGTGATCTGTCCCAAAGGTTAGGAGGTCTGCCCCGGGAGCACTCCCCAGAAAGGTGCATCGTAGGGCTCGAGGTCTTCCGGCTTAATGTCTAACTCAGTTAGAGCGTTGCGGAAGAGAATATCAAGGGCACTGCCGCCATCGATGAGCACCTTCTCGAATCGTACGTTCCTGATGACGGGGTCTAAAACGAGGGGGAAGCGACCTAGCTCTGGGATATTGGCCCACTGGTCAGCTCTGCTGAACGTAATGGGTTGGTGCGACCAGTTTTGGTACTTGGGGTCAGCAACTCTACCATCTGGGTTGTTGAGGGCCATAACAGCTCGGGCGGTAAGCTTCCTCTGTCGCCCATTCTCCAGGGCAACTTTCCCACCAAAAATGTTGCGGACGCTTCTATCAGGGTCCTTGTAAGCATGACGAGGGTCCTTGTCGCGTTCTTCTTCGGTCTTGTCCTCCTCATCAGGCCTTTTGTCGTCTCAGCAGTCGTTTTTGTCACCGTCGTTGTCGCCGCCGCGCTGCCTTTTACGAGCGTCCGAGCGGTAGATAGACTTCAGACCCCTGCAATCTCCCATTGTATGGCCAGAGTCCGGATGAGCAGGGCAGGGCCCCTGAAGGACCTTGGAATAGGCATCCTCATAATTGCGCTTGGGCGCTGGCTTGACGGCGTTGACAGCGTTGACTATTATTTGGTTGCGGCTCTGCCGTCCCCTAAAGTCGTCCTGCTGACGTCGATCGCGATTGTCATTGCGACGGTCGCGGTTATCGTTGCGCCGATCGTTGCGACGGTCGTCACGACGCCGATCATCGTGTCGGTCGTCAGGGCGGTGATTTGGCTAGTCGGGGCGAGGAGTCCGGCCAACGTCCTCCTTGATCTGCTGGTTGGCCTCATCAGCATCTGCCCACTTCTTCGCAACCGTAAGAAGGTCCTGGACAGAGTCAGGCCTCTTGCGAAGAAGTTTGGTCCTGAGGGCATCATGGTGGCGGAGACCTCTGATAAATGCAGAGATGGCTTCATTGCTATTGATATTAGGGATGGATATCCGCGTTTCCGAGAAGCGGCGGATGTAGTCGCGCAACGGTTCATTCGGATAGTCTCTGACTTTCTCCAAATCATACTTGTTGCCGGGCTGTTGACAAGTGGCCATATAATTGTCAATAAAAGCCCTCCTGAGCTATGCCCAGGTGTCGATGGAGCCTTTCCTCAGGCTGAGAAGCCATTGGTTCGTGGACTGGTTGATGACCACCGGCAAATAGTTGGCCATCACATCTTCATCGCCATGTACTGCTCGGACAGCAATTTCATAGAGCGTTATCCACTCTTCGGGATTAGCCTTCCCGTCATATGTGTCGAGATCGTGGAGCTTGAAATTTCTTGGCTAGATGACAGCACGAAGCCGATCAGTGAATGGTCGGAGGCCGGGGATATGGCCAGCGCGCGGTGCATAGCCGCGGCCAGGTGCGCCATGTGCTTCGTCGTATTCCCGCCTGCGTTGCATCTCAGATGCATGACGCTCTTCTCGATTGTTTTCGATGCGATCCCTCAAATTCAAATTGGCGCTGAGGTGGTCACGGAGGTCACCTCCAGGCTGCTCCACTTCCTGGTCGGGACCGCGTTGTTGACCACGGCCATCACCGCGATTTGCAACACGCTCCCCTCCATGACGTGCGCCGCGCCCGCCTTGCTGATTACGTTCATCCCCTTGGTCGACGTCATGCTGGTCGGCATTGCGCCTTCCTCCTTGATCTCGGGGACAGTGGGCCTCATAGTTCACGTCGTGGCCCTGGTAAAGATAAGGACCTCCTCGTTGCCAGGGGCCTCGTTGGCGATGACTTTGGGTGGAGGATGTCGATGGAGCAGGTGTACGCCTCTTGTTGACCTGGACTGTGGCCGCCTTCAAATAAGCGTTGACGGCGTCGAGTGCCGGGGATTCCGGGAGCTTGTTAAGTTCGTTCATGGCGACGGCAATGTTGGCGCTTGGTGTCTTAAAAACCTGCTGGTTGTCGCACATGTCGAAAGCGTCAGTCGGGTCACGGCGGATATTGCGCTGGCCACCCGCGGCTACATCAGCTGCATCTTCTTCAGCGTTTTCCAGGTCGACTCTCCGAGCCCAAAGATCGGCATTTCTTTTTTCTCGAGCAGTCCTCTCTTGATCGGTTTCCCCATCGCGAGGGGGCTCGTCGTTACTAACGGCGAAGACGGCGCCTCCGAACCCGGGTGGAAAGGCTGGGAACTCCTGCCCATATGGATCGATGAGGGTGCGGGTATACCTAGTCCCGTGAGATTCGGTAGACCCGGTACCCTCTTCCGGGATTGTAGAGAGCGAATCCTGTCCGATCTGCCTAGTATCCACCATATTAACAGTAGGCGCAGGGTGGTCTGGTCCAGGCAGGTCAATCAGATAGAGATCCAAAACGTGGTCACGCTCGGCGGGATCCACGAACAGGTGTGGTATGCGGGCAGCGTATTCGGATGCCGCGTTCACCAACCCGTATGGGTAGGTGTTGGGTGAGTGCTCCGTTAGGGCTTCGTAATCCCCCGACCTCAGGCCGGTTGCAGGTACTGGTCGGTAACGAACTGTCCGCCCTTCTGGAGTCGCCGTGATCACGAGATCGGGGTCCGTGCGCCCCTGGCGGCCAGCCTGAGCTGGTCGGGACCGGCGATTCTTAGCAGACCGATCTTTGATCGAATCTACTAAGGTTAGAGTTTCGGCCAAATTCGTGGTGACCCGATCGATGGACTCGACCAGATCGGTATTGTCAAGACGCCTCCCTTGATAGCAGGGAAGCGGTCGGCAGATGGTCGGAGGAGGCGACCCCGAGACTGGTCTCGAGATCGAATCCGCCGTTGTCTACGTAGATTCGGTTGGCGCAGGGGGAGCCTGCACCGCGTCCACGACTTCAGCGGGACCGTCAGCGCCGGTGGTCCATGTGAACGTCTCGTGAACGTCAGTCCCACCGGAAAGACCATGGAAGCAGGGAAGTTAACCATCTGGCTCGCCATAGAGTCAATACGCACACCCCCTACCGGCGCGCCACTGTCGACGAGATGTGATCGGCAGTCTACCGAGGGGTATGCCCACGGTAGTAGATTATCGGCGGAGGTGCGCAAGACGACGATCTAGATGGTGACGCAAGAGGAACACAGGATCTATCCAGGTTCGGGCCGCAGATTGCGTAATACCCTACGTCATGCGTCTTTGTGGATTGTATTGATGTGTGATGAGATATCCTGAGGGGGGGGGGTCCTTGCTCGTCTTATATAGTCCGGGGGGCAAGGTTACAGATCTAAGGAATCCAATCCCGGCCAATTACAACTCCCGTATCCGCAGAGGATACGACATCTATCCTAACCGACTAGGTTTCCTTGACCGTCAAGTAGCCTCTGCTTGCTCCGCACGGTTCGCCGAGCAGTCCGGAGATCCGTGCGGCCCTTTCTGGCGAGTTGGGCCACCTTATCTGGCGCGGCCCATGTGAAGTCTTGAGGGTATACGGGTCTATACCCCTACACCCCCTCTAGCCAATTAGGTTTGTAGAAATGTAACGCAAATGGAAATGAAATCAGATCACATTCTATATGCTGTGCTTTAATTCCATTACGTTTACATTACCAAACGTATCACCAAACAGCGCTTTAGTTTGAACAAATTTATAAAGAGAAGTTATTAATATTTATGACATCAAATAAATGATGTGTTTAACAATGAAGCTAATAATATATAGATAGATATCAATATCAATTTTTACCTACGTTTGATTAAATTTAAAATAGTTTGATTTGACTTAGGACAAAGCTAAAGCACTTAGAAAGGAGTATCTTTTGTTTTTGAACTGAGCATACATCAATTGGTTAGGTTTCTAATGGTGAAACCAACCCATCTAGGTTGAAGTCAAAGACTTGACGTGGGAGCTTTTTTTTATTTGTTCTAAGATTTAACGACGCTATTTTCAGTGGTGGACGACAATGTTCATAATATCTATATATAGTGGCTTCGTCATTATCAAGATCTGTGGCTTGTCAAAAACATGTTTGTTTGTTCAAGTCCAACTTGATATATGTATTCGTACTTTATGGTTTTATCCAAGGATTTAATGGCCTAATTCTTTTTAGTGGTAAACGATACACCCGTCGACCATGAAATGCCTTTGATAACTTTGTCAGCCTCGGCATTTGTCCACTAATTCTATAGCAAGACGTCTATAGTACATTTTTTTTTGAACGAAACATCTATAGTACATTCATCAACCTTAAAATCTACCAGCTATTTCTTTTGGTCATGTTTATAGGAACAGGATATATACGTGCGTTCATACGGGACATGTACACGTATATGCGCGTCTTTTTTTTTGTAAAGAATAGCTATTAGTCTTCTTCTTTCAACGAGGATTATAGTTGGGTCTGAGATTCAAGTTCATATTCAGTGTGTGGTTTTCAAATATGACACGCCCAGGCGCAGCCCTGTGCCCCTGTGTTAGGTAGTCTTTGTTTTTTTTTCCTTTTCTTGGGTGCAGATTTCGCACAATTGCACGACGTCACCCCATATTGCACGCCCGCGGGGAATCGCCTGCCCAGATCCTCTGTGGGCTCTGCGCTGTGGCCGGCCACCGCTGCCGCTGTGTGTGTCCCCGGCAAGACAAAAACGCGGAGGCCGAGAGATGCTGCGCGTAGTACACGCCTACCTGCACTTGCCGGGACGAAGAAAGGAAATCAGCACACAGCAGAGGCGTCGGCCGGCTAGGATCGAGGTCGCGGACGCTCCATGGGCGCACCGCACGCACACGGCGTGCTGGATCGCAGGGGATACCCATGACGCACGCCGTGACAGCAACACGTATCGCCGTGTCCGTGCTGTGTTATGACTTGAATCAGACACACACCAAAAACGGTCGCGCGCTTGCACTTCCAGCGTGGCTAACCGTAGACGAACGTACTAGAAAGCAAGTAGCCGTTTCGTAGTAGTACGAGTAGACTCGAACGGACAGGCATGTTCGCATTTGGCAACGGCGCCACGGACCGGACCAAGGCACCGCGACGAAATCGGATAGGGTGGCACTGTGGCAGGGGCGGTCCGCATCCAGCAGGTTCGCAGGCGGCATGATCTCCCCAGTCGTCATCCCATACGGCCGTCTATCCCCGATGAGGGATGCCAGACCCGATCTTCTGTGGCCACCACGCCCTGCAACCCGTGCCAGGCATCGGCCGTCGCGTGCACGAGACCAGAGGCAACCCCGTGACGTCACCCGTGACACCGCTGGCATTGAAATATCTCGCGCGATCTTTCCCGCCGAGACGCACCAGCCGCACACAGTGGTACTCTGAGATTTCCTCGGGCGTGTGAGAGTACTCCCATCGGCATCACGGTTGACCCACCCGCATACAAGACCAGAGCTTCCGGAACCTCCTCGAGCACACTGGCTCGAGCGAGCTCTGCTCCAGCCTCCAGCTCCACCCCTCGCTCTCGCTCGGCTCCTATAAATAAAGCAAGAGCCCTCATCGATCCTCACCTCCACAGCTAGCATCGAGATCCGCCATTGATCACTGCACGAGCACGAGTGCTGCACGCTCACAAACCCACACACACACAGCTAGCACGCGAGGCGATCGAGAGCAAGACATGGCCGGGGAGAAGAAGCAGGGCCTGCAGCTGCTGGACTTCTGGGTGAGCCCGTTCGGGCAGCGCTGCCGGATCGCGCTGGACGAGAAGGGCCTCTCCTACGAGTACCTGGAGCAGGACCTGGCGAACAAGAGCGAGCTCCTCCTCCGCGCCAACCCGGTCCACAAGAAGATCCCCGTGCTGCTCCACGACGGCCGCCCCGTCTGCGAGTCCCTCATCATCGTGCAGTACCTCGACGAGGCGTTCCCGGCGACGCCGCCGCTGCTCCCCGCCGGCGACCCCTACGCGCGCGCGCAGGCCCGGTTCTGGGCGGACTACGTGGACAAGAAGCTCTACGACTGCGGCACCCGGCTGTGGAAGCTCAAGGGGGACGGCCACGCGCAGGCGCGCGCGGAGATGATCGAGATCCTCCGCACGCTGGAGGGCGCCCTCGGCGAGGGCCGCTTCTTCGGCGGGGAGGCGTTCGGGTTCGTCGACGTCGCGCTCGTGCCATTCACGTCGTGGTTCCTCGCCTACGAGCGGTTCGGGGAGCTCAGTGTGGAGAAGGAGTGCCCCAGGCTCGCCGCCTGGGCTAAGCGCTGCGCCGAGCGCCCCAGCGTCGCCAAGAACCTGTACCCGCCTGAGAAGGTCTACGAGTTCATCTGCGGGCTGAAGAAGAGGCTCGGCATCGAGTAGGATATCCTGTTGCTGCATGGATATATATATCCAGTCGTGTTCGTGAGTTCGTCATTGTTGTGTTGTGTGCTTGGTTTAGTTGTTGTTGTGCGTCCTTGTATTGAGTAGCGATCTGTCGTCTGGCGTACGTGCAGCGGCAGCGCCGTGTTGCCTCGTGCACGTAGTCACGTACCGGAGCTGAATAAATGGTTTGTGTTGGATTTTCTTGGTACGTCTTCAGTTCGTCTCCTTTGATTCTTGTGTGCTTTGCAGATGCGCTGGCAGCACTCATCTCCGATCCAATAGCGCGTTGCATTGCAGAATTTGGCATTTGCGATGTGATGGCCACATGGTGCCGGTTCTATCTCTCGAAGTCTCGAGCCTCGGCGTCTCTACACTCTACCCAGCCTCGCAAGTCGCAACTACAGCAGCGCCATGCATCATCCCGGTTCATCTCTCGAAGTCTCGAACCTCGGCGTCTCTGCATACTCTACCTCGCTAGCTGCCCAGATCTCTTACGGTAGTCAAACACACAGTCTATCTTGCTCCCTCCGCTCCAAAATATTTTATACTAACTTTAACAAGGAGCATGCTTGGTTGGGTTCTAAAATTTGGCAAGCCAAAAATCTAACAAGGATCAACATCATGTGGCCCAGATTAGAAGTTTGTACGGTTACACAGAGAGATTGGTTTGCACCAGATACGTTGCCAAGTTGGTCGCCTTTGGTTCTTGTGTGCTTTGGAGATGCGCTGGCAGCATGTACTCATCTCCAATAGCGCGTTGCATTGCAGCGTTTGGCGTTTGCGATGTGATGGCGTCATCGTGCCGGTTCCATCTCTCGAAGTCTCGGGCCTTGGCGTCTCTACATGCTGTGTTTAGTTCGCGAAAAGAAAATTTTTGAGTGTCACATCGGATGTTTTATGAGATGTCGGAAGAGGTTTTCGGATACTAATAAAAAAATTAATTACATAGCTCGCTTGGAAACTGTGAGACGAATTTATTAAGCCTAATTAATCCGGCATTAGCACATGTGGGTTACTGTAGCACTTAAGGCTAATCATGGACTAATTAGGCTTAAAAGATTCGTCTCGTGATTTCCAACCAAACTATGCAATTAGTTTTTTTTCGTCTATATTTAGTATCCTATGTATGTGTCCAAACATTCGATGTGATAGTTGAACCCAAAAACTTTTAGCAACTAAACCAGGCCACAGTGTACCCAGCCTCGCAAGTCGCAACTACAGCAGCGCTATCATCCCGGTTTATCTTTCGGTTTGCATACTCTACCTCGCCAGCTGCAGCTGCCCAGATCTCGGTTAGTCAAACACACAGTCTACGGGTGTGTTTAGTTCGTGAAAATTTTTAGCTTTGGCTACTGTAGCACTTTCGTTTGTATTTGTCAATTAGTGTTCAATCATGGACTAATTAGGCTCAAAAGATTCATCTCGTGGTTTTCTACCAAACTGTGTAATTAGTTTTTTTTCGTCTACATTTAATGCTCTATGCATGTGTCCAAACATTTGATGTGACGGAGAATCTTGAAAAAAATTTGGAACTAAACATGGCCTACGTTACTCCTCCACATCTCCTAAAGTTCAGTTGCCTGAGCTCTCAGACGTGTTCAGGACACGATCTACTACCTGGGGGTGTTTAGTTTCTCCCCAAAAAATTTTCACCCCGTCACATAAGATGTTTGACACATGTATGGAATATTAAATGTAGACGAAAAAATAACTAATTACACAGATTGTGATAAATTTGCGAGATGAATTTTTTAAGTCTAATTAATCCATGATTTGACAATGTTGTGCTACCGTAAACATGTGCTAACGGCGGATTAATTAGGGTTAATAAATTCGTCTCGCGGTTTCCAGGCAAGTTATGTAATTAGTTTTTTTTATTAGTATCTGAACACCCCTTCCAATATCCCATAAAACATTCGATATAACACCCAAAAATTTTTTACCCCAAAAACTAGACACCCCTTAATGTAAGTGCTAAGCTGACGAAAGGAAGAAGAAAGTCTGTGACCGTTGGCCATCCCATGTCGCCTGAACTTTTGGAAGAAATCAGGCGCCTGTTTAATAGCAATTCCCTTACTCCTCCTCTCCTAAATATTCTAACATCATGTTTGGTTGGGTCCTAAAATTTGGCAAGCCAGAAATTTGACAGCCAAAAGTTACCAAAAGTTAGATAGAAATATTTACTAAAGATTTGACCAGCTAAATATAAGGTATTGACGCATTGTAGCAACAAACCAAATAGTGGAAAAAAACTTGGCTCTAAATTTATAAAAAAACTTGCCTACGAGCGGTTCGGGGACCTCAGCGTCGAGAAGGAGTGCCCCAGGCTGGCCGCGTGGGCTAAGCGCTGCGGCGAGCGCCTCAGTGTCGCCAAGAACCTGTACCCGGCCGAGAAGGTCTACGAGTTCATCTGCGGAATGAAGAAGAGGCTCGGCATCGAGTAGGATATGGATTGCTGATGCTGCATGGATATATATCCAGTTGCTGGTAACAGTGTTTCTTATGGTTCTGTTGGTCGTAGGTGATCAGCAGATCAGGGAGAGCAGTCGTGTTCGTGAGTTCGTCGCTGTTGTGTTGTGTGCTTGCCTGCTTGGGTTGAGTTGTTGTCGTGCGTCCTTGCAAGATCTGTCGTCTGGCGTAGTACGTGCAGCGGCAGCGCCGTGTTGCCTCGCGCACGTACCGGAGCTGAATAAATGGTTTTTTTTCTCAAATACGCAAGAGCATTGCGTATCATTTCATTAAGGAGGTAAAAACGAAAGAGTTTACAAAGCCGGCCCACGGCCGGGAACAAAAGAGGATTACATTTTGAATGAACAACTCCGCGCGCTCAGTGAGCTGCGATCTACCCCCTGACGCTAACCCTCCTAGGTCCTTGGCACCCGCCTGAACCCACTGCTCCGCTTCAGCCTTGATGACCATCAGTAGATCAGTTACCGATGACGTCGCTTCCCTGAAGCAACGAGCATTCCGCTCTTTCCAGATTCGCCAGGATACCAGAGCGAAGAGCGAGTCGATTCCTTTCCTTTGATGATTGGGCCAGGCAGATCTCAAGCGCATCCACCAGTTGATCACTGTGCATTCCATGGCCGGAAGTGAGCGCCCAAGGGACTGGCAAATATGGAACCAGATCCCCTCATGGTCATGGATTTTCTTGATAACGTCTTCAGTTGGTCGCCTTTACAGTTCTTGTGTGCTTTTGGAGATGTGCTGGCAGCACTCCTCTCCAATAGCGTGTTGCATTGCAACATTTGGCCTTTGCGATGCGATGGCGACCTATGGGGGTGGTTCCATCTCACGAAGAGTCGAAGTCTCGAGCCTCGGCATCTCTACAGTAGGGGTGTTTAGTTGGTAGATGAAAAGTTTTTGGGCGTTACATCGGATGTTTCATGGAATGTCGGAAGGGGTTTTCAGATACCAATAAAAGAACTAATTACATAACTCGCCTGGAAACTACGAGACGAATTTATTAAGCCTAATTAAGCCGTCATTAGCACATGTGTGTACTGTAGCACTTAAGGGACTAATTAGAGCATTTCCAAGAGTTCTTCATATTTTGTTCCCCAAAATATGGTGTTCGCCAACTCCTAAATTAGTATGGGAAGGGAAAAAAAGAAGTCATCTCCAAGAGTTTTCTATATTTCTATCCTAAAAGTTTTTTTTCTCGGCACTTTTTCCTACGACCCGGTCTCATGTTTTGTATCAGGAACTCTGAATTTGTTTCTGTACGTGTTTAAGCCCTTCCACCAGATCTTTCTCTCTTGCGCTTTTCTCACCTGGAACCCTGTCTTTCTTCCTTTTTATTAGACGGGCCGAGAAACTCCGGATGCGCGCTCCTAGGCCGCGCGCATATATGCACACTCGGGATAGATTTTTGCGAGGTTGGAAAAGATGAGGAGGGAGGATACTAAACTATTGGAGAGGGTTTTTTTTCTTATTTTGCCAAAAAAATTAAGGATGGAAAAGCCGGATGGCAAACTGTTGGAGATGCTCTTAGGCTTAAAAGATTCGTCTCGTTGTTTCCAACCAAACTGTGCAATTAGTTTTTTTTTGTCTACATTTAGTACTCCATGCATGTGTCTAAACATTCGATGTGATGGGGTGAAAAAATTTTGGGTGGGAACTAAACACCTCCTTACTCTACCCAGCCTCGCAAGTCCAATTCGCAACTATAGGAGCGCCATCATCCCGGTTCATCCATCTCTTGAAGTCTCGAACCTCGGCGTCACTGCATACTCTACCTCGCCAGCTGCAGCTGCCCAGATCTCTGTTAGGGTCTTACGATAGTTAAAAACACTGTTTTATAACCACTTTTCTATGGGTGTGTAATCTGCGCTATGGGGTTCTCATAGCCGCGTCGTGTTGCATTTTATAACTCTTCCTCTTGATGAAACACACGTGTTTCGAACGTGTTCTCATAAAAAAATATAGTCAAACACACAGTCTATGTTACTCCGTCCGCTCCAAAATATTTTAACTTCAACTAAGAGCATATTTGGTTGGGTTCTAAAATTTGGCAAGCCAAAAATGTGACAACAAAAGTTGTCAAAAGTTAGATAAAAGTATTTATCTGTCAAATTTTAGCAACAAACCAAACAGTGGCAAAAAATTTGGCTTGCCCAAGTTTTAGCAACCAAAATTTAGCTATCAACCAGTCAGGCTCTAAATTTATTGAAAAAGTATAGAAATTAATATCACTAAATGCATCATGAAATTAATTTAGATAATGTACTCAGCTGGTGTTATAGATGTTATTACCTTTTTTAAAAAAAATTAAACCTTAGATGGTTTGATTTATATGATTTTAGGAATTGATATATTTTAAAACGAGTGGTGTATTGATAATAAGGAAATTGAATCGTAGCAAACAACAACTCTTTTTTTTTTAGCATTAGCAAACAACAACTCGGAGCAGCAGCCGAACACTAGCGATCGCTGGCCAACTAGCCTATTAAAAAAATATTCTCACTTTTTGATTAGTCAAACAATTTTAAATTTTTTGTTCAAAAAACAATTTTAAATTTGACTAAATTTATACAAAAAATACAAACATGTGTGATACTGAATAAGTATCATTGAATAACCATAGAATATATGTTTTTATAGTAAAATCTATTTGAAGATGTAAATATGAATACTACTCTAATCGAATTTAGTTTTTAAAATTTGATTGAAATCTAGAATTGTATTCTTTTTTTAACGCAAGAATTGTATTCTTGTCACGATGGAGGGGGAGTAGAATTGTAGAAACAACGATTTAAATTTAGAATGGTGTTCTTGCTGGGACGGAGGGGAGCAGGAACATCGGGTGTACGAGATCTCCACGACACCGTGCGAACATGGGCTTTTTTTTTTGAGCAAAGAACATGGGCTGTGTTGGACTTCATGTGGTCGAGTTGGGGCCTGTGTACTTTACATTGGGCCTTCTTTTTAATTTCCGGGTTGGACCAGCCCATGGTTCATCCTCATCTTTCCCGCTTCCTGCTCCCTTCTCTTCAGTCGAGTGTTGGACAGATGGTGCATCTTGAACCACCATGCATTGACATGATGCATCTTTTATCTACCTCCTCTCCGGCTTGGTCAAAGTAGCAGGGTAGCAGCATCATTAGTCATGGGACAGGTCTATCCGTCCATGACAAATCCATTATTCCATTGGTTTCCGAGGCACGTGGTTTGGGAATAAAACCATAGATGCTAGAAACCACTGTATCGAATGTATTTTCTTCGTTTATTGACTTGAGCTGACAGCGGTCGGATTGTCCACCATCACTAGCCTCACGGCTTAGCTACTACTCCTTTTCTTCCAAATCGTAGTTAACTTTATTTTTTTCCCTAAGTTTTTAAGTTTTAACGTTGACAAATTAGTTGGTAGAAAAACCATTTTAACCACCCTGTTCGCTTATGCTAAAATTTAGCTTATGCTGATGCTTATGCTGAAATATTGTGAGAGGAAAATACTGTTCTATGACTGAAAAGTAGTTCAAACAAACAGTGTTCAATTAAATTCACTATCAAAGATTGGACAAAACTTAGGGCTTGTTTAGTTCCCGAAATATTTTGCGAAATGCTACTGTAGCACTTTTCGTTGTTATTTGGTAATTAGTGTCCAATCATGGCTTAATTAGGCTTAAAAGATTCGTCTCGTCCATTTCGTCTAAACTGTGTAATTAGTTTTATTTTTTATCTATATTTAATGCTCCATGTGTCTAAAGATTCGATGTGACGAGAAATCTACTGTTTTTTCGCGAAACAAGGCCTTAAAGGGAGCTACGAGATCCTCCTCTCCTCAGCGCTGACGTCTGACGACATGGGAATGGGACTGGGACTGGGTCACTGGGAGCAGACAACGAGACTCCAGACAACATGGACACGCAAGCGCTGACGACCCAATCACCCAATCGTCTCTTCGGAAGCTCGTAAAGACAGTTTCCTGGAAGCTCGTACGGAGTACCTGTTGTCCAGCACGTACGACGTCACGCACGCCACCAGCAGAGCGCCCTCGGGCTCTCCGTCTCGGCTCTCCTCTTGCATAGGCCTCGTTTAGTTCTACAAAATTTTTCAAAATTCTTCGTCATATTGAATCTTTGACACATGCATAAAACATTAAATATAAATAAAAAATAAAACTAATTATAAGTTTAGCCGTAATTTACGAAACGAATCTTTTAAGACTAATTAGTCCATAATTAGACACTGATTGTTAAATAACAACGAAAAATACTATAGTAGCATTTTGTAAAAATTTTCGCCATCTAAACATAGCCCAAGCAAGAAAGAAAAGGATGTTTTTTTTATTTTTATTTTTTTTATACAAGAGCTCCTGCCTTTCACTTTCATCGGAACCCAGTCTAGCCAGTAGATAGCAGAGAGGAGGGCTAGAAACAGCGAGACCCCCGGCCTCGCTCCCACTCACGCCGACGCACCACCGCGAACCAGCGGCTCTCGCGCACACACACATGGCCGGCGTCGAGAGCGGCGGCAGTGGCAGCGACCTGGTGCTGCTGGACGTGTTCGGCAGCCCGTACGCGCAGCGCGTGCGCATCGCGCTGGCCGAGAAGGGCCTAGCGTACGAGCGCGCGGAGGAGGACCTCGCGGCCAAGAGCGACCTCCTGCGCCGCTCCAACCCGGCGCACGGCGGCAAGGTGCCGGTGCTCCTCCACGCGGGGCGCCCCATCTGCGAGTCCCTCGTCATCCTGGAGTACCTCGACGAGGCCTTCCCGGCGACGCCGCCGCTCCTGCCGGCCGACCCCTACGCGCGCGCGCGGGCGCGGTTCTGGTCGGAGTACGCGGGCCGGGCGCACCACTGCGGGAAGCGGCTGTGGCTGAGGCGCGACGGCGAGGAGGAGGCGGAGCCGGAGCCGGAGGCGCGGGCGGAGATGCTGGCTGTGCTCCGGGCGTTGGACGCCGAGCTCGGCGGCCGGGAGTTCTTCGGCGGGGAGGCGTTCGGGTTCGTCGACGTCGCGGCCGCGCCGTTCACCGCGTGGTTCCTCACGTACGAGCGCCACGGGCGGTTCGCCGTGGCGGAGGAGTGCCCGGGGCTCGCGGCGTGGGCGGCACGGTGCGCGCGCCGGGACAGCGTGGCGGCCAACGTGTACCCGCCCGAGAAGGTGTACCAGCTCGTCCTGGAGTACAGGCAGTGGGTGCTCGGCCCAAAATGAGATCACCGTCGTCTGCTTGCATGGGCCATCTGACGATCTGCGTCTTTTCCTTTTTTTTCTTTTTTATTATTGACACGATTGTGTGTGCCGGTGCCCGTTTGGTGACATCAACAACCTGAATAAAGTGGCGAACATTCTGAATTTCATTCAGGTGCAGGATGACGCTATGCAGATACATACACCGATTGTACCAGCTTTTCAGATCGAAATACTCAACCGTCAGGACAAAGGATTCATCACGCCTAGAAACAGCCATGGCAGCACCTCTGAATCAGGGATATCTCGCAAATCAAACTGAGAAACTGACCACAATGCTTTGTCCAAGTGCAGTGGACCTGTTCATCCAAACTTCAGAATTGTCTAGACCAGCAGTTAGACGCGGGGAACACTAGAACCGCGATTACCAAGCACTCTTACAACGACTTGTTTAAACTCCCATCTCCCACAAAATTTGTACAACAGCATCTAGGAAGGAAATGAAAGAGAGAGAAAAAAAGCACAGGATTGTTTAATCAACGGCAGCAGCTAGGGCTGATGGATGGTTGATGATGACCCTAGCAGCCTTGTGTGCGGCGATCTGACAGTCATCACCGCAACAAACGGTAGCAGCTCCAAATGAGAATTCTTAACGGAACGGGTCCCAGCAATTGGATGTCTTCAGTTTTCTGCAGGTTGACAAACAAAGAAGATTCAGAATCCGGCATAGATGTTAATGACCAATCTGTACTGTCTGACATATATGTTAATGCCCAATCTCTGTACTGGAAACACTGAGTAACGAGTGTCCGGCGTACTAATAACATGATGGATACTGATATCAGACAGTGTCCGTACTTGCTTATGAAGTACTATATCATGCCTTTGTATGCAATCTGGATGCATAACAAAAAAATAATAGCTGTACTTATGTATGTGGAGGCATACAATCATCTCCGATAGTTTGAATCATACTTATATGTGAAAAAAAAAGACAACAGAAGTTCGTTGATGCAGGAACTGTGCCTGCTGCTTAAGGCCCTGTTCGCTTGTCTTATAAGCCGTACTTTTTCAGCCAACGAACAATGTTTTTCTCTCACAACAAATCAGCGAAAAGTACTTTCAGCCATGGCTTTTCAGCCAAGCGCACAGGCCTTAGATTTTTCTTTTCTTACATACCGATTAACTTTTAAGGTGCTGCTCAAGAGTAAAGAGTAGAATTTATGAATGAAATATCATCAATTCAAAAAATATATATATTATAGCACTTCCATCATGCTAGTTTGGATGAATCTTCTACCTATTTAATTCCAACAAAAAAAGTCTACTAATGAACATCAAGGGTATCTATCCAGAAAATGTAGTAAAGCCATGTTCATGCTGTTTGGTTCGTACGGCAGTAACGTAAATGGAAATAAAAGTAGTTCAAATGGCATGGCTGGCGGTAACGTCCATAGCTTTAATTCCATTACATTTGTGTTACCGCTGCTATAACCAAACAGATCCGTTATTCCACAATACATAATTGCATACAGTCCTAACAGACTAGAAAGCTAAGGTCTCAGATGGGTAAACTAGATAACAAACAAAATAGTAACATCTGGTAGTTAGGAAGTATAACAAACAACAACTAACGCTCCAGATTGTGCTATGCAGTCTAGTCTCCACTCTCCAATCAGGAAGTACTGTTATAGCATCTGATGGAATGCTACCTTCAATCAATAAGGCTGGAAGTGTCTAGTTCACTTTAGAAGTTTGGAACTCTGGATAGCTCAGTGCAAGCAAAGCACCAGAAATGGTGGCATATCCTATCTCAAGAAATAAAGACTGAATCTTGATGACCACTACCTAACAATAGCGCGATCTAACAGATTTTGACACCACAGAACATATAGAGATGAACAATGGTTTGCACTGGCAATAAAAAAAAGAAAACTGGTTTCTCTCTTTATACATGCATGCTGAGAGTGGTCTTAGGGAAAGGGGCCGGGGGGGGGGGGGGGTGTAGTCCTTAATGAACTGATATCACCAAGGTCACCAAACTACAATAATATTCAAAGACTTCTCTCTCAGTAGAGTACACAAGCATTTTGTTCATGCCAAGACTCTTAATCATGTTTTGCTGGCAACACTGTACTAAGTACATTTTTTTTCTTGTGATGGGATGGGACACATGGCCCCGTTCGCTTCGCTGAAAAAACAAGCTGAAACACTGTTCCGGCTGATTTTTTTGAGAGAAAAACACTGTTCCGGCTGAAAAGACAAGCCGAAAAAGACGGCTTATAAGCCGGCTGAACAGTACAAACTGATCAAAGATCATACAGAGGTACAGTTCAGTGCTTACCATATAAGGGTCCTACTGCCAAAGTCATGTATTACGAACAAGTAAAATCCTACTGACCCAGTCATGCTTAAGATCATATAGCAAGCTGAGTCGAGTATGGTGGAGCTTCCGATTGCAGCAGCTCTAATATTGAGCTAGCAGCCAATCAAAGCCCTACTATGCACTTGGCGCAGTACGAGGCCAAGCATCGCTTGCACGAACAGAACACCAAGTAGATTCGTGGGTCATGAGAAGTAATGAGGTGGTTTCGCATGAAAGTGGAACAACTTTATGGTCTGTAACTCTATAATTAGGGTTTTAGCCGTTTCCATTGTTTTCAAATTCCTTGGCATCTAAGCTAAAGTTTGTTCGGGCACTCAAAATTTCATATCATATTTCAGCGAGCTTTAAACAAGAGTCCATATTATCATGTCAAAGCAAGCAGAGGCGCATGTTCTATCACAAACCTAAGATCTCAGATCACCTACATCATAGTCGGGAAGGGGATGAAACCTCTTCCTTGTTACGGTGAACTGCTATGGTACAAATCAGATTATTGCATTACTAGATTGCGTCCCAGTAATTCATTCATCCAGGCAAAAAAATATTGTGATATATGAACAGAAACTCGCTTCAGTTAAGATCTGTTGCGTATTAAGCCTTTTTATGCATGCAAAGGTAGTGTTCGATCCCTTTTCAGCAATGCTACGTAGCTACAGCACACAGCAAAGCAATTTAATACAATAAAATGCAATGCATGCCAATCAGAAGCCATGTGATCATGTAAAATCCTCTCCAATGAGGAGCAAATGACACCTGTAAAGCCGAGGTAAATGACGCCGAAGTACTGACACCCGTCAAGTCAACTGGAACAGAACAAGACTGTTTGACGTTATGGGCACGAGGCTACCTCGAGCGCCACGGTAAGGTAATCATGCGGAAATGACAATTTGAGCACATTACGGGCGACAAAGATAAAAAGTTTCCAGATTCTAAGAGGTCCGTATCATCTTACCGTTGAAGAATGTGCAATCAGTTCTTGCTCTTCTCCTTCATGCCGGAGTGCCGGAGCCCGTCCCACAGCTGTAACGCCGCGGATGCCGTCAGCTGGTTCTCGGATGCGGGATGCGCCGCCGCCGCAGCGTGAGCGTGACCAAACAAGATCGGGCCATCCAGCCTCTGGAGCTGCTGGTGATGATGGCCTGAGAAGTTGGACTGCGAATTGGACTGAAGGGTCCCCCTATTGGCACCCAAGAAACCCGAGGACATGGAAAAATTGAGGCTGTAGTCCCCGGCGGCAGCCGAGGACGCCGCCAAGGTGTCCTGACCGAGCGAGAAGTGAGGCATCTCGATGGGGCTGGTGAAGTTGAAGGGCTGCGCCGGCACCAGGCCGAACGGAGGCGCATTGCCAAACTTGGCGGCGGCGGGGGCAGAAAAGCCGTGCGCCGACAGCCCGTGCGCACCTTTCCCGTGGTGCGCAATGCCGACGCAGTCGGCGGCCGCCGCGGAGACGTTGGGCTGCTGCTGATGCCAGGACTGCTTGTGCTCGGCGGCGCTAATGGAGCCGGCCGACGCCACCCCGGTGAGCAGCTCGGTGAAGGACGCGGCCTGCGCCGAGGTGCTGGCCACGGTGACCTCCCTGTCCCGCGCGGCGGCGCCCCCGCGGCCGTCGGAGCGCGAGAGCGAGAGCTCGGAGCCCTTGCTCGTCTCCGACGTGCTGCTGCCCGCGGACTTGCTCCCCTGCTGCTGCAGCTTGTCCTTGCCGGCGGCATCCGCGTCGCCCGGCGCGGGGAGTGCGGCGAAGGCGGCAGGGTCGAGCTCCGGGAGCTTCTCGATGGCGGCGGAGGCGGCGTTGATGAGCCATTCGATGGCCTTGCTGGGCTGGTCGAAGCCGAGGCGGTCCTGCAGGTCGTAGAACTGGATGGCGGTGGGCACCGACAGGCGCACGCGGCGGTCGCGGATGCCCTTGGCCGTGTACACCTTGCTGTGCCGGTCCTTGCCCCCGCTGGCCCGCACGCGGTAGATCCGGGACCCCGCCCCCGGCGCCTGCGGCGGAGGCAGCGCCGGCGGCGGCGGCTGGCCCCACGCCGCGGCCGCCGCCTCCGCCTCGCTGCCCCTCACGGCGCCGCCGCGGCCGCGCTTGGCGCCCTGCTGGGAGCGGCCAGCGGGCGCGCTGGTCGCGGCGTCGCCCGCGCCCGCTGCTCCGTCGCCCACGGCTGCTGCCTCCATCCCCTGCTACCGCCGCCGCCGCAAGCGCAGGCGCTGCTCATACGCTGGCTGCTGCTGGCGCGGCGAGCGAGAGCCGTCACCGTGACGAGGAATGCGGCGCTTTTATCGGGGAGCTGGGAGTTCCAGGCGCGTGGGCTGGCGCCTGGCGGTTTTCGGCTCGGTGCCAGAGGCGGCCGGGCCGGCTAGCTGTAGCTGCTGGAATGCGGCAACGGCTGGTGCTCCCCGGCGTGCCGCTGCTGGTGGCCGGCCGCGTCCGTCCGTCGGCCCGGCTGCTGTGCTGCTCGAGCCCTGCGAACGGTCTTATCCCTAGGCTGCCCTGCCACGCCTGCGGCCAGCCTAGTCGCCCGTGCTCCTACTGTAGTGCCACCTTTTTTCCCCCGCTCGGTGGCTCGGTGTCCGTTTTTTCTCCGGCTCCCGCCGCCCGCGGTGGCACACTGGGCACTCGCTGCCTCCGTCTCTCTCCTCACGCGCGGGGCGCGGCGGAGCGGCAGAAGCTGCTTGCTGGTGCTGCTGCGGGCAGAGGGTAGCGGGAGACAGCGGCGGCGGCAGGCTTTAGGGGGGGCCGGGTCGGCCCGGTGTCAGATCTGCCGTCTGCGGCACTGCACTGCCCTGCCCTGCCCGCACTGGTCACCGAGGCGTGAACGCGTCGGGTCGGGTGGGTCTCGCGCACTGTACTGTACTGCGGACTGGGGAGTGATGCCGCGGCCGTACGGCGCCGAGTGCCGTGCCGTGCGTAACGGATAGCGTTTCTCTACCACTTGCCTTTTCTTCCCTCGGCGCTCGCGGCCGATCGAGGCGGCAAATCTCCGTTCCGCACGAGCCGACCCCGATGGAGGTGGGCTGGTTCACACTTCACGGGTCGGTGAGCCCGTACCGTGGTCAATGATCCAAGAACCGTGGTCCTTTTGGACGGAAAAGGCACCGAGGACCGGATCACTTCCTAGTTCCTACGGAGCAGGAGTACTTCCTACTCAAATGTTTACAGGTCATTTAGGGCCCGTTCGGTTGTCACAGAACGGACCAACCAGGAATGTTGTGCTAATTTGAACTATATTTGATCACCTGAAATGAATCCTGCTGGAACGATGGTTAAACGAACGAGCCCTTAAGCATTTCTAGGGTTCCTATGGACGACATGGGAATTTATGTAATGTGGTGTGGTGTCACGAGAGACACGAGTACCATTTCGAGTTTCGTAGCCATCTCGTGGGACAAGTGGAGCTAGATGCAAAAAATAATGGCTCAATGGTCAACAGCTACTAGTTCTTCGCCCAAAAGAACAGCTAGTAAGATTTGGCCTCGCCAGCTAGGTAGTACGTGTATGGCGACATGCATTGTTTCATGCAGAATACCCGTCAAATTCACCTGACACGTCGATACAAGGAGAGGCGTTTTTACTTTGCGCATGCATAGTAGGTGGAGTCAAGTATGTAGCCTCGAGCTGCATGTACAGATGTGCTTACGTTTTATCTCGTTGAATGCTTTGTCAGATAGCATGTGGCCTATACGTGCATCGACAACTGTCAAGATATGCCACATGCCAGATTCGTTTTGTCATCACTCGACTAAGAAGAGTTGTGTGCATAGAGACGTGATTGGATTTGCTTCCATTATCAACATCAATGAAATGGATACACAGAGGCTTGCTTGGGTCTATAGCAAGATGGGATGCATTGCATCATGCTCAATAGCCATCAAGTTCGATGGAGAGGTGGAAGCCTTTTCATTTTCTGCATGAATTCATGGTGTGGAAGAAGTCAAGTCTTAGTATATATCACACACAGGGGAGCAATTGTTGCTTGCTGACGGGACGGGGGGGGGGGGGGGGGGGGGGGGGGGGGGGGGCAGTCCTGCATAAGAATAGATGGGATGCATATATAGATGTGGTTACATGTTTTTGTTTTGCGCATGCATAGTAGGTGGAGTCAAGTTTGTAGCCTTGGGCTGCATGTAGAGATGTGCTTACATTTTATCACGTTGGATGCTTTGCCAGATATTGTGTGACCTATATGTGCGTCGACAACCGTCAAGATACGCCACATGCCTGATTCGTTTTGTCGTCACTCGACTAAGAAGAGGTGCATGCTTAGAGACATGATTGGATTTTCTTCCACTATCAACATAAATGAAATGGATACACATAGGCATCATGCTCAATAGCCATCAAGCTCGCACGACATATGGAGAGGGAAGCCTTTCCATTTTCTACGTGAATTCATGGTGTGGAAGAAGTCAAGTCTTGGTATCACGCACAGGACCACTTGTTGCTTGGCGACCGGAGGGGGGGGGGCAATGTTGCATAAGATTAGATGGGGTGTAGTATATATAAATGTGGTTATATTTTAGCCTGTTGGATGGTTTGCCAAATATCATGTGACCTCTGTACATAGACAACTACATATCGAGATTACAGACGTGCGTGTTGTACTTTGTCATCACTCGATTGGGCCCCGTGAGGTAAGATCATTGTGGTGTATAGATATGTGATTTTTATGTTTTTTATGAATAGTATGTATCTATCTCTTGGCAACTACGATCGTCAAGTGTAGGCTCATACATGCATAGCGTGCAGGCGTGATTGGTTGTTTTGCCAAGCTTGACAGCTTGGCTTGCCTCACTGGCGCTGGGTGAAGCTGAAAATACTTGTTTTTCCTAGCTCTCTCTCTCTCTCCCTACTATCTTCCTAGAGAAGTTGTTTTTATCATATGTTTTTTAAAAACAGCTTTTGCTTGATGGGTACCAAAGCCAAGAAAATTGCTTCACTAGTGTAGCTGAGTTGTACTGAACATCTCATAGTGAACACAAGTAAATTTAAACAAAAGATTTTTATACCATGTGGCCAGGGACGGAGCCAACGCCCGAGCAAGGCGGGCTCGAGCCCCCCTACGGCTGTCAGGTACGTAGAGCCCCCCCTAAGCCCCACCTTAAAATTTAATGTATCTATGTATAGAATAGGAAGGGTTGACATGTTTTGGGCCCAATTTTAGAGAATAGAGCATTGTTAAGTTAAAGCCCAAGGCCCAGCAGTGAATGAAACCCTATCAATCCACCGTTCCCCGTTCCCCGTTCCCCGTCGTGACTCGGTCACTCTCGCATCCCTCCCCGACCCCAACGCACGGCAGGCGGCGCGGCTACCCCATTCCCCGCTGTCTGACCCGCGCAGCCGCGCGGATGGCGGCGGTAGGCGGCGCGGCTCCTGCGTGGGCGCTGCAGCTAGGCGAGCGGGCTGCCTCCTCGGCCCTCTGGTGCGGGCGCTGAAGCCAGGCGACCAGGCGTGCCGCTCTGGGGATGCGGCGGCCGGCGGGCGGCACGGCACAGCCTCCAGGCGAGCAGCAGTGGCGAGCGGCAAGTGATTTTTTAGCTGTGAATGTAAGACTGAGTCCGTGATTGAAAGATTGAATGTTTGATTCATGGTACATTTCAATTTTTAGATTTTCAGTATGTCGAAAAGAACTTTGCGCAACTACTTTTCAAGTTCAAGTGGCAGCGGCTCAACTCCACATACTAATGAGAGCACAAAAGTTGCTGAAATTATGGTCAAGACTAATATGCACACATCTTATAAATTGGTTTATCGTCTCATTGAGCTAATCTTGATACTACCGGTGGCAACGGCTTCAGTTGAGAGAATATTTTCAGCCATGTCCATTATAAAGACAGATTTGCGTAGTAAAATGGGTGATGAATGGCTCAATAACTTAATGATATGCTATAATGAGAAGGAGATATTTAGAAAGATTGATAATGAAAAGATCAAAAAGCGGTTTCAAGAGATGAAAAAGCGTTGTATGTTATTGCCTACAAAAATAGTGGCACGATCTGTTATCTTCTAAATTCATAATTTGGAGGTCCATCAGGAAGTCCATATATGTTTGACTAATCATTTTTGTCTATTTCTGTAGATTGCTACTTCGGATGAATAATGCGTGTCAACATCAGGCGCTGTTTATTAACTTCGTAAATCATAATTGGACCTTTCGGTATGAGTGAACTGCATCTTTTATTTTTCATGATGTATTTTGTGAATTTCATCGTTAATCGATGTTTCAAATATAAGACTACTTCAAGCTTATATTTGTCTATTGTGAGTGGTCATAGTAGAGCTAAGTCGCCGTAGAACTTTTGTTCAGCCCTCCCTAGATTTTTTTTCTGGCTTCGTCCCTGCCTTGGCAATGCACTAGGGAACACACAACGTGGCTTCGCTCGTGTGGATAGGGCAGCTAAATAGACTTAAAGAGACGCAAATGCTTGGCAAACGTAGCAATGGTATACTACCACGTACTGTGATCCATAGATGGTAGTGGTAGCACTCCCGGAACTTTGGTTAGAGTGGACAAACCCTGAGCCTCATTTCCATGCAAGAGTCCATTTTATTTGAATCGCAGTACAAATGTCAGGCAGGCCCGCTCGCAACTACTGCTGCCCAATAAATTCCACATCTGTGGTAGTACTGCACAGCGCAACGGCCTTGCCCTTTCGGTTCTGCCTGCGTCCTTAACGGCGTGGTTGGCGCCGACGCGAGCGACACCGCTGGGCGCTGGCTTGGCATTTGGGCATTGGCTGGCTGCCGACGACGGCGCCGGGCGTCGGCGTGCTGACATCTACTCTGGTCTCTCTGACCGCGCGACTGCACCGCCCGGGGTGGAAAGGATGACGGCGGGAAGGCTGCTGCACATGTCGATTCAGACGTGCAGAACCGTCGATTCAGACGTGCAGAACCCTGTCTGCACGGCATTGATGTGACAGTCATGTCCATGCCTGCCGGCTGCAGTGCTCAACCGGCGTCCGTCCGGGCATCCATCTCCTTGATCCTTGAACTTTTACTAAGAAGTACAGTACGTACTGCTAGTAGTTACGTACAGTACTCTAGTGGAGAAATTAGCAGCATCAAGGAGTTCGTTTTCAGGTGAGTCGAAGATTGTTTATTTATATATTGTTAAGAGCACAAAGGTTTCAGGTTTTTTGGTCGAAAAAAAGAAAACGAGGGTGAAGCGGAGAAAAGATCCGTAGGGCTGTCAGTTGCGGGCGGCAGCCGCCTGCGGCGCGGCGTGCAGGTGGCGCCACCTTTCCTTGTGAAAAGGACCATACCTCGAATGTGCCGAGAAACTTTGGTCGCAGTCGCAGGCCAGGATTGCGGAGTGCGTTTGGGACTGTTTGGATCGAAGCCGCAAGAGGCACACGGCTACCGCGCCAGCGCCAGCAAGCATCCCAGCCCCAGCGTTCGGCAGAGGCGCAGAGCTGCCGTGGGCATTCCAAACGTGCCCACACCTCCGTCCACTAAAGTAATTCTTATTTTTTTAGAAGTCCAATGATTTAAAATTCGACTAAAGCTATATAAAAAATACTAATATCTATGGTACAAAATAAGTACAATTAAATTAAATATAACATATATTTTTTAGTAATTTTAGTTGGAGACATAATTATTAATATTGATCAAAGTTAAACTAGATTAACTTACACAAAACTCATACTCACATTCTTTTACACAAAACTAATGGTACCAGAGAAGACATGAAGCGAGTATTAGGATGGCCCCGTGAAAATATGTACACGTCTTCTATTTTGAATCACAACACATTTGAAAGATTGGTCAACACTTTCAGCACTCAACTCATCTATGAATTATCAACAGACACTCACTACATCATCTCATCCTCGAGGACCGTACTTTAAAAAACCGAATAGATAGAATCCATAACAAGAAAACTAACCAATTAAACTACACTCGATTTCACATTATTTGCACGCCTCAAATTATTGCGGGTAACTAATCCATGTCAATGACTATTCCCACCACCCATCCAAACCACCTCACGCGCTCCTCGCGTGCGCAACGGCACAGTCCACGTCACACTAACGACGCCACCTAGGCCAAAAGGCAATTTCCGAACCGTTATGGGCCTAAGTGACACACTTGAACAACATTAGGGTGCCGCAAATGCATTTTGAGAGTTTGTGGGCCAAAGTAGCATACTTGAACAATATTAAAATGCCAGATATATATTTTGAGAGTTTGTGGAGCTAAGTGACAACATAGACAAACAAGGATCTACCATGCATTTAACACTTTTGTATATGTACAAAATATTCCATCCCAAAGCAGTGACCAAAGTTTAGCTTTAGAGATGGAGGTAACGAGACGCGCCGTACGTTATTCGTTCCGCCGCCCGTTCCTTGGGAGAGGAAGAGGATGGTGGATGGAAATGGAATGGAAAGCAGAGCCCCTGCCCTGCCGGAGGAAAGGAGGCCACGCCCGCTGCGCCGTAGCCCGTAAGGGAGAAGGATTAGCTGAACTTTAAACAAGTGCCGGAAAGGGTTAAGCGCGCGCTTTGCATGAAAGCGGCAGACGCTGCAACAAGTGGTAGCACTAGTTTATTGGCGATGGGATCCATGCTTAGGCCAGTCTCAGTGGGGGTTTCATGGCCCAGTTTCTAACACACCTATATTTTTGAAAACAGTGAAGAAGAGTTTCATCCCCATGAAACTCTCTCTACTCTCGTAAAACTTTCATCATCTCTCTTCATTAATGCAGTGCCATATCAGCATATTTAATGTCCATAAAATTTTATGAAACCCCGTTGAGATTGGCGTTGGTACTACGCCCCGGACTAGATTAACCACCCTGCCACGATACGCAGTACGGCGGGCTCCGAAAGCGCGGCCGCCGCTGATTGGCCGCGCCTCGCTGCCTGTCCAGTCGCCATTGGCCGCGCCGGGAGACACGTTTCGCCCGGCCGGGGCGCACCAGAGCAGGGCTCGGGCACTGGGCGGAGACGGACGGGGTTCCTGGCTTCCAGCCGGTGCAGGGCGGCTTGTTGAGGCAGGCAGGCAAGCAGGACAGGCCGGAGGTGGACTTGTGACTTGTCCATGATGGATCGGCGTGGACGTGGAGACATGTTTGTCGACGAAGGCCAGGGCCCCTCCGTCGCTCCCTCTCAAATCTCAATCATGCCCCGTACTCGTATGGACATGGACCAGGACAAGCACTGTGCGGGCACTGTGTGCCACGGGTACATTGGTCCACCAAAAGCAGCGTGGCCAGACTGGTGATCGCTGATGGTAGCCACCACGGCAACAGTGGCAGCGCCAGCCTCGTCGTACTCGTCCTCCTCCTCTGTGAGCGTGACGGTAGGTACGCCGAGTGGTCACAAACACCTCTCCTATCAATCGGCGCTAATCATCTGATAGGGATTGCAGTATATTATGCCATTAGGGACGTGACGTGCGAGTTGAAGCAGCGTCTGAAGAAAACCTCCAGGCCCGGACGCAGTCACGCGGCTGAGACCTGAGGAAACCTGTCTGAACGGGAACGGAACTGGCAGCGCAATCATTTGCACGGTGATGACCCCGATGTGAACACTCGCTCACTACCATGATTCTCCGTAGTGTGGGTTTAGCTGGGTAAAATGTTTTTGGAAAAATATCACATTGGATGTTCCGTGCGATGTCGGAAGAGGTTTTCGGATCCTAATAAAAAAAACTAATTATATAGCTTGCCTGGAAGCCGCGAGACGAATTTATTAAGCCTAATTAATCCGTCATTGGCACATTTGTACTGTAGCACTTTAGTGTCAAATCACGGACTAATTAGGTTCAAAACGTTCGTCTCGCGATTTCCAACCAAACTGTGCAATTAATTTTTTTCGTCTATATTTAATGCTCCATGCATGTGCCGCCAGATTTGTTACTGTAGCGATCTAGATACACCCATACCCAAACCGGAAAAGGAGACATCGATATGCCGCTACGGAATCGCCACAACTCCTGATTACCGATGACTGCAACCACGCAGATGTACTCCTAGAAAAGAGAGACGTGGATGGCAACACCCTATCTGGTGCCAACACCTGCTTTTCTCCATGCGCAGCAACGCAAAGCACCCTGCATCTGCATTGCACACTCGCGTGTCGCAACCCGATCCGGCGATGCGATAGATATCTTATCACATAAGTACCGTCTTTGTCCCCAAGAGGATGTAACTATGGGACATGGGTTGCATGACAATTAAGGTGCTTCAGGTTTAATCAAGTTTCTAGTAAATAATATTTATATGGCTCCAAATCAATTTATTATGGAAATATATTTTGTAATTAATTTAATAATATTTATTTAATATTATAAATATTTATTTTTTTATTTATAATTAGTCAAACTTGATATAGTAAAATATAACACTGTTTAAGAATTGCATTCTTTTTTCTTTTAGTACGGATCGGTCCAGTCCAGGCCCCCGGGCGTCCAGCCAAAGCGGAGCGAGTGTCACGTCAGGGACGAGGACGACGGAGCACTCGACTCAATTCCCAGCAGCCACAGGTCATCTCAAGCAGGGAGAGACGCAAGAATAGCGTCAAATCAAAGTGAACGAATGATTGTGCGAGACGTGACCTTCACGGCTGCACGGCTCACTCATGGGGTCATCATCACCCGCCGCTGATAAATGCCATCAACCTCGAGTGCATCGTCAGTATCGCGACACCCCTTCAAAAGGCTATGGATTTGGATAGCATAGATAGCAATCACGCCGGCATGGCCTTGTCTAGACGTGAAAAGTTTTTTTTTGAAAATATCACATTAGATATTTCGTGTGATATTGGAAGGAGTTTTTGATACTAATAAAAAAACTAATTACATAGCTTGCCTGAAAACCGCGAGACGAATTTATTAAGTCTAATTAATCCGTCGTTAGCATATTTGTTACTGTAGCACTTTAGTGTCAAATCACAGACTAATTAGACTCAAAACGTTCGTCTCGCAATTTACACGCACTGTGCAATTAGTTTTTTTATTTCGTCTGCATTTAATACTCCATGCATGTGCTGTAAGATTCGATGTGATAGTTTTAGATGAAAAGTTTTTGATCTAAACGAGGCCGTATATTCGGTGATGGAGAGAACTCCAAGAACATAAATACTTGTCCCGGCATGAAAAAAAAACGAGCTTTTGAGTTCAGAGCTGAGGCATTGCATTGCATCTCTCAGCACAGCAGACGACAAGCCAGAATAACCTTTTCATTTGTCACAGCCGAAGCTTTTTTACAACTTCGCTTTCGCATTGGGAGGCATGATCCTCAGCAGGCACCAGAATTTCACCGTACAGATCCGCACCGGACACTACAGTTTCCACCATTATTTCATCTTTCGAATTACTGTGTGCATTCTTATAAATGAAGCATGGGAAAACCCTCCAGGTGTCAACCTTGATGCACAACAGATGTGTCTGCAATTCGAACAATTTCTGAAGGGCATGATGTACACAGTTTCTTTTCATCTAGGATTAACCCGGCGGCACAGTGTCTGACTTGTTTCAGATTGAGATGTATTGTCTTACAAGGGACCTAATGCATGTTAGCTGGGGCTGGAACCTACAGGCGCCCCACATAGATGGTAGATACAGGCTCCTTAGCCATTGCCGTTTTTCCTGTTCCAGGATAGGCGATTAGGGTCACCCTGCGGCCTGTGAGTTCATCAAATACAGAAGAGTTATATAGCTTCAAAATGATCCCAAAAAATACAGCAAGAATTTAAAAAAAGCCTGAGAAGGAGGTTCCGTCTATTCACACGCGAATGCACAGCCTGTGTGTTTAGTTCTTATGAACAATAACAAGCAGAAACATAGATAACGTGAGCTTATTGTTTACCTTGGGTACTTCACATGGATCAGAGCAAAGAGAATTGATATGAAGATGCTCAATGAACCAGTGACAATATAAGCATGTCCAAGGAAGTCATTCTTGCCACCTAGCCAGGAGGCAGTTGAAAGAACTATGCTTTTCTTTCCACCAAACGTGTAGGTGTTGTAATTATTTCCTATGAGAATAGTTATGGTCTCATCAGCATGTAGATCGTCTTCAATTACACCATAGAGCTTTCGAAACTTGGGAAGAGCAGCAGTACGCATCCACACAATAAGATCTTCCTGCTCACTCAGCTGACAAAAAATTAAAACAAGCTGTTAATTTGACAATATATTGACTGAAGGCAAAGTGTACATTTGGCAAACCTATTAGCTACTGAGCATTGAGCAACCTATCAACAATACTTAGTGTCTTAGTTTATCACAGTACTCACTGGGACAGTAGGGTCGAGTTTTCCCCCTCCAATCAAGGTTCCATTCTGAAAGTTGGAAGGAAACACATCTTTGCCAAACTTGTGTTCCCGATCGCTCTTCCATGAAATGTTTTTCCTGTTGACCTTTATTTCCTTGGACCCACGAGTAAAATCATAGGTATCGTTGAATAAGCTCCAGGCAATCAAGCCGCAGGGAACAATTGGGGAACCATTATTATCCCAGTCAACAGGACTGCACGACTCAGCCGTATATTTCGCCCCAAAACGCAGCTGTTTATCACTTCTACTTTTGACATACCTGTTCATCATTGATAAATTTCTTTTTTCAGCAAGATCAAATAAAAACATTACTCCCATCCAACAGATACAATGGCCATGAACCTATATTAAAAAGAAAGATAAAATGACCATGAAACTAAATAAATGATGTTATAACTACCTGCGATGATTCTGATAGAAATTCTCAAGTTCATAATAAACATAAATTGGTGCTCTCATGTGTTCCAGAACCTGCAGATGTCCATGCCACAGTAAAATAGAAATTCAAAGAGAAGAAGAAATATAATCTGATGCAATCTCAGGGCGCCAAGCTGAACTTAGGAATTCTAGCTACGTGAATCACAGACGAAGAAATATAGTCTGCAGAAAGTGGACAAGATAAAGATAACTTCTGTTATAATCACATAACGATCTACCTTCGCTTGCAGAGTACAGTTCTTTGAAATCGAGCTGTCCTTAATATAACCTTGCCTATTTCCTCTGTAAGCATTAGGCACACAGTCAAAATCATAGCGGTGAATGATTTCTGCAACCTGAACCAGAATAATGAGCACATCAGTTATACCTAGCGATATAAAGATTATGGAAACACCAGTATCTACCAGAGGGAGCAGAACAATTACATGATTTGAAGTTTGGAGACAAAGAAGCCCAAAAGGTACGAAAATGATTCCGATAATCAAGAACATGGCTATTAACTGAAAACAGTGAAGTAAAATATCATCAATTGAACTGCGTATGAAACAGTCTGTGCCAAACCTGTCAACAGGATCAGAGCAAACTTACACATCCAGGTGTCATTGCTGGCTTCCAAGCTGGGAGATTCTGCTGGGTGAACCTATAGAAAACTGCAAAACAAACAAACTTTTAAAAGAATGGACCACCAACATGGTCAATTCTATGGTGTACTAAACTAGAACAGCACTGCAACACACAACAATAAATGGAAAATACATATATATAATCTGAATTCTCAAAGTTTGTAAAAGAAATAGACCATATAATCTTCTTATGTCCACATTCAGTAGTTGCCAGTCAAGGAAACACAAGTTAATACAACAAAATCTGCCAGTAGTTGCATCAGTGTTGTGTTCCACGCGATTCTGAAAAATGATGATACAGATCGCGAGTCCAGATGGCGACTAACTTTATGCCCACCATGATTATTAGCTAAACTTCATTTATTGTTAGAAAGACTCACCAAACGTATCATTGTAACCTTGCACTACCATGCCCACACCTCAAATACTGTTCGGATAAATGGATTGTAAGGCCTTGTTTAGTTCCAAAATATTTCGCGAAAAAACAGTAGATTCCCCGTCACATCAAATCTTTAGACACATGCATAGAGCATTAAATATAGATAAAAAATAAAACTAATTACACAGTTTAGACGAAATGGACGAGACGAATCTTTTAAGCCTAATTAAGCCATGATTAGACACTAATTACCAAATAACAACGAAAAGTGCTACAGTAGCATTTCGCTAAATATTTCAGGAACTAAACAAGCCCTAATTGTAATGGCTAGAGACAAACCCCACCAAAGCAAGCAACCTCCGTAACACGTAAAAGCAAATAACAGCGCGAACTGCAATTTCACGCTCGAACTCAGCGCTTATGCAAGCTCACGATCGCGCAGAGCTACTAACCCTAGCATCTGAGGCTACTATCTCCCGCAGACCACACCGCTCATGAGCGTGGAAACCTAGACGCGACGCGACCAAATCGAAGCGAGCCCAGCCATCAGAGTGTGACTCACCTCCCGATCTCGCCGGCGGGAAGGCGCGCCTCGTCGCGCCGGCGGACGCGGAGGTGCTCGCTTCGTCCATCTCCTCCCGCCACGAGCTCGCTGGCCGCACAAGCCCTCGTCAGCAGCTCGCCGGAGCCCGTGCTCCGCAGCCCGACCCGCCAGGGGATCCGATCGCAGAAGAAGAGTGGAGAGTCCAATTGCTGCTCGATGAAGAGGAGCCCATGGGCCCACCGAATCCTTGGGGGCCTATCTAATTCACGTGGGCCTCATGGGCCGAATTCCCGGGGGATCGAATTGACGGCGTGAGATGGGGACTAACGGTCGATGTGACGGCCGCATCAATTCGCCGCCCGGCGCGTCGCGGTCGGGGGAATCTTTTCCCCATTTCGTTTCGCCCAGGAGCGAGAGGCGCGGGCGCCACGGAGAGAGAGAGAGAGAGTGGGAGATGCGAGAGGAGGTGAGGAGCTCGTCGGGGGCGGTGGCAGAAACGCCGATGGCCGTCGCCCGGTCCTCGTCGCCGCCGCAGACCCCGGTGGCCAGGTACGGTGGCGGTCGCGCCTCGAGACCTCTGTACTTTTGGTTCTAGATTCTTATTAGCTGTAGGCGCTGCTGCTTGGTTAGGGAATCAGGGTCTCAGTGCTCGGATTGGTCGTGAGGGTGCTGGTTCTGCGTAAGGAAGGTGGATTTTACATTGCCCGAAAGACATATTGTAGGATTCGAGGTAGGATAGGCCGTGGCTCAAATTCGATTATGGAATTTTGATTGGATTCAAGGGCACTCCTTTGTATAGGGGAAAGCATGGGATATTTGATGGTCTACATCAGCTATAGGTGCATGGTTGGTGAAAATCAAGTGTAGCTGGCTGAGCTTTACTTCTCCTTTTGGCTTCAAAACGCCAGGATTTGAGCTGCTAGATTGGTTTCTGCTGCTGTATAGTGTTACAGATTAATGAATGGTGACATTGGATGGCATAATTCCGCGATCTGAGCTTGCACGGGTTTGCCACTAAATATTATGATTAGGGGGACATGCTGCATTTGTGCTGACTTTGTCTTCATGCTAGTCTAATGCTGGTTTGGTCACAGTATTGCAATTGAGATTTGAGAAGGATTGCAGTTTGCAAAAATCAGTGGAGAACTGTGGCACATTTGATGGTGTGGTAGCATAGGATTGAGCCACTGGAGCTCATGTTGGCCTTGTTAACTATAGATCTAGGTAGATCATTCTCAATTCATTTTGTGATGTTAGATCTGTAACATGGTGCTATAGTTTCTATGCTTGAATGCTAAAACCTGAAAATAGTTATTTTATTTGGATGACAAGCTAACGTGTCACGGCTGGTACCATGCCAACGGCGTGAACAAGTCTACAGCTGGCGTATAGTATTTGGTGTTGGTATGTCGTATGTGTGCATGGGCCCACAGGGTAGAGTCAGCCTCTGGCTTATAAGCCACTGCCGTGTTAAGGGAGAACCCAGATAATGAACTAGAAAGGAATCAAATCGGAGAGGAACCTTTCCTTGTCCTTTCCCCCAAGTTATCTCTGCTGTGATCTTGCTCACGTCCTGGCACCTTGCTGCGGCTACGGGTAGTTACATAACGTCAATGTGAACCTTTCTGCGCAGAATTGATAAAGCCAGAAATAATCCTTTCTACAGATTTTTGTCATTCTTTTTCTAAAGCTTGCACTGAAGCCCCTTTTGCTTTTCAGTTCTGCCGGCGCCTCATCACCTGCTATGCAAACTAATGTTGCAAGCATAGATTGGTTGGGTAGCAAACAAGCTTCCAGAGTTGACTCGTCGTCACAAGTTGCTGCAGATGCCTATCATCCTTCCCACAGTTTTGATGCAGCTGGAACTGCTATGGATTCTGCACCATCATGTAGGCCATGGGAACGTGGAGACTTGCTTCGACGACTGGCAACATTTAAGCCTTCAACTTGGGCTTCTAAACCGAAGGTATCTTCCCTAGTTGGGACTACTAGGGTCTACGGTACCTGTGTCATTTCACATGCTTTAGGGTTTCTCTTGTGTTGTGTTGCATGTACCATATATTGCTCGTTTGGGCTTTAGTATACAACTAAATAGGCTCATTCATCTCTCCTCCACCCAAGTTGTCCCTGAAGCTAACTCCATAATGATACGATAATGTTGGTCACACATTTCTTTTGTCACCATTTGTTGGTGGCAGTAATACAAAACATGCCATAGGTCTGAAAATGTGACCATGGAATCATAATCCAAATCATTATGCACATATAGGCCTCTCCACTTTCATATCAGCTATAACATAAAATTCTTGCTTTGATATATTGAAATTCGAAAGAAGTTACTCTTTCACCGTTTTGCTTATTGCAAGTGGCATTTAAATGCTGTTTACGTACTGTGCTAATCTGGCCAGGCATTTGCTGGATGCTTGCTTGACCTTTAAAGGTATCCTTTAACTTCTGCATTTCTTAATATTAGTTATGTGATTTGATGTTCATTTTTCCAGGCTGCTAGTTCATTGGCCTGTGCTCAGAGAGGTTGGGTGAACGTTGACCTGGACAAAATTGAATGTGAGTCATGTGGCGCACATCTAATCTTCAATGCATTGACATCCTGGTCCCCTGTTGAAGGTATGTTTTGTCTTGATACACTTTTGTTTTGTGATAGATTTACTACTATGCTAAGTGACTGGTTGTTATGTGTAGCTGTCTTACAAGTTACATTTCTTTGCTCTGCTACTAACTGTAAGGGTGGAGATTAGTGCAGGCCATATTGTATTTTGAACGATCACCTATACTAATCTTTTAGTGTAACCTTATTTCCCATTACGATAATAAGGCATCTATGTGTTTGGTTGGGGAAAAAATGGTTACTGAATATCCAACGAACTTGTAGTTTATGCAAAAAATAAATAAATAAATAAAATCAAACCATGACACTGTGCATTCAATTCATAATGTTCTACTTATGATAGCTAGCTTTTTTATCGGTGCATTTGCCAATGTTTATATTTCACCCTGTCGTCTACTTTGACGAGTTATGTTCGACAGCTAGAATACTTGTAACTTGAGTCAGATCATATATTTATTTACTGTTGTATGCGAAAAGGTAGTCGAGAATTATATATACAGATTTAATACGTCAAACATTTGTTCCAAAAAATCATGAACAGAGTTGGATATTCTGAGGTGAGAGTAGATTTTATACATGCGATATGTCACAGCATTTTCAGTCACCTCATACGAATATAGAGGGTATTTTTGTACGATACAAGATGATTCCAAGTTGGAAAAATTGAACAAGTCTGTAAACTACTCTGATCCTGGCCCTCCACTTACACAATCATCCTTGCATCAGAAACTCCAAATGTAGGATTCTAGTAGCAGCAATGAATGCATCTTTGTCATCGAACCATACTTAGAGATTTTGGGTCTCACATAAAAATGTATGGATATCGAATGGTTTGAATTATTGGTCAAGTAACATCTGACATGACTTAATAGAAAAACTATCTGCAGTGTGCAATCTCATGACTGTTATTACTTGTGTCTTACTGTTGTGCTAGGCTGGAAATAGATTGGCACATCTTTGTTTGCAAACTGAATTTTGTTCAGGTGTGAAACCTTTCTTTGTATCTTCTATTAGTTGCAAATGCTGGAGAATCCTTTGCCGAGCAGCTTGATGCAGCACACCAGAATAGTTGTCCCTGGAGAGGCAATAACTGTGCTGACAGCTTGGTCCAGCTTCATCTTACACAATCAGCTCTTATTGGAGGTTTTAAAGATCGCTGCGATGGGCTTTTACAGTTTACCTCTCTTCCTGTGATTGCACCATCTGCAATTGAGAACATGAAGCTTACCAGGAGTGCACAAATTGATCATCTGTTGTCCCAGTCAATTACCTTTTTATCTGGTATTCTGGGCTGCAGAGCAGAGAGTACAGCAGGAATTGATATCCACCAAGATTTCTCTTGTAGCTACTCTCAAGTATGCTGATCTCTTTTCATTTACACATTTTTTATTGGCGCTAACACGCTATTATTTTGCATTGCCTCCAGTTTTTGGGTCTTTCTTTAATTTAGGTGCTTTTATCAATGAGTTTGTAGGCACAGAAGCTCATAAGCCTGTGTGGATGGGAGCCTAGGTGGCTTCCAAATGTTCAAGACTGTGAAGAAAATTCAACGCATTCAGCTAAAAATGCACCCTCAGTTGGGCCTGACGAACGGTTCTATCCCCATTTTGTTGAACATAACAAAAATTCATTTTCTGCATCAGCCAAGAAAGATAAGGGGAAAGGCAAATTGCCCGCTGGAGATTCTGGATGCAGCATGAGGTCACCGTTGTTAGATTGTAACCTGTGTGGAGCTACAGTCAGGATGCGAGACTTTAGACCTGTATTACGTCCTTCTCGTTTCAGTCCGAATAACATTGATGTGCCTGAAACAGGCAGAAAGTTAACACTGACACGTGGAGTTAGTGCTGCCAGCGGTATCAATGAGTGGGTTACTGATGGGGTGGACAGAGGTCAAGATGAAGGGCGTGATGAAGCAGCAACAGATGAGGGAAAACCACTATCACTTGTTGGAGTAGACCTAAACCTAACAATGGCTGGAGGATTACCATCACCTCAATCTGCCATGCCTGCTATGTCGGAGCGGTTCAATAATGGAGGAATGGGAAGGGACCTGATGATTGGACAGCCTACAGGCAGTGAAGTAGGTGATTGTGAAACCTCATATGAGTCTCGTGGTCCGAGTTCAAGGAAGCGTAACCTTGAGGAAGGTGGGAGCACAGCTGACAATCCACAAGATAGGCTGCAGCATGCTGATAGCATAGAAGGAAATTTCATTGATCGTGATGGTGAGGAAGTTGATGATGATGCTGCACAAGATTCAGATGTCCCGAATAAGAAGTCCCGTGGGTTTGATCTGTTTGATGCCTATCGTCCTTCTTCTGGAGCTGGTCCCAGTAGAAACTTGTCCTTTGACCCTGATCCAGATGCTGGTATGTTCAGTCACTCAAGAGCAATTGACCTGGCAGCTGTTGAGTGTCCAACTGCTAGGGATTCTCTGAGAGCATCTTCTGTTATTGCAATGCATACTATTCATACTTCCAAGGAAGATTCTATGGAGAGTGTTGAGTATTATCCAGGTGATGGTAATGATATCGATATGCCTTCTTCTAGTGCACAAAGGAACATTGAAATGAATGATGCCTTGGATCTTAACTATAGCAACCAAGCACAGCAAAGTGCCAATGCACATGCTGGTGCTGGAAGCGATGCAAGAGAAATAGGAGGAAGCAGTACAAATGAAGGGGAAGAGGTCATTAATGCTGAAACAGCTCCTGTTTTTGGAAGGGATCAACTTAGTTTAGGAATGAGTGGTGGCAGTGTTGGCATGGGAGCTAGTCATGAGGCTGAAATTCATGGAAATGCTGCTTCTCTGCACAGAGCTGAGAGTGTTGTAGGTGATGCCGAACCTATTGCCGAGCTTACTGAGACAATGGGTCAGACTGGTGAATCAGCGCCAGGACCTGGATTAATGGATGAATTTGTACGTGAAGTAGATCGAGAAGAACCTCATGGAGACAGCCAAGATACGGTGTCTCGGTCAGTCGGCCAAGCTGACAGTGGATCAAAAATATATGGCTATACCAAAGCTGATTCTGTTGAAAGTGGAGAAAAGATAGGTCATGCCACCGGTAACGGAAGCAGCATGCGTCCTTCCCTTTCTTGCAACGCAGGGATATGTGCTGGTTTTGATCTGTCTAAAGATGATGTGACACAAACTGGCAAAATACTTACTACTGATGATGCATTAATGGGGTTGGATTATGATCCTGGGAATGGATTAGGTACTTTCATTCAAGCCTTTGCTAGATATAACGCATTGGTTTTCCTGTACTGTATCGTTTGCATTATTTTACATGGTTCCATGTTGGCATTTACCCTATTAATCAGTTATTCTTCATTTGGTAGGGGATACTCTCTGAGCATTCTTTTAGTGAAGTTGTAGTTGCCATGTGGTATACCTTGGGTTTCTTTCATCTCTGAGCATTCTTACATAAAATGAAGTGGACATGATCCAATACCATGAACACCCCTAACCATATATCTATTCATTTTATTCTTAGACCTTCATCTTTATGTAAGTTTTTTCCCCTTCTTGGTGGTGGTTCATGCTGGGTTTCTTTCATCTCTAGCCTACCTTACTTTGGGACAAAATGCTTTGTTGTTGTTGTTGGTGGTGGTGGTGGTGATGATGATGATGAACTTCATTTAATTCCTGATTATGCTCAGTTATATGTCTTCTGCTCGTATAATACTTTGTTATTTTCTTCTCAGGAGCTACTAATGGAGAAAATGACTATGAGTCAGGTCTGCTGGAATTTGATCCTGTTAAGCATCACAATAGTTACTGCCCATGGGTGAACGGAAATGTTGCAGCGGCTTGCTGTAGCAACATTGGCTCCAGCTCAAGTAGTTCAGCGCCCTCTGGTTGGCAGTTAACAATAGATGCAGTTGACACGTACCAATCACTTGGTCAAGCTCAAAATCAAATAATGCAATCTGATTCTGCAGCTTCATTATATATGGTAAAGCTTGCTCATCTAGTAATGCGATCATGTCTAGAAAATCTGTAGGAATAACTTACCACATTGAGAACTTAGGTCAACATTCTATATTATGGTGTGACAAAAGGCTCGATCAAGAATCCACTATTTGAATTGTGATTTTTGGATGACCACAAGTAATGCACCCTCTGAACTCCATTACTAATTTACTATCATAATGGAACTCTACTTGATGTGTCGCAGGATGATCAAATAACTCGTAACCACAAGGTAGGGAGACGGCCTTCTGTGAACAGAAGCTTTGGGAAGTGCTGATCGGAACTTTCCTTAGACAGAAGTAACATTCCAGAAGTTCCAGATTGGTGTAACAGGAGAAACGAAATAATACTCCATTTAAGATAGTCTCAATAGATCGTTGTCACCCTGTGGGTGTGACCTTATAGTGGTTTATGTTGTTGCGTATTGATATAGATTTATATATATTCCGAAAGGGTTGATTCAACAGTCTTCATTTGACAGGAACATGTTCGAGTGAACTAGATACTTTATGGAGAGCTTATATAAACTTCATATTCATATCTTTATCACTGTTCTTATTGCATCCATGTACCTCATCTGATGTTATGGTCATGTTCAGATTTTTTTTTTGTTCTCTGTTTCTTTGTGTCTGGCTGCCTGTTTCTTTGCGCGGGGTGCTATCTGAGAGGTGATCACCCTTGTCAAATCTCAGCAGCCAATGAGCACCACCCAGAGTGCCAGGTCATCAGCAACGACCAGATAAAGAAGCGGATGAGATGCCACTCCACTTCACTCCTGCTGCTTGTATCCTCGTCGTCTTTCCCCTTCCCTCCCTCCGTCTTCCAAGCTTTCTCCAGATCAATCAGAAAGGGGAAAGGACGAGGAGCCCAGCATGCCGCTTTGCAGCTTCTACGCCTCCACGTCCGTCCCCGTCGTCAAGCCCCAGCAGTCCTCCAAGCCCTCCACGGCGGCGGCTTCCGTGGCGACAAATGTGCCGATGCGCAGTGCAGCGACGGCGACGCTAACGACAGCTGTGCCCACAGCGACCCCGGCGCTGTCGCTGCACCTGCCGGAGCTGCCGTCGCAGGTGAAGGACAAGATCCTGAGCCTGGAGCTGATGGGCGTGGACTACGGGCGCGCGCTGGAGCTGAACCCGGCGCTCCGCGACGCGGCGCCGGAGTCCATCCACGCGGTGGTGTCGTTCCTCCAGTCCCGCGGGCTGCAGTTCAAGGACCTGGGCCGCGTCTTCGGCATGTGCCCGTCCGTGCTCACCGCCAGCGTCCGCGCCGACCTCCGCCCCGTCTTCGCCTTCCTCTCCGAGGATCTGGGCGTCCCGGAGTCGGCGCACCGGCGCGTGGTGATCAAGTGCCCGCGCGTGCTGGCCTGCAGCGTCCGCGACCAGCTCCGCCCGGCGCTCATCTACCTCCGCCGCCTGGGGTTCCGGGACAGCCGCGCGCTGGCGCTGCAGGACCCGATCCTCCTCGTCTCCAGCGTGGAGCGCACCCTGGCGCCGAAGCTGGAGTTCCTGGCCGGGCTGGGCATGTCCCGGGACGACGCCGTCGCCATGGTGCTGCGGTGCCCGGCGCTCTTCACCTTCAGCATCGAGCGGAACTACAGGCCCAAGTTCGAGTACCTGGTGGACGCCATGGGCGGCGGCGTCGAGGACGTCAAGGCCTTCCCGCAGTACTTCGCCTTCAGCCTCGAGAAGCGGATCGCGCCGCGCCACCGCGCCGCGGAGGACGCCGGCGTCGCGCTGCCACTGCCGGACATGCTCAAGGCCACCGACGAGGAGTTCAGGGAGATGCTCGACAAGGAGCGGGAGCTGCTCCAGGAGCAGACAGCGACGACGGACTGATCGAGGGCCGCGCCATGCTTTGTGTGCTTACCTACCGAGCTAGTATTACAATCAGCGGTTTGCGCCCGATCGGAGGAATTCAACCGCCGTTTTCATGGCGAGTGTCCTGTCCTGGCCATGAGGTAGCCATTCGATTTGAATAACTAGCTTGTACATATGCATTGACATTATTTGGTAAGTAGTCACGACTCGTAGCTCATAATAAGACATGGCATTTCTTCCTCCAACTGTAAGCACCGAGTGGCAAGTCGTGTCTTGTGTACATACATGTATATTATATTGTATGATTTTTTTTCGATGAAAGAATAATTATAATAGATATCTTCAACGAGGAATAATCCCCGGCCTCTCAGCATTCGGTCACTGTAGCAGACACTGTTCATGCGTCCTCGGTCACGGTACATGTGGCCTAGCACTGTTTGTGTGGGTCCCGCATATATTGTTCACTTCTCTCTCTTTTTTTTTTTGCTCATCTTTTTTTAACTCCTCTTTAAGCCGGCGCAGCGTAGTGCGCCCCCCTGTGCTAGTATTATATGATAGCTGGGTACATCAACACGTTACAAGCACTCTGGATTATAAAATAGTACCCACGCTGTGAATAGCACAACTCAAAACCTAACCTGTTAGATGCTTTGCAGTATGGATGATCGCACAAGCAAACACTCAGAATGTACCTAGTTCATTATTACATAGTATTTTTGCTCTGAGCTGCACGCTTCGGCAACACGTGGTGTGTGTGGACAGTGGATATAGTGCTAGCGCCCGTTTCCCCCACACGCACGCACTTCACGCTCGTGCTTGAGCCAGCACGCCCCCTGCTCGCGCCGCCAGACCGCGCGTGGGCACTGCTCACACCTCCTCTGCTTCTCACGCGCATGCAACATGTGCAACACTCGATCTACTTTTGCAACATCCAGATAAAACACTTGCAACATACGTCCGAAGCAACTGAAATATTTACAACATACATCTGAAACACTTGCAAAACACCGAAAAAAACTTGAAAACACATGTGTAGCCATTGCAAATATATACAAACATCAAGATAAAACATTTGCAACATACGTATGAAAACACCTAAAACACTTCATATATGCAAAATCCCGGTCTAATTTTACAACATCGAAATGAAACACTTATAACATACGTCTGAAATAGATGAAACATTTGGAACATACGCTGAAAACATGCGTGTATAGCCATTGCAACATGTGCAACATTCCGATCTACTTTGCAACATCGATATAAAACACTTGCAACATACATCTGAAACACTTGAAACATATGCTTGTAACATGCGCTTTCAGTGCAATGTCACCTTACTGCTTGGACAAATGGAGGCTCGTCGTTGCGGAGCTCAGCGCCGGCGCGGAGGTCGGCTACGGCTCATGGAACGCGCGGAGCTCGCCGGTGCGACAGCGGGGCAACGTCACATGAAGCTCCCCCCTCACCTGCTTGCTGGAGGATCCGTCACAGAGGCCCGCTGACTCGGTGGAGCGGCCACGGCGGGCGGATGCGCGGTGCATGGAGGAGAAGGAAGCGGTACGAGTAGGAGGAGTTGGACGAACGTGGGCGCGCGGCGGTGGGCTTCATTGCTGGAGGTGAGACCGAGTGGGAGGCCTCTGAGTGCGGGTCTAGACGCGGAGGCTGGGAGCTCATGACTGCAGGCAAGCGTGTTCGCAAGTCCAGCAAGCAAGTGTCCGGCGAACGGACAGCCTGACCAAGAATTACTGTATAACTAATGGTGTCAAAAGCTACCGGTTGAAAACCAGTATTTTGCCGAGCAAACACAGGATTTTTCTTATGGAAAACTACTTTTTTTTTTAACTAGACTATAAAATCACTAGAACTAGAAAAGTCACTGGAGTTTATATAGAGGTGCATGCAGTACAGGCATATCTACCTTTTTTTTTTAGAAGACATCTACTTTTAGATTGGAGGCCTACGTGTGAAAGAGCTCGAAATGGGCGACAGTTTCATTCTAGGCCTAAAATACGGCCCAGAGCTAGCTGTAAGTTGCTGCTCTCCCGTGCCTTCGAGAAAAGGCCCATAATCGAGAACGGGCTCGTAGCCCAGTTGGTAGCGTGCTCCGGTGGGAGCGCTACCCGCCCGAGTTCGATCCCTGAGATTAGACTCGGGTGTCTCACCGGGATTTATTCCCAAACAATAAACAGTCTCCGTCTGGATTGTTTCTGGGCCTCTGCCTCTCACGCGTGGTGCCACAAGGGGAACGCGATGCACCGGTCGCCTACGGAGTAGGGGGATTCCGGTGACAAGAAGGACACGGTCTTAGATATGTGTGTAGTTGTAGGTCTGTTTGTACCTAAGTTATTAGGACCGAACCGGACATCGAACCGGTGAGGCCTTCGGTTCACTGGTTCACTGGTTCAACCGTTAAGAACCGGTTGAACCACCGGTTCGATTGTTTTGGACCGGATGAATTGAACCGCCCACAGGTACTTTGAACCGGTGCAATTTAATAATATACAACAAATAATTAGCAATATATATTTGATCAATGCACAAATAAATGTTAAAAAACACAATTATATAACCAGCTCTAGAGTTGCTTTACAAGATCCGTAAATAAATACGCATGAAAAAACAATATGCGGAGCACTTACAAATTGGTGCAAAAAGGAATTGAATAGTAATTTAAATATTCATCGTTATAAAAACAATCTTAGATGCTGAAATAGATTGCACTATTGCGAGGAGCTCGTTGAAATAATCAAGATGAATATATTATTTGCCTAGTTTAAAGCTCATATGAAGAAGTTATTAAATTTTGAAATTAAAAGAAAGCGCTGACCTCAGCTGCAGCGCCACCATAAGCATGCATGCAATGTCCAGTACTCCAATCCAATCGCAGAGGGCAGCGGCAACAGTAGCTAGGTGGGGCCCTGCATGGTCCACCCTCCACCGCGGCAGGCACACAGGTGCATGCACGCCACCAGTGACCAGCCAGAGGCCCAGAGCACGCCGCCGCACGCTAGCTTTTTCAAAACGCTCCGGTTCGAATGGAACCGGCCGGTTCACCGGTTCTATAAAAAAAAACGGCCGGTACGTCCGGTTTTTACCGGTCCGATTACATGGACGGTCTTTGAAGTAAACCGAACCGTTATAGTCTCTGGTTCGGTCTTTTACCGGTCGGACCGTCGGTCCGGTCCGGTCCTAATAACTGGGGTTTGTACACGTATGGTGTGTGGTGGTGTGTGTAGAGTGGGTGTGCGTGTGTATGAACAGATACTACAGTTGTATCCAGATGAGAGGCTTAAAAAAAAAGGCCCATAATCACCCCAAGGCCCACCGAAAACCCTAATTGCCCTGCTGCATCCACGATAAATACAGCCGCAGCGCCGCCGCCGAATTATTCCGCATTCGTCTATCGTGCTTGTTTGTCATGTTTTCTCGCCGTTCTTTCGCTGCGGCACCGTGTTTTGTTTGGTTTTTGTGGGGCTCATTTCGTCGGAACAGCGCTGTTGATTTTGATTCGTCGGTGTCGACGGCTGCGTCGGAGGATGATGATATGGTTTTGTCGCCCCAGTCTTAGGATCCGGACTTCCGGACCTGTGCTGATTGACATGTTATCGAATCTGACTCCACTGTCCAGGAGTTCGCCACTTCGTCTTATCCTTTTCAGTTTATGTTTCTGCTCTTTTTCTCATCTTTGCTGTATCCAGTCTTTATTAGAGGATGATGATTTGGAATTGTCGCCCCAGTCTTAGGATCCGCTCACATGACGGTTCTTTGCTGATTGACATAACAGTGAGTCTGACTCTTTACAGATGCAGTGCCATTCTCTGTGCCAGTTATGGGGGGTTTTGCAGGTCTTAAAATGTTTCTAGATAGTGTCAGTGATTCATTACCCGAAGGTATCATTGACGGGTGCCATCAGGAAGAACAGATCTGCTCGTCAGTGATTGCTGTGCAGCCGCCGCGAGGCACTGCTACAGCCTACAGCAATGCCTTGCAGGTAGAAATATCACACGAACCACGGTGTATGCCCTTGTGATGAGCAAACATTCTGTAATGATATTTTGACAAATCACAAACTTCAAAAGTACTTAAAATTCATGGACATTTGCTTCACCGATGGATCTAAAATTCTTAATGATGCCTTGTAGCTTGAGTGGACAAAGGTCCTATCCTGTTTTTCCAACTGGGGCGTAAGCTCTGAAACGTAATGGCCCAATTCCGGCCCAGCATAGCCCAGCACGGCATCGAACAACCTCGGCCAGCTGCAAGGCAAGGACCATACGTGCCACGTGCTCACCTCATAAAAAAAAAAGAACGCGTAGAAACACCGAAAGGCAGCCGGCAGCACCGAACATTTCTCCCAAAAATCCTCCCAAAAAATCGAAAAAGGGAGAGGGAAAAAAAATTTCTCGTCTCCTTCCCCCAGCTTGCCAGCACCCGAAGTCGCGTCGCGGAGCGAGAGCGGCGATGGGGTCGAGCGAGGCGGAGAAGCCGCTGCATCGGATCGCGGCGTCGTTCGAGGAGCTCGCCGCCGTCGCCAAGCAGCAGCCCGCGGTGTCCATGGACGCCGGGGCCTTCTCGCGCGCCTGCTCCAACGTCTCCGTCCTCTTCGGCTGCCTCGGCATCGCCTTCAAGTTCGCGGAGATGGACTACGTCGCCAAGGCACGCCTCCTAGTCCTACTCCCCGTCTCCTCCCTCTCTCCCTCTCGTCTCTGCGGCTCTGTACGACTGCTGTAGCGGCTGTTTGGCGTGATTTCATCCAGTGTTTAGATCCGTCTGCTGCTTACTTGTACTTGGATGTGGTGTTCGATCAAACTTAGAATTGTTTAAGACCAGTATGTAAGGATGAAATAGTCTTCACTGATATCAGACCATTGACCACCTACTTCGTACGCCGTGTGTGCTGTTCTGTGCTTGTTTGTTCTGGTGGATGCTTGGGGCGGTAGAATGTTATCTGCTGCGCTTGCCAACCAGTACAAGTCATCATCTCCGGTTATGAGTAGGCACTTGGATAATTCACTGCAAACTTAGTGTGCAGCTATTTTACTTTGGCCTCTTAATTATGGTGATGATGATTTGCTTCATTTTGCTCAATTTCGTGCACTAAACTGTGTGATTAGTAGCCAAAACTTGGAGGTTAGGAAGAATTGATCTTGAAGAGTTCAAATAAACTAGAGCTTTCGCATGTGAATCAGATCATCTAATCTGAGACTGTGTTCTGTACCAGTTTGTTTCAATGGATACTTGAGGTGTTAGAATTAGAATATGATATGCTGCACTTGCTTTGCTGTTTGTCACTAGAGAGTTCAAATCAACTAGACACTTGACTTAGTGCGCAACTGGTTTATTCTGGGTTGAGCGGATGATTCTGCTGCTGTGCTGGTTTGGTTTCTGACTGTGCTCTCATCGTTGCCTGGTTAGTTATCTGTTGTTGAAGTCTGTTTTGTGTTAGTAACAAATATCTCCACTTTTGATTTTGACTAAACATACTTGTATGTGGCGTTTGATGTGATCAATCGAACTTAGAATTGTCTAAGACCATTATATTTGGATGAAATGGCTCACAGGGGTCAACTAGGTGCATCAGAATCAGTGAATCTACTTGTAAGGTCGTGTTCACTGTTATGTGATTGTTTGTTTTGATGGATACTAGAGGTGTTAAAATCCTTTCTGCTGTGTGTGCTCTGTGCTGTTCTGTGCTTGTTTGTTCTGGTGGATGCTTGGGGTGGTAGAATGTTATCTGCTGCACAACCAGTACCAGTCATCATATATCTCCAGTTTTGAGTAGGCACTTGGATAATTCACTAAAAACTTACTGTGTGGCTATTTTACTTTGGGCTCTTAATTATGGTGATGATGATTAGCTTCATTTTGCTCTAGTTCGAGGTGCACCATTTTTGGCTTGTAAACTGTGTGATTAGTAACCAAAACTTGGAGGTTAGGAAGAATTGACCTCGAACAGCAAATAAACTAGAGCTTTTGCATGTGAATCAGATCATCTAGTCTGAGGCTGTGTTGTGTACCAGTTTGTTTCAATGGATATTTGAGGTGTTAGAATTAGAATATGATATGCTGCACTTGCTTTGTTGTTTGTTACTAGAGAGTTCAAATAAACTAGACACTCGACTTAGTGCGCAACTGGTTTATTCTGGGTTGGGTGGATGATTATGGCGCTATGCTGGTTTGGTTTCTGACTTTGCTCACATCGTTGTCTGGTTAGTTATCTGTTGTTAAAGTCTGTTTTGTGGTAGTAACAAATATCTCCACTTTTGAGTTTGACTAAACATACTTGTATGTGGCGTTTGATGTGATCAATCGAACTTAGAATTGTCTAAGACCAATATATTAGGACGAAATGGCTCACAGGGGTCAACTAGGTGCATCAGAATCAGTGAATCTACTTCTAAGGCCGTGTTCACTGTTATGTGCTTGTTTGTTTTGATGGATACTCGAGGTGTTAAAATCCTATCTGCTGCACATGCCAATCAGTATCATTTATCATATATGTTTGTTATCTGAGTAGGCACTTAGATAATTCACTTCAAACTTAGTGTGCAACTATTTTACTTTGAGCTCTTGATGATGGTGACGGGTAGATTTAGTTTCTGCTAGGTACACCCTTTTTGGCTAGTTAAACTGTGTGATCTTCTGCTTAGTTGTACTCGAATGTGGTGATTGAGGCATTCTCTAAGACTTGGAGGTTAGGAAGAATTGACCTCAGAAATTCCAAAATAATGTAGACTTTTTGCATCTTAACCAGATCATCTAATTCAGAGGCTATGTTCTGTGCCAATTTGTTTCAATGGACACTCAAGGTGTTAGAATATGACCCTCCGCACTTGCTTTCTAGTTTGCTACTAGAGAGTTAAAAAAGGTCTCATTTTTACCAGAGACTTGGCGTCTTGGACCGAGCAATACATAGCAGATTAATGTGCAACTGGTTTATTCTGAGCTGGGATGCTGTGCTGTTTGGTTTCTGACTTTGCTCTCATCTTTGCCTGGTTAGTTATCATGTTGAAGTCTGTTTTGTGTTAGTAACGAGTACTTTCACTTTTGAGTTTGACTAGACACTTGGATAATTTACTACCACAGAAAACACAGTATAGAACTACTTTACTTCTAGCAATTTATTGACGATGGCACTGAGTTGCTTTCTTTGTTGCCAATGCCAAGCTATTATTCTGACATTTCTAAGTTTGTGGTATTCTTCTCTGATCACTTCATTGGATCTTCTACAGGTTGATGATTTGGTGGAGGCGTCCAAGTCAATTTCAACATTGCCTTCTATGGTTGAGCTAGACATTCAGACCGGCACTGTCAGGAAACCAGGGAGCCATACAAGGAATCTGCTTAGAGTGAAGCGTGGGATTGATATGGTTAAAGTCCTGTTTGAGCAAATTCTTGTCACAGAGTAAGCACGAGCTGCACCCTGAATGCCTCTTTGCTTCTCTCAACTCGTAGTTGCTTATAAGTTTGTGTTGTGAACTGTTATGTTAAGCTCTGTATTTCCTTACAATGCCTTCTCAGTGAATTTGATCAATTAACATTGTCTTGCAGGGGCAACTCACTAAGGGATGCGGCATCAGTAGCTTATGCTCAGGTCTTTGCTCCTCACCATGGATGGGCAATAAGGAAAGCAGTTGCCGCTGGAATGTACGCCCTTCCCTCAAAGTCCCAGCTGTTGAAGAAATTGAATGAAGATGGTGAGTACCTTAATCTCTCATCTGCTCAAGCTTCAGCCCCTAACAAAATAGCAAGCTGCTGATTTTTATGCTGAAATGATCACATCACAACACTATTCTGAGTCCATATAAAGCTTTAACATAGTTGTTCACTTGTCTGTTTGTGAGAGACAAACTAATATTCCTGTATGCCTATGATTCTCTGATGTTCATGATTCATAAAAATGATGATAGTGCTGGGTACAGATTTATCAAAATCTGGGATTTCATACGGTAATATGGCTTAACTTTGACCTGTGGCAATGCTGACCATATTTCCTTTTCACTTGCAGAGGAATCAGCAAAGGTTCAAATGCAGAACTTTGTCAGGTCATCAGCTCCCGTAATCTGCTATGTTGAAGACCTTTTCACCTCAAGGAATTTGGGCATAGATTGGTGAAGAAACTACGGATACATTTCCTTGATGTACTAATCCAGTCAGATGGTGTGCTGTGAGCTGGGCTCGGAAAACCTTTTTCTGGATTCCATGTCTCCAAGTTGTAACAAAATCTATAAGCTTCGGTCTAAAACTACTTAGCGATCCTATTCTGGAGTCGTTCGTGATGGTTGTTGAGTACGCATGTGGCGACATGCATAGTTGATGAGGAAATATACGTGTCGGCTGATTGGAAAATTTTCTCTCTTTCTGGATATGCTGCTTCATTTCATGTATGCTCACCTGAGGTGGCCGCAATGGAGAGCAATTTCATTTTCTTAGTGATGGCATTTCAGGAATTCGATAATCATGACATCACGCCAATTTGAACTAGAATTTGCAAGCTGTCAACTAGAATTAAACTGTTGTATAGAGAAGTTATATGTGACTGAATCATCAGTAAATGGCACAGGCACAATAATTTGTCAGTTTACGAGGAGGGCTGCAGGCGGCCGTGCACAGAACTTGCGCCGCAGCGCGCTTGGTTTCTGCAGGCCCCCGGCGACCTCCGTGTATATGGAATTTCTTGTCCAACCTCACCTAATCAATGTGCAGCTTAGCTTATAGAGGGAAGCTGGAAACTGTTTTTGGTAATATAAAGAGTCCAGGATTCTAAACAATATACTCGTAGTAGGATCTATCAGAATCATAATCCTTTCCCTGTCCATCAATCCGTCCTACAAATACAGCCTCGCCGTACGCGCCGTCGTCCTCGCATCGATCCATCCACAGGAACACAAAGAACCCAAGCACACCGCCATGCGGTTCCCCACCACCATGCCCATGGAGGCGGACACGCAGCGCGTTTCCGCAGCCAGCGCCGGGCTCACGTCGCTGGCGCTCCGCCTCACGAAGCAGCTCGCCGCCAACAAGAGTAGCGAACAAGGCGGCAACCTCGTCTTCTCGCCGCTGTCCATCTACGCCGCGCTGGCCCTGGTGGCGGCCGGGACACGGGGCGCCGCCCTGGACGAGCTCCTGGCCCTGCTCGGCGCCGCGTCGCGCGACGACCTCGCCGGGCTCGTCCGCGACGCGCTCGCCGACGGCTCCGGGTCCGGCGGGCCGCTCATCGCGTCCGCGTGTGGCGTCTGGCACGACGACGAGATGGTCTTGAAGCCAGCGTTCAAGGCGACCGCCGTCGAGTGCTTCAAGGCCGAGGTGCGCGCCGTGGATTTCAAGACAAAGGTGCGTACGTGCGTTCTTCTTCTACCTCTGTCCGTCAAACCGACATGGATCGGCGATTATATTACAATGCCTGATGATCCCCGTCCGCAGCAAGCTTGTTAACCAATATGCAACGCAGGGAGAGGAAGCACGACAGGAGATCAACAGCTGGGTGTCGGAGGCCACCAAAGGGCTCATCACCGACGTACTACATCATGGCTCCGTAGACGCCAAGACCGGCCTGATGCTCGTCAACGCCATCTACTTCTAGGGCAAGTGGGTGACGCCCTTCACCAAGCGCTGCACCGAGGTGGAGGACTTCTACCTCCTCGACGGCACCGCCGTGGAGACGCCGCTGATGCGCGGCTGCGGCAGCTACCTCGTCGCCGTGCACGGCGGGTTCAAGGTGCTCAAGCTGCCGTACCAAGCACCCCCGGCCTTCTCCCCCTTCGGCGGCGGGATGCGGATGGCAAAGGTCGCGCGCCGCGGTGGCGTCGGCGCCATGTATTCCCTGTGCGTCTTCCTGCCGGACGCGCGCGACGGCCTATGGAGCCTCGTCGACGAGCTCGCCGCGTCCGGCCCGGCGTTCCTGCACGACCACCTGCCCTGGAGGGAGGTCTGTGTCGGCAAGCTACGGCTGCCCAGGTTCAAGATGTCCTTCTCCAGCGACCTCACCGACGCCCTCCGGGAGATGGGGCTCGAGGCCACGCTTGACCCTCGCGACGAAGGCGCCACCGACCTGACCGACATGGCCGAGAGAAGAGGCTACGCCGGCGTGTCGCTCAAGATAGACAAGGTCTGTCACAAGGCGGTCATTGAGCTGAACGAGGAAGGCACGGAGGCCGCAGCTGTGACGTACGTCGGCATGTCGCCTACATGTGCACCGCCTGGCTATCGACCAGAGACTGTCGATTTCGTCGCCGACCATCCCTTCGCGTTCTTTGTCATGGAGGAGGTGTCCGGCGCCGTCGTCTTTGCTGGCTGCGTCCTTGATCCGTCCCAGTGACGGTTGCCTGCCAGCCATATATCCTCTGCTTCCTCGAGCGAGCCAAAAATATGGTCAACGTTCTTGGCTCAGGATCCTTTTGGACACTTTTCACCTTAGTTTATTTGATCACATAAGTGTTCAGTTGACAACTAAATTTAGTTAAAAAAATTAAGGCCCAGGATTCTTGTGGACACATCACACATTTCAGCTTAGTTAAGTTTGATCACAAGTGTTTAGTTGACAACAAAATTTAGTTATTAAAAAAATTAAGTTTCAATGTCATATAGAGTAAAAAGACTTGTAACTTGTCATAATTGTCTAAGATAGATTAGTGCTGGGAACCAAAAGGTCCCGGTATGCAGTCTCAGAGAAGAACGAGTACTACTCCTTTTGCTGTATGGCTTGACGCCTAAAAGCTATGTGCGCATCTCAAATGGAATGAAAGAAAAGGCTGCCATATGATATTTTCTGCTGTTACTCGTTATCTCTTTTTTTTTCCTTGGGTGGATAACGTCTCATAAGTTATTTACATTCTTTCATCACGCTATAAACGGATCTCAAAAACAAATATTTCACCTGGTGCAAGATAGCATAGCAACACATGCTCAAACTGAAACAAGCCAGCCATAGCATACACAAAGTTACAACAATCAAGAACCAAGCTGACCCAAAAAATCCCAAATAACAATATCCCCTGAACAAAAAGGACCATGTGACGTGCAACTAACGATGAGGACGCATCGGGGCCACGTATCACCCTTATTGGACCACATACTTTAGTGAAAAGCGCTGATGAGACGGGACGAGCGCCCACCTCCCCACCCTCTCTTGCGCACCCCACTGGACGCTAGTCCGGCGCCGACGTCCACCCCACCCAGCCCCTCTCATGCCACAGATAAGGTCATCCCTCCTCCCTTTCCTCCGATGCCATGCCCTTCCTCCTAGACAGCGCCTCGGTGGGAAGATCGAAGTTTCGGAGATGGGCCGACGAGGAGGACGACCTCCTCTTCGACGTGGACTCCTCCGATGGTGATGACCCGGTGCCTCCCTCCTTCCCCTCGTTGTCTGCGCAAGAGGCAACGACACTGAAGAGGGACCCATTCGATTCACATTTAGGGTGAGACTGGAGAGCTTCTAGTACACATTTGTTTCGTCGATTTGCATCTCATGGCACTAGTTGAGCGTGGCGGCTGGTGGAGCTCTTATTGCTCTTGGTGATTGTCATCACCTAGCCGCCTTGGAGTTGGAGGGATCGTTGAGGGGCTATTGGTTATTTTTGCCGCCTTCGATCAAGAAATTCTAAAGGGCTTTTGTGCCTGTCCTCGCGGGAGATCGCGAAGAGCAACTTTAGTGGAATACTCGTGGCTAGTTGGAGTGAACCATTTGATTGATTTTTGCTGCACCCAAGTTGTGGGTCTAACTTGTTACGCTAGTTAGTGTGCGAATCATCACTCGGGCACTGGCGGAGCTACGTGGAGGCCATCCTGGGCCATGGCCCCCCCCCTTGCTATATGCAATTTGTAGTAATTCTGTCCACGTGATCACTGGCTAGTAGTAAAAGTCTGCAATCCCTATTTTCTTCATTGCCACACAAGTTTGTGTCTCCAGAGGTGCTCATAGCTGGTAGCTAGTCTATTACTCTTTGATTCATCTCTCAAGCGCTCGCTGCTTCTTTGCCACTCACTTGTGAAATGGCCCCCCCCTTGGTTTGGAGGCGAGCTCCGCCACTGCACTCGGGGACTCGCCACAGCGAGAGATTAGGTTGCTGGCAGCACAACTAAATGACATAGGCACAGCTATTTAGAGATATAATTGAGAACGCAAATTGTATAGATATGCATCGGATTTGATTCGTCCATGATGTCACAACTCTACAAACTCACGAGTGATAACTGATAATCTCGCGTATGAAAAGCTTTCATATTCTAACAAGTTCTGAAATGGACACAAATATAGGCGATGACCAACAACATCTTGATGCTCAACTGCCTCTAGTGGAACTTCCTGCACTATATTTGAAGTGGTAGGTTACTTCTTGCACTATATATTCAGCGAAATATATGGTCCACTAAGGGTGTGTTTGGTTTGAGAAATGAGGTGGTCTATCTTCTTCTTACTCCTCGTCTTTTTTATTTGGTTTGTTGAATAAAATGAGTTGATCCATCACCGCCTCAATCCTCAGGGCCTCCCCAACGCGCCACCCTGACGTACTGGTTCAAACTCAACGTATACATTCACTGTCCATGTCACTTCTATCAGTAGCCTCATAACATGTCAGAGGTGCTCGTAGAGGCAAAAGTCTGAAGCATCCACGGAGAAGTGCGTTGGAGGCTAGATGAGACATGACGCCAAGCACAGAACCTACCCATGGTTCAAAAAGACGTGGGCCAAGCTCTATAATCATCCTAGACAATGCACATGCTGCGCTGCTGCCCGCGTTGGGTATCTGGATACCTCAGGCCGTTTACACCTATGTATAGGCTACCTTTTGGCTGAAGCTAACACCCTTGTTATCTTGTGTTGTTGCTGTCCTCACAAGCTAAACATTAGTATATACATGAGGAATAGTTTGATTCCACCAAAATTTATAAAATAAACTCATGATGCATCACCTCATAAAGCATGTGATGATTCCACAAACCAAACACACTATAAAAGTTGCAGCATGATACCCATAGTTAGTTGCACGCCCAACGTCCTTCTTGTTCAAGGGATATTATTATTTGAGATTATTTTGGGTTAGCTTGGTTCTTGCATTGCTGTAACTTTGCGTATGTTGTGCCTGGCTTGTTTCAGTTTGAGCATGTGTTGCTCTGCTCTACTCTTGCACCGGGGTTATTTGTTTTTGAGATCGGTTTATTATGAAAGAATATTGTTGGTTATAATGTAGAGAACTTCTGAGATGTTATCCACCTAGGAAAAAAAAGAGATAATAAGTAACAGCGGAAAATATCATATGACAGCCTTTTATTCATAAGTAATTAACGAGTTCCATTCCATGTAAGGGATTGTTTGGTTCTCAGCACTAATCTATCATAACTAATCTTAGACAATTATGGTCATACTTTTTACTCCCTCTATGACATTGAAACTTAATTTTTTTAAAACTAAATTTAGTCGTCAACTAAACACTTGTGGCTCGAGGACGCAGCCAGCAATGGTCACTGCGACGGATCAAGGACGCAGCCAGCAAAGACAACGGCGCCGGACATCTCCTCCATGACAAAGAACGCGAAGGGATGGTCGGCGACGAAATCGACAGTCTCTGGTCGATAGCCAGGCGGTGCACATGTAGGCGTGCCCAGGGCATAGACGTACGTCACAGCTGCGGCCTTCGTGCCTTCCTCGTTCAGCTCAATGACCGCCTTGTGAAAGACCTTGTCGATCTTGGTTGGCGACACGCCGGGGTAGCCTCTTCTCTCGGCCATGTCGGTCAGGTCGGCGGCACCTTCATCGCGACGGTCAAGCGTGGCCTCGAGCCCCATCTCCTGGAGGGCGTCGGAGAGATCGCTGTCGAAGGACATCTTGAACCTGGGCAGCCGGAGCTTGCGGACACAGACCTCCCTCCAGGGCAGGTGGTCGTGCAGGAACGCCGGGCCGGAGGCCGCGAGCTTGTCGACGAGGCTCCACAGGCCGTCGCGTGCGTCCGGAAGGAAGACGCACAGAGAGTACCTGGCGACGCCGCCACGGCAAGCGACCTTCGCCATCCGCATCCCGCCGCCGAAGGCGGGGAAGGCCAGGGGTGCTTGGTACGGCAGCTTGAGCACCTTGAACCCGCCGTGCACGGCGACGAGGTAGCTGCCGCAGTCGCGCATCAGCGGCGTTTTCACGGCGGTGCCGTCGAGGAGGTAGAAGTCCTCCACCTCGGTGCAGCGCTCGTCGAAGGGCGTCACCCACTTGCCCTTGAAGTAGATGGCGTTGACGAGCATCAGGCCGGTCTCGGCGTCCACAGAGCCATGAGGAAGTACGTCGGTGATGAGCCCTTTGGTAGCCTCCGAGACCCAGCTGTTGATCTCCTGCCGTGCTTCCTCTGCCTGCGTTTTATATTGGTTAACAAGCTTGATGCGGACGGGGATCATCGGGCATGTAATCGCCGATCGACGGCGGACGGAGGTTGAAGAAGAACGCACGTACGCACCTTTGTCTTGAAATCCACGGCTCGCACGTCGGCCTTGAAGCACTCGACGGCGGTCGCCCTGAACGCCGGCTTCAAGACCATCTCGTCGTCGTGCCAGACGCCGCACGCGGACGCGATGAGCGGCCCGCCGGACCCGGAGCCATCGCCGAGCGCGCCACGGATGAGGTCGGCGAGGTCGTCGCGCGACGCGGAGCCTAGCAGGGCGAGGAGCTCGTCCAGGGCGGCGCCCCGTGCCCCGGCCGCCACCAGAGCCAGCGCGGCATAGATGGACAGCGGCGAGAAGACGAGGTTGCCGTCCGCGGTCGCTCTTGTTGGCGGTGAGCTGCTTCGCGAGGCGAAGCGCCAACGACGTGAGCCCGGCGCTGGCTGCGGAAACGCGCTGCGTGTCAGCCTCCGTGGTGATGGCGGTGGGGAACCGCATGGCGGTGTGCTTGGGTTCTTTGTGTTCTTGTAGATGGATCGATGCGAGGAGGACGGCACGTACCGACGTACGGCGAGGCTCTATTTGTAGGACGGATTGACGAAAGCGCGCGTGTATACATGGAAAGGATTATGATTCTGACCGAACCTACTACGAGTATTGTTTAGAATCCTGGACTCTTTATTACTACCGAACAGTTTCCAGCTTCCCTCTTCTATATTCTGGCCCTATTTAGATACTTCAAAGTTCCAAAAATTTTATAAGATTTCCCGTCACATCGAATCTTTGGACGCATGCATGAAGCACTAAATATATGTAAAAAAAATAACTAATTACACAGTTTGGTTGTAAATCACGAGACGAATCTTTCGAACCTAATTAGCCCATAATTGGACACTAATTGCTAAATAAAAACGAAAGAGTTACTGTGCTTCCAAAAATTTTACTCCACCATCTAAATACAGCCTCTATAGGCTATAAGCTGCACATTGATTAGGTGAGGTTGGCCAAGAAATTCCATATGCACGGAGCCGGAGGTCGGCGGGGCCTGGAGGCGGCGGCAGCTTAGCAGGTTGGGAACGAGAACATCGGCCACGTTCCCGTTCTCACGTTCCACGTTCCGGGAACGTCTACGTCCTAGGAACGAGAATGTTTTCGTTCTCACGTTATAAAATGACATCCCAAGTTAGAATGGGAACATGGCTGCTAAGGGCGGCAGTTCTGTGCACGGCCGCCTCCGGCCCTCCTCCACTTCTCGTAAACTGACAAAGTTTCCTTTGTTGCATTGCACGCAGGCTGGCCGTGATCAAGTGTTGCATTCTTGCTAGCTATCGCTATTTCAGTGGGCAACTCACGGTCACGGATGAGACAAGGTGGTGGCGTGGTGCAGTGCAGCATGTATCTGTAGGCTGTAGCTTAGGTTTTTGCTCCTCACCGTGGATGGCGGCCGGCCATTGAGGAAGGCTTTTGTTATGGAAACAGCTAGCGCTCGGACGTCTGGCGCCAGGACGCGTCCGGTCGTAGCTCCCAGCCTGTGATTCCACTCGTCTGGTGAAACCGACCCGCAACAGAAAAACGATTCGAGCGAGCACGTCTGTCCCCGCGTAATGGAACGGAGCGCGCGCCACTCGCGCCGGCCCATCCCTGCCGCGCCTCCATCCTCCCCGCCGCGCTCCGTCCCCCGCCGTGTCCCGCTCACCTCCGTGCCTGTCTCTGCCGCACCCCATCCCTATTGTGTGCCCCCGATGTTGTGTACACATATGCAATATCCAGATTTATCTTTAAAACATCCAGATGCAACACTTGCAACATACAAAAGAAGACAGATGAAACACTTGAAATATGCGTCTGAAACACTTGCAAAAACACCTGAAAACACTTGAAAACCATTGCAACATATATGTGAAACATATGTAACATCATGAAACATTGGGAGCATACGCTTGCAACATATCTCTGAAACACATGCAACAGCCCGATCTACTTTTGCAACATCCAGATGAAATACTTGCAACATTCAGATGACACACCTAAAACACTTGAAACATATGCTTGCAATGCGCTTTCAGCATAATGTCACCTTGCTGCTCGGACGAATGGACGCTCGTCGTTACGGAGCTCGACGCCGGCGCGAAGGTCAGCGGCGACGCATCGAGCTCGACGGCCCTCCTGCGATTCTCCAACGTCTGCTCGTGGCCTAGGCTCGCGCCCATGGGCGGCGGCCCTGTTGCTGCTACTCCAGCGCCGCTGCTCGCTTGGTCGCAGTCGTCCAGCGCCGTCCGCTCGCGGGGGAAGGGGCGCGTCGCAGCCGGCCATGCATAGGGTGTGGCGCGGTAGGGGAAAGGGCACGACACGAATGGGGACGGGGCACGATTGGTGAAGGGGCTGCGGCGGGGTGGACGGATGAGCAACCAAGTCTCGACGGTGGGGATTTTCTTTTGAGAGGCCGGTCCGCTGCGGACTGGGAGCCGCGTCCGCACGGGATGGATGCCCGTGGCTGAGCATTCCTGTTTTGTTATTGCTGCCTCGCTGCAATGTTGTGTACACCAAGCACGAATGTCGCGAAAGAGCAACTAAGTTTCATGTATGCTTCAGTAGCTGTTTGTGTAGGTAAAGGCCCTGTTCGCTTGGCTTACTGTTCACTGATTTATTGTAAGAGAAAAACACTGTTCGTTGGCCGAAAAAGTACGGTTTATAAGCCAAGCGAACAGGGTGAAAAACATGAGCTCACCCTTGTGGACACACGCACCCACACTTGAATTATAAGCACATTCAAAAAGTTGACCTCACATATCTCGAAAATGATAAAATCACCATAGGTGTTACATCTGTCGATGGACACACCGCCTACTAAGAAATATTATCGGTAATTTTCTAAATAATTCTAAGAAAAATACAAATATCCGTGTCAAAGTCGATGACTTTAACTCAGCTAGATAGGTTCTACAAAAAAAAACCTTAATTACACTCATTGTTTGATGTACATAAATCACGAGATTATAAGGACATTGATCAGATTCGTCAAGGCTCAAGAGCATGTTAAAAGAATCTTGGATTTGTCCCACTCCAGATCATATTACTTAATTTTGGGCTCTCCAAGGTCAGAGGCAACACTTTAGCGTGGGTGGGAGTCCTAGTCTCCATGTTGATGTCATGCGTATAAATTAAATTGAATAGTGGTTTTAGGTCATGCCCAACGCTACAGTGTGAATGATGGTCTCGAGTGCCACATCGGCAGTTCTGCACCAAGTATCTAGATCAGGACGTCTAGTGTCTTCGCAAGTGGTCAGAGTGACCTGCAGAGACAGCGAAAGCTTGGTCTGACAAAAGCATGAAGCATTTGCTAAAGCGCACGATGTGAAGACAGAGAGAAACCAAGAGACTGAGAAACAGATGGATGATTTGCTAAAAAGCAAAAAAGTGACTTCATACAAATACGCAGAGAGAGGTGGTAGGACTAGTAGTTTGCACCGGGAAAATTGTAGGTCTTAGACCTTGACATCGACATGAACAACTGCTTTTTTATGAGGCTAATAACGTTTTGTAGGTGCATTGGGCTTGGCCTCATAGGTGGAGTGGCGAATCCAGCCCGAGAGTTCACCGAAGGCGGACTTATACTCTAAAATTTTCGCTAGCAACGACAGGTTATGTTTTAGGCAAAAATTATAGAACAACCAACCAAAATCGAGATGTTACCTTTTAATAATGGAAGTATCAATAATAGATGTTTTAATCGATAGAAAATGAAGTACAGAAACTGTCATTTTTATAGACAAGTCAATTAGAAAATGACATTAATCATAAAAATATTGAAGAATGTAAAAAGGACATCTAGACATACCTTTCCTAAAACACTAAGAACATCGAGGCCGCTTTGGAGGTGGTAAACTCATCTTCCCATCTTTCATAGATTGGAAAGTCCTCTTGATTTTCTCAGGATAAGTCCTCTAAAAATCTCCTTCCCAATGTAGCAGAAAATCAAATCATTAAGCTCCTTCCCAATGTAGCAGAAAATCAAATCATTAAGCACTGTTTGAAGGAACCACATCTCCAGTTTCATCTCTGTGGCAGAACCGCCTAATCTAATACTCTCCTAAGAGTACTCGTCTTCCATTAGACATTGAGTACCCAAGGAAGAGCACTAACTACGCGATTCCGTCAAGCACACCCCAAGGGAGAACTCGAAAATCTACATTTTTACCTCAGGATCATAAATGAGAGAGTAAAGCTTACAACATCCTTGCCATTTCTTACATCATTTTTAGTACAACATCAGAGTAGCTCATTATTTGATTATAACAGCGGAATATAAAATGTTATCAGAGTTCAGCGGAAATGAAACCATTTAATGATAAGTTAAACATTAACATGTTGAGCTTTTATAAGCATAAAATGATAACGAGTTGCAAGTATTTTCCTTGTAAAACTTTTGGTGAGAGTTTTAGTAAATAAACTCTAATTCGCATAGTAAAGGAAATCCTCGCTGAGCCCACCAGGAGGTTTTCACACACAAATGTCAGCTTAGCAGCACCTGTCACCTGCAACAGGATAGAACAAACCCTGAGTACTCAATTGTACTCCGCAAGACTTACCCGTCAGGAGGAAAGAAAAAGACTCCAAGGATTATGCAAGGCTTTTTGGCTTGTGGGTTTATTGCATCTGCAAGAAGCATTACTAAATGTGCAGCCTTATATTTCTTTTTATTAGCAGTCATCATTAGTTCATTAACCGACCATTCTATGTAAGCACCAAAACTACTTTCAAGCAGGTGGTAAGCAATCAGAGCCATTTCACCATCTTCTATAGTTCTTACTACGATGCCAGATTATAGTCATGTCGGACCGTCAATTTGACGGCGATTCGCGAATCAATGTGCCCAGCTGGGTGCCCCGAAAACACACGCCTTGCTTGTACCCCGGGCACAAGCAAGACCAACCCGTTCCACTCCTGTCAAGGGGTCCAGGTCCCCGTCCAAGCTCGGACTCTAAGCCCCCAACACTGCAGGCCCGGCCTCAGTATGGTGCTTAGACCTCCTCAACCCAATATATATATAACCACCTAAAAAGCCGGTCCAGAAAGAGCCAGAACCCATGACAAGAGCGAAACGAGTCTTCCCGCCCCCATAAGCAAGTATATGCTCGGGACAAGTAGGTCTGTGACCTGACTATGGAATCCAATGCAACGAACGGTCCTTAATCGACACAGGCGGAACAATTGCAATCAGAGCCCCACTCTGATGCCCAACCAAGTCCAAGTCCATCCAACCCGTTCCGCCCGGTCTCCAATTATCCATATATACTTATACAGCCTGTTCGCTTGAGATTATCAGCCAAATCAGCCAGCCAGCCAGCAGTGTTTTTCTCTCACAAAAAACCAGCCAGCAGTACTTTCAGCCAGCCAGATCAGTCCAAGCGAACAGGCTTATATTCCATGTGATAGCAACATGATAATAGTAGCAATAATATAATTCCTATCTCTCGCGAGTGACAGGTAATTACTCGACTTCTACCGGGATCCTATAGCATAGCACGCTACACGACCCTATCATACTAGGAAGACTCCAGGGATAAGGATATATATATGCAAGTGGATTTCATTCAACTCCTTTAAACTTAATGCACAAGCATAAAATAAAGTGCAGAATAATAGGGGTTATGCACCGGGGCTTGCCTGGGTATGATTTAATCACAGTTAGCATTCCACCATGGTGACACGATCATCAAGGCACCATCTTTGCTGCTACCTCCGGGTGACCCCACGATCCCTCATCGCTCCTATTATGACATTCGTGGATGCAATGCAGAGACATAAATAGACAACGATAATTACAACCAGGAGAACACGATACGCTTCGCATGCTCACGAGCTAACTCTAACGTACTAGACTACGTATCCATGTGGTTGAATAAGACATGATTTACCCAACAAGTATTTTTGTCATAAGAACCCAAAGTATTGCTTTATTTATTTCATCGATTTAATATTTATACTCTATCTAGGGCTCATTAACTAATTAAGCAACTAATTGTTCGAGAGCTACAACAATTGCAGTGAGCATGTAATAACCTTATGAGGCTACCATAAAATTTTCAAAGCTACACTATCATCCTTTGGCCATAAAAATTACTACAAGTTCATATGTTAACAATATTAAGCTTCTCAAATTAATTAAAGAACTTCTGAAAACATTATGAGACCACGCGAACAAATTATACCAGTAGGTAGATCCTGATGTTAGGAACTGAACAAACTTGGTTTCACAATTTTTGAACTTCTACACATTTAGATATTGAATTTACAAGTTTAGCTTAGAAACTAATTAGAAAAGCATTTAGAAATAGAAAAGGCCACGGCGGCCATTTCGGCCCAGCAGGCCCTACTGTGGCCCGCGCGGGAGAGGCAGCCGCGCGCCAACAGGCCGGCCCAACAGGCCTGCCGCGCGCCAGCTCCGACACATAAGCAAAAGTGCCCCTGGACTATCGATTTACTACGTGACGGTCCTGCGCACTATTGCCCGAGAAACAAGCTTTGCAAACCAACCCCCAAATTAACCCATCTTCGCAACTAGCCAGTCCCCGATATCCCTGCGCACGCCGACGCGGCTCCGGCCGGCACTGCACGGCCACGTCGGCCTACCGAGCGAAGCACCGGTCCGACGGGCAGGCCGATGAGCACCGCGGGGCCAAACCGAAACCTTGAGGGGCGGTGGAACGGCATACGGTGCCCCCCAGTACCCTGCCCACGCTGGCCGACCATCCGCCATGGCGGCGCTCCCGTTCCGGCGTGCTAGAGCACCCATCGCCTAACCCGAAGGACGGTAGAGCAATAACAGCTTACCACGAACACAACCGAGGGGGTGGTTGAGCCGGAGGCGGCTCAGGCGAGCCTGGCCACGCACGCGGTAAAGGGGCGGCGGCGCACCGAGACGGACGCCGGCGCGTCACCACTCCGACGGCGAGCTCCCTGGCCAAAACGGGGTGAGCACCGGATAGAGGAGGCCGAGGCGAGCTCAGGGGTACCCAGAATTGGACTGCCACCGAAATTATACCTTACCCCCAATACGTGCTCTGCTATGGCGGCGAGGTAACCGGCGGCCGCGAAAATCAAAATTTGGCCAGTGACAGTGGACACATGAGGCTCGATGTGGATTGCCTAGCTTGCTAACTTCCCTGACATGCCGCGTGCGCAAGGAATGGGATGAAGGTGCACGGGTTGGGGCAATTTAGGAAAGGCGACGAAGGCGGACGCGTGGACGACTCGCGGTTAGATAGCCGAGCATGACCAGGTGGGTCAGGGCTCGATGAGGCGGGGGGAGGGGCTAGCTTGCCAGTCACGGTGATGGCGTCCACCTATGCCTGCTTGAGGCGGCTGCCCATGGGACGAAGCGAGACAGGGCGCAGAGATGGGATGGCGCGGTCACGGCAGGGCGTGGTTACTGGCAGCGGAATAGCGGCCTTGCCCTGGGCCAGCGTGCGAGCACGAGGGGGAGACTGAGAGAGTCAGCGAGCGGGGGCGAGAGCAGCAGCTAGGGAGACGTGCATGAATTTGGAGAGGTCAACTCCGAGCAGTGCCCTCCGATGGCGCCTAGCGAGACAAGCAGACCAGGGCGGCACGCAAGACAAGCGATGGGGTGCAGCCGTGACGGGGGCAAGTTCAGAGGGCAGCGGCACATGGCACAGCGGGGAGGGACCGGTTGGTTCGGCCAGGTGGCAGCAGCGCAGCAAGGCGGAGACGCGCACGGCACGCCAGAGCGCGGCAGCGCGCGCGTCGAAGACGCGGTGACCGCGGCCACAAGCCCGGATGACCAAACTAAGGCCGTACACGCATTTTAAAGCGCGCCCAACGCCTACTCTGCCTCAGTTAAGGTTCAAACAAAAACACTAGCCTGAATTCGACTACACCAGCTACCCATCGGAGTAATCGTCATGACTAAAGAGAGACCAGAGAGGGAGATACAGGAATGCCAAGGTACGTTCGTCACTGGAATGTCAGTTCACGATTAGAGCATCAAACGAGAGCTCACAGCACGTTTCAACTAAGTTTGAGTAATTTTTGCGAGAGCAAGTCGATCTCCAACACCACCACGACCTACACAAAGCTCAAGTGCCAGGTGAGGAGCAATCAACTACGCAAAAACATGCTGTTAGTGCCTAAGCATTTTCGTTAGGATTTGAATGCCAAAATGGCGTTGTCTACCATGATTCTAGACTTGGGAGAATTCAAAAATTCAGTTGTAACTATTACCCCTAAGCACCTTTGCTCTGTTTTCTTGATGGTCTTCACCTTGTTAGTCTCAACTGATCCATATCTCATGCAAAAATCCATACTTTATACTAACTCATAGAAGCAAAATATATAGGCATTGTTTAATTATTTTGCACAACATAATTACCCAAAAGTAGCACTTTTTTAATCATAACTATAGTACACCTTTGACTATAGAATTTGTTTTTCATGTCGATTAATTCAAACAACTTAGATCTCATTAGCATGGTTTCACAGTAAACAAACTAACTTACATTATTCGTTTATCATTTCATGTGAGGTAAAATTGTAACACTTGAGAACTTGTCATGATAATTTCTCTTAGGTGCTAGGCGAGGTGCTAAGCGGCTCGTAACACCAGAGGTGTTACAATCAACCCCCCTAAAAAAAATCTCGTCCCGAGATTCAGAGCAAGAATCCGAAAAGGGAAAAAAGCACGACTTCACTTCTTTGAGCAGAGGTTACAATAGGAGATTACACGACTTCGAAAACTGACCACTCAGGGACCTAGAGGCAACACAGCTAAGAACAAACCTGATACAACTCATAACCTCTCTAGAAATCGACGAATACGGGGACAGTGGAAAAGCAATAGGAAAACGATTATCCAGAACATGGCGAATGACCAGCAAAGCCAGAAACTGGAGACTGATAGATAGATCATCGCGAACCCTAAAACCTAACTAACCGGAGATGAACTTGAACTTCTCCAACGGAAACCAGATCCCTTCTTCTTCTCGAGTTACACCATCACTCCTGACTGGCGACCACAGATCTACGAGCAACGGCTGGATCTTGTAGCTCGGCTTCGGATCAGGGGGGTGGGATGATGGAGAGGCAAGCAAGGTGGCACTTTTTAGCCTGGTGAACGGAGGTGGTGGTGCAGCGCACCGGAAGTGGAGGCGGCGTGGAGGGGAAATCACCAGTGGTCACGAGGTGGGGAAAAATGTCGGCCATGGTGCGCTCCCTGTGCGAGCTTGAGTGGGGTAAAGGAGAAAGGAGGGGATGGGGTTCGCTCGATGAGGAGGCGTGCGAGCGACGCGCCTACAAGAAAGAAGAGAGGGGGAGGGGTCCGGTACGGGGGCGAGGGCGAAAATCGAGAGCCGACAAGGGTGCCGGGAAAAAGAGGGGCATACAGAGAAAGAGGACGAGGCGAGTGCGGCTCCACGCCGCGGCCACGCGAGCGCGGCACACGGGGGCCCCGCCACTGACGGCTTCCGCAGGGCATGCAACGACGGCAACCCGATTTGGAGGTACGGCTTAGATGCATCCTAGGGTTCGTAGGAGGAAGTTTCCAGAAGCTCAGGGCGAGGCGGCGCAGTGGCAGGCTGGCCGGCACCCCCCTTTGGCCGCCCGGCCCACTTTTGTGGCCAAACAGGCCCATCTTTGGTGGTTTGCCTTCTAGTGCATTCTAGATTCTTCCCACGTTCGTTTTGCGGTAGAATTTGATCCCGAACTCCAAATATAGCAAATGATAGGTCCGTTTCGATCGTCTCGATGAGCTCTTCGCAATGGTGCACTCTAATTCATCATTTGAGATACTTTTATTCTGTGAAAAATTTTAAATCCTACAAGACAAATGAGAGCACCAAAACTCATGGAATTTGTTAGAATCAAATCCTACAACTATGCTTTGCAATTCATTTCATATCAAGTTATGCAATAGTTGACGGATATTTTTGGTGTTTAATGACCGTCAACAGTGACCGGCCCAGGGGACCTAGGGCGGCCGCCCTAGCTCGCCCTAGTGGTGGCTCCGCCTCTGCCGTATTAGAGCAACCTATATATAAGTAATATAATGGTTTTTCTCACACAAAAGTGGCCCCTCCAAAAATAGCTCTAGTTCCTGCTCTTTTGAACGAGCAGCTTTTCTGAAGCCTTTTAAAAAAATGTTCTTTTAGTTGTGAAAAAACTATAAAATGTCTATAATACCTATCTATTTTGTTTTCCTTCATTTTTTTCTCACCTCTTATTTCTCTTTTTCTCATCTCATATTTCTCTCTACTCTCTCTCTCCTTACTTTTATCCACGCACCTTCCCCACGACCCCATTGTAAGCATTGGCCTCGAGCAGTCGAGCCGTTCGTCCACCAGAGGCCTCTCCACCTGCTGTCGAAGAGCACGCGCCGCTAGCCAGAGGAGGCGAGAGGACCGAGGAGCCACGCGCGGCAGCTGACCAGGGGAGCGGGAGCACGCACGATCGGCGTGTCACGCGCGCCCGTGGCCGCTAGGGCCAGGGCACGAGCCAAGCGCGACAGCTCGCCGGAGGAACCCGAGCACGTGCGGCTGGCCCGGGGAGCTCGAGCACGCATGCACTCGTGGCCGCGAAGGCCAACGCCGCGCAGCCTCCGATCCTCCCCCACGCCGGCCTCTTCGTCAATTGATGAACGCGTCCTGCGCTTGTTCTCACCTTCCTTCTAAATTTTGACATGAAGACTGAATTACTCAGTCGCGCACGGTCGCGTCCCTACACCAGCTACGTCATCGGTTCGCCCATCGGTGCCTTCCGCATCAACCACTTCGCCGCAGAGGAGCGGTTGGCTGGCGGGTTGGTAGGAGGATGGGACTGAGGAGCGGTTGCTGATTGGGTGCAGGAAACGCTGACACTTGTAGCCAAAATGCGTCTCTAACTAGAAAACTGTAGCGCGGCGTTGCCGCGCTTCTCCACAATATTCCCTGTTTATACTAAGATTTGTGTTTTTTTACGAGTATGCAGTGGAATTGAGAATATTAAATATGTGGCTTTACTAAGAATAGAATGGTAATATTAATACATGTAAGGTTGACCTTATCTAATATGTTTGTTTCTGTGTATTTGTTAATGCTATTTAGAGAACCGTAGTGATTTGGAGTGAAGAGTTATACTTACTCATGTCGAGTGGGTGAAGGTAAAGTAAAATTTGAGGTGTTTTGCGTTAATATATTAATATTTGGAGCTAACTTTTTTTTTCAAAGTTGTATGGTTATCTTCTTCTTGTTGTTCATCTAAATATCAATCGTCATCTTTGAATCGTATTGACTAATCGGTAATATTACTATATCAGTTTGATCATTTTTCGGTTAGTTTTATTGTTTATTAAGCTTAATTTTTTAAATCAATTGCATGCTTAATGGCATGTTGACGGTCAATACTACTAAAATATACCGTCAACCAAGCATAGAAATGGACATAATTCAATACCAAACGTAGAGATAGGGTTTACACTGACAGAATTCCACAGGTTTTGGTGAAACTGTGTTTCTGCAGGGGGTTATCAGGAAATACGCAAGGATGGACCCACACGTCGGATTAAAATTGATATTTATCTGTGGCACCGACTTAGGAAGACTCTAGAAGACACGAGAAGACGCGTGGAAGAAGGCGGGACCCACCTGGCAGAGGGGGCGGGCGGTCGCCCGTGGGCCTGATCGGCCGACCGTGGGACCCACGGGCCAGCCTCCCCCTTCTTACGTCGGTTCTCCACCGCCTTAGGGTTTGCATCTACGTCGTTGTTTCAAGTCGGTTTGATCCGAGGGCTCCGGTGCATTCTATGAGGCTATATAAGCAGAGCCTCCACCCCCTGGCATCAAATGCAATTCATAAGTCTCAAGCCTGATCAAGTCATCAGAGCCAGCAACCCTAGTCTCCTTAGAGCTCCACCATTATCTATAGCATAGCTACATAAGCTAGATCTAGAGGGAGGCAAGCTTCGTCTTGGATTCCGGATCTGTCTACGAGCGCAGCTTGATAAAGCCCTTGTAACCTCTCTTTTGTATCTTTCTGTTTATATTCTGTTAGATATAATTGATATGACTTTGCTCTATATTATTATATTTGTAATTATATTGTTCTTTATATACTTTGATTATATGTCTAGCATAGTTAGATTGTCTTTATATTCAAACATAGGATCGCAAAGCTCTCGCCCTTTGATATCATGGGTGGGTGGTCGACATTGTGTAAGCATGGTGCTTAGACGTTGTTTACCTGCGGAAACACCCTATATTTCAGGCTTAGTGGTAGATTGCGAAGTAGCATTAGAATGCAAATGTGACACTTTCGTTGAGTCCTTTGTAGTCCACTCCTCGAATATAGGCCAAGTTGGACCCGGTTGCCAAGGTAGATTTTATGCTATGTTCAAAAACTACCTTATTAGTAATGTCCCTTATGCGTAGATATAATGCCTTCTTGCTATGATTGCTAGACATAATTGCACTAATCATAGTATACATTGACATGTAGTTAAGAATAACTTAGGAATATTTTTCTATACCTACCTAATCCATGCTAATGCTTAGATTGGAAATGCTCTAAGGTTGATTACTATTTATGACTTATCATATGCTTATCATTATTATTTTATCTTCTGACTTACCCCTGTTATGAGTAGATAGATTGAGTACAGTTGACTCTCTCCATCATTTATACATACAAGTGATATATTCCTTTATCCTTTCCTTCCCAGTGGTATAAATATAAATCGACAACCTGGTAATACTCTAGGTAAAATGCTACAATGGTATATTCATCTGTGCGCTTGCGGATACATTTACTTTATCATATACATCTTTATAATTATTTTAGTCACATGAAATGATAGAAAGGCCATTAAACACTTTTAGCTTCCAACGCCGGGGATGACAACCTGGTATAATAAAGCTAGAGGTATAGGTGATTAATATGTGACTGTCCAAAACAAATGTCGAGTTAATAAATACCAACATGGCAATAAATTTTTTACTAAAATATGTAATATTATTTTTTTACTGCATGGATGTACATATGTGGAGATGAACAAAATTTGTTTTGTCATTTTGGATTTTTCTTCGAATTACTATGCATTTTTTAATTTTCAGCCGTTTTAAAGAATAAAAAGAAAGAAAAACCTAATAGGACAAACACTTTGCACCTAGGCCCCTGTACGTTTCGTTATTTTCAATGTGCTCTGTGTGGTCAGCCCGTGATTAACTATTTTAAATATATAGAGCTCGGGCCTTGGGTTCATCACGGTGAACTCGCGCGGCAGTGGTCTCGCGCGGTGCGGGGGGTGGACTCGTGCGGCAGAGGCCCCCACGGTTTGAGCAGCGCGGCAAGTGCCTAGCAAAGGTGTCGCGTCCCCGGCCGTGGGGAGGAGGCGGAGGAGCTTCGCAAGGGCGCGGCTGGGGGCATGCGACACCTAGGCGGAGGAGGAGCTCCGCAGCGGCGCGACAGCGAGGTCCTAGGCACGGGACGCGCGGCGGTGGTTAACAACATTTGTATTTTCAAATATATTTTTTGTGCAAATATGTGGTGCGATGAGTTCGATGATGCTTGTGCTGTAGCAACGTACGTAAGATTCTTGTTTGACCTTTTTATTTGTCGTTCTCGCTTCCCGAGGAATAACTTTGACAAATTTTATATTAAAAAGTAATAATATTTATGATACATAATTATTATCATTAGATAGATCTTTAAATTTATTTTCGTAATAAATTTATTTGGAGATATAAATATTGCACATATTTTTTATAAATTTAGTCAAACTTACTGTATGAAAACCAAAATCGACAAATATTTAGAAAAATATTGGGCGACAGAGGGAGTAAGAAATATAGGCTACTCTATTTTGTTTTATCAGTCGCCCCTCCAAAGAGTGGTCTCCAAAAGTCTCCGGTGGACTTTCCTACGTAAAATATCAGCTCTCTCGTGACTTCAATTTGTGGCTGAGCACACACGCGCTCGTGTTTCAAAGCACTATGGCTGAGGACGCCGCATGCAATAACTGCTCTGCTTTTTCCACCCACCTGCACGGCACCTCCGTCCACTCGCACATTTCTCAACTTGTCCACGGACTTGCACAGCACAGCTGGACAGCACTTCTCCATGCCTGCTCTCCTCAAACGCAGCAAGCAGCAGCAGAGAGGTAGCAGAGCCGGAACCGGCGGCATGGCCGAAACCGCACGCGAGCGGATGTCCTCATCCCTATCATCGTGGGCGTCGTTGTCGTCTTTATCGCCCGCGGCGGCATCCCTAGGCGGCCTCCCCTGCGTGGGCCATGTCGGCCCCGAGATCTGGCGAGGTGCGGGGGCTCTAGCCCAGCTCGGTGGCGGCGGCGCATGGAAGCGGCCTTGACCGCGGCCCCGGCGCGGGCGTTGGGCGCACGGCGCGGCCACACCGGCGCCGGCGGTGGTGTGGGCGCGGCGGCCCCGGCGCGGGCGTTGGGCGCACGCGCGCAGGCGGCTCAGTCGATCCGGCCGTGGCGGCGGCGGCTGGCTGCCCGGCGAGCTGCGACGGGCCCACGCGGTCCCGGGGCCGGCCCTGTCGCCAAGCCGCGGCCTGCTGGGCACGCGGCCACGAGCACCGACGGTGTGCAGCCGTACTGCTCGGCGGCGGCCATGGCAGCCGCGTCCGCGCGCTGCGCGTCGCGTGGGAGAGGACGATGAAGGGAGGGGCCGGGGCCGGCTGCCGCGGCCGTCTGCCCTGCTGGAGCCGTCACGGCCGATGGGAGCTGCGGGGACACGTGGCAGGCGAATAAGGCCGATCCCATGGCGTGGATTTCGTTATTGTAATAAGGGCCTGTTTATTTGCAAAAAGTTTTGCAAAACGACACTGCAGCAAATTTCGTTGTTATTTGATAATTAGTGTCTAATCATGGTCTAATTAAGCTTAAAAGATTCGTCTCGTCCATTTCGTCTAAACTGTGTAATTAGTTTTATTTTTTATTTATATTTAATGCTTCATACATATGTTTAAAGATTCGATGTGACGGGAAATCTGAAAAAATTTACAAATTTTTTTGGGAACTAAACAGGGCTAAGATAAGATAAGATGAGATGAGATGAGACTTTCATCAGGTACATGTATAGACAAAACACTAGTACTGATTGTCTTTCATTACTATGGCAAACATGTTATGATCGATATATTGTCTCTGTACATGCATGACTTGTCTCCCCCTCTAGTGGTAGCTAGAAAATCTTTTAAGCACATATAATTATTTATTACAAAAAAGGAAAGCGAGGCCCGACCGGGCAGGCGGCCAGGCGTGGACGTGGGGCTCGCCGCGCTTCACGAGCTGAGGCCCCCCCTCGGCGCCGGGCAAGCTCGTGAAATCCAGATCCAGCAGGGTGAACGATGTCCCTCTGCGCATGTAGCGATCCACGATGACGCACCTCGCCATACAGAAGGTGCCGTTGCCAAGATATGTGAAGCTGATCATTTCGCCCGGCGGGATGCCGTTCGCGTCTTCCGTAGGAAACTTCCACACATGCCGCACCACCGGTGGGCGGTGCTCCTTCTGGGCCTCGACGACGTCAATGGCGCACACCTGGTGGCAGTGTCTAGAGTAGTAGAGTCGTAGCTGGGGACTAGGCCAACAGCACAGCCGAGCTCCTGAACGAAGAAGGCGCGGTGCGAGAGGACCGGCAGCTGCCAGCTTCCCTCCACCCGCCACGCGCCCGAGGACAAGTCCAAGGAGAAGGTGCCCCTTTCCCACACGGAGATCCACAAGCGCGTCCCCATCACGAAGTAGGGCGAGACGTCGACGGGGTTATAGTAGTCCTCGTCGTCCAGCTCGTCTTCCAGCTCCTCCTCGTCCAGGTCCTGGACCGGCGCGTCCGGAAGTGGGTCGGCGCGCCAGCCGCCGCCGCCGGGGAGGCGCCGGAGGGCCTCGAAGCAACAGGCTGATGAGCCGTCGCGTCGACGTCGTAGGACCCTGTCCATCACGACCACCGTGTCGTCTCCCACGGCGAGCATGGCGGGCATGCGCTTGACGCTGCGCAGCCGCGTGCCTGGCGCAGCGGCAAACGTGACGGTGTCATGGACGACGACCGTGCGGGAGTCTTTGAGGAGGCCCAGGAAGCTGCTGCCGCAGGTTTCCAAGGCGCTGAAATCGGATACCGTCCAGGGGGCGACGGGGCGCACGGAAGGGACGCTCTCCAAGCGGAGGCTGTAGATGGCGTCGTCACCCAGCACAAAGAGCGGTTGGTCTTGGTGGGCGGCGGTCGTCGTCGTCGTTTCCGCCGTCGGCGCCATCGTCAGGCCCATCTCTGCGGAGGACGGGCAGGTGCCGTGGTTCTTGGGGGCCCGGCGGGATGCGGATCGGGGCTGCAGACTCGACAATTTATAGATCCGGTGGTCCGGCCGGGGGTCCTTCTGCTTCGCGATCGATATCGACTCGGATACGCATATGCGATCTCGAGGCCCTGCGACAATATCATACTAATACTGGCCACGCCCTGGTCGCATGAACTTATCAGCCGTATAGTATTTTTCTCTCACCGTAGATCAGCATCAGCTATTTTTTTAGCCAGCTAAATAGTTACGCGTGTCCGATTAATTAAATACATGTTAAATTTTGTCTCGATCGATGGAAAGGTAGTAAGGCTTGTTTAGATCCCAAAATTTTTGGGAAAAAATTCCTGTAGCACTTTCGTTGTTATTTGGTAAAATTTATTCAACCATGGACTAACTAGGCTCAAAAGATTCGTCTCGATATTTACAGATAAACTGTGCAATTAGTTATTTTTTTACCTACATTTAATGCTCCATGCATGCGTCCAAAGATTCGATGTGATAGATACTGTGCAAAATTTTTTAGATGTTTTTGGAAACTAAACGGAGCCTAATAAGGAAAGGCTAAAAGTTGTCGGTGCACAACATTGACATGCATGCTGGCAGCCCAGCCGGGCCGGCCACAGAGTTTCGAAGAAGCAAGGCCATGTTTAGTTGAGGGCTAGAGTTAGAATTTTTTCACTCTCTCTTCATCACATCAAATCTTTAGATGTATGTATGGAGTATTAAATGTAGGTAAAAAAAATAACTAATTGTACAGTTTGGCTGTAATTTGCGAGACGAATCTTTTGAGCCTAATTAGTCCATGATTAGACACTAATTACCAAATACAAACGAAAATGCTACAGTTGTCCAGATTCAAATTTCTCGCCATCTAAACAAGGGCCAAGATATAAAATTCCTTATCTGACAAAAACAACTTGCTCTTCCTTGCTTTGCACCTACTAAAGTTCAAATCTTCCCTATTTGTTCAAGCTTCAAATTTTTCTTCCCTGGCTAACAATACTATTTGGACATGTTAATTCCAAAGCAAGAGGATGATTTTGCCCCTCCTTATTTTTTCCGATCATGGCTACCATTCTCTCTGGTATAGAATTGTTTTGGTGCCATTTTTCTTTCTTTTAGCATGACTGCCATTCCCTGGAGTACAGAATTGTTTTGTCATCAATTCTTTTCTTTTACCATTGCCGCCATGCCCTGGAGTACAGAGGCATCATTTTTTTTCTTTTAGCATGGCCGCTTTTCCCTAGACTACAGAGGGACTACAGAATTTTCTCGGTGGCCGTGTTTAGATGCCCAAACAAAGGCAAAATTTTTTGCATAGTAACTGTCACATCGAATCTTTGAACGCATGCATAATTTGTCTGTAAATGTCGAGACGAATCTTTTGAGCCTAGTTAGTCTATGATTAGATAAATTTTACCAAATAACAACGAAAAGTGCTACAGGAATTTTTTCCCAAAAATTTTCACAACTAAACGGAGCCAATATATGCAATGCTAGCCTTGGGAATTGGGATGCCACACAGCCGAATTAACGGCGATTCCGCATATTAGGGCCTGTTGAGATGGGCAAAAAGACCTAAAAATTTTTGCATAGTACTCGTCACATCGAATCTTTAGAGGCATGTATGGAGTATTAAATGTAGATAAAAAAAATAATTAATTGCACAGTTTATCTGTAAATGTCGAGACGAATCTTTTGAGCCTAGTTAGTCCATAGTTAGACAATTTTTACCAAATAACAACGAAAAATGCTACAAAAACTTTTCCCAAAAATTTTTGGCATCTAAACGAGGCCTTAGCACTCAAATACCATTCCATTGGTATTCGTCTACTATTGTATAGTAGAACACAAGTGAAGATAGTACTCCGTATTTAATTTGCACTTTAGAATCGATTAATCATGGTACACAACTGAACCATTAAATGGTATCGTACACTGCTTTTTGCTTCCCCTTTGCATTCAATCATGAACATGGGACAGAAAAGAAAACATCGTGAGATCAACAGCTACACAGAGTATTTCCCGGCCTAAGGTCTGTTTGAGCAGAGGAATGCAAAACAGAGGAAAGAAAAAAAACGCAGATACAAGGTATAGGTGTTATAGGAAAACAGAGGAATGGAAAAACACAGAAAAATATAGATACAGGTGTTTGGAACGTAGGAATTATAATACAGGATTCTCAAAACATGAGGTGTGATTAAAAGACGTGAATACTTATTTTATTACTCAAATATCTGTCATTACAACGTCAAATTTTAATTAACAAATAAACATATTTAATTTATCTGGAGATTTATGTGCTTTTCACTAATTATTTTGGCATAGTATGGTCTTTTATCCCTTCACACTCCACTTACATGTGGGGCCTATTGTCTATGGTCTTATCTGACCAAAGTTCAGAACCATCCTCATCCACTCGTTACTTTCTCGTTTCTTCCGTTCTATTCAAGTCGCAGTCTCTCTCTCTGGGTCGCTACGCCGCCGCCACCGTCGCCGCCGCGCCCCTCACGCAGCCACTGCCCCTCACGCAGTCAACGCCCAGCGCCTGCCAGTCTGCCACCCGCGTCCCCTTCCTCCCACACAGCAGCATGGTGCCAGGTCGACCATGGACGGATGGCCATGAGCTCAAGGAAGAAGATGACCAGTTGGCCACTTTGGAAAGGTAAGAAGAGGCCTGAAACAGTTTGTTTCTACCAGCTTCTTAACTTCCACGCGCGCGCATCCATCTCGGGCATCCGCGAAAACTTTAGATCGGGGTGGATTCTTTCTTTCCTGCGTTTTGTGAATGGATGCTTTCCTTTCCAGAGGAATGGTAGAGTTGATTCCTTTGTTCCAAACGGCGCATGACGTCAGCAAAATGGGGGAACTATATTCCTTTGAAATTCCTTTGGAATTCCTACAATCCAAACAGGCTGCAGTACCACAATACATGTAATGCATGTCCAAACTCTGCTGTCTTCAATGCTCAACCCGCAAGCAGATACTGTTAAATTTTCATATTGTACTTGTATCATTTCTCACAGTTCATGTCTTTATGCGCACCACAAACGAACTTGTCATCAAGAACACAATTTAGATAACTGTGATGAGTTCGCATAAGGCAAAATTCATGCAATAGGCATTGAAAATATGAAATGGAGCGGCAACTTTCTGTCAGTATAAAGTGAATGAAGAGATGTGCGGTGCTCTTCCAAGCTGCATGGAATAGCTGTTCGGCTGGTCGTTTCTATGGGTGATAAGCCGGCTGATGCTGTTTTGTTTTGAGAGAAAAACACTGTTTTGTTTTGAGAGAAAAACACTGTACCATGGCTGATAAGCCGGGCTGATAAGTTCAAGCGAACAAGGCCGCTGCCACTTGATTCCTGCCAACAGGATCTCAAAGTGGTTAAAGTAGAAGAAAGTAAGGACCCAACAAGATTTCCATTGGAATGGCAGGGAATTCCTGCCACTTGATTCACCGGAGCCTAAATTACATCACAACAATGTGTTCTTCGGAGGCTTGGAGGCCCCTGTTTTGATGTTTCAGTATAAAGAATTAAATTTTCCTTCTAACTCAATCAGATTGTTTAAAATTTAAAAACATTTTCACAGCTGAAACTGAATGGAAATTAAAGGATCATAACAGAAAAAGGTTTGCATAAACACTAGAAATAATCAAAGGAATAGCATGAAAGCAGCACGTATCGTACTTCCACAAAACCAAAAGAATGTGTTAAGATGAGTACTGAGTAGTACAGATCTATAGATCTATATAGTACCCAAAAAATAATTGTTCATGCCTCCATGGGTACCAATAGAGGAGATGCACTCTTGGGCAATGAGTCAATGATGGTAACAGGCATGGAACAGACCAAATCTGAAGGTCACACAACCATATCATAGGCAACAATTTATCTAGTTGATTACGAATATAAAAGGTAAATCAATAAACCACAATTTATCTACTCTCTCTGTTCCAAATTATAATACATAGCTTTTGCTATGCACAACTTCGATATACACTGTGATACATAGTAAAAGTATCTAGAAAAGCCAAAACATCTTATAATTTAGAATGGAGGGAGTAGATTTTAATGTCTGAATCCAATCTTCTAACATTTCACTTCATATAGCCCTCGCAGCTAGATTACACATTGCAATAGTATCTTAAAATCGAACTTTCTACATAATGACAACCTCTGGACAATAAGCACCAAACTTGGGTACTTGTTTGACTCCAGTAGTTGATATAAGATGTGCAACAGATCATCAAATGATGAAATTTAACCACATGTCAAAAGGTCATAGAAAACAGCATAGCTCAACTTACATGCAGGAAGGTTTGACATGTCAGCAGAGACAGAACACGGAATTCCTAAGTTGGTCAAGGCACCTCTTATCAACCCGCATGGGAAATACAGAAGCATGGTAGTTGTAACACCTCAAGTGTTTAGTCCTTAATTGCATTGCATTTGCATAAGCATGACATGCATAATTCATGTTTAGTATTTCATGTAATGCAATTCATGTGTTTGTTTAGGGTTTGTTTGATTGATTTCATAAAGTATTTGATAGTTGGTGTAACAAAAAGGTAAAGTAGTCAATCATGACCTACAACACCTTAGCTATACTTAGAGTAACATTTGGATCAAGGTTCATGTTGACCAAAATTACAAAATTGCCCTCCATGACAAGTTTGACCCCCATTTGACCATAGAAGGTTCTAGTTTGACCAATTAGAAAGTCTAATTTAGAGACTTTGCATGGAAGAGCACCCTTAAGCAAAGTTGTAAAGAAATTCATGAGGAACAAAAGTCTCAATATGACCATCTCATGAAAATGACCACAACATGCTCAAAAGTGGCCCACAAGTCAGCTAGTGGTGTAATTCCAGGACTTAGAATTTTTATAAGTCTGGAATTGGACTTTACAGTTTCACTGATGCCTACTTTAGAAGCTTGTAGTTTGCAAACCAAGCCAAACCAGCCTTCACTCATGTTGACAAATTTGTAGATCACATGTAGCCCTACAACTTTGTCAATATCACCCAAGCCTGGTTCTCAATGGTTCAAGAGATATTGGGCCATGAAAATGACCTGTCAGTCGGCACCTTTAACTGAAACTTGGTTTCAGTTTCACCGAGCACTACTTTGAGACCATATAGTTTCCTGTATAGACCGAATCAGCTCGAGCTCCAGTGGACAATTTTGTAGACGATATGTACCTCTACAACTTTACTAATTACGACTTGTACTAAATCGGCCTAGATTGGGAGTTATAGGTCGCCAAAGTCACGCTGTCAGGCTCGGTTTGACTGAAATCGCGAGTTCAAAATTTCAGTCAACCGACACGGCGTGTCGTGGCGCCCGGGCAGGTGAACGCCGCCGCGTGTCCTCCACGCGCCGCGCGTGACCTGGCGCTGCGGCCAGCTGCCGAGCGCATGAAGAGCGCCTCTGCTGCCGCTCCAACCTCACTCATCCATTTCCTCCTCCTCCTTCCTTCTCGTTTGCAAAAGGGAAAGAACCGAGCCGCCATTCCTTTTCTTCTCCGACGAGCCCGAGCGCGAGCTACGCCACACCACCGGCCGATTGAGCTTGCCTATTCCTCCGCCACGACACCCTCCATCCCCTGGACCTACCGAAACCCACGACTGGACCCTAGGTGAGCTGCATTCCCTTCTTCTCCGCCTCCGAGGGGTCGCCGGAGCCCGCCATGGGACCTCACCGTGGTCGGGGTGCCTCGGGTCCTTCTCCATCCCCCCTTACCAGCAAAACGGAACCCCCATGCCTCGGTGAAGCTCGTACCGAGCCCAAACCGCACTATCCTGCTTCACCGGCGACGGTGCGCCGCCACCGGAGGTCACCGGCCGCCACGCACGGCGGCAGGCCCTCTCCTCCCCATCCCCATCCATCCTACGGGTGCCAATCGGTGCGCCGGGTGACGGAGATCACGAGACCGTGCTCGGTTGGCCGCGCGAGCTCTTCTCCGGCGAGCGCGAGCTCACCGGAGCTCGCCGGGTGCCGGCTCCCCTGCCTGCGGTCGCTGACCGCGGGGGTCCACCCGTCAGCGTCGCGCGCGGGCGGGAGAGCCGAGCGGGCCGAGCGCGCGCGGGTGTGGGAGTGTGGGCCGGATTTCGTTTCCGGGCCGGCCCAATCGTCCGAAATAAAAATGAATTTTTATTATTTTGATACTGATTTTTGTAATACTTGGAAAAATAGGAATCTAGGGTTTTAGTGATCCAAAAATCATGAAATAAATTTTGTTAGAATCTACTGGATGTGTAGTATTTTAGAAAAATATGGATCTGGCATGAGATGTTTAAATTCTGTAAGAATTTATTAGATCCTTTAAATATGTTTTGGAATGCATGCAAATTTGTTTAATTTATAGCTTGAGCTGTAGAGTTCCATAAATTATGAAATTTGGTGGGTAGGTTACTCTATGCTAGTCCTAGCTATGGTAAAAATTTGGGCATCAGTACATAAGTAATTTTCAAGTTATAAGGCTATCATCTTATTCTAGGAAATAATTGAAGTAATTTTTATAATTTTTCTACATGTGCAATGTTATTGTAAATTTTTGGAGAATGTCTTGGTACCCTAGAGTGTCTAAGAAAAATATGAAATCTGTTGTTTGATACTTTTCAATGTGAATTATGATTTATGCAAAAATCAGCCTTTTGGGCTTGTGAATTTTGTATAGGGAGTTTCTGTGAATAAAACTTGTTCAAATTTTTACTGTGGTCTATTTGGAGGTCAGAGAGTCCCCAGTAATTTTTGTAGGATTTTAGGAGCAGTTTACATATATGTTTAAAATTCTACCTAAATAATTAAGTAAATTAAGAAATGGGGTTAAATAAATATTCTAGTTGGTTCCACCTTACTTTCTGGTGTTTTTATACCTAATGTGAACTGTTAGTAACATTAGTTTGGTTTTAGGAGACTTTGGTCATATCAACAAATATTTAACCTTTGTAATTTTAGTTTTTCTGGACAGCTGGAAGTATTTCTAGGTTTGACCTTTGATAAAATTTGTTGATGGGAAACTTGTAAATACCAAAGTCACAGTAAACTTGATGAACTAGCTTGTGTCAAAATTTGGGAACATTTGGCTTAGTAGTTTGAGAGTTACTGTTGTTTTAAGTGACAGTTCAGAATCTGCTACTCTCTGTTTTGAGAGGACAGATTCTGGAACTTGTGAAGTTTGACGTGGAAAACTTGTGAGTTTGGGGTTGAGGTCTGAAAATGAATGGTAGAGAAATTCTTAGGCTTTCCAGATTGTCCTAGATCATATCTTTTGGAATTGTAAATCTTTAGTTATGATAAAAACAAGTAGCTGCTGTCCAGTATGCTCTATTGTGATGCCTTGTTGATTTATATGGTGTGATATCCTAAGACAAGTTACTTTTGTAATTGTTAGGTGTTAGGGCTTTAACTGAAGATGAGCAACTTTATCTTAGATTAAGTAGATTAGGTGAGTACTCCTCTACCGGAGAGGAAATTTGCACCTACTCTTTTGAAGTGATTTGAATAGAGCGCTAAATTGTTGTAATGCATTTCATTCCGAGCATATTGCATCTTTCATTATGCATTCATGAGATTTTTATGCACTCATGCAATAGGTGTACCGGAGGGGGTAACGCTCCTCGAGTTCGAGCAGACGGTCCCAGAGGAAGTGCTGAGTCAACCAGCGGAGCAGACCGAGCCAATCGGCGAAGAAGCCTCCGAAGAAGACCTTCCGGAGTGTCCAGATCACCGGCCTTCCACCTTCCTTAAAGGCAAGCCCCGGTGCATGCTGAACCCATTATTTGATAAAAGATATCTTGAGTACTTTTAATTGTTTACTGCATTAAGTAGTAGGAGTTGTATGAAAACAACTGTTGCATTTCACCTGTCCTTGTCCAGATATTGTGCCCTAATCCTATGTTAGGTGTAGGCACGTGTCAATGCTTAGCCCTGCTTAGTACGGTAGAAGTCGGGTGATTTCCGGTCATCCGCGAGAGATAGGACTGGGTCGCGAGTGGCTTATGGCTATCGTGATGGAACCATGCTTTAAAATGAAATTGAGACCGGGCGGGAGTTCGATGGTACAGCTGCAAGACACTTCACGTCTTGGGTGTGGAGCCATGCCCGTCTGAGTCGTTTAAGGACCGATTCGCTGTACGTCCTTGAGTCATGTTGAACGCAGTCTAACACTTAGTTGGCCGGATAAGTCGTTCCGACCGCGAAGCCGAGTAATGTGATTCAGGCCGGGAATCGAATGGTAGGTTGCTTCTTGGAGGAGAGAAAGGATGTGCTTGGGGACATTGGCGTGAGACCAAGGGGGGGTTAGAGTCCCTATCACCTGGCAGAGTGTCGTCCTTGGGGTTGCGACATCATTCGGACCCGCGATTCCTGAATCATACGAAAGGTGGCTTGTGCGACCCTGGCAGGGGCCTGCGCGGTGAGTGTTAGAAATACCCCTCCAGCTGGATAGGAATTCGATTCGAATCGCCGTCGCTCCCGGTTAGTGAGCACTTGACTTGAGCAGCGGCAACGTAGATCTCATTAATTAAACAGATGGTTAAGTGAATGATACAATGTTGCCACAATTTATACCTGCTATGGAATAATATGAATAATTGTTTGATGATAATCAAGTGCATGTTTAGTACAGGTGCTAAGATAGATGACAGGTAAATGCTAAAAATAACTGCTAGTACAGGTTATAAGAGTTTCAGCTACTTATGCCTTTATGTAAAATGTGGTGTCAGCTAGCCTCTTGTGTAAGTCTTGCATAATCCTTGGTGTCTACTTTATTTTTGGTTTACGACGGGTAAGTCTAGCTGAGTACATTCCAGTACTCAGGGTTTATTCCCTCCTGTTGCAGATGATATGCTTTACCAAGGCTTCTGCAAGACTTGTCTTCACCCCGCGGGGGATGAGGACTAGATCACACGGGCGTGATCATCTTTATGTACTTTCCTAGTGCTTTTGTGGGATGTTGATCTATCCAAACTGGCAGTATTTAAGTAACTTCAGTGTGTGTTAGACTTCCGCTACTTTCAAACTCGGTTTGTAATAATTGCTACTCCGTGGTGTTAACTTATTTCGGAACTACTTGTGAAATGTAACGTATGATGTGTATGTTGAATGATGCGATCCTGGTTGTAAGCAGTTTGGTTTGAAATCCTTCGTGATTTCGATTGACTACCGGGATTATATGGGCTCAAGTTTGAAAATTTGAGCGCTTCGGTGCTTGTTTTCGTACTTGTGCTCTTATAATTTGGTCGGTTCTGTTACAGCTGGTACCGGAGCATAATTCAACATTAAGCACATCATTACGAGTAATTAAAAACAAAAGTATTTGTTTGCGAAAAGGGTTAAACTTTAAAAAGTATTTTACAAGTATGCCAGTGATCACATCCCTTAGCCCAAATAAGGACTCTTAGGTGGCTTATTATAAAGACTAACTTGGGGGCCTTGTTTGTTTTTGTTTCGTCGTCCATACGGCGTGATATTGTATGGATGCCATCCACTTGGGTGGTAATGTATGGATCAATTACCTCGACGCTCTGGTAAGTGTGAGTTGTGAGAGCATGATCGTCCAACCGGCGGTCTAGGGGAGAGTAGTTTTGGTGGTTTGCATATTTACATGTTCAAACCATGTAATTATGTAAAAGCACTTAATTGTGGGCATCTATCCATCGGGTAGCTTTGATACTGAAATATATACATCCGGGGATGTGTATATGGAAAGTATTTAGTTTACTGCTTTCTTGTATGTTATTTTGGGAATTGTTGGGCTGCAATGGAAATTTTCTGCAGGTACACTAACAGCGTAACGTGTAGACCGATAGTTTCGCTTATATGAGAGAACGTATGTATGCCACCGTTTAGCGTTAGCATATTAGTTTTCTACTAAGGTGAGAGGACGTACGGATCGTGCATGCATCATGTTTAATTATATCATACATGTCATTTACTCCCTCCTTAAAAATTTTAATAGTCCCGACTAAAGAAAAATTTCGTATCCCCTAAATGATTCTCACTTTAAGTCACATCTTGTTGATACAGATGGCTCGTACCCGGATGACAGCCCGTAAATCAACTGGTGGAAGGGTCCCTCGCCACCAGTTAGCTCCACGGGAGCCCCGTCCTGAGCCCTCCGAGGTGGAACAGTTACGGGCTGAGCTGGCTGAGGTGACCGCTGCCAGGGATGCAGCACGGCAACAACTGGAGCAAGTAATTCATGATCGAGATCAAGAAACACTTGCAGTCCAGAGGTTGACAGTGGCCAATCGCAACTGTCAGCGTATGTTGGTCCGTGTAATGGAACAGAGGGATGAAGCCTGGTACGAGGAGAACGTTCTGAGAGCTCGTCAGTTTGAGCTCGAACAACAGTTGGAGAATGCTGAAGAATACAATGACAATCTTCATGAAGAAGTGCACCGCCTGAACAACCAGCTAAATCCTCTGCTACCTAGGAACAACAATGTTGATGAGGAGATGGGTTCCGGAATCTTCATGGCAGAGGATGATGATGATGAAGTGGAGGTCGATGGACCACAAGATGCTCCACCTGCGGAAGCACCCGAGGAAGAGCCAGAAGAAGAAGAAGACGAAGAGTTAGAGCCTGTCAGTGATGAGGACGGCGGGGAGATCCTTGACACGGACTCGGAGGATGATGCTTAGAGTAGTCATCACGTACCTTTAATGCTAGGATCGTCTTTTGTGCCCTCCCTGCGAAGGAGTGAGGCCTTGTAATAACTTGACTCTGGGATGTAAGGCTGAACCGTATGTTTCCTAAATGTAGTTTGAACCTGTTAATTTCGATCGCAATGGGATGTCTTATTGTGTTGTGTTCGGTGATGGTGTCACGATTAGCACCCTTCGGTGCCGCGACGAAACCGAGGGCCTCCTATGGCGCGCGACATAAGGTGGTGCTCCTTGGCACGCGCAGGTATCGAGGTGGCTAGTCCTGATCCAACATAGAACTTTCCATTGAGAAATCTCTTTGTGGTCAGTTTGAAGTAGCCTTTCACAGTCACTAACAATCTTGAGATCAAATCCAAGTACCGGGCAAAAGGTCAAAATCACGTAGATAGCAACGTAAACGATCCGATAACCGTTGTGCTCCCTGTGAGTGAGCCTTTATCGAAGAACGTCTTGATGGATTACCAAGTACGAGTTCGGCAATTGATGCGCTTGAATGGATTGTGCGGTTGTGATGAATTATTGTGCCTTAATTATTATGAGAATTTTATTCTTGAAGACAGTTTGACATTTCGCAATAATTCATCTACAAATTTCCCACATCGTCAGTGCTCATTGGCTATGCATTTTGCAGATGTCGTACAATCTACGTAGAGGTCGTGGAAATGAGGAGGAGGACCAGCCGCCCCCTCCGCCACCACCTACTCCGGCTGAGTTAATGCAAACAGTGGTTGAGGGGCAGCGTATGTTGGCCGACGCATTGCGCCAAATGGCTAATCGAGAGGCTCGTCATGGTCGTCAGGGCCCAGAGCCAAACCAGTACAGCGATTTCAAGGACTTCCTGGATACAAAGCCCCCGCTTTTTAAGGAAGCGGAAGAACCCCTGCAGGCTGATGAATGGTTGAATACAATTGAGCAAAAGTTTCGTCTGCTACGCCTAACTGATGAGCTGAAAACGGAGTATGCTTCCCATCAGTTGCATGGTCCAGCAGGCATCTGGTGGAGTCACTATCGCTCCACGCTCCCTGCCAATGTCCCGATTGCTTGGGATCAGTTTAAGGCGGCATTCCAGGGGAATTATATCCCTCCAGGTCTGATGGCAATCAAGCACACTGAGTTTATGAGGCTGTCACAGGGAAACAAGAGCTTAACTGAGTACTTGCAGACCTTCAACAACTTGGCAAGGTACGCCACGGAGTTTGTGGATACTGATGCCAAAAAGATTGCTAGTTTCAAAAGGGGCCTCGGCCCAAAGCTAATGAAGACTATGGGTACTAGCAAGTGTACCACTTTCAATGATTTTATCAGTGATGCTTTGACACAGGAGAACAATAATGCTATTTATTCTGCTTCTAAGAGCCGGAAAAGGGCCCTTGAGGCAAGTGCTTCTCAGTCAAGGGCCTCAGCTGCACCCAGGTCTTCTCCACGCCCGCCTGCTCAGAATACAAGGTTCCGTCCGCCATAGAAAAAGGCTGCTGTAAAAACGGGGTTCCGTAAGGCGTATACTGTCGCTCTGCCAAAGGGGACTTCTGGTCAGAGTAGCTCTAGTGTTCCTCCTAGCAATATGCCTTGCTGGAATTGCAACAAGCCAGGTCATTGGGCCCGGAACTGTCCGTACCCTAAGAAAAATGTCAATCAAGGTGGTCGTCAGGGACATGCTCACTATAACAGCATTGAAGAAATTCCATCTGGTGAGGTAGTCACGGCTGGTAAGTTCCTAGTTGACCAACACCCCGCGGTGGTACTTTTTGATTCAGGTGCTTCGCATTCCTTTATCAGTCCTAAGTTTGCATCCAAATTTGCACACAAGTTGCATACTGTTGAAGGTGTGGGTTATTGTATTAGTGCTGCAAGTGGGAATATTTCCACAAACAAAGTAGTGGGGAACCTTAAGTTTGAGATAGAAGGGCGAAGTTATTCGCTTGCTCTATTGGTGTTACCGGGGTTAGACATAGATGTTATCTTGGGAATGAATTGGATGAGTCAGAATGGGGTACTCATTGACACATCTGCTCGGGTAGTTATGCTCAGAGATCCTACCGATCAAAAGGGTTTTCTAGTTCAACTTCCCAGAAAAGTTGAATTGTCGGGGGAAATTCATGCTGTGCAAGCAAAGGCGTTGGCTGAAATTCCCGTAGTAAATGAGTTTCCGGATGTTTTTCCCGATGATTTGCCGGGACTTCCTCCGGATCGGGATGTGGAATTTAAAATCGAGTTGCTGCCTGGTACCGCACCCATCTCTAGGAGACCCTATAGAATGCCTCCAAATGAGTTAGCTGAGCTTAAGGTACAATTGAATGAACTTCTGAAGAAGGGGTTGATCCGTCCTAGCTCATCTCCGTGGGGTTGCCCTGCTATCTTTGTAAAGAAGAAGGATCAAACCTTGCGGATGTGCGTGGACTATAGACCTCTGAATGCAGTCACTGTCAAGAATAAGTATCCTCTACCGCGTATCGACATCTTGTTCGATCAATTGTCCAAAGCCAAAGTCTTTTCCAAGATTGATCTAAGGTCTGGGTATCATCAGATTAAAATTCGTCCTGAAGATGTTCCAAAAACAGCCTTCTCGACGAGATACGGCCTTTATGAGTATCTTGTCATGTCCTTCGGTCTGACTAATGCCCCAGCGCACTTCATGTGCTTGATGAATTCGGTGTTTATGCCCGAATTGGACAAGTTTGTGGTGGTGTTCATCGATGACATCTTAGTGTATTCTGAAAATGAGGAGGACCACGCGGAACACTTGCGTATTGTCCTCAGCAGATTGCGTGAGCATAAACTGTATGCGAAGTTCAGTAAATGCGAATTCTGGCTTCGGGAAGTACCTTTTCTTGGGCATGTATTGTCCGATGGAGGTATTATGGTGGATCCCACCAAGGTAGAAGAGGTATTAAATTGGAAGGCTCCTACTTCGGTTCATGAGGTCCGGAGTTTTCTTGGGTTGGCTGGCTATTATCGTCGCTTCATCCCGGATTTCTCAAAAATAGCCAAACCCATAACTCGGTTGCTGCAAAAAGACACCAGGTTTGTCTGGACTCCTGAGTGTGATGCGGCTTTTCACCAACTGCGAACCCTCCTAACCTCGGCTCCGGTTTTGGCACAACCGGATATCGAGAAACCTTTTGATGTTTACTGTGATGCCTCAGGCATAGGTTTGGGAGGTGTTCTGATGCAGGAAGGCCGAGTAATTGCATATACTTCACGGCAACTTCGGAAGCATGAGGTGAATTATCCGACGCATGACTTAGAACTGGCCGCAGTTGTTCATGCTTTGAAGGTATGGCGGCATTATCTGCTGGGCAATGTCTGCAATATCTATACCGACCACAAAAGCCTCAAATACATCTTCACCCAACCTGAGCTAAATATGCGTCAGAGAAGATGGCTCGAGTTGATTAAGGATTATAATCTTCAAGTGCACTATCACCCAGGCAAGGCAAACGTGGTTGCGGACGCTTTGAGCCGTAAATCTCATTGCCATTCCTTAGTTGAAACTGATTTTCACCGATCCCGCCTGTTACATCCGGCAGTCCTGTACAACATCACTGTCAGTGGTACTCTCAGAAATAAAATCATCGAGCTCCAAAAGACTGATCCGGGTATATTTCACATAAAACGGAAGATGAAAGAGGAAGAAACTAAGCATTTCAGGTTAGATGACGAAGGTGTGCTGTGGTTCAAGGATAGATTAGTGGTACCTAAGGATCGAGAGCTTAGAGATCAGATCCTGTCCGAAGCACATTCTTCCAAGTTGTCCATCCATCCTGGTAGTAATAAGATGTATTATGATTTGAAGCCACTTTATTGGTGGACCAAGATGCGGAAAGAGATAGCTGCATATGTTGCTAGATGTGACACCTGTTGCAGAGTGAAAGCTGTGCATATGAAAGCTGGGTTGCTTCAGCCACTTTCCATTCCAGGCTGGAAATGGGAAGAAATAAGTATGGATTTCATTGTCGGACTTCCTCCCACAGTCAAAAATCATAACTCTATCTGGGTAATTGTTGACCGTTTGACCAAATCCGCTCATTTCATCCCCGTGAGAGTGGACTATCGTCCTACTGACTATGCTGAGTTGTACTTCAATCAGATAGTCCGGCTTCATGGGATACCTCGTACAATCGTTTCTGATCGGGGTCCCCAGTTCACTGCTCGCTTTTGGGAGCATTTGCATCACCTTCTGGGAACCAAGTTAGTGAGAAGCTCTGCTTATCACCCCCAGACATCTGGTCAGACGGAACGAGTTAACCAAATCTTGGAAGATCTGTTGCGGGCATGCGTCATTTCATCCAAGGGTTCTTGGGAAAAATGGCTACCTTTAGCTGAATTCTCGTACAATAACAGTTATCAAGAGAGTATTAAGATGGCCCCATTCGAGGCTTTGTACGGTCGAAAGTGCCGAACTCCACTAAACTGGGTAGAAGCTGGGGAAAGAAGGTATTATGGCATCGATTTTGTCCAGGAAGCCGAGGAACAAGTCCGTACTATCCAGAAACACATGGCTGCAGCCCAAGCTAGACAGAAAAGCTATGCTGATCGTCGCAGAAAACCACTCGAATTTGAAGTTGGAGACTTCGTTTATTTGAAAGTTTCTCCAATGAAGAGTGTCCAACGTTTTGGCGTTAAGCAAAAGCTTGCACCAAGATACGTGGGTCCTTTCCAGATCATAGGCAAGAGTGGAGCTGTTGCGTACAAAATCCAGTTGCCTCCTGAGATGAGCGCCATATTCAACGTTTTCCATGTGTCTCAGCTTAAGAAGTGTCTTCGAGTTCCTGAGGAACAAGTTCCGTTAGGTGATATCAGGTTGGAATCCGACTTGACCTATGAAGAAAAACCAGTCCGAGTGATCGATACTCAGGAACAAGTAACTAGAAGTAAAGTGGTTAAGTGGTACAAAGTGATGTGGAGTAATCAGGGTAGTGAGAGTGATGCTACGTGGGAACGGGAAGATTATTTGCGGGATGGTTATAAAGAATTCTATGAAAAATGGTACGCTTTCCAAATCTCGGGACGAGATTTCTTTAAGGGGGGAGGGCTGTAACACCTCAAGTGTTTAGTCCTTAATTGCATTGCATTTGCATAAGCATGACATGCATAATTCATGTTTAGTATTTCATGTAATGCAATTCATGTGTTTGTTTAGGGTTTGTTTGATTGATTTCATAAAGTATTTGATAGTTGGTGTAACAAAAAGGTAAAGTAGTCAATCATGACCTACAACACCTTAGCTATACTTAGAGTAACATTTGGATCAAGGTTCATGTTGACCAAAATTACAAAATTGCCCTCCATGACAAGTTTGACCCCCATTTGACCATAGAAGGTTCTAGTTTGACCAATTAGAAAGTCTAATTTAGAGACTTTGCATGGAAGAGCACCCTTAAGCAAAGTTGTAAAGAAATTCATGAGGAACAAAAGTCTCAATATGACCATCTCATGAAAATGACCACAACATGCTCAAAAGTGGCCCACAAGTCAGCTAGTGGTGTAATTCCAGGACTTAGAATTTTTATAAGTCTGGAATTGGACTTTACAGTTTCACTGATGCCTACTTTAGAAGCTTGTAGTTTGCAAACCAAGCCAAACCAGCCTTCACTCATGTTGACAAATTTGTAGATCACATGTAGCCCTACAACTTTGTCAATATCACCCAAGCCTGGTTCTCAATGGTTCAAGAGATATTGGGCCATGAAAATGACCTGTCAGTCGGCACCTTTAACTGAAACTTGGTTTCAGTTTCACCGAGCACTACTTTGAGACCATATAGTTTCCTGTATAGACCGAATCAGCTCGAGCTCCAGTGGACAATTTTGTAGACGATATGTACCTCTACAACTTTACTAATTACGACTTGTACTAAATCGGCCTAGATTGGGAGTTATAGGTCGCCAAAGTCACGCTGTCAGGCTCGGTTTGACTGAAATCGCGAGTTCAAAATTTCAGTCAACCGACACGGCGTGTCGTGGCGCCCGGGCAGGTGAACGCCGCCGCGTGTCCTCCACGCGCCGCGCGCGACCTGGCGCTGCGGCCAGCTGCCGAGCGCATAAAGAGCGCCTCTGCTGCCGCTCCAACCTCACTCATCCATTTCCTCCTCCTCCTTCCTTCTCGTTTGCAAAAGGGAAAGAACCGAGCCGCCATTCCTTTTCTTCTCCGACGAGCCCGAGCGCGAGCTACGCCACACCACCGGCCGATTGAGCTTGCCTATTCCTCCGCCACGACACCCTCCATCCCCTGGACCTACCGAAACCCACGACTGGACCCTAGGTGAGCTGCATTCCCTTCTTCTCCGCCTCCGAGGGGTCGCCGGAGCCCGCCATGGGACCTCACCGTGGTCGGGGTGCCTCGGGTCCTTCTCCATCCCCCCTTACTAGCAAAACGGAACCCCCATGCCTCGGTGAAGCTCGTACCGAGCCCAAACCGCACTATCCTGCTTCACCGGCGACGGTGCGCCGCCACCGGAGGTCACCGGCCGCCACGCACGGCGGCAGGCCCTCTCCTCCCCATCCCCATCCATCCTACGGGTGCCAATCGGTGCGCCGGGTGACGGAGATCACGAGACCGTGCTCGGTTGGCCGCGCGAGCTCTTCTCCGGCGAGCGCGAGCTCACCGGAGCTCGCCGGGTGCCGGCTCCCCTGCCTGCGGTCGCTGACCGCGGGGGTCCACCCGTCAGCGTCGCGCGCGGGCGGGAGAGCCGAGCGGGCCGAGCGCGCGCGGGTGTGGGAGTGTGGGCCGGATTTCGTTTCTGGGCCGGCCCAATCGTCCGAAATAAAAATGAATTTTTATTATTTTGATACTGATTTTTGTAATACTTGGAAAAATAGGAATCTAGGGTTTTAGTGATCCAAAAATCATGAAATAAATTTTGTTAGAATCTACTGGATGTGTAGTATTTTAGAAAAATATGGATCTGGCATGAGATGTTTAAATTCTGTAAGAATTTATTAGATCCTTTAAATATGTTTTGGAATGCATGCAAATTTGTTTAATTTATAGCTTGAGCTGTAGAGTTCCATAAATTATGAAATTTGGTGGGTAGGTTACTCTATGCTAGTCCTAGCTATGGTAAAAATTTGGGCATCAGTACATAAGTAATTTTCAAGTTATAAGGCTATCATCTTATTCTAGGAAATAATTGAAGTAATTTTTATAATTTTTCTACATGTGCAATGTTATTGTAAATTTTTGGAGAATGTCTTGGTACCCTAGAGTGTCTAAGAAAAATATGAAATCTGTTGTTTGATACTTTTCAATGTGAATTATGATTTATGCAAAAATCAGCCTTTTGGGCTTGTGAATTTTGTATAGGGAGTTTCTGTGAATAAAACTTGTTCAAATTTTTACTGTGGTCTATTTGGAGGTCAGAGAGTCCCCTGTAATTTTTGTAGGATTTTAGGAGCAGTTTACATATATGTTTAAAATTCTACCTAAATAATTAAGTAAATTAAGAAATGGGGTTAAATAAATATTCTAGTTGGTTCCACCTTACTTTCTGGTGTTTTTATACCTAATGTGAACTGTTAGTAACATTAGTTTGGTTTTAGGAGACTTTGGTCATATCAACAAATATTTAACCTTTGTAATTTTAGTTTTTCTGGACAGCTGGAAGTATTTCTAGGTTTGACCTTTGATAAAATTTGTTGATGGGAAACTTGTAAATACCAAAGTCACATTAAACTTGATGAACTAGCTTGTGTCAAAATTTGGGAACATTTGGCTTAGTAGTTTGAGAGTTACTGTTGTTTTAAGTGACAGTTCAGAATCTGCTACTCTCTGTTTTGAGAGGACAGATTCTGGAACTTGTGAAGTTTGACGTGGAAAACTTGTGAGTTTGGGGTTGAGGTCTGAAAATGAATGGTAGAGAAATTCTTAGGCTTTCCAGATTGTCCTAGATCATATCTTTTGGAATTGTAAATCTTTAGTTATGATAAAAACAAGTAGCTGCTGTCCAGTATGCTCTATTGTGATGCCTTGTTGATTTATATGGTGTGATATCCTAAGACAAGTTACTTTTGTAATTGTTAGGTGTTAGGGCTTTAACTGAAGATGAGCAACTTTATCTTAGATTAAGTAGATTAGGTGAGTACTCCTCTACCGGAGAGGAAATTTGCACCTACTCTTTTGAAGTGATTTGAATAGAGCGCTAAATTGTTGTAATGCATTTCATTCCGAGCATATTGCATCTTTCATTATGCATTCATGAGATTTTTATGCACTCATGCAATAGGTGTACCGGAGGGGGTAACGCTCCTCGAGTTCGAGCAGACGGTCCCAGAGGAAGTGCTGAGTCAACCAGCGGAGCAGACCGAGCCAATCGGCGAAGAAGCCTCCGAAGAAGACCTTCCGGAGTGTCCAGATCACCGGCCTTCCACCTTCCTTAAAGGCAAGCCCCGGTGCATGCTGAACCCATTATTTGATAAAAGATATCTTGAGTACTTTTAATTGTTTACTGCATTAAGTAGTAGGAGTTGTATGAAAACAACTGTTGCATTTCACCTGTCCTTGTCCAGATATTGTGCCCTAATCCTATGTTAGGTGTAGGCACGTGTCAATGCTTAGCCCTGCTTAGTACGGTAGAAGTCGGGTGATTTCCGGTCATCCGCGAGAGATAGGACTGGGTCGCGAGTGGCTTATGGCTATCGTGATGGAACCATGCTTTAAAATGAAATTGAGACCGGGCGGGAGTTCGATGGTACAGCTGCAAGACACTTCACGTCTTGGGTGTGGAGCCATGCCCGTCTGAGTCGTTTAAGGACCGATTCGCTGTACGTCCTTGAGTCATGTTGAACGCAGTCTAACACTTAGTTGGCCGGATAAGTCGTTCCGACCGCGAAGCCGAGTAATGTGATTCAGGCCGGGAATCGAATGGTAGGTTGCTTCTTGGAGGAGAGAAAGGATGTGCTTGGGGACATTGGCGTGAGACCAAGGGGGGGTTAGAGTCCCTATCACCTGGCAGAGTGTCGCCCTTGGGGTTGCGACATCATTCGGACCCGCGATTCCTGAATCATACGAAAGGTGGCTTGTGCGACCCTGGCAGGGGCCTGCGCGGTGAGTGTTAGAAATACCCCTCCAGCTGGATAGGAATTCGATTCGAATCGCCGTCGCTCCCGGTTAGTGAGCACTTGACTTGAGCAGCGGCAACGTAGATCTCATTAATTAAACAGATGGTTAAGTGAATGATACAATGTTGCCACAATTTATACCTGCTATGGAATAATATGAATAATTGTTTGATGATAATCAAGTGCATGTTTAGTACAGGTGCTAAGATAGATGACAGGTAAATGCTAAAAATAACTGCTAGTACAGGTTATAAGAGTTTCAGCTACTTATGCCTTTATGCAAAATGTGGTGTCAGCTAGCCTCTTGTGTAAGTCTTGCATAATCCTTGGTGTCTACTTTATTTTTGGTTTACGACGGGTAAGTCTAGCTGAGTACATTCCAGTACTCAGGGTTTATTCCCTCCTGTTGCAGATGATATGCTTTACCAAGGCTTCTGCAAGACTTGTCTTCACCCCGCGGGGGATGAGGACTAGATCACACGGGCGTGATCATCTTTATGTACTTTCCTAGTGCTTTTGTGGGATGTTGATCTATCCAAACTGGCAGTATTTAAGTAACTTCAGTGTGTGTTAGACTTCCGCTACTTTCAAACTCGGTTTGTAATAATTGCTACTCCGTGGTGTTAACTTATTTCGGAACTACTTGTGAAATGTAACGTATGATGTGTATGTTGAATGATGCGATCCTGGTTGTAAGCAGTTTGGTTTGAAATCCTTCGTGATTTCGATTGACTACCGGGATTATATGGGCTCAAGTTTGAAAATTTGAGCGCTTCGGTGCTTGTTTTCGTACTTGTGCTCTTATAATTTGGTCGGTTCTGTTACAGTAGTTGTTTGGGCTGCAGTATCACCCAATGCTGCAGAATCATTTTCAGTTGAATCTGTGTTCTCTGTATATGGATCTAGAGAAACACGAGTAAGCCACCGAAAACGGTTATCTTGAAGGACAAAGGTACCCTGCATGTACATTAGTCAAGAGATGTCAGTGTTTAACAAGAAGGAAAACAGGTAGGAGGTATTTCTGCATCACCCTATGATTTGTTTCAGATTGTCAAGCTGTTTCTTGAACAGCTCTGACCAAAAGTCTTTGCAGATAAATTTGATTGCTTCAAGATGATCACTAAATCGAGGGCGCTCCATGGTATATCTGAATATGAACAAAATTTTGGTTGAGTCTGCAGAAATACATGCATTGGAGTGTTGCATTGACTAAAAAAATTAATCACACAGAAAACTGAGAGACGTTACAGGCAGCACAACAGTAAACATGTACGCAAAGTTACAAAAAATCATCCACCAAAATAAGATGAAGGTCACCTAAAAAAAGAATAGAACGTATTATGAAAAAAAATAAGAAACTCGTATATAACATTAGAATAAAGAACATCTAAAAATCAGAGAGATAAATTTCTGAACTTTAAAATCAATGCAATAATTTGTTTGGTACTCTCCTCCGCCCATAAAGAGTTTATTTTTAGCATTCAAAATTTGCCCCACAAAGCGTTTATATGGAGACCTTGCCCTATAAGATAAATAGCCAGCATGCTGTTTGCATGTGGAAAATTAGGGTGATGATCTACCTCTAACCAAAAGACATCATGCATGAGAATTGCATCTAACAGCATTAATTAGGGCACCTAGGTCATTTCTCCAGGCTACTAATATGTCTGGGAATTGCTATAAATAAACTCTCTGTGGAACGGAGGAAATAGTTGGAAAAAAACCTCAAGCATATCAAAAGCAATTAACATATTATAGTTAGGAGCAAAAAAGATAACATCATAGTAAGTGTTAAAGATGCATGTGGTGAAGGCAGCATTCCATTTATTAACTTGGCCTAAAATTGTTCATTGAATAGTATATAAGAACATAAGAAATGCAGTTCATCAATCCAGTATTAACTATGGCCATCAATGATTTCAGAGGACACATGTCATATTATCAGTCATGCATAAGATGCGCGATAAAAGAATGTGGCTATGAAATACGGATGGTTCTAAACTCCCATAGTCAGCCCACTCCCTGCTGCATTCCAAAAAAACTGAAGCGTCATTCAAATTTCGCTCAGCAATTACAACCACACGTCAAAAGATTTATACAAAAATATACAACTAACTTTTACAACCAGAAAGGTGGGTACTTAGTTTGCTCTCTAGTTCCATAAAGCTAGACCTCATGGAGTTTATAAGTTTGCCTCAAGGAATAAGCTGCAATCCAAAATGCTCAAATTGCCTTCTCCTCAACTACTAAAATGTTAGGTACCCGGTAAAGTTCATAAGATGTATTCGAAGGTGGTGACAATAATAGATAGAGCATTCATGCTGGGTAAGAACCCTTCAAATTAGCTCCAAAGTACATCTAGCTCAGTTTTTCAAATAGGCAAATGTGGAACAACCCAACGATCAAACATGTCGATGCTCAAAAAAAAAAAGATCAAACATGTCAAACAGCAAATCTTTAGGAACCTCGACAGTACTAGCATCCACGGAATGACAGAATAGAATCTTTTAACTTGATTTGGGTAACTATATGAGAAGATTTTTACCATCCACGCACCTGATTACTTGATTAGACATGTGCTCGATTGATATAATTACTAGCAGTTAGATAACTAGACACTTGTGGAACAATACTTGCACCTGTTTACCAGAAAGGGTGATACTTTTAGTTAACACCTTAACTTACTGAAAATGTGCCGCTTGGATGACGATCATTAATCGAGTAGTTCTTGCCCTAATACAATCAGTTTCTGCCCTAATACAGATTAAAACGATGGCGATTTGGACAGCCAGGCGAAAATTTCATTCATGTAAGGTTCCCAAAAGGCACCTGAACCATGAGGTTTAGGCTGGATAGTAATACCAAATCTAAGAGCCTGCGCCAGGCCGCCAACTAGACCTCAACTAAGAGAAACATTTTGAGATTTACCCATATCAGTAACCGCCTAACCAGAACCGCGCTAGGGTGACATATCATCGGTTAAGGTTTGGACTTGGAACCTGAGTGCAGAATTAGGCAGATGAAGAACATAACAGGAGAAAAAATAATTTGTCTCTGGACGTACCTCTCAGAGAGCTGGTGCCCAACCTGGAAGCCGATGGCCTCGATGCGGCGGGCGGCAAGCTCTGGCTTGGCAGCGTAGAGGCCACCACAGTAGACAGCCACCATCTCCATGACCACTGCTGTCGACGAAACCTGGTCGGCAGTCTACCAAGGGGTATGCCTAAGGTAGTGATTTATCGGTAGACAGGTGCGCAAGCTACGAACTAGATGGTGACGCAAGACACAACGAGGTTTTTATCCAGGTTCGGCCACCGTGAGGGCGTAATACCTACGTTCTGCGTCTGATTTGTATTGCTGTGTATAATGAGATGTGTTTTGAGGGGGGTCCCCTCCCTGCCTTATATAGTCCGGAAGGCAGGGTTACAAATATGGAAATTAATCCTGCCCGGTTACAATTGCCATAGCTGGCTGGATAAGGATTCCTATTCTAACCGACCAGGATCTTGCTTGATCTCCAAGTTTGCTTTCCTTCCTTGCGTGGGGCGCCGAGCAGATCGACTGGGCCACGTGTTATCTTCTGATGGGCCGGGCCTACTGGTCTGGGCCAGCCCAAGTCTAGCCATAGGGGTATAGGGGTTAATACCCCCATAGCTAGTCCTCGAGCACCATGCATTGTGATGCGACACGTCGTCTTGACCTTCTCCGAATAGTGAGGCTTGAGTTCTTGACGTCTTCGACCAGTCAAAAAACACCAGCCGAGTGGCTGTTGCAGGTGTCCGACCAGCTTATAATACAGTCGACCACCGTTGTCGCCGGAGAAAGTAGGTTGTCCGAAGAATGTATGGTGCTCTTAAGAAAAAAGAAAAAGATTTCCTTCCTGGTGAAGTGTGCCCACTTGTATTTCTGAAAAGAAATGTAAGCAGGGTAAACAAAGCGTAGGGGTCGAAAAATAAACACATTCACCGCTAGGTGAAGTGTGCCCACTTAGTCCCCGAGCCTGGTAGTAGGTGACGCAGGCACGTGGTGCCATGGTCTAAAATGAAACTGCATAGAAACTTGATACTGAGATGCACCAACGGGCGCATCGTACTGATGTAGTCCCCGAGCTTGCTGGAAGGCGAGGCATGAACCTTGTAGCAAGGTCTAAAAAATAATGAACTCCCAACTGTATGTGAGTACCATTTCACATGTAGCCGAGGAAATCAAACGTCGAGCTATGGTCGGAGAGTGATCGAAACAGTCCCCGAGCACAGCATGAGCTATGGTTGATGAGTCCCCGAGTAGAATGAGACGTGGTCGACAAGTCCCCGAGCCTGGTCGAGGAATATAACGTGCTCGGTGGTCTATGACAATCTGTAGCCAGACCAGTCCCCGAGTGTCATTTCTTACGGTCTTCCCAGCTGACTCAGAATATTTAATTTGAATTTTTCTTTCTTTCTTGCTCTGACATGGTGTCACAAAAAGTTGACTGATGTGACGTTATTGTCACGTCCATCTGCCTTATCAGTGTCACAACGAAACGTCCGTCAGACGTAGAGTGGCAGTGTAGGCCCTCCCGCAGAGGAAACGAGGCGCGCATTTACTGGCGCAGTAACCGGGAAAAAAGTAGAAACCGAGGGGATCGTGCCACGTTTATGGCGCACGCATCCCTAGAATCTCGGGGAGGTGGAACGGCTCAGTGAATGAGATAAATAGCCACGGAGCGGCCGTTCCCCATTTACACCCAACAATCGCAGTTTGCCAACCAAAAGTCTTCTCCCTCCAGCCCTGTTGCCCTAGTCCAGTTCCACCGCCGCCATTAGCACACCTCACCGCCGTGAGGACCGACGTGCTCTTTGTACACCATTAAAGAGGCGAGAGAGGCAAAGGATGGCCAAGACGGAGGCGTTGAAGAGGGCGGAGATGATGAGGAAGGAGTGGTGGAAGTCGAAATCCACCGAATCTACCATCAACAACCTCGTCGGTCTAGGCGTGCTGCACAACCGGGAGCTTGCTGGATGGCGGCCAGCGGATAGTGACAGCTACCCCAATCCCCAGCCTGGTGAGATAGTCGTCTTTGAGGATTTCTTCAAGCGGGGTTTTGGGGTTCCTGTTCATCCATTCCTCCAGGGTCTCTGCTTGTATTATGAGATTGGGATTTGCAATTTGCATCCCAACTCGATTTTCCTTGTTTCTGTTTTTATCCACCTGTATGAGGCGTATGGGGGAATCCAGCCCTATTTCGACCTCTTTCATTATCTGTTCTGCTTGAGGAAGAAGGGGTCCCAAGGCGGCTCCAAGATTACTGGTGGGGTGTACCTAACCCTCCGGGACGGGATGAAGCAAGAGTACCTGAACTGCCCCTGGAACACCTCGCTCGGAGACTGGTACAAGAAGTGGTTTTACATCCGCGAGGAGCCCGACAGCATTACATTCTGCGACGTCGGGTACATTCCGGACAAGAGAGTGGCCTGAAATGAGCGACCAGAGCTGGCCGGGCAGGTGGAAGAGTTGATGGCGCTGCTCCCGTGGAACCGCCTGGACGGACCGGCTGTTGCCGGGAACTTCATTAGCCGGCATGTGCAGCCTTGCCAGAGGAGGGTGCACGCCGGATACGAGTACCAAGGCTCGGCCGACCAGACGAGGATGCGGTCGAAGAACTTGGATCACGACGAAGTTGTTCGCCGGATTGAGGAGTTGTTCAATCTGGCAGACCAAAGCTACTCGCCCCCAAACAAGATCCAGCGTGCATACAAACTCATCCGACCAGCCCCAAAGGTAAACGACCAATCTTTTGAGCCCCGAGAAGTGTTGCCGACCAGCGTAGAGTGAAAAATCCTGATTTATCTTGTCTTGTGCATGTATACAGGTGAACGGCGTGGAGAAACACAACCTGTTTGTGTCGTTAGCACCTGGAGTTGAGCACCCACAGAGCGTGGAGCCACCTCCACAAAACGTGCAGCGGTGCTACGTGCACAGCGAGGACGACCACGACTCCGAGGCCCGAGCAGGAACTGGAAAGAGTCCCGTCACCACCGACCAGTCGAAGAAGAGGGCCGGGAGCTCCCAGGCAAGCGAGAGCCCAGAAGGCTCGACCAGGAAATGCCGCCGGACCATAATAGACTGGTTGGAAGAAGAAACGGCGAAGGAGGATGCAAGCGTCAAAATGCTCAATCCTCGAAGGAAGAGGAGCGAGCAAACAATGCAGGGGGATCGACCCCACTAGCAAGGGGGCCACAAGAAGGCCCAACGCCGCCATTGGGGTCGACGCCAAGCGTGAGGTCATCGGAAAAGGAAACCAGGCCGCCTCCACAAGATGGAGGCCATGGCTCTTCCGCCCAGCGCCCAAACCAAGGGCAACCGCGGCGTCGCGCCTTCACCACCGTTCATCAGAGCTCGAACCTATAAGTTCCTGGAAACTCATTAAATAGGGCGTCAATAATATTAGCAAGTGTAGAAGAGGTAACTGTTCTGTTGTCACATGCTAGCTCGGCATCAACGGAGAGGCCGGAGCAACTAGCCACCACTGGGGCAACCGAGGCGACCACCACTACGACAGCCGTAGGAGCGCCCGAGCAGATGGCCGAGCAGGTGCCCGAGCAGGAGGCCCCAGAATAGGTGGCGCCTGAGCAAGGCCTTCCAGATCCACTGACTGAGGGGCAAGTCCCCGAGACCAGTTAGGGTGTGCCCGAGCCGACCACAGCCACCAAAAACTCAACACAAAGTGGTCTGCATGACACCGCAGCTCGGGGTAAATCAGCGGCGACATCGTTGAGCACCGGGCTGAACCAGGAGCGAAAGGAGGCCGGTGCTGAACAGGCGGCGGAGTTTGATGACAACATCATCGAGGAAATCCAAGGGAACCCCCAGGACGGGCGTCAACACATATACGTCTGTCGTGGACGTGGAGACCATTACGTCTGCCACAAAGAGATCTCCATCGACGAGGAGACGCAGAGAGTGGAGCGGGCAGTGAAACGACTCATCGGAGAAGTGCAGGTAAGAGGGCCCCTTGTGTACTGTTGTAGACCAGCCTTAGGATTTGAACACACAGAAATGACATGATATGTGGTTTACAGGGCCTCGTGAAAACTGTGAAGCACCGAAAATGGTGCTTTGACCAGATTCAAGGCATCTCCGAAGACAATAAGCTGCTTACAGCGAAAGTAGAGCGTCTGCGCAAACGGCTCGAGACTGCTGAAAAGGACAAGTCAAAGCTCGAGTCGCAGAGGCTTAGTGCTGTCCTTCAGCTCGGTCAGAAAGAGCGGGAAAGAGCAGGTAACTTATCTTAGCCACGCCTGTCCAAACACTGATGTGCCTCCCGGAGCATGTTGTAGACTTGGTGGAAGAGGCCACAAGGCTTCAAGCAGAAAACACGCGCATGGCCGCGGAGTGTGCCCAATTGTCAGCGGAGAAAACTCAGCTGGTGGAGGACCACGCACAACTCCAAGACTAGGCAATGAAGATCACCGAGGAGGTGAAGGCCAGAAACCAAGAGATAATGAGTAAGTGCCACTTTTCTGATCGTGGTTTAATGACTCAATATATGTCCTTTGGCGTTTGTGTTGACCAGAATGCCGTGTTGCAGCCTTAAAGACCAATGCGAAGAAGCATATTTTAGAGATCCAGAAGGACCGCGACCTCTGGAAGGGTCGATGCGGGCAGGTGGTGCGGGGGATCGGACCGGTGCTCGACTTGATCGATCCTGGTCTGCCGCCAACCGAACAGCAAGCTCAGCAGCTAGGGGTGGTAGACAAGTGTCAGCTCGCCTGGGGTTGGCTTCAGCAGTTCGTGAAGGAGGCCGGGGAGTTCGCGGGCGCCCATGTGCTAAGCATGGTGCACGCGCATTATCCCTTGATCGACTTCACGCGCTTCACGAAGGGCTACCCCAAGGAAGTCGGCATGCAAGAAGCGGGAGAGCTGCGGGGCCAACTATTCGAGCTAGCAGCGACGATAATTGATGATATAAACTTGTGTGGAATGCCAACGCCACCGTCGCAAGGAGCGCCGACGACGTCTGCTCCGGGATCTTCAAGCCGACCACCTGGGACTGCGGTCTCGACCAACCAATCCCAGGGGGCAATCATCAAGCAGGGAGCAGTCAGAGCCTGCGGACACCATCAGCCAGACTCCTGCGGCTCAAGCTCGATCAGCAGAGGCAGCGTCACAGCCGTAGAGTAGCTGGCTACCTGTAACTGTAGAGCAGGCAATAGTTTAGTTTTAGTGTAAACTTGTACCTCGTCAGGCAAGCTTGTAATAAGATACTGTTGCAACAATGTAAGCTTCTGTTGTTTTTTGGCTAAAAAACATGTTAAGCTTGCATATTGTGTGTGATCGATAACTTAAGTTAGAACGTATAAGTGTTCTAGTTTAGTTGTAACAATTGGTAGACACGTCATCCTGTGAATCCGTACAGCCTTGGTCGGACACGTGGTCTAAGAGTGAAGCGCAGAGCTTGTACACTCGTAAGAGCACACAGATCCGATCAGAGAGCACCTGCTAACAACCCGGAGCGTAGAGAGCGGGTCCCGTGCACGCGTAGGGAGAGGCCGAAGACAGGGCTGGCTCCGTGAACTCGAGAAGAAATGGTGGTCTGTCAACTGGCTTATTTGTAAAATACTAATTGAAGAGGGCTCTCCAAACAAACATATTAAAGTGATCGGGAAAAAACATAACTACTTTATTGAAATAATCAAAGTACAAGAAGAGTACATATCTTTATTTATGCGCTCTACGGGTAGAAACGCCTAAGCTTGTCAATATGCCAGGAGTTGGGTACTTCAGTACCATTGAGGTGAGCCAGCCTATATGAAGTAGGCCGGATGACTTCAATGACCTCAAACGGTCCTTCCCAAGGAGATGAAAGCTTGTGCATGCCATCTTGGTTTGTCTTCCACTTTAAGACCAGGTCTCCGACCACAAAGAGACGTTCTTTAACATTTCTATTGTAGTATCTGCGTAGTACAGCTAGGTACTTGGCTGTACGTACACAGGAGTCAAGCCGTCGCTCTTCAGAGCAGTTGACCTCGAGTTCACGTGCTTCATCAGACCTGTCTTCATCGAAGTTTTCAACACGCGGTGATCTGAAAGCGATATCTGCAGGGAGTACTGCTTCTGCACCGTAGACCATGAAGTATGGGGAGGCGCCAGTGTTGCGACTAGGCTGGGTTCGCAGTCCCCAGACCACAGCCGGCAATTCTTTAAGCCATCTTCCAGGAGCTTTGTCATTTTCCCTGTACAACCACTTCTTCAACGCGTCGAGGATCATGCCATTGGCCCTTTCGACCTGCCCGTTAGCTCTGGGATGCGCTACTAGCACGTATTTCACAACTATGCTTCTTTCATCGCAGAAGTCCTAGAACGCACTGCCAGTGAACTGAGTCTCCAGGTCTGTAATTATGCTGTTGGGGAGGCCAAAACGGTGTACAATCTGATCAAGGAACTCAACCGCCTTCTCTGATGATGCCTTGGTTAAAGGCATGTACTCTATCCATTTGGAAAACTTGTCAATCAACACGAAGACACATTTGAAGTTGCCAGGGGCCGGCTTGAAGGGACCAATCATATCCAGTCCCCAGCATGCAAAGGGCCAGGAGGCTGGTATGGTCTGGATCTCATGTGCTGGTACGTGTATTCGTTTGGCAAAAAACTGACATCCGTCGCAGCGGCGGACCAGCTTCTCTGCATCGGCCACGGCAGACGGCCAGTAGAAATCTGTTCGAAAAGCTTTGCTGACCAGGGTCCGAGAGGCGGCGTGATTGCCGCATGTACCACTATGAATTTCATGGAGCAGTTGAATACCTGTCTCTCGAGTGATACACTTCATTAGAACTTCCTCCTTTGCATTTTTGCGCATCAAGACACCGTCGACCAGTAGGTACTGCTTACTGCGGCGCATGAGCCGCTCATTCTCTGTTCGATCAGCATAACCGGTCCCATCCTGCAAAAACTTGATAAAAGGTAACCTCCAATCGTCAGTGTTAACGGTCGGAGGGACTACAGGTGTTGTCAGGGAAAATTCCATAGTGCTCGGAGGGGGAACCGTAGCAACCAGATGCTGGTCTGGAGGCTTCTCGACCACCTGATCTGCTTCTTCCTTGATGGACGGCTTGACAAGGTCTTGGATGAACACGCCATGTGGGACTTGAGCTCGGGATGACCCTAACTTAGACAGCTCATCGGCTGCTTGATTTTTGTCCCGGACCACATGTGTATACTCGATGCCATAGAATTTGCCTTTTAACTTTCTGATTTCCTTGCAATAAGCATCCATCTTCTTGCTAGTCGTGTCCCATTCTTTATTAAGCTGATTAATGACTAGGGCTGAATTGCCATAGACGTGGAGGTGTTTTACGCCAAGCTCGACCGCAATCCGCATGCCGTGGAGGCAGGCCTCGTATTCCGCAGCGTTATTAGATACAGGGAAATAAATTCTGAGGACGTAGCCGAGCTGCTCGTTGGTTGGAGAGATAAAGAGCATGCCTGCTCCTGCACCATCGATGTTCAGGGAGCCATCGAAATACATCTTCCAGTATTTGATTGGCCCCTGATCAGGAGGTGCGCTAAGGTCTGTCCATTCGACGATAAAGTCCACCAGAGCCTAAGATTTGATGGACGTGCGACCCTGGAACTCGATTGAATAAGGACATAATTCCATTGCCCACTTGATGATACGTCCGTTAGCATCCTTATTTTGAATAATGTCTCTCAATGGGAAATTAGTCTTGACAACCACCCGATATCCGTCGAAGTAATGTTTCAACTTTCGGGATGTAATCAGGATGGCGTAGATCAGCTTTTGAACTTGCAGGTACCTGGCTTTGGACTCATTGAGCACTTCACTGATGAAGTAAACAGGGCGCTGGACTTTGTACACGTGGCCGGGTTCCTCACGCTCGACCACGATGACTGTGGAGACCACGCGGTCGGTGGCCGCAATGTAGAGAAGAAGGACGTCGTCTTTCTAAGGGGCAGTAAGGACTGGAGGAGAGATTAAGAATTCTTTGAGCTGCATGAAAGCAGCGTCAGCTTCTGCCGACCAGACGAACTTCTTTGAAGCCTTGAGTAACTTGAAGAAAGGCAGACCCTTTTCGCCTAGTCGTGAAATGAAACGACTTAAGGCGGCCATACATCCAATGAGCTTCTAGATATCCTTGACGTTTTTGGGTGGCTGCATATCCAAAACAGCCTTTACCTTTGTCAGGTTGGGGCGTATGCCATTGTAGCTGATGACGTTGCCCAATAATATACCAGAGGGAACTCCAAAGATGCACTTCTTCGGATTAAGCTTCCATTGGTACTTGTTGAGAGCCGTGAAGGTGCGCTGGAGGTTATCGACCAGGGTGTGAGCCTCCCTGGTTTTCACGACCACATCATCGACGTAGGCTTCGACCAGATCGTCCTTGATTTCGTCAGCAAGGCAGTACTGGATAGCGCGCTGGTACGTGGCCCCCGCGTTCTTAAGCCCGAACGACATAGTCGTGTAGTAGTAGGCGCCAAACGGTGTAATGAAGGACGTCTTAATCTGATCGTCCTTGTTGAGAGCGATCTGGTGATAACTAGAGTAGCAATCGAGAAAGGACAGCAGCTCGCAGTCGGCTGTGGAATCAACGACTTCGTCTATGCGAGGTAAGCCGAAGGGGTCTTTAGGGCAGTGTTTGTTAAGATCAGTATAATCAACGCACATTCTCCATTCATTATTCTTTTTGCGTACAAGGACCGGGTTAGCTAACCAGTCCGGATGATACACTTCTTTAATAAATCCAGCTGCTAAAAGCCGGGTAACTTCTGCCCTAATAGCCTCCTTTTGGTCGCGAGCGAACCATCGTAGCTTTTGCTTGATAGGTCTTGCGGTCTTCGAGACGTTCAAGGAGTGCTCGATCAGGTGCCGAGGAACACCGGGCATGTCAGCGGGTTTCCACGCGAACACGCTTACGTTGTCCCTCAGAAACCTGACGAGCACGTCTTCCTATTTAGAATCCAGGTTGGCCCCGATAAGGGCCGTCTTGCTGGGATCATCGTCGACCAGCTGAATCTCCTTGTCCTCGGTAGACTTGATGTGCTTCCGTGGTGCTTGGCGCTCTAGGATCTCCAGCTGGTCGGCGAAAATCTTGGAGGCGTCGACCAGGGTCTGATCCATGCGAATTGAGAGGTCGGTGGCCTCTGTCACCTTAAAGCTTTCCTCTTCACAGGTGTAGGCAGTGTAAACATTGCCTCTGAGAGTAAGGACGCCCTGCTCGGTAGGCATTTTGAGCACCAAATAAGAGTAGTGCGGTATAGCCATGAACTTGGTGAGCGCTGGTCGACCAAGGATGGCGTGGTAAGTACCCTCAAAGTCCGCGACCATGAAGTTAACGTAGTCGGTGCGAAAGTGGTTTGGATTGCCGAATTGCACAGGGAGCGTGATCTGCCCGAGAGGTATAAAGCTCTGTCCGGGAAGGACGCCCTAGAACTATGCATCGTAAGGCTTAAGATCAGCCTGAGTTAGTTTAAGAGCGGGCAAGCTGCTGCGAAACAAGATGTCGATGGAACTGCCACCGTCCACGAGCACCCTCTCGAACCGGACACTATTGATGCAGGGGTCGAGGATGAGGGGAAAACGACCAGGTTCTGGAATTGCCGCCCACCGGTCTACCCGGCTAAAGGAAATTTCGCGGTGGGACCAAGCCGGTAGCCTGGGATCGGAGATGAGGTCGTCGGCGTTCACGCTTGGACTCTAAAGACACCTTTCCGCCAAAGATGGAGTGGACGGTTTTGGTGGGATTGACATATTGGTGACGAGGATTTCTATCCTATTCATCATCATCGTCATCATCACCGTCACGCCGCGGTCCATCGTCAATGGCCTTTGGAGCATCATCATTAGCAAGTTGCTTGGCGTAGATGTTCTTGAGGAAGCGGCAATTCTCCATGGTATGATTGGACTTGGGATGGATCTGGCAAGGACCCTTTAAAGCTTTGTTGTAATCCTCTTGATAGTCACGCCGACCAGCAGGTTTCTTGACCGCGTTGACCTCATGGTCGTCTTCGCGTGGTCGCTTGCCTCTGTAATCACCGCGATTATCGAGCCACCGATCACAATTATCCCGGCGGTCGCGATTGTTGTTGTTGTTGTTGCGCCGGTCGCGACATTCATGGTTGTTGTTCCGACCACGGTCATCGGGTTTATCGTCCCGGCGCGGTGGGTGCTAGGGACGTGAGGACCCACCCACGTCTTCCTTAATGATCTTCTCGGTGTCATCGGCATCCGCGTAGTTCTTGGCAGTAGCGAGGAGCTCGGAGACCGTGGACAGCCGTTTCCGGAGCAGCTTGCTTCTGAGGGCGTCATGGTGGCGAAGGCCTTTGATGAAGGCCGAGACTGCTTCGTCATGAGTGATTCGTGGGATCTTGAGACGCATATCCAAGAAGCGTCGGATGTAGTCGCGCAGCGGCTCGCCTGCTCGGTCACGTATGCGCTTGAGGTCGTACTTATTGCCCGGCTGGTCACATGTGGTGATGAAATTGTCGATGAAGGCTTGCCGAAGGTCCGACCAGGTATCGAACTGGTTCTCCGGGAGGCTGAGAAGCCATTGATGACCTGCCTGATCAAGAACAACTGGAAGATAGTTAGCCATTACGTGCTCATCACCTGCGGCGGACTGGACGGTGATCTCGTAGAGCGTGACCTAGCTTTTGGGGTTTTTCTTGCCGTCATATTTCCTGAGCTTCTCAAGCTTGAAATTCCTTGGCCAGACGACTTGTCGGAGATGAGGAGTAAACTGTTTGAGGCCCGGGGGGCCGTGTTCAGTGTCATACTAGATGCGGCACACATTCTCATGGGCCTGGCGGTCATTAGCACGACTAGTGATGTGACTGCGGACGTCGCGAGGAGGAAGACGGCGACGGAGATCGCGAGGAGGGTTCTGGTCGACCTCCTGATCTCGATTGCCGCGACGATTGCGGTTGTTGTCACGACGACCTCGATCACCTTCTTGTCCCCCTCGTCACCGCCGCCATCACCGCCATTGCCACTGCCGCCACTGCCACCACCATGCGGGGGATTGGGTGGGGGTGGATTATCGCGATGTTGGTGACTTGGATGCTCTGAAGCGCGGGAACGACGGCTCCGACTAGATGCGATGGACGTGCTTGTAGCAGCTCGGGCTCGCTGGGCGAGCTCGACGGTTTGGCCCATAGCGGCGGTTAAATATGCTTTGATGTCTTCGTGAACCGCGTGGTTTTTTGGCGTGTCTGGTAATCGGTCCAGGTTGGCCATGGCAACGGCCACGTTGGCGCTTGGGGTCCTAAAAACTTGCCTATCGCCTACTCTGTCGAAGGCATTAGCCAGATCTCGAGGTCGGGGTCCCCTGTGACGTGCTTCTTCTTCTTCGGCCTCGCGCTGACGGCATCCGGCGCGGTCGGCGTTACGCTGTTCGTGAAGTTGCCGTTGCTCGTCAGTTTCTCCCACGACTACGGGCTCGTCATTGCTGACGTTGAGCACCATGTCGCCACGTCTTGGTGGGAACCTTGGGATCGGAGGGAAGCCCGGAGGATATGATAATGGATCCAGATCGTATTCGTCGTTGAGGTGTTCAACCTCGGTATGGACAGAGCGTGTAGATCCGGTACTGGAGTCGCCATCCTCGGGAAGTATATGAACAGAGCCTTCACGATGTTCTCGGACTCTGACCATGTTGACGGCGTTGCCTGGCGGTGGTCGGGGTATATCCAGGAAGCACACGTCTGAAGCGTAGTCTCGCTCCGTGGGACCCATAAACAGGTGAGGTGCACGATACGCATACTCGGAAGCAGCGTTTTTTAGGCTGTATGGGAGGGCCTGGCAAACTTGGTACTCAGAGAGCCTGAGGCCGGGTGTAGGAACCGGGCAAAGGCGTACCGTACGTCCTTTAGGGGTAGCGGTGACCACTAGATCTGTATCAAGCCGTGTTGGGCGGCGAGTCCGAGCTTGTCGGATAGATCTGTTGTGGTGAAGAAATACCTGGTCGGTAGATTGATTTTGGATCGAATCTACCAAGGTCAGGGTTTGTGAGAGCTTGTGGCCGACTTGGTTGATAGCTTCGATCAGGTCGGTGTTGTCGATCACCCTTCCTTTGTAGCGGGGAAGTGGTCGACAGGTTGTCGGCGTGGTTGGAGCCGTTGCCGGGGTGGTCGGAGCCGTAGCCAGCATGGTCGGAGCCGTAGCCGATGAAGATGTGGTCGACGCAGATCGAATCTGCGCCTCCTCCGTGGTAGTGGCGATGAAGCTGTTGACACCAGTAGTCCAGGTGATCTGGCCGACGGTGAACGAGAGACCGTCCGCCACGGCCGCGGAGTCGGGGATGATGACCATCTTGCTCGCCTGGGAAGCTGTACGCACACCCCCTACCTGGCGCGCCACTGTCGACGAAACCTGGTCGGCAGTCTACCAAGGGGTATGCCCAAGGTAGTGATTTATCGGTAGACAGGTGCGCAAGCTACGAACTAGATGGTGACGCAAGACACAACGAGGTTTTTATCCAGGTTCGGCCGCTGTGAGGGCGTAATACCTACGTCCTGCGTCTGATTTGTATTGCTGTGTATAATGAGATGTGTTTTGAGGGGGTCCCCTCCCCGCCTTATATAGTCCGGAAGGCAGGGTTACAAATCTGGAAACTAATCCTGCCCGGTTACAATTGCCATAGCTGGCCGGATAAGGATTCCTATTCTAACCGACCAGGATCTTGCTTGATCTCCAAGTTTGCTTTCCTTGCTTGCGTGGGGCGCCGAGCAGATCGACTGGGCCACGTGTTATCTTCTGATGGGCCGGGCCTACTGGTCTGGGCCAGCCCAAGTCTAGCCATAGGGGTATAGGGGTTAATACCCCCACAACCGCGTCAACACAGCTCTCCGCGATAGCCATCAGGTTTATCAAGGATGTCTAAATTTGTAAATGATGAAATTGTAGGGACTTCGCAATTCTAAATTTTCTACTCCTAGCAAATAAAAAGTAAACTTTAACACAACTTTTTTGTTGTATTGAAAAGAAAAACAATCAGATCTCTTATAACATAATCAAAGATTAGATGAATCAAACTATTACAAATTTACAACTAAGGAAATCCCTGGGATTGACTTGCATGGACAGCATTACATATGAATGCTACCGTGATGAACATGATCCAGATAAAAGTAACTAACTCATGTTACCTAGCAGAACATCAAGGTCAAACATTTGAGGCCATCATCTAAGTGAGGCTCAACTACCAAATTAGAAACGATATATACTTCAGTGAACCAACAAACAATTGTTTGGGCTGCTAGAAATGTCATAAAAATGCCTATTTATTGTGCAAATAAGATTTCAGGTAAAACAAACATCATCTTTTGCCATCTCAACAATCTGAGTTACTGAATGAGGGGGGCAAAATGCTCTAGAATAGTAAAAATTTTGGTATGAATAGATCTGACCATTGCATCCCCCAAAGTGTTTATGAATTTAAACTTTAGTCTTTTTTCTTCTCGTTCAAGCAGTATGGAGAAAATTCACCGAATCAAAAGTTTTCAGTGGCTCTTGTTTCCAAAATCTGATATAACCACCAGGGGCGGACCCAGTAAAGGACATGGGTGTACATTTTTACAAAGCAATCGAAGTTAGTAGGCATAATACATGCATATACACCTGTAATTAGATTCAGATCCGATTACAAATAGTATATTTGGGTCTGGGCGCACTGTTTTACCTACGAATTACGTTAAGGTTTGGGCAAACGGCTTCGCACAGCAGGAAGGGAGGACCAAGGGGAGGGAATACCTGGTGTCCTGGTGGTGCTCGTCGCCGGCCACGGTGGCGAGTGGCGAAGTAGGACAGCAGCGACGGTCGCGGGGACACCGGGGCTGCAGAGGGCGGACGCCGCGCCGGAGCTGGTCGCGAGGACGCTGGGCCCCAGCCCCCAGGTGGTGCTCGACCGAGCGCAGTCTCCTCTCCGGGTTGCGGCGCGGCGAGCGGATGGAGGAGATCAGCCGCGGGCGAGACGAGTTCAGGCGGCGGACCAAGGGTATAAAAAGCAAATTAATACTGAAATATAATCACACTGTAGGCATAAGCACAAAATGACTGTATTATTACATCTAGAAGCCATAATACGGACAAATTTTAATTGCAATGAATCTTTAACTGAAATAACACGTTACAACCACAACGGAACAGCTCCCTTTGCTTTTCCAATCACAACAGTCAAAAGACTGCTAGCAGAACTGAAAGGTCCAGGCCTTCTGGACAACATGATTAAAAAAGGTTATGGTATAGATTAAAGTTATGGTATTTTACGATTAAATATTTTTATGCCTTACAACGGAAAGAAAAATCAAAAGGTTATACTCCCTCTATTCTAAATTGTAAATCCTTTTAGCTTTTCAAGATAATATATATTTTTTACTATGTATTTAGACACAACGTGTATGTAGAAGCGTAGTAAAAGTTACGTATCTAAAAAAAAGTCCGAACAACCTACGATTTGGGACAATATGAGTATTTTAATTCGTTATTACATACTTAATAGAACATTGTCATGATCATCATAAAATAAATTATAGCCACTAAAATTTATGAAAAAGGTAAAATATAAATAAATATATAACATTTTTGTCCTTATATTCTATTAAGGTCTGATAGTTTTTTTTTCTTCTCTCGTTGCAATGCACGGACGTACAGGAAATAAAAGAGATAAAGAGTAATAGCAGAAAATATGATATGACAGCCTGAGCCTTTTATTCATAAGTAATTAACGAGTTCCATTACATTTGAGATGTGCACACAACTTTTAGGCGTAAGCCACAGAGCAAAACGAGTAGCACTAGATCTTCTCTGTGTACCAATCAATCAAAGGGACGGTTTTGTTCCCAGCACTGATCTATCATAACAAATCTTAGACAATTATGACATTGAAACTTAATTTTTTTTAACTAGTTATCAACTAAACACTTATGATCAAACTTAACTAAGGTGAAATGTGTCCAAAAGAATCCTGAGCCAAGAACGTTGACCATATTTTTGGCTGGCTCGAGGAAGCAGAGGATATATATAGCTGGCAAGCAGCCGTCACTGGGACGGATCAAGAACGCAGCCAGCAAAGACGACGGCGCCGGACACCTCCTCCATGATAAAGAACGCGAAGGGATGGTCGGCGACGAAATCGACAGTCTTTGGTGGAGGGCCAGGCGGTGCAGCCCCCGGCGCGGGAAAGCCGACGTACGTCACAGCTGCAGCCTCCGTGCCTTCCTCGTTCAGCTCAATGACCGCCTTGTGGCAGACCTTGTCTATCTTGGGCGACACGCCGGCATAGCCTCTTCTCTCGGCCATGTCGGTCAGGTCGGTGGCACCTTCGTCGCGAGGGTCAAGCGTGGCCTCGAGCCCCATCTCCCGGAGGGCGTCGGTGAGGTCGCTGTCGAAGGACATCTTGAACCTGGGCAGCCGGAGCTTGCGGACACAGACCTCCCTCCAGGGCAGGTGGTCGTGCAGGAACGCCGGGCCGGACGCCGCGAGCTTGTCGACGAGGCTCCACAGGCCGTCGCGTGCGTCCGGAAGGAAGACGCACAGAGAGTACCAGGCGACGCCGCCACGGCGCGCGACCTTCGCCATCCGCATCCCGCCGCCGAAGGCGGGGAAGGCCAGGGGTGCTTGGTACGGCAGCTTGAGCACCATGAACCCGCCGTGCACGGCGACGAGGTAGCTGCCGCAGTCGCGCATCAGCGGCGTTTTCACGGCGGTGCCGTCAAGGAGGTAGAAGTCCTCCACCTCGGTGCAGCGCTCGTCGAAGGGCGTCACCCACTTGCCCTTGAAGTAGATGGCGTTGACGAGCATCAGGCCGGTCTCGGCGTCCACGGAGCCATGAGGAAGTACGTCGGTGATGAGCCCTTTGGTAGCCTCCGAGACCCAGCGGTTGATCTCCTGCCGTGCTTCCTCTGCCTGCGTTGCATATTGGTTAACAAGCTTGATGCGGACGGGGATCATCGGGCATGTAATCGCCGATCGACGGCGGACGGAGGTTGAAGAAGAACGCACGTACGCACCTTTGTCTTGAAATCCACGGCTCGCACGTCGGCCTTGAAGCACTCGACGGCGGTCGCCCTGAACGCCGGCTTCAAGACCATCTCGTCGTCGTGCCAGACGCCGCACGCGGACGCGATGAGCGGCCCGCCGGACCCGGAGCCATCGCCGAGCGCGCCACGGATGAGGTCGGCGAGGTCGTCGCGCGACGCGGAGCCTAGCAGGGCGAGGAGCTCGTCCAGGGCGGCGCCCCGTGCCCCGGCCGCCACCAGAGCCAGCGCGGCATAGATGGACAGCGGCGAGAAGACGAGGTTGCCGTCCGCGGTCGCTCTTGTTGGCGGTGAGCTGCTTCGCGAGGCGAAGCGCCAACGACGTGAGCCCGGCGCTGGCTGCGGAAACGCGCTGCGTGTCAGCCTCCGTGGTGATGGCGGTGGGGAACCGCATGGCGGTGTGCTTGGGTTCTTTGTGTTCTTGTAGATGGATCGATGCGAGGAGGACGGCACGTACCGACGTACGGCGAGGCTCTATTTGTAGGACGGATTGACGAAAGCGCGCGTGTATACATGGAAAGGATTATGATTCTGACCGAACCTACTACGAGTATTGTTTAGAATCCTGGACTCTTTATTACTACCAAACAGTTTCCAGCTTCCCTCTTCTATATTCTATAGGCTATAAGCTGCACATTGATTAGGTGAGGTTGGCCAAGAAATTCCATATGCACGGAGCCGGAGGTCGGCGGGGCCTGGAGGCGGCGGCAGCTTAGCAGGTTGGGAACGAGAACATCGGCCACGTTCCCGTTCTCACGTTCCACGTTCCGGGAACGTCTACGTCCTGGGAACGAGAATGTTTCCGTTCTCACGTTATAAAATGACATCCCAAGTTGAAATGGGAACATGGCTGCTAAGGGCGGCAGTTCTGTGCACGGCCGCCTCCGGCCCTCCTCCACTTCTTGTAAACTGACAAAGTTTCCTTTGGTTGCATTGCATGCAGGCTGGCCGTGATCAAGTATTGCATTCTTGCTAGCTATCGCTATTTCCGTGGGCAACTCACGGTCACGGATGAGACAAGGTGGTGGCGTGGTGCAGCGCAGCATGTATCGGTAGGCTGTAGCTTAGGTTTTTGCTCCTCACCGTGGATGGCGGCCGGCCATTGAGGAAGGCTTTTGTTATGGAAATAGCTAGCGTCCGGACGTCTGGCGCTAGGACGCGTCCGGTCGTAGCTCCCAGCCTGTGATTCCACTCGTCCGGTGAAATTACCAACCCGCAACAGAAAAACGATTCGAGCGAGCACGTCTGTCCCCGTGTAATGGAACGAAGCGCACGCGCCACTCGCGACGGCCCATCCCCGCTACGCCGCCATTCTCCCCGCCGCGCTCCGTCCCCCGCCGTGTCCCGCTCACCTCCGTGCCCGTCTCTGCCGCACCCCATCCCTATTGTGCCCCCAATGTCGTGCACACATATGCAATATCCAGATTTACTTTTAAAACATCCAGATGCAACAATTGCAACATACAAAAAAAGACAGATGAAACACTTCAAAATATGCGTCTGAAACACTTGCAAAAACACCTGAAAACACTTGAAACCATTGCAACTTATATGTGAAACATATGTAACATCATGAAACATTGGGAACAGATGCTTGCAACATATCTCTGAAACACATGCAACATCCCGATCTACTTTTGCAACATCCAGATGAAACACTTACAACATCCAGATGACACACTTGAAACACTTGAAACATATGCTTGCAATGCGCTTTCAACACAATGTCACCTTGCTGCTTGGACGAATGGACGCTCGTCGTTGCGGAGCTCGATGCTGGCGCGAAGGTCGGCGGCGGCGCATGGAGCTCGCCGGCCCTCCTGCGATTCTCCTACGCCTGCTCGTGGCCTAGGCTCGCGCCCATGGGCGGCGGCCTTGTTGCTGCTACTCCAGCACCGCTACTCGCTTGGTCGCAGTCGTCCAGTGTCGTCCGCTCGCGGGGGAAGGTGCGCGTCACAGCCGGCCATGCATGGGGTGCGGCATGGTGGGGGGAAGGGCACGACACGAATGGGGACAGGGCACGATTGGTGAAGGGGCTGCGGTGGGGTGGACGGATGAGCAACCAAGTCGCGACGGTGGGGATTTTTTTGGGAGGCCGGTCCAGTGCGGACTGGGAGCCGTGTCCGCACGGGATGGACACCCGTGGCTGAGCATTCCTGTTTTGTTATTGCTGCTTCGCTGGAATGTTGTGTACTTCCTCAAACGTACGCCTCTTTTGAATCTGTTGTTGGAATCTCTAGTTCCTCTACTCAAGCTCCAGCTCATCAGGGTTGCCAAGCACGAATGTCGCGAAAGAGCAACTAAGTTTCATGTATGCTTCAGTAGCTGTTTGTGTAGGTAAAAACATGAGCTCACCCTTATGGACACACGCACCCACACTTGAATTGTAAGCACATTCAAAAAGTTGACCTCGCATATCTCGAAAATGATAAAATCACCATAGGTGTCACATCTGTCGATGGACACACTGCCTACTAAGAAATATTATCGTTAATTTTCTAAATAATTCTAAGAAAATACAAATATCCGTGTCAAAGTCGACGACTTTAACTCAGCTAGATAGGTTCTACCAATAAAAACCTTAATTACACTCATTGTTTGATGTACATAAATCATGAGATTAAAAGGACATTGATCAGATTCGTCAAGGCTCAAGAGCATGTTAAAAGAATCTTAGATTTGTCCCACTCCAGATCATATTACTTAATTTTGAGTCATCCACATTAAGTCCATGGGCTCTCCAAGGTCAGAGGCAACACTTTAGCGTGGGTGGGAGTCCTAGTCTCCATGTTGATGTCATGCGTCTAAATTAAATTGAATAGTTGTTTTAGGTCATGCCCAATGCTAGAGTGTGAATGATGGTCTCGAGTGCCACATCTGCAGTTCTGCACCTAGGGTGTGTTTAGTTCGCGAAAATTTTTGGCTTTGGCTACTGTAGCACTTTCGTTTGTATTTGTCAATTAGTGTCCGATCATGGACTAATTAGGCTCAAAAGATTCGTCTCGTGGTTTTCTACCAAACTGTGTAATTAGTTTTTTTTTCGTCTACACTTAATGCTCTATACATGTGTCCAAACATTCAATGTGATGGGAAATCTTGAAAATTTTTAGGAACTAAACATGGCCCAAGTATCTAGATCAGGACGTCTAGTATCTTTGCAGGTGGTCAGAGTGACCTGCAGAGACAGCGAAAGCTTGGTCTGACAAAAGCATGAAGCATTTGCTTAAGCGCACGACGTGAAGACAGAGAGAAACCAAGAGACTGAGAAACATATGGATGATTTGCTAAAAAGCAAAAAAGTGACTTCATACAAATACGCAGAGAGAGGTGGTAGGACTAGTAGTTTGCACCGTGAAAATTGTAGGTCTTAGACCTTGACATCGACATGAACAACTACTTTTTTTATGAGGCTAATAACGTTTTGTAGGTGCATTGGGCTTGGCCTCATAGGTGGAGTGGCGAATCCAGCCCGAGAATTCACCTAGGGCGGACTTATACTCTAAAATTTTCGCTAGCAATGACAAATTATGTTTTGGGCAAAAATTGTAGAACAACCAACCAGAATCGAGATGATACCTTTTAATAATGGAAGTATCAATAATAGATGTTTTAATCAATAGAAAATGAAGTACAGAACCTGTCATTTTTATAGACAAGTCAATTAGAAAATGACATTAATCATAAAAATATTGAAGAATGTAAAAAGGACATCTAGACATACCTTTCCTAAAACACTAAGAACATCGAGGCCGCTTTGGAGGTGGTAAACTCATCTTCCCATCTTTCATGGATTGGAAAGTCCTCTTGATTTTCTCAGGATAAGTCCTCTAAAAATCTCCTTCCCAATGTAGCAGAAAATCAAATCATTAAGCACTGTTTAAACGAACCACATCTCCAGTTTCATCTCCTCCAACACCCACAACGGCTTTCATCTGCTCCCCATCCATCACCAAAATCTTAAAATTCCCAAATCAAAAAATCACCAAATGAGTGAATAACCAAATTCTCAAAGCAGTAAAGCACTGAAGTAGTGAAGTCTGAAGCAGCCAAGCAGGCTCAAGCAGGGCCGGCTGGGGCTCGCTACCTGCTACCTGGTGGACAGGAAGAGTGGCAGCACCGTGGCCGAGCGGCAGCGGCCGGCTGGTTTGGGGGCTGGCCGGCTGGGGGCTGGGGCGGGGTCACGTCGCCGGATCCGGATCCGTCGGCGGCCGGAGACAGTGAGGCGGCGAGCAGTGACGGCGAGCCCGGAGGGCGGAGCGGAGGCGACGTGCGGCGGAGCGGGTCAGCGCGGTGTGCGGCGTGCGGCGACCGGCGAGTTGCGCGAGAGTGAGGTAAGCTGCGACCGTGAGAGTACGTGACGTTGACACCTAATTGGGCGCCGTCGAACTGCTGTTGGGCCTTGTTTGGGCCAATACGAGAGCGACCGCGGCCCACGACACCTCAGCTCTGCGCTCTGCCTCGCCCTCGCGGAAGAAAACCAGCGCCGCTTCTTCGCCGCCTTCGCTGGTCCCGCTGTTCGGCTCAAACTCCGGCGACCTCCAGGGGTGGGGATATGGTGCCCGGCCAAGGGGACCTAGGGCGGCCGCCCTAGCTCGCCCTAGTGGTGGCTCCGCCTCTACCGTATTAGAGCAACCTATATATAAGTAATATAATGGTTTTTCTCACACAAAAGTGGCTCCAAAAATAGCTCTAGTTCCTGCTCTTTCGAACGAGCGGCTTCTCTGGAGCCTTTTTAAAAAAATGTTCTTTTAGTTGTGAAAAAACTATAAAATGTCTATAATACCTATCTATTTTGTTTTCCTTCATTTTTTTCTCACCTCTTATTTCTCTTTTTCTCATCTCTTATTTCTCTCTACTCCTCTCTCTCTCCTTACTTTTATCCACGCACCTTCCCCACGACCCCATTGTAAGCATTGGCCTCGAGCAGTCAAGCCTGTAACAGAACCGGCCAATTATACGAGATTAAGTAAGAAAATCACCCGCCAGAACAGACGATTTAGCAAACTTAAGCCCGTATAACCCGGTAGTCCGTGAAATCACGAAGGATTTCAAACCAACTCGCACACCAGCCAATATCGTAATAAGTTTAGCGGTCACCATCACCTATTACATAAAAGTTCGCATCACAGATACATCAGAGTTTAAACATAGTTATTACAAACCGAGTTCAAGTAAAAGTAGCGGAAGCAATAGTTCAAATCCACACACACTCACACGGAGTTCGAAATAAAGTGCCAGCTGATGATCATCTCCAACAAAAGCATTAGATGAGACATAAGGAACGACCATTGCCCATGGTCCTAAGCATCACCCATCGCAGGATAAAGGCAGTTGATACAGTAGCCGTAGTACATCTGCCCATCTGCAACAAGTGGGAACAAAACCCTGAATACGAGAAGGTACTCAGCTAGACTTACCCGACACAACCAAAAATAAAGTGACACCAAGGATTATGAAGGGCTTTATAGTGGTGTAGCTGACTCATTTGCAAAAAGGCATTTTTAGCATTTTAAGAATCTTTTCCAAAAGCATTATGTCAAGTTAATCATCATTAACCTGTCGGCTACATTTGCACCTATGCTAGAGCAAGCATATGATTAAGCAATTAATGATAACCAATGATCATTATCAACTTCCATAATGTCATACCCATTATAACCATCCAAGTGTTCCATCAACATTACTACGATGTTGTAACTCAAGTCAAGTGTTCACTATCCAGTGAACGATGACGATTCGAATCGATTATTAATCAGCTGGTAATTTATTTCTCACACAAATCTCACTCACCCGCTAAAGTGAGATATTGGTCACCGAGTCAACTATCCAGGTAAAGTCTCGAGTTTGCCAGGAACCACATGTACCCGGGGGCCGCCCGACTGCCCTTTGGCCTTATCATTGCGCCCCCGTGTCCTACCACACCTGCTCCGGTACAGTGCGCTGCGGGCAATCCACTCGGCCCGAATAATCTCCCAATATCGCGGTCGAAAGGTACGTTATTCGGCCAGCTAAATGTGAGGCATGCGTTAAACATGACTCGAGGCCCAACAACGGTCGGTCCTTAATCGACACAGACGGAAATCACTACAATCCGAAACCCTGTAAGTTTTCGTCTGGTCTCAACTTCACATTAACACTTAGTTATCCCATGACGATATAATTATCCAAGCAGATCCAGGTAACCACCTATAGCTCGCAGGTGACAGGAAATCACCCGACTTCTACCGGTCTAAGCCAGCTAAGCATTGACTCGACTGCGAATACCAGGGTAACAAGGATATAGTATAACAAAGGTAAACAAGGTGTAATGCAGCAACGGTTGCAAACAACTCCTGAACGTAATGCATCAATTTAAGTAAAGCATTAATTAAATATTTGCAAACCGGGAGAGAAATGCTCCGGGGCTTGCCTCTCTCGAAGGAACTCGGGCGATGATCGGGGCACTCCTGAAGTTCCTCAACGTCCTCCTCGTCGGCCTCGGGCACCTCCTGTGGCTGCACCTCGAGCTGCTCTTCCGGCTCCTCGGGTACTACGACCGGATTCTCTGCTTGCGATCCTGTATGATGCATGTGCGTAAGTGCTTATGCAAAAGGTGCATCGGATGAAATTGCACTTAATGATTATGCTTGCATGCAAGGTAGATGAACATGATTAGCTTTATTAGGTAGAGTAGAAGTAAAATTCTTCTACAAGATAGTTAACATCATCCAAGAGCATGTATTATAAGCACATGTCATCTACTGCATTCTCTTCTACTACTAACTACCATATAGCCACACATAAGTATTGCTGCACTAATACTACAACCACTGTACTAACATGCTAATTCACCACATCAAGTTAAAACGCTTCAAAGATACACCAAAGACAACAAATTAACTATTCATGCATAAAGCAAGATTTAATTAAACCCTAATTAACACTAGGTTTGAATAGCAACATCTATTTTGACAACACAGAAAAATCTGAGAAAATTACAGTAGCATGGTACTGCTCTAAGTAGACTACCATAAAATTTTCATGGCATTTGGATAAGTAAAATAGCCTACACAAAAATGACAAGCTATGGCATAAATATGAGCATGAAAATACTTTGTACTATGAAAAGTATCAAACAACAGATTTAGCATTTTTCCTATGTTCTATATAGTAAATAATCACTGTACAAAAATTATTACATGCATGTTTTATACAAATTTTGCTCTCTAGCAAAAATAACAAAAATCAGCCATAAATAACACTAGAACTAGACATCACTATTTTCCTACTGAATATGCATGACATATATTTTTCATGTAAAGTACATCACTAAAGAAGATTAACAAAACTAGAATCATATTTTTCTGAGCTTCCTATGAATTATTATGCATTTCTTAAGAAAACAGCAATTTCAAGAATTAAATAAATCTCCACAGAAAAGTATCACAAAATCAACATGCAATATTTTTAAACTATAGATCTACTCCTAAGAAGTCTACCAAAATTTATTTCATAATTTTTGGAGCCAAAATGAGCACGTTATGATTTTCCAAAGCATTTACATAAATTCTAAAAATCATTTTCCAATTCCTTTTAAAAATCAGCCGCAGAAAATGCTGAGTGCACCCGGTGCAGTGCACCCGCAGGCGCTGGCAGCTGGGGTCTGCGGTCAACCGGCCCCACCCGTCAGCCAGGCTAAGACGGGGCGGCGCTGACCGGCGGACTCTCGCCGACGGCGAGGTCTCCGGCCAGACCAAGGTCACCTTGCTGACCACCTCAACCCCGTGAACTCGATGGCGCACACGCGGTGGCCAACGGAGCTCGGGAGACCGGTCACCGCCGTCCATGGCGGAGCGGCGGCGCGGGTGGTCGCCGGCCGGCCATTCCCGACCCCAAAATGGTCACCGGAAGGCTGCTCGAGCATCGGTGAGCTGAGGTGAGCAAGATGCGCGCATAAGAAGGAGAGAAGGTGGGGGCGGAGAGGAGTAGCCCACGGAGCGGGAATCTCCGGCGAGCTCAGCCATGCTCCGGCGAGCAATACCCGTCGAAGGGGGCCTTACCACGGGAAGCTGGTGCAAGCACGGGCTACGCGAGGGAGAGGCGGAGCTCGGAGGAAGATGGAGGCGGCGGTGGTGCACTGCGGTGGCCGGAACGGCAACGCCGGCGAGCGCGCGCGCGGGCGATGGCGGAGGAGAGTCGCTCGGCTTGCTCTGCTGCCGTGGAGAAGCGAAGGGAGAGAATGAGAAGCGAGCCGAGGAGCGGACGCGGTGCGGAGGGAGTAGGCGGGCGCGTGGGGTGCGGGGGCCACCCGACGGCCAGGTGCTCGCCGGCGCCGGCGCATGGCGGCCACGGGGCGCGCGGCCCCTGCCGCGGTCGGGACGCGGCGCTGGCGCGCGGGAGCGGGAGGGAGGCGAAGCCAAGCGGGCCGGGCGGCTTCGGCCCGTGGGCCGAATGGGAGACGCGGCCCAATAAGGTGAAAAAGAATTTTTCAATTTCTACTTTCAAATAAATTTCAAACAACAACTTCAAATCAATTTTTGAGCAAGTAAATGGCATTTTCTGGAAATGGCCCAAAAATGAAAGTTGCTTAGAATTTAATTCTCTACAACTTTTATTAAGGGACCAACTCAAAATTCTGCATAGATTTTGAACTAGAATGTAAAAGCTAAATATGAAGGGTTTTTAACCATTTTTAGGAATATTTTTAAAAGCAAAATTTGACAAAACTTTGAATACCAAAGTTGCTCCAAATTGCATGTGAAACAATTTTAAATTCTTTACACTACCCAACATGCATGTTTATTAACCTAACAAGCATAATCATGTTTTACACAAACGATTGTAACATCAATGTTTCAAGGTCCCGTTTCAATCATTATTTCATGCAATGTTAATGAATGTGTGACAATGCTTATGCTCATGATTTGTAGGTGCTAAATGCATGCGTAACACCGGGGTGTTACAGCCCTCCCCCCTTATCAAAATCTTGTCCCGAGATTTTGAGTTACGAACCATTTGTTATAAAAATCTTCATAAGCTTTTTGTAGATATTCTCCCGTTTCCCAAGTTGCATCACCCTCATCATGATGACTCCATTGTATCTTGTATATTTTCACCACACTATTACGAGTGGCACGTTCTTTAGTGTCCAAAACTCGGACCGGTTGCTCACGATATACCAAATCTGACTTGAGTTTAATGTCTTGAGGTTCTATTCTTTCTTCCGGAACACGCAAACACTTCTTGAGTTGTGATACATGGAAAACTGGGAAGACGGTACTCATTGTTTCAGATAACTCTAACTTGTAGGCTACTGGACCTCTTCTGTCCAAGATCTTGTACGGTCCCACAAATCTGGCGGCAAGCTTTCTTCGGACTCCAAACCGTTTCTTCTTCATTGGCGTGGCCTTCAGGTACACATAGTCACCAACTTCAAACACAAGCGGCCTCCTTCTCCTATCTGCATAACTTTTCTGACATGATTGGGTAGCTTTCATATTTTGTTGAATAATATGAACTTTCTTCTCGGCCTCTTCTACAAAGTCAATACCATAATACCTTTTTTCTCCTGGCTCGATCCAATTCAGTGGTGTTCTGCATTTTCTGCCATACAAAGCTTCGAATGGGGCCATCTTAATACTTTCTTGATAACTGTTATTGTAAGCAAACTCAGCTAAGGGTAACCATGATTCCCATGAACCCTTGGAAGACAATACACAAGCTCTCAACATATCCTCTAGAACAGCATTAACCCGTTCAGTCTGACCATCTGTCTGGGGGTGATAAGCAGTACTACGGATCAAACTAGTACCTAGACCTTTATGCAAATGTTCCCAAAAGTGAGCCGTGAACTGTGGCCCTCTATCAGACACTATAGTCTTTGGTATACCATGCAATCTCACAATTCCTGCAATGTATTTTGCGGCATATTGAGGTGGTCGGAAATCTGTCTTGATAGGTAGAAAGTGAGCTGTTTTGGTGAGACGATCCACGATTACCCAAATTGAATCATGTCCTTTCTGAGTAGTGGGCAAACCCGAGATGAAATCCATACTTATATCATCCCATTTCCAACTAGGTACGGACAAGGGTTGCAACAAACCGGCAGGTTTCATATGAATAGCTTTCACTCTACAACACGTGTCACATCTAGCAACATAGGCTGCAATTTCTTTCTTCATCTTTGTCCACCAATAACGAGGTCTCAATTCTTGGTACATCTTACTACTTCCAGGATGGATGGATAGCTTAGAAAGGTGAGCTTCATCCATAAGCTTATTCTTAAGTTCTCGATCCTTGGGTACAACAAGACGGTTGTCAAACCATAACACGCCCTGTTCATCCACTTTAAAGTGCTTAGATGGCTCTTTTTCAATTTTCTTTTTGATGTGAAATATCCCTTTGTCTGTTTTCTGGCCTTCTATTATCTTACTCTCCAATGAGCAACTGATCTGAATACTATGTAACACAGCAGGGTGCATCAAATTGAACCCATCGTCGAGTAATGGTTGCGCATTCAGGCAATGTGACTTCCTACTCAAAGCATCTGTCACTATGTTGGCTTTTCTAGGATGATACTGCACATTCAAATTGTAATCTTTGATTAATTCTAACCATCTTCGCTGTCTCATGTTTAGCTCTGGTTGGGTAAAGATATACTTGAGACTCTTGTGATCTGTGAAGATATTGCACACATTACCAAGCAGATAATGTCTCCAAATCTTTAGTGCATGTACAACTGCAGCAAGTTCAAGATCATGTGTCAGATAGTTGGCCTCGTGCTTTCTCAACTGACGCGAGGCATAAGCAATGACTCTTCCTTCTTGCATAAGAACACAGCCCAATCCAGTTTTCGATGCGTCGCAAAACACATCAAAAGGTTTCTCTATGTCCGGTTGTGCTAGAACAGGAGCAGTGGTTAACAGTTTCCGCAATTTGTGGAAAGCTACTTCACACTCCTCTGTCCAAACGAACTTGTGATCTTTCTGTAGCAGACTTGTCATTGGCTTGGCAATCTTCGAGAAATCTAGTATGAAACGGCGACAGTAACCAGCTAATCCTAGGAAACTTCTAACCTCAGACACTGTGGTCGGTGCCTTCCAATCCATAACCTCTTGTACCTTACTCGGATCTACTGAAACTCCATTTTCTGACAGAATATGACCAAGAAAAGGAACTTTCTTCAACCAAAATTCGCACTTGCTAAATTTGGCATACAACTTATGATCTCTAAGTCTGGTCAAGACGATTCTCAGATGCTCTTCATGATCCTTTTCGTTTTCTGAGTACACCAGAATGTCATCAATGAATACAACTACAAACTTATCCAGTTTTGGCATGAAAACCATATTCATCATAAACATAAAGTATGCAGGAGCATTTATCAAGCCAAAGGACATGACAAGATACTCGTACAACCCGTATCTGGTGGAAAATGCGGTCTTCGGTATATCTTGTGGCCTAATCTTGATCTGATAGTAACCGGATCTCAAATCTATCTTGGAGAACACTTTGGCCTTGGCTAACTAGTCAAACAGAACATCAATATGAGACAAGGGATATTTATTCTTGATGGTTACAGCATTAAGTGGCCTATAATCCACGCACATTCTCAATGTGCCCTCCTTCTTCTTATTCATGAACAAGGCAGGACACCCCCATTCAGACTTGCTGGGTCGGATAAACCCCTTTTTTAACAACTCCTCTAGTTGTTTCTTTAGCTCAGCTAATTCATCCGGAGGCATCCGATAGGGTCTCCTCGAAATCGGAGCTGTCCCCAGAACTAACTCAATTCCAAACTCAATGTCCTGATTTGGCGGAAGACCAGGTAACTCATCTAGGAACACATCTGGAAACTCACACACTACCGGAATCTGGTGAATAGGAGTAACTTCTGTAGCACATGTCACACTTATGAGGTCCGTTCTCCGAGGCAATGGTACTTGGAAAGTACCCTCACCCTGGGGATCCTTAAGGGTAAGTACTCGACTCCCTGTATCTAGGACTGCCCCTAATCTTTCATCCAATTCATCCCTATAATCACATCCAGAACTAGTCCAGGCATAACTATCAAGTTCACTCTAAACTTTTTGTTACCTAATTCAAGGGTTGCCCCTCGAACCATCCGATTGGTCAAAACATCAGCCCCTACTGAACTTATACGGTAACCATAACCTAGTTCCGTGTATGGTTGATTATACTTCCGTGCAAATGCTTGACTCATAAAAGAATGCGATGATCCAGAATCAAATAGAACAACTGCAGGGTGTTGGTTAACAGAAAACTTACCAGCGGTCACGGGCTCTTCCTCAGGAATCTCATCCACAGTGGTGTGGTGCAGACGAGCAGGATAGGTCTGTTGCTTCTTCCTAGGCGGATAAGGACAGAACTTTAAAAAGTGGCCTGGTTGATCACAATTGTAGCATGGTCCCCTCACTGTACCAACAGATCCTACAGCTCCCTTCGAGCTGCCCTGTCCCGCAGTTGTGGCTATCTTGGCTGGCTGCACTGCCATCTTATACGGCTTCTGTGGTCCCTTGTAGTTCTGAGTTTTCTGCTGTGGTGGCCTGAATCTTGCACCAGGTGCGGGCGGGCGATAAGCAGAACGATTAGCCATGGGGACTCTTGGCTGTGATGGACCTGACTCAAAGGCCCTTTTGCGAGTCTTGGATGCAGTGTACATATTGTTATTCTTCTCTTGTTTCAGGCAATCACTGATGAAGTCATTGAATCTGGTGCGGGTATTGGTACCCACATGCTTCATCATCTTTGGATTCAGTCCTCTCTTGAAACTGGCAATTTTCTTAGCATCTGTGTCAACCATGTCAGGAGCATAACGACACAAGTTGTTGAAAGCATGCAAATACTGAGTCATGGTCTTGGTGCCTTGATTCAATGCTAGGAACTCTCCCAACTTCATTTCGACCAACCCGGGTGGAATATAAACTCCACGGAAGGCATCAGTGAACTCTCCACAAAATTTGGGCATTCGGAGGAAAGGTGGTGCGATGATGCTTCCACCACATTCCAGCTGGTCCCTGTAACTGATGTGCAGCATATTCAGTTTTCATAACTTCCGTTAGCCTCAACACACGGAACTTATCTTCTATGGTGTTGATCCATTCTTCAGCATCAAGTGGTTCTGCCGCTTCCTTGAATATTGGCGGCCTGGTGTCCATAAAATCCTTGAAGTTGCTATATTGATTTACCCCATTGCCACCACCCTGGTGGTTACCACGTTGAATATTGTTGGCAATAGTACGCAGAAAATCCTCCATGTTTTTCTGGGATTGTTCTGTATTACGCTGACTTCCGAGAAACTGTGCAAAGAACATCTCTGGAGTGAGCAGGGGAGGAGGTGGCAGATGTGGTTCATGGTGGGGCTCATTGTTGTTGACGTTGTTTCCACCACTATCACCTGCCCTAGCACCATTACCACCTGTCTCAGCGGCCTCATAAATGGTACGACGAGTGTTTATCATCTGCATATTTCAGCAACAAGTAATTATTGAGCGAAACTGTAATAATTGTGAGTGAATGAAAATTTATGTCGTACTGAATTTACTGGAGAGAATAAATTCATACAATAAAACAGAGGCACAATAATCACATCCCAATTAAAACAACATTGCTAATTAAATTACTTCAATGCAAACATCGTGTCCATTCCATCAAAATTGCCAGCATACATACACTGGACTTTTATGCATTCAGATATCGCATTACTAACCAAGTTCCAACATTATGCCAAGTCTCAGAAGTTCGAATCGAGATACATCAAGTTACATGCCGACAAAAGAAAGGTCATCGCGACAGGACCTAATCGCTAGCGCAAGGCAACTAGCCTACTCCTCGGGGCTGTCGTCGGGGTCGGAGACGTCACCATCGCCACTACATGAAGCTGCAGGCTCATCCTCGTCGTCGTCGTCGACGTCCATGCCAGCTGCGTCTGGAGGAGCATACGGGCCAACCCTGTTGTAGAGCGCGTGAAACTCCTCGTGCAAGTTGACGTTGTACTCCTCTAGCTCATCGACCCTCTGCCTCAGAAGGTCCCTCTCGTCCTAGGCTTCATTCCTCTCCTAAACCAACTGCTCAATCATGCGGTCTGCATTGTTGTTGGCCTGAGTCAACGTATGCACCCGCTGCATAGCACCATCACCTCTCTCTATAGCCTGGTCCCGCTGCAAGCTCATATCAGCCAACTGCTCCTGCAAGCTCGCTATAGCACATGCCTGCTTCTTCTTCTGCTTCCTTGCGTTGAGCTTATCATCACCACGCAAGCCAGTTAAAGTCCAGTAGGTGCACTCAAGACCCTCATAAGCTCTGATAGCTGCAAACATAGCACTCATAGCATGGTTGTCACTAGCCTGTCCCTCATCTGGACCTCTGACCAAGGCACTTCCCTGAGGCTGAATCCAAATAGCATCACGAGGATCATCCCTAGGAAAAGTGCCAGCTAGAGCTGCTGCAAGCTCATTGGGAAATCTGCTCATGATATCCCTGATGACACGGAAAGCCGCTCCCTCTGCACCCTCGACAGGAGTGCGACCCTCAAACTCCAAGTGCCAGCCATCCCACTCCGGAGCATCACCAAGAGCAGGAACTGCGATCTCCACCATTGCAATCCCATCCTCTGCCAACTGACTCTCATTCCAAGAGTACACCGGCTTCTGACCCTCTAGGTACCCCACATCATGGAGCACTCTCCAAAGCAAGGTCGGCATGCCAAACTCGCTCAGGAAGGTGTCCGTGCTACGGTGCTCCCTCGGGGCCAACTGGTGTCGGGGTGCTCTTCCTCCTGTGGACTTACGGGCGGTCTGCTTCGTGCGGGCCATCTGTAGCAAAAGTTTTTATTACCCCATGAGAACATATTTTAGGTGATACAATTTTTATCAAAATAAGATAATCAATTTATAAGGGGAGGAATGAATGACATGAATGAAATGCACAAGCAACATGATGTATGTACGTGCCGTACGTTCTCACAAACTTATGAAATAAATAAATTCTAGCGATATATTCGGTGGCATACAAACGATCCCTCATATACGTAACTAATACGTTCTACATGATAACGCTGTTATGTACCTGCAGAAGATTCATTTCAGCCCAAATCCAATGAATGCATGTAAGCAGTAAATTTATCTACACGCTTTACACGCATCCCCGGATACGCGTACAACGGTAGTAACTACCTGAACCATCGTCCTATTGACGGCATCGCCTCAACGGACGGAACAACCCACACATGGGATACCTTTGTAAAACATGCGTAGAACATGTAAATACTCCAGCATCATATAAGCATTCTCCCTAGATCGGCGGTGTATCCGATCATGCTCTCACAACTCACACTTACCGAGGGGTAGAGGCAATTGATCCATACATTACCACTCAAGTGAATGGCACTCATACAATAGCATGCCGTATGAGCAACGAATTAGAAATATGATGCAAGAACCCCAAGTCAGTACTTAATTAAGCCACCTAGAGTCCTTAACTAAGCATAAAGGATATGACCACTGGCACACTCTTTAGTTTTGAAATCACGTTTTTCAAACGCCTTTTTGTTTTAAATACACTTGTGAACAGTAACACGCTAAACCTTGCTCCGATACCAGCTGTAACAGAACCGACCAATTATACGAGATTAAGTAAGAAAATCACCCGCCAGAGCAGACGATTTAGCAAACTTAAGCCCGTATAACCCGGTAGTCCGTGAAATCACGAAGGATTTCAAACCAACTCGCACACCAGCCAAGATCGTAATAAGTTTAGCGGTCACCATCACATATTACATAAAAGTTCGCATCACAGATACATCGGAGTTTAAACATAGTTATTACAAACCGAGTTCAAATAAAAGTAGCGGAAACAATAATTCAAATCCACACAGACTCACACGGAGTTCGAAATAAAGTGCTAGCTGATGATCATCTCCAACAAAAGCATTAGATGAGACATAAGGAACGACCATTGCCCATGGTCCTAAACATCACCCATCGCAAGATAAAGTCAGTTGATACAGTAGCCGTAGTACATCTGCCCATCTGCAACAAGTGGGAACAAAACCCTGAGTACGAGAAGGTACTCAGCTAGACTTACCCGACATAACCAAAAATAAAGTGACACCAAGGATTATGAAGGGCTTTATAGTGGTGTAGCTGACTCATTTGCAAAAAGGCATTTTTAGCATTTTAAGAATCTTTTCCAAAAGCATTATGTCAAGTTAATCATTATTAACCTGTCGGCTACATTTGCACCTATGCTAGAGCAAGCATATGATTAAGCAATTAATGATAATCAATGATCATTATCAACTTCCATAATGTCATACCCATTATAACCATCCAAGTGTTCCATCAACATTACACGATGTTGTAACTCAAGTCAAGTGTTCACTATCCAGTGAACGATGGTGATTCGAATCGATTATTAGCCAGCTGGTAATTTATTCCTCACACAAACCTCACTCACCCGCTAAAGTGAGATATTGGTCACCGAATCAACTATCCAGGTAAAGTCTCGAGTTTGCTAGGAACCACATGTACCCGGGGGCCGCCCGACTGCCCTTTGGCCTTATCATCGCGCCCCTGTGTCCTACCACACCTGCTCCGGTACAGTGCGCTGCGGGCAATCCACTCGGCCCGAATAATCTCCCAGTATCGCGGTCGAAAGGTACGTTATTCGGCCAACTAAATGTGAGGCATGCGTTAAACATGACTCGAGGCCCAATAACGGTCGGTCCTTAATTGACACAGACGAAAATCACTACAGTCCGAAACCCTGTAAGTTTTCGTCCGGTCTCAACTTCACATTAACACTTAGTTATCCCATGATGACATAATTATCCAAGCAGATCCAGGTAACCACCTATAGCTCGCAGGTGACAGGAAATCACCCGACTTCTACCGGTCTAAGCCAGCTAAGCATTGACTCGACTGCGAATACCAGGGTAACAAGGATATAGTATAACAAAGGTAAACAAGGTATAATGCAGCAACGGTTGCAAACAACTCCTGAACGTAATGCATCAATTTAAGTAAAGCATTAATTAAATATTTGCAAACCGGGAGAGAAATGCTCCGGGGCTTGCCTCTCTCGAAGGAACTCGGGCGATGATCGGGGCACTCCTGAAGTTCCTCAACGTCCTCCTCGTCAGCCTCGGGCACCTCCTGTGGCTGCACCTCGAGCTACTCTTCCGGCTCCTCGGGTACTACGATCGGATTCTCTGCTTGCGATCCTGTATGATGCATGTGCGTAAGTGCTTATGCAAAAGGTGCATCGGATGAAATTGCACTTAGTGATTATGCTTGCATGCAAAGTAGATGAACATGATTAGCTTTATTGGGTAGAGTAGAAGTAAAATTCTTCTACAAGATAGTTAACATCATCCAAGAACATGTATTATAAGCACATGTCATCTACTGCATTCTCTTCTACTACTAACTACCATATAGCCACACATAAGTATTGCTGCACTAATACTACAACCACTGTACTAACATGCTAATTCACCACATCAAGTTAAAACGCTTCAAAGATACACCAAAGACAACAAATTAACTATTCATGCATAAAGCAAGATTTAATTAAACCCTAATTAACACTAGGTTTGAATAGCAACATCTATTTTGACAACACAGAAAAATCTGAGAAAATTACAGTAGCATAGTACTGCTCTAAGTAGACTACCATAAAATTTTCATAGCATTTGGATAAGTAAAATAGCCTACACAAAAATGACAAGCTATGGCATAAATATGAGCATGAAAATACTTTGTATTATGAAAAGTATCAAACAACAGATTTAGTATTTTTCCTATGTTCTACATAGTAAATAATCACTGTACAAAAATTATTACATGCATGTTTTATACAAATTTTGCTCTCTAGCAAAAATAACAAAAATCAGCCATAAATAGCACTCGAACTAGACATCACTATTTTCCTACAGAATATGCATGACATATATTTTTCATGTAAAGTACATCACTAAAGAAGATTAACAAAACTAGAATCATATTTTTCTGAGCTTTCTATGAATTATTATGCATTTCTTAAGAAAACAGCAATTTCAAGAATTAAATAAATCTCCACAGAAAAGTATCACAAAATCAACATGCAATATTTTTAAACTATAGATCTACTCCTAAGAAGTCTACCAAAATTTGTTTCACAATTTTTGGAGCCAAAATGAGCAAGTTATGATTTTCCAAAGCATTTACATAAATTCTGAAAATCATTTTCCAATTCCTTTTAAAAATCAGCCGCAGAAAATGCTGAGTGCACCCGGTGCAGTGCACCCGCTGGCGCTGGCAGCTGGGGTCTGCGGTCAACCGGCCCCACCCGTCAGCCAGGCTGAGATGGGGCGGCGCTAACCGGCGGACTCTCGTCGACGGCGAGGTCTCCGGCCAGACCAAGGTCACCTTGCTGACCACCTCAACCCCGCGAACTCGATGGCGCACACGCGGTGGCCAACGGAGCTCGGGAGACCGGTCACCGCCGTCCATGGCGGAGCGGCGGCGTGGGTGGTCGCTGGCCGGCCATTCCCGACCCCAAAATGGTCACCGGAAGGGTGCTCGAGCATCGGTGAGCCGAGGTGAGCAAGATGCGCGCACAAGAAGGAGAGAAGGTGGGGTGGAGAGGAGTAGCCCACGGAGCGGGAATCTCCGGCGAGCTCGGCTATGCTCCGGCGAGCAATGCCCGTCGAAGGGGGCCTTACCACGGGAAGCTGGTGCAAGCACGGGCTGCGCGAGGGAGAGGCGGAGCTCGGAGGAAGATGGAGGCGCCAGTGGTGCACTGCGGTGGCCGGAACGGCAACGCCGACGAGCGCGCGCGCGGGCGGTGGCGGAGGAGAGTCGCTCGGCTTGCTCTGCTGCCGTGGAGAAGCGAAGGGAGAGAATGAGGAGCGAACCGAGGAGCGGACGCGGTGCGGAGGGAGTAGGCGGGCGCGTGAGGCGCGGGGGCCACCCGACGGCCAGGTGCTCGCCGGGGCCGGTGCATGGCGGCCACGGGGCGCGCGGCCCCTGCCGCGGTCGGGACGCGGCGCTGGCGCGCGGGAGCGGGAGGGAGGCGAAGCCGAGCGGGCCGGGCGGCTTCGGCCAGTGGGCCGAATGGGAGGCGCGGCCCAATAAGGTGAAAAAGAATTTTTCAATTTCTATTTTCAAATAAATTTCAAACAACAGCTTCAAATCAATTTTTGAGCAAGTAAATGGTATTTTCTGGAAATGGCCCAAAATTGAAAGTTGCTTAGAATTTAATTCTCTACAACTTTTATTAAGGGACCAACTCAAAATTCTGCATAGATTTTGAACTGGAATGTAAAAGCTAAATATGAAGGGTTTTTGACCATTTTTAGGAATATTTTTAAAAGCAAAATTTGACAAAACTTTGAATACCAAAGCTGCTCCAAATTGCATGTGAAACAATTCTAAATTCTTTACACTACCCAACATGCATGTTTATTAACCTAACAAGCATAATCATGGCATAGTTCTTTTTACACAAACGATTGCAACATCAATGTTTCAAGGTCCCGTTTCAATCATTATTTCATGCAATGTTAACGAATGTGTGACAATGCTTATGCTCATGATTTGCAGGTGCTAAATGCATGCGTAACACCGGGGTGTTACAGAGCCGTTCGTCCACCAGAGGCCTCTCCACCTGCTGTCGAAGAGCACGCGCCGCTGGCCAGAGGAGGCGAGAGGACCGAGGAGCCACGCGCGGCAGCTGACCAGGGGAGCGGGAGCACGCACGATCGGCGTGTCACACGCGCCTGTGGCCGCTAGGGCTAGGGCACGAGCCACGCGCGACAGCTCGCCAGAGGAGCCCGAGCACGTGCGGCTGGCCTGGGGAGCTCGAGCACGCACGCGCTCGTGGCCGCGAAGGCCAACGCCACGCAGCCTCCGATGCTCCCCCACGCCAGCCTCTTCGTCCCTCCCTCCCCCCTCCAACCTCCCCTCTCCCCCCTCGCGCCGCCTACGCCCCCTCCCCGCGCCGGCGTTCACCTGTGCCACCCCGGAGGCCCCTCTCCGCGCCCCCAGGGTAAAGTGGACCATAGCCGCATGATGGGTCCACGCAAACGAGGATGAGCCGGGTGAAACTCGATTTTTCAGCTCTCGTCGCTCAAATCGGCTCTGGTCAACCCAATTTGCAGGACTCCGTGCGAGAAGCAGTTGGTTGGGAGGCCGTTTGGTTGGTCGAGCGCTCAAACAGCGTCTGAAGCCATTTGAGAATCCATACCAAATGCACCCTAGTACGTAGCTCGTAGCTCATTTGGCTAACTGCGAGAACTCTTTATCAATAGTAGTTGGAAAGTACAGCCTATGGATAGGAAATTGCGATGTACACTCCGCTATGATGAAATATTAGCTTGAAATATTTGCTATAGTTGATACCTTGTATAATGAAACTTCTTCCCAATTTATGTGTTACACTTGTAAGAGAATTATTTCCCCTAATAATGTCAATCTTCGTGTCATGTCCAGCAATGGCAGTGGCCAGTGGCCTTTTCCATTCATCACCCCAGGAGAAGACTCTAACCGTCAGCCAAAGAATCTAGAAGAATTGGCGTTCTCATGGAGTGGTCAGTGGTGCCTATTCCTGCTGTTGTCAATTGGTCAGTGGTGCCTATTCCTGCTGTTGTCAATTGATGAACGCATCCTGCGCTTGTTCTCACCTTCCTTTTAAATTTTGACATGAAGACCGAATTACTCAGTCGTGCACGGTCGCGTCCCTGCACCAGCTACATCATCGGTTCGCCCATCGGTGCCTTCTACATCAACCACTTCGCCGCAGAGGAGCGGTTGGCTGGCGGGTTGGTAGGAGGATGGGACTGAGGAGCAGTTGCTGATTGGATGCAGGAAACGCTGACACTAAGACCAGTCTCAGTGGGAGTTTAATGTGAGTTTCATTTACATTAAATAGGTTGTCACATAGGCAGTTTTGATGACATGACAGTGTATTTAAGAAGAGAGAGAAGAAATAAGTTTCATCTAGATGAAACTCTCTTGGCACGATTACCAACTCTCTATGAGTCTTGAATTTAAATGCTATAAAACCATGGAATCAAACTCTCCATTGAGAATGGATGTTTCATCTAAATTTCATTTCATTTCATTTCACATGACATGGCAGTCTTGAAAACAACGTTGCGAAACTCTCCACTGAGACAGTGCCAATTTCATGTCCCAGTTTCCAACACACTTATATTTTGAAAACAGTACAGAAGAGTTTCATCCCCATGAAACTCTCTCTTCTCCCATGAAACTCTTATCATCTCTCTCTTCATTAACACGGTGCCATGTCAGCATATTTAATGCCTATAAAACTTCATAAAATCCCCATTGAGACTGGCCTAACGAGACTTTCATCGGGTACATGTATAGACAAAACACTAGTATTGATTGTCTTTCATTACTATGGCAAACCTGTTATGATCGATATATTGTCTCTGTACATGCATGACTTGTCTCCCCTCTCTAGTAGTAGCTAGAAAAATCTTTTAAGCACATATAATTATTTATTACAAAAAAGGAAAGCGACGCCCCACCGGCCAGGCGGCCAGGCGTGGACGTGGGGCTCGCCGCGCTTCACGAGCTGAGGCCCCCCCTCGGCGCCGGGCAAGCTCGTGAAATCCAGATCCAGCAGGGTGAACGACGTCCCTCTGCCCATGTAGCGATCCACGATGACGCACCTCGCCATACAGAAGGTGCCGTTGCCAAGATATGTGAAGCTGATCATTTCGCCCGGCGGGACGCCGTTCGCGTCTTCCGTAGGAAACTTCCACACATGCCGCACCACCGGTGGGCGGTGCTCCTGCTGGGCCTCGACGACGTCAATGGCGCACACCTGGTGGCAGTGGCTGGAGTCGTAGCTGGGGACTAGGCCAACAGCACAGCCGAGCTCCTGAACGAAGAAGGCGCGGTGCGAGAGGACCGGCAGCTGCCAGCTTCCCTCCACCCGCCACGCGCCCGAGGACAAGTCCAAGGAGAAGGTGCCCCTTTCCCACACGGAGATCCACAAGCGCGTCCCCATCACGAAGTAGGGCGAGACGTCGACGGGGTTATAGTAGTCCTCGTCGTCCAGCTCGTCTTCCAGCTCCTCGTCGTCCAGGTCCTGGACCGGCGCGTCCGGAAGTGGGTCGGCGCGCCAGCCGCCGCCGCCGGGGAGGCGCCGGAGGGCCTCGAAGCAACAGGCTGATGAGCCGTGGCGTCGACGTCGTAGGAGTCTGTCCATCACGACCACCGTGTCGTCTCCCACGGCGAGCATGATGGGCATGCGCTTGACGCTGCGCAGCCGCGGGCCTGGCGCAGCGGCAAGCGTGACGGTGTCATGGACGACGACCGTACGGGAGCCTTTGATGATGCCCAGGATGCTGCTGCCGCAGGCGGCCAAGGCGCTGAAATTGGATACCGTCCAGGGGGCGACGGGGCGCACGGAAGGGACGCTCTCCAAGCGTACGCTGTAGATGGCGTCGTCACCCAGCACAAAGAGCCGTTGGTCTTGGTGGGCGGCGGTCGTCGTCGTCGTTTCCGCCGCCGGCGCCATCGTCAGGCCCATCACTGCACGTTTTGCTGTCGCAGGGGATCGAGGGGAGGAGGCCTGGCTCTGAGTCGATCTCTGGCAGGACGGGTGCCGTGGTTCGTGGAGGATGCTGGGATCGGGGCAGACTCAACAATTTATAGATCCAGGTGGTCTGCTTCGCGATCGATATCGACTCGGATACGCATATGCGAGCTCGAGCCCCTGCTGCAAATATCATACTAATACTGGCCACTCAAGTGCTTACGCGTGTCCGATTATAATTAAATATAAATGCCAAATTTTTGCCTCGATCGCTAGAAGGGTAGTAATAAGGAAAGGCTAAAAGTTGTGGGTGCACTACATTGACATACATGCTGGCAGCCCGGCCGGACCGGCCTGAGACTTTCGAAGAAGCAAGATATAAAATTCCTTATCTGACGAAAACAACATGCTCTTCCTTGCTTTGCACCTAAAGTTCAAATCTTCCCTATTTGTTCAAGCTTCAAATTTTTCTTCCCTGTCTAACGACAACGCCGTGTATTTGGACATGTAGCCGTGTTTTTTTTTTTTTGAATCCAAAGCAAAAGGATGATTTTGCCCCTCCTTATTTTTTTTTCCGATCATGGCTACCATTCTTTCTGGTATAGAATTGTTTTGGTGCCATTTTTCCGTCTTTTAGCATGACTGTCATTCCCTGGAGTACAGAATTGTTTTGGCATCATTTTTCCCTTTTAGCATGGCCGCCATTCCCTGGAGTACAGAGGGACTGCAGAATTGTTTTGGCATCATTTTTTTTTTCTTTTAGCATGGCCGCCTCTCCCTAGACTACAGAGGGACTACAGAATTTTCTCAAGCAATGCTAGCCTTGGGAATTGGGGATGCCACACACCCGAATTAACGACGATTCCGCCTATGGGCACTCAAATACCATTCCATTGGTATTCGTCTATTGTATATAGTAGAACACAAGTGAAGATATTTAATATGCACTTTACAATCGATTAATCATTGTACACAACTGAACCGTTAAATGGGAAACTTTGACAAAGTTGGGTAGTTGTTAGTACTTGAGTTTCCATACTACGAGAGAAACTATACCCAAGATCGCGAACCATGGCAACGATCATTTTGAGATAGTGGCCCCGTTCGGCTGTGCTGATAAGCCGGCTGAAAAACACTGTTGGCTGATTTGTTGTTGGCTGATTTGTTGTGAGAGAAAAACACTGTTCTGACTGAAAAAACAAGCTAAAAAGTACGGATTATAAGCCGGATGAACAGGGCCAGTGAAAACAGGTGATTGGTGGAGGAAAAGGAAACACAAATCAACAGCTACAGAGTATTTCCCAGCCTAAAATGCAGTACCACAATACATCTAATGCATGCCCAAACTCTGCTGTCTTCAATGCTGAACTCGCTCGAACCACAAGCAGGTACTGTTAAAATTTTCATACTGTACTTGTATCATTTCTCACAGTTCATGTCTTTATGCGCACCACAAACGAACCTGTCATCAAGAACACAATTTAGATAACTGTGATGAGTTCGCATAAGGCAAAATTCATGCAATAGGCATTGAAAATATGAAATGGAGCGGCAACTTTCTGTCAGTATAAAGCGAATGAAGAGATGTGCAGTGCTCTTCCGAGCTGCATGGAATAGATTAGGAGATGCCAACAGGATCTCAAAGTGGTTAAAGTAAACAAGATTTCCTTTGGAATGGCAGGGAATTCCTGCCACTTGATTCACCGGAGCCTAAATTACATCACAACAATGTGTTCTTCGGAGGCTTGGAGGCCCCTGTTTTGATGTTTCAGTATAAAGAATTAAATTTTCCTTCTAACTCAATCCAGATTGTTTAAATTAAAAACATTTTCACAGCTGAAACTGAATGGAAATTAAAGGATCATAACAGAAAAGGTTTGCATAAACACTAGAAATAATCAAGGAATAGCATGAAAGCAGCACGTAAGAATGTGCTAAGATGAGTACTGAGTAGTACAGATCTATAGTACCCAAAAAATAATTGTTCATGCCTCCATGGGTACCAATAGAGGAGATGCACTCTTGGGCAATGAGTCAATGATGGTAACAGGCATGGAACAGACCAAATCTGAAGGTCACACAACCATATCATAGGCAACAATTTATCTAGTTGATTACGAGTATAAAAGGTAAATCAATAAACCACAACTTATCTACTCTCTCCGTTCCAAATTATAATACATAGCTTTTGCTATGCACAACTTCGATATACAATGTCTAGATACATAGTAAAAGTATCTAGAAAAGCCAAAACGTCTTATAATTTGGAATGGAGGGAGTAGATTTTAATGTCTGAATCCAATCTTCTAACATTTCACTTCATATAGCCCTCGCTGCTAGATTACACATTGCAATAGTATCTTAAAATCAAACTTTCTACATCATGACAACCTCTGGACAATAAGCACCATACTTGGGTACTTGTTTGACACCAGTGGTTGATATAAGATGTGCAACAGATCATCAATCAAATGATGAAAATTAACCACGTGTCAAAAGGTCATAGAAAACAGCATAGCTCAACTTACATGCTGGAAGGTTTGACATGTCAGCAGAGACAGAACACGGAATTCCTAAGTTGGTCAAGGCACCTCTTATCAACCCGCATGGGAAATACAGAAGCATGGTAGTTGTTTGGGCTGCAGTATCACCCAATGCTGCAGAATCATTTTCAGTTGAATCTGTGTTCTCTGTATATGGATCTAGAGAAACACGAGTAAGCCACCGAAAACGGTTATCTTGAAGGACAAAGGTACCCTGCATGTACAGTAGTCAAGAGATGTCAGTGTTTAACAAGAAGGAAAAACAGGTAGGAGGTATTTCTGCATCACCCTATGATTTGTTTTCAGATTGTCAATCTGTTTCTTGAACAGCTCTGACCAAAAGTCTTTGCAGATAAATTTGATTGCATCAAGATGATCGCTAAATCGAGGGCGCTCCATGGTATATCTGAATATGAACAAAATTTTGGTTGAGTCTGCAGAAGTACATGCGTTGGAGTGTTGCACTGACTAAAAAATTAATCACACAGAAAACTGAGACAGATTTGCAGAGCATAAAATACTGTGCCAGAGATGTTACAGGCAGAGGCCTTGTGCTCTACAAAACTAAAGAAGCACAGCACAACAGTAAACATGTACGCAAAGTTACAAAAAATCATCCACCAAAATAAGATGAAGATCACCTAAAAAAAAGAATAGAACGTATTATGAAAAAAAAAATAAGAAACTCGTATATAACATTAGAATAAGAACATCTAAAAATCAGAGAGATAAATTTCTGAACTTTAAAATCGATGCAATAATTTGTTTGGTACTCTCCTCCGCCCATAAAGAGTTTATTTTTAGCATTCAAAATTTGCCCCACAAAGAATTTATATGGAGATCTTGCCCTATATAAGATAAATAGCCAGCATGCTGTTTGCATGCAGAAAATTAGGGTAATGATCTACCTCTAACCAAAAGACATCATGCATGAGAATCACATCTAACAGCATTAATTAGGGCACCTAGGTCATTTCTCCAGGCTACTAATATGTCTGGGAATTGCTATAAATAAACTCTTTGTGGAACGGAGGAAATAGTTGGAAAAAAAAATCTCAGGCATATCAAAAGCAATTAACATATTATAGTTAGGAGCAAAAAAGATAACATCATAGTAAGTGTTAAAGATGCATGTGGTGAAGGCAACATTCCATTTATTAACTTGGCCTAAAATTGTTCATTGAATAGTATATAAGAACATAAGAAATGCAGTTCATCAATCCAGTATTAACTATGGCCGTCAATGATTTCAGAGGACACACGTCGTATTATCAGTCATGCATAAGATGCACGATAAAAGAATGTGGCTATGAAATACGGATGGTTCTAAACTCCCATAGTCAGCCCACTCCCTGCTGCATTCCAAAAAAACTGAAGCGTCATTCAAATTTCCCTCAACAATTACAACCACATGTCAAAAGATATATACAAAAATATACAACTAATTTTTACAACGAGAAAGGTGGGTACTTAGTTTGCTCTCTAGTTCCATAAAGCTAGACCTCATGGAGTTTATAAATTTGCATCAAGGAATAAGCCGCAATCCAAAATGCTCAAATTGCCTTCTCAACTAATAAAATGTTAGGTACCCAGTAAAGTTCATAAGACGTATTCGAAGGTGGTGACAATAATAGATAGAGCATTCATGCTGGGTATGAACCCTTCAAATTAGCTTCAAAGTACAACTAGCGCAGTTTTTCAAATAGGCAAATATGGAACAACCCAACGATCAAACATGTCAAACAGCAATCTTTAGGAACCTCGACGGTACTAGCATCCACAAAATGGACAACCCAACGATCAAACATGTCAAACAGCAATCTTTAGGAACCTTGACAGTACTAGCATCCACAGAATGACAGAAAAGAATCTTTTAACTTAATTTGGGTAAATGGTTCAGTAACTTAACTATATGAGAAGATTTTTACCATCCACGCACCTGATTACTTGATTAGACATGTGCTCGATTGATATAATTACTACTCCCTCCATCCCAAATTATAAGGCATTCCAAGAATCTTGGAGAGTCAAAGGATCTCAAGTTTGACCAAATTTATATGATAAGATAATAATATTTATGACACCAATTAAGTATCATTAGATTCTTCATTAATTATATTTTCATAGTATACCTATTTGATGTTATAAATTTTTGTAATTTTCTCTATAATTTTGGTCAAACTTAAGATGCTTTGACTCTCCAAAATTCTTGGAATGCCTTATAATTTGGAATGGAGGGAGTAGCAGTTATAGATAACTAGACACTTGTGGAACAATACTTGCACCTGTTTACCAGAAAGGGTGATACTTTTAGTTAACACCTTAACTTACTGAAAATGTGCCACTTGGATGACGATCATTAATCGAGTAGTTCTTGCCCTAATACAATCAGTTTTTGCCCTAATACAGATTAAAACGATGGCGATTTGGACAGCCAGGTGAAAATTTCATTCATGTATGGTTCCCAAAAGGCACCTGAACCATGAGGTTTAGGCTGGATCGTAATACCAAATCTAAGAGCCTTCTCCAAACCGCCAACTAGACCTTAACTAAGAGAAACATTTTGAGATTTACCCATATCAGTAACCGCCTAACCGGAACCGCGCTAGGGTGACAGATCTTTGGTTAAGGTTGGACTTGGAACCTGAGTGCAGAATTAGGCAGATGAAGAACATAACGGGAGAAAAAAGAATTTGTTTCTGGACGTACCTCTCAGAGAGCTGGTGCCCAACCTGGAAGCCGATGGCCTCGATGCGGCGGGCAGCGAGCTCTGGCTTGGCGGCGTAGAGGCCACCACAGTAGACAGCCACCATCTCCATGACCACCGCGTCAACACAGCTCTCCGCGATAGCCATCAGGTTTATCAAGGATGTCTAAATTTGTAAATGATGAAATAACATTAGGGACTTCGCAATTCAAAATTTTCTACTCCTAGCAAATAAAAATTAAACTTTAACACAACTTTTTTGTTGCATAAACAAAGAGAAGCAAAAATTAAAAAGGCAAGTTTGAAAAAAAAACAATCAGATCTCTTATAACATAATCAAAGATTACTAGATTATATGAATCAAACTATTACAAATTTACAACGGAAATCCCTGGGATTGACTTGCATGGACAGCATTACATATGAATGCTACCATGATGAACATGATCCAGATAAAAGTAACTAACTCATGTTACCTAGCAGAATATCATGGTCAAACATTTGATGCCATCATCTAAGTGAGGATCAACTACCAAATTAGAAACGATATATACTTCAGTAAACCGACAAACAGTAATTATTGTTTGGGCTGCTAGAAATGTCATAAAAATGCCTATTTATTGTGCAAATAAGATTTCAGGTAAAATAAACATCATATTTTTGCCATCTCAACAATCTGAGTTACTGAATCAGGGGGCAAAATGCTCTAGAATAGTAAAATTTTTGGTATGAATAGATCTGACCATCGCATCCCCCAAAGTGTTTATGACTTTGGACTTTATAACTCTTTTTTCTTCTCGTTCAAGCAGTATGGAGAAAATTCACCGAATCAAAAGTTTTCATTGGCTGTTGTTTCCAAAATCTGATATAAGCACCAGGGGCGGACCCAGTAAAGGACATGGGTGTACAAATGTACACCCAATAATTTTTGCAAAGCATGCATATACACCTGTAATTAGATTCAGATCTTTACGAATAGTATGTTAGGGTTTGGGCGCACTGTTTTACCTGCGAATTACGTTAAGGTTTGGGCGCACGGCTTCGCACAGCAGGAATGGAGGACCAAGGGGAGGGAATACCTAGTGTCCTGCTGGTGCTCGTCGCCGGCCAAGGTGGCGAGTGGCGAAGTGGGACAGCAGCGACGGTCGCGGGGACACCGGGGCTGCAGAGGGCGGACGCCGCGCCGGAGCTGGTCGCGAGGACGCTGGGCCGCAGGTGGTGCTCGACCGAGCGCAGTCTCCTCTCCGGGTTGCGGCGCGGTGAGCGGATGGAGGAGATCGGCCGCGGGCGAGACGAGTTCACCGTACTTCTTCACTTCCATCGTCCCTTCTTCAAGAAAACGTAACATGAACCCAAAAAAAAAAAGAAAAAAAAACTGATCGTGAAACAAAACATACATAAAAACAGAGGAAAGAAAAAAAAAACCGGGCGGTACCACAACTGCGATGGAACGAAAACAACTTGGAAAAAAACAGGACAGATGTTTTGTGTTTGGATCCATGAAAAATAAAATTGAAAGTCGGTAAGAAAAATAAAAGAGCCTATAAACTTTTTGTGGGTTTTTATATTAGGATAAGACATATGATTGGGTAATTTCTATTCTTATCCTTTTTTTATTTGGATTTGAATTTGGATTAGGATCCATATTATAGATACTTCCTCCATCGCAAATTATAAGTCATTTCAAGAATCTTGCAGAGTCAAAACATCTAAAGTTTGACCAAAATTATAGAAAGAATTACAAAAATTTATGACATCAAATAAATATACTATAAAAATATAATTAATGAAAAACCTAATGATACTTAGTTGGTATCATAAATGTTATTATCTTATCGTACAAATTTGTTAAACTTGAGATGCTTTGACTCTCTAAGATTCTTCGAATGACTTATAATTTTGGATGGAGGGAGTATATATATATATATTAAAGTTATGGTATATTACGATTAAATATTTTTATGCCTTACAATTGAAAAAGGCCGTACCCCCTCTATTCCAAATCATTTTGCCTATGTATTTAGACATAATATGTATGTAGAAGCGTAGTAAAAGTTATGTACCTTAAAAAAAGACTGAAGAACTTACGATTTGGGACAATAAGAATATTTTAATTCGTACAGACTTAATAAAACATTGTCACGATCATCATAAAATAAATTATATTATAGACACTAAAATTTATGAAAAGGGTAAAATATAAATAGTAAATAGATATATAATATTTTTGTTCTTATTATTTCCTATTATCGATGGCGAAATGTGTGGTCCAATGAGGGTTGCAACATGATACGTGCCCGCGGTGCGTCCTCATCGTTAGTGTCCCGTGTCCTTTTTGTTCAGGGGATATTATTATTTGAGATTTTTTTGGGTCAGCTTGGTTCTTGGATTGCTGTAACTATGCGTATGTTGTGCCTGGCTTGTTTCAGTTTGAGGATGTGTTGCTATGCTCTACTTTTGCACCGGGTGAAATATTTGTTTTTGAGATGCATTTATTGTGAAAGAATGTCGTTGATTATAATGTGGAGAGACGCTATCTACCTAGTAAATAAGGGGGTGTTTGGGACTGCTCCGCTCACGTTTTTCTCCAGTTCCGCGTAGCGAAACACCCTCAGCTCCGAGAACTCCGCTCCACAAAAAAGATGGAGCTGAAGGCTAACCCCACGTTTTTTTTAGCACCTCAAGAGATACTCCAGTTTTTAAAGTTTTATCCTCCCACGTATAGTTATAAAATAATTATCCACCTTACCACTCATTAATCACTTCCTGTTCCCTCCCTGTACACGTGTGAAGGCCGCGAGCCGCGACTCTTCCATACGCAAATAGGAGGCTACTGCTCCCGTGTGTTCATCCACGTACAAGTGATTGGTACTTGGAAACCGATCAAAAATCATAAAAAATCAAAAAATCAGGAAAAATATTAATAATCCTGGGAAAAAGTAATAATCATTAATAAATTAGCAAAAAATCCCCAAAATCTTTAAACTTTAAAAACTAATTAAACTATTGTATGACCATTTAAAATTTAAAAACTAGAACCATATGAAGAATTAAATACATGGATGACGACTAGTACTTTCAGTCGTAATGATTGCATAGCAGCGTAATTGCATATTAGCAGCTCCTTGCACTAATTTATTGGACAATTATTTGCATTTGAATTATGGCCTCTGTTACTATCATTTGTTTTCTATTTTTCTCGCGAAATATCAAGTGTAATTTCAATCAGGGCATAATGGACCATTTGCATGCAAACAACCCATTCCTGGAGTTGGAGCTAGCCTGTGTGCCAAACAATATCACCTGCTCCACAAATTCTACGGTGAAGTTGCTCCATGATGGAGTTCGTGGAGCGGAGCTGAAAAAACAGGAGCGGAGCAGTCTCAAACACCACCTAAAAGAGATAATGAGTAACAACAGAAAATATGAATGACAACCTTTTATTCATATAATAAGTAATTAACGAGTTTCATTACATATGAGATGCACACACAGCTGTTAGGCGTCAAGCCACAGAGCAAATGGAGTAGTGCTCGATCTTCTCTGCGTACCGATCTTTTTTTTTTTCGAGACCATGCCTTGGCACGTTTTTTTTTAAGCAGGAGTATAAAGTTTTGTTATAAAACTGTGAAGTTACAGTAATCCAAAGATTACCGAAATCCATAGCCCACACCTCTCACACTACTCGCACGTGGTTGTGATTACACAAGATACAATTTTGCAACTAAGACAATGATACACCTCAAACCTCGTCCATCCTGATCATATCCAAGTTCATGACCAACGGGTCAAAATTCCCACCGAAAACAAGCTGCAACGCCTCCTGCTTGGAGGCCGATAACGGTTCCCGGAAGGTAGATTTGTACTTGCGCACCGTCTCACATTTGACGGTGGGCGAGCTAGCTACGACTCCCAGCTTTTGCATGAGCACGCATTGAGCCTGCTTGGTGGAGTCTGCCTCGCGTGGCTTCGCCGCAGCGACTGAACGAAGACCGACATCTTAGGCCTACGCAGCCTAGGCGGTCCAGGGATGAGGGGCGTCTACAACGGAAGGCAAAGCCGCGCCTCTAGCGTTTCGACAGGCCCAGGCGACGCTGGCCTACCCACATCGTCATCGCTCGAGGAGTCCCTCGGCGCGCCCAGCATCACCATTTCCTTAGGTGAAGTCAAGACCGGCTGGACATCGCTAGGATTGTCGACCACGATGGTGGCCATGTCCCCATGGCCTGTTTCTGAAGTGGAGCGACGGTTTGGTGGTGGAACTTGGATTGCCACTTCAACCAACATTGGGTCCAGCGACGAGTCGAGTGTGGGTGGCAGTTGCCTCAGCCGGCTCCACAGCACCAGGTCCGCTTCGGCCTAAAGACCAACTCCTTCGCACGACGAGCTAGGGCGGCCGCCCAGCCGACGCTCGCGTGCGAAGTTGCCCCCGAGCCGGGCACAGACGCTGGCTGCGCCCTCTGACATATCGTACGTCGAAGCAAGGGGCGCCTGGAACTCCTCTGGCGAGACCACTGGCTGATTCCCACCAACGAGCACGACAAGAACAAGGGAAAAGTTCGCTTCAGGCGCGGCAAGCTTCGTGTTCTTCAGGACAACGAAGACCTCGATCTTAGGGCTGCTGCTGGCGTCACCCAGAGGTGGTGATAGCGGCAGGCTGCTGCTGTGGTGCTGCTGCGGCGACAACGGCGGCGTGGTCGACGGTTGCATACGACAAGGCCACGACGGCATCGGTGCCTGTCCTGGCGCGTCGCAACCTCCCAGCGACAACCATGGACCAGCAGGGGGACAGGCCTTGGCACCCCGTCTGGGGCGATGCGCCACCGAGGACGAAGGCTCGCACGCTAGCAAAGAGCCTCGCATGCATGCCGGCGAACAACCACGCTTGCACGCCCCGGTCCGATGGCCGATACTCCGGCAGCGGAAGCAGCAGGATGGGGAGCGACACTGAGCGGTGATGTGGTCATGCGCGAGACAGTTGAAGCAGAGACCCGCAAGCTCCGGCGGGACGGGGCAGTGGCATTTGGGTGCTGACTTCCACGAGGAGTGCCAGTGACGACGGCTCACGATAGTCTGGAAACCATCAACGTCGACGTTGGGCCCCCGATGGGGCTGCCGGGACGTGTTAGGCACCGACGACCAACGCCGCAGGCCGAGGCGCTGGTCCACCGGGATCCTTGCCGCTGGCTGCGAACCAAGGCGACGCGTCGTGTGCACTCGCGCGACGTTCAGCGGTGGAGTCCCACGGCCGTCAGGTGCATAGGTCCTGTGTCGACGGTGCCTCTTCCCCCTTGCAGGCACTGGATAGGTTCCCTTCGCGGCGGCAGCGCTCTGCGCCGCGTCCGGAGCCCCAGCCGACGGTGGAGGCGTGGCCTGGAGAGCCTTGCGAGCGGCGTCCAGGTATGACGAGCGCATGGCTTCGTCGTCGAAACTGCCCACACCGGGGTCTTCCTCCCAACGTCGGAACTTGGTCCTGCCAGCTGACCGATGGGCGGGGAAGAAGGAGAGGACAAGCACGGGGAGGGAGGACAGTGAGGACCTGTCTGAGCGCGCGGCATCCTCCTCCTCGTCTCGTCTTCCGGGACATCCTCGGCGATGACCAGCGTCTCATTTTCAAACCTTCCATCTGTGGCAGGCACAGTCACAACAGCGACGGATTTGAGGGAGGAGGAGCTGAAGGCGGTCGACGACGCCTTGGAAGGCCACAAAGGCCCGGACTCAGCGGCTGCAGGGGCAGGGCCCACCCCAGCTCCGGCTCCCACATGCATGTTGACCGCGACGGCGGCCACATCGGGCATCGGCGGCACAGGTGGCGCATGGGCGGGCAGAAAGCAGGGAGATGGTGGAGGGGGCGACGGAGCGTTGGTGGTGGGCGTGGGCGCCGGCGCCGGTTGCGCCGCGCGCACCCCAGCGCCGGAGGTGGCCCTGGGTGGTTGTGTCGGCCGGGGGCGAGGATCCGGCGCCTGCAGCCGGTTGGCCACCAGATTCGGCGCATGCGGCGTGGTCGGGTTCGGCACTCAGGAGGCGCGCGTGGCCCGGAACCAGCTCCAGAGGTGCCTTCGAAGGTGGGCAGGCGGAGGGGAAGGGGAGGGGGGAGGGGGAGGTTTGGGAGGAGGAGGAGGTGGAGGGCGGCGGCGGCAGGGAAGCCGTTAGGGCCCTAGGGTGCTGGGGGCGCTAGGGACTGAGGAAGCCACCCGCTTCTCTGCGTACCGATCTAAGGGACTGTTTGGTTCAAGCATATTTTTCTTTTTTGCGAAAGTAATCTTAGACAATTATCATAAGTCACTTTTTACTCTATATATTATATGACATTGAAACTTAAAAAAATTAACTAAATTTAGTTGTCAACTAAACACTAGTGATCAAACTTAACTAAGGTGAAATGTGTCCAAAAGAATCCAGAGCCAAGAACGTTGGCCATATTTTTAGCTCGCTCGAGGAAGCAGAGGATATATATAGCTGGCAAGCAACCGTCACTGGGACGGATCAAGGACGCAGCCAGCAAAGACGACGGCGCCGGACACCTCCTCCATGATAAAGAACGCGAAGGGATGGTCGGCGACGAAATCGACAGTCTTTGGTGGAGGGCCAGGCGGTGCAGACCCCGCGCAAAGGCCGACGTACGTCACAGCTGCGGCCTCGGTGCCTTCCTCGTTCAGCTCAATGACCGCCTTGTGACAGACCTGGTCGATCTTGGGCGACACGCCGGGGAAGCCTCTTTCCTCGGGCATGTCAGTCAGGTCGGCGGCACCTTCATCGCGACGGTCAAGCGTGGCCTCGAGCCCTATCTCCCGGAGAGCGGCGGTGAGGTTTCTGGAGTAGGACATCTTGAACCTCGGCAGCCGGAGCTTGCGGACACAGACCTTCCTCACAGGCAGATGGTCATGCAGGAACGCCGGGCCGGACGCGGCGAGCTTGTCGACGAGGCTCCACAGGCCGTCGCGCGCGTCCGGCAGGAAGACGCACAGGGAGTACATGGCGCCGACGCCGCCGCGGCGCGCGACCTTCGCCATCCGCATCCCGCCGCCGAAAGGAGGGAAGGCCAGGGGTGCTTGGTACCGCAGCTTGAGCACCTTGAACCCGTCGTGCACGGCGACGAGGTAGCTGCCGCTGCCGCGCATCAGCGGCGTCTCCACGGTGGTGCCATCGAGGAGGTAGAAGTCCTCCACCTCGGTGCAGCGCTTGGTGAAAGGCTTATCCCACTTGCCCTTGAAGTAGATGGCGTTCACGAGCATCAGGCCGGTGTCGGCGTCCAAGGGAGGAGGAACCACGTTGGTGATGAGCCCTTTAGTGGCCTCCGACACCCAGCTGTTGATCTCCTGCCGTGCTTCCTCTGCCTGCGTACGTGTGAACGCGTGCATTAGTGCACATTGGTTAACAAGGTTGCTGCCGATCGACGGCGGACGGAGCAGGTAGAAGAAGAAAGTTACGACTTACGGACACGCACCTTTGTCTTTGTCTTGAAATCCACGGCGCGCACCTCGGCCTTGAAGCACTCGACGGCGGTCGCCCTGAACGCCGGCTTCAAGACCACATCGTTGTCGTGCCAGACGCCGCACGCGAATGCGATGAGCGGGCCGCCGGACGCGGAGTCGTCGGCCAGCGCGCCGCGGACGAGCTCGGCGAGGTCGTCGCGCGACGAGGCGCCGAGCAGGGCCAGGAGCTCGTCCAGGGCGGCGCCCCGTGCGCCCGCCGCCACCAGGGCCAGCGCGGCGTAGATGGACAGCGGCGAGAATACGAGGTTGCCGCCGCGGTCGCTCTTGTTGGCGGAGCTGTTTTGTGAGGCGGAGCGCCAGCGACGTGAGCCCGGCGCTGGCTGCGGAAACGCGCTGCCCGTCCGCCTCCATGGTATGGCGTGCTTGCGTCTTTGGGTTCCTGTGGATGGATCGATGCAATGAGGACGTGTACGTACGCCGAGGCTGTATTTGGAGGACGGATTGACAGAAGCACGCGTATATATATACAGGGAGGAAAGAAAGGATTAATTATGATTTATGATTCTGATCGATCCTACTAGACTGTTTAGAATCCTGGACTCTTTATATTACCAAAAACAGTTTCTAGCTTCCCTCTATAAGCTAAGCTGCATATTGATTAGGTGAGGTTGGACAAGAAATTCCATATACACGGAGGTCGGCGGGGCCTGGAGAAATCAAGTGCGCGGCGGTGGCAGTTCTGTGCACGGCGGCCTCCAGCCCTCCTCTACTCGTAACAAACTGACAAAGTTTCCTTTGCTTGCAAGTTGCCCTGCATGCAGGCTCACCGTGATCAAGTGTTGCATTCTTGCTAGCTATCGCTATTTCTGGGACAACTGCAACTCATGGATGAGACGAGGGTGCAGCATGTATCTGTAGCTTGGGTTTTTTCTCCTCACCATGGATGGCCATTGTTGAGGAAGACATTTGTTATTGTTGCTGCCTTGCTCCCTTCGCTCAAAGGCACACCTCTTTGAATGTGTATCCTCTGCTCTAAGGGTCTGTTTGGAAGAGTTTTTACATCTCTAAATCCATAAAAAATATCTCTAAATCTACATTTTCAAGCCAAACACTTTGAGATTCAAGCGGATCTACCATTGTGCGGATCCGCGAAATCCATGAATCTGGGCGGACCCATTGATTTCGTGGAGCACCTAAAGGGTGGCAGGAAGGCTGGCAGCGCTGAGCAGATTCACCTCGAGGTCAGCAGAGAGCCATTCAACTGGGGCCTGACCTAGTAGAAAGGCTTTGAGGACCTCAAGAGCTACCTCTTAGGCCTCAGCACTCTCATTAGCCCCGTCGCCTGGTGAACCACTCATCTTATACATAGCAGCTTCCGCCCTCAACAGTGAGTGTCACCCTCATAAAGGAGAAAGAAGAAGAACACCAATGAAGGCAACTTCCAATCTATACTTCATCTCAGAAACACCATGCCCACACCATTTTTGTCATCGGAGCCGCCGCTTGTGGCCCGCCGGACCCATTGGGCTGTCCAGATCCGCCGCTCGCATCATGTCCGACGAGGCCACCAACTCCACATCTGTTGGTTGCCCTCACAGATCCTAACATAGAGCAAAATCACAGAGCAATTCAACAAAGAGATAATAGAAGGAGAGATCCACATCGAAGACAAAGGGTGAGATAGAGATCGACCACTCTCACCCGTGCGCTGCTGATGCATCACATCTGCACCACTGGCCCATGCGGGCCTGGGCGCCGCCACCCCGTGTGACCTCATGTGCCACAAGTCTCGTGGCTTAGGGTGTCGCTACCCCGCGCAACATCACGCTATTGCAAGGAAAAAGTAAAGATACAACCTAGCCGCCGCTAGGGCTCGCGACTCAGCACTGCCACCGCCGCCGCTCCCGCCTCCACCACCGCTGGTCCCCCTCCCTCCCCCTCCGGCATATCACCGGAGGTTTGAGGGAGTGGGGATCCATCGTTTTTGATAAGTTTTCCGAGTAGATCGAGTCTTTAGGGTTAAGGTCTCTCCATGCCAAGTTTCTTGGTTTTGGGGATTTATTTCCTCCTCCTCTCCGGCGACGATGAGATGGCAGGGTGGAATCATTTTCTCCATGGCGGCTCCGTTGAAGATGGGGCAACAACTACGGCGTCGGCATCCTCACCGGTTTAACGATATAGAGACTTTTATTTCTGGACGGCGACATCAAGACGGAAATGGTGTTGCCGCCATGGAATAATTTTTTCCGGTCTCTTCTCCGTTTTATCGTGGTTAGATCTGGCCACGATGAAAGACTAGAGAGCATAAGTTTCAGATCAGTCTTTCTCATTCTTCGGTGGCAGAAAGAAGAAGAAGGAAGACACCAGAAAGAACAAGTTTCTCAACTCCGCCTACATGAATGTTGGTCGTCGCTCGTTGGGCATCTGTTCTCAGGCCTTTTACCGAATGTTTGCCTATGTGGTCATCCATACTGCAAAGCGTCGTACAGATTTGGTTTTGAGATCTGGAGCTATTCACAGCTTGGGTATAATTTAGATGAAATTTTTCTGGATATTTGTGTAATCCAGAGTGCTTGTAATGTGTTCATGTACTCAGCTATTATTTAATATAATTCTTCTTTCGTCGCAAAAAAAAAGACATCACGCTATTGCAACACGTGGCCTCAGACGCCACCGCCTCACGCTCTGCCTCACGAATCAAGGAGAGAAGGGGAGTAGGAGAGGGGGTTGGGAGCGAAAGAGAAGCATCGTGTGGGAGAGAGGAAGAGAGTTGGAAGTGAAGGAAAGTGTGAAGGGACAGAGAAGGGGAGCACCTAGGAGAGAGAGGGTTGTTCGGACTTCAACTCCCTAGAGTTAAGAGAAGTTAACTTTAATTTCGGTCTCGAGATCAAAGTCATTGCCGGTTGGTTATACAACCTAACATTGATACTATCACTGTCAGGTTATCAACCAGCAGTGATAATTATCTATCACCGCTGGACAATTTTAAAATCTAGTAGTGATAGCATTGTTGCTTATGAACCGGTAGTGATACCTTATCACTGTCGGTTACAAATTACCCGACAATGATGTGTTGACAGTGATTGTTTGCTCTGGCGTAGTGGGCGACCTGCTAATCATAGGACAACCCTGCCATGCTCTGCCCGATGGGCCTTTCCAGGAAGTGTTTGTGGGTCTTTCGAGCGAAAAACCAGTGCCATGAAAGCCTAACTTACTCTGGTTGGCCTTATTGTTTAGACCTCCTTCCACTGTATGTCTCAACTGGGTAGCCTCGGCCGGTCAAGGTTCTTGCTTGCTGCTGTGTGACTAAAATCCGTGTGAACATTAACCATTACAAATTTCGATGAGCAGTGACGGTTGCTGAACCACTTGGGAGCAGTGTGCCGATTAACGTTCACTACTGGAAACTGGAATTTTCATGATGGTTTTGATTTTTTTGACGGTTATTGAAAAAAACACACAGGATTTTCTTGCCATCAAAATTTCTCTTCAATCTCGCAAATGGTTTCGAATTCGTTCCGGATCTTTCACACCGTGGGCGCCTGCAGTTCTCAGCTGTCTAGCCGTCGAATCTGTTAGTTGGACTTGGAGGATGATGTCTCGATTGTCAATTGTGAAAATCTGGGAGGCTTGTGAATGAGTGCGTGGCTGCGAGCTTCCATTAATTAATGATTATATATTGTGCGGATTCCTGACACATTTGTTAACAATATTCTATGCTCAGTTCATCCTCGAAACGAACGGCAGGTCGTCATCAACATCCTCCGACTGCTGCTCCCTCCTCCTGCACCCCCAGCGGCAGCTCCAGGCGCACCTAGAATTGAAAACGGCTATCTCCTTGGAGTACGTGGACACGATCCGGGCAGTGGCCGCCGCCCTGGGAAGCACGACGCCGTAGCCATCGTCCATGTAGTCGGTCCCCTCCGGGAACACCTGCCAGAGCAGCGCCCCCGCCCCGGCGCCGCCACGCCGCGTCGAATTCAGGAGCTGACCGTACACCGCCTGGATGAACTGGTCTCTCGTGGTCGCGTTGAAAGCGGCGCTCCGGGCCTTGGTTGACACCCCGAACTCCGTGAACACCACTGGCATGCCGCCTAGCGTGCCCTCGGCGTCGGCGATGTGCGCCTCCATCCACGAAGTCACAAACTTGAGCTGTGCCTCCAGCGTCGCGCCCGACATCCAGGTGTCTGGGTAGATATGAACGGAGGCCAAGTCGACGCCCAGGACGCGGTGGTTGCGGATGAAGTCGGTGCCGACCTGGCCGGCATAGGTGTTTGGGTTGGCCGGAAGCCGTGCCGGCGACGAGGGGCCGTAGAAGCCCTCCGCGCCAACTTCGAGCAGGTGATCCGGGTCGATGGACTTCACATGGAACGCCATCTCTTGGATCCACTCCTGCAGCGTATTCCCGGTTGGATCCGACGCGCAGCGCGGCTCATTCATGAGCTCCCACGCCAAGATGGTCGGGTCGTCCTTGTACATCACACTCGTGTAAGTATTCACCCTCGTCAGCATGTTCTTGACGTGGTTCTTGAAGTAGCCCTTGACGGTTTGGTCGGAGAAGAAGTCATCGTCGGAGGTGATGTTGAGGCCGCCGTCCCTGGCCCATTTCACGTACTGCGCCTTGCCGCCGTAGCCGTCCCAGTTGTTCACCAGGGGCAGTATAAGCCTAATCCTGTGCTTCCTTGCCTCGCTCACTACGAAATCCAACGCCTTCGTACGTGTGCGTCCAGAAACAAGCAAATCCATTACGTATGTCGAGCATATATGGAGGTGTGATACAAAGTGGGTGGCTATGAATCGGGATGGAAAAATGCATGGAGCAATTGATACGTAAAGTCTATCACAAATAATTAAATAATATAGATAAGAAAGTATCACATGAGGGTTGTGTTAAAATATAGGAAAAATTTGCTCAAGGGCAAGGGAATGAATGTGGTATTCGCTGATGGACACCGCTAATTCAGAAATTTGGCTAGTACCATTATGAAAGTATGTATCTTTGTCATAACTCATAACACATCATACCGATTATTTTAATAATTTCCCGTATCTATGGGGAGAAAATGTGAGAGAAATGACCTTTTTATCCTTATCTTCAACCTCCGTTGGTTGAGTAGTCTTCTCCGACGGCGTAATGGATGAGGCGACGAGGCTGCCGGCGGGGCGAGCCAGCCACAGGCAGGGGCGAGGAAGGCCAGTGGCAGGGTTAGGCGGGGAGGCTAGCGGCATGGCAATTCGGTCATGGGCCCCAATGAGTTGGGCGCCATCACCGGAGCTCGTAGAAAGGAGTAGGGTGCGGGCCAACCATGGGTTGGGGCAAGTAGGACAATGCGCAGGTGGGCTAGCAACATGGAGAGGGAGGTGAGGTCGCCGGTGGGGAGGGCTGGCTGCGGGCAGGGGCAAGGACCGAGGAGGCCAACAGTGAGGTAGGCCAACAACAGTGCGAGGACATGGAGGCCGGAGACAACCACTCTAAACCGACATAGGTTGAATACACGGGTAGAAAGGTAGTTTCTCCCACCTCCTCTCTCTGCGCATACGAGAAAATAAAAATAATCAAAGCAGTTGTGTTATGATAGAGATACACACTTTCTTATATGGTATTGGGTACATTTTCAAGTTGGTGATGTCCTTTAGGAAATACTATGATTCTCTGATGTCCCTGAGCAAAATTTCTAGTAAATGAAAGAAAATAAAGATAAATAATATTGTTTAGTAGTGAGCCCTAATTTTATACTTCCTTCGTCTCAAAATAATTGCACGTACCACCTTTCCAGGAGTCAAACCTTTTAAAGTTAACCAAATATATATAAAAATATACTAAAATTTATGATGCATAATAAGAAGCATTATATTAATAATATTACGACATAGAAATGTTCGACCACACATATATATCATCTCACCTTGAAGACATCCTCGTCATAGACAGATGGCGACTTCTGAAGCGCCCTCCAGCCACCGTCGTTGAAGCCCCACGTGCGGCACACGGTGAGGCCGACCGCCGCCGCCTGCTGGAACACCTCGGTGACCTTCCCCCTGGTGGACGGGTCGACGGCGAGGATCATCAGCCAGTACGCGTTGAAGCCGTTCACGTAGAACGGCCGGTCGCCGACGACGAACTGGTTTCCCCTGGTCTTGACCATCCGCCACTGCTCGCCATCGATCACCTCGCTGCTGCTTGCACTATATGGTAGTACGACATGTGCGCCATGCATGCTCGTCAAGATCATAAACTCATCGCGATCGAACAAGAACTGCATGGTCAGATGCAATAGCTAAAGAGACAATTAATTTGATGATCGAGATACCCGTTGACGTTTGGTCTCTGGGCAAGCGTATCGACGACGTCAGCGCCGCCGAGTATCTCCCCAGGTGCGGGATCTACATGAGCATGCCTCCCATCTGTCAGCAGCAGAAAAATGGCAGCTGCGGCCACCGCAAAACGTCGGACAAAGAAATGGATCAGAGAGACTCTTGCTCTTGCTCTCCCCTTGAACACAGTCTCCATGGTCGTTGCAACTTAACCATATGAATACACATCACACAGCAAGGACGATCGAGTTAAACTAATAAGGTCTTCTTGTGTGTAACTTGAGTATATATACTTCAACCATATAGCAGTATATATAAAACGAAGGCGAGATCGATACATATGAGACGTGTGTTTGCTGAAACACATAGGCATAGCTAGTGTGATGGAGACGTGTTTTGATATTGGCTTGGAAGCAAGAAAAGCGAGTAAGTGCTGTATTCTAGCTAGGAGCAAGCAACCAGAGGTAGTAGCTGACATTCACACACTTTGGTTAGGTCAAGGTTCGAAGCAAAAGGAAGAGGTCAATTCAGGTCCAGGAGGACGGACAATACAAGGCGGGAGCGAAGTGGCTTCAAAGGCTGGTAGCGTGGCGTAACAAAGCAAGCTTCATGGATATGGACCTTGATTGATTCCATGGACCACGATTTCAAGCTTGGATTGGTCCGGACTCTCCCTTTAAGCCGGCTCCTCCTTCTAGCCCAAATAGAAACCGGCCCACAGAACAATCCGTGTTCTGCTCTCGAGCAGAGACGGCATCATGAAAACCACCATAAAAAAAAAACACCAACAATGAAACTTCAAAGCACCACCAAAAGCCATACAGCACGTGCGGGAAACAAGCTTAGTATGGGCTAAAGAGAGGAGGTTTTCCACAGCTATGCTTCTAAAGAGTGAAACCATATTAACAAATACTGCCAATTTTGAACCACAACTGCCAAAGGAAAGGGGCCTCACGAAAATGCCTCCAAACAAGGTGAGTACAGCCAAAAGCGTCACTATTGTCGGCCATAGCTAATGGCTCACCAGAGCTTTTGCCCAAAAGCAACTCACTCGATTATGAGAAATAATGATTATATACCAATAAGCCTTCTTTGTAAGTCGATTAATCATATTGTCATATCCATATGGTAAATTTAAAACATATCATGCCCCCAGGCCTTAAAGCCATTAAAGTAAATTCCTTGGAGGTTCTTCTCATAGCATGATGGTTGCAAGTACTCATAAGCTCTATCTTGACACTAAGGGCGACCAAGCATCTAGATCAGGCCATCTAGTGTCCTCACAGGTGGTCAAAGTGACCTGTAGAGGCATCAAAGGCTTGTTCTAACAAAAGCATGAAGTATTTGCTGGAGCGCACAATGTGAGGACAGAGAGAACGAAGAGACCTAGAAACATAGGAATGAAGCAAAAAAAAAAGTGACTTCCTACAAATGCGCAGAGAGAGGTAATAGGACTGATAGCTTGCACTAGGAAAATCTTAGGTGTTAGACCTTGACATCCACATGGACAACTAATTTTCGTGAGGCTAATAACGTTTTGTAGTGCATTGGGCTTGCCCTCATAGGTAATGATGTTTTTTCTCACACAAGTGCAAAGTGCTCATTAGGGCATGCCGTGTGGCCAAAAAAGGAAACCCATAGTAGCGTGTTTTGCTATGGTCATGCCAATCTCCTATGAAAGCTCTGATTTGAAAGACATTTTACAATTGTAGGTTTGTACTTAAGTTTCAGATCGACATGTCATTAGTGTCTAGATGCCTCAATTTGGCCTGCCCCACCTAGCGCTGCCAAATCATAGATCAAATTTTCTTCCTTTGCGTGGCTATACTGGGGCGCTTCTTTTAGACGTCAAACTTTGGTCGGCTACCGTGATTTAGCCAGGCGTCCAGGGGCTCAATCTAAACACGTCCCAGTTAACCAACAATTGAACAATGTTAAGGCCCCTTTGGATTGTAGGAAAATTTCCTATTTTTTGCGTTTTTCTTATGAAAATTAACTAATTTCAGTATATTGAAAGAAAATTTACAGAAATCAGTTCATTTTCTCTATAAGAAAATAAACCGATTTCTATAAAATTTCTATACAATTCTTGTAAAATTCTTGCGTTCCAAAAGGGGCCTAAGTGTTTCCGTTGAACATGTCCAAGCAAGTGGAGTGGGTGGCACAAGAAGGGTATGAGTGTCCTTACTCGCTGACATACAACACAACACTAAACCACCTGCATGAAATCTTCTCATGTTTGAAAACTATGGGGCCTAAAAATCAGCCCAAATCTAACAACAATTAAATGGAATCAAACCTAAAGCACATCATGGTGTTGCTAGCATCGCTTGATGATGATACGTCAAATCAGCCATTCTCCATCACGTTAGGGTTATCCTAAATTACGGCGAAGGCTATTGGATGTACTTCCTACATTTCAAATTATAAATCATTCTAACTTTCTTGGAGAATCAAGGCATCTAAAGTTTGACCAAAATTATAGAGAGAATTATAAAGATTAATGACATCAAATAGGTATACTATACTATGAAAATATAATTAATGAAAATCTAATGATACTTATATGGTATCATAAATGTTATTATTTTATTATATAAATTTGGTCAAACTTAAAATGTTTTGACTCTTAAAAAAATTTAAAACAACTTATAATTTGAGATGAAGGGAGTAGAAGCTGCCATCACGGTCTTGTTCTAGTTCCATCCTAAAACATTTCATCAGCTTCATTCCGCCGGCTGACTGGTGGGTCACAGAGTCTCAATTCGGTGATCCAGCCGGACCACGCCGCCGCTGCTCATTTGGGCCGAAAGCCCATGGGAGATGAAGGAAATAGCGAACCAGGCCCGCTCGTAATTTTTTTCCCCCGTAAAAGCACACGCACGTGTGCAGTGTGCTCAGCTCCTCCTCGTGCAGCCAGCCGCAGTCGGCTCCGGTGGAATTTTTTTTTATTTTTAACATTTTTTAAAAACTATTTTTAATTTTAGCACCGAAACTTCTTTTTTATATCTAACACTTTTGGCCGCTCCCCACGCGAAGGAGCGGCATTTCAACTTTGCCGCTCCCCACGTGGAGGAGCGGCAATGCATCTGACGTGACACTGGTGGCACGCGGACACGGGGCTGCCGCTCCCCGGATCAATGAGCGGCAAGCCTGCCGCTCCCCAGATCAAGGAGTGGCAGGGGGGGCAACCAACGGCTCTTTTTTTCCTGTTCTCGCGTTGACGTCTCACGATTTGTTGCTCGGCCCGTCCACCGCGCCTGCCCCCCCCCCCCCGGCTGCGGCGCAGCGCCCCCCCCCCCCCCCCGCCCCCCGGCGCGCAGCGCCCTCCCCCACCACCAGGCCGGGACCGCCCCCCTCCCCCGGACGGTCGCCGGGCGCCCGAGAGCGCGGCGCCCGCGTGCCCCCCCCACCCCCCGGCGCGCAGCGCCCTCCCCCACCACCAGGTCGGGAGAGCAGCGGCCGCGGACGACCGCCCCCCCCCCCCCCCCGCGCGGAGAGCAGCGCCCCCACGGCCGCGCCCGAGCGAGGGCGCCGAGAGCCCGCTCCCCTCCCTCCTCGCACTTCGGCCCCGATAGCAGCCCCCCGCGTCCGAGCTAAGGTAATTCCGTTTTTCTATTTTTTTTTAAATTTTTGATGTATTTTGATTATTAGTTAGATTAGTTTGTTTAGTTAGTATTGTTAGTATAAATAGTTAGTTTAGTTGGTATCATTAGTAAAGTTAGCATAGTTAGTATAGATATTATAAATAGTTATTTTAGTTAGTATGATTAGTAAAGTTAGTATAGGTATTATAAATAGTTAGAATAGTTAGTATGTTTAGTTTAGATTAGTTAAGTTAGTATAGGTGGTATAAATAGTTACTTTAGTTAGTTTAGTTAGTATAGTTAATAAACTTAGTATAGTTAGTTTGTTTGGACGACTTGATGAAGTTTGCTTGAATGGTTTTCAGATGGATTGTTGTGTCTGAGTTTATTTCGAAAGAATTGTTAGGAAGGAAGATGGTGAGTTTGAGGATATGGAAGAGGAGTTGGAATGGTTCGATGAACCGCCGAGCTTCAATGACCTTTGTGTGCGTTTGAACGCAAAGTTTGGCGGTGATTTCACAATTAAGGGGAGATTTGACAGTGGAAAGACTCGGCAAAATATGTCCTGATCTAACTTGTAAATTCCATTCCGGAGCCCATTCCGTTTTTGCTATTGGAATGGAACATTCCGGTACCGGCCCATACCGGTGTACCATTCCGGACTTTATAATAATAATAATATGTGAATAAACTTATACATAAATGTACATATAAATATATTTTGACTTAACTTATGGCGTAATTAACATTTTTACCAAACTAAGATATCATTCAACAAGTTTATAAGACCTTATTTCAAAATTTAAACTCCAAAGTTCATACATGGAAAAATATAATCAATACAGCTACGGCCGGTATTGACCGGTTTTTGACCGGTATTGGCCGGTATTGGCCGGTATTGACCGGTATTTGACCGGTATTGACCGGCGTTGACCGGTATTGACCGGTATTTGACCCGGTACGGAATTGAGGCTCTTCTATACCGGTTTAGGGGCCGGTACGGGGCATTCCGGCCATTCCGGCCGGTACCGGAATGGAATTCACAGCTATGGTCCTGATGCCTTTGCGTGACCCTGCTCATTGGTCCCGCTACACTAGGGTCCTCGCAGGCTCGAACTCACCCATTGCTGAGGTGGTTGTGAAGAATGGGTACAGGTTGGAGGATGATCATCATGACGATATTGGAGGTGACGAAGAAGCAGTTCCATTCACATCCAGTCAGTTGTATATGGATGGTCAGTTGACGCAGGAGCAGTTGCATTCACATCCAGTCGGTTGTATAAGCAACGACTTCGATGTGAGGGAGTTCGAACGTGAAGAGCAGGAGCAGGCGGAAGAGAACTGGTTCGGTCGTGACAACGACGACGATGACGACGACGATGAGCCTTATGTGATGAGCCTTTTGTTTCCATGAGCCTTATGTTCTCCTCATCAAACGGGACTTCGATGCAATACTAGTGACGTGGAACGTTCTCTCAGCTTACATTCTACTTTTCAAGCTCACTGGAGCATTCGACGACGTGTAACAGTGTTTTATGGCTACCGCTCCCTGGCTGGGGGAGCGACAACTCTGTCGCTCCCTGCCTGGGGGCTGTGTTTCCTGCTGCTCCGTGCTTTGATCGGTAACCTCGACCATATGTACTTTTTTATAATACTAGGACATGTTGAAAAGTGACATGTTGGAAATAAAACGCTTGCACGATCGAGGGAAACAGTAGCCAAATGGTACACACTTATTACAAGGTTCAACAGTTCCACTACCACTTGCTCCAACATGAACATAGTTTAAACTCAAACACTGATATTAACGAACTAAACAATGGCATGTTGTAAACTAAATCTAACATGCCTAATAATGGTCCCACATATTGAACTGAGTTGCGCTTTCCCCATAGTAACCCCCCATTGACGGCGGCAGTGGCGGTGGCGGCGGAGAAGGAGGCCCGTGTGTCGGTGTTCGGACCCGGGAGGGCTCTAAGCCGACGAGTGAATTTGTGCTGCGCGCTCCCTAATCCGGATGGTGATGTAAAGAGAATACACGGGGGTTTATCCTGGTTCGGGCAAAGAAGGCCTTACGTCCAGCGGGGGGGAGAGTATTGTATTTTCTTGCACCGAAGTGCTTGTGTAGGGGTTACAAGCTGTGAGAGAGGGAGCCGGTTCCAAGTCTCAAGAAAGAGAAAAAATAGAGGATTGTTTTAGCTCTTCATCCCGAAGGGGAAGCCCCCCTCTTTTATAGGCTCAAGTGGAGGGCCTAGGTCTACAAAAAACCCTAAGGGGTGCCTTGGAGGAGAAGACGCGGTGGGCGCTGTAGAGGTTGCTGTAGCGGCGTGCCCCGGTACATACCGGCCATCCCTGGGGCGTCACGGTGACGTTGATGACGGGACGGTGAATGACCCTGGGTGCTGTGGCGGGCATGGGATCCCCTGTTGTCGACGTGTGGGCGTTGTTCCTTTGTTGACCGGCGGTGCTCGAGGCCCGGTCGGGACGTAGTGGAGGGGGTCAACAAGGAACGGATAAGGCCGGACCCTAGAAATCCTAGAACACGACGGTCGTCGTATTATGCCTCGAGGGGGCGTCGAAGGTCGAACAGTGTCCGACGTGATGTGCATAGTGGCAGCTTTCTATTGTCCATCCCGGGATGGACAGTAAAAGGTAGGATTAGACACGGGTACTGCTTCCACGCCTGTGGCGCTGTAGCCACGTAGGTGGAATCGGTTGCATTGAATGCTTTTGTCCGCGAGTAGGTGGGTGAGGAGGGGTCGACCGGCCCGACCCCGGGTCGTGCGAGTCGGAGATTTTCCGGGGTCGAGGCCTCCCCTCGAGCCGGTCTCGTGCGAGTCGGAACGCAGTCGAGGGTGCTCGAGGTCGTCATACGTACGCGGGGCGAGCTTGGCGCAACCGTGTTGGCGGTACATTGGTTCGATTCTTTAAGGAGTCTCAGGGCGAGAATTTCTCGGGGGTTTGCTTCTTTTAATCGTTAGGTTTGGGTACCCCTAATCCAGGTATCTGACACCGTGCTTCTTATGGTATGGGCACTGACAGTATGGATTATTGCATAGTGGCTCCTCTGCATCGTTGATGCTGTCGTCCTCCGACTTGTCCCTGTTACCACTTTTAGGGCCATACTCTAGATCAAAGATGCGTCCCTGTAGATATGTGATGTATTGTTGATGGGGATAGATAGGAGGAGGATCGACCCATCGAGTGAACCCACAGTTATCTGGGCAGTTTGAATCCTAAAAACACATCTACCAATAAGTACTTCTACAAACCAAATACAAATCTGAAAAAATAAGAGTTAAAAGGAAATACAAATCCTCGCGAGCATCTGAAGAAACGACGGCCTCCACCGTCACAGTCGTTGTACATCTGCACGGCGTAATCCTCACCGTGGCAGCATTTTGGTCAATCTTCCGTGCGGTTGTCGTATGATCTAAGAGGTCTCTCGCGGGTGAAGTCACTCTTGCTCTCCAAAGAAAATTGTTCTATAGGTTCCTCAAAAGAATCAGATCCCAGAGAACCCTCCCACATAATCGGAGGTTCCTTCCTCACTCCCTTTCCTCTACCTCTGCTCGACGAACCTCCGCCCGACATTTGAACTACAGCTAAACAAGAAAATAAGTTGTGTGATGGGCGGAGGGGGAGGCGGCGCCGAAACGACGAATGGCCAGAGCTCAAGAGGAGAAGAGAAGAAAAGACGCCCTGCGCTTGCCGCTCTTTGATCTGGAGAGCGGCAGGCTTGCTGACGTGGCAGTTGCGAAAAGCGGGCAGGGGGTTGCCGCTCCCTCTGGAGGAGCGGCAGGCTTGCCGCTCCGTGATCTGGGGAGCGGCAGCCCTCTGCCCGCTTTTCGCCACTGCCACGTCAGCATCATTGCCGCTCCTCCACGTGGGGAGCGGCGAAGTTGAAATGCCGCTCCCTCGCGTGGGGAGCGGCCAAAAGTGTTAGGTATAAAAAAAAGTTTCGGTGCTAAAAATTAAAAATAGTTTTTAAAAAGTGTTAAAAATAAAAAAAATTCAAAATAAAAAAAAATTCGCTCCGGTGTTCTCTCCGGCCGTCGCCAACCAATCCTTCATTCCTTCCCCGATTCACGCGGCGAACCGCGCCGCCGCCGCCGCCGCCGCACCACCACCACCACCAATCGCAATGGCGAACCCGCCGCCGTACTTCTCCGCCGGTCCGTACTCGGCGCCCGCGCTGGCGGCGAAGGATCAGGACGCGGCGAAGGAGGATCAGGACGTGGCGGAGCTCGTGCTCGACCTCTGCGTCCCAGAGCTCCGCGAGAAGGCTCTCCTCTTCCTCTCCAAGGTGAATGACCCCTCGCTCTCTCGCCGTCACCGCGTTTGCGGGGGATAAAAAAAATTCCCCCGCCTTTTCCGTTCTCTGTCTTTCTGATCGCCGGTGCCGCGTCGTGGTTTTGGAAGTCGCGGCCGTGGTGGTGTAACGCTGAGACCTAGCGGAGGCTGAATGCACTTCTGTTGTCAGATTGGCTGTCTAGGGCAAAAGACTACGCCAGGCTCCTGTTACTCGATCTCTGCAGACGCTTCAGTCAGTGGTGGTATTTCAGTGCAATATGCTTGTTCTGTTGTGCATATGCGGAAAGCAACGAGAATTGCCAGATTTTGCTATGTTTTAGTTTTGTGGAGAAAGCAATTTTTTTTTTTGTGGTAAAAAAACAATCAGTTTTGATGTATGTTAGCTATTGTTGTTTTTTGGTTGGTATTTGTTCTTTTTTTTTTTAAGGAACGGGCACGAGACTGTGCACCAGTTCTATTAATATAGAAGAAGAGTGTATTTTTCTTCTTTGCTGTCCTCTTAGAATATGTTCAAGCTATTCTTGTTAATATTAATAACAGGGCCTGTACATTAAAAAAGGTCTCTGGTTTCAGTGTACGTGGTAAAGACATAGTTTTGACCTGCACTGAACAGCTAATTTGTTTAAGGTAAAATAGATGATACTGCAATTTTCTGGTGGCGTCCAGCTTGAATAAACTGGTGAGGTTCAGACAGGAGCCTTTATAGGGTGCTCTGCAAAATGAATTGTGTAGGCCCTGAAGATTTGGTTGGGACATGTTTCTTGTGGATGAAAATTCAGACATTTTCAATATGGTAGATGAGAGGGGCGAAAAGCAGTTCATGAGTCTAACATTTTGTTTCTGTAGATCTAAGCTTCCTGTTTTCATGATAGTACTTTTGCACTGTTTAGCATCCTTTTATATAAAATTCGAGATGGTCTACTACAACAATTTGACGATGCGCTATGCCTATGTGTTCAGTGCATGTGTATCGAGGTTTGTGGTTATCTAATGTTTCTGTTGTTATGAATTTAGTGCTCTATAGGTCGAATGGGGTCCTGAAGCTTTTCTTTTTGGTAGATAGTTATTTGTTACTCATACTCAAAAGTACATTACGCGATACATTATACCTCACATGGTAAATTTATATAAACTGTTTCTTAAAATATTTGATCTTGCAGCCCTAAGTATATTGATTTGGGAAGTTGGGACTGAAGTTTTCATTTAGAGTGATGATCCTGGTTATTTCTTTCAGAAACGAGAAAAATGTGAAGATCTTGCTCTGCTACTATGGCACTCTTATGGTACAATGGCTGCACTACTCCAGGTGGGTTAAATAATTGCAGCCTTCTGAATTTAACTCAAGGAAATTTGTAACATCATAGTAGCTATGAACTTAGTAAGTTAGTATGCTGTTTGCATTAGTGTGGTGTACATGTATATTGTTTCATTTCATAAGAAATCAGTTGAATCTTTCATGGATCCTTTTCGGATTGAAGTCTGTATGGCTACTTGAAACATATGCAGGAAATTGTGTCAATTTATCGATCACTTTCACCCCCAAAATTATCGTCTGAGCAATCAACTCGAGTCTGCAATGCCCTTGCACTCCTTCAGGTATGCTTTTACATCAGAAAGCAAAGTATTCATGGCACTGGGGATACTTCAAAGCGTCATCTATCAGTTCATTTTGATATTATAATCTATATCAGGGATACAGGATATGTTACCTTAGCCATGATAATATGAAAAAGCTGCCAATTTCATAGTATAGTGCAATATGGGGTTGTTTTAAATTGCCATTTATCAGTTCATGCACCTCAAATTGGTTTTGTCCACCACTCTGTTTCCTTAACTTCCTTTTGTATTACTTGTTCTGCAGTGTGTCGCATCGCACCCTGATACTAGGATGCCATTCGTAAATGGTAATGACTGCTACCATGCTTATGACAAAAATATGAATACCCTTATGATGGTGTACTTTAAAGAATATGTCCCTATCATCCCGAATTTTCTCTTGTTTAAATCATACACTTGATTCTAAGTAGTAGAAAGTATTTATCACATCTAAGATAGTGTTTCCTGTAGAAAATTTCCCCTGTACTGATTTACTTTTCACTCTTCTGGTTTATAACGTACACTTTTCAGTAACTGTCTCCTCTTGCAGCATGTGTTCCACTGTACCTCTACCCTTTCTTGAACACTACCTACAAAACAAGAGAATATGAGTTCTTGAGGCTTACCAGCCTGGGTGTGATCGGTGCTCTTGTGAAGGTAAGAAATTTAATACAAGTAAGAAGGGCTATGAATTTCTATTTGGAGTGGTGGAGGTGTGCAGGTTATCAATTTGGATTTTTGGATACAAATTCCAGTCTTGCCGATTAAATAATCTAATTGGGATTTTAAATCCTATGGATCCCTATATAAACATTAGTAATTGTTTGAAGAACTGAACAGTGCTGTAATTTGTTGAAGGCTTGAAATTCATTCATTTCTTTTATACCAGATATGTTTTTTAAAATAAAACTGAACCTTTTTTTTCTGGATAATATATGCAGTTTGATGATCATGAAGTTGTTGCATTTCTGCTGACATCTGAAATAATTCCTTTGTGTCTGCGTGCTATTGATATGGGCAGTGAACTTTCGAAAACGGTATTTACCAGTCTACCCAACTATTACTCAAAACAAAATAATCTTTTATGTTTGTTTCTATGCTGACTACTCAATTGGCACGCTCCTTTCTTGTACTATTCTCCATATATCTTGTTTGCTATTTGAGAGATCAAGCTATTTCAGTGATTAGGACCATGTTGCAACCTATTTTACTTTTCTAGCTGACAAATTAGTTTCACAATGAGATACTTGTCTGGTGTAGCTTCATTTGTTGTTTGCTTTGGATGTAAGACTCCATTTCATTCTTCAATACTTGTCATAATTGTTTCTTGAAATATAAATTATCCGAACATTTATCCTGTCAGGAATTTAACTAGATCATTTGGATCTATTGCTTCAGCTTCTTTAACTGAGACAAGTTATACTTGCAGGTGGCCACTTTTATTATTCAAAAGATTATGCTTGATGACGCAGGGCTTGCATATGTATGTACTTCTTCTGAACGTTTCTGTGCTGTAGCCAGTGTGCTAGGTCAAATGGTTGAAGAACTTGTTGAACAGCCTTCCCCAAGGTTGCTGAAGCACATAATCCGCTGCTACCTCAGGCTGACAGATGACCGAAGGTTTATCCTGTGTGCTATATGCAAATTCCGATCTTGTGAAGTTATTCTCATGCTGTCCCTGTTCTTTGCATGCTTATGCAGGGCCTGCAATGCGCTACACAATAGCCTCCCCACCGCATTGAGAGACGGGACATTCAATGACTTAATCGAGGTGATTTCACTATTTCGGTGTCAGAAGAATTGAGCTATCTTTGCTTCCCCAAAGAAGCTACATGACAGCATACGCTGCAAATCCTAACCCTTCGCTGACTATGAATCCTTGATGCAACTCTAGGTCGATCTCACGGCAAGGCTATGGCTCCACCAGCTGCTGCATAACATCATGATGATGTCAAACGGTGGAGGCGGCCCTCACCCTGTCCTGGGTCGTGCCATGGGGGTGTGAATGAAGCCGGTCGTGAAGACTTAAATCATCTGTCAAGACCCAAGAGCGTGCCTTGTAGTTGTAGGTAGTAAGTAACCATAGGGGAAGCAATCGTGGTTCACCCTTTTGGAGGGAAAAAGCTTTGTACTGTTTGGATGGCAAAGAGAATAGTACTTTAAAAAAAGAATAGTACCTTTTTAGCTTTGGAGCTTAGTGTTTAGCGTTGTAAAAAAAGCCAGCTTAATTTAGCGTCTCAGACATGGAAGAAGGGCCAAAGTTGCCCGACTTGCAGGTCTCTCTTATGAAGTGTTGCATGGTGAGAGAGTCTAGGCATTGGTCGTTCGAAATTCGAAATAATACATGTAAATTTGCACTGAAGACGCATGTATATGATAGGATTCGATCACAGTTGGGACTCAGGAGAAGCCACTGGCTTGCCGCTGCCGCGTATCTGGGTTTTGAGAGGGTGTTGCTCTTGCTCATTACAGGAAAACAATAATCCACTGCTCGTTACAGGTGAGTTGGCAAACGGAAATTCAGACTGAAACAAGTATGTTTGCATTTATCTGTGGGGTGATGCGCTTAGTAGACCTGTAGTACACAACTACACATGCATCTGGGCTAGGCTGCGTTCTGAGCCAAGGTGGGTAGGTGGCCCTTGACACCTCCACAAGGCCGTTTCAGCAGCCACCGGCAGCTCCCGATTAGCCGCTCTCGGCCGCCCCCAGCGGCCAATCACCTCTCTGTGCCTGCCTACGGCTGGCTCACCAACACAGAACACGCCCAAATCAAATCCAAATTAGATTACTAATACGACCGCCCATCAAAAGCACACAAGTGGTTTGTGTTAGCAGCTGCTAATCAACCAACCAGATGGGCAGTTGGCAACGAGCCCCCTGCCTGGCTGCCTCTCCAAAGTCCAACCAGCGCGCGTCGTCCCTTCCGTCACCTCAAGAGCTCACTTTCGCCCTCTATAAACCCGCCTCCCACCGCCCCTCTCCATCCCCAGATCAAAACCCCCGGCCCGGCGCCCCCTCGTTCCCCTCTTCGTCGGCCATGGCGCCCGCTGCTGCTGCTGCGTCCCGGGTACGCGCGTCCCTCCGGTCCGTGCGACCCCCATGCCCCCGCTTCCGCTTCGTGCTCTGCTGACTCGGTCTCTCTCTCTCTCTCTCTCTCTCTCTCTCTCTCTCTCTCTCTCTCTCTCTCTCTCTCTCTCTCTCTCTCGACCTCCCCTGCAGGTGGCTGTCTCGGCGCCGGTCTTCGGCTCGGATGGCGGCGCCAGGAGCTCCGGGATCAAGGTGCGTGCCTCGGTGCCGGAATCTCGCCCCGTCTGCTGCTTTTTATGAGGGAATCTTCTGCGATTCGGTCGGCGCTGGGTTGGTGGATGACAAATAGTTAGATAGGTAGTAGTACTAGATTGGTAACTACAGGGGCCAGTTCAAATGTTAGGTAGCGCTGCTAGATAGATGCTATTTTGCGCAAATTAGGCCAACGCTTATAAGTCATGCACATCCACGCACATCTTCAGTAATTCAGGGCACTTGCTGCTGAACTCGGTAGTGTTGTTGTCACAGTGTCAGTCATTTATGCTGATGATCTTGAACTCACAGCGCTCTCAAATGGCGATAAATCGGTGTCCTAATATTGACCTTTCATTGTGCTCTAGGGTAACAACAATGTTAGCTTCGGCAACAAATCCTGGGTCAGCGGCACATTGGCCTGGGAGAGCAGCTCGGTGCGTCCCAGGCACGCGAACAAGGTGCTCTGCATGTCTATCCAGCAGGCGAGCAAGAGTAAGGTCTCCGTTGCGCCGCTCGATCTCGAGAGGGCCAAGGAGCCACCTCTCAACACATACAAGCCCAAGGAACCCTACACGGCCACCATTGTCTCGGTGGAGAGGCTAGTCGGCCCCAAAGCTCCTGGGGAGACTTGCCACATCGTCATTGACCACGGTGGCAATGTGCCATACTGGGAGGGCCAGAGTTACGGTGTCATTCCTCCTGTAAGTATTCCCCTGCTCTCTGTCATTTCCTTTGTCTAAGAACACACTAGTTTTCTTCACATTTGTTGTCATGGTTTCCCTCAATAAAGAGCAATCAACTTTACCTTTGTATGGTGCTAAACTGCTAAATATATTATTCTCTACAGATAAATATAGGCATAATGATGTCCTTTTTGAATATGTAGATATATTTTATTTTCGATATACCATCTGATATACTGTTAGGCCATGCTCGAGGAAAAAATATTATGGTCTATGAATGACAACATGGCATCTTTGCAGCAAAATTGATTTCGATTAATCTTGAAATGCCATTTCCATCATGTTTTCTCTTCGCATTAATACTCTCTGAACCTTGAGTGCATTTTCATCTGTTAGGGAGAAAACCCCAAAAAGCCTGGAGCCCCACAAAATGTCCGGCTTTATTCAATTGCATCGACTAGGTATGGAGATTACTTTGATGGAAGAACAGGAAGTTTGTGTGTCCGCCGTGCAGTTTATTATGATCCTGAAACTGGCAAGGAGGAGCCCTCAAAGAATGGTGTCTGCAGTAATTTCCTGTGCAACTCAAAACCGGGGGACAAGATTCAATTAACAGGTAACTTCCTGATGGATGAAAAGGCTCTCCTGTTTATTTATAATGTTTTATGACAGCCGCCTAATCCTAACCGCAGTAGTACTTCTTTAGTTCTTTTTCTTAATGTAGTCCCTGAAATTCACCTTGTAGATGATCTGTTTCTCATTTATTAGAATCTTTGTAATGGCACACTAGAGATGAAAATTAAGACATAGCAGGAAAAAAACCCTGCTTCCAACACATTATGAAACAGGAGGTCGTTATCACTTATCAGTGTCACAGATTTGAGGCATTCTGATCTAACCATGTGCAGAACATGTTACTGAAACACTAGCTGCTGCAACAAATGGCAACATGTTTTTTTTTCTACCAAGAAGCAAAGATTATCTGTAAATATGACTATGACCCTGCACTCTATTTGTCTGTCCTGTTTCGTCCCACGTTTAGTTTACTTATATGATATGTGATATGTTGCAAAGACTTCTGATTGCCCATATGGTATGCAACAACTACAGATTTTCTTTTATTTTTTTAAAAAAGGCTTTCTTCCTTAAGTAACTCTCAGATATGCCACTGCCTGTATGGGCATTTATATTTGCCTGCTAGTATGGTTGTTCTTTCATATTATTAGTTTATGGAAGACGATGGATGTTGTAGGCGGGAAGCATCTCATATGATTTCATCTTGACCTCAGGTCCTTCTGGCAAAATAATGCTTCTACCTGAGGAGGATCCGAATGCAACCCATATCATGATTGCTACTGGCACCGGTGTTGCCCCCTTCCGTGGCTACCTGCGTCGCATGTTCATGGAAGATGTACCGAACTACAGATTTGGTGGCTTGGCCTGGCTCTTCCTTGGTGTTGCCAATTCAGACAGTCTTCTATACGACGAAGAATTCACCAGCTATCTTAAGCAGTATCCAGACAATTTCAGGTTAGATAACCTCATCCACCTTAACACCTCATTTCATGTACTGATGCTATGCAACTGTGCTTCGTTGTTGACTTGGGTGCTTGTCAGTTTGTGTCACCTCACAGCATTATTGCCATTTGTGAGTGCAGTGCAGCATCACTGAAGTACTTATATGCAGCATATTCGTATAATAGTAATATAGTATAACTGAGTCTTTCTGAAACATGTAGGTACGACAAAGCCCTCAGCAGGGAGCAGAAGAACAGGAGTGGTGGCAAGATGTACGTCCAGGACAAGATCGAGGAGTACAGCGATGAGATTTTCAAGCTTCTGGATGGCGGCGCGCACATCTACTTCTGCGGTTTGAAGGGGATGATGCCTGGAATTCAGGACACCCTTCAGAAGGTGGCAGAGCGGAGAGGCGAGAGCTGGGACCAGAAGCTTTCCCAGCTCAAGAAGAAGAAGCAATGGCACGTTGAGGTCTACTAGTAGGACTCAAATTGTTGTAATTGCAACTGTAATGCTGCGGGTCAGCGTCAGGAGGAGACAAACGCATGATTGAAATTGAATTGATGAATGATTCTTGGGGCGGTGTAAAATCACTAAAGTTCTCTTGGTGAGAATCAGAAAATCGCATTTTGTAATTCATAAAGCTTCCGCGTCACGGTTATCCGTGGAACGGACCATGTAACTTCAGCCGTTTACATTTGCAGTGCAGTGCTTTTGCCTTTTGTCTCTGTCCAGTTCGTACGCATATGAATCCTGATGACTTGAAATGTTTAACACATGGCTCCTGGCGTAGCCAGCGAGTATATGACCTATCATCTGCAGCCTGTCACTTTCATTGAAACATTTGCATTTCTAATCTTTATTATCAGCAAGGGGAAACAAATAAATTGAAAAAAAAAAAAGCCTTTTCCATTGCTGCCGTTGAATGCTTGCCCCTTGTGCCCATTCACTGGCCACTCTGTCCCAACGGGCGAGCGGTGATCTTCTGAAATCATGGGCATCTGTCAAGTAGGAGCCGTATCCCGTATCGGACACGTATCCGATACGGATACGCGTTCCATGCGTATCAGAGAAGTATTAGCGAAAATAAATAAATAAACGGATACGCGTTATCAGAGAAGTATTATCGAAAATAAATAAATAAAAACTGATACTCGAGGCGATACGTCATACGTATCAGCCTAGTCACAAGTCGCGCTGATACGACCTAGCCCACTCAGTCGTCACAAGTCGAATTTAAAAAAGGTTTTCTTGGTTTAAATATAAAATTACACCCCATTTACGGTAGTAAGTAGTTTTAGATGAACATTTTTTTGAATGAGAAAGACACTAGACTGTGCCACAAATTCTATTGCAAAAGAAGAGTCTAAACAAATTAACATAAATACTATGACGACAAACAATGGCCCTGTTCATTTGGCTTATAATCTTTCTTATTTAGCTTGTTTTTTCAGCCGGAACAGTATTTTTTTCTTAAAAAATCAGCCAACAGTGGACGGCTTATAATTCCAGCTGAACGGGACCAATGTCTCATTGCATTTGCATATAAAAGTTCCAGCACAAAAAACCAAAGTGAGCCATGTCAGTGTCACGAGGATGAGCTCAGCACAGCAGACAGCACCCTCTCCATCCCCAACCTGAAACGGTTTGCGGTCCAGCACACCCTGAACCGCCGCGTCCTTGCTGGCCGGCCGACGTCCGCACGGGCGCGGGCTGTCTCCCTGCTTGCCTCGTCGGCTCGGCCCTCTCCTCTGCCGCCACGCCTGCCCTCCCGCCCGGCCGCCTCCTCCCCCAAGGGCCAAGGCCCCAGCTACCCCCGGCCCCCGTCCGCTGCCTCTTGGCCCACCCGGCCGCCACGCCACTCCGCTGATCACGCGCGCGCGCGTCCCTGTTGCGCGCATTACTCCGCCCGACTCCGCTTCACTCCTTTCCTTTCCGTTCCCGTCCCTGTCTGGCCGTCCCGTCGCCGTCGCTGTCCGCCGCCTCGGTCTCCCACTCCCACTTCGCCCGCCCTGCTCGTTGCCTTCTCCTCCGCCTCTTATCCTCTACGGCCCTGTCCTGTCTCTCCCACGAGCCGATTCGCTGGCATGGCAGTTACCTGCCGCTGACTCGCTGCAGTGGACGTGGTGCCGCAGAGGGGTGCCGGTGGCGGAGCAGCCATGGAGGCGGTCCAGACGGTACGCGATCTGATCCGCTTCACGCGCGCGTGTATGTGTCTAGTACGCGTGCCATGTTTCTGCTTGTCATCCGTTTTGTTTGGGCGGGTCTGAAATTCTGAATCGGCTGTTCATCCCCTCGCTCTCACGTTCTCTTGCGCTGGCTTATTGTTTCATCTGTTGTTTGTATGCGTTGGAACATGATCCTACTTACTTTCCGCGTTTGGATGCGTTGTTTGCTGATTGGCGGTTCAATTCCAAGGCTTGCATGATCAGGAATTGTCTGCGGTGTTCTGAATTCTTTCACACAGTCACTAATCCAGTTGCTCACCGCAACAGTGTTCACTTACTAATTCATCAGACTACTGTTACTGGAACTGCTGTATATTTTCATTTTATAAGAAAAGAAAAACTAGAGCTGTCGTGTCTTATTCGTCAGAGAGTTCTCGCCGCTCGTTTGTGGTCAGTTTGGTGCTTGTAGTCAGATGACTCTGTTTTGGGGATTCAATTCCAGTGGGTTCGAAGCCTATAGCATCTTGTTCTCATTGTCATGCCCATTGTTTCATTTCGATAGACTTTGCGTCAACTTGTGATGGCATATTCACTGTTCATTCCATGGAATTCCCAGCACTGAAGTCAATACTTGAGCCTACCATTCTGATCAAGTTCCCATTTTGTTCGGTTCTCCCATGTTTCCATCACCTTTCCTATCGTCAGATGTGGAACTACTCTGAAAAATCTGAATTCTGAATATCATCAGATGTTGAACAACACTGAAAAAAAAATCTGAATTCTGAATCCAAAAACTTGCTGCAGGTACCGAGTGAGAGAACGAACCCGCTGCTCAACAGGTCACCCAGTCCATCCGGCGTCGCTCGGCTCCAACCTGACGGTTCCGCCTATTCTTTCCTCGACACCGCCAAGGCCTGCACCACCCGGTTCAGCAGCGGGTCAGCGACGTCCGAGGACTCGCCGGCGCTGACGCCCAGGCTGCTGTCCTTCAAGTCCAGCTCCAGCCCCGACAACTGCTCCTCCTCCGCCGAATGGCCCGACCGAGCGGCGGCGTCGCGCTCCAACCGGTACCTCTTCGACGTGAACGCGCAGGCCCGGTGCGCCGAGTACCTGGACCTGATGAGGCTGGAGGTGGATGCGCAGCTGGGCAAGCTCAAGGGCGGTGTCACCGGCCTGGAGAGCTACGCCTTGCCGGATAACGGCCGTGTGATCGGAGGTGCGCACCTGGGCATGTCGCTTGATGTCATGCTGATTGAGATTGACGAGAGGTTCAATGCCCTGAAGCTGCTCATGGGCTCCGTGTTCCGGCAGGCGAGGGAGATGCTTGGTTCGGTCAACTCGTCGGTGTCTGATCTGCAGTCGGAGAATGAGCTGCAGCTGGAAGTCTTCAGTGCCGTCATTGGAGAGTGCGTCAGTGGCCTGCAGGAGGAGCTAGAGAGGAAGCTGTACGAGCAGATTAACATCACAAACACCATGAGCAGGAACTGGAAGGAGGCCATAACTCAATTTGCCGCCATGCGCGAAGACCTTGGCGCTCTTTGTAAGCTACTACTGCCTTTAGTACCAGAAGCTCATATTTCTAACGGCAAGAATGAAAGTCCAGGCAACAGGAGTAACAGATGGAAGTACAATTTGTTTGGAAAGAAACCCAAAGAGGATCGTTCTCCACGCGCTGAGGACAGCAAGAGTTTCAGGAAGCAAAAATCATTTGGTGCAAAGGATGTCATCTCAGAAAAGTCTGACTTTCGCCATCTCAACGGTATGACTAGAGAGCAAGTGATAAGCTATTTTAAGTCTGAGATCGGCAAGCTGAAAAGGATGCACGAATCAGCATTGCAAGAGAAGACAGAAGAATTGTTCAGGTTCAAACGGGAGAAGGGGTCACATTCTCTCAAGAATGACATCGAATTTGAACCTTTGAGAAAGAAAATTCCAGAGATTGTATTGAGAATGGACCAAATCATTTCCAAGAATATAAAGATACCTGCAATCTGCATGACCCATGATGAACTTGATGAAAGGTGCAGACTGATGAGCAGAATCGATGCTTTGTTTCATGAAAACCAGCATCTTCGAGGGTTGCTTGCAGATAGGATGAAGGACGTTAAGGCATTATCATCTCAGCTATCTGAAGCCAGTACAGAACTGTCTCTTCAGTTGTCATCCGAAGAAGAGCTCCTGAGACAAATCGACAAAGTTAGAGAAGACTGTGAGGACCTCCGAATTGAAGGTGATGTTAGAGAGGGAATGTACCAAACTGTTACAAAACAATTGCTTGATGACTACAAGGACAATATGGATGGTGCTGCACTAAATCTTAGTGCAAAATTGTCTTCACTTGAATCTGCAGTCTCTGAAAAGAATAAGGCATTATGTCTATATAACGAAGAAAATCACAGGTTAAAGGTGAAGTTAGCAGAATTAGAAAAGGAGCGCTCGATCCACAATCACCAAGAAGTTCCAGAAGTCATAAAACAAGAGAGTACAGAAATTGTTCTGCGTGACATTGAGGTCGAGCCTCGCACATCGCCGAGAGGATCAAATGGGAATGATTTGCAGTATGATGAGCTTGTGAAACTAAACTCAAGCTTAGAGCAAACATCAGGTGTCCTGAAGGAAATGGACAATAAAAATATGTACCGTAGTAGTGGCCTCACTAGGAATGAGCAAGAAAAGCAGCTGGAGTGCATTTTAGTATCTGTCATGAAATTATCAAAAGAATTTGTAGAGATTGAGAAAAAATTGTCAGCAGAAAGAACCGAGAACAGGTTTGTTTGTTTGTGTTCATCTTCATTACACTTGCTTCCCTGGCATTTTTATTTTCATATAAAAAACACATTTCCGATGTCGAGCATGATCGTTTCAGGTCAGAGGATTTGAGTGATCACTGCAGCCACATGGTCAGACAAGCCGTGGTACTAACAAAAATAGGGCTCTGGTATAAACATATGATCGAAGCAAGGCGTTCTGAGCTCCAAAAGGCTGAAGCAAAGGTACTTCTAGAATTGAACTTCTGTTTGACTGCAAGAACACGTGATATATAATTATATAAGCTCATCATGCAGAAACTCTGAAACATTTTCGATGTTGTCGGCGTTCGGACCCGAGGGGGTCCTAGACCAAAGAGTAAATGCTGCGTGTCCCTTTCCTGGATGGTGATGCAAGGAGAACACACGGGGATTTATCCTGGTTCGGGCAAGAGAAGGCCCTACGTCCAGCGGGGGAGAGGAGATGTTGTATTTTCTTGCACCGAGGTGCTTGCGTAGGGGTTACAAGCTTGCGAGAGAGGGTGATGAGCCCAGGTCTCAAAAGAGGAAAAAGAAATACAAGATGATTGCTTGAGATGTTGATCGCTGTCTGGTGCTTGGCCTGTTGTCCCCCTCCTTCTCCAGAGCCCTGGCCTACCCTTTTATAGGACGAGAGGAGGCCGGGGCAACGGATATATTGAGATGATGTTTTGTCGATCACTGTCGAGGTGACTGTAGCGACGTGCCCTAGAAATGGGTGGCCATCCCTGGACTCCATGGTGTTACAGAGGACGAGACGCTGAAATGACCCGGAGCGCTGCGCCATACCGTCCTTCCTTCCCTGTTTAGGCGTCGAGGCTGGGTCGAGGCCGGGTCGAAGCTTGGTCGGGGCTGATCGGATAAGTCCGAATCCTGGAATCGTGGTGTACGGATTTTGTCGTATCCTCCCTCGAGGGTGACTAGTGACGTACAGTGTGCGGTAAGGTGGATACAGTGACGCTTTTCACCTCCCATCACGGGATGGGCGGTGAAACAGTGAGGACTGACACTGGTATTGTTCCCACGTCGACCACGCGCGCAGCCATGCCGGTAGGTGGTAGTAGGTAATTGCATTAAATGCTAAGGCTTTTGTCCTGGGGTAGGTAAAGAGAGGGGGTCGAGCGCCTCGACCCGGGCTCACGCGAGTCGGAGTGCTCCCGGTGGTCGATCGCGCCTCGTGCGGGTCGGAGCGCGGTCGAGGCCTCCCGTCGAGGGGGCCTCGTACGAGTCAGAGACAAGATGCGGTCGAGGCATTCCGTCGAGCCAGCCTCGTACGAGACGGATCTGTCGCGCGTTTTGATGTGGGCGGTGTTTTATCGTGGCTAGGTTGTTTTGATCTTTATTATTGTTAAACGTGTGTACCCTATTTTATTGGTACTGACAGATGTGATCAGGTTATGACATTGGGCGACAAGATCACTGCACAGTTAAGCCTTCTTCAAAAGATATATTTAACTCTTGATCGTTACTCTCCTACGTTGCAGCAGCATCCTGGTGTAAGTACCTCAGTTGGAGATGCCTTGCATCCATGTATTTTGCAATGACTGGTATAATATTCAGGACATTGCAAACATTAACATGGTTGCCTTTGTATGCAGCTGCTAGAGTCTTTCTTGAAGACATGCAAGCTTGTTGCAGATTTGAGAAGTAAACAGAACGAAGGCGATATGACATGAATGAGGTGGCGGTATATGGTGAGGTCTCCCTTGGTAGCTACTGCTCCTCATGTGCTTATCCATGTTTCACGGCTGCAGTTGCAGACCAAGTGGAGGATTCTATTGAATCGAGTTTTCAGAATTCAGATCCTGATTTGCTGTATATCTTAGTATCAAGTGAACCAACAGCTGCCTTGCTGATCTTATGCAATGCAAATGGTAGCTGTTTCTATCTGCAATGATGGCCAGAAATCTGAAACCACGCGCAAGACAGAAGATATGTACAGATGGCATTGTGCTCACGTGCTTGTTGGTTAGGGAATAGGGTTGTTACTTGTTTAGTTAGCAGCCTAGGCCATAGAAAAGAATGTATTGGATGATTCTCTCACTCAGACCAAATAGAGATGATGTTAACCACATTGTAAGCATAAAATTTATCTATCCCCACTCTGTGTTGATGAGTATCTTTCCTCCATCTAGACTGATGGTAATGGTATTGCTACTCACTGGTCAACGCACAGTGAAATGAGCATGTAGAACGTCGGAGACAAAAACAATGGAGATTTTTGCCAAATGTGGGTGGATGTCTTCTGAATTCTTGTATGTTTAGTGCTTAGTTTGCTAACCTCCAACTTTATTCAGAAACGCTGCAACCCGAGCATCCGCCCCTCTCAAAAATATCGGACAGACTCTAGCTCATCTCAACCACTCATTCTCTATGTTAATTCTTATCCACACATTTCTCAGCCTTCCACCGACACCTTCTCGCGCTCTACATCTTCTTTAGACTCGCATCCGCTCGCGGCTTGCCCCACTCCATCCCAGCTCGCCCCCTTCCCCCACCGCGCCCCGTCCCTCACCGCGTTGTGCGCTTCCCCCCACTGCGCAGCGTCCCATCCCTTGTCGTGCCCTACTCATCTCGCCAGTCGCGACTGTGGCGTCACCAGGCCACCACCAACTAAGGATGAAAACGGTCGGAAACGGTCGGAAACGGACTTACGATATGGAAAAACGAAAACGGTCGGTTCGGGATATTTCTACATTTAGCAATTAAAGAGTACAAAAAATGGTTGAAAATGGTTGTGAAACCAATTGAAACTGACAATTTTTCATGTTAAAAAACGGTTCATAATATAGAAAACGAAAACGGTCAATTCGGAATATTTCTGTTCCGTTTTCATCCCTACCACCAACCCAGCGCCACTAGTAAGAGGTCGTTGGCGGCCTTTACATCGTCTCCTGTGGCCAGCTAAAGACACCAAAGCAGGAAGGGAAGTCCGGCAGCAGAAGTGTACGCTGGGCCATTGTTATCGACATAGCTTGCTGGCTACTGCAATTTCCCACCGGCAGGCCATGGCTGCTGGCGACGTTGTGTTTAAGTGTTTCAAGTGTTTTCAGACAAGTTGTAAGCCTATATTTTAAGTATTTTAGTTGTTTCAGATGTATGTTAAGTGTTTCATATGGATGTTGCAAAAAGTATATCGAAATACTGCGTATGTTGTCGTCGTTTCACACGTATGTTGTAAACGTCTATTCCCAATGTTACATTTATTTTTTCAGACACATGTTGCAAGTGTATTTATCTAGATGTCGCATATGTTTCGCGCATATGTTGCAAGTGTTTTATCTGGATGTTGTGTATGTTTACAATGTTTTTCAAGTGTTTTTAGATGTTTTTTGCAAGTGTTTCAACTATTTTTCTGACGTATGTTGCATGTGTTTCAGATGTATGTTGCAAGTGTTTCAGACGCAGGTCCCCACGTGTGTGCAGGAAGTGAGGCGAGCGAGGGCGGTCCCCACAGAGCGGTGTGGGTGAGTAGGCAGGCGAGCAACCCAGTAGGCCAGCAGTCGCAGGCATCCGCCCGGATGTCCGGGCATTAGCAGTTCCCAACTTTATTTGCTTTTTATGAGCTCTTCAAATTCAGCCAGACGCTTAACTATAATAGTTAATTGGTTGAGTGCAAAAATCATACAGAAGTCGAAATAAAATTTCCTTTTTTCTAAGAAAAAGTTTGATGTTGTTTGCTCAAGAGTTATACTACGATATAAACATTAGGTAAATTATGGAAGAAACAAGCTTACACATGACACAACCTATGTGGAAACGCTGAAATAGTCCATCAACGTTGCAGTCGACGATCTTAAGGCCCCCTTTAGTTCACGAGTGAAACGCAAGAACGGTACAGGAATTGAGTTCCTATGGATTTTTTTCCTACGATGTCATTTGTTTTTGCGAGAAAGTCATGGGAACAATTCCATAGGACAACAATCAGGAGCGTGATTTCACCGGAAAAACGACGGGAAAACGGAGGAACCAAAACATCCAGTCCGACTCAATGTTTTCACGAAGTCCGAGAAATAAACACAGGAAGCTGATGGGAGCGCTGGCAAACCTGCTGCCTTCCTCGTGATTAGTAGGGAAAAGGCAAAACTGGTGAGTTGCAGGTGGGGCCATGTCCTTTTGTTCACTGGATTGAGCACTGGTAGTACTGTGCTGTCAACTGAGTTTACCGTGTCTTCAATTTTCTGGCATTCAAATGCAAGTCATATTCCTATGTTTACCATTCCTCTATAGAATTGGAGAAGTGGTGCACTTTAATTTCTATAGTTTTTCTTTTCCTATTCTTTTCCTACCCTCCAATCCAAAGGGACCCGAAGGGAATTTGAGTTTTCAAACTAGGCCTAAGACTACTCGTAGTGGATACTCTAAAACGATACTCTAAAGCTTTAGAGTATGAATATAGAGTAAAAACTGCTGCACTGGATACTCTAAAACGATACTCTATCCTTTCTCTCACTCTATATTTAGAGTGATACTGTGCTTACTCTATACTCTATAGTGGCGGGCCCCACTAGCTAAACAAAGGAAAAAATGTTATAACTCACAAACCAAAAATTCAAATTAAATTTCGATTTCACCATTAAATTCGTCTCAATAAATCATTCAAAACTAGATCACACATGGATATATTTAGATAAAGTGACAAGTGGGTCCCACAGTGGATAGAGGATGATATAGAGGATGGATGTGTGCGGGAGAATTGAGTATAGATGAGAGAATCTTACTGTATAGAGGATAAATATAGAGGTCCATGAGTACGAGTAGTCTAAGCTGTCTCACCTGCACCGTACGACACGGCACGGTCGGGCCCATATTTTATTGCAGTGGGCTTCTAGGCCTGTGATCTCCTGCTCGGCCCATTGTTTGAAGGCCCAGTTAATATCCAGGGGAAAAGAGAAGGCAGTGCGTACGAGCCCGACCGACAGAGCTAGCGGGGGGATACGACTATACGCGGCGACTTCCACTCCCGTCCCACAGTCGCCGCCGGAGGCCGCGCGCGCCGCCGTCTCGCCACGGTTCGTTTCTCCCTCTACCTCCGTCCCCTCGCTGAGGTCGGTTTCTGTTCAGTTTTCGCGCTCCCTCCCCCTCGCATCTGACACTCGCGACGCGACCCTCCAGAACTGAATCGCGCTCTGTTGATGGGCAGCTTGCGCGCCCCACCGGCGCCGGCGCCGCTCGTCGGAAGCACTAGGGTTGCCTTCCGTTCTGGGATTCGCTTTTCCTCCGACACAGTCCTCAAATACAGAGGTGCGCGCTTGTGTTGGTCTATATATGTTTTATTTGCTGTTGCTGCCGGCCTGCCTCTGCCAGCCACGAGTTCCTAAAGGTTCGTTTGACTCTGTTTCATGGAATCACGCATTGCTTCCTGATTTTCAGGGTTAATTACTAGTAGCGCGATGAAGTCGTATAGGCTATCCGAGCTCAGCGACGCCGAGGTCAGCGGCCTCAAGGCTCGTCCCCGCATCGATTTCTCATCCATATTTGGCATGGTGAGATGACAGCGAGATTACTCATGGTATTGAAGTCCAGTATCGTTTCATTTCATAGTCTGATAGCTATGGGATTCTGTCCTGTGCAATTAGGTGAATCCAATAGTTGAGGATGTCCGTGTCAGAGGTGATGCAGCAGTTAAGCAGTAAGTGTTGCTTCCCTGTGCGCTTGGCTGATAAGTCATGGCTGAAAGTACCGTTGGCTGATTTGTTGTGAGAGAAAAATACTGTACCATGGCCAGGCTGATAAGTTCAAGTGAAAAGATTGTGATTAATTTTCTGGGTTTGGTTTTTCCAGCTACACAGAAAAGTTTGACAAGGTCACGCTTGATGATTTTGTCGTTCGTGTTAGCGATCTTCCAGATGCAGAGGTAATTGTCCTGTTATCTGCAACTGAGTTCTGCAGTTTCATTAGTTCAAATCATGTATTAGGTAAAAATTTAATGTTGCTCCACACATCATGTTGTTCCTTCTCTTTGGACTTCTGGTCTGATGTGATACATGTCCATGCAGTGTTGAACATGTTTGTCTAGGACGACATGTTATAAGATTGTTAGTTGCTTATTTCTTCAATAGCATCTTACAACTCTAAGCTTTAGCTTCTTGCAATCAGAGCTTGCTAATCCTTACAAACATTTGCAAGTGATGATAATAAGTTTATTTGTTAACTGCAAATGGTGCTTATCAGCTCATGTATTATTATTTCCCCTATTTGCTGCATGAGTTTGGTTGTCTCTTACCTGCATAAATACTGTAGCTTGACCCAGCTGTGAAGGAAGCCTTCGATGTTGCATATGACAATATATATGCCTTCCATGTTTCACAAAAATTACCTGAGAAGACAGTTGAAAATATGAAAGTAAGAGATGCCTCAATGTTTCCATTTATAAAGTTTCACTTTTTTATATATGCTCTACGTTAATTATTTAATGCCCTTTCTGTGAATATATGAAGGGGGTAAGATGTAAGAGAATAACAAGGTGCATCGGTTCTGTCGGGTTGTATGTCCCAGGTGGCACTGCAGTCTTGCCTTCAACTGCATTGATGCTTGCTGTGGTATGCTTGCCTCTACTCAAGTCCTCTCAACTGAATTAATTGTATTAATTCACTGTTTGAAGCTTTTCATACAGTTTCTCTTTCTACCAGCCTGCACAGATTGCTGGATGCAAAACTATTGTTCTTGCCACACCACCTAGCCGTGATGGTAGCATATGCAAGGTACACTTGTGGGACATGGAACTGCACCAGTATTCTTTTTTTTTAAACAATTGTTTGATGAAGCACTATATACTTTTCTTGTTTCCTGCAGGAGGTTCTATACTGTGCAAAGAAAGCTGGTGTGACACACATATTGAAAGCTGGAGGAGCTCAGGTACTAGGATATTTTAAGATTGTTTTGTGCTTCATTATTTAGTTCAGTGCTCTTAGTGCTGTTTACTTTCAGGCAATCTCAGCAATGGCATGGGGAACTTCGTCATGCCCAAAGGTATTTGAAGTATATAAACCTATCGGTTACATGTCTAAAATCAGTAGTGATACTTTTGTGTCTATATATACTGGCCTCTATCTAATATGTTGCTTGCTTGTTAAATAATTCTCATACAACAACAACAACAACATAGCCTTTTGTCCCAAGCAAGTTGGGGTAGGCTAAATAATTCTCATAGAACTTAATAAACTGCAGCGCTTTTACTGGGCATGTCCTGCTCTTAGCACTTTAAACTCCGCCCAAAACAACTGTTAGCATATGGAGATGTTGACTCACCAAGTTCTACAGCAATTATTTATGTTTTTCCTGTATTGACTGTGCACTCTGATTCAATCACATAACTTTTGCTAACTTCATTACTGCATCTACAGGTTGAGAAGATTTTTGGGCCTGGTAACCAGTATGTAACAGCCGCCAAAATGATTCTTCAGGTTTGTTCTTGTTCTTCCATTGTAAAACTTTACCAATATCTTCTTTGCCAAGACATGTTTTCTATGTTAAATTGTTTTTGTGGTTCTAATTTTTCTTTGACTGCAGAACAGTGAAGCTATGGTATCTATAGACATGCCTGCTGGCCCTTCTGAAGTTTTAGTCATTGCTGATAAATACGCGAACCCAGTTCATGTTGCTGCTGATCTGCTATCTCAGGTGCTATATTCTATTTGTTGCCCAAGTCTTATCTGCATTACTAAATGCTGTTCACGTTTGCTATTTAAAAAACTGAATTTTGAGAATCCTTCATGTATATAGAGGTTGTTTTATGATGCTAAATTCCCTTTCGTCGCACATGTTGGCATTACAGTTAGCTGGTTAAAATCTTTTGTAGGCAGAACATGGCCCAGATAGTCAGGTTGTTCTAGTTATTGCTGGAGATGGTGTTGATTTGGGTGCCATTGAGGCAGAAGTTAGCAAGCAGTGCAACGCGCTTCCAAGAGGTGAATTTGCTTCAAAAGCACTTAGCCACAGCTTCACTGTGTTTGCCAAAGATATGGTTGAGGTAATTATTCACCCCTGCTTCCTGCAACAGATGCATCTATGCTGCCCATTTGTGTTTTAAGTGCATCACCATTCTACTGTGACTTCCGTACCTTCATTTGTTTCTACCTTTTGCAGGCAATATCATTCTCAAATCTGTATGCCCCTGAGCATTTGATCATCAATGTTAAGGATGCTGAGCAGTGGGAGGAGCTCGTCGAGAATGCAGGTAGGCATATTTTTGTCATTAGCTTTGGTGTGGTCACGTTGTTCTTCATGCAGATGCTACTGTTTTAGGGAATGATTTTCTATTACTTGGCTAACCCTAGAAGGGTAGCTATATAGTTCCATACATGGGCCACATGGGCCTTAGCCTCATGGGCCTACATATACTCCAACACCCCCCCGCAGTCTGAACTACCGTCGCAGCGGAGTTCAAGGCTGAAACAAGAAAGAACACACACAACCCCCCCACAGACGCAACTAGCCACTAGTGATGTTGAGGCTGGAGCGAAACTCGGCGAAGGTCGAGGACGGGAGGCCTTTGGTGAAGATGTCCGCGAACTGGGAGGTCGTCGGGACATGAAGGACCCGTACCTCGCCCATGGCGACCCGATCACGGACAAAGTGGAGGTCGATCTCGACATGCTTCGTCCGCTGGTGCTGGATGGGGTTGGTGGAGAGGTAGACCGCACTGACGTTGTCGCAGTAGATCAGTGTGCTCCTGGAGGGTGGAGTGTGCAACTCAGCAAGCAGCTGCCGGAGCCAGGCGGCCTCCGCCACGCCGTTAGCCACGGCGCGGTACTCCGCCTCGGCACTGGACCGGGAGACCACCGTCTGGCGCTTGGACGACCAAGACACCAGGTTGCCGCCCAGGAAGACGGCGTAGCCGGAGGTGGAGCGGCGAGTATCCGGGCACCCAGCCCAGTCAGCGTCGGTGTAGACAACGAGGTCGGTGGAGGAGGCCCGGTGGAGGAGGAGGCCGTAGTCGAGTGTGCCCCGGAGGTAGCGGAGGAGACGCTTGAGAGCCGTGAGGTGAGGCTCCCGGGGATCATGCATGTGGAGGCAGACCTGCTGAACTGCATAGGTAATGTCCGGCCGGGTGAAAGTGAGGTACTGAAGAGCTCCGGCGAGACTCCTGTACGCAGTGGGGTCGTCCACCGGTGGTCCCTCAGCCTCAGACAGCTTGCCCTGAATGTCGACCGGGGTGGAGCAGGGCTTGCAATCAGACATCCCAGCCCGCTCCAGGATATCCCGGGTGTACTGTCTCTGGTGAAGAAGGAGCCCAGCAGGACGGTGCTCAACAGTGACACCGAGAAAGTGATGGAGCTCACCCAGGTCCTTCATCGCAAACTCCTGCTGAAGAGCTGCAATGATCCGGCGGAGAAGAGGCTCGCTGGAGGCGGTGAGGACAATGTCATCAACATAGAGTAACAAATATGCAGTGTCGGCCCCATGGTGGTAGACGAACAGGGACGTATCTGACTTGGCCTCCATGAACCCCCGGGTCAGCAAGAAAGCAGCAAACCGGTGGTTCCACGCCCGAGGTGCCTGCTTGAGGCCATAGAGTGACCTGTTGAGCCGGCAGACCATGTCAGGGCGGGTGTTGTCGACAAACCCCGCCGGCTGACTGCAGTACACCGTCTCGGTAAGAAGGCCGTGGAGGAAGGCGTTCTTGACGTCCAGCTGGTGGACGGGCCAAGACCGAGCAAGTGCCAGTGATAGTACGGTACGGACGGTGGCCGGCTTGACCACCGGGCTGAAGGTCTCATCGTAGTCGACGCCGGGGCGCTGAGTGAAACCCCGGAGGACCCATCGAGCTTTGTAGCGCTCGAGAGAGCCGTCCGCTCGGCGCTTGTGAGTCCAAATCCACTTGCCGGTGACGACATTGGCGCCCGGCGGCCGGGGCACCAACTCCCACGTCTGGTTGGCGAGTAGTGCGGCGTACTCCTCTTCCATCGCGCGGCGCCAATGAGGGTCCAGCAGGGCGTCGCGGACGGAGGAGGGTACCGGAGAGACCACCGCGTCGCCGGTCGAAGCCTCGAGGGCACGAGGCGGCAGGGTGCCAGCCGCGTGCCGTGTCACCATCGGGTGAACATGCCGCGGGTGTCGGTGAAGTAGCGGCGGGTGGTAGACCGGCGGAACACCACGGGCCGGCGGAGACAGTGGCGGTGGTGTCGGTGTTCCCGGCGGAGAAGGGACCGGGACCACGGGCGGCGGGGGCCGCGGCCTGCGCTGGTATACCCGTACCGGCGCGGCAAACCTCGACGGAGCCGCCGGGGCAGGTGCCGAGACAGGGTCCGGCGTCGGCAACCGGCACGACCCCCCCGGGGCAGAAGCGGGGGACGAAGGCCCCGGGTCTGCACCAACTGGAGAAGGCGGGGCCGCACCGGAGGACGAGGGGCCCGGACTCGCAGGGGAGCCGGGACCGGTGGCCGGCTCAGAACGCGTCGAGGCGGTACCTGCAGGAGACCACAAGGAAGGTGGCTGGACCACCGGGTCAGTGGAAAACAGATCGGGTGGGTCAGTGACCGGAGGTGTAGTGGTGCTGGAAAAGGGAAAGACGGACTCATCGAAGACCACATGGCGCGAGATGAGAACACGTCGGGAAGTAAGGTCGAAGCACCGGTACCCCTTGTGATCAGGGGAGTACCCGAGGAAGACACAGAGCGTGGAGCGAGGGTCCAGCTTGTGAGAAGAAGTGGCAGCAGTGTTGGGGTAACAAGCACACCCAAACACGCGAAGGTGATCATACCGAGGCGGGGTACCAAAGAGGGCATGGTGAGGAGTGGGAGCGGGACAGGCAGCGGAAGGAAGGCGGTTAAGAAGGTAGGTGGAGGTGTGCAGGCCCTCAGCCCAGAAGCGAGCAGGAAGAGAAGCCTGAAACAGGAGAGTGCGCACGGTGTCGTTAGTGGTGCGAATCATCCGCTCGGCCTTGCCATTCTGCGAGGAGGTGTATGGGCAAGACATGCGGAGCTGAACACCGTGAGAGAGGAAGAAATCTCGGGCGGTGGAGTTATCAAACTCGCGACCATTGTCACACTGGACGGCCTTGAGGGTGAGACCGAACTGAGTAGACACCCAAGTAAAGAAGTGGAGGAGCGTGGTAAACGTATCAGACTTCGCACGAAGAGGAAAAGTCCACGAATAATGCGAAAAATCATCAACAACCACAAGATAGTACTTATAACCAGAAATACTGATAACAGGAGATGTCCATAGGTCGCAATGTACAAGATCAAAAATGCGGGCCGCATGAGAAGAAGAACTAGAAAAAGGAAGACGAACATGTCGGCCCAATTGGCACGCATGACACAGTTGCTCATCATGAGCTCGAGTACATGGAAGACCAGAGCTACGACTGAGCTGTATCAGGGCATCACGTCCAGGATGGCCGAGGCGCCGGTGCCAGGTAGTAGAGGAAGCAGAAGCGACGAAGGCAGCTGACAAAACGGACGGCGAAGAAGAAGAAGGAGCCGCCGGAAAGCGAAGAGTGTAAAGGGGCCCGGTGCTGTCACATCGGAGCAGAGGACGCCGGGAAGCCAAATCCTTCACAGTAAGACCAGAAGAGTCAAATTCCACAGAACAAGAGTTGTCAGCTGTAAAACGTCGAATAGAAAGAAGATTATGAACCATGGAAGGAGCAACAAGAACATCAGGAAGACGAAAGGAGCCATGAGCACCGGCGGTACCCACAGAGGAGACAGGAATACAAGAACCATTTGCGACCATAATGGACGAAGGAAGGGATGAAGAGGGAGAATGGACCGACGAAAGTATACCGGGGTCAGGAGTGGTGTGGTAGGTGGCCCCCGAATCGGCGATCCACTCGGGTCCGACCGGAGGTGTCAGGCTCATGGTGCTGAACGAGCGAGCCAGGGCCGCCTGATCCCAGCTCGCGACCCCCGGTGGAGCCCCGGAGGAAGGAACCCACGGCGTAGTAGGCGGCGTAGCAGGGAAGCCGCCGAGTGGAGGTGCCCCAGTGAGCATGGCCACCGGTGGACGCGAGTCGGTCCCGGTGGCGTGGTAGGGCCACATGGAGATGCGCCCAGACCACGGGTTCTGGAAAGAGGGCCATGGTGCCCCCCCTGTGGTCCACCAGGTACCGGGGCCTGGGTAGGTGCACCCCGGCCGCCCCCGCGACCCCCACCGCGGCGACGACGACCACCACGACCCCCCCACCTCCGCTCGGGCCGGAGGGAGGGGGACCCAGGAGAGACGACGGTGGTGGAGCAGCTGACCGTGGAGCAGACTGGCGCGGCGGAGTAGCAGCCAGAGCCGTCGAAGAGACCCCCGGGGAAGCAGTGGAGCCCGGCTGGAGGCCCTGTGTGAGCTCCTCCATGACAAGATCGTCACGGACCTCCAGGAAGGTGGGAAAGGGCCGCTGGCGGGTGATCCACGTCCTGAGGTGGGCGTAGCGGTCACTGAGCCCCCGAAGGACGTTGAGGACCAAGATGCGATCCTCCACAGGCCACCCGAGGTCCCCCAGGGAGTCAGCCATGGACTTCATCCGGCGGCAGAACTCACCGACGGAGAGGTCACCCTGGACGAAGGTGCGGAAGCTCGCATCGAGGCGCAGAGCCCGGGCCTCAGCGTTGCCCAGAAACTGACCCTCAAGGGCCAGCCATGCCCGGCGCGCGTCAGGAGAGGTGCGGACGAGGTCGTGAAGGTCCAGGGAGATCGTCCCCAGAATCCAGGAGAGGACGATGCTGTCGAGCCGGATCCACGACGACGTCTGGGCAGCGACCGGGGCGTCGAGGAGGACGTGGTCGTCGAGGGCGTAGCGGCGAAGAGTGAGAACCACCAGGTCCCGCCAACGGGCGTACGAGGGCGACTCCGGCTCGAGGACGACCGGAACGAGCAGGCGAATGTTCTGGACCCCGCCCGCCTGGTAGTGCAGCTGAGCGACGAGCGGGTCGGCCGGGTCGTGCCAGAGGACGGCGGTGTGAGACGCGCGGCGACCCGGCGAGGCGGAGGAGTGGGCCCCAACGTCCTGTCCCCCAGGGTGGGTGAGGAGCCGCTCAGCCTCGGCGATCTGGCGAGCCAGGGCATCGGCCGCTTCGCGCTCGTGCTCCCACACGAGGGCGGCCGCCCGCACGCGGGCCTGTCCCTCCGCGGCAGACGCACGTGCGGCGGCGAGGGCAGCAGCGAGGGATGAGGCGTCACGACCGGCGTAGATCTGGGAAAGAAGTGGCGGGGCCGGGAAGGTCTGGGCACCGGCAGGAGAGAGGGTGCCGGCGTCCAGCCCGGCGCCGGGAAGGTGGACGGCGTCAGCGGGGTGCTCTGTCAGGGCAGCAGCAGCGGTCCCCCCCTCCTCAGCGCCTCCTGGAGCCACGGCGGCGGCAGGGTCCCCCCCACTTCCCCGGACCGCTGGAGCGCCCTCAGCAGCGGCTGCAGCTGTGAGGGCAGCGGCGGGGTGATGTGGAGGTGCGCTGGAGGTAGGTGGGAGGGAAGGGGTGAAGGAGAGGGGCCCTGGAGCAGTGCCGACGGCGGGTAGGGGAATGGAACGGCGGCTGCCAGCAGAAGCAGGAAGGAGGGCGGCTCCTGAAGGAGCGGCTGGCAGGCCAGCGGCTGGATGCAGGGCGGCTCCAACAGCGGCTGTAGGCAGGGCGGCGCCAGTAGGGGTGGAGGGCAGGGTAGCAGAGGCTGGGAAGGTCCCGGCCCCAGGCCAAGCCGCGCCTGGAGGAGTGTTTTGGCCGCCAGGAAGGACGGCGGCTCCCCCCCAGGCTACCGGATCGGCAGGGGCGGCGGCTCCAGGCACCGGTACTCCAGGCAGAGCAGCAGCGGGAGGAGATCGAAGGAGATCGGCCCAGGAAGGGGAGGAGAGGGGAGGGAACATGGAGAAGTAGGAGGAGGAAGATGGAGGCCGGCCGGCCATGGCGCCCCCCCGGCGGGCAGAGAGATCCGGCGGGTCAGGGTGGCCGGCGGCTGCTAGAGGAAGGAGAGGCTTGATACCATGTTTTAGGGAATGATTTTCTATTACTTGGCTAACCCTAGAAGGGTAGCTATATAGTTCCATACATGGGCCACATGGGCCTTAGCCTCATGGGCCTACATATACTCCAACAGCTACCCCTTGGCACATCTATCTCGAATTCTCGATCTGAATATTTGGTTTCCATATCACAGGGTCAGTTTTCTTAGGCCAATGGACCCCAGAGAGCGTGGGCGATTATGCAAGCGGAACAAACCATGTCCTTCCTACCTATGGTTACGCGAGGATGTACAGTGGTGTTTCACTGAACTCTTTCCTCAAATACATTACTGTCCAATCCCTAACAGAGGAAGGACTGAGAAAGCTGGGTCCGTACGTCGCGAAGATGGCCGAAGTGGAAGGGCTAGAGGCGCACAAGAGAGCCGTTACCCTTAGGCTGCAAGAGGTTGAGGCCACTGTAACCGTCTAGCTGCTGTCATGATCCATTGTAATATTCAAACTCGATGTGGGATTTTGGAATTCTTCCCTATTCCTACAGGAACTGAACTATTGATGTCTTCCAAACAGGCTCTGGAATGTTAGAAAGAGGCGTTTCAACTGGTACAACAAATAATGCTCATTGCAATCTGAAATGTTTCTCGAATAAACTGAGCAGAACTTATTGTATATGTAGTGTTCTCGTATTAGTTATTTCCTTTTTTTTTGCGAAACCGTATTAGTTATTTCCGTAGTTGCTTCTGCACCAATTTTTGGATTGTGCATGTGCATCCAATGTGTTTCAAACAGACTGACAAGCATACTAAGAATCTGATGGAAAAGAAACAATAAAATGGCATCGAGCAAAGAGATTTTCGGCAGCAATGCAGTAAGAAAAAGTCTATTTGTCACGCTCAAAATATAAATTCGGATATGTATACCCTAAACTGTTTAATACCAAACAAATTGGTTTTAACGGCGGTTTAGTTCGTGATGGGGTAAATTAAACTACATCGACATTTCAGGGATCAACTAACTTTACTAAAAAAGTAATACAAGTACTCCATAAAAAACTATATATTATTTTGATTTTTCTAAATATATAATTTTTATACAATATATCGGGACATGAAGAGTAATTATTTTTCAAAAACTTATCAAGGCCTTGTTTAGTTACCTTTCAAATTCCAAATTTTTACACTCTCTCCATCACATTAATCTTTAGACACATGCATGGAGCACTAAATGTAGGTAAAAAAAATAACTAATTACACAGTTTGTCTGTAATTTGCAAGACGAATTTTTTTAGCCTAATTAGTATATGATTAGACACTAATTACCAAATGCAAACGAAAGTACTACAGTAGCCTAGATTGCAAAAAGTTGCAATCTAAACAAGGCCCAAGTAATTTTTGCTTAGATAATGAAAAGCCCATCAAAGGGTCAAAGGCCCGCCTCACCCCATCGGCCCATCCTGACTCCTGGTCACACTAAGGCCCCGACTCGTACCGTCGCACGCCCGACTCCCTCCGCCTCCGCGCCGGACCCGACGTCTCTGCCCGCCGAACGCCGGTCGGGGCCGGCGGCGCGCGGGCTCGACAAGGAGCCCAGGCTGCCAGGTCGGTACCGCGGCCAGCGGGCACCAGGTGACCAGGCCACCAGCCCGCCGGCGACCGCGACCTGGCTCCAACACGAGCCACTGGGCTCCAACGCTGGTTCAACCATTCCGTCGTGCCGATCCGAAGCTCAACGGCGGCGGCCGGTGGGATAGGGCGGAAGCGCTAAGGCGGGAGACTGGACCTGGACTGTGCGAGGTAGGCTGGGCGGCGGCGGAAGGAATCACCGATGTGTGATGCGCAGGCGGCAGGGGAGGGTCCGCGCTGCGTTGGCTGCGGCGGGCGCGTGAAGACGCTCTTCGTGCAGTACTCCCCGGGCAACATCCGCTTGATGAAATGCGTAAGCCATGCGAGTGCCCCTGGCCTCACGAGTCTCTTCACCATTCGTGTAATCCGTTTTGATTTCTGCTTGTGAGCCGTCGAATTCTCTGAGCTGTGAATACTACTACCTTTGTTTACTAGGATAAGTGCAAGGCTGTTGCTGATCCCTACATCGAGTGCGAGTTCATGGTACGGTGATTATCGATGAACCATGCCTTGCAGCTTTGTAGTTTCGGATGTGTTAGCTGCACTTGTTGTAGGATGCTTGAGTGGTTGACTGAAGTGTTGGCATCTGCTCGCTCCTTTCTAGATCATCTTGATTGATCTCATCCTGCACAAGACAAGGGCGTACCGCCATGTTCTGTTTAATAAGCTGAGCATGGGATCATCTGTTGACAAGGTATGAATCTATGGTTCCAGGCCGACTCTGATTGCTGTTTCACAGTCCTGCAAACGTCAAATTGTGCTTGGCTCATACTGCAAACATCGAATACCACCTTTCTTTTGCTGGTCTCGTAGTAGTCGTAATGCTGTAAGCATTTATGCATTTCACTTTGACTTGCCTTACCTAATCTGTGTGAAATAATTGTTACTGGAGACACCTACTTGTAGAGTAGTTAATGTATGGATGAGGCTAAATATGGTTTGGTCAATCGTTATTCATGCTACATTGACAGGACCCAGGAGTGCTCTCCTTTGTACATTAAAGCAAAGCATTTACTTCTTCTGTATCTTTTCCGCTTCAGTTTTATCTTGTGGAGTAACACAAGCAATCAGGATGGTAACAATAAACATCATCAATGCTGTGCCCTGTTCCATTTACTCAATAATTCCCATGCTTCTGCTTGAAAAACTGAAGCTTTGCTTTCTGCCTTTTGCTAGCGATGGCATTCCTGTTTCACTGGCACTTCAGCCTTTTGTGACTTTCTGACCCTTCACAACAGCATACAAGAACAAAATTGGCATAAAAAAATATTTTCTACTCATATGGGTTTTAGATGAATAGTTTGGCAATCTTTTTGTGATCTGCTCTCATCTTGTAGTGGTTTCATACCTTCCCTTCAAGAACACATTTGGTGGATACGTCTTCATGTCCATATATAATTTGCTTCCTTATCTAATATTCCTGTTGTGTTCTGGTTTGCAGGGAATACTTTACCGGTCTACTTTGATACATATTGCTCTTGATGCATGTATCCATAGAATTCATAATTTTTTACTTTGATTTTGGTTACTATGAACTATCTGCCCAACTTAAACAATCCATAACTATGTAAGTCAGAATATCTTTTTTGAAAGGAAACAGAGCTGATGGGGCTTCTTCCAGGAGTATTTTTTCAACAGTTTCCAATTGCATTGAGGTGATTACAGTTAACAGCATTCAAATTTTTTTACTGTACATTGTCGTAACAGTGTGCCCAACGTTTTGTTGCTCTCCAGGTTATTGGCGATGCATTGTTGGGAAACATCATATTTATGATCATGTTACTCCTGGGAGTGCGATTTATTCTCAAATTATCTTTTGATATCATAAGGTACAACTAGCATGACAAGTTCTCTTCTTGTTAGAATAAAACATTTGTTGCTATGAATGGGTCCCTGAGTGTTCTTGATGGGATTTATGCAGCTAGGAGAGATCATGTAACAGTCTAATAATCTCATACAGTTCATTTCTGTTCTATTTACATTTTTAGTATTTCTTATTTTATTTGCGATTTCGTTTGCTTGTCCATGATTTTTTCTTTGTAATAACAATTTTTCGTTACTCAGGTATAGGGATGTTCTGTTTGCTGTCATCATTTCAAGCTACTTCAAGTTGTTTCTTTTCACAATGATGGTATAAAAGATTTTTATGTATTAATTGATTCTCTTCTAAGCATACTTGCCATTTTATTCTTTCTGAATTCAGTATGGATATTTGCAGGTTTGGGAGTTTCCATCATCTGTTATATTCATTGTTGAAATGTTTGTTCTCTCATCAAATGTTGTAGCACTGAGAGGTACACACAGCACTGCATATTTTCCCCATGAATATATTCATTCTCCAAATGTTTTCGAGTCAGTAGGATGCATATATACATTGACAACAGTCTTGGTAAGTACCACACGCTTCTTGCATAACATAAATTGAAACATTTATCTGAGTATTCCCTAGACGTTTTCTAGCTGTAAGGATTCTTACACATCAATAACATTCATGGAGCATAGGCTGTGGATAGCATAGATAATTATGTTAGGGTTCTGTGTAGCATCAATTGACACATGGTTAGAGTTTTTCCTATTAATCCTGCCATTTTCCCATACGAACATATATGGCATGGTTAGATGGGAAGGGCCTTTCTCTTTCTGTAATCAAGATCTCTACTGATGGGATGAGACAGATGTCCTTAGTTCTGACATCAAATGATCAAGGCCTTGTTTAGATACCTTCCAAATTCCAAATTTGTATACTCTCTCTCCATCACATCGAATCTTTAGACACATGTATAGAGCATTAAATATAGATAAAAAAACCTAATTGCACAGTTTAGTTGTAAATTACGAGATGAATCTTTTAAGCCTAAATAGTCCATGATTGGACACTAATTGCCAAATACAAACGAAAGTGCTACAGTAGCCAAATTCCAAATTTTTTTGCATCTAAACACCCCCAAGTCTATGGCATGCTTCCTTGTATCCTATATAATTGTTCTCAGCATCTACAAGTTCACGTCTGCTAGAGCTTTCTGAAGTCTTAGTGAACTAGTTACTTGGGGCGATTGATGGTTCCTTTTTTTTACTGAAACTGTGACGGTTCTATTTCTTTTTGTTTAGGTGTAAATTATGTTTCTTTGCCGAACAGTAATCCTGTTCAATGTTGTGTGAACTGAGCATACCATTTCTTTGCAGTTGTTTCGCAGTTTCCAAAAGCCCACTGTTTTGCGGTCTGCTTACTAGCGCATGCAGCAAAATACTTGACCCAGCGATGGATCCTTGGAACGCCATGAGCCTTGAACTCATCCAGACCATCCTCGAGCTTCAAACATGGCCTGGAGGTTTTCGAGCTTCAAACATGGCCTTGAACTCATCCTACTCATCCAGACCATCCTCGAGCCTTCAAAAATGTTTGTTCTCTCATCAAATGTTGTAGCACTGAGAGGTACACACAGCACTGCATACTGTGCCCTGATGGTGAGCTCTGATGGTTGGATGCTGGCTAGCCTAGGATGCTTGTTTGCGCTACTCACGAACGACGTGGCCGCTGATGATGTCGCGACATTGTTAGGTGTATAATACAACGACTGTATTCCAGTATGGTCTGTAGTAGTAGGCTTGCCCGTGTTGTCTTGTCCCCCCTCCCTGTGAGTAGCTGAGCTGTGGACCATGCTGGAATTGCACGGCCTCATGGCATCTGTGCAGCCCTGCACCGGCTGTTGAGCAATCTTTTCCATGTTGTACTTGCGGCAAAGACGGATATGGCATCTTTACTCGCATGTACTAGGGTCATGTTTAGTTTCCAAAATATTTCAAGATTTTTCAGTCACATTAAATGTTTGACACATGCATAGAGCATTAAATATAGATGAAAGAAAAAACTAATTACACAGTTTGGTAGAAAATCACGAGACGAATTTTGCACTCACCAAATAAAAACTGTGCAATTAGTTTTTGATTTCATCTACATTTAGTATTCCATGCATGTACCGGTATTTTGATGTGATGGGAATCTTTTTTTTCATAGTGGAATTTGGGAGTGAATTTGGTGATCTAAACAAGGCCCTAAGGCTATTACGGCTGTGTTCAGTTCCCTGAAAAGGTAAAAAAAAGTATTGTAGCATATTTTGGCTTTATTTGGTAAATAATATCCAACCGTTGACTAATTAGGTTCAAAACGTTTGTCTCGCAAAGTACAACCAAGTTGTACAATTAGTTTTTGATTTTATCTACATTTAGTACTCTATGCATGTATCGCAGTTTGATGTGACTTGGAGAATTTTTTTTGCATAGTATTTTTTTAGAACTAAACACAGCCTACGTGTGAAAATTTCGTTTCCTGGCTGCAGCTGTGCTCCAGTGACTAGTGGAGCCTACGGCTACCACTTTGCGTTGGACTGCAATGCACATGCACTACGGCAGCAGGAGTTCTCCCCGAATCTGAACTGGTGTGTTCTGGCTCGCTCTGTTTTTTTAATAGGCCTCGTTTAGATTCCAAATTTAGGATCCAAATTTTACGTAGTAAATGTCTCGTCACACTGTAGTAATTTTATTTTTATTTAGTAATAATTGTCCAAATATTGATTAATTAGGCTTAAAATATTCGTCTCGCAAAGTATAACAAAACTGTGTAATTGGTTTTTGATTTTATCTATATTTAGTACTTCATATATGTGTCGACATTTTGATGTGATGAAGAATTTTTTTATATAGTAAAATTTAGGAGTGAATTTGGGTATCTAAACAAGGCCATAACGAACGCTGACATCGCCTGCCTCTCCGTGCACCGACAGTGGTTACCTGTTCTCTGAACCATAGTACAGTACAGTACATCGTGCGATTACGCTTGACGTGATGGGTTTAGGCTGTGTTTAGTTGGTGCTGTAAAATTTTTGGAAGCACATTAACTCTTTTATTTGTATTTAGTAATTAGTGTCTAATCATAGATTAATTAGATTCGAAAGATTCGTCTCATGATTTACAACCAAACTATGTAATTAGTTATTTTTTTACCTATATTTAATGCTCTATATATGCGTTCAAAGATTCGATGTGACGAGTAATCTTGTAAATTTGTTTTGGAAGTTTCAAGTATCTAAACACACCTTTACCGGAACTGAACCCCACATTGTGGTCTCTGGCTCTCTGCCCCACTGCTCTTAGCATTTACTATGTGAGGCTGACGCATGGCTGATAATTTGTGCGGCTGATAAGTTTGCTGGTGCTATTTTATTGTGAGAGAAAAACAATATATAAGTTTAAGTGAACAGGACTAATGACTGTATCTGTTAGCTCACGGTTGTGTGTCAACGTACCTGAAAGCGTTTTCAGTGTAATGATTACGATTCCGTGCCATGTACAGACCAGTTTGCTCAAAAGCAGCTTAGTCTAATTCTAATGCTCGGTTTATATGGAAGCTCAAGTGTGTCTCATAAGGATTGAGGGGCACTAAATCTAATTTAACAGAAAATTACAAATCTGACTAAAAATGTGCTAGCCATCCTTGACAATCACATGAAAACTTGAACCCACAGTCATGGATTTGGCAGCAAGATACAGTAGCTTGCTGGTTCTAATTAATGGTGTCATAGCAAAATCATTTTTTTTATAACAGAACAGTATCACTTGGCACATGGAAAGTGCCAAAAGAAGTGAGCCTAGCTCAACTGATTGGATGAGAGGTGTGGCAATGCACCCAACTACTCATGTTCAAGTCCCGTCTTAGACTGAATTTGGGTGCTTATTTATCTTCTTAATGAAAAACCATCTAGTTTCTCCTATGTTGGATCTCATTTTTTTGAAAGCGGTGTCCAAAAGGAGGATCTTCCTCTAGCTGTGCTTAGAGCAAAGTCATCTACAAAAGTATTGTTACTTGTTAGAGAATTGGCCGAGTAATTTCAGTTGATGCGAGTCATTTATGATGTCCAAAGCGTCATGTTTTTATTTGCCTCCTAGAGATCTTTGTATATACTTTTATCTTTGTATATACTTTTCTCGAACACGCAAAATGTTTGTGCGTCTTTGTATTAAGGTAAAGAAAATATTCAATATAACACGCCTTAGCGGCGCCCTAAGGGGTCAATAAGTTGTACATGAACGCTCGAACCTTCCCTTCCCTAGTGTACATCTTTGCATATACTTGCTTTTCTCTTGCTATATACTGGAGTACATATAAAAAAGTCAAGTATAGAAAAAAAAACTAAATCCTACTTTTTTTGCCTCCTAATCCAAGCTTTCATTTCATTTAATTAGTCGCACGTACGGTCAGGCGAGAGTCATTTCTTAACTAAAAGGCCATGCATATGATGTGGCCAACCAAGCAAGACGATGATGATCAGGTGGTTTCAGGTAGGCAGGGGACAGGAGCAGCTTAATGAAGCTGATTAACGCGCGCTTTTGGACGTAATCCGCGCGCGCGTGTAAATTAAAGTCCACGTCCCCGATCATTGCCGGCCGGGCTTGTTTGCTGCTGCAGTTGCGCGTCGCCGTCATCATTGCGCGCGGCACCACTTCATTGGCAAGTGGAGTAGTACGTGCTACGTGCGCACTTCAGTTCTTGTTTGTTGTTTCGGTCTACTAGCGCTCTAGGAGTAGATAGCTACAATACCTCCTCTGCATTATCATAAACTGCTGTGGTTAATGCTCCAGTCTCTCGTGGCAGCCCCACTAGTAAAACAATGATCATCAACCACCACATATAATTTTCTTTCATTTAAAAAAACAGAAAATTGAAAAGTGTGTTGTAAAGTTATGGGATTTAAATATATATTCTAAATTATAAGTCGTTTTGACTTTTTTTTTGGTACATCTATTTTATCTAGATGCATAGATGTACAAAAAAAAAAGTCAAAACGACTTATAATTTGAAATGGAGGGAGTAATTGTTTCTTATATAGGAAATGGTACCTTTTTATTGTGTCCGGATCGGAGGTTGTGTGTTTATTCACGGCCGAAGGGGATGATAGCAGTAGTAGAGCTTTTGCTTCTTTTTTTTTTAGATGAGACAGCTTTGCTTTTGCCTAGACTGAATGATGACAAGTAACTGATTGAATGAATAACGATCCGTATCTTATCTCGAGGAGCATGGACAACCCTAGTCGCACCAATCGCTTCCCAGACTGTCAAAACAGTTCTGCATGCAGTTTCCTTTTTTCTGAAAAAGAAAAAAGAAAAAGAAAAAGAAAAGGAAAAAAGAAAAAATAGAGTACTGCATGCAGTTTTTGGGGGGCTACAGGCTACAGCTCAGTGGTCGATCACGTCGTTGAGTTTTTCCTCTTGGACAGACTTTCAGCTAGGAGTTGCGACGAGCAGTGTCATGACTCATGCTCAATCATGACAGATACATGGGGAAAAACTAGTCCAAAATTAAACGACTTTCTCAAAAGTTTGTTGTACACATTAATTAGCCTATAGAACTTGGCGCGTGCTGTGCGTACTTTCTTATCCCGCAGTAGTGGTGTCACCTTCACCTTCAGTGACATATCTATGTTGCAACAAGTACGTGGCTCAGTGCTTTATTATTTTCTCTCTACTGTGGCTTTTCATCACAATTCACAAAGGCAAAGTAAGTTTTGTACTGTCACATGCTCTAAGCTAAACAATGGCGGGGCTAAAGCAAATCCGAAGGGGGTCAAGGGGGTGCACCTTATCTTATGGGTGCAAAGATCTTTGACAAATGGGTGCAAATATGGTGAAAATTTGGCTCTTTCCACTGTCTTTTCCCACAGCCAGCAATGTAGCTCCGCCCCTAAGCTAAACCGTTTTTATATACTCCCTCATCCCAAATTATAAGTCATTTCAAGAATCTTGAAGAGTCAAAACATCTCAAGTTTGACCAAATTTATATGATAAGATAATAATATTTATGATGTCAACTAAGTATCATTAGATTCTTCATCAATTATACTTTCATAGTATGCCTATTTGATGTTATAAATCTTTATAATTTTCTCTACAATTTTTGTCAAACTTGAGATGCTTTAACTCTTCAAGATTCTTGGAATGTCTTGTAATTTAAAATGGAGGGAGTATCATTTATTTTGTCTATATATAGGACAAGGGAAAGACAAAATACTCTAAAACTCACTGACCATGTAAATAATTCTTAAATTAATTTGCTCTTAATTATTAGGGCGTACTAGTCATCAAACTACATGATCAACGGCCACTAATCTGGGCACCAGCCTAGCTATGTCCCTTTAAGAACCTTTCCTTCGTTCCCCTTGTGCATGATTAATTTCAACGCAATAAACAAAATCTCAGCAGAAAAATAATGCTTGTCCTAGTCATGTATATTGTGGAGGGCATCATATGGAAACCTACTTAATTTCTTTGAGAGGCCACTGTCTTAGACTGACCGCACCGGTCCTCTATTCCGGTCCTGCAGTAACATGTAGCGTCGAATCTTGCTGCAGCGGATCCGGCAAGTTATCCTCTAAATGCACAGCATTCTCTATATTTAACGGACAAGCTCGATTTAGCGGACGTACGGAGCCTGGCTTGCATGCGCGGCGCGAGAGAGGAGAGAGCATGCGCAGCGCGACAGAGGAGAGGTGTGACAGCATTAGTTGTGGGCCCCACATTTTCAATGTACTAAAAAATATTATAATTCACAAACCAAAAAACCAAATTAAATTTCGATTGCACCATTAAATTTGTTGCAATAAATACTTCAAAACAAGATGTCACATGGATATATTTAGACAAAGTGACAAGTGGACCCCACAATGGATAGAGGATGATATAGAGGATGGATGGATGCGGAAGAATTAAGTATAGAGTAGAGAATCTTGATGACTAGACCTTTTAGAGGATGAATATAGAGGTCCACGAGTGCGGACAGTCTAATGTACTGAATCATATATATAGTATTTTAAATGGTTCCCAAATGTCACGAGCAGCATAGATCCCGTGGGATTTATATAGTTCGAGGTGTTGTTTGTTCTTGACAAAACAAAACAAAACAAAACAAAACAATTATAGTGGAGACAAAGAGGAATATATGGAAAAGGTGGCAGACATGAAATGGATTTATGAACAATTCCCATAGGCTAGCTCATACTATATATGTAGCCAATATTCCTGACGTTGACATGCATGCTAGCTAGAAAAGCTTAAGCAACATGGCAACGCAATTGCAAAGTGGCGGTGGTCAAAGGCACCCGTGCTAGGCGCTTTTTGTTGCGAGTGCTGCACCAACCGTTTATTGCGATCATTCAGCAAAGACGCCTCCAAAATCCTTAATCAGGTCGAACTCAGCAAAAATAATAACAATAATAATAATAAAGTTGCTTAATGTCGGTACCAGTACTATAGGGGTACCCACGTTCGACGATAATAAAAGATAAAACGACTAAGCCGCGACAAAGCACAAGCCCACTTCAAAACGCGCGACAGGTCCGCCTCGTACGAGGCCGGCTCGACGGTATGCCTCGACCGCGTTCTGTCTCCGACTCGTACGAGGCCCCCTCGACCGGAGGCCTCGACTACGCCCGGACCCGCACGAGGCTCGATCGCCCCCCGGTAGCGCTCCGACCCGCGTGAGCCCGGGTCGAGGCGCTCGACCCCCTCTGTCTCCACCTACCACGGGACGAAAAGTCAAGGCATTTAATGCAACTACCAACTACCACCTACCGGCATGGCCGCGGCCTGGGTCGACGTGGGAACAATACCGGTGTCAGTCCTCACTGTTTTACCGCCCATCCCGTGATGGGAAGTGAAAGACGTCACTATGCCCACCATACCTCGTCCTGTACATCACTATTGACCCTCGAGGAAGGATACGACAAGGCCCGTATGCCGTAATTCCGGAGATTCGGACTTATCCGTTCGGCCTCGACCCTATCTCGACCCGACCTCGACTACCGATACAGGGAAGAAAGGACGGTATGGCACGACGCTCCGGGTCATTTCGGCACCTCACCTTCTACGACATCACGTGCCCAGGGATGGCCTCCCATTTCTAGGGCACGTCGCTACAGTCGCCTCAACAGGGATCGACAAAACGTCATCTCAGGACTCCCTGTCGCCTTGGCCTCCTCTCGTCCTATAAAAAGGCAGGCCGGGGCTTCACAAGGGGCAGAAGCAAGAAGACCGATAAGCATACATCAGACGAACAGCTAGCCATACACAACATAGCGATCAACATCTCAAGCAATCATCTTGTACTCTTTCTTTCCTCCTTTGAGACTTGGGCTCGACACCCTCTCTCACAAGCTTGTAACCCCTACGCAAGCACCTCGGTGCAAGGAAATACAAATCTCTCCCCCCCCCCGCTGGACGTAGGGCCTTCTTTTGCCCGAACCAGGATAAACCCCCGTGTGTTCTCCTTGCATCACCATCCAGGAAAGGGACACGCAGCATTTTACTCGTTGGTTTAGGGCCCCCCGGGGTCCGAACACCGACAGTTGGCGCGCCAGGTAGGGGTGCGCTGCGTGCTAACGTCGCTTTCCCGCCTTTTTCCTGGATGGCTGACCCCGAACGCCCTATCCCGTTGGCCACGGTGATCTGGTTCGGGAGTTTGGAGTTCATGTCGCTCGGCTATGGCTACGATATGGTCCTACTCCCGCCTAGGCACCCTACCGACGAGGATTACGAGCTCTCCCAGCCTGGGGGAGCAATCCGCCGGTATCGTCGCTCCAGGCAGGCGCGTGCCGCTCGGCGGCGGCGAGCCCGGCGCAACCATCGTCTCCACCTCGCGGAGGGTGATGGGATTCCCCGTTCCGGCACCCCCCAGCCAAACGCCGGCCCGGATCTCCTCGTGGAAGGTCTGGGGAGGATAAGTTTGGCCGAGGACAACATGCTGACGGAGAACCCCGCCGCTCCCCCGCCCGGTGCGACACCATTGCCCCGTGCATCCTTTCCGGCGCGGGCAGCAACATCGCCTTCGCCGTTTCCATTTGGGCTAGTTTCGGCTGCCCAGGTGTATGCTTCTTCCGTAAGCACTTGCTTGAGTGCTTATGAGGAACTCCCCGGGCACCATCTACGCTCCACTCTGGACCTCGTAGCGACCACACCGGCTTCTGATTACCTGGACTCTACCGAGACGCCAGAGACAGAATCCCGTGTGACCGCTTCCCCACGCCACAACTTTGGTGACGGCTCGCAACGGCCATGCATTCCCCCGTCGTACTATTATTTCGGTGCCCCTGACTCCGACTCGGCTGACGACACCTACGATCCGACTCGCGAATGCTTCAACGTCGACGTTGAAAGCGCGTCGGATTCGGAGGAAGAGGAGCTGACCGGAGGAGGGCACACCCCACCTCACGTCGAGCACTTCGCCGACCGAGATGAGGCTCAACTCCTTGCGGATCAAGGAATGCAGCTCGAGCAAATTCGCGAGTTGCAGGAAAAGCTTGACGAAGAGCGGCAAAACCTCTGTCTACTCCAGCAAACCCTCGAGCGTGAGTGTGCGGAACGCGCGCCTGGCGGGAGAGCTCGCGAGAGAGCTCGCGACGTCAACCGTCGCATCGACGAGGACCGGGCCGTCGACCCCCCGGTTTTCGCTCGAGCCAGCCAGAACGTCGTCGCCGCCGCCATGCTCCTCCGGAACATGCCCGAGCCGTCGAACCCCGATGCTCGCCGGGCTCGAGATGAGATCCGAGAGCTCCTCGAGACCGCTGCCTTGCAGCAGGCCGAGAGCTCTGCCTCGAGGCGACGCGAGCCCGCCTCGGAGCGGCTCGCAGAGCCCTCTCGGCAAGAGAGAGAAGCCTCGGTTCATCCCGAACCTGCCCGACGAATCCGGATGGCTCCCGCCCCCGAATCCGTCACTCACGACCATGGACCTCGAGACACCCGTGGCAACGTCGTCGAGCGTCGCACGCGCAAGCACGGCGACGGTGTGGCTCGAGGTTACCATGTGCACAGGGGTGGGCGCTATGACAGCTCGGAAGATCGTAGCCCCTCGCCCGAGCCTCCGGGCCCTCGGGTCTTCAGCAAGGCTATCCGTGAAACGATACTTCCGGCACGGTTTCGCCCTCCCACGACTCTTGCCAAGTACAACGGCGAGACCAAACCCGAACTTTGGCTCGCCGATTTCCGCTTGGCGTGTCAACTGGGCGGGGCCACCAACGACCGGGTCATCATCCGACAGCTCCCCTTGTTCCTCTCCGACACCGCTCGAGCCTGGCTCGAGGATCTCCCGCCTCAACAGATCCACGACTGGGATGACCTCGTGAGGGTGTTCGAGGGGAACTTCAAGGGAACTTACATGCGCCCCGGCAACTCGTGGGACCTCCGGAGTTGCAAGCAGAAACCTGGTGAATCCCTCCGGGATTACATCCGGCGCTTCTCCAGGCAACGCACCGAGCTCCCCAACGTCACCGACTCCGACGTGATCATGGCTTTCCTCTCGGGCACCACTTGCAAAGAGTTGGTCCGAGAGTTAGGCCGTCACACCCCCCTCACCGCCAACGGGCTGATGGACATCGTCACCAACTTTGCCGCCGGCGAGGAGGCAGTTGGTGCCATCTTTGGCGGCGAGCAGGACAAAGGGAAGCAGAAGACCGATGATCCCGCGAGCCCCACCCGGGGCTCCAAGAGGAACAACCGCAAGAAGAAGAAAGGCCAGCAGGGCAAGCTCGAGGCCCCGGCCGACGAGCTTGTCGCCGCTACCGAGCGCAAGAAGCCTCGAGGCCCCCCTGGCGGGGGCATCTTCGACAAAATGCTTAAAGAGCCATGCCCTTACCACAAGGGACCCATTAACCATAACCTCGAGGATTGTCATATGCTCCGCAGGTACTTCGAGGGCGCAGGCGGCAAGAACACCGACAAGAAGGAAGACCCAAAGGGTGACGACAAGGATGAGGGATTCCCCGAGATCCACGACTGCTTCATGATCTACGGAGGACCCTCGACTCGCCTCTCAGCGCGCCAGCGCAAGCGAGAGCGGCGAGAGGTCTTCTCCGTACAAACGGCGGTCCCTCGTTTCCTCGACTGGTCTGCGGTGGCCATCACTTTCGACCGTGATGATCATCCCGACTACGTCCCCAGCCCAGGGGTCTACCCTCTCGTCGTTGATCCCGTCATCGCCAACACACGCCTCACCAAAGTACTCATGGACGGCGGAAGCAGCCTCAACATCATCTACTCCCAGACCCTCGACCTCCTGGGGGTCGAGAAAGCGCGCCTCCAGCCTAGCGTCGGGGGCTTCCACGGAGTCGTGCCAGGAAAGCGGGCGGAACCCCTCGGACGGGTCGATCTGCCCGTTTGTTTTGGCACGCCGGCCAACTTCAGGAAGGAGATTCTCACCTTCGAGGTAGTCGGATTCCGTGGGACATACCACGCCATCCTCGGGCGCCCGTGCTACGCCAAGTTCATGGCTGTGCCGAACTACACCTATCTCAAGCTCAAGATGCCAGGCCCAAACGGCGTCATCACTGTGGGGCCCTCGTACGAACACGCCTACGAGTGTGACGTCGAGTGCGTCGAGCACGGCGAGGCTGTTTTGGAGACGGTGGCTCTGGTTGCGGACCTCGACGGTCTCGCCAACGAGATCCCCGACCCGAAACGCCACGCCGGCAGCTTCGAGCCTGCAGAAGACGTCAAGCTCGTACCCCTCAACCCCGCTGATCCTAACGGGAAGGCGCTGAACGTCAGCGCTACCCTCGACCCAAAATAGGAAGCCGTGCTCGTCGACTTTCTCCGCGCAAATGTCGACATTTTTGCGTGGAGTCCCTCGGATATGCCGGGCATACCCAGGGAAGTCGCCGAGCACGCCTTGGAGATCCGGGCCGGATCCAAACCGGTGAAGCAACGCCTGCGCCGCTTCGACGAGGAGAAGCGCAGGGTCATCGGCGAGGAGATCCACAAGTTACTGGAGGCCGGGTTCATCAAGGAGGTTCACCATCCCGAGTGGCTAGCTAATCCTGTATTAGTTAAGAAAAAGAGTGGGAAATGGAGGATGTGTGTAGACTATACTAGTTTGAATAAAGCATGTCCAAAAGTTCCCTTTCCTTTGCCACGCATTGATCAAATCGTTGATTCAACTGCGGGATGTGAAACTCTTTCGTTCTTAGACGCTTACTCCGGTTACCATCAGATAAAAATGAAGGAGTCCGACCAGCTCGCGACTTCATTCATTACCCCTTTCGGCATGTATTGCTACGTTACGATGCCCTTCGGTCTCCGGAACGCAGGGGCAACGTACCAGCGATGCATGCAGCACGTTTTCGGAGAACACATCGGGCCAACCGTCGAGGCGTACGTCGATGACATCGTAGTCAAGACCAAACAAGCCGATAACCTGGTAAACGACCTCGACGTCGCTTTTAAGTGCCTCCGGGCCAAAAACATCAAGCTCAATCCAGAAAAGTGCGTTTTTGGCGTCCCCCGAGGGATGCTTTTAGGGTTTATCGTGTCTAAGCGCGGCATCGAGGCCAATCCAGAAAAAATCTCAGCCATAACCAAGATGGGCCCTATCCGAGATCTGAAGGGCGTGCAGAGAGTCACGGGCTGCTTGGCGGCGCTCAGCCGTTTCATTTCGCGCCTCGGCGAAAAAGCGCTCCCTCTGTACCGCCTCCTGAAGAAATCGGAACACTTTTCATGGACCCTCGAGGCCGAGGAAGCCCTCACAAAACTCAAAGCTACGCTCTCTAACTCGCCAATTCTCGTCCCTCCGACCCCAGGAGAGCCGCTCCTACTTTATGTCGCTGCAACATCACAAGTAGTCAGCGCAGTCCTGGTCGTCGAACGGGCCGAGGAAGATCATGCCTTGCTCGTCCAGAGGCCGGTCTATTTCATTAGCGAGGTACTCTCGGAAACCAAGGTCCGTTACCCTCAAATCCAGAAACTGCTGTATGCTGTCATCTTGACACGGCGCAAGCTCCGACACTACTTCGAGGGCCACCCGATTACTGTGGTTTCTTCTTTCCCCCTGGGAGAGATAGCCCAGAACCGGGAAGCCTCGGGTAGGATTGCCAAGTGGGCGGTCGAGCTCATGGGCGAAACCTTATCTTATGCGCCACGCAAAGCTATAAAGTCACAGGTATTGGCAGATTTCTTGGCTGAATGGACCGACACCCAGCTCCCTCCCGCACAACTCCAGGCCGAACTCTGGACCATGTACTTCGATGGGTCATTAATGAAAACAGGAGCAGGCGCGGGCTTGCTCTTCATCTCACCCCTCGGGGTTCACATGCGCTATGTCATCCGGCTCCATTTCCCTGCGTCCAACAACGTCGCCGAATACGAGGCACTCGTCACGGGGCTGAGAATCGCCATTGAGCTCGGGGTCCGACACCTTGATGTTCGAGGCGACTCCCAGCTCGTGATCGACCAGGTCATGAAGAGCTCGAGCTGCCGCGACCCCAAGATGGAAGCTTACTGCCAGGAAGTACGGCGCCTCGAGGACAAATTTCACGGCCTCGAGCTCAACCACATCGCACGCAGGTATAATGAGGTCGCCGACGAACTCGCGAAAATCGCGTCCAGTCGAACTACGGTTCCACCAGACATTTTCGCAAAAGATCTCCAGCGGCCATCCGTCGACCTTGGGCCAGACGAAGGAGTCGACGGGACGTCACTCGATCCCCCACCTGAGGCAGAAGCCCCCTCGACCGGGGCCGAAGCCATGCAGGTGGAAGGGTCGACCCCACCGTCTGACCTCGAGCCTGATTGGCGCGCGCCATACCTCGACTATCTTATCCAAGGGGACCTCCCCTCGAGTAAGACCGAGGCTCGACGGATCGCTCGCCGGGCCAAAACCTTTGTGATCGTTGGCGACGCTAGGGAGCTGTACCGCCGCAGCCCTACGGGCATTCTCCAACGTTGCATCACGAACGGGGAAGGCAGGGACCTACTCAGCGACCTACACTCGGGGGCTTGCGGTCACCACGCTGCGCCTCGAACCCTCGTCGGGAACGCCTTTCGACAAGGATTCTATTGGCCAACCGCGGTCTCCGATGCCGTCCAGCTAGTACGCTCCTGTCAAGGTTGTCAGTACTATGCAAGACAGACTCATCTCCCGGCACATGCCCTGCAAACCATTCCCATCACGTGGCCGTTTGCCGTTTGGGGCCTTGACCTTGTCGGACCTCTAAAGAGGACAACAGGCGGCTTCACCCACTTGCTCGTCGCCATCGACAAGTTCTCCAAGTGGATCGAGGCTCGCCCCATCACCAGCATTAGGTCCGAACAAGCTGTGCTTTTCTTCACCGACATCATTCATCGCTTCGGGGTCCCCAACTGCATCATCACTGACAACGGTACCCAGTTCACTGGTAAGAAGTTTTTGGATTTCTGTGACCACCATCACATTCGCGTGCTCTGGTCGGCCGTAGCCCATCCAAAAACAAACGGCCAAGTAGAACGTGCCAATGGCATGCTCCTACAGGGCCTGAAACCCAGAATCTTTGACAAGCTAAGCAAACATGGCAAAAGATGGGCTGCCGAGCTACCCTCGGTCTTGTGGAGCCTAAGGACAACGCCGAGTCGAGCCACGGGGTTCACTCCGTTCTTCTTAGTCTACGGGTCCGAGGCTATGCTCCCAACCGATATCGAATACGGGTCCCCAAGACTAAAAGCTTACAACGAAAGAAACAATGACGCCACAAGACAGGACGCCCTCGACCAGCTCGAGGAAGCCCGAGATGTGGCTCTGTTGCATTCTGCCAGGTACCAGCAGGGTCTCCGACGCTACCACGACAGACACGTCCGTAGGCGAGACCTCAGCGTCGGCGACTTGGTGCTACGACGGAACCAGAACACAAAGGGGCGCCACAAGCTCACGCCACCATGGGAAGGACCGTACATCATCGCAGAAGTGCTAAAGCCGGGCACCTACAAGCTATCCAACGAGAAAGGCGAAATCTTCACCAACGCTTGGAACATTGAACAGCTACGTCGCTTTTTTCCTTAGAAAGCCTCGAGGCCTTGTATTTCCTTTCTCATCAATAAAGAATACAGCAATGTTCAATACTTTCGTTTCACAATAAGGAAGGATCGATTCTGCACTCCCAGAATCGACCCTCCCTCGGGGGCTACAAGGGGGGAACCCCCCAGTCCCTGCAAAAACTTGTACTCTTTTTTAAATTTAAGAACCGCTTCTTTGATCGACTCCGCTGCAAAAGCACCCTAAGGTTCGAAAGAGCTCTCGGGTCAGGAGCATCACCTACGCCTCCGAGGCTACGGTACCTCCACTCACCCCTCATGCCTTCTAGGGGCGCGACCGCACGCTAAGCAGATCTTATAACGGTTCGTAACTTTAAAAAAGAATACACCCACTGTCGCTTAGATCAGGTTCTTACACGATCTACGAGACCGCAAGAGCACCCAGAAGCTCGAGGGCAGTCGAGCCGTGGGATCACTTACGCCTCCGAGGCTACGGTACCCCCACTCGCTCCCTTACGCCAAAGGGCGCAACTGCGTGTTAAGAAGATTATGCGAGAACACGATTCAAGCGATAGAGGGAACAAAGGCTCGAATAAAACTAAATTAAATACGAACTGGTTTATGTTTCGAGTTTTTAGGGCCACCGAGGCCACCACGACCAAAATCCAAAATACTAACTTATTACATGGGCCCTTGCGCCCAGATTTGGCTCACAGGCCTTCGTCGTCGGCGGGCGGCACCACCTCGGGCTCGAAGAGCGAGGCCAGACGGCTCCCAGGCCCCTCCGCGGCCTCGATCAGATCCAAGCAAGCATCCGCGTTCTCCTCGTCCGATCGATCCGGGTCCGTGATGAAGCCGTCGGCGACAAGCTCCATGTCGAACACAAAGCCCGAGCGGACGACGGCCAGCGCCCTCTTCACTCCATGGTGGAGGCTGTCCCGTATCTTCTCCCGGGCGAAGTGACCTAGCGCCGCCATCCGACGGATGAAGCAGTTCCCCGGAGCGTCCTCCCCGGTATCGACGTCGGGCTCGACCCCCAGACCGTCACACACCGAGGTGATCGCGCCCTGGAGCAGCTGGGTCCTCTGTGTCTCGGCTTCGAGGAGGCTCTGCAGGGAATTGGCGGTCGAGTGGGCCTCCCGGTTCTCGCTCTCCAGCTCTGGAATACGACAAGCCAAAATTAGCACTCGATACGAGGCCTCGAGGACATAACTACAGCAAATCACACTTACCCTCGATATGGGTCTTCAAACCCGTGACCTCATCGCGGAGCCCACCGCACGTCCGCTCGAGCCCCACGAGGGCGCTGTCCTTCTCACGAACGGCCGCCTTCAGGGCCTCGACCTCTTGGAGGGCGGTTTGGAGCGCCGCGTCCTTCTCCTGGACAGCCCCGGTCAGCGCCGAGACCTCGCCCTTCAGCGTGCCAAGCTGGGCTGTCGCCTGCCCGATTTGGACGTTGAGGGCGTCCCGCTGACGGCCAACCTGGGAGACGTCCTCCTCGAGCTCCTTGACCCGCGCCGACAGTGGCTCGAGGTCTCGGCGGGCCTGGGCAGCCTCTTCCCGGGCCTTGTCCGCCTCGGTGCGCATCGAGGCCTCCGCTGCCCACGCCTGCATCGCCTCTGCCTTCACCGTCGAGAAGGCGGTGCGCAGTTCCGCCATCTCAGCGGACCGATCGGCGAGCCTCTTCTGAGTCTCCTCGACCAGGGCCCGTTGCCGAGACAGCGACGCCCACACACCACTCTCACCCCGGATGAAGAGTGATTTTCGGCGGGAGGCCTCTTTGAGTTCCTAATTCAAGAAAAATCAAAAAACGTAATGAGTCCAAGGGAAAAAGACACGAAGACCCACGGAGTAAGCCGGCGACTTGGTCATACCTCCGTGGCGTCCAGCATGCCCCGCGTAACAGCGTCGGACGCCACGCTGAGCAGCCGAGCGAGGTGTTGGCGGACGCCCTCGAGGTACTGCCAGCGGTGGACCTCATCCCTGTCGTTCAGGACGAGGATGGGCTCGCCGTCGAGGTTTGCGGCATCCTTGAACGCAAGGGGCGGCCCTCCCCACCTCGGGATCTCCTCCTCGGCCCGCGCTATCGCCAGCGCGGCGAAGTCCGGCCACGACGATGACGCCCCAGTCGGGGCACCTCCCGGCCCGGACGAAGGGCCGGCTTCGCTCGCACCCCCGGCAGCTGCCGAGGCTTCCGCCCGGCTTGTGGTCTCGCCCTCCTCGACCCCCACGATCTCCTTTCCCTTGTCCAGGAGGGTGTCGTCGAGGACGATGACCACGGGCGCTTGTCCCTCGGCAGTGACCGGCCCCTCGGCAGCCTGTGCCTCCGGAGCCGGCGCCTCAGCCGTAGACGCCCCTGCGGCCAGTACCCCCGCTCGCCGGCGGCTCGGACGCCGGCGCTTCGACCGCCGGTGCTCCCGCGGCCGGCACCTCGACCTCCGGCGCCGCCGCCTCGGGGGCTCTGGCAGAAGCCTCGACGGCCCCACCCTCCGTCGTGCCCACCGGCTGCACCGGTAGGTCTTGCCGCGGCTGCGGCTCCCTCGCCGGCGCCACCTCCAGCTCCGGCGCCGGCGCAGCTCCCTCCGCGGTCGCCTCTGCGGCCGCCTCCTCCGTGGCCACCTCGACGGTGGCCTCAGCCGAGGGCAGCGCCTTGGGCTCCGCCTCGACCGGGCCGGGCGCCGCCGTCCTTGCCGGCTCTGACCCCGCCACCGCAGGATCGGGGCCGACAGCCGTCGAGGCACCCGCGGCCTCCCGTTGCCGACGGCGCTCCTTCGCCGCCTCGACCTCGCGGACCCAGGCAGCGTCCTGCGCCGCCGACCGGTTAAGGGCGGAGGCGCTGGCTCGAAGGGACTTCACGGGGGTGGGCCCCATGGTCTCCGCCTTCCGCTTCAGCCTGAAAAGCAAAGGATGAGTCGATCGAAGAAATCAGGAAATAAGACGAGTCCCTTTCTGTTCAAAAACTTACCCGGAGATCGGCACCAGGGGCCTCGACCCCCCATGGTCCGAGCCGCTCGAGGCGGCGGGCTGTGGCCTCGCAGCAGCCCCACCCGCGGACCGAGCGCTCCGTGGGGCTCTCGCCGACGCGCCGCCGCGCGCCTTCTGTGCCTCCGAGGCCAGCTGGCCTCGGGTCTTCACGCCCGGCGATGGCGCCACCGGCGACGATGTCGGCGCCACCGCCCCCGTCCCCGCCTGAGCTTGCGGGGCTTGGGCTGGGGCAGCCGCCCCCGTCGACCCCTCTGGCCGGGTCCGGGGCGAGGCGGCCCCTCCTGCTGAGGGGCCCGCCTCCTTCTTTCCCTCCTCTTTCTTCCTCTTCTTCTTCTCCTCCTCCTCGTCGTCCTCCTCGACCTCCTCGATCACGATGACCGAGGAGGATGACCCCGCGACGGGCTCCAGCAGAGGGCGGATGTCGGGGAGGCTCCCCAGTCCAGTCGCGGCCTCATACCGCGACAAGGCGTCATCGTCCTCGCCGCTGCTGCCGTCGTCCTCCCCCGACATGGTCTCGGAGGGCGACGGCTCCAAGGGGAGCCCGTCGAGGGCCTGCTGGCGACGGCGTTTCTTCAGCGCCTCCGCCTCCTTAGCCTTGCGGGCCGCCCGCTTCTTGGTCGACTCCTTGGCCGCCTTCTGCTTCGAGGATTGCTCCCGTCGAGCATCCCGAGCAGGTTGGTCCTCCGGAACCGGCGGTCGAGTCTCCCGCAACGCCGATAAGTCCTGCGCAATGGCATCGACCGGATCAGGGAAAGGCCTCAGACGCGAATCGAACTAAAAGGACGAGCGTACTAAGGAGCTTACCACAGGCTCGAACCCCTCAGTGGGCCTCATGGGGAGCCGGTCGGCTTCCTCCGCCTGGAAGGTCCCCACCATCCGGCGGGCGCGGCGAAGCCCCTCCTCGGGGGTGAGGGTCTCGTGCGACATCCGGCTCCCCTCCAAGGACGCCTCCGGGGTCATCTGGTCGAGGCGCAGGCGGCGTCGGCATAGCGGCATCACCCGACGACGGTGGAACGCCGTCGCTACTGCCGCCGCCGTCAGGCCTCGAGCACGAAGCTGCTGCAGCGCCGCCAGCAGTGGGTCCAGGCGCGGCTTCTCGACGTCCGGCACGCCGTACATCCAGTTGTGCTCCCGGGCGGTCAGCACGCGGCCGGTATACCTCGGCAGCTGGTTCTCGTCGTTGCGGAGGTAGAACCAGCCCGTATGCCACCCGCTGTTCGAAGAGATGAGGCGCGCCGGGATGTACTGTTCCGACCGACTCGACCTCAACTGGAGGACGCAGCTCCCGACTCGCACGGCGTAGAAGGCGCCCTTCGCTCCCGCGTTCCGCGCGAAAAGCTCGGCCTTGAAAAGGTGGAGCCACAGGTTCCACTGCGGCTCCACCCCGAGGTATCCCTCGCAGACCGCCGCGAAGATGGCGGCCTGCGCAACGGCGTTGGGGGCGAGGTGGTGGAGCTCCACCCGGTAGTAGTGGAGGAGCGCCCGCATGAAGGCTGACGACGGGATGCCGAACCCCCGCTCGTGGAAGCTTACGAAGCTCACCACGTAGCCTTCCGGGGGGGCCGGCTCCCGATGGGTCGACGGCGGCGCAATCCACTCCGGCCGCGACCGACTCGTCTTCGGCCGCAGCAACCCATCCGCGACCAGCTCCTCCAGCTTCTTCTCCGTCACGGAAGAGGAGGCCCAGCCGTCGGTAGCGAGGAACTGGCTCTTCCCAGCCATCAGCGCCGGCGGGGAGGAAAGGTGTGGGGAAAAAGGGCGGCGGCGGCGGCAATGCGGACGGAAAGCGCAAGGGGGCTAGGGTTTCCTAAGGCAAAGGATGGCAAGAACGCAAAGAACCGGAGGGGAACACGGACCCCTGGGTCTTGCCTTTATAAGCCAGGCGGAAGTTCAACGGCCGCGCGAAAAGGTAGGAACAGTTTCCCGCAATAAATGCGCCCACCTAACCGTCCTTCTTGCCTTACAGGAGCGGGGCACGTGGCCGTCCCCACGCAGTAACCGAACGCCACGCCGCCCACTACCGCGCCGATCTCGCCCTAAAAAGGCGCGCCTGGCTAACGGGCAGGGCGAGATCCACGGACGGATATTCCAAGATTCCGATAACGGGCACCGAGCCCATTTAAGTCTCGAGGGAACGAAAGCTGGCCCTCGACCGGGTTCGACAGCTGCCCTCGAGCAACAGAGCAAGGGACGACCAGGGATGCGCTCATACATAGCCAGGGCTCGAGCCACGCTCTCGAGGCATCCCAGGACGTATTCGAGGCCAGAGGACGAGGTCGAAGCAGGAATCCCCTCGGGGGAGGCACCGAGCCCTCGGATCCTGTCGAAGGGAACCGACATCCGCACGACCACTCCTTGGCGTTTTTGAAGAGTGCCTCCGGGCCACAAGCCGACTCCTAACGACTGGAGCACGGACTCTCACTCGAATCTCCCCGCTAGCAGCTCACCGGAGACCGCCGTACTCGCCCAAACGGGGTAGTACGACGTCCTCCACCCCTCCTCCTCCTTTCCGAAGGAAGAGCGTGAGGGACGGACAACGAAAGACGGCAGGGACTCTGATCGACCTCGTGCGCGCGAGGCTCGGGGGCTCGGCCGCATCACCCCCTCCTCCTCTCCAAAGGAAGAGCGCGAGGGACGGACAATGAAAGACGGCAGGGACTCTGATCGACCTCGTGCGCGCGAGGCTCGGGGGCTCGGCCGCACTAACTACTCTCTGACAGAACGCAAACAAGACCTCGGAGGAGAATTTCTCAATACTCCACCAAGGCCTCGGGGGCTACACCCGGCGGGTGCGCTCGCGCGCCCCCACCGGAGAAGTCCTAAGAACGCTCAGACGCCCCTACTAGAAAAGCAAACGGCGCTACAACTCCAGTTCATCGGTAAAAAGCCTCTAGGAGAGTGCACATACACTCACCCAAAGGCTCGGGGGCTACTGTCGGTACCAGTACTATAGGGGTACCCACGTTCGACGATAATAAAAGATAAAACGACTAAGCCGCGACAAAGCACAAGCCCACTTCAAAACGCGCGACAGGTCCGCCTCGTACGAGGCCGGCTCGACGGTATGCCTCGACCGCGTTCTGTCTCCGACTCGTACGAGGCCCCCTCGACCGGAGGCCTCGACTACGCCCGGACCCGCACGAGGCTCGATCGCCCCCCGGTAGCGCTCCGACCCGCGTGAGCCCGGGTCGAGGCGCTCGACCCCCTCTGTCTCCACCTACCACGGGACGAAAAGTCAAGGCATTTAATGCAACTACCAACTACCACCTACCGGCATGGCCGCGGCCTGGGTCGACGTGGGAACAATACCGGTGTCAGTCCTCACTGTTTTACCGCCCATCCCGTGATGGGAAGTGAAAGACGTCACTATGCCCACCATACCTCGTCCTGTACATCACTATTGACCCTCGAGGAAGGATACGACAAGGCCCGTATGCCGTAATTCCGGAGATTCGGACTTATCCGTTCGGCCTCGACCCTATCTCGACCCGACCTCGACTACCGATACAGGGAAGAAAGGACGGTATGGCACGACGCTCCGGGTCATTTCGGCACCTCACCTTCTACGACATCACGTGCCCAGGGATGGCCTCCCATTTCTAGGGCACGTCGCTACAGTCGCCTCAACAGGGATCGACAAAACGTCATCTCAGGACTCCCTGTCGCCTTGGCCTCCTCTCGTCCTATAAAAAGGCAGGCCGGGGCTTCACAAGGGGCAGAAGCAAGAAGACCGATAAGCATACATCAGACGAACAGCTAGCCATACACAACATAGCGATCAACATCTCAAGCAATCATCTTGTACTCTTTCTTTCCTCCTTTGAGACTTGGGCTCGACACCCTCTCTCACAAGCTTGTAACCCCTACGCAAGCACCTCGGTGCAAGGAAATACAAATCTCTCCCCCCCCCCGCTGGACGTAGGGCCTTCTTTTGCCCGAACCAGGATAAACCCCCGTGTGTTCTCCTTGCATCACCATCCAGGAAAGGGACACGCAGCATTTTACTCGTTGGTTTAGGGCCCCCCGGGGTCCGAACACCGACACTTAATGATCCAAAAAAGCTGCTTATTAATCACGCAAGAGATCTAATAGGACTTGTAGAGGGGAGATCATATGTCTCTACCAAGATACCTTTGCGTGTGGTGTCTTCATGTACTCATGTTACAGTGGTTTGGATTTGATGCTCTAACAATATTGTAGAGTACCATATAACTTGTTTTACCTCTCCTCTTCTGGGACAAAAGAAATTGGATTATTGTATTTTTTAGAGAAAAACCAATTTCAGCCCCCCTTGAAACAAAGGAAAAAATAGAGACATTCTAGGACCGCTTCGAAAAGCAGGAATTGGACATTAATTGTATTCAAAATTCAGATAATTTAGTTTAATTTTATAGAAAAAAAACATAGGAAATAGGAAAAGTTTCCTATGAACCCCATGGGAACAAAGGATTAGGTTCCTACAAATCCTATAGCATAGCTTGTTTCATAGGGAATTTTGGAGGAAATATAATAAGAGCCTGAACCTTTGAAAGTTTTCTTTATGTCATTCTCTCTCGCCTAATTCCTATGTTTTTTTGCGGTCCTTTAAAACACATAGGCTATGTTTGGTTTAGCTTTTTGAAAAGTGTTTCTGCGGCCAAAAAGGAGAAAGTCAACTAAATAGATGGAACCTGAAGCTTCTTTTTCAAAAGCAGTCGCTTTAGTGTATGTAGTACAATTTTCACAGAACTTTAGATCTTGCTTTTAGATTTCAACCTTTAGCTTTTCCAAATGGGTAGAAATAGAGAGATATTTTGAAGTGTTTCAAGGTAGATAAAGAGGGTAGATTTCATAGTTGTTTTAACTAAACAGGTTATAGTTTTTTCAGAGCATCACATTTGTTTTTTTCACATGTCGCAGTTAAACCAAGCAAACCTTCTATTTTGTAGTTTTATGTGCTCTTCCATTCTATAGGATTCAAGATGTTAGCGAATTCTATTTCTGTGTGTTTTTTCATGTTCCTAGATCTAGGAGGTCCTTATTGTACCCCGGGCAAAGCTTGCTAGTAGTGTACGTATGTTTGACTGAGGCTTATTAGGGCCTAACAAGGACTTGTTTGGTCAGAGGTGTTAAAGTTTAACAAACACTGTAGCACTTTCGTCTTATTTGATAAAAAGTTTTCAATTTTAGATTAATTAGGCTTAATAGATTCGTCTCGTAAATTACTCATAATTTGTGCCGACGTGCATACAATTAGTCTATATTTAGTACTTCATGTATTTACCGCAATATTGATATGATGAGAATTAAACTTTAACATTCATGAACCAAATGGGGGCCTAACCTGTAATGTAAAGAATGGCACCTGCGGCCCAGTATATATAGCTAGTACAGTTGCAGCATCTTTTAGTAGGAGCCTGTTTAGTTCCTAAAATTTTTCAAGATTTCCCGTCACATTGAATTTTTGGACGCATGTATGAAGCATTAAATATAGATAAAAAATAAAACTAATTACATAATTTAGACGAAATGGACGAGATGAATCTTTTAAGCCTAATTAGACCATAATTTGACACTAATTACTAAATAACAACGAAACCGCTGCAGTAACGTTTTGCCAAATTTTTCACGAACTAAACCAGCCCTAGAGGGAGAAAGTGCTGCACGACTAGCTAGCTAGCCGTGTAATAGGCAAGGACGGAGACTATTGTTGTCGTGGTTACTATCCATCCCAAACTCCAAAATCGCAATGTGCGAATCATACGTGTCGACATCAGCAGCAGGTCGAGGACGCAGATATGCAAGTGAGACGTACACAGAGACACGTGATCGAGAATCTACCAGACGGGAACACACCGTCTCGTAATCGTGTAACAGTAGTAGCAAAGGGTTCAAGAGTTGAGATTCAGATGGACACGCCTCATCTCTTCACTGTTGATAAAAAGAATATAGTCACTTTCCTCCCACAAACAGAGCTACTAGCCCAATTCTTAAAGAATTGTGCTAGCTACGTTTTAGTTTTTTTTAGATATACAAATTTTGCTATATACTTAGATGTAAGACTCTCTAGCCCAATTCATAAAGAAAGGTACTGTATGCTAAGTTTTTTAGAGGTATTTCGATCGTTTATAGATAACATTATTATCTCTTGTAGTTTTTTTAGAGTGACTCACTGACTCTGTTTGTTAGGATGGAGCGAGCGAGGGACGACTTCTGGAGTGACTCAAACAGAGATGGAGGGAGTAGTAGTGATTAGTGATTAGTAGTAGTGTCTCATTGTCTGCTCCTAGGTTCATTCAACCATCGCACCACGGATCGGAGCATCGACTCGACCGTTCGTAGCAGAACGCTGAATGAAATGCTGCGGCGAGCCGGCGAACACGGCACCAACCGCGCACTCCTATACGTACGCACGCGAGTTACTGCACGCCCTACCTCCACGGGAACCAGCCCCGTCAATTAATTCCCCTGCACTGCCACGGCGCCGCCGTAACTACTGCTCCTCTCCCGCCATTGTCTGGTGCCACCGCGCCCCGGGTCAACGCCACGAACCCACGAGCTCCCCTCCCGGCTCCCGCCCGCCTATATAAAACGTCTCCAGTCTCCGCCCCCTGCAAGTGCCAACTGCCAGAGTGCTCTCCACGCCCGCACGCCCGCCCGACCACCAGCGGCGAGAGCGCAGGGAGGACAACCGAGAGATGGAAGCCGCGAGGACGGTGCACCCGGCGGCGGGTCTGGACGTGGACAAGCTGACCTACCAGATCTTCTCCATCCTCGAGAGCAAGTTCCTGTTCGGCTACGACGACCCCAAGCTCTTCTCGCCGTCGCCAGGGCCGGCCGCCGCCGTGTCACCAGGGAAGGCGACACCGACCAGGCCCGCGGCGGCGGGGGCGAAGGTCTGCATACTGTCGATCGACGGCGGCGGCCGCGCCGCCGACGGGCTGCTGGCCGGCGCGGCGCTGGTGCGGCTGGAGGCGTCGCTGCGCCGGCGCACGGGGGACGACGGCGCCAGGCTGGCCGACTTCTTCGACGTCGCCGCGGGGTCCGGCGCCGGGGGCGTGCTGGCGGCCATGCTCGTCGCGCGGGGTCCCGACGGCCGCCCGCGCTTCTCCGCGGACGATGCGCTCGATTTCCTCCTGCGCAGCCTCCGCCGTGGCGGCTGCTGGTCGTCCGACGCCCAGGGCCTCGGCGGCCTGCGGGGGCTGTTCCAGTTCCGCCGCCCGGGCGGCGGCGGCGGCGCCGCGGCGGCGTTCCGGAGGGTGTTCGGCGACCTGACGCTGCGGGACACGGTGCGGCCCGTGCTGGTGCCCTGCTACGACCTGGCGACGGCGGCGCCGTTCCTCTTCTCGCGCGCCGACGCCGTGGAGACCCGCGCCTACGACTTCCGCCTCCGCGACGTGTGCGCCGCCACGTGCGCGGGGTCGGCGGTGGTGGAGGCGCGGTCCTGCGACGGGTCCACGCGCATCGCCGCGGTCGGCGGCGGCGTCGCGCTCGGGAACCCCACGGCGGCCGCCATCACGCACGTGCTCAACAACAGGCGCGACTTCCCGCTCGCCGCCGGCGTCGAGGACCTGCTCGTCGTGTCCATCGGCAGCGGCGAGGCCGGCCACGACCAGAGGGAGCGGGAGCGGGGCGCCGCCTCCACGTCCCAGATCGTCAGGATCGCCGCCGAGGGCGTCGCTGACACGGTGGATCAGGCCGTGGCCATGGCGTTCGGACATAATAGGACAACCAACTACATCCGCATACAGGTCAGTGCTGTGCAGCAGTCTCCCTCGCTCGCTCGTGTTACCATACCAGTGCGTTGTCGCTGTCCTCTGCTTTCTTTCACTGTCCTGCTCTGCTCCAGCTCTGCTCGTTCCAGTGCAGAGTAATCTTCGTTCACACACTAACCCCCCTCCTACCTTTTGCCGGCGACGCCCGATCATTTGCATGCAGGCGACAGGGACGCCGAGAGGATCGAGCCGTGGCGCGGCGGCGGAGGCGGAGGAGATACTGGCGCAAAGGAACGTGGAGTCGGTGCTGTTCCGCGGGAAGAAGGTGGCGGAGCAGACCAACGCGGAGAAGCTGGAGCGGTTCGCGCACGAGCTGGTCAAGGAGCGCGACCGGCGCAGGGCCAGCCCGAGTCCGAGCCCCGGCGCAGCCCCGGCGCTCGTGAGGCACCACCAGCCGTCGGCGGCGGCGGCGTCGTACTCGAGCCTCGTCAGCCACACGCTCGCGAGCATCATGTAGGCAGTAGGCCAACAGGCAGCAGCCAACGGAATGGGCCCAACTGAGACCAGGTGCTTAGCCTGCCTGCGCCCTGCTAGGTGCTAGCTCTGTTCCTGTCCTGCGCCATGTCGATTCTTCAGTTTTGTATGTAAAAACGCTGGGCATGTTCTGTAGTGTAATCCGTATCCTCAGCTCGACTGTATGAGAAAGAAATGCTCGCGCACAGCATGTGAGTTGAGCCTCTGACTGTGAACAAACCAACCCTGGATCTGGAAAACAATTCAGGCCACCAAGCACGTAGCTGGTAATCAGGAGTGAGTACTGTCTCTGATGTGTGTGGGGCTGCCTGTCTTTAGCTTCAAGGCAGGTAAATATCGCAATGATAGCTGATGCGAAGCATAATAAGTACGGAGTACTTAACAAAGTACGAAACTCGAGTGATCACAGAAGCCTGGAACACGTACCCCATAGGACATTTTCGACGCCTGCAGGTTCTCATCAGACATGTTGTTACAGTACTTGTACGTATGAGTGTGCCTGCCGTTTTCGAACTCGAGACCAGTAGTGCTGCTACTGTTTCCACTTCCACTGTTCCACCCATCAGAATTCAACTATCAGTTTGCTTGGCCAGGCGATGGCTGAAAGTACTGTTTACTTATTTGTTGTGAGAGAAAAATAAGACAAGCCAGACGATGGCTGAAAGTAGTAGTACCGTTTACTGATTTGCTGTGAAAGAAAAATATTGTTGGCTGATTTGTTGTGAGAGAAAAATACTGTTCCGACTAAAAAACAAGCTGAAAAAGATGGATTATAAGCCGGGTGAACAGGCTCTAAGAGTTCACACCTGTTCCGAGTCCCAAGTGCTGCTTCAGAGCAGAAAACATGCTGGATTCATTCAGCAGTCAGCACAGACCAAGTGGAACAGTTAGCAGTGTAACTCCAGCAGCAGTGGCGTTTGGTTCGTGTGCTCACATTGTGCGTTTGTAATAACGGTGCAGGTGAAGAGAAGTAGCAAGACCTGTGCCGATTTTAGAGCTTGGGTAAACTACTGCACTACTAAGCGTGAAGCGAAAAAGTCCATGATCACGTGTAGGAGTGTGCATGTGATGGTAACTGAGCACCAAACACGGACAGGGGTGAGACATGGAGGCAGCAGAGCAGGGGGTGGGTTCAGCTCGATCTGCCGCAGCGTACGTAATGCATTGTTTAACCAAGAATCCTAAGGCGATGGTGGTGGTGCTCTCATCTCATGTCTGATCCAACGGAATAAGTGGCGCTCTTCATGCGAGCGACGTGAGTCCGGCGACGCCGCTACGTGGAGGCGTCAACACGCTCTCAGCTAGCTGGGCATCGGCTGTGCCTTCACGCGTCGGTGCTTGCATTGCAATTGTTTTTCTTTCATAATATACAATTTCATTAGATGCTACTACTAGCGGTGTTTTTTTAGGGACGGCTAAGTTACAGTGGTTAGTGCTTTTATTTGGAGCATGCTGCAAGGTTTACTATTATATTACTCTATTCATGTTAATTAATGCATCTTATTTATGAGAATCAATAATATAAGTTCTCAACGATGTAGTTTCCCTTTATTTTATTTTGTCACCTTTTTTTTTGTGGTAGTGGCCTAGTGGGTGGAAGATTGTACCGATCCTATTTATCCTTACTAATGCACATGTGGGCCATGTTAGGGTTAGATTAACCCAGTACATAATCTACTGTGTGTATTTGCACGGAGATTGGACCTACATCTCGTCCTCCTTTTGGACGTACTATGAATGAAGGTGGTCAAGCAGCAACATTGAAGGTAATCATGTAAACCGCACTGAACCAAACCGTGCTACAGCTAGGTAAATAGGCAAAGCATCATCACTTCATGAGGTAGCTAGGTTACAACTTACTACTACAAGCTAACACTAGCTAGCAATCCTGGTGCACGCTGTAGCTAGCAGCTGCAGCCTCAAGGCAGTAACCGCTAACCACCAGTCTACCACGACCACCACGACCATCGCTCGATCAGTCTCACCAGTACAGACAGCGCCTGCGGCAGGGGGGAATAGAAAAATTAGCACATCATCACTCACCTTTATTACCCAGAGTTAATTATGCTGCTCGCATGCTATTGCTAGGGCAGCAGCAAGACAAGGCAGCAGCAACTTAACCAGGAATCACTCACCAGGTGGCGCGACCTCCGCATCACCGTCACACCGTCGTCCACTCTTGCTTGGCTGCCTGCAATGTCCGGTGTCCCCTCCGTCGTCCGTCCCGGCTGGCTGCATTGGATTCCATGCCTGCGCGGCTGCGCTGCACAGGTATTTAGGCGCAGAGGCCATACACGTGTAACTTTTACTGCGTGATGAATGAATAGATCCATCTGCATGCTAGTGTCACTTGTGGAGTGTAACTTTTACTTGTGGAGTACACATGCATGCATGCAAGTAGCCGACCGAGAATCTCGCATGCACGCACGCAGCCGGGAGCTCGATCGATCTCACCTTCCTATAGTAGCTAGTCTAGTCGATCGGCCACCTTTGCAAAGCATGCAGCATCCATCGCGGGAACAGGCGTGCTTGTGGTTACCGATCGTGCATAGGAAAGGCTCTTTTCTTTGTTTGGTTCTTCACAAGGTGAGAGTTGGTTGAGCAGTTGCCCGTTTGGCCTTTGCTGCGCTGGTATTGTTAGTTTACCGTGGATGTCAGGGATTGTTTAGCAGTTTAGGGATCTAGGATCTTTCGTCACATGAGGCTTCTACGCTTCTCTAGCACTAGTTTTTTCCCCTCCTAAACTCTGCTAGCTCTGCAGCTTTACTTGTATTTTTCTTATTAGCTAGGGGTTTGAATATGAATATATAGACAAGTTAGACCTGCAGTGTTTGTCCAGGAATCCTGTGTTCTGCTTCTGCATCGCTCTGAAAACGCTATAAAACTGTCACGACCACGTCCGGAACTGTTTGCTTCTGGCTCTTTCGTTGTCGTCCTCCACTCCACCTTGTGTTGACTGTTGACACGGTGAGCACTATTCATTTTTCAACCAGGCATATGTATATTGTTCTTATAGTCTTTTCAGCAGGTTACATATTCAGTCAGGTAGAATAATAGAGGGGGTCTGAGCTTCAATGTAAATCTTTATTGGCCTCTTAGGGCGTCTAAAGACGTGTTGTATCGAACTTTTTCTCTACCTTAATACAAAGACGGGTAAACCTTTTGTGTGATCGAGAAAAAAATCAGGCAAAATAATATAAAAGCGGCCATCAGCATTTATTTATTTAATATATCAAAGGAAATCTTCCTGCCATTATAATACGATTAGTTGGAGGTAGGGCTAGATATCGAGCCAGCTCGGCTCGTTATGGCTCGTCTCGTTATAGCTCGGCTCGTTATATATACAAGCCAGAAGACTAGCTCGGCTCGGCTCGTTAGCGAGCTCGAGCTAGCTCGTTTGGCTCGCGAGCCAAAATACAAAAAATACAATACATAGCAAACACATAACTTGCATGAATGAAATAAACAATGTACAAATAAATTTAATGATCGAGAATATAATCCATTGATTGATCTACTAACGAACAATTCCATTCATCCATACATAGCTTATAGCATCATCCATTGGACAATTACATTCATCCATACGGTTTTCTACATTGAAGCAAAATAGATGTGCTCCATACTCAACCGCGTAGTGGACTTCGTGGCTGCGGATCCTCGACCTCGACCACGGCCACCGTGATTTTATGACGAGGACGGTATCTTCTTGCGTTTGCTCCTGGATTCAAGACTTGCCACCACCGAGGAAAGCATCCCTGGCACCTCTTCCTCATCCTCCATGACCAGCTCGAGATGAGATGGGGCGAAGGAGATGCTGACAACCCGGCGAGTTGTGTGTAGAGATGAGATGGAGGGGGCTCGGGAGGTGGAATTGGTGTCAACTGGTGGTGACCTAGTGTATATTGGTTAGGGTTTCATCCATATTGGGCTGGGCCGAGAGACATATTGCTATATGGGCCGATTTTAGTTGCTCTGATGTGAAGTTTAACTTGGCTCATTATGGCTCATGAACAGCTCGTCGTTAATTAACCAAGCTAGATTGAGCTAGCTTGTTAATTAAAAATTTAAACGAGTTGAGCTCGAGCCAAGCCATTAACGATTGAGTCAAGTGACCTAGCGAGTTACGAGTTTTTCGTCTAGGCCTAGTTGGAGGAGTTTTTTTCTTGAGTACGAAATAACGAAACCGATACGTATCATGTATCCTACTAACTACCCAGCATAAATTGGCCGGTGTGCTCCAAGAAACGCAAACAGGAAAATGAAATGCTTCCCACATGGCATCCAAACACAGGTAAGTAGCCGAGCTCTCCGATCCGGTATTGATTTTCCGCATCAATTGAGTACAAAATGACTGCTTACTTGATACAAATGATAAGATTGATGGACCATTAATATTAGGACGTACCCATACATCTAATTAACATCTGCTGTGACTGCTCCAGCAACGTGTAACGGACTTTGATTAAGGACGACCTCTTTCAATGGCTTAATGTGGCTTCGGATTTTCTACCGTAGCACACACTACAGCAGAAGCTAGTGAAGCCGCCACCCCAAACTAGCTTCATCAATCTCCTCTCCTCACTGCTGCTAGTAGTTTTTTTTTTTGCTGGAGAAAGAAGGTCGGTGCTACAGTGTTCACAGGAGAAGCTGATGCTGGTGTGAAGACTGAGGGCCGAAGTTCACACACAGGAAGGTTTCAGAAGAATTTCTGCCCACCTATCAAGAACCATCAGTGAGCCTGCGAAGCGCACGAGCAACGCGTGTTGTGACTGTGCTGAAATCTGACCTGCACAAATGCAGGTTCGTATACTTGCTCAATACGAGTAATGTGGCTGCTACTTCAGCGTTATAATAAAAAGAAAAGCTCATCACCAAAATAACACCGCCCCAGCTATGACCTCATAAGAAACATATATCTTTGGCAAAATGCTAAAAATGGTCTGCTTTATTATCAACTGTTCCTGCAAAATAACTTGTGAGATGAACATGTGTATCTGAACTTAAACGATTTTTGTTGGTCACAAGCAGGGTTCTTGCTTCTTAGAGAAACCACACTTGCTCAACTAAAAAAACATCAGGTGGTGTTAATAACTATGTAGACACAGCCTTTCAACAAATAGGAGCCTCTCAAAATACTGAAGAAAAAGAATCATTCAGCAGATGGCCCGGAAAACTCCTTAAGGCCCAGTTTTTCTGGGCTTGTAGATGGACTTTTGAAAGGCCGACATCCTCACTTTTACTGCGAAAACCCACAAACAATAAATCAGGCCGCGGCATGCTTCGTGGGCTTTTGCGGGAAGAAAAATCCACTCAAGCCATCGTATATACCGTCGCTCCTCTCCAATTCCCACACCGCGTTCCGTTCCGTAACGCATTCGGCCATTCCCCAATCTCGCAGCGATTTGGCCCGACGAGGTCGCCTCCCCCCCGCTGTGCCCGAGCCCGACGCCGCGTCGCCCCTGCGACAGAGGAGGAGGAGGAGAATCCCAAATTCTCCATCCCCATGGCAACGCGCGCGCCGCCGCAGTCTTCTTCGACCGGATCCGTGACGGTGACGATCGACCCGTCCCCCTCGTCGTCGTCCTCCACCGCCCCGCCCCCGGCGCCGGCGCCGGCGCCGGCCCCCGAGTCGGTGGTGCTACGCCTGAAGCGGCGGGCCAAGAAGAAGGTGTCGTGGAAGGAGGGGACGGTGGACAACGAGGGCCTCGGCCGCAAGAGCTCGAAGAAGTGCTGCATATTCCACAAGGAGGTCCCCTTCGACGAGGACTGCAGCGACGACGAGGCCCCCGGCGGCGGCCACAGGTGCCCTCGCCCTCATGGTGACGCTGGCGAGGGTACCAGCGGCAGCGGCGGCGGCGGCGGCTGCTCGTCGTCTTCCCACGACCATGGCCATGGCCATGGCCACCACTGATCTCTTTAGGTATTGGGCGACCATCGATGCTTATGTTTAATCTGACCTGATGTAATTAGTTGAGTGAATGCACCAAATTCGTGCACTATGGTTGGAAGAGACATGTTTTTGTGGTCGGTATAATTGTTGTACTGGTGCTTGACACCTATGTTTTGCTTAATATGATTTGAAGCCTGGTTGTTATTGCTGCCTGCCGTTGTGCAAACAATTTTTTGCTATAGAGCGGAGATTCAAAACTTCTGTAGTTTCTGATCCTAGCTTCTTATTGTGTAAGCTTCTTTTTATGCATATTTAATACTATTATGTTGTTTTGTAGTTCATGCAGTTTTTAAACTTAATTGCTGAATTTTAGCCATTATATTAATTAGTACGTGTATACCGTATTGTGAGGCAAATCTTAGGATTGTTTACCGAATTACTCAATTGATTTTACTGAATTGCATGTAAGAATTTTGGTCTGGCATACCCTTAGACAAAACCTTGGTTCTGCCACTGCCTTCCATGCCCAGTGTGGTTCCTTTCCCATACCGGCGAGACCAACCCACACCGGCAGAAGAGACGCCGTTCTTCCCCCACACAGCAACAGCAAGGTACAGCGGACTGAAACTCCCTGTGATGTGGATTATTTAGGGTCGAACTATTGATCAATAAGGCATAACAATGTGCAAGGCACAATTGCACAGGTTACTCTGTACTCTCTTCATTCCAAATTATAAGACATTTTGGCTTTTCTAGGTATATGTCTAAATATATAGTAAAAACAATGTATTTAGAAAAGTCAAAACATCTTAGAATTTGGAACGGATGGAGTATTTGATATCGGAACTAATTAATTATACAACATTAGATGACTAAAGTATGCTTGCTATGCTATTTCTACTATTTTTTTATGGTCCAGTCACATTTAGTTGGTTAGCAACAGTACCATTTATACTATAGAGTTTTCTATTTTCCCTTGTAATATTAACAGACTAAGACAATTTTGCTTGCAAAGCTTTGTTGATTCAATACCTTACACTTATTCTCTATGCACTTGTCAGAGGATGGTTGCACAAATCATGCAAAATGGAGGCCAATCTTGTTCATCCACGTCCAACTACTTCTCACAATTACAACCTACGCCATCCTTCCCCCTCAAACATCCCTAGAGTCCTAGGGTGCAATTTCTATGCCATGGCTGGTGTCATACCCATGGGAGAACGGTGTATGTTGTAGTCATGAGAAGTAGTTGCCATTCAGGTTTAGCAGTTCACTCTGAGCCTGGGTTTAGCAACGGTGACTCTTTGGCTTCACATTCACCTCTTCTCACACCTACCGGCTCTGGATTTGTCAATTACACTTTTTATTTAATTGCACTAGACAATGGCATCACCCTGATTTGTGAATTACCCTTTACATTTAATAAAAAATTGTTCATATGTTTACTATCTGAAGTAGTAGCTTTATTAGTTTCAGCACTTCTTCTGAATTCTGAAGTAGTTCCTTTACTGTCGTGAAGTACCAATGCTCCCAGCAGTTGGCCCTGCCCCCGTTATATATGGGTACAAAAACGCTAACATTCTTGGAAGCCCTGTGTACTGAATAACTTTTTGAGGAAGTACCAAAGAGCAACTGAACAAAGAGAAACCTGGGACATAAAGAACTTTCTGCTTGCATCTCTGTATGTAACTCGATAGCTTCAGGCCTTGTTTGGATGCATATGTATCCACATCAATCCACATGTGTTGGAGTGGAATGGAATGGAATGAAATTTACGTAGTTCAATTCCACTTCAACACATGTGGATTGAGATGAATACATGCGCATCCAAACAAGACCTCACTTGGAACATCAGTCTGTGTTGTGCCATGAGATTATCCAGGTCAATTAAACTACAGAGCTACAGTCACGTGGTGAAGCTGATTTTGCCTTGTCAAATTTACCTACTTCTACTTAACAAGGTTAATTTGACAACCTCTAATTGATAGTTGGTATATGCAATATATGATTAGCAAATTGAGTTACTGTATGGTAGCATGTGACAATCATTTGTAAATATTTTGCATGCAAAATTTATCTTTGTAGCAACTTCTGTACACTGTGAAAAGTCATGTTCGTTTCACTTGAATCACTTAAAGGAACCCTTGAACAATTGTAACTTTGCCTGCTTACATTGTTGAGTTTGTGTCCTCTTTTGACCAGGGATTCTGCCTGGTACGTCGTCTTTAACGTTGCCGCACAGGGCTGGTAACTTTTACTGTTACTCCTTGACAGGAGCTTACTACATAGCAAATAGCAATGAAGTGTCTCTAATCGGCCTCTTCTATGTTGGAAAAAACTTAAGAAGAGAGCTTTGTAGGAAATGCTCCCCTGGGTTTTGATATTTCTTATTTGCGTTTTTGGATGTAAATTTCTGTTCTTGTTTATGCGTTTGATCAATTTCCGGACTTCAGGTGCTCCGGATGTGTTGTAGGTAAATGCGTGCGTACGGTACCATGCTAGCATCTCAAACTAGACTATTGTAAGCTTGTCAGTTGTCAGCGTGACAGTATGTATCTCCAAACTGAACTAGAAACAAAACTGCAGTTTGGTTGTCCCCATTAGCAGGTTTACCAAAGGTAATTCTACCATACGACTTGCACTGCACGACAAGTATGTTCGAATTTCATATCCTCTAGGCTGCTATGAGTGGTGAGTGGTGACAATCATGATATGCTGCATAACTGAAGTTGTATTGTACGACGCCCATTGTGCACCTCAAAGCCAAATGCATAGGCTACGCTGTGGCATAGATTAGCACTCAAGCGTAGCTTTTTGAAGCAGATTTCATCAATGGCAAAAGCCAAAATAAAAGCCCTCCAATTCAGTGGCAAATGATCACGTCTTTAACAAAAAGGGTAGCAACGCCTGCTGTTGCTTTATTCCTTATCCAGTATCAGCATAATCAACGGACAATATGTGACTCCAAATAAGGCTTTGATTGTTTATCTCTGCAAGGGAATGCAGGCATAAATATAACAAATCACAGAGAGGGCCCTGGGGATCGTAATAGGTTAGGTATACAAGTCACAACCCTGACGGGAGGCTTAAACATTCAAGGATTTTGGAAGCCCCTCTCGTGGCACTAAGGATTGCTCCTTCGACACTTGGGTTTGTACAGAAATCTCCACAAATTGCCAATTTCGTGCTCTTGTCCCAAACACACTTATCATCTCCACTAATTGCAATGGCTGGGAAAGCAGCACCCCTGCAATTTTACATATTATCAAATACCAACAGGGACGGGGGAAAATGCTAGTTCTTTCAATACAATTAAAGGCGACAACCCCAAAAGATATGGTTGAAAAAACTGACCATCTGTGAGCTTTCATAAAAATTGGTTGCGGAATGCTTAATCCAGTCGCCTGGAATTCACTGAACAATTCCTCTGCCACCTTAGCAAGTGCCTCTGCTGAAGGTTTCCGTGGACCAATATTCTTTACTACCTTGGAAGCATACTCAGTTGTCGAATGCAACACCCAAGATTGTCTGAATACAAACAAAAAGTACATGAAGTGAAAATTTGTGACACCAGATAACATACTATGTGTACACAAAAAAACAAAGACGTACCTGTTAGGAGGTACACAAGCACGACCTGGCTTGCTACTATTACAAAAAGCCCAACTCAGAGAATTGGAATTGTTGAAAGAGAAGCCATGAACGGGTACCTGATTAAAACATGATTAGGAAGATAAATAGACATTTTTGCAGGAGGCAGACGAATAGATTCAGAAACCGATAAATGAAAGTTGCTTACAATATCATTAGCTAGGGAACAGCCTCATGTCCATAATTACCATGATAGCAGATTAGCAGTTAATATACAGCTAGCTAACTTGAGCATTTTGGGATACAAATATTTCCTGCAATGCTGCATTGTAGGACTTTGGTGACTACAATACCCCTGAGGTTCTACCTTATGGTCCATGTGCATGCATTTTTGCGATCACTGAGGCTCTATGCATAATGAGTTAATGACAAATAGTGGGCCCATATGCATAATATATAAGTATGAACTGACTACAACAACAGTCTTTAGTCCCAAGCAACTGAGAAAACGGGGAACTTTGTGAGTGGATATAATTGAAGATTGCACATACCATAGCCAATGGCTCCGAGAATGCTACCATAAGAGCAAAACACGGACGAACTGGGATATCTTGAAGTATTGTAGGCAGGTGTGGAAATGACGATAAATCTGAGGAAACATTACCAAGGATTGGTCAAAGCATGTATTTCTCTTTTTTTTAGGAAACACATGTATTTCTCATGCATTGCACTTGTATGAAAGACACTGATGCTCAGTAATTAGTACCAATATTAATAACTACCTAACACGAGTGCAAGTAGTTAGCATCACCATTTAAGTGGACTCTTACGTTCAATTCAAACATGCTGCCTGTCTCTATGTTAACCATAATTTTGCCCTTACTTACAAACAAATACATACCAAGCATAAGCAGAAAAAAAAGAGAATAGGAGAGAAAACATGCATCGGCTCAAGGTGTCCTGCTATTATGACTTTGAATTTCCATAACTTACAGAAACATATACACAATCTGAACCCGAGGCATGAAAAGAAGTTGCTTTCGGCAAAATAAAAAAGTATCTTTCCAACTAAAATAGTGATAAGAATACTGCTATTGACTAAAGTGATAAACATTTCATTAGTAGAACTTGTCAGGAAACAAGATTGTCTTCCAAAACTAGAGCAATAATATTGAATGATATTATGGAAACTATAGAACAAACCAAGAGGTGGCGGTCTTCCAGTCAACCCAGAAAAACTTGTTGACGCTACGTTCTTATCTGTTGCTACGACGTAATCAAAATAGCCAAGATCTTTCCCATCCAAGCTAGCTAGTGACCATGAACTCCTATCTTGAAGCCAATCCATCTTGCCCACAGTGACACCAAATTTGGCCACCACACCTAGCAGAAGCAGAGTATGCATGTACATTAAGCATCTGTACAGGCTCCTCGGTCTCTGGAACATTATGGCACTCATAAAGTTGGAAGTCTGAGGTCTAACCATCCTCTACACAGAGTGATTTGCATATTGAGTTCATGGCTGGCACTCCCACATACTTTTTAGCTGTTCCCTCCTGTAAGAAGAATACATCCCAAGGAAACAAATTGTATTATATTAACAAAACGTCCAATTAAACCTTGCGGTAAAATTTCAATATTGGCTCCTGCTAATCTATGTAAATCATGCTTCTTGAAAGTACTCTAACACACCAATGTTAGATTATCTGAGCAACTGAAAGCCTACATGACACTGCCTGACTTCAAACAATTGCTTCGCCTCATCAATTAAACATAGATCAAGGTAATCATCAGAGACATTCCAGATGGACGATACACGATGCACAAGTTTGGCATACCCAAACTATCAGATACACATTATGTACAGTCATTGCCAGGTTTCGAAACTGAAAACTTTAGCTAACTTCTACTCCGTACTTGCTTAATATCTATGTGGGACCCTCATGGTAAATGTACCAACTGCCTGATCATTTCAGTTTTTTAAGTAATGGATAAACCTACGGCAAGGGTTGGGATTCAAAGCTCGAACCTTCTCGAAGTCTGTGAATTTGCCGGTGGCCAGATCGAAGGATGCGAACGTGGCCTTCCACTCGGCGACGATCCCCCGAGCCTCCCACCCACTGACGACCCGGGCGACCTCATTGTTGCTGACGGTGAAGTAGGGCGCACCGTGGTCGAACCGCAGCTCCGTGCCATCCTCCATCACCTCCCTGCGCTCACCCAAGCCAAGCACACCGATCAGTCAGAGCCGGAGCGACGCGCGCGCGGGGGCAGCGAGGAGTCAATCGGTCGAGCACCTCCGCTGCGCCATGCGGCCGCCGGCGCCGCGGCCGGAGTCGAAGAGCGTCACGGCCACGCCCCGCGTGGCGAGCAGCGACGCGCACACGGCGCCGGATACTGCGATCGTCGGGAGGAGTAAAGTGAGGATTGCAGGCGCCAGGCAGAACGGGTTGGATCGGATCGGATCGGATCGTTCAGTTGTTCAGGAATCAGAGGTGCGGTAAGGGACGAGAGATAAGGTTGAGCGTTAATGCTGCTTACTTCCGGTTCCGATGACGGCGACATTGGCGGCGGCTGCAGCGGAGCTCATGGCTGGACTCTTCGCGGTGCGATCTGAACTGGACTGGGACTGGGAGCGATTCACCGGAGTAGACAGAGCAGTGCAGCCGAGGCCAGGCGGGGAGGGGTTAATCAGCCCTTCACCTTGTTTAGGGATAAGGCTCTCGGCTCTCGGGTGCCATCTCGCACCTCTGATTCCGATAAAGGAGAAGGACCATGATCAGAAAGAAAAGCGGAATGCCGAACTTGATAGATCGAAGAAAGAAGCACTGTGCGTGCGAGGCTTGCGGTTGCGGCTTTGCGCGGCACTGCGGGTCGCGCGCTTTTGTCTCGACGTGGTGCCGCGCGAACCTTTCAATTTTATATGGGCCTTTCTTGAGCTGGACTGAGCATGTGAAATACAGCCCATTAGTTGTTTGCTGCTGCTGCTGCTCTTGTGCTTTATTAGAGAAAGATAAATCATATTCGGCCCACTATAGAATATTACTGCATATCTTTTTGCTCTTGTTTACGTGGAAAGAGAAAATGATATAATAAGGTGCATACCAAGTTACATTTTTCTTGCGAAAATTGCATACTTTTTACTCTTATTTTTGGTGAAACAAAAATGATAATAAGGTGCAAATGCAAGTTACTAAGTTACTTTTTTTTTTTCGAAAATTGCTAAGTTACATTAATAGCGGTAACTTCATCTAACTCCTACATTAATAATCAGGCATAGAAGATTGAACTAACTCATGCCACTAGATTTATAAGAATCGCTAACTAAATTCCATTACAATTATTGAAATGGGAATCAATTACACTTGCACATATAAAAAGTATAGAACTCACCCATGCATGACTCAAGATCCGGCATTGTAGGCAGCAATCACATGATATAGTAGTGGTTCTGAAAAAAATCATGAGATTTGGAAAATATCACTAAAACAACTCCGTTACTTGAAATACCTTATATATAATGATGTAAACGTTAAATTATTAGTGCTCTATTACAACTTGGTAGCCGACACTGTTAACTTGTGTGGTCTAGCGTCAGCATGCTTTCTGACAGCACTTTTAGGGATGTGAACAGTGAAATTCCCATTGGGGGATAGCTCCCCATCCCTATCTTCCCGGGGAGAAAAATTCCTCATCCCCGTCCCTGCAAACTCTAGCGAGGGAGCTTCTCCTTCCATCCCTGTCTCTGCACCGTGGAGAACTTGTTCCTATTAGAAGATGCGACATGTAAATAGTTTGTCGAGGAAGTTTTACTCCCTCCCCCAGGAAGATACACCACAGAGCTTCTAAATAGCTTCACAAGAAAAAGGCTGCATCAAACAATCATGGATGAGGAAACGGAAATGATCCAACTCACGCATCCATCCGTGACTATTGTCCAGACACGGCTTCCCAGGAGCGAGCCCTAAACAAAAAAAAAACAAAACCCTCCACTCTCTCGTGCTTATCCACCCGCTCGTCCCTAACTCCTTAGTGCTTATACGTTGGGCTCCAAAGCAGCATGACCACACATTGTCCGCGTCCCTTTCCCTACCGCGTGCTTGTTTGCTGCCGCGCTGTGCCCTATCGCCGGCCATACCGCGCGCTTGTCCACTGCTGCGCTGTGCCTCACTGTGGCAGAACCGCCTAATCTAATGCACTTCTAAGCGTACTTGTCTTTCATTAGACACTAAGTACCAAGAGAGAGCACTAAACTATGCAGTTCCGTCGAGCACACCCAATGGGAGAACTAAAAAATCCACATTTTCCCATCAGAATTATAAATGAGAGATAAAACTTACAATATTCTTAGCCATTTTTACATCACTTTTAATACAACATCTGAGTAATTCATCATTTGATAATAACAGCGGAATATAAAATATTATCAGAGTCTCAGCGAAAATAAAAATCATTTAATGATGAGTTAAATATTATCATGATAAATATTATATATATATGAAATAATAACAAGTTATAAGTTTTTCTTGTAAATTATTTTTGTGAAAACTTTAAATAAACTCTAGATCCACATCGTAAAGGAAATCCTCGCTGAGCCCACCAGGAGGTTTCCACACACAAGGGTCCGCTCCACATCTTTCTGTCACCTGCAACAGGGTAGAACAAACCTTGAGTACTCAATTGTACTCCGCAAGACTTACCCGTCAGGAGGAAAGAAAAGACTCCAAGGATATGTAAGGCTTTCTGGCTTATGGGTTATTGCATCTGCAGGAAGCATTACTAAACGTGCATCCTTATATTCAAATTTTATTAGCAGCTGTCATTAGTTAATTAACTAACCATTCTAGATAAGCACATATGCTACTTTCAAGCAGGTGGTAAGCAATCAGAACCATTTTTACCTTCTTCCCTGTTCTAGTTCTTACTACAGTGCTAGACCATAGCCAAGTTGTACCGTCACATAGAAACAGCGATTCGCGAATAAATGTAGCTCAGCTGGGTACCCCGAAACACACGCCTCATATGTACCTCGGGCACAGACAAGACCAACCCGTTCCACTCCTGTAAAGGGGTCCAGGTCCCCGACCAAACTAGGACTCCAGGCCCCCAACACCTGAGGCCCGGCCTCGATGCGGTGCATAGACCTTCACCCAATAATCCACCCTTAACAATCGGTCCGGAAAAAGCTGGAGCCCATGACAAGAGAGTAACAAGTCTTCTCGCTCCCATAAGCAAATATGTCCACAACAACGGACGGTCCTCAATCGACACATGCATGACAAATGCAACCAGAGCCTCGCTTGGATTGCCCAACCAAGTCGCCCGTGTGCGGTGGTGGCGCGGCATCACAAAGTGTCAGGCTGCAAAGCACGAACGCCAGGGCAGGTGCGGTGCTGGGGTGGATGCCGGGCGCTGAGCGCAGTTGAAGGTCAGGAAGAAAGGGTCTAGCCTGGATGGCTGAGCTGCTGCTGGTCTTAAAGAGCACACACAGGCTACACGGATGCACAACTGCTCGGCTGCTGGTGCTACTAAAGAGCACACTGCTCGGCTGCTAGTGCTTCACTGCTCCGGCCATTTTAAATAAACTGATCGAGGCAGGATGAGTCGCTCGGACGGGCACATGCAAACGAGAATGCACCACACATTCTCCTTCTCTTTCTTCGTCAAACCATGCAACCATGTTAGTGGCGAGAACAATGAAGAAACGGTGGGCAACAGTCCTTGTTGGCTGTGGCGTTTCTCGGCTGCTGGCCCATCGCTCCCGTTCAAAAATTTTCAGACAAGACAACCAAGGCCGAGTCCCTCGCATTTATAGCAAGGGAGAAAATAGTGGCGCAGCAGCATTTTTCTCGTAAGACCAAGAAAGCACAAGCACGCAGGCCAGGGGCAGCAGTGCATGCATGGGCGCAAGCCGGCACAGCAGCCACGAAAACTGTTGTTTCTGGGTATAGTCAATATCCTCTCATCCTCTATTATTTTCCTTACTCACATAAATGATCCAGTGCACCCCACCCCACAAGCACGTTTAGCCCAAGGCCCCCTCTAGTCCTGATGTGCTCGTAAAGTTCAAAGACTCGCTCAAGTCCATTTGTGAATTAATTAGCCACTCAAGACCAAAAACGTACTAAAGACGAAGACCCACTCAAGTCAATCACGTGGAATCCAAACACGTGACCAGCCAGACATATATCATTAATCACTTTTTTTAATCACCTTTCATGTGATTAATTAGCAGCTACCTTACAAAATCAATATCTCTTTCATCCAAGCTCCGATTCTATCGATTCTTCTTCCTAAATTCCTCTAAAATCAAGAACTATCCATCCATGTCATTTTCTTCATTTCTAGAGCTCTTTGAATTTATTTATTTATTGTGAATATTTGTTTGCACGCTGGTATAGGATACAAATGTATTTCCTAATGTATTTTGTTATTTACTTTTCTATAGAAAAACGGCAAGGTGATTTAGGCATATGGCCTCGCTCGGACACAAGCCAAACTGAGCAAGGTGCTCGGCCAGCGCACAGCCGTGCATGCATGTACACGCGTGCCCAGGCGTTCCTGTGAATGTATTGTGTACATGTGCGTGTGTGGCGTGTGTTTTGTTTTCCAATTTCTTTCTTTCTTTTAACCAAAGCATATAGATAATTATGCAATTAGAAACATGTCATTGTTTCTTTGCTACTAATCTACATACTCGTATGCATATATCCATTGTATGCTTTTATATATATTTATATCGGAAGAATGCTTATCGAAACAAATACGTGAGTGTATACATATAGCTCTCTGTATATATTTTTATTTGTTTGCTAAATTAGTCAACTAATAAATATAGACACGTATATACAACCATCTCTAAAATATTGACTACAACAACACACCACAAAAGCCGCGAGCTAGCGATTAAACAATCCGGCACATAATCCAGAAGCTCGAATTTAAATTAGGTTCAAAAGCTACATTGTTCTATTTAATAACAAATTTTGCTCTAAATTATTATTAACAAATTAATAATTACATTTTTAGCGCAAAAGGTCTTACATAACACCTAGGATGTTACATTGCTAAACGGCAACTTCTAGCATTCTGCTCATGTCGGCGGACGAAAGGCTATGGCGCGTAGTTAGGCTCCCAATCTATCCATTGGCGCAAGCAATTACTTCGGATTCGACCCGATGCTGCGGATCGGGCTTTGTCGTGCTTGGTCTTGCCGGTGCGACGCTCTTAAAGGCGATGACGGTTGGGGAGCGCGGCATAGCGTTTGCCATTCAATGGAAAGGGGACGAAGGCGAGATAGTGGATGGCTACACGTGCGACGCAGAGCGAAGGCAGCAGCAGCTGCGACGGCCAGACGGCAGCCAGCCGAGACCGGCCAATGCTAATGCGCGGGGCGGCCGCAGCCGGCTAGCACATGGTGCAGCGTGCGCGCGGGGCGCAGCCGAACGCGGCGTCGCCGTGCCAAGGCGCGGTGACCGCGGCCAGAAGGGCCCGACGCCAGGATTATGGTATTCTAGGTGTTAAACACATTTAATTAATAGCTAAAACAAACTCTAACAATACTAACCATCAAATCGCCACAATGTACTCAGTTTGATGCAACCCACTAAATAAAAAATATAGCACTAGTGTTTAACTAGATTTTCTATAATTAATTTGCCAAAATGGCATTGTCATTATATTTTTAGACTTAGAAAATTTTTAGGGTTGAGGCTGAATTGAAATTCAAATTCCATCTTTGAGCTTCCAAAAACACTAGTTAACAATTTTTGTTCTCAAACATTAAAGCTGCATTTTCATCTACACTACTTGCTCGTCAACTTTACTTAAGTGCTACACACAAGGTATATTTTATTTTTATTTATAGAAATTGTTTATTAACTTCATGTGTGCTAAAATTTTAAAATCCCAGCAATTTTTTTTCGCTAATTCTCTTAGGCCTTAATCTTAGTGCTAAGCAAGATCGTAACACCAGTGGTGTTACACCCACCCCATCGCCGGCCGTGCCACGCAACCGTCCTAGACACCTGTGCCGCATGCTCCCTCACCGTCCATCCATCCGTCTCCGATCGCCGTCGTGCATGCCATTGACCCCGCCATGGTGGTTGGGGCGCATGTGCCGTGGCACCTCAGCTCTTCGCCGGTCGAGCCAAGGGCACCCACGAGCGCGGGCGGTGTTGGTGGTGCTCTCGCGCCGCGGTTCGTCGTTGGATCCGACCCTGACCTTCCCCTCCCCTATGTTGCATAAGTATGTTCAAGTGTTTCAGGCGTTTCAGATGTATATTGCAATTGTTTCATCTTGATATTGCAAAAGTAGATCGAGAGATGTTGCACATGTTGCATATGTTGCAAGTGTTTTCAGAGGCTTGTTGCAAGCGTTTGTTCAAAATGTTTCATCTATTTCCAGACGTGTGTTGCAATCGTTTTTGATCAGGATGTTGCATATGTTGCATCAATATGTTTCCAGATGTTTCAGTCTTATGTAGCAGCAAGTGGTTTAATGTTGCAAGTGTTTTATTTTAGATATTTTATGTGTTTCACACACATGTTGCAAGAGCATGTTTCCAAATGTTTCATCTGTTTTCAGTCTTATATTGCATTCATGTTGCAAGTGTTTTATGTTCGGTCGGAGCGAGCCGGGGGCTGGCAGACGGGCATGCAATGCGCCGGGGGGCTGACAGACGGGTGCACGGGGACCTGGCGGATGGGGGTGCTACGGCTGGGGCAAGTTGGGGGCGTGCTTGTCCTCAGCTGCTCATCGCGGCTCGTGAGTGCCGCTCGCGCGGAGAGAGGAGGGGGTCAGGGGCAACCGGCGAGTGCAGAGATAGGGGTGGAGTGCGCACATGGGGCGCGCTACGGTGGGCCTGTGACTGGGAGCTGGGCCATGGTTCGGTTCGCTGGGACTGGAAGTTGCATCCGGACGTGCTGCGAGTGCCGGACGTCAAGGCGCTAGTGCCTTCGATGAGGAAAAGAAGTTACAATTTCACCGAGAAATATCCCTGCATTTATTTTGAGTTTGTTATACTTGAATTCGACGTTTGCTTTCATATGTATATATATGAAGCGTACATATGCACTCCATAACAGATGTATGGCAAATTCAGTATGAATTTGACTTCCTTGGTATGAATTTGATTTCCTTGTCCTAACTGGATGATGTACGGCAAATTTAGTATGAATTTGATTTCCTTGTCATTTTACTCTTAATGAAACACGTGCACAACATGTTCACGAGAAAAAAAATCCTTGTCCTAACTGGATGATGCAGATGATGTATGGTAAATTTTGTATGGATTTGATTCCCTTGTCCAAACTGGATGATGCAAATGATGTACGATGAATTGGGTATGAATTTTGACCTAACTGGATGATGTAATGGTGTACGGCAGATTTAGTATGAATTTGATTTCCTTGTCCTAACTGGATGATATGAATGGTTGAGCTTGGTGCGTGATGACATGAGACCACCCGACCTTATAAGCCGGCCCTGTTCGGCAGGCTGTTTTTTTGGCTTATAAGTCGGCTGTGGCTGATTTGTTGTGAGAGAAAAATACTGTTCCACGGCTAATAAGTTGTGCTGATAAGCTGAGCCAAACATGGGGTAAAACCTTAAAGGGCAACCGGGGGGTGACAACACGAAACACTAGCTAGTCTGGGTGTTCTTTTCAGTTTCCTTGCATTGTAAACACTCTACTAGCTACTAGTGGCCTGTGTAAAGGTTTCCGGGTAAAATAAAATACTGGACAACGCACGCGACCTCGCCCATCCATCATCGACAACACACATTGCACCGTGCAGGGTACTTAGAAAGATATGCATGCAGCATGCTGCTGTGCTGATGCATGTATGCCTGCCCTGCACCTAGCGGCACTTTTTCCTGCACTTAAAGGCACCTTTTGATTAGATCATTTACAAAATAAATGAATAAATGTATCTCTGTCATTTGGGAAAAAAATAAAATAAAACAAAAATAAACCACACCACTGTTTCCTCCTATGCAGATACAGCTAGGTGTATTATGGAACCTTTTGTATTCTTTTCTCTACTCCCCTAGCTGGTAACAGGTGATCGATGGATTGCCGAATTGGACGATGGATGTTACCTTGCCTACACTGCAGGCATCCTTGCTTTAACCACCAGTATGTTATGTCATTAAGCTACACGAGAGAGAGAGGGGAAGGGAGCAGGGACGTCACCGCAGCGCTCGAAGCCGGCCGTGCCCTCGAGGCCGCCGCGTGTGAGATGTGGCTGCGCCGGGGCCATGGAGGAGGCGACCACCGCGGCTTGTAGGCGGTGTGCTCGAGGCTCACCCTGGGTGTTCGGTTCTTCGGTATCTATGCAAATTTGGTTCCTCAGGAAACTGGTACCGATTGGTTCTAAAAAAACTCGGTACCGAGGAAATTCGGTATCGGTAAATTCAGTTCGGTTTCGGTATTTACCGAACAGTACCGAATTGATCATAGATACATGTAATAGCAGGTTCAAAAGCTAATTTTGACATAATTTCATAGAGAATAATAGTGCAAAATATATATACATATAAAAGTCCACAAGACTATAAGTGTGAGTACCAAAAATACATAATATAATAGTCTACAATAATACAATCAATAATATAACAACACTCAAACTCATCACATTTCAGGTAAATTCGGTAAGTTTGGTAAATTCGGTTCGGTTTCGGTATTTAGCTCGGTAAATTCGGTTCCTAGAACTCGGAACCGAACAGGGAACCGAAATTTTCGGTTTCGGTAAATTCGGTTCGGTTCTCGGTAAATTCAGTTCGGTACTTGGTTCTTTGTATTTCGTGCCCAGGGTTACTCGAGGCCGATGCGGCGGGGGGAGGGGATGCGGAGGAGATGGCCGTCGTGCTTGTGTGTCGGTGGTGTGGGGGAGGGGCGAGGAGGTGGCCGCCGGCGGTGTTGGGGGCGTGGAGGAGTAGAAGGGGCGATTCGTGTCGCCGTTTGCAGCTTGCTATCGCTACACGCAGCTCGCGGATGGGAAGAGGAGCCTCAGATGTGGGCGTGGAATCGACGCAACTATGCAGGTGGCGGCGCGGTGGAATGGAATGACCAGTTAGTCTGAGGCACAATTAGGGTTGGACGTTGTTAGGCTGTAGATGAATTAGGTTGCTACCGGGCCGCTGTCGGGCCGTCGCCTAAAGGCCGGGCCATGCCGTGCCCGCCCGTGGGCCTGGGTGGCGGCCCAGGCACGGCCTGCTGCCCTGTGCCGGGCCAGCCCGAGCCCGATGACCCTCGGGCCAGGCTGGGCTCGGGTCAGGCCAAAAAGCCGGGCCTCGGGCTGCATGGCCAAATATACCCTTCTTGCAACTATCTAGTGGTAGTAGTTGTCTAGTAGATGGCACGACAGTGAGAGGTGACTACCGATAGTGCCTAAGAGGGAACAGAAAAACGCTTCAAGAATCAAGAATGGAAGGCATCAGGAGAACAGGTGCAAGGAGGGTGACTACTGACTAGTGTTCTTCATTCGTGCTACGGATGCATTCACGCAGGTGCTGAAGCAAGCACGAATGCGTCTGTTGAATGAACATAGATGTCTGGAAAGGCAGACTTCCTTGCTCAGGTAGTAACGAACAAGGCCTTAGTGACACTTATGCACTAGGCGTGTCCTTTCAGACCCAGACTGCAAATTCCGTGCCCTTGTTCAAGAGTTCACCTGTGTTCTTGCATGCGAAGGTGCCAATGAGAATGAATCCTCAACACTTCCATGCCGCCCTTAGTTCGTTCAAGGGTTCATCATGGCGAAGGTGAGGATGCATTCTTTAAGCATAGACCAAAATGCAGAAGTGCACGCGAATGAAATGGGATGTTTTGACTTTTATTAATTCTTGGGAAATTATCGTCATACCTATAAATATTGGGAGAATACGGCACTGAAATCAAAGTACACTTGTCCAAATAATCCACCGTAAACTTAAATCATAGAGTACAATACTTAATACAGCAGCAGATCAAATAAAGGGTTCAATAATGAGTACTGTTAATTAATAAGAAGAAATTAAAAGGCATTTCCATAGGTGACTCCCAAGTCGTTTCCATAGAATTAATGATGCGCCACGTAAGCAGAAAATGTGATTTGGCACCTATATTAACGACGAAAGAGAGCAAATACGGAGAAATCATTTCTCCCCTTGGAAACGACGTCGGCTCCCTTATCAAGACAGGGGCGGATCTACTATATTCAAACACGTAGCACACAAGAATGAAATAATAGTAAAAAGAGCTAAATTTTCACCATACTTGTACCCTCATGTTACAGATTATTGCAACCACTGAGCAAGATTCATCTACCTTAGATTTACTCTAGCTTTGCTGATGCAGATGAGGAGCCATTTGCTACTACGTTTTTTTTTCACAACCATTCCCTAAGATACGTTTTTCATTAAGCAGAAGAAGAGTCTGATGATAATACAAAGTCTGCCTAGTGCCTACCACGTGATCCCACCATGGAGGTGGCCGCTGCTCGCCGCTTCCTTCCCGGCGAAATCGCCAATGTCACATCCAGACACGCCAACACCAGTCCGTGCCCCAAGAGACCTATGCCTGCCTACGCCGCGTAGCACGCCACGCCCCTGGTTGCACGCCCCTTGCGCTAGTGCCGCGGCCGCCGCACGCATCAACGCTCGCCCTTGTGCATCAGTGCTCGCCCTGCGTGTCCGCGGAGGCCTTGGGATGGGCTTGCTGTAGAAAGATGTGAATGGGTGCTTGTTTGTGGATGTGAACTAGTGCTCGTCAACGAGGATACAAGAGAGGAAAAAGTGAACGGGGGAGAGGATGAGATACAGGAAGAAGACGACGCCGGTGATCAAATAAAGTATGGGCACTGGCATCGGACGGTAACCGCTCAACGAGCGAGCGAGCACGCCAGTGCGTCGGGCTTGTGAGCAAACGCCCCAACAATGGGCCTGTGTTGTCAGCCGCTTTCCACGTGCATCTCATGTGCAACACCTGATTCACTTTTAGAACATTCAGATGTAACAGTTGCAATTATACAAAAGAATACAGATAAAACCATTGAAACATGCGTTTGAAACATTTAAAAAACACTTGAAAAACACTTAAAAATCATTGCATACGTATGCAACATCTAGATGAAACACTTGCAACAAACGTATAAAACACCTATACACTTGCAACATGTATGTATATGCAACATTGAGATCTACTTTTGCAACATTCAGATAAAAACACTTGCAACATACTTCTAATACAGATGAAACATTTGAAACATATGTGCATAGCCATTGCAACATGTGTAACATCCCGATCTACCTTTGCAACGTCCATATGAGATATTTGCAACATACCTCTAAAACATATTTCGCAACATGCGCTTTCAGCAAAACCTGGTAGGCAGGTGGGAAAGCACTACGCAACGAGATCCGGCGCTAGGTGACGGTGGAGAAGGAGGATGACAGTGGGCAGGCGGCTGTGTGGCCCTCGGTGAGCGGCGGCGCCCACGGCGAGCGACATCTGCAGTGGAGGAAACAACGGGGGTCGGGCAGGTGTGGCCTCGCGCCGCGAGGTGTCCCCACGCTGGAGAAGGTCGCAGCGAGCGGGTGCCATGCCCACGGCGAGGCCCCTGCGCTGGAGAAACCAAAAGTGGCGGCAACTGCTCTGGAGAAGGCGAGCGGCGGGCAAGCGGTGGGGAATGCCGCGACGGCCGTGCGAGTTGAGAAATGTCGCCGTCTTTTTTTTTTGAGAAGTCGTAAAGGAAGGCAGAGGAGAGCAGGCATGTTCGTTCGGTAGCGCGTAGGCCTAAGAAGTGCGACGTCTGGACAGTCGCATGCTCGCACCATAGCATTTCTAATAAAATATTTAACATAAGAAACTATTGCGTTGGGTGGTTTAGTTTCCAAAGCTAGTTTCCTGCTGATCTGGAACTACGTGTAGTTTCAAGGGCTAGGACTGCCTGTAGTACATGAGCCGACCTGTTTTCTCATCGACAACACAAATTCTTGGTGACTCCGTGGAAGCTATAGCTTTATTCTGTCAAAGTCCACTGCATTGATGGCTAATATACTGCCGCCAACGCCAACAGTAACATACGTTTGTCGTTTGATATACCTTCTCCTGATACCGTTCTTAATTTCCAAGATGCATGCACTGTGAATGCACGTGAGTATACGTGCGTGTTGAGCCCCTGTGTCTGTACTTTTGTATAATTCATAAAAGAAAAAAAAAGCACGTATGTACAGTCTAAAGTGATTATTATTTCTGAAAACTACAGAACAAGAGCTACAACTTTCATCAGACACAAAGATTTAGTTCGGTCATTTAGGCGGCCTAAAACCTGATACAAAACTGAGGACTGCAACTTCTCAGGGATCTGCGTGGCAACCACAAAAAATGGGCATCGACGACAAACCACAAGATAAAAGTTAGCCATTTTTATACCGCTTCTAGATAACAACATTATCTATAGATTTTGTAATTGTCAGATTCTCCAATTCAGACATTAAGACCCTCTAAAAGGACACTGAACTTCGACTACAGAAAAACGGCGGTATTCAGACAAGCGAGTTTATAGAAAAATTCATAACCCCTAAACCACACGGGGTAAAATCATGTCCTTTGGTCAGAATATAGAGCGCTACGTTGTCTACAACTTTTATATATAGCACTTTGTCAGGAAAATTCGTTTCGACTATCTAATCTACAAAGAAACAGAAACAACATAAATCTGCCCAAGTGTAGAACTACCAATCCGAATCACAACGCCCTAACTTCTTCTCTAACCTTGCTTAAACACGAATTAAACCATACAAACACCCAAAAAGAGTGCTACATCAAGGTCACAAGCCTCACCTATTGAAGAACCGACGAGAAGATTATGGGAAAGCGCTGATCCAGCGCCCATCTTTCTACTCCTATGTCCCTCCTCGTTGCGTTTTTCCAGCTTGCCCCTTGATCCAAGTTTTCATGGTGGAGATCTATGGGGAAGAAAGGTGCTACAGAGGAAAAGCACGTATGGAAGAGGGGAGAACAACGGCCTCGGCTTGGGGAAGTCGGTCTCCTCTATATGTTTTGGGTGGGTGGACGGATTGGGCTAGCCCCTTCCCCAATTCTCCCCCCAAATTCCACTATGCAAAAAGAAGATTCCCCGTCACATCAAAATGTCGATAAATACATGGAGTACTAAATGTTGATGAAATCAAAAACTAATTGCATAGTTTTATTATACTTTGCGAGACGAACATTTTAAGCCTAGTTAGTCAAAATTTGGATAATTTTTACCAAATACAAACGAAATGCTACAGGAATTCTGATACAGTGTTTTTCTCCCCAATTCTTCCATCTAAACGAGGCCTAGATGTATGGGCCATGGCTCAAGATGGCCCGACCCATTTAATGATTTATTTTTTCTTGTTTAAATACAAAAACTTCTTTATATATATATATATATATATATATATATATATATATATATATATATATATATATATATATATATATATATATATATATATATATATATATATATATATATATATATATATATATATGGAGAGTATATTCAGTAGTCAGCTGCAAAATAAGTTATTTTGTAGCCACTTCTATTTACGATAATTTTATATGCTAATTTACGATAATTAGTATGCTAATTTACGAGATTTAGGGCAAATTCGGAATTGGGCTAGCGGGACGAAAATTTCAATGCCAGAAATTTTGCCTCTTTTTAGTATTATTAGGTAGAGACGTAGAGATAGGGGTAGTTTCGTGCACTATGGGAACCACGGGCCAGTTTCTAGCTTGGGACTGCCCTAAGAAAGTCCGTGTGTGTCTCTGACACTTAGGATTTCATCCAAATGATTCAGGAATTGTCTTATTCTTTTTCTTAAATTCTAATGACTCTCTTCATGTATTTTTAGAGATTCTCCGTGACACAGAGCCTATTGAAAATCAGGGACATGACTGTTCAACACCATTCAAAGACTTAACAAATCCGATCAATAAAGGTAAATAGTAACTTTCTTCTCTTAGCCTTGCAAGGCCTTGCTCGGTTAAGTTAGGTAAGTTCAGGCTTGGGTTAGCTGTTGGCTATCCCTCTCCCCTGTAATCTGGTGCCCTGTACTTTGGTTTTATTTTTATTTTTCAATATATATATATATATATATATATATATATATATATATATATATATATATATATATATATATATATCCAAAAAAAAATTCTACGCGTGATATGGAGTAAGTATATGAATGCTTCGGTATATAATGGAAACGGTGCTAACTAATTGTCTTTTTCTGTCAATTAAAAGTTTAGGTGACCAATTACTCAAAAAAATGTTGGTCAAAGTGAATAGAAAAACTAGATCTATATGTCCAGGTCTGATAAGAACCGGGCCGAACTTCACCACCAGGTGGCCTAGGATGTGGACGACTCAACCTGGCCCAAACCAACAGGCTGTGAAAAAAAACCCAACAAGCTGCAGAGTCGGTGACAGATATCGACTTTGCAAACGCCACCACATAAAGTCGCCAGGTCCTATTCTCAAAAAAAAAAAAAAACAAGTCGCCTAGCCGCCGGCAAAGCCCTCGCCGAAGCCCGTCTTCCTAACCAAGTCCTATTCTCAAAAAAAAAAAAAAAAACAATGCGAAGCCCGTCTTCCTAACCAAGTCTGAGCGGGAGAGCCTCGCCCTGGAGCGCCGCCAGGCAGCCGTCTCCGACCGGCGCCACTTTGCAATAGATCTGCTCCGGTCCGTTCCCCGCCCCCCCCCCCCCCCCCCCCCCCCTCGCCGCCGCCGCTGCCAACTCACCCGTCCCGCCGCCGCGGTGACCGCGATTCTCCTGACCGGGACCGGGGCAGAGGCTGCCGTCGCGACCGCGATGACTCCTCCCGCCGGGAGAGGGAGAGGGGTAAGGAGAGGAGGGTCCGGGAGCAACGCCCGGACAGCCACATGGAGCGGGAGCAGGACCGGAACAGGGAGGCAGATCGGCTGGAGAAGATTGCGGAGCGGGAGCGTGACAAGGAGCTGGAAGCGATCAAGGAGCAGCACCTGGGTTCAAAGAAGCCGAAGAAGCGGGTCATCAAGCCGTCGGAGAAGTTCCGCTTCTCATTCGACTGGGAGAACACTGAGGACACAAGCCGCGACATGAACACGCTCTACCAGTCGCCGCACGAGGCCCGTCTCCTCTTTGGCCGGGGCTTCCTTGCTGGTGTGGACCGCCGTGAGCAGAAGAAGGTGGCAGCCCAACATGAGAAGGAGATCCGTGCAGAGCTGCGGCGCAAGGCTGGTGCTGGGGAGAGCCTGGAGGAAGATGATTTGGCAGATAAGAAGAAAGCTGCTGCAGCAGATTCGTATGATGCCTTTGACATGCGTGTGGACAGGCACTGGTCTGAGAAGTCGGCAGAGGAGATGATCGATCGGGATTGGCGTATTTTCCGTGAGGACTTCAATATTGCCTATAAGGGGTCTCGCATTCCGCGGCCGATGCGGAACTGGAAGCTTGGGGCTGAGCTGCTTGATGCTGTTGAGGCGGCTGGATACCAGAAACCGTCACCAATCCAGATGGCTGCCATTCCGCTTGCCCTTGTTTAGTTTTCCTAATTCTCCCTAAAATTCCACTATGTAAAAAGAAGATTCTCCGTCCTATCAAAATGTCGGCAAATGCGTAGAGTACTAAATATTGATGAAATCAAAAACTAATTGCACAGTTTTATTGTACTTTGCGAGACGAACATTTTAAGCCTAGTTAGTCAAAATTTGGATAATTTTTACCAAATACAAACGAAATGCTACAAGAATTCTGATACAGTGTTTTTCTCTCCAATTCGCTGAACTAAACGAGGCCTTGGTTTAAGCCAGCGTGATGTTGAGCCTGTTTAGTTGGTCACCCAACTCAAAAAAGTTTGCGTAGTACCCATCTTTGGACGCATACATGAAGTATTAAATGTAGGTAAAAAAATAACTAATTGCACAGTTTGTCTGTAAATGTCGAAACGAATCTTTTGAGCCTAATTAGTCCATAATTAAATAATTTTTGTTAAATAACAATAAAAAGTGCTACAGAAACTTACCCAAAAATTTTCACCAGCTAAAAGGCCCGTTAATGGCATTGCCGAGACAGGTTCTGGTAAGACTGCAGCTTTTGTACTTCCCATGCTGTCTTATATTACCCGCCTACCATCCACAACGGATGGAAATGAGGCGGTTGAGGGTCCTTGTGCTGTTGTCCTGTCACCTACTCGTGAGCTTGCTCAACAAATTGAGGACGAGACTATGAAATTTGCATCTTATCTGGGCATTCGTGTTGTATCAGTTGTTGGTGGCCAGTCAATCAATAAGCAGGGTATCAAGATTAAGCAGGGCTGTGAGATTGTAATTGCCACACCTGGTCGGCTTCTGGACTGCTTGGAGTGCAGGTATGCTGTGCTCAACCGGTGCAACTATGTTGTGCTTGACGAGGCAGATAGGATGATTGACATGGGTTTTGAGCCACAGGATGCTGCTGTCCTTGACGCAATGCCTTCGAGTAACTTGAAACCTGAGAATGAGGATGAGGAACTTGATGAGAAGAGGATTTACAGGACTACCTATATGTTTAGTGCCACCATGCCACCTGCTGTGGAGCGTCTTGCTAGGAAGTACCTCTGGAACCCAGTTGTTGTGACAATTGGTACACCTGGCAAGGCCACTGATCTAGTCACTCAGAATGTGATCATGGTGAAGGAGTCTGAAAAGATGTTACGGCTCCAGAAGATGCTCAGTGACCTTGGAGACAAGACAGCCATTGTCTTCTGCAATACTAGGAAGACAGCTGACCAGCGTACCAAGGATCTGGAGCCATGCAGCACGGATACGGATATGTGTATCGGTATCGGACGGATACGGATACGCGGATACGTCATTTTTCTAAAAAACCTGATACGTGGATACGTTTTATGTAAAAAATAATAAGGCATGTTAAAATTAGTAGAAGCCAATCAAACACTCTCTGAACTCTGAAGCCACATCTACGACTATTTAACTGCTTCTAGACTAGTGGCTTTGTACAACAGAAGCACTGACGCAGCTTTCCATCTCCACCGCTCACCCCACCAACAACAATAAAAAATCAGCACAGCTCACCACCACTCATTCTGTATCCTTTGCTTCCCCAGTTCTCACCCCTTTCCACAAGGAAGACAGAAATCAGGCAACAAGAACAGAACAGAGGTTGCCGTTGAGGAAGAAATAAAGCAACAAGTGGCTAGATCAGGAGGGGAAGAAAGAAATTAAGGGAAGATCACCGAAAGTGTCCGCTGAATCGCCACCAGGAAGTGCTGGAGGTCGCCGCGGCCGCCGAGGCAGGCGGGCAGCCAGGAGGGAGGCGTTGGGTGGGCTGTGCCATCAGCGCTCGAGCGTACTGGCAGCACGTTGGGCGGCGGCACTCGTGCCGCTGTGCATCCGAGTGGGCGGCAGCACTCAGTGCCGCTGTGCTTCCGGGCGGGAGGTGCTGTCAGCCCTCGCGTGTGCAAATGGGCAGAGGCGCGTCAGGCGGCCGCGCTCGTGCAGCCGGGCGTCTGTGGCAGAAGGCGGATACGTATCGTCATTTGGATACGTATCAGAGGAAGTATCGGATTTTTTTTGGAATTATTTTTTCTCCGATACTTATCAGATACGTATCCATCGCGTATCCGTATCCGATACGGGATACGTCCCTACCTTGGCGTATCGGGGTAACGTTATTCTGGAGAAGGTAGGCTTCCGTGTCATGAGCATACATGGAGGGAAATCACAGGACCAGAGAGAGATCAGCCTCGATTGTTTTAGGAATGGACGCTGCAATGTTCTTGTGGCTACTGATATATTGGCGCGTGGTATTGATGTTCCTGATGTTGCACATGTGATTAACTATGAGATGCCAAATTCAATCGAGGCATACACACATCGCATTGGAAGAACAGGACGTGCAGGGAAGAAGGGTGTGGCAACTTCATTTCTAACTCTGGAAAACACTGAAATTTTCTTTGATCTGAAACAGATGCTTATACAGAGCAACAGTCCTGTCCCACGTGAACTTGCAAGACACGAGGCATCACACTACCCGCAGTGGGTACTCTAAAGAGATACTCTAAAGCTTTAGAGTATGAATATAGAGTAAAAACGGCTGCATGGGTACTCTAAAACGATACTCTATCCTTTCTCTCACTCTATATTTAGAGTAGTACAATGCTTACTCTACAGTGGGCAGAGGCGGGCTCACTAATTAAACAAAGGAAAAAAATACTATAACTCACAAACCAAAAATCCAAATTAAATTTCGATTGCACCATTAAATTCATCTAAATAAATCCTTCAAAACTAGATCACACATGGATATATTTAGATAAAGTGACAAGTAGGCCCCACAGTCAATGTTAGCCTAAACGTTAAACGGTGAACAGTCAGTCACCCATCGTTTAGCAAAAAGTTGATATACACGGCCGTTTAAATGGCCTTTTAAACGGTCGAAACGGTTTTGCACGGCTTTACATGGCTAATCGGCCTACACGGTTACCCATCGAGTAGCCTTTACACATCGTGTAAACGGCCTACACGGCCGTGTAGGTGAACAGTGCCCACAGTGGATAGAGTGGATAGAGGATGATATAAAGGATAGATGGGTGCGGAAGAATTAAGTATAGAGGAGATAATCTTGCTGACTAGGACGTATAGAGGATGAATATCCAGGAATGCGGATAGCCTGAAAGTTCAGGCCAGGCTCAGTCACTGGTAGACCTCCAAGACGGAATGACACTGTCTTTGCAAATCACTGAAGCCACACTTGATGACTGGAAGGAGTTGAAAGGTCTTTGTATTATTATTACTAGCAAACATGCCCGTGCATTGCAACGGGAGAAAAAAAAGTATCAAACATTTCGCTTCAGCATGATGCACGGTTGCAACTTGCAATAGCCATGACAGCTTAATTTGTATATGTGCTACTTCTGATATTGTGTGTGATTACCGTAGCAATCATAAACGAGCGAGCTCATTAATAAAGACAAAGATGACAGTCTTAGATATCTATTTATTTTTCTGGTAGAGTTAGATATCAAGTTTTATGGATTTTTTATAATCCATAAAAATATGTAATTTTAATATCTTATCAAAGCCGACAAGGGGTTGTCATCATCATATTTCAATTTACACATGTCAGTCTTATTGAGAGTTTGCAATGTTACATGCAGACAACTTAGAGATTTGTGTTGGCATGTGTAGAAATTTTGTCTATTTGGTATTCGGTATAGAGAGATATAGATTATATTATATTCCTTTCCTATTTGATTAGAATTCCTATTTCAGATTTAGGAATTGAAGATATTTATTTGGATTAGGATTTTTAGCTATCCATATATTACCTTAAGGTTGTGTATATATTATAATTGGACTCCGTATTATCATTAGACGTGAGTTGTTCTAACATATGTGAGCACGAACACAATACGTTTTGGAATCAGACTCTGCCTCACGCTGGACAAGAGCTATTCTAACTTGTATGAGTGAGTTATATATATGAGTTTAGATAGAAAAGAGCCTGAAATCTTATCTCTTTATTATTAGGTATAGATATAGATATAGATATAGATTATGAGGGCAACTTCTTACAAAGATATTAGTCTAGATTAAACGCATCTAAGTTTGAGAACTTAATTTATATTGTAATTGTAAGTTTATTATATTTTTTATGATAATTTGGCTCTGGACCTGTGTATCGGATTGTCGCCTTTTTTCTATTTTGCAAGCTGTCGATTTTAGTATTTCCATTCATATAATTTATAAAATGCTTTTGCTATATCGGATCTGTGTCTTGCTTAACAATCATTGTTTTATTATTATTGTTATTATTATTATTTGCTCAGGGCATATCCTGCATTTGATCTTCACTTTGGAGGTTTATTGCATTTATAAGCGGTTCATATAGTATTTTAGTATCAAAACTCTAAAGAGGTGGTATATTTTTTCTTTGTGATTTGTGGACATGTGGTTTAATGTTCAAATTCCATAGCTTCATTTCTTTAAGTCTCACTAGAAAAGAAATGAAATCGAGTGGTTTTTGACGTTCCCCAATTTTCAGGCTTCTTAGATGTTTTGTGTGTAAACAATATGGTACAATGCGAATTTCATGCAAAGTACTCTCTCCAGTTAGAATGGTTGATTCTCCCTACCGGATGACTGAAATTTGATGCTCCCTACCGGATGGCTGAAATTTTCATGCTCAAAATACTGTCTCAGTGTCAGCTTTAACTGTCTGGAGGTAGTAATAAATTACTATTATGGATCATTTTGGCTACAGTAGGTGTCTTCTAACAAACTGTTTTGGCCTGTGTAATTTCTGTATTTGACCATCCATGTACTAGGGTTATCTTTTCCTTTCGAATTCTGAGCCAAGCTCAAGCTCATCATTGGGCCACGTCGCCCTTTTTTCTTGGTCATCCGAGTTTGATCCCACGGTCTAAAACGGGCACAACTTCATAAAAAAGGCACAACTATCAGCTTTTTCGGAGCCGTCCCCGACTACGCCGCGCCTCGGCCCCTGCCCCCCGCATCTGGACACGTCGGCGCTCCCCTTCCTCACCGGTCACCGTCGTCCGCTGTCTTGGCTCCCACTCGCTCACTTAGCGATGTGCGTCGCCTCGTCACAGAGCCGTGAATAAGGATGGCAACGGGTCGGGTTCGGATCGGGTGGAGTCTCCGTGCACCCAAAACCGAAACCCAAAATCGAAACCCAAACCCGAACCGAAAACCGATTCAGGTGGAAATCCATCACCAAAATCAAACCCGCGGATACCCGAAACCCGAACGGATACCCGAAATCCGAATGATACCCGAAACCCGCGGATAAATATACACATATTCACTTATATAAATAAGAGACAACAAATAATAAATATTTTCATGAGTCAATTTTGAATAGATTTAATAATCTAAGTAAACAAGTTATTATTAGCATATTATAAAACATGAGTTTTAATTCCAAATGATTTATTTCGGATATCCATTGGATATCCACGGATGAAAAACCAAACCCGAAATCGAACCCGATACCAAACCCGAAACCGAACCCGAAAACCGTGGGTGAGAAACCATCCCCAAACCCGAACCTGCAGGACCCGAAACCCGCGGGTATCCGACCCGAAACCGATCCGCTGCCATCCTTAGCCGTGAACCACGTGCCCGTGGCCAATCTGCTCCGGCCTCCAGGCTCCCTCTGGCCGAGAAGAGGCCAGCCTCGGGGGCACTTAGGTCCAGTGCAGCTTGCCGGATCACAATGCGATTGTCGCGCGGACCATGCTGCTCAAGGGCAAGGCAGCCACTGACAGACAACCGGCCACGGGTCACCTCTGCCCCGGGTGCGTGGGGGCCGGGCGCGGGATGTGGCCGCGTCCGTGCCGGGGAGCAGCTGCACTTGGGCCATGTCGCAGCGGTGCCGGTGGCCGAGGGCGCCTCGCACTACCATGGCTGGGGGCCAGGGCCACCGTCTCCGCGCTGGAGGGCGGGTCCGCCCCGCCATTACCAAGGGCTTGGGCCACCGCACCGTCGGCCTATAGCCCGTCGCCTAGCCGACCGCCTAGAGCTCCTCACAGCGGTGAGCTTGCCGCGCCGTTCGCCTGGAACCTCGCCACAGCCTGTCACGTCGCACTTGTCCATAGGGGTGGCACGGAGCAGTGGGGTACTGTGCTCTCGGGTAGCGCTGGACCCGTTCATATTTTGGAGGATCTGAGTGAGGGTATATGTAGGTTTGGGTCCGAGCCTATAGACCTGCATATGTCGTGTGGTGAGGAAACCCCGGATGGGCCAAATCGATGCAAATCGCCGTTGCTTCTCGGAGATGAAGACTCGATTCTCTGCTCTACATCGTAGTTAATAACTGAAACTTGGTGCTCATGATCACATGATGAGATGGTTTAAGAAGTGATTGGTTTAGATCAGGTGCTAATATGAGACTTATAATATTAAGCTTAAACTAGAATATTGAAAGTAAGGATCAACTTTTAGCAAGCTTTTTGCAAAAATTAATCTTGATTCTTGCTACATACTTACCTTGATTCCCCTTATGCCTGTATATCCTTGGAGTCTTTCCTTCTCGTCGGTTAAGTCTTGTTGAGTACCTTTGTACTCAAGGTTTGTTAAACCATTGTTGCAGGTGAGAGCCAGCAGTAGAAGAGTTTGTTGTGCACCCGAGCAACAAGATTAGGGGAAGAATTATTGAATAATTTGTTACTAGTCTTGCATAGAAGTCTACAACTGCAGACCAATCTTCAGTTAAGGCTGCAGCTTGGTGACTAGAAATTTGAAATTACAGATCAACTTTGAAAGGTTGAACAGCAGCCAAGCTGTAACGGGAACACTTGACTAGGAGTAGTGGGGACACAGAATTTTGATAGGCCATTGTGTCCCTTAGCTAATAAGTATTGCAGGCTTATCCTATAGCTAGGACATGAGACCTTGACTGTAGTTTAGCAGCCCACCTTCTTTGGTTTCAGTTCTTACACAAACTGAACCTACCTCTCACTCCCTCAGTGTATATAATTGCAACGCTGGTAATGTAATATTCAGTTCAGTTCACAGCAGCAGCACTTGCGTGTAGCAGCAGCAACATTCAGGAAAGTGCAGCAACACTTTCCTTGTGTGTGTGTTCTGTGCTCACCCTTTCTTCGTTCTACAGCCGTGAGTGAGTGTGTGGGTGTTGGTGAGCTAATAGCTCACCTGTGCAAGGAGTCCGAGGGCCAACAGTCTTCCCTTTTGCTGCGCCATCTCATCCCCACGTCTACTTTGAGAGAGTAGATGTCCTTGTCAATGGCGCCCAATCACCTGTGCAAAGGGGAAAAGGTGGAGGGAGAGAGGATCTGGTGGAGGAGTTAGGAGACCGAGGAGGAGGGGAAGAGGGTGACATATCGCCAGATTCAGGAGCCAAGCTAAGCCACCACCGCCGGCGGCGAGGACGAGACCATGCACAGCCTTGGTCGGCCGGGCTGCGTCAGTTGTGGCTCGCAATGCATCTGGCATCGTTGAGCAGAGACAGCTAAGGTTTCATCAACCACAGGAGCACATGCGTATCGGTGGGAGGAGGTAGCACCGAAGGGGCACCCACGCCGGCAACCACCAGCGGGGCCAAGCACGTCGCTGAGGAGGTGGGCGCTCTCGCCCATGGCCAAAGGCGGCCACCCTCCGCACCGGTGCAACACCCGCCGGGGGGGTGGGGGCGGGCATCGGCCCGCGAGCCCACGAGGCGTGAGGAGACCATGGAGGAGGAGGAGGGCCGGCGCCGCCGAGGTCCGCTGCGCCACCGTACCCGCGTCAGGAGAGATGGGGAGGGGGAGAGAGGTATGAGAAGGGAAGAGATGGAGAGAGGGAGAGACAAGGCGAGGAGATACTTTTGCCCAGTGCATAGTAGTTGTCGGTGGGGTGATCTTGGGCCGTTGATCGTGGAATCGGATAGCTGTGAAGATTTGGAGCGATGTGGACCAGTTAGAAGGCGAGAAACTTGTCCCAATTTATATAAGTAAAATACATAATCGTTCATATAACACCTCAGAAGCAAAAATGCATTGTACAATGGTGTGGAATATCTAGATACAATGTATTTCTTTTAAACTGGTTGCCTGATCACTCCCTGATAAACACTAAAACTATGCATACAGTACCTGGGTGGGGTGAGGTGGGGGTTGCATTGATTTCTAGGACGTTCTTGGCCCAGAAAGTTTTTTCAGGACAGTTTTTATGTGTTTTCACTGTACTTGGTTACGTGGTTATAATGACTTGACTGCCATGCACATATATCAATCTTACCTTACTAGAAAACACCTTTTTTTTTGACAAACTGTTAGTGCCAATGTTGCAATGCTCTACATAGGAAGAATTGAGAACAAATATTTATGGTCAAAATGTCGGACATTGCTTTCTAAGAGCAAGGTTCATACTAAGATCTAGCTACGAACAAGTCTGAGTTTGTTCTCGATTACAAGGCACACCTTCTGTCCTACATTAATAATTGGATGATGCAAATGATGTACGGTAAATTTAGTATGATTTTTGTTTTCTCCAATACGCAAAAGGTTTACACATCTTTGTATTAAGATCGAGAAATAGTGAAAGTTACAATGACGTGCCTCGAACATAGCACACTAGCGTGAGAGTGTTAATGTTATACAATCAGGGCTGCTAGCGCCCAGACGCCCGGTTCCAGGGGCGTCCGAACGCTCCACCCCAACTCGGCAGCCCATGCCCGTCCCCGCCCCCCACACGGAAGAAACACTCCACCCCAACTCAGCAGCCCACGCCCGCCCCTGGCCTCACACAGAAGAAACAGAAACGAAACCCGCACGGGAGAGAGGAGATCCTGCCCGCCCTTCCTCTGCTCGCCGCGGAAGGAAGACGCCTCGCCCCAAAGCACGGGATCCGCCCCTCTCTCCCGACCTCGCCGGCCCCCAACCACCTTCGCCTCCCCATCGGCTCGCCCCCAGCTCGCCACCCCTCCTTTTGCCACTGCAACAGTATGATGCAACAACTAAATAACAACACGAGAGCTACTGCAACAACAACTGGAAACCTATTGCAACATCAGCTACTGCAACATGCAAGTTGAGGCTGCAACAACAACGAAACACTGCTGCAACAATATGAAACCAGCTACTGCAACATGCAAAACTAAAGCTGCAACAGACAACGAAAACCTGCTGCACCAAGCATGAAAAAGTATTGCAACAACACCCAAACACCTACTGCAACAAACGCGCAACAACTACTTCAACATGCGGTTGAAGCAAAAAAATAACTGAAATAAAATATCAAAACACACTCCAACAACTATTGAAAGCCTACTACTACAACAAAAAACACCCATTGCAACATGGCGAGGGAGGAGGAGGGAGGAGAGCTCATGCAACATGCCTCGGTCTACTTCTCCAACATCCATATGATTCTATTGAAACATACCTCTGGAGTGACTGAAACAACACAAACATACTAATGCAACAAGGGGAGAAGAAAAAGAAAGGCGCCGCTGGATCTGCATCGCCCCCCATGGATCCATCACGGGGGAGGCCAGTGCTCCATGGATCCACCACGGGGGAAGTCCCCCAAGACGCCGTCGAGGTGGGGGAGGCGCGCTAGGGTGGAGAAAGACTACCACGCCGCTGGATCTGGACCCGTGCTCCATGGATCCACCACGGGGAGGCCGTTGCTCCATGGATCCGAAGCGGGGAAGGCCACCACGGGAAGAGCCGCCGCCGCCCTCAACTCCGGTCAAGGGTTGCAGATGGGAGGAGCAGAGATCACAAGCGGGGGGAGGGGAGGAAAAGCCGGGGGAGAGGAAGGGAGGGAGGGCGGCTCGCCGGCAGCGCGGCGTGGAGGGCACGGGCGCGCCGAGGGGGGGAGACCGCGAGGCGAAGGAGGAAGAAGAGTGGAGCGAGGTGAGCGAGTGGGGGAGGGCGAGCGTGAGTGGAGAGGCGTGACAAGCGAGGAGGAGGAAGAAGTGAAGGGGGAGGCGAGCTGGTGGGCGGGCGTTCGCGAGGCGCGCTCGGTCGGGTTGGGTTCGTCCGACGCGTCCGGACGTCCTCCTTATATCATTACCGTTATACAATTGGCTCTGTCCTCCCTATCATAGGAAGATTATGGGCTATTACTCGCTAATCATACTATATAGTCATCAATGATCAGACGTGTTGGCGTGCGCGGCGCCTCGGTCGCTCTCCTTGTGGGAATTTAGTACGAATTTGATTCCTTGTCCAAAGTGGATGATGCAAACGACGTACGACGAATGACTATGAATTTGACCTAACTGGATGATGTAAATGGTGTACGGCAGATTTAGTATGGATTTGATTTCCTTGTCCTAACTGGATAATGTGAATATGGTCAAGCTTGATGCGTGATGACTGATGAGTGATGACATGAGACCACCCGACCTTAAAGCCTTATAGGGCAACCGGGGGTGACAACACGAAACACACTAGCTAATCTGGGTGTTCTTTTCAGTTTCCTTGCATTGTAAACACTCTACTAGATACTAGTGGCCTGTGTAAAGGTTTCCGGGTAAAATAAAATACTGGACAACGCATGCGCCCTCGCCCATCCATCATCGACAACACACATTGCACCGTGCAGGATACTCAGAAAGATATGCATGCAGCATGCTGCTGTGCTGATGCATGTATGCCTGCCCTGCATCTAGCGCCACTTTTTCCTGCACTTAAAGGAACCTTTTGATTAGATTATGCAGTGTGACACACCTACGGCAGCAGAGTATTTTACAAAATAAATGAATAAATGTGCCTCTGTCATTTGGGACAAAAAAAATTCAAACAAATATAAACCACACCACTGTTTCCTCCTATGCAGATATAGCCAGGTATTATGGAACTTTGTATTCCTTTCTCTACTCCCCTAGCTGGTAACAGGCGATGGATGACGAATTGAACGATGGATGTTACCTTGCCTACACTGCAGGCATCCTTGCTTCAACCACCAGTATGTTATGTCATTAAGCTACCATGCGAAGTCATTCCAGACTTGCCCCCCTCGATGGGCTCATCAACTGGAGCTGGACAAATGCAAGCTACCTGCAGGAATCCCTCCATCCGTGAGTGTAACGTGCCTCCTGCTCCACTTGATGCCCAATACCCTCCCCATTATCTACTGATTTTATATACAACATGATTTATGCATCATCAGTTACGTTGTCACACACAAGCTCCCCAGCATGACGCACTGGCCTTGCATTGGCCTTTATATAAAGGGAAAGCAAAGCTAGCCCACACTGACCCATCTCTATCATCGTCCCAAATCCAAACAGCCTCGATCCGTTCATCTGAACGCCTTCCATACCATCCTTCCAATTCTCGTAGCAGCATCCTCAAACCTTTATTTCGTTACTTACATCGCGTCCTCATTTATTTGTTCCCAAGCACTACTACAGCTCGCCTGCTGCAAAGGGAATTGAAGATCCAGCTGGTAAATCACCTGATACACATATGGATCCAAAGGTTGCCGTTGCTCTCACCCTGTCCCTCGTCGGCGGTTTAAGCACCTCCCTTGGTATGTACCAACAATTTACTCCCTCTCGTTGTACATTTTCATGATCACTTGAGTTGTTTGTACTACATTTACATTATTTACTCATGCATGGTTAGTTTTTTTTTCTCTTTGGGCCTAGATGCCTTGTACTTTTCTGTTTCCTATTGTCTTTGTACAGTTGTATTCTCGTGTTTTCCGTATTAAAGAAAAAAGAAAAAAATAGGTAGGGGACTCCCCTGCTGTTTCGATTAAAAAAAAACTTTGACATTTCCAGTTGCTCGCCCTAATCAGTTATTTTTTTGGTTCACAATAATCCGAGAGTTTCAGTTGTGCACCTTGGATCTTGAATTTGAAACGACACTAGTCATGTTGGTCCCTAGGTCTGTGTCCAAAATTTTCGAGTGGACTGGTATAAATTGATTAGTTGAGCTTATATTGCATCCGAGATTAAAACAACTTGTAAAGAGTAGATAGACTAGCTCATATCAACAATATTTGGGAACTATTTGCACACATAGATTTCTTCAGGATAAAGTTCATGGTACATAGAGCCAGGCCATAACCACAAGACATATAACCACACATAACAAACCTATTAAGATAACTAAAGATTTTATCCAAATGTATATTGCCCAGATTTGTATACTCCACATAACTGAAGATTCTTGTATACTGTTCACCAGGTGCACTGTTGGCTATACTCAATCATGCGCCAAACAACAAAACACTCGGGATTTTACAGGTTGATGATATCACTATTTACTAACCATTGCCCATGGAGTTACGTTTAAAGAATGACAAGTTTGATTGTTCACAATCCAACTTTATAAAAGAATATTTTGGCCATTTTTGCAGGGCTTTGCTACTGGACTCATGCTGAGCATGTCGTTCTTTGACTTGGCTTATGATGCTGTCAATGCCATTGGTTTTCTGAGAGGAAACCTTTGGGTAAGAAAAGCAAGATATGTTGTTGGGCATTTATAAAATCTTTAAACATTTTGACATGTGGGTTGCAGTTTTTTGCTGGAGCACTGCTATTTTCAACAATTGCAGACGTTTTCCCTGAGCCAGATTGCAGTATGGCAGATGAAAATGACAAACAGGTATAGCTTCCATCGACTTGGTTCAGTAGTCAATCGGTAACATTTTAATGTGAAAACTAACATAGCAATTATTCCCCGCTCTATATTTCATTTTAAAAAAAAGGCCGGTGACAATAGAGCAGGAAAGGAACTTATGATGAGACATCGCCGAAGAGTTATATTTAGCGTAGTTGTCACAGCAATTGGTAAGCTCTAAACATGCCTAAACTAGTTTTGTTGCTTTATATAGAATAAATTCTTATAAAAATATCTGTGTATTTATGTTGATGTTGGTATACAGCAGTTTATGAGTTTTATTCATATCCATAGATTTATTTTTTTTATATTTAACTAACTGGTATGAACATGAAATTGACGAAAGTAACCATACAATGTGAGTTCTAGGTTAATTACCATTAATAAGTGTCATATTTATCTGTGTTGATGCCTTTGTATATAACAATTTATGAGTTATATATATATATATATATATATATATAGAACTATTACCCTACAACTGGCTACAGAATAAGTTATTTTGTAGCCAGCTGTAGTTATGATAATTGCTATGCTAATTTACGAGATTATAGTAACTCTTTACTATGTGATTTACTATAACATTATGGTAAATATCCCCATGTGCTATAGTAATTCAAGTATCGTAAATATATACTGACATTATCATAAATTAGTATATAAAATTATCGTAAATAGAGGTGACTACAAAATAACTTATTTTGTAGCTAGCTATAGAGTATACTCTCCCTATATATATATATATATATCCACAGATTAATTATATATACAACCTTTTCCCTTAATGATATGACAAAAAAAAAAGAAATTGATGAAAGTAACCATACAATGTGACTACCTTTCCATCAATGCCTCGGGGGAAGGTATTACCCCTAGGGTTTGAGTTTTTAATATGCAATATGCATATAATCATGAATAATATGCATCTTCCTACAACTACAAGTTTAATTGGTTTAATGATTGCCTTGAAAAAATACAGTTGCTGGTGTGAGTTTGCAAAACTTCCCTGTGGGCACTGCTGCATTTCTCGGAACAACAAAGGTATTGTTCATTGTTTCCTGTCTAGCTAACTTAATCTTTATTTTCACAATCTCAAGGTTGTAACGTTTTCTAGCAATGATGAAATTACCTTTTCTGATGACTATATTCATTCATACACATTATTTTTTGACAATATATCAGTCGCATTCCTCCCTATACACTTTTTAGTTGAAGACACATTAATATTTTAATCCATGGGTAATGAGTATAAAACATCACAATGACTAGGTGTCTAATCTTTAATAAAGCTTCCCCTAACTAGTGTATAGCATGTCCTCGAGCAGATTTTAGAGGAAAGGCACCTGTGGACTGCGGTGCTTAGCTCCAGCAGTTCCCCAATATAACTCCTCCAATAAAATGGTATTGGGGTAGCCCAATATCATTTTTTAGATTTATTGGGGAAGTTATTGCAGCAATACCCTAATATATCCCCTCTAATACTCATATGAAAGACGGGTCCCACAAGAGTGTAAGAGAAAATATGGCTGAAAAGTGGTAGTTGGGATGGTCCCATGGTATTGAGAGAGTTGTATCTCTCCCTTTCTTTGAGGGGAGATGAGAGAAATATTGATGGCCACTAAGAAAAAAGGAGAGGTATCAGGGAGCTGCTGGAGCAAAAAAAACATAGTTGTCCTCAATATGATAATTTTATGTGGATATGGGGAGGTATTGGGGAACCGTCGGAGATGTTCAACTGGATGAGATGCCAACTAGGGTTGTCTTGGTAGTTTGACCAAGGTCAATATCTAGTGCGAATTGTCTTGTGGTGGGTCCTTTTTGTGCTTCAATCAAGGGCCATTGTGGTGTGTGGGCCATGGTTCCTTGAAGCTGAGATTCTAAGCCCAAAGCATTATTTGCCCTTTTCTGGCTCATTATATAAATAGCCTAGGCTTCAAAATAGGGCCAGACGGGGAATAAGTATGGACCTGAATTTTGTTATTATAATAGTGAATATCACATATTGTATATCTAATAACTAGTCTTATCTACTTATCAGGGCTTCCGTGTTGGTTTGAACTTGGCCCTTGCTATAGCACTACACTACATTCCAGAGGTAATTTACTCTACTCAACACACAATTTAGTTCACAACATAGATCAAATGTGCTAATACCTACCTGTTGCTTTCATTCATCCCCAGGGTATTGCAGTAGCTCTCCCAGCGTACTTTGCCACCTGCAGGTACTAATGTATCTATTTTATAGAAGAAATATGCCCCCTTTCATGTTGGATCCCATTCTATCAAATAATAACCACTAAGGGAACTAACTGTATGTAGAATAAAGAAATATGATTGTTGCACTTATTTTGTAAACAAAATAAACTATATTTAAACTTTCAGTAATACTTAGTTTCAATGTCTTTGGTGCAGCAAATGGCAAGCCTTCAAATTAGCAACATTATCTGGTTTTGCAGAGCCACTAGGTGTGATTATTGTGGGTAAGTTGACTTTTTAACAGTGGTTACAATCTAATTGAGCTATTAAGGTTTGAAAATGGATTATCGGTACATTCAGGACGGAAGATGAATTGCTCAAATCATATTGATGCAACAGATGCAACAAAAAATCTACTAATTTTCGTTAAGTGAATATACATGAGGAACTAATTTTCGTTGGTTGAACTACTCTTTTGGAAGTATAATTACCATTGGTGTGATGCTAAACTTGCAAATACATGTTTAATTCGATTGGCATGTGTTCTTGTGATTGGAGGGTGTGGGTTTGATTACTCTGTGACACACAATTATTCTGCCACCTTTTTTCTTTAAAAAAACCCGAAGCAATATTGGGCTTAGGTTACTTGTGTTACATGGGCTGTGGGCTTAGGTTCCTTGTGTTTCATGTGCTGGCCTGGGCTGCAGCCTGCTATCCAGCCTAGACACACTTTTTTTTTGGGCTTAGGTTCGTTGTGTTTTATGGGCTGGACCTAGAACGCAGCCTATAAACTTAGAAATAATTTATTTAGTATTTTTGTCATCATTAGAAATAGAAAACAGAAAATAGGGTAAGTTTGGTTCCAAGGTTAAGACTTTGCAAAGAGCATGAGGTCATGATTGAAAAGTAGTTGAGTTCATAGAGTTATTTATATTGTACCTCAAAGCAATGCATGTGAAATGAAGTTTTTTTTTGCAGCATACCTATTCCCAAGCAACTTGAATCCTGAAATATTGGAAGGTCTACTTGGATTAGGTAACTGTAATTACTATATAAAAACCATTCCTTTCAATTAGCTGAAAGTATTCACTCAACTGATATTTTTTCTCTTTTTTTTTACAGTGGGAGGAGTGATGGCTTTTCTAACACTGTATGAAATGCTACCGCAAGCATTTGAATATGCTGGACGCAAGGATGCTGTTAAAGCAGTATTTGTTGGTATGGCCTTTATGTCTATGAGGTGCGTTATGCTCTTAGTAAAAAGGATTAAGAAATATTCACACATCTCAAAGTTGCATGTACATGAGAGAGTGCAATTTGATTAGCCTGATAAACATACTAATTCTACATATATCACTTGTTTTGCAGCTTGTATTTTCTAGATGCTAGCCTCCCAAAAGAGATGAGCGCTTAACATAATATGCGCCTAAACCAGCTGATGTAATGGTCAAGAAAATTTCATCATGGGTGCTGCAAGCCTGCAACAAGGTACTGTTTCATATAATTGTCACTCTATTTATTAAGAAGATGTACATACCATTGTTATTATTTTGATGAAAGATATGGAGTTTTGACTCTCCTAGAAAAATTATTCGATCTTTAAAATGTAGAGCCATAGACACAGAGAGATTTTTGCATAGACAAAGACCCATTGGTTTGAAAATCTGAATAATGTATGTATGTATATATCTACTATAATATTTCATTTTAGGCCTCTATTGTGAACTAATATTAGCTAATCCTAGGATCTCGCAAAATTGTTAGTTTGAGATACCTTACTGTACTTTTAGAATGGAAGAAAATTAACTTTCATATCTATCTTTTCAGCAAACTAAACTGTGTAAACAACGAAAAATGCATCTATGGAAAAGTCATAGCATAGACTTATTTAATACTCCCACCGTTCCTAACTAAATCGATTCTTAGAGTAATCTTAAATCAACTTTTTAAAATTTGACCATTTTTAGAAAAGAGCGCAAAGATCTAGAGAACCAAATTAGTATCATTAGGAACACTATAAAATATAGTTTCATAATGTACCCATTTGGTGTTATAAATATTTATACTCTTTTCTAAAAATTTGATCAAACATAAAAAAATGACTTAAGGGAAAATAGAAGAGCGATGTTAGGTGGGGCTATCGGATTGACCATCTTACCTTCGTATTTCTTTCAAAAAGTTTGACCAGTCGAACTTTCATATTATGTACAGGTACAGTGTTGGTGGGAAGGATGTGCATACAATTCGAAATCATGATTACTGAGATGTGTTCAGCAATAGTAGGACAACACAATGACTGGCAGATCGGGGCTTCTATCAATGTCCATGGGGGATATGTGACCACAATGACTGTAACACAATCATATTTACCAAGAAAAGAAGTATAAAATGTTATGAACGATGTATAGAAATATGAAGTAAACGAAATCAATCACAGCGGAGACACACGATTTACGTGGAAAACCCCTTCAATGCGAAGGGGAAAAACCACGGGCACCAGCCGGCAACAATCTCACTATCTCAAGAGTTTAGGGTTACACGCATGCGGCGGCTTACAAGAGAATCAAGTCTCCACGAAACCCTAGCAAGGGCATATATACCGTACCGCGGGGGGGCTCCGCCCCCCCGCACCCCCCGTGTGTGCACTGGGGCGCGGCCCGATGGGCCGGCTTCAGACTCCGCTACGCTCCGGCCCAAGCCTCCGGCGACGGGCCTCCGCTTCGCTTCGTCAGAAGCCCGGCCTATATCCTGGAGTGAATTTGGAACAACTCCAACAAACTCCACCTTGAGACAAATTCATCTTGTATCATAAATCAACCCTTCATCCTGAACACAACAAAGATAGAAAACCACTGGTGCCAACAATAGTCTCTTGGACTATCCAATTAAACCAACTAAGCTTGAGCACAACTCAAACTTAGCAACAGGAACAGGCTTTGTCATCATATCAGCAGGATTATCATGAGTACTAATCTTGCATACCTTCAGCTTACCTTCTTCAATCACATCACGTACAAAATGATACTTGATATCTATGTGCTTAGTTCTCTCATGGAACATCTGATCTTTAGTGAGGTAAATTGCACTTTGACTGTCACAGTGCAAACTTATGCAAGATTCAACTCCACAGAGCTCAGCGTACAAACCTTTCAGCCAAATTAATTCTTTGCACGCTTCACAAATAGCCATATATTCTGCTTCAGTAGTAGATAAAGCAACAACAGACTGTAAAGTAGCCCTCCAACTCACAGCACAACTGCCAACAGTAAACACATAACCAGTAAGTGATCTTCGCCTGTCCAGATCAGCAGCATAATCAGAATCCACATAACCAATAAGACCCTTATCAGTTCTTCCAAACTTTAAACAGGAATCTGCTGTGCCTCTGAGGTACCTGAAAATCCACTGAACTGCCCTCCAATGTTCTTTGCCAGGATTAGACATATATCTACTAACAAGACTCATAGCATATGACAAATCTGGACGAGAGCAAACCATGGCATACATCAAAGACCCAACAGCACTAGAATAAGGAACCCTTGACATGTACTCAATCTCTGCATCTGTACTAGGACACTGAGCAGCTGACAACTTAAAGTGAGGTGCAATAGGGGTACTAACAGCCTTAGCATTTTGCATGTTGAAACGCTGAAGAATTTTCTTGATATAATTTTGTTGACTAAGAAATAGCAAACCAGATTTTCTGTCTCTACTAATTTCCATACCAAGAATTTTCTTAGCACTACCAAGATCTTTCATATCAAACTCACTACTCAACAGCTTCTTTAACTTAGTGATTTCAATCTTACTCTTGGCAGCAATCAGCATATCATCAACATATAACAGCAAATATATAGGTGATCCATTAACATGCTTGATGTAAACACAGCTATCATATTTAGATCTTTTAAAACTGTGTGACAACATAAATGAATCAAACCTCTTGTTCCACTGACGAGGGGACTGTTTCAAACCATACAAGGATCGCTTCAACTTGCACACATATTTTTCCTTGCCAGGCACTATGAACCCTTCCGGTTGGTCCATGTATATGTCCTCCTCAAGCTCTCCATGCAAAAACGCAGTCTTCACATCTAACTGCTCAAGCTCAAGATCATGTGAAGCAACAATACTAAGGAAAGTACGAATTGAACTGTGTTTTACCACTGGAGAGAACACATCATTATAGTCAACACCCGGAATTTGACTGTAGCCTTTAGCAACTAACCTTGCCTTATACTTTGGAGGCTCGCTTGGAGATAAACCCTCCTTTCTCTTGAAGATCCATTTGCAGCTGATGGTCTTCTTTTTCTTAGGCAAAGGTACAACCTCCCATGTACTGTTCTTCTCAAGAGACTGCATCTCCTCATGCATAGCAGAAATCCAATTCTCACTATCACCACAACGAACAGCTTCTTTATAGGTTGCTGGCTCATGAACATTCTCCACCTGTTCAGCACAACTCAAAGCATAGTAAGACAAATTACATTCTTCAATGAGACGTTTAGGAGGTGCAACTGTCCTTTTTGACTTGCGTTGAGCAATAGGTAAATCCTCCTCTAGCTGCAAAATAGGAGGAGTTTGCTGAACATCATCATGAGCATCATTCTCAGCAACATCATTATCATGGTCATCCTGCTCATCAACAGGCTCCACCTGCACACCTGTATCATCATCAACATGCTCCACCTGCATGCGCATATGCTGCAGCTCTTTTTCTGGAACATGATCTGAGGGCAAACTGTTAGTAAACATCACAGATTCATTGAATACAACACTCCTGCTCATAAAAGTCTTTCCTGTTTCAGGATTCCACAACTTATAGCCTTTGACTCCTGAACTATAACCAAGGAAAAGACACTTAACAGCTCTAGGCTCTAATTTTCCATTATCAACATGAGCATAAGCCGTGCATCCAAAAACTTTCAACTGTGAATAATCAGCAGGCGTACCAGACCATACCTCAATGGGAGTTTTCTTATTTAGTGGAATAGAAGGCGACCTATTTATCAAGTAACAGGCAGTATTAGCAGCTTCAGCCCAAAAACGCTTGCTCATTCTTGCATTAGACAGCATGCAACGGGCCCTGGATATGATGGTCCTGTTCATACGTTCGGCCACACCATTCTGTTGTGGAGTATGAGGTATGGTGTGATGCCTAACAATGCCTTCCTGTCTGCAATAATCATTAAAGGCATGCGAACAAAATTCTCCACCATTATCAGTACGAAGCAATTTTACCTTCCTTTCAGTTTGCCTTTCTATCATTACTTTCCAGTTCTTAAAAGCAGCAAAAGTATCATCTTTATGTTTCAGAAAATAAGGCCAAACCCTTCTAGAGTAGTCATCAATAATTGTAAGCATATAACGAGCACCACCAAGTGAGGGCTTCTTAGAAGGACCCCATAAATCAGCATGAACATAATCAAGAGTACCTTTAGTGGTGTGAACAGAAGTGTTGAAATGTACCCTTTTATGCTTCCCGAAAATGCAATGCTCACAAAACTTGATTTTACTCGAAGTGCAGCCATCCAGCAGGTTTCTCTTCATCAATTCTGCCATACCATGGTGACTCATATGTCCCAAACGCATGTGCCAAAGGTTAGTTTTACTAGGTTCGTCATTAGTAACAGCAGCAACAGCGGAATCAGAACCAGGTAAAGTACACCCTCTAAGGACATATAACTTTGCAGAATTAAGATCACCTTTCAAGCAGACAAGAGAACCTTTTGATACCTTTAGAATGCCATCTGAACCGGAATATTTGTAACCTTCTGCATCAAGCATGCTCAATGAGATAAGATTTCTGGACATCCCTGGTATATACCTGACGTTTTTCAGCGTGCGTGTCATGCCATCATCAGTCTTGATCTGAACTGATCCAATCCCCACGATGTCACATGGGTTATCATCTCCCATCCGCACAACATCCCCTTTCTGCATAGGCTTATATGAACTAAACCAATTTCTGTTAGTGCAAATATGAAATGAACATGCGGAATCAAGAATCCATTCATCATGACCAGCAACACAACCAGCAAATACTACCAGACAATCTCCAGAATCATTATCAGAAACAGCAGCAGCAACAGAGACCTTACCAGCCGACTTATTTTTCCTCTTCTCCTTATTCTGTACTTTTCTGCAATCCTCAACATTATGATTTGTCAGCTTGCAATAAACACAGAACTTTTTATTACCAGGCGGCTTGGACTTTGAACGGCCTCTCCTTTCGTAGCTCTTTTCATTTGAGGGTCTGTTTTCAGTTCTGCCTCTCACATGCAAAGCTTCGCCCTTTGAGGACGACGTCACGTCATTCTGCACCATGACTTTCATCTTCTCCCTAGACTGGAGAGCCTCCGGCGACGGGCCTCCGCTTCGCTTCGTCAGAAGCCCGGCCTATATCCTGGAGTGAATTTGGAACAACTCCAACAAACTCCACCTTGAGACAAATTCATCTTGTATCATAAATCAACCCTTCATCCTGAACACAACAAAGATAGAAAACCACTGGTGCCAACAATAGTCTCTTGGACTATCCAATTAAACCAACTAAGCTTGAGCACAACTCAAACTTAGCAACAGGAACAGGCTTTGTCATCATATCAGCAGGATTATCATGAGTACTAATCTTGCATACCTTCAGCTTACCTTCTTCAATCACATCACGTACAAAATGATAGGCCTCCGCTTCGCTTCGTCAGAAGCCCGGCCTATATCCTGGAGTGAATTTGGAACAACTCCAACATAAAAAGGCACAGGCTAACAACATATCATGTACATAGAGGGCAAAACTGTATATACTGAAGAAAGTAGCTAGGCATGTACAAACCACTAATATGATGTAAAATAATAGAAATAAACATTACATTACACATGATGAATGATTGACCGACATGTCTGGAAACATGATTTGCATTGAACACCCCTGGCTGAAATAGACTTTACTCTTTTTAAACTGGCTATAAGTTCTGGGGCAAATAAACTTTACACTTTTTAATCTGGCTATGGCCCTGTTTACTTCCCATGCAAATCTAAAATATTTCCTCTTCCACCCATTACATCAAATATTTGGATGCATGCATGAAGTATTAAATATAGGTAAAAATAACTAATTGCTAAGTTTGTCTGGTTTTTGCGAGACGAATCTTTTGAGTCTAGTTACTTTATGGTTGCATAATATTTGTCAAATAAAAACGAAAGGTGCTACAGTAACTTTTCACTCACTTTTTACCAACTAAACGCACCCTGTAATAAGTTCAATTTACTCGTGTCCGGAGTGCATCCGTCATAACGTCTGGACCTTTACTTACATATACACTGCGGAGTCTATGCCTTCTTGCAACTATCTAGTAGTAGTAGTCGTCTAGTAGATGGCACATCAGTGAGAGAGGTGACTACCGATAGTGCCTCAAACAGAAAAGCGCTTCAAGAATGGAATGCATCAGGAGAATAGATGCAAGGAGGGTGACTAGTGTTCTTCATTCGTGCTACGGATGCGTTCACACAGGTGCTGAAGCAAGCACGAATGCGTCGGTTGAATGAACATAGATGTCTGAAAAGGCAGACTTCCTTGCTCAGGTAGCAACGAAGAAGACACGCCGCTTATGAATTGGCGTGTCCTTTCAGACCCAGGCCGGCTTGCAACAAGCAATCTTCCGTGCCCTTGTTCAAGAGGTCACCTGTTCATGCATGCGAAGGTGCCCCAATGAGAATGAATCCTCAACACTTCCATGCCGCCCTTAGTTCGTTTAAGGGTTCCTCATGGCGAAGGTGCCAAGAATCCAAGAGGATCCATGCTTTAAGCATAAACGAAAATGCAGATGTGCACGTGAAGCATGATCTGGCTAATGTTGTTTGAACGAGATGGGATGTTTTGACTTTTATTAATTCTTGGGAAATTCTCGTCGTACCTATAAATATTGGGAGAATACGGTACTAAAAAAGTACATTGATCCAAATAATCGACCGTAAACTTAAATCATAGAGTACAATACTTAATACAGCAGCGTCAGTTCAAATAAAGCGAAATAAAGGCTTCAATAATCAGTACTGTTAATAAGAAGAAACTAAAAGGCATCTCCATACACATTACGCGAGTCTCAACAGGTCGTTTCCATAGAATTAATGATGCACCACGTAAGCAGAAAATGTGATTTGGCACCTAAATTAACGAGGAAAGAGAGGCAAATACGGAGCTCTGCGGAATAACGACATTGGCTCCCCTTACCAAGACAGATGAAACCACTAATTTCACCAAAGGGGCTGATCTATATTCTGGGTGCGGCCGCACCCACATAAAAATAAAATGACAGTAGAAAGAGCTAAATTTTTGCTATACCATGTTATAGATCATTACATCTACAAGGCAAGATGCACCCTCAGATTTGCTCTAGCTCAACGGATGTAGACGAGGAGCCATTTCCTACCACGTGATCCCACCATGGAGGTGGCCGCCGCTCGCCGCTTTCTTGCAACGCGATGTTGGGTGGTTGCCTTGGCCGGTCGGCACTCCCGGCCAGCAAACTCGCCAATGTCACACATTCCAGGGACACGCCACCACCAGTCCGTGCCCCAAGAGACCTATGCCTGCCTACGCCGCGTGGCACGCCACGCCCCTGGTTGCACGCCCCTTGCGCTGCTGCTGCGGCCGCCGCGCGCGACCTGCCGCGCTCGCCCTGCGTGTCCGCGGAGGCCTTGCGGACGGGCTTGCTGTAGAAAGATGCGAATGGGTGCTTGTTAGTGGATGTGAACCGGTGCTCGTTGATGAGGATACAATAGAGGAAAAAGTGAAGTGGGGGGAGAGGGTGTGATACAGGAAGAAGACGACGCCAGTAATCAAAGAAAGTATCGGACTTGTGCCCGCACATCTGATGTGGGGCGTTGGACGGTACCTGCTCAGCGAGCGAGCGAACACCCCAGCGTCGGGCTTGCTAGCGAGCGCCCCAACAGTGGACCCATGCCACTAGTCGCTTCCCATGCATATCTTATGTGTAAACACCCAATTTGTTTTTGAAATATACAGATACAACAATTGTAACATACAAAAGAAGACAAATAAAACATTTGAAACATGCTTCTGAAACATTTGCAAAAACATCTGAAAAACACTTGAAAATAATTACAAACATATGTAACATCCAGATGAAACACTTGCAACAGACGTATGAATGCAACATGCATATATATGCAACATTCAGATCTACTTTTTCAACGTCCAAATAAAAATACTTGCAACATACTTCTGATACATATAAAACATCTGGAACAAATACTTGAAACATATGTGCATAGCTATTGCAACACGTGCAACATCTCGATCTACTTTTACAATATCCCGTTCTACTTTTCCAACGTCTATATGAAACACTTACAACATACCTTTGAAACACTTGAAACATAGCTTGCAACATGCGCGCAAAACCTGACATGCGGGCGGGCGGAGCACTGCACAATGAGACCTGGCGCTAGGTCATGGTGGAGAAGGAGGATGACAGTGGGTAGGCTGCTACGTGACCCTCGGTCAGCTGCAGCACCATAGTTGTGAATTCCATTCCGGTACCGGCCGGAATGGCCGGAATGCCCCGTACCGGCCCCTAAACCGGTATAGAAGAGCCTCAATCCCGTACCGGGTCAAATACCGGTCAATACCGGTCAACGCCGGTCAATACCGGTCAAATACCGGTCAATACCGGCCAATACCGGCCAATACCGGTCAAAAACCGGTCAATACCGGCCGTAGCTGTATTGATTATATTTTTCCATGTATGAACTTTGGAGTTTAAATTTTGAAATAAGGTCTTATAAACTTGTTGAATGATATCTTAGTTTGGTAAAAATGTTAATTACGCCATAAGTTAAGTCAAAATATATTTATATGTACATTTATGTATAAGTTTATTCACATATTATTATTATTATAAAGTCCGGAATGGTACACCGGTATGGGCCGGTACCGGAATGTTCCATTCTAATAGCCAAAACGGAATGGGCTCCGGAATGGAATTTACAAGTTAGTGCAGCACCCCCAGTGAGCGGCACCCGCAGTGGAGGCAACAGTGGCGGTCGCGGGCTGGTGTGGCCTCACGCGGTGAGGTGCCCTCATGTTGGAGAAGGTCATGACAGGCGAGTGTCGTGCCCACGGCAAGGCCCCCTGCGCTGGAGAAGGCTGCGGCGAGCAGCAACCGTGCTAGAGAAGGCGAGCGGTGGGAAATGCCGCAATGGCTGTGCGAGTCGGGAAATGTCGTTGTCTTTTTTAAAGCTGTGAAGGAAGGTAGAGGGGAGCAGGTCTATTTGACTGGTAGCGTGCAAGTCTAAAAAGCATGACGTCTAGACGGTCGGACGCCCGTACCGTAGCGGTACTTAATACAGACCCACATAAAAAACTATTGTGTTGGGTTGTTTAGTTTCCAAAGCTAGTTTCCTGCTGATCTGGCATGTACGGAAACTGTGTAGTTTCAAGGGCTAGGAACGCATCCGATCCTGTAGTACATTAGCCGAGCTGTTTTCTCATCGACAAACAAATTCTTGGTGACTCCGCGGAAGCTATCGCTTTCTTCTCTCAAAGACTCAAAGTCCACTGCATTGGCATTGCATTGATGGCTAATATACTGCCGCCAACGCCAACGGTAACATACGTTTGATACCTTCTCTCCTGATACCGTTCTTAATTTCCAAGATGCATGTACTGTAGATGCACGCGTCATGTATTTTCCTAGTACTATTAAGCACGTATGTATGTCTAAAGTGATTGGTAGTTGGTAGTGACAAATACTAGGGGCTGTTTGATACAGCTCACAACAGCTTCATGAGCTGTTGTGAGCTGTTTTTTTTTGCCAAACATACAAAACAACTTCATATAAAGCTGTTTTCTCCTCCTCTCACAAAGACATGAGTTATGATGAAGCAGAAAATAATAGCTTATCCTTCACCTGCCACTTGTGGCCCCAGCATGCGCCATCTCCGATTTGCCCAACCAGTTGCAGTAGGCATGTGCGGGCACCGTCGCGTGGACGGGCGCGGACTCCACCGTGTGGCCACCTGAGCGCCACCATAGGCGAGCGCCACCATGGACAAAAGGGCGGGCATGGCCGCAGCCTCCGCGTAGGCGCCACTGCGAGCGGGCGCGGCCATGGCTGGAAGGCCGGGCGGGCATGACTGCTGCCTCTGCGCAGGCGCCGTCACGAGTGTGCGCAGCCATGGCCGGAAGGCCGAGTAGGCATGGCTGCCACCTCTGCGTAGGCGCCGCCGCGAGCGGGCGCAGCCATGGTCGGAAGGCTGGGCAGGCACGACCACCGCCTCTGTGCAGGCGCTGCCATGAGCGTGAGGGGCCATGGTCAGAAGGTCGGGCGGGCACGGCCGCCGCCGCCGCCGCGCCTGGGCACCGCCGTGGGCGAGGGCCTAGCCACGGCCGGTCGGGATGGGGGCACGCGGGCCATTGGGGTCGAGGAAGAAAGTCCGAACGCCGATTGGATAGGGGGAAGAGGAAACGACTGCAGAGGAGGAAGGAAGGGTATTATAGTCATTTTTTTCGTTATGTGTACAACATGAAGCTGTTTGCCGAGCAGGTCAACAAAACGGCTTCAACTTCACTAATAGAGCTACTCATGAAGCTAAAACTAAAAAAAATAGCTTTATTAGTGAAGCTGAGCTGTACCAAACGGAGGCTAGGTAATCCAGAAATGAGGAGATGAATTGAAAGGAGCATACTGCACACAAAAGCACTCACCAAGGAGACGAAGGTGTACATGCATGAGGACATGTTTTTATTTGCATTTTGAAGAAACTCGGGAGAGGTGAGGTGAAAGTTGGATGTAGTAATTTTATATAGCAGCACCAGATTGTGTGGTTTTGTTTTTCTTAGGCCAAAGTGAACCTGACAGATGTATACACGACACAAATTAATTGTACTATTAGACCAGTCGAACTTTCATCTTATCTATAGGTGTTGGTGGGAAGGATGTGCATACAGTTCGAAATCATGATTCATGAGATGTTTTCAGCAATAGTAGGACAATGCAATGACTGGCAGATCAGGGCTTCTATGAATGTCCCTGGGAATATGTGACCATAATGGCTGCAACACAGTCATATTTATCAACACAAGCTAACAACATACCATGTACATATATAGAGGGCAAAATTGTATATATTGAAGAAATTAGCTAGGCACGAACCACTAATACAATGTAAAATAATAGAAATAAACATTACATACATGAAGAGTGATTGATCGACATGTCTCGAGAGCCATGATTTCAACACTCATAGGGCTGAAACAGACTTTACTCCTTGAAAAAAATCCCTTACCTCTTTTTAAACTGGCTATAAGTCCTAGGGCAAAATAGACTTTATTCTTTTTAAACTGGCTATAAGTTTATTTTTTTAAAAAAAATCCAGAACTTTTTGTGGGTGAAGTATATAATAACTTAAATAGGACCCATTTTGATGTCGTACTTAAAAAGGATAACTAGAAAAAAAAGTATGATCGCTAACATATAGGAGAGATTAGAAACAAAATCTAGTGAAACCAGTTTGGAGCTGTTTCACTCCCCAGTCCCCACACGAAAAATCCACTGAACCATACGAAACGTTCCAAGCTAGAATCATTTCACCGTTATAGTGTTTGGCACATTTTTTTGGGATTCCAATGAGAATCAGAACCGTTCCGCCCATCCATACAGTGCCTATATATAATCATGCTTGTGTCCGGAGTGCAGCCGTCATAACTTCTAGGCCTTTGCTAATATATATACTCTGGAGTCTATCCCTTCTTGCAACTATCTACTAGTAGTTGATGGCATCAGTGAGAGGTGACTAGCTATAGTGCGTGATAAAAGGAACCAAGAATAACAGGTTTAAGAATGGAAGGCATCGGGAGAATGGATGCAAGTAGGGTGATTAGTTTTCTTCATTCGTGTTATGGATGTGTTCACAAAGGTGCTGAAGCTGATTAGTAATTTGGGATTACTAGGTGTAGATCTAGTGGGTTACTACTCTTGCATTTGGGATAAACAAGTATGTAGTTCATTCTAGAATACAAACCAGAGAGAGAGGAGAGGGGAAGAGAGAGAAAGAGGTAAGGGTACCGACCATTGGCGGGCTTGGCGGAGGTGGAGGCCATGTCGTCGGTGAGATCCAGTGACGGCGTCGGTGGAGCTTCCCGTCGCTGGCAGTGCCCCCTCTCTAGATCGGATTAGGGTTTAGGTGGAGTTCTGTGGGTGGCGGTGAACCTAGTTCTTTGAGCCCCTGGCCCCATCTCCTTTTTATAGGCACTGTGCGACGGGGGCCCACCAGCTAGGAGTACGGCTGGACGCCCCCGATCAGGGCGTGAGTCAAGGTCCAACTCGGTCGTTGGACCGAGTTGGCTGGAGATCAACCTACCATTCTCCCCATTGATCTCAATTTTTCACTTAAACTTTAGACTTAAACTTAACATATTTGTCTTTTTTGCCATTCCATCACAGATTAGCGCATAGAGTTTGCTCCATCATAACGGTTAGTACCATTAGATTACACAGCTACAATACACCTCTCTGTTTTAGAACATATTCTCAACTAGGCCCTTATTGTCCACAAATCGTAGGCTTTCCCATAAACTCATGTCCATTGTGTGTTCTCTGAACGCACTGGGTGGTAAGTTTTTGGTAAGCGGATCCACAAGTACTTGCTCAATACTTTTAATATGATTCCGAACTCTCTCCTTCACAACGTATAACTAAATGTCAATGTGTTTGGCAGCACACTTGGCTTGTTGTCATAGGAGTGAACTACTTAAATGGTTGTTGCTGTTGTCTACCATTATCAGCTCCGGGTACAAATTCTTTTAACCACTTTTGCCTGTCCTTGAGCCTCATAACAAGCTATACTATGGGTATGCATCATTGATGACACAACAACGGTCTCATTGGAGCTTTTCCACAATAAGCTCCAAGTGCAAGTGTTAGCAACTAATGTTGATTTCACTATACATCTCACCAAAGCTTAACATTTGTACCCATAACTATTTGAGAGTACTTGTTCTTTCTTACTCTTTATGAGGCTTATAATACTCTGTAAAATTACAAGACATTCTTAACTCTATTCCAGTGATCTATATCTGGACTGAACTTCCGCCAAAACATCCCGGATACATGAACTACGTCAAGGTAAGTTCTAACTTGTGCACTCATAAAGTTTCCAACAGCTGAAGCATATGGAACCATGTTCATTTGATCTATCTCATATTGGTTTCTGGAACACTAAAGTTCTCAAATTTATTACCCCTGACTATAGGAACATCCGTAGGTTTACTCACATGCATACTTTATCTCTTTAGAACCTTTTCTAAGTATGTCTTTGCGATAGTCCTAATACTCCTTTTCTTCTATCTCGGTGAGTTTCAATTCCTAGAACGAATGACGCTTCACCAAGATCATTCATATTAAAACTTGAGGACAATAACTTCTTCTCCAATGGCAGATTAACATCACTGCTAGTCATCTATACACAGGATGTGGAAAATGAATTTTTCATTCTTGAACTTTGCATAAACGCTATTGTCCTTCTCATTCTCTTTAAAACCTAAACTTTCTATTTGTTTCTTTAGGTGGCATCCCTTACGTTCTTTTTCTTCCACGATAAAACCTTTAGGTTGTGCCACGTGAACATTTTTCATACAAATCCCCGTTGAGGAATGCCATTTTTACATCCATCTGATGTAACTCTAAATCGTAGTGTGGCACTAATGCCATTATGATTCTAAAAGAATCCTTGCATAATGTAACTCATTGTAATATATTCCTTCTCTTTGCGTGAATCCTTTTGCCACATTTCCTTTGGAGTCACATTTTATCTTATAGACCCTTTACACCCTATTGTTTTGGCCTCATTAGGAATTTTTCTAAGTCCCAAACATCATTGGTATTCATCGATTTCATTTCATCTTGCATGGCTTCCAGGCACTTTAGCGAGTGATCACTTCTTATGGCTTCTTCAAATAAGGTGGGATCACCCTCCATTTGAAATTCTTCACTAACATATTCTTGTATATTATTCACTAACATAGTCTTTATAGTCATCAGAAATAGCTGATTTTCTAATTCTTTGAGACCTTATGTGGCCTCAGCTACTGGTACTTTTTTGATATTAGGTTATTGTTGCTCTTCTTTGCCAAGAGGCAATTGATTCTACAGGCTTCTGTATTACAAGGACCTTGTTTACATTATTCATCTTCTTTGAAAAGATAACAACAGGTGTTGTATAAGTCATACAACATCAACAGGTATTGAGAAGTTGTTTCTCTTGAATCACTGAAGTGGGCACGCAGTCCCACTTCTCTTCAAGTCTTAGGTCTCTACATACTATACTCCCTCAGATTACTCCACCTTCTATAAAGACAGTGTATCTTTAAATTTCTTATTTGGGTTTAATCTATTAAAAAAACTCATGTGGCGTTTTAAACACCGTCTTAGTATCTCTGAGGCTCGTCCAGTATGAATACTGGCTGACTACACTACTGACTATGCTATTTTCTTATCGGAACTGTAAAAAGTCTAGGAATTTAGCTATTTCTCGGCTTAGGGGGTTATTATGACCGTTATACTACCTTGACGATTATATTCATCTTTTATAGATCACTCTTGCCTTCAATGCACACTATGCAACGCATTATCTGGAGTATAGGGGAGTATCTTAATTATCTTTCTTAACTAATCTCACAACTCTCCCCCTCAAAATGTGGCATAAACTTTACTGCCATAATTTCGAAAACTATTTAAAACATTTATGACTTACTTCATTCACATGATTATATCATGCAAACAAAGTTATTTCTTATTCATATGGGAGTACACTTTCGTCGTTCTACTTCGTGAACTCTACAAAATCCTTAGCGGTACTTCTGCAAGTCATGCTCGCATGTTCTTCTTATCTTTTGGTTCGTATGTAACTTCCTTTGTCCTTAAAATCACTTTATGTCAAGATGATACTATAGGGGAAGATTTGAATTGTTCATACTTTAATTGATGTGCTCAGCTTAGTTGATAGACTCAACCTATCAAGGCTTAATCTCTCCCTTTTCTTTCGGTTCACATCTAATGAATCCATCTTAGTGGCCATATTATACATTCAAAAGTGCGCATTCCACCATTACTATATTACTCTGCAACGATCTACTCAATTAGAGTGCCCGCATGCGTTTGTAGGGAGTCAGTTAACCAACTCTCCGCCTTCTTTAGATTTAGCAACGGTGTGATTTTGGGATTGCTCCCCTTATGGCCCTCAACTCATTGATGCTTAATGACCATAATACAATATAATCGCATGGTCAATACTTGGACAGCATAAGAGCTACCCCAAACTATCCTCGCTATGCGAGATATACTAAACACATGAGGCATCACGAACTTCTCTCACCATACAACAGAAATGCTATGGCAAAACTTCTCCCGTCATGCAGGATAATTCTGGACATAAATACTATAATTAGCTCTCAGGACATAGGAAATGTTTACATATTCAATCCATCAGATTCAGAAATAAATCTGAATATTGTGTAACACACATGCTTAATCCAATATTGGTCAAATTAAACATGCATCTGATTTATTACAATTCTTATCATTAGTGTTAGCCTAAACGTTAAACGGTGAACGGTCGGTCACCCATCGTTTAGCAAAAAGTCGGTATACACGGCCGTTTAAACGGCCTTTTAAACGGTCGAAACGGTTTTGCACGGCTTTACATGGCTAATCGGCCTATACGATTACCCATCGAGTAGCGTTTACACGTCGTGTAAACGGCCTACACGGCCGTGTAGGCGAACAGTGCTTATCATAATGACTGAAACTAAAATTAAATTCTTCCTCATAGAGAGTACATAAAAGACATTTCTTAAACTAAACTTTCATATCGAATTATTGCTTCATCACCTTTTCTTAGATTAATTATATCCTTTAATCCCTTTCTTTTCAAGCCATTCTTTGAAGAGAACACAATCCCTCATGTAATGGCCTTCTTTCATACGGAACTTACACTTAGGCTTTTCATCATCCGAGTCACAAGTACCCAGCTTATTTTCCTTTCTGCCTTCAAGAATGAAACATGGAGATCTTAGTCTGAAAAATATCAAACAATAATAAAAAATAATGAGCATGAAATTAACCCTATGTTGGTCTGGTTAAAAACATGCGCATTAAACTTTTAAATATTTCAGTTCTATTCTATATCACCGTTGGACAGAAATAGAATAAAACATCATTCTTCTACATTAATTCTACATCACCGTTGGGAAGAAATAGACTTAATGCATAAAACTCATAAATAATATTATAATATTACTATCATCAACTTTGGTTAGAAAATATGACTACTCCTCCAATTTAAAATTTTCCGTTGGTTCTAATTTAATTAGAGGATAAACATATTCATAAACTTTGCAGCGGAAACTTAAAAAATAATCTTAAGATAATATTATTCAGAAGCATTTTGTAGCCCTTATCTACTCTTTGAACAACATTTTTTGTTGGTTCAAATTTGATCAAAGATTGAACATTTAAACTTCATAAAATTCATTAAAAATTGCTTTTGAAAAAAATAAACTTAATCTTAGCCTCTCCTGCACATTTGGCCTGACCCAGTGCTGTGCGGCCCACGGCCCAGTAGATGCACTCACGCGCTCTCTAGCCTGATCTAGCAGCCTAGCAGGAAAACGGCTCATGGCCAATTTGGTGCTCGTGTGCGCCTCTACACTACTAACTACTACAACTAACACTACTAACTACTACTACTAACACTACAACTAACTACTACTAACACTATTAACTACTACTACTAACACTACAAGGGTAGGGCTTACCTTGGCGGCAAGAACGGCAAGAGCGAGGGCCGGTGACGACGGCAGGGATGACCGCAGCAGTGCGAGGATCAACGGGCGGTCGGAACGGCGCGAGGATCGACGGGCGGTCAGGACAGCACCTTCCTCTTCTTCCTCCTCCCCCTTCTCTTTCTTCCTCTTCCTCCTCCCCCTTCTCTTTCTTCCTCTTGCTCCTCTCCTTCTCCCTCTGCTGGCCGGCCGCAGGGCACGGCGGGGCCGGTGAAACTCAGGGCCGGTGGGGGAGCTCGGGGCCGGGGGAGCTCAGGGCTGGTGGGGGCTGCAGCGGCGGGGGGACAGGGCCGGCGGGGAAGGGCCGGGAGGGGCTGGGAGGGGCGGGGCGGCCCCGGGACCGCCGCCGAGGAGCGCCGGGACTGGAGAAGTGCTGGCCGACGGGGGTTGCCCCGGCGAGCGGGACGGGGACGGCGGGGCGGGGGGTGGAGCGGCTGGAAGGGGCACGGCATGCCCGGGAGCAGCGGGCCAGGGCGCGGCGCGGCCGGGACCGGCGCGGAGGGGCAGGGCGCAGCGCGGCGTGGCCGGGACTGGTGCGGCGGAGCGGGGCGCAGCGCGGCGCGGCCGGGTCTGACGGGGCCTGGCCGGGGAGCGGAGAGGCAGGGACGGGAGCGACGCCGTGTGTGGCGGGGCATGGAAGGGAGCGGCGGACGCGGGGCGAGGCCGGGAGTGGCCGGCGGGGCGGGATCTGGCGAGCCTCGCTGGCGGCGGCAGGGATGGCGGTGGTGGCGGGGAGAGAGCGCGCGGAACCTTGCTGAGGGCGGGGGTCGCAGGTTAGAAGAATAATGGGCTGGCCGAGGGTGGCCCAAATAACCCCGGGCCTTTGCTGAGTGCCAGGTCATGGGGCACTCGGCAAAGAAATTTTTAATTCTTTTTTAAAAATTCTTTGCCGAGTGCCACGTGTCCTGGCACTCAAAAAATTATTTTTTTGTTTTTTCCCCATTTTTTTTTCTGGGGCCTTTATACATTAATTAAATTTCAATTTTAAAATTTATTGGTGAGATGTCCCGAACGCAAGAGCCGTCCAACCATCGATCGGTCCAGAAGAAAGTGGATCGGCTATCACCGATGGAGATGACAGTGGCGGCATTGAAAAGGCCCAGAACCGCGCGTTCCCGGCAATCAGCGGGTCTCCCGGCGTGTCGGTCTCTCCAGACCCAACGGACGCGCAGAGCAACCCCAGTTTGATGCAAATCCGTGATGCCAAGGCCACCCAACTCCTTTGGCCTGCATACCGTCAACCATGCCACCTTACATCCCCCCCCGAGACAAAATCGGTGGCAAACCAAATGAACACCCGACGCAGCTTGTCGATGATGCCCAACGCCCACAGCGACAGACAGAGCGCAATAGATGTGTGTATAGGCACTGCTGAGAGAGTAGACCTCACAAGCTCCGTACGTCCCATGGCGCTAAGGAGTTGCCCTTTCCTGGCAGGGATCCTGCTGGCCACTTTGTCTATCAAAGGTTGTTCCTCTGAGTGCTTGAGCTTGTAGACGGACAGCGGTATCCCAAGATAGCGGCAGGGGAACTGCTCCACTCGGCAGTCAAGGATGTCCCGTATCCTTCCCAGCTCCACGTCAGAGCAGTGCATGGGGATTGCAACGCTCTTGTCCAGGTTCGAGAAAGAGGCTGGAGGACAGACCGAAAATGGACAACACCGCCTTGACAGTGTGCAGGTCGCGTACCTCTGGTGCGACGAAGAGAACCAGGTCATCGGCATAGAGGCTGACCCGATAACCGCGGAGCCTCTGGACCGGCCCCAGAAGGCCGGGCTGCTCAACCCAGCCGAGGAGACGGTTGAGGACCTCCATCACCAATACGAAGAGCATGGGAGACAACGGGTCGCCCTGGCGCAGACCCCGGCGTGGCAAATCCGATGTCCCGGCCGCCTATTGAGCAGAATTTTTGTGCTGGCCGATGAAAGCACCAGTTATGCCACCGGAGCCCAAAGCCCATGTGCTGGAGCAACTCTAGGAGAAAGGCCCATGATACCGTATCAAAAGCTTTGGCAATATCGATTTTTAACAGGACGCATGCCCTCTTGCTTCGATGAATGGCCTTGCACGAGAGGTGAACTTCCCTGAAGGTATCGTGGATACATCTCCCACAAATGAACGCACTCTGATTATGTTGCACCAACAGATTGAGCAAGGGCGCCAGACGATTAGCCAAGCACTTGGTGATCAGCTTTCCGAAACTATGGATGAGGCTGATCGGTCGAAAATCACGGATCTCCTCCGGCTGCTCACTTTTCTTTAGCAACACCATGAAAGCCTCATTAAGATGGTGAAAGCTTCTAAAATCCTGCGACCAAAACGCGTTCACAGAGTTCATGACATCCCCCTTAATAATGCCCCACGTGAGCTTGTAGAAGCGGCCACTAAACCCATCAGGGCCAGGAGCTTGTCACTAGGCATCTCCTTTATCACTGACCAAACCTCCTCCTCGGAGAACAAATTCTCTAGATGGTCCAGCTGTGCCGAGGGCACACCGATGGCCAGAAAGTCCACCCTCCTGGAACGCTCGAAACACGACCCCAAGATAGCCTTGTAAAACTCATACAAAGCATGTGTCATGGAGTGGTCCGTAACCAGCTGCGTCCCTTGCACTCGTAACGCCTCAATCCGATGGCAAGCCTGCAAGTGGAAGAAGCGCGTGTTGGCATCTCCCTCTGCCAGGTAAGAGATCCTGGAACGTTGAGCGATCGTTCTGGAGAGCGAGGCCAAACCCAGCACTTTCAGTTTGAGGCTGCGACGCAGGTCCCTCTCCCAAGGCTGCAGGTCCCTCAACTCCTGCTCGGAGTCAAAACGCAGAATGACCTCACGGGTCATTGCTAGCTGGAGCGCAATGCTCCCGATCTTTGAGCTACTCCACCGCCTCAGCTCGACGGCCACACGGCGGAGCTTGAAGTCCAGCACGCGAGACGGGTCAGCATTGTCCAGGTTGCATGCCCAAGCTGCGGCGACAACGTCTAGGAACCCAGGGATTTTGCACCAGAACGCCTCGAAGCGAAAACGTCGCTGCATTCCACCGAACGCTCGGAGGTGCAACACAAGCGGGACGTGGCTGGGGAACAAGTCAAACCAGTCCGTCGAAGCTCAAGTGGAACATGCGATCTAGGAGCTCAAGTGTGGGTTGATTCCTTTCGTTGGACCATGTGAACCTGCGTCCAACCATAGCAATTTCCTCCAGCTGCGCACGGTCCAGGAATGACCTGAAGCGCCGCATGCACCGCCGATCAAGGCGCCTATTACTTTTGTCACGCGCTCTGTAGATCATGTTAAAGTCACCACACAATAGCGACGCTCCCGGCACCCCCTCCCTGAAGCGCAGCAACCCATCCAGGAACTCCACCTTCTCTTGATCCTCCTGTGGCCCATAAACCACGGTAATCCACCATGGAACAGGAGAGCCAGCTCTTGTTAGGCGAGCGGAGATGAAGAAGCTCTCTTTGTGGACATCAGCTATGGTCCACTCGTCCCGGTTCCAGCCTAGGAGGATTCCACCCACCACGCCAAACGAGGGAACATAGTCATAGTCGAAAGCTGATCCTAGAGTTTCAGTAGCCAGAACATTACAGAAACATGAGACCTTGGTCTCCTGGAGACAAACTAGGGAGGGCCTGTACAACGACAGCAGCCCCTGAACCACGCACATTCCACACAAAGCAAGAAAAGTTGGACGGGGCAATCATAGCGCCTCGCCATCCAGCCCCGCCAGGTCGAGGTCCAAGGCAGTGACATCAAACCCTCCGTTGAGCAGAATGTTCAGATGACTTTGCTTCATCGTGGACATATCTCCCAGGATGAATTTGCGCTCGATGTCGTTGTCAGGCTCGCCTTCGTCCACTGGCATCCCCAGTTTCTTCAGGAGGATCCTCTGCGCTTGAGCCGTCGCATTGGCCGCTCGTGGGCGAGCCGCAATGCGGCCACTCCGGCGCAGTGAGTGCACTGTCACGGGCGTCCTAGATCGTCGGAGCCGAGGGCCACCCCGCAGCAGTGGCGTGCGCAGCGGGATGCAGACCTCTGCTTCGATCTCTTCCAGCACGGAGCGCGCCCGGCACTCCTGTTAGGCTCCGAAGCAGAGGCAGGTGCACCCGAAGCCACCACAACATCCGCACATGTCACCTACGCCGGCAACCGCAGCCACCGGCGGTTCAGCCGCAGCAACGGGCACCATCTCGGACTCTGCAGCTGAAACCTGCACAACAAGGTCAGATCCAGGGTTAAAAAAACCGGCCGGTTTACCGCGGTTTACCGCGGTAACCGCCCTAACCGGGCCGGTCCGGTTCCGGTCCGGTCCGGTTAGGGTTTCCCCAAATTCAAATTTAAAATTTGAAAAAAAAATGCTGAAAAAATTCCTAAAAATAGTTCATGATTTATAGAAGCCAATGGTGTAAAAATTTTTCAAATTCGAGTTCGTTTAGTATTTATTTATACGTATAGAAGTTTGAAAAAAAAGAAAAAAATCCCGGTCCCGGCCCGTTAAGGCCCCCAAATTCAAATTTAAAATTTGAAAAAAAATAAAAAATGCTGAAAAAATTCCTAAAAATAGTTCATGATTTATAGAAGCCAATGGTGTAAAATTTTTTCAAATTCGAGTTCGTTTAGTATTTATTTATACGTATAGAAGTTTGAAAAAAAAAAGAAAAAAGAAAATTCCAAACTCAAACCGAGCGGTAAACCGGTCAAACCGGCCGGTTACCGCTCCAAACCGGCCGGTAAACCGGACCCGAACCGAACCGAAGCAGGGTTTGAATTTGAATTTGAATTCGGCCGGTTACCGACCGGTTTACCGGTAAACCGACCGGTTTACCGCTACCGGAGGCCGGCGGTTACCGGAAACCGGTCGGTAAAAAAAACCCTGGTCAGATCCCGCCCGAGCCTCCAGGGATGCCAACTCCGCATCAATCATGTCAGACCACCCGTCCCCGCTGGACTGGGACGCCAACTCCTCATCACAGTCAACGTTTGCCGGCGCCTGGAGATGCAAAGTGCTGCGCCCCCCATGGAGAAGAATGGGCGGCAAGTTCAGGAATCTCTGTTCTCGCGAAAAAACAACGACGGGCTGCAAGACATCAGAACGCGTGCTTGCCGACTCCCAGAGCACCCCACCTCGCCAATTGCAGGGTAGGGTAGGTTGGCGGGGTGCGAGGCGGTGAGGCCGAAGCCCACCGGTCCGCGGACCAGTTCGCCGCGGCTGGGGAGGAAATGGCCGAGGAAGAACGGCCACCAGGCATAGGGCAGTGCACACTCCCAATCACCACCGACGAGGCGACGACATAGCAGCAGAACAGTGCCGACACCTGCACCGGGTTGGTAATGGTTACAGTTGCTGTCGCCTGAATTGTCCATGTCACTGTCTCGTCGCCCAGACGAGTCGTCATTTTCCCTTGTTTAGTTCCCGATTCTCCCTTAAATTTCACTATGCAAAAAGAAGATTCTCCGTCACATCAAAATATCGGCAAATGCATGGAGCACTAAATGTTGATGAAATCAAAAACTAATTGTACAGTTTTGTTGTACTTTACGAGACGAATATTTTAAGCCTAGTTAGTCAAAATTTGGATAATTTTTACCAAATACAAACGAAATGCTACAGGAATTCTGATACAGTGTTTTTCTCCTCAATTGTCTGAACTAAACGAGGCCTTTATAAGACCCAAAAAGATGATTTGCTCTTGAAATATCTTTTCATAGGCAGCGTTTGGTTCAAAAAAATATTGCAAAAGAACATAACATTTCCCGTCACATTAAATCTTTAGACGCATGTATGAAGCATTAAATATAGATAAAAAACAACGACGGGCTGCAAGACATCAGAACGCGTGCTTGCCGACTCCCAGAGCACCCCACCTCGCCAATTGCAGGGTAGGTTGGCGGGGTGCGAGGCGGTGAGGCCGAAGCCCACCGGTCCACGGACCAGTTCGCCGCGGCTGGGGAGGAAATGGCCGAGGAAGAACGGCCACCAGGCATAGGGCAGTGCACACTCCCAATCACCACCGACGACATAGCAGCAGAACAGTGCCAACCCCTGCACCGGGGTGGTAATGGTTACAGTTGCTGTCGCCTGAATTGTCCATGTCACTATCTCGTCGCCCAGACGAGTCGTCCTTTATAAGACCCAAAAAGATGATTTGCTCGTGAAATATCTTTTCATAGTTGGACCCAACATCATGGTGCCACGTTCGTTCTGACAACATAGACAGCTCCACCTTTTAATAAGTTGTGCTCGACTATGCAATAATGGCCTTGTTTAGATCCTAAATTTGGGATCCAAACTTTGCATAGTAGATGTCCCGTCACATGGTAGCAATTTTGTTTTTATTTGGTAATAATTGTCCAAATATTGATTAATTAGGCTTAAAATATTCGTCTCGCAAAGTACAACAAAACTGTACAATTAGTTTTTGATTTCATCTACATTTAGTACTCTATATATGTGCCGACATTTTGATGTGATGGGGAATCTTCTTTTTGCATAGTGTAATTTGGATGTGAATTTGGATATCTAAACCAGGCCAATATAAATACCATCCACGAAGTATCAAGCAATATGATCGTTTAGCAGAACTGAGACGTGATAATGGTGTAATTAAGGGCTTGTTTAGTTTGCAAAAAATTTTGCAAAATTTTTTAGATTCCTCGTTACATCGAATCTTTAGACACATACATGAAAACATTAAATATAGATAAAAAATAAAACTAATTGCACAGTTTAGACGAAATTCACGAGACGAATCTTTTAAGTCTAGTTAGTTCATGATTGGATAATATTTGTCAAATAACAACAAATTGCTACAGTATTATTTTCCAAAAATTTTCGGAAACTAAACGGGCCCTAAGTAATACTATCTTACTTCGCTGATCTCTAAGTTCATTTTGCTCAGTAATTAAGTGTACTATCCTCTGCCTACTCACTTAATATGGAATTTATTTCTTCGCCCACTGCTAGGGATGAAAACTGTACGGATATTTATCCGAGACCGAATCTGTTTAGAGGTTTAGATTTATCCATATCCGAGTTCGGATATTTAACATCCGATACCGTATCGTATTCGAATACTCAAATTGCATATTTGTGATGTTGATATCTAATCGTATCCTATCCAATGTAGATAATATTATTCATATTCGAATCCGAATCGGAATAGAAATATGAAAACAAATATAATATCGATGATATCCATCCGTATCTAATCCGTTTTCATCCCTACCCACTACTCATCAGCTATCCTTGGTGACATATCTACAATGTCGCTGTCTGGACCTTTAAATAATCTAGACTCCATTTCCTTTTACAACCTTAGCGTCATATCGGTTACTCTTATTTAGGGGTGAAAAAGGTATATATATTTTCCGACCGTATTCGAGACCGAATCCGTTTAGAGGAGTTCATATCTATCCGTATCTAAGTCCGGATATTCAACATCTGATACCGTATCCGAATACTCAAATCACATATTTATGATGTCGATATCGAATCGTATCCTATCTGAAGCCGAAGTTGTGCTCGACTATGCAATAATATAAATACCATCCACGAAGTATCAAGCAATATGATCGTTTAGCAGAACTGAGACATGATAATGGTGTAATTAAGGGCTTGTTTAGTTTGCAAAAAATTTTGCAAATTTTTTTAGATTCCTCGTCACATCAAATCTTTAGACACATACATGAAACATTAAATATAGATAAAAATAAAACTAATTGCACAGTTTAGACGAAATTCACGAGACGAATCTTTTAAGTCTAGTTAGTTCATGATTGGATAATATTTGTCAAATAACAACAAATTGCTACAGTATTATTTTTCAAAAATTTTCGAGAACTAAACAGGCCCTAAGTAATACTATCTTACTTCGCTGATCTCTAAGTTCATTTTGCTCAGTAATTAATTGTACTATCCTCTGCCTACTCACTTAATATGGAATTTATTTCTTCGCCCACTGCTAGGGATGAAAACTGTACGGATATTTATCCGAGACCGAATCTATTTAGAGGTTTAGATTTGTCCATATCCGAGTTCGGATATTTAACATCCGATACCGTATCGTATTCGAATACTCAAATTGCATATTTGTGATGTTGATACCTAATCGTATCCTATCCAATGTAGATAATATTATTCATATTCGAATTCGAATCGGAATAGAAATATAAAAACAAATATAATATCGATGATGTACATCCGTATCTAATCCGTTTTCATCCCTACCCACTACTCATCAGCTATCCTTGGTGACATATCTACAATGTCGCTGTCTGGACCTTTAAATAATCTAGACTCCATTTCCTTTTACAACCTTAGCGTCATATCGGTTACTCTTATTTAGGGGTGAAAAAGGTATATATATTTTCCGACCGTATTCGAGACCGAATCCGTTTAGAGGAGTTCATATCTATCCGTATCTAAGTCCGGATATTCAACATCTGATACCGTATCCGAATACTCAAATCACATATTTATGATGTCGATATCGAATCGTATCCTATCTGAAGCCAATACTATCCATATTCGAATCCGAATCCAAACAGAAATATGAAAACAAATATAATATTGGTGATATCCGTCCATATCCGATCCGATTTCATCTCTACTCTTATCTGAATACTTAAATCGTCCTATTTGCTTCGCTAAAAAGCCAGACTGAAAAATATTGTTCGCTGATTTGTTGTGAGCAAACGAACAGGGGAAAGAAGAGTTGGTGAGAAAACAAAGATTAACAACTTTAAGAGTGGAAGGCATCAGGAGAATATGCACAGGAAAGGTGACTTTGTTTCACTGCCGGGTGTGGTGATCTATCTGCTGATAGTTTCCAGATCGTTGGACCTTGAAACTACCGGTTCGATAGGCTGAGGTCAACAACAACAAGCGGCGCCGGTGCAGACAGTGATTAGTCTGCGCAGTAGTGGAGTGCCCATTTGAATGGAAAATGGAGACATATATGCATGGAGAGTAACTAGTGGGCTGCGAGGCACATCGCTTTTTATATGAAGTTCACATGGGCTACTACTATAATTTTAGTAGTATACTCCATTTGACATATACTAAGTATCTTCTTTAATAAACAACATATGAAAGTCGTTGTGACTTCATTGGCACATATACTAACACTTGAAAAAAGGAATAAAAATAGAAAATGGAAGCCCATACACAACCAACCAGACGAGCTGGACTACTCCGATCCGCAGCCCATTTCTTTCCGCAGTGGGCCTATAGGCTGGCTGATCTCCTTCCTGGTAACGTATACAATGCTTCAAGAAATCAATTACATTACATTCAAAAGTTTGTAAACTAGAATAGAGTAACACAATTGGTACACGTACATGCATCAAAAAAAGTTGCTAACAAGACAGTAAGACACTAGCTAATACAACATAAAGGCGTTACATGCAAAAAAAAAATAGCATGCTAGTTAAATACATCACGTCCAAAGTCTATAAACTAAAAAATTTTACTATATCCTATAAATCTGCATCGATTAGATCTAGAAAAAAGATTTATATATATATAACTTTATTTATTTATCATACTTTATAAATAAAAAATAAAATAAAAATATATTTTATCAAAATTAGATGATCATAACCATCCGATAATTGAATGCAAAGCTGAGTAGCCACATCGATAAAAACATCTTTTCATCCGATAATCACCATAGTAACCATCCGACAATTATCATAGTAATGCACTTTACAATACTCATTTATGTTATATAGAAACCTCTTTTCATTATTGTGGATCCCACACCACAATGGAAAAGTTTGCAAAGGTTAAAGCTGAGAGAGGGAGCCTTTTCGGACTCTGCTAAATCGTTGAGTTTGATAACACTAGCTTGTTGCTCTCTCCTCGGCGCCCAATAGAATTTCACCAGAGTTGGCGATTTGAACACCATTAGGGATGCCCTATGGTCTCGATGGAATGTATGCACCAGCAGTTTCATTAGCATCTAAGAGCAGGTACAATAATTGACTTATAACCAAGCTAGTCAGCATTTTTGCTAATGTGGAGGAGAGATGAGAGGAGAGAGAAGAGGGTTTGACTCTTATTCAAGCACTAAGCTGAGCACGGATGCATAGCTATTTGTGGGCCTAAACAAAAGTGTATGTGAGGAGGAGTAGGAAAGAGAAAGTAAGATATTGTACCATATAATAATAATAATAATAATAATAATAATAATAATAATAATAATAATAATAATAATAATAATAATAATAATAATAATAATAAATTTATAGACAAACAAGAGACAACTATTGTATGACTTGACTCTAATAACTTGACTTATAGCCAAGCACTTGACTCTATTATTGAGCTTGCTCTAATATCCTCTATCCTGATGCCCCTCTTTCCTAGATGGAATGTAGATGCATGTGTCACATTCATGCCAAAACACGACTAAAGTGCTTTTGGTATTTAGAAGTAAAGGAATGAGGTGACGAAGGAGCACAAAAGCCCTGACCAAGAGATGGTGTGGAGAATGGGCGTATTGGCTTATGATGAAGAAACTTTCAGTGGAATGATGAAGGTTGGAAGTAGCTAATTTTATATAGCCCCTATAGTCAAAGTGAACCTGAGTACACGATATAATAAATTAGTTGTACTATCTAGTAGGATAGAGGCTAGAGCTAGAAATGCATAGTTTGCACATTTTAATTCAAATATGAATACGAACCAATATTTTCGATGCCAATGCAAAATGGATAGTTTGAATTCTAATTTGCATTAAAATGTTTATTCAGTTTAACTCTGGGATGAATATTCTAAGATTCAACCCACGTGAATAAAATTTTAATACCGAGTCTTAATCAAAGTAGACTATAATGTAAAAATGCACTCTCGATAATCGTCCATATCAAAATGAGCTAAAAGGGCCTAAAATCATAGGAGATTTTGACTGCAATGCCAGATCAAAGTGCGCGCGGAGTTCGTGAGCATTATATATTCTAGTGGATGAGGCCTCCTCCTCTACACCGTTAGCACATGTGGATTTCAACGTTTCCCAAGAAGTGACAGTGGTAGATGATGGCCCTATCTCAGCGGGGTACCTTAGCGACCGATTGCACTAATAAGCCGCCACCGGTCTTTGGGCTTTGGCGATGATACGCCGCCGCACATGGATGCTGTGCCTTTGTTAAGGGCGTCTCCAACAAGGAGCCAAATAGCTAGTACAAATCATATTTTATTTTGTACAGATGAGAGAGAAGGCTGAAAACACAATTGCTAGCTAGGACTCAAGCAGCATGCTCGCACACTGTCTTAGAAATTCTCGGTCTGACTCCATGGCCCCATTTCTTTCGTGACATGTACCTAGCATTTTTTTCTATTTTTTATTTGCTCTCTCCTCCATGTCGCTAGCGACTTGTACAAGCCTGTTGGGGACGCCCTAATATGCTGTGCTCAACTATGTAAACATTGTCCACATATTATCAAGCACATATATCAAGCAAATAAAATAAGGCGTGACAATAGTGGTGCTAAATTAATATCTCACTCGACTGACCTCTAAGTTCATTATGTTCCTTAATATATCGTTCTATCGCTGTCCTCTGTCGTCCCTACTCACTTAGCATGGAATTCATTTCTTCACCCACCTATCCTTCCTGTTCCTTGAAGACATCTTGTCATCCAGAGTCCCTTCTTTTTTACTCCTACAACAATGCAGCTAGACTTCACAACATCAGTTACTCTTGCTAGACAATCCGATAATCCAAAGAATAGTGTAAGAAAACAAAGATGAATGGCTTTGAGTGGAAGGCATCAGGAGAGTACACATGGAACTTGTTACTGAATGCACACCTACTACAGATCCTGCCGCTGCAACACAGCAAAGGCCCAAGAGGACTCCAAGGCAGCGAAGGCCCAACTCGATGCTTGCTGGCAAGGAGTGGGTCCGCGGGTGAGCGCCTACGTGCGTGTGAGGCGTAGCCAGAGGGAAACCATTATAATGTAAAAACAGAATTGCCTTCTACTGAAGCTATCATATCTGCTTCTTGTCCTTACTTCTTCCCCAGTCATCCTCCAATTCTTCCCCAATCTATCCCAGTTGCTATCAGAACTGTGACTTGTTTCATGCACCACGTGAATGCACTGACGTAGTTGATAGTTCTCGTATCGTTGGACGACGGGGAGAAAATGATATTACTATGGATTATCTCACACACTAGTCAAAGCTTATTGCTTGAGTGGGTGCGATCTCCATTGATCCTTGATTCGAATAGCTCTGTGGTGATATCCCATCTAACCACAGTTCAAGACATCAATAGATCCCAAAACATGTACATCCTATCTTATCCAAAGTTCAGGCCTGGCTTCTTTACTTCGGGTTCCGGAAGTAAATTTTAGAAAGATTAAGAGTTACCTCAATCAATTAGCAAAACCAAACTAATTTGTAACTTTATAGCATGCCTCACAATAAAAAATAGTTTGCACTTACGTTTAGAATGTTTTCAATGGTGGGTACAAAAATGCAGTCGCTAGGGCAGTTTGGTTGAGGGGCCCATGACCAAGAACCGCTAGTGAAAAAATCATTTATTTCTAGCTGCGCTCCATATAACATGGGGATTCACTTAAGCTACCTCTAGTCAAGCATGACATAATTACACCAATAAAACACCTATTGTTGCTAGTGGCAGAGCGTCCCTTCTCCAGCTCCTTCGTCTTCCATCTCACAAACCGCTAGTGAAAAAATCATTTATTTCTAGCTGCGCTCCATATAACATGGGGATTCACTTAAGCTACCTCTAGTCAAGCATGACATAATTACACCAATAAAACACCTATTGTTGCTAGTGGCAGAGCGTCCCTTCTCCAGCTCCTTCGTCTTCCATCTCACCACCGATCGCTAGGGTCTACTGCCAACAATGAGCATGAGTGAGAGAGGGCGACGGTGTGAGAGAGGGCGACGGAGCCCTCCACCATGGCGTCCAAGCGTCCCAGGTGATCCTTGCCAGCGAACGGCGGAACAGGTAAGAGAGGTAAAGGTAAGTCCTCCTGGTGGCTTAGACGATGAAGGTGGGACGGAGGATGAGGACAACAGATGGAAATTCGTCGGTGACCATAGCCGTCGGCCGGCGCCCGACCCTGCGGTAGACCTCTATCCCTTTGGAGCAAAATCCAAATTCTAGGTGTTGGCAGATGACGATGACTCTGATGAGGAGGTCGCGCCTCAGTCGGCTTCTATGCCGAAATTGGTGCGACATGCAGTTGTCCACGGATTCTCCAAGGAAGAGCTGTATGAAGCAAAATTGGCGCTACAAGATTCGTCAGTCCACCAGCGGGTAGAGGAATCTGTTACTCCGGGTTCAACAAATGCAAAGGATGTCTTTGTAAGAAGAATTATGAAGGCGCTGACGGATGTCTGGCGAACAGTGGTGACGCCATGGTCGGGGAAGCTACCGCGTCCTAGGGTGTCACCAGTAATGACCCTTGGGGATTGTGCGACAGAGGCTCAGCATGGCTGACAGCGAATTCATGTCGGCACTCTTACAGAGGCCTTAGAGCAGGTCACCTCATCGACGCTAGCGATGAGGAAGATAGCGGCGGCTACCGGTGATCGCGGCAACGAGTTTCAATTTCAAAACACTATGATCTACGCGATCCTACTTTTCCGCACACCAACCAGACCCCGTTTCGGTCAGTAACGATCGCAATGATAGGTGGGCCTCGTCATGAGTACCAACATGGGCCTTGTGAGTCATTTGGGTAGGGATGTAGGAGAAGGCGTTGTGGCAAATTGGCGGCTCGTTTCTTACATGGTAATTACAATATTGCTGCCATTAACTCCAAAACCCTAGCCGCCACTCCCGTCTCGGTTTTTCTACGTATGCTCACGTTCTGCATGCAGGCATGGCAGCGACGGGTGCAGGTGGAGCGGGGAATGGAGGCGCTGGCAGTGCTGGTGATGGTGTTGGAGGAAGGGGCTTTGGAGCCAGTCATGGTGGAGGGCGTTCAGGTGGTGGTGGCCGTCAGGCCTAGCGGCGGGTACGGCTACAATCAATACAATGACGACAATGCGCTCTAAAATGGACCTCGTTTCAATCCCAACCTCGGGACTCACCCGCCTAACTATGGCCTGGGCTGGGATTACGAGCGAGGACAAGGGGGCCATCATGGCGGCAACGGTGGCCGTGGTTGGAACGGTGGCTATCGACAAGGTCTGAATTTTCAAAGACACGCTTCGCAGTAGTTTTAGTAGGTGCCACCACAAGGTCTACCACAGCATCAAGCGCCGGCTCCTCCGCATTTGCCAAACCAGTCGGTGAACCAGCAACAACAGCCTTCTCAACCTCCACCGGTGAACTTTGATGGTACCTCAGTCCATATTGGTGCAACTAGGATCGGGGGTGGAGAAACAACAACCGATCAACAATAGACAACAACAATAAGGAGGGGACAAAGGGCTTGTATCGATTGTTTACAACAAGGACTTAGGCAACAAGGGAGGGCAGCCAGCACCTCATGTTTTGCAGGGTTCCTCATCGGCTTCTAGGGCAACGGTTGTACAGACTGAGAATTCAGAGATTGTGAAGGCTAACATTGATACTGTGGAAGTGCAAAGGACAGTCACCACCAAAATGTGCAGGCAGTGTGGAATCAAGGGACACCTGATGTTTGAATGCATGGCGACATCTTCTGTGAAATTTGTAAGAGTACCTATCACCCTATGAGTGGGTGCTCGGTTCTCAAGCAGCCCAAGCCGGTAGCACAATTGGTTGGTCAGGACGCTGATGCTCTTGCAAGTTTTCATATTCCACATGCTCCCATTCAGCCAACGAAGAAAGATTCTAGATTGGCTCTAGTCTCTACTATAGGGAAGAATCTGACGGATGAGGAACTTGCTGCATATTTGAGGATGTTGGTGTCTGATAATTTTACTTGGGAAGTAAGACGACACAATGGCTATGAATTCAAAGTCCTATTCCCTACAAAAGCTGATCTCATGAAGATGACAAGATTCAATGCATAAATGAAGGAAGGGGTGACTCTCAAGTTTGAAGAATTAAGGAAGATGAGGAGTATTTTCGGGATGCTTTACTAGTGGTGTGGATGCGGGTAGCGAATTTATGAATGATTCTAAGAGAATATGTCATTTTGTGGGCACTAGGAACTCTTTTTGGTGCCACCTAGGAAGTGGATATGGTCATCACGAGGGCTAGTAATTTTGGGCGGTTTGTAGTGGCGGTGCTGGAACCTGATGCTATTCCAACAAAGCTAGATGTCATCATTGGTAATAGGTATTTTCAGCTGACTTTTGAGGTTGAGCCATGTTACCAAATATCGAGCTGCAGAGCAAATGCAACACACAAAATGAGGGGAATAAAGATAATGGAAATGGTGCAGGGAAGGACACTGAGATGAAAGAGGAAAAAATTAACAGGAGCACTATTTTACCAGATGCAAGTGCTGGGAACAAAGAAACTAGTCACAAGTCCAGAGATGAAGCCCCTAAAGCGCAGATGGACATGAACTTTTCAAATCATCATTTGCTAAGAGAGGAAAATGAACTAAGTGATGCAGCTTATGCTTTTGTTGGAGTTCAAAAAGGAAATTTGGTGAACATGAGGAATGCAACAAGTCTTGCAGCTTCAGCGCCGGCTCGTTTCTCTTCACAACATACTAGGCCGAGTGGAAAGCCGACGACCTCTAGATGGGTGGCTCAAAAGGTGACCTCGGTGAGAGATGGCTCCACGGGACTGACTCAGCCACCCAAAGAGATATCGCCGAGGACTGAACCTACTATTAAAGGGCTAGAACTATAGACGTCAGTGGTCGATTCAAAGAAAGGAAAGCTGACCATGTCGGCTAGTGGGGCTCTAGCTCAAGAGTTGTAGAAATTGACACCGCCATCTTTTTTTGATGAGGAACTTAAGGAGATCTTAGTTGGGCATTTTGCTGGTGCAACAAAGGGAGCGATTGCTGATGGTGTACAACACCTTGGTCACCTTCTTGATGCCATGATCGAAGCGGGAGTGGCAGCAGATGGCGGGTCAAATAATGAGTTGGGGAGTGTCATGAAGATGGTGGTGTTGTTAGATGGAGAGCTCACTCCAGTGCGGCGTAGCAAGCGAAATGCGGACTTGGCTGATGTAAATTCTCTTGAAAGAGCAGAGAGAAGGGTTGCAGTCAAGAACCTCGAGGAACTCTAAGGTAATTTAGATGTTCATTCAATTTGTTCTTTTTCTAATGTTTGTATTGAGAAAAACATAGGGGGAGTGGGTATTAGTTTGGGTAACAAAGACAATTTAATCTGTGGGTCTGTTTCTTTAATCAAAGATGTTGAAAGAGAAAAATTGATGGCACCTAAGTGTTTTAACAATTTTGAGAATGACATTGATTTTGAGGAGGATGACATCGATCCCGACACCTCCGCTATTAGTCGACTCTATGGCAACTTAACAAAGGAGGTGATGGACGATAATAGTGCAGATCTTGTTGGAGTACTTGTAAATATAGCCATCAAGGTGGCAAAGAGTAAAAAGAAAATGAAACTTCTCACTAAGAAACCAGTTATGAGAAAAAACCAAAATTTTGTTTTAATGAAAGAAGTTTTCTGGAATTGTAGAGGTCTACGCGACCTATCTAAACATATGTTTTTACATGATGTGGCGGCAGATTATAAACTTGACTTTATAGCTCTATCAGAAAGCAACAAAAATAGTTTCTCGACTCAGTGTCTAGAAAATTTTTATGCGGGGCTAATTTTATTTGGCATTGGCGATGTCCCTGGGGTATGTTCATGGGGAGTGCTAATGGGGATAAATCAAGATTGTTTTCAAGTATAAAACATTGAGGACAGTGATTTCCATATCAAGTTTGTATTAAAAAATAAACAAGATGGTTTTAGATAGGCCCTCTTGTCTTTTATGATGCAGCACAAGAGGAATACAAAGAGCATTTTCTATCAAAGTTAGTACGAGCATATTTGTGGTAGAACCGCCTAATTTAATACCCTCCCAAGAGTACTTGTCTTCCATTAGACACTAAGTACCCAAGGGAGAGCACTAAACTCTGCGATTCCGTCGAGCACACCCGAGGGAGAACTCGAAAATCCACATTTTTACCTCAGGATCATAAATGAGAGATAAAGCTTACAACATCTTTACCATTTCTTACATCACTTTTAGTACAACATCAGGGTAATCCATTGTTTAATTATAACAGCAGAAAATAAAATGTTATCAGAGTTCAGCGGAAATGAAACCATTTGATGATGAGTTAAATATTATCATGATGAACATTTATATACAAGAATTCATAATAGGTGGTAAATCTTTCCTTTGTAAAACATTTTTGGTGAGAGTTATAAATCAACTCTATATCCGCAACGTAAGGGAAATCCTCACTGAGCCCACCAGGAGGTTTCCACATATAAAAGTCGGCTTCAAGAACACCTGTCACCTGCAACAGGGTAGAACAAACCCTGAGTACTCAATTGTACTCCGCAAGACTTACCCGTCAGAAGGAAAGAAAAGACTCCAAGGACATGCAAGGCTATCTGGCTTGTGGGTTATTGCAACTGCAGGAAGCATTACTAAAGGTGCATCCTTATATTTAACTTTTATTAGCAGTCATCGGTAGTTCATTAACCCACCATTCTAGTAAGCACCTGTTCTACTTTCAAGCAAAGGTTGAGCCATCAGAACCATTTTTCCATCTTTCATCTTTCATTTCTTACTACGGTGCCAGAGTGCAGTCAAGTCATACCGTCACGTAGAAACGGCGATTCACGAATTAATATGCCTAGCTGGGTACCCCGAAAAACACACGCCTCGCTCGCACCCAGGCACGAGCGAGACCAACCCGTTCCACTCCTGTCACAGGTTCCAGGTCCCTTGGACTCCAAGCCCCCACACTTGAGGCCCGGCCTCAAAGTGGTGCTTAGAGCTCCACCTATCCCCGCCTCCAATCAGTCGGTCCGGAAAGAGCCGGAGCCCATGATAAGAGAGTAACAAGTCTTCCTAGCCCCCATCCGCTAGTATATGCTCGGAATAATAAATCTGTGACTTGACCGGGGATCCAGTGCAACGAACGGTCCTTAATCGACACAGGCGGGACAAATGCAACCAGAGCCTCGCTCGGATTGCCCAACCAAGTCCATATCCAATTCCAAGTATAGTCCCGCCCGGTCTCCAATTATTATCCATATATAATCCATGTGATAGTAACATGATAATAGTAACAATAATATCTTTCCTATCTCTCGCGAGTGACAGGCAATCACTCGACTTCTACCGGAGTCCTGTAGCATAGCAATCTACACGATCCTGTCATACTAGTAAGACTCATGGGATCAGGATATATATGCAAGGGGGTTTCATTCAACTTCTTAAAACTTAATGCACAAGCATAAATAAAGTGTAGAATAATAGAGGTTATGCACCGGGGCTTGCCTGGGTAAAAATATAACCAAATGTTAGTATGCCATCTCCGGGGCACGATCACCATGGCATCATCTTTTGGGTCAACGCCAAGTCCTCCGGTTGATCCATCGATCCATCATCGTTCCTATTATGATTTACGCGAATGCAACGCAGAGACATAAGTAAAAGACAGCAATCGCAACTCTCGTCGTACGACTACGTCTCGCAAGCTAACGAGCTAGCCACACAGAAACTCACTAGGCCACGTATCCACGTTGTCGATTCAAACGTTATTTCTTAACAAGTGTTTTAGTTATATAAACCCGAGATGTCGCGTTATTCATTTTATCGATTTACTACATATTCAAACCAGAGCTTATTAATTATCCTAACAACTAATTATTTTGGAACTACAAAAATTACAGTGGACACCTAGTAGTACTAGAAGTTTACTATAAAATTTCTAGGATTAATGCTATCACTGATTATTCATAACACTGCTTACAAGTTTATGTTTGATAATATTAAATATCTCGAAGTAATTAAAGCAAGCCTAAAAATATTATAAAACTACGTGAACTAATTACACCTTTATCTAGATCATGATTTCAGGAGACTAACAAAATTGGTTCTACCATTTTTATGATTTTTATTTGATTTATTACGGATTTACAAACTTCAGCCATATTAAATAAAATAGCAAAAAGGACCCGTATAATTCTTTTGCTTGGATATATACCCTTCTCACCTTGCTCTCTCTTTTCCAGGAACGGAGCGCTCGGAGCAGAGGAGCTGAGGAGCTCCGGCTGGCAGTGGAGTCGCTGCGGTCACGACGGCCGGCGAGGGCGGGACAGCTCCACGGCTTGGGCGGCTGCGAGCTCGGCAAGCGGAGTTGGGACGCCGGTGCGGGACGCGGAGGTGGAGCAAGGAGAGGCCGTGAGATAAGACGAGCAAGGCGAGCAGCGGTCTGGCTTCCTTAAGAAGCCGAGGAGACAGCAGACAAGCGTAGATGGCAGGGCGTGCGGTGCAGCGAAATGAGAGAGAGAAGAGAGTGCACGGCGCAGCAGCTCTTAATGCTTGGATGAACAGTGTTCCTGTACACTACAGTAACTCTGCTGTGAACAGTGCCCGCCGTGCAAGGCGCAGTGAACCGTGTTTGGATTCAGACTAGAGTGGTCTTTGGTCTTTCAACGTGTCAACAGGGCTAGTTGATTCCTGATGGACTACTCACCGCACCCGCCGGGTAAGGTCGACACTGGCCACGTACAGCTTGCAGACAGGGCAAGGAAGTCGAGAGATCGAGTGAGAAGCAGCTGAACCCAGTAAAAGCTCACGGCTACTGGATGGTGCGGGCTCGCAGAAGAAAGATGACTGACGCGCGCGACACACTTCAGCGGAGGCAGCGCTCTAAATAACCTCGCAGCGCACCGGCGACAACAAGATTTCTTCGGATGAACAGTGTTTTCTGCATGCTACAGTGCATTCTGTGATGCTACAGTGATCTCTGCGATGCTACAGTGCAATCTGCGATGCTACAGTGATCTCTGCGCTGCTGCAGTGCATTCTGCGATGCTACAGTGATCTCTGCGCTGCTACAGTGCATTCTGCGACGCTACAGCGATTTCTGCAGAACCCAGCAGCTTCCACGAGTGAACAGTATTTCCACGCGTCTACAGTGCCCTGCAGTGACATTGCGTGCTCTCTGGTTCTGGAATTCCTAGACCGTCTGCATCACGTCTGCCTTAACGGGCTCAAGGATGCGTGCCTCGATGCGAGCGAGATCAGGTTCAATGCAGATCACAAAGCGATTTGTCAAGTTCAGTTATAATGCAGACCATTCAAACATCCAGAAAAACCAGCCTGCAGATCATGCTTTGGTTGGTTTGCATGATTAGATAAATTAAAGCTTTGGACTGACCAATAAGTATTTCACGTAATCGTCCCTACTACGTACTAACCCATAGGAATAAATATTAAGCACTATTTAATTATTTTGCTCAATATAATTTGTTAAAAAAAATAGCACTCTTAATCCTAAGTTCATGCCCTTGCCAATGCAACGAAAGGACTCATTTTTAATTTTTGGATTTGGTTTCTTGCAACCACAAACATGCGTCACATAAGAGTCGGGTATCATTTCATGAGCGATTAAAATTTTAAAACCCGAGAACTCGTTCTGCTAATTTCTTTTAGGCCTTAATCGCATGCTAAGTAAGTTAGTAACACCAGGGGTGTTACAATATTCTAACTGTGGGAATCTACCTTTCTTAGTAGGGGTGATTTCAATATCATTAGAAACCCATCAGAGAAAAATAACTCAAGATATAACGATAGGTGGCCAATGTTGTTTAATGCTATTATTGAAACTCTGAATTTGAGAGAGCTGGTGTTGATGGGTAGGAAATTTACTTGGGTGAATTATGGGGACAGAGGCGGAACCAGGGGGTCTAGCAGGGGCTGTGGCCCCCTCAAGCATAGTAGATTCATTTAAATACCTATATAAATATTTGTATTTATAGCTGTTGACCGTAGTTATCGTTCATCACAAACCGTCAATTTAACTTGAAGAAATGCTTGAAATGGATCACCAATAGAAACTTAGGGTTTAAACTAACTATTTCTATGAGTTTTGGTGAATCTGTATTTTTAGCAGGGTTATTCTAGAAAACAGGAAAGGAGGATCAAAACGTGAAAAAGAATCAAACTTAACCGCGACGAAAACTACTCCAGAAGGTTTCAGAGGACACCAGAAGACGCTACGCCGTAGCGGACCCCGAGAGGCTGCTAGGTGGAGCCAACCGGCCCCACCATCGTGTCGCCTGCTCCCCCACGGTGGCCCTTGCCTGTCAGCTTCTTGAACCTTTCTCCACCGCCTCCTAGGGTTACATCTACGTCGTCATTCAAGTCGGTTTGATCAAGGGCTCATGTTGCACCCCAAGGCTATATAACCAGACCCTGACCCCCTCCTGAGAGATATCTGCATCTGTCATAAGTCAAGACTAGACCAGAAATTAGGGTTTTTAGATATTAGAGATAGATCTCTAATTCTTTAAGTTCTTAGTATAGGCTTTCTAACAAGGTTCAAGTAGAGTTTGGGCTGCTATTCAGGATTCTGGATCTGCCGTCTAGAGACTGGTATTAGCCATTGTATCTCTTTATTTTTATGACTTTGTGCTACTTCAATATTATGTTGCTATTTATTATATATGTTCCTAGTTTGCTCTAGTTTATTGCTTAATATAGTTATGATTGATGATGAATATATGCATATGTTCGTAGAGCGCTTAATTCAGTAGTCGAGTGAGTTAAATGGTCAACACTATACAAGCATGGTGCTTAAATATTGTTTGCCTGCGGATGCACTCTATATGTTAGGCCATGTGGTAGATCGCGGATGTGACCCTCCCGTTGAGTCCTTTGTAATCCATTCCCCGTGTATATAACAAGTGAAACCTCAGTTACGAAGGAAGGGAAAGCTCTATTCTCAAACTTCCCTAAGTAATGTTCCTTATGCATAGATCCAAAGTTAGTTATACTATAGATGAGAGTAAATATGCTTGAGTGTACAAAAGACTTAGTAATGAGGAATGACATAGGAATCTTTTGCTCTTACCGAATCTCAAGCTTAGTTATATTACATTTGTGAGTATCTATTTCTATCTCTGGAATACTTTTGTTACCTTTTATTTATAATTTATTTATCACTTGACTTACCCCTACTAAAGCGTAAGAGTGGTTTAAATCATAAGTATTCATATTAGTCAATGTCTTAATGTCAACTCAACCTCATAGCTCTTCCTTGTGGATTAAATATAAATAACGATACTTGGTATACTCCCGGGTGAAATGTTACAGTGGTAATTTATCTATGCACTTACAGATACTTAATTTTAATATTATTTTCTCAGAGTTTATAAGTGACATTTATAATTTACCAATAAAGCATTTCTAGCATCATTCTAGGGATGACAACTTAGTAAGAGTGATGCTAAGAAATGCCAATAATAGCATAAAAATATTAATTTCACCCATTTTTATTAAAATATGATGATTTTAGTTAGAAATAGTGTAAATTTTTTTTTGAAAAATTGTTGAAACATATAATTATGTATGTTTTATCACACTAAAAAAATGCAATCACATTTATCCGCCCCCCTTTAATCAAATTTGTTGCTTCCGCCTCTGTATGCAGAGGTTCCAACTTATGAAAAGTTGGACTGTATCTTGGTAACGACAGAGTGAGAGCAAAAATTCCCACTAGCCTCCATCCAGGCACTTACCCGAGAGATCTCAGATCACACACTTCTTTTACTTGATGGTAGGGAACCATCGCACCGTGGCAACACTAGGAATTTTAAATTTGACCTAGGGTGGCTAAAAAGGGATGGTTTTTTTAACTGGTTCAAGAGGTTTGGAAATCTAAGAATAGGGGCCCATCACCCTTGGATCAGTGGCAAAATAAAATTAGAAGGCTGCGATGTTTTCTTTGAGGATGAGTTAGGAATTTGGTGTCACAAAATAGGAACAAAAAACTAATTTGTTAGATAAGATAGATGTCTTGGACAAAAAGGCAGACACATCTCTGTTGTCACCTTAAGAGATGGAACTTAGACATCATCTCAAAAGGCAATTAACTAAGTTGCTGAGAGAGGAGGAGATTTACTGGCTCCAAACAATAAAAAACAACAAAGTTATTGCAAGGAGATGAAAATACTAAGTATTTTCATTTGGTGGCAAATGGCAGACATAGGAAAAAAATTGTACAACTAGAATAGGAAGAATGAACTATTGTTGGTGATGCGAACTTAAAAAATCATATAACTAAATACTATAAAGGACTATTCAGACTGCATACATAGAATTCTTTTTCATTGGACGAGACTTTGAGGTATGACATATCTCAAATGTCGAAGGAGGAGAATGAGGTATTGACGGCTCCATTCAGTGAGGAGGAAATTAAAATGGCAGTTTTTAATATGGAACATAACATGGCTCCTGATCTAGATGGTTTTTCCATAGAATTTTACCAGTTCTTTTGGGAGGTAATAAAGCCGAATTTGATGAGCCTTTTTTATGAATTCCATGCTAGGAGGTTGCATATTCATAGTCTTAATTTTGGGGTAATCTCTTTGCTACCAAAGATCGCTGAGGTGACCCGGATACAACAATACAAACCTATTTATTTATTAAATGTGAGCTTTAAGATATTCACGAAGGTGCTAAACAATAGAATTTTGAAAGTGACAGATAAGTTCATAGGTCCTTCGCAGACAACCTTTATTCCGAGCCGTTATATTATGGAGGGAATTGTGATCTTGCATGAAACAATTCATGAATTATAAAGGAAAATACAAGATGGAGTTATCTTAAAACTAGACTTCGAGAAAGCCTACGACAAATTAAAGTGGCCTTTTACGCAACACGTTCTCAGAATAAAAGGATTCTCACCTACTTAGTGTGAATGGATTTCAAAAGTCATGTTAGTATTACAGTAAAGGTCAATGGTGATATAGGATATTTTTTAAACTAGAAAAGGAGTGTGGCAGGGGGATTCGTTATCTCCAATTATGTTTAATATAGTATTTGATAAGCTGGTTGTTCTTATTTCACTAGCTAAAGAGGCTGGACAAATTCAAGGGGTTGTTCCGCACTTAGTAGATGGGGAACTTTCGGTCCTTTAGCATGCGGATGACACTGTCATTTTTATAGATGATGATCTAGAGAGGGCCAAAAACATGAAGCTTTTACTTTGTGCTTTTGAGCAGTTGTCTAGACTCAAGATCAATTTCCGTAAAAGCAAAATATTTTGCTATGGAACAGCCAAAGACAAACAAAATGAGTATGCACTCATTTAATTTTTAGGTGTGATATGAGATGGTTCCCTTTTAGATATTTAGGAATTCCTATGCATCATAGAAAACTCATGAATAAGGATTGGAAACATATTGAACATTTCAAAAAAGGCTAAATTGTTGAAGTAAGATGTTGTCTGTAGGAGAGAGACTTGTTTTGATTAACTATGTTCTAAGTAGCCTCTCCATGTTCATGTTCTCTTTTTTTGAGATACCTAGAGGGGTTCTGAAAAGGTTAGATTACTTTAGATCACAGTTGTTCTGGCAGAGTGATGACCACAAGAAGAAATATCGATTGACTAAATGGGAGGTAGTTTGTACACCAAAAAACAAGGAGGGTTAGGAGTCTTAAATTTAGATGTCCACAACAAGTGTCTCCTAAGCAAATGACTCTTTAAATTGTTAAATGGAGATGGGGTTTGGCAATGTTGCTTAGGAATAAATATCTAAGGGATAAAACCTTGACACAGGTTCAATACATGCCTGGAGACTCTCAGTTTTGGTCTGGCCTCATGAAGATCAAGGGAGAGTTTCTCTCGCTGGGCAAGTTTGATATAGGTGATGGATCTATTGACGGTCGTTAACGTCAACAATGTATAGTGAAATAAACATGAGAGAATGGTCAAAATACATGAAAACATAAAAGACTAGGGTGTTATCTGACGAATTTCACGAGCTTTGTTGAATTTTAATATTTAATATTTGCAGGGAGTTATGTAGAAAGGTGGAGAGAGATACCTAATTATTAAAAGAATTTTTGGAATTTTGTCGCGAGATAAATACTAGTATATTATAGAAGACCCCAGCAGACACTGGAACGAAGCGGAGGCCAAGTGCCTGCCAGGTGGGGCCAGTCAGCTAGGGGCTCTTCTCCCTCCTTCCACGAGCTTCTGGAGTATTCTTCTACTGACCTTGAGGATCAATCCTAGCCCTACGTGAAGTCGGTTTGATCCAATGTCTCGCGTGCGTCCCACCAGGGTATAAATACAGGGGTAGACCCCCTGAAGACATCAAGTCATTTGAAGATCAGTTCATCCAGAGCCAGAAACCCTAGATCATCAGAGTTCCTCTAGTTCATAGCTTTAGCATAGTTAGATCAGGTCTAGAGAAAGTTAAGCTGAGTCAACCTAGCTTGGATTCCTAGCGTGGAGTTTTGGTAATGTTCTAGTTCTCCACTCTTATTGTAATTCTGTCTTTGCACAATTATTGCAATGTCAACATTATTCTTCATCTTTATTACATTCTTGAATGCATCGTTCATTGTCTACTTCAATTCTAGTATAGTTAGGTTACTATTTTAGTTTGATTACATGTTCGTATAGCGCTCGTCTATTCGGCTATAAGATAAGTGGTATGCATTATGTAAGCGTGATGCTTAGATGCTTTGCATATCTACGGATGCCTCCAATTGTTCAGGGTCGTGTGGTAGATCGTGGGTGTGACTTTTATAGGCCCATTGAGTCCTCTGTAGTCCTCCTCCTGTGCAATGGATTATTGGTAGAGCAGCATTGTCTGGTTAAGGATATATTAGTATATCAGAGGTTTCTGAACTCAACTTCTCTTGTTCATGGCTCCATTGTGGTTGGGACATATGGTAGTATTACTTGACGATGATTATTAGTCATAGTAGCTTGACATGTAACTTGAATACTTAGAAATTATTCATCTAATATTCTGATTGGATTATATTATTAGTAATAGTTAGGGAGCTCGGAGTGTATCTACTTATTTATTTATGATGACTGATCATTACTTATCATATATATATATCTTTTATTACGTGTCTTATCCCTGTTATTGAGTAAGAGTGCATATCATTAGTTTACTCTCTTTATCATGAATATAAAGTTTATCAATACTCTATATAGAAGTTTAGCTAGACCTTCCCAGTGATAAAATTATAAATGACAACCTAGTAATACTCTAGGTAAAATGCTACAATGGTATAATTATTTGTCCGCTTATAAATGTTCTTAATTGTTCTTAATCTTAATTGATAATATCTTTATATCATTTATATTTCTGCCTATTCATATAAAATCATAGTGCCACTTATATACTTCTAAGCTTTATTTATTAGGGATGACAAACTAGTTCCATGCTAAGAAGTATAGGTAAATATAAAAGGTGACTAGTATTTAGAGACATGTTAATTTATTATCATATATTTTTAGCGCCGTTGCTATTTAGCGATTGCATTAATTAATGTCAACAGGGTCTCAAGTGCGATTTTGGAAGAACTCATGGATAAGATCGCGTCCACTAAAATCTCTCTTTTCTGCGCTTTACAATATTGTTAGGAAAAAAGTGTATCTGTAAGAACGGTGCTATCCACGACACCGTTAAATGTAGCATTTAGAAGATCTCTAGTAGATGTTATTTATAGGCATGGCAGGACGTGGTCGCCATGGTTGTGAATGTACAGTTAACAAACCAAAGGTATTATTTTGTGTGGGGGCTACATCAGAATAGATTATTTTCAGTGAAATTTATGTACAAAGCCTTATTGATAGGAGAAGCTGTACCTTATAATACTCTGACCTAGAAAATAAAACTACCTCTGAAAATTAAAGTCTTCGTGTGGTATCTTCATAAGGGGTTGTTTTAACCAAGGATAACTTAGTACGGCGACAGTGGCAAGGAGATAAGAAGTGTTGTTTCTATTCTTCAGACAAGTCTATACACCATTTACTCTTTGATTGCCATTTTGCTAAGTTTTGATGATAAATTGTCCAGGTTTCCTTTAATTTACCACTTCCACCTAGTGTACATGATTTGTTCACAAGTTGGGTGGAAGGGTTAAATAGGAAACTGAAAGCTCAGATTCTTATGGGAGCTAGTGCAATCTGTTGGGCATTATGGCTAACTAGGAATAATATAGTGTTTGACAAGGTCTTAGTACCATCTTTTTTACAGGCTATCTGATCAGATCTTAGTCCCTTTTGCAGAAGGAGGAGGGTCGCGAGATGATGAAAATGGGATGCAGGAAAATTGATACAACCGCGATGGAGGTGTTTGCATGGAGATTCGGCAATAGAATTGGTTTTTAGATGTGGTTTTTCAATTTGTTATGTTTTCTCATTTTGGCTTAAAACATCGTTTTTGAGTTTACTTGCCTTGCGAGACTCTTCTGTGTAAATAAGGAATAGCTATATGCATTGGTCAATGCAGAAACTGGGATATTATTAATATATTTCCCTTTCTAAAAAACACCTATTGTTAGGGTCTAAATATCATTTCATTGTTGACCCCACATCACAATGCCAAGTTTGTTCTGACAACATAGATAGTTATACTCTCCCCATCCCAGAAAGAAAGTCACCTAGGGGTTTGAGCCGGTCAAACTTTCTTAAATTTGATTAGGTTTATAGAACATGTATGCAACGTTTGTGTCTTCAAATAAACTTATTATAAAAATATATTGAATGAATAATCTAATCATACTTATTATGTATCCTAAATATTAATAATTCTCTTATATATATTTGGTCAAAGTTGAAAAAAATTGACTTCTTAGAAAATGAGAATTATAGTTTTGCGGGATGAAGGGAGTATCTTTTAATAAGTTTTGCTCGACTATGTAATATAATATAAATATTCTGACCATTCTGCACAACGGAATTGAGACGTGATAATGGTGTAATTTTCTCTAAATATGTATGTTGAGTGTTGACTGATCCTTAAGTCCATTTTGCTGTGTAATTAATTGTACTATCCTTTGCCTACTCACTTAATATGGAATTTATTCTTCACCCACTACTCAGCTAACCTTGGTGGCATTATATCGATGATCTTACCCTCGTCTGGACCTTTAAATAATCCAGACTCCATTCCTTTTTACAACCTTGGCATCATATTGGTTACTCTTATTTGCTCATTTCATTGTTTTCAATGAACAGTCTAAGAAAAGAAGAGTTCGTGAGAAAACAAAGATGAACAACTTTAAGAGTAGAAGGCATCAGGAGAGTATGCACAGGAAAGGTGGCGTGTTTCACTGCCAGGTGCGTGGATGATCTATCTGATAGTTCCGAGGTCGTTCGACCTTGAGTCTACCGGTTTTTTTTAAGTAAAACTTCCGTTGCATCACAAACATGTTACATGCATGTTACAGAGATGGGGATCTTCTTACCCCAGTCGTCGTCTTGTAGCATATTACAAGTTGGATGATGCGCAAGTGCCTGACAAGAAAAAAGACATAAATTCAAGATGCTTGCTCATTGTGCCTTCTTAGAAGGCTATCCGCTATCTTTCTATGGATCTTATGTACTGTGTAGTTTTTTGCTCGGATAATATCCTATATTTCAGCAATGATTGAATGTATGACCAATATACAAGATGAGTGCGTGGCGATTTAACAAGTACAACGGAGGCCAGCACTTGTCAGTTAAAAGAGTTGCGTCTTGCAGATTGAGAGCTACCAGTTAGCTTTCAAAAAAACAAAAAAGAGGTGCATTAGCTTCAGCCTCCAATGGTTCGAATAGGCTCAGATGCACAACGTGTGCGCGCCGGTGCAGACAGCGATGAGGTTGCGCAGCAGTGGAGTGCCAAGTGCCCATTTGAACGTGGCAACTCTTCCTGTCGCCCTAGCCGCGGATGCAGATGGCCCTCCTCGACTTGTGCGGCAGCCGCCTCGATGACGCGCTCGACGCCATGGCGTGCCTTCGCCACGGAGTCCCCCAGGAACACCACCTTGCGCCTCTACACCGCCGCACTTTGCCATGTGCTCAGCCGGAAGCAGGACGGGGCCTGCTGGCTCCGCGACGCCGCGGTGCCAGACTTCTCCCGCCCCGAGCACAAATTGCTGTTCGTGGAGGCCGTCCTCGTCACGCTTCTCTGATGCGCGTCCTGCCCTGCGTGCGGCGCGGTCTGGAGCTACGCGGGCTCGCCGGCTCGGGAAGGGGGCAGCGGGGTGGCATAGGGAGGCGCGGCCTGAGGGCCGCAACCGCCGGCGTCATGCTCCCGCCCTGATCCCGTCTGCCGTGTGCCGTGACGGACAGCAAACGGAAGAGATGAGCAGAGACCGTGTCTGCTCGTGAGGAGATGAGAGAGGAGGGGATAATAAGGTGATGGAGGCAGGGGTAAAACAATACTTCCTCCATCCCAAATTATAAGACGTTTGACTTTTTTTTGACACTAAGTTTGACCACTCATCTTATTCAAAAATTTGTGCAAAATATCACTGCTTTTGTCATGGCTTACTTTATTAATAAAAGTTCTTTGAGAATGACTTAAATTTAACTATGTTTGCAAAAAAAAAGATAAGTGGTCAAAATTGGGATCAAAAAAGTCAAACGTCTTATAATTTGGGATGGAGGAAGTAGCCCACTCTGTATCTCTGCCGTCTACGGCCATGCCAAGCTGAGCGATGCAATTCAAGCTCCGTGCTATCACATATACGCAGATACCCTATTCAAATAAATGTGTGAATTGTGTGGATGCTTTTCTTTTTGTCACGGGATCTTCTTTAATTGGGTTCAAAATCTAGCCTTGCTAAAGTCAATATACCTAATTTCGTTCATCTGTAAGATCGACAACAAATGTAATGTCAGTTTCGTTCCCAACTCATCACAATTATTGTTCACAAGAGTTTGCCAAGTAGCATAATTGGGCTGAGTCCTTAAATATATTTGTTATTGCCTCTTGCTTCCCGGAATACTATGCAGTGGGGGGTATGTTGAGCTCATGCATTGTTTGGCTGGCACCTGAAGAATGGCTCAGATGTGGTTTTGTTCAAGGCCTTTATCTGGGTTTGAATATTTGAAAGGGCATAGTATGATGGTGGCTCAAAATAATATTAGTGTTATGCTCCATTATTTTCTAATGTCGTATCTATTATTGAATACATGTTTTTATTGTTGGTCATCATATCGTATCATGTGTGTAGATCTCCTGCATATCTATTATTGCATACATGTTTTTTTGAGTGATGTCGTATTTTCTTATCCTTCTTCTATAGCCAGCATATTAAAATTCTGTTATTTTTCATAGATAAAGGTCTGGTCATTAATTGATTGGTGTTATTTTGTCATTGTTACCCAGGATGTTCTCACATGGTTAGTAATATTGGTCTTGTGCTGCTACCATTCTTCTATGGCACAGTACGCCTCTGCGCGGTTGGAGAGGAGCTCAGCGAGGGCGCTGTTTGCTCGGGATCTCGGTGCAGAGGCGATGGCTGTAGTGGCAAGGAAGGAGGCTGATGGTGGTGTGGCCGGGTGAGGAAGGAAGTGGTCGTGGCCAGCTAGCAGGGGTTAACCCTTGTGACAAGAGAGTTTATTGTCTTTTGGTTGTCTTGTCCTCGCTCTAAATCTATGCTTGATTACTAAGAGATATTCATTGGTCGTTTGATTTGCAGGCAATATACTAGTACTCTCTTTGTCCAAGAAAACATGCAACAATGAGTTGCATGTCAAATAAGTTGTTCACGTTTGACCAAGTCTTCAGTAAATAATATTTATATTTATGACTCCGAATTAATTTATTATGAAAATATATTTCATATTGGATCTAATGATATTTATTTGATGTTATAAATATTTATAGTTTTTTATTTATAATTGGTCAAACATGGTATATTAAACACATGGTACTGTACTAGAATTGCATGTTTTCCTAGACGGAGGGAGTATACCGTAATAAGCCTAGGCAAAATACCCGATACGCATTACTCATACCCAAATTACCTGAACCCGGACCCGAATTACCCGAACCCGAGGTACCCGATCCCAAATTCGGATAGCTATTTTGATTACCCAAAATTAGTTTGGGTAATTCGGGTAATATCCCCCGGTATCCAAACTACCCGAACTACCCAAAGATTTATTTCTGTCTTTGTATTTATCATGTGTTGTTAGTTGAACACTTTCACTTGTCACTTTATTAGAATATAATTCTCTCTATTTGAACGAGTGACTGTAATATATTATTCTCTGCAAACTGCTGTTGAAATTCTATACAAATTGCTGCTGAAATTTAGTGTAGTTTGTTGTTTTCCATAAATTTAGGTATATCGGGTAATACCTGAACCCGAACCCGAATTATCGGGTACCCAAATTTATGGGTAATGTTTTTTCAGAGCAAAAATCGGGTAGCAGTTTTCATTACCTGAATTTTGAATTACCCGAATGCCCAGGGTTATACCGTAACACTTGAAAAAAAAAGAACAAAATTGAATGAAAAAGGGAAGCTTGCAAGGTCAACCATGGGCCCATGCCCACCAACCAGCACCAGCTGGGCTGCTCCGATCCGCAGGCCCGTTACTTTCCGCAGTGGGCCTATAGGCTGGCCGATCTCCTCCCTGGTGGTGGTGGAGTCGACCGACCGATCGACCGAGCTAGATCTCCACGACTCACTTTCGCAACCGTTCGCCTCCCTCTCGCGTGACTTCATTCCCGGCGGCGACGGTGGGCGAGCGGCGGCGACCTCGGGCCCTTTGCCGGCGACGAGCACCCACCAGGTACGCACTTCCCTCCCATTCCCGCTGTGCGGAACCGACCACCCCAAACCCTGTGTAAGCTATTTGCGTCTGGATCTGGCCTCACTTACGCGCTTGTGTTCCGCCCACGCAGGATCCCGATCGTGCTACAACGGCTCCTATCCATCCGCCATGGTAAGATCCGCCCCTCTCCTCCGTGATCCTATGATCTGTGCCCTTGTGTTTTGGGCCGGGCGCGCTGCTCATGCGGGTTCCTGTAGATGGTGGTCACGATCTAGCGCTGCACTGGATCTCGTTTGAAATCTGAAGCTTTTTTCTGTGCGCTTTTGTAGATTAATTTCGTGCTCTTGATCAGCCGCCAGGGCAAGGTGAGGCTCACCAAGTGGTATTCTCCGTACACCCAGAAGGAGAGGACCAAGGTCAGTATTCCACACTGCTCTGTGCGATAACTCGTGTAATTCAGTCCTGGTTGCTCCGTGTTGATCACTGGCAGTGGGTGCTAATTTCTGCAAGAGTTATGGTTGCTCTGTGTTTATCACTGGCAGTGGGTGCTAATTTCTGCAAGAGTTATGGTTGCTCTGTGTTCATCACTGGCAGCGGGTGTTAATTTCTGAAAGAGTTAAAGAGTATGCATGCCAATCTGTGTCAGGACTTTGCAGCCATGACTTGTTCCAACAAATCGATATTGCATTAGAAGTGAATGGATAGTGGCCGTTTTGTAATAAGTTTGATGTACAGTATGCGTGTCCGTTGCCAACTTCTAGGATCCAGCACCCGTGTTTCCGTACAGACTCTGATGTATGTTTTTTGTTATGTAAACTTGAATATGTATTCATTCATGTTGTTTTTTCTCTTGTTGTATTTGGTAATTTATGGTTTTGTGATATCATATATCTGCTACCACTAGTATTATAGAGCAGCAGGCAGTGAGAAGTGACAATATTATCTTAAATTCAATCATCTGAACAAATTCCCATTTCTCCTACTCGTTGCCCCCTTGTTTCTTCCTCTAACGTGTTGTTGGGTAACAAGTGAGTAGGACCCCATGTATTTTCTCATCAATTTGATGAATTCATATAGGACTCCCCCTATTACACAGACTGTTGGAAGGGTTCTGCTGTCTTCCATCAAATATTCTGCTTTTCACCGGGTACTCGGTTTCAAGTACCCATGGATTTTTTAATATTTTTTTACTATTTTACTGCCTTCGTATAATTCTGAAAAAACAAGTTTTCTAGAGGTCATTAAATCTTTTCTTTGTGAGGTGTATTGCTGAATGCTTGTATATTAAATTTGCTACTCATGTTCAAAAGGTTATTCGTGAACTCAGTGGACTCATTCTTACACGAGGGCCCAAACTATGCAACTTTGTTGAGTGGAGAGGTTACAAGGTCGTATACCGGAGGTATGCTTCAGCAGTGCCGTTGAGTTGTACTGTTTGTTTCATTCTCTCATAGGTTATGCGGCTTTTGTAATATCTGCTTGCTAGCTATTGATGTGACTTTATAACTTTATATGGTGGTTAGGTATGCCAGCCTGTATTTCTGCATGTGCATTGATGCTGATGACAATGAGCTTGAAGTCCTTGAAATTATCCATCATTTCGTCGAGATACTGGACCGCTATTTTGGCAGTGTGAGTGTTTTAGTATTCAATTTCATAATTAAGATTAAAGATTCATGCTTTCATGTCATCATTTTGACTGTTTCCTCTACGAATTCTTTAGGTATGTGAACTGGATTTGATATTCAATTTCCATAAGGTAACCTCTAATGCTTATCAACACTGAGGACCTGGGATTGGATTTAGTCTTTGGCAACTTTGTGCTATCTTCTGATCACGCTTATGGGTGCGTAGTCATATTCATCAGTCCCAGTTTTCCATTTATGCAGGCCTACTACATACTGGATGAGATTCTCATCGCTGGTGAACTTCAAGAATCTAGCAAGAAGAATGTTGCAAGACTTATTGCTGCACAGGCATGCAATCCTCACATTTGACTAACTTGTCTTCTTGTATTTGCTTGAAAATTCAATATTTTTCACAATTACTCAGGACTTTCAGTGTGTTGCATGAGATTTTGGTTGCTTGTGCCTTGCTGTGGTTTAATTCTTTTACCCTGTGATTCAGTAGGGGATTCTTAAATAGCATTCTAACACCTTTGATGTGCTTACTGACTTCCTATTTTCTGTTTCCTATTGAAGTAAAACTTGTGCATCAATTAAGGCACAAAACCTGCTTCATTCCCTATATCACACACATATCCAGTACTCTGGATAGAATGCTGTACTTTATGAATTAACCGCTGTTAGAAGTGCATGATCTTTTTATCCTAACAAACTTCTTTCTGAAATATGAATTGTGCAGGATTCGTTAGTCGAGGCTGCTAAAGAGGAAGCCAGCTCCATAAGTAACATCATTGCTCAGGCTACAAAATAAAGTTCTTCACGACTCTAGTGCCTGCCCCTTTGTTCTATCTTCTCATTGTTATTATACAGCAACTGTAATGCACTGGACTGACAGTCCATTTGCTCTGCTCATGTTTTCTATGGAATAAGGATTTGAAGACTGACAGTCCAGGTCATTTAGAATGAGCGTGATGTGTATACATTGTATGTGTTCCGTTGCAAGTAAAGTCACGATTTTCAGGATTTGCTCAGGCATAGTTGTAAATTCCTGATGTTACAAGTGCATATTTTTTCTCAACCTCATTGATTGTTTATTGTGTTCTCCAATGTCCGAAAACCACTGCAAGTTGTCTGTGTTGTGATGCTTTATTTTCCAAATTCGTGCTTGTAGCGCCTGTGTTAGGGTTGAAATTTGGGTGGCTATACTATATTTGTAAGCTGCTGTGCTTGCAAACAGATTGGTGCTGGCTTTTCACTGTAGTGAATTCTGGTGGTCTACGCCTGGTGATCTAAGCGGAGTACTATCTTTCCCGTACCGGCAGTTCTTACAAACCTAGGTGAATCATTCTATTCTTTTCTCCCCAACTTTTCTTACTATTAGGCTCTACACCATCGAAAGATGGGTACTTCTTTCTTTTAAGATGCCAGGCTTAGCAATGAGCTACTCCTATTAGCAATGGTTAAAGAGGATATATTATAGGTTGAGAATGGAGGGCCAATACTGTAGCTTGTATGTAGGAGCACCGCTCGTTGAGCACGATCAGCGCAAGTGGAGAAGCTGTTTCTGGCTCACTGCAATCTAGAGCTACCATGATTCAGAGCTAGCCGTCAGCTGTTCAGCCACACGTTGGAGAAAAGGATGGCGCGCATGAATTCTGGACAACTTGGAAGCAATGGCTGACAAGGAGCCTTCCAATGGCTGACCAGGAGTGCCGCGGCTCACTTGTTGACTGTAATTATCGGGAAATGCCAGTTCGTCTGTCTCCCTTCCTTTTTTTCCCCCACCTGTGGGACTGCCCTGGTTCACGTTTCCAATCCTGTACGAGCTGCAACCGATGGTGGTAAGCTACATCAGGCTATGTGGTACCAGAAGGCACAAGACTGTCATTGTTATTGATTATGTTCTCTGGTGATGAAAAACGATTAGAAGTTACACGCACGAAAGCATTTTTACGTCAGTTTTTGCAAGAAGACTACGCAGTACGCCATTTGAACAGTTATGTGGATGCAAATCATTGTTGATTCCTGTTATGTATGACTACAAGCAACTGCACAGTTTTTTTATTGTCGTTTTGCTCGCTCAATTTGGTCTATCATAAAGTAGGCCTCACAGATGTATGTTTCAACTTCACAGCATCTCACACATGTTTAGCATTTAGCTATGGGGAGGGAATGACAAAAGACCTCAAACTGCTAGTCTTGTTGGGGTTGGTCGTAATATGTTTGTCAGTTGTCACCCCACCTTATTAGATCATAGTTACATCTCACTTTATTCATAAAATACTTTCAGCTATCCAGAGTTTAACTCCATGGAGCAATGGAGTACCAAATACTCTGAGACACAATTTCTCACGTAGTGTACACCTAAACATATTATTTTAGGAGTTGGTTTGAGGTCAATTACTGCTAGTTATTTCTGAGAAAAATAAAAAAATTCAATATCTACCATTTGTTATTTGGATTTCGACAAGCAAAATATCAGAACAGTAAGTTCTTAATATATTTTTCTATATAGCACAACAGATATGTAAATGAAAATGAACTCCAAAATTAACAAATATGATTAACAATGGACTCCATTACTTATCATGTTCTTGGGAGTGTGACACAGGTTCATCAACAAACACTGACTCCCACTCCCAACTTAACTCAACAAAATGAACTGACCTTGAACTGACCTTCACCACATAATCTATATATCTAGTACACCTGGCTCCACAACTCAGCTTTCCTGTCTATATGTACATACATCTCGTCTTGCTCCTTTTTGGGTTGATATATATCACACATGTGCTTGATCAAAATTTCACATCTTACATGCATGATAAGAAAGTGATGTATTTGCTCAAGGGAATTGCAGAACAATTTTGTAATGGAAGGCATCAGGATAACTTTCATAACATAGGTAATCTATGTATGCATCCCCAGTTCCCGTCGGAACCCCACCGGCGGCTCTCTCCTGTCCGGCGTCCTCCTCTTCGGTGCCAGTTGCGTGGCCGACGCCTTCCCACTCGTTGCCGGACGTGGAACAGGATCTGGCATGTGGCCACCGATCCAGCTCGGTGCGAGTGCCAGATGCGGACCACGAAGGCGGCCACCGATCCAGCTCCAGCCCAGTCCCAGACGCTGCACAGTTTCAAGCGGGCGATGACCGTTCAGGCGACTCCAATGTGAAGACATAGAAGGATGTGGTGGACTCCAGCCTGGTGCCGGACGCAGTACAGTTTCAGGCAGGAGAGCATCGTTCAGGCGACTCACAGTTTCAGGCGGGAGAGCATCGTTCAGGCGACTCCGATGTCAACTGTTCTTAACATGAAGGTTCTCCCGTTAGTTTTTTTATTTCTAATCACAGGTCGATCTTAGCCTGTAGGAGGATTTTCGTTGGACCACAGCATGTACGGATCTTCCAACAACGTCTTCATTTCAGTTTCAGTTCGGCGAGGAGCCACAGTTTGGCTGGCTTGTATGCCGAGAATTCTCCAAATTTCATCAAAGGACGTCATGCATCTCTTGTTTACCCATCGCTTGGCCTTTCACCTGCAGTGTCAGACGGTGTACAGTTAACATCGTTTGAAGACACTGGTGATGCAAAAGTCCGGCTGTGCAGACCGATCAACAGTTTGAGATTGAGCGTCAACAGTCCTCACCTTTTGTTTCAGAGATGCCGAACGAAAATGTTTAGAGGAAAAGGCGTCTCACTCCTGATGATACTGCAAGTTTGGCACCTGACAGCGCCAACTTGTGTCAAGGGTCTTGCAATAGACCGACAGAGGCCATCTTCACAGGATCCACTTCGATGAGTGCTAACCAGGTCTCATCTTCACCGATCAGTATAGGGAAAATTTTCTCAACCTCATTGATTGTTTATTGTGTTCTCCAATGTCTGAAATACTGCAAGCTGTCAGCGCTGTGATGCTTTATTCTCCTAATTTGCGCTTGTAGCGCCTGGGAACGGTAGGGTTGAAACTTGGGTGGCTATATTTGTAAACTGCTGTGCTTGCAAACAAATATCAGTATTTCTGGATTGATTGGTGCAGGCTTTTTACTGTGGTGAATTCAATATGTGCACAGTCGAATAACTCCCCACTAATTTCAGTCTGCTCTCCGCCTGGCCACATAAAACAGGCATTATTTCTCACCAATATCTCCACTACACGAAGTACCATCTTTCCCGTAGTCTGCCCCCTTATATATGTTGGAGCACAAACATGGGGTTGAATCATTCTATCCTTTTCTTCTCTTCAACTTTTCTTACAATGGATCTACACCTACACCATCCAAAGATTGGCAGTTCTGCCAGTCTTAGCAAAGAGCTACTCCTATTAACAATGTTTAAAAAGGAAATGTTATAGGTTGAGAATGGAGGGCATCGGGAGAACCAACCCTGTAGGGCAATTGGGAGAACCAACCCTGTTGCCTGTAGGTAGGAGCACAAGATGTCCAGACCGCGCCACACAAGGAGGCTATGCAGTACACCATTTGCACAGTTATGTGGCTGCAAATCGTTGTTGATTCCTGTGATGTATGACTACAAGCAACTGCACTGTTCTTTTTATTGTCGTTTTGCTCACTCAATTTGTTCTATCATAAAGTAGGCCTCACGGATGTATGTTTCAACCTCACGGCATGTCACACATGTTTAGCATTGAGCTATGGGGAATGAAAAAAGACCTCAAACTGCTAGTCCTGTAGGGGTTGGTCAAAACTTATAACATGTTTGTCAGTTGTCGCTCACCTTAGATTTCAACCAGTGTGTTCCTCTCCAATTGCAATGATTTCTGTTTTTGTCCATAGATTAGATACCCTGCTTCACTATTTTTCCTATTTTGGCCTGAAGTTTACTTCTGCATCGGTTTGAGCCTGTAGTCTTGCACAATAAGCGCGATGGAAACAAAAGATGCGATCGAAGAGGACCAACACGTTTAGCAGGAGCACAATGGTGCATAATCAGCGATAGATATACCTAGGCTTGGATTGAGAGAGAGAGAGAGAGAGAGAGCAGAAATGCATCACAAGGAGGATTATGTGACTGATTGGCATAATTAGTGTATTGGAAGACCAGAGACAAAGAAAAAACTATTATATTTTTAGAAAGAGCAGCAAGAGATTTGCTGCAATTATATTACAAGGAAGGGAAAAATCTGTTTTGATGAACCTGATCTTACTCTCCGGATATGATGATGTTAGGAGATCTGTTATTCTTGTCTTTAGCAAGAAAATCATATTAAAATCCACCTCTCTGTTTTGTTTTCTTCCTCATGCTTTCGAAACAACAACCATTAAGGAGCATCCATGAACCCATGATTCAGTGTAAGTTCAATCCTTTTTGTTAAGGAAGATGTGTCGCAATGAGAATGCATGGAATGTGATGTACAATGCTTATAATTGCATGAAAATGAGTGGAGATGCAGTAAACGGGGCCAGGAACACAAAAAACAAGAAGTACAGTCAGATCATAATTACAACTCACTTTATTCATAAATTATGTTCAGCTATCCAGAAATTAGTTCCATTGAGCAATGTTGACACTAGTTTTCATGTTAAAGTTCAAACCACATTTTCGAGTGCCAAATACTCTGAGACACAAATTCCTATGTAGTACACCTAACATATTATTTTAGGAATCTTTTTGAGGTCCACTACTGCTAATTATTTCTGACAAAAAATTTTTAAAAAAAATCAATAGCCGCCATTTGTTATTTGGATCTCAACAAGATCAAGATCAGAACAATAAGTTCTTGCAATTTTTTCTATATAACACAACAGACATGTAGATGAAATGAACTCTGGAAAAATTAACAACTAAATATGAGCATCAACACACCAGGCTCCATTACTTATCATGTGTTCTTGGGAGTGTGACACAGGTCATCAACAAACACTGACTCCCACTCCCAACGTACCTATACAAAATGAACTGACCTTCACCACATAATCAACTGTACACCTGGCTCACAACTTACTACAGATCGTAGTGCCTTGGCACTCTTTTTATTATTTTATAATGTATCATTTAATAATGTACTCAGCTTTCCTCGGTCTATATATACATACATCTCATCTTGCTCCTTTTCAGGTTGTAATAGATATCACACATGTGCCTGATCAAAATAACACATCTTACATGATAAGAAAGTGATGTATTTGCTCAAGGGAATTGCAAAACAATTTTGTAATGGAAGGCATCAGGATAGCTTTCATGAGATAGGTAATCTATGTATGCAGTCACTGAATTCACTGAGGTTAGTGTGAACTTAGATCACAAGATGGAGCCAACGACATCGGGGCTGAAGTGCAAAAAAAGAAGAAGAAGAAAGATTGCATGAGAAAATTTGATATGGAAAAAATTGGAGTTTCATAGAAAAGAAAATGGGGACACAATAGTCAATAGTATAGCACCAGTCTTGAGGTTCTGCTACCGTTTTGCATATGGTTCTAACTTCTAAACTCTAATTAGCATCTACATTTTGCAGGACCAGCAACATGGTTGCAGAACAACGGAGGGATGGACTTAGTCTTCGAAGCCATGGTGTGGGTCCAGTTCAGGACGGGGAATTCTAAGATGGTCTTGATCGGATACTGGCTCTCAAGGTGTGTGTCTGTGCTTCGTTTTGGTGAACACGGTAGCTGAAAAGCACCACCTGACGCTATGCATCAGATATGTCCAAGGACGACACCAAGGCATTCCCAGTTCCAGGTCATTAACATTTGAAGCCAACAAAACTTTCCAACCCATCAAGATCTTGTTGTCGGCAGCAGATTCCATAGTGGAAGGTTGTCCTTCTTAGCTACATCAAACTCTGGCAATGAAAGACATAAAATCTATGGTCATCTTCGTTCTGACCACATGATCATCTTGTATGTCTCTCATTGTGTCTAAACAAGCGTACTAGTGGGTTTGTTTCAGCAAAGCCCTTAAGCCTACCTTTCTTCTTCTTCTTGAGACAAGGGAGTGTTCAAAATTTTGGCGAAATTTCGGTCGAATTTCGCGAAATTCGGTAATTTCGGTGGTGGCCGAAAGAAAACTCCGAAATTTTGTAATACTCTAATACATGTGATGTATAACTCTAGACTTGTATTTTTCTATTGATTATATTGTATATTCTTCTATTCAATAGATGTGTAGTCATAAATCATACTAATATTTATTTAGATCTAAACTTATTTAGAAACAACATACTTCATGTCCTAATCTTTAAAAAAAAATTCGGCGAAATTTCGGCCGAATTTCGCGAAATTCGGTAATTTCGGTGGTGACCGAAAATTTTGCGATAATGAAATTAAAATCACATGGGGAGGGAGATGGAATGTTCATGTTGTACATAGATGATATATAGATGAAAAAGGCAAAGACTCCAGTGCGAATACAAGGTTGACAAGTGCCCTTGTGTGTTTATTTTATGATGAGTGATTGTTAATGTAATCCACGAAGTAGGTTGAGTGGTGACTAACCCTACCATGGCGAAAGCTATGTGTGCGACATGTCTTTTGGCTTGTGTTGTGCAGATGTAGAGCTCGGATGCGGTGATCGTCGGCGAGGTGAAGGTCAAGGAGGACGTGCCGTGCCGACGGACCGGGAACGGTGAAGGACGGACGTGAGGCTTGGACCGAGGGACCCAGAGGCTGGATGACTAGCCGCGGTGGCTGACACTTGGGACATCGATAAGTGCAAGAAGACATGGGGAGTGACGGTGTTGACCGAGTTAAGACGGCGGACGTGCGGGTCGAGCGAGGCTCAGAGGACTTGGCGTGCCGGCCAGTTGAGGACGGCGGTGACACGTGTCGAGTGGCGGGGGACGCGTATGGAGTACGCTATTCGCGAGCGGGTTTGGTGGTTTGGGCCTCAAAACCATCGATGGCGGGTTTATGGGTTTGGGCCTCAAAACCCGGGCAGAGATTCCGAGGAGGAACGGATGGCACGTGGCGGTATCGGGGAGTTCGCGTCGAGACGAAGTTACTGATGAGGAGGCGCGGTGGCCGTCGGATGAAGATGACACCGGGTTAGACTATAACGTCCTTGGGCTAAGTGGTTTGACTCAATTATATCCAGGGATAAAACTGAGATTTTATAATAGCTCTGTTAAATAGGATGAGGGAGCCCCCATCTCCCTCACCTCTCTTTCCACTCTCATTTCAAGAGAGGTTAAAAATTTGTTAATTTTTTAGTGGTGTTTGTACTGAGATTTGGAGTGGGAATGAATGCCCAAATCCTCCTCTTACCTCTGGGTTCTTATTTGAAGCTGTGATTTTCGTTCTTCATTTTTCCTTATTTTCGTGCTTAGCTACGATTTGATTTTTCTGGAGTTTAGGTTAATCCCAGGTGATGATTTCTTGGAGATAAGTTCGTGCTAGGTTGAATTTCATCTGTGCTAAGTTTGAGAGCAATTCCTTTTGTTTTCACTGAGTTCTAGTCGATTTTGTGGCCGCCCCTTTTTCTGGTTCTTCTGTTCTTGCGGTCGGTCTCCTGTTCGAGTCTGTAGTGATGCTCGTGCAAGCCTGGAGCACTGGTTTCGTCGACGAGATTCTAGCCGTCGTATCTATCTTGACCGGAGCTTGCTAGCACGTCCCAGAGCAGGCCGTGGCCGATTAGCTGTTGCGCCCGTTCTTTCTTGTTTCCTGTTCGCGCTTGCAGCGCTCGCTGCTCTTCTTGCAGGTTTGCTGGCTTTCTCCGTTCGTCGCGTGCAGTGCGGAGCAGACTCCGCGAGTGTGTGCTCGGACGCTCGGTGTTCTTCAGGTTGTGGATTTCTTGAGCTGTGCTCAGCGCCGAGCGTTCGTCCAGCACCGGCCGGTGCTCGCTCGTGGGCCCAAGAAGTCGTCGGTCTGCTCACAGCAGAAGAGCAGCTTACCCAGGCAGTGATTGACCGAGGCCCCTTTCAGAGCTGAGCGCTTCCTCCATTCTCTCTGTTATGGCCTTGTTTAGTTCACCCATTCGATGAAAATACTGTGCCGAATCACTGTAGCACTTTTGTTTTTATTTGGTAATAATTGTTCAAACATTGATTAATTAGGATCAAAATATTCATCTCGCAAAGTACAATAAAACTGTACAATTAGTTTTTGATTTCATCTACATTTAGTACTCCATACATGTGCCGATATTTTGATGTGATGTGAAATCTTCTTTTTACATAGTGGAATTTAAGGTGAATTTGGAGAAACTAAACAAGGCCTATATTGGTTACCTGGCTTCTGTTGCCGTATGTACAGGTTGGTACAGGTTGATGCCGTCGGTGCAGGTTGGAGCAGCATCGTGTGCTGCTCAGCGGTGAGCAATTCGGCCGAGGCTCTCTGTCTGTCCAGTACGTGCTCTCGTGATTGTTTCTTGCTTGGTCAAATGAATTTTTCTTTACAACAGTGAAGTACTACTCCAAGGTTTCATTAGCTCATCATTGGAGCATTAATTTTAGAGTAGTATTCATAGTTGTGAGATTATTTCGATCACTCCCTCTGGCTGCTGGATTTTGTGGGCACAGTGTAGTGCATGAGCAGACCCGTGCCAGTTCTCATCTCTCTATTTTTTCCACGTGAATTTCCGGTCCTTGCTCTCCATATTTCCAGCCTATTTTCTGGCTTGAATTTTTGTCTTGTCCATTGTATGCGCTCTTAGAGCAGGTACAATAATGGGCTTATAGCCAAGCTAATGCTGATGTGGAGGAGAGAAGGGAGGAGAGAGATGAGAGCTTGGCTCTCATGCAAGCACCAAGCTGGGCACGGAAGCATAGGTATTAGTGGGCCCAAATAGCAAGTGTTGTGAGGAGAAATAGGAGAGAGAAACTTTTTAAAGACAAATAGGAGACACTTATTGTATAACTTGGCTCTTATAGCTTGTCTTATAGCCAAGCAACTTGGCTGTATTATTGCCCTTGCTCTTAAGCTCCGTTTCACGTTCCGTCTTTTGCGTTCGCTTTGTGGTGTCCCACTGTATTTCTAGGAACATCCACTCACTCATTTGGGTCGAGGACATCATTTTGTTTGCTTCGCGTGATTGGCAGTGAATTTGGGACGGTGGCCGAATATTTCGCGAGAAATTTTACGGCTTTCATTCACCTCCTCTCATCACCGTTTTTCGGTCCTTCATCCAGGCATCTGCTATCTGACCTTGCACGGCAACCAGCAGCTCCAGAGCCGTGCATCTTCCTTGCATGCCATTTGCAGTCTTGGGACTTGGGAACGAGGGCGCCAACCGCCAAGGATTGGAACATGACATCGTTGTGATGCTTCCAAATGTTCCAGCAATAAAGGAAGAATAAAGCGGTAGAAGTGTTGCGCTGGGATCTTCATTGGACAGCGGATCGACACAAGGGAGACTACCAGAGAAGCTACTTGAGATGTCAAGGGAAGCCTAGAGTGTATTGGATTTGGATGTGGAGCACTCGAAAAGGAGATGGTCCTTTGCTTCATCATCCATAGAACAGATATGACATTTGATGCTGCCGACACTCGACAATGGTTTTCATCACCAAGTTTGCTCTGCACTGTGGATCAGGATTTTACCCAACCACATGTCACTGAACACATCGCTAAAGGGCAGTTTCCTCCCTGGCAAAAATTTAAACAGGTCATTTTATTGAAGATTTATGTCACAACCAACAGGCAACAGCTAGGTTGCATTTTTAATCGGATCGACAGCCCAGTGCATGACTCTCTAGCTATGACTCTCTAGCTATGTGCTTAGTTGGTCAGCAACGCGACTCACCCAGCGTGGAATCAGGGTGCATAATAAGTCATGGAATGGAACTCAACTCATTCTCGCATTAACTAGTAGTGCAGGGGAGTCACATGTTGTCCTTGCTAAATTCATTTGCTATTAGGCCCTGTTTAGTTACCCAAAAATTTTTGCAAAAATTTTCAGATTCCCCGTCACATCGAATCTTTGGACACATGCATAAAGCATTAAATATAGATAAAAAATAAAACTAATTAAACAGTTTAGACGAAATTCACGAGACGAATCTTTTAAACCTAGTTAGTCCATGATTGGATAATATTTGTCAAATAACAACGAAATTGCTACAGTAGCGTTTCCCAAAAATTTTCGGGAACTAAACAGCCCCTTATTGCATTTCTGACTCTAGTCTAGTCCTCTACCCGTAGTTAACATAGAAACAGTTTCTCTGACCTAGCTATCAATGTGAATGATCCACCATGACTCAGATGTCAGAGGATCCTAGTTCAGAGAACATTTTACTCCTTTACTAGTAGCTCGATCACCTGGATTGGTGATGACTCTGTATCTATATACTCCCTCCGTCCCAGAAAAAGTGTCGTTTTAGGTTTTTCAGACATCGTGTTTGACCGTTCGTCTTATTCAAAAATTTTATGCAAATTATAAAATAAATAAATCATTATTGAAGTATCTCTAATGATAAAATAAGTCATAACAAAATAAATAATATTTATTAAAATTTTTTGAATAAGACGAACGGTCAAACACGATGTCTGAAAAACCTAAAACGACACTTTTTCTGAGACGGAGGGAGTATGCATGATCTCTTCTTGCTCCTTCTGATTTTCTATATTACACGTACGTAGGGTAGTGCAGTCAAAAGCCGTATGTACATCCATCTTCCCTAGAGCACACTGGCATGAATAATTTGGCACCTCTGCGCTTGCCATTTCGCCAATGCAACGCAACACTTGCGGAATAATCAGGTGTGCGCGATGGTGACCTAGCATGGGAACCGGCACGTGCTTGGCAGGAGCGATAGGCAGGACCACCTGATTCTTGCAACGGAACTCAAATCATTTTCGCATTGCATACGATCCATGATTTTTCTCGTAAAGCAGGGCATTTATGTTGTTGCTAAATTTAAGTTTTGCTATGGTTGCACCCGATCCTCTCTAGACCTCTATCCGTAGTTAATATAATATGCACGGAAATAATTTTTCCAGCATAACTACACCTTACATATATCAGCGACCGATTCGTCATGGCATAATGTCACAGGATCCCACTCCCAGTCCAGTGAACATGTAGGCTCCTCTACCAATAACTAGTCAGCTCATCACCTGGATTGGTTTCTATATAACATATGCATGGTCTCTCTTCTTCTTGCCCCTCCTTATTTTCTATAGGAGGAACCTGCAGCACGCGAGTGAGGGATTGGCTCCCAGTCCAGTGAACATGTAGGCTCCTCTACCAATAACTAGTCAGCTCATCACCTGGATTGGTTTCTATATAACATATGCATGGTCTCTCTTCTTCTTGCCCCTCCTTATTTTCTATAGGAGGAACCTGCAGCACGCGAGTGAGGGGTTGGGGGGGGGGGGGGGGGGGGTTGCGCCCTGTTCGTTTGAACTTATCAGCCATGATACAGTGTTTTTCTCTCACAACAAATCAGCTTCAACCGGCTTATCGGTCGTAGAAACCATCAGCCGAACAGGATTGCAAGGTCATTTTGGGAATGGAAGGCATCGTGATAACCCATATAAGGAACACATTATATGTTGGCAGTCTTCATAAGTTTGCGCTATATATGCTGCATTAATTAATAGGCAAGATATAAGGACTCTTGTCTAACCAATCGTCAGCAAAAAGCTGTCTTCGGGCCATCTCCAAGTATGCCATTTTGTAGCCATATGTTTATGTGTGCGTTTAGTCCGGGCCTGGTAGCATTGTGTTGTATTTTTTTTCTTTATATGACAAAGCAGTCTTAATTTAGGCAAAGCGTCAGGAAGTTGATACCAAGACTTCAGATTGGTGAGCTCAGAAGATGAATGACAAAGTTGTCTTCTTCATTGCAGTGTCTATGGCCCTCAAATGGATGCTGACAAAGTTGTCTTCTTCATTCCTGAGATAATGAACTCAAGGTAGGATACGAGCAATATAATGGTTCAATAAATATTCAAATATCTAATGTATTCAAACGGGGCTCTTGATGAATAGTTAGAGCTACAAGGTAGGAGATTCGCCTTAGCAATAATGAGTAATCAAACCAGACTCTGGCTCGACATTATGACAGAAACACACAAACAAGATGCACACATCAATTACATGAAGCGTCACCAATGTTCATTTAGACTGTAGCATCAATGATACCGACTAGGAAGGCTTGAATAGACAGGTTCAATTAAAATTCACAGGACTAGGTAAAATCTAATAATTACTACAACAAGATAGCTCCTATTTGTACTATCTAAGCATTATGTCAAGGTTTTGCAACTTAGGGTGATAAGCAACAAACCAATTTCTAGGAATGTAAAGAACTCAAAGTAAGTTGTATGGAATGAAACTGAGCTCAAGATATCAATGACTTGATAGAACCAGTACACTCGAATTTAAGTACTCAACTTGGTATGGGTGATCGTCTTTTCTTTATTCATTCTAGGATTTAATGGTACTATTGTTTTAGGGCTAGATGACAGGCTATGGTGAATTTGTCAATCATGAGATCTGTCGACTCAGTTTTGTTGCGGTGATGCTCATAGAGGTACAGTGTAAGTGCGTGCGTAAAGATCTGTAAGCATCTTCATCTGTGATTTAAAAAAAAGCAGATATCAAAGAGAGGAATAGTTCATGGAGGACAAACTTGCACCAACGCACAACAGTCCTATATATAGAATAGGAAGCGGGTGAGTGGACACTCAGACCTAGGCCCAAACTACCATGGTCCGATAGAACCAGGGAAGAGGAAGTGAGCAACGAGTGAAAACTCTACAGACAACCCACTGCTCCTGGTATTGGAAACTCCAGTTATACCCATGTCATTTATATATACTGTAAACCGTATCATAGTATTCACTTCGTCCTCGATCGCCTGCTGCCCTTGTAGGGGCGAAGAAAATGAAAATAACTTTTACCTAAAAATTTCTTACCCATCTAATATCTAGACCGTTGATGACTTAATTTTAGTTAATCTAATGGTTCATATTAATCTAAAAGTGGGTCCTTAGTAATCTTACGCGTAAGATCTTACGCCTTCCCTTCTTCAGCCGTGTTTCGATCGCGTTTTTTTTTCCGCTGAGCGATTGTTTACCCGCTCGCGTATACCCACGGTGCGCCCGCGTATAGCCACGGTGGTTACCGTCTCCATGGATCACGCTTCTTTTAGCGGTTTCCTTCTCTGTGCCGGCCTCCGCTGCGCTCCCCCTCCGCGGCAATGCAATCTGGCGCAGCATCCTCCGTCATCGAAGTCGCCCGCTCCCACCAAGCCGAAGGTGCCCAGCAACCGCATCGAAGCCGAGCCAAATGACGTCGCGCACGGGAGAGACGCCGCTAGGCAATGCCCGCGGCCTTCGGCATGGCTTGGGCGGCGGCTCTGCTGTGCCCGCGGCTTGGTCGTCAGCGGCGTGGGCGTGGGCGGCCTGGACCGTGCGGCACGGCTTCGAGCGGATCACCGCCGACAGAGGCAAGGCCACGAGTGGGTGCCGGACTGCCGGCGTGGCCGTGGGCTGACCAAAGACGCGGCCGCCGGACGTGGGCGGGCCTGTACCGCACGGCACGAATTAGAGCGGATCAGCGGCGGCACGAATTCGAACTCTCTCCAATCATGTACGTGCTTATTCATTGATCGATTTTGTGAATTATAATATTGGATTCATTGTTCCTCGTCTTTTCGAGCCAGACGACGTCGCGCACGGGAGAGAAGGACGACGCCGCGACGCAACGCGATCCGTCGCAGCATCCTCCGTCGTCGAGGTCGTCCTCGCAGAGTCGCGGGCTGGTACTCGGCGTGGAGGACGGTGCTGGTGGACGTGCCGCTGGTGCAGGAGATCGCCGGCCTGCGCTCGAAGAAGCCCGCTAAACCCAAGCCAGCCAACCGCGGCCGCTTCGCCAAGTTCTACCAGAACCAGGCCAAGGCCGCACAAAGGTCGCTTTCATAAGAGAATCAGAAATGAGCCTATCTAATGATATCATTGAACAATCCTGGACAAGGTTTTTTTAAACATTTCATCAGAAATTAAATTGTTATTTGAGTTGTATATAAATTGTTCCTGTCATCCTGTGACTGTGAGCGTTATTGGAACTAGGACTTACATTGAGTTGTGTTGATGACAGACATTTTTGGATGCTGATGCAAATCTGGATGGGAAAACAGATAGAACAGAGGGGGAGAATTTTGTCACAAGAAATCTTTCCCTGGTGAAGATAATGACTCTGCCATACCTCAAGTAAGAATGTACAACATAGAAAACATATATATCTTTATCTCCGCATGTCTAAATAAGTAAATGCTAAATCCTAACTGATGCCTCTGCCAGCAAAAATGGGAAACATACTGACCTGCAATTATTTTTTTTTAAAAAGGGAGCATTGTTTTCTGTGCTCAGTATTTTTTTTTCTAACGACTTAAAACTTCGCTCTCATGTATTAATTAATTGTTTCAGTAATCTGTAACCTGGTGAAGTGCCGCAAGGAACCCGCTTTAAACATTCCTCTTTTTTATAACTCCCATTTATTATAAGCATCTATTAGTGTAGTTAGCTATTTGCTTGTCTGTTGGAAAACAAGTGAGTCAAAAATGCTATATTTTCTCCTTTTATATGATGCTTAACTATTTGTAATGTATTTTGTGAAGGTGAATTAGGAGAGGCGTGAGGTATTGTACTCATGCACTGTCGTTCTTGGTTTTTCAGATCATGTCAGTTATTTTTTATTGGGTACGTAGTGTCATTATGTCAGTAATTTTTTATTGTTGGCCTGAAGCAGTGTCATGTCAACTGTGAGGCAAGATTTATTCCTAGGATCATGTCATAGTGGGTTGCATTTGAAGCAGCGACCATCCATTGTGGCCACACACCAGCCACCGACGGCCAAGAAGCCAAGTACGGGCAGCCAACCACCAGTGGCCACTGAAATTTGTGTATCTAGGATCAAGCATAGCATGAAGTAGCCATAACTGGACAAATAAATCGTTAGCTTTTGCATTTATACTGCAGTATGCAAATCATATATGACACTGAATACTATAATACCAAGGAAAAGCAAATGGTGAGGCCTCGATGCTGAGGCTGGGAAGTCTGAATTGTTCTTTTTTTTCTGTAGACTTTAAGACTAAATTTCATATCTCTTATTTCTTCCACATGTGATTGTTGCTCATGTGTCAATCATACTTACCAAACAATCTCTTGCAGATTTCTAATGTGGTCTTGTTTTAATAGGTCACATGTCGATCAAATAATGACTTGCTCAAATAAATTAGCATGTTATAAGTAACAGACCGCTACGCAAAACCACTTGTCACAAAACCTCTGCCATGGGCAATATGGCAGCCCCGGGTGTCATTTAGAAGCACTTGTGAAGAAGTGGCCAACACTCTGCAATCCAATCTCGCCACCTAGCGGAGAAATTTTTTATCAATTTTGTTTGTATGAATCCTTTACTTAAGCCTGTTCCAAGAAGGATGAGAAAGCAATTGTATCCCCAATCTCAGTTGATTGAACTGTTGTGGATAAACCCAAGCTGACACATCCAAAATAGATGGTGACCATGACGCTCCATATGTATAGAGGGAGGTGGAGAGAGGTAAATATGTCGCCAATAGACACAAAGATGGAGAGAGATAGGAGGAGCAAAAGAGAAGTAGCTCTGTGTACGATGAAGAGTCCACTTGATGAATTTTGAATAAATATGTGTCTCAGTATAACTAATTATGGTATAACCATGTCCAAAGAAAATGTATACAATGATATATGTTTTTAATTCTAAATATATTAGGAAGTTATAAACTTAGCGATGCATTTTATATCCCTACTCTAAAAAGAGTAAACTAGACCCCTTCACCACCCGTGGTGAAGCCGAGCGCCGTCTTGCCCCCTCCAGTCAATAAGCGCCGACAGGTGGGGCCTCCCGTAACTCCTTCGCGTCTCGCCTACAGCCACCCCTCCTCCACCCTGTGCGCCGCCCTTGCGCACATCGCTCTTCACCCCTGTGCTGTCGATGTGGCCGCTCACGTGGGCGAGGTCGCCTCCGAGCTCCCAGCGACTTGCCGTCATCTCCCCGACAGGCAGCGCACCTGGAAGGCCGTGCGCATTCCGCCAGGGGCGGTGTAGGCGGTCATCGCGCTGGCGCTGGCAGTGGCGTCAAGGCCCATGAAGCTAGGGACCGGTGGGAGGCTGCGACATGGGCGGCCTGCAACGATAGGGCGGCAGCGTGTCGCCGGCACCGGGCGGCCGTGGCCCCTGCCCCTGGTGCTACAACCGTAGATATGCAGCTGGTTATTCGGTGAGTACATCAATGCATTCCCTTCTGCAATTACTGAAATTGTTTGCTTACGGGATTGTGGATTTCTCCTCCTGATGATTCTGCAGCAAGTTAGTTGTAGAGAGGAAGGATGCTGCAGAGACGGTGATCGTTCCCGCAGGTGACTGGCGGCGGTCATGGACGGCGGCTGCAGCATCAGCGTGGACAAAAACGATGGTGTCAAAAGATGATGATTAAAAGTGCAAATAGGCTCTATTGTTGATCTATCGATGGTGTCAAAAACGATGTGAACCACTGTTGATGCATACAGCAAGTAGCGAACTCCTCTTGCACACTGCAGGATTAGCTGCTCGTAGGTTTCCCCTGCATCGACATGACGACATGTACATGTGGATATAATGCGAGCAGGCCCGGATATTTTCCCGGCTCTATTTCTCAACATGCTATGTAAGCTTTGTTGCAGATAGATATCGAGTTCCATCCAATCAGATGATTGGGCTGCACCCAAGGACCATATATCGATATGTTGCTAGCACCTTGCTCCAAAAAATTCAGACTTACTTGAATTATTACAATTGAGGATCTTTGTGTATTTGGGCCTTAGGATCTTTTGATGAATGGTTCATTTAGAGAAGAAACAGAATGATCTTCTGGTGAATTGCACAAATAGTCAAATTGCTCTATCGGTTGATACTATTTGCATTATTAGTGATACTATCTGATAACTGAAAACAACAATTTAACCCAGCCTCATTGTTGATGTAGGTTTAAGCTCTTGATGCAAACCCTTCATGTCGTTTGGATCTCACATAACAAATTCAAAATCCCCAAACAGCCGAAGCTAGCCTCCATTGTTACCACACATGAGAATGAAGTGAAGGCGAAGGACCTTTAATCTTGGCATGGTGCTATGATGTGCCGCCAGTTGTTTGTCAACGGCTGCCTTGGCAGAGTTACATAGTTGTAGGATTCACCTGCCTCGGGATGGACTCAAGTGCACGAGGTCTCCACTGCAGTGCTTCGGCTCGTTCAGGGGAATATTTTTCTCATGTTTGGATGATACCAATGAAACTGTGTGCTCCCTTGATTACTGAAACTGAATTGATGATCAGTTGTAGCTGTGTGAGGACAATGTCGCTTACTTGGCAAATGTGATCTGTTGGCAGTGTTATATTTTTATGCACAGAACATGGGCTGTTTGAATTGTTTGCCTTTGTTCACCTTTGAACTTCGAATGTTTGGACAACGAATGACTGGAGATGAGGTGTGAACATGTGAAAGTGGTTGGGCTGTTTTTTATTCATGAAAGTGGTTGTTTCTGACTTGTGAAGGTGATGCACCGGTGTTTACCTCTGGTTTAAAAACGTGAAGCCCAAGTGGGCATAAAACTTAGAATCACACAAATTTATACAAGAAGGTACACTCTGTTCATTCTTTGGTTGTAGAATGACTGATACTACGTATTGCTTTATTTGGTACTTGATTTCGAGATGTACACTTATCAGACGAAACAAATGGAATGGACTCATACTTGTATGTGACCGTAAATGACAGTCAGCTTGAAAGAGTTGTGGAGGACTTGTCTATCATTCCCTTGTTTTTAAAAACAATGTTACTAAAATTGATGATTATTTCTTTGAATGTGGCTTAGAACAATATGTTATTAAGCTGATTTAAAATTTATGTCAATTGTGATTCACTATTTATTTTCATACTCTTATTTCCTTAAAAATTTTGAGGCTCCCATTTCATTTTTTTTATATACTCTTAGTACATGAGATTTTAAATTTTTTTGAGGCTCCCGTAGCAACGCACGGGCATCTGCTAGTCATATATTATAAGGGAAATCTTTTTTTATAAACATATGCGTGCCGCACGTGCATTGTCTTAATAATTTCTGTTTGTTTCCTCTCTATATAAAAGGTTTGCTTCCTCTCTCTCCCTCCTTATATATAAATACACACTCCTCTTTTGATGCTTCTGTATCTTCGAAGCTTTGATAGTCTAAGCGTTCTAGCTTGTGATAATAGTGTGTGAGACAGCGCAAGAGAGAAAAATAAGAAAAACAGACAGAAATAACACAAATAGCACCGCACTCTATTTGGGAATGGGAGGCATCAGGAGAATTTCTGTACAAAAATTCTCGTGTAGGACTGCTGATCCTCAGCTTCGCTTGGGTGGATTTCACCCTTGGGAAACCATGGCCCACTGGCAATGCGATAGAACGACGCTGAGGACGCGCAGATTACCGACACTGAGCAGTAATTGATGACGGCGTCGAACTTTTTTCCTTAGTTTCCGATTTCCGTCACTGGGATGAGTAAACAATGGGCCGCCGGCTACTGTACTAGCCCAAACAGCTGGCCTGTTATTCACCTGTGGCTTAGCGGAATCTCACCCATAACCGTCGCTGTGTCACCTCCTCTCTCGGAGCTTCTCTCCTCTCTAATTCATCTGCGTTTTTTTTTTTTGCAAACAGACTCATCTGTGTTTTTAATTTGACAGGTTAATATTTGTTTCTTTTGATAATTTGATGCGCACTCAATTTATTTTGGGAGAACAAAATATATATAGTCTTCTAAAGAGGCACGGATGGCAGAGCTCGTCACTTTGCACAATGCAACCACGACCATTAACGTGGGGGCCCCTCATTAGCAGTCGGCAAAGCCCTAGCCGCTCACGTGTGCAAGGCAACTTCGCCGGCGGCCACGGGTTTGCCTCGGCGAACCAATACCCTCCGAGAATATTACTACTTTGTTTTCTGGAAGCTGCCGCAACTCTGCAGAACACGCTTTGGCGCTGGGCTCAGTTGTGTGGCTGACTGGCTGGACAGGGCAGGGCAGTTTGTCAGTTACCTATCTCACTAGCAAAAAATTAAGCAGTTTGTTTTCTTGATGAAGATGTCTAATTCACAAACAAAGGAATAAGTTGTATTTTTCATCAGACAGACCAGCGCATCACTGGGCAACTCTCTGTGCTTGGCTGCATGCCAACCATAACGTACATCAGTTCATCAACCAACGCTATGAACCCAGCTCTGAATCAGGCACGTGCGACTACTTGCGAGAGGGAGACCTGGCAAGGGCACAGATGGCGCTAGCTAGGAAGGCAGGACGCAGGACTGCCTATGTCATGGAGTGGAACTCAACCCATTCCTGCATTAAGTTACTGCTCATGATTTTCACTCAAAGCAGGGCATTCATGTCGTCCTTGTTCACTTTGCTACTACTATTTCATTTGTGCCTCTAGCCCTCTACCCGAAGTTAACATGCATGGAAACAGTTTCTCTCAGATAACTTTGCCGAGTGCCTCCCTCGGCAAAGCAAAGCACCCAGCAAAGCAAGGCACATGTGATCACGTCTCAAGATGTCTGAGTTTCAAGAATTGTGCGTCACCACTTTCTTAAAACATTCTCAATTTTTTACCATAGCCTCCACATGCGATGTCACGGCATCTCGACAAATTTCGTTATTTTCGGACTTCGTTTGTATTTTATATAATTTAAAATCAAATCGCACGCAAGTTGGTGGCTATGTTTTGTGCACAAGATGTTCCCTGGATATGGCCTCACAATATGCTTAAAAGCATGAATATCATTTTTTGAATCGCTAAGTTCCATTATTTCATACACCTACGGTTCAAATTTGCTTTTTACGGAAAAATTCAAGTAAATGAAACAAATTAAATAAATATATCAAAAAGAAACAAAAATGTACCAAATTTGAAAATTAAGCTCCTACTACTATAGCAAGGCTGCAAAAAAAATTTGGGTACTAAAAAAAATTAAAATTCGTTGCCGAGTGCCAGGGAGAGGGCACTCGGCAAAGAGGTGCTTTGCCGAGTGCCAGAGAGAGGGCACTCGGCAAAGGTGGTGTCCCGGGGTGGCCCACCTAGAATAAAAAAAATCAAAAATCCTTTGCCGAGTGCCAGATTTGAGGCACTCGGCAAAGCTGGTCCAACCAATTTTTTTGAAATCGGTACAGCCAAAATAAACAGTAAAAAAGGAAAAAATATCAAAAAACCCTTTGCCGAGGGCATTCAGCAAAGGTGGTCCAACCAATTTTTTTTTAAATCGGTACAGGCAAAATAAATAGCAAAAAAAGCAAAAAAAAACTTAAAAAACCACTCGGCAAAGGTGGTCCAGCCAATTTTTTTTGCGCTACCGCCGGCGCCCGCCCACGCCACTCCCCGCTCTGCGCCGGCCCACGGCCGGCCGCACCCACCCGCGGCCGTGCCACTCCCCGCCCGCGCCCGGCCGCCGCCCCCTGCGCCGACGGTCCCTGCGCTGCTGCCCGCCAATGAGGAGAGGAAGGAGGAGGAGGAAGAAGAAGGAGGAAGAAGGAAGAAGAAGGAAGAAGAGGAAGAAGAAAAAGGAAGAAGGAGGAGGAAGGAGGAGAAGAAGAAGGTGTTGTCCACCCACGACCTGCCGCTGAGCCGCCGTTGCCCGCCCGCGCCTGTCTACCGCCGTCGGCCACCGGTGCTCGAGGAGGAGCGTCGCCCGGCCTCCCGCCATCGACCGTCGCCGTCTCCCCAAGATATAGTGGTGGTGGTAGTAGTTGTTGTGGTAGTAGTAGGAGTCGTAGTGGTCGTAGTAGTAGTAAAGTTTGGTAATACATGGCGTATGGATTGGAAAAATATATGTGCTTGACGGCCATCGAGCCGTTGATATATATGTGGTTGTCGGCCTTCGTGTCGTTGTATGTTGCAGGTTTTGGAAACCTCACCATGTAGGGGAGGTGCTGCCGAAATTTTAAATGGACACTAATCTCTTTGGTTTTTATGCATGAGAGGGACATGTCCGAGCCAAGCCGAGACGGAGTACCTGGGCGACCCCAGTCGTCTTCGTCGTCGTGCGGGTCTTTCGGTACCGCGTCGCCTCGCCACTGCACCGACTCGCCACGGCCCCACTAGCCTGACTCCACCGCCACCCTCGGTATAAACCCTCTTTCCGTCTCATGATCGTAGGTCACGTAACCCAGTTAGGCGTCTTCCGTTCGAAAGAGATACGATTGGAGGTATGCAGATCATTGCATATCTACGCTCGTATCTGTTTTGAATCGTCCACATTTTTTGGACGGCCTGCGGATGCGTAGATGGGTTAGTTTCCATGTTCTGCTTCGATCCGAGACAGAGTTTCAGCATCACCTCCCTGTTGTTCTCCGGATACACACTCTCCCTTTCCAGGACGTGTATCTGGAGAACAACGGGGAGGTGCTGTCGAAATTCTGTCTTGGATAGGAGTAGAGCATGGAAACTAACCTCATCTACGCATCCACGGGTGGGATTAGGACATATCCTCACCTATTAGATAGTAGGACTGCCTTGTAGATGCAGTTGATGGTTACTTTGCTCGCTGTTATATATGTTAGAGGATGGATGAGCGTGAGTGGATGTACAAGGGCCACCGAAGTGCTGGTGATTTCACCCATGAATGGATGATGAAGACCAATGATTTCTTGGAACTAGCATTTCGCGAGTCTACTAAAGGAGCGATTCTAGTTTTTATGTCCCTGCATGAGATGTGCAAACAGAAAAAGGAAGAACAAGGAGGACATAGGTAAACATCTTCTCAAATTTGGATTTATGCCCAACTATACTCGGTGGGTCTTCCATGGTGAAGCCCAGCGTCTGAGAGAGGAGGTGGTGAGACCCCGTCTCGAGGATTTTGATGCTGGTGCCGGGGTAGCATACATGTTAGAGGATTGGTATGAAGGACAGTACGGTGAAGGACGTACGGAGGAGGAGATGGAGCCAACCACAAAGGCGTTCTATGACATGATGTCTTTAGCACAGAAACCCCTTCACGATCGGACAACGGTTTATCAACTGGATGCCATTGGACGCTTAATGGGGTTCAAGTCGGAGTGTAACATGAGTTGAGAACACTTCGATGGTATGTTGACCGTGATTGGTAGCCTGCTTCCGGATGGCCACATTCTGCCAAAGAGCATGTACGAGTCACAGAAACTCCTTTGTGCAGTCAAGATGCCGTATGAGCAGATACATGCTTGTCCGAAGGGGTGCGTCCTGTTTAGGAAAGAACACAAGGATGCAAATTACTATCCAAGGTGTGAATCCTCGAGGTACCTAGAGGTATACTCTAGTGAAGACCAAAAGAGGTAGCTTGAGATTCCCGTGAAGATCCTACGGTACCTTCCGTTCATACCGAGGATCCAACGGCTATACATGACCGAGGAATCTGCGAAACAGATGACTTGGCACAAAAAGGGCAAACGATACGGTGAGGACAAGACGGGACATCCAGCCGATGGTGAAACATGGGCCCACTTTGATGGCATCCATCGTGACAAAGAAGATGAGGCTCATAATGTACGTGTTGCGTTGGCAACAGATGGGTTCAATCCTTATGGATTGATGGATGTTGCATTCACATGTTGGTCCATGTTCATTATCCCCCTCAATCTACCCCCCGGCGTCTGCTTTCAACGACATAACGTATTCTTGTTGTTGATAATTCCTGGACACCCGGGGAGTAACATGGGTGTGTTCATGGAGCCTTTGATTGATGAATTGGTCAGTGCGTGGGAGGAAGGGGTATGGACATACGACCGAGCTACGAAGAAAAACTTCAAGATGCACATTTGGTACCAGTACTCCTTGCATGACTTCCTGGCGTATGGGCTATTCAATGCCTGGTGTGTTCATGGCAAATTTGCCTGCCCAATATGCAAGCAAGGCCTAAGGTTCATTTGGTTACAGAAGGGTGGCAAGTATTCGTCCTTCAACAAACATCGTCAATTCCTCCCTATTGAGCATCCATTCAGACAAGACATCAAGAACTTTACTAAAGGTGTCGTAGTGATAGACCCTGCACCGCAGATGATCACTGGTGCCGAGGTTCATGCTCAAATAGATGCTCTCATGGCCAATCCAGAAGGTGATGGTTTTGTGGGGTATGGTGAGAAACACATGTGGACTCATAAGTCAAGCTTGATGAGGCTCCCCTATTTTGATGACCTCCTTCTCCCACATAACATTGATGTAATGCACACTGAAAAGAATGTCGCCGAGGCACTTTAGGGAACCCTCATGGAAACTAAAAAGTCAAAGGACATCCCTAAGGCTAGAGTGGACTTGACAATGTTATGCGATAGACCAAAGCAAGAGATGCAGCTCCTAGAGGCGGCAAGAAATGGACAAGGCCTAAGGCAGATTTCATCTTGGCCAGGAAACATAGGATGGAAGTACTTGAATGGATCCAGATACTAATGTTCCCCGATGGGTATGTAGCGAATCTGAGGAGGGGAGTGAACTTATCTACTCTGCGAGTCAACGGGATGAAGAGTCATGACTACCACATATGGATTGAGCGGCTTCTTCCAGCGATGGTTCGAGTCTATGTCCCTGAGCATGTGTGGCTAGCGCTGGCAGAGTTGAGCTACTTCTTCCGCCAGCTTTGTGCAAAGGAGTTATCTCGGACCGTGATTAAGGACTTGGAAAACATGGTGCCTGTGTTGCTCTGTAAGTTGGAGAAGATCTTCCCACCCGGCTTCTTCAATCCGATGCACCATTTGATATTGCACCTCCCGTATGAGGCACGAATGGGAGGCCCTTGCAGGCCCGTTGGTGCTATCCAATCGAGAGATTTTCAAAGACTCTTCGCAAAAAATGCAGAAATAAAGCCAAAATTGAGGCTTCCATTGCAGAGGCATACATTCTGGAGGAGGTGTCAAACTTCACAGAAAAATACTACGACGAGAACCTTCCTAGAGCGCATAATCCACTGCCTCGTTACAATGCTGGCGAAGATGAATCGAACCTCAGCCTTTTTTGAGGGAAACTCAGAAGCGCAAGTGCATCGACCACTAAGACCTTGACACATGAAGAGTGGCGTTGCATCATGCTATATGTGTTGCACAACCTTGAGGAGGTGGCACCGTACATGGGGTAAGTTCTCAACGAGCTTGTTTTTAATACGCTATCACTATTCCTCATCCAACCCCTTGTTTCATGTTGGTACAGGGAATTTCTTCATCACTTCTAGAATCAATCGAGGGATCCTACCCCGTAGGAAACTGATACCCTCCTTTCAAAGGGTGCGGGACCGGGTAGACCCGATTTCATTTCTTGGTTCAAAAACAAGGTACTTTCCAATTTAGCTCGTACTAAGTTCGACCTTCTAAGTTGCTCGTACATTCGAATAATATAACGATCTATCCTATACCAACTTGCAGGCCCAAACCGATGCGTCTATCAATGGCGAGTTGAGACAGGATGCAAGCGGTTGTGCCTATAGGGTCAAGTCATTTAACAGTTACGACATCAATGGCTATCGCTTTCACACATCAAGCCACGAGCAGAGTCAGCCCAATCGAAGAACCACAAATAACAGAGTTTTTACCCCCGGCACTGATGGCCTCAACTATTATGGAAGAATTGAAGGAATATACGAACTTTCATTCACAAATGTCATCGGTTGTAAACCTCTTAGTCCTGTCATATTCAAATGCCATTAGTTTGATCCAAGAGTAACGAGACAGACCTCTCATTTTGGGCTAGTCAAAATTTGATAGGACTCCGTCTATCTAGGAGATGATGTCTATATTGTGGCTCAACAGGCCATGTAGGTTTATTATACCTCTTACGCATGCCACACCAAAGAGCATCTTAAGGGTTGGGATATTGTGCACAAGGTATCGCCACACGGTAGACTGCCTATCCCAAACGATGAAGATTACAACTTCAACACAAACACATATGACAGAAAGTTCTATCAAGAAGAGGGGCTACAAGGGAGGTTCGAGATAGACTTAACCGAAGCGATAGGAATGGATGTAGACAATGATTAGGTTGATGACGAGGACAATGGGGATGAGGTGCAAAATGTGAAGGACTTACAAATGCTTAAGCGATTATGTTTAGGCAATGACAATGAAGACAACATTCCCCCTTCGGATAGTGGTGATTATTTCGACATGGTTGATAGTGATGATGAGACTTATGATCCAGCCAATCCTGATCATGTAGATTATTTCTAATACATGTAATAGTATGTTACTTTGTAATTATGTTTTGTTTATTTTGCATCTATTTCTAATTACTTCTTGTTTATTCTTTTTAATTTCTAATTAACTCTTGTTTATTCTTTCTAATTGCAAGTGATTGAACAAAGATGGTGGGCGGCCGTCAGAGGAACGTGTTCTCGATTTACCGGAGGACACAGCCTGCGGCGGCTCCAGAAGAGGAGCCATTGGACAGGAGGAGGAAGAGCAGGAGCTAGAGGCAGCCTTGTCCTCCCACACCGCTAGAGGACGAGGTAGAGGAGGAGGAGGAGCAGGAGGTGGCCAAGGACAGGGACGGGGAAGGGGATGGGGACGAGGACGAGGAGGAGCTGGTCCGGCAGATGGACGAGGAGGAGGGGGGTGGGGACGAGGACGATGAGGAGGAGGCGGTAGGTACGGGTGCCGCTTCCTCTAGTTCATCGCATGTCTACTTGCGAGGTCCCGCGACCCTCCCTCCTCCGTTGCATCGTAATCAACGCCCGGTGATTTGCCCCGAAGGGCAAAAGTAAGTAACTTTATATGTTATCAATACTTCTTTGTATGATATGTTGAAAATTGAAGTAGAAACTAATATTTTTTCTTAATCACTTATGTAGGAACTAGAGGGCTGTGTCGGGTGGTGGTCTCGCACGCCATGTCAATGGCATCCTAGGTCTTCTGTTGAAGACCCACTTCCCTGGCATTGTTGACTTCGCCGGGAAGAGGGAGTCGACCTACACCTTTGACCACTACTTCAACAGCCCCAACGGGGAGGAGGAGAACAAGGCGGTGTGGGTGAAGTGGAACTTTTGGGTAAGTCTTCATCGCACCACATTGCTCAGTACATCACATTCATTGGAATTTTCTTGAAATAATGAATGGATACATCGTGTCTATATACAGCTTTATTACAAATGCGAGGAGGGATTTGAGGTCAGGGCAGAGGCGGTGCTTACCAAAGCCTGCAAAAAGCTCGTCGTGGACATCCATTACGAGGCGCGCCCCAAGGCCATCGTCACTTACCACAGGTCGGTCCTTGGAGAGGATGTCAAGGAAAAACAAGCAAGAAACATGATGCTGACCAAGGACTAGTTCATGCAGGTAGATAAAGAACATGAATATTAATTCATTTTGAGATTAGGTAGTCTTAATTTGTTCCTCTTATATGTCAAATACTTGATGATGTGCAGATGTGTCCATGGTGGTGCGCCGCGTATCGCGACTGCTGGGAGATGATGGTGGACAAGTGGTTAGGCCTCGAGTGGGCCGAAGCGCACAATGCTGCCCGGGAGCGGTGATTGCTGATGCTAGGTGTACCACACCATCAAGGCAGACGCAACCTTGCCTCATACGGACAAGCATGGGTACTCGAATCAACTTCTCTATTCTAACACTTAATTCTACCTGAGTGCTAATCATCTTGCTGTCTTTCTCGCAGTCGGAGTCACATAGGGGCCAGGAGTGCACCAGTTTTATGGCATATGCTATGGGCCACAAGGGCAAGGTGACGTCCGACGTCTCCTACAACCCGGATGACCCACCCGAGGCCTACACCAACCCGACCGTCTACACCCGCATCAATGAGTACACGTCGGCGGCAAGGACTCTCCATGGAGACAACTACGACCCGAGCTCCTAGGACTTTAATCTAGAGGTCGTCATGAGGATTGGAGGAGGCAAGAAGCATGGGCGGTTGAAAGTCCCTAGTTTGGTTTTGGCTAATTGATGAAACCTAGGACTAACCTTTGTATCTAAGTGGATGATTTAGATAAAGGTGGTCATTGAATATGAGACATGACATTGACTCATATGACCAAGATGGTGAAGACCAAGATGAAGCTTGGCTCGATGGACCGGTTGTGAAGGTGAAGGGCAAGTCGAGGCTTCGAAGCGAAGGACCATGCGATGGTGAAGCTTGAGCAAGACTTGGCGCCGACGGACCGATGCAACGGTGAAGAGCAAGTAAAGTCAAGGTCGATGGATCAAGACGGTCATGTGATGATATGAAGTGGATCATATCATTTGGAGAAACAAAATGGGCTCAAGGCAAAGGTATAACCATAGGGCCATTTTGTTTTACACTCAAGACACCATAGAGGGTGTGAGTGGCTTAGGATCGATAGCCGAACTATTAAGAGGGGAAGTCTTATCGGTTATTCGACGCATGGGTGCCACTAGGTGAATTCATGAAGTGCATTGCATGTAGGGCCTAGTGAGCTAACTGGAAAACCTTTGAAAATGATTGAGAAAAAGCTAACACACAAGCACATGGAGATGTACACTTGATGGTGTTGGCACATTTACAAAGGTGGCGTTGGTCGCGCTGTGGTTTACGGGTAGAGAGGGGTTTGGGTTCTTCTCTCCTTCCCGCCGAGCGTGCGAGCGCGGGATTCAGGCGATTTTGGGGAAATGAAATGCCTATTTTCCATTGCGCCGGAAATCGGAAAAGAAACGGAGGCGAACGCGGTCACAGAGGTGACCGGACGCTGCACCGGACGCTGCACCGGACGCGGTCTGTTTCGACCGGCGCGTCCGGTCAGTACAGCGTCAGGGTCTGGCGCGCGAGCTAGGGTTTGACACCGGCGCGTCCGGTGACCCACGGGACCGGCGCGTCCGGTCATGCGCCCTGAGGGAACCGAGGACGTCGGACGCGGTCCGCGTCCGGTCACACCCCATCGGACGCGTCCGGTGGTCCAGGGAGCTTACTGGACTCCCATCGGACGCGGGTACTGTGGCGTCCGGTGGTTACGAGGAGCGCGTCCGGTCTTGTCTTCGGGCGCGCGGGTACTGTGCGCACCGGCGCGTCCGGTGGTTCGCAGCAGCGCGTCCGGTCGCTCGTTTGACCGTTGGCGCGCAGTGACCGTTGGAGGATCTAACGGACGAATTTGAAATCAGAGGACACGTGGACGTCGCAGGGGCACCGGACGCGGTTGAGCGCGTCCGGTCAGTTACGACCGGCGCGTCCGGTGGTCCCGCAGAAAACGGTTAGTTGTGTGGCAACGGCTCTATTTGGATGGGATGCTTATAAATACTTGTTGGCCGGCCCTTGGGGAGGTCTCTTGGCATTTCTAACACTCTTGTGCATCCTTTGAGCTAGAGCTACTCCTCCCACTCATCTCTCTTGCTTGATTGCAAATCAAAAGTGAGATTGAGTGATCCCAAAGTGCATTGCATAGCTTGAGGGCATCTAGTGGCACTTGTGGGTGGTTTAGCCGGTGGATTTCTTGTTACTCTTGGAGAGTACCGCTCCTAGCCGGCTTGGAGATTGTTGGAGGCGTTGGCAAGAGAAGGTGATTGTTCTTGGCCACCTCCGGTTTGATTGTGAGAGGTTCTTGTGCTTTCCTCGGCGGGACGCCAAAAGCAACTCTAGTGGATTCCGCGTGTCATTGAGTTACCTCACTTGAGAGTGGTGTCTTGCGGTGCCTTGCGGGGCGTGCCTTGAGGGGCAAGTGACTTGAGGGTCACACCGAGGAACCATCTAAGTGTTGGTCGACACAACCGGTGACGTAGCTTGTCGGTGCACAAGTGAACACCGGGTGAACAAATATTGTGTCTCTTGTCTCCCGGTGATTGGTCTTCATATAGTGTTGTTGTCAATATTGATTGATTGTATATCATCTTGGTGATTGGCAACATCTTCACTTCACCGTCGGTATAATAATCACAATCCTCTCTCTTGCATTTACAATCACTAGTTTATCTTGTGTAGCTCTAGTAGTAGCTTTGCTAGTAGTGTAAGCTTGTTCTCTAGTGTAACCTTAGTGACATAGCTCTTGTGTGAACTAGAGATCATAATCTACTAGACTTGTGGATAGGAGGCTTGCATCACAACCTTTGGCTAAGCAAAACTCGCTTTACGCCGTTTGTTATTCTAACAAGTTTGCTTAGTGGTACTTGTAGAACTTTTAATAGGCTATTCACCCCCCCTCTAGCCATCTAGGACCTTACAGCGGTACTATCTCGGCGATGGCGTCATCGACGCGACCTCTACTCCCTCTCTCTCCCAGATCCGAGCATAGAGCACGGGCGCAAGCATTCTCATACGCCCACGGCTGGACACTTCACAGCAGCAGATTCTGTCACTCCAGGTGATTCCTGTTTTATTCGTCGTACATTGATATTTACATATCTTAGCTTTGCATTGTTTAAACATTGTGGTAAAATGTTGCAGGCCCAGATCGAGCAATTGGAGGCCCTGCGGGAGGCCGATCGCCAGAGGGTGAAGGCTTTCGAGGCCCAGCGCGTGGCGATGGAGCAGAGGTAGCAACAGCAGATGGTGGAGGTTCTCTAGTACATGCAAGCTCTTGGGTAAAAGACGGGTGTAGCTCCGCCAGCTTCGCTATTCGTTACACCGCCACCTCTACCTCCCGGGCACAATACTCCTGTAAGTATGAGTATGATTGTTTAAGTTTATATGTTCATGCTTAGGGTCAAACCACAACACTACTTATTTGACACATGCAATGTCTTCTCCTTTGTGCAGCCTCAATCGGCGGGTTCGAATAATCCACCTCCTAGGCCCTCGAATGATCCAACTCATGGTACACCACAGTCTTAGTGGGGAACTTGGGGATCTCGGTAGTTGCCTTTGCTTTGGTTGTTCACTTGTGGATTTGGCCTTGTGATGGACTTGTGTTAGCTATTTCGACTTTGGTGATAGATTTGTGATGCACTTGTGTTAGCTATTTGGACTTGTGGACTTGTGTTAGCTATTTGGACTTGTGATGCACTTATGGTTATATATGTGATATATATTGTGATGCATGTGATCTATGTGAGATATATGTGATGGATGTGATATATTATTTTTGTCGTGATGGAATCTGAAAATTCAAAAAAAATGGATCGGTTATGGTCACTTTGCCGAGTGCAATGTGAGTGCAATGCCAAAAACACTCGGCAAAACTGGAAAAACGAAGCCAATTTAGGCCAGTTTCCCAGCTTTGCCGAGTGCCGGGAAGAAGGCATTCGGCAAAGAATTTTAAAAAAAATTGCTTTGCCGAGTGCCGTGCATGGGGCACTCAGCAAAGAATTTTTTTAAAAAAACTTTTTTCTTTGCCGAGTGCCAGGAGGGTGAGCACTCGGCAAAGAATTTTTCAAAAATAAATTTCTTTGTCGAGTGCCATGAGAGAGACACTCGGCAAAGTTTTTTTAAAAAAAATAAAAAATTCTTTGCCGAGCGCCCAGCAGAAGGGCACTCGGCAAAGCATCCGTTAGCATGTCGTGCGCCGTCACGGTAACTTTTCTTTGCCGAGAAGCACTCGGCAAAGAGGTCTTTGCCGATTAAATTTTTGTCGTGTACCCTTTGCCGAATGCGGCACTCGGCAAAGTCTTTGTCGAGGACAAAATGGCCTTTGCTGAGTGCCTATGCGTTTCCAGTTGTGATAAGGGATGGGAGGCGGTGGGGAGATGAACTGATCAGCAAGATTATTATGATTACAAGGTTCTGGAAATGGAAGGCATCAGGATAACGAATATATATGAGAAAGTTATGCCAAGCAATTTAGCACACTTGAGAATCTTCCGCTATGATGACAACCTGCAAGGTGGAAAAAAAAATTGAAGAACCGTGCAGGGTGAAAATCAAGCAAGTAATGATGATCTAGCAGTAACGAGCTAGCTGACCAACTCTCCAATCTTTTTCAAGATTTCGACATATTTGTCTCTCTGTGCACCCTATTAGCATGGTCATGAAAAAAAGACAACCATCAATATATATAATATAATATAATATAGCCTACGTAAATAACAACTAGCCAGTATACATTTTGGACATAGTGGTAGGTCGGTTCATCTTGAGCATATACACAAGTTGTGATGATATGTTATTTTCATTCTTAATAAAAATAACTAGTAGTAGTGACATCATAGATCAAAAGGAGGATGAGATCATAATATATGGATATGTTTAGTCCTGATGAAACTGCATCTGATTACTGCTGTTACAACGCATAGCGCCTTTCCCTAGACTATCAATGTTCATCCACGATAGCTTTTCTGGCTGTGTGATCATTTGCTCACACGTTGGATGCATGGTTGCTAGCCTTGGCCCTTCTTGTCATGCCATCACTCTTGTCAGCTCCTCTCACAGCCATCCTTCACATTTCTGCTATCCCACACGATGCCTTATCTTTAATTTGCAGCCGTGGCTTTGCCTTAGGCTGTGTTTAGATGTGTAAAAAGGTGTAAAAAAAGTACCGTAGCACGTTTTGGCTTTATTTGACAAATAGTGTCCAACTGTTGACTAATTAGGTTCAAAACGTTCGTCTCACAAAGTACAACCAAGCTGTACAATTAGTTTTTGATTTCATCTACATTTAGTACTTCATGCATGTATCACAAGTTTGATGTAACATAGAATCTTTTTTTCGCATAGTGTTTTTTGTGGAACTAAACACAGCCTTAGTTAACGTAGAATCAATACTTCTCTGACGTAACTACTAGGACTCCTACATATATATCAGTGACCAATTATTTAACAGTATTTTTCTTTCGTAACACATCAACGTCAGCATCAGTGCAGTCTGGGACTAGAAGGGCCGGCAGGGATCAAGCAGAGAAGGGTTCTACTAGTAGGCTTCTAGCTCGTGGGCCGTACGCGGACGCGTTCAGCCGCATGACGAGCGCGGCACTACTTCCAGGAATCAGCCGGTACGTTTGTTTCTGTTTTGCACGGCTTTTCACGAGCGCTGCAGGCCCACGCGCGCCCACGTGCACGAGGGAAGCGTGGACGTGATCGACTACTAGACCAGCGTAGGTAAGTACGTATGTTTTCGTTTTCGTTTTCTTTTTTTATTTTCTTTCCTTTCCTTTTCTTTTCTCTTCTGATTTTTATTTTCTTGCTTCATTTTTTATTTATATATTTTTTGTTTTATGTGATTTTTTATTATTGTTTTCATTTTTATTTTTATGTTTCTTTTTATTTTTATTTCCTTTTCTTATTATTTTTTATTTCTTTTCTTCAATTTATTTTTTTTTATTTTTTTCATTTTATGTGATTGTCATTGTTCTTTTCATTTTTATATTATTATTGTTTTTACTATAATTAATTATTTTGTTTGTTTTATTTTAATTTATTTCTATATTGTATTATTTTTGTATTTATTTCTTTTTTCCTTTTCTCTTTTGTCTTTATATTTTCTATAGATTTTTCATTTTTTATTTTTCTATTTTACCTTACTTAATTATTTTTTATTTTCTATATTCCATGATGTTCTATAATGTTTTTTGCGATGTTCACGTGGTATATAATGTCATGTTCTGTGATTTTTTTATGTTGTTCATGTAGTATACATGAGATGTTCTAATATTTTGTCTATGATGTTCATGTGTTATATATGTGATGTTCCTATGATGTTTTTTTTAATGTTCATATGGTATACATGTGATGTTTTATGATATTTTTTTGACGCTTAGTATACATATGATGTTTACGTAATAACAATGATGTTCTATTATGTAATATGTGATGTTCTATTATGTTTACGTAACATTGTTTTTTGAATTTAGAACATCACCTTTGCTCAATAATAAAAGAAAATATTCTATCTTTATAAAATAAATGTTCATTAATGAAACTTTATCTAAATATATTCATGGGGTCTTATTTTAAAGCATTTGTTATAAGAAACAGGACGGTGTAACTTAATTTGGATACTCAGTTTAGCATATACAACTTTTTTAAGTTTACAGATTCATTCATGGTGCGACGACGTCAGCAATTCTATTTTCTTTTGATTGTTGGTGGCAAACGAAGCACATGGCCCACCGCGCCTCCAGTCTGCGCCGGAATTCCCTCTGCGCTCGCTGTCGCTGCTGCCAGTGCCAAGCCCGGGGAAATTATTTTGCGCGCGAAACCCTCGTCTTTTTTTGTTTTTTTTTGCCTTTTTTTAAAAAGATTCTCTCAAATAGGCCCCTGACGGAAAGATTTCAAAAAATGGACCCTCAGCTTGGCGCCATGGACCATGGCGCCAAGCTATAACGTTATGGCGCCATATTTCCTGGCGCCAAGAGCCATCCGACGCGGCCGTACATAAATCTACGTGGCACAAGGGCTTGGCGCCACTGATCTTGGCGCCAAGGCTTGGCGCCATGGATCTTGGCGCCAAGCCTTGGAGCCACGGATCTTGGCGCCAAGGCTTGGCGCCACAGATCTTGGCGCCAAGCCCTTGGCGCCACGGATCTTGACGCCAAGCCCCTGCAAAAAAATGTCGGCCTTCCTTTTCTTCCTTCTCTTTCCTTTCTTCCTCATTCTCTCTTCTCTTCTTCCTTGTTCGTCCGGCCGGCCAACGCTCGACGCCGCCGCACGCGACGCCCGCCGCCGCCCCACGCGCCGCCCGCCGCCGCCGGTCACCGCGCCGCCCGCCGCCCCCGCGCCGGCCGCCGCCGGCTGCCGCCGCCACCCCCCCCCCCCCCCCCCCCCCCCCCCCCCCCCGCCGGCTCCTGCCGCCGGCCGCCGCCGCCGGCCGATCGGTATGCTTTTTTTTAATAGTTAGGATTAGTTAATTTTAATTTAAATTTTTTTAGTTAGTATTTATTGTTTAGTTTAGTATGAATATTTATATTGTTTAGTTTTAATATATATTTTAATATTGTTTAGTTAGTATTTATTTTGTTTAGTTAGTATTTATTGTTTAATTTTTTATATAGTTTAGTATGAATATTTATTGTTTAGTTTGATTATTTAGTTAGTTATAGTATAGTTTGATTATATAGTTTAGTTTGAATATTTATTGTTTAGTTTTATATATATTGTTTATTTATTGTTTAGTTAGTTATAGTTTAGTTTGATTATATAGTTTTAGTATGTATTTTTAAATTATTATTAATTAGTTAGTTATTTAGTTAGCTAATTATTTTTTAGTATTAGTTAGTTATTTTTTAGTTTTTATTTTATTTCGAGTTAGTTTTTTAGTTAGTTAGTTAATTAATTAGTTAGTTAGTAGTGAATAATTAGTAGTTAGTAGTACTTAGTATGTACTTCATATTTATTAGAGACCTATTACTTATTATGTTTTAAATATACTGGAGTAAAATAATTATGCTTAGTATGCTTAGTTATGTTTTCGAACTAGATGGACAACCTAGTGAGCATTTATTATGGAGGAACTGTAGAACGAGATCGCTATGGATATGTTGAGCTTGTTGACATGCAAAGTGTGCCTGTGCTATTCAATGAGAGGCCATCATTCAGTGAGTTGACTGCAAGAGCTCGTGAGGAGGTACATTGCCATAGAGATGATGGTATCATAGTTGAGGGTGTACTTCACCTTGGTTACCCTCCCAACATGCTAAGGAAGATGATCCCAATAGGTTGTGCAGATCAGTGGGACAACTATGTGAGATCGGCTATGAAAAGCCAGTTCTAAAGTTTGGATGTGGTTGTGCAGCGGGTGCTCGTTGATCCAATCCCTCTTGGGTTGTTCCCGCCAATGGGTGAGCAGGCATATTTTGAACCTCCCGTCCTGGAACGTGATGTGGATGCGGAGATCCCGCCTACGGTTCCCGATGCACAATCTGCCCCCAATGATGTGGCACATCCTCCTCAGGAGATCCCTTTGACACAGAATCATCCGAGTAAGTGTCAATTAGGTGTCCTTTTTTTCTTTGAAACTTAAGTCTTTTCTTTTCATCCACTCTTCTTATCATCTCTTCTTCGTTGTTGCAATGTTGCAGGAGATGTTCCCGATAATGAGGGCGCTCCTGCTGCTGATGCTCAAGTCCAGATTGGAGATGGAATCCGCGCCTCCAATAGTGTTGAAATTATGAATGATTCAGAGCCATATGAGATCGCAAGGGTTGTTGATTCTGACGATGATCGTCCCGTTGGAGAGCTCACGGAGAGTGACGTTGAGATGCTTAGGCGTATTTTTCCCGGCCGTCGTGATCCTATGGTTCATGAGTTCAGTGATCTTACTCATTCAGATCAGGCGTTTGCAGAAGGACGTGATGATGAGCTGCAGGAAGCTCCAGAGGCTGGTCCTAGTATGGAGATAGAGAAGGGGAGGGTTTTCAATGACCTCCCTGCATTGAAGAGGTGGTTGCAAGCATTTGCAGTGTTACGCAAGAGACCGTATAAGGTCCTGCATTCCTATGTGGAGCGGCGTTACACGGTTGTGTGTGACAAGGAACGCTGTCCATGGAGAGTTTGTGCAAGGAAGCAAAAGGTCTCAGGAAAGTGGAAGATCACAAGAGTTGTTGGGCCACATACCTGTTCTTCACATGACCTTAGCACAAAGCATCGGCAGTTGACATCAACCCTCATTGCCAAGCGGTTGATGAAAGTATTACAGGGAGAGCCGAATATGAAGGTCAGGACAATTATCAAAATAGTTAATGAGGTATATGGAGGATATGACATAAGTTATGGCAAAGCCTAGAGGGCTAAGCAGCGTGCGTGGAAGATGATATATGGGGACTGGGAGGATGGCTACGAGCAGCTTCCAGTACTTCTCAATGCAATCCAAGCAGTGAATCCCGGCATGCATTACGAGTACATCCCTAGGCCAGACGCATGGAAGGATGGGAGGCAGATATTCTTCCATGCTTTCTGGTGCTTCCCTCAGTGTGTCGAGGCCTTTAGGCACTGCCATCCAGTCTTCTCCATTGATGGTACATTCTTGATTGGCAAGTACCGTGGCACACTACTCATAGCCATATCGTGTGACGCAAACAACAAGCTTGTTCCTTTGGCATTTGCTTTGGTTGAGAGGGAGAATAATGATAGCTGGGGATGGTTCTTGAGGCTAGTCCGGATACATGTGGTTGGGCCTGGCAGGGAGGTGGGCGTCATATCGGATAGGCACCAGGGCATACTTAATGCTGTGCGAGAGGAGATAGAGGGGTACGCGCCTTTGCACCATCGTTGGTGTACTCGGCACCTTGCTGAGAATCTACTCCGAAAGGATGGTGTCCATCTCTCCTGGCTTAGGGCGGAGTTCGGACAGTGTCCTCCTGACGCAGACGACCAGACGGTTCAGTACTACTGTAGGGCGTGGATCCTACACTTATTTGGCTCTGTTCTCTTCCCCGATGGAACCGGCGACACTGCTTCGTGGATGTGGATCCCTTGCCTCACAGACTGGGACCAGGCGGGGTACTACAGCTGGGGCTCTGCGGTGTTGGCTTTCCTTTACCGTCAGCTCTGCGAGGCGTGCCGGCGTTCTTCACCGTCAGCCTCACTTGGTGGGTGTGCGTACCTACTGCAGCTGTGGATGTGGTCGTGGCTGCCAGTTGCTCGTCCGGTGATGTTGGCTCCGCGTGACTGGTTCCTAGTGCATAACGCACGTCTACAGCCGACGTGGGCGTACCTATGGGACCAGGTGACAGTCCCTCACGCGAGGATGGAGCGGGCGTACAAAGAGTACACGGACGAGCTAGACAGGCTAATGGCCTCTAGTGTAAGTACAAATTATTATATATGTTGGTTCGAAAAGAAATTATCTATTATGCTATCTAACTAATTGTTTGGACACGTTGCAGGTGACTTGGGACCCGTACGCGGACGAGGCCGCACTTCCTTTTGTGGTGAGCAACATATGTGACAGCGACAGCGATCTCTACAGGGTGAGGTGCCCTCTTATCTGCTTCTATGCTGTCGAGTACCACCTTCCACATCGAGTTGCACGCCAGTTTGGAGCAAGACAGCGTTGTCCACCATCTCCAGTTTCGACAAGTGTTGACTTGCACAAGTGAGTGTTCTCTTCTTCGTAATTCGACCTTTTCCAGAAGTTGCACTTACCCATACCACATTATATATGTCAAGTAAGATGGATGAAATCTTTGTTGGTATGTTTCTATGTCTATGGAATGCATATATGTGTGGTATGCTTCAACATATAAAGGAAACTCTGCCGAAATTTTTAGCTTTGTCATACATGTATGCTATAGCGACACGATGTTCACTAACTTCTATACACGTTTTGCAGGCTCGATCGTAAGAAAAATAGGAAAATCTTTGATTGGGCCCATCACCACCGAGACTACATCGACATGTGGGAGTTGTTCGATGGGAACGTGGACGCCAACAACGAGGCGCACACGAACATAGACTACAGGCGGTACCAAGCTTGGTACCACCAAACTACTCGTCCGAGGCTTAGGCTGCAGTGGACACAGGATGACTACGCTGACATTGAGTCGTCAGAGGATGAGGACACGGCGTACGACACCTCTACTCGTGTCGGTCGCCAGGTCGGAGCAGGACCCATCTTGGACAGAGTGGTATGTCATGTGCTCTACTTTTATATATCGATTTGCGTAACAATGAATTACAACCTAAAACTTTGTTGTAGGGTAACTCACTCAAGATTTCTGTCCAAGAAATCGAACGGTTTCATCCGAGGGTGAGGGACGACGAGACACGTAGCTTTCTCGATGTAAGTACCTATAAATATGCAAATATTAGAGTACTAATACGTTCAATACATTGACTAAACATGATTTTGTGCACCAGAGATTGGCACGTCGGCTACGCCGTACCGCGGCGCGTTGTGGTTGCAGGACAGGCACGACGGAGGACGTGTACGTGCCTTCTGCACCCAGAGGTGGCGTAGGTTCGTCTAGCCACCCACCTACAGGCTCGCGAGACCAAGGCACCGAGGAGGACGACGACGAGGACGACGATGACGCCGACGAGGACGAGGACCAGGGGCACGAGGAGATTGGACCGTCTCAGCTAGACGATGCTCCCTGGACTCAGCCTACGCAGCTGGTCGGTACCAGGCGACGTCGACCACCTGACCCTTATACTCCAGGCACCCACGCTCTTGGACACAAGGGCAAGGGTAAGTCTAGGAGACAGTGAGGGACTGTAGGCGACTTTTGGACTGTAAGGACTATTATTATGGACTTTTATATCCTATTGTTATGTACTGAATGAGCTTCAGATGGAGTTTATGACACTTTAAACGTGGGTGCTGATGATGATCATTTATTTGTTTAAGGTGAATGTCATATATAATTGTTGATGACATGTTTATGTGATATCTGTGTTTGCATTGAATCAAAAACAGGGAAAACTTTGCCAAAATTTTTCTGAAACATGTCAAGTCGTGCAGTACACCGATAGCATATAGCCTTTTCAGTGATTTATAATGTCACTATCCTATGGTACATCCTCTTTTACAGATGAATTGATTGAACAAGGAATCTAGCCTTTACAGATGAGTTTTCAAATAGGCTTTTCAGTAATTCAAATAGGCTTTTTAGGGATAGCGTCTAGGCTTTTCAGGAGCATTAAAGCCACAATACAGCGGCTCTCCACTCCACTTCTAGATATATATACACCTTCCTCCATACAATGCTAGTCACTTGAAACCAGAAGTTGGTTATCTACGAGTAGTAATGTCTGGAGGGTCATCTAGAGGGAAGGGAACGGGGGGGAGTAAGGGTAATCCCATTGTGTGGGAGGGGTCTCTGGGTCCGGAAGACTTTGATGAGCCAGTGTATCATTTTCCTATCGAGACCAAGAGAGATTTCACCAAAGAGTGTCCACTCCGAGGATATGATAACCGGAAAGAAGATTGGCCAAAATGTAGGCATGGTGAGGACTGCTTAGTGCAGATGTTCGTGGAGGGTTTGGATGGAGGTCGCCGATTCTTCAAATGTCCGCGAGCAGAGGTAACTGGTTTTTAAATTTGTTACTCAATTTTTTTCTCCATTATTTTGCATCTCATAGGCGTTACCAACTGCATGTTCAATGAAATCTTTGAAATGCAGTGTTCAGAGTCCAAAGAAAACTGTGGCTTCACTAGATGGGTCGATCCTAGACCAATCTATCCCCACGCACAGTACATATACTACTTGCAAGACCGTATCTTCGAATTAGAAAGGGAAGTTAGCAACGGTTACAAGGACGAGGAAGCAGACGATGCCAGTAGTGGTGCTGTTTCACAGGACGGACCATGCCATGATCCATATTGCAGCTGCCCTAACCACAAGAACAACGGGCCTCCGCCGCCACCCCCCGCCACCTCCACCATCAACAATGGGAGGGTACTATGGAGAAGGGGCTACACAGTTCGCTATGTGGCCGCACTACTAGATAGAACGAATCTAGCATATGCACATGCCATGTAATGTACTTGTTGTTCGCTCTAATTACCTAAGGCATGTTAGGTTTAGTCCAGGATATATGTGCCCTTGTTTGGTACAAGTTCTGACATGCCATGTCCTATGTTATGCGTGGTGAATTGTGAAATCCAGTACTTCCTTATGTTATATGTGCAACTCGATAACTAGTTTCAGTAACTCAGTCACATTAAACATGATATATCACAACATGTTCTGGGCATATGAAGTACATGACTTAAAGTGCATATGAAGTACATGACAACGAATTAAATAACAAAGAACATGTCCTAGGTACATGATTTACCTAAAGTACATCGACCATATTCTGGGCATACAAGTAGCATACTACCGAGTACAACGAGGCCACTTTCCCTTGGTCTGAGCATCGGGATTCTCCTCCATCGCTGCCTTCGCTCGGCGCACGCGCTCAAGCTTCCTCTCCCTCTCCTCCCTACACGCAGCAACACGCCTCATTTCCTCCTCTTCCTTGTGCTCCTTCGCTGCTGCCTCCTCTCTACGTCTCTTCTCTAAGATCTCCAGGCGCTCCGCATCCCACTCCTTCAAGCCTTGTAGAAGCCGCATGTCAGCCTCCTTGATCTCAGTGTCAATCCACTGCTCAAAATCACATAGCGGTGGAGGGGTCTGCAGCAAATTCAATTGTTTCAAATCCAATTATTAAGCAAAACTTCATATGACACAAATTAATTAATAAACAAAAGCAATTTCTCACAATAAATGTACTGCGGCGCTGACGCTCTGTTGGTTCCCATGTAAAATTAGAACACATCCAATATCTCTGCTTATATGTTGCCTCATCTTCGAAAATTTCTACCTTGCAAGGATCACCACAAAAGCACATGGGTATTGGCACACCGCTAGGGAGCGGCTTTAGGACGTATGGACTTTCGGTCATCCGTCCATAGCTAAAATTCAATAAATACGGTTCTAATATAACAAAACAAATAACAATAAATCTTAAAAATAAAGGTTTATTATACGATGAAACGAATGTACACATACCTTTGTTTTCTAGCTTTTCCACGCCTAGGCATCCTGCGGTTCAACAATACATACGTATTTTAAAATGTGAAGTTCATAGGTAAAGAATATGCCTTCATTTTACCAAATCGATTCGAATAAGTTAAGGAAGGGTGACAGGATACCTACCTCTCGAAGATCCACGGATAAAATCCAACTTCTCACGGTCCAATTGCTCGATTAAAGAGCAACGGCAGAAGTGTCTAGATGAAAAACCCGAAGAGAAGGAGTAAGAAAACGAGAATGACTCGGGGAGGAAGAGGGGGGTCAGGCTAAAATATGGGTGCTTGGCGCCAGGGTTCATGGCTCCAAGGCTTGGCGCCAAGATCCATGGCGCCAAGCCTTGGCGCCAAGTACCCTGGCGCCCAGCTATGCCACGTAGGTTTACGTGTGGCCACGTCGGATGGCTCTTGGCGCCAGGAAACATGGCGCCATGACGTTATAGCTTGGCGCCATAGTTCATGGCGCCAAGCTGAGGATCTATTTTTTAAAATCTTTCCGTCAGAGGCCTATTTGAGAGAATCTTTTAAAAAAAAAAAGACAAAAAAACAAAAAAGACGGCCGAAACCCCGGCCGGCGCGAGGAATCCGTGCGCTACTGCCGCAGTGCCGCGACATCAAGCCGGCGGGGAACAAATCAGTGCGTATATACTAGAATTGCTAGCTATAAAACCCATGGACCTTGAATCCGGGACAAGGCCGTGGCGGGCCGCTCGCGCAAGAGAGGAGGGAGCGTGGGCCGTCTCCTCGTCACCGCGGGCTAGGTCGGCCCGTTTAATGGTCCGGAGGCTTTGTCGGAAGGCGGGATTTATTAATTATTATAATCTGATTTGGAAACTAACACGAAAGGTTTCGTGGTGTAGTTGGTTATCACGTCAGTCTAACACACTGAAGGTCTCCGGTTCGAACCCGGGCGAAGCCAGTTTCTCTTCTTTTTTCTTGCTGTTGCTACTTTTCTTCCGTCATTATACAGTTTCCCCGTAAAAAGCAAATGCAAAGTTTTTTTTTTGCTGTTGCTAATTTTCTTCTGTCATGCACAGAACTGTACCTCTCAGATAGTACGTCCTAGATAAAGATGCAGACAACTTTGGGCATGAATTAATTCCATCCAAACTCTAGTCTAGTCTAGCTATAAAACACGGCATCGATCCCAGAGTATTGTTCTGCTCATGGATGGCGACCCAAGTGATGAACCCTAATAAACTCAGGGCCTGTTTAGTTCCTGAAATTTTTTAGAAAACGCTACTGTAGCAATTTCGTTGTTATTTGACAAATATTATCTAATTATGGACTAACTAGGCTTAAAAGATTCGTCTCGTAAATTTCGTCTAAACTGTGTAATTAGTTTTATTTTTTATCTATATTTAATGCTTTATGCATATGTCAAAGATTCGATGTGATAGAAAATCTAAAAAATTTTGCAAAATTTTTTAGCAACTAAACAGGGCCTCAATGCGGACATCAACATCGAAGCCTCCTCCCAGAAACTTACCATGTGCTCATCGCTTCCCTTTTCCCTTTGTTAATAAGTCAGGGAGGAAAGGCATCAATTATTATTACTCCACACAGAATACCACGCTACATGTTCCCGTGAAACAACTGCCAAAAAAAAAACAGTAGCAACACGAAAAATCACTGTCCAGATCCAGAAACAGCCATAGCCCTGATTGTAATATAGCCCAACATTCCAACGAGGCAACGACAAAGCGCCAAGCCTTCAGATGCATATATATATATATATATATATATATATATATATATATATATATATATATATATATATATATATATATATATATATATATATATATATATATATATAACCACTGTAGGGAAAGGACACTTATACAAAAATTTCGGAATTCAAATTCAAATTTAAAATTCACGAGTTACTATTCACGTCACTATTCAAATTCAGCAGGTACTATTCAAAATGCTGGTTACTATTCAAATTCGGGAATATGAACAGTGCACCCAGGAGTGACTCAGGCAGACACCCCAATCACTTTACTATTCAATCACTATTCGGGCACTATTCAATCACTATGCGTCTTTGGAATTATATGAATATTTTATTATTCACGACGGACGACGGATGCTGAATGAAATAAAAATATATTAAATGCACTATTCGACGAGGGCGACGTGCGTGATTATTATCTACGTGATTAGTGAGTATGCGGATTATGCGTGCGTGATTCACAGGATCTTTGCAGGCTGGCGAGACCAAAGGTTCAGCCGGTGGTGCGACTTTTGCTTGTGTCAGTCCTACTCGGTACTCACCGTATGCATCACTAGCTCGCTTCAGAACCGAGCTAACCAGCTCTTCTCCCTCGCTATCCCCAGCCACGAACACACAGGACTCAGGCCCTATCGTCTCCCCAGGCAGTTCCACCCGAAGGGAACACTTCTCTGCGCCAACAAGGTTCTCTACAAACGCCGCTACCAGGGCTAAAACGAGAACGACACACGCAGAGGTTTCTCCTCTAGGGTCCCTAGCATAGAGACATCGCCCCATATGAACGAGCTTAAAGGAAAACAGGGATTAAAACAGGAAAGCTTAATTCATTTCCACAGAGCAAGCTTACATACGGCTTTCCCTTTCGGGAAACCCCAAGCACTTACCACAAACCTTAGGGATTACCTTACAAGCGCAGGAAGATCACGGGGACTTCCTTTATTCTCTAATTTACAACACTGGTGGAGTAGTACTAAGTAGGTGGCTAGTTACAGGCGGTGGTGGATGAGCTCAGAGGGTCTCTGAGATCATGTCTTCATGGTGGAGTGGTGCTTCTTCTGGTGATGGTTGCTGCGGATGCTGGTTGAGGATGGTGTTTGCGGATGTTTGCGGATGTCGAATGCAGACGTCGGGCTTCTGCTTTTAAAGACTGAGTGGAGCCTTCTGGAGTGTCCTCGCACTTATCCTCTGGCTTGCCTTCGAGGCGAAGGCTTCTGCGTCTTCAATTATCTTCTAGTACTGTTGCCTGGACAGCTGCTGTCTTCAATAATTGTCCTGGCTACAGTGGCGACACTGTATATTCCTTTTGCGCTGTCCTCTGACAGGCTTATCTTCATGTGATATTTATCAGTCTTCCACGCCCGAATGATTGATGTGCAAACATCAAATCACAAATCAGGCATGCTTATATTATCTTCCCACGGCCAAATTGTTGATAACACCTTATCAACATAAGGAATGACTATTCTTTTATATATATATTGAATTAAAGCTATATTGACTTCATCTAATATTCTGGCTGTTGCCCATGACCTCGGATGTCCAACATGTGATCATCCAACATGTCATCATTATTATTATTATCATCCTCGGATATTTGTATTTTTGACTCATAGTCTTTCTTTATATATTCTTCATAATCTCTCTTTATATTTTCTTCATAATCTTGATTTATATCTTCAAACTTCCCATTTATTTCATGTCTTACTTGCTGCAAGACTTCTTCCATTATATTTTTCTTTAACTGGGGGATTATTGATTCCAGCTTTTCTTTTACCTTCTTCTCAATAATTTCATTATTCAGCAATTCTGTCTCTTTTTTTAAAGCATCTTTATATGTGGGTATTCTTGAAGATCCTTCTTCTCTAATATTTACTCCTGGCAAATTTATTTTCACATCTTTTGCCCTTTTATATTTTTGAATATAATCTTTTGCTTCCGGTTCTATGAAATAATTTACTCCCAAAATACTTCTTGCATATGAAAGAGCTTGATCAATATCTGTATATTTTTTCCATGATACTCCTCCATCATTTTCTCTTTCTACTTGTTGGGCTATAACTGATTCAAATGTTATATATATTCCTGGTGTTTTCCCTCTATATATAACATATATGGGCTTTTTCTCCATATTTCCAGATGGTTCTTTTGGCTGCAACTTCCCATTGATCATATGAAAATATTCGGCTAGGCTATTTAGTATTGCTAGCATGTATCCTCTGTCTTCTCTCTTATTATTATATTGGAACTAGAAATTGTCTAAGATGCATTCTTGTATTTCATCTAGAGCAATATGATCTCGAGGCTTAAATTTAAATGTATTTGGTGGAAATATTCTTAGCTTATTATCAGTTCCAAAACTGAAATATTCACCTCCGATAGGACTTGCTCCTTTCTTCATTCCTGCAAAATAGATGATCGTGAAAATATATCAGGTAAGGTATTATCTTTACCTTTTATATGTTCAAATATTACTTTATAACCGTTTCCAGTAATAATATCTTTAAATAAAACCCATCTCCTAGTTGAACTTTTCTTACTATTAACTTTATTATAATACTTGCATATGGCTTCACAGTCTGTCCTTACTGTGAACTCTTTGAATCCTAGATATAATCTAAAAGCATTTATTGCATTAATAACAGCTAAAATTTCTCTATCTGTATTATTTATTGCTTTTAACTTATATTTACCTGAAGCATATCTACATATTTTTTCTTCTAACTTTGATGAATATTTATGAGGCTTTTGTTTTAGTATTGCACCCCATCCTAATTCTGATGCATCTGTCTCTATAATAAAGTAATTATCATCTAAAGGTAAATCTAAAGGTTTTAGCTCTTTAACTCTATCCTTTATAATTCTTACTAATTTTATATCTTCAGAGTTAAAATACCTTTGCCCATTTTTTCTTAACTTTGCATATAACGGACCAGCTAGCTTTGCTAAATTCTCAATATAGTTTCTAGCATAATTCACTATTCCTAGGAATTGTTGTAAAGTCTTTTTATCATTCATGACATCAGGAAATTGTAAAATTTTCTTTGCAATATGATCTTGTAAATGAATTTTTCCGTCTCCAATTTCATGACCTAGAAAATTTATCTTTTCTTTGCATATTTCCATTTTTCTTTTAGAAAGTATCAACCCATGCTGTTCTACCTTTCTAAAAAATGTTTCTAAATGAGCTATATGTTCCTTATAGGATTTTGAAAAGATTAAAAGATCATCAATATAAACCAATATAAATTCTTGATTTTCATTAAAGATATTCTGCATTTTTCTTTGAAATAAAGCAGGGGCATTTTTTAATCCTAGTGGCATTACTAGCCATTCAAAATGACCTTGAGGGCATGTGAAAGCTGTCCATTCTATTGATTCTTCTGCCATTTTTACTTGCCAAAACCCAGCTTCTAAATCAAATTTTGAGAAATATTTACATCCTTGTATCCTATTTATCCATTCTTGCTTATTTGGAATATTATATCCATCTTCTATAGTATTATCATTTAGTCGTTTATAATTAATAACCATTCTTGATTTTCCTCTAGCTATTTCAGCATGATTTCTAACTATAAATGCTGCTGATCTATGAGGACTTCGGCTTTCTCTTATAGCTCCTAATTTTACTAGTTCTTCTATATGCATTTTAAATTCTTCTATGTCTTTAGGTGTTGCTTCTATAGTACTAGTCTTAATTATATAGTTTGGGTTTATTATATTAATTCTACAAACTATACCATTCTTATCCCAATGCTTCATTGGTATTTCTCCAATTATTTGAATATCTTCTAATCTTTGTACTATTTTATCTATGTCTTTTCTAGATTTTATATCTCTATACCAATTTGGTGCTAGTGATTGCAAACTGATGCATTCTATACTTGAATTTGTTATATGAAATATTTCTATATTTTCGCCTAACTCTTCATCTCTATAATTTTCAGATTCTTTAATTTCTAAATTAGAATTTATAGATTTACGTATCTCTGTCATATATGGAATGTTATCTTGATGAGGGATGAATGTAATTCCTTGTTCATGTATGATTGTTGTTTGTACTGAATATTGTAAAAATCTTAATCCTAATAACATATCAACATTTATCATAGATAGATCTCTTATTGTAATTTCATCTATTATGTATTTTGTATTATTTATTTGTATTTCAACATTATAAGCTAATTGATTATGAGGCCTTTTTATTCCAGACATATCAGTAGATATTTCTGCCTTATCTTGGTCTATTGTATGAACTATTTCTGGACATCTTGCAAAATATTTATCATGTATAATATTCTTAGTACAACCAGTATCTACTAATGCTAATATTTTATAAGTGACGGTAGGAGTTAAGTTTAATTTTATAGGTATCCTTATTCCTACTATCTCTTTAAATGGTAGCTTAACTATATATTTGCTCCCAAAGCTTATTATGGCATCTTTTAATTGTATAGTCTTATCATTTTTACTGGTAGTTATTGCTTGATCCCTTAGTTCAGTATTACCAGTAATATTTTCTATGGCCTTACTTTCTTCATTAAGTTCTATCTTAATTCTTAGCTCTTCTAGTTCTGCTTCTAAGTTATTTATTCTATTTTCTAAATTTCTAACTCTACTTGCTAATATTTTATCATCTGGTTCTAACTCTACCTCTTGTCTCCATTTCTGATTATTTTCTTTTAAGCATGAAATACAAGCTTGCTTTAAGCATTTACTACATGTAAATCTATTTTCTAGACTAGGGTAGTATATACAGAAAATACATTTTATATTATAATCACCTTTTCCTTTTATCCAGTCATGCTTACAGCTTTCTTGATCCATTAATTCTATTTTTGCTTCTACTTGACTATAAGTATTATTAGTGATTATGTCTAATCCTTCCATAGCATTATCTAGATTACATAGTTCTTCAACACCTAAGGAATTTATGAAATCAATATAACTTTGAGCATTATCTTCTTCTTCTTCATAATTTTCTAATAAAAATTGTTGACTACTTTCAAATTGCTCTTCTTCTTCTATGATATATTTAGTATTATTACTTTGCACCATTTCTTCATTTGTAGTACAATCTAAATTATCCATTATCAATAATGTTAATATATCCCTTAAATTCAAATTTTATTAACCAGGCTCCGATACCACTGTAGGGAAAGGACACTTATACAAAAATTTTCGGAATTCAAATTCAAATTTAAAATTCACGAGTTACTATTCACGTCACTATTCAAATTCAGCAGGTACTATTCAAAATGCTGGTTACTATTCAAATTCGGGAATATGAACAGTGCACCCAGGAGTGACTCAGGCAGACACCCCAATCACTTTACTATTCAATCACTATTCGTCTTTGGAATTATATGAATATTTTATTATTCACGACGGACGACGGATGCTGAATGAAATAAAAATATATTAAATGCACTATTCGACGAGGGCGACGTGCGTGATTATTATCTACGTGATTAGTGAGTATGCGGATTATGCGTGCGTGATTCACAGGATCTTTGCAGGCTGGCGAGACCAAAGGTTCAGCCGGTGGTGCGACTTTTGCTTGTGTCAGTCCTACTCGGTACTCACCGTATGCATCACTAGCTCGCTTCAGAACCGAGCTAACCAGCTCTTCTCCCTCGCTATCCCCAGCCACGAACACACAGGACTCAGGCCCTATCGTCTCCCCAGGCAGTTCCACCCGAAGGGAACACTTCTCTGCGCCAACAAGGTTCTCTACAAACGCCGCTACCAGGGCTAAAACGAGAACGACACACGCAGAGGTTTCTCCTCTAGGGTCCCTAGCATAGAGACATCGCCCCATATGAACGAGCTTAAAGGAAAACAGGGATTAAAACAGGAAAGCTTAATTCATTTCCACAGAGCAAGCTTACATACGGCTTTCCCTTTCGGGAAACCCCAAGCACTTACCACAAACCTTAGGGATTACCTTACAAGCGCAGGAAGATCACGGGGACTTCCTTTATTCTCTAATTTACAACACTGGTGGAGTAGTACTAAGTAGGTGGCTAGTTACAGGCGGTGGTGGATGAGCTCAGAGGGTCTCTGAGATCATGTCTTCATGGTGGAGTGGTGCTTCTTCTGGTGATGGTTGCTGCGGATGCTGGTTGAGGATGGTGTTTGCGGATGTTTGCGGATGGTGTTTGCGGATGTCGAATGCAGGCGTCGGGCTTCTGCTTTTAAAGACTGAGTGGAGCCTTCTGGAGTGTCCTCGCACTTATCCTCTGGCTTGCCTTCGAGGCGAAGGCTTCTGCGTCTTCAATTATCTTCTAGTACTGTTGCCTGGACAGCTGCTGTCTTCAATAATTGTCCTGGCTACAGTGGCGACACTGTATATTCCTTTTGCGCTGTCCTCTGACAGGCTTATCTTCATGTGATATTTATCAGTCTTCCACGCCCGAATGATTGATGTGCAAACATCAAATCACAAATCAGGCATGCTTATATTATCTTCCCACGGCCAAATTGTTGATAACACCTTATCAACATAAGGAATGACTATTCTTTTATATATATATTGAATTAAAGCTATATTGACTTCATCTAATATTCTGGCTGTTGCCCATGACCTCGGATGTCCAACATGTGATCATCCAACATGTCATCATTATTATTATTATCATCCTCGGATATTTGTATTTTTGACTCATAGTCTTTCTTTATATATTCTTCATAATCTCTCTTTATATTTTCTTCATAATCTTGATTTATATCTTCAAACTTCCCATTTATTTCATGTCTTACTTGCTGCAAGACTTCTTCCATTATATTTTTCTTTAACTGGGGGATTATTGATTCCAGCTTTTCTTTTACCTTCTTCTCAATAATTTCATTATTCAGCAATTCTGTCTCTTTTTTTAAAGCATCTTTATATGTGGGTATTCTTGAAGATCCTTCTTCTCTAATATTTACTCCTGGCAAATTTATTTTCACATCTTTTGCCCTTTTATATTTTTGAATATAATCTTTTGCTTCCGGTTCTATGAAATAATTTACTCCCAAAATACTTCTTGCATATGAAAGAGCTTGATCAATATCTGTATATTTTTTCCATGATACTCCTCCATCATTTTCTCTTTCTACTTGTTGGGCTATAACTGATTCAAATGTTATATATATTCCTGGTGTTTTCCCTCTATATATAACATATATAGGCTTTTTCTCCATATTTCCATATATCTCTTTTGGCTGCAACTTCCCGTTGATCATATGAAAATATTCGGCTAGGCTATTTAGTATTGCTAGCATATATCCTCTGTCTTCTCTCTTATTATTATATTGGAAACAGAAATTGTCTAAGATGCATTCTTGTATTTCATCTAGAGCAATATGATCTCGAGGCTTAAATTTAAATGTATTTGGTGGAAATATTCTTAGCTTATTATCAGTTCCAAAACTGAAATATTCACCTCCGATAGGACTTGCTCCTTTCTTCATTCCTGCAAAATAGAGGAACGTGAAAATATATCAGGTAAAGTATTATCTTTACCCTTTATATGCTCAAATATTACTTTATAACCATTTCCAGTAATAATATCTTCAAATAGAACCCATCTCCTAGTTGAACTTTTCTTACTATTAACTTTATTATAATACTTGCATATGGCTTCACAGTCTGTCCTTATTGTGAACTCTTTGAATCCTAGATATAGTCTAAAAGCATTTATTGCATTGATAACAACCAAGATTTCTCTATCTGTATTATTTATTGCTTTTAACTTATATTTACCTGAAGCATATCTACATATTTTTTCTTCTAACTTTGATGAATATTTGTGCGGCTTTTGTTTAAGTATTGCACCCCATCCTAATTCTGATGCATCTGTCTCTATAATAAAGTAATTATCATCTAAAGGTAATTCTAAAGGTTTTAGCTCTTTAACTCTATCCTTTATAATTCTTACTAATTTTATATCTTCAGAGTTAAAATGCCTTTGCCCGTTTTTTCTTAACTTTGCATATAACGGACCGGCTAGCTTTGCTAAATTCTCAATATAGTTTCTAGCATAATTCACTATTCCTAAGAATTGTTGTAGCGTCTTTTTATCATTCATGACATCAGGAAATTGTAAAATTTTCTTTGCAATATGATCTTGTAAATGAATTTTTCCAACTCCAATTTCATGACCTAGAAAATTTATCTTTTCTTTGCATATTTCCATTTTTCTTTTAGAAAGTATTAACCCATGCTGTTCTACCTTTCTAAAAAATGTTTCTAAATGAGCTATATGCTCCTTATAGGATTTTGAAAAGATTAAAAGATCATCAATATAGACTAATATGAATTCTTGATTTTCATTAAAGATATTCTGCATTTTTCTTATTGCTCCTAATTTTAGTAGTTCTTCTATATGCATCTTAAATTTTTCTATGTCTTTAGGTGTTGCTTCTATAGGACTAGTCTTAATTATATAGTTTGGGTTTATTATATTGATTCTACAAACTATACCATTCTTATCCCAATGCTTCATTGGTATTTCTCCAATTATTTGAATATCTTCTAATCTTTGTACTATTTTATCTATGTCTTTTTTAGATTTTATATCTCTATACCAATTTGGTGCTAGTGATTGCAAACTAATGCATTCTATACTTGAATTTTTTATATGAAATATTTCTATATTTTCGCCTAACTCTTCATCTCTATAATTTTCAGATTCTTCAATTTCTAAATTAGAATTTATAGCTTTACGTATCTCTGTCATATATGGAATGTTATCTTGATGAGGAATGAATGTAATTCCTTGTTCATGTATGATCGTTGTTTGTACTGAATATTGTAAAAATCTTAATCCTAATAACATATCAACATTTATCATAAATAGATCTCTTATTGTAATTTCATCTATTATGTATTTTGTATTATTTATTTGTATTTCAATATTATAAGCTAATTGATTATGAGGCCTTTTTATTCCAGACATATCAGTAGATATTTCTGCTTTATCTTGGTCTATTGTATGAACTATTTCTGGACATCTTGCAAAATATTTATCATGTATAATATTTTTAGTACAACCAGTATCTACCAATGCTAATATTTTATAAGTGACGGTAGGAGTTAAGTTTAATTTTAAAGGTATTCTTATTCCTACTATCTCTTTAAATGGTAACTTAACTATATATTTGCTCCCAAAGCTTATTATGGCATCTTTTAATTGTATAGTCTTATCATTTTTACTGGTAGTTATTGCTTGATCCCTTAGTTCAGTATTACCAGTAACATTTTCTATGGCCTTACTTTCTTCATTAAGTTCTATCTTAATTCTTAGCTCTTCTAGTTCTGCTTCTAAGTTATTTATTCTATTTTCTAAATTTCTAACTCTACTTGCTAATATTTTATCATCTGGTTCTAACTCTACCTCTTGTCTCCATTTCTGATTATTTTCTTTTAAGCATGAAATACAAGCTTGCTTTAAGCATTTACTACATGTAAATCTATTTTCTAGACTAGGGTAGTATATACAGAAAATACATTTTATATTATAATCACCTTTTCCTTTTATCCAGTCATGCTTACAGCTTTCTTGATCCATTAATTCTATTTTTGCTTCTACTTGACTATAAGTATTATTAGTGATTATGTCTAATCCTTCCATAGCATTATCTAGATTACATAGTTCTTCAACACCTAAGGAATTTATGAAATCAATATAACTTTGAGCATTATCTTCTTCTTCTTCATAATTTTCTAATAAAAATTGTTGACTACTTTCAAATTGCTCTTCTTCTTCTATGATATATTTAGTATTATTACTTTGCACCATTTCTTCATTTGTAGTACAATCTAAGCTATTATTCTGCACAACTTCTTCAATATTATTATTCTTTTCTTCCTTCTTATTCAACTTAGCTTCCTGTTTCTTTATTACAACAGGTGCTTCAACATATATATTTTCTATCTTTCTTTCCTCTTTGATATTATTAAGATAATATATTTTTCGTATAAAATATAGTTCTTTTTCTCTAATAGCATTCCATTCAAATGTCATAGAGTTTTTGTATTCATCACGAACTTTGCTTAACTCTTGTTCATAATATTTTATTTCATTGTCTAAATCTAAATTATCCATTATCAATAATGTTAATATATCCCTTAAATTCAAATTTTATTAACCAGGCTCTGATACCACTGTAGGGAAAGGACACTTATACAAAAATTTTCGGAATTCAAATTCAAATTTAAAATTCACGAGTTACTATTCACGTCACTATTCAAATTCAGCAGGTACTATTCAAAATGCTGGTTACTATTCAAATTCGGGAATATGAACAGTGCACCCAGGAGTGACTCAGGCAGACACCCCAATCACTTTACTATTCAATCACTATTCGGGCACTATTCAATCACTATGCGTCTTTGGAATTATATGAATATTTTATTATTCACGACGGACGACGGATGCTGAATGAAATAAAAATATATTAAATGCACTATTCGACGAGGGCGACGTGCGTGATTATTATCTACGTGATTAGTGAGTATGCGGATTATGCGTGCGTGATTCACAGGATCTTTGCAGGCTGGCGAGACCAAAGGTTCAGCCGGTGGTGCGACTTTTGCTTGTGTCAGTCCTACTCGGTACTCACCGTATGCATCACTAGCTCGCTTCAGAACCGAGCTAACCAGCTCTTCTCCCTCGCTATCCCCAGCCACGAACACACAGGACTCAGGCCCTATCGTCTCCCCAGGCAGTTCCACCCGAAGGGAACACTTCTCTGCGCCAACAAGGTTCTCTACAAACGCCGCTACCAGGGCTAAAACGAGAACGACACACGCAGAGGTTTCTCCTCTAGGGTCCCTAGCATAGAGACATCGCCCCATATGAACGAGCTTAAAGGAAAACAGGGATTAAAACAGGAAAGCTTAATTCATTTCCACAGAGCAAGCTTACATACGGCTTTCCCTTTCGGGAAACCCCAAGCACTTACCACAAACCTTAGGGATTACCTTACAAGCGCAGGAAGATCACGGGGACTTCCTTTATTCTCTAATTTACAACACTGGTGGAGTAGTACTAAGTAGGTGGCTAGTTACAGGCGGTGGTGGATGAGCTCAGAGGGTCTCTGAGATCATGTGCATGCCTGTAATTTGTGATTTGATGTTTGCACATCAATCATTCGGGCGTGGAAGACTGATACAAAATATCACATGAAGATAAGCCTGTCAGAGGACAGCGCAAAAGGAATATACAGTGTCACTACTGTAGCCAGGACAATTATTGGAAACAGCAGCTGTCCAGGCAACAGTAGAAGAAGATAATTGAAGACGAAGCCTTCGCCTCGAAGGCAAGCCAGGCGATAAGCTTGAAGGACGCCAGAGGATAAGTGCGAGGACACTCCAGAAGGCTCCCTCCGCTCTTTAAAAGCAGAAGCCCGACGCCTGCATTCGACATCCGCAATCCGCAAACATCCGCAAACACCATCCTCAACCAGCATCCGCAGCAACCATCACCAGAAGAAGCACCACTCCACCATGAAGACATGATCTCAGAGACCCTCTGAGCTCATCCACCACCGCCTGTAACTAGCCACCTACTTAGTACTACTCCACCAGTGTTGTAAATTAGAGAATAAAGGAAGTCCCCGTGATCTTCCTGCGCTTGTAAGGTAATCCCTAAGGTTTGTGGTAAGTGCTTGGGGTTTCCCGAAAGGGAAAGCCGTATGTAAGCTTGCTCTGTGGAAATGAATTAAGCTTTCCTGTTTTAATCCCTGTTTTCCTTTAAGCTCGTTCATATGGGGCGATGTCTCTATGCTAGGGACCCTAGAGGAGAAACCTCTGCGTGTGTCGTTCTCGTGTTAGCCCTGGTAGTGGCGTTTGTAGAGAACCTTGTTTGCGCAGAGAAGTGTTCCCTTCGGGTGGAACTGCCTGGGGAGACGATAGGGCCTGAGTCCTGTGTGTTCGTGGCTGGGGATAGCGAGGGAGAAGAGCTGGTTAGCCCGGTTCTGAAGCGAGCTAGTGATGCATACGGTGAGTACCGAGTAGGACTGACACAAGCAAAAGTCGCACCACCGGCTGAACCTTTGGTCTCGCCAGCCTGCAAAGATCCTGTGAATCACGCACGCATAATCCGCATACTCACTAATCACGTAGATAATAATCACGCACGTCGCCCTCGTCGAATAGTGCATTTAATATATTTTTATTTCATTCAGCATCCGTCGTCCGTCGTGAATAATAAAATATTCAAAAATTTTCGGAATTCAAATTCAAATTTAAAATTCACGAGTTACTATTCACGTCACTATTCAAATTCAGCAGGTACTATTCAAAATGCTGGTTACTATTCAAATTCGGGAATATGAACAGTGCACCCAGGAGTGACTCAGGCAGACACCCCAATCACTTTACTATTCAATCACTATTCGGGCACTATTCAATCACTATGCGTCTTTGGAATTATATGAATATTTTATTATTCACGACGGACGACGGATGCTGAATGAAATAAAAATATATTAAATGCACTATTCGACGAGGGCGACGTGCGTGATTATTATCTACGTGATTAGTGAGTATGCGGATTATGCGTGCGTGATTCACAGGATCTTTGCAGGCTGGCGAGACCAAAGGTTCAGCCGGTGGTGCGACTTTTGCTTGTGTCAGTCCTACTCGGTACTCACCGTATGCATCACTAGCTCGCTTCAGAACCGAGCTAACCAGCTCTTCTCCCTCGCTATCCCCAGCCACGAACACACAGGACTCAGGCCCTATCGTCTCCCCAGGCAGTTCCACCCGAAGGGAACACTTCTCTGCGCCAACAAGGTTCTCTACAAACGCCGCTACCAGGGCTAAAACGAGAACGACACACGCAGAGGTTTCTCCTCTAGGGTCCCTAGCATAGAGACATCGCCCCATATGAACGAGCTTAAAGGAAAACAGGGATTAAAACAGGAAAGCTTAATTCATTTCCACAGAGCAAGCTTACATACGGCTTTTCCTTTCGGGAAACCCCAAGCACTTACCACAAACCTTAGGGATTACCTTACAAGCGCAGGAAGATCACGGGGACTTCCTTTATTCTCTAATTTACAACACTGGTGGAGTAGTACTAAGTAGGTGGCTAGTTACAGGCGGTGGTGGATGAGCTCAGAGGGTCTCTGAGATCATGTCTTCATGGTGGAGTGGTGCTTCTTCTGGTGATGGTTGCTGCGGATGCTGGTTGAGGATGGTGTTTGCGGATGTTTGCGGATGGTGTTTGCGGATGTTTGCGGATTGCGGATGTCGAATGCAGGCGTCGGGCTTCTGCTTTTAAAGACTGAGTGGAGCCTTCTGGAGTGTCCTCGCACTTATCCTCTGGCTTGCCTTCGAGGCGAAGGCTTCTGCGTCTTCAATTATCTTCTAGTACTGTTGCCTGGACAGCTGCTGTCTTCAATAATTGTCCTGGCTACAGTGGCGACACTGTATATTCCTTTTGCGCTGTCCTCTGACAGGCTTATCTTCATGTGATATTTATCAGTCTTCCACGCCCGAATGATTGATGTGCAAACATCAAATCACAAATCAGGCATGCTTATATTATCTTCCCACGGCCAAATTGTTGATAATACCTTATCAACATAAGGAATATATTTCTTGTATATAGATATTATATTGAATCTATATTGATTTTCTTATTAATCAATATCTTCTTCGTTGTCTGGTTCATCTGGTTGCCATATTTCATACCAAGACAACAAATCTCTATATTCTTTTCTTAGTTGGCATTCTGCACCATAGTTGGGCTTGATCAATCTTCCAACTTCTCTTTGCAATATACTATATCTGTTATAGTACTCTCGTAAGAATACTCTTATTATTTTATTTTGGTACATCATATGATATTCAGGAGCAAATTTGGTATTCCCTTCTAATTCTTTTGCTTCACTAAAAATTCTCCAGTTATCATGATTCGTATTCTTAGCAAATAATTCTTCATAATCCTCTATGATTCTCCATGAATTAGGGAATTTGTATTGACCTTTAGTAATATATATATCATGGCATGCTGGTCTTATTGGTCGTATAAATTTTGGAGGATTAGAACAGAATTTAATCTTATATTTCCCTTGAATACAGGCTAACTTCTTGCATGCTTCTTTAATAGCCTTTCCAAGGTCAGATTGAAGAATTTCTTCAAGCGTACCATAAATATCATGGATTAACCCATGATCTATAATGGTTTGTAAAGAGATATAATCTTCATTGCTTATTTGTATATTTCTAAAATATTTTAAATTTATGTCAGCCCTGAGTATTATAAATTGTTGATGAGGCTTGACAATAAATTTATCATCAAGATGAAGTAAGGGGAAAATATTTGCATTTACAGTTATTCCTAAATGTCTTTCTTTTCCTTGATATATCTGCATGAAATAATTTTGAATATTTTGAAAGGTTTTGTAATGCCTTTCAGCATATTTCTTCCATACTAAATCTATAATATCTTGAGTAAAATATGACAGAGTTTGGTCAGTTTTAAAGCTTAATCTAGGAATAAGGAATTCTTGTGCAATATTATTTATATGCTTGCTTCCTACCTTTTCTAAGCTTACTTCTTTCTCATATTTTGTATTTACTACTTCATTTTTCCTATCTTTCTGTGAATTTAAGCATAATATACATGCTTGTCTTAAACATAGACTACATGATGCTCTGTCTTCTGGATCTTGATAATATATGCAAAACACACACCTTATGTTAAGATTACTCTTTTTAGGTTCCTCTACTTGATCCATCATTTCTATCTTTAATCCAGCTAACTCATCAATTAAATCTAATTCTTCATCACTTGATTCATTTTCTACATCATATTCTATTTCATCTGTCTCTATAATTGAATATATTGACTCATCATCCATTATATCATCATCACATACTAAAATATTTTCATTTACACTATCTATGATTAGAACCTTTTCTTGTTCTTCCTGCTTATTAGAATACCTCTTCTTGTCTTTATTAGGACAAGTTTTACTTAAATGATCTGGTGAATTACAAATAAAACATCTGCAAGTATTATCATAATTCTTTCTAGGATTATATCTTCTTACATTTCTCTTATGTAAGAAAGGGGCTCTATTATCTGATCTTCGTAAGAAATATCGTTTCTTAGTTCTTACCTTTCCTTTTTCATAATTCTTAGGATACTTATAATATTTCTTATTTCTAGATCTTTCTTCTCCATATGTCAATGGTATTTGAACTATTTTATTACAGAAATTATAATCAGACTGCTTCATTGATCTTTGGGCTTGTATATTTGTGCATATCTTTCTTAACTGTTTAAACACAAATGTTATAGCCTGAGTTATATTATATTCTTTAATACCCTCTGTTTCTTTTATATATTCTTCGAATATCATAGAGCCTAATGGGTCTGGCAATTTGTTAAAATATTTTTCAACAATTCCTTTATTATAACCTTGTTTAGCAGTTGTGGCATTGTACAAATAATGCTGAGAAAATTCTTTTATTCTTTTCCAATTTGTCAATGATAATTTTTCTAATTCTTTTAATCTTTCATTTTGTAAGACAGTATATCCTATTTCAGGATCTTCACCTATTACAATACTTGATATAATATTTGCAAAATTATATGGGTTATTGCCAGCAGCTTTTAATTGCGCATAATAAGTAGGAAAAGATTCTACCCATTGTTCCCATAAAACTTTAACTGATTCTCCTAGAAATGTCTCTAAATATGTAATCATATCTTCTACTTTGTTTCCAATATTATGTTGATTTTGTATATATTTTTGCACTATCAACCCTTTCCATATGCTGATTATATTTGGCCAATCTATAGGATCATGTGCTGCTAAATTTAATATAGCACCATCACTTTTATAATTCTGAAATTGAACCTTCTTTTCAAATTCTCTTCTTTTTGAACCCATATGTGTATATTGTCCAGGTATATAACTATATGAAGAATCTTCTTTCACTGGTGGCCATGTTCCTGGATTTCTAGTTGGCCTTTCTATTCCTTCTTCAACCTTTATTTCTGGACCTCGTTTTCTTTTTGATGGACTTGGATCTATTTCCATTGCTTCTATAGCATTATCTTTTCTATGTGTCTCTACATACTCTAAGGATTTCATATAATTTACCGAATTATTACCTATTTCAATTATATCCTCATCTTCTTCCTCATAGCTTTCTTGTAGGATCTTATTATTAATTTCCCATTGCTCTTCTTCACTTATATCATCATCTATATTGTCTACTATTTTAATCTTACTATTCTCTACTTCCTTTTGAGCCTTGTTATCTTTATCTTCTATCCTTTTTGACTCGACAATATTTTTCTTTATTGGAACACTAAATTTTTTTGCTATTTAACTCTCTTTCTTGCTTAATATTATTAAGTCTATATATTTGTCTTCTAAAATAGATTTCCTTTTCTCTTATAGCATTCCATTCACATATCATAGAGTTTTTATATTCATCCTGGATTTTACTTAGCTTAATTTCATAATGTTTTATTTCATTATCTATGTCCACAAATTCACATATACTATTTCTTCTATTTTCTTCTAACTTTACTTCTGAACTAGATGTTTCTAAATCATCTAAGCTTCTTTCTTCATATCCTACAAACCTAATACTAGTTGATCCTTTTTTATTTTCGTAGCTTATATAATCTTTAGGTTGCTTTAAAACCTTTGGTTCTATTAAAGCACTTATATTCCATTCTTCACCTGCCCTTTCTTCGGAACTAATCTTTAGAGGGCTCATAAATTTTATCCCTTTAGACTGCATGCTTTCTATCACATTATTCACATTTATCTTATATTTAGTACCACTTCTATTAGTTAACCTTCCTAGAAATTCTATGCTTACTAATAAATTAGTTCCTTTAAAGTCTTCATAGCCTTTGGTTTGGAATCCAAAAGCCATCTTCTCTATAAATTCTTTTACTGGCATTAATAAATCTGGAGCTATATATGATATTAACATGTTTTCATTCATATCACCTTCTAAGAATCCTAATGCTGCTTTATTTATTGAATCCCATCTTTTATCTAGCAAAGTTGTTAAGACCTTTGTTCCTAATTTCTTTCTTGTCATACCTTTAATTCCTATAATATACATTCCTTGATGTATATATTTATACCCACAATATTTCAATTCATTTTCAATTTGTTTATTAACTATTCTTAACTGAACAGGTTCAGTTAATACACTTAATTCTACTTCTCTAGATATTCTGTATAATCCATTTTTATTTTCAAACCAACTCATTTGATATATTTGTTGAGGTCTTATTTTTCTTAAAGTATCTTTCTGATATCTTTCAAGATCTCTTTCTACATCTATCATTTCTTCCAAAGTTTCAATATCATCACAACCTCCTTTTATTCTGTCTATAAGGCCTAAAGGTCTTACATCTCTATTCACTAGTTGGAGTGACTTGTCTCTTCTAGAGAGACTTTCAGATACTGCCATTTTTCTGAATTTAGTGATCTATTAACTTCAACTACTCCTGTAGATGATAACACAATTTCTTTACTATTCTCAATAATATTAATATGCTCAAGTTTCTTATACAAATAAGATATATCCTTTTTAATATAATCACTATTTTGACTAATTCTTCCTAGAGAACCTTTACTTTCTTCCAAAGCTCGTAGAGCTAATTCTAACTTATTATTGGTAGCTGAATATAACTCTATTAACTGCTTATGCTCTTTTTGCAGACTTTTAAATTTTAATTCTAGATCGTCTTGTCTTTTACCCCAAGATATATAAAAATTATGTATTAAGTCAACTAATAAATTTATTTGCCCGTGTGAAGTATGCCAAGTATGATCTTCAGAGCTATTTATTCTACACTTAATATTTATATTTTCTTTAGTTTTAACAGTCTTTCCTGTATTAACTTCTAAATTTAAATAATGTAACTTTTCAATTTTCAATAATTCTAGTATATCCCTTAAATTCAAATTTTATTAACCAGGCTCCGATACAAGGAGGAGTACAGTACGTATAGAGAGGATCCAAATCCAATCCAAATGTGGTAGACAGAAGACCTCATGAGATATGAGCATCTGATCCTATCATCACCGGCCTGGCCGTAGCATGTGCTGATAGGGCCGTGAGTGTAACATGCACTTGAATGCTGTAACATCATGCTGAAGATGAGAGCCTGGCATCTTGCTCCACACAGATTCTCGCAGCTGCTGTGAGCCACAAGATTGCCAGGAGGATGCTGAACCGTTGCCGTGGAGCATGCCCACAGTCCACGTCGTGTGAAGATGCATGGACTGACGGGCGAGTGGCGAGCTCATCTCCTGCAGACCAAACCTTTCCACAAGCAGAAAATGGTGTTAGCAGATAAGATCAGTGTTGTGAGTATTGGTTCCCCAGAAATAGGAGCAGGCAGAAAGACAAGATTGATTGACATATGATACGCATATGCACTTTGGAGGCTTGTTATCCACTCTCTGTCTGTAGGTAGGACCTGTTGGTTGGATTTTGGTCAGTTGGCAACAAACATTTCAGCACTTCTTTTCTTTTTTAAAAAACAAACAAACAAACAAACAAACTGCAAACATCTCATTGATTTAGTATAACAGCAGTATTCGAAAGGAAAATGTTTCCACACTACCTTATGACATCCTAGGAATTGACTGCTGATTGAATACTGTTGTTAGGATCAGTACATTTGTACATAATACAGTAGGACTCAGAGTTGGCATCTCAGGGGAGAAAAAGTTCTATCTACATGCAACTCTGCATTTACATGTAAATTGTAGCATTCATGTCCAGACAAGAATTGCCATATTGATGTAGATATACTACAGTGCCGCTATAGAGATGCCACCTGCTCCTTATCATGTCAGTATTTGCAGTGATTGCCAGAAAGAAGACCCTTTCTTGATCCTGTAAGTGTCAAGAAAAGGATGGTTAAACCGACTGGTCTTGACGTTATCTACCTGTTTCCTAATATGTACAAAACTGTCAATTCAATCTCAAGGAAGGGATCCAGCCGTTTAAACTCACAGGTTGTAATTCATATAGTACTCATCCATTCCATTCTCTCTTGAATATGTTGGTAGACAGGCAGTTATCTTGTTACCTATACTAGACTCCTAATAATAACTCTAAAACTAAGCTTAGACCTTAGATGTCAAAGAATATGTTGCTGACACTTCAGTACAGATATACAACTCGAGGTACCTATGCTATGCATCGTCAGTCTATCAGTGCAACACCTTACAGGATTTTGGTCATTCTAAACTCCAAAAGTAGGTGGTTGCCCTGCCGTAGAAGTTGGCACAACAGTACTAGCAGCCACTTCCAGTATACTATAGGGTTCTTCGGCTTGTGCTATTTGATGTCCATAAACATGGGGTCCTGGTACCTGCAGAACAATTGACAGTTTATTTTCGCTTGGGCTGAAAATAAGCAGCTGAAAGTACTGTTGGCTGATTTATATGAGAGAAAAACACGGTTGGCTGGTTGAAAATAAGGGGGCTGAAAGCTCAAGCGAACAGGCTGTTAGTTAATCAGCTAGGTGATGTCTGATGAGCAGACAAAAGAAGATTGCTATGTCCCTAAAGTCCACGACATCTGGGTCATCATATTATGATCGCACCTGAGGTGTTCGCCCATCTAGGTGAAGGAAGTGATTGCTTGCCTCCCTGAGGTGACTGTTTTGCATCTGGTTCACAGCGTTCAGTGGATTCATTGGATTTATAGCTGGAGATGAGTTCAGAGGGATATGAGTTGGCAGGGGTTGGTTCATGTATGGTAGTCTTGGCATCTGACTTAGGCCTTGTGCTGCCGGGATGCAACCTGAATTCATGCCTACAGCCATTGGTGGCATGAATTGGTGAGCACCAGGAAACATCATTGGCGCCATCCCAGAAGTTATCCACATGATCTGAAACATATCTATTTCTTAGATTCATTCGGTACCAGCAAATGATCTTGTATGGGATCATGTAAGTTTAGGTTGGAGTAGCTGCTAACCTGAACTTGCATTTGGAGGGACTTGAGATACTCAATCGTCTCGTCTAGTATTGACGCTTTGTCAGTCTGAAAACAATAAGAGTTGATAAATAAAGTAAGACAAAATGAGATGGCTGAAAAACAAACTAAACATGCTGACAATGATCAAGGACATATGCTACCACTCACCAATAGAGTTTCATTATTCAAGGGACTTGCACACCTGACAAGAAAAGATGCATAATACTGTACAAATATACCTTGTTGCAGTGTGGGATCAGCTCTTGCAACGCACGCATCTTTTCATTGATCCGGTCCCTTCTTCTCTACATCAGCAGCAGTCAATAACGCTGTAAGAACAATTTACCAACAAGCTGCCTGCCTTTCTGAAAATAGGCTTTCTTTGCCTTGCTAGCACAATCTGATTCTGATCTCACCCTCTCTGAGAGATTATGAACTTCAGCTGCACGAGTCCGACGTTTCGGCCCATGTCGCCGCGACGGTTTGGTCTCCTCAGTTGCCTCCTCACACTCGGCATCCTGCAATTTCCTCATCAATTCTATTCCACTCAAGCATCCCTACTTCCTAGTAGTTCGTTCAGGATACAGATTATTACAACCAACCAAACAAGATGAACAAAAGTAGACACCTCACTGGGACTATCTGAGTCGTCTCTACACCTCCCCTTCCTCTTGTGGACATGGACGCTGTGACTGGGCAGCCCGGATCCCCCATAGTTGCTTCCAGACCCACCGGACGACGACGTGCCGTCGTGCGCGCCGGCACCGCTTGGCCCCTCCGACTGCAATGCCACGTCCTTCCCGCTGGTCCCTGCCGGCGACCTGGGCACCTGGTTGCTGCCGCAGAAGGTGGAGCAGATGTCGCCGGCCCAGCTCGACTCGACGCCGCTGCTCGCAACCGGCGGCAGCGGCGGCGAAGGCTGCGAGGTAGGGCCCAGGAGCGTGCCCTCGGGTTGCGGGGCGGCGTCGGCGATGGTGCTGTACCAGAGCTGCGTGTACAGGTCCTTCTCGAGCGCGTCGTCGAGGCTGTCCGGGAACCACGCGGCGGTTTCCTCGCCGGTGAGGCCGCTGGTGCCCGGGCGGTCGCGGTCGGAGGGCGGCGCCGGCCTGTGGTGCGCCTGGGGCTGCGCGACGACGCTCCCGTTGTGCCACAGAAGCTCGATGAGGTCGTCGTCCGCGCTGCGGGCGCCATTGGAGGGAGCACGCACAAATCAGCGTCCGTCCAGGGAGGACCATCAATCAATCAATGGACACGAAAGGAGAGTTCTTTTGGGGGTGGGGGCGAATGGCGAGACAGAATCCTTACACGATGGGCTTCTTCTGATTCGCCGCCGCCGACCTCGCATTGCCGTCCATCTCGTCAGGATTTCTAGGACCCGGAGGAGAACGCCTCGTCTCCTGCAGAAGGAGAGAAGGCCGGCCCGTGGCAAGAACAGCCGGCGTCAGCGAACTAACCAAGACAAGAAACTTCAGAGTCGAAGCAGAACCCAAAGAGAAGGTGAAGGAGGAGGAGAAAGAAAAAAAGATGGATAAGAAAGGGAAGGAGAAGAGAAGCTACTACCCTGCTCGATTGCGGAACCTTTTACTAGTGGCACTGCTGATGAATACTGACGACTGAGGCAGTGAGCTGACGTCTGCCTCTATCAGTCTAGTACCTGAATCTGAACGGAGTACACTGCCTCGCTCGAGCAGAGATGCCTTGCGAAGTCGTCTTCTACCCCGCCTCCGTGCAAGCGGCAAAAGGGAGCTTTTATGAGGCAGGTCCGTAGCAGCACGGCATGAGCATGAGCACACACAAGTCGGAGTGCTCGTACACCGGGTGGCTGCGCCGCTGTCCCGTTGTAAGGCCGTGTTTAGATGCCTGGAGGTGGCCGAATCAGTGTAGAGCACTGTAGCGATTTTGTTTTTATTTGGTAATAATTGTTTAAATATTGATTAATTAGGTTTAAAATATTTGTCTCGCAAAGTACAACAAAACTGTGCAATTAGTTTTTGATTTTATCTACATTTAGTACTTCATATATGTGCCGGCATTTTGATGTGATGGAGAATCTTCTTTTTGTATAGTGAAATTTGGGGATAAATTTGAAAAACTAAACCAGCCCTAAGTGTTTTTTCACTGTACTTCGCTCTCTCGAGAAAAGAAGAGAGGCTGTGGCGGGTGCGGGGATTTTCGCGTGGAAGATTTTTCCCGGGAAATAATGGGAGTGGGATGGCGATTTTTGCAGCTGCTGATTTCGATGGCGGGCGGAGGCGGACAAGCGTTGGCATCGTTGTCGGATCCCCTTGCCGTGGGATAAGTGTCGGCCCTCGGAATTGGCAGCTTGGATGTAAATTATCTGTAAAAGAGTAACCTTTTGGATGGCTCATGAGTGTGGTATGTACTGTATGAGCGATCCTGCAATAAGAATTCCAAAGGGATTGGATTTGGATCATTCGTCGATATCTTAGAAGATCAAAGCAAAACTTTTTTTTTCTTGAAAAGAAGGTACAGGATGTAGTTGGGCAGTACTAGGCTGCAAGAACATTCCGTGCCCGATGGGTACTACCATGGTGAAGGGGAATTCATTCATGACCAGAGCTGATTCTTGACAACCGCAACTCATGATGGATTATCACTCTAAATAAACTCAATCATAAACAGTGACTGTCTGACTGATTGATCAATGAACAACAAGTCAAATACGTGTAACATCAGACAGGACCCATTTTTTGTACTGCTGTTTGGATCTCAGTATTATGCAGCAGAAAGAAAACGAGCATGTATAGCCTTGGGAACATACTAACAAGGAAAGAATAGCGTCTTCATCAACGGATCCGATCTCGATCTGCGCTTGCTCCTCGTGTGCCTTCGTGCTCGCTCTGGGTCGGCCCTCGGTAACCCCGAATTACCGTCGCGCCCGCCTCTTGTAACAAACTCTTTTCTTTTTAATGAAATACGTGCCTAGGCATGATCGCGAAAAAAAAAGATCATGGCGGAAGAAGCTCCGGCGTTCACTAAAAAGGATGTGATCATCCAGGTTCGAGTCCGACGTTCACTCATTCGATCCGTTAATTAACAAATTCCGTACCCAACCATGCGATTTACTCTCTCTTTCGAAAGTACTGAAAATGTTACTGTATTTTCTCTTCTGAAAACTGATAAATAAATATGGCATATGCGCTAGTTGCCACTGAGAGAATAAATTGACAGGGTAATGTTCCATCCAACATCCAGAGTGCCGAAACCGACTGCAGAACCTGGGCGAGAGCTAGCTTGGTAGAGTTGCTCGCCATCCAGTTCATCTCGATCATTCTCTTCTGGCGTTTTCCTCTCCCCGTTCCTTTCTGCCGCTATCTCGCAATTAATATATTCCTATTCATTTCTTTTTCTTCAGCGAGATGTGAGTAATCTTGATGGAGGCAGTGCCACTGTGCCAGTGCCAGCCAGGTGCGGCTGCGCCAATGGGAGGCCGCATTTGGATTACAGATGGGTACAGCAGGGGCCGGGCCATTCTCATCCTCAAACAAGATTGCTGTGATCTGCATGCGGCGCTCAACACCAAGAGCTTGCCGACAGCAACGCCGCTGGCTGCTACAGCCTACGGGCTACAGCTCCTTACGCTGTCTCCACTCTGTCACTCTCTTGCTGCCTTGTGCAATGCAAAGCCGTCTCCCAAGTCCCAAACGACGATCCATGTATGTATGTAGCAGTATCTAATCCAGGGGCTGACACATCAAAATCAGTTTTATCGTGTTCCCTGTGCTTCTCTGATTGTTCAGCTGGAGAAAGGAGTTTTGTTGATTGGTTGTTTCTCAAGCTGTATAAGCACTCTGTCTGTGTTGGAGCACCTTGATACATGTACAACATTGTTTTCCTTCTTTTAATATAGAGATCCACGACTCTATTATGCATATTTCGATAAAAAAACATACTACTCCCTCCATTCTAAATTAAGTTTTTTTTTAGTTTTTTTTAGATACAGAGACTTCACTATGTATCTAGGCATAATAGAAAATATGTATCTAAAAAGGACCAAAACAATGATAAAAAAAGAGACCAAAACAACTTACAAATTGAAACAGACGGAGTATCTATACCTTTCTATGTTACGTTAGTAGTATTTGTTTATACTGGTTCATCTTTTTTTTTGCGAAACAGCAACTTTATTAAAATTTAAGCAATGTCTTTACAAGAGAGAGTAGCAATCCACTCTGGAAAACAAGAAAAAAACACCTGACACTCCCTAGACCTAATAGCAAACTGCGCCAAAAGATGCGCCAAATTATTCTGGGTTCTACTAATCTGAGAAAATTGAATTCTACTTAGTTGCCCCCCAACCTCGCGCGCCTCTTCAATGAGTTGCCAAATCGGCGAACGATCACGGGTGCTTTCATTGAGTTTGGTGACCACCGAATGGCAATCTGATTCCAGAACCATCGGGACCTCCGGCCATCTATGCGCCAGATGGACACCTTCCAGGCAAGCACGCGCTTCAGCTTCCTCGGCATCCCTGCAATGGAATATGACACGCCAGGCAGTTAGTTTCAAGTCTCCGACCCAATCTCTAATTACCACTCCAATCGCAGCTTCGCCAGACTGCAAGTTGAAAGCAGCATCAACATTGATTTTGAAAGTACCCAGGGGTGGGGTACACCATTTCTTCTTAACCCGGTTCGCTGCCGGATCCTTCCTTTTACACATGCTCGGAATCAAAATGCGTTTGCCTTTGTTATCTAGAGGGTCTCCCTGTTGTTGGATAGTGAACAGTGAGTGCATATAACGGTTCAAGAAAATAACAGAGCTCCCAATGCAAACTGAAGCCTCCTCATGTTTAATTTTATTCCGAATGTTCCAAGTGTGCCAGAGAAGCAAAAAGAAGCTGGCCAATACCTCCATGGGATAGTTGAGAACAATCTGTAGCAGCCACTCTGGCCCTGACCAAATGAGATCCTGCTCATGAGGCAGCGAGCAGTGGTCTCTCATTGCCAGCCGGAGTGCAGCAGCATGGGGGCAACTAATGACTGCATGGTAGGCATCTTCAGCTTGCAATCCATACAACTCACAAATATCCTCTTGCTCAAGATGACGATATTTCTTATTGACACAAGTAGGCAAACCATTGTTGACAATTTTCTAGATAAAAACATTAACCTTAGAGGGGACTTTAATACTCCATACCTTCTTCCATGCCACCCGACCCTGCTCTGAAACTGAGGTGCTACCAATCTGGCCGACACCATACTGGTTCCAGACAGCAAGCCTATATGCACTTCGGATAGAGAATAATCCATTTTTCTCATAATGCCAAGCAACAAAATCAGGAGTACTAGAAGGAAGCAACTTGATCTTGAAAATCTCTGAAGCATCACAAGGATAAAAATACCTGCGTACGGCTGTTTCATCCCAAGAACCATTATCAATCAGGTGGTGCACCCAACGCATTCTGCATGCTCGCTTTGGACCAATTGGTTTCAGGCCATGGCCTCTCGGCAGCCAATTGTCACGCCAAATTTGAGTTGATCGACCATCACCTATCCTCTTGATAACACCGAGCTTCAACAATTCCAGCCCGTACTCAATTGCTCTCCACGTCTGGGATGCCTCTCCCGCAGGAACCGTGTCTAGCAATTTGCCCTCAGGGAAATACTTAACTTTAAGAACTCTAGCACAAAGGCTATCAGGGAAGGCTAGCATTCTCCATGCCTGGCGGGCAAGCATCGCTTGATTAACAAGCCTCTGGTCCCTGAACCCCATTCCACCAAATCCCTTTGGCATTAACATTTTCTCCCACGGGATCCATTGCATCTTCCTTCTTCCATTTTCAGCACCCCACCAGAAAGCACGTATTTGCTTCATGAGCTCATCACACAATGTAAGAGGCAATTTGAAGACACTCATAACATAAATAGGCAAGGCCTGTTTATACTGGTTCATCAACGTGTGTTCCGAAACAAGCTTTAAATTGTGAGAACGCATAAGTTAGTAGTTGTTTCTTTTTGCTCTCTTTGTTTGTTGTCAAAAGTAATAGACATATAAATACTCTGTAATTTATATTCGATGTGATAAACAATCAGTACCTCCCTCCGTCCTCAAAATGATTGCATAATTACTAACTCTACTGCAATTCCCCATGTTCCGAAATGGTTAAGTCAGTCTCAATAAGGATTTCAAAGAAGTTTTATTCTCATTTAATGTTGTGACACTTCAGCAAATTTGTAGAGTTGGCAAGTTGATTATAAAAGGAGATAGAAAGAGTTTCACATAGTTTCATCTAGATGAAACTCATTGCCATAGTCACCAACCCAAAAGCTAATTGTTTTTTTTTTGAAATTCTCCAAAAGCTAATTGTTAACTGTGTCATAGAACTCACTATCGAGACTTACCTTCGTCCTTGCCTGAAAAGAAATGGAAAACAGAGCGGGCAGCCTTCTGTTCCAAATAAATGCAGGTACTTTATTTATCCAAGCAGGCCTGAGAAACGTAAATGTTTGGGAAGTCGGGCTATTGGCCCAAGTGACGGCTCAATCGGGCCAGGCCAACTAACCTAGAGGCTTGGGCGAGATCGTGAGAGCAAGGTAAGGAATATCAGGTTGAAAATGACTCTTCTGGTTAGTAATAAAACATACCCACCCCACCCAAGTTTTTATTTTCCCAATATAAAAAACGATAATGCTACCACGCGGGTCTCCGTCCATCCGTCCGTCCGCATACTGCACGCTTCACTCCGTCTCGCTGTTGTCGCCTACCCCCGTCGCGTGCCCCATCCTGCACCGCTCGCTCCTCGCTCCCACTCATTGCATGCCCCATCTGCACCTCCCGCCCGCCGCATACCCCACTCGCGTCACTCGCTCTCGCGCCATCGCACGCGCCGCCCGCCTCTGATCTCCCCCATTCTCATCCTCCCAGCCTCTCGGTCTCTCTCTCGCATCCGCTGACAGCAGAGCGCCTCCCAGCCTCTTTCCCAACCCCAGCCTGAATCTGACTATCTGAGCCGTAGTGCATGTCAGCATGTTCATTGCACTCCAACGTGTCACACCCGGTTTTAAAGAACTAAACCAGGTCAGTCATATGTGTGCTCAGAAAGTCCACACATATGTCAGATAAGAATAATATCAGAAACAATGTTATTTATTTAACGTACATATAGCTATAATAACACTTACATCAGAGTATCGTGGAACGATGACTAAACTTCAGGCTCCATTCTTCTCAGGGACGGCTGACTGGGGGCTCCGTATGCCAAACACTTCTGGAAGACTTCTGGAAACTCCACTACCTCTTTATCCTTCTTCTGAGCAACACCTCACTACACACTAAGGTGTTGGGGAAATAGAAAGGGTGAGTCCATGTCAAACTCAACAAATATATCATGGGGGTTCATGAGGCTCAAAAAGGCTAGACATTGTTTGATTGCATTTAGCTTTTAATCATCCTATAATTAGCAATTGAGTAGCATCAAGATGAACCAATTCCCATTAATGAACCAATGATCAATTGTAATAAGGATAATGAATAGCATTAACATGAACATAATAATAACAACAGTAATTAAACATGATATAACAATGGTGATTAACTATTCTGTAAGAATCTCCAAGACTGCTAATATCCGTGAGCACGGCTAGTATACCAGTTTATTAAACTATGCACAGAGGTGTACACTTTCACTGTGAGTCATGACTTCCAAATGCGTGGGTTTGCAAGGCCTAAAACATCAGAAACCATATAAAGCCATTTAAAAGTTCGTCTAACAGGTTAGGGCCATTAAATTCACTCGGCAGACAGATGTAGGAACCCATTTTCAAATGGCACAATTCCTTCTCGGCTATACTCATAGATTATAGGTTGTCCTACACCCAAATTATCAAGTCATTCTTACGCTATTTAAGGTAACCACTAACAAGCTAGAAAAAGTCTCTTGAACAACTAGAGCCAAAGCCATATAGCCCTCACAGCTGTACTGCATGTCCCGATTATCACTTATAGGTAAGTCCTTATGGAGAGTAACTAGAGCAACAATATAACCCCTTGCTCTAGCCCTCTTTCAACAGTAGTAAAATCATCGTTAAAGGTTGGTCGTATAATTCATTAGTCCAATTATAAGATCATTGTTCATAATTAAGCGCTAGCAATAGCTACCCAAATGCACATCCCATAGGTGACAAGGAAATAGGAAATCAACAGTTATGTTATAATCTCTACGGTTATCGAGGAGGACGCATGCATATGTATGATAATTCTAGTGAATAGGACAACAAGGATAGTCTCATGTTATACTTGCCTTAGAACTCTTGCTCGTATTTTCCTCATACTTTGCTTCTAGTCTTCACCTTCTGATCATCGGCGCTCACGAATAGTATTTCTTCTACTCGTAGATCATAGCAACCAAGCACACTAACAGGCATACAAACAAACGAATAGAAGCAACTAAGAACAATACACCACATAAGAGAAAACAGCGTACTGAAAGATAGCTACCGGCTACGGTCACGAGAACACAAAAACGTCGATAACGACACTATCGTTAAAAAGAAAAAGACTATCGAAATATTTATATTATAAAAGAAACAACTACAAACTTGATAAATTTGAATTTATCAAAACTATGAAAAGTTTACTAATTCAGATTTAATCATATCCTATAACATATTTAATTTCAAAAATCAAGTTAAAAAGCTAATCATGATTTATTTATAAACATGCATGTACCCTTTAATCAAATTAAACTGTAACTTTGTAAAAGAAAAGTGTGTTTGATAGTATCTCCTCGAATTGTATATGGTGTGGGTTCAACTAGAGAAATTATAATTTAAAATCACATTGATGGTAGCAATTAATCGGTTCATCATGTTACATGATTAAATTAAGCAAGTTATAATTAATAACGAAACATTTAAGTTGTTATTTATCAAGTTAGCATTTTATTTACAAAAGATCGAGATATAAACATAAGTCTCTTTTAATTCAAAAAGACATTAAATAAGCATTAATCTAATCAACTATATATTTTATGTTTACTAAACTAATTATAACTAACAAAGACACATTAAGATTGGTGTTAACGTTTGCTCTATGAAAAGAAATGATTAAGACCTAAGCTACTTTTAGTTAAAAAGGTATTCCATAAACATTAATTAAATTAAGATGATTAAATTCATAAACACAAGACAGGGTGAACATCGCCACTAACGTGAAGATTACGTCGGCACGATCGCAACTTAGCAAAACAGAAGTATAAGACTAGATTACTTTTAATTAGAAAGCTTTTAAATAAATATTAATCAAATTACATTTATATTATATAAAAGAAACAACTACACGCTTGATTACTTTAATTAAATAAAATCATGTGATAGTTATTAACTCAGATTACTTAAATTATATTTTAATTCAAAGCCGAGTTAAAATTAATCTTGTTTCATTTGTAAATATTGTCATATGAATTAAGCAAGTTCAACTTAAAGTTTGCAATATGAAAAAGATACAGGTGAGAGTACTTAATGGCATTTAATATATACAACATGTTTAAGCTACGTAATTATATAAATTAAAAATGCACTTACGTAGATATTAATCATATTAATATTTATGTATTAAACACCTAAGTATAAACCTGTGTTGATTTATTACAATACTAGTTTCATGCAAATTAATCAAGTTAATATTTTGATTACAAACATATGTCATGTGACAGATTAAACGTCACTGCTAGCACGTAGATTATATCGACACGGATCCAACGCAACGAGAACGAACTAAATCGGAGTTAAAACGAATAAACAATGGAGATTTAATGAACTAATAGCAAAAGGAAAAAGTCTACATCACTCCCTGAAGTATGGGGTGGTGTCTAATTTACCCCCTCAAGTATGAAACGGTCTAATTTACCCCCCTGAACTTTCCAAAACCGTCTACTTTACCCCCTGGGGTAGTTTTGGATGGCGGTTTGCTACAGTAACCATTGTTTTGATACAGTCACCGAATCTTTAAAAAATTATAGTAAATCACAAAAAAATCGTAAAATAAAAAATCCAATTTTGTTGGACTCCACGTGAGTAGATCTACACAATGAACATATAATATGGTGTGCTTTAGTACAAAGTTTTTGATGTAGCTTTAAATTTATTGGAAAATTCTAATAAATTTAAAGTTACAGCAAAAACTTTGTACTAAAGCACACCATATTATATGTTCATTGTGTAGATCTACTCACGTGGAGTCCAACAAAATTAGATTTTCCATTTTATGATTTTTCTGTGATTTACTAAGTTTTTTTAAAGATTCGGTTACTGTAGCAAAACCATGGTTACTGTAGCAAACCGCCGTCCAAAACTACCCCAGGGGGTAAAGTAGACGGTTTTGGAAAGTCCAGGGGGTAAATTAGACCATTTCATACTTGAGGGACTAAATTAGACACCACCCCATACTTCAGAGGGTGATGTAGACTTTTTTCAATAGCAAAACGGTAATTACTCTGTCTTCTTCCCTGGGATGCCTGTACGTACAGAACATGGTGCCAGGAGATGGAGCTTCGCTCGTGGCCCTGTCCAACTGTGGGAGGAGGGAAGACCGGACGGCCAGACCGGCGGAGCTGTTGGCTTGCAAGTGCATCAGTCCATCGGCCGGCGAGCAATGGCGCTGACGTGGTTGATTTGGACAAGAAGATAGATGGCGCTTCACGTAAAAGGACTCCTTTGCTCTCCTCACTGTGGGTTGGTAGCCGGTTGCAGAGGACGTACGGTGGGCGGTGATGGTTTCCTGTGAAGCATTGGCGGCGGCGTTTGAGTAAAAGAGAACGAGAAAGAGAGACAGAGAGCACTGTGGGGCTTCTTCACCTTGAAGCGAAGTTCGGCAACGATTCGTGAACGTCGGAGAGATCAGACGATGTGCACGTAGACTGCGGCGGAACGATGGCGATCTTCCGTGTAGGCTGCCGGTGTCCTGGTCGGGTCGACGGAGAACAACAGGTGGTGCTTACAGCGTCGGCGGTCGCTCTGTCTCTCGACGAGATTCAAACGCGGCGGTGAAGCTAGGGTTGCAGGCTGCGCTTGCAAACTTAGAACGAGGGTGGCTGCGCTAGGTTTGGAAGGGGTGGCGGAGCGCAGGGGCTTGAGATTTTATAGAGAAGCCCGACATGAAAACCACGTAAAATCCCGAAAGCGTCCGGGTTCAGTGGCGGAAGCAGAGTCCTGCTCAGACACGAATGCAAGGTGTTGGCGTGTTAGCAGGAGAGGGAGCGGACCTACGGGGAAGAGGAGAAGCGATCCAGGCTGCTTGGGCTATCCAAGCTAAAGTGGATCAGAGAGAGAGGGATAGACGGGGGCTGCTTGTCCTGGGCCTATCTTTATGAAGGAAAAGAAGACGTATATGACAAGGAGACGACATGATCAAAGAATAATCAATGTATATGTCGCACCCGTGTTAAGGCTAGCCTATATATATATGTATACTAGTATATAGAAAAAGCTTTGTGGATCAGAGCCTGCATGCAAAAGTAAGCACATGGATACAAGGATAGGAACATGCCATCAGGATACTACTGCTGGATCATTCAGTTAAGGCTGGATTGAGCACATATATGACTGATAAAGTCGGGTTAAATTAAAACAGGAACAAAGGCTAGCAAGGGGATGCCTCTCACCGGCGCTTGGTGCTGCTGTGATGTCTGACAGAGATGGATAAAAAGCCATTTGCCGAGGAACTCAATGATGCACTTGCCAATTGATAGAAGATAGAAGATGCGATGGAGGCTCTTGGGAGCATCAGCGAGAGATTGAGAAGGGTTAGGGCAATTTATAGATGGGGCAAGACGTTCAGGCGGTGGAGTTAACTGAAGGCCATCGCATGCAATTGGAGTTTATTAGGCAACCAACGTCCGATGTCGGTGATGGTGTAAATTAGAAGAGGAGTTAGTGGTTGGTCTGATTTGTTGTTTGCTTGTCAAATTGATGTGACGTGCAAATGATTAAGCATGTAGACAAAGGAAATATGAGGAAAAAGGGATAAAAGAAATTCAGTTTACAATCGAGAGGACGACTATTTTGTGCAAGGTCTAAAATGTGACACGTGGAGAGTATATGACATGGATAAAGAATGATCAAAGATTATGAGATCAAAAGGATGTTAGTCAAACAATGATTAAAGAGTTTGACTATGAATTTAGAAATTATATTTAAATTGTTTATTTTTCTAATAAAAAGAGCAAAACCCATTCAAGCCTTTATCGAATTTTCTAAATTCATTTTCAGCCAAGAAAATTTATGCGAAGGCATGAAATGCAAGCGAACAGGTTATGTTAAATTATAAAAAGTTTTATAAAATTATTTCTCTTTCACCCCTAGATTGACAACAAACTAACTTAAACTTGAAAAAATTTAGAAAAATACTAAATCATATATTTTATTAAGTGTTTTCTATGCACATCTCAAAATGAAAATTTTGGGGTGTGACACAACGTAAAGTGGCAGTAGTAGGCTCCACTGGTTACTGGAGTACAGCTGCAGCCGGAAACGAAATTTTCACAGGTAATGGCCATGTTCAGCCGGCTTATAATCCGGATTTTTCAGCTTATTTTTTTAGTCGGAACAGTGTTTTTCTCTCAAAAAAATTAGTCGGAACAGTATTTTAGCTTGTTTTTCAGCACAAGTGAACGGGGCCAATGTTGATAGAACCGCCAACACTCAACCGCCTGGTGACTCGCACCCCGCAGCTAGCCCTCTCACCATCCATACCTACAGGCAGCAGCCGCGCGCGCCATGCTTTGTTTGACGACGCCGCAATCGAGGACTTTCCTGTGATCCGATATCACTTGCGGGAGCTGGGCAAGGCATTCCCCTCCCTCCACCCCAAAGTGTGAAAGGTTTTGATGGCTAGAGGGAGGAGTGAATAACCTTTTAAAATTTTCTACGAAGACAAGCTAAACAAGTTTATCAATATAACAAATAGCGAGATGCGAGTTTTTCTTAGCCTACGGGGTGTTTGCAAGCCACCTATCCAATTCACAATTCTAGTAAATTTGCACTCAACCGCACAAGTCAAACCGCACAACTTAGCTATAACTAAAGCTAACTAGCTACACAAGGTAAGAGCTACACTAACAAGCTAGCAAGGTTACTAAGAAATTAATACAAGAGAGAGTTAGGAGGGTATCACCGAGGGGCGAAGTATTGAGCCAACCAATATGATCAACAATAAATACCAAGACAACCGAACACCAGGATTAATCAATCACAGTATGAAAGTGATGACAGAAGATTTATCCCGAGGTTCACGTGCTTGCCAGCACGCTAGTCCCCGTTGTGTCCCTCTTCACCACGTGGTTCGGTGGCTAATTGGTCACACACTGAGCCTCTCAAAAGACGCCACAAGAACCTACCAAATGGCAAGAGGTTACAATGACACAAGCAATTTACTAACGTTGTCTTTGGCGCTTCGCCAAGGTAGGCACAAACCCCTCACAATCACCGGAGGTGGCCAAGAACAATCACCAACTCTTGCCAACGCCTCTAAGTTGTTCCAAGCCGTCTAGATGGCGGTAACCATCAAGAGAAACAAGAATCCCACAGTAAATCAACCACCAAGTGCCAACTAGATGCAATCTCACAATGCAAATGCACTTGGATCACTCAATCTTACTTCGAATATGCAAAGAAGTAAGAGAGATGAGTGGGAGGGGGAGTTTCTTAGCTCAAAGTGCTCACAAGTATATCAAAGAGTGCAAGAGTATGAGACAAGAGCCGGCCAACACGTATTTATAAGTACCTCAAACAAATAGAGCCGTTAGGAGCTAGAAGGGGGTGCAGACGCACGCGACAGACGCAGCTTCGGCGTCTGACGCCCTCGCCGTTTGCCACGTGTACCAACCGTTGAAACTCAGCGTTTTCGCGCCTCAAGCAACAGACGCGTACATCGCGAAATTTTCAGTGTCTGTCGCGACCGACAGACACACCACAGAGAGCTCGTCACGGCAAAAAACCGACAGACGCTGGCCAGCGTCTGTCGCCACTGTGTCGCTGATCCGCGAGCGATAGACGCGTCTGTCGCTCGGCCGTGCCCGCGTCTGACGCCCAAGCGCCAAAAACCCTAACTAGGGTATGGCGACAGACGCTGCACAGTAGCGTCTGATGCTCAGGGCAGCAGCGTCTGTCACCCATATCTCGGCGATTTTGTGACATTTGCTCGATCCATTTGATTCACCCTTTCTTATATGAGCTAGACTAAGTATGTGTATCACTTTAGCACATGTTTTAGCTCGTGAAACACTACATGACAACGCCTCCAAAACTCGACATTGGCGTAAAGGAAAATAGGCGTTTCAACTCTTCGAAAATGCCTGAATCCCGCCTCGCAAGCTCGGCGGGAGGGAGAGAGGACCCCAAACCCTCTCTACCGCTCAAACTCCATCGCCATCGTAAATGTGCTAACACCACCAAGTGATCATCGTCATGTGCGAGTATGTTAGCATTTTCACAATCATTTTTTGAGGCGTTATTAGTTCTATCCAAATGCATATGATTATGAAATGCACACCTAGAGGCACTTAGGAGTTCAATAGCCGCGTCATTTCCCGCTTTATAGTACGACTATCTATCCTACAATGTAACCACACCCACTAGGTGTCTTGGTTACCAAAACATGAACCCTAGCATATACCTTTGCCTTGATCAACATAGGATTGCATGTACTTCCATCATCATCATCATCATGGTAATTATTTCATCATCCACACTTGATCATCATGCTTTACCATGCTATGTGCTAATCACCCTTTGCTAAATACAATCTCAAGCATGTGATTAGCACTTAGGCATTGTCACTAATTACCAACACCAAACATAGAGCTTGCAATGTGGCCCTCTTCACCCACAACAACGGCCGTGTCGCTCCTCTCCTCCAGACCGAGGGCAGATGAAAGCCCTAGTTTGGTTTTGGCTAATTGATAAAACCTCAGTACTAACCTCTATGCTAAGTGTGTGAATTAGATGAGGTTGGTACAATCCAAGTGTGGAGCAAGATTCAAGTCCATGGTGAGGAAGGTGGACATGAAATGATGATCAAGTGCTCAACTTGGAAAAGAAGAAAGAGAAAAACAAAACCCGGTGGAGATTAAGGCAAAGGTATTGCTAAGGTTTTGGTTTCGGTGATCAAGACACCATAGAGAGTATGATCACACTTAGGATCGGTAGCTGTACTATAAAAAGGGGCATTTCCAGGGCTATTGATCACTTAAGTGCCACTAGATGAGGATTCATTTACATATGCATTTAGATCTAGTGGAGAGCTAACCTAACTCCTTCAAAATGATTGCAGAAAATGTTAACACACATGCACGTGGTGATGTACACTTGGTGGTGCTAGCACATTTGCGAAGGAGGTGGAGTTTGAGTGGTAGAGATGGGGTTGATTCGGCAATTTTTCGGAAGTGTTCCTCACTGAAAAACACGTCGGACGCTGGCCTCGGGGCACCTACACGTCCAATCAGTTCAGGAAGAAGTGCGCGCGAAGGAGCTAAGTGAGCGGACGCTGGCCAGGGAGCACCTGCACGTCCAATCAGTTTCTGCGAAGGATAGGACACTATGGACTGGACTCCGGCTGAATACTATTCAGCGTCCGGTCACGCTAACGTGGCAGTGCGCAGTGAGATCAGGGAGGACCGGAGGCTGGCCTGCGTCTGGTCACGGTGCACCGGACACGTCCGGTCGACGTTTTCGCAGTCTGGACTCTCTCTGGAGTCGACCGGATCTCTTAACTGTTGGCATGCGCAGTGACCGCCTTGAGCATAATGGCTCTATTCTTTGTGGGGGCTTATAAATATGTGTTGGCCGGCTCTTGGAGAACTCTCTTGGTCTTTTGAACATCTTGATATCCTTGTGAGCTGAGCACACTCCCTCCCACTTATCTCCCTTGCTTGGTTTCTAATCCAAAGTGAGATTGAGTGATCCAAGTGCATTGTGATTGTGAGTTTGTATCTTAGTGGCACTTGGGTGATCTTTGACTGCGGGATTCTTGTTAGTCTTGGTGGTTGCCGCCACCTAGATGGCTTTGAAGCAGCAGATGAGTTATGGCAAGAGTGGTGCTTGTAATTAGCCACCTCTCGGTGATTTATGAGGGGTGTTGTGCCTTCCCCGGTGAAGCGCCAAAGGCAACTCTAGTAAATTACTCGTGTCATTGAGCTACCTCACTTGCAGTAGGTTCTTACGGTGCTCTTAGTGAGCTTGTCTTTGGATTGCCAATTGGCCACTGAACCATGAGGTGTAGGTCGACACAACGGGGACTAGTGTGCCGGCAAGCACATGAACTTTGGGAGAAAATTGTGCGTCTCCATTGTGATTGATTCATTGGATTTCTCCCGGTGATTGGTATTCATCTTATTGTGATTGATTCATTTCTTGTCGCGGTGGTATAAAGATCTCATCCCCTCCATTTACATTCTACAAACTAGTTATAACAAACTCTTTAGTGTAATTAGTTTTGAGAGCTTGTATTATCTTTGCTAGTGTACCTTCTCACCTAGTTGAGCTCTTTAGTGTAACTAACTTTTGAGAGCTCATATTGACTTAGCCATTGTTTGTTATAGTGATCATAGTGACTAGAATTGTTGGATAGGTGGCTTGCAACCCTTATAGAGCTAGAGCAAACTTGCATTTCATCATTTATTATACTAACCTTTTGCTCTAGTGAGTTTGTAGAATTTTTAATAGGCTATTCACCCCCTTCTAGCCATATTAGGACCTTTCAGCAAAGGTGGAACCAGGGGGCAGTGGGGGCCATGCCCCCCACCCCTCACCAACCAGTGAATTTTTTAATACCCTTATTAATAATACAATACAAAGCATATTTAGCCCATTTTAACTCGTATTTTATCATAATATTGTGATTTTTTTGTTATGAACACTAACTACATATGTAGAAGCATAGAAAAATATGTTGAAATGTACAGTTGTGTATATATTTATCACACATACGATGTGTCATTATGTTTATTCGGTCCCCGCTAATCAAAGTTGCTGGTTCCGCCGCTGGCCGAGGGCACCATCCCGATCCGGTACGCCGGGGTGTCCTACAACCTCCCCGCCCCCTACCTGCTTGCTCTCCGCCGCTCGTCTTCCTCACACCAATGCCACATATGTTCATCAAGGCCCACCACCCCTAGTCGTCGACAGATCCGGCCTGTCGACAACGCGTCGCTGTCCTCGCCTCCTAGGTCTTCCCCTCCTCCAACCTCGTCAAACTCATCCGGTGGCTCTTGTACCGGTTCCGCGTCAACCCGCCGATGTACGCGAGGGCGAGGGCGTATGCTACCACGACGTCGCCCTCCCCCCAGCTCGCCCCGCACCAAGGATGACCCCGCCACGCCAGGAGTGGACCACACTCTTCTTTTTTGGCTGGTGAACAGTAGATTGGTCACATCAAACGCACAGGGAGGTACAGTACAGCGGAGTTGGTGGGCAGAACCAGCGGTTTTGATTAGGGGGTGAATAAATATGATGACACCTCTAAGTATGATAAATATACACATAAGTATATGTTTCAAGAACTTTTCCAGTGTTTTTACATGTGCAGTTAGTATTCAAAACGAAAAATCATAATCTTGTGATGAAAAATAGGTGAATTGATGATTTTATGTGCTATAAATTAAAAAATTTTAAGGGTATTCAAAACTTTTCTACAGTGTTTGGGGTGGGGTGGGGTTGGGGGGGCACGGCCCCTGCTAGAGCCCTGGTTTTTTTGACACCTTAGCTCTGGTTTTTTTTTGACACCTCTTATCTGGATACAGCTATAACTTCTGTTCGTATACGAACACACACCAACACCACACACGCACACCTCACTCACACCACCCGTACATAACCAGACCTACAACTATACACAGATTCAAAAACACGTCCTTGAAGAAATCACTAGAGACATCGCTACGTAGACGACGAACGTGTCGTAGTCACTTTGTAGCTCCACGTAGACGACGAACGCTGGTGGGCATGGTCGCACACTGCGACTTTGCCAACCGGGGGGGGGGGGGGGGGGCTGCTATAGCCCCCTGGTTCCGGCAGTGCTACCAGGCCCTGGATGGGATCAGATCAGCCTATCTGGGAGGTACCACGAAGCGTGCTGGTGTGCATCGCTTCTCCTCCGTGTCACATCGGCTCCTGCAGTTTAGCGCGCATGGGAAGAATCTGCGCCTGCTCCGAGCACTTTTTGGGTTGCGGACGTGACATGGAAGTGGAGGAACAGTATGACAGTGACGAAGCAAGCATTAGCTACTGTTGAGTGCGTACAGGTGCAACGAGTGGTGGTTCTCTCAATCTAAAAAGACCTGCAGGTTGGACAGTGGTAGAGCGCGTACGAGCTGGCTTACGGCATGTACAATCCACAAAGTTCACATAGAGACGACTAAACAGACAACTTATACCATGGTTGTCTATTTAAGTATCTGCAAGGTATTTAATGCATACATGCAGCCATGATTAAACGAGAATAGGATCCTTGCATACCATTTTGTTGTTTCTTAATACAAAATAGATGAAGAATAAATAAGATAAACATAATTGCAAGATAGATATCAAGAAAGATAACAGAAAACATGCTGATAAAATAGCTCACACACGCACGGTTCAAAACTCATCCATACTGACAATCTGACATACATGCAGCCATCAATTTAGTTCCAATTCACTTGTAGGAAAAAGAAGGATCCAATTCCTTGGTTCAGCTAGCACTAACATACATGCATCCATGTTCTCTGTTTGCAGTCAATCAAGGAAAAGCATGCACAAAATAGCCAAAAGCTTTGGCTGTTGGATAACACAAATGACAAGAAGATAGATGAAATCGGACCCAAAAATCGTTCTTGGAAACTTTCTCAAGATTCTAACTGAAACAACACGCTTGTCGCTGCCAAACATGATTGAAAATGGTACCTGCAGAACTAACAGGATCAGACTGAACTGATAAGATCACGTTCACAGTAGCTGCAAAAATTTCACAAAAAACTGAGATTATTGAGATTACTAACTGAGAATGTGCCATGAGTAGAGTATGAACTGTAGTTTCTAGAGCAGCTATTGTATTACCTTCAACAGATCAGTAGCAGTAGCATTACCTTCTCTTGCTTCCCTGAAACACAGTACAACGGATTTAAGTTACTGAACATTACGTCAGAGTAGATTATAATATACAAGAATTAAAAGGCATACCAAGCTAGATAATTTCAGGAAGAAGCATCTTACTGAAACACTTCATGGCAACAACTTGCTCAGCCTTTTCGACATCAGTCATTAAACTTGTATCTTGTGAGATGAGGCTGTTATATGTGTTCATCATCTTTGATTCTTTCTCAAGCTTCTTTGATTCCATCTCAAGCTTCCTCCCCTCAATCTCTAGCTTCCTTGACTCTCTATTCTCCTGTGCTGTTAGATGGGCAAGCCTTGTGGTCTCAATCTTATCGGATGTCAACTTCTGCTGCAGCTCCAAGACCTTCATGCGCTTTACATTAGTTTCTTCTTGGTACTTGCTCAATTCATCAAGCTTTTCCACATCGATTGCGGATTCCTTTGATTTCCATCATCGCCCATTGTCTTTGTCTTGCCTTTTGCAACGAGAGCGGCCTTTTTAGCTACCTTTTGTCCCATTGGTCGCTTTGGCATCTCATCTTCACTTTCAACATTTTTCACGTCTTGTTCGAGGCAATATGACTTCCTTTTACGAGCGTTCTTCAGCTCTTCATTGTATGTTTTCCACTTTGCCACATCACGACATATTTTCTAAACATTCTTAATCATGAAGGGTCCTAGCTTGTGATTCAAATAGAACTCGCCCGCTGTATCCATCCACATCTGATCGAAGTAGCCACTTGTAAGCACCCTACTGAAAGTCCCTAGTTTGGTTTTGGCTAATTGATGAAACCTAGGACTAACCTTTGTATCTAAGTGGATGATTTAGATAAAGGTGGTCATTGTATATGAGACATGACATTGACTCATGTGACCAAGATGGTGAAGACCAAGATGAGGCTTGGCTCGATGGACCGGTTGTGAAAGTGAAGGGCTAGTCGAGGCTTCGAAGCGAAGGACCATGCGATGGTGAAGCTTGAGCAAGACTTGGCGCCGATGGACCGATGCAACGGTGAAGAGCAAGTGAAGTCAAGGTCGATGGATCGAGACGGTCATGTGATGATATGAAGTGGATCATATCATTTGGAGAAACAAAATGGGCTCAAGGCAAAGGTATAACCATAGGGCCATTTTGTTTTACACTCAAGACACCATAGAGGGTGTGAGTGGTTTAGGATCGATAGCCGAACTATTAAGAGGGGAAGTCTTATCGGTTATTCGACGCATGGGTGCCACTAGGTGAATTCATGAAGTGTATTGCATGTAGGGCCTAGTGAGCTAACTGGAAAACCTTTGAAAATGATTGAGAAAAAGCTAACACACAAGCACATGGAGATGTACACTTGTTGGTGTTGGCACATTTGCAAAGGTGGCGTTGGTCGCGCTGTGGTTTGCGGGTAGAGAGGGGTTTGGGTTCCTCTCTCCTTCCCGCCGAGCGTGCGAGCGCGGGATTCAGGCGATTTCGGGGAAATGAAATGCCTATTTTCCATTGCGCCGGAAGTCGGAAAAGAAACGAAGGCGAACGCGGTCACAGAGGTGACCGGACGCTGCACCGGACGCTGCACCGGACGCGGTCAGTTTCGACCGGCGCGTCCGGTCAGTACAGCGTCAGGGTCTGGCGCGCGAGCTAGGGTTTGACACCGGCGCGTCCGGTGACCCACGGGACCGGCGCGTCCGGTCTTGCGCCCTGAGGGAACTGAGGACCATCGGACGCGGTGCGCGTCCGGTCACACACCATCGGACGCGTCCGGTGGTCAAAGGAGCTTACTGGACTCCCACCGGACGCGGGTACTGTGGCGTCCGGTGGTTGCGAGGAGCGCGTCCGGTCATGCCTTCGCACGCGCGGGTACTGTGCGCACCGGCGCGTCCGGTGGTTCGCAGCAGCGCGTCCGGTCGCTCGTTTGACCGTTGGCGCGCAGTGACCGTTGGAGGATCTAACGGACGAATTTGAAATCGGAGGACACGTGGACGTCGCAGGGGCACCGGACGCGGTTGAGCGCGTCCGGTCAGTTACGACCGGCGCGTCCGGTGGTCCCGCAGAAAACGGTCAGTGGAGTTGTAACGGCTCTATTTGTTTGGGATGCTTATAAATACTTGTTGGTCGGCCCTTTGGGAGGCCTCTTGGCATTTTCTAACACTCTTGTGCATCCTTTGAGCTAGAGCTACTCCTCCCACTCATCTCTCTTGCTTGATTGCAAATCGAAAGTGAGATTGAGTGATCCCAAAGTGCATTGCATAGCTTGAGGGCATCTAGTGGCACTTGTGGGTGGTTTAGCCGGTGGATTTCTTGTTACTCTTGGAGAGTACCGCTCCTAGCCGGCTTGGAGATTGTTGGAGGCGTTGGCAAGAGAAGGTGATTGTTCTTGGCCACCTCCGGTTGATTGTGAGAGGTTCTTGTGCTTTCCTCGGCGGGACGCCAAAAGCAACTCTAGTGGAATCCGCGTGTCATTGAGTTACCTCACTTGAGAGTGGTGTCTTGCGGTGCCTTGCGGGGCGTGCCTTGAGGGGCAAGTGACTTGAGGGTCACACCGAGGAACCATCTAAGTGTTGGTCGACACAACCGGTGACGTAGCTTGTCGGTGCACAAGTGAACACCGGGTGAACAAATATTGTGTCTCTTATCTCCCGGTGATTGGTCTTCATATTGTGTTGTTGTCAATATTGATTGATTGCATATCATCTTGGTGATTGGCAACATCTTCACTTCATCGTCGGTATAATAATCACAATCCTCTCTCTTGCATTTACATTCACTAGTTTATCTTGTGTAGCTCTAGTAGTAGCTTTGCTAGTAGTGTTAGCTTGTTCTCTAGTGTAACTTTAGTGACATAGCTCTTGTGTGAACTAGAGATTATAATCTACTAGACTTGTGGATAGGAGGCTTGCATCACAACCTTTTGGCTAAGCAAAACTCGCTTTACGCCGTTTGTTATTCTAACAAGTTTGCTTAGTGGTACTTGTAGATTTTTTTAATAGGCTATTCACCCCCCCTCTAGCCATCTAGGACCTTACACCTACGAGCCTTCAAATAATTAGATTCAAAGAGGTCACACCACCTACTAATCTTGTGCCATCGATCCTTGGCTTGCTTTGCATTCCTTTTCCTTTGCGGTGGGGTGTCCTTGTTGTATGCCTTGATAACATCACCCCAATATGCTTTGCCCTTCCTATCGACTTTTTGGCTGAGTCCGTTGATTTTTCAATCAAGCATTCATAAATCTTTCATCTTCTTTTGGTGTCCACGTAATCCGCTTCTCAGTCCTAACATTTTCGTTCTCGTCATTGACTAGAACAGGGTGCTGCTCTGATAACAGTTCCACCTCTAAGGGCGAACGTCCACCATTGGTTTTAGGAATACAATTTGCACCAACCAAATGAGAATTATATACATGGTCCGGTTATTGCGGGTTTTGGTTTGAACCCAATCAAAGTTGTAGAAGATTGAACCTGGCGGTCTGGAACAAACGGGTTCCACGGTTCTCGACGGTTTACACAGTTATTTTGCAGTCTTCCGCTGGCCGGTTCCTTCCGCCGTCAGACTAAGCTCCTCCAATCCTCCTTGAGATGTGCCCCCACCAATAGGCTCACCTCGCGCCGAACCCCTGCTGGTGATGGTGATGCCACCGATCTCGCTGGCTGCGGCGACCCCGAGCCTACCCCGCCTCGCGCTTGACCTCACCACCGGCCGCGCAGAGGTCGCACCGGACGCGTCGCCGACTGCGCTGGCCTCCAGCCACCGGAACCAAGCCGCGCTGGCCCTGCCCGTGCTGGCCTCTGGCCGGACACGAGCTCGTTCGCGTGGGCCCCTGCTGGGCGCGCCGCGCACAACTACGACGACGACATCTACACCGGCAACAGTGGCAGGCTCCATGAGGTCAACGAGAAGAAGCGCCTTTGAGGCAGACAGTAAGCTACAGTGGCGCAACATCGGTGTTGGCGAAGCAGACGGCCATGAGCTACAGAGGCATGGCAGCCGCGTTCGCGAAGCAGACGGCCATGAGCTACAGCAGCACGACGGCCGGAGGCCGATGGCGGTGGTGACACTGCAGCGACTGTGCGTTGTGTCTAGCTGCGTACGGCAAGCTCTAATTGCCTCTGGTTGGTTGCTACACCTACAATGAATATGGAGCGGAGGACAGCCGCCCGTGGGAAGAAGCGGCTGAATATCAGGCAGGCAGTGGGTTACCCGGCTTGGAACCGTACCCAAAGCAACCTAGAGTTAGCTTTCAAAGCGGTTTAACATTGGCTGGTTTCACGGGTTATTCGGTTTGAAGCTGGACCATGTACAGGGCTAAGAACAACTGCTACCCCAAAGAAGTTCACCTAAGCTATCCATCACAGGGGCTGCCCAAGGTTGAGGTGGCAACGGAGCCAAAGGATTTCCGCCCCATAAGCCTCATCCACTCCTTTGCTAAGCTAGTCACAAAGGTCCTTGCCACTAGACTGTCCTCCTATATTGACAAACTCAACGCCACCTCGCAGAGCGCTTTCATCAAGGGCCGTTGTATTCAGGACAACTTTGTCTATGTCAGAGGGCTGGTCAGGCACTATCATAAAACAAGAACCCCGACCTGCCTCTTTAAGCTGGACATTAGCAAGGCCTTCGACATAGTGTCTTGAGAATATCTTATTGAAATGCTTGCTCATCGGGGCTTTAGCACGATGTGGACAAATTGGCTTTCTGCTATTCTCAGGGACTCGAACTCTAGAGTCATCCTAAATGGAAATCCGGGCCCGAAGATTAGGCACTGCAAAGGCCTCAGGCAGGGTGACCCCCTGTCACCATACTTATTCATCTTGGCTATGGATGTCCTGAGTAGGATTTTCGATATTGCTACTGAAGATGGTCACTTGACACCGTTCAAAGGCTGGCGGCCTAGAATGCGCCTCTCCCTGTATGCTGATGATGTCATGATCTTCTCCAACCTGATCAAAGAGGACATCACCTGCATCATGCATATAATGAGAGCCTTCGGGGAGGCCACTGGTCTGAACATAAATATGGCAAAGAGCTTTGTGGAGACCATCAGATGTGCAGAAGTAGACATGAACGAGGTGCTCCAGGACTTTGCAGGCATAAGGGCCACCTTCCCAATTCAGTACCTTGGGCTTCCGCTAACATTGGGAAGAACCAAAATGGTCCACCTACAATATATACAAGACAGAGCAAAAAGGAAATTGGCAGGCTGGCAAGGTAAATTGGTGAATGTGGCAGGTCGGCGTGAGCTTGTAAGATCGGTTCTCAGCTCGCTACCTGTATACCTCCTCACAGCACTCAAGCCTCCAAAGAAATTCTTAAAAGAGCTAGACAAGCTTAGGAAAAGGTTCCTATGGTCTGGAGATGGTGAGATCAGTGGGGGGAAATGCAAAGTTGCTTGGACTAGTGTCTGCGCACCTAAACCTAATGGGGGGCTGGGGATCAAGAATTTAGAATACTTCAGTCAATCGCTCAGACTCAGGTGGCTTTGGTTCAGTTGGGATGATGTAAACAGGCCATGGGCTGGCCTTGAGCTCCCTGTGACTGATGAGGATAGGAGCGTCTTCGATGCAGCAACCATAGTGAAACTGGGCAATGGTAAGAAGGCATCCTTCTAGAATTCGCGCTGGCTGAACGGAGACACTCTAGCTACACGCTTTCCGGTACTGCACAAACACAGCAGGAGGAAGAACAGGACGGTGGCGGAGGCCGTTGCAAACAACGAGTGGATAGTCGACATCAACTATAATCTAAGCCTTCAGCTTATCATGGAATATGTTCAATTATCTAAGATATTAGATAATGTAACACTGATTGAGTCAGAGCCAGACTCCATCACCTGGGTGCCCTCGCCAGACGGAACTTACTCGACAAAGTCGGCTTATGATATTCACTTCATTGGACAAACAAGATGCTTATCGGCAGATCAAACCTGGGACGCAAAGGACCCACCAAAGTGCAAACTTTTCATTTGGCTTATGCTACAGAATAGGATTTGGACAGCTGCTAGGCTCTTGATCCGGGAATGGCCAAACGAGTACTTCTGTCAGCTTTGCTTAATAAACCTGGAAACCACCCACCACCTGTTCTACGAATGTCCTATGGCAGCAGAAATCTGGAGACAGGTGGGTGGCTGGGTTCAGGCAGCCTCGCTTGTACCATCCAACTAGAAACAAACGGCTGACCTGAAGGAGTGGTTCACTGAACTCGTGGCGCCGTCTGCCCCCTCGGCGCGACCTGGGCTACGGTCACTGACCATCTTGACAATCTAGGAAATCTGGTTATAAAGGAATGCTCATGTGTTCATGAAGAAGGAGAGATCTGCCCAGTAGGTTGTGTCTTCGATACAAGATGAAGCCAGAAATTGGGTGCTTGCCGGCAACAGGGGACTAGATTTGCTGCTGCAAGCAATTTCTAACAGTAGTCATATACCTACTATGTAAATTAGCCTTTATTTTCTTCAGGGGTGGCGAAGGACTTGTGTTCAGTCCTAAGCTAAAGTTGTAGTTGCGCAACTTGTGCAGCTAATTGTTGTAACTTGTACATTGCTCTTTTCTTAATCCAATGAAAGCCGGTAACGGATCTTTCGAAAAAAAAGAACCGGCAAGGCGTGATTGAAATTGAAAGGTCGATTTGCTTGTCTTTGATTGAAGCTCCGTGACTATGGCCTGCAACGGCGGTGGCGTGGCTTGGCTAATACCATGGGAGATAGGATGGGACGACAATATATAATTTATGTCATTGTCAAAAAATATATAATTTATGTTTTTTTGTCAATTAGAAGATCTATTATTATGTGTGAGAGGCGAGCAGTCTTCATTAATAACATGTTATATTTATAATGGCAGAGGTGGGTAATTAAGATATAAGTTAAGGGGGTTACTTTAATGTATTTTCGTAATGGATAAGGTGGGTAATCTACACCTCCTATAAAGCAAAGACCCACTAAGCCATTTCTCTGCGTTTTCATTGCGCCACATCAGCATAGTGACGTCATCGTTTTTAGTTTTCGATTCGACCTCCCCGACCCGCCGTTCGATTGCGTCGCCTCCCCTGCCCCGAGAAAAAAAATGGATCGCGCGCTGTCATGCTCAAGCGCCGCCTCCCCTCCCGCAAGCCGCACTGTCGTGCTCAAGTGCCGCCTCCCCTCCCGCAAGCCGCACCGCATCTGGGCTGTCCTCCAGTGCTTTGCCGACCATCCGCCTCCACCCGGACCACATCCTCCAGCGCCGCCTTTGACGGTCGTCCACCTCCACCTCGACCTACATCCTCTAGCGCCGCCTTTGACGGTCGTCCACCTCCACCTCGACCCCATCCTCTAGTGCCGCCTCCTGCTTGCCGAGTTAAGCCGCCACCCATCCAGAGGCCGCCCTTCCCCTCCCCTTCTTCCAGGAACTGCGGCCTAACCCTTCTCTCCCCGCTCCCCACCAGTCATCGGTGCTGTATCTCAAAATTGAACCCTGCTCCTTGGTCTTCCCTCTTTCACTTAAAGAGTGAAGCAGCCACCCAGTAGTTACTTCTCCATATGACAACTGACAGCAGTTTGCTCTCCACGTTCTCTCACCATCAATACTGGATGCCAAGGGTTTGCCTGACGGCATTCATATTTTGGATGCTGTATATAGGTTGCCTGAGCGCATTCTATTGGTGTGCTTTTGTTCTTCCTGCAGCAGAGGTGAGTGTAGCAGAGATCTGATTTCTCTTTGTCGTTATTACATGGTTGTGCTCTTAATTTTGGAATTGCCACATTCTCGGCTGTCCTTCTAATTTCCTGGAGGTTACATCATACAGAGTTGTAGATTGGTACATTGGTGGCAATTGTGATGGTGTATATCTCTTCAGAGTCCATGCATTATCATTGAATCATTGAAGTATTGGATCCTCAAATCAGGTACCTCTCCATAACATATACCCCTCATTTATGTGTTTCCATGCAGATTGTTCCCATCGATTCATTTTTCTACCAATTTAAAGTTCATAGTGCTTGAATGGAAATTGTTCCCATCCATTCCTTTTTTCCCGTAGTTCCTAAAGTTTGAACATAATGGACAATGGAAGTTCCTTTTAGTCCTAAGTATTACCATTCTTAAATTTCCAAAGTTTTGGCCTAATGGACAACGGAGGAGAAAAATTCATTTCTTCCTTCGCGTGGTCGTGCTCGTGGTCGCCCTCGCTTAAATCACCAACCTGTAGCGGCCCCTACAACAGGCCGTGGTTCTATATCTGGTGCTCAGCGCACACGTACACAGCATGTACATCACAGTGATTCCACAGGTTAATTCATCAATTTAAAAACCCTATATATATATATATATATATATATATATATATATATATATATATATATATATATATATATATATATATATATATATATATATATATATATATATATATATATATATAGTTTGCCTGCAGTAAATACTAATCTATAGACAGTAGACTCCTTGGCTGTGCAACACCGTCGAACCCGTGCAAGAATAAGTGGATCATCCTCAACTTCTTCATCTACTTCCAATCACACATCAGATTTACCTACTGAAGACCATATACCTGCATCCAGTCAAATCTATAGACATCAACGTAAGATTAGTTAACTTTTCCCAAATATGCCCCCTATGTACATCATGATCGGACCAAAATTCATGTCTTACAACATGCACATTCCTTTCAGGAAGAATTTTTAGTCCATTAAACCTGGGTGGGCCTCAGTACAATTGCTCACATTGTGGTTCCTTTTTCTGGTATCAAGAACGCATCCGCAGAAACAGAAATACATCAAATCCAATATATAATTTGTGTTGCAAAGGAGGGAGTATATCTTTGGGACGGTATAATCCCCCTCCTCAACCAATATATGATTTATTAACCTCTCAAGACAGCTCTCTTTCAACCCACTTCTTGGCCAATATCCGTCGGTACAATACAATGTTTGCCATGACTTCAATGGGAGCCAAAGTTAATGAATCCATAAATGATGGACGTGGCCCATATGTATTCAAGATTAGTGGTCAAGTGTGCCATCGGATTGGCTCTTTAATCCCCGCAGGAGATCGCCATCCAGAATATGCACAGCTTTACATATATGACACTGCCAATGAAGTTGCAAACAGAATAAATGTAGTTTCTTCCCAGAATGAGCCGTTCTGTGCTAATGAAGCCATAGTTGCCTCCCTCATAAAGATGTTAAATATCCATAATCCCATTGTTAGACTCTTCAGGATAGCCAGGGAAAGACTACTATCATCTGGTGATTCTTCTGATCTTTTACCATCTGCTGATTCTTCTGATCATTTCTCCATCAGATTGTATGGTAACCCGGATGCACATGGAGATATGTACAGTGCACCAGTAGCATCTGAAGTTGTTGGATTAGTAGTTGGTGATTTAGGAACAACTAATGTTGGTAGGGACCTTATAATACAAGACCATGCATCAAACCTACAACAAATAAGCGAAGACCACTGCAAGTTTATGGCCATGCAATATCCTCTCTTATTCTCTTATGGAGAAGACGGTTTCCATAATGACCTGATATACCAGCCCACAACACGATCTTCATCTATGCAGCGTCAAAAAGTCACAATTTTAGAGTATTATGCATATAGATTGCATGACAGACTTGGTGAATTCAATACTCCTCTACGATGCAAAAGATTAACGTAGGCTTATCAAGTGGATGCATATTGTTGTGTTGAAGACAAACGAATCAGACACTAGCGAACAAATACCTTCCAGAAAAAATATAGATCAGCCCCCTATAATACTTTGTCAGCATCTGTTTCAAGGGGCGTCACAGCTGCATCTTCCACTGGCCAGAGGGTTATTCTACCATCATCCTTCATTGGTGGCCCACGCTATTTATATCAGAAATACCAAGACTCTATTGCCATATGTAGGAAATATGGATGCCCAGATTTATTTATAACCTTCACAGCAAATTCATCCTGGATAGAGATAACAGAGGCTTTGGCACTATTTCCCGGTCAATATCCTTCTGATCGTGCTGATATTATTGACAGGGTATTCAAAATGAAACTTAATATTCTAATGGATGACATAGAAAAACATAAGTTTTTTGGACCCATAAATGCAGGTATTTATTTGTCCATAACATTTCCCATGAAAGCATTAAATTACAATTTGAACTTAATATCACATTAAAATATTACCTTTTTCCTGTACAGCTGTTTACACAGTTGAATTTCAGAAACGGGGTCTACCACATGCACACATCATAGTATGGTTGGAAAAGGATGGGCTCCTAGATGCTGAGAAAATAGATTATCACATTTCTGCCCAGTTGCCTGATCCAACAAAAGATAAAATTGGATATGATGCTGTCTCTTCTTTTATGATTCATGGACCTTGCGGACCTCTCAACCCATCTTCTGTGTGCATGTCAAACGGTGTTTGCTCGAAGTCTTATCCAAAGGAACTCTGTGAACATACAACTGTAATGGAAAATGGGTTCACACAGTATGCCCGTCCAAGAAATGGGTTAACAGTCCATAAAAATCACTTGGACATTGATAATACCTTTGTTGTTCCTCACACTGTTGACTTGGTAGTTAAGTATCAGGCCCACATTAATGTGGAGAAGTTTAACCATGACGGAATGCATAAATATCTTTTCAAATATGTAACAAAGGGATTTGACAGTGCTAGGATTGGGTTACATTCAAGTTCTTCAACATCACAATCATCAAATCAAACTATCAATGAAATCAACAATTTCCTTGAGTGTTGTTATATTACCCCACATGAAGCTTCTTGGCGCTTGCTTCAGTATGACATTCATCATACAGACCCAACAGTTGAGCGCCTCCCTGTGCACTTGCCATTTGAAAATAATGTTATCTACACCGAAGATGACGACTTGGAAGAAATTATTGAAAACCCAAACAATACCAGGAGTAAGCTAACTGCATGGCTAGAGGCAAATGCACAGTTCCCTTCCGCAAGAGACTATACCTATCTTCAATTCCCCGAAAACTTTACATGGCATGCAAGGCATAAATATTGGAATATACGCCATGGATATTATAGAAAAGTTGGGCGTATAGCCCATGTCAACCCTACCCAAGGAGAACTTTATTATCTACGAATGTTGCTACACATTGTAAAAGGCCCCACAACTCTCTCAAATCTGTACCATAGCAGGCATTCAGTATGAATCTTATCGTGCAGCATGCCAAGCCTTAGGCCTGCTTGGTGATGACCAGGAGTGGTCTAATGCTATAAATGATGCAGCTCAGTGGGCTCTGCCTTATCAATTACGCCACCTTTTTGTAACAATTTTACTCTTCTGTGAAGACACCGATCCTAAAAGACTATATGACAAACATGCATCACAGATGAGTGAGGATATTACACATCATATGAGATGCAGCAGTTCGCAGACAAATAGCTCTTCTAGAGATCTCTTGATTGAATTAGAAAAAATACTAAGAGATGATGGATACTGCTTATCCCATTTTAATTTGCCCATCCCTGAAGGAAATGATTCAGAAGAAAATAGACTTTTATTGGATGAGCTTAACTATGATATTCATGCCATGCAATCTGTTATAGATGATGATATTCCAAGGCTCAATTATAACCAGAAAGAAACTTTTGATGCTATTTACAAATCTGTAGTAGAAAATGAAGGCCGAACATTCTTTGTGTATGGATATGGCGGAACTGGAAAGACCTTTTTGTGGACAACTCTATTGAATTATGTAAGAAGCCAAGGCAAAATTGCATTAGCAGTTGCATCATCTGGAATTGCATCTCTATTGTTACCTGAGGGCCGAACGCCTCATTCTCGCTTCAAATTCCCTCCGGACATTCGTCAGAATTCTATGTGTTCCATTAGGAAAAATACCAATTTAGCAACATTGATTCAGAAAGCATCACTTATTATTTGGGATGAAGCACCAGTTAATCATAGGTATTGTTTTGAAGCCCTAGATCGCACACTTAAGGATATAATGTCAGATATAACACCTCATTCTGAACTAAAGCAGTTTGGAGGAATAACTGTAGTGCTTGGTGGATACTTCCGTCAAACACTACCAGTTCTCCAACCAGCAAACAAACAACAGATTTTGAGAGCTTCCATTGTTAATTCATATCTGTGGCAACAATGTATTGTTCTGCATTTAACTGAAAACATGAGATTGAAAGCACCATCACTTTCAGAGTCCGATAGAGAGGAATTGAGATTATTTGCAAAGTGGCTTTTAAGAGTTGGAAATGGCTTTTATTGATATTCCGAATGAGCCAGCTAACATGTTTGTTCAAATTCCTGCACCATTACTGCTTCAAGAATCATGTAGAAACCTAGATGGTCTCATTTCATTTGTTTATGAATTAGGCTGTGAAGCACAAAATATTACATCATACTTATGTGATCGTGCCATTTTAGCTTTTAAAAATGAAACTGTTTCAACAATCAACAGTACAATGATTGACCGATTAGCCACACCTGAGATGTCATACTATAGCTCTGATTCAATTGATGAAAGTTCTGCAAACCATTCCGCTCTGGAGGTGCTATATCCTACCGAATTCTTGAACACATTATCATTAAATGGGCTTCCTCCCCATGTATTGCATTTAAAAGTTGGTGTTCCCGTAATGCTTCTACGCAATTTGGACCCATCAAGAGGACTCTGTAATGGAACTAGACTCATTGTCACCCAGCTAACAAGTCGTGTTATTGAGGGAGAAATAATCACAGGCAAAGCAAAAGGGTCAAAAGCATATATCCCTCGCATTGTAACTACTTCAGCAGAATCAAAGTGGCCCTTCAAACTAAGGCGTCGGCAATTCCCTCTCTGAATTTCTTATGCTATGACAATAAATAAAAGCCAAGGACAAACTCTTAGTAGAGTTGGTGTCTATTTGCCCTCCCCTGTCTTCTCTCATGGTTTACTTTATGTCGCATTGTCACGAGTCACATCACCGCATGGTTTACGAATTCTTATTGAAAATAGCCCATCTGAATATGAAAATTGCACACACAATGTAGTTTACAATGAAATTTTCTCAAAGATTTAGAAGGCAAAAACTTACTCAGGTACATTTAAAACTTTTGGTACATTCACTACTGACTCTATTACATATTATCTTTAAGTACTATGATATGCAATCCTGTCTAACCATGTTCTTATCCTATTTTGCAAGATCCTTTCCACCATGAGCCAAACTACAAAGCTCAAAGACATTATCATTGGGAAAGACAAATACAAAGTGTTTGGTAGACTTATAAGGTTATGGGATGCAAGATACGCTACTACAAACACGTTGCTCAGCATAGAAGGAATTCTTCTTGATGATGATGTATGTATTCTCACCCATTTTCCCAAACAATTTTGGGGCAACTATGATCTCTCTGCTGAACTGTATTTATTATAGGGAAGTATAGCTCAAATTATTGTTCCAAGAAATTTAGAAAAGGAATTCAGACCCAACCTTGCTGAGGATAATGCCTACATTTTTTCTGGTGTTACTGTTGTTCATCGAAATAGCAAAAGCTATACCTATGATCACCAGACCTACATCCTTCAGTTCACATCTACCACTAAAGTTCATCGCTTAGAATCAAAAGGTGCAGACATCCCACATTATGCATTCAACTTCTGCTCCTTTGATGAACTACCAGAAAAATTTATACAGTCCAAGCCACTTCTAGGTACTACATAATTCTTGCCCCTCTTCTTTGATTTTGTTTCACAATCAAACTCATCTCATCCATTTTGTTTTTCTTGCACTAGATTTAATAGGAGTCATCAGCGACGTCAGCCCATATGATTTTGCAGGTCCCAAATCACAAAAAAAAGAACAGAAAGATACAAATCTGCAACCTAGAGAACATCTTCCTACCCACTTACATAACCACAGTTTATAACAAACATTTCTACTAATATACTATATTTATTTTCTTCTTCATATCATTCTGAAGTGAGCAGGACCAACAAATAGTACTTTGGGACCACCTAGGTGAAAACTTTGATGAAAAGCAAGTTATTGACAAATCTAAGCAAGGCATCGTAGTAGGAATATTTGCAGGGCTTACTGCAACAAAATTTATAGGCAAGTTATCTAGAATCACCCCCTAATCCAACATATTTTTACTATATACATAAATATATTTATATATATCACAACTAACAAATGTTGCCAACCTCTACAGGAAAATATGAAGCATCCTCCAGTTCAGCAACTCGAGTGTACATTGACTTGGATTATCCGGAGGTAACCAAATATCAAACATATGAATGGGGAACACCTGCCCTACAACAGAGGTTACCTACAACACTTCAGAAAACTCCTCTGGAGTCAGCTACAAAGTTACACAATATCCAAGAGATATTACAACTACCAAATGAATCTTTTGAGGTACACATTTCATTGAATAACCCACTGCTCAAAGGTCTTATCTTCCTAGACATTTAGCATGATCACACCTGCCTTTGATTGTACAATTCAAATTGTTAAACTTTATGAGCACACTGTCACAAGCTGAAACTCTTCCAGAATGTTATGTTCTCAACATCACCAAAACTTCACATGATCTTTGTACAAAAGTTCCAGTTACAATCTTATTTGCACCTTTGTTCAAGTAAAATGTAGAAGACAACAACCTTGGGAAGTCATGACCAATGCTTATCCTGTGCCTCTTATATTGTCTTGCAGCAATTAACACATCTATAATCCTCCTCAAACAGTTAATCCATATGTTGCGTCTTTTATTTGAAATTGTACAGCTCTCAAACACCATTGCCACTCTAATCCTGTTACGACTGCTCATTCCATGCCATGATCATGCGATCACTAACTAACATATTGCATTAAATTAACAATAAGCATTACTGATCCTTCTCTTTCTACAGGGAGGCAAATCATACAACTACATTGCAGAGGTCACATCTATAATTCAGTCCATAAATTGGTACTACAAGGCATGCAAAAAATGCAAACTAGGCTACAGTATAGTTTCAGATACTCCACGATGTGCATGTCCTTACCCAGTGCAATCTCCAGAGTAAGACAGCTCCTACTACTATATATTCTTTCAAAAAAACCATGCTGCTTTTCTGCTGACTCTGTTTCAATTCCAACTAATAGGTTCAAACTTCCCTTCACAATTCAAGATAGTTCATCCACAATGGATTGCATTGCTTTCTATACTGTTGCTGAAGAGTTAGTTGAATGTTCAGTTGTACAAGCTTCACAAAACATGCAGATTGAACCAGACAACCAGCCACCTGTTCTCAAAACAGCCATTGGCAAAAAAAATTATTTCATATAGCAATAAGTAAAAGTGTCTCATCAAAGTATCCTATCAAATATATCCTCAAGAGATCCTTCCAAATTGATGATCAAGAAACAATGAAAGACACTCCATCTTCACAAGAAAAAATGTAATCTTACTGATTAACTATATTCTGCCATGTTCAGATCTCATACTAGCCTGCTTTAACACTTTATCTAATTACAGGGCGCTCACCCAGAAGATGAAATAACAACCACGAGCACACCTCCATCTACATAGACTCAACAGCCAGATTCAGTCATCCTTAGGTAAATAATACCACAACTCTTCAAATTCCTCACCCCCACTTCACCTATTCCTGTACAGACATGACTAGTCAAAAAACACATCCTAAAAAATCAAATAGCATGTATTGCTTTCATCAACAGTAGCCTCTCTTTGTGTTATTTTGGACCTGATAATAGTGTTCACTGTATAATGGTGAAAACCATGTGCTTTTTCATCTTTTGTATTCACATAAACCAATAAGAGGACCTCAATCAAACGAATGGAAACCTTTGGCTAATTACTGTTGTCTTTGTGTTTTTAGTTCTACAAATATCTGTAAGCTCATGCATATTAAGGCAATTTTACATTCTTACATACCTTTATTGCACAATCAGCAACAGCCAAGAACCATGCTCCATGCATTAGATATAAATCATTTTCCTACATCAGTTAATTCAACAATTCATTGATATTTCACATATTATCTATCTTAACCAATTCCTATTGGATTTGAATATTTATCTCTGAATCTGCTCCTAACAAACCAACTATTCGTTAATTTTGCAGCAGCACACAGGCAAAACGAAAGCTTGATTTGAATCAAGTCCAACCAAATGATCCAAAAGACAAACAACAAAAGAAACAGTTAGCACTACTTCACAGATATTTGTCCAACCATACATTTCCTAAAAACTTAACTTCAATATCTAACATTTATATGATACTTCCTAACGTAGGTGATCCTCCAAGTTCATCTCAATATCAGACGCCAACAGATCAGTAGAAGGCATCCAGTCGTCTACCGAGAACTTCCTCAAATAAATAATTCTCTTCCTTTGATTCCATTATAAATAGTTGGAACCTATGCAACCTATTTAAATATTTCCGTAAACTTTTACTTGGCTTGGAACTTCTGACATTACTTTAAATGATCTATACCACGATTGTGTTACTACATCTATACATATATATCTTTTAATTCTTAGTTATTTCTGTTATAAGCTCTTTAAATTAATACTTCATACCCGCGGCAACGCGCGGGGAATCCTACTAGTCTTTTAAAAAAAGAAGGGATCTAATGGCTATAATATTAACGGAGATCAAACTGATGGTCAGATCTTTCTAATTATTGTGAGAATTCCTTTGATTTATCTCTTTTTCTAGCGCGTCTAGTGAGAATTAACGGAGCCTCCAATTAGTAACAGTAAGAAAGATTCCTATTGAAGACGAAAACGTATCTTTTTCTGCAGCGAGCTGTGAGTGATCTTAGCTTGATGGAGGCAGTGCCAGTGCCAGCCAGGTGCGCCTGCGCTACAGGTGGGTACAGGACGGGCCCGGCCATTCTCATCCTCAAACAAGATTGCTGTGATCTGCATGCGGCGCTCAACACCAAGAGCTTGCCGACAGCAACGCCGCTGGCTCCTACAGCCTACAGCTCCAGAGCTCCTTAGGCTGTGTCTCCACTCTCCCCTCTGTTCGCTGCCTTGTGCATTGCAAAGCCGTCTCCCAAGTCCCAAACGACGATCCATGTATGTATGTATGTAGCAGTATCTAATCCAGGGGCTTGACACATCAAAATCAGTTTATCGTGTTCCCTGTGTTTCTCTGATTGTTCAGCTGGAGAAAGGTGTTTTGTTCACTGGTTGTTTCTCAAGCTGTATAAGCACACTCTGTCTGTGTTGGAGCGGCTTGATATATGCACTACATTTTTTCGTTCTTTTAATATAGAGATCCACGACTCTAACTCTACTCTGCATATTTCGATAAGAAAAATATACTACTCTCTCTATTTTAAATTGTAAGTTTTTTTGTTTTTGTTTTTTAGATACTTGTTCATCAACGTGTGTTGCAGGACAAGCTTTAAATTGCGAGAACGCATGAGCATTACAAGTTTGTGAAGCATATTAAGATCCACATCTAATATTTGTTTTATTTTTGCTCTCTTTGTTTATTGTCAAAACTAATAGACATATAAATACTCTGTAATTTGTATTCGATGTGATAGATAATCACTGCCTCCGTCCTCAAAATGATTGCAAAATTACTAACTCTACCGCGATTCTCCATGTTCCAAAATGGTCAGGCCACTCTCAATAAGGGTTTCAAAGAAATTTTATTCTCATTTAATGATGTGACACATTAGCAAATTTGCTAAATTGGCAGATTAATTATAAAGAGAGGGATAGAGTTTGTTGTCATAGTTTTTTCACGAACAGCAATTTTGCCCGTTCGCGAAAAAACTACAAACAATTTGGTAATTGTGTTTAGGTTTTAAGGCCTACGGTAAATCTCTGTTGAGACTAGCCTTACCAATCGACACCTTCGTCCTCGCCTGAAAAGAAACGGAGTTGCTAGCGTCCGAACGGACACACGTGTCTAGATGCCCGCGCAGCCTGTCCCCGTCCGCTGATTTTTTATGTCTCGCACGCGCATCCCGCCCCGTCGTAGTGCCCGTTGTCTAGAGGACTCACCTAGCACTCGCAGCCCGCCATATCCGCCTCGATTCGAGGCCGTTCGCCACACACCACGCTCGCAGACCCGCCCCCATCGCGCCCCATCTGCCGACCCCCAGCTCACCACGCCCATTCCCTCGTGCCCGCGTCGTGCCACCATCACTCCCCGCACCCCCTGATTGCCCGAACAACATGAAACACTTGAATGCAACAGATAAAACATCTGAAACATACAATTGCAACATATGTGTGAAGCATATGCAACATCCAGATAAAACATTTGCAACTTGCAACATGAAACATTTACTGCAATATAAGACTGTAACAATTGAAACATTTAGAACATATTGTTGCAGCATATGTGTGAAACATATGCAACATCCAGATCAGAATGCTTGCAACGTACTTTTGGAACATATGAAACATTTTGAACAAACCTCCGAAACATTTTCAACATGTGCAACATTCATCGATCTACCTTTGCAACATCCATATGAAACAACTACAACATACCTCTGAAACATCAGAAACACTTGAAGCATACTCTTGCAACATGCGCTTTCATCGCAACATCTCCTTGCTGAGGTCGTGCATCGCGGCGGCCAAGGCATCGACAACGGCACGACCTTCTAGTGGGGAACGGCGGTGTCGGCAACAACTCGACAGCACCCCAGCAAAACCCCCGCACGCGCAGGGGACGGGGCACGGTGCGCAGCAGCGGGGACGTAGCGCACAGCGAGTTGGACCGGGCGCGGCGGGGGATGGAACGCGACGTGGCGATGGAGGGGGCACGGCGCAGGATGGAGCGCAGCACTGGATGGGGGAGCCACGCGGCACGAGATGGGGTGCGTGGCAGTAAAGACGGCAACAATGAGCGCACAACACAAAGCAGCACACGATGGGCGAGAGTGATAGGGAGATATTTTTTAGAAAAGAGATGGAAGATGCAGAGAGTAAGCACACCTATTGGATCGGTACGCGTAGGCATAGAAAGCGGCGTCCGGAGGGATGGACGCTCCTAAGAATTATCGGAAAAGAAATGGAAAAACAGAGCGGGCAGCCTTCTGTTCCAAATAAATGTAGGTACTTTATTTATGCAAGCAGCCTGAAAAACGTTAATGTTTGGGAGGTTGGGCTATTGGCCCAAGTGACGACCCGGTCGGCCTGGGCCAACTAGCCTAGAGGCTTGGGCGAGAGCGAGATCGTGAGAGAGCATGGTAAGGAATTTTAGGTTGAAAAAAAATCATAATACCAACACACTCACCCGAGTTTTTATTTTTCTAACAAAAAAAAGCAATACAAGCTCATATGATTGTTACACGTACACACATTTAAGCCCTATTTGCAACTCAGGAACTTCACATGCTTACAAAATCAGTTGATTTTCATAGAAAAAAACACAGAACATAGAGAAAGTTCCTCCAATCCAAAGGAGGCCTTACATGCTCTATAAATCCATGTGGATACAATATATTCCTTTAAACACACTCAAAATACTGAGCTAATCGATCTTGAGAATGGTAAAAATCAAAATATGGATTTAACTACTGAGCTCCTCAGCTCCAAGTTTATCTTATTTAATCATATTTTTTCAGAAAATAAAAGATTAAATTTTTGCCAAATGAAAAAGGTCAATTTACCTGTGACCGATATATAAAAACTGATACACATGAATTCGGTAGGGTGCGTATATATATTATTTATAAGTTTGCATACAAATTGTTTATTTTAGAAAACAAATGGATCAACTTTTTGTAGGCAAATAAAAAGAAATGTATGTGCGGTGCAGATAAAGTTTAGACTACGCCAAATTTTCAAATATATAGTGGATGTTTCGAAGTTCAGATTTGAACATAAGAAGAAAAAAGGAGAGTGACATATACGGCGTAAATGAATGTGGTACAAATACAAGAGAAGGAAAGGATATACATACATACGTACAATGGTACAACGCTACGCACGAAAAGAAAGCACGCGACGCACGTACACACTACACACGGTACAACAGCACGCAGAAACAGTGACATCACTCGCGTGCACGGCGAACGCAAAACTGGAGGATCGGAGCGCGCGCGCGTCTACGCCGACGGAGGCGGCGCCGCGAACGGCACGGCCGGGACCGACGGCATCGGCGGCAAGGCCACCTTGGGGACGACGGACGGAACGACGACGGCAGGCATCGGTGGCAGGGTCAGCTTGGGCAGCACGGACGACGGGACGGCGGGCATTGGCGGCAGCGCCACCTGCGGCGGCACGGTCACCTTGGGAGCCGCCGGCATGGGCGGCAGCGTCACCTGCGGCACGGTGACCGTTGGCACGGCTGGCATGGGTGGCAGCGCCACCTTCGGCACGGTGACCGCGGGCACGGCCGGCATGGGTGGCAGCGCTGCCACCTGTGGTACGGTGGGCACTGGCTGCACCGTTGGCAAGGTCGGCACGGCGGGGAGGCCAGGGACGGCAGCAGCAGCAGCGGGAGCCGCCGCCGCGGTGGTCGTGTCGGCCAAGTGGCGCGCCGCGTGGCAGGTGTTGGTGGCCAGGAGGGCGCACGCCACGACCATGGACAGGAAGCTCGCAGCGAAAGCCATACTGCTAGCAGTAGCTAGGCCTAGTAGGCTATTTCCCGAGACGGCTTGCTGCACTCTGGTTATGCTGCTGCTGCTGGAGGCAGGGTTGTTTGTTGCTGTGTTGCGAAGAACAGGGGTCAAATGCGTCGCGATTTATAGCCCGTATAATTAGGGAGGGTGCGATTAGATTGGTTGGTGGCCGGATCGGCGTGGCAGCGCAAGTCTTTAGCCCAAGTTGGTGATCAGAATGGCAGCAGGACAGGACAAGAGAAGATTAGTTGCAGCGATAGATAGATCGAGGCGGATTCTTGCTCGCCGTGTGGCTAAATTTTCTGCGTTTAGGTGACCAGGGGATCGTGCGCTGCAGCTGCAAACTGATTGCAGTAAACCAGATCAAAATAAGCGGAAAAGGCTGGAAAAATTGTCCACCACCTGGCGTCCAGAGCAGAGCACTCTCGAGTTGCATTGCCCAACTCGATCGGATTTTTAAAAAAATAATATTATTTTAATAAATAATTGCAGTTCTAAATATTGTTTTATAAAATTATAAACTAGTACCCTGTCGGCTATCCAGCAGCCGACGGGTACCTATCGGCTGGTGGGTGGCCGACACCTTACATGACAAGCGAAAAAAATTGATATATGGTCTAGTTAGCGATCAGTAAGCCGACTGAACCCTAGTCAGCAATTCAGCAGCCGAAAGGTGCGGTCTATCGGTCTTAAATTAAGCAGCCGAAAGGTGCGGTCTATCGGTCTTAGGGTTATTGGCTAGCAACGTTTCCCAATGCATTGAAGATTAAGTAGCCAAAAGGTGCGGTCTATCGGTCTTAGGGTTATTGGCTAGCAACGTTTCCCAATGCATTGTAACATCCAGTCCCGGCATACACGGCCCAGACCCACTCTGCCGAGGAGTGGTCCCACCTGCGTAGTAACCCGTTTGAGCTTCCGTTCTCGCTTCGCTCAAAACAGTTAACCAAAGGTTACTACGCGTTCTTGACCCTGATATTTAAGCTGGCTGGGCGAATTTAGGATTCATGGTATAGTACTAAACACCGGCGGCTCAGTGTTTCGTGATGCTACAGTAACGGGGAACAGTACCCCGTGTTACAGTAACCCGAATTCGTCCCGGCCTAATTCAGCGCTGCAGTGTAGATCTACAGTACCCGCTACTACAGTACCCGGAGCCCGGATGTGCACTATCCCGCAACTACAGCTCGGCCCACTGTCCAAGCTACAGTATCATCGGCCCATTCCGTGAATTGGGCTCACTTGGTCCATCTTGGGCTGTTACATGCACCATTTATTTTTATGTTTTTTTGTGATCTCAAATAACCTAAACACCTTAAGAAATATTGTAATTTTTTAATGTAGATGCTAAGAATTAAACACAACCAATTTTGCTTGGGTCTAGCATCATTGCTTTTATAGTTTTAAAACTAAAATTCTTTCCGTAACGTTATATTTGAGTTTTTGCGTAAGTTGTTTATAGCCCTCAAATTGTCTCCACAAATTCAAAAAAAAATCCTCTAAATTAGTGGTTCAGAAAGTAGTACTTGGTTAAATCCAAAGTTTCTTAATAAAGCACATGTTCAATTATATGCATACTCGCTCACATGAATATTTAATTTCAAAGTAGGCCATGTTCTATTACTACGATAAGGTCACATGCAAACATGAATACTGTATTTTTCACACCACTAATTAATTAGAAGTAGTATTTGACCGCGAACTAAGCCAGCTCAGTTAGTTAAGTTCATTATGGTGAAACCTGTTCATCTGGGCTAAGTCCTAGACTTGGCATGAATACTCATATTTTCTTATATTTATTTTAGGATTTAACAGCATTATGATTTTAGTGGTAGACGTTGGATTTATTCCATGATTTAACAACGGTGCTCATAGGGATAACGTTTGCGTACATGTTGTGTTGCGCTTTCAGTTGTAGCCACTGGATTTATTGCAATGTTACCTAATACTCTCTCCGTAAAAAAATACAACTATGAGTTACGTGCAATTTAATGATACTTGTCTCCTCATTGTTAGTATATTTTTATATAATTTTAGTTAAACTTTAAATTGTTTGAATTTTTAAAAAGCACAATTATATTTTTTTTTGTTGGACGGGGGGAGTAGATATGAACAATAAGGAATGTAGGCAACTTATGTCTGTTCTCTCACTTGTAGACAACCTGGTGCCTCGACCTGAAACACCTATGCCCTCAACCTCAGTGCTAAGACTAGGACCATGGTAGCCATGCAAAATATATAAAAAAACAAAAGGAAAAGGACATCGCCGGTCCTATGTCCTATCAGGCAGCCATGCAAAAAAAACATGTCTAATCCAGCCGGAGCTGGTTTCGGTGAAAAAAAAACAAGCATGTTCATCAGCCTATCGGCATGTGGATGGCTGACTGGATCATATCGGCAATTGACTGGCCGATAGGCCTGTCGGCAATATTTACATCCACACGGGACAAGACATGGGACAAATGGCACCACTTGTCGTCAGTTGAATTGCCGATTGGAACCTATTGGCCATTCAGTTGCCGATAGGTATCATATCAGCCGACAAATGGCCGATAGGATACTAGTTTTGCATTATTTTAAAAACAGCATCCAGATCTGCAATTGTTTATTAAAGTAATATTATTTTTAAAAAAAGATTTCAACTCGATCGAGTTTGCAGATGTAATAATAATCGGCACTACTAGCATCCCGATGGACACCCGCGGCTGCAGTCCGTTTTCTCGCATCCATACATGGGCCCACGCCGGCCGGACGTTGCTCGCCCGTGCTTGTGTCTCGCGGGGGGCCACGCCGCCGGATGTCGCTCCTGCCGCACGCCCGAGGCCTGCTCATGTCCCCTCCAGCTTCTCACGCGTATCCCATGTAATGCACCCAATCTTCTTTTGAAATATTTAGATACAACATTTGCAACATAAAAAAATAGATTGAACACTTGAAACATGCGTCTAAAACACTTGAAAACCATTGTAAAACATACAAAACATCCAGATAAAAACACTTGTAACATATGTGTGAAAATCATATGTAACATCCACGGTTCGTTGCTTCGGCTGGCCGACGTCGCAGGGATGGCCACCATTTGCATTGCATTGCAGGACACATAGAGTGGGCGCAGCAAGGCTATGTATACTGATGTTGTATGAGCGTTGAGCAGAGCACATTGCCCTATTACATCATTGCATTGCATGACAGAAGAAGCTACCCCGAAGGATTGAAAAATGGCAACTGTATTGCGGCCTGCTAGCTGCTGCCTGCAGGAGGACTGACTAGACCATCTCCACCCGCCTGAGAGGCTGAGACGTTCGTTGGTCTTGGGATCTTGTGGGCTTGTGGCTGGTGGCCAGTCGGCGCCCTCCCTCACGGCCTCACCGGGACTGTTGAGTGGTCGTGCCCATGCACAGACGTGGATCCAACTGTGATTGCGGCTTATCTTATCGCTGGATTAGGCGTCCACTAGGCGGCTTCACTTCGCTGAAAAGTTAGGTTAAAAAGTACTTTGGTTTGTTAGGAGAGAAAATATTGTACCATGACTAATAAGTCAGACTAATAAGTTCAAGTGAACAAACAGTTTATCAAGAAGGGGATGTAGCTCAGATGGTAGAGCGCTCGCTTAGCATGCGAGAGGTACGGGGATCGATACCCCGCATCTCCAAATTCTGATTTTTTTTTATTTCTGCCAAACCGACTCATTTGTTGCTTGTTAGGCACATGTGCATGTGCTCTGCTGACGAAAGACAAGAAGAGAAGTCCTCGCGACGATACAGCGAAATGCCAAACTTTTTATTTCCCACTTGTTCCTGTTTACCGCGAGTGAATATTATCAATTTCTTATGAGTGAGAGTAAATATTGTTTCTTGCTTGTTTTAGCTGATGTAATTAAGAAAAATCACTACGATTGAATGCTTTTTGTTTGATGATCCAACTTATATATTCTTACTATAGCCACATCAAGACCATGACAACAAAGCTGGTTGAGTGGATAACCGAAGTTTTGCTACATACAACACATAATAACAATATATACAAACTAGAAATCTACGCGGCTTTGCCGCGCATGGCCATTGGTATTTTTTAAGTATTGTTGATACTTCGTTATTTTAAAGGTACTATTTAAGTGATATTTTGCTTTTGTTATTGAAATGGAACTTTCTTTTGTTTTGGTGGAGGGAGAAGGGGTAAAAGTATTTAATAAGGAGGGAGGAGCATAAGTAGCCGGAGAGTTAATGTAATTATGAGATGGATAGAATTCGACCTCGAATTATGATGAGTTTTGAACAATTTGATTTTCTTTTTTATTTATTTGAATTTCATATTTTCGCATTAAAAACATAGGCAAAAAAGTACAGTAATAACTTTATGCTAAAATATGTTCTATTTTGGATCCATTGCATAGATCTATTCATGAGGATTTTGAAACGATTTGATTTTCTATTTTATGATTTTTCTGCGATTTACTACGCAATTTCGAAGGTTCAGCAAATTTATTTGTAAAAGAAAAAGATTAATAGATATAAGTGAAACCAGGGTTGGGCCGAATTCAGCCCACTAAGGTCCACGGAGCGGGTGGCAGGCCAGCCCATTGAAAGGCCTATATTGCGGGTCGATTTCGAAAAAGGTCGATGGGTTTTTTGAAAAAAAAAAGCTGAGAGAGGTGGCTGGACTGCGGGTTTTATTTTTTTAGAGTTAGAGGGCTCTTTTGCAAAAAGACCGGTGATCGCCCGATCTAGGCCGTCCGCACGCCCGATCGGATGGCCGAGAAAAGCGGGCGACGTGGCCACGCTGGTTGGCCCTCTTTTGGTAGCAGGATTCATGGTAAAGAGATGAGAAAGAAACTATAGAGTTTGGGTCACCGGCAGTTCGGCACAAAATGAAGGACGGTTACATGCATTTGGAGAGGGAACACACTCCATCTCCATTTTGCTTTCTTATGTTGCAATGCTTTAGTGCTGCAAGTTTCAAGATCAAGAAGATCCATAGTACATATATAGAAGATCAAGAAGATCCATAGTACATATATAGAGGCTGTTTATTAGTTTCTGAGTCTAGTCTCTCCAAGCAAGCTTGTTTCATTGTTTGGCACATGCAGCCATTCTAGGTGTCTAATTTCGGATACCTAGGGCGGATGCATGCCCGGAAGGATTCCAAATTTCAAAATCCGTAGCACCTATGGCCTATTTCGGTTTCTCACCAGGCAATCCTGTCTGATAGTAGCAGGCCATCCCAAGTGTGTGATTTTGGACATCTAGGAATATAGTAAGATATATATATATATATATATATATATATATATATATATATATATATATATATATATATAGGACTGCGCTAAATAGTACCCTGGGTACTAATTATTATTTAGTACCCGACTCCTTCCGAGGCACGCAGCCCACCAGCGCACCCGCAGCCCGCCTCCTGGCCTCGGTTTTTCCCTCCCACGCTGATTTTTTTCACGCCGTTTTTTTCTCCCACGCTTATTTTTCACGTCGTTTTTTTACCCACACGTGCTTAGATGGTGCCTCCGTTCAGTACCCGGTTTTTTCTCCTACGCTGGTTTTTTTTCACCCACACGTGCTTAGGTGGTGCCTCCGTTCAGGTAGTTTTCCAAATGCTAAATGCTGAGGGCCCATGTCCTCACGCCATGTCCTAAGTCCCACTTTTACCCCTTTTTTATATTTGAAATAAGTGTTATAGTCAATCAGATATGCAGCAACAAACGGACAAAATAGCGCTTCAGGTTTCAATCTCAGTTAACTTGTAGCTCAAAAAATATTAGTTATGATTAAACATGAAAGTTTCTATTTCTAGAGTTCAAATGATCCAAAATTTTATAACCATAAATTTCATTTTGTTTTCAAACAAATTTACTTTGTATAAGCAAATTTCAACGAACAAGCAAGACTTGTCCTTGCAATACAAAGCTTTTTGCAGGGTATAAGCACTTTCAAAAAAACAAGAGTCATCAAAAGCCCAGAACCACTACATTAACATGTCCAATCGTGAAATCTCAAACATGCGAACTACGAGTGCAAGCAACTAGGTGCTCTTGGCACTCGAGGACTCCATGGTGGTGCTCAGCAAACATCTTGCACAAGATCGTCCACTATTGTGCCACACCATCACTTCAGGCATGGGATGCTAAATAGGTGTTTGCCTCGGCATAATTAGTATGGCTATAACAGTCTTCTAAAACCTGCAAGATGGAGTAATGAGCTTAATAACAAGTGAAATAACCTCTTCTAAACATGATTAATTTTAGAATATAATCTTAAAAACAGGTTTTCTTGTGGGGGTAACATATCCAGTTAATTATCAAGATGATACCACATAAACATTAAAATTTTATAAGTTGTTATGCAAACTATTTCGATGTGAGCATATGACACTCTCCCTCATCTCCCTGTCTCATTGGCATTACCTCATAATCAATATATATGAATATATCTAAATGGATTTCTCTCTTGCAAAATCAAAACCAGCATAGCAGCATCAGGAAAGGAAAAGATATCAAAGTTTACTGCAACATAGAGGAAGACAGAGTCAATGAGGGGAAGAAAGGAGGAAGACACAAACTACCTGGGGCACACAAACATGGAGAAACTTTTGTCTCACTTGGCCATCAGCCCATAACCCCTCCTCATTCAGAACCTGAACTTCATAGCCATCAGCTCCGTCACTACAAAACCCACCAAGCCATGACAAGATAAAAAAAAGTGAAGTCTAGCCGCAGTGATGATCAGAAAAGGCATAAGCTGAATAAATGAAGTCTCTCTGGCATAACTACTTGGATAGCTTGTTCAATCAAAATTGACAGAACTCTAGCTGCAGTGTTGATCAAGTTTTAATTTCCATGCTTATGTATCGAGCAAAAAATGAGCTGCTAATTAATCCACCACAGTTACTATATCACAGCAGCAACACTTATAATGTCATAAATTAAAATAGTACTAACTCTTGTGTCTCGGCATCAGTAGTTAACTGAATAAGTGATCCACTCAATTACAATTTTATTAATGAATCATACTACAGAACGTGTTTCTAAATATTTTTATTGTCACGTAGCAGGCAAGGATTTCTATGACCACCTGTTTTCTGGAACAATCCTTGTATCTGTTTCTAGAAATGAATATTTATGGTCATAGCTAATTGGTTAACCATCAACTGTTTATCAAACTGTCTGCAGCTAACATGTTTTGCCCAACATTTCGTTGGTGACACTTGAGAACCAAAATAGAAGAGAGAGCCTGATAGTCTAGAAGAAAATGGTTTCTTCTAAAAATAGTCTACAATAAAATGGCTTCCTCGAGAAACCAAAAAATACTCAACTTTAGAGCAACGAAGGGAAGAAGGCACACCAGTTCAACACACAGCTGTGTGTTGAACTGGTGTGCCTTCTTCCCTTCGTTGCTCTAAAGTTGAGTATTTTTTGGTTTCTCGAGGAAGCCATTTTATTGTAGACTATTTTTAGAAGAAACCATTTTCTTCTAGACTATCAGGCTCTCTCTTCTATTTTGGTTCTCAAGTGTCACCAACGAAATGTTGGGCAAAACATGTTAGCTGCAGACAGTTTGATAAACAGTTGATGGTTAACCAATTAGCTATGACCATAAATATTCATTTCTAGAAACAGATACAAGGATTGTTCCAGAAAACAGGTGGTCATAGAAATCCTTGCCTGCTACGTGACAATAAAAATATTTAGAAACACGTTCTGTAGTATGATTCATTAATAAAATTGTAATTGAGTGGATCACTTATTCAGTTAACTACTGATGCCGAGACACAAGAGTTAGTACTATTTTAATTTATGACATTATAAGTGTTGCTGCTGTGATATAGTAACTGTGGTGGATTAATTAGCAGCTCATTTTTTGCTCGATACATAAGCATGGAAATTAAAACTTGATCAACACTGCAGCTAGAGTTCTGTCAATTTTGATTGAACAAGCTATCCAAGTAGTTATGCCAGAGAGACTTCATTTATTCAGCTTATGCCTTTTCTGATCATCACTGCGGCTAGACTTCACTTTTTTTTATCTTGTCATGGCTTGGTGGGTTTTGTAGTGACGGAGCTGATGGCTATGAAGTTCAGGTTCTGAATGAGGAGGGGTTATGGGCTGATGGCCAAGTGAGACAAAAGTTTCTCCATGTTTGTGTGCCCCAGGTAGTTTGTGTCTTCCTCCTTTCTTCCCCTCATTGACTCTGTCTTCCTCTATGTTGCAGTAAACTTTGATATCTTTTCCTTTCCTGATGCTGCTATGCTGGTTTTGATTTTGCAAGAGAGAAATCCATTTAGATATATTCATATATATTGATTATGAGGTAATGCCAATGAGACAGGGAGATGAGGGAGAGTGTCATATGCTCACATCGAAATAGTTTGCATAACAACTTATAAAATTTTAATGTTTATGTGGTATCATCTTGATAATTAACTGGATATGTTACCCCCACAAGAAAACCTGTTTTTAAGATTATATTCTAAAATTAATCATGTTTAGAAGAGGTTATTTCACTTGTTATTAAGCTCATTACTCCATCTTGCAGGTTTTAGAAGACTGTTATAGCCATACTAATTATGCCGAGGCAAACACCTATTTAGCATCCCATGCCTGAAGTGATGGTGTGGCACAATAGTGGACGATCTTGTGCAAGATGTTTGCTGAGCACCACCATGGAGTCCTCGAGTGCCAAGAGCACCTAGTTGCTTGCACTCGTAGTTCGCATGTTTGAGATTTCACGATTGGACATGTTAATGTAGTGGTTCTGGGCTTTTGATGACTCTTGTTTTTTTGAAAGTGCTTATACCCTGCAAAAAGCTTTGTATTGCAAGGACAAGTCTTGCTTGTTCGTTGAAATTTGCTTATACAAAGTAAATTTGTTTGAAAACAAAATGAAATTTATGGTTATAAAATTTTGGATCATTTGAACTCTAGAAATAGAAACTTTCATGTTTAATCATAACTAATATTTTTTGAGCTACAAGTTAACTGAGATTGAAACCTGAAGCGCTATTTTGTCCGTTTGTTGCTGCATATCTGATTGACTATAACACTTATTTCAAATATAAAAAAGGGGTAAAAGTGGGACTTAGGACATGGCGTGAGGACATGGGCCCTCAGCATTTAGCATTTGGAAAACTACCTGAACGGAGGCACCACCTAAGCACGTGTGGGTGAAAAAAAACCAGCGTAGGAGAAAAAACCGGGGTACTGAACGGAGGCACCATCTAAGCACGTGTGGGTAAAAAAACGACGTGAAAAATAAGCGTGGGAGAAAAAAACGGCGTGAAAAAAATCAGCGTGGGAGGGAAAAACCGAGGCCAGGAGGCGGGCTGCGGGTGCGCTGGTGGGCTGCGTGCCTCGGAAGGAGTCGGGTACTAAATAATAATTAGTACCCAGGGTACTATTTAGCGCAGTCCTATATATATATATATATATATATATATATATATATATATATATATATATATATATATATATATATATATATATATATATATATATATATATATATATATATATATATATATATATATATATATATATGCCTGGGATGGAACTATGGAAGCTGCTTATGAGGCCTTTAAGGAAACAATCTCATATGGTACACAACTAACTTAGAGGAGGGCACAAATAGCTAGAATCGAAACTAAAGATATCGTCGTGCATGTGCCCAGCTCTAGACCAACAGTATGCTTAGCAGCTTAGGTTGGTGGTTAGTTTTCTCTGTCTCCTGTTTTGTTTCATGAACTATTGTATGGCATTTTGTACTTTTACTTTGTGTTTTAATAAAATCCCAGTAGGGGGGCAACCCCTCCTGTTCCACTCAAAGAGTATACTTTAGGTTGGTGGTTCTGCTGAACCCTGATTGTGCGTTATTACAACATGTATCAGATAATTTGTGTGTAAGCTGCCGTAATGAGCATATATTTGATTTCCATGCATGAGAAAATGCAATGGTACAATAGACAAATACTCATTACATCCATTAATATCAGTAGATAATATGCATGCAACGATTAACATCACACTGGCACAGTGGCATATATATACATATGCACCTGGCAGTAGGCTACAAAATAACTTATTCTGTAGCCACTTTGAGTTACGATAATTGTTATGCTAATTTACGAGATTATAGTAACTCCTTACTATGTGATTTACTATGACATTATGGTAAATATCCCCATGTGTTATAGTAATTCAACTATCGTAAAAATATATACTGACATTGTCGTAAATTAATATATAAAATTATCGTAAATAGAGGTGACTACAAAATAACTTATTTTGTAGCTAGCTATAGAGTATACTCTCCCTATATATATATATATATATATATATATATATATATATATATATATATATATATATATATATATACACGGGAACTGTACGTACGTGCATGGATATGGAGGAGTGCTAAGGCCTCACGACGAATATAGTGATACACACACACCCAAACATAAACACACAGGTACATGCATGACAGGGGGGCGTCGGCGGCATAGACACGTCGACCGGTGGCGCGCGGCGGTGCAAGAGAGGACGCACGGCACGGGCTCGTCCACACCGGGAACGGGACAGCATGCATGATGAACGGAAGCGGCACCTACGGCACCGCGGCGGACGGCAGCGGAACACCGGGCACGCTCGGCAGTTGAGGCAGGGTCGGCACCTGGGTCACCGGCGGCACTGGTAGGTTCGGCAGCTCCGGCATCGGCACCGGCAGCTTCGGAACTTGGGGCATGGGCAGCTCGGGCACTTGGGGCACCGGCAGATTCGGAATACCACCTGGCAGTGGCACTTGAGGCAGTGGCGGCAGTTCGTCGAGGCGGCGGGCCGCGTGGCACGTGTTGGCGCCGCCGAGGAGCACGGCGGCCATGACGAGCGCCACGGCCAGGAAGCTCGAGGTGGAGGCCATGCCGGATTATATTGCCGGGGAGCTAAGCTGCTACTTAGCTAGCTTCTCTTTTCCTGGGGCAATGCAACAGGACGGGGGCCGTGCATGGCAATTTATAGCAGCAGGCCGTGGCCTTGTGACGCGCCACGCACCACCCAGCAGTAGCGTTGGTTTCTAGCCACCCGACGCCGGCATGGGCCGGGTTTGTCGTTACGGGACCGAGATGGACTGGTGAACACTGGCGGAGCCTCACAGAGGCGAAACTGGGCGTTCGCCCCCCCTTGCCTCTGACAAAAGAAGAGCCACATGCTTACTAATCGCTGAAGTTGTGCAAGAAGGAAATGCAGACATGAGAAAAGACAGGATATGAGGGATGAGAAAAGATAGGAGATGTGCAGCCGGACTGAGCAGGCGATGGGAAGCCATGTCTGCCTGCCACTACAACTGCTACAGTAGCACCTTTTTAAAAAATAGCCCCCCCTTAATTATGATCCAAGCTCCGCCACTGCTGGTGAAGGAGAGACAGCCGCATGTACATGTACGGCGAGCTTCAATTTGCAGCCACCGCTCACACTGCGTACGGTGCGTGATCTGTTTCGAATCGTCTCAGCTCAGTTTTTGGCCTTGTCTAGTTCAGTCCAAAATATAAAAAGTTTTCAAGATTTTCCGTCACATCACATATGCCGGTATATGTATGGAGCATTAAATGTAAGTAAAAAATAACTAATTGCACAGTTTGTTTGTAAATGTCGAGACGAATCTTTTGAGCCTAGTTAATCTATGATTGAACAAAGTTTATCAAATATAAACGAAAAATACTACAGTGCTTTTAAAAAAAATTTGGAAACTAATGGTCTTTGTTCTCGCGAGCGCTTTGTCCGGTCCGGTCGTCTTTTCTACGGCCAGAGGAGGGCACAGCGCGCGTCCATACATGTCCGTCCGTCTGGGACGATGGGGTTTATTTGTGGCGGCGGGGCTGTCAGTGCCCTCTGTGAGATCGGGTGGTCGACTGGTCGTGCCCGTGGATGGAGATCGAATGGCCATTGCATTGGGGCCTTCAGCTTCCCTTGTCCTGTGCGGCTGGATAGCCTCCGTGAAGATTTCGTTGGGCCACGTCACAATGTGGTGGGTTGCATTTGTATGCTGGTCCGGTGTGAGTAGCATGGAGCGTGTTTTTGGGTTGGGTGGCCATCCAGACTCTAGTCTATAGGAATACAACAACTTTGGTCTTTTTGGTTGTCTGTGTTCTTAACCTGTAACTAGACCCAACTAATGCAAATGACCACCCACCTCTTGACCTGGCTTTCTAAATACGCTAGGCGAGCTCATTCCTTGCAAAACCTGGACCGACTACATCACGATAAGCACCGAGAGGTGACACGAATGCTTAAGGGGCTCGATGACGGCCGTGATCCACTCCGCCAGACATGAGGAACTAATTAGCTAGGCCACCGCCAGCCTCATATGGTCCATGATCCCCCTCCACCCTGATGTCTCTACATCCTCCCTTGCTCACCTCCTCAAAACACGAGGAATCCAGAAACACATCATCGCATCATCATGGTGGCGGAGGCGGGTGCTCAACCATATATTGACCCCCGATGCCTCGCTCCCCCCTTCTCCCACGTTGTCGCCATGTTTGCCAAGACGTTGCATGCTACACAGTCCCCCATGCTCAAATGCTTCCTCCAGCTTTGTCTTGGGCGCAGACATGGCAGAGGTGCCCGGCAAGGAGGCAGAGGACCATGTTGGCTGTTCGACAGAATAATGTCTCAAAGGGGTAAATTATTCACTATAAAGATGAAGCCATGATTCTATACCAGGATAAAGCAGGTAACCAAACACATCATTCCTAACAAAGTGCATATTGCACTACACAAGTCAGACTTTGGTTGGTTAGATAGGTCAGATTCAAACGCGAACTAAACACACCCTATACGACGCTGCGAGCGCATCGACTCGTGCCAATCCTTTGGCTGCGCGGGCGGTGTGCACTCGTATTTGTACAGCTTTAATATATCAAATAAGGAAAAATGAAGAAAACTAACGCAAAGGGGATGTAGCTCAGATGGTAGAGCGCTCGCTTAGCATGCGAGAGGTACGGGGATTGATACCCCGCATCTCCAGTTGCCTTTTGCAGTTTTTGTAATTTTATTTGTCTGCTAAACAGTGCTGTGCATTCAAGCGCTGAATCTTTGTGTATTTTTCGCTAGCCACTATCATGGTTTGCTTTTCTTTTATTGTAGAGCTCAAATAACTCGGTTTGCGGTTAAGAAAACCTTTTTGACACTTTATCAGTTTATATGTAGTAGTAGTATCTTTGCACAAGCTTAACGGCTTCAAAAAAAAAACATCCGCAGAACTTTATATATGTTGGAGTAACCTCGGCATTTATTTTCTAAGTGTCATTACACGTGTTGAGTATGTGTTTGATCCTTAGGAATTAAAGTATCACTAGGATTATGTCCGTGTATTGCAACGGGAATAAAATAACACTCGATCACGTCAGAGCGGGCAGAGCGACAGCTGTGGTCGAGGTCAACAAACATGCGCAACTTTAGTACTACCTCATTGCCATAACTAAGAAAACACTTCCCCTCAAAAAAAACTTAAGAAAGCACAACTTAGAAACGAATGCTACGCTATGCCTTCAGATTTCTTAGAGTAACTCGCAAAGACGAATACTACAACTTAAAACTGTGGCTGGTTTGATTTTGGTTAAGCATAGTTAGGCTCCCTCTTATATTGAGCCTAATTGGGCTCCTTGCCCTATTCGGCCTAAATTTTTATATTTTTTTACTTAGCATTTTTTGTTTGATGTATTCCTATATTCATTATTACTGGCCGAATAATTTATTTTTTCTTTAACTTAACCTTCTTATATAATATTTTGAACTCATTTTATAGCCAAAACACTTAAAGATATATAAGAACACGATAACATTATAAATAAACATCTAGTCTTAGTACAATAAAAATTATATTACATATAATCATTGTCCCAAGGCAAGATAGGCATTTTGACAGTTCATGGATAAAACTAAGCTCAAAATACAAACTTTGAGGACTGAAAACAGTAATTTTGATAGTCTTAGAATGAAACCGAGCCCCTCACCCAAAAAAAATTATTTAACAAACTAAAACGATCATTTTAAAAGCTTATGATCGTCCATCAGGGATCTAAGCGGGCTTGTCCGCTGGCTCGCAAATAGACTTAATTAAGCCCATAAAAATTAAATCTATTTGTGGGCTCACAAATAAGCCTGCTTGCATCCCTAACGAAACTGGTCAAGAAACCATAGTTAAGGAATCAAAATTACTATTTTGGCTTTAACCAGAATGGACTAGCCTAACCCATAAAAGAAAGGATTATATGAATTTCGAGTATGATCTTTTGAAAAATGGTAAGGCAGCTTTAAAACAAGTTCATAATCCATGCTAATCCGTATGAACTTTTATACATGCAGTTTGCGAATTAAGGCTGTGTTTAATTCCCCATGAAATGCAAAATGTAAAATATCAACTACTTTGGAATGATGAAATGCAAAATGCCAAAAATTTTATGTGTGTGTTTAGTTCTATCCAAAATACCAAATTTTTCATGGGGTGGGTGAGAGCTTTTTAGCTTTTTGGTTTTTTACCTCTTAAAGCCAAAATCCAAAATGGAGAATGAATACTTTTTACTAAAAATTGTGCATGGTGTTTTATTTCATTTTATAAAATAATGAACCAAAATCTAAATTTTTTTTTGAGTGAAATAGAGACCTAAACACATGACGCGCGCAAATAAATTGGCCGATCTGCAAATCACGAGACACTGACAAGTGATAAAGACGGGAAATATCTCTGGTGGACCACGCTTCCCTCGTGCTTTACAAGCACACTATTCTGTTCTCTCCGGAATACGTAGATACTCCCGCAAGTGACCAACAAGTGACCAACAACAACAACGAGCGGGTCCCGCCACGTTCATACTTCCCTGTGGACCCACCCGCAAGTGACCAACAACAACGAGCGGGTACGCATTGCAGGTCCTCTTGTCCATGGGCCCACAGTGGCACTGGCACACGTCTGGCGGCGCAACGGCCACATCGGTGGTGGGAATTCCAAGGGTGGGCGCTCAGGATGGGCCCACAAGCCAGTGACTCACCAGTCGAACCGCACCGGCCCCCTCCTTCCTGCTCCCGGAGCTGAGAATCAATTGCTAGTACGATCTCTTCTCTCCCCAAAGCGGCCAAGCCACCAACCAACCCTCTTTCTCGCGATCGTCTCGGGACTCCAGAGTGCCGGCTCTCCGCCTGTTCGTGTCGTCGCTGCTCCTTTCCCCGGTACAGTCTCTGCCTTGGCTTGGTAGTTCAAGCGGCGATGTGGAATCTTAAGGGATTTTTTTTTCTTTACCTGCTTCTTTTTCTAGTGAAAGATGGAGTTGGGGGCTTTACTGTAGGGAAGAAAAAAAAAGGAGGCGCGCCTTTTAGCACCCTATTCGTTTTGCTGGGTCAGCGGAATCAGCAGCTATCCAGCAGTGTTTTTCTCTCACGACAGACCAGTGAACAGTACTTTTAGCCACAATAAACCAGCGAAACGAACAGGGTGTAGATTAAGGAGCCCTGAGTTTGGGTTAGTTTGCTTCTGTGGAATTTTTTCATCTCCTTGTCTTTCTTTGGGGGGCATTTAGGTGGTTTTGGGCATAGTGCGATGAATCTTGGGGTTTTATGGAACAAAGAGATGGAGAGCTTACCCAGGAGTTCTCGGCCTGATTCTCTCATGGCTGGAGAAATATATTGTCTTGCCTGGTTTCTTTGGTGACGAACCGCCAAATCGGTCAGTGTTGGTCTTTTAAAGTGCTTTTGATGATTCAAGGGCGCTGTTTCGGTTAATGCTTATCTACTGCAAATGTTACTGTCGAAGATTCTTTTTTTTCCTTGTTGGAGATTGCATTTGGAACTGTAACCGGATTGTAGCATATTTAAACGTATATTCCAGCAACTGAATCCAACAGAAAATTTTGCTAAATTATGTGCTTCACAGCTTCAGTAGATAATCGAGGTGCATTATGTTTTGTCAAGATTCAGGAAGGTGTACAACTATTTCGGTCAATCGATTTTAGGATCTGGGGCTACTCGTAGAAAATGTCTGAATATCTAGTTCCATGTAATTCTTTCAGCCAAGTACATTGGTCTAGCATTTTCTTAACTTCGTATGTTTGATCCTGTTCCACTGGCCTTTCTTCTCATGTGCCCCTAAGAAGCCCCTTATGGCTGTAGTCTGTTTGTTCTCTCTCTTTTTCCATGTTTTAGGATATGATGGAGTGATGGACCATATTGTCTAACTTACCTTCATATTTTCCAGTGAGCTTAAAATATATACAGGATGTCGGAACGTTCTGAGAGTGCAACTGAAAAGATTATGAGCAGCATCATGGATACAATTGCTGACAACCTTCCTAAGCAGAAGTCTGGGCACTTTGACCCAGGTTCAGTCTCTGACAAAGTGAAGAACAAGCTGTTTGGTCGTCAGAAGACCTTGCACGGAGTTCTGGGTGGTGGAAAATGTATGTGGTCTGCTTATTGGTACTGTGTGTTGAAATTTGCTTGGTGGGCGTCACTGATGTGTTGTATTTGTGATTGTAGCTGCTGATGTGCTATTATGGAGGAACAAGAAGATATCATCGAGTGTTCTGGCTCTTGCAACAGCTATTTGGGTTTTCTTCGAGTGGCTTGACTACCACTTTCTGACAATTGTTTCGTTTGCCCTTGTTCTTGGAATGGTTATCCAGTTTGTCTGGTCCAACTTCTCAAACATGCTAAGCGGGTATGGAATATGTAAAGCATTTGAACAGTATATCCGTTGACACAATAATTTGAAATCTTTTTCTACTTCTAGATCCCCTTCTCAGGTGCCCCGAGTTGAATTGCCTGATGAGTTATTTGTGAACATTGCTGTTGCAATCGGTGCCCAAGTAAACAAGTTCCTGTGCTTCCTTCAGGATGTGTCTTGTGAAAGAAACTTGAAGCATTTTGTAGTGGTAAGTGAAACTTTTCTGGGTTTATCTATTCAAAGAGATATGATTCACACATTTTTTATGATATTGTTGAATGCCATTTATAAGCATTCCTATTCTATCTGTCTGTCTTAGATAGACACTTTAATTGTGGTGCTATGTTTTCTTTCAGGCGATTGCCGGACTGTGGGCTGCTGCAGTGATTGGAAGTTGGTGCAATTTCCTGACAGTCATATATATCGGTAAGAGTCCTGTAACTTCCATTCTTGTCAGCCACAATCTCGCATTTTCGTCAATTGCCACAGAGAAACAATACCCTGTTTCTATTTAATGAATGCACACATTTCAGCATATGTGGTAGTACTTACAAAGATGTTGGATTACCTGGAACAGGGTTTGTTTGTGTTCACACACTTCCTGTCCTCTATGAGAAGTACGAAGACCAAGTCGATGATTTCCTCTACAGCCTGCTTGGTCTGCTGCGAGATCAGTATCAGAAGCTTGACCAAGGTGTCTTGAGCAAGATTCCCAAGGGGAACATGAAGGCTAAGAAGAATGAATAGTTTAGCAGCTGGTTTCTCATGAATGAATGGGTTGGTGAACTGATGTTGTGCCCTCTTGTGCATCGCAGACTTGCGTCAATTGTTACTTAAGCTGTGTGCCATTCTGAACATGGGTGTTAGTTCATTGCCCACCGGATTTAAACTATTAAGCTGCAATGCATGTTGTCCACTATTCAAGTCCTTGGACTCGTTTAAATTGCTGATCCGATTACTTGTGGGATATTGACATACTGCTGACTGCTCAAGTAATGAAGTGTGCCCAGGCACATTTCATTTCTGAAAACTGGAATGTCAGCACCCCTGAGGCACCTGTACCTGAAGGCATAAGGAAGGAACCCGAGCAGGCCGAGACCTCCGCAGCAGCTACAAGGCCCAAGCGCTCCGTTCGGCCCAATTCATTTCTCAGCGGCCCAGAGTGGCTCAAGTAGAGTATTTGTAATAGGAGAAGGGAGTGGAGAGAAAACAACTATTGTATCCTGGAACTTGAACCTGAATAGAGATTCCTCCTGACGACCTCTTTCCCGAGCTCGTCGAGTTCCCCTTTTCCCCTTCTCCAAGTTCTTCCCCAATCTTCCCCTTCCCCTGGCAGGCTGCTAACAAATTGGTATCAGCTTCCACGTTCTCACATCCTGGCCAACCACCCCAATCCCCACCACCACTACACCCGTTTTCAGCGAGCTCGCGGTGCCATGGAACCCAACTTCAAGCTCCTCTTCGACGAACTGTCGCAAATCAATCGGCGTTTCGACGACCTGGAGCGCAAACTCTCCGACCGCGCCACCACCATCGACGCCCGCTTCGACGCTATGGAGACGATTCGGGTCGCCGACGCAGACGCCTTCGGCCGCCGCCTCGCCAATCTGGAGGCTGCCCCGGCGGATCCACAGATCACCGCCGTGGAAAGCCGCCTCGCCACCCTCGAGGCCAGCTACACCAACCGCGACGCCGAGTTTACTCAGCGCCTGTCCGAGCTGGAGCGCGTCCGCGTCACCCCCGTCAAGGTCGAGCGCGACGTTCGTGGGGCGAACCTCGACGGCGTGTTCGATGATGTTCGCAGTGCTGTTCGGCGGTTGGAGAAGGGTCAAGACCGCCCGGTGTTCGACGAAGTGCCGCTGAACCCCAGTCTCCTTCCGACCCCGAACAAGGCGGCCGCGCGCTCATCTGCCGGATTCCCCGCCAACCCGCCCGTTGTTGGGCACCGCATTGATTCGACTCCACGGGATTCGGGATCCGGGGTCGTCATGACCTGGATCCCAGTCCCGGCCAACGGTACGTTGCCGGCTCCTCCTCCCCATCCCCCTCCTTCCATGGGTACTCGTTCCTTCCCTGAGCCACCCCGCACCAACACCCATCCTGCTCTCCTCGCTTACCCACCTCCTCGGCCTCCACCCCCCGACACCCATCGTCTTAATGATCCTAAGGGCCGGTTGCCGAAAGTTCCGTTTCCTCGTTTCGACGGTGAACAACCTCGCCGTTGGAAAGCTCGTGCTGAAAAGTATTTCCGAATGTACTTTGTGGAGCCATCACTTTGGATTAGTGTTTCTGAGATGCACTTTGATGGTGCTGCTTCCCTCTGGTACCAGTCCATTGAGTCCGCCGTCGTTGATTACTCCTGGCCTGATTTCTGTGCCCTTCTGCTCGATCGGTTCGATCGTGATCAGCACGAGTTATTGATCCGCCAACTCTTCCATGTTCACCAAACTTCTACAGTTTCCGAGTACCTCTCCCGTTTTACCCAGTTAGCTGACCAGTTGAAAGTTTACTCTCCCAAACATGATCAGCTCTATTTCACTATGCGTTTCATTGATGGTTTACGTCCTGATATCAAGTCTGTAGTGCTTGTTCAGCGACCCAAAACACTGGATACTGCTGCTACTCTTGCTTTGTTACAGGAGGAGGTGTCCTCGGCGCCGGGTGGCCGTTCCACTCCATCTGGTGATTGGGCTGTGGCATCCCGTCCACCCATTTCGACCCGACGGCCGTTGCCGCTGCCGCCACCTCCCCTACCTACGCCACCTATAGCTGCTGCGCCTTCAGCTCCGCCTCAGCCTTCTCCCACAGCGGCAGCCCGGTTATCTGCCCTCAAGTCATTCAGGCGTGCTCAGGGCCTCTGTTACAAATGTGGTGCCAAATGGTCCAAGGATCACACCTGCAGTGCTGAAGTTCTCTTGGCTGTGAATGCTATCTAGGACTCTGTTGATGATCTATTGGTTCCTGATGACGCGGTTGATCAACAGGACACCGCCGAGCCTGATCAGGTGTTTCTAGCCATCAGTAAAGTTGCAGTGGGTTCTTCCACCTCCGGCAGGGTGATTCATTTCCAGGGATTCATTTAGGGGCATCCTGTGATGATTTTGCTCGATTCTGGCAGTTCAGCTTCCTTCATCAGTCCTAGTGTTGCTACTCGGCTTTTTGGCGTTTCGGCTGTTCCCAAGACAAGCAGTGTTCGCGTTGCTGGTGGTAGCCTCTTGCGCAGTTCATCCATGCTTCCGCAACTACAGTGGACCGTGGGTCAGTGCTCCTTTGTCTCGGACTTCCGCATATTGCCGATTGGCACTTATGATGTTATTGTCGGCATGGATTGGTTGTCCTCTTTTAGCCCCATGCAGATTCATTGGCAAGATAAGTGGTTGCTCATTCCATACCACAATCAGTGGATGTTGTTGCAGGGCGTGGATTCTGATCTTCCTGATAAGTTGTTGTTGCAAGTCTGTCAGGTTTCTGGTGACTCCAACTCCACCTCATCCACAGATCCTCTGCCTCCACAAATCCAAGCAATTCTTGATCGCTATCCTATGGTTCTTCAACCACCCACAGATTTACCGCCTTCCCGCACATGCAACCATTCTATTCCACTGATTCCTGGCGCTCAGCCTGTTTTCATCCGCCCTTACCGCTATCCGCCAGCCTTGAAGGATGAAATCGAGAAACAAGTTTCTGATATGCTTTCCCAGGGACTTATCCATCCCAGTTCCAGTCCCTTCTCATCGCCTGTGCTTCTTGTTAAAAAGAAAGATGGGTCTTATCGCTTCTGCGTCGATTTTCGCCAACTCAATGCCATCACCGCTAAGTCTAAGTTTCCAGTCCCTGTTTTTGATCAACTGATTGATGAATTGGCCACTGCCACTTGGTTCTCCACACTGGACCTCCGAGCGGGTTTCCACCAAATTCTGCTCCAGCCTGGTGAAGAACCGAAGACAGCTTTTCAGACGCACTGTGGGCAGTATGAGTTCACTGTTATGGCTTTTGGTCTTACCGGTGCGCCGGGTACATTCCAGGGCGCTATGAACGCTACTCTGGCCCCGGGACTTCGCAAATTCATCTTGGTATTCTTTGACGATATCTTGGTCTACAGTTCCTCGTTTGCGGAGCATCTCCATCATTTGGACTTGGTGTTCCAGTGGCTGGCAGCCAATCAGTGGTGCTTGAAGCTTTCCAAGTGTCGGTTTGCACAGCGGGAGATAGCATACCTGGGCCATGTTATCAATGAGCGGGGCCTCTCCACGGATCCTGCAAAAATCCAAGCTATTTCTAGCTGGCCGCGCCCGGAGTCTGTACGAGCTCTAAGCGGCTTCCTCGGACTTGCTGGGTATTACCGCAAGTTTATCCGCCATTTTGGATTGATCGCCAAGCCTTTGACTGATTTGCTTCACAAAGATACGCTGTTCATTTGGACATCAGTGCATGACTCGGCCTTTCAGACTCTCAAAGCTGCTTTGTGCTCCGCTCCAGTGTTAGGAATTCCAGACTTTTCTAAGACGTTTCACATTGAAACTGACGCATCAGGATCTGGGGTTGGTGCTGTGCTTCTTCAAGATGGTCATCCTTTAGCCTTTATCAGTAGGGCCTTAGCGCCCCGCCATCAGGGATTGTCTGTCTATGAGAAGGAATATCTTGCTATTATTATGGCCGTTGAACAATGGCGCCATTACCTGCTGTAGGCTGAGTTTGTTATACACACTGATCACCGCAGTCTGGTACACCTCAATGAGCAGCGCTTGCATACGCCCTGGCAGCAAAAAGTTTTTACCAAGCTCCTCGGCCTGCGCTATCGGGTTGTCTATCGTCGTGGCGTCGACAACCAAGCCGTTGATGCTTTGTCTCGTCGTGATCACCCTCTGTGAAAGCCCAAGTTTGGTTTTGGTAATTAATGACACCAAGCTGCTAATGCCATGTGTTAAGTGTTTTGAGTTAGGCATAAGCAACACATGTGTTGAAGGTGTACGTGGTAAGGAGTGGTGGCCACAAGATCACAAAGAGATGGTGCATGGACGTAAAATGTTGATCATGATGGAATGCACATAAAATGATGGACATGATGATCAAGTGGAAGAGAAGGATCTAGGAGCGCAAGGCTAAGGTATAACCATAGGTTTTTCCTTTTGTCGGTCTAAGATGAGTAGAGAAGTGATTGACCGGGTTTAGGATACATAGCCGACTATCAAGAGGGGCAATCACGGTTAGCTCGGAAATCAAGTGCCACTAGATCATTATCTTGAGCATATGCATTAGGATCTAGTAGAGAGCTAACTTAACGCCTTAAAAAAATGTTTGTGAAAATGTTAACACACATGCACATGGTGTTTTTCACATGATGGTGTTGGCACTTTTACGAAGGCAGTGGTGTTTGAGCGGTAGTAAGGGGTTTGGGGTTCGCTCTCCCTCCCGTCGAGTGTGCGAGCGCGGGATTTAGGCGTTTTCGAGGAAATAAAATGCCTATTTTCTATTGCGCCGGAGGCGAGAAAAGGTGGCGAAAGTCTGAAATGGTTTCACTGAAAAACAGTGACCGGACGTTGTGGTCGAAGTGACCGGACGCGGCTAGCGCGTCCGGTCAGTTCAACTCGGTGCTGCTTGCTAGGGTTTCTGACCGGACGCTGGTCTGGCCTGACCAGCGCGTCCAGTCAGTTCACCTGGGCATAGAAGAAGAGCGCGCAACCGGCACGTCCGGTCCCTCACGGAACCGGAGCGTCCGGTCAGGCGTCCAGAGAAGCAGAGTGCAATGGTGTGCTGATCGGACGCGCGGCGCGTCCGGTCACGTGTGATCGGACGCGTCCGGTCTCGACGGGAGCTTACTGGAACGCGACCGGACGCTGGCACTGTCGCGTCCGGTCAAACGGTTGAGCGCGTCCGGTCACGGCAACGGTAACTTCTGACGCGCATTGTTCACGCTTGTCCTGTAGTGACCGGACGCGTCCGGTCACCCTGACCGGAGCGTCCGATCAGCGCGACTTTAACTGCGTCGTCCAGTAACAGCTAGTTGCGTACCCCTTCGCTATAAATAGAAGATGTCCGGGGTTTGAGGGTAACTCTTGCACATTTTGAGACCTAGAGACATCCTTTGAGCTAGAGAACAACCCCTTCACTCATCACTTTGCTTGGTTGCACATCTTGAGTGAGATTGAGTGAGATTCAAGTGCATTGCTTGAGAGTTGCATTCTAGAGGCACTTGATCTTCGAGTTGCTGCGGATTTCTTGTTACTCTTCCGTGTTTCCCGACACGGTAGACGGCTTGGAGCAGCGGAGGTGATTGAGCTCGCAATTGGAGATTGTTGGAGCCCTCACCAAGTGTTGTAAGGGGTTCTTGATCCTTCCCCGCGGGAGTTCGCAAATTGGATACTCTAGTGGAGCTCGTGGCTTGGAGGATCCCCATCTTGTGTGCGGTTGTGCGGCGCCCGCCGAGGGCTCGACTCTTGATAGTCGATTAGCTCGCGAACCGACAAGTGGGTGCATCGCCACAACGAGGAGTAGCTTGCCGGGAAGCAAGTGAACCTCGGTAAAAAAATCTTGTGTCATCCCTTTGCCGAGGATTTCTCTTGTGATTGATTCTTCAAGTGCGTTACTTCTCTACATCGTTGGTATAAGAATCAAGTCACTTGCTCTTTACCTTCTTGTACTATTCTTAGTGTAGCTTTTATCACATAGGAGTAAGTAGCTTAGTGACTTAGTCTTGTTGGTGTGCATTAGAGATCATAGCCTTGCTTCACTAGAATTGTATAGGCGGCTTGCATAGTGTAGTTGAGCTAGTGCTAGAATTAGCTTAGCCATCTTTTATACTAACGTTGTAACACCCTGGTGTTAGTTAGCCTCTTAATGCATTCCTAATGCATGATCATGGCATGGCATTACCATAAGCATCGTCATTTCATGTGCATCATGGCTTGAAACATGACCTTGCGACATTGTGATTTATATGTGCTTCTTTTATGTGATTGCTAGGGTTTTGTATAGATGACATGTGTGATGCTATTGTGTGACTTGGGAGCTTGAAAACATCTTTGATATGTTAGTGGAGCAAAATGAGCTAGGGTCTATGTTCATGTTTTGACCAAAATCCAATTTGACTAAGTTTGACCCCAGTTTGACCACAGTACTGATCTGCTTTGACCAATTTAAAAGTGGTATCTAGAGACCTTGCATGGAGATGCACCCTTTACCAAAGTTGTAGGAAATTTATCAAGGAACAAAAGTCTCAATATAACCATCTCATGAAAATGGCTAGAACATCCTCAAATAGGGCCCACAAGTCAGGTTTCCATGTTATTTCAACACTTAGCAAATTTTCTAAGTCAAAAGGTGACATTTCAGTTTCATGTGCCCAGCTTTGGAGCATTGTAAATCTCAAACTGTGCTGAACTAGCTCTGACCCATATTGACACTTTTGTATAACTCACTTAGCTCTACAATATTGTCAATAACACTATCACCTAGTTCTTAATGGTTTAGGAGCTAGAGTGCTTTGAAAATCATGTTTCAGTCGGGTGGGTTGACTGAATCTCGGTTTCAGTTTCAAGGTGCCTCCCTTTGAGACCTTTTATCTTACAATTCAGACCGAAATAGCTCAAGTCCATATTGACAAACTTGGAGATTTTACTTAGAACTACAATTTTGTAATTAACACCTTGGCCCAACTCGAAATCGTTTGCGAGATATTGAGCTCCAAACTTGGTCCGACAGTCACCTCTATTGGCTTCCATTCAGTCGGTTTCAGTTCGTCAGAAGTTCAAAACGCCGAACTCCTTCACGTCATGGCCGACCGGCCACAGAGCGGCGCTGCCGCGTGGCTGCTACGCGTCGCAGTCGTGTCAAGCTCGCGAGGTTGAAGCGCCACGCCAACCCCCTCCTGCTGCCCATTCCCTCCATCTCCTCCCTTCTGTCTCCACCGAAGCGTAGAGCTGCGCCACCATCGCCACCGCAAGCTCCGCCGTCCTCGTGTGCGCGCGCCGAGGCACCGCGAGCCGCCAAAGCTCGCCCACACCTCCGCCACCGCCTCCTCTGCCTCGGTTGCCCCTCCGACGAGCCAGTCAAGCCAAGGAGAGGGCGAATTTCGCCGGTTCCGATGTCACCGTCGTGAGCCGATCTCGCCGGAGTTCATGCTCGCCATGGTCGACTCGGCTAGAGCCTCTTCCTCCCTCCCTTTTCTACTCAGACCTCTCTGTTTTGCCCTAGGAAAGCTCGTCCCGAGCTCATCTCGGCCAAGGCAGCCTCGCCGTCGGCGCATCGCCGCCGCGACATGGCCGCCGGCCGCTGCACTCGTTGGCAGTGGGGTTAGGTTAGGTCTAGGGGTGCGTTTAGCACATCTTTCGGTGCGGAATCGCTTGGGAAGCGTGTAGATGCCCTCGGACTCGCCGGAGTCGTCACCGGCGGCGAGAGATCGCCGGCCGGAGCCGCTCCCCTGTCCGGTGTCCCTGACGGGCGGGGCCCACCTGTCAGCGCGCGGGTTTCCCCCTGTGTTGCCGGATTGGGCTGCCGCGGGCCGAGCCGCGTGAGTGGGCCGCGCCGGAGTTCTGGGCCGCGCGCGTCTCGGGCCGCAGTAGTGGTTGGGCCGGCTAGTGTTTTTGTTTTCAATTTTATTTATTTGATTCTTGTGCTAAAGTTTGTAAAATCATAACTAGGGCTAGAAATGTCCAAATGAGGTGCTGTAAATTTTGGTGTGCTCTAAATAATGTCTAGTTTATTATAAAAATATAATGCGTGCCATGTTTTGTGATGAATTAAATAGTTATTATTTATCTCTTTTATTCCTAAAGAAAAAGGAGAAAATGATATCTCTTTCTGTGAAGCTCCAAATGGCATGAAATTTTTATAGTGAACTGCTCATATCATGAATAGCTTATGGTTAAATTTTCATGCAATTTGGATGAGGTTTGGTGGAGTTATATAATTATCTTGCTTTGATTGAATGGATCTTGTGTGAATTTTCATAATTTTTCTATAGATCCAGTGAGGGTGAAACTTGGTGAATGTTGTTATTATATTAGAAATATGTTAGGAAAAATATGAAATCTGTTGTTTGATACTTTTCAATAGGGTTTCCTATTTATGCTAGAAATAGACCTGCCATCTGTTATTTTTGATATCTCCATATTTGCTCGTCAAAATGAAGTGAAATTTTTATGGTAGCCTATGTGAAGCATTAGGTAGCTACTGTAATTTTTGTAGATTTTTATATATAGTTTTACTATATGTTTCTTTAATCACCTAATTAACTAAATAAATTACAAAAGAATATTAAATAATTTATTTAGAAGTTGGCACTATATTTTCTGATGTTCCTTTGATATGCACAATAGGTTGGTAAACTTAGTTTGGTCTAATTGTGCTTTTGAATCGTCAGCAATTATTTAATTTAGTGATTCTGCCATTGCTGGACAGAATTGCTAGTTAAAAGAATTAACCTATGTTAATGATGTTTTCATGCTTGGTGATATATAGCAAAGTTGTTGAGAACTTTATTAACTAGTTGCTGGTAAATTTTGGTAGCATTTAGACTTATAGTTTAGAAATGACAGCTGTTCTAAGTTAGGTTCAGTTTTGGGAGTGCTCTCTGTCTTTTAGAACAGATTATGTCCAAGTGCTATTTTAACTTGGTAAATGATGAAATCATGCTTAGATGTTTATAAATGAAATGTAGACAATTTCATAAGCTTTCCAGAATGTCCTCTTTCAGGTCATTTGGATTAGTAGAACTCCAGTTGTGAGTTTCTTAGCTACTGTTGATAATATGTTGTAAATACTAATGTCTGGAATCCTGTTACGTGCGTGTTTAGTCTTAACTTTGTGATACTTAGTGGTTTCTTAGGAATGTTTAAACAAGTTAATACCGGAGAGGAAATTTGCACCTACGTTTGAAGTGATTTGAATAGAGCACCACATAACCTGGTTTTGTGCTTACGACGTTGCAATGTTATTGCATTCATCTTCACATCATTCATGCATGTCCATAAATCATCATGTCATTTTTGGATGCATACATGAAATTCATTGGATGCATATACATGCAATAGGTGTGCCAAGAATCGTGTTACGAGCGAAGTCCCGCTGGGCGGGGAACCCGAACTTGAAGTCCGTTCGAGAATCGGAGGTCCAGTCCGACGAAGCCGGAGAAGACGTGGGAATCGTTCTTGAAGTCAAACCTCGATTTCTCTTCTTTCGGTTAAGGCAAGCCCCGGAGCATTATAAGCCTCCTACTTTCAAAGCAATTATCTATCTATACATGTTATATGTATTGTTGCATTAAGTGATAGGAGTTGGTTGGAAACCCTTGCTGCATTGATAACACTCCTTGTCCAGCAATTCGAACCTTGAATCCTATGTAGACAGAATCGTATCTATGCTTAGCCCTGCTTAATTAGACCGGTAGAAGTCGGGTGATTTCCTGTCACCTGCGAGATATAGGGCTTTATCAGGTCACGGTTGGCTATACTTGCTATCGTGGAAGTGAACCATGTGTTAATAAAATGAAATGAGACCGGGCGGGATGACGATAGTGAAACAACAAGGCATGGAGGTCTTGGGTGTGGAGCTATCCCCGTCTGTGTCGATTAAGGACCGAGACCTGGAGCCTTCTATGTCATTTTGAACGCATGCCTGACATTTAGCTGGCCGGCCTGAGGTTGCCGACCGCGAAGCCTAGTAGCTCAACTCAGGTTGCGAAGTCGAAAAGTGAAAGTCGCCTCGGAAGGGAGCCAGAGGGTCCAAGGGCAGGTGAGTTAAAAGTCCTGAGCATCCTGGCCACTGGTATCCCTGAGAACGCGGCGCTGTTCGGGCCCACCCTGAGTTGTACCAAAGGTTATCTACGGCTGCCTTTAGCGGGGTTTGCCGGGTGAGTGTCAGGAATACCCCCTCAGCTGAGTTGGAATCGATTCGAGTCGCCGTCTCTCCCGGATAGTGAGAAACTTGACTGGTTATCTCCAGCGTAGATACACTAAAGATTAATGATGGTTCGGAATTGATGATCATGATGATGATAGCCTTATTATACCTGCTATGGTTAATATTGTTTGATCTTAATAAAGTGATTGCTCTAGTACAGGTGCTAATCTAGTTTTCAGGTTAATGATGATCAACTTGATACTTAAAATATATATTGGTTACTTATCTGTATTAAGCTTTTCTGCAAATGAGTCAAGCTAGCCCACTTTATAAAGCCTTGCATAATCCTTGGTGTCACCTTTGTTTCTGGTTTTTGACGGGTAAGTCTAGCTGAGTACCTTCTCGTACTCAGGGTTTATTCCCACCTGTTGCAGGTAGCAGATTCGTACTTGTTGCTGCAAGTATTGTCTTCACCATGTGGGCATGAAGACTAGACCATATGGGCATGGTCTCTGTAGTATCTTTTCTAGTATGCTTTTGCAGGATGTGACTATGTACTGGCAGTATTTGACTTAAATTGGTTTCAGAAATTATGTTGCTTCCGCTAATCTTTACTTTGTTTTTGTAATAAAAATATTTGTACTCCGATGTATGAGATTACTTTTGAACTGTTGTAACAAGTGTTGTGTTATGTTGAGTCATTACGATCTGGTTGCTCTCGGTTTGGTTTGAAATCCCTCGTGATTTCGTGGACTACCGGAGTTATATGGGCTCAAGTGTGAGAATTTGATCACTTCGGTGATTGTTTTTATACTTGTACTCTTATAATTTGGACGGTTCCGTTACAGCTGGTATCGGAGCAAGATTCAACAGTAAACACATCATTTGTGTATTTAAACAAAAGCTTTTGTGAAAAACCTTAATTCTAATCTAAAGAGTGCCAGTGGTCATACCCTATATGCCCAAATAAGGACTATTAGGTGGCTTACTAAGGTACTAACTTGGGGGTTCTTGCTTGTTTTCTATTTCGTTGTCCATACGGCGTGCTATTGTATGGATGCCATCCGCTTGGGTGGTAATGTATGGATCAAAATACCTCTACGCCCTGGTAAGTGGGAGTTGTGAGAGCATGACCGTCCAACCGTCGGTCTAGGGGAGAGTAGTTGTGGTTACTCGCATACTTACATGTTTAATCATGTATCTATGAGGGTACTTACTTGTGGGTATATCTGTCGGGTAGCTTTGATACTGAAGTATATACATCGGGGGATGTATGTATGGAAAGTATTTAGTTTACTGCTTTTTTCTGTGCTATATTGGGAATTGTTGGGCTGAAATGCAATTTTCTGCAGGTACACTAACAACGTTTCCTGTAGAACGACTAGTTGTCGTTATTGAGAGAACGTGTGTATGCCACCGAACTATACGCTAGAATTTTGAAATTTTTCCTAGGTTTGTGAGGACGTACGGTTCGTGCATGCACCATGTTCGCATCATACATTGCATTCTGCATTACTCCCTCCCTTATAAATTGCTTATCCCATTCTTTTAAAATTTTCTTCCCTCCAACAGTTGTCCCATAAATAGTTGCATTTCTTTCGTAAAGAATTGGGGTAGTCAACCTACCTAGTGGAGTGGTCAGTGGTGTCAGCCTTGAAACCCAATTCATACCTGGCCGTGAAGGAAAGCAAGACAAATTCAAGATGTATCTCCTCGAGTTGGGATGTGTTTTGATCTACAACGTGTCTCTCCATTGCTTCTAACCTTGTATCCATCCTTGTTTGCTACCCCTCTTTGGATAATACTAGTTCTAGACGCCTAATTCCTGACACATGAGGATTCCTCATGGGTGTGTGTTCGGTAATGGTGTTGCGATTAGTACTCCATGGTGCCGCGACGAAACCGGGAGCCTCCTGTGGCGCGCGACACAAGGTTGTGCTGCTCGACACGCGCAGGTATCAAGGATTGCTAGTCATGATCCATTATGGAGCCACACCAATGTGTTATCTTCTCGTGAACCTTTTCCCTTGGATATCATTCCTTATCTCGTCAGAAGATCAGTACCTCAAACCAAGAGATTTCCTTCTTCTGAGATTGGAATCTGGATAGTTGGATATAATCTCTTCCTCCTGCCTATATAATTCGTCAGCAGCCTTCCGACGTCGTCAACACTTACTAGTTTCAACTACTTGCAGATGTCTCGTCAGCTTCGCTCTAGCAGTAGGAGTTGTGGTAATACAGGACCGTCATCGTCTCCTCTGCAACCTACCTCTGCTGAGTTGCTGCAAATGCTTGCCGAAAGTCAGCGTACCTTGGACGAGAGTGTCAGAACCCATGTCCATCAGGAACCTGAGCCTGCCCAGTACAGCAACTATAAAGATTTCTTGGATACAGAGCCTCCTATTTTTCGAGAAGCTGAAGAACCACTTCAAGCAGACGAATGGTTGAACACTATCGAACAGAAGTTCCGTGTGCTCAAGGTGGCAGATGATATGAAAACAGAATATGCTTCGCAACAGTTGCAAGGGCCTGCAGGTGTTTGGTGGTGTCACTATCGGAACACCCTGCCCGAGAATATGGAAGTAGTTTGGGATCAGTTCAAGGAAGCATTTCGAGGACATTACATTCCTGCTGGCCTCATGGCAATCAAGCACACCGAGTTTATGAAGCTCACCCAAGGAGACAAAAGTGTAACAGAATATCTGCATGTTTTCATCAACTTGTCAAGATATGCTCCAGAATTTGTTAACACGGAGGTTAAGAAGATCGCAAGTTTTAAAAGAGGGTTGTGTCCCAAATTGATGAAGGCCATGTGTAATAGCAAGTGTGTCACTTTCAACGAGTTTGTCAGTGATACTATCCTTCAAGAGAACTGTAATGCTGTGTATGCTGCTTCTAAGAGCCACGAGAAATCTCATGAATCTAATGCACCTACGACTAATACTCTTGTGGTGATTACACCTCAGTATTATTCGCCTGGCATATCTACCAGATATCACCCATATCAGAAACAAGACCCGATCAAGAGGAGCAATATTAAGAAAGGAAAACCTAAGGTACCGCCAAGTAACCGCCCATGTTGGAATTGCAAGATGTCAGGTCATTGGGCCAAAGATTGTCCTGTTCCGCAGAAGAAACCAAATGATAATAAGGCAGATGTGTGTAAAGGGTATGTTAGTTACACCACGGTGGAATCCATTCCTACGGGTGAAATTATCACTGCTGGTGCATTTTTAGTAAACCAACGTCCTGCAATCGTGCTGTTCGATTCAGGTGCTTCACACTCTTTTATCAGTTCAACGTTTGCAACCAAGCATGGTATGAAGGTCGTTACTTTAGATAATAGTGGTTATAATATTAGTGCTGCCGGGAATAATGTTTCAACCAACCAGTTGGTCTTAGGAGCAAAGATCGAGATCGAAGGACGTCTGTATAATCTAGATCTCGTGGTATTACCAGGATTGGGCCTAGATGTAATCTTAGGCATGAAGTGGATGAGTGGAAACGGGGTTCTGATCGATACCTCTACGAGAGTGGTTATGTTGAGGGATCCAAAAGATCAGCAAGCTTTTCTAGTGCAACTTCCTAGAGACATTAGTCCTCAGACTACAGTTAACGCTATGATAGCAAAAGCCAAAGAGATTGCAGAAGTTCCAGTAGTGTGTGAATTTCCAGATGTTTTTCCCGATGAATTGCCAGGATTACCTCCAGATCGTGATGTGGAGTTTAAGATTGAGTTAATTCCGGGTACCGCACCAATTTCCAAAAGACCGTATAGAATGCCGCCGAATGAGTTAGCTGAACTCAAGACCCAACTTAGTGACCTTTTACAGAAAGGGTTGATCCGTCCTAGTTCTTCTCCATGGGGTTGTCCTGCTATCTTTGTGAAGAAGAAAGACCAGTCTCTGCGTATGTGTGTAGACTATCGACCACTCAATGCAGTCACTATCAAGAACAAGTATCCCTTGCCTCGTATTGATATCTTGTTTGATCAGTTGTCTAAAGCAAAGGTATTCTCGAAGATTGATCTGAGATCTGGTTATCACCAAATTAAAATCCGTTCGGAAGACATACCAAAGACCGCTTTCTCAACCAGATACGGGTTATATGAATATCTTGTCATGTCTTTTGGTCTGACCAATGCTCCTGCTCATTTCATGTACCTGATGAATTCAGTATTCATGCAAGAGCTGGACAAGTTTGTGGTGATATTCATTGATGATATTCTCATCTATTCTGAAAATGAAGAAGAACATGCCAAGCATCTGAGAATTGTTTTATCCAGATTACGTGAACATAAGCTTTACGCCAAGTTCAGTAAATGTGAATTCTGGTTAAAGAAGGTACCTTTCCTCGGTCATGTATTGTCTGGTGAGGGAATTTCAGTAGACCCAACTAAGATACAGGAAGTTTTGGATTGGAAGGCGCCAACTACAGTACATGAAGTTCGGAGTTTTCTTGGATTGGCTGGCTACTATCGTCGTTTTATTCAAGATTTCTCTAAAATAGCTAAGCCTATGACTCGACTACTTGAGAAGGATAGGAAGTTTGAGTGACTCCGGAGTGTGAACAAGCTTTCCGCACTCTACGGACTTTGTTGACATCAGCTCCTATATTAGCGCAACCTGACATTGAGAAACCGTTTGATGTGTATTGTGATGCATCGGGTACTGGTTTAGGTGGCGTACTGATGCAGAGAGGCCGAGTTATCGCGTATGCTTCACGTCAGTTAAGAAAACATGAAGTTAACTATCCGACTCATGACTTGGAGTTAGCTGCTGTAGTGCATGCTCTGAAAATCTGGAGACACTATTTGCTTGGAAATATATGCAATATTTATACAGATCATAAGAGTCTTAAGTATATATTTACTCAACCTGAGTTAAATATGCGCCAGAGAAGATGGTTAGAGTTGATTAAGGATTATAACCTCCAGGTGCATTACCATCCGGGTAAAGCAAATGTGGTTGCCGATGCCTTGAGTAGAAAATCCCATTGCAACTCTCTGATAGAAGAAGATTTTCATTTGTCTCATCTCTTACATCCTATTGTAATCTATCATATCACTGTAGATTGTTCTTTGAGAAGTAGAATCATAGAGTTACAAAAGACTGATACTGGTATATTTCACATTAAGAGAAAAATGAAAGAGCAAGAAACTAAGCACTTTCGAGTCGATGAAAGGGGAATTCTCTGGTTCAAGGATAGACTCGTTGTGCCAAAAGATAGAGAGCTCAGAAATCAAATCTTATCTGAAGCCCATTCTTCTAAGTTGTCCATCCATCCTGGTAGTAGTAAGATGTATCTAGACCTCAAGCCGTACTATTGGTGGACCAAGATGAAAAAGGAAATTGCAGCCTACGTCGCTAGGTGTGATAACTGTTGTAGAGTTAAGGCCATTCACATGAAGCCTGGTTTACTCCTGCCTTTGTCTGTTCCAGGTTGGAAGTGGGACGACATTGTTATGGACTTTATTGTCGGATTACCAACCACCCAAAAAGGTTTTGACTCTATTTGGGTTATAGTTGATCGTTTGACAAAGTCTGCTCACTTTATCCCTGTGAAGAGTAACTATCATCCACACCAATATGCTGACATTTACTTCCAAGAAGTCGTACGTCTTCATGGAGTGCCTGGATCTATTGTCTCTGACAGAGGACCACAGTTTACTGCTCGTTTCTGGGAGCGCCTACATCAGAATCTTGGAACTAATTTGGTCCGTAGTTCTGCTTATCATCCGCAGACGTCGGGGCAGACTGAGCGTGTGAATCAGATTCTTGAAGACATGCTTAGAGCTTGCATCATCTCTTGCAATGGCTCCTGGGAGAAATGGTTGCCTCTCGCTGAATTCTCTTACAACAACAGTTATCAAGAGAGTATCCAAATGGCTCCTTTCGAAGCTTTATATGGTCGCAAGTGTAGAACTCCTTTGAACTGGGTGGAACCAGGAGAAAGAAGATTCTATGGTATTGATTTTGTAAAAGAAGCCGAGGAGCAAGTTCGTGCTATACAGAAAAATATATCAGCTGCTCAGGCTAGACAAAAGAGCTACGCAGATAAGAGGAGGAAACCTATTGAGTTTGAAGTAGGTGACCATGTCTATTTGAAGGTGTCCCCTATGAGAGGAGTAAAACGTTTTGGGATCAAAAGAAAGCTTGAGCCTCGATACGTTGGACCTTATCGGATTATTGAGAAAAGTGGAAGAGTAGCCTATAAGCTCAATCTACCTCGTGATATGGGAGCTATCTTTCCAGTATTCCATGTTTCTCGATTAAAGAAATGTCTCCGTCTTCCCGAAGAAAGAGTAGATGTAAGACGCATCAAGTTGAAATCCGATCTTTCTTATGAGGAGAAACCGGTATATGTTCTGGATACTCTGGAAAGGGTGACTCGTAATCGAGTAGTCAAATTATACAAGGTGGTTTGGAGTAATCACGGTGAACGTGATGCAACTTGGGAAAAAGAAGATTATTTAAAAGACAACTATTCTGCTTTTTATGAAAAATGGTACGACTTTCAAATCTCGGGACGAGATTTTTATAAGGGGGGAGGGCTGTAACACCCTGGTGTTAGTTAGCCTCTTAATGCATTCCTAATGCATGATCATGGCATGGCATTACCATAAGCATCGTCATTTCATGTGCATCATGGCTTGAAACATGACCTTGCGACATTGTGATTTATATGTGCTTCTTTTATGTGATTGCTAGGGTTTTGTATAGATGACATGTGTGATGCTATTGTGTGACTTGGGAGCTTGAAAACATCTTTGATATGTTAGTGGAGCAAAATGAGCTAGGGTCTATGTTCATGTTTTGACCAAAATCCAATTTGACTAAGTTTGACCCCAGTTTGACCACAGTACTGATCTGCTTTGACCAATTTAAAAGTGGTATCTAGAGACCTTGCATGGAGATGCACCCTTTACCAAAGTTGTAGGAAATTTATCAAGGAACAAAAGTCTCAATATAACCATCTCATGAAAATGGCTAGAACATCCTCAAATAGGGCCCACAAGTCAGGTTTCCATGTTATTTCAACACTTAGCAAATTTTCTAAGTCAAAAGGTGACATTTCAGTTTCATGTGCCCACCTTTGGAGCATTGTAAATCTCAAACTGTGCTGAACTAGCTCTGACCCATATTGACACTTTTGTATAACTCACTTAGCTCTACAATATTGTCAATAACACTATCACCTAGTTCTTAATGGTTTAGGAGCTAGAGTGCTTTGAAAATCATGTTTCAGTCGGGTGGGTTGACTGAATCTCGGTTTCAGTTTCAAGGTGCCTCCCTTTGAGACCTTTTATCTTACAATTCAGACCGAAATAGCTCAAGTCCATATTGACAAACTTGGAGATTTTACTTAGAACTACAATTTTGTAATTAACACCTTGGCCCAACTCGAAATCGTTTGCGAGATATTGAGCTCCAAACTTGGTCCGACAGTCACCTCTATCGGCTTCCATTCAGTCGGTTTCAGTTCGTCAGAAGTTCAAAACGCCGAACTCCTTCACGTCATGGCCGACCGGCCACAGAGCGGCGCTGCCGCGTGGCTGCTACGCGTCGCAGTCGTGTCAAGCTCGCGAGGTTGAAGCGCCACGCCAACCCCCTCCTGCTGCCCATTCCCTCCATCTCCTCCCTTCTGTCTCCACCGAAGCGTAGAGCTGCGCCACCATCGCCACCGCGAGCTCCGCCGTCCTCGTGTGCGCGCGCCGAGGCACCACGAGCCGCCAAAGCTCGCCCACACCTCCGCCACCGCCTCCTCTGCCTCGGTTGCCCCTCCGACGAGCCAGTCAAGCCAAGGAGAGGGCGAATTTCGCCGGTTCCGATGTCACCGTCGTGAGCCGATCTCGCCGGAGTTCATGCTCGCCATGGTCGACCCGGCTAGAGCCTCTTCCTCCCTCCCTTTTCTACTCAGACCTCTCCGTTTTGCCCTAGGAAAGCTCGTCCCGAGCTCATCTCGGCCAAGGCAGCCTCGCCGTCGGCGCATCGCTGCCGCGACATGGCCGCCGGCCGCTGCACTCGTTGGCAGTGGGGTTAGGTTAGGTCTAGGGGTGCGTTTAGCACATCTTTCGGTGCGGAATCGCTTGGGGAGCGTGTAGATGCCCTCGGACTCGCCGGAGTCGTCACCGGCGGCGAGAGATCGCCGGCTGGAGCCGCTCCCCTGTCCGGTGTCCCTGACGGGCGGGGCCCGCCTGTCAGCGCGCGGGTTTCCCCCTGTGTTGCCGGATTGGGCTGCCGCGGGCCGAGCCGCGTGAGTGGGCCGCGCCGGAGTTCTGGGCCGCGCGCGTCTCGGGCCGCAGTAGTGGTTGGGCCGGCTAGTGTTTTTGTTTTCAATTTTATTTATTTGATTCTTGTGCTAAAGTTTGTAAAATCATAACTAGGGCTAGAAATGTCCAAATGAGGTGCTGTAAATTTTGGTGTGCTCTAAATAATGTCTAGTTTATTATAAAAATATAATGTGTGCCATGTTTTCTGATGAATTAAATAGTTATTATTTATCTCTTTTATTCCTGAAGAAAAAGGAGAAAATGATATCTCTTTCTGTGAAGCTCCAAATGGCATGAAATTTTTATAGTGAACTGATCATATCATGAATAGCTTATGGTTAAATTTTCATGCAATTTGGATGAGGTTTGGTGGAGTTATATAATTATCTTGCTTTGATTGAATGGATCTTGTGTGAATTTTCATAATTTTTCTATAGATCCAGTGAGGGTGAAACTTGGTGAATGTTGTTATTATATTAGAAATATGTTAAGAAAAATATGAAATCTGTTGTTTGATACTTTTCAATAGGGTTTCCTATTTATGCTAGAAATAGACATGCCATCTGTTATTTTTGATATCTCCATATTTGCTTGTCAAAATGAAGTGAAATTTTTATGGTAGCCTATGTGAAGCATTAGGTAGCTACTGTAATTTTTGTAGATTTTTATATATAGTTTTACTATATGTTTCTTTAATCACCTAATTAACTAAATAAATTACAAAAGAATATTAAATAATTTATTTAGAAGTTGGCACTATATTTTCTGATGTTCCTTTGATATGCACAATAGGTTGGTAAACTTAGTTTGGTCTAATTGTGCTTTTGAATCATCAGCAATTATTTAATTTAGTGATTCTGCCATTGCTGGACAGAATTGCTAGTTAAAAGAATTAACCTATGTTAATGATGTTTTCATGCTTGGTGATATATAGCAAAGTTGTTGAGAACTTTATTAACTAGTTGCTGGTAAATTTTGGTAGCATTTAGACTTATAGTTTAGAAATGACAGCTGTTCTAAGTTAGGTTCAGTTTTGGGAGTGCTCTCTGTCTTTTAGAACAGATTATGTCCAAGTGCTATTTTAACTTGGTAAATGATGAAATCATGCTTAGATGTTTATAAATGAAATGTAGACAATTTCATAAGCTTTCCAGAATGTCCTCTTTCAGGTCATTTGGATTAGTAGAACTCCAGTTGTGAGTTTCTTAGCTACTGTTGATAATATGTTGTAAATACTAATGTCTGGAATCCTGTTACGTGCGTGTTTAGTCTTAACTTTGTGATACTTAGTGGTTTCTTAGGAATGTTTAAACAAGTTAATACCGGAGAGGAAATTTGCACCTACGTTTGAAGTGATTTGAATAGAGCACCACATAACCTGGTTTTGTGCTTACGACGTTGCAATGTTATTGCATTCATCTTCACATCATTCATGCATGTCCATAAATCATCATGTCATTTTTGGATGCATACATGAAATTCATTGGATGCATATACATGCAATAGGTGTGCCAAGAATCGTGTTACGAGCGAAGTCCCGCTGGGCGGGGAACCCGAACTTGAAGTCCGTTCGAGAATCGGAGGTCCAGTCCGACGAAGCCGGAGAAGACGTGGGAATCGTTCTTGAAGTCAAACCTCGATTTCTCTTCTTTCGGTTAAGGCAAGCCCCGGAGCATTATAAGCCTCCTACTTTCAAAGCAATTATCTATCTATACATGTTATATGTATTGTTGCATTAAGTGATAGGAGTTGGTTGGAAACCCTTGCTGCATTGATAACACTCCTTGTCCAGCAATTCGAACCTTGAATCCTATGTAGACAGAATCGTATCTATGCTTAGCCCTGCTTAATTAGACCGGTAGAAGTCGGGTGATTTCCTGTCACCTGCGAGATATAGGGCTTTATCAGGTCACGGTTGGCTATACTTGCTATCGTGGAAGTGAACCATGTGTTAATAAAATGAAATGAGACCGGGCGGGATGACGATAGTGAAACAACAAGGCATGGAGGTCTTGGGTGTGGAGCTATCCCCGTCTGTGTCGATTAAGGACCGAGACCTGGAGCCTTCTATGTCATTTTGAACGCATGCCTGACATTTAGCTGGCCGGCCTGAGGTTACCGACCGCGAAGCCTAGTAGCTCAACTCAGGTTGCGAAGTCGAAAAGTGAAAGTCGCCTCGGAAGGGAGCCAGAGGGTCCAAGGGCAGGTGAGTTAAAAGTCCTGAGCATCCTGGCCACTGGTATCCCTGAGAACGCGGCGCTGTTCGGGCCCACCCTGAGTTGTACCAAAGGTTATCTACGGCTGCCTTTAGCGGGGTTTGCCGGGTGAGTGTCAGGAATACCCCCTCAGCTGAGTTGGAATCGATTCGAGTCGCCGTCTCTCCCGGATAGTGAGAAACTTGACTGGTTATCTCCAGCGTAGATACACTAAAGATTAATGATGGTTCGGAATTGATGATCATGATGATGATAGCCTTATTATACCTGCTATGGTTAATATTGTTTGATCTTAATAAAGTGATTGCTCTAGTACAGGTGCTAATCTAGTTTTCAGGTTAATGATGATCAACTTGATACTTAAAATATATATTGGTTACTTATCTGTATTAAGCTTTTCTGCAAATGAGTCAAGCTAGCCCACTTTATAAAGCCTTGCATAATCCTTGGTGTCACCTTTGTTTCTGGTTTTTGACGGGTAAGTCTAGCTGAGTACCTTCTCGTACTCAGGGTTTATTCCCACCTGTTGCAGGTAGCAGATTCGTACTTGTTGCTGCAAGTATTGTCTTCACCATGTGGGCATGAAGACTAGACCATATGGGCATGGTCTCTGTAGTATCTTTTCTGGTATGCTTTTGCAGGATGTGACTATGTACTGGCAGTATTTGACTTAAATTGGTTTCAGAAATTATGTTGCTTCCGCTAATCTTTACTTTGTTTTTGTAATAAAAATATTTGTACTCCGATGTATGAGATTACTTTTGAACTGTTGTAACAAGTGTTGTGTTATGTTGAGTCATTACGATCTGGTTGCTCTCGGTTTGGTTTGAAATCCCTCGTGATTTCGTGGACTACCGGAGTTATATGGGCTCAAGTGTGAGAATTTGATCACTTCGGTGATTGTTTTTATACTTGTGCTCTTATAATTTGGACGGTTCCGTTACAAACGTGGTTGTTTAGTGAAGCTTGTAGATTTTTAAATAGGCTATTCACCCCCCTCTAGCCATTTGGACCTTACAAGTGGTATCGGAGCCGAGGCACCGTTTATTTGAGGCTTAACAACCTACGGTGAAAAAGAAATGACTCAATTAAGCTTGCACATCAACAACACCAAGAAGGCACCTCACTTTGATGGCACAAATTATGCATATTGGAAGGTTAAGATGACCGCTCACCTTAAGTCAATCAATAGAGAAGTGTGGAAGATCACCGAAACAAAATTTGAAGTTGCTAATCCGGAAGCACCTACACCAGTGAAAGAGAAGAAGCTCCAATGCAATGACATTGCCATTAGTGCTCTTCATGAGGCATTAGATGACAAGACATTTGAGCAAGTGAAGAACATAGAGGTTGCACATGACGCTTGGGCCAAGCTAGAAGAAACATTTGAGGGCACCGAAGGCACTAAGACCGCTAAAGCATATATCTTGCAAGAAAAGTTTTCTAGCTTCAAGATGCAAGAAGATGAAAGTGTACCGGAAATGTTTCATAGATTGCAAGTCATTGTCAATGAGCTCAAGGCACTTGGTGAGGAGGTCAAGGACAACCAATTCTCTATGAAGTTCTTGAGAAGCTTGTCCAAGAGATTTGATACATTGATCACCGTGCTTGTGAGGACAACCTTAAAAGATTCAACACCTCAACAAGTATTCCAAGAAGTGATGACCAATGACTCATATAGAGAAGATGATGAGAAGGAGGAGTTGGTCAAGAAGAAGAAAAAGGAGAGTGAGAAAAAGGATGATGAAAAGAAGAAGAGTGTAGCATTCAAAGCCACCAGATCCAAGGGCAAGTCCAAGATTGAATCATCAAGTGAAGAAGACTCAAACTCTTGTGATAGTGATGACATTGATGAGAAAATGGCTCATTTTGTCAAGCAATTTGGAAAATTCATGAAGAAGAAGGGCTTTCATGCAAGAAGGAGAAAGAACTCATCCAAGAAGAATGAGCATACCATGAGATGTTTTAGATGCCATAGCAAGGACCATCTCATTGCAAAGTGTCCTTATGATAGTGATGATGAAGATGCTATCAAGAAGGAGAGGAAGAAGCAAAAGAAGAAGCAAGAAAAGAAGGAGAGTTCTCATAAGAAGAAGAATGATTCTCATGTTGCTACATGGGATAGTGATGATTCCTCAAGTGATGATGAGGATGACAACAAGAGCAAGAAGAAGGGACATGCTAGCATTGCCATCCAAGAGAAAGTCTCTCTCTTTGATACTCCATCGTGCTTCATGGCTAAGGCCGCTAAGGTATCATCCGACGATGAGAGTGATCATGATAATTCTAGTGATAGTGATAGTGATGAAGAAGAATTCACTAAAGATGAACTAATCACTATGCTAGAAGATTGCACTCAATATTTTAAAGAATCTAGAAAGGAGTGCAAGGGCTTGCTTAAGGAAAAGAAAAACCTTATGCAAGAACTTGATGAGCTTAGAGCATCTTATGAGAGTCTAAAGGTAGACCATAAGAAGCTTCAAAAGTCTCACACTAAGCTTGAAGAAGCCCATTCCTCTCTAGTTGAAAAATGTGAAAACATGCCAACTAATGTTGAGAAAGCTAAAACTTGCAACATAGGCATATCTTGTGATATAATTGATGAATCTTGTCATAAGCCTATTATTGTTGCCACCACTAACCCTTCATGTAGCGCATCCACATCATCCTCATCTAGTAGTGACGGTCTCACTTGTGACTCCACACTAATAGTTGAGAATGAAAATCTCAAGAGGGAGGTAAAAGAGCTCAATCACACCTTAGCTAAGGCTTATGGTGGTGAGGACCGCTTGCTTATGTGCTTGGGTAGCCAAAGAGCTTCTCTCTACAAAGAGGGATTGGGCTATAACCCCAAGAAAGGCAAGGCCGCTTTTACTCCTCACAAGACTCGTTTTATGAAGAACAATGGTAGCTATTGCAAAAGTTGCAAGCAAGTTGGTCACATAGAGCAACATTGCATGAACAAGAAATCCAATGCTAATGTATCCTCAATTAAGTTTGATTCTTTTTATATACTTACCAAGGGTACAAATGGTGTTCATACTAAGTTCATTGGTGCACCATGGATGGGCTCAAAGAAGAAAGCCATTTGGGTACCAAAGAGCTTGGTCACTAACCTTTGAGGACCCAAACAAGTTTGGGTACCTAAAAGGAATTGATCTTATCTTGTAGGTCAATTACAAAGCCGGAGGAAGGCATTGGGTGCTTGATAGTGGGTGCACTCAACATATGACTGGGGATTCATGTATGTTCAAATCAATTGATACAAGTCAAAATGGTGGTTTTGATGCTATCACTTTCGGCAACAACAAGAAAGGCAAGGTCAAGGGGCTTGGTAAAATTGCTATCTCAAATGACATGAGCATATCTAATGTGTTGCTAGTTGAGAGCTTGGATTTCAATCTTTTATCAGTAGCACAACTTTGTGATCTTGGCTTCAAGTGCATATTTGGTAGTGATGATGTTGAAGTCATAAGTGTTGATGGTTCAAATTTGATATTCAAAGGATTTAGACATGGTAGCTTATACTTGGTTGACTTCAATGATAGTGAGACACAATTGACATCATGCTTACTTAGCAAATCTAGTATGGGTTGGTTATGGCATAGAAGGCTTGGTCATGTTGGAATGAAACAATTGAACAAACTTTTGAGGCATGACTTAGTTAGAGGCTTGAAAGATATGACTTTTGAAAAGGATAAACCATGTAGTGCTTGTCAAGCCAGCAAACAAGTTGGAAATACACATCCTAGTAAGAGTGAAATGAGCACATCAAAGGCATTTGAGCTATTGCACATGGACTTGTTTGGGCCAACAACATACACTAGCATTGGTGGCAACAAGTATGGTTTTGTGATTGTTGATGACTATACTAGATACACTTGGGTGTTCTTTCTTTATGACAAGAGTGATGTACATGATCTATTCAAATCTTTTATCAAGAGAGTGCAAAATGAGTTTGAGACTACCATCAAGAAGATTAGAAGTGACAATGGTAGTGAGTTCAAGAACACAAGAATTGAGGAATTGTGTGATGATCTTGGTATTGGACGTCAATTCTCTCCAACATACAGTCCTCAATCCAATGGTGTAGTTGAAAGAAAGAATAGAACTTTGATTAACATGGCTAGATCAATGCTTAGTGAATACAATGTGAGTCATTCATTTTGGAGTGAAGCCATCAACACGGCTTGCTATTGTAGCAACCGTCTCTATTGCCATGGGAAGCTTGGGAAAACACCATATGAGCTATTGAATGGAAGAAAGCCCAACATTACATACTTTAGAGTGTTTGGTTGCAAATGCTATATTCTCAAGAAAGGCACTAGATTGAGCAAGTTTGAAAAGAAATGTGATGAAGGGTTCTTACTTGGTTATTCTACCACAAGCAAAGCATATAGAGTTTGGAATCTCACAAATGGCACTTTGGAAGAAGTTCATGATGTTGAGTTTGATGAAACCCAAGGATCTCAAAATGAAGCTCAAAATCTTGATGATGTGAGAGGAGATCAATTGTCAAATGCAATGAAGAACATGGACATTGGTGATGTTAGGCCAAGGCAAGTTGATGATGATGATATTCATGTGATCAACCATAGTGTGCAAATTGATACAAATCAAGCAAGCTCTAGTGGTACTCATGATGAAGCTCAAGATCAAGGTCAAACAAGTGGAAGCAATCAACTCCCAATACTCCAACCTACTAGTATTGCAAGAGATCATCCATTGGACCAAATCATTGGTGGAATTCAAAGTGGTGTTCAAACTAGATCAAGGCTAGCATCTTTTTGTGAGCACTACTCATTTGTGTCACTTGAAGAACCTAAGAAAATAGAAGATGCATTAAAAGATTCCGATTAGATAAATGCCATGCATGAAGAGCTAAACAACTTCACTAGAAATCAAGTTTGGGAACTTATTGAAAGGCCAAAGAACTACAATGTGATTGGTACTAAGTGGGTCTTTAGAAACAAGCAAGATCAAGATGGCATGGTTGTAAGAAACAAAGCAAGATTAGTTGCACAAGGTTACACTCAAGTTGAGGGTCTTGATTTTGGAGAGACATATGCACCGGTTGCAAGATTGGAGGCTATTAGAATCTTATTAGCATATGCTTGTGCACACAACATCAAGCTCTATCAAATGGATGTCAAAAGTGCATTTCTCAATGGTTACATCAATGAAGAAGTTTATGTTGAGCAACCTCCCGGTTTTGAAGATGACAAGAAGCCCAACCATGTTTACAAGCTCAAGAAGGCATTGTATGGTTTGAAGCAAGCACCTAGAGCATGGTATGAGAGATTGATGGACTTTCTTCTCTCTAAAGGGTTCAAGATGGGAAAGGTTAACACCACTCTCTTCACCAAGAAGCTTGAAAATGACTTGTTTGTGTTGCAAATCTATGTGGATGATATTATTTTTGGATCAACAAACCAAGACTTTTGTGAAGAGTTTGGAAATATGATGGCTAATGAGTTTGAGATGTCTATGATTGGAGAGCTTAGTTACTTTCTTGGACTTCAAATCAAGCAAATGAAGAATGGCACTTTTGTAAGTCAAGGGAAGTACATCAAGGACATGATCAAGAAGTTTGGATTGCAAGATGCTAAGCCAATAAGTACACCAATGGGCACAAATGATCAATTGGGTATTGATGCTTGTGGTAACATGGTAGATCAAAAGCAATACCGATCTATGATTGGAAGTTTGCTCTATGTCACCGCTTCTAGGCCGGATGTGATGTTTAGTGTATGCAAGTGTGCAAGATATCAAGCTTCACCTAGAGAAAGTCACTTGAAAGCAACCAAGAGGATATTGAGATATCTTAATGGCACTCATGATGTTGGACTATGGTATCCCAAGGGGTCAAACTTTGAGTTGATTGGATATTCAGACTCCGACTATGGTGGATGCAAGATTGATAGAATGAGCACAAGTGGCACTTGTCAATTGCTTGGAAGGTCTCTTGTTTCATGGTCATCAAAGAAACAAAATAGTGTTGTACTATCTACTGCCGAGGCCGAATATATTAGTGCCAGTAGTTGTTGTGCACAATTACTTTGGATGAAGGCCACTTTGAATGACTTTGGAGTAAAATTCAAGAATGTGCCATTGTTTTGTGACAATGAAAGTGCAATCAAGATGACACAAAATCCGGTTCAACATTCAAGAACCAAGCACATTGATATAAGGCATCACTTCATAAGAGACCATCAACAAAAGGGTGATATTAGCATTGAGAGCATTGACACCGAAGATCAACTAGCCGATATCTTTACAAAACCACTTGATGAGAAAAGGTTTTACAAGTTGAAGAATGAATTGAACATACTTGACTTCTCCAACTTGAAATGAGTGCACCCCCACATTCTTAAAATGACATGCCTCTCCTCCGACATAGCAAGGTAAAGTTGTTTGGCATATCATTCATACTTTGCTAAGGACATGTTTAGAGCATATAGACATATTTGCATGACAAATAGGCTCATTCATGAAAATCAAATGATTTTGATGTATATATGGTACCACTATTGCTTCTATGTTTGATTGATCTAGTGGTAGCATATGACATGTTTGTGGGCTTGCAAACCTAGTGTTGAATCTAGAAAATGAGCTCATGATGTGTAATTCAACATGGTCAAGATAACCCTTATACTTCATGAGGTGTGAAGAAGCTTGTCCTTGGTTCAAACCGAATTACATATTCTAGGTAAGTGATCTAGATTGAACCATAATTTGGACTTCCTCATATTGATTGACTTAATTCTCACTAAAATTAACATCGTTTTGGTGATTGTTGACAAAGGGGGAGAGAAAAGTCACAAAGATAGAAAAGTCACAAAGGGGGAGAAGATATAGTAAGGGGAGAGAAATTAAAAATTGAGCACACAAGTAGGGGGAGCAAGCTCATGAATTATTTGTTGCATTTGAATGTGCATTAACATGATGTATTGTTACATTGCAAAGATTAAATTCATATTCATGCTTGTGTGGTGATTTCTACAAATAGAACTTGAATGATGAATTGTTGAGAGTAGCTTTACAAGTGGTATCTAGACACCTATGCTTATAATGTTGATCTCATGAGGTATTTTAGTGTTTGTGATCCTTACAAGTGATGAATTACAAGTGGTGTCTAGCTACATTGATGCTAAGGATGGTATATAAAGGCAACTCCGATTGGTATCACGCTTCAAAGGTCCATTCTATATACCTTAGCATCAATTTGATAGTAGTAACTCTCCCAAAATTCGAATCCATACATATGTGCAAAATTGAACCAAACTCATGGAAGCACATATATAGGGGGAGCAAATACTATCGAAATTGAAAATTGATTTCATTTCATATCTTTGTGATGGTTGTCATCAATTACCAAAAAGGGGGAGATTGAAAGCCCAAGTTTGGTTTTGGTAATTAATGACACCAAGCTGCTAATGCCATGTGTTAAGTGTTTTGAGTTAGGCATAAGCAACACATGTGTTGAAGGTGTACGTGGCAAGGAGTGGTGGCCACAAGATCACAAAGAGATGGTGCATGGACGTAAAATGTTGATCATGATGGAATGCACATAAAATGATGGACATGATGATCAAGTGAAAGAGAAGGATCTAGGAGCGCAAGGCAAAGGTATAACCATAGGTTTTTTCTTTTGTCGGTCTAAGATGAGTAGAAAAATGATTGACCGGGTTTAGGATACATAGCCGACTATTAAGAGGGGCAATCACGGTTAGCTCGGAAATCAAGTGCCACTAGATCATTGTCTTGAGCATATGCATTAGGATCTAGTAGAGAGCTAACTTAACGCCTTAAAAAATGTTTGTGAAAATGCTAACACACATGCACATGGTGTTTTTCACATGATGGTGTTGGCACTTTTACGAAGGCGGTGGTGTTTGAGCGGTAGTAAGGGGTTTGGGGTTCGCTCTCCCTCCCGTCGAGCGTGCGAGCGCGGGATTTAGGCGTTTTCGAGGAAATGAAATGCCTATTTTCTATTGCGCCGGAGGCGAGAAAAGGTGGCGAAAGTCTGAAATGGTTTCACTGAAAAACAGTGACCGGACGCTGTGGTCGAAGTGACCGGACGCGGCTGGCGCGTCCGGTCAGTTCAACTCGGTGCTGCTTGCTAGGGTTTCTGACCGGACGCTGGTCTGGCCTGACCAGCGCGTCCAGTCAGTTCACCTGGGCATAGAAGAAGAGCGCGCAACCGGCGCGTCCGGTCCCTCACGGAACCGGAGCGTCCGGTCAGGCGTCCAGAGAAGCAGAGTGCAATGGTGTGCTGATCGGACGCGCGGCGCGTCCGGTCACGTGTGATCGGACGCGTCCGGTCTCGACGGGAGCTTACTGGAACGCGACCGGACGCTGGCACTGTCGTGTCCGGTCAAACGGTTGAGCGCGTCCGGTCACGGCAACGGTAACTTCTGACGCGCATTGTTCACGCTTGTCCTGTAGTGACCGGACGCGTCCGGTCACCCTGACCGGAGCGTCCGATCAGCGCGACTTTAACTGCGTCGTCCAGTAACGGCTAGTTGCGTACCCCTTCGCTATAAATAGAAGATGTCCGGGGTTTGAGGGTAACTCTTGCACATTTTGAGACCTAGAGACATCCTTTGAGCTAGAGAACAACCCCTTCACTCATCACTTTGCTTGGTTGCACATCTTGAGTGAGATTGAGTGAGATTCAAGTGCATTGCTTGAGAGTTGCATTCTAGAGGCACTTGATCTTCGAGTTGCTGCAGATTTCTTGTTACTCTTCCGTGTTTCCCGACACGGTAGACGGCTTGGAGCAGCGGAGGTGATTGAGCTCGCAATTGGAGATTGTTGGAGCCCTCACCAAGTGTTGTAAGGGGTTCTTGATCCTTCCCCGCGGGAGTTCGCAAATTGGATACTCTAGTGGAGCTCGTGGCTTGGAGGATCCCCATCTTGTGTGCGGTTGTGCGGCGCCCGCCGAGGGCTCGACTCTTGATAGTCGATTAGCTCGCGAACCGACAAGTGGGTGCATCGCCACAACGAGGAGTAGCTTGCCGGGAAGCAAGTGAACCTCGGTAAAAAAAATCTTGTGTCATCCCTTTGCCGAGGATTTCTCTTGTGATTGATTCTTCAAGTGTGTTACTTCTCTACATCGTTGGTATAAGAATCAAGTCACTTGCTCTTTACCTTCTTGTACTATTCTTAGTGTAGCTTTTATCACATAGGAGTAAGTAGCTTAGTGACTTAGTCTTGTTGGTGTGCATTAGAGATCATAGCCTTGCTTCACTAGAATTGTATAGGCGGCTTGCATAGTGTAGTTGAGCTAGTGCTAGAATTAGCTTAGCCATCTTTTATACTAACGTGGTTGTTTAGTGAAGCTTGTAGATTTTTAAATAGGCTATTCACCCCCCTCTAGCCATTTGGACCTTACACTCTGGAGTTGGCTGCTATGTCCTCACCAGTGCATACTTGGATGTCCGATCTCCAACGGTGGTACAGAACTGACTCAGAGGCTCACAGACTATTGCAACAGTTGCTTCTAGACCCTGCAGCACGTCCTCCATTTAAGTTACAGAATGGCATCATCACATACAAAGGTCGCATCTGGCTGGGCAGTAATACTGACTTTCAGTCCAAAGTGCTTGCAGTTTTACATGACAGTCCGGTGGGTGGCCATTCTGGCGCTCCAGCGACTCTGCAGAAGCTTCGCCCATTGTTCTTCTGGCCGGGTATGAGGGCTTCGGTACTCAAGTATGTGCAAGCCTGTCGACTTTGTGCTCAGGCTAAACCTGATCGTGCTGGCTATCCGGGTCTCCTCCAACCATTGGCTGTACCCCGCGCTTCCTGGGTGGTAATCTCTATGGATTTTGTGGATGGCCTTCCTCCTTCTGGATCTGCCAATTCGGTGCTTGTGGTGGTTGATAAGTTTTCTAAATACGCTCATTTCCTACCGCTTCGCCACCCATACACGGCTGCTTCTGTTGCTAGAGTGTTTATGGATCATATCTTCAAGTTACACGGTCTGCCAGTGGCCATTATCTCTGACCGTGACAAGATATTCACCAGCAAGTTTTGGCAAATGCTCTTTCAGTTGGCCGGTACAGAGTTGCGTATGAGTACGGCTTATCACCCGCAAAGCGATGGTCAGACAGAGCGTGTTAATCAATGCATGGAGACATATTTGCGTTGTTTTGCCCATGCTTGTCCCCGCAGTTGGTCTCAGTGGCTTTCATTGGCAGAATATTGGTATAATACCAGCTTCCACTCGGCATTGGGTCGGTCTCCCTTTGAGGTTTTGTATGGTTGCCAGCCTCGTCACTTAGGCTTGGATATTTCCTCCTCCGTCCCTGTGCCTGAACTGCATGATTGGCTGGAGCAACGCAATCTGATGCAAGGTTTGGTTCGCCAGCATCTTCTTCATGCACAGACCCGTATGAAGCGTCAAGCTGACAAGCGTCGGGTGGACCGTCAGTTTGCTGTGGGCGATGCTGTATTCCTGAAGCTGCAGCCTTACGTTCAGTCCTCTGTGGCTCGCCGTGCTAATCATAAGCTCTCATTTACCATTCAAGAACGCATTGGCAAGGTGGCCTACAAGCTCATTCTTCCGCCAGACGCCGCTGTCCACCCCGTTTTCCACGTATCTCAACTGAAGCAGTCCCCAGGGTCCCATCCAGTAAGTGCTTCTTTGCCTTCTGATTTGGCTGAGTTTCAGGTTCCTGTTCGTGTCCTTCAGCGCCGTTGGTCTGCTGGAGCTCATCCTGTGGAGCAAGTCTTGGTGGAGTGGTCTCATATGCCGGCAGCATTGGCTACTTGGGAGTCTGTTGCGCATCTCAAGCAGCAGTTTCCTCGAGCACCGGCTTGGGGGCAAGCCGTCTCTCAAGACCGGGGGAATGTCAGCACCCCTGAGGCACCTGTACCTGAAGGCATAAGGAACCCGAGCAGGCCGAGACCTCCGCAGCAGCTACAAGGCCCAAGCGCTCCGTTCGGCCCAATTCATTTCTCAGCGGCCCAGAGTGGCTCAAGTAGAGTATTTGTAATAGGAGAAGGGAGTGGAGAGAAAACAACTATTGTATCCTGAAACTTGAACCTGAATAGAGATTCCTCCTGACGACCTCTTTCCCGAGCTCGTCGAGTTCCCCTTTTCCCCTTCTCCAAGTTCTTCCCCAATCTTCCCCTTCCCCTGGCAGGCTGCTAACATGGAAGTTGCCGAGAGCCTCCTTTCTTCCTCCGTTTCTGAAGAGCAGAGCGTGTGCCATTTCAAGCTCAAGCTGCAACGATAAGTTCTGGCATATGTGTATGACTCTTATGTTCCTTGTTTCACAATTCAATTAGCTTGATAAATTTACACCTTTTTTGTCACAAAGTTAAAACCGTGCTCCTGTGACCTTCAACAACTACATAATGACTGTACAAACTGAACTGCCACGGTGTCTGAAAAAGAGAAATACCTGACAGAGGAATTGTGAATTAAGATGCAATGGCAGGTTTGGTTGACAGAAGACAATAAGCATGAGTGGATTTAATTAATCTCCGGAGAGTTAATCTGCTTTTATTCTGAATTCTGAATGCTAAACCAAGTAGTTTAAACTTAGGTACTATAGAAGTTGTTGCACGCGTCCAGCATGGCAGCATGCAGTAGCAGTCAAAACGATTAGATCATTCAGAAAACCGGAATGCAGGTCACCACGATCCAACCAAACTGCTCTCCAGCCATGCTATAAAAACTCGCATTGCTCGCTCATGCGTCTCATCACCAGCCATTTCACCAGCGAAAGCAAAGGAAGCCATCAAGAAGCAGCCATGGAGCAGAAGCCGTCGTCGACCCTCCTACTCGTCGGCCTCCTCGTCATCGCCATGCTCCGCGCCAGCCCGGGCCACGCCATGCGCCTTCTGAACGACGCCAACGGCGGCCTGGAGTTCTCCTTCGGCTCCAAGGCGGCGACGTCAGCCGCGGAGACCGAGCCGCTGGACCCGTCCCTGGGCGACGACTACGAGAACGAGAACGAGATCAGCCACGTGGAGTTCGAGCCGGAGCTCGGCAGCGCGGCGCCGTACCCGTACGCGGCGGCTGCGGCGCCCGTCCCCGTCCCCGCCGCGACCACCGTCACCGTCGCCGTCGCCGCCGCCCCGGGGCCGGCCACGGAGCCTGTGACTGTGAGGGCCCGCAACGCCGCCACCGCCGCCGGCAGCCGCAGCATGAAGTGGTGGCTGCCGCCGTCGACCATGCCGTCGTTCCCGCTCTTCCCGAACCCCGGCGGCATGCCCGCCATCCCGGGGCTCCCGCTGCCCGGCATGCCGTTCCACCCCATCGGCGGCTGGGCCGCGCCGGCGCCGCCCGCCCCGTCGCAGCCGGCGCCTCCTGCCGCAGAGGCCGCCAGCACGAACGCCAACAACGACCCCAACGCGAGCGGAGGCGGCGTCAACTGACCAAAGCTTGCTGCTTGCGTATGCTGCGACGGTGCTAGAGCAGTAGAGCTCACCATTTCTTTTTCAGTTTTTACTAATTACTACTACTACTAATAGTGTCTTGGCGTGGGATCGGCTCCAATGTTGAGTCAGAGGATATGATTATGAACTCGTAATCGTATGTGTTTGTTGCTCCAACACATGTAACATGCGCACAAGCTTTCTCGTTTGATATATTGTTTGATTGATTGAAGAGACAAACAGAGAAACAAACTTGTAAAAAAAAGAAAAGAAAAGAAAGGCAAACAGAGCGTACTGCATCATATTGGGCCCCCGATTCTGATGAGGCCCATTTGGCCCGATACGTAATAACAAGAGCAGGAGCCCACGAACGAACGAAGCCCAAATCCTCCGCTCCAAACTCCCGCTGCGGCAGATCTCAGCCGTCCATGAGGGCATCACGGCTAGGGTTTTCGCTTCCACCCAGGACCCCTGTCTCTATAAATCAGAAGTGAGAGGAACCGCCGCCACCATCCGATCCGTCCCCAACTCGCCAGTTTCCCAGCCGCCGCAAGCAGAGACAGAGGGAGCTCGTGCGCGCGCTCCGCCCCCGCCGACGCGATGAGGGCCAAGGTTCGTTTCCCCTCGCTCCCGCCGTTGCGATGTTGTTTCGGTGATGATTCGATGAAATCGTGTCCTAGGTAGATTTGCAGAGCTAGTGATGTTCTAGGGTTTGTCTGTGTGCTGTGGCATTCGTGCTTGCTAGAGTCTTGGTGACGCTGTGATGTTCTCTATGATGACCAAACACAGATGACGAGTCCGATCTAATCCATTCCATTAAACCATGGGGACAATCGAGGCATTTGTCTGAGAGAACAATAGTCAGTTGAAAATTTTCGTTTCTGTTGCTGCTCTATTAAGTTTTATATTATTTCTTAGCGGTTGTTTCTGCAGTACTGGCATAATGAGGAAAATCTAGATGTGCCTGATCTAATTGATGAGAAATACCTCCTACTCATTCTGAATGCCAGTTCACTGCATGTTACATCTATTCCTTTGCATAGATCCAACTGTTTATTTGCTGGTTACACTACGAGTTAGTTGTACAAGGCAGACTGAGATTATGCGCTGGTTACGTACTTTTTCTAGTTGACTAGTTGAATAGTTCTTGCAAATTCATTCGTTGTTCAAGAGGCATAGACTAGTTAATGCGATGATTAACACTATTGCTGGGTGATTGTTACTCGCAAGGTAACTGTTTGGTCTTTATGATGTTGGGATGTGATGAAGAACTATTGGTCCGTGTTTCTGATCATCAGTGATGAGTAAAACACTCCATAATTCTGATCCCTGACAAATTGCATAGTCTTAGTTTGGCCTTGCTCATTCTAATGTTTTTTTTTCAGATGAGACAGAATCTAAGCAATTGCTTTTGGATGTGAGTGAACTGATTCATCGTGCCCCATTTTAATTGATGTGCAGTGGAAGAAGAAGAGAATGAGGAGGCTCAAGAGGAAGCGCCGAAAGATGAGGCAGAGATCTAAGTAGGCGCATCTTCTGGCTGAGGAAGGGGATCGTCACCTGCACCATGGCTGCTTTGCTGTAGATGTAGGCGATGCATACAATCCTTGGTCTTGGTTAATTCTACTAGCTCGTTGTTAAGAGTCTGGCCATGTTCTGAGACTGGGTTTATTGTAATGTGAGGATAATCATATGTTGCTTTGTGACTGATGTTAATGCAGTGAAATGAGATTCCTGGCACTCAAATCTGTCTTCCTGTTAAGGGCCCATTCGGTTGTTCTGGATTGTTTCACTAATTTATATAGGGGTTGTTTAGTTGGTGAAAAAGTTTGGGTTCGGCTACTGTAGTACTTTTCGTTTTATTTGGCAATTTGTGTCCAATCATGGACTAATTAGGCTCAAAAGATTTGTCTCGTGATTTACAACTAAACTGTGTAATTAGTTTTTTTCGTCTATATTTAGTATTCCATGCATGTGCCGCAAGATTTGATGTGACGGGTACTGCGCAAACTTTTTTGGGTTGCATGGGCAACTAAACAGGCCCATAACCTTTATCACCTGGAACTATTCCTGGTTGCATTCTGGCCTAACCGAACAGGCCCTAAGTCTTGTGGGATTGATTGTTGATTCGATTCCTTTTCACATGTGCAGAGATCTATCCTCTTGCATTGCTATTGTGATGGTTATTAGTGTTTGGTAAAATTCCATTTCGGCTTAGTTTCTGTCTAAATAGTTGTCTATCAATTCACCCTACCTCAGTTCGCCAGTCTATGCTCTCTCCGTTGCGTTGTCAGCATTTGTAATTTTTGAAATTGCGATTTGTGTCTGAGGTGATTGAAATTCAGAAATTCATGCATTTTTGAATTTACGATTTGCGTCTTTGAGTTGATTGAAATTGAGAAATTGATGCATGTGGTTTCAGTGGCGCCGTGGCGGTGGCTCCTGAAATCTTTCAGTGAACCAGTGGCGGTGACTGGTGAAATGAAGCAGATGAGGTGCACCTCTGAGACAGGGCTGGCCTTGCACCTGCACCACTCCCTTATCCCCGCTGGGTCCCTACCATGTCCGTCTTTGTTCCTAGCCGTGCCGCCCTGGCCCTGCACTACTGAACTTCTCAATTCCTTAATCCATGGAGGCCATGACCAGGCCAAGTGTAGCTCCGTCGTTGCAGCTCCGCCCGTGCCCGAGGCCGCACCGGAACAGCTGCCCGCCTTCCTTCATGCGACGGAGAGTTGCTTGCTCGGCCTCGGCGGCCGACGCCGACGTGGTTGACCTCTTCGACGCCGCTAAGCTCACTGTAAGTGACGCCCCACCGCTTGTTCTTAGCCGCCGTGCCTGTGAATATTATTATATGTTTCCTCACTCGCTCCAGGTGGACAAGTTCGTGAGCAGCGGCATGGTGGTGGGGCTAGGCTCCGGCCCGGCGTCCGCCCTGGCGATCCAGTACCTCGGCACGCGCCTTCGCCGGGGATCTCTCACCGGCATCTCCGCAGTCACCTCGTGAGTCCTGATTGCTATGGCATCGAATCAGTGAGTGGCATCTATTCTAATCAGCTTCCTGGGGTTGACCAGCCAGGTCCGTGCTCAGTGCGAACGAGGCAGACATGGCAGGGATACGGGCTAGCACCTATCAGGAAGGCACCCAGGTTAGTACAAACATCTTGTTAGTTCTCGCTACTCAGGAAGAAGAACAGCCCTCTGAAACCGTGCTCACTGACCTATAGATTGATTTTGCTTTCGCTGATGCTGAAGTGATCGAAGAGGGCACCCTGGCTGCAGTAATTGGGCGGCGCAAGACCGAGAGTGGAGAGCCCTCTTTCATGGCGGAGAAGGTAAGCAGTGCAGATACCTTTGGTCTTTGGAGACAGACACAGGTCGGCACATGAGTAAATGTTAGGCTCTTAGCCAGCTGCCATGACTCGAGCAATTTCTTTCTCATTAACCATGATGCAATCCTATTTTCCTCGTCTATATATATACACACAGGCAATGGCTAAATCAGCTGACAAGCTTGCCTTCGTCACTGGAAATGACAAATATGTGACGGGCGTCGAGGGTTCCATCCCGGTCCTGGTTAAAAGTGTAAGCAGTCATCCGTTGCTTCAGCGCGTATCATTTCATGCAATGTTCATAAAGAGAGGAACAGGTCATTTCAGGGAAACTGGATCGACACTGCCGAAGAAATCGACGATTTGTTTCTAGGAGATGCAGAGGTGTGCCCATCGAAGCTAATACTATACACCCTGTTGGAATTTCAGAACTGGAGAAGCTGCTGGGTTTCTCAACCTGAAGTATCAAGTATGCATCTGTTCTGATCACAAGTGCAATGTGTTTTTCTTATGAAGGTTTGGAGGAGGCCGTCATTTGGAACTGCCGGTCCACTAGGGGGTGACCACCCATTGGTTACCAAGGAGGGCCATCACGTACTCGATGTTATATTCACAACTCCAATCCCAGATCTTGGTATGTCGTATGCAGATGGAAGATCTTCCATCCTCGCAACTGCAGATCTATTCAGCTTCAATCCGGTAACCACGATTACTCTGCCATCTTGCTTACAGGTCAGGTAGCAGACAAGTTGGACAAAATTGATGGCGTTGTGGATCATGGGATCATTTGCAGCAACCAGTAAATCTCTGACTCTGAGCATACAACCTCTAGGAAAAAAGTTTCAGCTGTTTTTATACTGCAACCTGCTGCCCTGCAGATCATATGCCGTCATTGCATCCAAGGGGGAAGTGCAGGTCCTGGACGTGAAATCTTCCGTGATACAGTAGCGGCGAAACCTTGAGTTGCTCTGCAGATTGATGTGCTTTCCTCCATGCTTCTGAACAAGAGTCTACTACCAGTTGGCTGCAAAATGCCATGAGTTAACCATGTACAATTAGTATTTTTGTTCACCACCTTACAATTCTGTCGACAACAGTTCAAGTCCATATCTCGGCATAATCTTTTGTATTAGTATTCAGTTCACCAGACTCGATGAATGTGAGACAGAACTACAGCTACAACTGCTCTACTAGGGTTTCAGGAGTTCATCTCTTTGAGAACATATTACATACCAAGCCACTGGCTTAAATACATGGCGCTGAAGGTATTTATGTTTTCCTTTGGATTTCCATTGTACTTTTGTGTCTAAATGTTTTCTCGACCTTACAAAACGACAAATTTTCTTGCTACTCTCTGCGACAATTTTTTATATTTATCCATTTTTGTAATATTGTCAGTGGCACGAGATACAACACCAATACATTTCTTTTCATATATTGCCAATTTATGTTTGGTCGCTTGGCCAAGAAACTGAACATAAACAATATGAGTTTCCAAACAAAAAGTGATGAGAACTATTTTGTTATTCTCAAACAATGTAATGACATTACAGGCAGTGGCATGTGCTCAGCTATTACCATCACAGGTAGTGGAAAGTGCTCAACTATAAACATAAATGACATAAAAAAGCAGAGGTACTTTGTCCAGTTATAATGAATAATAACATCATCAGCAGCAGAGACACTTTGTATTCCACATAGAACTAACTATTATGCATATAAGAGCGTAAACCGTATTATCATCACCACAGGAAGAAGAATCACACAAAGATAAAACCAGACAAGAGGACCACATAATGAGGAGGGGAGGTTATTTGGGGTTACCGTAGCAACATAGCAACAGACACGAAGGAACAACTAGAGAAGACCTTGGATGTAAGCCTAAAATGGAACGAATCACTAAGCCAAGCTACAAATTGGTACAACCACCATGGATCTGAAGACATTACACGAAAATGGAAATCAGGATCGGATTAGGGTTTATAAGAAAGGGGAACAGTGGGAAATACTTGCCTTTTGCAAAACACAACACGGATCAAAGAACCCTGCAAGGTGTGAACCAAACTCATTAGATTTACATCCCTATCTACCAAAACCAAATAAAAGGATGAGAATTAGAGGGACAACTTGCCTTTGTTGCGCACGACACCAATTGTACTTCAACGATTGCAAGAACACCACAAAGGAGAGGAATGAGAGGGATGCACCATGGATGAGAGTTGAGATGCTAGAGAATGGAGAGGAGAGGTAAGAAGCACATATGAGAGGGTTTGATTTACCTTGGGGAAAGACATGAGCGAATGAGACTGGGAGAGTGAGTAGTGGCGGCGGTGAGAGCTTGTGAAGGGGCGGTAACCCTAGCGTTTTTTCGTGTGAGCACGTAGAGGGCCACGCTGCGTGTAGCCTTTTTTTTGCATGACTAGAGCCTAGCCCAACCCTTAGCCTGCCAACCAAACACCGGTACATCCACGAAGATGGATATATAGGAACCAATCGCGCACCCTAATCTGAGTTGCTATAAATCTGGCGTCACTATGTTCTGATACATCCGGCCCAGGTGGGATTGGCCAAGGCCTAATAAATTAAGATTGCCCGGACCCCAACAGTTCTTATGCACACCAACTCGGGGAAAGGCCCAATATCCCTAAAAGACTAGTCCGATAAGGGAAGGGTGGCTCTCTCTTTTAAGGTGGCTTCCTCCTCCTAAGCTAAGCAAGGTGAGATTATTCAGAGGCTCACACGGTCGCCGCCCGATTACAACTAGTCCACTTGGTCACTTGGTCAGAGGCTCACACGGTCGCCGTCCGATTACAACTAGTCTACTTGGTCACTTGGTCTTTTTTTGTTGCGTCTTTACCAGCAGGTAATAGTGGAGGATGTCCTCATCATTCCTACCCCTTAAACAAGGCCCTTGCTCTGATACTAAATGATACATCCGGCCCAAGTGGGGTTGGCCGAGGCCCAATAAATTAAGGTTGCCCGGACCCCAACAGTTCTTATGCACACCTACTCGGAAAAAAGACCCAATGTCCCTAAAAGACTAGTCCGATATGGGAAGGGCGGCTCTCTTTTGTAAGGTGGTTTCCTCCTCCCAAGCTAAGTAAGGTGCGATTATTCAGAGGCTCACACGGTCGCCGCCCGACTACAACTAGACCACTTGGCCTTTTTTATTACGTCTTTGCCAGCGGGTAACAGTGGAGGATATCCTCCTCCTTGCACGTCCTCATTTGCAGGCCCCTCCACATTTTCCCGTCGCCGCTCTATTGCAACCTTGAGCCCCAACTGTCCTGCCACCGTCCACTCAGATCATCATGTTTCAACCGTTGATTCCATCAATCGCTGGGCTTCATCGAATTTTTTTCCCATTCACTACCAAAAGTATACTTTCTTCATTGACGACATTTAGCACTGAAATTTAGAGATACAGTTTGTATTCGTTTGAAAGGTACTTTTCCTTCTCTCGGAGTTTTTTCCCCTCCTATTTGTTCTGGCCCTATTTATCCGGCTTATAATCCGTCTTTTTCAGTTTTTTTTCAACCGGAACAGTATTTTTCTCTCATAACAAATCAGCTAACAGTGTTTTTCAGCCGGCTTATCAGCACAGCCGAACGGGGCCTCTGTCATATTTGTTTCCCCTATTTTTCAATTTAAATTTAAATTTTAAAAATAGGAAGTTTGAGACGGATCCAAACATAATTTGACCAATGAATTATCAGACGGATCGCTAGCTACGAATCTCGACCAACCGTCAGCGAGTCGTTCCTCCACGCAAAGGAAAGGGACACGTACGTTCAGGCAGAAAAAAGAAACCTTCTAGAATACAAAGTCTGTACGGTGCGTGCTGCGGTCGATTCAAATGTCAAATTCAACTCTGTACGACGACGCCGGTCCAGTCCAATTGTCCAAACGGCCGAAAGACGGGAGACGACGAGGTCGCCGACGCTTCCCATGACCCACTCGGCTTCGTGCCGTCCGCACCTAGGCGATGCTTCGCGTACTCCCTTCCCTCAGCATCATATCTCTGCTGCTGCAGCTGAGCAGCCTGCCTATACTTGGCGGAGGGGAAAGCTAGGTGAGGGAACCAACACAACCTCTCTGCTCTCACGACCTCTCTTCGGCAAACAAACATGGCGTCGCGCTTCCTCTTGTTCGGGAGGATCCAGTCGGCCGGCCGTCTTTCCGGCGCCCACCGTGGCCCGTGGCTGCTCCGCCGTCCTCTCCCGCCAGCGGGGGATCGATCGGTCTGCAGCAACGCATACGGGCCGCAAATCAAGACGGACACCAGGGTCACGGTTTGTTCCCTTCCCTGCCGTTTCAAGTTCAATCCCAGTCACAAAGTTAAAAAATACAGTACCTTGACGAACTGAGTCCAGATAATTCCTGCTTGGTTCTTTGTATATGTTGATCTCTCTCTCTCTCTCTCTCTCTCTCTCTCTCTCTCTCTTCTGTGCCTGTCTATGGTTTCTGCTTATAGACCTTCTCTGATGCCCAATGCTCGCAACGAACGTGCAGGAACATGAGCCGCATCTCGTCAGGTTTTCAGATCCCCAGGTTGCCCATGAGCACCAACAGTTCGTTCAGTTCCTCGACAGGATGCTGGACGCGATAAGGAATCCTCAAAGTCTTGCACAGATGCAGCGCCGGAGGCTTGCCAGTGGGCTGAAAGTTTTGGATGATGACATATGAGTCAAATTCTCTCTGCGGAAATACAAGAGTTGAAGAAACGTCAACAGTTTGTGTTGTATAAAGTGACCCTGCTGTGTCTTGTAAATAACAATGTGCAACTTCAGTGTGAGACTGCTATTGTTCAGGTTCATTCAGATTATGGATCAGAACATCGGCTTAAATATCAGATACATATATATGTACTTGAAGCAATTTCATTTGTAGTGGATTTGTTTACCAAAGCTGATCATCTACCACAGTATTACAGATTCATTAATAAAGTGCATTCTTACTTTTGTTTCAATTGTTACCAGCTCATTCTTGCAACTTTGCAACTGAAGCAGCAACACCATAACTGCAGCCTGACAGGAAGACATCTGGATATGTCAAGCCTCTCCATAAAAATGCCAATATCTTTACAAAGATTTTTCCCTTGGTCTTCCGTGTGTTTCTCATGCTTGAGAATAGGCATATCCCTACAGGGCGCAGTATATGTTGCTTCATCAGATAACATAAAAGAGTTGGGGCAAATAATGTGATAGAAAATGAAGTATTGCAGAAGTTCAAGACAGAAATATAAGAACACCTTACACAGAAAGCTATCACCATTGACTGCGCGCATAAATCGAAAGAGCTTGCGGAGTTGTATGAAGGGCTATCAGTGCAAAAGAAATGTTGGACAACACTGACCTGTCCTGTCCACATGCCATGGAACCATTTCAATTTCTTTAGAAGAGTTTAAAAAGAAAGGAAAAAAAATGGAAATTTTATTGCTCATAACTTCCATTTATATCTTTGCTACAAATGAGAATGGTCAAGTTCAGACACCGTATATTACAGCAAAAAGGAGACCAGGAATGCCTTTATCCAGCCCGAGAGTATGGATAATCTAATATACGAAGTTGAAAACAAGTTATACTCACCACCTTTTTTTCTCATGTAAATGTCGAACTGCATACACAGTTACACATACTGCTCTGCAACAGCCAGTGGTCTGTATAATAATGTGTCCTTCCTTGAATTTCCATCAGAAGGGCATATCAGTGCCACTGGGACAAATCACATTGCCATAACCTTCAACAAGATAATGATACAAGGATTAAACTTAATGTCACAATGGAGACGACAGCTGCAGTTATTATACATAGATATGTCTTACAAATATATCTAACCTACGGAGTAGTATTCTAGAGTCTAGACTACACAAAAGCATAACAAAGTAGACTAATTAAAATGGCTTTGCTGTTCCACGACAGAAAACACATACTACAAGTGGAGACGCACCATATCTCCCAGAATGACACTCCCATTTAGCTAGTTTTTATACTACTTGTAGGGAAAACATAAGATGCTTCCACTCTGATCATTTGCTATAACAAATTACTTGAAGGGAAAACATATGCTGCCATTTTGTATATTTACTATAACAACTACCTACAGTCAGTGGCTTAATGGCATGTATGATTCCTATGTCTGATTACATTTAACTTTGCCCATGGATCAGCAGCAAGGCAGGAGCAGGATCTTTTAGATTAGTAAAATAGTATCGCTTTATTCAAGAAAGTTGCTATCATTAGGTTCAAGAAATAATTAAGGTGCATAGAACATCAAACAATCTTTTGTACTTTTTAAATCCCACCTGTGTGTTGTTATCTGGGTGCATGGGGTGACATAGATCTGGTCTGGGAACATAGCCTTCCTCTCTTAGTTCTTGAAGCAGGGTCTTCAAGGACGTGTAGATATCTTCAGACTCAGGGTGGCTTTTATCTGATGCAACAAATAAATGGCTGCTGTTATTAACATCTACCCAGCTGTACCCAGGTATCTTCAGGATCTTATTATCCTTCATCAATCTTCTAACTTTTGATACACCATCCCATCGCCCAGCAACTGCATTGATATTGGACATGAGGACATAATAGCCAGAATTACTAGGGTCCAACTTGAACAGTTCTTGGGAAGCGATGTCCGCAAGTTCAACATTGCGATGCACACGACAAGCATGGAGAAGGGCACCCCAAATGCCAGCATCTGGGTTGAAAGGCATATCAGCAATAAATTGTATAGCTTTATCTAACCTCCCAGAACGACTGTATAGGTCGACCATGCAAGCAAAATGCTCCATTCGTGGTACAATCAGATATTCCTTAGTCATGCATTGAAAAAGTTGGAGTCCTTCAACCAGCCCAGCATGAGCACAAGCAGATATCAAAGCAAGGAATGTTACATGATCTGGCTTGTATCCTTCCTCCTGCATACGATGTAACAAGCTCACTGACTCTTGAACAAGACCATGAGCCCCATAGGCAGAAATTATACTATTCCATGATACTTCATTCTTATCAGGCATGAATTCAAAAACACGAAGAGCCAACTCCATGTTCCCACATTTCGCATACATGTCAATCAGAGCACTCTCAGAAAATATGTCTGCCTTTATAGGACCCTTTATGATAACACCATGAATCTCCTTCCCATAATATATAGCTGGCAAACTTGCACATGCTGATAGGGCAGAAGATATGGTTACATTATTGTACTTTATTCCTTCCATACACATCTGACGGAAAAGGTCTAGAGCTTCTTGTGGTTCTCCGTTCTGTGAAAAACTTGAAATCATCGAGTTCCATGTCACCTCATCCTTCAGAGACATTTTGGAGAAGATATAATGGCTCAGGTCAAGTCTGCCACACTTTGCGTACATGTCCATTAGTGCACTCTCCACATAACATTTTCCTTCATATGCATTTCTTAGAACATAACCATGGATCTCCTGACCAAGAGGCAAAGCAGCCATACTAGCACACGCTGGCAAGACGCTAGCTACAGTAACAGCATTTGGTTTGATGCACTGTTCTATCAAGTACCGGAACATTTGCAGTGCCTCTTCACTCATCCCATTAAGAACATAACCTGATATCATCGTACTGCCAATAACCACATCGATAGCCCTTGCCACATTATACACATTCTGTGCCATCCTCACATCCCTGCACTTGAAATAGATGTCTACCAAAGCACTCACCAAAAAGGCATCCATCTGCACACAATTCCTGATAATATAACCATGTACCTCCTTACCCTGCTTGAGACCATTCAAGTCGGTCAAAGCCGGTAACAAACTCACTAGCGTAACTGAATCTGGTCGAGCACCACTCCTCAGCATATCGCACAACAATCCCAATGCTTCATCAAGAAGCCCATTTTGAACACATCCTGAGATCATACCGTTCCAGGTTACCAAGTCATCCCGTGGTATCAGTTCAAACAACCTCCATGCATCATCCAAGCACCGGCATTTGGCATACATCGATAGCAATGTGTTAGCCACTGCCACCTCCTGCTCTAAACCACATTTCACCGCCAGAGAGTGAAGCTGCACCCCAGACAGCAAGTCAGCCTCAGCAGCACACACAGACAGAAAGCACGCCAGAGTCGCAAAATTGGGCTCGCAACCGGACGCCCTCATGTTCCGGAACAAATGCACTGCCCCGCCCACGTCTCCAGCCTTTATGTACCCGTCCATCATCACGTTCCACAGGACGCAATCCCGCCATGGCATTCCGTCGAACGCGTCACGGGCGTCCCTGAGGAGGCCAGCGTCAGAGTACATCTTGATGAGCGCGCTCCCAACGTAGACATCGCTGGCGATTCCGGTCGCCCGTGCTGTCAGGTGGACCAGGCGGCCGAGGGACACCGCTCCGAGCGCGGCACAGGACTTGACGACGTAAGGGAGGGTGTGCGCGTCGGGGCGCGGCGCGGCAGGGTGGGTCCACATCTTGACGTAGAAGAGGACGGCGAAGCGGTGGTGCCCCGCCGCGGTGAACCCGCGGATGAGCCAGTTCCACGGCAGCGACGATGCGGCGGCGGCGCGCGGGAGCGCGGAGAACACCGCGACGGCGTCGCGGAACCGGCGCGCGAGGACGTACATGCCGAGGAGCCGGGTGTGGAGCGCCGTGTGGCTGGAGAGAGCGCCCGACACGACGGCGCGAGCGTGGATTTGGAGGCCCAGCGGGAGGTGCGGCGCGGAGACGCAGCCGCGCAGGAGCGCCAGCAAGCGGTCCGCGGGGGAGACATCCGTGACGGCCTCCGTAGAGGAGAAAGTGGTAGAGCAGCATGGCCGCCGCGGCAGCTTGAGGCCGCGGTGAGCGAGGCGCATGGCGAATTGGCGACCGACGGCGACGAGGCCGTCGTCGTCGAGGACTGAGAGAAGCCGAGGCGGCCGACTGCCCAAGCGTGGCTGCTGCGTGCGATGGTGGTGGTCGGGGACGGGGATGGATTTTCCGTCCCCCGCGAATAAAGTACCTGGATGTGGAACAAATCTCGTGGCCCGTGAGGAATAATGCAGCCCAACAGCCCAGTAGCCCTCTGAAAGGGGCTTGTCCAGGAGTTCACAGTTCATCTCAACAAGCCTCTTGTTTTCCAGATATGATTCACTCTTTGCAATGATTGGTGTGATCGTTTGTCTTGTGTCTTTTCTCAGGTAACTTGTTGAATTAATTGTCTTGGCAACAATTGTGAAAGGCAAGGGCTGCAGCATCACCTCATCGCTTTGGGGCGCAGGACGCTGTCTTTGGGACATTGCCAATTTGCCATGGGTTCATATGTGCATTCAGTTCAAAGTTCATGTGGTATACTGATGTCTGTTGATCCTCAAAAAAATCTCTCAAAATCAGAGCATCAGAAAATTGCAGATGCAAAGATTCTCTCTTAATCTGACAGCAAAGAGCATTACAGTTTGAAGAATTGGTGTACCTGATGCATATTCTGTGTTTTGAGTTTACAGATTTCCGGAGAGCGCCGCAAACTTTTTTGCGTTTCAGAAAGGTATATGAGCAGCTTAGGCAACAGCTAAACCCCATGTTTCTGTTAACTCAATTACATTCGACAAGTGTTTCCGCACTGTCACGTTAAGATCAAGTTGAATGCCCATTAACTAGAACATTTGCAAGCAACCACTACTTTCTTTAGAAAAAGGGTTTTCACTGCTTTTATAGAAGGCCATAAAATGAGATCTTACAACTAGATTGCTGGGATTCCAACTTAGGGCTTGTTTGGATAAACTCAATCCCTCCCTATCCTATCCATATGGATTAGTGTGGAAAATGAACTTATTTTCCACCCCCTTCCAATACGTATGGATTGAAGGGGATTGCTATGTTTCCAAAGAAGCCCAGGAAAGCACACCACACTAGGCAAGAAAGCTAGAGGGAAACATCCAAACAGCAAAACAAAGGAACAGCCACTAGCAGAACACTCCAACTCTAAGAAGTAAGAACTAAGCAACCAGAAAATCAGAGCAAGTCCTCCATGTTATGTAGCTTCCTCTCCTTGACAAAATACTAAAGCTACTTTCACTTGGCACGTGTAATAATCCTCCAGACATCCATGATCAGCTTCCTTCAACAAAGTCCGCCACTTCTGCAAGCCAGAACGATTTTGTGCAGAACTTCAGTACAGAATTTGTGCTCAATAGACATTTTATCATGAGTTGTCCACAACACCCAGACTAAAATTGCAAAGATAGAGAGTTTGAAATCATATAACTGCAACACTGGAGGTATTTTAGTACTACAAGGGGGCTCTACAATGAAACTACTACTACTACTACACTACTGATCAAGCTACTTTGAGCTATCAGCATACCTGTAATAACAATCAAAAGGGCATGGGAAAAGAAAACACAGGAAGATCAGCATTCTAAATCATAAAGAATTCAGAGAACCACATAGTTCAATCACAGATTCTCGCAGGAGTGTTTGGAATGTGCTCCAAGCTCCAGCTTCTCTGTATGATAATCTGGGAGCAGAAACCCTTCCAAACACTACCCTAACTTTATATGATGATCAAAATTGTCCATCGATGCAAAACACAACACTAGGCCTGAAATATCATCACTCTTTGCATTTGCATTAGATGGGCTTCATGAAATGTTTTGTCCATAAGTTGTGTGTCATGCTGTAACTACCATTTGCATTAGATAGTGCGTGCTAGCAGCTGCAAACCAACAAACCATAAGATGGTGTAGAGAATCAGTATACTTCTGTACTTTGAGTTTTGTTGCTGAGGGGAAATTTATTTTCTTTCTGAAAATCGGTTCTTAGCTCAGACAATGGTAGTGCAAAACAAACTCAATGCCAACCATTCACGGCATGACATTTCAGATTGTTTGCAGTTGATGGTGCCCTCAAACTTGCCATAAAGAGTCTGATAAAATGTCAATCATGAAACCATGCCAAGGAGCCAATCTTACTATGTCTTTCTACGGCAATCCATGTACGAACAGAAAGAAGATGAAGAAACCATCATTCACTTGATAAATCCCTGAAGCGCCTTGGCAACGTTCGTCCTCAGCTTGTCAAGCTTTGCTCTCGCCCTGGCCTCCGCCACCCGCTGCCTCTTCAGCTTCGCCTCCAGCCGCGCCGCCGTGCCGTCACCGATGCGCCCGAACGCCCTCTTCAGCGCCCCGTAGCCGCACTGCGCATCAATCGCCTCCGCCTCCGCGGAGAGGCAAGGGTACAGCTCAGTCAGCTCGTCGAACCCCCTTGGGTCCTCGCGCGCGTCGGGCGCACGGTTCTTCTTCTCCCTCTTCCCCGTGCGCGTGTCCGCCCAGATGAGCTTGGAGATCCTGTAGATGGTGACGTCGCCGTCCTTCGGCGGGATTATGCCGCGTTTGAGGCGGATGGCGGCGTTGTCGTACCGGGAGCGGAGCGCGCGCAGCCGCTTGGCGACCTGCTCGGCGCTGAGGCGGTCCTCCGCGCGGAGGCGGCCCCGCAGCGCGGCGACGAGGTCGTCGGGCGACGGAAGCCGCCCATGCTTCTGCCGGTGCGACGCGACGGCCTCGAGGAGCGCGATCTCGTCGGAGTCCGGCCACGAGCGCTGTGGCGGGCGGGGTTTTCTGGAAACGATGGGCTCGGGATCGGGCCCTAAAGAGCCATCCGAGAACAGCGAGGACGCGGCGGAGACATCGGATTCGGGAGCAGAGTCGAAGGTTGTGGAAGGTGATGACGGGAGACTCAGATGTTCGTCCGAGACGGTGGTGGTGGTGTCGTCCGACGGTGCCGGCGAGTGGCGCTCCTCCGATGCCATCGGCGGCGGCGGCGGCGAGGTTTTAGGAAGTTGTGGTTTCAGGTTTTGTTTGGGGTTATAATCGATGGATCTTGCAACCATTCTCCTCGCCGGGATATTTAACTTTTGCGTATGGCTTTCCTTTTTCTCGCAAATTAATTATAAGTTTTTTCTTTTTACCACGTATTTAAACACAGTGTATATCTAATCATACAGTAAAATTGTGTATCTAATAAAAATATTAAAACATATTTTACAAAATTTACTGACATAGCGAGACATGTCATCCTGCTACCATCACATGGCGTATCTATGTTGCCCCAGACAGCACCGCAATCATCGCCACGCCTGCCTCACCACTACGGGCCATGTGGATGTCCGCATGGGCCAACGAGCCCGCCTAAGCTGCTGCAGTTGACCACGCGCGTGGTATCGACCAGATGGCCCATATCAAGGACAGCGGTCTCAGCCGCACTCGCGATGTCCCGCGATATTACTATTCATTAAAGGCCATAGTAGATCTATGCATGTCATCACCATTGGCACCTTTCACCTCGCCACCGAAACTATAGCCATCAGTGTCGCATACCTCACCACTGCGTCCAACTCACTGTCGTGACCCCTGGTTGCACGCACACGCCGATGTGGCACGATGTTGTGCCTTGCTACTGCAGTGCCCATGTCGGTGAGCTACCCCATCATGGTCGTGACCCCCTCGTGCAACAAGTCTCGAAGGACGGCAACGACGGCACTTGGATCCACGACATTGAACAGACGTCGTGGATTAGCCTGGGCATGGCATTAGAATAGGTGCCATTGAGCTTCATTGTCATGGTGTCGAACCTTGCCTAAATTTAGTCCCGGCCTCGGCTCCTCGGGGACTCGGGTTACAACGGCGAGCCGTTCTATGTCACCAATCGTGTACTTGCCTTTGCAAGTGCCACTAAACAAACAATATTGAATACCATCACATGTGCTTCAACGCTAATTCTACCCCATCCCAAGTTAGCGTCACTAGTAGCTATGTCACCTTCAATATGTTCATGCCATGATAGATTTGCCATGCTTTGACTTTTGCTTGATGTGAAACAAATAAAGTAATTGAAAGCTTGAACACCGGAGAGGTGCCAATGCATTAATCCAGAAAAGTAGAGGGATATTTTGAAGTTTGACTTCTACATCGGCATCTAGGCTGATTAGTGTGTCTAGCCACATTGACAAAATTAGTAAAAAATTGAGTAAAAAGCTTTTCTCACTGGTGACATAAATGTAGATGTTATTCTTATATAATGGTTTTGATGGCACCACCAACACATGTTAACATGAAGCATTAGCTTCACCAAAAATACTGGTTCCATATAGACATAAACTGGTTTAGATCTATACCCTCACAATGCGAGCTATATCTGTACTCATACCTCTATGTTCCACCACTACCCTTTTCTCTCCTAAAACGTCCCTTTCAGCTTTACGGTTTGGGAGGGAAGACGCAGGCAACAACTATGGTCCCTAGAAACCAAACGTCATCGACCATGTGGTTCCTTGCCTCTAACGCACACTTGGATTGTTGCTTTCACTTTTTGTCAAATGAAACCACTACGAGACTCTCTAACAAGCTTTGAGACTACCGCTTATCGTGACATGGATATACAATACAAACATAGAAATCAAGACAACCTTCCACTTCGGTTGCATTGCGGAAGCCCTAAAGGAGCATCGTTTCGAAGTGTGGATAAATAAAAAGTTAGATCAACTTGTTCGCTTGGCTGAAAATAAACGGCTAAAAGTACTATTAGTTGATTTGTTACGAGAGAAAAACGCTGCTACTGAAAATAATCAAGCGCTCAAGCCAACAGGCTGACTCGCACGTGCGTTTTGATAGCCATCACGCGCCGCTCACGTGCCATTCATCTATCCATCTCTCAGCTCTCGTCTCTGAACCGTACGCCCCACCGTGTTCCCGCGCCGCCCACGAACTCCTCCCGGCGCTACCCATGACGACGGTGTCGCGCGCGCTTGGCTCCGCGTTCGCGGGCTTCACGCGGGCACCCGCGTCGGCGCATACCGCGACGACCCTGCCCTCCCCGTGCGGCTCGTCGGCGCTACTCCAGCACTGGCGCTGGAGCCGGGCCAGCCGAGCCCGGCGGTTCTCGTCCGGCCGCTCGGCACGGATAAGCATGAGCCTCCGCGCCGGCATCGTAGGGCTTCCTAACGTCGGCAAGTCCACCCTCTTCAACGCCATTGTGAGTACTAAGCTTGCTTGTTTAGTTGCTTCCTGTTCCTGGGAGGAATTCGTGTTGTCAAAACTCGTAATAACCGGGGTGTCTAGATGGGAGAGAAATGTGTAGGTTCTTTTCTTCTCTATATATATTCTTCTGGATTCGTTCATTAGCTCGGTATAGGGTGGAATTGTAGCGTGTATGTTGGGTGGATGTCGGTGGACGCCAACTGTTCGACGTTTTGCCACATAGACATTCTTGTGGGACGGCTGACACTGTAGATTTGTATAATTTGTAAGAGACTAAGAGTCAGTAAAGTTCACAAAATATCATGTTCTTTTGTGTTGTTCCGCTGCTGCACAAGTTGCCCTCTGTACTTGTTGCAGTAAAATGTTTCAAGTGGAGAAATGTATGTGATATACATAGGACAGGTTCTTCCCAGGAATAATTTGATGTTAATCTGTTTTCATTTTTTTTCAGGTTGAAAACGGGAAGGCACAAGCTGCAAACTTTCCCTTTTGCACCATCAACCCAAATGTTGGTGTGGTGGCTATCCCTGATCCTCGTTTGCAGGTGCTCTCGAAATTAAGCAAGTCACAGCAGACGGCCCCAACATCTATTGAGCTTGTGGACATTGCAGGTCTCGTCAAAGGAGCAAGCAAAGGAGAGGTACACGTTTTGTCATTGTCTTCAATTCACCTGCAGGATAGCTCCAACTCTGCTGAGCAAAGTTTAGATGGTTTCAGATTAGTTTATACATAGTGGTATTTAGTATTATTGTTGACAATTGACAACAGGGACTAGGAAATCAATTCCTTTCAAACATCCGTGAAGTGGATTCTATACTTCAGGTTGGTATCTTGTACTTGTATGCTTAAGCTCTGATATATTTGCCCAAGTTCTAGTGGCTGTCAATTACTGTGCACCATCCTGCTTGCATCTTTATGCTTTACAGGCTATAATAATACAATTCTCCATTTCTCCATCAGATATCCCTTGTTTCTCCAATTTTACTGATATGTGATATGTGAAGTAAAATTGGAGCCACTCTGTTATCCTTATCCAGCACTGCAACTCACTGCTGGTGCATCATTATCATTTCTTTCTTTGTTTTTTTTTTTTGCGAAAGATCATTTCTTATTTGTTGGAGATAGCAAAATATTATTGGATGAGCCTCTTATAAGATATTAGCTGTGTCGAGGCGTAGGAGTAACTATTATCTGTTCTTTTTTACTGGATTCTCAGGTTGTGCGATGCTTTGAGGATGACGATATTGTTCATGTCAATGGCAAGGTTGATCCCAGATCAGACATCGATGTCATTAACCTAGAGCTGATATTTTCGGATCTTGAACAGGTAATTTGGTGAAGGAATTTCCATTCGTCTTGTTATCACGCATTAAAAAGAAACTTCTATTACTATCTATGATCCTCTCAAACTGCTGACAGTTGTGTACTAACTGTAGATAGAGAAGAGGCTAGATAAGCTTAACAAGAGCAAAACTAAAGATGTGCAAGTAAAAGTGAAGGTAAGATTCTTTCATTCTGATGGCCTTTATGTTTTATGTTCTAACTGTTGTAACTACTTAGGAACAAGCAGAGAAATCAGGATTGGAAAAAATTCAGCAGGCGCTTATGGAAGGAAAGCCTGCAAGATCGGTCGATTTAGCTGAGCATGAGAAAGAAGCTATACAACATCTTTGTCTGCTAACTATGAAACCTGTCATTTATGTTGCTAATGTAACAGAATCTGATCTTGCTGAACCTGATAGCAATCCTCATGTCAAAGAGGTGGCTAAAGCAGCATCGGACTTGCAGTCTGGTATGGTTACAATATCAGCTCAGGTTTGTTGTATGCATCTAAACTACAAGAAGCTTTTGAAGAAATTTCTGTGAAATAATTTTATATTTTTGCCTGAGTGGTGTTGCCTACCCAGATGTGTTCTACCTATGCTAACAAAATCATGGAATGCATAAACAGGTTGAAGCTGAACTCGCTGAGCTACCTTTGGAAGAGAGAGTAGAATATTTAAAATCTCTTGGCGTTGCTGAAAGTGGACTAGGAAATTTGGTAAAAGCAACATATAATCTATTGGGATTAAGAACCTATTTCACAACCGGAGAAAAGGTGCATCTTTTGTGCTGTTAAAGGTTTTTTTTTCCAGCAGTTAACACAAACTGACAGACCTTTAACTGTGTCCTTTTAGGAAACAAAAGCTTGGACTATTCTTTCAGGTTTCTTTCTTCCTCACAATTTTTTTATTGTAATATTTGAAGAAGTTTTTGTAATCACTATAACTGCATGTAATTCTACTTGTAGGCATGACTGCGCCACAAGCAGCTGGAGTTATTCATAGTGATTTTCAGAAAGGATTCATCAGAGCTGAAACTGTAAGCTGTGTACAAACTGATGGGAATTTAATGACAGATTTCAGTTTACAATGTTATGATATATCACTACAAATGCCAATACTTCAACTCTATGGAATTTTGATATATCGTTGCCTTTTTTTTTTTGGATATTTACTAATTGTACAATGATTACTACCACACCTCAGGTATCCTACGATGATTTTGTTGCAGCTGGTTCTCTTGGAGTAGCAAGGGAGAAAGGGCTGGTAAAGATATTTGCACTGCTAAACCTTACATTCAGTGATTTGAAACATGGAGTTAAAAATATGCTTTCTTTGCTTGTTTATTTAATCTGTTACTTCGATTGCAGTTGAGGTTGGAAGGAAAGGATTATGTTGTGCAGGAAGGAGATGTCATGCTTTTCAGATTCAACGTGTGACAAAAAGCTTCAAAACACCGGAATTTGTACTAGGCAGAATATAGTTTGCCCATACTGTGATATTTTTTTGGCCTCTTGACCACCGACTATAGATCTACCAGCATTGTTTCTTTTCTTATGAGGAAAAATACAATGGTTCACTCTGTATGAGTATTATATGTTAAAGAAAGGCACCCTGCAATGCAATAGTTATTCAGTGTAGGTTTCCTTCTAACACCAGTGGTGGCCTTATGGGTCACTCGAGATACGTTGCCAAATCTGCTTGAAGTTTTGCGATGACTTTATAATGTTACATTACAAGAGACTACTTAGGGCTAATATGTTTGTGGAGATGAAATGTTAATTTCCAATGTATCTCTATCTTCTCGTATTTCTTTCAAAAAAGCAAAGTCGAAAAAAACCACCCCATATGTCACTATGGTTTTGCAACGAAAATAACGTTGTACTCATTCTTCCGAAGAATTGTTGCAAAGACCCCCCACATGTTTTATTGCAAAAATCACCCCTCCCCTCACGTAGCTTGCCACCACCAGTCCACCAAAAAGTGGTGCTGCAAAGTTGGACGTACTTAGGGCTCCTGCAAATTTAGGACAAGGCAATGCTGTTAGCTTCAGCTAAAAGTAGTACTCTACATAGACTAAGATGATCTAGTGTTACTGTTACATAGACTAAGATGATCTAGTGTTACTGTTCTCTTAATGTGGGCTATTGTTTCTCATCCCACGAGTCTCTACGGAACGGTAGCTACTTTCCATGCTCTCGAGTCTTGAATGGACGTTGGAGGAGGTGACATGACAATATAGTGTCTCTTCACCACAACACGTGCTCTAGTGAGTGCCTTAGCCTTTTGTCAGATGAGATACAGTTAGGGGAAGGTAACATCACAATAGAGTGTCTCTTCAGTGTTCACCACAATGCATGCTCTAATTAGTAAAGAATGTTCCTACGGCGATCCCCATGCCACTTGCCTTTGTGTTGATTAGATCTCCTCCTTTACATGCATGCATGCAACCGTTAACATGAAACAAAACACATGCAAGTTAGCCCCTTCCGTGACTACACAACATGCTAGTTGTTCCTTACGTCACTACGTGCAACGGTGTCATATTTATTGTTGTTGGAAGCCTAGAACTCGATGTGACTTGCATCTTGTTAGAGCCGCATCGCCTTCAAAAATCAAAACTTGCCTAAATGAAAAATCGGAGAATGTCTAAAAAGCTATCCGAAGAGAGTATTTTCTGAAGGTGTAGACATTAATATAGTTTAGATCTTTGACTAAAAGGATCATCGACGATGGCCATGGTGGTTTTTGGTATTTACACAATTTCTTTTTTGCAACATCATGAATAAGCATAATCCAAGCAATGGGACCCGTCTAACATGGTGTCTAATAGGTCACGTAGGTGAAAACGGGTGGAATCAGTCAAACACCTTGTATCGGGGTGTTTTGTCAACTATTATACAAGTGGATTGTCTCAAAACTCAACTGACACAAAAGATGTTTGTTGCAATTTATTAAAAATACAAAAGAATACTATCTCAAAATCTAAATGATGCATGAGAATTTTTCTAAAAAAGAAAAGAATTTCTTCACTTTTGGTCGCTGCAACAATGTGCTAATGTCATATGTCCATTTTGTCTATAAGAACCTCGTGGATAGATGATTTCGCGAAAAGTGGACACCAAAGTTGTGGCAGCGCGAGTTCACATATGCTAAGTGGCCCCTGTAAAAGCTGGAACAGCACATTTGAACCCCTCTCCCCTTCTCCAGGACGCGCGCAAGCAGAAGCAGCCATCACTCAGCCGCCACCGCCGCCGCCGGAGTGATGGATTCCCGCGGATTCGATTCCGCCGGCCGCATATTCTCCACCGCCACCGAGATGTGGGAGGAAGAGCTCGGCTCCACCGCCACGGCTTCCACCGCAGGGGAAGTCGAAGCCGCCCCGGCCCCCGCCACTGCCACCGAAGGCAGCGGTGGCGCCAGCGAGGAAGGGGCCGGAGACGGGAAGCGCAAGGAGTGGTACTCCAAGGCTATCGCCTACTGGCAAGTAAAGCACCCACCCTTTACTCCTCCCCGAGGCCCTGAACCCTAAACCCCCAATCCAAATGCTTATTCATGTCAATAAATTTAGCTTAGAATTTGGTCGAATTGGTGCCGTAGGGCGTGGAGGCATCGACCGAGGGGGTCCTGGGAGGTTATGGGTGTGTGAACGATGTGGATGTCAAGGGCAGCGACGCCTTCCTCCGCCCTCTCCTCGCAGACCGGTTCGGCACCGGGAAGCGTCGTCTGGTTGCACTTGGTGAGTTTATTACTGTAAGGAAGTTTTGGCTAGTGCCATTAGAGCTTGTTTCTGTACGAGTTTTGTTCTAGTGATTTCTCTCTGTGAAAGTTACTGTGTATTGTTCAGTTTATGGAATCCTTATGTCCAATCTGCGATGCTCTTATGTGTCATTTTTCACACTGTCAGATTGTGGCTCGGGTATTGGACGTGTCACAAAGAATTTTCTTCTTAGGCATTTCAACGAGGTATGGAACTTGTCTTCTCTGGTTATGCTCCTTTAATCCTGGAGATAGATGCATACTCAGAAACTGCTGCGTCTTGTACATGTATGCGTACAGCATACCATGATAATTGCAGCAAACGACCTATTTCCATTATTCTGATGTATACACTTTTAAATTGTTATTTTATGTTTGATCTGTGGTATGTTTGTCGTGTCTTCTTTTGTTTTTATCCTTTTTTGAAAAATTGGAATTCAGGTAGATCTTGTGGAGCCGGTATCTCATTTTCTTGAAGCAGCACGGGAAAATCTTACTGGATATATGGATCAAGGAGAAGACTCACACAAGGCTGCCAACTTTTACTGTCTGCCTCTTCAGGTGGTACCGTAGGTCATTATCTCTCTTTAGGTATTCTTTGAAAAATTATTCTCCCCTTCTCTGTGTATAATCTAGTTTACTTCTTTCTTCAGGACTTCACTCCTGAGGAAGGAAGATATGATGTGATTTGGATTCAGTGGTGCATAGGACAACTTCCTGATGATGATTTCATTTCATTTTTTAATCGTGCAAAGGTGACTTGACTATGACTTCGTTAATTTTTTTTCAATCGTACACTGCTTTTTTTGTTGGATTGTATCGAAACATTTAGTTGGACTTAAAGTGCAAATTTGACACTTGTACTGGCAAATAAGTGCTATACTACAATTTTAGGTTTCATGGAATTCTTTTCCATGGAAATAATGGCTTGCAGATGAACTTGGTGCACTGGTAGAAAGATTTTCTGTATATATTACCTGGAAAAATGTTATATTTCTGGTTGTATATCAATCTTTTGTTCTAAGGAAATGCCAATTCACCTATATAAACCACATTATTTGTAATCATACTACTTTTTCCTTAGATATGCAATTGAACGAACCCTTCCAACTGGTCTTGTTTGTGCACCTATTATTAGCGCCATATTATCAAGACCTTGTTTAGATTGCAAATTTTTTCAACTCTAGCTACTGTAGCACTTTCGTTTGTATTTGGCAATTAGTGTCCAATCATGGACTAATTAGGCTCAAAAGATTTGTCTCGTGATTTACTACCAAACTGTGCAATTAGTTATTTTTTTACCAACATTAAATGCTCCATGCATGCGTCCAAAAATTGATGTGATGGAGAGAGAGAGTGAAAAAACTTGGAATTTGGAAGGGAAGAGAACAAGGCCCAAATTCTAATGCATTCTAATCAGGCATATACTTTAATTTTCTTTCCAGGTTGGGCTCAAACCTGATGGTTTCTTTGTTCTGAAAGAGAACATTGCAAGAAATGGTGAGTTTGTTGTACCATATATTTTGTTTATCTACCACATCTTTTCTTGCAAAAAGCGGTGTTATACTCAACTGAAATTGTTACAATGCATTGTTTCTAATGTTTTACTTCAAGAAGATCATATGCTTGATGTTGCTCTGAGAACACAATGTATGTTTTTTCAGGTTTTGTGTTAGACAAGGTGGATAACAGTGTCACTAGATCGGATCCATACTTTAGGGAGCTATTTAAAAGGTGTGGATTATATATCCTCAGTGTTAAGGTAAGCATTCAAAAGTGCTGATGTTATTTAGTTTATTCTTCATCTTTCCCATCATCCCATCTCATCCTGCAAATGAAACAGGACCAAAAGGAGCTCCCGGAGGAACTATTTGCTGTCAAAATGTATGCACTGGTGACCAGTCAACCGAAAATCCAGAAAAGTGGAAAGAGAAGGCGGCCTAAAAATTCACCTCGTATGATCCGCTCTTGAAGAATGCTGGTACTAGGTGGGCAGTGAGCTGCTGGGCCTGTCTGGTCATGTATTGCCACTGGCTTGTGCTAAACTTTCTAGGACATTAGCTTTTGCGGTGTTAGTTTTGTTTTTATACATTTTATTTCTTTACAAGCTCAAATTTCTTTGAGATCAGCTTCATTCGTAATCGCAACTAATGTTGTATCACCTGGTTACTGTTGAAATATTCAAATATATGATCTCTGTTGTGTGTGCACGATCACATTATTCTGAGAGGAATATGCTGAAGTTCTGAATCAGAATGATTGACATGTGCTTTCCTGTCCCATCTCATAACATGTCTAAATGTAATGAAATATCGCAGAACCGTGCTTATATCGTGAGAAATAAACACCTAATTGGTAGATAGGCCTCTTTAATTTTACTGGGTTTTCCAGTGCCATCTGCAACGTCAATAAGTGTCTTCTCCAGCCATAACAAATTCTAATGGTTTGAATTCTTTACTTAACAATGCTGCTTTGCTTGCCTCCTTTTTCATATTTCCTTTTATTTAACATGACAAGTAGCAAGTGAGCATAACTATACTAGTTGGTTGAAAAGTGTGGTCATGTACCTAACCACCCAGATTTAATTCCTCCCTCACCTTGAATTTAGATGACTATTTTCTTCTTAATGAAAAACAGCCTAGTTCTTCCTAGGTTGGTCACATTTTCTTTATTATCATTACAGATTGAGTTAGCATAAACATGACATTTGGTACACAGCAATTATTGTTTTCTTGTGTGGTCTAGCTGTTGTCTAAGCTGCTCATACCTTTCTCAAACGCACAAAATTTGCGGCACTCTCCTGAATCTGTAAACTCAAGCACAGAATATCCATCAGATATATACCCAGTCTTCCAACTGTGATGCTCCTTGCTGTCAGACTGAGACAGCTCATGATGGGGACCCAGAGGAGGAAACAAACGAGTGAGAGAGAATCTTGCATTTTGAGAACTACTAGTAGACGGAAAGAGTTAACATGCGATTTTCGATACAGCTGGCAATGCACACAATGCTGAGGCAGCGAAATACTATCTTCACATTCAGAATAGATCAACAGACATCAGTACAACAATAGAACTTTGAACTGAATGGACATGTCAACCCATCGCACAAAGACAGATCCAGGATCGTCCCTGGCTTGAATATATATTACAGATCCCCTAGATTTTTTTCATGCCAAGAATTGTGTTATGTGCGTCAGTTCTTCTTCCCAGGTGTCATGGATGGAGGCAATGTCCCAAAGACAGCGTCCCAAAGCGATGAGGTAATGCCGAAGCCCATGTCTTGGATTCTGAAGTGATGGCTGAGGTGATACCTCTGCATATCAGGCAAAGTTTCAAGGAATCAAAACCTTGTGGACATTTCCATGGAGCAGCTGGCTAATTCATGACTTTTTATAAGAGGCATTAGGTCCTCACCTTGAGATGTTTTGCTGGGTCTGTGGATGGTTGTCCATGGTGCAGGTAGTAGTGAGTGCAATCATACATCACATATCCCAACAGACCACCTCCAAATAATGCAGGTGTGGCTGATGGAGTTGCGAAGAATGCGACTAGATTCCAGAACTGAAAACAAAACATTGAAGGTTCAGTTGAATCGGCCATATTTCTTCTGAATGGCCAAAAGTTCCAGTTCGACCAATCCAGTTTGAAGCATAGTGTTAGTACTTTTGTTGCGTGTACAACAGTTTCAGGGCTATACCGGGAAACACAAAATTGCTGTTGCAGTAGGAGGAAAAACAAGCCTGAGCGAGTCCATAGGGTGCTTATGGTGGCATCCATGAAGAAGGTAATGTGCGGTGTTCCACCTGCAACATTGCATCGACAGCAATTTGAACAGCAGAAGGAAGGCATAGTGAGACATTGCCAACTTGAAGGTTGAAGTATTCTTACCAGTAGGTTTTAGTCTCAATGTGGAATAGGAAGCGGTGCAAAGTATATTCAATCAGCGTCCAAATAAATATTCCGAATAGAGCCATCAGAACTACGTCCTGGACGGCATTACCCATGAAAATAGATTTCACGAACATGAAGCAAACAACAGGCAGCCATATGGTTGGCACAGCCCACCACTTTGTGCGAGTCAAGAACTGGACAATCCAAAAAGCTTGTTAGTACGGTTCACATACCAAAGCCCCATGGGATATCAATACGATGGAATGCGATACCTCCAAGACATCATTTCCGAAAAAGCGTGGACCCTCCTTGCTGACGATAGGCTGGTGAACCCATTCCTGGTAACGTTCCTCAAGGTGGCCAACCTTCATCCACAAAATTAATAGGCAACCAGAAGACGGTTATGTGTTTTTTTTTAAAAAAGAAGACGGTTATGTCAACTGTGAAGCAACTGGACATCGATTCAGAAACTCAGAATTTCACAACTACATGAGATTCCTCTTTCATAATATACATGAGCAGCATGTCTGCCACAATTATTGCCTAGGAAAAGGCACAGTCTATAACATTAGACCTGGTTTTGAAAAACCCAAAGTTGCACTAGACAAGCTCAAAAGCAACGAGAACTGTAAAGTGCGAAAGACAATCCCATAAGCTACTTCAAAAAGGATAAGATTCACAACAATCATCGCAAAGAAGCAACTAGGAGTGAAGCATACCTGGAAAACAAGGGGCTTGTTGAGATCAACTGTGAACTCCTGGACAACCATCTTCCCCAGTCAGCGCTGCACCTGCACCACAGAATCTCGCATCACATACCACGTACAACAAGTGTGGAAGCAAAGACAGATTCAGAAAGCTACAGTCTCCGACTCCAACAGCGCAGGGGGCAAGGCAACTCGTGGCTGGCGATGAGCAGAACCAACTGGCAATGACAATGGAGAGGAGAGCCGCGCGGAAGTAGCTAGCAAGCGTGAGGCCTAGACATGCACCAGTGAGGATATCATGATCACCACCTTTCCCCCACTGCCCACGGATCGGGCAATCATCGCATCATCGGCATGTGGCTCCGGTACACAACAGGCAATCTTTATCTACTTACTCGACCGCGCACAGCGGATGCTCGCACGAATTTGGAAACCAGTACTTGAGTGTCACACCTCACAAGAGTGTGCCTCTAGTGTCTGTCTACTCTTTTTTTTTTGAGTCCTAATGTTTTTGCAGTCAGATGTTCGCACGAATCTGAACAGACTTGGTACAACACCGTGGCAACCAATGCGGGCAGAGCAATCTGGGTCTAGATCCAAGGCATTGGGATCCTCAAACCGCCGCCGTAAGCACCGAAAAAAAAATCTCCGACGTCGTATACATCTACGAAACTAGACTGCGCGAGCGTCATTGTGCGATGCGGCCGGCCACGGGGTCTAGACTAGCGGACTAGCACGATGCGATCGAGAGAGGGAAGGGAGGGAGTGGGATCAGGGGGGAGGGCAGGGAACTCACCAGCGGCAGCAATGGCGGGCTCTTCCCCGGGAGCGAGCGGCGGACGGAGCCCTCCTTCTCCCCCGGGCGGCGAGACAGAGAGAGAGGGGAGGGAGAACGCGGATGGCAAGAGCGGGCGGGGCGCGAATAAGAGAGCAAAAGCGGGGGGCTATCTGCCAAAAAACAAAATGTCTCCTCCAGTCTGCCTCTGCCGCCAGACCAGCAGATCCCCCGCCCTCCGCGCGCGCGTTTGCAATTAGCGGGTTTTGCAAGGGCGCGTCTGTAAATGGTGATCCGCCAAGGGCTCTCGCTCTCTCAAATAGCGGCTGGGGGTGGGGCCCGCACGCCAGCTTGGCATTGGGCTGTGCCCTGCTGTGCGTGAACTCGCGGTGGGGACACTGCGTGCTGAGCTACACGTCGGTGTAACAAAGTTTGTTTTTTTTTTTGGCAAGGCTGGTGCACAGCAAGCAGAGCTCACTGGATGGTGAATGCGCCAAAGGTGGTTTATTTACAGACCTTAACCATTTATGACTTATGAGCACGTCTGGAGCTAGGGAATCTCCAAGAAATCCATGGGTTCAAGATGAATTTCTGTGAAATCTTTTGTAACCAAGGGAGTTCCTGTGAAATTCATGCGTGGTAAGCAGTAGTCGTAGAATGGTAGTAGGCAGCAGCCAGCAGCTTGAGATCTTGGTTTCGGCTGGCACCCTATTCGTTTCGCTGGTTCAGCGGAATTAGCAGCCATTCAGCAGTGTTTTCCTCTCACAATAAACTAGCGAACAGTATTTTCAGCCACAATAATCCAGCGAAACAAACAGGTGGGTCTTTTCGAGCCACTTGCCACCGATGAGAGCCATGTGCAGCACATGTGGGCGCAGCACGTGAACCGTTCAGAAATAGACAGAGAGCAAGCAAATGCAAATCCTCTCTCGGAAACGGTTCCATCGCCCCCAAATCTGCTGGCCGTCGTCACTCGTCAGCTACCCCAACGCCTCAGGCATGGCTGTTTGCTGCTGGGTCCGCCCACCGCATCCGCATGTGCGAACGAACGCCCGACCGCCGGATGGTACTGGTTCAGATACCAGATCAGGTCTCCCCCGTTTCTCGGCTACCATAACAGACTGACCGACCCAAGTCCTGATTGAACTTCAAATTTGGTTTATGCTGATTTATTTGGAGAGAAAAATACTATTCGTCACACAGGAACAATGCTGATGCATACTGACACAGGCTTTCACAAAAATGACGAAAAAATCACTCGCTACCAATACTCGTCAGGAATTACAGCCTTACAGGCGACCAGCTCAAGGAGGCACCATCAGTGCAAAGCCGTAAGCTACTTTGACCCAAAGGATGCGAAACACAAACGGACGGCGACCTATTACAGTAGGTACATTACAGCGGCCGCAGCCGAAGCACAGACGCAACCTCAACGGCAACAACCGAAGCGTAACCAATCAATCATGCAAGCCACGACGAGTAACGAGTACAGAATAACAAACTCATTCACAGAGACACAACCTGTCGGCTGCGGCGGGCCCTGGGGAAAGGGCACTCACGGAGCTCATCGCTATTCGGCCACGGCGTCCTCCTCCTCGTCCTCGTACTCCTCGTCGGCGGTGGCGTCCTGGTACTGCTGGTATTCGGCGACCAGGTCGTTCATGTTGCTCTCGGCCTCGGTGAACTCCATCTCGTCCATCCCCTCGCCGGTGTACCAGTGCAGGAAGGCCTTGCGCCTGAACATGGCGGTGAACTGCTCGCTCACCCGGCGGAACATCTCCTGGATGGAGGTGGAGTTCCCCACGAAGGTGCCCGCCATCTTGAGGCCCCTGGGCGGGATGTCGCACACGCTCGACTTGACGTTGTTGGGGATCCACTCCACGAAGTAGGACGAGTTCTTGTTCTGCACGTTCAGCATCTGCTCGTCCACCTCCTTGGTGCTCATCTTCCCGCGGAACATGGCCGAGGCCGTCAGGTACCGGCCGTGACGGGGGTCGGCCGCGCACATCATGTTCTTGGCGTCCCACATCTGCTGGGTCAGCTCGGGGACTGTAAGGGCACGGTACTGCTGTGACCCGCGAGAGGTCAGTGGGGCGAAGCCGACCATGAAGAAGTGGAGACGAGGGAACGGGATCAAGTTCACGGCAAGCTTGCGTAGATCAGAGTTGAGCTGACCAGGGAACCTCAGGCAGCATGTCACGCCACTCATCGTAGCAGAGATAAGATGGTTCAGGTCACCAACTGCAGAGTTAATTCGTTAGAACCCACCATCAGTACCAACCTTTTCAATAGAATATACAAACTACAGAACATCAGATTTCTAAAGAATTAGTGAGGATTAACTTACAGGTAGGGGTGGCAAGCTTTAGTGTGCGGAAGCATATGTCATACAGAGCCTCGTTGTCAAGCACCATACATTCATCAGCATTCTCAACAAGTTGGTGAACAGAAAGTGTAGCATTGTAAGGCTCCACAACAGTATCCGAAACCTTTGGTGATGGGAAAACAGAGAAGGTCAGCATCATTCTGTCAGGGTACTCCTCCCTGATCTTGGAAATAAGAAGGGTGCCCATGCCAGATCCAGTGCCTCCTCCCAAGGAATGGCAAACTTGAAAACCTGCAAGTAAATCAAACGAGTCATTCAATTATCCACAAACACAAACAGTATTCCCAGCATGAAAAATGTAATCGGGCTACATGGGTTGGAAAGATACACAAACACTTGAACGTCTCAAGATATCAGAATTGTGATGCATTCTATGTGACCAGAGTTTGTTAACAACCATCAATCATGTATTCATGTTACCATGGTTAAGTGATATTTTGAATTCAGTGAATTTCACAACATACTACCACCATGCTCTGGTAGCTGATGAACGATTTTGACAACAACAACAACATAGCCTTTTGTCCCAAGCAAATTGGCGTAGGCTAGAGATGAAACCCAAAGAACGATTTTGACATGCTACCAAAATTCACTTGGGCACACCATAGTTTTGTAGCACAAAACACAACAATCATATATGAATTAAATTCAAGATGCATAAGGTTAAGCACTGCTGTATCCACCATGGAATCCATTTTGTCTGGCGTTGGCCAAAGAATTCGGTCCAGCTATGACACAATATTTAATTCGATTTTTTAACAGGAGTTGGTCATTAGAAGTTGTAGGCTGCCAGAGTGGAACTCCAAGCTAACACACCCAACACTCATGTTACATTAATAAAATATCCATCCTACTGACAGTTGATGTCGGTCCAGCTACTTAGCCCAGAGAAAAGGTACAGGAGTTCAACATGGATCAACGAGAGTATACATGAAGAGTTGAAGACAGACAAATTGACTAGAAAACATCTACAGTGTTCCATTGACTGGCAAACCTCTACGAGTTTCATCATGAAAGCGTCAATATAACCACAAATAGACCAAACACAAGAATTACTATAGCTATGATTTTTTCTGTTGAAATCATCTGACACAGACTGTACGACTGCTTACACAATAACGGAAATTACCAATCATCATTCCATGCTAGGTACATAGAAAGAATAGCGGAATCCACAGCGACAAGCAGTAGTTTCAATGCATGTACTTCCACAACAACCTACCTAGAGGCTAATGCTTAACAATAACACGGGCCACTTGGCGAATTCGTCAGCACATGAGACAAAAATTACTAGTAAATGCGACCAACGATTAGGAAAAAAAAACACCTCGCTGAAATGAAATCTCAATTGGAGGTCATTTTAATGGCATTCACATCCCCACAGCGCCAGATCTGGACTAAATTTAACCCCAACCCAACCGGATGTAACCCTAACAATTAATCGGAAAAGTTACGGAAATCGGAGAGAGAGCGCGAGAGATGGGGTTGTTGGGCTGAGTAAATAATAAATACCTTGGAGGCAATCGCAGTTCTCGGCCTCCTTGCGGACGACGTCGAGGACGGAGTCGATGAGCTCGGCGCCCTCGGTGTAGTGCCCCTTGGCCCAGTTGTTGCCGGCGCCGGACTGGCCGAAGACGAAGTTGTCGGGGCGGAAGATCTGGCCGAAGGGCCCCGAGCGCACGGAGTCCATGGTGCCCGGCTCGAGGTCCATGAGGACGGCGCGCGGGACGAAGCGGCCGCCGCTGGCCTCGTTGTAGTAGACGTTGATGCGCTCGAGCTGGAGGTCCGAGTCCCCCGCGTAGCGGCCCGTGGCGTCGATCCCGTGCTCGTCGCAGATCACCTCCCAGAACTTGGCCCCGATCTGGTTCCCGCACTGCCCGCCCTGGATGTGCAGGATCTCCCTCATGGCTGACGCCTGCCTGCTGGTTGCTGCTGTTGCCTCGCCGGGGTTGGACGCGGGCGGGGAAAAGGAGGGAGGGAGCGGCCGCACGGGTCTCGGGTGCGCTGGGCTTTGCGGTGAGGACGGATTTGAAATGCTGGGGGCTTCGAGCATTCGAGGCCCGTGCCCGGTGGGTGGAGACGGGAGAAAGGCCCGACCGCCGCGGTGGGGGCCCAGTCGCAGACGAGCGGTGGCGGTGGGGCTGTTTGTTGATCGGACGGCTACATGGCTACAGTAGACTCGATTCTCTGTTGGTGTTGGCGACTTTTGGGTCCAGGCTGTGGCAGGCTGTCGTAACCGAACCGCGGGCCCAAAAAGACAAGCTTTTCCGAGCTGTACACTGTGTGGTGTCTCTTCTCGTCTTGAGCAGCAGCAATGCTTAGTTGCTTACGAGACAGGCAATGATTAGATGTGCGATTATGGCGGCTATTTAGACAGCGGATAGCGACGCTTGGGCGGTAATGCAAGCAAGCAACGCCTGGCCCCTGCGTGTCAACAGACGTAGCTGTTGCTTAGAGGAATGACAAGGACCAATTACCAGCATGACCACTAAGCTAGTGATCAGCTCATGTTGCTGGGGGGCCTGGCCTCAGGTAGGGAACACAGAGAGGGTGGCAGTGGCACCAACTATAATGCATGCATGGCTGGGGACGAACTAGCTGAAAGTACAAGCTAAACACGGACTAAAACTCTATCAGACGAGAGAAACGAACCGCTGTTTTCTGCTTGCCACGGAACACGATACCTAGGTGTTCAGCGGGGGAGGAAAGCTAAGGAGTAACTACCCGCTTATAGATAGCCAAGTGATCCCAACAGAACTAGCGATACATCTCGATCCAATCATGGTTAACGAAACAGCGGGGTCTTATTTATTGATTGCTTCGATGCTAGTACGTCATTGTTATCAACGCTATATATGGGTACACAAGCTTCCCCTACCCAACTCGGGGGGCTTTGCTGGCGCGGCGAGCTGCTGAGCTTCCGGTTGAAGATTGCTGTCAGGTAGGACGGTCAACAGCAAAGCTAACGACTCTTGTCCTCGCCCCGATTCTCCGTTGATTGGTCAGGGGAAATGTTTGTTATCGTCCTCGTACATGACTTGGGCAGCGCCGGTCCTTACCGGAGGGCGTTGGCTTCCAAAACTTGTCATGCCGATGATTTGACGAGCTATGATTTTAAATTATCATTTGGTTTACTATCAAAACTTGCTAAAGTGTTTTGGTTTACTATCAAAACTTGCCAAAGTATTATATTTGGCTTGCCAAATCTATGGCAATGTTTTTACCCAACTTTTAGTTTGCCAAATTTTTAGCATGATAAATTTTTGATGTCAGCCAAGCATGACCGGAGTAACACAGCATCCGGTCAACAGTCCTGCTCACTGCTTACGTGGCGAAACTGCTACCATGCATGGATCCGTGGGAGACGCGAGCACGAGAAGTGAGATAGCAGAACAGCATCAAAACTGCTAGAACTCAAAAAAGAAGCAACAAATCTGCTCTTTTACATGAGTTATTATGACAAAGAAACAGACTGATGACAATAATACAGTAATATTGAAGAAAAAACAGACTGCAGACTGATACAGGATTAGTGGCTTCTCAAAACATTCACATTAAGGCTCCTTGAATTTGTTGAATCAAAGCTTTTTAAATCTGAATCGCGTTTAGAATAGCCATTTTGCTCAAAAGCTAGAACAGGTCCAGACGTCCAGTTGCAAGTGCAACTCATAATTTAGCTGCTCAAATTGAAGCAGTGTAAGTGGCACTAGCCATGACAGCATTCTTCGAACACAGGGAGTACAACATGATGATAAGGCTGAACATGGCAGGACAGAGTACATCGATCACCAGATCCAATCATTTTAAATATTTAAATAGCAGTGTTACTCTCAGCAAAACTGGGGACAAAGTTTCGATGACAAGCCGTGAGCTTATCCGGCAATTCCGAAGCCGGAGGTTTATTATTATTACGCTACATAGATGGTACACCTGCTGCCCAAATCGATAAGCTTTGCTGACAAGCTGCTGAACTTTTGCCAGGTACGATAATGAGCATCGTACCTTCCATATCATGCAGCTAACCACTCTTGTTACAATTCTTCGTCGTTTGGTTATGGAACTAGAATGCCTTCTTCTCGTATGAAACCAGCCCATGGATTCCACCTTCAACTTGGGCAGCGCCGGTTCTCACCTGGTAAGGACGACCAACAAAGATCAAATCTGTCAGTATGCTTTTCCGCAACAGATGTTCAGCTTTTGGCTAGTAATATATGTTCTCAGAAAAATAAAGATGGATACAGAATTTCCAAAACAAGCAATTTTTTGGGGTTGGGGCTGGGGTTGGGTGGGGGGCTTACAAAACTCCTTGTCCATATCCAACCTAATCTCCAAATTGGTACAACACATTTTGACCTTTCTATGATTCATATGGATTAATATAAAGATCTTTATATTATTAAATAATCTACTGAACTTTGGAGCTGGTTCCGAAAATAAACCTACTTGTAAGTAGTAACAGAGGTTAACTTTAATTGTCAATCTTTCTGTAATCGAGCAAGATGAATTTCTCCAATCTTAGACAATTGATATTAAAATCTAAAACATGTTGGATTGTTGGAAGATAACTTGTGTGCAGCCTGAAAATACCTCTAATCTGAGTGTCTCTGATCGCAAAAGATCATGAGCTGACTGGAGAGAATCTGCACCAAGATCTTGGAATCCTTGCTTAACTGCTTGCATTGTGTAAGGAATGAACCTCAGTACAGAACCTTTGTCAGCCACTGCTCCAACAACGCCCTGCGCGACTTTGAGCTTGAGTGTATCACCAAGGTACCTTGCATCACTCCCTTTTGTCATGGCTTCAAGAGAGCCCATGCCTCTGTATTTTTTGACTCGACGGCCGTCCTAAATAGTAGAATGTCAAGTGTTATAACTCAAACATTTTCATGAAAGAGCAGATGAAAGTTTCATGTGTCAGACATAGAATGGCACAAAAATAACATAGAAGCCAAACAACGAGTTAACAACTTGAGAAACAACTTATGTGATAATTAAAGTACTAGAATTGACACACAAAATGCAGATGGGTTCTCACAGATGTTAATTCTAATTCTTTTTGAGGAAGTTCATGGTCCTAGCAGCCACATGCATCACATTGCAAAACTCAGGTAAATAGACATGGCCAGAGGAAGCCAACATTTTAGCCATTTTTACAATTATTATTTTTCAACATTCCTGGTTTGGGCCCACTAACAAACTTCCAATAGTGGAGTGAACGAGTCATAAAGTGTGGCATCATCCAAAAACATTTTTGGAGACTGAGTGCACTTATATAATTGTGTAGCTAATATAATATATGACCCCGAAACAATCAACTATAGAGATCTAGGAAGCTAGCCGCTAGTGCAAAAGGTCCAAATAAAAAAAATGTTGAGCTATAAGGTGTATTTGCATTTGATATGCTCCCTCAAACAAAATGGCAAAGATAGTTGGCTACTTCATAAGCAGTCAACACAGACTATAACAGGCAACATGACATTAAACAACAATACATACGCATATACTGACTACATCCCAAAATAAATCAACATCTAGAGTTATCGTAAATCAAATTATTTTAAGTTCGACCAACTTTATGTAGAAGGGTATCTATGACACTAAATAAGTGCACTATGGAAATATATTTTATGATGTATCTAATGATACAATTTTGGTGTCATAAATATTGGTGCTCTTTTCATTACATTTGGTCAAACCTAAGAAAGTTTTAATTAGGACAATTCTAGAAGTTGATTTATTTTGGGACTGAGGGAGTAATTTCAGCCTGAAATATATGATATTCTGGCAGCATGGTTACCCATGCACAATGCAAATATAGAAGAAATGCATCCAAGTGCCATTCAGTCATCATATAAACCACTTTCATTGCACTAGTTCTTTTATGCCATCTGATTAGACTATTGTTTATACATAAAGGAATATTTCATTGTAGCGGTCACATGGGCTTGACATCTGCATGTTCATGGCATGTGATCTTCAGTATGAATGGAGTCTCATGCTCTACATGGCAGTAGGGACTTTGACAGTCATCACCTAAGTCCAAAAGACCAAAGGGCATTCGAACATTCTGTTTATGGTAATCATATTAAACAGAAAGCAAAACCAGAACTTTAACCCATTTCAGAACAGCAAAAACATCAATATATATATATATATACATATATATATATATATACATATACATATATATATACATATACATATATATATATATATATACATATATATATATATATACATATATATATATATATATTGTGTATATTGTATACCTTGTACTCATAAGTACCAGGAGCTTCATGACTGCCAGCTAAAAAGCTGCCCATCATAACAGTGGATGCCCCAAGCGACAGAGCTTTCACAATATGTCCAGAATTTGAAATTCCACCATCAGCAATAACAGGTACACTGTGATCCTTGGCATAAGATGAAACCTTATACACCGCTGTTGCCTGTTCCACCAACACAAAAAGAACATCAAACACAAGCAGCAGGATTGAATTATTTTGTCTCTACATTATACCATAGGCAGAAAAACCCTGGGAATCATTTGTCTCCACTATCCACCACAAGATAACAAAAATTTAAAGGCTCCTCTCTATAACATGACTAGACTGCCCAGAATCCATGAGCAAATAACAACATTTCCATATATATCAGACTATACTTCAGGGGGAAATGCACTGTAGCACATGGGGAAAGCACTGTGCCAGCCTACCAGGTCTAGACAAATCTAAGACCATGATATCCTAAAGAAACATGGTACTCAACCTGCAAGAATATGAATGGAAGGAGACAGCACCTAATAAAAATTCCCAATGATTTTCAATGTCCTAATTACTTCATAAAGCTCAAAATTAGACCAAGCACCCATCAGTGTCTTCCAAGCATATGAAACAAGGACTACATATCCCCTACCTAGCTAAGAAAGGGAAAGTTAGTAGATGCTTGCACTGAATATAGCAAAGATTTCAGGATGTTTAGCAAAAAAAAACGACAAATTTGTTTCCACCTTGGTCATGGCCATCTAAGATAACTTCAGATCATAAGACAGCTACAGAGAGCAACAAAAAGAGCGTGCATGCCAAATGGTAAAGGATTCAGGGTAGCCAACAAATTTGACAGCAAGCTAAATGAAGTAAGCTGATGGTGATGCATTAGAAATATACTGAGAAAAACATGAGTTCATGCGGGTTTTAGCATTTACCTGTCCCCTTCCAACAGCACAAACCTCTTGGGTGGTACAAATTGAGCCAGAACCCATTCCAACACGCAATCCATCCGCACCAGCTTGAATCAAATTCTGGGCCTGCGCAATTGTCACCACATTACCCCCGATCAAATCCACCTCCGGATACGTCTTCTTGGCAAACTTTATCATATCAAGCTGGTAAACGGAGTTCCCCTGTGAACTATCAATCACGATAGCATTTGCCCCAGCCTTAACTAGCTGCTCCAGCCTTCCCTTGTCATCCTCACGGGTCCCAATAGAAGCCGCAACTACGAACTTCCCGTCCGCTCCAAGAGACGGCTTGCCCAGCTTCGGATAGCTCCGGATGCGCTCCACATCCCTGGCGGTGATGAGATCGACAACCTCACCATCGTCGGATACGAGAGGGGCGTAATCCAGACCCTCATCAGCAAGGAAGGCGGCTGCTCTCTCGAAGTCGAAGGAGGCGGAGACTGAGCGCGGTGTCGGTCGCATGTACTCCGAGACAGCGACAGGAACCTCGCGGGAGGCAGCATCTGCTGCCACAGCAACGCCGACGAGCCTGGAGAGCGAATCTCCGTGCTCGGTGACGAGGGCGTACTCGTTGCCAGCGAAGTCATTGAGCGTCGGGGCGGAGGACGGGGAGAAGAAGGGCACGGAGGAGACGAAGGGGAGGCGGCGGGACTTGGCGGCGCGGACGATGGCGGCCTGGGCGTGGGGCTCGGTGTTGCAGTGCACGACGGCGGCGGCGCCGAGCGAGGCCATGACCGCGGCCATGGCGGCCTCGGAGACGGTGTCCATCGGTGACGCGACGCAGGGGACGGAGAGCGGCACGCGGCGGGAGAGGCGCGTGGAGAGGTCGACGGCGTCGGCGGGGAAGCCGATGTACCCCGGCAGGAAGATGACGTCGTCGTAGGTGTAGGAGACGCCCTGCGAGAAGAGGCGCGGCGCCGCGAAGCCGTCGTCGGCCAGGTCGGCGCTGCTCGCCGCCATTGGTGGATTGGGGGGTTTAGGGTTTTTGGCTGCGGCGGCGGCGGAGGTGGCGGCGGGAGAGAGACGGGAATGAAGGGAGTCGTCAAGAGAGCGTGGCGTGCCCGCTGCTTGTGCTCGTGCTCTGTCAATGGATAGGGATTTGTTTGGCGGGTAGCAACGCGCGTGATGATTCGATGACAGGTGGGCCCGACTGTCCGGGCGGCGAGCCGAAACGTGATCTGGGCCGGGAGCCCGGGACGACGACAGAGGCACAAAAGAGCCCACCAATCTGAGAATGTCCCACAAAAAGAGATGATATAATTTGAGGGAATCATATGCTTCCATTGTCTTCGGCCACCATTTCGGTCAGATGTCAAAAGTAGGAGCAATCCTGTTTCTCTTTGTATTGAGCGGTCAGTTTGGGACCTCGATTTTGGCCCAACTGTTCACAAAAGTTGAGCCCGTTTTCGTGCACTTTAGTTCGATGTAGAAATCGGAGATTCGGAGTGGAATGTTTGCTTGTGGTTATAAGTAAAGGATGTTATGGAGCATCTTGGGCACCTAGGCTTTCAACCTGGTGCTCACTTCCTTTTTGTTTCAGCAATAGCACCGTGCTATAAAATTTTAAATGTACTCCATACCTTTGAAATTATTATAGATCACATTATCTTTATTATTAATTCAAATATCTTTATTTTGATCAAGCTTATAGAGTAATACTTTCACTTTTTTTGCGAGCCGAATAATAATACTTCCACTGTTCCAAGTAATAAGTCATTTTAGCTTTCCTAGATACATTGTTTTTACTAGATAAATTTATATCTTTAATTATACTTTTTTTAAAAAATATATATTTCATAATTATTGTACTTATTTGGTGTAATTAATGTTAGTAATTTATTCAAAGTTAAAATTATTTGATTTTTCTAGAAGTAATGACTGCATTCTTTGTTGGGACAGAAGGGAGTATAGAGTATTGTTTCCCCTAGCTTATAGATCATTTTAGTGTTATTCTAAGTTAATTTTTCTCATTACTCTGTCCAAGTTTTTAAAAAGTATCTCATAGATCCTTTTTTTGAAAAAAAATCCAGGTCAAATCTTTTCCTCTTACTTTGTCCAAGTTGTAAACAAGTTTACATCTATATGAGTTAAAAAAAATACACTATCAAAACATATTTCATACATAATTTAATTAAACTAATTTGATATTGTATTATAGACATATACTTTTTTTTTACGGATATTACAGACATATACTTGGTCAATCTGACAACAGTTTGACTTATCCAAAATTTAAAATTATACTTTTTTTTAACGGAGGGAGTACGTAATAGAAAGTTGGGGCCGGTTTAGTTCGTCAAAAATTTGGCAAAACGCTACTGTAGCAGTTTCGTTGTTATTTGATAATTAGTGTCCAATTATGGTCTAATTAGGCTTAAAAGATTCGTCTCGTCTATTTCGACTAAACTGTGTAATTAGTTTTATTTTTTATCTATATTTAATGTTTCATGCATACGTCCAAAAATTTGATGTGACGGGAAATCTTGAAAAATTTTGGGAACTGTTACATCCCGTGTCTCTCCCGATACTATCCATTCTTGATACGCAAGGATAGTGACGAGAATGACCATTTCGTCCACGCGTGAAATGCTGACTCCACAAGTTCAAACTTGTATCTGTCACACAGTCGAATTTGCCCTCTTTTTATTCCCCTTCCTCTCAAATCAAAAGAGCCCAAAGTCACCACGGCACCACTGGAGGGCCCACCAGCCCAGTCAGAGCCAGCGGGCCAGACGCATCACGGCCGTGCATCGCAGCACCGCCCAGCCCCACCTCCCCTCCCGCGGCCCAGGCCCGCCGCCACTGGCCCCACACCCCTGCCTGGCCCACACGAAAGCGATCGTCTCACCAACACCTCGACCCCGCACGTCACGTGCCCCACATGTCACTATCGCCATCAACCCGCAAGCCGTGTACGCCACACACGCCCACACCCACGCACACCCACACGAAGACGAAGCGGCGCGTCCGCGTATTTGAACGCGCACCTCTCCGGAGAATTTCGCCCCACCACCCAAAAGGCCAAAACCCGCAGCAGCCCGCATATTAAAAAAAAGAAAAAAAAAAAAAAAAAAGAAAACCCCCGCAGCCAGCAACAGAAAGAAGAGGAGGGGGTCTCTTCTCCAGTTCTCCTTGCTTGCGCCTCCCGTCTGCGTGCGTGCGTGCGATCGACGCAGAGGTGCGCGCGGGCGCTCGCACCACCCCGATCCGATGGCCTTCATGCGCTCCCACGTGAGTACCCCGCTCCTTCCTTCCTCTCGTCGATCCGCTCACGCTCCGTGGCGATTCGCGCGCGCTGTGGTGTAGATCCGTGTGGCTTGTGGGAACTGTTCGGTTCCGCCTCCGCGCGATCTGGGTGCGGTACTTCGTGGAGGGCGGCTGTCCCGGGTTAGATCTCCTTGGGAGGGTTTGATCTGTTCATCCGGATGTTCATTTGTTCTGACTGGAATTACGTTTATAGCTTCGTCGCCTATTAGCACATGTTTATTTGTAAAATCAAGTAGATATATGCAGTAAGTCGCTAGTAGATATTCAGAACCTGAGTTCGAGAATCCGTGCTGGAAATTGGCTTTAGCTGTGAAACTGGGGGATGGTGTGACATTGGAGTCGAGCTCTAAAAGCGGAAGTGAGTACACAGTCAAGACCCCACACTATTTTTTTAGTTATGAGTTGGGAATGTTCTTAGTTCATTCCTGTAAGGCAAGGAAACTTAGACTATCCGCACTCATGGTCCTCTATATTCATCCTCTATACGTCCTAGTCAGCAAGATTCTCTCCTCTATACTTAATTCTCCCGCACCCATCCATCCTCTATATCATCCTCTATCCACTCTATCTACTGTGGGACCCACTTGTCACTTTATCTAAATATATCCATGAGTGATCTAGTTTTGAAGGATTTATTGAGACGAATTTAATGGTGCAATCGAAATTTAATTTGGATTTTTGGTTTGTGAGTTATAGCATTTTTTTCCTTGGTTTAGGTAGTAGGGCCCGCCACTGTGCACTATAGAGTAAACACTGTTCTACTCTAAATATAGAGTAAGAGAAAGAATAGAGTATCGTTTTAGAGTATCCAGTGCAGCAGTTTTTACTCTATATTCATACTCTAAAGCTTTAGAGTATCATTTAGAGTATGCCACTGCGGACAGTCTTAGTTGGTGCCCGGACGAAATACCGTCAGTCTTGATAGTTCTCTGGTTAACATGTGCTGTAATTGACACAGTTTTTCTTTTCAAATCAGCCGAATCAATATGTGGCTACTTTGTCATAAGTTCTATGTGTTATGCTTGCTTGCATAGAGACTTTTCATTCCCCGGAGGGATGGACATTGTAGGTATAGTCATATTCGTGCTTCCACTAAGTGGAGATATTTGGAGTATGCCTGTTACACTGGACAATTTCTTTGATATCCTAGTCCTAGGTGCCTTTTACGTTACTGTGGGGACGGTGAACTGCTTCTCACACAGTCGGCCATCTAGATTGGATGCAATTGATTGAATTAAGATTAGCATGGATGATTGAGATTCTGTTAGGCGCTGGGTCTAGTCTAATCCTGTCCATTATTGTGCAATCACTGAACTGTTCATTGTCCAAGTGATTTTACATGTTACGAAGCATGGTTCCAATTTTCAACCCTGGATAGGGAGTATCTGGAGGGATTTTCTGTATGTCCATGGAATTTTGATTAGTCAAGATTGCTGGATAAAAAGTTTGTGTGGTTTCCTGTATGTGGAAGGTTGTAACTTTTATGGAATCGTGGCTACATAACTACAGTTGATACATTGGAAGATTGGAATGTTGTTAATCTTCTAGTTATTACTACTTAGCCATTATGTCTGTTCACAATCAAACAGTTCGTCTTGTATTTCAGTTTTTTAGCCTTGATTTTCTTTTAACATGTGCATAATTCTCTGCAGTCAAATGCATCTTCCGGCATGGGAGTTGCTCCTAACATTAGGGAGACATTTGTTGAGCTCCAAATGAAGAAAGCATTCCGATATGTCATCTTCAAAATCGAAGAGAAGCAAAAGCAGGTGGTTGTGGAGAAGACAGGGGCTACTACTGAAAGCTATGATGATTTTTTGGCCTCTCTCCCAGAGAATGACTGCCGATATGCGCTCTATGATTTTGATTTTGTTACTGGGGAGAACGTGCAGAAAAGCAAGATTTTCTTCATTGCCTGGTGAGATTCAAAATCATTTATGCATATATCTTTATTTTGTTTCATTCATGTTTAGCAGTTGCATTAAGCTGTAGTGCCAATACCAATGAAACTAAACTAGATCCCATAGAAATAGCTAAAGAGGTAAACTGTTGACGAGTTAGTGATTTTAGGATTCTATGTACTTACCAAAAAAAAAGCACTTGATGCTTAAAATGCACCAAGCACAGTAAACTTAACATGCTAATTATTTAAGTACTTCCTTACTCCTTTTGAACATTATTAACTCAGTATTGAACTATAAAGTTGGATTGGATCTTGTGATGTGATCTTGCTATGATAGCTCTCACCACCTCTAGTTTAATACTGGTTGCCTGGCAACCCATACTAGTTAGCAATTTAGCAGCTCTGGCCAAAAGGAATGACAATGCATGTGGTGCAATAGTTAGGAATATTCTTGGCAATAATTATTCATTCTTTTATGTAGATTCGGAGGTTGACTTTTTGGACTGTACTATATGTATCCTTATGATGTCTTCTATTCTTTCATGTTCAACGTAGCCACTCTGGCCTTCCTGCTGATTTCCTTCACCAAACCTTTTACCTAACCCACTATTATTCCAGGTCCCCATCGACATCCCGCATCCGTGCTAAGATGCTGTACTCCACCTCAAAGGACCGCATCAAGCACGAGCTCGACGGGTTCCACTATGAGATCCAGGCGACCGACCCATCAGAGGTGGACATTGAGGTTCTCCGGGAGCGGGCTCACTGAAGCTGGTTCGCCTTTGAAGGGACCTGTGGAGGGCTGTGAACCTTCGGTCAGATGCAAATTTCTATTATCAAATGATGAAGCTCCCGCCGTGGTATTTGTTAATAAGTTCCTGTAGCCTGGTGAAGCGTTATTGAAGCTGTATCAGTCGGTATGAGGTTTGGTTGTCGAGCCTGTAAAACGAAGCAAGATTCGCAAACTTGTTATATTGTGGTATTGATGATACTGGATTACTGGATGTGGCCTGTGGGTTGTCTGGGAATGGCGGTTTATGGTTGGTCTGGGTCTGGTGGTCGTTGTGGGTTGTTCGGGATTGCGTTTGATTGGTCTGGTGTCTGGCCCCCGGTTGATCTGATTGTCTGTATCTGTTAGATATTTACTTGTGCTAATGAAACCTGGTTCCAAGTTTCTGACCGTAGTTTACCCGTTGCTGGCGAATGCTATTGTGTTGCTGGAGATCGAGTTAAAACTGGGGGAAGCTTTATCCGTAGTTGTCGTGTTGGCAAACTTATTATTATTATTAGGTTGTCACATCATGGCTGCGGTTTTGCATGTGCAAATGGTTGTCGTCGCCTGTTACTTGGGTAGTCTGGCAGCGTTTTGCCCAAGATGAGGACTCGATCTGCTGATACTCTCTCTGTGCAAATGTGCAAATGCTTGAAATCGGGCGCCAGGCAAAGCTGCCAGTGCCATAGTGCGCAGCGCAACCATACAGCCCCCGTGTCGGTGTGCCGCCACCCATGCTAGAGCGGGCAGCAGGTGTTCAGCCATTCCAATCGCTGCTAACTAACCCATGCCATTAACATTTAACGCAGAGGTGATGATGATGATCAGACATCAGACTATCAGAGGTTGGAGATAGGCGTTACTAACAGAGAGGCTGGGGAACAGCTCTCAGGTAACGGATAAAAAAAAAGACGATGGTCTTTGTGTTACTGTCATAGCCATAGCTGGAGTATCTGTGTCACTATCATGGCCATAGTTGGAGTATCTTTTTTTTCAGAGATCATGACGACACAAATAAATACATACTATCAGGACGATTGTGGACTGTGGTTTGGTTCATCTAATCTAATGGCGATGGCTATGCTGAATGCTGATATGCTATGGCTTTTCCTGCGGCAGATCCATGCTATGCTTGTCATGACCATATATTATCCAACTCGTTGTTGGGCTACTATTCTACTGTAGTAGAAGATCTTGAAGAAGTGGCAAAAAGGGAATTTATAATTGGTATCCCTCCTGTGACAGTACTGCTGGTTTCTTTATCTCAACATCAACATCAACATAGCCTTTTGTCCCAAGCAAGTTGGGGTATGCTAGAGATGAAACTCAAAAGAGACAAGAAACAGGGAGACACGTAAAGGGACATAAAGTGCACAAGACAAATAAAAAAGGATTCTTGAGCTCTTCGATCATATGCTCAAATTCGAGGTTCAGTAGCCCCCCTTCAGTTCTTTGCTCCAAGAACTTTAAAGAATAGATTAAAGGAACAACCCAAAGCTTCTGATTAACGTTTGCGACAAAACGCGTGCATGACAGATATATGTGCAGCACTACACTAATCGTCCGAAGCACTACGAGCTATGCTGACAGCACGATAGTACATAGTAGAGTATATTTCCTCTATTTCTAGCTCAAAATACGTATCGATCGATGCGCTAGCTGTGAAATCTTGAAAAAAATGAGACTACAACACACCACAAGGTTAATTACACTGATGACGACCAGAATAAATTTAGCTAGCAAAGATGATAAAAGGCAACTGAGAACTTCTGAAGACCCTAACTTCGTTCACACTCTCACTCTCTCTGACTGCTACATCAGCTTGAGGAAAAGGAGGCATGAGATCGTCACCTTCCTCCTCCGTGTTCTGCTTCTGATGAGCTGAACAATTGCCTGGAAGCATCTGATGTCGCAGGGGATTCTGAGCACGCCCTTCTGATCATGTCCAAACTCCATGGCCGCGAGCTCCAGCAGCCCGGTGAAGTAGGGGTGCTGAAGAACCTTCCTGTGCACCAGAACCCTCTTCAACTCCTCACCCTCGCCGACGAGCACCGGGATGTGCCCTCGCTTCACTGACGCGCTCTTCCCCATCCTCCACCTCGGATCTGTGTTGTGTTCGATACTTGGTTATCTGGAAGCCCAGTGGTTATTCTGAACCCTCTTGTGTGTTTATATAATGAATGAATGCTTACTGGTGATGGCTGACGACTTTCGGATGTTTTCGGTGGATAAGATTTTGTTTATGCATTTGTCTATTGTCTGGTCCTGTTTGACCTCCTCTTGAGTAACCGGTGTCAGTTTCCTTCCTGACAGTAGAAATTGCCAACGGTGTGAGGACTAACAATTACTGATGGTGCAACGGTGAAAAAAATAAACGCAGAATAATTACCTAGAGGCATTTTGTTCTAACCCAAAACTACGTGTTCAGTATGTCAGGTTGTTCAGGCCGTTCTGCATGGACATCTCAATCATTCACATTGTACACCCATCGCCAATGTCATGGTAAGAAAATTTCTTCCCCAAGCGTCAAATTAATGCGATGTTTTTCATATGAATTGAGTTTTAAGTGGTTATTTTAAAATTTGACTTAATAATCAGATTTGTTTGTAGAGTGTGGAGCTCAGTATGTCAACTCTCGTACTTGTATGGATATTCCATCTCGAGAAAAGGTACCGTACGGATTCCAGAATGATTCAACAGTAACCCGCCTCCATCAAATCAAAGGGTAATTCAGTACAAGAAAAAATAAATTCTTTCCCAAGTGTACACGTACAAATTGCTAGCATTCGAAAGACTGATGTGTAATAGGATAGTTAAGATAAAGTATACCCAAACATACAATTCCTTAGTATGTGCTCCACGTCTGAAAACATGGTTTCGCTATATAGGTTTTAGGGCTAATTCAATAATGCCATAGCAATTTTGGCTAAACTGACTTGGTTTTCCAATACATATTTAAATATATCATTTTAATTTCTTTACTCATGCATTTCGAATAGAAAATTTATTTATGAATTACCAGCGACTATATGCCCTATTTTCAGATACGCATGTAGTTGTCTTAGGGCCTGTTTGGTTTGCCCTGTTAAACTTTAACAGGTGTTGACCATAGAGTTGACCATAGGGTATTCGGATACTAGTAATAAACTAATTAGACTTAATAGATTCGTTTCGTAAATTAATCTCAATCTATACAATTAGTTTCGTAATTAGTTTATGTTTAACACTCCATGCATGTGTTCAAATATTCGATGTGATAGGTGTTAAAAGAAACAAGGAGAACCAAACATTCCCTTAATCTCTCTAATGGACCATCTAATGCCAATATGTACCTTTCATAAGCGTTTCAACCATTTCTATATTACCAATATCAACATCTGAGCGTCTCATATCTGTTTTTAATCCTTTTCTTGTGATGCGGTAGACGAGACTTTTAATTAGGGTGATGGTTCCTTCATAAGTCATATTACCAGGTAAGCATTCTCTATTTCTCAAAGAACTGATAACCCCCATTTGGACTATGTCAAATATCAACTGACTTTCACACCACGGTCTGTATTGGGTTCCAATGGGCTTGAGCTTATTTTACCACATGATTATCTTTGCCAAATGTTACTTAGCCTTCCAATGGCATCATTATTGCATATAAAATTTGCCAAATTGATCAAGATATATTTTACTTTAGTATATCTAGTACAATTGACATTGGGGAAGAAGATTTTTCTTCCAAGTTTTTGATTTAATCGTACTACTAACGAATTACAGGTCATTTAGGATAAAGAACAAATAAATGAAATCACAACTTCTAACCTCTTCAGTATAAGCCTGAGAAGTTGTACAAGTGGAACTCTCATGCTTGATGATCAGACTAACAGGCATGAAGTCTCCAAAGACCCACAATTGTTTTGTTTTGTTTTGTCAAGATCTTTTGTTCATTTTTGTACTGTGTGGAAAACCATGATCTTTGAGTCCATTAACCACAAGCCACCGGCATCCTTGGCTCACTTGTTTTTAAAATAGAGGCTTATTAAGCACCACAGAAGTCCAACTGACTAGACTACACAAAATGTACGGCGGTGAGAATAGGGAAAACATCGTTGTCTAGAGCAAGACTACACAAGTCTTCCCGGGCTATCCAATTTAGACTTAGAATAAATGTCACTGAGATTGCTTGTAGCCAAACCTCTTAAAATACTCAAGTCCGAATGGCACAGGAAGAGTTATAACTTGTACAAGCACACGAGAGAGTGATAGACCATGAAAATATCCATATTCCAATTTGTCTTAGAATCGTTCTCACGCCGTGCCTATATATGTGCTCTAACTCCTATGGCGCAGGAGTGCAGGAGAGAGTGGAAGGCCACGGAATCGCTCCTTATTTTGATGTTAGGTATAGATATCTACAAATTTACCATTATATTTAAAGTTTTGTCCCTAAAAGTACATCTATAATGTTGAAATCATACTAGGTTTTATTGATACATTACATAATATTTGCTAAAAGTTGTCTCATGGAGACGGTGCTGATGTTCCAAAATGTTACTAACTTGTCACCGAAGGAAGTATTGGACATGCTCTCTCTTCTAGGATATAAATCATTTATGATTCACATCGTTCAAACTTTTATAGCTTTGAACATCAAAAAGAAAAAAACTCATAAGGCCAGTCTCAGTGGATGTTTCATGGCCCAGTTACTAACACACTCATATTTTAGAAACAGTGCAGAAGAGTTTTATCCCCATGAAACTATCTCTGCTCCCATAAAACTTTCACCATCTCTCTTCATCAATACAGTGCCATGTCAGTATATTTAATACTTATGAAACTCTCATGAAACCTCCATTGAGATTGGCCTAATGATTACTCATTCCATTTTAAATTATAAGGCATTTTGACTTTCCTAGATACATAGTTTTTTGCAATGCACTTAGATATATACTATGTCTAAATTCATAATAAAAACAAGGGAAATTTTGCCGTGGAGCATCGGACAAACGTGGTATTTGCTGGTGGATACCATCAACTTAGAAATATGTCTAGTACCATTATGAGATTGTGTTTCTTTACCACCAGACACTGTAGCCATTAAAATATTAAATTTTACAGTTTCAAAGTGAGAAAGGGTGGTGAAAAGACTATATTGCCCCTGTGGTCATCTTCCTCCTCCTGACTCCAACTGGTCATATACTCGTTTTACGATACTTGGCAACTTTGATTTTACTGTTTAATATCTGACCGCTCGTTTGCTATATGAACATTTGAACAAATAGCCAGAAGTACATGACATGTTTATAGTACTTTTGACAACAAATGCAATGATACATCTCACGTTAATTAACTATAAATATTTAAACAATAATATTGTTAGTCAAAGTATAAATACCAAAGCGATCAATTATTTGGAAAACCGAGGCTAGTATTTTGGATCAGATGGTGGACAGGTGGAGTACATACATGGCACAAATGTAATACGAAAAAGTTGCACATTGATAAAGTAGCGATCGAACTAGTTTGGCAAACCTCCGCTGTCCTGGTATGTAGAATCGTATAGGAGTGTTTGTATGAGCTGTGCATAAGCACAAAAACTGCTGTGGCAAACGGACACCGTCACTTTTGGACGCAGGAAATAATGAGGCTATTTTATAAGGCAAAAATGAAGGGTGTAGAAAAGTCTAGAAGATGAATCATGGAGGAATCAGGGCTGCTAGCTCATTACATCGTGCAGTCCCTTTCGAAAGCGATTCCCAATTTCTTGATTGGACTGAATGAAGGAGGGCAAATGTGTGAGTTCTTTGCTATCACCTTGGAATGGAAGGAGGAGAGACGACACAGAGCGACTAGAGAAGATATCAATATACTCTTTCCGTCCACGAGAATCTTGTTCCTTGATCACTGAATTAATTATTATAAGTTTAATCAGATCTATAAAAAACTACTAATATATAATAAAAAAACTATTGAAGTAATTATTATGATTATATTTTTGTAATAAATTTATTTGAAAGGTATAAATGTTTTTTTAATATGGAGAGAATACTTCTCTTCACTCACTTTTAGGAAACTAAGATCAATATTAGAAACTTAGAATGTACAATGTAGAACCAGATGTCCCATTGAGGATGTTCTTAACATAGAGGCTTGTTTGGTTATGAGTCGGACAAACTTGTCTGAACTAGACGTGTATTCTAGATGGTCAATTTTAGACGTATGAGGTTGAGATTATGCTTTGTGTGAGGAGCAACCTAAAATCCCCTTAAAACATGACCGATACAAAGGAAACTCCGAAGTGTACTTCAGCCACATAGCTTAAGTCCGCATAGAGTATTTGGACAATGTCCTGTTTGAATTTTCAAGAGTTTCACGTTCTCATATAATTTCACAGTCTCTTTCAGTGAAAGATTTAGAAAAACATGTTATCTTTCATCGCTAGTTTCTCCTCTTAAATTTTTATGAGTTCTAGTTTATTATAGGAGAGCCTACAAAAGTCTCTATGCTTCGAGTAGGCCTCTGCTCACTCTGCAGAGGTTTGGGCCCGTTTGGAACAAGAAATTTTTTTTTTCTATTTTTGTGTTTTTCCTGTGAAATTAAACTGATTCATGTGAAATTCCTATGCTATTCCTGTAAAATTGCTGTGTTCCAAACCTGAACAAAGCAATTTTCTGCTGAACAAATGCCCACGTGGAACATACTACGAGCCTACGACGGATGAAGAGAAGGTCAGAAGTACAGCACTGGTCATTCATCACTCGACCGTTGCCTCCGCTCCAGGCCAGCTCCCCTCCAGCTCCAGCCCTGCAACGGTCACCCGCCGCTACGCTGTCAGACACTGAGACAGTAGCAGTAGCAGTGTAGCACACTCCACAAGCTTCTTCTCTCCCAGCTGCAGCCCGGCCGCCTCCTTCCCTAGGATTCTCCTGCACCTTCCATTGTCTCCGCCGCCTATTTAAACTCACCCCCACCTCATCTCCCCTCCCAAGTCCCAAAGCAAAGCAAAGCTTCGAAGCATCTCTGCTCCTTTTTGCTTCTCTCGCTCCACATCCTCCCCTGCGACTTGAGGCAGGAGCCAGACGAGAAGAGAGGACATGGGGTTCGTGCTGGTGGTCTCTCTGCCCTTCATCTTCCTCTCTATCCTGCTCGGCTTCGGCTGCTACTTCCTCGGCAAGCACAGGGGCCGGGAGGAGATGCGGACCGGCGTCGGCGCGCAGATCTACGGCACGCCGCTGACGCCGCCCGGCCTCGTCGGAGTCTCCTCGCCGCCGCCTGAGCCGTTCCACGCCAAGAAACAGGGGCCCGAGGCCGTTTGATTGAGATTCAGACTCGACATTCGTTCTAGCTACTACTGCATATGTCTAGGTGGTGATGTTGGATTTATTCTTTCTTCTTTAATTTCGTCCAGGCCGTGTTGAGGGTGTAAATTGAGACCGAGTCTGTGCTTGTGTCTAAAGATTGTTCATTGTTCTGAGGGGGGAGGGGTGATGGCGTGTGGATGTTGTGATATGATTGCAATCACAGTTTATATCTCTGTAAGCAAGCGAAAACCAAATGCAATGCAGTGGAATGTCTTGTGTTCCTCACTGTCCTGACCCGTGCAGGCTGTATGCGTGTCTCAAGATTGCAATCAACTAATGCTGAGCATCTCCACCAGATCTCTTATGCTGAGCATCTTCTAATGCAATCAACTAATGCTGAGCATCTTCTATAAATTGTTTTAGAGAGAACTTTGTCTCTTTTATTTACGATGAGCAAGGAGATTGTTTTTAGGAGATCTTGTAAAAGTCATAGGTGGTAGGTGAGATAGGAGCACCTCTTGAAATGTTTGCGTCCATCTGAAGTTGGGCTGAGTGGATGGATGTGTACTGGGAACATAATAGGCGCAGCTATGGAAAACGTTTTCTAACCTTGTTCACAAGATAGGGAGAAAACCAAAATAGTGCATTACAATCACAAGTTACCAGGTCCATAACACGAAAATTTTCCAGATACCTGGAACACCAACCTGTTTCCAGTTTCTATTAGAACCATTTTAATCTTCTGACTTCTAAGTAAACAAAATGGTAAGCAATACTGAGAGAGCATTCTCTGTTACAAACTTACAATCAGAAGAAACGCAAAGAGAGAAATAAAACATGACACATCAAATCCTTTCCTCTGCAAAGCTTGCTTAATTGCTCTTAGCTTCTGTCTGAACTCTGAAAGTTGGGTGGATTGGATGGCAGTTCACAAGATAGTGAGAAAACCAAAATCACATGTTCAGTTCCTAGAACCAGGTTACCATCCGCAAAATAAACTGGGGAACAGACAGTAACTTGGAGATGATCGTGTGTGGAAACTAAGCAAGGACGACCATGAACAATCAGGACTCTCTCAGTTTTAAACCACAAGAAACACATTATCATCATATTTGTATCATCATAAATTCATAATACTGAGAGCATTTACTCTCTGTTACAATCAGAAGAAACGCAAAGAAATTAAACCATCCTTTCCTTATTATTATTACAAACAGACAAAACCCAACACCAAAATTCGCAGAACAAACAATTCTGCCCAGAACGAACAGTGCGCCCTTCGTCCAGCAATGTCACGGCGGTTATCAAGAACAAGGCCAAGTAGGCAAACGAGCACGTGATGATCCGATCCCTCCCCACCTGCAAGGCTGCAATCTTGGCTAATTGCAGAGCAGGAACCTGGTGAGCACGAGCACCCCGCAGGCGGCGGCGAAGAGCGCGAAGACGGCGAGGTCCCTGGCCTGCCACCTCCTGGGCCTGTCGGCGCCGCCCTTGGCCTCGACGCGGAGGCTCTTGGCCCTGCGCAGCGCGTCCACCTCCTTGAGCAGGTCGAAGTGGACGCCCTTGCCCTTGAGCTCGGAGACGCACCTGGCGAGGAGCAGCGCGTCCTCGCGCTCCCGCGCCAGCAGGCGCTCCAGGACGGCCTCTGTGTCGGACTTGTACCGCAGCGCCCAGAGCATGGCGAGCGAGGAGAGCAGCGAGACGAGGCAGGGGATCCAGGACCGCCTGCACGCCGCAGTCGAGGCGGCGGAGCCGGAGGAAGCGGAGGAGGAGAGGAAGAGAAGCAGGACGGAGGCGGCGTGGAAGGCGAAGAAGGCGCAGTAGAGGAAGGCGATCTCCCTGCGCGCGCCGTCGAGGCGGGCCTCCCGCAGCGCGACGCGGCGGGCCAGCAGGTCCTCCTCCTTGACCCACTGCTTGAGCAGCAGCCGGTGCGTCCCGCTCTCCGCGATCTGGCTCAGCGGGTGCTGCTGCCGCGCCTCCGTGACGACGAGGGCGCCGGAGTCGGCCATGAGCGTTGTGGTGGCGGCGGCGGCGGTTTCGTCCCGAAGGGGATCTGGAGGAGGGGAATTTCTTCGGGGTGCAAGTGCAACGGTCGGGGGAGGGCGCGTGGGCTTAAAAAAGGCTGCGGAAAAGTCAAAAGCGGGTTCGCGCACCTGAGCGGCGCAACGGTCGGAATTTTCTCCTCGGGCCGAAACATTCGGGTTTCGCTGTGGGCCCTGCGCCCCTTCCTGGTACGTCTAAGATTGGGCCACTGCCCAGTGCCAACTGTGGACAGAGATTTTGGTCCATTAGTTGGTGTCAGTCCGGCAAGGCACCGGCCCACTAGCCCACCGGCAGTTCTCTGACTCAAAACATTTCTGCAAAAACATGTCACTAGTGCAATGCAGCTACTTCATGTGCAACATCTCCTGTACTGCAGTCTGACATATATTGAGCTAACTCCAACTCCGTATCTACTTGCAGAGCTGGATTTAGGCTTCGTTTAGTTTCTCCCTAAAAAAATTACGCTATATCCCATTAAATGTTTGACACATGCATAGAGTATTAAATATAGACTAAAAAATAACTAATTGCACAGATTACGACTACTTTGTGAGACGAATCTTTTAAACCTAATTAGTTCATGATTTGACAATAAAGTGCTACAGTAACACATGTGGTAATGATTGATTAATTAGGCTTAATAAATTCGTGTCGTGGTTTACTGACGGATTCTGTAATTTATTTTTTTATTAGTATCCGAATACCGCATGTGACACCTGATGTGACACCCCAAAGCTTTACACCCTAAAACTAAACGAGACCTTATGTCACCACAATGAATTACTAAATAAAAACCAATGTAAAAAACATTATTATCTGATCAAACAGACCAATAAATGGCAAATGCGGAAGTGCAGAACGACATGTTTCACGCTGTCTTTTCTGCCTTCGCTCGTCGGTCTCTGCTTTAACTGTCTGGCTGGGGACCACATCATCGCCTGGCGCACCTTCCCATCCCGCTGCCTTTTCTGCCTCAGCACGGAGCACCGAGCGAGGAACTACAAGCACGATCGCTCGCCCCAGCACCTCTCCTCGGACAGGGTGCGAGAGCCTCCAAGGCGTGGTCGGCATCGTGCTGCTCAAGGCAACCATGGTTTTGGCGGTGGCACCAGCCAAGACTCCGACGAGGGTGGCGATCCGCAGCTAGGGTCCGGGTGGGGCCCGACGTTCCAGCAGGCACCGCATGTCGTCGTGTTCGAGATTCCCTGCTCGTTGCTTCCAGTTGTCAGTCTGCGGTCATTTGGGCCTCGAATGCTAAGGTGCAGGGATCATCAGCGGCCGACGTTAGGTCCAGCGACTTCTTCCAGCAACCAGTCGGCGGAGGGATTCCATGATTTCGAAATTCAAATCCCAAAGCCTCCGGAGATCGCGTCGTTCAGGCTGGATCCAATGCTCTGCTTCGTCGACCAGCCGGGTGCCTTGAGCGACAAGGGCACGTCGCCAAACCCAGTGTCCTGCTCGGATCTTTCCAGCGCGGAATCGGAAATGGCGCTGCTATGTGGCCATCCACCGACGTCGTGGGCAGCCCATCTGGTGGCTGAAGACCATGACATCACGGCGTGGCCCGCCACTCCGCTCGCCGTTTGCGGGGCTCCTATGGCCGCCACCGGAGATACGTCGTGCCCTTGGTTTGATGACCTTTCGGCGAGCCCCACATGGTCCAGTTGGGCATGGAACCTGGCCATGGGCTCACATAGAGTGGGCCGCTGCATTGGGAGCCGGACCACAATACGGGCTACTCTTTACTCGATCTAGGCTTGTGCGACAACCAAGCCCATGGAGTTGCAAGATTCTCAGCCTGTTGGGGACAACCCAGCGCCGACGACCTAGGCCGACGCCCAAGTCCGCATGTCGCCCGCTATTGCCGGTTCGTCTACAGTGCAGCCCGTCACCGTCCAGGAGTTCAACAACCTCTGATCTAGTTGCCGCCACGCCTTCATGTCTCACGCGTTCCGGTGGAGAACCTCGTCCCGCATCGCAGTGACGGGCTTGTAGCGAAGTCTGTCTACCACGACCCCAACCTGGAGAAGCAGGCCAAGCAGGTCCTGCTGAACAAGTGGCAGCCCTCAGCCAGTGCTCCACGACCGTCGCCAATGACACCCGACGCCTCCATCGCCACTCGTTTCCACAAGACGTTCCAGGACCCGCAGTCTTCGTCTAAGTGCGCCGCAATGCAGGAACTCTTCCCCATGCATGGTGCTCGCAGGAGGCGGGCAGCGACGCAGGTGTCTTGAGCACGGGTTCCCTCAACGCCACTAGCTCTTAGGTCGCACCTTTAGTTTCTTAGTTATAACAACGTTTGCTCCACTGCCCAACGGTGCCTTGTGTTCGTGTTGAACCCCTTCGCTCATGACACCTCGTCGTGATGTGATGTTGGGCGTGTAAACCTTCCAACTTCTTCTTAATGAAACACGTGCTACATACATTCTCGAAAAAAAAACAAGTTTCACACTCTAATCATATAATAATTGGTTGTCCGTATTAGTCTGCACCTAGGCTTGTGCAGTGTAATTTGTTCATGGTTGTGTGCTAGGCTCCTGTACAAGCTTGTACCATGCTCAAATTAAAGCATGGCTAATGCTGCATTAGCTAGTATGTTAAATTTGGTTGTATTAGATAACGCAGATTTGCACAAGTTGATGCCTACACAAAAATAATTTTTTTTCATCCTTTATACCTCTACTAGAAATATAAGGTCTCAACTAGAACATGGAGGTGACTATAAAGACAACAAAATATAAACAACAAAAGACAACTTTATCAAGTACGACTTTGCCTATGAAAAACTACCAAACACCAACACATTGCTTATGTTTACGCTGGTTTAGATTGTGCCGCGTAAGGTCTAATGCAGGCTAAGGCTATTACAAAACAACCAATTATACCCATATCTAGTATACACCTAAAAAATCTCAGAGGGTTTCGTCCACCCTATGTTTGGTGTGCATGCTCGCTACCTCGCACAACCGGTACTCCCTTTTTTCCTTAAAAAAACAACATGTCGGATCATTGCACGCTGCGCCACACTCGTGCCGATTGCCCCCCCCCCCCCCCCCCCCCCCCAAAAAAAACAGTGTCAACTGATAGTTAACCAATCAATCAAATATGCTGTGCTCCAGCCGTCGTGATCCATGGCCCCGAGGGACACTGCTGAGATCTTTGTTGCCGCCGCACCTGGACTCCAGCCAACCGGTGATATGTGTGCTCCATTCGCGTCGTCTGCAGCCACATACCTGTCCCGCTGTTTACTCAAGCCAGCACCATATTGTGCGTGCAGCATCCATGCATACAGTGCAATCGGTCATGGAGCACAAAACGCCCATCCATCCATCATTAAAAAGCAAGCCACACCTTTAGTTCTTGCCAAATTAGTTTATATATGCATCAAATACATGGCTGATGTTTCGTTTGAAAACTTAGAGTAGAACCCAAGCGAGTGCGACAGTGATTATACATTAAAACCTAAAATTATACGCTAAAATATTATAAATATGACACTCAAAATATCGTTTTTAGTAATGGTATTATGTACATGTCCAGAACTAAATTATTATGGTATTATTTTTTTCCTGTTGCAACGCACAGGCACGATCCTATTAAGGGGAAAACAGCGCCGACCTTAATCGTTCACGTCCGATACAAATCATCCTCCACTTGGAGCTATGAAAACCGGATCATGTATTTATGTCCAATATTATTTTTATTGTTTTCTGCAAATCCGTCACCGTCAGTGTCAACAAAAATTGTATAGTACCGGTGCAACGCACGGACATTTATCTACTGGGTTCAAAAAGTAGGCAGCACAATGGGTGCAATTATTTATTAAAAAACCCTCATGTGTTTAAAGCGTTAAAAACAAGGTACAGAGATTAGGGATACGACCTTGCAGCTGGCCACCAGAGAGTAGAGTATATCGATATGATTTTGAGTAAGACCTCCGAAATCAAATCAAATTCTACAAAAACCCTCACGATGCATCATTGAAACGGGACCATACTATCGTCGCGCAATAGTGACAAAGACCACGAAAGGCCTCCCTTTACACTGTGACACTGGAGGTTGAAAGTTGAGTCGAAAATTCGTTGCAAGTTTCATGAGACCCAAATACTAATAATCTTTGCAGAGATAAGAACCTAAGGTTTCCATTGATAATTAAAATGGACGACAAGCCATGTAAAAGAACAACAAAGACAATTCATGTACTTGGGGCCTCTCGTAAGCTTTACTGATGCCCGCAAGGACACGGAAAAGAGAAAACACGCATCCAGGCGCATGCATGACAGACACACATGCACGTCGAAGTCTCTTCCGCCGAAAGGTGAGTGGGGATTGGGGAACGCGTGCCTGGAGGTTCCACGATGCGTGTAGCGGGGGCCAGATCTGAGTAGCTGACGCTCCCAGATGCACTTGGGAAGCCGGCCTAGCCTACTCTCGGATCAACCCCTACATCCGTGGCAACGAATAACAGCGCACCAACGCTACACGGCAACAACACTAGCCCAGAGGCCGTCCACAACTGTAACAAGCCACATATGTAGTGCCATGGAAACAGCAAGACGTATGTCGCATGAAGCCAGCGCCAGTGACGGGTCCCCCGCTGGCCAGAGACACCACCAGCCACAGGCTCGACGCTAGCACCATGAAAAAGCTGCAGAACTGGCTTGATCCGACACAAATTTTGCTGATGCCTCTCAATCCCAAGGCAATGATGCTGTGATATAGATGCATGTCTCATTGACCTCTCTCCGTTGAGTGTTGGAGGATATAAATTAATTTAGCATGCACGCATGCATGATCGGAGTGTGATCGATCGAGCAGCAACACTCAGCTCATGTCGATAGTGTTTATTTATAGCACATAGGGGAGAGGGGCAAGGAGCAACGACAAATGATGATCTGAACCCTAGGGGCGCTTGGGTTGAGTACTCGGGAGGACGGGCGGTCCCCTGGCTGCAATTGTGGCCCACTCCAATTGACTAGTACAGTAGTGTTGTAATAGTGCTATGATACTTTTGTTTCAAAAATAAATAACAATAAAATTTACAATGGCACATGTTCACTATGCAGAGGCGGAACCAGGGGGCTAGCAGGGGCCGTGGCCCCATAAGCACAGTAGATTCATTTAAATACCTATATAAATATTTGTATTTATAGCAAAAAAATATTAATTTCACCTATTTTTATTAAAATATGATGATTTTGGTTAAAAATAGTGTAGATTTTTTTTGAAAATTTGTTGAAACTTATAATTATGTATATTTTATCATACTAAAAAATACGATCACATTTGTCCGACCCTCTTAATCAAAATCGCTGGTTCCGCCTCTGTCACTATGTGCTATAAATAAATACTATGGGCATGAACCTCGCTGCTCAATCTGTCAAGTGTCAATCATATACTCCGCTCTTGCATGTGTGCATGCAATGCTCATTTTATCATCCAACACTCAATGGAGAGAGAGGTCAATGTGACATGCATCTATATATATCAGCATCATTGCCTTGGGATTGAGCGGCATCAGCAAAACATATTCGGTGGCTAGCGTAGACTTGTAGCTCCAACAATTTCAAACCATGATCTGTGTGCTCTCTCTCACCACCATGGAGCCGTGTCGATGAAGAACATATCACTCCACCCAAACTTTACTTTTGCATACAAACATGACGCCATGACTGGAAACATGGCAGCAACCTCAGCGGACATTTTTGTGATCCATAGAGTTACTCGGTGGACCGGTATACCGGATTTACATGTTACAACCGGAGTGAGAGCAACCATGCTGCAACTGCTCAGGGTGGACATTTGAGTAATTACGTCCAAAACAACACTACTACGAAAACTATGTTTAGAGATGCCGCATTTCATTTCTATAGAAAGCACCTATAGAAATATGGTTATTTTCAAAGACCAACAGATAATATTCAGATATTCTGTCACCTCGATCAATGTAGGATGCTTGGTGATGTTGCACCGGGATTTCATAATCAACTGAGTAGTTCGTTGGATATTTCACTATGATAGGCATGCTAGGCTTTGCGGTCAAGCACGCCCATGAGGTCATGTTGCGTCTCTTGGGTGCATCGGAGCTAGAATTTCGAGAAACAGCACACAAGATCTCCAACGATAGTATTGGTTCAATTGCAGGATCGGGGTTCATGCAGCATGCCAACAAAAATGGTTGTATTGCCAAAGGAATCAAACACAACAGTAATCTACACACCCACTACCGTACTGTACTGAGTAAAATTCTGTTGTCGTAATGAATGTTCAACTTCCCAATGGTGTGCTTATTAAGATAGCTTGTCCAAGTACTGAACTCATTTCCTGTAATTTTAGTAGGCTTGATTTTATTTGGTGGAGTCTCTGTAATTTATTTTCCCCCTGCTGGTGTGGCTCCCAGTCTGAGTAAACCACTTAACAAGAGGTGTGGAGTTAGCTGCGATAAGGTATCCATGAGACTGTTCATAATTTGAATATGTTCTGAGACTCGTGGTACGTAATGGTAGGCACGTATCTGCTACAAATTACTCAGCCACATGCAGTGAGTTATGCATGAGGTTTAAAACAATTCTAATTCTGGGCAGGAGGAAGCGATAGAGGAATGACAACTAATTCTGGGCCGCAGCCGCCGCCCCCGTCGTCCACCACCGCTGGTCCCCCTCCCTTCTCCTCCGGCATCTCGCCGGGGGCTGAAGGGAGTGGGGATCCATTGTTTTTAATAAGTTTTTCCTAGTAGATCGAGTCATTAGGGTTAGCGTCTCTCCATGCCAAATTACTTGGTACTGGAGTTTTATCTCCTTCTTCTCCTCATCTCTGTCGACGGTGAAGGAGAAGGGTGGAATCGTCTTCTCCATGGCGGCTCCGTTGAAGATGAGGGCGACAACATCGGCGTCAGCATCTTCATCGACATGACGACATGGAGACTTTGGTTTCCAGACGACGGCATCAAGGCGGAGATGATGTCGCCGTCATGAAATAATTTTCTCCGGTCTTTTCTCCGTTTTGTTGTGGTTAGATCTGGCCACGATGAAGGACTAGGGAGAATAATTTTCAGATCAATCTTCCTCACTCTTCGGTGGCAGAAAGAAGAAGGAAGACACCAGAAAGAAGAAGTTCCTCAATTCCGCCTACAGGAATGTTGGCCGTTGTTCGTTGGGCATTTGTTCTCAGGCCATTTACCGAGTGTTTGCCTGTGCGGTCTTTCATACTGCAAAGCATTTAACAGGTTAGGTTTTGAGTTGTGCTATTCACAGCGTGGGTACTATTTTGTAATCCAGAGTGCTTGTAATGTGTTGATGTACCCAGCTATCATATAATATAATTCTTCTTTCGTCGCAAAAAAAAACAATTCTAATTCTGGCAAGTATAAATGTAGCAATGCTGCATTGTCATCTATCCTAAAAAAAGAATTCACAAACTAAAACGATGTGTTCCAGGCTTCCAGCTATAAATACTACCGACATGAACCTTGCTGCATACAGTCCCACTCTTTGCTCCTGCGCCTGTGTACTCATTTTATCCTCCCCAAACGCTCATCGAAGGAGGTCAATACGACATGCATGTGCTTCAGCAGGAAAAAGTCTACCAGACCCCCCCGACCTATCAAGGTGGTATACTTCACCCCCCAACTATGAAAACATCTATTTTACTCCCTGAACTTTTCAAAACCAGTTAAATTACCCTCAGGCGGTTTTGGATGACGGTTTTGCTACAGTAACAACGATTTTGCTACAATATTTTGTCTTTTTCTTTTTAATTTATTTCTGCTGAATCTTTGAAAAATCATAGTAAATTTTTACTATAGTTGAAGCAGAAAATAATTAGCCCACCATAAAAATTTCACCACAATTGAACCATAAAAGCTGCAGCTATGAGTTATTCCAATTAATTACAGATAAAATTGGATTTCCCAATTAATCTAAAGCTACAACAAAACTTTATAGTAAAGCATACCATATTATATGTTCACTGTGTAGATCTACTCATGTGGAGTCCAACAACATTGAATTTTATATTTTATGATTTTTCTGTGATTTACTATGATTTTTCAAAGATTCAGCGGAAATAAATAAAAAGTAAAGACAAAACACTGTTACTGTAGCAAATCGCCGTCCAAAACCGCCCGGGTAGGTAATTTGATCGGTTTTGAAAAGTTCAGAGAGTAAAATAGACGGTACTATAGTTGGGGGTGAAGTAGAACACCCTTTATGCGGGGGTCTAGACATTTTCCTTCAGCGTATCACCAGCTTGTTGAGATTGAGCGGCACCAGCGAAGCATATCCCGCAGCTGCCTGTTGCGGTAGATGTGATACTTTGCCACCATGGCCTCTGCTCGGTATCGTCTCCAAATCACATACACCAAGAACAACTTAATCTCCTCAAGCACGAATTCGCATAGAATCACGACAGAAATGGTTGCTCACTTGAGAAACACGGCAGCAACCAGGGAAGTGACTGTCGTGATGAAATGGGCCGATTTCAGTAGTGTTATCTGGTGGCCAGATATACCTGACTTGAGAGCAGCAGCAGCAGCAGCAACTGTGGAGTAGGATTTGCACTCTCTTTCTATCCTCACACTCTGGGTGATCTCGAGACATTGTAAGGACAAGGCAAGTCCATGGTCATTGACGGAAAACAAGCACCTACTGAAGTCTGCACTACCATCTGACGGCCATTGTGGTAGAGGGAGAAAAACCTCGTTTAGGGTACTTTTTCTGCGTCTAGTAAGCATGCTGAACCATTTGCATCTACTCAAATTACAAAAGCTTTAGTGTATTCACTGATATGCAGGCGTAATTTCTCTCCATCTTATTAATTACTAGTGGATATGCACGTGCGACGCATGTGTACCATACAATTTTATTCATAGTAGAAGTAAATTATTTATTTATAGCTATTCCTGGAATCGTATCTTTGAATCTCTTGCTGTAACACCTTTTTTATATATGTAGAGCTTTATTGCAAGCTGCCTGTGTAGAATGGAAGACGAGATACTATAGATATTAGATACACTTATTCCCTCCATACCGGTAATTCAAGTCGTTTTGGACAAGGTTTTAGTCAAATATTAGTCAAACTGCAAGGTGTTCGGTTCGAACCGTATATGAATACGCTCCGCTCCTGATATCTAGCAACGGATCGATGCGGATTGACCCTCATGGGAACCGGTTCGATTGGGTTTGTGGCCCATCGACCCTAGGGTCGACTCGAACCTATCGGCTATCGCTGCTCCAGTGCTCCCCGTCACTCTCTCCCCATCTGCTTTGGCTGAGTCGCTGCTGCCCTGCAATGTGCATATCCATCTGAACGGCTTCAGAAGCGGCCTTCCTCCGATTTGAATCTAGTTTTGCTTTGGCCCTGATGTGGTCGTACTCTTGGCAACCTCTTGTGGCATCTTCCTCGTCGTCACGGCCGGCGGCGACGAGCGGCGTTCGCTACAAGGAAGAGACGGAGCGGGTGATGCCGCTGATCAACGATGGGGCATGAGCATGTGGGCCATTGTGGCAGTGGATGGCACTGCTTTACACCGGAGATGGCTGTGTGTAAGCTCTGACCATCTGAACACGCAGCGACTACTAGAAATCCTGCTGGTTCTTGACATATACAGAGAGGCTTCCGTATGTATGGTTTCCGTACGATTAGGCCATGTTTAGTTCCCCCAATTTGGGGGCTTGTTTAGATTCCAAATTTTGGAACCAAAATTTGCATAGTAGATGTCCCGTTACACTGTAGCAATTTTGTTTTTATTTGATAATAATTGTCCAAACATTGATTAATTAGGCTTAAAATATTCGTCTCGCAAAGTACAACAAAATTGTGCAATTAGTTTTTTATTTCATCTACATTTAGTACTCCATATATGTGCCGATATTTTGATGTGATGGGAAATCTTCTTTTTGCATAGTGAAATTTGGGAGTGAATTTGGGTATCTAAACAAGGCCTGGGTCCAAAATGCACTATGCAAAAAGAAGATTCCCCGTCACATCAAAATGCCGGTACATGCATGGAGTACTAAATGTAGATGAAATCAAAAACTAATTGCACAATTTTGTTGTACTCTGCGAGACGAACATTTTGAGCCTAATTAATCAATGTTTGGACAATTATTATCAAATAAAAATAAAAATGCTACAGTCCCAAATAGTAATTTGGGTGTCTCCAAATTTGGTATCTAAACAAGGCCTAGAGTAGTGCGACGTATAGCGAGCCTGGTGCATCTGTTCGCGACGGCGGCGACATCTAGTTCGCGCTCAGCTTGCCCCGGCCCCGGGATCTTCTACTCCATCGGCGGTGTGTCGGCGCACTGCGAGGCAGGCTACCGTATGGTACTGCACGTAGTGGACAGACCAGCAGCGTTACTGCCTGCGAAGTTCGACCCACGGTTATCAGCGCGAATGGAGGAGGTTCGAACCATAACCCGCTTTTGGCATGAACGGGGCGGGGGGTCATGATTAGGGGCGAACCGAACCGCGCCGTTTGCAAGTTTAAACATTAGAAATATAAATCATGAATAACTTTTTAGTTGTTGAGTTTGAAAATGTGAAAACTATATTGTTATGTACGGCAATGTCTACAAGAGGAGAAACCAACAACGTGGCTAGTCTTGTCCAGCTTAGTCTCTAGATTGAGGTCTCTAGCGCATGATCCGATGGATCACGCATAGTAGGAGATGTGTCAGGTCGTGAGTCATATTGAGTCATATCAGGTCAGGAAAGATTAAGTTAGTTATTAGTTGTCCTATTTATTAGCTAAATGTTGTTAGGAGGATTTGTAAAAGTATTGGACTCGTTGCTTAATGAAGGAGCAGCCTGGGATTGAGATATCATATCTCCCTTGGGCTCCTAGCCCTCACTATTCACCGTCATCATGTTTTCGCGCTAGACCTAGCCCCTGGCGTCGAGCACGGCTCCATCTATTCGTCGTCGAGCCTTCAAGCCTCGATCGCCGATCACCCACCGATACAACCTTCGATCCTTAGTCTCTACCAACCTGGTATCAGAGACCATGTCGGCGCCGCTGCCATCCTCCGGCATTCCGGCCTCCACCACTGTGCCATTTGCTGTTGTTCCACCATCCGCTGCCTCCTCTTCCGCTGTGATTCTGCCCATCAATCCCTCTGCACCACCCGCCGCCACCAATGCTCTGGCCACCACAAACCCCATGCCGCAGGTCCCGATTCCACTATCTCTCATTGACACCCTGGCCGCCCTCACTACGATGATCCAAGGGATGCAACTGCAGATCAACGACATCTCCCTTCGTCTAGGGGCCGTCGAGGGACGTCTACCTGCGATCGGGCCGCTGTAGCTGTCGCACACCGCGCCGTTGTAGCTGCCCTATTCGGCGCCGCTGCAGCTGCAATATGGGCTTCCTGGATTCGGTGGTATACCAGCACTACCAGCATCTGGGCCGACCATCTCGGAAGTGCTGTTGTCACCGGTGGCTTCGTCAACTATGGCTGCGGGCTCCTCCGTGGCCGCGGGCTCCTCTGTGATCGCGGGTTCCTCCAACATGCCGACCACCAGCGCGCCGCTAAGGACGGGTCTGCCCTTCAACCAGATTCTGTTCCCGCACTCCCCGTCACCGGTGCCATCCTTCTCCTCCATCATGTATGGACCACCACCATCGGCGCCGTTGATGCATGAGCTGCCGGCCCATACCCATGTTCCACCACAGGCAGAGGGCGCCGGCGTGCCGAGATTCCACAAGCTCTCGTTCCCGACATATGATGGCAAGGAGGACCCCTTGGGCTGGCTGAATAGGTGCGAGAGCTTCTTCCGTGGACAACTTACTCATGAAGCCGACAAGACGTGGCTGGCATCCTTCCACATGACCGGCTCAGCACAACAGTGGTATGTCATGTTGGAGCGCGACATAGGCATGCCACCATGGGATCAGTTCAAGCAGCTTTGCAATCAACGCTTCGGGCCGGCTTTGTCCACTAACCACCTGTTAGATTTGGCGCGTCTTCCGTTCACCTCCAACGTGGACGCCTACATGGAAGCGTTCCAGGCATGGATGGCTCACGCGGGTCAGCTGCAGCCATTACAGCAGGCCCAACTTTTCACGGGTGGACTTCCGGAGTACATTCGGGTAGATGTGGAGCTGCACGAGCCGCAGGACCTTCACCGGGCGATGAGGCTGGCCCGCGCCTATGAGCACCGCAACCCGGTCCCAACATTGGCGCTACCTGCCCCTCCTGGCCACCAGCGCCGTCCCGGCCATGCAGCACTACCCGCGGCTTCTGGCTCCTCCTAAGGCACGAAGGCGTCTGCGGCCACTCCAGCAAGACCGTTCAAGTACCTCACTCCATCTGAGATGGCGGAACGCCATAAGCAAGGCCTCTGTTACAATTGTGATGACCCGTACATGCAAGGGCACAAGTGTGCGCGGCTGTTCTATCTCGAGGCCGCATACTACATCGTGGAGGAGCCGCCTGAAGATGATGATGGTCCTGACGCGCCAGCGGCCGACGCTACTTTCGACCCCAACAAGCCAATGATCTCTCTCGTGGCTATCGCAGGCATCCGCACCGAGGACACTATGCAAGTCTATGTGCAACTGGGCAATCATCAGTTCGTGGTGCTTCGTGATTTTGGCTCCACACATAACTTTGTGCGGGGCGATGTCGCGCGCCGCGTTGGGCTGCGTTCTTCACCATGCCTAGGCACGGGAGTCATCGTCGCCAACGGTGATAGGGTCGAGTGCAGCGGCTTGGCCTGTGACGTTGGCGTCCGCATCGCTGACGAGTTCTTCAGCGTGGATTGCTACATGATTCCGCTGGACAAGTGGGACATGATCCTCGGTGTCGCTTTCCTTCGACAGTTGGGACCTATCTTGTGGGATTTTGATGACCTGTACATGGCCTTCACCAAGGAGGGAGGCATGTGTTTTGGCGTGGCATCAGCTCTACACGGCATGACATCCCGTCTACGCGCCTCCAGGCCATCAGCCCTTCGGAGCCAGCCCTCCTTGACAAGCTGCTCGACTCCTTTGAAGATGTGTTTGCAGAACCAACAGGCTTGCCGCCGGCGAGGGCCTGTGATCATCGGATTCACCTTCTGCCCGACACCGTGCCCGTGGCCGTGTGGCCATACCGCTATCCCCAACTACAGAAGGATGAGTTGGAGCTTCAGTGTGAGGCGATGCTGGCACAAAGTATTATACACCCTAGTACAGCGGCGTTTTCAGCTCCTGTGCTCTTGGTCAAGAAGCATGACAACACATGGCGTTTTTGTGTTGACTACAGGGCCCTGAACGAGCGCACCATCAAAGACAAGTTCCCGATTCCTGTGGTGGAGGAATTACTTGATGAGCTCCATGGTGCACGATGCTTCACTAAGTTGGACCTTCGTTCTAGGTACCATCAGGTGCGGATCCATCCTGATGATATTGAGAAGACAGCGTTCCGCACCCATCATGATCATTTCGAGTTCCTGGTGATGCCGTTCGGCCTCACGAACGTGCCGGCAACGTTTCAAAGTTTGATGAACTCTGTGTCACGACCCTTCCTGCGCAAGTTTGTGCTCGTCTTCTTCGATGATATTTTGATTTATAGCCCATCATGGTCGCAGCACCTGCAAGATCTCAACACTGTCTTGACGGTGCTCCGGTAGCACCATCTCCACGTCAAGCGCAGCAAGTGTGCGTTCGTGACTTCGTCGGTGGCCTTCCTGGGCCACGTCATCAATGGCGAGGGCGTCACCATGGACGGCGACAAGGTGGAGGCCATGGCCACCTGGCCGCAGCCGCGCTCTGCTCATGGCCTTCGGGGCTTCCTCGGCCTCGCCGGCTATTATCGCCGCTTCATTCAGGGGTTCGGTGTCATCACAGCCCCTCTGACGTAGCTGCTCAAGAAGGACGCGTTTGTTTGGTCCCCCGAGGCCACGACGGCGTTCGATGCCCTGAAGCGGGCGCTCTCTATGGCGCCGGTTCTTCATCTTTCCAACTTCAAGCAGCCCTTCTTGGTCAATTGTGATGCGTCGGGGACAGGCTTTGGTGCGGTTCTTCACCAAGGGGTGGGCGCTGTTGCCTTTTTCAGCCGGTCCTTTGCTCAACGACATCTCAAATTGGTAGCTTATGAGCGTGAACTGATCGGTTTGGTGCAAGCAGTTCGTCACTGGCGGCCGTATCTCTGGGGTCGCCGCTTCACGGTCCACATGGACCACTACGCTCTGAAGTTCCTCCTGGATCAAAGGCTCTCCACTGTTCCTCAACATAAGTGGGTAAGCAAGTTGTTTGGTTTCGATTTTGCAGTGGAGTTTCGACCAGGGCGCCTCAACATTGTTGCGGATGCGCTCTCTTGGCGCCTGGAGGACGAGCAGTCGGTTAGCGCCCTCTCGGTGCCCACGTTCGACCTCTACACCGACCTCCGCCATGAGCTGCAGGAGGACGCGTAGCTCCGCTAGCTGCATGACTCCATCGTGGCCGACTAGGGTGCCCCGTGGCGCGTCGTGGACAGCCTTATCCTCCATGGCCGGCGCGTCTATGTTCCTGTGTCGTCTACTGTGCTGTCCGCGGTTCTGCACTTGGCTCACACCTCCGGGCATGAGGGGATTCAGCGGACCCTTCAGCGTCTCCGGGCCGACTTTGTCGTCGACCACGACCGCCGGCTAGTCAGCGAGTTCGTCTGCTCGTGCTCGACATGTCAGCGGAACAAGACCAAAGCTCTCCACCCAGCCGGCTTGCTCTAGCCGCTGGAGGTACCTTTCTGCGTGTGGGAGGACATCTCGCTGGATTTCGTTGAAGGGCTACCCAAGGTCCATGGCAAGAGTGTAATCTTGACGATGGTGGATCACTTCTCGAAGTACGCCCACTTCATTGCCTTAAGCCACCCGTACACTGCCATATCGGTGGCCAGGGCTTTCTTTGAGGGCATCGTGCATCTCCATGGCTTCCCAAGCTCAATCGTCAGTGACCATGATCCGGTGTTCACAGGACATGTCTGGCGTGATTTGTTCAAGCTCGCTGGGGTGCAGCTCAAGATGAGTACATCATTTCATCCTCAAACAGATGGGCAATCGGAGGCAGTCAATAAGATGATTGCCATGTACTTACCTTGCCTTACTGGTGATCGCCCTCGTGCGTGGCTCGATTGGCTTCCATGAGCGGAGTATTGTTACAACACCGCCCATCACTCGTCGCTGCGCACGACTCCGTTTCAAGTCGTCTATGGCCGCCCTCCTCCCGCTCTGGTGCCCTATACGGTGGGATCATTGCGTACTGATGCGGTGGATGTCCTTCTGCAAGATCGCGATGAGTTCATCGCCGACGTTCGGGAGCATCTTCTTCAAGCCCAAGCCTATGCCAAGAAGTACTATGATGCTCATCACCGCCTTCTGGAGTTTGCGGTTGGCGATTGGGTGTGGCTGCGCATTCTACAGCGACCAGCGCAGTCCTTACTTGCTGGTCCTCGAGGGAAGCTCAGTCCCCGGTTCGCTGGACCCTTCCAGGTCCTGGAATGGGTTGGTGAGGTGGCCTACAGGTTGCAGTTGCCGGACAATGCTCGCATCCATGATGTGTTCCATGTGGGCGTTCTCAAGCCCTTCCGCGGTGACTCACCCTCGATGTGGACTTCGGCTCTACCTCCCCTGCGCCACGGTCGTCTTCTGCTGGAACCAGAATGCGCCTTGCGTGCTCGTTGTTTCTACGGTGCGTGGCAGGTGCTCATCCAATGGACAAACCTTCCTGATTCAGAGGCTACTTGGGAGCCGCTCGACGACTTCCGTGCTCGCTTTCCCTCGTTTCAGCTCGAGGACGAGCTGTTTGTCGAGGGAGGGAGAGATGTTATGTACGGCAATGTCTACAAGAGGAGGAACCAACAACGTGGCTAGTCGTGTCTAGCTTAGTCTCTAGATTGAGGTCTCTAGCGCATGATCTGATGGATCACGCATAGTAGGAGATGTGTCAGGTCGTGAGTCATATTGAGTCATATCAGGTCAGAGAAGATTAAGTTAGTTATTAGTTGTCCTATTTGTTAACTAAAGGTTGTTAGGAGGATTTGTATAAGTATTGGACTCGTTGCTTAATGAAGGAGCAGCCTAGGATTGAGATATCATATCTCCCTTGGGCTCCCAGCCCTTACTATTCACCGTCATCATGTTTTCGCGCTAGACCTAGCCCCTGGCGCCGAGCACGGCTCCACCTGTTCGTCGTCGAGCCTTCAAGCCTCGACCGCCGATCACCCACCGATACAACCTTCGATCCTTAGTCTCTACCACATATGAATATATTTGTCTTGAAATTACTTTCATAAAAATATGCATACATCACTTTTTAATGAATATTTTTATAAAAATAAGAAGTCAAAGTTATGCTTTGGAGACCATCTTGACGTCCAAAACGACTTGAATTACCACTATAGATGGAGTATTTAGGAAATCAGCTTGACCTTTGTTCATGTATGGATCAAAAAACTATCACGTTAAGCTGAAGAAACCTTTGTGGCAAGCTGATACGAATCTCCTCCTTTGCTGACTGTTAAATAGCTATGTTTTCAGCCTTCCTAGCTTCCATCATCTCCAGATACAATGGTGTTGTTTCTGTTCATTTTCAGTCCATCACAGATAGCTTAGCATGCGCCCTCTGTCGATCGTCAAACCAAGTAGATCCTGGAATTTTAAATGGCAGTTTTGTTCTCAGGTTCAATCCCAGCAGCCTCCAGATTCGTAAAGAAACCAAGTGCCGCCTTCGGCCGCCCAGTCTGTGCATTACCATTAATCATCGCCGTCCAAGCCATGAGATTCTTTGCCATCATATTATCAAACAGCTCGCGCGCATTCTGCACCAGTTCACACTTACAATAGCCAGCAATGAGTCAAGCAGTCAAGGCATAAAGAGTCAGACGTACTGTACCCCCTCACCATGGATCACATCTCCAATGCCATAAGTAGGCTTTGCTCCATGGGTGTCTTCAATAATTCTGTCCGCAGACTCTCTGCTTACCACAAGAACCATTCTGATACCCATGTTGAATGTTCGCCGCATCGCTGCATCATCAATGTTTCCAACCTACAGAATATATAATGTGAATATGTTAAAAGGTATCTAGATCTAGGCAGAGATCCAGAGCCATGCAGATGCTAGAAATCATAGTTGAATCTCGTGGGCCATTTGTGCCTGCCTGTTGAAGCTAGTTGAAGATAGGAGGCACTTTCCATGACCCAGTAAAACTTTTTTGCCCTGAGTCCAGATGGAAATACTCTTGGAATATTGTCGGTAAATCCACCACCAGTAATGTGGGCTAGTCCTTTCACACCCCCTTGCTAAGAATCTCAAGCACCTTTTTTTCATTTCAAACAATTTCGATTAAGTTCCATAAAATTCTGAAGAAAATACGAAATATAGATACACATTAGCAAAACCAACCTATTTAATATAGATAACAGTTGGTGCCATTAGAGCTTCACGAATAGTAGTTGTTATGCCATCATTTCTTGGGAGCTGGTCACTCAAGGAAAGTCCGCTTTTCTCCGGTACTCTTGAAAATTAAGGATTTTCAGGCATCACTAACAAGATACATATAATGCCCAACAATACAAAGAGATAAGAAAATTTTTATAATGGTTGAAGAGACGATTGGAAGCGACTGGTGTGTCTATGGTCCGTGGGCCTAGAACATGAGAAGCGATAGGATGCGATGAGAGCAACGCGATGGAAAATGATTGGTGTGTCTATGGTCGGTGGGCCATATGCGTCATGTCGCCTCCCATGGTATCTCGAAATTATGGGGGATTAGTATACAAAGGGAGGAGTGGTAAATTCCTTTTTCATAGTTTTTTTAATAGAGGGTAAAAGGGTAAATGCATAATTGCAAAAGGAGTAGTTTAGTTGGGATGAATAATTGAAGTAATATAGTTACACTAACATTTTATTTCTAGGTTCATCTCTATGGCCGTGCTGCTTGCTAGCCCGTCCCATGCCTCGCGGCGGCGCCCTCGCCGGGGCCGCACGCACCGCCGCCTCCGCCTCTTCATCTTCCTCCGCCAATCCCATCACGTGAGCCTACAAGGGGCGCTGCTGCACTCGCGCGACCTCCCCTCCTCCATGGCAGGCTATGACTCCTGGCTGCGGGGCTCTAGGGTTGCGCGAGGCGGCGGCGGTGCCCGGCTCCCGCGGTGGCCAGCCTTTGGCGTGGACGAGCCCTGGCGGCTGCTAGCCCCTTACCCGCACCGCGCGCGAATCTATGTCTCCCTCTCTTCGATGTGGTGGCAGAGTCGGCCTCGACGACGGCCGCGCGGGCGAGCCGGCCGGAGACTTGGGGTCCGTGGCGGGCGTGGGCGAGGAGCTGGGCACCCTGCGTGAAGTGCTGGCTCGACTAGGCCGTGGAAGAGCCACCGCCGGCGTCGGTTGCCCCAGGGTTCCGATCTGGTCCTCGCCTTGCCGGAGGAGATGAACGGCGCCAGGGGCAGCCACCACAAGCAGCAGCATCAGGCACTCCTGATGCAGTAGGCGCTGCAGCAGCAGGTCATCTCCACGGCCGTGCTGCTCGATCTCACGCAGAGGTGTAGGAGGGCAGTAAGGTGCTCAATGCTCTGTATGTTTAATTACTGCTGTGGGGCTCAATTTGCTCGATAGTTGGATCCATTCGTGGATTGTCACTAGAGTCCTGTGTTGTTGATCCGTCATTTGTAGTCATAATGTGTTCCGAGCTGTTAACTGCAATGCAAACATATAGGTGATCAGCTGCCACCTATCTCTGGCTTGACACCGCCAAGGTCCAAATCAGTAATCACTGTGCTGCATCACCTGCCCTTCTCGTGATATCTGATTACTGTTTCGCTAGTGCTAGCTACCGATATTGTTCGGGGATTAGTAGTGTGCTATTTGGTCCTCTTAATAGGCTTGCTATCTGATTACTGTTTCATTGATGTTTCAAACAGCTCTATGAAGTTGCATTTCCTGATTTTTTCAGAACTGTGAAGTTGCAGATTTTGTCTTGTTAATAGTTGGAACAGGTACTGTAGCTAAGTTGTTATTTGTGCTTGAATGTTCTGCTTGGTAGCATTTACATGTATGGTAGGCATTGACTTGTGCTATTGCAGAATTTTGGATGGTCACTCTGTTCCAGTGTCATATGTATGGTAGTTCAGTGTGGGGTGTCACCAGGGAATCGCTGATTCTGATAAGAGAATAAAGAAAATGATTAGTGATTATGGTGAGGAACGTTAACATCTTTTATTTGATAATTTCTTTCACATTGGACTAATATTTTGACAGATTCTTCTATTGAGAATTTTTCTTCTAGCATACATTGATGATGAAATCCTTGGAATTATCTATCCTTTCAGCACTTATATGTTGAATTAGTCCATTGGCGGTTATTGCTTTTGTTATGCAGTGTGTGTAGCACAAGTTAGTTTTCTAATAAAGGAATGATAATTACATCATTATGAGTATCCTAGTTTTCGTGTGTAAATTGGTACCAAATCTTTAGCTTTTTTCACCTTTTCAATTCAATTGGCTGATCTTAAACTAAATCTCTATGTCTTTATACAGCAACTGAGCTAGTTACTAGATCAATTCGGGTAATGATGGAGTCTGGCTGTGAGGAGGTAATTACTACTGCCATTTCACATTCTCTTTTGGTTCCCAACATTCCAATTGACTTGTAAAATTCCTAGAAGTGAGAGCTTGTGATCTGTCTTTATTTTGGTATTTTCCATTTCTTTTTTTGTGTAAAAAGGGTTTATAACATCTTCAGCTAGAAAGATGGTAATAAGTTTGAGCTTAGACCCTAGATTAACATGCAGTTTGCATATGAACATCCTTCCCAAATGTTCAAGTATTTTACATCCAACTTGTACCTTCTGATCAGGTGACACTTGAAGCAGAAGTTACTAATAAGGGTGCCCTTGCTCTCTATGGTTGCCTGGGGTTTATCCGAGCAAAGATACTGTACAGATACTATGTAAATGGTATAGGCGACTCAAACTACTGTTTCCACGCCCTGATCCTGGCCTGCCTCCAATGATGATTGGCAATGACAGGGATGATCAGAAGATGGATTCTCCCTACTTGTGACAGAACCCTAATCAGTAGGTAGAATTGAGTTGACCTGGAATCCAATCATTTTTTGCTCTGTTTCATGCTTTGCCAGGTACTATGTAACTGTAACATTGTTGGTACTTCATATAAAATTTGGAGGTGTTTATTTCCTCCTGTTCTTTGATAAGGATGTATTTTTTTTAATCTTTTGGCTATCAACTTCACATCAAGGGTAAGACCGTGCAGTTCTTTTGCTCAATAAACAAAACGCATGCTGCAGTTGCTGTAGAGTTTAATTGTGAATATCGAAGGTCTCTGTCAACAATGGTTTTGATAAAATCCCAAAGATTGTGGATGGCCACAACCTAATCCTGTACAGGTCGTTCCTCTTAACATTCTGTAAATGAGCATACAACTAGCTGGAAATGTAAAATCAATGACATGACAACAGCGGGGGGTTGTGATGCTAAGTCCAGAAGCTGCAATAGTCCATTTGTCATTAAAAACTGAATTCCACGCCAACAGCTTGAAATATTTTCGTTAAGCTAATATTGTTTGAACAGCAACAGGTAGCAGCCAGTAGAAGCACTCTTCGAGCACTGGTTCTTCTAACGCTTCTTAATCTTGGCATTGTTGGCAGCGACCTCCTTTTGTAGGTCTATGATCTGCCTAGACATTGCTTCCTGATTCTCTTCGAGGATGTCAATCCGGCTATTCAGGTTATTGTTTTTCTCTTTGAGCTGCTTGATATCCCATTTGCGAATGTCTAGGTTCGGCGGTGGCGACTGTGAAATGAAGATGAAGTTCATTAATTAGAGGTACAACGAATAGGCCCTAAGAAACAACCGTGCAAGAAGATCCCTCGTAGCTTGACTCGCCGTCGCTCATATCTGAGGGTATACATCCGTTCACGCAGTCGCGCCACAGTGCTGTACTCAAGCACCTGCAGCACAACTCCTCGATCCGCAGGTACAGACACGGGGCCCGTCTGTACCTGCAGTTGCGGCACAGTTTCGTGGCGGCTTTTCTTTTTGTTTTGTTCGTGGCCGAGGACGGCTTCGCGGCGCATTTTCCATTGTTCGTGGCCGAGGTGGCTTCGCGGCGCCTCCTGGCTTTCTCAACTCGGCCTTCACTACCACTTTGAAATTGATAAGTCAAAAATATACAAGAAGGGTTAAAGAACAATTACAAGATCAAAAAAAAACCTACTGGATTACAGAGTGAATTCGCTCAGGAACAGGCTATCACTCTGTAACGTGTGTGTGTGTGTGTGTGTGTGTGTGTGTGTGTGTGTGTGTGTGTATTGAGTATATAATCACATTCAACCACACATATATTCTTGCATATGTATGTTTGTAGTATTATTTTAAGGCACGGCCATCCAAAATGTTGTCCATATGAAAATTCTAAGAAAAATGTGTTCCTCCATATGTATATTTGTAGTATTTTTTAAGGCACCGACATCCAAAATGTTGTCTTTATCAAAATTCCAAGATTTTTAGAAATTGTTGTAAGTTTTTGCAATAAATTAAATTTCCAAGATTAATTAGCGCTAATGCATGCATAATTATTAGAGGTCAAAAATATTTCATGAATTAATCAAACTAATAAGATATAGGTTGTAAATGATTGTTGCATTCATGCTACAAATAATAGACTCTGCCGTGTGTATGGGAAGTGAGGGGCAAAGTGGTCTTTTCGCTCGAGCTACAGTGCCCAAACTAACAAACTTCACTCACAGACCTGACGGAAGGTCTAATAACTAAGAATTTTTTTTTTCAGGGCCATATACCCAAATTCAAAAAAAGGGCCTGATACCTAAAGCAACTTTTTTCCAGGACCAAATTCCTAATTCTCCCCTATATATATGTGATACTGATGTTTATGGCTCAGTAACACCTCTCTCAACAATGAGACCACATCTATTAGAGCTTGCATGTGAGGAATGAAAGGTATCAGGAAAACAAATATAGCAGATATGCATTCAAAGACCTAAGGAGACATCCATCTGGTGCCTGGGAGTGTCGCTCACGGAGGAAACCTAGTAGACATAAGGTGCAAAGGTACTTGTGAGGTTTCGTCACACACTTGGAGTGCTCACCACGGTACTGCATTGGAAGGCCAGCACACCTCGAGCGTCCAGCACAGATCCCCGCAGCCGTCGGTAACAAGACACAATTTGCATGCGACGCCAGGGAAAAGGTGTTCTAAGGTGAAAAAGCACCTCCGTCCATGCTACCACGGCCTGTGAGTCTGCCACTCATCTGCCTCAAGCACAAACCTGCTAAAAAAGAGCAAGGCCAAGGCGCAAGGTAGGGGCCTTTTTGTCACGAACCTGCCCGTGACTGCATCAGCATTTGAAGGTGGCTAAGCAAGGAGGAGCATCGGCAGAGCGTGGGAAAGACGCAACGCATCTTAAGAAATCGTAGTTGGGCTTGGCCTGTTAGGTTGTAGGGGCTCAGCCCAGTAGATGAAGGCAGTTACGGCTATGTATAAAAGCTGTTGTAATGGATGTTGCCGGTTATACCTGAAATGTTAAACCGAATCCCCAACTGAAATCCTCTGTTATCTGTTCTTCCTCCTCTGAACTTTTCAAATCCTCTCGATTCTCTCTATACTATTTGAGATCGTGATACTTTCCTAGGTCCACGCAGTTCAAACCGCCTGCCGTGCTCATCAGTCATCAGCATAAGCAAGAAAATGCCACACCAGCTACAGGGACTGGTGAGCATGGCACAAAGGTATATATGGCCATGCAGCCCGAGCCCGTTGGCCCGGCCTGAAGCCCGGCGTTTTGGCCCGGCATGAGCACGGCCTGGCTCGGTGGCCAACGGGCCTGGGCTAGCCTGGCATGGGGCACCAGGCCATGCTTGGGCCGACCCCCCGGCACGTGGGCTGCCACGGCTCAGCACGACAAAAATAAGAGGCTTGGTGGCCGGCCCAGTGGCCAGGGAGGCCGACGCCGATCCCAAAGGCCAAAGCGGCCCAACCCACCATCCTAGCCTGCGCCCCACCCCGCTGAAAGCTCTATGTTTGGTGTTGGTAATTAGTAACAATGCCTAAGTGCTAATCACATGCTTGAGATTGTATGTAGAAAAGGGTGATTAGCACATAGCATGGTAAAGCATGATGATCAAGTGTGGATGATGAAATACTTACCATGATGATGATGATGGAAGTACATGCAATCCTATGTTGATCAAGGCAAATGTATATGCTAGGGTTCATGTTTTGGTAACCAAGACACCTAGTGGGTGTGGTTACATTATAGGATAGATAGCCGTACTATAAAGAGGGGAATGATGCGGCTATTGAACTCCTAAGTGCCTTATGCATTTGGATAGAACTAATAACGTCTCGAAAAATGATTATGAAAATGCTAACACACTCACACATGACGATGATCACTTGGTGGTGTTAGCACATTTACGATGGCGATGGAGTTTGAGCGGTAGAGAGGGTTTGGGGTCCTCTCTCCCTCCCGCCGAGCTTGCGAGGCGGGATTCAGGCGTTTTCGAGGAGTTGAAACACCTATTTTCCTTTACGCCAATGTCGAGTTTTGGAGGCGATGTCACATGGTGTTTCATGAGCTAAAACTTATGCTAAAGTGTTACACATACCTTGTCTAGCTCATAAGTGAAAGGGCGAAACAAGCGGAGCGAGAAAACGTTGCATAATCGCCAAATTATGGGCGACAGACGCTGCTACCCTGAGCATCAGACGCTACTGTGCAGCGTCTGTCGCCATACCCTAGTTAGGGCTTCTGGCGCTCGGGCGTCAGACGCGGCGGGGACGTGACCGCGACAGACGCCGTGCATGGCACTGTTGCCGCGTCTGTCGTGTGTTGCAGCTCGGGCGATTTCAGCGCAGCAGCGAGCGTGCGTCAGACGCGTCCCTCGGTCCAGCACTAGATGCGTCTGTCGGCTGGGCTTGCGTTTTGGGCTTTCTAGACTACGTCCATTGCGTCAGCAGACGCGTGGCCTCCGAGCGTCGGACGCGTCTGTCGCGTGGGCGCGAATTGCTCTGAGTTCAAACTGCCGAGACACGTGGCAACCTCTTGTGGCGTCAGACGCGGGCTCAAGGCTCATTTTATTTGCACTCTTTGACATACTTGTGAGCACTTTGAGCTAAGCAACTCCCCTCCCACTCATCTCTCTTGCTTCTTTGCATATTCGAAGTGAGATTGAGTGATCCGAGTGCATTTGCATTGTGAGATTGCATCTAGTTGGCACTTGGTGGTTAATTTGCTGCGGGATTCTTGTTTCTCTTGGTGGTTGCCGTCACCTAGACAGCTGGAGCTGCTTGGAGGCGTTGGCAAGAGTTGGTGATTGTTCTTGGCCACCTCCGGTGATTGTGAGGGGTTTGTGCCTACCTCAGCGAAGCGCCAAAGGCAACGTTAGTAAATTGCTCGTGTCATTGCAACCTCTTGTCATTTGATAGGTTCTTGTGTGCCTTTTGAGAGGCTCGGTGTGTGACCGATTAGCCACCGGACCACGTGGTGAAGAGGGACACAACGGAGACTAGCGTGCCAGCAACCACGTGAACCTCGGGATAAATCTTGTGTCATCACTTTCATATTGTGATTGATTGATCCCGGTGTTCGGTTGTCTTGGTATTTATTGTTGATCTTATTGGTTGGCTCAATACTTCGCCCCTCGGTGAAACCCTCCTAACTCAACTCCGCATTACCTTCTTAGTTACCTTTGCTAGAGTAGCTCTTTTGTGTAGCTTGCTAGTTTTAGTTGTAGTTTCCTTCTTGGTTTGAATTGTGTAGTTGAGTGCATATATATTAGAATTGTGAATTGGATAGGTGGCTTGCAAACACCCCGTAGGCTAAGCAAAACTCGCATCTCGCTATTTGTTATATTGATAAACTTGTTTAGCACACTTTGTGGGAAATTTTAATAGGCTATTCACCCCCCTCCCCCCGCGCGCAGTCACTCTCGCTCTCAGCTCTCGCCGTCTCATGCTCGCGCCGCCGTCGCCCGTCGCCCTTCTCTTGTCGCCGTGGACCATTGTCTCTGACTCCGGTGATCTCGATCCACATCTCGCAGCTATGTGAGTTGTGCCACTCCTCCGATCCTCCCTTCCCTTCTTCCCTCTACTGCGATGTGAGTTGTGCCACTGTCCAGTCACTCCTCCGCCACTCGCCGTCGTTGATCTGCTCTAATCGGTGTCTCTGTCTGTCCTCCTCACCTTGACCATTGTGATCTCTGTCACCGGGCTCCGGTAGGTAAATCGAAGAACCCTAACCCTAACCCTAGATCTGTCTAGTCACTCCTCAGATCTACTATTTTTGACATTTTTGTTTTGTTTTGGTTGAGCATTTCATTTGCAGGTTGGCGCCTGGTGCTGAGTCGACCTCCTCTAGCATAGACATGGCCAGGCGACCGCGCTTGCCGTTGAGGAACGGTGGTGGATGACGTGGTCAGAGCCAGCCGTCCGCGGTTGGGGATGCCGGGTTGGATCCCACCACCTGCAACAATGGCCCCTTCGAGGATGAGCTGGAGGAGGTAGAGGTCGATGATGACCTCCGTCAGGATGCTGCCGCTTTGTTCAGTGTCGATGCCGGCGACGGCCCCCTTCCTCCCATCGATGTCGATGCCCTCAATGGTGACGGCAGTGGAGACCGCGACACATACTAGCTCCACCATCACTGCCACTCATGGTACCTCTACTGGTGGTAAGCGCAAATCTGCTGTCTAGGTGGATTTTCATGAGATCAAAGATGCTAATGATGTGAGAATTGCTGCTATCTGCAAGATATGTAGAACTAGAATGTCTGCTAGATCTGAATTTGGCACTGGGCATTTGATTAGGCACTAGAGGTCTTGTAGGAAAAAACTAATCATGCTAATAGGGTCCAGTCTAGACTTGCTCTTAATCCTGATGGTTTGAATAACTGAACCTATGATCCTGCTGTTGCTCGTATTGAATTGTGCCGGTTGATTGCTAGACTAGACCTCCCATTGGGCATACATGACACACAGGCCCGGAAGGATTACATTAAGCGTGTTCATAATCCTTTGTTCAAAAGTGTGTCTAGACAGACCACAACCAGAGACATGGCTAAACTGTTTACTGAATGTCGTGATGTGCTTAAAAATTATGTGTTGCCTGGTACTTATTCTATTGCTTTGATTTCTGATATATGGTCTGGTAATGCTAAGGAAGATTATATCAATGTTGTTGCTCATTATGTTAGTGCTAATTAGGAGTTACAGAAGAGGGTTGTTGGTTTTAGGTTGATTGAAGTCAAGCATTCTGGTGAAAACATTGCTAAAAGAATTGCTAATATTGTTGAGGAGTTTGGTTTGATTGATAAGGTCTTTGTTGTCACTCTAGACAATGTTTCTTCTAATGCTAAGGCTATGGAGACATTAACACCTATGTTATTTGGTTACTTGGGCTCTTATCTTGCACCTACACCTTTTGATCCAAATAAGGTTAAGTATTTGCTTGTGCATCAATGTTGTGCCTATCAAATCATCAACTTGATTGTGAAATCTAGATTGAAAAGGTTGAAACCTTTTACTGAAGATGTGAGAACTGCTATTAACTTCCTAAATTCCTCTAATCAAAGAATTGCAATGTTCAAAGAATATTGTATTGCCAAAGGTGTTAGACCAAGAAAGTTTGGCTTAGACATGGATATCAGATGGAATTCTACTTACCTAATGCTTAAGCACTTGATCCCATATGAGAATATCTTTTCTGTGTTCATTAACTCTCATTATGGTTCTGAATTGTTGACCAGAAATCATTGGTATATTCTTGAAAAGATATATGGATTCCTGGAAATCTATTATGACTGTACTGTCTCTCTGTCTGGTGTGTACTATCCCACTAGTCCACTGGTTTTGCATCATATACTTGGGATTGTTGAACATCTGCATGATTGTGAAAGAGATCAAAATCTTAGATTTGTTGTTGGTCCTATGAAACTGAAATTTCTAAAATATTGGGAGAACATACCACACCTGTATTCATTTGCTTTCATTCTTGATCCTAGAGCTAAGATGAGAGGTTTCTTTAAAATTCTGGAATTAATTGCTGGGTACATAGGTACTGAGTACAGTGCATACTACGCTGATGTCAAAGCTAAACTTTATAAATTGCTTGACAAGTATGTTCAGAAGTTTGGTGCAGCTAGATCTCTGAGGGTTGCACAACCATCAGGGCATACAGGTAAGTCAAAGCAAGCATGGGGAATGATCTCTGGTGGTGCTGGATCAGGTGTTGTTGGTCCCCCTGGCCCTGACACTTCATCTTCATCTTCTACTGGTGTTTCTGAGCTATCTGCTTATTTAGACAGTGACTGTATCACTTCTTATGGAGATGACTTTGACTTGCTTCTCTGGTGGAAAGACCACAAGCTAACCTATCCAGTTCTATGCATAATGGCCAGAGATATTATGTCTGTTCTTGTCTCCACTGTTTCTTCGGAGTCCTGTTTCAGTTTATCAGGGAGGATACTTGAGGATCGGCGACGGCGCCTACTGCCAGAGAATGTGGAGATGTTGACCTGCATCAAGGTACTCTACTAACTTACTTCTGTTATTTTATTACTTGCTTCTATACTAATACTAACTAACTTGCTTCTATTATTATGTCAAGGATTGGGAACTAGGAGCAACAAGGGAACAACATGCAACTGAAGACACAGCGCTTGAGGAGGCATTTGAGAAGCTGTACATCGACGAAGAAGGAAGCGGCGACAGCAGGAGTGGTGGTGCTGCTGATGCTTCTAGAACTTAGTGCATGTGAGTGAGATGAGTGAGTGATCTTTTGGCTTTTGCTGGCCTATGTGCCTGTGATTGTGAGTCTGTGAACTGATGAAAGACTCACTGTAATTTTGGATTTGAGTGGCCATGACCTATGCCAGTGCCACTAGTGGTTTGTAAGACATTAAGACCTATGACTATGAGTTCGCTACACTCTTTTTTTCTTTCTACAGTTTCTTACAAGGGTGAGTTTTACCTAAAAAGGTTTTTAATGAGGCAGCATTGCACAGAACAGCTCAATTATAAAATTTGTCATCATATCTGCTATTTGTGTTTGAGTTACTAAGTTGTGTGAGTGCTGGTGCTGCAGTGCTGGTGTAGTGGTTGGGCACTTGCACTTAAGCATTTTGCCTTTTTAGTTCTCAGTCAGTTGACTCAGTTCTCACTTCTCAGTTGTGACTTGTGACTTGTGAGTGATTGTGACTTGTGAAATCTAAAATTTGAAGTTGTGATGTGAATGTGATACTGTTGAGACTTGTGAGTTATGACTGAACTTGTGAATCACCGGTGAATTTCAAACTATTAATGTGAAATTTGAAATCTATGAACTTAGCTAAGTTTGGTGAGGTGTTGCAGCTGTTATGGGCCACGGGCTGGCACGACACGTGCATTTTGCCGTGCTCATCGGGCCGGCCTGGCACGAAAAATGGCCTGCGGGCCCATGCCTGGGCTGAAGGCCAGGCATGAAGCACGGACAGGCACGGCATGAGCGGCCCGGTGGCCCGTTAAGGCACGACAGGTACCAGGCCGTGCCGGCCCGTTGTCGTGCCTTGCCGGGCCGGGCTAGCCCGTTGAACATATATACACAAAGGCCCACAACAAGATGTGATGTGGTTTGCTAGGCCACGAGTTAGCTTGGGTCATATTATTTTGGTTCAACTTTGTTAATGGATTTGCATACTCTCAAAAGAAAATCAACTCAAAAGTTCAACATGTGTTTCAGCCTACGGATCCTATGTATTTTCATATTAAATTATTTTGACAACTGATTACTGCAGTCTTATTAAGTGCTGAGCAGCCAAACGGGTCCATACGGTCGCGAAAGAAAGTGCTCAGCAGCCAAAGATCCGCATGATATGAGCCTCGAGAAAGATATACACACCTAATATAATAGCATGCATTTCTACTGAAATTCGAACCCACAGGCCATGGTCGGCATGCATGACCATCCATATAGATAAGCGGGCATATATATGCTTCTTTCAGTTCTTCACTCTTCGGGTTCGAATGGTGTGCAGAAAATCCGACCCGTGAGAAGAACTATAAACTACTGTCCATCAAATCCTATAAGCAACTATAAGGAGTTAAGGACATATATATGGTATGGCTCCAAATGACTTCAACTCCTATAGGATCGGAGCTAATGATGCCAAACATAGTAGCTTCGACAAATCGTTGTCCACTTTGAGTAGTCTCGAGCTCTAAACTACCCTGGCCCATCGAAATTACATGGTTTATCTCTCTCTCTCTCTTTCTCTCCTGCTTTTTTTACACTAATATCATGCACCACAAATGGATGGCACATGTCTGTGCATGCACCCAGTAGATTGAATGCAATTGCTAGCCCCATCCGAGCATAACATTTGCAAATAAATGCACTTCATTCACTGGTGGGCACAATTGTAGTTTTACAACCCCACACATATAAAAAACATCCAGGCGTCGAGTCCTCGGGACCCCTCCAATCTATTGTAATATACTTGTATTACTCTATCTCAATATTCTAGGCATACGATTATTTCGTTTCCACTCAGTAATTGATATTTATAAAATTTACAAGTTGATCGATTTGCTGGTTATGTATTTTTGTGAAAATATTTTTTTTGTTCAAATAAGAGCTGTTATCTTCTTAAAACGGTTGTTCGCATCTTGTTTTGCTCTCATTTTGTGATTGCGGTATATGTATGTAGTTTTTTCTTGCTTTTGCTTAGCTTGTGGCCAAATTTCGCCCCACCTAAAGAAATCTGGCTCCGACAATATCCAGTCAACAACCCCATTTTAGGGAATGAGATCCTCTGCAAACGGTTAAATTGACTTCTCTCTACAGTCAAGCATCTGTGTCGTTCATTTCTGATCCAACCGTGAGCCCACAAAACGCTGAAATCAAATTGATCTTGCTGGCCTATGGCCAGCCCATCTCAGACTCGTTCGTACCTTTTTTTTTTTTTGCAAAAGAGACTCGTTCGTACCTGGTGGACTCGGTCGTTGGTGATCAATCGGCGTTCCCCTCCACGCCCGGCCGCCACCGCAACGGAGTTCCCCTTCCCCACCGCGAGGCGGCCGTCCCCAGCGCCCGACGGGGATGAGTGCGCCTTGGCCGAACTGGCGGAGCAAGGTAACGGCGTCGTTGATGGGGAACCTGGCAGCCGGCGAGGGACCGCAGCGGAAGGCAGTGGCCACGCCCGGCATGAGTGGCGCGGACTCCGGCAGGGGCGACTTGGACGGCGACATGATAGAGTTGGTCGGCGACAACGACATGATGCTCTTGCTGCTACGGAACTAAGAACTTGAACACCGGACCTTGAAACACGTACATGATGAATTCATCAGAGCCGTAGCCGGGCGTCGACGCCTCGACAGCTGGGACCATGGCGGCCTCCTCCTCGTTGATCTCATCAATGCCGCGCGACGCTGCTCACAGGAGGTCATGGCCTCATGGGACTGGGACCACGGCGCAACACTGCTATGCCTTTGGCTTTCGAAATTGCTACTGTGCGGGCATCCATCCCCGGACGGACGACTCTGACCGACCGCGCCTCGCCTTATCCGACCGCTCCTCCACTCTGCTCGCCTGCTCATCCACTCTTCTCGACCGACCGCACCTCGCTCTGCTCGCCCGCTCCTCCACTCTCCTGTTGCTGGCACGTAGCGCTCGCGCGCCGCCGCCCCTCCCTTCCTCCCTTCCTCCCGCGACCTCCATGCCACCGGAGAGGAGGGTGATGGCGGTGGTTTCTAGCGAGCCGCCCCTCCCTCCCTCCCACGACCTCCATGCCACCGGAGAGGAGGGCGACACTGGCGGCTTCCGGCGAGCCGCCCCTCTCTCCCTCCCTCCCTCCACGACCTCCATGTCACTGGAGAGGAGGGCGATGGCGGTGGCTTTCTGGCGAGGTAGGTGGATCTGAGCCCTCCTCCTCTAAATCTGAGCTCTCCTCCTCCTCCCCGGCGAGCTCTGTTGTAGTAGCCTTGGTTTACTGTTGCAACAAGCAATTTTTCTTTGTTGTATTAGTCTCTTTTTTCTGATGTTGCATCTTGCATTGCGCTTTGTTTCTTGTTGTTGTAGTTGTGTTATTTTTACTGTTGCAATAAGCAATTTTTCTTTGTTGCATTAGTTTTTTTTTCTGATGTTGCATCTTGCATTGTGCTTTTGTTTCTTCTTACAATAGCTTTGTTTTGCTATTGCAACAAGTATTTTTTTCGTTGTTGCATTAGTCTCCTGATGTTGCTTTCTCGCATTTGTTTTTGTTTCTTTGTTGTTGCAGTAGATTTGTTTTGCTGTTGCAATAAGTATTTTTTTTCTTTGTTGCATTAGTCTTTTTTTCTGATGTTGCTTTCTCGCATTTGCTTTTTGTTCTGTTTTTGTTGCAGTAGCCTTGTTATGGTGTTGCAACAAGCAATATTTCTTTGTTGCATTAGTTTCTTTTTTCTGATCTTGCATCTTGTATTGCAATAGCTTTGTTCTATTGTTGCAGTCGTTTTATTCTGATGTTGCAGTAGACTCGTTCCGTGGTGAGGATGCGACGCACCTAGCGTAGACGCGGCGGGGGGGGGGGATCGACGGCGCGATGGGATGGCGGGGGGAGGGGCGGTGCGGCGGGATGGTGGCGCAACAGGAGGTCGGGCCGCACGCGAGCGTGGGACGGGCTGCCAGGATCGAAAACGAGTCTACTGTTTCCGTGGGGCGGCGGGCGTGGTTTCTTCCGTGGGGGACGGGACACTCTGACGCGAGTCTACTGTTCCATGGGGTTTCATGGGGAGCGGGACACTCAGACCTGTGCGGATATCCGTTAGGTGCGTCCGGACGCACTCCTACATCCGGGCGTCCGGACGCTAAGAGCGCCGTTTGGCTTTTCTTCCCTCGTCTTCTCTCCGGTGAACAGGCAGCGTTCTTGTTGGGCAAGCTCAGCTCGTGGAGGAGTCTGAGAATCTTCATGCCATCAGATTTCATTGGACGGCTCAGATGCTTGAACTGCAAAGGAAAGTCGATTTAAGCGACTGCAGTGGGTCTCGTTCCCCTTTTAGTGGGAAACACGTCTGATGAATAGAGATACCACCACGAGGCACCCGGTGGTAAGCAAAATTATCAATACTGATAAATAGAGATGCCAGTCACTTCTCTCTCCATACTAATCTGCCTGAAAAAATCATAGAATATTATTTTTTTGATGGAGGGTGTATTTACGTATAATTAATTATTTTTAATAACTTACTACTACATTGTTATTAACTGCTCAAGTTCTCAGTAGCCAAAAATCTGCATAATATAAGCCTGACAAAGATAATTCTTCGTACGGGTTATCTATTGTATATCGGCTCAACATTAGGTGGCACCGTACGAAAGCACATATAAGACAACATCAATATACTTGTCCTTATCTGTACCGCACGCTGTGTTTAATTCACATATGGAGTTCCTGCTTGTGGTCTACTCTATTTAATACAGCCCTATCTCTTGTTAGACTTTACGGTATATGTCTTTTGTAAGCACATGGACATGCCAAGAGGAACACGTACACGCGTACATATATATGTCTAGAAGGATTAGCTGTAGTTCTTGCATATAGTAGTTCTTTAGACACGTCGCTTCTGCCAATGTTATCTTTATTCTCCAGTAGGGTGGTTATTACATTATGTGCCTTAGGTACTGCCTTAGAATGAGCGGCATCAGGAAGAAACACCTAAGCCTAGGCCTGTAAAAATGGTCTAGCCTCAGCAGCTTCTTTGAGAAACTCAACCTATCTAGAGTATTGATGAACACATGCGGTTTGAGCCTGCTGGGTTACACGGGTTCCATGGTTTGTGTCTACCCAAGAGAACAGCCGCCTCCATCAACACGGCGCGTGCAGAGGTTCACGGAGGAGAGCAGTCATGCTGAAGGGTCCGGGGCGGCAACCTCACGAGCTCACCCTCGTCGGTCAGTGCCGAAGCAGGATCTTTGCCGTCGTCTCACATGTGCCATGCGCGACGTCGACTCAGTGGCTCTTCGCTCCTGCTGAGCAACGGCGGCCTACTCGCTCGGCCCAAGAGCTTCTTAGGATTGCAGCAGCGTGGATTGAAGATCCCTAAGAGCTTGTTTGGATGTCCATGTATTCACCTCAATCAATGTGTGTTGGAGTAATTTGGTGTGGAATTTAAACTAAATTGCAAACCAAATCACTCCAACACACATGGATTGAGGTGAATATATGGGCATCCAAACAAGACCTGAGGTGAAATCTTGCTCCTGCCATTTGTTCTATTATCTTGTTGTGGTGCTGGTGTGTAAATCCAGATCTCTGTCATTATTCGATAAACATGGAAGCCTATCATATCTGCAGCCTATCATTATTTGCAAGTGCTCATATGTGTAGATGATGAGAGCACTAGATCATCCTTTTAGACAATTCATGTGCAACACAACCGTAGTGCTAGGCGCAGCTAGCAACACAACCTGTGGCATCAGACCCATCTTGCACTCCACTGTTTTTTTCTTTTTTATTACCTTTTGTTTTAAGGGTAAGAGTGCACACCCACACAAATGATTGCACAGGGCCGGCACCCAGCAGATTTAACGTGATTGTTGACCCTAAAGCTAGATATCGAGCTGGCTCGGCTCGGTCTGGCTCGGTAGGATAATGAGCTGGCTCGGCTCGGCTCGTTATACCTAACGAGCTAAAAAGCTAGCTCAGCTCGGCTCGGGAAAAAGCTCAAGCCAGCTCGTTTGGCTCGTGAGCCAGGGACAAAAAAATGTAAAATGAAGACTACCATACATTTCAATGAGTCATATAACACATTTTATCCATCATACATGCTAACAGCAAGCATCATATGCATACACATGCAATAGAGTTCCAATTAGGTCCATCGTCCATGTCTCCATCACATATTCATCCATCAACTATCATCCATGCAAATTGTAAAGTATGACATCAGCTAGATAGGAAGGGCGCATAAACATAATTACATAAGTTAACATAGCAGAATGACACATTGTTGAAGTTCCGTCATTCTGTATTTCCATGCAAACACACAAAAGGCATGGTCAGTTAAGACTTCTCCTCCATGACAAAATGTTCCTCATTCAGTCCTTCTCCCTTTCCTAACAGTACATCAAACAACACTGTGTTAACAAGATGATAAGCAACAAGAAAAAAAAGAATGCACAAACTGAGCACATGTACCCCACTAGACACTAATTGCTTGCCACCATGCATTTTGGGAATTCAATAGACTCGACATCATCTTCATCATCTCCAACCTAAATAAAAATAGAAAAAATATTAGCATGTCACAAGACAAACAAAGGTGAACAGAGAGAACAAGTTATATACTTATATATATGAATCCATACCACAAGAGGATGATTGTTATCATCATAAGTGCAAGTGCCCCTTATCCAGCTAGATGCCCACACTAATGCTTGAACTGTGGCTGGCTTTAAAGTGCTTCTGTAGTCATCAAGAACTCGACCAGCATTACTGGAGGTGCACTCTGATGATACACTGCTCACTGGAACAACCAAGAACCTCTTTGCCAAGCTAGACACAACTGGAAATCTATGACAGTTCACATTCCAATATCTGAGTAAGTTGAAATGCTTATTATCTATGGGCTCATTTGGTTCATCTAGATAAATCAGTAGCTCAGATTTTTGAACTCTCTGTAACACTATATTGCAAAAATGACTGGAAATCACTTGCAATAGAAGCTATTGAGCTGGTTGTATCATGTGAAGCTGAGGTTGATTGCCGGTTCGTGCCATTGTCACCCATCTTTTGCCGATTTAATATCTCATACTTGTTATAGAGCCTTTCCAACTCTTTGGTGATGTCATTAATCTCAATTTCACACCTAACTGGGTCAAAAATATGTGCAAAACACCATTTAATGTACCTCATCTTGAACCTAGGGTCAAGAATTGTAGCAATAACCATAACATTGTTCTTCTCCTCCCAATATTTATCAAATTTGTCCACCATAGCAGCAGCCATACTCATCAAATATGTATCTCCAGGTTGCTGTGCCCCTATCAATGCCCTCTTAACTTTCACTACGTAAGGATAGAAACAATTGGCAGTTGGATAGAATGACCCAGAAAATGCAGTAGTGGCCTCTGCCATTGTTCCCAATAGTGGCCTAATTTTTTCCAAACAATACCCAATCTGAATTTGAAGGTATCCAAACATAGTTGGTGTCTACTTCTTCGTAATAACCAAATGCATCCTCATACTCAATTCATGTATCTAGCATTTTATAAGTTGATCTCCACCTTGTTTTGACATCCAGAGCTAAATCCCTTCCCACTTTGACAGAATAATTGTTGCATACTTTCACAAACTTATACATGCGAGATGGAGACCTCTTAAAGTATTTCACTGTGTTCCTCAAGCAAGCTATCAAATTATCTATTGGTTGGAGGCCATCATTAACAACCAAATTGACTATGTGAGCAGCACAACGAATATGAAAGTAACCAGGATCAAATACTGAATTCTTTCTAGCAAAAAGCTTTGCCTTCAAATTTGTAACAGCAGTATCATTGTTTGTAGCATTATCAAGAGTTATTGTTGTGACCTTGTATTCTATTTTCCATTCTACCATACACTCAAAAATAGCCTGAGCTATGACAACACCATTGTGGGGAGGATCCACCTCGATAAAGTTCAAGACACGACATTGCAAAACCCAATTCTCATCTATACAATTTGCCACCAAACACATGCACTGAAGGTTTTGATTTGACGTCCATAAATCAGTGGTTAAACTTATTGATTCTTCCTCTTTTAGACTCCTCTTGAGTTGGTTTTTTTCAGATTCATAAACCCTCATGCATTCATTTTTTATAGACTTCCTACCAATAAATTAATAGTTACCATTCATCCATTTCATCAAGATATTAAACCATTTATGCTCTACCATCCTAAATGAATACGCATGAGCAATTATCATCTTGGCAATCAATTCTCTAGTGTGCTCATGATCATATTTAGTAGGATTAACAACAAGAAAATTGCCATCATCTGGACCAAAGTTTAGTGTACCTTGAGCTTTAGCCTTTGCCAACTTGTTCTGATATTGTGTGCAATTAGCCAGGTGCCGGTTCAAAGTTGTTGTAGCACCACCTGGATGGTACACATAACTCCTATGGCAGAACTTACACTTTGCCTTTGTCTCCATGACACCTCTCTCCTTCTTGGATGGGACATTGACAACCTTAAAATGTTTCCAACAATTAGCCCTTTTGCCTCTTGCTATCTTGCACTTGGGAGACAATGTAACACCAACTTTTTTCCCTCCTGTCTTTGCCTTCTTAGCCTTTGATGCGCCATCATCAACCTCATCACCCCTCTGGCTTCCACTTCCACCATCAATTGTAGGTAGGCTTTCAGACATATCATCCATATGGTCGAAGCTGTTATCATCGCCCTCCTCATCTTCTGAAACTTTCTCCAATGGCTGCATAAGGAAACATACACACGTATTAATGTATAGTTGAACCATTGCTATTGCATTAAAAAAATAAGTATGACATTCTTAATTTTTGGGGATAAATTCATTATCAGGATACAACAACAACAACAACAACAACAACATAGCCTTTTGTCCCAAGCAAGTTGGGGTAGGCTAGAGATGAAACCCAAAAGAGACGAAAAACAGGGAGACACATAAAGGGACATAAAGGGCACAAGACAGAAAGAGGTCACGGTTCAGGCACGTTGATTGTCAGTCTCCAAGTGCTCCTGTCCATAGCTAAATCCTTAGAAAAATTCCACTCCTTAAGGTCTCTCTTAACAGACTCATCCCAAATCAGTTTAGGTCGACCTCTACCGCTCTTTACATTATCGGCCCACTTTAGAACCCCACTACGCACCGGTGCCTCAGGAGGCCTCCGTTGGACATGTTCAACCATCTCAACTGATGTTGAATCAATTTCTCTTCAATTGGTTTCACCCCAACCCTATTCCGAATATCGTCATTCCAGACTCTATCCCTCCTTGTGTGCCCACAACAACAACGCAACATATGCATCTCTACTACACTCAATTGCTGAACATGTCGTCATTTTGTAGGCCAACACTCAGCACCATCTAACATCGTTGGGCGAATCGACGTCCTATAGAACTTACCTTTCAGCTTCTGAGGCACCCTTTTGTCACAGAGGACGCTACAAGCTTGACGCCATTTCAACCAGCCGGCTGAAATTCTATGCCCAACATCTTCATCAATGTTGCCATCCTTTTGTAGCATCGATCCTAAATACCGAAAAGTATCCTTCTTGGCCACCACTTGCCAATCGAGGCTAACGTCTCCCTCCTCATGCCTAGTCACGCTGAAATCGCACATCATGTACTCGGTCTTGGTACTACTAAGTCTGAACCCTTTCGACTCTAACGTGTGTCTCCATAGTTCTAACTTCCTATTAACCCCTGCCCTACTATCGTCAACTAGCACCACATCATCAGCAAAGAGCATACACCAAGGGATATCACCTTGTATATCCCTTGTGACCTCATCCATGACCAAAGCAAATAAATAAGGGCTCAAAGCCGACCCCCTGATGCAGCCCTATTTTAATTGGAAAGTCATTGGTGTCGCCATCACATGTTCGTACAAACGTCACCGCATCCCTGTACATATCCTTGATGAGGGTAACGTACTTAGTTGGGACTTTGTGCTTTTCCAAGGCCCACCACATGACATTTCTCGGTACTTTGTCATATGCCTTCTCGAGGTCAATAAAGACCATGTGCAAGTCCTTCTTCTGCTCCCTATATCTCTCCATCAATTGTCGTAATAAAAAAATCGCCTCCATGGTCGACCTACCAGGCATGAACCTAAACTGATTTTGGGTCACATGTGTCACTCTCCTTAGGCGATGCTTGATAACCCTCTCCCAGAGCTTCATCGTATGGCTCATCAACTTAATCCCACGATAGTTAGTACAACTTTGAACATCTCCCTTGTTCTTGAAGATAGGTACTAATATACTTCTCCTCCATTCTTCAGGCATCTTGTTAGACCGAAAAATAAGGTTAAAAAGCTTAGTTAACCATACTGTCGCTCTGGCACCTAGGTATCTCCACACCTCAATGGGGATACCATCAGGGCCCATCGCTTTACCTCCCTTCATCCTCTTCAAAGTCTCTCCGATCTCTGCCTCCTGAATTCTCCTCACAAAGCGTCTGTTGGTATCGTCAAATGAGTCGTCCAACTCAAGGGTAGGACCCTCATTCTCCCCATTAAACAGCTTGTTGAAGTACTCTCTCCATCTATCCTGGATCTCCTCATCCTTCACCAGAAGTCGATCTGTCCCATCCTTGATGCATTTTATTTGGTTGATGTCCCTGGTCTTCCTCTCATAGATTCTAGCCATCCTATAAATGTCCTTCTCCCCCTCCTTCGTGCCTAGCCGCTGATAAAGACCATCATACGCCTGACCTTTTGCTACCCTCACAGCTTGCTTTGCAACCCTCTTCGCTATTTTATAGCCCTCGATGTTGGCTGCACTCTTATCATGGTGGAGACGCTTGAAACACTCCTTCTCCCTAATAGCCCTTTGCACCTCGTCATTCCACCACCATGTGTCTTTCGCTTCCCGTTTGCCTCCCCTACTCACGCCAAACACTTCCGAAACCACCTTTCGGACACATGTTGCCATCTTTAGCCACATGTCGTCGGCATCTTCTCCTTCTTCCCAAGGCCCCTCGTCTAGCATCCTCTCCTTAAGCGTTTGCGCTGCTTCCCCTCTAAGCTTCCACCACTTCGTTCTCGCAATCTTGGCTCGTTTGTCCCGGTGGACACGTACCCGAAAGCAAAAGTCCGCCACCACAAGCTTGTGTTGGGGGACAACACACTCCCTAGGTAACACCTTAGAATCAAAGCAAGCATGTCTATCCTCTCTCCTTGCAAGGATAAAGTTGATCTGGCTCGAGTGTTGTCCACTACGAAAGGTCACTAGATGGGATTCCCTCTTCCTAAAGAGGGTGTTCGCTATCAACAAGTCGTAGGCCAACGCGAAGTTCAAAACATCCTCCCCCTCTTGATTCGTACTACCATACCCGAACCCCCCATGCACCCGCTCGAAACCTACATTAGTTGCACCCACATGGCCATTGAGGTCTCCTCCTATGAAGAGTTTCTCGTTGATAGCACGGTACTAACCATGCTATCAAGATCTTCCCAAAACTGCCTCTTGGTGCTCTCGTTAAGACCTCCCTGAGAGGCATAGGCACTGATCACATTTAGAGCCGAATCTCCAACAACCAGCCTGACCAGGATAATCTAGTCGCCTTGCCTCCTATCATCAACGACTCCATCCTTAAGGCTCCTATCGATCAAGATGCCTACACCATTCCTATCCGATGTTGTCCCCGTGTACCAAAGTTTGAAGCCAGTATCCTCCACCTCCTTCGCCTTCTGGCCCTTCCATTTAGTCTTCTGAACGCATAGAATATTTACATGCCTCCTAATTGTTGTATCGACTAGCTCTTTTAACTTACCCGTTAGGGACCCTATGTTCCAGCTACCTAGACGAATCTTAGTTGGCTCGGCTAGCTTCCTTACCCTTCGCACCCGTCGAGGGAAGTGCGAAGACCCTTACTCATTTTTCACTACACCCGGACGTAGATGTAGCGCGCCACTAAGGTTGCGATGACCCGACCCTTGCTCATTTTTCATCGTACCCGGGTCACTATACGATGCGCCACTAAGGGGATGACGACCCGGCCCTTGCCCATTTAACACCACACTTGGGTTCCATGAAAGTGGTTGTTTTTTACTGTTAGTTCGCCAGACCTTAGCATACCCTCCTCCTTAACCCGGGCTTAGGACCGGCTATGTTGAGATGACTCAAGAAAGTCTTCCAATCAACATAGGCGGAGTTATTCATTATCTGGATAGCAATAATTAAATAATCTAGATAGCAATAATTAAATAATCTAGATAGCAATGATTTCTATAATGGCATCACCTACAGACCAATCAATGAATCAAGCAAATTCACCATTCAAGTCTGTACTGTATGAACTACTATTTGGAAATTAGATAACATAGCACCACGTCCTTGGACAAAGTGGGATTCGATGAAGACCGAGTGCTAGTTCCTCGTCCATGAAGATTACTCGACTCCAAACTTGGAGGACGCGGCGATGCATTATTCTCGCCCTCCATGGCCGTCGCTGAGGGCCTCGAGCACAGCAGTCAACATGTCAGTAGCACTTTGGCAAGAGGAAGATCTAGATTCTAGAGGAAAAAGGAGAGAGGAGTGACTGAGTGAGGACCAGAGCCAGACCTGCTCATGGACTGACGGACCGAGAGGCGCTGGTCGCGGCATCGGGCGTCTCGCTCCCCCATCATCGCCGCGGTTGCGTGCAGTCACAACTCGCGAGCTTGAGGTGGCCAGGTGCCTGATGTGCTGCTGTGCGTGAGCCACTGAGGAGGCTTAGGGTTTTTGTTCTAGGGTACCCTTTGTTCTCCTATGTGCGCTTGGGCTGGGGGGCTTGTGGGCTGTGGGCTGCGGCCTGCCGCCTGCAGCAATGCTTGGGTGGTTGCGGCTGCAGTCCTGGAAGTGCAGCTCGTTGAGCTCACGAGGAGCTTGCGAGCTAGCTCGGCTCGGCTCGTTATCCTAACGAGCTAAAACCTTGGCTCAGCTCGACTCGTTATCCTAACGAGCCGAGTCGAGCCGAGCTACGAGCCGAGCGAGCTAACGAGCTTCGAGTTTTCCGTCTAGCCTTAGTTGGCCCCATCGACATGTAGGGATTTGCACCTATTATATAAGCAGAGGAGGGCACAAGCCCACATGCACAACCCTCACATATATCCTGTTCCTCTTTCTAATCAGCTTTCCCATGGACTTATCATGCATGGAGCGAGACTTGCATTGAGAGAGCATGGCATGGGATGGGAATGAGCAGCTTTGGGAATGAGCCTGGGACTGGGAAACGTTATGTTGCAAAACCTCCATGGATGGATGAGGGATGGCCACCAAGGCTCATCTCCAGCAGTTCCCCAATACTTCTCCACCAATAAACAGGTATTGGCGTAGTCCCATTACCAGTTTTGTGATTATTGGGGGAATTGCTACAGCAGTACCCCAATATACCTCTCCCAATATCCTTCTGTCAAGTGGAGCCCACACGTCGGTATCGTCTCTCTCAACATCTCTCTACCCACTGCAGCTATCGAGATCCATCGCATCCATCGCACCAAGATCCATCGCATCCATCCGAGGTGCTTATGTGCGCCAGCTTCCAGCACGGAGCCATCGGCCGCAGCGGGCATGGCCACGCTCTTCCTCCACTCTCGTCCTCCCTCCTCCTCCCTCTTGTAGGCCACCGCCACTAGTGGTTCGGGAGCTCAAGGCCGCGACTTGCCTCCTTGGATCTCGAGGCTGCGGCCTGCCATCCCTGCCCCCCGCCATGGCCTACCATCCCCGTCCCTGGCCGCCGCCTGCCATCCCCGTCCCTGGCCGCGTATGCACAGAGGAAGAAGAAGAGACGAGCGACAGTTAGTATGGGCCCCACTGTATTAGGGGAGATGCAACTCCCCCTTCATGAGGGGAGATGTGTTGTTTTTTGGTGGCCACCAAAAAAAGGGGCCATATTGGGGGACTGCTGGAGAGAGAAAAAGTGACTATCTCCCCCAATATAATAATTTTATGGGGATGAGGGGTGGGATTGGAGGACTGCTGGAGATGCTCTAAGGCCTGAGTTGATGCGATCAGTGATGAGTGAGCGAGATTTACATCTTCGGATCCAGATATTGCAAATCTGGTGGGAGTTTATCCCCTGGTCTGCTTCATCTAGAACCTATCTAGCTAGGTTCAGTCGTTCAGGTCCTTGGTGTAGCACACAGCCATAGCGAAATGTGACATGTAGAGCAATTGTACCTTGGCCTTGTTTGGAATGAAGGAACTTCAAAGGAATTTTGTAGGACTGCTGAACCTCCATTTTTCTGACGTGACTATGTGTTTGGTATGGAGGAATCGGTAGAAAACTTTCCAAAGGAACGGTGAAGAAGCATGTACTTTTGGGAGGAAAACAAAAATGAGCTCCAAGCAAAGGGGAGACTTTAATTTCCTATGGCCATTCGCCCAACTCACTCTCTAAACATTCTTAATATTGCGAGTGAAGCTTTCTCTCAAAACGAAGTGTGATGAGAGATAACTTGCCTGTTGCATCAAACGAAGCGATGAGATGGATATAGGAGTATCAAGTTTTGTACGCTTAGGTAGGTATGGCTATCAAAGCTAGTGTTCTAAAGTACACTGGCTGTCAACATTACATGGTATCTCTCTCTCTCTCCTTTTTTGACACTAATCATGCACCACACATGGTAAAAATTTCTCGCCCAGATTATACTTCTTCATATATGTCTATGTTGTGCCCAGCAAAGTCAAATTTGCAAAAAAAAAATTGCTAAAGGCTTTCTCATTCAGAAAATAATTGTATATTTCCCTTCATTCTCTGCTCAAATGATTGCTGCTTTTGTGAATTTCATTATTGTGGGTCCTATTTGTGCTCAAATAAGATTGTTTTAGGATTCTATTTAGTTTAACTAATGAATCACATGCAGAGATGTCTGAGTTTTAGGCATCCGACGTCACAACTTATTCGAAACCTTCTCAAGTTTTTTTTTATCATAGTCTCTAGACGTGATAACACAACGCCCAGACAAGTTTCATGAATTTCGGACTTCGTTCGGATTTTTTATAATTTAAATACACTTTTCGCGCAAGTTGTTCGTCATGTTACATCAACAAGACGCTCGATATTTCATGTGATTTTCTGGATACGGCCTCAACATATACCAAATATGATGAATATCATTTTTTGAACCAAAAAAATCCATTATTTTATAAACCTGCAGTTCAAATTTGAGGTATGCAAAAAATTCAATGAAACAAAAGAAACTAATGAAATATACCAAAAAAAGGTTAAAATTATCCCAAATTTGAACAAGGAGTTATAAATGATGTTGGAAGGCCTCACAAAAAAATAGGGCATAAAAAACAAAAAAATAAAAATCTTCCCCGAGTGCCAGGACTTGGCACTCGGGGAAGAGGTGCTTCCCCGAGTGCTAGAACAGGACACTCGGGGAAGCCAGCGAATTTTTTAGCTCTAGCCCGCTCAGCCCAGCCCACTCCCGTGATGCAAATTTAGATGGCCCAGTGCTGGCCGAAACAAAAAAACCCTATCGGTAGTCACACACATCCACATACCCAGCCGCCACACACATCCACATCTCATCGCCAAGTGATGGCCGCCGCCGCATCTTGGCTCCGCCGCCGCGGCTGCCGTTGCCGGCGTGCTTCCCGTCCCTTGCCGTCACGGCTGCCGGCCCTGTGCGCCGTCGCGGCCGCCGTCCCCGTGCCCCGTTGCAGCCGCCGTCCAGGCCGATGTCCCTGCTGCTCGCCCAAGCCGCCGTCCAAGCCGGGCTGCTGAGAGGCCGGTAGGCACCGAGGGGATCCCATTCTGCTGAGACCTGAGAGGAAGGCAGCGACCATCAGAGAGGAGTAGCAGCCTGCGGCCCTTAGGCACGTACCTAGGGGATCTGCTAATCGACAGGTCTGAACTTGGAAGCAACGACTTTGGTGAGGATCTCATTATACAGTTTTTTTTTTTACTTTTCAAAGTGTGTGTTTTCTTCTTACAAGTGCTGATGTTGGATTGGATGCTTTACAATAAAATCCCCTGATCCATTGGAACATATAGGGGAGCTGTCCGCATGGTCTTGTAGAGAATATCGTATACATATTTTGTAAACTGAAGGGTCAACTATTGGGCTTATACATTGCTGCTAGAGACTTGTTTTGCTGTACTTTTAAAACTGACAAAATTATAACTTGGTAATCTTGCAACAAGGAACTAGGACATAGGATCAGATGTTCGTGTTCCCTACCTCCATTACTCTTACTGCTTCTGCCTGTGCTATGTAATTTTGATTTTGTCAGCATTCCTTTATTCTGGTATATGGTCAGCATCCCTAACTCCATTATTTCAAATGCATCGGCTAGTAGCTTGCTAATTAGAACATGTTTTATTTTCACTTTGCTTGATGAAGAAAGCATGATGCTTGTCCTTACAGAAATAAAGAATTCTTGATTTTGTTGTTATCAATTAATCATAGCAGTGAACATATTGGTATATACTAATCAAGTCTGATGTCAAGTCTGATGTCATCATATTGAACTCTGCTTGCTGTATTACGTGAAGGTAAAACATGGATAAATCATGCATCTATATTTAGGTCCATTTATACGGGAAATGCTAGCCAGGTCATCTATGTTAGAGAGGTTGCATTCGTGCTAGTCACTTCGTGCTGAGATGTAAAACTGAAATGTAAATCGGTCGCTATAGTGGCTTATAGCGACCCTTTTCCTGATGTTATAGATTGGCTATGGTATAGTGTCGTCTGCAGGCCGAGGTGCAGCAGCTTCGGGCCGAGCGGGAGGCTGAGCGGGCCGAGCAGGAGGCCGAGCGTCAGAGGACACAAGCTTTGGAGGCTCAATATGAAGGTTTCCTCAAGTTCATGCAACAACTTGGGGAGCAACAAGGTTGGGAGATCCCAGCACAGCTGCTTGCACCACCACCATCGCCGCCGCCGCCACATCATTGAGAATCTACTCCGGTGAGTATGAGTACGGAAGCTTAGTATCAAACATAGTGTGAGCCTAAGGCTAGAATTGTTCATGTGTGAGCCAAAGGCTGGATTTATTCATGTGTTGGCCTTCGTGCCGGAAATGTGGTTGTCGGCCTTCGTGCAGACTTTTCTATTGCAGGTTTTGGAAACCTCCCCGTGCAGGGGAGGTGCTGCCGAAATTTCTAACTTTTCTTTAAACTACTTACATCTTTATCTTGCCACTCACACGTAATCCGCTCTCTTTTTTGCAGCATCAATCGGGGGCGGCGTCGAACCATGTCAAAGGGTCGCCGGCATCGTACGTCGGGCCATCCGCACCTGGACCGTCGCCGGGATCGAACGCTGGGGCGTCCCTACCCTCGCCGGCATCGCACGTTGGACCGTCGCCATGAGCTGCCTTCGGAGTCGTTTTCAGTATTGAATTGAACTTCTGAACTTGGAATAATGTGTCACTTGAACGCGTGGTTTGTAATATATTATGGATTTTGTACAAATTTGGTCGCCTGTGATATATAAATATGGCTTGTGATATATTGTTGTTCATTTATGCTTTGCGATATAAATATATGCATTGTTGTTTACATACAAAAAATAATATTTTTTACAAATAGCTTCCTCGAGTGCAAAAGGCTAGGCACTCGGGGAATAAATTTAAAAAAAATAAAAAAACAGGGCTCTTCCCCGAGTGCAAACTGCTAGACACTCGGGGAACTTTTTTTAAAAAAAACAGGTGGCATTCCCGAGTGCAAACTGTCTGGCACTCGTGGAAGAATTTTTACAAATAGCTTCCTCGAGTCCAAAAGGTCAGGCACTCGGGGAAGAAACTTTAAAAAATAAAAAAACAGGGCTCTTCCCCGAGTGCAAACTGCCAGACACTCGGGGAATTTTTTTTAAAAAAAACCAGGTGGCTTCCCCGAGTGCAAACTGTCTGGCACTCGGGGAAGAATTTTTTTTTAAAAAAATATTCTTCCCCGAGTGTTGCACTCGGGGAAGAAAAGAAAAAAAAGCAAACAGCGTCGACCGTTGCCAACGGCGTCAAATGTTCCCTGAGTGCGCGCACGGCACTCGGGAAAGTCTTCCCCGAGTGCAAGGTTCTTAGCACTCGGGGAATAATTCTTTCCCGTGGGAGGAATAGCCGGAGGGTCTTCCCGAGTGCTGCAGGCACTCGGTGAATCTCATGTCTGCTGTAGCGGTGGATGTCGGGCTGCTCCAATTGGAGCCTGGGTTCATGTCATTGGTGTTCCAATCCAGAACCATGGCGCAAATGTTGCGTGCAAACCCCTTGTACTTCAGAGCCATAGTAACTCTTCTTCATGGTCTCATATCTAGCTTATGTGGAATAGATTAACAGTATAGAAAGACTCATCACATGCAATGAAAAATGAGAGTCGTCTATGGCTCTGGCCCATCTAATAATGGAGGCGCACTCACACAATCGAAGGATTATTAGAGTGCAAAGATGGACCAAAAATTTAAAATTGGCATTTTCTCTCCCTTAGTAGCACACATAATGCTCTTTGTGAAACCATTCTTCACATTCATGATGTTTCATAAAAGAAACATAAGAGAAATCAAAAAAGAAAATGAGATAACTAAAGTTCTCATGCAAGGTGCGTGGAGGATATTGTGCATTGGGATTTCGAATGAGCAGTAAGTCACTTGTGAGGTTTTCTCACATAATGGCAGTGCTCACCTCTCTGTGTAGGCCTTTGTACTTCACACAAAGTTAGAGCGTGCAGAATAGATCCTAGCAACCAGCATCCAAAAGACATGATATTCTAGCAACCAAAATTTGTCAAAAAAAAAACACTTTTCATCCTAGCAATTAAACTGATAGTGAAAACTAATCTATATGCCCCCCTGGGGTTCCTTAAATTACTGAGCGCATAGGCGGTTATTTTGGGTGGTTATCCGGTCATCAACCTCATTTTAGGGCAATCCCAACCCTCAAATTATCTACCGATTTCCATAGTATTCTTCATATCACTAAAAGACCACTGCTAGAAACTACTCCATACAACATTTCATTTGTGGACCCTTATTAAAATCCAACCAACCAATCCAACATTTCAGCCGCGGCTGCTGGGCACGTTGTGCCATGCCGCGTGCGGCCAGTGAGGCGTGGCACGTACGTGTGGCGGTGGGACACGCCTTGTCGCTGGGAGTTGCATGGCCATGCAGCGTGTGGGAGGTTTGGCAGCTGGGCATCCCGGACCATGCAGAGCACAGGTGGTGAGGCGTGGCACGTTCAGCTGCCGAACGCGCCAAGTCGACAGGAGATGCATGGCCATGAGTAGCATGGGGCACACGACACACAGACAGCGAGATGCGCCAGCATAGGCGGGAAAGCACAGCACAAGTTACGGCTGTATGTGGGATGGCCGTGCCGACAGAAGCCACAGGGCCTTGCGAACGGTGACGTGAGCACACGGTGTGGTGTAGGCGGTGAAGCGGCGTACTCCAAGCACGGTGTGGAAACCGTTTCCTCCTCATGTATTGGGACTGCCCTTAGAGGGAAACACCTCTAATAAATAGAGATACTAGAGTCGTTTCTCTCTATATACTTATCTGTCTGAAAAATCATAGAATTAATATATCAATATTTTTAGATGAAAGGAGTAAATTTGCATATACTTAATTAATTTTAATAACTTATTACTGCATCCTCATTAACTGCTCAAATGCTCAATATATAGCAAAAAAATATGCATGATATAAGTATGACAAAGACAACTCTTATACATGTTGTCAATTATATTGGCTTAAAATTACGTGGTAATGTACGAGAGCATATACATCAATATACTAGTCCATATCTGTATTTTTTGAGGAAACTGTCCAATGTATTGCACGTTGTGTTTAATTAATTCACATATGGATTTCTTGCTTGTGTGGTCAGTGGACTGCTCTATTTATATAGCTCTATCTCTTGTTAGACTTTACAGGTTTCTTCCATCTCTCTTTTTTTTTTACCATCTCCCTTCCATTGGTCCATATCTTTTTCAAGTACATATGCACATGTCAAGAGGAACGCGCGCCTACATATATGGCTGCTTAGTTGCTGTACATAAAGGATTAGCGTAGTTGTTGCACATTCTAGTTTATCGGACATGCTTCGCTTGTTTCTGCCAATAATATCTTCATTCTCCAGCAGGGTTATTACATTTTGTGCCTTATTAAGTACTGCCTTAAGAATGAGCGGCATCAGGAAGAGACATCTATGAACCTGCTCACTGCCTTGATCTGGCGTGGAGGGTGGCTGCGGTTACACGTTAAACAGCCACACAGTGGAACCGACTCTGACAACGCTTGAGCAAGCGGTCGAAGCCACGAGTGGCAAGACGCTGCCTCTTGACATATCGTTGACGACTACTGATTGAGCTGCAAGCCAACGAACACGAAACTACAAGGTTTTTTTTTTTATGGAACCGGGCGCTTTAATTAGACGAGTGTTTGTGTAGGTAAACTTTGGCCCTGAAGTACACAATCTGGTTGAGGCTCATCGATTGATTATGCCAAAGCTTAATGAGTAATGACATGTCAATTGTTCTATCGCTTTAAGCATATATATATATATATATATATATATATATATATATATATATATATATATATATATATATATATATATATATATATATATATATATATATATAGACACACACACACACACACACACACACACACACAAGGGCCCTTGCATTATACTCCTACACGACCTGATTACACCAGCACTCGAGAGATATATGCTCCTCAGTCCAAAACAAGTATATGCAGTGCTAGTTGTAGTTAATTCCTTTCTAATAACAAGGAAATCAAGGAAAAAGGATCCACCCTTGGCTTTTTTTTTGGCAAACCATGGAGCAGATGCACATTTCGACAAAATGGATGCGACTAAAGAGGACACGCATCTGCTACTCTGCTTTTCCAAGACTAGCAAGGATAGATCTTATGTACTAGTTCCATGAATGTATAGTAGTGAACATTTTGCAGCACTTTAATTTTTTTGGTTGAGCTTGAGCATAAAAAATACGAGAAGAAGTTATGTGTTTCCTAAAGAAAACAACAATGGTTCCCAAATTGGCAAATCGTTAGAAAAAACAATGTCACACCCCAAAATTTTTAATTTTGGGTTGTGCATAGGAAACACTAAATAAAATAAATTTTTTAATATTTAGATAAAATTTCCTAAGTTTAGTTTATGATAACATCAATTAGTTATAAAAAAATAAAAAATAAGAATCTTTAGATTTTTCTAAACTAATTTGACGGGCTATTGTTTGATGTGATGTTTGCTCGTTAATTCTTGTGTGTTAAGAGCGAACAAAGTCTTTCAAAATGCGTTTAGTGGATCGATTTTTCTTCTCCAGCACGTCTTTATCTTTTTTCGCAATCAATATTCCTTGTTTCTCATTTTAAGTTCTCGTTGGAAGTTTCCTAAAATCTTTTCTTTATAACGTAAATTATTCATTTTAGTTCCTCATGTGTCAATCAATCTCAGTGAACTCTTCGGGAATTGTTCTGGCTTTTTCTGGAGCTAGTTCACGCTTTTCTGCGAGCATTATCTAATTTTTAGATGCTCCAAAATATCTTTTCATGAGCTCCAAATACTTTATTTTGGGTTCCTCATGTTCCATAATGTCTCTGGAAAATTTTTCCGAATTTTCGGAGCTTTCGGAGTATTTTTCATGGCTTAAATAATAATTTTAGACTTTTCTGGAATTATTTTATCCATGAAATTAATTAATTCTGAAAATAAATAAATATCTCATTTTTCCCAATGCTCAAAGCCCATGTGCAATAATCCTAATAAATCTCAAAGGCCCATACATTTATTTACTAATGGGCTTTAATAATTAATTAGGCCTATTAGTAAAGATGGAGGGTGCAATGTCAATTAGCACCATATCGCTAGTTGACATAGAGGTGGAGAGTTTTCCTCCATATATATATATATATGTACCTACCTCTTGGCTAAAAGCATACCAAAACTACCGTAGAGGAGCCCTTAGTTTGGGAAATTTCTCGTGTAGTAAATTAGATATTTTTTCTCCTTCTCGTGTCGTCCTAGGTCGAGGCCCTTCAGATGGATGGAGGTAGAAGATGAAGTATTTGCGGTTCTGCCACTGGTTCGTAATATCTTTGTCGTTTCTTCGTTTTAATTCCGTTTTACTCCGTTTCAGTTGCGTTAGTTTCGTATAGTTGCGCTCTACGTAGTAGTGTTGACGTATATCGTGTCACCCAATTATAAATTTATTAATTTACGTGTAATATTTATTTAATGAATTTTTAATTAAAAGCAACCTAGTGTAGTAACTCGTTCTTGTGATTTTACGATCATGCCAACTAAAGCTACATGCTATCGGCGTAGACGTGTTACATGCTAGTCATATATAAATTAAATATTAATTTAATTGACATGCAATTAGTTCTATGATTTGTAAATTCATTCTTGTTGCGATAGTTTCATAGCGTCACGCTCTATACAGTAGCGATAGTTTTTGTGATGTCACTCAAGTATGAATTTATCTATTTAAATGTAACTTGATTAATATTTATTTAACAGCTTTCTAACTAAAAACAACATAGGGGTGTAATTTCGTTCTTGTTGCTTGGTAACTATGCTGGCATAAGAGACGCATTAGCAACGTTGTTTACCATGTTACGTTATGTGTTTACAAATTAAATTATGTTTATTTGATTAATATTTATGTCATGCTCTTTTAAATTAGAAGCGACTTAGGTTCATACATAGAACATTCTTAAATAAATGTTAACTTGATTAATATTAATTTAAATGTTTCTTAATCATAATTAGTTTAGTTAAACATGATACATGTAGTTAATTTAACTAATATTTATCTACTGTCTTTTTAAATTAAAAGTAACTTTGGTTTATAATTTATCTTTATAAATAATCAAATGCTATCATGATTAATAAGAACTTAAGTATTTTTTAAATAGAACTTGTTTAGTTTATGTAAGAAACATATAATGATTCGATTAGCTGTTATCACCTTATTTATGCTTTCTAATTTATAAATGTTTAAATGACTTAAACACTACATAAATATTTATAAATAAAATATGAATAAGGTTAACTTCTTCTTTTATAATTCAATGTAAATTTGTTAATTCAACTTTAGGGTAATTCTCTAGAAGTCTATCACCTTAATTCATTAACTAAAATAAAACAAATGTATAGTTTGTCTTCTCCGATTTGTTGTAACTCCTTGATAGTCGCGTGTCCTCTTTGATGGTAGCTCTGTTATCCGTCGGTCTTACGTTTTCGCAATCATAGCATCATGTCGTATAGTCTAGTGCGCTCTTTTAAAGTGTCTCTTTTGTTTGGTGTGTTGTTCTTAGTTGTGTTTATTGCTTGTTTGTTCTATTTGATTGCTGAGAGTAGAAGAAGTATGGTTAATTAGCGTTGAAGACGAGGAGCTGAGGACCAACAGTCGAAGCAAGAGGACTTGAGTCTAGAAGATAGCAACTGGAGATTCTGAGTAGCTAACTTTGGGAAAAGACAAGTATAACATAGGATTTCCTTGTTGTCCTATTCAATTTAATCACATAAAATCATATTGCATGTGTCTATATTGAATTGCCATTAAGAATTTTCTTAGTTTTTGATCTATACCTTGTCACCTATGGGATTTTGCATGATTTTGCATTGGGTAGCTTTTGCTAGCGCTGAGCATAAACTATGATCTTGTAATATGATTAATGGAATATGCAACAACACTAAAAGATGACATTTTGATTACTGTTTAAATAGGGTTAGAGCATGATGCTATTTTTCTTGGTGCTCTAGTTTCTCTTCGTAAGGACTCATCTGTAAGCGAACATCCGAGACTTACAGTACAACTGTGAGGGCTATATGGCTCTGGCTTTAGTCAAGTATGAGGACCTTTTCTAGCTTGTTAGTGGTAACCTTCATGGCATAAGAATGGCTTGACGAATCGGGTATAGTGTGGCCTTTGTCCTTATGTGTATAGACTACGCGTCATTGTGCCATTTGGAAGGGGGGCTCTACATCTGTTTGCCGAGTGAATCTAATGACCCTAACTTGTTAGACGAACCTTTGAAAGACTTCATAGTGAACCCTGCTGACCTTCCTTGGTAGTGGGTCAAGAGGCTGATCATCTCGGGCGAAAGGGTAAATCACGACTCACAGTGAAAGTGTACAACCTCTGTAGAGTGTAAAACTGGTATATCAGCCGTGCTCACGGTCACGAGCGGCCTTGGACCCTTACAGAATAAATGATGAACACTGATGATAATGATAATACTGATGATATTGATACTCACTAATGATTATTGTTTCTTGCTATACATTATTCTCATTTACATGATCATAAGGTTATTTGGGCTTATGTAACTTGTTGCTACTCAAATGCTAAAAAGATGACTCACTAAAAGCTATTGCAGTAAACCCATGCCAAACCTTTTGAGCCTCATGAACCCCGTGTTATATTTGCTGAGTTCGACATGGACTTACCCTTGCTATTTCCCCCACACTCCAGTGTGTAGTAAGGTGCTGCTTAGAAGAAGGATGAAGGTGTAATGGAGTTTTCAGAAGTTTTTCAGAAGTGCTTGGCCGTCCCTGTGATGCTGGAGCCTGAAGAAAAGATTAGTGACCGTTTCGTGACACTCTGATAGTCGTAAGTGTTAATATATTATGTTTCCCGCTTTATATAAATATTGTTTTGATATTTTTATTCTGTTGTTGCACATGTGGACTTCCTGGACACACATATAACGAGCCTAGTTTTGTTCTTTGCAAAACCAGGTGTGACAAACAGGGATGAAAACGGTATGGATATTTTCCGACTGTATTCGAGACCGAATTCGTCTAGAGGGGTTTTAATCCGTCCGTATCCGAGTCCGGATATTTAACATCTGATACCGTATTCGTATCCGAATATTTAAATCACATATTTATGATGTCGATATCCAATCGTATCCTATCCGACATTTTTTATACTATCCGTATTTGAATCCGAATCCGGACATAAATATGAAAACAAATACGATATCAGTGATATCCGTCCGTATCCGATCCGTTTTCATCCATGACAAACAAGAAGACCGTTTACACATAGCGACAGAACAAAGAGCGTGGACTTTGTGTGCACATTTGGGCACCTGCACTCCTATGGCTTTTGACGACAAATGGATCCCTGCTGGTGTTAGCTGCTTTCTTATATTAAGGATGTGGATTCTGTCACTGGAACACTTTGACAAACCACCGAGCCCATTTCAACAAAATGGATGGAATCGAAGTACATACCTCTGCTACTGTTCTTTTTTTTTTATGAACAGCAGGGATAGATCGCAGTTCCATGAATGTAGTAGTGAATGTTGTGCAGGACTTTGATATTAGATTAAACATGCAAATAATGAGAAGTTATATGCTAGTCAGGGAACAGAACAAGGATAATAAATCTCAAAAAAGTAAAAAAAAAATAGGATTTATTACCTAGGCAGCAGAACAAAAAAAAAAGACATCGCAAGAATTTTGGAACAGTAGTGCTATTTTCTTTACTATTTCCCTTCCATTAATAACTTCTGTAAACGCGCGATGTATATATACATGCTAAGAGGAACACAGCATACATGGCTAGAAGGACTAGCTCTACTCTTTGCAGACATCCTTTCTCACATACTGCTTGCTTCTGCCAATTGTATCTCCTTCCTCCACGAGGCTGATTACATATTGAACGACATCACATTTTGTGCATTGGAGTGGTGGGCAGCATCAATAGTATGAGACACCTAGGGTATGAATCACGCACTAACTCCATGGGATTTTTTCTGGGGTAGTGTTGTGCTCCAAGTTTATTCACTCACTCCATGGGATTTTTTTCTGGGGTAGTGTTGTGCTCCAAGTTTTCTGCAAATGAAACATTCATTCATGTCATCATGAGTCCATGGGATTTTATTTTTCCACCCCTAGGCCCCAGCTGGTTCCAAATGTGATGACAACAAGATAAGCTGTCTGGTTTTTCTCTTCTATATCAATGAAATAGAAACTCTCCTCCCATGCCAGTTGTTCAAAAAAAAAAAATTAAACCAGAAATCCAGGTTGTTCTGAGTGGAGCTGACCCGGATGGACTGATACGTCAAACCAAACACATTGCTAACGTTGAATCCGATTACAGCTCACTGACAAATGCCAAGCCACCGAGGATTCGCCACATGATTTCTTTAATAATTGACAAGCCACGGAGGCGATGCACATTTTTTTACCAAAAAAATGCCAGATGCTACTATGGTTGTGTAGATCAGTAACATCTTTGCACCGCTACACCTCTCTGCCCTATTTATATATACTATATCGTTGCCACCCGCAAGCTCCACCAGTCTGTCTAATTGTTCATGGCTCATGTTATTCTTGAGATAGACTTGTCGTTTCCCAAGAGTTGAGTTTCGTGCCATTTCATGAGGAAAGCACATGTGGTCCGGTAACACCGTGGTGGCATAGTGATCACTGACATCTTGTCTGTTCTTCACTCCTGCATTCTTTCATCCCAGCCGGCCACTTTCATTATTTGCAGCTTTGGGAACTTTCTGTGCTGGTGCATCCACATGATGTGGATCGTTGTACCACTCCTTGTGATGAACGCGTGTGAAGTGCTTTCGAATGGGAGACATTAGGATACTAGACATGACTGTTCGAAAGCAACGAGGAACGAAGAAACTCGAACGCACGAGCAGGAGACCGCATGCCGGTTCAACATTATTGGCCGACTGTAACTGAACCTCTTATACAGGAACTCTTTCTGACATTCGGTTATAAGCCATGCGTTCTCAATTAGACACACGGCCAGTGGAGCATCGAGCCAGAGAACATACCAGCCAAAGACTCCAAAGACTTCAAATCAATCGATTTATGCTTATCCATTTGTCAAAGCTGTTATGCTAAATTTTTTTTTGTCAAAGCTACTTTAAGATCTACACAAAAATCGAACATGCCTGCCGATGAAGAGAGAATCCATGAGTTTGGGATTTTAGATTCCTCTACTTACTTGCATCATGCCACCAAACCTTCCCGGCCACCATGTGACCCGGCGACACAGCCTCTGTGGCTCCAACTCACAGACGAGCTGGTTCTGTCGTCTGTGAAAATTAAAGATGGACCGCAGAAGATTAACATTTTGTCTCCCTTGATAGAACACATCATATATGCTCTTTGTGAAACCATTCAACACATTCATGATGTTTCATGAGGAACATAGGAGAAAATAAAAAAAGAAAATATAATAACTGAAGTTGATAAGTATTTTGAGGGGGGTTGTTCCTAAGTATTTTTAGAGTTCAGAATAGCTCATCATGTCCCGAAAAAAGAAACAATTACAAGAATAGTAGTTTTTTTCTACTCAATCAATACTCCCACCGTCCTTGATGTATGCCATATTTTGATTGAAAAAGTAAAAATTAACTTTGGATAATCAAGTAGCCAAATTATATGCATGTTTAATTTAGTTCATGGAAATTGAACCAAAATCCGTATTCAAAATAAGAATTTTAATACAATGTTGAGCAATCGATTATATACTGCATAATAAATTGGAAATCAAATACATTCTTGAAGGCTTTAGAGAGGGAAGCACCTCTAGTAAATAGAGATACTAGAGTCATTTCTCTCTTTATACTACTTATCAGCTTGAAAAATCATATAATATCAATTTCTGGTATGGAGCACTACGCCAGATCTTGATATCACTGCCGGTTCAAAACCCCTCGTCACTGCCGGATTGTCAACCGGCATAACCAAACCGGCAGTGATGGGGGATTGACATCACTACCGGTTCTTATGAACCGACATTGATGTTGAACCAGCAGTGATGTGGTTTCCAGGAAATAAGCCATAAAATACAAACAACAACAACAACAACATAGCCTTTTGTCCCAAGCAAGTTGCGGTAGGCTAGAGATGAAACCCAAAAGAGACGAGAAATAGGGAGACACAAAAAAGAACATAAAGGGAGACAAAAAGAGGTCACGGTTCCGGCACGTTGATTGCCAATCTCCAAGCGCTCCTATCCATAGCTAAATCCTTGAGATATTCCACTCCTTAAGATCTCTCTTAACGGACTCGTCCCAAGTTAGTTTAGGTCGACCTCTACCGCTCTTTACATTATCGGCCCGCTTTAGAACTCCACTACGCACCGGCGCCTCAGGAGGCCTCCGTTGGACATGTCCAAACCATCTCAACCGATGTTGAATCAATTTCTCCTCAATTAGTGCCACCCCAACCCTATCCCGAATATCGTCGTTCCGGACTCTATCCCTCCTTGTATGCCCACAACACCAACGCAACATACGCATCTCTGCTACACTCAATTGCTAGACATGTCGCATTTTTGTAGGCCAACACTCAGCACCGTATAACATCGCCGGACGAATCGCCGTCCTATAGAACTTACCTTTCAGCTTCTGAGGCACCCTTTTGTCACAGAGGACGCCAGAAGCTTGACGCCATTTCAACCAGCCGGCTGAAATTCTATGCCTAACATCTTCATCAATGTCTCCGTCCTTTTGTAGCATCGACCCTAAATACCGAAAAGTATCCTTCTTGGCCACCACTTGTCCATCGAGGCTAATGTCTCCCTCCTCATGCCTAGTCGCGCTAAAATCGCACCTCATGTACTCGGTCTTAGTCCTACTAAGTCTGAACCCTTTCGACTCTAACGTGTTCCTCCATAGTTCTAACTTCCTATTAACCCCTGCCCTACTGTCGTCAACTAGCACCACATCATCAGCAAAGAGCATACACCAAGGGATACCACCTTGTATGTCCCTTGTGACCTCATCCATCACCAAAGCAAATAAATAAGGGCTCAAAGCTGACCCCTGATGCAGTCCTATTTTAATTGGAAAGTCACTGGTGTCGCCATCACATGTTCGGACAAACGTCACCACATCCCTATACATATCCTTGATGAGGGTAACGTACTTAGTTGAGACTTTGTGCTTTTCCAAGGCCCACCACATGACATTTCTCGGTACTTTGTCATATGCCTTCTCGAGGTCAATAAAGACCATGTGCAAGTCCTTCTTCTGCTCCCTATATCTCTCCATCAATTGTCGTAATAAGAAAATCGCCTCCATGGTCGACCTACCAGGCATGAACCCAAACTGATTTTGGGTCACATGTGTCACTCTCCTTAGGCGATGCTCGATAACCCTCTCCCAGAGCTTCATCGTATGGCTCATCAACTTAATTCCACGGTAGTTAGTACAACTTTGAACATCTCCCTTGTTCTTGAAGATAGGTACTAATATACTTCTCCTCCATTCTTCAGGCATCTTGTTAGATCGAAAAATAAGGTTAAAAAGCTTAGTCAACCATACTATCGCTCTGGCGCCTAGGTATCTCCACACCTCAATGGGGATACCATCAAGGCTCATCGCTTTACCTCCCTTCATCCTCTTCAAAGCCTCTCCGGTCTCTGCCTCCTGAATTCTCCTCACAAAGCGTCTGTGGGTATCGTCAAATGAGTCGTCCAACTCGAGGGTAGGACCCTCATTCTCCCCATTAAACAGCTTGTCGAAGTACTCTCTCCATCTGTCCTTGATCTCCTCATCCTTCACCAGAAGTCGATCTGTCCCATCCTTGATGCATTTTATTTGGTTGATGTCCCTTGTCTTCCTCTCGCGGATTCTAGCCATCCTATAAATGTCCTTCTCCCCTTCCTTCGTGCCTAGCCGCTGATAAATGCCATCATACGCCTGACCTTTTGCTACACTCACAGCTCGCTTTGCAGCCCTCTTCGCTATTTTATAGCCCTCGATATTGGCTGCACTCTTGTCATGGTGAAGACGCTTGAAACACTCCTTCTTCTCCCTAATAGCCCTTTGCACCTCGTCATTCCACCACCATGTGTCTTTCGCTTCCCGTTTGCCTCCCCTACTCACGCCAAACACTTCCGAAGCCACCTTCCGGACACATGTTGCCATCTTTAGCCACATGTCGTTAGCATCTTCTCCTTCTTCCCAAGGCCCCTCGTCTAGCATCCTCTCCTTAAACGTTTGCGCTGCTTCCCCTCTAAGCTTCCACCACTTCGTTCTCGCAATCTTGGTCCGTTTGTCTCGGTGGACACGTACCCGAAAGCGAAAGTCCGCCACCACAAGCTTATGTTGAGGGACAACACACTCCCCAGGTAACACCTTACAATCAAAGCAAGCACGTCTATCCTCCCTCCTTGTAAGGATAAAGTCGATCTGGCTCGAGTGTTGTCCACTACGAAAGGTTACTAGATGAGATTCCCTCTTCCTAAAGAGGGTGTTCGCTATCAACAAGTCATAGGCCAGCGCAAAGTTCAAAACATCCTCCCCCTCTTGATTCCTACTACCATACCCGAACCCCCCGTGCACCCGCTCGAAACCTACATTAGTCACACCAACATGGCCGTTGAGGTCTCCTCCTATAAAGAGTTTCTCCCTGATAGGCACGGTACTAACCATGCTATCAAGATCTTCTCAAAACTGCCTCTTGGTGCCCTCGCTAAGACCTACCTGAGGGGCATAGGCACTGATCACATTTAGAGCCGAATCTCCAACCACTAGCTTGACTAAGATAATCCGGTCGCCTTGCCTCCTAACATCAACGACTCCATCCTTAAGGCTCCTATCGATCAAGATGCCTACACCATTCCTACCCGATGTTGTCCCCGTGTACCAAAGTTTGAAGCCAGTATCCTCCACCTCCTTCGCCTTCTGGCCCTTCCATTTAGTCTCCTGAACGCATAGAATATTTACACGTCTTCTAATTGCTGCATCGACTAGCTCTGTTAGCTTACCCGTTAGGGACCCTACGTTCCAGCTACCTAGACGAATCCTAGTTGGCTCGGCTAGCTTCCTTACCCTTCGCACCCGTCAAGGAAAGTGCGAAGACCCTTGCTCATTTTTCACTACACCCGGGCGTAGATGTAGCGCGCCACTAAGGTTGTGACGACCTGACCCTTGCTCATTTTTCATCGTACCCGGGTCACGATACGACGCGCCACTAAGGGGATGACGACCCGGCCCTTGCCCATTTAACACCACACCCGGGTTCCGATGTAGCGCGTCGCTAAGAGGGTTACGCCCCAACGAATCTCTTGTGGGTTTCAAATCTATGAGAGTGGCTGTTTTTTACTGTTGGTTCGCCAGACCTTAACACACCCTCCTCCTTTACCCGGGCTTGGGACCGGCTATGTTGAGACGACTTAAGAAAGTCTTCCAGTCAACATAGGCGGAGTTAAATAAGCCATAAAATGCAACGAAAAAATAAAAAAAATCTATTACCAAGAGAGGACCCACCGGACAACCACACGGTTTTTTGATTTTTCATGTGATCTTTCACGAAAAATGCGCGCTTCGCGGCCGCCTGTGCTCGAACCCCTGACCTCCTGCTCCGCATGTTCGTCCTCTAACCACTCCACCTGCACGCATGTTCGTGTCTAGTTGGGATAGTCGGGTTAGCCATTTTATATTCAACTAATTTTGAAATGAGTATTTAGGACCCTAAACAAATTCAAATGAAAAAGTAGTCAACTACAAAGTTTTATAACTTTTCGAGATCTATAACTTTCATTTTGGTAGTTTCTCCATCCGAGCTCGTTTATGAAATTTGAATTTTAAATTTAAAAAATTCAAACGTAGTTTTCCTGACAAGATGATTTCAAATCAAAAATTTGTCAACTACAAAGTTTTATAACTTCTTGAGATCTACAACTTTCATTTTGGTAGTTTTTCCATCAAGGTTGTTTAAAAAATTCAAATTTTTAAAAATTCAAACATAGTTTTCCTTGACAAAATGAATTCAAATCAAAAGGTTGTCAATTACAAAGTTTTATAACTTTTTGAGATCTACAACTTTTATTTTGGAAGTTTTCTATCCAACATAGTGTTAGTAACATTGTTCACAAATATTACATATCTCTCTTATAGTTCTCTAATAGTTATGAAACTATAAGAGAGATATGTAAAATTTATGAACAATGTTATTACCATTTTATCGGATAAAGAAATGACCAAAATAAAAGTTGTAGATCTTGGTAAGTTCTACAACTTCTATGTTTTCGACTTTTTCAGCTGAAATAATTTAGTGTTCAAAAATGACGTTTGAAGTTGCCATTTTTTGAAATTCAAAATTCGAATAGATAAAACACAGTCACATGAAAAGATGGATAAAATAATAGCTGAAATAACATAACAAATTGATAGAGCTTGATTTTAGAAATTTTTAGGAAAAAAATTATCAAATTTGCAACTAGTACGAGGGAGAAAGACTAATTACAAGTTTTAGACAGAGATTAAAAAGAGAAATCAGAGTTCTTTAACAACTTTAAAATATAATTTCAAACTATATTTTAAAGTAGTAAATTATTTCAAATGAAAAAGTTATGAACTATAAAGTTGCATAACTTTTCAAGATCTATAACTTTTGTTTTGGTCGTTTCTCCATCTGAGGTCATTTATGAAATTAAAATTTTAAATTTTAAATATTTGGACATCCAAACCATCTCAAATTACAAACGTTTAAACTACAAAGTTGTAGATTTCTTCGAGTACTATAAATTTGATATAAAGTTCATCTTCATCAGATATCATATGAGAAACTTATGGAGTTTTCTTGTAAATCACTGTCGGTTCTTGGCTAAAACTTGCAGTGATGATCCCATAACACTGCTGGTTCGTGGCTTAAACCGACAGTGATATGAACCGACAGTGAAGATCCGGTTTTCACTGTCGGTTGGTCCTGTCACTGTCGGTTTAAGCGAAAAACCGGCCGTCATGTGCCGAGAAGCACTATCACTGTCGGTTTTGTAAAATCCGGCAGTGACGAAGCCGGCAGTGAAGACCAAATCTGTAGTAGTGGAGGGTGTATTTGCGTATACTTAATTGTTTTTAATAACCTATTACTACATCCTTATTAACTGCTCAAGTGCTCAATAGCCAGAAGTCCACTTTATATAAGCCTGGCAGAGACAACTCTTCCTGGTTGTATATTATATATCGGCGTCATGGCACATAAGAGAGCATATGTAAGACAACATCAATATACTTGTCCTTACCTGTACCGCACTGTGTTTATTCTACATATGGAGTTCCTGCTTGTGTGGACTGCTCTATTTAATTAGCTTTGTCTCTTGTGGCTTCTTCCATCTTATTTTTCTATTATTTCCCTTCCATCAGTATACTCCCTCCGTCCCTAAATACTTGTCGCTTTCGTTTTCCAAGAAACAACTTTAACAAAATATATATTAAAAAATATTAATATTTATAGTACATAATTAGTATCATTGGATAGATCTTTGAATCTAGTTTTTTAATAAATTTATTTGAAGATAAAAATGTTGCACGCATTTTCTACAAATCAAGTCAAACTTGTGGCACAAAAACCGGAAACGACCTTTAAAAAGAGACAGAGGGAGTATATCTTTTGTAAGTACATATGCACATGCCAAGAGGAACACGTGGCGCGTACATATATGGCTGCCTCTGCTGTGGTTGCTGTTACATAAAGGATATACTCCGTATTAGCTGTAGTTGTTGCACATACTAGTTATCGTTGCTTGCTTCAGCCAATCAATAGTGTCTTCATTCTCCAGCAAGATTATTACATTCTGTGCCTTACAGCCTTAGAATGAGCGGCATCAGGAAGAGGACCTACCCAAGGTATCGATCTGGTGGGGCTGATGGCGGCGGCTATGCGTTGAACAGCCACACATTGGTGCTTGATCGTCTGGCCCTCAAGGCGCTTGCCAGATGGCATCGACACTTGAGCAGCCACGGAGCCAATGGCTTTGAGCATGAGGCAAAAGTATCCGTCATCGTCAGTCGTCACAGGAACTCTTTGACAAAACACGGAGCCGATAGGTGCACATTTAGTCAACAAAATGGCTGGGGTCGAAGACGAGCATATCTCTGCTACTGTTCTTTTTTTGTGACCAGCTGTTCTTTTTTTTTATGACCAGCAGGGATGGATAGCAGTTACATGAGTGTACTAATAGCGAACGGTAGTGTTATTTTTTCAGTATTTTCTTTAGTATTTCCGTTCCATCAATAGCTTTTGTAAGTGTGTAACATTTTTCTAAGATAGTTAAAGAGTTCCGCCGTCAGACCTCTTCAAAAAGAGGCATAAGTCCAACAGAATACAACTTCAGTAGAAAACAAAAAAGTGTGTAACATACATAGACATGCGAAGAGGAACACAAACATACATGGTTAGAAGGACTAGCTGTAGTATTTGCAGACATTCTTAGCAATCAATTGTATCTCCATATCCTCCGGCAGGCTGATTACATACTGAACATGAACGACATTACATTTTTTGCATTGGAATGGGCGGCATCAAGAGTACTAGGAAGAGACACCTAGGGTGTGAATCACACCCTAAGGTCTTCAAACTGTTCCCCCATATGTGTCTCTGGTCCTAAAAAAACATCTGGTGTAGTGTTTTTTTTTTGCGACGACATCTGGTGTAGTGTTGTTCTCCAAGTTTTGTGCAAACATTCATTCATGTCACTATGACTCCATGCATAGGATTTTGTTTTCCACCCCTAGGCCCTAGCTGACTGATCTACAAATGTGATGACAAGAATAAGATAAACATTGTCGGGTTTTTCTCTTCTATATCAGTGAAATATGTAGGCACACACTCTCATGCCCGTTCGTTCAACAAAAGTTAAAACCAGCAAGCCAGGTCATCTAGAGTGGAGCTGACCTGGACAGCCTGATCCGTCAAACCAAACATGTTGCTAATGTTTGATCAGATTACAACTCACTGAAAAATGACATGCCACCGAGGATTCGCCACAGGCTTTCTTTGACAAATGACTTCGCCACAGGCTTTCTTTGACAAATGACAAGCCATTGAGGAGATGCACATTTTTTTACCCAAAAAAAATGGCAGATGCTACTCTGGTTTTGTAGATCAATAAGATCTCGCAGTTCTATAGACATAGTAGTGAAGGTTTTGTAGAAGAGGAGACGTACAGAGCCAGGATGAAAACATGGAAGAAACTCATAACGGTGGTATTTGTTTGTTTTCTACACCCATCGATCTGTTCCAAACTATAAAATGTTTTAGCTTGTTAATTCTAAGTCAAACACTAGCATTAACCATGTTTATAGAAAATATATTAGTATCTATAATAATACCAAATAAATAACTTATGAAAACATATTTCAAATTATACAACCTTTAAGTCATAGATTTTGGTGTGTGTGTGTGTGTGTGTGTGTGTGTGTGTGTGTGTGTGTGTGTGTGTGTGTGTGTGTGTGTGTGTATATATATATATATATATAACTTGATCAAAGTAGAGAAGTTTTGACTTGGAATAGAACTAAAACATTTTGAAATTTGGAACAAAGGGTAGAGTATGCTTAGTCAATCTGATCTAGCAATAGAAGTACGAAACCACAAAATTATACCAAAATTTTGTCAAAGTTACATTCACAAATAAAAATTATCTAGGTTTTGGTAGCTGGCAAAACAGTTGGCAAACTTTTAAAAAAAAACAGTAACGCTGGTAGCAGAAATCTTCTCGCCACGACAGTAAAGTAGCTATATAACATGGTGATTGAGTACAGCCATTTTTAGCATTAGCAGATTGGAAGCTGTTGACCACGCAGACTTACTAATAAAAGAACTTAAATTTGCCATGTGCTACACCATGACTCCATAGATCAGACCTAACAAAATTATTAGGCCTTTGCATCGCTCGCTACACCTCTCTGCCCTATTTTATTTATATATACTATATATATCGTTGCCACCCGCAAGCTCCACCAATCTGTCTAATTGTTCATGTTCTTCACTCCTGCAATCTTTCATCCCAGCCGGCCTCTTTCATTATTTGCAGCTTTGGGAACTTCTTGTTGGTGCATCCACACGATGTGGATCGTTGTACCACCGCTTGTGTGAACTGCTTTCGAATGGGAGACATTAGGATACCACCTACCAGGCATGACTCTGGCATCGCAGCCTCTGTAGCTCTAACTCAGACTCTCCCCAACACAGAGCGAATGAGCTGGTCCGGACTGCGACGTACGCTCGGAATTGAAGTTGTGCAAGCACACTAGCAGCCGGCCATCAGGTTTGCTATGTGGACCGAATTGGGCCGTAACTTTTGCATTGCTCGGTTGCTGGTTGCATTGGCCCACCAGCTTGTTGGACTAAAAAAGAAGAACAAACTTCCCAATTATAAGTACCAAGTATGATTGTGTATATATGCTGGTAGCTCGCGATTCAGCTGAGCTGAGAGCTGTAGAGTAGAGCCGAGGTTTCAAACTCAAAGAAAAAGTATGATATATTGTCATTTTTTTCTCAAATGTTGGGTATTCCTTGAGTACCACATCTTGCGCATGGATTTAATTTCTTCTGTACATCTAGTAGCTAAAGTTACATTTTAACATGTTTTTTGAACTTCAGATACCATATGCGTTTGCATAAATATCTATCACACTATTTCAACAACTAATTTACTCTATCCGGATCCATATCAAGTGCGCAACAACCAAACGTTTGCATGATTGGAGCCCGAGAAACATGAATGATGCACATAATTAGCATGTATTTTAAGTGAAATTCGAACACACAGGCCATGGTTCCCATTCAGGGATGACGACACACTGGATCAGTTGCTTGAACATATACTTCCACACAACTTTTCAGATCTTCACTCCCTAGCCTTCGACAGTGCGCATAACATACCCACAAGGAGATCTGTGTAATATATCCATCAAAATCCTAAGCAGCTGGTCATCTATATATATGGTCTTCTCTTTCCTCTCTAATTTATCATTCCATCAATCGAGCAAGCTAACTAGTTCCCCCATATATATGGAACAAAAGCTCTTTCTTAATCTTCAAAAAGAAATTAATTCCGTAATGGTAAGACGAAAAAAGAAAAAATTAAAAGGAAGTGTGGAAAAAATGACAAGAAGATATTGGAACATCAATTTAAAAGAGATGATAGAAGCGGGAGTTCATTTTAGTCATGGTATTAAGAAATGGAATCCCAAAATAGCCCCTTACATCTCGGCAAAGCGTAAAGGTACTCATATTACAAATCTTGCTAGAACAGCTCGTTTTACGATGTGGTATTTTATAAGTCACCCAAAAACTTTTTTACCGGTTCTTTTCGAGGGGACACACTAGTTACGATTTTGGGCTATATTCACTACTACACATATTTTTTTGTGAGGCGTTTCCAAATGGGGCTCCGAGGTGGTTATTCGAGGCTGGGCAGCCGGGCCAGCAACCGTCTCAGTTAATATTTAACCGAGGCGGGCAATATAACGAAACCCAATTGGTTAATGCGTATTAACCAAGGCAGTTGCCCTAAAGCATGAAGGGAGACAGTTCTTCAATGAGGAAAGCAAGTTAGCGCAGGATCTGAAGTTCAAGAGGATCAGAAACTGTACCACCCAGTTACAAATCAAGGATTACACATTGTCGGACCTCTTTTCCTGGAAAAGTTTATTGCAGGGTGATCTTAGTTTCACATGTAAACATATGACATCATGCATGTGTAATAACTTTAAATGATGTTGGTTGATGATGGACGACACCAATGAATGTTTTATATGTATGATAGTTTGAATGACCTTAGTTGCTCATGTATGAATGATGTGTGTTTGTGAAACAATGATGAAGACATCTCTATTTTCTGCTTTATCTGTTTTTATTATCGGAATTCAAATTTGAAAAAGCATTTTTTTAATCTGAAAATCATTAACGGAGGCGGACAATTAATAACAGCCGCCTCCGTTAATGGTCTAACCGAGGCGGCGGCTTTAGCCAACCATCTCAGTTAAAATCTTAACTGAGGCAGGCTGGTTAAGCCAACCGTTTCGGTTAATATGTATTAATCGAGACGGTTTTGTAAAGCCGCCTGCATTAACCGAGGCGGTTGGCCAACCATTTCAGTTAAGGCCATGATTAACCGTGACCTTTCGACCGAGACGGTTGGCTTGCCCGCCTTGGTTAAGCCATTTTGCCTGCCTCGATTAAATTTTGTGCAGTAGTGATTGCAGCGCTCCGATAAAGACAATGAATGGATTCTTGACACTTCCAACCTACTAGAATCGAGAACCATGCAGTTCTTCGCATCGAATTGATGGTCCTTCATTTACCATCTTGAACATTAGTTCTCTGAACCTGTAATAAGTTTGGATTTTTGGATTGATGCTTCTTCTTCTTAGAAGAAGGATGAAGCCGGAATTTGTTCGTTATCCAATTTCTGACATGCCAGGATTTTAGGTTTACCTATTACCTCCTTCCAAATTATAAGACATTTTGGGTCTGGATACAGTGCTATTACTATGTATCTAGCCATAGTGTATATCTGAGTGCATAGCATGCAAAAGCTACGTATCTAAAAATACCAAAATGTCTTATAATTTGGAATGAAGGGAGTAGTTCCCTACATTGAGTTGTAAAAGCTTTCATTAAGACATGTGGTCACTATTACATTCAGAGACATGTGATCACTATTACATTCACAGACATGTGGTCACTTTAGTTTGGAACATGCATGCATGCTGACATCAAAAAGAAAGACATGGCCTGGTGCCGGCCCTCTGCGTGTATCCTTGACTTTATTTTTACTGCCCTGGCATAGTACATTTTTTTCATGTGCACACGTGACACATGCGAGGACCTTGCACCAAGGCTAGTAATATAGGCTGCTGATATACTGATTGTTATATATTGATCTGCATAACTGGCACTGTATCATATACTCCTGTACCACCACCTCACCATATAAGCCTCCAGTGTGAGTGGCTGAGTGCTCCTTATATATAGAAGGCCACGAGAATGTGCAACATATTTTTGTCTGATGCCCACCAACTCTTGTCATATAGCTAGATATTTTGACAGCAGAGAGGCAACGACCAGCTTGCATTGTGCAATCTTGTCGTAGTGAAATGTCGACCTTTTGTCCTAATTGACAGCCATACCGTGACGATGAAGCTGCTTAATTTTCGTTGGCTTATAATTCCTGGGTGCGCTGGTGTGCATCTCTTTCGGAATGAGCGGCATCAGGACAATGAATGGCATCACGTCACGGTCGGCATCGGTATGGTGTGGCAGATGGTTCGCACGGAATCACAATGGCAGAAGTTGTAGATGATCTTGTAGGGTTTGCTAAGTGCAGATCGCGTGCCGCAACCTCCTCTGCGCGCCATCCTCATATGGGTCTCTGGCCACGCGGTGGATACTCCTAGTTCCATGTCCTCCTCCTGACTAACGGACCTTCTCCGTGCGTGGTGGTCGCCACCTCAATCCAGTGGACAAGATGACCGGCGGCGTTCGGTGCAGAACAAAAGGGTCCACTCCTCAGTCAGTAATTTTAATCCTCAGATCGAAGCAATTTCTTGATTTGTTTTCCTTGAGACAAGCATGCATGTGCTGTGAGACTTAGAGTTTCGATCACTTTCGACTAGGATTCTCACGACGCCATAACTTTTACCCAAATTTTGTCAAAGTTACTTTCACAAGATTCTTATCTAGGTTTTGATGGCCGGCAAAAAAAATTCCGAAAGGCGGCAAAAGCTTTGCCGGATTTTTATTAGACGGTGAAAAAGAAAAAAAACAAAATTTATGGTATTACAACTCGAGCCGTGCTCTCCACCTTGACCCTTGGGTCATCCACTCTACCCTGTACACTGCTTGAGAGAAGCCCCCATGAAAGTGAAAAAAGAGAGGAGAGAAAAGGAGAAAAAAGACCCCTATCTGGTACTGGTTGACCTGCTCGGGGGTGTTTAATGCCACCTGCTCCACGTCTTCCTTGCATAAGAAAGCTATTTCCTTTGATTGTAGGCTCTTGTTCTGAAAGGTTCTTCTATTCCTTTCTTTCTATATATTTCACCATAAATAAATCATGACACCATCAAATGTTCTTCTCTGGCTTTTGTCAATCCTAGTCTGGCATCTGCCCCAGTAGTTGTGGAGGGATCCGTTGTTTCCAATGTTATCGATTACCGACAAACCAAGCCACTATCTTTAGGAAGGCTCAGGCTTGTTTAGTGAAGTCACAGTCCTTCCACAAGTGCGTTGGGGTTTCAAGTTCATTACCGTAGAGTTTACAAATCGGATTATTCGGCCAATGCCGTTTTATCAAATTGTTTGCTGTTAGGATCTTCAAATGTAACGCTTGCAGTCGAAATCTCTTCTCGCCACGATACGATAGTAAAGTAGCTATAAATAGTGAGTACAGCGGAAACTGCTGATAAATTAAATGACTTTTGATATGTGCTACGCCATGACTACATAGACCTAACAAAAGATCAGCCCTCTGCACCGCTACACTTCTCTGCCCTATTTATATACATATCGTTGCCTCCCACGAGCTCACACCAATCTTGCCGTTTCCCAAGAGTTGAGTGTCATGCCGTTTCATGAGGAAAGCACAAGCACGTGTGTAGAATTAAAATGGATTGATGGTTAGTCTGGTGGCCTAGTCACTTACATCTTGTATGTTCCTCACTCCTGCAGTCTTTCATCCCAGCCGGCTTCTTTCATTATTTGCAGTTTTGGTAGCTTTCTGCTGGTGCATCCCTCACATGATGGTGGATCGTTGTGATGAACGTGTGAACTTCTTTCGAATGGGAGACATTAGGATACAAGAAATAACTGTTCAGTAGAAACAAGCGACGAAGAATAACTCGCACACGAGCTAGAGACTGCTTTCTGGTTCAACATTACTGGCCAACTGTAACTGAACCTCTTATACAGGAACCCTGTCTAACATCCAGCTACAGACCATGCGCTCTCAATTAGACACACGGCCAGTGGAGGATCAAGCCAGAGAAATTTAATGTTAGGGATTCCTAAGCCAAAGACTCCAGAGAAATTCCACGTGACGAGCTGGTTCCCTCGACGGCGCGACCGTGCTTCTTCCGGGCGCTCAGAATTGAAGTCGCGCAAGCGCACCAGCAGCAGGCATCAGGTTTGCTGTGTGGACTGAATTGGGCAGTAGCTTCTGCATTGCTCGGTTGCTGATTGGCCCATCAGCTTGTTGGACAAATAAAGAAGAAAAAACTTCCCAATTATAAGTATGATATATTATCCATTTTTCTCAAATGTTGGGTACTCTACCCAAGAATGTTGCCTCCGTCTGCACACGGCCCAGTCCTGAGCTGACATTAGGATTATCTCTGTGCATGTCCTCTTATTTCCTTTGCTGATTATTTTAATTTGTACTCACCCTTGTTGTTGGTTATAGAGGAGGATCCATATATTCCATCGCAAGTAAAGACTACAAGTCGATTGTGGAGGTCGTGTCATGCATCTAAGACTGACCGCACCGGGTCCTCTATTCTGGTCGTGAAGGAATATGTAGCGTTGAATCGTGCTGCAGCGGGTCCGTCAAGCTGTCCTGTAAATGCACTGTATTCTCTGATTTAGCGGAGAAGCTCTGATTTAGCGGACGTACGGAGCTAGCCACAGAGCATGTGCAGCGCGAGAGAGGAGAGAGGTGACAGCATCAGTGGTGTGCTCCATGTTTTTAATATACTAAAAAAATATTATAACTCATAAATAAAAAAACCAAATTAAATTCCGATTGCACCATTAAATTTGTTGCAATAAATACTTCAAAACAAGATGTCACATGGATATATTTAGACAAAGTGACAAATGGGTCCCACAATGGATAGAGGATGATATAGAGGATGGATGGATGCGGGAGAATTGGGTATAGAGTAGAGAATCTTGATGACTAGATCTTTTAGAGGATGAATATAGAGGTCCACGAGTGCGGACAGTCTAATAACCTGCATGTAGCCTTGGATCCGCAATGTGATATTGTCTAGTGTTTTTGTTGACCATGTGGTTCATTTGTACCTTTGGTATTTTATTTAAGTTCTTTTTGGTATTGGACCTATGTTACTCGTCTTATTCGTATGTATGATCTTAATAAGATTATCTAATGAATAAGTGTGTGTATTAGCCTCATAAGACTAGTATTTGTATCACATTTAACTTCTCAAATAACCAAGCACTTTACAAATTAAACTAAGTTTTTTTTGTTAATGTTGTTGATTTATTCACGAAGGTTTTTACCATACTTCACATTTCATAAATGTGTGGAGGGAATCAGGATAAAAAAAGACTTACGGCCCTTTTGGGTCTTCTGAATTAGAGGCATCTTTGAGCAGGTATGCTCGATAGTACTCAAGTCATCGCTTCAGACGACGGGCTGAACAACAAGCGAGTAAGTAGTAGTAAATAATGGAACTAAATTTTTCATTTTTTTTAGGTCATGGTGTTGTGGGTTCCAATAGAATTAGTGAAATTTTACTATGCTAGAAAATAATAAAAGCTCTTCGTTTCATTAGATCCGATGGTTTAAAAATAGGAAGAACCAGATAGGAGGAACCTAAGTTGTGGGCCAGAACCAAATAATGTGTCGACCCAGAATTGGTTTCTAAATAAATTTGAAGGATATAACAGTATTTTGACTGTCTCACATGCTGCTTCTCTGAATCTAGAAAAGAAACTGCTTCTCATCTCACAGGATCTACTTCTCATCTCCTCCGCGCGCTCTCTCTCTCGTTTATCATCGAGCCGGCGACTTGGGAGGCGGCGACGCAGGGCTCACCAACGCGCGGCCCTCGATGGGCAGGCTCCGCACCTCCCTCCCTCTCCTAGCGCGCGGGGGCTCACCGGCGCACGAGCTCTGGTCCAGCTCCGTTGGCAGCTGCTCCAGGCCTCCAGCTCGGGCCAAGGTGAGCGGCGGCGGCTGCTGCTCCAGCTCGGGTCATCGGCTCCAGTTCCAGCCTCCAGGTCTAGGCAAGCAAGCAAGCGCCGTGGGCTATGGCCAAGCTTCAGCTCCACGCATCCGCCTTGAGCTTTCAATTCTTAACTTTTAAAGAGTATCTGCTGCTGCATCTGTCAATTGAAGATTCATGAATTCAATGACCTGTGTCAATAGTATTAGAGCTGTCTACTACTGTGTGTTAGTGCATTGGATGCACCTATCACGTATCTCTTGTGATTTAGCTTGTCTGGCTTCTTTTAGTTGAATTTATTGGCAATCTCTGGTTACACAGACATTCAAGCTTGAACTTTCGTTCCCTACGCGATTATTATTCTTGGCTTATGTATTCGATTAATGGAAATATTGGCCCTGCAGCTGAGGCAAATGTGAGGGTTCTCTTTTAATTTCTATGATACATTCCGTAGTCCTTAGTTATTATGTAAGTATTTTCACTCGAGCTCTGCAAATGAGCTGGCAACTACCAGGATTGAGAAAATACGAGTAACATTTTGTTAATTGGAGTTGTAACATCATGGCGCTGTAATGAATTTAGAGAAAAATAGAATTCCCTCTAAATTAGGTGATGCTTAAGCAGAGCATCACTTTGCTTCTTGTTTCAGAGGCGTCGGTAACGGGTTCATGTTATCAACGGATATTTGGAGATCCTGCCGCGATAGATATTGTGCTCAACTGTGGCGCTAAATGTAACACACCATGTAGGTGTATCAGGTAATTCTGCTGCACTTAAGGGTTGCATTCTTTCTGCTCTGGATGTATGTTGCATCAAGAACTTCAGACTTACTAATTACTAGAGCATACACGCACAAGCATAAAGGATTAGAGTATTTTATAGCTTAACACAGTTTAGTTTAGCTGCCAGGTGAATCACACTGAAATTGACAATTACAAGTTTGGTGCGTGTCTTACATCAAGGATTGAATTTTCCACTAAATTGTGATGAATCACACAAAACAAACCTAGGCAGTAGGATCACTACACAGCTTGTAAATAGAGGAAGGTAGCAATCTTTAGTGGGCTCCAAGTCCTCCGTAGCTCCAGGAATCACGTAGACTGGACTCTAGAGGAAGAAGGGCCGGTATAACTAAAAAGAAAACGGAAAGGAAGATTAACTAACAGTATGTCTGAGACATCCAAGTCATGGAGACATACAAGACGATGCAGCGCATGAAAGCAACATTTCAGATAAAATTATCGAAGATATATGCTCCTACTGCACCTGCCAAGTTGTTGCAAACATCATGGAACTAACTGATTAGTGACTACAGTCAAAAGCCAAATAATTATGCAGTTACATATTTTGTACTACCAGATTGGAAGAAAAAAAAGAGTCAATTAACAGATCCAACTTGAATTAGAAGAACATAAGTTAACTGCTCAGTTTAAAAATTGAGGAACTAGTCACAATATGCAACTAGCATTAGGATATATTTAACGTGGCAGAAAGGAATTCTAATCTTGACTGTTGAATTCTGCAAACTCTGATTAACAAAGCCTTTTAATTACATAGCACACAAGTCCTGCAACTACTTTTGTGAAGACACAATGCAGCTGTACTTCATATTTAAGAGTAGCTTTGAAGCAAACAAATCTGAATAAGAAATTTTTTTTGATAAACTTGCATACCCTTTGACCACTAAGTACAAGATGATGGCACATGCTCCTTGACAACATGGATTCGACAACAGTCCCAATCTAACATGCTTACATGTAGTCAGGGTACGACAGCTCGAAAGACCAATTAGTATAATCCTCAATACCTCAATATGGTTTGTGCATGAAACTTGGAAGGCTAACAGACCAGCTAAAGTTGCCAGGCTAAATTACAGAAGCCACTGGAGTGGAGGAGCATTATATATCTAGATCACTTTGGCAGCATTAATCTCTTCTTACAAGAAGACCATGAGCATTACATCAATGTGCAAGGCTAAGGTTTGAGTAGCTGAATCTGCCATTTAATAACTAACACGCAGAAGCACTAACTCATCCATGCGACAACTGAAAACAACAAAATTGCACCTCAACACTAATGATGATGCTCTCATAAAGATTTGTACCTTGACCCTTATTTCTTAGTGAACGATTGTATATGCATGTATGTCTCTGTACATTTACACAGCCAACAAGCAAAGGGGGCTAGCTGCTAAATTCACTTCAGATGGTATCTTTCTAATTCCTGTGCTACTTAATCATTCTCATCTGAGAGCACTCATATCTCTGCCAATGCCCTCCTTTATAGAATTTTCATCAACTCACTACATCAGTAACGATTCACTTACAGCCTAAACAGATAATTTGATCAAGCTAGGGATTTAAGATCCATGGAATTGATAATTTTTCACGCTTCTACCTATTGCCAAAATGATGGAAGATGAATCTAGTGATTGACACAGATGCAGATGAGGAGCAGGCAAAGGCAGAGATATCATACCTGTAGGACGACGAGCACCAGCAAGCGCACCCCTCCCTCCTCCGCGACAAGGCCAAGCGCATAAGGGCAGGCCTCCTGCCACCGATCCTGTCCCCACCTCTCTGCTGCAGCCGTCAGTTTGTTGTAGCAGGCAGCCGACGGTGACCCACACAGGTGGGCGGTGGCGAGCCCTAGGGAGGCGCGTGGTGGTGGTGAGGGGGCCGCGACCCTAGGGCAAGGCGTGCGGCGACCCTAGGGAGACGCGGTGGTGAGGGCGACGCCGACGCGATTGGCAGCGAGGCAGGCGACGAGCCGGCGAGACGGGTGGCGAGGCGGCGACGCAAGGAGCAGCGATATCTTGCGAGTTGCGACGCACGGAGCAGATTGGGTTAGAGAGTTAGAGACCATTCGGCTGGAATTATAAGCCGGCTGAAAAACACTGTTGGCTGATTTTTTGTGAGAGAAAAATACTGTTCCGGTTGAAAAAACAAGCCGAATAAGACGGATTATAAGCCAGATGAACAGGGCCTAAATGCAGAAGTACTAAACTACCCTTAATTAATTTTCCTAATTGATATATGCAGCAATTAATTTTGACAGGAGGAACCCCAAGCACCGTATAATAGGAATTGTCGCTTCTAGTTCCAAACATACCAAAAATAGTTTGCCCAAACAATAGGATTCTAATTCAATTCAATTCTAGAGATATAAACAGGACAATAGAGATTTTGGGTCTCTCATATAAAGTATTTAATGTGGCAATAGAGATTTTGGGTCTCTCATATAAAGTATTTAATGTGGCAATATCAACACAAAAGTATATGTTATACCATCTTCTTTTCCCGCAGGGGTTTTAGAAGATGGCATTAAGAACATATTTGTTACATAGCCAATGACAATTTTCTTTAGACTATGGCTGAGTTTACATTCCCTCAAGGGTCTAAATGGATCTATGATAGTTGATTATCATGATGTTTCTCCTTTACTTTTCCCATTGGACCTAGTATACCAACGAATTTCTTAGTTTCTCCCACAGGGTTTTCAAGGAATAACAATGGTAGTGATCAACAAATGAACAGGGGAGTTTTTAGAAGTTACTTGATCGAACAAGAGTGTTGAAATTATTTTTATGTGGTCAATTAAGGGGTTAATCATGTAACTAGCGGTTGCTAATGGCAGTTCACGTCATCGTGCGCACCCAGGTGTGTGTAAATACTCACTACTTCCTACTATTCATTTTCTTCTCACTACTTTCTACTCGCATCACTAAATGAATAATCTTTTGTCTTGTGCTACACCATGACTCCATAAACCTGATAAAAGATATTTATATACCATCCTCTGCATCCTTACACTTGTATGCCCTATATATTTATATACAATCGTTTGCTTGATTGCCTCCTGCGTGAGCTACACTAATCTCTCAAATTGTTCATCTCATGTTACTTTTGAGATAGACTTGCTATTTCCTAAGGCCTCAGTGGTGTCTTTTCATCATGAGGGGAAGTTACATGTCGATGGATTAATGATTAGTATGGTACCTACTACTCAATGACATTTTGTATATATCTTGCGCTCCTTACTTGTTAGGATGCACTTCGGTCTACCCTACTAATCCCCTTCAACCCATATGGGTTGGGATGTATTGAAGTGCATCCAAATAATTAAGACCGCAATCTTTCATCATGCTTTCGAATGGCAGACATTGGGAAATCAATCATTACAATTCTGCAAAAGTGAGGGGCGATTGTTTCAGACCTTACGAAGGTGAAAGTTCAGTGGTCGTTCTATCTTCAATTGTGGCTACCGATGTTCGATGGAAGCTTGCAAGTTGCAACGGTGGTGACTTGTGCTTTTGTGTGCTTATTTGGATGCACGGGATAGGCAGAGGCATCTATATATGTTTTCCTATCATTTTTACTTGTGTAAATAAGGAAAAAGTTCATATTATTCCCCTCAAGTTTAGCATATGTCCATATTATTCCCTAAACGTTGGCCTAGTTTACCCCTTAACATGATTTGTTATTTTTGTTTTTCCACGTATTAGTTGAGTCTTAATATCAACTTTTGTGATATGACAGAGAACATCATAAGTTATGGTAGAAAATTGTATCTTAACTTTTTGCCACTATTTTGATAGCTTAGGAAATTTAATAATAAATTAACACTAGAGATACAATATCATATAAAACATAATGATGAAAAATTCATAGTGCATTTTTCTAACACAAAATACAATGTCCTCTATCACCTCACAAAATTTGAAACTAAAAAATAATTTGTACATAGAGAACAAAAAAGAAAAATATCTTTAAGGTGTTGGTTGGACCAACTTAAATAGTTGGAGGGAGTAAATTAAACTAAATGTTAGTTTAGAGGGTTATTTGGACATAGGCCAAACTTGGAGGGAGTAATATGGACCTTTTCCTAAATAGAAACATACAAAACATATGTTACATATATCAATCTTGTGTACAATTTAAATTAAATTCAATAAAATTCATTTCGATCATGATAAATTTTATAAATTACACTAGCCGTGGCAACGCATGAAACTGTGCTATAAAAATAAAAACAAATTGTTTGGTCTCAAAATAATTAACATGCAAAATTTAATTTCATTGTATTATATTGATAAATAAATATTTACAAATTATAGTTCAAATTATTCTATATATTATAGAAAAGGCCAGGAAGAAGCTAAACTACAATGAAACGTTAGAGCACTCCATATGTCGGAAATAGTAGCAAACAACACTATCCTTGATACATTTTGTCTAATTACTTTTAGACAAGCATATTGTTTTATTTCAGTGGTTTCATATAGATCCTCTCATACAGAGTCATAATATAGTATTTTTTTATGATGTGGAGGAAAGAGAGGGAGGCGAGAGAAATGCTATGTGTTTCATGAAATTAAACAACTATCTCATAAAGGCAAAGGTTCTACACTATTGCATGAGTTGATGCCATATATAAGACAACTCTTCATACATGTTGTCTATTGTATCGACTAAAGATTATGTAGCACCATATAACACCACCTATAAGACAACATAAATATACTTGTCCTTAGTTGTACCTCATGTTCTGTTTGATTCACAAGTGTAGAGTTCCTCCTTGTGGACTACTATTTATATATAGCTCTATCTCTTGTTAGACTATAGGCTTCCTCTATCTCATTGTTTCTTTCCATTCCATCAGTAACTTTTGTAAGTACACATGCATACATGCCAAGAGGAACACGTACATATATGGGTAGCTAGAAGGATTAGCTGTAGTTGTTGCACGTACTAGTTATCTAGACATGCTTGCTTGCTTCTGTCAATGGTATCTTGGTTCTCCGGTAAGGCTGTTACATTCTATGCTTTACTGCCTTAATTAGAATGAGTGGCATCAGGAAGAGACGCCTAAGGGTCTCTACAAGGTGTGGATACGTCTTTGTGGGTGGCAGCGGTTACGTGTTGAACAGCCATCACGGAGGAGCAATCCAAATGGAATCGATGCTTAAACAAGCCACGAAGTCGGTGGCTTTGACAACGAGGAATAATAGAGGATAAAGGATTCCTCACATGAACTCTTTTGACAAACCATGGAACGATGCACATTTCAACAAAACATGGCTAGAAAGAACACAAACATACATGGCTAGAAGGACTAGCGATACACACATGGTGTAGTGTTGTGCTCCAAGTTTTGCGCAGGCATGCATTCGTGTCACCATGAGTCCATAGGATCTTATTCTTCCACCCCTAGGCCCTAGCTGATGAATGTACAAATGTGTTGACAACAATAAGTTAAACACTATCGAACGTTGGTTCAAAAAAAAAAGTAAAACCAGCAGACCATGTCATCAAGAGTGGAGCTGGCACGAACTGCCTGATCCGTCAACTTAAACCAAACACGTTGCTAATGTCTGATCTAATTATAGATCACTGACATACGACAAGCCACTGAGGATTTGCCGCGGGCTTTCTTTAACAAATGACAAGCCACGAAGGAGATGCGCATTTTTTACCAAAAAATGGCAGATGCTACTCTGGTTCTATAGATCAGCAACAACTCATATTTTGTAAAGGTTTTGCAACAAAGCAAGCAAATGATGCAAAGAGGAGACAGAGGCAGAACGAAAAACATTCAGAACGGTGGTATTTTGTTTGCTTTCTGCACCCTTCAATCTGTTCCAAACTGTAAAATGCTTTAGTTTGTTCAAGTCAAACTTTGCTAACTCAAACCATTTTTGTAGACAATATACTAATATCTATAATACAAAATAATACACGATGAAAAACATAGTTCACGGTAGACTTGGTTGTACTATCTTCATGTCACAGATATTGATGCATTTTTCTATAAATTTGATCAAAGTAAGAAGTTTTGACTTAGGATAGAACTAAAACATTTTGCATTTTGAAATGAAGGGAAGTATTTGTAAAAAAAACTCGATCCGCGAGGGCTAAACAGCCTCTGGGTATTCCGGCTTTAAGAAGAAGATCTTCTCATGCAGATCAAGAAAATCTCCGAACCCCCGCCCCATCCATACACAGGGAGCCAAGCTCCGTGAGAGAGACAGTCTCTTAATCTGTGCTTTGGCCTGGCGCAAGTGAGGGGATTTTTTTACCCTCAGCCTTAAATCCGCCCCATGGGGGTTCAAACTCAGGACCTGAGGGGTACCTCCAGAACTAATAGCCAACGAAGCTAGCATCCTTTAGCGAAGGGAAGTATTTGTAGTTAATCCAGTCTAGCGTTAGAAGTACGGCACAAAAAAATTTACCAAAATAGTCAAAGTTACTTTCACAAGATTTTTATCTAGGGCCTTGTTTAGATGCCTAAATTCACCCTCAAATTGCACTTACAAAAAGAAAATTCCCCATCACATCAAAATGTCGGCACATGCATGGAGTACTAAATGTAGATAAAATCAAAAACTAATTGTACAATTTTGTTGTACTTTGCAAGACGCATTTTGAACCTAATTAATCAATGTTTGGACAATTATTACCAAATAAAAATAAAATTGCTACAGTACTGTACAGTGCAGCACAGTGCATTCGGGATGCCCCGAATCGGGCATCTAAACATGGTCTAGGGCCTTGTTTAGATGCCCAAATTCACCCCCAAATTCCACTATGCAAAAAAAGATTCTCCATCACATCAAAATGCCGGCACATGTATGAAGTACTAAATGTAGATAAAATCAAAAACTAATTGTACAGTTTTGTTGTACTTTGCGAGACGAACATTTTGAGCCTAATTAATCAATGTTTGGACAATTATTACAAAATAAAAATAAAATTGCTACAGTGCAGCACAGTGCTTTTGAGATGCCCCGAATCGGGCATCTAAACAAGGCCTAGGTTTTGGTGACCGGCAAAACAGTTGGCAAACTGCTAGACAAACAGTAAAGCACAGCTAAGGAGTAAATCTTCTCACCGTGAAATCTACGGAGTAAACCAGCTATAGGGGGTGTTTGTTTCCGACTCATAAATAATCGCTGTCTATGTTTGACATATGCATGAAGTATTAAATATAGATTATTTACGTAACTAAATGCACATATTAAGACTGTTTTACGAGACGAATTTTTTAAGCATAATTAATCCATGATTTAACAATGTGGTGCTACAGTAAACCTATGTAATAATGGATTAATTAGGCTTACTAAATTCGTCTCGAGGATTACCGACGAATTCTGTAATTTATTTTTTTATTAATAGCTGAACACCTCATACGACATCCTCACGTGACACCTTCTAGATTTTAAACTTTAGTCATCCCACCAAACACCCCCCAACATGAGTAGCATTGGCGGATTGGAAGCTGTTGGGCAGACAGACCTGCTAATAAATGAACTTTTGTCATGTGCTACACCATATATCCATAGACCTAACAAAAAAAAATATTAAACCTTGCACCGCTACACTTCTCTTCACTATTTATATGCGTATTGCTGCCTGATTGCCTCCTGCGAGCTCCACCAATCTCTCAGATCGCTCATCTCATGTTACTGCTGAGATAGACTTGCCGTTTCCTACGGCCTCTGAGGTGTTGCTTCATAAGGCCATGTAGTAGATAGATGACTTAGTAGATAGATGGATTAATGGTTAAGGGGTGCTTAGTTCAAGTGACTAAAGTTTAGGAGGTGTGACTAAAGGGTGTTGCAGGGGTATTCGGATACTAATAAAAAAATAAATTACATAATCCATCAGTACTCCGCAAGATGAATTTATTAAGCCTAATTAATCTATCATTAACACATGTTTACTGTAGCGTTTTATTGTCAAATCATAGACTAATTAAGCTTAAAAGATTCATCTCGTAAAATAGTCTCAATCTGTGTATTTAATTTCACAAATAGTCTATATTTAATACTTCATGTATGTGTCAAATATTTGATGGAACAGCGACTAAAGTTTAGGAGGAGGGAACTAAACACCCCTCAGTATGGTACCCTAGTCCTCGATGGCATCTCTTGTATGTTTTTCACCCTTGCAATCTTTCATCATACTTTCGAATGGTAGACATCGGGAAACCAGATATCACAACAGTTCTGAAAAACTGAGGGACAATTGTTTCAGACCTTACCAGTATTAGGTGATGGTGGGGAGTGTGTCCGAGAAGAGAGATAAAATAGCAAGTGTACTTCTGTCAATATTTGGATAACTTTCTACCTATATGAGTTAGATATTCAAACTCTATTAGAGCATATTGGGTGTATTAATGCTAATACTCCTCCTATTCCAAATTATAAGACGGTTTGGATTTTTTAAATACATAATATTTGTTATGCATTTAGATGTACATTATATCTAAATATATAGTAAAATTAATGTATCTAAAATAACCAAGACATCTTATAATTTAAAATAGAGGGAGTAGTTATTAGCAAGGATATTAGTTAACCTATTAGTTGAGCCCTATTTAGATCCTTATCTCATATATAGTTAGTCGCACTTAGCTTGGGAAAGTCGATTAATAATTTTTTATTAGTAAGGTAGTTCATTTTTGAGCTATTAATTGGACTGTTGGCTAGGTTGTTTAGATGCACTAGTGTTAACAATTACTAGTGCGGACGAGCTTCAGCTCGGTTGGCAGCGTCTCCGTCGTGGGATGCTGGAGGTCAGGAGTTCAACTCCTGCCTGCTGTGGCAATGCTGCAGTTTGTGCAGAAAAAACCCCCTCGCCTGGCTCATGTTTCCCAAAGCACAGATAAATGGACCGGCCCACTCACGGGTAACAGGTATTTGTGTGAGGGCGGGGCATGGTGTTCAGGGGTTTCTCGGCCTGCGTGAGAAGGTCTTCTACCTATGCGCAAAGTCGCGGGGGCTGTCTGCCCGCCCACGGGCCAAGTTTTTTTTACTAGTACCGACAGATCCTACATGTATTGTAACAATTAATTAACTCTAGATAGGGTAACATAGTCTAACAATTAATTAACACCCTATTCGTTTATGCTGAAATTTGGCTTATGTTGATGCTTATACTAAAATGTTGTGAGAGAAAACAACTATTCCATAATTGAAAAGTTGTTCGAGCAGATAGGACGTAACTCTAGAGTCGACGGTAACATGGTCTCACTTGAGAATCAAACTTTACTTTTCTTTAGCATGCATAGCAGATGGAAAGCACAAGACCCAACCCCAGAACCAAATCCCCGCCGCAGCAGCCTCGCCGCAGCCACAAGCCCAAAAGCAGGCGGCGACCCCACAAAATCCGAGCGGCCACGCCGGATGCCCCGACGCCAATCCGCGGAGCCCAGCTCACTCCCCCTTATCCCCGTCTCACCCACTCGCGCCGCGCCCCTTATCCCGAGCGCGTTTCTTCCTTGATCCCAAAGCTCCACCCCGCACACCCTGCCAATAAGCTCGTCTCTTTCTCCCGAGCTCCAGCTCCACGCCGGAAGCAGCACCAGAAGCAGAGATGGCCGCCCTCGCCGCCTCCTCCACCGCCGCCTTCACCGCCAAGCCGCGCCTCCAGCGCGCGCGCCTCTCCGTGGCCTGCTCCGCCACCAGCGGCGACAGCAACGGCAACGCCAACAGCGTGTCGCTGGCGTCCTCCGTGAAGACGTTCTCGGCCGCGCTGGCGCTGTCGTCGGTGCTTCTGTCCTCGGCCGCCACCTCCCCACCGCCGGCGGCCGCCGACATCGCGGGCCTGACGCCGTGCAAGGAGTCCAAGGCGTTCGCGAAGCGGGAGAAGAACTCGATCAAGAAGCTCACGGCGTCGCTGAAGAAGTACGCGCCCGACAGCGCCCCGGCGCTCGCCATCAACGCCACCATCGAGAAGACCAAGAAGCGGTTCGAGAACTACGGCAAGTTCGGGCTGCTCTGCGGCGCCGACGGCCTGCCGCACCTCATCGTCAGCGGCGACCAGCGGCACTGGGGCGAGTTCATCACCCCCGGCCTGCTCTTCCTCTACATCGCGGGCTGGATCGGGTGGGTCGGCAGGAGCTACCTTATCGCCATCAGCGGCGAGAAGAAGCCCGCCATGAGGGAGATCATCATCGACGTCGAGCTCGCCACCCGCCTCCTCCCCAGGGGGTTCATCTGGCCCGTTGCGGCATACCGCGAGCTCATCAACGGAGACCTCGTCGTCGACGACAAGGACGTCGGCTACTACTGAGTACTGACTGCTGCACCTGCTTCTGCTTGCACATCGCTGCTGGCGAGGCAAGGCCGGATCCATGGCTACCTCTTGAACAGTTGTCTTTCTTGTTTATTGATAACTAATAATGGAAGATTAATGTGCCTTGTGTTCGTGTTCTTGTTTGTTCTGCAGTTGGCAGTACGTACGTGCGGAAAGATCGATGGCTTTTGGTGTAGGAGCTGGTAGGAGGAAGGAATCCAAGTGATCTGTTGTACTTAAAAGAAACTGGATGAAGCCTTGTATAACTGGACTGTACCGCTATCTCTTGTGTGTATTCATCTTCTTGAAAAATTCTTGAGAACATACGGTTTCATTTTGCATTGCGTTGCCACTTGCGTGTTAAATTATCGTCACTTCGTCAGTGCAGAGGTATAACTTCCCAATTAGTTAGAGCACAGAATTAAAGCACAGAACTAGCTCAAGTGCTCGACTAGAGGGAAGTACCCAGCTGTTAGATTATTAGACAAAGCTGATTTCGGTGTTGGATACAATCTCAAAGTTACTGTGCCTTCACTCGCAAAGAAAAACAAAACAACTCCATTAGGGACTACGTACTGCCTAATACAACATATAATTCAGCTACGTGTACTAGCAGCATTAATAACATATTAAGAAGACATTAGCTATTGTACAAATGTCAAACCTTTGCAGCTAGACACACAGGGAATCAGGGCTCGTTTCGTATATTCCCTTATAAATGTGCTAAATTCGTATTCTTCCTAAAATTGTTTCTTTGGCAATCACTTATATAATTATTTGGCTAGCGCTGCCTCGTTTTGGAACAGAAGGATTAGAGTAAGCTGAAACACCTGAAATGAGAATAACTGAAATCAGCTGGTAAAACATCTAAAATGTCGGTGTACTCTCTTGTATGTGAAAAACTACAACATTTCTCTATGGCCATGTTCATCCGGCTTATAATCCGTACTTTACAGCTTGTTTTTTCTGCCAGAACAGTGTTTTTCTCTCATAACAAATCAGCCAACAGTGTTTTTCAGCCGGCTTATCAGCACAACCGAACGGGGTCTATGATTCTCATGAGAACATTTCGAGCAATATTAATACGAGTAATAGTCTGATGTAGAATATCCTATCGCAATGATCATAACGAGGAATCAGTGCACTAGCCATCCCATATCAGATCGGATTGTCCCATAGGCATGCTCCCCTCATCTGCATACACAGTTTCTTCAAAAAAAAATAAAAATAGAACTGCTCTAATACTCATCTTTTCAAAATTGCACGGATCTCTAAGCAGACTATTAATTAATATTTATTAAATGTTTGCCTAACCATTTTTCCACCTGCACCTCGCGTGGGCCTGATCCGAGTAAACCCAAAAACCCATGCCCAGCCCAAATGCGGCCGTAACCCATCTCTCCCGATCTTATTTTTTTTGTTCCCGTTTGTTCCGTTCCCTCATGTGCAGGCAGCCGGCGGCGTCGCGGCGGTGCTCCATGGCTGTCCTCTCCGCACATGCACTTCACCTGCCCTGATTTTCTTGTTTCGATCTGGGTTTTCCCTGGAGACAATTTTCTATTTGGCCTCGAAAATAATGCTTGTTTTCTATTTGACACCGAAAATAAAAAAATCTTTCCTATATGTCCTCAACTCAAGTTTTTGTTTTCTATTTGACACTTCCGTCAGTTTGGGTGCCTAACAGTGTTAAGTCCTATGTGAAAAGTCCGTTTTACCCCTGGAGATTTATTAGCAACACTGACATTCCATTGTTGATATCGCTAGAGATTTTTGTACCCCTAGAGTACATGAACAAACGAATCAGGCTAACAACTCTGAATGGAAACACTGGACTGACGAAACTGAAGAAAACCAAAACACGGGCTACTGTATAATGTATGAAAACTAAGGACTCTAAAAAACAGTTGCTGAACATTCAGATCAGGTGAGGTGTTCAACATCAGGCTCTTGCTCCAACATGCGCACACAAGACAATGACGCCTAAATTTCCTGGCCGTTCAGTGGCGTGCACCACTTGCTGCAGCCTGCAGGAACAAGACACTCCTAAATGCTTGCAACTTATGCACACTCAGCACCAACCTCGCAAGTATCCAGTCCACCGATGACCTCTTCCTGCTCCTGAACCTGCGCCACGTTTGGCCTGGCCGCACGACCCAGCCAAGAGCTACGTGACTTGTGCACTCCAAGCCTACGCTCATCTGCAGCTTGCTACATACAGATTTGGACTCCGATCACTGCAACTCCTCTGGATGCATCACCTATTACTAAGCTAACATGAAACTTGAAAGCGACCCGGCGAACACCTCGGTGATCCTCGCGACGATGGTGAAACTTGAAAGCGACCCGGCGAGCAGGCAGAGAACGTATTCGAAGGTCCGCGTCCAGAGCGACGTCATGCGGAGGCGCACTGCACCACCTCCTACCTCTGCCTGGCCACGCAGCGCGTGCCCTCTGCCTGGCTCCTCGCTACCGGCGGCGCAGGGTGCGGTAGGGCCTGCTGCTCCAGCCCGGCGAGCACGTCAAGCCCGCGGCACAGGTGCATCATGGGCAGCGACCAGGCATTGTATCTTGCGCACCTTCCTCCTGTCCATCTTCTTGGGCTTGGCGTACCGCAGTCCGCCACTGATGCTGGCGGCCTTGACGAGCGCAGCGAATAGGGCATCCAAGCGTCGGAGCAGCGGGTCGGCTTGCACGCGGACAGGCGGGCGACGACGCGAGAGAGGTCATGTCACGCGGCGGCCATCTGGGCGAGCCCGAACGCCTGGAGCGTATCATCGTCTTCGGCCACGAGGCGACGCACTGCAGCGGCTTCTGTGTTCCTGGGCGCAGTGGCCACCCCCGTGCCCGACGGTCCTAAGGCCGCGGTGCTGCCGTCAGCCACTCCAGAGGTAGTGCATGCCATGTCCGTGACTGCAGCACCCTCTGCCGAGATGTCTCGTGCAGCGCCCGTGGCCGCGCCATGCAGCCTCCCCTTGGCCGCGCGGGTCGCCTGGGTGGCCGCGCCATGCTGCCCTTGCTTGGGGGCGTGGGCCGGCTAGGTGGGAGCGCAGGCCGCCGCCGTGGCCGCGCCGCGCTGCCCCTTCTTGGTCGCGTGAGCCTGCTTGGGCGCACGGGCCGCCCCCGTGGCTGCGCCGCCCTCCACCTCCATGCCCATACGCGTCGCCTGCTTGGTCACGCGAATGTCCGCCGTGGCCGCGCCGCCCTGCTCAATCGCCGCCCCGCCATCCTCAGAAGTCGTGCCGCCATCCGCTGAAGTCGCTGCGCCCTCGCCTCCATGGTTGCGCCAACCACGATCTAGGGTTAGGGGAGAGGAACAACTCCAAACGAGGGGAAGAGGACGGACGCGACTCGGAGACGAATGGAACGGCGCGACTTGACTTCGTATTCTTTACTGAAGGTTATTTGGGTCTTTTGGCATTGCCTGAGTTGGACAACTAACGGTGTTGGCTCACGGATCTCACGAAAGTATCAAACAGGAAACCAAAACTCGAGTTGAGGACATATAGGAAAGATTTTTATTTTTGGTGTCAAATAGAAAACGAGCATTATTTTTGGGGCGAAATTCTCTCTTTTCCCTATGCGCTAGCAGCCGACAAGGAGCACACCTACGCACCATGACCAGGGCAGCACCTCTGTCTCCCTCCTCGATGGTCATCCACAACGGCAGGGCACCTCCATCTGTTTAGTGCATGAGGAGCTGTTCGTTTCTTGCCAGGAGAGGAGGTCCAACGGCACCATTCCATCGCCGGCGCCTTTCCATTCCGTTGGCTAAACCCCCTGTTCGGCTGAGCTTATCAGCACGGCTTATCAGCCGTGGAACAGTGTTTTTCTCTCACAGCAAATCAGCCACAGCCGGCTTATAAGTAAAAAAACAGCCTGCCGAACAGGGCCAAAATTTTTTCTATTGAACCATTGCCTGGTACTAGTTGCGGCTATACATGGCTGCCGGCTGCTTGCGTATAAGAAATGGAACGTACGTGCGGGGACTGAATAAAGCACGAAGAGATCGGGGGAGATGTCAGGCCTCGTTTAGATGGTCGATTCGGGGGCATCCGACACTGTTCTGTATTATAGTATTTTATTTTTATTTGATAATAATTGTCCGAACATTGATTAATTAGGATCAAAATGTTCGTCTCGCAAAGTACAACAAAACTGTGCAATTAGTTTTTAATTTTATCTACATTTAGTATTCCATGCATGTGCTGATATTTTGATGTGATGGAAATATTCTTTTTACATAGTAGAATGTGGGGTGAATTTGGGGAACTAAACATGGCCTCAGTTGAGTTAGGATTGTATTTGGGCTAGACACGGACCGGGTTTAGACATGCCAGACCCGTGTGGGGGCCTAGGTGGAAAATTTTAAGAAAATATTAAATAATTAGAATGAACCGCCTTGAGATCTGTGTAATTTTTAGAAAGGACAGTACGGGAGCAGTTCCCAAATAAAAAAGAAAAGAAAAGCCAGCGGCATCTTATCTTCCCCATTTGCATTGGCTCCACCGCACCGTGCACTCTTCGGTCGTGTACGCACGAGCTCTGCTAACATCCACGTCCGCACGAGCGCCACCGTCGTCCGCATATGCACGAGCGTCGAGTGCCACCGCTAGCCGTGTATGTATGAACTCCACCGGCTATGTTGCGCCTCCTGACCACCATGGTGAGGGAGACCACTGCCGCCTCCACCACGGTTGGCGCCCAGGAAGGCCTTTTCGCCTACCCTAGCTCATAGCGGCCGGGTGTGGAGCTCGCCCACATGCAGCTCACTAGGAGTCTGCCCACACACATCTCGCGCCCGCCCAGTTCGCCGTGGCCAGGGCGGAACTCGCCTGCGTGCAGCCCGTGACGACCGGGATATAACTCCACACGTCGACGATGATCATTCTCCCAAGCAGCAAGGAGATGTTTGCGCTAAAACTACATATTGCAAGCGTCTATTTCAAGTGTTTTTATATCGATATTGCAGAAGTATATCGGAATGTTGCACAAGTTGCAATGGTGTTTTTAAGTATATGTCCCAAATGTTTTATCTGTTTTAGACATATGTTGCAAGTGTTTCATCTGAATGTTGCGAAAGTAGATCTTGATGTTCCATATACATGCATGTTGCAAGCTGCAAGCATATGTTTCAATTGCTCAAGGTATTTCATACGTATGTTGTAAATGTTTTATTTGTATATGTTTTGCAATGGCTACAAATGTGTTTTCCTGATGTTTCAGATGTATGTTGCAAGTGTTTCAATTTGTTTCGAACGTATGTGTCGGTACCAACAGTATGGGGGTACCCACATCCAACGATAATAAAAAACAAAACGACTAAGCGACAGCAAAAGGCAGCCCACCTCAACCGCATACCAGGTCCGTCTCGTACGAGGCCAGCTCGACGGAGTGCCTCGACCGCGCTCCAGCTCTGACTCGTACGAGGCACCCTCGACGGGAACGCCTCGACCGCGCCCCGTCCCGCACGACAGGGCACCTCGACCACATTTCGACTCGCACGAGGCTCGTTCGCCCACCGGGAAAACTCCGACTCACGTGACCCCAGGTCAGAACGCTCGACCCCTTCACTTCACCTGCCCCAAGACAGAAGTCAGAGCATTTAATGTGATTACCTACTACCACCTACCGGTATGGCCGCAACCAGGATCGACGTGGGAGCAACGCCGGTATCAGTCCTCACTGTTTTTACCGCTCATCTCGTGATGGGAGGTGAAACCTGTCACTATGCATACCTTACCGCGCACTGTTTATCGGCAGTCACCCTCGAGGAAGGATACGACAAGGCCCCTATTCCGCAATCTAGGGGATTCGGCTTTATCCGTCCGACCTCGACCCGGCCTTGACCCAGCCTTGACGCCCAGCACAGTTCAACAGGGAGGGAAGGCCGGCATGGCACGGTGCTCCGGGTCGTTTCGCCGTCTCATCCCCAACGTCACCATGGTGTCCAGGGATGGTCGGCCATTCCTAGGGCACGTCGCTACAGTCACCTTTACAGGGATCGATAAAACATCGCCTCAAGGCTCCTCGGTGCCCTGGCCTCCTCCGACCCTATAAAAAGGCAGGCCAGGACCCTACAAGGGGACACGGATAACAGGCAAGACACAAGTCCAAAGCCAAGTATCAGCAACCCAAGGCTCCCAACACAGAGATCAACATCTCAAGCAATCATCTTTGTACTCTTTTTTCTTTCTCTGAGACTTGGGCTCGCCGCCCTCTCTCGCAAGCTTGTAACCCCTACACAAGCACCTCGGTGCAAGAAAATACAAAACTCTCTCCCCCGTACTAGATGCAGGGCCTTCTCTTGCTCGAACCAGGATAAACCCCCGTGTGTTCTCCTAGCATCACCATCCAGGTTAGGGACACGCAGCACTCACTCGTCGGTTTAGGAGCCCCACGGGGCCGAACACCGACAGTTGGCGCGCTAGGTAGGGGACCGCTGCGTGCCAACATCGCTTTCCCGCCATTCTTTCCTGGATGGCTGACCCTGAATGCCCGCTCCCATTGGCCACGGTGATCTGGTTCGGGAGTTTTGAGTTCATGTCGCTTGGTCACGGCTACGACATGGTCCTCCTCCCGCCCAGGCACCCAACCGACGAGGATTACGAGCTCTCCCAGCCTGGGGGAGCACTTCGCCGGTACCGTCGCTCTCGACAGGCGCGAGCCGCCAAGCGACGACGAGCCCGGCGCTACCGTCGTCTCCACCTCGCGGAGGGCGGAGGGATTCCCTGATCTGGCGCCTCTCAGCCAGACGCCAACCTAGATTTCCTCGTTGAGGGTCTGTGTAGGATGAGCTTGGCTGAGGGTATGATGCCGACGGAGAATTCCGCCGCTACCTGACCCAGCCTATTCAACGCGCGCAACGATATCTCCATCAACGTTCTCATTTGGGCTAGACCCGGTTGCCCGGGCGTACGCTTCCTCTGTGAGCACTAACATGAGTGCTTACGGGGAACTCCCCGGGCACCATCTACGCTCCACTCTAGATCTCATTGCATCCACGCCGGCTTCTGAGTATCCGGACTCTACGGAGATCCCAGAAACAGAGCCCCGTGTGACTGCTTCTCAACGTTGCAACCCCAGGGGTGATTTGCAACGGTCTCACATTCCCCCATCATATTACTACTTCGGCGCCCCTAACTCCGACTCGGCTGACGATACCTATGATCCGACCCGCGAGTGCTTCAACATCGACGAAGCCAGCGCGTCGGAATCGGAGGACGAGGAGCCGGTTGAAGGAAGACACACGCCACCTCATGTCGAGCTCCCTACCGAATGAGACGAGGCTCAATTCCTTGCGGATCAAGGAATGCAGCTCGAGCAAATTCGCGAGTTGCAGGACAGGCTCGCCGAGGAATGAGAAAATCTGCACCTACTCCAACAAACCCTCGAGCGTGAGCGTGCGGCACATGCGCTTGGCGGGAGAGCTCACGAGAGGGCTCGCGACGTCAATCGTCGCATCGATGAGGACCGGGTGGTCGACCTCCCGGTTTTCGCTCGAGCCAACCAAAACGTCGTCGCCGCCGCCATGCTCCTCCGCAACATGCCCGAGCCGTCAAACCCCGACGCCCGTCAGGCTCGAGACAAAATCCGAGAACTCCTCGAGACCGCTGCCATGCAACAGGCCGAGAGCTCTGCCTCGAGGCGACGCGAGCCAGCCTCGGAGCGGCTCGTCGAGCCCTCCCGACAGGAGAGAGAGGCCTCGGTTCATCCCGAGCCTGCCCGGTGAAACAGGGCGGCACCTGTCCCCGAGCACGTTGCCGACGATCACGAACCCCGAGACACCCATGGCAACATCGTTGAGCGCCGCACGCGCAAACACGGTGACGGTGTGGCTCGAGGTTACCGTGTACATAGAGGCAGGTGCTATGACAGCTCAGAAGATCGTAGCCCTTCACCCGAGCCTCCGGGCCCTCAGGTCTTCAGTAAGGCTATCCGCGAGACGGTGCTCCTGGCTCGGTTTCGCCCTCCCACGACTCTCACCAAGTACAACGGCGAGACCAAACCCGAACTTTGGCTCACCGATTTCCGCTTGGCGTGTCAGCTGGGCGGGGCCACCGACGACCGGGTCATCATTCGACAACTCCCCCTATTCCTCTCCGACACCGCCCGAGCCTGGCTCGAGGATCTCCCACCTCGACAGATCCACGACTGGGATGATCTCATGAGGGTGTTCGAGGAAAACTTCAAGGGAACCTACATGCACCCCGGCAACTCGTAGGACCTCCGAAGTTGCAAGCAAAAACCGGGTGAATCCCTCCGGGATTACATCCGGCGCTTCTCTAGGCAGCGCACCGAGCTCCCCAACGTCACCGACTCCGACATGATCATGGCCTTCCTCTCCGGAACCACCTGCAAGGAGTTGGTTCGAGAGTTGGGCCGTAACACCCCACTCACTGCCAACAGATTGATGGACATCATCACCAACTTTGCCGCTGGCGAGGAGGCAGTTGGTGCCATCTTTGGCGGTGACCAGGACCAAGGGAAACAAAAGGTCGACGATCCCGCGGGCTCCAGCCGGGGCTCCAAGAGAAACAACCGAAGAAAGAAGAAGAACCAGCAGGGCAAGCTCGAGGCCCCGGCCGACGAACTTGTCGCTGCTGTCGAGCGCAAGAAACCTCGAGCCCCCCCCGGTGGGGGCATCTTCGATAAAATGCTCAAAGAGCCGTGTCCCTACCACAAGGGACCCACTAACCATAACCTCGAAGATTGTCACATGCTCCGCAGGTACTTTGAGGGCGTAGGCGTCAAGAAGGACGACAAGAAGGAAGATCCCAAGGGCGACGACAAGGATGGGGGGTTCCCTGAGATTCATGACTGCTTCATGATCTACGGAGGACCCTCGACCCGCCTCTCGACGCGCCAACTGTTGACGGTTCTTAAGTATCAATTTTAATTATCCAATAAATAAGGAAAAGGACCTATATGCAAGCAACACCTAGAATTAGGGTTTGATCTGACAGAATTCCATGAGTTTTGTTGTTTATCTGTTTCTGCAGGGGGTTATCAGGAAATACAAAGGAAAGGTCCACACGTCGGAATTACATAGAGATATTAACGTGTTCACCGATTTTCTATCATCTAGAAGACTCCAGAAGCCACGGGATCGAACGGGAGGCCGAACGGGCCCGGGACCAGGGCGCCCGCCCTGGACCCTGGGGCGCCCGCCCTAGGTCTGCAACCAATCAGGATGAGTCTCGCGGATTATGCCCCACCGACCTAAAGGATCAAGGAAAACCGTGTGATTAATGTCGGTTTGATCCGACGGCCCAGGTTCACTTGAAGGGACTATATAAGCAGGACCCCTGGCCCCTGGAGAGGAGAATCCAAGTCCATTATTTTCATATTTTCTAGAGAGGATTCAGAGAGAGAGGTTCCCTTAGGGTTCCCACCTCATTAGGGCTTAGCATCCAATGTGAGATTAGACTTAGTTCTTCTAGATTGAGAGAGATAGAGTGGAGGTATAGATCGAAGGAAGCCCGGCCTGTCGGTGACTACTTCGAGGTTGTACCTGCAGGATCAAGTTCTCCTAACCCGAGGTTTGCTCCTAGGATTCTTCAGTATTTCGACTTCTAAATTCTAGTAAGTTCTTTGTTTTATTGTTCTTTGGTTTATGAGTTTACTTTAATCTCTTCGCGTAGAGTTTAGAGTAATCATCTCTAGCGTAAACGTGGTGTTTGGGCTAGGATACTCATAGATATCCCCTGTCTAGCCGGACCGTGGTAGTAGCGAGGAACGTGACATTTCTGTAGCTACCTTTGTATTCCATATCCCGTTAGCAGGATCGATAGGGTTTATAGGTGCGGGTCGAACATCCTTTGAGGTGTCTAGATTCCGTGAGCCTCCCTAATAGAGCAGTAGATCATCCTTACCAAGGTTAGAACGAGAGTGCAGTTGCAGTCTTCTCTATACATCGCTCACATCAAATCACAGTGGTTGTAGCCTAAAGGTTAGTAGTAATAGATTTGGTTAGTCAGATGCATGCTTTCTCCTAGTGGTAAAAAAAATAAATACGATACTCTGGATAACATCTCGGGTGAAGTGCTCACCGATATCCGTGCGCTTGCGGATCATTTCCTAATTGCGTTACCAAATATCAACAAGCATTTCTGGCGCCGTTGCCGGGGAGAAAGACGGTTTGCTGAGATAACCTTGAATCTTACTACTAGCTTGTACCTATACTTTTATCTTTCTTTATCTTTTTATTCCTTATCTTTTCTTTATTCTTACCTTATGGAGAACCAAGATTCTAAATCAATCTATCAATTTGCAACACCTTCGGAAACTGACCTTTTACCATGGGAGTCATCACAGCCTATCCAAATATCCCAGTATAGGTTAAGTTCAAGGTTAATTGCCATGATTGAGAACCTATCCTTTTCGGGAAAGGAAGACGAAAATCCTTACCTTCATATTAGAGATTTTGAGCAAACATGCGATTGTCTTCGCATTGAAGGCATTTCTGATAAGACTTTACGTTGGAAGCTTTTTCCTTTTTTCTTAAGAGGAGAAGCTAGACGATGGTATAGTCAGAAGGTAAGTCAACAACGAGGTGAATGGGGAGTCTTACGAGCCAACTTCTATTTAGATTTTTATTCCCTCGATCGTATCGCCGACCTTAGACTCGAAGTTCTATCTTTTAAACAAAAAGAAAATGAAACTTTGGGAAAATCCTGGAAACATTTTTCTGATCTTTTAGAATCTGGTCCAAAACTCAATATTGAAGACCCTATTCTCCTTTTTCATTTCTTTCGAGGTCTTCAGAAAGATCATAAACAAATGCTACATACAATGTCTAGAGGTTCTTTCTTTCGTATCCCTACTGATGAAGCTAGAGCGATCCTAGATAGAATCCTAGAAGCTGAGATAGATAATACCCTCCATGATGAAACCTACGAAGCCGAAGTAGACACTCTGCCGAATTCTTCACCTACTTCAGCTATCCCAAGTTTTGAGCCACAAAAGGAAGAAATTCCACCACCTGATTTCATGCTGGATATAGAATCCGATCTTTTTGCCGATTTTGGAAACATTTCAAACTACTATTCTATAGACAAACCCCAAAGCGGCCATTATAGCATTTGTTTACCAAGTGAATATCAATTGAGAGAGCTTATCTCAGTCATGAGTAGCGAATAGTTGGAGGAGTCAGAGCTTTCCTCTGAAGTGATCCGTTTGGATACACCTCCTATCACTATACGATGTGCTTATGATTCTGATCAATTTGATGCTCTCTATAATCCTATTGTGGGGATCAATATCATGTCTGAAGCTTTTGCACTTAAATTATTTGGAAAATTAATTTTAACCCCCACAACAAAGTTCATGAAGGAATCTTCGGGACGATTGGTCCCCAGTCTTGGAATTGTGAATGTCCTACCCTTTATGGTAGAAGGCTCCATGATTCATTTGAACTTTTATATCTTTGATACATGGGACTTCGACCTGTTGATAGGACAACCATTTAGAAGACTCCTTTATGAAGGTCAAACTGGAAAGCTACACATTTCTTTTGGAAAGGATTTTAAATTCCCTATGACAATTTCTCACTCCTTGAATAATAAGATCGAGTCATCTCTTTTGCCTGATCCTATGGAAGATGTAAAAGCTGCGTCTCTAGAGCTTTTAAATGAATCAGACTTAGAAGAAGAAGCCCCTTTCTTCATAGAAGAGGAAGCTGAACCTTCTGAACCTGAACCTTTAGATGAGTTTGCATAAACACCCAGACCTCCTATAGAGCTTAAAACTTTACCACTCGGTCTTATCTATGCTTTCCTAAACAATAATCCAGAGTTTCCTGTGATCATTAGTAATAAACTCACTCAGGAACAAACTCTGCGATTAATGACCGTTTTAGAAAAACATCACTCAGTCTTTGGCTACTCACTCCAAGATCTTACAGGAATCAGTCCTATGATTTGCACCCATCGCATTCCGACAGATCCTTCTGTTTCACCTTCTCGGGAACCCCAACGTAGACTCAACAACGCGATAAGAGAAGTAGTTAAAAAGGGAGTAGAAAATTCTGTTGCTGATCACTTGTCTAGAATGCACTTTAAGGATCCACAGGAAACACCCATTAATGATTCACTCCGGGACGACATGCTCTATGGAATCAACAGGTCTGACCCCTGGTGTGCAGATATTGTTAATTTTATAGTTTCAGGGTATGTACCACCAGGAGCGAACAAGAAGAAGCTTATTCAAGAAAGTCGTTCACACATATGGGATGAGCCATACCTCTTCCGAGTATGCGCTGATGGCTTACTCAGAAGGTGTGTGACCACTGAGGAAGGGTGGAAGATCATCGACAGATGCCATTCATCACCATACGGAGGTCATTATGGAGCATTCCGTACACATTCAAAGATCTGGCAATGTGGATTCTACTGGCCTACAATGTATGAAGACACAAGGCAATATATCAGAAGATGTGGGCCATGTCAAAGGCACAGAAACATAAATACAAGAGATGCTATGCCACTCACCAACAACCTTCAGATTGAGCTCTTTGATGTTTGGGGAATAGACTACATGGGTCCATTTCCGCCATCAAAGAAGTGTGAATTCATCTTGGTGGCAGTTGACTACGTCTCCAAGTGAGTAGAAGCACTACCTTGCAAGCGTGCCGACAATATTAATTCAAAGAGGATGTTTGAAGAGATTATATTTCCAAGATTTGGAGTCCCTAGGGTGGTGATAAGTGATGGGGGATCACACTTCATTGACAAACGCTTTGAGCATTATCTAGCAAAACATGGAATCCGTCACAACGTTGCTACCCCATATCATCCTCAGACAAGTGGCCAAGCAGAGACTTCCAACAAGTAAATCAAGAACATTCTTCAGAAAACAGTAAATGAGATGGAAACAGCATGGAAGGAAAAGTTACCCGATACACTCTGGGCATACCGGACAGCATACAAGACCCCAATTGGAATGACCCCATACCAATTGGTGTACGGGAAGACTTGCCACTTGCCTATTGAACTAGAGTTCAAAGCACACTGGGCCATAAGAAGATGGAATATGGACCTAGATGTTGCTGGAGATCATAGAAGAATGCAACTATCAGAATTGGAAGAATGGCGAGAGAAAGCATATCACAATTCGAAGATCTACAAAGAAAGAGTCAAAAGATGGCATGAGAAGAGGATCAAGAAGAAGGAGTTCTCACCCGGAGATAAGGTATTACTTTTTAATTCTAGGGTGAAGCTTTTCGGGCATGGAAAACTCTGGAGTAAATAGGAAGGACCATACAAGGTAGTCAATTCATCATCCCACGGAGCTATTACACTTCAAAACGACGAAGGTACGTTATTCAAGGTAAATGGTCAACGTCTTAAATTATTTTTAGAACCCAATAAAGAATTAGAAGAAATAGACGTGATCCATTTTTACTTTCCGATGGAGAATTAAAGCCCGACCTTTTTAATCTGATGTTTTTGGGCCATGTATATATTTTTTGGGATAAAAATACTTCTAGAAACACGCTCGAGCAAGCGGGCCCGCAGAGGAGGCAGGCGCAGGGTGGGCGCCCTGAGGATGAGGGTGGGCACCCTGCCCTGGTGTCCCCTCGACCCCGGCCTCTTCCGACGTGCTTTCCTCATCTATGGTTATCCAGAAAATTTCGCGAATTGGTTGTTACGCACGCCCGGCAGCGGGATGGATCTATGGAAACCCTAGAGGCACTTTTTGACCCCTATATAAACAGACCCCTGACGTCAGCTTTCAACACCAATTCATTCAATCCTTCTCTCCTCCTCAATTAGAGCTTGTCTAGTTCCTTGCTTCTCCAATGGCCGACAAGACCCACCGCAACTGGGAGATCGTCCCTTACGACCTCAACCGCAAGCCCAAGGATGACCCCGACGCCTACGCTCTCGTCCCGGCCAACACAGTGCGACAGCTAGCAGCCCCACCATCAAACCAGCGCAGCTCAATCTCATCCTACTACGCCCAACCAGTTCTTACTACACCACCGAAGCGCCGCAGGACCATAGCAGATGTGGATGAGGACATCAGGACAGCAAATAGACATATTATGGAACTTCAGTCCATAGTTAGCTCCCTTAGTAGGCAGGTCTCCAACCTGAACACTACTGTGCTCGCGCTTAAACGTGACCTTTCTGATGCCCTTGCTAGGATCAAGGATTTAGAGCAACACTGAGCTATCTAGATTAGACCTTGAGGCAGTGTGTCTTAGTCTTCATCATTAGATTCAATTAGATTCAATTCAGTTTAGATTAGTTCGCTTCATTAGTCAGTGTAATAAATGCCTCAAGACAAATAAAGATTATTATTATTATGCCTCGTGTATCACCACTTTATTTTTATGCAAGAAAGCAGGAAACAAGTATGGGGGAATCCCCCGACATGGTAAATGCACTTCGATTGCACCACTCCACGATTCAGGTACATACTCTGCACGCTTTATTTACATATATACAAATACATATTGGGCTGTGTAGAATATTGTTCCTAACATGATAATTTAAAAAGACAAAAATATTTTTAATCATGATCAATCTCACTCTGTGATATTTCTGAAAACCTGCATTTATTGAAAATCATTTTAAAAACCATGTGTTACTCAAGTCATTGTGGAGTGTGAGATGGTAGAATATGAGTATCTTATTCTTGAAATCTTTGTCGCTTGGAGATTTTCTTTTCAAAAACTTCAAAAATATAGCTACCATCCTCAATATTTTATATGCCTGATAAACCTAAAAATATTAATTTGCTTTGTATTGAGTTTGTGCAAAACGAGTTAGACCCTTGTTGAGAGATTTATCATGCTCCCAAGATCAAGACATTTTTATTCAGAAAGATTCACTCTTCCGAAGTATTATTGCATTAGAAGCATGGGCTATGCAAAAATATATTTCGAGGAAATAAAAAGGAGCAAGTGCTCGACAACCTCGCAGAAAAATGGACAAGTGTCCGGAAGTAGAATTAGGGGTACCTCAGTATCCACCTGAAAAAAAATGAGATGATAAAAATATATATGGTAAAAAGAAAATGATAGCCCATGGTCCCTCTAATAAGCAATATGCCAGTAAGAGTTGACAAGTTTTAATTTTCAAAGTCTTTGATCTAAGAGTATGGCATTCCTCTCCTCGGATCCCGTTTTGACCCAGACAATATATGCAAAGTAAGTATGCTTGAGAATTTCTACAAATTAAAACAGCCTCAGTGAGATATACAAAAGATAAATGAGTGATCTGAGAGCCCCTATGAGGATAAAGGTATGCTAAGTTTTCTATTCAAAAATATATAAAAAACTCCAAGTGACAGGGTTGAGAAGAAGAAAGGATCTCTACTTCAACCATATATTTACCTGACTACAGTGCACAGTGGACATTCACAACACCCTGCAGGTATAAAAAGAATGCTTTACAATGTTTCACCCCAGTTATTTTTCTGAACCATCCTTTTCTCGAGGACGAGTAAAAGCCTAAGTATGGGGGTGTTTGTTGACGGTTCTTAAGTATCAATTTTAATTATCCAATAAATAAGGAAAAGGACCTATATGCAAGCAACACCTAGAATTAGGGTTTGATTTGACAGAATTCCATGAGTTTTGTTGTTTATCTGTTTCTGCAGGGGGTTATCAGGAAATACAAAGGAAAGGTCCACACGTCGGAATTACATAGAGATATTAACGTGTTCACCGATTTTCTATCATCTAGAAGACTCCAGAAGCCACGGGATCGAACGAGAGGCCGAACGGGCCCGGGACCAGGGCGCCCGCCCTGGACCCTGGGGCGCCCGCCCTAGGTCTGCAACCAATCAGGATGAGTCTCGCGGATTATGCCCCACCGACCTAAAGGATCAAGGAAAACCGTGCGATTAATGTCGGTTTGATCCGACGGCCCAGGTTCACTTGAAGGGACTATATAAGCAGGACCCCTAGCCCCTGGAGAGGAGAATCCAAGTCCATTATTTTCATATTTTCTAGAGAGGATTCAGAGAGAGAGGTTCCCTTAGGGTTCCCACCTCATTAGGGCTTAGCATCCAATGTGAGATTAGACTTAGTTCTTCTAGATTGAGAGAGATAGAGTGGAGGTATAGATCGAAGGAAGCCCGGCCTGTCGGTGACTACTTCGAGGTTGTACCTGCAGGATCAAGTTCTCCTAACCCGAGGTTTGCTCCTAGGATTCTTCAGTATTTCGATTTCTAAATTCTAGTAAGTTCTTTGTTTTATTGTTCTTTGGTTTATGAGTTTACTTTAATCTCTTCGCGTAGAGTTTAGAGTAATCATCTCTAGCGTAAACGTGGTGTTTGGGCTAGGATACTCATAGATATCCCCTGTCTAGCCGGACCGTGGTAGTAGCGAGGAACGTGACATTTCCGTAGCTATCTTTGTATTCTATATCCCGTTAGCAGGATCGATAGGGTTTATAGGTGCGGGTCGAACATCCTTTGAGGTGTCTAGATTCCGTGAGCCTCCCCAATAGAGCAGTAGATCATCCTTACCAAGGTTAGAACGAGAGTGCAGTTGCAGTCTTCTCTATACATCGCTCACATCAAATCACAGTGGTTGTAGCCTAAAGGTTAGTAGTAATAGATTTGGTTAGTCAGATGCACGCTTTCTCCTAGTGGTAAAAAAATAAATACGATACTCTGGATAACATCCCGAGTGAAGTGCTCACCGATATCCGTGCGCTTGTGGATCATTTCCTAATTGCATTACCAAATATCAACACCAACGCAAACGACAGCGGCGTGAGGTTTTCTCCGTGCAGCCGACGGTCCCCCACTTCCTTGACTGGTCTGAGGTGGCCATCACTTTCGACCGTGGTGACCACCCAGACAATGTCCCCAATCTGGGAGTCTACCCACTTGTTGTTGATCCCATCATCGCCAACACACGCCTCACTAAGGTACTCATGGACGGCGGAAGCAGCCTCAACATCATCTACGCTCAGACCCTCGACCTCCTGGGGGTCGAGAGAACGCGCCTCCAACCCAGCGTCGGGGGTTTCCACGGAGTTGTGCCAGGAAAACGGGCAGAACCCGTCGGTCGGGTCGATCTGCCTGTCTGCTTTGGCACACCGTCCAACTTCAGAAAGGAGACGCTCACTTTCGAAGTGGTCGGATTCCGTGGAACGTACCATGCTATCCTTGGGCGCCCATGCTATGCCAGGTTCATGGCGGTCCCGAACTACACCTACCTCAAGCTCAAGATGCCAGGCCCAAACGGTGTCATCACTGTGGGGCCCTCATACGAGCACGCCTATGAGTGCGACGTCGAGTGTGTCGAGCACGGCGAGGCTATTTTGGAGTCGGCGACCCTGGCTGCGGACCTCGACGGTCTCGCTAATGAGATTCCCAACCCAAAGCACCATATCGGCAGCTTCGAGTCCGCAGAGGACGTCAAGCTCGTGCCCCTCGACCCTGTTGATCCCAAGGGAAAGGCGCTGAGCATCAGCGCCACCCTCGATCCCAAATAGGAAGTAGTGCTCGTCGACTTTCTCCGCGCGAATGTCGACATCTTTGCGTGGAGTCCCTCGGATATGCCGGGCATACCCAGGGAAGTCACCGAGCACGCCTTGGAGATCCGGGCCGGCTCCAAACCGGTGAAGCAACGCTTGCACCGCTTCGACGAGGAGAAGCGCAAGGTTATCGGTGAGGAGATACATAAGCTGCTGGAGGCCGGATTCATCAAGGAGGTTCATCATCCCGAGTGGCTAGCTAATCCTGTATTAGTTAAGAAAAAGAGTGAGAAGTGAAGGATGTGTGTAGACTATACTAGTTTAAATAAAGCACCCTTTCCTTTACCACGTATTGATCAAATCGTTGATTCCACTGCGGGATGTGAAACTCTCTCATTCCTAGATGTATACTCCGGCTACCACCAGATTAAAATGAAAGAGTCCGACCAGCTCGCGACTTCATTCATTACCCTGTTCGGCATGTATTGCTACGTTATGTTGCCCTTCGGTCTCTGGAACGTTGGGGCGACGTATCAACGATGCATGCAGCACATTTTTGGGGAACACATCGGACCAACCATCGAGGCTTACGTCGATGACATCGTTGTCAAGACCAAACAAGCCGACGATCTGGTAAACGACCTTGGCGTTGCGTTCAAGTGCCTCCGGGCAAAAAACATCAAGCTCAATCCTGAGAAATGCGTCTTTGGCATTCCTCGAGGTATGCTTTTGGGGTTCATCGTGCCTAAGTGTGGCATCGAAGCCAACCCAGAAAAAATCACTGCGATAACCAAGATGGGCCCCATCCGAGATCTAAAGGGCGTACAGAGGATCACGGGCTGCTTGGCGGCTCTCAGCCGTTTCATTTCGCGCCTCGGTGAAAAAGCGCTCCCTCTGTACCGCCTCTTGAAGAAATCGGAGCACTTTTCATGGACCCTCAAGGCCGAAGAAGCTCTTGCAAAACTTAAAGCTACACTCTCTAATTCATCGATCCTCGTCCCTCCGACCCCAGGAGAACCGCTCCTACTTTATGTCACCGCGACAACACAAGTAGTCAGCATGGTCTTGGTTGTCGAGAGGGCCGAGGAAGCACATACCTTGCTCGTCTAGAGGCTTGTCTATTTCATTAGCGAGGTGCTCTCGGAAACCAAGGTATGATACCCGCAAATCCAGAAGCTGCTATATGTCGTGTCTTGACACGGCGCAAACTCCGTCACTACTTCGAGGGTCACCCGGTAACTGTGGTTTCTTCTTTCCCCTTGGGAGAGATAGCCCAGAACCGGGAAGCCTCGGGTAGAATTGCCAAGTGGGCAGTCGAGCTCATGGGCGAGACCCTATCTTATGCGCCGCTCAAAGCTATTAAGTCACAGGTGTTAGCAGATTTCCTGGCAGAATGGACTGACATTCAACTCCCCCTTGTACAGCTCCAAGCTGAGTTGTGGACCATGTACTTCGATGGGTCGTTGATAAAAACAGGAGCAGGCGCGGGTTTGCTCTTCATCTCGCCCCTCGGGGTTCACATGCGCTACGTCATCCGGCTTTATTTTCCTGCGTTGAATAACGTCGCCGAATACGAGGCACTCGTCACGGGTCTGAGAATTGTCATCGAGCTCAGGGTCCGGCACCTTGATGTTCGAGGTGACTCCCAGCTCGTGATCGACCAGGTCATGAAAAACTCAAGCTACCGTGATTCCAAGATGGAAGCCTACTGCGAAGAAGTGCGGCGCCTTGAGAACAAGTTTCACGGCCTCGAGCTTAACCACATCGCACGCAGGTATAATGAGGCCGCCGATGAACTGGCAAAAATCGCGTCCAATCGAACTACGGTTCCACCAGACGTTTTCACAAAAGATCTCCAGCAGCCCTCCATCGACCTCGGGTCGGAAGGAGGGGTCGACGGGCCATCGCTCGACCCCCCACCTGTGACAGAAGCCCCCTCTTCCGGGGCTGAAGCCATGCTGGTGGAAGGCTCGACCCCGTCACCCAACCCTGGGCCTGACTGGCGCATTCCGTACCTCGACCATCTCATCCGAGGGGACCTCCCCTCAGATAAGACCGAGGCTCGACGGATCGCACGCCGGGCCAAAACCTTTGTGATCTTTGCCGATAGTAAGGAGCTGTACCGCCACAGCCCTACTGGCGTCCTCCAACGTTGCATCACAAATGAGGAAGGCAGAGACCTGCTCGACGATCTACACTCGGGGGCTTAGGTCACCACGCAGCGCCTCGAACCCTTGTCGGAAATGCCTTCCGACAAGGATTCTATTGGCCGACCGCGGTCTCCGACGCTGTCAAGCTAGTACGCTCCTGCAAAGGTTGCCAGTACTATGCGAGACAAACCCATCTTCCAGCACACGCCCTGCAAACCATTCTCATCACGTGGCCGTTTACCGTTTGGGGGCTTGACCTTGTCGGGCCTTTGAAAAGGACAACCGGCGGCTTCACCCACTTGCTCGTTGCCATCGACAAATTCTCCAAGTGGATTGAGGCCCGCCCTATCACCAGCATCAGGTCCGAGCAAGCTGTGCTCTTTTTCACCGACATCATCCACCGCTTTGGGGTTCCCAACTGTATCATCACAGAAAATGGCACCCAGTTTACTGGTAAGAAGTTTTTGGATTTCTACGACAACCACCACATCCGTGTGCTCTGGTCAGCCGTTGCTCAACCAAAAACGAATGGCCAAGTGGAACGTGCCAATGGCATGGTTCTACAAGGCCTGAAACCCAGAATCTTTGACAAGCTAAATAAACATGGGAAGAGATGGGCTGCCGAGCTCCCCTCGGTCCTATGGAGCCTAAGAACAATGCCGAGTCGAGCCATGGGGTTCACTCTGTTCTTCTTAGTCTACAGATCTGAGGCCATGCTCCCCACTGACATAGAATATGGATCCCCAAGGCTAAAAGTCTACAACGAGAGAAATAACGACACCGCAAGAGAGGACGCCCTCGACCAGCTCGAGGAAGCCCGAGATGTGGCCCTGTTACATTCTGCCAGGTACCAGCAAGGTCTTCGACGCTACCACGACAGACACGTCCGCAAGCTCGACCTCAACGTCGGTGACCTGGTGCTGCAACGGAACCAGAACACCAAGGGACGACACAAGCTCACGCCCCCGTGGGAAGGCCCGTACATCATCGCAGAAGTACTAAAGCCGGGCACCTACAAGCTATCCAACGAGAAGGGCGAAATCCTCACCAACGCTTGGAACATTGAACAGCTACGTCGCTTTTTCCCTTAAAAAGCCTCGAGGATCTGTAGTTTCTTTTCAATCTCATCAATAAAGAATACAGCGATGTTCAAACTTTCGTTTTACAAACAATGAGGAAGGATTGACTCTGTTGTCCTAGAATCGACCCTCCCTCGGGGGCTACAAGGGGGGAACCCCCAGTCCCCAAAAAAAACTTGTACTTTTTTTCAAAAGTTGAAGGACTACCTCTTAGGTCGACAACGCTGCGAGAGCACCCTGAGGCTCAGAAGGGCTCTCGAGCCGTGAGATCACTTACGCCTCCGAGGCTACGGTACCTCCACTCACCCCTCACGCCTAGGGGCGCGACCGCACGCTAAGTAGACCTAATGGCAGTTCATAACTTTGAAAAGGAGTACACCCCCGTCGCTTAAATCAGGTTCTTACATGATCTGCGAGGCTGCAAAAGCACCCTAGAGTTCGAGGGCAGTTGAGCTGCGAGATCACTCATGCCTCTGAGGCTACGATTTGGCTCACAGGCCCTCGTCGTCGGCAGGCGGAACCACCTCGGCTTCGAAAAGTGTGGCCAGGCGGCTCCCAGGCTCCTCAGCGGCTCCAATCAGGTCCAAGCAGGCGTCCTCGTTCTCCTCGTCCGTCCGGTCCGGGTCGGTGATGAAGCCGTCAGCAACAAGCTCCATGTCGAACATGAACCCAGACCAAACGACGGCCAATGCTCTCTTCACGTCGTGGTGGAGGCTGCCCCGTATCCTTTCCCGGATGAGGCGGCCCAGCGCCGCCATCCGGCGGACGAAGGAGTTCCCCGGGGCGTCCTCCCCGGTGTCGGCGTCGGGCTCGACCCCCAGGCCGTCACACACGGAGGTGATCACGCCCTGGAGCATCTGTGTCCACTGGGTCTCGGCCTCGAGGAGGCTCTGGAAGGAATTGGCCGCCGCCTAGGCCACCCGCTGCTCCCTCTCCAGCTCTGAAACACAATCAACAGAATTAGCACTAATACGGGGCCTCGACACCAAGGCCGTAACACCGATACTTACCCTCGGTATGGGTCTGCAAGCCCACGACCTCGTCACGGAGCCCCCCGCACATCCTCTCGAGCCCTTGGAGAGCATCGTCCCTGTCACGAACAGCCACCCTCAATGTCTCGATCTCCTGGCGGGCGCTCAGAAGAGCAGCGTCCTTCTCCTGAACAGCTCCGCTCAGTGCCGCGACCTCGTCCTTCAGGGCACCGAAGCGAGCGGTTACCTGCCCGATCTGGACGTTGAGGGCGTCGCGCTGACGGCTGACCAGGGCGACGTCCTCCTCGAGCTCTTTCACCCGTGCTGACAGGGATACGAGGTCCTCGCGGGCCTTAGCTGCCTCCTCCCGGGCCTTGGTCACGTCTTCACGCACCACGGCCTCGGCCACCCAGGCCTGCACTGCCTCCTCCTTGACCGTCGCGTAGGCGACGCGCAGCTGGGCCATCTCGGCACTCTGATCGGAAAGCCGTTTGTTGGCCTCCTCGACCAGAGCCCATTGCCGGGCAAGCGCCGCCCACACGCCGCTCTCATTTCGAATGAAGAGCGACTTACGGTGGGACCGTTCCTTGAGCTCCTGATCGTGGTTCGAAAAAACCTGAGAGGTTAAGAACCAAAAGGAAAGGGGGGCAAAAGGACACTAAAAGGATAGCAAGCCGAACATACCTCTGTGGCATCCCGCATTGAAAGTCCCTAGTTTGGTTTTGGCTAATTGATGAAACCTAGGACTAACCTTTGTATCTAAGTGGATGATTTAGATAAAGGTGGTCATTGAATATGAGACATGACATTGACTCATGTGACCAAGATGGTGAAGACCAAGATGAGGCTTGGCTCGATGGACCGATTGTGAAGGTGAAGGGCAAGTCGAGGCTTCGAAGCGAAGGACCATGCGATGGTGAAGCTTGAGCAAGACTTGGCACCGACGGACCGATGTAACGGTGAAGAGCAAGTGAAATCAAGGTCGATGGATCGAGACGGTCATGTGATGATATGAAGTGGATCATATCTTTTGGAGAAACAAAATGGGCTCAAGGCAAAGGTATAACCATAGGGCCATTTTGTTTTACACTCAAGACACCATAGAGGGTGTGAGTGGTTTAGGGTCGATAGCCGAACTATTAAGAGGGGAAGTCTTATCGGTTATTCGACGCATGGGTGCCACTAGGTGAATTCATAAAGTGCATTGCATATAGGGCCTAGTGAGCTAACTAGAAAACCTTTGAAAATAATTGAGAAAAAGCTAACACACAAGCACATGGAGTTGTACACTTGCTGGTGTTGGCACATTTGCAAAGGTGGCGTTGGTCGCGCTGTGGCTCACGATTTCGGGGAAATGAAATGCCTATTTTCCACTACGCCGGAAGTCGGAAAAGTAATGGAGGCGAACGAAGGTCACCAGCGTAATCAGACGCTAGACCGGACGTGATCACGGTTTGACCAGACGCGTCCGGTCAGTACAGCGCAGCAGTCAGGCGCGCGGGCTAGGGTTTGCAACTGGCGCGTCCGGCCACTCGCGGGACCGGCGCGTCCGGTTAGGCGCCCTGAGGGAACTGCAGTTCGCAAGGTCGATCGGACACGGTGCGCGTCCGGTCACACGCGATCAGACGCGTCCAGTCACGAAGGGAGCTTACTGGACTCCGACCGGACGCTGGCACTATCGCGTCCGGTCGTTATCTAGAGCGCGTCCGGTCGATGCTTCGCGGGCGCGCGGTACTGTGCGCATCGGCGCGTCCGGTCGGTTGAGCAGCGCGTCCGGTCATTGTGTTTGACCGTTGGCGCGCAGTGACCATTGGAGGATCTGTCGATCGCGTTTGAATCTGGGTGGACACGTGGATGGTGCAGGGCGATCGGATGTGGTTGAGCGCATCCGGTCAGTTTCGACCGGCGCGTCCGGTCGTCCCGAGAAAATGGTCAGTGGAGTGGCAACGGCTCTATTTGTATGGGATGCTTATAAATACTCGTTGGCCGGCCCTTGGGGAGGTCTCTTGGCATTTCTAACACTCTTGTGCATCCTTTGAGCTAAAGCTTCTCCTCCCACTCATCTCTCTTGCTTGATTGCAAATCAAAAGTAAGATTGAGTGATCCCAAAGTGCATTGCATAGCTTGAGGGCATCTAGTGGCACTTGTGGGTGGTTTAGCCGATGGATTTCTTATTACTCTTGGAGAGTACCGCTCCTAGCCGGCTTGGAGATTGTTGGAGGCGTTGGCAAGAGAAGGTGATTGTTCTTGGCCACCTCCAGTTGATTGTGAGAGGTTCTTGTGCTTTCCTCGGCGGGACGCCAAAAGCAACTCTAGTGGAATGCGCGTGTCATTGAGTTACCTCACTTGAGAGTGGTGTCTTGCGGTGCCTTGCGGGGTGTGCCTTGAGGGGCAAGTGACTTGAGGGTCACACCGGGAAACCATCTAAGTGTTGGTCGACACAACCGGTGACGTAGCTTGTCGGTGCACAAGTGAACACCGGGTGAACAAAAATATTGTGTCTCTTATCTCCCGGTGATTGGTCTTTATATTGTGTTGTTGTCAATATTGATTGATTGTATATCATCTTGATGATTGGCAACATCTTCACTCCACCGTTGGTATAAGAATCACAATCCTCTCTCTTGCACTTACTTTTACTAAATTATCTTTTGTAGCTCTAGTGGTAGCTTTGCTAGTAGTGTTGTTAGCTTGCTCTCTAGTATAAAATTAGTGACTTAGCTCTTGTGTGAATTAGAGATCATAATCTACTAGACTTGTGGATAGGAGGCTTGCATCACAACCCTTGGCTAAGCAAAACTCGCTTTACGCCGTTTGTTATTCTAACAAGTTTGCTTAGTGTCATTTGTAGAATTTTTTTATAGGCTATTCACCCCCCTCTAGCCATCTAGGACCTTACACGCATGCCTCGTGACATGGCCTCCATCACCACACGAAGCGATCGATCTATGTGATGACGAAGGCCCTTGAGGTACTCCCAGTGATGCACCTCGTCCGCGTCGTTCAAGGCGAAGACGGGGTCCGCGTCGGGGTTGGAAGCATCCCTGAACTTGAGGGACGGTCCCCCAGCGTGGTATCTCCTCCTCCGCCCGCACTAGGGCTAGCGCGGCGAGATCCGGCCACTCGGACAACGGTTCGGCCGGGGCATTTTCCGGCCCCGCGGAAGGGCCGGCCTCACCCGCGGCTCTGGCCTCACCAACTGCTGCCGAGGGACCAGCCTGGTCCACGGCCTCGACCCCCTCGACTCCTACCACCTGCTTCCCCTTTGTAAGGTCCAAATAGGCTAGAGGGGGGTGAATAGCCTAATTAAAACTTCTACAAGAATTACTTAACCACAAGTTAGTACAAAAGGTGGCGGAGCAAAATGCACTAGCTCTAACTAAGTAAGCAAGCCACCTACACAAGTCTAGTACAAGGCTATCCACTAAACACAACAACAACAACAAGCTAGATACAAGATGTAATACGAGAGAAAGCTTCGAGTGATTATACCGCCGTGTAGAGATGAGAAGTACCAATCAATCAATCACACAAGAGAAATCCTCGGAAAGAGAATGACACAAGAATTTTTACCGAGGTTCACTTGCTTCCCGGCAAGCTACTCCTCGTTGTGGCGATGCACCCACTTGTCGGTTCACGAGCTAATCGACTATCAAGAGTCGAGCCCTCGGCGGGCGCCGCACAACCGCACACAAGATGTGGATCCTCCAAGCCACGAGCTTCACTAGAGTATCCAATTTGCGAACTCCCGCGGGGAAGGATCAAGAACCCCTTACAACACTCGGTGAGGGCTCCAACAATCTCCAATTGCGAGCTCAATCACCTCCGCTGCTCCAAGCCGTCTACCGTGTCGGGAAACACGGAAGAGTAACAAGAAATCCGCAGCAACTCGAAGATCAAGTGCCTCTAGAATGCAACTCTCAAGCAATGCACTTGAATCTCACTCAATCTCACTCAAGATGTGCAACTATGCAAAGAGATGAGTGGAGGGGTTGTTCTCTAGCTCAAAGGATGTCTCTAGGTCTCAAAAAGTGCAAGAGATACCCTCAAACCCCAGACACCCTCTATTTATAACGAAGGGGTACGCAGCTAGCCGTTACCGGACGGCGCAGTTGAAATCGCGTTGACCGGACGCTCCGGTCAGGGTGACCGGACGCGTCCGGTCACTACACGACAACCGTGAACAGTGCGCGTCAGAACTAGCCGTTGCCCTGACCGGACGCGCTCCTGCGAATGACCGGACGCGACAGTGCCAGCGTCCGGTCGCGTTCTAGTAAGCTCCCGCTGCGACCGGACGCGTCCGGTCCCACATGACCGGACGCGCCGCGCGTCCGATCGTCACTACCGCTGCGCTCTGCTTCTCTGGACACTTGACCGGACGCTCCGGTTCCGTGAGGCACCGGACGCGCCGGTCGCGCGCTTAACTTTTACGCTCAGTTGAACTGACCGGACGCGCTGGTCAGGCCAGACCCGCGTCCGGTCACAAACCCTAGCACCCGCGCCGCGATGAACTGACCGGACACGTCCGGTCATACCGTGACCGCGTCCGGTGCAGCGTCCGGTCAACACAGTGACCGTCGTTCGCCTCCGTTACTTTTCTGACTTCCGGCGCAGTGGAAAAAAGGCATTTCATTTCCTCAAAAACGCCTGAATCCCGCGCTCGCACGCTCGGCGGGAGGGAGAGCGAACCCCAAACCCCATACTACCGTTCAAACACCACCGCCTTCGTAAATGTGCTAACACCACCAAGTGTACACCATCAATGTGCATGTGTGTTAGCATTTCACAAACATTTTTCAAGGTGTTATGTTGGCTCTCAACTAGATCCTAATGCATATGCTCAAGACATCGATCTAGTGGCACTTGATTCCCGAGCTAACCGTGATTGCCCCTCTTGATAGTCGGCTATGTATCCTAAATCCGGTCAATCACTTCTCTACTCATCTTAGACCGGCAAAAGGAAAACCCTATGGTTATACCTTTGCCTTGCGCTCTTAGATCCTTCTCTTCCACTTGATCATCATGTCCATCATATTATGTGCGTCTCCACCATGATCTTGCTCATCATTTCATGCACCAAATCATGTGGTCTTGTGGCCATCTCTCCATGCCATTTCTACCTCCATCACATGTTGCTTATGCCTAGCTTAATCACACTTGATACAATAGCATTAGCAACTTGGTGTCATTAATTACCAAAACCAAACTTGGGCTTTCACCCTTGTCCAGGGGGGAGTCGTCGAGGGTAAGGTCGACCATGGCTGGCGTCGACCCTTCTGCTAGGGCCGGCCCCTCGACCACCGGCACCTCTTCCTCTGGGACCTCGGGCGGGGGCTCGATGACCCCACCCTCCACCGTAGCCGCCGGTGGGTCTTGCTGCGGCTGCGGCTCTCTCGGCTGTGCCGCCTCCTGTCCCACCGCCGGCGGTACCTCCTCCATAACCACATCCGCATCTGCCCGCTCCGCGTCGCGGATGGATGCCTCGGCCGTTGCGGCCTCGATGGCAGCCTCAGCGGTCGACGACGACCCGGGCTCCGCCCCGCCCGTGCTGGGCGCCACCACCTCTGATGGTCCTGACCCCTGTGCGGCGGGGTCAGAACCGGTGACCGCCGAGACGCCCGCCTTCGCCTGGGCCAACGCCTCCTGCTGCTTCATGTGCTCCTTTGCGGCCTGAAGCCTCTCGATCCAGGCGACGTCCTGCGCCGCCGTCCGATTAATGATGACGGCGCTTGCCCGGAGTGACTTTGCGGGGGTCGGCCCCATCAGCTCCGCCTTCCGCTTGAGCCTGTGAAGCGAGAAGAAACGTCGGAAAATGGTACCAATGAAAGGCGAAAAAGCGGAGCGCGGATACTTACCCGGAAAGCGGCACCAAGGGTCTCGACCCCGACCGATCTGAACCTCCCGGCGATGCCTACGGCGGTCTTGCAGCCGGCCCCCCGGCGGCCCGGGTGCTCCTTGGGGCCCTGGCTGGAGGGCCGCCTCGGGTCCTCACGCCCGCCGGCAGCACCGCCGATGACGACGCCGGCACAGCCGCTCCAGCCGCCGGCTGAGCCTGCGGGGCCTGGACTAGTAGGGGCAGCCCTGTCGACCCCTCCTGCAGGGTCTGGGATGGGGCGGCCCCTCCCGTCGAGGGGCCCGCCTCCTTGCCCACCTCTTCCTCCGTCTCCTCCTCCACCACCACGACCGACACTGGCGCCTAGGAGGACGACTCACCAACGGGCTCCAAGAGCGGACGAACGTCGGGGAGGTCCGCCAGGCCGGTCACGGCGTCGTACCGCGACAGGGCGTCGTCATCGTCCCTGTCGCTGCCGTCATCATCCTCCCCTGAGACCGTCTCGGAGGGAGACTCCGCGAGGGGGAGCCCGTCGAGGGCCTGCTGGCGCCGAAGTTTCTTCAGCGCCTCCTTCTCCTTGGCCTTGCGGATCTGTCGCTTCTTGGCCGTCTCCTTCGTCTGCTTCTGTTGGGACGCATGCTGGCGTCGAGCCTCCCGGGCGGGCTGGTCCTCTAGGACTGGCGGCCGCGTCTCCCGCACCACAGACAGATCCTACGCATCGGCCTCGACTAAATCAGAGGAACCCAAAAACAGACGAAATCAACGAACGTGCTAGCAAAAACACTTACCAGAGGCTCGAACCCCTGGGTAGGTCGCATGGGGACCTTGTCGACCTCGTCCGTCCTGAAGTTCCCCACCATCCGGCGCGCCCATCGGAGGACCTCCTCGAGGGTGAGGGACTCGTGTGACATCCGGCTCCCCTCCAGTGGTGCCTCCGGTGTCATCTGGTCGAGGCGGAGGCGATGCTGGCACAACGACATCACCCTGCGCCGGTGGAATGCCGTGGCCACCGCCGCCGCCGTCAAGCCCCGCAGACGGAGCTGCTACAGCGCCGCCAGCAGTGGGTCCATACGTGGCTTCTCGGCCTCCGCGACTCCGTAGGACCAGTTCTCCTCTCGGGCGACCAACACCCGGCCGGTATACCTCGGCAACTGACTCTCGTCGTTGCTGAGGTAGAACCAGCCGTCGTGCCAGCCGCTATTCGAGGAGATGAGGTGAGCCAGGATGTACTGATCTACCTGGCCTGACCTCACCTGCAGGACGCAGCTCCCCTCTTGAACTGCGCACCATAGCCCCTTCTCCACCGCCTTCTTGGCGAAGAGCTCCGCCTTGAAAAGATGGAGCCACATATTCCACTGCGGCTCCATCCCTAGGTAGCCCTCACAGAGCGTCGCGAAGATGGCGGCCTGTGCAACGGCGTTGGGGGCGAGGTGATGCAGCTCCACCCGGTAGTAGTGGAGGAGCACGCGCATGAAGGTGGTCGCCGACACGCTGAACCCTCACTCGTGGTAGCAGATGAAGCTAACCACGTATCCCTCGGGGGGTGCCGGCTCCTGGTGGTCGGGCGATGGCGCAATCCACTCCGGCCGCGACCGACTCGTCCTCGGCCGCAGCAGTCCATCCTCGACCAGCTCCTCCAGCCTCCTCTCCGTCATCGAGGAGGCGGCCCAGTCGTCAGCGGGGAGGATCTGACTCTTGCCTGCCATTGGCGATGGGAAAAGCTGTGTGGACGAAGGGGGTGCGACGGCGGCGGCGCTGGATGTAGGCGGATGGCGCAAGGGGCACAAAACTGTCTAAGGCAAAGGATGCAAGAACGCAAAGAATCGGTAGGGGAGGCAGACCCCTAGGCCTTGTTTTTATAAGCCCTGGCGGAAGCCCAACGGCCGCGCGAAAAGGTAGGAGCAGTTTCTCGCATTTAATGCTCTTACCTAACCGTTTCCCTGAATCTCGCAGGAGTCGGGCGCGTGCCCGTCCCCCACGTCATAACCGTACGCCACGTCGCCCACTACCGCGCTGATCTCGCCCTCTCCCCTGAAAAGGCGCGCCCGGCTAACGGGCGGGGCAGGATCCACAGACAGATATTCCTAGATACCTGGTAAATGGGCTCCGAGCCCGCCATAAGTCTCGAGGGAGCGGAAGCTGGCCCTCGACCTGGGTTCGACAGCTGCCCTCGAGCGACAGAGTTAGGGACGACCAGGGATGCGCCCGTGCATGGCCAGGGCTCGAGCCACGCTCTCGAGGCACCCCAAGACGTATTCGAGGCTGTAGGAGGAGGTCGATGTAGGAATCCCCTCGAGGGAGGCACCGAGCCCTCGAATCCCGTCGCAGGGAATCGAGATCCACACGACCACTCCTTGGCATTTTTGAGAGCGCCTCCGGGCCACTAGCCGACTCCTAACGACTAGAGCACGGGCTCCCACTCGAATTCCCCCGCTAGTAGCTTGTTGGAGATCGTCGGAACTCGTCTAAACAGGGGTAGTACGGTGTTCCCCACCCCTCCTCCTCCTTCAAAAGGAGGAGCGTGAGGGTCGAACGACAAAAGACGGCAGGGACTCTGATCGACCTCGTGCGTGCGAGGCTCGGGGGCTCGACCGCGGCGAACCAAACTCTAAACAAAAAGACGCAGATCCCGCCACCACCAGAAACCATTCCCCAATAGAACGCATAAAAGACCTCAGAGGAGTCTCAACACTCCACCGAGGCCTCGGGGGCTACACCCGGCGGGTGCGCTCGCGCGCCCCCACCGGCAAAAACCACGATGCTACGACTCCAGTTCATTAACTAACAAGCCTCAGGGAGAGTAATCACACACTCACCCAAAGGCTCGGGGGCTACTGTCGGTACCAACAATATGGGGGTACCCACATCCAACGATAATAAAAAAACAAAACAACTAAGCCACAGCAAAAGGCAGCCCACCTCAACCGCATACCAGGTCCGTCTCGTACGAGGCTAGCTCGACGGAGTGCCTCGACCGCGCTCCGGCTCCGACTCGTACGAGGCACCCTCGACGGGAACGCCTCGACCGCGCCCCGTCCCGCACGACAGGGCACCTCGACCACATTTCGACTCGCACGAGGCTCGTTCGCCCACCGGGAAAACTCCGACTCGCGTGACCCCGGGTCAGAATGCTCGACCCCTTCACTTCACCTGCCCAAAGACAGAAGTCAGAGCATTTAATGCGATTACCTACTACCACCTACCGGTATGGCCGCAACCAGGATCGACGTGGGAGCAACGCCGGTGTCAGTCCTCACTGTTTTTACCGCCCATCCCGTGATGGGAGGTGAAACCTGTCACTATGCACACCTTACCGCGCACTGTTTATCATCAGTCACCCTCGAGGAAGGATACGACAAGGCCCCTATTCCGCAATCTCGGGGATTCGGCCTTATCCGTTCGACCTCGACCCGGCCTTGACCCAGCCTTGACGCCCAGCACAGTTCAACAGGGAGGGAAGGCCGGCATGGAACGGTGCTCCGGGTTGTTTCGCCGTCTCATCCCCGACGTCACCATGGTGTCCAGGGATGGCCGGCCATTCCTAGGGCACGTCACTACAGTCACCTCTACAGGGATCGATAAAACATCGTCTCAAGGCTCCTCGGTGCCCTGGCCTCCTCCGACCCTATAAAAAGGCAGGCCAGGACCCTACAAGGGGACACGGACAACAGGCAAGACACAAGTCCAAAGCCAAGTACCAGCAACCCAAGGCTTCCAACACAGAGATCAACATCTCAAGCAATCATCTTTGTACTCTTTTTTCTTTTCTCTGAGACTTGGGCTCGCCGCCCTCTCTCGCAAGTTTGTAACCCCTACACAAGCACCTCGGTGCAAGGAAATACAAAACTCTCTCCCCCGTACTGGATGTAGGGCCTTCTCTTACCCGAACCAGGATAAACCCCCGTGTGTTCTCCTTGCATCACCATCCAGGTTAGGGACACGCAGCACTCACTCGTCGGTTTAGGACCCCACGGGGCCGAACACCGACAGCATGATACAAGTATATGCAACACCAAGATCTACTTTTTGTAATAGTACATGTTACAGTAGTACCCATCTGTAGCAGCCATCTGCTATAGCTACTGACCTTGTCTACATGCGTGTGGGTGTAGAGGGGACGCCACGGTGCAGGCGCGAGACACAAGCGCGTGCGGGCGACAGTGCAGACACGAGACACAGAGTGATGCAGGTCCCACATGAAGACAGGCGTAGACATGGGCGTCCGAACAGCTAGCCCTGTGCGGACATCTGGGCGACGTCCTGTCGCATATTATTTGTCGTTTTCGATTTTTGTGCTACACGTTTGACTCGATTTTTAGAAAATACGTGCAATATTTATATCTTTAAATAAATTTATAAAAAAACTAGATTCAAAGATCTTTCTAAAAATATCAATTATGTATCATAAATATTAATATTTTTAATATATATTTTGTCAAAGTTATTTATCATGAAGCGAGAATGACATATATTTTGAGACCAAGCGAGTACTTGTAACGAGCAGGAGCTCACCATATAGGGTGTGTTTAGATTGTAAATTTTTTTTGAAAAAATTCATGTAGCACTTTCGTTGTTGTTTGGCAAAATTTGTTCAACCATGGACTAACTAGGCTTAAAAGATTTGTCTCGACATTTACAGACAAACCGTACAATTAGTTATTTTTTATCTATATTTAATGCTCTATACATACGTCAAAGATTCGATGTGACGGCTACTTGAGTACTTTTTGGAAAGTTTTTGGAACTTTGTTAACAAGGGCATAGCCTCCTACGTGGACCAAGCGAAGCGGTTCACCCCTCTGAGGCTCACCGCACCGGGTCCGGTAAAGCCACCCTGCAGTAGCTTTTGCCGGATCAACATGCTGCAGCCGAATACTCTATGTGCTACTCTATCACACAGGAGCAGGGTCGGTCCTCTATATTTAGCGGGTTACTGTTCATACGCGGCAACGCTACCAGGGGATGGCCGCGCGCGCGTGAGAGACGGTTTGCTTGCATGTTGCTTTGAAGACCGTACCAACTTTTTTCCGTATAAAAAAATGTTATAACTCACAAACCAAAAAACCAAATTAAATTTCGATTGCACCATTAAATTCGTTTCAATAAATACTTCAAAACTAGATCTCACATGAATATATTTAGATAAAGTGACAAGTAGGCCCCACAGTGGATAGAGGATGATATAGAGGATGGATGAGTGCGGAAGAATTGGGAATAGAGGAGAGAATCTTGATGACTAGGATGTATAGAGGATGAATTTAGAGTACCACGAGTGCAGATAGCCTGACTGCGCTGTATAACCTTATCCACCGCCAGCTTGACACGTCACCAACCGCACGTGCAAAACAGACTCCCCATCTTCCTCTCACTGACACTCCAGCCCCACTTGCTCGCACCGCGCTCCACTGACCCCCGCGCGCACCGTCGTGCTACGGGCCTACGGCACACGCGTCGCGCACTCACTGGCACCGCACTGTCGTCCTCATCCGGTGGCCGCCACGACCCCCATCGGTGCCCTTCTAACGTCACAATCGCCAACGACACTGCTCACCATGACATGCGGGCCACACCCTTGCTAGGCCCACCTCGCAGTGAGAGACCTCCGGTGCGCGGAGCTCTGGCGCGGCGCCCACCGGATCCCCACAGGCCACTTCCCCACTCCCGGCCCTCCCCCGCATCCCACTCTCGCCGGCCGCCGCAGCCAAGGCAAGACGCCTCCTCCCCACACCCGATCTCCCCTCCCACCTCCGATCGCTACGTAAACCCCACGCCCACCTCCTCCCTGGAGTCCCCTCCCCTCCCCTCCGCACGCCCCGCTTGCCGCGCAAACGAGCGCCATTTCAAATCCCGCCCAAACCCTACCCCACATGGTCGATCGGGCCGCCGCGCGGGCACAGGCAGCGAGCTCCGACCCGCCGCCGCCTGATCCGCCGCTCCGCCAGCCCGGCGCCGCTGATGGGAAGGAGGTCACTTCGGCGGGGGCGGCCGCGGGCCTGCCTCCCCTGCCCCGGACCGGCGACGCTGACGAGGAGGACGCTCTGGCCTCGCCGGCGGGGCCGCCGGGCGAGCGGTGCAGGGCGATGATGGAGGTGGTAGCCAAGGACGGGGCGGGCGGGAAGTGGAAGGTGACCAAGCTGGTGGTGGAGCACAGCCACGAGCTGCAGGTCGCCCCCGGGGATGTCGCGGCGACCGTGCCGGCGGTGGGGATGCAATTCGACTCCGTCGACGACGCCAAGGGGTTCTACTATGGCTACGGCGAGCGGGTGGGGTTCAAGGCGCGCATGGGCTCCAACCGCCGCTCAGTTGGCGACGGCGAGAAGATCCTGCAGCGGTTCCTCTGCTGGAAAGGCAATTGTGCGAATAGGAGTAAAGGGAAGGATTCGGATGCAGGGAAGGAGGCAGTGGAGGTGGTGGCGGAGGGAACTTCTTCTGCTGCTGCTCCGGGAAAGAGGAAGAGGGAGCCTTATAAGACAAGGAGCCACAATCCTGTGATTGAAGTGGAGAAAGGTGTTGGGTTGGGTGGTGCTGGGAATGAGCTAGAGCTGCAGAATGGGAAGCGTTCCAGGAGGGGTAGGAGTAAGAAGGCCGCGGTGGAGCATGGTGAAGAGTCTGTTGTTGGGTTTGAGGCAGAGAAGGAGGTAGCTGAAGGGGCTTCTGCTGCTTCTGATGGTGATGGGGAAGAGGTTGAAGGGGGGGAGGATCAGGAAGGAGTGGAAGAGGAGGTCGAGGTGGAAGTGAAGGAAAAGAGAGGGAGAGGGAGGCCAAGGAAGGCCGTTATGGAGGACGATGCGCTGCAGGCACGCGTCTTGAGGGAGCTTGGTGTAAGGGCATCGCAGTACAGTAACGAGGAGAGAAAGAAGATACTCAATAAGTACCGCTCTAAACGGCAGAGCAGACCTGCCTCGAGCAGGCCTACCAAGGTAAACAGCTTAGATTTGCTATCAGTTGTGATGAGCATACTATAAATTGTGATAACATATACTGTAGAGTAAAATGTATGCAGGCATTGTGGAAACTGATGAAATTGTAATGCTTGGCTCATTGATATTTGTGATGCTCTTTTGTTTTTTATCTTTTGAATCGAAGAGAAAGAAGTTAAATAACAAAACATCTTATTCCAGTGTTAAGAGCAGAGGTTATATGCTTATATGCAAAGCAATATGCCATGTTATGTTATATAACTTTACAATATTTAAGACGATATGTAGCTGTCTGATAGCATGGAGTCCCCAAGATGATATCAGATGTAGATTTTCTTTTCTTATTTCTTTTCTGTGGGTTGGTGTTTTTTTGGTGGTGGTGAGGGGGTGGGGGGGGGGGGGGGGGGGGGGGGGGGTTGTTTTCAGGCGTCTCTTCACAGTTATCTATTTGTAAGCTTGCCAACGGCATGCCACCATGGAAATGCATGGGTTTTTCTTCCTTTCACTGCTTACTAGTGTGTGGAAGTCAGGAATGCCACATGTCTAGGGACTGGGATGAAACGACTCTGAAGTTTTCTTGTATCTCTTGAATTGTTTTAGACAATAATCAGCATTTACATGTAAAGATGTATCAGAAACTTCAAAGTGTTCAAGAGTCATACTAAAATAGTTGGCACACTCTTTTCCCTACAAGCACTTACTCCCATATGGTGTCATGTACTCCTGTCCTTCTAGATTGCTTCAAGACAAGCTTTGGCTGAAAGGCGTAAGCGTGGTGATGGAGGTAGATTTCTGTCAAGTGAAGAACAGCTGGTAACTTTCTGACCATGTTGCCTATTTTGAATGCTTAGCATTGTTGCTACAACATTGGTTACATGCTTTATTGATCCATTAAACAAAGTGAATATCACAAACTCTATGCCTAATGATATTCACGCAAGGAAGTAATGATAACCGAACGTGTTGTATATTGTTTTGTGGCAAGAAAATATGTACTGTTACCTGATTACCTCATTTGCATACCGGTTCATTTCTACAGATAGTGGTGTTATCTTCATGGCCCTTTGCATGCTTTTACCAGTCTCGGGTTTTTTTTTTGGTTGTGCTTTTACTCTTGTGTGTAAAAAGTATGTATCTTGTAACTCTTCTTGTTGGCCCTTTGCTTAATTTACTAAATCTGAATTCTGGAGGGTTACTTCTGACTGGTTATGCTACTATGGCTGTAGGCTCACATATTTCTAATCTATTAACTTAACCTGCCAGGTCTTGGTTATTGTTTTATCTGATGAATTGGTCGAAATTCTCTTAATTGGTAGGCACTAGCTTGCTTCCCTTTTATTTGTTATGGTTTCCACTTTCACTGCAAATGAACAGTTTTCATATGACAATTATCTTGTTATTCTTATGTTCTCGTACTCTTGTGCTCTGCAGCCTTCACAGCTGCCTTCAGAAAGACGTTCCAAACGTCTTGAGAAGCAAAATCTCAAAATGGAGAAGGTAAGATCCAGTAGAGATGTATAGACTTATTTTGTTTGAGGAAGAAGTGGCGATGTATCCTAACTCCAACCTACCCACTTGGTTGCTTTAAGGAATCACATGCATTGATCTATCACCACCTCATCCCTCAAAAGCACATGCTTAGTGTAGTTGAAGGTGATCCTACAAAAATTCATGGGATGTTCCCATGGTGGACTATCCCATCAAGGATGGGTTAATTCCTTGAACCAAGCATCCCATTGTGTAACTTTCTTTTTAGAGAGAATCTACAGGTGCTGCATAGGAGATGCCTCATAAGTTTGCAGTGTCTAAATTTTGTTTAGTAACAGAAAAGTCTAGAATAATAATTTTTGAGTAAATTGCACTGTAGGTACTTAAACTATTAGGTGTTTCACAGATGGGTACTCCAACTGAAAAACGTAACTTCTGGGTACTGGAACTATACTTATGTAACTTCTGGGTACTTCAACTAAAAACGTAACGTCTAGGTACTGGAACTATATTTACGTAACTTCTGGGTACTAGCGCTTGAGCAGCACCGCGCCCACGTCGACGGCGGCGGCGCTCGCTCGCTGTGGGACAGGCGGAGCAGAGCTCCTGCTCGCACGCACCGCGCATGCCGCCACAGGCGAGCTGCCGTGGGAAACCACGTCTTGCCTACGGCCGCGCAGCGCCCGCGCTAGGGCCCCACCGATGGCTGCCCTCGCCGACATGGACTGCTACGCGCTCTGGGTGTGGAGTCCGGCGGCACTGACGGCCACGCTCAGCACCGACCACAATCAAGAGTTGTTCTCTGCCATGTCCCACGATCAGGAGTTTAAACGGGGCTCGGCAGATTGGCCGTCAGTGCCGCCTGGAGCCGAGCGTGGCCGTCAGTGCCGCCGAACTCCACACCCAGAGCGCGTAGCAGTCCATGTCGGCGAGGGCAGCCATCGGTGGGGCCCTAGTGCGGGCGCTGCGCGGCCGTAGGCAAGGCGTGGTTTCCCACGGCAGCTCGCCTGCGGCGGCATGTGCGGTGCGTGCGAGCGGGAGCTCTGCTCCGCCTGTCCCACGGCGAGCGAGCGCCGTCGCCGTCGACGTGGGCGCGGTGCTGCTCAAGCGCCAGTATCTAGAAGTTACGTAAGTATAGTTCCAGTACCTAGACGTTACGTTTTTAGTTGAAGTACCCAGAAGTTACGGAAGTATAGTTCTAGTATCCACAAGTTACGTTTTTCAGTTGGAGTACCCATCTGTGAAACACCTAATAGTTTAGGTACCTACAGTGCAATTTACTCATAATTTTTTAAGTAATACAACCTATGAACAGCTGCAATTGCATATGTTATATTCAATTAAACACTCAGGATTTCCCCTTGTCCAGGCGGAGAGCAAAGAAGACGAAACAATGGAAGCAGAACCAGATCCAGAAATTGAAGTCGTCCCTGGACCTGGGGGAGAACCAAAGGTTGGGATGGTTTTTCTGAATGAGGATAAGGCTTATGAATTCTATGTCAACTATGCTGGAACTGCAGGGTTCAGTGTCCGAAAAGGCTGGTTGGACAAAACAGCAAAGAATGTTACAAAATCTCGAGCATATGTTTGTTCCAAGGAGGGATTTCGTCCAAAAAGTGCTTCTATCGAATCAAAGAAACCAAGACCAGAAACAAGAACTGGTTGCCAGGCACACATGACTATTAAGATTACAGCAAGTGCAAAATATGTAGTGACTGAGTTTGTGGCTGATCATAATCATGATCTTGAAATTCCCTTGGTTGACATTCAGATTTTGAAGTCACAAAAGTTATTAGCAAAGGTACAACAGCCTCCTGATCCACCAAAAGTTATTTTGATACCAAATGAGTATAAAAATTACACAAGGACAAAACGTACAAAAGATATGCAATTAGGTGATACCCAGGCCATCTGTGAATATTTACATAGGATGAAAGGCGAGAATCCTTCTTTCTTTTACGCCATTCAAGTAGATGAAGATGATCAGTTTGCAAACATGTTCTGGGCTGATGCTAAATCTATAATGGATTATAACTACTTTGGTGATGTAGTGTGTGTTGACACAAGATATCGCACAAGTGACTATGGGAGACCTCTGCTGTTATTTACTGGTGTTAATCATCATAAGCAACTGATAATATTTGGTTCAGCGCTGATTTATGATGACTCAGTCCAATCCTTTAGATGGTTGTTTGAGACCTTCAAATCTGCTATGAGTGGAAAGCAACCAAAAACAGTTTTGACTGATCAGTCTGCTGCACTTAGTGATGCAGTTTCTTCTTCTTGGCCTGGGACCACCCACCGCTTCTCACTACTGCATCTGTATCTGAATGCTACTGAGTTATTCAGGGATACCTTCCAAAGCTCGGAGACTTTTGCATCAGATTTTAGTAGGTGGCTGTATGAATGTGAGGAGGATGACTTCTATTCGATCTGGGAAATCCTTTCTGAGAAATACAATATAAAGGATAATGAATGGCTCTGTAAATTGTATGAGGATAGAGAAAGATGGGCTTTGCCATTTGGGCGTGATACGTTCTGTGCTGATATTGCAACCACACTAAGAAGTGATAACACGGATACCATCCTGACAGATCTTCTTAAACCACAAATAGATCTTCAAAACTTCTTCAACAATTATGATAAGTTTTTGGAGGAGAAACGCCTAGCTGAACAACAAGCCGACTACCTTGGGGCTCAAATAGCACAAAGAGTAGCACCACTACATCTGCTTTGGCTAGCTGCCAATTCATATACTCCAACACTTTTTGAAATGTTCAGGATGGAATATGAACAGATCTCAAAGTGCATGGTCTATAGCTGTGGTGAGATTGGACCAATATCTGAGTACCAGGTAACTGTCAAAGACAGGCCTCGGGGTCAATTTGTTAGATTTGATTCAACAGAATGTATGGTTGTTTGTAGTTGTAAGAAATTTGAATTCATGGGTCTTCTTTGTTGCCATGTATTGAAAATTCTTGATCTCAGAAATATTAAAGAACTTCCACCGCACTATATCCTGAAAAGATGGACAAAAGACGCTCAGAGTGAATCTCCAGAGAACTATGGTTTTGCCACCATAGATGAAGATCCCAAGTTTTCATTGTCAAAACGGTACAACACATTATACCAGAATTTGTATAAAATTGCAGCAAAAGCTTCAGAAAGCGTTGAAGCTTATGCATTCCTGGAGGGCCAATATGAACAGCTTGTTGAACAAGTGGAGGTACTTTTGCAAGCAAAGTTGCATGATAAATCTTCCTTAAGTACTGTCCTGAAAGGCAATCAGCCAAATCTGTTTAATAGTGAGGTCAGCAGCATTGAACATCGCAGAGCAACTGGTAAGAAAATTAAAAATACAGAGGTGCGCCGTCAGCAACAAAGTCCTCTTGATCCAAACAAAAAGAAAAAGGGTAGACAAGGTTTGTTCATCACCTGCACTGCTCCGGTATTCAATTTTATATGATCAGTGCTTTATCTGATTAACCTGTTGCAGGTCTGCTGGAACCTGAGGAGATTGAAATTCCACTCAGGGTTGATCCTCCTGCAGTGTCAAATGATATCCAAAATCATTTAAGAACTCCAACAAATCAGTTTCTTGCACCAAGTCATATGATGCAGGTAAATTTGGTATCCTTTCTGCTTTTTTTTTCCATATGTATCGAGGAACAGACGTGATGTATATTATACTTGTGCAAATATAGGCGCCTTATGTTGCACAGCAGTTTGGTCTTGGTTCTCTACAAGGATTCCCAGGCATGTCACCATTTGGGCAGGTAACTTGGAAAATCATGACTTGTTGAAGCAAAATAGAATTATATACCTTTTTCCCTCACGGGCTGCAATTTAACATGTCGTTAGATTCAAGAACCAACACATCTTCAGCAGCCTCATTTACAACCACCACCCTTTCATAGTGGTCCTCCAATTACACAGGTAATTCCTGTTGGATGCTACTCCATGTCTGTGAGAGCCCTATAATTCTGCTAGTTAACATATTTCTCGGCATTGATAATGCCGCCGCACATTCCCCTTCAGAACAAGTTTGTATATAGGGAAACTTGCATTTCGATGTCACTTAAATCGCTGAGATCAGTAAAATGTCGCATGAACTTATTAAATACCAGTTGTAACTTGTAACAAGTGGATTGCACTACTGGATTTTCTGACAAGTCAAATCTTTCTTATTGCAGGCTCCACCTCCGGACATTCAATCACTGCAGTTTCTTAGCAGCAATCCTCAACTGGGCCATCAGACCACGGATCAAGGCCAGTACACCATTCCAGTCTGGGATTTCCTGTGACGTACAATGTGTGATGCACACGGGAAGTAGCGATGTAGTCATGTAGATGTAAATAAATTATGTAATGACCAATGATGTAGAAACACAGCCTTGTCCGCCAGGTTAATGTCAATGAAATCTTTAAGCATGGTACATTGGAATGAATTTTTGGAGTTGCACGCAATTCAAACGCACTTGTCAAAGCCAACCAGGAATGGGGGGACTGTGGACCCAGGCATAGCAAGGATCCAGTGGGCGTTGGCAAGATGGCATGGTTTGGCACAATTATCATACAATATCTGCCCATATGGGCGTGGTAATTGGGCAACCTGTAGGAAAAGAAAAACTAAACTGAACTGGAATAAGGAATAGTTTCCAGTGTCAGCTGCAAAAACAAAGGTCTCGTTCGGCTATGCTGATAAGCCGACTAAAAACACCGTTAGCTGATTTATTGTGAGAGAAAAACACTATTTCAACTGAAAAAACAAGGTAAAAAGTACGGATTATAAGCCGGATAGGGCCAAAATTCTCTGTATCCTGAACGTTATGCGGAAGTGAAAGCATGCTTCCGCTATGCTGAAATAGAGTAATTGGAGTACAACATGCATTCTATGTTTACAGGTTAATATCAATGTCTCAAGTCAGCTTCCACTTGATGACAACAGAAAATTTGTGTACGGTGAACTGCCTTTATTTAGGTGTTCAGTATGGCTTCAAATTTCTGGTTTAGGTATTGCTGCCAGGTTGCACCGTAGCCTGATTGCTCATGCTGACGTCCATCTTCAGAACAAACATTCTTGGGTCCATCAAAGTTGAGGATATCAGTGTCACCATCTGTGCGCTTCCAGTTTGAAGGGAGCTTCATGTACTTATCATTGAAGGCCAGAGTAACGGCCAACCTAATCTGGTCCCTATAAATAGAATTTTAACATGATCAAGACAGTTGTGAGTATATAGTGGCTAAACTTTGACATGATTTCAAAGATGTGCATTTGTGTTGGATATTCGTATTACACCTGAAATAGAAATCATGAGTTTAACTTACCTTTGATTGGCTAAATTAATGGCATTAACCCACCACATGATGGAAGCAACCAGGTTTTTCTCCAGCTTGCGAGGCTCTATCAAGAGCACATCAAAATCAAGTAGGCATGCATCCTTGTTATAAGGTTCTTTAGGCACCCAACTTTGTGCAGCTCCTGCTCTTTGTATGGCACTAAGAACATCCATACTGATATAATCATTGAGACGTTTGCTGCAATCTACGCCAGCGCCGATGGCATAACTGCCTAAATCCATGCGACCAAGATCTTCTACTTTACCCTGTGCAGGGGGAAAAATCAACATTTCACAGCACGTAATCAAGTGTTGATAAAATGCTTAGTTTTGCACACTTTTTCACTTCCAAGTTCTCACATGTCGTTGGAGTTTTGCTTTTGAGTGCATGAATTGAAGGTTTTCAACAGCTTCGCTTATTGTATTAAAGCTATGATTGAAAATGTTTGATCATCTGACAGTACCACTCATGCCAGTGAGAACCATTATTTGCCAGAAACTCTTGATTATGCATCTCAGTAGTTTCTTTTAAAATCTGGAGTTACTGTTTATATCCATGGGTGCTTTGTTTGAAAGAGAAAGGTGGAGACCAAAATATTTCAGTGATAGGTTTGAGTAAATAGATAGAGTGGATGCCTGGTACCTTTATGATGGAGTCTGCAGTGATATAAACATATCTCTTTTTGGACAACTGAGATTTTGCAATAAGAAAGGGTGACAATTCCATGTGGAATAACCAAAGAAAGTTTCCTTCTGGAGTGGCAACATTTAGCTTGTCCTTGATTTGCTTCTGACTGCAGGGGGCACAAATATGAGAATGGCCACAATGACAAGATACAAAGGTCATGCTAATTTGTGTGCTCACCTAGTAACAGTGAGATCTGAATCAGGTAGCAAGACTTTTAGCTTGTGGTAGGACGATTTATCGTTGCCTCCTTCAGGTATTAAGAAATGGAAAGATATATTTTGTGGATCACTGCCAAACAAAGAGGGAAAAAAGTTATGCTGGTGACATAATTTATTCATCGAATTTTAGTTCTATATCATTACTGGCACAACATAGATGAAAAACTATCCAACATGACATGGAAAGTTGAAATAGCCATGCAGAAAAAATATATTATTATCTCTGTCATGAGCATACTTCAGATGTCCATGAATTCAAGCAGCACAACCATGCCGAAGCCCGACGGCCACACCACAATGGCATAGGAAGAAGATAGGAATTAGGAACTCTTGATCTAGTTCTTTTTTAACCAAAACAGATATAATCCTATCCTTATGTCGATAGGGTGATTTGACTCCTAAGAGACCAATCTCTAGAATCAAGGAACCAACTCAATCTAATTTAATTTATGAATAATATCATATCTAATCCTAGGGCAACCATGAACAGCAGAAGTGCGTGAACAGACCATGGCATTGCTAGTAGTTTGCAAATAATTATGCTGCTGTGCATGGCCCAGGGCTGCTCCATCTCATTGGCCCTAGTGGCCTGCACATGATAACCTATAAGCTGATTGTACATTAATTGATAAGATTTTATATAATCAAATCTTATTGTCCTAAGATCACATTTCTTACTGAAATAGACAGGATACAGAACCTTGAGCTGGACAGAGTGGAATTTGTCAGCACAGCGAGAGTGCGAAGATCCAGACAGCTTATCCAAGAGAAGACATCTACACTTCCAACATAATTTAAAGAATCCTGCAGGAGAATCAGTAGTTTGTTAAGAAATTTGTTTTTCTAATGTCAATTCAAGCTCTTTTTCAAAAGCCCATATCAACCCAGACTAACATGCATGCTAAACACCAAGTGAAATTCAGTCACCGCAAAGCCATGCCATGTAGATAAGAGAACCCAATGCAGAATTGCAATTGCAGCCTAACACTACAACATTCATGATTGTAGACCCTCAATGATCCAATACTAACAACGAAGTTGCTATTTTATTTCCAGATGTCAGTGTCCAAACTTTGAGAATATGCAAGTAAATTTCACTTACAACTATTTCCACATAAGCACCACAGAGAGCTACAGCTTTTGGAAACATGACACAAAGCTAATACGGAGTACTTTCCTGACATTGTGGGCTGTAGAACTAAACTTTTCAATTTTGCCTGAAAAGCTCTAGTTTTGCAACAGATTGTTCTAGTTTTGCAGCAAACAATGTTATATGTGTCCAAAAGGTTGTAGTTCTACAGTAATTGTGCTAAATTTTTGCTGTTTTTCCAAATTTACATGGACAAAAAAAACTTTCATTTTTACAGCAAAGCATATCGTGGAATGGAAATCCTAGCATTCTGGTGAACAAATATCTAATTAATCTACACTGCACATAGCTTCGGCGATTCCTAGTTCAAGAAAGCAAAGCACTCGCACAGAGAGTGAGACAAAGCGTGGCGCGCAGTACCGTACCGTTGGATTCCGCGAGCCGTCAATGCGAATCCAGTTGCGCCGGGGGTCGTTGGGGTCCCGGAGGTGCGTGGCCGGGAGGAACTGGAGGCACCCGAGCGCGACGATGGCGACGATGGCCAGCTTCTGCATCCAGGGCCACGGCCGCGGCGGCGGGTCGACGTCCGGGTGGATGGGACGCTGCCCACGCGGAGGCGGCTCCTGTGGCCCCCCTCCGCTCCTCGCGGCGGCCGCGGCGCGGCGCTGGAGGCCACCGCCTCCGGCGAGCGGCTCCCGTGCGGGGTCCATGGGTGGTGGATCCGGCGCCTGGCAGGAGGCGGGAGGGAGGGGGGTAGCGAGGAATGGCTCGTAGAAGTCGTCGCCGTCGACGTGGGTTTCTAGGCGATGCGGGGTTTTGGGCTTGGAGTTCCGCGGCACGGCCGGCGCGGCATTTTATTTTTCTCTCTGGACTTTGGGATTGGGCCGTGAGGGCCCACCGGGCATAAGGATTAACGAGTGCTGATCTGGCAAAAGAGAACAAGCAACGCTGCAACAGCCCCAACCCATTCCGTTTGCCTAGGCCATAGCCATATAGACTCATGCTCCCTCTCACCCAAAAGGGGATGCAGCCGCCCCCATCCGCCCTCGTCAGGGCCACCTCTGTAGTTTCAGAGGCCCTTAGATAAGCATTCCTTCTGTTCGGCTGAGCTTATCAGCACGGCTTATCAGCCGTGGAACAATGTTTTTCTCTCACAGTAAATCAGCCACAGACGGCTTATAAGCCAAAAAAAACAGTCTGCCGAACAGGACCGTTGTCATAAGGGTCCATGAAACTAAGCTTTTAATATAATAATTAAAGTATATATAGTATAAAAAATTAATTTGCAAGTATGTTTAGTTCATAAAAGATAACAATAGTATAACTAAAGAACTAAAAGAACAATAAAATAACTATTATGTTTCTTTTAAATAAAATAACAATACTTCAGTGCTTCGTAAAAAAACCATCTTCGAGTATTTCTCATTGAAAAATCTTCAAGAACTGTATCGACTGGAAATAGGAAAATACGCTGACCTTCAAAGCTCTCATGGACTACCATGCTAAATATATAAGCTATATATATACATACATATATACTCATGGGCCCCCTTGCGGCTTGGGCCCCCGGTGGTCGCACCTCCTGCCCTTCCCATAGATACGGCCTTGGCCTTCGCCCCGCCCCACGAGTGCGCTCCGCCCCGTCTCTGCGCCCGCCGATCCTTCCCATGACCCCCCCTCCTCTCTCTTTGACTCTCCGCGCAAGTGACACACGGAGGACGAGCACACCCCCAGCTTGCCTCGTCCTGCAGCACTCCCGTCCGCCGGCCCCCCGCGCCCCATCTGCTAAGCCCCCAGCGCCCCCGTCCGCCGACCCCCCAGCACCCCCGTCCGCTGGGCCCCCAACGCACCGCGTGCCCCGTCCGTCAGCCCTGGGCTCGCCGTTGGCCGAACAACGTAAAACACTTGCAACATGAATACAACATAAGACTGAAAATAGACGAAACATTTGGAACATGCTCTTGCAACATGTGTATGAAACATATGAAACATCCAAATTAAAACACTAGCAACATGAAACCACCTGCTGCAATATAAGACTGAAACGACTCAAACATTTAGAACAGCAAGATCCAGATAAAAAACGATTGCAACATACATCTAAAAATAGATGAAATATTTTGAACAAATATTTGCAACATGCCTCTGAAAAACACTTGCAACATATGCAACATGTGCAACAGCCCCCGATCTATTTTTGTAACATCAAGATGAAACAATTGCATCATATATCTGAAACGTCTGAAACACTTGAAACATATATATGCAACATAGGACAGTGGAAGGTCAGGCCGGTCGATTCCAGCCTTCGGGGTGGGAGCCAACGGCGAGCCACGGAGCGTGAGCACCACCAGCACCGCCCATGCTCGTGGGTGCCCATGGCTCAGCCAAGGAAGACCTGAGGCACCACGACATGTGCGCCCCAGCGGCCATGGCAGGGTCAGCGGCATACGCGACGGCGATGGAAGATGGACGACGAGGGAGCAAGCGGCATAGGTGACCGGGACGGGCGCGCAGCGTGGCCGGCGATGAGGCGCAGGGTGGTGGGCGGAAAGCCATGGCGCGGCAGCCGACGAGGGCGTGGTGGGGGAAGGGGAGCGAACGAATGAGCGGCCACATGCTGCGCCTGGTGTCGAGCGGATGATTCGTTTTTTTTGTTTCTAAGAGAGATGGGGCTCGCTTGAGCCACGTTCGGACGGGAGTCACGGACGGACGCATGTGGCATATCATTATGGATCTCAAAAACAGATACAATCATGAGTTACATATCAGCTGAAGTGGTTCACGGTTGTTCTAAGTTTTTAATAAATAGTATTTGACATTTATTGCTCCAAATCAATTTATTATAAAAATCATACATTTCTACTTCATCTATCCTAAATTATAAGACGTTTTGGTATTTCTATATTTATAGCTTTTACTATATATCTAAACATAACATATATTTAGGTGCGTAGCAAAAGTGATAAATCTAGAAAAGCCAAAGTGTCTTAAAATTTAGAACTGAGCGAGTAAATAATATAATAATATTTATTTGATATCATAAATAGTCTGGGCACCCTCTATTGTGTGCCTGTGGTGCTGCTGTGCTTCGTGGCTGTTTCATAAATACTGATATTTTTATTTATAATTGGTCAAACTTAAGATACTAAAACATGATACTGTACCAGAATTGCATTCTTTTTTAGACGGATGGAGTACAAACTTTGAAGTGAAATCTTTTGCTTCGGTCAAGCCAAAGTATATGATGCACAATACTCACAATTGTTTGGCTACATGGTTGGCTCATTCCCTTTTCGTTATTTAGGAATCACTATGCACTTCAGAAAGTTAAATAATAAAGAGTGGAAAGAGATTCAAAATAGAATCGAAAAAAAGGCTTCCACTCGATGACAACGGAAATTTTGTGTACGGTGAATTTAGGCGTTCAGTATGGCTTCAGATTTCTGATGACGGTATTGCTGCCAGGTTGCACCGTAGCCTGATTGCTCATGCTGACGTCCATCTTCAGAACAAACATTCTTGGGTCCATCAAAGTTGAGGATATCAGAGTTACCATCTGTGCGCTTCCAGTTTGAAGGTAGCTTCATGTACTTATCATTGAAGGCCAGAGTTACGGCCAACCTAATCAGGTCCCTATAAATAGAATTTTAACATGACCAAGATGGTTGTGAGTATATAGTGGCTAAACTTTGAAATGATTTAAAAGATGTGCATCTGTTTTGGATATTAGCATATTACACGTGAAATACAAATCATGAGTTTAACTTACCTTTGATTGGCTAAATTAATGGCATTAGCCCACCACATGATGGGAACAACCAGGTTTTTCTCCAGCTTGCGAGGCTCTATCAAGAGCACATCAAAATCAAGTAGGCATGCATCCTTGTTATAAGGTTCTTTAGACACCCAACTTTGTGCAGCTCCTGCTCTTTGTATGGCACTAAGTACATCCATACTGATATAATCATTGAGACGCTTGCTGCAATCTTCAACAGCGCCAATGGCATAGCTGCCTAAATCCATGCGAGCAAGATCTTCGACTTTACCCTGTGGGCAGGGAAAACCAACGTTTCACAACAGGTGATAAAATGCTTAGTTTTGCACACTTTTTCTACACTTCCAAGTCCCAACATATTGTTGGAGTTTTGCTGTCGAGTGCATGAATTGGATATCAATATCTAGATTGTCTAAAACTTATGCCAAGTTATGTCTAAAGGACTTCTGTCGCAATGAAGATTTTCAACAGCTTCACTTATTGTTTTAAAGCTATGATTGAAAATGTTTGATCATCTGACAGTACCACTCATGCCAGTGAACCATTTTTTGGCACAAACTCTTGATTATGCATTCCTTTAAATTACCTGGAGTTAGTGTTCACATGCAGGGGTCCTTAGTTTGAAAGAGAAAGGTGGAGACCAAAAGAGTTCAGTGATAGGTTTGAGTAAATAGATCGAGTGGATGTCTGGTACCTTTATGATGGAGTCTGCAGCAATATAAACATATCTCTTTTTGGACAACTGAGATTTTGCGATAAGAAAGGGTGACAATTCCGTGTGGAATGACCAAAGAAAGTTTCCTTCTGGAGTGGCAACATTTAGCTTGTCCTTGATTTGCTTCTGACTGCAAGGGGCACAAATATGACAATGGCCACAGTGACAAGATACAAGGGTCATGCTAATTTGTGTGCTCACCTAGTAACAGTGAGATTCAAATCAGGTAGCAAGACTTTTAGCTTGTGGTAGGACAACTTAACGTTGCCTCCTTTAGGTACTAAGAAATGGAAAGATACATTCAGTGGATCACTGCCAAACAAAGAGGGAAAAAAGTTATGCTTGTGACATAATTTATTCATCGAATTTTACTTCTATTTCATTACTGGCGCAACATAGATGAAAAACTATCCAACATGACATGGGAAGTTGAAATAGCCATGCAGAAAAAAAAATTTATGATCTCTGTCATGAGCATACTTCAGATGCCCAGTAACTCAAGCAGCACGACCATGCCGAAGCCCGATGGCCACACTACAATGGCATAGGAAGGAGATAGGAATTAGGAACTCTTGATCTAGTTCTTTTTTAACCAAAACAGATATAATCCTATCCTTATGTCGATAGGGTGATTTGACTCTTAAGAGACCAATCTCTAGAATCAAGGAACCAACTCAATCTAATCTAATCTAATGTATGAATAATATCATATCTAATCCTAGGGCAACCATGAACAGCAGAAGTGCGTGAACAGACCATGGCACTGCTAGTAATTTGCAAATAACTATGCTGCTGTGCATTGCCCACGGCTGCTCCATCTCATGGGCCCTAGTGGCCTGCACATGATAACTTATAAGCTGATTGTACATTAACTGATAATATTTTATATAATCAAATCTGACATATTTCTAATAATTACTGAAATACACAAGATACAGAACCTTGAGCTGGACAGAGTGGAATTTGCCAGCGCAGCGAGAGTGCGAAGATCCAGACAGCTTATCCAAGAGAAGACATCTACACTTCCAACATCATTTAAAGAACCCTGCAGCAGAATCAGCAGTTTATTAAGAAGTTTGTTTTTCCTAATGTCAATTCAAGCACTTTTTCAAAAGCCCATATCAGCACATACTAAACACACAAGCTAAACACCAAGTGAAATTACAGTCAGCGCGAAGTCATGCCATGTAGAAAACAGTCAGCCTAATAAAGAGTTGCAGCCTAACACCACAACATCATGATTGTAGACCTTGAATGATCTAATACTAATAACAGAATCGCTATTTTATTTCCAGATGTCATCTACTCATCTCCAGTGTCCAAAGTTTGAGAACATGCAAGTAAATTTCACTTGCAACTATTTTCACATAAGCACCATAGAACTACAGCTTTTGGTAACATGACACAAAACTAGTACTTTCCTACATTGTGCGCTGTAGAACTACAATTTTGCCTGAAAAACTATAGTTTTGCGAGAACAGATAGTTCTAGTTTTGCAGCAAACAATGTCATGTTTCCAAAAGGTGGAATTCTATAGTAATTATGTCAAAATTTTGTAAGTTTTTCAAATTTACTAGACAAAAACAACTTTTATTTTTACAGCAAGCATATCGTGGAATGGAAAGCCTAGCATTCTGGTGATCAAACATCAAGAAATTAATCGACACTGCACATAGCTTCGGCGATTCCTAGTCCAAGCACTCGCACTGAGAGTGAGACAAAGCGTGGCGCGCAGTAGCGTACCGTTGGATTCCGCGAGCCGTCAATGGGGATCCAGTTGCGCTGGGGGTCGTTGGGGTTCCGGAAGTGCGTGGGCGGGAGGAACTGGAAGCAACCGAGCACGACGATGGCAGCGATGGTGACTATGGCCAGCTTCTGCAGCCCGGGCCACGGCCGCGGCGGCGGGTCGACGTCCGCGGCGCAGCGCTGGAGGCCACCGCCTCCGGCGAGCGGCTCCTGTAAGGGGTCCATGGGGTGGTGGATCCGGCGCCTGGCGGGAGGAGGGAAGGATAGCGAGGAATGGCTCGGAGAAGTCGTCGCCGTCGACGTGGGTTTCTAGGCGACGCGGGGGTTTGGGCTTGGGAGTTCCGTGGCACGGCCGGCGCGGCATTTTTTTTTTTCCTTTTTCTGGACTTTGGGATCGGGCGTGAGGGCCCACCTGGCGTAAGGATTAACGAGTGCTGATCTGGCACAAGAGAAGAAGCAACAGCCCATTCGGCGTTTGCCTAGCCCATAGCCATATAGACTCAGGCTCCCCCTATAAAAAAAACAGTTGTGGGTTACATATCAGTTGAAGTGGTTCATGTATGATCAAATTTCTAATAAATAACATATTTATAACTCCAAATCAACTTATATGAAAATCATACATTTCGTAATTAATCTAGTGGTATTTATTCGATGTCATAAATATTGATACTTTTTTATCTATAATTGGTTAAATTTATAAGATACTAAAAACATGACATTGTACTAGAATTGTATTAATTTTTTTTGGACGAAGGGAGTACAAACTTGCTAAATTCTGATCTCTGTGGTTTCACAATAATAAAGTTGGCGTGGTAAAAGTAAAATCCGAGGTGTAAAAAACCTGATCAGTCACCGTGGATCTATCAACAGTAGAATGCACTATCTTGAATCATAACTTCGCTACTAGGTTCATTCGAAGCGTTTACAATTAAAGGGAACGAAAGCGATTACATTATCACGATCAATTTTCTTACATTGAAACTTCCCTATCCAAAACTCGAGCCTTGGCACAGCACGGTTGTACCGTTCCCCATTACAATTAGGGTTTGCTTGGATACAACTTTGTCCGGCTTTAACTCTTTGCTACGATGGTTCGGTGTAGAAAAAAAAATAGTGTTGTCAGTTCCTAATTCACTTTGAAAAGAGATAAAAAAAATTGCCTCTTCCTACAGTATAACTACGGCCCTGTTTTCTTGAACTTATCAGCCGTATTGTTTCAGCGAAATAACAATGTTTTTCTCTCACAATAAAACAACATTAACATCAGCATCAGCTGTTTTTCCAGCCAGCTGAACAGGGCAGCAGGTGTACAGAGGAATTAGAACCGGTGGAGCTCCACTATATAGTCATAGAAGTGAGTGAGCATGTGTACGTGTATGGAACCATATGCATAATACATATATAGTATGTTTTGGGAAAAGGAAAAAACCTACAATTTTGAGTTTGATAATATATCAATTACATGACTTAACAACAGTTGAGTATCATCAAAATGGTGTTTACAGTCATCTAATTTTGAAGATAAATATAAACAAATAGTAATTCAATATTAATACTGATAATATCGGTACTTGGGAGAGACCAAAGGTTAAGCCTCTTTAAGAGCCTATTGGTTTCATGCCCCATACAAGTGGATCAGAGAGGATCAAAGGGGATTGAGGGGGATTTTGATTTTTTGAGATCAAATCTCTTTCAGCCTCCTCTAATCCACTTGAGTTGGGATGAAATAAACAAGTCCTAAAGGAATCAAGAGACTACAAAATAATAAAGTAGCCCGTTTGAGAGCTCTAGCTCCACACTATAATAAAAAACAGATCCAAAGAAGTCATAATATCTTATTGGCTCCGTGTTTTTTTTCTTTTAAAAGAGAAAAAATAGTTCGTTTAAGCTACTTTGCAGCCGGCTGCTGCTTCTTGTGCAGTGAATCGTGAGAAGATTTTAGCTGCAGCAGTACTGCTTTTAATAAGAGCAGCTAACAGGCTGTTTCGCTCAGGCAATATCATCCGATCCTAGGCCACAAAAAATGAATGTTTGGGATTGCTGTTTGGGCCATAATTTTTTCAAGACCTAATCTCTTTCTCTCTCTTAATATTAGTTCTTAATAGGAGTTTTAACTTAACAGGCAAGCCATTCACATTGTCTTTCACTAATAATTATTTACATTATCTTTCACTAATAGTCATATCATTCTACCAACTTTCAACCTCTTATGTGTTGTTTTAGTTTGAACACAGACGATGTCAATGCAAAAGGAAGCCTAAAAAGCAGCAACGGAAAGGGAAGCAATGCTGAGAGAAAAACACTGTTCTATGGCTGATAAGCCGTGCTGATAAGCTCAGTCGAACAGGGGGCTTGTTTGGTGCAGCGGCTGTAACGGGAAAATGATTACTGGGCATGAGGGCGATCAGCTACAGCCAAAGATAGAGCGTGAATCGCCCGTGGAATGCGTAGGCATCGTACACGAAACAAAACAAAAAGTAATGCAATCTCATGACACTGTGACCAGACCATGCCAGAAAACAAAAACCAACCAAACATCTTACGGTAAAGCTAGCACCCGGACCTACGCCCAGGCCCACGTCTGGACACAGCTCCTGCGCCCCTTGCCCGCATCGTATTTCACATGTTTCGTCCCGTTCCCAACCAGCGCTAGCGTCTGGAACCGCAACCCGCGCCTATCCAAGTCCCGCCCTAATCCCACACCTGCACGGCGGAACCGCGACACACGCCCACCTGCTTCGGCTACAGATGCGCGCCGCAGAGGCGTCTGCAGGCCTCAGGCACCAGCACATGAACCACTGCGGCACACCAGTAGCATCAGCGGACAACGGCCTGCAACACAAGATCTACTTTTGAAACATCTAAATTAAACATTTGCAACAAACGTCTAAAATATATATAGATGACACTTGAAACATGCGTGTATAGCCACTGCAGCATGTGCAACACCAGATCAACTTTTGAAACATCCAGATGAAACATTTAAAACACTTGAAACATAGGCTTGCAATATGAGTATATTGTTATTGCAACATATGCAACATACCAGATTGGTTTCTGCAACATTCAGATGAAACATAAGTCTGAAATACTTTAAACACGACGTCGCCGCGCGGCCATGGCCTACCTGGTGGGTCGCCGCGCGGCCATGGCCTACCTGGTGGGGCGCCGCGGTAGCCAGCGAGCTTGGGTCTAGAGAAACAATGAGAGCAAACGGTCCAGCTACGCAGGTCTCCCCTTCCTGCCGTGGTGTCTTTGGCCGGTTGCGGGAGACGAAGTCCAGACCGGCGGCAACCTCCTCTTAGTGGCGCGGGAGTGGTGGTGGCGTGGTGCTCACCATGGCTGCGATGGGAGGGGTAGATGGGGGGTGTGCCAGTGGATAGGGGCAAGGCGCAGGATGGTGGCGCGGCGCGGCCGGCGATAGGGTGCGACGCGACAGGGGAAGGGCGCAACGTGCGCAAGGACGGGCGTGTGGTGGGGAAGGGGGCGCGATGAGGCGAAGTGCGGCGCGCGGATGCGCAGCAACGCCCGACAACCAGATGCGAGTGCGAGTGGGGAAGAGAACGCCTGTTTGGCCTGTCCACTGTGCAGGCCCATGAGCACCGCGTCCGGATAGGGGCGAACACCCGTGGACAAGCATTAGCGAACATCTTAATGTAAGCTATTCATATCATTTTCGCTAAGCACAATTACTATTTTTAACATATAAAATTTTTTGAAGACATCCAGGTATTGCTACTTGTTTTGTCATTCATCATATAATTCAATCAGATTCTGTTAGTTTTTTATTAAAATTATTTTATTGTCCTATCAATTTGATGAGAATGGATATAAAAATATGTAAGTTTAGCTTATACATGCAACAGATTCATTTTTAAGGAAGTCTTGAAGTTTGTGTTACCTTGTACTCCCTCCGTCCAAATATATAAGGCGTAACTACTTTTTGTTTAAGTCACATAATGACCCCATTTGGCTGTGCTGATAAGCCGGCTGAAAAACACTGTTGGCTGATTTGTTGTGAGAGAAAAATACTATTTCAACTAAAAAAACAAGCTGAAAAGTACGGATTATAAGCCGGTTGAACGGAGCCATTATAAGATGCACTCTCTCTCTCTGGATACAGGTACATCGATACAGTAATATTAGTATTGAGAGATAATTAAATTCGTTCTTTGGGCTTTCGATAATGATACAGACCAGGCGTCCGGACGTCCGAGCACACTGTTCCACACCCCGCTCCCCCGCACTCGCTCTCCCTGCTCCGCCCGCCTGCTCTCCGGGTCACCGGGACGGGGACGCCGCCTGTGCTCCCTCCCTCCCTTCGTCCCTCACCCCTCCGTGACCTCCATGCAACCCCGCGCTCCACAGTGACCCGGCTCCCACTCCCCCCACCGACCACGAGGACGACGACGACAACTCTTACGAGGTAGGTCGGTTCTTCTCTGGATCTGAGTCCTTCTCCTCCTTCTTCTCTGGATCTGAGCGCTCATCCTCCTTCTTCTCTGGATCTGAGTCCTCCTTCTCCTCTAAATCTGAGGGATGTGGCGATGGCTAGGGTTCCAGCGAGCTCTGGTGTCCTATGCCCTTCTCCCTCCAGTGAGCTCAAGGTGATGGGCCAGGGGCTGTTTTGTATGTTTTTTTTTGTTGTTTCTCCCATGTTGCTATGGGTGTTTTGGGATGTTGCAACAGATAATTTCGAATGTTGCAATGCTATTTTTAGGTTGTTGCAACAGATGTTTTGCGATGTTGCAGTACTACTGCTTGAGATGTTGCAGCATATAATTTTCGATGTTACAGCACATAATTTTTGATGTTGCAGTACATGTTTTTTGATGTTGCAGTACATATTTTTCGTGGTTGCAGTACATATTTTCCGATGTTGCAGTGATGTTTTTTAATGTTGTATTATATATTTTTTTCAATGATGTAATATTTACAATCCGATATTACAATACATAGTTTTTTCATATATTTTTTATGTTACAGTTGAAGTGTTTTATGCTCTTTTAGGATAAGGACGCGGTGAGGGAACGGAATGGGTTGAAGAACGGGGGCAGGGCCCAGAGGAAGGGCGGGTTCTGTTCTATTCGGCTCCCCGTGCGCGGGGGGCCAGCAGGGTTCCGTGCGGAACCGGCGTCCGACGCACTCGCGCGCTGGACTTCGGGCGCTAGAATCACCATTGGGCCTTAGATACCAGATTTCACCCCCAAATTTCACTATAAAAAAGAAGATTCTCAGTCACATCATAATGCCGACACATGTTTGGAGTACTAAATATAGATGAAATAAAAAACTAATTACACAGTTTTGTTGTACTTTGCGAGAAGAACATTTTAAACCTAATTAATCAATGTTTGGATAATTATTACCAAATAAAAATAAAATTACTACCGTGTTGCACAATATTTACTGTGTAAGGTTGGTGCACAACTTTGATATCTAAACCAGCCCTTGGTCTTACTAGTCTCGTATAGAGAGTACTGTACAGTTCCTACTTCCTAGCGTGTCTGAGCCAAAGACGTGAAGAAACGGCAGTGTCGGTCAGCCTCTGGGTGGGTTCCGCCAAACCCACCAGCCACCGCTGCAGCATTTGCATTTCAGGTTCGGGCCCGTTTCCACTCTCCAGTCGCGCATCCGTTCCGCCTCCACTGATGCACATGCACTCCTCCCCGCTTTCCCAGTCCCCGCTCCCCCGACTCCTCCTTTAACCCCCGGCACCGCGCCGCGCCGCACCGGCGACTCGCCTCTCCTCTGGTCCAGCTCCACCCCCTTCCTCCACACACGCTCGCGCGGTTGCTCAATGGCGGGAGCCGGAGCGTCGTCGGCGTGGGGCCCGAGCCCGGCGCTGGTGACCGCGCTGGTGGCGCTGCTCGGCCTCGGCCTCGCCGCCTACATCGTCGGCCCGCAGCTCTACTGGCACGCCGCGGAGGCGCTCACGGCGGCGGCCGCGTGCCCCGCCTGCGACTGCAACTGCGACGCCCGCCCGCTCCTCGACCTCCCGGAAGGTGCGCCTCCTCCCCCCTCGCTGCCTCTTCCCTTTTTAGATCCGACGCGATTGGGTTGTGCTTTTGTGCTGTCCTTGTCTGTACTGCGTGCGAGCAGTGCTTACGCTGTTACGCAGCAGCGAGTTACTATCGGATAATGTGCCCAAGACATTATACGGTCTGTGGATGATACTTCGCTTCTGCAACCGAGTAATGGTAATTGGTAACACGATGTATACCATTACTAACACGATGTGTGGATTCGGAGATCTGCACTATATCGATTCCCCACTCTCTCACTAGCGAATATTAGCTTGCTTGCTTGCTCAAATTTCCAACTCTTATGCATCAAATTGGCATGTGATGGCAGAATGAATATTGCTGATTAGATTTGATTTCTTTCACCCAATATTCAAGACAGAACTAAGTTGAGGAAAACAATATCTTTTTTTATTGGAACTCAGCTTGTAGGGACAATTAGACAAACTAGATGTAGCTGGACAATGTACTGCCATTACTAATTAGGTCCATGTTGTATTGTTAACGATTAGTAGGGTATTAGATATGTATATCATGAGTTCATCAGTACTAAAATTAGAATCTACCTGTTGTGGACTTCATTATTCGTGCTGTTGTAACTTGTACATTAATCCCGTCACTCAAGTGTCTAACTGGCTACATATCCTACAACTTGAATAAGAGGCTCCAGCGTCCTCCAAAAAATATTGGCTTCATCATTACCCTGACGTACTATTTCAAGAATGTCTAGATGCTAACCATGGAACATATAAAATCTTCTACTGTCTTTTTCATTGTCTTCTCTGTTTAGTATTTACTCATGTTATATGCCACTGTCTTGCAGAATAGTTTCAGCTAGCAAGTGATGTGTCCTTTGTTCCTTTTTGTTCTATGTGCATTTTAATGTTATGTGCAACTAATGTATCGAAGCAGTGCTGAGAGCCAGACATCACAATAATACCATATCTCTACGTATATTTTTATCATTATGCCATGATATATTTGAATTATCTTCTCAATAAACGTAGGGGCCTGATTATGTCTTTGATTGAGACAGACATGACAAAGTGGAGTTATTCAATTTCTGATTACTGTGCTTTAACTGAAACTCGCACCTTTCCATGTTTTCAGATTGTGCTAAACACTTCAAAGGGGTCAAGAGCCGCGCATCTGGTGAAGAGACAGAAAAAAGTTTCACAGAGCTGCTTGTAGAAGAACTAAAGCAGAGAGAAGAGGAGGCAACACAAGCCCAGCAAGAGGCTGACGTTAAGTTGCTCGAGGCCAAAAAATTAGCCTCACAGTATCAGAAGGAGGCTGACAAATGCAGCTCAGGCATGGACACCTGTGAAGAAGCTAGAGAGAAGTCAGCTGTAGCATTGGTCCAACAGAAGAAACTGACTTCTTTGTGGGAGCAAAGGGCTCGGGAACTAGGATGGAAACCTGAGAATGCCAAGGCACACCTATAGTAAATCAAATACCCTTGTGGATGGGGTTGGATACTATGTGTAGCATAGATCACATTGCAAAGACAACCCACTAAGAGCTCGAGATGATGAGGAAACAAATGGGTTTCTGGTTGAGCGGACTCTAGGACTCGACTCTCTTTACACGCCAAGGGCCTCCTTGTCCATAGTAAATTTATATTCGGTTTGTAGTATACTTCCATTGCTGTTTGGTGAACACGGTTGTGTGTTGAGATGGTCATAGGATGACATTGTTCATTATTGTCTGTATGTTCTAAAAGGTGAAAAGTGATTGTCTGGGGGGTGGTGGCAATAAAGAAGAAATTGTCTGCGGTTCTTAAGTTCTTTCATCTTGCTGGCATTAGCCCGTCTTCTGTAGATAATTGCCGTTTCTGTTCACATGGTTTCACCGTCCTCCTATTGATAATTCAGTTGGGGTTTTGTTGTGATTTTGAAACTCTGCCATTTGTGAGGACTGATGCCTTGTTTAGATTACATCCAAATTCCAAGTTTTTTCACTCTCTCTCCATCACATCAATTCCAAGTGTGATATGGTCTGATACTTTGATATCAGGGCCCATTATGCTAGGCTGTGCAACGCAAATACTGAAGCTCAACATGCAGAAAAGGCCTGCTTGGTTGAGTGACTGGTAGCTTTGCAGCCAGTAGCTCCTGTACCATCGATTTCGAGCGCCTAGCGGTTGCATTAACGTGCAGCAAACTAAACAGGCCCAAGGCATGGGGAAAAATACTCCCACCACCATAGTTCTTGCTGTCTCGTCCATATTGTATTGACCTGGCAGCTTAGAGCATCTCCAAGTCTCTCTTAAGCTCACTCTTTAATAGAGCTGTTTGAATAAAAAATGTTTCTATATCTTTTCATCCTACTAACAGCTTATCTATATCTTATACATAATTTAGAGTCAACTCCTCTCTTTATCTTTAGCTAGCGAGAAAAATCCGAAATAGCAAGAGATCTAATTAAAGAAAACTGTTGAAGGGTATTTTATCTCATAATATCTATTCATATCAAATATAGGGCTTGTTTAGTTGGTGAAAAAGTTTGGGTTCGGCTACTGTAGCACTTTTCGTTTTATTTGGCAATTTGTGTCCAATCATGGACTAATTAGGCTCCAAAGATTTGTCTCGTGATTTACAACTAAACTGTGTAATTAGTTTTTTCTTTCGTCTACATTTAATACTCCATGCATGTGCCGCAAGATTTGATGTAACAGGTACTGTAGCACTTTTTGGGTTCCCTTTTTGAGAACTAAACAGGCTCATAAAGGATATAAAGATGCTCTTAGCTAGAAAAATTGAATCAATGCAATTGAACCCTTTCCTGTGAAATTCATCCCGAGCAGAAGATATCTTGCCAAAAGTGAAGGTTTGAAGAAGAATACAAGATCAGCATATCCACCAGCATTAACGCACTGCTACATTACTCCATTTCCAGTAGCAACATTTTTATGCCCCCTGTTCGGCTGAGCTTATCAGCACGGCTTATCAGCCGTGGAACAGTGTTTTCCTCTCACAGCAAATCAGCCACAGCCGGCTTATAAGCCAAAAAACAGCCTGCCGAACAAGGCCATGGCCTCCTAAATTTTTTCCCTTCCAATGCATGGAAACGAAAGTCAAAATAGCCAATAGACCCCAGCGGCCTCACCCGCCCCCGCCTTCCCACTTAATTAATAAAATTGATTTTTAAAATTTTCATTTTTTTAAATAAAAGATATGCACAGCCTGTTCGCTTGAGCTTTCAGTTACTTATTTTCAGTTAGTCAGCAATATTTTTTTCTCACGACAAATCAGCCAACAATACTTTTAATCGTTTATTTTCCGCCAAACCAACCGGCTGGCAGTCGTGCAGGCAGGCAGAGTGGCAGAGAGCGGGACATGGGCCCGGTCGGGTACTCGGGTCGGGGTGGGGCCGTCCTCCCACCCCCACTCCGCTCACTCCGCGTTGCCTTTCTCTCCTTTCCCTAGGCCTCCGCCTCCGCCCCCGTCTACCCTGCCTCCATTTTAAATTTCAAACCCCTCCCACCTGCTTCCTCCTTCTCCCCACCTAAAACCTCCTCCTCTCTCCTGCTGCCACGAGGCGCGGCTCAGCTCCTCCTCGAAGCGGGCGGAGGAGGAGGGGGAGGAGCGGGGGATGATGGGGTGCCTCTTCGGCTGCTTCCGCGCGTCCGGCGGCGATGGCGAGGCGAAGGGCTTCGGCGACCGCGCCGGCGGCCAGCTCGCGCATCCGTCCCTGGCCCCCGGGACGACGACGACGACGACGAGCCACCAGGTTGGTCTGCTTGCACCGTGCTCGCGGAATCTACCGCGCCGTCGTCGCCGTGGATGAGGTCCGGATTTGTGTGTCAGTGGGGAGGAATGTGAGCCGCGGTTGGTTAACGCTGCCGGATTGTGTGGCTGTTCGTCAGGATGGCGCGGGCAGGAGGACCAGGCCGCCGTCGAGGAACGCGCTCTCTGCCGTGTTCCAGCGAGAAGGTGCCCGATTTTTTTTAATCTGTTATCTGTCGTTCCGTACGGTCCTTTGCTCATCGTTGAGTTTAAATGGCGGCGATTGTTTCTGTTTTTATTATTTATTTGTTTGTTTATTGGTGTTGATGTATTGTTTTGGTTCAGATGAGGGATCCAGGGCGGCGCAGGTGGCGAGCTCGTGTGCGGACCAGAGTGGTGAGAGGAAGGGGATGGATCAGGAGCTTGAGCCCCAGGTACAGCCATTCTGAAAATCTGGATCGACGCTGGTTTACCCCCTTTATTGTTTGTGATTGACTGATTGTTGTTCGTTTCTCAATGCGCTTGGTTATCGATGCTGCTATCTCATGGTTTCAGTTCAGCTGAGTTTACTTGACTAGGATCAGCATCTGCAGTAGAGAATCCTAGGTTAATTATGGGTCCCGCTAACTTCTGTTTGTTGCTTCAATTCCTCGTTTATATGTGACATGTTCCTTCAAAGTGTTTACACACATGGAATGCTTGTGGTGTTACACCGACATGCTAATTTATTTTCTGCCATGCTGTTTTTTAATGTGGCTTTCTCAAAGTTGTAGATAACCACGTCGTTTTCTCATATATATTGCCCGTGTTTAGTTCCAAAGTTGGGGCACCCAACTTGGAACAGTACGCGTCACGTCGTACTGTAGCAACTTTTGTTTTTATTTGGTAAAAATTGTTCAAACATTGATTAATTAGGCTTAAAATGTTCGTCTCGCAAAGTACAACAAAACTGTGTAATTAGTTTTTTTTATTTCATCTATATTTAGTACTCCATGCATGTGCCGGTATTTTGATGTGATAGGGAATCTTCTTTTTGTATAGTGGAATTTAGGGTAGGAATTGGGAACTAAACAAAGGCATTGTTATCTGCAGTCTAGTTAAGCAATAGTAGCAGCATAACAGTGAGTTCTATTTGTCACATGGTCTTGGGTGCTGCAGACTGATTTATCTCCATGATAACAGGCCAATATCCAAAAAAGTTGTGGTGCATTGCTGCAAACTACAAATGACATCCAAAGAGCGGCCAAAGATGCAGATTCAGTTCATCAAAAGGAAACACATTCAGGATGTCTTCCTGTTATGTCTGATGATCTACATATCATGGAAGCGACGAAGGTTGAGAACTGTGAAACTCCTTCAAGGTCTCATCAGAGCTCCACTGTACCAGATGCAATGAGGTATGCAAACTCTGTTCCTTTTCCTACTACTAGTAGGATGGCTGAAGAATAAACTTACCATTCCTGCTTCTGAAGATGCTACGCTACTCTCTAACTCATTTTCTCTATTGTAGTAAGTAGTACCTAAACTAGTTTAACATTTTGGGTGTCTGTGCGTCATCATTGCAGTTCTTCAAAAACAAATGATGATTTGCAGACTTCTGGTACTTCCCTTGCAAATAATGTGGAAGAGTCGACAAATGAGAACAATACTGAGGCTTGTGTGCAGGGTGAAAAACAACACCAAGCTCTGGATCTTGCTGAGAATTTTGAAGAATGTGGGGTTTCAAAAGAAGATTTCATTCACCCTGAAAAATTAGAGGATCCAAAGTGTGCAAAGAGTGACCATATGGTCTCTATGGAAATTTCAATATCTGATGAATGTTCTCTTTTCCAGAGCTCCGAGGGTTCTGTTTCAACTTCTAATAAGATAATTGAGAGCATGAATACAACATCTATGGAGAAGTCCCCGAAAACTGAGGCAACTATTCACGCCACCAGAAAGAAGCTATTGAAGAGCAATACTTCAGAAGTGGAGCTGCCAAGCTTAGCCCAATGGTTCAAGCCTCCAAATCCTAAGAAAGCATTCAGAGATGAGGTTGTGACAGGAGACAGATCTCATTCAGCTAAGAGTTCAGATGATGATAGGCCTATTATTGGAATGGTTGCAGCACACTGGAAAGATAAAGATCCAGAAAATTTTACCTCTAAATGGTGGGATGGAAATGGCATTCCCAATTCAACAAACAAGTATAAAGAAGTAAAGTCTGCCTCTATTTCTCTTGCTTTCTATTTACATTCAAGCAAATTGGACTTACCTAAAATAATTTATGATATGAGCAGGATCAGAAGGTGAGTTGGCATGTAACATCATTTGAGGAGAGGCTTGAGAAGGCTTTATCTGAAGAGAAGTTGCTTTGTGAAAGGTCTGTAGGTTTTTTTTTGAACTTTGCATTATATTTTATTATCATCAAATTATGTATAGTTGTAATGTCATAACTTTTTTCGCCCACTGCTGTAACAGGAACTGTTCAAGTGGAAAGACATCTCAGTTTTTGGGAGTGGAAGGCGAGGAGAGTGATACGGCTGAATCTAATCGTCTATATGCTACTGCTTATGCATGACAATTTTTCTTGCCATGAGTCACAGAAGCTTTCAGTATAATGGTTTTCTGCTATCACCCCTCCTGATTGATGGCATTTGCACAGCCCTATTTCCCTCTATCCTTTAGTAGGTAGCATCCGGATGTGATGTTTCAGTTTGTGCGTAACTTAATTGTTTAAGATATAATAACATTAATATTGTTGCTGCTGCAGTTCACAAATATTGTTGGTAGCTTCTATTGTTCAGTTTTGCTTGCACTGGTATCTGTTATTTATTGGGTTCCTGACTGAAAGGCACGCTTCATTCTACAATTCTAGTTGTCCCCCACAGCACCTTAGCCCACATACTGGAAATGAGCACATATTTCCAGTTTACTTTGACATGTTCCAATCAAATTCTTGTGAACTCCGTCTGGCGGAAAATATTGTTTCTTGATTGTCACCTTTACACTTGAAAATATACCTTTTTGCCCTTGTCTTGGGATTGATTATGTAGTTCTGGTCTAACACCTCTACCTTGGTCATTTATTGTATTTGTAGTCTGAACACTGAACCAATGTTTTCAGATCGTATTATCGAGGCTAGTCGTATGACCACCGATCAGACGACTAATCGCGATTAGTCGTCGATCAGGGTCAATTAGTCGGTCTGATCGGCTAGTCGGACCAATTAGTCGTCCTCATGCCTGGATGACCTGATGGACCCTGTATATACTATATATATATGATGTAAATATATGTAAACATGGCCATAAATAGGTAAATGGTAGAGGCAAACAACCAAGCACAGTTTGACATGTAATCATGTCTGTAGCAGATTGGAGGCAACAGGCACAACAGCAGAGTAGCAGAGGAAGACATAGACACCAACCTTCAGAGGAGGCAAAGTGTTGGCTCATCTTGAAGCTTCAGGCCTCCCGCGTCCGTCCTCCAAGCGTCGAGGTCTTGAGGAATGGAGGAAGTATCTTAGAGCCTAAGAGGCGGCGGCGGAGCTGCTGGGGTTGCGCACGGGAGGACACAGACACGGGCGGAGGTGGAGGCGCGGACAGAGCCTTGGACGCCGGCGAGAGGCACGAATGGAGCTGCCGCGGACGCAGGAGAGAGGCACGGACGTAGCTGCGGACGCCGGCGAGGAAGATCCAGAGAGGTAGGCCGCGACCGGAGGAGACGCAGGCCTCAGGCGGAGGAGATGCGGGCGGAGGTGCCGGCGGCTGCGAGGGAGAGCAGAGCCAGAGCGGGAAATGGAATGTGTCGAGCGGGAGCTGGAAATGCGGCGGTTGCAGCTGGTTCACTGATTCACTCACTCCCCTCACTCAGCACATCAGCACTCCTCTTCTTCTAACCCTAATGGGCCAGCCAAAGGTGGGCCGAATTCTATCTACATCATGTACCTGTACTGGCCCAACTTATCGTCTAGCTAGCCTTATGGGACGATAAGTTTTCTGATAGAAAAAAACTAATCGAGGGCCCTTATCGAGCACCTATTTACGATAAGGACGACTAATCGTGATTAATCGCAATTAGTCGTCCGATCTGAAAACATTGCACTGAACCAAAAATATATGGCTTCTTTGGTCAGAGAGGCCGTAAAATCAGGTTGTATGATTTACTAAAAAGAAATCAGGTTGTATGTCTTCTCGATTATCCAAACACATTGATTAAAACACATTAATACTATAGTCTCTCCTTATGGTTATTTACCATGAGCAAAATGCTTCATTTGGCTGAATGTCTCCTGCATGCATTATTGCTGGTACTGTCTGTTGAATTTAAAGACGGCTGTTTTGTCATCTAGGTAATCACTTCAGCCTCCAGAATGGTGTTTACACGCATTCATGCTAGTGACTTAGGCTAGGCATTCATTTGTTCAGATAAGATGGATGAAAAAAGTAAATTTGTGTCCGCTTTCATGCTTCAAGTGGTTAAGAAACATTTGAATCAGCTTGGATCAATTCATTGGCACAAGAAACATTTGAATCAGCTTTTGGGTGCAAGAGTCAAAGTAGGGGGTCAGCACAAGAAATGGTGAAACTGATTCCTCCTTTGTTTATGCCATCCAAATCACAGGTGTTTTATTTGTCCGCAAATGACAAACATGTATCTCATCAGAGGATGAATATCTAAACTGTGGACGCAAGCATGAATGGTCGATTGCTGATGCATCACGTGCGCAGCTTTGAGTGACTTGTGGGCATGAGATCAATCTAGGAGTGACAACATGGATGTCTAGGTTGTCTGTATCTTCTGCTCACTCATATCTGAAAGTGACTAGGAGGATGAAAATAATAATACAGGTGTGCTACTTTTACGAGCAAAATGGTTGAGCTGTAGCCTTTCAATTGCTTGCCCAAAATCGTAGCCAAGTCACAAACTGTCACTTATTGCTTGCTTTGCCGCGTTAAGGTTTCACAGAGCTCAATATGTGTCGAAGTCATGATTCGTGGCTGAAACATATGTTTATTTTGTTACTAATCTCTAGCCAGTGCACACACAAATCATACATTGGTCACAAACACGTCCTCTATACATCCGATCAGGAAAATGAACACGGGGGGAGGGGGGGGGGGGGGGGGGGGGGGGGGGGGGGGGTTGGGCACATTGCCGGGCAAAATCTAACTGACTAGCGGCCTCACTGGAGGAGCAGGCCCTGCATGCCAGTTTCTCATGCACCCTTGGTACCTGGGCCTCTCTACTCTGAAATTCTGAGCTCTGACCTCTGAACTTCCTATTGATCAAGCGTATCTACGATCGTAAAGTACTGTTGGATCATTGACCTCCATGAACCTTGCAATCTCGTCCCAGTACCCGTCCTTGTAGCACTGATCATTTGTCATGGCGGCAGCGGCGACGCTCTGATCGTTCTGATGGAACGCAATGGTCATCGCCGACGAGTCGAGGAGCTGCGGTTTCTGCTCTATTGCTGGCGCAGGGAAGCGGTTCAGCCACTGCCCCTGGAACTGTTGGCTGTGCACACCCTCCCTGAAGAAGCTGCTGCCAGTGACACTGACACCACCTCCGTTCAGCATGCTGCCGATCCGATGTAGCCGGGGCATGCCCAGAGCGACGGCCGGCACCGGCAGGCAGTTCATGTACTCGTCCCCGCCGCCGTCAGACTCGAAGCCCCCCGTGTTGGAGCTGGACTCCGCCAGCATCGGCGGCGGAGCGTTGCTACCCACCTGCTGCCTCCACGCCGGCTGCTGCTGCGGCTGCCTCTTGAAGGCGATGTTCCCCTTGAAGATCCTGCAGATGGTCCACACCTCCTGCGTTTTTAGAGCACCATATCATGTCAGAGTTGACAGTGCAGCGTTTTTTCACCGTGACTTGTGATTTCACAATTCACACACGCGTGACGCGTGGAAATCAATACTAGTCTCTTGGTGGAATTGCCATCGCAAGCATTCATATTGGAAATGCTGCGTGAATTGAATTGGTGGAAATGGAGTACACATGAGCGTGGAGCCGTGGAATGGACTTCACTTACAGCTTCCTGCATGCTCGGGGAGGCGTCGGTGGCGGCCGGCGGGAGGCGGAACTCGTGCATCATCCAGTCGGTCTTGGTGCCCTTGCCGGCGCTGCCGCGGTAGTACACGAGGGACTTCTTGAGCCCGATGGACTCGCCGGAGTTTGCAGCGGCGGCACCAGCAGCGACAGAGTAGATCGGGCGGTCGATGCCGGTGGCCTTCCAGAAGCCGGAGCCGGTGACCCTGTTGGGCCGGATGCTGTTCCGGTACTTCCTTCCTCTCAGGCAGAAGAAGTACCATTCCTTCTCTCCACCAACCGTGCTCGCCTCTGAAGATTGACGATCAGTTTATTTACAAAGCAATTTCAGTTTAATTTCTACACATGCATGCATCAATACAATTTACTCTCCGGTTCCTTGATCATTTACAGTATGAGATATATGATGGATCTTCGTGTGCTAGGAATCTAAATTGGACATCACATAAAAAAATAAAAAGAGATGAAGAAATTCTGCATGTATATATGCATGAGCAGTCAAGAACACTTACTAGGGAGGTCCCATGGATCGTGCTTGTAGATGTCCATCTCCTTGATGATCTCCATGCTGAGCGGCTTCCTCGCCACCTTCCGGCGGAGGTAGAACGTGACGAGCTCCTCGTCAGTCGGGTGGAACCGGAACCCGGGGAGCACCACGTCATCTTCCTCTTCGTCTCCGGCTCCGGTGGTGATGAGCGCCTCTCCGTCTCTCTTCACCTTGTCCATGCTTATTACTTCTCTTCCAAACTCCTTGGCCACCATGATCGACCGATCTGTCTACTTGTGTACGTATAGTATATTTTCCGCTAAGGAGATCTATGTCCGATATATGCTTTGTATATATGTATGTTTCTTGATGCAGCTAGCTAGCAGTCTTCTAGATGGCCACTCAAGGAGATAAGGAGGAGTCAGTCGTTGCTCATGCTCCTCCCATGTCTTATCTATACTATAAAGGAGAGAAGGAATTAGAGGACACCTGTCACATATCTCCTCCGTTGGATCATTCAGATTTTCTATCCAACCATTATCCCGAAGGGACGATACTTATGTGACAGCGTGTTTCGCTTCAGTTCGGCTTCCGCCATTTCCCATCCGCTCCCGATCTGCGACGCAACTCTAACCGCTTCCCTCCCTCCCCCACGCGCGACTCCTCCCATGCGAGGCCACGACGTACGCTAGGACGGGATGCCGGCCACCAGGCACGACCACATGCCACCAGGGCCGGCCGCCAGCCACCGGCCACCGGGCATGGTCGCAGGCCACCAAGCCCGGTCGTTGCCCACTAGGCACTGCTGCCGGCCACCATGGCCAGGCCACCGGCCATCAGGAACGCTAGGGCCTGCCTCTGGCCAATCCGTTGCTGCGGGGGCCTCCGAGCCGCCGCATCAGGCGGTTACTCCCACCGTGGCTGTGTCGGTCGCCCCTGCGCGGCGGAGGAGCCCAGGGGCTCGGGGTGGAGGCGGCCATGACGCGAGGAAGACTTTGAAGTGCGCCCCGCGCTCGCCATCTCCGCGTCGGACTCGGACCACGTAGTGCTCGTCGACGCGGACTCCGAAAAGATCCGCGCGGCCAAACTCATCAGGCTCGGGGCCATCGCCGGGTACGTGCTGCTGGCGGGCGAGAAGCGCATGAGCCCCACGTTGTACCTGGCCGCGTGCGCCGTGGTGAGCGAGCCGGAGGCCTAGGCGATGCTGGCCACGGCGGCCGTCGAGATGGTGCAAAATATTTGAGGAAGTTCAGCAAAAGGTGATTCATCGTCATCCTCAACCTCTACTACTACTACCGGTTCCGTCCTGCCTTTTTCGTATTTGATTGATGTTTCTTCTCCATCTTCATGAGTTCGCGGGGCAAAATGATGCATGCTAGAGATGATGTACCCCCAATCCCCCATGGGGTCAATGAATTTTTGGATGCCAGGTCCAATGACCCTAACTTTACCTTCTGTTTGTTATTTTCAGTCCTCCAGATACTTTCCCTTTCGATTACCAAACACTAGATTATTCATCCTTACAGAACTCCCCCTGAAATCTTAGCAATATAGTAATTGAAATTTGTCAGCTCTTGCAATCATTCTCTGCGATTGAAGATCTATGTTTTGATCTAGAGATGCATCAAGGTTCGCTCTGTTCCCACTTCCACTGTGAAATGTTCTGATTATTAACTAAAATAAAACTCATCAGTGTTTGAATTGGTTCAACCTTTTGTTTTCTTTCACTGCAATGTATGGTTATATCTTAACGGGTGTCTTCTGTCTCTATTCATCTCCTATTCCAGGTTTTTGCTTTGTCACTTGCAGTAAATTTCAGTTTCTTCCTCTTTTTTTTTGTGTAGGTGAGGGTTCCTCGAAGGCATGTTGTTGGATAGATGGCTTCTGAATTTGGTTCGCATATGTGGTTTTGTTGAAGACTCTATAGCATCATGGACACTGACCAACTGTAAGTATTGGTTTCTGTACTCTGTTTAGACCGGTGATCTGTTCTCTCATTATGCTATATCCTTATGCCACTACATGTCAGTGTTGCATTCATCCAATGAGAGGTTACAAGTTTCTGCAGCCAACTTTTGGGAAGCTCATGTTTGCATAAAACATTGTGCAGTAACTTGCATATCTACTTTGCTGTGATTACCGTATAGTTAATTCAGAGATCAGCTTTTACTAGCTCCTTGACAACCATCGAGCAAATGTCGTGCTTCTCGGCATGCCGGCGCTGCCACTCAAGAGCCTGGTGAGCCTTGGGGACCTGCTGGGCTTTGACACTCCTGAGTTGGAAGCCATCACAGCAATGAGAGGCATGTCAGGTAGTAGCAGTTCATGAAAATGGCATGTCAGTATGTCACACATATGTGAAACCCCCTTGGAATATGATGTTTCTGCTGTAATAGCAACTCTGTGTCATTTCTTTTTTCTGTGAAACTTAAATCCCATTTTATTCTTCACTATGGAAACACATATCTTCTTTTTCTTGTTTTCATGTGCATGCTTGAAATATTGCCGCAGCGTGCTCTGTTCTACATTATTTTTTGTTTTTTTATCTGCAGTAGATTTTTGTAGAAAAAAATTGGTAAAATGGGAGTTCTTCAGCGGACTTCTCTGGATTAAAAAATGTACTTCCAGTTTTAGATATCGTCTTTTTAGCCTGTGCCTAATCTTAATTTTTTTGTTGCTACTGATCAGCTGGACTTGTGTAGTTTTACATCTTTCTTACTTGTACATGTAATTGTATATATAACTAAATTATTTCAACAATCTTATTTTGACAGCTACCTAACTACCTATTTCAACAAATAATATTAACTTAGGAACCATCTGCAACCAAATTGCAGCTTATTGCATTGTTGACACTGAGCCTTCATTCAATCCATTTGCAGAATTCTAGATAAGTGAGCCTTGTGGCCTGAGGATGTTTGTTTCTTAAGTGATGAAAAATCAGTAAAAAGATATTCAGGTGTATTTTTTGCTCACTAGACTTTTCATAGTAGATTGATAGGTTTCTGTTTGTGTGTTTTGAAGGCGGTGGTGAGCGCAGCCGAGTTTCTCAAGCGCAACGGCGTAAGCCTTGGTGAGCCCGCTGCTCTTGCTTCATATTACCTTGTCCACCTTCTCTCAGTCCTTCCCGTTTTGATTATTTATTTACTGCAGTCTATTAATGTTGTAAGAAGAACATTATCGATCTTGTAAGCTGAAAATAATCAGCGCCAGACACCAGCGCTGCCATGTGCGTGGAGCCCGGACGTCGTCTCCTCCCGTCCCACTGCTATCGTAAGGTCTTCACTATGAGTGCAGGGTTGAGATGGCTCATACGCACATGTTCATCGACTCGTGGTGCCCACCTTCCCCCTGCTATGTTGAGGTATGTGAACCCCCTGCGCTTGCCTCGACTAAGTTCTTTTCTCAAACGATTACTTCTGTAGAATTTGATCTTCTGTATCAAATTTTTTCCATTAATCCTTGATGCTTTTGATGCTTGTAGATCTACTAGAATTTATTTTAGTGTGTGCAATTTCTGTTTTGTTTATGTTCATGGCAATGCTATGGTACACCTATTACCTACTAAGAGGTAATATCTCAAATAAATCTGAGCCATTGATTAATTCGCATTTTATGAATTACTTAAATAAATAAATGACCTAAAAAAGGAAAGAAATCCCTCCAACAAATCTCAGGAGAGACACAATCAATCCTTCCTTTTTTTGCATGCCGGCACCAAAGAATCAGACTGTAGTAGTGGATCGAACTCATGAAGATTCCGCGAACATTTTAGTATTACAAAGGATCAGTCTTCTCTTCAAAAATAAAAATAAAAATCAAGGCTATGAGTCGTGCACAAAAAATATATATATATATATATATATATATATATATATATATATATATATATATATATATATATATATATATATATATATATATATATATATCAGTGTATGCAGATCGATCTCTCCATTCAAATTCCAATGAATGATCCAGTTCACGTTAATGATTTGATGTATGCTACTCACCTAATGATGATATGTTTGCTGCATCTTCTAGACATACTTACATGTTACATGCTCGATTAAAAAAACAGGTTACATGCGTGAAAAAAAATCGATAGCTAACATAGAGGTTTGGAACAAAAACACATTACATGTAAAAGATTTACCGCCTCCAACAGATTACACATGCATCAATTAGATCTAAGAGCATCTCCAAGAGTTTGCCAAATGAGATTGGCATCCTTTCAATTTTGGCAAAATGAGAAAATTTGGGTTCCAACAGCTTGGCAAATGAGGTTGGCATTCTTGGCAACTTGCCATCCACCGGCCTCGCACGCGCAAATATGCGCGCGCGGAGCGGACTTGGCATCCGTATGTACGAGAGAGGTGGAAGGACACAAAAATAATTTTGTTTCTCTCTCAGTGTTCCTGATGTAAGTTTTTAAGAGGTGGAAGGGCATAAACATAATTTTGTTTCTCCCTCAGGGTTCCTGATGTAAGTTAGATCTGGGTTTGGCAAGTGAATTATACCAAACTCTTGGAGAGAGACTGTTTTTTTACTTGGCATATCTTTTTACAACTTGGCAAAACACAAGATTTGCCAAATGAAAATTGCCAAACTCTTGGAGATGCTCTAAGAAAATATTTTTATATCTAAATCTTTCCTTACCTATCCTACTTTACAAAATAATAAAAAATTAAATAAACATATATTTCATCTATTACCTCCTAAGAAGTAATAAATGTTATTAACCATCCGATCAAATTAAATAAATGGCTCATAGTTATTTAGGTGTACCACAGCAAAGCCCGCTTTGTTTATATATGCTCTCTATATGAGTGGGATTAACCATTAATTAGGAGGAGCCAAGGAGGCAAACATATATGCGACATTTGTCCTGCATAATTAAATGATATCATCTTCAAGCAATTCTATTTTGGAATTTAATTAATAGTAACTCCACTAAGTTTTTTGATTAGATTTGTAATCAGTAGTTATGATTGTTGCCTCTGGTGTAGCTACTCCAGATCTGCTTAGATGGGTTGCTCAGTATGCAATTACATTTCTGAACTACTTTTTAAGTAGAATGGTGTCCTTGTCACCTTTGTTGGGTTGTAATTCTGGACTGCAGGTATGAAAATGAATCTGTCACTGAGTTCTCAAAGTTAAATGCTATGAATTAACCGATTACCATATTGTGTTTTTTCTCTCTCATTTGATGCCCCTACTGACTACTGTTGCTCACCTTGATGCTGGCGCAAAGCGGTTGATCGGTTGGAGGTTCTCTAAATCGTTCGTGCAAAGTGATAGGAAGCTGCAGTAGTTCAATGCCATGGCTGGCCCTGGAGAAAGCCGATGAACGTGGTCAACTAGAAGGGCGAGGAAAAGCAAATTATCTGCCAAGACCAAGGATATCGTTGAGACCCCCTCAATTTATTTAATTGTATTAAGATGAGCATCATTTGTAAAAGTTTAAATTCTTACGCTCTATTTTTAATAATTGTTTTATATTGATATATATTTCAAACAATATATATGGATATATGTTTATGAATAGAGTCGATTCATATTCACTATGTATCAAAAAGTTTTCATAGCACGTGCGTGTCGCACGTGCATGTCTACTAGTATATATATAAAGGGTGTCGACATGGTCTTAAAAGGAGCGAGCGTCATTCATTTGGTCCAAGTCGCTATGTTTGAATTGTACTGCTTACCATCTTGACGAATCTTCAGAGACAGAGCAACTACTGACACTTTGTTACTATAGTCTCTGTTACTTTGCACAGGTTGGTTGTGGTTTGTTTTTTTCCCCCTTCTGAGCTGAAGGAATGCTGCTTCTGGTTTTGTGTCATTGTGTGAGAAAGCTACGTGCAACTTGGCGTCTGGGAAGGGCAGCCATGCAAGCAGCACTACTAGTAGCTGACTGCCACGTCCAAGTCACCGGGTGTAAGTTTGCTGAGAAATCAAAAGGGGGCTGCTCTCATAGTCTGACTCGGTCCCCTGTTCAAGGGGAAAGGAATTAATGAACATGTTACAGATTACAACTCAAAGGGACTTTGTGTTTTAGTCCTGTACAAAGTTAGGCCGAACATGAGAGATTAATTAGTATTACCGATATAATGTTAAGGACTGCCCGTACTGTTTCTTATTCAGTTTAATGTGTTAAAACTGAACTGAATCTGATCACAGGCTGCGAGGCTGACAAGTGGACAAAGAAACACCAGGACAACATTGTTGCCACAAGTCATTGTGGTTCGACTAGAGAATTATTTTGGTGCGGAAAGTCATGGTTGAAATTAGAGCACAATAACACGTACGATAACACGCACGCATCTTCTAGAAAGGTGCATAACGGAAGGGGGGATTTACACATTACACTAGGGTTTTGTTTGATCTCCTAAAGATTAATTATGAGAATTAAGATCCAAATAACATATTATAAGGTTAGATTCTTATAATTGGATCACTATTACTTCTACTGTTTTAAATTGTAAGCCATTCTAGCTTTTTTCGTACATATCTTTTGATACATATCCAGACGTAATATATACTTCTAGGTGTATAGTAAAAACTATATACCTAAAATGGGCAGGACAACTTACAATTTAGAACGGGGATATTAGGAGAATCCATCTATCCACGTTCACTCAACTATTCGGAGATAATGGGTAATGGGGTGGAACTTCTACAATCTCTAGCTATATTCCAGAGATCCAGACAACCTAGACTTTTTTTTATAAAAAATCCAGATTCTACAATCATTAATTCATCACTATATATAATCTAGATTTTTTATAATCCTTAGAGCATCTTCAGCAATGACTCTCAATTAGGCCCCCTACTTTTTATACGAGAGCTCCCTTACTTTTGAGGGTCCTGTTTATTGAGATGTGCTCTAGCAGTCGCCTAAAAAAAAGAGCCCTCAAATTCATTTCAATGGAGAGTGACGTCTGGGCCCTACTTGTCGTTGACTTCCTCAGCCAAATGATTGAGAATCAAGAGGGAAGCCCCCCCCCCCCCCCCCCCGCTTTGTCAGGAGTGCACAGACATAAGAGCCGCAACTTCTTCTCTAGGCGCGCGAGGAGAAGAGGCCGCGACACTTCTCCGGTGGTCGCGTGAAAGGAGGAGTTCATCATGGCTTCTTCTCTAGGCGCGTGAGGAGGAGAGGGGGAGGCTACGGTGAGGCTTGTTCTCCGACAGCTGCATGAGGAGGAGAGGAGGTCATGACGCTTCTCCGGTGCCATGCGAGAAGGAGAGGAGTCCGGCAGTCGTGCGAGAGGAGAGGAGGAGATAATGGGGAAGAAAAACAATCACAACTGCAGACCCCCAAAATTTGAAGCCTCTAGTTGAGCTCTAGCAGAGGTCTTGTTGGGGAGCTCGTTTTTTTTACCCCAACCCTTAAATTTGGTTTTGAGGGTTAAAATAGGGACCCAACCGGAGTTGATCTGGATCTAAATAGGCGCTATGACCCTAGATCGGATTTCTTAAAATTTAATGGAGAGCCCATACTTTTTTAAAGCAATTCGGGGTATTTTTCTCGAATAAAAGCAATTCGGGGTATAAGCCTGCCTACGTTGTATTAATCGAAAGAGTGTCTACACGGTTTGGTACGAAGTTCGTTCACGCTGGCATACCAGGAAGAGATTAAATGTGATCGATACGGTGATAGAGGTAAATCATGGAATATATTATAATATATTATAATTTATATGGCTAGCTGTTTTAAATTTCGTATAGGAATATCTACAACACATCTAATCCATCCGATAAAAAACTATTTAAATTTGCATGGTCTTCAATGTATATCTTTGCCGCTATTTTTTTAAAAAAGGATTGACTAGCGGCCGTCCGGACGCCTATGTTCGTCCGGACGCAGGCGGCTGCTCTGGCCTGTCCGCTTGGATTCGCGCGCCAGCTCCGTTTCCCGCACTTGCATCTGAACTATCCGCTTCAGATCCGTAGCCCACGCAGCTCGGATGACTCGCCCGGTCTCTTCCACACCGACGCGGCACACGTCTCTTCCAGGCCGCCCGAAAGACTCGCCCCCGCCTCTTCCACAACAGCACCGTGCGGCCTATGCCTCCTGCCCACACCGCCGGCGCGCGGCCTACGCCTCCTCCACACATCGGTGGCCGCGGCTTGGCCCTGCCCGCCCTCATGGACACCAACGCTGGCGGTCTACACTTGCAACATGAAACACTCGAATGCAACATATATTTAAAACAGATGAAACATTTGGGACATATGCTTGCAACATGTGTGTGAATGCAACATCTAGGTAAAAACAATTGCAATATGAAAAAACACTTATTGCAACATAAGACTAAAATAGCTGAAACATTTGCAATATACTGTTGCAACATATGTGTGAAAACATATGCAAGATCCAAATAAAAAATGATTGCAACATACGTCTAGAAACAGATGAAACATTTTGTACAAACGCTTTGCAACATGCTTCTGAAATACTTACTGCAACATAAGATTGAAACATTTAGAATTGCAACATATGTGTGAAAACATATGCAAGATCTAGATGAAAAATGATTGCAACACACGTCTAGAAACAGATGAAACATTTTGTACAAACGCTTGCAACATGCTTCTGAAACATTTGCAACATATGCAACCTGTGCAACATCCTTCGATCTAGTTTTGCATCATCCATAAGAAACAACTGCAATATACCTTTGAAACAACTGAAACACTTGAAACATGTATTTGCAACATAGGGGAGGGGAAGCCTAGGTCGGTCGATTCCAGCCGTCGGGTCTGGAGCCGACGGCACACGAGCACCACCGCCACTAGTACCGGGCTTGGCTCGACGACGACGGTGGGGGATGGGGGGCGAGGAGCGCCATGGCCTCCGGGGTGGGGGGAGCTCGGTCGTCGGGGTGAGAGAGGGCGTCGCCGGGGATGGGGAGGGCGCCGTGCCAGGTAGAGGAGAGCCGCCCACTCTCTTGCAATACCGTCGCTGTAAGGTCCAAATAGGCTAGAGGGGGGTGAATAGCCTAATTAAAACTTCTACAAGAATTACTTAACCACAAGTTAGTACAAAAGGTGGCGGAGCAAAATGCACTAGCTCTAACTAATTAAGCAAGCCACCTACACAAGTCTAGTACAAGGCTATCCACTAAACACAACAACAACAACAACAACAAGCTAGATACAAGATGTAATACGAGAGAAGAGCTTCGAGTGATTATACCGCTGTGTAGAGATGAGAAGTACCAATCAATCAATCACACAAGAGAAATCCTCGGGAAGAGAATGACACAAGAATTTATCCCGAGGTTCACTTGCTTCCCGGCAAGCTACTCCTCGTTGTGGCGATACACCCACTTGTCAGTTCGCGAGCTAATCGACTATCAAGAGTCGAGCCCTCGGCGGGCACCGCACAACCGCACACAAGATGGGGATCCTCCAAGCCACGAGCTCCACTAGAGTATCCAATTTGCGAACTCCCGCGGGGAAGGATCAAGAACCCCTTACAACACTTGGTGAGGGCTCCAACAATCTCCAATTGCGAGCTCAATCACCTCCGCTGCTCCAAGCCGTCTACCGTGTCGGGAAACACGGAAGAGTAACAAGAAATCCGCAGCAACTCGAAAATCAAGTGCCTCTAGAATGCAACTCTCAAGCAATGCACTTGAATCTCACTCAATCTCACTCAAGATGTGCAACTATGCAAAGAGATGAGTGGAGGGGTTGTTCTCTAGCTCAAAGGATGTCTCTAGGTCTCAAAATGTGCAAGAGATCCCCTCAAACCCCGGCCACCATCTATTTATAACGAAGGGGTACGCAGCTAGCCGTTGCAAACGACGCAGCGAAAATCGCGCTGACCGGACGCTCCGGTCAGTGCGACCGGACGCGTCCGGTCACTACACGACGAACGTGAACAGTGCGCGTCAGAACTAGCCGTTACCGTGACCGGACGCGCTCCTTCGATCGACCGGACGCGACAGTGCCAGCGTCCGGTCGCGTTCCAGTAAGCACCCGACGTGACCGGACGCGTCCGGTCGCACGTGACCGGACGCGCCAGCCGCGTCCGATCGTGCTTCGCTGCGCTCGGCCTCTCTGGACGCCTGACCGGACGCTCCGGTCCCGTGAGGCACCGGACGCGCCGGTCACGCGCTTAACATTTACGCCCAGTTGAACTGACCGGACGCGCTGGTCAGGCTAGACCCGCGTCCGGTCACAAACCCTAGCAGCACCGAGCCGCGTTGAACTGACCGGACGCGTCCGGTCAAACCGAGACCGCGTCCGGTGCAGCGTCCGGTCAACGCAGTGACCGCCGTTCGCCTCCGTTACTTTTCCGACTTCCGGCGCAGTGGAAAATAGGCATTTCATTTCCTCAAAAACGCCTGAATCCCGCGCTCGCACGCTCGGCGGGAGGGAGAGCGAACCCCAAACCCCATACTACCGTTCAAACACCACCGCCTTCGTAAATGTGCTAACACCACCAAGTGTACACCATCAATGTGCATGTGTGTTAGCATTTCACAAACATTTTTCAAGGCGTTATGTTGGCTCTCAACTAGATCCTAATGCATATGCTCAAGACATTGATCTAGTGGCACTTGATTCCCGAGCTAACCGTGATTTCCCCTCTTGATAGTCGGCTATGTATCCTAAACCCGGTCAATCACTTCTCTACTCATCTTAGACCGGCAAAAGGAAAAACCTATGGTTATACCTTTGCCTTGCGTTCTTAGATCCTTCTCTTCCACTTGATCATCATGTCCATCATTTCGTGTGCATCTCCACCATGATCACCATTTCATGTCCATGCACTATCTCTTTGTGATCTTGTGGCCACCACTCCTTGCCACGTACACCTTCAACACATGTGTTGCTTATGCCTAACTCAAAACACTTAACATATGACATTAGCAACTCAGTGTCATTAATTACCAATACCAAACTTGGGCTTTCAGTCGCACCACCTCCATAGATCTCATCGGAGGCAAGTGGATCTCGCTCGTGCTCCATGGATCAAGCTGGGGAGGGGGAGAGGGCCGCTAGATCTGCGGGCGTTGGGGGCTCCCAGTGAGGGAGGATGCCCGGCGTTGGTGCGCTGCGACAGGGGATAAGGACTGCGGAAGGGGTAAGGGTAGGAGTGGAGCGAGTCGTGTGGGAGTTGATTTTGTTTTTTAGACGAGCGGCGCATGCGACAGTGAGTGGAGCGAGGCGTCCAGCCTTCCGGACGTCTTAATGATAGCATTAACGTAGAAAAGAAAGCATCCTTTTTTGTGAATAAAAAAAGAGTGGTGACCAATTTGAAAAGAGAATTGTTAGAAAAGAATGTTATTTGAAAAGATAATCAGATAATCAGGAGCAGAGCAAGGTCATTCGAAAAGAATGCTAGAGGCCTTGTTTAGGTCGTGGGAAGTTAGAATTTTTCTAATTGTAGCACTTTCGTTTGTATTTGACAAATATTGTTCAATCATGGGCTAACTAGGCTTAAAAGATTCGTCTCGTGATTTACAACTAATCTATGCAATTAGTTATTTATTTTATCAACATTTAATGCTCTATGTATGCGTTCAAAAATTGATGTGATGTAGAGAGAAAAAACTTAAATTTGGAAGGGAAGAGGACGAGCCCAGAACTTCTAAAAAGGGGCCTGTTTAGATGCCGGAATTCGGGCTTGAATTCGGGCATGAACAGTGCCTTGGGTACTGTAGTAATTTTGTTTTTATTTGGTAATAATTGTCTAAACATTGATTAATTAGGCTCAAAATGTTCGTCTCGCAAAGTACAATAAAAATGTGCAATTAGTTTTTAATTTCATCTACATTTAGTACTCTATACATATGCTGATATTTTAATATGACGGGGAATCTTCTTTTTGCATAGTAAAATTTGAGAGAAAATTTGTGATCTAAACAGGGCCATGGTTGAAGTGTCGAAAAAGGTCAGCCGCCGCTCTATCTTGTCTCAGCGGGTCCCACTTCCACGTATGCGATTCTCCGTGGTCCAGCTGTCAATGCACGTGGGAAGACTGCCAAGCAGCCGCAGGAGCCCTGCCTCTTATCTTGGAAGCTAAACTGCTGGATTATGAAAATTAACACCTACCAGCATTTTATCAGTTTTTCTTACAGTTGAGGATTCAGAACTCTGATCCGCACATGTTCTTTGTATTGACTGTAGTAGCTAAATGAATTACACGTTGCATCTCTCTCTCTCTCTCATGGCTGTTGAGAATAAAGTACACAAGTCAAGAAAAATCTTATTAGATTTTCGTTCAAAAAAATCGTAATAGATTCGCTTCAGACGAAAGTGTTCTCATAAATCTCATTTACATCTTATAAGTTATAAACTTTAAGGGTGTATCGCGCGTGTTGTTTTATATACATTCTACGCACATTTCTTCTTCTTATATTAATACAAAAAAATTGATGTCTCCTGAGCATTTGAGAAAAACCAACTAAAATCACCTCATCTCATTATTGACTTTTGAACATCCAGCATAGTAATATCTAGAAGTTCTAAATTGGTACTGAACCTAGGCCTTGTTTAGTTTCCCTCAAAATTCCAAGTTTTTTCACATCAATTTTTAGCCGCTTGCATGGAGTATTAAATATAGGTAAAAAAATAACTAATTACACAGTTTAGTTGGAAATCACGAGATGAATCTTTTGAGCCTAGTTGGTCCACGATCGGACAATATTTGCCAAATAAGACGAAAGTGGTACTATTCATCGGGTTGAAATTTTTTTCAATCTAAACAAGGCCCTGAAGTGTAAACAGAAGCTGTATCAACCCCAAGCTTGTTCACATTTTCATCATATATTTCCATGGAATGTCTATTGACTGCGATATGTTTTATGTCCTGGCTACAGTCACTGCACGTGGGCAAACAAATTCTCAAATGTGGCAATAGCCTTTTGAAAGGTAATGTGGCAATAGCCTTGCACGTCTCTTCTGAGTGTTATGTTACTATCAGCTTTTTATGGATGTATACTATTCTCAATGATCAACAAACATATGGCCGGCCTTCATAGTACAGGATTGTAAAGTACTGCCTTCAGTCATAAACCAAATGTAATTCTAACTGTGGGGTCAAACTTCCAAAGCTTTGATCTTTCAAAAAAAAAACTATCAGATCTATTATTATTGTATGGAGAAAATATGGGTCGTCCATCCCCTTGATCGGATGGTTAGAGAGGTAGCGGAATGAGCGGGAAGAACTTAAGCTATGCACCGAAACCGGAATCACGTGGACCCGGAACTTGTTTTTCTAAATCATTAACTAAATGCAAAAGGGAAAAATTGTAATCTGATTTCTCTTGCCGCGGCGACGCTCGTGGCGCAGCAAGACCCGACCAGCGATCCCAGGTGAGGGTGCGGCCAGGCACGCGCTCCAGCTAGCCACGGCGGCCACGAGCGGGGGCGGGGTCTGGGCGCTCGGCACTGCTGCGGGCGGGCACGGCTGCCAGCGAGGCGGCGATCCAAGCTGGGGGCGCGGCCATCCGCGTGCTCGAGGGAGACGCGGTGTCCACGAGTGGGTACGGGGGCGGGCGGCATGCCGAGCTCAACAAGACCCTCGAGAATCTGTACCACCTTGCTCATCGTCATCGTCAGCCGGTCAGCTTCGTTGTCCTGAATGCACCAGCAGCCTGGCGACCTTGCACACCCTCTCCACCTCATCGGGGACGGCGTCGCCACTCAGCCTGCGATCCCCGAGACTCATCACATCCCCTGGAGAAGCTTGCGTCCGACCAGGACCGGGAAGTAGACAACACCAATACACCATCATCCTCGGCAAGCCCATGTACAGCCACTGCCGCATTCTTCCAACGAGTTCATCCTCCCGGACAAGTTCTCCAGCACCAGCATCCCGTAGGCGTACACGTCGACCTTGGGCGTGCGGGCATCCCATTCCCGCGCTGATCCACTCCGGCGCGAGGTAGCCGACGGCTCCCCTGGTCGTGGTCAGGACCCGGCTGGAGTTCCTGGCCATGAGCTTTGCCATCCCAAAGTCGGCGATCCGGGGGCCAACGACGCGGGCTCCAATTGTTAAATTATTACTATACTAACCATACGCTAAAAATAAAAATGGATTGGTGGAACTGCTAGTTCCTCCTAGCACCGTAAAAAAGCTCTCAGTCATAAACCAAAGGTAATTCTAACTGTGGGGTCAAACTTCCAAAGCTTTGATCTTTCAAAAAAAAAACTATCAGATCTACTGTTATTGTATACATCAATTTTTTTGTCTGTCGCATTAGGTGTAATGGCAATGACATTATTAGATTCACCTTCTTTTTTTTGAAAACTTAGCCAGAGCTCTGCCTCTCGGTTAAGGAAATATAGAGGTTTATGTAGAGAATTATTAGATTCACCTTCAAAAGTACTACTTCTATAAAGAAAAAGTAATGTACAGTAAAAAGGCTTTGTTATTATACTTATACATCAAAGAAGTAAACCAGCGAAAAGTATAGAAAGTGACACATGAAATTGAGCTGTTAAAAACAAAGGAAGGTAAATCTAATTGACTTATATGCAAGCTGTGTGGTTCTTTGCTAGCTAGCTAGCGGACAGCTACATGATAATATCCATTTGCTTCTTGGAATGGGCAACCCTTTTCTTTAAGACAATTGGGCAGCCAAGCAGGGACTTGGAATCTCTACCGTTCCCATGAACACTACTAGTACTCTCTGCGCTTCTGCTATATGGCTCCACGGTTTCATGTCCCTATCTGCAAAATGCTACTAATAGCAGCCCTGACCGAAGCCTTTCTTCAAATCGGATCTTTCAGCATTCTGTTTTCAGGAGCCTCATCTGGCTCCTTTGAAACTTTCGAGAAAAAATGGTACCTGCCTGAGACTTTGAACGGCTCACTAGTCAAGAGGAGGACATTGGAGCCTCTTCATCTGAAGAGAAAGTCGGCACGCTGGACAAAAGAAACTACTGATTTAAACACATTGTTTCAACCCTGCGATTTAATTTGTCGATGACAGAAGACTATTGTTTCAACCCTGTGATTTATGTTGTGCTTACTTGATTCTAACAATTGTCAAACGATCACAATATTACTGATTTTATTTCTGTATATATTGTAACTGTGAATCATATATACAAGGGTTGTCGCACCGCCTCATTCCTGCGCTACGACGAATAGGTGCAGAATGAAATCCTGCAGTAATTAAAAAAAAAGAAGAGTTCATTAATGCGTACTTGACTAACGATAAACAAAGTGTAAACTCTTGTTGGCGCATTCCCATTTCTAGTTCTTTTTAAGATATAAGCAAAAGAATATGATAGTATTTAGGAACTTGCAATTCCGGCCAACTTGGCTGCTAAAAAACGCATTCTTAGGACTCAAGTTAACTTAAATGCTTCATACTCTTCAGTTGTCTTGTCTATCCAGGAAGATCTACAATTACACCTACTTCCACACGAGCTATACATTCCGACAAACGTATTAGAGATGGATTCCAATTTCTAAGTGGAAAAAAGATTGTCATGTTTGAAACAATTTTATTTCCTTTTACCAAATAGCAGGCACTTCTGGACTATTCAGAGGTTTTGGATCATGGTGGATCACGAACTTGACTCGGACTACAATTCAAGTGCTCCAAAATAGTTGAAAGAATTTTTTTTGGGTGTGTCGATTTATTTTCATCCACCATTGTACCTTCATGTGTTTAGTAATATTTGGAATTTATATTCGAGTGATTTGATGAGCAGATTTGTCAGCACAAAATGACAAACTGTAACACGTCTGTTGGGAGGGGGTGGCGGATATGGAGGTGAAGGGCGGCGGCTAGGGTTGGCGGCGTGGGGGAGGGGGCGGCGCAGGGAGGAGAGGAGGAGGAGGCGGCGGCAACTGAGAGAGGGAGAGATAGAAGAAGGAGCAATAGTTCTATTCTTGCTTGATTAGATTGATTACATCCTCCCTATATTTATAGTCTCTATAAGACTTATGTTCCAAGCAACTAAGAGAGATATCCTTATAGGTTGGATTCTCCTTTCCTAAACAAACCAAACTCTAATCTCCTAATTTACTCCTATTCCTATTTTATTCTTCTAATTCCTTCCGGGGAAGGGAGATGTGGAGGCGCCACCGCCGTTCCTGGGCACGCCCCCCCCTCCTGGGCCGCGGCTAGCCCATTGGCCCGGGGTATGGGACCTCTCATCTGACGTGTTACATCACTCCCCCCTCTCCGATCAGCGCATCCTCGCGCCGAATCATTGTCCAGTAGTTGATTACCGTTGTCCGAAAGCCTGCTACCCCAAGGTATCTCCTCGATCTGGATAATGAGATGCCCCATAGTGCCATTAAATGGCTCTGCACTGACGTCGAAGTCAGATAAGATGAAGTAGTAGTGGCAGGAGCCGAAGTAGCTGGAGACGTAGTAGTTGTAGGTTCCCGAGCCCATCGTAGGCTAATGGGCGTGGCGTGCTGCAACGAGGGTGGCGCCGAGGAGGGTTCCTGAGAAGTGTAGGGTCTGCATGACCTATGGAGGTCGTGCAAATGAGTATACCTGCCCTGCATCGACTTGTCCTGTGATGCGTCTACATAATGTTGTTGCGACTATGGTTGGCGGTGTTGTGGTGAAGTGTTGTAGGGTGCCAAAGAGGAGGTCGCCGGTGTCGTAGTTTGCTGGGGAGATCAGTGGGTGGCCATTAACGTGTTGCCTGCTGATGTAGATGCTATTGATGGAGAGGAATTGTTGGTCGTTGCTGTCGAAGAAGACGACCGTTGCTGATGGAAGTATGTGTTGCGGTCAGTCTTCTAGTAACAGGATGCTCAAGGGAAAGGCCTGTGTTGTTGGTGTAGACATTGCTATGTGGAGGCCGAGTGCTAGTAGATGGGGAGTTGCCGTCCCTATTGATTCCAGCAGGTCCTGCAGCAGGGGTGAAGTCGCCGGTATGTAGTAGCGGTCGTTGTAGCGAACAATGCCATGTTGGAGTGACCAAGTTAAAGCTGCTGCCTCGACTTCAATGGTGGCGAAGATGATATGAAGTTCTCGTTCATTCGTGGCGGCCAAACGGAGCTGTGCGAGGATAGCCTGATCAGGGGTGCTATCGATGTGTGAGGCTGCTATGGTGTTGTAGCCCACCGGTGGAGCAGGCGCCCTTGTAGGAGTGTGGTGAGTTGTCGTAGCCAATGCAAGAGGTGGTGTCGAGTTGGGCTGCATCTTGTGGGGGTGCGCGGTTACTCCGAGGTTGTAGTCGGTGCGTGGGAGGAGCACCGCCACCGGGGTGCTCTAGGGTGTCGGAGCTGCTGCCGTCGGGAGGTGTGCCGAGTCGTCCTCCGTTGCGCCTCCTTCTTCCGCTGGGTGATCCGAGTTGGTGTCGGTGTCGGTGTCAGGGGTGCTTCGTGTGGGATCAACGGTGGTGGGCACGAGATTCTCCTGTGCACGAGCGAGGAGGATGGCCACCTCCATCTCCCATGGGTGATGCTGGACAACCGCCGCCTGGAGTGCATCTTGAAGGCCGATGACGAAGAGGTTGACTTGATGAAGCTCACTGGTGATGGCGACATGTAGCATGTAGGCAATGAAGTTGTCGATGTAGTCGTTCACGGTGCCAGTGTGCCGAGGTGGAGCGAGGTCGCCAATGGTGTCATGGCAGATTGGTGGGCCAAAGTCGTGAAGGAGGCTCTGGGAGAAGAGTGCCCACTTGGTCACACGTGCATCCTTTGTTGTGTGCATGAACCATCGATGCGTTGCACCTGTCAGATGAAAAGCTGTGTACCAGATTTGTTAAGCCTCTAGCAGACTGTACAAGTTGGAGAGCTGTTGCATCTGGGAGAGCTACATCCATGGATCCGTTGAGCCATCGTACGTGGGTGTTGTGAGTCGGGCCTTGACAGGTTGTTGGAGTTGAGGTGGCGCCGTCGTTGCCGAGGAGATCGGCTCGTGTGATGGTGTAGCTGGGGGTGCCTTGCATCAGTGGCCAGATGGCCGGCTGCTATGATGGTGGTTGCGTTCCCGGGGCATTCACCTGCTGTGCCGGTGGCCAGATGGCCGGTTGAGGAGCCTAGCAGTCGGCCGGGGTCAGTGGGGGTAGCCGCGCGGTCGACAGGTGGTCAGGTTAGTGGTGGGGAGCGTTGCTGCACTGGGGCTACCTTGCTGGTGGTGCCTTGAGCAGCATGTCCGACACCTCCAGTATGATCTCCGGAGCATTGGAAGATTAGGGTTCATCCATCCTGCACTTGAGGTAGGATTTGCCGACGTCAATCATGACCCTCTTGGTCTCTGCTTCTAGGTTGTCGATGGCAGCTTCTCGGTCCAATCTGGATTGGACGTCGGTGATGGCGTCACCATGGATTTGTGCCATCTCGATGGCATGCAGACGTGTGTCGAGGTTGGCGAGTTGGCACTGCACCTCCTCAAAGTTTTTGTGGAGATCGTTGGCAAAGTTCTGGATCAGCTGTTGCATATCAGTGGTGGTGGAATCCATGGATTGTCTGGTCTCTAGATACCAAGTACGCCTATTCGAAGACTATTCAATCCCACACCGCTGCCATGGTTGCCACGAAAACAATGGTTCGACAAACTCGTGGCTGATCTCCACCAGCAGTTCGACGAGATCAAGGAAAGGTTCGGCAACATCGATGACCGCTTAACGAACATCGAGCAACGTGGCCAATCTGACGATGCTGCCGCCGCCGCCAAATCGGAGGTCGACGCCAAGAAAGACATGGAGGAAGCTGGCCAGGTGTAACATGCCTGTTGGGAGGGGGTGGCGGCTATGGAGGTTAAGGGCGGCGGCTAGGGTTGGCGGCATGGGGGAGGGGGTGGCGCAAGGAGGAGAGGAGGAGGCGGCGGTGGCAACAGAGAGAGATAGAGGAAGGAGGAATAGCTCTATTCTTGCTTGATTAGATTGATTAAATCTTCCCTATATTTATAGTCCCTATAGGACTTGTGTTCCAAGCAACTAAAAGAGATATCCTTGTAGATTGAATTTTTCTTTCCTAATCAAACCAAACTCTAATCTCTTAATTTACTTCCTATTCCTATTTTATTCTTCTAATTCCTTCGGGGAAGGGAGATGTGGAGGCGCCGCCGCCGTTCCTGGGCGCGCCCCCCCTCCTGGGCCATGGCTGGCCCATTGGCTCCGGGTATGGGACCTCTCATCCAACGTGTTACACAAACAATTACAGAAGTTCTGAGATTTGGTTGTAGGAAAAGAATCTTAGCCTATTACTATTCAAACGCCATCCTCGGGATAGTAGAATCACTAATGGGGTGTTTAGTTAGGAGGTGAAAAGTTTTTGGATGTCACATCGAATGTTTTATGGGATGTTGGAAGGGGTTTTCGGATACTAATTAAAAACTAATTACATAACTCGTCTGGAAACCGCGAGACGAATTTATTAAGCCTAATTAAGCCATCATTAGCGCATGCATTTACTGTAGCACTTAAGGCTAATCATGGCCTAATTAGGCTTAAAAGATTCGTCTCGTGATTTCCAACCAAACTGCGCAATTAATTTTTTTCGTCTACATTTAATACTCCATACATGTGTCCAAACATTTGATGTGATGTGGTAAAAATTTTTTAGGTGGGAACTAAACACCACCTAAATAAATATACCAGATGTGACAAATATTCTACTACCGGTAGAATTCCATGCAGCCTGTTATTATCAGCTAACGTTTGAGCTCCGAATCAAAGGTACGCAGTTCTTGAGTCAGTCTTGCCACTACGTAGTGTATTAACCTTTAAAACCTTTCTGTCCAACCAATATACAACAAACAAGCTAAAAGGAACTCTCAAAATTCAGAACACAGACGGCAACAAGTGTCGACTTTTTGTTCCTCATATATAATTCCTGGAAGATGTAAGCCTGTGCAACGGTACTCTTAACATTGTCAAGATGAACATTGACAAGCGCTATACGGAATGGACTTGGAACGGTTCAAACCATTCAGTTATACATCATGCTTGCTACCTCTAACCAGAATTCTAGAATCTGAGGCCCTGTTTAGTTCCCTTTCAAATTCCAAATTTTTACGCTCTCTCTCCATCACATCGAATGTTTAGACGCATGCATGGAGCACTAAATGTAGGTAAAAAAAAACTAATTGCACAGTTTGTTTGTAATTTGTAAGACGAATCTTTTGAGCCTAATTAGTCCATGATTGGACACTAATTGTCAAATACAAACGAAAATACTACAGTAGCAAAAATTCAGAAAACTTGCAATCTAAACAAGACCTTAGTATTAGGTCAGCAGAAACAAATGCTACAGAGACAACACCAACAGCATAGATACCATCCGAACTTAATCATGTACAGGAAATGTATCTTGGCCACAGTTTGATATTATGAAAGTCAAGCAGCCATAGTTTTATTGAACCATCACATCGCAGTACAGAGGAAGAAGCATCTGTTCATGGTTCTCAGGATTGTTCCTTTCAAGTTGGCCTGTACCTTTCAATCTTCAGTTCTTGCAGCGACAGAGCCCCAAGGGAACATCACATTACTCCATTGACTGTTTTCAGGTCTGCTTTAGCTCAGTTCTGAATATGATTGGTATAGCATTGTGCGTGCATGAGTGTTGCGTCCTTATTTCTCACAAGACGTCAAGACTGCGCAGCCATCCCAAGTACAGTAGCTGTAGCTGGAAGAAATGCAGTCCAAGAGGAAGGCCCACTCTGTTGGATTTTTTTTTCCGGCTGGTCCAGGGACAAGATGGTTGCTAGTACTTGGGAATTGGGATCTGCAATTGCAGCTGACCTTAAAATAGTTCAATCTTTGACTGGAATTGGCAAGAGTTGAATGCTTACACCATAGGAGATAGGACTTTGTGTTGTCAATTTTGGACTTCCACGAGAAGATGATTAAAGTTAAAGCCTTGTTCCATTTTTCAGAGGCTGGTAGGCTTCTTTGATGTGGTGAAACTGCGAATAACAAACTGAAGCAGGTCTAACTCACTGTATGGATTGACTGTTTCACCTGAGGTAAATTGCAGTGATTTGGTCTTCAGATTATGCTATATGGAAGGTCTGTTTCTTAGGATGATGCAAGGTCAATATAAGTGTGTCAAACATGTCATGAATTGGTCCTGGGATGGGCTACGCTATATGAAACTGACATCAACTATTGCTGTTGCTTAATGTAATGAATTGTGCAAATTCGTATTAAAAGGATTTAGCAAAGAATTTAATCAACCCACTTGATATCACTCTATATCTTAGATAAATAGTGCTATTAAAACAATCTGACATTTCTATGCACTTCAACATATCGTTAGGGGGAAGTTGAACGAGTCACCTGCGGTCTTTCCAAGTTGATTATGGTGATGTCAGTGAACAAAGTTGATGCAAACTTGTTTGTGAAATATGTCTGGTACTTTAGTGCTAACAACTATAGACACTGGCAATTGTCATGTGTGGAACCAAAGATGAAAAGAAACAGTGACTTCACCCAAAAACACCCGGATGGACTTTAACATTCTACAAGATATTGTTCCAAAAGGTATATCATTCCAAGACTGCTAATTTGTAATTTCAATTGGATAAAAAAAAGTTTATGAAACAATTGCTTATTGTTTGCCCCTGTTTAAGCTTTGACAGTCCTGGTTGCTGACTTCCTGCAGTCTTTCATGGTTCTTTCAAAATTTCAGAGTAAATTTGTTACCGAAGGTAATTAATACAAGCTCTTCGACAACAAAAGTCTAACAGAAGCTTCGACATCAGAACAAATGAACAGTGTCTGTCAATGATTCCAAGTTGAATTGGAAGCTCAGTAGTCATCTAGGGATCTTCTGTTCCTCCAGGACCAACCTAATGGTCGCACTATTCTATTATGGAAGAATGACTGACCTAAAACATAACCATCATCCAGAATCTAGAGCAGTTGGCACAGTATTCTATAAATTGTCATTCATAAATTTTCTCCTAGTGCCTAGACACTTGCCTACATGTCACGAATTGAATAGTTATAACCAATTAATCATGATCAGCCATCACTGATGACAGCATTGATGCAGAACAGTAAGTCAAAAACTCCAACATTATCATCTTAGAAGGAGCAGATCCAATTGCGACAGCTATGCATTAGAGAGGTTCAAGAAACAACGGTGCAAGACATCGAGACAAGTATTGGAGGCTCTGAGATATACATGGTTCCTCTTTCCAATCAGGTCAAACAATAACTTGTGATCCAGACAATAAGTTGTTTCAATTCTGTAATTATGTATCCTTGTTCAGATATATATGGTACAAGCAGCACAGCATCGTTAAGAAATGTGAAATGCAACTGTCAGTCCCTCGAAAAAGCTACAGCCTCACCCATGTCACAACAAAATGAGCATCATTTCGTTTGTGTCAACTAAAAGATCGAAGACCCGGACTTCCCCTTTCCCATTAATATGTCCTTTGCCTCGTTGATCTTTGAAGCGACGTAATGGCTGCCACCAGCATCAGGGTGGTTAGCTACCATGACCCTCTTGTGAGCCTCCTTGATCTTATCCAGTGTAGCACGTTCTCTGAAACAACCAGGAAAGAGTGTACAGAATTAGCGACAACAATAACAAACTGCAGTAGTTCTCTCCCTTTTTCTCCACAGGAATCACTAAAAATTGACTCAGTTTACAAACACATGTATTATAAAAGAAAAAACAATCACCTTACGCCAAGGATTAATGCAGCCTCCCTTCGATTCATTTCTCCCTGAAACCCACCAGGGTAGAACCGGCGCACTCGTGGCATTGCTGCCTGGGTCCGGAAGGCTTGCCATGCTCTAATCATGGATCTTCCACCCAATGCAGCAGCAGCCACTGACAAACCAGCAATCAGGGGAGTAGCCTGTTGGTACAAGCGAATGTCCCAGCAAAAGGTCAGATGACAATCATAAAGTTATCAGAGTTCAATGACGGTTCACAAAGGCATGCAATGTCAGAGACTCCTGCGAAGATATTAAAGTGAATGATCAAGCCCCTAACGCTTGAACTGCAATTATTCAGCTCTGCTTCCCAGAGTCTCAGTCTGACAGGGAAACAAGAGGCACCCTGCTACTGATGTTACAACTTTCAGAGTTCAGACACTAGGAACAATATCTTAATACAGTTGAGCAATTGTGTGCGTGAATTGTTCCTGCTCCAGGCTATAAGCGTCATTGGAGCCAAACAGCAAGTAAAATTCCATGGTTGTTATGGTCTCCACGGAGGCGATTAACTCTATCCAACCACACAGAACCCAATTTTATCATGGCTATCCTGAGTTAGGACCAGACTACAATCTGGGGAGGGGACCAAGCATAGAGATACGGATCATGGATCATCCACCGGGAAGAGCAAGCGCAATCCAACACGGCGGCTTCCTACCTCGGATCGGGTTGCGCTATTCCGATTCCGACCGCCGACACGTGCCGCGCTGGTAGAAGTCGAACAGAGCAGCCCGCAAAATCGAAAGCGTATAGGAACTAGAACGGCGCAGGACAAGAGAGCTAGCGCGTACCATGTCGAACTCGACGGGTTGAGCAGCGGGTCGGCCGGCGTCGAGTTCCAACTCGCGAAGCATCGACTGACTGGTCGTTTCGATGCCGCCGGGAGGGATGCCGGGGGCAGGCAGGCCAAAATCGCAGGACAGGGGCAAGCAGGAGCGTGGACAGACTGGCCTGCGGGGCGCGGGCGGCGGCCGATAAAAGCGGCGCGCGTTCTTGCGCGGCAAGAAAGAGGAGCAGTGGAGACTGGAGAGCGAGGCGGTCACCGGCCCCGGCTGCAAGTTGGTGTCCGTCTTCTTGGCGAAGAAGAAGAAGAAGAAAGGGAATACGGAGTAGGGGAGAGAAGAAGCGGGCCCAGGTAGGATTCCAAGACGAAGAGGAATTTCGCTTCCGATCCGCCCGCCCGCTGGGGGACTCTCGATCGATGGTTCCGGAGAGGACGAGACGGTACGGCCCAGTTGGGGCTCTAATAAGCCCATGACGGGCTTCGCTTGGGCCAGAAAGATGGATTCTGTTTAGTGGCTCTCATGTAGGGGTTCATGAGAAAAAAAAAAGAGTTCTCCTCAAAAAAAAAAATGAAAAACCTTTTCCCATCGCCTATTACCGCCGCAGGCGCCTCAATGAGTCAATTCTCATCGGTCAGCGATCACCAAAAAAGAAAAAAAAGCTCATCGGTCAATCCTAACCCTGTTCTTCCGATCGTTGCTGCCATGTACTAGTTAGGTGATGCTGCTGCTGCTGCCGGTATAATCCTCCTCCAGCAAGGAGGGAGGCAGGGGACCAGCAAAAGGGAAGAGGAAGGACAAGTTCTCAGAGTCTGCCGCTTCCTGTTCCAATCTGGGGTACAAGAGCTAAAATCCTTGCTTGGATTAGTAGAATTCGGTTCTTGCCTAGTTAATCTAATCTAATGGGCTGAAGAGGTGGTAGATTTCTGATTAGAACAAGGGAACTTGAGTTGATTTGAACAAGGGAACATCGAACATATATGTTTTAAGACAGTGCCCTCCTTGTTATCTGAATAGGAATGGTAATGCCATCTCATCTCATTATTTTTAACAATTTGATTAGCTCCGGATAAAAAAAACGCCTTTAAGAAGAGCATATATATGTCATAAAAGCGGCACAAGAGAAGGATGAAAAGACGGGAATCGATCAAATGTAATTTCCTACTAAACAAAATCTATCCATCCTGAACAGCAGAATGGAAGCTAAGTGACATCCAATTCTCGTCCTAGATCAAAAATGGGGCTGTTGTATGTACACTTACCCTGAAGAACTTGACTACTTGTAGCAAACTACTAACATCACGTTCTTGCAGTATCTAGTAAGTGCTTGAGACAGTGCTCACCCACATCAATTGGTTCTTGTAGCCAATATCATGTTATTTACAAAGATTATGCCTAGTTGATGATGCTTATTTTTCTTCTCCCATAACTGGGCAAGAACACCCATTGATTGTATATATTCAGCAAATCAAAATGAGACCATAAATTTGTAGTTAACCACAAAAAGAACGACGCAAGTGACGTATCATGAGAAGAAGAAGAAAAGCAAATTCAGAAGGATTTCATACATCGTAGGACAGATATCAGGTTAATCTCATGCAACAGTGCCTATGATTTGTCTTCGCGCCCAGTCCTCTGCATCCAGAAGAGCACTGTGCCACTCCTCTCCCCAAACCTACTGAACAGGATTGGCTGGTATGCGTCAAGAACACAGGCGAGTGGCCTGCCAATCTCCCGCCTCCGAATCACCACCTGCCGACTCCAGCTGATGCTTGAGCCCTCCGAATCACAAGTGCCTCCGCAACAACTAAGCTTAGCTGCCTTTCCCCTTGCGCTGTGGCAGCAGTGGTAGCCAGGATGAATCTCTCCACAGGTTTTGACCCGCGGCCATGGCTCCCCATCCTTGTAAGCAACTCTTGCGGCAGCTTGATCACAGACACAGTGGCCTGTGCTGATTCGGCGTGGAGGGCAAGGATGATCAGTTCAGGGTCGTCGAACGAGTGGTGGTTGGCTCTGGTGTAGCAGAGCCAGTGAACACTGCGCCCCACCACGACAGCCGGAGCTAAGGCTATCCGCACTCATGGTCCTCTATATTCATCCTCTAAACGTCCTAGTCAGCAAGATTCTCTCCTCTATACTCAATTCTTCCGCACCCATCCATCCTCTATCCACTCTATCTACTGTGGGACTCACTTGTCACTTTATCTAAATATATCCATGAGTGATCTAGTTTTGAAGGATTTATTGAGACGAATTTAATGGTGCAATCGAAATTTAATTTGGATTTTTGGTTTATGAGTTATAGCATTTTTTTCCTTGGTTTAGCTAGTAGGGCCCGCCACTGCGCACTATAGAGTAAACACTGTACTACTCTAAATATAGAGTGAGAGAAAGGATAGAGTATCGTTTTAGAGTATCCAGTGCAGCAGTTTTTACTCTATATTCATACTGTAAATGTTTAGAGTATCATTTAGAGTATGTCACTGCGGACAGTCTAATTAGACACGGATAGATGAGAGCGTCCGCAGTGTTTGTGTCGAAGTCGATTCTATGCATTTAATGCATGTACAGGACCCGGTGCTTTACACTGTAGGGCTGATTCGATGAAGGAGCAGCTCCGAGCCATAGAACCCGCCCCTTTGCGATAAAAAAATATATCACTGACACATGACACAGCTCCAACTACCATGAGCTGATGAGCACCCCGGTTCCATACACTGCGAGCTCAATACCAGGAGAAGTCATGTCCTGCGATAGGAGCAACCCTGTTCCTTCGCACTGCGGACGCTCTGAAGGATTAGGCCAAACCAAACCAAAAAAAATAGAAGAAATTTTGCCTCTTTATAGAGAAAATCGGACGTGAAAACTTTTAGACTAGAGGACAACCCGAACTGGAATAGAATCCGGAGTAGAAGAAAAAGAGGTGGAAAAAAAATTTGGCAGAAATTTTGTCTCTTTATTATTAGGGTTATAGATATAGATAGATATAGATATAGAAGTATAGGTATAGATATATTAAATCCGCAGAGGTGTAATGCAAAGGGTAAAAATACATCTCTAAAAACGATTCATGCACCAAACCAGGGCATTCCGTTGGGCCACGTCACTTGCTTTCCCTCAACCGTCAGATTTCAAACGAACGATCATCGAGCGTTTCAACGTGGCTTGTACAGCAGTCCGGTCCGCCACGCCTGTTTCGTCGCGGTCCTGCCGGTACCTCGCGAATCTTCTCAGCGCGTCGGCCCGTCCGCCCGTCTGGCCGCTCCGCGTTGACGAGCAGGGTGGCAGTGCGGGCAACAGCCAAGGGCCACCGGCGCGGGCGCGGCCCACCGACGAGGCGGGCAAGCTCACCAGTGAAGACTCCGCTCCTCTCTCATGACTGGCGACGCTGCACTGGCTCGCTGTTGCCTCCTCGTTTCCTTTCGCCGTCGCCAGGGCCAACCATCGGCCTAGCGGTTCTGGCGTCTTCGATCTGTCCGCCGCCCTCGCCCTCCTCCAGTCCGCTCGCCACGCTCCTTCCTCCTCTCGGGAGTCTCGCGCTCTTTCCTCCTCCTGGATCTCTCGCTCGATTCGGTGCGAAGGTGGACGAGCGGGCGCGCATGGGGGCGGCGTGCGGCGGCGGCTCCTGCTGGGCGCGGACGTGCATGCTAGCGACGGCGGCTCACGCGAGGGCGCAGGCGTGTGCGGAGGTGGCGGCGGCTCAGGCGGGGCGTGCCCGTGCGCGGCAGTGACTCGAGCCGTCAAGATCCGTCGCCCGTTAAGCTCGAGACCAGAGCGCTAGCAAATCCACCACAGCCTGGAGCGGGACTCAGGGCCACCAGCAGCACGCGCGATCCCCGTTCGCCACGCACTCCTCTCCAACGGCCTGGAGCAGGGCCGAGAGCAGCACCCCGTGCTCCAAGGACTTGAGCACGGCGGTGTCCGTGGAAAGCTCGTCGACCCACATCTGAAGCGCCGCAATCCTCTCCCTCTCCTTGGCGTAATAAATGAGGGAAGGGAGCGAAAGCACGGGACGGATGAGGCGAACGGCGAGGCCACGCCGGACTCGTCCCCAGAGTGGGATAACAGGAAGGCGGAGTGGCTCAAGCACCTTAGCGGCGTGCTCCACTGACAGAGGCGCACGGAAGAGCTAAGCGTTTACAGAGAGTGTCTGCCATCTTCCTCCACAGAAACATCGCCTCCGATTGCATGCAATCCTGAAGAGTAATTGGAAAAATCTTTTTTCTTCCCCTCTGATGCTTCCTTACTTCGATCACGAAAATGCATTGGAGATTCAGATGTTCTATGGAGTCCAGTTGGTTGATTGTACTTTAGTTTTTGCCACATGGATTGCATCCCCCATATCCTAATTTAGACTTTGGATACTACTTCTTCTATTTAATAGCCTATTTGCTCCTAGAACGCAACCGGTGATGATCAATTTGTGCTTCATGCCCCGGCTCCAGGGCAACGTTGGAGTTAGCAAAGGGGGCAAGCCAACGATGCAGCACAACTCATGTTCAGTGTCGCTCCATTGAAGCCTGTTCACATTGCAGATTTCCCTACCTATGGCAAGCGATAAAGTACTGTAAACACTGATAATCAACTCTATAGGCTGTTCAGGTTTCTTTATAGAACAAATTATTACTTTTAGAGCTCCTAAGAGTAAATAGGGTCAATTAGTGATGGCATGTATGATAGATATCATCATTAGATTATCTACTACATATTTTCTCTGTTGAACTTTATTAAATCCTTGCTATGTTAAATTACTGGAGAATTCTTATTTCTAGAATATTGTCTATTTTATAGTGGACAGCAATATTGGGTAATTAAAAGAATTAGTCAATTAATTATATAACAAACAAATATAATTTCTTATACCTGATGTTCAAATTTATTTGATGCTATACATATCAGCGGTGGCAAACTATTAGGTTGATTTCTTATTAGTGCATCATAAAGGCAGTGCATGCTATTATACTGCTTTAGTTTGACCACTTGTTTGAAAAAAAGTGTTACTACAAACTAAGGGGGTGTTTGGACTGCTCTGCTCCATGTTTTTAGCTTCGCTCCACGTTTTTTAGTTAAACGGTTTCAGCTCACGCACTCTGTTCGAGAAAGAGGGTGGAGTTGTAAGAGCACCTAAAGAGGTGCTCCACAAACTCCAGTTTTTTATGAAACTGCTCTATGGTAGAGTTTGTGGAGCAGTCACAAACACCCCCTAAATATTTGAAAGCCAAACTCTGAAACTCATATGCAGTTATGAAGTTGCCCCACACCGTTTTTCTATTTTCCTTTGAATTTATTATTTACCTAATTCGGCTGACATCTTGTAAAAAACATAACAAATTAAATAAAAATCATAAATATGCCAAATCAAGTTTGTTAAACTCTACACAACTAGCACTGCACTGTAAACACAATACATCACATATTTTAGTGAAATTTAATTGTTATAGTTGTGGATTTATATTTTTTTAGAGTTTTCTATAAATAATTAATAGAGTTAGTTTCTTAATTCAAATTACGAAAAAATTTCATGATCCAAGGCCAAATTCTCCTCGTTTCACAGTTACAATAACTTTTCTGCTACGTATGGTCCACCCTCGTTAATAAATAATTTAAACCCTTCTTTACCAATGCAAAATATAATAGAAAAACAAAGCCTATGTCGAACACAATATTAATAGTTAACGAATTTATTTCACAACAAATAATTATTTGAAGTGTGAAAAATCACTGTCCTACTGGCCATAAGCGGCAACGTACTTCGTAAATTTATCACAAAATTTCGCTTCCGGTCCGGTGCGGGCTGTTGATGATTCTAGAGAAGACGGGCTGGGTCGATTCCGCGGGTCGGCACGGCCCAGTTGGGGCTCTAATAAGCCCATGACGGCCTTAGCTTGGGCCAGAAAGAAACTCACCTGGATTCTGTTCAGTGGCCCATAGGATACGTAACTACAGTATTATCTGATATCGTAGGGTTTCCCCTAAAAAAAATGAAAACCTTTTCCGATCGCCTATTCACAGGCGCCTCAAATTCTCATGTGTCATCCCAACCCTGTTGCTCCGATCGCTCCTCCCCTGTACTGGTTCCCTGCGCCACCTCTGCCTTTTATTACCATCACAATCGCCTCACATCCTCACCGGCTGTTGCCAGCCTAATATAATCCGCGGTGACCTACTCCATGCTGCACTTTAGGTAATCTAGCTTTTGCTGCCTCATATCTGTTAGGGTCAATCTTTTGCTGCTGCCGTGCGTGTGCAATTGGCTGAGCAGGACGTCTGCTGGCCTGCTGCTGCTGCTGCTGCCGGTATAATCCACGTCCAGCTAGGAGGAGAGAGGCAGGAGAGAACCAGCAAAAAGGGAAGAGGGAGGAGAAGTTCAGTCTGCTGCTTTGCTAATTTGAGGATTCGGTTCTTGCCTAGTTAATCTAATGGATCGAAGAGGTGCTTAATTTCAGATCATAATAAGGGAACGTGAATTGATTTGAACAAGGGAACATATATATTTTTTTAAGACAGTGCCCTCCTTGTTATCTGAATTCGTAGAATGGTAATGCCATCTCATCTCGTTATTTTGAACAAATTGATTTGCTCCATGTCAAATGATAAAAAGATGCTTTTAAGAAGAGCATATATGTCATCTATATATCTTTATTTAAACAAATATATGTCTTGCACAGATATAAATGTTTTTGTAACAAAAAGAGTACCATAAAGTTGAATTGAGAAATTTTTTTTTGAACTGATTCCCATAGCAATTTAGCATCACACAAGAGTAGGAGTGGAGGAGATGAGCAGTAATAAAAGCAGCACAAGGGTAAGGATGAAAAGACGGGAATCGGTCAAATGTAGTTTTCTCCTAAACAAAATCTATCCATCCTGAACGGAAAAAATGGAAGCTAGTAAGTGACATTCAATTTCCTTTGCCCTCCATGTTAAAAAATGGGAATGCAGTATCTATACTTGCCCCCAAGAAGAACTTGACAACTTAAACAAACTACTAACATCACGTTCTTACAGCATCCAGCAAGTGCTTGAGACAGTGTGCTCACCCACATCAAATGGTTCTTGTAGCCAATATCACGTAGGTGATGCTTATTTTTCTTCTCCCATAACTGAGCAAGAACACCCATTGATTGTATATATTCAGAAAATCAAAATTGCAATAGCGTAAGACCATAAATTTGTAAGTACTAACTAATATAGCATGCAAGAATTTGATAACTGATCAGACCATCCATTCAATGCGACTTCTGGTTCAGTAGCACCCCAAGAAGTACTTTAACAGGTTCATCATCATAGCCACTGGCTAGTTAACCACAAGCAAAATAAAAAACGACTCAGTGACATATCATGAGAAAAGAAACAAGCAAATTCAGAAAGATTTCATACATTCCAGGACAGATATCAGGTTGATCTCATACAACAATGCCTGTACTGTGCGTGCTGCGTTGTCGCTGCCCCTTCAGAGCACCAGGGCCTTCTTAGTCCCAAGGTTGAGCTGGACGAGCCCAACATGCTCCATCCAGAAGAGCACGGTGCCACTCCTCTCCCCAAACATACTGAGCAGGATTGGCTGGTATGCGTCAAGAACACTGGTGAGCGGCCTGGCCATCTCCCGCCTCCGGATCACCACCTGCCGACTCCAGCTGATGCTTGAGCCCTCGGCCGCCTCCGGAACAAGTACCCACATTGATATCACGAGTGGCTCCGCAACAACTAAGCTTAGCCGCTTTTCCCTTTCCGCTGTGGCAGTGGTAGCCAGGATGCGTGTCTCTTCATGTCTTATCATCAGTGATGACGAGTTGACGACGACCCCATTATTGTAAGCAACTCTTGCGGCAGCTTGATCACAGTGGCATGTGCTGATTCGGCATGGAGGGCAAGGATGATCAACTCGCTGCTGTTGGGTTGGGTGTAACGGATGTAACAGTGCCAGTGAATGCTGCGCCCCACGACAGCCGGTGCAGAAGACGATGCCTCCGTCAGGCATAGAACGCCTTTGGGTAGGTTGTGGATGTGGATCTCACGGGTAGCACCCCACTTGTCTTCGTGTGACGAGAAGATCTGGGCTCCGGCCCAGCCTTCCCAGGCTCCAGCCATGAACCAAAGCGTCGTGCCTGTACATGACAAGCAGCTCGAAGGAGCGGCCGGCACCGTCGACGGATAAGCAAGGCTCCCTGGTACATCTCTCTGCTGGATGCACTGGTACTACCTCGCAGGTCCGTGCTAGGAAGAGAGGTCACATGGCCGGTGATGGTGCTGCAGACGAATAGTATGCCGTGGCGATGAACAAGGAAATAGTCTACAACGTAACCCCAGCTATTCGGTAAACTACTTCACCCTCCAAACTATAAACTAGATTTTCTATTCCTAAACTTTATAAAACCGGTCAAATGACCTCCAAGCGGTTTTAGATGATGGTTTTGCTACAGCGACGGTGGTTTTATCTTTTTCTTTTTTATTTATTTCCGCTATTAAAAAATCATTACAGAAAAATCATAAAATGAAAAATCTAATTTTGTTGGACTCTACCTGAGTAGATTACACAGTGAACATATAATACGGTATGCTTTAGTACAAAGTTTTTGATGTAACTTTAGATTTATGCTTTTCTGTAATTAATTGAAATAATTCATAACTGCAACTTCTATGGTCCAATTGTGGTGAAATTTTTATGGTGGACTAATTATTGTATGCTTGAACTATAGTAAAATTTTATACTCACTGGATCATGTATATCTTAGTTATAGATTTATTTAGGTTTATGCTCGTTAAATCTATGCTTTATCTATAACTAAGTTATATATGATATAAAATTTTTACTATAGTTCAAACATACAATAATTAGCTCACTATAAAAATGTCACCATAATTGGACCATAGAAGCTGCACCTATGAATTATTCTAACTAATTACAGAAAAACATAGATCTAAAGCTACAACAAAAACTTTATACTAAAACATACCATATTATATGTTCACCGTGTAGTCTACTCATGTGTTGTCCAATAAAATTGAATTTTCTATTTTATGATTTTTCTATGCTTTACTATGATTTTTTAAAAATTCAACGAAAATAAATAAAAAAAAGAAAAAGACAAAACCACTATCGATATAGCAAAACTAATATCAAAATCGCTTAAGGGGTTATTTGACCTGTTTTAGAAAGTTCAAGATAGATAATCCGGTTTTATAGTTTGAGGACTGAAATAGTCCGCCTCCGGTTTTATAGTTTGAGGACTGAAATAGTCCGCCTCGACCTCGAATACTTGAGTTTAGGTAGACTTTTTCCCGATGAACACGAGGAACCCGTAGCGGCAGGATGCAGTTTTGGAGGACCCAAGAGGAAGTAGATCAGTGTCGAGACGGATGCTTCCGGGTGGCTGGACGATGATGGAGTCAGTGTCGGTGGACAACGCTGCAGGCAGCCAGTAAGGAGGGACGGGTCGAATCCGCCGTTGGCCTTCGCGCGGCGTCTGAGGTAGTCGAGGAAGCCTGGATCGAGCATGGCGCGGCGCAGGGGCTTGCATCCCGCGGCGTAGTGGACAACGGTCGTGACGTCGTTGGAGCGCGCGATGATCTCAAGCAGGAGATCCATAGGAAGGGTCGGCGGCTGCCGTGGCTCCTCCACCTCCATCGTCGAGCTGCAGGCAGATCAGTAGATTCACGAAGGATTTGGCTTGCTAGTGGGTTACCTTGATCGAACGATCGCTGCTCCAAGGCTCCTGCTCAACTTCTTGACTGTGCGCACGTCTCGCGACCGATGTTGCTTGCCGTCTTCGTTGACGCGCCGGCCTTCCCGGAGCTACAGGGCACCGGTGGCGGCTACTCTGTCTGCGTTGTCGAGAGAGACTAAGGGTCTGTGAGGACTGATTTGGGAATGGGGAATTCCTTCGGAAGACATCAGGGCTTTAGATTATTATTATTATTATTATTATTATTATTATTATTATTATTATTATTATTATTATTATTATTATTATTATTATTATTATTATTATTATTATTATTATTGCTGCTGCTGCTAACTATTATTATTATTTGAGAATCACATCGGGGCTTTAGATGGGCTGTGGCCTACAGAGAGGTGGGAGGCCGTCCTGTTTGGCGAGCAGAAAGTTTTGGGCTTTGCGGCAGTTGAGCACAAACCAAGAGAAAAGATGATGAGCGGTGTCAGCCTCCTGGATAAAATTTAGACCCGGTTTTTGGGGTTTTACTAAATTCCCCTTTCCTACTTATTATCAATCGCCGAGCTAACCAATTAGCAATGATCATAATCGAACTGCATCACCTTTTTTAAAAGCAGGAGCTAAATAGTATCATATTAAACAACCCAAAATATATAGTATGAGAAAATAGAAATATACTATTAAATGTGGAAACTCGAAATATCATGGAACATTTTGAAAATCATAGAGCAATTGACTTGTACTATCAACCATTAAACTTTGAATAAAAAACAAGCTATTTGCATTTTGTTACAAAAAAAAGTTGAGAACCATGGAACAATTTAATGGAATAGTTCATAATGCAACGTAGAACAATGCATGTTTCCTACTATAAAAGTCAAAATACAGTTGCAAATAACATATAAAACACCTTCAAAACCTTGGAACATTTAAAAAAACTCTAACAAAAGAGTCATAGATGGAACAATGGATTTTCCCACTAAAACAACAAAAAATATAATTACAAGTCATAAAACCTTTTGAAAGTCTTGGAATAATTATATTGTACTAGGAAAACAATACAATTATAGTTCATAGCGTAACATAGAACAATGGATGCTTCCTACTATAAAAGTCAAAATATAGTTGTAAATGGTATAAAACACTTTCAAACCATGGAATAATTAATTTTTCCTAACAACCAAATCATAGATGGAACAATGTATTTTTTTTCTATTGATACAACAGAAAATATAATTATAATATCCTAAAACCTATTGAAAATCTTAGGACAATTGTATTTATACTAATAAAACAATAATACTGTCATGAATGAAACAATCCAGAATATAATATAGAACATTGGAATTTTGGACTATCCAGAGGTTTTGCAATTATCATGGTGGATCGCCAACTTGACTCAACTACAATTCAAGTGACCCAAAATTGTTGAAAGATTTTTTTTGGGTGTGTCGATTATTATCCACTAAATATTTTGCCTTCAAGTGTTTTGAAATTTATATTCAAATGATTTGAGGAGGAGATTTGTCAGCACAAAATGATAGTTACAGAAGTTCAAGACTTGGTTATAGGAAAAGAATCTTAGCCTATTACTATTCAAACGCCATCCTCCAGATAGTAGAATCACTAAAATATACCTAGCATTTATTTTGGGTGAAATTAGTCATGGCAAATATTCTACTAGACATGTGGAATTCCATGCACCCTATTTTTTCAGAAACATCAGCTAACGTTTGAGTGACATATCATGAGAAAAAAAACAAGCAAATTCAGAAATATTTCATACATCTCAGGACAGATATCAGGGTTAATCTCTTGCAACACAGTGCCCGTGATATATCGTTTCTGGGTTGGTCAGTGTCCCTACAGAGCACCAGGGCCTTCTTGGTCCCAAGGTTGAGCTGGACGAGCCCAATCCTCCGCATCCAGAAGAGCACGGTGCCACTTCTCTCCCCAAACATACTAAACCAGATTGGCTGGTACGCATCAAGAACATAGGCGAGCGGCCTGTCGATCTCCCGCCTTCTCGGATCACCACCTAGCTGCCGACTCCAGCTGATGTTTGAGCCCTCGTCGATCAGTGACAAGTGTCCACGTTGATATCACAAGTGCCTCTGCAACAACTAAGCTCAGCCGCCTTTCCCCTTGCGCTGTGGCAGTGGTAGCCAGGATGAGTCTCTCCGCAGGGTTTGATCCATTGCTTGGGCTCCCTATCCTTGTAAGCAACTCTTGCGGCAGCTTGATCACAGTGGCCTGTGCTGATTCGGCATGGAGGGCAAGGATGGCCAGGTCTCTGTTGGCGAAAGTGTTGGGCTGTTGGATCAATTGCTGGGTGTAGCAGAGCCAATGAACACTGTGCCCCACGACAGCCGGGGCAGTAGACGTTGCCTCCATGAAGCGCCGAATGAGTGGAGGCATGTTGTGGATGTGGATCCTGCGGGCAGCACCCCACTCGTGCTCCCGTGACGAGAAGATCTTGGGTTCCCAGGATCCAGTCGTCGTCGTGCTGGCACATGACAAGCAGCTCGAAGGAGAGCGGCCGGCACCGTCGACGGAGAGCAAGGCGGGCTGATACATGCCTTTGGTACTGGTACCTCGCTGCCCCATGCTAGGAAGCGAGGTCACACGGCCGGTGATGGTGTTGGCGACGAGTATCCCGCCGCGGAGAACGAGGCTTGGGGCTACCCGTTTATTCTGGAAGAGAACGAGGAGGCCGTCTCGGGAGGACGTGGGTTCCGACGACCCCACAAGCAGATCGGTGCCGAAACGACGGAGGCCCCCGGGTGGCTGGACGACGATGGAGTCGGGTCCGGCGGGTGACGGTTCCTTCATCGCCGTCGATGTGCCAAGCAGTGTCAGCCGTTCCTTCATAATACGATTTGTTATACTTAACTAGCACATGGCAATAAATTTTCTTAATGGAATAATTCATTATACAACTTTGAACAATGGATGTTCCTTGATACATACTAAATCAATATATCTTCAAATACCATATAGCAGAGTTGCATTGTACTGACAAAACAAAAATTTGAAATGAACGGTAATATAGCATGGAATGCTGCTGACAATAAAATATACATATAATATCACAGAATATTATAAAATTCTGGAAACAATTGAGTTGCACTACAGGAACAACAAAATTGTCATATAGATAGTCCAGAATAACATGGGCGCCAATTTTTTCACTTTTAATTGGGCCAAAACGTGTTCAATGTTAGCTAAAGCAAAAGAAATTGGAAGATTACAAAAACAATATAACAATCAAGAAAAAAAATAAGCCTTTGGATACAGACGAAACATGTTTTAGAGGTCCTCATAGGAGCAGGGTGCATTTGCGTGCATATATTCATAGAAGTGAGGGTGTGTATGTGTCAGCGTCTACTCCCTCTGTCCCTAAATAACAGTCGTTCTCGCTCCCCGAAAAGTCAAACTCTTTCAACTTTGACCAAATATATACAAGAAATTATTAATATTTGTAGTATATAATTAGTATCGTTAGATAGATCGTTGAATCTATTTTTATAATACACTTGTTTGGAGATAAAAAAATGTTATTAATATTTTCTATAAACCTAGTTAAACTTAAGAAAGTTTGATCGGCACGGATACCATAGCGATAGTTCTTTAGGGACGGAGGAAGTATGCATATTGTGGTTTGTGAAAAATAGGCATTTAGAGATATAATCTTTGCTTCCATCTGAACTTCATCTGCCACCTTGTAGAATGTCTATATCATTTTAGAACAATACTCCCTCCGATTGCAAATTAAAAGTCATTTTGCCTTTTCTAGGTATATAGATCTTGCTATGCACCTAGATATATATTATGTCCAGATACATGAAAAAAGCAATGTACCTAGAAAAGACAAAATGACTTACAATTTGGAACGAAGGGGGTATGCTATAAACTGATATCATACAGATAGTTTGATCAAATTATAAAACAAGAAAAGAATAAAACATGTAAGAGCAATGACTAAGAACACTCCATCGTTTTGAACTGTTAATCATTTTAACTTTTCTGTATACATAGGTTTTTAATATGTATGTAGACATAGCCTATATCTAGGTGCAAAACAAAAACCATGTACTAGATGCTACTGTAGAAATGATTTCTACTCATGGTCAAAATCAATTTTCATAGGTGAAAGCTCTATGTTTGGTGTTGGTAATTAGTGACAATGCCCAAGTGCTAATCATGTGCTTAAGATTGTATATAGCAAAGGATGATTAGCACATAGCAATGTGAAGCATGATGATCAAGTGTGGATGATGAAGTTCTTACCATGGTGATGAAGGAGGAACAAGGTGCAACCCTATGGAGCTCAAGGCAAAGGTATTTTTGCTAGGGTTTGCTTTTGGTGATCAAGACACCCAGTGGGTGTGATCACATTTAGGTTTAGTAGCCATACTATAAAAAGGAGAAATGACGTATCATTTCATATCTCGCATGTGACTCTAGGTGACATTTCATTGAGCATATGCATTTGGATAGAGCTAATAACGCCTCGAAAAATAATTGTGAAAATGCTAACACACTTGCACATGACGATGATTACTTGGTGGTGTTAGCACCTTTGCGAAGGCGGTGAAGTTTGAGTGGTAGAGAGGGTTTGGGGTCCTCTCTCCCTCCCGCCAAGCTTGTGAGGCGGGATTCAGGCGTTTTCGAGGAATTGAAATGACCATTTTTCTTTACGCCAAAAGTTGGAAGAAGTGGCGACGTCGCGCGATCATTTTTCACTGAAATATCGGCGACAGACGCCGGCTCTAGGAGCAACAGATGTTGTGGGCGCGTCTGTCGGCCTGCCCCGGCTTGACCTTTGTTCGGCCAGAGCGTCAGACGCATGGACGCCTGAGCGACAGACGCGCTGTGTCAGCGTCTGTCGCCCAGGGTTTCACGGTCGAGCAAACGTGCGAGCGACAGACGCTCAGGCAGCGTCTGACGGGCGAGCAAGGGACGCGTCTATCGATCGTTTTCATGAAATGGTGCTCTCTGTGCTGCATCTATCGGGGCGACAGACGCTGAGGTGAAACTCATGTACGCGTCTATCGAATTGGGCATGAGACTGCTAGATTTCAAACGCGTGGACACGTGACACTCGGGCATGCGTCAGACGCGTCTGTCGTGCACAATTTCAGCCCAACGACTCTTTTCGAAGGGGTACGTCTATAAATACTTGGTGGCCAGCTCTTGGCTCCCTCTCTTGGACTTTTAACATTCTTGTGAGCACATTGAGCTGAGCCAAAGCATCCCCTCTCATCCCAACTCATCTCCTTTGCATTTGATTGCGATCTTTGAGTGAGATTGAGTGATTCAAGTGCATCGATCATTGATTTGCATCTAGAGGCACTTGGGGAATTGATTTGCTGTGGTGTTTCTTGTTACTCTTGGTGGTTGTCACCACCTAGATGGCTTGGAGCAGCTTGGAGGAGTTCCGGCACGTGTTGGTGATTGTTCGTGGCCAGCTCCGGTGATTGTCTTGTGAGGGGTTCTTGTGGTTCCCCGGCGTAGCGCCAAATTCCAACTCTAGTGGATTGCTCGTGTCATTACAACCTCTTGCCATTTGGTAGGTTCTTGTGGCACCTTTTGAGAGGCTCGGTGTGTGACTGATTAGCCACCAAACCACATGGTTGAGGGGGACACAACGGGGACTAGCGTGCCGGCAAGCACGTGAACCTCGGGATAAATCATCGTGTCTTCGCTTCATTGATTGTGATTGATTTGTCTCGGTGGATTGATTATCTTGAATATCATCACTTGGAATTATTTCTTGGTTGGCTCAATTCATCGTCCCTCAGTGAAACCCCTCTAACTCACACTTGCATTACTTTCATAGTTGTATCTTGCTAGTTTATTTAGTGTAGCTAGAATAGCTCTTTGCTTTGGTAGCTTGCTAGCTCTAGTTGTTTTTCTTCTTGCGGTATGACTTGTGTGGTTGAGTGAAATATATTAGAATTGTCTTTTGGATAGGTGGCTTGCAACACCCCATAGGCTAGGCAAAACTCGCTTCTCGCTATTTGTTATATTGATAAACTTGTTTAGCATACTTTGTAGGAATTTTGATTAGGCTATTCACCCCCCCTCTAGCCATCAAGACCTTTCAATAGGAAATTTCTAAAACCGACACTACGGCATAGATGTGGCATTTCTAGTGTCGGGCTTTTAACCACCCCTACAAACACATTTCTAAGGTTGGTTTCATTAAGACAACTCTTTCAAAGATTCTAAGAGCAAAACCCTCAGTTTTCTACAATTTTCTCCTCAAAAGATCTCAAGATGGCCTATCCATAATAGTCTATATAGTTCCAGCGATGAAGAAGATCACTAAGATTGTTTGGTATAGAGACATGGTGGAATAGGCGTCCTAGTTTTTAGAGAGATGTGTGATTCCATCTAGTGTTTAGTTGGGTGGAATCGTCCCAGTTTTATGTTTGGTTTAGGAATATCAGAAGTAGGATCGAACACATGACACGTGGGTCCCACAAGTCAGCCATAGTTTTTTTCCTCATCCCACCTTTCTCGTTTCTTCTTCTCGTGTGAATCACCGTCGTGCGACTAGTGTCACCCTGGTGGGTCCTTCCCCTTAGCGCCGTGCACCCATGATTCCTCCTCCTCCACGCCTACTCGTTTGACCGTCAGTGTTGCTCCTGTGACTCCCTCTTCATTGCCCCCCAGGCTAATCTCGCATGCTAGTTCGAGTTTTAAAAATACTTTTTTTTGTAATAAATAGTTTATGTTTATTTGTTTGATTGTAATAGTATCGATCTCTTTATTCATCCAATTGCATTTATCCACACGAACAACCATATAGCTAGCTATCACTAATAAATTTCTTAGCTTAAGCTATTGTTGTCTTTCTACATCTTCATTTTCCCACTCTTATCTCATGCATTTCTACCGATGCCAAATCAATGTAGTTTTAAATTTTCTTTTGATGACATTCATTCCTCAATAAAAGCACCGTCGGTTTTAGTTCCTTTGTCCTCTTCATAATTTTAAGTTTGGACCATTTTATGCATTATATTGGGTGTGTTTTCCCTCCAATATTATTAGAATCATCGTAATTCTGCTCATGTCCATTGAAGCCACTATGGCCTCAACCAGTTGCTATGAGACCTGCTACCCATGCCAATCCACCACATAAATGTCAACCATAATAAGACCATATTTGTTTCCACTAGAGATTAGATTCTCACGAGGAAAAAAGAAGAATGGTGTCCATTGTGTTCCTTGCAAGCTTCTCTCACATATGCATTAGAAAATCAATGGACCAACTACAATAAGATATCAAAAACCAATATGATTTATGTCATTTTGTCATATTATCTGCTGCAGAAAATTGTTCTTCCCCTAGGTTACTTCCATGACAGTTAGCTGTCAAATTTGAGCCACTGTCACTAGAATTTACACACTCTAATTGGTTGCTTTCCCTTCACAACGTCAATTGTGATACATAAATTTATGGCCACTGTCATTAGAATTGACGCGCCCTAATTGGTTGCTTAGAGCTATGGCAATCCTAATTGATTCGATGACTTTTCATTGGCATGCAAAGACATTGTTGTCTAGTTCCATAGACATTCCTTGTGGTTTCCTTGCTTTTTAGTACCACAACAAAATTCAGTTATAACATTGGTTGAATTCTACACTACTATCTATTTCCATAACTGCTCTATATGCATTGGGTCTTTATTTATTTATTTATGATAGTTTTTAATGGATTTAGACCATCGCTATCTATATGCTAACATCAGATGCTTCAACAAATGTAAGTATCCTATCTTGAACACACACAAGGAGAGAAGAGAGATAGAGAGAAAACATAGTTTATAATGCTAAAGCATTCACATATAAGTGTGTTTCACACATAGAAATTCATTAGATAAAATGATTGATGCTCCTTTTGAATGGATCATAGAGCTAGTGACCAGTATGGGACTCTAGTGGGCCTTTTGAAACCATTATGATATAGTTACCACCACTTGATCCAACAATACCAAAATGGTATATATGTTTGATCCATTTCTAAATTCCAATTCTACTCTATATTCATGCTAATGACATGCTCATTTGTGTACGCACGGTCTGAAGGAATCGAGGGCACTTGTTATGTCAGCTACACGACAATGAATTTATCAAGTCTATCTGCTTCTACCGCTGTAATGCTACCTACCTCCCACCTACCCCTCCATCTTGTCCTAAACTAACCAAGGAACACGCTAACCCCGGCCACTGGACCTCCAACTGTCTGTCATCCTCCATCGCCTGTCAACAATCCTCTCACCACCCTTCATAGCATCGTTTTGTTGGATGCCACCCACAGTAATCCATTTAAGCCATGTGACCATTTTGGTCCTCTCCCTACATCTATCTTCATAGCTACCCATCCACCCCCCTCCCCCCTCCCACAATAAAAGCCCTAACGTCAATTCCTCAACCATTATTGCTACATCCGATCATGTCGCAACAAGGTGTTTGCTCCATGGAGCTGGAATGATGTCTGCATTGTTCATTTGCACCTATGATCATACCCCCCCTAGTGCATCCTAGGCCCAATTTGGTAGAACATTAGCCAGGACATTCTTCCTAGTGGAGCAAAATAGTGTGATACAATGGTATAAAAATCAACGAAATATATATCTCATGGTACCTAGATTAACTGAGAGCAAGAATGTTACTTTGTACAACATGCAAATGTGATCTAACCAAAATGAAATCCATTTACCAACACATGGAATGACAATACTACCCTTACCTGGCTTTTAGAAAAAAATTGGAATTTCACCGCTCTTAATGTGTAACTTTGCAAAGTCACCACCTTCGAGAATGGTTTCCCAAGATTGACATTATCATCGCGGGCTTGTGGGACATCATCTTGATTATGTTGCCAATTCTGCCTTTTTTATTTACTTTAATTTTAATTTTTACTTTTATAGGCACATGGAATGACAATACTACTCATACCTATCTTTTACCTCAAATGGTTCGATAGAACTAAGGTGCTGGTGCCACCGTGATAGTCACCACTTGCGATCACCCTCACTGCTCCTTGCAGTCCACCTCCTCTTCCCCTACTATGTTTCCTTCAAGCAACATTTCTAGCTTCAGTACCCGTTGTTTGTTGTCCTTGTTCACCGCATTCCCATGCCTGCCTTCTGTTGGTCGTTGTCCATTGGACTCCTTATATAAATGCACTATGTCACAAGTGAGCTTGTCGATGGGTCTAGCCTCAAAGCTTATGTTGTGCTTGCTTAATTTGGCTTCCTTGTAGGGTGAGGTTAATAAGGGAGGAAAATAACTTGTGCAAGATGTTGCAGTGCTAGTGGAGCCTGTAGACAGAGAAGCTGGATGTGTGCTCAACAAAGCTCATCTAGTTGACGATATGGGGAGCATCTAGGTTGATTACATTAGTCATGACTTTCCAAAAATTTATCTCGCCTTAGCCATCTCTAGTTCAAACTATGTGTAGTCTTACCTCGCACATTGCCACTGTGTAGTCTTGGCCAATGCAAGTGTACAGAAACATAGCCAGGGGTGGATCCACCTAGGGGCCAAGAGGGATCTAGCACCCACCCACACACGCATGTGTGCCTAAAGAAATCATTGCATTTTTGCCTAGCATTATGCCACCCTTATCCTCCTATTGGAACAAACCTACTACTATCTTGGGGAAGGGCGCCCTATGATTTCAGGCCAAAAGCAGTGCCCCCTGAAACGATCTCGATTTTCCTCGAAGGGAAAATCCACGGATACGATTTATAATGTAGTAGATCACGAGAGCAATCCATCACATTATCAATTATCAGCTGATATTACAGTCATACATCGTAGAATTACAAGTTACAAGGCTTTACAACACTGGTTATCACACCTATTACATAGATTAATCTAGCGAAAACGCACACACATCTTCATCAGAGTCGTTGTAGCGCATCAGCAGGTGAAGGCTCCTCCTTCACGGCAGTCATCAGAGTTGGCGTAGAATGTCAGCGGGCGTAGACTCCATCTTCTCAACCACACTTGAGCGTAGGCACGAGACCATCTACTCCTAATCCCAGTCCTCGTGGTCATCGTAGATTTCGTCCAAACCTGTCCAAAATCTATCAGTACGATTTGTACTGGCCACTGTCTCCCACCCTATGCTTTTGTGTATGCTTTGTGGTAAGTGGAATGCAAGGGTAGAAGAAAAGGCCTATATATGGCTGTAGGTTTCCTATGCAAGTTCATCAATATTTTATAATAATAGTTCAAGTTTTAAACCATCACAACCACATGTTCTCCCATCCCATCACACACACCTCACCACACTCTCACACTCTCTAGGCGGCAAGGACGACTCCCGCTCGTACCTTGCCTCAACGGCCAAAGCCGGATCCAACACCAAAACCCAGGGGAAAGGTAGAAAGGACTCCTCTCTCTCTAGTCAAGTGAAGCGTAGGTCATAGGAATGTCCATATCCGTGGACGCGGCTATACGTATAGATCGATTAACTCTGCAGAGCGTGTACACCTGGTAATCCATAAGATCGCCATCGTCGGTGGTGCCCCGCCTAGGCTGATGCCGACTGCCTCCCAACTAGTATGGTACCACCCTACCACTCAGCCTTGGGCCACCCCAGAGTCCACCGAAATGCTGAGACTGTGAGACGTAGTACCGGGCCCCCAAGGTCACTACGCTGTCTTAGGAGGGTGTGGGCCCCCATGCCTGTACCTCCCTACACTATCACCTTTCAACCTAGTAGTAGTGGCACCGCCCTAGTCAGTCAGGTAATTGTCTCCCGCTCATCAGGAACGAGTGGTGTGCACGAAGGGTCCCATGGTTCCGGTTCTCAAGACATACCAGTCCTTAGGGGGACCAGACAGGATATCTTCTCAAGGGGATAACCAACACCCCGTGCCTCGACGGCACCTCCACCGGGGATAACCAACACCCCGTCTACTCTCACATGCACCAGCCACAGGTACCTCTCACAAGGGATGCCCAGGTCGCACCCCTCCGGCATGACTTGCCCCAAAGACTCACCGTAGGATCCTGTCCGATCGACTCAACCCTCACCACACACCCAAGACGCACGCCAAGATCTCCCCAAGTTCATTATCCAGTTTTACCAAGTTATCGGCACCACGTGCCTTATCCACTCACGTTATTCCTTCACCAAACATCACATCACAGGTATAATGCGTAGTGAAAGTAAAACAGTAAGTAGAATGCGAGCGTCTAGCCTAACAGCGGGTGTGCAGGGGAATAGGTTGCGACAAGGTAATGGCTTACAAGCAGTCTACCATGCAACCTATCACAGTTCAATTGCAAGAAAGTAAAGCACTAGCATCTACATGTAGCATGTCTAATAGGTTCTACAAGGTTGGGTGGGATGTGGAACACATGTTAAATGTCATATCCGAGATCTTCGGTGCACTTGCAGTCGTACTCCTCCATGGTCCTTCATCCGCATGTTCTTCCTCCAATGGGTTCTGACCCGTTCAACGCTAACCTCGACGCAATTACCTCGATACAACAACAAGCAAAAGAGCAATCAGACCACTAAACCTAGAAAGACTGCGGAAAGTGAGGCAACAAGGCACAGAAAGAATAACTACACCGAAAGAATGCAAAAGGAAGAATGACTTAGCCCTCTCGGCGGATGTCCGATCCCTGGGCCAAAGAATCAGGAGTGGTGATTTGCTAAGTACAAGCTTAAGCCTTAGCCTAGCCAGTACTTCCTGGGTCGATCGTGTCGACCTATACGGCTTAATTAGAAATGGCTTAGGTCTTAACTCATCCTAAGCAAACACCACAGCTCGCGGCTTTCGATCCGAGCATCATGGAGACTGACGAGAATCGGAAAGACTACAAGCGAGAGAAGTTCCGTTCTCTCTCAATCCGTACGCCATTGTAACTTGACGAGAACCAAGAGAGGGTGGAACGGGGATAGAGAGAAGAGAGGCGGTCTACTTCTTCCAATACACACGCCATGGCAAAAGGCGAGGCATCGTAGAGAAGCGACACACAAAAGAAGGTACAAGCATACAAGAGCTTAAGCACAATAGAACCAAAAGACAGAAAATGACACGGGATTCACCTCCCTGTGATTCACTCGCCATAGTAACGACGAGAATCGAAGGAGTAGAATCAAGAAGTGATAAACTCCAAACAAACGAAGAGCTCAACCCACATCTTACTGGATCGACGGGGATTGAGAACAAGAGAGGAAGAAGAATGGAATCCGCACTCCTTCAACCATCTCGTCATGGGATGGACGAAAGTCAAAAGGAAGGAGATACGATCCCACGACCCAAACCCACTCGTAGGGCACCACGACCATGCAACTAATTGGCACAAGGCTATTCTTATGGTCCGTAGCGATGCGGTTGTCATCGCTTGAACCAAAGGAATGCTATGGTCAAAGTGGCACAAGCATACGAGGTGGCTAGGTTAAACAACAAGCAAAAGGGGGTATAGCCCGATGGTCATGGCGAGGCAACCTGCGGCCATGAGCTTCACCCAAACGGGTTGGCTTCCGTAAGTTCCATGATAGTCGTCCCCTAGTTCGTCTCCTATAGACTAGGCCATGATGGACTCATCGTGTGCGGGTAGGAAGCGCACCGATTTTGAGTCCATGGTGGCCATGCCCTAGAGATGTAGGAGGAGGCCAACGATCATAGCACTACGGAGACAACTAAACAAGGGAAGGGGCCATGCTTGGCGTTACGGCCATGGCGAGGCAAACTCGTGATCGCAACGAACAAGCACACCGCTCCCCAACCGGCTCGAAGGCATGGTCCAAAGATGGAGACAAACAAGACACAACCAACAAAGGACCACAACGCAACCACAAAACACAACCCGATGTGGAGTAGCACGTATCCATAGCACAAGAGAGATAGATAGACCGGCGGCGAAGGCACGGCACAGGCACAAGATAGATCATGATCATCAAGTAAGAACATGTATGAACGATGATAAAGATGTATGAACAAGTATAAGATGCATGGAATAGCAAGAAAGGAGCTTTCGTTGGCGTCGGGAACGGCGCCGACTAGGTTCAAAAGTTGGACCTAGAAGGTGGAGGGCTGCTGCATGTTCTGGCCGGTTGTAGCTTGCTGCGGTCTTCCCCAGCTGGCAGCCAGCTGTAGCCCTCTCTGGCCGGCTACGGCTGGTCATGGTGGAGCAGCAGGCGACCGGAGGAGCTACGAAGTCGGCAATGAGCGCTACAAGATCGGCCATGTCTCTGCAGCAGTGATTACAGCGACACGAAGGCCGGTCTTAGCAAGAATTGGCAACAGAAAAGAGGTATAGGCAGGAGCTTTGGTGGCTGTTGGCTCACCTGCTGTTCGGAGAAGGCACAGATCGGTGAGTAGGCGCTGCGGGATAGCGATGGTTGGTGCAGCGTGGTAGACCGAGGCACGGCACACCGCGGAGGTGTGGCTTGGTGGTGACCGACGCTGCAGCGGGGACGCCGGCACTAGGCAGCCACACCAGATTTTGAGGAACATTTTCATTTTCTCGTGATAAATTCGTGCAGGTTGCGGTATCCACGATTCAAACTCACAACCATAGCCTCGCTCGATAAACCCCTTACCACTGCACCCTAAAGTCACTTTCTGACTTAACAACAGAAACAACACCCTAGTATTTACTCCACCAAATTTTGAAATGGAGATTTGAAGCCATAATGAATTCAAATGAAAAAAGTTTCAACTACAAAGTTTTAGGTCTCATTGAGATCTACAACTTTGGTTTTAATCATTTTTTCGTCCGAGGTCATTTGAGAAATTTAAAGAAATATGAATTTTAAATTTATTAATCTTAAAATATAATTTTTGAGCCCTAAATAATTTCAAATGAAAAAGTACTCAATTATGTAACACCCTAAATTTTGCATTATTTTAAAATAGGAGAATTTGATTTATTTATGCAATTTTGTGAGCATTTTAACCTAGAGATATAATAATTTTTATGAGATTAAAATCAACTATAAGGTTAGACACATGCTTGCTTATACATGCTGTTGCATATCTTGTTTTGTATTGAATGTTGTTTGAGAATTTCAAAAGAGAATTCAAATTCTATTTAAATCTTCATTTGAAAATGCATTTGGAAAATTTGAAAAAGAAAAGGAAAAGGAGTTAGGAATTAACCTTTCTTCGGTTTCGGCCCGAAGGCCCAGCCGCACCTTCCTCCCCTACTGGCCCGTTGGCCTTTCCACCGACGGCCGCGCCGCATAGTGGGTCGAGCCTAGCTCGTCACGGCCCAACCTGTTACTGCCCAAGCCACCGCGCCTTCCCCTCTCTCTTGTCTCACTGATCTCCCGGGCCCGTGCTACAGTGCCGTCACCCACCTCCCGCTCGTGTTCGAGCCGGACTCCGGCAATGGAGGTCGAAGCCGTCCCGACTCCCCTCTGCCTTGGCCCACACGCCTAGCCGCCTTAAATAGCAGCCGTGGCCGCACCGTCCCTCCACAGCCCTAATCCGAAGTCATCCATCACGCCGCAACCGCATAGCCGCCGCAGCCGCATAGCCGCCATTAGAGCTTGGTGAGTTTGTTGATTCGGTCACCAACGCGAGCTTTCGAAGGGTTCGGGTTGCTCTTTCTAGATCGCCGAATCCTTTTTCTCCTTCATTTGTTGCTAGCGTTGCTTAATTGGTTGTTTCGCCGTGCACAGGAGGTCCGCCGCCACCATTGATAGCCGCGGGACGTTCTCGGCCGATTTCCGTCGCTCCAACCCATCTAGGGGAGTTCGCGAGCTTCCGCTCTTGCTTCTCGTGCTTTTGGATCAAAGAATAGTGCGGTATCTTGCTTGATTGGTCAACGCCGACGAGCATAGCTCGCCGCCGGCCAAAACGCCGCCGTCGGGTCACTGTTGGTGGCCGGCGTTCTCATCCTCTCTCCCTCCAATCGATCTCAGCCGTCCAAGTCTAATCCAACGGCGTAGATCTCACGATACCCCTTCGCCTGGCTATTTTTCTTAATAGCCCCTCTGTTTCTTTATATTTGAACCCGCGGTCCATAGCGTAAAGCCCGAATACGCTTTGTTCTTTTGAAAGCGTAAACTCAGTCGGTTTAGGTGAAAATATGTTTTCTAGTAATTACAGTTTTGCCACTAGATTTATTTAGGTCATAAAATCTCCGTTTTAACTCCGATTTGACCCGTTCAAGTTGCGTTAGGTTCAATTTCATACTCTATCTGTTAGTACTACTGTTTAGTAGGTTTTCCACTTTTAGATTTTGAGGTTAGATTTAATCTATTACTCCCTCCATCCCAAATTATAAGACGTTTGACTTTTTTGACACCAAGTTTGACCACTCGTCTTATTCAAAAATTTGTGCAAAATATCAATTCTTTTATCGTGGCTTGGTATATTAATAAAAGTTCCTCAAGAATGACTTAAATTTGTCTATATTTGTACAAATTTTTTGAATAAGACGAGTGGTCAAACTTGAGATAAAAAAGTCAAACGTCTCATAATTTGGGATGGAGGGAGTACTTTAGTAAAGTAAATCTCGTTTAAATCATAACTTTTCTGTTTTAGCTCCGATTTACGTGAAATTCGCGTCTGTGTGATCCTAGTGCGATGTAGATTCGTTTTAAAAAATTTTCATCTTATTTTTTCTACTGTTGGTGTACTGTTCTAATTGTAGCTTTGTTTGCTTTGCATGATTGCTCTTAGATGCTTGTTGTTGATGTGCTAATCGAGAATAGACGGTGATCAGTTCGTTGGTGATCAAGAGTGCTATTACGAATCAGATCAACAGGATCAGCTAGATCAAGGCAAGTATAGCATGAGATTATCCTTGTTACCTACTTACTTTAATTCACTTAATTCATGCTGCATGTGTCTCCTTGTTAAGGATGCCTTAGTATTGATCTTGTTCCTTGAATCCTATGGTTATGGCATTGGGTAGTGGCTAGTGCTCACATAAACAATGATCTTGTAATTTGACTAATGATATATTCAATAACTCTAAAAGATGATTTTTAGCAACAGGGAACAAGAGGGCTAGAGTTTTCTCTAGATTTCTCTCCGTAAGGACTTATCTGTAAGCGAACATCCGGGACTTACAGTACAGCTGTGAGGGCTACATGGCTCTAGCTTTAGTCATATAAGAGAACCTTTTCTAGCTTGTTAGTGGTTACCTTTAAGGCACAAGAGGGGTTGTGTTCCGGGTTGGGTGTAGTGCGGCTCCTGTCCTTATGAGTATAGGTTGCGTGTCATTGTGCCATACGGAAGGGGGGCTCTACATTTGGAGGCCACAGAAACCTAGGGGCCCTAACTTGTTAGACGAACCTTGAAAAGGTTTCATCGTGAAACTTAATTGTCCAATGGGGAGTCATGACCTTGGACTTTTGGGAATCGCGACTCACAGTGAAAGTGTGCAACCTCTGCAGAGTGTAAAACTGGTATATCAGCCGTGCTCACGGACACGAGCGGCCTTGGACCCTTACGGAATAGAGATCACTATTAATTTACTTGTTCTTGCTATTCATTATTCTCTTTACATGATCATGTGTTTATTATGGGAATATCACCTATTTGATGCTACTCAATTGCTTAAAATATGATCAACTAAAAGCTACATACAGTTGAACCAGTGTCTATCCTACTTGAGCTTCATGAACCCCATGTTACACTTGTTGAGTACTTTTGTGCTCACCCTTGCATTACCCCACACCACAGGATGGACTCCTGAAAGTGCAAATAGTGATTACTACTACTACTTTCCTTAAGATTACTAGACTTGTGGTCAACCAGTTGACGTGCCTGTGCTATGGAGCTAGCTACCACAAGAATTATTCTATGTTTCCGCTTAATTATGTGAAGACTCTGTGATAACATTCGTTATGTAATAAACATTTGTGATGATACTATTTATATTTGTCATCTTATGTGTGATTGATCTCTGGGTGCACATAAGATTATACATTCCATTTGTTCCTTAAAAATGGGTGTGACAAATTACAAAGGTGTAGATCTTGCCTTTTACTACAGCTTTCGTTCAAACCATGTATCCATCCGAGATCATTTGAAAAAAAAAATAAAAAATAATTTCAAATTATTTGTAGTGGCGCTGGATTAAGAAAACCATCAATACAAATGTTATTAGTGGTTGTTTTTGTGAGTCTACCGCCAGTTAATCATGTATTTCTACTGGCCGTAGACTTAGGAAAACAACTAGTAAAAATAAATTTACACTGACAGTATTTCTACCTGCGCCTATATATTATATTATGAATCGTCACTAACATAAATTACTACCATCGGCAAAAAAAGTGTCCTCTGTGCCCAGGCAGTCAATCCCCTGCAAGAATTGATATCCCGAGCCGTATAAATGGGACTTAGCAAGCTTCCATGTGCGCTGACAACATGACAGTCTTTATTAAAAACTCGACCTACGAGGTAAGACAACCCCATACATTGCATTAAGGAGAAAATCTTCTCATGCAAGTCGAGAAAAATCTCCGAACCCTTGCCCCACTGAAAGTCCTATGTTTGGTGTTGGTAATTAGTGACAATGCCTAAGTACTAATCCTATGCCTAAGTTGTATGTAGCATATGAGGATTAGTACATTATAAGGTTGGTGGCAAGATGGACATGGTGATCATGATGGCCACACTTGGATTTGGATGCAACCCTACGTGATCAAGGCAAAGGTATATGCTTAAGGGTTGTGTTTTAGTAACCAAGACACCTAGTGGGTGTGGTTACATTATAGGATAGATAGCCGTACTATAAAGAGGGGAATGACGCGGCTATTGAACTCCTAAGTGCCTCTAGGTGTGCATTTCATGTCATATGCATTTGGATAGAACTAATAACGCCTCGAAAAATGATTGTGAAAATGCTAACACACATGCACATGGTGATGGTCACTTGGTAATGTTAGCACGTTTGCGAAGGCGGTGGAGTTTGAGGGGTAGAGAGGGTTTGGGGTCCTCTCTCCCTCCCGCCGAGCTTGCGAGGCGGGATTCAGGCGTTTTCGAGGAGTTGAAACGCCTATTTTCCACTACGCCGGAAGTCGGAAAAAGAAACGGAGGCGAACGGAGGTCACAGTAGTGACCGGACGCTGGACCAGACGCGGTCACTGTTTGACCGGACGCGTCCGGTCAGCGTTCAGCGTCTGCGCGTATTTCAGTTGGTTGATCGAACGCGCAGCGTGTCCGATCACAGTCGACCGGACGCGTCCGGTCGTCCAGGGAGCTTACTGGACTCCAACCGGACGCGGGCACTGTGGCGTCCGGTCAGTTCTCCAGCGCGTCCGGTCACTGTTTCGTTAGAGCGCTGCTCTGGCTTGACCTGCGCGTCCGGTCCGTTACGGGACCGGCGCGTCCGGTCATGACCATCGCGTCCGGTCCGCGCGACCAGCGCGTCCGGTCGGTGGTTTGAGAAAAGAGCCGTTGCGCGATCGGCGCGTCCGGTCCACGCGACCAGCGCGTCCGATCAGCGCGACTGCGGCTGTTTAAGTTCCTAACGGCTATATTCGAAGGGGTACGTCTATAAATACTCGTTGGCCGGCTCAAAGCTTTCTCTCTTGGACTTTTGACATACTTGTGAGCACTTTGAGCTAAGCAACTCCCCTCCCACTCATCTCTCTTGCTTCTTTGCATATTCGAAGTGAGATTGAGTGATCCAAGTACATTTGTATTGTGAGATTGCATCTAGTTGGCACTTGGTGGTTGATTTGCTGCGGGATTCTTGTTTCTCTTGGTGGTTGCCGCCACCTAGACGGCTTGGAGCAGCTTGGAGGCGTTGGCAAGAGTTGGTGATTGTTCTTGGCCACCTCCGGTGATTGTGAGGGGTTTGTGCCTACCTCGGCGAAGCGCCAAAGGCAACATTAGTAAATTGCTCGTGTCATTGCAACCTTTTGCCATTTGGTAGGTTCTTGTGGCGCCTTTTGAGAGGCTCGGTGTGAAACCGATTAGCCACCGAACCACGTGGTGAAGAGGGACACAACGGGGACTAGCGTGCCGGCAAGCACGTGAACCTCGGGATAAATCTTTGTGTCGTCATTCTTATTGTGATTGATCGATCCCGGTGATTGTGTTTTGTGGAATTCATCTCTTAATCTTATTGTTTGGTTGGCTCAATACTTCGCCCCTCGGTGATACCCTTCTAACTCTCTCTTGTATTTTTTTCTTAGTCACTTTGCTAGAGTAGCTCTTTTGTGTAGCTTGCTAGTCGTAGTTTCCTTCTCGGTTTGACTTGTGCGGTTGAGTGCAAATATACTAGAATTGTGAATTGGATAGGTGGCTTGCAAACACCCCGTAGGCTAAGCAAAACACGCATCTCGCTATTTGTTATATTGATAAACTTGTTTAGCTTGTCTTTGTAGAATTTTTTAAAAGGCTATTCACCCCCCCTCTAGCCATCAAGACCTTTCACCCACCCATACATAACGGCATCGTAGGCCATGTGAGGGCAACCATGGCCGAACTCTTGTCCCACTCTTACACAGTGGCGTCGTAGCCCTTGTGAGAATGATCAAGACTGAGGCTGAGTCTTAGACCTGTGCTTTGGTGTGGGATACGCGAGGTGATTTTTTTAACCCTAGCTTGAAAATTTGCTTCCACGGAGAATCGAACCCATAGGACCTGAGAAGTGCTACTCAAGCCACCTAATCAACTTAGCTAGCGGCGCTTTCGCACGGCGTGACAATCTTAGTGCGACAATCTTCATCAAATTGACTGAACATGATGTGACCAACATCAAAATCTCCTCCTCGTGATCGGTGAGGTCATGGGTCTAAAAATAAACCTATAAAAGACAAGAGTGCTGCCCATCAATTATAACAACATCAACCTAGAAGACGTCCTTGCGAATTTACCAATCTCGTGGACAGGTTTCCCTATGACCTACTCAAATAGTCAAAAACCTAAGGAGAAAAGACTTTCAACTGCTGATGGATAAAGAAGGGAATTTTCCAAACTAGCAAGGGAAATACCACACACAGGTAGGACACACAAGTCTAATAACCAAATTAGTGCTTTCCTCGTCCCAGCTAATCAACCACTTGACAGATATTAAAAGAACAAAAGAGCTATTCCAGGAACTTGATAATCTAAGGAATTGAAGCGCTTCTTGTGGGTAGGAGAGACACCCAACGATGGCTTGGGTAGGCACTGAAACACCGTGCATGAATTAGACCGACTCCTTTTCGCGGCATGTACAACAATCACTATTGGAAATGGGGAAAATAAATGCGAGCTTCTGGCACTCCGGATGGCTCCAAAGCCGCAGGCCAAAGGACATCGTCCCCAACCTCTTCACAAGGGCAACTGAAAAATAAAAATAGAAAACGGTGTTGGATGCTATCACAAATCGCAACTGGAATAAAGACTTAAATATCAAGGGCGGTGTCAATATATATAGAACACCTGAGAGAATTCATTACCTTATGGAATCAGCTATGAAGTGCAAACTTGCAGCAACACCTGCTAGAAGACCAAATCACATGGAAACTGACAATATATGCATCGGATGAGAGAATATATGCAACAGCAGGTGCAGACCGAGTGGATGCTCCAGTAAAATTGACACATGAGTTGATGAGCTGGGTCATCACTGAGTAAAGAGGAATGCACCAATGTTGGCTCTGGTCCGGACCATTTCATACTTGACACATCTAGGATTCTTTTTTGGTATAAGTGGAGTGCATGCCCATGAAATAGTTATGTGAACAAGTTCTATAGAAAGTCACTACTACAGAATAAACAATCACTGCGGCCTTATCACTGCCGGACTTTTAAAACCGACACTGGTAAACACATCACTGCCAGTTCATAAGGAAAAAGTCTATCACTGTCGGATTTTCTTAACAACTTCGGCGGCGGGCACGCGAGAAGCGCTGGCGGCTTCTTTTTCCTCGCAGCTCACGATACTCTTCCTCTCCCCCGGCAATCTTCCCTCCCGGTGCTCTTTCTCCTCTCTCACACTTTGTCTTCTCGGATATGTCATGGGGGCGGCAGCTGGGGGCGTGGCCTTAGATCTTGCGTTGGAGCGGCGAGGGGCGGCCTCCGGCGTGAGACCAAGCTCACCCTTCCCGGTGGAAGCTCACTCTCTCCCCCTCCTGGCCTCCCCTCCCCTCCCTCTATGTTGTATGAATCAATTTGTGGATGAGTTGATTTGTGATGTGTTGAACCCCTCTGTGTGATGTATGAATCGATTGGATTTGTGGATGAGTTGATTTGTGATGTGTTGAATCCCTCCTCCTTTGTCTGTGATGTATGAATTGTTTCTTAGATGAACTGCTGATGGAGCAACTGTGGTGAGAGCTAGCGAGCATGGCAGTGGCGGCGGGAGCTAGCGAGCATGGTGGTGGCGGCAGTAGCCAGCGAGCATGCTTGCTGTATTCTTTTTGTTTGTTTTTTTAAGCTTTTCACTGCCGGGTGAAGTGCCGGCACTGATAGCTAAGAGGCATCACTGCCTGCGGTATGCCATTGTTGGTTCAAAATCCGGCAGTAAGGGGGTTTTGAACCGACAGTGATGTGAAGAGCTGGGGTAGTGAGTTGAACAAGCTATTCTGAAAAGGTTTTATAAACAAGCATAGCTGGATGTTTTGTTTTGGAATTTTTTTTCAAACAAATTAATGATAGAAGTTTAAGAAGTTATGTGGAAAGCTTACACCAATAAGCTATACAAAAACTTTCCAGGATAAAAAAATAAAGATGGTTGGGTGGGGCGAGGGATGGGGGTTGGGGGCATGTCACGCACTAGGACGCTTCATGTGACAGCATGCGCTCTCTCAACGCCGCCATATATATAGGTCAAGGGAGCTCGTCGTGTGAGGATATAGGCGTGTATGACATAAGAGGCTAATTTTTTTCCAACGCGCACAATGCGTGTATTTCATTATGAGGAAAGCAAGTTACAGTGCAGGAGGACATAAGAGGCTAATATTCAACCAAATAAAGACATCTGGGTGTCTCAATATAGGTATATGCTATTTCTTGTGGTACACCTATCTATTGCTTGTAACTATAGCATGGTTTTCTAAATTAGCGAAGGATCCATACGAATAAGAGATCGCACGTAAGAAACCATGAGGGTGTCCACAGTGGACTTCACCAAAACGCCAGTGACATGCAAATAGGATCGATTAAAAAAATAGAAGCACTCATACACAAAACATGAGAGGAGGCGGAGAGAGACTGACACAGATTTTACGAGAAACCGTGCAAGTATAGCGCTTCTCTCAGCGCTAGCGACTTCATTTCTTGCACTATCTCTCTCTTACAAATAGTATAAAAAAAGCTTCTCGCTAGCTATTTGAACCTCCATTGGGGACGCCCTGAAAAAAGATGCAAATCTGCAACTGAGTGTGCCCGGAGCCTCGAAGTACAGTAATAAAAATAGCAGAAGTGCAGTAATAAAAATAGCAACAGAATATGGTGAGAAGCAGGAATAAAAAATGACATTTCCTCTGAAACAAAATCCGACCTGAACAGCAAAATATGGAAGCTAAGTGACATCCAATTCTCCGTGCCCTCCTGGCCTCCTTGTTCAAAACATTAAGGGGCTGCTGTATGTATACTTGCATTCCCCCCAAGAAGAACTTGACAACTTGAAGCAAACTACTAAAAACATCACGTTCTTCCAGTATCCATATAGCAAGTGCTCGACACAGTGTCCACACCCACATCGTGAATGGTTCTTGCAGCCAATATCACGTTATCTGCACAGATTATGCCTAGTAGCTGGTGTTAGTTCTTAGGACCTTTCTAGGTGTAGATCAATCGGTAGGTTCTTATCTATTTGGTATAAACAGAGTAGAACATCACATAGAACACTTACTGGAGAAAGGGAGAGAGAGGAAGGAAGGTGATTGAGGTGACTGACCATCGACGGAGTTGTCGGAGGAGCTCGCGTCTGTCATGGTGGAGTCCGACGAGGTGGTCCCGCGTTGGTGTAGGTGCGGACGCCGGTGGAGACCGGTGGGGCTTCCCGTCACTGGCAGCGCCACCCTCTCAATCGGTCTAGGGTTAGGACAGTGGGGTCTGTGGCGGCTCAGGTGAACCTCGTAACCCTAACCACTGGCCCCCACCTCCTATTTATGGCACTGCGCGACGGGGGCCCACCAGTCATGTCATTGGGCTGGGCGTCCCCGATCAGAACGCGAGATTAGGGCCCAGACATGGTCGTTGGGCCAAGTCCGGTGAAGATCAAACTAACATTCTCCCCCTTGATCTCTCATCACTTTCTTCGTTCTTCAATTTCTTACTCAAAATTTCAATTCATATTTTTCTTCCTTCTTTCCTATTTCATCACAGATTAGTGCATAGAACTGTCCCATCGTCACAACAATTAGTGCCGCTAGACTAACAGCCACAATACACTACTCCATTTTGAAATGAAACTTTCTTTGGGCCCTTTATTGTCCGAAAATCATAGGCTATACCATAAACCCATGTCGACTGTGCGTTCTCTGAACACACTGGGTGGTAAGCCTTTATAAGTGGATTTACAAGTACTTGCTTTTACTTATACATTCGAAAGCTTTTTAAAAGATTCCGGACTTTCTCCTTCACAACGTCTGACTTCATGTCAATGTGTTTGGCAGCACACTTGATCCGTTGTCATAGGAGTCAATCACTTTAAATGGTAATTGATGTTGTATACCATTACCAATTCCGGGTATAAGTTAACCATTTCGCCTGTCCTATAAGCCTCGTAATAAGTTGTACTATAGGTATGCATCATTGATGACACCACAACTGTTTCTTTGGAGCTTTTCCACAATAAAACTCCAACTGCGAGTGTTAGCTACTATGTGGGTTTCACTAAACATCTCGTCGAAATTCAACTTTCTTGTACCCACAACCATTTGAGAGTACTTGTTCTTTCTTAGTCATCATGAGGCTTATTAAATCTTTGCACAATTGCAAAACATTCTCAACTCCATTCCAGTGATCTATATCTAGACTGGACTTTCTGCCAAAACATCCCGGATAAATGAACTATGTTAGGGTAATATCATATTTGTGCACTCATTAACTGTAATATCAAAGTTGTGCACTCATTAAGCTTCCAACAGCTGAAACATATGGATCCATATTCATTTGATCTATCTCATGTCGGTTCTTGTAACACTAAAATTCTCAAAACTATTACCCTTCACTATATGAACAAGCGTAGGTTCACTTGCATGCATATTTTGTTTCTTTACAATCTTTTCTAAGCATGCCTTTGTGATAATCCTAATACCCCTTTCATCTGTCTTGGTGAATTTCAATTCTTATAACGAGAGTCATTTCACCGAGAACATTCTTATTGAGTCTCGAGGACAAGAGCTTCTTCACATATAGTAGATTGACATCACTACTAGCAAGTAAGGTGTCATCCACATATACAGGATTAGGAATTGAATCTCCCATTCTATAACTTTGTATAGATGCAATTGTCCTCTCATTCTCTTTAACCCAAAATTTCTAGTTGACCTTTCAACTTGAAATGCCACTGTTTAGAGACTTGCTTTAGTTCATAAAAGATTTTAATATGTGGCATCCCATTCGTTCGTTCTTTCTTTCCACGACAAAACCTTTAGGTTGTGCCATGTAATTATTTTCATACAAATCCCATTGAGAAATGTTGTCTTTATTTTCATCTCAGATCATGATGTGCCACTAGCACTCATTGTAATCTATTCATTCTCTTTGTGTAAAATCTTTCGATTCAAGTCGTGCTTTATATCTTATGTTCCCTTTGGAGTCACATTTCGTCTTGTAGACCCTTTACAACCCACTGTTTTGGCTCCATTAGGAACTGCTTCTGTTTTTCAAACTTCGTTGGTATTCATTGATTTTATTTCAATTTCCTTAGCTTCTTGCCATTTAGACGTGTTAACGCCTCTCATGGTTTCTTCAAATGAGGTGGGATCATCCTCCATTTAAATTTCTTCATTAATATAGAATTTATAGTCATCGGAAATATCTGATTCTCTTATTCTTTGAGACCTTCAGATCTTTAGCTAATGACACTTCTTTCACATGGGGTTGTTGTTGCTCTTTCATTGCCAATCGATTCTATAGGGTCCTGTAAAACTGGATCCTTGTTTTCTTATTCATCTTCTTGAAGGGCTAACAAACATCAACATGGTGTTGAGCATTTGTCGATCTTGAGTCATTGGAGTAGGCACTGGTCCTACTCCTCTTTAAGTCGTAGATCTTTTCATACCATGCTCTCCCAGATTAATCCATCTCGTGTAAGGATAGCGTATCTTCAATCTTTCTTATTTTGGGTTTATTCTATTAAAATCTATCTCGTTTGGTGCTTTGAGCACTGTCTTAGTATTTCTTAGTCTCATTGCTATCTTCCTGTTGAACTGTAAAAGGTTCAGGAATTTAGCCATTTCTGTACTTAGGGGTATCTTTATTATGACCGTTGTACTCCCTCAACGATCACCTTCATCTTTTATAGATCACTTTTTCTCTAAACGCAAAGCATACAATGGGGAATATCTTTTAATTATCTTTCTGAGTTTCTTTCAATTATCTTTCTATCTTTCTCAATTCATGTCACAATCCTCCCCCTCGAAATGTGGCACAAACTTTTCTGCCACAGTTTTGAAACATTCATAACTCTTGTGAATGAGGATACTTTGATTACTTCATCCACATGATTACATCATGGAAGATGAAATTATTTCTTAATTCGTATGGGAGTATGTATTCTTTTCCTCATTTCACTTCAAGAACTCAACAGAGTCCTTTCATCAATACTTCAGCAATTCATGCTTGCATGTCATTCTTATCATGAGGTTCGTTTTCAACTTCTTTGTTCTTAAACTCATACTAGGATAGCACAAAAGCTACCCTAAACTTCTCTCCCTGTGCGGGATACACATCATCTCACTTTCTCCTGCCATGCAGGACAAGTACTATACCAACTTCATCCCGCAATGCGGGTATTTTCTTAAAATTTATGCCGTCATGCGAGACAATTCTCTTGAAGGGACACAAATGCCAGGATTGGCTCATATTCAATCATCAAATTCAGGAATAAATTCGATATTCTTTAACACACATGCTTAATCCGACGTTGGTCAAATTAAACATGCATGCCACTCATTATAATTCATATCATGATAATAAAAAAACTAAAAATTAAATTATTTTATTTTTCATAGAGAGTACATAAAAGACATTTCTCAAACTAAACTCTTATTGTTCTATTTCTTTTCTTGGATCAATATCCCTGAAATCTTTGAGAAAGCATTTCTTTTTCAAGCCACTCTTAAAGAGAACACAGTCTCTCATGCAATGGTCTACTTTCGTATACACAATTTGTGCTTAGGCTTTTCATCATCTGAGTTACAAGTACCCAGTGCTTTTCTTTTCTCTTTCTTTTCTGCCTTCCAGAACGAAAGCATGAAGATCTTTGTCTGAAATTATTCAACAATAGTTATCTACATTAAACTCTGATTTCTTTATGTTCTATTCTATATCACTGTTGGGCAGATATAGAACAAAATAACTTTCTTCTACATTAATTCTATATCACCGTTGGGCAGAAATAGAATAAATGCATAAAACTCATAGATAAAACTTATAAAATTTTCTATCAATAACTTTTGCTAAAATTAGCAACATCATGAATACAATATTCTTGTACATTAATTTCACATCACACTTGGGCATAAATGGAATTAACATATAGAACAACTCAATTATCATTAACCCTCTTCAAAATTAAATTCTCCCGTTGGTTCGAATTTAATTAGAAGATCATCATCATCATCACAACGGAAAATCATCTTTCTGTTTTATGAGCATTTCTTGATCTTTATCTATTCTCTGGAAAATTGGTCACTTTGATGCATAATTTATCAGAGATTTAAATTTCAACCTCAAACTCACAAATAAGCTTATAATATTGTTATCATCAACGTTGGTCAGAAAATAACAATATCATAATTTCACTTAAATCATAATGTGAATATCCCTCTAATTAAAATTTTCTCGTTGGTTCCAATTTTAATTAGAGGATAAACCTTTCATCATTTTCTGAATAACTGTAGCTGTTTTTCAAATTAAATTCTCCCATTGGTCCGGATTTAATGAGAAGACAATATTCTTTTTCTTTGCAGCGGAAACTTGAACAATTCTTAATAGAATTATTCTTGATCAGAAGCATTTTCATTCACTTATCTATTCTCTGGACAATTTATTCCGTTGGTTCAAAATTGTATAGAGATAAAATCCAAGCATAATTCATAAAAAATTCAATTTGGCTCGAGGCCCTCTGTAGCCTAGCGGCCCAAAGTGCTACAGCAGTGCGCAGCCCAGCAAAACGCCTCGGCCCACTCGCGCACTGCAGCAAACCGCGGCCCTGCGGCGGCCCAGCACCGTGCGCCGCCTGCTCCCCCACGCCCAGGCCACAACCTGGGCCTGGGCCGGGAAAACATCAACCCGCCTGGGCCGCTTTCAGCCCGGCTTCTCTCAGCCGTTCATCAGGCATCCAGCGCATCGAACGGCTATCCGCGGTTCTCGGTGGAACAAAAACGACGCGCCGGCCGCTTCCCCTGAAACCCTAAGCATTTCTTTCTTCCCCTTCTCTCTCATAGCCGCAAAGGCTGTAGCGGTGGCGGCCTCTTCAGCCGTCGGCACCGATGAAGATACACCGCCGGACCAAGTCCGACTGCTCCCCACCTGTTCTTTCTCTCTCCACTATTCTTTCCCTTCTCTTTCCCCTCCTATCCTCTGTCCACGGCGAGCCGAGCGGCAACGAGCACCACTAGCGGCCGGCCATGGCAGATGGAGAAAGGATGACGGCGCCGCCACGCGCCCCTTCGCCGGTGCGCGCGTTCACCCGAGGGTGAGCGCGCCGCCGTCGAACGGTTGTGCAGCGGTGCCTTTTGAACTCGCGGTCGAGAAGATCCACGTGGCAGCGAGGTCATGCCCACCGGCGGCTCCTTTCCCGCATGGTGGCGGTCCTTCCCGCCGTCATCTAGAAGACGTCGGTGGTGGTGACGATGGTGAGTGAACCAGGTAGGTCCCTTCCCCTCCACCCTTTTTCTCTGTGTTGGGGTTAGGGTTCCAGTGTTCTTTGGGGTTCATTCTTTCTTGATCTGATTCAATCGAATCAACTTTCCTAGTTCTTTTCTTTCCCCTTCTGTGTTAGGTTTAGGGTTTGGGGTGTTCATCCGAATCAAAATTCGTTGTTTCTTTTCTTTCTTCTTTTCTTTGCCTCGAGATCTAGATCCACACCTAGGTAACCTTACTCCGGTACCAATGTTAGTTCTTAGGACCTTTCTAGGTGTAGATCAGTTTTTTGAAAGAACAGGAGGGGCAGAGGAGCCCCTACTGAAATTTATTAAAGCAACCCAAGAGGTTACAAAACAAGCAAGTTCAGAACAAAGCAAACAAAGGCTAGGGAACTAAAGCTAGAGGTGAAGGAGAGGTGCTAACACAACCAATCAAGAAACAAAGAAAGAGACGAAAAAAATCAATAAAATTACACAAGTTGCTCTAACCATAAATCAATAGCCGGGAAGTAAATTTTCTTAGCCCTCCACAGGAGATGCTTGAAGTGAAACCTGAAAATCTCAATGCAGCTAAAGCAGTCCACCGCAACTCCTCTGAATATAACATCATTCCTGGAGATCCAGATGCTCCAGCACATCAGAATTACCACCTCCATGAAGAAGCTAACATTCAGCTGAGTTTTAAGGCTTTGAATCCTCCGAAAAGCATCTGGTTCACTGATGATTACCAAACCAAGGAGGCTCCAGCAATTCCTAGCAAAACTGCATTCCATAAAAAGATGATCCACTGTTTCCTCACATTGAAAGGAGCAGAGAACACAGTTTTTAGACGGAATTGTCATATGTCTTCTGCTTAGAAGATTGCGAGTGCTGAGTCTATCTCTGATTAGAAGCCAAAAAAAGACCTTATGTTTATGCTGACAAGAAGATTTCCATAACCATTTGAAGACTGGGTGACTCTACATATTTCCAAGCAAATGGCTATATGCCCTTTTAGATGAGAATGAGGCATTTCCCCAAATGTATGTCCAAACATCTAAACCAACATTTTGATGTTGCTGTTGGAGCAGGTTGGTCAGGAGCTGAAACTGCTGGAAGGCTTCGATAGAGAGAGGAAGCATGAACAGGTTAAAGTGGTCAATGGAAGAGGCAGCAAGTTGCAAAGAGATATTGGGTTTTTTGGCAAAGGAAAAAAGCTCAGGAAGGGCTATTCTGAGGGGTTGTCCATTCCAGCCATCCTCCCAAAGAGAGCAGGAGGCACCATCCTGGGGGGAGACAGTAGCCATACCTTTGAACTTGTGCAGAAGTTTGAGAAAATCTCTCCACCAAAAAGAGCCTTTTTGGTGTGATTGGGAAGCCTGCCATTTGAGTAATGTTTCTCCCAAACAAGGTGCACCCAAGGAATATCAGCTCTATTGAATAATTTACCAAGGTTTTTTAGGAGCAGAGCTTCATTATGAGTTTGAAGGTCTAACACTCCCAAGCCCCCCTCTAGCTTTGGCCTTGCAACCATTGTCCAAGCAGCCTTGGCATTTATTCTACTGTTATCATCAGACCCTCTCCACAAACAATGTTTTCTGTACTTATCCACTTGTTCTCTAACTGTTGCGTGAAGTTGAAATGTGCACATGAAGAAAGTAGGAAGTGAGGTGAATACAGAGTTGACCATTTGCAATTTTCCTGCTTGAGAAAGAAAGAGGGAGGTACTAATAAGCCTCTTCTCACATCTATTGACTAGAGGCAAGAAGTCTTCAACTCTTGGCTTTGTTAAACCAAGTGGGAGACCCAGATAGGTGAAAGGGAAACTGCCAACAGAGCATCCAAAAGTAGCTGCTAGATGGTCGGTCCTGTCTTCAGTGAGGTTGATTGGGACAATCATCGACTTGGAGAAATTGACTGTAAGACCTGTGGATGTTGCAAAAGAACTTAGGAGAGCTTTAAGAGTGAATAACTATTTCCCACATCCTTCCAATATAATTAAAGTGTCATCAGCATATTGTAGGATTGGGAAGTCTTGTGAGTATTGCAGGGGAATGGGCAGATTGATGAGTCCCTGGCTTCTAGCCTTGTTGAGGATGGCTTGCAGGAGGTCAGCTGCTAAAACAAAAAGGAGGGGAGAGAGAGGATCACCCTGTCTGACACCCCTTCTACAATGAAAAACCTTCCCAGGTGAGCTATTTAGCAGGACAGCAGAAGTTCCAGAACTAAAAATCATTTTTATCCACTTGATCCATCTTTGCCCAAAGCCTTTTTTCTCCATGATTTGAATCATAGCATTGTGCTCAATTCTATCAAAAGCCTTTGCAAAGTCAAGCTTCAGGATGACAAGCTCTTTCTTAGAAGTATGACAAAGGTGGAGATATTCAAAAGACCATGCTAGACAGTCTTGGATGGTTCTTGTTTTAATAAATCCATATTGATTAGCATGGACTAACTTGGTTATGAAAGGCTGAAGCCTATTGGCCAAGATTTTTGTAATTAGCTTGACTGAAGAATTGAGCAAGGAGATAGGCCTGAAATCATTTATTCTGTTAGCTCCCTCTGTCTTTGGAATCAGGGTTATGAAAGACCCATTAATGCTCTGAAGACAAACATTTCCCTCAAAGAAAGCATTACAGAGGTTATAGAAATCCAACTTGATGATTGGCCAGCATTTTTTTAAGAACTCATTGCTAAAGCCATCAGGACCTGGAGATTTGTCTAAAGGTAGGTTTCTGATGACACAGTCTATCTCTTCGTGACTGAAAGGCTCTTCTAGACTGCTGAGATCAACATCATTTTGTAGTAGGTTGTCCAAATCAAAAGCCATGACACTACAATTGGAGGTCCCAAGCCTTTCCCTAAATTCACTCCAGATAAGCTCAGCCTTGGAATTATGACTGCATAGAGGTGATCCACTAGGGTCAAAAAGGCAAGGAATGGAGTTTCTTCTATTTCTGATTGTAGCATTTGCATGAAACAACTTGGTGTTTTCATCACCAAGTTGTACCCATTTGATGGCTCCCCTCTGTCTCCAATACACCTGCTGGCGGTGGAGTAGGGTGCAAAGTTTGCAGTGGAGGATGTTTTTGAAGTTCCATTCTTGCATATACACATAACGGAGTAATATAACCATCAATTGCATCTGCACGGCGTGCCTACTGTCTAATAGGTGAGGATAGGTCCTAATCCCACCAACGGATGTGTAGATGAGGTTAGTTTTCATGCTCTACTCTGATCTGAGACAGAATTTCGGCAGCACCTCCCCGCTGTTCTCCCGATACACGTCCTGTAAGGGAGAGTGTGTATCCGGAGAACAACAGGGAGGTGGTGCCGAAACTCCATCTCGAATCTGAGCAGAACATAGAAACAACCCATCTACGCACCCGCAGGCTGTCCAAAAAACATAGACAATCCGAAACAAATACAGTCATAGATATGCAAAGATCCGCATACCTCAAACCGTATCTATTTCAAACGGGAGACGCCTAACTGGGCTACACCGATCTATGACAACTATAAGGAAGAGAGGTTAATTATACCTAGGGTGGCAGTGGAGACAGGCTAGCGGCGCAGTGGCGAGTCGGTGCAGTGGCGAGGCGACGTTGTGCAAGCAGGACCGCAACGCCGACGAAGACGAAAGGGGTCGCCTAGATACTCCGGGTCCCCTCCGACAGGTCCTACTTTGCAAAAGAAGAAACACAACACTATAAGTTGAAAAAATCGGTAGCACCTCCCCTGTACGGGGACGCTTCCAAAACTTGCAAGAAAAACGTCGGCACGAAGGCCAGCCACCACATTTTTGGCACGATGGCCCACACATCAGCAACTCCGGCACGAAGGCCGTGAACGACATAAACGGCACGATGGCTGACAACCCTGGGGCTTTACCTTCTTCTCCGGCGAGGGGCAGAGACGACGGCGTGGACGAACGACGAGGGGCGGCGATGATCGCGTGGACGAACGGCATGGATGACGTGGACGGTCATCGGACTGAGGTCCTTCTCCTCCTCCCTTCTCCTTCCTCTTCTCCTCCTCCCTTCTCCTTCTTCCTCCTTCTTCTTCTTCCTCTTCCTCCCCTTCTTCTTCCTCCTTCCTCCCTCCTCTTCCTCCTACCTCCTCTTCTCCCTACTGGCCGACCGGGACCTCGGCGGCCGGGGGCGGCGTGGCCCGCCGGTGAGCCTTTTGGGCGGCATGGGCCGCCGCCTAATTGTGGGGAGGGCGCGGGGAGGGCGACGCGGACCACCGGCGAGGAGATCGGGTGGTGAGGACCTCGGGCGGGGGCGGCGAGGAGCTCGGGGGCGGGCGGGCCGCCGGTGAGGAGCTCAGGCGAGGGCGGCGAGGCGCAGGCGGCGCTGCCGGCCGGTGCGCGCGGGAGAGAGGCACGAGGCGGCGGTGGGCGGGGCGGCGGCGAGTGGGACGGCGTCGGGGAGGCGCGTGGACGCGCGGGGAGGCGAGGCCGCAGCGGCGGGGAGGCGCGCGGATGCGTGGGGAAGCGCAGGGAGGCGGGGCCACGACGGGCGGGCTGGCGGCGGTCCGGCGAGGGGCGTGGCGGCGGCGGCGGCGAGGGGGGAGCAGGGGTTGGGCGCGGGCGGTCTGGTGAGCAGATAGGGTTGGAGTGGGCCTTGGGCCTTTTTCTCCAGCTTGGCCCTTTGCCGAGTGCCTGATTTGGTTTTTTTATTTTTCAAAATTCTTTGCCGAGTGTCGTGGGCCTTGCACTCGGCAAAGGCCTTCTTTGCCGAGTGCCAAGGGAGGCACTCGGCAAACTATTTTTTATTTGGTTTTTGGGCCCTAATTTTTGTGAAGCCCTCCTACATTCTTTAAAACTACATGTTCCAATTTGGAACTTTTTTTATAACTTTTTTCTATATTTCATGAATTTATTTTGTTTACTTGCATTTTTCTCGAAAAAGTAAATTTGAACTGCAGGTGCATGAAATAATGAAATTTAGTCATTCAAAAAATGATATTCATGTTGTAAAGTGTATTTTGAGGTCGTATCCAGGAACTCACCCAAAATTTTGAACGTCTAACTTTTTCAAAATTTTGGGTGTTTTCAAAATTTTGGGTGAGTTCCTGGATACGACCTCAAAATACACTTTACAACATGAATATCATTTTTTGAATGACTAAATTTCATTATTTCATGCACCTGCGGTTCAAATTTACTTTTTCAAGAAAAATACAAGTAAACAAAATAAATTCAAGAAATATAGCAAAAAGTTAGACGTTCAAAATTTTGGGTGAGTTCCTGGATACGGCCTCAAAATACACTCTACAACATGAATATCATTTTTTGAATGGCTAAATTTTATTATTTCATGCACCTGCAGTTCAAATTTACTGTTTCGAGAAAAATGCAAGTAAACAAAATAAATTCAAGAAATATAGCAAAAAGTTATAAAAAAGTTCCAAATTGGAACATGTGCTTCAAGGTACTGTACAATGCCCACAGAAAAAATTTTGAGTTAAAAATAATAAAAAAAATTTGTCGAGTGTCGCCCATGGCACTCAGCAAAGAGGGCCTTTGCCGAGTGCCTAAGCGAGGCACTCGGCAAAGAATATACGTTTGTCGAGTGCTAACGACCGGCACTCGGCAAACGTTGACGGCGGGAAGAGGTTGGGCCGTCAACTTTTGCCGAGCGGCGTAAAGAGGATCTTTGCCGAGTGTCCCTCTTCGCCGAGTGCCAGACACTCGGCAAAGGCCCCTTTTGCCGAGTGCTGACTTTACCGAGGGCCGACACTCGGCAAACAGCTTCTTTGCCGCGTGCCCGACTTTTGGCACTCGGCAAAGCGCCTGTCACTCGGCGAAGAAGCTGTCTCCCGTAGTGCTAGCAAAACAAGGATGGTCACATAGCCCGGCTTTTCTCCGATGCGAGCAATCCATGGAAATGGCAAACCATTTGGGTAGAGTGTAGATACATGAAAAGAACTCGGAGGTACATGGTTGATTGAACACTACAAGCAAGCCCATGGCCGGAAGAGTGGACACTTGGCGAAAATGCCTTGGTGTGGTGGACCAAATTAATCACCACCTCGGACATCCCGTGCAAAGCATTTAGAGTCTCACCGTCCTTATCATTTGGGGGATTTGGAAGGAGAAAAATGCAAGGGTGTTGTATGTCAGGGCAATCAGTGCAATTGTACTGTAGAGAACAACAATTATTTGAAGCCATATTATGGAACAGAAGAAGAAGAAAATACCAGAAGACAATCATGAAGTTATCGGAGCAACAATTCAGTTGTTCTACAAGAATACTGAACTAGTAGAATGGGAACACTTCGAAACATATCTTGTGAATGTTGACATAAAATAATTAAAGGAACAATTGGATTCCAGTATAGATAAAATTTGAAGAGTATCACGGAAATTAACATATATTAAAAGAACAAAGCCATGTACAACAATAGCATTAAAAAGTTTACAATAAAGTATCAAAAGAAGTCAAACATAAAAACGAAGAATGTTTGCAAATTAAAATTAAAACATAAATATACTTTCATGCAAGCAAACCAGAAATTAAACAAGCTAATTCAGAAAGATTTGAGGACAGATATCAGACTGGTCTCATGCAAGAGTGCATGTGCTGTGTAGTTGCAACAGTGGTCACTGCCCCTCCAGAGCACCAGGGTCTTCTTAGTCACAAGGTTGAGCTGGACGAGGATTGCCTGGTTTGTTTCTCCTATCTGCATCCAGAAGAGCACGGTGCCACTTCTCTCCCCAAACATACTGAACCGGATTGAATGGCTTGCGTGAAGAACACCGGTGAGCAGCCTGTCAATCTCCTGCCTCCGGATCACCTCCTGCCGACTCCAGAGGATGCTTGAGCCCTCGTCTGGATGCAGGACAAGTGTCCACATTGATATCACAAATGGCTCCGCAGCAACTAAGCTTAGCCGCCTTTCCCCTCCTGCTGTGGCAGTGGCAGCCAGCATGAATCTCCCCGCATAGCTTGTCCACCATGACGTCCACCCGGAGCTAGGGCTCCCCATCCTTATAAGCAACTCTTGCGGCAGCTTGATCACATTAGCACAAGCTGATTCAGCGCGGACGACGAGAATGATCAACTCTCTGTCGGCGTATACCGAGACGGGATTGGTGTAGCAGAGCCAGTGAACGCTGCGCCACACGACAGCCGGGGCAGTAGACGATGCCTCATAAAGGCCCTGAACACCTGGAGGCAAGTTGTTGTTGATGTGGATCTTACGGGCAGCACCCCACTCGCCCTCCTGTGACGAGAAGGTCTGTGTTAACAGCCGGCCGTTGAGCTTGCTGCACATGACAAGCAGCTTGAAGGAGCGGGCGGCATCGTCGTCGACGGAAAGCAAGGCGGGCTGGTACACGCCGCTGGCTCGCAGGCCGATGCTAGTGCTAGGAAGAGAGGTCACACGGCCGGTGATGGTGTTGCAGACGCGTAGCCCGTGGCGGAAGGCGAAGCCTGTAGCTAGCATTTCATTCTCGCGGAGAATGAGGAAGCCGTCGCGGGAGGACGCGGTGGGGTCGAGCGTCCCCAGAAGATTGGTGTCGAAACGAGGGAGGTGGCCGGGCGGCTGGACAACGATGGGGTCGTTGCGGATGACCGTTCCTTCGATGTTTCTGTAGCAACCACTCAGCCTGTAGGACACTGCAACAAGGAGGCCCGGGTCGAATCCGCCGCGGCGGCCGAGGCGGGCGTGGAAACCAGGACCGAGCATGGCGGTGCGCACGTCCTTGCATACCAGGCCACAGCGGACGACGGTCTTGGCGTCGCTGTCGCAGCGCGCGATGATATCCAGCAGGAGATCCACAGGAAGCGTCGGCGGCTGCCGTGCCCATGGCTCCGCCACCTCCATCTCGCCGAGCTGTTGTATGTATTATGCAGCTGATGACTGGCGGTTTCCAGATCGATGACTTCGAAGGATTTGGGATGCTGGTGGGTTACCTCGATCGATCGATCGCTGCTCCAAAGCTCCTGCTCAGCTTCGTCACGTCGTCGCGCACTTTTTGCTACGGATGTTGCTTGCCGGCGTCATCGACGTGCCGGCGGCTTCCCCCAAGAGCTACAGGGCACAGGCGGCGACGGCCCCAGCGGCGCGGCCGGGCTGCTCCGTCCGCGGTGCGCCTTGCGAGAGAGAGACTGTAAGGGAGGAGAGTAGGTTGGGATTTGGGAATGGGGAATTCGGGGCCTCGGGGTGGGGGCCAGCTGTACATGTACCTGTACTCCACGTTCTTCACCTGAGTTGAAACCCCACGCTGCGGCTATCCGCACTCATGGTCCTCTATATTCATCCTCTATACGTCCTAGTCAGCAAAATTCTCTCCTCTATACTCAATTCTTCCGCACCCATCCATCCTCTATATCATCCTCTATCCACTCTATCTACTATAGGACCCACTTGTCACTTTATCTAAATATATCCATGAGTGATCTAGTTTTGAAGGATTTATTGAGACGAATTTAATGGTGCAATCGAAATTTAATTTGGATTTTTGGTTTGTGAGTTATAGCATTTTTCCCTTGGTTTAGCTAGTAGGGCCCGCCACTACGTACTATAGAGTAAACACTGTACTACTCTAAATATAGAGTAAGAGAAAGGATAGAGTATCGTTTTAGAGTATCCAGTGCAGCAGTTTTTACTCTATATTCATACTCTAAAGCTTTAGAGTATCGTTTAGAGTATGCCACTGCGGACAGTCTGAGATGGGCTGCGACCTGCACAGAGAGGTGGGGAGGCCGGCCGGTTCTGCGAGAGGAAATTTTTGGGCTCCAGCAGTTCAGCCCAAAAGTGGGATGGTGAGCGGTATGGTCCTTTTGGATAGAATTTAGATGGGAAAAGGTTCACTTCTCCTCTTTTAACTTTTGTGAAAGTCCATTTTTTCTCTCTAAACTTCAAAACCGGACAAACCTCTCCCTCAACTTTTGAAACCGTGTGTTTTATCTCCCTGGCCTGGTTATAAGCAGTTTTGAAAGCGGTTTTGTCTTTTTTCTTTTTTATTTATTTCGACTAAATCTTTGAAAAATTATAGTAAATCATAGAAAAATCATAAAATGGAAAAATCTAATTTTGTTGACTTCACGTGAGTAGATATATACAGTGAACATATAATACGGTATGCTTAGTACAAAGTTATTACTATAGATTTTGATCTATTCTTTTCTGTAATTAATTGGAATAATTCATAACTGTAGTTTCTACGGTCCAATTGTGGTGAAATTTTTATAGTAGCCTAATTATTGTATGCTTGAACTGTAGTAAAAATTTCATACTCATTGGATCATGTATAACTTAGTTATATATTTATTTAGAATATATTTATATTTATGGCATCGCTAGCGCCCAAAAGCATAGGCCTGCTACATGTCCGCGCTAGCGCCTGCTGCACGCACAGGCAGGGGACCACCTACACTGCTCCCTGTGCTTCTTGCTTCCCGCGCCCCTCCCTTCCCCGCCGCTCCAAGAACTTCCCTGCTACGCCGCTCCCCTCCATGCCCGTTACGCCTACGCTGCTCCCCTACTTCCCACACACATGCGAGGACCGCCTGCGCCCCTGACGCCATCTCCATCTGCTTCCCCGCTCGCCGCCGAGCAGCGCTCCATCCCTCCACTCATCACGCGCATGCATGACGCCCCAGCAACTGCGGTAGGAGGTTGTGGCAGGCGGGGCACATTGCAACATATATATGGAGCATCTCGATCTACTTTTGGAACATCCAGATGAAACACTTGCACCATACGTCCAAAACAGCTGAAACACTTGTAACATACGTCTGAAACACTTGAAAATATGTGTATAGCAATTGCAAAACATATGCAACATCCAGATGCAATTGCAACATACGTATCTAGTACCTGAAACATTTGAATCAAATGATTGCAACATGCATGTTATGCAACATGCAGATGAAATATTTGAAACATATGTCTGAAACACCTGAAACACTCGAAATATACACTTGCGACATGCGTATATTGTCATTGCAACATACAGATGAAACTCTTGAAACACAGCATCGCTAGCAGCCATGACCTACCTGGTGGGAAACTACGGTAGCCAGCGAGCGACGCTCGGGTGCAGTCCGTCTAGATGAGAGAGAGAGAGAGAAGAGGTCATCAACGGCGCCGCAAACAGCGTGAGGTGCTTCAGGTAGTGCTCTAACCTATTATCAATGTCCTCGGCCATGAGCATGCGGCCGATGTAGCCCAGCATGATGTCTGAGAACGCCTCCAAATCGTCTGGCTGCCCCACCGAGGGCGGTGCGGTGGACGCATCTCGCGGCAGGGACACATTGTTGGTCCGGGCAGGCAAAACCATAGCAGTAGGCGCGACATTTAGATAGTTGCCGCCACCACCTACAGTCGAAGCAATCCCATCAAAAGGGACAGGAACAGCAGCGACTCGTGCCTGGTGAGTGTGAGAGGAGGATGGGGATGGCTGAGCCTGTGTCGTTCACTCGGTGAGGATGAGAAAAGTGAGGAGTTTGAAGAGACAGATGAGGAAGCAGTGTCATTGGAGGCTAAGAAATGAGTGGGCGAAAATTATTTAGGGAATGAGTGGTTATCCATGAGACACATAAGCCTGGAGGTAATAAATGACCATAGAAACCAAGATGGTGTCTCCGCTGGGAGTGCTCTCAAAGACCAACATTGCTTTGGAACCAAAAAGGATTGCTTTGGAAAACACAAAGGACATGAGTTTATCCGACCTTCTACATTTTTTACTGTTACGCAATAATCACCAGCCAGGCGACCTCAGCTTCCTTTTTCTACTGTCACACAGCGTTACAGCTAACGGGTTCAAAATCAGTGTTTGCCTGAGGTCGCCTCCCTCGCTAAACAATCTACCAGTTACAAGCACAACTAATTGATTGGTTCATATAAGGACTTATCAAGATTGCTATCCTATCATACTTACCGAGAGGTCAGTAAGTCCCCAGCAACCAAACTGGAGCAGCTACGAGGTGACCACGCTGTCGGCTTCTGGCGCTGGTTGTGGCGCCGGTGTGACATCCATTGGATCAACTTTGCTCTTAGCAGCTTCATACTCTGATAGGAGATCCATAAACTCGTTGAGCAGCCGCTGGACTTTCCGGTTCGATGCCATCAATGGAAGTATATCTTCCCTGAGAAGTTTGTGCTTCTTCATCCCCTGTACAATTGGCATCAGTTACTTTACAAACTGGAGATCATGTACACTAAGAACATGAGAACTGGAGATCATCTATTTACAGTTCATGAACCCTCATGGTTATCTAGAAAGAGGATGGATCTAGTATGCACATGGTGAGTGAAAGAGAGATTTACGAGAACATCCGGATCCCACGATGGATTTTTGGGTTCCGTAGATGATGCAGATCCAAGCATGCCCATCGGAGGACCTAGGAAGTTCTCACAAACCTCACGTAAACGAGATTCATCTGCCTCTCTGCATATAAAGAAAAATAAAATAAAGGTGTCAGTAAATCATCACCAACTAATTTCCATCGGACAAATATATTGACATATTTTGTCGGTCAGTTCAACAGACACAGCTGAGCACCCACAAAACTAACCTTGCCAGAAACCGTATGTAGGATAGAAGGCATTGGCGATACTCCTGTGGTGACTTCAAAGCCAAAGAAGCAGCCAACTGGGTCTCTAAATGGGCACGTGTCTGTAAACCATCATCTGTAACCCTGAAACAGAAACTCCCACATCAGTACGTTTAGAGCAAACTCTGATATGTAGTACATTAGCATGCCACAGACATAATTTCAAGTGTTCATAAATACTAAAGCAATCAAAGCGGCATGCAGACCTGCTCCATATAGGCTTTCTAGCCATGAACTTGCCTAGATCAATCTGCAACTTGCCTAGCTCTCCACCTTGGGGGTAACTAAATGAGCTAGCAAAATTTGATGCTGGAAAACAATCATCGGCAATCCTTAACCAGCACTTCATGCTCATGTCAAAAAGAAAAGCATGGCGACTGGCAAGGACAACTAAGGGAAAACCACATCTTGAGAATTTAGCAGATATAACCTTTACTGCACCTGTCAACGAAGCAAAGATAACTACTAAGCACAGAATAGCCATCTCAGGCTGTATGTGGAACTGATGACTAGATGTACAAACAGTTACCAGCATGATTTGCTGACGACTCATCTGGAGATGCAACCAAAGAAGCCAATGAGTCCTGCAAAATGCAGGTCCTGTTATAGAGGTCCCATATGTACATTAGACCTCTTCTTGTGACAAGAAGCAATTTCCAGCAGTTGTCACAGTCTATAAAAACGGCTGCAGATCCCATCATCACTGCCGGCATTGCTCGTCTTCCACATTTTGTGTAAACCTAGTTAATTAAGAGCAGTTGATTGTGAGAACACAGAATCCTATTCCAATAATAATTGACTGGGGTTACATAGTACTCCCTCATTTTCAAAATGGAAGGAGCAGTTTGACCCGGCGTGGTCTCCAATGCCACACTTTGACCATCAATATCTCATATATATTATAATTTATGACCATGAAATTTGAAATCATACTTAATTTGCACGGTATAATCTACAAGTTCTTAGAGTAATTGTTACTCAACACTTAAAAGTTCAAATCTTCAGTTGTGTGCGCGCCTTACAAAAAAAGGAGGGGCGGTAGCATCCATTTAAAAAATAAAATCAATCTATAAGAAATTCAGATAAGAAAATATTGCTCACCTGCAGGTAATCTTCACAGCCAACAGCCCAGAAATTTGCATTGCCTGCCAAGACAGTAACCTTTGCAGATATACGATCCAACCAAAGAGTTTCTGTTCCTCTTGTACACCTTATCTCAGTTTCTTTTGTAGAAAAGGCACCACCAACACCAATCATATCACCTGCAGCACGTTCTACAGGTTTTGCTTCAAGGCAGACTGGCAAGGAATCCTCATTGTCTTTCTTATCTAACACATGTATAGAAAGCGAGGAGCAGGTCAAAGAGCCTGAAACAACAGATCCAATGCGTTCTACACTCAACATTCCATCACTGCCAGCACTGGTTGAAGCTTTTTGAATAACAAGACTCTCTGTAATGTTCGCCCTTGCTGTGACACCAGCGCGATCCTTAACTCCAGAGTTGTTACAGTTACTGTTACTACCATAAGATGGTCTTATCCCATTCATTCGCTGATCTAGGGATGAAAAATCCACAACCTGGTTCTGAGAACGGCTGGGTATGTTATCCTGGTTGGAAGGAAATCCAACAGCCTCTGGGATTATTCTTTTCCGGCCATCAGGACGCCGGTATTCCCTCTGCTTCACTGGACTAGATAACCGAGTAACTGTATTCATATCATCAGCAGCAGGACCTGATGTTTTCTTCTCAGCTTCAGGTAAAGCTTCAGGAGCTTTCTTACTTTCCACAACAGAAGCTGGGTTAGGCACATCTGCAGAGACTTTTTGGGGTGCTTGAAATTGCTGGACAATGGAAGTTCCCTTTTTGCTAGCCGATTGCTTTGCTGATGCTTCTTCTAGCAGTAACTGTGCAGGGCTTTCAGCCAGATTTGATTGTCGTCCTCTGACATCACCATATCTACTCCTCTTCAGTTCATCCAGTTCAGAATCACTTAACTTGTATCCAAGCTCCTTTGCTTCAAAGTGAAAGTTGGCAACAGATCCATCCAAGGAACATGCAAAAAGTGAATAACCATCAGGGCTCCTGTCAGTGAAAAGCACATATCACCGTGAGCTTGGGTATATGGGAATAATAACTATATAGAGGAACAAAAGGAGATGCCTTACCAAGATAAATCAACCACACTTTGAGAGAAAAAATGCTTAGCAACAAACAATGGCCGCGCACTCGCTGTTGTCCAAACAGTAATTGTTCTGTCCTGACTTCCAATAGCAATAACATTATATGGTTGCTGTTCTTTTGATGATGCCTTTGATGTTCCATTGGCCCAACCAGCTGGTGCAGCTTTTGTGTCTTGACCATTTGAGAAATTCTTACGAAACATTGAGTTATTAAACTTAACAACCACGATAGGTGCGTTATGCCCTAGAAAATCAAAGGTAGCAGACCACTCGCCTCTTTCAAGCACAGGGGCTGAATGCCTAGGTTTCTGGAAGCCGTGAGTCGTAGTAATGAAGTGGCCACAAGGTGACCATGCAAGTCGCCTAAAAAATGTTGAACCAAGCTGCAGGAAGAAGTAAGAAAGGATTGCGTTGAGGGCATGTTGATCATAGTAAATTATAAAATTCAGGAAACATAACATACAGATTTTTCCCAATGGCCTTCTGTCTTATGAGCAAGACTCCAGTCGCTTGTACGCCATATTATAACAGTCTTATCATCTGATTGGCTTGCAATGAAAGAGCCAATAGGATCCCAGGTAACACCTTTGACCAAGCTGGAATGCCCTCTCAAGACGGCAGTGCACATACCATTGGTCATGTTCCATATGTGAACAGTATTATCCAAGCTGCCACTAGCCAATGTTGAATCATCAGGGGACCAATTAAGATCTACCTACTTTAGGCACAGGAAAAGAAAAGGGTGTTCAACAGTTAGACAGGTACAATAACAAAATAATAAGAGCTAAAGAAAGAGTAACAGCACAAATTCTACAAATGCTTATTTAAGAAAAACTAGGCAAGATATACAGCATGAGTGCAATTATGGAAGATAATTACCACGTCTGCAGTATGCCCTCTTAAGGTCATAACAACCTTCCAATTCTCTACATCTGGAGGTTCCCCACTACCAAACTCAGATGTTCCAGAACCAGCTTTTCGCTCATGAATTAGGATAACCTGATCATCTGATCCAGAAGCCAGATAGCGGCCATGCCTTGCCCATCTCACACAATTTACTGATCCAAAATGATCGCGCATTGTAGCTAGCAACCCTTGGCTGGAATCATTGTTGGCATTATTCTTATCCACAGATTTCATACTCCATATTCGAACCTATTGCAACACCACGGCAAATAAAAGGAACTTAGTAGTGAATGATAAAAGGAAAATATGAAACAGTGGTTACATCTCAGTATCACATAACAAGTTACAGACAAATACTCCCTCCGTCCCAGAAAAAGTGACGTTTTAGGATTTTCAGACATCGTGTTTGACCGTTCGTCTTATTCAAAAAATTTGTGCAAATTATAAAATAAATAAATTATTATTGAAGTATCTCTAATGATAAAATAAGTCATAAAAAAATAAATAATATTTATTAAAATTTTTTGAATAAGACGGATGGTCAAACAAGATGTCTGAAAATTCTAAAACGTCACTTTTTCTGGGACGGAGGGAGTATGTGTTAACATGACAAGAAATCACAACCAACTAAATCTTAAAATTTTCAATTATCGCTCAACAATGAAATTACCAATATTCTCAGTACAGAATCACATCAATGCCAAACCTTAAGTTTGACGAACACTTGGTAAGCTATATAAATTATAATGCAACATGCTAGCTAATATGAACTAAAAACAACATAGTGAACCCCATGAGATTAAAATTTGGGATGATGAATAGTGACTTCACAAGAAATGCCAGTTGAAAATCCAGTCACTAAATCACTAATTCTACAATTAGATCAGACATACTGCTAATGGCAAGGTTATGTATGAATAGAGAACTGTTAGCCAAGGTGTGTTCTAACGAAACAAAATACACCATATATTTTGGGATGGAAGGCATCGACCCCCAACCCGGGAACGTCATCCCTGACCTGGGTACGCAGGGGTCATTTTCGACCCCCCCCCCCCCCCCCCCCCCCATGTAAAAACCTCTCACAACAAGTAGCATATCACATTCCGCAACATGTCGACAAGGGAACTTTGTGACTATGCCCAAATTAATACCTTAACCAAACAGCTGGACCCAAGAATGCAAGGGAATGCTCATAAGCTACTAGTAGTGGAGGACTCAAGAGAGTTCTAGAGCCTAGGCAAAGTATGATGAATGTTTGCTATAAATAATCTGATTTCAATCCTTACGATAAAACTAAAATTCAATTGTGTGTTCGCCAAGGAGCCCGGCGGCCAGTCGGCTAGGGCCACCTAGGGGCAAGTCTGCTCTGGTTACATGCAATCCTTAACCTCCAAATACTTTTAGCTGGGGATATCACTGAAGCACAATTAGCACGCAAGTGTTAACCTATTATATAGCACTGAAAAAGCCCAAGACAGGGCAAGTCAGCAGGGAAAAAAAACAATGAAAAAGATAAAAGAGAAAGTGAAAATTACAGTGCTGAGCTCGGATTAAACAAGAAGCAGGTAAAGGAAAAACAACAAAAACAAAAACACAGGATACCTTCTGGTCACCGCCGCCAGTGGCGAAGCGGAGGCCGCCGGGCTGGATGTCGATAGAGAAGATCTGCAGGCCCTCGTGGCGAATCCAGCTTGGCTTCTCCGTAATCATCTCCTCAAGCCCTAGATTCCTCCGTAATCATCTCATGACACCTCTATATGAGATTACACACTGCTCGTTTACAGTCCCAAACCGACGAGACTATGTCACCATGCCCAAAACCCTAGAATTCGGCAGTAGCGAAAACCCTAGCAGGGGACGACTGATAAAGGGAATAGGGTGGGCAAATCGGACAGCACTAGAGGTGTAAAGCTTGGAGGAGTAGGGATCCGGAGGTTACTCGTCGGCGGCGGGCGGATTCGATCGGCGCGGCGGCGGCGGAGCGAAGAACACGGCGGTGGGGACGAACGTGTTCGTCCTGTTCGTGTGTGAAAGGAAAAACAAAAACGAACGAAAAACGAAAACGAATTCGAATGAAAATTGAACTGAATTGGAAAGTGTGAAGGAGAGGCAGAGATGTGTCGAGAATTTAATTTGCTTTTTGGTCCCTTTTTTCTCTCTTATAAATCGTATACCGTTCGATGAAGTTGCATGCTTTAAGATTAGAACTCTGGAGAAGGAACATTGGATGGCAGTAATTGTAATGTAGTAGAGCACGTGTATTCTTTGCTTGACCTCTACTGTCTTTACGAAAGGTCAAGTCGGTTTATGTATTCGTTTATTCATTTATTTATTTATTTATTTATTTATTTATTATCATATACAAGAGCTTGAATTCACAAGCTTTGCAATTGGCACTGTCAGATAGATTGTTCACACGAAAGAAATTGAAAGGCAGCTGACACAGAAATTCAGCGCTAGCAAAAGCAATATGCTTGCTCAAAAGATTATCAGGCATGATGCATCCCAACCAGGTAATATACTCTGTGCTCAACAGAGCCTAAGTAGCGTTGGCTTGTCACCACCCAAGCGGGAGCGTTAAGGTGGCTCTTTGGGCCCTGGGCCTGTGGTTGCTTTCACTGCCTGCCTCGCAGTCTTCAGCACCTTTGGACGGTGGACAATGCCGTGAGTCGCCGCTGGGTTGCATTAAAATCGCCGTACCCGTCCACTTACTCTAACTTTGGATTTGGAAGGTTAATAATGCTGGGCCACTGCACCGCAGGCCCATTTAGGCCTTTGGCAGACCACCACCTTTTTTATTATTTGTTTTCTATTTAGAAAAAGTCCATTTTACTTCTCTAAACTATCATCGAAGTCTAGTTTTCCTCCTTGGCTAAACTATCCCCCTCAACTTTTAGAACCGTTCACTTTACCTCCCTAACTCGGTTATAGGTGGTTTTCAAAGGCAGTTTTTTAGCTTAAAAATAAACCTAGTAAATATCTAATGAGGTTTTTAAACCATGAAAAATATCTCTAAGCTTCTAAAAATTCTGAGAAAAATACTAAAGATGGATTAGGACACGAGAAACCCAAGTAATATATTTATATCTTGTAAAAATATCTCTAGAATCTTTTAGAATTTTGATTTAGCTCTAGGAAAATTGGAACAATATCAAAAAAAAATATGGAAAATTAGCTATTCTCATTTTTGCACAACAATTCTCATTTATTGCACAAACTCGTGCTCGTTCTCTGCACCTCACACCCATTCGCCACCCTCCTATAGCCTTCCACGCTTCCCTCGGCAAAGGTAGGGCCATCGCTGCAACATGGTAGCGCGAGTGTAGCGCATGGCATGGCAGTGCGAGGCGAGCATGCCCGGGCCTAACGTGGCAACATGGTGTGCGGCACCACATCAACAATGTAATAACATCGGCAGGGCAGGCACGGGGTGGTAAGGCGAGCACGATAAAGCGGCTATGCAAATGAGGTAGGTATGTCCTATGTGGCTGGAGCGAGGACAATGCAGTTCGGGGGGTGGATAGACTGGAATGATACAATAATGCAACTTTAGGGAGCTGAATGTGCAAATTGCAAATAACAGGACCATAATAAGAACTTGAGACAAGTTTAGAAAGCCAAATTTGCATTTTGCAAGTACGGAGACTTGGATAAGAACTAATGACAAGTTTAGGGAGCTGAACATACAATTTGCAAGTACCAGTGTACCATGATCTAGATGAGAATTCAGGACAAGTTACAATACCGCTAGTAAAATTTACTCTTTTTAAAAAGATATAAACTGAGAAGAAAAAATACTGAGTAGTACTGAACAGTATCATTCAGTACTACACCCAGGACCACGAAATACTAAACAGTACTGAAATGCGAATACTGAACGATACTGAATTTTGTTCAGTATAACAGTTTGGTGTAGAATAGTATTTCGTGTGTGTATACTAAATAGTATATATATATATATGAAGAATACTATTCTACACCGAGCTGTTATACTGAACAAAATCCAGTAATGTTCAGTAGTCGCGTTTTAGTATTATTCAGTATTTCATGGTACTGTGCGTAGTACTGACTGATGCTGAACACGGTTCCATAGTACTCAGTATTTTTTTAGTCAGTTTTGACTTGTGGTGTAGAATATTCTACACCTAAGATGTGTGTGTATATATATATATATATATATATATATATATATATATATATATATATATATATATATAACTGATAACTTTAGGGAGCTTTATACAGTCTAATATGTCAACATACTTGTAGGTCTTTAAATTCACCGATTTAACTAAAAAAACAAACTTATCAGCCAATATATTCGACCCCCTATTGGGCGCCAGCTGTAACTAGTTTCCCATACAGAAGTTACCACTTTAAGAGTAGGTACAATCATGGGTTTATAGTCAAGCTCATGCTGATGTGGAGAAGAGAAGGAATGAGAGAGATGAGAGTTTAGCTCCCATGCAAGCACCAAGTTAGGCACAGAAGCATAGATATTAGTGGACCCAAGTAGCAAGTGTTGTGAGGAGAAATAGGAGAGAGACTTTTTGAAGACAAATAGGAGACACTTATTATATAACTCAGCTCTTATAGCTTGTCTTATAGCCAAGCAACTTGGTTCTATTATTAGCCTTGCTCTAACAGTGATCCCATCCTAATGCGGCCAATGAGTGGGTGTTCCGTGTTAGAAACAACTATTTCCTGACTCTACTTTATTAGCACCATCGCAGCTCGCTTTATTCCATTTCCCACCCTCTTTACACAAATGGACTTTCGTACTCATCAATCATATCGATGTTAGAAAAAAAAATAGTCACATCCATTTTGTCTCATTAAACATGGGAACCGACGAACATCCACATCCTAGAGTGACTGATTTGTTAGTTTGTTACCATCTAGATTAGTCATAAATCAACTGTAGAATTCAACTTCAGTGTGAAGAATTTGCCCAACATTGTATAGGAGTATATATAACTGATGATGAAGCAGTTCGGATTAATTATGTATAACAAGCAGCTCGGAAATTAGGTTGATTTCTCCACACGAAATCATGCACAAGCACAAGCTTGATTATTCTGTAGATCTAAGAATCTAAGCAGTGAAGAAAGGGCGCGCGAGCCAGTGAAAAATTCGCTCAAGTGATTCCACCTCTCCCTGATCGTCCGGAGGCTCCCCGAACACCACGGACGCGACCAACGCGAGCGTGTTGGTGTGCGCGGCGTACTCCACGGCGCCCCAGTCTTTGCCGGCCGGCTGATCTGGCAGGACGGCCTCACGCCGCCGCCGCGTCACCGTCTCGAACGCCACCACTCTCCTGCCGGCCAGCACCACCACCTCCATCTCGGCGCCCTGGAACGACAGCAGCCTCACGTCGTCGTCGCTCGGCACCCGTACCCTGCTGTACCTGTTCGCCACGGCAATGACAGCCCCCGCGCGCTCCACCTCTGCCTGACCCGCCGCCTCCTCCTCCTCCTCGTCCTCGGAGTTGGACAGCTCGTAAGCGGGCTCCGGTTGCCAAGGCCGCTGCAGTATCTCGGCGACGGAGACCGCGGCGGCCACCTCCCAGCCACCGTGCCTGTCGAGCCGGAACACCACGACGTCGCCGCCGTCGCGCACGGCGCAGTGGAGCGTGCCCGCGGCCGAGCCGATCTCCCACTGGGCGCTGTCCCCGGGGCATAGCGCGAGGTCGACGCGGCCCGTGACAGGGTTGTACCCGATGGCGGTGCCGATGGCCGTCCGCCACCAGGCCGTCCCGCCGGCATCGACGCCAGAGGAAGGGACGAGGCCCTCGGCGGGCGCGACCGCGTCGGCGACCCACCAGGCGCCGGCCCCCGACGCGAACACCGCGAAGCAGTAGATGCCGGAGCCCGGCGCCGACTCGAAGGCGCAGACGAGCGCGTAGTCGCCGCGGAAGTTGTACACGCCGGCGTCGAAGAGGACGACGACCGCGGGGCGCGGCCACGTGATCCGGCGCGGCGGGCACGGCACACCGTGCCAGGACCCTGTCGCCGGGTTGCACACAAAGTAGGCGTCGTCGGCCGGGGAGAAGCAGCACGCGAGGCCGCGCGAGGACGACAGCACGGTGGGCGGCGACGAGGCCGGGAGGAAGGCCAGGGCCGGGGACGGCACGGTGTCGGCGGCGTCGAGCGGGAGGAAGTAGCCCGCGGTCGCGGCCGCGGGGGCGATGAAGAGGCCCGAGGCCCTGCGCGGGGCGGCGGCGTGCGCGACGGCGAAGAGCGGGGAAGCGAGCGCCCGCGCCCAGGACGGGTGCACGAGGCGGAGGCGCGCCGCGGCGGCCGGTGGGAGGTGCACGAGCGCGTGGTCACGGACCACGGTCGCCAGCGGCGCCCGCATGGCGCGCGCGATCGCGAGCTCGCGCTCCCGCCGCAGCCGCCGACGCTCCGCGTCCCGGTGCCGGAACGCGCGCTGCTGGTGCTGGCCCCCGTCGTCGCTCGACGGCGCTGTGTCCGCGCCGGCGCCGGACATGGCCGGCGGTGCCGCGGTGGCGATGATGGATCGGCGATACGTACGGTGGCTGGGTCCTGGGCGGCCGAGGGGCAGCAACCGTCTTGGAAGTCCGGGGGGCGATCGCTGCTCGTCTAGTGCAGGTGCAGCCAGTCGACGGGTAGTGGAAGCGGACGTGGGCCGAGTCGTGGAAATTGCACGGGCGTTTCGTTTTCGTTGCAGCGAAGGAATCGCGCGGGCCCTGCGTTGACGCGTGCCGAGGGGTCAGGTCAAGCAACAAGACTACAAGAGCGAGGAGAATGCAGCTGGCCGCTGGCGCTCGTCTTCGTCTCGGCCTTGACGGTGCCGCCGCATGAGCCGACCGGCCGGGACTGGCTGAGGGCACTTGGTTCCATGAAACCATCTTGTCAATGCAAGTTTATATAGGCTGTGTTCACTTACCTGAAAAGGAGTAAAAAAAGTACGGTAGCACGTTTTGGTTTTATTTGGTAAATAGTATTCAACCGTTGACTAATTAGGTTTAAAACGTTCGTCTCGCAAAGTACAACCAAGCTGTACAATTAGTTTTTGATTTCATCTACCACCTTGTTCGGCAGGCTGTTTCTGCGGTTTATAAGCCGGCTGTGGCTGTTTTGTTGTGAGAGAAAAACACTGTTCCACGGCTGATAAGCCGTGCTGATAAGCTCAGCCGAACAGGGTGTACATTTAGTACTCCATGCATATATCGCAAGTTTGATGTGACGGAAAAAAAATTATAGTATTTTTTTTGAGAAACTAAACACAGCCATAAGTAGTTTCTACGAAGAAAAAAATTTAATGAGCATCTGTACGTCCCCATCATATGTAGCAACGTGAGCCATAGAATGCCCTGTAACAGAGCACAAGTGCTAGAAACACCTGTCTACGCACAACAACAACACTGCAACACGAGCAGCAGCAACAACAATAGATACTGTCGTCCATTACAACAGGAATCTAACCATATATATAAAAGTGGGTGACACCGGTCCCTCTCACCGATCACTGTTCCCCACTATTTTAAGCACAGTACCGGGTTTAGAACGGTACCCGCCCGATAAAAACAGTAACCCATAACAGTAATGGTTTTTCTGTTCTAAATACCCGTTAATGATTGTTTCCAGGTTCGTTACTGTAGTACAGACCCATTAAACCCTGTGATAGTAACGGGTTTTGCTGTTCCAAATACCCATTAACGAACGTTTTCGGATTCCTTACTACAGCACAGACCCATTACTGTTCCACAATTTCTATTTTCCCCTCTTCCCCTAAAAAAACACACCCCGTGCTTTGCACGGGTGCCTTGCTAGTAGAAATATAAATACCAGTGGCATGCACCTAAACAGCCATGACAAAGATACCGTCGTCCATTATAATAAGAATAGAAATATAGATAGCAAAGCCAAAATAATTAGATAATAGTATATATTTAGATAATCTCAAGCCGTGGCTTCAGAAGTCTTCCTGCCTGCATCCTCCAGATAGAAAGCCATCAACATTCTTAAGTCCTGATCATCGACCTGTAAAATAAGATGAGCTAGTAAATTAACTCTGTTGTAAGAAAAAGAGATAGACAATACATTACCAGAACCACAATAATATAGTGATAGGAAAGTATTCATGTAACAGGCTAGTATATATATAAATTAACATTTCTACTTAATTAGTTCAATTCCCAAACTTTTGCCAGATGTGATCAATCAAATCAGATTGAAGTTGCCTGTGAACTTCACGATCACGTATCTCAACATCCCTCTGTAGTACCTCCTCTATCACCGGATCATGTCCATGAGTGATTGTAGATGGCTGAACAGTAGACGTGGTTGCTTCCTCGTTCAAGTCAAAGGAATTGTTGGGGGAGGAGCTCAGTTGGGGAGGCTAGGTCATGAAACTTGGGGGTCGTACCTCGATTTGGACCTGGGATCCTTATCTACAGCCAGCGCGTGAGGAGACGAAGCTGCGCGCGGTTTCAAGCTCTTGCGCAGGAGAGGGCGGGGCTGCACGCGGGAGAGGGAAGAAGATTGGCGGGAGGACATGAGGGCGGGGTTGCGCGCGCGGCTGAAACAATTTGGTGGTGGCGGCGGCATCTTGCCTAGGGCGCGAGCGCACGCCGGAGATGGCGGCAAAGCGCGGAAGAGGGCGGGATCGAGTGAGAGCGCACGCGGGAGAGGGGTCGGGGGTGCGAGCGGGAGCAGGGGCGGGGCTTGCGCAGGAAGGATGGCAGCGGCATGGGATGAAGGCGCACGGGGATCTTAGAGTCTCAATGGAAACTACGGTATTCTTCTCCAACGCAGACGACCGTGGTTTCTTGCACATCGGTGCAAGGGTAGATGTTGAGTCTTTGTTAGACTCCGTTTCTTCAATTTTGGCTCTCTTTCTTTAATAAATACAGTGTCACATTACTCCCTCCATTTATTTATCTCCTTCATCTAAGCAAAACCTTTTTATTTAAAAATCTCCTTCATATTAACTTGGAACTTGCCCGTATTTATTGTCCGTTTGCTGCTTATTGGCTACCATCCGCCTACATTTATTGTCTCTTTGCTGCTCATTGGCTGTTCCTGGCCTGTGACTCCTTGTATGCGCTCAGCACGCGATGATTAAATGCAAACTGAGTGGTTTTGTTCTGCTCCTTGGTCAGTACGCCAAAGGCTAAAATGATGGAGATAAATGAATGGAGGGAGTAGTAAAATATAATAAATTGGAGGATAATAAATAGTGATAGAAACCATGAGTCTGCATTGTGCCCTGAGGGAGCGACGACGGCACAGGTTGGTTGCAGTGGACTTGTCAACGTCAACGACGACAGACACGTTTTCGCGAACCTCCAATCCCGTGCAACCACGTCCCCTCACGCGCGGCCAGCAAATTCGTCCTTTTACTAGGTTTATTTAATTCATTATACTGCCGTTGTAGTGAGCCGGCCGAATGGGAAAACCCGACTGCGTGGTTACCAACTTGCACCAGCAGTTAGTTAGAGCATCTCCAAGGGACTTTGTAAATGAGATTTGCATTTGAGAATTTGTTAAAAACCTCAAAAAAAGGGCTCAAATGATTTTGCATATTAGTTTTGCATTTGTGGAAACTTTGCAATTCTCAGGTTCGGTTTGGCATTTATGCAGAGTCCGCTCGACTTGGCAAACGCGACTCTCCATTTGCAAAGTCCCTTGGAGATGGCCTATTTTTAGACTTTGTATTTTGGTTTGGAACTTTGCAAACAACAACAAATGCAAAGTCCATTTGCAAAATCCCTTGGAGATGCTCTAAAAATCGCCACTGTACTTTATTACTCCCTCCATTTTCTTTATAAGTCGAACCTTCTTACTTTGATAATCAGTTTTAAAAATTCATATAATAATGCCTTTTTGCATGTCGAATTTAACTTTGTCGTAAGTCAAAATATTTTTTATTTTGACCATCAGTTTCAGAAAAAATGTATAGGTTAATAACTTGAACTTAGTTTTTTTAGATTCACTATAAAAAATACTTTCATAATAGCATTTTTGTTGCAATTCAAAAAATTCCTAACTTGCACCAACATCAAAAAGAAGCTTTGTTATGCATGGATCAATCTCTGTTTTGCTTAAATTTCTATTTCTAAGATAGATGTCTCAATCTTTTTTGATCTAACCACCTGCAATGAAGTATGCTTTTGAGAAAGATAGTGTAAAAGCTTGTGACGATTTCATTACATAGGAAACAATGAGCTCATGAAGAGGTGCATGGACTTCATCATGATCAAGTTCTATGTTTGGTTTGTGTATGTGTGTGAGAGAGAGATTCGCTACATTTGGTGAAATATCCAATAGCATTTGGTCCAACGTAAGCCACCCTAGTTTTTTTATTTCCCTTCTTCTCTCTCTTTTATGTTATCTTTTTTTTCATTTGTTCCAATAGAAAATTCCATTGTTCCATATTATATTCTGGATTGTTCCATTCATGATAATTATATTGTTTTGCTAGTATAATATAATTGTTTGGTTTCAAAGGGATATAGGATATTGTAATTATATTTTTGTTATTTCAGGAAAAAAACATTGTTGTACCTATGACATTTTGGTTAAGAAGATTTAATTATTCCAAGTTCGAATGTGTTTTATGTTATTTACAACTGTATTTTTTACTTTATAGTAGGAAACATCCATTGCTCTACGTTACATAATGAACTATTCCATGAAATTGTTCCACGGTTCTCACCATTTTTGTAATACAAATACATGTGTTTTTATTCAAAAGTTAATGGTTGATGTACAAGCAAGGTACTAAATAGCGTATAGCGGGTTGGTAGCGGATTGACGTCGAGGTAGCGGATTGCGGATAGCGGGCGATATTGCGGACGATAAGTTCCAATAACGGCATCCCGATAGTCCTATATAATTTTAAGTACATATATCATGAATAATGAGTATAAATAATTTTAAGTGCTGTGGCAGAACCGCCTAATTTAATGTCATCCCAAGAGTACTTATCTTCCATTAGACACTAAGTACCCAAGAGAGAGCACTAAACTCTGCGATTCCGTCGAGCACACCCAACGGGAGAACTCGAAAGTCCACATTTTACCTCAGGATCATAAATGAGAGATAAAGCTTATAACAACTTTACCATTTCATATATCACTTTTAGTACAACATCAGAGTAATTCATTATTTGATTATAATAGCGGAATATAAAATATTATCAAAGTTCAGCGGAAATGAAACCATTTGATGATGAGTTAAAATTATCATGATGAACATTTATATACAGCAAATGATAACAGGTGGTAAATCTTTCCCTTGTGAAACATTTTTGGTGAGAGTTATAAATCAACCCTACATCCGCAACGTAAAGGAAATCCCCACTGAGCCCACCAGGAGGTTTCCACACACAACTGTCAGCTTCAAACACCTGTTACCTGCAACAGGGTAGAACAAACCCTGAGTACTCAATTGTACTCCGCAAGACTTACCCGTCAGAAGAAAAGACTCCAAGGGTATGCAAGGCTATCTGGCTTGTGGGTTATTGCAACTGCAGGAAGCATTACTAAAGGTGCATCCTTATATTTACTTTTTATTAGCAGTTATCAGTAGTGTATTAACCAACCATTCTAGGTAAGCACCTGTTCTACTTTCAAGCAAAGGTTGAGCCATCAGAACCAATTTTTCCATCTTTCGTCTTTCATCTTTCATTTCTTACTACGGTGCTAGAGTGCAGTCAAGTCGTACCGTCACGTAGAAACGGCGATTCGCGAATCAATGTGCCCAGCTGGGTACCCCGAAAAACACACGCCTCGCTTGTACCCCAGGCACAAGCAAGACCAACCCGTTCCCCTCCTGTCACAGGTTTCCAGGTCCCCGTCCAAACTTGGACTCCTAGCTCCCGTACTTGAGGCCCGGCCTCAATACGGTGCTAAGACCTCCACCTATCCCCGCCTCCAATCAGTCGGTCCGGAAAGAGCCGGAGCCCATGACAAGAGAGTAACAAGTCTTCCTAGCCCCCATCCGCTAGTATATGCTCGGGATAATAAATCTGTGACTTGACCGGGGATCCAGTGCAACGAACGGTCCTTAATCGACACGGACAGGGAAAAAGTGCAACCAAGCTATGCCCCGTGGCCGCGGGACATAACCTGTTACACCCACCAATACCCATACCATATCCCTGCCCGGTCACCATTTCCTTTTCCATCATTTCATCATTAGGGTAATAATAATAATAATAACCACCTATTGTGAGTAACGACAGGTTACTCACGCTACCGATAAACCTAAGCAAAACAGCTACACGATCCTGTACTAGTAAGACTCATGGGTAGATATATATATATGCATGTGGATATCATAAAACTCCTGCAACGTAAATGCACAACCTATATATATATATATATAATAATTTGTAAAATAAGGGTTATGCACCGGGGCTTGCCTGGATGGGAATTAAGATATAACCAAAAGTTAGCATTCCATCACGGCGACACGGTCATCAGGACACCATCTTTTCCGCTGCTCCAAAAGACTTCACGCTCCGTCATTGTTCCTATTATAATATTCGGAGATGCGACATAGAAATGTAAATAATCGACGGCAATCGCAACCTCGTATCATACGATTTCGTCTCTCAAGCTAACGAGCTAACCTTATGGCTAACGAACTAGGTTTCGTATCTATGTTATCGACTTAAGCGTTATTTCCCAACAACCCAGGGTGTTGCTCTTTTCGTTTCGTCGATTTAATATATATACAAACTAGGGTTTATTAGCTACCTAACAAAACTAATTATTTTGGAGCTACAAAAATTACAGTGGACAACTAACATTATGTTTAGCTTACTATAAAATTTTCAGCGTTAATACTATCACTGATTATTCATAACAATTCTTACAAGTTCATGTTTGATAATATTAAACGCCTCGAATTAATTAGAGCAAGCCTAAAAATAGTAGAAATCTACATGAACCAATTACACCTTTATCTAGATCATGATTTTAGGAAACTAACAAAATTGGTTTCACCATTTTTGGACTCCTATACATTTAGATATTAAATTTACAAGTTCCTAGCAACAAAGAAAAAGGAAAAACAATTGAAAGATATACTTTTAAAGCAACGGGCCGGCGCCCACTATTTGGCCTAGCACCCGGATGCGGCCCACGCGGGACGGGTCAGGCGACAGCAGGCCGGCCCAACTGGCCCACAGCGCGCGCGAGGTCGCTCTTTTTGCAGAAGAGCCCCTGAACAAAAGGGCTATTACGCGGAGCCTCAGGTCCCTATTGCACCAGAGACACTTTATGCACGAAGCGCCCCCAACAATCTTTTCTTCTCCCTGAGCCGGTCCCCGACGCCCCCGTGCCCGCCGGCGCGGCTCCGGCCGGCATCGGACGGTCCCGCCGGCCATCTGGGGCCCACTATGCCCCTGCTAAACGGTCGACCACCACCTACAACCCAAACGGTGACGCTAGGTGACCACAGGGGACTGAGCTACGCACGCACGCGAGCTGTAGCGGCGAGCGGCCATTCACCATGGTGGCGAGGCCGTTCCGGCGAGTCTAGGCGGCCCGAGAGCGGTAGGGATGGCGCACGAGTATCCATGACTTACCCGGATGCCAGCAGTGCCGATGGTCGAGGTGGAGAACTGCCGAGGTGACCTGACCACGCGCGCCCGCACCATGCGGCGGCGCTCTGTGATGACACGGTCGTGTCACCGGCGGCAGGGTAGCGGCAGGAGCTCGACTAAGGTGCGCGGGAGGAAGAGGGGTTCAAGGCGAGTCTACTGGTGCATCCAATTCGACTCGAGATGGTCGAAGGAAGCGCTGCCCTTGGTAATGGCATGGCTCGGCTTTATCGACACTGAGAGTGAAGAGCTCCAAAATTGCGGCTTGTCCGGGCACGGTTCTAGGCGGAGTGGGGTTGGTTGTCTAACACACTTAATGGCGAAGGCGTGGAGGTGAAAACTTGCCTTGAATTGGTCTCCTTGCCGTAAGCGATGGTGCGGCCCGTCGGCCACGGTGACAGGGAAGAAAAACCAAGACGGAAAGGTGAGGACGGCTCGGTCAGTCTTCGCCCTGGCGGAACGTGGTAAAGGGATAGCGTGGCGTGACCGCTGGGTAGAGCCACGTCAAGACGAGGCAGCCATGTGAGCACAGGGGAGGGCAGCGGGGCCAGCGGTGGCCACTCAACGCGCGCGCGAGCAGCAGCGGCTCCGCGTGGCTGGCAGCAGGTGCCGCGGCCAGAGTGGCCAAGGCGCGACCACGCCACGGTCAGACCAAGACGGCCTCGGCCGGCCAACGCACGGTGGTGCGCGTGCACGGGGTGCGGCTCGGCCAGGCAACGCCGAGTAAAATGACGTGGTGACCGCGCACACCTCGGCCGAACGACCGACAACGTGCTATGCACGGATTTTAAAGCGTGTACCAACACTTACCCGTCTTGGTTGAGGTTAAACCAACTCCTCTGCCCTCAAGATGGCCCTAACAGCTTCCCAAAGAAACAAATAGCACGTCAAAAGGACAACCAGAGAGGGAGATGGAGTGATGCCAAAACGGGTTCGTCGTGCTGACGCTGGCTCACGAACAGAGCATCGACCACAAGGTTACAGCTCGTTCTAAGGAACTTCCGGCCATTTTTGGAGTAACCACTCAACATCACTCCACCCTACGAACTACACCGTGCTAAAGTACTCGCAAAGGTGCAATTATCGGTGCAAAAACATAGATCTAGTGTTTACGAATTTTAATCAAAATTTAAATGCCAAAGCGACATTACCATTAGGTTTTCAGACTTGGTCATTATAGTTCTAGGAGCTGGAACCCATTTCCAAATCAATTCTTGAGCTACCAGTTATGCTATTGATCACTTATTTATCGGAACAAAAGTTGCGTTTTCATCTACTAGACTTGCGCTTCAAATTTTATTAAGTACTACATTCAATTGATGTTTTATTTTTATTTATAGAAATTCGCTTATCATTTTATGTGCGTTTGAAATTTTAAAACCCACGGAATTTGTTTTGTTAATTTCTTTTAGACCTTAATCGCATGCTAAGTACGCTAGTAACACCAGAGGTGTTACATCCTTCCCCCCTTAAAAAGGATCTCGTCCCGAGATCCGGAACAAGAAACAAAAGAGGGAAGCACGATTACATTTCACAGATCTGAGCTTACATGAGAGGTTACACGACTTCAAACGCTAAACCACTCTGGAATCTAGAGATAGCACGGCTAAGAACAACTCTAATACAACTCACAACCTCTCTAGAAACCGACGAAGACGGGGACAGTGGAAGAGCAATAGGAAAACGATTATCCAGAACATGGCGTATGCCCAACAAAGCCAGAAATTGGAGATTGGTACAAAGATCATCGTTAACTCTAAACCTAAACTAACCAGGGATGAACTTGAACTTCTCCAACAGAAACTAGATCCTTTCTTCTCCAGTTACACCATTGCCTCTGACTAGGAACCCTAGATCTGCGAGCAACGGCTGGATCTCGTAGCTCAGCCTCCAACCACTTCTTCCCGACGGCTTCCTGAGCTTCTTCTACCTGAGCGCTGACGGAGGAAGTTGATACTATGAGCTCTACTCTAGATCTGGGGGTTGAATGGAGGAGGAGCAAGCAAGGTGGCATTATAAAAGCTTGGTGGACGGAGGTGGTGATGCAGTGCACCGGAAGCGGAGGAGATGGGAATCACTGGGGGGGTCACAAGGTGGGGAGAGCGTCGGCCATAGTGCGCTCCCTGTGCGAGCTTGAGTGGGGCAAAGGAGAAAGGAGGGGATGGGGTTCGCTCGACCAGGCGGCGTGCGAGCAACGGGGCCCCAAAGGAAAAGAAAGAGAGGGGGGTCCGGTACGGGAACAAGAGCGAAAACCGAGAGCCGACACGGGTGCCGGGATCAGAGGGGCGTACTGTGCGACAAGACGAGGCGAGTGCGGCACAACGCCGCGGTCGCACGGGAGCGACACACGCGGTCCCACCACCGACGGCGTCCGCAGGGCACACAGTGACAGCGACCCGGCATGCGTAGCATTGTCAAACCGGTCACAGGAACGACGTCGAGTCGGGCAATTCAACTTCTCTGACCTACGTGCGGCTAACCTTCCTGTTGTTTTTCTCTTTCTTCTTTTCCTTTCTTCAAAAACCTTGTTACTTTGACAGAGCACAATTCCATCAACCCGTTGTGGATTTCCCGTTTGAACACAAGAATATTTTTACCAAGAGAATTTTTATAGCAAGAGCGATACCGCGGTGTAACTCGGTAAAAGCACTTGGTCAACAACCTCGATACCAGCGCGCGCCGAGCAGCGTCACCAGGTGGCAGCTGTTCCACAGGTGGCCCTCGGTTCCGTCGCGGCACCATAAGCTATTAACTAAGTAACTATTACCAACTTACTCGCAGTAAAAACAACGGGGTCATAGACCACAGAATCAGAGGAGTAAGGGAAAAATTCAGGCAACACGGGTTCCTTTCAAAATAAGGAACAAGTAAGTAAATCCCAAGGCGGATTTAAATCAAGGGAATTCAAGTGTTCTACTGGGACATCCACAATTAGTGATACAGTGTCCTCTGTTTTCCAATCACGGCCGATCTGTTGCATCAGAACAGTTGTTCCCCTTGTAACCTGCTTATTGTCGTCTCAAGAACCCTAAGCAAATCGAACGAGGTCTAAGGAAAAACGACGTAACAAACACAACCGATAAAGCAAACACTCATTACCAACGGCCTTACACGGGTGCAACATACAGACATTCACTCTCCCACACTCGACACAGCGCTCGAACGTACAACCAGGCGGCCTTAACAACTACGGATGCGGTACAACGGAAAGATTACAACACTAGGGAACAACGATGAAAAGCACTACTAGCAACGATTACATCTCCCCTAGGACAACTAATCTACTTCGTCGGCCCAAACGGCTTCCTTCCTGGGCTCCTGGGGTTCTTCTGCTGCACTAGGTTGTGGATCTGCTCCTTCTTGTGGTGGTGGCTGGGTGAGGGGAAACAATGACTCTACTTCCGAGGCTTCCGTGGGTGGAGGTGCTGCAAAACCAGTTCTCCTTCGCTCCAGCGGATGGACAGGGATCCCCTCCAGGATTAAGGGTTCCTGCCTTTCCGTGGCGAGCGTCCTACGCTTGGCCCGGGTGACAAGATAGGCGTCCTCCAGCTCCTGGGCATGACGGTCTTGGTCCACCTTGACGGCCTCCGCCATGGCAGCCTCTCGACTCTCAGCGGCTGCTAGATTGGCATGAGCTTCAGCAAGCTGCACTTCGAGCATCCTGGAGAAGATCTCGGCTTCCTCAGCTCGGTGGAGACACTCTCTTAGCTCCGAGGCCTGCCGGTCGTACTGCTCATCCAGAGCGAGCAAGTACGTGGTCAGGTGCACCACGGTCGGGTTGTCTTCTTGCACGTCCGGACCTTGCAAAGCCTCCATGCGAGCCCTCCATACTCGCCGATTCTTGTCCCAAGGGGGAAAGAATCGCATGGGGGTACGAGCAATGGGCTCTTCATAGATCTGGCAGAGATGCCGCAAAGCTTTGCGGGCCGCAACTTGGTAGGTGTCGCCGAAGCGAAACCCGGTTGCGGTCACATTCCAGGCTTCAGTGACGTCGAGAAACTCCTCACTCTTGCCAATGTAGACGGTGACCTTACACCGCTCAGTGCCACGCTTCATGTACTCACGGCCCTCATACTCGGGACGCTCCCGAACGCCGAGTTTTTGCAGGGTAGCATACAGGATTTTGGGAAAACCCTCGGTGTTCAGGCAGTAGCTGCTAACCCAAACTCCTGCCATCCTAGGTGGGTGGTGGTTGCAAGGAAGGCTTGAGGAGAAGCTTGCTCAAGAGAAAAGGGCTAAGCGAGCTGGAATGCACTGGGTGGTGACACCAAGTGGCTGGGCTTGCCCCCTTAAAAAGGCAGAGCAGCCAGTGGTCCTGGCGCAGGCCACCCTCGAGCCCTGCACGAGGATCAGTAAAGTAAAATAGCAGGATTTTTACGCACACGAGGCGAGCGGTGTTCGAGGCCATAAAGACTAGCATGGTTGCAGGGCAGAGGTCCGACAAGGGCGCAGAAGGAGTGCCGAAAACGTAAGCCCCGACAGCCGTGAAGCACGAGTGAACGCGAAACATGAAGCCACTGTACAACAGTAACTCCGGGACAGGGACGCGTGGTACCTAGAAACAGGGCACCTGCAAGTAGGACTCGCACGATGACTATAGCAAAACAGCACGTCTGACTTTAGGACCGCATGCTACACACCAGTTAGCTTACCGGACGAAAGCCTACTTAAACTTATTCCGGAGACTTAACTATAGTAATAGGGCTACTTATATAACTTCGTATGCAAACGTCCTAACTTTTTGCAAAAAGGTGTTGTCAAATTTTAATTTAGAAAAGGGTTTTGAAGCTTTATTTCCCCATTTATGCTCTGATACCACCTGTGGCAGAACCGCCTAATTTAATGTCATCCCAAGAGTACTTATCTTCCATTAGACACTAAGTACCCAAGAGAGAGCACTAAACTCTGCGATTCCGTCGAGCACACCCAACGGGAGAACTCGAAAGTCCACATTTTACCTCAGGATCATAAATGAGAGATAAAGCTTATAACAACTTTACCATTTCATATATCACTTTTAGTACAACATCAGAGTAATTCATTATTTGATTATAATAGCGGAATATAAAATATTATCAAAGTTCAGCGGAAATGAAACCATTTGATGATGAGTTAAAATTATCATGATGAACATTTATATACAGCAAATGATAACAGGTGGTAAATCTTTCCCTTGTGAAACATTTTTGGTGAGAGTTATAAATCAACCCTACATCCGCAACGTAAAGGAAATCCCCACTGAGCCCACCAGGAGGTTTCCACACACAACTGTCAGCTTCAAACACCTGTTACCTGCAACAGGGTAGAACAAACCCTGAGTACTCAATTGTACTCCGCAAGACTTACCCGTCAGAAGAAAAGACTCCAAGGGTATGCAAGGCTATCTGGCTTGTGGGTTATTGCAACTGCAGGAAGCATTACTAAAGGTGCATCCTTATATTTACTTTTTATTAGCAGTTATCAGTAGTGTATTAACCAACCATTCTAGGTAAGCACCTGTTCTACTTTCAAGCAAAGGTTGAGCCATCAGAACCAATTTTTCCATCTTTCGTCTTTCATCTTTCATTTCTTACTACGGTGCTAGAGTGCAGTCAAGTCGTACCGTCACGTAGAAACGGCGATTCGCGAATCAATGTGCCCAGCTGGGTACCCCGAAAAACACACGCCTCGCTTGTACCCCAGGCACAAGCAAGACCAACCCGTTCCCCTCCTGTCACAGGTTTCCAGGTCCCCGTCCAAACTTGGACTCCTAGCTCCCGTACTTGAGGCCCGGCCTCAATACGGTGCTAAGACCTCCACCTATCCCCGCCTCCAATCAGTCGGTCCGGAAAGAGCCGGAGCCCATGACAAGAGAGTAACAAGTCTTCCTAGCCCCCATCCGCTAGTATATGCTCGGGATAATAAATCTGTGACTTGACCGGGGATCCAGTGCAACGAACGGTCCTTAATCGACACGGACAGGGAAAAAGTGCAACCAAGCTATGCCCCGTGGCCGCGGGACATAACCTGTTACACCCACCAATACCCATACCATATCCCTGCCCGGTCACCATTTCCTTTTCCATCATTTCATCATTAGGGTAATAATAATAATAATAACCACCTATTGTGAGTAACGACAGGTTACTCACGCTACCGATAAACCTAAGCAAAACAGCTACACGATCCTGTACTAGTAAGACTCATGGGTAGATATATATATATGCATGTGGATATCATAAAACTCCTGCAACGTAAATGCACAACCTATATATATATATATATAATAATTTGTAAAATAAGGGTTATGCACCGGGGCTTGCCTGGATGGGAATTAAGATATAACCAAAAGTTAGCATTCCATCACGGCGACACGGTCATCAGGACACCATCTTTTCCGCTGCTCCAAAAGACTTCACGCTCCGTCATTGTTCCTATTATAATATTCGGAGATGCGACATAGAAATGTAAATAATCGACGGCAATCGCAACCTCGTATCATACGATTTCGTCTCTCAAGCTAACGAGCTAACCTTATGGCTAACGAACTAGGTTTCGTATCTATGTTATCGACTTAAGCGTTATTTCCCAACAACCCAGGGTGTTGCTCTTTTCGTTTCGTCGATTTAATATATATACAAACTAGGGTTTATTAGCTACCTAACAAAACTAATTATTTTGGAGCTACAAAAATTACAGTGGACAACTAACATTATGTTTAGCTTACTATAAAATTTTCAGCGTTAATACTATCACTGATTATTCATAACAATTCTTACAAGTTCATGTTTGATAATATTAAACGCCTCGAATTAATTAGAGCAAGCCTAAAAATAGTAGAAATCTACATGAACCAATTACACCTTTATCTAGATCATGATTTTAGGAAACTAACAAAATTGGTTTCACCATTTTTGGACTCCTATACATTTAGATATTAAATTTACAAGTTCCTAGCAACAAAGAAAAAGGAAAAACAATTGAAAGATATACTTTTAAAGCAACGGGCCGGCGCCCACTATTTGGCCTAGCACCCGGATGCGGCCCACGCGGGACGGGTCAGGCGACAGCAGGCCGGCCCAACTGGCCCACAGCGCGCGCGAGGTCGCTCTTTTTGCAGAAGAGCCCCTGAACAAAAGGGCTATTACGCGGAGCCTCAGGTCCCTATTGCACCAGAGACACTTTATGCACGAAGCGCCCCCAACAATCTTTTCTTCTCCCTGAGCCGGTCCCCGACGCCCCCGTGCCCGCCGGCGCGGCTCCGGCCGGCATCGGACGGTCCCGCCGGCCATCTGGGGCCCACTATGCCCCTGCTAAACGGTCGACCACCACCTACAACCCAAACGGTGACGCTAGGTGACCACAGGGGACTGAGCTACGCACGCACGCGAGCTGTAGCGGCGAGCGGCCATTCACCATGGTGGCGAGGCCGTTCCGGCGAGTCTAGGCGGCCCGAGAGCGGTAGGGATGGCGCACGAGTATCCATGACTTACCCGGATGCCAGCAGTGCCGATGGTCGAGGTGGAGAACTGCCGAGGTGACCTGACCACGCGCGCCCGCACCATGCGGCGGCGCTCTGTGATGACACGGTCGTGTCACCGGCGGCAGGGTAGCGGCAGGAGCTCGACTAAGGTGCGCGGGAGGAAGAGGGGTTCAAGGCGAGTCTACTGGTGCATCCAATTCGACTCGAGATGGTCGAAGGAAGCGCTGCCCTTGGTAATGGCATGGCTCGGCTTTATCGACACTGAGAGTGAAGAGCTCCAAAATTGCGGCTTGTCCGGGCACGGTTCTAGGCGGAGTGGGGTTGGTTGTCTAACACACTTAATGGCGAAGGCGTGGAGGTGAAAACTTGCCTTGAATTGGTCTCCTTGCCGTAAGCGATGGTGCGGCCCGTCGGCCACGGTGACAGGGAAGAAAAACCAAGACGGAAAGGTGAGGACGGCTCGGTCAGTCTTCGCCCTGGCGGAACGTGGTAAAGGGATAGCGTGGCGTGACCGCTGGGTAGAGCCACGTCAAGACGAGGCAGCCATGTGAGCACAGGGGAGGGCAGCGGGGCCAGCGGTGGCCACTCAACGCGCGCGCGAGCAGCAGCGGCTCCGCGTGGCTGGCAGCAGGTGCCGCGGCCAGAGTGGCCAAGGCGCGACCACGCCACGGTCAGACCAAGACGGCCTCGGCCGGCCAACGCACGGTGGTGCGCGTGCACGGGGTGCGGCTCGGCCAGGCAACGCCGAGTAAAATGACGTGGTGACCGCGCACACCTCGGCCGAACGACCGACAACGTGCTATGCACGGATTTTAAAGCGTGTACCAACACTTACCCGTCTTGGTTGAGGTTAAACCAACTCCTCTGCCCTCAAGATGGCCCTAACAGCTTCCCAAAGAAACAAATAGCACGTCAAAAGGACAACCAGAGAGGGAGATGGAGTGATGCCAAAACGGGTTCGTCGTGCTGACGCTGGCTCACGAACAGAGCATCGACCACAAGGTTACAGCTCGTTCTAAGGAACTTCCGGCCATTTTTGGAGTAACCACTCAACATCACTCCACCCTACGAACTACACCGTGCTAAAGTACTCGCAAAGGTGCAATTATCGGTGCAAAAACATAGATCTAGTGTTTACGAATTTTAATCAAAATTTAAATGCCAAAGCGACATTACCATTAGGTTTTCAGACTTGGTCATTATAGTTCTAGGAGCTGGAACCCATTTCCAAATCAATTCTTGAGCTACCAGTTATGCTATTGATCACTTATTTATCGGAACAAAAGTTGCGTTTTCATCTACTAGACTTGCGCTTCAAATTTTATTAAGTACTACATTCAATTGATGTTTTATTTTTATTTATAGAAATTCGCTTATCATTTTATGTGCGTTTGAAATTTTAAAACCCACGGAATTTGTTTTGTTAATTTCTTTTAGACCTTAATCGCATGCTAAGTACGCTAGTAACACCAGAGGTGTTACAAGTGCATATATCATGAATAATTTTAAGTTTTACAGCCGATGCGTGAGTATTTGAATTTGAGGTGTGAGTCATAGTGGGCTGGACTAATTAGGAATATTTGCTTCCATGCTATTGCGGCCTGCTACGCGCAATTGCGGTCGCAATATCGGCCCGCTATTCAAAATTGCGGCCGCAAAGTTCCAGGATGCAAAGTTCAGAGCGCTACCTCATAGCGGTAGCGGCAATGGACCGCTACCGCTATTGCGGGTGCAATTGCGGCCGCTACCACCGCTATTTATTACCTTGTGTACAAGTCAACCTCTCTATGATTTTTGAAATGTTCCATAATATTTCGTGTTTCTACACTTATAGTACACGTCTATTATCTCATATAGGTATATTTTGGGTTGTTTAATATGATATTATTTTATATCCTGCTGTAAAAAGGTGTAGACATTAATAAAGTGATGGAGTTCGATTGGCATCGTACTGTCATTGTTAGCTCACGATTAAAAAATAGGAAAGGGGAATATGAATTTAATAAAAACTCTAACCAGATCTAAATGGAAAAAGTTCACGTTAGCTCCCTTAACTTTTGCGAAAGTCTATTTTTCCTCCTGAACTCCAAAATCGGGTAAAACACCTCCCTCAACTTTTAAAACCGTTCATCTTACCTCCCTGGCCCTGTTATAACCCGTTTTGAAGGCGGTTTTGTCTTTTTTTCATTTATTTTGGCTGAATCTTTGAAAAATTATAGAAAAATCATAAAATAGAAAATGCAATTTTGTTGGACTCTACATGAGTAGATCTACACAGTGAACATATAATATGGTATGCTTTAGTACAAAGTTTTTGCTGTGGCTTTAGATCTATGCTTTTATGTAATTAATTGGAATAATTCATGGCTGTAGTTTCTACGGTCCAATTATGATAAAAATTTTATGGTGGGCTAATTATTGTATGATTGAACTGTAGTAAAAATTTCATACTCATTCGATCATGTATAACTTAGTTATAGATTTATTTATATTTAACAAGCATGAACCTAAATAAAATCCGGCGTGTTGATTCAACCTCAACGTCGTTGTCCTCGTCTTTGCTTGGGTCGAATGAATCCGACACGTAGTTGACGCCGCGAACCAGTGCTTCGCCACGAGCATCTTGGTCGTCTCCCTCACCGACGGATGCCACCAGTCAACGCTCGTATACAAGTGGAATAGAAAGAAGGAGCGAGAGAAAACACTCCGTATCTTAGTGAAAAAGGCAACCGAGCTGGTGGGAAAAAATTGGGTACGGGACTCCCTCATGCATGCACCGCTTCGTTTAACTGGTTCTGTAGTTAATTAGCTCTCGGTATCCTAAGTCCGCCAGATATTACAGATAAATTAAAAAATGGGCGTGCGCTAGTTATAAAGGACCTGTGGGAGTAATTAACAAGAAGTTCCTGAATGAACACACACACAAAAAAAAGGGATTGCTAAAAACCAGGTGCCTGTTTTTTCTCTTCATTCAGGCGATGGCTCTGTTCATTTGGCTTATAATCCGTCTTATTCGGCTTGTTTTTTTAGCCGAAACAGTATTTTTCTCTCACAAAAAATCAGCCAACAGTGTTTTTCAGCCGGCTTATAATTAGCTGTACGATTCCTTTTTTTTTGCGAAAGTTTAGCTGTACGATTCCAATCCAGGCCATGTTTAGATGCCAAACTAGAGGCAAAATTTGCATAGTAAACATCATGTCACACTGTAGCAATTTTGTTTTTATTTGATAATAATTGTCCAAACATTGATTAATTAGGCTTAAAATATTCGTCTCGCAAAGTAGAACAAAACTGTGCAATTAGTTTTTGATTTCATCTACATTTAGTACTCTATATATGTGCCGACATTTTGATGTGATGGAAAATCTTCTTTTTGCATAGTAGAATTTAGAGGTGAATTTAAGTATCTAAACAAGGCCCAGTAGACATCGTGCCTTCTTTTCAGGCTGCAGAGCAAGCAAGGTCACCGGCGGTACAGACTAAGCAGGTCAGGCACCTGTACTTTAGGAGGTGTGCAAAAAAAAAAACGTGTCGCCGAGGACGCGCGTACACGTACACAGTACACCCCGGCAGGCAGTCCGGGTGCACTGGCCGCCGGGGCTCGACGCGCCGCGCGCGTGAAACCCAACTCGTGGTCTCGTGGAGTCGGACGGGCCGGTGTGGCCGTGTGGGGGATGGAAGGAAGACACACGTGCTCGCAGCTCGCGACGTGAAACTGAGACCCGCTCTGGTGCAGGATGAGAGGCCACAGATGATGTCATGATTGATGACAAATACTCCATGATCCAGCTGGCGACGGCGACCACGCGAGAACGAGCAGCAGTCGGTTTGCGGATCATCAAATCATATCTGTTATTAATTTGTTGATGACGGATCGGAGTCGGCTTCGAGTTGGATTCATGAATATCCCCGGCCGCGGCCGGATCCCCGCTACCCTACCCCATATACATACGCACGCACAAAGGCACGGCGATTCGCTCTTACGTAAAAGTTCCTTCAGATCGATCGATCCATCGATCTAGTTCGCCGGCCTGCCAAGTTCCAACGTATAAATCGCTCACCAATCGAAGTTAAGGCGGCCATGGAGGACGACTGGATCTTTCTTGGTGACGGCGCTGGCGGCGGGAGCGACAGCGACAGCGCCTCCGACGACGGCAGCGACAGCGGGTTCACGATCGTGCGGCGAGGCCGCAAAGGCGGTGATCAGTACTGCAGCGTCGTCGTGAGCGACGACCCGCCGCTGGTGGCGGCCGTGGCCGTGCCGCAGCCGACGCCACCGGGGCTCTCCTTCAAGGTGGTGTCCTACGCCGACGTGTTCTCGGCCTCGGCCTCTTCTTCCTCTGAGGACGGTGGCGGCCGCGAGCTGATGCCCGGATGCAACGACGTCGACGATGAGGCCACCGCCGGGGAAGCCATCATCCAAGGCGCTGGCATCGACGACGCGGCTGGAACTGGAAGCACAGACGACTGCACGGTGACGTGCAAGGAGGAGGGATGCGAGTCTGATCAGGTTGGCGAGCACGATGGCACGGGGAGCTCTGCCGAGTCGCCTTCGGTCGCCGTAGCGGCCGCGCCGACTGTGAACTGTCCGGAGACCACTGCTGTCTTGCATGGCGAGGCGCACTCTGAGTTGGCGAGCGGGATGGACCAGGGCGGTGCCGAGGAGGTGGAGGATGAGGACTCTGAGAGTTGTCAAGAGGATGACGACGACGACACGGAAAACTCTAGCGAGGATGAGGACGACACGGACAGCTCTAGCGAGGAGGAAGAAGAGGACACGTTCAGCTCTAGCGACGAGGAAGAAGAGGACACGTTCAGCTCTAGCGACGAGGAGTACACAGGGAGCTTTAGTGAGGAGGAGTACACGGCGGAGATATATAGTGAGGAGGAGGAGGACGATGACGCGGAATCCTCTGGCGGGGAAGAAGAGGAAGATGGCTCGGAGAGCTCTAGCGAGATGGATTACGCGGACAACACTGGCGAGGAGGAGGACGATGACTCGGAGATATCTGGCGAGGAGCAGGAGGAGGAGGATGACGCGGAGTGCTCTGGCGAGGCGGATGACGTGGAGAGCACTGGAGATGAGGACGCGGAGTGCACTGGCGAGGAGGAGGGCGACGATGACCTGGAGATCTCTGGCGAGAAGGAGGAGGAGAGTGACGCGGAGTGCTCAGGCACCGAGGATGACGTAGAGAGCTCTGGCGATGAATCGGACGATCCTGAGAGCTGTGGCGCGGACTCGGATGACGACGCGGAGAGCTATGTCGAGGAGGAGGAGGAGGAGAAAGAAGACGCCGATAGCACTTACGAGGAGGAGGAAAAGGAAGAAGAGGACACGGTGAGCTCTGGCGAGGAGGAGGAGGAGAGCACTCACGTCGTTCGTGTTGCGGAGAACGGCAAAAAAGACATCTTTGCCATGCTGTTTCCCAGGGCTACTACGGCATGCGACGCCAACGCAGAGCAGGCTGCGGCCAATGCCAACGGGGAAGTGAAGGAGCGGTAGGAGTCCTTTCCTAGCAAGTACGATGACATGGATACCGACAGCTCTGGTTCTGACATGGAAGATGACATCTGCTTGGAGTCTGATGAGGAAGATGACATTGTTGATGTACTAGCACAGAACGGCAACCAAGACATCTTTGCCATGCTGTTTCCCAAAGCTAAGGCATGCGGCGCCAACATGGACGACTATGAGGACGAGAGCGAGCACGGCTCCATCGACTATGAGGAGGAGGTGGAGGAGGAGGACGACGGGTCCTTGTTTGACATGCTGTTGCCCAGGAACGACATTGACAGTTCCGACGGGGAAGACGAGGCTGCTACTGCTACTGCGGCATGTGGCTACAACGCTGAACCGAGCCACGGAACCCGGAGGCCGGAGTTTTCTGGTCGCGCTGCTCGCGGCTACGACGACGTTGATACAGATTCTGACATGGAAGATGGCGACGGTGAGGTTGCGGCTGATGTCAATGGGACAAGCCTCTACGGTTGGCCAAGAGCAAGAGCCACGACCGGCGGCGGCGTCGAAAGTCAGTGCTGGGGATTTGCTAGCAAAAGTCAGACGGAGAGGCAAGCGTTGTGGGAGGACCTGCGGCGGCAACTCGCGGCGGAGGCGTTCGAGTCGTCGGGGCAGCAGCAGCAGCGGAGCTACGACGACGTTGACGACACTTGCGACTTGCCCGGCACAGCGGCCCCGGGTGGTGGTCCGGGCGGGGAGCTGCGACTGCGCGCGGACGGCGGAAGCCCAGTTCACGGCGCGGGCGGTGCGGGACACGGAGAGTGCGCTGGCGATGGAGGAGGTGGGGCGACGGGAGGCCGCGCAGCGGGAGCTGGACCGCGCGCTGGCGAGACAGGCGGCGCCGGCCGCGCAGGCGTTGGAGTCGGCGCTGCAGGGCACCAAGCGGCAGGCTACTGGCGTCACGCAGCCCGCCGTGGCCAAGCCTGATGTCCTGGCCGACATCAGCTTCATCATCTGCGTTTATGTGTTCGTGTTTCTTATGGTTTCTCTCTTGTCTATTGGGTTGGCTTAAGTGTTCAAGTAACTGTTGTTCTTTAGATGCGGTGCTGCCAAAGTCAGACGGATTAGCACTGCTGTTATCTCATACAGCAAAACTTAGCCCTTGTTTAGTTCCCAAAATATTTCCCAAAATATTTCAGATTCCCGTCACATCAAATCTTTAGACACATGCATAAAACATTAAATATAGATAAAAAATAAAACTAATTACACAGTTTAGACGAAATGGACGAGACAAATCTTTTAAGCCTAGTTAGGCCATGATCGGACAATAATTATCAAATAACAACGAAAGTGCTACAGTAACACTACAGTTACATTTCCCAAAAACTGTAACTCGATGGTAAAGTATGGTTGGTTAATTTTAATTTGATTTAATTCTGGGCAATGTTACTGGTTGGTCTGCACGTATATTTTTATTTCTTCCCCTGTTTCCAAGTGAAAAAGAAGGTCCAGTTAATCAGCCTTCGGGAGACCTAGCCTAGTGACAACGGCAGTCTAGTGGGCTAGTGGCTTGGATGCTACAGACTCGTCCGGCTCCCGGGCCTCCGGCTACTTCGTATTGGAGTCTAAGCCGCTAACATTTGGTCATAACAATTATCATTAGTATGCTTTCATGTGTTCTCACGCTATTATGCAATTGAATGACGAAAACGATCCTATCAGAAACTTCAGATTCCAGGAAACTATACACCAATACACTGTTTCAAGAATGGTCAGAACCAAGCACTGCAATATTCCATACCGCAAATGAAACCTGAATCCTGACATCCACTGACTCTGGAACCTCCAGGCTCCAGTTTCGCATAAAATCCGCCCAGCAACAAACATTATACGATTTTCAAGTTATAATATAATGCATACAACCAAAGTCTACTCAAGACCAAATCCTTTGCCAGTTGCTCAGTTTGAATTCTCGTCACTTCAGCCGCCAAACTGTGACAGGGAATCATCTGCTCTACTAACCATCTTCAGGAAGCTTGTCCACTATGAGAAAAATTCCGTGCTAAAACGGTGATGCGAAGTGTAAGCTATGTGCATCAGTAAACAAATTGGTTGCCGTCGTAACTCAACATATATCAACAATATATACCAGTCTGCTATATGCCATCTACTCGTCAGCATGCACGATCTCACCCATCATGATACGGGTGCTCTCAACCTTGAACCCCAAAGCTGACGTGCTCAGCTTTTTACCTTTCTTCCCCTTCTTCTGAATGTCCAATGCAGCAGATCTTGTATTGACCATGGAAGCTCTGGTCCTGCTCGGAGGTGATTGGAGTCCCGGCCTGGTTATGCATTATTAAAAAGAACATTCAGCAGATCAAAGAATGCATGAGCATTGATAAATCCAACTTGTTTTTATCAATAACCAAATCCATGTATGAGATTAACAATACAAAATCATATATGCAGTAATATAACCTGAGAATTCATCTAATTTAGTGCTGGAAACCAAGCAAACATGTTTCGTCCTTGTAGCTTTGTCCTAAGTCGAACTCCTCTAGGTTGGACCAAATTTGTAGAAAGATGCTAAAACATCAAACAAGATTCATTCGATACACCATGCTATATATTTTGATATTGCATTTATTTGATATTGTAGATGTCAATATATTTTTAAGCTTGCTCAAAGTTAGACAAATTTCACTCGGGACAAAACAAACGACTTTCAAACGGAGGGAGTAGCATACAAATATCAAAATACACACAGGCTACTTCACAAACAGTAATGGGTTAATGGCAGCTATACCTTGTGTATATCGAACTGACAAAGCTAATCAGCCTAAGCAACCCATAATCTATGCATAACAAGGACTTGAACAGTTTGATATTAAACATGTTACATCAAAGTGTCCCTATTTAGTTCGACCTGGTAAAACAAATGAAGCTACCCCTTTTACCCTTTATTCAGAGCAGAATATTGCACCTTACCCATTGTTCACCTAAACGGCCGTTTAGTCCGTTCAAAGTTCAAACACCATTTTTAAATGCTACAAGGTGGCCAGCAGTGTCCATTTAAACTGTTTAGGCCATTTAGCCCGATTAAATGGCCACTTTGCTCAATAATGGTCTAAACAACAGGTGACTGACTGATTACATTTAGGTGAACATTTACTTTTAACCATTATATTTTTATTACCATATATTTGGGAAATATACAAAATACAGTATTGTGGAAGTAAGAATAATTTACTAATACCATTTTTGGATATATGAATGACATTTTATTTTTAATGACCGAGGAATTGCCAACAGTTTGTGTCAGGCCAAAGAAAATTGTGTTGTTGAAAGATCAAAATCATATTGTATACACCTCAATCTTGAAAAATGTTTTCTTAAGTCAGTACAGGTGCAAGGACACATCATGCATGTTACTGCATCCATTATAGCAAGTTTATATAACAGATAAAACATACTCAAAATCAGAGAGGATATGTAATGGATGTGAATTACAAATTGTAGTACTAACAAGTCCATGCACATGATGGACTAAGTCTATTAAAAAAACTCTTGTCACGCCAAGCAAGAAAATAAGAACAAAACTCGTGAGATTTAGTTGCAGATCAACTTAAACAGAAATGGCTACAGTGCAATTTAATGTATATCAGTCATAAGTTTGCTTGCAAAGTGTATAAGCTTGGCAAGAAGGTCCATTTTTTCAATAAAAAGAATGAAGAAAAGCTGACAAAGTTTAGCCTGTAGTTAAGAACATACTTATCTTGCTTTGCATGCTCACAAGGCTCCCAAAACAGATCCTCTTCAGAATTAGGAGTGGAGTGACTGGAAAGATGAGCATCAGACTGAATAACAGAAGGTGCCAGAGGAGGAGGAAAAGATGTATCATCAGCACTATTTATGATAACAGCATCTTTATCATTTGACTTTACCAGTTCCTCTCCTGCCAATAAATCATGTAACTCACTTCTCTTACTCTTTGATATATTGACATTTTTTTTATCATGCATAGGTTTAGTCTCATCTCCAAACTGTAGCCCAGAAGTTTCAGCCAAACCACCCCAAGGAATAGATAACGCTGATGCTGCTGTTGTAGTTACTTCAGTATTTTCCAGGGCTATTTCCCTCTGTGTTTCCAATTGTTCCTCTGCTTGAATTTCCAACAGTGATTTAGTTCTAACACCTGGAGCAGGTTTCCATGAATGAGGATGGGTAGAAGAAATTTCCATTTCATGAACTTCATTGGAGATATGAGATGCTACACTTTCTGATTTTGCAAGACCTTGACATGATTGAGGAAAACCTTTAGCTTCAAAAACAGTCACCTTGCTATACTCGTTAGAACCAGAACTCAGAGTTTTCTCAGATGGCAAGTCTACAATACTTTCTTTCCGTGAAGGAGCATCAACAACTGCAGAGCCCTGTGTGAGACTAGCAGAACATTCTTTCCAAGCTGCATGACCCATCATTTCATGGGGCAGTGGTAGAGCTAGAGCAGGGGCCCAACTTTCTGACAAACCAATAATTCCCATGTCTCTCAATTTCACATTTGCATGATTAGGTAGTTGTAGATCGTGCATACCATGACCAGGTAACTTCTGAGCAAGTTCAAGAATCTGTTGTGTTCTTTGAAGACAAAGCTTCATACAGTCACTAGATGACAATGAAGTATGTCTTGTCCCATGGGAAGGATCATAAAGCTGCTGCATGGAACAATCATGAGGTAGAGCCTGAGACATGTGTTGCTGCTGTTTTTGCAGTTGCTGTTGCTCCTGCTGCCTGAGCTGTAGCATGTTGTTCAATAGAGAGTATTGAGGTTGAGGTACTCCAGGCATCAGGGGTTGCAAGTGTAGCTCTGATGGCAGATACTGTTGTTGATTGTTGTTTAACAGCTGAGGATCATGAGATATTTCACTGAGAAACTTTTCCGGCTGTGTAATTTGTGAGTTCAAACAAGCCAAAGTTGGTTGATTCTGTGTTAAAGAGTAATGCTGTTGAACATCAATACCTATTTGCTGAAAATTGTGCAGATTTTGGCGCATATTCAGTACCTCTTGAGCAAGATCTATACCACACATAACAGCTTGCAGATTTCCAGAGTCAGCATTATTTGACCAAAGTGACAATCCAGAATTAGCAGCCGGTGCTTGACCTTTTTCTGTAGGAAGCAGCATTGAGAGCAGGTTAATATTCTGAGGTTGGAGAGCTTCATTTGATGGGCCAACCATTTGCGGGAAGAATGTTGAGTGCGAAGTTGACTGGACTGAATCTTCTTTTTGTGACTCTGCAACTGATATGACATCAGCGTCTATTTGAAAGGTGTTTTCCCTCTCTAACAGCCCCTTCTGTACTTCAAGATGATTTATCCTATTCACTTTCTCATCACCGGAAACAAAGTGGTTGCCAAATGTACTGTGGCTGCATTCATTCATACCTGAAATCAAAATAAAATAGCAATCACATCATGACTGGCACAACATAAACAGACAAAGATAAGAAAATGTCAAGAAATGGGCATAAAGAATGGCATTGATGAGAAACAAACCTCCAGCAACAACGTTAGTTTCTGCTCTGGGATTCTGGGTTTTACTAGACACTGGAGACTCCAGAAAGTGATTTTCAGCTTCAGTTACACAGCCATTCTTGTTTATGGATCCATAATCAGATGTTCCAAGATACGCTGATACTAGATGTGAGGCCTCTGTCATACTTCTTGGTTTGGTATTGCTGAAGCCTGGAGGCACCCTTACCTTTGCCCGTAAGTGTGGCATGACATCCCCAAGTAACAAGAAAGGAGAATCACAGGGAGCACTTGCAACACGAACTAGCAAATCAATACCAAAAAACCCAGCCTCGAACCAACCAATGATGTCATATCCAGGAAAAGGACCTTGGGTGCACCCTTTTGGGTCCTTGTAGTACAGAGAGAGGTTTTCTGGGTTAACATTTTCATCTACACCAACCATTTCACCCACTTTAGTTCCTTGGTCCAAGACATTGCGCTGATGTCCAAATTCAGCACATGACCCATGGATACCACCACCAATAGACTCAGATCCTTTTGGAGGAGATTTCTCAGACTTCAAGTGTTCGCTCAAATGTGCAGCCCCAAGAATTCCTAGGAAAGACAAATATCATAGATAATACAATTTAGTAAATATAAGGTATACGAAATTATGTGGGAATATAAAGCAGTAATGCATAACATCATGGTTACAATTTCAAAGGCCAAGGGTCCCAGATGCAGGCAAAAATGCGTCAAAGATGGGATATCTATAAATATTATATACACAGTTTTTACTGGAAATCTGTAATTTCAGATGAAATAAAATGGAAGGAAATAGATTGAATAAGTTCACCAAATTTTGTTAATATGCACAGAACATTTGCTAGGGTGCAACAATCTTAAGTATATCAAAGCCTGCAAATAATATCCTATAAGGAAACATGTAGTTATAAGTTATGAGTTTTAAATGGTTGTAACAGAAAAGGAACCTCAGAAATATTCCGCTGGATACATTCAGAGAAGTATTTTTGTTAGTTTTTTTGAAACGAGAGTATTTTTGTTAGTAAATCTGTAGGAGTTAACCACTCTCAAGCATGAGCATGTCTGTTAATACGAATACATCTAAGTTCCAAGAAATGACTGTATTTAAAGTGCATAAAATAAATACTGTTATGCAATCCTGGGAAAACTTGACACATGAGGCTGATACTAACCAAATATATTGAATTCACAATATATGCATGAGATCTATCGCATACCTCTAATACCAATGGTCATTTCACCACTGAAATCTTCACTGCTTCCTGTCTGATCTTCTCTTCCACCTGCATAAAGAGAGGGGAAAAAACAATTGACACATAATTCAAGAGCTTCTGCAGATTGATAACAAAAGTCAGGAGCTGCTTCTCACTTAATTTCGTTTGTTCTAATGCCACCACATCTGGATTACTTTTGTCATCAGAACCATCTTTGCAAGCTTTTGCCAAACTGTCTGTGATATCTCCTTTTTCAATTCCTTTCAAAATCACCTATTAACACAAGCAAAACTAAAAGATTAGGGCATCATATTATCATAAGATCTTCCTATGCCAGTAAAGACAACATAAAAGTGAAATTACCACTTCTTCAGCATTAGGTGCAATGAGAGCTAAAGGATCCATAGGATCTTCTTGCCACAATGAAGATATCTCATCGTTATCGACATCATCTATCGGCATTACAAAGTTTCTAATATCAGTTGTTCTGTATATTTCAAACAATTTTATCCTGCTATATCTCACAGAGTTTCTAGATGGACCACCAGGCCTGTCAGAAAGTACACCAAGATGGAATGGGCGTGAAGATCGACTATTGACTCTGCTTGTAACAGATGTAAACCTTCTGTGAGAACTTGTAGAGTTTGGGCTATCACTTTCCTGCCCATAGCTACTGTGTCCAAATGAAGCAGATAACTTCTGTAGATCTGGGGAAAGATGATCAGATGTACCTCCTCCTCCTGCACCACGGCTCGCAAAATATCTGGAGTTCCACGATCGAGAAACATTACTGTCCCTTTCATTAACCTTCTCATGATTGCTACCATCTTTTTCTTTCCCATGACCTGTACTGTGAGAAAAAACTTCTTCACAGGGAGCATCATCTTTTCTATCTGAATCTGTTGACCTTTCACGCCAATTTTCAGAATCTTTACTACTGGGACCCCAGCGAGAATTCCAGTTATTATCACGGCGTTGGTCATAGTTTCTCACGTAACTAGGTGACCTTACCCAGCGCTCTTTTGGACTCAGGTGGCTATCAAGATATTGCTTGGTGTCATCACAGTGTCGTTCGAATTTGTTCATATCACTATGTTCTTTTTCCATTTCCCTCCTTTGATTTCGATGGGAATCTGAATTCAGTCTGGTGTCTTCATTGAACCATTGGTCACGGTGGCCAGTTATTCTATCAAACACAGAAGGCCTGAAAACATCTCTTTTCTTTCCAGTATTGTTCCTTTCTTCACTGTTTCCTGGCGTGTTTGCAGAATTAAAGTGGATATCATGTGAACCAGGCTCCTGCAACAAATAAATGAAAATATTAGAATACATCACTAATACAGACTGAAAGCAATTCTATTATTCAGCAATCTATGTTGATATCATTTTACATAACATGGCCAGACTAGCAAAAAGAACTGTTCTACCCAATAGAAATTTAACAAGTTTGAGTTTCATAAGATCTTTCTGAGAAAGGGAGAGAAAGTGCAACTAGGAAAAAGTGGTTTCGGGCCCCTCAGGAATTAGTTCATTTTCACGTGAAAATGCAGGAAACAGGAAAAAAATCCGCATTCCAAAGGGGGGCTTGATCATTAAAAGAAAATGTGATGTATCCAGATCTTGTATCCAAGGGCACATGAGTCTAAGGACCATGCTTTTCTACTCTAGCTAATACTTCTCATAAAGTTGGATACCAAGATGATACAGATTGAAAGTCAAGGGACTCATAAACACTTGTCTAGTAACTGCCATCACCTTGTTTTCCCCCGGTTTTGACTGAAGTAACTGAATAGATAGTGTGCTCTTGGTGTCCAGGTCCGGTTTGTCTGCAGAGACAAAATGGTACTGTAAGCAAGCGCAAAATCATTGTGCTCAGAAACAAAGAACGGGTCTCCATTTATAACCAGCAAATACTTTGCTTATGGGTACGACGAAGGACACTCCATAGTGATTAGCGACACATAAATATCAAAAGAGAAGGGGGGAAACTCAACAGAATTTAAACATTTGTACCACTGCAACAGGGCATACTGGTTATGCTATGTTTAAGGCAATAGTGTGAATTTGCTTATACAGGAAAGGTCAAGCTCAAAGGTAGCAAGTAAAACGAGCATTTACGAATCATATTATTTCAAAAAAAGAAACAAGATAACTTATTAAAGTAGTTCGTGGTAAGATCTTGCACTTAAAATCAGTTACTTCAACGTGAGCTATCATGATTAGTGTGAATTTGCTTATACAGAAAAAATCAAGCTCGAAGCTAGCAAGCAAAACAAGCATTTTACCAATTATATCATTTCAAAAAAGGAAAGAAGTTAATTTAGTAAAGTAGTTCATGGTAAGATCTTGCACCTAAAATCAGTTACTAGAAGTAAGTTATCATGATTAGCGGTGTTTTGGTAGAGTGGATTTCAAAAGACCTCTGAAACCAGCATCACTGCAGAACTGTTAATAGTAAATAAGCGGCAAAAAGAGGGCCTGAGAGTGATCAGCAACGAGACGAGATCTAACATCTTTGTGACATTACTGACAAAAAAAAGTATGTAAAATACTTAAAAGCAGCATGTAACGAGCAGTGCTACAATCAAATCTAACCGATCCGAAGTCCATACTGTAGACAACATGTTCGACATACTAAACCAGAACACGCACCCAACTCACTCTACTAATTAATCACTTTCGGTCTGAGAGAGACCATAAGCGATCGTTCATAAAACAACCGGAAAAAAAAGGCTTCGCAAGCTCACCAATTTGCTTCATACCCACCCCACCCAAACCCCGCAAACACCACAAGCCCCAGAAACGGCACACGGAACCACGCACGCGCACCGGCTCGTACACACTAACACACGCAGGCACCGAGAGAGAGATCGATCAACCACGCCACACCACCAACGGGAAATCAAGCTAACCCACCAAGCTAGGCCTAGGGCTAGCGTCGGGGCCTCGAATCGAGCACCTGATCGAGAGGACGCGGAAGTTGGGAAAAGTGTAGGTGGGGACTGGGGACGGGGGAATCACCTTCGGTGTTCTCGGGCGATAGAGGCGCGTCTGCGGTCGAGCAGCGGTTGGGGTCTGCATTCTCGCGGTCTCCAGTCTCGTCGTCTTCGGCGGCCATGGATGCCGCGGCGGTGGCCCTAGCTGTGGTTGGGGACTTGGGGTTATCGAGAGGGCGGAGGAGCAACTGGGGTTTGGGCGGAGGATGAGAAGAGCCGAAGAGAAGGAAGAAGCGAGTGGGGTTTACGAGCTAATGAACGAGAGAGGCGGGGGAGGAGACGTGGGATCGCGTACAACAACCTGCTTGCTTTCTCGTGACAAATGGCAGTGTGACAGGCGCGTTTTGCATACGGACCCTCAACCTTATCTGTAATTTTAAACTGTCAATGAAAAAGCTTTTACACCTGACCACACGGCATAAGGCCATAAACAACACACTTACGGCTTGATTAGGGTTTGAAGCTTTCGCATTAATCTTATATAGCACAGCTCGAATTAACATAATTTTCTTTTCGAATCACTTTACAGACGCAGACATCCACATATACTTGCATACTAGTCCCTATAAAATTGATGTCTTAAACTCGGGTGGGTAGATTTCACCAAAAAATATATAGTATTTTGTTGTCATGCGCATGCAAATTGCATTTAGTAATACTATGCTTCCTTGCTTACAATGCGATATGTGTCACATCCATATTCTAGTACGAGGTGAAGAAGGCAATAAGGTTTTATTTTTATGGCTCATGGCACTGTGGAAGTGTGTAGTGTCTAATATTATTAGATTCGTACTAACTAATGCAATGTTGTGCAAATCTGCATAACGGTTTCTTAGGAAAAAAAACAAACATAAATAGGATGCATTGCACAAATCTAGATACATGTTAATTTGGCCAATCAAATGCAATCATACAACTTCTATGAACACATGGGCGCACACTGTATATCAATAAACACCTAGAAATTAGACTGGCCACTTTTTTACCGAAAATCGAGTCAAAATGTCGGTTTTTTTGATTTTCGGCTTCGACTTCTGTTTTAATATATGGGAAATTCGGCTATCGGCTTCGGTTTCAGTTTCCCAGTCCGACCGAACTGAGCACACGAAAAACAGAGAGCACCGACGAAACAGGGCAGTCTCCCTCCCATCTCCGCACTCGTACATCAACCTTAACGGCCCAACACATCTCTCTCTCACCGGCTCATCCTATCCATTCGCACGAGAGGCCACAACTCCACGAGCAATCCTCGCCTCCTCCCCTGTCTTCACGCACGTAGCGGCGCCCGGCGGGGCGGCGCGAGCACGAACCCAACGCGGGGGCGGGGTAGATGGTAGGGCGGCGCGAGGTGAATGGCAGGGCGGCGCGAGGGCAGGGCAGGGCGTGGGTGGCAGCGCTCGGCGGTGGGCGGGGCTGTGCGGCCGTAGACGACGGCCGGCGACGCGGCGCAAGCACGACGGTGTGGCGGCCCACTGTCCCTGCCATAGACGACGGCGCATCTGCCAGCGGCTGAACGCGGCCGCGGACGACAGCGAAGATGCTTCTAGTTCTCCCTCTCTCTTGTCTATGCCTGCAGGGATCGGTTTGCTCGGTTTCAACCGAACACCGAATAGAAAAACCCAAAACTGAACTCATCGGTTCCTAGTTGTGTGACAAACCGATCGGGTGCTATATCGTGAAAACCGAAATTTATAGAAACCGAAGAAACTGAACCGAATTATTGGTTAAAACCGATTGTCCAGACTGACCTAGAAAAAACTGAAATAGCAAACCATATGATTTAAGGGACATTTATGTCAACAAATACGTCTGCTACCACAAAGTAGCAATGAATATAATGACTCGTAATGAGTGGAACACTCGATAATGAGCTGGTAGGTTCACCGTAAGAAACCGAACTCATGTTCGTGCCCCTTACCTCCTTTTTCATTGATGTGCTTGATATTTGTGAGCCAAACATCCAATCCAAGCCCCACGTGGGGGTATATGCCAATGCCACGAATGCAAGTCACTAAAAATTGGTATATTTAGAAGTCGCGCATAAATCCTGCCGGTTGCATTCATATTGGTTGCAAATTTGCAATCGTGATAAAACCTAATCACTCTTCGTGTTTTAATGTGATAGCTTATTTGCAGATATTATGTGTTAGAATGTGATGGCTATAACAATGTAGGGATTGTTTGGATGACAGACGACACCTACCACGCTCCACTTGTAGCAGAATGTGGCGCGCCACAAGCCGTGGCGTAGGAATTCGACGCCACAAGGTGTGGCAAGACTGCTGAGAGCTTTTGTTGGGGATCAGCTATGGCCGTCAAAGGTTAGCTTTCAACCAAACAATATACAAAATATAAGCATGCCAATCAAATGCCAACCAAACAATTGTGGTGTGCCACATGTAAGGCTTGGCAAGTTGAGGCGGGGAACCAAATAGCTTTGTAAAGGCAAGGCTAGGGTCCCTAGTGTGATAGTAAAAACTATAAGCTTGTTGATCAAATAGTTATTAGGGAGAAGTAACAAGGGCGGAGAAGAGAATAGTAATCAGGAGTGCTTAGGTCAATGTCAGCATATATATATGAGCAAAAAGCATGAGATGGCCCATAAAGGCGAAATGAGAATGATCACACGAGAATGGCAATAATGTAGAAAAAGACATGTGGAGCAATAAACTTGCAGTGAAATTGCAACTTGTGTGCCACTAAAGGTACAGTGTGATAATTCGCTTTCTAACTATAAAGATATAAGATATGAAAGGAATGAGAAGCATCCATTGTCGACTATATCAAGGATACTTTGTAGCATCGTTATGAAGAGGAAGACACGTGTAGCGCGAGGATAGTACTACGATGGTTGATAGTTCTTTCGGAAAAAATATTCTCGTAGTCACAAAATTAGCTTTTAACACCATCACTTCACCAAACAGTGACTTCTTTTTCTCACTTCTCTGATTATATCTTCTGTGTGTCATAGACTGTAGGACCGCTTCCGTGAACTACTTGCGTTTGGAACTCACTTCATTTAATTTGAACCTTCTTCTTTCTTGATGACAAATGGGCTATGGCTAGTCTTTATTTTTTATTTTTTTTGGAAAAAGTTCCTTTGACCCCTTAGCTTTCGTGGCTATCGGATTTTATCCCTCATCCCCTCGGAAAAAATAAAAACATAATGTTTTACTCCCTCAACTCTTTTTAAAACTATTCAATTTTACACCTAGAAGATTTTGACAGTGGTTTTATCTAACATACGCCACATATATCATGCCACGTTAGCTACAAAAGAATAAATCAGACTAAGTCGATAGTTTAGAGAGAGATAAATCAGACTACAAATGACATTTTTCAAAAAAAATATCTAGATATCTTTTCCTAGAAAATCTATGTGATTAAAAAATCTAAGAAAAATATGTAATCAGTTTCAGATTTTATTTGAAAAAAACCATTCTCTATCTTCTAGTGCATAGCTTGAAGTTATTTGAATCTTTTATGGCCCCATTTTGATTTTTATTTGCTAGTAGATGCTCCCATTGTCTCTTTACTAGCAAACATGTCATATGTTGCAATGGAATGCACAACTTGCATCATTTGTCCCAATACTTATTGGAATTAAACTCCGTAGCGTGACCGGAGACACGCTATTCTAACTCATATGAGCACAAGACGTGATTGGGTCATAGAAGAGACAAAAAAAACTAAGCCAAACTCATATTTCTTATGTCTGATTCCTCATGTACTACTACTCTTAGTAAAACAAACCATAAACCCTATGTTGGAGGGATGGGTGGACGGTGGAGAGAGTGACTGGATGAGAAACAGACAGAAGAAATTTTCTCCTTTTATTACTTACAACCCAGACTGCATAAAAAGGTCACATGACTTGCGTGATAACAGTCCATGCTTTCTACACAGTCATATATAAGATCAAATGACACTAACACGATCAAACTAAATAGAATAAGTATGAGGTGGTTACATGAGATTTGTGTTGTAATCAAAGTAACTTGAATTTTTACGTAGCCCGGATGATCAACGTAGACTAATAATTATTTTAGATAACGACATATACTAGTATAACAAATAAATACCTAAAGAAGTCCAACATACGAGTAAGTTTCAAATAATTCCAAGATACACATCATAAACGCAGTGTTATAGGGAAAATCTAAAATTAGTTTCATGTTTTTTCAAGCTAAAACAAAATTTAGTTTTTTTTAACTGCATGTTTTTCAAGAACAAAATATTTGAATACTTTTGGAAAATGTATTTGTAGTCTGATTTATATCTCTCTAAACTACTAATATTATAGTGTGATTTACCATCGCGAGTAATGCGGAGTGGGTGCAGCTTTAAAAGTTGAGAGAGAATGAAAATCAGATTTTATGAGTGGGCAAAATTGGACCAACACGATGAGGGTAAAATATAATTTTTTTCTTTTTCTTTATAGTGTCCGAGAAGTGTTTTTTTTTGAAGAATGTGTCCGAGAAGATTCTTGATACAGTTGGCTAGTCATCCATCCTACGTGTCACGCGGCCCCACAGCTGCCATGCATCCTGCAGCCTCACAACCGACGAGCTACAGATGATGAGGCAAACACCAACCACCCGCCAAGATCAACAGCGCAACACAAGGCAACAGAAACAGAACACACACAGGACAGGGGAGCAAAGCAGGGGAATGGAATGGCAAATGGGGATCCTCTCCCTCCCGTCCCGGGCTCCCGGCCTTGCTATTTTTCGCCGCTCGTGAGATGGCCGCGGGGTGAAATGCCCTGACCTGCGTGCGTGGACATGCCCGGGGAACGGTGACGGCTGCTACACTTCGGTGTCGTGTCCGGCAGCGGGAGGGGCGGAGCCGCGACGCGGTCGCTGCTTCCTCCTCATCCCCATTCCCCCGGACGGGCCGCGGCGCCGGTAGGGGAAGCGCGGACGTGAGCGAGCGCATCCGCGCGGCTGGCCATTGAGAGCTTGTGCAAGACTTGATCGTTTCGTGGTACGTCATGTCGTCTAATTCTTCGACAGCCCCGCCCCCGCGGCCGGCTCCGTCGCCGCCGCCAAAACGCAGCCCTTCTCCTTCTCATTCAACCGCCCCGCCGCCGTCAGCGGACTCGTCGTCTCCGTCTCCATCACGGCCCAGCGACTCCTCGCCGCCACCAGCGGCGTCCAGGTTCCATGGCGCTCCGGCCAAGCCCCACTCTCCACGGGGGCAATCGTCTAGAGGCTCCGGCGACGGTGCCAGGTCGCCACCGGCGGCTCCTGCGCACCGCGGCGGGGCCACGATGCTGGAAATCGTTTTCGCCGCGGCCGGTGCCGCGGCGCTCCTCGTCATCCTCATCGCCGCCTGCGTATGCTGCTCGAGGAAGACGGCGCCGAGGAGGAGGAAGAGGCCTCACAATCCCATGCATTACTGCGCGGATTCGTCGTCGTCGGTGTGCAAAGGTAAAGCACGCATCTACTCGTGGCTCTTGGTTGCTTGCTTTTGAATCTTGATGTACTCCGTGAGAGAAGAGAGAAGCAACAAATCTGAGGAGTTGCTTGACGTTAATGGACACCCACCCAAATGCCATCGCAACCACAGGTAATAGCAGCACGTACTACCTGTCCGGGTCGCAGCCACAGTGGCGGAGCGACACCGGCGCGGCGGCGGCGACGCTGAGCACCGTCGGCCCGCCGGGGGGTGGCTGGCATCCACAAACGCCCGACATGACCTCCGGTGCGTACTCCAGCCCGCACGGCGCGCCGCCGCCCCCGCCCCCGCCCCCGCACGAGGCGCTGGGGCTCGGCGGCAAGGGCACCTTCAGCTACGAGGAGCTGGCGGCGGCCACCGGCAACTTCTCGGCGGCGAACCTGCTGGGGCAGGGCGGGTTCGGGTACGTGCACAAGGGGGTGCTCCCCGGCGGCAGGGTGGTGGCCGTGAAGCGGCTCAAGTCCGACAGCGGGCAGGGGGAGCGCGAGTTCCAGGCCGAGGTGGACATCATCAGCCGGGTGCACCACCGCCACCTTGTGTCCCTCGTCGGCCACTGCATCGCCGGGGCGCACCGCGTGCTCGTCTACCAGTTCGTGCCCAACAAGACCCTCGAGTTCCACCTCCACGGTCAGCGACAGTGACAGCTCTGGCCTCGTTGCGTTGCAACGTGTACATCTCCAAATGCCGTGGCTTGACGTACGTGTTTGCCTGTTTGGGTCGCAGGAAAAGGGCAGCCGGTGATGGACTGGTCGACGCGGCTGCGCATCGCGCTCGGATCAGCCAAGGGCCTCGCCTACCTGCACGAAGACTGTGAGCCACCCACCCTCCGAATTGCCATCAGCAGCTTGGTGTGTGATGCGACCATGTCACGTCTGACTGAAACTTACATTTGCCATGTCATGTGACCTTGAACTTGAAGGCCATCCCCGGATCATTCACCGCGACATCAAGTCGGCCAACATTCTCCTCGACAACAACTTCGAAGCCAAGGTCGCCGACTTCGGGCTGGCCAAGCTGACGTCCGACAACAACACGCACGTGTCGACCCGTGTGATGGGGACGTTCGGGTACCTGGCACCGGAGTACGCGTCGAGCGGGAAGCTGACGGACAAGTCGGACGTCTTCTCCTACGGCGTGATGCTGCTGGAGCTCCTGACGGGGCGGCGCCCCATCGACGACGCCGACGCCGACGCTGGCGGCACCGCGCACCCGCTCCTCGAGGACAGCCTTGTCGACTGGGCGAGGCCGGCGCTGTCGCGCGCGCTGGCCGACGGCGACTACGACGGCGTCGCGGACCCGAGGCTGCGGGGCAACTACGACCCCGTGGAGATGGGGCGCATGGTCGCCAGCGCCGCGGCCGCCGTGCGCCACTCCGCCAAGAAGCGCCCCAAGATGAGCCAGGTACGTATTCGACGGCAAATGCTCACGTCTTGTTTGCTTTCCACCACACCAGCGGTGCTGATTGCAGCCCCAAAGCGACGGCAATGAATGGCGATGGTGTTTTTGGTGCAGATCGTGAGGGCGCTGGAGGGGGACATGTCGCTGGAGGACCTCAACGAGGGGGTGCGGCCCGGGCAGAGCATGGCGTTGGGCACGGCGGTCGCGGCCTCGTACAAGGCCAAGGCTCCCGGGCCGTACACGTCCGACATGGAGCGGATCAGGCAGGCGCCCACGGCGAGCCCGGTGTACAGTGGCGCGGCCATCGAGTTCGGCCGTCCTTCTACGATCGCCAGCGAGGGGTCCTTCTGCCACGATTTGAGTCCGGAGAAGGGTCAGCCGCACCGGTAGCAGGCAGCAGCTGTGAGTTGCTACGCCGTGTACGCCTGTGATGCTGGACCGTTGCAATGCATGCTCGCCGCGCCGTTGTTGATTGCGCGACCGTCCTGCTTTGGTGTCTGTGAAGTGTGAGCTGCTTATCCCAGCTGTTGCCTGTAAGCTGTAGCGCAGCCTGCGAGCTGATGTACCTGTACATATCGACATCAACCACACGGAGAATGTGTAGATCAACAGATACACATACGCTTATTCTGGTATCGAAAAGCAGATCACAGCACGCAAGAATCCACAGCGCTAAAAGATCGAAAAGGTCAGTGGATCAGTGGTAGTGTGGTACACGGTGCGAATTGCATACCGAGTAAGAACCGAGGTTGGTACTCGGGCCACCAAGCACATAAATCACGGCAGCGACAGCATAATGCTATCCAACTACAGACAAAAGCCACAATTAGGGTGTTATAAGTGCAGTTGAGTTTACATCCGTTTTATTCCACTGGTATGTGGTAGAGCACCCAAAAACTTGTCTCTTCTTTTACAAGGAGTACACAAAACCTCAAAACTACAGCACTGCCAAAATGGCTGTAACAACTCCCAAAAGGAAGAAAGACTTATGCTCAACCTTTGCCAAGTCAGAACTCAGCAATTAGCATATCAAACATCTGAGATATTACACCTTCGGCAGCACGGTAGTGTCATATGGGGTGGGTGGCTTGACCTACACAAAGGAAACGGAGTTTAAGTGCTCCCAATTTTACTTTAGATATGGTCATGTTAAGAGTTTTATTACGGATTTTATTATGAAATGACCATAGTGGGAGGAGCGTACAGCAAGATATCGTGCAAGCAAACTTGAAGTACTGTGGTTAAAACCCTCAACAGGCTTTCCCTCCATTCGGGATCCATGCAGCTGTTTCCTCACTTGAGAAGCGAGTGACTGAAACATCAAATTCCAGAGATAACATAATTAAAATAAGGACTCAAGAACACAACGTTCAAACATGTGAGCACGGGAAGAAATTATGTGGCACTTGCAGGTTGGTGGCCCAAAACAAACTGGACCTTTGAATAAAAAGAGAACATCATGCACATACCTTCCCTAGCTCCACTCCCCACTGATCAAACGAGTTAATTCCCCATATGAAGCCCTGAACTGCAATCCGGTGCTCATAGATGGATAAAAGCTGAAGAGTATAGGCATTGTCAATTCCTCAAATTAGCACAAAATCCTATTGCGGATTGAACGACTGGCTTAAAGGATGTATTGATGACGTCCTTGTGACTAACCTGTCCAACCTCATACGCGGATAGTGTAGGCAAAAGCAAACTTAGTGATGGCCGGTTGCCCTTAAAAGTCTGTTAAAAAGGATAGTCGAGAGGGCTCAATCAGAAAACACACATATACATATCTCTAAGTGTAATACTTAATGCATCAATTTAGTTTAAGTAATAAATGAACTGTCATCACCTTATGAGGGATAAGATTTTCCGGAACTTTCTCACTGTGCAATTGTTCAGGAGTCTGAAAAGTAGTCAGTTTCGGTAAAGAAAGCAAAAAACTGTACGAAACACATGTATGCACAAAACTTTTGTTCTAGCCATTCAATATGTACCTTTCCATAAGCAAGTGCATCAGGCTGGGCAAAGAAATTGGACATAAGCTCATCATGATTACTCACAGTTTCCCCTATAACAGATGTATATGGTAAGTGTTTTAAAAGGAATTTGTAGAGTTACATTTATTACAATGCCAACAAGAACATCGGAAATTACAGATGTACTAGGGACATACCTTTCAAGTAAACAGGCTGCTGACTTTTAACAACACCAATAAAATCGCAAGGGATGACCCTTCCCTGTATGTTTCAACACATCATATCATAGTCCATAAATAAATATACATATTGACAATAGATGGAAAGACCTATCCTCAAATTTTGTTTCACATGTTTTAGAAGCCAGAACAAATTTGGCAGTCTTCAACATTACTCTGAGAAATTATCATTATCAACAAGACAGCAATACAGGTTGAAAAAAACATGCTGGCTAACTTAAAAGTAATCAAGAATCCTAGCACAGACACATGTGAAGTGCAAGCAAGCAAAAGTTACAAAAATATCAAATATGGACAGGATGATAACAGAATAGCTCAAAACATATGACAAATAAGGAAATGAAGGTTATTGTTGAATGTCATCAAGATCTAACTGACAGTTCATTTCAGCAGTTGAGATAATGAACATGAAGTAAAATTTCCCTATGGCATACTCTCATCATATATGATACAGGTAAAGACTGTCTGGCACAACATAATGTAGATAAAAAATTAAAAAAAAACTCGACTAGGTGGGACCACGCAAGAGGTATCCACCCCTAGCATTTTAATAGGTAGAAGGTGAGAATCGAACACTAGGTGGCTAGGTGACATCCCCCACTGGCCAATTCATCTTATAGGGAAACTCTCTATCATAATTTAGATCAAGCAGTACAAACTAGTTAACTAGCAACAACTTGATAACATTGCCAAGTATATGGGAGAAATATTATTACCTGATGGATTAATTGATAGAAGCTGTGCTGGCCATTAGTTCCAGGTTCACCAAAATCAATTTCACCCGTCTTGAAGGGAAGTGGAACGCCATCAATGGAAACACCCTTCCCGTTACTCTCCATGCTAAGCTTTATAACATATAATAATCATATGTCAGCATGTCACGACTAAAAAATAACCAAAAGAGAATGTCCAGATGGTACTAAAACAAAACATAGTTACCTGTTGTATATGTGGTGCCAATTTCTCAAGTGCCTGGGAATATGGCAATATTGCCTAGAATACACATTCAACAGAAAAAAGTAATTACCCAGGACGTGTAATAACAACTAATCTGTAACTGCAAATAACACAGAAACGGAATAGTTGCTTACTCTAGCTGGATAACCAAGAAATGAAACATTCCACACACTCAACAAACCAAGGAGTACCTGCCCATAAATGATAGAACATGTGACACTGATTTTTCTGAGTATCTAAAATCATTGACTACTGTATGAAACCCACTTACAGGTATATTTTTCTCAAATGAAGATGAGTAGAAGTGGTTGTCGATGCTGGAAGCTCCCTCCAAAAATCTTCAAAAGGTAAAAAGGAAATGTCAAGATAGTACTGGTAATCTACAATCTTACTTTGAAAATGATTTTTTCTGGCTTCCAACATTTTCATTAATACTTCAAATAAGACATAGTTATTAGATTTTGTGATATTTGATGATTTAACCCAGGCCCTATTTGGGGTTCTTAAATTATCCTAAAAACACCAAAGCAAATTTAAAGAAGATATGGTCCACTTGAGGTTCAAATTTAAGGACCAACTGTCCAAACCACACCTTTCGGATGGTTTGATTCGAGGGTTTACTTGTTACAAACAAAAAAAAAAAAAAACAAATCCAACACAACCCTACATTAATTCCCACATCCTGAAACAATACTGCACTACGCCAACATATTTAGCATTTTACCACACGGAATGAGATCGGATCTTCATCTACCATCATAAAAGGTACAAAAAGAGCATTTTCCTTTGTTTTGAGAAATCAAGAGCAAGATCCTTTTGAACACACATTTCCCAAAGTATTCTCGTATTTGCTTGTCACAAATATCTACACCAGATCAAACTTGGAAGTCAGAGGCATGGACATTGACAACAGATGCACTTGGTCTGTCGGCACACAGCGACCACCTTGTTGCGATTACATCGGCTCGAGAGGTGGTGCGATATATTCTGAAATTACCAAAAAGACCACAACTGTGGATAGCCCTTGGGATGTGGATGTGGTGGTCATAGAGAAATAAGATCAGAGAGGAAGGGAAAAGAAGGCCGATCCACCTAATAGCCAATATGGTTGAAGGCTATGCGGGCGAGATCATCCTATCTTCAGCTAAAGAACCAAAGGCTGCGGCGAGGAGAATTCAGAAGTGGCAGAAACCGGCTCCGAGCTTCTTGAAAGTGAATTGTGATGCATCTTTTCATGCTGAATCAGGCAATGGCGGGTGGGGATATGTCATTCGTGATGAGGAGGGTGATCTGATCTCTGCTGGGCGAGGCAAACTGCTGCATGTCTTGGACTCTTTCCAAGCCGAAGTTATTGTGTGTCTGCAAGGTCTGCAGGCAGCAATCGACATGGGTGTTTCTAGGGTTCAGCTCGAGACAGACGCAATGCAGGTGAAGCAGGCAGTGGAGTCGACAAGCTGGGAACTTACTGTGACGGGTGGCCTGATTAAAGAAATCCAAGAGCTCGCTCATTTGAATTGTGTCGCCTTTATGGTTAGTTTTGTTCCTCGTTCTTGTAATGGCATTGCCCATGCTCTAGCGGTGCTGGGATGTGTGTGTGGGGAGGATGATGATCCGATTGTGAATCATCTCCCAATTTGTATTCAGACCATGGATGCCGCCGAGAGTGCGGTCGTTGAGTAATGGAACCATATTTCCATTTCAAAAAAATATCTACTCATCTTATTGTTAACTTGCAGTCGACTCTGATAGACATTGACCATAGAAGTTGTAACCTTTTACCTCAATGTTTTTTCTAGTTTTGTTTAGAGGATGGCAATAATATTTAATAACACCTGCTAGAAGATGATTCTCTGTTGATTTGGGCTAACCCTAGAAGGGTAGCTATATAGGTACCATACATGGGCCACATGGGCCTAGCCTCATGGGCCTAATACATGCACACTCCAACACCCCCCCCCCCCCCCCCCCCCCCGCAGTCTGAACTACCGGCGCAGCGGAGTTCTAGGCTGAACAAGAAAGAAAACAAGTGCAAAACAAGCACAGGACCCCCCCCCCCCCCCCCCCCCCCGCAGCCACAACTAGCCACTGGAGATGTTGAGGCTGGAGCGAAACTCGGAGAAGGTCGAGGAAGGGAGGCCTTTGGTGAAGATGTCCGCAAACTGGGAGGTGGTCGGGACGTGAAGTACCCGGACGTCGCCGATGGCCACACGGTCGCGGACGAAGTGTAGATCGATCTCCACATGCTTGGTCCGCTGGTGCTGCACGGGGTTGGTGGACAAGTAGACCGCGCTGACATTGTCGCAGTAGACGAGCGTGCTCCTGGCGAGGGGGCGGTGAAGCTCGGCCAGGAGCTGGCGGAGCCAAGCGGCCTCGGCCACGCCGTTGGCAACGGCACGGTACTCCACCTCGGCACTGGAGCGTGAGACCACCGGCTGGCGCTTGGACGACCAAGAGACAAGGTTGCCCCCGAGGAAGACAGCGTAGCCGGAGGTGGACCGGCGGGTGTCCGGACAGCCCACCCAGTCAGCGTCGGTGTAGACAACCAGCTCGGCAGTGGAGGACCGGCCGAGGAGTAGCCCGTAGCCAAGGGTGCCACGGAGGTACCGGAGAAGCCGCTTCATAGCAGCCAGGTGGGGCTCCCGCGCAGCATGCATGTAGAGGCAGAGCTGCTGGGCGGCATACGTGATGTCCGGCCGTGTGAAGGTGAGGTACTGGAGCGCGCCAGCAAGACTCCGGTAGGCGGTGGAGTCTGCTGGCCCAAGCATCGGACCCCCAGCCTCTGACAACTTGCCCTGGGTGTCAACCGGGGTAGAGCAGGACTGGCAGGCGGTCATCCCTGCTCGCTCCAGAATGTCACAAGTGAACTACCGCTGGTGGAGGAACATGCCTGAAGGTCGGGGCTCAACAGTGACGCCGAGGAAGTGGTGGACCACCCCAAGATCCTTCATAGGATATTCCTTCTGGAGAGAGGCAATGATGCGGTGGAGCAGAGACTCGCTGGAGGCGGTGAGAACAATGTCATCCACATAGAGGAGCAAGTAAGCAGTGTCGCCCCCATAGTGGTATATGAACAGGGAGGTGTCAGACTTGGCCTCCGTGAACCCAAGAGTCTGCAGGAAGGTAGCGAATCGAGAGTACCAAGCCCGGGGTGCCTGCTTGAGCTCGTAGAGAGATTTGTTGAGCCGGCAGACGAAGTCAGGACGAGAAGAATCCACGAAACCGACCGGCTGACTGCAGTAGACCGTCTCATTCAGAGTGCCATGGAGGAAGGCATTCTTGACATCCAGCTGATGCACAGGCCAGGAGCGCTCGAGAGCCAGGGAGAGGACGGTGCGGACTGTAGCTGGCTTCACCACGGGACTGAAGGTCTCAGCATAGTCAATGCCGGGCCGCTGAGTGAAGCCGCGGAGGACCCAGCGAGCCTTGTAGCGCTCCAAGGAACCATCAGCACGCCTCTTGTGCGTCCAGATCCACTTGCCGGTGACAATGTTGGAGCCCGGCGGACGGGGCACTAGGTCCCACGTCTGGTTGACGAGGAGGGCCGCGTACTCCTCGTTCATCGCTAGGCGCCATTGAGGATCCGCCAAGGCCGCGCAGACGGAAGAGGGTACCGGAGAGATCCCCGGCTCGCAGGCGGCGGCGGTGAGGGCCTGCGGGCGAGACGCTTGCCTTGTCACCATCGGGTGAGTATGACGAGGGTCCCGGTGAAGAAGAGGCGGGTGGTACACCGGCGGGTCGGCGCGAGAGCGCGGCGAGGCCGGCGGAGCATGCACCGGCGACGACCGGGCTGGTGACGAAAGCGGCGGAGCCGGCTCACGCCGGCGCTCGTAGACGATGCCGAAGCGTCCGGGAGGAGGTGAGGGCGGACTCGGCTCCCACTGGCGCTGGTAGACGAGTCCGAAGCGCCCGGGAGGAGGTGGGGTCGGTGCGCTCGGTCCCGCGATCGGAACGGCAGCATCTGGCACAACGGGAGGCAGCGAAGCCACAGGGAGCGAGGGTGGAAGCTCCGGGGCTGCCTCGGCCGTGTCAGGTACCGGAGGAAGGTCCTGGTGCGAGTCCGGCAGGGGCGAGGCGGGACCACCAGGAGAGCGCGCCGAAGCAGTACCTGCAGGGTAGAGGGAGAAGGGTGGCAGAATCACCGGGTCAGTGGGAAAAAAGGAAGCCTCCGCAGGGTCAGCGGGAGGTGTGGGTGGAGAGGTGGTGGAGTATGGGAATGCCGACTCATCAAACACGACATGGCGAGAGATGAGGACACAGCGAGAGGTAAGGTCAAAGCATCGGTAACCCTTGTGATCCGGAGAGTATCCGAGAAAGACATAGAGGGTCGACCGGGGAGCCAGCTTATGGGGAGCGGTGGCGGCGGTGTTAGGGTAACACGCACACCCGAAGACTCGAAGGTGGTCGTACCGAGGAGGGGTACCGAATAGAGCGTGGTGAGGCGTGGGAGCTGGGCAGCCAGTAGAAGGAAGTCGGTTAAGGAGATAGGTGGAGGTGTGCAGACACTCAGCCCAGAAGCGAGCGGGTAGAGATGCCTGGAGCAGAAGGGTGCGCATGATGTCATTGGTTGTGCGGATCATGCGCTCTGCCTTGCCGTTTTGAGAGGAGGTATACGGACAAGACATGCGCAGGTGGACACCGTAAGAAAGGAAGAAGGCACGTGAGGTTGAGTTATCGAACTCACGGCCATTGTCGCACTGGACAGCCTTGATGGTGAGGCCAAACTGAGTAGATACCCAAGCAAAGAAGTGGCTAAGAGTGGGGAACGCCTCGGACTTGGCACGCAGGGGAAAAGTCTAGGAATAATGGGAGAAATCATCGACCACCACCAAGTAGTACTTATAGCCAGACATGCTGAGAACAGGAGAAGTCCACAAGTCGCAATGAATAAGATCAAATACACGAGTGGCATGTGAGGAAGAGGACTAAAAGGATTACCAATTCAAATTGAGTGGCATCGTACTATAATTTACCGAAGTAGGATGTAATAACTAAATATAAGTTCAGAGAGCATACTTCTGGACAATTGGAAAACCATACTGAAGAGATAATGGCAGAACACCAACAGCACTGCAAACTGCATAATTGAACTATGGTTATGAAATAGAACACTAGCTATGCCAGTAATTTTCATATGCAGAAATATAACTCACCACTATAACGGCCGCCAACCCAGTCCCAAAAGGCAAAAGCATTGTTTGGATCAATTCCAAACTCCTTCACAAGCTTTGTAAACAGAAATGGCACAGCAGGAAATTGATCATGTCAGAATCAAAACATTTGAGGAATAATATAAAATTTAAAATATTCTAATAGATTAGATAATGTGGTAAATATGAAATACTTCATGCATCTCAACTCAAATCTAAATATGATTCATCTTCGCATAGAAGAGGTTCAGTAAACTTTTGGTGGAAAATAAAAGGTTCAGAAGTACCTTAAGATTAGTACTGACAGCAATCATATGTTTTGCAACAGCCTGTGGCCTGAATGAACGATTTTTATAACTCAAATCACAATAAGTTGAGATGATGTGTCAAAATATTTTCAGGTACTAAACTAACCCAAGAGAAGAAACGATCCACTCCTTAAGAGTTCGAGCATTTAACATAGTTTCAGCTGTTGTGAATGTCTTTGATACAACCACCACTGCAAGTTGTTAGACAAGAAATATAAAAATCTTCAGAAAATATTCATCAGTAACATATAAAGAATCTATGTTGAAGTGAGGGTAGGTGATTACCCAGAGTGGTTTCTGGATCTAAATCTTTAATGCTCCGTGCAACGTCAACTGGATCAACATTTGCAAGGCTGATAAAAAATTGAACATGAATTACTGGATGAATAACATAAAGATTGCATGTATATGATATGAAACATAGACACAACACAGTAAACAACACAATGCGTAGAGACTGGGACCTTTGTTTTATTCCACTTTCTAAAAGAGGTCCATAAATAGAAGTTTTCAGAACAAGTGAAAAGAGCTCTTAAAAAGTATAGGAGATATTAATGATGTCTGAATTAAGACTCAGTTAAGTTTATTAACATCAACGCAATATTATGTGAAGACCATGGAAGCATAGGTGTCAACACACCAGGTACACGTGTACAACAGACACAAACAAGATAACCATTCACCTTTCATCAAACTAATGCTCAATACAAGAGATGTTACAAATAATCAATAGATCCATGCTCACTTAAAACATGATAATGAGCTTGCTTCAAAATACACACTTACAATCTCAGTTGTCGGCCTTTCGCACATTCTGCTGCTTCTGGATCTGAAGATCGACAATATTTTCTAGGCATGTCAGTTTAAAAAAGCATAGAAGTTTCTAGGGAACCTAGAACTGAAGAGCTCAATAGTTTACCAGTCTGGAGCGCAGTATGCACAAATAGAGGGCCAAGAAAGCTACCACCTATTCCAACTGACACAACATTCGTCAATGGTTTTCCAGTTGCTCCAACCTGTCCAAGCAGTTCCAGATGTCAATCTTGAAGTTATGCCACGTTTAATTAGTTCAAAAATTGACTGAAAGTTTACCCATGATCCACTTCTGAAAGTGTCCGAAAACTCCTTGATTTTATCTTTAACAGACCAAACCTCAGGGACCACATTCACCCCATCACTGTTTATAACTGCATCTCTTGGAGCCCTCAGAGCTACATGAAGCACTGACCTGTTCTCCGTGCTATTTATCTGACAGAACCGATCTTATGTTACAAATTTATTAGAGTAATTTAACTGGACAAATAAAACATGCTAGGGATTTTTTTTGTGCAAAATCATGCATCAGAAAAAATGGCAAGATTTAAAAATAAATATATACAAACTAACTGACAAATAAAATATATAAGGAAATAAAAAGTACCCAATGTTCCATGGCTGGCACACTTTACATAGAAATGTATACTGAATGAACGTTTGTGATGGAACAATTGAATAGCAGTTTCAGATCATCACAGATACCTTTTCACCTTTAAACATCTTCTCAATCTTCTCCTTGAGCTTGGCAACCTATAACAAACCAAACAGATCCCAAATTACCACAGGAAAGTGCAATCCCCACCTTCAAAATGATACAAAAAAAGGCCACAGAGGCGTCACCTCAGACAATTTAAGCAGCTTCTCGATGGTTTCACCAGTCGCCTGCTGCCTTGAGTAATCCAGAAAGATCCCTTCATACTCACTGCAACCAAACACCGTTCAGTTCAGCTAAGCAAACAGAATCCACGCACACGCAGGAAACGAAATTCCACGAGCACAGGCGTGAGTCCCTACGCCGTCATTGCCTTGCATCGGTCGGCGTCGGCCATCAGGTCCCGCAGGTGCGTCTTCTGAATCGCGCCGACGTGCGCCTGCATCCGCACGAGTGGAAGCGGAAACAAACAGTGAGCTAATCAGAGCATAGGACTCGCCGCAATGCGATCGGCGACGGGTTCACGCACCTGCAGGGCCTTCCACTGCTCCGTGTCGCAGATTAGCGCCGAAGACGCCATGGCTTCCGCTACAAGTCTGCTCCAACGAAGAGGCGACACACCAAATCAATCCACAGCCGCGGAAACAACGGAATCACTAATAATCACAAACAATTCCTTCCGAAACACGAACCCAACCAACCACCGGATTGAGCTATGGTACCAACAGGCTGCGGATCGAAGCGACCAAACCGAGAGAGGAAAAAAAATGAGCTATGGTACCAACAGGCTGCGGATCGAAGCGACCAAACCGAGAGAGGGAAAAAAAATTGAGGGGCGCGAGGGGGGATTGGGGGACGGATTAACACCCTACCAATAAGGGGCGATCGCTGATCAGGGAGGCGGATCTGCTTTTCGCCTCCTGCGAGTTCCTCCGGATTTTGTATTGCGGCTAGCCGCCTCGCCGCTTGTTTGCTTGCCTTTACCCGTGGGCGGTGGGCTGGAGGAAGGGGATGGGAAACGGTGGACGGGCGGCGGACAGACGGCGGTGGTGGTACACGTACGCTCCCCGCCCTTTGAATTGGATATTCGGTTGACAGGGACCCGGACGGCCAGGCCCCGCAGCCGTAGGACCGGCCAAACCGCAGACCACGGTGCGGGAAGGGCGGCCGACAGTCGATAGCCGCCGAGCTCGGGCCACCCTCGAGTTGTACTCGGCCTCGGCCTCGGCCTGCGAAATTGCATTCCCCCTTCCGTTAAGAACACATCAAATCATGCCGCACATGGTATGACAATGACAAACATCTGACACCTGGTTTAGATCGCAAAACTTTTCAATTTCGGCTACTGTAATATTTTTGTTTGTATTTGATAAATAGTGTCTAATTATGAACTAATTAGGTTCGAAAGATTCGTCTCATGATTTATAATCAAACTGTGTAATTAGTTATTTTTTTAACCAACATTTACTGCTCCATGTATGTGTCCAAAGATTCGATGTGATGGAAAGAGAATGAAAAAATTTGAAATCTAAACAAGGTTCGGATATATAACGCTGATCATTGGTAGCCATGTGCGATAGACTGATAATGTGGGCATAAGAAATTCTAGAGGGTTTTTTTTTTCTTTTGTCAATTGAGACATACATCCACAAACATGTACGTACACTTACCTACTTACCTCACGAAGGTACAAACAGTCACCCATGAACATAAACATAAAAATTTTAACCCTACAAGCACCTCACAAAAAATGAGCCAGCATATACATCTATCAATGCACATCACTTATCACTAAAGAAATAACACCATTACATACTACAATAAATTCATAAAAATCAAGTACCCGTGCTAAGTTAAAAAATTAAACATAGATAAATAGATCCTATGTAAGATCAATTTTAAGAGACTATTTATATCCTTTCTAATTTATAGGAATAGGGATTTTGATATAAAAAAACCTCTAATAGCCTTTTTTTAATTAGATCTTCAAATATAGACATCCTTCATTTCCGGATTTGTTTCTAGCCAAAGATGAAAAATAAAGATGACTCTCTACGGTGTGCACAAGATATAGAAGAAGTTATTTAAGGATACAAAGATATAGAAAACAATTTTTACTCAAGATTTTGAGAGTAAGAAAGACTTTACCTAAAGTTAACCTATCGTGCTACACTTAGTTTTTCCCAAAGTTTCTTTTATTAACCCCCAAAAGCGAAGTCGAAGTTTTTTTTACATTTCAATAATCATCAATGCCAATGCTAGCCAGTATATATCATCTGCGCACAATACAATATTTTTATTGCAATTATTGTGCCTTGTTCCTATGAGAGCACTAGAATTGGGTAATGTCCATTTTTAACCTTCAAATTGTTGCATATTAGTCTACTTTTCAATCCTTAACTACAAAACTATTGAAAGCAGACATACTATAGCCGGTTGCAAAGATGATTTTCTATTTCTTTTCAAAATAACGAAAACCTAGTCTATTATATAAAGCATTTTATCTATTGGAGCTCTATTTAAAGTTATTTGAATCTTATTTATTCATGTTCTTAGTGTCTCAGCAGTAAGGAACAAAAATAAATAACTCCCAAATAAATCTAAATCGATTCATACCGATAGACACCATTTTTAGAAAAATATGATACTACTTTTGTATTTATCTTTATTTAAATAAATGACTTATGATTTTTAGATATTAAATTAGTTTTTGTTTTTAGAAAATAGACAATTATTTTAAAACTAGCTTTATGCATGATTAAATTTGTCCATTTTCAAAAGTTGGAGGATGAGTTTAGGAATGAAAAATGGTGTGTCGTGCAAGTTGTAGGTTAGAAAATGGATTTTACCCTATAGAGTTTGCTTCTTTTTTTTCCTAGTTGCATTTGCATGTGTTTAATAACCTAAATAACGCACACGGTTATTGCAGCACGTGTAGGACACTCACGTGTGTACATTTTATTAAGCGGTGATATCGAATTGGTTAAGCTGAGGCCGTTGTCCGTTGATGCCGATGAAATGAGTTGGATAGTGGTTGCCAGGGCGTGATGTACCTTCGGAATAGAGCAACGTGGCCATGTGGGTAGAGGAGTAAAAAAAATCTCTGAGGATACTGGTAAAAGTAGTGTATGCATTTGAATCTATATTTATTTTTTTATAAAGTTAATCCTCTCTATAGATTCTATCTCATCCCACAATGATCACGTCATTACAAAGATATCACCAAATTAGTAAACTCAAACCCTAAATCTATATCTATATCTCTTATAAAACCTATCCCCACTATAGATTAACAATCCCGTTAATACACAGACCCCGGCAAATTACTATTAAATTATATTTGCACCAATGCACTTAGAACTTAGAAGACAAAAGGACTACAATGAACAATACAAACTATTCAACTTTACAAAACTGATCTAAACCTCTCCATCTCAATGGCCATATGGCATGTGCTGCATCTATAAAACCATAAACAAGCATGGTTGATAAGCAAGCATGGTTGAAGCCATACCTGATCCAATTCACTCTATGGATCAAGGAATTGATCCATAGAGCCAGGAATGATTGAAGTTCCTGCCGCAACGCACGGCATATTTTCTAATAAAAAAAGGAAAATCTAGCACGACCGTGTACCGATTGTAAAACTCGGGAGGCCCAACTTGGCTCCAGTCCCCGGTCCGAACCCAAAAAAGCGCACAGAAAGACAGAAGGCCAGAAGGGCCAGGTGGCCCACCACCCACCTCACTACCCCACCGGCCCACCCTCTCGCGGTCTCGCCTCGCCGCCCCACCGGAGCTCTCCCACTGTCTGTTGCTCCCTCTCCCTCCCCACACGGCCGAACCAAAACCTCCACGCGCGCGCGAGGGCCGAGGAGTGGTGCTCTCTGATCTGCGAGATGTGGCGCGGCTGCGTGTCGCGGGGCCTCCGGAAGGTCAAGGCTGCCGCCTCGGCCTCCAGGCTCTTCTCCACGACCTCGGTATGGTATCTTCCCGTCTCCACCACGTCACCTCCCCGCGTAGACGATACGAAGGAGGAATCTATATTTTAGCATTTTGATGTGGGCAACTAAATATATCTACTATTATATTGCACACATGAACTTGAAAGACAAACTACTGTTGCGCATGCATGCACATGATCAGCCGGTGTTAATTGAAAGGGATAAGTGGATGACGTGACACAAGGAGGTTCAAGATAATAGCTTAGTGGGGTCTATGTTAATTGCAAAGGATAAGTGGATGACTTGGCGCAAGGAGGTTCAAGATAATTAGCTAAGTGAGGTTTGTCTTTATAGTATATATAGATTTTAACTGCTTTATTTTTGATCGGTGGTCGTGATAACGATGGTTTTGTCGTCGATTAGCGTGACTCTAACCCTATTCTAGGTTGTTACGGTGAATGCCTGTTTTTGTGGAGTGAATCGAACTACACAGTCGCAGATCACATGTGCCGTAGCTCGTCCAGTTTCACAACTTCTACCATAAAAGCTTGCGATGATGTTATAAGACGGTTCATTTAATAACGGGTATTCAGTTCTGAGTGTGCAATTCTTGAGTTTGTTGACTGGGGTTTACACCTGTAATTGCAGTCCTACACGATGGTGGATCAAACCTACGATGCTGTTGTGGTGGGAGCCGGAGGTGCGGGGCTCAGGGCAGTGATTGGCCTCTCGGAGCATGGGTTCAACACTGCTTGCATCACCAAGCTCTTCCCCACACGATCACATACTGTGGCGGCTCAGGTATGGGAATTCAGAACATCTGCTTTTCGTTGCCACAGTTTTAATCAGATCTGCTTGTGCACTTGATATGCAGTACTGACTGAAAATCTGAATGATTTTAATTAGAAGGCATGCTTAGATTTTGCAAAAACTCAATCATATCTAGTAAAATGCCACGCATGCCCTCATTGATGTGGTAATGTTGGTGTATAACCATGTAAGTGCTGTATTAGGAGGGAGTTTTATGATGATGTATGTAACGGAATGCTGCTAATAAGTTAAATTTCTGACATCAGTGGAGAAACAAACTAAGTAGAATGTTTTTCTTCTGTGATAAAGTTAATTGTATATGCAAAAGTTAATTGAATGTGATGGGTTATATTTTACAAGCATGAATGAATGGGCAATATAAGGTGTCTAACGATGCAATCCCTATTTGAAATGCATCTGTGCTTGGTATGCCCAACTAAGTAACATTTTAAGCTTTAAGTAGTGTTGTTGCTAATTAAAAGGAGATGCTTAGTTTGTCATTTTGATGCAATACCTTACCATGCGAGGAAGAATGACACAATCTAGAATTGGTATTCATTCAGAAAGGGCCCCCGAATGCCCTGTAGTTTCAAATTCTGATAGAGTTTTATTGTGGTTCGATATATCTGTATGGCATCTAAAATATGAAGTGAGCCTAAAACTGAAAGTGCATAAGTTTGGCTACTTTTAGATTGCTATTTAATTATTATATATTCAGTTGGGAGGGCCAGGTTTTGTTCACTCAGCATTGTACAAGACATCTAGTTCATGAATACTGCTCAGAATTTGCAGCATGATTGCAAGACTCACGCCTATGGTACATATTATATTGATGATTTTATTTTGTAAAATCGTGCTGTTGTCTTGCTATCATGCCCTATACCTAGTTTGCCCCATTGTTCGCTTTTCATATCATAAAAAATAAAGTTACTGAGCATGTAAAGAAAATTTAGTAGCCTTGTAGGAGATGCATAAAGCTAACAGCCCTTCCTAAATCTCAGCCATGAATCTATACTTAGTGTAGTATGTTTTTTGTTGTGTATTGCTGGAGAATGCTTGAGAGTTTTACTTGTGTGCCATTAACACATACAATGGCAGGGAGGCATAAATGCTGCTCTTGGCAACATGAGTGAAGATGACTGGAGATGGCATATGTATGATACAGTCAAAGTGACTGGTTGGGTAAGTTACTATAGAAAGACATTTTTCAAGGCACTCATGAATCATGGTGAAGTTTCAAGAAAATGGATCTTTAGTCTACTTTTATAAGATTTTGGAAACCCTATCATATTCTCGTCATATCTAAATATTTTATCCACTTTGGTATGATCTTTCTTTGACCCCTTTGGCATATTATTCATATTCATCTAGGCGACCAAGATTCTATTTAGTATATGTGCAGAGAGGCACCAAAAGCTGTAATAGAACTTGAGAACTATGGCTTACCATTTTCCTGAACCGAACATGGAAAAATTTATCAATGAGCCTTTGGTGGCCAAAGCTTAAATTTTGGAAAAGGTTATTGCGTTCCACTTTTATCTTGATACTTTAAGTATGGATCTGTTGCACTTTCTTACTCTTCCCCCATTTTTCTTGTGCCTATATGTAATCTTCAGGTGGGCAAGCTTATCAGTGTGCATGTGCAGCTGATAGAACAGGGCATGCTATGCTACACACGCTGTATGGTCAAGCAATGAAGCACAATACTCAGTTTTTTGTTGAATATTTTGCACTGGACCTTCTCATGGACAATGAAGGTATATAATTCTATTATTTTTGTTGCTACATTCTTTTTAGTTTGTTGTGTTCTGGTGTCATGGAAGACCCAATATGTGTGGCTAAACAGAAAGAAGGGTTTTAAAATGTGATACATTGTTCATTTTCCTTGCTATTGTATTTGCATTTTGTTCATGTGGTCACAACCTGATGCTGGCTTTGTTCAGGAAACTCGGTATTGATGTTTACTTTCTTCAAAAACTACCATTGGTACCATAATATTTCTGTTTTATGTTAAACTTTCTGTTGGATTCATCAATTAATTATTCCTTCCTTTTGTTGTTTAATTTTTTGTGGTTGTTCATTTGTACCAAGAGGCAGTTTTGGGAAGATCTTGATAGCATGGTTAGTACCGTGCCTATCAGCGAGAAACTCTTTATAGGAGGAGACCTTAACGGCCATGTTGGTGCGACTAACGTAGGTTTCGAGCGGGTGCACGGGGGATTCGGGTATGGTAGTAGGAATCAAGAGGGGGAAGATGTTTTGAACTTCGCGCTGGCCTATGACTTGTTGATAGCGAACACCCTCTTTAGGAAGAGGGAATCTCACCTAGTAACCTTTCGTAGTGGACAACACTCGAGCCAGATCGACTTTATCCTTACAAGGAGGGAGGATAGACGTGCTTGCTTTGATTGTAAGGTGTTACCTGGGGAGTGTGTTGTCCCTCAACATAAGCTTGTGGTGGCGGACTTTCGCTTTCGGGTACGTGTCCACCGGGACAAACGGGCCAAGATTGCGAGAACGAAGTGGTGGAAGCTTAGAGGGGAAGCAGCGCAAACGTTTAAGGAGAGGATGCTAGACGAGGGGCCTTGGGAAGAAGGAGAAGATGCCGACGACATGTGGCTAAAGATGGCAACATGTGTCCGGAAGGTGGCTTCGGAAGTGTTTGGCGTGAGTAGGGGAGGCAAACGGGAAGCGAAAGACACATGGTGGTGGAATGACGAGGTGCAAAGGGCTATTAGGGAGAAGAAGGAGTGTTTCAAGCGTCTCCACCATGACAAGAGTGAAGCCAACATCGAGGGCTATAAAATAGCGAAGAGGGCTGCAAAGCGAGCTGTGAGTGTAGCAAAAGGTCAGGCGTATGATGGCCTTTATCAGCGGCTAGGCACGAAGGAAGGGGAGAAGGACATTTATAGGATGGCTAGAATCCGCGAGAGGAAGACAAGGGACATCAACCAAATAAAATGCATCAAGGATGGGACAGATCGACTTCTGGTGAAGGATGAGGAGATCAAGGACAGATGGAGAGAGTACTTCGACAAGCTGTTTAATGGGGAGAATGAGGGTCCTACCCTTGAGTTGGACAACTCATTTGACGATACCAACAGACTCTTTGTGAGGAGAATTCAGGAGGCAGAGATCGGAGAGGCTTTGAAGAGGATGAAGGGAGGTAAAGCGATGGGCCCTGATGGTATCCCCATTGAGGTGTGGAGATACCTAGGCGCCAGAGCGATAGTATGGTTGACTAAGCTTTTTAACCTTATTTTTCGATCTAACAAGATGCCTGAAGAATGGAGGAGAAGTATATTAGTACCTATCTTCAAGAACAAGGGAGATGTTCAAAGTTGTACTAACTACCGTGGGATTAAGTTGATGAGCCATACGATGAAGCTCTGGGAGAGGGTTATCGAGCATCGCCTAAGGAGAGTGACACATGTGACCCAAAATCAGTTTGGGTTCATGCCTGGTAGGTCGACCATGGAGGCGATTTTCTTATTACGACAATTGATGGAGAGATATAGGGAGCAGAAGAAGGACTTGCACATGGTCTTTATTGACCTCGAGAAGGCATATGACAAAGTACCGAGAAATGTCATGTGGTGGGCCTTGGAAAAGCACAAAGTCCCAACTAAGTATGTTACCCTCATCAAGGATATGTACAGGGATGTGGTGACGTTTGTCCGAACATGTGATGGCGACACCAGTGACTTTCCAATTAAAATAGGACTGCATCAGGGGTCAGCTTTGAGCCCTTATTTATTTGCTTTGGTGATGGATGAGGTCACAAGGGACATACAAGATGGTATCCCTTGGTGTATGCTCTTTGCTGATGATGTGGTGCTAGTTGACGACAGTAGGGCAGGGGTTAATAGAAAGTTAGAACTATGGAGGCATACGTTAGAGTCGAAAGGGTTCAGACTTAGTAGGACTAAGACCGAGTACATGAGGTGCGATTTTAGCGCGGCTAGGCATGAGGAGGGAGACGTTAGCCTCGATGGGCAAGTGGTGGCCAAGAAGGATACTTTTCGGTATTTAGGGTCGATGCTACAAAAGGACGGAGACATTGATGAAGATGTTAGGCATAGAATTTCAGCCGGCTGGTTGAAATGGCGTCAGGCTTCTGGCGTCCTCTGTGACAAAAGGGTGCCTCAGAAGCTGAAAGGTAAGTTCTATAGGACGGCGATTCGTCCGGCGATGTTATACGGTGCTGAGTGTTGGTCTACAAAAAGACGACATGTCCAGCAATTGAGTGTAGCAGAGATGCGTATGTTGCGTTGGTGTTGTGGACACACAAGGAGGGATAGAGTCCGGAACGACGATATTCGGGATAGGGTTGGGGTGGCACCAATTGAGGAGAAATTGATTCAACATCGGTTGAGATGGTTTGGACATGTCCAACGGAGGCCTCCTGAGGCGCCGGTGCGTAGTGGAGTTCTAAAGCGGGCCGATAATGTAAAGAACGGTAGAGGTCGACCTAAACTAACTTGGGACGAGTCCGTTAAGAGAGATCTTAAGGAGTGGAATATCTCCAAGGATTTAGCTATGGATAGGAGCGCTTGGAGATTGGCAATCAACGTGCCGGAACCGTGACCTCTTTTTGTCTCACTTTATGTCCTTTTTTGTGTCTCCCTGTTTCTCGTCTCTTTTGGGTTTCATCTCTAGCCTACCCCAACTTGCTTGGGACAAAAGGCTATGTTGTTGTTGTTGTTGTTGTTGTTGTTCATTTGTTCAACAGCTTACACATTATTTTCAAGTGGCGCTAACTGCTAATATGGTTTGCTCTGTAACTCTCTTTTGAAAATTTTATAAAAGTTTGAGGCACTGTGGGGATCTTCCCCACAGTCTTTTCGATAAAAAAACTTTATAATGCTGGAAACGATTGGTTAAGGATCCCTTTTAATAACTGCAGTTAGGATTACCATCTCATTGATTTTCTTTTTCTTTTTGGTGTGTGTGTTTAGGTCGGGGGGAGGTGCTCTTTGCTGCTGCTTTTCTGTAGTCATAATATGGCTTCCTATTACAACTCTATTGATCAATGCAGATTCTTTTTTCAGGCACCTGCCAAGGGGTAATTGCGCTAAACATGGAGGATGGTACCCTTCATCGTTTTCGTGCTGCAAATACAATTCTAGCCACCGGAGTAAGAACCTCTCTGTGTCTCTGTGTTAAGTACTGATTGTTTGATTTTGATTTACGGAATATCCATAGCCATTTCTTTGTTTTCATCTCAACAAGGTTATGGTAGAGCCTACTTCTCAGCAACTTCAGCTCACACATGTACTGGTGATGGCAACGCTATGGTTGCACGTGCCGAATTACCCCTTCAGGTCAGTCTTCTGTGGCCGAAACCTGGTTGTTTTAACTACTTTACTGTATGTTCTGACTATCCTTGTCCAATTTGTACTACAGGATCTTCAGTTTGTGCAGTTCCATCCTACAGGAATTTACGGTGCTGGATGCCTGATAACAGAAGGTTCTGTTATTGTAACTTGTTTTTGTTTTGTTTGGACACATAAATGACATGCTTAAAAACTCCTGTGTTTGCACTAAATCGCACGTCCTTAATTGGATTCAGAAATTCCTATGGCATTGGTATTTTTTTGTTCAGGTTCCCGAGGTGAAGGTGGTATTCTTCGGAATAGTGAAGGTGAGAGATTTATGGAATGATATGCTCCAACTGCTAAAGATCTTGCATCTCGTGATGTTGTTTCGAGATCGATGACAATGGAAATTAGGGAGGGCCGTGGTGTAGGTATGTCTATATTCTCATTTTTAGGCTTAAGCCAGCAACCTGGATTTTTGTTTCTCATAGTTTCTTGATGTTCACTTTGTCTCAGGACCGCTGAAGGACCATATCTACCTGCACCTCAACCATCTTCCTCCAGAAGTTCTCAAGGAAAGGCTTCCTGTTATATCTGAAACTGCTGCGATTTTTGCTGGTGTTGATGTCACCAAAGAGCCGATTCTTGTTTTGCCTACTGTGCACTATAACATGGGTGGTATCCCGACAAATTATCATGGGGAGGTATGCTTTGAATAGACAATACTAGCATTACTATGGACATCTGACTTGAGCAAATACTTGTTTATATCTGATGTCTGCCTTGCTGTTTTGCACATTAGGTGCTGCATATCAAGGGTGGTGATCCAGATGCAGTTGTTCCTGGTCTCATGGCTGCTGGGGAAGCTGCTTGTGCATCCGTTCACGGCGCTAACAGGCTTGGTGCAAATTCACTTCTTGATATAGTTGTATTTGGCAGAGCTTGTGCGAACAGGGCTGCTGAGATATCCAAACCAGGCAAGTTCATGTTTTGCTGAATAGTGTTTTGTTATTGACTTTACTATTTGTACCTTATTTCCTTGTTGCACCACATTCTAGGAGAGAAGCAGAAACCTCTTGGAAAAGGTGTCGGAGAAAATACTATTGCTTGGTTGGATAAGTTGAGGAATGCAAATGGATCTTTACCTACTTCAAATATTCGTCTCAACATGCAACGGGTTATGCAAAACAATGCTGCAGTTTTCCGCACAGAAGAAACTCTTGAGGAAGGTATGAATATATATGTAGAGTTGCCCTCAATTTTTCTATGTTAATCATCAGAATAGCTATCAGTAGTAGGGAGCAAGCATGCCAGATTTCATGCAAGAAATTTGAAGACTGTATGTATGACATATGACTATTTTGTCTTATTAGGCTGTGAACTGATTAGCAAAGCATGGGAGAGTTTCCATGATGTCAAGATCATTGACAGAAGTCTCATATGGTAGACTTTTCACCAGTAAACAGTGTGTCATCTTCAGTTTATACGTTTTTCACTTACAGGTCATATTTCTCTTTGATCTCCACAGGAATTCAGACTTGATTGAGACCATAGAATTGGAAAACCTGCTAATAAATGCATGCATAACCATGTATTCAGCAGAGGCTCGCAAAGAGAGTAGGGGAGCTCATGCCCGTGAAGATTTTTCGGTTTGTTTCCCTTTTTATTGCCTTGTGCTCTCTTACTTGCACATCATATGATCATTTCTGGTAATGTTCCCTTTCCCCTTGTTGCTGCAGACAAGAGATGATGAGAACTGGATGAAGCACACCCTAGGGTTAGTGTCTTATCTTTGTTATCCCTTCAATTCTAGTTTGAGTTATTATTGGGTGGCTGATTTAATCTAATGAATGAATATGGAATTTGACAAAATTATACTCTTATAGGTATTGGGAGAACGAGAAGGTTAGACTAGCCTACAGGCCTGTTCACATGAATACCTTGGACGATGAAGTTTAGGTGCTGTTTGGTTGTATCTAATGTAACGCTAACGTAAATGAAACACAGCTACATTCGTTCCCGGCGGGAAGTAAATTTGAACTACTTCTGTTTACGTTTGCGTTACTGGGCGATGAACCAAACAGCACGTTAGTCTTTCCCACCGAAAGCACGTGTTTACTAATCTAATGGGAACATGCCTGCTAATGTTCTGGCTCGTCCCAGAAAGATATACCACACAACTGATGGTGTATCTTCTTTCGGGTTAAAAAACTAATAAGCCAGGGACCCTGTATTGGTTGTGTCCTCTCTGATTGTAAGAATTGTACTTAAATTGCCAACACCGGAGAGGTTTTGCCAATCTCCCTGCTGCATATATTTGGTTCTTAACCTTGTTACCTTATGGAAGAAATGAAGGAAACAGGTTGCAACGGCAAGCCTAGTGCCCGGACGTCCGGGCCTAGGCCTGTGTCCGGACACGACTCCCATTCGACGCACCCGCCGTGCCCCCTCACGTAGGCTGCGCCCGCGCAACAGGAGAGCGTCTGCCATGCCCACGTCACCATACGTTTGTGCCCCCTGCTTCCAAACTGTGATGTACGCAGTCCCCTTCGCCCGGGGGTTGACCTAGGGGGTATGCCGGGTGGTCCCCGGCATACTCTGGGCTCAAGTAACAGGTATGGTATATACGGAGAAGTATTGGCTGACGCTTCACCGCTTCAGAACGTAAACGTAGTCTGCATGGCTGCATGCACGCAAGGCAAGGCATGTCCCCCAGTCTCCGCTTGGATTCCCATGCGGCCATGCCGCACTGCGTATGTGTGCCATGCGCCTCTAGGCAGCTGGCTGCTGCAGTCTCACGCCATGAGGACCAAATCAATTGTGCAGAGCCGCAGAGTCCCAGACTGAGCCACAGGCCATCAGATTTGTTGCCCAGCCGCGCTGTGTTTGAATCATCTAATTTTGTAGATGAAAAACTTACATACATAATTGTTCATCAATAATTATTTGTTTATCAAGGGAGATTAGGCAAGATCACTGAGAGCTAGATTAGAGATTGGTTCCTAGTTTGCCCAAGATTAATATTAGAAGACATGTCACACACACACAAAACTAGCTCTTTGCTTGCATTATGTTGATAAATTGGTAAGACCATACGAACATTTCATTGGAATTGTTCATATAGATGACACTACGTATAGTCACATTTATTGAGCGGGATATTTTCTTAGAAGTGGATGAAGATGAGATAATCGAGACACTCATGTCCTTTAGAAAGCAGTGGCTAAGAACTCGGATGATTAAGTCTCTTTATGTCAATATATTTCAAACTATCAATATTGCATTTGAACTATTTATATTGTAATTTGGTAAATTTAAGATTTAATATGTTATTTAGTGCTTGCATAACAAATTATGTTGTGAATTTACAATTGTTTACCGATTTGGTAGGTTTTTACCAAATTGCATGTGAAAATTTTTGTGTGGCATACCCTATGCAAAAAATCCTAGGTCCGCCACTGCCTCCGCCTAGTGCCTCCCGCTCTAGAGGCAGCGTCCGTTCATATGGAGCTCCCTCGCTTGCCCGACGCACGCAGCTCCCGCGCCCATCGCAGTGGCGGACCCAGAAATTTTCTAGAGCCTGGGCGAACATAAGAATGAAGAACAAGTTCACATAAACATATCGACTATTGATATAAAATAAAAAATATGGTTTTACCAGCTCCTATTCATTTTAAGAAAAAAGGCAAAAATGGTTACTTGTTACAATGCTTGAAGGAGACACAGCTGGAGCCGGAGCCGGACAGGCCACCAATCATGGAGCAAGGAAAAGGAGATATCACCAATTATCTCAGTAATTATGACAATAAAATAAATTGTACATTAACAAATTGCTACCAAAAGTCTAATATAGACTATGTAAGCTCACAGGTATGCGCTAGATACATTTTTAAACGTGTTTCTGAGACCGTCGAAGAATGGTAATTTAACTATGAGTAAAAATAAAACAAATAATTATGAATTACTACATGGTAGTATCCGAGAGTACTATCGGCTGCTTGTTTTGTCGCTCTGTGAGACTTGAGAACCAACGAAGTGATTGATTATGTAGCAGGTAGTGATCGACTTGCTAACCAAGACGCTGCATTCTCCAGAGCTGCGGTGCTGCACTGGCTCTGCTTTCCTGTGTCAGGTGGTCGCCGACTCACCGTAGAGAGCCCGGGCAGGTGCCCAGGGTCGGCGGACCCCGACCCTGGGTCTGCCTATGGTCTATCGCCCATCATCACTCGTTGGTACGGATGCTCTGTCGACTCCGGGAGAGACAATACAACAAAAGATGAGAGAAGATATGTAATACCCAATCTACTTTCAAAACATTTAAATATAACGGTTGCAACTTACGTCTAAAGGCAGTTGTAATACTTAAACATGTTTATGAAACACTTAAAAAACACACTTGAAAACCATTGCAACCATACGCAACATCCAAATAAAACACATGCAATATATGTGTGAAACATATACAACATCTAGATAAACACAAATGCAACGTGCATCCAGAAAATAAAGATGAAACATACCGTTGAAACATCTGAAACACTGGAAACATACTCTTACAACATGCCTCTGAAACAATTGCAATGTATACAATATGTGCAACATCCCCCAATCTACTTTTACAACATTCATATGAAACAAATGCAACAAACCTAACTCTTTGAAACATACAATTGCAACATAGGAGAGGGAGAGAGAGCCCGACACGGGGAGTGCCATGGTCGCTAGATCTGCGGGCATTGGGGGCTCCCGGTGGGGGGGAGGGGCGCTGCCGGAGTGGGGGAGGAGGACGCCAGTGGGGGAAGGAGGAACATAGGGGAGGGCGGAGGCTGTGCCGGTCGCCCATGCTGAAGCTATGCGTCCCTGTTGGGAATATGCCCTAGAGGTTATCATCGAGATGATTGTATTACCTTGTATCCATGACATTATGAGTCCATTGAATATCCATTAAAGACAACTTGTATCGATTAGCAATTATGTGAATTGTTTGTGAAACTCTTTTACTTGTATGGTTATTCTAGAATGGTCCCTGATCAGAGTTCATGTTAGGATGCACATGAATATTAGATCAACACATTATTAGTTGATGACTATGTTTCACAAGTCATAGACATAAAGATGTCAAACTAATAATGTGGGCACATGTGTGACATGTAGGCTGGATTGACCCAACGTGAGATGTTGTTATTGTCTCGATTCACATCATGTACGTTATGTCCTTAGACCTGAGATTGTTGTATGTACTCAAGATGCGAAATGACCTACTTAGAGACTATCAAACGCTACTCCGTAACTGGGTAGTTATAAAGGTGGTCTTCGGGTTTGTCAAGAAACTTGCTGTGAGACATAGACAATCAAGATGAAATTTGCCTCTCTCTATGTGAGAGAGATATTGATGGAACACTAATGATTGGATCAACAAATGCATGGCCGTGCTTAGGTTAAGTGTTAACCTATGAGTTGGACCAAATATCGTGTGGCAAAAGGAATAACATGTATATGGTTTGTGGTAGTTTGTCTGATATGATCTTTGCGTACACATAGGAATTGACACGTCTTACTAGAGACCACTATCAACTAATGGCCGAGTAGGAATACTCGGGCCACGTCTACGTGTGCATGAACCCATAGGGTCACACACTTAAGGGGCCGGAAACCCAAATTCAGGTTGGACCCGAATTTGACTAGGCTTAGGGTTTTCTAATTGGGCCTCCAACTTGGGGCTGGTTAGAGGCGCCTATATAAGAGAGGGAGAGGGTGCGGCCAGTGAGATCATGCCAATTTAGCAGTCACCGTCAACCCCCCACGTTCACGTCTACTGCTCCTCGCGGACCTAGCAGTCCGGAGGCGCAACGCTTCCTCCCCGTACGTGTGGGATACCTTGGAGGTGCTGCATCTGGAGCACAAGGACGAACCGCACGAGAGGGACGATCCGCAAGCGGAGGGTGGACGTGACGGACGACCACGCAACTGCACGGCACTGCTACGACGCGTTCGACTACATCGAGTCGCTTCCGCTGCACCTACGCGTCCAGTGGTAATTCCGTAATCTGTAACTAGCAGTAGATCCTGGTTTATGAGGTCGAAATTTTAATTTTATGGCTAGCGTAGCACCCTCATAACCCTACAGTCCCATGCCGGAGCAGGGACGCGTGCCTGCGCCAGGGACGCCGCCGGGGTCGCGCCTGTCCTCGCACCGGAGTTGAGGCCGGGGGTGGCCTCACTGTAAGGTCCAAAAAGGCTAGAGGGGGGGTGAATAGCCTATTTAAAAATCTACAAGCTTCACTAAACAACCACGTTAGTATAAAAGATGGCTAAGCTAAAACTAGCACTAGCTCTAACTAATTAAGCAAGCCACCTACACAAGTCTAGTACAAGGCTATCCACTAAACACAACAACAACAATTAGATACAAGAAGTAATACGAGAGAAGAGCTTCGAGTGATTATACCGCCGTGTAGAGATGAGAAGTACCAATCAATCAATCACACAAGAGAAATCCTCGGGAAGAGAATGACACAAGAATTTATCCCGAGGTTCACTTGCTTCCCGGCAAGCTACTCCTCGTTGTGGCGATACACCCACTTGTCGGTTCGCGAGCTAATCGACTATCAAGAGTCGAGCCCTCGGCGGGCACCGCACAACCGCACACAAGATGGGGATCCTCCAAGCCACGAGCTCCACTAGAGTATCCAATTCGCGAGCTCCCGCAGGGAAGGATCAAGAACCCCTTACAACACTTGGTGAAGGCTCCAGCAATCTCCAATTGCGAGCTCAATCACCTCCGCTGCTCCAAGCCGTCTACCGTGTCGGGAAACACGGAAGAGTAACAAGAAATCCGCAGCAACTCGAAGATCAAGTGCCTCTAGAATGCAACTCTCAAGCAATGCACTTGAATCTCACTCAATCTCACTCAAGATGTGCAATCAATCAAAGAGATGAGTGGAGGGGTTGTTCTCTAGCTCAAAGGATGTCTCTAGGTCTCAAAATGTGCAAGAGTTCCCCTCAAACCCCGGCCACCATCTATTTATAACGAAGGGGTACGCAGCTAGCCGTTACGAACGATGCAGCGAAAATCGCGCTGACCGGACGCTCCGGTCAGGGTGACCGGACGCGTCCGGTCACTACACGACAAACGTGAACAGTGCGCGTCAGAACTAGCCGTTGCCCTGACCGGACGCGCTCCTTCGATCGACCGGACGCGACAGTGCCAGCGTCCGGTCGCGTTCCAGTAAGCACCCGACGTGACCGGACGCGTCCGGTCGCACGTGACCGGACGCGCCAGCCGCGTCCGATCGTGCTTTGCTGCGCTCGGCCTCTCTGGACGCCTGACCGGACGCTCCGGTCCCGTGAGGCACCAGACGCGCCGGTCGCGCGCTTAACTTTTACGCCCAGTTGAACTGACCGGACGCGCTGGTCAGGCCAGTCCCGCGTCCGATCACAAACCTTAGCACCCGCGCCGCGATGAACTGACCGGACGCGTCCGGTCAAACCGAGACCGCGTCCGGTGCAGCGTCCGGTCAACACAGTGACCGCCGTTCGCCTCCGTTTCTTTTCCAACTTTCGGCGCAATAGAAAATAGGCGTTTCACTTCTCCAAAAAGCGCCGAATCCCGCCTCGCAAGCTCGGCGGGAGGGAGAGAAGAACCCAAACCCCTCTCTACCGCTTAAACTCCACCGCCTTCGCAAAAGTGCTAACACCACCAAGTGTACATCACCATGTGCATGTGTGTTAGCATTTCACAAATATTTTCCAAGGCGTTATGTTAGCTCTTTACTAGATCCTAATGCATATGCTCAAGACATTGATCTAGTGGCACTTGATACCCGAGCTAACCGTGATTGCCCCTCTTGATAGTCGGCTATGTATCCTAAACCCGGTCAATCACTTCTCTACTCATCTTAGACCGGCAAAAGGAAAACCCTATGGTTATACCTTTGCCTTGCGCTCTTAGATCCTTTTCCTCCACTTGATCATCAAGTCTATCATATTATGTGCATCTCCACCATGATCATCATTTCATGTCCATGCACCATTTCTTTGTGATCTAGTGGCCACCACTCCTTGCCACGTACACCTTCATCACATGTGTTGCTTTATGCCTTACTCAAAACACTTAACACATGGCATTAGCAACTTGGTGTCATTAATTACCAAAACCAAACTTAGGCTTTCAATCTCCCCCTTTTTGGTAATTGATGACAACCATCACAAAGATATGAAAAGAAATAAATTTTCAATTTCGATAGTATTAGCTCCCCCTACATATGTGCTACCATGAATTTGGTTCAATTGTGCACATATGTATGGATTCGAATTTTGGGAGAGTTACTACTATCAAATTGATGCTAAGGTATATAGAATGGACCTTTGAAGCGTGATACCAATCGGAGTTGCCTTTATATACCATCCTTAGCATCGATGTAGCTAGACACCACTTGTAATTCATCACTTGTAAAGATCACAAACACTAAAGTACCCCGTGAGATCAACATTAAAAGCAAAGGTGTCTAGATACCACTTGTGACGCTACTCTTAACAAAACATCATTCAAGTTCTAATTCTAGCAATCACCATATAAACATGAATATGAATTTAAGCTTTGCAATGCAACAATTCATCATGTTAATGCACATACAAATGCAATAAATAATTCATGAGCTTGCTCCCCCTACTTGTGTGCTCAATTTTAATTGATCCTTTTCCAATGTCTTATCTTGTGCTTTCTCTCCCCTTAGTACCTTTCTCTCCCCCTTAGTAACTTTTCTATCTTTGTGACTTTTCTCTCCCCCTTTGTCAACAATCACCAAAAAGGTGCCAATTTTAGTGAGAGTCAAGTCAATCAATATGAGGGAGTCCAAATTATGGTTCAATCTAGATCACTTGCCTAGAATATGTAATTCGGTTTGATCCAAGGACAAGCTTCTTCACACCTCATAAAGTATAAGGGTTATCTTGACCATGTTGAATTACACATCATGAGCTCATTTTCTAGATTCAACACTAGGTTTGCAAGCCCACAAACATGTTATATGCTACCACTAGATCAATCAAACATAGAAGCAATAGTGGTACCATATGTACATTAAACTCATTTGATTTTCATGAATGAGCCTATTTGATATGCAAATATGTCTATATGTTCTAAACATGTCCTTAGCAAAGTATGTATGATATGCCAAACAACTTTACCTTGCTATGTCGGAGGAGAGGCATGTCCTATAGGAATGTGGGGTTGCACTCATTTCAAGTTGGAGAAGTCAAGTATGTTCAATTCATTCTTCAACTTGTAAAATCTTTTCTCATCAAGTGGCTTTGTGAATATGTCGGCTAGTTGATCTTCGGTGCTAATGCTCTCAATGCTAATATCACCCTTTTGTTGATGGTCCCTTATGAAGTGATGCCTAATATCAATGTGCTTGGTTCTTGAATGTTGAACCGGATTTTGAGTCATCTTGATAGCACTTTCATTGTCACAAAACAATGGTACATTCTTGAACTTAATTCCAAAGTCATTCAAAGTGGCCTTCATCCAAAGCAATTGTGCACAACAACTACCAGCACTAATGTATTCGGCCTCGGCGGTAGATAGTGCAACACTATTTTGTTTCTTTGATGACCATGAAACAAGAGACCTTCCAAGCAATTGACAAGTGCCACTTGTGCTCATTCTATCAATCTTGCAACCACCATAGTCGGAGTCCGAATATCCAATCAACTCAAAATTAGACCCCTTGGGATACCATAATCCAACATCATGAGTGCCCTTAAGATATCTCAATATCCTCTTGGTTGCTTTCAAGTGACTTTCTCTAGGTGAAGCTTGATATCTTGCACACTTGCACACACTAAACATCACATCCGGCCTAGAAGCGGTGACATAGAGTAAACTTCCAATCATAGACCGGTATTGCTTTTGATCTACCATGTTACCACTAGCATCAACACCCAATTGATCATTTGTGCCCATTGGTGTACTCATTGGCTTAGCATCTTGCAATCCAAACTTCTTGATCATGTCCTTGATGTACTTGCCTTGACTTACAAAAGTGCCATTCTTCATTTGCTTGATTTGAAGTCCAAGGAAGTAACTAAGCTCTCCAATCATAGACATCTCAAACTCATTAGCCATCATATTTCCAAACTCTTCACAAAAGTCTTGATTGGTTGATCCAAAGATAATGTCATCCACATAGATTTGCAACACAAACAAGTCATTTCCAAGCTTCTTGGTGAAGAGAGTGGTGTCGACCTTTCCCATCTTGAACCCTTTAGAGAGAAGAAAATCCCTCAACCTCTCATACCATGCTCTAGGTGCTTGCTTCAAACCATACAATGCCTTCTTGAGCTTGTAAACATGGTTGGGCTTCTTGTCATCTTCAAAACCGGGAGGTTGCTCAACATAAACTTCCTCATTGATGTAGCCATTGAGAAATGCACTCTTGACATCCATTTGATAGAGCTTGATATTGTGTGCACAAGCATATGCTAATAAGATTCTAATTGCCTCCAATCTTGCAACCGGTGCATATGTCTCTCCAAAGTCAAGACCCTCAACTTGAGTGTATCCTTGTGCTACTAATCTTGCTTTGTTTCTCACAACCATGCCATCTTGATCTTGCTTATTTCTAAAGACCCACTTAGTACCAATCACATTGTAGTTCTTTGGCCTTTCAACAAGTTCCCAAACTTGATTTCTAATGAAGTTGTTTAGCTCATCATGCATGGCATTTACCCAATCGGAATCTTTCAAAGCATCTTCTATTTTCTTAGGTTCTTCAAGTGACACAAATGAGTAATGCTCACAAAAGGATGCTAGCCTTGATCTAGTTTGAACACCACTTTGAATTCCACCAATGATTTGGTCCAATGGATGATCTCTTGCAATACTAGTAGGTTGGAGTATTGGGAGTTGATTGCTTCCACTTGTTTGACCTTGAACTTGAGCTTCATCATGAGTACCACTAGAGCTTGCTTGATTTGTATCAATTTGCACACTTTGGTTGATCACATGAATATCATCATCATCATCAACTTGTCTTGGCCTAATATCACCAATGTCCATGTTCTTCATTGCATTTGACAATTGATCTCCTCTCACATCATCAAGGTTTTGAGCTTCATTTTGAGACCCTTAGGTTTCATCAAACTCAACATCATGAACTTCTTCCAAGGTGCCATTTATGAGATTCCAAACTCTATATGCTTTGCTTGTGGTAGAATAACCAAGTAAGAACCCTTCATCACATTTCTTTTCAAACTTGCTTAATCTAGTGCCTTTCTTGAGAATATAGCATTTGCAACCAAACACTTTAAAGTATGCAATGTTGGGCTTTCTTCCATTCAATAGCTCATATGGTGTCTTCCCAAGCTTTCCATGGCAATAGAGACAGTTGCTACAATAGCAAGCCGTGTTGATGGCTTCACTCCAAAATGAATGACTCACATTGTATTCACTAAGCATTGATCTAGCCATGTCAATCAAAGTTCTATTTTTCCTTTCAACTACACCATTTGATTGAGGAGTGTATGTTGGTGAGAATTGATGTCCAATACCGAGATCATCACATAAATCTTCAATTCTTGTGTTCTTGAACTCACTACCATTGTCACTTCTAATCTTCTTGATGGTGATTTCAAACTCATTTTGCACTCTTTTGACAAAAGACTTGAATAGACCATAAACATCACTCTTGTCATAGAGAAAGAACACCCAAGTGTATCTTGTGTAGTCATCCACTATCACAAAGCCATACTTGTTGCCACCAATGCTAGTATATGTTGTTGGCCCAAACAAGTCCATGTGCAATAGCTCAAATGCCTTTGATGTACTCATTTCACTCTTACTAGGATGTGTATTTCCAACTTGTTTGCCGGCTTGACAAGCACTACATGGTTTATCCTTTTCAAAAGTCACATCTTTCAAGCCTCTAACTAAGTCATGCCTCAAAAGTTTGTTCAATTGTTTCATTCCAACATGACCAAGCCTTCTATGCCACAACCATCCCATACTAGATTTGCTAAGCAAGCATGATGTCAATTGTGTCTCACTATCATTGAAGTCAACCAAATATAAGCTACCATGTCTAAATCCTTTGAATATCAAATTTGATCCATCAACACTAATGACTTCAACATCATCACTACCAAATATGCACTTGAAGCCAAGATCACAAAGTTGTGCCACCGATAAAAGATTGAAATCCAAGCTCTCAACTAGCAACACATTAGATATGCTCATGTCATTTGAGATAGCAATTTTACCAAGCCCCTTGACCTTGCCTTTCTTGTTGTTGCCGAAAGTGATAGCATCAAAACCACCATTTTGACTTGTATCAATTGATTTGAACATACAAGAATCCCCGGTCATATGTTGAGTGCACCCACTATCAAGCACCCAATGCCTTCCTCCGGCTTTGTAATTGACCTACAAGATAAGATCAATTCTTTTTAGGTACCCAAACTTGTTTGGGTCCTCCAAGGTTAGTGACCAAGCTCTTTGGTACCCAAATGGCTTTCTTCTTTGAGCCCATCCATGGTGCACCAATGAACTTAGCATGAACACCATTTGTACCCTTGGTAAGTATATAGAAAGAATCAAACTTAATTGAGGATACATTAGCATTGGATTTCTTGTTCATGCAATGTTGCTTTATGTGACCAACTTGCTTGCAACTTTTGCAATAGCTACCATTGTTCTTCACAAAACGAGTCTTGTGAGGAGCAAAAGCGGCCTTGCCTTTCTTGGGGTTATAGCCCAATCCCTCTTTGTAGAGAGAAGCTCTTTGGCTACCCAAGCACATAAGCAAGCGGTCCTCACCACCATAAGCCTTAGCTAAAGTGTGATTGAGCTCTTTTACCTCCTTCTTGAGATTTTTATTCTCAACTATAAGTGTGGAGTCACAAATGAAACCATCACTACTAGATGAGGATGATGTAGATGCGCTACATGAAGGGTTAGTGGTAGCAACAACAATAGGCTTATGACAAGATTCATCAATTATATCACAAGATATGCCTATGTTGCAAGTTTTAGCTTTCTCAACATTAGTTGGCATGTTTTCACATTTTTCAACTAGAGAGGAATGAGCTTCTTCAAGCTTAGTGTGAGACTTTTGAAGCTTCTTATGGTCTACCTTTAGACTCTCATAAGATGCTCTAAGCTCATCAAGTTCTTGCATAAGATTTTTCTTTTCCTTAAGCAAGCCCTTGCATTCCTTTCTAGATTCTTTATAATGTTGAGTGCAATCTTCTAGCATAGTGATTAGTTCATCTTTAGTGAATTCTTCTTCATCACTATCACTATCACTAGCATTATCATGATCACTCTCATCATCGGATGATACCTTAGCGGCCTTAGCCATGAAGCACGATGGAGTGTCGAAGAGGGAGACCTTCTCTTGGATAGCAATGCTAGCATGTCCCTTCTTCTTGCTCTTGTAGTCATCCTCATCATCACTTGAGGAATCATCACTATCCCATGTAGCAACATGAGAATCATTCTTCTTCTTATGAGAGCTCTCCTTCTTTTCTTGCTTCTTCTTTTGTTTCTTCCTTTCCTTCTTGATAGCATCTTCATCATCACTATCATAAGGACACTTTGCAATGAGATGGTCCTTGCTATGGCATCTAAAGCATCTCATGGTATGCTCATTCTTCTTAGATGTGTTCTTCCTCCTCCTTGCACGATAGCCTTTCTTCTTCATGAACTTGCCAAATTGCTTGACAAAGAGAGCTATCTTCTCATCAATGTCGTCACTATCACAAGAGCTTGAGTCTTCTTCACTTGATGATTCAATCTTGGATTTGCCCTTGGATGTGGTGGCTTTGAATGCCACACTCTTCTTCTTTTCATCATCTTTCTTCTCATTCTCCTTCTTCTTCTTCTTGACCAACTCATCCTTCTCATCATCTTCTCTATATGAATCATCGGTCATTACTTCTTGAAATATTTGTTGAGGAGTTGAATCCTTCAATGTAGTCCTCACTAGCACGGTGATCAATGTATCAAACCTCTTCGGCAAGCTTCTCAAGAACTTCATAGAGAATTGATTGTCCTTGACCTCCTCACCAAGTGCCTTGAGCTCATTCACAATGACTTGCAATCTATGAAACATTTCCGGTACACTCTCATCTTCTTGCATCTTGAAGCTAGAAAACTTTTCTTGCAAGATATATGCTTTAGCGGTCTTTGTGCCTTCGGTGCCCTCAAATGTTTCTTCTAGCTTGGCCCAAGCATCATGTGCAACTTCTATGTTCTTCACTTGCTCAAATGTCTTGTCATCTAATGCCTCATGAAGAGCACTAATGGCAATATCATTGCATTGGAGCTTCTTCTCTTCCACCGGTGTAGGAGCTTCCGGATTAGCAACCTCAAATTTTGTTTCGGTGACTTTCCACACTTCTCTATTGATTGACTTGAGGTGTGCGGTCATCTTAACCTTCCAATATGCATAATTTGTGCCATCAAAGTGAGGTGCCTTCTTGGTGTTGTTGATGTGCAGACTTAATTGAGCCATTTCTTCTTCACCGTAGGTTGTTAAGCCTCAAACAAACGGTGCCTCGGCTCCGATACCACTTGTAAGGTCCAAAAAGGCTAGAGGGGGGGTGAATAGCCTATTTAAAAATCTACAAGCTTCACTAAACAACCACGTTAGTATAAAAGATGGCTAAGCTAAAACTAGCACTAGCTCTAACTAATTAAGCAAGCCACCTACACAAGTCTAGTACAAGGCTATCCACTAAACACAACAACAACAATTAGATACAAGAAGTAATACGAGAGAAGATCTTCGAGTGATTATACCGCCGTGTAGAGATGAGAAGTACCAATCAATCAATCACACAAGAGAAATCCTCGGGAAGAGAATGACACAAGAATTTATCCCGAGGTTCACTTGCTTCCCGGCAAGCTACTCCTCGTTGTGGCGATACACCCACTTGTCGGTTCGCGAGCTAATCGACTATCAAGAGTCGAGCCCTCGGCGGGCACCGCACAACCGCACACAAGATGGGGATCCTCCAAGCCACGAGCTCCACTAGAGTATCCAATTCACGAGCTCCCGCGGGAAAGGATCAAGAACCCCTTACAACACTTGGTGAAGGCTCCAACAATCTCCAATTGCGAGCTCAATCACCTCCGCTGCTCCAAGCCGTCTACCGTGTCGGGAAACACGGAAGAGTAACAAGAAATCCGCAGCAACTCGAAGATCAAGTGCCTCTAGAATGCAACTCTCAAGCAATGCACTTGAATCTCACTCAATCTCACTCAAGATGTGCAATCAATCAAAGAGATGAGTGGAGGGGTTGTTCTCTAGCTCAAAGGATGTCTCTAGGTCTCAAAATGTGCAAGAGTTCCCCTCAAACCCCGGCCACCATCTATTTATAACGAAGGGGTACGCAGCTAGCCGTTACGAACGACGCAGCGAAAATCGCGCTGACCGGACGCTCCGGTCAGGGTGACCGGACGCGTCCGGTCACTACACGACAAACGTGAACAGTGCGCGTCAGAACTAGCCGTTGCCCTGACCGGACGCGCTCCTTCGATCGACCGGACGCGACAGTGCCAGCGTCCGGTCGCGTTCCAGTAAGCACCCGACGCGACCGGACGCGTCCGGTCGCACGTGACCGGACGCGCCAGCCGCGTCCGATCGTGCTTTGCTGCGCTCGGCCTCTCTGGACGCCTGACCGGACGCTCCGGTCCCGTGAGGCACCGGACGCGCCGGTCGCGCGCTTAACTTTTACGCCCAGTTGAACTGACCGGACGCGCTGGTCAGGCCAGTCCCGCGTCCGGTCACAAACCTTAGCACCCGCGCCGCGATGAACTGACCGGACACGTCCGGTCAAACCGAGACCGCGTCCGGTGCAGCGTCCGGTCAACACAGTGACCGCCGTTCGCCTCCGTTTCTTTTCTAACTTTCGGCGCAATAGAAAATAGGCGTTTCACTTCTCCAAAAAGCGCCGAATCCCGCCTCGCAAGCTCGGCGGGAGGGAGAGGGGAACCCAAACCCCTCTCTACCGCTTAAACTCCACCGCCTTCGCAAAAATGCTAACACCACCAAGTGTACATCACCATGTGCATGTGTGTTAGCATTTCACAAATATTTTCCAAGGCGTTATGTTAGCTCTTTACTAGATCCTAATGCATATGCTCAAGAGACATTGATCTAGTGGCACTTGATACCCGAGCTAACCGTGATTGCCCCTCTTGATAGTCGGCTATGTATCCTAAACCCGGTCAATCACTTCTCTACTCATCTTAGACCGGCAAAAGGAAAACCCTATGGTTATACCTTTGCCTTGCGCTCTTAGATCCTTTTCCTCCACTTGATCATCAAGTCTATCATATTATGTGCATCTCCACCATGATCATCATTTCATGTCCATGCACCATTTCGTTGTGATCTAGTGGCCACCACTCCTTGCCACGTACACCTTCATCACATGTGTTGCTTTATGCCTAACTCAAAACACTTAACACATGGCATTAGCAACTTGGTGTCATTAATTACCAAAACCAAACTTGGGCTTTCACTCACGGAGAAGAGGAAGGGGGTCGTCGGGGTTAGCCGCGTGGGTCAGAACTCGTGCTCACGCCGGGGACCTCGCCGCGCCGAAGCACGAGGAGGGAGACGAAGGTAGCGGGGCGCGCGGCTTCGTGCGACGTGCGTGGGGGTGTGGCGCAGGGGGGAGAGGAGCGTTGAGGCATGGGTGCGGTGGGTGTGGAGATGACACGTTGGGGGAAGGGGCGCGGGAGGAATGAGTGAGTGCGAAAATAAACGAACGACATCCGTCTGGGATGTATCATTATCGAGGTTGCAATTGTTTTTTTTACACCAATAAAATATTAGTCGTGCAACCTTTTCATAAATGTTCTTAGTGAGTTGCACAAACAATTATGGAACAGACACTTGTTTAGTGGAATCGACACTTGTTTAGGTTCATTCGGTTAGCATGGAACGGAGCTAAGAACTATTCCAGCTTATCAACATTATATAAATTAGTGAACCATTCCATAAGATGCTAAATCAAATAGAACGGATCTATGAACTATTCTAGCTTATCAACATTATACAAACTAGTGGACCGTTCCAACTGCGATTCGTTCGAGGCACTCATTCCTAAGTAACCGAACGAGCCCTTATGACGCTGAATCAGATAGCTACAAGCTCATGATCAGAAATGTTTCATGTTCTTGATTACGCTTTCGAACAGAGTGGGTTGGTCTGTCTCATGCAAGCACAGCTGCAGCCCGGAGTGTGGGTACTTGCCGATTTCCTTGAACTCGTCGCTGAGGACGCGTGCCTCCCTCGATCCCAGGTCGATCTGGACAAGCCCCACTCCCCCCACCTGCAGCATCACGGCGCCGCTCCGCTCGCCGAACCGCAACAACCGGACGGCGCAGCCCGGACGCTGCCTGGCGATGGCGTGCCTCTGGACCACCACCTGCAGGGTCCACCTCGCCGCCGGCGCGGACGCCGACAGCGACCACATGCTTATGCCACCTGACCTGGCGACGAGCAGGCTCAGTCTTCCATCCGCTGAGGAAGCCAGGAGCCCCTTGTCCGTGTGTTTGGGGCACCTCGCCACCTGGCTAAAGCATCGGGGTGGCAATTCGATGACCGTGGCGCTTGCCGTGCTGACGTCCAGGGCGACGATGCACTGTTCCTTGCACAGCCAGTGGACGGTGGTGCCTCCGAGGACAAGCGGCGGGGAGCAACGGTTCGGGATGGTGCTGATGAAGTTGGGCGGGAGGCGGGTGTGGACGACGTCGCCCCAATCTCCGCGCTCCGACGAGAAGATCCTCGTCACCAGGTTCGTGTCGGCGACGAGGAGCTCGAAGGAGCGGCCGGCGTCGCCGACGGCGAGCAAGGTTCGTGGGTACATAGCAGAGATGTTAGGGGAACGGACGCGGGTCACGCGGCCGGTAAGGGTGTTGATGACGCGCAGCTCAGCGGAGATGGTACTGCGTCGGTGGAGGACGACGAGACAGCCGCGCGAGACCATGGGCTCCAGCCAGCCCAGACATTCGGTTTCGAAGGTGAAGGGAAGGCGTTGCTCCTGGAAGAAAGCATCACGAGGCCATGAGCAGAACATGCAGGAAGCGCCGAGGAGGAGGTCAGGGTCGAAGCCGCTGCCGCCGCCACCGGTGGCGCTGACCGCGTGGCGGCGGCGGAAGTCCGGGCTGAGGATGGCCCAGCGGATGGGCTTGGAGGTCGCGGCGGCGCGGACGATAGTTTTGGCGTCCGAGCGCGCGAAGATCTCGATGAGGATATCGTCGGGGATGTGCGGCGGCTCTGAATCGACGCCCGTCGTCGTCCCGTGGCGGCATGTGCCGACGCGTCGGCGCCGTTGCGCCGAGGACATGGCTGCTGGCTCTGGCTGGCTTGTCGAAGCTGTAGTAAGCCCGCCGAGCTTTTATACGGGTTTGTTGGCTGCCGTCGCAAACTATATATGCACGCGCGACGGCGCGAGGTCCTGGCCTCCGTGCTCGCATCGAGTCGAGGTAGAAGAACTCGATCTCATCCCGTTCCTGTTCGAAATTAGTTGTGCTCAGTAATTTTAGAATTAAAAATAAAGATATGCACCCTCTGTTCTAAATTAGAAGATGTTTTAATTTTTTTAAATATATTATTTTAGCCGTATCTCTAGATACAGTATGTATTTAGCTATGCTTGTATCAAAACATCTTGTAATTTAGAAAACAGTGGGAATAATAAGAGGATACGTAAGGACTCACATACCGCTGTTAAAGCATATAACTCTTCGAGGGGGAAAAAGAGTCTAATCAAAGTGTTTAATAGTAATAATGAAATTTAAGGAAACATGTGGTAAATTTTATTAAACCCTAATATCCCCCTTATGTTTGTACGTAGGGATTAGGGAATAGTACTAATTAACAGCTGATAATATATTCACAAATAAACATGTTCCATACCATCAGATGCTGTCCCTCTACTCATAAAAAACATGTTTTTTCGGTATAAGATTTAGTTATTACTTAAAGACTAACATACATCAATGATCTTCAAATTATGTAGCTTGAGAACATTTAAATTGTATGTAGTATTGCAAAATACTTGCAAAACTAAATACAATTTAAAAGATGCTAATAATATATTCTGTAGAAATTACTGATCAAAGATATACATCAAATAGGAAAAAACTAAAATTTAAAAGATGCTAATAATATATTATGTAGAAATTACTGATCAAATATGTATACATCAAATAGGCAAAAACTATACAGAATCATATGCAACAAGTTTTTTTTTAACAAATACTCTAGTAGATCTAAGTATTAAACCCCAGCCGGTTAAAATTTTTCACCCAACCAAACACTACACATAATAAGATACTACAAATTCGAAAAAGAAAACTACAGAATTATTAGATAGGTTCCATGGTTTTGACAAATCCGTCTCGTGCAAACACACCTGAAAGAGGCGGAAGTCCATATGGTCGATGACGGCGCGACGGATGACGGGCTTGGACGTGGCGGCGCAGTGGACGACGTCGTGAGGTCGCCAGTGCGCGCGAGGATCGCTATGAGAAAGATCGACGGGATGGATGGCGCCAGCGATGCGCCCACCCTCGCCGTCGTCGTCCTATGACGCGGCGGCGCTTGGTCGATCGACGACATTCCGGGATTGCTCAGGCTTTTCTCCACCTGCAAGGGGGGCGGGTCGACCCGTTGTCAAATGCGATCCGCTCCTGGTTTCGGCGCCCGGTTCGGAGCGGGTCGACCCCGATACGAAGAGGGTCCAAAGGGTCGAACCCCCGGTGACCCCAATCGACCCTAAGGGTCGAACCGTCTGCAACGCCGCCACCGCTCCGGCCCTCCCGTCGCTCGCGGCCTGGGGCTCCTTGGCCCTCCGCCGCCGTGAGTTCGGCAGCCCCACGGCGCGGCTCCTCCCTCGCTGCAGCGCCCCCTGCGGCTCAGCTCCTGCCTCCCTGCAGCGTGCCATGCGGCGCGGCTCCTTCCTCCCCATGGTGCGCCCCGCGGCTCGTCCCTCCCCGTCGCCGCCGCCGCCGCCGTCGAGACCCCCCTCCGCCGCCACTCCTCCCGGCGAGTCCCACGCTGGTACGATCGAATTGCTTCCTCCTCTCGTGATTGGAATCTTGGAAGACCTGATGTTGTGCTACTGCCCAAAAATAGTTCAACATTGGAAATAGCTTCTTCAGTGCTGCAGAGTCTGGATTCTAAGATATTGAAATCACGTGAAGAGAAAATTCTGTAGACATAATAATAACTTGTCATTGCCGTGGAGTGTTTCTTCAGCATCAGTTTTTCTTGTGTCAATGGACATTGCTAATCGACAATGTCATACTCCAAGCTAAAGAGATCTTCCATCTTGTTCTCAATTGACACAATCAAGTCTTTTCCTTCTGAAAGCAAGAAGACAGAGTTCCTGCAGCACTGAAGAATTTACAGGCTCATTCCATTGTATCACTCATAGTAATTCTGGACTAAACGCTATCAACTCTAATCAGAGCAGCCAACTACAAGCACTTTTTTTTTCTAGAAATGTCGAATTATAGACCAATTAATTATATGACTGACAATAACTAAGCATCTCGACCTGGCACAGTTCAGCGTTAATTTTCTTAATGGTTGAGCTCTGACAAACATGCCACTGAATTTGGTACAACAGTATCAGCTTATTTTTTTTTCTACATTTAACTGTAGATATCATGGATGAGACGATCCGCGCAGCCAAGGTGCGTCGGACCGCCACAACTACCGCCGAGGAGACCCAAAATGAGACTTTGTTGCCGTTTTCCAGGGAATATATACCTTCACCACAGAGCTCTACACCGTCGTCTACTGGGAGTCAGTAATGATCTTCAAACTCGGAGAAGCACGGAGCTTGATAGGTATTTGGACGAGGATCCAGTTCGAGCTCAAGAAATTGACATAATAAATTGGTGGATGGGTAATGCGTCAAAGTATCCGACCCTTTCTTGTATAGCCCGAGATTTGCTTGCTGTTTCAGCCTCGTCTGTACCATCAGAATCAGCTTTTAGCATGGCAAAAAGAACCATAAATGATTTTCGAAGTAGCCTGACCCCTGAGACATTAGAAGCGCTTATATGTACCCAAGACTGGTATAGGGCAGAAGGTAAACCTCTTTTCTGTGATATATATATAGGTTCAACACATTTTTAATTAGTTCTTCATCTACTGCAACTTAAACTTTGCAAATTGGTATATAGGTTCTACGCAGTTTTCTACTGCAGCAGTTGATGATTTCATTATGGAAGAGGATGAAGCATGAAATTCACAGGTAATATGCTTGTAATCTACTCCTAATTTTCCTTCATATGGAATTGCTCATATAGTTATGTACTTATGTGACTGATTATCATCCTTCTACTTCCTAATTTTTCATCTTTATGTTATTGCCATCCTTACTTGCCACTGTCAAGATGACAATCATTTGATGCTCTGTGAACCTGTTTGCAGCACTTTTACAAACTAACGGTGTAAAATGAAATGATAAGTTTTGAGCGAAATTACAGAAAAAAATGTTACTTTACCATGTCTTATACTGTAGGGAGCTGAGCAGTAGTTTTGTAATTGTTTCATTATGATCATGAGCTTTAATGATACATAGTACCACCTGTTTTCAACTTTTCATACATTTTTTTGCTTTCACCTTGGTTATGAGATTATAACTGTACTACTACTATCATGAATTTACTAACTCAATTGTATGTAGTGTTATGCAGCTTGGTATGCACATGTTCCAGGACTTGAGATTCTCACACCATACTTTTCAGAAGATGCCCGAGGCTTGCTCAAAGCTGCTACTGCTATATTAGGGATCCTGATCCTGTTATTTTCCTGGAAAATGAATTGTTGTATGTCAGTCTGATCCTGTTGAATCATTTTGCTAGCCACCTATCATTTTGAAGTTGTCTAAATTATTTCGAGGATGAAATGTTCTCAAGGTCATGTAAATGATATGTTTATTGCCCTCCCTGCAATGGAAATACACTTTCTGTACTGAATGTTCTGAAGTATTAAGATAGCTTATCTATGTTCTGAACTATCTGCTGTAATGAATCCTAAACTCTGTTGTAATGAAGGGTCTACCCCCAAGGCTACTTTATTAAGATTGCTGGTCCATGTTCTAAGCTATTTTCTGTAAATTAAATAGGTTTTGTAATTTGTTTCTTTTTGTTTCCCTTGATGGTGATAAGACATGATAGTTCATGGCTATTAAGCTTGCTTCCTGGCCTGTTTCATCTGATCATCCGCATGTTGGCGACGAAACAGCGGCCAGCAGCAGTGAACTACACGTACCTAAGCAGCAGCGATACGTACACGTAGGTGAGCAGCAGGGACGTGTACCGTGTACGGTTCGACCCCCGGCTAACCACGGATCGTGCGGGCCAGGCGTGGGCACGGAAAGGTTCGACCCGTGAACCTCATTTGCCGCAGATGGGGCGCGAGGTCAGGATTAGGATCGCTCCTAACCGCCCCGTTCGCAGGTAGAGGCTTTTCCGCTCGTGGAAAGCTCGCGCGCGTCAGTGCTGGCGGGCGGCTAGCTTGCCTTGTATAGTACCCGCTTCCGGGAATCAATCAGGGTTAGGCTTCGCGTGTGCTTGTTGAACTCTGGAGCCTCTTGGGACTCGGTCGGTAACGTGACAGTGCAACGAGTCCAGACTCGAGACGGATCAGGGGAAACGCAGGGCCGGCTTTGTCAGACCCCACGCCAGATCGGCACGAGTGCACGCCATGCACCGTGGCTGCGGCTGCGGCTGCGCGCTTTATCAGCTATCACGATGAATCCGATTCGGTGGCGCGGAAGCAACACGCGCCGACGCGTGCAGGACCCCAGAGCTACTTGTAGGGATGAAAACGATCGGAAACGATCGATAGGAGGCCAAATCACTTTCGTTTTCACATCTTTTTCTCGAAAATGAAATCGATACGATATTATCGGAAACGAATACGGCGCCGATATTCCGGTAATTTCGAAAACGATAGTAATCAATCGGAAAAATACATCGATAACGATCGGAATGTATGAGAACGGTATCTAAAAAACGATAAACACACCAAACTATAGAACATGAGAAGATCCATATAAGTCAACCTATCTCACATGACAATAGTAAATAAAGCCACAATTGACAAGATCACAAGCTGAAACCACACAATTCACACAATCTTAGGTCTCAAATAGTGGCAAACCACGCAATAGTATGACAATTCTTGACAAAGATACAAATAAACGATCATAATCTAAGTTGACTCGACATAAATAGTGATCAAAACATGAATTATTATAGTTTCTTTTTCAGTGGAGGCTGTAGCCAATAGGTTTCTTAAAGATGAACGTTAGGCATGTCATCATCGTCCCCGGCCACATCTTTCCATCCATATTATGAGTATTCATCCTACATAGTTTGTGATGGATACATACATATGTTAGTTCTCATACAAGGTAACTGTAGATGAGTTAGTAACAAGCATCATATTAATGTACGGAGATATGTAAGGCTCGTAGCAATAGATGTATTAGCGCAATAGTGCTAATAAGAAATAAAAATCTGAGAAACACATAGCTAATAAGAAGCAAACACAATATATGTATGTGTCGCAGGTAGCAGCCAACACATCATATACAAGGTAAAGGCTAGAAAAAAAAATCTCGAGTGTTGATTGCCTTCTTGTTATACACATGAAATACTTCCGTTAGATAGTTCCTTTCCAAAAATTATTTGCCTTGTGTGTAGATGTGATCCTTTCAAAAAAAATTGTCTTATGTGCTTGCAGCTTGCGTGTACAAATGTGATCATTTCCAAAAAAATTGTCTTGTGTGCTTGCGTGTGTAATGCATTGTATATCTATAAATAAATGAGGATTCATTAGTTAAAGGCCTTTGAATCGGTAATTACCGACGGTAAATTACCGGTTAAATACGGGAATCTTCGAAAACGATCGGAAGAGGGCAAAATCATTTTCGCTTTCGTTTCCGATTATTTTTACCGTTATCATTTTTGTTTTTTCGGTTACCGCTATCATTTTCGTTTAGGCATAAAAATCGGAAAAAACTCGAAAACGATTTCGGAAAATCGGAGATTATCATTTTCGTTTTCATCCCTAGCTACTTGTGGGGGATTAAAACAGATAGGAACGAGCAGAAAAAAAAATCGTCTTCTAGTTTTCGTTTTTTTTGCGAATATGTTTTGGTTTCTACTACATTTAATCACTGAATGAAAACGGATAAAAACCTTATATGCTTCCATCAAGGATGAAGCCTTGGTGAAAACTTTCTAATGTTTATTTGCTTCTTTCAGGAATTATGTTTTTGACTCTTACTAGCAAACATGCCCGTGCGTTGCAACGGGATCCAATACGCAGTGAGTTATAGCACGGGTCATGAGTTCGAGTCAAAAATTAAGCTAACTTAGTGGTAAAAATTTTTGTTTCTTAAGGAGTCAAAGATTAAAATGGTTGTGTTCTCTTATTTATTCTTTGTTTTTACTCTTATTATATTTACTAGTAAAGATACCCGTGCGTTGCAACGAGAGAAAATACTATTAAACATTCATGCAAAACGATAACGTGAATGGTACATATCTTATGTTTTATGCTTTTATAAATTATTTTATGATGACCGTCACATCCATAATATAAAGTTAATGCTGTCAATAAATAACAATGTCCTATTAAACATGTATCGAATTAAAATACAGCTTGTCATATTTTTTCCTTTCGTTGCAAAGTGCATAGTTATTTAGATATAAATATATCATAAATTTATTTTTTTCATACTACACATGTGTTTCTTTGACTCAGACCTTTGTAGCTTTTTTGACGCGTCATATCAACCTCCATAACTTTTTTGTCGATGTGTCAAGGATTTGTTTGTCCGCCAATAATTATGACGGGAGTTGATTTTTCACACAGCAGCCCTTATCAAGAATTACACAAATACATTTGTTTAGATTACATAAATCTATATTTTAATAAAAAAAGTTTTTTGGGACATTAATAAAAAAAAGTACAATCTAACAAGATTTATAAAATTTATGGATAGATCACATTTTTATGAAGCTAAAACTGGTTTGGTATTTTTCTGAGTTTTTACGAATTTTGCAAGATCTCTATTTTTTTATAGAAAAAGAGAAAAACGAAAGAAAATGAAAAAGGCTTGCATGGGCTTCCAGTCCACAATGAAGCTAGCCTAACTCGAAGGATTCAGACCCGATCGAAAAAGAAGTCCATCAGAAACCTAGATATATTTTAAAAATTATTAATGCCCTTCCACTTATTTTCTCTCTGGCATCTTTACATCCGTTGAAGGTTGCCGCTGTCATAGAAAAGGCAAATGCCATCCGACAGGTTGTCTCTCTGCGCTTAACTTCGGCTTCATTTGCGACAAGTTAGCTTCCATTTTGATGTTAATGTTGGCCTTTTGCCGATCTCTCTTGTTCATCATATGTAACAGGCAGTGGGAAGTGACGATGAAGACGCAGATAGTTGGAGTGATACATAAAGCCCACCTTTTGCCCTCTTGGTGTTTCTTTCCATGGCAGAAAGATACCAATTCCTCGAGAATATTGGGGACAGGTTGGGGATGCACAGCCATGTCATCGTTTTTGTTAGTAATATAATAGTCTTGTGTATAGTATACACCCATAATCCTTCTTTCATTTTTCTTTCTGTATTCTTTCGACCGATTGTTTGTATACCGGCCTGCCTCTCCCAGACTCCCACAGCAGCAAAGGCTGTTGCGGTTGGCATGATCCTATCCATCCGTCGGTCTTCTTCCTTGGTTTCTCCCTCCGATCCCTGTTGCCCACGTGCCTCCATATTCGCCGGCCGTCGGGCTAGCTAGCTAGCTGTGATTTGGTTCGCGCCATTGCCGAGGAGGTCCAGCCGGAGTAGCGTGGTGACTGATGGATAAACTCTCCATCAGTCATCGGCCTCAAGGATATATGTGCCGTTAGCTGATCAGAGACCTATTAGTAGCGGCGATTAGCGTGCTCTCGCCATGGAAAACAATAAAAAAAAGCTCTCTTTTTTTACTCTTCTTGTTCGACGGCGATTAGCGATACATATATCCGCTAAATGGATAATCTGTTAGCGCCGCAAAACAGTTATCGAGCCGAAATCAGTTCGCGTGGGGGCCCAAAACAGAGGCATATATGGGAAGCCACTTCTGTCCAAGAACGTAACCTATCTGTTTCCCACCTCTCGGTGGCTGCGGCGGCTGCGGCGTGATGTTTCCTGAATTTTGTGCATATTTCACTTTTTTCTATCATCTATACTTTAGCAAAACCGCTTAATCAAATAGCATTTCATAGCGAAGTGGCTTAGCCGGATATTTTAAATACTTTTGCAGATTTCTGAGTATATATACATGTTTCATAGGAGGTGAAGAAACTGGAAGAAGGAAAACAGCAAACAGTAAATTTGAAAATACGGCCTCACCTTAGTTAGTTTTGCTGGTGCTGTGGCCAACCTCTGTGGATGTTGTCTTTTCCTTGCTGCTGGGAGTCTTCGCTTAATGTTATGGGAAAGTAAATGCACCTGTCTAGGCTGGAGATGAAGTGAGCATAAGGTGTCTGTTCCAGTATCTGGAAGACCTGCTATAGCAGGAACTTTGAGTATTATATATGTAAAGTAAATATAGTTATATTTTTTTAGTGTTTTTTTATAGAACACGACTTCGAATACAAACAAAGTCCAAAGGCGAGATGCCTGGATCGAAACACGACACCCAGCTAACAGCCGCCGAAACAAATAGAGACTACATGGCTGAACATGGCGCGACAGACAGCGACTGGGGAGCAGCCCTAAGCAGCCAAAGCCGAGAAGAACACCGAGAGCGCCGAGAAACCGGTCCCAATCCAGCGGTCGTCCTCTAGCTGAACCTCTCCAGCGACCCGGGACACCGCGGAGCTGACTCCATTGAAGACGCGAGCATTACGCTCCTTCCAGAGGCACCAAGAGAGGAGCAAACACGGCTGCATCGAAACCTTGACGCGCCGCTGCCGGTACTAGCCGTCTGGTGTCAGAGTGTATTTACAACATGTGAGATCAATGTTTGTATAGAAATAAAATAATAGTGCCTGGATTAACTTCTGTGAGAGATAGCGTAAGTAGCTGTAATCATTATTTCTAAACGGTGTAAAATGCTAGAATTTAGGTTTTATTATTTGGGACCTAGAAAATGCTTTTCTGATCTAGTTGGAAAGCTCGGAATGATGTGGTGTTCAACAAGAAGACGTTATCCTCGCCTATAGTTCTGGTTTACAGGGTGATCTCGCTGGTGAAGACTTGGACTCCATTACTGAAGCCGAAGTTGAAGCCCCTGGCGGAAGAAATGTTGCAGAGCGTCTCGGCAAATGCCACCAGTCTGTAATATGGTGTTTGCGCCTCTTACTGTCGTCGTGCTTCCAGTTGTAGCGCTAGCTGGTGAAGTCTTGGTGTTAAATCTAGAAGTTAAGTAGAGATCGGTGTTTAGTTTTCTGGACTGTGTCGCTTAGTGGTTTTTGAACTATATTGTAAGCTGGTACTCCCAGCGTGGATCGTTGGCTTTGATATGCTTTTAATAAAGCCGGGCAATGCCTTTGATCTAAAAAAAATGCTTTTCTGATTTCAAGAATCCTAGGTCTCCAAGGTACAACACAATAGTAGTGGCAATAGTTGTGGTATTGTGAAATCTAAGACGAAGGGCATAATCGGTGAGTAAGGGAGAACGCGCACCATATAAGCCTTTTCGTCTGGTCATAATAAACTGCAGAGAGGGGAGGGAGAACGCACCATAAGTTGGAAGTCAGGATCAGTTCTTGAGGGAGAACCGAGCAGGTCAGACCGTACGCAACACTACAAATTTGTAGTAAGCATGTAGATTAGTAAAAAAGGGGAGAACAATAGATCTAGGGTCAATTGTTAACAAAAAGGAAGAGAGAAAGACAGAGACGAAGGGAAGGTGGGGGCGGGAGCAGTGGAGGCGCGGCAATGTGGGAGGACAGCCATGGGGGCTGGGAGGGAGCCCATTCTAGGAGATAAGGCATTTTTATGTTGGGATTAGAAGTAGAAGCAGGACAAACCTAATCGGAGACCAGAGGGCTGTAGGAATTCTGCACGACATGGAGGCCCATTCCTTGCGGGAACCCCAGCTGAAATGTAGAAAGTAATTAATTGGAAGTCGTTCCATATATGTTGATTTTGTTGTACACCTAAATTAGGTGGCATGTAATGAAAACAATAATCTGTAAGTGTTTGCAAGGTAGTAAAACATGAAGGATGGATTTGTAGATACAAATATTGTAAGGCTATGTGCACATAAATATCTCACTATCAAGATACAAGATTTCTAGATAAGCACATGCAACTCTGCCGATCTTCTAAAAAGTGTCCCAGACAATTGAAAGGATGGGCACATAAATATTTATGTTAGAACTAAGGCAGCAGGTGACCATAAATAAGCACGAGGTATATGATTCTACATAGGCACCAAACATACCTGAAAGTAAGATACATAGGAGACAACTGCACTTGACCACAGGAACAGAGATATGCATACCAGGTAGGGTGATCACAAGATCAGCGAAACCTTCAAACATTATGAAAAATCGAGGTTTGGGTTTTTGAGAATGGATAGTTGGTCGAGTGAAGTGACCAGCAAAGACATTTCATCATCAGGCACGGTATTAGGAGCTTGTCCTGCCCAGCAGTTAGCAATAGATTGGGATGTCTTAGATTGGTACCCACGAATATGGGAAGCAGCAAAGGATAAAATAAAAACTATCAGTGCAGCCTATATATTTATTGCAAAAAGTGACAAGTGGGTCCCACAGTGGATAGAGTGGATAGAGGATGATATAGAGGATGGATAGGTGCGGGAGAATTGAGTATAGAGGAGAGAATCTTGCTGACTAGGATGTATAGAGGTCCATAAGTGCGGATAGCCTTAGGAGGTGCTTTTAGGCTGTGTTTAGTTCTCACCTAAAATTTTTTCACCCCATCACATCGAATATTTGGACATATGCATGGAGTACTAAATGTAGATGAAAAAAACAAATTACACAGTTTGGTTGGAAACCATGAGACGAATCTTTTAAGCTTAATTAGTCCATGATTAGCCTTAAGTGCTACAGTAACACATGTGCTAATGACGGCTTAATTAAGTTTAATAAATTCGTCTCGTGGTTTCCATATAATTAGTTTTTTAATTAGTATCCGAAAAACCCCTTCCAACATCCCATGAAACATTCGATACGACACCTAAAAATTTTTCTTTCACGAACTAAACAAGGCCTTAGCCTGTCTCTGATCAGTCTTATATTGTGCTCTGATCTTCCTTAAATCCTGCTTAATGATGGTTACTTTTCTCATGCCCATTCTTATATTGCCTGCAAAGTCCTGTCGTAGCCCTGGCACATAATCACATAATGTTGATGGCAGCGCTCTGCTGACACATAATAATTATCCTTTCTGTGGCAATGATTTATATTCACAAAAGTTTAGAACAAGCTTTAAACATAAAAAATATTATTCTACATCTTCTGATTTGTTATAATAGTATACATGTAATTTGATCTCTTTCTTATTCATGCTATTTTCTACGGCTGCTACGTAGAAGGGCCCACTGTAAGACATGTATGCGTATAGGAATGCATACGGACCGTCAAGTCACCGGCTCCTCCGTCAGACCGAGACAGCTGTTCGCGTGCCCGTTCTTCTCCCCCGCCGACGCCGCGCCGACGCTCGCTGACCGCTCCACGCCGTCCGGCAAGAAGGGCACATCGCCGCGGGCGCGCTGCTCCCGCACGAGAACGACGGCAGCGTGGCCGACCTACAGTGACCTGCCACCGGCGACGTCGGCCGCCGAACACGGGACCTGGCCTCCACGCTGCTCGCCATCCTCTCCATGGGGCTCCTAGGCACACACCACCCATGCAGCAGCAGGTGACGAACAGCAGCTGGATCTCGACCTCCTCCTGCAGCTCAAGATTAACTACTACCCGAGGACGCCCGAGGTGCCCGCAGCCGGAGCTGGCCGTCGGCGTGGAGGCCCACACGGCACGCGGGCTATGCTACCGCCACCACAACTGCACGCCCGACGACAACCTGCAAGGCCAACGGCCACGAGCACCCCGTCGGGCGGCCCACGGCGAAGGGGCGCGGCGTCCGCGGCGACAGTAGTCGGGGTCAGGAGCAGCGCGAAGCGCGACGTCCTCACGTCCGCGGCGAGGCGAAGCGGAGGTTTTCTGGATGGTGCGCCGGCCGCCACTGGCCTCGCCGGCAGCCTAATCTTGACCAACAGCACGCTGCTGGCCCAGAACGTGTTGGCGAGGACTAGCCCGCGGGTAAGGTCCCACACCTTCGCCACGCCGTCCTCGGAGCACGACACCCGGCTCTTGCACCCGTTGGCCACGGCCACCGCGACGAGCACCGCTGCGTCGGTGCTGCTTGTTAGAATGATCTCTTAACCGTAGAAAGTCCAACGGCTTGATTGGACCTTACTCGTCTCCTGATCGGGGGCGCCCACTGGAGGGCCTTCGTCACCCTGCGCTATAAAAAGAGGTGGGGGCCGGCGGCTCAAAGCACGAGGTTCGCCTGAGCCGTATTTCCACCGACAAATCCTAAACCCGATCTCGAGTAGGGGCGCAGCCAAGTGACGGGAAGCACCTCCGCCTCCACTCTGTCACCGCATCTTCGTCATGCCGATCCACTACACCGACCTTCTCTCCAACCCTAACCCTAAGAGAAAGGGGGTCGGCACAGAAGAAGTTCCCGGCCCTAGCAATGAAAAGACCGAGGGAACGGAGTGACCTACCCGGAATGCCGCAGCGCGGGCAGAGAGACGCCACCGCGCGGAAAGAAGAGCCCGCGCGCGACTGCAGGGCGCCGACACGGAGCCACTCGACGGCAGCGCGCTCTACCTCTGGGGAGTGCGCGTGCCGGCGAGAGGGCCCGCGGCGGCGCCATCTCTTCTTCTCCGAGGCCAGTCTTGGCTGCCATGCGGGGCGCTGGCGCCGTCGGGCCAGAGAGCTGAGAGGAAACGAGGAAATTGGAAATGGGAGTTAGGGTTCTTCGGTGACCGTCGGCCGGGTTTTGTTACCCCGAGATTGAAGGACAGCCGCCGGATCTCAATGAATGGCTACCACCACTTGGGGCCAGATTCGGCCCAGGCGGGCGAGCCAAATACCGGCCCAAGCTCAGGTTAGGGCCTGGTGCACGGGAGAGCGCGACAACGAAATGGTCGTGGGCCGGTTTCCCTAGCTAGGCCGCGGGAGCGCAAGGCGCAAGCAGCTAGGCCGCTACGGTGCGAGCTGTGCGCGGGCTGGGCCGAGCGCCGAGTGAAGTCGCGGCTGGGCCGCTGCTGCGCGCGTCTAGCAGGCTCAAATGGCCAGATCAAACAGCAAATTCATTTTTGTTTTCCAGAAACTATTTCCTTGATGTATTTTGACTTGAATTTTATTCAAATATCTGTGCAATTTTGTCCAACGATAATTTTGTTCAGAAAATAGTGTTATATTGCAATAGTTTCTGGAAAATAGAATTAAAAGTTTTGTTTACGTTTTCCGCTGCGTACTTACTGATGTTAATTTCATTATTAAATTCGACCAATGGGAGAATTTAATTTTGAACCATGGATAAATTTTCAGATGATTATAATATTGTTATTATTCTGACCAACGTTGATTAATAGCAGTATTATGATGTAGTTATGTTTTTGTCATGCATTAATTCTATTTCTGCCCAACGGTGATATAGAATTAGTGTAAAAAGAAAAATTGTATGTTTTAATTTTGACCAACATTGGAACTAAAGCATGCAATTATTGTTGTTATAATTATGTTCTCACTTTATATGAATTGTGTTTTCAGGAGGTTACTCTTTGACGGGGTTTATCAAAGATATCCCCTCAAAGGTGACAACTGCACCAAATGGAAGAAGAAAATTGACCTTGCTTTTGTCTTAGCTGAGGTGGACTGGGGGTCATCACACCGTGCCCCACTGAGCCTGTGGCACCGGTGAGGGAGACTAATGAGTCTGATGCTGATTGGCAAAAGAAAGAGAGGGACCATGCTCCCATACAGATGGCATATGTCATACAAAAGTAAAAGTGGATCAATGCCAACAAAAAGTGTGTTAATGTCATAAAGAATACGATTGAGTCTGTCATAATGGGCTCAATCCAAGAGTGTGACACTGTCACAGAGTACTTGGAAAGAATAAAGAGTCAGTTCTATGGCTCTTCAAAGACATATGCTACTCAGCTGATAAAGCAGCTGGTGACAGAAAAATACACTGGAGGTGGAAATGACAATGGCATTAGAGAACACATATCAAAGATGAATCATTTGAACAACAAGCTCAAACCAGTGGATCTAAATCTCAAGAAAGAGTTTCTTGTTCATCTGATTTTTGTTTCTTTACCAAAAGAGTTTGACACATTTGTTATCAACTACAACATTCAGCTCGAGAAATAGGATCTAGAACGTTGTATGGCAATGTGTGTGCAAGAAGAAGAGAGAATAAAGGCCGCCAATGGTGGTACTCTCAGTCTTGTTAAAGATAACAAGAGAAAGAATGTCAATGCCAATGCCAACTCTCCCTCAAAGCCAAAGGGCAAGGGTCCCATGCAGCATCAGCCTCAGCAGAACAGGTTTGCAGTTAACAAAGATCAGTGCCTCTACTGCAAGAAGGAGGGACATTAAAAGAAAGATTGTCCTGAATTCTTAAAGATGATCATAGCAAAGAAAGGTGAGAACATTATTACGTTCATAAATGAATCCCTGTATGTACAGTATTCGAAATCTACTTGGTGGATTGACTCAGGCGCAACTGTTCATGTTGCTAATTCATTACAGGGATTCCGTTCGACGAGGACTACGCAAAGAAGCGAAAGATACGTTAAAGTTGCGAATGGAGTCCAAGCAGATGTCGAAGCTGTTGGCGATGTTCCTCTAGAGCTTGCTGATGGCTTTATTCTTTTGCTTAGAGATGTTTTATTTGTTCATTCATTACAGAGAAACTTGATTAGTGTGTCTTGTTTAGATAATGATGGATTTGATTGCCATTTTGGAGATGGTAAATGCGAGATACAATGTAATAATGAATGTGTTGGCCTTGCTTTTCAAAAGCAAGATCTTTATTTGTTATCACTTTGTGAAAATGTGAATTCCGTATGTGATGTGAATGAGAACGTATCATCGTTTGTGAATGCGAATAGAAAACGAAAGAGAACTCAAGATGCGTCATCGAAATTATGGCACTGCCGTTTAGGCCATATTTCGAGGGAGAAAATAGAGAGACTGGTTAAGAATGATATTCTTCCTCCATTAGAGTTCTCAGACTTTGAACAGTGTAGAGAATGTATTAAAGGAAAATACACAAAGAAAATTAAAAAGGATGCTAAATGAAGCACATGAATTCTACAGATAATTCACACAGACATCTGTGGTCCTTTTCCTGTAAAAAATGTGGATGGTTTTGACTCGTTCATAACATTCACAGATGACTACTCCCGTTATGGTTACATTTATCCAATTAAAGAAAGAAATGAAGCGTTGGATAAATTTAAAATATTTAAGGCTGAAGTTGAAAATTAGCATAATTTAAAGATTAAAGTGGTCCGGTCTGATCGTGGTGGGGAGTATTACGGTCGGCATACCCCATATGGTCAAGTTCCTAGACCTTTTGCAAGGTTTCTATAGGAGAATAGCATAGTTGCCCAGTATTCTACACCGGGCGAACCTCTGCAGAACGGAGTAGCTGAAAGGTGTAACCGTACCTTGATAGATATGGTACGTAGTATGATGAGTTACTCTAACTTACCATTGAGTCTATGGATGGAGGCGTTAAAAACCGCCATTCATATTCTAAATAGAGTACCAAGTAAAGCGGTGCCCAAAACACCATATGAGTTGTGGATAGGAAGAGAACCCTCACTAAGACACTTGCGTGTGTGGGGGAGTCCTGCTGAGGCAAAAAGTGTTTAACCCAAATATTGGGAAGCTAGATCCCAAAATAGTTAGCTGCCATTTTATTGGTTATCCTGAAAACTCAAAATGTTTTCGTTTATACTGTTCAGATAGATACACAAAATTTATAGAAACGAGACACGCTGTTATCTTAGAGGATGAAATGATAAGGGGGAGCATGGTAGCTCGAGAAATTATTCTTGAGGAGAAGCGGGTATGTGTGCCCACTCCGATGATTCAGGAACCATTCTTTGAACTAATTGTTCTTGTTGCACCAACAGTGCCAGATACTGTAGTGCCAACACATGTTGTCAGTTCTCCTGTGATGACAGTAAATAATGATGAGGAACATGTCCTTCAGAACCTATACAAACTGATGCCACAGATGAGGGGGAGCAACAACAGCCCCAAATAGAAGATGTGCCAAATGTGGAGGCCCCAAGAAGGTCTCAAAGAGTTAGAAGATCAGCTATACCTGGTGATTATGAGGTGTATAAGACTGAAGAATTTCAAATGGAGGGTGATCCCACTTTATTTGAAGAAGCCATGAGAAGCGATAATTCATCCAAGTGGCTTGAGGCCATGGAAGATGAAATAAAATCAATGAGTACCAACAAAGTTTGGGACTTAGAACCTATTCCTAAAGGAGCCAAGACAGTATGCTGTAAATGGGTCTACAAGACAAAACGTGACTCCCAAGGGAATATTGAAAGGTTTAAAACGCGACTTATGGCAAAAGGTTTTACGCAAAGAGAAGGGATTGATTACAATGAGACGTTTTCTCTAGTCTCATGTAAGGATTCCTTCAGAATTATAATGGCATTAGTGGCACACTATAATTTAGAGTTACATCAGATGGATGTAAAAAATGTATTCTTAAATAGGGATCTGGAGGAAAATGTTTACATGGCACAACCGAAAGGCTTTGTCATGGAAGAGAAAGAACGAATGGGATGTCGCTTAAAGAAATCGATTTATGGGTTAAAGCAAGCTTCGAGACAGTGGTACTTGAAGTTTGACAGAACAATAAGGAATTTTGGGTTTAAAGAAAATATTGAGGATAATTGTGTTTATGCAAAGTTTAAGAATGGAAGGTATATCTTTCTAATCCTGTATGTAGATGATATCTTACTTGCTAGTGATGTTAGTCTACTACTGGAGACAAAGAAGTTTTTATCTTCAAAATTTGATATGAAATATCTTGGTGAAGCGTCATTTATTTTGGGCATAGAGATTCACCGAGATAGAAGCAAAGGAGTATTAGGACTGTCACAAAAGGCATATATAGAAAAAGTTTTAAAGAAATTCAGTATGCATAAATGTAGTGCCTCACTTGCACCCATGGTCAAGGGCGACAGATATGGGGATTTTCAATGCCCTACGAACCAATACGAGCTCGATCAAATGAAAGTGGTTCCATATGCTTCTGCTGTCGAAAGCCTATAGTATGCTCAAGTGTGCATGCGCCTGGACTTAGCTTTTGTTACCGGGTTGCTTGGCAGATTTCAAAGTAATCCAGGGATTGAACACTGGAAACTGGTAAAGAAAGTCTTGCGATATTTGCAAGGTACGAAAGGCCTCTTGTTGACGTATAGAAAATCAGATTCTCTCCAGATAGTGGGGTATTCGGATTCTGATTATGCGGGAGATGATAGAAAATTCACGTCAGGATATGTATTCACTCTCGCAGGAGGAGCAATTTCGTGGAAAAACTCAAAACAAACCGTCACTACATCGTCCACAATGTATGCCGAATTTGTAGCGTGTTATGAGGCAACGGGGCAGGTGAACTGGCTAAAGAAGTTTATACCCAGTTTGAAGGTGGTCGACAACATACATAAGCCACTAAAGTTATACTGCGATAATAATCTAGCAGTATAGTACGCTCACAACAATAGGTCAAGTGGTGCTGCCAAACACATTGACATAAAGTATTATATTGTGAAGGATAAAGTCCGGGATCAAATTATAAATCTTGAGTATATAAGCACTGAAAAGATGCTCGCGGATCCGCTTACAAAAGGCTTGCCACCCAACGTGTTCAGAGAACATGTAGCTGGTATGAGTTTAAGGGAAAGCCTATGACTCCTGGACTATAAAGGGCCCAAAGTTAAAGTAACTATTTCAGATCAGACATGTGTATTGTAGCTGTCAAATCCATCGACAATTGACCGTGACGATGAAACATGCTCTATGCACTTATCTGTGATGGAACAAGTAAAGTCAAAGTGTTAAAGTCAAAGTTTAAAGATTAAAGTAAATGTTGAGATAAGGGGGAGAATATTAGAATGATCTCCTAACTATAGAAAGCCCAATGGCTTTCTTGGACCTTGACTCGTGCCCTGATCGGGGGCGCCCAGCCCATCTATGGCTGGAGAGCCCCCGTCACCCTACGCTATAAAAAGAGGTGGGGGCCGGCGGCTCAAAGCACGAGGTTCGTCTGAGCCGTATTCCCACCGACAAACCCTAAATCCGATCTCGAGTAGGGGCCCAGCCAAGTGACGGGAAGCACCTCCGCCTCCACTCCGTCACCGCATCTTCGTCATCGCCGATCCACTGCACCGACCTTCTCTCCAACGAACTACATGGTAGCCACCGGATCGAGCTCCAACGCCACCGTCCCTTCCACCGATGATTTGCTCGATCTCACTCCCTTCTTTCTACCCCTCTCTCGGATCTACTAGAACTTGTACTAGGTTTTTTGTTAATACCCAAATGTAAAGGACAAATCCCCACTGATCTACTGCTACTCGATCCTAATAGTTTACTGTTTTGATCCTTAAAGTTTAACACTGCTCTGCTATCGCTTGCGACGTATGCAGCCGTGGCCGCCACAGTGCTCGTGCCTGCGGAGTTGAGGGACGTGACGTGGACGCGGCCGTCCGAGCCGCCGGCGTAGAGGTTCGAGCTTGTTGGGTCTAGCGCCAGGGCGAACCCGTTGCACGGGAGCGTGAGGATCCGGAGGCGGCGCCGTCCTCCAGCCTTCAGACCTTGCACGTGCCTTCGGCGGAGGCCGAGGCGACGGCGGCGTTGTAACCTCCGTGCCCGCACGCGACGCAGGTCACGGGCGCGACGTGCGCCGCGACGCAGTAGATGGCGAGGTCGCGTGCCTAGGCGCCGTCCACGTCATCGACGTCCAGGAAGCGAATGAGCGGGAACACGGCCACCCCGCCGTCGTCGCCGCTGGACACGAGGAGCGAGGCGTCGTCCTAGAGCAAGAGGCAGGACCGCCGCCGCTGGACACGAGGAGCGAGGCGTCGTCGTAGAGCAAGAGGCAGGACCGCAGGAGACGGCGCCGCCGCCGTGGGCACGGGCCAAGTCGCCGGAGGGGGCGAGAGGCAGTGGCGTGCACGCACCCGGACGAGCGGCGCAACGGGCTCAGGGACCGACAGCTCGATCTGACGGAGGAGCGAAGGACTTACGTCCGTATACCTTCCTATATGCATACATGGCTGAAAGTGGGCCCTTATACGCGGCAGCAATAGAAAATGGCATGGATATGGGAGAGACGGAATTATAATGGCAGTTCTTCGAATACATAAATTGTAATAGTGTTTTCTCTAAACTCAAAGAATTGCCATGGTCTGAATCCCAAAAACCCCAAACTAATAGCGTCTCCAACGTTTGCCAGAGAACGATTCCCTTGGGTGCTCACTGCTCAATGCTGGAGCATGGCGTGCTGTGAAGCCCCGCCCCATCTTGACGAGGGTGCTTGTTTCTGCACCTAGTGATATAAACATACCATCGTTATTTTTTAGAGAGAAAAGTTGGAGGGATATATACATATATTTCTATTTACATGTAGGGCCTACCTTAGTTTCGACTATGAGTTGGCTGGAGCAATTTAGCCCCCATAGCATTACTAGATGACATTACTAGATGAGATGTCTTTGCTTTCTAATTTCTATTAGAAGACGGGGCGAGGTGTCCCTTTCTAATCTTATCTAAACGCTGAGAATTTGGGATCTAATCTAAAGAACTATAACACTGAACATCAACTTTTGCCCATAGTGTCATTAATGGAATAGGCTTGTTTGGATCGGCTAAGACAAATTAGCATAGGTCCATTCAAATTTTGCAGGTGTGTGGATGGATAACTGCTTTCTTTCCGTTTGATTGCAAAGTGATCCTTTCCATGTGAAAGAAACTGAATTTCATAATGATAATTAGATAGTTGCAACATGAACAAGATTAAACAAGCAACATCTCAATATTGACTAGGTTTGATGATAATTAGATAGTTGCAACATGAACAAGATTAAACAAGCAACATCTCAGTATTGACTAGGTTTGGAACATGAACACACATAAGAACATTGGCATTTGGTCTTTCTGCACAATAATCATGCAGAGGCCATTGCGTCAACATTGAAAAGCGAAGCAAATTCTCCACAGGCCCCTCCAGGGGCGGCCCCTAGATCTTCTGCTCGAGCACCTCCAACACCAGGTTTGGCTCCTATGTGTCCTCCAGCAGCAGGATGGAAGATTCGACTTGGGCAACCTCCACATCCACCACGAAAAGGTGCTGTTTTGGGATCATCTGCAACAACAGAATGCCATCAATTGCCAAAAGTTTTTAATTTGCACCAACCGAGAATTATTACAGTTATAGTTTTGTAACACAACGAATCTGGTATTGAGATAGTTATATAGGGCAAGCTAAGTCCAATGCAACAATCAGTTCAAAGGAACCTGAACTACGCGAGAGTTAATGAAAACAAGCAGAAAATGATGCAAAAACAGCACTGATCATTAGCCACCAAGAAGGCTCAACATTCCGGCACATCATCAACATACATAACAAGAAAACAAATCCCCAAACATCCCTTTGTGGCTCTTCTACAGATACACAGGAGAGGAAACAGTAAAAGAACCTTTGTCAATGAACAAAGAACAGACTTATTTATAGTCACCAAAGAAAGAATACCATATATAGCACAGAAGTACGAAAATAGAAAGAATGTCCTTCAAAATCAACACACCTGGGTCCATCTCAGTGCACATGGTACATGATATTTTCTTCATTCCTTCTATTTTCAGTTCAGCAAAGAAGGCTTTGGGAGTCCCTTGTTTGGATTTTGCAAGGAAGTTTACATGCATCCACTCGCCATTGTATAAAAAGACATAACCGTCAACTGCTTTTACCAGTTCACGCACATCCTGTTAACGCAGTGAGGATTAAGACAACGCGGAGAGAAACTGATGAACATGGAAGGTTTAAAAAAAAGAGCACACCTCATTCAATCGGTTGTAGTGTTCCAGAGCAACTTTCACACATGCAGGGATCTTCCATGATACATCATACACAGGTTTCTCCCTGCATATAACAACGGATACAACCTCATTATATCAATTGTGCAACCTCATTATACTTTCTAGTATACAACAGTGTTAAAATTTAAAAATATAATATAAAGAAACCGTCCAAATCTATGAATTTATGTTAGGCATATCTAAGGATGTGTGAGGAGCAATCCATGGGTATCCACCAATATGGAGATATGGAGATCTAGACAAACTGAAAATTAATTAACTTGTACCAAAATGAATCTATGGGCTGAACGATGCCTGCTCATCCCTAAAGGTATCACAGTTATAATCTCTACACCTAAAAAATAGGAATGGTTATCATCTGCTCAACTATCGCCCTGCTTGCCTACATACTGCTTCCCGGTCGGTGGTCCGTGGACCCTCCCCTCGCAAAAACGAGCCGACAGGTGGGCCCCTCTTCTTCGCCCTCAGCGCAGCATCCCCCTCTTCACCCAGCTGCAAGCGCTCCCCACACTACCGCACCAGCAGGCCTCTGCTGCTTCCCTCCCCTCAATCCTTCTTCTCTGTAAAAATATCCTGAGATCCACACCGACACCACTGCCCCCCCCCCCCCACACCACCACCACCACCACCATCACCACCATCATTCCATCTCCCTCAGTCTCTTTCTCTCCCCCAGATCTTCTACCATCCCATCGGGTGTGTCTTTGGGAGATGCCGCCCGGTGTGTCTTCGGGAGATGAAGATGAAGAACGTTCTGTAGGTATGTGCAGGGGGACCTCGTGGAAAAAGATGCTCTCCTTGAGGGATCAGTGTCAGGAGATGAAGATGAAAGAACATGTACATTAGGATGCTATTTGGGAGGGATCAGTACTAGGAGATGAAGAACTTTTGCTATGGTTTGGAGTCCCACGCACAAAATAGCAAGAAAAATGCAAATTTCTCATTGAGATGTGCAATTGTGCGAAGAGATATTGTCTAATACCTAGACTAGCTTGTTTGTTCTCGTCCTGGTCATGTATAGAGCCACTCTCACCCCTTCTTTTTCAGTTAGGGTGGGTCTGTGATGTTTGTTTTATTTCGGCTTGCTGGGTTCTTTCTAAATCCAGCATGTCTTGTATTCCTCTACCTTAATGAAATGACATGCAGATCCCCTGCGTAGTTCGAGAAAAAAAAATGTGCGAAGATATGTTTCTGTCGTGTTCATGATTTGCCAAAAAATTATTTCCCAAGGCTTCCTTGCAACTCTGGATCATGTCTAACCTTAATTGCCTCTATTAATCATCATGCTCTATTAACAATAAACATGGGAATTCCAAAAAAAATAAACATGGGAATTCTTAAAAAACAATAAACATGGGAATACGCAAGCTGTCTTGATTACAATATCTAAATAGTTCTGTGCCTGACATTTGGTGTTGATAACTAATGAATCTATCATAATTTTGGGTTAACTGATTGGAGCCACTATAAATCCATAGAGACATGATTACGCAACCATATCCCACGAGACCTTTTATAATTTTTACATTTAATTCACACAGACTGTCAGGTTTCATTTTTGTTTGAACACCATGTATGATACAGGTAAAGCTTTATAGAAACAATACACATCAGCTTATTAAACGGCTTAACTTTTTTCTCTGTAAATTTTCATCATTAGTCGCTCAAACTTCCTTGTAGGCATCCAATAGCGGAAACAAGCTGTCAAGTGACTTTGTAAATGCACAACGTTTGGTGGAATATAAATGAACAATGTTGAGGCACTCATGTTCAGAACTTCAGATAGTTCAGAGTTTGTTTATAATCTAAAACTAGCATTTTCTAGGTTTTTTTTTTATTTTAAGCCATGTGGGTGGTCAAATATGACATGTGAGAAAATGACAGAATGCTCGGAAAAATTATGATGCTCCCATTGTAATGCAGTGGCAATAATAGGGTATACTCTATAGCTAGCTATAAAATAAGTTATTTTATAGTCACCTCTATTTATGATAATTTTATATACTAATTTACGACAATATCAGTATATATTTACGATAGTTGAATTACTATAACACATGAAGATATTTACCATAATGTTATAGTAAATCACATAGTGAGAAGTTACTATAATCTCGTAAATTAGCATAGCAATTATCGTAACAGCAATGGGAGATCCTTTAGGCCTAACTCAGCACCATATAATTTAATTGGTTGTCCTTCCTAAAATTCAATGCACATCATAGTACATATACTCAAGAAAAACATAAATAACTTCCGAGAATTATTGAATAGGACGTCAATTTCGTAGAAATCTTAATCAGTTTAATGCCCATTCGGTCTTGAAGATGTAGTATGGGTCAGATAACCAAAGTTCAGACGATGGAGAAATACACACAGTCCATCTCAACACTGAAACACAGCGCAAGGAGAGGAGGGGGCGTGCAACCCAAAATTGCATAACACAAAGTAAAATTGCAGAACAAGAGGTATAAAACCGAGTTTGGGGGGAGGGGGACAAATCTAGGGCAGAGGCGAGTTCGATGTTTACCCTTTCCTGAAGCGCAGAGGGCCAGGTTTGTTCGTGTTCGGGACCAAGACCCTGCGGCCGCTGCGGAGGTTGTGGGCGACATCGAACGCCATGATTTCCTTCGTGTGCACAGATCCCCCGCTCCGCGCAGCAACCTCGAGACCGAGAGGTGGAGCGGCCGCCGCAGCGCCGCAGTGCCGCCGCTTGGCTTGGTCGGGAGCATCGCCTGTCCGAGACGCCTTGGCCTTGCCCTTGTCACGGGGGCCGGCCATCTCAACGGCACCTCTCTCTCTCCCCCCTCGTCGCGTCGAAGGCGTAGCTATTAAGGACCGGATCGCACGTGGAACCGGCGAGGCTATTGATTCATTGGTCCAACCGTCGAGAACCGGTTGAATCGCCGGTATGATAGTTTTGGACCGGTTTAATTGAACCGTCTAGAAATACTTTAAACTGGTGTAATATAATAATATATAATAGATAGTTAGTAACATATAGTTGATCACGTATACAAATAAGATGATAAAAACATAATTATATAACCTGCTTCTCACTAATTGGTGCTCTAAATTTGATTCACAACATATAAAAAAATGTGTATGAAAACATATTATATAATTAGGGTGTGTTTAGATGAAAAAGTTGGGGTGAAAAGTTACTGTAGCACTTTTCGTTGTTATTTGGTAAAATTTGTCCAACCATGGATTAATTAGACTCAAAAGATTCGTCTCGAACTTTACAGCCAAACTATGCAATTAGTTTTTTTTACCTACATTTAATGTTTCATGCATGCGTTTAAAGGTTTGATGTGATGGGTGGAAGAGGAAATATTTCGGGTTACTGTAGCAAGTGAACGCGGCCTTAGTACAAAAATGACTAGAATAGTAATTTAAATATTCGTCATTGCAAAAAAATCTTAAATGTTAAAATAAAGTGCACCATTGCGAAGAGCTCGTTGAGATAATCAAAATATATATATTATTTATCTAATTTAGAGCCCATTTGAAAAAGTTATGAAGTTGTGAAATTTAAAAGTCAACCGAGCCTGGAGCAGTGCACCACTCATGTAACATTCAAATTCCAAAGCAGCAGCCCAGCGGGCCCAGCGGTGGCAGGCGCACGCACTCGGCACTCCACGTCTCCACACGGCACCAGCTAGGACCACGCTGTAGCAGCATGCACGCACGCTATCAGCACGGACCGGGACGGTTCGTAAGGACCCGCCCGGTTCACCGGTTTCATAAAAACCAGCCAGTTCAACCGGTTTTTACCAATTCAATTGTATGAATAGTCTTTAAAGCGCACCGGACTAGTATACTCTCTGGTTGGGTCTTTTACTGATCGGACCACCGGTCCGGTCCGGTCCTAATAACTAGGGTCGAAGGAGAAGGGAAGTCGAGAACGTTTGTTAGAGCAGGCGCAATGTATACACCCCGCATCGGTAGTAGCGTGGGTCCAAGGCACAGAGGGTAGTAGTGATCCACTGGGCTCACAATGTTGATCCTGCCTAAGCTGGGGCCCGCAAAGAAAAAAAATATGATTCCCCGACTGCGAGACGAAGAGAGAAGCTTCGGATCCCCAATCTTGTTCCGCCTCCATCTTCAGAATCGACTGCCGGCGTCGCTGCCTCGTCGGCTCCTCCTACGGCGCCGCCTCCTCCTCATCCTGGTATCCGGGTACGGCGCCGCGCCGTCGCCGTACCCGTTCCCGGTCATCCTCGTCTGCTTCTTCATCGCTTCTTCATCGCAACTTCTTCTTCATCGCGGGCTTGAGATCCGCCATGGGTGCAGCCGCCGGACGCAGGCAAGGCCGCCACCGTCGCGGGAACGGCCGCCGGGCGTGGGCGATTGCGGGCGCGGGCAAGGCCGCCGGACGCGGGCGAGGCCGGCCGGCGCGGGCGAGTGTGCCTCCGCCGCTGGCGCGGGCGAGGTCGCCATGGTGCGAGGGATGTGAACTCTCCAACAGGCTGGAATGTTCATCGGCAACCATCGTAAGCACTGCCTTTCGGTCACAAATGCTCCTATTTGCTATTACTTTGTGCTCTGGCCATAGAGTACTAGTACGTGCATGACAATCTTCAAGTATTGCTACTAATCTCGTTGGTGACAAATTAATACATTGAATTACAAATACAAGTACTCTTAAATAAGCACGTACATTCTAAGTTGGATCGGTGAAAACAAATTAAACTAGTAAAGTACATGATCGATCTGATACTAATACACTCTAATCTTGTTGTTGCCGACCGCCAAATTTCTGCCTTATGTGCTCTATTAAATCTTCCTTGAAATGCCGATGTGCCGTTCGGTCATGAATGCTCCTATTTTTCTCTAGGACCTCTGAAAATCCATAGATTGGGCCCTGGTTAAGCCCTGTTATTTGGGTAGAAAATTGGCCTTGTTCATATGTGTTTTCATCTGGTATGTTATAGGAATCTCTCATCCTCAATTATCATATTGTGTAAAATAACACATGCATACATTATATCTGCAAGCTCTTCCCTTTTCTTGATTCAGATGTTGCTTCTGTCCATTTTTGCATTGCTGCTGCTTTCACTTTTATAGCTTCGTTAAAGAGAACGAAGTCTTGAGAAGGCTGATCCCCCAAAGGAGATGTTGATAAATTTTCCCCTCTTTTAGTTTGGTTTTGGCTTTCTTCTGTCCCTTAGGATGCTTCTCTTTGTGTCTACTTTCGTCTTCAGTGTCTTGGTTGGATGATGATGTGTATGCACCTGATTCTGAAATCTTAGTCCTCTTGTTGTTATTGTTGTCCTCCTTAACGATTCTTTGCCATTTTGGTAGATCCTTTAGCTCTTTCCACATATATTCTAATGTGAATGATTTGTCGCTTTTTTGTGATTTAAACCACGCATGAGCCCTCTGTAATATCATATCATCAGACTCTCCACTCCTTCAAGTGTTTTTAACTTGAGAATAGACTCCACACCATTTTGTAACCTCCTTCTTGACACCTTTCCAATGTGATTTGCATTGCACAACTGTCCTTTTGCGGTCATTGCTTGGTGTATTGCTGTTAAACTCTGCATCTACAGCTCTCCAGTAGTGTTCTAATTTCTTGTCATTTCTATCTATGGGATCCACTGAGTTGTTTACCCAAGCACTAAGAGCCTTATGTTCTCATCTTCTATCTAGTTGAGCCTTACACTTCTCCTCCCTCCCTCTTCTCTTCCCTCAGCTTCTATCCTCTTTTCCTCTTCACCTCCGCTTGAATCTTCGACGCTAACAAAGTTTTTCTCTGCATGTGTTGCAGGGCATGGAGTGGCTGATTCAGATCCATGAGAAGAAGCACATCCAACAACTTGATTTGGTGAGTACCCCCTAACTTTCTTGTTGCTGAAAACCTTGAGGACGAAAACCTTGGAAGGTTATTGGTGTAGATTATAGCCAATTTCCTTGGTGCTGAAAACCATGAAAGCCGGGAGGAGAATTGCCATATACTGGATAGTTGGCTGGATGCCCAAATGGATGAAAATTGTGGAAATTAGGTGACAGGGATTGGGAGGAATGGGTAGGATGTGCTTGGGGAAATGTTGAGGGAATTTGAGGAGGGAAGTCCTGTCTACTACACCCTGAATGCTGGCTTGAGGAGCCTTGGTTCAAAAGGTTCATGTAACCTCTATTTGCAGGATCCATCTCGTGTACAGAAGTTTGGTGGTGTGGTGATATGTGCTCAGTTTACCTCTGTTTTGTAGATGAAGCAGCATCAACAACGGTAGGAAACTGTACATGAAGCAGGAGGAGCAACAGCAGGAAAATGGATTCGAAGAAGTGGCTGCTACAGGAGGACCAACGGCTAGAACACAACGGCCAGAATCATCCAACCGCTCTTTATTTTCTAATGCAAGCATTGTACAAATATTACCAGGAGTAGTACTACTATCCGGCATTTGCTATTGCCTCCTCCTACAGTGTATCTACCCAGTAGTAAGAATGCATTAAATGCTTTCTACCCCCTTACTACCCCTAATGCGGGTGCCCTTAGGGAGAAAGGATTTTATCGGATGTCTCCAAAGAGGCAGGAAGAAGGGATTTTATTTATATTAGCAAATATACCTGTGCGTTGCAATGGGAGGAAAAAAAGTTAGCAAATATTCATAAAAAACAAAACTGGATCATACATATCTATTTATATTTTACCTTTTTTTATAAATGTTTAAAGTTATAATTTATTTTATGACGACTACGACATCCATAATATACCTTTGTTTTTTCTCCAAATTTAAAGCACAAAGACATTAATTTTAAATAATATATATCATGAATTTAATTTCATACCATCCATGTGTCGTACAGCTAAATATCGAGTTTTCTGATTTCCTTTATGGACTGATAAAAATTTATAGCTATAATCTTTAACCGAAGTTTTTTTTGTGCAAGAATCTTTGACCAAAGTTGATAAGGACTTAGTTTTTAATGTAATAATTGGTCTATCCGTTGATGATTATGATAGGAGATCTTTCTTGATTTTTTTACATGGACACTGGTCAGAGATTGTATTGGGCATTGTATATGTTTAGAAACACATTATTTAGTCTGATATCAATAAAAACTGTTCTACACTGGTTCATTAGTTGATCATTACTGAAGTTTGTTCCTAATCAAAACTACATTAGTGGTGGAAATATTAGCGGCAAAACCAAACGTATAGGAACAAAAAAAGAAAGTCAGAACTCAGAAGTTATATACCATTCCGGGAGCCAAAGACGAAATCAGAACGAAATAGAAAAGAAGTATTGGACCATTCGAAATCAGAAGTTTTTTTTCTATATACATAAAAAATCAGAAGTTGGCGGACCTAAACCAAAGCAGAATAGAAAGCGAGAATTAATAGAATAACGGTAAGGTGTATATACACATATACAAATTTTTGAACTTTTATTTTTTTTCTATTTGGATTAGAATTCCTTTTCATATTAGTTAACATCAGAGGAATTTATTTGTATTAGGATTTCTATTTATCTAGGTTACCACAAGTGGATGAAGAACATAGAACAATGTTTGATTGAAAATAAAGAAAACGTAATTGAACCTAAACTAGAACCGAAAAAAGGAAAAGAATTATACGTAACTAAATGAACCGGAAATGAAAGAAGGAAAAAGACATAAAAAAATCAGAACATCTTGTGGTCGACAAGGGCACGTCCTCACGTTCATGATCTACAGGGCCTCTACGGCCAAAAAAAGATAAAAAAAAGATCAACGTGCTTGGAAAAAACTGAAAAATAAAAAAGATCAAAACTAAAAAACTTGCCATGTTTCAATATTAAGGTAGAGCCGTAGAGATGATGTTTTAATATTTTGGCTTGAAAAAATAGATTATAATAAGATATATTGGAAGATACAGTATAGTAGGATTCCTATTCAGGCCGGTCAGGATTGGAGGCTTAATATTATATATAGATAGATATAGATATTAGATAGAGATTAGGATTCCTAGTCAGCTTATTTGATATCTCAAAGTTCTATTTTGATTTGGATTTATAGCTATCCTGAACCTATCGTATAAATCAGGAGAGCTATAAACAACATAGAGTTAGTTAGAAGGAGGTGGACGAAAAAAATAGATTGATGAAAAAAAAAGAGAGTGAACTTAGGGGTATTTATTATTAGGGGTATAGATTGACGATGAGACGGATCGTGCCTCACTGGGACTCCTTTGGAGTTTGGACTATGCGTGCATTTTTTTCTTTTCTTTTTTTTTTGAGCAAAACTATGCGTGCATCTAACATCACCAGCTTATGGGTCGGCAGACTCACGCACGCAGGCCGTAGGCGAGCCCTCAGGCGAGTGCTCACTCGGCCCGGGTCCATTCTGGGCCAATTGTCTTCGTGTTAGGCTGACAATTCTGACTGCCACGACGAGGCCCAGTATCCGTAGGAGATGCTGTAGGAGCTCCAGATGGTTTTGCTAAAAAAAAAAGGAATTTCAAAAAGAAAAAAGAAAAAGGAGCTCCAGATGGTGTAACTGTTACGACGAGGCCGGGTCCATTCTGGGCCAATTGTCTCCAACAGTTAACAGTTTATCTGTGTAATGAACCGGTATTCGTCATGAGCCTCGGCCTTGGGCCGTAAGTGTGTTACCTTCGGGCCTTTCTATATTCAGTGGGTCGGCGGTATATAAGCCGGCTCGGGAGAGGAGGTGGGTACGAAATGTAACCAACTCTTAACCGTTCATGAAATTGGGTCGTCGTCATCCTGCGGAACTCAGCCGTGCTCGTACAATCCTACCCCAATTCTTGCTATCCCATCCCAAATTCCACTTCCAGATTACCCAGTACACAACAATTGGTATCAAGCCTGGTTGATTTGGGTAGAAATTTTTTCTCCCCAAATCATCTTCGCTTTGGCACCAAAGAAAAAGCCCACCAAATTCCAAACCGAGATCGCGACATCAATGGAAGACCTCAAGTCAACCATGGAGTCCATGGCGAAGCAACTCGCGGGCGTTCAGGACATGGCGAAGTAGTTCTCCAGTCTTTAGGAGGCGGTGTTGATACGGGATCCATAGGGTTCTGTATCAAGGTGACTACTATGCATGGGCCTAGCCTAGGCCCACGGTCAAAGATTGAAGTGCATGGACAAGCTGGCGTAGACTTCAAGCTTTGAAGTCCGATCTAGTCAGAATATTATGGAAGTTAGACTCTGTAATAGGCCTAGAACTCCTCAAATGTATCCGACTAGGACTAGAATTGCACCTCTGCCTTCTCTCCCTATATGAAGAGAGGCAAAGGGCACCCCTTACACACACAATCATAATCATCAATCCAACGTAAAGGCTAACTCCGACTGGACGTAAAGGCTTTTACTCGAATCACGAGGGTCCGAACCAGTATAAATCGCTTGTCTCTTGCGTTACCATCGAGATCTGTGGTTCGTCAGCCCCTCGAACAATCGTCCTAGGTAACCCCGTGACGAGTTGCCGGCCACCAAATACCGACAGGCGGTTTCGATGACCCTGGACAAGCTCCAGGACCTCGAGGCATGGCAGACCCGGGTGGAGACGTCCATGGGCGCGATGATGTAGCAGTCATAGAGCATGACCCAGCGGATCCAGCAGCTGGAGTCCCGGCCACCACCACCGCCCCTGCCTCCATCGCCACCTCCCCCACCATCGGTTCCACCGTTGCCGCGGGTACCGCCTCTTCCTCTGATGGGCATGACTCCAACATCGCTTTCCCACCCCTGCTCGGATGGTTGGACCTCAACACCGCTCCGCAACTATCGCCCTCTCAGGCGTCGAGCTCTATGTTGCCCAATGGGCACGGTCTTCCATAGGATCATCGGGATGCCAGTGGTGGGATCCTTTGATTCCCACCACCGCTCCCGGTCATGAGTACGCCCTTGATCAATCCCCTTCCCCAGTCGATAGTCCATTCTGTTGTTCTTGGATTTCAGTTACCGCGCTCACCACCTGTTCCCAAAATTGGGTTCCCCAAATTCTTCGGTGATAACCCTCGTTTGTGGTGTGAAAATTGCAACATGTACTTCAAGGTGTATGCAGTGCATCCCTCCATGAAGACGAAGTATGCCATCCTCAATTTCAAGGGTGTCACGGCAACTTGGATGCAAATGGTGGAAAGGCGAGGAAGAATCAAGGATTGGGACACTCTCTGTCAACTCGTCTTCGACAAGTATGACAAGGACCAGTACCAGATTCAACTCAAGCGGTTGGAATCTCTGAAGCAGACCGGGTCAGTGACAGAGTATCAGACTGAATTCGAGCAATTGGCTCACGGTATTCTTCTCTATAACCTTGCCTATGACAATGTGTACTTCATCACTCGATTCGTGGTTGGACTGCATGATGACATCAGAGCGGCTATTGCATTGCATCGCCCAACCAATGTCGATATAGCCAGCGCCCTTGCCCTGTTACAAGAAGAGGAGTTGAATCAGAGTAAGAGCAAACCTTACAACAAAGAATTCAGTCAAAGTTATTCTAAGGGGTCTACATCTGAGTAGAAGAAAAGGATCAGATTCAGACAAGAACAAGTTGCAGCAGATGACTCCTGAGTCAGAAGATAAGCTACAGACCCTGAAGAGCTTTCGTCGTAAGAATGGTTTGTGCTTTCAGTGTGGAGAAAAGTGGTCACACAATCATAAATGTCCTAAGCAAGTCCCCCTACATGTCCTGGAGGAGTCATGGGACGCAGTGGATGTCGATCATGATGGTCAGATGTCTGAAGCTGAGACTTAGGAAGTTGAAGAAAGTGTTATGGCAGTTCATGATTCAGACATGCCAGTATCTGCTAAATGCAAGACATTCAGATTCGTTGCAAATGTGGGGAAGGCCAAGGTACTGGTACTCATAGACTCAAGCAGTGTGGGAACGTTTGTTAGTGAGCAGTTGTCCAAAAGTTGAAATTGCTTACTAAGTCATGCCCAACAACTACTTACAAAGCTGCTGATGGAGGTATCCTCACCTGCAACAAGGTGGTGTTTGGCATGAAATGGTTTACTCAGGGCCATACTTTCTCTTCTTTAGCACAAGTACTTCCTCTGAAATGCTTCGAAATGATCTTGGGAGAGGACTGGTTGGAGGTTGTCAGCCCCATCTGGGTGGATTATAGGCACAAAAAGATGAAAATCACTTATAATAGTCACAGGATTACTCTGCATGGCATTCAAGACAATGCTTCCTCCTGTGAACAGTTATTTGGGAAAAAAATCAAAGGCTTGCTTAAATCTGGAATGGTATCTTGTTGCTTTTAGATCATTAGCTGCACCCAGCAACCAGTCAACAACACTACATAGGCTCAGCTACCACAATCTCCAGTCATACCAGAAGTTGATCAACTAATACAGTAGTATGACTATCTGTTTGCTACCCCAACTACCTCGCCCCCTCATAGGCAAGCTGATCATTCAATTCCTTTGATACCAGTGGCACAACCTGTTATGGTCAAACCTTACAGGTATTCTCCAATATGTAAAAGTGAAATTGAGAAACAACTTTCTGAGATGTTAGAAACTGGAGTGATCAGACCCAGTAGCAGTCCATTTGCCTCACTTGTTCTCCTTGTCAAGAAAAAAGATGGAACATGGCGATTCTATATTGATTACAGATAGCTGAATGCTAATACTATCAGGAACAAGCACCCTATGCTAGTGGTTGATGAGCTTTTAGATGAATTGGCTGGAGCTGCTTGGTTCACTAAGTTGGATTTCAGATCAAGGTATCATCAGATCTGCATGGCTAAAGGAGAACAGAACAAAACTGCATTTGCCACACATCAAGGGCTGTATGAATTCATGGTGATGCCCTTTGGGCTAACTAATGCTCCTGCCGCATTTCAGTGCCTCATGAATAAGTTTTTTTCAAAAGTTGCTAAGACATGAAGTTCTAGTCTTCATGGATGACATCTTGATATACAGTGCAACTCTAGAAGAGCATCTGGCCCTACTGAAACAAGTATTTGAGATTCTAACTAAAAATAAATTCTTCATCAAAAATTCCAAGTGCTCATTTGCACAACAGAAGGTGGAGTATTTGGGGCGTGTGGTTTCTGCACAAGGGGTGGCTATAGAACTAGCAAAGGTGGAAGTAGTGACAAAATGGCCAATACCAAGTAACCTGAAGCGATTAAGGGGCTTCCTTGGGTTAACTGGTTACTATAGGAAATTTATTGCCAACTATGGAATGATTAGCAAACCACTGACTGACATGCTAAAGAAGAATGTTACCTTCTGTTGGTCTCCAAAAGTAAATCAAGCATTCCAGTTGCTCAAACAGAAACTAGTTCAAGCCCTAGTGTTGGCTGTGCCATCAGCAGGAATTTGTCTTGGAGACTGATGCTTGTGATACTGGTGTAGGAGCAGTACTGATGCAAAAATAACCATCTAGTTGCTTACTTAAACAAGCCACTGTGTCCTAAAAACCAAGCATTGTCAGTTTATGAGAAAGAGTGTATTGCAATACTCCTAGCTATTGACAAGTGGAGGCCCTACCTATAGCACAAGAAGTTCATTATTAAAACTGATCACAAAAGCTTGATGCACCTTACTGAGCAAAGAGTCCATTCCAAACTGCAGCACAAGGCCCTGGTGAAGTTGATGGATTTGAATTTCCAAATACAGTATAAAAAAGGAGTACTCAATGCTACAGCTGATGCTTTATCAAGATGTGCTCATTCTGAATCTAAATCAGCAGCAGCAGTCTCTATGTGTGTGCCTTCCTGTATATAGAGGTTGCAAGAAGGGTATGCAGAGGATGAAGAGGCAAAAAAGTTGATGACTCATCTCAGTCTGTCTCCTGATACAGTTAAAGATCATATTTTGGTGGATGGAATCATCAGGTTCAGAGGTAGGGTATGGGTTGGCAATAACAAGATGGCTCAACAACACATTTTGGTTGCTTACATGCACTCTGGTATGGCTGCTACTTGCCAGAGAGTGAAACAATTATTTGCATGGCCGGGCCTTAAACAGTCTGTGCAAGAATTTGTTCAGCAGTGCTAGATCTGCCAGCAAGCCAAGTCTGAACATGTCAAACCACCAGGGTTGCTAGAGCCTGTTCCTATCCCTGCACAAGTTTGGGACACAGTAAGTTTGGATTTCATAGAAGGTCTCCCACCCCCTGACAGGCACAATGCCATATTAGTGGTCATTGACAAATTCACAAAATATGCACATTTCATTCCGGTGCATCATCCATTCACAGCATTTCAAATAGCTAAGATATATTTAGATAATGTCTATAAGCTGCATGGATTACCTCAGGCCATAATCTCTGATAGAGATAAGGTATTCACTAGCACAATATGACAAGAGCTCTTCAAGATGACTAACACAAAGCTGCTGATGAGCTCATCCTACCACCCCAGAATGATGGCCAAACTGAGTGCATGAATTAGTGCTTAGAAGCATTTCTGTGCAGTACAGTGCATTCATGCCCAAGACAATGGAGTAAATGGCTTCCTATGGCTGAATTTTGGTATAACACTGCTCATCATACTGCCTTGGGCAAGTCTCCCTTCTAGGTGCTGTATGGTTACTCTACAAGGCATCTCGGCATAAAGAACTTGCAGACTTGTTCAGTGCGAGATCTTGAGGAATGGTTGAAAGAAAGGGAGCTTTTGAACAGACTGATTCAGCAACAACTGCTACATGCCCAATAGCGAATGAAGTACCAAGCAAACAAGAATAGAATAGAAAGATCATTTGAAATGGGTGATATGGTTTACCTTAAACTCTAGCCATACATTCAGTCCCCGATGGCGTACAGAACGAACTAGAAACTATCATTCAAGTATTATGGCCTCTTTGAAGTTCTGCAATGTACTGGCAGTGTGGCTTATAAACTGGATTTGCCTTCTTCCAGCAAGATTCACCCTGTCGTGCATGTATCTCAGCTCAAGAAGCACATTGCTCCTTCGATTCAGGTATCATCAGACCTGTCTTTAGTATGTATTGACCCTACTCAAGCTATGGTTTCGGAGGCATTTCTGGAGACTCGTTATGCAATGAAGGAGGATCCACCGTCAAGCAACTATTGGTGCAATGGATTGGGTTGCCTGCATCTATGGCCACCTAGGAGGAAGCTGAAGACATGAAGAGACGTTTTCGTTCTGCGCCAGCGTGGGGACAAGTTGGCAGATAAGGGAGGGGCAGTGTAATGAACCAGTATTTGTCATGGGCCTCAGCCTTGGGCCGTAAGTGTGTGTTGCCTTCGGGCCTTTCTGTATTCAGTGGTTCAGCGGTATATAAGCCGGCTCAAGAGAGGAGGTGGGTATGAAATGTAACAAACTCTTAACCGTTCTTGAAATCGAGTCGTCATCATCCCGCGAAACTCAGCCGTGCTCATCCAATCCTACCCTAATTCTTGCTATCCCATCCCAAATTCTAGTTCCAGATTACCTAGTACACAACAATCTGTAATTCAGAAAGTTCTAGGTCTGTTTGGATGTAGATATTGGAAGACATGGAATTGAATTGGGTTCAATATCCAAGAAGAGATGGTATTGAAATGGTCACAATTCAAATATTATTATTCGAATGACCATAGAATTGGGTTTTGGAATCCTAGCAAGTAGCTCAAATTCGTTTCCTGTTTGGATGCAAAATCATGGAATTGAAATGCTATGGAAAGCTACACACTGGCCATGGCGGACGGAGGTTGGCAGCGGCCATCACGGCAGGGTGAGCTCGACCATGGCCATGGCGGGCAGATCTTGGGCTCGGCAGCCGCAGCCATGGGAGAACACAACCCTAGCCATGGCAGGCGAATCTCGTCAGTCGTGGCCATGGGAGAGCTTGACCCCAGCCAGGCAGGCGGATCTCGGCAGCCGCGGCGATGTGGGAGCTTGACCTCGGCCATGGCAGGCGGATCTTGGTAGGCCACAGTAGGGCTGCGCTAGCCATGGACAAGAAGAGGCAGCCGGCCACGTAGAAGAAGGGGCACGCTGACCATGGAGAAGAAGGGCCACGCCGGCCATGGAGAAGGTGGGCACGCCAGCCATGGAGAAGAAGGGGCACACATGACCATGGAGAAGAAGGGGCACGTCGGCCATGGCAAAAAAGATGTGCGTCGGCCATGGTGAAGAAGGGTCGCACGGCCTCGGGGAAGAAGCGGCACTGCATGGGCGATCTCCGTGTCTGCATCGGGAGTGCCGGGGAAGAAGCGACGCAGCGAGGGCACCCTCCGCGTCGGGCCTCCGTGCATCGTTGGGCATCGGGAAAGATGCAATTAAGGGGCAGGAGGATGAATGTCGCACAATACAAAAGGGGTTGGGCTCGGTATTGGAGATGAGGAGGCGCAAGTATAGCCAACACCGATTGGTATTGGGTTCGAATTCCATTCTGAATTCTTAGCCATCCAAACAATGGAATTGGCAGCTTCACAATACCAATTCCAAATCCCGAGGACCAATATCTACATCCAAAATGGGGTGTCAGTGTAATTGGGACAAGCACTGATAGCACAGTTGTCTCTTGAATCTTGATCTGAATATGCTAGTTCTGATCCCTTTCTTCCTCCCTTGCATTGTACACGGTTGTACCTGACCTTTAGTGATAGATTATCCTGCTTATTGATCGAGTGGGCCCAAATTTGTGTGATTTGTTTGTCTGGATTGGACAGAAAATAGCCGACGTGGCATATGCTTGGAAACCATGAAATGAAATTTACCACGGGATTGGTCAGGAACATGGACATTGACAAAATAGCCCTAAGAAGAAAAGTTAGAAGAACGCTAGAAAACATATACAGAAACCTCACAACCGCATAAAAGAAAAATTTGTTTGCAAAAAAAAGTATAAAAGAAAAGTTAATGTCACGCAGCGACATACACACAACTGCTTCCTCTGTTTCAAATTACGAGTCGTTCTAACTTCTCTACATACATAATTATTTACTACGTATTATACATGGTGTATGTCTAGTTACATAGAAAAACTACGTATATAAATTGAAGGGATAAGTAAGATAATATAAGCAACTGCCTATGCTGGAACATGGTCCTTGTGTCAAGAGACAGTACGTAGTAGAAGACTAGAAGGACCCAAAAAACCCCCAAAATACATGATCAATAAGGTTTCATGGCTAGAAGTATAGAGGGCAAATCGATCTCGTGCAAACACGCTTCATTTTTCTTCAACCCATCATGTGCGGCTTCAATTTCCTTGAACTCATCATCATCTGATCCCAAGACGAGTGCCTCTTTCGTTCTCAGGTTGATCCGAACGAGCCCAACGTGATGCACAACCAGTACCACCGTGCTGCTGAGCTCCCCGAACCCCATGAACAGGTCCCGGTGATCCTTGCAGCGGCCGGTCAGAACCCTGGGATGGCCTCCCTCCTGATCACCACCTGCCTGGTCCGCCTCGCCGAGCCCGATACTCCCTCTCCTGGCGCGGCGGCCACCGACAGCGTCCACATGGATATCACGCAGAGCTCTACGATGACAAGACTTAGCTTCCCGTCCGTCGACGCTGCCAGCTGAAGTTCGTCCACCGACCGGTGGATGCATTCCGGTGGCAGCGTGATCAATGTGGCCTTTGCCTCGTCGATGTCTAGACGGACGATGCCCCTGCCGGAGTCATTATGCAGCCAATGGACAACGGTGCCTCCGAGGACAAGAGCTTCTGGGCGACGGCGGCTGGGAGCGCACTGTGGGAACTCTGGTGGGAGGTCGGTGATCTCGGTGACAGGGCCCCACCTGCCGTCGTCCTTGGAGTAGATCTGCATTCGCAACGACAGCGAAAGCCAGGGCCAACTGCTGCTAACAACGAGCAGTCGGAAGGAGCGGCCTGTGTCATCGATGGTGAGCAAGGCGACGGTGACCAAGGCGTATGATGGGCGCAAATAACCACTAGGCTTGGCGACGTTCACAGTTGGGAGTTGGACCCACAATATGCTTTGGGTGATGGTGTTCCAAACGAAGAGCCAGTGAGGGTAGGAGCGCCGTTCAAGCAGGACGATGAGACCACCTCGTGAGGCCACAGGCTCGGAGCACCTGAGCTTGCGGCTGGCGTTGAAGCCAAGGTGATTCTGTCGGGGTGCCTGCCCGATGAAGCTGACACTGGTCCTGACATCGCGGTAGTTGTGCAGATCATATTCTGAGATGGCGTAGGAGACGCCCAGTAGGAGCGCGCCGTTGGCCTCGACACGGCGGCCGATGGTCAGGTCACCCAGGATGGCGCGGCGGACGGTCTTGGAGGTTGCGCGCAGCGGACGACGGTTGCCACGTCGACATGTGCCAAGATCTCGAGCAGGAGGTCCATAGGGATGGGCGGCGGCAGCTCCATGGCCGTTGTGCCGTCGTGGGAAGTGCAGACACGCTTGGGCGACGACATGACCGTCCCGTAAATTCAGGCTGGCCGATCTGTTATGGTTTTCCTAGTTCGTGTGTACTCCGCCATTAGCCCATCATGTATGCGAGCCGCCGCGCACCCTCATCATCCGAGGATGTTGTGCAAGAGTCAGATGATAGGAGTAGTCGTTAAAATGTAAGATTTTTGCTTTGCGCGCACATCCATAGGCACACACCTTCGTTTTTGGTAGTATATAGAATGTTTAAAAAACCTTCTTCCAACAATTATCTTTCTTAACAGTAATGCTAGGAATCAGACATCCGTCCGTGGCTCCATACCGGACGCCGCTCTTGGTGGACTGGATGTCCAGAAGGATATCTATCCTATCCGTTTCCTATCCGCTCCCCTCCAATCGCTGCACGGTAAAAAACATGGTTATACTGTGCTCCGTGACCGCGCTCCACGACGCCCTCTGCACGCCTTCCTCTCCACCGCGCCTCCTGTCAGCCTTTCTCTCCACTGCCGTTGCGCCTACACCGCCGCGGCATGCTCCCCCTAGGCCGCACAGCCGATGTCGCCTCGTCACGCGAGGTCGCACCCACCCGACTGCTGTTGTCGGCTCCACCGCGGGCACCGCTCACTGGAGGCACCGCGTGCACCCCTATTGCCAGAGCAACACCGTTGCTCACCAAGGGCCGTGCAACTGCTCGCCCGCTGTAATCCTCCTTCTTCACCGCGACCGCATAGCCGGATGTTACATATGTATGTTTTAAGTGTTTTAGATGTTTTAGAGGTATGTTACAAGTGTTTTAGATGGATGTTGCAAAAGTAGATCTGGATGTTGCATATGTTGCAACGGTTGTACACGTATGTTGCAAAGGTCTTTTACTAATGTTTCATCTATGTTTTCGGATGTATGTCATAAGTGTTTATCTAGATATTGCATGTGTTTTATCTGGGTGTTGCGTATGTTTGCAAAGGTTTTCAAGTGTTTTTAGGTTTTTCTAAGTGTCTCAGAAGCATGTTGCAAGTGTGTGTTTCAAATGTTTCAGTTGTTTTATACATATGTTGCAAGTGTTTTATGTGGATGTTGCATATGTTGCAAGCATATGTTCCAAATGTTTCATCTATTTTAGACGAGCAAGTCCTCCATGTTGCAAGTGTTTCATGAAGTGCAGGCGGTCCCCATGTGGCGTGCGAGTGTCGTGGGGTGCAGTAGGGCGAGCATATGCAGGCGTGCAGCAGGGTGCAAACGAGCAGCAGCAGGGCGAGCAGTGCGCGATGAGCAGCACCTCCGATGCGTGTCCGTGTGTGGGGGCAACCAGAGAAAGCGCGTGGGAGACAACCACCTGACGTGGGACCTGCCGCAGAGGCAGGGGGCGTTGCAGCGTTGCCATTTGCTGCCAATCCATTTTTGGTCGCTGGTCGGCCCAGTTGACAGCCTAAGGAGGTGCACTCCGCTGGCTGTTTGGCCGCACATTCGCTAGTGTGCAGGGGGCGAATGTGTCGCGTGGACCGCACGGGCGAGCACGCACTAGGTTGAGTGGCGGGCGCGGCGTGGGCGTCTAGATGTGCGCTTCTGTCCAGACGTCCGAACGCTAGTAAGCCCCTTTCTTAACTGTGGGTGCCGACTTTTCTTTTTCTTAGACACTTGGAGCCACCTAAAGGCCGAAATTATATATCTCCGGCCACTATTTTGAAACATGATGTTATAGGAAGTAGAGCCACAATGGAGATTCTTTTATATAGATTTTAGACTTCTAGCAGTGAGTTAAGGTGCGGGTTGGCCATAAATGTTGGTGCGACCACCACTCTGGAGGTTTGCTAAAATTGAATCTTCAACCATTACGTTTAAATATGATATGATGATATTGAGAGGTAGATGAAGCAATTGAGATTTCATTTTGAAATTTCTAGTGTGAGTTATCTCTAGCAGCTATTTTTATATCCGAGTATAATGAGAGGTAGAGAAGGCAATAGAGATAGCAAATCTATTTTTACTGTTAAGAGCAAAGAAAAGCTACTCGCCCAGGATTGATCAATGGATAGCAAATCTATAGTAGCCTGGTTGTTGGCAGTACTTGTACTGCTTTTCCTTATTTCTTTCTTTGTCTCCAAAGTTAGAGCTTGTTGCTTTAGTTGCACTTAGCTTTCCTCTTTCTTGGTAAGTTGTACCGTTTCTTTCCTTTTAATTTATGCTGTAGGGGTGCAAACCCCTCCAGTTTCGTTTAAAAAATAGAGATTTTATTTTAGAGGTTGTTGTTGTAAAACATATGGACTCTATCCTAAAAGAAAAGAAGGAGAAATCCGAATCCTAGTCCGTTTGTATGTGGGCTCTTACCAAACTCTTAGGCCTTGATAGGACTATATATATATATATATATATATATATATATATATATATATATATATATATATATATATATATATATATATATATATATATATATATATATATATATATATATGAGAGCTCTATGTTGTAATCACCAATATTCAGAGAAATAAAGAATAGTTTCTCTATCTTGTGTCTATTTGTTCTTTACTTTCATCTACTGTATTCATCATGAGAGACGAAGAGGGGAAGATCCTAACCGCTGGCAACATGTTTTATAACACATTATCTGCACGACAAGCTCTACATCGACATTGCCGTTAAAGCCGCCGCCGATTTTCGACGCCGACGTCCCTACTGCGACTGCTTCGATGACGTCGACATCCCGACGTTGTTAGCGGAACGGATCTGCTACCTCTACCTACAACTAATCTGCACTGCATCGACATGCACCGTCATCGTCAAGCAGGCAGTTCTACAACAATGCCAAACGCCCTACGCGGTATGTATCTACTAAGCACTGTCCTACACGGCACGTGAAGTAGATCAACTAGCATCCAATTAAAAAAAGGTACGAGAAAACACATCTGGCAGATTGTGTGTTTGTCCTAGCTATTGAGCTAGATTTTGTTGGTCTTTTACGTAACATCCATACATGCACTATAGATTAATACATGAAGTACGAACATACATACATACATACATACATACATACATACATACATACATACATACATACATACATACATACATACATACATACATACATACATACATACATACATACATACATGAACAGTACATATGCTTGTACGATGGGTCTAGTAGCCACCACGGTGCCATGCAAATTAGGATTAGAGGCTGATCCAGCAAGATCCATCCTCATCGTCATTAAAGTCGCTTGCAGCGATACTAATTGGACTGGAAGATCCAAAATAACAGCAATGAATTGATATGAAATCCATCAAACATATGTCGGCTAGAAGCTGTCAACAATTGTTATTGACATCCTACTCAAATTCAATTCGGATTGCATCCGAGTCACGCACTTGCCACCTCGGCCTACGTCATTGTGTAAAAGCAGCCCGCATGCTAACTCATCGGACATTCTGTAGTGGTCCGCACGGCTCGTGATCCTCGACTCGAAGCCATTGGCAACACGGCAACCCCTACTGCACGCGGCCCGCAAGCCGCGAGCAGTCTCTGCACACTGCTCGTTTGCACTACCGTCATGTTCCTCCATTGCGGCCTGTACGCCGCTGGCCGCTCGCCTCAAACCGATTCCTGACGTGAGACCGCATCCCGCACACCGCGGACGTAGCTGTTATCCGTGGTTAGAATGTAAGCTGTTGGAGCTTGTGCCTCCACACCCGCCACCAGTACTGTTGCTTGAGATAGGTTCGTGTCCGAACTATGCACGACTTCGAATCAGAACTGCCTACACGTAGTAGACAATCATATGTACAAGTAGTACATGCAGGACATGTACAAGCAGTACTGTACTTTGACATAATAGATGCATGGAATTTTTAATCTTGTATATAAGCATGATGGGACTTGTACATGAAGCCAATAGTAACGTGTCCTTGCAGGATACAAACGCACACACATGAAAGGTATCGTATCCCGTATTGACCTGTAGTCGCGCTGCGGCCCGTACGCCATATGACCTCATCGGAATAGCACTCAAAGCACGCCTGACATCAGCTCGGCTCGCATGCCTCGAGTTGCCCTTGTGGCTCTACCGGATGGCCAGCATGCCGCAAAATATCAAGTGCGATGACCTGCATGCAGCTGGCATCGTGCGCGTTCTTTGCCTGCACGTTGAGATTCGTGTTCCGTCTGTCCACATCGGCTCGCATATATTGCCGTACTCTCCCCGATGCGTGCAATTCACCCGTAGCTGCTTGTCATTGCCTCTGTCAGCCTGAAGCTGCAGTTTGCACATAGTATCGTCATCGTAAACTCTCACTCCCACTCCCACATGTAGGAGACCATGTCGACTACTGTTTGTGCGAGGTCGCTGCATGACCTAAAATATTTATTTACTGCTCATGTATATAGGCTTTGTATCGATATTTTTATACTCTTTTGAATGTATTATTTATCACATGTTATTAATTTTATACCATGTAATTGTAAGAATAAAATCTTGAATGATTACATTAGAAACATGGTATAAAGTATATGGGCTCTCTAAATCTTGCAGACCTTAGACTTATCACCTTTAAGAGGAATGAATTTTTTTCGATGAATGAGTGATTGGTGTTAATTCTGAAAATTAGCATGTACCACGACTATATCCTGAAAAATGCTAGGATGTGTATAAGAATATTTTGCATAACCATCCACTATCTTTTTGCACCTTGCTACTTTTTTACACGTAGTAAACCTATAAGCACATGAATTAGTTATAATGATATATGCATACCTTCATGAAAGAAGGAATATCCTGAACTTGCCCTGAATGGTAGAATTATATAGCACGATCTTTGTTAAATCCTAGTAGGATATTCTACTAAGCAACGTATCAGGTGGAAACCACACCCTTCGTGAAAACCCGTGCAAACCACGGCAAAAAAGTCGTCTAAATTCACCAAAAAATCACATATGTAGATGATATGATGATACACAACCTTGTAAAATATCTTGTCCAAACTCGACTTCGTTTATGAAATATAAAAATAACAAATTTCTAACAAATCGTCTGGACAACTTTCTGGCTTGAAATTTGTTATTTTTATATCTCACAAACAAAGTCGAATTTGGATAAGATATTTTACAAGGTTGTGTATCATCATATCATCTACATATGTGATTTTTTGTGAATTTAGATGACTTTTTGTCATGGTTTGTATGGGTTTTCACGGAAGGTGTGGTTTCTACCTGCTACGTTGCCATTCTACTATCACTGAAGTGGAGTAGATCTTAAGCATAGTAATTCATGGTATTATTCTCAAAGAATGAGTATGTGACCAAGCTAAATCCTAAAGAATATGTGACTTGCATTGCATGTATTATACTCCTAGAAGGATCGAGCAAGCATGAAGCTGCTAAATGTCAAGCATTGAAGGTAAGACATATAAGAATAGATAGAAACAGAAATTAGAACATTTAAAGTTTCTCTTGAAAAAGAACTTAAATCATGTGCTTATAGATTTGTTGTCTTTTAAAATTCATATCCTAAAGTATTGATAATAGTGGTGGCAGTGCTTTAAGTTTTAATTCCCGTTGAATTAAGTGGATTATGTAAACTCGTAGAAGAGTTAATGGTTACTTTATTAGCTTGAAGACTAATATGAAACATTTATATTGTTAGTGCAATTCTTACTTGAAGTAACATGTGTTAAATTTTCATAGAATAAATTAGATTTATATGTTTCACATTTAAACAATTGCCTATTTTTACTTATTTAAATAAGTTTTGCATTAATTTTATCTACAGAGAAGCCTTAATTAACTATGAAGGTTATAGTTCTTTGTGCACTACTACCATGTAGGTAGAAGGGAAATTATTTCCTAGAAGTACATGAACAATTGGACTACTGGCATATGAACTGATCTTAGAAGGATCAATTTAGCGAAGAAATAGTATAATCTATAAACTAAGTATTTAATACTTCAGCCCAGAAACTAGAAGTTTATGTCCTACCCTAATCTGTTGTTAACTTTTTGTACATTGAATAGTATACTGGATATGTGAATTTTATGCCACAACCATTGAATACTAGAAGTATGATTGAATTCTATGGAACATTTGAAATGTTTATTCATAAATGATGTTGTAACGGATCAACATGATTATACGAGATTAAGTGAGAAAACCTTCCGCCGAGGCAGATAATTTACCAAACTTAAGCCCGTATAACCCGAGATTCCGTGAAATCACGAGGGATTTCAAACCAACCAACATACAACCAAGATCGTACTGATTTAGCAGCCACAGTTCACATGCTACATAAAATTCGTAACGAGAGTTGAATACATCGGAGTCCAGAATGAGATTATTACAATAGTTCAAAATAACATAGCGGAAGCAAGTAGTTTGAAACCACACACACTTAGTTCAAATACAGTGCCAGAAGATAATCACGGTCCATAAAAGTATTAGATAAGACGAACGGAGTGACCATTGCCCATGGTCCTAGTTATCGCCCATTGCCGGATACAGACAGTTGACGCAGTACCCATAGTACATCTGACCATCTACGACAACAATGGGAACAACGCTCTGAGTACGAGAATGTACTCAGCTAGACTTACCCGTCATAAACCAAAATAAAGGACACTAAGGAGCATGCAAGGCTTTTATACAGTGGACTGGCTTGACTCATTTGCGAAAAGCATAAGTTATTATGAATAACTAAACTAAGTACTTTTTGCATCATTTTTATTATAACCTATTCAAGCTAGGTAAGCACCTATTGCTAAAGCAATCACTTGATTCACCATTAACATCTAAATTACCATATCAGGTTTAGCATTTCCAACATCATTCACTTAACCATCAGTGTTCCATTATTGTAACTACGATGCCGTAGCTCGAGTCAAGTGCTCACTATCCAGGAGCGATGGCGATTCGAATCGATTCCTAACCAGCTGGTGATTTATTCCTCATACAAACCACGCTTCCCCCGTCAAGGTCGCTTAGATCACCAATGACACTTTCCAAGAAGCCGCGGGATAACAATCATGGACCGCACTACCCAGGGACCGCCCGACTGCCAGGGCGCACCTTGGGCTCACTCTTCGCGTCCCCGTTACACCCCCTTCAGCACTAGTCTACCAATCCGAGTTTATCCCGGCTTGAAATAGTGTCACTAGCTTCGTGGTCGAAAGGTACTTTATTCGGCCAGCTAAATGTGAGGCATGCGTTCAACATGACAAGAGGGACGAGCAACGATCGGTCCTTAATCGACACAGACGGAATCACTATAGTCCAAAACCCTATAAGACTCCGCCCGGTCTTCCTTTAACTATCAACACTTGGTTACTTTCCATGATCACACTGTAGCTAACCAATAACCAGGTATCTTCCTATAACTCGCAGGTGACAGAAAAATCACCCGACTTCTACCGGTCTAAGCATAGCTAAGCAGTTATTCGATCCTGACCTAACAGGGTAAAGGTAATCAGGTGAACAAGGATAATAATGCAACAACGGTTTCACGCAACTCCTAAACTTAATGCAACAATATATATATATATATAACTCATGTAATAAGGAATTGCTTTTATAAAGTAGGAGACTTAGAATGCTCCGGGGCTTGCCTCTTTCGAACGAGCTAGGTTGATGGTCTACGCACTCGGGCAGCTCCTCGCCTGGCTCTTCTTCCTCGAGCACCTCCTGTGCCTGGGGCTCTTGCTGATCGGTCCAAGCTTGCTCCTCCGGTACTTCTACCTGCGACTCCTCCTGCGATCCTGTATGATGCGAGTGCATAAGTAAACAGGCGAATGATGCATCGAATACGGTGGAATGCTTTGATGACATGATATGCAGATGGGCACATTGAATGAACAGTTTGGATTATAACAACATCTTCTACAAGGTAGTCCACATCATCCAAGAACATGTACCACAAAACATGCACCTATTATTCCATGAGTTAGCACATAACATACACATACGTGTGGTCACAAGTTGTCAAATCTTTACTAACCTAACCCATCAAGTAACATTAGCAAGGCATTTTGATGCTTCAAAGATACACCAAACATATTTTATTACTTTTAATTTCTCGTAAAGAATAACCTTTTATTTCCGGGAACGTATCCTGTGCAAACCAGGGAACTTGTGCAAACTTTGGAAACTCACGAACTTGACCTTAGGATGATCATCCGATGGCTTGGAGCTGAGATAGATCCAATTTGCATTTAACCGCCCGCCATTAGCAATGATAATTACGTTTTTTTCCAAATCACCCCCTCCACGCCCGACTGCAGTCTCCTGCGTCCAGTCCACGATTCGGCCCCCAAAACCATCGAGCACAGAACAGCCGCCGCCGTCCGCGATTCGCCGGCGCCCGCGATTTGCTGGAGATGAAGGATGCCGGCATGTCTGGAGAAGATGGCCGGCCGCCGGACTCATCTGCTGGGACGCTGTGGGGGCCTCATAATCGTGCACAGTCCATGATGGGGCCGACGATCGCTGCCACGATGGTGCCCATGACTGTCGCCCCGATGTTGCCCACGAACACTCACCGTACCATTGGCAATGGCAGCCCTTCATGCTATGGTTAGTTTGTCCTATATGAACTTTCATCTTGACTATGATCATTGGTAACGTCCCTGCATGCCACAGATGGTGAACCTGCAGTCTCCGTGGATGATGCCGTCTTGACCATCATGAGCGTCGACACCGGAGTTGGAGCCCACCTTGAACAGCCAAGCACACCACGGACAACATCTACTCCGAGTGTAGCAGAAAGTTGCAAAGAACGTTTGAAGCCTGTGGTTGGAATGATATTTGATACACTCACAGATGTGGAGAATTTTTATAAATCGTATGCACATGAAGTTGGTTTCTCTGTTCGTGTTGGTCAGCACAAGAAGCAAAATGATGAAATATTATTCAAGCGGTATTATTGTTCAAGGGAAGGGTACATAAAGGAGATCAAACAGGCTTTTTGTGGTGAATCCGGAAAAAAAAAGAAAAACACCAAATGTGATGGAAACCAGATGTGGCTGTGAGGCAAATATTGTTGTCAAGCTTGACAGTGACAAGAAATATCGAATATGTTCAATGGTTGAGGAGCACATCCATGGTTTTGTGTCACCAGATAAGAGGCACTTGCTAAGATCCAAACGTAGTATTAGTGAAAGGGCAAAGAGTACTTTGTTCAGCTGTCATAAGGCTAGCATTGGCACGTCTCAGGCATTTCGACTTCTCCATGTCAGTGACGGTGGATTTCAGAATGTTGGGTGCACGCTGAGGGATTTGCAGAATTATTACCGTGACCTGAGGAGCAAAATCAAGGATGCTGATGCACAAATGTTTGTGGGACAATTTGAGCGAAAGAAGGAGGTAAATCCTACCTTCTTTTATGAGTTTGAGGTGGATAAACAAGGTCGACTTGTTCATGTCTTTTGGGCAGATGCCATATGCAGGAAAAACTGTAGTATTTTTGGTGATGTCCTTTCGGTAGACTCAACATATACCACTAACCAATATAATATGAAGTTTGTGCCATTTACTGGAGTCAATCATCACTTGCAAAGTGTTTTCCTTGGGGCAGCATTCTTGGTTGATGAAAAGATCGAGTCATATGTATGGTTGTTTCAGACCTTTCTTAAGGCTATGGGTGGAGTTGCACCTCATCTAATCATAACAGATGAAGATGCGAGCATGAAGGTTGCTATTGCTCAGATTCTACCAAATACAATTCATAGACTTTGCATGTGGCATATCATGGAAAAGGTACCTGAGAAGGTCAGGCCCTCCATAAGAGAGGATGATGACTTCTGGGATAGATTAAACAAGTGTGTTTGGGGCTCTGAGAATTCAGATGATTTTGAGTCTCAATGGAATTCTATCATGACAGATTATGGGCTCATGGAAAATGAGTGGTTTTCCACAAAGTTTGATATTCGAGAATCTTGGATTCCAGCGTACTTTATGGACATATCTCTAGCATGAATCCTTAGGACTACATCACGACCGGAGAGTGTAAATTCTTTTTTTAACCGTTTCATTCATCGAAAATTGACCTTTGTTGAGTTTTGGCTAAGGTTTGACACAGCTTTGGAGTGCCAACGCCAAGAGGAGTTGAAAGCCGACAATGCAAGTCTTCACACAAATCCTAAATTAATGACACCATGGGCCATGGAGAAGCAATGTAGTGTCATATATACACATGAAATTTTTAGTAAGTTTCAGGAACAACTCATAGTTGCAAGAGACCATTGCATTATTCAAGGGATTTCGGAGTCTGAAGATATGAAAATTGTCACCATCAGCAGCGTATCTGGAAAAGAGCGAGTGGTTCAGATGAGCAAGTCAAACATGTTTGGTACGTGCTCTTGTAAATTATATGAGTCCTATGGCATCCCATGCTGTCATATCATACAAGTGCTTAGAGGCGAGAAGCAAAATGAGATACCATCGATTTATATTATGAAGAGATGGGAGAAAAGATGTAAAAGGTGAGTTTATACGGCTGCTCTTTTTCTATGCATGTATTGTTTTCTATGTGCAATAGTGCTGAATGAATACACGGCTAGCAGATCAGGTTCATTGCTTTGCATCATTAGCTGCCTCCTTTGCTTACTCCACTGCTGCCCCTGGATGGAATCATGGCATGGAGCCTGCGTAGAATGGAAATGAAACAGCAATTAGTCTCTAACACAAAGAAGTGCATGCCTATCACCTGCAGCATGAAACTCACTTCACAATCCGGAAGAGCGAATTCAAATTCGCTGCATGTACTGTATGCAAGGTTCTCCCGCAGCAGCGCGTCGATGAGGTGGTTGTAGAGCCGTGGCTCGGTGCACCGCGCGCAGCCCAGGTCGTGCACAGCGCGGGCGAACGCGCCGACGGCGGCGACGACGGCGCCCTCGGTGCACGGGACGCCCCACACCCGCATCTCCTCGCCGTACGCCGTGGGCGGTGGTCAGCGAATCGCGGGCGGCGGCAGCAGCTGTTCTTGGCAAGGTCGGCGGCGACTCGAGGGCGGTGCCCGGCAAATCGCAGGCGGTGGCCGGCGAATCGCGGACGGCGGCGGCTGTTCTGTGCTCAATGGGTTTGGGGGCCGAATCGTGGACTGGACGTAGGAGACTGCAGTCGGGCGTGGAGGGGGTGATTTGGAAAAAAACGTAATTATCATTGCTAATGGCGGGCGGTTAAATGCAAATTGGATCTATCTCAGCTCCAAGCCATCGGATGATCATCCTAAGGTGCAGTTCGTGAGTTTCCAAAGTTTGCACAGGTTCCCTGGCTTGCACATGATACGTTCCCTTTATTTCCTATTTAACTAGGGTTACACATCAACACCTATTTCTATTGCAGATAAAAATCTACAAAAATTACAGCAGCTCACTCTTACCCTAATTAACCTACTACAAAAATTTCATGGGATTTGGACAAATAAAACTACCTATACAAAATAAACAAGTTATAGCATAATAATGAGCATGAAATTATTTTGTACTAGAAAAAGTATCAAACAACAGATTTCACATTTTTCCATGTTACCCACAGTAAACTAGCATATTACAAAAATTATCACATGCATGTGTTATACAACTTTAGCTCTCTATCAAAAATAACAAAAATCATCAATTAAAGGCATTTGAACTACACTTCAATAATTTTTCATAGAACATGATTCACAAACATTTTTCCAGAAATTACATCACTAAGAAGGATTAATGCAACAAGAATCACATTTTTCTCATTATTATTTTATTTACTACACATTTTCTAAGATATCAGCATTTATAGCAATTAAATAAATCTACATAGAAAATTATTACAAAACTAACATGCCATATTTTTAAACTGTAGATCTACTCAAGATAAACACTACAAAATTTGTTTCATAATTTTTGGAGCTATAAAACTCGAGTTATACATTTTTAAAGCCTTAAACCAAAACTGGAAATTCATTTTCTAAATCATTTCAAAAACTCGGCCGCTAAAACGCTGGGTACACCCCACTTGACTTCCCCCGAAACCGCACACAGGCACTGAAAAGGGGGACCCGCGGTCAACCGGGCCCCACCTGCCAGCCAACCGAGGGCAGGGGAGGCGCGGACCGGCGGTTTTCTCGCTGACGGCGTGGTCATCACCGGAGGATTTCCCAAGGCGAGGCGAGCATAGTGGTGGGAAAAACGAAGGCGGAGCTGCACGCTAGCGAGGGTGGCGGGTGTCACCGGCGAGCGGCGGTGCTGCTCCACCGGAATCCACCGGCTCCGGCCATGACGATGCCAGTGAGAGGCGCTAGAGCTACGCGGGGGAGCGGGCGGACCTAAGCAAGCAAAAATCAAGGGAAAAAGGGGGCACGGTGACGGCGTTCCGCGCGGAGCCGAGCTCCGGCGAGCTTCGCCATGGCGGGCGGAGATGAAGGCAGCCGATTCAGCCTCCTCACCTGCTGGTTTGGCGCAAAGATGGCACGGCGAGGAAGAGCGAGGGAGGGCGGAGGCTCAGGCGAGACGAAACACGAGGAGGCGCTGCGGTGGTGGAGCTTGAAGGGCGGCGGCAATGGCACGCGGCCGCGGCTCCGCTGCGGCTGCTGCTGGCGCTCGGAGAAGCAAAAAAGGGAGGGAGCGGCCGAGGCGGGCGAGCGCGCGGAGGGAGTAGGCGGACGCGGGGACCACCGGGGGCGCGTGTCGCGCGGCGTCGCTGACGTACGGCAACGCGACCAACTCCTGCCGTGGCGCCACGGCGTCGTGCGCGCGCGCGGGGGCGGGAGGAAGCAGACACGGGCGCGGGCCGGGCTGCCAACGCGGGTGGGCCGAAAGGGTGGCCGCGGCCCGTTAAGGTAAGGAAAAACTTTTCTTTTTCTAAATAAATTTATAGATTTTCTATTTTGATTCAAATTTGAATTTGAAGATGAAAAAGAGTTTTTCACAATTTTTGCCCAAAATAAAAGTTGTTCAAAATTTAATTCTCTACAACTTTCATGTAGAGCACTTTTCAAAATTCTAAGTAGATTTTGAATTTAGGATTTAAAGCTAAATTTTAAGTAAAAATTTACTTTTCTAGAATATTTTTAAAAGTAAAATTTGAGGAAATTTTGAATTCAAGAGTGGCTCCAAAAATCATGTTTATTTATTCTAGATTATCTAAAATTGTCATTTCACAAGAGTATACTACTTTTTAGCACTTAAATTCATAATTAGGGTTTCAAGTAATTGTTTATCCACTTTAAATTTTTAAAGAAGCTTATATTGCATGCAATGATAACATGTGTGTGATGTTTATGCTTAATGCTTTGGATGTTAATGCATGCTTAACACCCAGGGGTGTTACAGATGCATGAAGCATATTACTACTTGAAGTAGTTATGACACGAAAAGGAGGAGGAATTTTGGGTAAAGGCATGAGAAAATGTGGATAATATATATTTAATAGGTATAGCCTTCCTGAATCTATCTTTAAGTGCATGTATAAGGACTTGAAGTTTAATAGGTATAGCCTTCCTGAATCTATCTTTAAGTGCATGTATAAGGACTTGAAGTTCTAGTCACGTCCCTTCCGATCGAGTTAACTTTCTCTACATTACACTAATTGCAAGTAAGCTTGTAGCTTTGTATTTTGTTGTTATCTATTATATTGGATTGAATACTAACACTCCACGTTACATATGAATGTGTATCATTGTGTTGTGCTCTCATCGAGCTGCAACTATCTTCACTCCTGTATAAATATTAGCATAGCGACTATATTTGTAGCTAGTAGCTACCTTTGCACTTTCTAATAATTAAATTCACTAGCTAGCACGCTATGTCTATATAATTCTTGTTGAACTAAGGAATATTTTGCTTTTCAATGCATTGCATGCATAAGCATTATATTGGTCTATGGCCTAGTAGCCTAAGATTAGGAAGAGTTGGTTAATCTGAAATTAGCTAAATGGAGAAGTGACCCAATTGATGGGATGAATAATTGTGGAATTAAGATGGTAGACAACACACTTAGATGATTTGGGATTTTTTTTAAAAAAGCATTTGGAGAATTTTGTATTAATGGCAATTAGAAATTTCTAGAAGAAATTCTATGTGATTTTGAATGTTGCGTATTTTATACATTTGAAGTATATGTTATATTTTGTTATGTATGTGTAATTGATTAATTATTTGGGCTAAACAATAAATAAGCTAGACAATGAAATACTTTTCTAAACTATGATATGTGCAAATCAGGGGGAGAACACCCTAGAGTTTATAGTAATGCCGAACATTCTTTATTGCAATTTATGTATTCTAGCTCACTGCATGTAATGCATTATAACCCCGTATTAAATATATGCGTGAAAATTTCCCATAAAATTTCATCGTAGCATATAAGAATGGGCATCTGTTTGTAGTTGGAGATATATAAATTTAAATTACTCTAAGCCCATGATAGGGGATATCTTCTGAAGTATGCTATTAAAGATCTAATATTTACATTAGGGAGAGAGAAAGCCTATTTTGAATGCTAAATATTATTTCCATAGAAGGAAAATGATCTAAAAAAATATTCCTCAAAGCTTGAAGCAGGAATAATATCACGCACTAAATCAAACAATAGTTTGACCAATGCTCTTATAAAGCATGAAGCGAAGTATATGCCAGATATTTTTGAAAAATGAGAGGAATAACTTGAAGTTATAAATCAGAAGTTGTGTTTACTAGTAGTAAACTAAATACTATATATTATCAAGCTAAAATCTACGGTGGCTTGCCCCCAACATGATTGAACACAATTTGAGCCATTTTTCACACCGAAGGATGTTAAGCCTTGATTAAAACGGTGACCACGGCTCCGATACCACTTGTAAGGTCCTAGATGGCTAGAGGGGGGGTGAATAGCCTATTAAAAAATCTACAAGTACCACTAAGCAAACTTGTTAGAATAACAAACGGCGTAAAGCGAGTTTTGCTTAGCCAAAGGTTGTGATGCAAGCCTCCTATCCACAAGTCTAGTAGATTATGATCTCTAGTTCACACAAGAGCTATGTCACTAAAGTTACACTAGAGAACAAGCTAACACTACTAGCAAAGCTACTACTAGACGTACACAAGATAAACTAGTGAATGTAAATGCAAGAGAGAGGATTGTGATTATTATACCGACGGTGAAGTGAAGATGTTGCCAATCACCAAGATGATATACAATCAAACAATATTGACAACAACACGATATGAAGACCAATCACCGGGAGACAAGAGACACAATATTTGTTCACCCGGTGTTCACTTGTGCACCGACAAGCTACGTCACCGGTTGTGTCGACCAACACTTAGATGGTTCCTCGGTGTGACCCTCAAGTCACTTGCCCCTCAAGGCACGCCCCGCAAGGCACCGCAAGACACCACTCTCAAGTGAGGTAACTCAATGACACGAGGATTCCACTAGAGTTGCTTTTGGCGTCCCGCCGAGGAAAGCACAAGAACCTCTTACAATCAACCGGAGGTGGCCAAGAACAATCACCTTCTCTTGCCAACGCCTCCAACAATCTCCAAGCCGGCTAGGAGCGGTACTCTCCAAGAGTAACAAGAAATTCACCGGCTAAACCACCCACAAGTGCCACTAGATGCCCTCAAGCTATGCAATGCACTTTGGGATCACTCAATCTCACTTTTGATTTGCAATCAAGCAAGAGAGATGAGTGGGAGGAGTAGCTCTAGCTCAAAGGATGCACAAGAGTGTTAGAAATGCCAAGAGAGCTCCCCAAGGGCTGGCCAACAAGTATTTATAAGCATCCCAAACAAATAGAGCCGTTACAACTCCACTCACGTTTTTCGCGGGACCACCGGACGCGCCGGTCGTAACTCACCGGACGCGCTCAACCGCATCCGGTGCCCCTGCGACGTCCACGTGTCCTCCGTTTTCAAAAACGTCCGTTAGATCCTCCAACGGTCACTGCGCGCCAACGGTCAAACGAGCGACCGGACGCGCTGCTGCGAACCACCGGACGCGCCAGTGTGCACAGTACCCGCTCGCGCGAAGACATCACCGGACGCGCCCCTCGCAACCACCGGACGCCACAGTGCCCGCGTCCGGTGCGAGTCCAGTAAGCTCCCTGGACCACCGGACGCGTCCGATGGTGAGGGACCGGACGCGCACCGCGTCCGAAGACTACGTGACTCGCTGTTCGCCAGACCGGACGCGCCGGTCCCGTGGGTCACCGGACGCGCCGGTGTCAAACCCTAGCACGCTCCCCAGACCCTGACGCTGTACTGACCGGACGCGCCGGTCAAAACAGACCGCGTCCGGTGCAGCGTCCGGTGCACCACTGTGACCGTGTTCGCCTCCGTTTCTTTTTCGACTTCCGGCACAATGGAAATTAGGCATTTCATTTCCCCGAAATCGCCTGAATCCCGCGCTCGCACGCTCGGCGGGAGAGAGAAAAGAACCAAACCCCTCTCTACCCGCAAACCACAGCGCGACCAACGCCACCTTTGCAAATGTGCCAACACCATCAAGTGTACATCTCCATGTGCTTGTGTGTTAGCATTTTCTCAATCATTTTCAAAGGTTTTCCAGTTAGCTCACTAGGCCCTACATGCAATGCACTTCATGAATTCACCTAGTGGCACCCATGCGTCGAATAACCGATAAGATTTCCCCTCTTAATAGTTCGGCTATCGATCCTAAACCACTCACACCCTCTATGGTGTCTTGAGTGTAAAACAAAATGGCCCTATGGTTATACCTTTGCCTTGAGCCCATTTTGTTTCTCTAAATGATATGATCCACTTCATATCATCACATGACCGTCTCGATCCATCGACCTTGACTTCACTTGCTCTTCACCGTTGCATCGGTCCATCGGCGTCAAGTCTTGCTCAAGCTTCACCATCGCATGGTCCTTCGCTTCGAAGCCTCGACTTGCCCTTCACCTTTACAACCGGTCCATCGAGCCAAGCTTCATCTTGGTCTTCACCATCTTGGTCATATGAGTCAATGTCATGTCTCACATTCAATGACCACCTTTATCTAAATCATCCACTTAGATACAAAGGTTAGTCCTAGGTTTCATCAATTAGCCAAAACCAAACTAGGGACTTTCAATCTCCCCCTTTTTGGTAATTGATGACAACCCTTACAAAGATGATTTTGATAATAAAAGTTTTGAACTTGTCATACTTGTCCAATCATTTTGCTCATAGGTAAAGTTTGGACAATTATCACAAGCTCGGTTTTGGTAGCATTAGCTCCCCCTACATATGTGCATAGAGTTTGGATTGAAAGCTTTGCACATATGCATGGATAGAAGTGTTGGGAGAGTAATTCTACCAAAATGATGCTAAGGTGTAAGAAATGGACCTTTGAAGCGTGATACCAATCGGAGTTGCCTTTTACACCATCCTTAGCATCATGAAGTAACTAGACAACCATCAAAACTCAAGAACCCCGTGAGATCAACATTATATATAAAGGTTCTTGGACCACTTGTAAAAACTTTAGGCAAGTCTAGATACCACATGTAAAACTATTCCTATGCATGCTAGTAGATCATTTCATCATCCAAGTTCTATACTAGCATTGCACCACACAAGCATGTATATTGAATTTAAAATACATGTGCAATGAGCAAGTCATATGAAAATGCACAAGCAAATGCAACAACTTTGTTTATGAGCTTGCTCCCCCTACTTGTGTGCATCAAAATTTTATTTACCCCTTTATCATGTTGAATCATCTTTTTCTCTCCCCCTTTGTCAACAACTTACCCAAAAATGGGATCAAATTGTGGAGAGAAGAAAAATGTTCGATGGAGTAGGTTAAAATTCATCAAATTTTGGTTCAACCTAGAACACTTGCCAAAGATATTTAATTCGATTTGAACCAAAGACAAGCTTCTTCACACCTCATAATAAGGGTTATCTTGCCTATGTTGAATTAAACACTTATAGCAAATCTTCTAGATTCAACACTAGGTTTGCAAGCTCACAAACATGTCATATGCCACCACTAGATCAAATCAAACATAGAGGCAATAGTGGTAACATATATCCATCAAATTCATTTGATTTATCATGAATGCTCATGCATACCACTTATTATGTCTACATGCTCTAGCAAGTCCTTAGCATAGGATGAATGACATGTCAATCAACTTTACCTTGCAATGTCGAAGGAGAGGCATGTCAATAAGTGAGTGGGGTGCATTCAACTCATGTTTGAGAAATCAAGAATGTTCAATTCATTCCTTAGCTTGCAAAACCTCTTTTCATCAAGTGGCTTAGTGAGAATATCGGCAAGTTGATCATCGGTGCCAACACTCTCAACGGCAATATCTCCCTTTTGTTGATGATCTCTAATGAAATGATGCCTTATGTCAATATGCTTTGTTCTTCCATGTTGAACCGGGTTTTGTATCATCTTGATTGCACTCTCATTATCACATAGCAATGGCACATTCTTGAAGTTGAGGCCATAATCCTTCAAAGTTGATTTCATCCAAAGCAATTGTGCACAACAACTCCCCGCACTCACATATTCGGCTTCGGCGGTAGAGATTGCCACACTATTTTGTTTCTTTGAGGACCATGACACAAGTGATCTTCCAAGTAATTGACATGTGCCACTTGTGCTCTTCTATTGATCTTGCAACCCCCATAGTCGGAGTCCGAATATCCAATCAATTCAAACTTTGACCCCTTGGGATACCATAGTCCGACATCTCTTGTTTGCTTCAAGTACCTCAATATTCTCTTTGCGGCCGTGAGATGACTCTCTCTAGGTGAGGCTTGATATCTTGCACACATGCAAACACTAAACATGACATCCGGCCTTGATGCGGTGACATAGAGTAGACTTCCAATCAAAGACCGATATTCCTTTTGATTCACCATTTTGCCATCAAGATCACTATCCATACTTCCATTTGTACCCATTGGAGTTGAAATTGGCTTTGCATCTTGCATTCCAAACTTCTTCAACATGTCCCTTATGTATTTCCCTTGACTCACAAATGTCCCATTCTTCAATTGCTTTACTTGAAGACCAAGGAAGTAGCTAAGTTCACCAATCATAGACATTTCAAACTCTTTGGCCATCATAGCACCAAATTCTTCACAATAAGCTTGATTGGTTGATCCAAAGATGATGTCATCAACATATATTTGCACTATGAATAGATCATTTCCAATCTTCTTGGTGAATAGAGTTGTATCAACCTTGCCCATCTTGAATCCCTTAGAGAGAAGGAAATCCCTTAGCCTCTCATACCATGCTCTAGGTGCTTGCTTTAAGCCATATAAAGCCTTCTTCAACTTGTACACATGGTTGGGTTTCTTGTCATCTTCAAATCCGGGCGGTTGCTCAACAAAGACTAACTCATTGATAATCCCATTGAGAAATGCACTTTTGACATCCATTTGATATAGTTTGATGTTGTGTGCACAAGCATAAGCCAATAGAATCCTTATTGCCTCCAATCTTGCCACGGGAGCATATGTTTCATCATAGTCAAGACCTTCTACTTGAGTGTAACCTTGAGCAACTAGTCTTGCTTTGTTTCTCACTACAATGCCATCTTGATCTTGCTTGTTTTTGAACACCCACTTGGTTCCAATCACATTGTAGTCATTTGGCCTTTCTACCAACTCCCAAACATCATTTCTTGTGAAATTGTTAAGCTCTTCTTGCATAGCCATGATCCAATCGGCATCCCTCAAAGCTTCTTCTATCTTCTTTGGTTCTATGGTTGACACAAATGATGCATGCTCACAAAACATAGCCAATCTTGATCTTGTTTGCACACCACTTCTAATATCACCAATAACACTATCAATGGGGTGATCTCTTGCAATATGTTGTGGTTGGAGTACTTGCACTTGATTGCTTGAGCTTGGTTGATCACTTGATGTATCTTGATGAGAAGAACTAGCTCCTTGATCTTGCACTTGAGAGTCACTAATTTGCTTGAATGGTGAATTGAGCACTTGATCTTTATCATCATCTTGAATATCAATTACTTGCTTTGCTCTAATGTCTCCAATGTCCATGTTCTTCATTGCTTCCACTAATAGAGTTCCACCAATATCATCTAGATTTTCTTCTTCATCTTGTGACCCATTGGTTTCATCAAATTGCACATCATGGACTTCTTCTAGAATGCCACTTGAATTGTTCCAAACTCTATAGGCTTTGCTTGTAGTTGAATAACCAAGTAGGAACCCCTCATCACATCTCTTGTCAAACTTCCCCAATCTAGTGCCTTTCTTCAAGATATAGCATTTGCATCCAAATACCCTAAAGTAAGAAATATTGGGCTTTCTCCCATGAAGTAGCTCATATGGGGTCTTCTCTAGCAATGGATGACAATATAGTCTATTGATGTAGTAGCAAGCGGTATTGATTGCTTCATCCCAAAAAGATTGACTTATATTGTACTCATGAAGCATTGATCTAGCCATATCAAGCAATGTTCTATTCTTCCTCTCAACTAGACCATTTGATTGTGGAGTGTACTTGGCCGAGAATTGATGTCCAATACCATAATGATCACAAAGTTCTTCAATTCTTGTATTCTTGAACTCACTTCCATTGTCACTTCTCACTTTCTTGATTCTAATCTCAAACTCATTGTGAACTCTAGTGAGGAATGTCTTGAAGGTGTCAAACACTTCACTTTTGTCACTAAGAAAGAATACCCATGTGAATCTTGTGAAGTCATCCACTATGACAAATCCATACTTGTTGCCACCTATGCTTGTATATGTTGTTGGTCCAAATAGATCCATGTGCATCAACTCAAATGCTTTGCATGTGCTCATTGTACTCTTCTTTGGATGTGAGCTTCCAACTTGCTTCCCGGCTTGACATGCACTACAAAGCTTATTCTTCTCAAATTCAACATCTTTCAAACCATTGACAAGATTGTGAGTTGTAAGCTTCTTCAATTGTTTCATGCCAACATGACCAAGCCTTCTATGCCAAAGCCAACCCATGCTTGATTTGGAGACTAAGCAAGTTGTCAAAGAAGTTTCTCTAGCATTGAAGTCAACTAGGTAGAGATTCTCATATCTAAAGCCCTTGAATGCCACATTTGAACCATTCACACTAATAACTTCCACATCATCAACCCCAAAGATACATTTGTAGCCTAGATCACATATTTGTGCCACGGATAAAAGATTAAAATCCAAGCTTTCAACTAGTAACACATTGGAGATACTCATGTCATTTGATATTGCAATCTTGCCCAAGCCAATAACCTTGCCTTTCTTATTATTACCAAATGTGATAGAATCAACACCACTATCATTGTCATTGATTGAGTTAAACATTCTTGATGTACCGGTCATGTGTTGAGTGCACCCACTATCAATAATCCAATGCCTTCCTCCGGCTTTGTAATTGACCTACAAGCAAATCAATGAAGTTTAGGTACCCATTTTTGCTTGGGTCCTTGTAGGTTAGTGACTAAGCTCTTTGGTACCCAAATAGCCTTCTTCTTTGGGCCCACAATTGGTGTACCAACAAACTTAGCTTGCACACCCTTCACACCCTTGGTAAGCACATAGCAAGAATCAAAAGGTATAGCATTAACAAGGTTCTTGCTTTGGTTCCTTTTATTGCAATTATGCTCTAGGTGCCCAACTTGCTTGCATCTATTGCAAAACCGACCATTGCCCTTCACAAAGCTAGGCTTTGGAGTTGCGAAGGCCGACTTGCCTTTCTTGGGGGTGTAGCCCAATCCCTCTTTGTTAAGAGAGAACCTTTGGCTACCCAAGCACTTAAGCAAGCGGGCCTCACCACCATAGGCTTTGCCTAGGGCGTGAGTGAGCTCATCCACCTCTCTCTTGAGAGTCTCATTCTCAACCATTAGTGAGGCATCACAAGTGAAACCGTCACTAGTAGTGGAGGTAGAGTTAGTGGTGGTGGATGAAGAGCTACAAGAAGGGTTAGCATTTGACATGATGATAGGTTCATTAATGGATTCATCAATTATATCACATGTAACACCTATATCACATAATACAACAACCTCCTTCTTAGCTTGTTGCTCAAGTAGCAATGAGTGAGCTTTTTCAAGCTTGGAATGAGCCTTATCAAGATCCTCATGGTCTTCCACTAGACTCTCATGAGTGGTCTTAAGCTCACTAAGGACTTTCTCAAGTATTGCTACTTTCATTGAAAGCTTCTTACACTCTTTGTCCTTGGCAATGGCTATGTCTCTAGTTTGTTGCATCAAGTCATATAGTTCTTCTTTAGTTGGTTCATCATCATCATTTTCATTATCATTATCATTATCACTATCATGAGCATATTCCATTTCACTTTCATCATCACTCTCATCATATAATACCTTAGCTTCTTTAGCCATGAAGCATGAAGAGGATGAATCAAATAGTGATGGCTTCTTGTTGATAGCAATGGAAGCAAAAGCCTTGTTGGATGATTCTTCTTCTTCTTCATTATCTTCACTTTCCCAAGTGATCACATAGGCACCATTTTTGCCTTTCTTGAATGTCATCTTGGCCTCTCTCTTCTTCTTCTCAAACTTGTCCTTTTTGTTCTTCTTCTTATCATAAGGACATTCCGCTTGAAGGTGCTCGGTGCTATCACAATTGAAGCACTTTCTTTGTTGCTCATTTCTTTTGAAATTGTCATTTCTCTTCTTGAAGCCTCTTCTTTTGATAAATATTTTGCCAATATTTTTGACAACTAGAGCAAGTGCCTCATCATCAACTTCCAATTCTTCATCTTCTTCATCGTCATCTTCTTCTTGAATTGAAGCTTTGCCCTTTGAGGAGGTGGCCTTGAATGCCACGGTCTTCTTCTTCTTTTCTTCCTCCTTCTCATCAACGTCTTGATCATACTTGTCAAAGGTCAATACCTCTCCAAGCAAATCATTGGGCTTCATTGCTTCAAGCCCGTCTCTTTGCAACATCATGATCAACATCTTGAATCTTCTAGGTAAGCTCAATAAGAACTTGTGACAAAAATCTTGATCTTGAGTCTTGTGCCCTAAGCTCTTGAGATCATTGACTATCACTTGCAATCTATGAAACATTTCAATGATTGTTTCATCATCCTTTTTCTTGAAGTTCTCAAACTCACTCTTGAGCCCATATAGCTTGGCACTCTTCACAACCTTAGTGCCCTCGTATGTTTCACTCAACCTTGTCCATACTTCATTTGCCAAATCTAAATCCTTGATGCCCTCAAATACTTTTGTGTCAATACCATTGTAAAGTGTATTGAGAGCCATTCTATTGCATGTTCTATTTGCTCTATCTTCATCGGTGAGACGATCGGGATCAATGATAGCAAAATCATTCTCGGTGACTTGTAATACTCTCTCATGAATAGAACCAAGGTACATTGTCATCTTTCTCTTCCAATGAGCAAAAGAACTAACACCATCAAAGAACGGTGGCTTGCCCCCAACATGATTGAACACAATTTGAGCCATTTTTCACACCGAAGGATGTTAAGCCTTGATTAAAACGGTGACCACGGCTCCGATACCACTTGTAAGGTCCTAGATGGCTAGAGGGGGGTGAATAGCCTATTAAAAAATCTACAAGTACCACTAAGCAAACTTGTTAGAATAACAAACGGCGTAAAGCGAGTTTTGCTTAGCCAAAGGTTGTGATGCAAGCCTCCTATCCACAAGTCTAGTAGATTATGATCTCTAGTTCACACAAGAGCTATGTCACTAAAGTTACACTAGAGAACAAGCTAACACTACTAGCAAAGCTACTACTAGACGTACACAAGATAAACTAGTGAATGTAAATGCAAGAGAGAGGATTGTGATTATTATACCGACGGTGAAGTGAAGATGTTGCCAATCACCAAGATGATATACAATCAAACAATATTGACAACAACACGATATGAAGACCAATCACCGGGAGACAAGAGACACAATATTTGTTCACCCGGTGTTCACTTGTGCACCGACAAGCTACGTCACCGGTTGTGTCGACCAACACTTAGATGGTTCCTCGGTGTGACCCTCAAGTCACTTGCCCCTCAAGGCACGCCCCGCAAGGCACCGCAAGACACCACTCTCAAGTGAGATAACTCAATGACACGAGGATTCCACTAGAGTTGCTTTTGGCGTCCCGCCGAGGAAAGCACAAGAACCTCTTACAATCAACCGGAGGTGGCCAAGAACAATCACCTTCTCTTGCCAACGCCTCCAACAATCTCCAAGCCGGCTAGGAGCGGTACTCTCCAAGAGTAACAAGAAATTCACCGGCTAAACCACCCACAAGTGCCACTAGATGCCCTCAAGCTATGCAATGCACTTTGGGATCACTCAATCTCACTTTTGATTTGCAATCAAGCAAGAGAGATGAGTGGGAGGAGTAGCTCTAGCTCAAAGGATGCACAAGAGTGTTAGAAATGCCAAGAGAGCTCCCCAAAGGCCGGCCAACAAGTATTTATAAGCATCCCAAACAAATAGAGCCGTTACAACTCCACTCACGTTTTTCGCGGGACCACCGGACGCGCCGGTCGTAACTCACCGGACGCGCTCAACCGCGTCCGGTGCCCCTGCGACGTCCACGTGTCCTCCGTTTTCAAAAACGTCCGTTAGATCCTCCAACGGTCACTGCGCGCCAACGGTCAAACGAGCGACCGGACGCGCCAGTGCGCACAGTACCCGCTCGCGCGAAGACATCACCGGACGCGCCCCTCGCAACCACCGGACGCCACAGTGCCCGCGTCCGGTGCGAGTCCAGTAAGCTCCCTGGACCACCGGACGCGTCCGATGGTGAGGGACCGGACGCGCACCGCGTCCGAAGACTACGTGACTCGCTGTTCGCCAGACCGGACGCGCCGGTCCCGTGGGTCACCGGACGCGCCGGTGTCAAACCCTAGCACGCTCCCCAGACCCTGACGCTGTACTGACCGGACGCGCCGGTCAAAACAGACCGCGTCCGGTGCAGCGTCCGGTGCACCACTGTGACCGCGTTCGCCTCCGTTTCTTTTTCGACTTCCGGCGCAATGGAAATTAGGCATTTCATTTCCCCGAAATCGCCTGAATCCCGCGCTCGCACGCTCGGCGGGAGAGAGAAAAGAACCAAACCCCTCTCTACCCGCAAACCACAGCGCGACCAACGCCACCTTTGCAAATGTGCCAACACCATCAAGTGTACATCTCCATGTGCTTGTGTGTTAGCATTTTCTCAATCATTTTCAAAGGTTTTCCAGTTAGCTCACTAGGCCCTACATGCAATGCACTTCATGAATTCACCTAGTGGCACCCATGCGTCGAATAACCGATAAGATTTCCCCTCTTAATAGTTCGGCTATCGATCCTAAACCACTCACACCCTCTATGGTGTCTTGAGTGTAAAACAAAATGGCCCTATGGTTATACCTTTGCCTTGAGCCCATTTTGTTTCTCTAAATGATATGATCCACTTCATATCATCACATGACCGTCTCGATCCATCGACCTTGACTTCACTTGCTCTTCACCGTTGCATCGGTCCATCGGCGTCAAGTCTTGCTCAAGCTTCACCATCGCATGGTCCTTCGCTTCGAAGCCTCGACTTGCCCTTCACCTTCACAACCGGTCCATCGAGCCAAGCTTCATCTTGGTCTTCACCATCTTGGTCATATGAGTCAATGTCATGTCTCACATTCAATGACCACCTTTATCTAAATCATCCACTTAGATACAAAGGTTAGTCCTAGGTTTCATCAATTAGCCAAAACCAAACTAGGGACTTTCACACGCGCAGAGCGGCATCTCGAGCCTAACGGCTCTATTATTTGAGGATGCTTATAAATACTCGTTTGGCCGGCCTTGGGAGCCTCTCTCTGACTCTTTGAACACTTGAGACATACTTTGAGCTAGAGAACATCCCTTCCACTCATCTTCTTGCTTGGTTGCATAATCTAGTGAGATTGAGTGAGATTCAAGTGCATTGCTTAGTGATTTGCATCTAGTGGTACTTGATCTTTGAGTTGGCTGTGGATTTCTTGTTACTCTTGGGTGTTTCCTGACATCCTAGATGGCTTGGAGCAGCGGTGGTGTTGAGTTCGTGATTGGAGATTGTTTCGAGCCTCACCAAGTGATTGTGAGGGGTTCTTGAGCCTTCCCCGCGGGAGTTCGCGAATTGACTACTCTAGTGGAGCTCGTGGCTTGGAGGATCCCCATCTTGTGAGTGGATGTGCGGCACCCGCTGAGGGTTTGACTCTTGATAGTCAATTAGCTCGCGATCCATCAAGTGGGTGCATCGCCACAACGAAGACTAGCTTGCTGGGAAGCAAGTGAACCTCGGTAAAAAATCTTGTGTCATCTTTTTTTCAAGGATTTCATCTTGTGATTGTGATTGCATTGATTGATTGATTCATTGGAAATATCTCTACTCATCAACGTTGGTATAACAATACTTGCTCACTCCTTTACTTACTTGTCTACCTTACTAGTTGCCTAGCTTATTTTCTCTTGTAGATTCTAGCTCCTAGTTTGTGTAGTATTTCTCTTTCACCTAGGAGTAGAGTAAGTAGTGACTTAGCCTTCTTGGTGTGGATTAGAGATTATCGCCATCATATCTACTAGAATTGTTTAGGTGGCTTGCATAGTGTAGTTGTGCTTGTGCTAGAATTAGCTTCGCCATCTTTTGTACTAACTTTGTTGTTCAGTAAAGTTTGTAGAATTTTTTTTTAAAAAAAAAAGGCTATTCACCCTCCTCTAGCCATTTAGGACCTTACAACCGGCTAAGACAAACACCACACTGTAACCTGCACATCTTCCACGTACGTCTCATGGAGTGATCATCTTCACGTACATTGCTCTCTAGCCTAAACGTCTCGCATGACATCCTTAACCGATAGGACCTCAATTCCTCCCTGAACTTAGTCCCAAAACCTCAGTTCCTCCTGAACCTAGTTTCAATTCGTCATCAACCACGTTCTGCCTCGAGCAACACCTGCACATGAACAAACACACAACCGTGTCCGAGCCCAAGTCCACAACTTGACTCAAGTCAATCCGCACAATACCTCACATGAGTAAGTCATGCAACAATACCAAATCACCATGCTATCATGGGCATATATAAGTTGCACATGCATATCAACCTATGCCATAATTCAAATCAATTTGCAATGCTAATTTCATATCAAACTAATTTTTCATCACATGATCTCACAGGTACGCAGAATAATAAATTATCTCTTGTTTGGGAAATGACAAAGAGATAGAATAATCTCACATTATGAGAATATTGGGAGAAAATAATAGTTGTCGACAACGCTACCTCTATAATTGTAAATGTTTCTCTTATGAGAACCCGGATCCGAAAAACAAAGTCCATGGCAAAGTCACCTGTAGCGATGATATCGGGTCAACGAAGAAGTAATTGAGGTTGAATTTTCTACTAAGAACGAATAAATATTTTGCTATATCTCTGGCAAATGAAATGAATGAATATGAAATATGCAGTCAATAAGTGGATTATGAATATCCATATAGTTCCTGAAGAATAAAAATCGCAACAAGTATTAAGAAGTCTAAAGTATAATATATTCCTGAATGAATATTGAAGTCTCAAGAAGAGCATGTCCCATAAGGAATAGTCATTGAATGACTTTGTAGCGAATAACACTATCTCCTTGTGTATATCACATAACAATTTCTCATGTAAAGAATATATCTCATAGAAGAGAAATAATATTCAATAAGAATAAGAACATCCTTGAAGGATTTACCAGTCGATTCTTAAATAAACACCAGTAATCCCTAAAGTGAATGTAGACCCGAGAGAATAAAAATAAGGAATTCGAAATACCATGAAGGTGTCATACAAACACTCAGAAAAGTGTATATTGTAAAGCTAGCAATGAAGTGATGATATCATCTAAATACCACAGAAGTTATAAGAATAGTGGTAATTTTGGCAATTAAATTATCCTCTAAATGTCAAATGTGAGACTGAATTTATTATTTAGTAGTATAATCAAAATCCTGAAGATTTATAGAACATACAATTTAAAAATCTACTAAGGAAGAATTATATGTATTCAAACTCTAGTATGAGTTTGATGCACTATCTAGAAGATAGAATATTGTAACTTATTTATCCCCATTATTCTCTAAAAGGATTTATTATCCTAAAGGATAAATTTTATTATTTTGCACAACTAATAAGTGGTCATTTATGCATGAAGCATATTGCTCTTGTTTACTCTATTATAATTCATACATGAATTACGAGCCAGCTTTTTGAAAGATATAATATGTGGTGCTACGCACCATTAATTAAGCACACATTTGTGAGAAGTGTGATTTGAACCAAGAAGTTCCATGGACGGCTTTATGAGGGGGAGCAATTTGAGTAAATCTACTTTGAAGGTAATTAAAACCATTAGAATTACGAGGATCACGTAGATCATATTTGTTAAAACATTAAAGTTCATGCAAGGATCATGAAGATAAATATCTATTCATGAAGAATACAATATCCTAAAAAATACATGACTAAGAAGGTTAAATGTTGTACTCTTTTTCCTATGTGAGTTTTTACTTGAAGATTTCTCACGTAAGGTTTTTCATGAGACATGTGCAATGCAATTAATGATTGCAATGTACTCTTTTATCCAAGAACTTTCCCACTAGGTTTTCGGATGGAGTTTTTAATGAGGCATGTGCATATCGTGGTAATCGCCCAAGGGAGAGTGTTGTAAAACATATGGACTCTATCCTAGAAGGAAAGGAGAAGGAGAAATCATAATTCTAGTCCATTTTATGTGGGTTTTTACCAAACTTTTAGGCCTTGGCAGGACTATACATATGTGGAAGCTCTATGTTGTAATCATCAATATTTAGAGAAATAAAGAATAGTTTTCCTATCTTGTGTCTATTAGTTCTTTACTTTTATCTACCGTGTTCATTGTGAGAGACGAAGAGGGAAAGATCCTAGCCGCTGGCAACATGTTTTATTACAGTTGTGACGTGAATTAGGTGTCGGGGATGTTGGTCGGCGACGGCGACCAAAAATCTTTAGTGGATTTTTTATTTTTTAGGAGCAAGTTATTCAAACCTGTTAATGATGGATTGTTTTTTCAGGACCAAGAACCTGCGGCCGCTGCGGAGGGTGTGGGCGACATCGAACGCCATGATTTCCTTTGTGTGCACGGATCCCGCGCTCCACGCAGAAACCTCCGCGCGGCCGCTTGTGCGGCTGGTCGGGAGCATCGCCTGTCCGAGACGCCTCGGCCTTGCGCTTGTCACGGGGGCCGACCAGCTCAATGGCAGCTCTCGCTCTCTCCTCGTCGCGTCGAAGGAGAAGGGGTTTTATTGAGACCGGTCGCTGGGACTCCTTTGGAATTTGGACTGTGCGTGCAGCGTGCAGCGTGCATCTGACGCGAAGAGTTCTTCCGGCTTTGCCTGGGCTGGGCCCTATTACACGCCGCCAGCTTATGGGTCTGCAGACGTCTCACGCAGGCGAGCCCGCAGGCGACGGCATGGTCTGATTGTCTGGGCGAGCCCTCAGGCAAGCTTCTGGGCCAATTGTCTGGGTCGGGTCTCACCCGTCGTCCTCCCGTCGCATCGTCTGACGCGGCGGCGCCAGGGCGACGGCATGCCGGGATTCCTCGGGCTTTTTCCGCTCGTGGAAGCTCGCGGATCACACGAAACGCACGGCCGACTTGTCAGACCCCACAAAGAAGAGGCCAGAATCGGCACGAGGGCACGCCATGCGCCGTGGCTGCGCGCCTCATCACGATGAATCCAATTCGCTGGCACCAGGGCCGGAGCAACACGCGCAGCAGGCCAGGTTTACTCGTGGCCTTGTGGGGATGCAAACAGATGGAAATAGGCGGTAAAAATCCTCTTCCCAGAAACTACAGGACCGAGTTCAGAATAGACGTGTTCGGAAACGGAAGCGGAAACAAATGAACAGGGACAAAATTTCAACGGAAATGAACGAAAACCGGAAACTTACGTTGGAATTACACGCTCAATAGTCATTGCATACACATCAATATTGTACACGGAGCTATGAGCTATGCAAATTGCACTGGCAACCGACTGACAGTTGACAATTGTTTATAAATAAAGTACATAAATCACATACACAACTCACAAGTGCACATAAGAGTAGATCTTGGTTGCACAAGACTAGATACAAGTACCACAATTCCACAAACCACGTGGAAAAAAACACTTGATATGACACTATTGTATAATTTATAACATTGGTGGACCTAGGCCTAGGGCTAGTAGGGCCGTGGCCCTAGTCGTCATGGCCAAAGAACACCAGCTAGCAATAGTTTTTGCCCAAGTCACCCTAACTAAGGAAGCGGTAAATGCTGACTCGCGCGGCTCATGATTTGCCATCATTTCGATCCTGTTCCCAGTTCCCACGATCGGCAGTGGCTACCCAGTGCCTTGCAGCTTGCAGCTGCGGTGAGATGGTGACTGCACTGTGCGCTGTGTATGTGTCAGCCGCAGGGCAACAGTCCAAGCGCATACCAATGGTCCCGCCGAAGCCAAGCCTCTCTAATGGGCGATTTGTGGTTTTTCTCTTTTCCCTAATTTCACCTAGAAATTGAATTGGAAGTTAAAGCATGATTAAATTTGTGGTAAATTCTATATTGGAATTATATATTTAGACTTGTATTCTTCTATACAGTGTACACACAGTGAAGGACCAAATCTTTGCTAGGTATTTATTTTTATGTTGTTATATGTTCGTAGATATTGTATCATATTATTAAACATGTACACACAGTGAAGCGGGCCAAATCCGTGCAGTGGAGTAGTTCAAGCATCTTCTCAATTTGAAAACTTCCCTTCATATTACTATTAATTTTTCTATAGACTATGGTGAAGTTTCCACTACTAAATTTTAACCCTAGTCTTAACCAATTTCTAGATCCGTGCTAATTTATAAGGAGATATTATTAGAGGCCTCGTTTAGTTCACAGAATAGGGGAGAAAAATATTGTATCATAATTCCTATAGCATTTCGTTTATATTTGGTAAAAATTATCCAAATTTTGACTAACTAGGCTTAAAATGTTCGTCTCGCAAAGTACAACAAAACAGTGCCATTAGTTTTTGATTTCATCAACATTTAGTACTCCATGCATTTACCGATATTTTGATGTGACGGAGAATCTTCTTTTTACATAGTGAAATTTAAAGGAGAATTGGGGGAACTAAACAAGGCCAGAGTTTCGACAGGTTGAAACGAGGCGACAGCGTTTCCAACTGTCTAGGAAACCGGGTGAAACTGGTGTTTCACCTCCAACCTATCCGCTGCAACTACGGCCTCGTTTAGTTCACAGAATAGGGGAGAAAAACACGATATCAGAATTTCTGTAGCATTTCGTTTGTATTTGGTAAAAATTATCCAAATTTTGACTAACTAGGCTTAAAATGTTCGTCTCGCAAAGTACAACAAAACTGTGCAATTAGTTTTTGATTTCATCAACATTTAGTACTACATGCATTTACCGACATTTTGATGTGACGGGGAATCTTCTTTTTACATAGTGGAATTTGGGGAGAATTGGGGGAATTAAGGGAGTGTTTAGATGGTGTAAAAGTTTGTGTAAAGTTCCTGTAGCACTTTTCGTTGTTATTTGGTAAAATTTATCCAATCATGGACTAACTAGGCTCAAAAGATTCGTCTCGACATTTACAGACAAACTGTGCAATTAGTTATTTTTTTAGCTACATTTAATGTTCTATGCATGTGTCAAAGATTCGATGTAACGGAGAATCTTATAAAATTTTTGGAATTTTGAAGGAACTAAACACTGCCTCAACAATGGGTACTGTCCCATGCATGCGCCCTGCTCCGGCCTGCACCCGCACATCTGAATTTTTAGTGCAGCCTGAAGGTTTCTCCAATTGTTTCCCTACTAGCACACGTTTACTGACAACATGCAGCAGACCTACTCCAAACATGAGCAAGTGTTAGCCTTTTTCCCTCAAATTCTTTAAGCTTTGCCCATTTTTTAGCCTTTTTCCCCCTCCAATCCAGAAAGTATTTTTCCAACTTTGAAAGTTCAGTGAAAGGTTTCTCCAACAGTTAGCAGTTTATCTGCAACTGCAATTCAGAAAGTTCAGTGTAATTAGGACGAGTACTGAATACTGATAGCACGTTGTCTCTTGAATCTTGATCTCAATATGCTATTGTTCTGATCTCTTTCTTCGTCTCTTGTACGTTTGCGCCTGACCTTCAGTGATAGCTTATCCTGCGAATAGACCGTGTGGGCCCAGATTTGTGTGATTTGTTCGTTCGGAATTCGGATTGGAGATAAATTAGCCGATGAAATGAAATATACCACTAGGACTGGCCTTAGGAACACCAAAACAAAAAATGCATGATCAATAAGGTTTCATCGCTAGAAGTATAGAGGGCAAATCGATCTCGTGCAAACACGCTTCAATTTTATTGAACCCATCATGTGCGGCTTCAATTTCCTTGAACTCATCATCTGATCCCAGGACGAGTGCCTCTTTCGTCCTGAGGTTGATCCGAACGAGCCCAATGTGATGAATAAGCAGTACCACCGTGCTGCTGAGCTCCCCGAACCCCAAGAACAGGTCCCGGTGGTTCTTGTAGCGCCCGGTCGGAGCCCTGGAGATGCCCTCCCTCCTGATCACCACCTGCCTGGTCCACCTCGCCGGGGCTCCCTCCCCTGGCGTGGCCGCCGACAGCGTCCACATGGATATCACGCAGTACTCCGCGACGACTAGGCTTAGCTTCCCGTCCGTCGACGCTGCCAGCTGAAGTTCGTCCACCGACTGGTGGACGCATTCCGGCGGCAGCGTGATCAATGTGGGCTTCGCCTCGTCGATGTCGAGACGGACGATGCACCAGCCGGAGTAATTATGCAGCCAATGGACGGCGGTGCCTCCTCCGAGGACAAGAGCTTCCGGGCGACGGCTGAGAGCGTACCGTGTGAGCTCCAGCTCCCGTGGGAGGTCGGTGATCTCGGTGACGGGGCCCCACCTGCCGTCGTCCTTGGAGTAGATCTGCGTTCGCAGCGACATCGAAGGCCGGGGCCAGCTACTGGTAACGACGAGCAGTTGGAAGGAGCGGCCTACGTCGCCGACGGTGAGCAAGGCGACGGTGACCAAGGCGTATGATGGGTAACAACCAGCCGTGGCGACGTTCGCGGTAGGGAGTTGAACCCACTGTATGCTTCGGGTGACGGTGTTCCAAACGAAGAGCCGGTGAGGGTAGGAGCGCCGTTCAAGCAGGACGATGAGACCGCCTCGTGAGGCCACGGGCTCGGAGCACCTGAGCTTGCGGCCGGCGTCGAAGCCGAGGTGGTTCTGTCGGGGTGCCTGCCCGACGAAGCTCACCCTTATGTCGCGGTCGATCTCAAATTCTGAGATCGCGTAGGAGACGCCCAGCAGGAGGGCGCCGTTGGCCTCGACGCGGCGGCCGATGGTTGGGTCGCCCAGGATGGCGCGCCGGACGGTCTTGGAGGTTGCGGCGCAGCGGACGACGGTTGCCACGTCCACGCGCGCCAAGATCTCGAGGAGGAGGTCCACAGGGATGGGAGGCGGCGGCGGCGGCGGCTCCACGGCCGTCGTGCCGTCGCGTCGTGGGAAGTGCAGAAACGCTTGGGCGACGACATGGCCGTCCCGGCCCGTACGTTCAGGCCGGCCGATCTGTTATGGTTTTCCTGGTTCACGTCACGTGTCCTCCGCCATTAGCCCATTATGTATGCGCGCGCCGCGCACCCTCATGATCCGAGGCTGCCGTGCAAGAGTCGGACTATAGGAGTAGTTGTTAAAATTTGCCGGGTGGATTGATCAGACCTGTTAAGGTTTTGCTTTGCGTGCACACCCATAGGTCGCGCACCTTGTTTTTTTGGTAGTAGAATGTTAAAAAAAAACTTCTTCCAACAATTCTCTTTCTTAGACACTTGAAGCCACATGAAGGTTGGTCGAAATTATATCTCCGGCCACTATTTCCAAACATAAGGATGGATTTTTTTATATAGATTTTGGACTTCTGGTTGTGAGTTAGGGTGTCCGTAGTTGGCCATAGACGCTTATGTGACCATCGCTTGGGAGGTTTGCCAAAATTGAATCTCCGGCCATTATCTGACTATATTATTGAGGGGTAGAGGAGGCAATTGAGATTTCATTTTGAAATTTCTGGTGTGAGTTATCTCTAGCCGCTATTTTTAGATCCAAGTATAATGAGAGGCAGAGAAGGCAATAGAGATTCTATTTTAGAGGTTGTGATGTGAATTAGGTGCGACAGCGACCATATATCTTAAGTAGATCTTTTTTCTAGTTTTTCAGGAGCAAGTTATTCAAAACTGTTACTGATGAATTGTTTTTCGTTTGCTAATATTTATTGAAATGGGCTTGCTAGCACCCGGCGTCTGGATGCCCGCGCCTGCAGTTATTTTTTCGCACGCACACGCGGGCCCGTGCCACCTCAAACGTCACCTGCATCGAGAAGAGGGGGAGGGGGCGACGTATGCCCAGCCGGCACCGGGAGGAGGAGGAGGAGACACCGAGGCAAGACAACAGAAGGCGAGGAGGGAGATGCAACACCCGATCTATTTTTGAAATATTCAGATGCAACGCTTATAACATACGTTTGAAGGCAAATGAAACACTTGAAACATGCATCTGAAACATTGGCAAAAACGCCTGAAAAACAGTTGAACCCATTGCAAAAACATACGCAACATCCAGATAAAACACTTGCAACATATGTGTGAAACATATGCAATCCAAAATAAACACACTTGCAACATACGTCTAGAAACCAGATGAAACATTGGGAACAGAAGCCTACAACATACATGTACAACCATTGCAACATATGCAACATCCACAAAGAAACACTTGCAACATACCTATGAAACATATGAAACGCTTGCAACATGCGCTTCTTCCTATCGTAGTGTCTTCGACCGATTGCGAGAGATGATGTCCCAACCGGCGATGACCTTCTCCTGGTGGCGCCGGGGTGGCGGTGGCGCGGTCCACGCCGTGCCCGCGACGAGCGAGCGTGAAGTGGGGCACTGCGCCACGGATATGGCTGCGGCGGTGAGCCGAAGTGGGGCAGCACAGCAAGGGATGGCCACGGCGGCATGGCAGACTGGGCAGCGCGGGGAGATGGCCGCGGCGGCGATGTAGAGTGGGGTGAGCGATGCAGCAAAACACGTGACGAGCGTGCAAGTCGGGAGATATTTTTGAGAGAAAGATGGGGGAGACGTATAGAGAGGCAGGCTTGTTGGACCGGTATGGTAGCGCATAGGCCCAAGAAGGTGGCATCCGGTCGGATGGACGCCCGCCCCTGAGCATTACCGTTATATTGAAAATTTTGCAAAAACAATTTTTTAGATAATTTTTGTACTGTTCAAAATGCTCTAAGGTGGTTCCCGGACCATCATATGTGGGCATTTTTTTTATGTTTCATAGTATTGGTGGTTCAATTTTAACCATGAATTTTTTAATTAAACATAGATATAATATTTAATAAAGTTTGTGATTATGAAAGGGCTACTCGAGATAAATATAACCATACCATTTTATATCTCCAAAAAAATAATCTAAGATCTATCGGTGTCCAGATTTGAAAATTTTCACCAAATTATAGTCAATGTGTCATGTATTTGTGACCATTGAGGTACAAGTTCGATGAAATACAAGGTCTGATTGCTCAAAAGAGTATGCCCTGATGAACGAAGATCGGTCGGATCCGCATTCTGTAGACAGTAAAGAAAAAAGGCTCCTGTTAAAAAAGGAACTCTACCTTCCATTTTTTAACCGACGGTTCTGACGGTATGAAAACCATCAATTGCGAGCCATGGTCCTTGTATGTTAAGGCGGAGATTAATTAACGTAATTGCTGCCATAACAGGCGCCTATCTGTAGACAGATTGGATCGATAAAACTTAAAAAAAAAATACTAGAGCCGGCGGTACACGAAGGCCAGCTCGGTGCAGGCACAGGTGACAGATGTGCTCTACTCCTCTGCCGCTGCAGGCTTATACCATGGCGCCCTGAGCGGCCTGGCAGGGCGACGCTGAGGGTGGCGGATGCAGTTGCAGAGGCGGCGGAAGAAGTCGACGACGGGCTGGATGCGCGACAGGAGCACGATCACCGGGCCCAGCACGCCCCCGGTCACCGTCACGATCGCCATTGGCTCCATGGCCCTTGCCCTGTCTGATCCGATCTCCCTGCAAAGATGGAAGGAAAACCTTCACCTCAGGCAGTTGCGCTTCTGACAGTCTCTTGGCAGACCGAGAGCGGCACAGCACAGGAGGCGCAGATTTATGCAAGAGGTCAATGACCTGGCGTTGGAGACGTTCCACGCGGTTAACCGTGGGGCGGCCTCCACGCCGGTCGAAACGCCTATTTTTGGGAGCGAGCGGTTAAGGATGCATGGTTGAGGAACCAACGTTTGGTGATTGTTATTTTGTTGCACTAGTTATTACTACAGCTACAGGCATTCAGTTACTAGAGTTAAAGCATCATTTTCGGTTACCCAAGGGTGCATCAATTTTATTAAGGAACCAACACTGAACATTGCAAGGAGATTGTCACTGCATGAGCGCATCCTGGGTTAATTAGCAGGGAGTATGTCTCCTTATATATACAGCGTCCACATCGATATGTCGAAGGTCTCCGAGACCAGCAGGCCCAGCCTCCCGTCCCCCAACGTGGCCAGGATCCAGGAGGATCGCCGAGTCGAGGCTCTGGCCGTGCTTCACTCTGCCGAGGTAATCCGGGGGCAGTTCGATCTGCGTCGCCTGCTCCGTGCCGATTGTATGGCGCGGTGACCACGGCACAGCCAATGGACCACGGTGCCTCCAAGGACCACGGAGTGGGACCAGAGCCGGCGGGTACCCGTCCCAGACGACGGCCCCGGGAGGAAGGCGGGCCATGTCGCCGGTGAGGCTGTTGCAGACACGCAGGTCGGAGGCGCTGCTCTGGTGGGGCTGCTGGCCGCGCTCCGGACGCTGGCGGAGCACGACGAGGCCGAAGCGTACGGCCACGGGGTAACGTCTCCAGGAGGCTCGCGTCGAAGCGGAGGTTTTGCGTCGGCGCCTGCACGACACGAACGGGGTCGTCGGAGCGCTCGCGGTGCGCGTAGGTGAAACCGAGGAGGAGGTCAGGGTCGAAGCCGCCGCCGGCGCTGTCAGTGGCGCGGAGGGCGGCGATGGCGCTGCGGAAGCCCGGGCCGACGATGGCGCGGCGGATGGGCTCCGAGGTGGCCGCGCAGCGGACCACCGTTGCCACGTCCGTGCATGCCAGGATGTCCAGGAGATCGATCTGAAAAAATTTTGAGTTCACATGATCTGAAATCTGTACCGTATCAGTTCGGACTTGGTGAAGAAAAAAAAAACCAATACTACGTCAGCTTCTGTTCTTCTCACCGTACAAGAATCTGCTGCCGTCAATCTGCTGCCGTCAAGCATGTCACCCTTTCGTTGTGTGATGTGTCGTAACGAATCGCAAGCGATTTTAAGCAATTTCTAGCATATGAAAATACTCTCTCCGTCTAGAAAAGAATGCAACTACGACTCAAAAATAATTTATTATAAAAATATATTTCATAATTAATCTAATGATATTCATATTGATATCATAAATATTGATATTTTTTATCGATAATTGATCAAACTTATGACCGTGACACTACTAAAATTGCATTCTTTTCTGGACAGAGGAAGTACTACACTTATTCGTAATGCACAAGATTTTTTTGGAGGCCAGGTAAATAAATAAAAGCAAATGGAAGTTTTTAACCGTGCTCTGCTACAATTTTCAGTCTGTTAAAGTTTGCCTGAAAAGTTATACAATCGGCAAGCAGTAGGTCACAGTTCACCGCCAATGGTAACCTAAGGCTCACTAGGAACAGGAATCTTCCCCGATTCCTACATAAATCCAATTGCATCTATAACATCTCCTTATAAGATCCCAGTGAAGTTTCTGCACGTGCTTGAGACAGCCTAATCAAAACACAGGTGTAAACCAGGATTGAAGGAGAGCTTGTCATCCTTGCACGATTAGTCCCAACAATGGCAACATGGAACATGCTCACAACCACGACAAGAACAATAACCAGAACGCCAGCACAACCAACTCTGAACAAACTTTAGTGAACCCAAACAGCGAAATAGCAAGGAACAAAATTTCTGGCCACAATATGTACATTTCAATTATGCTGCATCCCTAACATTACTCCTACACAATGCAAAAAAAATGGTGATGCTCCTACACCAAACATGTTAGCAGTTAGTAATAAAATACAAAATACCCAGATGGTGAGCCACCCATCTATGTTCGCAGTACAAATCACTATGCCACATTCCAGCACAAAATGTATGAAGCTAAAAATGGCTCAAATCCATCTGTTAAATTCGCATTGGTGAGCTTGACAGGTGTTGATGGTCAAATTTGACATCATGAGTATATTTGAGCCTAACAGTCTTGATAAGAATTTTATTTGGACTGATATGCGGAGCTGCTATTTATCTGGGACGCTGCATGAAGCATACAGAAGTTTTCGTGGACCTTTTCTTGCATGTACAGCTGCTCCTGGTATATTTGCAGTGATTTTGGGCGATCCTGTCTGGAGTCTACAGGAGTTTCACGGTAATACAATTGAGTGCAGACTCATCAGGAAATTAATATGGCAAAGATTAGCAAAGAAGGAAATTTTCTTGCCTGGGTGCAATCGGAGTCATGCTAGCAGTTCAGGAGATCAAGTTGGCCGGTGGATTAGCTAGTACTCATGCGTTGATTAAAGAAGAGGCGCCGGGAGTCCGAAGGCTTTTAGTACACGTATATGCATATATACTTGGATGGAAAAAAGAGACGACTATACATATACATGCAAGGCACGGTTTGTTTTTGGAAGGACATGTATATGTACACGTGATTCCTTTGTTTTGGCCGAACAGGATTGTACGACCACAAGTGGATTAGGGAAGTCTTGTTCGGTTATTACAGGGAAGACCAGCCGCCCTATATATATGTATAAGGGTGATGACCGATTGACAACACACAATCGACAGATCAATCTACTACATTATTCTACATCTACTATTTTCTCTCTAGTTTTTGCTTCTTGTTCTTCGTTGCCGTCTACTTCGTTAACGACAGCGAGCACAAGGTCCTAGGGGCGGTCAGGCCGACCTAGGGCAGCCCATCGCCGCCGTTCTCCCTGATGGGGTCCCTCCCGGGAGCGTGGGGTGTCGGGTTTCAAGAGCTCTCGCCGGCGTGTCTTGCGTATCGCGCTCCCGACGAGACTCCCCTTGCGACGTGTCTTGCGCATCGCGCTCATCGCCGGGGGCACACGTGACGTGTTCGTGTGCGAACACACTTTTTGGCGACTCCGCTGGGGAAAGAAGAAAATCAAGGTACATCTACGTCGTTGTCCATTATGTCCGGCGGCAACAAGATCCCAAAGCCTGCGGATATCAGCACTGACAACATCATCAAGCCTAGCTTTGATGAATTGTCCGAAGAGCATCGCCAAGCTTATGAGGCATACAAGAAGAAGCGTGATGAGGAAGATATGAACAGGTATCTCGCCAACTTCAACAAGGATCGTCTAGGCAACATCACAGCGGTTGGCGACATCACGTTCCCTCCTCCACACAGCAAGGAACAGGTAGAAATCCCTGTAAGTGGACCGTTTACTCCTGAACAAACAGCTGTTCTTAATTATCATATCACTGAGGGGAACAAGCTTGTATGCCAATATTTTTCAGAGATCATCAATGCTAAAAATAATACACCTACTTCATCTATTGGTCATATTGGTACATCTGCTAGTGTAGAAAACCTAAAAACAACAGAGCCAATTAATTCATCGGCAACTGAAACGCCAACAAAACAACCCCAATTTGGCATGCCGATGAATTTTTTTTCCTGGACAAAAAACTAAACCTGGAGGTGAGTTGACGGTAGTGCCTACATATCCTGAACCTATTATGAGTATACCACCTTTCGGAACATCGGCAACAAACACAAGCATACCAAGGTCCCTGCCACAGTTTGTTTCGTCGCCGATGCCACGGTTACAGACAGTAACTAGCAGCCCTGCAGGTCCTTCGCCACCACCGTATGTAGCTTCGGCCAATATGGAAGAAGCTTTAGCAAAGATGAAGGATGATCTGCATAAGATGTTTGTTGAGTCCTTCGGAATTGAGCCGAAGGTTAGAGGACGTACATATCAAAAGCCATACCCATCCTATTTTGATGCTATTGCTTATCCTCAAGGCTATAAGGTTCCTGAATTTTCTAAATTTAATGGTGAGGATACCAAAACTACATGGGAGCACGTTAGTCAATATCTTGCACAACTAGGTGAAGCGGGTTCTATGGATGAGCTGAAAGTTCGTTTATTTCCTTTATCCTTAACTGGCACAGCTTTTTCATGGTTTTCTGCTTTGTCTCCTGGTTCTATTACTACATGGTTGCAGCTAGAACAAAAATTTCATGATCATTTTTACAGCGGTGATAATGAACTTAAGCTATCACATCTTACATCGGTTAGGCAAAAGCATGATGAATCGGTTTCAGATTATGTCAAAAGATTTAGAGATGTTAAAAACCGGTGCTATAGTCTTGTGATAGCAGAAAGAGACTTGGCTGATCTTGTGCTTAATGGTTTCAAAACTCACATTAAGGAAAAATTAGAAGGCTATGAATTTTTAACTGTTAACCAAGTCTTGCAGCGAGCTTTGGCTCAAGAGAACCGAAGCAAAGATGTTAAAGATAGTTATAAGACTAAAACTGATCGTCCTCGCATGCATGTTATTGATTATAATTCAGGTTCGGATGATGAAGTTGATGTCTATGCTGCTGAATTTGTTTGGCCCTCAAAGGCCAAACCACATGCTTGTAGTGCTCTTAAGCCGATTCGCAAGAATCGTGAAGAAGAGATGAAATTTACTTTTGATATTGCTAAATGTGATAAGATTTTTGATGCTTTGCTGCAAGACAAGTTCATTAAAATTTCACATACTTTACCGCCGTTTGAGGAGCTGAAACGGCGAGCTTATTGCAAGTATCATAATTCTTTTTCTCATGCTACTAACGATTGTAATGTTTTTCGGCGACAGATCCAATCGGCTATTAATGATGGACGATTGAGTTTTGCTGAAATGCAAGTTGACAAGGCTCCCTTTCCCATGAACACTTTAGATTTCGAGGGCAAGAAGGTGTTACTTCGGCCTGAACAAGCCGAAGCTGCTAAAGGGAAGTCAAATGTTGTTATCGGTGAACCCAAAGTTATAGCCGCCGATGATAAAGTCTTGGGAAAAATAGTTATGCTTGAGAGGGCCCCCAATGGCACGGAGACATTAAAAATCACTATACCTGGGGGGGCAAGTGCAGCAAAGAGGTCATGCAAAATTCATCAAGCCCAAAGGTCCAGAGGTTGGCAAGTGGAAGGTGAATGAGGCAAAAGTGCAGCAGAAGAAAGTCAAGCCAACATTTGATATGCTGCTGTCCAAGTATGCTAAACAAGCGGCCGATTCTAGTTATAATCGGCCATTACAGTTGAAGCGTCCAAGGTCACCTCCACGCCATCAATTTCAGCATCATCATGGTTCATATGGACCATGGGCTCCTGCACCATGGATGGCACCACCTCCCTATGTGCCATATTACGCTAAAAATTATTATGGAGGATGGGAGCAGCCCCCAATGGCTCCATATACTTTTCATCCTGGGTGGGCAGCACCTAGAAGATCTGTGTTTGAGAGGCTAACTCACTCTACAAAAGGCCGTTTGGACAGTGGTACTAATCGGCCATTACAAGTTTCTCCAAAGAGGAAGATGGTGAGGCAAGAATGGCGTGCAAAGTCACCAAGTGCTGGAATTTCAGAACCAGCGAGCAAGCAAGAAGGGAGGTCTACAAGTGCTGACATTATCAAAATTGGTACTAAAGATGTAGAGGTTACAGACCTGGGTAAAGGGCCAATTATTATTGATAATCCAGCTAAATCTAGTGGTGTTGTTGCTGCTGTACAGTCAGGATCAGCAGCAGTCAGGATCAGCAGCTAATGATCATGAAGCTAGTACCAGCGGCACCAAGAAAATTGATCCTAAGTATACTCAACCGAGGTGGTGTCCTACCGGCTTGTCCAAGACTAAGAAAAGGAGGTTGCAGCGCATGAGAATTCAGCAAAAGGAGGAGGAAAAGAGGGAGAAGTACAGGGACGAATTCTTCAACTTATTTCGGCCTGTCATCAATCCGAAACAAGTATGGAGGCCTAAGATTGATGAAAAAACAGCAGCACCTTCACTTATTCCAGCAGTTGTTACTCCAATTCAGGAAGTGTCTGAAGCTATTCCCACCTCACCCAAGACACCTAGAGTATCTCCTTCATCACAAACATCAATATTCACCTTAGGAGATGACGAAGAGATGGTGGATTTTGAGCCGACACCCAGCAGGGAAGGTATGGATATTAATATGGTTTATTACTTACCCGCTGAGTATCGTGCTGTTGATGAGGAAGGAGAAGTAGCCCAGCTAGATTTTGGCCCCAAGAATGCCATCTTTGAGAAGCCTAAAGAACCGGTGAAACACTTGAAGCCGCTGTACATCAAGGGTCACATTAATGGATTGCCGGTTGCTAGAATGCTTGTTGATGGAGGAGCTGTGATCAACCTTATGCCATATTCAGTTTTCAAGAAATTGGGGCTGCGAGATGAAGACTTGAAGAAGACTAATATGGTACTAAATGGCTTTGAAGGCAAAGAACCGATAGAGGCCAAAGGAGTTATTTATGTGGAGCTCACAGTTGGAAGCAAGACTCTGCCTACTGCATTCTTTGTCGCTGAGGTGCAAGGTAATTATAATGTAATTTTAGGCCGCGATTGGGTACATGATAACCAGTGCGTGCCATCTACTATGCACCAATTTCTGATCCAATGGGTTGAGGACGAGGTGGAGATTATTTATGCAGATACATCGGCTTGTGTTGCCTTAGCCGATTCTTTGGTGGATTGGCAACATCCTGAAGCTACTTGTTTGACAGGACGCAATGATCTTCCGGAGTTTGATTTCCTCAGTGCTACAAAAAATGGTTTTGTGCCCGTGATGTTAAAGCCGATTGGTGGTGATCGGCTCAAAAATATGTTCTGAATAAATGGATCCTAGCTTAGATTGGTTGCAAAAGCGTCTTGAAAATTATCGATCTCAAGAGAATGGTGTGCATGAATCTATAGAAGAGCTAGAAAATATGGATAAGCTAGGACAAGGTTTTACATCGGCTGATCCATTAGAGAAGATAGACATTGGTGATGGATCAGTTCCTAGGCCGACTTTTATAAACAAAAATCTGAAAGCCGATTACAAGTTGAAGTTAATCGAGCTATTAAAAGAGTATGTTGATATCTTTGCTTGGGAGTACCATGAGATGCCTGGCTTGAGCCGAGAGTTAGTAGAACATCGGCTGCCCATTAAAAGTGGTTTTAGACTTTTCAAACAGCAGGCTAGAAGGTTCAATCCCAAGATGTATGACCGGATCAAGGAGGAGATCGATCGGTTGCTTAAAGCTAACTTTATTAGACCTTGCAGGTATGCTGATTGGATCTCCAATATTGTGCCCGTGGAGAAGAAAGGATCCGGCAAATTAAGGGTGTGCATCGACTTTAGAGATTTGAATAGAGCTACACCCAAAGATGAGTATCCTATGCCTATAGCCGATATGCTTATTAATGATGCTTCTGGACATAAGGTCATTAGCTTTCTTGATGGTAATGCGGGGTATAACCAGATTTTTATGGCCAAAGAGGACATATCCAAAACGGCTTTTCGTTGTCCTGGTTTTCTTGGTTTATTTGAATGGGTGGTAATGACCTTTGGTTTGAAGAATGCCGGTGCTACATATCAAAGAGCTATGAATTTAATCTTTCATGATTTGCTTGGGGTCATCTTGGAGGTTTATATTGATGATATTGTTGTCAAATCGGATGCCATTGAATCACATTTAGCCGATTTGCGTTTAGCTTTTGATAGAATGAGAAAGTATAATCTGAAGATGAATCCCTTAAAGTGTGCTTTTGGTGTATCGGCTGGAAAGTTTTTGGGGTTCATTATTCATGAGCATGGCATAGAAATAGATCCTGAGAAAATTAAAATTATCCAGAAAATTCAGATTCCTGAATGTAAGAGAGATGTGCAAAAGTTCCTTGGCAAGGTCAACTATTTGAGGAGATTCATAGCTAACTTGTCGAGGAAAGTTGATGCTTTTACACCTATCCTTCGGTTGAAGAATGACACTGATTTCACTTGGGGGGCAAAACAGCAAGAAGCATTCGAAAAGATCAAGCATTATTTGGTTACTCCACCAGTATTGAGAGCGCCCAAGCATGGACAGCCGTTTAGGCTTTATATTGCAGCGGAAGATGGAGTAATTGGTGCTGTTTTGACACAAGAAACCGAAGGAAAGGAGCATGCTGTTGCATATTTGAGCCGGCGTTTATTGGATGCTGAAACAAGGTACACTTTTATTGAAAAATTATGCCTTTCGCTATATTATGCTTGTACAAAGTTGAGACATTATTTATTATCTAGTGCTTGCACAGTAGCGTGTCAAACCGATGTCATTAAATATATGTTGTATAGACCAATTCTTAGTGGTAGGATTGGTAAGTGGGCTTATGCTTTAATTGAATATGATTTGGCTTATGAACCTTTGAAAGCTATGAAGGGCCAAATTGTTGCTGATTTCATTGTTGAGCATCGGGTTGATGATAGGCATAATGTTGATCTTGACCTTGTTTCTCTAGTACCATGGAGATTATATTTTGATGGTTCAGTTTGTAGCAATGGCCAAGGTGTTGATGTTGTTTATATTTCTCCGTATGGTGCTGTTTTTGAAGCCTCATGCCGCTTAGAATTCTTTTGCACAAATAATCAAGCCGAATATGAAGCTTTGCTATTCGGGCTAGAGCTGTTGGTTGCTATTGGTGCTACACATATTGAGGCTTTTGGTGATTCGTTGTTAGTGGTGCAGCAAGTATCCAAGGTTTTTCAATGTTTCGACGAATCACTTAATGTTTATCTTGATACGTGTCTAGATATCATTGCTACCTTGGATTCCTTTAGTATTGCTCATGTATCTAGACATAAAAATTGCAGAGCAAATGAGTTGGCGCAGCAAGCATCCGGCTATCACGTTCATCGCAGCGTGTTTTATATCTCTCAAGAGCCGATGTCTTGTGTTGCTAACATAGGCAAGGCCGAACCGCAGCCCACCGATTCGGCCACTAATTTTGAAGCTTATGCAGGTAAGGACAAAGATTGGAGGAAGCCCATTGTTGATTATTTGCAAGATCCTAGCAAGAGGGTGGACAAGACTGTTCGGCGGATGGCTTTCAAGTATATATTGATTGATAATAATCTTTATCGCCGAACTGTTGATGGTATTCTTTTGAAGTGCTTGGATGAGGACCAAGCGAGAGTTGCTATGGGAGAGGTGCATGAAGGCATATGTGGTACACATCAGTCGGCACACAAGATGAAGTGGTTGCTACGACGTGCTGGTTTCTATTGGCCGATGATGATTAATGATTGCTTCAGATATTACAAGGGGTGTGAAGCTTGTCAAAAGTTTGGTAATATTCAGCTAGCTCCTGCTGCTATGTTGCATCCTATTGTTAAACCGTGGCCATTCAGAGGTTGGGGATTGGACTTTATTGGACAGATTCATCCTCCATCATCAAAGGGGCATCGGTTTGTGCTAGTTGCTACTGATTATTTCACCAAGTGGTCTGAAGCAGTACCTCTAAAAAATATGACACATGTGGAGGTAATTCAATTTATAACTGAACACATTATCCATAGATTCGGCATTCCTCAAACATTAACCTCGGATCAAGGGTCTTCTTTCATATCATCACAAATCCGAGATTTTGCTGAATTATATAAGATAAAGTTGCTGAATTCCTCTCCATATTATGCCCAAGCCAATGGACAAGCAGAGTCTACAAATAAAATTTTGATCAAGCTCATCAAGAAGAAGATTGAAGATAATCCTAGAAGATGGCATGAGGTGTTGTCCGAGGCTCTTTGGGCGCATAGGATCTCAAGGCATGGTGCAACTAAAGTAACTCCATATGAGCTTGTGTATGGACAAGAGGCCGTTTTGCCCGTGGAGGTAAATCTGGATGCCTTGAGATTAGCCAAGCAAAATGACTTATCAGCGGTGGATTTTCACAATTTAATGATGGACAACATTGACGAGGTCGCTGATAAGAGATTAGAAGCATTGAGGGCTATTGAGAGAGACAAATTACGGGTGGCACGAGCATACAACAAGAAAGTTAAATTGAAAAGCTTTCAAGTTGGTGATCTAGTGTGGAAGGTGATTCTACCAATTGGATCGAAGGATAATAAGTTCGGGAAGTGGTCTCCAAGTTGGGAAGGTCCTTTCAAAATTGCAAGAGTGGTTCCTGGGAATTCATATTTGGTAGAATCATTACAAGGTACTTTGCTGCCACGTGCTCTCAATGGAAGATATTTGAAGAAATTTCATCCAAGCGTGTGGCAAGAAGCCTAAGCACGTGTGGCCGATACTTGGTTATCGCTCTTAGAATAAAGTAAACATGGCCGATATTTTAGTATCGCCCTTAGAACAAATATAAAAATGGCCGATGGTTGTGTTGACATCGTCCTTAGTCTTGGCATAAGAAAGGAGTATAGTTTTTGGCTTGCAAGCTTTGCCAAAAAAACAGGGGGGCATGTGTTGATGGTCAAATTTGACATCATGAGTATATTTGAGCCTAACAGTCTTGATAAGAATTTTATTTGGACTGATATGCGGAGCTGCTATTTATCTGGGACGCTGCATGAAGCATACAGAAGTTTTCGTGGACCTTTTCTTGCATGTACAGCTGCTCCTGGTATATTTGCAGTGATTTTGGGCGATCCTGTCTGGAGTCTACAGGAGTTTCACGGTAATACAATTGAGTGCAGACTCATCAGGAAATTAATATGGCAAAGATTAGCAAAGAAGGAAATTTTCTTGCCTGGGTGCAATCGGAGTCATGCTAGCAGTTCAGGAGATCAAGTTGGCCGGTGGATTAGCTAGTACTCATGCGTTGATTAAAGAAGAGGCGCCGGGAGTCCGAAGGCTTTTAGTACACGTATATGCATATATACTTGGATGGAAAAAAGAGACGACTATACATATACATGCAAGGCACGGTTTGTTTTTGGAAGGACATGTATATGTACACGTGATTCCTTTGTTTTGGCCGAACAGGATTGTACGACCACAAGTGGATTAGGGAAGTCTTGTTCGGTTATTACAGGGAAGACCAGCCGCCCTATATATATGTATAAGGGTGATGGCCGATTGACAACACACAATCGACAGATCAATCTACTACATTATTCTGCATCTACTATTTTCTCTCTAGTTTTTGCTTCTTGTTCTTCGTTGCCGTCTACTTCGTTAACGACAGCGAGCACAAGGTCCTAGGGGCGGTCAGGCCGACCTAGGGCAGCCCATCGCCGCCGTTCTCCCTGACGGGGTCCCTCCCGGGAGCGTGGGGTGTCGGGTTTCAAGAGCTCTCGCCGGCGTGTCTTGCGTATCGCGCTCCCGACGAGACTCCCCTTGCGACGTGTCTTGCGCATCGCGCTCATCGCCGGGGGCACACGTGACGTGTTCGTGTGCGAACAACAGGAAAAGCTTTACCATCATCTTAAGCTCCACATCCCCTAACTGGTGCAGTACACTAAGAATCGATCTACTTAGCTATGCTGAAACATGTTCTCTCACTACATGAAAACATGAAATTCAAGTACATCCACTACTGTGCTTGGAGAAAATTTATGAGGCTCAACTGAATCCATGTCAACATTAATCAGCTATTTCCGATGCTTCCTTTTTGTTTCAGTTCTTGGTCGCTTTTCCTCTTCCCATTCCCTCTCGTGCATTCTGCAGTTAAACCAAGTTAGGTTCGTTCGAGAAACAGAACTACAAGCATGATAAATTGAATTGCTCTTAAAACACAATTCAAATGTCGTCAAATAGTGAATAATGTAAACATGTGCAAGTGAATAGCACCAGAAATCATAATACTACAAAAGTAATTCTTTTATGACTACAAAAGTATAGGAGAAAAAAATGTGACATACTGATTTGTTGTTATATTTGCCTTTCATTTGCATATACGTAATACATTTATTGAAAACGATTCAAACATATGAGGTAAGTAGGATGCGATTAATATTTTCCTTTTGTTACAAAGGATCGCCACAATTTAAGGAAACTTAACGAATATGTAAACCATGTTGTTACAGAGGGGATTTGCTTTCAACCCTAGTAACGACAAAGCCAGGGCTTGCCAAAAACACCACCAATCATGCACGGCATGCAGTTACCACCAGACAAGGCCCCACTCATCATTGTCATGGTAGATGGAACATTGGGCAATTTTCTATATGTTAATCATTTGGTGATCTATTATATACCAAAACTACTACAACAACCAACATTTGGCTAAAGATACATCATTTTAGTCAGAAGTTCATCAAGGTCTCATCACAACCCAAGAAATCATTTCCATCTTCCGCCATAGGACTATAGCAGCTTTTCAGCAAGGCAATGTCAAGCCAACTAGGTAGCATTAGAACATGTATATGTAAAAATTCTAGAGGATCCAGATTAGATGGGGGCATATGTGCTGCGTATGCAAGATTTTGGATGAAGTGATACAAGTGTGGTTTGCTAGGTTGGTCTGCAACAGCAAGCACCAGGGCCAAATGACACTATCTTTACTGAATGGTGGCGCCATGCTAGGCATCAAGTGGCTAAGAAATATCACAAGGGCTTCAATTCTCAAGTTGAGTTAGTTGCTTGGTGGATTTGAAAACATAGAAATGGTTGTGTTTTTGAGGGGGGGCCTCACATAGTCTTAACACCTAAAGAACATTAGAGATGAGTCCTTTTATGGTGTATGGCAAGGGCCAAAGGTCTCGAGGGCATTTTGCCATATGAGTTGGATATGGATCATTGGCTTTAGTTTTTATTCTTTCTTCGCGACTCTTCTGTACAAGAACTTGCCCTATTGGCCTTGTTTGAGGCTTCTTAGGGCAGTCCCAACACAGCGTCCATGGTAGTTTCTATAGCATTGATTATCTTGACATGTAGATGTTTTGCTGACGTGGAAGAACAATTAAAGAAGAGAGGTAGAAATTGTTTCTCCCCTGAGAAAATGTTTCACGGGCTCCAACGGGCCAAGAAAACACCATCCTGCGTTGGGGCACCCATGTCATTTCCATCAGCTTCACTTCCCACCACAGCAGGATCCCATGCACTTTTCTCCTGGCCGCCTTCGCCCCCCTCACTCGAGCCATCCGTGAGCATGCACCATCATCCTCCCATCGATCCTCTTCTGCGCCACTATCCTGGGCAGAGAGGACCGGCTCCAATCGACCGCCCAACTGATCCCCAACCGATGCCCAGCTCTACCCCCTGACCTAGATGTGCTATACTCATCCCCAATCGATCCTCCTCCATCTGCTTCTCATCCTTAATCTCTACAAGGATGGATCAATAGGGAAAGGGAGGTGTGGAATGAGACAAAAGATCGAAGAAGTCTTCTAGCTCCGGACGACGCACTAGTGCAAGCAACAGGTGCTCCTATCTCTGTTGCCTCCGTCAGTGCTCTTATGATCGTCTTTCTTCTGGCCTAGTCTCCAAGCATAAAGTGCTACTGCAGCCAGTGGATGATGGTGACGTACCGCCCAACAGCTCAGAATGGTATGGTTCTGGGTATAATTGTTCACCTCATTCTTATCTGCAGTTGATCATTTGCAGAAGTGTACATCAGTGCATGTACCTGCAGAGTATCATGTGCACAGTTGGTACTTGGTCGCTCAATTTGTCTCACGTGTATAGTTGGGCATCACCTAACAGTAAATATATGATGGCTACATGGATCATGGATGCTTGTTGTAGCTGATCAACTCCATTTTGTGATGTATGCATGTGGTCATTAAATTCGCTCCCCCCCTCTCTCTCTAGAAACTACTCAAAGAAACTATGGGTTGGGACTGCCCTTAGGCTCCTTTTCTCTCCCTAACATAGTAACATATGATGCTGTGTGTTCGAGGTCCCATAACGTAACTTTGACCCTTGATTTTTATTGTAATATATTTGTAAACTCTGTGAATTATAATATCACGCGACTACTCTTTCGGATGAATCTATTCATATCAAATTCAAATGCACAATATTGATGTCCAAACATTAGAATGATTCCATAAAATACAACACACAAGCCACTTTTTCATGACTGGGAGAGTTGTTATTGATTTCTGTAAAGTTCAAATTATTAGTTATTTTTACACAGCCTCATTTGGAAGGAAAAATAACATCCTATAGCATTGCAGTTTCTGTGTAGAACATTGGAACTTCTGAGAGAATGTAATCAAAGCTAAGACATTATGACTTTGATTTTGTCAACAGAATCCAAGAAACCAAGAAAACAGAAAACAAAGATTAAATCGCAAAGAGGAAAAGAAGATATTTGTTAGAAACTGTGCAATGCATAGTTGAACAAGAAATTATTCTTTATCAAACTCACTGGTCAGAATCCCGACGACTTGACTTGCTTGTCGTGTCCTTGCCATGCGTCCTAGGAAGGTCATCAGCATGTGAGGTACGATGCTGTGAAATTACCCCTTTCCTTTCTCTTTCTCGTATGTCAGACAATTGTAAGCTGCTAGATCCATGGGAGGGAGGCTGTGAAGCAGAAGGTGCATATTCCCCAGCTTCTAAAGAAGTCTGGTCTCGCTTGATCTTTCTCCGTTTATAAACATTACTAGGGTCACTGTCTTCTTTCAAAGAAGTCCCCTTTTCCCTATCCCTGTCATCTACCTATACAATCAACAAAGGATCTGTAAGTCAAACATGTGGTTCTTGAAGTTAAAGCCACCTTACAACGCAGCATATGTGAAATTACAGCTATAGGATTCTTCTGCTGTCAAATGGCAGCTAACAATCATGGAATACAGAACAAATGTAAAATTGTACTGATACAACAAAAAAGAAGAGTACACAGTGGTCACACACCAGATGCAGGACATGAATTGGTAAAGACATTTTTTACCTTTTTGATAAAGCATCCCTATCCTCACGCTTTCTATCACGAATATCTTCCTCTCTCATCGCGCCTGGGAGATGACCTTTGAACATGCCTGGAGCTCCCACCCCTTCGGTCAGCATCTTCTTCACATCCATCGGCTGCCAAGGTTTGGTCTCGGCGTATCAGGGCGCCACCCTTCCTAATTCGCAACTTTCAATTCTTGGTCCAACTATTTGATTACTTTGAAGAAACACGACCTCTTTCCAGTAGTTTCAGGTTCGGGCAGATGCTCAGAGTACTCTCCAGCGGGCTATACAAGCTCAGGCAGCGAACTGGCGTCAACGGAGCAAGCACAAGGCCATCAAGGAGGCTGACAGTAACACAGCATTCCACCATGCTCAGGCTACCCAAAGACTCAGGCGGAACTTCATCCTCTTGGTCCGGGTCGATCAATGGCTCGGACATTGTCGATCATGATGGCAAGGCGGCGGTATTGACAGAATTCTTCAAGGGGATCATTGGCACGCCTGGGTCCTCGGAGCAGATTGATCTGGTTGGACTGTATGAGGGGCGGCCACGCCCTTCGGCCAAGCTGATTGAAACCTTTACCGAGGAAGAGGCTAAATTGGCATTGTTCTCGATGGACACCAACAGCGCACCTGGGCCGGACGGCTTCGGGCCGACGTTCTTCAGAGCCGCATGGATGACGACCAAGTCAAGGATCATGGACTTCCTGCATGCGTTCTACCATGGGGATGCCCAACTGGACCGTATCAATCGCTCTCACATGGTTCTGCTGCCGAAGAAACCTGGTGCAGTGGATGTCGACGGATTCCGGCCTATCTGTCTGCAGAACTGCACCATGAAGATCCTTTCCAAGCTCCTTACCTCAAGGCTGCAGACTGAAATCCCAAGATTAATTGACATTAACCAGACGGGTTTTGTCCGGGGGAGATCAATTGCAGACACTTTTGTATACGCAATTGAGCTTGTACAGGTCTGTCACAAAAGAAAGAAGCCGGCTGTAATTCTGAAGCTTGACTTTGCCAAGGCGTTCGATACAGTTAACTGGGATGGTCTCGGCAGAGTAACGAGGGCAAGAGGGTTTCAGGAACTATGGATTTCATGGATGGCACTCATTCTGAAGACTTCAAAGTCAGCTGTACTTGTCAATGGTTGTGCGTCAGGGAGACCCAATCTCACCGTACCTGTTCCTAATTGTGGCAGAAACATTGCAGCGAATGATTAGCTCATGTGCACAGATTAGGCACCCAACCGAGGAGGACATGCCTTGTGCAGTTCTTCAGTACGCCGACGATACACTGATCGTCCTACAAGGTGACAACCACAGCGTTTCAGCACTGAAATCCATCCTAGACAAGTTTGCTGCACTGTCAGGACTGCACATCAACTTTCCCAAGAGCACGTTGGTGCCCATTCACATGGATGAACAACTGTTGAGTCAGTGCGTGCAGACAATTAGATGCAAGCGTGAGGGATTCCCGTAGCCGTACTTGGGTTTGCCACTGTCATTGCACAAGCTACCCCTCTCGGCGTACAACCCTTACATTCAAAAAACCGATCGATATCTCAGCACCTGGCAAGCTCATCTACTCAACACGATGGGAAGAGCAGTATTGGTAAATTTAATCATGGATAGCCAGCTAGTTTACTTCATGAGCTCCCTGCAGTTGCCACCAACGGTCATCAAACAAATGGATGGGAAACGCCGTGCGTTCCTTTGGCCTAGTGACAAAACAGGCAAGGCATCCCCAGCAAGCTGCTTGGTTGCCTGGATCAAAGTCTGCAACCCCAAAGATCTGGGCGGCCTCGGCATAAAGGACATTGGCATTCAGAACATCTGCCTTCTACTAAAACTACTGCACAGGTTGCACTGCCCACAAGGATCAAGCGTGGTCCATCTGGGTTAGAGGACGGGCATGCATTGCCACTCTCAAAGGTGATGTACAGGTGGTCATTGGGAGACACTATGGGCACCATAGTTATTAATTCCATTCCGATATCGGCCGAAATGGCCGGTATGTTCCATTTCACCACCCTAACCGGTACAGAAAGATCTGTATCCAGTACCAGCCTTGGTTCCATGCTGTTTCAGGCAGAATTAATCGTCTCGCAAGTTTAGGTACCCTTCACAATGTCATGTGCTGCAAAGCTGCTCGTACACGGCTGAACCCACTCCTCTCTTGGCACAATAAATGCAGACACTTTTTCTCTGCCTATGTACGACTGGACAAGCTACCTCGAAAGGTGAATGCAAAGCACACTTTTACTCGAGAACAGTGACCAATATATGGGGAAAAATTCAGTCAATGTATTAAACCAATTTAATTATGTAAAAGTATATATTATTTATTATGTTTGGAACGGTACACCGGTATTGCCTGGTACGAAACATCCCATTCCAAAGAGCAAACCGGAATGCTCACCGGAATGGAATTGACAAGTGTGACGGGCACTGCTCCCACTCTATCAGGCGATCACCACGGTGAAGCTGGGGGACGGGCATTCCTGCTCATTCTGGAGGTATGTTTGGTTTGCAGATGATGCTCTTGCAGACGTCTACCCAGCACTCTTCAACCACTACACGAACCAGGAAGCCACAGTGAACAAAGTCCTGCAGCATGGGCTACAATCAGACCTGGTAACGAGGCTGTCGACGGAAGCTCGAAGTCAACTGCAACAGGTTCAGGAGATAATTGCAGGGCTACACTATCTGACCAACCTAACAGAAGGACCTCACCATTTGCCAAACAAAACAATAGCCTGGATTCTGGAGCAATCTATCATATGCTCAAGGCCCGTGGACAACCGGTAGACGATCGAGCCAACTTTGTCTGGCGTACCGTGGCGCTGCCTCATGTACAGATGTTCATGTGGCTTCTCACTCAGCGAAGGATACAGTGCCGGACCGTCCTGCACCGCAAGAACGTTTTACCTGACGCCATCTGTGAAGTTTGCAATGAGCTGGATGAAACACCAGAGCACATTATGGGCGGCTGCACGGTCAGCAAGCAACTCTGGCAACGGCTTGGCCTCACTGCAATGACAACTACAGCGATGACCGACATTCACCAACTGACCCCGCCAGCAGGAGTGCCCAACACAGAGTTCCCGGCGTTCGTTGCTCTAGCCTGCTGGCAGCTATGGAAAACGAGGAACGCGGCGGTCTTAAGAAACGAGACACAAACACTCGATCAGGTTTTACTGGCATGCAAGGCAACAGCAGAGCAATGGCGTTGCAGGTTTCCGACAAGTAATCGGCACATTGTCGATCAGTGGTGTCTCGCACTCGAGATGGCTAGACATTGATACATCAAACACATGTAAAAATTTGCTTCTTTATCATCACCAACCGGGTGATGCTTTGTAAACAATGAACGAGCCATTTTGGGCCATGATATAATATAAATTCAGGTGGGGAACGCCTCCCCCCGTGACCGTAAAAAAAAAACATCCCAGATACACTTGGCATGTTAGTCTACTTAGAGAAGCTCGAGCTAAGGGGCAGCAATTTGTCAGGCCCCATTCCTAGAAGCATAGGAAATTTAGCGAGGTTGGAGCTTTTGGATCTTTCCAATAATCAAATAAGTGGCATGCTGCCACCAGAATTAGTATTCCTAAAGAATCTCTCGAATATAGACTTCAGTAGCAATCAGCTTATTGGTAGTATTCCACCTCAGATAGTACAATGCGGGGTTTTGTCAGTTTTGCGCATATCAGACAACTTATTGACAGGACCAATACCACAAGAGCTTGGGAATTATTTTGAGTTAAGAGAGTTGGATCTAAGAAGAAATAATCTGAGTGGTACCATCCCATCGACTCTTGTAAAGCTACACCAGTTGTCACATCTAGACTTATCGTACAACAACTTGAGTGGCAGAGTTGATCAAACCTTTACCTTCTCAGTCGATACCAGGGTTTCGCTTGACCACAATATGGATCTATGTGGTGATCGAGAGTATTATGGCTTGACACCATGTCACACAACAGAGTTCGACAAAAAAATCAAGCAAGGAAAAATCAATGAAATGGCAATACTTCTTACTTTTGCTTGCTTTTTCTTCGTCTGTTTCACAGTAGGATGCATGACAGTTGTTTATAGGAGAAAATCTTCAGAAGTCAGTGACAAAAGTAAATCTCATGATATGGTCTCCATATGGGATTTTGATAGGAAGATTGCATTCCAAGACATACTCGATGCAACAGAATGTTTTGATGATAAATACTGCATTGGTATTGAAGGATACGGGTCTATCTTCAGAGCTGAGCTCGAAGGAGGGAGTATCTATGCTATCAAACTGCTCCACTCAGTTGAAGATTTTACTGATGAGAAAGCATTTCATGCTGAGATCCAAGTGTTGACAAAAGTAAGGCAACGGTGCATAGTCAAGTTGCATGGATACTGTTCTCATTCCAAGTGCAAATTTCTTGTGTACGATTTCATCCAAAGGGGAAGTTTAGCATCCAATTTGCAGGACGAACAGCTTGCCAAGGAGCTCAATTGGTCGAGAAGAGTTTAGCATCCAATCTCCTACTTGCACCATGACTATGATACACCCATTATACATCGTGATATCAAAAGTAGCAATATCTTGTTAGACTGATTTTAAGGCTTGTGTCTCAGACTTCGGCATGGCTCAGAATTTGAAGCATAGTTGCTCAAGTTGGAGCACCATCTTTGCAGGGACATGTGGCTATATAGCCCCAGCTACAATGTTTTAATCATTTATTATCATAATATACAAATCCATTTGATTTTGCAGGTCAGTTATATTCTGATTAATGTTGTATTTCTTTTTGCAGAACTGTCATCCACAATGGTGTTTACAGAGAAGTGTGATGTCTACAGCTTTGGTGTGCTCACCATGAAAGTAGTCATAGGTAAGCACCTAGGAGATCTGCTACTTCCATTCTTCTGCCGAACAGAGCGGTGTACTAAGCTTAAGGATATATTGGACCATCGCATCATAGTACTAACGAGCGACGAGGAGAAAGACATCATCCTGCTCATGCTGGTGGCCTCTGCTTGTCTGCAAATCTGTCCAAAAGCCAGGCCAACAATGCAGCAGGCATATCAAGCACTAACAAACAGAAGCTGCCCAACAGTCATCCTGAGGCCAATTCACGAAGTCAAATTACAAGATTTGCATGATTTCTGCAGCACCATACAAACTATATGATGGTTTGTAGTCTCCACGTTTAGTTATATGGCGTATGTGTATGTATCTTGTGTGAATTTTTCAGAGACCAATGTACTGAATAATGGATAGATATTGGACTGATGGTACATAAAACTTCTATTCAGGCAATTAGCCCATCAACCTGTGCTGCAGCACGACCTAGAATCCTACATGAGTGTTAGAAGTTTCATGGATAAATTTGGTATGTACAAGTAATCAAAATTAATTACCTTTACTTTCCTTATTCATTTTCTAACACATTTCTTATTTAGATACTATATAATATCTTGTGAACTTACCAATTATTACACTGTACTAGCCCATCAATCCATACTCCAGGACGGTCTAGAATTTTATGTTACGTAAGTACTAAAAGTTTAGTGGATAAATTTAGTACATACAACTAATGAAAATAGATTATCTTTACTCTCTCAGTATTCATTTTCTATCAAAATACTCATTTAGATATTATATAATCTTTATCCAGTAATGTCAATGACTCTGATTGGTTACTACTTATGAAAACAAAAAGGAAAACAGATCTTTAGATGAATTATCTGAAGGTTTAAAGTTTTATTGGAATTATAACTTAAGCAGTACCTGGTAGAGCTGGACCTGATGAACTACTTTCTGAAGAGTCTGAAGTTCCTTTGTGATGCCATAGGCAAAGCACTATCTAGGAGCTGCTGCAAGAAGTCCTGAAGCATAAACTCTGAAGATTTGTTCTTTTTTTTAAAAGAGTAAAGTCCATCGATGGTCTTCGAACTTATTTGACTGTGTCATCCTAGTTCCTAAACTCACAAATCGACCGTAGGTCCTCAAACTTGTTCATCTACGTTATCTCGATCCCTAAACCCGCAAATTGCTCGTTTAGGTCCTCAAACTTTCGGTTGTGTCATCACAGTCCCTAAACATGCAAATCACCTGTTTGGGTCCTCAAACTTGTTCAGTTGTGTCATCCCGGTTCCTAAATGCTGTAAACTTATAAATTCAATATATATTTATAAAACTATTGAAAAATTATAAATCCAATTTTGTTAGACTCTTGATAACATGTATTTTAAATTAAAATAAATCACCCTTTTTTAACTCTACAATTAAATAACTAAATAGGCACATATATTTGTACACGATGTTCTGTGCTGTAAATAAATCTCATAATTTGACAGGAGTGTTTTGTAGACTATATGTGCCTATTTAGTTATTTAACTATAGAGTTAAAAATAGAAAGTACAAGGTAATTTCTTTTATTCTAATTTAAAGTACATGTTACAACAAATTTGGATTTATTTTTTTGGATAGTTTTATAAATCTCTACGCCTAAAAAGACTTTAAAGTCATCATCTATCTGATGATACCAAATCTTGATCCCTGCTCGTGTACAAAGGCGAATCTAACATGGTTTGTCGGGGTTTGGTGACCCCGACAAATTTCTAAACTCCTCAGTAAATTACTGTTGTGAACCGTGTCCTACTTGGTTACGACACGAAGAACATATCCACGAGTTCGCGTCCAATACGAAGTCATTGAAGCTCATGCGTCTGTGTCAGATTACTGAGGTTCAATTAAAAAAATTGATCCGGTGCAACATTTAGGGACCGAAATTACACAACAAAACAAGTTTGAGGGCATAAGGCCCTGTTCATCCGGCTTATAATCCTTACTTTTCAGCTTGTTTTTTCAGCCGGAACAGTGTTTTTCTCTCACAACAAATCAGCCAACAGTGTTTTTCAGCCGGCTTATCAGCACAGCCGAATGGGGCCATAAACGAGTGATTTGCAAGTTCACGGACCAAGATGACACAGACGAAGGCGAACAGGTATGATGACCTAAACGAGCGATTTATGAGTTTAGGGACCACAATGACACAAATGAATAAGGTTGTGGAGCTAAACAGTCGATTTGCTAGTTTAAGCAACAGAATGACGCAACTGAACAAGTTGAAGGACAGCCTATGGACTTTACTCTTTTTAAATTTGGGTATCACCAAAGCACACATGTATGCAGACGCCCCTCCCTTTATATATATATATATATATATATATATATATATATATATATATATATATATATATATATATATATATATATATATATATATATATACACACACACACACAAAAATCATATGAATGGTTTCCACTGGAAAACCTTCGTACATACCCAAACTGAAAACACCCTATCCTGAAGATTTACGACATATCCCAGTTAGTCAAGACTCACAGGCACAGCACCGATGGCGCAAGGATACATCGATAAGCTCCCTTGCTACATCAGTGATGATACCACCCAATATGTTCTTCTCCAAATCCTTGACGACTTCATTCTTCTCGATCGGCAGGTCCCACACGCGGTTCCAACCGAAGTCCCACACCGAGTTAGCATCCGAATGCATGTTCTCTACGTCGCTGCGGAGTACCATCTTCAGGTTTTCAGCTGTGCTGTGGCCACTCTGTTGCTGAATTTTCTTGGGGATGGGCAGAGACTGAATATCGCTATCCAGTTCTCTGATAAGATCATCCAGCGTCTGTAGTTTCAGGTTAGCAGTGCGTGTAACGCTAACATCAACGATCGCCTCCGTTCGTTTGCCTTTCCTTCTGATCACTTCGCGTCCGATGTCTGAAAGAACCTTGTTGCCTTTGTCTAACCACTTCCCTGTGTTAACCTGAACCACGCTGACTGGGACATGGAATCCGGTAATAGCCTTTGCGGTTTCAAGTAAGTAGGGATCCTTCAGCAACATTTCAGCAAGCAAGAGTTGGTTCTCTGTGAAAGAATCACATGAAACAACATCCATCTTGTGATTTTTCAAATCATTCGGATTACTGGGCTTCACGATATGATCCAAACCTGCAACAGAAGCATAAGGCTATCCATTCAATAACAACAGCAATTATTGCACCAGTTCATCTGGCATGTAGGTTGCTATGAGTAAACTACAGCTTCTGGAAAAAAATCATATTACTAAAATTTTTACTATAAGCAAACAACTGGTTTAGGCCTCGTTTGGATGCGCATGTATCCACTTCAATCCATATGTGTTGGAGTGGATTGTCATGTAACTTAGTTTAATTTCACTCCAATCCACTTCAACACACGTGGATTGAGACAAATACATGCACATCCAAACAAGGCCTTAGTGTGCAGAGGCCAACTGAATCAAGAGTATGTGTACCATTTGTTGATTCATCGTTCACTTCTTTCATTTGTTGCAGTTGCTGCTGCTGTTCTTCTCCCTCAGAAAATGTTTCCAGTGTCTGTATAGTCTCACTGACTGTGTGATTAACTCTGTCATCCTGCATATTTGGACCAGCAAAATAAACTACATCAGACCGGTGTAATGTAATACTTTCACAATAACTGATGCAGAATGCTTTGTTATTTAAACTTACATTTGTCTCAGCAATTGATTCAGAAGTAGCCTGTGCTACAGCAGTGGTTGGATCATTGATTTCTTCAGTTAGTTCCTTTTCAGATTGGTATGAGGAAGCCCCTCTAGTTGTGCTACTATCTTCCATCTCCACTGCAGATTTTTCGCATACACCATCATCGCCGGGCGTGCTGTCTGATGGTTTGTGACTTCTGGTATCATCTACTTTTGTGCCCTCTCCATTCTGCAGTTCTGTCAGTGTAAGAGATTCTAGCTTCTCTTTTGTAGGAGTTGGTTCTGATTTCAGTGACCTCTTCTGTTCTAGATTCTGAATGGCTGTTTCACTCTGCACTCGACGATAATTCTGCACCTTCTTTTCCATGGTCTGTTTATCTGACGGCTTACTTTGTGCTTGCTTTCTCATTTGATCTGTCTTGGCAGCCTTGCCATTCTTTCCTTGAGCCTTGTTTCCAGGATTGGCAAGGTTCTCCTTGTTAAACTTCTCTCTCGTCTTCCTTGGCTTCATCACCTCACTGTCTCTCTGTTTTGTGCTTGCGGGCTGCTTCTTTCCGAGCTTCTGTTTATTTTCTTCAACAATGGCTTTCTCTTCTGTGGCTGGTTTGTTCTTTCCATTCTTCCTAAATCTCTGAAGGAAATTCATCTTTCTTTCTGCACTGACTGTTGTCTTTTGCTGGTTGCTGTCTTCAGTCAGCTTCGTATCCTGGTGAAAGATTTTCTCATCAACTACTTGGTTTACACTAACTCTTCTCTCTGTACCTTCCTGTTTGCTTAACATCTGCCTCATGGTCTGCCTTGTTTGCTTGGCAACTGTGAGATGTGAAAATCTACTTGACAGTACAGGTTCTTCAGACTTTGTCAGGCTAATATTCCACTCTCTTGTCTGAAAATTCTTGACCTGCCCTCTGGATGGCATCCTTTCTGAAGCTATAATTCGTATCGGTAATGTGCCAGCCATCGCATTTGTCGTTGTCGATTTTCTTGGCACTGCTTCAGGTTTTACAAACCTCTCTGTCCCCTTGCGCTCTGCAACCGTCTTCGCTGATGGAAGATTTTCCAGCCCCATCAACTTGGCAATCAGACTGGGCATCCTCACCTTGGAACCATCCTTCTCGCCACTTGTTGCATTGCTCTTGTGATTGTTTGCAGCACCGGCGAACTGCAAGGGTGAGATGTGGTTCGGTCTGTAACTCTGAGACATGCCGTGAGGAACGATCTGCAAGAACGCATCTGATGGGCTCTTTGCATTGTCGGCCTGCTCGGTCTCCTCTGAACCATCGTCGACGATCTCTACCAGCCTTGCAGTTGCAGAGGCAGAGCTTGTCGTACGCGGTGCAGAGCTCTTCCAGCCCTCCCTGCCCTCCAGCAGCAGCACCTTGCCGCCGTTCCCTGAGTTCCCCATTTCCATATAGTCCGAGGCGTCCTGGAGCATCATGAGCATGCTGAGCGACTCCTCGAGGTCCATGGCGCCTCTGAGCAGCTGCTTCCCGATCTCAACCGAGCCCCTCCTCCTCGCACCGGCAGCACCGCCGGAGGAGTACGCCACGAGAATGTCGTTGTGCTTCTGGACGCCGATCGCCACCTTGCCGACGTGCGCGCCGGGAGCCAGGAGGTGGTGGCGCGCCTGCGACGCCGTCCCCGTCCTGCGCGGCTGGCTGAAGAACACGGAGCCGCCGCCGGCGCCCTGGCGCGCCACGAGATGCACGTTCTGGAGCTTGCAGCTGTTGCTGAGCGCGAGGGCCAGCGCCATCTGCACGTCCACACCGCCGGCGCTGGCCGCGGGCCTCGTCTGCTTGCCTCCTCCTCCTGCTCCTCCTTGGAACGGCACGATGGCGTGCGAATGGGCGACGGCCGGCGCGTCATGGCGGCGCGGCGTCCCGGGTCTGGCAATGGAGCTGCTGTTGCCTTGCCGGCGCTGCAAGTGCAGAGGAAGCGTAAAGATTGTAAACGAGAGGAAAAATTAAGCTGGTACAGTAACTCAGTAAGATCGTTTGTGTATTTGCAGCTTACTGATATGTTCGTTGCTGCTTGTGATCTTGCTGCTACCCGAGGAGCTGCTTGTTGTGGCTTGTGAACTTGAGGTGGTTTCTGAGCATTCGAATAAGCATCTGCAGAACATGACAGATATATTGAATAAATCTATCTACTACGGAGTACGACGTATTATCATCTGAACTTATTGTCCTCCTTTTGTTCTTCTCAAGAACAGATGCAAATTTACGGTGAATTTATCTCGACGGCGACAAACATCCGAAAATGAAATGAGGAACAGTGCACAGTGCCGCTCAGAACGAGAACAGAGCGAAGAGATTAACACAATGCCAGTTGAAAGCGAACACCGACAGCGGCGAGGAAGGAAGCTTACCCCTCGCCCGAGGCGCGGCGGAGGACTCGAAGCCGAGCCGCTCCCGGCGGCGGCGGAGGTCCCTGAGCAGCTTCTGGGCGAAGTCGGAGCCCAGATCGGGCACCTTGGCCATCTCTCGGCACCCGCGGGGGAGGAGGAGGGGTTGAGGCTCCGCTGCCGCCCGCTGCTCCACTGCACCATGAACCTCTCCTGTCAGCTAGTCAGTTAGGTGCGTGAGGTGAAAGAGCGCGGCGTCTCCTCTCCTCGGGTTGGTGCGCGTGAGCGTTCCGGGGCTTTCGTTGTCTTCAACCTCCTCCTTGCTTGCTGTGCCTCACCGCACCGAGCCGTGCGGCGAGGGAGGGAGGGAGGGAGAGAGAGGGTGAGGTGTCTCGTCCGGAGAGGAGGGGGAGAGCAGCCATGTCAACCTCGCCTGCGCTAGTAGTAGTAGATGCCTTCGGTTGGGGGTAAGTGGGAGGATTGCCTTGAAAGTCACACGTCCATGGTGACAGGGGCCTGCCTTTGGTTGCACCGCGTTGCGTCCCCAGTTCACCCCATTCGCAAGTAAAGCCGGGAATGGAGACATGGCATTTGCGTTTGGATTCTCTCTAGGCTAGTAGCTTTTGGTTAGGTAGGTGGTAGTGGCCAGTGTGGTGGGGAGTGATCGCATTTGACCATGACGTGGATTTGTGCCAAACGTAAGGCCTACTTTGGGAACAAGAGGATTTTCCTGTGACTTACCTTTATTTATTTATATAATATAATCTTGCTATGACTTTATGGTGGATGTGTTGAGATTTTGTTTTTTTTTAAAAAAAAGATCTTTAAAGGAAAGGGACATTACAAAGGTAATCAAGGAGTGGTGAATGAAGATGTTGTGATTGACAAGCATTCCTCGGTACAGGAAAAGCTTGGAAAGATGCTTACGTTTTGTGGTACAAAGATTTATGCATTGATTTAGAGTTTGGTCACGCTAATACAGGATGGCTAGGAGCTGTTGTAACAGCTTCAGTACCAAGGGTCCTACAAGGATCACTTGCAGTGTCAATCCACAAAATTCTCTCTGCACAGTTATGGAGGCCCATTGGTTTAGATTGTACCTTTTTTTTTTGACAACAGGTTTAGATTGTAGTTGCAAAGCAACAGAAGAACATGTCAGATACACTCCAGGCCAATTAGCAAATGCCATTTTAAAAGATGTAGAGAAAAGGGAGGAGGCGGGGCAGGGAGGGTGGAGGCCAAACAGCACGAGATATATCAAGACAGACTAAACCTAAAAGGCGATCACAGATCAAACTGCAGGTGCAACCACAAGGGCTGCATGGCGCAAAATCTGGAAAAAGCTCCAAAAAAGACCATGACTCAAATAACTAGTCACCTAATTGAGTTCCATGTACAAGATGACACATGACTTTCAACAAATTTGTAGGTGCAACATCACCCTCCTCACACCACACAAACACAACAATTGCCGGTAACTTAAGTTCCTTCACCAACACATTTAATTTCAGACCACATCATCCAATCTTATTTTAACCAGACTCATATTTACATCGCAAGGGTCAAAAATGATTGGCACTGCAAACAAGAAAGCACCAGATACTCAAGAGTGACTGCAGAAAGGGAAGAACAGAAAGCCACGCTCATCTGTGACTATAGCATGGACAGGAAAGGTGGACAGTAAGATTCCTACAAGACCAAGGTAAATACACATCTACATCCATGGGGACCATTTGGTGATCAGGGCAGTCGCCGCCTGAAGTTCCTACTGGTGCTTTGGTATGTACGAACCAGCAGGCCGACACCCAATCCGATACCCACACACACGCCAAGGCCGATTCCAACTCCAACACGGACACCAGCATTAAACCATGAAAGCTCACCGTCCTCACCCTCTAGAAAGTCCTGCCTTGAGTACAAGCTGTTATAGTCAACATCAACATCCGTCTCAGATTTGGAATCCTGGAATTCTGGTACCTGAAACAAGTAACAGGAAAGATAAGGATAGTATTGTGTCAGTGACAAATCATAAATGTGAACTCCATGCTTCATATAGGCTATATAGGATCAAGTGGCTTAAAGAATACGTTCCTGAAGTGGCCTACAAATAAGTGTAAGCTAATGTGGTGAATGTTGTATCCATGAATAAAGTGAACACTTTTGCAATGTTGTACATGAGAGCCCAATAACCTTCATTTGGATATTAATGTCCAGAGTGCTATCCAAATTCACAGGTGAATTTCCATCGAGAAATCATTTTCCCATATAAAATTAGCAATATACAATAAAAGTTTTTTTTTGTTGAATAGCAGTAAAGCTGGTCTTTCGAGTAATCAGACAACTTCTTGGCAAAGCAAACAATCTCCCTTCACACCCTCTATCCTTATGCATTTGCCATTAATCTCATTTGTATAGTTGCAGTAGACAAAATCATATCGCAGCAAATTTGAAAATGAGATTCCATTGTTGAAGGTCAAAATTCATCAATTGTAGCCCTGGGTGTACCATAGAAGATAGGACACTATATCCTATGCTACAGTAGAAATCGCTACATAAGCTCCCAGTTTCAATGGGCATAACCTATGAGCACCTTTGAATATTCAACCCTTCTACAGTCTATTTATCTGATGGCCATGTACACCAGCAACCAGATGTACATGTACATGAATTCACCAAACACAAATTGATCGAAGGACCTACATGTTCATGTTTGGCACCACAACAAAAGTTTTTATTGGGAGATAGCTATTGAGCTCATGTAATGACTGCTATTAGGTTCATTACTAAGTCATCCTCATAAAAGAGTAACCATGCATCAAGTCAGCTATAACATTCATATTTTCAGTTTTTTCTAGTTCTAGAAGCAAATGCAATTTATGACCGATCAACCATGAACCACGCTACCAATGAGGTAAACCTCCTTTCAGATTCTATAAATGAGAATAAGTTTGCAGTGGTTTTCGGAAGCTATGTATAAAGTGAGCATTAACATGAGAAACGATGTGAATACGGTGATATGTCCTGTAATAGCAATGCAACAGCACATATATACATAGGAAAGAAAGCTAATTGATTGTATTTGCAGAAATAATCCTTTTTGTCACATGTTGGATAAGCATGGTCAAAGTGAATAAATCAACAAGTAGTTAACAGCAAACAATTTACATTTCATTGTTCTTTCTTATAGTGAATGATTCGCAGTTGTTTCATAAGTCATAACTGCGGGTGGGGTAGTCCCTTAAAGCCAAAATAGTTCAGAGCTCCCAAGTGAGTCTCAAGCATAAGACAGAATTTGTATAAAAAAAGGCCAGACCCAGTGCCAGAGGCTCCCACACGAGTGGGGTCTGGGGAAGGGAATAACCGAAGTAAAGTCTTACCCCTGCAGAAATTCTGCAGAGAGACGGCTTCGAACCCAGGACCTGGTGACTCGGCGAGCAAGCACTCACCAACTGCACCAGGCCTGCCCTTCATAAGACAGAATTTGTATGCTTCAGGCAAAAAAAAGTCCACATGTGAGACTGTAGTTGGATAAAATGGTCACTGTACAGATGGTAAGTACCTTCAAAGTGTCCTCAGCTGACTCTTCCTTCTGTTGTTCAGTTGCTTCATTCTCAGGGATGGAATCAAGCTTTAGTTTCATTTCAGACTTCCTTCGTGATATAAGCTGAATTGTCTTTGTTAATATGATAGGTGTGCCAGAGAAAGTTCCGGCAACATAAACCTCGATCATAGGTTGTACATATTCCGAGCCATTGGACAGCTTGCCCTTCAAGAAGCCATTGCATGATGTGGATGACTGACACTTCATATTCCATTTCTTGCTGCTGTTCTTCGATTCCCCAACTACTCCATTGGCATTGCATAAATCTAAATCTCCTGTGAGCAAGAGATCATTCTTATCAAACACTTGGAACCTCACACTCCCTGTCATCCGTATGTTATCTGTGCTGACAAATGTAGCTTCCTCTGTCTTTTTGTCAACCCTGTCCCTCCTCAGTGAGGAGGATATGAACTCAGTATGCATGCTGCTCCGCTGGCCATTCACCTCGATAACTGTATCAGGTGACAGAGGGATGTGGTTCAGCGTGAGATGCTCCGGCGCAGACTCATCCACCACACAGTTGCTTACCCTAATATAGAACACCTTCAAGTCAAGCCACGGTGAAGACCTTGGCGCATAAAGCGGGTGCATGATAATCTTCCTCGCGGCCTCAAAAGCCACCCCGTCGCCCATCTTGCAATAATATCAAACCGACACAATTCCTTATCGCATTGGCACGGGCATCAATATGTAGATTACACTACAAGGAACTCTTTCTGCAGCCTCAAAAATAGTTCGATTCCACTAACTGCAAAAGCAACGCTGAAAAGGTTTAGCACCAGAGTATCAACAAGTTTACTTTGTTAGATTAAAGCGACACAAACATAAAACATGCTAACCTGGCCACAAATTTACTCACAAGCTATCCAAGACGCTAATTTTTGCTAGACTTGCATTAAAAGCAGGAGCAATAGGCCACAGATGCACCCACACATAACATATAGAACTCTAATTCCAAAATTAGAAGTAAACGGAACACAAAAATAGCTAATTGATCAGAAGACTAATTGCTACCGCTCAAACAGGACTTTGAACAAAAAAAAAACTAATTCTCCGAATCGAATCTCAAAAGGAGCGGAGATGACGTGGGGGTGAACCTCCAAACGAAATTCAGAACACAAACAGGATTTAGCGGTCGCCAAATTAACAAACTGAACGGATTGGAGCACCATTCCAGAAATTGGAGAACGATTTGGGTTCGATTGCTCCAACCAAAGAAAACGAAGACAAGGGCCGAGCTCATCTTACAACGATCGATCCAAGCACGAGGGGGATCCCTTACCACAACGGATGGATCAACCCGAAGTCCTAATGGATCGGCGCACCGCGCACCCCGGTCCAGCAGCGGAGCGCAGAGCCGACAAGCTCGGGCGCACCCCGGTCCAGCAGCAGAGCGCAGAGCCGACAAGCGGAAGGAGGCTCGGGGCATGCGTGCGGCGGCGCGGTCAGGAGCACGGGTTGTGGCCGGGATGCACGAAGGCTGAGCGAGGCGCAAGCGGACGAGGGGGATCAGGGGAGGAACAAGTCCGGACGACGCCGCGGGAGCCCGGGACGGCAATAAAAAAATCTAAAACAATTTTATTTGTAGATTTAATTAAAATTAACTTTTTTCTGCCACTATATAAATCGCCGGTCAGAACAGAATGGCTTTCGCCATCTGTGCCCACAGATCTAATGACCGATTTTTTTTTTTGCCGAAATTCATTGCCAACACACGTGGACCGGGGTGCGGCACGTCGGCACCTGCCACCAGGGTTTTTTTTACCGACCGGTTTCCGGTAACCGTCGGCTTCCGGTAGCGGTAAACCGGTCGGTTTACCGGTAAACCGGTCGGTAACCGGCCGAATTCAAATTCAAATTCAAACCCTGCTTCGGTTCGGTTCGGGTCCGGTTTACCGGCCGGTTTGGAGCGGTAACCGGCCGGTTTGACCGGTTTACCGCTCGGTTTGAGTTTGGAATTTTCTTTTTTCTTTTTTTTCAAACTTCTATACGTATAAATAAATACTAAACGAACTCGAATTTGAAAAATTTTTACACCATTGGCTTCTATAAATCATGAACTATTTTTAGGAATTTTTTCAGCATTTTTTATTTTTTTCAAATTTTAAATTTGAATTTGGGGGCCTTAACGGGCCGGGACCGGGATTTTTTTTCTTTTTTTTCAAACTTCTATACGTATAAATAAATACTAAACGAACTCCAATTTGAAAAATTTTTACACCATTGGCTTCTATAAATCATGAACTATTTTTAGGAATTTTTTCAGCATTTTTTTTTTCAAATTTTAAATTTGAATTTGGGGAAACCCTAACCGGACCGGACCGGCCCGGTTAGGGCGGTTACCGCGGTAAACCGCGGTAAACCGGCCGGTTTTTTTAACCCTGCCTGCCACTGCCAGTTCACGCCTCAATCCTCCAAAATATCTCTCTCGCCATCAGTCCGAGAAGATTAATTGAGATAGGAAATTTCTTTGCCTTTTTTTCTTCTTCAAAAACTCCTATCCACAAGGTTGCTTGTTTGGATTCAATTTGCCAGGTCACCCACCACGGATAGAGTGGTGAGGAAATGCCGAAATGCGTCATGCGTGGTCTTGATGAATGTTCGAGACTTTCCAAAAATATTATGTAATCAAAATATGATCCCTTTGACATCAAAAAAAATATTGATCCCTTTGCAGACACGAGGACCTTTATTTAAAATTAAAATGCCTTGTGACATCATTTTATTTTCTTTTATCAGATTTCCAAAATCTCAGAGAAAGAGATTGTTAGATGTTTTGGGTCATGGGCCAAACAATTATAAATAAATCCCAAAGGCCCACTCACACATGCATGTATATATGGAATGGTGGGGGATTTTAGTTCCACATTTCCCACTTCAAAAGGAGTAAGGCCAACTTAAATAGTTGAGCTATCTCTTGTTGAAGTCATTGGGGAGAGGAAAAAGAAGAACCACACGCGCTCGCTCGCCTCGCCGGGCGGGGCCAATGGGCGCGCACGCACGACATGCGCGTGAATGGTCCGGCGATTTCCCGCTCCGAGCCTTGCGGGTGAGAAAATTGTGCTTGCCTATTTGGTAAGCAATTATTCTCGTATTATGGTAAGTGCACAAACGGCAGGTCAATTATCATAATGCTGTGATTGAGCAGCAAATATAGGGCGAGACGTCGTCCTCAGTACGAGAGAGATTCATCTCTTCCTCACTACAGTGCTGCGCTGCCGCCGTCTTCCCCATCCCGTCGCCGACGTGCCATCGGTGCCGGGAGAGCAGGCTCTGAAGCCTACGTCTCCTCGCGTCCCTGCACGGGGTAGGGAGCGTATCAGGTTTTTGGGAAGCGCCGTCGCGACTGCTCGCTGGACGTCTTCTTCCCTCTACGCCCGGTGTTCGCCAATCTCCATCGCCGGTCTTCTTCTTTCTTCGCGTCGACAACCCCACTGTAAGGATGTTTATTCTTCTTTTGTTGTTCGTTCTTACATCCTTTCTGTTACTAGCACTAGATGGCGTGACTTTGTCTCAGATCGTAGTGCTAGTGTTCAATCACATATCTATGTTTCATGTTGTTGATCTTTTCCTGATTGTCGGAATTAATTTATGCATCGCTAAATCGCTTTTATTTCCAACAGAGATGTCATTATGTACTGGTATCTGTTATCAGATTTCCAAAAGGTATATATGATGGCTACTCCGACCTTCAATTATTTGCTGTAATTAACACGAGTGTTTGATGCGAATTTTCCATCTGAAAAGGAAGAGATGAGCAGCAAGTCAATACACTGTTCCACGTAGCAAGTTCCAGATGGGTGGGTTTTGGTAATGCTTTGACTCAGGAGCAAGGGTATGTAGGAAAAATAGGCATGAATAGCCAATCACAAACATCATAACACAAATCTCTTACCGACTATGGACTTTGGAGGCTGCAGAGAGCACCACACGGTTGGTCTTCTTGTGAGTTTACAGTCAGAAGATGGTGGCGAAAGATATAGCAGCTGACCAAAAGCAAATACGGTATAACAGGTTCACTTCCGGGACCGAACATGTCGGGTAGATATTAGGATACTCGGAAGAAGGGAGCTAATGGCTACGGATGTTGATTCGCCTGGGCGAATAAGGGCGTAATTACTGTCTCGCCCGACCCCAGGGGCGTGGGCTCTGCCTCGTCCGAGAGCGCAGGTCCCACGGGGGTCCGCATTATCTCTAACCACTACATATGTGAAAGCACAAGCCCGAGGTCAAACTTCTGACACCGGGAAGAAAACGGGCATGCCTCGACACGACCCGTGGCCGTGACAGGCCATGCCTAGGAGCTCACGTCGTCCACAGTGTCAGGCAGGCCAACACTGTGCTGCTTAACCCTGACACGACTTCCGTCAGGGGCGTCCATTAACCATGCTGTCCGTCGGGATGGGACAGGGCGCCATAACCGGCTGATGACGCCCGCGTGTGGCGCCAGTAACAGCTATGGCCACGACGTGGAGCCGTCCCCATCATCATCCACAGGACCAGTGGGACCCGCGCAAGGAGGCGAAGGACGACGCGACCCCGGAAGCCCTTTTTCCTCCTCGTTCTCTCTCTCATGTAACATGTACTTTCTCCTTGACCTATAAAAAGGGAGGCAGGATGCCCCACGGAGGGGAGGCCATTCGCATGAAAACCCGAACCAGCTGAACTCCATTTGACTCTTCCATCAGAGACTTGAGACTTTTTCCCTCTCTTGCCTGTTTGTAACCCCTACTACAAACTAGTGCCGGTAACACGAGCAACCGCAAACTGGACATAGGGACGTTCTGCCCAAACTAGTATAATCCTTGTGTCCTCCGAGCACACTATCCAGCCCAGACGCGCAAATACAAATTTACTCATCAGCGGTTCGAAACACCGACAGTTAGTGCGTCAGGTAGGGACCTTTTGCGCGTCTCGTCATCTTCAGCAGGCCGCGGATGGCTAGCCACGGTGTAAGTTGGGTCCTGGGTGCGCATGTGCATTTCGGAAACCTGGATTTCTTCGTCACCATGGAGGGAGAGCTGGTGCGGGCTCCCGCCCCCGTCCAACCTCTTCACTCCGTCGGCATCGATACAGTTGTCGAGGCCTTCGAGGAGCTGCAGCTGCACGCCCCGAAGGCCCGTGCCCCCGGGAACGACCAGCTCCTCGACTTCGATTATGAGAGGCTGGAGCACCAGCTCAATGTCTTCCTGGGACCCCGACCATCCCAGGAGGACCTGTGTAACCTCTCTTTCGCGTTTGCCAACGTCGTGACACAGTTTACTAGAGGAGAACCGCTCTCCCCGGGTGTCGGTGTTTGGTTCCGTGGGGGTCCTAAACCAACGAGTGAGTGCTGCGTGTCCCTAACCTGGATGGTGATGCAAGGAGAACACACGGGGGTTTATCCTGGTTCGGGCAGAAGAAGGCCCTACGTCCAGCGGGGGGAGAGTTTTGTATTTCCTTGCACCGAGGTGCTTGTGTAGGGGTTACAAGCTTGCGAGAGAGGGCGGCGAGCCCAAGTCTCAAAGAGAGAAAAAAGAGTACAAAGATGATTGCTTGAGATGTTGATCTTTGTGTTGGGGGTCTTGGATTGCTGGCACTTGGCTTTGGACTCGTGTCTTGCCTGTTGTCTGTGTCCCCTTGTAGGGTCCTGGCCTACCCTTTTATAGGGTGAGAGGTGGCCAGGGCACCGGGGAGCCTTGAGGCGATGTTTTGTCGATCCTTGTAGAGGTGACTGTAGCGACGTACCCCGGGAATGGCCGGTCATCCCTGGACACCATAGTGACGTCGAGGATGAGACGGCGAAATGACCCGGAGCACCGTGCCGTGCCAGCCTTCCCTCCCTGTTGAACTGTGCTGGGCGTCGAGGCCAGGTCGAGGTCGGACGGATAAGGCCAAATCCCCGAGATTGCGGAATACGGACCTTGTCGTATCCTCCCTCGAGGGTGACTGGCGATAAACAGTGCTCGGTAAGGTGTGTATAGTGACAGGTTTCACCACCCATCACGGGATGGGCGGTAAAACAGTGAAGACTGACACCGGCATTGCTCCCACGTCGATCCTGGTTGCGGCCATGTCGGTAGGTGGTAGCAGGTAATCGCATTAAATGCTCTGACTTTTGTCTCGGGGTAGGTGAAGTGAGGGGGTCGAGCGCTCCGACCCGGGGTCACGCGAGTCGGAGCTTTTCCGGTGGGCGCACGAGCCTCATGTGAGTCAGAGCGCGGTCGAGGCGCCTTGTCGTGCGGGACGGGGCGTGGTCGAGGCGTTCCCGTCGGGGGTGCCTCGTACGAGTCAGAACCAGAGCGCGGTCGAGGCACTCCGTCGAGCTGGCCTCGTACGAGACGGACCCGGTACGCGGTTGAGGCGGGCTACCTTTTGCTGTGGCTTAATCGTTTTGTTTTTTTATTATCGTTGGATGTAGGTACCCCCATACTGTTGGTACCGACAGTAGCCCCCGAGCCTTTGGGTGAGTGTGTGATCACTCTCCTAGAGGCTTGTCAGTTAATGAACTGGAGTCGTAGCGTCGCGGCCTTTTCTGGTGGGGGCACGCGAGCGCACCCGCCAGGTGTAGCCCCCGAGGCCTCGGTGGAGTGTTGAGACTCCTCCGAGGTCTTTTATGCGTTCTATTAGAGAGTGGTTTGGACTTTGCCGTGCGATTCATGCCTTTTAGTTTAGAGTTTGGTTTGTTGCGGTCGAGCCCCCGAGCCTCGTACGCACGAGGTCGATCAGAGTCCCGGTCATCTTTTGTCGTTCGACCCTCACGCTCCTCCTTTAGGAAGGAGGAGGGGTGGGGAACGCCGTACTACCCCTGTTTGGGCGAGTTCCGACGGTCTCCGACGAGCTACTAGCGGGGGAATTCGAGTGTGAGCCCGTGCTCCAGTCGTTAGGAGTCGGCTAGTGGCCCAGAGGCGCTCTCAAGAATGCCAAGAAGTGGTCGTGTGGATCTCGATTCCCTGCGACGGGATTCGAGGGCTCGGTGCCTCCCTCGAGGGGATTCCTACATCGACCTTCTCCTACAGCCTCGAATACGTCTTGGGGTGCCTCGAGAGCGTGGCTCGAGCCCTGGCCATGTACGGGCGCAGCCCTGGTCGTCCCTAACTCTGTCGCTCGAGGGCAGCTATCGAACCCGGGTCGAGGGCCAGCTTTCGCTCCCTCGAGACTCATATCGGGCTTAGAGCCCGTTTACCAGGTATCTGGGAATATCCGTCCACGGATCCTGCCCCGCCCGTTAGCCGGACGCGCCTTTTTAGGGGAGAGGGCGAGATCAGCGTGGTAGTGGGCGACGTGGTGTACGGTTATGACGTGGGGGACGGCCACGCGCCCAACTCCTGCGAGATTCGGGGAAACGGTTAGGTAAGAGCATTAAATACAAGAAACCGCCCCTACCTTTTTGCGCGGCCGTTGGGCTTCCGCCGGGGCTATAAAAACAAAGCCTAGGGGTTTGCCTCCCCTACTGCTTGCCCTCCTTGCCTTAGACAGCTCTCTGTGCCCCTTGCGCCCTCCGCCTTCATCCAGCGCCGCCGCCGTCGCCCCCCCTTCGTCCACATAGCTTTCCCGGTGTCAATGGCAGGCAAGGGTCAAATCCTCCCCGCCGACGACTGGGCCACCTCCTCGGTGACAGAGAGGAGGCTGGAGGAGCTGGTCGAGGATGGATTGCTGCGGCCGAGGACGAGCCGGTCGCGGCCGGAGTGGATTGCGTCGTCGCCCGACCACCGGGAGCCGGCACCCCCCGAAGGATACGTGGTTAGCTTCATCTACTTCCACGAGCAGGGGTTCAACATGCCGGCGACCACCTTCATGCGCGCGCTCCTCCACTACTACCGGATGGAGCTGCACCATCTTGCCCCCAACGCCGTCGCACAGGCCGCCATCTTCGCGGCGGTCTGTGAGGGCTACCTGGGGATGGAGCCGTAGTGGAATCTGTGGCTCCATCTCTTCAAGGCGGAGCTCTTCGCCAAGAAGGCGGGGGAGAAGGGGTTACGGTGTGCAGTTCGAGCGGGGAGCTGTGTCTTGCAGCTGAGGTCTGGTCGGGCTGATCTGTATATCCCGGCCCACCTCATCTCCTCGAATAGCGGCTAGCACGACGGCTAGTTCTACCTCCGCAACGACGAGAGTCAGTTGTCGAGGTATACCGGCCGGGTGCTGGTCGCCCGAGAGGAGAATTGGTCCTACGGAGTCGCGGAGGCCGAGAAGCCGCGTCTGGACCCGCTACTGGCGGCGCTGCAACAGCTTCGTCTGCGAGGCTTGACGGCGGCGGCGGTGGCCACGGCATTCCACCGGCGTAGGGTGATGCCGTTGTGCCAGCGTCGACTTCGTCTCGACTAGATGACACCGGAGGCGCCACTGGAGGGGAGCCGGATGTCGCACGAGTCCCTCACCCTCAAGGAGGTCCTCCGGCGAGCGCGCCGGATGGTGGGGAACTTCAAGACGGATGACGTCGACAAGGTGCCCATGCAACCTACCCAGGGGTTCGAGCCTCTGGTAAGTGTTATTGTTAGCACGTTTGTTTATTTCGTCTGTTTTCGGATTCTTTTGATTTAGTCGAGGATGATGCGTAGGATTTGTCTACAGTGTGGGAGACGCGGCCGCCAGTCCCAGAGGACCAGCCCGCCCGGGAGGCTCGACGCCAGCAGGCGTCCCAAAAGAAGCAGACAAAGGAGACTGCCAAGAAGCGGCAGATCCGCAAGGCCAAGGAGAAGGAGGCGCTGAAGAAGCTTCGGCGCCAGCAGGCCCTCGATGGGCTCCCCCTCGCGGAGTCTTCCTCCAAGACAGTCTCGGGGGAGGACGATGATGGCAGCGGCGGGGACGACGAAGATGCCCTGTCGCGGTACGACGCCGCGACCGGCCTGGCGGACCTCCCCGACGTTCGTCCGTTCTTGGAGCCCATTGGGGGGTCATCCTCCCGGGCGTCAGGGTCGGCCTCGGTGTCGGTCGAGGTGGTGGAGGAGGAGACGGAGAAAGAGGCGGGCAAAGAGGCGGGCCCCTCGACGAGAGGGGCCGCCCCATCCCAGACCCCACTGATGAGGACATGACACCATCGGATACGACCATTGATTATAAGGTGTCCTCGTTCCTACATTTGCATAGTAATTTTGGATATAATTCACTTGGTTCCACATGTACATGTCGTTATTTGAATGTAGGTACAAATGTGTCTCAAAGTGCAAGTCCATCAGAGTTAAACTTTCGGTTCGTCGGCAGCCCGATAGTGCTTCATTGGGAAGGCCATAACTCATCCATCCGGAGTGCGATCGAGGTCAATGAGCACTTGATGGAAAGCTTATTTGATAAGCTTTCAAATAGATCTGGTCCCACCTCAATATCACATTGGCATGGTTTCCAAATCATCGAGATATTCTGCCGCTATTTCTGTCGGGTGCTACGACGTCGTCGCAGGCTTGTTATTCACACTTGGGACCCAGGCCCAAGTTGGAGCATGCCCCAAGAAGATGGAGAACACCTAAGAGATGCCCAAGGACGTCCTCCTCCTTGGTCACCACCTTAGGAGGCCTGTAAAGACGTCCAAGCCAAGCCGGAGGCCCAGTCCAATTCGAGTTCGAGTCTGCCTCGGTCTTGTGGACCAGTCTGTAATAAAACGGACGCCCAGGACACATCCGGACTCCGTTTTTTGATGATCCACATATGGATGGAAAGATAATTTCATAAGCTAACCAGTGGCTTTGGTTTGAGTCCTTAATTCCATCGGAGTCAATGGGAATCGTCGAAACAAGTTGACGTCCAGAATCTGTCAGGACGCGGCGTCGTCGTCTTTTGGGCCGTTTGGGCCATGTAACGTGTCGAGACTCCTTAGGGACGTAAGTGGGGGTCCTTGGATGCCCCTTAGGCTTTATAATCATTAGCCGCCGCCTACGTTAGGGTTTGGGTTTTGCTTAGATTATTCTGTCCATTGACAGTCGTCGTCTTTCGGTTTGTGAGACCCCAACTTCGAGTGCTTAATCATTCATCAGCAATTGTCACTTCAATTGAATTGCATTTTATCTTGTTCTTGCTTGTGTTCTTCGATTCACAGCAGGAATTAGCCTTCGTGGCGAGGTCAACCGGATTGTGACACGGTTGATAACCAGAGGATACGTGGTGCTAAGGTTGCAGGGTTCGAGTCTTTGTGATGTGGAGCCAGATCGGTGTGTCGCTTTCGACCAAATCGATAGTTATCTTGAACCTGATGGAAGATCGGGAATCACGTCCCCATCACCCACAGGAGGGGTTGACGGGGCCGCCTCCACCAGTCCAGGCCCCGCAGGCTCAGCCGGCAGCTGGAGCGGCGGTGCCGGCGTCGTTATCGGCGGCGCCGCCGGCAGGCGTGAGGACCCGAAGCCAGCTGGCCTCGGAGGCGCAGAGGACCCGAGGCGGCCCTCCAGCCAAGGCCCCAAGGAGCACCCGGCCCGCCGGGGGGCCGGCTGCGAGACCGCCGCAGGTAGCGCCGGGGGGTTCAGATTGGCCGGGGTCGAGGCCCTTGGTGCCCCTTTCCGGGTAAGGATCCGCGCTCCGCTTTGTCGCTTTTTATTGGTACCGTTTCTGATGCTTCTTCTTGCTTCACAGCCTCAAGCGCAAGGCGGAGCTGATGGGGCCGACCCTCGCAAAATCGCTCCGGGCGAGCGCCGTCGTCATTAATCGAACGGCGGCGGACGACGCCGCCTGGGTCGAGAGGCTTCAGCCCGCAAAGGAGCGCCTGAAGCAGCAGGAGGCGATGGCCCAGGCGGAGGCGGGCATCTCGGCGGTCGTCGGTTCCGACCCCGCCGCACAGGGGTCAGGACCGTCAGAGGTGGCGGCGTCCAGCACGGGCGGGGCGGAGTCGGGGTCATCGTCGACCGCCGAGGCTGCCATCGAGGCCGTAACATCCGAGGCATCCGTCCATGACGCGGAGCGGGCGGATGCGGATGTGGTTATGGAGGAGGTCCTGCCGGCGGCGGGACAGGAGGCGGCGCAGCCGGGCGAGCCACAGCCGCAGCAAGACCCGCCGGCGGAGCCGGCGGCTACGGTGGAGGGTGGGGTCATCGAGCCCCCGCCCGTGGTCCCAGAGGAAGAGGTGCCGGTGGTCGAGGGGCCGGCCCCGGCGGAAGGGTCGACGCCAGCCATGGTCGACCTCACCCTCAACGACTCCCCCTGGACAAGGGGAAGCAGGTGGTGGGAGTCGAGGGGGTCGAGACCGTGGACCAGGCTGGTCCCTCGACGACGGTTGGTGAGGCCGGAGCTGCGGGTCAGGCCGGTCCTTCCGCGGGGCCGGAGAGCGCCCCGGCCGGACCGTCGTCCGAGTGGCCGGACCTCGCCGTGCTGGCCCTAGTACGGGCGGAGGAGGAGATACCGCGCTGGGGGGACCGTCACTTGAGTTCAGGGACGCTTCCAACCCCGGCGTGGACCCCGTCTTCGCCCTGAACGATGCAAACGAGGTGCATCACTGGGAATACCTCGAGGGCCTCCGTCGACACATATATCGATCGCTTCGTGTGGTGACGGAGGCCGTGTCACGAGGCATGCGGGATGCCACAGAGGTATGTTTGGTTTATCGGTTCTTTTGCTGTCCTTTTGTCGTCCTTTTGCCCCCTTTCTTTTGGTTCTTAACCTCTTTGGTTTTTTCGAACCATGATTAGGAGCTTAAGGAGCGGTCCCGCCGCAAGTCGCTCTTCATTCGAAATGAGAGCGGCGTGTGGGCGGCGCTTGCCCGGCAATGGGCTCTGGTCGAGAAGGCCAACAAGCGGCTTTCTGATCAGAGTGCCGAGATGGTCGAGCTCCGCGTCGCCTACGCGGCGGTCAAAGAGGCGGTGCAGGCCTGGGCGGCCGAGGCCGTGGTGCGTGAAGACGTGACCAAGGCCCGGGAGGAGGCAGCTAAGGCCCGCGAGGATCTCGTGCCCCTGTCGGCACGGGTGAAAGAGCTCGAGGAGGACGTCGCCCTGGTTAGCCGTCATCGTGACACCCTCAACGTCCAGATCGGGTAGGTAACCGCTCGCTTCGGTGCCCTGAAGGACGAGGTCACGGCGCTGAGCAGAGCCATTTAGGAGAAGGACGCAGCTCTTCTGAACGCCCGCCAGGAGATCGAGATGTTGAGGGCGGCCGTTCGTGACAGGGACGGCGCTCTCCAAGGGCTCGAGAGGACGTGCGGGGGGCTCTGTGACGAGATCGTGGGCATGCAGACCCATACCGAGGGTAAGTACTGGTGTTACGGCCTTGGCGTCGAGACCCCATATTAGTGCTAATTTAGTTAATTATTTTCCAGAGTTGGAGAGGGAGCAGCGGGTGGCCCAGGCGGCGGCCAACTCCTTCCAAAGCCTCCTCGAGGCCGAGGCCTAGCGGACTCAGATGCTCCAGGGCACGATCACCTCCGTGTGTGATGGCCTGGGGGTCGAGCCCGACGCCGACACCGGGGAGGACGCCCCAGGGAACTCCTTCGTCCGCCGGATGGTGGCGCTGGGCCACCTTGTCCGGGAAAGGATACGGGGCAGCCTCCACCATGGCGTGAAGAGAGCACTGGCCGTCGTTCGGTCTGGGTTCGTGTATGACATGGAGCTTGTTGCTGACGGCTTCATTACCGACCCAGACCGGACGGACGAGGAGAACGAGGACGCCTACTTGGACCTGATCGGAGCCGCCGAGGAGCCTGGAAGCCGCTTGGCCAAGCTTTTCGAGGCCGAGGTGGTTCCACCTACCGACGATGAGGGCCTGTGAGCCAAATCTGGGCACAGAGGCCCATGTAATAAGTTAGTGTTTTGAACTTTGGCTGTAGTGGCCTCGGAGGCCTTAAAAACTCGGAACGTAAACCTGCGCTGGTTTTTTAAGTTTGGTTCGAGCTTTTCTTCCCTTTATTGCTTGAATCACATTTTCGCATGATTTACTTAGCACACCGTCACGCCTTTGAGTGTAAGGGAGTGAGCAGAGGTACCGTAGCCTCGGAGGCATGAGTGATCTCGTGGCTCGACTGCCCCCGAACTCTAGGGTGCTCTTGCGGCCTCGCAGATCGTGTAAGAACCTGATTTAAGCGACGGGGGGTGTACTCCTTTTCAAAGTTATGAACCGCCATTAGGTCTACTTAGCGTGCGGTCGCGCCCCTGGGCGTGAGGGGTGAGTGGAGGTACCGTAGCCTTGGTGGCGTAAGTGATCTCACGGCTCGAGAGTCCCTTTGAGCCTCAGGGTGCTCTCGCAGCGTTGTCGACCTAAGAGGTAGTTCTTCAACTTTGAAAAAGAGTACAAGTTTTTTTCAGGGACTGGGGGTTCCCCCCTTGTAGCCCCTGAGGGAGGGTCGATTCTGGGAGAGCAGAGTCGATCCTTCCTCATTGTTTGTAAAACGAAAGTTTGAACATTGCTGTATTCTTTATTGATGAGATTGAAAAGAAATTACAGAGCCTCGAGGCTTTTTAAGGGAAAAAGCGACGTAGCTGTTCAATGTTCCAAGCGTTGGTGAGGATTTCGCCCTTCTCGTTGGATAGCTTGTAGGTGCTCGGCTTTAGTACTTCTGCGATGATGTATGGTCCTTCCCACGGGGGCGTGAGCTTGTGCCGTCCCTTGGTGTTCTGGTTTCGTCGTAGCACCAGGTCACCGACGTTGAGGTCGCGCCTGCGGACGTGTCTGTCGTGGTAGCATCGGAGACCTTGCTGGTACCTGGCAGAATGTAACAGAGCCACATCTCGGGCTTCCTCGAGCTGGTCGAGGGCGTTCTCTCTTGCGGCGTCGTTATTTCTCTCGTTGTAGGCTTTTAGCCTTGGGGACCCATATTCTATGTCAGTGGGGAGCATGGCTTCAGATCCGTAGACTAAGAAGAACGGAGTGAACCTCGTGGCTCGACTCGGCGTTGTTCTTAGGCTCCATAGGACCGAGGGGAGCTCGGCAGCCCATCTCTTCCCATGTTTGTTTAGCTTGTCAAAGATTCTAGGTTTCAGGCCTTGCAGGACCATGCCGTTGGCACGTTCCACTTGGCCATTCGTTTTTGGATGAGCAACGGCTGACCAGAGCACACGGATGTGGTGGTTGTCGCAGAAATCTAGAAATTTTTTACCAGTAAACTGGGTGCCATTGTCCGTGATGATACAGTTGGGAACCCCAAAGCGGTGGATGATGTCGGTGAAAAAGAGCACAGCTTGCTCGGACCTGATGCTGGTGATAGGGCGGGCCTCGATCCACTTGGAGAATTTGTCGATGGCAACGAGCAAGTGGGTGAAGCTGCCGGTTGTCCTTTTCAAGGGTCCGACAAGGTCGAGCCCCCAAACGGCAAACGGCCACGTAATGGGAATGGTTTGCAGGGCATGTGCTGGAAGATGGGTTTGTCTCGCATGGTACTGGCAACCTTTGTAGGAGCGTACTAGCTTGACAGCGTCAGAGACTACGGTCGACCAATAGAAACCTTGTCGGAAAGCATTTCCGACAAGGGTTCGAGGCGCTGCGTGGTGACCGCAAGCCCCCGAGTGTAGATCATCGAGCAGGTCTCTGCCTTCCTCATTTGTGATGCAACGTTGGAGGACGCCAGTAGGGCTGCGGCGGTACAGCTCCCTACTGTCGCCAAAGATCACAAAGGTTTTGGCCCGGCGAGCGATCCGTCGAGCCTCGATCTTATCCGAGGGGAGGTCCCCTCGGATGAGATGGTCGAGGTACGGAATGCGCCAGTCAGGCTCAGGGTCTGGTGGCGGGGTCGAGCCTTCCACCTGCATGGCCTCAGCCTCGGTCGAGGGGGCTTCTGTCATAGGTGGGGGTCGAGCAATGGCCCGTCGACCCTTCCTTCCGACCCGAGGTCGACGGACGGCTGCTGGAGATCTTTTGCGAAAACGTCTGGTGGAACCGTAGTTCGATTGGACGCGATTTTCGCCAGCTCATCGGCGGCCTCATTATACTTGCGTGCGATGTGGTTGAGCTCGAGGCCGTGAAACTTGTTCTCAAGGTGCCGCACTTCTTCGCAGTAAGCTTCCATCTTGGGATCACGACAGCTTGAGTTTTTCATGACCTGGTCGATTACGAGCTGGAAGTCGCCTCGAACGTCAAGGTGTCGGACCCCGAGTTCGATGGCAATTCTCAGGCCCGTGACGAGCGCCTCGTATTCGGCGACGTTATTTGATGCAGGGAAATGAAGCCGGATGACATAGCGCATGTGAACCCCGAGGGGCGAGATGAAGAGCAAACCCGCGCCTGCTCCTGCTTTCATCAACGACCCATCGAAGTACATGGTCCACAGTTCAGCTTGGAGCTGTACAGGGGGGAGTTGAGTGTCGGTCCATTCTGCGAGGAAATCTGCTAACACCTGCGATTTAATGGCTTTGCGCGACGCATAAGATAGGGTCTCGCCCATGAGCTCGACTGCCCACTTGGCAATTCTACCCGAGGCTTCCCGGTTCTAGGCTATCTCTCCTAAGGGGAAAGAAGAAACCACAGTTACCGGATGACCCTCGAAGTAGTGACGGAGTTTGCGCCGTGTCAGGACGATGGCATATAGCAGCTTCTGGATTTTCGGGTATCGTACCTTGGTTTCCGAGAGCACCTCGCTAATGAAATAGACCAGCCTCTGGATGAGCAAGGTATGTGCTTCCTCGGCCCTTTCGACAACCAAGACCGCGTTGACTACTTGTGTTGTCGTGATGACATAAACTAGGAGCGGTTCTCCTGGGGTCGGAGGGACGAGGATTGCTGAATTAGAGAGTGTAGCTTTGAGCTTTGCAAGAGCTTCTTCGGCCTCGAGGGTCCAGGAAAAGTGCTCCGATTTCTTCAGGAGGCGGTACAGGGGGAGCGCTTTTTCGCCGAGGCGCAAAATGAAACGGCTGAGCGCCGCCAAGCAGCCCGTGATCCTCTGTACGCCCTTCAGATCTCGGATGGGGCCCATCTTGGTTATCGCAGTGATTTTTTCTGGGTTGGCCTCGATGCCACGCTTAGACACGATGAACCCCAAAAGCATACCTCGAGCAACGCCAAAGACGCATTTCTCAGGATTGAGCTTGAAGTTTTTTGCCCGGAGGCACTTGAACGCAATGTCAAGGTCGTTTACCAAATCGTCGGCTTGTTTGGTCTTGACAACGATGTCATCGACGTAAGCCTCGACGGTTGGTCCGATGTGTTCCCCAAAAACGTGCTGCATGCATCGCTGGTATGTAGCCCCTGCGTTCCGAAGACCGAAAGGCATCGTAACGTAGCAATACATGCCGAATGGGGTAATGAATGAAGTCACGAGCTGGTCAGACTCTTTCATTTTAATCTGGTGGTAGCCGGAGTATGCATCTAAGAATGAGAGAGTTTCATATCCCGCAGTGGAATCAACGATTTGATCAATGTGTGGTAAAGGAAAGGGAACTTTTGGACATGCTTTATTTAAACTAGTATAGTCTACACACATCCTCTACTTCACACTCTTTTTCTTAACTAATATAGGATTAGCTAGCCACTCGGGATGATGAACCTCCTTGATGAATCCGGCCTCTAGCAGTTTGTGTATCTCCTCACCGATGACCTTGTGCTTCTCCTCGTCGAAGCGGCGCAAGCATTGCTTCACCGGTTTGGAGTCGGCCCGGATCTCCAAGGCGTGCTCGGCGACTTCCCTGGGTATGCCCGGCATATCCGAGGGACTCCACGCAAAGATGTCGATATTCGCGTGGAGAAAGTCGACGAGCACTGCTTCCTATTTTGGATCGAGGGTGGCGCTGATGCTCAGCGCCTTTCCCTTAGGATCAGCAGGGTCGAGGGGCACGAGCTTGACGTCCTCCGCGGGCTCGAAGCTGCCGGCATGGCGCTTTGGGTCAGGAATCTCGTTGGCCAGACCGTCGAGGTCCGCTGCCAAGGTCGCCGACTCCAAAACAGCCTCACCGTGCTCGACACACTCGACGTCGCACTCGTAGGCGTGCTCGTATGAGGGCCCTACAGTGATGACACCGTTTAGGCCTGGCATCTTGAGCTTGAGGTAGGTGTAGTTCGGGACCGCCATGAACCTGGCATAGCACGGGCGCTCAAGGATAGTGTGATATGTTCCACGGAATCCGACCACTTCGAAAGTGAGTCTCCTTTCTGAAGTTGGAAGGTGTACCAAAGCAGACAGGCAGATAGACCCGTCCGACAGGTTCTGCCCGTTTCCCTGGCACAACTCCAAGGAAACCCCCGACGCTGGGTTGGAGACGCATCCTCTCGATCCCCAGGAGGTCGAGGGTCTATGCGTAGATGATGTTGAGGCTACTTCCGCCGTCCATGAGTACCTTGGTGAGGCGCGAGTTGGCGATGACGGGATCAACAACAAGCGGGTAGACTCCTGGATTGGGGACGTAGTCAGGATGGTCATCACGGTCGAAAGTGATGGCCACCTCAGACCAGTCAAGGAAGTGGGGGATCGCCGGCTGTACGAAGAAAACCTCACGCCGTTCTCGTTTGCGCTGGCGCGTCGAGAGACGGGTCGAGGGTCCTCCGTAGATCATGAAGCAGTCATGGATTCGAGGAATCCCCCATCCTTGTCGTCGCCCTTGGGATCTTCCTTCTTGTCGTCCTTCTTGACGCCTACGCCCTCGAAGTACCTACGGAGCATGTGACAGTCCTCGAGGTTATGATTTGTGGGTCCCTTGTGGTAGGGACACGGCTCTTTGAGCATTTTGTCAAAGATGCCCCCGCCGGGGGGGGCCTCGAGGTTTCTTGCGCTCAACAGCAGCGACAAGTTCGTCGGCCAGGGCCTCGAGCTTGCCCTGCTGGCTCTTCTTCTTTCTCCGATTGTTTCTCTTGGAGCCCCGGCTGGAGCCCGCGGGATCGTCGACCTTTTGCTTCCCCTTGCCCTGGTCACCGCCAAAGATGGCACCAACTACCTCCGCGCCGGCGGCAAAGTTGGTGATGATGTCCATCAATCCGTTGGCAGTGAGTGGGGTGTTATGGCCCAACTCTCGGACCAACTCCTTGCAGGTGGTTCCGGAGAGGAAGGCCATGATTACGTCGGAGTCGGTGATGTTGGGGAGCTCGGTGCGCTGCCTGGAGAAGCGCCGGATATAGTCCCGGAGGGATTCACTCGGCTTTTGCTTGCAACTCCGGAGGTCCCATGAGTTGCCGGGGCGCATGTAGGTCCCCTTGAAGTTTCCCTCGAACACCCTCACGAGATCGTCCCAGTCATGGATCTGTCGAGGTGGGAGATCCTCGAGCCAGGCTCGAGCGGTGTCGGAGAGGAATAGGGGGAGTTGTCGGATGATGACCCGGTCGTCAGTGGCCCCGCCCAGCTGACACGCCAAGCGGAAATCGGCGAGCCAAAGTTCAGGTTTGGTCTCGCCGTTGTACTTGGTGAGAGTCGTGGGAGGGCAAAACCGAGCCGGGAGTATCGTCTCGCGGATCGCCTTACTGAAGACCCGAGGGCCCGGAGGCTCGGGTGAAGGGCTACGATCTTCTGAGCTGTCGTAGCGCCCGCCTCTGTGCACACGGTAACCTCGAGCCACACCGTCGCCATGTTTGCGTGTGCGGCGTTCGACGATGTTGCCATGGGTGTCTCGAGGTTCATGATCGTCGGCAATGTGCTCGGGGACAGGCGCCGCCCTGTTTCGCCGGGCAGGCTCGGGATGAACCGAGGCCTCTCTCTCCTGTCGGGAGGGCTCGACGAGCCGCTCCGAGGCTGGCTCGCGTCGCCTCGAGGCAGAGCTCTCAGCCTACTGCATAGCAGCGGTCTCGAGGAGTTCTCGGATTTCATCTCGAGCCCGACGGGCGTCAGGGTTTGACGGCTCGGGCATGTTGCGGAGGAGCATGGCGGCGGCGATGACGTTCTGGCTGGCTCGAGCGAAAACCGGGGGGTCGACCACCCGGTCCTCGTCGATGCGACGGCTGACGTCGCGAGCCCTCTCGCGAGCTCTCCCGCCAAGTGCGTGTGCCGCACGCGCACGCTCGAGGGTTTGTTGGAGTAGGTGCAGATTTTCTCGTTCCTTGTCGAGCCTGTCCTGCAACTCGTGAATTTGCTCGAGCTGCATTCCTCGATCCGTAAGGAATTGAGCCTCGTCTCGCTCGGTAGGGAGCTCGACATGAGGTGGCGTGTGCCTTCCTTCAACCGGCTCCTCGTCCTCCGATTCTGACATGCTGGCCTCGTCGATGTTGAAGCACTCACAGGTCGGATCGTAGGTGTCGTCAGCCGAGTCGGAGTCAGGGGCGCCGAAGTAGTAATATGATGGGGGAATGTGAGACCGTTGCAAATCACCTCCGTGGTTGCATCGTTGAGAAGCAGTCACACGGGGCTCTGTTTCCGGGGCCTCCGTAGAGTCCAGATACTCAGAAGCCGGCGTGGATGCAACAAGGTCCAGAGTGGAGCATAGATGGTGCCCGGGGAGTTCCTCGTAAGCACTCATGTTAGTGCTCACAGAGGAAGCGTACGCCCGGACAATCGGGTCTAGCCCAAACGGGAATGTTGATGGAGATATCGTTGCGCGCGTCGAAGTGGTTGGGTCGGGTAGCGGCGGTGTCTCACCGGACGGGGGGGGGGGGGGTGGCGGAATTCTCCGTCGGCATCTTACCCTCAGCCAAGCTCATCCTACACAGACCCTCAACGAGGAAATCTGGGTTGGCGTCTGGCTGAGAGGCGCCGGATTGGGGAATCCCACCACCCTCCGCGAGGTGAAGACGGCGGTTGCGCCGGGCTCGTCGTTGTCTGGCGGCTCACGCCTGTCGAGAGCGACGATACCGGCGCAGTGCTCCCCCAGGCTGGGAAAGCTCGTAATCCTCGTCGGTTGGGTGCCTGGGCGGGAGGAGGACCATATCATAGCCGTGGCCAAGCGACATGAACTCCAAACTCCCGAACCAGATCACTGTGGCCAACGGGAGTGGGCATTCGGGGTCAGCCATCCAGGAAAGAATGGTGGGAAAGCGATGTTGGCATGAAGCGGCCCCTACCTGGCGCGCCAACTGTCGGTGTTCGGTCCCGTGGGGGGTCCTAAACCGACGAGTGAGTGTTGCGTGTCCCTAACCTGGATGGTGATGCAAGGAGAACACACGGGGGTTTATCCTAGTTCGGGCAGAAGAAAGCTCTACGTCCAGCGGGGGGAGAGTTTTGTATTTCCTTGCACCGAGGTGCTTGTGTAGGGGTTACAAGCTTGCGAGAGAGGGCGGCGAGCCCAAGTCTCAAAGAGAGAAAAAGAGTACAAAGATGATTGCTTGAGATGTTGATCTCTGTGTTGGGGGTCTTGGATTGCTGGCACTTGGCTTTGGACTCGTGTCTTGCCTATTGTCCGTGTCCCCTTGTAGGGTCCTGGCCTGCCCTTTTATAGGGTGAGAGGTGGCCAGGGCACCGGGGAGCCTTGAGGCGATGTTTTGTCGATCCCTGTAGAGGTGACTGTAGCGACGTGCCCCGGGAATGGCCGGCCATCCCTGGACACTATGGTGACGTCGGGGATGAGATGGCGAAATGACCCGGAGCACCGTGCCATGCCGGCCTTCCCTCCCTATTGAACTGTGCTGGGCATCGAGGCTGGGTCGAGGTCAGACGGATAAGGCCGAATCCTCGAGATTACGGAATACAGACCTTGTCGTATCCTCCCTCGAGGGTGACTGGCGATAAACAGTGCTCGGTAAGGTGTGTATAGTGACAAGTTTCACCCCCCATCACGGGATGGGCGATAAAACAGTAAGGACTGACACTAGCATTGCTCCCACGTCGATCCTGGTTGCGGCCATGTCGGTAGGTGGTAGCAGGTAATCGCATTAAATGCTCTGACTTTTGTCTCGGGGTAGGTGAAGTGAGGGGGTCGAGCGCTCCGACCCGGGGTCACGCGAGTCGGAGCTTTTCCGGTGGGCGCACGAGCCTCATGTGAGTCAGAGCGCGGTCGAGGCGCCTTGTCGTGCGGGACGGGGCGTGGTCGAGGTGTTCGCGTCGGGGGTGCCTCGTACGAGTCGGAACCGGAGTGCGGTCGAGGCACTCCGTCAAGCTGGCCTCGTACGAGACGGACCCGGTACGCGGTTGAGGCGGGCTGCCTTTTGCTGTGGCTTAATCGTTTTGTTTTTTATTATCGTTGGATGTAGGTACCCCCATACTGTTGGTACTGACACCGGGGTACCTTACCCGAAACGCCCCAACAGTGTTTTTGTTCGGTCTGCGCAACGCTACAAGGACCATCGATCGCCTCGTGGCACAACGCATGCATCCGTCCTCCACGGACGATGAGTTCGTGGGTATGACGGATTATGTCGCGGAATCTTTCCACGACCTCCTTGCGGGAGATTCTGAGATGATCTCCAACTCTGACTCCAGCGGGGGGAGCCATCATCCTTCGCGCGAATGCTTCATGGTAGACACCCCCGAGGGGCACGTCGAAAGTGTCCATATGGTGGGTCACTCCCACGACTGGCTCTGATGACGAGATCGAGGGAGATGAAAGAGTCCCGCCTCGCCTGCGGGTGGAGCAGCTGAGGGCGCGGTAGAAGGAACTCGAGGATGCGGGACTCCAGCTAGAGCAGGAGCGCGCGAAGCTCAAGCACGAGATCGAACACCACGAAGGCGGTGGGCGTGCGTGTGCCATCGCCTGTGACATGAATCGGAGGATCGTCGAGGACGATGAGGATCTCCCGCACTTCGCCCGGGCAAGCCAGAACATAACCGCCGCCGCAGCCTTGCTCTGAGGGCTCCCGGAGCCCGCGACACCCGAAGATTGCCGGGCCCATCGCGAGATCTGCACGCTGCTTGAGCACGCGGCAATGCAGTAGGCGGAAAGATCGTTGTCCCGGCGACGCGAGCTCGACTCCAGCCAACACGCGTCTTCGAGACGATATGGCAGGGACGCATCCGTCCATCAGGCACCGTGTGACGGTGGAAGGCTCGCCGCGGTCTTGATACATGAGCGTCTCAGTGCCAACCGTGATGCACGTAACACCCTGGACGTCCGCAGGCGCGGACGGGGTGATAAGAAAGAGGAAGCCGGCCGCAGCTACCACCCTCATCGTGGTGGATGTACGACAGTGGTGAGGACCGGAGCCTAAGCCCTGATCCGTCGGGGCCCCAGTCTTTCAGCCAGCACATCCTCAACGTGACTTTCCCTCCGCGGTATCGACCACCAACAAACATCCCGAAATACTCCGGGGAAACGAACCCCGGCCTGTGGCTTGAGGATTACCAGCTCGCTTGTCAAGCCGGCGGTGCGGATAGTGATTACTTCATTATCCGCAACCTCCCCTTGTTCCTGGCTGACTCGGCGTGAACATGGCTGGAGCACCTCCCACCCAACTGGATTCAAAGTTGGGTGGACCTAAAGGAGATCTTTGTGGGAAATTTCCAAGGCGCCTACACACGCTCTGAGAACCCCTGTGATCTAAAGAACTACTGACATAAGTCATGTGAGACTCTCTGCGAGTACATTCGGCGCTTCTCTAGGCAGTGCAACAAGTTGCCCGACGTCGCCGACGCCGACGTCATCGGGGCTTTCCTATCCAGGACCACCTGCGAGTCCCTGGTCCACAAGCTGGGGACGCAAGGGCCCACGGACCACCAGGAGCTCCTCGACATCACAACCAACCACGCCTTAGCCGAGGATGCCGGCGAAGGCACCTCCAACCGTTCAAACAAGAAGAACAAATAGCGACACGGGGGCTCGCTCGTGGCCGCCGCCGAGCGAAAGGGCGATCGGGCGCCCACTGAGGGCACTCCTAACCACTTCGAGAAGCTGCTCGAGGGGTCGTGCTTGAACCATGCCTTCCTTATCAAGTACATGTACAAGGATTGCGCCCTCATGAAGCGGTTTTTGTCCGGAGGCTCCAAGAAGGGGGACCCAAGAAGGAAGCCTGAGTTGGAGGCAGACAACGCTAAGGAAAAGGACGGTGGCTTTCCAGCGATAGATGGCTACCTCATGATCTTCGGTGGGACGGTGGCTTACGACTCCAAGCGTCGCCAGAAGCTCGCACGCCGCGAGGTCTATAGGGTCGGCCCAGCCACGCCCTCCTTCCTCCGGTGGTCTGGATCTGCGATCACCTTTGACCAGTCAGACTATCTGGAGAGCATTCCACAGCCGAGCAGGTACCCGCTCGTGGTCGACCCGATCATTAGCACGAAATGACTCACCAAGGTACTGATGGATGGAGGCAGCGGATGGGCATCAACCGGTCACGTGTCTGACCGATCGGAGCGCCCTTCCACGGCATCGTGCCGGGAAAGCAAGCCATGTCGCTTGGACAGATCAACCTGCCTGTCACCTTCGGGAATCCAACCAACTACAAGACAGAGACCTTCACCTTCAAGGTGGTCGGATTTCATGGATCCTACCACACCATCCTGGGGCGTCCGTGCTATGCTAAGTTCATGGTCATCCCCAACTACACCTACCTCAAGCTCAAGATGCCAGGCCCACGTGGGGTCATCATCGTCGACACCTCCTTCTAGCACGCTTATGAGTGTGAAGTTGAGTGCTGTGAGCACGCCTCGACGATTATCACCGCCGAGGAGCTTGCGGTCATCAAGGAGGGGACCGTCGAGGAAGCGCCCGACTCCAAGCGGTCAGCCGAGTCTTTTGAACCCGCGGAGAGTGTCAAGGAGGTCCTCATAGACCCCAACAACTCCGAGGACAAGGTGGTGCGCATTGGCTCCACGCTCTCCTCCAAATAGGAATGCGCGCTCGTCGAATTCCTTCGTGCCAATAGAGATATCTATGCGTGGAAACCCTCGGACATGCCAGGCATTCTAAGGGAAGTCACCGAGCATGCCTTGAAGATCAGGCCAGTCTCCAAGCTGGTCAAGCAGCGTCTACATCGCTTCGACGAGGAGAAGCGCAGGGCCATCAGTGAGGAGATCACAAAGCTTTTGGCCTCCGGATTCATCAAGGTATCACCCCGAATGGTTAGCCAATCCCGCTCTTGTATGAAAGAAGAGCGGGAAATGGAGAATGTGTGTTGACTACACGAGTATCAACAAGGCGTGTCCAAAGGATCCGTTTCCTTTGCCACGCATAGACCAAGTAGTCGACTCAACCTCGGGTGCGAAACCCTCTGCTTCCTAGATGCGTACTTCGGGCACCATCAGATCGCGATGAAAGAGTTTGACCAGCTCGCGACCTCTTTCATCACCCCTTCGGATCGTTCTGCTATGTCACGATGTTGTTCGGTCTGAAAAACGCGGGGGCTACATACCAATGTTGTATGCTCAAGTGTTTTGGGGACCTCATCGGGCGAACCGTTGAGGCTTACGTGGATGACATCATGGTCAAGTCCAAACAGGCTGACCAGCTCATAACAAACCTAGAGCAAACTTTCACGAAACTCCAAGCAAACGGCATCAAACTCAACCCCGAGAAATGCATTTTCGGGGTCCCAAGGGGTATGTTGCTCAGGTTCATCGCCTCCGAGTGCGGTATCGAGGCCAACCCGAAGAAGATCTCAGCCATCATGAGGATAGGCCCGATTCAGAATCTAAAGGGAGTACAACGAGTTACAGGGTGCCTCGCGGTGCTCAGCCATTTTATCTCGTGCCTCAGCGAACGAGGTCTTCCCCTTTACTGGTTTTTGAAGAAGCCCAACCAATTTGCGTGGGCACCTAGGGCTCAGGAGGCGCTTGACAAGGTCAAGGAACTCCTAATGAAGCCCCCGATTCTGGTCCCGTCGACCGACGGGGAACCGCTCCTACTCTACATTGCGGCCACCACACAAGTGGTCAGCGCCGCCCTGGTGGTAGAACAGGAAGAAGAGGGACACACCCTGAAGGTGCAGCGTCCTGTGTATTTTATTAGCTAAGTCTTGTTTGATTCCAAGACTCGCTACCCCCAAATCCAGAAGCTCTTGTACGCCGTCTTGGTCGCTAAGAGGAAGCTGCGTCACTACTTCAAGTCGCACCCAGTGACGGTCGTGACATCCTGTGACACGTCCTTCCCTCTCGGCGAGGTCATCCAAAACCAGAACGCCACAGGAAGAATCATAAAGTGGGCACTCGAGCTGATGGATCAGGGCATTTCATATGCCCCTCGGACGACCATCAAGTCCCAGGTGCTAGCCGACTTCATCGCAGAATGGACTGAGATCCAAATGCCGCCAGCAGTTGTCGACCAAGAGTACTGGACAATGTACTTCGATGGGTCGCTGATGAAGAAAGGCGCCGACTTGGGGCTAGTCTTTGTCTCCCCCCTCGGGGCACGCATGAGGTACATGGTTCGCATTCACCTCCCTGCCTCTAACAATGTGGCTGAATATGAGGCCCTTATCAACGGCCTACACATCACCGTCGAGTTGGGCATCCAACGGCTTGATGTCCGAGGCAACTCACAGCTAGTCGTCGACCAAGTCATGAAGGAATCAAGCTGCCGCAGTGCCAAGATGGCCGCGTACTGCTAAGAGGTCCGCCAGCTGGAGGACAAGTTCGATGGCCTCGAACTCAACATCCCGAGACGGCTCAACGAAGCGGCTGACACGCTAGCGAAAATGGCGTTCGGTCGAGAGCCGGTCCTGACTAGCATCTTTGCCAGCGATCAGTACAAGCCCTCAGTTCGCTAAGAGGAGCCAGAACAGACCAGTGATGAGGCGCCTGCCCTAGGCTCGGGGGCTGACCGACCGTTGGTCCCCTCCGACCCTGAGGTCATGGAGCTTGACGAAGATCCGGAGGCAGAGCCCGATCCTCTGGCCAACTAGAGGACACCTTATCTCGATTACCTCCTCCACGAGGTGCTCCCGACTGAAAAAACAGAGGCCTGATGGCTTGCGCGTCGAGCTAAGTCTTTCATCATTGTTGAGGGAGAGCTCTACAAGCGAAGCCACACCAAGATCCTACAGCGCTGCATCCCCATCGAACAAGGGAAGCTACTACTGAAGGATATCCATGGTGGGGCCTACGGACATTATGCCACACCAAGAACCCTAGTCAAAAACGCGTTCCGACAGGGCTTCAACTGGCCAACCGCGGTAGCTGACGCCGAGCAGATCGTACGTATTTGCGAGGGGTGCTAGTACTATGCTCGTCAAACCCACCTGCCGGCCCAAGCGCTCCAAACGATCTCCATCACATGGTTGTTCACGGTTTGGGGGCTCGATCTGGTCGAACCTATAAAAAAGGGCGCCCGGGGGCTACACACATCTACTTGTCGCCATGGACAAGTTCACAAAGTGGATAGAAGCTTGGCCGATTTCAGTGATCAAAGACGAGCAGGCCGTGAAATTCTTCCTCGACATCATCCACCGCTTTGGAGTCCCAAACTCCATCATCACGGACAATGGCACGCAGTTTACATAAAAGAAATTCCTCAAATTTTGTGATGACTACCACATCCACGTCGATTGGGCCGCCGTGGCGCACCCCCGCACAAACGGGCAGGTCGAGCGCGTGAACGGCATGATCCTACAGGGCCTCAAGCCTAGAATCTTCAACAAACTGAACAAATTCGGTGGATGATGGGCTGCGGAGCTTCCCGCGGTACTCTGGAGCTTGAGGACAACCCCCAGCTGGGCAACCAGCTACACGCCTTTCTTCATGGTCTACGTCTCCAAAGCGATGCTCCCGATCGACCTCGACTACGGAGCACCGAGGGTCAGGGCGTACAACGAGTAGGGAGCCGAAGCGTCCCTCGAAGACGCCATGGATCAGCTTGATGAAGCACACGACGTCACCCTCCTCCGCTCGGCCAAGTACCAGCAAGCGTTACGTTAGTACCACAGCCGCTGTGTGCGGGGTCAGGCCTTCAACGTCGGTGACCTGGTGCTCCGCCTCGTCCAGAGCAACAAGGACCACCACAAGCTCTCTCCACTGTGGGAGGGACCATACATAGTCGTGAAGGTGCTCCGACCAGGCACCTACAAGCTCTAGATTGTCGACGGCAAAATCTTCACCAACACTTGGAACATCGAACAACTATGTCGCTTTTACCCCTAGTCTTTCTAAGCTATTAGCATGCCTATGAAAATTAAGAATGATGTTTCTGAATTGCGAAAGTGCTTTCTCCTGTTGGTTTCGCTATCGTTTCCCCGGTCTTAAGTGACACCCAACCCCAGCAACGGCCAGGGGTTGGGCATCACTCGAGGGCTGATAGGAGTACACATACTCAGAAACACTCTTTGCACCTGACCCCTTCGTGTATTAAGATCTAGAAGCGAAAGTTGCGGAAACAAATTCTGAGTAAAATTGGTCGGACTGCAAGAAACCTACGCCCCAGCGGCTACGACGCTTTTGCTCACTAGCGTAACCAGAATTTTTTCGCCCGCGCCTTGAGCTTTGCAACCTTAGCATTAGAAAGGGTTGGACCGCATCAACCTTTCTATACATTAAAAAGGGGCCAATAGTCTAAACGCCAAGACAAAAGCTAAAAACTTGTTCACTTATTATGAGTTCACCGCTTGACTCATCCAACTAACCCCTTGGAGGGATGACTTTATCCTCAATCCTGCCAGCCAAGTCCTGAGCCAGGGGGCCACCATCTCCTCGATCTCCTCCAGCTCGGCCTGGGTATAGCCGGGCATGAAGCCTTGGCTCATCGTCGCTAGATCGATGTTCTCATAATGAGAACGAGCGATCGCAAACAACCGATGAACGCCGAAGTGAAGCGCGTGCCTCATGATCTTGCACGCTCGATCTATAATTTGGACGGTGCGAACTGCGAGTGAGCTCGTCTCCTGCTCTGGGGCCAGCTCGAGGTCATCGCAGACCAGCTGGACGGCGACACGCAAGGTATCGTGCTCATCACTCTCCTTCAGGAGGGAGTCCTTCACTTCACCGTGCTCCTTCTCCAGGCCGCGGCTCTTCACCACCTCCGCCCCATGCTTATCGTCAAGGCATGTCCAAGTCACACATCAACCATGTCAGAAAACCAACTACGGATCCCAGGATGAAGGACAACAAGGGAAACTAGAGGCTCACCTTCCATGTCCGCCCGGAGCTTGTGCAGCTCTTCGCGTTGCTGGACCACCTCGGCCTCCAGGATGCAAATCTCCTCCCGGCACTGACCGACCTTCGCGGTGAGCTCGGCAGTCACATCCTCGGCCTCAATCTTCAGGTCGCTCTCCTTCTTGAGCTCGCCCTTGAGGAGGTCGATCCACTGCTGGGCGTTGGTGCACTCCTGATGAGCCACGTCACGCTCGGTGCGGAGCCCCTCTACGACTCAGAGCAAGTTGTCCTGCTCCTTCCGTAGCTGCTCAGACACCACGGCGTCTACGCGCGCCCTCTCGACCAGGGCCACGAGCTTCTCCTCGGCCTCGCGGCCATGTTCACAAGCGTCCGCCTCCCTGACCCGGAGGTCGGCCAACTCCTGGCCGGCAGGGACAAGCTCAGCCATCTCTCGACGAACGACGGTGAGCTGTTCGGTCAGCCCCTCATGCAGCCGCGTCTCTTCGGCGAGACAGTCCTAAGTGTCCTTTTGGCGACGAAGGAACTGGGATTTCTCCTGGCTGCGAGTCATAAGGGACTGTGGAGAGGACGCGGGTTAGAGGTGCAAAAAATTGAAACGAAGGTTGGAAGCACGAACATATCGTACCTGCCAGCTGGGGTGACGATGTCGTGCAGCGAACTCAGTGCGTCGGTCAGGGCGCGAACAACAGTCCCAACCTCCGTGTGGACGCTCACCTATTTCTTCTCCTCCGCCGCATCATCAAGGGTGAAGAGCATCACCCTTGGGTCCCGCCGGTCGGCCCATAGGATCCAAGAGCTCCCCACGCGTGCGGGTCGCCACCCATCCAGACCAGAGACCGGATTGGCTCTACACCGACCCCAACCAGTGCTGACCCCTCCTGCGGCACCACCTTCTCTGGAACGGCCCCACCGGTGACAGAGGGGACGGGTGGCATGGATGCGGAGGCCTGTCCCATCGCCACAATTGCCAAGGACACCTCGGATGCGTCTTCTTCTGTCCGCCCCCGCCGCGGAAGCAACCGCCTGCGCGGACGGCAGCTCCGGCTGCATCATCTCCGCCTGCGATGTCGCAGCCGTGCCTGACTGCGCCACGTCCGCCCCACCGTGGACGCAACCGCCTATGCGGATGGCAGCTCCGGCTGCATCATCTTTGCCTATGACGTCGTGACCACACCCGACCACACCGCGTCCGCCCCGGGTGCCCCGGACACGCTCTCCTCCGTCTGCTCCCTCGTGGTCGCTGCCGCCGACAACGGTACCTCCCCAGACGGCGCCGTGGCCATCCCAGCGCCACTCCTGCTCGCCTCTAGCACAACGTCGGCTGACGCTTGGCATGTCAGTCGAAGGGCGAGACTTTTCTTCGGCGCTATCCTCAGGGGAGCCCCACTCCGCCAATGCTATGAAAGACACGACGGTTAGCTCGCGACAAAATTTGTTAGAATGGAGGAACGAAGAAATTCTCAACTCACTCTGGCACCACCAGACAGTAAAGTTTCGGGGTCGGCTCACCCGACCTTGGCAGCCTCTCGTCGGCACGTTGCCGCTTCGGGCCCTCCCTTTGCTCGAAAGGCTTGGACAGAGCGGAGCGGCCCATCTCCGTCGACTCTGGGGGCGCATCCTTCCCCTCATGCCATGGGAAGGGCCCCGCCTGCTATGAGGACGAACCGTCGTCCCCACCTGCCAGATCGTCCCAGTGGACGGGTGACTCGGAGCCGTGCCCTCCCACCTCTTCCTCTTCTTCCTCTTCCTCGTCCTCTTCCTCTTCCTCTTCCTCTTCCTCTTCCTCTTCTTTCTCCTCCGAACCTTGTCGCGCCTTCCTCGGTCCAGCCTCATCTGCTCCTTCCGCCGCTTTGTCTTCTCCTCATCCTTCTTCTTCCTCCTCCTCTCGTCCGTGGCGCGATTCGCCGCCCTCACGACCGCGTGCTCTGGCAATGGCACGATGGAGGTCTAAAGAAAAAACCTACCTATAGACCTCAGAATCGAATAACGAGGTCAAAGGATCAGCCAGGGATGGAAACCAAAAAGAACTTACTAGATCAACAAAACCCACGTCCGGCTGCATCGTGGGATGCCTCGGAATCGACAACACGAAGTCAGGCTCCTCCATCATCGTCGCCTCTTTGATGCGTTGCGCGACCTCGCTGTCGCGGAGCGGCCCTTAGGCGAGTACCGTCCCGTTGAGCTGAGCGCCGGACATCATCTTGTATAGTGGAAGGGCGCACGCCATCAGCAGTGCCACCCTCCTCGCATGATACGCCCCGATGACGCTGGTCCCGTGGAGGTTGTGGTTCTTTAGGAGCACGATGGCATCAAGGAGGTCGTGGAACCTTTTCTTCTCATTCTTAGGGGCCCCCACCCCCACACCCGGTGAAGTTCAGAAAGGGGGCGGCGGCATCATTCTTTAGGTAAAACCATAACGCATGCCACCCCTTGTTGGACCTTGACAGCTAGAGGGACATGTACTAGGAGGCCTGCTGGCTTCGGAGATAGATGCCTACGCATCCCATCGGCACCGACGATTCCCCACCTCTCTCCCTTTCATAAGCAGGGAGACGGCAAAGAAGTACCTCCACAGCTCAAAGTGGGGTTCAATCCCCAGGTGTCCTTCGCACAGCGCGACGAAGGCCACGATGTGCTGGATCTTGTTGGGATTCAGATGTTGCAGCTCGATCTGGTAGTGGTGCAGCAGTCCCTGGAGGAATCGGTGGGGAGGAATCGTGAGTCCGCGCTCATGGAAGGACACGACGTAGCCGTCGGGCGGTGTCGGCGCTTCCTCGCGATCGGGCATGAGCCACTCCATCGCCTCGGTTCTTACACAGAGGAGACCACGCTTGACGAGGCTCTCCACGCGCGCGTGGGTGACGTCGGAGTGGTACCACAAATCCATGGGAAGCGAGGGCGGAGGAGCAAGAGCTTCACCGGCGGCGGAAGAGCAAGACCAAGAGACTCGAGCACTGACGGCGGAGAAGCGGAGGGGACGAGGCTGCGGTTAGGTGTATCGAGGACGGAAGGGGAAGCCCCTATTTATAGGGGAAGGTGGAGGAAGAGGCGAACCGTTCGCCTCGATTGACGCGCCTACCGTGTCTCGTCACTTCACCTCTTCAGGAGTCGCGCGCACACAACCCCCCGGCCATCCCCTCGAAGGGCGCATCAGACGACGATTCGCCCCTTCAATGGGCTGCAAACCGCCGCAGGTAAGAGGGGATATAGAGCTGAAAACGCTCCCATGGCCCATTAAGGCCCAGGAGTTCAAAGGTTGGCCTATCGACGAGTTCACAATCGCTCCAGGGCACCTTTAGAGTGAGGAGTGGTTAAGAATGGGCCCGCTAGCGGCCAGTACCCGAGCGCACGAGCGTCGTGGGCGTCCTGACCCACATTCAAGTCTTGGCAGTGCATGGTCCATGATTTTTCCCCGAAGAAAGGCAATGAGCCCTTGGGATTGATCAAACGGACCCGAGAACTATATGGACTGGCCGCCAGGAACCTAGAGTCGATCACCAGCTGATCCATGCCGGACCCCTGCGAACGGGAAGTCAGGGCCCACTCGAATTAGCCCTTTAACAGCTCAATGAGCACCATGCTTCGTCTAACGAGGAAAACATGGCACAGCTCAGCCCCTCCATTTTTCTAAAAGACGCTTGAGGGAGGATGACCACAAGACGAGCTGACCCCTCAGCCGGACCCCTGCTACGCGTGGGGGCTCAAACTCGCAAAGAGACCCAGTGCGCGGTCGCATGCGAACGACAGATCAATCATCGCAACCTAACCAAGATGCCCTACGAGCCGCAAGAGGTGAGCTAGGACTTCGAAATCCTTCCGTCCGACAAAGCCTCTGGAAGAGTATTCTACTCCTCTACAGGCTCGGGGGCTACTGTCGAGTATCGATATTAGGATACCCGAAGGAAGGGAGCTAATGGCTACGGACGTTGATTTGCCCGGGCGAATAAGGGCGTAATTACCGTCTCACCGACCCCTCGAGGGGGGACTCCGTCTCGCCCGACCCCAAGGGCGCGGGCTCCATCTCGTCTGAGAGCGCAGGCCCCATGGGGGTCCGCATTATCTCTAACCACTACGGATGTGAAAGCACGAGCCCGAGGTAAACTTCTGACACCGAGAAGAGAGCGGGCATGCCTCGACGCGACCCATGGCCATGACAGGCCATGCCTGGGAGCTCACGTCGTCCACAGCGTCAGGCAGGCCAACACTGTGCTGCCTAACCCAGACACGACTTCCGTCAGGGGATCCATTGACCATGCTGTCTACCAGGACGGGACAGGGCGCCATGACCGGCTGATGACACCCGCGTGTGGCCCAGTAACAGGTATGGCCACGACGCGGAGCCGTCCCCATCATCATCCATAGGACCAGCGAGACCCGCGCAAGGAGGCGAAGGACGACGCGACCTCGAAAGCCCTTTTTCCTCTTCGTTCTCATGTAACCTGTACTTTCCCCTTAACCTATAAAAGGGGAGGCAAGATGCCCCACGGAGGGGAGGACATTCGGACGAAAACCCAAACTAGCTGAACTCTATTCGACTCTTTCATCAGAGACTTGGAACATTTTTCCTCTCGCCCGTTTGTAACCCCTACTACAAACCAGTGTCGGTAACACGAGTAGCCACGAACTGGATGTAGGGACGTTCTGCCGAACCAGTATAATCCTTGTGTCTTTCGAGCACACCATCCGGGCCAGACAAGCAAATACAAATTTACTCGTCGATTGTTCGAAACATCGACAGAACATAACAAGATCAGAATTGACTTCCAGTATAGATCTTTGTTTGCTTGGCTGAAAAGCCATGGCTGAAAGTACTGTTCGCTGATTTGTTGTGAGAGAAAAACACTGTTCGTTGGCTGAAAAAGTATGGTTTATAAGACAAGCGAACAGGGCGGATCAACAAAGATCTATTTTACAATAAATAGCACTTGCTTTTGGATGCTACTGTCACATAAGCAGGCAACTCTGGTTCATATATTTTGGGATTCATACATTTTAAAAGGCAAAAAAGGATGTCTTGGGCAGTTAATTATATGTTGCCAGGTATAACAACAGTGTCAACATATTGGGCAAACTACAGCATGCATGGTTACAACTGTACAGCACAGCAGGCAGGTTCTGACTAGTGAAGCAGCATGGAGCAAGTTAACGTGAGTATGGATCATTGAAGCATAAGCATTCATCAACCAACTGGCGTAGGTTGGGGTTCTCCAAGGCCGCTGCAACTCTCTCCTTGTCGTTCAGTTGCTTGTTTACTGTCATTTCATCAACCAACTATCACATGACAAATTTAAAATGCCATAGTTGCAATTGTATTCTATGATGTCGATATTCTGCTGATGGAAAAGTCTCGTGGCAGAAGAATGTAACACGCTTTGAAAATAGTCAGCAATATATTCTTGTGTAGACAAAAAGAAAAATATGCACGGACATGCTATAATTTTACTCAAATCAATCTGGTACATTATTCAAAATAGAGTCTACAAGTTAGTCTGGATAGAATGACATCTCTGTTGGTAGGCTGCAACATATCATCTCTTAAAGGTGCCATTGGCATTCTTTGACATATGTCTACAAAATAATGCTTAGTTTGGCTTCGAAGAATAGGAACAACGTGGAGCTATCATATTTTGATACATCACATGCAGATTTATGGAAAAGAAAACAATATTATATGACAGTAATTATGTGGGCTTGCGAATAGTGACTGGGCCACATAACATTACTCCTTAGATATTAGCCTTAGAAACTTGTCAGTGTACACACCTGATTCTTCATTAGCAAGAGATCCTGGAGCAACTTTGATGTCAACCTGACAATTAGTGAAAAGGTAAAGGATTGCATATATGCTTGATGGCTGAATTAACAATAAATTAGGAATATAATCGTGCAAATGGGGTGCTAGTAAACCAGTATCATGAAAAGTTGCAAAGTGGGGTCTGCTATATTCTTTAATAATCAATGCTCTTAAGATAAGGCTGCACCTATTTTATCCAATAAAATATAGGAGGTCAACAGAGAACGTTAATAAAATACAAAGAGCAACTTGCAGCTCAGTTGCAGCATAGCTACCTTCGTATATTGACAATGTACTTGAGAAAAGTAACCATAGAAATGACTTATTATATATACACTTTACTGAAGGCTGATTAGCCAATAGACTTCCATGGGATACGCAAAACCAATGTAAGGTGTCGATATTGTATTATACCAATATTTGTAGAATAACAGAGAGGAGGGGGAACACCACACACCCAACGTGGGGGGGGGGGGGGGGGGGGGGTGAGCTTGATATATCTAGCCAATACATGGCAGGTTACATAGCCAATACATGGCAGGTTACATGCAATACATGACAGGTGCTAATCATACTAAATATAGACTTGCCTAATATATACTTTCCTAATGTATATATCTATCAGCCGCCCTCAGTCGAAGCGTCAGGATTCCGGATGCACAGACTGGACCGAAAATCCTCAAATAGCTGAATCGGCAGCCCCTTTGTCATGATATCAGCGAACTGATACTTGGACGGCACATGGAGAACGCGAACCTCGCCGAGAGCCACCTTCTCACGGACGAAATGGATGTCAATCTCAATGTGCTTGGTACGGCGGTGGTGGACCGGGTTGGCTGTCATATAGACAGCGCTGACGTTGTCACAGTAGACAATTGTGGCGACCTTCAATGGAACGTGAAGTTCCTGAAGAAGCTGTCGAAGCCAACAACACTCTGCGACCACATGAGCAACAGCCCGGTACTCGGCCTCCGCGCTGGACCGGGACACCGTGGTTTGCCGTTTGGACGACCAGGACACCAAGCTGTCGCCGAGGAAGACGCAGAAGCCTGAAGTGGAGCGGCGGGAGTCGGGGCACCCTACCTAGTCAGCGTCGGAGTATGCAATCAACTTGTCGATAGGCCCAGTGCTGATGTGGAGGCCAGCCGACAATGTGCCCTTCACATACCGAAGTATGCGCTTGATCAGCGTAAGGTGAGCTTCGCGCGGATCATGCATGAAGAGGCACACCTGCTGAGCGTAAGGTGAGCTTCGCGCGGATCATGCATGAAGAGGCACACCTGCTACACAGCGTACGCCAGGTCGGGGCGAGTGAGCGTCAAGTACTGAAGGGAGCCGGCGAGACTCCGGTACGTGGCGGGGTCGGCGACGGGAGCGCCCTTCGTGGCAGAGAGTTTGGCATGAGAGTCGACAGGCGTCGATGTCGAGTGACACTCAGCCATGCCCGCCTTCTGAAGAAGATCCACCGCGTACTGCCTTTGGCTGAGGAAGAGCCCGTCGGAGGAGCGAGTGACGGAGATCCCCAGGAAGTGATGTAGCTCCCCAAGGTCCGTCATGGCGAACTCAGAGTGAAGGCGATCGATGATGCGGCGGAGCAGAGCATCCGAGGAAGCCGTGAGGACGATGTCGTCGACGTACAACAGCAAGTAGGCACTGGCGCCGCCCTCAGTGTAGACGAAGAGGGAGGTGTCGGTGGCAGAAGCGACGAAGTCGAGCTGTCGAACGTACGTGGCGAAGCGCTGGTGCCACGCCCGCGGGGCCTGCTTGAGGCCATAGAGGGAGCGCTGAAGAAGACAGACGGCGTCGGGACGCGCCGGGTCGACGAAGCCGGGGGGCTGCTGACAGTAGACCGTCTCGTGCAGGTGACCGTGAAGAAAGGCATTCTTCACGTCCAGCTGGTGGATGGGCCACTGACGAGAGGCGGCGATGCTGAGGACGACCCGAATGGTGGCAGGCTTGACGACAGGGCTGAACGTCTCGTCGTAGTCGATGCCGTGGCGCTGGGTGAAGCCGCGAACGACCCAGCGAGCCTTGTGACGAGCTAGGGTGCCATCGGAGTGGAACTTGTGCCGGAAGATCCACTGGCCGGTCACCACGTTGGCACCTAGGGGCCAGGAAACGAGTCGCCACGTGTCGTTGTCGACGAGAGCCTTGTACTCCTCAGCCATGGCCGCACGCCACTGGGGGTCGGCAAGGGCCCCTCTATAGTCGCGGGGAATGGGTGAGGCAGTGGAGGCGGCGGCGACATGAGCCGACGGTGGGAAGCCGTAACGATCAACAGGCTTGAGCGAGCCTGTCTGGAGGCGCGTCACGGGTCGGCTCGAGGTAGGAGGCGGCGGGGGAGGCGGAGGTGGCGGAGAGGCCGACACAACTGGAGCAGGAGCCGGTGCGGGAGCACCAGCACGCCGCCGAACGTAGACTCGTAGAGGTGGACTGGTCGGAGCAGGAGCAGCCATGCCAGGAGTAAGGACCGGGCCAATCTGTAGGATGGCGGGGTCCTCAGCGAGCTCCTCTAGTTGGGCTCGGCGTGACGGCTGCGCAGCAGCGACCGGCGACGGAGCGACCGCAGGGGGCACCATGGTGGCAGTGTGGTGCACCGGCGCGGCAGAACCTGTAAAGAGAAAATCCAGAGAGCTTGGGGGCTCACTGGTGGGGTCAGTGCTGAACGGAAAGTGAGTCTCGTCGAAGACAACATGACGGGAGATGATAATCCGTCTAGTTGTGAGGTCGAGACACCGATAACCCTTGTGAGAGGAGGGGTATCCGAGAAAGACACAAGTTGTGGAGCGAGGGGCCAGCTTGTGTTTGGAAGTGGCGGTGAGGTTGGGATAGCAGAGGCAACCGAATACACGAAGAATAGTGTAGTCGGGGGGCTGGTTGAAGAGTTGCTCATAGGGGACTTTATGCTAAATGGCTGAGCAGGGGCGCCTGTTGAGGAGATATGTGGCTGTAGCTAGCGCCTCTGCCCAATATTTGGGTGGCATGTGGGCGTGGATGAGCAGTGTGCGACATATGTTGTTCAGAGAACGGATGATACGTTCAGCCTTGCCGTTTTGAGGGGAGGTGTAAGGGCAGGAGAGGCGTAAGTGAATGCCACTAGATGCGAAGAAGGTGGCGAGGGCATTGTTGACGAATTTAGTGCCATTGTCGGCCTGAACAGCCTTGACAGGAAGATTGAACTGTGTGTGGACGAAGGCGCAGAACTGAGTGATGCGAGTAGCTACCTCAGACTTGTGGACTAGGGGGAAGGTCCAGCAAAAGTGGGTGAAGTCATCGAGGATGACAAGGTAGTACTGTGCACCAGAAATACTAGCGACCGGGGATGTCCAAACATCACAGTGTATAAGCTCAAACGGTAAAGAGGAAACTGAACTGGAATTTCCAAAAGGCAGCCGCACATGCTTGCCAAGTTGACATGAGTGGCATAGAGTATGAGCTGATTTATTACATGAAATGGAATTATTCTGTCTAAGCAAATGGAGGGCAGCAGCTCCTGGATGACCAAGACGATGATGCCATAGGTCGGTGGAGGTGGTGAGGTTGGCTTGTGGCGTGGCAGGGACGGTGTAGAGGCCGTCGGAGCTATTGGAGCGAAGAATCACGCGTCTGGTCCAGGTCCTTAACAGAAAAACCAAATGCGTCAAATTCGATAGTGCAATGGTTGTCACGAGTGAATTGGCGAACTGAAAGTAAGTTGCGCACTAGAGAGGGGACAACTAGAACATTGCGAAGCGAAAAGGGAGACGCGTGGCCTGGTAATGTGGAGCTGCCGGAGCAAGAGACAGGAAGATGATGACCGCTGCCAACAGTGATGGATGGTATATAAGAGGGTTGACGGGAGAGGAGTATACCATCCGAGTTGTGCATGTGGGAGGTGGCGCTGGAGTCCATGACCCAGCCGGAGTTCTGGAGCGCCATCTGGTTCAAGGCGGCGATGAGGCCGGCCTGATCCCACAGTGGAGCGGATGGAGCTGGCGGAGGAGGAGCGAAGGCGGTGTGGGCCTGCGGACTGGCACCCATGATGCCCTGGCCGCGCCCGCCCTGGTCACAGTGAGGGGGCCAGCCGCCGGGGCTGTTGCCCTGCTGCCAGCCGCTGCCTGGAGGAGGAACGCCGCCCGGGAAGGCCCATGGGCTGTAGCAGAACCAGGGGCCCATGGGGCGGTTGCCCCCTTGCTGTCCACTGCCGCTGCCCTGCTGCCAGCCAGCGCCGTTGCCTTGGCCGCGCCAGCCGCCCTTGCCTTTCTTGCCACCCCCAGAGCCCTTGGGAGCAGCGCCAGTGGCCACAGAGGAGGAGCGGCACCCTGGAGAAGTGCAGGAGCCAGAGGCTGCCACCATGGCAGATGCAGCCGTGGTCTTCTCGTCGTTGGCGAGGCGCAGCTCTTTGAGGCAGAGCATTTCTCGCGCCCGGGAGAAGGAAGGCAGCTCAGGGGAGTTGGCGATGTCGTCGGCGGTGGCAGTGTAGCGCGGGTTGAGGCCGCGTAGGAGGCTGAGGACGAGTTGGGAGTCGTCAATGGTGTGGCCGACGTCCCGAAGAGCAGCGGCCTTGATCTTGAGGCGCTGGCAGTACTCGTCAATCGTCGAGTCGCCCTGTTTCAAGGAGTGAAACTCCTCAAGCAGGAAGACGGCCCTGGGCGCGCGGTTGGAGCGGAAGAGGCCCTCAATCGCCACCCACAACTCGCGAGCGGACTGGTTCTCGTCGGTGAGGGCAAGATCAAGAACCGAGTCGTCGACGGTGTTGAGGATCCAGCCGCGGACAGTGCACTCGGCAATGTCCCAAGATGGATCATTAGCCAGAGGAGCTGGTCCGTCGATGTGGGGGCGAAGGCTGAATTTCCCACACAAGGACTGGAAGAACGAAGCCCACTTGGTGAAGTTGGGATTCTTCAACTCCAGGGTGACCGGAACGTGAGTTTTCACGTTCACGGCGGTGTAGGGGTGGACGACGAGGGTCTGCGGTGGTGGTGGTGGCGGTGGTGGTGCAGCAGCGGCTGCGGCCGAGGCATCGGCAGGGTTGGGAGACATCTCGCCACAGGGGGGGGGGAGCGCCCAAGAGAGAGATGGGGAGGAAGGAGGCGGAAGCAGAAGGTCCGGGATCGAATTGATCTCGGTCTGTGATACCATGTAGAATAACAGAGAGGAGGGGAAACACCACACACCCAACGTGGGGGGTGAGCTTGATATATCTAGCCAATACATGGCAGGTTACATAGCCAATACATGGCAGGTTACATGCAATACATGACAGGTGCTAATCATACTAAATATAGACTTGCCTAATATATACTTTCCTAATGTATATATCTATCAATATTGCCAATCGCCATCCTATATCAGAACACAATAAATAGTCTTTCTTTTAACTACACAATTGTCCAAACTTTGAAGCTCAAAAAAAGGACAGATTTAGGGCCCTGATGGTAGGTAGGTTTATAAAAACATTCCGTGAATGTTATACATCAGTCTTTTCTTGGTTCTCTGGGTCTGGTCCACACCAAGTTCAGGGAATTTTATAAATATGCATATGTTTAAAATTATTGATGAATGACATTAACAATCAGCTCAAATCCTACCAGTCCCACCGAGTACTTCCATAAGGATAGAAGCGAACCATAGATCTAAATTAGCATAGAATGTACCCTGAATATAATGCATCTCAAATGGTCGCCATAACAAGAATTCCAGAAATACATAACATAAAAGCACCTTGAAATGTGGAGGGTAGTTCTGCATCAACTTAAGTCGGAGGCACAGGCCAATGACTGTGGCCATACTGCAGTGCTGCACAGTTGGGGTGAAGGTTATCCTGCAGGAAATTGCAACATTTAAGGAACCACAGAAAAGCGAAGCTAGATGTCTAGACGTGGTTCTCCATGTTTCTACAGTCAGAGTCAGTTCAAGATTTTTCTTTTGTCTTTTTAGTGTTTAACACATGATGCTCCCAAATAAGCAAATGCAACCTCACACCCTGAGAGTGTGCATCCCATGAATGAATATGATCAGCTGAGAGCATGGTCAGGGAAACTGGTAAAAGCATGCATATGCCCCTGGAAGTGCAAAAATGCTAAAATAAACAGGTAAAACAGACCTCTCACATAACCACTAGCAGGCATAGGTAATCCCCACATAACCTGCTCGACTGATAGTACATTCACACTCCAATCTCAATGAGGACAAGGAACGTGAAGAAAGCATACATCTAGGTGCCTAGTCTTATTTCTCTAGTCAAGAAGCAATTCCAGATCCAGCAAGCCAAGATTGTGCACGTGTTCCACAGTCCAACCAGAAACCCACAAGGATTCTGAAAATACAGAGAAATCTAATAAAGTATATCACGAATAAGACATAACCTCCTGTTATTTTGATTCATACCATTACAATTTTGCAAGTTTGGAGATACGCCACTATAATTCATCTATTTGGAGAACTGCCATTATAATTCCATCTCTTCCTCATCCATGCCATTTTATACGTCTCACTCGTACGTGGACCCACTGTCAGGCCCATATGCATACGGTAAGATGTATGAGCATTAAGTCTCCGTCTCCTCAGTTAGAAAAAGCGAGGTGGGCGAGGAGATGAGCGTGTGGGCCGTGTGCCTCGGCGTCGGCCTCCTCGCCACGGCCAGCAGAAGAAGACACCCGCCGCGACCTCCTCCAAGGCTGCCGCGCTGCGCACCTCGAAGCGCGCGCCCTCGGCGGCGGCAACGCGGTCGGTGCTCGCATAAGCGTCGCCGGCGACCCAGTGGAGCGTGAACTCTACGGGCACGGGCGCAGGCGTTGAGCCCCAGCGCCGCGCTGCCAATGGCCAAGTGGTAGGCAAGCATAGCACATGCACGGTGCTGGCGCAGTCACGGTCCGACCACTCCACCAAGTCCGCGGTCTGGTTGCTCCCGCCACACCGCCTCCGCCGCGACACCCTCTTCGCCTCCGTCTGGATCGATAACCATAGAACCAACAGATCTAGCGGTTCGATCCATCATCCCCTTCTTCCTACGTCTAATCATCTGCCAACAGCCCAGCACATACTCCTCACTAGCATCACATACTCCTTGCCAGCGTCATGGCACTCGTCGTCTGCTTCTTCTCCATTAGCAAGTCCTCCGCTTCCTTGCTTTCATCTTCTTGACCGTGGTGACGAGGATGAGTAAAGGTATTTATGTATTTTTGGTTTTATTTCAAGAGGAAAAAGGAAGTATATGACATAGGCACGACGTCATGATGACATCATCAAGCTAACAGCAGGGCAGGGCACGGAGCACGCGGCGGCTCAAGCGCTCAGCCAGAGCTCGCCAGCGCTGTGCGGCGAGCTGCGTGCATGTGCGTGCGGGGAGGCGACACAAGGGCTGTCTTTGTCGATGAGCTCGCACTTCAGGGCCCACTCCTGCACCGCCACCTCCTCGTCGGAGCCACCATCGAAAGCATCGTCGTCGGAGTCAAGCGAGACGAGATTGTGGCCACGGGGAGGAAGAGCGGCAACGAGCGTGTGCCGTCGCGGGTGCTCGTCGCGCTCTCCGGCACGGCGCGCTCAGCGCCACCCCGCTAGCACGCAGGCCGCTGTGGGTGCTCGTCGCACTCTCCGCCTCGCGCGCTCGCCGCCGCGCTGCTCGCGCGCAGGCCACCGCAGGCGTTCATCGGGCTTGCGCCACCGCTCCGTTCGCGCGCAGGCCGCCACGCTCTGGCCGCCGCGGGCGGGTTTGTTCTAACTGACATAGAGACATAATGCCCATACGTCTTCCTTGTATGCATACGGCCTGACAGTGGGTCCATGTATGGGGGAGACGTATAAAATGGCACGGATGAGGGAGAGGTGGAATTATAATGGCATTTCTTCAAATAGATGAATTGTAGTGGCGTATCTCCAAACTTGCAAAATTGTAATGATATGAATCAAAATAACCCTATGCTCAACCCCTAATAGACACACAGGATACAATCCCTATGTGATGCCATACCCTAGTCACACCAGAGCTCATTCCCCAACAACAAATTGTTTAGGACAGTACAAGGGAAAGAGTGACATGGAGGATATGAAGACAGTATACAGCATACGTACTGGATGCGTCCGAGCTTCTCGTCAACGGAGACGGACTCCTGCGACAGCACGCTGAGCTGCTCCAGGGAGTACGGGTGCTCCGGGTCCTTGATGTCCCGCACCGTATCTGACGCACCTCACCACGAAAGCGCACCTATCCATCAGCTAAGCAAAAGCGGAAGAGAAGGAACCGAGGGAGATGGACTCGCGAGGAGAGGACTGAAGTACTCTACCAAAGACATCGAGCGGGTCGAGCGCGTCGGCGGCGTGGGGGTGCGCGGCGCGCTCCGGCCGCTCGTGCACCACCGGATTTGCGTTGATCATGCCCACAGTCATCTTCCTCCTCCTCCTCTTGGATCCGGCGCCGGCGGCAGTGAATTGATTTGGGAGAGCAGAAGGCAGAGCAGCGGAATGGAATGGAAGAGAGAAGAGAAGACGACGAGTCGACGACTCGGCGAAGAAAAAAACTTCAGTCGGGTCTCAATCATTGCTGCACTTTTCCGAGTGGGCTTAAAGTCAATGTCGCAGCCCATAACGCTTTTCCAAATGAGTCAACAACCCGTCTAGATTTTGGAGGCCCATGGACTTTAAGCCCTAAAGCGGTTGCGTTCTACCGCCTAGCGGATCCACAACGAAGTTCTTCCCAGGCCATGCGAAATGCCGCCATGGCAGCCGGGGCCGCGGCGGCCGCCACGGCCACTGACCACTACGCGCGGCTCCTGCAGCTCTGCCAGACTGCGACCAACCCGTCCGCAGGCCGGGCAATCCACGCGCACGCCGTCAAGGCGGGCCTCCTCGTCAGCGCCTACCTCTGCAACAACCTCCTTTCCTACTACGCCAGCGCGGGCGTGAGTGGTGGTGGTGGGTGCTTCCACGAGGCACGGCGCCTGTTCGACGACATACCGTACGCGCGGCGGAACGCGTTCACGTGGAACTCGCTGCTGTCGATGTACGCCAAGTCCGGCCGCCTCGCTGACGCCCGCGTCGTGTTCGGCGAAATGCCCGAGCGGGACGCCGTGTCCTGGACCGTCATGGTCGTCGGGCTCAATCGTGCCGGCCGATTCTGGGACGCTGTGAAGACGTTCCTGGACATGGTCGGTGAAGGGCTTGCGCCGTCGCAGTTCACGCTCACGAACGTGCTTTCATCGTGCGCTGCGACGGAGGCCCGTGGAGTTGGGAGAAAGGTCCACTCCTTCGTCGTCAAGCTGGGGCTGAGCAGCTGCGTGCCCGTGGCTAACTCGGTGCTCTACATGTATGGCAAGTGCGGGGATGCTGAGACAGCGAGGGCTGTGTTTGAGAGGATGAAGGTCCAGAGCGAGTCAAGCTGGAATGCCATGGTGTCGCTGTACACCCACCAGGGGAGGATGGACCTTGCTGTGTCCATGTTCGAGAAAATGGAAGAACGAAGCATTGTCTCTTGGAACGCCATCATAGCAGGGTATAACCAGAATGGGCTTGATGACATGGCATTGAAGTTCTTCTCACGAATGCTGACTGCTTCTTCCATGGAGCCAGATGCATTCACGGTAACCAGTGTCCTATCAGCTTGTGCTAACCTTCGCATGCAGAAGATGGGAAAGCAGATGCACTCTTATATCTTGAGAACTGGAATGCCATACAACAGTCAGATTATGAATGCTCTGATCTCAACGTATGCAAAATCTGGAAGTGTTGAGACTGCAAGGACGATCATGGACCAGGCAATGGTTGCTGATCTGAATGTTATCTCGTTCACGGCTCTCCTGGAAGGCTATGTCAAGCTCGGGGACACAAAGCAGGCAAGGGAAATCTTCGATGTTATGAACAATCGAGATGTCATTGCCTGGACTGCTATGATTGTTGGCTATCAGCAGAATGGTCAAAATGATGAAGCCATGGAGCTCTTCAGGTCAATGATCAAAAGTGGCCCAGAACCCAACAGCCATACGCTTGCTGCTGTTCTCAGTGCCTGTGCAAGCTTGGCATATCTTGATTATGGAAAGCAGATCCACGGCAGGGCTATCAGATCATTGCAGGAGCAATCTGTTTCTGTCAGCAATGCCATTATCACAGTATACGCAAGGTCTGGCAGTGTGCCACTGGCCAGAAGGGTGTTTGATCAGATTTGCTGGCGCAAGGAAACGGTTACATGGACATCAATGATTGTGGCTCTCGCACAGCATGGTTTAGGAGAACAAGCCGTTGGCCTTTTTGAAGAAATGCTTCGTGTTGGTGTGAAACCAGACCGTATAACATACATCGGCATGTTTTCAGCTTGCACGCATGCTGGTTTTATAGACAAAGGGAAGAGGTACTACGAGCAGATGCAGAGTGAGCATGGCATTGTACCAGAAATGAGCCATTACGCGTGCATGGTTGACCTGCTTGCCCGTGCCGGCCTGCTCACAGAAGCTCATGAATTCATCCAACGGATGCCTGTTGCGCCAGATACAGTAGTCTGGGGTTCATTCCTTGCAGCTTGCAGAGTGCGTAAGAATGCAGATTTAGCAGAACTGGCAGCAGAGAAGTTGCTGTCAATTGATCCTGACAACAGTGGCGCCTACTCTGCCCTTGCCAACGTCTATTCTGCCTGTGGGAGGTGGAATGACGCCGCAAGGATCTGGAAGCTGAGGAAGGACAAAGCAGTGAAGAAGGAGACCGGTTTCAGTTGGACTCATGTACAAAACAAGGTTCACGTCTTCGGAGCAGACGACGTCCTGCATCCACAGAGGGATGCAATCTACAAGAAGGCCGCTGAAATGTGGGAGGAGATCAAGAAGGCAGGATTTGTCCCTGACCTGAACTCTGTTCTGCACGACGTTGATGATGAGCTGAAGGAAGAGTTGCTGAGCCGCCACAGCGAGAAGCTTGCCATTGCGTTCGGTCTCATCAGCACGCCAGAAAAGACAACACTGCGGATCATGAAGAACCTGCGGGTGTGCAATGACTGCCACACGGCGATCAAGTTCATCTCCAAAGTTGTGGATAGGGAGATCATAGTGCGAGATGCAACGAGATTTCACCATTTCAGAGATGGGTACTGCTCATGTAAAGATTACTGGTAGAAAACCTGGTCTGGGATCCTTTTCTTCCTTTATTTAAAAAAATGTTTATTAACTGAAGGCCGACTGAAGATCAGCGGCAACTAGTTCAGATACAAATGGCGCGTGGCAGCATTACAATCTGCGATATCCTTTAATTCTCAAAAAAAGTACGTGCATAGAACATGGGTTACATGTGTACCCTGGTTCATTCATTCATTGTTTCTGTAAACGCAGTGTAACAATGGTATTGTAAAACGTAAATATTGCTCACGAAGGTGCAGGGAGCGCCCTTCAAGCTTCCTTGACGCACTCCATCTTCTCTTGCATCTCCCAACTGTAGAGCCCTGACCAATAGTGCATAAGCGCACAAGCATAAAAGATGATTTCAATTTTTCCCACTAAAAGCAAGCACTGTTTCGAGCTTTCTAGATTGCCCAGCAAACAGCTCTAAGCCAAAAGAGTGAATAGTTCTGTTACCAAGAAGCCAATATTTGATCCAAAGCCAATATTTATCAAGATTGTTCGGTCTATCACATGCACCCAGGCAGGTTCCTATGATGCTCCACACAACTTTACATGTCCACTTGCGTTTTACTCCCTCTGTCCTGTAATACAGTGCATTCTAAAAATTCTAAAACAACTTAAGGGAACACTCAAATGACGCATGTACCCATAGATTATTCTAATTATAGAGTTTCTCCTCAAATTAAGGCTTTCTTTTTAACAAACCTTGCCAAATCTAATCATAGTCATTATGTAGAATGCATTGTATTTCAATACAAATTTTAGAAGTCACAGTACACTTTATTTCAGGACGAAGGGAGTAGCATATTGTCTTCTGTTAAGACAGATTTCCTTTCCAGTAACCACAAGAAGATTTTAATCTTGTATGGAATATTAGCTTCTAGATGTGTTTATAGGAAAGCCCTTCATCATCACTCGTCAGGTGATCAGATGCTGATTCAACATTAACAGAAAAGATCTGTTATTCCATTTCCATTTCACACTATCAATTTCCATACTCAGCTGTACATCTAAAGTTTTATATTTCGGACTTGCAAGCATCCAGACAACGCCTGCACAGGGAGAGAGCGAGCACCTATTGCGTCGAGCTTGTGAGCGAGCGCATCAGCAGTGGGCCTACGCCGTTGTGGCAGAACCGCTCAATCTAATGTCCTCCTAAGCATACTTGTCTTCCATTAGACACTAAATACCCAAGAGAGAGCACTAAACTATACAGTTTCGTCGAGCACACCCAACGGGAGAACTCGAATATCCACATTTTCCCCTCAGGATCATAAATGAGAGATAAAACTTATAATAATTTTAGCCATTTCTTACATCCCTTTTATACAACATCAGAGTAATTCATCATTCGATGATAACATCGGAATATAAAATATTATCAAAGTTTCAGCGAAAATAAAAAATCATTTAATGATGAGTTAAATATTATCATGGTGAACATTTTATATACATGAAATAATAACATGTTATAAGTTTTTCTTTGTAAATTATTTTTTTGGAAACTTTAAATATTCTCTAGATCCGCAACGTAAAGGAAATTCTCGCTGAACCCATCAGGAGGTTTCCACACATAAGTGTCAGCTCCAGATGTTCCTGACACCTGCAACAAGGTAGAACAAACCCTTAGTACTCGATTGTACTCCGCAAGACTTACCCATCAGGAGGAAAGAAAATACTCCAAGCATATGCAAAGCTATCTGGCTTGTGGGTTTATTGCAGCTGCAGGAAGCATTACTAAATGTGTGTCGTTATATTCAATTTTATTAGCAGTCATCATTAGTTCATTAACCAATCATTTTATGTAAGCAACTATGCTACTTTCTAGCAAGGGTTGAGCAATCAGAACCATTTTGTCATCTTCCGTGTTCCAGTTTTTACTACGGTGCTAGACCATAGCCAAGTTGTATCATCACGTAGAAACGGTGATTCGTGAATCAATGTAGCCCAGCTGGGTACCCCGAAAAACACGCGCCTCATTTGTACCCTAGGCACAAACAAGACTAACATGTTCCACTTCTGTCAAGGGGTCCAGGTCTCTGTCTAAACTAGGACTCCAAGCCCCCAACGCCTTAGGCCTGGCCTTAGTGTAGTGCTTAGACCTCCTACTCAAAAATCCACCCTTAACGGTTGGTCCGGAAAGAGCCGGAACCCATGACAAGAGAGTAACAAGTTTTCTCGCTCCTATAAGTAAGTATGTGCTCGGGATAATAAGTCTATGACCTGACTAGTGTCCACAGCAACGGATGGTCGTCAATCGACACAGCCAGGACAAATGCAACCAAAACCTCGCTCGGACTGCCCAACCAAGTCCACATCCAATTCTAAACCTAATCCCGCGTGGTCTCCAATTATTATACATATATATAGTCCATGCGATGCTAATATGATAATAGTAACAATAATATATTTTCAATCTCTCACGAGTGACAGGTAATCATTCGACTTCTACCGAGATCCTATAGCATAACAAGCTACACGATCCTATCATACTACTAAAACTCATAGTATAGCGTTATATATATATATGCAGGTGTGTTTCATTTAACTCCTTAAAACTTAATACACAAGCATAAAATAAAGTGCAGAATGATAGGGGTCATACATCGGGGCTTGCCTGGGTAAGATATAACCAAAAGTTAGCATTTCATGACGGTGACACGATCATCAGGACACCATCTTTTCCGCTACTCCAGGTGGCTCCATGATCCATCGTTGTTCCTAATACGATATACATGAATGCAACATGGAAACGTAAATAATCAATGACAAGCGCAGCGCTTAAATTACGATTTTGCCACTCAAGTTAGCGAGCTAGTTCCAACGTACTAGGCTACATATCCCTGTTGTCGACTACGGCGTCATTTCCCATCAAGCATTTTAGTTATACAATCCCTAGGTGTTTCTTTATTTCATTTTATCGACTTAGAATATATTCGAACTAGGGCTCAATAGTTATTCTAGCAAACTAATTATTTTAGGTCTACAAAAATTACAAAGAGCCCGTAATAATACTACAAAGCTACTATAAAATTTTTAAAGCTAACACTATCATCATTTTGCCATAAAAATTCCTACAAGTTTACATTTTAATAATATTACGCATGTTAAAATATTTAAGGCAGCCTAGAAATATCTTAGAGCTATGTGAACCAATTACACTAATGGATAGATCATGATTTTAGGAGCCTAACAAAATTAGTTTCACCATTTTTGGACATCTACACAATTTTATATCGAATTTACAATTTTATTACAGAAACTAAATCAGAAAATGTTTTTGAAATCAAAGAGGACCGGCGGCGACCCAAGTGGCCCAGCAGCCGAAGTGGCCCACGAGAAGTGTGGCCGTGCGCCAGCAGACCCGCTTCGCTACCGCTGCGCAGCTTTTGGCAAACGAGACCCCGCACTATTGAGTAATCGAGCGACACTAGGAGCTACTATTATGCAAGAGACGAACTTTGCACTATGGACTCCGGACTTTACTGTCTTCGCAACGAGGCGGTCCCCGCCGCCCTGCGTGCGATGGTGCGGCTCCGGCCGGCACTCGGCTGCTGCGCCGGGCACCAGGGACCCGCGCTAGCCCAACTATGGGGCTGACCACCGTCTGCGATCCAGACGGTGACGGTTGGATGGAGCACGGGGAGGCGCCCTAGGGTCCGCTATAGTGGCAGGCGGCAGTTTGCGGAGATGGCGCAGCCGTTCCGGTGAACCAGGGCTACTGATATACCAAACAGAAGGCAAGAAAGCATCCGATGCTCATCATGGTCCACGCTGTGGCGACTGTTGAGGTGGAGGGAGTCTAGGGAAGCCTAGCCACATGCACGTAGTGTGGTCGGCGGCGCTCCGAGCTGGACCCCAACGCGTCACCGTGTCACTGACGTGAGGCCTGGTCAAGGCGAGTCCACAGGTACGAGCAATCGAACTGCTACCAAGCACATGAGCCTTACCCCCCAATCATGCCATCCACGGCAGCGAGATGACCAGCGGTAGCGGGAATCCCAAATTCGTCTTGGCCAGGGCACAGTAGGATCTTGATAGAGGGTGCTTTGCTAGCTAACTTCCTAAACTGCCTACTAGCGTGAGGAATCGGGCCACGACACCATGAGCTAGGCGAATTTCACAGGCGGAGACGCGGTGCTCTCGCTGAACTCATGTCGCGGGGAGGACACACGAATGAGCTCGAGCGATTTAAGATGGCAGCAATCACGTGCACGAAGTTGACCCTACCAAAAACTTGGCGCGGCTCTCTTGAATTGGGGTGGCATCACTCCAATCGGGGCTCACCAATGGTGGCCAGCTGGACAGTGATCGTGTGGGGCCGAAGCAACCTAACGCGCAGGGAGGGCAACGACACGGCAACAGCACGATGCGATAGCAGAGGCAGGGGCGTCTGAGCGGGTAGATGGAACGGACAGTAGGGCGAGTGCCACATTGCCCCTCGACGCGACTGCCACCACGGCTCTGTCCAACGTGTGGCACAGCGGCAACGGGCCAAGCCACGACGTGGCTGCAGCAACGACACTGACACGCAGTTGGCCGGATGCGACAGCACGGGCCGACCAACACGGCAAGTAGGAGACCACGGATGTGACGGCACAGGCCAGAGCAGGCAGCAGCGACAGGGTGAAAGCCCAAGTTTGGTTTTGGTAATTAATGACACCAAGTTGCTAATGCCATGTGTTAAGTGTTTTCAGTTAAGCATAAACAACACATGTGATGAAGGTGTATGTGGCAAAGAGTGGTGGCCACAAGATCACAAAGAGATGGTGCATGGACATGATGATCAAGTGAAGGAGAAGGATCTAAGAGCGCAAGGCAAATGTATAACCATAGGGTTTTCCTTTTACCGATATAAGATGAGTAGAGAAGTGATTGACCGGGTTTAGGATACATAGCCGATTATCAAGAGGGGCAATCACGGTTAGCTCAGGAATCAAGTGCCACTAGATCAATGTCTTGAGCATATGCATTAGGATCTAGTAGAGAGCTAACGTAACGCCATGAAAAATGATTGTGAAAATGCTAACACACATGCATATGATGGTGTACACTTGGTGGTGTTAGCACATTTGCGAAGGAGGTGGAGTTTGAGCGGTAGAGAGGGGTTTGGGTACCTCTCTCCCTCCCACTGAGCTTGCGAGGCGGGATTCGGCTTTTTTGTGGAAATGAAACGTCTATTTTCCATTGCGCCAGAGGCGAGAAAACGGAGGCGAAAGTCCAGAGTGTTTATCCCTGAAAAACTCCAACCGGACGCGGTCCAGGGTGGACTTGCGCGTCCGGTTAGCTCAAGTCGAGGGTTGAGGCGCATCGCGCCTAGGGTTTGTGACCGGACGCTGGTCTGGCCTGACCAGCGTGTCCGGTCAGTTCACCTGGGCGCATAGGGAAGGCGCACGGAGAGCGCGCGACCAGCGCGTCCGAGGGTCCCCGGGACCAGAGCGTCCAGTTAGCATCACTTGTGCGGCTTGGTGGCGTGAGGCGAAGCGGACGCGGTGGCACGTCCGGTCACGTGTGACCGGACGCGTCCGATCGCGCGGGGAGCTCTCTGGACTCCGATCGGACGCCGGGTGTAGCGCGTCCGGTTATTTGGTGAAACACATCCGGTCACCCTGACCGGTGCGTCCGGTCATCACGTTTTTCACTATGACGTCTTATAACAGCTAGTTGCTTACCTCTTCACTATAAATAGATGGTGGCCGGGTTTGGGGAGTTCTCTCTTGCACATTTGAAATATTGAGGCACACTTTGAGCTAGAGAACAACCCCTCCACTCATCTCTTTGCTTGGTTGCACATCTTGAGTGAGATCGAGTGAGATTCAAGTGCATTACTTGAGAGTTGCATTCTAGAGGCACTTGATCTTCGAGTTGCTGCGGATTTCTTGTTACTCTTCCGTGTTTCCCGACGCGGTAGATGGCTTGGAGCAGCGGAGGTGATTGAGCTCGCAATTGGAGATTGTTGGAGCCCTCACCAAGTGTTGTAAGGGGTTCTTGATCCTTCCCCGCGGGAGTTCACAAATTAGATATTTTAGTGAAGCTCGTGGCTTGGAGGATCCCCATCTTGTGTGCGGTTGTGCGGCGCCCGTCGAGGGCTCGACTCTTGATAGTCGATTAGCTCACGAACCGACAAGTGGGTGTATCGCCATAACGGGGAGTAGCTTGTCGGGAAGCAAGTGAACCCCGGGATAAATTCTTGTGTCGTTCTCTTCCCGAGGATTTCTCTTGTGTGATTGATTGATTGGTTCTTCTCATCTCTACACGGCGGTATAATCACTCAAAGCTCTTCTCTCGCGTTACTCCTTGTTTCTAGCTTGTAGTTGTTGTTGTGTTTAGTGGATAGCCTTGTTCTAGACTTATGTAGGTGGCTTGCTTAATTAGTTAGAGCCAGTGCATTTTGCTTCGCTACCTTTTGTACTAACACTTGTGGTTAAGTAAATCTTGTAGAAGTTTTAAATAGGCTATTCACCCCCTTCTAGTCTATTTGGACCTTACGCAGGGGCGGCAGCGTGTAGCAGGCCTCGGCTACGGCCACGTGCCGGCACAGTGTCAACGCACGAGGCGGCAGCCCCAGAGCAGCGGGGCAGACATGTGCGGTGGCTTTGTGCGCGTAGCAGCACAGCACGACGACACACGAGAGCACGGCCGAGCACGGCTGGCAGCAGTGCGACGACAGGGCGAGCAGGGTGTGGTGACCGCGCACCGGAGCTCGAACGGCGAGGAAACGGTGCTATGCACGCTTTTTAAAGCTAACCAAAAACTGCTTAATATATTTGATTGAGGCTCAACCAATTACACGAACCCAAGGTCAGTACTGTCAGCTAGCTAGCGAAGCCATCATCACGGCTGAAAGGTCTTGATGGCTAGAGGGAGGGTGAATAGCCTTTTAAAAATTTCTACAAAGACAAGCTAAACAAGTTTATCAATACAACAAATAGCGAGATGCGAGTTTTGCTTAGCCTACGGGGTGTTTGCAAGCCACCTATCCAATTCACAATTCTAGTATATTGGCACTCAACCGCACAAGTTAAACCGAGAAGGAAACTACAACTACAACTAGCAAGCTACACAAAAGAGCTATTCTAGCAAAGCAAACTAGCTAGCAAAGATAACTAAGAGAGTAATGCGGAGTTGAGTTAGGAGGGTTTCACCGAGGGGCGAAGTATTGAGCCAACCAATATGATCAACAATGAATACCAAAACAACCAAACACCGGGATCAATCAATCACAATATAAAAGTGATGACACGAAGATTTATCCCGAGGTTCACGTGCTTGCCGGCACGCTAGTCCCCGTTGTGTCCCTCTTCATCACGTGATTCGGTGGCTAATCGGTCTCACACCGAGCCTCTCAAAAGATGCCACAAGAACCTACCAAATGGCAAAAGGTTGCAATGACACGAGCAATTTACTAATGTTGCCTTTGGCGCTTCGCCGAGGTAGGCACAAACCCCTCACAATCACCGGAGGTGGCCAAGAACAATCACCAACTCTTGCCAACGCCTCCAAGCTGCTCCAAGCCGTCTAGGTGGCGGCAACCACCAAGAGAAACAAGAATCCCGCAGCAAATCAACCACCAAGTGCCAACTAGATGCAATCTCACAATGCAAATGCACTTGGATCACTCAATCTCACTTCGAATATGCAAAGAAACAAGAGAGATGAGTGGGAGGGGAGTTGCTTAGCTCAAAGTACTCACAAGTATGTCAAAAGTCTAAGAGAGAGAGCTTTGAGCCGGCCAACGAGTATTTATAGACGTACCCCTTCGAATATAGCCGTTACGCACTTGAAACAGCCGAAGTCGCGCGGACCGAACGCGGTGGTCACGCGGACCGGACGCGCCGGTCACACAACGGCTCTTTCGCGAACCACCGACCGGACGCGCCGGTCGCAACGACCGGACACGCTGGTCACGACCGGACGCGCCGGTCCCGTGACTGACCGGACGCGCTGGTCAAGCCAGAGCAGCGCACAACGAAACAGTGACCGGACGCGCTGGTGAACCGACCGGACGCCACAGTGCCCGCGTCCGGTTGGAGTCCAGTAAGCTCCCTGAACGACCGGACGCGTCCGGTCGACAATGACCGGACGCGCTGCGTGTCCGATCAAAACGCTGAGACACGCGCAAACGCTGAACACTGACCGACGCGTCCGGTCAAATAGAGACCGCGTCCGGTCCAGCGTCCGGTCACCTCTGTGACCTCCGATCGCTTCCGTTCGATTTCCGACTTCTGGCGTAGTGGAAAATAGGCGTTTCAATTCCTCGAAAAACGCCTGAAGAGAGGACCCCAAACCCTCTCTACCGCTCAAACTCCACCGCCTTCGCAAACGTGCTAACAACACCAAGTGATCATCACCATGTGCATGTGTGTTAGCATTTTCACAATCATTTTTCGAGGCGTTATTAGTTCTATCCAAATGCATATGATTATGAAATGCACACCTAGAGGCACTTAGGAGTTCAATAGCAGCGTCATTCCCCTCTTTATAGTACGGCTATCTATCCTATAATGTAACCACACCCACTAGGTGTCTTGGTTACTAAAACACAACCCTTAAGCATATACCTTTGCCTTGATCACGTAGGGTTGCATCCAAATCCAAGTGTGGCCATCAAGATCACCATGTCCATCTTGCCACCAACCTAGGAATGTACTAATCCTCATATGCTACATACAACTTAGGCATAGGATTAGTACTTAGGCATTGTCACTAATTACCAACACCAAACATAGAGCTTTCAATCTCCCCCTTGTTGGCAATTGGTGACAACCCTTTCACAAAGATATTATGATAAAAATTTTGTTGAACCCATGTCACATTGTCTAAGTATATTACCATGTGTAAGAAGTATGGACAAGTGATCATGAATTCAAATTGATAGCAATGGCTCCCCCTACATGTATGCTATATGTTTGGATTTTGGAAGCATACATGTTAGATAGGAAAATATAGGAGCATTGACTACCAATACATGCTAAGTGTTTTAGATTATAGACCTTTGAAGCGTGATACCATCGGAGTAGCGATAAACACCATCTTAGCACCTTGTGTAGTTAGATACCACTTGGAAAAGCACAAATAAAACTAGAAACCTCGTGAGATCAACATTATAAGCAAGGTTCTAGTACCGCTTGAAAAACATGAAGCAAGAGAAATCTAACTACTTCCTATTCATGCTAGTATCTCAATACATCAATCAAATTATACTAGCAAGTCACCACACAAGCATTGTATCGGAGAGAAAGAAATGCATAACTATGCATCATACATATGAAGTGCACATAGAAATGCAACATTCATGTTTAAGAGCTTGCTCCCCCTACTTGTGTGCTCAAAATTTTAGTTGTTAGTTGATCCCCTTCTTTTATCAATTTTCCCTTCCTTTAGAATCTATCTTTGTGAACAACACTTTCTCCCCCTTTGGCACCAATGACCATAAGGGACCAATTTTAGATAGATTATCATGTTAAATTATGGGGTGAGGATCAAGTTTGTGATTCAACCTAGATTGCTTGCACAAATGAAATGCTTCGGTTTGATCCAAGGGCAAGCTTCTTCACACCTCACTAGAAGGGTTATCATGCACCATGTTGAAGCAAATATTTAGACAAGTGATCTAGATTAAACACTTAGGATCACAAACTACTTAAACAAGTTATATGCTACCACTAGATCATACAAGACAAGGAAACAATAGTGGCACCATATAAACTTCAAAGTCATTTGATTTTCATGAATGAGCCTAGAACATGTAAATTATGACTAGATGCACTAAACAAGTCCTTAGCATAGAATGTATGATATGTCAACCAATTGTACCTTGGGGCTCGAAGGAGAGGCATGTCATATCATGGAGGTGCATCAACTCATGTTGGAGAAGTCAAGTATGTTCAACTCATTCTTTAGCTTGTGAAATCTCTTCTCATCAAGTGGCTTGGTGAATAGATCGGCTAATTGATCTTCGGTGCCCACACTCTCAATAGCAATGTCACCCTTTTGTTGATGATCTCTAATGAAGTGATGGCGAACATCAATATGCTTTGTTCTTTGATGTTGAACCGGATTGTTGGTTAGCTTCATGGCACTTTCATTGTCACATAGCAATGGCACATTCTTAAAGTTGATTCCAAAATCCTTCAATGTTGCCTTCATCCACAAGATTTGTGCACAACAACTACCCGCGGCGATGTATTCGGCCTCGGCGGTAGATAGTGCAATACTATTTTGCTTCTTGGATGACCATGAGACAAGTGATCTTCCCAACAATTGACAAGTCCCGGAGGTGCTCTTTCTCTCCACTTTGTCACCGGCATAGTCGGAATCCGAATATCCAACTAGTTCAAAGCTTGCACCTTTGGGATACCATAATCCAACATCTTGTGTATGCTTTAAGTACCTCAAAATTCTCTTTGTTGCCTTCAAATGACTTTCTCTTGGTGAGGCTTGAAATCTTGCACACATGCATACACTTAACATCACATCGGGCCTTGATGTCGTCACATAGAGTAGGCTACCAATCATTGATCTATATAGCTTTTGATCCACCATGTTGCCATTCTTGTCACTATCCAAGCTTCCACTAGTGCCCATTGGGGTTGTAATGCCCTTTGCATCTTCCATGCCAAACTTCTTGAGCATATCTTTGATGTACTTGGTTTGGCTCACAAATGTTCCTTCCTTCATTTGCTTGATTTGAAGTCCAAGAAAGAAACTAAGTTCACCGATTATTGACATTTCAAATTCCTTTGCCATCATTTTTCCAAACTCATCACAATAATCTTGATTTGTTGAACCGAAGATGATATCATCAACATATATTTGTAATACAAACAAGTCTTTCCCAATCTTCTTGGTAAAGAGAGTAGTATCCACTTTGCCCATGACAAATCCTTTGGATAGCAAGAAGTCCCTCAATCTTTCATACCATGCTCTTGGTGCTTGCTTCAATCCATACAAAGCTTTCCTTAACTTGTACACATGGTTGGGTTTCTTGTCATCTTCAAAACCGGGAGGTTGCTCCACATACACCTCCTCTTGAATGTACCCATTGAGAAATGCACTCTTCACATCCATTTGATATAGCTTGATATTATGAGCACACGCATAGGCAAGTAAGATCCTAATTGCTTCCAATCTAGCAACCGGGGCATAAGTTTCACCAAAGTCGAGACCCTCTATTTGTGTGTAACCTTGAGCCACTAGTCATGCTTTGTTTCTTACTACTATTCCGTCTTGATCTTGCTTGTTGCGAAAGACCCCTCTTGTTTCAATGACATTATGATCCTTAGGCCTCTCAACTAGTTCCCATACTTTATTTCTCTTGAAGTTGTTGAGCTCTTCATGCATTGCATTTACCCAATCCGGATCTCTCAATGCTTTATCAATGTCCTTGGGTTCTTCTATTGACACAAAAGAAGAGTGAGCACAAAACGATGCCAATCTTGATCTAGTTTGAACTCCCCTTTGTATGTCACCAATGATGGAATCCAATGGATGGTCTCTTGCAATGTTAGTTGGTTGAAGCACTTAGACTTGATTGCTTGGATGTTGATGTTGATCATGAGTTGGAGATGATGAACTAGCCACTTGTTGATCTTGTTGCACTTGAAATGATGTACTAGCTTGATTTTGCATTAGAGACCCACTAGCTTGTGTAATTGGACTTTGGAGCACTTGGCCTTTGTTGTCATCCACATCAATCACTTGCTTTGGCCTAATATCACCAATATCCATTTCTTTCATAGCATTAGTCAATTGAGTTCCTCTCACATCATCCAAGTTATTTTCCTCATCTTGAGAGCCATTTGTTTCATCAAACTCAACATCATGAACTTCCTCAAGTAAGCCACTTGCCAAATTCCAAACTCTATAAGCTTTGCTAGTAGTGGAGTAACCAAGTAAGAATCCTTCATCACATTTCTTCTCAAACTTACTCAATCTAGAGCCCTTCTTCAAGATGTAGCATTTGCAACCAAATACCTGAAAGTATGCAATGTTGGGCTTTCTTCTATTTAAGATCTCATATGGTGTCTTCTCTAGAAACTTGTGGCAATAGAGGCGATTGCTATAGAAGCAAGCCGTGTTGATTGCTTCGGCCCAAAATGAATGACTCACATTATACTCATTCAACATTGATCTTGCCATATCAATCAAGGTTCTATTCTTCCTCTCAACTAAGCCATTTGATTGAGGTGTATACTTGGCCGAAAATTGATGTTTGATTCCAAGCTCATCACATAGCTCATCAATTCTTGTATTTCTAAACTCACTTCTATTGTCACTTCTCACTTTCTTGATTGTGGTCTCAAATTCATTTTGCACTCTCTTGATGAACTTCTTGAATATGTCAAATACATCACTCTTGTCCCCAAGAAAGAATACCCATGTGTATCTAGTGAAATCATCCACAATCACAAAAACATACTTGTTACCACCAATGCTTGTGTATGTAGTTGGCCCAAATAGATCCATGTGCAACAACTCAAATGCCTTGGAGGTACTCATAATGCTCTTCAATGGATGAGTGTTGTCCACTTGCTTTCCGGCTTGACATGCACTACATAGCTTATCCTTCTCAAATGTGACATCCTTCAAGCCTCTAACTAAGTCATGCTTCACTAACTTGTTCAATTGCTTCATACCAACATGACCAAGTCTTCTATGCCATAACCAACCCATACTTGATTTGGTGAGCAAGCATGTTGAAAATTGAGTGTCACTAGTATTGAAATCAACCAAGTATAGATTCTCATATCTAAAACCCTTGAAGATCAAATTAGAGCCATCAACACTAACTATCTCCACATCATCAACACCAAATATGCACTTGAAACCGAGATCACACAATTGAGCAACCGAGAGAAGATTAAAGTTCAACTTTTCAACTAAGAGCACATTGGAAATGCTATGATCATTTGAGATTGCAATCCTTCCAAGAGCCTTCACATCACCCTTGCTATTATCACCAAATGTGATACTATCAATGCCACTATCATTTGATTTGAGAGAGTTGAACATTCTTGAATCACCGGTCATATGTTGAGAGCACCCACTATCAAGCACCCAATGCCTTCCTCCGGCCTTGTAATTTACCTACAAAACAATTTAATGTCTTTTAGGTACCCATACTTGCTTGGGTCCTTGGAGATTAGTAACTAAGCTCTTTGGTACCCAAATGGCCTTCTTCTTTGGACCCACAATTGGTATACCAACAAACCTAGCATGCACACCTTTCTCTCCCTTAGTAAGCACATAACAAGAATTAAAAGGAATGTAATCCATTTTAGCATGAAACTTGTTGTTCTTGTTCATTTTATTACAATTAATCTCTAGATGCCCAACTTGCTTGCATCTATTGCAATAACGACCATTGCTCTTCACAAAGCGAGACTTTGGAGTAGCAAAGGCCGCCTTGCCTTTCTTGGGAGTATAGCCCAAACCCTCTTTGTTAAGAGAGAACCTTTGGCTACCCAAGCATTTTAGCAAGCGGGAATCTCCACCATAGGCATTGCCTAGTGCGCGGGTGAGATCATCCACCTCTCTCTTGAGAGTCTCATTCTCAACCACAAGAGATGAATCACTAGTAGTAGAGGTAGAGTTGGTTGTGGTGGATGATGATGAGCTACATGAAGCATTAGTAGGACCAACAAATAAAGAATCATCAATAATATCACATGTTAGTCCAATATCACAAGTGACAATCACTTGCTCCTCCTTAGCTTCCTTCATGAGCTTCTCCAACTTGAGGTCCTTCTCCTTAATGAGCTCAAGTAGAGAGAAGTGGGCTTCCTTAAGCCTAGTGTGAGCAACTTCAAGGTCCTCGTGGTCTTCCTTTAGACACTCACGAGAGGACTCTAGCTCATCAAAGGATTTCCTAAGAGCTTTAAGCTCTTGTTCAATTCCTTTGCACTCCTTACTCTTTTTGAGAGCAACAAGCTCTTCCATCAAGGCATCATTTTCATTGCTCTTGGCAATGAGCTCTTGCTCCAAGATTTTGCACTTCTTGGTTATCCTCTTGTAGCCCTTGCTCATTTGATCTATTATGCCCAATAGATCATCCTTGGAGTAGTCCTCATCCTCCTCATCATCACTCCTACAACCATCACTAGCACAAGAATCATCATCACTATCATCATATTTTGCCTTGGTAGGCTTGGCCATAAGGCATGTCGATGTAGTGTCGAAGATGGATGGCTTGTTGGAGAGGGCGATGCTTGCAATGGCTCGCCGAGTGGTCCTCTCATCATCACTAGAGCTTTCATCATCATCACTATCGGATTTGTCACTATCCCAAGTGACCACATAGCCACCACCCTTCTTCTTCTTGTTGATAGTGAAGCTCTTCTTCTCTTTCTTCTCCTTCTTGTCCTTCTTGTTCTTCTTCAACTTCAACTCCCCATCATGATATCTTTTGTCTTCATAGGGACACTTTGCCACTACATGATCGGGGCTATTGCAATTGTAGTAAAGCATCTCCTTTGCCTTCATGAAGTCCCTTCTCTTTCTTACACCATATCCTTTCTTCTTCATGAACCTCCCCATCTTGTGCACTAGGAGGGCCATGGTCTCATCATCGAATGGATCATCATCATCGCTCTCCACCTTGCTCTTGCCCTTAGAAGATGAAGCCTTGAATGCAATGGGCTTCTCTTGCTTGACCTTGATTTCCTTCTTCTCATCTTCATCTTAAAAATGATTGAGCCAACCAATATGATCAACAATGAATACCAAAACAACCAAACACCGGGATCAATCAATCACAATATAAAAGTGATGACACGAAGATTTATCCCGAGGTTCACGTGCTTGCCGGCACGCTAGTCCCCGTTGTGTCCCTCTTCACCACGTGATTCGGTGGCTAATCGGTCTCACACCGAGCCTCTCAAAAGACGCCACAAGAACCTACCAAATGGCAAAAGGTTGCAATGACACGAGCAATTTACTAATGTTGCCTTTGGCGCTTCGCCGAGGTAGGCACAAACCCCTCACAATCACCGGAGGTGGCCAAGAACAATCACCAACTCTTGCCAACGCCTCCAAGCTGCTCCAAGCCGTCTAGGTGGCGGCAACCACCAAGAGAAACAAGAATCCCGCAGCAAATCAACCACCAAGTGCCAACTAGATGCAATCTCACAATGCAAATGCACTTGGATCACTCAATCTCACTTCGAATATGCAAAGAAACAAGAGAGATGAGTGGGAGGGGAGTTGCTTAGCTCAAAGTGCTCACAAGTATGTCAAAAGTCCAAGAGAGAGAGAGCTTTGAGCCGGCCAATGAGTATTTATAGACGTACCCCTTCGAATATAGCCGTTACGCACTTGAAACAGTCGAAGTCGTGCTGACCGGACGCGGTGGTCGCGCGGACCGGACGCGCCGGTCACACAACGGCTCTTTCGCGAACCACCGACCGGACGCGCCGGTCGCAACGACCGGACACGCTGGTCACGACCGGACGCGCCGGTCCCGTGACTGACCGGACGCGCTGGTCAAGCCAGAGCAGCGCACAACGAAACAGTGACCGGACGCACTGGTGAACCGACCGGACGCCACAGTGCCCGCGTCCGGTTGGAGTCCAGTAAGCTCCCTGAACGACCGGACGCGTCCGGTCGACAATGACCGGACGCGCTGCGCGTCCGATCAAAACGCTGAGACACGCGCAAACGCTGAACACTGACCGGACGCGTCCGGTCAAATAGAGACCGCGTCCGGTCCAGCGTCCGGTCACCTCTGTGACCTCCGATCGCTTCCGTTCGATTTTCGACTTCCGGCGTAGTGGAAAATAGGCGTTTCAATTCCTCGAAAAACGCCTGAAGAGAGGACCCCAAACCCTCTCTACCGCTCAAACTCCACCGCCTTCGCAAACGTGCTAACAACACCAAGTGATCATCACCATGTGCATGTGTGTTAGCATTTTTACAATCATTTTTCGAGGCGTTATTAGTTCTATCCAAATGCATATGATTATGAAATGCACACCTAGAGGCACTTAGGAGTTCAATAGCCGCGTCATTCCCCTCTTTATAGTACGGCTATCTATCCTATAATGTAACCACACCCACTAGGTGTCTTGGTTACTAAAACACAACCCTTAAGCATATACCTTTGCCTTGATCACGTAGGGTTGCATCCAAATCCAAGTGTGGCCATCATGATCACCATGTCCATCTTGCCACCAACCTTGGAATGTACTAATCCTCATATGCTACATACAACTTAGGCATAGAATTAGTACTTAGGCATTGTCACTAATTACCAACACCAAACATAGAGCTTTCAACGGCCAGAAACCAACCAGAGAGGGAGGTAGAGAAGTGCAACATCCAGATAAAACACTTGCAAACATACGTATAAAACACCTGAAAACACTTATGCTAGTAACACGCATGTATGTGCAACATTCAAATAAAATACTTGCAACATACGTCTGGAACAGATGAAATTTCAGAACATACAATTGAAACATACGTGTATAGCCATTACAACATGTGCAACATCCCGATCTATTTTTACAACATCGATATACAACACATGCAATATACCTCTGAAACATCTGAAACACTTGAAAGTTAAAATATACTCTTACAACTTGCGCTAGTCAGGGGGACGTCAACGACCCAGCGTACACCCAAACGCAGGCCTCCCCTTCCTATCGACGTGCGAGGTTGATGGGGGCGCAAGCACAGCCCTCCCCAGGCGCAAGCGCATGCCTCGCCTACCTCCCCTTCCGTGATGGGCGAGGTGGATGGAGGCGCGGCACGAGATGGTGCGTGCGGACTGCAAAGCAGCCAAGGATGGGGTGCGGGTGCAGTGCCGCCGCGCTGGAGAAGGCCACAGCGGGCGGGTGCGCTGCCTGCGGCGAGCAGCCCTATGCAGCTATGCTGGAGAAGATGAGCGATTTTTTTTTGGAGATATGAAGGCGGAGTGCGGACGTGCTCTGAAGTAGCAAGCAGAGTGCGGGCGCGGGCGCGGGCGTATCCTAACATTACCATTTATATTTCAGAGCAATCCATGATACAGAACATTAGGGAGTCATTCTCCTAAAAGTGATTTCACTTACATCTAAATCCTTTTTGGTTTCATGGAAGATTTCTTGGAAGGCCATAACTCCATTCATAATATTTCTACCCTCGTGAAGGCAGATTGAGCTTTTTTAATAAACTTTTCGTAAAAGGTTCTAACCTAAGAGTTAGAACTTTGGTAGCCTATTTATAAATGCAATTAAGGAAACACACGGGCCTGAATTTTTTTAATTCTACCAGCATCAGCAACTTTAGAAAAGAGTGTGATGATTCTACTTACATCTAATAAAACATTATGGAAGTCTTCAAATAAATTGGCAATGACCACCTCAATGATGTTCCAGCAGGTGCCATCAAAAATGATGTTCCAGCAGGCCTGATAAAACTCAATATGAATGCCTGAATGCTGAGGCAGAACATCTTTAATCTCATTTTCAGAAGAGGTTTGCAAAGGATATCATTGTCATTTTAATCAATTCTTAGAACCACTCCACAGATTAGGATCATTAGGAAAAATATTTCTAGGTGTGGACCAAAAAAGTCCTTATAATAATTAGTAGCAAACTGCAACATGTTACTATCACCCTCTATGATGTTTTCAGCATCATGAAGGTTGAACATTATATTATTCCTTTTTCTACCATTTGCAACTCTATGAAAATATTATGTTTTATTGTCCCCTTTGAAAAGCCATGTTTCATGGGATCTCTTTGGCCAATACAGTTCTCCATTTTCCACTATATTCAACAGTTCAGCTTGTTTAGCTGATTTTTCATGGAATTGATCTTGTGATAGCACACCTTCTTCCTCTATAAGTTCCAAGGCCATAATATCAGAGTAAGTTTTGCTTTTTGTTACCTAATTTCAAACTGTGGATTAAAACCCCACCCTTAGAATATACTGCTTAAAGAGCTTCAATTTCTTTTGGATCTTGTCTGAAACAGATTTAGCATAACATGGTTTTGTCCAAATCTTCTGCTAGGGGTAAAAAGTCAGCATGTTTAGGCAAGCTCAAAACAAAAGTAAAGATGTTAGGGGCTGCTTGGTTGTAGTAATTAAAATCAAGGGATTGTGGTCAGAATTTCCCTTGGCAATTTATAGCACATCACTCTAGGATATAAATCTTACCAGCTCTTAGTCATCAGGATTCTATCTAGCTTTTCAAGGGTGAGAAGCCTTTGATTATTTGAGCAAGCATATTTAACAGCTGACATTCTGATCTCAATGAGCTCACTGTTAGCAATTATGGCATTAAACAGATCAGAATATCTGTTAATTGTAATTTATAACATGCCATATTGAACGGAAGAAACTTTGGAAGTTCTAAACAAAATTTCAAACACTGAATCCTCAAAGGGACTTGCGAGTACAAGTAGAGTCATAAGGCATAAGGTAATGTACTGAACAGCAGAATTGGTAAAGGGTCCACTGACGGGAAATCGAGATAGAAACCAAATATTCCTAGAAAAGTTCACTTTTCAAACTTAAAAAACACCAACAAGTCCAAGTGAGCACCATCAATACAAAAGCATAACTGTAACATGCCAACTCACTAAAACTGTGTTAGTAATAGCTGAACATAGTGAAACGATATGTTTCCTATCTACAGTATCCAAAAAATCAACCTATTCCATGGAACAGAATGGTGATCCTTCAAGACGGTCATGACTGTCAACCACTTAAATTGATCTCACTCAGAGCCCACATCAACACCCTTCTTTGCTAAGAATTCCTTTGCCTCCACAATATCCTGCATATACATCAATCTCAGACAAGTAAGAATAAGCTGAGGTATCGTCAGACAGCCAAAAAAAAGAATATCATTTGGCATGGATTTCTTTGTCATGATCTGTATGAAGATCCATGGGATGTACTGCAAAGACAGCTCAAGAAGTTTCCAAAGTTCCTCAGTTTAGTCATGGATAGATTAAGAAAAGAAATTTAGTCCCTATAGGACTAAAATAGCTAACCTGTTGCAGTAGTACAGCTTCTTGAGGACAAGTTGGGAAGAACATAAGTCCAAATCCAACCACAAAAAGGCCGTAGCATCCAAGAGCCACTACCAAGTAGATGGGAAGCTGAAACAGGAACAACCAAATTCATAAACAAACTACTAATCGCCTTGCACTGTCTTTTTTAAGATATTTACTAGCAAAAATCAGAGACACTGACCAACCAAGTATAACTTCGAGGAACAGTTGAGGTTTCAAGGAGAGCAATCCAGATAGCTGAGATTGCTACCAGTATTGCAGCAATCTTGAATATGTGCTTCATTTGGGAATGAGGTACTTTCCTGTCATAAATAACAAGGATGACAAACAAAACATAGCTGACACGATTACTTTTCCTAACCCACAAGCCGTTACACAGCTTAATTTTGGGCCATGTTCATCTGCTGCTGGTGGATCTAGTTGGACACGATACTGTAGATTGATTTAAGCTGGGCAAAATGCACAGACCTTTGAGAAGGCTACACTTCTGGAAGGGAACCGTAAATACTGGCACCTAGAGCATTACATTTTGCGATCCAGCAGCCTAAGGAATAGGTACAATAGATGAGTGGTGATCCTATGCACCTTTTGTTCAGCTATGCATGTGGATTATTGTGGGAGCCTTCATAATTTCGTGAACAGATCTAGGTCATTCAGCAGCATCAACAGAAGATGTGGTTTTGTGTTGGCAATTCTAAGCCAACTTCATGGACTCGAAGAGAGTGACCGTTTACCATAAACTCGACTCTGGATCTGTGCTTTGTCAAAATCAATGATAAATAGCGAATTTCAGCGATGAACAGTGCAAGATCAAATAGCCAAATAGCTTTTTAAGATTTTGGGAGCCCAGTTTCGCACAGCAGGCAGGGAAGATAAGGGGTGGGAATACCTGGTGGGTGCTCGCCGCCGGCGAAGAGACTGACCAAGGCCTCGGCACCTGGCGTAGGGCGGCGGCGGAGAAAGGCGTAGAGAGAGAGAGAGAGAGAGAGAGAGAGAGACGGGGACCGTGCCACCGTGGTGAAGGAGAACGGATGCGATGGCGGCGTACTGGAGGAGTGGAGGCCTGGAGGGGAGGGGGATTTTTTTTCTTTTTTTATTTTATTTAAACTGAGTTTAACGAGACGACCTGAAGTAAAAAAAAATCATTCAGATTTTAGCTTATTTTATTTTGAAAGAAGAACTATGTCAATCAGAGTAATAATTTCTAAACGAGCCATCTCAATTTAGGGAAGATCAGAAGATGCAGTTGTTTCCTTCTTTCTTCGGCTCTGAGCATGCCCAGTGTGCAATGCAAAGACGCTTAAAGAGGGAGAGAAATTATTATGAGGAGAGATTAGGATCCGGACGTTCGGACACGGCGTCAGTCCAGACGCTCGCATATGATAGTCTCGAGGCGCCTACGATGCAGCTTCATGCTTTGCGACTTCATGCTTCGCTTTGTCTCGTGTTTCGCGTCTGCTGCTCGTCCATGGATGCAGCTTCGTGTTCCGCGCCTGCTACCACGCCCATGGGTATAGTTCTGTGCTCTGTGTTCGCTGCCACGCCCACTTCGCTTTCCATGGACACGCGGGGACTGCTGCGCGCCTGCGCCTGAGGGGACCACATTTGCCTGTGTCCTCTTACCGTCCCTACTCATAAAACACTTGCAATATAAAAGCATTTGCTGCAATATACGTTCGAAACAGATGAAACATTTATACATACGCTCGCAACATATGTGTATGGACACTATAACATATGCAACTTCTAGATAAAACACTTACAACATATGAAATAGCTGAAACATTTGAAAACATACACTTGCAATGCATGTGTATAGCCAGTGCAACATATGCAATATCCAAAGAAAACACTTTGCAACATACGTGTATAGTCATTGCAATATATGCAATATCAAATCTACTTTTGCAACATCCATAAAACATATGAAACATACATCGGAAACGCATGAAACATACGGTTGCAAATATGTGTTCATCTACTCGCCGCCCCCGATGGACGCTCATTGATGTAGAGCTTGATGCCGTCACGGAGCTCAATGCCACGGTATGCACGGAAGTCGAACCTAGACGGTGCGCAGCACGAGTCCGGGAGAAAGGCGCGAGACATAAGCAGCGCGCGGTGTGAGGCTCGGGTGACGCGAGGCGAGAGCAGCGCAAGTCACAAGGCGCAGGTGGGGGCGCAAGGCACGAGGCACGACGTGCAGAGCACGTGAGGCGTGAGACGTGGGGGCAGGCAGGTCCGTCCCATTTAGCTGGACGAACGGCCGAACAGTTGCATTACCGATTATTATGTCATCACAAGCGTCCTCAATTTACAATGGAAGAAGCTCTTTTACAGGCGCTTGGTATGGTGGCGCTCGTCTTAAGCGTTTTTTTTTTTTTGGCTCCAATGCAGGCAGTTCTCTACTTTATCAACTTGCTCGGTCCGTGCTGTTAAAAAAAAAACTTGCTCAGTCCATTATGTACCAGGGAGTAGTGCTACTCTCTACCGCCCGACTCCACGAGATACAGCAAGACAGCTCCAAGCACCGGACGCCAAACAAAGCACCGCGCCCAGAAGCGCCTGGGATTGATCGGGTTGCCCTCCACCATGGCAAGCTCGGATAGAAACGGCTCGTAAGCGCCTGTACATGTAGGTGCGTTGTGCTGGCCCCCGCGTGATCACAAGACGTTAGAGATATTATATACTAACTCTGTGCCAAAATAGAAATTATTCTCGTTTTCTGAAAAGCTAGCTTTTTTTAACTTTAACTAATTATATATAAAAAAAATAATATTTATAATACATATTTAGTATCATTAGATAGAATCATTGAATATACTTTCATAATAAACATATTTAGAGATATAAATACTGCATGTATTTTTTATAAACTTAGTCAGAGTTGAGAAAGTTTGACCTACATGTATCTCATAGCAATTTTCTTTCTAGGACGGAGGGAGTACGTTATTATACACCTTTATCCGATTTTTAGTTAGACTAACACTCTTTTTAAGACGGCAGAGGATGTATTTGTTATGCTTAAGGCGGTTTATTCGGTTCTATAGGAATGCCCATAGGAATTATTTCAGCTGATCAAAGACTTTGGCCAAGTAATCTGGTTAGAAATCGTTCCAGGAAATGATTCCCTCAACCAAATGAGCCCTAAACGTTTTCTTCGCAGGTCTCCATAATCTCAATCTTAAACGCACCCCGTCACTACATATGGAGAACAAAATGCATGTTCCAATAAAACCTATCAAAAATGAATTTTCGAAAACTGATTCACATGACAAACAGAAAATATATTGTTTGGAAGCTAACATTTCAAAAATCCTTGCTTCCAAAATTTTAGCCTCTAGAAAGCGGTAAAATAGGTCAGTGTTCGGAACTAGCAGGTCCATTTCTTCTCAAGAAGATAAACTTTTGTGGGCAGCAGTTCCATGGCGCCTTTCCTTCTTGAAACGAGATTGATCTGGATCGAATCCACCTTCCTCTGCACCATAGACAGCCCATGAGGGCGTCATGGCCATGTAATCTCGGCTCTTGAAAGGCTTACCGCATGTCACCTGTATTGGCAAATGGATATCTATTGTCAGAGGGGATTATCTGCTTCGCTGTGCCACAATCTAGTTGTTCAGGAAGCTCACCAGTTCATGGAAACGATCATAATCTATCCAGGTATGCCATTTGCCGTTGATCTTGAACTTATCTACCTTTGCAAGTAGGACACAGCATGAATGAGCATGCTCACATGCTACTTCGTATACACCACCGCTTTTTGATGCCAAAACCTCAGAGAATTCCTTTACATCAGAGTGCCAAGGTACATTTTCCATTGTCAACTTTGAAGTCGCTGACCTGTATGCATCATCATGACATGTAACATGAGCAAACCAGCAACCAAAAGTTCAAGCCATAATCTGCATGCAAAAAAATAAAATGGCACTTACGAGCCACAATATGTTACACCCTTGATTTCAATGAAATCGGGCTGGCCAAGATCTAGCAGTTTCGCATATGCATCTATCTCTTCTGCATTCCAGCCTTTAACTAGTGTAAGTCGGTAAACCGTTCTTTGATCTTTTTCATGCAATGACTTGAGTGAATCCTAGTGAGGTGCCAAAGCAGATGACAAACAGAAATACAGTTAGTATTGGTAGATCTCACAGTCACAGTGAACATTTGAAATCTTCTAGATATATACCAGGAAACGCTCCCAGAAGTCTGTAAATAGTGGCCTATCAACAGCCTTCAAGCTCTCCTTTGTAGCTGCATCCACACTGACATACAGCTGCGAACATATTGATATTGTCAGTATTCTTTAGAAGTAGTTGCATTTTGAAATACAAAGATCTAGTACTTAGTGCAGTCATTCAGTCGATTGAGCGTATGACCTGAGTGATTGGTTTCAGTGCCTTAATCTTTTCAGGAAATTGAGCATTTGTAACCAGAAACGTAGATATGTGTCTTCGGTGTAGCTCATCCACAAGAGCATTTATCTCAGGGTACATTATTGGTTCACCAACCAGAGATAACGCACAATGTCTAGGTGACAGACCCTCTTCAAGTTTTTCTGGCTTTACTCCTGAAAATGCAAGAAGCAGCATTCTTAGCTAGTGCGGTCACATGATAATGTAGATCATACTAGAACTGAACAGTATCCATGTCAAAAACAGCAATGCCTAGGTTGGTTGATGTAAAACACAAGCATTACCAGGTTAAAATAATAATAATAATAATAAAAGCCTGCACATTATGATTCCTATAATCTCCTGTAAGCTGCTTCCTGTTAATGCAAGGAAAAAGTACAGGTACTTGGAATGATCATGGTCCAACCTGCCCTGAACTTATTATTTGGGCAGGGCAGTATGATATGCAGTGTATTGCTCAAGCAGTCACTCATGACCCATGTATTAACACATATAGGAGAATGAACGCACCTGGTACGCCTTTCATTTGCTTAACCATCTTAGTATGCTGGTCAATTGCAGCATTCACAATGTCAAGAGGGTCATCCATCTTCCATTTCCAACTCTTTCCAACAGGATTTGTGTGATGTCTCCAACAAAATACACATTTATTTGCACAAGCCAAACTTGGAGTTGCTTCCATGCATCTGCCAAATGATCATATAAACAGAAAGCAACAGTTAAGGCTGCCAACCACGTAGCATCATATGTTTCGACAAATACAATACCTAAGCAACAAATATTTAAGAACTGAGATTAATAACAGGACTAATTGCAAAGTGGATCCATCCAATTTACTAGTGCTACAAATACATTGTTGCATAATCAAAACTGCAAAAGGTTTCACCTGTGACTTTCTATGCCATAAAATGAGTGCTTATAACACCCTCCACGGCCTCGCAGCTGTGACTTAGTCCATCTACAAATCTTCACTCCACTATGAGAACCAATAATTTTGTAACCCTGGCACACACAGAGAGATGATAGATTAGTACAGTATCCAAAATATAGTAAAAGTGAAGAAAAGACACATAAATAATAAAATATAAGGCCTCCTGAGGCGCCGGTGCGTAGTGGAGTTCTAAAGCGGGCCGATAATGTAAAGAGCGGTAGAGGTCGACCTAAACTAACGTGGGACGAGTCCGTTAAGAGAGATCTTAAGGAGTGGAATATCCCCAAGGATTTAGCTATGGATAGGAGCGCTTGGAGTTTGGCAATCAACGTGCCTGAACCGTGACCCCTTTTTGTCTTGTGCCTTTTTTGTCCCTTTATGTGTCTCCCTGTTTTCTCGTCTCTTTTGGGTTTCATCTCTAGCCTACCCCAACTTGCTTGGGACAAAAGGCTATGTTGTTGTTGTTGTTGTTGTTGTTGTGAAGTACAGTAGAAGCATGCCTCCCACATCGCGTGAGGAAAACACAATTGCACAACAAAAACCACAGTGTTCACAAACAAAAGCCTGTATCACTATGAAATATCCTAAGGTTTAATAAGAAGCATCTAAATAATGTCAATTACCTGCTTTTTCAATATCATTATACTAAGGAAAACTAACTACTTTACAGAAAACTCTCTCCATTAGTGCTAGTAATATAGTTCGATGTTACTCCTAAAGGAAACTACTTCAGCAGTTATGGTTATTATTAACAATTTTCATCAATCCTTAAACTTGGTAAAAATAAAATTGCTCCAAACCAAAATTTTATGTGATCCGTCCCAGGAACATAACTGCATATAGATCACAAATGAAAAAATTGTTCGATATGCCAGCCACATAACTATATATAGATTGTGGACAAATCCAGTAGCCTTCCAACATAGAGTATGGTGGAGATTTCAACGTTCATGTACACTACAGCTCCTGCGGTCCAACTACAAATGTGCAATCCAGACCACGCATAATAAAATGTAAGAAATGCTCACTTGCTTCTCCAAACTCGTCCTAATGATTGGTGTGACCATGTCCTTTACACCGTTCTGCACTCCATTAGCTGGAACACCCTCCAAATTCCCATTCTTCCTCCTTGCCGGTGCTTTCCCAGCAATATCTTCCATGTCAACCTCCGCATCCACCATCTCCTCCTCATCGTCATCATCCCAATCCTCCCCTTCCAACTCCAACTCATCAAGCCCATTGCTTTTTTCATTAGCCCCATAACCAACCTCCTCGCCCTTCACCACCCTCAGCACCCTCCTACTCCACTCCTCGAACACCGCTTCGAGATCCCCGCCATCCATGTCGCCCTCCCCGAGAGGAACCACTTCAACGGCGCCGAGCGCGCGCAACCACCGCGAGAAGCTCCTCGCGGCGGCGTTGAAGGTCTCCCCATAGGCACGGGACCCAACCCCGAAGACGGCGAAGCTGAGACCGGAGAGGAGGAGCGCCCCCGCGCGGAAGTCAGCGGCGGATTCCTCAAGCCAGCGTGAAAGGAAGGCCGCAGAAGGGGGCGGCGCGCCGCCGTCGTGAGTGGGGATGACGATCAGGAGGAGCGGTACGGAGGGAAGGTCGTCGGGGTCGAACGTGGCAGCGTCGGTGGCGCGGACGGGGAAGCCGGCATCGGCGGTCAGTCGGGCGGAGAGACGCTCAGCGAGGGTTTTGGAGGTGCCGGTGGCAGAGGCGTAGAGAAGAGTAGGAGCGGCAGTGCGGGCGGGGGGCGGGGAGGGTTTGCGGCGGAGGCGGAGGGATTTGTAGAGGAAGAAGAGGGAGGAAGAGGAGAGGAGCACGAGGAGGGCGAGGTGGGAGGTGGTGGAGGCGGTGGACGCCGCCGGGAAGGGAGGCATCGCGGCGGTGGCGCGTGCGTAGTCGGACCGGTTCGGGCCTTTGGGTTTTGGGGGTTTTGGAACTTAAGCTTATTAGCTTTGGGCCTTGGTGGGCAGGGCCGTTTCCATGCTCGTCTTCAAAGAAACACTGAAACATCCTCAAAAAAGCCAAACTGGTATTACAGTCATCGTGCCAATTCAAGCTTGGGTGTTTGATTCATTGATTGTGTGCGGAACTATTGTGCAAAAGTTATTTGAGGTACAGTGATAATCCACTCATCCGTCAATTGTACCTAGTCATAAGGACCTAATGTTCCCTATCAGTCGCCCTGATTTCTGTAGAATCAGGATTTACTCTGCACTGAATATCACCATGCATCTAAATGATCATGTTCTGTCATGCGCATTTGTGAAGGTTCATTTGGTACAATACTTTTTTTTTCTGGTACAAAGTTAAGATCAGAAGTTTAGAACGGCTCAAACGAGAGAGCAAAATACACATTAGAAACTCTCTTGCTGTTTGCTCACAATTTACACTGCGAAAGTTCAGGTGTTGAATCTTTACAGATTGTTGCAACTTACAACACCACCAAACAGTTAATTCAGTGGCAATCTTTACATCTTGTTACATTTTCAAACAACAAGAAGCAATTTTGTAGCTCGTACAACCTTGTTTATCGAAAAGTCCTTTTCTCTGAACCTCTAGACCTGGTTGTCCTGGATGCTGCTTCAAAAGAATTGATCAATGTAACGCCGACCACAACCAACCATCGTACTGGGCTTAAACTGCCCGACAGAGATGTGGTGAGCATATTGTGATGAGTAACGAATGAACAAATATTGTACATCTACCCCAGATTCATAAAATGTTGGTATCACACAACCCGGGGAGATCTACAGCAGTATAGTGCAAAAACTGGTATGCTGGAGCCTTGTGATTCTGAGGTCAGCTTATGGACGCCATGTTGTTTTCTTTACAGACATGATACCCTCCTTGTCCTTTCTGAAGGTCATGACAATTTCCCAATGCAGTGATTTCAAGATTGTCTCCAATGGGTCAATGATCTCGAGTTTATCACGGATGATAGCCCAACCTCCAGGCCTCAAAATCCGGTCCATCTCAACAACAATTGAGAGAGGTTGCTTACATCTACAACACAAGAAAGGTCATATCAAGAGTTGCACTTGATTATAGTACAATGGCCTTTTTTTTCCTATGGTAACATAAATAAACCTCATCCCCAGATGTGACTTAGTTGGGTAATAAACAATTTATTGTCAAGTAATGTTGTGATCCAAGAAAAACATGTGATTCAGAAAAAAAATCATAATACCAGAACAAGACAATGATTCCCTATTTTGAGTGTGAAACCACACCAAATTATATGAAATCAGAGCAATGCTAGTCTTTTCGATGCCATACCTGATCTTCAGGCGTGAGAATAAATGGTCAGCATGTAAAAGATCATAGGACCTTGGATATGTACTAAATGGTTCACACCAATCATGATACACACCGATCAGGCCACGCTCATAGATTATGGGTAGGGTGTCTGCAGCATGCACAGGAACAACATTCATGATCCAAACCTTTTTAGATGCCAGTGCAGCTGCAAATCTGCAAGAAAACAATCATCAGCTGTTTCGATACATTTATTTTAACATTTTTAAAAAAATGTATTATGAAGTACAAATGTACAATGCAGGTTTTTAGAGAAATCCTATTTAGTATTAAGAATTAGAAAAGGAGATTTATTATACCCTCCAAATACAGCCCTCATATCCATTACGTTACGGATATTTGACCAGTCAATGCCCAATCCATCCAGATAGGATTTCTCAACAACAGCCTTCCAATGGTTATGATCAGAAGCCACCCTTGTTTGTGTGTCCCCAAGCCACTCAGGGAAACTCTCGAGCCTCTTGGGCCAATCCTCAGGCCAGTCGCTGCCTCTTTCTTCTATACCAACAGGTGCTTTGTGCAGGCAATGTTTGATATGAGTATACCTAAAAAGGCAAGGTCAACTTATTGGTGTATGAACCAAAAGTGAATTATCTGGGAAAACATTGGAGTAATCCTAGACCCAGCATAGTGATGTAGCCCAAGTATACATGATCCAACTCACCATGCACTAGCTTTGTTCTGCTCTTCCTTGCAAAATGGAGGATCTTTTTTTGCTCTCAGATCATATACCTCATTTGAGGCTGGTCGCTGAAATATCTTCACTCCAGCCTCGCTGACATCATCACTATTGTAAGCTATTGCATTCCAACAAAGCGCAGTCATTGAAGCTGATATTCCTGAAAAGGAAAAAAAAACAGAAACGGGGCCGTGAATAGGCAGAAAGAAACATGAACCAGTTTATAAGGGTTTTTTAAGATGCAGTTTATAATTTACAACAGCACAAGAACTAACACTTACTATAATTTACAAATGGCGTAAATACTTATGTTATTCTATCGTACCTTCTTCACTCTCCAGGTCAGCACTTTTGCTTGATATGATGAAGTATCCTCCTGGACGAAGAATTCTATTTATCTCTAGGAGAAGTTTTCCACCTAAACCAAAGAATACACAATGTCGTTCAACATGCAAGTAGATACTTGAATTATGATCTAAAGAAAGGAATGAAGCAACACATATGTACCATTAGAATGCCATGGTATATTGCAATCACCGCAGTGAATAGCATCAAATGCACCACTAGGGAAGGGTAATCTTCGCGATCCCAGACTGCCAACTGTTGCAGGGATGCCACGTTCAAGGGCAACTTGCGCAAGGTCTGTTCGGTCATTCGTAAGGCCTAAAGATAGTGTTATCACATCTTTCTCAAGTAGAGCAATCCCAAAGCCAGCGCTTTTGCATCCGACATCCAATATTATGCGTATATTTTTACCCCAGTCAATGTCAGGAGCCATCTGAATGACAAACAAAGTAATGAGCAGATTGTGTAATGCTAGTATAATATGTCTGAATGATTACTAAAACTAAACACATGTGTAGCTCAAAAATACAAATAAGATTCAATTCAAAAGTTCATTGTGCCTTTGCTGTTTTATATAGGAGAACTAAACCTTGGGGTTCATAACAATTTTCACTAGTGCACTGAGTGCAGTATCGACTTTTCTCAAGATGGTGCAGCCTTATAGCAATTACCATCCAGGAATCAGAACGTATCAAAAGAGAGAAAATACGAGAGAATTGAACATGATTTTCTGAGGTAGACACTCCAATGGTGAAGGCAATCAAAACATGTCACAACTAGCCATCAATCACATACCACGTGGCAAGTGGCATGGGCAATCCAAGAAGAGCATTAACTATGTTCAGTTGTGCAACTATTTCCATGTTCTCATTTCTAATCTCATACCTTCCCTAAAGATAAGTCCGACTTAATTACGCAATCCAGCAGACAATGTGCACAAACTATTTAAATGCCCTTTGATTCTTTCTGAATACAAGTAGCTCATGTCTGATCCAAATGTGAATATTTGACGATTACCTCATCAATTGATTCAACATAATGTCTTGCGCTACCTTTGAACTCCCATTCGTCTGGTGGGAACGTCAAGTACTCGCCGCTGTGGTTCAGCCAGTTGTGGCCCTTAACATAATTTGACAACCTAGGATGCCCAACATTCCCATACCAAACCTTCAAGGATCACGATTCACCACAAGAACAATCAGCAATAAATCAAATCGAAATTATTCATGTCCGATTATGATCAACTCATTTTCTTAAAGCATGAATTACCGTAAACTCCTGACCTTGTCCTTCCTCTCGGGCCATGGAGCAGGCTGTTTATACTCCTTGGGCAGTGACACCAAACACGTCACAGGAGACCTTGGGCAGCTGCGCTCATGGTGCCTCTGGCTCCCATCCCCATCGAAATCCACACATGGGATATAGTGGTAGCCGCTCTTGGCGCCGCAAAACTTCCAGTGGTAATGCGCACCCGGGCTGAACAAAGGCGGGAGCTTCCTCTTCTTACTTGGAGCCTTCCTCTTCGCTGCCTCGGGATCATCCTCCTCGCCGTCACCCTCACTGGGCTCGTCTTCCAATTCCAGCTGCGGCGGCTTCTCCTCGTCCTCCTCCGCAGGGGCCTTCCCCGAATTGTCCCCTTCCTGCTCGGGCATGGGCAGCTCCGCTTCCTGTTCCGGCTCCATCTCCATGTCTGGCTCCTGTTCCTGCTCCTGCTCCGGTTCCTTCTCCTTTGGCTCCGGGTCGGTTACCGGAGCCGGCTCGGAGTGATCGTCCTTCGCAGCGGCGGCATCTGGCGAGGCGGTGGCATTAGAGTGGTGAGGATGGGAATGGGATCCGGACGGAGCAGGGTGGCGCTTCTTGTGGCCGTGCGGGACGGGGCGGGGCTTCCGGTGAGCGTGCCCGCCGCCGCCGGCGGCGGTGCGATTGTGGGAGGCGGTTGGCGGTGCGGCAACTTCGGCTGCGAAGGAGGAGCGCTCGGTAGAGATCTGCTGGGAGGAGGAAGTCGGGGAGACGGAGGTCCAGATGATGGCGAAGGAGAGGCCAAGCGCGATGGCGATGCCGACCTTGGCGCCGAAGCCCAGCGCCGGGCGGCGGCGCCAGCAGCCCAGGAGCCCGGAAGAGGGGCGGCCGGGCGGACCGCGGGCCACCGTCATGCGGCGGCGGGCAGTGGGCTGGTGGGTTGGTGGGGCGAGGCTGTCGGTGCTAGTGGTTGGCGTGGACTCTGGAGGCGGAGCCGTGGAGGCGGGGAGAAGAGAAGAAGCAGAGCGTGGCAGCGGCAGTTGGGAGCGGGACTGCGGAGCAGATCAAGCCGGTAAGAGCAACTTGAACGGTTTTGCATTTTTTTTGTTTGGTAAAAGATGAAGTTTGCCAACTTTTAAATTAATATGGGAGGAGAGAAAAAGATTATCTCTAACGGTTTGGCAAAATTGACTTGCCAAAATCTAAAAAAAGGAAACCCGGCGACGCGGGAGGGAAGAGCGCATACGGGAGTAGCGTGCGAGATGGAATGCCAAGCCGATCGCGAGCTTGCATATATGCCAATCCATCCCAGGATTTTGCCAAGTTAACAAAAATGTAAAGCCCATTTGCCAAACTATTGGATAGGAGTTTTGTAGACTTTTTTGTAAAAACAGAAATGCAAAGCCCATTTGCAAAACTGTTGGAGTTGCTCTTAGAGCATCTTCCAGAGTTTACCAAATTAACTTCACATCCATCTATTTTTAGCAAACCAGAAAAAATTATGCTCCAACAGTTTAGCAAATTTTAGCAACTTGGCAAATCCCTCCTTCCACGCGCATATTTGCACGCTGAGCGCGAGCGCGTATCCGGCTTCGCGTGCGGGGCTCTTTGTTTCTTAGCGGGGCTCTTCATTCGCTTAGCGGGGCTCTTCGTTTCTTAGCGGGGCTCTTCGTTCGTTTAGCGGGCCTCTTCTTATTTTACCAAGTCCAAATGGTAAACTCTTGGAGAGAGTCTATTTTTTCACTTGTCATATATTTTAGCAAGTTGCCAAATCACAATATTTGCCAAGTAAATTTTGGTAAACTCTTGAAGATGCTTTTAGGACGTGTTTGGTTCCCTGCATCTGAGGAAACCAGGCCCCTGGGATGCAGGCAGCGGGTGTTTGGTATCCTGGCCTCCCTCCCGAGCCTGGCTGCGCTCGTGCAAAAGCCCCCTTTGGGCCTGGCTCCCGAGGAATGCTCGATTCGGGCGTTTTTCTTCAGCCTGGCTCGCTCCTGCATCCACGCGCGCGTGCGTGGCGATTTCGGCCGCAGGGAGATGGCGCGAAGATGCTAGGGTTACCTCCTCCGTTCCCGCCATTCACCACCTATATATCTCCCCTTCCGCCTCCACCCTCTCTTCTTCTTTGTCGCTCCCCGTCTGCGCTGCCGGTGAGTTTTTCGCCTCCTCTTCCTCTTCTCTTGTTCGCCGGTGTTCTAGATCGATTCGTGACGTGCTAATGCTTCCCCTCTCTCATGATTTGTTGAAGGTTGCGTGGATCTGACGGTTCTCGCAAGCAGGTGAGTTCTTCCCTTTTTTTCTCTATCTTTTCCATTCGATTTGGAAACCCTAGTTCACCATGTGTGGTTGATCTCACTGCAGGCACACCAGATCTGGTTTCTTGGCTGCTATTGAGGTATGGATCCGTGTTCCTGTTATTTTTCTTTTTTATTTTGCTGTAAAAGATCCTAACTTGTGTATGCTAATCCCCTGTGCTTTGGTGTTTCTTTGTAGATCTGACCTCCCTCATCTCCTCTTGTGGTTTTGCTGGTGCTCCTGCTTGTGGACGTGGGTATTTTGTACATCTTCTCCTCCTTTCTCCCTTCCTTGATTCTATAGCATGCGATAGATGGTTGTTCGTTCTTGGTTGCATGTTGTGGTTACTGAGTTTATGAGACAGTTCATGATGATGCTTACTGAGATTCTGAGCTTTTGTCGTGCCTGTGATGATTAAATTTTTTGAGCTATTGTCCATGCCTGTGATGATGAAATTTCTAGCAGACAACATAAACTTATATGTAGAGGAGCTCATGTCAATATAATTTGAAATTTTGGATGCCTGTGATGATGAAATTTCTAGCAGACAACATAAACTCATGTGTAGAGGTATGTGATAATCCTATGAGGTGGCCAATGATGCTTAGCAATCTTGTTCTTCATGTGTGTCATCAAATCGTGTGATGGTGACATGCCACCTAAGAACCAATCTGAGGTGGCATGTCATCTCACACGATTCCATGCCACCCATGATTATTTTTGTTCCAGCAATGATATTGAGTTCTTGAACCCTATGTTGATTGCTAATTGAGGCCTTGGTTTCATTTTTTTATTCCCCTATGCTTAATTTGTACTTGGCCTATGATGCAAACTTAACTAAGCAGTGAGGTGGTTGTTGTCTCTGATATTGAAAATGCAGTCTATCATTAGTTATGCTGTTTTTTCATGACATTCATCACATTTTCTAGCATCTCCACAGGATAGCAACACTTGGGTCAGACTCAAGGTGATGGCATACAGCGGATGATCTAGAGAATGTCATGGGTGCCATGTCTTGGTTATTTGTACTTGTCATGGATGATCTTTGGTTTCTGTTCTTCTCATTTGTTAGGCAGCCACCTGTGACATGAGTCTAACAGTTAATCAATGAGCTGAGGCCAACATTCTTCATTGCCTAGCTACACAGTCTTAGTTTGCCTAACTATTGGTCATGTCTATGATGATGCTTTTTAATTTTCTGAGCTATTGCCCATAGTCTGTGATGACGTTTTTCTATTTTCTGAGCTATTGCCCCATAGTCTGTGATGATGTTGTTTAACGTTCTGAGCTATTGCCATAGTCTGTGATGATGCTGCTTTATTTTCTGAGCTATTGCCCATATTCTGTGATGATGGTTTGTTATTTACTGAGTTATTGCCCTTTGTCTGTGTTGATGGTTTCTTATTTACTGAGTTTTGTCCTAGACTGTGGTGATGACTGTTGTATTATTAGCTAGTGTCCATTTCTGGTAAAATTAACTGAATTATCATTAAAATCCATTCAATTTCTAGATGGACTTCTTACAAAAGAGAAGAATGCTTATTGCTCGTGCTGGTACTCTCATCACTGCCATGTATGCCTTGCTGTTTGCCAGACTTAGAGTGCTGCAGTCTCAGAGGCCTCAGGTGTAGGGTCGAGATGGCGGACTAGAGGGGGGGTGAATAGTCCTTTCTAAAACTTAAACGCGTTGGCTAACCAAAACAAATGCGGAATTAAACTTATCGGTCTAGCCAAGACTACACCCCTCTATCTAAGTTCACAAGCACCTCACAAAGATCCTAATTAAGCAACTAAGGTGCTTTCCTTAGCAAGAGCTCTCCTATTTAACTCTAGAGCAAGGTCACACAAACCTATGCACTAGTACTTTGCAAGCAAGAGGAAACTCCTACACAATTCTAGTAAGCAAAGCGCACAAAGCCTAAGCTCACTAGCAAAGCTCAATAACAAGGCTACACAAGTCAAATTAGAGAGCGCAAACTACTTAGCTACACAAACTAAGCAATGTGACTAACAAGGTTACACAAACCGAATTAGCCACGCAAAGGGGAAGCTTCTAGCTACACAAGCAAGAAGACAACTAGCAAGCTACACAAGCAAACTAGTTAAGAGAGCAACTACACAAGCACAAGTATATATGAAAGTAAATACAAGCTTGTGTTACACGAAGGCAAACCACCGAGAAGAGTAGACGATGTTGACACGGTGATTTTCTCCCGAGGTTCACTTGGTTGCCACCAAGCTACGTCCCCGTTGTGTCGACCAACACTTAGATGGTTCCCCGGTGTGACCCTCAAATCACTTGCCCCTCAAGGCACGCCCCGCAAGGCACCGCAAGACACCACTCTCAAGTGAGGTAGCTCAATGACACGCTCAACTAGAGTTGCTCTTCGCGATCCCCGCGGGGTGAGCACAATCCCCCTCACAAAGCTTCTCCGGAGCCTCGCACAATCTTCTTGCGAGCTTCGACGGAGCCACAAGCCACCAAGCCGTCTAGGAGGTGGCAACCTCCAAGAGTAACAAGCACCACCGGCTTGCAACACGATCACCTAGTGCCACTCGATGCAATCTCTCAAGGCAACGCACTAGAATCGCTCTCTCACTCGATCAGATGAACACTATCAAGCATGAGTGAGTTAGAGGGCTTCCAAGCACTACCACATAAGCCACCAAGGCCAAAGTGTGCTCAGCTACCAGCCAAGGCCGGCCACAAGGTCTATTTATAACCCCACAGTCAAATAGAGCCGTTACCCCTTCACTGGGCGTTTTTCGGGACCACCGGACGCGCCGGTCGTAACAGACCGGACGCGCTCAACCGCGTCCGGTGCCCCAGCGATTTCAAATTCGTCCGTTAGAACCTCCAACGGTCACTGCGCGCCAACGGTCAAACGAGCGACCGGACGCGCTGCTGCGAACCACCGGACGCTCCGGTGCGCACAGCACCCGCGCCCGCGAAGACAAGACCGGACGCGCTCCTCGCAACCACCGGACGCCACAGTACCCGCGTCCGGTGCGAGTCCAGTAAGCTCCCTGGACCACCGGACGCGTCCGATGGTGAGGGACCGGACGCGCACCGCGTCCGAAGACTTCGTGACTCGCTGTTCGCCAGACCGGACGCGCCGGTCCCGTGGGTCACCGGACGCGCCGGTGTCAAACCCTAGCTCGCGCGCCAGACCCTGACGCTGTACTGACCGGACGCGCTGGTCGAAACTGACCGCGTCCGGTGCAGCGTCCGGTGCTGCGTCCGATGCCTTCCGTGACCGCGTTCGCCTCCGTTTCTTTTCCGACTTCCGGCGCAATAGAAAATAGGCATTTCACTTTTCCAAAAAACGCCGAATCCCGCCTCGCAAGCTCGGCGGGAGGGAGAGAGAAACCCAAACCCTCTCTACCGCTCAAACTCCACCGCCTTCGCAAATGTGCCAACACCAACAAGTGAACACCACCTTGTGCACGTGTGTTAGCATTTTCACAAACATTTTCTTCGAAGGAATTAGGCACTCAACTTGCCTCGCCACTCGATCCTAACACGTATGCAAAGTTAGATCGCTCAAGTGGCACTAGATGACCGATATGCAAACAAGTTTGCCCCTCTTGTGTCACACTCCAATTAAAGGACAATATAGAGTGCATACATCTTATGTGCGCCCCAGGAATAGTCGCACACATAAGCCGACAAATTAACAGAAGTATCATCACTGAGTACATACATAACGTTATTACATCACTTAGTTCTTACATAAACAAACGGTAAGATAAATAGTATCTCTCGGGCGTACTGTCTGATCCACAGGGAAGGACGACTGGTTGACCCAAACCTAGAAATCCTCCGGGAAGTCCTTCCCTGTGGATCAGACAGTACGCCCGAGAGATACTATTTATCTTACCGTTTGTTTATGTAAGAACTAAGTGATGTAATAACGTTATGTATGTACTCAGTGATGATACTTCTGTTAATTTGTCGGCTTATGTGTGCGACTATTCCTGGGGCGCACATAAGATGTATGCACTCTATATTGTCCTTTAATTGGAGTGTGACAAATTGGTATCAGAGCTGTGTCGACTGTAGGACGCAAACCTAGGTAGAAATGGCCGTTTCTAGGAGATTGACTTTATTTATATATCTGCTACTACCTTACTCTTGATATTTTCTTAAAAATTTTATGCTCTATTCTTTATTTTATTGCATAAAATATTGACTCTGATAATATTTTATATCAAAACTATAGATGCCTCGTCTCAGTGCCGCTGCCTACGTCGCCCAGTTCGTTCCAGCAGCACCTGCTCCACCAGCACCACCAGCAGTACCACCAGTGGAGCCTGAGGTCGTCCACGTCACTGACGAGGAGGAGGAGGAACCCATGGAGGAGGAGGCATTTTCAGATGCCTCATCTGATGGATCCGCTTCGACTCCCGTGGCTGCACCCATTCCACATGTGGATGCACCAGTCCCCGCTGCTACACCTCCACCAGCATCACAGGCTGCTTCTGCACCAACCCCAGTGCCCTCCCCAGCTGCATCAGAGGAGCCAGAAGAGATAGGATGGTCCACCAGGAACAAGTTTAAGGAAGCTCCCGAAGATGCCCACTACCACAACCTCCTCACCACCATGCTAGCTGAGTACTATCCAGAGTTTGCTGCCTCTGTGAAGTACTACTGTGCGGAGCACACACATCCAGTGGAGGCGACGTACTGGAAGACCAATGTGATCGTCACCGCCTGGAACAACACCGACCAATCCCAGGATATTGTGACCACCCACAGCCACCGAGCCAGGCGTGCCAGTGTTTATGACAGCATGGAAGATGCTGCGCAGGCGGCGTACCTGCACTATCATGGCAGGCGTTTTGAGGATATGCAGAACAACCGCTACCGGTATCTTCCACGCTATGACCCGAGGCTGAAGACATGGGCAGTGTTGGCTCCTCCAGCTTCTGATCCCACCTTGGACACCACAGTGAGGCACCTCAGCGCCATGCAGGAAGTCAACGAAGCACTCAGGGAAGAGCTTCGTGCAGCGCAAAAATCTGAAAAGCGCCTTCAGAACCAGATAGATGAGATGGCCGTTCAGCTAGGACAGCCCACCACTTATAAGAAGAAGGCCAGGGTGTTCACCATGGTGGATCGCGCTCCTTAGATGTTGCAGCCCTGTCTAGCTAGATGCGTCTTAGAGTCGAGAGTCGTGTCAAGTTCGTGTTTGTTTTGTGAACTTTTCGTTGTATCGTTGGTTGTGTTGATGAACTTGGTTGATTTGGAGTTTGTTTGATTGTTGGAACAGTGTGGGCTTGTCCACATGTTCTTTTTATTAAAACCTTAAGTTAGTGTTTGATTAACTTAGTTGGGGTTAATTTCTGTTTTACTGCTGTGCTGTTTCTCAGAGCAGTCTGCAATGTTTGCCTCATATCTCTGAATCTCTACGTCCAAAAATTATGAAATTTTTGTGGGAAGAACTAGACCTGTGTACCTTTCATTTCCCACTGGAATCACCTCATTATCAATTCGGAATTGGGAGATATGCCCGCTGCAACCTGGCAAGTCTGTGCAGTCTGTAACCTAAAACAGAAATTGTTTAGCTCAGTTTTTGATGATGTTGCTGTCTGTATCAGTGAAAACGTTCTATACAAAAGTTGTAGCAGACTCTCTAAGCTTTCCAACGATGTATGCCACGCCTATTTTGGATTTCTGGAACTCGAGTTACACTCCAGTTTTCGGTCTGCTATTGTAGACGCTCGTCCAGAAATTTTCAGTTATGTTATTTACCTTTTGTAAATAATTTGTAAAATATTTGGGAGATCTCTAAAGTTTGCACATTTGCTTGGAAACAGATGGCCGCCAGAGGAGGACGCGGTCGAGGCCGTGGCCGTGGTCGTGGACACGGAGCTTTGGTGGACCCACCTCCGCCACCACCGGTGACCATTGAGCAGTTGATGGCCATGCAAGCGCAGCTCATGCAGACCGTGATGGACCGTCTTGGTGAGCAACCCGCAGGAGCACCCCCACCAGTGCAGGTCCGTGACAAGCGTGGTGAGTTTCTGAAAGGACGCCCACCTGTGTTCACACACGCCTCTGAACCTATGGAGGCGGATGACTGGCTGAGAGCTGTGGAAAAGCAGCTGAATATTGCTCAGTGCAACGACTTGGAGAAAGTCTTGTACGCCTCAGGCCAACTCCAAGGAGCTGCTCAGGATTGGTGGGAGTCATTCCAGTATGGACGTCCAGAGAATGCTCCAGAGGTCACATGGAAAGAGTTCACAGAGAACTTCAGGTCCTATCATATTCCAGAGGGACTTATTGAGCTGAAGCAAGAGGAGTTCCGGGCTCTCAAGCAAGGGTCCATGTCAGTGGCGGAATACCGCGACAAGTTTGCACAATTGTCGCGATATGCCCCGGCTGAAGTGGCTAGGGATTCTGACAAACAGCGCCGATTTCTGAAGGGGCTGTATGATGGACTCCAACTGCAGCTGATGTCCAACAAATATGCCAGTTTCCAGGAGTTGGTGGACCGCGCAATTGTAATTGATAACAAGCGTAAGGAAATGGACCTCAAGAAGAGGAAGCTCCAGGGACAGGCATCGGGTAGCAACACTCGCCCGCGAGCCTTCCCGCAGCAAGGTTTTCCGCAGAGGAACCAAGGGCCACCCAACCAATGGAACAAGGGCCAGTACCTCCAGAGGAACCAGTACCAGCAGCGTCCCCAGTACCCACCGCAGTTGGGTAATCAGAGTCAGCAGCGCCCCCAGCAACAGCAAGCTAGCAACCAGGCACCACGTCCGGGAGTGCCCAACAATGCCCCAATCAAGAGTGGCACCCCAGGCAACCCCAATGCCTGCTACAACTGTGGAGAGGTGGGACACTATTCGTACCAGTGCCCGAAGAAGCAGAACCGGCAGGCCCCGCAGAACCAGCAGAACAACCAGAGATCCAACGCTCGACCTCCGTTCACTGGCAAGGTGAACCATGTGTCGTCGGAATCAGCTCAGGAGGCGCCTGAGGTTATGCTGGGTACGTTTAGCGTCAACTCCATCTCCGCTACCGTACTTTTTGATTCCGGTGCCTCGCATTCTTTCATATCCCAAGCTTTTGTTAGAATGCATAGCATACCCCTGTGTGCCATGAAGGATCCCATGCTAGTTAATTCACCGGGGGGTAGCATGCCAGCAAATTATTGGAGCCCTTCTACTAATATATTCTTAAGGGGGGTAGCTTTCAAGGTAAATCCAATTGTCCTGAGAACCGCTGGAATTGACCTCATCCTGGGAATGGATTGGATGAAGCAACATAGAGCAGTGATACAATATCAGGAGAAATCTGTGGTTGTGACATCTCCAAGTGGTGATAGAATTTGTGTTGAAGTGGAAGTGCAAGCTCAACCTACCGCCACCGTCAATCAGCTGAGCGATGTTGCTAACCAGGAGGACCAGGTGGTGGATGAATTTCCGGACGTGTTCCCCGATGAATTGCCAGGTATGCCACCCGATCGCGACATCGAATTCCTTATCGAGCTTTTACCTGGAACTGCACCCATAGCTAAGAGGCCATATAGAATGGGGGTAAATGAATTAGAAGAACTAAAGAAACAAATTAAGGAATTGCAAGAGAAAGGATTTATTCGTCCTAGTTCTTCGCCTTGGGGAGCACCTGTTATATTTGTGGATAAGAAAGATGGCACACGGAGGATGTGTGTCGATTATAGGTCCCTTAATGAAGTCACCATCAAGAACAAATACCCACTCCCTAGAATTGATGATTTATTTGATCAGCTGAAAGGTGCTTGTGTGTTCTCAAAAATCGACCTCCGTTCTGGATATCACCAACTAAAAATTCGTGCGTCTGACATACCCAAGACAGCATTTACTACCAGATATGGCCTTTATGAGTACACAGTGATGTCTTTTGGACTGACTAATGCACCTGCATACTTTATGTACCTAATGAACAAAGTATTCATGGAGTACTTGGATAAGTTTGTAGTGGTATTCATAGATGATATCCTAGTATTCTCCAAGAATGAAGAGGAACATGCCAAACACTTAAGGTTAGTCTTACAAAAACTCAGGGAACATAAATTGTATGCAAAGAGGAGCAAATGTGAGTTCTGGCTGAAAGAAGTATCTTTTCTGGGACATGTGGTCTCTAACGGTGGAATAGCCGTAGATCCCAGTAAAGTGCAAGATGTGCTGAATTGGAAAGCCCCAGTCAATGCTAGTGAAATCCGTAGCTTTTTGGGTTTGGCTGGATATTATAGAAGATTTATTGAAGGGTTCTCTAAGCTAGCCAAGCCTATGACAGCCCTATTAGAGAAGAATGCCAAATTTGTTTGGTCAGACAAATGTCAAGCTAACTTTGAGGAGTTAAAGAAAAGGTTGACAACAGCCCCGGTGTTGACCCTACCTGATTTAAGTAAGAGTTTCTCTATTTATTGTGATGCATCTCGCCTAGGCCTTGGATGTGTGCTTATGCAAGAAGGAAAGGTTGTGGCCTATGCATCCAGGCAATTGAGAAAGCATGAACTGAATTACCCAACCCATGACTTGGAATTAGCCGCAGTTGTCCATGCTCTAAAAATCTGGAGGCATTATTTGATCGGACATAAGTGTGACATCTACACTGACCACAAGAGTTTAAAATATATTTTTACTCAGTCCGAGTTGAACTTAAGGCAACGTCGTTGGCTGGAGTTAATTAAAGATTATGATCTGGAAGTGCATTATCATCCTGGAAAGGCAAATGTTGTTGCCGATGCACTTAGCCGGAAAAGCTATGCCAACGGACTTCAGTTGACATTTATACCAGCAGAGTTGCGAACTGAAATAGAACATCTCAACTTGGGTTTTGTCAATAATGTAGTAGAATTGACTATAGAACCTACATTGGAGCAAGAGATACGTAAAGGTCAGTTGGAGGATGAGAAATTGAAAGAGATTGCTGAGCAGGTAGTGGTTGGAAAGGCACCAGGTTTCCGGTTGGATGAGAATGGTACTCTATGGTTTGGAAAAATGATATGTGTACCTGAAGTGAAAGTCATCCGTGATATGATTCTGCGAGAGGCACATGATTCTGCATATTCTATACACCCTGGAAGCACCAAGATGTATTTGGACCTCAAAGAGAAGTATTGGTGGTATGGTTTGAAACGGGATGTGGCTGAGTATGTGGCCATATGTGATACTTGTCAAAGGGTGAAAGCTGAGCACCAAAGGCCTGCAGGATTGTTGCAACCAATGAAAATACCAGAGTGGAAATGGGAAGAAGTTGGTATGGACTTCATTACTGGATTGCCTCGCACTCAACAAGGATATGATTCGATCTGGGTAATAGTGGATCGACTTACTAAGGTAGCCCACTTCTTGCCAGTCAAAACCACTTATAGTGGTGCAAAGCTAGCGGAATTGTATATGGAGAGAATAGTATGTCTACATGGAGTTCCAAAGAAGATCGTATCTGACCGAGGAACTCAGTTTACATCACATTTTTGGCGTAAGGTACACAGTGCTTTGGGAACCAAGTTAAATTTCAGTTCGGCATATCACCCCCAAACTGATGGGCAGACCGAAAGGACCAATCAAATCTTGGAAGATATGTTGAGAGCTTGTGCCTTACAGTATGGTACTAGTTGGGATAAGAGTTTGTCATATGCTGAGTTTTCATACAACAACAGTCACCAGAAAAGCCTCAAGATGGCGCCATTCGAAGCTTTATATGGACGAAAGTGTAGAACACCTCTATTCTGGAATCAGGCAGGTGAGACCCAAGTGTTTGGACCTGATGTCCTACGCAATGCAGAAGAACAAGTGAGGATGATCAGGGATAATTTGAGAATAGCACAGTCTAGACAGAAAAGCTATGCTGATGTCAGAAGGAGAGAATTGAGTTTCAAAGTAGGTGACTATGTGTATTTGAAAGTGTCACCAATGAGAAATGTGAGAAGATTCAATATGAAGGGCAAGTTAGCACCGAGATATGTAGGACCTTTCAAGATTCTGGAGAGACGTGGAGAAGTGGCTTATCAATTGGAATTGCCAGAAAGTTTAGCAGGTGTGCATGATGTGTTCCATGTTTCACAATTGAAAAAGTGTTTACGGGTACCAGAAGAGCAGATTCCCTTGGAGGAGCTTACTGTTAAAGAAGATCTCACGTATGAGGAATATCCGGTAAAGATTCTTGAAACTGCAGAAAGAGTTACCAGGAGTCGCACTATAAAGATGTGCAGAGTGCAATGGAATCGTTATTCAGAAGATGAATCTACGTGGGAAAGAGAAGAAGATCTGAGAAAGTCTTATCCACAGCTTTTTGAGTAAGCATCATCCAATCTCGAGGACGAGATTCTTTTAAGGGGGGTAGAATTGTAACACCCTAAGATTTTGTTTTGTTTTAAAATAGCTAAATATGAATTAATTAGTTATGTGTGTGTGTGCATTTAAATATAGAGAATAATAAATTTTGTGAAATTAAAATTTACCATAAGGCTAATCATTTATTTTTGCACTCATGCTGTTGCACAAGTATTTTTGTGATGAGTGGTTTTGGTAAATTTTTGAAAGGATTTGAAAATCAATTGGAAATGTGAATTGAAAATCAAATTAGAAAAAGGAAAATTCTTTTCTTTTTCCTTCTGGCCCGATCGGCCGTTCGGCCTGCTTACCGACGGCCCGCTCCCTCTCCCCCTTCTCCTCTTGGGCCGCGGCCCAGCCCGTCTCGGCCTGCTGTTGCCGCCCACTCCCCCGCAGACGCTGACCGCCCGGTCCCGCTCGTCAGTTGCGTCTTCTCCCCAACCGCCTCCTCCGCGTCGCACGGTCACGGCGCAACCGTCGCCCGCGCCCACTTCCTCCCACGTCGTGGGAGCCTCCCCCCTCGCACCCGGCCTTCAAAAAGGGAGCCGGACCCCTTCACCGCCTCCCCTGCTACCTTTTTCCGCTCCCAACCCACTCGCTTGAGCAACCGAAGCACCGCCGCGGCGATCCACCGGAGCACCGTCCGCCCCATCCCGTCGGTCTTCGCCCCGAGCTGCCTCGACTCCGGTTGTCCGCTCGGTGAGCACCCCCATGTTCCCCTCTTTCTCCCCGTCCCTCTCCCGTGGCGTTTGGTGGTCTCTAGGGCCGTCCGATGTGAGCTCCGGCGAGCTCTTTGATGGCCGGCCATGGCGGGTGGCCCTCGCGCCTTTCCCCGGCCGCGTTTGTGGCAAAAATGGAACCCTCATCCCCTCCGCATCCTCCCTGTGCTTTTGGTTTGGCAAATGGAGCCCGGGAGTGCCCGGCCGAGCAGCTCCGGCGAGCCCCATGGCGGCGCCGCCGTCTTCTTCCTGGAGTCCGGCGGCCGGCCTCTCCCTTTCCTCCCCCCCTTTCTTTCCTAGCCCTTCATCTCTTGATCAACGGCTGTGGGCAGCCGATACCCCTTCGGGGTAGATTTTGCTAAAGAGACCCCGCATTTTTCATTTATTAAACCGCAGTCCTCGGCCAGATAGGAATTTCCCGAATTTATTTTATTTTAATTCCGAAATGTTTTCAGTTTATTTACAGAATTGCCACTGCAGTAAAACGTGTATAAAATCGTCGTTTTAGCTCCGATTCGACCCGTTCAACTTGCGTTAGATTCGTAATTTCATAATCTACACAATAGTGCTACTGTTAGACCTGTTAATAGCTTTTGAATTTCTCAAATAAACCTAGTTAATAGCTAGCTTCTAGAATAGTAAATGTCTCGTAACTTATGCGTTGTAGCTCCGATTTTCGTGCAATTCGCGTCAATGTGATCGTAGCGAGACGTAGATGATTTTGGTAAACATTTTATTCAGATTTATTTATTGATGGTGTACTGTTCTAATAGTAGCTATGTTTTGCTTGTATGTCTGCTCCGATTTGCGTGTTGTACTCCGTGTCGTACGAGTTCAGACGGTGAGGAGTACGTCGGAAATCCGGACGCGTACGAGGATCAGCAGGACCAGCAGCAGTTCGTGAACCAAGGCAAGTATAGAATGGGCCTACCTTGTTGTCCTATTCATTATATAACATACTCATTATGCATGTGTCTAATATTGCTCGACTATAAGGACTTTCTAGCAAATTGATGACCTGTACCTTGATTCCTATGGGGATTATTTGCATTTGGGTAGAAAGCTAGTGCTCTAACTAAACATGATCTACACATTGATTAATGGAAACAACGGATAATCATGATGATAGTAGTGGAACTAAAGGGTGATGGTGCAAATGATGTTGATCATGTTGCCCTAAACCCTCCGTAAGGACTTATCTGTAGGGCAAAAGCTGGGACTTACAGTGCAACCGTGGGAGTTAAATGGCTCTGACTTTAGCTCAGTAGTAGGATCTTTTCTAACTTGTTAGAGGTTACCCGAAAGGGCGCAAGAGGGGCTTGCCACGTTGGGTATAGAACTGCCTCTGTTCAGATGTGTATAGCCTGCGGGAATTGTGCCATCGAAAGGGGGGTTCTCTATATCTGCCTGCCGAGGAAACCTAGCGGCCCTAACTGGTTAGAAGAGGCCTATGGAAGGCTTCATAGTGTACCCTGCCTGCTCACCTTGGAAGTGTTAGGGGGTCGACGGGCCCCGGGCATATGGGTAACACGACTCACGGGTAAAGATGCACAACCTCTGCAGAGTGTTTAAACTGTTATAACAGCCGTGCTCACGGACACGAGCGGCCCGGAAAACTCACAGAATAAATGGTTACTTGATACGTATTGAACCATGATGATGAGATCACACTGATGCTTTCTCTTCTTAAATCTAGTAGTGGATCATGTGGGGTAAATGGGAGCTTGAGCATAATTTAATAATGATTAATAATGAAATGTTGATCTACTAAAAATGCTAACTGCAGTCAACCGCGTCTAACCTTTTTGAGCCTCATGAATCCTCATACTATACTTGCGGAGTACGAATGTACTCACACTTGTTGCTATATTGTTTTTGGGTAAAATCCCGGATGGGTAACAGATGACAGTTTCTACGAGGACTTCCCGGAGGATTTCTAGGTTTGGGTCAACCAGTCGTCCTTCCCTGTGGATCAGACACTACGCCTGAGAGATGTTATTTATCTTTCCGTTTGTTTATGTACGAACTATGTGATGTAATAACGTTATGTATGTACTCAGTGATGATACTTCTGTTAATTTGTCGGCTTATGTGTGCGACTATTCCTGGGGCGCACATAAGATGTATGCACTCTATATTGTCCTTTAATTGGAGTGTGACATCTTGATAGTACGGCCATCTATCCTAAACCCGGTCATCAACTTCTCTACACACCTATGACCGGTGAAATGGAAATGCCCTAGGTTATACCTTTGCCTTGCGCATTCCACTCCATCTCCTCCGATATTGATGCAACACATGCACCAACCATATCACAAATGATATGATCCACTTCATATCATCATGTGACCTTGGTCCATCGATCTTGACCTCACTTGCTCTTCACCGTTGCGTCGGTCCATCGGCGCCAAGTCTTGCTCAAGCTTCACCGCCTCACGGTCCATCGCTCCAAAGCTTCCGACTTGCCCTTCACACTTGCAACCGGTCCGTCGAGCCAAGCCTCATCTTGATCTTTTGCCACCTTGGTCACATGACTCCATGTCATGTCTCATATGCAATGAGCTCCTTCATGACACCATTACCTGTGGACTAATTTCCTGTGTATCTCACATAACCACATATTAGTCCACCTAAGTTGTCATTCAATTACCAAAACCAAACAAGGACCTTTCATCAGGTCAGTTATGGGCCAATGAGCATTAGAGATGAGGAGCGGCAAAGGAACCTTAACTTGATGTACAACTATAATGACATAGAGTGTGTGAACATGCTTCGCATGAGAAGGAAGCCATTTTTTAGTTTGAGCAACTTGCTTAGGGATAGAAAACTGCTTGCAGACAACATTAACTCTTGTGTTGAAGAGCAAGTAGCCATGTTTCTCCACATTGTTGGTCATAAACAACGATTTAGAGTTGTAAAGAACAACTGGAGAAGGTCCATAGAGACTGCCCACCGCCATTTCAAGGATGTGTTGTATGCTATTGGAGAACTTAGGAAAGAGATGATTAGGCCACCAAGCAATGAGACACTAGTTAAGATTAGCAGCTGCCATAGATAGTATCCTTATTGGAAGGTAAATAGACTGTTATTTTGTGATTAGGCTGCTGTTGCATTAGGTATCAGTGAATTTACTATCAAATTTTGGATTCCATGTAGGAATGTGTTGGGGTCATTGATGGGACTCATGTTTTTGCTAAAGTTCCATTGAAGATGCAAGCTGCATTTAGGAGTAGAAAGAATGCCCTCACGCAGAATGTACTAGCTGCAGTTAGCTTTGACCTTAAGTTTGTTTATGTCTTGGCTGGGTGGGAGGAGTCAGCACATGATGCCACCATTCTTGCTGATGCATTGCAGAGATTTGATGGGTTAAGGGTTCCACCAGGTAACTAAAACAAATATACACATATCCAATTCATGTAAGTTTACCATGATGAGACTAATATACACACAGCCAATTCATGTAAGTTCACCTTGATGAAACTAATTGAACTCCATATTTATTTTAGGCAAGTTCTTCTTAGTTGATGCTGGATATGCTTGTCGGCCTGGTTTTCTTTCTCCTTATCGAGGCACTAGGTACCATCTAAAAGAATATGGCAATAGGAACTGCCCCACCACCACAAAAGAGTTGTTTAATTTGAGGCACTCTAGTTTGAGAGTGTCTGTAGAAAGAGCATTTGGGTCTTTGAAGAATCGCTTTCGCATTATTGACACCAACAAACCATTCCATCCATTGAAGACACAAATCAAGTTAGTGCTTGCATATTGTATATTACACAACTGGATCCTTAGTTTTGGGGTTGATGAGGTAGTTCCTAAAGAGTTTTCCTGGATCCCAAATAAACCCAATCATCAGGCCCCCACCTAAAATCGAAACATGAAGGAAGATGAAGATGCCGACCATATCATCTCTGCCTGTGAGTTTGCTCGTCAATTTTGGCTGAGAATCGCATGGAACCCAGATGATATTCACTGTGTCGAGAGCCTGTGACCCCCCCCCCCCCCCCCCCCCGCGCGCGCCTCAGACACCCGAGAGAGCTACATCGATTTGGATCCTTCTCTGCTGCTGGGAATTGTGGAAGCACCGACACGATGTGGTGTTCCGAGGCCTCCTCCCTAGCGTGGACAGATTGGTCATGGCATGCAAGACCTCGGCACAACTTTGGCAGTGCCGCTTTCCTAGAAACGCTCCTCTGTTGTATGAGTTCTAGAGCTCAATAGTTTGGATGTAATGTAACCTCTTTCTCCCTTGATTCATGTACCGTGCTCTTGTAATTGGCGCCACACCTAAACCCGGGCTACAGCCCTCCACTCACCAGGCTTGTCTGGAATAAGTGGTAATATAATCAGGTGGGGACTCATCGTCCCCCATTGTTGTTGCTCAAAAAAAAATCAAAACATTTTATCTGTGTGATTGAATCAGTTTCTTGCTGGCAAAATCACTTAGGCTTGGTGCGCGCAGGAAGTAGCCGCCACTCCGCCAGGATGGAATCAATTTGTTGCAACGTCGCTAGTTTTGCTCTGTGTTTCTGTTCGGTTGAGTAATCTGTAATCAGAGAGGGGGAACGGATGTGCATGCCATTTGTCTCGTCAGGGACACGGCCGGCGACGGCGAGTCACTGAGCGAGTACGACTGGCCACCAACAACAGCGTGGATGGGTGATCTCAGGAACGCTTATGTTTGATCGACCGTATCCGCTGGCTGAAGACGGATATCTTGGCGCGCAATAGCTGAGAATTTGCATTGGCCAGAGCTGAAATATTTGTCCCAGCTCTGCGCCTCTCTACCACAGCCAGTCAGCCACAGGGCGCAATAGCTACGCGGCCGGTCGTAGAGCCCAGAGCTCGAGCTGCGGACGGATCGGAAGGTCCGGCGCAGGCCCCTTGTCGTCACGGGCGGGCGGACGTGCTTGTCCGCTCCTCTCCCCGTCCGCGACGACAGCTCCAGTCTGCTGGTCCTCCCCTGCGCCAACTAATTAATAAGTACTCCGTACACCACAAACCACTTAACCACATCGCCCGCCGCCCGTCGCCGTCGCGCTACAGTCCGATCGGCCCGCGCGCGCCCACGGAGACGGAGCTAGGCGAAGCGAAGCGCCGGAAAAACGCGCGCCACCCGTGCCCCCGGGCGCTGCGCATCCTACACACACGAGCGCGCGAACTGGAGCTGGCTGGCCAGGGTTGCGTACGTGTGGTCCTCTTTTCTTATCTCTTCCCGCGGGCTAAGCTCCCGCCTTTCCCACTCACCATACAAAACCAACCATCATGTACAGCAACAGCTAGCCATGTCTTTTGGAGATCACACACTGACGACACTGCCGCTGGTACGGTAGAATATGGTGAACTTGCTAGTAGCTTTATTTGCTTGCCGGCCCGAGAACATCATTGGCTTAGCTAGCTAGCAAGCATATATAGCTAGCGAGCTGCTACACGTTGTGTGGCCGCGCGCGCGCGCGCTCTTGTCCAATCTCGGTGCCGGTGTGTGGAGAGCCCTAGTAGCTATTAGCGCTGCTGGCCATGTCGTCGAAGCAGGAGAAAGAGGAAGAGGTGGAGGTGCCGTGCATGAATGGCGACGTGGGGAGGGACGACGACAACGGCGGCGGCGAAGGAGGAGAAGGCGAGGGCGAGGGCGAGTTCGCGGCGGCGATGGCGCAGCTGGCGCCGGAGGGCGTGCGGGCGCTGCACGCGCGGGTGGAGGCGGAGTGGGAGCCCGTGCTGCAGAGCGCGTGCCAGACGGCGGCGGCGCGGGCGCTGTGGGGCCGCGCGGTGCGCGACCCGGCGGCCGGGGTGCTGGCCGGGGAGCGCTACCTCAGGGGCCTGCACGACAAGATGCGGCGCGACGAGCGCGCCGGCGCCAGGGAGGTGCACGGCGTCATGATCGCCGTCAGGACGCTCTGGTTCGACGCCCGCATCGAGGCCGCCGTCGCCGCGCTCGGCGGCGACCCGCAGGTCGTGATCCTCGGCGCAGGTTAGTATACGCACAACACTACCCTCTGCCCTGCATGATGCCGTGGTGCTCGTCAAAATTATTGGCTATTGCATTTGCATGCTGCGCAGCGCCGTGCATGATCAACGCATCAAGCATGTACAAACACCCGCGCATGATACTCGACGCATTCTTCTTTTCTTTTTCTTTTTTTTGTGAGCTTACGCAATAGATCGATACACATGGATGATGAATGAAGAGCTACCTCAGTATTGAGGATCACAGATTACCTCACACTGAACACGCCTACACCCAGTTAGCCACAAAAAATATATCCGCAAGCAGAATCCTAATTCATGGCAGCATATTCTCCGTTTGTAAAAAACTTGGCTGGTCAACGTCCACGCTGTCCATTTTATCTGTGGCGCCAAACTTAAGCGCCCATTGTTGGACACGAAAAAAAGGATTATGTATACAGACGAGGCGATCGTTTCGTGTGTGAGATGGAAAAGAAAGCAATTGTGGCTCGGAATGAAGACACCTGGCCACATTGCAACAAGAAGAAAGCTATCCTGGCGCTGCCCATTTTGATGGAAGCATGTGAGGAAACAATAACTCACGGACGGAGGAAATCAGAAACGGTAGACGGAGATCCGACGGTGGAAATCTTTTTTTTGCTAACGTGGAAGGGCAGAGGGTAGTGTTGTGCGTATACTAACCTGCGCCAAGGATCACGACCTGAGGGTCGCCGCCGAGCGCGGCGACGGCGGCCTCGATGCGGGCGTCGAACCAGAGCATCCTGACGGCGATCATGACGCCGTGCACCTCCCTGGCGCCGGCGTGAACCAAAACCTCAAGTTCAACAATTCGGAATATTTAACCCATTGCCACTTTTAGGAGAGAGTGGCAACAGATTTACCACCCACGTGAGAGAAGTGGATGTGAGAGGGATTAATTGACCGTGGCTGAGAGTGGCAAATAGTTAAATGTCCCCCAACAATTCTGGTAAATCATTCTGGGGTATGACCCCCCGATACCCTTAGGGCTTTACATGGGCCGAGCCGCCAGGGGAGGTCCAGCCCACGAGATCAAGCCGCGCGGGGCACGACACAGGTCGGCATGCGGCGCAAGACTGCGTGAAGATTCTTGATGACGAAGGAAGAATCTGATCGGATATGCTAGATATCGCAATCTTTGTAATCCCTATCTTATAAACCAATCAGGATAGATTCAATCGACCTGTAACCCTACCCCCGAGCTATATAAGACGGGTAGGGACCTCCTTGTTTTCATCTCATATCATAATACAATCCACCGAAGACACATGACGTAGGGTATTACGTCAAGCTAACGGCCTGAACCTGTCTAAATCGTTGTCTCTGCGATCTGTGTCACCATCTAGTTTCCTTCACGCGCACTTCCACTGATTCATCTACTACTATGGGCATACCTCTCGGTAGACTACTGATTAGGTTTCGTCGACAGTGGCACGCCAGGTAGGGGTGTGTGTGCTGATTCCATGGCGAGCCAGATGGCCAGCTTCCCGAGCTCCATGATTCTTCTAGAGCCAGGCCAGACCTTCGCGGTCAGATCTATGACCCGGGTCATTGACGCCAACGGTGTCGAGGAAATCGTGGAGGCGGTGCAGAATCACCCTGCGCCGATCATGCCAACGTATTCAACAACATCTTTGATCTCGGCGCCTCACCGCTGGGTTAGGAGATCCATCTCCAACGACGATCTGAGCACATCTATCGATCGGGTCACAAACTGCTTAGCGGAATGTCAATTCCTTATGGACTCGGTCTTAGATCGGTCTACTGCGAGCAACGAAGTCCCAGCACCCCAAGATCGTCAAGCCACTATGACCAAGCGATTTGCTCGGCCACGACGTCCGGGGTGGCAAGATTCAGATCTGGTGATCACGGCTACTTCGGAAGGGCGTACAGTGCGAAGCCGACCACTCCCAGCTACCAGCATGTGCTTGGCCGACTATGAAGCCCCGATGGAGAACATGCCGAGGCCCTATCCCTTCGGGCTGGTGGGCGCGGGATCTGCGTATCAAGACGCCGTCCACCACCTCTTCATCGACTACACCGAGCGTGACCACATCAACGACCTCTACAAGATTGATCTGCCTAAGGCCGTTCAGGCCGCGCCCGTGGTGAATATGGTGGCTATCCGCCAGATTTCGGACGACTCCATCAACGACATCCTAGAAGAGAGTCTCGGTGTATATTCCGAGGGCTCCACCGAGATCGTCTCCAGCTGCCCCACTTATCCGCCAGGATTCAACGACGAGGTTTTTCATATCAGCCACGACGGCATCACAAGAGATGGTGAAGCCTCCGACGAGCACGATGCTCACCTGGCGAAGAACACTGATCGCCAACGTCATCGGGACGAAGAGGCCGCTCGCGCAGCCGGCGGCAATCCAAATGGCCCACCAACCTGGAGGATGAGTTCGATATGGTGGGCAACCAGCTGGTGCAACTGACATCGAGTGCCAATCTCGTCGTTGTTTTCAATGAGCTGGAAAAGCTTCCATGGACTCCGGAGGTCGAAAAGTTCGTCACATACATCAAGGCGGCTCAAGTCCAAGTCAACGAGATTCGGCGGCTCGTCCCATCGTACTCCACCGCGTCGGCTCACATCCATCGCTCCCGTAGCTCCCGCCACGACAGAGATGAAAGGTCCTAATGGCTAGAGGTGAGGGTGAATAGCCTATAAAAATTTCTACAATAACGCTAAGCAAAGTGGTTAGACAAATATGAGGCGAAGCGAATGTTGCACTAACCTACTAAAAATGCAAGCCACCTACCACAATTCTAGTTGCTATTGTCTCTAAGTACACAAAGGCTAAGTCACTACTCTAAGTTAGTGAACTTTCAAAGACTAACTAAAGAGCCTCACTAACCAAACTAGACTAACACTTGCCTGCCCTCAAAACTAGCTACACTAAAGGGCCAATCTACACTAGGAAAGTAAATACACGAGAGGGATGAAAGGTTATACCGCCGTGTAGAGGAATGAGCCAATCATAATATGATGACAATCAATCACAATAAATACCAAGAAATCCTCGGACAAGGTGACACAAGATTTTTTTACCGAGGTTCACTTGCTTACCGGCAAGCTAGTCCTCATTGTGGCGATTCATTCACTTGGAGGTTCACACGCTAATTGGCATCATCCGCCGAACCCTCAATAGGGTACTGCACAACCAACACAAGATGAGGATCACACAAGCCATGAGCAGTCCACTAGAATACCTTTTGGCTCTCCGCTGAGGAAAGGTCAAGAACCTCTCACAATCACCACGATCAGAGCTGGAGACAAGCACCTTTCTCCGCTCGACGATCCTCGCTACACCAAGTCGTCTAGGTGGTGGTAACCACCAAGAGTAACAAGTGAATCTCGTAGCAAAACACGAACACCAAGTGCCTCTAAATGCAATCATACAAGCAATGCACTTGGATTCACTTCCAATCTCACAAAGATGATGAATCAATGATGGAGATGAGTAGGAGGGCTTTGGCTAAGCTCACAAGGTTGCTATGTCAATGCAAATGGTCCAGAAAGTGAGCTTGAGCCGGCCGTAAGGCTTAAATAGAAGCCCCAAGAAATAGAGCCATTGGCCTCCTACACCTCACTGTCCTCGGGGTGATCGGACGCGCCAATCAAATGTGATCGACGCACGCCTCAGCGTCCGGTTGCCCGATGAGCGCCACGTGGCCACTCGGTTCAACTGCGTCCACACGATCTCAACGGTTGAAAGCCTTCCCGCGCAAGGTTAAGTTGTGATCGGACGGGCCGATCAACGACCTGACGTGCCTAACGCCGCGTCCACTCACCTGCAAGCCTGCGCGCCCACACTACGACTTGACACACCGAGGGAATGACCGGACACGTCACCAACATGGCGTCCGGTCACTTCCAGAGAGCTCCCCGAGCCTCCTTTTCAAGACTTGATGCATCCGATCTCCACTGACCGGACGCACGCCGCGTCAGTTCCTTCTCAGCCTCGCTCAGTTGCTTATGTCACACGTGACCGGACTCACCAACGACACATCAGGTCACAAAGTGACCTAGCGTCCAATCACATGCCGAAGCCGCGCCATTGCTGCACCACTGACCAGATGCATCGGCGCAGAGTCCGGTGTAGCGTTCGGTCACTGCTAGTGACCTCCTCGACTTCACAAACTTCGCCACCCTTAATCAAATGTGCCAACCAACAAGTGTATCACCTTTGTGCACATGTGTTAGCATATTTTCACAAACATTTTCAAGGGTGTTAGCACTCACTAGAATCTAAATGCATATGCAATGAGTTAGAACATCTAGTGGCACTTTGATAACCGTATTTCGATACGAGTTTCACCCCTCTTAATAGTACGGCTATCGATCTTAAATGTGATCACACTCACTAAGTGTCTTGATCATCAAACTAAAAAGCTCCTATCAAGTTTCACCTTTGCCTTGAGTTTTTTGTTTTTCTCTTTCTTCTTTTTCCAAGTCCAAGCACTTGATCATCTCCATGGTTACACCGTTATCATGATCATCACCATTTGCTTCACCACTTGGAACGTGCTACCTATCTCATGATCACTTTGATAAACTAGGTTAGCACTGAGGATTTCATCAATTCACCAAAACCAAACTAGAGTTTTCAAGAGAGTCAAAATCAGGGCTCCGAGCGCCCTCGACCCCAAGCTGGCGGCCCCTACCTCTATGGAGGATCCAGGGGCAACTACGAAGGATATCCAGACCAAGGCGGATGCCCTCCTCGTCCACTGGGCGGCCGAGGCGGCAACCGCAGCGCCAACCAGGAGGTGAATCAACCCCCGCCGTATGACGCTCGCTAACGCATCAACGCCAGCCTCGACATCCGTGATCGCATCGAGAACAACAAGTCTGCGCGCCACGACGCGGAGATGGAACGCCGACACCAGTACGACGCCGAGCATGGAGCGCCTGGTGCCGCCTGAGCACCACCTGTCCCCGGTGCCCCTGGACTTCATCCCTTCATGGCAAGACTCTGAACTGTTCGGTGGCCCGGGGGGATTCAAGATCTTTGAAGTGGATGCCTACAACGGCAAGGCCAACCCCGCGCAGTGGTTAACGCTCTACGAGATCGCCGTGAGAGCTGCAGGTGGAAGCGAAGATGTGATGGCAAACTATCTGCCTGTCATGCTCAACCAATCTGCGAACAACTGGCTCCTTAGCCTGCGGGAGGACTCCTTCTGATCTTGGGACGACCTCAAGAAGGTCTTCACCGTGAACTACATGGCCACCTGCGAGCAGCCAGGCACCAAGTATGACTTGGAAAAGCCTCATCAGACCTTCAAGGAGGCCCTGCGCAGCTTCATCAGGCGCTTCTCGGAGACGAGGAACTCCATCCCTAACATCGGTGACAGCGAGGCCATTGCCGCGTTCACCAAGGGGCTCCTCTACCACGAGCAGCTCCGTGGAAAATTATACCGCAAGAGGCCTACAACCATCGGGGAGCTGATACAGATAGCAAACGGCTACGCCGACACTGAGGAAGCTGAGCGGGCCGCCCGCTACGATCGCCCCCAACGTCGTCACAACGACCGCCGCGAAGAAAGGCGCTACGACGATCGCGACCACCGCCACGACGATCGCGACCGCCGTCATGACGAGCGTGACCGTCACTCCGATGATCGTGAGCATCGGCGCGATGATCGCCCGGAGAGCTCCAGAGGCAGACAGAACCGCAGTTGCAGGCCTGATAACTCAGTCAACGCCATCAATGCTCCTCGCGCTCATCGTTACGGTGATAACATTACAACTTCTAATGTTTGAAACAAATGTGCAAAGCTGGAGCAAGAATGCCACATTTTGTGGTACATGAAGCAAGCTTAGTTAAAATCTGTTTTACAAAAAGGCCTCTTCATTTGCAGACAAGTTTACCTAGAATAAGGCTCGTTCTGACAACCAACCAATGCTCTCTCTTTTTTTTCAGGGATGGATGCAAGAGCCTATCGGCTGAGCTGCCTAAAGGAATGCACGGTATTTGAACTTGATTTCCCGGAGCTCCTACAAATGAAATCTGATCTTCTGCACGAAGCAATCAGTTCTGCAAATCACCAGAAACTCACCGTGATGGCAAAATCATTGATTAGGGTTCCTGCCAACATACAAGATGGAGACTGGATAACAAAGCTGCAGAGCTGTGGGTATGTTCCTGAAAGGAACACCATATGGGTGCTTGAAGGCATCATCTATTACCTTCACCATGCAGATGCAATGCAAGTCCTCGAAAACATTGCAGCTAGCCACTCCTCAGCCAGCACAGTGCTCCTGGCTGATTTCATGAACAAAAACGCGACATTGCTCTCTCCAACGATGTACCATTTCTACCATGACAATCCTGACCTCCTGCTGCCTTCTATTGGGTTCTCCCAGGTAACACTGACACAAATTGGAGACCCGGAAGCACATTTTGGGTTGCTAAGTCACCCGGATAACCTATTTGATAAACTGAGGAAACTGCCCAGATCAATGGAAAAAAATCCGGAGGATGGGACGCCATGCTGCAGACTGTATTTTGTGGAAGCCTCTGCCTCACCAGATAACCAGATCATGTGTCCACTGGATCATTACTTCGAATAGTTGAATTACCTCTTTCTTTTCATCTGATGGCGTGCAGAATTCATTTGCATTCAAACCCTGATATGATTTTTGTACATTATTTTTTTTCATCTGAGATAATACATCAAATCTTGTCATGAAATATTATTAAGATTCTGCCTACTCTACGCACACTTATTTCAATTTCAAGACATTACATTTATCCCAAACCATCAATGCATACATATTGACATATAATTAAATTGTGGCACATAAAGACCAAAATGAAAAGAAAATACTCCATTATATTTTTAGTCCCGTGTAATATATTGGATAGCAGGATTTAAAGAAACTAGAAGCCTAAGGTATATAGATAGATAAACAGTGCAAATTTATAATGTTCATAAACAAGATGATAAGTTGTGGAGAACAACAGAAGAACCTTGAAAATAGTGGCTGAAACAAAATTTGGTATAGGGCCTGCTAGGACAGCTACTACGCTTTGAACAAATATCCTTATAAGTTCTGGTAATTTAACTCCAGTTTTTCTTTACAGGCAAGCATTCTTGTACCATAAATATCATATATCAGATAAAAATATCAAATGAACAAATTATCTGTACAACAGAAGTCCCTACTGAGCAAAAGCAAATGAAACCTTACCTCAAAGATAGAAGGAAAATAAAAACAATGTCATTTTAAAAAGACTTGAAAAAATGTGGTCCGACCTGGCAAAAAAAGGTCTAAACACCTAAACGGTCTTTAACACTCTGTTCAAATTTGTCGAGGGCAGAGATAGTACTCAGCAAGCCATCCTTCAGCTTCTCTCTGCAAGACACTGAAATTGATCAATGCCAGCATTTACTAAATTCATATACTTTGAAACAATATCATAGAAAATCAAGGCTTATTTATTTGAACTTGTACGGAGTACTGAAAATAAAATTTGTACAGATCCATCCATTTCACGTTAGAAGACAATCCAGACTAGGAGATCAGACAATATTGCAGCAGTTTGTTGCTAGTACAGTAGCTCCTATGGTGTTTATAAAAAAAAACTCCTATGGTGAGTGGCTCTGTTCGGCTGATGGTTTCTGCGGCTGCTGCTGCTGATGCTAATGATGATTTGTTGTGAGAGAAAAACACTGTTGAATGGCTGACTGATTCTGGCTGATAAGCTCAAGCGAATAGGGCCATGATATAAGATATATATCTTCTTTATTTACCAAATCAACAACAGAGGAAGAATTGGCTGCACGTAGATAAATTTTTAGATATCCTAACAAAAGAATAGAAGGTATGAAACAACATTAAAAAAGTAAAAAGATAAACATATAATGTTGCCACAGGAAACATCAAGTTGCTACCATTAAGGGCCTGTTTAGTTGCAAATTTTTTTTGCAAAATGACACTGTAGCAAATTTAGTTGTTATTTGGCAATTAGTGTCCAATTATGGTCTAGTTAGGCTTAAAAGATTTGTCTCGTCCATTTCGTCTAAACTGTATAATTAGTTTTATTTTTTATCTATATTTAATGCTTCATGTATCCAAAGATTCGATGTGACGGGAAATCTAAAAAATTTTGCAAAATTTTTTGGGAACTAAATAGGGCCCAAGTGGCCAGAATATTAATAGGTCACACATGTTTCTCAGATCCAGGGTTTAACGAAAGAAAAAATACGTGCATTGGCATTACTCACCTATCATCTGCGAGCTCAAAACTACTGTTGTCTGCCAGAGTTCCGAGGTCAGAGAATGACCTGTACAAGTACAATCCATGAGCCAAAGTTTACTCGATACAATAAACAATAATTCTGTGAGTCTCACGTGATGCTAGCTAGCTATAAACCTACTGTATGAGCTCCCCAAGCTTAGTATCAGCTTCAACCTTGAGGGGATCCTTATTGGCGAGTAGCGAAGCGGCATTCTTCAGTATCAAGCTGAATGTGCACACCTACAGGGTAATTCCATCAAACATCTAGAGCACCAAAAACAAACCCAAAAACAAACTAGCCGATAGCCATGCAAGTGAAAGTGAAAAGCCCCAACCTCAACGCCAGTCCGCGACTGGAACGCGACAATCGAGTTCCTCTGCCGCGGCACGCAGTCCCTCCCTGCCGCACTGATCCGCCCCCACACCTCCTCGGCGTCCTCAGCAGACGCACTCGGCGAAGCTACATTGCATAGCAAAGCCACGGTTGCTAAGAATTTCCTGGACGTCCGACCAGATTAGGAAGGTTGAACGCTTCCGAGGACATGGAATTACCGAGAAGAGCCTGGGATTTGACGAGGGTGTCCCGGGAGGCGGCGATGGGCGCGAGGAGGTAGGACGCCGACTTCTTCTTCTGCTCCCGCAGCAGCTCCTTGGGCCCAGCTGCGCGCGCCAACACGAAGAGGATCAGGAGAAAGAGAGAAGACAAGTGAGAGCCGATAAAAGTTAGTGAGCGAGGCGAGGGATGCGGTCGTACGGATGCCGAGGGAGAAGGCGGCGGCGGCGGGGCGTGCCGGCGCCGCCGCGGCCAGGACGAGTGCGACGAGCGCGGTGCGGCGGGAGGCGATGCTCGGCGGCGCCGGTTGCGGCTGTGAGGGTCCCCGCAGGGGAGACGCTGCTGCCGTCGTGCTGCGCCGGAGAGGCGGCCTCGCCGGCGGCGCGGCGGGCGACTGGATGGCGCTCATGGCTAGGCGTGCGTGGCAGCGTGGGGGGACAGCGGGTGGGATTGCGCTTCCTCTGCGCGTGGGCCTCCAAACTTTACGGGGCGTCCAGCTGTCCAAATCCACGCTATCCATCCCGTACCGAGAAGTTTACGTATTTTGTGTGATACGTCTTCCGGTAGCATCAACGGGTAACACGACGGTTCCGCGTTCACGCCGCCGCCGCCGGCCGCACCGACGGAGCACGCCGCGGAATCCATGCGAGATGCAAGCCGGGACAGTCGCCACTACGGCGCTCCACTAGTCCAGCTGGTAGAAGCATGCAAAGGAAGAATGATAGGTACGGTACTACGTGGCTACGTGCACCTTTGTGCCTTGTGCATAGGAATCCACGACACCAACAAGCAGCAACAACCGCCCAGACCACCGCATGGCACTGGCACGGTGTTCTTTTTAGTTTCCTTTAGCTACGCTTGCAGCGGATTTTAAATATCGCACATTCGCACACATAACACGCGTACCGCCAACTTGCTCGTTAGGCTTGAAAAAGCTATAGAATCGCATTCACTCACCTTTTGCATTGATGTGAAGATGATGTTGGAAGACATTTTCCAAACATCGATCTTTCAATTCGAACTAACCAGTAGAGATGAGCGTGTGCCACGAAGCCGAACAATACTGGGTTCCCTCCACGTATTCTGGTGTTATCGCCATGAATCAGATTCGAGCTAACTTCCAATAATCAGATTACTAACTAATATAATAGCTTATATATTAGTATAATCATGCTGCTGTGTCATGATCGATCCCGGCAACAAAAGCGCAACACAACTGGTTCTGAATCAGATCTCTGGAGCACTAGCATTAGCATGTAGGCCTCTTGTTGCTACTGTCACTCGATCTTTCTTTTTTTTTTGAATCTTACTGTCACTCGATCTAGCAAGCAATACAAGTAAAATCAGCCTTGCATCAATCAAACTCAAAAAAAAAAGGCTTCCATCATACCGTGTGCCGAGGGACAAGATCGAACGTGAACCGTTGACAAAACTACAATTACAACAAACCATGCGAAATACACGTGTAAGTAGGCAAAGCTTATCGTCATCGTCGTCGTATAGGAAAGCGACCGCTTTACACATCATTTGGTGTAGTTTGGCGTAACGAAACTGACTGCTGCTTGCCACTCTTGGGTCTTTGGCTAGCTATTCAGGAATGTGTGATCTGGGATCTGTCCGTCTGTCCTACTGCTGTGGACTGCACGCTTGTTGATGGGCCCAAAAGGAGGAAGACAGGGAGAGCAAGAGAAAAGGCGACGCCAAAGGTCAAGAGCGCTCCACCCTCCGCTCCATGAGTTCTTCGTCATCCTAATCGATCGAATCGGGTTGCCAACGTGGAATCCTGCGGGTCCCAGGATCGCCGTGGGAGGAATAGATCCACGGCCAAGATGCGTGCCATGCTATCGCTCGTTATCCGCCGAGAGAACAACTAATTTTTGCTACTCGCCCACCTAAAAGGTACACAACATTTTGAAGTATGGGCAACCTAAACGTTCTTTTCTACTACCACGATCTATAACAAACATTGTTTTCAAATCAACTACAGTAGTGACCAGAAGTTTTTTTTTGACAATGGGAAGGATTTTATTCGTTATAAGCAAGGTATAGAGATTGGGTGGAATATCCCATAATTAAAAATTTGTCGGAGAATTTTGATATTACATTTGTGGATGGCATGCTAAAGACTCACAATGAGTAAACTGCCTAGTAATTGCTTCAATTCAGTAGTGGCCGATGTAAAAGACAAACAACCGCTAAGCCTAGGGCAGACAGCTACATACATAAACAGAACTCCAACGACGTATTAGTCTAACTATGTATGTATACTGTATATATGTCGGTGTATCGCGTAGCAATTATATTCTAATGTGCAATTCAGCAAACAAATGGCGCAGAAGAATTTTTTTGAAACTCGCGCATAAGAAGTTGGAACACGGCTACCTTTCACATGAAAAAGACATAAGCGGAACTCATAAGCAGAACTTTTGTTCCATAGTCCAAATAATTAACCATGTCCATACATCAAATGATAAAAAAGCATAAACAACCTGCAAAAAAAGTTCGATCTCTAGGCAACTGGGCCGGCCGGTGGCCGCTTGGCGCGGCTTGGGGCTTGGGGCCTTGGGCGCAGTGGCAGCTGGCTGGGCCGCCGTCTCCGGTCGATTCCCGGCGCCGACGTGTGGCGGGGTGGTCGGTAGCGGCAGCCGGCTTGGAGGCTCGGTTGCACGGACTAGAGTGACGTGGGCGCGCGGTGCGGAGACGCGGAGTCCTGGTGCGCGGAGGCGGAGGCGGGGGCACGGTTGAGTCAGTCGAGTGAGAGCGATTCGAGAGCGGCACACCTGTTGATTGACCTAAGCCTGGCTAGGCTATGCGATGGATGGACAATTGGGCTTGGTTGCCAATGCCAAGATGGCCCAGCAGCGCACAGACTGCCTATCTTCAACCTTTGGCCGTCGGTGCCTCCTCTCTTCCGCTTAGCAGCGCTGTTGCGGACACCGTCGATGCCCAAACTACTAGAGATCGGGGTCCTAGGTCTGGTACTCGCTAGAGGGAGGCTGCCCTACCTCGCCATATAGGTGGCTCCGCCTATGGCTAAGCCCTGACTATATGATCCAGCTTGAACTGGTGAGGTAAAGATCTAACCATTAGTGAGTATATTTGTCATCCGAAAGTTCAAAGCATCAATAATTTTTGTGCCCAACAACTGGGGTTGGGCTCAGGGGCCATGCCCCCCCCCAACATAACATATTTTTTACGCAATACTTATATTAAGAAATATATAATAAATTTTTTTTACCATATATACTGGTTGGCTATATGATATTTTAATTAACTAATTGTTATTTGTAGTGTCATTTCTTGTCCTCTTCCATATTAATTTCTTATAGCATCTTATATATTTAATAAGTAGTCTTTCTATTATTTTTGTCTATCTCTTTTGTTCCCATAATAACCCTCTAGTTAGCTAGTTAAACATAATTAGTGCTTTCTTGTTTACTATCCTTCTGAATTGATCTCCATTAACACTTATATTAACTGGGTGGTCTTTATGTTATTATCATGATTCTTTTTCTAGCCCAAGAATTAGATTAATCGTCATATGAGCGTTAGAGACCTTGGGCTAATTAATTTTGTTCCTTTTTCTCTAATTTTTTTTGTGTTATTTTCTAGTTTTTAGTTTTCTTTTGTATTATAATAGGTTTATAACACAAAATATTTATTTGGTTGTTATGTATACTTTGACTATATATGTATTTCGTCATGTGTGATTGTTATTGGTTCGAACGACCCCTCTATGTTCAAACCCTGACTCCGCCACTTTTTGGGCTTCCGCTTGCAAGAGATCCATACGTTGTTTTTCATCTTGTCATCGTAGCTTAATTAAACGAATGCCTTTTTATCGATTATGCACTCTTGTCGCCTTTTTTATATTTATTGTCAACCAATTGGTTTTGGCGGTAGACAAAAGCGCGCTAAAAACTGAAGACAACCACGACAGTGCCATTGAATACACATTCATAAATGTGACATATTCCGGTTGCATTCTAGGCCAAAGCAAAATCTCCATCTTAATTATTTCTTGGCGTATTCTTCTGTCTGCCCATTGGTTTATGTCAATCTTTTCGCTATTAATACCGTCGGTTATCCGTAGTTTGGCATCTTTCACGTGTCAAAGGTCAAACAACAACATCATTTAGCTAATAAAGTAGCTCATGAGGATTATGTAAGACACTTTCGTCTTCCTCCAAATTTACCATGCATGACGCTCCCTCCATCCTCATCGCCAGCACCCCTTCTATCTTTAACTTCTTCGCCCGAAATATCTTGTTTATTCTCGATGCCGTCTTCTGAAAGCTTTAGCTACCATATTGTACGTTCATCACTGTCTTCTTCTTAATCATTCGTAGAGATAAACTCTCTTCACTAACTCTAATGTTATACCACTACATAATTTTCTATTTTAACAAGATTTCTATATATAATAATAACTAGCTATAGCAAAAATCCATCCTCATTCTTCCCAATTTGCGTCATACCACCTGCGCCGCATGGTAGCATGCCCTGCTGCCCTACTCTTTGGGTACGGGCGCGTGTGGCCGGAGCCAAGCCGCGGCAGGGAAAGCGGCGCCGCGTCATCCGTTACCAGCGGCCAGCGGGGCAACATCACCACAAGCGCCAACTCAAACGCATCCATCCCCAGCCAGAGCGAGCAGGAGCAGGAGTTCCTCCACCACCACCAGCCCAGCCCTCCCCCGTCCGCCCGCCCGCGCCCGCTGCTGCTTCCAACGCACGCGAGCTCCGTTCCGCTCCGCAGCATCCGCATCCGAATCCGCACACGATCCCCGCGCCACTTGCCCCGTCATCCCCTCGCGGCCCGCGCCTCCGCCCGCTCGTCGGCCAATGCCCGCTGCTCGGCGCAGGCCAGCGCGATGAGATGAGATGAGATGACGCCGCCGCGCGGCGGTGCCCGGCCTCCCGTCCCGTCCCTCACGCGCACGACCACCACCACCACCCGGCCCCATCAGGATTCCTCCTCCCATCCTCCCACCTAGCGCCGCATTTATTCCCTCCCTCGCACGACCACGGTCACGCTTCCGTCGCCCGGTTTTCTCTCCCTCGTCGCATCCGGCGCTCCTCCTCGTCGCCTATTTAAAGCGCGCCGGGTTGGGAGCCAGCGATAATGCTCTTCTCCAGGAGGCCTCTCGCCGCCGCTCTCCACCTCGCGCCCCTCTCGCCTCCGCTGCTCCTCTTCTTCGCGTCCACGTCCTCCTCCTGCTCGCCCGCCGCCGCCGCCGCGTCGGCCTCCGGCTCTAGAGGTACGTACGCGCTTCTTCCGTGCATTCGTGAAGATTTTCTCGGTGGAATGAAAATTTTGCCCGTTCTTCTCGTGCTGTTTTGTGCGCCGTGCGATTCATGTGCTATTTGACCGGTTTGACTGGCGCGAGATGTTCTGTCTTGTATATCTCCGATCTCACTCAGACTTCGATGGTTGTTTCCAAGGGAGTTCGTGGCTCCACTCCTTTGCCGAGCAGAGTTTGTGGATTTCATTGGGTTACCCGGATCACTTTGGCGAGTCGTGATGGCATGCAGAGATTGTGGACTTTTGTTGGAATTTGATGGATTCTGCATTTTGCATCATAGTTTTGTGATTCAGCGTTAAGTGTGTTTTATTTATTCTCATGAGATGCAGGAATTTCGGTTTTACTCGTTCTACTGCTGCAACTTTGCCCGTATGTCCTTGTAATACGTTGATCATCTAGCGTTTTAACCAACTTTGACATAATTCCTGATTGAAACAACGTGCTTCTCCACCGATCGTGAAGTATTTTTAAGTTTATTAGCTTGTATGCTCTTACAATACAGATGTGTTGGTCTCCTATCAGGTTGCACTGCTGTAAGGATGGACAGCGGTGCGGTGGAGACAGCGTCCACTGGGGCAGTATGGTCAACACCTTCGGCAGAACCGAGAAGCATTTCTGTCGGGAAGGAGGTATTCTGCAATAGGTCACTCAACATGAGGAATATTACGGCAGTGGGATTTGATATGGACTACACTCTGGCACAGTACAAGCCTGAGACCTTCGAGGCCCTTGCTTACTATGGTACAATAGAGAAGCTTGTGAAGGATCTGCGCTACCCTGAAGAGGTTAGTGCTAAGGAATGCAAATTTGCTTAATACACCAAGATAAAATATCCAGATTGATCACTTTCATACTAGATGTGTTTGTTTTGAATCTATTTGTACATCGACCTTTCAATGCATCCAAGAAAGAGAGTTAATGGCACATAAATTCCAAATAGTTGCTTTAACTGTTTTCCAATGTGTCTATGATTGTACCGTTTGGATGTCCCAGAACGCGTAGCCCATATGCTTCATTTTTATACTTTTAGTCTATCATATGCTATGCTTTTAGAGCTTCTACTTATTGAGTTTAGCATGCGATTTGATAGTGTGTGGCAGCATTTCTATACCGATGGCAAGGAAGCACATCGGCTTCTGGTTATGATAGCATAGATGAATTAGTACACTCTATACCTGTTTTTACTTTTTATGGAGCTTGGTTGCATAATGTTGGTGCTGTTCTTGATTAAAATTCCTTGTTGGAGTTATTGCTTTTTATCTTATTGGGGCCTCACTGAGTGTTGCACTCATAAAGTCGAACACATTGGAGAATGAAATTTGCTATCCACTTATTGAGCAGAAATATTTTCTATTGGAGTGCATTTGCCTTGATTTCAGAATTCACCTTTACGTACTGAATCTTTATGAAAGCAACAAAACATATTCCATGTTGGCTTGTTTAGGTTCAGAATTCGATTTTACTATTCTTTGATCATGCAGCTGTTGACTTGGGAGTTTGATTGGAAATATATGGTCAGAGGACTAGTTCTTGATAAGAAGAGAGGAAATATCTTGAAGGTCAGTTATTATTTCTTAAACTTGCCCCTCGTTTTTTTTGGAAATAATATATTACTGTTACACTGCCACTTAGTAAAACAAGACCAAGTTGCTGGAAGTTTTCTGTTGTAACTGTCCAAAACATAAAAGAAATTATCTTGTTATCAATGAAGGGCCCAACCTGCTTGGAAACAAAAGGCTCTGTTGTAGGAGTATTATCAGCAAAGTGCCTAGCCACAATATTTTTACATAATCAGATCTCCACATTTTTTCATATTCTTATTTGAAATGTGATGTTGGTGGTTACATGATTGCGAATCAGTAGGAGGCGTCTTGTCAAACTAATTGATGCATTTTTTTGTTAACTATTCTACCTATTCTTATTTATTATATATTATAGTTTGAATCATAATCAATCTTTTCGAGCTAGCATTTGCAGTTCCTCAATATTAATATTAATCGCTCGCTGAGCATCATCATCATTTTGGAAGTATCAAGTGTTAGTTTTCAATGTGAGAAGCTCTACTGGTTAGTGGGAATGGCAAAAACAGGTCTAGGCCTCATCATAAATTTTGATGCGATCTGTATTGTAAAATTTAAATGAAATATTTGCTCCTGTTCTCAATTTGTTTTATAGCTCATTGTTTCATTGCACTTTTGTGCTGGACTTTCAATACTTGTACTCCTTCTGTCCACAAAAGGATGCAATTCTCATTTTTTGAGGAGTCAAACAATTTGAAGTTTGACCAAAGTTATATAAAAAAAAGTAGTAACATCTATGATACAAAATAAGTAACATTAAATTAACTAAGAAATTTATTTTTGTAGTAAACCAAGTTGTAGACATAAATGTTAATGCTGTTCACTATAAACTTGGTCAAAGTTAAGCTAGTTTGACTTGCACAAATCCCATAGTTGCAACCTTTTTGTGGACTGAGGGAGTAATTTTTAATTAAATTAACTCCTTTTAACTATTTTGGTGATGGATTATCAGATGGATCGACACAAGTATGTAAAAGTTGCATACCATGGTTTTAAGGAACTGTCGAAAGAAGAAAAAGTTGCTGCTTATGGGAGTACATTGATAAGAGATTCATTTGATGAACCTGATTATGCCCTTATAGATACGCTTTTCTCACTGGGTGAAGCTTATCTATTTGCTCAGCTTGTTGATTTCATGGACAAGAATCCTGGAAAAGTACCTGCAGGCACAGAGTATGATTATTCCCATCTTACATGTTTACCACACTGATGGGGCATGAAATTTTTAGGACCATTTAAATATAAGTTGATTGATACAAATTATTAGAAATTATTTTGCTTTTTGAAGAGCATATCCACTCTGAATGATTCTTGATTGTTATTTTTGATAATTAACCAATATGTAGCCAACACTACACAACTGTCTATCACCACAAGTCCACAATACTTCAAATTTCTTTCATTTCCTTATTCCTTCATAAATTTAAATCTACTATCTTGAATTGCCTAAGCAATCACCTTTTCCTTTTGTTCATTTCATGTCGGCCTGTTTTTCATCATGAGTATTACATTTAGTCTACATGCACTTTGATCCATGTCAATATCTCTTCGACCTTTTATTGCTGGACCATGCTTGTATATTCATTAACTCAGTGTAGTTTTGACACCCATGTCGATTCTTTGTCAAATCAGACATTCAAACCTGGTCTAGATTCTGACACCATGTTCATGTTCGAGTCACAGTTCCTATGTTCCCGCCAAAAATAAGGTTCAAGGGCACGTAGATGTTGGGATGATTTAATGCATATTATTAACGTAGATGTTGGGATGATTGAATGCATATTATTAATTATCATGACATGCCTTGTTGATATCCTCTGTACTGTACAATGACATACTATCTCTTGACTTTTGACACCAATTATGGTAATTTAAATTTAGGTTTTTGTGGGAACTCGTTAAGTTTTATGTTTTTTTCCTTTTGCACTAGGACTTGAACGCAATTTGGAAATTTTGAGGTTGTTGTGTTTGTTCTCATAAATCCACAGGTCTCATGCATATAGGTCCCATCAAATTTAATTGCGTCAATGAATGAATTGTTCAATAAAAATGCCAGGACTTTTTGTAAGTTCCAGTGGTAGCCATTTTTGTTTTTTGTCAAATCAGGCATCCAAACCTGAGCTAGATTCTGACACCCACGTCCATGTTCGGGTTACAGTTCCTGTGTTCCCGCCAAAAGTGAGGTTCAAAGTTACCTATATGTTGGGATGATTGAATGAACCTGAGCTAGATTCTGACACCCACGTCCATGATTGGGTTACAGTTCCTGTGTTCCCGCCAAAAGCGAGGTTCAAAGTTACCTATATGTTGGGATGATTGAATGAGCCATACCATATTATTATGCCATGCCTTGTTGATATCCTTTCTGTGCTGTACCATGACATATATCCCTTGTCTTTTGACACCAATCACAGTAATTTAGTTTAGGTTTTTGTGGGCACTCTTTTTTTTTGTGCACTAGGACTTGCATACAGTTTGGACAATTTGAGGTTGTTGTGCTGGCTGTTGTCATAAATCCACACGCCTCGTGCATATAGTCCCACCAAACTTTATTTGCGTCAATGAATGAATTGTTCAATAAAATGCCAGGACTTTTTGTAAGTTCCAGTTGTAATTATTTCAAATTATTAAGTTGCCTGTGATCTTTTGATGCACGCTAACACTATTATGGATGGCACACCATTTTTGCTCTCATGTGGCCAACAAAATCAGACCTGTCTGCACATGACTGTGTCTTACACCACACAATAAAAGCATAAGCATGTAAATGAGAGCACTATCTTTTTTTTAGCAACAGGACAGTAGAGCCTTACTATTACAAGGAGAAAACAAATTTGTTGTTTACTTGTTGCTCTCTAGTTTTTTCTTTCATTGTTTGATCTGGAGTTGACTGGAGTTTTTTTGAGCTTGCGTTACTATGTTGGTACAGCTATCCACTTATGTACAGAGATGTGAGGTCTGCGGTTGACTTGTGTCATCGTGATGGAACTTTAAAGCGTATGGTGGCGAAGGATCCTGCCAGGTAACTCAGTTTCCTATTTCATGGTTAACTATTTAATACCAGTCACCTGACACAATTCAGTGCTAGATATTATTCATAAAGACATACTTCTGCTATAGGTCTGCCTTGGTTTTTATTTTGGTCCACATGCAAATTGGCATCCATGTGTTATTTCCACTTTTATGTTCTAGAGGATCCTGCTAATTATGTCATTTCCACTTTTACAGTGCTATATACTTGTGCTTATAATTATGTTATAGAAAATCCTGCTAATTTGTGTAATTTGAACATTGCAGGTACATCATTGAGGACTTGGCAATTGTACCAATGCTTGAAATGATCAGGAAATCTGGACGCTCAACATTCTTAGTGACGAATAGGTATGTGGCCGGTGGTGGGTATGTGGTTGGTGGTGCCTTTATAATTTTAGGCTTCTTGAGACTTGTGTGATGACATATTTCTGTAATGTGTCCTTTCTAGTTTCTCCTAAAACGAACCCATCTGTTAAAACTAAGGTTTTTCATCTTGATGCATTCTGCATTTTTGAGCTTCCTGACAAGTACTCATTCATGCAGTTTGTGGGACTACACCGATGTTGTCATGAACTACCTTTGTGGGCCATACACTTCAGATGTAGGCTCTGGTCTCAACCACAACTGGCTTCAATATTTTGATATTGTAATAACAGGCAGGTTAGTGTCTTATGTTCCCTGGTTCCTGATTCTTTTGTTGCTATTTATTATTAGTGAAAGTATCAGCTCCCTCAACTTAGTAGCCAGTCCTTAATGAACTTTCTTTCAGTTCGAAGCCAAGTTTCTTCCATGATGATAACCGTGCAGGCATCTTTGAAGTTGAGCCTGATTCTGGAAAACTTCTGAATGCTGATATTCAGGCTAGTAAATTTGTCAATTCTAATCTATCTTCATGGCATATGTTTTTCCCTAATATATGCAATCCTTCGTGAAGATCGGAAGCCCAAGATCAAGTCATCAACAATCAACACCAGTTCAGAAAGTTTACCAGGTACTTATTTTCCTGATATATAATGTAAATGCAACTTTCTACCATTGCTATATCCTATTTATTGCTATATCCTTTCCAGGGAGGCAATGTTGGTCATCTCCACAGATTACTTTCTGTTGCTTCTAGTTCACAGGTATGGGCTATACACTTAGCAGAGATTCACTAGCACTAAATTGCACATGTGAGTGGACGGACATCCAAATCCAATTAGAGGCTATTGGATCCAATGGCTTTAGTCCAATATCCTTTGCCCATGTCCGCAGCAACCCCAAGCGCCTAGTAGCTAGCCTGGGTGCTTCACCACCGTTCCGACCAACTTCGAGTGGGCATACCCAGTCAACAGGTTCCTGCCGAGTGGTTTGCAGTGCATCCGCTGCCGTTCCTGCCGGCACAGCTGTTGCTCATGTGAAGAAGGCCACGGCTCAGGACTAGTAGAGCCAGATGCAAGACCTGCGCGGCTGCGCCACCGCTGTTGCCGCCACCTCCATCGTGACTAGTTTCCTGCTACCAAGTATAAGTCCAATAGAATTTGAATTGTCAATTTTTTTATCCTACAGAATCCAAAGCCTATTGGATCCATATAGAGGTGCCGAAATCCCATTGGATATTGGACTAAAGCCAATCCAATACTCTACACTGAATGTATCTGAGCGTATGAATCAAACATAATATTTCCTTATCTTACAATTTTGTAGATTAATATTTCCTTATCTTACAATTTTTTAGATTCTCTATGTTGGTGATCACATATATGGAGATATTCTGCGGAGCAAGAAAGTTTTGGGTATGTTTTATTTATCCTCTACTCGTTAGTTGTATTGTGATCTGATATAAATCTATGATTAAGCATGGCAGTTTTAATTGTGCAGACAACTTTTAATGTAGCTCCCATTTCATTAAGTTCATACTAGCCCACACCTAATCATAGACACACATATAATATAACATATATGGATGCTGGATGATTTGTATGGAGGCTTCATGGCCGGAAAAAAATAATCCTGTGGCCTCGGTTAGGGCACTGCAGTCTGTCTGAGCAGACAGAGCGGCATAGTTGACCTATACGAGCAATTGCGGCGGAGACGCTGAGCCACTCTCTTAGCATTCAACAGCTCTAGCTCCACTAACGCTTCTCGCTGCCGGCCATGAAGCCTGAGGTGGAGGCGGCTCCTCATGCCAGAAACAAAAAGAGGAGGTTGGAGGCACCCGACACCGGCGTCTAGCAATCGGAGGAGATGGGAAGCATCTCGCCACTCTTGGCGATGACAGATGTGCTCGACTCCAAACCTTTTGGGGCCGGAGGGCATAGATCTCGGAGTCGCCAAGAAGCACCAACGTATGGAGGTGGACGAGCTGGGAGACGACAGCAAGGAAAGGGCGTTGATTACATCAGCGCCCCCCACCCCCCGACGGCGTTCTCGGTGACATCATCTCCCTCGTGCCCACCAAGGATGCCAGTTGTGTCCCAACCCTAGCCAAATGATGGAAGCACCTATGACACTACCTCAATTGCCATGACCTCCCTGGCTTCCTCGCAGACGATGACGCTCTCGCCTCTGCCATCTCCTAGATCCTCTCTAGTCTGGCCGTTGCTTCTACGTCAACACGAGTCTCCTCAATTCTCGTCCCAACATCGGCACCGGCATCGTGGACTCCTGGCTCCGGTCCCCTGCCCTCGACAATCTTGAGGAGTTCTGCATCTCAGCCTACCTAATGGATGGACCGTGGTTCCTGCCACTTCCAATGTTGCCAGCACCCATTTTCCGCTTCGCGCCCAGCCTCGGCGTCGCCTCTCACTGACTGTAGCTGTCCAGGCACTCCACTTCCCCAAGCTAAAGAAGCTCGCACTTGAACATGTCAGCATTTTGGAGGGCTCGTTGCACAGAAAGCTTGCCAGCTGCCCTATCCTCGAATGCCTGTTGCTTGTTCGCAGTTTTGGCTTCCGTCTGGTCCGCATCAATTCTTCTAGCCTCAGAAGCATTGGCGTGTGATGCTTGTGAAATAATCATTAAGGAAACCCTAGATTGGCGCCAATCCATCCAAATGCACACATGGATGCCATTGCACTGTGTCAGATGTAAAGCATGTAACATAACACAAACACAAAAGGTGAACGTGTGTCACACATACACACACAATCACACTCACACTACCCTTTTTCAAGTCTCTATCTATATGCCCACCGCCCACACCGAGGAAGGGAGAACTGGAAACTGATCCTCACCCACCTCACACTCTATTGCCCGCGCGCTCCCTCCGCCATGGCCTCCTTGGCCAGCGTCCCTATAGAGATCCTCGTCCTCGTGTTCATCTACCAACAGTGCTTCGTTGACCTCATGCGCAACGCTGTGCACGTGCCAACAAGTACTTTAACAGGTTCATCATAATAACATCTAACCAGTTAAGCCCAAGCAACAACAAAAAAAACTCAAGTGACATCATGAGAAAAGGAACAAGCAAATTCCGGAAGATTCGATACATTTATGAATAGATATCAGGTTAATCTCATACAAGAGTGCCTATGATGTATGTTGTGTTCATTGTTCCTCAAGAGCACCAGGGCCTTCTTAGTCCCAAGGTTGAGCTGGACGAGCCTAATCCTCTCCATCTAGAAGTTCCACTCCTCTCCCTAAACAAACAGAACCGGATTGCCTGGTATGCAGCCTGTCAATGTCCCTTGTTCGGATCACCTCCTGTCGACATCAGCTGTCGGCACAAGCGTCCACGTCAATATCGCAAGTGCCTCCGCAACAACAAAGCTTAGCTGCCTTTCCCCTTGCGTTGTGGCAGCAGTCCCAACCCTAGCCAAGCGATGTTGGTGACATCATCTCCCTCCTGCCCACCAAGGACGTCGGTCGCGTCCCAACCATAGCCAAATGATGGAAGCACCTATGGCGCTCCGCCTTGCTCAACCTCGACTGTCATGACCTCCCTGGATTCCCTGCAGACGACGACGCTCTTGCCGTCGCCATCTCCCAGATCCTCTCAGTCACCAGTCTCTAGCAAATCCCTATTCCTGTCTCTAGTCTCTATCTGTACCCCCACCGCCTACGACGAGGAAGGGAGAACTAGAAACTGATGCCAACCCACCTCACACTCCATTGCTCGCGCGCCCCCTCCGCCATGGCCTCCATGGCCAGCGTCCCTGCAGAGATCCTCGTCCTAATCTTCATCTACCTGCAGTGCTTTGCTGACCTCACGAGTATTGCGGGCGTCTGCAAAGATTGGCGCAATGCCGTGCGCGTGCCAACAAGTACTTGGAACAAGCAAATTTTGGAACATCCGATACATCTAAGAACAAATATCAGGTTAATCTCCAAGAGTGCCTGTGAAGTATCGTTGTTGTGTTCACTGTTCCTCAAGAGCAATAGGGCCTTCTTAGTCCCAAGGTTGAGGTGGACGAGCCCAATCCTCTCCATCCAGATGCTCCGCTCCTCTCCCCAAACACACCGAACCGGATTGGCTGGTATGTGTCGAACCCACTTGGATAGTTCAATCCGCACTATCTTTAGCATTGGCCCAGATTTGATCAGAATGTTTAAGAAACCAAGGTCATGATCCATTCAATCCTTTGATTTCCACCACCTCGAGATTAATCAACGAGATGTGTCATTTCTCCTGATGTCCTCCATGTAATGGCCATATTCTTTTGTTAGTTGAGCAAATGCCACGCTCCTACATAAGAGTCAATAAAGTACACCACATTAGCTACTCATGTTTAGTATTAGCTAGCTAGAGAACTTAGCTAAGGTGTATGAAGTGAAGGTATATACACTGACTTGAGGAAGGAAGAGCTGGAGCTTTTGTATGACATTCAGAGTCTTGAGCAGCTCCAACACAAGTGTTCCAAAAGCTAAAGCACACCGGTCCTCCACTCGGAGATGAAGCATAAAAATAGAAAAATTGTTTATTCGAATGGCGTATTATTTCTTCCGTAAAGCTCCGTCTTGCTTCTACAGACGTACCCTGCTAAACAATGTGATTAGCATATGTTGTGCAAATAAAATGACAAAATTCATTGAAGGTTGGGAAATTAAATTGTGCAGTAGATCAACACACGTACATAGCCACTGGCAAGTATCACCATGCATTGCACACGGATGTGTGAGCCGGCAGGATTATTGAGCTCTGTGTATTTGCTGCTCCACTCCATGGAGGTGGACAAACTCATAAGGTGCAAACAGAAACCAAATCCAATGAAACGAGACAATGTGGAGAAATACGAGAACAAGAGCGAATCGACCATGGGCGCCTCGAACGACGTGATCAAGTCACGGTTCCCACTGGATTGTAGCCTGAATTTGTTGAGCTTGACTGCTTGGACGTTGAGACGCTATGGCGTGACATCCACAACAGGAACAGGCACGACCCTCAACGTGATCTCCTTGACTGACCTCAAGCTAATAACACAAACACAAAAGGTGAACGTGTGTCACACACACACACACTACCCTTTTTCAAGTCTCTATCTATACCCCCACCGCCCACACCGAGGAAGGGAGAATTGGAAACTGATCCCCACGCACCTCACACTCCATTGCTCGCGCGCTCCGCCCGCCATGGCCTCCTTGCCTAGCATCCTTGCAGGGATCCTCGTCCTCATCTTCACCTACCTGCAATGCTTCGCTGACCTCACGAGCATTGCGGGCGTCTGCAAAGACTGGCGCAACGCCGTGCACGTGCCAACAAGTACTTGGAACAAGCAAATTCAGGAACATCCGATAGATCTAAGAACAGATATCAGGTTAATCTCATACAAGAGTGCCTGTGAAGTATCATTGTTGTGTTCACTGTTCCTCAAGAGCACTAGGACCTTCTTAGTCCCAAGGTTGAGGTGGATGAGCCCAATCTTCTCTGTCCAGATGTTCCACTCCTCTCCCCAAACACACCGAACTGGATTGGCTGGAATGTGTTGAGAACATTGGCATGTGGCCTGTCAATCTCCCTCCTTCGGATCACCTCCTATCGACACAAACTGTCGTCAGCTGGGAGACGACGACAAGGAAAGGGCGTCGATTACATCAGCACCCTCCCTGACGGCATTCTCGGTGACATCATCTCCCTCTTTCCCACCAAGGACGCTAGTTGTGTCCCAACGCTAGACAAACGTTGGAAGAACCTATAGCGCTTCGCCTGGCTCACCTCCACTGCCACGACCTCCCTGGATTCCATGCATACGACATACTTTTGCCGCTGCCATTTCCCAAATCCTCTCTGGTCTCCGGTCTCTAGCAAATCCTTATTCCTCTCTCTAGTCTCTATCTGTATCCCCACCGCCCACACCGAGGGAGAACTGGAAACTGATCCCCACCACCTCACGCTCCATTGCTTGCACGCTCCCTCTGCCATGACCTCCTTGGCCAGCGTCCCTATAGAGATCCTCATCCTCATCTTCAACTACCTGCAGTGCTTTGCCATTGCACTGTGTTAGATGTAAATCATGTAACATAACACAAACACAAAAGTTGAACGTGTGACACACACACACAAAGTCACACAATCACACTTACACTACCCTTTTTACTAGTTATTTCTTGTGGTGGTACTAGTTATTATTGTGGTAGTACTTTTACTAGTTCTTACAAAGCGCACTTCTTCCTTGGCCAACGTCCCTATAGAGATCCTCGTCCTCATCTTCACCTACCTGCAGTGCTTCGCCGACCTCACGAGCATTGCGGGTGTCTGTAAGGACTAGCGCAACACTGTGCACATGCCAACAAGTACCTAGAACAAGCAAATTCAGGAAGATCTGATACATCTAAGAACATATATCTGGTTAATCTCATACAAGAGTGCCTGTGAAGTATCGCTCTTGTGTTCACTGTTCCTCAAGAGCACGAGGGCCTTCTTAGTCCCAAGGTTGAGCTGGACAAGCCCAATCCTCTCCATCCAGATGTTGCACTCCTCTCCCCAAACACATCGAACTGGATTGGCTGGTATGCGTTAAGAACACTGGCAAGCGGCCTGTCAATCTCCCTCCTTCGGATCACCTCATGTCGACACCAACTGTCGGCAGTTGAGAGATGACGACAAGGAAAGGGCGTCGATTACATTAGCGCACTCCCTGACGGCAATCTCGTCGATTACATCAGCGCCTTTCCCGATGGAGTTCTCGGTGACATCATCTCCCTTCCAGGTTGAGTTGGACGAGCACTGGGGCCTTCTTGTGTTCACTGTTTCTCAAGAGCACTGGGGCCTTCTTAGTCCTAAGGTTGAGTTGGACGAGCCCAATCCTCTCCATCCAGATGTTCCGCTCCTTTCCCCAAACACACCGAACCGGATTGGCTGGTATGCGTTGAGAACACTGGCAAGCGGCCTGTCAATCTCCCTCCTTCAGATCACCTCATGTTGACACCAACTGTCGGCAGTTGGGAGATGACGACAAGGAAAGGGCGTCGATTACATCAGCGCCCTCCCCGACGGCAGTCTCATCGATTACATCATCGGCTTTCCCGACGGCGTTCTCAGTGACATAATCTCCCTCCCGCCCACCAAGGACGCTGGTCGTGTCCCAACCCTAGCCAAACGATGGAAGCACCTATGGCGCTCCGCCTTGCTCAACCTCGACTGCCACGACCTCCCTGGATTCCCCGCAGACGATGACGCTCTCGCCGCCGCCATCTCTCAAATCCTTTCCAGTCTCTAGTAAATCTCTATTCCTCTCTCTAGTCTCTATCTATACCCCGAGGAAGGGAGAACTGGAAACTGATCCCCACCCACCTCATGCTCCATTGCACGCTCACTCCCTCCGCCATGGCCTCCTAGGCCAGCGTCCTTGTAGAGATCCTCATCTTCACCTACCTGCGGTGCTTCGCTATTGCACTGTGTCGAATTCGAATGTAAAGCATGTAACATAACATAAAAAAACAAAAGTTGAACGTGTGTCATACACACACAAAGTCACACAATCACACTCACACTACCCTTTTTAGAAGTTATTTCTTGTGGCGGTACTAGTTATTATTGCTTTTACTAGTTCTTACAAAGCGCACATCTTCCTTGGCCAGCGTCCCTGTAGAGATCCTCGTCCTCATCTTCACCTATCTGCAGTGATTCGCCGACCTCACGAGCATTGCGGGCGTCTGTAAGGACTAGCGCAACGCCGTGCACGTGCCAACAAGTACTTGGAACAAGCTAATTCAGGAAGATCCGATATGTCTAAGAACAGATATCAGGTTAATCTCATACAAGAGTGCCTGTGAAGTATTGCTCTTGTGTTCACTGTTTCTCAAGAGCACTGGGGCCTTCTTAGTCCTAAGGTTGAGTTGGACGAGCCCAATCCTCTCCATCCAGATGTTCCGCTCCTTTCCCCAAACACACCGAACCGGATTGGCTGGTATGCGTTGAGAACACTGGCAAGCGGCCTGTCAATCTCCCTCCTTCAGATCACCTCATGTCGACACCAACTGTCGGCAGTTGGGAGATGACGACAAGGAAAGGGCGTCGATTACATCAGCGCCCTCCCCGACGGCAATCTCATCGATTACATCATCGGCTTTCCCGACGGCGTTCTCGGTGACATCATCTCCCTCCCGCCCACCAAGGACGCTGGTCGTGTCCCAACCCTAGCCAAACGATGGAAGCACCTATGGCGCTCCACCTTGCTCAACCTCGACTGCCACGACCTCCCTGGATTCCCTGCAGACGATGATGCTCTCGTCGCCGCCATCTCCCAGATCCTCTCCGGTCTCCAGTCTCTAGCAAATCTCTATTCCTCTCTCTAGTCTCTATCTATACCCCGAGGAAGGGAGAACTGGAAACTGATCCCCACCCACCTCACGCTCCATTGCACGCACACTCCCTCCGCCATGGCCTCCTTGGCCAGCGTCCCTGTAGAGATCCTCATCTTCACCTACCTGCGGTGCTTCGCCATTGCACTGTGTCGAATTCGAATGTAAAGCATGTAACATAACACAAACACAAAAGTTGAATGTGTGTCATACACACAAAACTCACACAATCACACTCACACTACCCTTTTTACTAGTTAATTCTTGTGGTAAGTACTAGTTATTCTTGTGGTTGTACTTTTACTAGTTCTTACAAAGCGCGCCTCTTCCTGCCGATGTTGCTTCCCGTTAGAGTAAGAAGGTGAAAAACGGGAATCAAGTGCCAATTTCATCTTAAACAAAATCCAATCTGAACTGTGAAATGGAAGCTAAGTGGCATCCAATTAATTCTCTATGCCCTCCTTGTTCAAAAATGGGACTTCAGTATGTAGGCTTGCATCAAAAAGAATTTGTAAACTTGATGCAAACTACTAACATCAGCTTCTTGCAGTATAATTCCAGCAAATGCTTGAGACAGCTCTCAGCTCTCACCCACATCAAATGGTTCTTGCAGCCAATATCACGTTACCTACAAAGATTATGCCTAGTAGGTTATGCTTATTTTCTTCAACTGAGGAAGAACATCCATTCATTATATATATTGATCAGAAAATCAAAATTGCAATAGCACAAGACCATAAATTCGTAAGTACTGTCTAATATAGCATCCACGAATTTGACAATGTACTGATCAGAACATCTTGACATTTATTCAAGTTTGAGTATATTGCAGCTTCTGGTTCACTATAAACGACACGTATCGTAAAGCTACGGTAAGTGGTCCCAGCAGAGAAAGGGAGACCGAAACCACTAGCTGTTCAGCAAATCCCTATTCATCTCTCTAGTCTCTATCTATACCCACCACCCACACCCAGGAAGGGAGAACTGGAAACTGATCCCCACCCACCTCACGCTCCATTGCCTGCGCGCTCCCTCCGCCATGGCCTCCTTGGCCATCGTCCCTGTAGAGATCCTCGTCCTCGTCTTCACCTATCTGCAGTGCTTCGCTGAGCTCACGAGCATTGCGGGCGTCCGCAAAGACTGGCGCAACGCCGTGCACGTGCCAACAAGTATTTTCCCTTACGGAGCGTACCTCTTCCTTCCGATGTTGCTTCCTGTCGTGTCATCATCGATGCACCAGCCGTCTCGGCGCTACACAGCCAGGGCACCGGTGACTGCCCCGGACTGGGGGGCTGCTCCATCGACGATGCAAGCGATAGAGAGACTGTGACCTGTGAGCTAGTTAAGGAATTGGGTTTGGGAATGGGGAATTATTCGGCGGCCGTTACAAGTGTTACCCTGCAGCGGCGCTGCCCCAGCTGGCTCTGATGGGCAGCCCTAGAGAGAGGTTTTCAAGAGTAGTGTTCCCAGCTTTCAGGCCCAAACCGAGAGAGTGTGGTTGACTCGAATCTTAATAGGATTTGATCCATCATAACACATGTCCAAACTTCATCCTCAGATATTGCAATTAAGTCCATAAAGGACAAGACACCTTATACAATACAGTACTAGTATATGATACAGACAAATTGTAAAACTCGTTTTTACGGGCACGGGTCTTGATGTGCTGCTGCTGCTGCTGGCATTCCTCTCCTTTTGTGCGTCCAAACCACCTCCAACTAGCGCGGTGCCAATCCATCCAAATGCATGCATTGACGCCGTGTACTGCGTGACATCTAAAGCATGTAATACAAAGACACAAAAAACGTCAAAATGTAGTGTGTGTGTGTGTGTGTGTGTGTGTGTGTGTGTGTGTGTGTGTGTGTGTGTCACGCACACTTTTTACTAGTTATTTCTTGTTGTAGTAATTTTACACATTATCTATATTTCCTGTGGGGCACTTCCCTTTCCTTATTGCATTTGTCCACTATATTTCATCCATTTCCTAAAGGCTGGCGGACTATGCTAGTGATTCCAGAACTAGAACAAGAGGTGAAGCTTCTCTCAGAATCAAAGTCTACTCGGAAGGTATGAATGACGCTCAGTTGCTTGTAACAAATTGATTCCTAACAATGAGATATTATTTATCAATTGGGCTCAGGCTTTGTGATATTCCTGTGCATGAACCAATAATTTTCCTAGAACCAATAATTTTCATGGTTGTTTTCTATTGAGATTTGTTCTCTAGGACTAGTTATACTGAAGGTAAACCAAAATATTGTAGCAGAAGCAGCTTGCCAAAATATTTGAGGTTTACCTACTCAACTTGAGTTCTTTCAGAAAAAAAAAACTACTCAACTTGAGGCCAACATGTTATGTAAGTAGAAACTATCTTGACCAAAAAAGTATCAGCGGCTTGTTCATATCCCTTTCATTATGTGATATTGTTCTCAGACTTGGACATCCTGATATTGCCAAGTTCATGTGGTTTATTGTCACAAACATGCTCGTGGCCTTTTTTTACGTGCTATCTATTTCAGGAGCTTAGACATCTTAGAATGGAGCGTGATTCAATTGAAGACAGAATCCATCATCTTGAATGGTCTCTTAAGTAAGTTGAGAAAGTTTATTTAAGTTAAATTCTATTTTTATTGTTATGCAGTTACTCCACATTCTATTGCTTTAGCTTTGAAGAACTAACTTGAATCTTCTAACATAATTGTACTTTTGCGTCAAAGTAGCCTTGGATCTTTCTAAGGAGAATTTCCAGGAAGATTTTATACTAATAAAAATTTGCTCAGCCACATTTGCTGTTATCACTTCCAGTGATCCTGCAAAATGCATGCAATAATATGCTTACAAGAAAGTTATGCTGATCAAACACATTCTTATGCTCTGGTTTTGTGTTCCATCCGCTACTATTTGCCATGTGGTATATAAAATAAGTGTTGTTTTCCTTGATGGCTGTAGTTTCCTAATTGATTTGCTCTCTCCTCTTTGTTCAGACTTGATGATGTCACAGAAAATCAGAAGGGGAAGTTGTTCTCTGAACATGACAATCTGCTGGTTGGTCCTTATTTTGATTCATTTCGTTGTCAATTCCCTCCATTCCAAAGTGTCGACTTGCTATAGCAAAGTGTCGACTCCTATACGGGAGAATGAGCAATTATTCAGAGGAGATTGGCGGCCGTTATAACCCAGCTGGCCTAGGCTTTGATGGCCTGATGGGCAGTGTCCCAGCTGCCCAGAGAGAGTTGGGAGGAGGGTGTGTCAGGGAGAGAGGAGAGTTCTCAGCTTTCAGGCCCAAACCGAGAGAGTGTGTTTGGCTCGAATCTTAATAGGATTTAGGCCCGGTTAGAGCGTCTAATTTCTTTCATCTTCTATTACTTTAGTATTTATAGGCCATCTGTTTGTTTTCGCTTATAGTCGGTTCACCATGGACCTGTTTGGTAGCAATCACAAGCATAGAAAAAGTACGACTAAGATAAGTTGTTTTGATCTAGCTTCTGCTTTTTTTTTCTAAAAATTGCTGGCACGATTATGCCAGGCAAATATATAGAGAAGAGGATCTAGCTTCTGCTTTAGTACAAACAAAGATGTGGGGAACAATTAAGCTGTACTAGAGGAACAACAAAATTGTCACAGATGGGATAGTCAAGAATATGCATTGGAGGCTATTTTTTCACTTTAAATTGGGTCAAAACATACTCTGTGAGCTAAATAACAAAGAAGTTGGAAGACAGAAAAATAACATAGTAATCAGGAATTCAGGATAAAATAAGCCTTTGCGCACGAATAACATAGCAAACATGTTCTATGTGTTTTAGAGGTATGATGGTCATGGGTTGGTTATGCGTGTGCGTGTGTGTTTTGTAAACGTCTACTTATATTTGTCGGCATAGATGTCTGCAACACAGTGGGATTCATTCTGAGAAAGTTAGGGTCGAATTGAACAAATAACATTGGATGTTTAAAACTTTCAACGTGTAAGTAACAAGTGTGTGACACAGAGTAGAGAGTAGAGTAGAGCTCTACAATGTTAAAGCATTCACATATTTGTGCATTCCATACACTAGATAAAAAAATGATTCATGCTCCTTAAAACAATTGGTACATGTTGGTAAAAATTCTTTTTTCTTTGATGGGGACTGTCTATTTTCATTTTTAATTGCAGAAACAGAGAGAGCATGTTCGCCGCCTTCATCAGGAGGCTCAGAGGCAACATCATCAGAAGGTAATGTTCTCAGTTACACGATTGCTGAATTTGTTCCCTGCGCGTTTTTATCTTTCTAATTGTTTGCTTTCCGCTTGAGTTCAGTTTCATAAGGTGTGGGGACAGCTCATGAAAACTGGGTACCAAAATTCCAGATTTGCTCATCAGGTGCAGAACGTTCAACCACACTTGACAGTAAGTGCTTAGAATGTTACGGGCAGCAATGTGTGGACTGACACAAGATTTTGTTTTCACTTGTTTCCGCAGGTTGAGAGATTTGCATGCTTGTACAGCAGCCAGGTTACAAACTTCGGTTTGTATTCCCCCAACAAGTACTATCGTCCGAGCGAAGATTACATGCCCCACGAGTTTGATGTGCTTGGGCTGTAGGAGCAGTCCCTGCTTCTGCTCGGAGTTCCCGTTGTAATTGACCCGCAGCAGGATAGGAGGGTGATTTTAGTTGTGACAATGTAGTTTCCGTATTTATAGACAGAAAGCTTCACCCATTGTGAAGGAGCGAAGGTATAACTATAGTAACCACAGTTCTACATATAACAGTAACTTTACCTGTATATAAATATAAATATGTGCATAATAATTAGAGGCAAAGGAAAGCAGTCCCGATCATGCCTGGAGTGAACATTGAGAATTCAGCATTTTGTTAAGTGTCCCAACCACAACCATTGTTAGCACGCTTAAGTCAGGCTGAGGTATCGCTGAAAAAACCTTGTTTAGTACGCACAACGTGGCAACGTCTGACTTAATCTTTCAGCTTCAAAGTCGGTGGCGTTTCAACCCGACGCAAAGGACCCTCTTTGTGTGCTTGTCCCGACGCAAGGGACCCCTCTTGGTGTGCTTGAGAGGGCACTGACTTCACCTGTCAGGATTTAAATCTTCACCCCCCATAACTGATATAAACTCAAGTGATTCGTATTGTTTGTGAGCACGCGATAATTAGTAGACTTATGGTGTCTAGGAGTGTGTTGTGCGTTTGTGATGATGTGCAAATGTGCGCGTCATCCTTGTAATCGAAAAAAGACTGAGCCACGTAAAAGAGAGAGGCGCACAACGGTCCAGAGCGGAAGCCTATTTTCATTAACACGAAGCGAAAACTACATATTATTTGCAAGCGCGCGACAAATAGTAGACTTCTGAGGTGTGGGAATGTGTTGTGCATTCGTGATGGTATTCAAACGTGTGCGTCATCCTTGTAATCGAAAAAAGTCCAATCCACATAGAAGAGAAAAGGCAACTGTCACTCCTACAAATGTCACACTAGCTATACTAGTGTGTCACACACATTCACAAAGAAAATGTGTTCCCCGCACTACTGCTTATGCATGTGAAAGAGAAAAGACAACGGTCACTCCTACAAATGTGTCACACACACATAGCTAGTATACAAGTGTGTCTCACACACATTCGTAGAAAAAAAATTGTTCCACACACTACTTCATATGCTGTGAGTATGTCTCGATCATGTGAGTTTATCTTTTTTTTTCCTTAAACAGCGCATACGGGCACGTAGATGTATGCACGCTCACCCATATAAACACACAACTTACTTTATGACCATTTCTGAGAGACTAAGCCAACTGATCTTGAGATTGACGAAGTCGCCGTAAGTAGTGTCAAGTGCGTGAAGCTCAATGGAAGGGCGCAATCAAGACTGCTGCAAATGAATGTCAAAAGAAGAGAATTTTAGAGCTTGATACAATGGTAGGGGCTTACTTGTGTATGTATATTTGGATGTGTGACGATCACTGCTACTCTCCATAGGCCAATAAATATATATAATATCTTTAAACCAGAAGCAATTAGTTCACTTTAGCTCTCATTTGCCTACTTGTCGTTAGTTGAGATGTGGATTAAAATTTAAAAATTAATCCATCTATTTAGATGGCCTACGACTAAATTTTAGAAGATTAACAATTAGTCCCGGAGATGATGCGATGATGATTAAACAAGCTGCAACGTCGTCAAGGTTCGATTAAACGGATTGCATGCTTGCATGCGTGCGTCTCAGAAGATGATGAGGCGCATGCGCGCCTGAGAACACCGGGGCTCTTCGCTTCTGATTTAAGCAGCTGTTTCGTAATGGACGCTTTTTAATCGGATCCAGTCATGTCCGACAGTCTCTGTCTGACATATTTCTCTTAGACACCGTTGATCGTCTTCACGACGTGACACTAGAGCGGGGCGTCTGTGGCTGGCGACACTGCTAACCGCCTTCTATGACTGCCTCTTCCTCCCTCGCAGCCCTGCCTGCTCGTGCCCCAGCAGCAGCCACACAGGCACCGGCCGCCGTGTGTGGCCAAGCAACCAGGAGAGGTGGTCGTCGCTGGCCGAGCCTAGGTTAGGCGCAGGGCAGTTGGCCACTGCAGGCTGCGCCACCATCCTTGGTCGTCGTCTTGCCGATATCGGCTGTTCCCTCGCTTTGTGTTACGTCGTAAAAAAAAGGGTAAAAACCACATGTTGCAAGTGTATGTTTCAAATGTTTCAGATAATTCAAAGGTATATTACAAATGTTGTATATGAGCTAAAGTAGATCGGGATGTTGCACATGTTATAATGATACACGTATGTTTTAAGTATATGTTCCAAATGTTTTTTCTGTTCCAGACGTACGTTGCAAGTGTTTTATCTGAATATTGCAAAAATAGATCTAGATGTTGCATATATATGCAAGTTGCAAGCATATGTTTCAAGTGTTTTTAGGTGTTTCATATATATGTTTTGTAAGTGTTTCATCTTGATGTTGCATATGTTTGCAATGGTTTTCAAATGCTTTTTTAGATGTTTTTGTAAGTGTTTCAGACGTTTGTTTCAAGTGTTTTATCTGTTTTCTTTTGTATACTGCAATTGCTGTATCCGGATGTTTAAAAGTAGACGTGGGATTCATTCGTGGAATCGGAATCCTTGCTGGATCTCTCTGGTGTCAGTCCCTAGGAATCCTAGAAGAGAAATCAGCTACGTCTCTACGGTCTACGGGTACGGGTTCCCAACTCCAAACCGACCTCAGGAACGAACCGCCTTGATCCGTTGGGCCCCTGCCGCTCTCTCCGACACAGCTCAGCCCACCCCAGCCTGGGCCACTCGCGACCCGCAAGGCGTCTCCTCCTTTCCTCGTCCGCCCGGCCATCTCCGCAGCCACTACCCGCAGCCCAGCACCGGCCGCCCCACGCCTCCACCTCCGTCGTTTCGGTCCGAGCCCATCGCCTCCGCCGCTTCGTCGCCGTCGAGGTCGCACCACCATGGCGGCGCTCCTAGCCCGGCAGGCAGCGCAGGCGCTCCGCGCGAGGCAGATGGTACGAATCCCTAGCCGTATCCTCCCGTGCCCGGCGCTTCCAGAGTCCAGATCCCCTCTATCCGCTCGCGGATTCTCAGATCGAGAGCCAGCTTTGCGGATGCGTGTGTGACTCTGTGGTGCTGGTGTTTGTTGCAGGCGCAGCTCGGACCGGCCGCGTCGGCGATGCAGGGGCACCTCCGTACCTACATGAACGCGGGGATTCCCAAGCGGTTCAAAGGTCACTGCTCTCCCCACTTTCTACTGGGCTGTTTGCCAGTATCTGTACCATAAAAATAATGCGATTCATGTTGCGCTGGTTACCGATATGTGGAGATTAGTGTGCAAGAGCAGTGAATTAAGGGATGTATGGAACTGTTTGGTCTTGGGTTATTGATTGATTGTATGCCTTTCAAGTTCCAGTCAACATGACATGCTCAAATAGGACAGACTGGTGAATTTGAAATCAGAAATTGATGAGCATAATTCGGTGCAGTTCTATGTGAGCGTCTGGTTTGCAATTAGTTGTCTGTTGATGGGTTTTGGTACCTTCGGAAAGAGCAGTATATGAAACTTTTCAGGATGAGTTTTTGGTTACCAGTTAAATTCGACTTTCAAGTTTCAGCCAAGCCAACACGAAATTTTCAAATACGATGTTGTGCCTTGCCATCTTGGTTTATTTTTAGGATGGTCTGTTGAACTTCACATTTGAAGTTGATGAGTGATTAGGCAGATTACTATATGAGCTGTATTTCTTCACACTTAGATTTCCATGTCCTCCTATGTGTTTACATACATAATTCGAGTTTGCCCAGTGTTACTGTTCTCTGAGTGTTTAATCCTATTTAATGACCAGAGGATGAGGAGAAAGAACAGCTTGCAAAAGATGTTGCAAAAGATTGGAATGCTGGTGAGTTTCTGATGATGTTTTTTCTTGTGCATTGGACTAGAGTATGATCATTGGCAATTTTGTTCATTGCTGCCGAGATATTGTTGTTCTCCCTCTCTTATTGTGATTTTCTTGTTTCAGTCTTTGAAAGGAGCATCAATACATTGTTTTTAACTGAAATGGTCCGTGGCTTGATGCTAACTCTCAAGTACTTCTTCGATAGAAATGTTACAGTAAGTGGAATTAGACATATGACGTTATCTGTACTGTAGTTGTATGCTTCCATTGACTGTTTTTATCTCACCTCATTGCAGATTAACTATCCATTTGAGAAGGGTCCTCTGAGTCCCCGCTTCCGTGGTGAGCACGCTCTCAGACGTTACGAATCTGGGGAAGAGCGTTGCATTGCTTGTAAACTATGTGAAGCTGTAAGTTGTACTTATGTTTAGAGTTTTCTTACTTTAGACGATGAACATCAAATAGAGCTAGGAACCAGTTGTTTTCCTGTCTTACCCGAATAGTAGTTGTCCCCAAAAATACCGTTACCTACTGGTATCTGTGCTGCCAGGGTCTGAGATTTTTAGCTAAACTGGAACACAGAACCTGATTGTGGGTCCTTTTGACTTCATAAGAGTTACTATGATTTTAATATTTTAATGTATCTCGTCATAAAAATATATTTGAAATGTAAGTCACTTGAAAGCAAAATCAGTTTTGTCATATTGCTGCCCAATGTTTTAGGTGCTCCTTATCATCTTGCAGTTGTATAGCAAGTTCATATAAGGTGGCCATGAAAATTTTGGAGGGGGCATTATACATTCAATTGTAAAATACCAGCATTATACATTCAATTTTGAATACCAGCAATTCATGATATAGAGATAAAAATTTATAGGCTCCTTGCCTCCACTAACTCATACTAGATTTACCAAACACTTTGGTATATGCTTGCTTCAACTTGTGGTGTTTCTGACTAATTTAGTATAGTGAAATGGCCTTTGTTATACTAGTGTAGTGGGGTAGGTTTGGCTTATGATGGTTGGATTGTTGATGGTTCTTGTAGTAACTAGGTGGCACTTATTGATACATAACTCTGCCTATTTGAGGAAAAACTATTGCTCACATGATATGAACGATGTCCAGATATGCCCAGCTCAGGCAATTACAATTGAGGCTGAAGAACGTGAAGACGGCAGTCGCCGAACCACAAGGTAATCAAAATGAAGCTTTTCTCTCTCTTTTTTTTTGTCTATAGAATTTACTGACTGTGTTCTGCAATTAAACTTTAATAATCTGAACTTGTGTTGCTTTTATCTCATCACAGATATGATATTGACATGACCAAATGCATTTACTGTGGGTTCTGCCAAGAGGCTTGCCCAGTCGATGCTATTGTTGAGGGGCCTAACTTTGAGTTTGCTACCGAGACACATGAGGTAAACTACTTGATTCCACTGTAGGTTTGATCTCAAGTTTTTGGTGTCTTGCTGCTAAGCCTTGACATACAATGATGCAGGAACTACTGTACGACAAGGAGAAATTGCTTGAGAATGGTGATCGCTGGGAGACTGAGATTGCTGAGAACTTGAGATCTGAGAGCCTTTATCGCTGAATCTGTCTTCCATTGTGGTTGATAAACTGGGTTCTTCCATTTTCCATATTTTGCTCAACTAGCTGATGAATAAGCACACAATGTGTCATAACTTAGATCCCAGGTACCATGTTTTTGTACCTCGGCAGTCGGCACCATCTGTCTGTTTTGTTCATTGCCTTGCTAAAGTTGGCACCGAATGTTCTTTAATGGGAAAATTCCTTCTGTACGCCTTATTTTGTATACAATGAAACAGGACACTCTGCTCACGGCTCAGTGATTTGGTGAATGTTCACATGCTTGTTTCTCACTCTGTTTTTAAACAAACAACGTTTGAACTAATTAGCTTGCTGTAAGTGTCTTTTATTTAAAAACAAACGGAGGTAGTGTCAAATTTTTGAACTTTTTTTTTTTGAGCATGCCAAATTTTTGAACTTGGGATTTTTCAGGATACCGTTGGGTCCGGGAGGGTCTAGTCTATGTACGTGTCTGCCTATCTATGACCGTGCAGATCATGAAGCGGTGAGGAACTCTGGTACTAAATCTGAGAGGTGGTGTCACGTATAATTTGTCTGGTAATTTTGAGGAGGTCGCGTCTCTGAAAACATAAATATTATTTTTATATATTGGAGAGCCTATACGTGTCTGCCTATCTATGTCCTTCAAAATTTGACTGGTAAATCTGAGTGTCGTGCCTCTAATATAACATCTATTTTGGACTGTTTCAGATCCTGTTGAAGGTATCTAACTTATAAAATATTTTAAGATTCTGAAACAAAAGCTTTCGTAGCTCAGTTGGTTAGAGCACCCGTTTAGTAAGCGGGAGGTCTTGAGTTCGACTCTCAACGAAAGCAATTTTCTTGTTTTTGTTTTTTTTTCAGTTTAGCTGAAGGGTTTTTTTGTTTTTTTTTTTCAGTTTAGCTGAAGGATTTTTCTTTATTGCTTTTTTTTTCAGTTTAGCTGAAAGGTTTTTCTTCATTGCTCAAGCAATTTTCTTTGTTTTGCAACTTTGTTTTTTTTATTTTCAGTCTAGCTAAGGGTTTTTCTTCATTGCTTTTTTTTTCAGTTCATTTGAAGGGTTTTTCTTTATTGCTCAAGCAATTTTCTTTGTTTTGCAACTTTGTTTTTTTTTCAGTCCAGCTGAAGGGTTTTTCTTTATTGCTCCTAAATTTGTTTTTTTTAGTTCAACTTTTTTTTTCCTTTTTTTGCTGTTCAGCTGAATGGTTTTTCTTTATTGCTCTTCTTTTTGGCAGTTCGGCTGAAATTTGAGTTTTTTTGCTCTTCTTCTAGGCAGTTGTCATTGGCTGGTAGTGTTCTCTTTAGGTTATTAAAAGGTTGTAGAGCTGTAGGTCTGGTATCTGTAGCTCGTAGATCAAATTAATCTAAAGTAGTTTAAATATATTTATATATAGTCCAAACTAAAAACAAGGTTAATTATCTTTTTGGATTTCTTTGAGCTAAGCTCTACGTGGTCATGTTTAGTTGGAGACCAGAGTTTAGCCAATTCAAATTTTAGTCTGCCATAGAAGTTTAGCCATCATTTAGTTCTAGGCTCATATTTGGTTAGCCTAGAAACCGTGCGCCACTGCGCCAGCTACAGTCAACTGCCGATACGGGCACTCTCACGCGGGCAAGAAAATTGGCCGCCTCGTTTTGGTCGGTTGAGTGCAATGCACCTGGATGGGTGTCAAGCTGTGGTTGGTTGCACATGCATCGAATGTTTTTTTCGTTATATGAGACTTTAAATAGAAATATCTATTTAAACTATATATCTGATTTTCAGTTTGATTTCACCATTGTATTCTCATTAAGATTTTATCTACAAAACAAGACCATCCATGTCTATATTCTGATGAAGAAAAAAAAATAATGACATGAACTCTACACATCATACTCATGGTTGTGATAAAATTTGGCTTCGCTCTTATCCAAACAATATTTTAACTGGTCCTGCCCAAAATTTGGCATGATTATGAACCAAACCACACTGTTTTGTCCTTGCCCCATTTAGGCTTGGCTAAATTTTAGCTTGGCTTATCGTGGCCTACAACCAAACAAGTCCTAAGTTTCACGCGCTAAGCAAAGAACTAGTTTTCAAAAGGGAAAGAGGTATTTAACCAGACTTGCCGGACAATCTAGTACTCCCTCCATCCCAAATTATAAATCATTCCAAGATTGTTGGAGAGTTAAAAGGATCTCAAGTTTGACCAAATCTATATGATAAGATAATAATATTTATGATACCAATTAAGTATCACTAGATTCTTTATTAATTATATTTTCATATTATATCTGTTTAATGTTATAAATCTTTGTTATTTTTTTTAATAATTTTCTTCAAACTTAAGATTCTTTAACTCTTCAAGATTCTTGGATTGACTTATAATTTGGAATAGAGGGAGTACGTCCTATACCCAGAGCATCAATTTTCAATTATACAAGGAAAAGCAACATATTATTGTTGCGTTCGGAGACAATGTGATGTGTGATAGTCATGTCTCTAGTTTTATGGAATGAGATGGTTTAGTTCTGGTTTGGTTACATATATAGATGGGATGATTCCTTTTTTTCTGCTTGGTTGGGGATGGCGAGGAATTGAATGATCTGTCTTTTGTTTGGATAAAAGGATGATGACGGTATAGCTAGATGTGATTACCTCCTCATCAAATTATTAAGGTTACCCCATTTAAATATCTCACGTAATGTCATAATAGCAATTTGTACTTACAGAATTTTTTTTTTTGCATTCTTGCATTAATTAATCACATTGGCCATGACCAAGGGCTCGTTTAGATACCCATAGTTATTTACTAGTTGGAGCTAAAAATTAGCCCAAATTAGCCATGGTTGGCTAGCTAGTTCGCTAACAAATAGTTGACGACTTGTCTAGGAAATTAGTTCACCTATTAGTTCTCCTCTCTGAATGCACTAGAGCTAATTTGAGCTAATTTTAAACTAGCTATACAGGCAATTAGCTCCTGTATCAAATGGGTCCTAAAATAAACTATATCTGAGGTAACTTTTTTTTTAAAAAAAATTGAGCTTTTGGCCCCATGTGTCTAGACTCCTGGTGACCACCTCTCCCACACGTGACCCCAAAGCCCCTGACATTGAGAAAATTTCTTATTTGGTCCTGAAAATAATGCTCCTTTTCTATTTGACACTCAAACTAAAAATCTTTCCTATATGTCCTCAACTTTAGTTTTTCTCTCCTATTTGACATTTTCGTCAGATCTGTGAGCCAACACCGTTAGTCCTCCAAGTGAGGCAATGCAAAAAGACCATAATGTCCTTTCAGTAAAGAACATGAACTGTGAGTCGCGGCCGTTCGTAACTTCGTCAACTCGGCCCGAGTCACAGTCGTAAGGGGCGTTTCCCTCCCCTAACCCTAGATCGAGGGCGGCGTAGCCATGGAGGCGGAGGTCGGCGCGGCACGGAGGCAAGTGCGACTACGTGGGGTCCACCGCCGTGGTGGACGTCGTGGAGGATCGCCGCGTGGTGGTGGCCAACTACGGCGATAACCGCGCCGTACTCTGCCACGGAGGTGACGAGGCGCCGCCGCCGCCGCCGCTCTCCTCGGACCACAAAGCCCGACCGCCCCGACGAGCTAGAGCGGATCCAGGCCGCGGACAGGCGCATCATCTTCTAGGAGGGCGCACGCGTGCTGGGCGTGCTCACCATGTCCCGCGCCATCGGGGACGGCTACCTCAAGCCCTACGTGTCGTCCGTGCCCGAGGTAGTCACCGACCGGTCCGACGGCGACGAGTGCCTCATCCTGGCCAGCGACGGGCTGTGGGACGTGATCAGCAACGAGGAGGCGTGCGAGGTGGCGCGCTGCTCACCAAGCTGGCCCTCGCCAGGCGCAGCTCCGACAACGTCTCGGTCGTCGTCGTCGATCTCCGGAGGAATCATCACTAGTTCTGTGCAGTCTCCAGTTAGTACAAGTAGTACAGTAGGATGGATGGTGCACCGTGCACAGAAGGATTTCGCAGGTGTGTGTACTAATTGGGGCTTTTTTCTCTTTCTGTTTCATCAACAAAAATTATTTTTTGCTGTACTCTCCCTGAATCAAGAAGTTCAGAGGAGCACTTAGATTAATTACATTTATCTTGAACATGTGAGTTTTCCAAAATAAATGTGTTATTATCATGTTGTATGTCATCTTTTAAAATTAGATGTTGGAAACCTATTTTATTGTAGTCATTCATGTACCTTTTTTTTAGAATCTTGTCATTCATGTAAGTAAAGAATTAATTTTGAACTGAATATAATTATGAGTAATTATTTAAGATGATGTTTGTTCCTTTATTTATTTAACACAAGCAGCAAGTGAAACATTGCAGTTTGAGATAAAAACATTCATGAAGGTAGCGATATCAACGATGGAATGTCAGGACTTGTAAAACAACTCCAAGGGTAAAACAGACTTTTCACATAGAACTTAACATTGTTAGCAACCAAAACTGACGGAAATGTCAAATAGAAAAGAAAAACTTGAGTTAAGGACATATAGGAAAGATTTTCAGTTTGAGTGCCAAATAGAAAAAGAACGTTATTTTAACATTATCTCTTCGATGCTTCTCCAACCCCACAGCCTCCGCCCGCACGGGTCTCTCCCACGTTGTGCTGGCCGGCACCGCGCCCACGCACGTACAGTCGCCCGCGCGCTTCGGTCCGATGACGGAGTTCGGAGTTGCGCGATTTGGTTGTAGCGTTGACTGCCGCGGCCGGGGAAGGAGGTGCGCTAGTCAGTCGGGCAGGGTGGCAACGGGCGTCGGCAGGCACGCTACACATGACGCCCCGTCCGCTCGTCACTTACAACCCGATCAACGGCCTTGTTTAGATACCCAAATTCACTCCCAAATTTTACTATACAAAAAAAAGATTCTCTATCACATTAAAATATCGGCACATATATGATGTACTAAATGTAGATGAAATTAAAAACTAATTACACAGTTTTATTGTACTTTATGAGACGAATATTTTAAGCCTAATTAATCAATATTTGGATAATTATTACCAAATAAAAACAAAATTGCTAGAGTGTGACAGGACATTACTATGCAAAATTTGGATCCCAAATTTGGGATCTAAACAAGGCCAACGTGAAAAAAGGAGATCGTCCCATCAAGGAAACGAGGAACAAACAAACCCTCGAAAGTACACACAATATATCTTTGGAACCAATAGGGCTTAAGCGAGATACTTCAATTATGACATGCAACTACTAGAGCAGTTCAAAAGTGACATGAAAACAAAAAACAACATTACCCAAGGTGCAAACGCAAAAGGTTTTTTTTGACACCGCAGCATGGCTCGACAGCCAAACAGATTCATGCAAGCAGATCAGTACTCCTCGTCCTCCTCACCGTCATCACCGCCGCCCTCGGCCGCAACCTCCTCGTAGTCCTTCTCCAGGGCGGCCAGGTCCTCGCGTGCCTCGGAGAACTCCCCCTCCTCCATGCCCTCGCCGACGTACCAGTGCACGAACGCGCGCTTGGCGTACATGAGGTCGAACTTGCTGTTGATGCGGGAGAACACCTCGACGACGCTGGTGGAGTTGGAGATCATGCACACGGCGCGCTGCACCTTGGCGAGGTCGGCCCCAGGCACCACCGTCGGCGCCTGGTAGTTGATGCCACACTTGAACCCCGTCGGGCACCAGTCCACGAACTGGATGGTGCGCTTCGTCTTGATGAGGGCTACCGCGGCGTTCACATCCTTGGGCACCACGTCGCCACGGTACATCAGGCAGCACGCCATGTACTTGCCGTGCCGTGGGTCACATTTGACCATCATGGAAGCCGGCTCAAACGCGCTGCTGGTGATCTCTGCCACCGACAGCTGCTCGTGGAAGGCCTTTGCCGAAGAGATCACCGGCGCGTATGAGGAGAGCATGAAGTGGATCCTCGGGTAAGGAACCAGGTTGGTCTGGAACTCATTCACATCCACATTGAGGGCACCATCGAACCTCAGGGAAGCAGTAAGTGATGAGATGACCTGCACACCAAAACAGTTTAAGGCATACATTTTAGCATCGGTTTCAAGGATGTATGAACAAAACCAGAGCACATATGTATGAACAAAACCAGCAATTGTTCTACCTGAGACACAAGGCGATTCAGGTTGGAGTAGTTGGGCCTCTCAATGTCGAGCGAGCGCCTGCAGATGTCATAGATGGCCTCATTGTCGAGCAGGATGGAGACATCAGTGTGCTCCAGCAAGGAGTGGGTGGAGAGCACACTGTTGTAGGGCTCCACAACAGAGGTTGACACCTGGGGAGATGGGTACACAGTGAAGCCCAGCTTGGATTTCTTGCCGTACTCCACAGACAGGCGCTCAAGGAGGAGTGAACCAAGGCCAGAGCCGGTTCCACCACCAACAGCATTGAAGACCAGGAAGCCCTGAAGGCCGGTGCAGTTGTCAGCAAGCTTGCGGATGCGGTCAAGGCACAGATCAACAATCTCCTTGCCAACTGCATGAACAAGAGCATGATGCATCAGTAATCAAAACATAAATGAGTTGAGATGAGCTTATTCTGTGGAACACAAAGTTTTTAGAATTAGAAGGGCAATTACTTGTGTAGTGGCCACGGGCAAAGTTGTTAGCAGCATCCTCCTTGCCGCTGATGAGCTGCTCAGGGTGGAAGAGCTGGCGGTAAGTGCCAGTGCGCACCTCGTCGATCACAGTGGGCTCAAGATCAACGAAGATTGCACGGGGCACGTGCTTCCCTGCACCAGTCTGGCTGAAGAAGGTGCTGAAGGCGTCATCGTGGTGTCCCGCGGTCTTGTCTCCAGGCACTTGGCCATCAGGCTGCATAGAACAGAAAGGTGTTAAATGCAAAGGATCAAAGGAGCATGGTAGCAAGGTTCAGCATACCATCGATTTAATTAGTATTTGATTCAAAAGGGATGATGGCAACTCAAATTCATAGGAAGGGGAAATTTCGGTTCAGTCATAGTTGCACAGCACAAACTAAAGCAGCATTCCCATATTCTCATTTGGGATCAGATCGAAGAAATGGAAACAACATGGGTAAATTTTACAGAATTAGAGTTTGATTCACGAAATAATACAAGTAGAATTCAATCAACTCCTAGACGACAACAACAGAAACAGAGATATCACAGTTCATAGGAAAAAGAAATTTCATTACAGTTAAATTAAAGTTGCACAGGACAAACTAAAGCATCATTCCCCTAGACCAATTTGGAATCAGATCGAAGAAATGAAAACAACATGACTAAAATTTACAGAATCAGATCTTAAATTCAGGAAAGAATACAAGGAGAATTCAATCAACTCCTAGTCGACAATAACAGATACAGAGATAGCGCAGTTCAGAGAGAAATTTTATTACAGTTGCACAGCACAAACTAAAGCATCATTCCCCTAGACAATTTGGAATCAGATCCAAGAAATGAAAACATGAATAAAATTTACAGAATCAGAGTTTGATTCACGAAATAAAAAGGAGAATTCAATCAACTCCTAGTCGACAATATCAGATACAGAGATAGCGCAGTTCATCCACGCACAAAACAGATCCAAACCGACCACGGAACGGCCGATGAGTAATTACGACATCGCAATCCGTCTGAGAATAGGCGTGACCAGCAACAAAAGGGTGCATACGAGATGTAAAATTCGGTCGGAACAGCATGTTATTTCCGCCGGAAAGTATTAATCGCAAACGAAATCCACAATACACCCAAACACAGGATGATCGCAGTTTAGATCGCGCAGGAAATTTCGAACCCTAGAGATACTAGTACTACCAACAGATCTGACAAAACCTAACCACTTCACCCCGATTCGTAGAACTCCTCGACAACAGATCAGAAACGCTTAGCGAGGAGGATAGCATGACGGGATCGTACCTGGATGCCGTGCTCGAGGCAGTAAAGTTCCCAGCACGCGTTGCCGACTTGGATGCCGGCCTGCCCGATGTGGACGGAGATGCACTCCCTCATCTTCCTCCTCTAGGGGGAATGGTCGAGGATCGATCGATCGGTCGAGAGTGGAAGGCGCCGGCGTTTGTGAAGACGCCGAGGTGAAGCGATAAATGCCGCCCCGCCCCGCGGCGGCCTTTATAGGCAGAGTGGGAGAGGCGGCCGCGGCCGGCCCGTGATGGTGTGGCGCGGCGCGGTAGACCTAGCCTCCGTCTGGTTCGGGGCTGACGACGTGATGGTGGCCCACGGCGCAGCCTCTGGGTGGTGGACGGGGCGGAGGCAACGAGGGGTTAACGACCGTTTGGCTTCGAACGGCTCTGAGGCTTGCGTGATCAGCGGCCGGCAACGGTGGGAATGAGCTGGTGGCGGGCGGGTCCCGCACAGCCGACGCGCTCGGGGTCTCGGGCTCTCGGCGATCTTTACCTGCGGTCGTGGATGTTGTAACACGGACATGTGGGCCCGACGGATGGACATAATGTTTGGGCCCCATGGAGCATTGATGCGGGTGAGATTTGTGTGTGTGATGAGGCTTGGGAGCCTATGGGAGGACGTCAGGGGAATGGAGGGGAGCGGCGGGTGCTGTTGGACGGCCGTTTCAAATTCTGAAATTTGAAACTTTGTATCGCACCGTTGCGGGAAAGTACAGGGTTACCCTTCGGCGCTTGGGCCTGCTGACTCGGCCTATGGAATGGCCTTGGCCGACCAGCTGCAACCGTAACGGCCAAGTATATGTGCATGGATCAAAGGCCTTCTGGAGCGTGGGAGTTAAAGCCAAAGAAAATCAGGTCCCATGGTAAAAAACAAAATAGAATCTCACTTGCTGTGATGCCAAGGCATTACTAGCTGCCCACACGATAAATAAAAAACAAAGTGAAATAACTAAATCCTCTTGTCTTTCTCACACACAACTCCATTCTTTTTGTTCGGTTTCCTATACTCTTATGGTTGTTTCCACTGTACACCAGTGAGAAATCGAATGCCTTTGCAACCACATTGCTCTTTATGGTTGTTTCCTTGTTCGGTTAAACATCCAGAGAGTGATGCCATAGAGTCGTGTGTCGGTGCTTCTTGTTATTTGTTGAGAATCAACCTTGCCACTCCAATCTATGGGCATCACTGAGATACTCCGCGATAAAGGGTGAAGGTGATGTCGCGCGTTTAGTGTTGTACCTACGATTTACAGACTCCTGAATGAAATACGTGATGGAGCCCTAAATCCAAGAAACAATGTAACCAAAGCATACTTTCACTTAATTTTAGAGCTTCAAAATATATGTGGTTCTTACGCTATTAAGAACATATCAAATCTTAATGCTAAAACGATAAGAATAGTATTCAAGCAACAAACTGACCTTATGTTATACTGAAAATCATCTTTCTTTTATTATTCTTTGAAATGAAACCTTCAATTATATCTTTCTACTTGATCATCTCCAAGATACCATTTTCAAGTGCGATTGTCACCGGCCCATTGAGTCTTTCTTGTATCCTTGTAGATCACAAGTAGGACTTTAACAATTTGAGTTTAGAAAAACTCCTTTTTGCAGATGCAACATTGACATGAGTTGTTGAAAGCCCAAGTTTGGTTTTGGTAATTAATGACACCAAGTTGCTAATGCCATGTGTTAAGTGTTTTAAATTAGGCATAAGCAACACATGTGATGAAGGTGGACGTGGCAAGGAGTGGTGGCCACAAGATCACAAAGAGATGGTGCATGTACATGAAATGTTGATCATGGTGGAGATGCACTTAAAGTGGTGGACTTGATGATCAAGTGGAAGAGAAGGATCTAAGAGCGCAAGGCAAAGGTATAACCATAAGGTTTTCCTTTTGCCGGTCTAAGATGAGTAGAGAAGTGATTGACCGGGTTTAGGATACATAACCGACTATCAAGAGGGGCAATCACGGTTAGCTCGGGAATCAAGTGCCACTAGATCATTGTCTTGAGCATATGCATTTAGGATCTAGTAAAGAGCTAACATAACGCCTTGAAAAATGTTTGTGAAATGCTAACACACATGCACATGGTGGTGTACACTTGGTGGTGTTAGCACATTTGCGAAGGCGGTGAAGTTTGAGTGGTAGAGAGGGGTTTGGGTTCCTCTCTCCCTCCCGCCGAGCTTGCGAGGTGGGATTCGGCGTTTTTTGGAGAAGTGAAATGCCTATTTTCTATTGCGCCGAAAGTCGGAAAAGAAACGAAGGCGAACGGAGGTCACTGCGTGCACCGGACGCAGCACCGGACGCTGCACCGGACGCTGCACCGGACGCAGGGCGCGTCCGGTCAGTTCTTCGCGGTGCGGGTGCTGCTAGGGTTTGTGACCGGACGCGGGTCTGGCCTGACCAGCGCGTCCGGTCAGTTCAACCGGGCGAAAAAGAAAAGCGCGCGACCGGCGCGTCCGGTGCCCCACGGGACCGGAGCGTCCGGTCATGCGTTCTGAGAAGCCGAGCGTTGCGAAGCGTGATCGGACGCGGCTGGCGCGTCCGGTCATGTACGACCGGACGCGTCCGGTCGCGTCGGGTGCTTACTGGAACGCGACCGGACACTGGCACTGTCGCGTCCGGTCGTTCGAAGGAGCGCGTCCGGTCAGCTCAACGGCTAGTTCTGACGCGCACTGTTCTCGTCTGTCGCGTAGTGACCGGACGCGTCCGGTCACCCTGACCGGAGCGTCCGGTCAGCGCGATTTCTGCTGCGTCGTTTCTAACGGCTAGCTGCGTACCCCTTCATTATAAATAGATGGTGGCCGGGGTTTGAGGGCAACTCTTGCACATTTTGAGATATAGAGACATACTTTGAGCTAGAGAACAACCCCTCCACTCATCTCTTTGATTGATTGCACATCTTGAGTGAGATTGAGTGAGATTCAAGTGCATTGCTTGAGAGTTGCATTCTAGAGGCACTTGATCTTCGAGTTGCTGCGGATTTCTTGTTACTCTTCCGTGTTTCCCGACACGGTAGACGGCTTGGAGCAGCGGAGGTGATTGAGCTCGCAATTGGAGATTGTTGGAGCCTTCACCAAGTGTTGTAAGGGGTTCTTGATCCTTCCCCGCGGGAGTTCGCAAATTGGATACTCTAGTGGAGCTCGTGGCTTGGAGGATCCCCATCTTGTGTGCGGTTGTGCGGCGTCCGCCGAGGGCTCAACTCTTGATAGTTGATTAGCTCGCGAACCGACAAGTGGGTGCATCGCCACAACGAGGAGTAGCTTGCCGGGAAGCAAGTGAACCTCGGGATAAATTCTTGTGTCATTCTCTTCCCGAGGATTTCTCTTGTGTGATTGATTGGTTGGTACTTCTCATCTCTACACGGCGGTATAACCTCTCGAAGCTCTTCTCTCGTATTACTTCTCTTTTCTAGCTTGTTATTGTTGTTGTGCTTAGTGGATAGCCTTGAACTAGACTTGTATAGGTGGCTTGCTTAATTAGTTAGTGCTAGTGCATTTTGCGCCGCCACCTTTTATACTAACTTGTGGTTAAGTAATTTGTGTAGAAGTTTTTATTAGGCTATTCACCCCCCCCCTCTAGCCCTTTTGGACCTTTCAAGTGGTATCGGAGCCGAGGCACCGTTTATTTGAGGCTTAACAACCTACGGTGAAGAAGTAATGGCTCAATTAAGTTTGCACATCAACAACACCAAGAAGGCACCTCACTTTGATGGCATAAATTATGCATATTGGAAGGTTAAGATGACCGCACACCTCAAGTCAATCAATAGAGAAGTGTGGAAGGTCACCGAAACAAAATTTGAGGTTGCTAATCCGGAAGCACCTACACCGGTGGAAGAGAAGAAGCTCCAATGCAATGACATTGCCATTAGTGCTCTTCATGAGGCATTAGATGATAAGACATTTGAGCAAGTAAAGAATATAGAAGTTGCACATGATGCTTGGGCCAAGCTAGAAGAAACATTTGAGGGCACCGAAGGCACAAAGACCGCTAAAGCATATATCTTGCAAGAAAAATTTTCAAGCTTCAAGATGCAAGATGATGAGAGTGTACCGGAGATGTTTCATAGGTTGCAAGTCATTGTCAATGAGCTCAAGGCACTTGGTGAGGAAGTCAAGGACAACCAATTCTCTATGAAGTTCTTGAGAAGCTTGCCCAAGAGATTTGATACATTGATCACCGTGCTAGTGAGGACTACATTGAAGGATTCAACTCCTCAACAAATATTTCAAGAAGTGATGACCGATGATTCATATAGAGAAGATGATGAGAAGGATGAGTTGGTCAAGAAGAAGAAGAAGGAGAATGAGAAGAAAGATGATGAGAAGAAGAAGAGTGTGGCATTCAAAGCCACCACATCCAAGGGCAAATCCAAGATTGAATCATCAAGTGATGAAGACTCAAGCTCTTGTGATAGTGATGACATTGATGAGAAGATGGCTCTCTTTGTCAAGCAATTTGGCAAATTCATGAAGAAGAAGGGCTATCGTGCAAGGAGGAGGAAGAACTCATCCAAGAAGAATGAGCATAACATGAGATGCTTTAGATGCCATAGCAAGGACCATCTCATTGCAAAGTGTCCGTATGATAGTGATGATGAAGATGCTATCAAGAAGGAGAGGAAGAAGCAAAAGAAGAAGCAAAAGAAGAAGCAAGAAAAGAAGGAGAGCTCTCATAAAAAGAAGAATGATTCTCATGTTGCTACATGGGATAGTGATGATTCCTCAAGTGATGATGAGGATGATAACAAGAGCAAGAAGAAGGGACATGCTAGCATTGCTATTCAAGAGAAGGTCTCCCTCTTCGACACTCCATCATGCTTCATGGCTAAGGCCGCTAAGGTATCATCCGATGATGAGAGTGATCATGATAATGCTAGTGATAGTGATAGTGATAGTGATGAAGAAGAATTCACTAAAAATGAACTAATCACTATGCTAGAAGATTGCACTCAACACTTTAAAGAATCTAGAAAGGAGTGCAAGGGCTTGCTTAAGGAAAAGAAAAATCTTATGCAAGAACTTGATGAGCTTAGGGCATCTTATGAGAGTCTAAAGGTAGACCATAAGAAGCTTCAAAAGTCTCACACTAAGCTTGAAGAAGCTCATTCCTCTCTAGTTGAAAAATGTGAAAACATGCCAACTAATGTTGAGAAAGCTAAAACTTGCAACATAGGCATATCTTGTGATATAATTGATGAATCTTGTCATAAGCCTATTGTTGTTGCTCCCACTAACCCTTCATGTAGCTCATCTACATCATCCTCATCTAGTAGTGATGGTTTCACTTGTGACTCCACACTTATAGTTGAGAATGAAAATCTCAAGAAGGAGGTAAAAGAGCTCAATCACACCTTAGCCAAGGCTTATGGTGGTGAGGACCGCTTGCTTATGTGCTTGGGTAGCCAAAGAGCTTCTCTCTACAAAGAGGGATTGGGCTATAACCCCAAGAAAGGCAAGGCCGCTTTTGCTCCTCACAAGACTCGTTTTGTGAAGAACAATGGTAGCTATTGCAAAAGTTGCAAGTAAGTTGGTCACATAGAGCGACATTGCATGAACAAGAAATCCAATGCTAATGTATCCTCAATTAAGTTTGATTCTTTCTATGTGCTTACCAAGGGTACTAATGGTGTTCATGCTAAGTTCATTGGTGCACCATGGATGGGCTCAAAGAAGAAAGCCATTTGGGTACCAAAGAGCTTGGTCACTAACCTTGGAGGACCCAAACAAGTTTGGGTACCTAAAAAGAATTGATCTTATCTTGTAGGTCAATTACAAAGCCGGAGGAAGGCATTGGGTGCTTGATAGTGGGTGCACTCAACATATGACCGGGGATTCTTGTATGTTCAAATCAATTGTTACAAGTCAAAATGGTGGCTTTGATGCTATCACATTCGGCAACAACAAGAAAGGCAAGGTCAAGGGGCTTGGTAAAATTGCTATCTCAAATGACATGAGCATATCCAATGTGTTGCTAGTTGAGAGCTTGGATTTCAATCTTTTATCGGTGGCACAACTTTGTGATCTTGGCTTCAAGTGCATATTTGGTAGTGATGATGTTGAAGTCATAAGTGTGGATGGATCAAACTTGATATTCAAAGGATTTAGACATGATAGTTTATACTTGGTTGACTTCAATGATAGTGAGACACAATTGACATCATGCTTGCTTAGCAAATCTAGTATGGGTTGGTTATGGCATAGAAGGCTTGGTCATGTTGGAATGAAACAATTGAACAAACTTTTGAGGCATGACTTAGTTAGAGGCTTGAAGGATGTCACCTTTGAGAAGGATAAACCTTGTAGTGCTTGTCAAGCCGGCAAACAAGTTGGAAATAAACATCCTAGTAAGAGTGAAATGAGTACATCAAAGGCATTTGAGCTATTGCACATGGACTTGTTTGGGCCAACAACATACACTAGTATTGGTGGCAACAAGTATGGCTTTGTGATAGTTGATGACTACACAAGATACACTTGGGTGTTCTTTCTCTATGACAAGAGTGATGTTTATGATCTATTCAAGTCTTTTGTCAAAAGAGTGCAAAATGAGTTTGAGACTACCATCAAGAAGATTAGAAGTGACAATGGTAGTGAGTTTAAGAACACAAGAATTGAGGAATCGTGTGATGATCTTGGTATTGGACATCAATTCTCTCCAACATACACTCCTCAATCCAATGGTGTAGTTGAAAGGAAAAATAGAACTTTGATTGACATGGCTAGATCAATGCTTAGTGAATACAATGTGAGTCATTCATTTTAGAGTGAAGCTATCAACACGGCTTGCTATTGTAGTAACCGTCTCTATTGCCATGGGAAGCTTGGGAAGACACCATATGAGCTATTGAATGGAAGAAAGCCCAACATTGCATACTTTAGAGTGTTTGGTTGCAAATGCTATATTCTCAAGAAAGGCACTAGATTGAGCAAGTTTGAAAAGAAATGTGATGAAGGGTTCTTACTTGGTTATTCCACCACAAGCAAAGCATATAGAGTTTGGAATCTCACAAATGGCACCTTGGAAGAAGTTCATGATGTTGAGTTTGATGAAACCCAAGGGTCTCAAAATGAAGCTCAAAACCTTGATGATGTGAGAGGAGATCAATTGTCAAATGCAATGAAGAATATGGACATTGGTGACATAAGGCCGAGGCAAGTTGATGATGATGATGATATTCATGTGATCAACCAAAGTGTGCAAATTGATACAAATCAAGCAAGCTCTAGTGGTTCTCATGATGAAGCTCAAGTTCAAGGTCAAACAAGTGGAAGCAATCAACTCCCAATACTTCAACCTACTAGTATTGCAAGAGATCATCCATTGGATCAAATCATTGGTGGAATTCAAAGTGGTGTTCAAACTAGATCAAGGCTAGCATCCTTTTATGAGCACTACTCATTTGTGTCACTTAAAGAACCAAAGAAGATAGAAGATGCATTGAAGGATTCCGATTGGGTAAATGCCATGCATGAAGAGCTAAACAACTTCACTAGAAATCAAGTTTGGAAACTTGTTGAAAGGCCAAAGAACTATAATGTGATTGGTACTAAGTGGGTCTTTAGAAACAAGCAAGATCAAGATGGTATAGTTGTGAGAAACAAAGCAAATGAAGAATGGCACTTTTGTAAGTCAAGGGAAGTACATCAAGGACATGATCAAGAAGTTTGGATTGCAAGATGCTAAGCCAATGAGTACACCAATGGGCACAAATGATCAATTGGGTATTGATGCAAGTGGCAACATGGTAGATCAAAAGCAATACCGGTCTATGATTGGAAGTTTGCTATATGTCACCGCTTCTAGGCCCGATGTAATGTTTAGTGTGTGCAAGTGTGCAAGATATCAAGCTTCACCTAGAGAGAGTCACTTGAAAGCAACCAAGAGGATATTGAGATATCTTAAGGGCACTCATGATGTTGGACTATGGTTTCCAAAGGGGTCTAATTTTGAGTTGATTGGATATTCGGACTCCGACTATGGTGGATGCAAGATTGATAGAATGAGCACAAGTGGCACTTGTCAATTGCTTGGAAGGTCTCTTGTTTCATGGTCATCAAAGAAACAAAATAGTGTTGCACTATCTACCGCCGAGGCCGAATACATTAGTGCCGGTAGTTGTTGTGCACAATTGCTTTGGATGAAGGCCACTTTGAATGACTTTGGAATCAAGTTCAAGAATGTGCCATTGTTTTGTGACAATGAGAGTGCTATCAAGATGACACAAAATCCGGTTCAACATTCAAGAACAAAGCACATTGACATAAGGCATCACTTCATAAGAGACCATCAACAAAAGGGTGATATTAGCATTGAGAGCATTGGCACCGAAGATCAACTAGCCGACATATTCACAAAGCCACTTGATGAGAAGAGATTTTACAAGTTGAAGAATGAATTGAACATACTTGACTTCTCCAACTTGAAATGAGTGCACCCTCACATTCTTATATGACATGCCTCTCCTCCGACATAGCAAGGTAAAGTTGTTTGGCATATCATTCATACTTTGCTAAGGACATGTTTAGATCATATAGACATATTTACATGACAAATAGGCTCATTCATGAAAATCAAATGAGTTTAATGTATATATGGTACCACTATTGCTTCTATGTTTGATTGATCTAGTAGTAGCATATAACATGTTTGTGGGCTTGCAAACCTAGTGTTGAATCTAGAAAATGAGCTCATGATGTGTAATTCAACATGCTCAAGATAACCCTTATACTTTATGAGGTGTGAAGAAGCTTGTGCTTGGATCAAACCGAATTACATATTCTAGGCAAGTGATCTAGATTGAACCATAATTTGGACTCCCTCATAATTGATTGACTTAACTCTCACTAAAATTGGCACCTTTTTTGGTGATTGTTGACAAAGGGGGAGAGAAAAGTCACAAAGATAGAAAAATCTCAAAGATAAAGTAAAGGGGGAGAGAAAGTTAAGGGGGAGAGAAAAGTTACTAAGGGGAAGAGAAAGCATAAGATAAGACATTGGAAAGGGATCAATTAAAAATTTGAGCACACAAGTTGGGGGAGCAAGCTCATGAATTATTTGTTGCATTTGTATGTGCATTAACATGATGAATTGTTGCATTGCAAAGCTTAAATTCATATTCATGATTGTTTGGTGATTGCTAGAACTAGAACTTGAATGATGTTTTGTTAAGAGTAGCGTCACAAGTGGTATCTAGACACCTTTGCTTATAATGTTGATCTCACGGGGTACTTTAGTGTTTGTGATCTTTACAAGTGATGTTTTACAAGTGGTGTCTAGCTACATCGATGCTAAGGATGGTATATAAAGGCAACTCCGATTGGTATCACGCTTCAAAGGTCCATTCTATATACCTTAGCATCAATTTGATAGTAGTAACTCTCCCAAAATGCAAATCCATACATATGTGCAAAATTGAACCAAACTCATGGAAGCACATATGTAGGGAGAGCTAATACTATCGAAATTGAAAATTGATTTCATTTCATATCTTTGTGATGGTTGTCATCAATTACCAAAAAGGGGGAGATTGAAAGCCCAAGTTTGGTTTTGGTAATTAATGACACCAAGTTGCTAATGCCATGTGTTAAGTGTTTTAAGTTAGGCATAAGCAACACATGTGATGAAGGTGGACGTGGCAAGGAGTGGTGGCCACAAGATCACAAAGAGATGGTGCATGTACATGAAATGTTGATCATGGTGGAGATGCACTTAAAGTGGTGGACTTGATGATCAAGTGGAAGAGAAGGATCTAAGAGCGCAAGGCAAAGGTATAACCATAAGGTTTTCCTTTTGCCGGTCTAAGATGAGTAGAGAAGTGATTGACCGGGTTTAGGATACATAGCCGACTATCAAGAGGGGCAATCACGGTTAGCTCGGGAATCAAGTGCCACTAGATCATTGTCTTGAGCATATGCATTTAGGATCTAGTAAAGAGCTAACATAACGCCTTGAAAAATGTTTGTGAAATGCTAACACACATGCACATGGTGGTGTACACTTGGTGGTGTTAGCACATTTGCGAAGGCGGTGAAGTTTGAGTGGTAGAGAGGGGTTTGGGTTCCTCTCTCCCTCCCGCCGAGCTTGCGAGGTGGGATTCGGCGTTTTTTGGAGAAGTGAAATGCCTATTTTCTATTGCGCCGAAAGTCGGAAAAGAAACGAAGGCGAACGGAGGTCACTGCGTGCACCGGACGCAGCACCGGACGCTGCACCGGACGCTGCACCGGACGCAGGGCGCGTCCGGTCAGTTCTTCGCGGTGCGGGTGCTGCTAGGGTTTGTGACCGGACGCGGGTCTGGCCTGACCAGCGCGTCCGGTCAGTTCAACCGGGCGAAAAAGAAAAGCGCGCGACCGGCGCGTCCGGTGCCCCACGGGACCGGAGCGTCCGGTCATGCGTTCTGAGAAGCCGAGCGTTGCGAAGCGCGATCGGACGCGGCTGGCGCGTCCGGTCATGTACGACCGGACGCGTCCGGTCGCGTCGGGTGCTTACTGGAACGCGACCGGACGCTGGCACTGTCGCGTCCGGTCGTTCGAAGGAGCGCGTCCGGTCAGCTCAACGGCTAGTTCTGACGCGCACTGTTCTCGTCTGTCGCGTAGTGACCGGACGCGTCCGGTCACCCTGACCGGAGCGTCCGGTCAGCGCGATTTCTGCTGCGTCGTTTCTAACGGCTAGCTGCGTACCCCTTCATTATAAATAGATGGTGGCCGGGGTTTGAGGGCAACTCTTGCACATTTTGAGATATAGAGACATACTTTGAGCTAGAGAACAACCCCTCCACTCATCTCTTTGATTGATTGCACATCTTGAGTGAGATTGAGTGAGATTCAAGTGCATTGCTTGAGAGTTGCATTCTAGAGGCACTTGATCTTCGAGTTGCTGCGGATTTCTTGTTACTCTTCTGTGTTTCCCGACACGGTAGACGGCTTGGAGCAGCGGAGGTGATTGAGCTCACAATTGGAGATTGTTGGAGCCTTCACCAAGTGTTGTAAGGGGTTCTTGATCCTTCCCCGCGGGAGTTCGCAAATTGGATACTCTAGTGGAGCTCGTGGCTTGGAGGATCCCCATCTTGTGTGCGGTTGTGCGGCGCCCGCCGAGGGCTCAACTCTTGATAGTTGATTAGCTCGCGAACCGACAAGTGGGTGCATCGCCACAACGAGGAGTAGCTTGCCGGGAAGCAAGTGAACCTCGGGATAAATTCTTGTGTCATTCTCTTCCCGAGGATTTCTCTTGTGTGATTGATTGGTTGGTACTTCTCATCTCTACACGGCGGTATAACCTCTCGAAGCTCTTCTCTCGTATTACTTCTCTTTTCTAGCTTGTTATTGTTGTTGTGCTTAGTGGATAGCCTTGAACTAGACTTGTATAGGTGGCTTGCTTAATTAGTTAGTGCTAGTGCATTTTGTGCCGCCACCTTTTATACTAACTTGTGGTTAAGTAATCTGTGTAGAAGTTTTTATTAGGCTATTCACCCCCCCTCTAGCCCTTTTGGACCTTTCAGTTGTTAACGAAAATCTACATGCAACAACGAGAGAATGAATTAGCTAAAATACTAATAAGTTTTTTTCCTATCTAAAGGATTAGATATTGTTAATTAGTACTTAGCATAAATTTGGTTGTTGTGCACCGCTAGGCGCCATCCCCTAGGGTTGTCACACTATGCGCTAGTGACTGGCAGGGAGAGAGGGAGGGAGGGAGGGAGGGAGGGAGAGAGAGAGGGGTGGGGGAGTCAGGTGTTGGAAGGAGAGAGGGAGAGAAAGGGAGGATAATGGGACTGTGGATCCATTTCCTCTCGCAGCAACCAATTATAGGACGCCACGTGGGCACACATGCCCCATGCCTCCACTTGTTGGTCACTCCAAGAAAGCACAACACAAGAAGTTGATGGACAAGTAGGTCATGCCGGAGACAAAGACACACACGGGGTTAAGGTTGATGCTATTGGTTTTCACTGTCGAGTCTTATGTCGAACCAATGGTGAAAATCATTTTCACCTCGCTTCAAAAGAAAACCAGCGTTCAAAATTTTTCTAACTTTAACCTTCAATTTAAAAAATCTGTACTTATTGACAATATAAGATTTATGTTTTAAAATTCACTAGGGTAGATATTTTCATAATATATAATTTACATGTGAAACTACATCGATTTCTTAGAACTGGTGATCAATGGTTTATTTACAACTAGTATATTGCCTACGGGTTCATTAAGATTCATGTCTCATATTCTCAAGGCTGTTTAACAAACTTCATCTCTTCTCCAACAGAAAACTTAGCATCATAATTTTTGTGACAACACACCAGCCATTGTACATCCATCCACAAGAACGCAATCCAGATGAAGCATTTGCAGCACAGTCACGAGGGTATGCTGTCGAGTCATAACATTCAGAACAAAGCTTATATCAGTTTACCATGCTTTAGCTGCCAATCGGCTAGAATCATTTGGCAACACCTACTCAATTTCCTTCAACTGACAGGAAGAACTGAAGCTGGAATGTTGAATCTCTTATGCACACAAAACCATGCTTCAAGTTCTCGATTTTCTCTACCTATAGCTGTAAGAAGGCAACTCTCCTGCAGGGACCTCCCAGTTGTCATTATCCTCATCATCAGTGGCCTGCTCCTTCGCCCCCTGATCATCGCCCTTGAATCGCCTGCAGCAGAGTGATTGGGCTCAGTTAGGAGTCAGGAGTTTGTTATGTTAGTGCCACAACTCAAATGAACTGGATGAACATTCAAATGACCAAAAACAGTTATCTCTTTCAGAAAGAGATGTCCTTGATGTCAGATTATGCAAAACTCAGCATAAAGCTTCCTGAAACTTTGGAGTGGCCAAAAACAAACATGTCTTCAGAAAGGGGAGATATCCTTAGATGCTAGTTTTTTTTTGCAAAATTCAGCGTAAAGCTTGCTGAATGCTGCAAAAAAAATGGGTATTTGATTAGGCATTTCATTGCACTTGAACATGCCAGGGGATGCACACTCATGTATTCATGGTGAGAAATTATTTGCATTCACTCCTTAGGTGCTCCTCAGCTCCACGCTGCAACAATTTACAATCATCTCTGCATCAGCTTTGCCACTAAAAAGAGCACTAAAAATTTAGAAATAAATAATTTTCAACATTGCAAAAAGAGCTGAAAAGTCATAGTTGAGTATAACCTGAAAAAAACAATAACCTCTAATATTTGTACAGCTAGTTAAGTAAATGAATGGTTTTTATTCAAAAAAAGTAAATGAATGCTACGTATGTACTCATATGAGATGGTCCTAAATAAAATGATTAATCTCATATACTGGCCATTAGACATCATGTTAAAGCATGCATGGGCTTTTTTCTGTTCCTTTATTAGCCATATATCCTGGTACCTCAACAATTAGAATATCATATTGAATCATATAAAGACATATATTGGAGCATATTAAGATACAGAAGTATTTGATTACCTATAGTAGATAGTCACTGATGTACAGACTATTTTTCACACAAAATATACAAATCCTTCACTATGTTGACAAGGTTCCACTGGTACCTAAGCAATGTCATTATGTTTTCTATGTTTTAGCCTTTATTTCACATAACCATTAATTTGTTTTTGTTGCTAAACAATGTTAAACAGTTTGGGCAACCTAAACTGATGTAAAAAATTGCCTCCATCTGATCCATATCCACTCCAAGTCAACATAAACATGAGTTAAAAGCAGGTTTCATATGAATTCCGTACTCAGTTTAGAAAGTAGGATAAGTATGCAGCAATTTAGTTGCATCACATATTCGATCTAAGGCAATAAAAAATTAAGCTGTGTTCTCTGTTCAATACGCCCAATAACAACAGTTGTACGATCCTGTAGATCAAATAGGCTACTTAAAAACATATGATAATTCCCTGACAATAATTTTTTCTGTGATAATTCAATGTCCAATACTGCATTGGGTCACATAATAACACCATTAGTAATTCCTAGCCGTCAGCTCATCTTCAGTTGGCTTTGGCTTCATCTAATCCCAACACCTAACTAATTGATAGTTAAGGGAAAGAAATATCATGCCTTGTCTTTTGTAGTTTTCTCGAATACGCAGAGTATTCATAACACCCTCTTCTGTGCATTCCATCAAGCACGTCACAGGCTTGGCAGATGTGCCGCAATAGATGAGCTATGTCTCTCTTGATCTGCTATCTGATCATTCAAGAATTCACAAGTGAGGATTACCAGATAAATTAAGAAGATAATATTCAATGAACTAAAATAACTTCAATTCACAAATTGGATCATGTACCTCAACATCAAATGATCCGTCAACAGAGAAAGTTTCTGAAAGTTTTGTACAACACACTTCAGGTTCAATATTATCTAATAACTTTAGGATGCTTGAGCTCATTAAGTTAATAAAATATATATCTTTAAACACCATGAATATGCGTACTACTGTGTACAGTGTGGTTGCTTACCTAGTGACTGAAATCACAGAAGAATTTCAGGTGTTGTTGCCACTATCTCGTCATGTCGTCTACTCTCCTCTCTGTCCTCTCCTGTGGCCAGTGATCTTGTCTCATCGATTGGCTCGGCTCGGCAGCTCGCTTGATCTCCGTGACTGAGGTGGCATTAACATTCAGGTTGTCCTTTGCTCGCCAAGGAGGCAGCGAATTTCCCAAACAACCAAAAGCAATACCCAAATCAAATCAAAGCCTCCAAGAAATGCCAGAGCGCAAGAACAGCTAGCAGCACATGTCCTAACCTTGTCATGGGCCGGCTACTTGGCAATGCTATTTTCATTTCGTCCCATCTGCTCTTCCTGAAGAGAAGAAAGAAACGCCACGGTTAAACAAGATTTGGACCCAAGAACACGAAAATGACACGATCTTGAGGCAGTAGATTACTGCAGCATGGGCTTCTTGGAGACAACGCAGGGGTACGAGGCAACCCCGACGAGGTTCTTGATGTCCGTGAGCGTGCGCCGGCTCCCCATGCCTGCACAAATCAGGAGATCAAAGCCATGGACTCGCGACACAGCAGCAAACATCTAAAATTAAAAACAGAACACGACAAGATCCACTGACTATGTATCCATCCTTGTGCGATTGCCACCCATGAATTCATGCTTGATGCCAATACGGTGGAGAAGCAGCTGGCTGATACACAAACATCAAGAGCTCCTATTCCGGTAAATAAAATACTACGGATCAGCAACAAATTTCAGGGACTCAAAGCTACGGGAAGAAGATAAATTTGGAATTTAAGACATGAGTCCCATTTCAATAAACAAATGATTTCGACACATACAAATCCCCTATCACAGGTGTTCCATGTGAGATTGGGTATTGAAAGGTGGAAAAGGTCAGAACCAATTAGAACTACTTCGGGTGTAAGAGTGGGATCGGAGAACTATTTCGGATGTAAGAGTGGGATCGGAGATCTTTGTACCTATGATCCATCGGGAGACGATGCCACCGCCATCCGTTGCACGTGGATCTGACCGCCGCCGTTGGGGAATCCATTGAGGGGAGGAGCCTACCGGGGGAGGGGCCCTGCGACCATAGGGAAGGGGACCTGTTGCCTCCGCCAGTAGGTAGGGGTGGACGCCATTGCTGTCGCTGGGAAGGAGGAGGGCTCGCCGCCGGTCACGGGGAAAGGGAAGCAGGGCTGCCGCCGGTCATGGGGAGCAGGGCCACAGCCGGTGTCGAGGGAAGGGGACAGTCGCAAGATCCACAACCATCACAGGGAGGGAGGGAAGAGGGCTCGCCGCCAGTTGTAGGCGCCGTCCTCGCAACCGGATGTGGCGCGGGAGGCGACGCGGTCGCAACCGGCCACGAGGAGAGCACCGTCGACTACCGCCTTCATGAGGCCGCCACTGCCGCCGGTGTGTTGACGTGGGGAGGGGCGCCGTCCTGTGGTGTGCCGATGGGAAGGGGCGCGGAGGGGCCGAGGAGGACCGCGGTGGAAGCTGTCGCCGACGTTTCCCTCTGTGGAGGCACCGACCAATCCGAATGGGGAGGAGAGAGAAGTACAATCCTGATCCTGAGTAGCACCGGCGGGAACCCTAGCCGCAGATCGCGAAGTGTAGGGAGTCACGGACTGGGAGGTGAGGCGAGAGGATGATGATGTTTTTTTAGAAAAAGAAAAGGAGAAGCCATGAATCGAACCCTGGCCGATGGGCGGGGGGAGGAGGGCACGGTGTGAGAAGCGGGGTGAGAAGCCTCGCATCACACATTCAATCATGGCCATCTGATTTGGTGTAGGTGTTTTATTACCCTTTGATTTTAATAGAGGTAAATTTCGGTGTGTATTTTCTTGTGTGCATAATGGTTAGCGCCTCTCAGCGGGAGACGTTTTTCTGGAGGGACCTAGTATAATTCGAAGTGTTCAATTATAGTAGAGATATGTAAAAAAAATGTAGATAGTATAAACTTTAGCCACGTATTTGGAGGGCTCCGGCCGGTTCCATCTCTGTCACTGTAGCATCAATTGAGCGGAGCCAGGGACCCTCAAACTGGCGGCGGCTTCTTTTTTCATGTTGAGCTGGGAAGAAATCAGGGCCATTTTTTTAGGCTTTCTACAGTGTTATACAGTGCTATACTGCAGGAGTCGGAGCAACCGAATTAATTCGCCCTGTTCGCTTGCTACTTTTCAACCATAAAATAGTATTTTTCTCTCACAACATTTTAACTTAAACATTACATAAGTCAAATTTCAGCATAAGCGAACATGATGATTATTACTACCTCCGTCCCTAAAATAATACAATTCTAGCATAATGTCACGTTTTAGTACCTTAAGTTTGACCAATTATAGATAAAAAAGTATCCATGTTTATGATACCAAATAAATACCATCAGATTAATTACGAAATGTATTTTCATTATAAATTAATTTAAAGACATAGGCCCTGTTCGCTGGATGGTTTCTGGCTGGTTGATTCTGGCTGATGCTGATTTGTTGTGAAAGAAAAACACTGCTGAATGAATGGCTGATTCTGACTGATAAGATCAAGCGAACAGGCTGATAATTGTGAATATTGAGTCCGTTCGCTTCACTAAAAAACCATGGCTAAAAGAACTGTTCGCTGATTTGTTGTGAGAGAAAAATGCTATTTTAACTAAAAAAACAAGCTAAAAATACGAATTATAAGACAATCGAACAGAACCTTTAATTCATTAAAAACTTAGTTAAACGCGAATATTGGCCCCGTTCAGTTGTGCTGATAAGCCGGGTGAAAAACACCGTTGGCTGATTTGTTGTGAGAGAAAAACATTATTCCGGCTGAAAGAAGAAGCTGAAAAGTACGGATCATATGGCACGCAACCCATGCTTGTACTCTCTTCAGGACGGAGACACTAGCACCACTGATGTTTGAGCAGCGAAGACGAGTCCTTGAAACCGGTTGCAGCGGGCGTGTCGGAGGAGCAGGATGTCTGAGAGGTCACCGTCGTTGACGACGACTGAGTTAAACTGGAAGACGTCCCTGACGAGGAAGCGTTGTACGAGAAGAGTCCCCCGCCCTCCGGCGACGCAAGTGGCACCGCGTATGTCGCCACGGGCATCTTGGCAGGCAGCGCCGGCACCGGACCGTGATTGGACTGGAGAGCGGCCATGGCTACTCTGATGGACGGCCGTGCGCGTGGGTCAGGGTGCGCGCACCAGAGCCCGACGGCCACGACGCGCTCCACCTCCGCCGCGTCGTACTCTCCTTTCAGCCGCTCGTCGGCCGCCGCGAGAGCGGCTCCTCTGCCGTACAGGTCCCATACCCACTCGACGAGCCGGAAGACGGCGTTCTTCTGGCCGTCCAGCAAGCTCATCGGCCTCCTCCCGCAGGCGACCTCCAGCACGACGACGCCGAAGCTGAAGACGTCCGACTCGGCGCTCGCGGCGCCGGTGATGAAGCATTCGGGGTCGACGTAGCCTGGCGTGCCCGAGACAGCCGTCATCGTCTGCATCCCGACGGCGTGGTCGATGAACCTGGCGAGCCCGAAGTCGCCCAGCTTGGCGTTGAAGGACTCGTCGAGCATGACGTTGCTGGGCTTCACGTCTCGGTGCACGACGCACTGCTCCCACTCCTCGTGGAGGTAGAGCAGCGCGGAGCCAAGCCCAAGAACAATCTTGATCCTGTTGTTGCCATCAACGTGTACACTGTACAGTCATTCATGTATGGCCATGCTTTTGCTTTGAACAATTTAATTTCATATATATATAACAGGATTGAGTTATAAATTCAAGGATAGGAACCTCATCGGCCATGTCAAGAAGGTGCCGTTGCCGTGGAGATGGACGTCGAGGCTGCGGTTGGGCACCAGCTCGTAGACGAGCAGCAGCTCGTCGCGGCCATGGCACCAGCCGACGAGCTGCACGAGGTTCCGGTGGCGGAGCCTGCTTATCACCTTGATCTCCGACTTGTACTCCTTCCTCCCCTGCGTGGAGGATCCTTTGGCGAATCTCTTGATGGCCACGGCAGAGATGCCGCCGTTCTGATCACCCAGGTGTCCTCGGTACACGGAGCCGAAGCCACCTTGCCCGAGCTTCTCCTCCGGCGCGAAACCCTTGGTCGCAGCAACGAGCTCGTGGTACGGGAAGCGCCTCGGCCCCGTCCCCAATTCAATCTCCATGATCGGCTCGTCGTCATCCGAGCCGCCTATTATGTCCTCCAACTCCAACTCTTGTGCCTGCTTCCTCCGACGTCGTCGTTGGAGTAGTAGAGCCGCCAGAGCAACGAGAAGCACAAGCAGCAGTGCAGCGCCGACGCTGGCTCCTGCTATTACTCCAGCACGTCGTCCAGAACCGGACACATCCATGAGTGGAGGTGGTGGCGGCGGCTGCCGCTGCTGCGCTGCCGGTGGCGGAGCCAGTAGTATTGGTGTGGCGGCCTTGGGTTCCAAGGACGAGCTGAAGCTAGGTTGCACCGATACGGGATACTGATACGGCGATACCGATACGGCGATACCGTGATACGGCATTTTCCAAAAACAAGGATACGCCGATACGGCAAGTATATAAAGATATACAAAAAAATCAGAATACACTCTAGAAGAACAATACTCAGCACGTGGAGGAGTAAGCCTATTCCTGAGTACGCTATCCATAAATCCATAAGTACTCTAGTTCCTTTCACATGTGAAGAAGAAGATACCGGCTGTCCAAGTAACTTCAGTGCTAATGATTTCAATTTTGGGGTCCTATGACCATGGAGGCCCCACCAGTTGTATGAATCGCTGACCAAGCTTAAGAGACGGAGGTGGACTGCGAGTACCTCAAGCGCTGGTGCAAGCAACTTGCAAGGAGAAAACGCCACCTGGCCAAGGAGGTCGCTGAGCTCAGGGCGGGCGTCGCAAGCACAGGAGCGCGCGGCGGCATCGTGACTTCGTGAGCGGTAGGAGCGGCCATGGTCTCTCTGTAGTCTGGGTTGTGGCTTGATTCTTAGGGTTTCAGGTTGTGTAAATGGGCCTCCAAAAAAAGAGGTCATGGGCTGCGAAGTATCGGAAAGTATCAGTCAAGTATCGCCTAAGTATCGAGATTTAATTTAATTATTTTTATTTCTCTGTTTATGCGATACTTCACCGATACGGTATCGGAGGCGTATCGGAGCATCGGAGTATCCGATACGTATCACGATACCGACACGGCAATTCTGGGAAGTATCGGGGTAACGTAGAGCTGAAGTACCAAGAATGCAGCTGGTGCAGCTCGATGGATGTGGACGTCGAGGCAGAGAAGCCAACAGAGACGTTCTCCGGCAACGCGCTCTTGAGGTCAACCTTATGGCTGATGTTGTAAGACGGCGGCGTGTCCCTTCCATCGCCCAGCCACAGCGTCATTTCCAGGACGCTGGACACGTTGTGGTACCTGATCTCGGCGGACATGTTCCCGATGAGGGTGAAGCTGGGCAGGGTCTGGGTGGCCACCGACCTGATAGAGTTGACGTCGATGCCGACGTGGTCGTAGGTGTCGTTGGGGTCGTGCGCGACGGTGTCGTTGAAGGTGTCGAACTCCACCGCCACGAACCGGGCGTCGCCGGCGGCCACGGCGTCGGCGCTCTGGTTGGTGAGCCCGATGTTGTAGGCGTAGGAGCCGGACGGCAGGCTCGACGGGTAGGCTGCGGCGAGGAAGAAGGCCATGCCGGTGCCCTTGTTGTCGATGCCGCGGTCCCCCGGCGGGTCGATGACGAAGGCGAAGCGCGTGGTGAAGCTGGCGACCTCGCCGGTGTCCTTGTCCCAGAGGCGCATCGGCCGGGCGCTGTACGACGCGCGGCCCGTGCTGTGGCCGATGCCGGACAGCCTGTTCTTCGTCACCTCGATCCACCCGCTGCTGATGTAGGCGTCGCCTTCCACCCTGATGTCCTTGAGGTTTTCTGGGCTGAAGCTGTCGTAGTTGAAGGACAAGGCGGCCACGGGAGCTGCGGCGAGGTAGTAGCAGCACACGGAGGAGAAGAAGATGATGATCGTCGAGATGCCAGCCATCGCGCGCCGGCCAAACCGCCGCCCAACAAAAGTTACGCGGAACTCCAGAGGAGGTGCACTGTCTGAAAACAAGCCACAGCCAAACCACCCGTTGTCGTCGGCTTGACTGGAACAGCGAGTCTACTGCGTGCCACACGTTCAAGCAGGTAGGCTGCCTCTCCAAGGCCTTGTTTAGATCTCAAATTTGGAAAGCAAATTTTGCATAGTAAATGTCCCGTCACATTATAGTAATTTTGTTTTTATTTGGTAATAATTGTCCAAATATTGATTAATTAGGCTTAAAATATTCGTCTCGCAAAGTACAACAAAACTGTACAATTAGTTTTTGATTTCATCTACATTTAGTACTCCATATATGTGCCGATATTTTGATGTGATGGGGAATCTTCTTTTTACATAGTGAAATTTGGAGATGAATTTAGGTATCTAAACAAGGCTCAAAAGGACCAAAACCACTGCTAGAGTGTGAGTCAGTCGTCAGAATCGGGCCTCCTTTAGATACCATTTTTATTTTTCGTCCTATTATATCAATCTTTAAACACATACGAACATTAAATATAGATAAAAAAATTACTCAGCACGGTTCCCAAGGTCCACTCTACAGTTACACGCAGACACGGGCTAGCCAAAGGGCCAACAGCCCCCGACACCCACGGCTAGTAAAATACAGGCACCTTTTCTCGGTGCTCTCATGCATGATCATGCAAGAAGAGCTTGTCGGGAGCTTTCCAGCTCAACCCAGCATAAAAGATTAGCACCACGGGCCTTCAATCAATCGCTTTAACTTGGGGGAACGTCGATCTTTATGCTCACTCTGTCCCAGAAAAACAACCATTCCAGCATTCAAATTGCGTCCCGGAATAAATATCGTTTTAACACTGTGCGTGGTTCAACACATAGGCCTGGTATAGATACCTAAATTCACCCCAAATTTCACTATAAAAAAGAAGATTCTCCATCACATCAAAATGTCGGCATATATATGGAGTACTAAATGTAGATGAAATTAAAAACTAATTATACAGTTTTATTGTACTTTGCGAGACGAATATTTTAAACCTAATTAATCAATGTTTAGACAATTATTAACAAATAAAAACAAAATTGCTACTGTGCAGCACAGTAAATCGGGAGACGCGCATCTAAACATGCGCCTCGTTTAGTTCCCCGATTCGGGGGTGGCAAACTTTGCACAGTGCCACCCCCGAACACTGTAGCACTTTTGTTTTTTAGTGGTAATAATTGTTCAAATTTTGATTAATTAGGCTTAAAATGTTCGTCTCGCAGAGTACAACAAAACTGTGCAATTAGTTTTTGATTTCATCTACATTTAGTACTCCATATATGTGCCGACATTTTGATGTGATGGGGAATCTTCTTTTTGTATAGTGGAATTTGGGGGTGAATTTTGGAATCTAAACAAGGCCATGGTGCTACTACCATTTAGCTCTCCAAGGCTGCAACGTCACGTCACCGGTCACCCCATCCCACCTCCCTTTGTCCCCGTTGGCTGGATCAGACGAGTGAATGAGTGATGGGAAACAGGAAAGCAGAGAAGCCCCTTGTTTAGTTCTTTTAATTCTTTCTCAAATTTTACTATACAAAAAGAAGATTCTCCGTCACATCAAAATATCGGCAAATGCATGAAGTACTAAATGTTGATGAAATTAAAAACTAATTGCACAGTTTTGTTGTACTTTCCGAGACGAACATTTTAAGCCTAGTTAGTTAAAATTTAGATAATTTTTACCAAATACAAATGAAATGCTACAGAAATTCTGATACAGTGTTTTTCTCTCCAATTCTCCGAACTAAACGAGGCTAAAGTAGTGGTACGCAGGGCATTTGACATCTTTGTTGGTCTACGCGCCGAGTTTTAAGACTAGGTCTGGTTTAGTTTCCAGAATTCTCCTCCAAATTTTACTATATAAAAAGAAGATTCTATGTCACATTAAAATATTGGCATATATATGAAGTACTAAATATAGATGAAATCAAAAACTAATTACACAGTTTTATTGTACTTTGCGAGACGAACATTTTAAGCCTAATTAGTCAAAGTTTAGATAATTTTACCAAATACAAACAAAATACTACCGTACATATTTATGACGCTGCAGTGCATTTGGTGACCACCAATTGGGTGATATAAACACGGCCTAACCACAACGGTGAGCATCGATGTGTCAGTAAATATGTCAGTGAGCAACGGTTCTCGAGGGAGCTGCAATGTCTAAGCATCGTGTGGGACCAAGGCACCGTTTGGATGTCAAAATTTTTGGCAAAACGCTACTGTAGTATTTTCGTTGTTATTTGGTAAATATTGTCCAATCATGGTCTAATTAGGCTTAAAAGATTCGTCTCGTCCATTTCGTCTAAACTGTGTAATTAGTTTTATTTTTTATCTATATTTAATGCTTCATGCATGTGTCTAAAGATTCGATGTGACGAAGAATCTGAAAAATTTTGCAAAATTTTTTGGAACTAAACAGCCCCCAACCAAATGAGGCCATGTTTAGTTTCCCAATTCTCCCCCAAATTCCACTATGCAAAAAGAAGATTCCCCGTCACATCAAAATGTCGGCAAATGCATGGAGTACTAAATGTTAATGAAATCAAAAACTAATTGTACAGTTTTGTTGTACTTTGCGAGACGAACATTTTAAGCCTAATTAGTCAAAATTTGGATAATTTTTACCAAATACAAACGAAATGCTACAGGAATTCTGATACAGTGTTTTTCACCCCTATTCGCCGAACAAAACGAGGCCTGAATAAACAAACAACAAGACGCTGCAATGTCTGAGCATCTCAGTGAGCATCGGTTCAGACTCTCTCTCTCCGTAAATGCAACTATAGTTTTTTATGTTCTCCGCACCGGGGAAAGTAGAAGCCTCGATGCCGAGCAAAAAAAATTTTCAGCATCGCACCCCACAATGTGATGCCTCGAGGCTAGAAGCCAAAATATGGTTTCAAGCATCGGTAAAACTATACGCTGTGGGTAACACGATCGTATTTTTGAGACGGAGGGAGTATGGTGATGATTCGCCCAGGATGAATGAGGTCATTACCTCATCTGCACGCTACTTCGTTTGCGTTGCCTTTGGCTTTGTTCATGCCTGACGACTGTAGCAGCATCCACAGCACCCAAGCTCCTTCTATAGCATACAACCTAAGGTATTTTTATTTTTCTTTTATGAACAACTCTCAAGTTTTGGGCCATTAGATCCCATAAATATCTCATCTAATGACTCTCCTTAATTGTACGACGAAATTGCACCATGTTAGGAAAAAAAACAATGCATTTGATTAATTAAAGCACATACCGAACAAAACTATAACTCTAACATTGTAAGAGCATCTCCAAGAGTATCTAATAATCCTTCCCAATCTATGATTTTAGGAAGAATAAAAAATGTCCATCTCCAACGACTCCTAAACTCATCTCCAAATCTTCTGGCACTTGCGAAAAAAAACCCGACTTGCCGTAAAGATCCGCGGACTCCATGTCGCGCATATCTTGTTTCCCGTGCGTATCATTCAATCTAAAGGTCGAAGGGTGTGGAAAAGAATAAAGTATAAAAAAGGGTTTCTGATGCAAATGTATAAGAAAGAATATATAAAAGTGGTTATGATAATTTAGAAATAGTATAGGATTACTGATGTAAAATTGTCTTTTAGATAATTTAGAAATAATATAGGATTCTTGATGTAAAATTGTCTTTTATATTTTTAGAAGTGGATTGTTGAAAACTCTTGGAGGTGACCTTCTTTATTTCTCTCAATACTTTTTTGGAAGTTGCAAAACTCTATGTTTTTGGAAAAAGAAACATTAGGCACTCTTGGAGATGCCCAACATGAGGAGTTAAATATTTCTTACCAATAGCTTTTTCATGTTCCTTCCTAAGGAAGAGCTTTTCATCGGCTTGCTATCCTAGAGAAGGTCTTAGTGGTATAATATGTTCTACTCACTCTGTTTAAAATTATAAGACGTTCTGACTTTATATATATATATATACATTAATTTTATCCATGTATCTAGATATACCGTATATCGAAGTTGATAAAAAAATATGTACCTAGAAAAGCTAAAATGTTTATAACTTGGATGGAGGGAGTAGTAAGCAAGGTCATCTTTTGTCTGAATTCTATCCATCGTCGACCTTCTTACCACCTGACACTGTATCCTCATGTGTGCTACCATACTTGATCACCATTGAGTGGGGGACTTCTAGGTCTGGTGCCGACATGCATGGATCTCTCGTCAGTTGATGGTGGCTTGGGCACATCGATTAGAGAAACAACTCTCTTGGCTTGCTCTTGTTTTTCTTAAAAAAAAACTATAGTGGTTTGTTTCACTACACGGCCGGCCCGTCTCTCCGAAGTCCAAACCAACCTTCCGGACTCGATGGCCCCAGTGCAGGCGCAGCGGCCGAGGCCGAAAACGAGGCTCGACACCTGGCCCCTACGGCATACCGCACCGGCAAGTGTAGTGCGGAGAAAAGAGAAGATGAGTCGGCCGGGGCCGGGGACCGGGGAGCCATCGCCGTCGCCGCCTCACCGCCTCCGATTCCGCGACGGCCCGCAGCCACAGGCCACCGGATAACGCACACGCACGGCGGAACCATCCAAAAAAAAGCGGGAGTTTTTCCCCGTCAAAACTCCACCTGCATCGCGCCAATCAACAACACCGGGAGCAGCACTGCAGCAGCAACTCACGCTCCCCTCCCCTCCCCTCCCCTCCCCTCCGGCTTCCGCGGAACTAGGAGCCGCCATGCAGCCCGACGCCAACGTCCCCTCCCACCGCCTCGCCCGCCTCGCCGCGCACCTGAACCCCCAGCGCCCGCAGATGGAGGAAGGCGCGTCCGCGCTAAGGCCCACGGTGTGCCGCGCCAAGGGCGGCGCGCCGGGGTTCAAGGTCGCGATCCTGGGCGCCGCGGGCGGGATCGGACAGCCGCTGTCGCTGCTCATGAAGATGAACCCTCTCGTGTCCGTGCTCCACCTCTACGATGTCGTCAACACGCCCGGGGTCACCGCCGATATCAGCCACATGGACACCAGCGCGGTGGTAAAATTTTCTCCCCTCTTTTTCCCCCTCCCTGGTGCTTCTCACTCGATCCGTGGTACTGTACTTTCGGGAGTGATGGCTACAACCTCTGTGATGCTGCTATACAATCAGCAAGACAGCAGCGTTTGATTGTTCTATGTGCCAACAGCCAACTGATGGATTTGGCAGGTTAGGCACTTAATAATTAATTGATTTGTCACAATAGGCACCCAGTTGATCAATTCTGCGGCTTTTTAGTTTTCTACTAGTTGGTTTCACCAGCTCATTATGTTATTATTATCATATGTTACTTGTTATTGTGAATCATTATGGTCGCTGATTGTTGTGGTTAGGCTACTGATGTTTTCAGAACACCGTTCACAACATTTGTTGTTGTACTTAAAAGAAAACCAACTAGAACTTCTGTTTATATTTACGTTACATATGCCAATTGAGTATATAGTTCAGGTCTTGGTGTCTGTAACGCCTAAAAGAAACAGAGCACAAAGAAAACGGAAAAAAGATACAATTACTCTCTGGAGTTTGAAAAGAAAAAAAAGTGTAAACAGACTCTCTCTTAAAAAATGTATTTGGACTCCAAAAATTTTCAAACAGCTTAAATTGATTATACACTGTTTCCTTGGCCCAAATTACCTAGGTGCAAAAAACTTCAAATGCGAACATCAACTTAGTCCAGCTAATAACTCTGGTAAAACTTCTTTTCAGGTCCGTGGCTTCCTTGGGGCACAGCAGCTTGATGCAGCACTTACAGGAATGGACCTTGTAATCATACCTGCTGGTCTCCCTAGGAAACCAGGAATGACAAGGGATGATTTATTCAACAAAAATGCTGGGATTGTTCGTACACTTTGTGAAGGTGTTGCAAGATGCTGCCCCAATGCAATTGTGAATTTGATCAGCAACCCAGTGAACTCAACTGTTCCCATTGCTGCTGAGGTTTTCAAGAAAGCTGGAACTTATGATCCCAAGCGTCTTCTTGGAGTGACAACGCTCGATGTTGCAAGGGCCAACACCTTTGTGGTATGAAGCCTAATACTTAGCATCTCTTAACTCTTAAGAACCTGGAATACTTGTGTACTCTAGTAGTTGTCAAGGGCCTCAAACCCTCGGGTAGCTGGACCTCGGCTACGTAGTTCGTAGCCTCGATCCGTCTTCTCCGGCGAGGTTTACTCCTCCGCCGCAGGCTTAGGTTGTTTAGAATAGAGAGAGAGAGGTTTAGAGATAATATCTTTCTTGATTTCCCAATCGTCTGATTACAAGCAAATATATGGCCATAGGCCCAACCGGCTGTGAGCTAATTGCTCCTAAAATTATGGAACCACAAATCGGAAACTAACTGAACCTTCCTATCTCAACCACTAGCTGACCCTGCGTCCTGCGCTGTGCCATGCGCGCCTTCTGCGCGTGCCGCGCGCTCAGCCGCCCGGCGCACATCTCTGGCACGGTGACGCCTAGTGTAGGTACGCCCCCACATGACATCTCTCCCCTCCTCGAGATTCAGGTCGTCCTCGAGCTGAAATGCAGGGTACTTGGCGCAGAACGGTTCGACGTCTTCCCAAGTTGCCGATGCCGGAGATTCGCCCTTCCACTGGATCAAGACTTGGCGTACGCCGCGAGCCAAGCGAAACCGAACAGCACGTTCCGGTGCTGGAGCCACAGCACCATGATGAACAGGAGGCAGGGCCGGTGGCGCATCAGGGAGCGGCCCGTTGTACTTCTTCAAGAGCCCGATGTGGAAGACATCATGTAGGCGGGCGCAAGGAGGCAGGGCGAGGCGGACAGCCACGTCGTTGATCAGCTCGGTGATGCGGTATGGCCTGTAGAAGCGAGGCTTGAGCTTGCCGGTGACCGCCTGGGGCAGCGAAGACGCCGCACGGTGCCGGAGTCGAAGGAGGGCCCAGTCGCCCACCTGATACGCGACGTGGCGGTGGTGCTTGTCGTAGTGCAGCTTCTGAACCGCCTGGGCTTGCTCCAGCCGGTAGCGGATGTCGGAGAGGAATTCCTCCCGCTCCTCCATGCTCTTGGCGACGGCCGCTACCCGGGTGTCCCCCGGTTCATAGGACCGGACGGAGGGTGGGTCACGCCTGTAGACGACGCGGAACGGTGTGTCCCGCAGTGACGACTGGTAGGCGGTGTTGAAGACGAATTCCGCCCAAGGCGGCCAGCGAAGCCACTGGCGCGGCCAGTCCCCTGTCAAGCAACGCAAATACATGATGATGACCCTGTTTGCCGCCCCCGACTGCCCATCCGACTGCGGATGGAACGCGGTCATCATATGGAGCTTGGTGCCCATCAAGCGCATGAGCTCGCGCCAGAACGTTGAGGTGAAGACGGGGTCGCGGTCCGACACCATGGACTGCGGCACACCGTGCAGGCGGACGATGTCGGCGAAGAATGCCTGGGCAACGGACTCGGCGGAGTACGGGTGCGCCAAGGGAATGAAGTGGCAGTACTTGCTGAACCTGTCCACCACCGTCAGGATGACGGACTTGCCGCGCAGCGAGGCAGAGCTTCGACGAAGTCGAGAGTGATGTCCGTCCAGACGCCCTGGGGAACCGGCAAGGGCAGCAGCAGGCCGGCCGGATTCAAGTGCTCGGACTTGTAGCGCTGGCACACCGTGCAGGCGCGCACGTAGTCCTGCACAAGCTGCTTCATGTTGGGGACGTGGAAATCGCGCCGTAGACGATGCAGGGTGCGCTGAACTCCCTCGTGGCCGTCCTCGTGCGTGGCTGCCAAGATCTCCTGCACCAGGGGGGAGGACGGTGGAATGTACAGCCGCCCGCCGTACTGGAGCATGCCGTCGACGAGGGACCACGGCGCCTCGCGGGTGCCTGCACGGACTTCGTCGCGGATGGTGATGATGGCCGGGTCCGTGTCCTGTGCTTGGCGAAGGCGGTCGACGAAGTCAAAGCGGGGAGCCGACAGCGCCAGGATAGCGCCCTCCTCCGTGTCGCGGCGTGACAAAGCGTCCGCCACGGTGTTCGCGGCGCCCGGCTTGTACTCCACGGCAAAATCGAAGCCCAGCAGCTTGCCGACCCAATGGTGCTGAGGAATGGTGGCGAGTCGCTGGTCCAGTAGGTACTTGAGGCTGTAGTGGTCCGTCTTGACGACGAACCGACGGCCCCACAGGTACGGCCTCCAGTGCCGCACGGCGTGGACCAGCCCGATCAGCTCCCGCTCGTAGGCGGCGAGGGCGCGGTGACGAGGAGCAACGGGGCGGCTGAAGAACGCGACCGGGTGGCCCTCCTGGACTAGCACCGCGCCGAACCCGTGTGTGGAGGCGTCGCACTCGACGACGAAGGGCTTGGCGAAGTCCGGCATGGCGAGCACAGGGGCTGAGGTGACTGCGGCCTTGAGGGCGTCGAATGCCGCGGCTGCCTCCGCGGACCAGGAGAAGCCGTCCCTCTTGAGAAGGGCCGTCAGCGGGGCGGCGATGGTGCCGTAGTTGTGGACGAATTTGCGGTAGTAGCCCGCCAAGCCGAGGAACCCGCGCACCGCCCGCACCGAGCGAGGGACCGGCCACGCATGGATGGCCTGCACCTTGGCCGGGTCCATGGCGACGCCTGCCTCCGAGATGACGTGGCCGAGGTAGGCGACGGAGGTGGAGCCGAAAGCGCACTTGGCGCGCTTGACGAAGAGCTGGTGCTGCCGCAGCTCGGAGAGGACGACGCGTAGGTGGCGCAAGTGATCCGCCCAAGTCTTGCTGTAGATGAGAATGTCATCAAAAAAGACAAGGACAAACCGTCGAAGGAACGGCCGGAGCACGTCGTTCATGAGGGCCTGGAACGTCGCTGGGGCATTGCATAACCCGAACGGCATCACCAAGAACTCGTAGAGGCCGTCGTGGGTTCGGAAGGCGGTTTTGTGGACGTCCTCCCCCCGTATCCGCACCTGGTGGTACCTGGACCGTAGGTCAAGCTTGGTGAAGAAGCGCGCACCATGTAGCTCGTCGAGGAGCTCGTCGACGACAGGGATGGGGAAGGCATCCTTGACGGTGAGTGCGTTCAGCGCCCTGTAGTCGACGCAGAATCGCCAGGACCCGTCCACCTTCTTGACGAGGAGGACCGGCGAGGAGAACGCCGAGTCACTGCGGCGGACGATGCCGCTCGATCATGGCGGCGCACTGCCGCTCGAGCTCGTCCTTGTGGGCCGCCGGGTACCGGTAGGGGCGGACGGCCACCGGAGCCGCGTCGGGCTTGAGGACGATGGCGTGGTCGCGGGCACGCTTGGGCGGCAGTCCGGTCGGCTCGGCGAAGACATCCACGAACGCGGCCAGCAGGCCCTCGAGGAGGGAGTCGGCCGCTGCCGTCGCGCAGAGGGCCGGGGTGCGGGGCGTGGTCACGCCCGACCAGCAGACAGTACGCCCCCGGCGCTGGAAGGAGAGGGTGCGCTCGGCGAAGTCCCACACGATCGGCCCGAGCGTCGCCATCCACTGTGTGCCCAGGACCAAGTCGTAACCTGCAAGGGGCATGACAAACAGGTCGACGTGGAACGGCGTGTTGATGGAGAGCGGCGCGTTCCGGATGACGCCAGGGCAGGCAATCTTCTCGCCGTTCGCCACGGTCGCCGTGAGCCTCGGTCGGGGCTGGACGGGCAGCCTAGATCGACGCGCAGCCTCCTCCCCTATGAAGTTATGGGTGGAGCCCGAGTCGAGGAGCGCGACGAAGGAGGTAGTGCCGAGTGACACCGTGATCTGCATTGTGTCACAGATCGGCACACCCGCAACGACGTGGAGCGAGAACACCGGAGACTCCGTTTCCGGCGTGTCCGCGGCCGCGGCGGTGTCATCGTCATCGTCGTCGTCCACAGCGCAGTCCAGGAGGAACAGCCGCTTGCAGACTTTGTTGTGGCCGCGGCTGTACCGCTCGTCACAATTGAAGCACAGACCGAGGCGGCGGCGCTCGTCCTGCTCGGCCTGGTTGAGTCGCTTCACCGGCCGGCCCTCGATGGTGACGTTGGGCATGGCCGCCTTGGACCCTTGCGGGTACGTCAGCGCGAGGCGCGGCTGTGGTGTCGGCAGGAGCCCGCGCGGCGCGGCCTTGGGCGCAGCCGCTGCTGCCGCGATGTACTGCTCCTGCAGTTCCATCTGGCGGGCCAAGCTCATGGCGGCCGCGAGGGACTGCGGGTTCTGGACCTGCACGTCGAGGCTGAGCGGAGGGAGGAGGCCGCCCGTGAACAGCTGTACGCGCTGCGCCTCGTCGAGCGGCCCGGCACGGGGAAGGAGCGCCTGGAAACGGTCCTGGTACTCGGCGACGGTGGAGGTGCGGCGGCAGTCGGCGAGCTCGAAGAGGGGGGCGGCGCGAAGGGGCGGCCCGTACCGAAGATTGATCAGCTCCTTGAAACGGCGCCACGATGGGGTACCCTCGTCCGTCTGGACTTGGATGTACCACATCTGTGCGCCCTCCTCGAGGTTGTAGGATGCCATCCACACCTTCTCTTCCTCCATGATTCGCTGCTGGTGGAAGTACGACTCGCAACGGTTGATGAAGATGAGCGGGTCGGACTTGCCGTCGTACCGGGGAAAATCCATCTTCTGGAACTTCGGCGGCCAATCATTGTGGTGCTCGCCGGAGCCCGGCTTGGAGCTTGACGACGACGTGCGGTCGGAGGTGAGGGAGGCGATGGCCTTGGCGTTAGCCTCGACCGTGGCCTGCAGCGTCTTCATGGCGTTGGTGAGGGACTCCATGGTGGCCTTGAGGTCCTGGACGTCACCCATCTCGGCTGGGCAAGGTGCGACGGAGGACGATGCAATTGACGACGGCGCGGCGGCTGGAGGCGGCGGTGGGGAGGCGGCGGCTGGTGGGGAAGTGGATCGGGACGGCGAGGATCGACGTGACCGTGATACCAGGTTGTCAAGGGCCTCAAACCCTCGGGTAGCTGGACCTCGGCTACGTAGTTCGTAGCCTCGATCCGTCTTCTCCGGCGAGGTTTACTCCTCCGCCGCAGGCTTAGGTTGTTTAGAATAGAGAGAGAGAGGTTTAGAGATAATATCTTTCTTGATTTCCCAATCGTCTGATTACAAGCAAATATATGGCCATAGGCCCAACCGGCTGTGAGCTAATTGCTCCTAAAATTATGGAACCACAAATCGGAAACTAACTGAACCTTCCTATCTCAGCCACTAGCTGACCCTGCGTCCTGCGCTGTGCCGTGCGCGCCTTCTGCGCGTGCCGCGCGCTCAGCCGCCCGGCGCACATCTCTGGCACGGTGACGCCTAGTGTAGGTACGCCCCCACATGACAGTAGTAGTAGGGTCGTTGTACTTCTCAGTTGGTAATTTGCATTTCTGCTTCATATTACATATTGTAGGCCGAAGTGCTTGGAGTTGATCCAAGAGATGTCAATGTTCCTGTTGTTGGTGGGCATGCTGGGGTAACTATATTGCCCCTCCTCTCCCAGGTACTGATGATATGCTGATCTCATCACATGGGAATGTTAATATAATAGTATTGAAATATTATCTAGCTTCTATGACACTAGGTGCTGATTTAAAACCTGTTTATCTGCAGGTCACACCTCCAAGCTCATTCACTCAGGATGAAATCAATTATTTGACAGACCGCATACAGAATGGTGGCACAGAAGTTGTGGAGGTACAATGCTATTTGACTTTACTGCCTGAAGTTAGGTCTAACCAATATAACAAATATTGCTCTGCTATAGTCTAAGCTCTTCATCTGATATTCTCTGTGCCAAAACAGAGGTGAGCTTTACATGATCGATTTATCCATCAAACATTTGGTGAACATTCATCTCTAACTGATATTATGTATGTACGTATTATTTTCTCTGCATAAAGCTTACATAGTGATGTTGCTAGTGGAGAAATATATAGCACAAATCCATCTTTCAGTGCTGTCATGTATACATGATTTATGTCGATAGATTGATTGATTTCATTTGAATGCACTTGTTTTATTTGCCGGGAGTCGAGAAGCAAGACTAAGTATTTGACCATGCTTGGGTTTTGAGGGCTAGCTGTGGTTGCAACATTGATAAACAATGAGATTCTTCTAGCTGAAGGCCTATGGCATACCCTTTTGCATGCCCTTATGCATTACACATTAGTTCTAACAATTTCTCAATAGTTAATATGGGTTTAAGGAAAAATCACAAATGTAACAGAATGGCTTTAAACAACCAAAATGAAATTGATGATGTCATTTATCGCTCAAAATTGCATACCTGGAGTTGCATATCCTGATGCATTATGCATCTCTGAGTCAGTCTGCCACAAGTCCATTTTGACTGCTTCCTGAAGTAATTTCCAGTTAACTGAAAAAATGTATACTGAATGCTGTTTTCATTGATTTCAGGCAAAGGCTGGATCAGGCTCTGCGACTCTGTCAATGGTAGGCTATACTTATACATGATAGCTTACTTTAGGTAATCAAAAGTTTAGTCTCTATACTAATATTAATAGAAGAAAAACCTCAGGCTTTTGCTGCTGCAAAATTCGGTGATGCATGCTTGAGAGCTATGCGGGGTGATGCTGGCATTGTGGAATGCTCATATGTTGCATCCGAGGTATACTTACATTCAGTCTGTATATTTCTCCTTCACATACCATCGGAACATCGACCCTTTTCTTAGTTCACAATCACAGGACTGTACTTATTTCCGTTTTTCCATTTGGCATCAGGTGACAGAATTGCCGTTCTTTGCCTCAAAAGTGAGGCTTGGCCGTGGTGGAGCTGAGGAGATCCTCCCTCTTGGGCCTTTGAATGATTTTGAGAGGTACCGTTGCTATACACACTCAGTCGCTTAACAATATGGTTTCATTGCGTCAAAATTGTTAGATGATGAGTTCTCTCGATTCTCCGAAATTCATTGGCCTAATGCTTCTTCGATCTCTGGGAAAACAGAGCTGGTCTGGAAGCGGCAAAGAAGGAACTGAGCGAGAGCATTCAGAAGGGCATCGCTTTCATGAACAAGTGAAGTGATACGAAGGGATCGTCCCTGAGAACGGGACCATACATAGATGTAAAGAGTGTTGTGATATAGTGCTCCTAATACCTGTAATACCACTTTTGTAAGACGAAAGTAAAGAAAAGGCTAATTACCCTTTAGCAACTGTAACCATTTCCTGGGCATGGAATAAATCTTTCGTCTTCATTAGCAGACAACAAAGGTGCTGCCACTAGTACATAGAGCTTCTTGACTAGCCCGTGGCATCTCGTTCCTGCGGGAAATGGTCGGGTCTCGCGTGTTCGCCGAGGTCACTCAAGAGGCGCCGAGTTGGAGTGGTGGTAGCTGGTAGCAGTAGCAGAGCATGGTTGCGATGAGTATTCACGCTACGTGCGGTGCGGATTGCAACCAGCCACGGATGAGTACGTGCCGACGGTGCTGTGCCTGTTCTGTGCTGTGCTGGACGGTGGGTGAGCCACGGCGCCGCAGGAACAACAGATTAGCAGTGGAGACGGGAGAGTCGGTCGTGGTACGCGAACGCGACGACGATTGCCAGTCCTAATAAAACCGACATAAGTCAGGCCAGTACGTGCTGTCGTAGAGGCGGTTATGTATCTCGGCCCAACTAGTGGTCAGTTGTAGAGGTTACTGTGTATCTCGGCCCACCTATAAAAAAGGTCATCCAGTATTCCAGTTCCAGAAATTCTGAACTCTGAAGCCTAATTTTGAATTGTCATCCAACTCGCAATTTTCACATTAACCGCTGTTGCGTCTCGCGCAAGATTCCAGATTGCGGGTATAGCATGGCTCTAGCTCTGCAATAGTATTTTCACGGAGCCAGGAGCTACGATATTGGTGACGTGTTCCGCAATCGTTGTTCAAATGACTCTTGCACTCTGTGGTCGCTCTTCAAGTGTCCAAACTTTATTGTGGGTAAAGTTATTCGATTCTCCATGCATGACACTCATCCAATTTGGATCCTTGAGAGCTTCATCTATGCTAGAAGGCTCAATGCAAGAAACAAAGGAGTGATGTTCAATAAATGAAGCAAACTTTTGAGAGAGAGTCATCACACCTCTTGAAGGACTCCTGATGATGAGATCTTATGGGTGAGTTTGAAGTAGTGGCGCGCTTCTTCTACCAACCATATGGGGAGGAGGTTGCGGAGCATCAACATCTTGAGCTTGTCCCACCATTTGATCTTAGGAAACATGTGTATCTTTATTTGGTTGTCTCCCATCTTTGTTATCATCTTGTGGCATATTTGATGAAGAGGGCATATCAATCACTTGCACTTCATCTTCATCTTCTTTTGCTTGATGGCTCCAACCAGCATGTTCTTTATAACCTTTCTCAATGGTTCATCACCAACATCATCAAGATTCTCATGTGCTCTTTGGGAACCGTTAGATTCATCAAACTCTACATCATATGTTTTCTTCTAACAAGCCGGTGGCATTGTGTTTTTTTTTTTTGAACCAAGGAGCTTTTTCTCCCCATTCCCATGCACTATGCACGGAAATACCGCGGGCACCGGGTTCGAACCCGGGGTGGCCGAGCGCATGGCCTTTGGCCTAGTGCTGCTGACCAAACGAGCACAGGCTCGTTCCCATAGCCGGTGGCATTGTTGAATACTCGATATGCATTGGACTTCAATGAGTAACCAAGTAAGAAGCCAATATATATCACAACGTCTTTGAAACTTCCCTAAGTGTTGTTGCTTCTTGTAGATGTAGCATTTGTAACCAAACACCCAGAAGAAAGAGATATCTAGCTTCTTCCCATTGAGCAACTCATAGAGGGTCTTCTCAAGTAACCAGTGAGGGAATATGCGGTTGGATGCATAGCAAGCAGTGTTGATAGCTCCGGCCCAAAACCTCTCCGGTGTGTTGTACTCATCAAGCATAGTTCTTGCAAGGGTGACAATGTCCGGTTCTTTCTCTCTACTACACCATTTTGTTGAGGAGTGTAAGTTGCGGAGACCTTATGCTTGATCCCAACTTCATCACAATATTCTTCTATGTTTGTGTTGTCAAATTCTTTTCCATTGTCACTTCTTATTTTCTTGACCTTCACATCAAATTTAATTTGTGCTTTCTAGGCAAACTTCTTGAATGTTGATGCAACTTAGGTCTTGTCTTGAAAGAAGAACACCCAAGTGAATCTTGAATAATCATCAACCACGACAAGACAATAGAAGTTGCCTCTCACACTTGCATTGCATAAGTTAGGTCCCTTCAGAAACAAGTTTGCTAGCATGTTAGGTAATGTATGTAGTACTATGCTGCTACTATGCTGCTATGTGGTGCATCTGGTATTTGTAACTAGTGGGATTGTGAGTTGCCCTTAACTTAACTGTTCAAGGTGCCCTTACGTTTGTAACAGAACCGACCAATTATACGAAATTAAGTAAGAAAATCACCCGCCGAGGCAGACAATTTAACAAACTTAAGCCCGTATAACCCGGTAGTCCGTGAAACCACGAAGGATTTCAAACCAACCAACATACAAACCAAGATCATACAAGTTTAGCAGCCACAGTCACATATTACATAAAGTTTGCAACGACAGTTGAATACATCGGAGTTTAGAACAGAAAGTTATTACAAACCAAGTTCAAAATAAAGTAGCGGAAGCAAATAGTTTTGAAGACCACACACACGCACACATTTAGTTCCGATACAGTGCCAGTAGGTAGCCATCCTCAACAAAAGCATCAGATGAGAGATACGGAGTGACCATTGCCCTTGGTCCTAGTTGTCGCCCATCGCCGGATACAGGCAGTTAATGCAATAGCCGTAGTACATTTGACCATCTGCAACAACAATGGGAACAACGCCCTGAGTACGAGAAGGTACTCAGCTAGACTTACCCGTCTTAAACCAAAATAAAGTGACACCAAGGATTATGCAAGGCTTTCTTTTAGTGGACTAGCTGAATCATTTGCGAAAAGCGTGAGCTAACCTGACTAACCCATTTTAAGTAATTTGCCTCAGGTTTATTATACCTATCCATCTAGGTAAGCACCTATACTATAGCAACCACTTGATTAACCAAAACATCCAGTTACCACTTGAATTTAGCATTTTCCAACATCATCCACATAACCATACGTGTTCCATCATCATTACTACGATGCCGTAACTCAAGTCAAGTGCTCACTATCCAGGGGCGATGGCGATTCGAATCGATTCCTAACCAGCTGGTGATTTATTCCTCACACAAACCACACTCACCGATCAAGTGAGCTACAGGTCACCAAAAACACTTTCCAGGTAAACGTCGCGGGGTAACAATCATGGACCGCACTACCCAGGGACCGCCCGACTGCCAGGACGCATCTTGGGCTTACTCTTCGCGTCCCCGTACAACCCCCTTCATCACCAGTCTGCCAATCCGAGTTTACCCCGGCCCGAAAAGTGCCACTAGCTTCGCGGTCGAAAGGTACTTTATTCGGCCAGCTAAATGGGAGGCATGCGTTCAACATGACAAGAGGGACGAGCAACGATCGGTCCTTAACCGACACATACGGAAAACTACTAGCACCCCAGAACCCTGTCTGGTTGCCTCCAACTTTTTCACCCGGTCTCCAGTTATCCAACAACACATGGTTATTTTCCCGGATATCAACCATTTCATAGCTAAAACCTTTCAGTGATCACCTATCATTTCAGGTGACCGGAAAACACCGATCGCTACCGGTCTAAGCAAGGCTAAGCAATTATTCGATCCTGGCCTAACAGGGTAACAGGTAACCGGGTGGGCAAGGATAGTAATAAATGCAGTGATGGTTCCACTCAACTCCTATAACCTAATGCAACAATATATAACTCATATATAAAGAATTGCTTGAATAAAGTAGGGATTTTAGGATGCTCCGGGGCTTGCCTCTTTCAAACGAACTAGGCTGGTGATCTACGCACTCGGGCAAGTCCTCTCCTTGCTCCTCTTCCTCGGGCACCTCATGTGCCTGGAGTTCTTGCGGATCTGTCCCGGTCTGCTCTTCCAGCACTGCTACTTGCGACTCCTCCTACGATCCTATATGATGCAATTGCATAAGTAAACATACAAGCGGTGCATCGGATGCGGTGGTATGATGATCATGATGGCATGGTATGAAGATGAACACATTGAAAGTTGTAGTATAGACGAAAGACAAACTTTTCTACAAGGTAGTCAATATCATCCCAGAACATGTACTACAAAACATGTCATCTCCTGTATTCACCTCTACTAACAATTCTCATCTATTTTCACACTAGCTAGCATATAACCCTAACAAGAGTGCTACTACACTTTATCAATCACCACTACATTAACTTATCAAGCAACACCAGCAAGTGATTTGGTGCTTCAAAGATACACCAAAGCTTTAATATCCAACTAATTATACATAAAGAAGATTACTTTATTTCTATTTAAACTAGGGTTACAACAGCGACAAGCATTTCTGGTGCCTAGAAAAATCTACAAAAATTACAGTAGCCTAGTTTTACTCCAAATAGCACACCATAAAAATTTCATGAGATTTGGATAAGTACTACAGCCTACACAAAAATGACAAGCTCTAGCCTAAAAATGAGCATGAAAATACTTTATACTACGAAAAGTATCAAACAACAGATTTAGCATTTTTCCTATGTTCTACCCATCAAACAATCATTGTACAAAAATTATCATGAGCATGTTTTATACAACTTTTGCCCTCCAGCAAAAATAACAAAAATCAGCCCTAATTAGCACTTGAACTAGACATCGATAATTTTTTCATAGAACATGCACGACATATATTTTTCTTAGAAACTACAGTACACAAGAAGAGCAATAAACTTGGAATCATATTTTTCTGATTTTTCTTTTATTTACTACACATTTTCTAAGATATTAGCAAATACAAGGATTAAATAAATCTCCACAGAAAAGTACCACAAAAACATTATGCAATATTTTTATACTGTAGATCTACTCATGAGGATCACTACAAAATTTGTTTCACATTTTTTGGAGCTAAAATGGATACACAACATTTTTCCCAAGCATTTCTCTTTTCAAATAAAAATGGAAAACATAAATCATTTTCTTTCTCTGCTTAACAGGCTGGCCCACGAGATCCACCGGCCCGCTGCCGAAACCGGCCTCGGCAGCCAGCGCGGGAAGACTGGCCCGGCTCGGTGGCGCGGCCCACGGACGCGGCCCAAGGGAAAAACAGAGGGGGAGAGGAGATGGCGTGGCCACGACGCCGGTGGCCGCGACGTCGCGGCGGTGCGGTGCCCGCCGGTGGCCAACGGCCAACTCCGGCCAAGCGGGGACCAGCGAGCGGGCGCATGGGATTCGCGAGAAGATGGCGAACACCGGAGAGCAGCGCGCGGGGTAGAGAGAGGGTGAGGACGCCGGAGGGGCGGAGCGCGAGCTCGGCGGGCCGGAAATGGTGGCGCGGCGAGGAGCGCTCGATTGAGCCTTACCGGAGGCGAGAAAGGAGCGCTGAGGCGTGTTCGGAGGAGAGGAGGAGATGGCGGAGTGTGATGCGCGAGCAATCGCTCGGAGGAAGCTCGCCGGCGTCGGAACGCGGCGGCGAAACTGGCGGCAGCGGTGGCGAGCGGAGCGAACGCACGGCTGCTCTCGGCTTTCTCAAAGGGAGCGAGCGGGTGAGCGAGTGAGGAGTGGGGAGCAAGCAGGGGCGCGGGCGTGTTGCCGTGGAGCCGGGCGCGCGGGGGCCACGGACGTCCACGCGGAGAGCGGCGCCGGCGCATGGCGGCCACGGGGCGCGCGGCGTCTGTCGCGGCAGGCGCGACGCGCGCGGGAGGGAGAGGAGGCGCGCTGCTGGGCCGCAGAGCAGGCCGGGCCGAGCGGGGCGCGAGAGCGCGCGCGCGCGCTGAGCTGGGCGGCTTTGGCGGCTGGGCCGAAAGTGAGGCGGCGGCCCGCTAAGACGAGAAAAGCTTTTTCTTTTCAAATTTCAATTTCCAGAAATTCTAAACTATTTCAAATTCAAGTTTTGAAGATGAAAAAGGCATTTTCAAGATTTGACCCCAAAATAGAAGTTGTTCAAAATTTAATTCTCTACAACGTTGCTTTAGGGCACATTTTGAAATTCCAAACAGATTTTGAATTAAGGATTCAAAGTCCATTTTTCAAATGAAACCCATTTTTCTAGAATATTTTTAAAAGCAAAATTTGGGGAAATTTTTAATACCAAAGTTGTTCCAAAAATCGTGCTAAATAATTCTAGATGATTTAAAATTATAGCCAAACATGTTTTACTAACCTAGCAAGCATAATTAAGGCAAAAGTACAACTAACAAGCATATGCAACATGTATGTTTCAAAATGATGTTTCAAATGTTTCAATTCGGCTTTAAACTTACATTGCATGTGATTATGAAATTTATTTGATGCTAATGCTCATGATTTGATATGCTAAAGCGATGCTTAGCACCTAGGGTGTCACAACGTTTCTCAAGCATGCTTGCATATATAAACATAAAGTACGTATGATCCCTAACAATATTAATCGAGTGAAGGCAGCTTACGACATTTTGGTTTACTGCAAAATAATCCATGGTTAGAACAAATTGTTTCTGCATAAAACAAATTTAACTAAAAAAATGTAAAACTACTGCAAAATAATCCATGGTCAGGACAATTGTTTCTACTATATAAAACAGTTTCTAGATCCCACCGGCCCTCATTGTTCCCCTCGCTACCGTCCCCAATTTCAAATCAAATATCTAGATCTAGATTCAAAATAGCTTAGACAGGAGAGAGGAAGTCCATTCAAGTAAGCTTAGGTTATTACAAACAGGGTTACCCATCGTGAAAACTCCACCACGTGATCCGCATGGCGGAGGCAGCGACACCTTGGTTGGAGAAGCGGTGGTGCCTCAGGTGGCGGTGCATCGCCGAGCGACAGTTCGCAGCGCCGCGCGGTGTGAAGCCTGTGGCGGTACACAACCACGCAGGGGCCGCAACTGTGTCTCCATGCCGAGCCACCGAGCCTGCGGTCGGAGCAAAGGCACCCACCTAGCGCGGCGACACGCCGCCGACGGGACTGGTGGCCTAGAGCGGCGGGCTGGATACACGCCGAGGATGGGGTGGCAGCATATCTGCGGTGAGCGGTGCATCGTCGACGATGTCGGCCTGGAGCGGTGACACCGATGGGGCTCGAGGGTGGGATGGCAGCTACCCTCTGCCTACGGCGGACAGTGCCTCGTCGATGACTCCAGCGGCGCGCGGCATCACAAATCCAGCAGCGGTGGCGTCGTGTTCGCATCATGCGCAAGATGGTGGGAGATTCGGTGGCGGGGCCATTTTATTCCTTTTCCTTTCTTTGTCGAGCCAGAGTTTACTCACTCATTTTGTCCTCGTGTATGAAAGGTATGTTCCTATTATAATAATATTGGATTCCTTGTTATCCACTTATTTGTCTCCAGATTGCTAGAAGCCTAGAACTTAAACTAAAAAATATTCCTTTGATCTATTTTCACCATGATTTAAAACCTTTTTTTTACTAGTGACCTAAGTAGTTCAGTATGTTTAACTATGTTATTAAAGTAGAACTGAAATGACTTCCTGTCTTGTCTTGACCGTGATATGAGACCTTTTCTTATAGTGGCGATTAAAGGGAAAGAATGTAGTGTTTCGTTTGGATAATTGTTGGTTTATCAACCAAACATGGAGAGAGGGAGTGGAGAATGAGAAGGAGAGCCAAATGAGTCGGAGGAGAGGGAGTGGAGAATGAGAAGGAGAGCCAAATGAGTGCGAGGCAAGTGAGCTCTCTCAACCTTTCCCCCCTTTTATAGGAGAGGTGGGAGGGGAGATTTTCATTATTTTTTATGGTGAGGCTTGTATTTTACAAAAAAGAACCTCAAGGGCCTACAAATAGGCCCTAAATATTATCTTACAAGCCCCTAAGCCATGTAATTGAGCCCTATAAAATATACTAATAATGGGTCCCTAACATATAAGACATCCTTAAAAGTAGCCCCACGGCTATTCGGTTTTGATCGAAATAAAGTACAAGACCCAATAGCTGATGACAACTAAGTGTGGCCCAATTACAATTCAGTTTCAACACATGGCTCTTGTCTATACAAAGATATTCTATGGATGATTTTATCTTTAACTAGTCTTTGGTGTCAACCTTCGCTCAAACCTCCGCGACTCTGTCTTTGTCAGCTTGCTCCTTCATATGGCCTTGAGCTCTTGATACCTTATTTTCATAACTGAGCCATCACCAAAGACATTGATGTAGCCGAGGTAAGCAAAGCGGTCGACATAAGCGAGGTAGTTGCAGATGATCACAATACGCCTTCAAGCGCTCTCACTCACAGGCACCAGGCAAGACTTTTGTCTTCGGGCGGATTATTTGTCCAGTGTGTTCTTTGCCAGCCCCTCTTGGCTGACGCTTGTAAGAAATTCTTGTGTGCTTGAAGTCAATGATGTAGGCGTGGTTGATGTCACAGATGTTGTAGATGGAGATCCGCCGCACTCCAATTGACGTGAAGGCGGTGTCGATTATGGTGAAGCTGATAGCGAAGACCCTTGTCGAAATGTTGATGAAGCTGTAGCCAATGATGTCGAAGTTGAAGACCCTTTTCGAAATGTTGATGAAGGCGTAGTCGATGGAGCCAAAGTCGGCGATGAAGCCCCTCGCCGTTACTCAACCAAAGTCTCGAACAATGGGTCACCGAAGTTTCAATAGCGAAGTGGGTAGCGAAAGCGAGAGCTAATGATGCAATCATGAGAGAGTGCCCTGAAGGGATTTGTTGCTTTAGTATTGGTATGATCGCATTGGTGTCTTATCATATTCTCTTTTGTGGGGGCAAGATGGGCGAGAGATAGCGAAGAGTGCCCCTCGGGATTTTTACATACTTTGGCGCTGACCCCATACTTTTTGGGCGAGAGGGTGAGGAGTCACGAAATGAGCCCCTCAGTGCTTTTAGGTTACTCTGGCACCAACCCTATACTTTTTGAGGCGAGGGGGCTAGAAACGACGAAATGAACCCCTCAACGCTTTTAGATTAGTTTGGCACCAACCCCATACCTTTTGAGGCGAGGGGCTAGAAGCGGTGAAATGGGCCCCTCGATGCTTTTTATATTAGTTTGGCACCGGCTTCCATACCTTTTGAGCCGATGGGGCTAGAAATAGCAATATGAGCCCCTCGGTGCTTTTTTTAGATTAGTTGTATTCAGCATAAGAACTGACTCTGGCTTCGATGTTCAACAAGATTGTGTTCATCTAGAGCATCAGCTACATCGGAGAAGACAGTAGGGAAGAAGACGATAAAGAATTTAGATGAACATTTGGTACGGAAACCAACGACGACAGTTAATCGGAGACAGAGGGAGTATGTAGCAGGAGAAAAGTCGCGTCCATAAAGATTCCTCTCTCAGGCAGTCCGACTAATGGGCATGGCAGGCAACCCTCCTACATACTGTATTTCAGAAAATTACACACCTGCCTACTTGAATAATCCTTTGTGCGCTGAAGAGTGAAGACTGAAGAGCCATCGCCCAACGCCCCAACCCAATAGTCCAGTCCTTGCTGACTTGCGTCTAGCGTGCCCCTGTCGTGGCACTTGCTGACTTGCATGCTGCCGCTGCCATGCAACATGCATGATGAAGCAGGCACATCCATATGCGGTCCCTCCCGGGAGCGGGGAAGGTTTGTTCAGCTCAACTGCTCGCACTCACGCCGCATCCACCTCACAGTCACACTCACACACACAGGATGACAGGAACACCCAACCGACACGACACATGAATTCCCTCCCTCCCTTAACAACAACTGCTCCGGACCGGGGCCTTGATTGAGGCCTTGTAACAGTTTGACCTGCGTTCACTGCCGCCGCCCGCCGCTCGGTCCCGTGCCCACTCGCGCAGCAGGTCGTCGCGCGTCGTGGCCGCGCACCACCCACGCACACCATACCCTCATGTCGCGTAGCGTTCATCTCGTAGCCGTAGTGCATGTGTGCCTCGCATCGCCGGGACGGCGGCGGGGCCGGTCTCTGGAAGCCATAATAAATCCGTTTGGACGGGGTCCAGACGTCTAGTAGAGATGGACCAGGGGAGTGTGTGCGTGCATGTGAGAAGAGACATATTGGTTGACCTTGTCTTTGTCACCAAAGGATCGTCCAAAGGCTGGCCTGTAAACGCTGCAGAATCCTTCCCCACGGTCCTGTTCTGTCTTTTCGGTGGTGCGTGCACTTTTACGCTTTGTGGTGGATGTGGATACAGGAATTTTGCGAGGGTTGGTGGTGTCTCTCTACTTTACCATTACCACTCATCAGTCCCACCCATGCATGTCAGCCCGATCTTTCGAGCAACTTGCCTCCGGTTCGGGCCAGTCGATCGGCTTTGCCGTTCTCCTGCTCAGCCTTCACGTTTCTCTTCCGGTCCGACGATGATGATGCCGCTCCGGCGCTCCCCATTGGCTGGTATCGGCAATCATTAATATTATTGGCTTCGTCGTCGCTTCCCGGTGTCCGGGGCGGAGACGCCGAGTGCTCTGCTCGCCCACTATCGCAGCGGCAGCCAGACGGAAGCTAGCATTGACCAGAGCGCCCTGCTGCTGCGTCGTCGATCGGTCAGGCGACCAGAGCGCACGCAGCAGGCAGGCAGGCAGGGCCAGCAACCTGGCACCACCACGATTCCGCGGACGCCAACGGGAAGGTCGGGCACGGCATGGCTTTCCTTGCTGGTTGCTGGCGCGGAACGGAAGCCCACAGCTGCACTGCGCTGCACCGCTTTTTCCCTGACACTAATAGGATCGCTGCTGGTGCACAACTGCAACTCAGGCTGCAGCCAACCGGAGCCCGCCCAGCCTACGAGGGAGTAGTGCACGGGAGAAGGAGATCGAGATTGGTCAACTTGCTCCGGCGTTGCAACTTGCAAACAGGTCCACGACTGATGTAGGAGCCTCCAGTGATGGCCGGTGCCCTGGCCCGGTGATCATCACACCCACATAACCATGTCTCAGTCTGACCAACTTGCAACCTGCTCCTGCCTGGCTATCTTTGCCGTTCCCGAACCGATCCGCATGCCTTTCATCACATTTGGTCGCAAGTACGATTTTGCCCTCGTCCTTCCCGTCCATCCCCACGAAAATATGGCCTGGTACCAGCCCATCCGCGCGATGATGCTGCTGCCTGCTTGCTTGCCTGTCTCTACGTCCTCCGCTCCCCTGTGACAACGGCAAGGCAATCATGCCAGGCTCGGCTCATCACCTCACCGTCACCGGCGCGGCTCGCCGCTGCGCCCACGGCATGCATGTGGGCGCGGTCAGGGAGCCAGTACCCAGAAAGCACTGAGCCACTGACCCTTCGTCAGGCACTCAGCGCCACTACTATCGCATCGGTGCATCTGCGTCGTCCGTCAGACGATCAGGAGAACACGCGCGTACCCACAAGCACATTCCACAAGACGAGGACGGGGCAGCCCAGGGCGGCACCCGGCAGGCAAGCAGGGCAGGGCATGGCATTGGCATGCCTTTTTCTGGCGCGGAAGCCCTCGTCTGCCCCTGTACCAACGGGTGACAGCAACGGTTTACGGTTGACGTCCATCAGGGCATCAGTGCCGAGACCAGAGAACCTCTGAACCTGGGCCTTGTTTAGATTTCCAAATTCCCCCCCAAATTCCACTATGCAAAAAGAAGATTCCCCATCACATCAAAATGTCGGCACATGCATGTAGTACTAAATGTAGATAAAATCAAAAACTAATTGCACAGTTTTATTGTACTTTATAAGATGAACATTTTGAGCCTAATTAATCAAAGTTTGGACAATTATTACCAAATAAAAACAAAAAGCAACAGTAATTCGGCACAGTGCCGCCGGCGCCAATTCGGCGTATCTAAACAAGGCGCTGGCCTCGCTGTTCTGGATTGCCCCAATCAAAACACCGGAGTAATTATTGTATTCATATTGCCATGCATTCCCAAAATATTTCCTCTTCCACCCATCACATCGAATCTTTAAACGCATATACGAAGCATTAAATGTAGGTAAAAAAATAACTAATTACATAGTTTGTCTGTAAAGTTCGAGACGAATCTTTTAAGTCTAATTAATCCATGGTTGGACAAATTTTACCAAATAACAACGAAAAGTGCTACAGTAACTTTTCACCCAAATTTTCTCAACTAAACACAGCCTGTATAAAAAATGTAAGTTTTAGATTTAGATTAAGTTAAACTTTCTTAATTTTAACTAAATTTATTAAAATTTGATATATCCTATGATTAATCTAATAATATTTATTTGATATCATAATACTAATATTTTTATATGTTTCATTAAACTTAAAAAAACATTTTATTTATCGAATAGTGCGTATATGGGCTAGTCATAACAGTAGCAGTTACGGCGCTGCTGAGCACTTGCTTTAATTTAATTAATTTAGTTTGCTGAGAGGACCCCTAGAGCAAAACTCTTTGCATATGTTTGCAGTCCAATCATGAATCACCTATGATTAATTCTTTTAACCGCTGTATATCTGCAGGAACGTCTTCTGTTAGACTGTTAGGCCCTGTTCATCTGGCTTATAATCCGTCTTATTCGGCTTGTTTTTTCAGCCGGAATAATATTTTTCTCTCACAAAAAATCAGCCAACAGTGTTTTTTAGCCGGCTTATAATTTCAGCCGAACAGGGCCTTAGTGCAAGGTTGATTCGTGTGGTACTGGTACAAAAACGAACCAGGAATAGTATGAAGGATCAAAACCTCTCATGCCTCCGAGGGAGCTTGGTTTGGTTGGTCTCCCGTGGAGCAAGCAGGTAAACCCTACCGCCATTATTTCGACGTAACAACAGTGCCACAGCTTCACCTGTGGGCTGTTGTGGCCTTTGGGTGATGGCTGGTCAGAGGTACCATGGTCCATGGATGGCATCAGAGTCAGATCAAACACCCAACCCGCCCTTTCACTGTTTACCGCACGGCCGTTTACCACAGGTACAAAAAGCCACAGTTACCACTTTCCACCACTTCCAGCTTCCTGCCAAAACATTTCGCTTTTCCCTGTCCTCGTCTTGCTTGAGCTTTCAGCCACTTATTTTTAGCTAGCCTAATACTACAGCCACTTATTTTTAATCAAGCGAACAAACAGGAGCTCTGAACTGCCCATCAGTTCAAGCCTTGGCTCGCCGGATTGCAAGCCTCTCTCCTGGAACTCCTGGAAAGCCCAGAGGCCCCAAACTAGGAGTACACACCAACACTGCCTTGGATCCCTGCATTAACACTGAGCTGAAGCATTTCCCCTGTTCGGCTGAGCTTATCAGCCGTGGAATAGTGTTTTTCTCTCACAGCAAATCAGTCATAGCCGGCTTATAAACCAAAAAAACAGCCTGCCGAACAGGGCCATTTTGAACACACACCAACTCCGAAGAGTCCTCCCATGTGCTGCACTGGTCTCGCCATTTGCACCCCTCTCAAAGTACTTTCTTTTCAGATTCTGAGGCAGCAGTAAGTAGTGTAGTGCTGCTGCTGCTGGCCAGGGAGAGAAGGCCGTGGTCCAAGCTAGCTGTGTTTTGGACAGAGCAATGGCATGGCACCGATCAAACCGGACAAGGTGAAGTGAGGCCGAAGGAAGCGTTGCCCCTGTCCACCCCGGCGGCACGGACGACACGACGAGCGCGGCTTTGGCAGTGGATTCGCGCGCTCACGTGGTGGTAGGGGGCTTGCCGGCTTGGCGGGCCTTGTTTCTTTTCTGAATGAGGTGGCCAACCATAGCCAAAACTAGGGCCTACACTGCTCTGGAGAAACAGCGATAGTGCACGCAGAAATCGCAGGAGGGGCCATTGTTCAGATCAAATGATTCCCTTTTTTTTCCTCTTTATTTCCCTTACTACTTTTTCTTTGCAAAGAATTCTTTTCCGGTTGCCTTTTGTCATCTGCTTTATGTGTGTGTGTTGTGTGCGTCTTTAAAAAACAACGATTGAACAAGGTTTTTTTTTTGAAGATCATTAGCCATTGCTGAACTTGAATGAACGCGTGGTGACAAGAGAAGGGTGTTTATTTCGCAATTTGTCATACTCAATATTAATTCCTGAACCTGATAGTCACTCTTGATCACCTAACAATAGGATATGGACAGACCATGATACGAACTAGTTGCGTCATCTCAGTAACCAGCTAGTGCGCTTAGTACAGTAGTACTTGACGAGGTGATCAGATTCGTTCTCTTTGAGCAATGCTCCACTCGCTGTCACTTAACACGGACGGAAGCATCTGCTCACGCTGATCTGCAGCTGCTGTTGACGTTACGCAGAGGGCAAAGCATCTGCTTACCGAGCCGTTTCTTTCATGCACTCCTTTGAAATTCTGGCCCAGCCGTCTGCTTCGAAGAGATACAGATCAACTTCTTTTGTGCAACAAAAGACGATAAAAAAAAAGTGAGAGAAAGCAGCAATCAGATGCTCTGGTAGGGTATCTATCAATTCATCTTGCAAACATGCTTTTTTTTTTCTTTGGGACCAATGTAGCTTAAGATCTGACTTCAAGGCCTTTAGTTATGGCCCACTCCAGTGTTTACACAGAAGCAGAAAGCACTTTAAGATCATGGTTCCACAACAAAGATTCTGGCGCTAAATTTGACAGAGAGTGCACTTGATACTTCAGTGCCTACTACAATATTAGAGAAGGGAAATCAAAGGCTCTAGCAATGTAACTCAACTCGCTACAGACTCCTACTACATTGCAGCAGCAAATGAAACATGGCAAACTGGAAACAACCAACCAACAAACTTGAATATGTACAGCACAGGAGACCAAACTTACTGCATCCTAAATTACGACCTAAGCTTGAGAGATCGAAGCACGGATTTTGCAAGGAATGGTAACGTTTTCAATTTCGGTGACTCAGATGCTGATGAGATCTGGAGGTGGCGATGACAGAGAGCTTGTTTGCTGCTGCTGATCTCTCGCTTCGACGGTTGGTGCTTCATTGGTCCCAACTGGTGTTGGATGTAGAGGACTGGATGCAGAGCCGTCACCGGAATTTGGACCTCCTCTCCTTGCTTGGTAGATGGCTTTGGAAGCTCACTTAGGATCTGCACAACCTCCCTCATCGTCGGGCGCTGCACACTTTGCTCCTCAGTGCAGAGCAATGCAACATAGAAGACATGCATCACCTCGTGCAGCGGAACAGTTGAGAGCCTTGGGTCCAGGATCTTCATCACTTGCTCTTTGCTTGAGTCTGTCATCATCTTTGCCCATTGGACAATGTCAACACCATCGCCAAACTCACCTACAGGCTTCCTTCCAGTGACAAGCTCAAGAAGCACAACGCCAAAGCTATAGACATCACTCTTCTCATCGACCTTCAGTGTGTATGCATATTCTGGATAGCCACGGATGACAGCCAAGAGCAAGGTCAGTCAATTGGAAAAATAGAATTTAGAAGCCAATAGTCAGACATTTTGTAAACCAAAAGCAATGACGTAGATGTAGAGAGAAATACAACAGAAGATATGCATAAAAACCCATTGAACATTACAATCCTGAAGGGGTAAACAGACATAAATATTCTACAGAAGATACAACAATGAAGTAACTGATCTTCAGTAAATGTTAAAGAGAACTAGTAGAGACAATATTATAACAGAAACCATGTAGATAAGCACCAATATTCATCAAACAGTATAACAATGAAGTTTTATAGCTTGAACAATGTAATAACTATAAGCATTGTAAACTTATGATGCATCTCGATATATTCAGATGAGTACTCTATTCATATTGAACTGGATCAGAAAGGGTTGATATTTACCTGGCGCTATGTAGCCATATGAGCCAGCGATGGCGGACATGCATTCAGATGCCCCCGAGTCCTGCAAGAATTTTGCTAGCCCAAAGTCGGCCACATGAGCTTCAAAGTTGGAGTCAAGAAGTATATTATTTGACTTGACATCCCGGTGAAGTATCAAAGGTGAACAATCATGGTGCAAGTAGCAAAGCCCCTTGGCTGCCTCAATAGCAATGCTGTACCGGGTATCCCAGTGCAGGTGGCCTCCCTTCTTGCCATGGAGCATCTCCCCAAGGCTGCCATTGGGCATATACTCATAAACCAGCAGGTTAGTCTCATTGTTTGAGCAGAAGCCTAGCAGGCGCACAATATGACGGTGTCGAATTCTACCAAGTGTTTGTATCTCTGCCGAGAACCCATGATCATGTGATGAGCCACGGCCCATTGCTGGGAGTCTCTTCACAGCCACAAGTTCACCATTCGGCATTGCCCCCTTGTACACAATCCCAGCACCACCTTTGCCAATAATGTTCTCCTCTTTCAAGCAATCCAGCACATCATCACTGGTGAAGTCCAGGCGCTGGAATGCAGTGAGTTTCCATACCCGCGCTTCACTAGCTTTCTTTCAATGACCGAGCCTTCAGAATCGCCGCAGCAGCAAATGCAATGGAGCAAATCAACAAGCCGAGGACAATGAGCAGCTTGACCGTATTGGTCAGCCCACCATGCCCATGGGCAATGTGGCCGGCGCCAGCGATGCCTGCACTGCATGGGCCGAGGTATGGTCCACACAGGCCTGGGTTGCCAACGAAAGATGTGGCATTGAAGTAGCTGAACTGGCCAGTCCCTGGCACAAGCCCAGACAAGTTGTTATATGAGAAGTCCACCGCCGTCAAGCTCTGCATCGTTGCAATGGATGGAGGTATCTCTCCATCAAGGTGATTCCTGGACAGGTTGAGGTAGTTCAGTATTCGCATTCCAGAGATGGCCGGAGGTATCTTCCCAGAGAGGTTATTTTGGCTCATGTCCAAGTAAGTGAGAAGCCGGCATTTCCCGATCTCCGGTGGTACACCACCCTCAAACTTGTTGCTGCTAAGGTCAGCCTTGGAGAGCTGCTGCAGCCGCCCAATCTCCGGAGGTATGGCACCAGAGAACGCGTTCTGATCAAGCAGCAGCTTCTGAACACCAGAGAAGTTCCCAAGAGATGCAGGCAATGCTCCCGTAAGCTGGTTGTTGGACAGGCTGATCTCGCCAAGGTTAGGAGCCGCAGCACCGATCACAGCCGGGAAATTACCAGTGAGGAGGTTATCTTGCAACTCAACTTGAGTCAGCTTCGGCAATTCGAATAGCCCCTTTGGAATTGAGCCATTCAGGTAGTTCTCCCCGAGACGGACACGGCTCAAGGACTTGCACTGGCCGAGTGAGTCTGGGATGGCACCGAACAAGAAGTTGCCGAGCGCGATGAGCGTCTGCAGCTTGCCCCCCGCGCAGAGCTCCGGCGGCAGCGTGCCGGTGAGCTTGTTCGACGAGAGGTCGACCAGCTGGAGGCGGCCGTTGCGGCCGAGGCTGCGTGGCACACCGCCGGTGAAGTTGTTCTCCCACAGCTGCAGCACCTCGAGGCTGGGCAGGTCGCCGACGAAGTCGGGGATGTCGCCGCGCAGCTTGTTCCGGAACAGGTTGAGCAGCGTCAGGTTCTTGAGCTCGGAGAAACTCGCCGGTATCTCACCGGTGAGCGCATTGTTCGACAGGTCCAAAGAACTGAGGCTCTTGAGGTAGCCCAGCTCCGACGGTATGCTGCCGGTGAGGCCGTTCACCTGCAAGAAGAGCGTATCCAGATTCTGCAGCCTCCCGAGCTCGGGCGGGATTTCACCGGAGAGCCCACAGTTGGCGGCGTCGAGGCGGACGAGCTCGGTCAGGTTCCCCAGCTCCGGCGGAAGACCACCGGTGTAACTGTTATAGTAGCCAATGTAGAGCTCCCTGAGGCTGGTGAGGTTCCCCAGCTCGGGCGGTATCTTGCCGGAGAGCTCGTTCCCGGAGACCGCAAGGTACTGCAGCCTGGGCCACCGGCCGTACTCCGGCGGTATCTCCCCGGAGAAGAAGTTGCCGCCGAGGTGCAGGTGGCGGAGCATGGGCATGTGCGTGACCTCGAGCGGCAGCGTGGCGCTGGTGAGGTTGTTGTTGTAGAGGTCGAGCACCCGGAGGGCGCGGAGCCGGGCGAGCGCGGGCGGAAAGGAGCCGTTGAAGGCGTTGTTGGAGAGGTTGAGGTGGACGAGGAGCTGCAGGCGCGCGAGCGACGGCGGGATGGGCCCGTAGAAGCCGTTGGCAGCGACGGAGAGGTGCTGCAGGCCGCGGAGCCGCGACAACGCCGGCGGGAGCGCGCCGGACAGGTTGAGCCCGGAGACGTCGAGCCCGACGACCACGCCGCCAGAGCCGCGAGACGCGCAGGTGACCCCCGCCCACGCGCAGTGGTCGGAGGAGGCGGCGTCCCAGGACGCGAGCGCGCCGGTGGGGTCGGAGAGCGCCGCCTTCGCGGCGAGCAGCGCGTCCGCGTCCGAGTCAGTGTCCGTGCCGCCGCCCGCCGCGCCGGCCGCGACCGCGGCGAGGGCCAGGAGCAGGAGCAGCGGGAGGAGGCGCATTGGGCTTCTCTTTTCTCGGGCGCGGCGGCGTGGAGTGGAGTGGGGAGGAGCAGAGAGAGGGCGAGAGACGGCTCGCGCTCACACTCTCGGCGAGGAGAGTGCGGACAAGAGCGTGGTGACTGGCTAGGGGTGTGCTTGCTGTGGGTTTGAACGCTCACTAAACTATAGGATATCAATCAATCTAAATGGGAAAAAAAAGCTGAATTTTTTTTTGTTCTTTTGGGGTGTTGTGTGGGTTTCCTTCTGGGGGATTGGTCTGCTTTTATAACGTGATCTCGGGGTCCTTCGGTATCGAACGGATGGATGGACATGGGCAGTTTTGACTTTTGGCTAAGGATTAATCCATTGCAGTACTCATGGTCATGCTCCCGATTCGTTTCGCTGGTTTATTATACTGAAAGTACTGTTTGCTGGTTTGTTATGAGAGAAAAATATTACTAGATGTCTGCTGATTCTGCTGATAAGTCCAAACGAACAGGGTGCAGTGCTAGTAGTAGCAGCGAACTCCTAGTAAATTTGTTTGTCGACTATCCGTTTCCGTATTAAGAAAAAATACATAAGGTGCCATTCGGTTACGTCATTCCCGGCCGTTTCTGATCACGAATGGTTCCAGCCCTATAGAAAATATCGAAAGAAACATCATGTCAGGAATCGTTCTAGGCTAGAATTTGTGGTAAACGAACGAGGCCTTAATGAGACGAGGGTATTTCCTCTGTGTGGTAGGATTATCTTTAGTCAAAATAGGCCTATATTCATCTTGTATTCACGAATTCGAGATAATAGTAAGTTTTAGCATTTGTTATGGAACACAGGAAACTAGGTATTTATAGAATAATTAAAAAAAAGAAGATCTCTCCTGAGGAGCACGAAGAAACTCATGAGACACTTTTAACAACTTTTAACATATAGAGTAGGTACACTAAGCTATGTCATGACTCGTGATTTATCGGTTTGTTTCAGACTCTTAGTATTCTCACCTATCCCGTTTTCATTTTTTTTTTGTTCCTAGCTATCTTTATCTATCTCGTTCCTGCTAGGGCAAACCCAGGTAACGTCGAGTGAGAGCACGATTAGGGATGCCAGTAGGTCAAATAGATGCGGATGGAGTAAATACTCATCCATAGCAAATTGCATACTATCAGTTAAAATTTCATACCCACGTTCATATCCGCGTATAAAGATTTTGTACCTATGTTCACTCCAGTCTGGTTACAATACTTGTGGATACGCTCACCCACAATTTATGTTATCACTAAAATATCACTAACGGCTAAAAGCGACATTGGCCCTGTTCATTCGGCTTATAATCCGTCTTTTTCAGCTTGTTTTTTCAGTCGAAACAGTATTTTTCTCTCACAACAAATCAGTCAACAGTGTTTTTCAGCCGAACGGCTCCCTTGTTTCCGTTTTCGATGACCAAATACGGAAACAAAAATAAAATACTCTAGTTAACAGACTTCCCCGTCCGTTTTCGTGGTTTGAAACATGATGGAACGGGCGCCGCAACGCTTGCTGAGACAATCAGGCGAGGCCGTGGTGAACCTGGTGATACGAATAGGATTCCATAGTCCCCACCCCCGGTCCCGGCTCCCCCATCTACGCGCGTGCGTGGGTGATGGGTCGTCCGTCCTCGCGTGGCGGTCCAGGCGTGAGGCGTCCCAGCCAGAGCCAGCACTCGGCGGTTGCAGTGGCGTGGTCGTGGCGCTGTGATTCCCCGCCGGCGCCCGTGGCGTGCGCGTGGTCCGTGCCGCTGCCGACCCGAGTGGTGCAGCGGACCCCGGCGGCTCAAACTGCCCGAGCAGAGCAAACCTCACAGCCAAGATCCGGCACAGCGCGCGCGCGCGAGCTCGTTCGCCTGCGTTTTTCAATACGTACGGGACGGCGAGGCAAATCGTATCGCGTTCACGGCGGCCTTCAATAAAACCTCACCAACAACTCTGACTCCGTCCGCCCGTCTGTCCACGGCACCGATGATACGCATCGCTACCACTGCGTGCGTGTGCCTGCACTGCTGCTGGTACCTACGTACGTATTAGCTAGTTGGCTTGGCTTGCACTCCAGCAGCGTATGCTACCAGCCATACTGCGACCGTCGGTGCGTTGTATACGGGTGGTGCATTCAGAGCTACGCTTCATGGCTCACCTGCAAACTTGACCCTGCGGCAGGCGGTACAGTACACTACTACTACTACTACACCGGCACCGGTCTTGTCCGACTGCTTGTATTTTCTCAGCCTTTTTATTACGCGCCTGCGTATCTAATATCCATACCATACCGTAATTAAGGGTACATTAACACCAGCAATTGTATATCCTCACCCACAATGTTGACTCGCGGGAAAGAAAGAAAGAAAGAAAGAAGGAAGCAGCGGCGCGACGACAGGAGAGTGAAACGCCGTAGGCGTTCAGCTCTGCATCGTCCCTCCGGCCCACGCTCCATCAATTTCCACGGACGCGGCACAGTCAACTTCTTGCACGCACATCACAGATTCACAGGCTCACAGCTCGATGATGGCGCGTGCAATAGTGCAGTGCTCCACGATCGATCGTCTTGCATGCTAATCACGGTCACGTCTTGGCTTAAGTACGGTTTGGGACATTCGGCCAGGTGGTGATCATTCGTTTCCTCCCTGCGTGCAATGCATGCAGTGCTGTTGGTTGGCAGGTTTCTTCCAGTAGTACTCGAGCACGTCTGCTCCCCGTCGCTGGGCAAACAAGGCCACGACACATCATCATTGTAGCCTTGTAGGGTAGGGGTAGTGCACCCCTTGCTGCCCTGACTGACAGTGTGGGCCCCAGCTGCTACTTGTGAGTAAGGCTGGACGAAAAACTCGAAGGTCGTTAGCTCGCTCGGCTCGTGACTGGCTCGGCTCAGCTCGGCTCGACTCATTATGATAATGAGCCGAGCCGAGTCAGGATTTTAGCTCGTTAGCTATAACGAGCCAACTCGAGCTGGCTCGTGAGCCGCTCGCGAGCCAAACGAGCCGTAGTTTTAGGGAAAAAGTCATCATAACTTATATTAGTTTTGTATTACTTCATGTCTTGCACTTTATAAATGGATGATATGTTAGCTCATATGAATATTTTATTCGATTTAAGGTTATTGAATATATTATTTTTACATTATTAATATTTTTAAGCTTTAGATAAATGCAAATATTATATTTTGTGTATTTTTTATACCTGGCTCACGAGCCTAACGAGCCAGCTCGAGCTCATAACGAGCCGAGCCGAGCTGGCTTTCTGGCTCGTTAAGATAACGAGCCGAGCCGAGCTGGCTCGTTATCCTAACGAGCCAGAACGAGCCGAGCCGAGCCGAGCCAGCTCGGCTCGTTATCCAGCCTTACTTGTGAGTGAAGTTGTGACGCTAGAGGACACAGGGTGTGTTCACTTCTCGTGTAAACACAAAATATTTTATCTTTCACTCATCACATCGAATCTTTAGACGCATGCATGGAGCATTAAATGTAGGTAAAAAAAATAACTAATTGCATAGTTTGTCTGTAAATGTCGAGACGAATCTTCTGAGTCTAGTTAGTCCATGGTTAGATAAATTTAATTAAATAACAACGAAATATGCTACAGTAACTTTTCGTCCACTTTTCGCCCAGTAAACACACCCACAGTCAAATCGCCGAAGCGGTGCTGGCTGGTGGCTGCTGCCGTGCTGCGGCACAGCCGGAAGCCGTTCTTCTTCGGCGCGTCGCTCCAAGACGTGCCAGCTTACTCGCTGTTCTATTCTCGTCGGAGCTTAATTGTGCGCCTCGTAGTGGGAGAGGGAGACTGCCACTGCTACTAGCGTTCTCAGTGAAAAAGACTGTTTTGACTGCCGTATATATGCTTTCAGCGTCAGGTATTTAGACTGCAGTTTAACTAGTGTTAAAAACGATATTCCGTACAATACTTGTGTTCTTCGCATTGCAGTTGCCAGTTGCAGTGATGAGAACACGAATACAGTATGCATCTTGCCCTCTCTTGAGGCGTGCTTTGGTTCATAGGAAAAATGGGGGGAAAAAAAGAAACTCTGGTTTGTAGGAATGGATCGGAGTATATGAATAGTGTAGAAGAATTTCCTTTGACAACTATTTTGGACAAAAAAAACTACGTGGGATATGCACGCGCTCAAACCTCTTAGTAAAAATCTTATATTTTACTGTGGCTTATCCAAATGATCTTTCCTCTAAATTTCTTTCTTTTTCTAATCCTCCATTCTGTAACTGCTTTCCTGTAAAATATTCTTGTTTTTTTCCTATTCCTGTGTTCCAAAGGAGCTGAATGTCTGATGACAGGGGCGAGACGCAATATCGTCGTCAGTCTACTTGCTACTAGACGGAATCATCCATCTTTTCTGTGTTTGCAACCTTGCATCGGCTGCACTAACACCCACCAAACACGACACTTCTTTATTCTTTTTGTTAAAAAAAAGAAAGAAAGGAACACACTGATCACTGTCAGTAGCAAAAGGCGAGCTATACTAGTAGCGAGTTGCGACACCAAACAGAAGCCCAACTTTCTCCGTTGTTAATCGATTGTGTAAGCTGGTGAAGGTGAAGACACATTTTCATCACCGGCTCGGGCAGGGCAGGGGGTAGACACACACACGCTACTACAGGCTAGGCTAGATAGGACAGGAGCACATGAGCATGAAACCCTACTACCTCTGTATAGGCACACTGCACCTGCAGGCGCCGGTGTCCGACTGTCCAGTGAGGGTGAGCTAGGTAGCGATAGACCTGGATGGAGCATAAAGAAACCGGGCCTAACACAGCAAAGGCACAAAAGCTCGTCGGGATCAGATCTCAAAACATAAACCTTGCACGAGTTCGACAGAGGAGAGGAGGCGATCCGGGATCGGAGTGTGAGTGCGAATCGTGATGCAATTTTGAGCCCTCGATCTGGACTGGACCGGTGGCCCTTTGCCCCCACGCCCCCCATGTGAGGAGTTTCCTGCCTTGAGACGGGTGCGGTGAAAGGAGAGGAGAGATTCTCGCTGCTCCTGTGCTAGGCGACCGTGGAAAAAACGGGTGGTTCCAAAGCGTCCTAGATTGGTGGTGGTCACACCCATGTCGCGGCCATCGAAATTTTGACGCTCTGCTTGTGCTCGTGCTCAGCGCGACTCATGAGGCGGTCCGCGGGCGGGCGCTTCAATTCGGCCTTCAGCTAAATGATCGATGCATGCAGTTTCTTCCAGCAGCATTTACTCCCGCGTCCCTAAATATATGTCTTTCTTATTTTTCGAGAAATAACTTTGATTAATTTTATATAAAAATATTAATATTTATGATGCATAGTTAATATCATTAGACAAATCTTTGAATCTAATTTTTTAATAAATTTATTTAAAGATATAAATGTTGTATATATTTTTCTACAAATCTAGTAAAAGCCGTGACACGAACATAAGACGACAAGTAATAAGGGACGGAGGGAGTATCTCCGTGACTCCGTGTCCTGTATTGTTCTAGCAAGCGAAATTTGTGGCTGTGACACGAGTATTTTTTGTGGTGATTGACTACATTGGTACACGACTAGTAGCCCTACTAGGAGTTAGTGTTTGGCTTGGCCAACGTTTTTCAACGAAATGATGAACTGCACGGCCTAGGTTAGGGTGCTGATTATCAGAGAGCCCTATAGGTCCTAGAGGGACGTAAACAAGGGTGTGATAGCGAAGTGTTTGATCGTAGCGTAAACATCTAGTAGCGCTAGCTGCTAAGCATGCATAGGCCTGAATGAAATGAAATAAAAGAGTCTTGGCTTCGTTCGGCGTTAGGGCCGGCGCCACTTGCATTGCACGTCCCCGAGTGGGGTGCATTCTGTCTCCCTCTCACGTTTACTGGTAGTACGAGTACGTAGTATATCATCAGACACACGAGATGCACGAGGACGGCCATCATGTTTTGGACCTAAGGTTTGTCTCGTCTACGTCAAATATTTGTACTTCTTCCATGAACCAGTAGTACATACTCCCTCTGTCCCATTTTTAAAGTCGTTTTAGGCTTTATGAGGTGTAGTAAAGATTCCCTGAACCAGGTTCGTAGCTGTGTCCAGATGCATTGGCAAATGTCTGAACCGGGACACTTCAGTGCAGTGCTAGAACGTCATTCATACCGGGACAAAGGGAGTATATAGTTTGCCCTCCGTTGTAATTTGTTTTCGAGTTAAATGCACCACAAGTTCATTAACCTGTGAGGAGGTTTCAATTAGGTCCATTAACTTTCAAAGTGGTTTTTTTTAGTCCATTAACTTTGTATGTCATATCACTTATGTCCATATCCCTCAACTTAGGCTTTTGATGCTGATGTGGCCTGCTGACTTTGTCTATCTCATGCAACTATTGACCCTTCATTTCATCAAACATGTTGTGGGCGCGCGAGCAGGCGTCGCCGCCGCTATTGCGGCTACACGGCAGCGCGAGCAGGCGCTGCCGTCATTGCTAACACAGATCCTGGCACGAGGCGTACAACTTTGCGTACGACCCGGCAACAGAGCGGTACAGGGTTGTGCACACTGCCGTGCTACCTCGATCGGACCGGCGGCTTCAATGTGCTGCAAGTGTTCACGCTGGGGACGTAGTGGGTTGGCGGGACGTCCCGGTCCTCAGCGATAGCTACCGCGTGGATGCCGAGCTCGTCATCATCGGCGGTGTCACGCATTGGGTCACCAGGGACATGGAGCGCGTTGCCAAAGAGCACAGTGGCGGTGGCGCCTGCTTGCACGCCCACATGGCCACGCCGCGGCGACCTACTCGCACGCCTACAGAGGCGGCGGCAACGCCTGCTAGCGGGCCCACAACGTGTTTGACGAAATGAAGGGACCTCCTCATAAGTTAATGGACCTCCGATACATTTAACTCTTTGTTTTACTTTCTCTGTAATCGCTTGGGAAGACTGAGCTGATTCACGTATTTCAGTACTGGAAAGCAAAAAAACCTTAAACGAACGATGATGACCCTGTTTGGAACAAATTAGGAAAGGAAAAAGTCTACTTAACTCCCTGAACTATCAGCTAGCGTCTAACTTACACCCCCAACTATAAAACCGTCTGTTTTACACCCTGAACTATTCAAAACCGTTCAAATTACACCCTGGGGCGGTTTTGGACGGCGGTTTTGCTACAGTAACTATGGTTTTGCTACAGTAACAGCGGTTTTGACTTTTTCTTTTTCTATTTATTTCCGCTGAATCTTTGAAAAATCATAGTAAATCACAGAAAAATCATAAAATAGAAAATCTAATTTTATTGGACTCCACATGAGTAGATCTACACGATGAACATATAATATAGTATGCTTTAGTACAAATTTTTTCTGTAGCTTTAAATTAGTTAGAAAATCAAATTTTGTCTGTAATTAATTGGAATAATTCATAGCTATAGCTTCTATGGTCCAATTGTGGTGAAATTTTTATGATGGGGTTATTATTATATGCTTGAACTATAGTAAAAATTTCATACTGATTGGATCATGTATAATTTAGTTATAGATTTATTTATATTTAACAAGCATAAACCTAAACATAAACCTAAATAAATCTATAATTAAGTTATATATGATCCAATGAGTATGAAATTTTTGCTATAGTTCAAACATATAATAATAACCCCATCATAAAAATTTCACCACAATCGGACCATAGAAGCTGTAGCTATGAATTATTCCAATTAATTACAGATAAAATTTGATTTTCTAACTAATTTAAAGCTACAGAAAAAATTTGTACTAAAGCATACTATATTATATGTTCATCGTGTAGATCTACTCATGTGGAGTCCAATAAAATTAGATTTTCTATTTTATGATTTTTCTGTGATTTACTATGATTTTTCAAAGATTCAGCGGAAATAAATAGAAAAAGAAAAAGTCAAAACCGTCGTTACTGTAGCAAAACCATAGTTACTGTAGCAAAACCGCCGTCCAAAACCGCCTCAGGGTGTAATTTGAACGGTTTTGAATAGTTCAGGGTGTAAAACAGACGGTTTTATAGTTGGGGGTGTAAGTTAGACGCTAGCTGATAGTTCAGGGGGTTAAGTAGACTTTTTCCTATTAGGAAATCTCTTTTTCCGGTCGGGTTTCATCCATGTAGAAGTCCTGCATCGAGAAAGCCTTTGAACCTGAATCGATCCTACATATATGAGTTGAAGGTTGTTGACACGAGCTGACGAAGGCATGCGTCCAAACCAAACAGGGGCTCGCCCTTACACGAAACCTTCGTCTTCGTCTGCGCCTCTCGATCGAATCGCTGCTTTGGCTTCTTCTTCCTTCAACCATCACACATTCACACGCTTGCTAATCGCTAGTAGCGTACCACTCTCAAAGTCTCAAACGGGTCGTTTGGACAAAGACACGCACATAAAGCCAGTAGAACTTGCAACAGCTGCACAGGTGGTAGTGATTGCCCGTCTGGCCTGGCTCTGGCTAGCCATATTTTTTGCATGCTGGAGAGCTCCACTACCACAGGTTTCAGGTTGTTTGTTTGGAGTTTGGTCTTTGGACCATGTGTAATCAGGCACGAACAAGTCCACTGTGAAAATTCTTCGCCAAGCCAAACATGGCCATGGCCTGTATACATGCATTCCCTCACGTGAAACCAATGACGACCTCCTCCAGTGACAGTTGAAGTATCCTGTAGACTCCGGCAGGGCAGGGCTGGAAAGCATTGGCCTCTGCTGCCCCGGTACGCAGTTGCAGGTCTGAGGTCTGTAGGTCACGGCTTGCACGCCTTCTTCTGTTCCTGTGCCTTTCACCACGGGCCCGAACCTGACGCCCTCACCCACCGCCCACCAGGCCACCAGTGGTCTCGCTGCTCTCGCTTCCGGCGCAGCACCGCACGCCTGCCAGACCACAACCTACAGTCTACTAGTACGTGCCAGCTGACGTGTACAGGCAGCCATGCATGGCCACTCCAGTACACTACTCCTCTCCACTCGCTCGTGTCTTACGGTAATCCCTAGCATCTCACTATCTCACTATCATCTTACCAAGGATATATGAAATATGTGTCACTCATTGTCACGCCCCACCGTAGCAATATCAAAGCCCCCGGAACGGAATGTCAGACGGAGCCACAGCCCTTTGGTTGCGCCGGCGACAAGCTACAAGCCAGGCACGTGGAATGTGTAATGCGACTGCGATGTGCGCGCCGTGCGGCCTCGGCTGCCTGCCGCCGCTCCTGCGTAGCATTCAGCACAACTGTTGTGCAGACGCAGAAACCATGAATGAGAGAGGAGGACCATGCCCAGCGCTGCTCCTGCTTGAATGTGGTCTCCAGGGCAGGTGAGCCTCAGCAGGGCTTATTCAATGATCTGGGGGGGAGATTTGAGATCCTATTCCTACCACATGCTACTGTAGCCCTAGCTTGTCATGCATACCCTGTTCGGCAGGATGTTTCTGCGGCTTATAAGCCGGCTGTGGCTGTTTTGCTGTGAGAGAAAAACACTGTTCCACAGCTGATAAGCCGTGCTGATAAGCTCAGCCGAACAGGGTGATACTGGACCTGAAGACCCATCTTGAAAGCTTTTCTCATTGGATTTACTGAAGAAGGGCGAGAACCGCGGCAAATTTACAGAGTTCTTGGTCCAAAAATCTGATTCACCCCCCAGCAACCACTTTACAGAGTTAGGAAAAGGAGGATATCTTGAGAGGACTGACTAGCATCTACTACTGTACAGGGTGGAGTGAGCAATGTCAGCAGGATCAATCAAAATGGCCGTGGGCAAGGCAACAGCTCCGGCGAAATCTACTACTAACATCTCTTCAGATCTCAGGAACCCCTGGAACGTCGGTGGTAGACAGGGTGCACACGGCGACCAAGGTTAGGAACATCAGACAGGCCATATTGTAGCCATCACAGATGTTTGTGTACCAGAAGGATCTCGAGGCCCGTCATTTCCTTTCCATGGACCGCGGATCCTGCGCGGCAAGAAAAATCTGGTCAGTTCACGCAAACCCAAGGTTCCATGGTGAGGGTCAAACGATCTTTACATTTCGATGGCAAATTTATTTATTATTATGACTATGTTCGCAAGCATCATGTTCTGTGGTCACTTATTCTACACGATAAATTAGCAATTTACCAGGTCAATTCATCAGTATGCTGCATAGAACGATTTGCAGTTTTGACAGTCAAGTCAAGGAGCATCTGTGAATATTCTGGTATCTACAAATTTATTCTACACGATAAATTAGTAGTCATAAAGCATAATGTCAAAAACGTGATTTATATGGTAAATCTTTGTAAGTCGTTTTTCATTGAAGTCCATTAGTGCTATGCAAGGACTAACAATTATGGTAAGTCCAATATTTGATTCTCCAAATTTAAAACTCATTTGATTCTAGAAAGCTGGAGTCATTCCATGTTTGGTAACACGTGTTTTACTTGGGAGCAACATTAATCAGTATGTGTGTTCTGAGGATCACTGCACAGTGGAGGTGGCTTAGAATTTAGATACAATGCAGAAAGTGAAGAAATTAAGCAATCCGAAAAAGAACACTAGGCAAATAATAGTAAGGCAGTGCCTCTTTTTTTTTCTTCCTTTTCCCTTTGGATTCTTGATAGACAGACTATGTTTACATGGCGTGATATGCATCATGACACTTTTTTAGCAGTTTGTGTGTAGGAAACAGTTTACCTTTCTATGCAGACTGAAATCATGACTGCCAGAATGTTCCTTCTTGTGTTGGGACTGTGCATTCTCTGTTTCCCGGTATACACTGCTCACCTCCTTAGTTTTTTCTGGAGTAGAAAAGAATGTCATAGGTCTTCCACTTGACCACTGTTTTCCATCACCAGAGTAAGGCGAGCAGCCAGACATCATGTAGTAAGAACTGAGGTGCTCCTGCCTACATATGGTGGGCGTCTCATGCTGATTTTTCAGCAAAGACATAGTGCTGAAACCATGTTGGAAAAAGCAAGCAGACGGAGAATAAGGCTCTGACTGTGGACTAGGAAATGACATAAACGATGGAAACCTTCTATGAGGTGGAAAGGAAGGAGGCGTGGTAACATCTGGGCTTGAGCTAGGCAAAGGACAGCCTTCTACGGTTAATCCTTGCTTTGCAGCCAATTTAAGAATCTGCTTCTGGTTTAGCCCCGTTCCATAGAGAATGTTCCACAGGCTCCTTAGTGCTTCCCTCTGATTATGTATAACTTGATCCCGCATAGCCATCTCAATTTGAAGCTCAGCATTAGTCATTCCCTAAAGAGTAAAACACACATAGATAACATGTGAGATGTCACATTCTTATTGCTTAAATCGGGAAAGACAAAAGCTGTGGGTTACTTACAAGTAGTCTGTACTGGCTGAGAATGTGCAGGTAGGTTTTATTGCCATTGTTACTGACGGCTTCTTCAATCATATCCTGGAGTTGTCGCCTGCGGCTCTCATTCATTTCAATGTCCTAAGGCGGAAAATCTCCATATAAGTTTGGCATTCAGGCAACTAAACAAAAGGAAGCAGAATAAGATCAACACCTTTCTATATCCAGAACCAGCTTCATCATTATCACGGATGTTGTCAAGAATAACTTGTCTCCTTGATGTTAAAGCTTGGAGAACTGTAGAGTCCATTTCTTTCACCTGAACACAAAATTCTCAGTGTTCTGTTGCAAGACTGTTGTCAACAATGATATACAAAAGGTATATACTGTTACTCCATTATATGACACTGTAGATTTCAAACCACTGCCTTGGCAGTCTGTTTGGAAGGGCTAAAGATACCAATAGCTTAGGATGTCCTATAAACCGCACACAGTTTTACCAGAGAAAGAAAGGGGAAGGAAAAGGTCTCCAAAGAGGTTGTTGGGAATAGCACATTAGAGGTGCCTTTTGGTGTACTAAGATCTGCAGAATAGGAACTTGTTTGAAACTGATCACCAACCTGATGCCTTGCAATAGAATCATCAAGATGCTGGAGTTCCATTCGGTTGCGCTTATTGGTTTCTTCGAGTTCAAACAGAGCCTTCTGAAGATTTATGCGTTCTTGAACATTCTCGCCAGTTTCCTGGCTCAAGACATTTAACCAAGATAGCTCACTATCTGCAGCTTTTTCAGTAGGCTTTATACTTAATTGATGCTCCTTCTCAGCTAATTCCTTTTTCAACTGAGAAACCTCAACCTGCAAAATCACGTGACACATTTAACTATGATGAAATTTGAGTTAGATAATTTGTTTCTCATTATGGCAAACCTGAAGATTGTCGATCATCCTCTGATAGTCTTCAACATGAGTGTCAAGTGTTCCAATATTTTTCTACAAAGAACAAAATAGATGACATTCAGAAGTTCTATTGGATTGGAAATGCTTATGATTAAGCAATAGGCACAAAATCTGCTGTTTGACCTCTTAATTTGAATCTTATAAACCTATGATTCAACCAAAAGAAACTAACACTTACATGGACATGTGTTTTTATCTCTTTAGCCCGGTCTGCGTACTTGAGTGTATTTGTTGTGTGATGATACTGATCATCAGCTGGTGATATTGTAGCAACCATAACAGTTCGAGAATTACCAGACAGCCCATCTTTTAGAATTCGAGTTAATTTACTGCAAATAGCTGCTATTAGCTACCACATAAATTAAAAAAAAGTCCTATTTGAGTAAAACCAATACTTGAAACATACCTGTTGCGATAGGGAACATAGGCAAGACCTTTCTTGTTTTGCTTGCCTAGGGCATTGATGCAATTTGCTAATGCTAGGAGTGACCGATTGATGTTGGCTCCATCTCTAAGCTTTTGCCCAAAGTTGTTTGTTTCGGAGGCCCTCTCACTGCTCACAGAATGTAACATTACAACTTGCTTTTTCCACAAGAATGAATTACGCTAGCAATGAAACAGAGTTTCTATTACCTGCCCGCAAGATCAACCAAGGCAAGCTTTCCACGAAGAACTTGGTTACCATATTGGCCTTTCTGCTTTCGCTTTACGGTAATCTCAAGTACAGCATGTGACCTTGACAAATGAAAAAAAGAATAAATGATTAGAATCACATTGCTAGATATGACAATATATGTGGTTATATCCAATATCTATGATTTAAAAATTACCATACTTGTTTTAGAACTATATCCATCAATATTTGTATAATTTGCTCTTATCTGGAGGCACTAACATCATAGTGTGTACATCCTTCTTTTCTCCCATGTTACAATTTCTAGGATTTTCTATTTTTACAGATTATTGTGGGAATTTCTATCCCTGATACTATTGTGGAAACAGCCTAGCAGGAAGAAGTCCTGGCATGCAAGATATCAATAAATCCTTCAAAATACATAAGTAATGAAGGCATGAACATTTAGAAAAGAAAGAAGATTTGAAAATTATTAAATTACCGTGAAGAAGTAGCGTTTGCTTCTGTACTCTCTGTCTTGCGTCTACTGTTGCCTATGTTCAACAGCTCAAGAATCCTATCTGCGGAGTGAACCTAACAACAAAATAAGATTGAAGTTCAATCATGCCTTCATATTGAAGAAAAATGAGACAGTGGTGTATTCATTTTTACAGTACAGCATGGTGTATAATATCTAACTGAACAATGACAGAATTTGGGAAAACACATCCGTTCGCATAAATGAAAGGCACGATCAAATAGTTCTTTTAAAGAAAAAAATATGAGGCTGTCTTGGCAAGACATTAATTTCTTAAGAATGGAAAATTATATATCACATATTACAAGTACAATATATGTATCAAGGGTTCAGGTCCTCTCTGTCAGCCACTTAATGCAGTGACAATGTTCCAGTCATAGAAAAGATGCCGATAAAGTTGGGTATTAAAATAAAGTAGATACAAAAAGTTAAAAAGTAGAAAGAGAGACAACTTCCACTAGCAGATGGTATTTAATTCTCATTAACATGAAAAATAACAGAAAGCAAAAGTATTAAAATACCTTAATGCTTCTCAATCCAGCAACTATTATGCCATGCTCAGGATCTTCTCGAAGCTCCAGGTGTCCAGAGGATCTCTCAAGCAAATCATAGATAACCTAGAATTCAGGAAAATACCAATGGTACTATTTCAGAAAGGTATACACTGTACAGTTATAAATGGCTGACTGTCTGCCTAGTGCATAGGCATGTCTAGCCATTGCTAGCCGCTTGTACATTTTATGGCCTGTTAGAGTAACACTAATCTAAATAAAGGTAATTTTTTTTGTGAAACTAAATAAAGGTAATTTAGCATACTATAATAGAAAAAATGGTATTATCATGCATCCATAAGTAATATGATCGTAGTTTATCTTTCTTCATTCCTATTTTGTCCCAGTTTTATGCATACATCAAGTCGAAAACATCTCTAGAGAGGGAAATAGCCTAGACAAAATGCCTAGGTGCTGACTGTCGATTTCTCTTACAATGTACAACCAATTGCTTCAAAATCAATGTCATGTTAGAATTACGAAATAAAAATCAATTGTAACTGCATACACTAAACATGCATATAATTCAATAATACTTGTCACAATTTATGATGTTTAGCTCTTTCAAATCCTAATACACCCTACAAAAGGAACAGAGGTAATACCTCATTGTACACTTCCAGATATGAACATGAAACTTCAAATGTATCCTTACTGTCATCCTTTTTTATCAGCTCAAAAATTGTACGGAAGCTAAGAACCATCAGACCAGGATCGCTATGGGTTCCAACCATAGTGTAAGTTTTGCCACTGTACAACCACGAAAATAAATATATATATCAAACAAAACATTAAAATGGACATTTAACTTCGAAACTAGTACCAAAGAGGTACTCCCTGGGTCCATGAATGATAAGTGCATTTTGTTCAAAACAAAGGCAAATTTTATAAATTTTGACCAAAGATTGGTCAAATTATGTACAAGTTTAGGACTTTCAAAGTGTCTTTGAGATGATATTGAATTTTTTAGAAACTAATAACATATTGTAAGAGAAATTAAGGTTCAAAATCTACTTTCTATGACTTTTCCATGGTTAAAATACGCTTATTGTTCCTGGACGGAGGGAGTACAACAGATCAGGAAATACACTATCTGACATTTACTAAATGTCCCATTGATGAATGTGGACATATGGTTTAGCTGTTTTTCCATGATGAAAGTTTCAAAGAGTAGCACTGCCACATTTTAAACTATGTTATGAGGAAGAAAAGGAGGATAGAAACCTAATATATATGTTAACTGAAAAAAACATCAGTAACAACAAGCTAATTTAGTTAACATTAAACAGGATTAGGTTACAGATTTAAATAAACATAACCAATGTAATGTGAATGCATTCTAAGACAGCCATGATTATTTTGATTGAATATGATGAAATTTCAATAAATACAGTGCAAGCCATGCATCACATTACTACAAAGTATTAGTATTACAAACACAAAAGGCAAGTATAATGTGCTAAACTTCAATGGGCATATCAGAATGAAATTCCATACCAAACTCTATACTTTTATTGAGGGTTGCAATTTGAAATGTGTGCCATGGTTATTAATAATATTAACATAGAAAATATTCTGAACTGCGAAGCAGCATATCACACAATGTTAAGCAGACAGCAAGCAACACAATACAGTTAACTGATACCTTCCAGTAGAACCATAAGCAAAGACTGTTGCATTAAGGCCTTGGACTACACCAGCAATTGTAGAGGATATATTCTTATACACGTCCTGAACATGAAAAGGATCACAATAATGAAAATGTGATGGTGTGGAAAGTACAAGAACATGTGACTGGTTACCAGTAATTAGCTGGCAGGCACAAGTGTGTAATCACCCAGAGTAGGATTAGCCTACATCGTATACTATAAGAATAAACAATTTATCCCTATTCCTTGTACTATTCTGTCCTCACAAATAAAAATAATATAATTAATTTGTAAACCTAGAAGATTAACAAAAGTTCAAGCAACTGATTTGTTGGGTCAGTTTTCCAGTCCTGGTATACATTCACCGGAAGAAACATCTGAATTGAAGTTTAAGGGTCATAGTGATCAATAATTCAATATTTCAATATATGCAATAGTACAACAAAACTACTGCTTTGAAGACGTCTGCATTAGGTAGAGACCTAACAGTAAGTCTACATCACGTGTTAGCTACAGTACAGACTGAACAAAAGCTGCTCATTGGCGCTTTAGATGCCGTAGTATTGCTCCAACTGTCCAAGCACGAGATACCCCTAGTAGGCTAGTACCAGCAACTAGTAGTTTGTATATGTCAGTACTCCGTAGTGTTGTTTTAACAACTGTCCGAAGCACGAGACACTACTAATTCAAGCAATTAATAATGAAATTAGTTGGTGGTTTGGTCTTCCGGAGCATCATTTCTAGGGAAGCAAGAAATGAGAAGTTAGGGTCTAGGGAAGAATCCAAGCTGAGATGAAGATTCCGAAAAGTTGCTATGTTTTGAGCATCTGAGCGACTGAGCCCAATGTCGAAAACAGGCCAAGCAATTACTGATGAGAGCAGATCAAACTTCACTATCACATACCGAATTGGAGCATCCAGGCGCGTACACATGATCGAAGGTATATCTCCTTTCCTTGGTCCGGTTCTGAATGAGGTCCAGGTAGTCCTTTGACAGATCAGGGTCCAGCACAACCACAGTCTGGGAGAGAAACGCGTGTAAACCATCACATTGCCACCACTAATTGCAAAGAGCAAGCGCATCAACACACCAGAGGCGGGTACCTTGTCATCAATGACCTGTATGATATGCCGCGAGCGCCGCTGCTCGGTGTCGGTCAATGGCCTGCACTTGACAGCCACCTGCAAGTGGAATGCATCATCATGATTAGAAGCAGTGCCAGCAATTAAGCAGCGAGACTGCAGTTTCCCAGCGACTAGGACCGTCCACAGGACAGGAGAATGGGAATGGCGTACCTGTAGCGTGGCCGCCTGCTTGGACGCCGGAGCTCGGATGCTCGGCATTGTCCGGGAGGAACCTTCGTGTCAGCTGGGAGCCTGGGACGAGGCCTCCAAAAGGATGTGGTGTTTTTCTATATCTACCAGCAGAAACCAGTACAATCCCGGCAACGCTTCGGAATCACGCCACGCCGAGGCGGCGGAAAGGCAAGGCGCATCCCTTCCCCACCAGTCACCAGCAGCAGGAGCGGCCGCTCCGAAAAGGCGACCGCGAAAAGGAGGCGCTGCGCTTGGCCGGCCACCAACCTCGAGCCCCGGCCGCCGCAAGAGAGAGGAAACAAACAAGCAAACGCCTCGAGCAGCCACGGAGCCCCCGGAGCGAAATGCCGCGGTGACCCGGCCGCGTCCGCCACAATGCGATCCCGCGGCGCCGCCCCCGTGGCACCAGGAACGGCCGGCCGGTCTGAATTCTGAAACGCTCCCGGTTCCGCGCTTCCCCCGGCCGAAACCGCCCCCCCACGACCACGACACACCGGTTACGCCTTACGCGAGGGAAAAGGAAAATGGGCAGTTCAGGTGTGGTTTGGTGGGTGGCACGACGGCGAGGAAGGGGAAGGTACGGAGATACTGCAGCGGGAGTAGATGAGACGAGAGGGGCAAGAGAAGACGGAGGAGGAGGAGGAGGTCGCGAAGGGGGCGGAGGTGTTTTAATGGTGGGCGAATAATTAATTGGCGGCAGCTGTCGCGGCCACGGGGGAGAAGGCGACACGGAACGGGAAGGGGGTGGTGAGGTAGGGGTGGGACCAGTCCCGGCCCGGGCCCGCCAGCGCCAACGGCCATCTGCGCCTCCGGTACACGACGCCCCGGCGACGGCCTGCGCTGCCATACTGCGGCGATCCCCTGCCACTGCCAGGTCCCGGACTCGTCTCTACTCGCTGGTCTGGTCTCTGGTCTCTCCCGTCGCCTTCATGTACGCAAGGGTAAAGCTGGAATTGGATGCTAAAGTACTAAGTACGGGAGTATATACCGTATTACGCTACATTTCCGTTACGTTGTACTCACTCTATTGAAACGCACAACACACAATACCTCTCCCGTAAGCGGCCATTAACAGACCTTGTTGCTCCAGCCACGAACCTGAACGTTAGCGTGTGGGTGCCAACATTAGCGGTAATAAAAGCAGCCGTAGTAACGTAATTGAGCGGAAGAAATTTAAGGTCATTAAGACATTATTAACCGTTGGTGTCATGTTGCCATGTCCGTCCATGCCTACACACTTCAGGCGCTGATTCGCTGCCGCTGCACCAGCAATCCATCGTGCATCTGCTAATTTTATTTACTCTTATTAAGTGTTGATTACCATGTCCATCTCGATTTTTAACTGCCTGCCAGTACTGCTGGGTACGCCTACGCTGATTTCGTGGATCTCAGCGAGGAGGCTGTAACTGTAATTGCTACTGATTATCCGAAGAAATTACAGTACTATGTTCGTGTCATCGTGTGGCCTGTAAAAGTGATCAAAAGCGAGTAATGTCAATTTGTTTTTTTTATACGAGCATTTTGAATTTTTTTTTAACCAGCAGCCAGTCGGTCAATTACCTGATACTATCTCTCCTCGCGGTAGTTTATCCCCTTTTTAGCTCTCACAATTCTCCCTCAAATTCCACTATGCAAAAAAAAAATTCTCCGTCACATCAAAATGTCGGTAAATGCATGGAGTACTAAATGTTGATGAAATCAAAAACTAATTGCACAGTTTTGTTGTACTTTGCGAGACGAACATTTTAAGCCTAGTTAGTCAAAATTTGAATAATTTTTACCAAATACAAACAAAATGCTACAGAAATTCTGATACAGTGTTTTTCTTCCCAATTCTCTGAACTAAACTAGGCCTATTATGAATAGAGGAATGTTGCATTGCATTATAGTGCACCTAACACGAACATGACCTTTTTCTGGTGACGAGGCGATGCAACTGTGCAGTACACGTGCACTATCTGTTCCGGCCCAGTTGATGAGCTAGCCGAGGCCCCAGCGCGCTGTACCTGCCCGGCTGCCCGCCCTCTAAACTTGAACTTGAACTACTGATGATCAAATCCTTTTGAAAACACCCGTGAAGAAAATTTAAGCGTCCAACTACAAACTGGACCCGTAGTCAATCATGTTCGTGTTTTCAGATTTCAGACGCTGAAGGCGTCAACAGAGCTGGCAGCCACAGCAAAATTCGAAGTCAAATGTGCTTGGAGCCAACAGCGAGGCGAGCACGTCCGCCCACTTTTTGGGTTCGGACTTGCTAGGGCAAGGATGTCTGATCTGGGCGCTAGTTTTCGGACGCTGCCCACATAGAGCAAACGAGCGTCTGTCACTTCGGGCTTATGAGAGAGCGCCCCAGCAGTGGGCTCATGCCGTCCCAGATGTCGCCCACGCCGTCTCGGACGTCACCCACGCTACCGGCCGTTTTCCACGTGCATTCTATTTACAACACCCGATCTACTTGTGAAATATCCAGATGTAACAGTTGCAACATATAAAAGAAGACAGATGAAACACCTGAAAAATGCGTCTGAAACACTTACAAAAACACCTAAAAAACATTTGAAAATCATTGCAAATATATGCAACATCTAGATAAAACACTTGCAAGTATACGTATGAAACACCTGAAAACACTTCGAAACGTATGCTTGCAACATGCACGTGTATGCAACATCCATATCTATTTTTGCAACATCCAGACAAAACACCTGCAACATTCATCTCAAACAGATGAAATATTTGCAACATACAATCAAAACATACGTGTATAGCCATTACAAACATATGCAGCATCCCGATCTACTTTTACAACATCGATATACAACACTTGCAACATACCTCTGAACATGTGAAAACACTTGAAAAATACTATTGCAACATGTCCTTTCAGTGTAGCATCGAATTGCTGCTCGGACGAATGAAGGCTCGTCGGCGCGGAGCTCGAAGCCGCGAAGGTCGCCGGTGTGGAGCTCGTCGGTGGCACATACCTCGCCAGGGGCAATGGCAGGATGTAACGCCCCGCATTTTTACTGCCAAGGTAAAAATACCGGCTTTAGGGATTATTACTTAACAAAGCGATGCCTTCTCGAGTAATGACCCTAATCAAAGTGTTGCAACATAATATTAGTCAGAACCCTTACAAAGCTTGTTACATTTAATAAAAAAATTAATGAACATTACCTAGTACCAAAAATAATAGACCTTCACATTATTATACTCAAAATTTATTTGTATCATGTATTTCTCCTATGACTTCCTTTGGCTTTAGCCTTAAGGTCATGTGTTTGGCATATCTCATCATCGTAGGAACACACCCTAGGCCCGGTGCACGGCCCAGGACCACTCTGCCGAGGGGTGGGCCCTACCTACGTAGCAGCCTAAGTGTGCTTTCGTTTTCGCTTCGCGCAAACGGTTAACCGAAGGTTACTATGCGTCCTTGGCCTGGCTATTTAAGCTGGTCTGGTGAACATTGAATTCACGGTATGGTACTAAACTCCAACGCTACAGTAGCCTGGCCCAACAGCAATTCGGCCCATGGGCTGGATCTCACATCCACCCATAAATTCCCGATTTCGGGGACAAAATCTTTTCTAAGGGTGATAGGATGTAACACCCCGACTTTTTCCCAATCTTAATGAACAATCATAAGGCTAATAGGAAAAAAAAGAGACAACTTGTGATGATATGATGTACCAAGTGCATGATCTACAGGAGTCACCGGAGAAATACAGTATATATATAATTTCTAGTATAACGTGATGGAGTTCTTATTATATTTGTTTTAGGTAATGTTTACTGACATTTTTATTAATTGTAAGAAACTATGTAAGGTCCTAACTGTTATTTTGTTGCAATACTTTGATTAGGGTCATTATTTGAGAAGGCATAGCTTTGTCGGGTAATAATCCTTAAGCCGGCATTTTTACCTTGGTAGTGAAAATGTGGGGCATTACACAGGCGGATGGAGCGCGGCCGCGAAGGGAGGCGTGAGTTCAGGAGCGAGCTAGCGAGCACCTAGCACGTCGGACTCGCCGTGCATGGCGCGGGCACGAATGGGGTCGGCGTGGGTGAGGGCCTATTCCGTCCCGTGAGCAGAACGAGCGGGCGACGTGTAGGTGGAGGCAGCAAGGATGAGTGCGGGTCCATCCAGACAGGAGTGTTTCCGTTTTGGGTTTTTTATTTGAATTAAACTCGACCTAGGCTTTTAAAATGCCTCCCTCTCCTCCCTGCAAATTAAAAGTCCAGGCCCTGATCGGATTCGTGCGTGGTTACATCTGCACTGCATGCTAAGCTAATGCCACGACACTCCCCGTCAAGATTCGTGCACATGGGCGGGTGAGCAGCGTAGGAGCACTGGACTGATGAGTGATCAAGTGGTGCTAGTACGACGCCCATGCGAGTATGCGACAACGGAGTAGGCTCGTGTGCACGTACGGTACGGATGCGCCAGGACCCCAGCCCGCGCATGCAATAATCAATCACGGGGAGGCGAGGCCACCAAAGCGCCAAACGGAAAGCTGCCACCCCGGTGGTTGACGCGGACGCCTCCTTTGGCGCCAGACAACCTCCTCCCACGGCACTGTTCCGTTGTTATACTCCTATATACTCCGTACTCTGCTACTAGGGCTAATCGCCAACAGGCCCAACAAAAAACAATCATCGCCACAGACAGACACAGGGAGCTTTCGAGTTTCGCCCACGCCGGCCTCATCTAATCACAGCCGAATCATGACGCCGGTGGCAGCGGTGCTGGAATGGAATCTAGCGGACGCCGCCGCTTTCTGCCCACCGCTACATATTTTACTGCCTGCCGCCGCCGCGACCGCGACGGTGTACGTAGCGTACGGCCGGGCACATCCACATCCATGATCCATGTTTGTCGGCGCACCGCGGTGGCCGGTGGGCACGGTCGGATGCCCAGATTCTTCATTCTTTCATTCTTCATTCGTCGCCGTCCAGTGGTGAGCGATGAGCGGCGGCAGTAAAGCATCGCGCACACGTCTGTTCCGTGTGCCTGCCTGCGCGGTTACCGGCTGATCCGCCACGCACCCCGCTGGGGACAGGTCACAGGACACCTTCCTCTTCCTGGCATCCGTCATCTCACGGGCGCCGACCGGCGGCCGTGCCGTGCCTGAGGTGCGTTACTCCAGTCACGAGAGGCGGCGGCGGCGAACGGGAACGGCCCGGAGGATGCGGGTAGGCGTCCTAGCGAGCGCTGAGCCGGCGAGAGCACACGACAGTACAGGGACAGCACACGCGGCGCGGGAGCAAGCGCGCGACAGGATCATCCCCGGCCGAGTAAACAAATGGAGCAACTTGACCTCCCGACTGACGAGATCAGCACGGCAGCAGATGCGGTGTGCCTGTGCTCGTGCTGCCACCGCCTGGCCCCGATTGCGCGAGAACGAGAAGGCACATCCGGTGAGGTGGACACGTCCGGCACCGGCATCGCCCAGTGGTTCGGTTGGGATCTCGCTAGCAATTTTTCTCAGGTTTTGTTATGGCGACCGTACGCCCACGGCGATCTCACTCGGATTCGGCGCATCGTCGGGGTACGGGTCCCCGATGGAGATGGACGGCCGATTCCCACCGGCCATCGGCACAAAAATGATTCCGCCTTCTTCTCTTCCATTCGGGATCCGGCAGTTGGGCCGGCGTGCACGATCGACCCGGGATCTCAGAGGCCAGGCCGGGCTCCGGACAGCGTCACGGTCCATCCCGCCCACCGCACGTCCGCACGGTCCAGCCGGTCGTTGCCTGTCGCCCCGCATCTCCCGTGCCGTACCGTCCTGTCCCGCGAGGGGGTTGGCACCAACGCGGCCCGTCCCGTCCCCTCGTCCCAGCCGGCGGAGCCCGCCTGGACGCCCGGCATCGCGATCGAGGGGGGCGCGCGGCGCGCCCACGCACCAGCCGCCGCCGCAGCGGCAGCGCTCGTTCCCGTTCCTCAGGAGGAATCTCCTGCACGGCGGCTCCAGGGGCCTCTGGGACGTTTCGTTTGCATTTACGCCGAGGCCGACTATACCCCGCCGGCCGTCCTTGCCCGATCGAAGCCGCCGGCTATTGAAGCGGAAGCGTGGCACTCAAGCGAGCGCGGACAGACGCAACGCACGTACGTACAGTATTCCTACGATCGAGCTAATAACGAGGACGTGCGAGCAAGATACACCTCTGCGTGCGGGCATCGGATCGAGCCGGACGCGCGCGCTGTACGGTAAGGAAGGCCTGCTCGTGTATAGCAGGGCTTCGTGCTTCGAAGATGTACCAAACATTTATTTACCCCAAAAGGTCCACCAGCTCTTATGCTGTCTGTGTTTGGACGCGGCTCTCCGGCGCTGAGCAGTGCTTCTCCTGTCCAACGTTGCTTCTGTTGCTGCTTGTGTTGAGAGAAACGCGAGCCTAGAGCCCACAGCCCAGCTCATCTTCTCCTTCACGGTGCACCACTGTCTGTCCTCGGTTCCTCTTCTTTTTTTTCTTTCTTCGTGACTAAACTTTTATACTAAAAACACACGAATCGTATGATAAGATAACAATAATATGAAATTAAATACCGACGTCATTTAATCTAAAAAGCAAAGTTCGTGAAACTAACACAGTCACAGAGAGCGCGACGTCGCAGGCTCATAAACTCTACTTTCCGTGATGTGGCTAAGATAATATTCTATATGGACCGCAACAGAAAAAAAAATTTCAACAAATTCAGAGCAGAACTGAACTTCATTTAGTTGCATATCTGGAGAGTAACGGCTAACTAATGCAGCGGCACGAACAGGGACAGCTAATGTACCTAACTATAAGAAAAATCTGATTTCAAGTGCACAAGCAGTGTCTGGCTAAAAGTCCAATTACTGGTGTTCCATTTTTTTGAAGATTCAGGAGGAGCCAGAGGCTCCTACTGCAAAATTTTATTAATAAAAAGAAGGTAACAAAGTGACAAAATTACAGAGTATAAGAAAGGAGAGCTAACAACCTGAGTTCATCCCTAAATTAACTGGGAACCTCAGGGTACAGAAAAGGAGAAGAAAAAAAATCTAGAAGATTACAAGTTGAAGTTTATCCATGATTCAAGGAGAGGGGTGATTCTTGACTTTGTTTTGTACAGTAAGAGAAGAGATTCCACAGTGACAACCCTTCTGCAGTCCTCAACTGAGGGATTTTTGTTTCTAAAAATAACATCATTCCTCATCGTCCATATTGCCTAGCAAATCAGGATGAAAAATGTCAAGTGCAAAGCTAACATTCTGAAGAGTTTTCAAATCTTGAAAGATTTGTGGCGTAGTGAGCTGTTCTGCAAACTGGAAATTCCAAACCCCCCAGCAATCCTTCTCAAAAGGGCAGTAGAAGATGAGATGCATTAGAGTTTCTTCGGTAGATTGCTGACAGAGCACATAACGGTAGTCATCCAAATGCACCCTTCTTCTCAGCATGTTTCTTGTACTTAGTCTGTCTTTCAGGACTAGCCAGAAAATAACTTTATGCTTACTTAGGCATGAGGTCTTCTAAAGCCATTTGAAGATAGGGTCTACTTGTGAATGTCCAGTTAACATTTTGTAAGCCTTGGAAGAGGAAAACCAGAAGGAACCCCAAATATGTGTCCACCTATCATCTTCTGCTTCAAGCACTAACCCTGAAAGTTCATCCTGAAGCTCCAGCATTTGGTAGTAAGCTTCTACTGATAAAGGCAAGTGAAACAGGTCATGGAAGGCTTCAACATCACAAGCAGTGTTTAGACTTATTCTTTTGTTTTTTGCAAACGAATGAAGTTCAAGGTACTGAATCCTTCTTACTGGGTTGTTCCAAACATCATCCCAGAACAAACATGCTTTGCCACTAGCAACCAGCACACTTGCCATGCCTTTGAATTTATCCAGAAGCTTCAAAACATCACGCCACCAGAAGGACCCCCTAGGGGTTGTGGAGCTTGGCAATTTATCATTTCTATAATGTTTATCCCACACAAGCTTCACCCATGGCAAATCCCTTTTGTTGAAGAATGTATCCAGATGTCTGAGTAGCAAGGCTTCATTCTGAGTTTGAACATTCAGAACACCAAGCCCACCTTCACACTTCGGTTTGCAGACCATGGGCCAAGCAGTCTTTGCCATTTTCCTTGCATTCTCTTCTGCTCCCCTCCAAAGATAGTTTTTTCTGTATTTGTCAATCTGTTTGATCATGGTTTTTGGTAAAGCAATGGAACACATTGTGTACATTGGAAGAGCTGTCAGGACTGAGTTTGTGATTTCTAGCTTGCTAGCCTGACTAAAGAAAGGCGAAACATAGCTCAACCTTCTTTCATATTTACTGATCAGTGGAAGAAAATCATCTACTTTTGGCTTGTTCATGCCCATTGGCAGTCCTAGGTAGGTGAAGGGAAAGGAATCAGTTGCACATCCAAAAGTTCTAGTCAGGTGGTTAAGTTTTTCATTGCTCACATTGATGGGCACCATCATTGACTTGGAGAAATTGATCTTCAGACCTGTTGAGTCACTGAAGGATTGCAGGATGCCTTTCAAGAAGAAAAGTTGGGTGGCTGAGGCTTCCATGACAATCAGGGTATCATCTGCATATTGGATGATGGAAAAATCCAAAGTTGGGGTTGGAATTGGCAATCTTAAGTGACCAAGCTGAGTTGCCCTGTTAATGATGGATTGAAGCAAGTCGACTGCTAGAATAAAAAGTAGGGGGACAAAGGATCTCCTTGCCTTACACCCCTCTTGTAGTGAAAAGTCTTGCCTGGGACTCCATTTAGTAGCACTGCAGATGTACCTGAGTTAAGAATAGATTCAATCCATGATCTCCATTTTTCACCAAAACCCTTGTGTGTCATTACCTCCATGATCATTTTATGCTCTAATTTGTCAAAAGTCTTTTCGAAGTCAAGCTTCAGGACTACAATCTCCTTTTTTGAGTGGTGGCATAGATGGAGATATTCAAAGGTGTAACATCCAGTCCCGGCATACACGGCCCAGACCCACTTTGCCAAGGAGTGGTCCCACCTGCGTAGCAACCTGCTTGAACTTTCGCCCTCGCTTCGCTCAAAATGGTTAACCGAAGGTTACGACGCGTCCCTGGCCCTGGTATTTAAGCTGGTTGGGCGAACTCAGGATTCACGGTATGGGACTAAGTTTTCGGTTGCACAGTAACTCGCGATGCTATAGTTACCGGGGAACATTACCTGTGCTACAGTAAACCGAATTCGTCGCTACAGTGCGGGCTGCTACAACGTCTGAGCCGCAGTACCACGTGAAAGCCCAAGTTTGGTTTTGGTAATTAATGACACCAAGTTGCTAATGCCATGTGTTAAGTGTTTTGAATTAGGCCTGAGCAACACACGTGATGAAGGAGCAAATGGCATAGAGAGATGGCCACAAGACCACATGTTTTGGTGCATGAAATGATGAGCAAGATCATGATGGAATGCACATAAAATGATGGACATGATGTTCAAGTGAAGGAGAAGGATCTAAGAGCGCAAGGCAAAGGTATAACCATAGGGTTTTACTTTTGCTGGTCTAAGATGAGTAGAGAAGTGATTGACCGGATTTAGGATACCTAGCCGACTATCAAGAGGGGCAATCACGATTAGCTCAGAAATCAAGTGCCACTAGATCAATGTCTTGAGCATATGCATTAGGATCTAGTAGAGAGCTAACATAACACCTTGAAAATGTTTGTGAAATGCTAACACACATGCACATGGTGATGTACACTTGGTGATGTTAGCACATTTGTGAAGGCGGTGGAGTTTAAGCGGTAGAGAGGGGTTTGGGTTCCTCTCTCCCTCCCGCCGAGCTTGCGAGGCGGGATTCAGCGCTTTTTGGGGAAGTGAAACACCTTTTTTCTACTGCGTCGGAAGTCGGAAAAGAAACGGAGGCGAACGGTGGTCACTGTGGTGACCGGACGCTGCACCAGACGCGTCTGGTCAGTTCTCGTAGCAGTCAGGCGTGCAGGTGCTGGCGTTTGCAATCGGCGCGTCCGGTCCCTCACGGAACCGGAGCGTCCGGTTAGGCACCCAGAGGGGCAGTGCTGGACGCAGAGCCGACCGGACACGCGGCGCGTCCGGTCGCGGTGGGAGCTCTCTGGACTCCAACCGGACACTGGGTGCAGCGTGTCCGGTCAAACGCTGAAGCGCGTTCGGTCATGGCAACGGCTACTTCTGACGCGCACTGTTTTCGCTTGTCCTGTAGTGACCGGACGCGTCCGGTCACCCTGACCGGTGCGTCCGGTCAGCACGTTTTGTACTGCGTCGTTCGGTAACGGCTAGCTGCATACCCCTTCACTATAAATAGAGCTTGACCGGGGTTTGGGGCCAACTCTTGTACATTTTGAGACCTAGAGACATCCTTTGAGCTAGAGAACAACCCATCCACTCATCTCTTTGCTTAGTTGCACATCTTGAGTGAGATTGAGTGAGATTCAAGTGCATTGCTTGAGAGTTGCATTCTAGAGGCACCTGATCTTCGAGTTGCTGCGGATTTCTTGTTACTCTTTCATGTTTCCCGACATGGTAGACGGCTTGGAGCAGTGGAGGTGATTGAGCTCGCAATTGGAGATTGTTGGAGCCCTCACCGAGTGTTGTAAGGGGTTCTTGATCCTTCCCCGCGGGAGTTCGCAAATTGGATACTCTAGTGGAGCTCGTGGCTTGGAGGATCTCCATCTTGGTTGCAGTTGTGCGGCGCCCGCTGAGGGATCGACTCTTGATAGTCGATTAGCTCGCAAACCGACAAGTGGGTGCATCGCCACAACGAGGAGTAGCTTGCCGGAAAGCAAGTGAACCTCGGTAAAAATCTTGTGTTATCTCTTTGCCGAGGATTTCTCTTGTGGTTGCTCATTGTGATTGATTCTTCGAGTGCATTACTTCTCTACATCGTTGGTATAAGAATCAAGTCTCTTGCTCTTTACTTTCTTGTACTAGTCCTAGTGTAGTTTGCTTAATGTAGTTTTTATCATATATGAGTAAGTAGATTAGTGACTTAGTCTTGTTGGTGTGTATTAGAGATCATAGCCTTGCTTCACTAGAATTGTATAGGTGGCTTGTATAGTGTAGTTGAGCTAGTGCTAGAATTAGCTTAGCCATCTTTTCTACTAACGTGGTTGTTTAGTGAAGTTTGTAGATTTTTAAATAGGCTATTCACCCCCCTCTAGCCATTTGGACCTTACACCATGCCGCTACAGTGCCCCCGGAGTCCGGATGTATAGTAACACCCCCCGCAGCTACCGTATCGGCCCACTGCTCTGCTATAGTATATCGCCCATCCGCGAATTGGGCCCACTTGGCCCATGGGCCTGTTACAAAAGGACCATGCAATGCAGTCTGAATAGTCCTTGTCCTGATGAAACCATACTGGTTCTGGTGTACTAGCTGCAGAATGACCCCTTGCACTCTATTGGCAAGAAGCTTTGTGATAAGTTTGATAGAGCAATTTAGCAATGAAATTGGTCTAAAATCTCCCACTTGCTGTGCACCATCTATTTTTGGAACAAGAGTTAGGAAGGAATCATTTATACTCTGAAGACAGACTGAGTTATTTTGGAAGGCAAAGCAGAGATCATAGAAATCTTCTTTAATAAAGTGCCAACACTTTTTGATGAATTCGTTGTTGAATCCATCAAGGCCAGGGGCTTTGTCATTGGGAAGATTTTTCACCACTGCATCAATTTCTGCTCTTGTAAAAGGTTCTTCTAACCATGCAAGATCAACATTATTTTTCATGAAAGAATTTAGATTAAATATAATTGCCTCAAAGTCAGATTGTCCCAGTCTCTCTTTAAAGGCCTCCCAAGGTACAACTGCTTTGTCTAAATGATTATGAACCACCTCACCATTTGGTTTTTGCAGTTCAGCTATCAGGTTATTTCTGTGCTTGATAGTTGCAGACTTGCAGTTACATGAAAAAGCTTGGTTCCAGCATCACCTTTCTTAACCCATCTGATTTTACTTCTTTACCTCCATTACTAGTGTTCCTAAGCACCTGAACCACATCAACAGATAAATAAGCAGGATCTTGACACGAATTACACAAAAAGATGGACAATGTCAAAAAGCATTATAATTCAGTCATTAGTTACTTAAAGAAGTGATGAACCTGAGTGCGCGATGTGTTGATGGGTGACCACGCCAATCACGTGTAGTTTTATAGGTCCACAGAATGACTGTTGATGTGAACGGTGATGGCAAAGGAAAAAAAATGTCACCAACGGAAAAAAGTCACAACATGAATTTCCAAAAAAAGCTTATTAGTTTCAGAAAAAACATATTCCCATTAAATCTGAACAAACCATAGAAATTTCTATGTAGATTATATATATGAAAACTGAAACTACTCTGAAAGGGATTCGCCCCTTCTACCCACTCTGAAATTTCAAACTACATTAACTATGATACTAATTTGATGCAGCTGGAAAAGAACCGTGGTAAGGGATCTGCCCCTTCTTCCCACTCTGAAAAATTGCATACGTAACATTCAGTTATAACTATGAACAAGGTGGGGTAGAACTGATGTGTTCGGATACAAGATAGTAAATTGTTAGGAGCTATGGTCCTTAAATTTTGCAAGTTCAATTAGTCAAACCAAAGGTACTGACATACGTAAACTTCCAAAACATATAGTCACATCTATAAAAACATATGTATAAAATCCATTAATTAAATAGAAGGGGCAGTCCATTGATTAAATAGATAGATTGTGTTAAGATACCTCCATACGTATCAACAGTAGAAGGAGCCACAATGGAATTGCGACGTGCCCGTCATCTATAAAAGCCATGGATGGTCTCGGTGATATCAAGAAGGACGCGGTTGCTATCTATATGTAGTTATAGATCTAGTAGTGCACAAGTGGTGTGTGGTGGTGTGCGTGCGTAGCATGAGTGTGTGTATCTGTGCATGAACAGATTCTACAGTTGTACTCAGATGAGAGATTTAAAAAAATAATAGTACCTCTGGCTTGCTTCCCTGGGGATGTACCTCTAACCTGCAAGTTAGCGTGATGCCTGGGGATGAGAGACGCTGAGTAGGGGTGAAGTTCAAGAATGGGCCGGTGCAAGGCGACTTTAGCGGAGGACGAGAATAAGTGCCAGACCTTAACAAACCAGCAGCCTATTAGCATGGTTCACTATATGAAGAAAATACAACAAAAAAATCATCCATTAGATGGTGGAGGTATTCCAATTATCTGGTTGGAGCAGCATAGTTGAACTATGGTGAGCTGTAAATGTGTTATTTGCCCCATGTGCATGCAAGAATCCACAAATCAATTGATGAAACCTCATTTTTTTTCAAACATGAATATATGTTGAGATTGGCTCTGATATAATTAACAGGATGCTTAATTCTGAATTTAAACAACTGTCCAAAAAATTGTCTCTTTCATGTTATAGATACGTGCATATCTGATTTAGGCAACGTGTTCCAAAATTGCAGAAAACATGACCTCATCACTTTGAGCCTGTCAATGTACCAGTATCACATCAGTCATATACATTTATCACAATTCTTGTCATGTGCCTAAAGAAGCATATACAAATTATAGCACAAGTCCATGTGCTAATTGAATATTTCATAGCTGGTTCTGTAGTTCACTAAAACAAATATTTTAAAAATCGTGCCCTTTTTCATTTTAGGTGTATGGTTAGGTACATTAGCAGATTTACTCACAAACCTTCCAAGCATTAAAAGCTTTGAACACAGTTTGCAATATCAAAAATTGGGAAATCAGTAAATAAAAAAACCATGCAAGGATCCATATGTGAGTTTTAGCAGTTGATTCTGGTTGCTCTTTTTCTCTTTTTTCATAAGCTGGGCAACCACCGCAGGTCAGTCAATTTTGCAGCAACCGATCGCAGGACACCTTCCTCTTCCTGGCATCCGTCATCTCACGGGCGCCGACCGGCGGCCGTGCCGTGCCTGAGGTGCGTTACTCCAGTCACGAGAGGCGGCGGCGGCGAACCGGAACGGCCCGGAGGATGTGGGTAGGCGTGCTAGCGAGCGCTGAGCCGGCGAGAGCACACGACAGTACAGGGACAGCACACGCGGCGCGGGACAGGATCATCCCCGGCCGAGTAAACAAATGGAGCAACTTGCCGAGATCAGCACGGCAGCAGATGCGGTGTGCCTGTGCTCGTGCTGCCACCGCCTGGCCCCGATTGCGCGAGAACGAGAAGGCACATCCGGTGAGGTGGACACGTCGGGCACCGGCGTCGCCCAGTGGTTCGGTTGGGATCTCGCTAGCAATTTTTCTCAGGTTTTGTTATGGCGACCGTACGCCCGCGGCGATCTCACTCGGATTCTGCGCTGCGCATCGTCGGGGCACGGAGTAGCCGATGGATGGCCGATACGGGCACAAGAATGATGATTCCGCCCTCTTCCACTCCGGATCCGGCAGTTGGGCCGGCGTGCACGATCGACCCGGGAGTTGAGAGGCCCCCCAGCCCGGGCTCCGGACAGCGTCACGGTCCATCCCGCCCACCGCACGGCCCAGCCGGTCGTTGCGTGTCGCTCCGCAGCTCCTGTGCCGTGCCGTCATGTCCCACGAAGGGTTGGCACCAGCACGGCCCTCGGCCCGTCCCGCCCCCTCGTCCGAGCCGGCGGCGCTCGTTCCGTTCCCCACGCACCCCAGTCTACAGATAGGAATAGGATAGGGGTCTCCTGCACGGCGGCTCGAGGGGCCTCTGTCCTTGCCCGATCGAAGCCGCCGGCGGCTATTGAAGCGGAAGCGTGGCATGCAAGCGAGCGCGGACCAAGGACGCAACGCACGTACGAACAGTATTCCTACGATCAAGCTAATAAAACGGGGGCCGTTAAGTTGGGTACGTGCGAGCAAGATACACCTCTGCCTCTGCCTCTGGGTAAGGAAGGCCTACTCGTGTCGTGTATAGCGGGGGTTTCGTGCTTTCAAGATGTACCAAAACATGTACCAACAGCTCTTACACTCTGTTTGGACGCGGCTCTCCGGCGCTGAGCAGTGCTTCTCCTGTCCAACTTTACTTGCCAACGTTGCTTGTGTTCGGAGAAACGCGAGACTAGAGCTCACAGCCCAGCTCATCAGTCATCACCGTCTGTCCCCGGCTCCTCTCTTCTTCACTGCTTGGGACTTGGGAGTTGGGATCCGTTATTCCGTTTCCTCCACGGCGTGCAGGCTGCGGGCTGGAACGGTGTGGGATCAGAACCAAATGTAAACGAGCAACGGAAGGTCCAAAAACTCTTGGCGGGCTGGAACGGTGTGGGATCAGAACCAAATGTAAACTAAAAACCACACCTCTGCCTCTACGGACTCAAGTTCGATCGGGTCAAGAACACAACTCATCCATCCTGAGATAATAAAATTCAGAGGGCTGCTTGCACCAGCAAAGCTAGAAGTTAGAGGGGGTGTACTTCTCTTGTAGGTGTGAAAATTTAAGCCACAGCTACAGTGAAAATTTGATTATATAGTAGTGATTTTTCAAAGTTTTGTGGGTGCATCCACACCCACAAGCCACTAGGTAGCCTCGCCATTGGCTGCTTGGGTGCTTCCCTACAACATAGCAGTGAAAGCATTATTCTAGAGAAGGATTAGTTAAGGATCGAAATTTTTAGACATTAACAGCCTCTTTGGAATGCAAGAAGTTTTTCTACTTTCTGTATTTTTCTTGTAAAATTTTTGTACGATTCCTATGGAATTCTTGCATTCCAATGGATCTTAACTGCTTGATAATCAATCTTCAATCTAACTCCCCAAATCCCAATAAACTACTCTCTTCTTAATCCCAATAAACTACTCTCTCCTTTCTAAATTATTGTTGTTTTGGCTCTACTGGATATAACATTTTGTGATGTACATAGATGTGTAGTAATTTGTTACGTACCTAGAAAATTTAAAATAACTTATAATTATGAACAGAGGAGCTGCCTTTTGAGAGCATTTGATTAGCTCGACTATATCTGTTTAATGGGTCAGGCATGCATTCAGCGAAGTGACATGTAGTCTAGAGTAATTGGGCCAAGCCCATTTATTTTATCAATTAATCAAATAAACCTCAAAGGCCTACAATTAGTGCTAGGTGGAAAAGTGATTAGTACCAAATGGTTTATTCACTAACAAGGCAATCAACTTAAATAGTGAGTTGTTAGATGCTCACATAGAGAAGTTGATGAGGAGAACCTGGGAGCAACACGCGCGCGCCGCCGAGCCGAGCCGCGCCGCCCGCCCGCGAGGCGTGGCGTGGGTTGGCTAGGACATGTTTTGTCTCGGTCCATCCGGGAGGCAAACCCTAGCCGCCAACCTCCAACTCTCAACCACCCCGTCCAGGTTCATCCCCCCGGACAAGGGTTAACAGGAAGCCATGAGGGGCGTGAATATAAACCCTCCTGTCGGCCCGCTAGGGTTTATAACCCCGATTCCCTCTCCAGCTGCCATTCCGCTCTGCTTCTGAGTTTGAGCTGCTCTGCTGCATCTCCGGCCAGAGACTCTGCGCGCACAGAGCTCCTCTGGTGAGCAGGCCTCTGGAACTTCTCCTGTCAAGCGTACCTGCTCGGGTAGGCGGGAAATCAAGTTTTTGGGGAGCGCTTCCCAGGCGCGACTGCTCTGGTGCCGGTGACAAGACTGACTGCTCTAGTGCCGGCGACAAGGCTGTCTTCTGCTGTTGGACTCTACAAGATGGTGCTGACGAGAACTGGTGCCGGCAACAACACCGCCACTGGCGATGGTGGCAACGACGGCAATGGTGGTGGTTCACTGTCCGCGGGTACCGGCAGTACCACGCTAGGGTATAAACCGAAACCTCCTCTGTTTGTACTTCATATTATTATTGCTGCTGCAGTTCTGTTGTGCACAATAAGCTGTGCTAGAAGTAGTAGCAAATATAATACTTTTCTGTTATGCATGATTAGCAGTAGCAAATATGAAGTTGTCGCTTCCATGATACTTGTGTTAGTATTTTGCTTATCATATTTATGGATTAATGCATGGTGTAAAATGACTAAATATCCAACAATCCAAAAACTTGATAGGTCATTTTCATCTGCTAGCTTTGCTGCATCCATGAGACCACCACCTTTAAAGGATGGTGGATCCAACTATAAAATATGGCGATCCAGATCCATGTTGTGGCTTACCACTATGCGTTGTGAGTATGCTATCAAGGGAAGGCGCACTGAACCGTCTCTTTCTCCCGAGGAAGATAGCAAGTTTAGTGAGGCGGATAACTTGCTTAAGTTGTCGCTCATCAGCGTGATAGAAGAGGGTATGGTGCACTGTACATGGACATGCCTACAGGCAACGATATGTGGGATGCACTGCAGGCCAAGTTCGGAGTTCCTGATGCTGGCAGTGAGCTGTACATCATGGAGCAGTTCTATGACCACAAGATGGTCGGTGACCAATCTATGGTTGAACAAGCTCATGAGATACAGATGCTAGCTAAGGAGGTTGAGAACAACAACCGTGTGCTGCCTGACAAGTTTGTGGCCGACGGTATTATCGCTAAGCTTCCACCTACTTGGAGGGACTTTGCCACTTCTCTTAAGCACAGGAGGCAACAGTTCAGTGTGACTGATTGTAACACCCCGGGTGTTATAGTGCTAATTAATCTGCCATGTCATCATAAAGCATTGCTAATCATACCTGTTAGGTTAACCTTGTTATGCATCAACTAAAACAAGTTTACTTATTTAGGTTGAATGTGTTTCTCAGTGGTGTGCTCCGGAATCGAAAACCCTAATTTCGAATACCACCGCAAATACTTAGTCCATGCCCTGCGTAATTTGAGGTGCGCGACTGTGTTGCACACTAGTGTCAAGTGTAGGGTATGAGCTTAAGTACAACATCTAAAATGAATCTCCAAAATTGAGTTTGAATTAGAATCCCAAAACTTGTCGTGAGTTTTCCAATTCGAATTCAAATTCAAATCTGGGGAGAAATGTAAAAGAATTTCAAAAGTAAATTGGTCAACCAAGAGTGACATTTGGTCAACTATGTCATGTTGGTCCAAATGATGCCCTTGGGTGAGGTTTTGATCACTAAGTAATCACAAATCAAAGTAGAAACAAATTCCAATTTGAAATCCCTCCGAAAACCCTAAATTTCAAAACCCTGTTTTACCCCTTTTAAAATAATTCAAAATCTAAGCAAAATTTGGGAAAAAGTTCAAAACCAAGTTTGTAGAACTTTTCAAGGGCTACAACTTTGGTGTTTTGAGTTTTCAAAGTTTTAGTGTAAAATGAGGAGCAATTTTTAAAATAAATAAATTTCAGATTTAATTCATTTTTGTCCCCAAACTAAGATTTCAAAATGGAGGCTGAATTTGAAAAAGTTTTGAACAACAAAGTTGTAGGTCTGGTTAAGATAAACAACTTTGATGTTTGGAGATTTTGAAGTTTCAATATAAAATCAAAAGTAATTTCTAAATTTCCAAATCTAAAAAATGTGTCCCTTTTTGAATTTAAACTCAAATTTCAAAATCCAAGCAGAATTTGAAAAAGTGTTCAATATCAAACTTGTAGAGCTTGAAAATCTGAAGATTTCATACATTGGAAGATTTTCAAGTTGTTATACAAATTTGAGAGTAATTTGAGAAAACAGTTTGAATTTCAAAATTTTGGGGGGGGGAGCTACAGTGTCAGGCCAATGACCGTCGGCCACCGGCCGGTATGGGCGCCGGCCGATCGCCGCCGTGGCCTTCCACGGCCTTCGCGCGCGGTCGGGGACGCCAGCGCGACGACGCGAGCAGTGCAGCGCTGTAGCCGCGACCGCTGCCTACATATATCGCCGCGTCCAGTGAATCATTTTCTTCTCCCTGTTTTCGCCACCGCCGCCGCGCAGCTCCGCCGCTCGCCGCTGCCACCATCAAGCCGTATCAGGCCACGCCAACCGCACCACTAGCTCCGCCTCGGCCTCGCGCATCTTGTGGACCGTTTGCGTTCACCGTTTTCGCACCCGAGCTCCCGCACCGCCTGCTCCCGTGCCCAACTCCGGCAACCCACCGCCATCATCGCCTTCCCGTGGCCAGGCCACTCCAGCCGCTCCCCGTCGCCACCAAGAACTCCACTGCAACCGCGGTGAGCCACTGATGCTTCCCGACCCTTCAATTTAGTCTCTACCGCTTTGTAGTCGCCGGCGTGCTGCTCCCGCGGCCACCGTGCCGCCATCGCTGTCGCTCGCGGGTCACTAGGGCCTGAACCGTGGCGCTACCGAGCAAAATGGAACCGTGGGATAGTGTAGATGGTGATGGTGGAGTCGGATTGTCGACCGAAGCGCCGGTCACCGGCCGGCCACCGCGGGGAAGCGAGCGAGCGCGCGGGAGAGCGAGAGCGAGCGGGAGGAAGGAGATGACAGGTGGGGTCACACTGTCAGCGAGGGAGAGAGGGAGGCCGACGCGCGCGGGCGAGCGAGTGGGCTGGGCCACGACTGGGCCGGTCGCGAGCGCGCGCGCGGACGCGTGAGCAGGCCGTCTGGTTGGGCCGGACCGCGGGGAAAAATAAGAGTCGGCCCAATTTCGTTTTTTGTTTTTCTTTTTCAAATAAATGAATAGTGCAGTTATTTGTTTATTTGTTTAAAAATTGTGTAGAGTTCCAAAATTCATGAAAATTTTTGTATAAGCTTCTCAATGTATAAATTATCTAGGAAAAATGTTAAATCATGAATTTGAATACTTTGTGCAGTAGAATTAATTGGTTTCATTAAAGATTAAATGCAACTTCTAGTAATTTTAATAATTAATTTATTTATCCAAAAATTATGAAATTTATTATGACACTGTTATAAATCATTCTTAACCCATAGAAAAAGTTTGAACTTGTTTAGATAAAGTTTGATCAACTTCTAATTATGCCCTAATTATTTAAATAGAAAATAAATGCTAAATTGAGAACTTTAAGTGTTGTGTGCCTTTTGATTGATTGATGTCCTTAGGTCACTACCCTTTTGTGATCTCTGGCACCTTATTTTCATGATTGAGCTCGTTAGTAACTTGTTAGGTTAAAAGCTGGTATCGCGGGAAAACGTCGCTACTAGTTAGTAGGTTTTCTGTTTACGATTGTACCGTGAAGGGAAGTTGTACTCTAAACGTAACCGTGGCATGTTACCATCAAGCATCATGTTTATCATCGAGCATCATGTTAAAGCATGTTATGTATTCGTGTAGTCACCGCTTTCGAGGAAGCCGAAGTCGTCGAGCAGGTCTCCGGAGAAGAGCGATCGTCGGTGGGTTCCGGACCAGACGTTGGAGTCTCCGAGTCTGAGTCAGTCGTCGTGTCAGAGCAAGGCAAGCCCCGGTGCATTTAAACCCTACCTTGAATTTTACAAATGTTTTATTATTTATATTATGGTTTATTGCATTAAGTAATTAGGAGTTGCGTGATAACCTAATTGTTGCATTATCATCCTTGATTATTGCAATATTACCCTTGATACCTGTTTTACGGAAAATGCGTAGTATGCTTCGCTATGCTTAGAAGTTAAGCTTTTAAATGAAATGTTTACATAGCCATGACGGCATCCTTAATGAATATTGAAATATGCGAATGAACTTGTAAGATCGGGCGGGTGGTTTGGCCACTGCTAACGTGCATTGGGAGAGGAGTCCCAATGTATCGTTTCCGCCTTATCAGTTAAGGACCGTACGTTGTTGGCCCTCGCGTCATGGAGTTTTTATTAGTACTAGCCATGTGCCCATGTCGGGTAAGCCTTACTTTGGCTAGTCCATTACGAGAACGTCTAACCTCGCACTGGGAGTGGAGAGATGGCGAGAGTAGTGTGTACCCTCGGGGCTAGAATGTGGCCGGGTTCGAGGAGTACTATGCTCTCGGGTGGCGATGGACACGTTCTGGTTTTGGGTTATTCGGGTAAGAGTTGATATATGCTAGATTCGGTTCTACATATGTCGTGTGGTTAGGAATCCCCAGCTGGGTATATGAAGCGGTTCGAATCGTCGTTGCTCCACGAGAAAGGAGTCTTGGCCTTGTGAAAGTCCTATGTTTGGTGTTGGTAATTAGTGACAATGCCTAAGTACTAATCCTATGCCTAAGTTGTATGTAGCATATGAGGATTAGTACATTCCAAGGTTGGTGGCAAGATGGACATGGTGATCATGATGGCCACACTTGGATTTGGACGCAACCCTACGTGATCAAGGCAAAGGTATATGCTTAAGGGTTGTGTTTTAGTAACCAAGACACCTAGTGGGTGTGGTTACATTATATGATAGATAGCCGTACTATAAAGAGGGGAATGACGCGGCTATTGAACTCCTAAGTGCCTCTAGGTGTGCATTTCATGTCATATGCATTTGGATAGAACTAATAATGCCTCGAAAAATGATTGTGAAAATGCTAACACACATGCTCATAGTGATGGTCACTTGGTGATGTTAGCACGTTTGCGAAGGCGGTGGAGTTTGAGCGGTAGAGAGGGGATTCTGGCATTTTTGAGGAATTGAAACGCCTATTTTCTACTACGCCGGAAGTCGAAAATCAAACGGAAGCGAACGGAGGTCACAGTGGTGACCGGACGCTGGACCGGACGCAGTCACTGCGTGACCGGACGCGTCCGGTCAGTGTCCAGTGTCTTCGCGTTTTTCAGTTGTTTGATCGGACGCGAGGCGTGTCCGGTCATAGTCGATCGGACGCGTCCGGTCGTCCAGGGAGCTTACTGGACTCCGACCAGACGCTGGCACTATGGCGTCCGGTCAGTTCTCCAGCGCGTCCGGTCAACGTTTCATTGTGCGTGGCTCAGAGTTGACCAGCGCGTCCGGTCAGTCACGGGACCGGCGCGTCCGGTCGTGACCAGCGCGTCCGGTCGTTGCGACCAGCGCGTCCGGTCAGTGGTTCGAAAACTAGCCGTTGCATGACCGGCGCGTCCGGTCAGTTGGACCAGCGCGTCCGGTCAGCGCGACTGCTGCTGAATCAAGTTTCTAACGGCTATATTCGAAGGGGTACGTCTATAAATACTCGTTGGCCGGCTCAAGGCTCCATCTCTTGGATATTTGACATACTTGTGAGCACTTTGAGCTTAGCAACTCCCCTCCCACTCATCTCTCTTGCTTGTTTGCGTATTCGAAGTGAGATTGAGTGATCCAAGTGCATTTGCATTGTGAGATTGCATCTAGTTGGCACTTGGTGGTTGATTTGCTGCGGGATTCTTGTTTCTCTTGGTGGTTGCCGCCACCTAGACGGCTTGGAGCAGCTTGGAGGCGTTGGCAAGAGTTGGTGATTGTTCTTGGCCACCTCCGGTGATTGTGAGGGGTTTGTGCCTACCTCGGCGAAGCGCCAAAGGCAACATTAGTGAATTGCTCGTGTCATTGCAACCTTTTGCCATTTGGTAGGTTCTTGTGGCGCCTTTTGAGAGGCTCGGTGTGAGACCGATTAGCCACCGAACCACGTGGTGAAGAGGGACACAACGGGGACTAGCGTGCCGGCAAGCACGTGAACCTCGGGATAAATCTTCGTGTCATCACTTTCATATTGTGATTGATTGATCCCGGTGTTCGGTTGTTTTGGTATTCATTGTTGATCATATCGGTTGGCTCAATTCTTCGCCCCTCGGTGAAACCCTCCTAACTCAACTCCGCATTACTTTCTTAGTTATCTTTGCTAGCTAGTTTGCTTTGCTAGAGTAGCTCTTTTGTGTAGCTTGCTAGTTGTAGTTGTAGTTACCTTCTCGGTTTAACTTGTGCGGTTGAGTGCAAATATACTAGAATTGTGAATTGGATAGGTGGCTTGCAAACACCCCGTAGGCTAAGCAAAACTCGCATCTCGCTATTTGTTATATTGATAAACTTGTTTAGCTTGTCTTTGTAGAAAAATTTTAAAAGGCTATTCACCCCCCCTCTAGCCATCAAGACCTTTCACCTTGCACCAACATCGTAGTTAAGAATTGGAATTGAAAGAAAGAATGAGAAAGGTTTTGATGATAATTACTTTGATCTAGACTAGGATCACTTAGAGTTGGTTAATGAACCATCAATGGTAAAAGTAAAATGTTGAAGATAAGGACTCACTTTAGTAAGCTTTTCTGCAAAAGAAAATCTTGATTCTGATTTACCCGTACCTTGATTCCCTAAAGCTAGCATGCCCTTGGAGTCTTTGTCTTAGTCGGGTAAGTCTTGTTGAGTACTCTCGTACTCAGGGTTTGTTGAACCCCTTGTTGCAGGTGCGGTTCATGAACAAGTCTGCTTCGAGCCTTGTTGCATGACCGTCGTGGTCGAAGAAAGTGACGACGAGTAGACTGTGTGGCCTTTGGGCAAGGCATCTCGTTTGGGTGTTGTAATAAAGTTACTACCGATACTTCTCTACTAATGGTTTGTAATAATGTTACATAAGGTTTGAAGTTTGAAAACTGGTTTGTAAACATATGTTATTGTAAGACTTCCGCTACTTTACTCTGTTGAATATTTTGAATAAACTATTGTAATATTGCAATACTCCTGTGATTGGATCCTGTTCGGAGGAAAACAGGCCTTTTAAGTTATGGTGAACATAAGTACGACTGTCAGATGTCATTATGGCAATGACGTGTACTTGTGGGCCATCATAATTAGGAGGTTCTGTGACAGCTGGTACCAGAGCATAATCACTTGAGTTATTGTAGTATTACTTTGCAAAACTTCAAAATGATTTGGGTCAAACAAACTTAATATTGATATTTTGGGTCCAAATTGCTTTTGCTTATCTTAATCTATTCTATAGATTCCTTAGCTCATATTTGAAAGCTTCGTAGGGAAGTATCATGTATAGTGCCCTATGTTATAAAGTTTGCATGTGTTACTTAAATCTTTCTGTAAGATCGTAAGTACGATGCATGCATCATGTTTAATTAACCTGCTTAAGTTACCTTCCCTTTTAAAGTGGTTTGGGTTAAGTAAGGTTCAATCCTATTCATGCTAACCTTCAGATCCCCCTATCTGTTCTCATCGTCCTAATTCTATCTTGCTTTAGGATGGCACGTGTGAAGACAACTCCTCGCAAGAAAACAGGTCCGCAAGGAGTGCCGCGTCATCAGTTGGCTGCCAGAGTCGATGGAGCAAGCAGTAGCCGTAATCCGAACCCGGATTCGGAATCAGAGGTTGCAAGGCTTACATCAGAAGTGGAGCGACTAAAGCGCAACATGCGTTTTTGGAAACAGTTCTAGAACGAGTCTCTGGAAAAGGAGACAGAGGCCAGGGCTCGTGTTCATGAGTTGGAGCTTTATGTGACACACCTGGAGCAGTACAATACTGTTCTGCATGAGGAAGTCCATAGGCTAAATGATCTGATGAATCCCAATCATCAGCCCCAGGCAGTAGAAGATGATGTTGGTGCCGTGATTGTTCCTGGTGTAGAGGACAATAATGAAGATGAACCCATGATGGAAAGTGGGGATGATGCAAGTCATGTCACTGGTGCGAGTGCTCCAGAGGTTGAGGATGGAGTGATCGTGATCAGCGATGATGATGAGGAGTGAAGTGTTGACATGGATGGATATGTAATATAGTAGTCTTTCCTGCTTTTTAAGAACCTTAGTGGGTAGTTTCTTGCTTGCGAGCAAGTTTGTAATGAAATAATGTAAGATAAGTTTGTATGTGTATACAAGTATTGTACTAACTGCTTTTTAATTCAATAAAGCGATGTAAATAAATATGGTTTGTGTACAACAGATGGACGGTACTGGAACTTCCTAGGATGGGGACAATACTCCGAATCCCCCACCGTTTCCACCCACCTTGGCAGAGGCTATTGCCGCTTTGGTTAATGCCACTACCTTGTTGGCTCAGAATCAGAATCAGAATGGAAATCAGGGTCGTCGAGGCCGTAATAATGGAGGGGAAACCACCTATGTGGATTTCACCGATACCCGTCCACCAGTGTTCTCAAAGGCAGATGAGCCGCTAGAGGCGGATGACTGGCTCCGTACCATGGAGCAGAAGTTTGAACTGTTACAGTGCACGGAGCACCAGAAGCCCGTGTTTGCAGCGCAGCAGCTTAGAGGTGCCGCAGGGGCGTGGTGGGCGAATCTGGTCGCCGCACGGCCTGCTGGCCACCGTGTCACTTGGCAGGAGTTTCGTGAAGCCTTCAGAGCACATTATATCCCAGATGGTGTCATGGCCATGAAGCTAGAGGAGTTTCTCTCGCTGAAGCAAGGGAACCAGACAGTTCTGCAGTACGTGGGTAAATTCAATCATCTGTCCCAGTATGCAGCGGAATATGTGAATACCGATGCGAAGAAGAAAAGCTGTTTCATGAGAGGGTTGAGTACCAGAATCCAGGAAGCATTAGTCACCTGCTATAATGCTACATACCATGAGATAGTCAATGTGGCTATTGCGTCAGAAGAGAAGTCCCGACTGCATAAAGAGTCGAAGAAAAAGAAGTCAGTGTTTTCAAGTCAGTCTGGCGGTATTAAGAAGCGCCAGAAGTTTATTTACCACCCTTAGAACCATTTCCGCCCAACTTATCGTCCACCGCAATACCAAGCTCAGCCGCAGACGTTTTATCGTCCTGCCACAACCCCGCAATATCCACCACAGCCGAATGCCCCTGGTATTCGAAACCAGACTCCAGCCACCCATAACTTTCCCTGCTACAATTGTGGAAAGCCAGGCCACTTTTCCAAAGACTGCCCGTATCCAAGGCAGTACAATCCTAATTATCCCAGAGCTCCCGTACCACAACAGCAACAACCTCAGAGCAAGAACAATAATCTGAATGTTCAGAAGGGTAAGGGTGAGAAGAAGAAGACCGGACGTGTGTTCTACACTCAAGCAAGTGTAATCCCAGAGGGAGAACCTGTTATGATGGGTATGTTCTCTGTTGCTAATCATCCAGCAGTACTGTTATTTGATTCAGGTGCATCGCATACATTCATAAATCGCACCTTTGTTGTTAAGCATGACATTCTAATTATGGGAACGCAAGAAGAGTTCTTTATCCAGTCGCCCAGGGGACGACTGTGTACTAAGGAGATGGTACGTGACGTACCTATAGAGTTAGGTGGGCATATATTCCCTACCTCAATGATAATATTACAGAAACAGGATATAGATGTAATCCTGGGTATGAATTGGATGTACCAAAGAGGAGCCCTTATAGATGCACTGCACAGAACTATAAGGTTGAACCTGCCAGATAATAAATCTCATCTTCTTATCCAACTTCCTATTCCTAAGAGAACAGTTGAAAGGATATGTGCAACTTCAGTACAAGAGATTTGTGATATACCGGTAGTCTGTGAATTTCTAGATGTATTTCCAGATGATCTACCAGGTCTGCCACCAGACAGAGATGTAGAGTTTGTAATTGAGTTAAAACCGGGTACTGCCCCAATATCCCGGAGAGCTTACAGAATGCCACCCAATGAATTGGCAGAACTCAAGGATCAACTGCAAGAGTTACGTGACAAAGGTTTTATCAGACCCAGTTCCTCACCATGGGGATGTCCAGCTCTGTTTGTTAAGAAGAAAGATCAGACTTTAAGGATGTGTGTTGATTACCGACCGCTGAATGAAGTAACCATTAAGAATAAATATCCATTGCCGCGCATTGATCTGCTCTTTGATCAGCTTGCGGGGGCAAAGGTATTTTCAAAGATCGATCTTTGATCAGGTTACCATCAAATCAAGATTCGACCTGAAGATATCCCAAAGACTGCATTCACCACCAGATATGGACTGTATGAGTACCTAGTTATGTCTTTTGGTCTCACCAATGCACCGGCACATTTCATGTATATGATGAACTCAGTTTTCATACCGGAGCTTGACAAGTTTGTGGTTGTGTTTATTGATGATATTCTGGTATACTCCAAAAGTAAAGAAGAGCATGTTGAGCATCTCAGAGTTGTTCTGAATCGTTTGAGAGATCATCAACTGTATGCCAAGTTCAGTAAATGTGAGTTTTAGTTAAAAGAAGTGCAATTCTTAGGCCATGTGTTGTCAGCCGAAGGAGTAGCAGTAGATCCTGGCAAGGTGAAAGATATTCTGAATTGGAAACCACCAATCTCAGTTCATGAAGTCCGAAGTTTTCTAGGAATGGCGGGTTATTACCGTCGATTCATACCTGACTTTTCAAAGGTAGCCAAGCCAATCACAGAGTTGTTGAAGAATCAAACTAAGTTCATATGGTCTCCAGAATGTGAGAAAGCTTTTAGAATTTTAAAGAAGTCATTGACAACTGCTCCAGTTTTGGCACAACCAGATATAGAAAAGCCATTTGATGTATATTGTGATGCCTCGGGTATTGGCCTTGGTTGTGTATTGATGCAAGAAGGCAGAGTCATTGCTTATGCCTCGAGACAGTTGAAGCGCCATGAAGAACATTATCCGACACATGATCTTGAACTAGCAGCTGTGGTTCATGCATTAAAAATCTGGCGTCATTACTTGTTAGGTAATACTTGCCACATGTATACAGATCACAAGAGCCTAAAGTATATCTTTACTCAGTCAGAATTGAATATGAGGCAAAGAAGATGGCTTGAATTGATAAAGGATTATGATTTGGAAGTACACTATCACCCTGGAAAAGCAAATGTGGTTGCTGATGCACTCAGTAGAAAGAACCATTGCAATTGTATGACTGTGAAGCCAATGGATTACAGTTTATGTTACGAATTAGAGAAGTTGAATATTGAAATAATTCAACAAGGTCAGTTGACTAATGTCACAGTAGAATCAACAATCAAAGATCAGATTGTGTCTGCTCAGAGAAATAATTCTGGAATAACTCATATCAAAGAAAAAGTTAGAACTGGTCAACAGACAGATTTCAGTATTGATGATGCAGGTGTGCTGTGGTTTAAGAACCGGCTAGTGGTCCCAAAGATTTTAGAGTTACGTCAACTCATTCTTGATGAAGCACATAGTACAAGGTTTTCTATTCATCCAGGGAGTAATAAGATGTATCAAGATTTGAAACAAAGATTCTGGTGGACTAAAATGAAAATTGAGATCGCCAAGTATGTTGCCCGATGTGATACTTGTCGCAAAGTGAAAGTTGAACATTTGAAGCCGGCAGGAATGTTACAACCCTTGCCCATTCCATCTTGGAAGTGGGAAGATATTAATATGGATTTTATTACTGGGTTACCCAAGACCTCAAGAGGCTTTGATTCAATTTGGGTCATTGTGGACCGTTTAACTAAGTCAGCTCACTTTGTACCTGTGAAGGTTGACTATAGAGCATCTAGATATGCAGAAATATATGTTGCTCGGATTATGAGTTTACATGGAATACCCAAAACAATTGTTAGTGACAGGGGTACTCAGTTTGTTTCGCAATTTTGGAGACAGTTTCAAAAGTCATTAGGTACTAAACTTCTTTATAGCACAGCCTATCATCCACAAACTGGGGGACAGACTGAAAGGGTAAATCAAATTTTGGAAGATATGTTAAGATCCTGTGCTCTCACCTATCAAGATCAGTGGGATGAATGTTTACCGTTAGCAGAATTCTCATACAACAATAGTTATCAAGAGAGTATTAAAATGGCACCGTTTGAAGCATTGTATGGCCGCAGGTGCAGAACTCCGTTGAACTGGTCAGAACCAGGAGAAAGATGGTTTTATGGAGTTGATCTAGTAAAGAAAACAGAAGAAAAGGTTAGGCAGATACAAAAGAATTTAAAAGTTGCTCAGTCTTGACAGAAGAGTTATGCAGATAAAAGGCGTCGACCTTTGATGTTTAAAGTGGGAGATTATGTTTATTTGAAAGTGTCACCCATGAAAGGAGTTAGTAGATTTGGAGTCAAAGGCAAGCTCGCACCACGTTATATTGGTCCTTTTCAGATCATTGAAAAGTGTGGGAAGGAAGCATATAGATTAAAGCTGCCTGAACAACTGTCAGCCGTGCACAATGTATTTCATGTATCACAAATGAAGAAGTGTATGCAAGTGCCTGATCAAGTTGTTGATGTGGAGGGGGTTGAACTTGAGCCTGATTTGACATATTCTGAATATCCTGTCCGAGTTTTGGATCGAAAGGATCGTGTTACCCGGAGTAGAACAATTAAATGGTACAAGATACAATGGGATCAACATTCAGAAGAGGAAGCCACCTGGGAATCGGAGGATTACCTGTTGGAGAATTTCCCGGAGTTCTTTGCTTCTATCTAGGTTGCAATTCCTTCTTTAAACTGTAACCTATCCTTTTTAAAATCTTTGTAATGCAGAAAACCCCTACCTGTCTTGTAGACAAGTCTTGGACGTGTTTGCTTGACACGTTTCCTTTTCCATTACTTAACTCAAGGCTCTAAATCTCGGGACGAGATTTCTTTAAGGGGGAAGGGCTGTAACACCCCGGGTGTTATAGTGCTAATTAATCTGCCATGCCATCATAATGCATTGCTAATCATACCTGTTAGGTTAACCTTGTTATGCATCAACTAAAACAAGTTTACTTATTTAGGTTGAATGTGTTTCTCAGTGGTGTGCTCCGGAATCGAAAACCCTAATTTCGAATATCACCGCAAATACTTAGTCCATGCCCTGCGTAATTTGAGGTGCGCGACTGTGTTGCACACTAGTGTCAAGTGTAGGGTATGAGCTTAAGTACAACATCTAAAATGAATCTCCAAAATTGAGTTTGAATTAGAATCCCAAAACTTGTCGCGAGTTTTCCTATTCGAATTCAAATTCAAATCTGGGGAGAAATGTAAAAGAATTTCAAAAGTAAATTGGTCAACCAAGAGTGACATTTGGTCAACTATGTCATGTTGGTCCAAATGATGCCCTTGGGTGAGGTTTTGATCACTAAGTAATCACAAATCAAAGTAGAAACAAATTCCAATTTGAAATCCCTTCGAAAACCCTAAATTTCAAAACCCTGTTTTACCCCTTTTAAAATAATTCAAAATCTAAGCAAAATTTCGGAAAAAGTTCAAAACCAAGTTTGTAGAACTTTTCAAGGGCTACAACTTTGGTGTTTTGAGTTTTCAAAGTTTTAGTGTAAAATGAGGAGCAATTTTGAAAATAAACAAATTTCAGATTTAATTCATTTTTGTCCCCAAGCTAAGATTTCAAAATGGAGGCTGAATTTGAAAAAGTTTTGAACAGCAAAGTTGTAGGTCTGGTCAAGATAAACAACTTTGATGTTTGGAGATTTTGAAGTTTCAATATAAAATCAAAAGTAATTTCTAAATTTCCAAATCTGAAAAATGTGTCCCTTTTTGAATTTAAACTCAAATTTCAAAATCCAAGCAGAATTTGAAAAAGTGTTCAATATCAAACTTGTAGAGCTTGAAAATCTGAAGATTTCATACATTGGAAGATTTTCAAGTTGTTATACAAATTTGAGAGTAATTTGAGAAAACAGTTTGAATTTCAAAATTTTGGGGGGGGAGCTACAGTGTCAGGCCAATGACCGTCGGCCACCGGCCGGTATGGACGCCGGCCGATCGCCGCCGTGGCCTTCCACGGCCTTCGCGCGCGGTCGGGGACGCCAGCGCGACGACGCGAGCAGTGCAGCGCTGTAGCCGCGACCGCTGCCTACATATATCGCCGCGTCTAGTGAATCATTTTCTTCTCCCTGTTTTCGCCACCGCCGCCGCGCAGCTCCGCCGCTCGCCGCTGCCACCATCAAGCCGTATCAGGCCACGCCAACCGCACCACTAGCTCCGCCTCGGCCTCGCGCATCTTGTGGACCGTTTGCGTTCACCGTTTTCGCACCCGAGCTCCCGCACCGCCTGCTCCCGTGCCCAACTCCGGCAACCCACCGCCATCATCGCCTTCCCGTGGCCAGGCCACTCCAGCCGCTCCCCGTCACCACCAAGAACTCCACTGCAACCGCGGTGAGCCACTGATGCTTCCCGACCCTTCAATTTAGTCTCTACCGCTTTGTAGTCGCCAGCGTGCTGCTCCCGCGGCCACCGTGCCGCCATCGCTGTCGCTCGCGGGTCACTAGGGCCTGAACCGTGGCGCTACCGAGCAAAATGGAACCGTGGGATAGTGTAGATGGTGATGGTGGAGTCGGATTGTCGACCGAAGCGCCGGTCACCGGCCGGCCACCGCGGGGAAGCGAGCGAGCGCGCGGGAGAGCGAGAGCGAGCGGGAGGAAGGAGATGACAGGTGGGGTCACACTGTCAGCGAGGGAGAGAGGGAGGCCGACGCGCGCGGGCGAGCGAGTGGGCTGGGCCGCGACTGGGCCGGTCGCGAGCGCGCGCGCGGACGCGTGAGCGGGCCGTCTGGTTGGGCCGGACCGCGGGGAAAAATAAGAGTCGGCCCAATTTCGTTTTTTGTTTTTCTTTTTCAAATAAATGAATAGTGCAGTTATTTGTTTATTTGTTTAAAAATTGTGTAGAGTTCCAAAATTCATGAAAATTTTTGTATAAGCTTCTCAATGTATAAATTATCTAGGAAAAATGTTAAATCATGAATTTGAATACTTTGTGCAGTAGAATTAATTGGTTTCATTAAAGATTAAATGCAACTTCTAGTAATTTTAATAATTAATTTATTTATCCAAAAATTATGAAATTTATTATGACACTGTTATAAATCATTCTTAACCCATAGAAAAAGTTTGAACTTGTTTAGATAAAGTTTGATCAACTTCTAATTATGCCCTAATTATTTAAATAGAAAATAAATGCTAAATTGAGAACTTTAAGTGTTGTGTGCCTTTTGATTGATTGATGTCCTTAGGTCACTACCCTTTTTGTGATCTCTGGCACCTTATTTTCATGATTGAGCTCGTTAGTAACTTGTTAGGTTAAAAGCTGGTATCGCGGGAAAACGTCGCTACTAGTTAGTAGGTTTTCTGTTTACGATTGTACCGTGAAGGGAAGTTGTACTCTAAACGTAACCGTGGCATGTTACCATCAAGCATCATGTTTATCATCGAGCATCATGTTAAAGCATGTTATGTATTCGTGTAGTCACCGCTTTCGAGGAAGCCGAAGTCGTCGAGCAGGTCTCCGAAGAAGAGCGATCGTCGGTGGGTTCCGGACCAGACGTTGGAGTCTCCGAGTCTGAGTCAGTCGTCGTGTCAGAGCAAGGCAAGCCCCGGTGCATTTAAACCCTACCTTGAATTTTACAAATGTTTTATTATTTATATTATGGTTTATTGCATTAAGTAATTAGGAGTTGCGTGATAACCTAATTGTTGCATTATCATCCTTGATTATTGCAATATTACCCTTGATACCTGTTTTACGGAAAATGCGTAGTATGCTTCGCTATGCTTAGAAGTTAAGCTTTTAAATGAAATGTTTACATAGCCATGACGGCATCCTTAATGAATATTGAAATATGCGAACGAACTTGTAAGATCGGGCGGGTGGTTTGGCCACTGCTAACGTGCATTGGGAGAGGAGTCCCAATGTATCGTTTCCGCCTTATCAGTTAAGGACCGTACGTTGTTGGCCCTCGCGTCATGGAGTTTTTATTAGTACTAGCCATGTGCCCATGTCGGGTAAGCCTTACTTTGGCTAGTCCATTACGAGAACGTCTAACCTCGCACTGGGAGTGGAGAGATGGCGAGAGTAGTGTGTACCCTCGGGGCTAGAATGTGGCCGGGTTCGAGGAGTACTATGCTCTCGGGTGGCGATGGACACGTTCTGGTTTTGGGTTATTCGGGTAAGAGTTGATATATGCTAGATTCGGTTCTACATATGTCGTGTGGTTAGGAATCCCCAGCTGGGTATATGAAGCGGTTCGAATCATCGTTGCTCCACGAGAAAGGAGTCTTGGCCTTGCACCAACATCGTAGTTAAGAACTAGAATTGAAAGAAAGAATGAGAAAGGTTTTGATGATAATTACTTTGATCTAGACTAGGATCACTTAGAGTTGGTTAATGAACCATCAATGGTAAAAGTAAAATGTTGAAGATAAGGACTCACTTTAGTAAGCTTTTCTGCAAAAGAAAATCTTGATTCTGATTTACCCGTACCTTGATTCCCTAAAGCTAGCATGCCCTTGGAGTCTTTGTCTTAGTTGGGTAAGTCTTGTTGAGTACTCTCGTACTCAGGGTTTGTTGAACCCCTTGTTGCAGGTGTGGTTCATGAACAAGTCTGCTTCGAGCCTTGTTGCATGACCGTCGTGGTCGAAGAAAGTGACGACGAGTAGACTGTGTGGCCTTTGGGCAAGGCATCTCGTTTGGGTGTTGTAATAAAGTTACTACCGATACTTCTCTACTAATGGTTTGTAATAATGTTACATAAGGTTTGAAGTTTGAAAACTGGTTTGTAAACATATGTTATTGTAAGACTTCCGCTACTTTACTCTGTTGAATATTTTGAATAAACTGTTGTAATATTGCAATACTCCTGTGATTGGATCCTGTTCGGAGGAAAACAGGCCTTTTAAGTTATGGTGAACATAAGTACGACTGTCAGAGGTCATTATGGCAATGACATGTACTTGTGGGCCATCGTAATTAGGAGGTTCTGTGACACTGATCTTGTTGCCTCTCTAAGTGTTGAGGAGAATGCAAGGGCAAAGGACACACGTGGCAAGAAAGTGCATGTTGAAGGAGGCTCTAGCGCCAATTTGGTGCATAAGAGAAACCCTCATGCTATCCACAAGAAGAAGAACAAGAATGTTGTCAAGCCTCAAGCTCCGGCTTTCAAGAAGAAGGTAAACAAAGAAAATAGTGGTTGTTGCTTTGTATGCGCGAGCAATGCTCATTGGGCAAAGGAGTGCCCAAACCACAAGGATAAGCAGTAGAAGAAGACAGCCAACATGGTCATTAGCGAAGCTGGAGGATCTAGGTATGGCAAATATTTGCCAACAGTTCTTTCAGTTTGTCTCTCTCCTGATTGGTGGATTGACACAGGGGCAAATATTCATGTTTGTGCTGATCATTCTTTGTTTTCTTTGTACCAGGAAGAACGAGGTTCCTCCCTGCTGACAGGAAACGGGTCGCATGCGACTGTTCAAGGTGTTGGTATGGTCAATCGAAAGTTCACTTCGGGAAAGACCGTGCAGCTGAAGAACGTGCAGCATGTCCCCTCAATAAAGAAGAATCTAGTCAGCGGGTCTCTACTGTGTAGAGATGGTTTTAAACTTGCTTTTGAGTCCAATAAATGTGTTGTATCGAGATATGGAACATTTGTTGGTAAGGGTTATGAAAGCGGAGGCTTGTTCCGCTTTTCTTTGATGGATTCTTATAATAATAATGTCGTGAACCATGTGAGACATGATGATGGGTGTAATGTTTGGCACTCCCGACTTTACCACATTAATGTTGGATGTATGACGCGCTTAGCTAAAATGAGTTTAATCCCTAAATTCGATTTGGTCTAAGGTTCTAAATGCCATGCTTGTGTGCAAGCTAAACAACCTCGCAAGCCTCACAAGGCCGTTAAAGAGGCGAGAAACACGGCACCATTAGACCTCATTCACTCTGATTTGTGCGAAATGAATGGTGTGTTGACCAAAGGCGGCAAGAAATATTTCATGACTCTCATCGATGATAGCACTAGATTTTGCTACGTGTACTTGTTAAAAACAAAAGATGAAGCATTTCAATACTTTAAAATCTATAAAACCGAAGTTAAAAATCAACTCAAGAAGAAAATCAAACGGTTGTGGTCCGATCGTGGAGGAGAATACTTTTCAAAAGAATTTGATCTATTCTGCGAGGAACATGGAATTATTCATGAGAGGACGCCTCCTTTCTCCCCTCAATCCAATGGGGTCGCCGAAAGAAAGAACTGCACTCTAACCGATTTGGTTAACGCCATGTTAGATATTGTGGGACTTTCCAAGGAATGGTGGGGTGAGGCTATATTGACTGCATGTCATGTCCTGAATAGAGTTCCTACAAAGAATAAAGAGAAAACACCATTCAAAGAATGGGAAAAGAAAAGGTTGACTCTCTCATACCTACGCATCTGGGGTTGTTTGGCCAAGGTAAACGTGCCAATCAACAAGAAGCGTAAGCTTGGACCAAAGACTGTAGATTGTGTCTTTCTTGGATACGCCATACACAGCGTTGAAAGCCCAAGTTTGGTTTTGGTAATTAATGACACCAAGTTGCTAATGCTATTGTATCAAGTGTGATTAAGCTAGGCATAAGCAACATGTGATGGAGGTGGAAATGGCATGGAGAGATGGCCACAAGACCACATGATTTGGTGCATGAAATGATGAGCAAGATCATGATGGAGACGCACATAATATGATGAACATGATGATCAAGTGGAAGCAAAGGATCTAAGAGCGCAAGGCAAAGGTATAACCATAGGGTTTTCCTTTTGCCGGTCAAAGATGAGTAGAGAAGTGATTGACCGGGTTTAGGATACATAGCCGACTATCAAGAGGGGCAATCACGGTTAGCTCGGGAATCAAGTGCCACTAGATCATTGTCTTGAGCATATGCATTTAGGATCTAGTAAAGAGCTAACATAACGCCTTGGAAAATGTTTGTGAAATGCTAACACACATGCACATGATGGTGTACACTTGGTGGTGTTAGCACATTTGCGAAGGTGGTGGAGTTTAAGCGGTAGAGAGGGATTCGGCGCTTTTTGGAGAAGTAAAACGCCTATTTTCTATTGCGCCGAAAGTTGGAAAAGAAACGGAGGCGAACGGAGGTCACTGCGTGCACCGGACGCTGCACCGGACGCTGCACCGGACGCGGGGCGCGTCCGGTCAGTTCATCGCGGCACGGGTGCTGCTAGGGTTTGTGACCGGACGCGGGTCTGGCCTGACCAGCGCGTCCGGTCAGTTCAACCGGGCGAAAACGTTAAACGCGTGACCGGTGCGTCCGGTGCCCCACGGGACCGGAGCGTCCGGTCAAGTGTCCAGAGAAGCCGAGCGTAGCGAAGCGCGATCGGACGCGGCTGGCGCGTCCGGTCACGTACGACCGGACGCGTCCGGTCGCGTTGGGTGCTTACTGGAACGCGACCGGACGCTGGCACTGTCGCGTCCGGTCGATCGAAGGAGCGCGTCCGGTCAACGGTAACGGCTAGTTCGGACGAGCACTGTTCACGGTTGTCATTTAGTGACCGGATGTAACATCCCAGATGTTAAGAAACAATTAAAACTTGATTATGAAGCATCATCAAGCATAAACATCAAATGACATGCCATAAATGCATTCATGTTGCACAAGTTATTTTAGTTATGTGGCATATGTTGCATGAGTTACATGTGTTGCTTGAGCAATGTTTCCCATGTAAGGTTGATATGTTGCACATGTTTCAAATACCTTGTTTATGTTGCAAGGAAATGTTTCAAGTATAGTTTTAGAATGTTTCATGTTTCATATACATGTTTCAATAGTAATTTGATATATTGTTTTTACTAGTATGATTAATATGTTAATAATGCCATGTTTCTTATCACATGAAATAATGTTTTAGTGTTAAATAATTAATCATGTTTTAGTTAAAAAGAATAATCAAATGAATTCAAAAACCCTGAAATCCAGAACCCTGTTTACCCCTTTTGAAATAATTAAAAATCTAAGAAAAATTTGGGAAAAAGTTTAAAACCAAGTTTGTAGAACTTTTCAAGGGCTACAACTTTGGTGTTTTGAGTTTTCAAAGTTTCAATGCAAAATTTTGAATAAATTTGAAAAGATGCAAATCCCAAATTTGAATTTCAACTCAATTTCAAAAACTAGGCATAATTGGGTGATTACCCAATTATGAAAGCTGTAGATCTTCAAAAGTTATACGATTTATCTTTTTATAGATTTTCAAGTTTTATTAAAAAAATTAAAGTAATTTTGAATTTTCTGAAATCCTAAAAGTGTTCTCATTTGAATTTGATTTCAAATTTTAAAAACTATTCAAAATCTGAGTTTGGTCCAAAAAGCAAAGTTGGAGATCTTGAGAAGTTGAACAACTTTTGTTTTTGGAGATTTTGATGTTGCTATGCAAATTTGGGAGTAATTTGATGAAAACATAAAAAGGAGAAATGTGGTGGTATTGCTACAGTAGTCCGGCCATCCCCTGCTTGCCACCGAGCTGTTTGTTGCGTCACCGGCGTGGCCCGTTTGGTCGCCTCCATGCTGCTTCTCGTAGTCGTCCTCGTGTCCGTGCTCTCGAAGATGCTACCGAAGCCACGACGTCGTCCTCGCCCTTTTAAATGCAACGTAGGCGGCCGCCGTATTCTTTTTCCTTTCTTCTGCTCCGTTTCCGGCAACCGCAAGCGCCGGCGAAATTAGCCGCAGCCGCTTCACTACCGTTCTCCAGCTCACGTTCATAGCTTCACAACCTTCTCACGCACCTCCCTGAGCCGCCCGTTCCATCCATCTTTGCCGGAGTTGGTCAGTCCTCGCGGTCGGACGGAGCGCCACCGCGAGCGCTTCACCATGGTCGACAGAGCGGGTGCTCTGCCATGGCGCAATTTTCTTGCCTTTTTTTTAACTGATCGGTGATTTCAGGTTGCCTTGACCCGCTTGCCTCCTCTGTGAATCAGTTTCGTCAGAGGAGCAGTGGATCGTCGGGAACGCCGTCGCCACGGTCGCCGTGAACTTGAACACCCCTGCGCACGTGGCCAACCACCTTGCCGAGCTTCACGACCTTGACCAGCCCATCCTACATGTTTCTGGTAAGGCCCTGCTGCTCACATGGTAGATGGTTGAGTGTTTTGAGCTCTAGGTTCGCTAGAACGCATTCGCCGCCGCCGGCGAACTAGGCATAGATGATGTTTCCATGGCCGGCATGTGTAAACGCAGTAGCGGTTGATTAAGGGTTATAGCATGTCGTAACTAGCCTTACGTATGGTGGAAAGGTAACGATTGAGGCGCCGGACTAGGCGGTTTCACCGACGCCGGGGTTGCCGCGGCCAGACCCGCCGCGGTGCATGGCCACACCTCTATGCTGCACCATTTGTGGTGTTTTGTACATCTATCGACTGCGCTTTGCTCGTGTAGCGTTACGGTGGTGGTGGTGGAGGCCGGGAAGGTCCGAACTCACCGGCGTTTGGCCGGAGATGTCGCGGCCTCTGCTAGCTCCGGCCAAGGACTTGGAAAAACAGGAATTCGATTTATGTTAGGGGCCTTCTTGCAAAGTCACTGACTCAGGTGAATAGTCTTTGTGTACTGCGGGTTAATTTCTGTTAACTTAGGTGCTCCTTTGTAAAACCGCCAAGCCACACCAGGCTGGGCCGCATTGGGCCGGCCTGCCGCACTGCTGGGCCGCGCGCGCCTCCGCGCCTGGGCCGGCCTGCGCTCCACCGCGTCGTGTTTGGGCCGCTTCGTCTGGGTGGGCCGAACCGTGTTGGGTCGCTTTGAGCCCAAAGTAGTTCTTTTCCTTTTTTCTATGTTTTAGTCTTTTCTGAAAATACTAAATAGTAACAATCTTTGTTTATTTTGTTGTGAATTGTTTAGAGCTCCAAAAATATTCAAAAATTTCTGTGTAGTCTCTCTGTAATGTAAAATATTTAGGAAAAATATTAAATTCTAATTTTGATTACTTTTTTGTAGGTTAATTTAATTAGCTCCATTAATTAATAAATGCTTATTCCATGAATTTTAGTGAGTCAAATAAGTATCCAAAAATCTTAAAATTTTGTTAGTATGCTTTGCATGGTAAGATATACCTTCACAAAAATATTGGTACTGTTTTGATAACTTTTAATTATATACTTTATTTCATGCCTTTTATTTATTATTTAATAAATGCTTAGATGATTACAATAAATCATAATTTAGGGTTTGTGTGACTTTTGGATTGATTGTTGACCTTGGATCATTAACATGTGATGATCCATGGTATCTTATTGAATTGCTTGAGCTCATGATTAACTTGTTAACTATGATTTGTTAATGTTAATTAATGTGTTTAACATAGATCATTAATGGTTAATGATTTCTTGTGTAAGTAATAAGTGTTCTTGTGATAGACTTGTTATTAGATGCAACCTCTTGGGTAAAAACAAAGTTACGGTTAGTTAACTTTTAAATTAACCTTGTTAGCTTGCAACTGTACCGCGAAGGAAAGTTGTACTCAAGTAGATAACTAATGTTTATCCTTTCTAAATGTCCCTTTTATACTATGCCTTGTTCATCATCACGCATCATGGCATGCATTCCATCATATTAAGCATCGCATCATTTATCTACGTGTAGTGCTTACGAGAGTGAGAAGGTTCATGATGAACAAGTGTTGACGAGATTGATGTCGATCAAGCTTCGGAAAAGGTGATCCACCCGTGATATTGGCGTTAAACTTAACTTCTACGAGAACTAACCACCGCTGCAACGCAGGCAAGCCCCGGACATATAACCACTCTTCTATTTTATAAATGCTTTATTACACTTAGAGTCTAGTGTAATGTGCATTATGTTAGTAGGAGTTGGTTGATACCGTTACTGCATGATTACCTTGATCTACATTTATATCCAGATGATATCCCACAAGTATATGTAGGTCGATCTCTTATGCTTAGTAATGCTTAGACTTCGGTAGGAGTCGAATAATATTTCTTTGATCACCAGAACAAGTTTATTACTTGCTTCTCCTGACCTAATGACAGGTCATGAGAGCATGTGAAATGAATATGAGAATGAACTTGAGACCGGACGGGGCATGGGAATCGTCTTTGGTGGTTGGTCCCGTCTGTGTCGGTTAAGGACCGTTCGTTGTTGGCCCTCGAGTCAAGGAGTTTTTATTAGTACTAACCATGTACCCATGTCGGGTAAGCCTTACTTCGGTTATTCCATTACGAGAACGTCTAACCTCGCACTGGGAGTGGAGAGATGGCGAGAGTAATGTGTACCCTCGGGGCTAGAATTGGGCCGGGTTCGAGGAGTACTGTGCTCTCGGGTGGCGATGGACACGTTCTGGTTTTGGATTATTCGGGTAAGAGTTGATATATGTTAGATTCGGTTCTACATATGTCGTGTGGTTAGGAATCCCCAGCTGGGTAAATGAAGCGGTTCGAATCGTCGTTGCTCCACGAGAAAGGAGTCTTGACCTTGCACCAACATCGTAGCAACAACTGGAACATGGTTACTGTTGGACTTGAGATGGGAAAGAGGTGAATAACAAGTGTGATGATTATATTTATGATTGAGATAGATACAGGTGCAAAAGTTAGCTATAATTAGGCTATACTAAAACTTGAGCAAAAACTTAATTAAAAGTTTGAAAGCAAGGATGCACTGGTAGTAAGCTTTTCTGCAAAACTTCTCTTTTCTAGCTTCACTACTTCCCTTAAGCCAGCATATCCTTGGAGTCTTTCCTTTTCGTCGGGTAAGTCTTGCGGAGTACAATTGAGTACTCAGGGTTTGTTAACCCCTGTTGCAGGTACTGACGGGTACTGTTAACCGAGGTCATGTCGGTGGGCTCGATATGATCTGGTTGTCCTCTCCTGACTTAGGTGCTTTACCTAAGTTGTCTTCTGTAGTTCTACTCGACTTCCGCAATACAAGTTAAGTTTGTAAAAAGTTAACTTAATCATGATTTATAAATTCATTGTTATTATTCTTCCGCACTCTGATGTAAAGTTTTGTTACAAATGTTGTAATGTTGCAGTTACTCCTTTGTTGATCCTGGTATGAGTTGTTAAAAGTAGTTCAATCGGGGCCTGTGAGGGCACCCGGCAGATCTTCTTAGGTTATCTGGTGTACATGCATAGCCGTCAGAGGTCTTAGGGACAATGACAGGTGCATGTGGGCCATATAATTTAGGAGGTTCTGTGACAGGTGGTATCAGAGCTCATACAATGGATCAGCTACAACATTACATTTGAAAACTTCAAAATGAATTTACAATATAAAAGTTTTTGAGGATAACAAGTTAAAAATGGACTTCTATCTATCTTCTTGCTTGATGGAAGACTTCATGAGGATTTTCCGATGGCTCAAGTACAAGGGCTTCAAGAAGTTCGTCAACTCATCTTTGGAAGGTCAAGTAAAGAGTCAACTTCACCGATAAAGCTCTACCGAAGTATATCTCAATAGTCCGTCTTGGCTAGTGAAGATAGTGTATAAATAAAGCCCTATAATCTACTAACATGTTGAAGATGAAGCACTCCTGACGTTGAGAAGACGTATAGGACGAGCATATCTTATGTCATGCATAAAATGATAATAAAATAATGATTACAATTTTTCTCCTTATATTCGAGGAGCAGTTATTATTCGTTATAACTGTTCTATTGATGAATCTCGTCCTGTACCAGGTTCTATTAGTCCTTTGATGATCACTGCTCCACAAGTTCCTAATTCTTGGGGAACTTCTGGATGCACTTTATTTACCATGTTGACTCAATGTAAAACCTGGGACTACTCCTTGCATTGACTTCTCAATGTATGCATGTGTCATGTTTTGATTTCTTCCATCCTGACACATGCTATTACTTTGATATTGATCACTTACATGTGTTTGACGAGAGTTACTTTAGTTGTGCTTTATAGTGGTGCCTCGACCCGTGACTATGGTGCTGCGTTAAACCTAGAATACTCTGTGATTCATGACCACACGAGTTCCACCAGAATATGCACTGGTACCGTAGTCGGTGCTCCTGAACCATTATAGTTCACAATTAATGTGTTTTCACTCGTTGGACATTCGTCGGAGAATTCTAACCTCTCCAGATCCTTTGTTATTATAACCAATCTCTGATCTTGGTTATAATACTGACATTGTTAAATGAGTTACTGCAGTTGTGCCCTATGCTGGTACCATGATCAGTGACAATGGAATAGCGTTGTATCCTAGAGTTTCTTGTGACTTGCTACCATAAGAAAATACGGGACACTCGCTGTTATCAAGGTCTATGATCATGATTCCTTATAGTCCACAATTAGGGTGTTTTCATTCTCTGGACACTCCTTAGGGATTCAAAGTTGTCATTTTGTGCTCCTTAGACGCCTTATGATTGTGACCGACTTCTGATCTCGGTACATTCTTAATATTGTGAGACGAGGGTTATCGCTGTTGTGCCCTATAGTGGTGCCACGTTCCGTGACCACGGTGCCGCGTCGGAACCTAGGGTCTCTTGTGTGTCCGGGTCACACAGGTTTCTGCTGGGTGCGCGCAGGTATCGAGGTCTGTGGTCGTGATCCATTATAGTCTCATGACTAATATGCCCTCACTATTTGCAATATGTCTTGGGATTCATGCCCAACTTCTTTTGAATCATCTTCATTCTTGATGTTGGAACCATTATCAAATCGCGGTTGTAATCTTGATTTCTTCTGTGAATATTTTCGTTTCAACAGAAGACCCTACTTTCTTGAAAGTTGCTCCAATTGTGCACTATAGTAGTACCATGATCAGTAACAGTGGTATAGCAAGTATCCTGAAAATCCCTATGGTTGATCACTGTACGGGAATACGGGGTATTTACTATAGCAAGGTCTATGACCATGATTCATTATAGGCCGCAGTTGACATGCTTTCGATTCTCTTGGAATATCTTTTTGGAATAATCCATGTCTTCGGGATTTCTCTAAATACCTTGTTAATTACAACCATCGTTATGAAATTGGTTGTAATTCTTGAACCAATCCTTGTTACTTTGTGAACTTTCTTAAGGTTAATGTGCTTGACACATTTCCTTTTCCCTGATGTAACCCCACGGGTGATGTCGTTCCCTAAATCTCGGGACGAGATTTCTTTAAGGGGGGTAGGCTGTAACATCCCAGATGTTAAGAAACAATTAAAACTTGATTATGAAGCATCATCAAGCATAAACATCAAATGACATGCCATAAATGCATTCATGTTGCACAAGTTATTTTAGTTATGTGGCATATGTTGCATGAGTTACATGTGTTGCTTGAGCAATGTTTCCCATGTAAGGTTGATATGTTGCACATGTTTCAAATACCTTGTTTATGTTGCAAGGAAATGTTTCAAGTATAGTTTTAGAATGTTTCATGTTTCATATACATGTTTCAATAGTAATTTGATATATTGTTTTTACTAGTATGATTAATATGTTAATAATGCCATGTTTCTTATCACATGAAATAATGTTTTAGTGTTAAATAATTAATCATGTTTTAGTTAAAAAGAATAATCAAATGAATTCAAAAACCCTGAAATCCAGAACCCTGTTTACCCCTTTTGAAATAATTAAAAATCTAAGAAAAATTTGGGAAAAAGTTTAAAACCAAGTTTGTAGAACTTTTCAAGGGCTACAACTTTGGTGTTTTGAGTTTTCAAAGTTTCAATGCAAAATTTTGAATAAATTTGAAAAGATGCAAATCCCAAATTTGAATTTCAACTCAATTTCAAAAACTAGGCATAATTGGGTGATTACCCAATTATGAAAGCTGTAGATCTTCAAAAGTTATACGATTTATCTTTTTATAGATTTTCAAGTTTTATTAAAAAAATTAAAGTAATTTTGAATTTTCTGAAATCCTAAAAGTGTTCTCATTTGAATTTGATTTCAAATTTTAAAAACTATTCAAAATCTGAGTTTGGTCCAAAAAGCAAAGTTGGAGATCTTGAGAAGTTGAACAACTTTTGTTTTTGGAGATTTTGATGTTGCTATGCAAATTTGGGAGTAATTTGATGAAAACATAAAAAGGAGAAATGTGGTGGTATTGCTACAGTAGTCCGGCCATCCCCTGCTTGCCACCGAGCTGTTTGTTGCGTCACCGGCGTGGCCCGTTTGGTCGCCTCCATGCTGCTTCTCGTAGTCGTCCTCGTGTCCGTGCTCTCGAAGATGCTACCGAAGCCACGACGTCGTCCTCGCCCTTTTAAATGCAACGTAGGCGGCCGCCGTATTCTTTTTCCTTTCTTCTGCTCCGTTTCCGGCAACCGCAAGCGCCGGCGAAATTAGCCGCAGCCGCTTCACTACCGTTCTCCAGCTCACGTTCATAGCTTCACAACCTTCTCACGCACCTCCCTGAGCCGCCCGTTCCATCCATCTTTGCCGGAGTTGGTCAGTCCTCGCGGTCGGACGGAGCGCCACCGCGAGCGCTTCACCATGGTCGACAGAGCGGGTGCTCTGCCATGGCGCAATTTTCTTGCCTTTTTTTTAACTGATCGGTGATTTCAGGTTGCCTTGACCCGCTTGCCTCCTCTGTGAATCAGTTTCGTCAGAGGAGCAGTGGATCGTCGGGAACGCCGTCGCCACGGTCGCCGTGAACTTGAACACCCCTGCGCACGTGGCCAACCACCTTGCCGAGCTTCACGACCTTGACCAGCCCATCCTACATGTTTCTGGTAAGGCCCTGCTGCTCACATGGTAGATGGTTGAGTGTTTTGAGCTCTAGGTTCGCTAGAACGCATTCGCCGCCGCCGGCGAACTAGGCATAGATGATGTTTCCATGGCCGGCATGTGTAAACGCAGTAGCGGTTGATTAAGGGTTATAGCATGTCGTAACTAGCCTTACGTATGGTGGAAAGGTAACGATTGAGGCGCCGGACTAGGCGGTTTCACCGACGCCGGGGTTGCCGCGGCCAGACCCGCCGCGGTGCATGGCCACACCTCTATGCTGCACCATTTGTGGTGTTTTGTACATCTATCGACTGCGCTTTGCTCGTGTAGCGTTACGGTGGTGGTGGTGGAGGCCGGGAAGGTCCGAACTCACCGGCGTTTGGCCGGAGATGTCGCGGCCTCTGCTAGCTCCGGCCAAGGACTTGGAAAAACAGGAATTCGATTTATGTTAGGGGCCTTCTTGCAAAGTCACTGACTCAGGTGAATAGTCTTTGTGTACTGCGGGTTAATTTCTGTTAACTTAGGTGCTCCTTTGTAAAACCGCCAAGCCACACCAGGCTGGGCCGCATTGGGCCGGCCTGCCGCACTGCTGGGCCGCGCGCGCCTCCGCGCCTGGGCCGGCCTGCGCTCCACCGCGTCGTGTTTGGGCCGCTTCGTCTGGGTGGGCCGAACCGTGTTGGGTCGCTTTGAGCCCAAAGTAGTTCTTTTCCTTTTTTCTATGTTTTAGTCTTTTCTGAAAATACTAAATAGTAACAATCTTTGTTTATTTTGTTGTGAATTGTTTAGAGCTCCAAAAATATTCAAAAATTTCTGTGTAGTCTCTCTGTAATGTAAAATATTTAGGAAAAATATTAAATTCTAATTTTGATTACTTTTTTGTAGGTTAATTTAATTAGCTCCATTAATTAATAAATGCTTATTCCATGAATTTTAGTGAGTCAAATAAGTATCCAAAAATCTTAAAATTTTGTTAGTATGCTTTGCATGGTAAGATATACCTTCACAAAAATATTGGTACTGTTTTGATAACTTTTAATTATATACTTTATTTCATGCCTTTTATTTATTATTTAATAAATGCTTAGATGATTACAATAAATCATAATTTAGGGTTTGTGTGACTTTTGGATTGATTGTTGACCTTGGATCATTAACATGTGATGATCCATGGTATCTTATTGAATTGCTTGAGCTCATGATTAACTTGTTAACTATGATTTGTTAATGTTAATTAATGTGTTTAACATAGATCATTAATGGTTAATGATTTCTTGTGTAAGTAATAAGTGTTCTTGTGATAGACTTGTTATTAGATGCAACCTCTTGGGTAAAAACAAAGTTACGGTTAGTTAACTTTTAAATTAACCTTGTTAGCTTGCAACTGTACCGCGAAGGAAAGTTGTACTCAAGTAGATAACTAATGTTTATCCTTTCTAAATGTCCCTTTTATACTATGCCTTGTTCATCATCACGCATCATGGCATGCATTCCATCATATTAAGCACCGCATCATTTATCTACGTGTAGTGCTTACGAGAGTGAGAAGGTTCATGATGAACAAGTGTTGACGAGATTGATGTCGATCAAGCTTCGGAAAAGGTGATCCACCCGTGATATTGGCGTTAAACTTAACTTCTACGAGAACTAACCACCGCTGCAACGCAGGCAAGCCCCGGACATATAACCACTCTTCTATTTTATAAATGCTTTATTACACTTAGAGTCTAGTGTAATGTGCATTATGTTAGTAGGAGTTGGTTGATACCGTTACTGCATGATTACCTTGATCTACATTTATATCCAGATGATATCCCACAAGTATATGTAGGTCGATCTCTTATGCTTAGTAATGCTTAGACTTCGGTAGGAGTCGAATAATATTTCTTTGATCACCAGAACAAGTTTATTACTTGCTTCTCCTGACCTAATGACAGGTCATGAGAGCATGTGAAATGAATATGAGAATGAACTTGAGACCGGACGGGGCATGGGAATCGTCTTTGGTGGTTGGTCCCGTCTGTGTCGGTTAAGGACCGTTCGTTGTTGGCCCTCGAGTCAAGGAGTTTTTATTAGTACTAACCATGTACCCATGTCGGGTAAGCCTTACTTCGGTTATTCCATTACGAGAACGTCTAACCTCGCACTGGGAGTGGAGAGATGGCGAGAGTAATGTGTACCCTCGGGGCTAGAATTGGGCCGGGTTCGAGGAGTACTGTGCTCTCGGGTGGCGATGGACACGTTCTGGTTTTGGATTATTCGGGTAAGAGTTGATATATGTTAGATTCGGTTCTACATATGTCGTGTGGTTAGGAATCCCCAGCTGGGTAAATGAAGCGGTTCGAATCGTCGTTGCTCCACGAGAAAGGAGTCTTGACCTTGCACCAACATCGTAGCAACAACTGGAACATGGTTACTGTTGGACTTGAGATGGGAAAGAGGTGAATAACAAGTGTGATGATTATATTTATGATTGAGATAGATACAGGTGCAAAAGTTAGCTATAATTAGGCTATACTAAAACTTGAGCAAAAACTTAATTAAAAGTTTGAAAGCAAGGATGCACTGGTAGTAAGCTTTTCTGCAAAACTTCTCTTTTCTAGCTTCACTACTTCCCTTAAGCCAGCATATCCTTGGAGTCTTTCCTTTTCGTCGGGTAAGTCTTGCGGAGTACAATTGAGTACTCAGGGTTTGTTAACCCCTGTTGCAGGTACTGACGGGTACTGTTAACCGAGGTCATGTCGGTGGGCTCGATATGATCTGGTTGTCCTCTCCTGACTTAGGTGCTTTACCTAAGTTGTCTTCTGTAGTTCTACTCGACTTCCGCAATACAAGTTAAGTTTGTAAAAAGTTAACTTAATCATGATTTATAAATTCATTGTTATTATTCTTCCGCACTCTGATGTAAAGTTTTGTTACAAATGTTGTAATGTTGCAGTTACTCCTTTGTTGATCCTGGTATGAGTTGTTAAAAGTAGTTCAATCGGGGCCTGTGAGGGCACCCGGCAGATCTTCTTAGGTTATCTGGTGTACATGCATAGCCGTCAGAGGTCTTAGGGACAATGACAGGTGCATGTGGGCCATATAATTTAGGAGGTTCTGTGACACCGGACGCGTCCGGTCACCCTGACCGGAGCGTCCGGTCAACGCGATTTGAACTGAGTCGCGCGGTAACGGCTAGCTGCGTACCCCTTCGTTATAAATAGATGGTGGCCGGGGTTTGAGGGTAACTCTTGCACATTTTGAGACCTAGAGACATACTTTGAGCTAGAGAACAACCCCTCCACTCATCTCTTTGATTGATTGCACATCTTGAGTGAGATTGAGTGAGATTCAAGTGCATTGCTTGAGAGTTGCATTCTAGAGGCACTTGATCTTCGAGTTGCTGCGAATTTCTTGTTACTCTTCTGTGTTTCCCGACACGGTAGACGGCTTGGAGCAGCGGAGGTGATTGAGCTCGCAATTGGAGATTGTTGGAGCCTTCACCAAGTGTTGTAAGGGGTTCTTGATCCTTCCCCGCGGGAGTTCACGAATTGGATACTCTAGTGGAGCTCGTGGCTTGGAGGATCCCCATCTTGTGTGTGGTTGTGCGGTGCCCGCCGAGGGCTCGACTCTTGATAGTCGATTAGCTCGCGAACCGACAAGTGGGTGTATCGCCACAACGAGGAGTAGCTTGCCGGGAAGCAAGTGAACCTCGGGATAAAATCTTGTGTCATTCTCTTCCCGAGGATTTCTCTTGTGTGATTGATTGATTGGTACTTCACATCTCTACACGGCGGTATATTCACTCGAAGCTCTTCTCTCGTATTACTTCTTGTATCTAGCCTGTTGTTGTGTTTAGTGGATAGCCTTGTACTAGACTTGTATAGGTGGCTTGCTTAATTAGTTAGTGCTAGTGCATTTTGCGCCGCCACCTTTTATACTAACTTGTGGTTAAGTTATTTGTGTAGAAGTTTTTATTAGGCTATTCACCCCCCCCCTCTAGCCTATTTGGACCTTACAAGTGGTATCGGAGCCGAGGCACCGTTTATTTAAGGCTTAACAACCTACGGTGAAAAAAAATGGCTCAATTAAGCTTGCACATCAACAACACCAAGAAGGCACCTCACTTTAATGGGACAAATTATGCATATTGGAAGGTTAAGATGACCGCACACCTCAAGTCAATCAATAGAGAAGTGTGGAAGGTCACCGAAACAAAATTTGAGGTTGCTAAGAAGCTCCAATGCAATGACATTGCCATTAGTGCTCTTCATGAGGCACTAGATGACAAGACATTTGAGCAAGTGAAGAACTTAGAAGTTGCACATGATGCTTGGGCCAAGCTAGAAGAAACATTTGAGGGCACCGAAGGCACAAAGACCGCCAAAGCATATATCTTGCAAGAAAAGTTCTCTAGTTTCAAGATGCAAGAAGATGAGAGTGTGCCGGAGATGTTTCATAGGTTGCAAGTGATTGTAAATGAGCTCAAGGCTCTTGGAGAAGAAGTGAAAGACAATCAATTCTCTATGAAGTTCTTGAGAAGCCTACCTAAGAGATTTGACACATTGATCACCGTGCTAGTGAGGACTACATTGAAGGATTCAACTCCTCAACAAATATTTCAAGAAGTGATGACCGATGATTCATATAGAGAAGATGATGAGAAGGATGAGTTAGTCAAGAAGAAGAAGAAGGAAAATGAGAAGAAAGATGATGAGAAGAAGAAGAGTGTGGCATTCAAAGCCACCACATCCAAGGGCAAATCCAAGATCGAATCATCAAGTGAGGAAGACTCAAGCTCTTGTGATAGTGATGACATTGATGAGAAGATGGCTCTCTTTGTCAAGCAATTTGGCAAATTCATGAAGAAGAAGGGCTATCGTGCAAGAAGGAGGAAGAACTCATCCAAGAAGAATGAGCATACCATGAGATGTTTTAGATGCCATAGCAAGGACCATCTCATTGCAAAGTGTCCTTATGATAGTGATGATGAAGATGCTATCAAGAAGGAGAGGAAGAAGCAAAAGAAGAAGCAAGAAAAGAAGGAGAGCTCTCATAAGAAGAAGAATGATTCTCATGTTGCTACATGGGATAGTGATGATTCCTCAAGTGATAATGAGGATGACAACAAAAGCAAGAAGAAGGGACATGCTAGCATTGCTATTCAAGAGAAGGTCTCCCTCTTTGACACTCCATCGTGCTTCATGGCTAAGGCCGCTAAGGTATCATCCGATGATGAGAGTGATCATGATAATGCTAGTGATAGTGATAGTGATGAAGAAGAATTCACTAAAGATGAACTAATCACTATGCTAGAAGATTGCACTCAACATTATAAAGAATCTAGAAAGGAATGCAAGGGCTTGCTTAAGGAAAAGAAAAATCTTATGCAAGAACTTGATGAGCTTAGAGCATCTTATGAGAGTCTAAAGGTAGACCATAAGAAGCTTCAAAAGTCTCACACTAAGCTTGAAGAAGCTCATTCCTCTCTAGTTGAAAAATGTGAAAACATGCCAACTAATGTTGAGAAAGCTAAAACTTGCAACATAGGCATATCATGTGATATAATTGATGAACCTTTTCATAAGCCTATTGTTGTTGCTCCTACTAACCCTTCATGTAGCTCATCTACATCATCCTCATCTAGTAGTGATGGTTTCACTTGTGATTCCACACTAATAGTTGAGAATGAAAATCTCAAGAAGGAGGTAAAAGAGCTCAATCACACCTTAGCTAAGGCTTATGGTGGTGAGGACCGCTTGCTTATGTGCTTGGGTAGCCAAAGGGCTTCTCTCTATAAAGAGGGATTGGGCTATAACCCCAAGAAAGGCAAGGCCGCTTTTGCTCCTCACAAGACTCGTTTTGTAAAGAACAATGGTAGCTATTGCAAAAGTTGCAAGCAAGTTGGTCACATAGAGCGACATTGCATGAACAAGAAATCCAATGCTAATGTATCCTCAATTAAGTTTAATTCTTTCTATATACTTACCAAGGGTACAAATGGTGTTCATGCTAAGTTCATTGGTGCACCATGGATGGGCTCAAAGAAGAAAGCCATTTGGGTACCAAAGAGCTTAGCCACTAACCTTGGAGGACCCAAACAAGTTTGGGTACCTAAAAAGAATTGATCTTATCTTGTAGGTCAATTACAAAGCCGGAGGAAGGCATTGGGTGCTTGATAGTGGGTGCACTCAACATATGACCGGGGATTCTTGTATGTTCAAATCAATTGATACAAGTCAAAATGGTGGTTTTGATGCTATCACTTTCGGCAACAACAAGAAAGGCAAGGTCAAGGGGCTTGGTAAAATTGCTATCTCAAATGACATGAGCATATCTAATGTGTTGCTAGTTGAGAGCTTGGATTTCAATCTTTTGTCGGTTGCACAACTTTGTGATCTTGGCTTCAAGTGCATATTTGGTAGTGATGATGTTGAAGTCATAAGTGTTGATGGATCAAACTTGATATTCAAAGGATTTAGACATGGTAGCTTATACTTGGTTGACTTCAATGATAGTGAGACACAATTGACATCATGCTTTCTTAGCAAATCTAGTATGGGATGGTTGTGGCATAGAAGGCTTGGTCATGTTGGAATGAAACAATTGAACAAACTTTTGAGGCATGACTTAGTTAGAGGCTTGAAGGATGTCACCTTTGAGAAGGATAAACCTTGTAGTGCTTGTCAAGCCGGCAAACAAGTTGGAAATAAACATCCTAGTAAGAGTGAAATGAGTACATAAAGGCATTTGAGCTATTGCACATGGACTTGTTTGGGCCAACAACATATACTAGCATTGGTGGCAACAAGTATGGCTTTGTGATAGTGGATGACTACACAAGATACACTTGGGTGTTCTTTCTCTATGACAAGAGTGATGTTTATGATCTATTCAAGTCTTTTGTCAAAAGAGTGCAAAATGAATTTGAAATCACCATCAAGAAGATTAGAAGTGACAATGGTAGTGAGTTTAAGAACACAAGAATTGAGGAATTGTGTGATGATCTTGGTATTGGACATCAATTCTCTCCAACCTACACTCCTCAATCCAATGGTGTAGTTGAAAGAAAGAATAGAACTTTGATTGACATGGCTAGATCAATGCTTAGTGAATACAATGTGAGTCATTCATTTTGGAGTGAAGCTATCAACACGGCTTGCTATTGTAGCAACCGTCTTTATTGCCATGGGAAGCTTGGGAAGACACCATATGAGCTATTGAATGGAAGAAAGCCCAACATTGCATACTTTAGAGTGTTTGGTTGCAAATGCTATATTCTTAAGAAAGGCACTAGATTGAGCAAGTTTGAAAAGAAATGTGATGAAGGGTTCTTACTTGGTTATTCTACCACAAGCAAAGCATATAGAGTTTGGAATCTCACAAATGGCATCTTGGAAGAAGTTCATGATGTTGAGTTTGATGAAACCCAAGGATCTCAAAATGAAGCTCAAAACCTTGATGATGTGAGAGGAGATCAATTGTCAAATGCAATGAAGAACATGGACATTGGTGACATAAGGCCGAGGCAAGTTGATGATGATGATATTCATGTGATCAACCAAAGTGTGCAAATTGATACAAATCAAGCAAGCTCAAGTGGTACTCATGATGAAGCTCAAGTTCAAGGTCAAGCAAGTGGAAGCAATCAACTCCCAATACTCCAACCTACTAGCATTGCAAGAGATCATCCATTGGATCAAATCATTGGTGGAATTCAAAGTGGTGTTCAAACTAGATCAAGGCTAGCATCCTTTTGTGAGCACTACTCATTTGTGTCACTTGAAGAACCAAAGAAGATAGAAGATGCATTGAAGGATTCCGATTGGGTAAATGCTATGCATGAAGAACTAAACAACTTCACTAGAAATCAAGTTTGGGAACTTGTTGAAAGGCCGAAGAACTACAATGTGATTGGTACTAAGTGGGTCTTTAGAAACAAGCAAGATCAAGATGGCATGGTTGTGAGAAACAAAGCAAGATTAGTAGCACAAGGATACACTCAAGTTGAGGGTCTTGACTTTGGAGAAACATATGCACCGGTTGCAAGATTGGAGGCAATTAGAATCTTATTAGCATATGCTTGTGCACACAACATCAAGCTCTATCAAATGGATGTTAAGAGTGCATTTCTCAATGGCTACATCAATGAAGAAGTTTATGTTGAGCAACCTCCCGGTTTTGAAGATGACAAGAAGCCCAACCATGTTTACAAGCTCAGGAAGGCATTGTATGGTTTGAAGCAAGCACCTAGAGCATGGTATGAGAGATTGAGGGACTTTCTTCTCTCTAAAGGGTTCAAGATGGGAAAGGTTGACACCACTCTCTTCACCAAGAAGCTTGGAAATGACTTGTTTGTATTGCAAATCTATGTGGATGACATTATCTTTGGATCAACCAATCAAGACTTTTGTGAAGAATTTGGAAATATGATGGCAAAAGAGTTTGAGATGTCTATGATTGGAGAGCTTAGTTACTTTCTTGGACTTCAAATCAAGCAAATGAAGAATGGCACTTTTGTAAGTCAAGGGAAGTACATCAAGGACATGATCAAGAAGTTTGGATTGCAAGATGCTAAGCCAATGAGTACACCAATGGGCACAAATGATCAATTGGGTAATGATGCAAGTGGTAACATGGTAGATCAAAAGCAATACCGGTCTATGATTGGAAGTTTGCTCTATGTCACCGCTTCTAGGCCGGATGTGATATTTAGTGTGTGCAAGTGTGCAAGATATCAAGCTTCACCTAGAGAAAGTCACTTGAAAGCAACAAAGAGGATATTGAGATATCTTAAGGGCACTCATGATGTTGGATTATGGTTTCCAAAGGGGTCTAATTTTGAGTTGATTGGATATTCGGACTCCGACTATGGTGGATGCAAGATTGATAGAATGAGCACAAGTGGCACTTGTCAATTGCTTGGAAGGTCTCTTGTTTCATGGTCATCAAAGAAACAAAATAGTGTTGCACTATCTACCGCCGAGGCCGAATACATTAGTGCCGGTAGTTGTTATGCACAATTGCTTTGGATGAAAGCAACCTTGAATGATTTTGGAATCAAGTTCAAGAATGTGCCTTTGTTTTGTTACAATGAAAGTGCAATCAAGATGACACAAAATCCAGTTCAACATTCAAGAACGAAGCACATTGACATAAGGCATCACTTCATAAGAGACCATCAACAAAAGGGTGATATTAGCATTAAGAGCATTGGCACCGAAGATCAACTAGCCGATATCTTTACAAAGCCACTTGATGAGAAAAGATTTTACAAGTTGAAGAATGAATTGAACATACTTGACTTCTCCAACTTGAAATGAGTGCACCCCCACATTCTTATATGACATGCCTCTCCTCCGACATAGCAAGGTAAAGTTGTTTGGCATATCATCCATACTTTGCTAAGGATATGTTTAGAACATATAGACATATTTGCATGACAAATAGGCTCATTCATGAAAATCAAATGAGTTTAATGTATATATGGTACCACTATTGCTTCTATGTTTGATTGATCTAGTGGTAGCATATGACATGTTTGTGGGCTTGCAAACCTAGTGTTGAATCTAGAAAATGAGCTCATAATGTGTAATTCAACATGGTCAAGATAACCCTTATACTTTATGAGGTGTGAAGAAGCCTGTCCTTGGATCAAACCGAATTACATATTCTAGGCAAGTGATCTAGATTGAACCATAATTTGGACTCCCTCATAATTGATTGACTTAACTCTCACTAAAATTGGTACCTTTTTGGTGATTGTTGACAAAGGGGGAGAGAAAAGTCACAAAGATAGAAAAGTCACAAAGATAAAGTTAAGGGGGAGAGAAAGTTAAGGGGGGAGAGAAAAGTTACTAAAGGGAAGATAAAGCATAAGATAAGACTTTGGAAAGGGATCAATTAAAAATTTGAGCACACAAGTAGGGGGAGCAAGCTCATGAATTATTTGTTGCATTTGTATGTGCATTAACATGATGAATTGTTGCATTGCAAAGCTTAAATTCTTATTCATGTTTGTTTGGTGATTGCTAGAACTAGAACTTGAATGATGTTTTGTTAAGAGTAGCGTCACAAGTGGTATCTAGACACTCTTTGCTTATAATGTTGATCTCACGGGGTACTTTAGTGTTTGTGATCTTTACAAGTGATGTTTTACAAGTGGTGTCTAGCTACATCGATGCTAAGGATGGTATATAAAGACAACTCCGATTGGTATCACGCTTCAAAGGTCCATTCTATATACCTTAGCATCAATTTGATAGTAGTTACTCTCCCAAAATTCAAATCCATACATATGTGCACAATTGATCCAAACTCATGGAAGCACATATGTAGGGGGAGCTAATACTATCGAAATTGAAAATTGATTTCATTTCATATCTTTGTGATGGTTGTCATCAATTACCAAAAAGGGGGAGATTGAAAGCCCAAGTTTGGTTTTGGTAATTAATGACACCAAGTTGCTAATGCTATTGTATCAAGTGTGATTAAGCTAGGCATAAGCAACATGTGATGGAGGTGGAAATGGCATGGAGAGATGGCCACAAGACCACATGATTTGGTGCATGAAATGATGAGCAAGATCATGATGGAGACGCACATAATATGATGAACATGATGATCAAGTGGAAGCAAAGGATCTAAGAGCGCAAGGCAAAGGTATAACCATAGGGTTTTCCTTTTGCCGGTCAAAGATGAGTAGAGAAGTGATTGACCGGGTTTAGGATACATAGCCGACTATCAAGAGGGGCAATCACGGTTAGCTCGGGAATCAAGTGCCACTAGATCATTGTCTTGAGCATATGCATTTAGGATCTAGTAAAGAGCTAACATAACGCCTTGGAAAATGTTTGTGAAATGCTAACACACAGGCACATGATGGTGTACACTTGGTGGTGTTAGCACATTTGCGAAGGCGGTGGAGTTTAAGCGGTGGAGTTTAAGCGGGATTCGGCGCTTTTTGGAGAAGTAAAACGCCTATTTTCTATTGCGCCGAAAGTTGGAAAAGAAACGGAGGCGAACGGAGGTCACTGCGTGCACCGGACGCTGCACCGGACGCTGCACCGGACGCGGGGCGCGTCCGGTCAGTTCATCGCGGCACGGGTGCTGCTAGGGTTTGTGACCGGACGCGGGTCTGGCCTGACCAGCGCGTCCGGTCAGTTCAACCGGGCGAAAACGTTAAACGCGTGACCGGCGCGTCCGGTGCCCCACGGGACCGGAGCGTCCGGTCAAGTGTCCAGAGAAGCCGAGCGTAGCGAAGCGCGATCGGACGCGGCTGGCGCGTCCGGTCACGTACGACCGGACGCGTCCGGTCGCGTTGGGTGCTTACTGGAACGCGACCGGACGCTGGCACTGTCGCGTCCGGTCGATCGAAGGAGCGCGTCCGGTCAACGGTAACGGCTAGTTCGGACGAGCACTGTTCACGGTTGTCATTTAGTGACCGGACGCGTCCGGTCACCCTGACCGGAGCGTCCGGTCAACGCGATTTGAACTGAGTCGCGCGGTAACGGCTAGCTGCGTACCCCTTCGTTATAAATAGATGGTGGCCGGGGTTTGAGGGCAACTCTTGCACATTTTGAGACCTAGAGACATACTTTGAGCTAGAGAACAACCCCTCCACTCATCTCTTTGATTGATTGCACATCTTGAGTGAGATTGAGTGAGATTCAAGTGCATTGCTTGAGAGTTGCATTCTAGAGGCACTTGATCTTCGAGTTGCTGCGGATTTCTTGTTACTCTTCCGTGTTTCCCGACACGGTAGATGGCTTGGAGCAGCGGAGGTGATTGAGCTCGCAATTGGAGATTGTTGGAGCCTTCACCAAGTGTTGTAAGGGGTTCTTGATCCTTCCGCGCGGGAGTTCACGAATTGGATACTCTAGTGGAGCTCGTGGCTTGGAGGATCCCCATCTTGTGTGCGGTTGTGCGGTGCCCGCCGAGGGCTCGACTCTTGATAGTCGATTAGCTCGCGAACCGACAAGTGGGTGTATCGCCACAACGAGGAGTAGCTTGCCGGGAAGCAAGTGAACCTCGGGATAAAATCTTGTGTCATTCTCTTCCCGAGGATTTCTCTTGTGTGATTGATTGATTGGTACTTCACATCTCTACACGGCGGTATATTCACTCGAAGCTCTTCTCTCGTATTACTTCTTGTATCTAGCCTGTTGTTGTTGTGTTTAGTGGATAGCCTTGTACTAGACTTGTATAGGTGGCTTGCTTAATTAGTTAGTGCTAGTGCATTTTGCGCCGCCACCTTTTATACTAACTTGTGGTTAAGTTATTTGTGTAGAAGTTTTTATTAGGCTATTCACCCCCCCTCTAGCCTATTTGGACCTTACAAGCGTGGGCTATAGATTTTTAGTGGTGGAATATGGAGTGCCCGACATGAGAGTTGGCGCAGTGATTGAGTTCAGAGATGCAACATTCTTCGAGAATGAATTCCCTATGAGAGGGAACGTACCGAGCACATCTAGTCAGGGACCTCCTGATGCTCCCGATACTTTTGTGCCAATAGAATGTTCTGAACAACCCATTACACAAAATCCTGAGGAGGAAAATGATGGGGTCACTCGAAAGAGTAAGAGACCTAGGATTGTAAAATCCTTTGGTGATGAATTTACCATATACCTCGTGGATGACACTCCAATGACCATTATAGAGGCATTTTCCTCTCCTGACGCTGACTATTGGAAGGAAGCGTTATGGAGTGAGATGGATTCAATTATGTCTAATGGAACTTGGGAAGTGGTTGATCGTCCTTACGGGTGTAAACCTGTTGGATGCAAATGGGTGTTTAGGAAAAAGCTTAGGCCTGATGGTTCAATTGAAAAGTACAAGGCAAGGCTTGTGGCTAAGGGTTATACGCAAAAGGAAGGCGAGGACTTCTTTGATACTTACTCACTGGTGGCCTGACTAACTACAATCAGAGTGCTACTTGCCCTGGCTGTGTCTCATGGTCTTCTCGTTCATCAGATGGACGTAAAGACGGCTTTCCTAAATGGAGAGTTAGATGAAGAGATCTACATGGATCAACCTGATGGTTTCATAGTAGAAGGTCAAAAGGGCAAGGTGTGTAAACTATTGAAGTCTCTGTATGGCCTAAAACAAGCCCCTAAACAATGGCATGAAAAGTTTGATAAGACCATGACATCAGCATGCTTTGTTGCCAATGAGGCTGATAAATGTGTCTACTACCGCTTTGGTGGGGGAGAAGGAGTGATCCTGTGCCTATATGTGGATGACATCCTAATATTTGACACGAACCTCAATGTGATTGAGGAAGTCAAGGACTTTCTGTCCAAGAACTTTGACATGAAAGATTTGGGAGTGGCTGATGTAATCTTAAACATTAAGCTACTGAAGGGAGAAAATGGTGGGGTTACTCTCTTGCAATCCCACTATGTGAAAAAGTTTCTAAGTCGCTTTGGCTACAGTGACTGCAAACATGTGACCACTCCCTATGATTCAAGCATAATCCTGAGAAAGAACAAAAGGATCATGAGAGACCAACTGAGGTACTTCCAAATTGTTGGCTCACTAATGTACTTAGCCAGTGCAACAAGGCCTGACATCTCGTATGTTGTGAGCAAATTGAGCCAGTTTGTATCAAACCTAGGAGATGATCACTGGCGTGCTCTTGAGAGAGTAATGCGGTATTTAAAAGCAACCGCAAGCTATGGCATTCACTACACCGGGTACCCAAAGGTACTGGAGGGTTTTAGTGATGCAAATTGGATATCTGATGCTGATGAGTTAAAAGCCACCAGTGGGTATGCGTTTACCCTTGGGGTGGTGTTGTTTCCTGAAAGTCTTGCAAGTAGACCATCATCACAAGGTCAGCAATGGAAGCAAAACTTGCAGCACTAGACACTGCCACTGTTGAGGCCGAATGGCTTCGGGAACTCCTAATGGACTTGCCGGTGGTTGAAAAACCTGTGCCTGCAATTTCCATGAACTGTGATAATCAAACTGTAATAATCAAAGTGAACAGTTCTAAGGATAACCTGAAGACTACAAGGCATGTAAAGCGGCGCTTAAAGTCTGTCAGAAAATTGAGAAACTCCGGAGTAATAGCGCTGGACTATGTCCATACGTCTAAAAATTTGGCAGATCAGTTCACAAGGGGCTGTCACGTAACGTGATAGACAGTGCATCGGTCGATATGGGATTGAGACCCACTTAAAGTCTGCTATAGTGGTAACCTGCTCTATGTGATCGAAGATCCAGTGAATTAGAGTGGTGAAACAAGCTATGAGTAGACTGAGGGAAAAAGACCCTTGACAAAGGTTCCTATCTTTTAGAAATGCACTTCTTTTCCAAGCTGTAAGGTAGGATGGTATATACCTTAATGTGATCCAAGTGGTTTATTTAAGAAGGGATGTCGGCCTACAGGACATCCTAGAAGGAACACACCTATATAAGTTTGACTGTTGGTCCTAGTCTATGAGATTTGGGTGATCTCTAGATACTCATGAAAAGGCCCAGAGTTTGACTTATATGCTCCAACCGAGGAGGTGCTCTAGGCAGCCTGGTATCTGTTAAGAATTTGGGTGAACCTCTCTTCGCACAAAACTGTCAATTCAAGGCACAGTCCATTGATCAGTTGTGAGTGAGTGCAATCCCCTTTTCTAGATGGAAGTTTAACTTAACAGTCTCCATCGAAATACTGGTATATCAAACGAGCTCAGAACTAAAGGCACTAAATGTATACCTTTGACGTTTGGTGGGGATTGTTAGAGTGATTGGGCTAAGCCCATTTATTTTATCAATTAATCAAATAAACCTCAAAGGCCTACAATTAGTGCTAGGTGGAAAAGTGATTAGTACCAAATGGTTTATTCACTAACAAGGCAATCAACTTAAATAGTGAGTTGTTAGATGCTCACATAGAGAAGTTGATGAGGAGAACCTGGGAGCAACACGCGCGCGCCGCCGCCGCCGAGCCGAGCCGCGCCGCCCGCCCGCGAGGCGTGGCGTGGCGTGGGTTGGCTAGGACATGTTTTGTCTCGGTCCATCCGGGAGGCAAACCCTAGCCGCCAGCCTCTAACTCCCAACCACCCCGTCCAGGTTCATCCCCCTCGGACAAGGGTTAACGGGAAGCCGCGAGGGGCGCGAATATAAACCCTCCTGTCGGCCCGCTAGGGTTTACAACCCCGATTCCCTCTCCAGCTGCCGCTGCCATTCCGCTCTGCTTCTGAGTTTGAGCTGCTCTGCTGCATCTCCGGCCAGAGACTCTGCGCGCACAGAGCTCTCTGGTGAGCAGGCCTCCGGAACTTCTCCCGTCAAGCGTACCTGCTCGGGTAGGCGGGAAATCAAGTTTTTAGGGAGCGCTTCCCAGGCGCGACTGCTCTGGTGCCGGTGACAAGGCTAACTGCTCTGGTGCCGGTGACAAGGTTGTCTGCTCTGGTGCCGGCGACAAGGCTGTCTTCTGCTGTTGGACTCTGCAAGATGGTGCTGACGAGAACTGGTGCCGGCGACAACACTGCCACTGGCGATGGTGGCAACGACGACAATGGTGGTGGTTCACTGTCCGCGGGTACCGGTAGTACCATGCTAGGGTATAAACCGAAACCTCCTCTGTTTGTACTTCATATTATTATTGCTGCTGCAGTTCTATTGTGCACAATAAGCTGTGCTGGAAGTAGTAGCAAATATAATGCTTTTCTGTTATGCATGATTAGCAGTAGCAAATATGAAGTTGTCGCTTGCATGATACTTGTGTTAGTATTTTGCTTATCGTATTTATGGATTAATGCATGGTGTAAAATGACTAAACATCCAACACTATGATTATCAGTTTTGTCAAGGACATATGATTGAATTCTAATTTGGACCAACTTTAAACTTGCGGCATCTCCTAATAATGTGAGTTTGAGACCACTTAGAGTTAATTTGGACTCTGAACTTGGGTAGTTTAAGATAAGCTCATCGATCTCGTCGGCAGCGTGTACTGTGACTGAACTTTCCTAGTGACACCTACTAGCTAGCTTGTCACAATCTGGAATAACCAGTCGTCAACAGCCATCGTTCTACAAGACCCAAACGACACACCGGAGACTTGGACCCGGCGGCCGGCCAGTCGGCAGCATGGATCATTCGCCGACACGACGCATCAAATCATTCACGCATCAACTAGCAGGCGAAAGGATGCATAGACTACAGAACACCCAAGAAATTAGCAAGAAACCTGACTCACGGCACTGGAGCATCGTCTGGCAGCATCTTCTTCCACTTATTCCACAAGCATTTGTCATTTATCGATACTTTCTCACTAACAAGCAGCTTTGACTGGTCGACTAGTTCTATTTGAGTACATTTTCGTCTCTAATACGTAAAAGGGATGTCTAGAGACATATTACAGGTTCCAGTCTTCTCAGTGTTCTCGTTGGCCAGGAGAGATCGAGCAGCAGTCGGGAAAAAAAAAGATTAGTTAAGCAAACCCAGAAACCCAACACACTTGCCTGGAGACTCGAGTTACGACTCATTACCATATTTGTGTAGTCTAGTAAAGAAAGCTGTGCCCTTCCACTATTTTGTTTGAATGTTGTCGTATTTATCTTGCCTTATTCGTTTCGTTGAAATTTAACTTATACCGAACTGCTATATGAAAAGTATTACTGAAGTAGTGCAGCAGAACATAGCCATGTGTTGGTGTGGTTTGGAGAAATTTAGTTCAAATTTCACTCTAATCAACCCTAATGCACGTAGATTGATACAAATCCGACTACGTCCCAAGAATACCTTAGCAACAATTTTTAAGTAAAAAAATGGCGTAATCCTAACACCGCACGCCCACACATGAGGCACGTTGTACTGTACCCACACGGCGCTGTTGCACAGGAACGATGGCGACGCAACCTTTTGTTGCGAGATGCGAAAACGACAGCCACCGAACATGGTGGGGGCGTGTGAGAACATTCCATACACGCACGGGTAGAGATGGCAACGGGTACCCGAAACCCGAGTACCCGACGGGTATTACCCGATAAAGATGCGGGTATGGAATGAATTTTCTACCCGTGGGTATGTTATTGGGCAAAATCCTATACCCATCGGGTATGCGGGTACGGGTACGGGTGTATACTACCCATACCCGCATACCCGCGGGTAAGACATACCCGCAAAAATAACTAGCCAACCTCAGTTATTTTAGCGCATATAAGTCATGAATTTGGTCCATTGAGACATCCACTATATTTCTAGTAGATTGTCTTTGTTGTAATGATGCTAATAATATTTGTTAGCATGTTTGTAACTTGTTGGAAGCTTAGAATTATTTATTTTTGCATGTGACTATTTGATATTTTTAGGTAATTTTCGGGTATGTTATCGGGTACGGGTTACCCGTCGGGTGAGAATTACCCGGCGGGTACGGGTATGGAACTATTTTTTTACCCGCATGCGGGTACGGGTAACCCGACGGGTAAAATTTTACGGGTGCGGGTACGGGTACGGGTGAGCACTACCCGTCGGGTACTTACCCGTTGCCATCTTGACGCACGGGCGAAAAGGGCCATCCATCCAGTCGCGCCCTCCGACCCACATGTCAGCGGCACGAAGCCATGGCACAGTTACACTAGTACAGCTTGCACAGAAAGCACTCGCGTAATCGCGTTCGTCGGGTCAGAATCCATTCGCGCCGCCCCTGCCCGCCACCCGCGGGAGCGACGTCTCCACGCATCTGCTGCACCCGCCGCTGCCGCTGCCGCTGCCGCTGCGGGCCTTCTCCCCGCCACCCCCCACCACTCCCACTCGTCCCGCACCCGCGTTCCCCGTGGTCAACTCGCTGCCTCTCCAGCGACGACCGCGAGGGGGCCGAAATAGGCAGGCAGGCAGGCCACCCAAAAAAGCGAGCACCCTACACGCACGCACCACCTCGGCTGCCATTGCCATTGCCATTGCCATACCATGGCCACTCCATGACGCCCCGCCCCGCTGCACGCGCTCACACCCCCACCGCTCCACTCCGCTCCGCCTCACCCTCACCCTCACCCACCACCACCTCCCCATGCTTCCTCGCTGCTGCCACCGCCGCCGCTCGGGTGCCTTCTGCCTCGCCGTGCTCCTCCTGCTGCACCACCTGCACCTGCACGCGGGCGCCCAGGCCGCGCTCGCGCTCGCGCGGCAGGACGTCGCCGCGCTCCACGGCCTGCGGGCGTCCCTGGGCGTGCGCGCCAGCGACTGGCCCGACCGGGCCGACCCCTGCGCCTTCTGGTCGGGCGTCGCCTGCCGCGCCGGCCGCGTCGCGGAGCTCCGCCTCTCCGGGCTCCGCCGCACCCGCGCGGGCGCCCGGCGCGCGGCCTTCGCCGTCGACCAGCTCCGCCGGCTCACCGCGCTCGAGGCGTTCAACGCCTCGGGGTTCCCGCTCCCCGGCCGGATCCCGTCCTGGTTCGGCCGCGGCCTGCCGCCGTCGCTCGCCGTCGTCGACCTCCGCAACGCACGCGTCAATGGCGAGCTCCCGACCGATCTCGGCGTGTCCGGGAACCTGACCACCCTTGTTCTCTCCGGTAACAGCCTCTCGGGCTCCATCCCGCCGTCGCTCTTCTCAATCCCTGGTCTCCGCGTCCTCGATCTCTCCGCCAACGACCTCACCGGCCCGCTGCCCAACGTGTCCTTCTCTGCCAGCGGTGGACCTGGAGTTTTGTTCAACGCCTCGGGTAATTCCTTGTACGGCGCTATCGGTGATGCCGCTGGGTCCCTCATGAAGAGGTTCTGGGTTGTTGATGTCTCGGACAATTACTTCGATCAGGTGCTTGGAGCTGGGTTTCAGAATGGGACCGATGGTGTAGCGGATTTCAGAATGAACTGCTTGTCTGGTGCAGCAAGCCAGCGCACCCGTGGGGATTGTGAGGCGTTCTACACGAGGAACGGGGTGAGGCTAGCGTTGGACCCCAAGCCATCATCGCCATCGCCGCAGCCACAGCCACCACAGGTGCTGCTGATGCCGTCAACGAGCAAGAGAGGGGGCAAATGGAAGTTTGTATTGGCCGGGGTCCTTGGTGGTGCTGCGATTGTGGTAATACTTGGCCTTAGCGCGCTGGTGGTTTGCTTGTTGAGAAGAAGAGGAAGAAGACCGAGAGGAAGAGGAGTGGAGCAGACTGAGGAGGGCATTCGGTCTGGGCGGAGGAGTAGTAGTGTGAATCCCGTCACAATGTCACCAATGGCATCCCCCGGAGCCAGCGGTTCACCAAAGGGTCTCCCTGTTATCATAGACGAATTCACCTATGAGCAGTTGCACTATGCTGCAGGGGACTTTGGGGATGATAACCTCGTCAAGCGTGGGCACTCCGGTGACATGTACCATGGTGTCCTGGAGAGCGGCTTTCAAGTTGTCATCAAAAAGATTGATCCGAAGAGCAGTAAGAAGTGCCAGGACGAGTTGAGCTTCCTTACAAAGCATAGCCATGGGAGAATCGTTCCATTGCTGGGCCATTTGGCTAAGGATGAGGAGGAATTGCTGGTCTACAAGTACATGACAAAAGGCGACCTCACAACTGCACTGCACAAGAAGTCAGTGGAAGTTGAACAGGGTTTGCGCTCATTGGATTGGATAACGAGGCTAAAGATTGCAATTGGTGTGGCTGAGGCCTTGTGCTTCCTTCATGACGAGTGCAGTCCTCCGTTGGTTCACAGGTATGCTAAGCAATCTTCCCTTGTTTAATCATTTGCTAATGTATTCCATGAGCTGTTAGTTGGTGTATGGTAGTTTCGAAAAAATAATTTGTTGCATAAAGTATATGGCTGCTTTCAAAATTAACATGATGGAACAGGTAGTGGAAATTACGTGGAAATTACACGTAGCTAAGGTCAACAGATTCCTGCTATTTATTAAATAATTAAATTCCGCAAGAGGTGACAAGTGGGATAGTGATAGAAGGTACTTGTACATTTAAAATAATTAGTAGTTGCACATTTTGGTGGGGGTCCTCTACATGGTCCCTTGTGGTCCTGCATCAATTGGCACACCATGTATTTCCAAGAACCATAGCTTAAAGGAAAATAGCTTGTGCAGGCTTCTATTGAACCTTCATTTATATGTGAGGACATCAAATCTCAAAGTCTAAAATAAATGAACCTTGATACATTTAAGCTTAAATGCAATGGTTCCATGTCAACAGTAAATCCTAACATATTTTGGCAATGAGATAGATTGATTGTTTTGTGAAAGTGTCATGTCCCTGTCATGGTACTGAAGTTATTGTTTTTATAACATGTCTATTCATGGTATCCCCAGTCATTCTAAGAAACTCTACATTTGTAATTTTAAGTTTTGGTGTGCTTGATGGCAGTCATTTTTAATTGCAGTTTCCCATTTTGGTTGCCTTATCTTTCTATTTTATATAGTTTTGGTCATGCAATTCTGAATATCTGCAAGTTGTTCAAGTTCTTTTGATATCTTGATAACTGTTAGTGCATGCATTATTATTCCGACTTATGTCTTCGTTGTAAATGTAGAGATATCCAAGCTAGCAGTGTGCTTCTTGATGACAATTTTGAAGTGCGCCTTGGGAGTCTGGGTGAAATATGCACTCAACAAAGTGCAGGAAGCCAGAGTTTCTTCTCTCGGATTCTAAGATCATCGAGGTGAGATTTCTAAACCATCCTCTATGCTTTTATTGGCCTCAGATCTGCATGGGTGTTAGGGTGTAGAACCATTCTTGCCCCCAGAACTGATTTAATGAACATGCTCCTTTTAAAAGGAAAAAACTAGTACGTCTGATCACCTAAATGGTATTAACCTGGCAACTGCATTAGTGTGTTACCACAAAAGGCAGGCTAAGTAATTTTTGGGTCAATGCAAAAACAGACTACAACTACAAGGCTATAGTGCTATCAGGTGCATGGAACTAGAGAATGGAGACCATGTACTGCATTTTCTAACTAGAATCCAGTGTGGCTACAAAAGTTCCTCCCACCAAGAATGTGTAGCTTAATTCTTATCTAGAGAATCCTCATAATGAGTTTTTTAGTATCACACTTGCAAATTACAATATTATGTCCCTGAACCACATTGATAAGACATCTGTAAAAATTAAGAGAGTTCATGGTAGGATAATGTACTGATACTTCACCCTGGTTAAACACCTGGCCTTTTGCCTATCTTAACATATATCGGTGTTCCTGTAAGGTAGAGGTAGGTTAACTTCAACCATTTCCCCTAAGAAAATGTACTGCCAAGCAACACACCTACTCTACAAGACGTCTATTTATATGATACATGAGGGTCCTTTGCTGACAGTAGTATTTGTTTCTTTCTGGTAGGTCCCTTGACAAGAACATATCAGGTGTGTAAAGCACTCATCAGCTCTCTTTTGTTCAATATTTGCAATTTCTATATATACATTCATGCAACTAAAAGAGCTTGTGTGCAAAATAAAGTTGTGTTGTAACATTATGATATCTGCTTCTCACTTTACAGGTCCACCAGCTAGCTGCTCATACGATGTTTACTGTTTTGGGAAGGTGCTACTAGAGCTAATCACCGGAAACTTTGGTGCGAGTGGCTTAACTGACGCAGACTCAGAAGAGTGGTTAGCAAGAACATTAGGTTACGTCAATGCCAATGACAAGGAGGGTGTCTTAGGTATTGTAGATCCTACCCTTGTTGTGGATGACGACCACCTAGAGGAAGTATGGGCAGTGGCCATAGTCGCGAAGACATGCCTGAATCCAAAGCCCTCTAGGCGTCCACTCGCCCGGTACATCTTGAAAGCACTGGAGAACCCACTAAGGGTGGTGCGGGAGCAGGAAGAGCTCCAATCCAACGCATCTCATCTCAGAAGTACCCCATCTCAGGGCTCTTGGCGTTTTGCCTTCCATGGAAACAAGTACCACAGCTGGGAGGTCATGCCAACGTCGGGGCAAGCACTTGCTCGGAAAAATACAGCAAAGTCTCAGGGAAGCGAGGCAAGCAATGAGGACGAAGAGAATTCATTCTCATTCAAGAGGGCTTCACGGGAAAATTTCCCGGATCCCATAGAGTTTGAAGAAAGTGTTGTTGTGTAGGAGTACCCGCAGATTAGCGATACTTGGTGTGCATCTCTGTGATGCCTCTAGGTGAAAAGTTGTGTATACAGAATAGATCTTTCTTTTTTCTTTCTCTTTCCTTCCTTATCTCAGTCATTTGAAATGGAATAAATGGCGCACTGGGTTGTGCGATCCTTGAAATGCAAGCCAGTAAAATTCTTAGATAGAGCCATTTGCTATTCAGAACTCTTCTGAAATTTTAGTGGTTGATCCTGCTGTGGACTTTCTGCAGAGCAGTTTAAGCCTAAGTCGGAAGGTGATCACGATCATTGGATTGAATGAGATCATACTTCTGCAGCTGAAAACTTTTGAGCATAGCCACCGGTGCGTACTGAGTGTGATGGAGCATTCATCTACAGCTGCAGTTTCATCTGGTGAGCTTGAACACCGAAGGCGAAATAGATGGTACCTCCATGGTCTGTTGTAGCTTCTGGTGAGTTTGAAAACTGATAAAACAAGCAATCTGAACTTTATGGAGATCGGCGGAGTTCCTGGCAGCCAGCACTACCCGCGAGACGGCCGATCACTTGCTTTTATTCAAGTTCCAAACAGATCTGGTACTGTATTCACAGTTTGGGTGTAGGGCCTCTTTGGGTGGAGAAAAATAAACGCTCCAATACATACGTGTTGAGACTTGAGAGGGACTGGGAGAGAAAAAACAGTTTGTTTCCCACTCGACAGTAGTTTTTTTTTAAAAAAAATCCATATGGACAGTGGGAGTCAAGCCTAAGCGCGGAAGCTTGGCGAACTCAGCTGCCCTCTGTTTTCGTTTTATAAGAACTGTTTTATATTAGTGGATGAGAACTGCCAAAAAAACGATCTAGAAAATAAAATAGTGGATCAGAACTGCCAAAAAAACAATCAAAACAAAATCTAATAAAATAAAAAGGTCCCACCGAGATTTGAACTCGGGTTACTGGATTCAGAGTCCAATGTCCTAACCACTAGACCATGGGACCATTTGTGGCCAGGTACACAAAACTATTCTATTTATAAATGATAAGTTTACTCGATTGTAGTTTCCTCAATTCAATCAGAAGGGCGAGTTTCACCTAGCAGCTAATGACGGACAGCTGTACTTCATCATTCTGGAAACTGGTGGCGACGATTACTTCTACGGCTGACTATTCAGAGAAGAACCACTGGATTATATTACGCGGCTGTTTATTTTTAATAATTTCACTAAGACGTCTGTTTATGCCTGAGGTAAAACCCATACTTAATTTCACTTAGGCAGGGCTGTTTAGGCCAAACAAAATTTCATTTCTGTTTGGTTGGGGCGCTCCAGGCTCGGGCAGTAGTGCAACGCCTGAGCGACACACGAGGGCCCCAGTGGCAAGCCACTGTGGTAGACCCTCCCCCATAAAAAATTAATTTAATATCAAAGTGAACACATAGCCCACATATCAGATATTAAACTGATAAGAACAGATACTACACACTTGATCTTAGCCAAAAGGCCGAGAAAGGTATGAGTTACTATGGCGCCCTCGGTCTCATTTTATAAGCCCCCTCCGCCCCCGCCCAGTCAAAGCCGCCGAGGTGGGACTAAACTGAAGCACACCGCGCAGGCAGTCAGGCAGCGCAAAGCGAAGCGCCTGCGCCTCTGTTTGGTTACCTGGGCCTTTTTGGGCTAGCAATTGGCATCCCGAACCTCGATGCTGGCCCGGACAGCCCGGTCGGCAAAGCCTCTCTCACTCCAAGTCCCCGAGCCCGTGTCCACCGCATCGGCGCCAGAACGAACGCGACCACGCCGTCTCGTAGTCCGCTTTGTTCACGTCGAGGGTATGTCGTCCGCCTCAGACTCCATGTGCCATATTGTTATTTATCCTCGCTCATGTTTGAAATAAAATCTTTCTTTAGTGGCATCTGATGACACTTGTGATTTACGGAGTACTCCCTACAGATTGTGCATGAACGAAACCAATTCCGGGCGCGGCACGGAGTCTGATCTCGAGACTAGTTGATTGGAACCCGCGGCGCCAGGCCAAACCATCGTTCGATATATACACCTCGCATAGGTTCCAGGTAGTACATTACGTGGTGACGAGTCCAAGCAAACCACCGACGCGACGCCAAGACACTATCCGTGTTCCCGGCCAGCTTCGATCGCCTTCGGCTAGTACAATAATCTCCGGCGGCCATATGCATCACCATGACTGCCCCTGTCCGCCGGTGCACCACTGCCCCACCGACTACGTCACGCCGCAGCACTGCCACACCGACGACGTCGCGCCGCCAATGTTCTTCGGCCCCACGACGATGTTCTCATGGCCGACTGCCACCAGCAGCAGCAGGACCTACAGCGACAACGCCAGACAAAATGCTGTGCGCGTCGACGTGCCGCCGCCCTCGACGACGGACGACCCGTCCTGCGAGGACACCCCGCGCGGCAAGTGCGCGGTCAGTACTAGCTCCATTGATCGATCGATCGATTCGTCCATGCATTTGATACTTCGATCCGTCTCAGCTGACACCACGCTTTTACTTTTCGTGTGCAGTTGGGTATCGTCTGGCTCTTCTGGGGCATCATCATCGCGTTGATCATCTACGCCATCAAAAAATAAGGACATGTTTGGAGTGGACTACCCTAGTTGTTAGTCCAACCAGAGAAAAAATAGTCCATAGAAGGAAAAAAAATTCTAGTCTTTCTACAAGTTTTTTTAATTACACAGTACAATGCAAACGTTCACAAATCACAACACACAACTTCAATGTTCACAACACAACTTCAACTGCAACACCGTAGACGCTATACATGCATAGGAATGAGCCGTATGCTGCGCCATCTAGTTTTCAATTGAGGGTTTTTAATTGAACTCTTTCAACCTACTACTTTCATTGCATAGCTGATTAAAAATTTATTTTCTCTCATAAATATCTTTGGTTCTTTGCATGACATTTTCTTAGTCTCTTTTTTTTTCTTGCATCAACGGCTATAAATTCTATGATTACTTTATTCTCTTGATTAGTTTTTCTGGTATGACTAATAAATTTCATTCGTTGCTAGTCTTTAGTAACGAGTTAGCGCGCGCAATAAGAGTCTCACATCCATCATCGCATCGCATGCACGCGAACATGGTGTCCGATTTGAGACCATGAGTGAGGTGACAATGTCATCACATCAGAGTCGCTCATGTTTCGCTCCAAACCCTAATTCCCAAGCCCCTGCCCCTCACTCAACACCCAACAACCAGTCATCACCATCGTTGCTGCACCAGCTCCCCCTCCTCGCCCCCCTCAAAACCCAAATCTTTAATAGCTGTCGAAGAGGAGGGAGATGAGACGTGCAAGTACTGAGAGAAGGCAAAGGGGCCGAGGGGGGAGACAAGGTGTGCCAATTGTGCAAAGTTTGTCCAATCTCGTGTTGACGCGCATCTGAGGGTTGCTTCAGCAGCGAACACAAGCGTGGCAAATAAAGATCATGGACCCGCGACTGTTAGTACAATTTTTTTGTTGAATGAATAGGCTTAAATCATTTTTTATCATATGTCCACCTAGAAAGCATGTTTACTGTGGGCTCGCTTGTGGTTTGGAGAACCGTATTTGCAACAAGTTAGATTTTTATGAGAGTTTCACGGACATTAAACAAGTTGGTAGCGGTGGTGGGCGGTGACTGGTGTGGGCTACACATGCAATGAAATATCAATGAAACAAGGTAGCGAAATATACCAATGAAACAAGGTATAGGTATAGACACCTCTATTCAATTCAAAAAAAGTAAACCACATCCTATATACAGACTTGCAGAGTAATTAAATGAAAGGAGAAGGATGAGGTAGACACCTCTTTTTTAAAAAGGTAAGCCACATTTTGTACTGAGTAATTAAGTGAAAGGAGAAGGACGAGGTGGTCAGTAGTTACATGACATTTTTTGTTGTCATCTAAATTGCTTAAACTCCTATCTAATCTATGTATCGCAAACGTGATCTAACTATAACAAATAAGAGCATCTATACTAATAAATAAACATTAAAATGAGACCATATAAAATTTAAATAATTCCAAACTAGATACCATAGGATGAACATTGTTTTATAAAAATTCAAAACGGCTTCCATATTTTTAGTTAGGTTAAAAATAGGATAATATTAAATCATATTTGAGATGTACGGTATGACCTTTCAGAGGAAAAGACATTTCAATAGTTTCAAAATTTTACCTCCTATAAACGGTTAGTGCGGTTTGATTTAGCTCCATCGCATGACATAGCGGCATGGCGCTATGTAAGCGGAACTTATATGACACTATCAGTCAAAATGACGTCGAGACCATCCCGTGGATCGAGTTTTTTTTAGAGAGCAAAATCGAATGGTTTTCAAAGATGAATGAGCCCCCAAAAACTTAGTTTTTCGATTGTGGTAGGTAAAATGAACTTTGGAGAAAATTGGACAAATGGATTTTCTTTTTCTGGAAGAATAAAAAAAGATGTCGGACCGGGCCAAGTTTGGGTCCAATTCAAGCACCAAGATGGATCAGGCCATCTTGTCATCTTTGTTGGGTTGGTCCAATGAAAAGCCCAGTGAAGCGATGCCATCAGTCTCCTACTCTCCTATAGAAGAAGCCTGTTCTCGGTTCCGCTCAGAATCACAAGCCAAGTCAGACAAAGGTTAGGGTTTACTCGTGAGGCCTCCTCCTCCCCTGCCGCCGCCGCCGCCATGGGACACTCCAACGTGTGGAACTCGCACCCCAAGAACTACGGCCCTGGATCCAGGGTTTGGTAATCCTCTAGTTCCTTCGCCCCACCTAATCACCGACGTCATTTGTGTTAGATATGTCTTCTGTTTAATCCGTCAGATTCGTGGCATGAGCTTGTAGTTAGATTTTGGTGCTTTCGAGCCCAAGCAGGTTTGCTTGTTCTTATTATTATTTATACTTCGTACTTGGTGATGGTGATTGTTCATGGATACCGTGGTGGCGTGGTGTGTGATTGCAGCCGTGTGTGCGCTAACCCCCATGGCCTGATCCGGAAGTACGGGCTCATGTGCTGCAGGCAGTGCTTCCGCAGCAACGCCAAGGACATCGGCTTCATCAAGGTACGCGCCAAAATCTTCCGCCCTCTGCTCGCTTCCCTGGCCTGCCTTAGTAGTGGTTAAGCGTACGATTTATTCTGCTATGCCATTCCATAGCCTATAGTATGCCTCGACATGATGTATTTGTGTTGGTCCAACTGGCGCGTGTTTAAGTAGTCTGTTACATGGTTTCTTAGAAGTGGAAGCAATGCCCATGATGCCCATATTATTGCGCTTATATGACCGCTGTCAATACTTGCTTGGATTTTGCATAATTTCTTATCCTGTTCGGTAGTGTAGGTCTTAGTCTAGCTGTGTAGTTGTTTGCATTCGAATTAGTGTCTTGCTGGATTACAGAGTGTCATCTCTAGTCGAACACCTTGTAAATTGTTGTGATTGGCCCAATTTTTTAATTAGCAATTTAGACTGGGTAGTGAGGTAACAGCTTAATTCTTTAATTTGCAAAATGAAGATACTAGCAAGAAGTTCTTAGATTTTGGTATTAGCAATATGGAACCTGTGAAATTTCTTATTGTAAGAGTTGGTCTATAATTGACATATTTTTACTGCTCCACTTGGGTATAAGCTCTGAAGTATGGTTGTTTCCATATCCAGCCAGTGTTTCTTGTGATCTAGAGCTTCCGAATGCCTCTTTTATGATGAAGATGTTAGGCATTTTAGTTGTAGGTAAACAGTTGTGCTGTGGCTTCTGATTCTGAAAAGTTGGATCAGCAATTTGGAACGTAAAGTCTTCTGTTACAAAATTAAGCCCGTAAGTCTCATATTTGTGCTTTGTGCACTGGCACAAGCTGAGACATGTCTTGTAAAAAGTGAGTTGGTGTTTCTAGTTCTTGTATGTAATATATTTAAGTGATGTAAAGCAATTCTAGATAAGGCATACAGTTTTGATTCTGAGGCTCACAATGTGCATTCTTTTTATGCAGTACCGCTGAGCTCCAAAGCATGACAAGAATGGAGGCATGGATGGGGAACCTAAAATACAGATTGTAATCGTATTATCATATTATCATAATACCGTGTAATGAATTATTTGGCTTTGATTGAAGTGGACCAAGTTGGTGTATTCTGGATGCCACTCTTATTGCTTCCTGCTAGTTGAACATGTCGAACCACTATGATCAGACAATACAGTGTCATTGTTATCACTCAGTCTTGTTGGTATAGTTCTGTTGTTCATGCTGTTTTATTTGCTGCTGCATACGGGTGCGGGCGCGGCTTTAGGATTATCGCTTATTTTAGAAAGCGAGCAGCGGAGCATTTCTGCTTTCTTTATACAGTAGTGATCTTTAATTCTAGTTCCTTTGTTCGGTAACTCCTCGTTAATGCCGATTCGTTAGCACTCGTTGATTGATGCAGCAGATTAGGGTGTGTATCATTGGTTGCTCGTTGCTTGGTCTAGGGTCGACGGTCGTAACCCAGCTTGGGCGTGGGCCTAACCCTAGCCGGTCCAAGCATTGGCTCCATCAATATTTTTTTGGTCTGCCTTCACAGCCCAAATTGCATTGTGACAAAACTGACAATTGCGTCTGGTAGACTTTAGTGAAAGCCTGCAGATATATTGGGCTTTGGAATTGGAATACTTTCCCCGCTTAAATCAATTCTTATATTTTGTCTTAAATCATTTATCATTGTGTTTGATCAAATTTAGAGAAAAAAAACACAAATATTTATCACACCAAATGAGTTATGATGATTTTTTATGATACATCTACTGACACTAATTTGGTGTCATATGCCTTCGCGTTTTTTTAATAATATAAATTCTGTTAGTTTTAAAAGTATCCGATTTAAGACACTTCTATAAATTAATTTATTTAGAGATAAAAAGGGTATTACTTGGTGTTTGGTTGCCTTTCTTCGAGTGCGCTGGCCGGGTTAGTTTGAATGTTCTCATCCGCGGTCTGGTAGTAGCACACCGCCGGATCGGAGTGCTGGGCACCAGAATCCCGGTGGAGCCGGTCAGTGTGAGCGCCGGTCAGTGTGAGCCCCCGCTATCGCAACTCGAACTCGAAGCATGGAGTTCTCTAAGCCTCTCTACAAATTGATAAGTACGAAAGCTCGAAAGAAGATGCTAGATGTGGACGATAATAGAGAAAAAAAAAACCCCCTTCTAGCTTCTGGCACCGTTTCAAACTTGCTTCGCCAATCGCCACAGGTGTGGGCCGTGTGGAGGACCATTGCATTGCATTCCAATCGCTAGACATTCGTGCCATGCGCTGGCAAGCCGCCGCGCTCCACCAATTTCAAAAATTGCCGGATTTCGCTGCCATGAACAATGAACATGGCTGGCCCAGGCGCCCAGCGGCCTTGCCCTTGCCTCCTCCGATAATCACCCACCTCAATAAACGGAGCACCCCCGATCTCCATCGATGGCCATGGGCCATGTCCATCAGTCCATGCAATGCAGGTCGCAACACAGAACAGCACAGGTGTGTCGAAAGGAAGCTTCTCCGCCCGCAGCGATCCGCAGATGCGGCCGGGCGCCCGGGACAGCTGGAGCGGCCCTTGCGCTTTTGCTGCGCCTGCACGGCTCGGCTGGCCTGGCACACCACACCAGAGCCGGCTGCCACTCGCGGCTCGCCTGCTCCAGCGCACGCGCGCCAGCCAGCCCGACGCGATGCGTCCAATCGCCGCGGCGATTTTGTTCGGAGCGACCTGGAATCCAAGCGACCGAGAGCCGATGGTAGCAGTACTAGTAGCCACATCCAGCCACGTGGGCCCCGGCCCATAGCTGTGCCCAGCCTGGACGGACGGATGGACATGAACTCCGGCGTAAAAGCAGAACAGCGCACGCCTCTTATCCTGCGCACAGCCGTCTGGCTTCCTCGTGGGGTCACAGGCTTAGCCGGGCCCACGAGCCACGCAAGTTGCGCCTTGCGCGGAGTCTGTGGGCGAGCTGGCTGATCGGCGACCGGATTAGTTAATGGCAACTGAGGTAATGGAATAATGAGGCGTTTATAATTGAGATGGATACGTGCAGGCCCCCCGCCGTGCAGCTGCGTCGACTGCTGGACAGCACAGCATCAGCCTTAACCTCTTCCTCCCTTTCTTTTCTCTTATACTAGAAATAAAGTACATTTTTTTCAGATCAGCGATGAGTCATCGCCAAGCGGTGTGCACTGTTCGCTGTTCGTCCAGCAGTGACCCGGTGTTTTTTTTTCCCTTTTTTTGACAACAAGTGACCCTGTGTTCTTCTCCGCTGAGTCAGCCGAGCCCTCGGCCACCCGTGCGTTTCTTTTTAAAGAAATCCTTTGCCGCAGCGGCTGTCACATGACGGATCCGGCGGTCCGTCCGGCTCTCGGCCACCCTGGATTACCTCGGGTATTAAACAAAGGGATGGATTAGTGGACGAGGGCACCAGCTGAGACTGAGCCTGACCTGACCTGCCACGCTAGCGCATTGGATTCTTCAAAACATTCCGGGCGGCCTCCGCTCGTGCACCTGACCGTGGGTGCTGGGTGTCCTGACAGCTCCGGCGGGCTCGTTCGCTGCTGCTTTCCGTGCTGTGCCGCTGCTGCTCGTCCGAAACGACAATCCACGGCACCTGAGACACCAGCGCGCGGGCGCCTGGGCAGCAAACAAAGGTGCTCCTAGCACGCAGGATGCCTACAAATTACCAGTCTTACTACTGCTGTTGTAGTGTTGTTGCATGCGCGTTTACAGTGGTGCTGCCAAAAACAAGTACGTACTCTACCGCTGATCGCTAATCATGTGATCCGTGAAACGTTGCTAATCTTGTGATTCGTGAAAAATGAAGCGTTTCGTTTCCGGGTCCTGTTCGGAACAAGATAGCTTTGGTGTTTGCAGAATTATTACAGTGGTGTCAGCAAACATTTACAAAATTTCCGCATAATATTCCCGATGGTTAATCATGAGTTTTTTAAGTGACAGTTGTTAATCTCAGGACCACCAAACACACAACCGGTCAAAAATTCCGTTATTCGCCATCAGGTGAAAGTGAAAAGTGAAAAATTCCGCATAATATTACTCGCGGCATCAGGTGCCAAGTGCCAACTAGTACGTACGTATGGCAAAAGTGCCGCCCGATTATTCGCCACGCAGGTGAAACCTGGAGTATGGACCGTTACAAAACGGAAAAACTACAGCAAAACAGCTAGTGGTAGTAGGCCCACGCACTCAGGGAGTCAGAAGTCCAATCTAATTCCCGACAGCTACAGCCTCCGACTGACATAAGGGTCCAGTAACACAGTTCCAGTGGGCCCAGCTCTCTCTTTGGTCTTGGTCGTGCCGTACGTAAACGAGAGTAGCAGCAGCCAGCAGCTAGCTGTAGCTCCAACCAAAAAGGAAGCCGCAACCAACCCCGACGCCACGCAGGCCCGCCTGGACCTGGCCACAGCGCATCGCGCCCGCGCCGCTGCCCGTTCGGATCCGTCTCGGCTCCAGCTCGCCTCCCCACGCACGCGTCCCCACAGCGCCTACCACGCCTAACCTGAAACCCACACGCCGTCACTGACACCCGGGGCCTCGGCGGCCGGGCCCGAGCTGAGGCGCAAGTGGGGCGTGGGCGGACTGGTGTCTCACAGCCACGGCACACCAGGATCCAGCCTGGCTCCTCCCACTCCACGGCTCCGCCGTTCCTCACCCGATTCTTATACCAACTCGTCCCCTCCCCTATCTCCCTCACCACGCATCGCCCTCGCCCTCGCTCCGCATTGCCCCCGTCGCCGCCAAATCTCAGCGGAATTTCGCGCGGATTTTAGGTGTGGGAGGGAGTGGAGGTGTGACAGGAGCAGCAAGCGCGCCATGGACCCGTGCCCGTTCGTGCGGGTGCTGGTCGGCAACCTCGCGCTCAGAATGCCGGTGGCGCCGCCGGCCGCCGGCGCCGGGGCCGGCGTCCACCCGTCCACGTCGCCGTGCTACTGCAAGATCCGGCTCGGGAAGATGCCGGTCCAGACCGTTCCGGCGCCGCTCGTGGTCTCCGACGGCGGCGAGCAGACGCCGGCGTCCGGGGCACTCGCCGCCGCGTTCCACCTGTCCAAGGCTGACCTGGCGTGGTTCAACGGGAAGCCGTCGCTCTTCTCGTCGCGAGGGGAGGCCAGCCTGAAGGTGTCGGTCTACGCCGGCCGGAAGGGGAGTACCTGCGGCGTCAGCTCCGGCCGGCTGCTTGGGAAGGCTACGATCCCGCTCGACCTCAAGGGCGCCGTGGCCAAGCCCGCCGTGCTGCACAGCGGCTGGATCTCCATCGGGAAGCGAGCAGGGAAGGGCGGTCCCGCTGCGGCGACGGAGCTCAGCCTCACCGTCCGCGCGGAGCCGGACCCGAGATTTGTCTTCGAGTTCGACGGCGAGCCGGAGTGCAGCCCACAGGTGCTGCAGGTGGGCAGCACCATGAAGCAGCCCATGTTCACCTGCAAGTTCGGATGCCGCAGCAACAGCGACCTGCGCAGGCCCGGGATGCAGCCGGACCGCGACGCCGGCGCGTCGGCCAAGGAGCGCAAGGGGTGGTCGGTGACGGTGCACGACCTGAAGGGCTCCCCCGTGGCGATGGCGTCCATGGTCACGCCTTTCGTGCCGTCGCCGGGCACGGACCGCGTGAGCCGCTCTAACCCGGGCGCGTGGCTCATCCTCCGCCCCGCGGGCGACGGCGCCTGGGAGCCCTGGGCGCGCCTCGAGTGCTGGCGCGAGCGCGGCGGCGCCGGCGCGGCCGACAGCCTGGGCTACCACTTCGACCTCCTCGTCCCCGGCGCGGACCACGCCGTCGCCCTCGCAGACTCCTCCATCCCCTCGTCCAAGGGCGGCAAGTTCGCCATCGACCTGACCGCCGCGCAGCCGCTCAGCCGGGGCGGCACGCCCGGGTGCAGCCCGAGAGGCAGCGGCGACCTGAGCAACTGGCCCCTGGGGAACTACCGCGGCTTCGTCATGTCCGCCGCGGTCCAGGGCGAGGGCCGGTGCAGCAAGCCGACGGTCGAGGTCGGGGTGGCGCACATCGGGTGCGCCGAGGACGCGGCGGCGTTCGTGGCCCTCGCGGCGGCCGTGGACCTGAGCATGGACGCGTGCAGGCTCTTCTCCCACCGGCTGAGGAAGGAGCTGTCGCACCTGCGGGCCGACCTACTCAGGTGACCCACACCGGACCGCCAGCGACCACGAATCACGAGCAAATTGTACAGAAAGTAGTTGAGGCAGATGTGTGCTTTAGCGTGCGCTAGTTTGTTGGAGTAGTTCGATTCGAGCCGGTGATCGACTAGTTGATCGTGGTCACCTACCTTTTTTCGTGAGCGATGAGTGCCTGAGTGTGGTGTGATTTTTTGGTTGGTTGCTTCGCTTTAGCTATGTAGGGTGCCCTCTTTTTTGGATCGCTCCATAATTTAGAGCAATTTGTGATCATGAACTCTCTCTGCTTCCAGTTCTTTCATTCGAAATTGAATGAGCAACGATTACAAAGGCAGAAAGGCTAGCTCGCGGTGATCAGCAACACTGCTTCTATACTACCAGTACGTCTACACCCCATGGCAAAGCATGGATGCAACCAACAAGCTCATATGTTTTGTTTTGCCCGGGAAATCGAGGTTTTTTGGGGTGCACATTCGATTGGACCGACAGTGCCTTTGCAAACAGGTTAGGCCTTGTTTAGTTCCCAAATTCAACACCCAAATTCCACTATGCAAAAAGGAGATTCCCCATCACATCAAAATGCCGGCAAATGCATGGAGTACTGAATGTAGATGAAATCAAAAACTAATTGCACAGTTTTGTTGTACTTTGCGAGACGAACATTTAGAGTCTAATTAATCAATATTTGGATAATTTTTTGCACTAACAAACAAAACGCGCTACAGTGTTCCGACATGAACACTGTAGCGCGCAGTGCCGATTCTGGGGTGCCGAATCGGCATCTAAGACTACCCGCACTCATGGACCTCTATATTCATCCTCTATATGTCCTAGTCAGCAAGATTCTCTCCTCTATACTCAATTCTCCCGCACCCATCCATCCTCTATATCATCCTCTATCCACTCTATCCACTACGGGACCCACTTGTCACTTTATCTAAATATATCCATGTGTGATCTAGTTTTGAAGGATTTATTGAGACAAATTTAATGGTGAAATCGAAATTTAATTTGGATTTTTAGTTTGTGAGTTATAACATTTTTTCCTTTGTTTAGCTAGTGGGGCCCGCCACTATAGAGCATAGAGTAAACACAGTACTACTCTAAATATAGAGTAAGAGAAAGGATAGAGTATCGTTTTAGAGTACCCAGTGCAGCAGTTTTTACTCTATATTCATACTCTAAAGGTTTAGAGTATCGTTTTAGAGTATCCAGTGCGGGTAGTGTAAACACGGCCTTAGTAGTAGATCGAACTGTGTGGATCGTCTCAAAAAAAATTCAATCAAAAGGAGAAAAATAAAGGAGCGTGAAAGGCAGGGCAAAGGACAATAGGAGCTGTGCGGAGGCAGGCGGGCAGAGAGGGGGAGGTGGGTGGTGGGGGGGCACGGCGGGTCGGCTTGCCCCTCCAGCGCGGGCTGGGCAGCAGGGGCAGCAGTGGGCGCGCCCCGGCGCCCACCACTCGCCGTTGGCTGGCCGTGGGGGCCGCGCGAGGCCGAGGCGGGAGTGGAGTGCGGGCAGCGGCAGGCGCCAGTAGTGATGACCAGTACTCCTAGTGCTGGGACCTTGGAGTTTGTTGGGATTGGCGCCCAGCTATGCATGCTCGCTTCGCTCCTTTTCGTTTGGCTGGCTGCCCGCCTGCAGCTGCGGCGGTGGCGCTGGGTCCGCCCGCTCCGGGCAAACCAAAAGGAATCCAACGCAGAGTACTACTCCTACAGTGGAACGAAGAGGGAAATGACTGCGTTGAGATTCGTTTCATGCTCGTTTCCTCTAGCATACATCACGTGAGGACTCTTATGATGTTGCTAAGCAAAAAACCAAGGCGGAAGGTGTACAACACTCAAATGGGGATACCACCGACAAAAATATTCAAGGTATTACAGCCAACATCCCGACATAAGAGGCTTAACCCTACGTGAGAGCTAAGAGCTTAGGTGAGCCTACGTGGGAGTTGACATTGCAGTATTGGAAATAACGTTATAAAACTTTTGGCTGAGACTTGCCTTATAAACCCAACTTAACACGACTTGGGAATCTCTAAGCCCAACTCCTTGAGATCAAGCCATTTGCGTGACCCGACCGATTCCTCCTAGAGGGTCTCTGTACTCAGCAGATCCTCCACCGACTTGAGCCCCGGGCCAGCTTCAACACATTTGCTTTCATAGGATCTTTCACTTATAAAACAAGTGACTTGAGAGCCTGCCCGGTCTCGTTCGCTAGCAACTTGAGCTTCTCGCACTAGATCTCGGCCAATTCTCCGCCAATTGCATAAGTGCTTCTTCTATTGTGGGTACAAAAAGGATCCTTAGCTTTGAAACATCGCTGTCACCAATATGAAGAGAGTGTTCATGTCTTTTCGAACCTGTAAATCAAAAAACTGAAGCAGTTCCATCCTTGACATGTTGTATTTAGTTAGGTTTCTGAATGTACTCTGTGTACAGTTTTGTTTACTCTGCCCATCTTATCTCTTGTGGAGGGATAAAATAGATTCAAAACGAGGCCTAAGAGGTTGGGTTAAAGTGGTAGCAATATTGCGTCTTGTTATATTAGCATAACTTCTTCATTGCATACTTAATTGACTTCCTTCCTTGTACAATTGTAGAGGATTTTATGACTATATGATAACTATTTTATTAACATCTTAGTTCTTCTTTGTGTGCTCTTCGTCTATCCCGACGTGTCTTCTCTTCTCCTTTCTATTTGTTATTAAACACACACACACACACACTATATCCTACATGGTTCGACACCATCTCCCTCTCGAATGGTGGCTCAAGGCGTTAAGGGGTAGTGGTGGTAGCCTGGTATGGGGACAAAATTCAATGGAGACTATTCTCATGCATTGATGGGCACCTATTACGAATTTAGAGATTTTGGTTCCGGGTCATAATCTATCACAACTAACCTTATGTAAGTATGGGAAACCATAAAAAAGTGTGGTTAGGAAATTGAAAGCCATACTTTGTTATGCCTAAGGGAATCTTGCCATACTCTATGACACGTGGAACTCAAAAGAAACTTACCTAAGGTTTGTCAGACAAACATTTTTTCTCAAACGTCACCAACCAATCATTTGTTAATTTAGTCAAACTGTGGTTAGTAACCAAAGAACCTGTTTTAAGCATCTAATATTTAAGACTGTTGGGCTGTTGAAAAAAAGCCATTGCTGCTGCAGCTATAGTTGTTTTTCCTCTCCCAAATCCCTGCAGTGGCCGCAGCAGCAGCAGACTGCAGCACCTGTAGCCGAACAAGCTGTATATTCTTTCCCATTGTTTTTTTTCTAAATTTATGCAGCGTGCATAGACATAAAGTCGCGGAGGTGCTCATCAGTCATCACCCCAAAACAATTTTTTTCGTGGGTCATAAATGTGGCCGAATTCTAGTATAACCGTGCGTAGGTTACCCATACCACACGTCTAACTAAAACCCCGTACATTTCCATCTGGACAGAGTAGAATGCACAGCTCAAGCGCCGGCGTATGATAGTTTTTTTTTTTGGCCGCGAATGGGGGTGGAGCAGATTCCGGGTGCCATCGTGTGTATGTACAAGGGTTTAAGTCTAATTTGTGGTCGTCCTGCCAGTAATCACGCATGCGGACCCTTATTCTTGCTTGATCACGGAGAAAACGATGCGTGCGCGCGATCGAGCTGGAGGCGGGCGGCAGCGGTCGAGATGACAGTTCAAACTTGAAATCCGCAGCAGACCCAGCTGACAAGCAGCCAGGAACACATTTGCACATCCAAATCACGACAGCTCACGCCGCTCTGGATCATAACGAGAAGAAACCGACGATGCCCACAACCGGACGGCTCCGGTCGTATCGTAATCGCCAAACGGGCCCGGGCTTGGACGGACGTGCCGCGGAAGCCGCACGCCACACCCAAGCTCAAGCTGGCTGCTGCTCGTTACGTTACGTTACGTACGGCCGAACCGCCGCAGCGGTCCCCGCCTTACGTTGCGTTGCCACGGCCCACGGGCACGGACGACATTGCACACGCAGGCAGCAGCAGATCCCATCCCTGTGGCTGTCGTCAGCACTGTATCACGTACACGTACGCCGTACGGGCGTGCCGGCCTCGCCTCGCCTCGGGGCCTGCCGACGTGCCGTACGTACTCTGTCTTCCCACATGGACAGGGAAACGAGCTTTTTCCCCCACCTTCTTCTTCTGCTTTTTTTTATTTCTGTCGTTCACAGTCGGCCATGGACGGAATGATGGATAGGCACCGCGAGCTACCGTACGTACCGCTACACATTTGCAGGGGACTGTAATGCTTTCGACAGCTGCTGCATGGGCCATGGAAGGGCAGCAGCAGAACCGTCCCGTCCCGTCGAGCTTGTGACAGCTAAACGCTGGAGCGGATGGCGCCGTCGTGCCGATGCCCACTGCGTTGTTTCTTGCGTCGGCGAGCGGAAGTGCACTCCACTGCTTTGGAGTTTGGATGCAGCGGTGTTGCCAGCTGCATTTTACTCCCCGTGCTGGGCCATCTTAGGAGCAATTCGCCAACCCGCATATTCTGCCAAGGGGAATGGGCCGTAGCTAAGCCGTCGTATACGCCACTTTAATAAGAGGGCCAAGCCCAACAAAAGTCCTCGACGCTCATGAGTTCTCAGGTTTTAGGATGGCAACCCTAAAGAAAAGGTTTAAGGATGGGGGAAAATAATTTTCTATCGCACGGACTGTCTCTCATAGTCCAGATTTTCTTGTTGAACTATAAAACCCTGTAAACTACATCCTCCAACTTGTCAAAACCATTTAACTTACCCACCTGCCCCGGTTAGAGGTTTCAAGGTGAATCTAAGATTTTTCAATTAAAAACATTTCATAAATATCTGATAAGTGTTTAAAATCATAAAAAGTATTTCTAAGCATATATGCCCTAATATGATGATTATGTGGTGATAGATTTTGACACGATAAAAGCGTATTTTCAACAAGAAAAATCCTAGATATAGATTTTGACACGATAAAAAAAATATTTAGAGCTCGTGAACATATATCCAGGAAGCTTCAAGAAATTAGGTTGGCTCTAGGGAAATGGGAAACATTCAATAAATCTAAAAAATTCTCAAAAATTATAATCAGTTTCAAAACATGTTTTAGAAATTTTCCATAACAAAAACATGAGTTGCAACCAGCATGAATGAATGAATTCAACATTAATGTATGTTGCATTGATGCTAGTCACATCTTATATTTGTGTTAAGGAAAGTTTCTAAACTGAGGATAGTTTTGGGAATTTTCCATTTTGTGTGGATATCTTTTCCATTTTGTTAGAACAAAAATTTTTTTTGGAAGCTTATGTATACATTTTTGTGTTTTCTAAATGTTTTTTTTGGCTGTCTCATGTCCCAATCTATTTCGACGATTTTTCTCAAAAAAAATTATAAACCTAGCAATAATTTTTTTTGGGTTTTATTACTTATTATGTGGAGGAAACCTAGCGATATTGATTAGAATGTATATCTTTTAATTACAAATAACAAGACTGGAAACCACTTTAAAATCAACTAGGGAGGTAAATATACGGTCTGGAGAGTTGAGGGAGACATTTTGCCCGGTTTTGAAATTCGAGGAAACCTGGACTACGACGATGAACACATCTAGGCCCTAATTATGGTGATTATGTAGTTTTGGTGATTCATGAGCACAAGTATTGTGATTAGCGTATATTCTTGCGACGCTAACACCATTAACTTAGTAACAACTAGAATGACCACAAGTGTCCTGGCGTATTGATGATTGATCGAAGCATGACACAAAGGATATTTGTGAAGACTAAGGACATTGTAGAGTGAATGCAAGCTGCATGGGGACATTGGGTAGTAGTGTGTATAAGTGTTTGTTTTTCTTTTGCCGTACTATTTAGGGGGGTCCAAAGTGTTCAACTTGAGAGAGTCAAAGCGAAAGCATGTGAATGCACAAAGAGACTAACTCTCAATTGAATTGATGGTGGAAAGTAGCCCCATTAAGATGGTTTTAAGTCGAGGATATCAAATAAGTTGGATTGGTGGAGACTAGACTTGAAATTGGTCGACAAATAGCTCCGCAGCATGTACCTAACAATAGGCTTGACCTTAGCAGATTGTCCACTGGTATTGTTTCTAGGGCAGGGGTGACTTTGTGCTAGTGACTAGGTGAACAACGTATGATCTGGCAGAGGGCTGTGTGACCTAGGATGATCATTCGATGATTGTCTATATCTGCAAGCTTTTCCAAATGGCTAGTAGTATCACCGGATTGTTAAGGGTGGCGATGAAGGTGGGGGAGCAAAAGATGGACCAAGGAGGGAAGTGAGGGAGCTGACAGGGCAGTACCCCTTGTAGCCTAAGTACAGGACAGGACAGGGACAGAAGTGTGAAGGAAGAAACCCAGAGGAGGAAATTGAGAGGGTAGGCACAATTTCATTGAATCTACCCATGGGAAGGGGGGAGGGGGTTGTCTCGGATTATGCCAAGCTAACCACAGGCAGTTTTACTTGCACAGTTGCACTGCACAAGGGCAAAGCTGTGTAATTCCTCTGCCCAGATACCAGTTTTCACTCACGCAGCTGAAAGTGGCGGCACCTCGGCACCTGACACGCCAATGCGATGCGCATCGGAGGCACAAAACAAATGGCCCCTCTCTCGTCTCTCGGTCTCTCCTCCTCGGCCGGCGTCATGGCGAGCACATGATGCCGGTGCCGAGCCACCACACCACCGACCCCGCTGCCTTGACGGTTTGACCGACACGCGTCACGTAAACCAAACCCTCCTCCTTTCGAGCTCTGGGCCTCCAGCTTTTGGAGATCCGGTGACTTGCTCGATCCGATTCGCTGCGCTCATGGTCAGCCTCACGCCGTTTGGGGCACGGGGCACCATCAGTTCAGACTTCAGACCTCGCTACCTCTCTCTCTCTCTCCCCCTCTGTCTCATGTGTTTACTCTGACTGTCTGGGCTTCATCGCAATAGTATATGCTTCTCGGTCGGCATGCATTCATGGTGGTCTTCGTCCTCTCCCAAACCGACAGGGCACACAGAGCCAGTAAAGGCCTGGAGCATCAACTCGTGAAGGCGGTTGGTCTCACGTCAGTTCCTCTTCAGCCGCAGTTCCACACCCTGCATTTCTCCCTGATCTGGGCTTCTGCGGTGAATGTGATCCAGGAAAGCAGCAAAGCGTTTCAGCAGTCCTTCCTCTCTGGTAAGCACTCTTCCCGTCGGTTAACATGCATCTTTTCTTACAACTGCTAGCTGTTCTCTACCTTCTGTTGTTTACTAGTTTCTTCTCCAAGAGCATAGCCATAAGCACTGTGTCTTAATTTGTTACCCCTGCATTACGCTTGAGCAGCATTGCGCGTGTAATTGTTCCTTTGGAGTGCATATAGTTCACCCTTCACCGTCACACTCTGAAGTTCACAGCCTACTTGCTGCTCTTAAAACTTTTTCTTTCTCCATGGTGCTTCAAGCTAGGAGTGCAGCAGAGACAACACTTCCAGTACGACGTAGTGGTCTGCGTACAAGTCTACCACACACTGTGAGACTGTGACGCTGATCTCCCGGCCGAGAACCAGCCACCACCACCATGCTGAGGCAATCGTCAAGCAGGAGCCATAGAAGCAAGAAGCTCCGGTCAAGTCACAGTTTCCAGGCCTTCCTGCTCGTCGCCGTCGCCATCTGGATCGTGTACCAGCTCACGCATTCGTTCGGCGAGCGACGGCCTGTGGCTGTGGAGACCGGCGGCAGCAACGACGCCGGGCCGGCGCGGCGCCGGCTGGGCAGGAAGGGCTTCGTCCACTTCCCGGGGCGCGCGTCCGTCGATGGCATTGCTGGGGTCAGGAGCTGGAGTGACGGCTCGTCGGATGATCCTTTGAGCAGCAAGGCCGGCGCCGGCGACGGCGACGGCGACGAAGAGGACCGGGAGGCCGATGAAGATGATGGCGACGTTGACGACGCGGACGACAGCCTTGCCATTGCCGCTGATGAAGAGGACGATGGCATAGATTTCCAGTCACAAGACGGCAGCCGTGAGGACGATCCCAAGGCCGTGCATGGAGGAACTCAGAATGGACTGAACATAAGCGTTGTTCCTCCGGTGAACGGCACCGGCACTGTGCAGGGTGGTGCTGCCGTTCTACTGCGCAATGCGACTGGCGGTGCGGCAGATGGCAATGGCACTGTTCCAACCCTGAGTGGTTCTGCTTCTGCCCTGAACAACATTTCATCTGTTGATGTGGCGTCGATGCGTGGCAGAGGAACAGCTGGTGATGTTGCGAATAGTTTCGCTGTAGGGGCACCTGGAGCAGAGGAGAAACCTACCAACACGGATAACTCTGGACATGGCATCTCGACCTGAGAATGCACAATGCTACCCGGGAACGGGAGAACTTTATTTTTTCATGCAGTTGTACATCATGCCCAGACAGAAGCTCGCATAACTGACAAAAAAACTGAATTTAGTTTATCTCCACCTTGTACAGATCGCAGTTATTTTTGTTTTTGCTCAGATGCCCTATCCACCAGAATGGGGAGATGCTACTGGCCGAAGCATTGTCTTCCTCGTGCAGCAATAAATCCTGACTGTCTCACCATTCCTAAACTACAGTTCAACACACGAACCAGTTCATTGTCACTGAAAAAACGCAGTGAACAGTCAAAATTCCCGCATTCCAAAGGGGGCCTAAGTTGGGATTCACTAACACTAGCAAAATCTAAAAAATTACCTTGCACAACCACCATTTTTGCTGGAAATAAGCAAAACAAAGAATTATTTTCTGCCTTGATAGTTGGTACCAATAGCAACTTGGAAATTATCATGAGCACATGGTGCAATCAGAAGCCATCAAAATATGATACCAGCTTTTGGTAATTGTGACACCATTTACTGAAACCGGGCAAGACCAACTTACATGTGATCTTTGATGTGGACAGGAAAGAAAAGAAAACAAGCCGGTAACAACATACAACACAGTTAAAACCTGACTGTGAATACAAGAGTTTGGGCATTCTTATTTCTTGTTGCACCAAATAGGTCTCAAGAGAAAATAAAATCACTGAAACAACCAGATAACTCTTTAAAGCATGCACCAACTCCTTAAGGTGTGCTAATCAGGGCTCAATGGTGGTCCTTCTTCTCAAACAAGCCATCAGGACCTGCATTACACAATTGTATAATCGATAACATGAACTGTTCTGCACTTCTGCTCTAACCAGTCCAAAATCACAATAATATATTGTTCACATCAAACTTAGATGATACAAAAGAACTCTCTGGATTCTAAAAGGCATTTTTCTATTAATATATACAGGACAAAAGCTGCAATGCTTAATGAACAATAATGGAAAAACAGTTTGGAGTGAATGACATCTGTTGCATACTACTCCCTCAGTCTCAAAAAGGATGCAATTCTAAGTTTGACTAAATTTATATAGAAATATATTAATGCTCATCATAATAAATAAGGTTCATTAGCTTTGCCATGGAATATATTTTCATAAATATACCTATTTGGAGTCTTATAAATGTTCATGCTATTTTCCATAAGAGTCAAACTTAAGTTATTTTGACTCTGACCACACCTAGAATTGCATCTTTTTTTGGGACAGAGGTAGTACACCATTGGAACAGATTACAATGAAAATACTAAAGCATGCTTTTTGAGGTATTTCTGGAATTTGTGTGACATAAGGGTGAAAAGAATGACAGTAAGACACACTTGATAGCATGTATGAATGCCTCAATTCTGAACTCTTATGGGATACCACAGGACTGTCAGGACTCAGGAAAGAATGTTTGTACTCAAGAGTCAAGAGCCAATTTTCCATGCTATACATGATAAGATCAAATTAAATACGACCAACCAGGATGGAGATTAGCTCATCTGTTATCTTTTGTATGGTGCTGTGTACAATGGTAACTCAACAGAGCAAACGATCAAAGATGATTAGCATACCTACATGATTGAACTATGCCCTTTAGTCACAAATAACTGATGTTTTTGGGTTGTCTGAAGTCATTAATCAACCATTCCAAACTTCAACTACAAAATACTTTTCATGTGTAGTTTGCATGAACGTTTAAACATGATACGGATAGATTTATCTTGAAACGTAGTTTCATAGATACATTACATTAGAAGTTGCAATCAAAGTCTACAGTGGTTGACTTCAGACAGCCTGAATAAAACATCACTTCGGAGGAAGTAAATCCCAAAGAAAGTGAAGGGTATATAGTAGGTCACATGGCCAATGAACATTTAGGACATGATGCAGTTCAATTGAGTTCAGCTTATATTCCAAAGCACAGTGGTTTGTGTGAAACATGGAATGGGAGGACCAGACCCATTTGAATTTTAAAAATTAGTGAACAGCACGTAATAATACTGTAAAAACTCGTTCAATGTTCAAGACCCCAGTTAAGCCAATTGTTTTCCCTTTCTTTAAGATGAGGCAAAGGCATTTTAGTATAAAGTCATACATGACAAGACAACCTCTTGCAGTGTCAAATGGGAGAAACTAATGAAAATAATTCCATCAGCGTATGCGTATCTACCCCCTAGATAGTTCCTGGCTAGAACAATTATTATCAGATACAGATAACCCCTTAACACCCTCACATGGTCTTGCAATATTTGTGTAAAACAAAGCAGTTAAGAATAAGGGGAAAAAATAGAAGATGTCAATGTGCACCCTTGATATCATTCGTGATGGTATCAGACAGATGCATCCAATTAATTAACCAACTCTCCTATATCCAATTGGAGAACTCTGCCAACTAGTAAATGCTAGGTTATAATGTCATATGATGCCTCTGATACACAAACTATTACACACTAATCCTATGGCATGTCACCAAATCAAGCAATAATCCCTGACGCATTTCAGCCAAACCATATAAGAAGGGAACGGAACAAATAATATAAAATCAAACAAGTAGCCAAATCGGAATGATGGTATACAGTCCATACCCCAGGGGAACTCCTTGTTGCGGATGTGCAGATAGGGGTACGCCTGCAACAACAACAAAAACATATCAGACTCAGGCCAAATCTAATCAGAGATTCCGAGAACTCGAGAGCGAGATCTGACCGGCGGCTCATCGAAGTGAGGGTGGCCCTTGGAGAGGTTGTACGCCGCCAGGAGGGTGCAGGTCACGATCCCGGCGTAGGTGATCTTCTCCCACTTGGCCGTCTCATCTGCGAACGCGGAAAACAAAGGGCCCCAAACTCAAATCAGGAACTGATCGGGTCTCGCAAAAGGAGAAAAGAACGGAAAGGGGTCAGCGACCCCGGCGGCGAGATGTACGCACAGGCGTCATCGTGGACGGAGGAGGACATGCGGCGCCTCAACGGGGTGGCGCGCGCCGCCAGCGACCGGAGACCGGATCTCGCCGCCGCCGAAGCCATGGGTGCTGGTGCCGCTGGTTTTTGGGGAACGATTGGGGGCTGCGTCGTTCGTTCCGGGGAGCGTGGCTGACCTGGCTTTCGCGGCCTCCTTTAATCCGCTGGTTTTGGTGGGCTTAGCGATCTGGGCTATTTTTGGGCCGTGGGCCTTATGCTAGGTCGCCTAATGCGAGCCACCTCAACATCGTTGACCTCCAACGACCAACTATTTGTTTTCCCTATTTGGCTATTTCCCTCCTACTAGAAGTCTAGGACGTTTCTTTTTTTAGTGGAATACTTTTTCCTTCTGTCACAACATGTAGCTGTTCCTAGTATAGTCGAAAAAGAATGTTTCACTGCGAACAAGTAAATGAGGATGTTTATAAAGAAATTAAGGGAAAATATCCAGCAAGTAAAAATCATTGTTCATGACTTAATTTCGGTGTCCGTTACCAGATAAATAAATAAAATTTCGTCTTTAAAAACGAATTGGAAGATTCATGATTTGTCGCTTTGAGTATGATACGAGTACATTGTATCAGGATACTGCATGCCTGGTGAGTCAAAGCCAATGATACGTGGATCTATCTAAGCTAAAGACAGTAGCGGAGCTAGAAACGTTTTGGAGCCTGGACGATTTTCACTATGCAAAAAAAATATATATATATAGCTAGTAAATTATAGTGTTCTTTTTTTGATATAAGCCTGACAGCTAGAGGCGACTATGGTTTAAGTTGCTTTGCTTCAAAACATCATTCTTTTTCACCTCTTTCATAGATACAAAAGATTACTATATTAAACTTCCAAAATCACGTTTAGTTTTCTGCTAATAGAATGAGTAACATAGAACCCATTTTGACTGAATTTAACTTAAAACCTCTTAAGAATCTTAAATTAAAATTCCTTAAAACTGTTTTTTTTTTGTAAATTATTTGAATTTTAGAACATCGATTGAATTCTCAAAAATCAAGAAAAGATATCAATTAGTGCAAATTTGAATACTAATAAAATATAGATTAACAGAATATGTAGATCAAGATTTAACTAGTCTGCTGGAATATGCTAAACTATGGATAAAGAATATTATGGAGTAGATAGTTAAATTAAGATAGGAGGGTGGGATTTAGAGTATCTGCTGGAGATGTTCTTACTTTACTGCTATCAACCAAATAAAATATATGCAGGACAGTTAGCCCACGGCTAACTTTTAACTTGAGCGAGAGATTGCTAGGAAAGTACGTAGATCTGAGGGAAATGCTTGTACAATTATTATTGTATAATAATGTATGTTATATATGCAGAACCTTGTTAGATGGGCCGAACTTTTAGGCCCTCCAGTCGGCTTATAATCCGTACTTTTCAGCTTATTTTTTCAGCCGGAACAGTATTTTTCTCTCACAAAAAATCAGTCGGAACAGTGTTTCAGCTTGTTTTCCAGCATAAGCGAACGGGGCCTTAACTGCTCGGCGCCTCACACGGTTTATCGAGGAGGAGCAGCTCAAGCGAAGATCACCCTTAATCGTCACTCCACTAGGGCAGAAGGCGGCAACCAAAAGGCCCCTGCCAACCAGGAGTAGACGGATTGCCGCTCAACCGCGCTGGCGCACATACCGACCTTCAAATGGGGCAAGGTACTCCTCATAAAAAGGATGGGCACCCCGTCACATGCGACACCAACTTCATCCGCGTCCAAGCGAGCATTCGACGCCATCTTCACAGTGAACTTGACGTCTTGCCAAGTTGCAACTCTGGACGAGTTGTTTCCAGCGACCAACAATAGGGCCGGTAAAAGAGCCGCTCGTACGCCAGCGCGCTCTTCTCAGATGACGGAGTAGGAGAGCGCAGACCGCAGCTCGATTGTGTACCATTTATGTAATATCGAAATTTGAATATGTATACTAGGAAGGTCAACCGGTAGACTTCCTAGAGCTCTCGTTAGAGTGCGTCGTTTGTATGGTTAAACACTTCTTCTTAATTACAATGATGCGTAAATCTTTTGCGTATTCAAGAAAAATAAAGATGGGCTGAACTTTGTTTTACTTTCTGTGTGGATGTGTACGTTGACTTGTATCGTGACGCTTAGCTATGTATAATCCATGGATGGTAGAGGCTGGAACTTGGTTACCTTGTTGAAAAAATGCAGGACCTTGTCATAATCTGAAGTCCCAAGTCCAAATAGCACTGCTGAATGAGGACTAACAGCCTGTTCGGTACGCACGGCTGGGCTGGCTGGCGCTGGGGCTGATCCAGCCAGCCATCGCTAGACCAGCCAGCACCCAGCCACAGCAGCTACTTTCCAGCCATTCCAACTGGTGGTTCAGATTCAAATTCAAAAAAATGGCGTCACCAACAGCATGCATTCAAACATGGCGCCAACATTCTTATAACACCACGCAGGCAACCCAGGTCGTCGTGCACCCCGGCAGGTCGCATGCATTTCAAATCGTTTCTTGCCATTACAGATACAACCACATCAAACGGTACGAAAACCACCCACATGGCGGCAAGCCACAATCACAAATCAGTTTGCTAACATCACATTATTGATCCATACATGAACTAACACTTGTACAGTTCACTACCACTGCATTAGTAGTTCATACCTAAGAGTTCATCAGCCTACCAGCCAGCCAACGCGCTGCATCCAGCAACCAACCAAATGCATCTGCACTTGTCCAGTCCATACAACACAAAAAACTCCAATTTCATGATCCTTGCTAACTTACCATTATCCTTCACTTATACGTCCATATTAACAACTTAGCACAATCCATTTTTACCTGCTGCCATCAAATGAATCCAACATAGGTACTGCGTTAGCAAATTAGGCATACATGCAAAATATACAAAAAGTAGTGGACTTCCCATAAACACAGGGCAGGCATTCAATAATGTATGTACTACGTTCCCTGCCTGGTGAACCGAAATCATAGCCAACTTAGAATCAATACATAATGTATGTTATCACAAAATGTAAACTGTGCTTTTTTACCTGCCTGTTGACACTATACCATAGTTTTGAGGTTCAACATGTGAACTGTGCTTTTTTACCTTAACATGACAGCACCAGGAACAAAATTCCCAGGCTCACATCGAACTTATATGACAAGATGAAAACCTCATAGACAAACGTTCCAATAGAATGTTCCAACTACAACCTATTGATAATGCCAAGTTCTCAAAAAATTCATATTTACCACAAATGAAGCATTGATGCATCCATGCAGCAGAATAAATGGAAATGGGTGGACAAAAAACCAGTTATGTGTGTTCAAGGTAACATACCATGTTGTCATACAGACACGGTGGCCAAAAGTATGTGCACATATACCGTCCTCCTACGTCCCCCTCCTGCAGTTACTACAACTTGTCAAACAAACTACATACTACAAATATTTTACTTCAATTGACATACAAAACAAAGTTGACTTGTTCACCTTCTGTTCCTCAATGGAAGACCCCACACCATCGTTGCTATCCACTCCCTCACTTCTTGAATACGAGTCTCACGGTTTAGATGCACCCACTCCGACGGCGGATACGACGGTGGAACATCATTCGTCCGCAGCCACAAGTAATTGTCCAGTGCAAAGCATGATATGATAATCTGAGCTTGCTTCTCTCTTCTAAAGAACGGCACCTTTTCAAGAATATACCACCTTTCTTTTAAAATCCCAAATCTACGCTCGACGATATTGCGCAGCTCCGAATGAATGCGGTTAAATTTCTCCTCCCGCCGTAAAGTGCGCATATCAACTCCCCTGAACTCCTCCTTATGGTACCTTGTGTCCCGGAAAGGGGTCATGTAGCCTGCCTCGAACTTGTATCCCGCATCCGCCAGGTAGTATCTACCTACATCATTACAAGGCATTAAATATTTGCAAGTCACAACCATACATACATCAATAATTTCAGTTGAAAGTATTGAATAACCTGGTGGTGGATGTGGGAACCTTGCATCCCTCTGACATTCCTCCAGGACTGCCACATCATGACACGCCCCCGTCTTCCCCGCACCAACAAAGGTGAACCGGCCATCCATATCAACAATGGCGCAAACATTAATTGATGTTTCCCCATTCCTATTAATGAAGTCTGGTTTGGCTTCGCTGTTCACCTCAACTTCGACATGTGTGCCATCAATAGCACCTATGCAACCATCAAACCAGGGGCTATAATCCCTAAGTTCCTGGCTCACTCCTGCATAATGCCTATCAGTTGCAACTAGAATTGTCTGTGCCCACCCATACATGACATTTGCTACTTGACTTATCTTTCTACTGACTGTGTCTAAGGAGCGTTCAAATCTATATTTGCACTCTCTAGTTGCGGACTGGTGGGCACACATCCAGACATACATACCTAAAGCTTCAACAGAAGTACACTTATCTGTACTCGGCAGCCCAAATGGAAGCAACATATTATGCAACTGCATGAATGAATCACGGGACATGCGAAAGTTGTCGAGGCATGCTACTGGGTTAGCAAGCATCTGTTGCATCCATTGTTCGCCTGTAAGCTTAGGTATGGGGCATGGAAGATTTACCGGAATCCTTTCCTTCTCCAGCAGGTACTTCAGTTTTGTCACCAGTGCAAAAGCAGCCACCCAATCCATCAACTCCTTTCCCTGGTACGAATTGTCGCTAGCTGAGGAGTCATCCGAACTGCTCATCTGCTCTAAGCACATATAGTATAACAAAATCAGCACATATAAATAGAACAACAGCAGCACAGCTTAGTAGAACAACATGAGCACATATACAGTACAACAACATGAGGACATACAAGTAGAACAACAGCAAGACAGGCCGTTTGTATTCAACATAACGTACCTTGCAAATAATTGGCACCTCCGATGACCTCGTACTGATCTCTGCACAATGAAGTAGTTGTCATCATGAAGAACAACATCAGCGGTTAACCGTCCATGAAAGAGGCACATATAAGAGGGCAGCCAAACAACGGACATACAAAACAGTTCGAGAAACAAAGTTTATAAGGGACGCTAACAACGATCGAAAAAACATATTGCAACAAATGTTGTTATTACAAAGCAAATTATGCCGAACACACCTCCGAACAAGCTTGGTCTGGAAAACAAATAAACAAGCTCAGTACAAGAATGAAAGGTGCCTAAGGAGACACGAGGGACATCATCACTTCGAGGTCATGGCAGCAAAGGCCCAGGACACCTGCACCCACTTCAGCCGGCCCTCTTTAGTGGTCAATTCCAGAAAATCACGCCGGCGGTTGTCTTCCAGGCAAAGGTTCATGACTTGCATGTAGACATCGTCGTGCTCTTGGTAACCATCTGCGGCCAATATCTGCCTAACTTGGGCACTCTCCACCCGGTGACTTTCATGGCGCTTCTCCTGACGACGCTCTGCTCTCTTGATCACGTTGCTCAGGCTTTCAAGGGTTTCATCAATGGAATGACTCTTGCTACTTTTCTTGCGTGGACTATCAACGGAATGGTCCCTACTGAATCGTTTGGAGGACTGACCAACACTACGGGGACCTACGGGCTCATCCGACACAGCTTCTGGAGTTCGAGGGCTATCACTTGGGGGGCTATCATCAGGTTCATGGCCACCTGCAGCTAACAGCTGCCCTCTGTCACGTGGGGTGCATCCCAAAATCCTGATCATCTGCTCACAACATTGTGGACGTTTGAACCTTTGAGGAGTGTGGCTACTTTCCTGCACGTGATACAGTAGTGCCCGTGTTAGTAGTTAGTGAGGGAGAACCTAGCTACTTTGAAAAGAGGCTACGACAAGGTTGTAGTTAGTACCCCGGGTCCTTGTTGGAGCCAGTCGGCATCAGCATCCACCTCACCAGTTACCGGGTCACGGCCTAGGCCAGTATGGGTCTGACCGTCGCGCCAATCGAAGTAATTCCGTTTGAGGTCGTGATATTTGTTCTGTAGCGTCTTCTTCGGATACCCGCGGCCCGTGGCAGCGTTGAACTCACGTGCGATATTGGCCCAGCCGATACTAGAAGGGGTGTTGCGGGTCCAGTGGCATATGTCTTTTTGTTTCTGGACTAAGTCAAGCAAAAAGGCGCATGTTGGGTCATCCCAGGTGGCTCGATTTTTTGACATCTGATGAAATGTAAACAATTCGGAGGAATTATTGTCATGGATGGAGTGCAAATGGGAACAGAAAAGATGGTAGTACCAATGACGACCTAAAGGATTGTAGATGCAAAATGGGACTTGCCTTTCTGTAACGCTTGCGTCCTTTTGAACGCAGATTATAGGGCCTGGCTTCATGTGGAGAAAACGAAGATGAGGACGACGTTGCCAGTGTGGGCAATCGTCACAGGCAGCGCCTGACCCCCGTTCCACGGACCTAAGGCAACATAAAGCAGCAAGAAGATGTGTGAACAATAGCCAGATCAGAAACTTAGAAAATAATTAGCGATACACAGAAAACAAAGGAATGATTATGTTGTAGTTGGTGCAGTTATGTAGGCTGAAGTTCATGGATTATTCAAAGGTTTTAACAGATTAAAGCATGTCCAGAAAGAAAACCCGAAGCCCACATACTTGAACAAACACTGTATAAACGTAACAAACCTTTACTGGTTTGAGAAAATAAAAACTGACAGTATGTTTTCTCTTGTTTCAAGGTATTCATGAGTTGGGTTATGATTAAAGCTCATTGTTGATTCAGTTCATTCCTGTACTGGTTGTTTGCAAAATGAGAATAAACCGTGCAAGGCAGCATATAGGATTTCATGGTTTGAGAAACACAAATTATGGAATCCACTACACAAAAACCTGGCGGACATAAAGCACACAGACCCTCATCCAAATCCCAACTGGTACATTGTGCAGTAAGGATCGGTCTCTCTACTACAATAGTGGTGGCCCTCACAGCAAGAGCAAGCCCATTATGTGGACACAGAGTACATGCCTACATTGACCTTGCTGAGGTCAACACCCACAAGGGACGTACCGTGTGTAATGCGGGCGGGGGAAGACGGCGGCTCCGGCGGGGTAGACAGCAGATCCGGGGCGGGGGAAGACGGCGGCTCCGGCGGGGAAGACGGCGGATCCGGGGGGGGGGGGGAGGAAGACGGCGGCTCCGGTGGGGAAGACGGTGGATCCGGGGCGACGGAAGACGGCGGATCCGGGGCGGGGGTAGGCGGCGCCTACGGCGCTGAAGACGGCGAATCCGGGAGGGGGAAGATGGCGGAACTGGCGGCCAAGACAGCGGCGCTGAGGTTGGCGTCGGCGAGGTTGGGCGTCGGTGCTCGTCTCCGAAGACGAGCACACCGACGGCAGGCGCCACGCAAGAGACAGGCGACGCGGTTGTCCGTGCCGGCGAGGCTCCCACAAGCCGCCGCGGGAGAGCAGGGAGACGACGGCCTAAACCCTAGCTGCGCGGGTGCGATGGGGAAATGAGGGAGGGAGGCAGCTGGTCTGGTTCCCTGGTGCGGCTTATGCTCCAGCCGTTCGGCTGGGCTGGGCTGCCGAACGGCTGGGCTGAAAAGCCCAGTGGATACAGTGCCAGCCAGCCCAGCCATCCCTACCGAACGGGCCCTAAACTATTTGACACCAATACTAGTATTCATACTTATAGATAGATCATGACTACATAGAAGTCTGGGAAGGCTTATAGATGACAATCAATACGACAATGCTTCGTCCTAACCCTGTTCCAAGTCGTCTGAAACTTCCTGCGAGACTGACGAGTCTTCAAACAAGCTGGAACATGTCATCGTCCCGCGGACATCAATTTCATCACTTGACAGACAAGACAAGAGTACAAGCCAAGATGGGAGACCAACCCACGTGCCGCTCCAACATGTCATCGTCCCCCGGACAGATCGGACACCGTGCCGTGGCTCTCGTCGGACGCTGCCGAGGACGTCGGATACCACATGGCGTACGAGTCAAACCCGTTGCTCTGCAGCGAAGCCATGGCGCCGAAATCCAGCTCCGTCGGGGACGGCTCCGGGAGCCCCAGGCTGCCGTCCAGGTAGCGCACGACCTCCGGCATGCTCGGCCTCGCGCCGGGCGAGGCCTGCGTGCAGAGCAGACCCAGCTTGAGCGCCAGGCTCGCCTCGCCAGCGTCATACTCCCCCTGGAGCCTCGCGTCCACACAGTCGCTGATCCTGCCCTCGGACCAGCGCCCCAGCACCCAGTCCACGAGCAGGACGCGGTCGCCTTCGCCGCGCGCGTCTTCCTCGATGGGCCGCCGCCCACACGTGACCTCCAGGAGGAACACCCCGAACGCAAACACGTCGGTGAGCGGCGTCGCCTTGGAGGTGCGCGCCAGCTCGGGGGCCAGGTACCCGATGGTGCCGACCACCCGCGTCGTCCGCGGGTCGCCGCCGTGGTCGTGCAGCCTGGCGAGCCCGAAGTCGCCCAGGTGCCTGTTAGATGACAGCTTCCTCCGTAGGACTAGTTCCTCCTTAGCACTAGCTTAGGGATATACACATGTAATTAGTCATGAGGTGATCCTTGTTTGTAGTATTCCTCACAACATGCAACCGTGTAATCACATCTGTACATGCCACCGCAGAGGGGCTTTTCCTCTGCCTATATAACACGTAACCGTGGTCCTGAAAAGGCACCACGTTCCACCAATTCTCACAGTGCCCGGCCATCACGTCGTCGAGGAGGACGTTGCTTGCCTTCACGTCGCGGTGGACGATCACCTGCTCGCAGTTGTTGTGGAGGTAGAAGAGGCCCAAGGCGACGTCTTTGATGACCCGGAAGCGCTTGCACCAGTCCAGAGCAGGCTCCCTTCCATGATCGTATAGAAACTTGTCGAGGCTTCCGTTAGGCATGTACTCGTACACCAGGAAGAGCTCGCCTCTCCGGCGGCAGTAGCCGAGCAGGCGGACGAGGTTCCGGTGCTGGAGGCGGCCGATGCTTGTGATCTCGGCGACGAACTCCTTGATCCCTTGGCGCGAGTCATGCGACACCCTCTTTACAGCTACCTGGAGCTTGGACGCCGGGAGCACTCCCTTGTACACCTTCCCGAACCCGCCGGCGCCGAGCAGATGCCTGTCGTCGAACCCGCCGGTGGCGTGGAAGAGGTCCTTGTACGAGAACCGGCGCGGCCCGAACTCGTCCTCCCATTCCTCACGAAGCTCGGCGTACTTTGCCCTTCTCCAACCGAAGACAAACACGCTGGTGACCGCGGCGAGGACGAACGCCACGACGCCGATTGACAGCGCTACCTCGAGGACCGTGTTTGACCGACCACCTCCGCCACCAGCTACCGGCGGCATCGGCAGCTTGGAGTAGTCGAGTGGAGGAGCTGATGGTCCGTTCAAGGAAAAGCTCCAGCCAAGGATGCAGTGCCGCGACGACATGGAGCCCAGGGAGGAGGCAAAGCCGACGTACGACGTGTCCGTGATCACCGTCGAGAGGTCGACGGCATGGGAGAGCAGAGGCTTCTTGGGCTTCGGCACCCGCTGGGGTGCTAGCGTCACGTTGAGCTCCGTGCTCGGGCCATCATAGTCCACCCACACCTGCATGTCCTTGCCGCTGATCAGGCTCAAGTTATGGAGCACTCCACCGTCGTCGTAGTAAGCTGCCGAGGCGGCCTTGACAGACCTCAGCCCGTTTATGTCAATCCCGACGTGGTTGCTGTCCATGTCCCCGAACTCCACGTCGAGCAGCGTGTCGAGCTCGACGGCGAAGACATGGTTGGTGGCGTTCCCGACATCGCTCGTGTTGAAGAGACCCATGAACTGGCTCGGCAACGTGTCCGGGAAGCTCTTGGTAGGGGCTATGAAGAAGGCCATACCGTAGGTGCTCAACTCGGCGTACTCCGACAGGATGGCGAACACGAAGGTGGTCGAGAAGGAGAGCACGCCTCCACCGGCGCTTGAGCGGAAGTGGAGCGGGGCTGGGTACACGCCGTGCCCTTTCATCAGGTACGTGCCGTTGGTGAGCACGAGGACGCCGTCCGGTGTGACCAAGGCCGAGTCGTCGACGGTGATGTTTGCGCCGGCGAAGCCATTGAAGACGAAGTCGGTGGCGACCACCGCTGCTCCAAGCCGTCTAGGGTGTCGGGAAACACCCAAGAGTAACAAGCAATCCGCAGCAAACTCAAGAATCAAGTGCCACTAGATGCAATTCCCAATGCAATGCACTTGAATCTCACTCAATCTCTCTAGAGTATGTAACCAAGCAAGAAGATAAGTGGAGGGAAAGTTCTCTAGCTCAAAGTGTGCCTCAATATCTCAAATGTGCAAGAGAGAACCCCAAGGGCTGGCCACCTCTTATTTATAGCGAATGGAAAAGCCACTAGCCGTTAGCAATTCACTGGGCTGATTTCGGGGGCGACAGACGCGTCTGTCGCCAAGCCGACAGACGTGACCCTAGCATCTGTCGCTCTCAAACGTCGCCACGTGTCCACTGCTCGTTTGAAATCCAACGGTCGACTCCCAGCGACAGACGCGGTACAGAGAGCTCCAAACCGCGCTCCAGGCCGACAGACGCGTCTGACGGGAGGTCGACAGACGCCGTCCTGCGTCTATCGCAGCGCAAAGCCGCTCGCCTTCTCAGCACGAGGCCGACAGACGCTGATGTCAGCGTCTGTCGCGCGAACGCCCGCGCGTCTGTTGCGCCACTCCATAGTCTCGCGCCGCGCTGCTAGGGTTAGGCGACAGACGCTGCACAACCGCGTCTGTCGCGTGTTTCTCAGCGTAAACTTGTTCCGCGACTTCGCCTCCGGTTCTCGCATCCGGCGCAATGGAAAATAGGCATTTCATTTTCCCGAAAACGTCTGAATCGTGCATGTGTGTTAACATTTTCACAATCATTTTCTCGAAGGAGTTATGTTAGCTCTCTTTACTAGATCCAAATGCATGTGCTAAAAATGATGACCTAGTAGCACTTGATTCACGAGCTAACCGTGATTGCCCCTCTTGATAGTCGGCTATCAATCCTAAACTCGGTCAATCACTTCTCTACTCATCTTAGACCGGTAAAAGCAAACCCTAGATTATACCTTTGCCTTGATTACTTTATTTCATGTCCATCTCCTCATGCTTGATCACCATGATCATCATTTCATGTCCATGCACCATCTCTTAGTGGTCTTGTGGCCACCACTCCTTGCCACATACTCCTTCATCACATGTGTTGCTTATGCCTAATTCAAACCACTTAACATATGACATTAGCAACTTGGTGTCATTAATTACCAAAACTAAACTTGGGCTTTCAGCTGGAAGGTCCGAGACCTGGCGAGGTGGGGGGTCAGTCCAAACTGGATGGGATTTCACAAAGCGAATTGTTATCCACTGGTGTTCTTGTGCACATCAGAATACAGCCTTGTTTGGGAGTAACGTATTGTTTTTCAGATATAAATCACTTCCGTCTGTAGTATACTGTGCATAAGAATACAACTGAATTTTCTTACAGCTGGAAAACACTGTTTGGGTAACAGCTTAGCTTCCGGCTTGTATCAGCTACTAAGTCGCTTGCTTCTCTAATGTTCTTTGTATCTCAAAGGCACAAATAGCAATTTATCAGCAAATTACATTGCAAATCTCACCAAGTTTAAAAATTTAACAAATATGGAAATACACAATCACATAAACCACAAGGACAAGATCGATATAAGATCCTATCATCAGTAACTCGGCACACCATTCTGATGATCAAATTCAGAAACAAGATTATACAAGCCATCACCCATTTCTTCAAACCAAGTGACACTTCTCATATCAGTTCACTGTTCACAACTGCTGCAAGACTGAACCTCAAAGTTCAGATACAAGTATATAGCCAACAAACATATCTTGGGAAAAGAAGAGCAATGCAGCAATTTGAGTATCTCATCAGTGTCTAGAATAAACACATCAAGCCATCAAGGTTTAGAATATCTCAATAGATACTAACACATCATCCTAGAAACAAAATCATTCACATTAAACCTCCTCCGGCGATCACATAGAAAGGACGAGATACATCCAACATCATAATTTAAGCACTAGCAGAGACACGAACAATATAGATAGATATCGATCAGATAAACACAAATAGAACTTCTCCAGAACTCACACTAGACCACAACCTTTCAAGATCTTCACATATTTGCAGCCTCTAACCTGCAGCACAAAGTTATAAATTTGAGCATGAAACATTGTTAAAATTACAAAGAAATAGGCGCTTTTAGAAATATAACCAATGAGCTTGTCTACGGGTTCTAGAAAATATGGACAAATTAAAAACACTTTCTGAAAATAAATTAGACTCTCTGGTGAACAAAATGAGGTGGAACAGCAAGCATAATCTCATGGATACAAAATTAAAGGACATTAACTACATGATCTAGAGGTGCAACCTTTGTTATCTCATTGTATAGTGTACCTCAAAGCCAATTAACGCAATAAGTAAAGCTAGGATACTCTGGTCAAGAAACCACAGGTCCTAGTCTACTAGATATTGATCATTTCAGAGTAGCATATGAGGAATTTGACATGTGAACTTTAATTTTGTTTTAGCCTAAGGCCCAAAAACTACAGAGACATAAATAATAGTTAGTACACTTACTTACAAGTCATTGAGTTCCAAGTTTGCTGGCTTCCTTCATCGACCACATAGCACGGAGTCTTGACTCATAACTAAGAAATATCTCTTGGTTCATGAAATCCTTAAAAACCTCAGATGCAAGAATCTTGACATCATCTGACACATCATCCATTTCTTTTAACACGGCTAAGCATCTTATAATTGAAAACTCGTCCTTGACTTATGTTTTATGCTTTCACAGCAGCTTGTTCTCTTTTCAAACGCATGAAGTCTGACATGGTTTCTTCGATGCGTGGCACCACCTTTTCATCAGTTCTTCTCTTTGGTCTTTGTTTGGCCGGTCCAATTGTCCCTGATCTTGAGCTCGTACGGTCTTCACTTTGCTGCTCTTGTTCATCATCATCATTGTCTGAAAGATAATTGTTTTGCCATGATCATGCTGTTGTTGTTCAGTGAGCAAACCTTGCCTATCAAAAATTTTCAGCATATGTTCAGATGATCTTTTCTTTGGGTGATGAGTAGATTGTTTCTCCATTCCTTGAGTTCCTACTGACTCATTGTCCCAACCATGAGGTCCAGTCTCATCAAATCTTAATGGAGAATGTCTCTCATCATCTGATGAATAAGAGTGACTTCCTACATTTATTGGTACTGTCCATGGATTTTTCTGTGTGAAGTCTATATGTGTCTTCTCTGATAGTCCAGCTTCAGAGCTTTTACATGGTGTAGTTTGAGGTTTACTTGAAGTAAAGCAAAGCTTCCCTTCAGCAAGTTGTCCTATTAGGACATCAAAGTTAGCCTAACAAATCTATGTCATGATATGATAATATGAAAATGTGTGTAGCTTTACCTTCATACAGCAGGTCCAAGGACTCAAATAATGGAAAGCTCTTCTTTTCATACCTCCTTAACTTTGCATCCTCCTGATAATAATTTATTTACAGCCAGGTTAAGCAATCTCATTAAACAGATTGTTTAATGCAGTACAATGTTTATTTAACAATGCAACTAGCTGGTAGAACAACTTCTAAATTAATTGCATTAATTCAACTTACTTCTATTATCTCATCCCAAATATCAGTTGTTGTGTTAATCATTGATGCATCATTATTCCAAGAGATGCCACTACGCTTCAGGATGGTTTTGATTGCTCTATAATCTTTCTTCAACTGAGTCTCTTTATCTTGAATCTTAGTTTTACTGAACATTGCTTCAAGAAAATTGTCATTGAAGTCCTTCACGATTCTATTCCATCTGTACACCAACTATTTTGCCCACGATAATGCGAAGCTCTATACTCATTAAGCATATCAACCAGCCCCCTCTCATATTTAGAGGTCCATTTTGCTCTTTGTGTCAACGAAACTGAGATGAAAAAAAAATTATGATAGCTACAAAATAAATAATGAGAGGAAAATCAAATCTGAGATGGAAATAAAATATGAAAAGTTAAACATTACACGTCTGCAAGTAAACATAAATATCACCATTAAACCAAGAAGAAGTCGAGGAACATAAGTATCTAACTTAGAAATTTGCATGTCTGTGTTATTACAGCGAGTCTACAAAATAAGACAACATAAGTATTCAAATTTCTATCTCTCACTGAAGCATCAGTACATAAATATGCCCTATCTACTAAACAATTATCCTCATCCTCTTCACCTCCTATTTCTTTCATAACGTGCCCACATCCTCTTCGCAATGTCGTCTCTCATAGCATTAGCCTCATTTCTTTGACTGTTTAGTTGTCTACCATCATCTCTATACCCCTCACTGTTAGTAGGAAGAGCCACAAACTTACGAGGGTCAATTAGAGGTTCTTGGCTGCTTAGCCACTCATCATCACCCTTGTGGAGTCTGATAATGTTATGTAACACAACTGCAGCTGTTGGAATTTTCACTTGGGTTTCAATGGGATAGTGTGTGGCTACTTTTAAGATAGGAAATCTCATCTTTAAGATGCCAATGGCTCGCTCTATGGTGATTCCTGAGGCGAGCGTGGCGAAGATTGAACAATTCTTTATAGTCCCTTGGTCGGCAATTTGCTCGGCCTTGGTCTTGAAGATGATAACTTACTCCTCGATAAGGGGCAAGGAAGCATGTTGTGTTTGCATATCCCCATCAACTAGATAATACTTGCCAATAGGTATATGAAACCCAGACCTAATATATATCTGAAAAATGAAAATGGAGGGCAGGAGTGGACAGTGAGCTACTTCATAATATATGTATCTTAGATATGTCGTGTGCACTTGCACTCTAGCTCAGTTTCTTTCCCTTCCACCTCTTCTAATCGCATATACATATATGCAGTCATGCACGCACACTGCAGATGGCTTGCACACACGTTGCTTCAATTTATTCTTCGCATGAGAAGCTGCATGTGTTAGAAGAGTCAAGGGCCTATTGGGCCTTAGCCCGTTAGGGTTAATTAGTTGCTTGCTTAGGGGTCAAGTAAGCCTTGCTTGTAAGTCAAGAAATCCTCTCTATATAAGGAGAGGAGATGTATCAATCTAATCAAGCAAGAGATTAGAAGGAAAAACCTTCTCTCTTGCCGGCCGTGGGCGAAGCCCCGCGGCCGGCGTTCCCAGCGCATCTCACAGCCCTAGCCGCCGTTCCTCGTCTCTCGCGTGAACAGTACCGCGTGAACAGTACCCGCGGGTACTGTAGCGCCGCGGGTACTGTAGCGCGTCCGTCGCCGCCGTTTCCCTCGACTCTCTCCTCTCGATCCCAACAGCGTCCATAACAACCTGGTATCGGACTTGGCCATGTCGATCCCGCTGCCCTCCACCGTGCCGCCCCTCTCCGCTGTGATTCCGCCGGTCACAACCGCGCCGCTACCCGCGGTCACCACGTCCGCCATGGTCTCGCAGTCCTTGCTGCAGATGACCGTGGGCGCATCCTCCTCGGCCGTAGGCGTGATGACCAACGAGCAGCTGACGGCGGCTGTCCTCGACCTCGGCAAGATGGTGGCAGGCATCCAGTCCTACCTTGGCTTACCGCCACTGCAACCAGCCAGCTGGTCGCTGTCGCAATCGGGCGTGGCCTCTCTGCCACCAGTTGTCCCCTACGGGATGCCAAGTTACGGCACAACGCTGCTGCCGTTCCAGGACGTGCAGCCAACGGTGCAGCCAACATTGCAGCAGATTGAGCAGGCGATAGACATCACGATGGAGCCGGCAGGGAAGATGCTTTCCTGCAAGGTGTCTGCGGCGGTGCGGCTACAGGCTGCGGCGCGCGGCCTCCTAGCACGCCGGCTGCTGCAGGAGATGCGCCAGCCTATGCACGAGGCGACCTTGGCGACAGTCGACCTCAGCTCAGCGGAGCGCGACCTCGCCCCGTGGGACGGCCACCAGCAACCACGCCGACCCGCTGCTGTCTTCAGGCACGAGCATGGTGTTTTTTCTGCTCGCAACGACCTCCAACTCTGCGGCAGCGGCGGTAGGGAAGTCACTCCCCTCCTTGTCACCGGCGGGGATGCACTGCCTAGCGCCACCGCATTCCGCCGCCGCCCGCCGCGAGGACGTCTCCGCTGGTCGCTATCGCGACTAATTCCAGGTGGCTATACCCGTGCACCCCTCTCGTTCCGGTGGGCTCCATGGGATCCAGGTGGCTACACACGTGCAGGTCCATCACGCGGAGGGTGTCCGCCGTATCTTCATGAGTCAAAAATAAAGAGTCGTAGTCTATTTCAGGTCAACAAAATAAGCCGAGATGTAAAAGGCTTGTTTTTAGGTGTTAGATTTGTGTCTAGCGGAGTCATCGTTAGTGTCATCGTTAAGTTGCAGCTCGAGGACGAGCTGCCTGTCCAGGTAGGGTGTAGTGTTAGAAGAGTCAAGGGCCTATTGGGCCTTAGCCCGTTAGGGTTAATTAGTTGCTTGCTTAGGGGTCAAGTAAGCCTTACTTGTAAGTCAAGAAATCCTCTCTATATAAGGAGAGGAGATGTATCAATCTAATCAAGCAAGCGATTAGAAGGAAAAACCTTCTCTCTTGCCGGCCGTGGGCGAAGCCCCGCGGCCGGCGTTCCCAGCGCATCTTACAGCCCTAGCCGCCGTTCCTCGTCTCTCGCGTGAACAGTACCGCGTGAACAGTACCCGCGGGTACTGTAGCGCCGCGGGTACTGTAGCGCGTCCGTCGCCGCCGTTTCCCTCGACTCTCTCCTCTCGATCCCAACAGCGTCCATAACAGCATGCTTCTGTCAGGATCAAAATACTCGGCATCCATGTGGATACCTGCCAAAGTCAACAATGTTTGATCGGAGTTCACATGTTCTTAATGCAGCAGCTACAAATCTAACGTACGACAGCAATGCCATGGGAGCAGCTTCAGCATACATATCATCTACCAAACATATCTAAGATACATATCTAATGCATAATCAGCAAAATTGATTGGTCCCAATTATTCAACCGTGCATTGGGGAAACATACAGAGCTGCCATGGAAACATGCAGAGCTGAATTATTCAACTTCAATTTGGTTTCAATTTCAACCGTGCCATTTCACTCCTCGTTCAGATAGGTTTCACACATCATCAGCAAGTGCAGGCAAAGAAGCATGTGCAACACATCCAGATTCGCTCCTCGTTCAGATAGGTTTCACACATCCAGCATCCAACGCAAGAAGAAGAGACGGGGATTAGGAGAGGAAGGTACCCACCGAGAATCAAGGAATAGATGCGCTTGCCATGGTCGCCATCACCGCAGATCCACTTCTCATCCCAGCTGCTGCCGTGGATTTGGGCACCATCGCCGCAGATTCGCTCATCGCCGCAGACGCCGCCATCGGTCTCCCTGATGCAGTCGTTAAGCCCGTTCTCCCTGATGCCGCCGCTCTCCCTGATCCCGTCGCTCTCCCTGATGCCGCCGCTCGGTGTTGCGCTCGCTGCGCCGCCACCGAGACGAGCGAGAGCAAGCCCGATAGCTGTCGTATTTCCTTTCGGGCCTCTAGGGACGTTTATTTTTTTTTCCGCCGGTTTTAGCCCAAAACACCTGTAATTTTAGTAGGCTGACAGGTCATCCAAGCAGCAAATTTCGTTGTGGGCTGGAAAAAATTACGGGCTGTAACTTACAGATGTTTTGGACTGATTACAGGGCTTCCAAACAGGGGTGTAATCATTTTACAGGTGTATATGTTTTAGTCACATCCAAACAAGGCCTAATTTTATTTCCAGTCATCTAAATTTAAATTCTACAGCTCAAATTAGATCCAACTTTGTGTTATTTTGACCTAAAAAAAAACTTTGTGCTATTGAAAAAAACTAACTCCATGATCTGGGCTTTACTGGTGATGTTTTCACTTGGCGAAATATTCGTGAAAGATTGGATAGGGCGGTGGCAAACTCGGAGTGGAGATTGAAGTTCCCACCAGTGCAGAAACAGAACACATCTCTATTTCCTGCTGCCTTACTCTCTTCCTTCTACCTAAAGCTTTCCCTGATATACCTCTGATCCCAATCTAATCCCCATACTTGGTATGTACCTATCTCGAATTCCATTCTTCCCAAGGTTGTACTCTGAACCTCATATATGTTACACTGGTGATCTGATTATGAACTAGGGGTTGGAAAGTCAAATAATGTGACCTTCTGAAACAGTGACAAGTAAAGCCGTAACCAGTGTTCCGTTCACACGTTTGATAGTTTGGCTGAGGCTGAAGAGAGGCCGGCCGATGGCATCCTTCTTCGACTGTGATTTAATGGTTTTGGACTTGGCAGAATGGCAGGCACTTCTAGAGTCTAGACTACAGATTTTTCAAGCATACCTGCTACTACTATCTCTATCGTCTTTACCTCACATAGTCACATGCGTTCAGATTCCTACCATCGATTTCTAGACTAATAAGTAATTTTTGACTTGGCAGATGATTTATTTCGTAGACCACAATTTTCTGGGTACAAGGTCTGATCAAGTGAAGTGATCATTGGCTCATTGTCACGCTCTGATCTGTAGCAAGTACCAAAATTTTGTGCCTCTTGCAGCGACCAGCTCATAATACTTCACAGAAGAGATTTACAGCTTTGAGAAATTTTGTATTTTGGAAAACTGGCAACTCTACAGCAGAGAAGACTAGTAGCACTAGCTAATGAACTGGCGCCATCCAATGGACATGCTCCAACAAGACAGCGCACATGTCAATTTTATGTCATCTCCCGCCAGAGAGGCCAGTCATGGTCCCGATGCTCATCGCCGTGGACGATGACGGATGCGTGGACGCCGACAGGACAAACGAATCGAACCCTTCGCTCCGCATCAGGGCCAGCATGCTGAAGCTGAGGTGCGACGGCGTGAGCTCAGGGAAAGGCATGTCGCCGTCGAGATACTGCATCACCTGCCGCATGCTCGGCCTCGCAGCGGGCAACGGGTGCGAGCACAGCAGCCCCAGCTTCAACGCCAGCATGGCCTCGTCGTCGTCGTAACACCCCTGGAGCTTCGCGTCGATCACCTCGGCGAGGGATCCCTTCTGCCAGTGCTCGAGCACCCAGTCCACCAGCATGAGCCGGCTGTCCGTCATGCTCTGCTCCACGGGTCTTCGGCCACAGACGACCTCGAGGATGAACGCCCCGAAGGCGAACACGTCGGTGAGAGGGGACGCTTTCCCTGACCGCGCCAGCTCCGGGGCGAGGTACCCCATCGTGCCGACGACATGGGTCGTTTGTGGGTCGGCTCCATGGTCGTACAGCCTTGCGAGACCAAAATCTCCTAGCCGTCCGTTCATCTCGCTGTCGAGCAAGACGTTGCTGGCCTTGATGTCCCGGTGGATGACGACCTGCTCCCAGTCCTCGTGGATGTACAGCAACCCTGACGCCACGCCTTTGATGATCCGGAACCTCTGCACCCAATCCAGCGTGGCCATGGCCTTGTCGTCGTCCTTGCCGTACAGGTACTTGTCAAGGCTGCCGTTGGGCATGTAGTCGTAGACCAAGAGAAGCTCGCCTTTCCGTCGGCAGTAACCGAGCAGCTGCACGAGGTTGCGGTGCCGGAGACGGCCGATGCTGACGACCTCGGCGACGAACTCCTTTATGCCCTGCCTCGATTCGTGGGACACCTTCTTGACGGCGACCTCCAGCTTCGATTTCGGGAGCACTCCTCTGTACACTCTCCCGAATCCTCCGACGCCAAGCAGCATCTTGCTCTTGAACCCCTCCGTCGCGCGGAACAGGTCCTTGTACGTGAACCGGTGCGGCCCGAACTCGACCTCCCAGTCCTCTCGCAGCTCGGCGTACTTGAGCCGCCGCCGGACGAGGGCGACCACGACCGCCACCACGGCGAGGACGAACGCCGCGGTGGCGATCGGCAGCACGATCTCCAAGACCTTGGACCGCGGCTTGGGGCCGAACCGTGGTAGCTTGGGCAGGCTGGCGATGTTGATGTCCGGAGCAGGCCCGTCCATGGCGAAGCTCCAGCCGAGCACGTAGTGCTCCGACCTGACCGTGCCCGTGGCGGACGAGAAGCCCACGTACGCCGGGTCCACGAGCACGTCCGAGAGGTTCTGCGTGGCCGACACCAGAGGCCTGGAAGGCTTGGGCGTCCCGAGGGGAGCCAGGAACACGTTGATCTGCGCGGTCTCGCCGTCGTAGTCCACCCAGACTTGCATGGGCTTGGCGCTGATCAGGGTCAGGTTGCGGAACGCGCCGGTGCCGTCGTCGTAGTAGCCGGCGGTGGTGGCGTTGACGGACGTGAGGCTGTTGACGTCGATGCCGACGTGGTTGTCGTCAGGGTCCTTGAACTCGGTGCTCCGGATGGTGTCGAGCTCGACGCCGAAGACGTGGTTGCTGGCGTTGCCGTTGTTGGAGGTGTTGAGGAAGCCCAGGTACTGGCTGGGCAGCGCGTTCACGAAGCTGTCCTTGCCGACGAAGAAGACGATGCCGTGGCCGCTGAGGTCGGAGTAGGGCGGGATGATGCCGAACACGAAGGACGCCGAGAAGGAGCGCACGGGCCCGCCCGGCGTCCGCTGGAACCGCAGTGGCGCCGGGTGCACCGCGTGGCCCTTGAGCTGCGCCGTGCCGTTGGTGAGCTCCAGCAGCCCCGACGCCGTGATGACGGCCGTTCCGTCCAGCGCGAGCGGCGCGCCGGTGAAGCCCGAGTAGACGAACTGCTCGTCGTCCCCGCCGGCGCCGAGGACGGCGGCGAGGAGGACGCCGGCGGCGAGAAGAGACCGCGCGCGCCGCAAGTCAATCATAGCAGCAAGCTGCCAAGAAGAGCTCTGGCAATTCATTCACATCGGCCGAACTACTCAGCTGCTTGTATTGTTGTACTCCGAATTGAGATCCGCGCTTGAAGTGCAGTCGCGTTCTGGCGCTACCGGTTTTATAATCCGGAGGAAGCTAGTACAGTACTTAGCTCAGAGCAACTGGTGAGCAGTCCAAGCTAGCGCAGAATTTTATTTTGCAATCTAGAGACTGGAGTAGATAGGCACGGATGACTTGGTTGTTGGCTTGCACTGGGGCCGGGCCTTGGTTCTTGTTCGTCAGATCGCGTTCGCGTGCGTGCCGCCTGTCTGAGGCGATCGGAACAGGCCATCCATCCTCCCGCCTTGGACTTTGGCTGGCCGGGGTCCCAGCTTGGAAGTTTCCACGCCCTTTCAGTTCTCACGCTGGCCATGCCGCGATGTGGACGCCTGTGACTGTGAAGAAGAACCCGGGCGCGCATGGCGTGGACGATGGAGACCGGCGGTGAACCATGGCTGGCAAGCTCAGATGTGACCCGAGCGGCCGGTTTTTTTTTTGTCGATGTCCTCCGTCACGGCGGCGAGTTAGGTGTGATGTGTGAAATGAAAATTGTTGGCATGTCACTGTGCTGGCTCCCCTTCGGCATTGCCTGGTGCTGTTGGAACGCGACGTCTGTGCCGCGGGCCGCGGCGGCGGTGACACGTACGTTCTCCCGGTCCCGGCCGGCCGGCCGAGTTGGAATCGCTGGAATTGACGCTCTAGATGCTGGAAAATACTGCGGCGTACCATACGCAGGCTTCTACACTGGCAGTTCCAATCATGAGGTGGATATGCCGCCGCCGCTCGTCGGTGGTTGACTTGACTCGACATGCCAGTTGGCACTACCCGCCGAGACGGACCGGTCTGAATCGTTGGCTCGATCGGATTCATGTCGCTTTCCTCTCCTGTAGACTTGTCGTCGCGGATTGGGCCGGAGCGCAAGGAAATGCTCTTCTTTTTTAATTTATTTGAATGATCAAGGAGACGCTCTGTGTGCTGCAACTACTACCGTGTTCGGAGGACGGAGGAGTATCCACTCCATGGGCTGATGGGCATGGCTCCATCCGCGGATCAATTTGAGTACTTTTGTGGCGGGAGTGGGCCGCTTGCGGATGGCATCTGTGTTGGGCCTAATACCACCCATTTCTTGCCCAGGCCGGATCTCAGAGTAAGGCTCCGACAACTCTTTTTGTGTGGCCGAGATAAGTACGTTCAGCCTAAATTAGCTATCTCATCTTTAGTCTTTGTAGCCGTGGCTTAGGGATGACGAAGGCCTTTCACGCACAAATTTTGGCCTACTACGAGATTTATTCCTTTTTGAGTTGTTCATATAGTCTCCATGGTATGTTCCTTTGTTCGTATTTTTTTGCCTGCAGCAATGAATTCTATGTATTGTGTATAATAGATTACAGGGGTAGCTCGGGATATGGAGATTTAGACTATTTCAAGCTGGCGCCCTACGTCCAATACATGTGGATGTTGTATTACTCGTGCGCTGAATGCTATGGTTCATTGTGGAGTAGGGAGATGTTCATAAGGAGCCCTACTCCACCTTATATCACAACTTAGGGTTAGATGCAGATGACCCCCAGACAATAATCAGTGATTATGTTTTCCTATTCAGTTACAATCAAATCTGGGTTCACATCCCATCCATCTAGTCTTGTGGGTAGTAGAAAAAACAGTTTTTTTCTACTACTAGATATGAATATTGTGGAATATCGTTCACCTGAATCTAGAATTTTATTGTCCTAATTCTAGAATATTATTCTCTTGAATTTAGAATATTTTTTTTTGTGAAGGCGGAACATGTTATCTCAAACTTATAACATTATCCCTAGTTAATCAAAAGAAAATGTTTTATTTAATGAGAAAAATATTTTCAAATGAAAATTTATCAAAATGTACCAAAGTGGGATATATGGTTTTGAAGCATTTAGTACAAGAAACATAATGATGGAATTGAAATTTAATTTGGATACTTCACTATGGTTTTTAAGTTTCAAAGTGCTAGCATATGTACTGATGTAATCAATTTTGTTTTATCTTACTTGGATTTCATGTTTATTCTGTATGCAAGGCCAATATTGAAGAAATCTTGTGTCACGGGTGGTGGCTGGGGGAGGATGACGTGCACGACCACCACTAAGCTTGCATTTATAGATGGACAAACAGATGACCCAACATGATATGTTACATACTTGATGCTGCACGACCTGCAAGTCACCATCACTATTCTCCCCTATCATCATCAGTTTGTAGCTAGTGGAAGTTGGATTGATTCCTCAACAGCGGTTGCCACATTCGCACGATGCAAGCATTGGCCAACAAATTACAAGAACAAGAACAAGGTAAGGTGGAGAGGTAGACAACACAAATACAAAGAAGGAAGACGAATAAGAAGTTAGTGTTGGGATTTTGCATACCTGCGCTACCAGAGCACCAGAGATATCGTTGAAGACCAACATCCATGGATTTAGGAGAAGAGAGCACCAGAGATGCCATTGAAGACCAATATCCATGGATCTAGGAGAAGAGGAGAGGGAGACTAGGATTAGGGGGACGGATCCAACTATTAGCTCATGGATCACTGCCTGACATTACAAGGAGCTGAAAAAAGTGGGAAAGGGGAGGGACACAACGGAGAGGAGATGGGTAAATACGAGAACAAAAACAACCACCTTGGGCCGCCGTTGGCATAGGAGCGAGATGAGAGAGTGACGACCCAGACACAACAAGGAGCAGAGAACGTGATGCGGATGCGGGGCATGGAGCCTAGGGTTAAGAGGCGCATCGACGAGGGATTATATAGTGCAGTGTAGCGGGCCGTATTGAGAAAAGGCTGACTCGGCACGGGCATACTATACATCGGGCCGTGCCTATAGGGCAGGCCGTAACAAAGAGACCATGGGTTAGCTGATGGGCCTAGTGGTGTTTAAATGTTCCAATTCCCACACAAGCACACGGACACTGTCCCACTGAGACACAGCAGCTGAGCGGGCATGTACGTTCCCATTCCTCCACCCGTACGTAAGTGGTGCCGTGACACCGGACGCGGGCGGGCGGGCGGGCGGCCGGGGCGCAGTTAATGCTGCGGCTCCAACGTTGTTGTCACAGGGGCGTCCGGCCTGCCGCGCATCTACAGTGGAGATTTAAGTACACGCCTGCCGTCGCCCACAGTATCCACACGGATAGAGCCGTGCGTTGGCCCGCTCCGGCGCCGCGTCATTACGACAGCGCTGCCGAGTTCGTTGGCCGTCTTTGCCGCGCCGGCCACTGTGGGTTTGTTCAGCTCATGCTGACGCGAGATGCATGGATCTATCGGTCATCATGATCAGGCGCTGCATGCTGGCTGTTGTTCGCCTGTTCCGCCGCGCTGTGAAGGGTGCAGCATTTATGGCCAGGCGTACCAACCCACGTACTCGGTGCGGATTGGTTGCACACGGGCACCACGAAAACCGCACAGGATGACAGGACGCGGGCGGCAATCGCAGAACAGGTTTTCTACTAGCCATGAGCAACGACATGTGTGAGGTAGAATGGCATGGCACCTGTGGATCTCATCGATCCGTGGATCTCATATGGGTAACAGACTAATAACAGTTACTACAAACGTATCGTTCCATCTAGACCAGGGCACAAGCTGATAATATACCAATGCATAGAGGTTTATTATCACTCGCCTCTATTAGAGAAAAAAAGAAAAAATAGGAGAAAAACATAATGCCTACTTTGCAGAACTACTACAGATTGAGCAAAACGTGTCAACAAACCGAAACTGTATATTTACGGCCGAATAGCAGCAAATGGCCACTGTCAGTTCAATCACTACTACATCAACAATCACCATGGTACCGGGACCTATGCTTAAGCTTTTACCATGCATGCCGCTAGTTGACATGGATCGGAGTTCACTCTCCACACGGTAACCCAAAAAAAAAAAACATGCACCACCGGCCGGCAATTTTCCTGGACGTCGATCCGATCGAACACACTTACGCATGGGACGGTAGACACGCGCGTACGAGTCCCGGCCCGGCCAGGAGGCCCTCACGACCCCAGCCGGTACATGCCGCCGTCCGCCATGAACGGCGGCGGCCTGCTGTCCATGTACAGCGCCGCGGTGCCCTGCGGGACGTGGAACCCGCCCTCCATCATCGCGAACGGCATGTCCTCCGACGCCGGCTTCCAGTGCCGCTTCCGCTGGTTGATGAACCAGTTGTTGATCTGCTTCTGGTCCAGCCCTGTCGTCTCTGCCAGCACCATCTTCTCCGTCTCCTGATGATAGATGATTAACGTACTCGCAACAGTCATGCATCAAAAGCTTCAGTTTTTTTTTGGCAACACAGTAGTTGCCATTATTACGTATGTAAGAATACGTACGAGTTGAAAGAATTAATGAAGAGCTTGAATTAGTAATGCATGGATGGATATATAGGGTCTAGCTTACAGAAGGATAGGGCCACTTGTAGTGCAGCTCCCACCAGTGCAACAGCTTCTGCCTGGCCTCCTTGGGGAGCTTCCCTTTCTTCTTCCTCTTCGAGAACTCCTGACGAAGGCCGCCCAGGTAGCCGCCGTACTTCCTCAGGAGCTGGTGCTTGAGCTCCTTGTCCTCGGCGCAGGGATCGATCTCTTCAGGACAGCTCGCGTCCTGCTCATCCTCGGACGACCCGGCCACCTCACAGTTACTGTCTGCAGGTCAAGATGATCAGCAACCGAACAAAGTTGGTTAAAGTTTGCTTGTCACTCTTTAATTATTGGTTCCAAAGATACTAAAGATTAGCTAGACCACGTACTTCTGACAAAGTTTGTGTGGTAACCAAAGGGCCACCCGAATTACAAGCCAAAAAGCTCCCAATTAACTCGGCCTGTGTTAGATAGGTGGTGTGATGGTACGAATGAACAGTCTTGCTCTGACCAAATACTGCTCATGCACATACAGTAGGTCGGACCCTAGGCCACTAGCCCACACTACACGAAATAATATACCAGTAGGAATAGGATTGTTGCAGCTCTAGGCCTATGACACCGTGTTCTAACTTTGAACAGGACAGTCTGCGCTTATTTGTTTCCCACCTTAGACTGCCTTCAACAGCCTGAACCCAAATACGAGACGCATTCGTTGGTTTGGGTCGCGCACAAGGAGGTCACGCACCCAAAATTTCACTTTTCCAACAGAGGACGCAAAAGTCCAACGTAGAAGGCCGCAGAGCCAAGCGCCGCCCGCTCCTCACCGCGCCCTGCTGCGGGCCCGCCTCGCCGTCGTCCGAGGAGGAGCTTGAGGAAGAAGGGAGTAGCTGCAGGCATTGAGGAAAAAGGGAGTGGCAGCCGGCGTTGAGGAAGAAGAGGAGCGGGGTCCGGGCCGGCCGTTGCCGTGCGAGCTAGCTTCACAGTGCGAGCTCTGGATCTGGCCCCAGCCTCACCACGCGACTTCGGACCTGGCATCGCTGTGCCCGGCGAGATCTGGACCCGCCGCCACCGTGCGAGCAAAGCTCCGGCCCCAGCCTCACCGCGGCGAGCTCGTCCTCCAACCCCATGGCGAGCTCGTCCTCCAGCCCACGGCACGGCCTCTGCCCCTACCGCCGTCAGCCAAGAAGAGGAGGAAGAGAGGAGCGCACGGCCTCGCCAGAGATTTGCATCGTGGAATAGGACCGCCGTGGTCCCGCCTCGCCGTCGTCGTCCGCGGGCCGCCGGACCTCCTCCGCGCGCTCCCGCTGCCGCCGAGTGCCTCCATCCCCGCCTCACCGTCGTCGTCCGCGGGCCGCCGGACCTCCTCCGCGCGCTCCCGCTGCCCCCGAGCGCCTCCATCCCCGCCGGCGCTGCAATCCCGCCTCACCATCATCATCCGCGGGCCGCTAGACCTCCTCCGCGTGCTCCCGCTGCTGCTGGACCTCCTCGACTTGCTCCTTCTACGCCGGGCCCCGGAGCCGCGCCGCCTCCTCACGGATGTTCTCCTCTGCTAGTGGCGGTGGGAACCAGCGGCGGGTGGGAGAAGAGGAGGGAGAGGGAGAAGGACCCTGACGACGGCCGCTTCATTTGCTTCGCGGAGAGAGGTGACACGTATTTGCATGCTGGTTGGCCTCGTACGCAAAATGGGTGCCCTCTTTGCGTCTTCTGTTGGTGCGCGATTCTTTGAGCAAAAACATTGTGGGGAAGGCATTTTGCGTTTGCGTCTCCTTTTGCCAACTCTGTTGGAGACAGTCTTAGAAACTCCATGAGCCAGGCATCAAGGCCAGGCGCTTGAAAACGATTTATCTCTGGTTCTACCTTGGAAACTTGCCTGGGCCAGGTGTTCGATTGGATCAAATGTGGCTGCCTGGCAGAGCTCCCAAGTCAAGGGCTTCAACCAAACATGCACTCTTTGCAGGAAAGAGAACCTTAATAAGAAATTCCACATGTAAGGATACTAGGATAGTATTGCAGACCCCAAACATAAGGAGCATCCTCATTTTAATTCAGATGTTTGAATCTTGTAAATCAATTAGACAACAAATAATTGGTATGAAGTATAAACTCTCTGGATTTACATGGTGGAACAAAAATGAAAACTAATCGAGGACAAATCCTAAATTCCAAACCAACCTCACTAGTTGTGTTTATCTTTCACGACTATAAGAAGGTCAATTTCAATCGCTTGAAAGCATGAATAAATATTTGATCTAGAGTTACATTATACAGTTGAAATGGAAGTCAATTAAATTTCCTCTAAACCAACAACTTAATTTCAGTGTCCTTGTCAGAAGATGTGCATTGAAATATAAAATGCTACTACGGTGACCGCCAAAACCCCCTATGAAACTAAACTCCTCGCAATTATGCCATTTCTATTAGATAATAAGCACACATTTTTTTGTGTGGATACAAAAATAATTTAATTATGAAGTGATGGCATCATGTTTCCCAGTTTTAGCCATGACTACATTAATCTAGCATGAAGGCGGATGGTGTGGGGTGGCGTGATATGATCAGCAGATGGCTAGTTGAAGGTGACAAATTCAGGACATACATCATTGTGGGCATGGTTTAGTAGGGAATGTGTGTGTGTGAGTGGTGCAACCAAGTTCTCGGCGGCATCAATGCGGAAGAAAGTTCACAGGGATGTGTGGTGGCACTGTGTGCCCCTCATGGCGAGGGCAAGGCAAGGCCAAGATCCTTGGTGTGGAATCTGACAATGGATGCAGCAAGGCCACCATGTGTTGTGTCTTCAAGGGGAAGAGTGAGATGCTTGGAGTCTAGTAGTGGATGTGGTGAGGCGTGTCCACATGCCATGCAATTAAGACAATGAGGATAAGACAAATTTTAGGTGTTAGGATCTCGTGTAGTAGTGCTTCGGTAGTCGATGTGTATGCGGTGCTACAATGACATGATGGCGGTGCTTCTTCTCGACTTCTAAAGATGCAGAGCCACGACTAGTGCTCGATAACTATGTCGTGTGAGTTGAGAACATCGGTGCCTTGGTGCTTGTGGCTTTGTTGAGTTTATTGCAGTGTTTTCAATGCAGTGGTAGCCTAGCTAATCTTGGAGGACGTGGTGACTTGGTGGTGTCCAGAGGAAGCCATTGTATACCATCTTGGAGGCAAGGTAGCGTTCTACAACAGCAAGCCCTACATAGAAGGGTTTAGTTTAGTGAAGTACACTATTGGTAGATGTAGTTGTAGCAACGATGGTGTGATGGCTACTCTTTATAGCGGACTATGGCAGCTAGCCAAGCATAGTAGAGGTTAGCTTTATCGACATGTTGGTGTCCTATAGTTCGATGACAATGGTGCAATATGAAGGCCACCAACGCTATGTGCAGTTTGGCATGTGTTGATCTCTAGTTTGGCATGTGTTGATCTCTGGCATGGAAGTGGCAATGGTGAAAGGTGGTTGTGTGGCTGTCTTGTGTTTTGTGGTGCATATTGATGTCCTAATCCAATAATTTGGTTTGCTTTTCATTGCGGTGTGTATTGAAGTGAGATCAATTTGAACACTTGTCTTCGAGCAACCGTGTACTCTATATAAACAACATATGAGACCTAATACAATTTATCCAATATTTGATACAAATCATCTAATATTTACATTATTCATATCCTCACATGGTATAGAACCGGCAGTGTTCCTAAGCTGCTACCTTGGTAGCTTCCGCCGCATCAGCCCCCGAAAGGTGATCACATCACTCTCCCACGGTCTACAGTGTTCATGTTGTCGACTATTTTTCAACCTAAAGTTTTTCTTGATCTTTTTTTAGATGGGTTTTCTCTATTTTCCCAATCACAAATTGGGTTGCATCACACTGCTGATCGTTGATGCTCTCATTTCTAGCTCCCCTCTTGACAATGACATGGCTTGACCCTCGCCAACAACACTACATCATTTGTACCAATCCAAGAGCCCAACAACTCAATCATCGTCACACTAGATCATCATCGCTGGTTTGTCATCATCCACGACTTTGATCTATCGCACCTCCGAGAACCAACTTATGTGACCATGCCATTATCAACAAGATAGCCGCCCAAGTGGGCAATAGTCATGTTTCATGCTACTAGTTCATTGTGCAAGCTATTGATTTAGCACATTCCCGCTCTCCAGCTACCACAATTGTCCTATTGAGATCACTGCCACTGCTAGTCAAGGCATTCGACTAGACTAAACAAATTTTGTGCATGAGTATGCTAGTGTTGGTGCCTTGGACCTGTAACTCTCTCCTCCATGGCGATGTCCACAATGCACTGTTCTCTGCTACCTCGGCAACAAAAGGGCTATCGTCTACTTTTCGGTTTTCACTCCATTCTAAGCATCCGCGTTGCTCACACTATGACCGCGAGGGAGGAGGGAATGCTAGAGTATATATATGGCATGGATTTGGAAGGATCCAGTTGATATAGTAGGATAGGATTGGTTTCCATTTGTATATCTAAAATTGCTTGAGATCAAGCCACCTTGTACTTTATATAAATAACCTACGAGACTAATTAAGACAAATCATCCAATATTTATGTTATTTATATTCTCCCACTTTCACAAGGTAATGGCACAATGCTAATAACAAAAACATTTAATAACAATCAACATTTTGAATAATGCTTTTAGGATGAAGTTGATTTGTAGCAACTCACTAGTTAACAATTATTAGCCAATATACGGATAAACCATTAGCCTATGAAAGATTTTACATGATATGTACTAGTTTTAACATCACTAGTTGGGGCCTTAATAATGATAACAGATAAATTTACATGTTCCTTGTCACAAAAAATTATACTATAATCATTCTTAAAGAAAGCAAATTCTACTAACTTTCAACTTAAAAATGTAAGCTATCCATGTCATTACGAAAATGCCACATTATCTTCCACTAATTTTCAATCTCTTCATGCAAGAAATCCACTTCACCGCCCCCCCCCCCCCCCCCCCCCAAATGCTCAAACTGTCCACCCTATCTTCACTAAGTACAATTAGTAATTCAATTTATCAAAATCTGTATTCTATCCTATATTCTATATCTACTATGAAAAAGAAAACCTCACTAACTTTCAATCTCAACATGCAATCTATCCACGCCATTCCCCATTAATGCCACATTATCTCCCACTAGCCGTCTTCGATCTCTTCATGCAAAAAATCAACTCCCACTAATGCTAAACCTGTCCACATCTATCATTCCTGCTAGGTGCAATTACTATTTTTAGTATATCAAAATACAAGGCATCTACATCATGTTTTTTTGTTTGTCCGTCCCATCATATTATAATTCGGTCTGGTACTCCATTAGTTTTCTTATTGGATTATAGCATTAGCTTTCCCAGTTTTGACATGAACCGATACAATAACATGCAGATCCAGCTCATGCATGAAATGCACGGGTATCCTTCTAGTTATTTATATTGTATAAAGAAAGTGCACATCCTTTGGTAGGGTCATTAGGTGTGCCATCGTTGTAAAAAAACAGTTCATTGATTCCAGGTGTTTTTTCTCTTATTACGAGCCATTCACTGTGGATCGAGCAATCATACACACAAGAGAACAGTCTCACAAACTATTCCGTTTCGTCCATATGCAGATAATAAATTCAGCGGGAAGGCGATGCAATGCAACTAATATAATTAATGTTGGACATGTACATATGTTCTGACGCATATTTGGGCATCATGCAGCCATGGCCCAATTGCCATTCAGTTTCCACGCAGCATGCAAAAAACATAATGTAGATTTGTTCCATATTTGATTCGGAGGCAAGCAAGTAATGAGAACCCAGATCTGTAAAGCTGTAATACATTGTAGAGAAAATGTGATTGTATAGTAGCAGATGGAGGAACGGCTGTAGTACAACATACAACCATACGTACAGCTAGGTTATTCAGACACACTTGCTATATTACCCTGTGTGGATATTAACTGCTAAATTATGTGCATGCGCGGTTTTTTTTATCTACATAATACTACAATAGATCTAATCTCGTCATGACTAAAAGTTGAATGATCCAAAAACAACATGACACTACAAAAGTGCTCCAGAAAACATGCATGATACTGCGTACACTATAACAAAGCCATTTATTTTAAGAAATTATCCATCTAGAAGAATTTTGAATGAAGCTCTGTATCAGTCCTGGTTAGAAGTAGTAGAGCTTTTGTCCACTTTTCAGTTCTCTGTAGATGATGATGAAATGATGTGGCAATTTACTGCCAAAGGCAATTATTCTTCACAGTCTTTGTACAATTATTAACTTTAGGGGTATTAAAACGGTTCATGTTTCGGCTGTATGGAGCATTAAAGTCCCTCCTAGAGTCCATATGTTTTTGTGGTTGCTGGTTAATAAGAGAGTTCTTGCCAGAGATAATCTGGCTAAGAGAAGAAAAGTAGAAGATGAATCTTGTCTGTTCTGTAATGAGAAAGAAACTAGTCAACACCTGTTTTTTGAATGTGCAGTTGCTAAAAGGTGTTGGGTACTGATTTCTGAGATCTTAGGAGTTACAGTAGGTGATAATATGGTTAACATAGGAAAGTTTTGGCTTAGTAACAAAATAAATGGTCTTGTTAATATTGTAACCTATCTGCTGTTATCTCTGGTCGATTTGGAAACTTAGGAATGAGCTTTGCTTTCAGGGAACTGGTTGGAAAAGTATGGAGGTGCTTATCTACAAGATTCATGCACTGTTACAGAACTGGACAGTTCTGTGTCCTGTGGAGAAAAGGGATATACTAAGTGGCGTTCTGTGGAACTTGAAGATTGCGGCCAAGATGGTGCTATGGCTCCCAGATATCCCCAGAGGCGCTGCCTGAAGTTTTACCGAGGCTTGGGTGCTGGCGGTCCAGAGGGAGGAGTCTAGTACACTTCTAATGATCTTTCTGTCATGAAGAAGGTCCCGGAAATGTCTTGGTGGGGGGCGCTGGACGAGGTCTTCAACGACATGTAGGCACGTTCAACTTGTTAGTTTCTGTTTTAGTTTTTTTTTTGGCGTTAGACCTGGTGGCTCTTTTAAGCTTCTGCTGTTTTTCTCGGTGATCTATTCATGCTTCCGGCTGGAGCTGGAAACTCTTGAACTATCTTGTGCTGTAACAGACTTGATCTTTTGATATTAATTGAAAGGCCGGGGCGTCATGGCCTTGAACTCTAAAAAAAATATCCATCGGCAAGCATAAAACCATGCCAGAGTGCGGGCAGTTGCAAACAATAATATATATCCTCCGAAGTACACAGGCATGTGTAGAAGCAAAACAAATCGAACAGGATTCTTTTTTTTTCTAATGCATAACTACCACTGTCTTTTCATGTAAACACTATGGTCACAAAAAAATGTCATTTTGAATGAACTTTACAACTAATTTATGTATCATGTATATATCAAACATAGCTGTTCTAGAATATTATAAAATTATAATACAATGTAAATCAACTTATCATTACGTCTTTGTGTAATTAACCTCCGGGTTCCTTAATTTTATTACTATTACTACTACTGTTATTATATGTATCATATACTATAGTACTACATGACCAGATGGTTATTGACACATTTGTGCCTTGTTCACTTGTCTTATAAGCCGTACTTTTTCTGTCAAAAAACAGTGTTTTTCTCTCCCAACAAATTAGTAAACAGTACTTGCAGGCAACCATACATATGACAAGTACTCAAGTGTGTCATAGCTTGGGTCCTTTTACCCTACTGTAGGAGTAGATCAAGAGACAAAGCAAACAGTGTAGCAACAGTACATTTATCTATCCCAGTACCGAAGCTGCTATTTATTTGGCGACCCATAATACTCGCGGAGACACAATAACAGGTATATAATTAGTATCGTTGGAAAGATTTTTGAATCTAGTTTTTTAATAAATTTATTTAGAGATACAAATGTTGCACATATATTCTACAAATCGAGTCAAATTTGTGACACGCACACCAATGATGACAGTTATTTAGGGACGGAGGGAGTATATGAGTACAACACACAGTGAAAGACATACAAGACGTGTGTGGGTGGTAAATAAAACTAAGAAACAGTGATGGCTGAATATAGAGAAACTAGTAACTATGATCAGCGTTATTCCATGGCACATCAGGTCTCCAATATTGCATTATACAATACGAGCTAAAGCCAATAAACGAGAGGTGGAGAGCCATGAAACCTGGAGCTAACAGTGGCCTCGTGATGCTCACTATGCTACTACTAATAAGTGCTCTCTATTATGCCTCAATCATCAAACAAGTGGACTAATGCATGCAAACCTTATCCCCTCTCCCCGAATAAACAAAGCAATGACAGTAAAAAAAACAATGCAACAAAAATCACCCGTATCAGCAGCACGAATCCAAAGCGGGGGAAAAAAAGCTGGCTCAGTTCCATGGCATAAACCCAACAATATTTCCCGATGTGGTAAGCTACCTGTCTGCAACGAACCATATATAGAGAAATAGTTACCGGAGATCGAGCCGAGCTGCAGCTGCCTCTCCACGCTCTTGAAGAACTCCGTTGCTTCCTGGATCGGCCGCGCCATCTCCTCCTGGAACTTCACCAACATGTTGCAGTAGGCCTCCTGCAGAGTGGCAAGCAGGTGATGCGGCTGGTATTTGAGATGGATCCCATGCATGGACAAAGAAGTATCGCATGCGACGAATCCATCGATGGATCAAAGCACCGTAGGTACCATGAACTGGTCGAGCTCCGGGTCAGCCCGCGTCGTCGGCTCGCGCCACCGGCTTGGCCCCGGCTGTGCGTCCAGCTTGGCCGCCATGGCCGAGAGCCTATCCGACACATCCGTCGGCGCGCCGACCTATGCAATCGACAACATAATCGAATCCATGACATATATTACCTAGTAAGATTTTATTTTATATAAATATCCTGAGTTCCTGATTAAACAAGTCTTGTGCTGTGCATGGATGCTGGCTTGTACTGACCTTTTGGCAGTCCAAGTAGGCGGCGAGGAGAGCCGAGTACTGGGGGTGCGACATGATCTTGGCCTTGATGGTGTCGGCATCCCCATCCGCCGGCGGCGACATCTCTCCCTGTACTATTGCTGCCGCGTCCTTCTGATGGCTATGCTGCTGCGCTGCCGACGGGTCGGCCAGTAACTGTTGCAACGCGATGCGTGAGCTGTGGTGATGATGGTGCTGCCTGTCCGGCGGCGGAAACACCTGCTGTGCTGCCGACGTTGATGCCGGCAGCGGAAGCTGCAAGAAGGAAGCAGCAGCCTTGGAGGAACTGCTCCCACCTCCGCCAAGATCCCCGAAGCTATCCATGGCTTTTGGCTTGCTTCTTTATTTCTACTGTGTCAATAATCAAAAGACAGAAGAAGAAGAAGAAGAAGAAAGCTGCTGAGGCCAAGACGACTCAAGAAACCCTAGCCAAGGCTAAGCTAGCTAGCAATGGATCGGACGACGGGAAGGAGGAGATGAACTCAGGTAGATGCATGGTTGAGATAGATATTTGGGATAGGATCTGATTAGGAGACGGATCGATGAAGAGAGGAGGAAAGGTATACAGGAGTGAATGATGATATGCGTGTGTGTGGGGCTGGTGGCTGGCTTTGTTCCCATGTCAAGTCAGAGTAAAGAGGAAGCAGCTCAGCTGTGCGCTGCTGTTGGTAGCTGCCGCTGTTACACGCACAGGACGACAGCTGCCTGGGGGGAATACTGGTCCGAATAGACAGGGACCAACCGATGCGAGGAGGTCTGGAGGGGAGGAGAGATCCGTACCAAGGTGCAGACGCATCATACATATCACATGCAGATGCGTGTTCTTTTCTTGTTCTTCATGAGTACTAGTAGAACTTGCATGCTTGCGACGTTTCGTTGGAGCTGGACGGATTTTTTGAGGTTTCGATCAGTTTCGACGGGGGCTCTCTCTGCAGGAGCAGTCAAGCAGGGACGACAGCGAGTTGTTTCATCTAAGCAGTAGCAAGCGTCACGTATGGGGACTGTAGAATGAAGTTACAGGCTACAGCCGCGCGCGGTGGTGTTCCCGGTACCGTCAGTCGTCTTTTCCTATGTGGCTATGCCTACTACCGTGTGTTTAGCCGCTTGACCCCTCCTTTTCACTAAGATGGAAAGATTCTTCGGTGAAGTAACATGCTACTAGCTGGTGCGTGTTCATACACGTACGTGTCATCAGTTGGCGCCTTCTCGCTCAATCTCATGTGTCTCTTCACCTCTGGTGATATGTGCCCGGTTCGGCTGAGCTTATCAGCACGGCTTATCAGCCGTGGAACAATATTTTTCTCTCACAGCAAAACAGACATAGCCGGCTTATAAACCACAAAAACAGCCTACCGAACAGGGCCATGGTCTTTCCATGTCAAGATTCTAGAGATAAATCAAAGCCAAGATTATGTTGAACTAATGGTAGCGAAACACATGGCATATATCCTCTGCCGAAGATACAAATCGACCAGCTCTGTCCCAAGTCAACTTTTTAAAACTCTCACAAGTTATTGTTGGCAGTAAATGCCTGTTCACGACAAATTGGCTAACAGGTAAAATTAGGCCTTGTTTAGTTCGTAAATTTTTTTTAGAAAATGGTAATATAGCACTTTCGTTGTTATTTAGCAATTAGCGTCCAATCATGGTCTAATTAGACTTAAAAGATTTGTCTCGTGAATTTCGTCTAAACTGTGTAATTAGTTTTATTTTTTATCTATATTTAATGCTTCATGCATGTGTCCAAAGATTCGATGTGACGGAGAATCTTGAAAAATTTTAGAAACTAAACAGGGCCTTATATACACATACCTCTACGGCTATACCTATGGATATCGACGCTCCTAGTGTCCGGACGCCTAGCTTCAAAAGCGCATCCGGACACACCTCGATCCGTCCGAGTGTCCCACCCCCCACACAAAAACCACGCTCGCCCCCCTCCGCACGGAACAGTCCATGACTCGTTTCAATCCCGACCAAAACAACGAAGCAACTAGCGCCTCGGGTTCGTCCGACTCGGGCGTCACTCGCCAGTCGCGGCGGCCCATCCCACGCTCACGCGCGGCCAGACCCCCTGCCTCACCGCCATCCAGCCGCGTCGCCCGTCCCCCGCCATCCTGTCGTGTCGCCCATCCCCCCGCCACACCCCGCTAGGTGCGTTGCATCCTCACCGCGATCCCATCAGAAGTATTACTTGTTTGCAACATCAGAACAAGTCTACTGCAACATCAGAATAAAGCGACTGCAATAACAGAACAAAGCTACTGCAATGCGAGATGCAAGATCAGAAAAAAGAAACTCATGCAACAAAGAAATATTACTTGTTGTAACACCAGAACAAGGCTACTGCAACAAACAGAACAAAGCGCAATGCGAGAAAGCAACGTCAGAAAAAAAACGACTAATGCAACAAAGAAAAATTACTAGTTACAACAGCAAAACAAGGCTACTGCAACAACAGAAACAAAACGCAATGCGAGATGCAACATCAGAAAAAAGAGACTAGTGCAACAAAGAAATATTACTTGTTACAACAGCAAAACAAGGCTACTGCAACAACAGAAACAAACCGCAATGCAAGATGCAACATCAGAAAAAAAGAAACTAATATAACAAAAAAATATTACTTGTTGCAACATCAAAACAAGGCTACTGCAACAGAGCCCGCCAGAACGCTAGCCACTGCCGCGTCCCTCATATCCAGATCCAGATCCAAAGAAGGAGGAGGAGGAGGAGGAGGAGGAGGAGGAGAAGGAGGGCTTAGATCTAGAGGAGGAACGACCTACCTTGTCGGAGCCGCTGTCGTCCTCGTCTCCGGTGGGGTGAGCGGGAGTGAGGTCGCTGGGGAGCGTGGGGTGGCATGGAGGTCACGGGGGAGGGAGGGATGGAGAGGGAGGGAGGGAGCACGACCGGGCAGAGGCGGCAGCGGGCTCGCACGCGGGTGCGACATCCCGTCCTAGGGCGCGGACGGAGAGCGGCTCGGGCGAGCGGGAGCGAATGCCTGCGGGGGAGCGGGAGGAGAGCGAGTGCGTGCAAGAGAGCGAGTGGGTGCGTTCGTTCCCGTCCGCTGGGGTCACGGCCGCTCGAGTCGTTCGTGTCCGAGTCCGTCCGGACAGGACGGACGCCCGCATAGTATCAATATCATATGGATATACATCCGCACCCATACCTGCAAGAGCCTGCAGGTCCGCGGGTTAGATTGTCAGTGGTATAGATAAAATCCTTTATATTTTAAGCACTAACAGGTGAAGTGTCATATAGAACTTGTATCCACAGGTAGAACCTTATATATGTACTTACGCCCGCGGGTGTAATTTTGTACCCATACACACAGCCGTCGGGTATAAATGTATAATATTCATGGGTCGAATTTTCATCCCTAATGATCTACACACATTATTATCATTTAGGTAAAAAGGATGTTATTGTGAATCTAATCATGTCAGTCTTGTGCTATCAATTTATATAATATTTTAGATATGAATGGTTAGAGTTAAAATAGGTCGATTAATTGGGATGAACCTGGTGGACTTATATTTTCATTAGATGAAGTATGTATGTACTGGTGGAGGCGATAAAATGATATTTGCAAAAGAGCTAGCATCCTAATGTATGTAATTTGGGGGTACATACTTCAGTAGTTTTTTTAAATTTTATGGCCCATAGAGCTAGCCGAGTGGTAATCAAATAATTAGTTCTCTTCAAAAACAAGCAAGGGGATCTATTGGGATCATATTAGGTTATGGGTCAGTTTAGGTACAGTTATTATATTCTAGTGGCACGGTTCAATCAGTCCACAGGCACCACCCATTATTTCTGAAATATATTTTCCATTTTACACATTCTTGCTACCTACCGGATACAACATAAAGAAATAGTTTTTAATGTCTACAATATACCCTTCAGAATATCAACACAATACTACTATTGTCTATGAGTGTGTTGACACGCAAAAATGTGCCAACGTGAAATGTAGGTTAGACCATCAAGTTTCTCACATCAAGAACATGCCGGAAAATATTTGGGACAATATAATTTGAAGCACCAAGTCCAAACAAAGAAAAAGGAAGAAGATGGCGCTGCCCCTAGCCAAACTAGCCTGGCTGGTTTCACTACTGTGCATTGGCCGACCCCTTGCGCAAGTCATGGTAATGGAAATTGATTGGGCAATTATGGTATTCATGCCCCTGTCGATGGAAATCGTTTCGGTTTTCAAAGGATGGACGATAAGGTTAAGGACGGACTAGTTCTAAGTGTCGTTTGGCGTTGGAGAGACACTTAGAGTAGTTTAGGACTTTGTTTTTTCTTTGGCCGTACTATTAAGGGGGTATGGACTAGTAGCTTAACTTAGGTGAGCCTAATGGATTATGTGTAATGCACACTTGTCAAAACAAGCACTAGGTAGCTCAGGAGCCCAAAGATCAGTTGGAGTCAACTTCGTTCACAAAGGATTTCGAATTGGAAGTGAATGGAGGGTCAAATGATTGACCGGTGATCGGACGCAGCTGGGAGAGTCCGGTCAATTCATTTGATCAGTTGAGATGTCAGACAGTGACCGGACGCTGGGGTGTCCGCGTCTGATCAACATAAGAGAGCAAATAGAGAGGGATTTTGCTGACCGGATACGTCCGGTGGGTGTTAATCGGGCGTAGGATAGAGTCTGATCAGTATCAACGGCTACTTCTGACACGGTTTACTACTAACTAGAGCGTCCGATCACCCTGACTGGCACGTCCGATCACCCCGAAATTTGCTGAGTTGGCCTCCAACCGTTATGTTTTGAGTGAGGGGGTATAAATACTTATCCCACTCGTCCATGGAAGGTCTCTTGCTCATTTATTCAGCTGAAAAACACCTTTTTGGAGTATAAGGGAGTGTAAGCCTAATGGGGTGATTGAAATTTGAGAATCTAAGATTAAGGACCTCATTAGTGCATAGGGAGTAGCAAATGTGCATCCACCTTTCTCATCAGGCTTGTCATGGTCAAGCGAGAGTTTGTTCTTGTTACTCTTGGTGATCGTCATCACCTAGACGGCTCGATGGTGATTGGAAACTTGGTGATCATCCGACGGAGATTGTGGATGACCCAAGTTATCTTGTGAGCGGTTATGGGCGATTCATCATGACAGAGTGTCGAAGAATCAGCTCGTAGAGAGCACTTGATCCTTACGCGAATTAAGTGGGAGCTACACCCTTGCGCAGGTGCTCCAACGAGGACTAGTGGGGAGTGACGACTCTCCGATATCTCGAAAAAACATCGTCATGTTCCTCTCCCTCTCTTTACTTTGAGCATTTACATTTGAGCAATTCAATTCATGTCTTTACATTCCTATAATTGTCATGCTAGAGTAGGATTGGAACCTAGGATGCAAAACTTTTGTGCGGCAGAACAATAAAATCACTCTTACGCACAAGGGGGTGAAATGGGCTAAGTGTAGGGCTTAATTATTGAAAGATTTTTGAATTAGCCCAATTCACCCCCCCTTTTGGGCATATTGATCCTTTTAATTGGTATTGGAGCATCGTGCTCCTTGAATTAGGCTTAACCGCCTAGAGCAAGATGTCCCACAGGGATGACCCCCTCTCATGTTTGAGGGAGATGATTTTTCTTATAGGAAAATTTGCATGGAGGCGTACCTAGAGGCCATAGATGTTAGAGTGTATAGAGCCACCGCCCAAGGCTTCACAAAACCTAAGGATCCTGCCAACCTTGTCAGTGATGAGGTTCACTACGAGAAGTGGAATGCAAAGGCTAGAAACGCCATCTTTAGAGGCCTTTGCAAGGACATCTTTAACCGTGTGCAGAACCACAAAGACGCCCATGCACTATGGTCGGACATTTATGCGCTCCATGAGGGAACCAAGAGTGAGCGTGAGGAACGCTATCACCTTGTGATGAAGAAGCTTAATTCATTTGAGATGCTTCCTAATGAAAGTGCTAATAAAATGTATTCTCGCTTGAATGTTCTTGTAGAGGAGGTTAATGGGCTTGGACTCACTCAAATGCAACCATCCGATGTTGTGAGAAAGATCTTGAGTGTCCTCGCTATTGATAAATATGGGCATATTGTGATGGTGCTTCATCAAGATGATCTTTCCACCACTACGCCAACTCAAATATTGGGAAAGATCAATACACATGAGATGTACATGCACATCACTCCTCAAGAGGGCTCTTCATCCTCAAAGAAGAAAAATTTGGCATTTAAGGATAGCCACGAGAAGAGAAGTAAAGAAAAGATTGCTCATGATAGCTCAAGTGATGATGAAGTTGATGATGCAAGTCTTGCTCTCAAGGTGAGAAAAATCTCCAAGATGCTCAAAAAGCTAAACAAGAATGGTGTCAAGTTTGATGGCAAGAAGAAGAAATTCTTCACAAATAGTAGAAGGAAGCCCATATCCGAAATGGATTGCTAAAATTGTGGAGAACTTGGTCATCTAGCTCATCAAAGCCCCAAACCCAGGAAAGATAAGTATAAGAAGAAGAACAAGCCATACAAGAAGAAGGATGGCAAGAAAAAGAAATTTTATAAGAAGAAGAAGAATGGCAAGGCTTATATTGTTGGTGATTGGCTCACAGACATTGAAACATCTAGTGGCTCATCTGATGGTGAAAGTGATGATGAGAAGGAGAAGGTGGTCACCCTTGTGATTGGTTCTTCACTACCTCCACCGCCACCGCTGCCATCATCCTCTACACACCTATGCCTCATGGCCAAGGGTGAACGAAAGGTACAAAATGATGATGATTGTAGTGATGATGACAATGCTAGTGATGATGAAAATGGTAGTGATAGTGATAAAGAATTTGAATCACCTTCTTATGATGATCTTGTAAAATTGCTAAACCAGTACACTAAGATCATAAGAAAGACAAGAGCTAAAAATGAGAAGCTAGAACTTGAGAATGATTCACTTTTAGCAAAGTATGACATAGCCCAAAAGGCTAGTGATGAGCTTAGATAAGAGAATAAAATGGTGTCATCTTGTAAGGTCCTAAATGGCTAGAGGGGGGTGAATAGACTTTTCAAAATTCTACAAACTTCACTAAATCAAGATATTAGTAAAACAAATAGCGAAGCTTCTCTAGCACTAGCTCGACTACACTATGCAAGCCACCTGAATAATTCTAGTAGATATGAAGGCTATGATATCTAATCCACAACAACAAAGCTAAGTCACTAGGCTAATTACTCCTAGGTGATATAGAAGCTACACAAGATAAACAAGAGATAGAGCACAAAGGAGATGAGCAAGTGAAAGATTCTTATACCAACATTGAAGAGTAGATATATAGCAATGAATCAATCACAGTTACAAGAGAATCCTTGGCAAGGGATGATACAAGATTTTTTACCGAGATTCACTTGCTTCCCGGTCCTCGTTGTGGCGATACACCCACTTAATGGATCACGAGCTAATTGGAATTCCAAAGCCAAACCCCCAACAGGTGCTGCACATCCAACATAAGATGGGGATCCTCCAAGCCACGAGCAATCTACTAGAGTAGACAATTGCGATCTCCCACGGGGAAGGCTCAAGAACCCCTCACAAATCCACCGATGAGGCTCGAAACAATCTCCAATCACGAGCTCAACACCACCGCTACTCCAAATCGTCTAGGGCATCGGGAAACACCCAAGAGTAACAAGCAATCCGCAGCCATCTCAATGGATCAAGTGCCACTAGATGCAAATCTCAAAGCAATGCACTTGAATCTCACTCAATCTCACTAGGATGCACAATCAAGCAAGGAGATGAGTGAAAGGGATGTTCTCTAGCTCAAAGTATGTCTCAAGTGTTTAAAGAGTCAGGAGGGAGGTCCCAAGGCCGGCCAAACAAGTATTTATAGCCAGCCCTCAAAGATAGAGCCTTTAGGCTCAAGAAACTGCTCTACGCGCGCTGACCGGACACGTAGGTCAGATCGACCGAATGCGGCCACAGCGTTCGGTCGCACCTGCGCAACTTCATCGATGCCCGCCATGTGTCCTTGTTTGAACTAGAGCTGCACGATCTTAACGGTCACTTAAACGAAACGCTTCACAGTGAGGGAGTGACCGGACGCGCCAAAGTACTGACCGGACGCGTTACACGCAGTGTCCGATTTGAGTACAGAAAGGGTCCAGAGAGCATTTTTGTCGACCGGACGCGTCTGATCATGACTGACCGGACGCACCACCACGTCCGATCAACCCCTCGCGTTCTGCTGTTGTAACATCCTAGATGTTAAGAAACAATTAAAACTTGATCATGAAGCATCATCAAGCATAAACATCAAATGACATGCCATAAATGCATTCATGTTGCACACGTTACTTTAGTCATGTTGCATGTGTTATTTCAGCAATGTTTCCTATGTAAGGTTCATATGTTATGTATATGCCTTGTTTCATATGTTCCATAGGTTGTTGATAGAATGTTTCACATGTTACTTAATAATGTTTTAATAGTAAATTGTTATGTTGCTTTTAATAATAAAATGCTTTTATATGAGTTTATGCCATGTTTGTTTATCATCTAAAAAGATGTTATATTAGTGTTAAAGGATTAATCATGTTTTAGTTAAAAAGAATAATCAATTGAATCCAAAACCCTGATTTCCGAAAAAACCCCGTTTTACCCCTTTTGTGTAATTCAAAATCTAAGCAAATTTTGGGGGTGAGCCAAAAAGCAAAGTTGTAGATCTGGTTTTGTTGTACAACTTTGGTTTTTGGAGTTTTCAAAGTTTTAGTGTAAAAATTGGAGTAATTTTGAAAAGATTCAAATCTAAAATTTGACCCATTTTCATTTCCCTATACCAATTTCAAAATGGAAGCAAAATTTGAATATGGTTTGAATAGCAAAGTTGTAGGTCTTGGCTAGATGTACAACTTTAGTATTTTGAGTTTTTGAAGTTTCAATATAAAATTTAAAGTATTTTTGAATTTACCAATTTCTAGAAAATGTCCTCTTTTGATTTCAAATTCAAATTTCAAAATTCAAGCTGAATTTGAAAAAGTTTATATTGAGAAAGTTGTAGAACTTTGAAAATTGAGCAGCTTTTGTATTTACATATTTTCAACTTTTATAGAAAATTTGAGAGTAATTTGCAGAATTGAGTTAGTGGCAGTTTCGTAATTATGTTGAAGTCGGCCTCTAACAGCAGGGCGCCACCTCCCGACCGTCACCGGCGACCTTCGAACGGCTTCCAGGTGCGCCGCGGTCGCCAGTTGCCACTTTAGCATGGCCAGGCCATCCGCGCGTGGCGTCTCCGAGTTGGGTGCCTCCTCTATAAAGCCCCACACCGTCATCCTCGGTTTTTCTTCTTCCCTTTGTTTCCGTCACCACCATAGCTCCGCCGCTCGCTGCTGCCTCCGTCAAACCGCCTCCGGCTAAAGCGACTGCATCACCAGTTCCGCAGCGCTATCGCGCACCTCTTAGGCTCGCTCGCACCAGCCCAGCTCGCCTGGAGCACCCGCACAATGCTTCCTTCCTCTTCTCCGGTGAGCCGCAGCCACCGTGCCACCTCTCCGTGGCCAGCCGCCTCCACTGCCTCTCCGTGCCCACTGATTGCTCAGCTATCTTCGTGGTGAGCCCTTGATGCTCACTATGCTCTCAATTGAGTCGTTACCGACCCTGCTCGCCGGGATGATGGGAACCGCGGCCACCGAGCCGCCATGGCTGGTGTGGAGCTCCCTCCGGGGTGTCTGCTGCCGTGTGGTGTGCCCAAGGGAGTTCGGGGGGTCATGGTGGTCGGGTTAGTTGGCCAGAGTCTAGTCGCCAGCGTCGTAGCCACGGGCCGGCCACCACAGTTCCATGGCCGGTGGGCGGAGAAGAGAAAGAGGAGGGAGAGAGCGAGCGAGAGCAGGTGGGCCGCGCGACCTGGCCTTGCTGGGCCGAGTAAGGGGAGAAGCGGGCCGAGGGAGAGGGAAGAGAGGCGCGTGCGCACGGGTGGGCCGATTGGGCCGAGCAAGAAGAAGAGAGGGGTAGCCAGCCCGTGTTGACGATGTTTGTTTTCTTTTTCTAAAAATGTTAAATAGTAGTAGTTTTTGTTTATTTCATTGTGAATTATCTAGAGTTCCAAAAATGATGAAAATTTTTGTGAAGCCTCTTTGTACTGTATACTATTTAGGAAAAATATGAAATGCCAATTTTGTTTACTTTTTGTAAGTTAATTAATTATCTCAATTAATTAATAAATGGTTTTCCATAATTTTTCTAGACTTAATTAATTATCCAAAAATTGTGAAAATTGTTTTGCCATTTAGTTATGATGTAAGCTTCCAAAAATAAAAATTTGAGCTTAATTGTACAACTTTGATTTTATTCTTAATTTATGCTTTATTAATTAATTAGTTAGTCAGGTAATGAGGGCTTAATGACTTAGGATTGTCTGACTTTGTGATTGAGTGTTGACTTTGGGTCATTAACATTGAATGGCCTTTAGCACCTTTAATTGGTTGTGTAAGGTCTCTTAATTTTATTGTTAGGGCTCAATTGGTATTATTTCATGTGATTAGCGAAAATCTTTAAACGAAGTAGTTAACCTAATGAAACCCTACTTTAGGGTTAGGTTAGTGTTGTTGTTTACAACGGTATCGTAAAGGAAAGTTGTACTCAACTTTGTAATCGTATTCTGCATCTACCGAGCCTCATGTTTCATACTTCATCATATTGAGCATACATCATCATCTCGTGTAGTCCCCATGAACGAGAAGATTATCGAAGTTGAACCCGTCCTAGAAGAAGAGCCGACGTCCGTATAGGTGGGATTTGACATTTTTGGTACTGACTCAGAACCTGAACTTCCCGTCGACCAAGGCAAGCCCCAGATGCATTTAAACCTTCCTTGTGTTTTGAAAAGCTTTACTTCACTTTGTTAATGCTTGGTTGCATTTAGTGATAGGAGTTGAGTGATAACCTAATTACTACACTACCATCCTTGATACTTCAATATTATCCTTGTTACTATTTTATTTGAAAATACTTAGTATGCTTAGTCTTGCTTAATGAGAAAACTTTGAAAATGTTTAGCAAAGTTTGAAGGGTTGTTGTGAAACAATTGAATGACTGAATGATGATGTTAATTTGAGATCGGTCGGTGGACTTGCATTGGGAAAGGAGTCCCAATGTAGTGTCTCCGATTGTGTCAGTTAAGGACCGTACCGTTGTAGGCCCGCCTGTGTTTCGAGACTTTGCAACTGACTGCATGCTTCGGTAAGCCTAAGACCTCAGTGATGCCATCATGTGAACGACCAACCGCGCACTGGGAGTGGAGAGATGATGAGAGTAGTGTGTACCCTCGTGGCCAAGGGCTGGATTAGAGGCGTACTGTACTCTCGGGTGGCACTGGACCCGGTCACATTTTAGAGGATCCGAGTGAAGGTTGATATATGTTGGTTAGAGTCCTACATATGTCGTATGGTTAGGGATCCGCAGCTGGGTATAATCGATTCGAATCGTCGTTGCTCCTAGGTTAAGGAGACTAGATCGCTTGACCTACATCGTAGTTAATAAGTGGAACTTGGGTCATAGAATAAGAAAGAAGTTGTATGAATTATCTGATCTAGATTAGGCTCACTTACATTCTGGTAATGATTAATGCTGAAATAAAACATTGATCTTAAGGATTCACTATTAGTAGCTTTTATGCAAAAGAACTTTGATTCTTGCTAGAACCTCACCTTGATTCCCCTGGGCCTGCATCCCTGAGTCTTCTCCACCCTTTTTGTCGGTTAAGTCTTACGGAGTACAATTGAGTACTCAGGGTTTGTTAACCCCTGTTGCAGATACTGACTGATGTTGCTAATCAGGTCATGTCGGTGGGCTTGACATGATCTGGTTGTCCTCTCCTGACTTAGCTGTTCTACCTAAGTTGTCTTCTGTAGTTCTACTCGACTTTCACAATTAAAGTTAAGTTGTAAAAGTAACTTGTTTTTGATATGTAAATTATTATTTTAAATTCTTCCGCACTCTGATGTAAAGGTTTGTAGCAAATGTTGTAATATTGTAGTTACTCCTTTGTTGATCCTGTGTGAGTTGTAAAATATGGATGATTCGGGTTTCTCGAGGTCACCTGATAGACTTCTTAAGTTATTTGGTGCACATGCATAGCTGTCAGAGATCTTCGGGACAATGATAGGTGTACGTGGGCCATATAATTTAGGAGGTTCTGCCACAACTGTCCCTTTGGGTGCCTGACCGGACATGCTGGTCCCGCGAGTGACCGGACACGCCGGTGGCGAACCCCAGCACTTTGCCCCGTGAGCCTGCCAGTTAAACTGACCGAACGTGCTAGCCACGTCCGATCCAGCGTCTGGTCACACGTCCGGTCACCCTAGTGACTTCATTTCGTCTCCGTTTCTTCGCCTCTAGCGCAGTGGAAAATAGGCGTTTCACTTCCATAAAAGCGCCAAATCCCTCTCTACCCCTCAAACTCCACCTCCTTCGCAAATGTGCTAACACCACCAAGTGTTCACCATCTTGTGCTCGTGTGTTAGTATTTTTTCAAATATTTTTCAAGGAGTTAGCATCTCACTAGATCCTAAATGCATATGCTCAAGAATATGGACCTAGTAGCACTTGATTCATGAGATGACCGTGATTGCCTCTCTTGATAGTCAGCTATCAATCCAAAACCCTATCACTCACTTCTCTACTTATCTTTAGACCGGCAAATGAGAATCATATGATTATACCTTTGCCTTGATCATCTCATTCCTTGTCCATCACCTATGTGCATGTTCACCATCAACTTTATCTTCATGCACCTATGATCTTATGGCCATCACCATCATGCTCCTTGCTCCTTCATCACAAGTGTTGCTACGCCTAACTCAATTCACTTGACACAATGGCATTAGCAACTTGGTGTCATTAATTACCAAAACCAAACTTGGCTTTCACATCTAAACTCAAGGAGCTCAAAACTTCTAAAATGGAGCTAGAGAAAAACATGATAAACTTGAGGAAGATGCACAAAGAGCTCACCACTAGTTATAAGTTGCTAAAAGAAGAGTACACCAATCTCAAGATTAATTATGACAATCTTGTTCTTTCTCATGAGCTTTTATCCAATGAGCCGCATGATACTACTAACATTGTTGTTAAGATTGACATAGCTACATCATGTGATGACTTGATTGTTGAGAGCATTGAGCAAGGTTCTAGTAGCAAAGGCAAGGAAGTGGTTGAATTCGATAACTATGATGATTACATCAAGCTCAAGAATGAGAATGAGAAGCTCAAGAAGGATATTGAAAAGGCATCAACCACCAACACCGTTGTCATTGAGAATCTTGACAATGATCATGATATGGCTCTTGAAAATGAGATGCTTAAAGAAAAGAACAAAAGACTCAAGATGGAGATGGGTCTTAAGAAGCAAACAACAAATGAGTCACTCATTGAAGAAAACAAGAAACTCAAGTTGGAGAAGGAACATCTCAAAACTGGTTTGAGCAAGTTCACAAGAGGTCAATATCTTCAAAGTGAGCTACTAATGAACACCATGATGAAGATGGATAGAAGTGGTATTGGATACTTGGCACATCAAGAGAAGAAAGCTCAAGCTCAACATCAACAATAATACAAGTCAAAGCCTAAGCCAAAAAGATGCTTTGAGTGTGGACAAGAAGGTCACTTTGCTCATGAGTGTGAAACTCCACCACCACAACCCTTGCCCAAGCATGCTAGACCCTTTGCTTTCAATGCTCACTACATGCTTAGAAAGGATTCTAGTGAAAAGATGAAAGTCATGTTCTTAGGTCCACCAAACAAGAATAGGCCTAAGCAAATTTAGGTTGCTAAGTCACTAGTTGAGAAAATCAAGGGCCCTCATCAAGTTTGGGCCCCTAAACAACAAGTTTGATCTCTTGTGTGTGTAGGTGAACTACAAGACCGGTGGAATTCATTGGGTTATGACCGGTGATCCTCGTATGTTCACCTCACTAGATGAAGAAGTGGATGGTCAAGAAAGAATTACATTTGGTGACAATTCAAAGGGCAAAGTACAAGGGTTGGACAAAGTTGCAATATCAAATGACCACTTAATTTCAAATGTGCTATATGTTGCTTCATTAAGCTTCAACTTACTATCCGTTGGTCAATTGTGTGATCTTGGCTTTCAATGTTTGTTCACCGAGAAGGAAGTGGTTGTGTCAAAGAAAGATGACGATCAAGTCATATTCAAGGGTTTTAGATACAACAACTTATATCTAGTGGACTTCTCCTTCGAAGATGCTAACTTGAAGACATGCTTGTTCACCAAAGTATCACTTAGGTGGCTTAGGCACAGGAGGCTTGCACATGTTGGGATGAGCACACTCAAGAAGCTATTGAAGAAAGAATTGGTGAGAGGTTTGAAGGATGTGAAGTTTGAGAAGGACAAGCTTTGTAGTGCATGTCAAACCGGCATGCAAGTTGCTAACACTCATCCAACCAAAGCTTACATGTCTACATCAAAAGTGCTAGAGCTTCTGCACATGGATCTATTTGGACCAACAACCTACAAGAGTTTGGGAGGCAACCTCTATTGCCTTGTGATAGTTGATGATTATTCAAGATACACTTGGGTGTTCTTTCTTCATGACAAGATCGAAGTGACCGCATGTTTCAAGAAGTTTGCCAAGAGAGCACAAAATGAATTCGATGTGAAGATCAAGAAGATAAGAAGCGACAATGGGAAAGAATTTGTCAACATAAACATTGAAGAGTATTATGAAGAAGTTGGGATCAAGCATGAGGTCTCCGCAACCTACACTCCTCAATAAAATGGTGTAGTAGAGAGAAAGAATCGGACACTTATCACCCTTGCGAGAACAATACTTGATGAGTACAATACATCGCAAGAGTTATGGGTGGAAGCTATTAACACCACATGCGATGCATCCAACCGCCTATTTCTTCAAAAGTTTCTCGATAAGACCCCTTATGAGTTGCTCAATGGGAAGAAGCCGGGCGTCTCATTCTTCCGGGTGTTTGGTTACAAATGCTACATCTACAAGAAGCGACAACACCTAGGAAAGTTCCAAAGATGTTGTAATATTGGTTTTCTTGTTGGTTACTCATCAAAGTTCAAAGCATATCGAGTATTTAATCATGCCACCGGCTTGGTTGAAGAGACATATGATGTGAAATTTGATGAATCTAACGGCTCCTAAGGAGCATATGAGAATCTTAATGATGTAGGTGATGAACCATTGAGGAAGGCCATGAAGAACATTCCGATTAGAGACATCAAGCCTAAAGATAATGAAGATAAAGTGCATGTGATTGATCCACCCTCTTCGTCAAGTGTGCCACAAGATGATGATAAAGATAGGAGAATAGAAAATGAAGATATTCATGTCTCCCATGACCAAATAGTAGCACAAGCTCAAGATGTTGATGCTCCACAGCCTCCTCTTCAAGTGGTTGAAAGAAAAAATTCACCTCTTCTTCAAGCTCATCCACAAGATCTCATCATAGGGAGTCCTTCAAAGGGTGTAACGACTCGCTCTCAAAAGCTTCCTTCATTTATTGAACATCACTCGTTTGTTTCTTGCATTGAACCTAAGAATGTAGAAGAAGCTCTTCAAGATCCAGATTAGGTGAATGCCATGCATGAAGAGTTGAACAACTTCACTTGCAGTGAAGTTTGGACACTTGAAGAGCGACTACAAGATGCAAGAGTCATTGGAACAAAGTGAATGTTCCGCAACAAGCAAGATGATCAAGGCATCATTGTGAGGAACAAGGCAAGGCCAGTTGCAAAGGGGTTCTCTTAAGTTGAAGGCTTGGATTTTGGAGACCTTTGCACCAGTTGCAAGACTTGAATCCATTTCGCATCATGAAATGAAATTATATCAAATGGTTGTTAAAAGTGTATTTTTAAATGGCTTCAATGAACTATTTTATGTTGATCAACCTCCCAGGTTTGAGAACTCTAGATATCCTAATCATGTTTATAGGTTGTCCAAGGCGCTATATGGGCTAAAGCAAGCCCCAAGAGCTTGGTATGAGCGTCTTCAGGATTTCCTCATTGAGAAAGGCTTCACTATTGGGAAGGTCGACACCACACTATTCACTAAGAAGCTTAATGGAGAGATCTTCATTTATCAAATATATGTTGATGATATCATATTTGGCTCAACAAATGAAGACTATTGCAAAGAGTTTGGTGAATTGATGTCAAAGGAGTTCGAGATGTCTATGATTGGAGAGCTTATATTCTTTCCTGGTTTTCAAATCAAGCAAATGAGAGAAGGGATTTTCATCTCTCAAGAAAAGTATGCCAAGGATCTTCTCAAGAGGTTCAAAATGGATGAATGTAAGCCAATCAAGACACCTATGCCATCAAATGGACATCTCGACCTAGATGAGAGAGGTAAATTAGTTGATCAAACTCTCTACCATTCTATGATTGGTAGCTTGTTATACTTGACCGCATCTAGGCCGACATCATGTTTAGCGTGTGTATGTGTGCTAGATTTTAAGCTAGTCCTAAGGAAGCTCACTTAGTTGCCATTAAGAGAATCCTTAGGTAACTTAAGTACACACCAAGCATTGGTCTTTGGTATCCTAAAGGAGCTAGATTCCAACTAGTTGACTATTCCGATTTAGATTATGTCAGTTGCAAAATTGATAGAAAAAGCATATCCCGAGGGTGCCACTTGCTTGGTAGATTACTAGTGTCTTAGACCTCAAAGAAGTAAAAATAGTGTGGCCTTGTCCACCGCCGTGGCGAAGTACATTGCCGCGGGTGCTTGTTGTGCACAAATTCTTTACATGAAGCAAACCATTCTAGACTATGGTGTAGTTCTAAAAAAGGTACCTCTTTTGTGTGATAACGAGAGCACCGTAAAAATTGCTAACAACCCAGTTTAACACTCTTGCACCAAGCACATAGATATCCATCATCACTTTCTTAGAGATCATGTTGCTAAAAATGATATATCACTAGAAGATGCAAGGACCGAGGATCAATTGGCGGATATCTCCACTAAACCGCTAGATGAGGCTATGTTTTGTCAGTTGAGGAATGAGCTCAATGTGCTTGACCTAAGTAACTTCACTAAAAATGAGCTTGTGTTGACCCTTGCATTGCATTGTAATATAAAATATGTTTAATTTTTATTAATGCACTTAGGGCTTGTCTAACATGGTTAAGATAACTGCCGAAAAGCGTGTGAAAAAGCTTAACCTTGGATCAAACTTGACAAGCAACTGGATTTACTTTCTTGTATTGCATTGCATATGCATGTGTGTTGCTTTGTCGTTTCTTTTCGGTTATCGTTTGAGCATCCGCTGTGTTTGTCCATAAATAGGGAGAGCATTTGAAGCTCCTATTGATTATAAACCCTATTGTGTGGCCACATGTTGCTCCTCGCCCTGCTTTGTTGCTTATTTTGCTAAAAAGATATCTAGCCTGTGGCAAATTATTTTGAAAAAATTGAGAGTTTGAGAGATGGTTCTCATAATAGTTCCAATTAGGTGTTTATTTGGTCCTTATTTAAGTTGAAACTTGGTTGGGAGAAAGCGTCGCGCAGGAACAAAGAAAAATAGCAGCTGAAGAGTGACAGGACGCTGCACCAGACTTTGCACTTGAGCGTCTGGTCAGTACACCTGAAGGAGGAATAGTTGTTGAAGGAGTCCCGGACGCTGAACAGTGTTTCCCCAGTGTCTGGTGTGACATTGCCTCAGCGTCTAGTCAGCGCAGGATTAATCTCAGAGAAGGACTGAACTCTGCGCTGTGTTCGGTCAATGGTCATTGGATGCGTCCGGTCACGATTTGAGGGTCTCTAGACCTCTCTGTTGTCGATCAGACTCCGGGGGGTGCGTCCGATCAATTTCATCGGTGCGTCCGGTCAGTGCTTTCTGAGCGGATCTGTTTCCTTTCTTCTGTCTGTCACGGGAGGACCCACCTTTTATCTCCTCTTTTGGAACCGCCCACGCTCATTCCCTTCCTCTCCGTATGCCACCGCGCCGCACCTCACCCTAATTCACCACCACGACCGTGCCTTCTCTGGCTGCTACACCACCATCACCGACGCGCCTGCGCCACTTCTCTCACCGTGCATGCACTCCCTCGCCGCGCCCGCACACCCCATGCCCACACCGGCCATCGCGCATCCGCGTTGTGCCCGCACACGAGGCCGCGCTCGCCTACGCCGCCGCCAAAGCCTTCTTCATCGACCTCGTCATATCTCTCTTGGCTTCGGTGACCACGTGCACTCTTCCTCAGCGACCAGCACCGCTCCTTCGGTGATTTCTTGGCCGACCTATGCTCAGTCCACGGTGAGCACACCGTCTGCCCCCAGGTGCTTGGGGAAATGCTCCTTCCAACCTTGTACACTGTTTTGATGTAAATTTCTCGCCAATCCTTTGCAGTGATTGTTGTGGGCTCCTTGTGGTGGTTCTGTGTGAATCCATTGGTCACAGCCATTTGATACCAGGTGACCTTGCCGAGTCTCCTTGTTGTGCTCCCATGCTCAGCAACTTATCTTTTCATAGGTCCCGACCTCAACCTTAGGTAGCAAGTCTCTCTTCACTTTCTTATCTAACGTTGCTTTCTTCCAATAGGTTCTCGCCTCACTAGATACATATGTTTCTTATATGTATACTTTCTATTCTATCTCTTTGCGATGAGTCGAGCAGTGAGGTGCTTGGTCAGTTGAATAGTGGCAGTTGAACTCGGGGCCAAGCCCGCGAGTACGGAACAGAGGCCAAGCGTCTTGAGTGACAATGGTTCTTATAGTTGATCTTCAGTAGCAGTTGATCTCTTGTAGTGACAGACATGGTCCGTTGTAAGAATAACTTTGGTGCTCCTCCTGGAGGCGATGATGAGAGGCGTCCGCCTCATTTGACAAAGCAAGAAAAGGCGAAGAGGCCAAAGAAGACGGTTACAAAGAAGAAGTGCAAGCGTGGTGACATAGAGGCCTAGAGAGCAGTGGCACTAGTAGCAGCAGCTGAGCGTGCTGAGAGAGGTGGCAGAGGCAGTGGCATTCTTATTGGCGATCAGTTGTCACTAGCTTAGAGGGCCATAGTGGAGGAACTTGAGGCTCGGCATGGTAGTCCATGTGTTACTATCATGCTTGGAGGATGGCGTGTCTCTCTAGAGGATGCACCAGAGGGTCCTCGTGCAGAGGAGAGTCAGGCTCAGGGGGAGACAGAGCAGCCAGTAGAGGAGACAGAGGAGGCTCAATAGAAGAGAGCAGGTTGAGGAGGCAAAATAGGCAGCGCAGCTACAACATTGACGCTCTAGTCGGACACGCACCTAGGTGTCACCTAGGCCACCGACACAGAGACGTGGCTCTCACCCACCTCCCAGACCTCAGGGTCCACCTCCTGTGGTACACTTGGACCTGAGGGCAGCTACAGCCAGGTAGGTGCAGCAGCTTCGTTTCATACAGTTTGAGGATTGGTTTCCGCTGAGGTGGGATGAGCGTGCGTCAGAGCGATTCTACACTATGGTGTAGGAGGACTTCTACAATGCCTACCTTAACAATGGGGTGGCATTCAGGTCACAAAGAGTGTGCTCCATTGAGTCCATAGTGGCAGTTGTAGGAGAGCAGATCCGTCTCCACCTCAGCTACCTGCCAGGACTGACAGACCTTCTTAGACGGACTGGCCGATACGTTCTAGAGTGGGTCAGAGAGTTCTATTCCTCCTTGTGGATTGAGCCTAGGCACAGGTTTATACACTTTGCTTTCAGAGGCTGTGACTATAGGCTCTAGAGCTCCAGGGCCAGAGACATACTGAGGCTTCTAGAGTCTCCCATTCGGATCCACGAGATTTGCTATGGAAAGACAGAGCCACCAAGACGCCCTCATGGAGGGCTAGTACCACCCACAGATCTAGTCAAGCCCAGCTTCATTGAGCCATTTGGAGAGGGATCAAGCAGGACACCACACGACCTTACCCCTACAGCTCGGATCCTTGAGGCAGTTATGAGGACTTTACTTCCGAGGGTTGGCTACCGCGAGGGACTGACTCGCATTCAGTTGTGGCTAGTGCATCACCTGGTTTCTCAGACAATCTTTGATATTTGGGATGTGATGCTCTCAGAGATGGAGGACACACTAGCAGAGGGCTTCAGAGGTCATCGTTAGTTGCCATATGCACACTGGATCACTTTCTTCATTCGGTAGGTAGTTTCATAGATGACTCTAGAGACATTGGCCGAGTTGAGTGGTGCTACTACAGAGTTCCCATAGTATGACATGAGCCAAATGTTTTGTCACAATCGTGGGAGGACTCCTAGTCAGCTGAGCCGTAGACCGGAGGTGCCAGAGACTGCAGCTGAGCAGGATGAGGCCATTAGAGCCATTGCTGAGACAGAGGAGCAGCTAGATGCATAGCAGGAGGATGAGGTCGAGAGCGACCCGAGTGACAGCTCAGATGATGACTATCAGCCGATTCTGCGGATGCCACCTCATCCACATGACATAGAGGCCAATTGCTCCAGCTCAGCTCCACAACAGCAGCCGCAGACAGACCTAGCACTCCTAGCTATACTTGAGCGGATGAGGCAGGACCAGACACGCCAGGCATATGAGATTGCAGCTGCTATTGCTCAGGTTGAGGCACGCGCCAAGATCAGTTTTAGTAGTAGCAACAGCTTGTTATTCAGTAGCAGTTACTTGGCTTCATGCAACATGTATTCACTGCTATAGGGGTCGCTCCTCAGCAGCCCTCGCTATAGATAGGTCAGCTTGCCACCATTACTCCAGTGACTCTAGTTGTACAACCCAGTGGACTTCAGAGTCAGGGACAGCCAACTCCTCAGTTTGCCTCATCTACAGAGCAAGTGTCTCAGTGGTTTGCTTCACCAGGAACAGAGCAGGGTCCGCACTTTACTTCTTTAGTCACGGGCTTTACTCCAACTCCGTCCACTTCAGTGCTAGTGATGGACACCCTGTTTCTAGGAGTCTAGGTGCTACCTTCAGTGAGCTCACCGGATAGCCTACACCACCAGAGTTCAAAGTCCTTGCCCTACCATAGCTGCTCCAGTCACCGGGACTACTGAGATGATTCCGTCATCTATTGCTTCGTCTAAGCCACCTTAGATAGTCACTCCTACTCTTGAGGTTTCAGCGACAGCGACAACACCAGTTGTGGCTCCACTTCCTACAGTGTCACCTTCAGAGCCACAGGCCGAGTAGACCCAGACCGCTACACTTCCACTTCTAGTGTCCGAGGGTCAGAATGCTCAGAGTTCAGGGTCAGAGGATGATGCAGCTCAGTTTTAGATCTCTCACCGCACCACAGCGCCCGACTCGTCTGCTCCTACCCCACCGACTGACCCTTAGGTTTTGGTGCTTGACGCCAAAGGGGGAGAGGGAGCAAGTATGTTAGACTTAGGAGGAGTGTGTGAGATGGGCTCGTTCTTTTGTGTGTGGTACTTCATGCATTCACGTTTACTTTCATGCATCATATTATTTACATGTGATTGTGAGACTTATATGACATGTGTGCTCTCCACTTCGATATATATGTCATGTCACTTAGTTATGCTCATTTCCTTTGCTTCCGCATTTTACTTCGATTCAAATGAGCTTTAATTTGTGTACTCATGCTTATTTCATATCTTTTGAGTACACCGTGTTGGCTTCGATCATATAAGTCTAACCCCTTTTGTTCTTATTGTCAAATGCTTATATGAACGAAGCATGTTAAAAACCTCACTCTTTTCTTATACATAATCAAGGTTGTGTTGTCATCAATCACCAAAAAGGGGGAGATTAAAAGCATCTAAGCCCTAGTTGGGTTTCATTGATTAATGACGACGTGAGATTACAATGACTAACGTGTGTTTTGTAGAGGCAAATTAAGTAAGGTCATGGTAATGAAAATTGATTGGGCAATTATGGTATTCATGCCCCTATCGATGGAAATTGTTTCGGTTTTCAAAGGATGGACGACAAGGTTAAGGACGAACTAGTTCTAAATGTTGTTTGGCGTTGGAGAGACACTTAGAGTAGTTTAGGACTTTGTTTTTCCTTTGGCATACTATTAAGGGGGGTATGGACTAGTAGCTTGACCTAGGTGAGTCATATAGATTAGGTGTGATGCACACATGTCAAAACTAGCACTAGGTAGCTCAGGAATAGCCTAAAAATCAATTGGAGTCAACTTCGTTCACAAAAGATTTTGAATTAGAAGTGAATGGAGGGTCAAATGACTGACCGGACGCTGGTCTGGTTGTGACCGAAGGCAGCTGGGAGAGTCCGGTCAGTTCATTTGATCGGCTAAGATGTCAGATAGTGACCAGACACTGGACCAGACGCTAGGGTGCCCGCGTCTGGTCAACATCAGAGAGCATCCATAGAGGGATTTTGCTGACCGGATGCATCCGATGGGTGTTGGCTAGACGCAAGACAGAGTTCGGTCAGTATCAATGGCTACTTCTAACACAACGATGTTTACTACTAATCGGAGTGTTCGGTCACCCTGACTGGCGCATCCGGTCACCCCAAAATTTGCTGAGTTGGCCTCTAACCGTTATGTTTTGAATGAGAGGGTATAAATACTTATCCCACTCATCCATGGGAAGTCTCTGGCTCATTTGTTCAGCTGAAAAACACCTTTGGAGTGTAAGGGAGTGCAAGAGCTTAGTGGGGTGATTGAGATTTGAGAATCCAAGATTAAGGACCTCATTAGTGCATAGGGAGTAGCAAGTGTGCATCCACCTTTCTCATTAGGCTTGTCATGGTCAAGTGAGAGTTTGTGCTTGTTACTCTTGGTGATCACCATCACCTAGATAGCTCGGTGGTGATTGGAAGCTTGGTGATCATCCGACGGAGATTGTGGATGACCCAAGTCGTCTTGTGAGCGGTTGTGAGCGATTCACCGCGACGGAGTGTGAAAGAATCAGCCCGTAGAGAGACTTGATCCTTACGCGGATTAAGAGGGAGCTACACCCTTGCGTGGGTGCTCCAACGAGGACTAGTGGGAAGTGGTGACTCTTCGATACCTCAGAAAAACATCACTGTGTTCCTCTTCCTCTCTTTACTTTAAGCATTTACATTTGAGCAATTCAATTCATGTCTTTACATTCCTAGAATTGCCATACTAGAGTAGGATTGGAACTTAGGGTGCAAAACTTTTGTGCGGTAGAACAATAAAATCACTCTTACGCACAAGGGGGTAAAATGGGCTAAGTGTAGGGCTTAATTATTGAAAGGTTTTTGAATTAGCCCAATTCACCCCCTCTCTTGGGCATCTTGATCCTTTCATGGTGTTCAGGAGTCTACCATGCAAAGAACAGGCTCAACATCGGCTTAACTGGTTCCTCGATCGATTTTGTTGATCCGCTGCATTCTTGCTATGATATAGGTTGTTTTACAACCTCAGGCACGCTAGACATTGTTGGTGTGTGATCCAGATCTCTATTCGGCGTCAACAAAGTGAAACCAACTTTTCATTGTGATCACTCTAAATGCTTATCATTGTCGGTTCTGTGCATAGTTGGCAGTGATGGTGAGGGGCTACCACTATCGGTGATACAAATGGCAGTGATGTGCCTTAAGAGAAGAAAACAATCTAGAGTAAGTCATTGTCATTGCCTGTGCATCTTTCATTATTGTCGCCTACCGTCCCTGCCTCCCCATCGTCGCCGCTCACCCATCCCCCCTCGCCTGGGCTGCACCCGTGCATCGAGAGGCAAGAAGCTCGTTCGCTCAAGCCTAGAGAACTTAGCCTACATTGAGTAGCTCTATGCACACTAGAGCCGCATCTGCCTGCCTTGGTGACCGTGCACCAGATCCGCCTGCACCCACTAGAACCGCCACCACATCTTGACATGCCACCACTCCTCACAGCTACCATCAGTCGATGGTCAGCCTATGAGGGACAGGTGGAGGAGGAATGGGAGGGTCATCATCAGGGGCTTCACGAGCAAGATCAGAGAGAGAGGGAGAAGGGTGATGGACAATGGAGTCCGGAGATAAATTTGGCACGAATTCGAGGGGTGGTGACTTAAGTGTTCTTTATGTTAATTTTAAGTCAGGGCATGCAATACTGCTGGTTTTGGTCCCACCTGACGAGAGTCTAACATAGGGGTATGCTACAAGTCCCCGAAAGAAGCACGTGACAGTCATGGCTAACCCCCTGGCCAACTCTAGTGCATTTATATATTTTTAGACAAATTTCAAATACTCAAATTGTATTTATTTTGGAACGGATAGGGTATACCATAACCAATAGACTACGAAGCATACGGAGTACTCCCTCCGTCCCATAAATTCATTCGTTTTGGAAAATGGCTCTGGTACCAAGGACATGGGTAAATGACCTACATACCCCTAGTATCGAATGATTCCATCAGATAAAGAAGTGTACTAATACAACCAGCAACAGGTGCGTTAAATGTGCATGTCTCTTGAAAACCCACTACATACAATGCATCAAGGCCATCCACTATCGAATATTTATACATAAAAATGAACCAACTCACGAAAACATCTCATTCATTCGTTTGGAAAACATATTACCGCCAAATCATGGCACCAAAACTAGAGGCACACCTTTTTTACACACACAAGGCAAAATGAAAAGTTTAAACCAGCCTGTAAGCGCCATTTTCACTTCTCTGACTATAAATCCACTGCCCAGGGCATGCCATTCATCCATTCCACATTCCATTTGAACCGTTCTATCTCCATGGCCATAGACTTGAATGCAACACCAAAGGAGGAAGCAGAACAGGTGCCAGATCTGAACAAGGCACCAGGCGAACAAGATGTCCATGATTCCTTCGAACTAGCAGTTCGGGCAGGTGAAGATCATGAAGCTCAAACTTTACCTCGTGTCTCCCTTGAAGCTACAAGTCTGGGTGATGAACAAGTTGAAGCTACAAGTCTGGGTGATGAACAGGATGTCCATGGTCAAACTGAGGAACAAAATGATGTTCAAGGTAAGCACATCTGGTTCTCTCCCAAATTAAGTTTGCATTTGTTCTAAGTTTCTCTCTTCTTCCTCTACTAAAATGAATGTGCTTCGATTTATTTTCCTCATTTCTCTATCTCCTAAACTGAGTGCACCAAGGTAATTTTATGACTTGTTGGATTAGAATTGTGTGTACCAAAGGTTTCATGCTGTTCAAAAAGGTGGAAAAAAGTTTAATCTTGTAAGACTATGAATTGTTCTTGTTCCTAATTCAAGGCACTTAAAACAAACATTAAGGTTGCACTTTAAAAAAATTAAATTGATGAGCATGGCAGCAAAGGCAGGAAATAAAAGTAATTTTTTCTACCATATCAACAAATATTTTTGCTGCTAAATCAATTCATGTCCATTATTAGTCCATCCATGTGAACCTAATTAATACTATTCCTTTCTCTATCATAATTCAAGTAGGGGTCATGACTTTTTACTTTTCACTCACCTAAAACCACCAAACAAGTCAATATTTTTCATTAGTAGGAGCACAGTCCAATTCATAGGGGGGATAACTCACATGTGCACTTGAAATTGATAATAGCAGGTGACAATGTTGGCTACGCATTTGATTTAAATGATACACTCGAAGGAGCACAAGACAACCTGCATGCAAGTGAGTATTTTCATCAGTACCAAGGCATGTCAAAATGTATCAAAATCTATGTATTGATAATACACAAACATGATCAAACTTTTTTTGTAGACGCTGACAACATTGACTTATCGGATGAACAAGACGCCATGGAGTTTGGTGTCTACACAGATGGTTTTGACGTCATATTTGATGAAGAGGAGTTGCCCGATTCAGATGACGAACAAGATCAGGAAACCCAACAAGAAGCAGCATCAAATACGACCAAGAATTTGACACAAAAACAAAGGGAAGACATATATCAAGATTTGCTTCGGCATAGTAGTAATGGAAAATTAAAAAGAAGCAGCACAACACTTATTGCCGCAAAGTATGGTGTCCATGTGCATACAATACAACGGGTATGGCAGAGAGCAAAAAAATGCATGGCACAAGACATACCAATAGATGTCAGATCAATGAAACCTAAGAATAGGGGTCGTAAACCCATCGAAGTGGACCTCTCAAGGGTCATTGATATTCCCTTAAACAATAGGGGTACCATAAGGTCACTAGCCAGTGCCCTCGATGTCAACAAAAGCACTTTACACAGGTTGTTCAAAGCTGGAATGCTACGACGACACAACAGCTCACTGAAGCCATATTTGAAGGAAGAAAACAAGAAGGCAAGGCTGCAGTGGTGTCTCACTATGCTAGATCAAAGTACTCTGCCACATGATCCAAAGTTCGTTGAAATGGAAGATATTATCCACTCAGATGAGAAGTGGTTCAATGGGACCAAGAAGAATAAGACCATGTGCATGCACCCAGATGAAGATGACCCGCACAGGATAGTGCAAAACAATAATGCAATTCACAAAGTTATGTTTTATTCAAGTGTTGCAAGGCCTAGGTTTGATGATGAAGGTAGATGCTATTGGGATGGCAAGCTAGGCATTTGGCCTTTTGTTCGAGAGGTAGAAATCTTTGTCATTTTTTACTTTGGGCATGTAAAATAATTTTTGATGTTGCATTTTTAATTGTCATTAAAATATCAGGAACCTGCACAAAGAAGAAGTGGCAACAGGCCAAGGGGCACTCCGATCATGAAGACAATGAAGGTAGACCGACGCACAATGAGATCTTACATGATCACCTACCTGCTACCAGCTATAAAAGCCCGTTGGCCTCGAGAAGATAAAACAGTCTCAAGAAGATAGACACAAGATAATATGGATTCAACAGGACAATGTGCCTTCACATGTACCAGCAAATGATCCCGAATTTGCTGCTCAGTGGCCAATACAGGCCTTGATATACACCTTTTGAACCAGCCTGCTAATTCACCTGCGACCTTGGTTTCTTCAGTTCTCTCCAGTCGTTAACAGATAGAATCCCATCTAGAAATATGGATGAACTCATCCGGAATGTGACCACAGAATATGAAAACTACAACCCAGTCATTCTAAATCAGGTGTTCCTGACACTCCAGAGCTGCATGATTGAAGTTATGAAAGACAATGGGGGGAACAAGTACAAGATCCCTCACAAGAATAAGGAGAGGCTAGAGGCACAAGGCATGCTTCCTAAAGCTCTTAGTTGTGATAGGCAGCTAGTTGAAAGGGCTCTAGAATTGTTGAGCAATTAATGGGGGAAATCATGCAAACTAGCAGCAAGGATGCTTTTGTGTTGGTCAGCAAGTAATGCTGTTGTACAGATGCTTTTGCGTAGGTCAGCAAGTAATGGTGTTGTATAGATGCTTTTGCATTGTTCAGCAACCTAAGTCGTTGTATATATTATATATAACCATGGTTTACTTTGCGTTTGTTCATTTTCACATTGCAAGCACGACAAACACAATAAAAGAAGTCACTACACATAAACCATTACTCCACCAGAGTTAAGCAACCAAAATAGCATTAGTACGTTCTACATATTGCTGCAATTATGCCTAAACAACAGCAACAAAAACACTAGTAGGGCCTATGTACAACCAAAAGACCATGCGGGAGACAACTTGTGTACAGCCTCCATCACAAGCAAAAGGCCTTCAGTATGATCTTGGCAATTTATGCCTAGTGGTACTAATGTTTGCCACAAAACATCCATTAACGCACACTTGAAGCAAGTAATCATGCGTGTTACCTATTCTTCATAGTCAGTCACTTTCCACCTGCGAATGGCCACGCAAGTCCACGCCATCATGCACCCAGCTCGCCTCATCGTCCGTTGACATATCAGAGATGGTGGCCTTTTGGTCTCCAAGTTCGTCCGTGGGGCTGTGGTTCTGTTGCATGTCCTCCTTGCCTCTATTGTTCTCCAACATCTGCTTACTGTTGTTCTGTTGCTCCTTCTCCTCCTTGGAGCGTGTCTTATGATCCTTCTCTTCCTTTGTAACAATTTGCCTTGCACGTTCCTGCTCCTCCTCCTAGGATAAAATAACCTGACGCCATTCATGAAGCATGCGACTGCATACATAATGTTCAGATGGTGAGCAACCTAGCACAATGTCAACAAAAGTATGCCAAGGTTAAAATGGCTTACCCCAAATGGCTGCAACCTTGACCTTGCCTAGCGCATGGCCCGGCAATGGTGGTCACAGCAATAAGGTCCTGTGGCTCTGTCTCGGGCACAAATTCATCGTCGTCGGCAAGTAAAGATGAACTCTTATCACCTCCTTCTTCGGGCAAATCAGGGATAAACTCGAACTCATCAGCTCTACCTTCCTAAGTATCTTGAGCAAAATCCTAATCTTCAATGACGATGCAGTTCTGCTTTCGGTTCCACCAAGTTCCACGACGACGATCTTAGCCACGCATGTGAGGTGCAGGGCGCATCCCTCGGGCTGATATCCCCAAGGTGTGCCTCATCTGCAGGCGACGGTGGAATCCACCACTCCCGTGTGGCCCGTTGCAGCTTGCCATCCGACGAACGCCTTGGCCGTGCGCCGTGGCCCATACGTCGGCAAACTGGGCGGGCCCACGCCGGCGCCTCCGGACACGAGGTGGATCCGGACAGAGGGGGCCGCCTCCTGGCTCCCGGCTACCGTGGCGTGGATCTGGACGGAGGGGCCCGAGTCATGGCTCCTGGCTCCCGTGGCGCGGCAGAGGACGTGGCCGGAGGAAGCCAGGGCGGAGGAGGAGATGAAGAGGACTCAGATCCGCCGGCGCAGCTTCGGCTGAGGAAGAGAGAGGGACGGGGCGGAGGATGCTGCCAGCCATGTGCCGGCGGAGGTGGCGACAGAGGGCAGGCCCTGTCCGTGCCGGCGGAGGTGCGACGGCGCTAGACGCCGGTTGTGCCGCGACGGAGGTAGCGATGGAGGAAGTCTACGGTATTTTTTATTTGTTGGCCACGATGTCTACTACTCCGTCGACACTTGGGTGGGGTTACGAAGGGATAAGGCTGGGGGTGCTAGGTGAGTAGACGGGACACGGACAGCTGCTGGTACCGTACTACGAGGAGCTACGTGTAGATCTGTAAATATAGGCAAGCGACACATTTTTTGGTATAAAATTTGAAAGCCAGAACGATTGAATTTACGGGACAGAGGGAGTAGCTAATAAGAGAATAAGAAGGCATTCAATGCTGATAACAGTTAACCAAAAATTCTCCGCAGCCTTCGACCAACATAGTTAACACACTATCATGATTTGAATGATGCATGTCCAATCAAGGTGTAAAGTTGAGATCTGACAGGATCCTCTAATTGCTTGTAAAAGTAAACTTTGGACTAGGATCATATCAGATCACTGACAAATACGGATTGGAACTTTGCACCAACGCATGAAGCCATGAACTTATCCAACTATAATAGCTGAACAAGTGGTCTACGGAGTATATTCCAATCCGAAAAAAGGGGGCTTGAATTCAAAATATTTGCCTGAAACAATTATCAGATCGATCAAACTCCACGACACAGTCCAGATTAATTAAGCTGACAATTTAACCCATACCCACACTACAAAGTTCTTGACGATCGAGGGACACACACAAGAAGCAGCTTACCTAGGCACTGTTTGGATGCCAAATTTTTTGACAAAACGTTACTGTAGCATTTTCGTTGTTATTTGACAAATATTGTCTAATCATGGTCTAATTAGGTTTAAAAGATTCGTCTCGTCCATTTCGTCTAAACTGTATAATTAATTTTATTTTTTATCTATATTTAATGCTTCATACATATGTCTAAAGATTTGATGTGATAAGAAATCTAAAAAATTTTGCAAATTTTTTTAGAACTAAACAGCCCCCTAGAGTATGTCCCCCACCAGCTAGCTACACCGGCGTCCATCGGACCCGGCCCTAGCTAGCTCTCATCGGATGAGAGAGGGAGGAGACCGTGTCTTCTGCTCGTCCTGTCAGATCTATGTCGAAAGATATGGGCTACTGCGAGTAAAGTCATTCATGGCGTGAGCAACCAGGTACTTCGTAGAATTAAAATATTTGCTATCAAATAGCTAGAATATTGTGAGATCGGTTTATAGAGTAGTCTATAGCAAAAGTTGTTCATAAGCTTATGGACTACTCATAAGGAATAAAAATATTACTTTTTATCACTCCGCCCTCTCTCTTTCTTGGTTTTGCACACGATTGTAAAGACAAAGATTTTTTTTATCTCATATGGGACCCATCTTATGGACTACTTGTTGGCTGAAACTTTGTGAAAACAACAATAGCTATAGCCCATTGACACAAAAGCTGCCTATATGAACTACTTCGTCCATATACATTGTGGTTGCTCTAAGCCAGCGAGCGGCCTCAGGCACATGATCCCGTCCCCATCTCCTCCCCGGCCAGTCGGCAATGCCTCGAGGATCTGTGTGCTATTACTCCCTCTATGTCAGAATATTTATCGTCGTTGATGCGCGTACCATAAGTTTGATTTAATTTGTAAAAAATATGTGCAACATTTGTATCTTCAAATAAATTTATTAAAAAACTAGATTCAAAGATCTTTCCAATAATCCTAATTATGTATCATAAATATTAATATTTTGTAATCTATATTTTATCAAAATTGTTTCTTGAAAAACACAAACAATAGATATTTGTAGGGCTCTAGCGCGCTTCGAGGGAGGAATATAACTAGCAAACAGCAAAAGAGATCGCGTGACATATAGAAAGTGAATAACAAAGTACTATGACCGTCAGCATAAGTCGCTGTTAACCACCAAACAGCTGTAATTTGCACTGCCTACCCAACAGTCAGGGAGCTTTTTTTATATATATGCAGGTACAATCGACCCGTTATTGTTCATAGATGAATGCATTGTGCATATACATGTATCTACATGCATATATACTCCTCCTATATACAGACTCGTAGTGTCACGATCGTGCATAGTATGTTTCATCTGAAATATAACCAAAGGACATAATGGTCAAAGAATCCCTTGTCAACAGTACGGATTCGTAGTGTCACGATCGTGCATAGTATGTTTCATCTGAAATTATAACCAAAGGACATAGTAATGGTCAAAGAATCCCTTGTCAACAGTACGGATGGGACTTAAAGCCTCCCCTATCACGTCCTTTCATGCACCCCTGGCTAGACAGTAGATACTACTATGGTTGATGCTACGTGGCCTCGTCAGCCTTGTCGTGGGTACAGTATTCTTTTACTTGCGGTATTTTATACGGTACGTGCCTGGCCTTTGTATTCATATTACTGTTAATGTGCATATGAAGTTACTCACCCCAAACGGGTCTGATTATCTGAGTTCCCCCTCCGTTAGGTTGATCAGATTTATAAAAAAAAATATCGTCAACATTTGTATCTTAAATAGGTCTAAGTACTATAAAACTATATTACATACTCCCTCCGTCCCAGAAAAAGTGTCGTTTTAGGTTTTTCAGACATCGTGTTTAACCGTTCGTCTTATTCAAAAATTTTATGTAAATTATAAAATAAATAAATCATTATTGAAGTATCTCTAATAATAAAATAAGTCATAACAAAATAAATAATATTTATTAAAAAATTTAGAATAAGACGAACGGTCAAATACGATGTCTGAAAAACCTAAAACGACACTTTTTCTGGGACGGAGGGAGTAGACTTGTGCATTATTAGTCTATATTATAGTCCACATTTGTCAACTAATAAATTAATGGCTAGTCAGGTTGAAAACTAAAATTTAATTCACTTTTAATTAGTCCGTTTGTTTGGATATACTCCCTCCGTCCTAGAAAAAGTGTCGTTTTAGGTTTTTCAGACATTGTGTTTGACCGTTCGTCTTATTCAAAAATTTTGTGCAAATTATAAAATAAATAAATCATTATTGAAGTATCTCTAATGATAAAATAAGTCATAACAAAATAAATAATATTTATTAAAAATTTTTAAATAAGATGAATGGTCGAATACGATGTCTGAAAAATCTAAAACGACACTTTTTCTGAAACGGAGGGAGTATCTTCTAAAGTTTAGACGACTAAAATTTAGTCCCGGCCGGAGCTGGAAAAAAGGAAACCAACTCCACACCTCGAGTATTTAGTAAGTTCAGGCGCTAGGGTTATATATATGCAAAAATAGACAGTAACAAGCTACTGTATAGTAGGTCTAGTTGACTGAGCTAGTTAGTCTCTTGCTCGCTCTCCCTCTCTCTTTTAGCTTTTCTTCCTTAGTTGTTGTACGTTCTTTGTTTGTTATTACGCTCTTTAATAGTATATTTGCTGCAATAGGGTTCAAACCCCTCTTGTTTTCGTAAAAATAAACAGGGCAAGGTGTGTGCAAAAAGACGAAGGTAAGCAGCCAAGGATGGTAACGGTAAAACAAACGCATGCATTCCGGGACCTACGAGGCAGGGTAGGGTACTGACTGACTACTGCGGCCCTGAATCTGGTCGGAGCTCGGCGCGAATCGCGGGGGTTCGATCGAGCTGGCGCATGCGTGGGTTCCGTGGCCACTGCCGCAGACCGCGTGCAGGTGCAGCTAGCTGGCTAGCGCAAGGCGCCCATGCACGGATGCACCCGTCGGCCGCAGAACAGATGCTGGCCCGGCCCGCCGACTCCCAAGTCCCACTCCAGCAACCAGACTGCTGGTCTCGTCAAATATCTGATGGAATCACCAGGAATCCCTCCATGCCGTTCCATCATTTTCGCTTGCTTGCGCTTTCGGCTCTGTTCATCCGACTTATAATTCGTCTTTTTCAACTTATTTTTTTAGTCGGAACAGTATTTTTCTCTCACAACAAATCAGCCGACAGTGTTTTTCAGCCGGCTTATCAGCACAGCCGAACGAGGCCTTCGTTGCTCCGCTCCGCGCCCGCCTGACAGAATCAATCCCACGCGCCTGATGAGCATGCATGGCGAGAACTCAATTATTGGCGGCAAGTCCGATCCCGTAGCAGTTACGCACTTGGTGGTCTTCTTCCTTATTTGCGAGCAGTACTTCCGGGGCCTAAGATGGCAAGAACACCTAAGCTATGCTAGCTACTGTACGTACCAACCAGTTGGTAATCCAACTTACCTGACGTGCAATGGCCGTTCGAAAACAGTTTGCAAGTATTCTGCTATCACCACTTCGTTCATTGACCGGTTGTGGATGCATGCTGCGCCGATTTAGTGGATGGGTATGCATGCCCAGATGCCCAAACTCCGCCTACTGCTCACAAGAAAAGGCGGAGGTAAGCTGAAACTCGAATACGAAAAGTCAGCTGATTCTATCGAGAGAGAAATGAAAGAAAAAAAAAAGACCTGGAATGCAGTAGCAGTTGGGCCTTGCAATTTTCATATAACCTGGAAAGGCCGAGTAGAGCAGCAGCCAGTATGGAACCGGTCGCTTCCCTCCCCCAATAGTGGACCAAAAATCTGTACATGCTTCGCACTCACAGGGCCCCGTTCATCTCAGCCCACTAAAACATATGGGCCACTTTTCCCGTAGCCCAGTAAATGTGTAAAGCTACCATCTTTTGTGAAGGCCGATTGACTGATGAAGCATCTGTGACGACTAGGGAAGGAAGTGCTGTATCCCCATGGCCATTTCCTTGTTGCAGACAAGCCAACTTCACCAGCAAACCAGTACAGTTTTTGTTTTTTTATAAAGACGAAGCAAACCGGCACAGCAGGGAGCGCTAGCTAAATGACAGCGTACTTTCGCAAAGATTCTTGAGAATGCGAGTGATGGCAAATATATACATACTTTTTTTTTATTTGTCATTGCTTCTGGCCTCTACTCTCTTTTGATACAGTGTCACATTCTCGTGCCTCAATTACTTTGATTGCAAATCTGTACACCTTTTCACCAGACACGTGTTCATGACACCCTTGAGTTTCAATCCAATAAAAAAACCTGCAACAGTGGGCATATAGTAACTCCTTACTATATGTTACAGCTGGCTACAAAATAACGAACAAGCAGCATGATGGGAAAGGGAGAAACGAAACCTTGCGATTTTCAAATTAATTTCACTCATCAAATTCATTATTACCTACTGAAAAAATCTACCTTTTTAATTGTATATCACGAGCAACATGCCGAAAATGCAAAAGAAAAAAATAAAGGATCAAAATGCCCAGAAAAGACCCAAAATAACCATCCTGGTATGAAAGCAAGCCTGCTACGTCACCACTCCATGAGTCACGATAACGACTGCGGACCCAGATGGCAATATAATGGCTTGCTTATTCTGGGTATATTTCAAAATACTTGAAAATCAAGCAAATTCTTTGACTTATGTTCCCCAAGAGTAGAGCTCAAAAAATGCTTACAGGATTGGTCAGCATCCATGGAAAGGTTATTAGGCATCGAACACCTCCAGTCCAATAAATATAGTTCATCAGCTTTACAAGGAGCAAGTATGAATGTGACTGATTCCAACACGGTTTAGGAGTTCAGAAGATGCAACCTGAAGGTTATATCATCAAATAAATACTCCCTTTCCAAATTGTAAACCGTCCCGGCTTTTCTAGATACATATACAGGATCCATATCTGAAATCTGCATCATATAAAGCATATTTTAGCTGTTTTGCTATCCATCAAATAAAACGTGTGCTTACTGCATTTATTTCCACAATGCATGCAAATTATGTGCTGTGTTCATTACGTGTGAAATCAGAATACGTATCTCTTTCTTAGCTGCGCCTTTTCTATATGTAACATCTCGCTTTATTATTCTATTCTCCACGTACAGCTCAAACAGTAGTAAACAGGTGCAATATATCCTACGAGATCCCGGTACGTGTTTAGTCATCATCTAAGCAGAGATCAGATCAGATCACATAAACAAACTACACGAATTGAAGCAGCAAGTCCACGGTGCACAAAGACCAGGTTCAGGAAAAGGTTGGGTGACTGCTGAAGGAGATTCTAATCCAAGAGAAGAAACAACAATTAGAAAGCGAGAAACCCAGATCACCACCACCGCTCAAACAGTATTTTATTACCATTAGAGCAGCCACCTTTTTCCATGCCAATAATACACCTCTCCCTTTTCAGGGCATAAACACACCGCCCAGACCGTCATCATGACTAACCAAGTTTAGGCGGCCCTAATCAGCACTTGCTCGATCCACCGCTTGCTCACAAGAGAGAGAGCCCCAGCTAGAGTAGCTCACAGTCGTCAGAGGGGAGAAAGGAAGACGTACGTCCGCCATGGGGAGAGCTCCGTGCTGCGACAAGGCTACTGTGAAGAAGGGCCCGTGGTCGCCCGAGGAGGACGCCAAGCTCAAGTCCTACATCGAGCAGAACGGCACCGGCGGTAACTGGATAGCCCTGCCACAGAAGATAGGCATGTATATATGTGCTCAATCATGGCAATCGCCATGCGGTAGATATGCAGTGATAGCAGCAGCAGCAGTAGAAGAGGCTAATCATGTATCTGGGGCTGCGCAGGTCTGAAGAGGTGCGGCAAGAGCTGCCGCCTCCGGTGGCTCAACTACCTCCGGCCAAACATCAAGCACGGCGGGTTCTCGGAGGAGGAGGACAGGATAATCCTTAGCCTCTACATCAGCATAGGCAGCAGGTAAAGTTCAGTAGCTCGTTTACTAGTGTTTTCTCCGATCAAATCCACACTGTAGAATTAGCTGCAAAATAACTGTTAGGCACTCACTCACATGGTGTGTGTGTGTGCTAGAGTCTAGCTATGACCTGTCATGCTGCCTGCTGCCTCCGCGTAGGTGGTCGATAATAGCGGCGCAGCTGCCGGGGAGGACGGACAATGACATAAAGAACTACTGGAACACGAGGCTCAAGAAGAAGCTCTTCGGCAAGCAGTCCCGCAAGGATCAGCGGCAGCATCAGTTCATGCGCCAGCAGGCGGCGGCGGCAAACGATGGCATGATGAAGCAAGAAGCAGCAACTGCCGGGGATGCAGCCGGGAGCAGTAGCATGGCAGTGGCCAGCTACAACTGGCACCACCAAGCCATGACAGCCGTGCCGGTGCAACCAATACCAGGTTCGATAATGGAAGGCCATCGCGCAGGAGATGAGGTAGATGAGTCAATTCGGAAGCTTCTGTATAAGCTGGGAGGAGCAGGCCCTTTCACAGCACTGTCGGTTCCTCAGTGTGTTCCTCCAATGTACGAGGGAAGTCCAGGCCTCATGCCACCGCCGTCGTCATGCCCGGCAGCGGACGCCGGCACCTCGCTTGATGAAGGCGGTGTGCAGGGTTCCGGCGTGCTGCCAGCGCTGGAGCTGGACCAGGGCTTCCACTTCAACCAGGTTAAGCTGGATGGCCTGGAAAGCTTCTTTGGCATGGGTACTGCTCAGAGCATGAGGTGGAGTGAGGTGAGCCCATTGATTTGCCCAAATAACACTGTGGCGGCTTCGAGCTCCCAAGGGATGCAACAGTACTGCCTTGTTGTTGATGAGCCGGGAAACCTTGGGATGAAGTAGCCACTGGTTTATGTTTTCATGTACATGCATGATTGTGGTGTAAATTTGTACTAGAATTCATTGGGAATGGTGAAACATGATGAGAGTTTATTTTGAATTAAAAGCAATAAGGTTTCTCACCATTCATATTCATATGAGACTATGAGAGATGCCTGGTTTCGAGGTAGTTGTCTTTTCTACAAGTTTCTTGGAATGGAAATTTCATCTACTCAGCCTGCTGCTTTAAGAAACATTTGCAATTTTGGCTTGTACGAACTGCATTGTTCTGTTAATTTATCTGATGTGAATCAAGTATTGTACCGAGTGCTGACCCTGAACGTTGAGTCTATATATATTTATACTGCCTGTCCCTAACTACCTAGACACAGTTTATTTTCGGAATCTACAAGGTTTGCCTAATTTTGGTATAGAAGACATGATCTGCAGTTCATTTGATAATAAGATTTTTTTAAAAGAAAAAAAAACTGGCAACGGAGGGTAAAAGACTTCCCCGCCTGATATACTGCACAGGAGCACCAATGAACTTGATGTTCAAATTAAGGGAGTTTACACAGCAGGAGTTAAGAAATTAATTGGGCATGTACACAAACTGAATCCTTCTATTCCTTTTTTTCAAAATGAGAAATAAGGTTAAACTGATCATTCAAATCGAATCCTTGTATCAGTAGAATTTTTTTCACAATTCTCTATCTTCTATAGTAAATCTCTAGGCATTTTGACAGTGATGAATTTTTCCAACTGAGTGCCTCAAGATTCATTTGGGTGGCATATGAAATGGAGATATTTCATTGCCATAAATCTGCTCACGTAGTGTCAGTACTTCTTTGTGTTGACAAATTATATTTGAAGTTGGAGTGTGAAATGAAGAAATGGTCATTTCCTTTCTATGCCGCCATAAGAAATGATCAAAAATACTTCGTTGCACTTCCAGAGTTCATACTCCAAAGGCGTACTGTCACTTGTCACTACCCAATTTAGTACACATGCTGCTTAAATTAACTATTCCCAAGAAAAAATATATTCATGGCTTGACTTTCTGCCTTAATGATTAGCCATCATTGGAAAAAAAAATATATATATTCATGGCTTGACTCTCTGCCTTAATTTTTTGCCTAAACTGTACATTTATATTATATACGTATGCATTTTTCCTACGACCAAGGAAAATGTCAGCTCAACAAACAGAACAGACTTGTCAATCACTGGTACCATACATTGTTCTAGACCCAACAGTTTAATTAATTAATTAATGGGTGCACATTACTTTTCCTTATGTATGCGCATAGATGAAGAATTTAACATTGGGTTAGATTCATAACATGTGAATTGAGGATAAAAGAAAGATCTTAGAAGTTATTGGGTACCTAGCACCTATTATTGTTCTTTTTTAAAAAAATATTATTGTTTAAAATGTTAAAATGGTATTGATGATGATTTGCAAAATAAATCATGAAATATTATTCCAATCAAAACAAAAGCTAGCAATACTACTAACCTGCCACAGAGATAATGGACATGAATTTTCTCAATCCTGGAGTGCCTTGTCCGATCCCTATATATATAGTCAGCGCAGCGAGGGGACACCCTGAACTTGAGAGAAGGGATAAGCAAATACACACATTAATCTCTAATCTCAAAGCATATGTATCATGATGAACTAAAGCATAGGAGTAGCTCCTAAAGCAAGAAAGGCTTTAGGCCCCATAGAAATATATTTCGTTTACGATAGTGATAATGTAATGTTAACTGATATCCAACTTAATTAGTTTATGCTTGCTCTATTTGAATCACATTGCTAAAGGCATGTTCAGAGAGACGGATCATCTTATCAGAAAACTGATATTCCTAGTAATTCAAATAAACACATGGATGGAGTAGTAGAGTTAGTGTGTGTAGCTTTAGTTTTACTAAAAGTTCATATGTTCATGCAAGAAACACTCCAAGTCTGTATGGGAGTATGGAGTATGATGCTTAGGAAGCATCAATGACAAACAAGTCAACAAATAGTTAGAAAGAAACAATAAAATAGTGCATGCTTGAGAACAGTCAAGGCAGTAATTTCTTTTTAGAAAGGCGGTAATTTCACAGTTCAAGCCATAAAGGAACTTTGTATATATGTAACGAGAAGTCAATGTTGCTTTGGTTACCTAATAACCTCTGCGTAGGTAAGTTATAGGCATGTTTATAATGATGACTTGATGAGGCAAAGGTCATCTCATCTGTCACTACCAGTTGGTCAGTGAGGAAACTTGTCCGCGCTGAATTCATGGGGTGAGTCAATCCACGCCAGCCAACAATTTGATATTTCTTCGAATTGCTATGGTCCTATTACAGTTGTTTACTAGCTCCGTTGCCAAGCTCTCATTATAAACCTAGGCTTGTTCAGTTGCAAAAATTTTTGCAAAATGATCCTGTAGCACGTTTCGTTGTTATTTGATAATTAGTGTCCAATCATAGTTTAATTAGGCTTAAAAGATTCGTCTCGTCCATTTCGGCTAAACTGTATAATTAGTTTTATTTTTTATCTTTATTTAATGCTTTATGCATGTGTTTAAAGATTCGATGTGACGGGAAATCTAAAAAATTTTGCAAAATTTTCTGGGAACTAAACCGGCCCCTATTCTCTTTAATGGAAACAACAGCAATATATGTGGAGAAACTGTGTTCCATGGAAGTCAAAAGGAGGAATGCTTGTTAACAGTGACTCGGTGATATCATTAGATCAACCTGTGATCGACAAAACTAGAACATTAGCGCTGTCACAACTTAGAATAGACCCGTGTGGTTAGCACCCACTGTCACAGGTTAGAATTGAAGAACGGATAGGATAAGAGATCTCCTAAAGATATGGACAAGAAACCCTTATGTGGAAAACACTTTTTAATATGAGCACACTGATGATAAATACATCAGTGGTGACATGCAGAGAATTTCAAAGTGGACGCTACAACTATATACGATGGTCTTCTTCAATAGAGTCAGCAAGTAATTGATGGTACTGCAGATAGCAAGCATACCATTTTTGTTTTACAGGAGTTTTGCAGAAGGGCCTAGGGAGACAAGTATGGTCATCTAACCCCAAGCAAAATCAAAATGTCATCACTTAACAAAAAAAAATTTTAGAATGTAAAATTGATTTGCTTAGCAGACCCTTATTTCATTTGATCGCACATCAAGCTTCCTTGTTCTCCTGCAATCTCTCAGCAATATGATATATATGATAAATGGCTTTGTTTTTCATTACCCTCAGTCAAACTCACAAAAGAGGACCATTTTAATATAGGATAATTTCAGCGCGACTAGGCATGAGAAGGGAGACGTTAGCCTTGATGGGCAAGTGGTGGCTAAGAAGGATACTTTTCGGTATTTAGGGTCGATGCTACAAAAGGACGGAGACATTGATGAAGATGTTAGGCATAGAATTTCAGCCGGTTGGTTAAAATGGCGTCAAGCTTCTGGCGTCCTCTGTGACAAAAGGGTACCTCAGAAGCTGAAAGGTAAGTTCTATAGGACGGCGATTCGTCCGGCGATGTTATACGGTGCTGAGTGTTGGCCTACAAAAAGGCGACATGTCCAGTAATTGAGTGTAGCAGAGATGCGTATGTTGCGTTGGTGTTGTGGGCACACAAGAAGGAATAGAGTCCGGAACAACGATATTCGGGATAGTGTTGGGGTGGCACCAATTGAGGAGAAATTGATTCAACATCGGTTGAGATGGTTTGGACATGTCCAACAGAAGCCTCCTAAGGCGCCGGTGCGTAGTGGAGTTCTAAAGCGGGCCGATAATGTAAAGAGCGGTAGAGGTCGACCTAAACTAACTTGGAACGAGTCCGTTAAGAGAGATCTTAAGGAGTGAAATATCTCTAAGGATTTAACTATGGATAGGAGCGCTTGGAGAGTGGCAATCAACGTGCCTGAACCGTGACCTCTTTTTGTCTTGTGCCCTTTATGTCCCTTTACGTGTCTCCCTGTTTCTCGTCTCTTTTGGGTTTCATCTCTAGCCTACCCCAACTTTCTTGGGACAAAAAGCTATGTTGTTGTTGTTTAATATAGGATAAACTATAAAGGGAACAGCTGCTCTCTAATTATTGAGGTTAGTAGGTTGCTAAAATTAAGAGCTAATGCATGTTGCTTGAAGGGACTAGTAGATATATAGCTAGACTGTTAGGCATCGATTGCTTGCTTACTTACTGCAACCGAACTTCAGTGGATGCATGCGAAAATAAGAATATTGTAATAATTAATAATTGGAAAAAGACCATATTAGTTTGGTCTATGTCCAAATAACCTCCCAAACTAATATTTGGTTCAATTTACTCCCTCCAACTATTTAAGTTGGTCCAACTAACACCTTAAAGAGATTTTTCTTTTTGTTTCTCTATATACAAACTATATTTTAGTTTAAAATTTTGTGAGGTGTTAGAGGACATTGTATTTTGTATTAGAAAAACGCACTATGAATTTTTCATCATATGTTTTCTACGATATTATATCTCTAGTGTTAATTTATTATTAAATTTTCTAAGCTATCAAAATAGTGGCAAAAAGTTAAGATATATTTTACTAACATAACTTATGATGTTCTCTATCATATCACAAAAGTTGATATTAAGACTCAACTAATACATGGAAAAACCAACAAATCATGAACTGAAATAGTTGGAGAGAGTAAATTGAACCAAATGTAAGTTTAGGGGATAATCTGGACATATGCCAAACTTGAGGGGAGTAATTTGGACTTTTTCTAATAATTAATGTTAAGAACATGTATTTGTAAAAATAAAATTAATTAGGAAAAGATAGGCAAGCAGACATGTTTTTTGGGAACACAAGTATATCCTGTAACGAATCAAGGGCCCTGAAACTTATAACGAGAACCGCCCTTAGACAAGAATGTGCAACAAGATAAGCTCTACACGCACACCAAAAAGAACACGCAGGCTGCACAAATTTCATATAAAAACCATGACCATGGCTGTAAAGTGGTGAGAATATCCCTGCCCAACTAGGTTTCTGCTAGATAGGGCGCCTTGCAAAACGTCAAACATTCACAACTTGATAGCACATGCCGTCAATACAGCTGAGTTTAATTCTAACAAGCCTGGACCTGAGACAAGAACTAGACAACTAACACTGTGATGTTAAAGTACTCAAGAAATTGGAGAAGGGCTCATTGTTTATTGGTTGACAGGGACAGTCACTAAGATCTAGTGTGATGTTGCTTAGCTTTTCTGAAGCTAGCACGAAAGTGTTTGATCTAGCGGCCTCCTCCCCATAACATACTCTATTGCACCTATAGAGGTCATAATTATTTAATGATTTGTCATAGGGCAGCTACTTTGTTAACTTGTTGGTTGTTCTATTACAAGAGGAAGATGTCGAGATGGCTCTGATTATGTTGTCTAAAGGAAGGATAAAGGAATAATCATAGTAACATACTAACCTCATTGGCTATCCTCTTCTGTATGGCTGCATCCTCAATAATTCAATCCTGTATTTCTTTCTATTATATCTGAATTCCAGCAGCAAGTTTGGTGCATTAGAAAAATGCAATTACCTCTCATGACAGGAATGAAAAGAATGTTATGATGAATGTTGTTGTACTATCATGTCATATAAAAAAATTAATGAAATGAAAAACACGGTAAGATGAAAGATGATGCAGCATATGAAACAGACAGGAAGAATGCATCATGCTGTTGCAGCTGTCACAAGTTTCACGAGTTGGATCCATTCAGAACATGAATGAACTGGAACTGACATCAACTGAAGGGCTCTTGCCATAATCACTGCATTCCTACATTGTGCAAGAAAGATTGATGAGATGCAGTAGTTAGAAAGGAAACCTTTTGTTTTGTTTGTTTATAAATTATAAATGAGTGTAACACTGTTGATTCAATACACATATTCCATCCTGCTGCAGAAGAAGGCCAGTAGCATAGTTATATAGCACCAAGCTGAACAAAAGAATAATATGCATAACAGAGAATTATACCTAATAGACTTCTCTAAAGCATAACACTGACATATTCATGTTACAAAAAAATGATTTAGAGTTTTCTTATATTACTCGATATATGGTTGATTTAGTTTTCTTATTTGTGAGCTATAATAAGCTCGCTACTCTATCCAAAACCATGTTAGCCATGTCTAGTTTCTCATGGACCAAAATACTAACTGGTGGAAGAGCTGGGGCCTTTTGGTCAAAGATGCATCTGAGCCAATTATCTATGCCAGTAAAAAGGAATCCAAAGTTACTGTCATGCGTTCTCAATCAGAGTAATTGATTTCATCCCTGAACCACATATTGTACATTTGAGGACATGCTACAATAAACCTGGGATCTACCACTTGCTCTTTCGGCACAAGATTGGAACCTCTTTTTATGATCTAGGATAATCAAATGGTCCCTACTTGTCAAAAGAAAAACAAAAAAGTGGAAATGATGCACCCTTTTACTTGGTAAACGTGCTTCATCAACATTTCTTTCTAGGGAAAAGGGCAGATCTTTACAATACAGTTCTAACATATATCCTGTTTATGTTCGATGCGATATATGGTAGAGCTTTGTCATGTACTTTCAGGCTGAAACTTTTTTTTTTGAGCATACAGGCTGAAACTATTTATGAGAATGCAAACTTCGTAGATTATATATTGAATGCATCAGGAAGGTACTTGCCTTTCATGAAACTTGCGTGTGTACGTGTTAAATTAAAGTTGCAGGCCTGCAAAGGAAGGACATAGCAACCAAAACCCATGCTCTAATTTCATCATCTAAACTCTATTTTGGGCATGCTGCCCAGTCGGATAGAGGCAATGATGACCACTGCAGGACGGTTGTGAGTGCCGTCCTAACTGTGGTGCCTGTCTACATGTTAATCGCCTTGGATGTACCCAAAACCCAAAGAGTGATCTGGGCCATTGAGGCATTGACAAAAGATGATGTGGTTTCCTTTGCAAGGGGTGACCACATCAGTGCACACTTTCCATTTAAAACCTTATTTAGCTGCACTTTAATCCCCTAATCCACATGTATTAGGGTGGAAATTAGTTAATTGCCAATCCTAATCCACTCTAATACATGTGGATTGAGGTTGGTTGAAGTGGAGCCAAATAAGTACTAAGTGGGAGAGAGCATCCATACTAGTGATGCAGATGGGTCACAATTAATCAGCCCATAGCTTGACCTAGGCCCTGTTTGGTTCATGAATGTTAAAGTTTAACTCCCATCACATCAATGTCGCGGCAAATGCATGAAGTACTAAATGTAGACTAATTACATGTATGTCGGCACAGATTAGGAGTAATTTACGAGACGAATCTATTAAGCCTAATTAGTCCAAAATTGAAAACTTTTTGTCAAATAAGATGAAAGTGCTACAATATTTATTAAACTTTAACACCTCTGACCAAACAGGCCCTAGAGTACCCAATAAATTTAGTTTGGTTTTTGGGTCAACCCAACCTAATGGAGACAATTACTCTGGTGACCAATGGGTCGACCCAGCATTCGCCACGTTAGATGTACAAGACAGTACGAGATGACAACAGTACTGTGTATATGCAAGCAAATTAGGGCCCTGTTTAGTTTCCAAAAAATTTTACAAAATTTTTCAGATTCTCCATCACATCGAATCTTTGAACACATGCATGAAGCATTAAATATAGATAAAAAATAAAACTAATTACACAGTTTAGACGAAATGGACGAGACGAATCTTTTAACCCTAATTAGACCATAATTGGACACTAATTGTCAAATAACAATGAAATTTGCTACAGTGTCATTTTGCCAAATAATAACGAAATTTCGTTATTATTTGGCAATTAGTGTCCAATTATGGTCTAATTAGGGTTAAAAGATTCATCTCGTTCATTTCGTCTAAACTATGTAATTAGTTTTATTTTTTTATCTATATTTAATGTTTTATGCATGTGTCAAAGATTTTATGTGACGGAAAATCTGAAAAATTTTACAAATTTTTTTAGAACTAAACAGTGCCTGAATAGCTTGTGGCCGCCAAATGGTACAACATCTGTTCAAGTTATTATATTACCGTACCATGCGGAGCAGTCTTTGCCCCTTCTCAGCCTGGTCAGCAATTAGAAAGTCGAACAGCCCCTTGTCCTGCCCTCATCGATACACGATCTGATCGATTTGCGACCCCTACTACAACAACCCTGGTAAAGTGGTAAGGTAGAGTTCGTTCATCAATCCACTTGTAACACTCTGATGTTACGCAATGCATTTTTGCATACCAATCATATTACACCGCATTCATAACATTATGATCATGTGTGATAATTTATAATCTGATTTAAACAAAAACTTGAAAATAACTATGTGATGAATTATATTAATATGATAATCACATTGCACCAAAAATCTTACAACTATAAATTTTTCATCACTTGGAATTCTAGTTCAAAATTTTGGAGCAACTAGATGACACAAATTTTGTCAAAACTTGTTCAAAAATAATTATGAAAAATATTCAAAATTATTCCCTATTTTAGCTTTTATTCTGCCATTCAAAATTTATCAAGAATTTTCAGTTGACCCCTTAATCAAGGTTGTAGAGAATTTAATCCTGAGCAACTTTTATTTTTGGGTCAATTCCAGAAAATGTCTTCCTCTTGTTCAAAATGCAGTTTGAAGTTTGAAATCCATTTGAATTAATTTTTGAAAATTTGAAAAATGAGTTTTCGCCTTAGCAGGCCGCGGCCTCACTTCCCGGCCCCCTCGCGAAGCCGCCCGGCCCAGCCGGCCGCGCGCGCGCCCGCGCGACGCAGACGGCCCGGCCCGCAACCCCGGCCTCCTTCCTCCTCCCGCGCGCGCCCGCGCATCGCTGGCCGCCGCGGCAGGGCGCGTTCGCCGCGTGTCGGCCATGCGCTGCCGCCGCTCGCCGCGCGTCGCCCTCGCTCTGCTCTCCCGCCAGCGCGAGCGCACTCAAAACCGCCTGCCCGAGCCTCCTCGCTCCCTCACTTCCCCTCCCTCGCTCGCCAGCCACTCCTCCTCTCCCCACCGAGCGGGCGAACGGCTCGCCGCCGCGAGCTCCGACTTCGCTTCCCCGTTCCGACGTCGTCGGTCCACCACCGTCAAATCCATCTTGCACCGAGCTCCGCCCCGTCCTTCCCTCCTCCGAACAAGCATCGCCGTTCCCTCGCTGCCCACGGTAGGGCTCAATTCCTCCTCGCCTCGCCGCGCCACCGCAACGGTGCCGACGAGCCGCGCTTCTCCACCGCCTCACCCGCCATCTCTTTACCCTCCCGCACTGTCTTCACGTGTTGGCCACTTCTTGGCGACCGTGTTGCGCGTCTTGGTGTGTCGCTGGCTGGCCAGAGCCGGCCGATTGGCCGTGACCGCCGCCGCGACGTCGATGCCGGGAACGCCGGCGACGCGCTCGGGTCTCCCCCCCCTCGCTCGGTGGGCTGGACCGTGCTTGCGGGCCAAGCCCGAGCAGGCCGGCTCGGTCTCCTCCCCCGCGCGAGCGAGATGGGCCGCGACAGCCGTGGGCCGATCGTTTTCTCGGGCCGGCCCAGCGCCATTTAAATAAATCCGTTTTCATTTCTCTTTTTATTATTCTTGATGAAAAACACTTTGGAAAATGTTTTCTTGGTCATTTTAGCTCCAAAAATGGTGAAATAAATTTCTATGGACTCTTTGGGACCAGATCTATGATATAAAATTATTGCATGTCAAATTTGAGATACTTTTCTGTAGAGTTTTTAATTAACTAGTGAAATGGCTATTTTCTTGTTAAATGCTTAATAAATCCTAGAAAAGTCAGAAAAATATGATTCTAAATTTATTAATCTTTTTGTGTCATGTACTTGCTAGGGAAATTTTATATCTTGGGTGTTCTGTATAAAAATATGTAGGTGTAGTTCAAATGCTTTCTATTACCAATATTTGTTATTTTTGTTATTTAAATAAATTTGAATAAAACATGCAAGTGATAATTTTTCTATAGTGTTTGTTTAGGGAATAGATATTAGGAAAATTTCTAAATCTGTTGTTTGATACTTTTCATAATGTAAAGTATTTTAAATATCCAATTTTGGCCTTAGTTTGTTATTTTTGTATAGGCAGTTGTAGTTATTCAAATGCAGTAAAAATCTGGTGTCAAGCTATTCTTGATATTATTAATCCACTGTGATTTTCTAAGATTTTTCTGAGCTACTAAAATATGTGTTGCTATTCAACCATAGGGCTAATTAGGGTTTCCATTCCTGTTTAATGCAAATATAGTTAGTAAAATATACTTTGGTGTATCTTTGAAGCATCTTAGTTGTTCAAGTACTCTTGCATGGTAGAAGTTAGTGGTGGTAGTTTCCGAGTACATGTTCTTGGATGACGTAGACTACCTTGTAGAAGAGTCATAAGTTCCACATACTCCGATAACGTGACATATTCATTACATCGCATGCATTCCGCATCATCATCTCATGTCACCTCTGCAATGCATCTATGCATGTTGCACTCATATTTCTGCATCATACAGGATCGCAGGAAGTGGTTCCGACAGTTGTTCCCGAGGACGCAGAGGAACAGCCCGAGGTGACGGAGCCAGAGCCAGCAGAAGCAGAAGAGGAGTCCGGTGAAGAGCTTCCGGAGTGCCCTGACCATCGTCCCAGCTCCTTCGAGCGAGGCAAGCCCCGGAGCATTTCTCCCCCGGTTTGCAAATAATTATTTATAAATTTTACTTAATCTGATGCATTAAGTTTAGGAGTTGTTTGCAAACGTTGCTGCATTATACCTTGTTCCACCTTGTTTTACCCGATCCTTGTCACCCTGGTGTCCACGGTCAATACTTGCTTAGCTTGCTTAGACCGGTAGAAGTCGGGTGATTGCCTGTCATCCGCGAGCTATAGGGGATTACCTGGTTTTATGTGAAAGAATGTCATGTGAGAATAACTAAGTGTGGAGATGAATTTGAGACCGGGCGGAAGCTTGCAGGGTTCTGGAATGTAGTGTCTTCCGTCTGTGTCGGTTAAGGACCGTCCGATGTCGGGCCTCGGGTCATGTTGAACGCATGCCTCACATTTAGCTGGCCGAATAAAGTACCTTTCGACCGCGAAGCCGGGAGATTATTCAGGCCGAGTGGATTGCCCGCAACGCACTGTACCGGAGCAGTAGTGGCAGGAAACGGGGGCGCGATGATAAGGCCAAAGAGCAGTCGGGCGGCCCCCGGGTACATGTGGTTCCTGGCAAGCTCACGACTTTACCTGAATGGTTGACTCGGTGACCAATACCTCACTTTAGCGGGTGAGTGAGGTTTGTGTGAGGAATAAATTACCAGCTGGTCAATAATCGATTCGAATCGCCATCGTTCACTGGATAGTGAACACTTGACTTGAGTTACTTCATCGTAGTAATATTGATGAAACACTTGGATAGTTATGTGGAAAATGACATAGTAATTATTGTTAGTTATCAATGGAAATCCTTGCTTGCTTAATTACATGGTTACTTTAGCATAAGTGCAAACATAGTTGACAGGGGAATAAAGAATTAAAATATTACATGCTTTTGTAAAGGAATTGATAAGCTAAAAATGCTTTTCTTGCAAATGAGTCAGCTACCCCACCAAAAAAAAGCCTATCATGATCCTTGGAGTCATTTTGTTTCGGTTCTGTCGGGTAAGTCTAGCTGAGTACCTTCTCGTACTCAGGGCTTTGTTTCCACTTGTTGCAGATGGACAGATGTACTATGGTTATTGTATCAACTGTCTCTACCCTGCGATGGGCGAAGCCTAGGACCATGGGCAATGGTCACTCACTACTCCTCGCCTGATGCTTTTGTGGGAGATGATCGCGAGCTGGCACTTTATTTTGGAAAGTTGTGTGTGTGTGCGCGCTTTGAACTAATGCTTCCGCTACTTTATTCGAAACTGGTTTGTAATAACTATGTTTAAACTCCGATGTATTTTGTGCCGCGAACTACTATGTAACTTATGAAGGTAATCGCTAAACTTATTACGATCTTGGCTGTGATGTGAAATGGTTTGAAATCCGTCGAGATTTCACGGACTACCGGGTTATACGGGCTTAAGTTTGGTAAATTGTCCGTTCGTTGGATGGTTTTCTTACTTAATCTCGTATAATTGGGCGGTTCTGTTACAGCTGGTATCGGAGCATGGTTTAGCGTAATTACTGTTCATAAGTGTATTTAAACAAAACTCTGTTTAAAAAGGTGTGATTTTTAAACTAAAAGTGTGCCAGTGGTCATATCCTATATGCCCAGTTAAGGACTCTAGGTGGCTATTTAAGTACTAACTTGGGGTTCTTGCACCATATTTCTTTTTCGTTGCTCATACGGCGTGCTATTGTATGAGTGCCACTTAATTGAGTGGTAATGTATGGATCAGTTACCTCTACGCTTCGGTAAGTGTGAGCTGTGAGAGCATGATCGGATACACCGCCGATCTAGGGAGAGTGCTTATTGATACTTGGATAATTACATGTTTTACACATGTTTTTATGAAAGTGTCGCATGTGTGGGTGTTCCGTCCGTTGAGGCGATGCCGTCAATAGGACGATGTGTTTGGGTAGTTGCTACCGTTGTACACGCATCTGGGGATTCGTGTAAAGCGTGTAGGTAGATTTACTGCTTTCATGCATTCATGGGGAATGGGCTGAAATGAATTTTCTGCAGGTACATAACAGCGTATCGTGTAGACCGAATTATTTACGTATATGAGAGATCGTTTGTATGCCACCGAATTCACCGTTAGATGCTTTTATTTCATAAGTTTGTGAGAACGTAAGACTCGTGCATGCATCATATTGTCTGTGCATTCCATTCATGACATGCATTCCTCCCCTTATAAAAGGATTTTCCCATTTTGATAAAAGTGACCTCAACTAAAATATGTTCTCACCGGGTAATTAAAACTTGTGCTACAGATGGCCCGCACGAAGCAGACTGCCCGTAAGTCCACTGGCGGAAGAGCATCCCGTCGTCAGCTGGCCCCGCGGGAGCACCGCAACACGGACACTTTTCTAAGCGAGTTTGGCATGCCCACCTTGCTTTGGAGAGTGCTCCATGATGTGGGGTACCCGGAGGGACAAGAGCCAGTTTACTCTTGGAGCGAGAGCCAGTTAGCTGAAGATGGACTTGCTGTTGTAGAGATCACCGTCCCTGCTCTTGGTGATGCGCCAGAATGGGATGGTTGGCATTTGGAGTTTGAAGGACGCACTCCAGTCGAGGGTGCAGAGGGCGTAGCTTTTCGTGTCATCCGAGACATCATGAGCAGATTTCCCAATGAGTTGGCAGCAGCTTTGGCCGGTACTTTCCCGAGAGATGATCCTCGCGATGCCATTTGGGTACAGCCGCAAGGAAGTGCCCTAGTTAGAGGCCCCAGTGAAGGACGGGCTAGCGACAACCACACCATGAGTGCCATGTATGCAGCCATCAGAGCATATCAAGGTCTGGAGAATACCTATTGGACTTTGACTGGCCTACGCGGTGATGATCGGCTTGAAGCAAGAAAACAGAAGAAGAAGCAAGCACGTGCCATAGCTAGCTTGCAGGAGCAGTTGGCTGACATGAGCTTGCAGCGGGACCGAGCTCTCGAGAGGGGCGAGAGTTCCATGCAGCAGGTACAGAGGTTGACTCAGGCCAACAGAAATGCAGACCGCATGATGGAACAGCTAGTCCAAGAAAGGAATGAAGCCTGGAACGAGAGGGACCTTCTGAGGCAGAGGGTCGAGGAGTTAGAAGAGTACAATGCCAACTTGCATGAAGAGTTCCATGCCCTCTACAACGGGATGGGCCCGTATGCTCCTCCGAACGCCGCTCAGATGGACATCGACGACGACGCTGCTGCTGAAGGTAGCGATGGCGACGCCTCCGACATCGACGATGGCCCCGAGGAGTAGGATGGTGTCCTGCGTTAGTAGCTAGGCTTGACGCGATGGCCTTCTTTTGGTTTCCATGTATCATGTTGTATCCTGTTCGACCTTGAGACTGACGATCTTTGGAGTTTGGTTGTGTATGCGATACCCGAACGCATAAAAGTCCAGTGTGTGTATGCTGGCAACGTGGTTGTATGGAACGCGATGTTGCTTTTGAAGTAACTTAATTGGTGTTGTTGTTTAATTGGAATGAAATTATTGCGCCTCTGTTTTCTTGTATGACTTGTTCTCTCCAATGAATTTAGTATGGCATGATTGTTCATTCGGACACAATTCTACAACTTCACTCAATTGATTGCTTGTTGCTGAAATATGCAGATGGCCAACACTCGTCGTGCTACGTATGAAGCCGCTGAGACTGGTGGCAACGGTGCAAGAGCTGGTGGAAGTGGTGCAAACAACGTCAACCACCAGGAACCGCGGCCAGAGCCACATTTGCCCCCTCCTCCGCCGCTCACTGCAGAGATATTCTTCACACAGTTTCTTGGGAGTCAACGCAATACTGAACAGTCACAGAGGAATATGGAAGATTTTCTGCGTACCATCGCTGAAAATGTGCAAAGAGGAAATAATCAAGGTGGTGGCCATGGAGTGAACCAGTACAGCAGTTTCAAAGATTTCATGGATACTAGGCCACCTATTTTCAAGGAAGCAGCAGAGCCACTCGATGCCGAAGAATGGATCAACACTATGGAAGATAAGTTCCGTGTGCTGAGGCTGACAGAAGTTCTGAAAACAGAGTATGCTGCACATCAGTTACAAGGACCAGCAGGAATGTGGTGAAAGCATCACCGCACCACTTTTCCTCCCAATGCCCAGATTACTTGGAGGGATTTCACTGAAGCTTTTAAGGGAGTTTATATTCCCCCAGGGTTGGTTGAGATGAAGCTTGGAGAGTTCTTAGCCTTGAATCAGGGTACCAAGACGGTGACCCAGTATCTGCATGCCTTTAATAACTTGTGCCGCTATGCTCCAGACATGGTTGACATAGATGCAAAGAAGATTGCTAGCTTCAAGAGAGGGTTAAGTCCGAAGATGATGAAGCATGTGGGTACCAATACTCACAACAGATTCAACGACTTTATCAGTGATTGTTTGAAGCAAGAAAAGAACAATAACGCCTACACCGCGTCCAAGAATCGCAAGAGAGTGTTTGAGTCAGGACCATCCCAGTCCAGAGTTGTCACTGCAATTCGTTCATCTTATCGTCCGTCCGCTCCTGGTGCAAGGTTTAGGCCGCCGCAGCATAAAACCCAGAATTACAAGGGGCCACAGAAACCGTATAAGATGGCAGTGCCGCCAACAAAGACCAACGCAGCTGCAGAACAGAGCAACTCCAAGGGAGCTATAGGGTCTGCTGGTACAGTGAAAGGGCCCTGCTACAACTGTGGTCAGCCAGGCCATTTTTCAAAGTTCTGCCCTTATCCGCCTAAAAAGAAGCAACCGACTTACAATGCTCGTGTGCACCACACCACCATTGATGAAGTTCCTAAGGGAGAGCCTGTAACTGCTGGTAAGTTTCTTGTGAACCATCACCCTGCAGTTGTTCTTTTTGATTCTGGATCCTCGCATTCTTTTATGAGTCAAGCATTTGCACGGAAGCATGAACAACTATGCACAGAATTGAGTTATGGTTATCGCATAAGTTCAGCAGGAGCTGATGTGTTAACCAATAAGATGGTTAGAGGGGCAACCCTTGAGTTAGGTAGTCGGAAGTTTCGAGTGAACCTGGTAGTGATGCCTGGGCTAGTTTTGGATGTAATAATAGGAATGAACTGGATGAAAGACTGGGAAGCAGTCATAGATACAAGCAGTCGGATGCTTACCCTTAAAGATCCCCAGGCAGAGGGTACTTTCCAGGTACCATTGCCTAAAAGAACAGATCTTGTGAGTGTGACCTGTGCCATGGAAGTTGCTCCTATCCATCGGATCCCGGTAGTGTGTGAGTTCCCGGATGTGTTTCCAGACGAGTTACCTGGCCTTCCTCCAGATAGAGATGTTGAGTTTGGAATCGAGTTGATCCCCGGGACAGCTCCTATTTCGAGGAGACCTTATCGGATGCCTCCGGATGAGTTAGTTAAGTTAAAGAAATAGTTGGAAGAGTTATTAAAGAAGGGGTTTATCCGCCCAAGTAAGTCTGAATGGGGATGTCCTGCCTTGTTCGTGAAGAAAAAGAAAGAAGGTACTCTAAGGATGTGTGTGGATTATCGACCTCTTAATGCTGTAACCATCAAGAATAAATACCCCTTGCCTCATATCGACGTTCTGTTTGATCAGTTAGCCAAGGCTAGAGTATTCTCCAAGATAGACTTAAGGTCTGGGTATCATCAGATAAAGATTAGACCACAAGATGTTCCGAAAACCGCCTTTTCTACCAGATACGGGTTGTACGAGTATCTTGTTATGTCATTTGGACTAACAAATGCTCCTGCATATTTCATGTATCTGATGAATACGGTTTTCATGCTAGAGTTGGACAAGTTTGTAGTTGTCTTCATTGATGACATTCTAGTATACTCTGAAAATGAGAAAGATCATGAAGAGCATCTAAGAATTGTCTTGACCAGGCTGAGAGATCATAAGTTATATGCTAAGTTCAGCAAATGTGAATTTTGGTTGAAGAAAGTTCCTTTCCTCGGTCATATTCTATCTGAGAATGGAGTTTCTGTAGATCCGAGTAAAGTGCAAGAGGTTATGGATTGGAAAACTCCAACCACAGTGTCAGAAGTCAGGAGTTTCCTAGGGTTAGCTGGTTACTATCGCCGCTTTATCCCAGACTTCTCGAAGATTGCCAAGCCAATGACAAGTCTGTTACAGAAAGATCACAAGTTTGTGTGGACAGAGGAGTGTGAGACAGCTTTCCATACCTTGCGGAAACTGTTGACCACTGCTCCAGTTCTTGCACAGCCCGACATCGAGAAACCTTTTGATGTGTTCTGTGACGCATCAAAAACAGGATTAGGGTGTGTGCTGATGCAAGAAAGAAGAGTCATTGCTTATGCCTCCCGGCAGTTGAGAAAACATGAAATCAATTATCCGACACATGATCTTGAGTTTGCCGCTGTAGTGCATGCCTTAAAGATTTGGAGACACTATTTACTGGGTAATGTGTGCAACATTTTCACCGATCATAAGAGTCTCAAGTACATTTTCACCCAACCAGAATTGAACATGAGATAGCGAAGATGGTTAGAGCTAATCAAAGACTACAACTTGAATGTACAATATCACCCTGGGAAAGCCAATGTGGTAGCTGATGCTTTAAGCAGAAAGTCACATTGTCTGAATATGCAACCCTTACTGGAAGATGGTTTCGATCTAATGCACCCTGCCGTGCTACATAGTATTCAGGTCAGTTGTTCCTTAGAGAGTAAGATTATAGAAGGTCAGAAAGCAGACAAAGGAATATTCCACATCAAAAAGAAGATTCAAGAAGAACCCTCGAAACACTTCAGGGTGGATGAGCAGGATGTGTTGTGGTTCGACAACCGTCTTGTTGTTCCAAAGGATAGAGAGCTTAAGAATAAAATTATGGATGAAGCTCATCTCTCTAAGTTGTCTATTCATCCTGGCAGCAGTAAAATGTATCAAGAACTAAGACCTCGTTATTGGTGGACCAAGATGAAGAAGGAAATAGCAGCGTATGTAGCCAGATGCGACACATGTTGTAGAGTGAAAGCAATTCACATGAAGCCTGCCGGAATGTTACAACCTTTGTCAGTGCCGAGTTGGAAGTGGGATGATATAAGTATGGATTTTATCACGGGTCTACCCACTACTCAAAAGGGTCACGATTCTATTTGGGTAATTGTGGATCGTCTTACTAAGACAGCCCACTTTTTGCCTGTCAAAACGGAATATAGACCACCTCAATATGCTGAAAAGTATATTACAGAGATTGTGAGATTGCATGGCATACCAAAGACTATAGTGTCTGACAGAGGGTCACAGTTCACTGCTCACTTTTGGGAGCATTTGCACAAAGGTTTGGGGACTAGTCTGATTCGTAGCACTGCCTATCATCCTCAAACAGATGGTCAGACTGAAAGAGTTAATGCTGTTCTAGAGGATATGTTAAGAGCTTGTGTGTTGTCTTCCAGAGGTTCATGGGAGTCATGGTTACCGTTAGCAGAGTTCGCATACAATAACAGCTATCAAGAGAGTATCAAGATGGCACCTTTTGAGGCTCTGTATGGCCGAAAGTGTAGAACACCGTTAAACTGGATTGAGCCAGGAGAAAGAAGGTATTATGGTATTGACTTCGTGGAGGAAGCCGAAAAGAAAGTTCATATCATCCAGCAGAATATGAGAGCAGCTCAGTCACGTCAGAAAAGTTATGCAGATAAGAGAAGGAGACCGCTTGTGTCCGAAGTTGGTGACTATGTTTATCTAAAAGTTACGCCATTGAAAAAGAAACGGTTTGGTGTGCGCAGAAAGCTGGCCGCCAGATTTGTGGGACCTTACAAAATCCTGGAACGAAAGGGTCCTGTGGCTTACAAACTGGAGTTACCAGAGTCAATGGGTGCTATATTCCCAGTTTTTCATGTATCACATCTCAAGAAATGTTTGCGCGTTCCAGAGGAAAGGATTGAACCTCGAGGCATAAAACTTAAGTCAGATCTGGTGTATCGTGAGCAGCCAGTTCGAGTATTGGATACCAAGGAAAGGGCTACTCGAAATAGTGTGGTGAAAACGTATAAGATACAATGGAGTCATCACGATGAAGGGGATGCTTCTTGGGAAACGGGTGAATACTTAAAGAATGCATACGAAGATTTTTATAATAAATGGTTCGTAACCCAAATCTCGGGACGAGATTTTTATAAGGGGGGAGGGCTGTAACACTCCGGTGTTACGCAATGCATTTTTGCATAGCAATCATATTGCACCGCATTCATAACATTATGATCATGTGTGATAATTTATAATCTGATTTAAACAAAAACTTGAAAATAACTATGTGATGAATTATATTAATATGATAATCACATTGCACCAAAAATCTTGCAACTATAAATTTTTCATCACTTGGAATTCTAGTTCAAAATTTTGGAGCAACTAGATGACACAAATTTTGTCAAAACTTGTTCAAAAATAATTATGAAAAATATTCAAAATTATTCCCTATTTTAGCTTTTATTCTGCCATTCAAAATTTATCAAGAATTTTCAGTTGACCCCTTAATCAAAGTTGTAGAGAATTTAATCCTGAGCAACTTTTATTTTTTGGTCAATTCCAGAAAATGTCTTCCTCTTGTTCAAAATGCAGTTTGAAGTTTGAAATCCATTTGAATTAATTTTTGAAAATTTGAAAAATGTGTTTTCGCCTTAGCAGGCCGCGGCCTCACTTCCCGGCCCGCTCGCGAAGCCGCCCGGCCCAGCCGGCCGCGCACGCGCCCGCGCGACGTAGACGGCCCGGCCCGCAACCCCGGCCTCCTTCCTCCTCCCGCGCGCGCCCGCGCATCGCTGGCCGCCGCGGCAGGGCGCGTTCGCCGCGTGTCGGCCATGCGCTGCCGCCGCTCGCCGCGCGTCGCCCTCGCTCTGCTCTCCCGCCAGCGCGAGCGCACTCAAAACCGCCTGCCCGAGCCTCCTCGCTCCCTCACTTCCCCTCCCTCGCTCGCCAGCCACTCCTCCTCTCCCCACCGAGCGGGCGAATGGCTCGCCGCCGCGAGCTCCGACTTCGCTTCCCCGTTCCGACGTCGTCGGTCCACCACCGTCAAATCCATCTTGCACCGAGCTCCGCCCCGTCCTTCCCTCCTCCGAACAAGCATCGCCGTTCCCTCGCTGCCCACGGTAGGGCTCAATTCCTCCTCGCCTCGCCGCGCCACCGCAACGGTGCCGACGAGCCGCGCTTCTCCACCGCCTCACCCGCCATCTCTTTACCCTCCCGCACTGTCTTCACGTGTTGGCCACTTCTTGGCGACCGTGTTGCGCGTCTTGGTGTGTCGCTGGCTGGCCGGAGCCGGCCGATTGGCCGTGACCGCCGCCGCGACGTCGATGCCGGGAACGCCGGCGACGCGCTCGGGTCTCCCCCCCTCGCTCGGTGGGCTGGACCGTGCTTGCGGGCCAAGCCCGAGCAGGCCGGCTCGGTCTCCTCCCCCGCGCGAGCGAGATGGGCCGCGACAGCCATGGGCCGATCGTTTTCTCGGGCCGGCCCAGCGCCATTTAAATAAATCCGTTTTCATTTCTCTTTTTATTATTCTTGATGAAAAACACTTTGGAAAATGTTTTCTTGGTCATTTTAGCTCCAAAAATGGTGAAATAAATTTCTATGGACTCTTTGGGACCAGATCTATGATATAAAATTATTGCATGTCAAATTTGAGATACTTTTCTGTAGAGTTTTTAATTAACTAGTGAAATGGCTATTTTCTTGTTAAATGCTTAATAAATCCTAGAAAAGTCAGAAAAATATGATTCTAAATTTATTAATCTTTTTGTGTCATGTACTTGCTAGGTAAATTTTATATCTTGGGTGTTCTGTATAAAAATATGTAGGTGTAGTTCAAATGCTTTCTATTACCAATATTTGTTATTTTTGTTATTTAAATAAATTTGAATAAAACATGCAAGTGATAATTTTTCTATAGTGTTTGTTTAGGGAATAGATATTAGGAAAATTTCTAAATCTGTTGTTTGATACTTTTCATAATGTAAAGTATTTTAAATATCCAATTTTGGCCTTAGTTTGTTATTTTTGTATAGGCAGTTGTAGTTATTCAAATGCAGTAAAAATCTGGTGTCAAGCTATTCTTGATATTATTAATCCACTGTAATTTTCTAAGATTTTTCTGAGCTACTAAAATATGTGTTGCTATTCAACCATAGGGCTAATTAGGGTTTCCATTCCTGTTTAATGCAAATATAGTTAGTAAAATATACTTTGGTGTATCTTTGAAGCATCTTAGTTGTTCAAGTACTCTTGCATGGTAGAAGTTAGTGGTGGTAGTTTCCGAGTACATGTTCTTGGATGACGTAGACTACCTTGTAGAAGAGTCATAAGTTCCACATACTCCGATAACGTGACATATTCATTACATCGCATGCATTCCGCATCATCATCATCTCATGTCACCTCTGCAATGCATCTATGCATGTTGCACTCATATTTCTGCATCATACAGGATCGCAGGAAGTGGTTCCGACAGTTGTTCCCGAGGACGCAGAGGAACAGCCCGAGGTGACGGAGCCGGAGCCAGCAGAAGCAGAAGAGGAGTCCGGTGAAGAGCTTCCGGAGTGCCCTGACCATCGTCCCAGCTCCTTCGAGCGAGGCAAGCCCCGGAGCATTTCTCCCCCGGTTTGCAAATAATTATTTATAAATTTTACTTAATCTGATGCATTAAGTTTAGGAGTTGTTTGCAAACGTTGCTGCATTATACCTTGTTCCACCTTGTTTTACCCGATCCTTGTCACCCTGGTGTCCACGGTCAATACTTGCTTAGCTTGCTTAGACCGGTAGAAGTCGGGTGATTGCCTGTCATCCGCGAGCTATAGGGGATTACCTGGTTTTATGTGAAAGAATGTCATGTGAGAATAACTAAGTGTGGAGATGAATTTGAGACCGGGCGGAAGCTTGCAGGGTTCTGGACTGTAGTGTCTTCCGTCTGTGTCGGTTAAGGACCATCCGATGTCGGGCCTCGGGTCATGTTGAACGCATGCCTCACATTTAGCTGGCCGAATAAAGTACCTTTCGATCGCGAAGCCGGGAGATTATTCGGGCCGAGTGGATTGCCCGCAACGCACTGTATCGGAGCAGTAGTGGCAGGAAACGGGGGCGCGATGATAAGGCCAAAGAGCAGTCGGGCGGCCCCCGGGTACATCTGGTTCCTGGCAAGCTCGCGACTTTACCTGAATGGTTGACTCGGTGACCAATACCTCACTTTAGCGGGTGAGTGAGGTTTGTGTGAGGAATAAATTACCAGCTGGTCAATAATCGATTCGAATCGCCATCGTTCACTGGATAGTGAACACTTGACTTGAGTTACTTCATCGTAGTAATATTGATGAAACACTTGGATAGTTATGTGGAAAATGACATGGTAATTATTGTTAGTTATCAATGGAAATCCTTGCTTGCTTAATTACATGGTTACTTTATCATAAGTGCAAACATAGTTGACAGGGGAATAAAGAATTAAAATATTACATGCTTTTGTAAAGGAATTGATAAGCTAAAAATGCTTTTCTTGCAAATGAGTCAGCTACCCCACCAAAAAAAGCCTATCATGATCCTTGGAGTCATTTTGTTTCGGTTCTGTCGGGTAAGTATAGCTGAGTACCTTCTCGTACTCAGGGCTTTGTTCCCACTTGTTGCAGATGGACAGATGTACTATGGTTATTGTATCAACTGTCTCTACCCTGCGATGGGCGAAGCCTAGGACCATGGGCAATGGTCACTCACTACTCCTCGCCTGATGCTTTTGTGGGAGATGATCGCGAGCTGGCACTTTATTTTGGAAAGTTGTGTGTGTGTGCGCGCGCTTTGAACTAATGCTTCCGCTACTTTATTCGAAACTGGTTTGTAATAACTATGTTTAAACTCTGATGTATTTTGTGCCGCGAACTACTATGTAACTTATGAAGGTAATCGCTAAACTTATTACGATCTTGGCTGTGATGTGAAATGGTTTGAAATCCGTCGAGATTTCACGGACTACCGGGTTATACGGGCTTAAGTTTGGTAAATTGTCCGTTCGTTGGATGGTTTTCTTACTTAATCTCGTATAATTGGGCGGTTCTGTTACACCACTCGCAAACAACAGCTATCCATTCTCTCCGTGTACCGTACATCGAGAGCAGGAACCCAGAGACTACGAGGAATCACGTGAACCAGCCGAACTAGAGAATGACGAAATGGATGAAACTTTGGCGCCTGCTGTGATGGTCCGGCGGGTCAGCGCAAGCCAGGGAATCGTCGAATCGGATAGTCGGCCGCCGCCACGATTCCCTTGCTTCCCCGATCGAGACGATAGATGAGGCAGCGAAAATTTTGGCGGCACGACGGAGAGGAGTCGGGAAGCGGCGTGGCCGCGTGGAGCAAGGGGAGGGTCGAATGAGCTTTCTGGTCCTGATGGGCCGAGTGCTTTGGGCCTAGAAGGCCTCCAGTGTTCGAATGGAACTGGCTTATAGGGCTGTGAAGAGAGAGAATCGGGTTGGAATTCCATCGAAGTTTGACCCATGTAATCAGGCTGCGCTGGGCTCGATTCACATTGGGCTTCTCTGCCACGCTGCGGTTCACCAATCACATGTACTTTAGTTTCTACTAGTCTAGTTTGGAATTTGGACCAAAATATCGACACAATGGAGTTTGAACCTGCCTGTAATAAATTTATCTCGAGACATGAAAATTAATAGGAAACTTTTGCTCCTAGAAACTGTTCTTGTGTGGACTTTGCTCATACACACCGACAACGTTCAAATTTGCTCAATACCATTATATAAACATCGATCTATATCAGTAGCATTAAAATAATTATTTATTCAATAGCAGAGAGAGGATATGAAAGATCTCTTTTGTCCTCCACTCTATTTTATTCCCCTCCCTTTACCTTATCTGCTCTATCTTCTTGGTCAACCGACTTAGGGATTTGTGTTGGAATGGAGGAATGCAAAACAGATAAAAGAAAAAAAACAAGAATAAATGTGTAGGTGGAAAAAAACAGAGGATTGAAGAACACAGGAATCCTGCAAGAATGGGTGTTCAGAACATAGGAATATAAGTTCATGTTGATTCCTCCATTCTAGTGAATAAGGACTTGTTCATCCCTCTATTCATGTGTTGAAATTTTTTCCAAGAACAAGAAGTGGATGTTTTGTTTCATCCATAGGAAAGGAAAACTTCATTCCTCCATGTCAAAAACACCATGTGATGTAAGTAAAACATAGGAATTAGACTCCTTTAAAATTTCTATTAAAATCCTCTAATCTAAGCAATCCTTAAAATTGATGGATGTGGAGCATACAGCTTGAGTTGGTCGCACAGAAGTGTTATTGAGATAGATGGTAGACGAGACATAGAGGATGTGGACCTTGCCAACGAGCCTTGCAGCCATGTTGAGAAGGTCGTGGGGCGGATCTAGGCCCTGGGCTAGGGGCCTGCAGCCCAAAATTCCTAGAAGCTGGACTTCCACAACCCATGAAAATCCCTGTCGTCCAGCCCAAGATAGCCCCTCCTTCAGCGAACCCAAGCTACCCTTTACTAATTACCCCCCCATGGCATTTCTAGATCCGCCTGACCTTCTAAAGAACTGTGCATGTCCATAGCGACCATGGAGGAAGCGATGATGGAGCGAGATAGGAGGCGATAGCTGACAAGCAGGGAGCCCCCAGAGCCCACAAGCTACTCCCCTTTTGAGGTGCCAAGAGCCCATGATGATCACATAGATCTCAACATAGATGGACATAGGAGCCATTGAGGAATAAGGCCTCGGGAAAGAGGAGGCACGTGTGCCACTACCATGCCAGTTTTATGCCGACCATGGCCTCCTTCACTGTCCTCTTCTAACGCCTCCTCTTTCCAGTTTTCTTTACCACCTAGCATATGCCCTCTTTCACTGCCATGACCTCAACACCAAACACACCTTTGTCTCGAGCTTAGAGAGCTCAAGGTCATTGTTGGCATAAATTAATGCACACTCTACTTTATCCGCAAGCGCACAGATAACGTCTACCGATGTAGCACTTCACCAAGATGACCCAGTTTTAATATCGAACCCAAAGGAATGGAGTATGGTCTTCTTAAGTCTTAAGCTTTAATCCTTGAGTAGCTATCAAGGACTGAGAATTTTGAAGGTAGAGGGGATCACTAAGGCTATCTAATTCTACTTCAAGTATGAAATGCTAATAGTGTTCTTGATGGGAAAATTGTCATAGGAGGTCATAAGCAGAGTATGAATTCTCCTACCAATAAATTATCCTGCTAGTCCTACAAATGGGATAGTGGGCTATAGAAGAATCAGCAAGGCTATAAGAGTCACCCTTGCGAACTACTCCCTCCGTCCTAGGATATAAGGCGTAACCACCTCTGGTTCAAAGACCAAGAACACATTTAATTCTCTCTCTCAACACTAGAATTATTGCATTAATGTCTGTGAGAGAGCACGCCTTATATCATGGGACATGAATAAAAAGTGGTTACGCCTTATATCCTAGGATGGAGGGAGTACCACGAAAATCCGGAATATAGGGTACATTCATGAGCTATCAAGTCTAAGCACCGTGCTTACACCCTCTAACTCCTCTAATCCTAGCGCTACTAGAATTAAAGTACTCAAACGAGTCACAAACCTCAAGAACAATATGAACAATAAGAACAACTTGAAAATAGACGTTGATTACCAGAGAGATCTAGATGCAAGATCTTGAAGAACTTGAATTCACAGGTACAAGATGTTGAAGAAGATCCGACAGGTCGGAGCTCCTTCTAAATCTCCTCCTCTTCTCTCTCTTCTAGTTCTAATTCAAGACTAGATTCTATTCCTAAACTAGAGGGAGAACTAGTCTTCTTCTTCTTGATCGCTGGCTCTTCAATCCTTCTCCTATGATTTCTAATTCTGTTAGAGGTTCTGATATGGAGAGATTGAATGAGGTCTGGGGGTCTAGAGGTCGCTTTATATAGCCCTGAGGGATCAACCATGGCTCTTAGATGAAACCGACCTTCACGTAAGGTTGGGATGCATCATAGGAGGTGGTAGAGGCAGCTTGCAAAGGAAGGAGCCGTGGCGGCGTGGGGGGAGGCCGGCCGGCATAGGGTTAGGGCCGGTCAGCCCCACCTGGCAGCAGGTCGAGGTGGGCCGTCTTGTAGAGTCCTCTGGTGTCTTCTAGAATGCCCTTGCGTGGCCGTGACGTGGAGATAAGTCCGATAGGCGTGGGTTCCTTCTCATGGAAGATATCATTTTCCTGCATTTTCCTATTTAATCCCTGAAAAATCATAAATCACCAAAACTCGTGGAAATTGTTAGTAGAACCCCTATTCTAAGGTGGGAATCATATTTTTATCCTTTTTATATGTTTAGTTGATGATTTATAATGATAGTTAATTACCATCAACAACTCCCCCACACTTAGTCTTTGCTCGTCCTCGAGTAAAGGTTGAATTACCTCAAGACATAACTTTAAGATAAGACATCAACACTAGACCTCTCCTAGTCATACCTATACTGCAGGATTCAATGTGTCTACCACAACACTTTGGATAGTTGAAGAACAGAATAGTTTGAATTTGATCACCTTCCTATCAGTCAAGTCAATTGGAGATTTTTGCACAAGTTTGAAATAAAAGCATAGTTCACCTTTTCCCTATGTAGCTCACTCAAGTCACTCATATGTAGTATTTATGGAATCCTCTCCAAGGCATAAATGACTGGTGCCTTAAAACATCCTATCTCTAAAAGCTGTATCTGGAGTGAAAGGTATGATCAAGGATGTAGCACTTTTACCTTGCATTTATTGCTAGGTCAAAACTCGGACCCACAGAGGGAATTGTCATACTCTTAGATGAAGATGTGCATGTGTGCGGTATATAGTGGCTAACTTATTTCTACTTTGCTCCTTTGAGTGTATATCTCTTTGTTTTGAAGAATTGAAAAATTATACAGAGGCTTTTAAGATCATGGGCTATCGTTGTTTTTCTTCTCCTTTCTCTTTTTTTCTAAGTACTTGCCTATCTTTTTATTTTTCTTTTATTTTTGCATAGCCTAAGTCTTTTTTTTGCTTGTAACAAAAAACTTATAGAGAGATATTGATCAAAGAACTTGGAGCATTTATTCAACCTATAAAATATTTTTGAATGGTAAGATATGTTTTTGCGTACTCCCAGTGTAGGAATAGCAGATGTATGTGGAGTGTAAGTGATCTTGATCTTAGGAGCATAAAAATCTCTCGACACAGGTCAACAAGGTTTGACAAAACTCAATACAAAAATAAAAGGCTTATAAGCTGGTCTTAAAAATTTATCATGTAAGGCTTTTGTAGGATATTACTCAACTACAAAGGAGCAGTGAAACTATTAATTTTGCAAGTTTAAAAATAAAAGTTCTCCAAGAACAAGACTTAAAGATTTAGGTTCTCTTATTCTACTATCTCATATCCCACAACAACTTAAGCAATGCGGAGTCCCTAAAAAGGTTCCCAACAGTAACAAGACTTCTAGGAAAAGTGTTGTGTGAGTCTATCTTTAAATTATATGAAAGTAATTTATTCCTTTAATCAGGATTAATAGATCATGTGTTTATTCAGGAAATTCTTAATTTAATTCGAAATAGAAGATTAAATAGTGAAAAATAGAATGTATGGAATGTGTACCGAACCGTGGACGAAGGAGGAGGCAAGGCATGGCGACAGGGGGTCGGTCGGCCTGGCCCTGGGGCCTAGTCGAGGCCCGCTTCATCGTGCGAGGTCTTGACGACGTTTGCTTCTATGTTCTTTTATTTTTACGACTGAATCTTCTCTGGTAATCCCGTGGTCTTCCCCCACACTTATTTCCTGATTTCTTTTAAGCGCAACATGTGGAGACAAGACAAAATATTCCAAATAATAATAAAGAGAGAAAACACTTGACTCTAATAAAACTTTATTGATATCATTTAAGGCACTTATTACATATCTAGCTAATAATAGAACTCTCACACTATAACAACTTAATAACTCTAAATAATAAATCTCACTTTTAATAAAACTCTCACACTCAAACGACTATGTGCCTTATCAATCTACTAACTCATACTCTCTCTATTCTTCATCTTTCTCTAACTCATCAAGTCTACGGCATAGAGTGTTTGCAAGAGTTTTAGTGCTTTTCTGCCTGATGACCAGCTTATCGATCCTAGCATTAGACTTCCCTATCGGGTCAGCTAGCATAGCCATTAGGCCTCGAGTCTGTTCGACAGTCTGATCAGTCATAGAGCTGGATTCTCTCAATCGGGTGAGCAGTTGCCACTTCTCACCTAACCTTCTATCTAAGGAGTTTATCATCTTCTCTTGATCATATATCCTCTTCTCCTGTTCTTGTAGCTTCTCTTTTTGATCTTCTATCTCCATCCCTTGCTCTTCTATCATCTTCTCCAGCTGCACTGTGGTAACTCTAGGCTGCTTAGGCTCGCGAGAAGAGGAAGAAGATGATGAAGATCTCTTCGTAGGAGGAGTGACACGAATCTGATCTGGGTTGGCTATAACTCCTTCGAAAGCAGGACGAGGAGTGGTAGATTTGTATTTAGCATAGGTAACATCTCCAAACTTGTTGGTCTTCAACCCCATCAGCGTCTCATTGGGCTTGGGAGGAAGAAGAGCAATTTCTTTAGACACGTTGAACTGACGAGATCTGTTTGCGATAGTGTGGCGCGGAGGAGGAGGCTCTAGCCTAAGCGTAGAAACTTTGCGGGTGTAGAAAGATTGTTGCGGAGGGTGCTCCCGCTGAGTTCCTGAGGATGCAAGGATGATCTCTTCTGATGGCATGGTGGCAAGAGGCTTTGGCGGAACAACGGCGAGCGGTTTTGGTGGAACAATGGCGAGAGCCATTGATCTGTTGTTAGAGTTGCGCTCATTGGAGTTGTTGCTGCGTTGGCTGGCCATTGGAGGAGGAAGAAAGCTTCGCTACTGGTTGGAGGCTTCGTAGATGGAAAGTTATGAGTCTAGGGGCAGGTAGGGGCCTGGTTTTATAGTCCAAATCAGCTTGCAGAAGAGTTCAATCTAGATTGGATGGCTTCGGTACGAGAGACGAAAAATTCGCAGATCACGGCTGCATAACTGTCAAGAGGATAAGATAAGAAGGTACTCGAGAGGTGACGCAGGGCAAACCATGCCCAGAGGGGGCCGGTCGGCCTAGGGGTGGGGCCGGTCAGCCTGTCCTCAGGAGATCCTGCGACCAACTTTCTCGTGGCGCCTAATAACTCTTAACTAACCTCTAAAAACTATCCCTCGGTGTACGAAACGTATCGGAGGTGGCAGATATGTAATATTTAAGGAAAAACGAGGAATTGGATGACATCCAACTCCTCAGGACTTCTGTCAGATTCTAGAAAAATTTTAAAGCGTTGTCCATTTACCTTGAATAACGTACCTTTGTCATTTTGAAGTGTTACTGCTCCATGTGATGAAGTTGCCACCACCGTGAAAGGTCCTTCCCACTTGCTTCGTAGCTTTCCATGTCCGAATACCTTTACCCTGGAATTAAAAAGGTAGTACCTTGTCTCCTGGAGTGAAACTCTTCTTCTTGATTCTTTTGTCATGCCACCTTTTGGTTCTTTATTTGTAAATCTTTGCATTGTGGTATGCTCGTTCACGCCATTCATTGAGTTCTGAGAGTTGCATTTTTCTTCTAACTCCTGCAGCTTCTAAATCCATGTTCCATCTCTTGATCGCCTAGTGGGCCTTGAGTTCAAGCTCTACTGGTAAGTGACAAGTCTTTCCGTAGACAATTTGATAGGGGGACATTCCTAATGGTGTCTTGTAGGCTGTGCGGTAGGCCCACAGTGCATCAGGAAGCTTATATTTTCACATCGTTCCATCTCATTGACTGTCTTCTATAGAATATTCTTAATTTGCTTATTCGATGTTTCTGCCTGGCCACTTGTCTGGGGGTGATAAGGAGTAGCAACGTTGTGACGGATCCCATGTTTTGACAGATACTTGCAAAAGTTCTTATCAGTGAAGTGGGTTCCTCCATCACTAATTACCATTCTGGGCACTCCAAATCTTAGAAATATGGTTTCTTCAAACATCTTCTTAGAGTTCTTGGCGTTCGCAGCATGACATGGCAAGGCTTCTACCCATTTGGAGACGTAGTCGACCGCAACCAAGATATACTCACAATTTCTTGACTTCGGAAACGGCCCCATGTAATCGATTCCTCAGACATCAAAGAGCTCAATTTGAAGGTTGTTGGTGAGTGGCATAGCATCTCTGGTGTTGATATTACCATGCCTCTGACATGATCCACACCTCCGGACAAAGTCCTTTGTATCTTGGTACATGGTTGGCCAGAAGAATCCACTTTCCTAGATTTTTGCATGTGTTCGGAATGCTCCATAATGTCCTCCATATGGTGATGAGTGACAGCGTTCAATGATCTTGAGTCCTTCTTCCACTGTTACACACCTTCTGAGCAACCCATCTGAGCATACTCTGAAGAGGTACGGCTCATCCCATAGGTGAATGCGACTTTCATAAATGAGATTCTTTTTGTTCCCTCCTGGTGGTACATAACCTACAACTATAAAATTGACAATGTCTGCATACCAGGGGTCAGATCTGTTAACTTGAAAGAGCATGTCGTCCCTTAGTGAATCATTTATGGGCAATTTCTCTGGATCTTTAAATTGCATTCTAAACAAGTGATCAGCAATAGAATTTTCTACTCCCTTCTTATCTTTTATTTCTAAGTCAAATTCTTGGAGTAGTAAAATCTATATAATCAAACATGGTTTAGCATCTTTCTTAGTGAGCAAATATTTAAGTGCAGCATGATCAGTGTAAACAATCACCTTAGCTCCAACCAAGTAAGATCTAAACTTATCAATAGCAAAAACAACAGCCAGGAGTTCTTTTTCAGTAGTAGCATAATTAAGTTGAGGTCATGTCAAAGTTTTGCTAGCATAAGCAATTGTATGATGCTTTTTATCTTTATATTGTCCTAGCATTGCTCCTACAGCATAATCATTTGCATCACACATAATTTCAAAAGGCAATGACTAATCTGGTGGTTGAATGATTGGTGCAGAAGTGAGTGTGAGTTTTAAAGTTTCAAAAGCTTTCAAGCATGCATCATCAAATTCAAAGGGTACATCCTTAGCCAGTAGATTTGTAAGCGGTCTTGCAATATAAGAAAAGTTTTTAATAAACCGACGATAAAATCTAGCATGGCCTAGAAAACTTCTAATCCCCTCGACATTAACAGGAGGAGGTAGTTGTTTAATTACTTCAATTTTAGCTTTATCTACCTCAATTCCACGTTTAGAAATTAAGTGTCCCAGCACTATTCCCTCTCTAACCATGAAATGACATTTTTCTCAATTAAGGACTAAGTGCTTTTCTTCACATCTTTGCAAAACCTTGTCTAAATTTTCAAGACAATCATCAAAAGTTTTTCCATAGACAGAAAAATCATCCATGAAAACTTTCATAATTTCTTTGATCATATCAGAAAATATAGACATCATACATCTTTGAAAAGAGGCAGGTGCATTACATAATCCAAAAGACATTCTACGGTAAGCATAAGTTCCGTATGGACATGTAAAAGTGGTTTTGCTTTGATCATCTGGGTGGATTGGAATATGATGATATCCAGAGTAACCATCAAGAAAACAAAAGAAAGAGTGATTTGCTAAACGTTCTAACATTTCATCAATGAAAGGCAGTGGAAAGTGGTCTTTCTTTGTTGCCTTATTAAGTTTCCTGTAATCTATACACATTCTCTAACCAGTGATGGTTCTTTGTGGAATTAACTTATTCTTCTCATTTTTAACTACAGTCATGTCTCCCTTCTTAGGCACAACTTGAATAGGGCTCACCCACTCACTATGTGGCACAGGATAAATAATCCCGACGTGCAAGAGTTTCAAAACCTCTTTCTTTACTACCTCTCTCATCGCATTGTTAAGTCTTCGTTGAGGTTCTCTAGAAGGTGTAGCATTAGGATCAATGGGTGCAAAGAGCAGGGTTGATTCCCTTAATATCTTGGAGTGAATAGCCAAAAGCTGATCTATGCTTTTCTAAGATAGTGATCAGACGAAATGTCTCTTCTTGAGAAAGTTTATCATTTATGATCATGGGAGATTCCGGATCATTGTTTAAGAAAGCATATCTAAGGCCAACAGGTAGGGGTTTTAACTCTATGGGAGGTTTAGGTGGTTCTTCGAGAATGTCTAAAGGATCAGGAACATAAGGATGATCTTCTTCCTCTATGAAGAATTCAGCATCTTCTTTAAGCTTAGGTTGTTCTAAAGTTTCAAGGGATGCTTCCTTAATTTCTTCCATAGGATCTATCTCAGGACATGGATCACTCTCAGTATTTAGGGAGTGAATGATTGGTATTGATCTTTGAAGATTTTTTCCAAGACAAATATTTAATTTTCGTGTTTGACTTTCGAGAAGAAGTCTTTGGATTGGTTGACCTATCAGGAGGTCGAATTCAATGATGTCATAGATATAAAAGCTCATACGCACTAGAATTTTATGTACCACGATAGGTAGGACATATAAAATTCCCAAATTAGGAAGAATATATCATGAGGGGCTTTTTAACAATTTTGTTGTTGGGGTCAATGGCATGTAACTCAATAAATCTTGAGCAAAAGATGCAAACACGATGTTGACACCCACAACAGGATTATAAAGAGCTTCGAAAGGTTCTAGATTAATTTGGCATTGAATGGAAGTGGAAGGTGAATCTAGGCGAATCACTTTAGAAGAAAGCTCTGATTCTTCCAACCATTCATGGCTTAGTACAGAAGCTAGATTTTTCGTAGTCTTTGTAAGGAAAGCGTGTTCAGTAAATTGCAAAAGTTCTTCGGGATAAGGTTTTGATTTCTGAGGCTTCCTTATAAGGTGATAATTCGAGGTATTTCCAAATTCAAAAAAATATTCATCCTCGAATTCAAACACATTCGCTGAAACTGGGGTCTCCCCTGTATCAGGAATTATAGCTAAAGGTTGATATGGATTAGGAAAGAATTCAGGCTCAGCTATTTGTTTTTCTACAAGTTCTTGTGGTGGCTTAACTTCATAGGTAGGAGTAATTTGTGAAAGGTTGAGCAGTAATTCCCTTGCTTTAGTAGTTGGGGTATGCAGAAAGGATCCATTTGAAGCTAAGTTAAGAAATATAGTTGTTTCTCTATTCAGGCCCATATAAAAATGTTGAAGAAGAACAGGGTCTGGGATAGATAAAGATGGACCAGAGCGGACAAGAGTATCAAATCTCTCCCAGGCAGCAATTAGAGACTCGTCACTTTCTTGTGTGAAGGACAATATCTCTAAGCGTAGGCAAACGATTTTAGAAACTGAAAAGAATTCTAAGAAAAAGTTAGAACATAAAGCTTTCCAATCCCCATCCTTACTTGGTGTGGTTCGATCGTATCAGGTTTTAGCTTTCCCTTCTAAAGAGAAAGGAAAAAGCTTCCACCTTAGGGTTTCATTGGACATGCCTGCAATGTGTAGTCATGCACAGGTCTGTTCGAACTCGTTTAGGTGAATGTGAGGATTTTTGTAACACCCCGGTGTTACACATGCATTTAGCATCTGCAAATCATGAACATAAGCACCATCATGCATCCATGAGCATGGCATACAATAATAACTGAAACATGTTCATGAAACATAGATGTTGCATATAAGTGAAATAATGCCTTGAAACATGTGCAACATAGCCCTAAGCATGTATGTTACAACTTGCTCGTTTGAGTGTTTAACCAACTTAAAATTGTTCACCAAATATCTTGGAGCAAAGTTCATATTTAAAGTTTTGGCAAATTTTACTTTTGAAAATAATTCTCAAAATAGGGTTTGAATTAAAAAAGAGCTTTTAATTTCTATTTCCAAAAACTAGTGGGAATTTGGATTTGCCTCTTTTGGAAAAGTTGTAAAGGATAAAATTGTGAGCAACTTTGTTTTTTGGCCCAAGTTGTGAAAATACTTTTTGTTTGCTCCAAAATGTATTTTTATGTGATGTTATTTAGAAAATAAAAAGAAAATGATTTTTATTTTGAAGTTGGGCCGCGCCCTCGCTTCCGGCCCGTCAGCGGATCCTCGGGCCAGGCCCACGCTCGCCTCGCCCCGTTCGTCGCGCGCCGCGTGGCTGTCGGCGACCGGCGGTGCAGGGCGGTGGCCGACCGACCAGCCGCGCCTTCAAGGCGTTGTCCAAGCCGCCTCTGCTCCCTCACACGCCACTCCCTCCTCCTCGCTTCGCCCTCTTCCCTGCTCGCAGCAGTAGCAACACAAGCAGCCGCCGGAGCCGCAGCGCCGCCGTGCCATCTGCCGGTGTTGTCCTCTCCGCAGCCGTGCCATTCTCTGATTCGGCTTGCATGCGCCATCGCCTCACTCTTCTCCACTGTTGGAGGCAACCAACTGTCGCCTTCTTCGAGGGTAAGGGCCAGTGCGGCCGTTTTCTTTCGCCGCTGGCCGGAGTCCGGTTCCGCGCGGGTGAGCCGCTTCGCGCCACCCTCCTTCTTCCTTTAGTGAGCAACCGACCCGCCTCAACCTCGTGAAGCTCGCGCGCCATCTCTCGCACCTCGCCGTGGCCAGAGCCGACGTGGCCGCCGCTCCGCAGCGCCGCCATGCGCCATGAACGCCGGCGTGCTCACTCTGGTGAGCCGCCCGACCAATCCGTGGCACCCTTCGGTGTGGCTCAGCGTGCTGAGCACGCTGGTGCCCACAGCTCCGCCGCAGACCTCGCCGCCGGCGAGATTCGGCCGGTAGGAGCTCCTCCCCTGCCTCTGTCTCCCTGGACAGTGGGGCCGCGGGGCCCAACTGCAATGGCTCAGGCTGGATCTGGGTGCACGTTTGTAAGGTCCAAATGGCTAGAGGGGGGGTGAATAGCCTATTTAAAAAAAACTACAAGCTTCACTAAACAACCACGTTAGTATAAAAGATGGCTAAGCTAATTCTAGCACTAGCTCAACTACACTATGCAAGCCACCTATACAATTCTAGTGAAGCAAGGCTATGATCTCTAATACATACCAACAAGACTAAGTCACTAAGCTACTTACTCCTATGTGATAAAAGCTACACTAAGATTAGTACAAGAAAGTAAAGAGCAAGTGACTTGATTCTTATACCAACGATGTAGAGAAGTAATGCACTCGAAGAAACAATCACAATGATCAACCACAAGAGAAATCCTCGGTAAGGAGATGACACAAGATTTTTTACCGAGGTTCAATTGCTTCCCGGCAAGCTACTCCTCGTTGTGGTGATGCACCCACTTGTCGGTTCGCGAGCTAATCGACTATCAAGAGTCGAGCCCTCGGCGGGCGCCGCACAACCGCACACAAGATGGGGATCCTCCAAGCCACGAGCTCCACTAGAGTATCCAATTTGCGAACTCCCGCGGGGAAGGATCAAGAACCCCTTACAACACTTGGTGAGGGCTCCAACAATCTCCAATTGCGAGCTCAATCACCTCCGCTGCTCCAAGCCGTCTACCGTGTCGGGAAACACGGAAGAGTAACAAGAAATCCGCAGTAACTCGAAGATCAAGTGCCTCTAGAATGCAACTCTCAAGCAAAGCACTTGAATCTCACTCAATCTCACTCAAGATGTGCAACTATGCAAAGAGATGAGTGGAGGGGTTGTTCTCTAGCTCAAAGGATGTCTCTAGGTCTCAAAATGTGCAAGAGGTACCCTCAAACCCCGGACATCCTCTATTTATAACGAAGGGGTACGCAGCTAGCCGTTACGGATGACGCAGCGAAAATCGCGCTGACCGGACGCTCCGGTCAGGGTGACCGGACGCGTCCGGTCACTACAGGACAAGCGAAAACCGCGCGCGTTAGAACTAGCCGTTGCCGTGACCGGACGCGCTCAGCCGTTTGACCGGACGCGACAGTGCCAGCGTCCGGTCACGTTCCAGTAAGCTCCCGTCGAGACCGGACGCGTCCGATCACACGTGACCGGACGCGCCGCGCGTCCGATCAGCACTCCACTGCTCTCTGCCCCTCTGGACGCCTGACCGGACGCTCCGGTTCCGTGAGGGACCGGACGCGCCGGTCGCGCGCTCTACTTCTGCGCACAGGTGAACTGACCAGACGCGCTGGTCAGGCCAGACCAGCGTCCGGTCACAAACCCTAGTGCTCGCGCCATGTTGAACTGACCGGACGCGTCCGGTCAAACCGTGACCACGTCCGGTGCAGCGTCCGATCGCCGTTTTTCAGTGAAAAATAATTTGGACTTTCGCCACCTTTTCTAGACTCCGGCGCAATAGAAAATAGGCATTTCATTTCCTCGAAAACGCCTAAATCCCGCGCTCGCACGCTCGGCGGGAGGGAGAGCGAACCCCAAACCCCTTACTACCGCTCGAACACCACCGCCTTCGCAAATGTGCTAACACCACCAAGTGTACACCATCAATGTGCATGTGTGTTAGCATTTCACAAACATTTTCCAAGATGTTATGTTAGCTCTCAACTAGATCCTAATGCATATGCTCAAGACATTGATCTAGTGGCACTTGATTCCCGAGCTAACCGTGATTGCCCCTCTTGATAGTCGGCTATGTATCCTAAATCCGGTCAATCACTTCTCTACTCATCTTAGACCGGCAAAAGGAAAATCCTATGGTTATACCTTTGCCTTGCGCTCTTAGATCCTTCTCTTCCACTTGATCATCATGTCCATTATTTTATGTGCATTTCTTCATGATCTTGCTCATCATTTCATGCACCAAATCATGTGGTCTTGTGGCCATCTCTCCATGCCATTTCCACCTCCATCACATGTTGCTTATGCCTAGCTTAATCACACTTGATACAATAGCATTAGCAACTTGGTGTCATTAATTACCAAAACCAAACTTGGGCTTTCAACGTTGCATTTCTAGATCCAGATTTTCAAAGAATTGATTTTGGAATTGTTTTTCAGAATTTGTTTAAATCCTTCCAAAAATCTTATCTCCTGTTTTATTGCTCAGAAAATTGTGAAACAAACTTTTTTGTGCTTGTCATGAGTAGATCTACAACATAGTTGTGTTGCATGTCATGTTTGTGATATTTTTATATAGGGTTTTATTTAATTCTTGTTAATTGTTGTTATCTTCATAAATGCTTAGTAAATCCAAAATATGTCAGAAAAATGTAGTTCTAATTTTGTTAGTCTTCTTATGAGATATACTACCTGTGAAAAATAGGTGTCATGCATGTTATGAAGAGAAATATTGATGTGTAGTTCAAGTGCCTTTATTTGCCTAGATTTGTTATTTTTGCTAGGAATAAATAATTGTATAATACATGCATGTGCAACTTTTTCTATGGTGATCATTTGCTGTGTAGATGACTACAAAATTTTGGAATGTGCTATTTGGTACTTTTCGTAGTACAAAGTATTTTTCTATACATGGTTTTGTGATGTTTTGTCTTTTTTGTGTAGGATGATATACATGTCCAAATGCAGTGAAATTTTGGTGGTAGTCTATGTTTGACATGGTTAGGCTACTGTAATTTGCTGAGAATTTTCTGTGAAATCAAAATATAGGTTGCTGTTCAAACCTAGATTAAATTAGGGTTTAATTGGACTTTCCTTAATGCAGGATTAGTTACTAGTGGTTTCTTTGGTGTATCTTTGAAGCACCAAAATAGCATGCTGGTGTGATGTGATAGGTTCCTTTTGTTTTGTAATTTACAGCAAGTAGTTAGTAGCTAAATACTTATGTGTTATTACATACATGTGGTTGTTATATGTGATTAGTAGGAAGAGAAGAGTTATAAACTTGCTTTGTTAAGTAGAATGTGAGTTGTGCATTTACATACACATGCAAGCATGAGCATCATATGCCATCTCATTGGTGCACCTTTTCCATCTGCACTTATTCCCATATGCACATGCATCATACAGGATCGGTGCAGAAAGCAGTACACGTGGAGCACGGAGTTCCCAAGGAGGCCGTACAACGAGAGGTGCCAACCCTAGGAGAACCAGAAGTCGAGGAGCCAGACGGTAATGTGCTGAAGTTTCGGGACCACCGACTACCAACCTTCTGGAAGGCAAGCCCCGGAGCATTATAAGTCTCTGTATTTTATCAAAGCAAGATAAATATATATGGTATATATATTGTTGCATTAAGTTATAGGAATTGCTTGAAACCGTTGATGCATATCACTATGATATTCCTTGAACACTTTGACATATCCTGAGATCCTACTTAAGTCTAGTTCCGGAATATCTGCTTAGCTATGCTTAGTCCGGTAGAAGTGGGTGATTTCCCGTCACCTACGCCTTAGGTGAATACCTGTTATGTTTAGCAATGTGCTATCCTGGAAATGGACCATACGTGGTTGAATAAATGGAGACCAGCGGAATGTTGGGCAGCAAGGCATGGGTCTTGTGTGCTTGTAGTTTTCATCTGTGTCGATTAAGGACTGTACCGTTGTCGGACCTCAGTCCTTTTTGAACGCATGCCCCACATTTAGCTGGCCAGATAAGTACTTCCGACCGCGAAGCCTAGTAGCTCTGTTCGGACCGGTGACCGAGATGCTGCCAAGACCACCTGGAGGTGGGCCGCCTTGTGGAGTCCTCTGGTGTCTTCTAGAATGTCCTTGCGTGGCTGTGACGTGGAGATAAGTCCGATAGGCGTGGGTTCCTTCTCATGGAAGATATCATTTTCCTGCATTTTCCTGTTTAATCCCTGAAAAATCACAATTCACCAAAACTCGTGGAAATTGTCAGTAGAACCCCTATTCTAAGGTGAGAATCATATTTTTATCCTTTTTATATGTTTAGTTGACGGTTTATAATGATAGTTAATTACCGTCAATAGGCATGGTGTTATTCAAGCATTAAGCAAGATGTGTAGCTTACAAATCACGATGGTACAGCCTCAACTTCTAATAACAAAAAACCATTGATGAAGCCACTAATTTAGAAGTGAAGCAAGATAGTAAACACATGTGATGAGGATACTTGCTAAGGGCATGTTTGGTTCCACTCACTAAAATTTAGTGGCCCTTAAAGTTTAGTGATCGCTCTAAAGTTTAGTGACCCCTATTTGGTTCCACCCACTAAAGCAACTGCCCGATATACACTTTATCCACTTTTAGCTACCCCTTGGTGACTAAAAACCACTAAACTTTAGTGATCCCTAAACTTTAGTATGGTGTTTGGCATTTTTAGTGACTAAAAGTGACTGTCACTGAACTTTAGGAAGAGTGAACCAAACAAGCCCTAATTTGCTAAGTCTGGACCATGTGCTAAGTCGTGGAATCATACGTTCATGCCTTGTAACTATACGGTCACGTGGCTTGTTCTCTCCAACCCTATGAATCATCACCTTATGTTGAAATATTGTAAAAAGAAAACATTGTTTTATGACTGAAAAGTAACTCAAGCGAACGTGTGATCTTTTTACCTACATCAGTAATCCGGTTTTGCAGATCTGAACTCTGAAGCAGCTCATTTTACCCTCCCATGTGTACTCCACCGATCCATCGAGTTCAATTAGGGCCGGTTTAGATGTAAATTTTTTTGCAAAATGACACTGTAGTAAATTTCGTTGTTATTTAGCAATTAGTATCCAATCATGGTCTAATTAGGCTTAAAAGATTTGTCTCGCCCATTTCGTCTAAACTGTGTAACTAATTTTATTTTTTATCTATATTTAATACTTCATGCATACATCCAAAAATTCGATGTAACGGAAAATGTTAAAAAATTTTGCAAAATTTCTTGCAACTAAACAAGACCTTTGTTCAAGTTGCAGCCGTTGCCAACGTCCCTGGAGCCGTGGAGCTGCCATGTGCCGACACCCACCGTTTTATTTAATAATATAAAAAATAAATAAAAATCCCCTCCAATCCAACGCAACGCCGCCGCTCCAACGGCTAGTTGCCCAGCCTGCCGAGTGCCGACCCTCCACGATCTCAAATTCATCCATCAGCCGCGCCACCAGGCATCATCTCAGCCCAAGCACTACCGGCACCTCGCCACCGCCCGCCGCCGCGCCAGCGAGCTCAGCTGCCAGCTCGATCGCCCGCCGGCGCACCCCGTCGAGGATCCAGAAAACTCCATGGGGATCCCGTCGAGGCACCCGGACCACGAGGAGGAGGAGGAGGAGTACGACGATGCCTTGTTCTACGAGGACATCCAGGCGCCCAAGTTCGTGGACCTCACCGCGCCCGACGCCGGCCGCCCCGACGACGACCCCGCCTGGTTCTGCCTCCGAGTTGGTAAGTGATCGACAAACCCCCTCGCAAGTCGTCTCGGTTCTTCGCTGCGTCGCGGGTTCTGCGCTAGAGAAGGTCCTGATCCGTGTCGTGGCACGCAGGTTGCGACCAGAACCATGAGCAGGTCGACCCGGAGGCCCTGGACAGGAGCTTCTTTATGCGGGTTTGTTCCCTTCTCTCTCTCATATCTCCGTTAGTAATTAGTATTAATCAACCTGGGACACAACGCGAATGCCGTCGAATTGATCAATGGTGTGATGCTAATTGCAGGTCATGGCTGCGAGAAGCCCCAACGTGCGGCTACAGAAGGCTATCAGCAGGAAGAACCAGAGGTACGGTACCGACAGCATCCACTTGAGCTGGATGCGCTCCATTTGAATTCTGCAGTCTTAGAGTCAGATTTATATCCCGGATTCTAATTTTGTTGCAGCTCGATGCTGAAATGCCCGCAATCTGCACCGCCGAAGCCTCCGAGGGCTCGGTTCGCGAGGCTGAGCGTGGAGACGGAGGCCGCAGATAAGGCACCGGCGAAGCCCAAGCCAAGGGTCCAGCGGATCTGCGCCCTGCGAGCGTCCCCAATCCGTGCCAAGGCTGCGAGGTTCGAATGTCCCAGCGAGAGGAAGAAGGCACTGACGACGCCGCGGAGCAAGGCCGTCCGGCCGAGGCCGGAGCTATTCCACAGCGTGAAGCACCAGAAGGAGCCGTTCGCCGCTGCTGCCAGGAAGGGGACGGTCGTCAAGGCTCTGTTCATGAGCACGCCAGAGAAGGAGCCGGTCCAGATGCCGGCGGCAGACAAGGGCAAGGAGGCGGTGTCCGAGGCCGGTTCCAATCCGAGGAAGCTGAACTTGGCGTGCCGGGAGGTGCCGAGCAGGTACATGTCTCAGCTGAAGAATTCGAAGACTGCCAAGAAGGGTGAGGAGACCACGGTGGCCAAGAGCGAGAAACGAGGGCAAGAATCCAAGACGAATGTCAAGAAGAAAATTTTAGGACGCTCAGTGAAGTGCGCTAATGCCGAACCTTATGGAGAGAACCAAAATGGTTGCAGCACTGCTGCAGACGAGAACTCACTTGCCGAAACTGCTAGCTCCGATCAGGAAAGGAAGGTGGTGCTACAGGAATTGAGAATTGAGGTGGATACATCACGATCTAACAATTCCGATGACAACAAGGAGAATCTGTCGAGTGCTCCGATTGAAGAAGCGTTGGACAGTTCATATTCTGAAAGTGAAAACAGACAGTTGGAGAACAATGAGAATGTTCCTCTGAAGGAGAATGTTGCTCTTAAGGTAAGGGCCTGTTTAGTTGCAATTTTTTTTTGCAAAACGACACTGTAGCAAATTTTGTTGTTATTTGGCAATTAGTGTCCAATCATGGTCTAATTAGATTTAAAAGATTTGTCTCGTCCATTTCATCTAAACTGTGTAATTAGTTTTATTTTTTATCTATATTTAATGCTTCATGCATGTGTTCAAAGATTCGATGTGACGGGGAATCTGAAAAATTTTGCAAATTTTTTTGGAACTAAACATGGCCTAACTGTTACTATGAACTGATGGTCATGAAAAAAGCAATGGAGCTTTTTTCCTGCAGTTAAGATGTGATGAACCTGACATGCTGTTGTGGATCAAATGCAGGTGACTAAATTGCAGAACAAAGTGCATCAAGAGCAAGCAGGAAAGCTCAAGAAAACTACCAATCCTAGGCCATTCAGGCTAAGGACTGACGTGAGTATTTACACCCTCCGATTCTCATTGTACTGCAGGATTAGTTACTTGTAAAAAGCTTTGCCTCTCACTGCACTGGTCTATTCTCTATAGGAAAGAGGAGTGCTTAAAGAAGCAAAACCAGAGAAAAGGCAGCCGTTCGCTGAGAATAACTCCATGTCAGTACTCAAGGATGCAGCAAACAGAGGACCGACGGTAAGTTCATCAGCTTCCAGATGCCCAGCATTTTCAAGTTCAACAACAGGGTCGCTGACCGCTCTGTATGTTTGCAATACAATGCAGCAAATGGACAAACACACCCATGGCAAGGGACGAGACAAGCCGACCTACTGCAAGAAACAGGTGAGCATGGATGCTGCCAAATATTTTCAACTACGGGGTTGTTTAGTTGGTGAAAAAGTTTAGGTTCGGCTACTGTAGCACTTTTCGTTTTATTTGGCAATTTGTGTCCAATCATGGACTAATTAGACTCAAAATATTTGTCTCGTGATTTACAACTAAACTGCGTAATTAGTTTTTTCTTTCATCTACATTTAGTACTCCATGCATGTGCTGCAAGATTTGATGTGACAGGTACTGTAGCACTTTTGGATTCACTTTTTGTGAACTAAACAGGCTCTACAATTCAAACAAGTAGGGGTTCTCATGCTGATCTGTGCTTTTACCATATATGTTCAGAAGAAACAAAGCACCCAGATTGTAACGGGTCAGCAGCAGCTCGGTGAGTCCAGGCCGGCCTTGAACAGCATCCAACGCAAAGCTGTGAAACCGCAGACAGTTTCTAGGGTTGCTGCATCATCAACACGAACAACCAAAACAGCAAGGTTTGCAAGGACTCCTTATTAAGCTCAAACAGTCTAACTTTCTGTTCCACCCCTGACAGGCCATATATATGTTGCTGTCCACCGCGTCACGCCTGACATAACATTTCACTTTTCCGCTTGTGCAGTGGCCTTATGGCGCCTTCCCAGGTTGGGAAGGAGAGGAAGGCTACCGTGAAACTGTCGAGGTTTCAAACAACAGTTGCTTGAGTTCGTGCAATCAGGGAGAAAAGGAGAGGAGATTGTTGACAATGGTTTTATTGTCTGCTCCAACCCTCCAACGACAAGTTCTCTGTATTTACGGCGTCGAATTCATTTTCTGTATACTGATCATTTCTTTCTGTGAATCATGTTGTGGAAAATTCCTCTACTTTGTTACTGTACCATCACCAACCAACAAGATGTCAAGATTCTTTCTGTAACATGTTTCGGAATTGATTCTTTTCTGTAACTTAAACTGGGGAAAGGAGGCCCAGCCCATGAGACATTTTAATTTAGCTGTGTCATGTGTGGACTAGGAGCCATTTCATCGCACTGTCTTGTTGCTCTTGACTCCTTGCTCTGGGCTGCAAGCGACCCATTTCCATTCATGTACATGTACATGAACAAGATCCAAATCGTCACAACACAAATTCAGGAAAATTTCGAACCAGGGTGTCACGAGGAGAGCGTTACTGGCGCGTCGCCGCCCAACCAATCCGAAAACCGCTACCAGCTTTGCTGCTGGTCCCTCGACACAGAGGACGACAGCGTCGCCAAGCGCCCGAGCCCGGCATGGAAATGGAAGAGGAGGCCCCCTCAAGGCAGTGGACCACTGCATGTACAGTGCAGTACATTGCACGGAGCAGAAGCAGATACATTTCCATCGCACGGATACGGCAGCCCCGCCATGAAGCCATCCATCCCTCCATCGCTGGCCCTGTCCCCGGGCACCTCTGATCAATGCTGCCATGGACACGGCTGGCCGATCGAGCTGGGCTGCGCAGCCGGTGATCCGGTGAACAGTGCCACGGATCTCGGATTGATTGCGGGTAATCATCGAGCGCTGCGTGTCGCGTGGCGCCTAGCTGCTCAGCTCATCAGCCAGCCGCGACGCCGCAGGAGCATGCATCTCTCATTATCTCGTGCGTGCGCACACGGTGACTCGGGCCCGGGGTGTGCCCTACACGCGTGGGTACGTATCGACACGCCATTGTTCGGTGTCGGGCTTTCTCACTTTCTGATCGTGATCGGTGATAGGGTAAGCGTTGTTACAGTACTAAGTTGGTAGGACACCTCTCGTTTGCTTGTAGCCTTGTAAATGTAAAGTGCCTCGTTTTTTTTGTTCGTTAATATTTGTTGCTACCTTTTCATCAAGAATGAAAAAAAAACGATATGCCATCACGATCGACCGCTGACTGCTGGGCTAGCATTCCGAATGCCCCAAATGTCGGCCCTGTTCGTTTATCGACCGTACTTTTTTAGCGAAAGAGCAGTGTTATTTTCTCATAACAAATCAACCAATGATGTTTTTTTCGGTCCGTGTCAGCGAAGCGAAGAGAACCGGGCCCGTAACCGGGCAAAAGGTTGTCCCGCCGCGGCTAGCATTTTGGCACGACACTTCTGTAGCCGTGTCAGCTCACGCGTGAAGAATTGGAATACTTTGAGGCTTTGACGCCGTCGTCTTCGTCGTCGTCTTTGGTGAGATAAACACATAGATTCGCATCGCAGGAAGCCGTTGGGCGTCAACACGACAACACCTGCATTCACAACCAGGCGGCGTCCCTTGACGGCTTGACCCGAAACGTTCCAAAACCGCCGGCCTGGAGCGGCGTGGTAGACAAAATTGCAGATGCGTGCGTTCAACACAGATAAACCCTGCAGCTCGTACGCTTCTGCATTAAAACAAATGGAGGCAGACTAGAAACAAACGAATACTGCTAGTGCTTGTGATTAGTGAACACCTGTGCAGAAGGTAACGAAAAGCTCACGGCGTGGACGGCGGCGCATCCGGGAACTGACTTCGTCGTGGAAGACGTTATGTACTATTCTTATGCACTAGGCTAGGGTTTTGGCACGGGATGGGAGCATGACGGCGGCGGCAACCGGACCGGACGCCGCCAGAAATCGTGCAGGCATCGCGGCGGCCGTTGAGGGCCGGGCGTGCCCACGCGTCGGCGGAAGTGGGCTGGCAGCGGCGAGGTCACGGCCGGATGGGCCCAGACAGACAGGCAGCCCTATCTGGACAGGGGAGGGGAGGACAAGGTGGGGCCTCCGGTTAATTGCCGATTTGGCATGTGTTACGTGACAGGCAAGACCTGCCGCACGGTTTCCCTGCCTCCTTGTCCTCGGCTCCTTCCTAAAGAAAAGCAATGTGCACATAAAACACGCCTTCAGCATCTTTGTCTGGCATCTACTAGCGGAAAATAATCCAATTCTAGTTAAATTATTTAAAGTTTGATTAAACGTGTACTCTCTTTGTTCTAAATTATAAGTCGCTTTAACTTTTTTTACATTCATTTTACTATGCATCTAAATATAATATATGTCTATATACATAGCAACTGATGAAAAAAAACAAAGTGGCTTATAATTTTGAACAGAGCGAGTAGAAAAGAAGTATGTATCGTATATGACACTAAATAGGAACACAATAAGAAAATATTCTATTATATGACGAATCTAATAGTATTGTTTATTATATTAATTTATACAAAGTCGATCAATCTCGAGATGATTTTCCTTTGTGCTATATTAGAACTGTGTATTTTTTTCAATGTATAGTAATCTCCTGTTCACTTATGCACTTTACTCATGGAGAGAACAGATGGGAGCTTTTCATTTTGTGCAACTGTGCGTCGACCCATAGAATACATGAGGAGGGCGAAAGAAAAACACGATCACAGGCCGGCAACGACTGCATACAAGCGGTAACAAGGTTGCTGTCAGAGCAGGAACGAACAGAGAATGTACTGTATTGAATTGTGCCACTGCCACCAGCGTTAATAAAAGCAGTGAAGAAGCCGCGTATAGGGTGAGTGTAGTACTTACAGGGAAGCTGTATTTCAGGAAGCGTCCGTAGGCGCTCGTCATCATCGCCATAACTGTGGAGCTGTGGTGGATCTCACATGCCCGGAGACGTGAGATGGTCCAGCGACAGTGAGCGCGGAGCGGCAGCAAACGTCGTAGCGTAGGCGACCTCACTCTCACTCACATGCGGCGTTCCCGGCCGGCACGTGGGTCGCGCGGGCACTGCAGCCGGACGCGGGCAAAAGCACGTGGCGTTTCCATTTTCGGCCTCGTTCAGTTCCCCGATTCTCTCCCCTAATTCCACTATGCAAAAAGAAGATTCCCCGTCACATCAAAATGTCGGCAAATGCATGGAATACTGAATGTTGATAAAATCAAAAACTAATTACACAGTTTTATTGTACTTTGCGAGACGAACATTTTAAGCCTAGTTAGTCAAAATTTGGATAATTTTTACCAAATACAAACGAAATGCTACAGGAATTCTGATACAGTGTTTTTCTTCCCAATTCACCAATCTAAACAAGGCCTTCCACTCCGTTCCACTCTCGCCGTCCTCGTCCTCACCGAGCTGATTCCCCCATGCATGGCCGCGCCGCTGCTGCTTTTGCCTGATTCCGCGGCGGATTCGCTCGAGAAAAACTCGCGGTCGCGGCAAGTTCATGCATGCATGCAAGCATGCTCACCGGAAGGTCCACCACCGATCGAAATCAAATGTGACGTTTGGATTTTGTCGTTAGCTTCAGCTCTGCGAGTGCGAGGAGGAGCGAGATAGCGAGTGTGCAACCGAAGAACCTGTCCGCTCCTCTGTTCTCTAGCGGGGCAGTAGTGTAGTAGTGACCGATTCTGCTCGCACGCACGTCTCGATTGCATGCTGTCGTAGTAGTATAGGCCAGATGGCTCGGTATATATGGTCTCCGATACTCCGATTGATATCGAGGTCGAGGCGTTTGTTTGCTCTCTGACGCCCCGGGACGGCACCGACATGTCTTTCTCGTTTTCTTCTGCTTGTCCGTCTCGCAGGAACTCGTCGGATGTGTGATGTGCACATCATGCATGCTACTGAACGGAGAAGAGAGCGCCACATCACACAGATTACAGATACAGTGGCAGAGTACAAGCTTTTACCAGTACTTTATGACAGAATAAACGCGATCAAACATACGTACGGTAAATAAATTAACATTTGCTTACCAAAATTAGCACATGTTTAAAGTGGCATGAAGGGCCCTACCTGCTCTGATCAACTTGTCCCTCGCCCATACGGCCGGAGCCCTGAACCCCTGAGAACGCGCCGTTGCATGCATCTCGTTCTCCGGTGATCCGTCACGTTGATCGCGGGGTGGACGGCACCTTTTCCCCACTTTTCCTCCGCTGACCCCCTTGATTTCTTGTGCTTTGACGCCACAAGAACCATCCGACTTAGATTAAAGCCCGGAGGCATGTCGGCATGTCGAAACACATGCATTTTTCCATTTCCGCGTTCGCCTCCCGAGTCCCCCTGCGCTGGGCCCGACGTTTCCGCTGAGCCATGGGCGCAGCGGAGTAGGCCGCCGCAGGCCGCCGGCGGAACAGGAGGGCACATGGATCGCGTTGCGGTCGGCTGGCTGAGCCAAACCACGCGTGACACGCCGGGCGGGCGGGCGGCGTGTCCGGGCTTCCCTGTCACCTGGAGGCCGGGGCAGGGAGCACACAAAGTGGGTGCCCGGGAAAATTAGGTCCTGCCTAATTCCTCGACTAGGATGTTTCGAAAAGTTGCTAATGTAGGTCTTGTTAAAGGTTTATTATCTGATTTTAGTAATGGAGGGATCATTTCTTTGCACCGTGGAACTAGACATCCAAACAAGCTTCTCCAATATTTTATACTAGTGAGGGCATGCGAGCTTGCCAGATGGAGGCATCCAAACATGTTCTTATGTCTTATCGCAAGTTTTTACCTTATCCTTGTCTAACATTGACGCCTACTAATTGCCGCTTATTAGCCAAAGTTGTTACATAACCTCGTTGTCAATAGCATTGACACCGATGCTCCCTTTGCAATAAGTGTTGTCCTTGCTGCCTTATGTAGTTGCACCTATGCTTGCTTGACTAGGTTGTAGCTTCTTTCCTCGGCTCCTACCAAATGTTGTCCCTGGTGAGCAGCAACTAGGTTCAACTTGTTGCTTCTTCGTTAATAGTTAGGGACGACAAGCGCGCACACACACAATATAGACAGACAATGGGGAATCATAACCTATCTTCTGGATTGTTAAACTTTGAGCTTTTGAATGGATGATTAGTTGATAACTTTTGTTGGGACACCGATTGGCAACTTAACATTTTCCTCGATCCTTTAGACAATTGCATGACTCTGACTAGAAAAAAGGTAAAATTTGCTGTTGGACATGTCAAGTGATGGTTCTTTGCTGGCGGACACCCATTTTCGAGCCATTTGCCAAGAGACACTCTTGTTTCTGGAAATTTGGCCACTGGACACCACGCCCTAGTTTCAGCCGGTTTTGGAGAGAGAAAACTTTGTTTTGGACATCGGGTGCCCCTGAGCCAGACTTGGGTTCGTCCCCAACCTGGTCTGGTTGGACCCGGTTATAACGGCTGCCCCGGACCCGTCGGTTAGGTTAGGGTTTACTCGTGCTCCACTTTCCCCAATCCTGCCGCTGTCATCCACTCTCAATCCCGCTGCCGCCCACTCGACTCCAGTGCTCGCCGCGCCACCGTCCACTCCCGTGCCTGCCGCCACTGACACCTCGAGCCTCGGCCGTCATCCGCCATGGGGGGCTAAGGATCTGGAGCACCCCCGCAACCCAAAGATGAAGTCCTATGCCAGCACAAAAGAACGCGCGGTGCCCTGGGTCTCCGCCTAGAGTTCCTCAATTCAAATGGCTTAAGAAAGGGTGAGTTTTTTTAACCCGTACTCTTTGGATTTGTATACCTGCGGATGCATTAGAAAGCTTGCGGTTTGAAATCATTTAGTTTGGTTCTTTTCCTTTATGTTGATTTAGAATGGATCCGACGTCCACGTGTAGACCGGTGATTAGAGTACCTGCATATGTAGAGCAAAGACCAGATGGGCTCGATGATTACCATGTAATTGCTAACTTCATGCATGTGGTAGACAAGGATAAATTCAATTGGATGAGGTTTCATGAGTTGCTTGGTGAGGAGATAGTCTATGGGGTGGATCAAGAACTGCAGGTTGTTGGGCATTCTTAACGTCATTACCACAAGTAGAGTTAGTTTTCTAATTCTGATAACGGCGCCAAAAATGCCGAACCTATCCCTCATGCCACTTAAGCCAAGTTGTCATCCCCAGCATGACATGAGAGATGCGGTATTGAAATATGCAACTGCTCTTCTAAATAAATAATAAATAAGATCTGCAAGCGCACAGATTAATACCGATGTAGCATTTTAACCGGGAAGTATTCCAAGCATCGTTATTTATATTTTTACCACTGGGAAGGGATTACTAACATCAATGTTGATTATGGAATGGAATATAGGAATGAGTATCAATCATTGCATGTATAAGTGAGAGTATTCATCTATCTCTTGCATACATGGGTAAGTGTCACATAAAATATAGATAAAGTATGAATGGTGACAAAGATAATTAATCTGATCAGCTAGCCACATATAATAATGATAAGCACCTCAACAGATATTCTAGCAAGTCATTAGCATGGTATTAGGACGAACTACAAGGATATTTCCTAAGTTATTCTTAACTATAAAGTCTAGCATATCATAGTTAGTGCAAGTACACTTGGCAATCATTGCGAGAAAGGACTACGCCCATACATAGTGATATTATCAAGGAAGATGAGAAACATAGCAATCACTCCTCCGTAATAATGTTGCTCTGCCTGCCTTACACACGGGAGGGGGACTATATAAGAACCAACGAAGCTGTCACCATCGCGGACCACCCCACGATCCGGCATATAAGGTGCAATCGCAGATAAATATGGTCTAAGCACCACGCCTACACAATATTTATCATTTACCCATGGATCCGATGGATAAACGCTATACGATCCTAAACATGTATATAATTCCAATCTAACTAAGCCAAGCGTATAACTACGATAAACTAAGAACAATATAATCGCAAACATAAACAAGTAGAGCATAGTCATAATCAATATATTGAAATAGAACAAAGTTGTATTCATAATATTGAAGAACAAAGATGAACAATGAAGAACAGTAAAGGAATTACCAAGAATCCTCTTGACAGATCCGGAAACCAATCGAAGATTGACTCCTTCTAGTTCTAATCCTATGTAGCTATGCTATACTAGAGATCTAGTTGATGTGGTGGCTCTAGGGCTTGATCAGAGACTCTCCTCCTGAGATTAGGGTTTGAGGAATTGAGAATGAGGGAGTGCCTCCTCCAGGGGCCAGGGGTCCTGCTTATATAGCCCCCTCAAGTGAACGTGGGCCGTCGGATCAAACCGACATTAATCGCACGGTTTTCCTTGATCCCTTAGGTCGGTGGAGCATAATCCGCGAGACGGAGCCTGATTAGCTCTCAGGCCAGGGCGGGCGCCCTGCCTCCGGGCTCGTTCGGCCTCCCGTTCGATCTCGTGGCTTCTGGAGTCTTCTAGATGATAGAAAATCGGTGAACACGCTATTATCTCTATGTAAACCCGACGTGTGGGCCTTTCCTCCGTATTTTCTGATAACCCCCTGCAGAAACAGACAAACACCAAAACTCGTGGAATTCTGTCAGATAAAACCCTAAGTCTAGGTGTTGGCTGCATTTGGATTCTTTTCTTTATTTATTTGATAACTATATTTGGTACTTAAGGACCGTCAACACAGGTCACCTTCTTTGACAAAACCAAGGATGAGACGATGCACATAGATTCTGATTCTGCTCTGTTACATGTGTTTGATGTGTATTGGGACAGCAGGAAGGTGCCATTGACAGTACATGTTGTTGAGGACGAAGCGCTCGAGGTTGTCGTCATCTTCTACAGGCCTTTGCTTCCGCTCTCCTGTCGACGACGCCCGCCTGCCTACACCGCGCTCGCACCCCCGCGCGAACGACCGCTGCTGCCTTTACCGTGGAGATGGGGAACGGGAAAGACACCGATGGAGAGTGCCATCGGATCCAAGGCGGCCATTATAACCGGGTCCAACCAGACCAAGTTGGGGACGGACCCAAGTCTGGCTCAGGGGCACCCGATGTCCAAAACGAAGTTTTCTCTCTCCAAAATCGGCTGAAACTGGGGCGCAGTGTCCAATGGCCAAATTTTCAGAAACCAGAGTGTCTCCTGGCAAATGGCTTGAAAACGGGCGTCCGCCAACATAGGACTACCAGGAGGGGAGAAGGGCCAAAGGATAAGAGAGAGAGTAGGGAGGGAGAGGGGGTTGTATATTAACAACAGGGCAGTTGGGGTTAGAAGACAGTCAGGGGATTAGATGAGTAGCAACTGGAGTATGAAGATCTAGAGGAGGATGAAGAACAAAAGCAGATAAAAAGATAATTTGAGAGGAGGGGAGTCTGTTTGGATTTACAATAATCATCAATGTTCCATTCAACTTGTCGTTCAGGTTCTTTGTATCGTTTGCTTGGCCTTGATCTTTCTGCATTTTGAGAACTCCGAGCCAACTGATGGAGTATCCTTACACATCCTTAACATTGTCGTGACTAGCTTGGGCAATTGTCCCAAGCTGCCCATAGTGGGGGCTCCGTCTCATACAAAGTTGGGTCAACTTGAAGCACAAGCTAAATATAGCAAGGATTTAATGTTCTGGTGGCTTTTCGAAAATCTTTTCCTTGTTGTAGTGTTGCATGAGTCATGTTCTTTTTGAAAGGAAAAATCGTGAGGAATTCTGGAATTGTTGGTTGGCTATAACCCCTGTGGTGATGCATGGGCTTTAGTTGAATAACCGTAAACACTTTAATGATCTGGTTGCTTGTTTTTTTCTCCATAATTCTACAAAAACAAGTTGTTAGCAAAGCAGCAGAAGGATCAAGTATCAACATATGCACGGCAGCACGGGAGGGCAGGCTGTGTTAAGGTTTCTGGAAGATCATAATAAAGCATGTGGATCAAGAGGGATAAGCAAGGAATTTTTCTGGGGAATCGAAATGCACACTAGGAGTAGCATCAAAAGTCGACCAAAAAAGAAATATTGGGTGGCCTCCTCGATGCTGCAGGAAATCTCTGCCGTTGACGTTTGGACCGTACAAAACAAGTGAATATTCATGGCCGAAGGCCGAAGCCACCTGGCCCTCCTTTCAGGGCTCTAGACATTTTGCTCGCGGTCAAACAATAGGTTTATGCGTGAAACAGGATGTTCTCTCTCCCTCCTGTCTCAGGAAGGACGAAAATCTCGTTTTTCAAGATAAGATTAGTGTAGGTATGAAAATACGTATTTACCTCTCTCCTATCATTCTAGAATGTTCTTTTTATGGATAATAGTTTTTGTCATATAGGGATATTTTTAATTTATGAGTTTCATTGGAAAATGTGTGATCACTAAATCTATAATTACATGTTTTTTGAAATAAGATTTAAACGCTATAATTACATGTTTTTTTTAGACGGAGGGAGTAACGTACTCATCCAGCAGCCTGCAGCGCTGGTCGTCCATGCATCTCCGAAGAAGGGTGGCAACAAAAAAAAAAGCTTATGGACCGACAGTTGCCGGCCGCGCGGCATTTGCGTTGTGGCACGGCTCCTTCATTAACCAGTACCGCAGTACGTGCATCTCTGCTTTTGTTGCTGTGTCATTACTGGCTTATTACTGCAGCCTGTAGCATACATACAGGGGGTATTAGTATTACTGCCGCTGCTGCACGTGTTTACCTTCACGCGGCCACGTGTTACTGACTCGTCCACGTACTCCTCCTCTCGCCGCTGCACGTAATAATAGTACTGTACTGTACGTGCCAGCAGATTGCCAACCCGGCCGCCCGCGGCCGCGATGCAGTGCTTTGCAGTGTGCAGATTGTGCGATTCACCGCCCTTGCCTGTGCAGTGCGGACTAGCTAGCTAGCTGGAACTAGCCGAGCAAGCAAAGCTCGGGGTCGGGACTGGGCTGGACTACTGGACTGGCTCGCACGGCACGAGCACGGTTCGGGGCGACCTGGACTGGAACACAGCGGAGCCGATCGGGTGGAGCAGCGGAATTGAATAGCGGCGCTGCGGCGGGCGAGTGAGGGGGCGCAGCGCACGGCACGGCAGCACGGGCGGTTCGGGAACGCGCCCGCGACCCCGCGTGGGACCACCGACCGTGCCCCGCTCAGACGGGGCCCGCATCCTCCGCCATCGCTTTCCTCGCCTTTTCTTTCCTTCCTCTGCGCTCCTCCGCGTCGCTTTCCTTCGCCTGGGATGGGAGCCAGCCAGCCAGGGAACCGGAGTGACGCCGGCAGGAGCAGAGACATCGGACGGCTCAGTTTGAAAGAGCCGCGTCGGTGGCGATCTCAGCCGTTGGTTTGGCCAGCTCCGTTTTAGCTGTTGGCCTCTAACTATTCACGGGGAGGCTGGAGGCAGGTCAAGAGTTACGGCTCCTTGGCTCGCTTTTTGCAGCTAGGACCTCGGCCAAGCAGTTTATTACTTGACGTCCTCTCAAGACGAAACTAAACCTATACGTAACCAATTTTAGTAGTGCTTTGGAGCATGAGAGCTCCGAAAACCCAATTCAGCACCAATCGAAACGAACGGCAGTTCGACATTTGGAACAGAGATGGAAGGAACCCCTCGAATTGCGCTCTCGGAGGAAACGTATAGGATTCTTATTAAAGCATCCTCCCTCCGTCCTCAAATATATTGTATTCTGGTTATTTTCAGACAAAATAAAGAAGAGTGCAGTAGACGCATGTACCCCTCACCTACCTTCCTAATATATTGAAATCTAATTCTTTTTCGCATAATTAAAGGGTGACCTCTTAGTCTTCTATACAAAATATGGCAAGTGCATGAATTACTTTCCTTAGACAAAATAATCACGTATTTTATTTAAGTAAACAATATCTTCTTGTTTTCTGAATGCATTATATTTGAGAATAAACTTTAAATGCTAGAATGCACTTTATTTGAGGACGGAGGGAGTACATTTTAGGTAAGAAATGTGTCTTTTTTGGGCTTGACTCGTGCTAGTTACTAATACAGTGGAATTTTTCATTTCGATTGGGTGGAGGGGCTTCGTATATGACGGAGTTAATGCGCGATGGGTCGCACGTTCAGGGAGCACGCCATTCGTCTTCAACCTCCCGACACGCCCTTTCTCCTCGGCCGCCCCGGCCAATCGTAGCCGCACCGTCCACCTCCGTGCCCTACAGCTTCGCCCCGCCCCCGTCCCTGCCCTCGCCCCCGCCACCGGCGGCCGGCATGCAGCCGCCTCTCTACGCCACCCTCAACCTGCCCTTTGTCCGTCAACCCCGCCCACTCTAATCCTAGGGCAGGGCGCCGCGTGAGCTCTGCCGTGCCACCCCGTTGTTGTCCCCACCCAACCGGTTGTTCTCCCGTCGCCTAGCTCATGACCCTTCAACCCGCCACCACTGTTGTGTCGCCGAAGATGGAAACCCACCTCGTCGTCGCCATAATCCTAAGCATCATTGACTTCTTCTTCCTCTCTGGCACATGCACGGGTGCGTAGGAGTGGTCGGTCGTGTGGGAGAGGGAGACACGGGGTCGCATCGTCACGCTCTATTGCGACAGGTCGCGTAGAAACTTTTGCCTTTGTACATACGGCTGCTTTCTACATTTTTAAATAGGGACTGCTTTCTACAATTTCATGGCCGAAAGGGTGCCTCCTGCATACTGTTCCTCTTCTGCTAAAGAGAGAAAAGAGGGCCCAGCTAGCATGCACCACATAGGTTGTGTTCGGCTAGCTGTATTTTTGGCTGATGCTGATTTGTTGTGAAAGAAAAACAATGTTTCATTGCTGGCTGATTTTGGCCAAATACAGAACAAAAGTTAAGACGTGAATATCCATTACTAAACAGATTGGCCAAGAAGACTAACGAAATCTGCGAGATCCTAATTTCGCAATTTCTCATGAAAATCTGGCGACAATTGAAGTTGATTTCAAACGCCTACAGGGTAGGCCAGGTGTGAAATGTGAAAAAAAATCCAGAAAGGCTATGTTTAGTTCCAAAAAATTTTAAGATATCCCGTCACATCGAATGTTTGACACATGCATGGAGTATTAAATGTAGACGAAAAGAAAAACTAATTACACAGTTTGGTAGAAAATCACGAGACGGATCTTTTAAGCCTAATTAGTCCATAATTAGACACTAATTGATAAATAAAAACGAAAATGCTATAGTAGCCTAAAGCGAAAAAAAAATCGCCAACTGAGCACACCCATATTCCTCTTTTGCCCTTCCCCCTGCCATGTTTAAACCCCCCCCAAGCCGCGTAATTAACGCCCAAATTAAAAGCCTTACCAAACCAAGGCCAGAAGTAGGAATACTCGGGCTGTGTTTAGATTCAAAATTTAGATAGCCAAAATATACTGTAGCATTTCGTTTGTATTTGGTAATAATTGTCCAATCATTGACTAATTAAGCTTAAAACGTTCGTCTCGTAAAGTACAACCAAACTGTGCAATTAGTTTTTAATTTTATCCACATTTAGTACTCCATATATGTATCGCAAGTTTGATGTGACAGAGAATCTTTTTTGCATAGTGTACTTTTCGATGGATCTAACACACCCTCAGCCAAAACAACGCGCCGCGGAAGACCACAGACATGCGGAAGGACGGGAGAACGAACATCTCGTAAAATACTGGGGGCTTCCCTTCCGCCGGATCTCTCCGCTTTCTCTCTCCCCAGACGTGTTGAGCTGTTTCCCAGTCCTTCGTCGCCTTCAGCAGCATCAGCTCCCACCTCTGCCCTCCTCTTCCCCTCATCTTCATAAAGCTCACTCTCAAACGGAAGTGGAGCGGAGCTTCTGCAGAGTAGCACTAGTACTAGTAAACTCTGGGAATTTTCCTGTGAGGAGAGGGATTGGCATTGGAGTGGAGCTGGCGGGGCCAAAAGGAAAGGAAGCCCAGGATTAGCGTCTGGCGGATTGAGCGGCTATTTTGGGAGGCGAGAGAACGAGAGGCGTGGCCTAGGCCGGGGGAGGCGGCGGCTTCTTTGGACCGGCCATTGATGGCGCCGTGGAGCGGCTTCTGGGGCGGCAAGGCCGGCGGCGACGCCTACCGGGGCACGCCGGTGGTGGTCAAGATGGAGAACCCCAACTGGTCCATCTCCGAGATCTCCTCGCCGGAGGACGACGACGAGGACATCTTGGCCGCCGGCGGCCGCCGCAAGGGGGGCCGCACCAAGAACGCCAAGCAGATCAGGTGGGTGCTGCTCCTCAAGGCGCACCGCGCCGCCGGGTGCCTCGCCTCGCTGGCCTCCGCCGCCGTCGCGCTAGGCGGCGCCGCCAGGCGCAGGGTGGCCGCGGGGAGGACCGACGCCGAGGCCGGCGTGGTGGCTGCCACCGGCGAGAGCCCCGTCGTGCGCTCCAGGTTCTACGCCTTCATCAAGGCCTTCCTCGTCGTCTCCCTGCTCCTCCTGGCCGTCGAGGTCGCCGCTTACTTCAACGGCTGGAATCTCGCCGCCTCCGCGCTCGCCCTCCCCGTCATCGGCCTCGAGTCGCTCTACGCCTCTTGGTTGCGCTTCCGCGCCACCTACGTTGCGCCGGGGATACAGTTCCTCACCGACGCCTGCGTCGTGCTCTTCCTCATCCAGAGCGCCGACCGCCTCATCCAGTGCCTTGGTTGCTTCTACATCCACATCAAGCGCATCAAGCCCAAGCCCAAGTCCCTTGCATTGCCTGATGCGGAGGACCCGGATGCCGGGTACTACCCCATGGTACTTGTCCAGATACCAATGTGCAACGAGAAGGAGGTTGGTGTTGTCTTTCTCGCTCTAAATACGCAATTCTGGGCACCTACCTCTCAGTCTTTTGACAATTGGTTTGTTGTTGGGTTGGTTCAGGTGTATCAACAATCAATTGCGGCCGTGTGCAACCTTGACTGGCCGAAATCCAACTTCCTGGTTCAGGTGTTGGATGACTCCGATGACCCACTCACACAGACTCTGATTAGAGAAGAGGTGGCCAAATGGCAACAGCAAGGTGCCCGGATTGTGTACAGGCACCGTGTGTTGAGGGATGGTTACAAGGCTGGAAACCTTAAGTCAGCCATGAGCTGCAGCTATGTGAAGGATTACGAATTTGTCGCCATCTTTGATGCAGACTTCCAACCTCATCCTGACTTTCTGAAGCGCACTGTGCCACATTTCAAGGTGAATTGAGGGGAATTTACTTTCGATTGTTTGCCTTCCTTTTAGGATTCTAAGTCTAATTCGTCAAATGGACCATTGCAGGACAATGATGAACTTGGGCTCGTGCAAGCAAGATGGTCCTTTGTGAATAAGGATGAGAACCTGCTGACTCGGTTGCAGTATATTAATCTTTGCTTCCACTTTGAGGTGGAACAGCAGGTGAATGGAGTGTTCTTGAACTTCTTTGGGTTCAATGGCACTGCTGGGGTGTGGAGGATCAAGGCATTAGAGGACTCAGGTGGATGGATGGAACGGACAACCGTGGAGGATATGGACATTGCTGTTAGGGCACATCTCCATGGCTGGAAGTTTATATTCCTGAATGATGTTGAGGTACTAGTCTGATATGAAAATCTTCCAATCGGTGTTTGCTCATGTTTATGTTTTCCTCAGTTGACCTGATTTTTATCGTATTGTGGACAGTGCCAGTGCGAATTGCCCGAGTCTTATGAGGCTTACAGGAAGCAGCAGCATCGGTGGCATTCCGGTCCAATGCAGCTATTCAGGCTTTGTTTACCGGACATCATCAAATGCAAGGTATTGCAATGCTCTTGTTCAATTAACATAATGTTTAGTAAGATCGCATTATGCTAATAAAATACATCCTTGCAATGGTTTATTTTCTTTGGCTATGGGACACGTCTGTCCGTGCCCAGAGTGTGCTCCAATGATGTACATGCTAATAAAAGCATGAAAAGCTAGATGTTTTGTGTGTGATGCTTTTGATCTGAGTATCTGGATCCATCCAATTCATTGCTTAGAACCTGTACTCTACATTATGTACCTTTCCACAGTCCTACTTAGGTTGATGCACTTTTAAGATGCTGTCATCATTTGGCTTCCACGCAGTGCAATATAAATTGTACCTCTATTTGTAGACTATAATATGATACTCTATTAACTTGCTCCTCAGTTATCTTTTAGTTATTGCTATGAATATAATGTACCTTCCAGACTTCTAATTTATTGTTCACTTTATTTCACTTTGCTGCAGATTGCGTTTTGGAAGAAAGCCAACCTGATTTTCCTTTTTTTCCTGCTTCGAAAGCTCATATTACCTTTCTACTCCTTCACGCTCTTCTGCATCATCCTCCCGATGACGATGTTTGTGCCTGAAGCTGAGCTTCCTGACTGGGTCGTGTGCTACATTCCTGCCCTGATGTCCTTGCTCAACATCCTACCTTCTCCGAAGTCATTCCCTTTCATCATCCCATACCTGCTCTTCGAGAACACCATGTCTGTGACAAAGTTCAACGCCATGATCTCTGGTCTGTTCCAGCTTGGAAGCGCATACGAGTGGGTGGTGACCAAGAAATCAGGCCGCTCATCAGAGGGCGATCTCATTTCCCTGGCCCCCAAGGAGCTGAAGCACCTAAAGACAGGCTCTGCACCGAACCTCGACGCGGTTGCAAAGGAGCAGCTGGCATCAAAGAAGGACGCGAAAAAGAAGCACAACCGGATATACAAGAAGGAGCTCGCGCTCTCGATGTTGCTCCTAACCGCGGCCGCCCGAAGCTTGCTCTCGAAGCAGGGTATACACTTCTACTTCCTCCTGTTCCAGGGTATCTCCTTCTTGTTAGTAGGCCTTGACCTCATAGGCGAGCAGGTCGAGTAAAATGTGTAAAACAGAAATTGATAGGTGTGGAAAACAGTGAGTCACCATGGAAGTGCTGGGGGGGAGGGGATGTGTTAACTGGCTCACTGCTATGGACATGGCAGCAGCCCTTGGCTGAGATTCGAAAGATATGCTTTGTGCAGCTGTGCCTTCCCGGATCTGTCCTGGCTGCACGGCATGATGATATCCACACGTGAAGAGGAACCTCCTCCGCCTTGGAGGTGTAGATACAGTTTCCTCGGCCTGTAAAATTTGTTGCGTCGTGGCTCTTCCAGGCCCAGGGTCCCCCTCCATTCTTTTGTAACAAATTTTTGGTGCTCATGTGTGGATCTTTCGCAAGGATGTAACGACACAACTTGTTCGCCTGTACGATTGGTGAAGGCAAACAGAAGTGTCACTGGATCAGGAGACGTCCTGGTAGATGCAGCTGGACGCTGATCTCTTGCTCTACTTGTGACTTGTGAAGTTGAGAGTAGATCCAGATCGTGGGCTTGTCCATGTGTGTTTGTTGTACCTGTCCCCGCCTGACGCTGGGGAAAGTTGGGAGTTATCGAGCGCAGTGTCACATGATTGGAAGATCTGTGTCTCCTCCATCCATATGCCCATGATCATTGTGGATCAAGGTTCCAGCAGCTGGTCAAACTGGTTCTTTCTGTCGGGCAGAGCATATTTTTTTTCCCAGACTGGACATGTCAATTTGCTGGGCGTTTTTTCCCCCTACCCTCAAAGCAAATGTCAAGCAAAGAGAAGCTTCTGTAACACTGACGTTTTACCGAATACTTCTAGAAGACAACAATGTGCTTGCTACACCTGGCGAACTGATCTCATGGTCATGGAATGAGTGTCCGAAGTCCGAACTACAGTAGGATAAAATGGAACGTTTGTCTTCCGCTGCCAGGAATCAAGTGTCAAGCTATTAAAAAACTAATTCCGGTAGTAGTAGTCCATTTCGGGCACTCATGACTCAGGCTCTGTTCTGCTGGTCATGTTTCGGCTTGTTTCAGCTTGTTTCAGCTTATTCTCTCTCACAGAATACTATTCAATCAGCCGAAACCAGCCGGCTTTTCCACCAGCCGAACCAGCCCTCATCCTCAGGACCTCAGGTCAGGTGGGCTCCTCTGGAGTTGAGGGCCAGTTTGGATGCCAAAATTTTTGGCAAAACGCTACGATAGCGTTTTCGTTGTTATTTGGTAATTAGTGTCCAATCATAGTCTAATTAGACTTAAAAGATTCGTCTCGTAGATTTTGTCTAAACTGTGTAATTAGTTTTATTTTTTATTTATATTTAATGCTTCATGCATTCGTTCAAAGATTCGATGTGATGGAGAATCTTGAAAATTTTGGCATTTTGGGGTGTAACTAAACAGGGCCTGAGCTGTGAGTAACCGAGAGTCAGGTGGGCGACGTCTACGTGGAAGTGGCAACGCTTGACCCTTGCCGAGTTGTCCTACCTTATCGTCATGCTGATCACCACACGTCGCCGCGACTGCGGGACAGCTGGTGCCGTGCCGAGGCATTTTCCCCCGGTAGAGGACGAGCACAGTGCGTAAGCAAGCAAAGCAAGCGCGTTTCACATGACGGTTTGGTGCGGCCGTGGACGGTGGACGCGCGCGCGCGGGGGGTGGTGTGTGGTGGTGGTTGAGGTTGAGGCCTCCTCCGCCCGCAGCCCTCTGCAAATCCTCCCTTTGTGTGACGCTGCTTGGAGTTCGGAAATCGGAAGGCCTCGTCGTGCAGTACAAGCCAAGGGATGGGCGATTGCTCTGATCGGTCAGTGCTACGTGGGCTTGACGGTCATGGCGGACCGGACGCGAGCCATCATGGCCGCAGCAGCCCAGCGATCTGGTAGAAGTGGCCGCTGCTAGCTTAATGATGGTTTTGTCTTTGCCGGGTGAGCACAATTTGCTCGGATGATGGTGACGTCACGCATTATTGAAGGTGGGGCCCTGGACCTCGCCTGGGGCTGGGGGCGTTTTCGTATGGAGTGGGGATTTTTTTCCTGATGACGTATGTACTCGTACGTGCTACAAATATCATGGCGCGTGGATTGTATTGTATTTACGCCACCGACGGCGTGCAGGGCTTTGTAAAAGAAAATAATAACAGCACGCAGGCTGGCACGCAGGACAGTAAAAACGCACGGCTAGCCTGAGCGAACACAATAACTTGCCACTGTAAAAGACGCGCAGTTGACAGCGGGTGACACTCAGTACAAACCCGTATTTCGCTGCACGATCTAGGATTCCAAGCTATAAAATGGCTGGCAGGTGGGCAGCCCAGTCCAGCAATGCATATACGACAGTATAGTGCACCGTATCTGCGCGTAGCCACGACACGGCGACACCCACCAAATGACCCAAGTCAGAACTGAACATAAAATCGCCCGGCACCAATAAATGCCACACGGGCTGGGCCTCGTGGTTAGCCTGTTCTGGTCCTAGTAGATGGAAACCAAGCCTAGCAGGCCCTGGCTGAACCTTTATGGGCCTATTGTGCCCGTCGTGTGGCGCACGGGCACGAAACTCCGTACGGTAGTTTGGTAACGTCACGGTGCCCATGGAGCGTGTTGCGTGGAGCCTTGGGCGAAGGAGACGGAAGAACAGGAACAAGACTACAGGAGACATGCGGCTGCCGCCGGCGCAGGGCAGCGCGGCATGCCCCCCCACCCCCACCCACCACGGTACCACCGCCAGGCGCCAGCGCCGACCGCGCGTCGCGGTGAGCTAGGCCGCGTCCGCGTGTTTGGCGGGGGTCTGGCCTGGCACGCCGCGCGCCCGCTGAGATATGACCGGACGGAACGCGCGGGCCGGGCCCGGGACCGGGACCGGGAGTTGGGACGAGGCGGCGGAGCGGATCCCGGCTTTCGGGCGGTGCGACGCAGGCCGCGCTTGCTGATTTCCCGGCAACCCGGCCAACACGCGCTGCGTCACCAAGACAGTGGAAAGGACGGTGGGCCATGGCGCTGCCCGCCCTCCTCTGTCGTCCAGGTGTTGCAAGACGACAGCGACTGAGAGGGGGGCACGCTGCACGCACGGGAACAGTGCGTTCGGTCATCTTCCCGCGAGCACCCCAGTCTATCTAGCCGTGTAGCACGAGCACCATATGAAACTGAACCTGGACATCAGATCAAAAGCCGTCGCCGCCGGAGACGGTAGACTATAGAGAGGTAGACGCAGTGTTCGCACGACCCTAGCCTAGCTCATACGAGAGAATTCCAGCACACTGATGAATTGAACAGAAGTTTAAACTTATATTAATTGGCATATTTTCGTAGTTGAGGTTAGGAGATCAACACTAACCATCCTACTCCAAATCAGTGTGGCTATAGGTGGAACCATGCTGCTGCTAGCCCCGATATTACAAAAAGAAACCTCCTCGCAACGCAAATGGAGGAATCGCAACTTCGCAAGAGGCCGAGTAGCCATGCATGGCTAGTTCTAGACTGATAGTTCCTGACATATGTCGATTAGACTACCGCTCCACTACGCAACTAGTAAACCTTAACCAGCAAATAGGCATGCCCTAATCAAACCAAAAGAACCACAGTTGTTGCCTATCCATCTACCTCCACCCTTCTAATGCCCATGGATGTTTGTTCATGCGTCGGTCCACGCGGCGAACATCGGCAGGTGCGCGATGGACACGCCGGGCCTGGCGGACGACACCGCCGACGGCGAGACCCAGGATCCCAGCGGCACCGGGCAGGCCAGCCTGGGCACCGCCGCGGCGGGCTTGGCGAAGAACATAGCGAGGCCGCCGCCGCCCCGGTCCGGGCTCTGCTCCCGGGAGTTGCTCACGCTCGGGGCCAGCGACGACGCGTTGGACATGTGCGCGCTAGCGCTGCCGCCCCCGGTCCCAGCAGCGTCCACGGACACGATGTCGTGCAGCAGCGAGAACGCCTCGCTCGACAGCAGGTCTTGGTGCTGGCCGCCGCCGCGGTGCTCGTCGGCCCGAGCGACAGCAGCAGCAGCCGGCAGCGCCGCGGCCTGGATCTTCCACGTGTCCGCCACGCAGCTGCCGCCGGCCTGCACCAGCGCCGCGGCTGCGCGGGCGACGGCGTCAGCCTCCGAGACCGGGACGGCGGCGGCGTCGCCGTCTTTTTTGCGCCGGACCTGCTCGCCCGGGAGCAGCGTGTTGCTCTCCATGATCTTCTCGACGTCGTACCGCGTGATGTCGAAGTTGGTGACAGCGTTGAGGCCCCGGAACTTGATGGCCGCCACGTCGTACGCCTCCGCGGCCTCCTCCTGCGTGCCTGCACAAAAACGGCTCCACCTTAACACCCGCTTAAACACCAACACGAGAAACGCGCCAGGAGTGACAGCCATCGGAAATGCGCTTTTGGCCGGGCCAGCGGTCAAACGGGCAAAGCGCGAAAGCGACGCGATCGAGCGTGCGAACGCAAAGCCGAGCGCGGCCACCCCCCGACTGCGGCGGCGCCAGCCTTAGGAAAAAGAGGCCGGATGCATTCGCGAGAGCGAGACCACTGGGGCCGGCGAGGCGATGCATGCGCGAGCGAGAGAGCCAAAAGCACGCAGAAGGCAAAACAATCTTTGGGGGAGGAGGGCCAGGGCATCGCAGTCGCAGAGAGCATCATTGGGGATGCTCGCTCGGTTTTCGATCATTGTGACTGGACACCCTGCGTCCTTAAACCGTGACACACCTCTGCGGCGGCAACGGATAGCCCGGCAGCGAGCAGTCGCGCTGGTGATCATGATGCGTGATAGTAGACAGAAGTTGAGATTCCACTGCAGGCTTCTCTAGACGGATGGATGAGCCAGCACTGATAACGACTCGGAAGCGTGATGACAAGGTGAAAGAAAGAAGACATACTGAATGTTCCCAGGTAGAGGTCCTTGTTGCCCGAGACGCGGCCGATGCGCGCCTGCCACCGCCCGTGCTGGTGATGCCTGCCGGAAATACAACTAGCGATTGTTTCAGTAACCTTCTACTAGTACACACAACGAGCAAATAGGCCGTGTATTTCGCATTGATCCAGCCGTGGAGCACAAACCTGGTCACTCCCCGGTAGATCGAAGCGCCGCGCGAGAACCCGCTGCTTTTCCTGCAACAAATGGCGATCGATTCGATTCCCTCCGTCACAATCTGTTCGAACAACTCAAACATTCTAAGCAAGCATCAGAAACAGGATTAATACCTTCTCAGGTGAGCGACATACTCCTGCCTGCTCATGTTCTCCATCTCCTCAAGCTCATCCCTGTAGTCCTCGATCTGAATCCGCGTCAAAACGGTGGAAATAACAAGAACATCAATCAGCACACATTGTGAAGACACCACATTCAGACTATCGTTGTGTATTCAGTTCATTACCGGAAAATTCACGTGCGTGGACTTCCCCCAGTACTTGAGCGCCGCCAGGTCATACGCCCTCGCGGCCTTCTCCTCCATGTCATACCCGCCTAAGCCAACCAGAAAACACAAGGAGACAAAATCTCAGACCTCTCGTTCACAAAGACACCTGAAACATGTGACCTGCCTACACACAGGATTACTGATCCTAGTGAGCAGTAATTAAATACGAAATGCACGTGCTTACCGAGATAAACTGCAGGGAGGCAGTGGCAGTAGTACGTCGTCCCAGAAGTTAACCAATCCCCATGGCGAAGGTTCAGCAGAGAGACACGGGAGTGCAGTTCATCAGGTGAGTTCTACTACTACTCCTAGTAGGTGACGGAGATGAAAGGAATGGCGGCAGTGGCGCGTACCTTGCCGGCCTTTCCGGGACTGGCCTTCCTTCCTGCAGCTGTTGTCCCAGAGGTGCGCCTCATACCTCCCCGTCCACCTATGCCTGCTTTTACACGGTGGAAACCACGCGGCCTGTGAGCGACTCGTGCGGGACGGGCGCCGCCGGATGGTGCGGGTGCGACAGCGACGGCCACGGCGTACGGACGGTCGGGAGTGGGGAGACTGGGGATACCTGGTGACGCCGCGGTACTTGGACGTGCGCTGCCCGAATGTGTCGATGGACTTGCGGTGGACGACGGCCTGCTTCTGCCCGCCGCCGCCGCCGCCGCCGCCGCGCTTCTTGCTCCCGTCCATGGCGACGTACTCGGTGACGGCGTCGGCGTGGCCGCCGACTTGCATGGTGATGCTGCTGGACTGGGACCCCGTTCCGGAGCTCATGGAAAGGGCCAGCGGGTGCGGGTGGCCCTGCAACGGCACGATGGCGCCGGCGCCGTTGACGTCGTAGCCGCCGCCGCCGCCACCGCGTGCCGAGTACCAGCTCGCCGCCATTGCCACGGCGGACTGCTCGTCCACCAGCTGCGCGTGCCCGCCGTACACGTCGTGCCCGCCAGAACCGGGGATCACCGCGCACTGCAGCGGCTGTAGGTAGCCGCCTTGGTCGTGGCCGTGACCGTGACCGTGACCGTGCGCGTGGTGGCCGTGACCACCGCCGTAGTAGAAGCTGGAGCTGTCCAAGCTCAGCGCCATCGCGGTGCTCGCGCCCAAGAAATCCTCCAGCTTGGGCGATGACGAGGACACCACCACCCCTGATCGATCACGAAACAAGAATCTGTCAGAGCTATCCAAGAACGTACTAGCTCACGAACCAACCAAACCAAGAACGCGACTGTAGCAAGTACGATCGAGCTAGTGGTCGGAAGATCTCATTGCCGACCTAGAAACAATGCCATTGAATCATTGGTTGAGGAGCTAGCTTATTACCGTGACGTTCTTGCTCGCTCCTATGGAGGGCCTCCACGATGCACAGGGAGCCGTCGGAGTTGAGCGGCATAGAGGAGAGCCCGGGGTAGAACCCCCCGCTAGCATTGGCGGGACCATCCTGGCCGCCGCCGAGAGCGTAGCCGAAGGGCGCGGGCGAGGAGCAGACGACGGGAGGGTAGCAGAGGCCTCCGTGGTGCTGCTGCACCGGAACGCCGCTGGAGCCGTCGGCCGCGCCGTCCATGGTCGCCGCCATGTGAGGCGACAGCGAGAAGCCGAGCCAGTTGCCGCCGACCGCCGCGTCGCTTCCGCCGGTGCTGCAGCTGCTGATGTTCTGGCTGCTGTTGCTGGTCATTTTGGGGAGACAAGGCGGGCAGACGAGCAGGGAAGGGAGGAGGGCGAGGACGAGGACGAGGACGCGGAGGTGGTTGGAAGAAGAGACGATGAGAGATCAATCATTGGCGAGTACATGCCGCAATGATGCCGCCACTCTCCATGGCTGCGCGCGTTTGAAGGGGGATGGGAGGGCTTCGGTTTGTGTGTGTGCGCGCGCGCGCACAACCTCCGCGCGAGGAGGGGGGCGACAGTAGTGTAAGCTAAGCTGAGCTAAGCTCAGGTCGCATGTGCGCGTGTGCGGAGGGGCGCGAGGAAGAAGAGTGATCGGCGAGGCGACGAGAATGTTGTGTGGGGATAGCTTTAAAGCGTGCAAAAGGAATGAGCATGTGTCTCGGCTCGAATTTGACCCACACGCAGGAAGGAAGAAGGGGGAGCAACGTTGGTCGGAGACGTAATTACTGTACTATCCGTGTTGTTTGATACCGCAATTACCACGTGGCATGTAGGTAGGGGCCGGTTTTTTGACGCACGTTGTTAGAGCAGCTCTAGTGTGCATGAAAATCAAGGCCTTGTTTAGATCCGGATTCCGGATGCCGGAATCGGGAGCTGCTGCTACAGTGTTTCTGTCGGAACACTGTAGCAGCTTTTGTTTTGTAGTGTAAAAAATTGTCCAAATATTGATTAATTAGACTTAAAATGTTCGTCTCGCAATGTACAACAAAACTGTGCAATTAGTTTTTGATTTCATCTACATTTAGTACTCCATGCATTTGCCGACATTTTGATGTGATGGGAATCTTCTTTTTGCATAGTAAATTTTGGGGTTGGATTTGGGAACTAAACAAGGCTCAAATTATATATAGGGTTTGTCTGGCACGTTTCGGTTTCGACTTCAACAGCAGTTTCCATAGGAGAGCCGAAAAAACTGTACCAAACATCTTAGAAAGAAAAGAATAAATGTTTTTCCTTTTTTTTTATACGAGCGGAGTTAGCCGTTTTTTAACCGGATCTATAACTTGTGGTTTCCCGCCTATTCTGCTTTGGAGCATCGGAGAGACGTCATGTAGGGCATGTTTAGTTCTGAAAAATTTGGCAAAATGATACTGTAGCACGTTTCGTTGTTATTTGGCAAATATTGTCCAATCATGGTCTAATTAGGCTTAAAAGATTCATCTCGTCCATTTCGTCTAAACTGTGTAATTAGTTTTATTTTTTATCTATATTTAATGCTTCATGCATGTGTCCAAAGATTCGATGTGACGGGAAATCTGAAAAATTTTGCAAAATTTTCTGGGAACTGAACTGGGCCGTAGTAGAATTATGCACTAGTCACGAAACGGAAAGATTTCTCATGTCAAATCAAACGGACGACGTAGCAAAAACTTACCTTCTACTCCGTAGAAAAACTCCATTGTCAACGACACAGGCCCTGTTCGGCAGGCTGTTTTTTTTGGTTTATAAGCCGGCTGTGGCTGATTTGCTGTGAGAGAAAAATACTGTTCCACGGCTGATAAGCCGTGCTGATAAGCTCAGCCGAACAGGGGACAGATTCCATGCCCGTGGCAAATAAAAAAAGGCATGCGAAGCAACAACAAAGCACCGACGATGGTTGATGTTCGGTGAAACATTGAAACCTCGTAAGATCAAGATCCCTTGGAGTGTTAGTTATGGACGGAGATGAGCTAGCGGGAGCATGGTGGAGGCGGATATGTATAAGTTGGGTTAGGTGGTCATCGGGGAACTTGACCCTCTCCGTTTAAACCCCCCTCAATCCCCACTAACCCCCATAGAATGAGGAATAACCAAACAAGGCATTAAGGGGTTCTGTTGGATATAGCAATGACCGAACTTAGATTTTCTGTGGCACAGGGGCGGCGGGAGGGGTATTCCTAAATATATTCATTGGAATAACCTGATTTTGGTAACAACAGATAAATAGGTACTCCCGCTGTCCCTAAATAATTGTCGCGTGTTGATGTGTGTGCCACAAGTTTGACTCGATTTGTAGAAAATATGTGCAACATTTGTATCTCTAAATAAATTTATCAAAAAACTAAACTCTAATATCTTCCTAATGATACTAATTATGTACCTTAAATATTAATATTTTTAATACATATTTAGTCAAAGTTGTTTCTCGTGAAGCGAAAATGACATATATTTAAGGACAGAGGGAGTATGTTAAGTATTAGCATATTTGCCTCGCACTATGAAAGAAAATGGCTTCCACATCCACACCAAAATCCTCCTCCTTACTATAGATTTATGATCCTATGGATTGTTGCATATTTACAATGTACAATTTTATCCGTATAGAATACCTTGATCGAGGTAATATCCGAGCTCTGCCATTGCTGTGGCGGCACTTATTTTCGGTTCATTCTAGATTTACGTTTTTAGATCCTTATGAGCTAATGACTAGCTGTTAAAATTAGCTTTAGTGGATTCAAAAACCTTCGCTAATGGCACAACTAATACCTTAAAATGAGCTACTCCCTTTGTCATCAATTCCTAGAAACACCACAAGTCAATCTATTTAAAATTTGAGCAGTTTTATAGAAAAGGACAACAGCATCTATGACATCAAATAAGTACAATATAAAAATACATTTCATAACTTAAGACAACTATATAAATTGATTTAATTTGAGACAGAGAGAGTATGTAGCTAATAAAAAAGACATTAGCTAACTCCTGCTAGCCAAGTACTACCAACTATTACCTTGATAATCTAAATAGAGCTCAACTAATAGTAAAGAGCTAGCTTTCTTCCGCTAGATGTTAAGAGCGTGCTAGGATCCTTTGACACTGTGTAGCCTTCCTAAGCAAGAATGTGGATGGAAACAGCTCCTTGAATCTCCGGCTAGAGTACCTCAGGGTTTGTGCGGGCAAGGTTTTCTTGCTGGCCTCTAGGTGTCCGATTTCGGTCGTCCAGGGTGCAAATCGATACGAAGGCGCCGTCTGCCTGACTGTGTGAGGTCATTAAGTTTAATTGTCTTGTATCTTTTTTTAAGAAGATTTGTTGTTTAAATTGGAAAAAGACTAAATTCATTATGTTGTTTTATCCACCTTTAACACTCACTTTCTCTTAGCATCCGATAGAAGCTGCAATTGTCTAGGTTTCTCCACATCTCCAACAAAAAGCCTTTATGTTTAGGGATATGTAGTTTGAGTTTTTGTTTGGAGCTGTGAGACTACCCACAGTGGGTACTCTAAAGAGATACTCTAAAGCTTTAGAGTATGAATATAGAGTAAAAACTGTTGCACTGGGTACTCTAAAACGATACTCTATCATTTCTCTCACTCTATATTTAGAGTAGTACAGTGCTTACTCTATAGTAGACAGTGACGGCCCCCACTAGCTAAACAAAGGAAAAAATGCTATAACTGACAAACCAAAAATTCAAATTAAATTTCGATTGCACCATTAAATCCGTCTTAATAAATCCTTCAAAACTAGATCACACATGGATATATTTAGATAAAGTGATAAGTGGGTCTCATAGTGAATAGAGTGGATAGAGGATGATATAGATTATAGATGGGTGCGGGAGAATTACGTATAGAGGAGAGAATCTTACTGACTAGAACTTATAGAGGATGAATATAAAGGTCCATGAGTGCGGATAGCGTGAGAGCTTAAAGCTGACAGGACCGTCGATGGGATGCTTGCTTGACGATGGCGGCGAGGCATCAGGCAACGGGGTGGGGATGCCACCAACGAGAGTGGCAGATGAAGGTTGGTGAGTAGTATGACGAGGGTTTTCTGATTTTGTTGCCAAATACTTCATCTGTTCTAAATTATAAATTACTTTAATTTTTTTGATACATCTAATTAGCTATATATTTAAATATAATAATATGTCTAAATACATAATAAAATAGATAAAAAAATAAAGCAACTGATAATTTGGAACGGTGGGAGTATCTCCAGTAAAACCGTATGACTAGAATACATGACATAAGGGAAAGAGTTTGATAGTACAATTTATAAGTTTTTTTTATGAAACTACAATTTAGAAGTCGCTTATATATAGGCAGACTAAGGCAGTAAAGCCAAACGACGTACCTTCCCTACAATATTTTCTGACCATTGAATTAAAGTTAGGAAATTTTGCTTTGGAATGAAAATAATTTGAAACAAAGTACAGCACCAATTGACCAGATTTGGTGTTCGTCCTCGTCTTTTTTTTTTTTTGCCTCTATCACCAAAGACAGAGGGCACATGACCGACGCTTTGCGTGCTCGGCGCATGTATATGTAGTACTACCAGACGCGAATTTTCAGAAAGTAATAATCCCCCCAGGCCGGCCTGTGTACCAGAAAATTCTCCTGCCCTCGAATGTACAGTACGCGGAGGTGGCCGAGAGAAATACGGGCTGTTTAGATACCAAATTTACCTCCTAAATTCTACTATGTAAAAAGAAGATTCCCATCACATCAAAATATCGGCACATACATGGAGTACAAAATGTAGATGAAATCAAAAACTAATTGCACATTTTTGTTATACTTTGCAAGACGAACGTTTTAAGCCTAATTAGTGAATGTTTGGACAATTATTACCAAATAAAAACAAAATATTACAGTGTTGCACAGTAGTGCACAGTAACTCGACGCCCGCCGAATCCGGCGAACTAAACACGGCCTACGTCCGGCAAAGCACTGGCTCGCTGCGTGCCTGCGTGTGTGTGTATCTGTATGCCCCGTGCATCTGCTTTTCTTGTACTGTCATCGGACGATCTCTCTCGGTCTACTATACTGTATAAGTGTAGGAGAGAGAGGGGTCAGGCCAGGGGAGTACTGTACAGCTTGTCACTTCGGAGGAGTAGCGTGCCAACGCCCAACTGACCGACCGATGCGTCTGATTTTTAATAAATCCCTGTCTCTCGTATGAAATCCATACCACTGCCGGTCTGCTGCTGTTCACTACTACCGCACCAGCCAGCACCACGCTCCTCGTCGCAGCAGAAATAATAGCAAGCGAAGAAGAAGAGAGGAGAGAGAGAGGGGGTGATTGATGGATACAGCTTGCTAGACGAGAATGAAGGATCCATATACAGTAGTACTGATGTATGTATAAATAAATAACTATTCCTTGACGTTGATATCTCATTGCAAATGTGCAAAGGCTAGAGTGGAGTAGCGTGTAGTAGGTATAAACACGACATTGAAATGGTAGGATCGTTTGTCGTTTGACATCTATCTACCTTTACTTCCATATATAACAACACGCAACGTACAGTTCGGAACTTTGTACCTGTCCTCTCTCGTGGTGCTACGACCATGCGAGCGAGGTTCATCGAGATTGTTCAGGAATCCCTCAGATCACGTTTCTCAAATTGGAAATAATCTAGAATATTTTACTACTACTATATTTTTACTACGGGTCTATTTAGTTGGTGAAAAATTTTAGATAAGCTCCTGTAGCGCTTTTCGTTGTTATTTGACAAAATTTATCCAATTATGAACTAACTAGGCTCAAAAGATTCGTTTCGACATTTACAGACAAACTGTGCAATTAGTTATTTTTTACCTACATTTAATACTCCATGCATGCGTCCAAGGATTCGATGTGACGGATACTACATAAACTTTTTTTTTTGGCTTGGTGACCAACTAAACAGGCTCTACGTGAATTATTGTCCATGAGTTTATGTAATCGCGATGGTCGGAGCATATATACACAGTGCAGGCAGGGGCAGACTTTATGCAACACATGCAGCAGAAGGAACCTTTTGGTGTGGTGGCATGTCTCTAAGGCCTTGTTTGGTTGCCAAAAAATTTTGCAAAATTTTTCAGATTCTCCATCACATCGAATCTTTAAACACATATATGAAGCATTAAATATAGATAAAAAATAAAACTAATTACACAGTTTAGACGAAATTCACGAGACGAATCTTTTAAACCTAGTTAGTCCAAGATTGGATAATATTTGTCAAATAACAACGAAATTGCTACAGTAGCATTTTCCAAAAATTTTCGGGAACTAAACAGCCCCTAACTCGGATGGCATGGTGTATGTATACAGATAGAGGCACCAAATGCTGCTACAGAGCAAACAGTGTTGTAGGCTTGTAGCGCAGCGCATTGACATTGTAGCGGCGTGAATGCGAGCCCTAGAGAGTATTGTAATGCCGAGGGATTCGGGGGAGGCGTGGGGGACTGGCCTGGCGCGTTCGACCGGAGCGTATACAGTGGTCAAGTGATGTGTCCATGCAAAGCTGGATGGATTAAAATCGTTCCCCCCCCCCCCCCCCCCACCCCCTTGGAATGATCTACAGTGGTCAAGTGCAGTGTGTGGACCAAAAAGAAATAGGCGTCGATCAACAGGATGAGAGAGAGACACGGATTGCAACTGTTTGGAGCAGCGCCGATCCAATCCTAAGTGGAAAGATAATGACACTTCCATGTACTTTCTTTATTTATACATTATGAGTTTAAACCTATATCTTAGGCTTGCTAAAAAAATAGAGACTCAAAGCATTGCTAATATCAGGCTAACACAGGAGAACGGTGTATATATTTCGCTGCTCTTGGACCCAAAGGGCCAGTTTTCCGTGTGGGCCATGTTCGTTTCGCTGAAGTTTGACTGCTGTTGTTGCTAATGCTGATTTATTGTGAAAGAAAAATATTGTTCCATCGTTAAAGTAGTACTGAAAAACAGGGCGCATATTATTCGACTTTGATTCAACTAGAGGTCCCAACTTAAACAAAATTATTTAGAACTTAGGCTGCGTTGAACACATTTTTTTTCTATGGTATCTCGTAGAGGAGTGGTTCCAACAAAAGGTAGCTTAGCCAAACGCAATTGCCAAGGCTGTGGAAAGTCTTGCTTTTCCACAACAAAGTTAGATAACTAAGCACCTCTTCTTTGAATGCCAGTTTGCTCGTACGGTTTGGGCTGCATACATGTTGCATTAAGCATTCCGTGACCACATAGTATTCCTCATATGTTGGGAGTTAGCTTTGGGGCTATGGGAAGGACTTAAAACCATTTAGTTCTGGGCAGCAACTAACCGTTGGCTGCTTTGGTTATGCAAAAACAATTCGGTGTTTGAAAAGAAACATGCTTATTTTCTCGTGCAGGCAGTACATTTGGTTATCCATTGGCTCCGCATATGGGTTATCCTCCAGAAGCTTATGGCGTAAGCGTTGGTTGCAACGGCATCACAACAGTTGTACTGGCACAAACAGTCGTGGTGCTTTTCTCCTAGGCACATGTGTGGCAATATAGTCTTAGGATTGATAGTCATTAGAGTGTCACGCTCTTCCTTTGTTTTTTAGGTCACGTGTTTTATGTATAGAGATCCGAAGTGGATTCACAGTTTTTGTATCAACTCGATGTAAGGATTGTGAACTAATAAAATCATTCCTTTATAAAAAAAAGTTATGATGGCCTTCATTGCAATTCATATGTCATGACGCCACATGACTATAGAAATGTTTTTTACAGCTATATTTTCATCGCCGGTTCTATTAGAATGTGTCACCACTAGTTTGTAGTAGAACCGATGGTGAAAATCGACTTAGTTTTCTTTGCTATTCAAGTCACGTAGACTAGTGGTGAAATATGGCCTTAAATATATAATCGGTGAAAACCCTAGCCATCCCTCCATCCAAACATACCCGTACCCTTCGTTCCGGTGTCACGAGTCATTCTCATGCAGCCTCACTGTCTCGGTGTCACGAGTCATGTAACCTGTCATTATCAATAGACTGAAGAGCAGGAGTATATTTCATCGGCTAGTTTTATCGATACCCCAAAATTAAACACACAGCCACCCAACCCCAATGATCCAATCTTGACGATTACATTGAAATTTCTTATGGTACAATCTTAGGACTTCCTTGATAGACCTTTACTCAAGTTCAGCTTCACCATTGTTTTTGTACTGTGGCTACTATAGTATGAGCCAACTTGAAGCCCTTAAAACACTAGCTTCACAGGCTTGAACACTTATCTAGTTCATTTTGCTTCAAATGACTTTATCGGGTTCACACTACAATAGCTCAACAAGAGTGTGATAGCGAATCTGTCATAGAAGCTGAAGCCTAAAAACGGGCCCTTACAACTGCGTTAGCAAACAAATTGGCCGCAGAGGATCACAGATTGGAATGCTTGGGGATCCTCCTCCTGCGTCCTGTTACCCGCACCCAGCTTTGATTAAGGGAATGATGACAAGTGGACAGCAGCTACAACCCATGCAAGCACTTTTGGTCTTTTGCTACAGCCAGCAGGGCCACCTTGGGCAAAGCTGGTAATCTTAGCACGCACCAAATTGAGCTCCAAGTAGCCAAGTACCAGGAGATCGCATATGCCATTAAAAAATGCGTGGAAGATTAACTTCTTCTGCCGCTTTGCTCCATGCTTCAGTCCCTTTCATGCAGGGGAGTTGGGCCATGCGCCCATGCCGGCCAGGCCCCGCCGGGTGCCGGTCTTAAAAGAAACTTTGCAGACAGACTGATGGATTTTACTATTCCGCTGTAGGAGTATTATAGATTGTTTTGCAACTGTCCATCATATTAACTTTTAGACACATACACGAAGCATTAAATATAGATAAAAAATAATTAATTACATAGTTTAGTTATATATTACGAGACGAATCTTTTGAGCCTAGTTAATCTATAATTGGACACTAATTATTAAATACAAACGAAAGTAGTACAGTTAGAAAATTTTTAACTTTTTACAAACTAAACCAGGCACAAGTCTTAGAACTTTTCGCTGATCTGTCATGCATGGTTTCTCACTGTGAGAAGTTATTAGGATCATAGCATGTGCCATGGATCCGATCAGAGAGGGCCGGTGCTTGCAGTTCAGATTACACGTTCGTGTGCAGTTGTGCACAGTTTTTGTCTGATCAAAGGGCTGGTTTAGTTCGCGAAAATTTTGGCAAAACGCTACTGTAACAGTTTCGTTGTTATTTGGTAATTAGTGTCCAATCATGGTCTAATTAGGCTTAAAAGATTCGTCTCGTGAATTTCGTCTAAACTGTGTAATTAGTTTTATTTTTTATCTATATTTAATGCTTCATGCATGCGTTTAAAGATTCGATGTGACTGGAAATCTTTTAGGCCAGCTAGCCATTATTTTAGAGCATGTTTAGTTCTTAAAAAGGAACCCAAAAAGTGCTACATTACCTGTCACATCAAATCTTGCGGCACATATATGGAGTAATAAATGTAGACGAAAGAAAAAACTAATTACACAGTTTAGTTATAAATCACGAGACAAATCTTTTGAGCTTAATTAGTCCATGATTGGATACAAATTGCCAAATAAAACAAAAATTGCTATAGTAGCCGAACCTAAAAAATTTCACCAACTAAACAGGCCCTTAGCATGTTTGCTGTATATCTCTTCCCCAAAACATTCTCCCATTGAAGAAGACGCGTAGTAAACTGGAAGAGACAAAAGACTGCTGAATACTCTAGCACTGTGATGGCGTAGATAGGTACTACCGTAATAGCTAGCTTCGTATAGCAGCCTATATGCATGTTAACGTCGGCGAGATTGCCAGGCATTGAGGCCCCACGGTCTATTTCCATAATCGGTCCGTCCCAAAAATAGAGTCGCTATGAAATCATGTTGATCAAATTTTTTAAAGTTTAACTAGATTTATAAAAGATACGTGCAACATTTATATCTTCAAATGAGTTTATTAAGAAAGTATATTCAACGATCTACCTAATAATACTAATTATATGTCATAAATATTAATATCTTGTTAAATATTTGGTCAAAGTTAAAAGTTGCTGACTTTTTGGAAAACGAGAATGACTATTTATGAGACAAAGGGAGTACAATTGGCTACCAAAATGCTGGACTTCTTCTAGTGTTTATATGGCTGATTTGTTGTTAGAGAAAAATATTGTTCTATGTCTGGTTGATTCTGGCTGATATGAACAAGCAAACAGGTTGATTACCACTAGTCATAGCACATGATAATCTCATTAGAAGGCATTTAGTAGAGAAAATTTATACTAAATTTTAAATGCTAAAACACCGGAACAAGCCCACCTCACCAGAGCCTCGCTAGAAAAAGCCTAAAATTTTAGTTGTGATTAGACAATTCATGAAGGTATCTCCGCCTAAAGTTGGATATATATTCCATCATCATGGGCCGAACTTGTTCTATCTGCCCTACACCCATTCCAGAATCATGTGCACTTTGACTTTAGTATCTAATAACATCTAGTAGTATATACGTAAATGTCTAAAGTTACTAATCGGTAGATATTTTAATGCTGTCAAGCAAAAATACATAGCTGAATTAATGTTTCAACTAAGGTCTTGTTTGGATGTTGTCGAATTCAACTCAATCCACATGTGTTGCGGTGAATTAGAGTAAAACTTAATGCGAATCCGACTATATCCAAATAAGACCTAAATAAATGTCGAGCACACCTGAAGGTACAATAAACGGTGAAAAATATGAGTGGGGTTAAAAAATATACAAAATAGTTAGTAACTAAAGTCTATCAAAAGCTAATAAAAATGAGAAAATATCTATAGAGTTTTCTATTTGAATATGAATATTTAAACTCTAGAGTAGATAGAGTAATTGTGATGCAATGAATTGGATGAAAAAAGTAGTTAGAGTAATTGTAAATGCCTATCATAGTAGGATAAAAGAAAATAAAAGTACTTGTCAATATTGTATTAGAATATGAAGGCAACTAATCATATGTCTAACACATAAATGTGTAATGCAAAGTGGACACTACAATCTGGGATGTAAAGTTGTATATAGCACTTGCCCTGTTTGTTTCGCTGGAATTTGGTTTATGTTAATTTGTTGTGAAACGAAAACACCGTTTGTTCACTGAAAAGTAATGCTGAAGTAGTTCAAAAGTTTTATGTACACAGGGACAGGTTTTAAGCCCAGACAAACAGTAGCCACACAAAGAACGCACACTAAGTCAAAGTGGAGAAACACAATAAGTCTAATTTTTCTTTGATTCGGCCAGCGACATGGAGTGCCGTGGAATTATAGTTGTCTACTCTTTTGAAAGGTTCCACATGGTATAGATGGCTAGATCGTTGAACGCTCGCTTGTGCTCTTTAGGAATTGATCACAGGGCGCGCTCCCACCAATTTGCAACTGTGGTGAAACTTGCTCGTTATGTTACGTCGAAATTTGCAAGGTGCTCCCAAGGCGATTTGGCTCTCGACCTCCTACACAAAGGGGCAGGGAAGACAACGGTGGGAACTGGTATACGGTGATCCATTACAAAGGTGGAAACCATCAATGAAGTGCGAGATTATCTGCTGTGAGGATCTTGTTTTAGATGAGGATCTAAGCAAAAAATTTTGCATTTTTTCTCCGTGTACGCCCTCCAGATGATGCTAGTTCTGTAGCCCTGTAAGCCAATTTGGTGTTGTACTATCCATCGGCAGTCTATTTCCAAGTGATTTTATATCCTCGATCTCTGGTTGTAGGCAGATGTTCTACGACCATATCCAAAGGAAGATGAATTCTTCGACTTGATGTTGCTGATGTTATCTTATGAATTATTCGACTTATGTTGTTGAGGTTATCTTTCCTATCAAGGCTCTAATCTAGTTGTCATTTGCAATTTCCTGCTGCATCGTTCTGTTTTTTCTTTTGATGAGTTTGAAAGATGTGGGGTGCGGTTCCTCGGTGCTTCTCTGTTAAGCCAGTTACCATGCCACAACTTTGCTGTAGGCTGCGTTTAGTTCGCGAATTTTTTTTTAGTGTCACATCGAATGTGTCGGAAGAATATCGGGAGGGGTTTTCGGATACTAATAAAAAAAAACAAATTATAAAATCTGTCAGGAAACTGTGAGACGAATCTAATGATACTAATTAATCCATTATTGGCATATATTGGTTACTTAGTACTTAAGGCTTTTCATCGACTAATTAGACTTAAAAGATTTATCTCGTGATTTATCTGAAAAATGTTCAATTAGTTTTTTTTCTCTATGTTTAGTACTCCTCTCATGTGTCTAAACATTCGATGTGATGAGTGGAGACAAAAAAAATTTGGAAACTAAATTAGGCCTTATTTCCATTGTCGATGGGGACGGTGGTGGAGGCATTGAAAAGGAAGTGATCCACTTCATTGCAAGGGTCTTCCGTGCGGACACCAGGTTCTCCGGCATCCATTCTCGTGACAACCACCGTAGTCGCAGGGGTTATGCTAAATTTGTCAAGGTCTGATGTCTCGAGGCCTCCGAAATTTTTGGTCCCGTTCGGTTGCGCTGATAAGCCGGTTGAAAAACACCGTTGACCGATTTGTTATGGGAGAAAAATACTGTTTTGGCTGAAAAAAACAAACTAAAAAGTACGAATTATAAGCTGGATGAACAGGGCCTTTGGCATGCAAATAGCTGGCCAATTGACTACACAGTTGGTGTTTCCTGTTTGCTTAAGCTTATCAGCCAAATCAGCCAGTCATTCAGCAGTGTTTTTCTCTCATAACAAATCAACGAACAATACTTTCAACCATGACTTATCAGCTAAGCTTGTCAGTTTGTTTTATTTTCCAAACAGCTAGCGGAGAGACGGTCAGGTCATAAGTTAGTATATATGGATAACAAGAGTGAAGTGACGGGGGCGTACCGCGTATTAGTTGGTGCCTAGTTACTAATTAGCCGACTAATTCTAGCTACGAGCAATAAACTAGCTATTTACTATTAGGCCTCCTTTGAAACAAAGAAAAAACATATGAATTTTAGAGGATTTCAATTCTATAGAAAAGTTCTGTGTACATCTCTTGGAACAAAAGATTCAACCCTATGAAATTCTTTAGGATTTCCATTGGGATGCATGAAAATATGAGGTTGGACCTCATGGAATCTTTTTTTTTTTGTATATGTATTTTTCTTGTGCTCCAGGCTACATTCAAAATTTCCTGCATTTATAGAACTCTGGCAACCCTAATCCTGTGTTTTTTTTTCTATTTTTATGTTTTTAAAATCCCGCGAGGAGGCCTTAGATGAGTAATAGTTCTGGAGTCTGGACATCCCTAGGTCACACGCGTAATTCGCTGACCTTGCGTAGCATCCATCTCTCTCTTGTTCGTTTCACTGTCTTTCTGACTGTAATCACTAACCACGTTTAGTGCGTACTGTGGCGAGAGAGAACGATTAGCCTGGATCGCTCTTCGCTGTCAACCGTTCACAGCTTACTGTATGCCTTAGGCCATGCTTAGTTTCCAAAAGTTTTCAAAATTTCCTGTCACATCGAATGTTTGTACATATGTATGAAGCCTTAAATGTAGACGAAAAAACTAATTACACAATTTGATAGAAAATCACGAGATAAATTTTTTAAATCTAATTAGTCTATAATTAAACACTAATTAATAAATACAAATGAAACGAAAATGTTACGGTAACGAAAGCCAAAAAAAAAAATTCACCGAACTAAACACACCCATCCTGTCTGGCTTTTCCAAAAGCATTTATAGCTGCGTTCGCCGTCTTTCTTTCGCGACGAGAGTCGTCAGTAGGCGTGCGAACCCCACCTGTTTCTTTATCCCGCGGCGCTGCATGCACGCTCGCGGCTCGCCGCCCGGTTAGCCGTTCAAAAATCAAAACGACGACTAGGCGGCAGTGGTCAAGCTGCGGCTACGCCGTCCAACACGCAATCCATCCATCTGCGTCATGTCAAGCTAGCCGTCAATCTTTCACCGATTTGGAACTTGAACCGCTGCCCTTTTCCTTCTCCAGAGCTGATGAAGCATCGATGAGGAGGCAACTAGCTGGCCATGGTACTGCATGTTGTGTGACACACACACCCCGGCCGGCATCAGTCACGGATAGCTTTACAAAAGCATAGCAAAAACAAGTAGGAGTAGCACAAGTGCACGAAAGGGAAGAAGACGTACGTACGTCGCGCCGGAGGGGTGACAAACGCAAGAACCGTAAAGAGGTCGCAGATCATTCACGAGAGTAGATACGGAGAACCCAGCCCCGCGACCATGGCCATGGCCATGGTCGCATGCATGCATGCATACTGTATATGGCAGTAGTATGGCACCACTAGCGAGTAGGAGTACGTAGAGAGCAGCTGCTTGCTGTGCCTATGCTAGCTAGCCCATGTAGCTCGTGCTAGCAGTAGCTAGCTAGGCGCAGCTGGTCAGACAGACAGAGGCAGAGGCACAGGCGAGGGCTAGCTAGCATTTAGCTTCCAGCGCAGGCAGCGAGGGGCGGCGTGCTGGTACAGGAGAGGTGGGTTCGTCTTCGTCTACGGGGCCCTGCTGTGACCCGGCTGGGCACTGGGCTCACTCATCCATCTGGGTTATGAAACGATGCAAATGCAAGTGCAACGGGCAATGCAAGCGCGTCGTTGCTGCGGCCCGTGCTGACTGGTGGAGGCGAGGCGAGTTTGGTCGGCACGGGGGGCGGCCATGCATGCATGCGCGCGCTGTCGTTTGCGTGCTTGGCCTTTTGACCCTCTGGAGTCTCTGGATCCCGGCCGCTAGCGCCGTGCCGTACCCAACACCAACAGTGGCGCCTGCGCTGCCATGCGTTTCCCATATATGGCCACACCGCGCAAAACGGGCAAAAACGGCCTGCACAGACCAACAAAACGGTCGAGCAGGGAATGCAGCTGGGTTTCCAACGTATCCATCTACTACTTGTACAAGATACCATGGACTTGGAGTGGAGTCTCCATCTGGTACATTGGTACCATAGCTAGAGCAACTGCGCATGCTAGTAGTGCCAAAGCTGTGATTGTGAGTACTTAGGATTTTGGTTACATGCATTTTAAAAAGGTATATTAAGCTTCAAGGCTAACGGTATCGAGTCCAAGTCTTATTTTGCACAGTTTGATAAATATGATTATCTATATCTCTACTTAATATATTATACCTAATTTATATCTGTATCATATCTATATCTATACGTAATATTAAAGAACAAATGGTTTCTTTTATCCTACTTTTTTATTTTCTAAACTGCCCTTGCACCCTCCATCTTGTATGTGATCTAGATTCATGGCACGTGTTCACACGAGTACGAGTTAGAATAACTCGCGTTCTGCAATAATATGGATTCCGGTACGAGTTAGAATAACTTGCGTCCAGTGATAATATGGATTCTGATTCCAAGATATGTTAGGTTCCATACAAAGTATAGACAGGTTAGCCAATTGCTTACTTATGTCCCAAGTCTAGGGCTAAGGGAGTTAAAGCATAAATTAATTATCCACATTTTACCATTTCTTAGCCTTTAGATGAATATATAATCAGTGAATACAAATCAATAGTGAGTACATGGTTTAAATACTCGAGTCTATATTTTATTAGATAAAATGGCTATGTGTATTCTTTTTGTTGGTATATAAAGATTGGAGGTTACAGTATCTCGTTATTTTCATGCAAGTTTGTGCCCCCCCCCCCCACCCCCCAAAACCCATAACTAGAAATTTGAGAAGTACAACAAATTTAGGTAAGAAAATGAATACTCCTCTGCCTCATAACACACATCTCGTTTTCTGAAAATTCAAACTTTTTAAACGTTTGACAATCCATATGAATTTTTTTATTACTGGTCAATAATAAGCGTTATTAGATTGAGCGTGTGAAATATACTTTTATAATAAAATTATTTAGACAAACAAATTTTCATATGCACACTATCAAATTAAAAAAATTAACTTCTTGGGAAGTAAAATATGCATTTATTTTAGAACGGATGGAACAGATATACATATACTACCGAGACGACATTTGCGGTGTCCAGTCAGACACTTAATGTTTAATCAACTTACTAGTAATTGATGGTGTCCAGTCGGACACTTAATGTTGAGTCAACTTAGTAATTGACAAGATATACAATGATCCGTCTTTTAAAATGTCTTGTAATAACTCATAATTTTTTTTCATTTATGTATAAAATAAGGAAATGCTGTAACTTATACGGTAACAACTCTGATAGGGCAGGAGTAGTTATTTGGCAAAAAAAAAGTTTTCCTCTTAGATTTTCTCTCCTCTATAACACAGCACGCAACAAAAACCGAACACAACAAGACCTACGAGTCCATTGACGTGGTCTAACAATATATATTTTGCTCACTAAAAGTGTGCAACGATGCATGTATGGATTATGTGCCCTATGCATGATCATGTTTGGTTTGAGTGATTTCGATGAGAAGACAATTACTAGAACTAACACGTTTGTGTGGTAACATGTGCTCAAAAGTTTAATTCCTAAGATCTAGGGATGCAAGAAATAAAAAAAAAGAATGAAAGATATTACAGCCGTGATAAGAAGATGGTTAAATAGACTTGCCTCGTGACTTCGTAGTTGGTCAAATTTGCGTGATACTAGATTGAAGGTATAAATCACTTCACAAGTTTTTCAACAAGTTTCAAGAGGATCTGTACGTTCATGTACAACTAATTAACCCTCTAGCGTGCCGCTAAGGTGTGATGTATTGAACATTTTCTCTATCTTAATACAAAAACACATGAACCTTTTTGCGTGTTCGAGAAAAAAATTATAAAATTTTGAGTAAGTAGCCAAAATATCGGATAAATAAGTTGTCAACTTACTAATGTTCATCCAACCCGGTGACTTTTTTTATTGATCTGGTGCAAGATATTTTTTATTTTGTTTATAATCTTGTAGAACGTTTCACTAGCTTTGAAGACGGACTTCGAAGTTTGAAGATTTTGCATGGTGGACACAACATGATAGTTTTGTAGAGCACTCCGGTGATATCAGTAACTTTGCCCGCACGTGAAATCATGACATACACCTCGTTCGACTGAGCTGATAAGCTAGCTGAAAAACATCATTGACTGATTTGTTATGAGAGAAAAACACTGTTCCGGCTAAAAAAATAAGCTGAAAAGTACGGATTATAAGCCGGATGAACAAGGCCATAGTGTGATTCGATTCTACTGTTCACAGATCAGTGTAACATCGGGAGATTTCAGGTAACTGTGCACAGTATAACACCCCTAGTGTTACGAGCTTGCTTAGCACCTGGTTTAAGACCTCGGAGGAATTAACGAAGTTAGTTCCGCGTGAGTTTTAATTTTTAATACGCATGATACGACCTTTTATTCCATGTTTACAAGTAATAATACCTTTATATACAGTAATTAGTGATCCTATATCTCAAATATGTTGTCCATATTGCTTGCTTCACATGTAGGTTAAACAGAATGTTATGCATCTCTGATGGTGATAGGTCTATGCTTAGTATGTTGCTTTACCTTACATGAATTTTATTAAATTACAATGCGGTTGTATTGTTAATTTGTGTTTTCTTAATAATAACCAACTCACGAATAAATCTCTTTTAGAAAGGATGAGAGTCGGAGTGGGAATGACGATGTGTTGTTTGTCTTTCAATGAGAATATCTATGCTATGCTTGTTACGCTTAAGCAGGCATTGCATTTTTGCATATCATAATAGGAACGATGATGGTTGATGGGTCGATGGATCAACCAGATGACTTGGTGTTTAATCAAAGATGGTGCCATGGCGAACAGGTCCCGGAGATGGAATACTAACTTTTTGGTTATCTTTTACCCAAGCAAGCCCCGGTGCATAACCCCTATTATTCTGCACTTTATTATATCTATATTCTTGTGCATTAAGTTTTAAGGAGTTGGATGAAATCCACTTGCATATATATCCTTATCCTATGAGTCCTACTAGTATGACAGGATCGTGTAGGCTGCTATGCTACAGGTCTCCGGTAGAAGTCGAGTGATTGGCTGTCACTCGTGAGAGACAGGATTATTTATTATTATTACTATCACATGGAATATATATGGATAATAATTGGAGACCGGGCGGGACTGTACTTTAGATTTGGACTTGGACTTGGTTGGGCAACAGAGCGGGGCTCTGGTTGCGTGTCCCGCCTGTGTCGATTAAGGACCGTTCGTTGTTGTGGACAATAGTCTTGTCACAGACCTTATTATCCCGTGCACATACTTACGGATGGGGGTGAGGAAGACCTGTTCCTCGCTTGTCGTGGGATCCGGCTCTATTTGGACCAGCTTGATTGGTGGCGGGGATGGTGGAGGTCTGAACGCCTCACGTTGAGCGAGAGACTCAAGTGTGGTCGGTTTAGAGTCCAGGCTGGACGGGGACCTGGAACCCTCGCTAAGAGTGGAATTGGTTGGTCTTGCTTGCGCCCGGGGTGCAAGTGAGGCGTGTGTTGTTCGGGGTACCTAGCTGGGCACATTGATTCGTGAATCGCCGTCGCTTAGACGGTACGGCTTGACTATGACATGGCATCGTAGTAAGAACTGGAACAAGAAAGTTGTTGGAAGAGAAGATAAAATGGTTCTGATTGCTTACCACTTGCTTGAAAGTAGAACATGTGCTTACCTAGAATGGATAGCTAATGAACTAATGACGACTGCTAATAAAAATAAATATAAGGATGCACAGTTAGTAATGCTTCCTGCAATGCAATAAACCAGCAGGCCCGATAAGCCTTGCATATCCTTGGAGTCTTTTATTTTCTCCTGTTGGGTAAGTCTTGCTGAGTACAATTGAGTACTCAGGGTTTTATTCCCCCTGTTGCAGGTGACAGGTGGGTGCTAGAGCTGACCCTTGTGTGTCGATTCCTCCTGGTGGGCTCAGAGAGGATTTCCTTTTACGCTGCGGATATAGTGTTTATTTATAACTCTCACTCAATGCTTTCCAAAGAAAAGCTTTATAATATGTTGTCATATCTTGTATATAAATATTCACCATATGAATGCCTGCTATATAATTAGATAACTTTTATTTCTGCTGTAACTCTGATAATATATTTATATTTGTTTTTGTTCCAAAACAAAACTTGTAAACATGCCATGTATAAATCTTTTACACACACGTAACCTGATGCAATTCTGCTATTGCATTCAACTTGTAACTACTCTGATGCTGTAATAAAGTGATGTAAGAAATGGTTAAGGACTTTATAAGCTTTACTCCCTCATTCACGATCCTGATGTTAAATGTGGATTTTTGAGTTCTTCCGTTGGGTGTGCTCGACGGAACTGCTCAGTTACCGCTCTTTCAAAGTACTTAGTGCCTAATGGAAGACAAGTACTCCGGAAGGGTGTTAAATTAGGCGGTTCTGCCACACACAGTGCTACTGTTTCATGTCTTAGTGAATCATTCAGTGCACATAGAAAAATGTTACCATTGGAGCAATGGTCAGTGGATTTGTTTAGGGCTATTTATACCCATCTCTAATCGGTATTTTCAATGTGGTTGAAGATCATTAAGTTTGAGGGACTTGCCATACTTGAAGAGACGCTATAGGCTCATAAGAGCTCAGTGATCGTATCGAAGCATACTAATTGGCTAATAGAAAATAGAGATGATTAGTGCATGTATAGACCAGAAGCGTTTGGTGAAGGTGGTCAGACTTGGTGACTCATTACATTTATCTTTGGTTGATGCCTTGGCGGTCACCTTAGTAACAGCTTAAGAGGTTGTTTGTATAATCATCGCCTGTCACAGCAGCTGTGGCTTTGCCGAGGGCAAAGGCCAAGAAAATACTTGCCACAGCTGTGGCGAGAATCAACACAGAAAAAACTTGTGGCTACTTCAGCGTATTCGCAAACCAAACACCAACCAACCTTTTTTTGGCATGAGAAACGGTGGCCATAAATCAAAGGAAAAAGTTTAATTGACCCCCCCCAACTATAGGGGTGGTCTAGTTTACCCCCCGAACTATGAAATGGTCTAATTTACCCCCTGAACTTTGCAAAACCGGCCAAATCATCCCCTCGGGCGGTTTTGGGCGGTGGTTTTGCTACAGTAACAGCATTTTGTCTTTGTCTTTTTTATTTATTTCGTCTCAATCTTTGAAAAATCATAGTAAATCACAGAAAAATCATAAAATGGAAAATCCAATTTTGTTGGATTCCACATGAGTAGATCTACACAGTGAATATATAATATAGTATGCTTTAGTACAAAGTTTTTGCTGTAAATTTTGATCTATTTTTTTTTGTAATTAATTTGAATAATTCATACAGCAAAAACTTTGTACTAAAGCATACTATATTATATATTCACTGTGTAGATCTACTCATGTGGAGTCCAACAAAATTGGATTTTCCATTTTATGATTTTTCTGTGATTTACTATGATTTTTCAAAGATTCAGATGAAATAAATAAAAAGAAAAAGACAAAACCGCTGTTACTGTAGCAAAACCGCTGACACTGTAGCAAAACCACCGCTCAAAACCGCCTGAGGGGGTGATTTGGCCGGTTTTGCAAAGTTCAGGGGGTAAATTAGACTATTTCATAGTTCAGGGGGTAAACTAGACCACCCTCTGTAGTTGGGGGGTCAATTAGACTTTTTCCATAAATCAAACAGCCTCTTGTAGCGTGTTTGGAAGAGATCTGGCGACCGAGAGCACACTGACAAACTTAGGCTGTGTTTAGTTAAAAAACACTATGCAAAAAAAGATTTCTTGTTACATCAAACTTGCGATATATGCATGAAGTACCAAATATAGATGAAATTAAAAACTAATTGTACAGCTTGGTTGTACTTTGCGAGACGAACGTTTTGAACCTAATTAGTCAACGGTTGAACACTATTTATCAAATAAAACCAAAACATGCTACAATATATTTTTCATCCTTTTTAGGGGAACTGAACAGAGCCTTAGGGGTAAACATGAACACATCATTTAATTTAAATATATGACGTGGCAGTTAAACAAACGCTCGTCCTGCACTGTCCGAGCTTGGCGTTACCAGCGGTGGGGCTGTAGGAGTAGCTGCTGAGGTAGACCTGCTGCAGTGCCAAGGGGCCTTCTGCACTACAGCAAAGCACAGTGCTACACCTGCAGGCTAGTAGCAGCAGCTACAGTATACCAGCTGCTACTGAGAGCTGCTTGCTGTGTTGCATTTATTTAAAGGTGGCTGTGGTTTTTCATTGTCCCTTCACGAGTGGACGGGCGCACAAGATCCAAACAAAATCTAAGGTAGATTTGTACTGTACTGCATCCATGTGTTAGAGACGGTGCTAGCCCGTCGAGCTTCTCGATCATAATCAGCCGACCATTGAACGGTATTTTTCTCTCTTAATAATAAATCAGTATCATTAGCAGTAGAAAATCATTGGCCCAACAGGGCGAGTGCTCTCAGCTCTGTCTCTGCGTGCCTGTGTGGACTGGAGCCAGAAGCGGGTACTACTTAGAGGCTGTTTAGTTCATCCCCAACCCAAAAAAGTTTATATAGTATCCGTCACATCGAATCTTTGGACGTATGCATGGAACATTAAATGTAGGTAAAAAAAATAATTAATTGCACAGTTTGTCTGTAAATGTCGAAACGAATCTTTTGAGCCTAGTTAGTCCATAATTGGATAAATTTTGTCAAATAAAACGAAAAGTGCTACAGTAGCCGAACTCAAACTTTTTCACCAACTAAACAACCCCTTAGCTGAGCTGCACTGCACTGCACTGCACGACCAAAGAGAAGCACTGAGACGTGGGTCATGTAGGCAGGAGCCATGGATGACTGCAGAACAGCTGCCGGAATTTCTCTCCCTTGCTTTGCAGTTGGCATCGTCCTTGTGTTTCATCATGTATGGCGAGCAGGTAGCACAAGTTTTTGAGGGCAACAAGGTGTCAAGTTTGAACGTGCATGGACCAGTTGAAGTCTGAACACAGAACAGGCAGCTCGCTCAAGTTTTTTTCCCCCCTTGCACGTTAAAGCTTGCCGTTGGTAGGGTTCAAAATACCGCTCGGTTTACCGCGGTTACCGCCCTAACCGGGCCGGTCCGGTTCCGGTCCGGTCCGGTTAGGTATTCCCTAAATTCAAATTTAAAATTTGAAAAAAAAATGCTAAAAAAATTCCTAAAAATAGTTTATGATTTATAGAAGCCAATGGTGTAAAAATTTTTCAAATTCGAGTTCGTTTAGTATTTATTTATACGTATAGAAGTTTAAAAAAAAAAGAAAAAAATCCCGGTCCCGGCCCGTTAAGGCCCCCAAATTCAAATTTAAAATTTGAAAAAAACAAAAAATGCTGAAAAAATTCCTAAAAATAGTTCATGATTTATAGAAGCCAATGGTGTAAAATTTTTTCAAATTCGAGTTCGTTTAGTATTTATCTATACGTATAGAAGTTTGAAAAAAAAGAAAAAAAATTCCAAACTCAAACCGAGCGGTAAACCGGTCAAACCGGCCGGTTACCGCTCTAAACCGGCCGGTAAACCGGACCCGAACCGAACTGAAGGAGCGTTTGAATTTGAATTTGAATTCGGCCGGTTACCGGCCGGTTACCGGTAAACCGGGCCGGTTTACCGCTACCGGAGGCCGGCGGTTACCGGAAACCGGTCGGTAAAAAAAACCCTGGGCAGGAGTACTATACAAACATGTAGTAGTACGAAATCCTTGTATGAAGTCATCTCTTGCACTTGCAAAAAAAAGTCTCTACCTGCACTCATGGACCTCTATATTCATCCTCTATATGTACTAGTCAGCAAGATTCTCTCCTCTATACTCAATTCTCCCGCACACATCCATCCTCTATATCATCCTCTATCCACTGTGAGACCCACTTGTCATTTTATCTAAATATATCCATGTGTGATCTAGTTTTGAAGGATTTATTGAGACAAATTTAATGGTGCAATTAGAATTTAATTTGGATTTTTGGTTGGTGAGTTATAGCATTTTTTCCCTTTGTTTAGCTAGTGGGCCCCGCCACTATAGGGTATAGAGTAGGCACTGTACTACTTTAAATATAGAGTGAGAAAAAAGGTAGAGTATCGTTTTAGAGTACCAAGTGCAGTAGTTTTTACTCTATATTCATACTCTAAAGCTTTAAAGTATCGTTTTACCGTACCCACTCCCGGTATTAGGGCTCGGCACAGAAAGAGCGTGGGAAAGAGAGAGAGCAGTCGGTCGGTGGGTGAGCCGCCACAGCCTCATTCCTCTCTCTCCCTACGTGGAGTACCTCCGTCCCTAAATAATTGGGGTCGTCGGTGTTCATGCCATAAATTTAACTCGATTTGTAAAAAATACATATAATATCTATATCTCAAAATAAATTTATTGAAAACTAGATTCAAATATCTTACCAATAATACTAATTATGTATTATAAATATTAATATTTTTTAATATATATTTAGTTATAGTTGTTTATCGAAAAGCGAAAACGATAGATATTCGGAGACAGAGGGAGTATATGAAAATGAAAACCTGTGTCTCTTTCCAAAATCTCCATCTGCATGAACGTGTGGGTGCGACCTGCCTGCTGATCAGCGTTGGTACAGTGCAGCACATTTAAGTGTGTTTCATTAAAAGCAACTTACCTCCCTTGTGCCCCGGCTGCCTGCCAAAACACCCTCTTCATGCATGTGAGCATGTACTAGTACTAACAGCTAACAGTAGTATGCATGCATGTGATCAGGCCACCAGCAGTAGCAAGCACTCAACCCATGCAGAATGATGCAGCAGTAGCACAGCACCACCGGCCGGCGGCACCGTCCTCCTCTCGTCGACTCGGCGCCTGCTGCCTGCACGAGGGGTCGCCGTCCCACTCCCACATGGCCGCCCTACACAGGCTACACTACGTAGTGCCCTGTCCTCGTGTGCACTCCATGTCTCCATCGCAGGATTTTGGTCCAGTTTCACCAGGCAGGCAGACACAGGCACTACTGCAGATACTCCCGCCATGTTGGTAAAAGAAGTCGTTTTGAATAAGGTTTGGGTCAAACATTGAGAATATAAATCATGAATAACTTTTAAGTTGTTGAGTTTGAAAATGTGAAAACAACGTGAATAGATTTGTCTTGAAATATACTTTCATAAAAGTATACATATATCACTTTTGAATAAATATTTTTATAGAAAAATGAAGTCAAAGTTATGCTTTAGAGACCGTGTCGTTGTCTAAAACGACTTCTTTTACCAACATAGAGGGAGTACGACAATTAACCAAGCAAATTACTGTATGGCTCATCGTCTCATCGATGACACGGGCTGCATCTTTGCACCTGTCCTTATCTACTCTTTTGTCTTAATCACCATGCAAACTCAGCTCAGTTGTGTCCGTGTGCGTGCTTGGGCTGGACCCCCCGCCCGGCGCCCCGGCCTCCTCTCTCACAGTACTAGCCACTACTACTTGATGACAGGCAGGTGGTGGTCCACGCACACAACTAGGGTCTTGTTTAGTTACTCTCAAAATTTTAAGTTTTTTCACTCTCTCTTCGTCACATCAATTTTTAGCTGCTTGCATGGAGTATTAAATATAGATAAAAAAATAACTAATTACACAGTTTAGTTGGAAATCACGAGATGAATCTTTTGAGCCTAGTTGGTCCACGATTGGACAATATTTATCAAATAAGACGAAAATAGTACTATTCATTGGGTTCAAATTTTTCTCAATCTAAACATGGCCTAGATGTGCCCAGGTTTTGCTTTGTGTGCGTTTTCGGTTTTAGTAGGAGTACACGTCTCTTTTTATCTTGGACCATGTTTAGTTTTTTGAAAAAAATTAGAAAGGTATTGTAGCACTTTTTATTTGTATTTGACAAACTTTATCCAATCATAGATTAACTAGCCTCAAAAGATTCGTCTCGACATTACAGACAAACTGTACAATTAGTTATTTTTTACCTATATTTAATGATCCGTATATGTACCGGCATATGTGATGTGACGGGGAAACCTTAAAAACTTTTTATATTTTGGAGTGAACTCGAAGGCCTTGTAATGGCTACAAATAAATAGTATTCGGCAGACATGGTTGCATTTACTGAGGGAACAGTACAGATTGCAGAGTCAGCCGGGTACTACTAGAGGGGACTCAGGGTTAAAAAAACCGGTCGGTTTACCGCGGTAAACCGCGGTAACCGCCCTAACCGGACCGGTCCGGTTCCGGTCCGGTCCGGTTAGGTATTTTCCAAATTCAAATTTAAAATTTGAAAAAAAAATGCTGAAAAAATTCCTAAAAATAGTTCATGATTTATAGAAGCCAATGGTGTAAAAATTTTTCAAATTGGAGTTCGTTTAGTATTTATTTATACGTATAGAAGTTTGAAAAAAAGAAAAAAATCCCGGTCCCGGCTCGTTAAGGCCCCCAAATTCAAATTTAAAATTTGAAAAAAAAAACAAAAAATGCTGAAAAAATTCCTAAAAATAGTTCATGATTTATAGAAGCCAATGGTGTAAAATTTTTTCAAATTTGAGTTTGTTTAGTATTTATTTATACGTATAGAAGTTTGAAAAAAAAAGAAAAAAAATTCCAAACTCAAACCGAGCGGTAAACCGGTCAAACCGGCCGGTTACCGCTCCAAACCGGCCGGTTTACCGACCGGAAACCGAACCGAAGAACATTTAAATTCAAATTTGAATTCGGCCGGTTACCGACCGGTTTACCGGTAAACCGACCGGTAAACCGCTACCGCCGGCCGGCGGTTACCGGAAACCGGTCGGTAAAAAAAACCCTGGAGGGGAGTACGTACATCGACGTCTGATCTCACTGGTGTGATGTGAACTCAGGCACAGCTACGACGACCCGACGACCACATCTTCAGCCTAGAAGTACGTAGTACTAGTACTGTAGTACAGAGTCTACACTGAGCTGATCATACACGGGTGACTGGAAGAGCAACCGTCCAACCGAGCAAGTTAAACGCGACCGTGATTTTCATTTCAGCTCCCAAGCAAGTCCCAAGTCTTGGCAACATCCGATCAGCATCACCGTTCACCAACAAAGACGGCCTGGAAAATGATACTACTGTAGTACGGTGTTGCATTGCATGCATTTATTTCCTCCTGCTCGATCAGTGCATATTTTATGATTTTATTTTATCCTCCTCGCATGCATGTTTCCAAGCACGAAGCTAGCATAGAATAGGCAATGCCCATGCAACGCAAAGGCAGGGCTTGCACTTTGCTGCATGCCGATCGACATGGCATTGGCATGGCATGGCATGGGCGCATGGCAACGCATGCATGCCGTCCCCATGCAGCAACAGACATGCTTGAAGAAGAAGGTCAGACAGAGCTGGGCAGGGAGGAATCAATGGAGGTTGCACCGAAATGTGCATTGCCAAAGACAGCCCTAACTGCTGCGACCGGGCGCTGAGCAAAACGGCATGGGTTGGTGTCGAGTCGTGCGTGTGGGACTGTGGCCTCTCCAGTGGGCCGGCCTCCCCCAAAGGCGCGACACGCCAGGACTGTGCAGGCATGCCTCCACATTCCCCACCCCTGACATGGCAGCCCCATCAGCCATCCCCGATTAAACCTACCTCCTCTCACGAGAGAGATAGAGAGGGAGAAAGAAAGAAGCAGGCAGGCACAGGCACGCAGGGGCAGAGGCAATGCAGGCCTCGTTTAGTTATCAGAGTCGGGGGTGGCCGATTCGGCACAGTGCCACCCCTGACACTGTAGCACTTTTGTTTTTAGTGGTAATAATTGTCCAAATTTTGATTAATTAGGCTTAAAATGTTCGTCTCGTAAAGTACAACAAAACTATGCAATTAGTTTTTGATTTCATCTACATTTATAGCCTGTTTGGTTACCTGTTTCTCGCTGGCCCTGGCTCACGGGGTGCAGAGGAGCTGCGTTTGGTTGGCTGGACGAGCGCCTCAGCCTGGCCAGCGGCATGCAAACAGCGCCGCCGAGCCTGGCTGCCAGGAAACGAGTTTCGTTTTCGTTTCTTGGGAGCCTGGCTCCAGCGGGCATGAGCGCGGATGCATCGTGGCTCGACTGAGAGACGGTGAGCGCGGAGAACGGGCAAGCAAACAACTGCTCTCTGGATCCTTGTTCTGCGGAGCAAGACAACCAAACACCAGTGCCCTGCACGTTTAGAGCCTGGCCAGCGGCAGCCTGGATGCCAGATGCGATGCAGGCTAGCCAGAGAAGAGAACTAAACAGGCTATTAGTACTCCATATATATGCTGACATTTTGATGTGATGGGGAATCTTCTTTTTGCATAGTGGAATTTGGGGGTGAATTTTGGAATCTAAACAAGGCCGCAGCCTTGAATGCAAAGTTGCTCGAGGGTGTGTTTAGTTGACTGGTGTAATTTTTTTTTACGTTGGAAGAGGTTTCATGGGATGTCGGAAGAGGTTTTTATAAAAAAAAAATTAATTACGGAACTCGCCTGTAAACTGCGAGACGAATCTAATGAGCCTAATTAATCCATCATTAGAGCATATGTTACTGTAGCAGTTTAGTGTCTAATCACGGCCTAATTAGGCTCATTAGATTCGTTTCGCAATTTACAAGCAAACTGTACAATTAGTTTTTTATTTCGTCTATATTTAATTCTCCATGTAAGCGCCGCAACTATTTAATGTGATACTTTTGGAATTTTGAACTTTTCCCTCGGACTGCCATGGTTCCCTGCTTGGTAGCCATAGCTGCAGTGACTAGGCTGAGAACAGCTACCCCGCTTTGCTGAGCTTCCCATTGTGCACCGGTGCTCCATCTTTTGCTTTGCACTTTCTTTTTAATTTCCCTCACATTCCATCTCGCTTTCATCTTCTCCCCTTGGATTTTAGTACTGCTACAGTAGCTTACTACCTTTGCATGCAAACAAGATTGGAAAGACAGCAAAGCGAAGGGATCCCTAGCTAGATTGTGAACACTAGTACTTGCTACTAGTACGCCACTACATTGTGTTCTGTTCTGCCAAGCAAGCACGACCACCAGCACACTACCTGCACTGATAGACCTCTATATTCATCCTTTATACGTCGTAGTCAGTAAGATTCTCTTCTCTGTACTCAATTCTCTCGCACTCATCCATCCTCTATATCATCCTCTATCCACTCTATCCACTGTAGGACCCACTTGTCACTTTATCTAAATATATCCATGTGTGATCTAGTTTTGAAGGATTTATTGAGACGAATTTAATGGTGAAATTGAAATTTAATTTGGATTTTTGGTTTGTGAGTTATAGCATTTTTTCCATTGTTTAGCTAGTGGGGCCCGCGACTATAGAGTATAGAGTAAGCACAGTACCACTCTAAATATAGAGTGAGAGAAATGATAGAGTATCGTTTTAGAGTACCCAGTGCAGCAGTTTTTACTCTATATTCACACTCTAAAGCTTTAGAGTATTTTTTTAGAGTACCCACTGCGGGTAGTCTCATGGACCTCTATATCCATCCTCTATACGTCCTAGTCAGCAAGATTCTCTCCTCTATACTCAATTCTCCCGCACCCATCCATCCTATATATCATCCTCTATACACTCTATCTACTGTGGGACCCACTTGTCACTTTATCTAAATATATCCATGTGTGATCTAGTTTTGAAGGATTTATTAAGACGAATTTAATGGTGCAATTGAAATATAATTTGAATTTTTGGTTTGTGAGTTAAAGCATTTTTCCCTTTGTTTAGCTAGTGGGGCCCGCCACTATAGAGTATAGAGTAAGCACTGTACTACTCTAAATATGGAGTGAGAGAAATGATAGAGTATCGTTTTAGAGTATCCAATGCATTAATTTTTACTCTATATTCGTACTCTAAATCTTTAGAGTATCGTTTTAGAGTGCCACTGGTAGTCTAAACTCCGCCTAGTTAAACGTTAATGGCTGATGGCTCTGCATCAAAGATTCCAAAGCTGATTTGATGTCAGTTTCATTCTGTCCACTACCCCGGAGTACAGTATTCTCATGCAGACCTGCTGCACAGTCAACCATTCAAACCTGTCTCTGTGCTCTGAGCACTGCACCGCCCAATAATAACAGCATTGATCCTTCTGCACATTTAAAATAAAACAAAATACCTTTTTCCAGATAGCAACTGTCTTCTTTCCGTCTTTATATATTTTTTTGAAAAAGAGTGACAGTAACCGTTGGTACTATTCACCCCACTGATTTAGGAGAAAACGTGAAAGGCGGCCAAAAAAAAAACCCTGCTCAGCAAAAATAAAATGCAATACTCCATCCTAAAGTAAATGTATCCCAGGACATACATCTAGATAAGTGTGTGTCCAAATACATAACTAGATAAAATTAAACATCTTGAGTGTCTTGTTGCAGCCTAAACGGCTATATATTTATGCCATTGTAGTTACTAGGAGCGGAGTCTAGGACCTGCAATCCATTTTTTATATGATATAAAAGAAAGAATTTGTACAAAAAATACAATAAGATTAAATTTTGAGAACCAGAATATAGATTCATGACGATGTTAAAAAGGGACGCAACAAGAGTTGATATAACTTAAACTATATTTTCAACTAAAACGTATTAAAACCCCTAGAGAGCTGCAATGCAAAGGATGAAAACACATATAGTCATTGGTAAGTTTATGACAACTTTATAGAGGTTACAAACCATATAAATACGTATTGTGTTAGGAAATCAACAAATAGATAGAGTAAAGATAATAACTAATTTTGACTAATTGTGTATACTTATTTACCAACTATGAAATTTTTATGATTTTAGGTTGGGCTAAAGCACGAGTTGATGGGCTATTATAGTTACTGAACGAACATGACTCATTAGTGGGCTAAATTCTTTGTAGTACGGGTAGTGGGCTGTAGTGGACCAAAGAAAGAAAATAAAGAAACCAAACCGTCTAGAGCAAAGGGTTGGCCGCTCGGCGACCTTGGCCACGCGGTCACATTTGCCATACAATCCAGGAGTCAAAACATCACATGTATACTATCTCAACATCAGAAAATATATCGTAGAACACCACATATATATAGTACCTGAACATCGTAAAAAACATCATAGAACATCACACATATACTACATGAACATCGCAAAAATAAATCATAGAACATAATAGGTGTACTACGTGAATATCACAAAAAATACATCATACAACATCCTGAAAATGAATAAAATAAATAACTAAATGAATTAGTTATATAAAATGAATAAATAAAATAAAATAAAACACCACAAGGAACAGAAAATAGAAAGAAAAGAAATAAAAAAGAAAAGGAAGAAAATCATATACATCTCATGAAATATCAGAGAATAGAAATAAAACAAGAATTGAAAAAAAATATCTATTAATTCGAATGAAATATAGATAAGAAGTAAATACGTAAAAAAGAATGAAAATAAAAAATCTACTGAAAGTAGAAAATAAAAGAGAAATAAAAAATGGAATAAAAGAAGAATTAAAAAATAAAACAGAAAGAAAAAATAGAATAGAAGAAATAATTACTAAGATTGAATGATAAAATAAGGAAAGAGAAGATAACGAAATTAAAATGTAGTAAAGATCAGTGAAAAAAAGGAAAAAGAAAAAATAGAAAGCAAACGATGTCAAATCAAAAAGAAAAAAAGAGAAAGCTACGTAACGTTCCTGCCTGCTACGAGCCGCGAGTCGTGGCCACGGCGCTGCGGGGTAGTACATGGGCCGCGCACTCGTGCTGCCCACTGAGCCATCTTGGGCCAGATTAAACACTAAGAAATAAAAAAATAAACAGGAGATGGGTGGGGGGGGGGGGGGGGGGGGGGGGGGGTAGGGTTCTCGACGGACGGATTATCCGACTGGTGGGCAGCGATGGTTTGCGCCTCACAGGCTTACAGCGTCTCCAGGGTACCTAAACCCACTATATATAGAGAGAGAGAGCAAAGTTCAAGAAGACGCTAGGCGATATCTAGGCGATGACCCACAGCCTAGAGGCTAGGCGTTTTAAGGCGTTTTTCTAGGCGTTTTAATGTTTTAATTTTTAATTAATACACATACATATATTACCTTAGATTATCTTAAATAAAAGAAGAAATGGGAGAACTATGGATCCAAAGTTAGAAGAAAGGCCCATCAAAACAGCCCAGCCCAACTTATCCATGCACCTCCCAACCCCTTCCATCCTTTTCTCAAAAAAGAAAAAAAAGCCTTCCATCCGCATGAACCACTCCGCCCTTCTCCGTCGCCGCCCGACTCTATCCCTTCCTTCCTTCTCCAGCGCGGCCAGCCTCCTCCCTTCCGCCGCACACGCCTGCGCACGCATGTTCCTGCCGCCGCACGCCCGCATCCGAAGCTCCTCCCCCACCGTCGCCCGACGTCCGCGCCCGCAGCCCGCCTTCCAGCCGCACCCGCACAAGTCGCGCGTCTCTTCCAGCCGCGAGCCGCCCGCCTCTTCCTTCCTACCGCCGCCAGATCCACCACCGCCGGCCTCCTCCTTGCCGCCTCCACCACCGCCCGCCTCTTCCCAGCCGCGCCTGCCACCTCCACCGTCGCCTCCTCCTTCTTCTCCTCCTCCGCCGCCCGATGTCCCTGCCTCCTCCGCTGCCGGCGCTCTCTGCTGCGCCTCGTCCCCGGGTCGCTGGATCTGCACGTGGGGACACCGGGGCGCCGCGGTACCCCCTCCACCTCCCCCACCGGCGCCGCCAACGAGCTGTCGCCGCCTAGGGGTCCGCCTACCCCCATAGGCCAGGCGGACACCCTCCGACTAGCGCCTAGTCGCGCCTAGGCGCGCCTAAGGCGTCGCCTTTTTTAACCTTGAGAGAGAGAGAGAGATAGTGGAGGTCAAAAAATACACTTCAGCAGGCTAACTATTAGACTACATATTTTTATTGATCTAACAAATTTCTTCTCTCACTACCTACATCTATTGAGCCAATAAATCATCCTACCTATTTTTTCCTTCCTCTCTTTCCTCTCGCGCGCACTCGGAACCGCTCAGCGACGCCGCCTGCAGGCTTCCTCCCTGTCGCTCGGCCCTCCCCAGCGGTGGACCTTCGCGGCGGCGGACCTCCCCAGCGCTGCTCCCCGGCGGTTTCCCGGCGGCGCTCCTCGACAGCTTCCCCAGCAGCCCTCCCTGGTGGCTTCCCGACAGATCTCCTTAGTAGCCCTACCTGGCCATGGCGCGGCTCTGCTCTGGTCACCGGTGTGGCAGGCTGCCTTCCCCGGTGGCGCCCTCATCCAACGCGGCTCTCTGCTCCGGCCATGGCAATTCCCGGCTTCCCGGCCGGGCACGGCTCCCCGGCAACGCTCCAACAATCCCACCAACGCTCCGGCAACTCCCCTCCCTGGTGGCAATCTGTTGATGGCCGAGCTCGTCGATGCCTACAAAGAAGAAGAGGATGACACATGGGTCCCACATGTCATCGACTGCTAGAATGAATTTATGAGCCATGTTTTAGGCAGTACTGTTGGAGTTGGGAGCAAAATATAGGTAGTATAAAAATGAGTGGCTACCTAAATAGAGAAATATGTAGTGTGTTTTAGGTAGTACTCCTGGAGACGCTCCTATGGGACTGAACTGCTGCCTTTAAGTTTTCTACTTCTAAAAATAAAAGATTTGTAACTCTATGCCTCTATGTAGTGGCTGCTTTAGAAAATGGTCAAATTAAACTCATATTGCTCAACTAAATTCCTGGTGGATGTTCAGTATTTCGTTTATATATGTCGAGAATACGCTTATACGCACAATACAAAGACTACTACGTGTATATGTCCAGACGAACGGTCGCGCCTGCAACCCGTTCCCTATCGCGATGCACGCAACTCCTTCTATCCCGCACCCATCCCGCTCCGGAGGCGGCATCCATCCGGACGGAACTCCCACTCGCCCTACGCCCATCTCGCTCAGGTCAAGCTTCAACTGCCATGGCGAGATGGGGGAAGGGAAGGGAGGTGAGGGAAAGGGGAGAGGGCGAGGCGCGCCACGCAAGGAAGGCGCGAGGTAGAAGCCGAATCCCTGCGGTAGGCCCCTCCACTAGCTACCGGCGCTATTGTAGCATGTGTAACACCTTATCCACATTTGAAATGTCTAGATGAAACATATGCAACAGACGTCTGAAGGCGGATGAAACACATGACACATATGTGTATGCCATTGCAACATGTGCAACACAAGATCAACTTTTAAAACATCTAGATGAAAATTTGAAACAAACATGTAAAACACATGAAACAATTGAAATATAGGCTTGCAACATGCGTATATTGTCATTGCAACATATGCAACAACTCAATCTACTTTTGCAACATTCAGATGAAACATTTGAAACATAAATCGAAAACGCCTGAAAAACTTGAAAACATATGCAACATCCAAATCTACTTTTGCAACGTCCAAATAAAACACTTGGAAACAAAAAGTCCGAAACGTCTGAAACATTTGAAACACAGCATCGCTGGTGGTCACGGCCTACCTGGAGGGGAACTGCGATAGCCTGCAAGCTCGGGTCAGGGGGACGTCAACAGCCCAGCGTACACCTAGATGCAGGTGCAGACCTCCCCTTCTTGCCGACGGCGCGAGGTGGATGGAGGCGCAGGCGCAGGCCTCCCCCAAGCATAGCCGCAGGCATAGGCCTCCCTGCCTACCCTTTCGTGACGGGCGAGGTGAATGGGGCGCGAGAGAAGGAGCGTGGAGCAGCACGTGACGAGGGTGGATGCGGCGCCACCACGCTAGAGAAGGCCATGACAAGCATCCTCGGGCCGAAGAAGGGAGCAGGGCTGTCTTTTTTTAGAGAAGCGGACTGATGAGCGGTGCTAGATAAAGCAGAGTGCGGGCGCACAGCATCCGGACAGATGGATGCCTGCGTCATATCATTATTGTTACGTAAACGGAACAATCGACTAATTAAGATAGGTGCCTCTTTGGGTTTCAAGAATACTCCGTTTAATCGTTCCTATTTGACATAACTATTTTTTGTTGTTGTTGTTGTTGTTGATAATCGGCGTAACAGATTAACGTGGTTACTTGGAATCTTCTTGGATTGACTCTGAATTATCATCTGGAGACTTAATTATCACGCTCAAGCTCTAGTAATTGTGCCATGTATATCAACTTGAGAAGTGGTGTGTGTTGGTGTACATGTAAAGGAGTGATGTCCTTATTACCAAGTGGCTTCCTTGGCCAATTCTGCATTAGGAGGACCTGTTCCCTCAACCTTGATGCACCCTATACTTGGCGCGGACAACTCGCCGCCTGGCTTCTGCTACGCTGCCGACACCTACACCTCAAGCTACGCACGTCGGCCATGGTTGCCACGCTGTATAAGAGCATGATGATAGTGTTGTAGTACGTGCAGGGGCGGATTCACCAGTATGGCCAGCCCTGGCGGCCGCCATACCTCCCCGCCGGCGAGCTCCCCATGGACCTGGCAGTCATGACCGACCACCTCTACGATTGTTTCTCTGTTCGTTCTTTTTGTGAGTACAGACTGACGGAGGAAGCAGACGAGCGTTGTGCGGAAGTGAACGCCGAAGAGGTACCACAGTTGGGTCTATTGGGCTGCGTCCGTGTGAAGTGTGATGGAAGGCCCACGCCGAAGGTGCGTATCTGACGCTCGGCGATCCAATTTCTCGTGATCTCGTCTCATCGTGTGCCATCCGTCCGCCCGGTTTCTTTCGTGCAATGCTTCCACCATCCAAGGCTACAGGCGATAGGCATCCCACCCATGAGTTACCAATCCTGAATGTCTGAATCACTTTATCCTGATCGTTCCACCACGATTACAAACTGACGAAAACTCGTCTGGATGGCTGGAGTGCTAGACACTCCCACTACTAGGCTAAGCAGTGTAACAGAAAACAAATATTTGTCTCAATGATCCAATGATTATATTCTACATCTAGCGTATCCTTTTCATCACACACAAAAAAGAAAAGAAAGAATGCCACAATCTTATATTGTTATAAGTCTGGAGGCTTCTCTTTTTCTCTAACGATTTATTTAATCTCTTATACTCCTACGTTCCTATGCAGTAAATCCCATTGCTTTATTTTAGTTAACTTATTGTTATTTTTTTTTGAAGAAAATAGTCCGCCATAGGTCAATTTTAGTCCTGGATCCGCCACTGAGTACGTGGTATTCGTCGGGGGCTGTGCGTGCGTCACTCACGGACGACGACATGCCACTCTACCTAGCTTTTGCGACCGGCAGCGGCACAACCGCACAGGCACAACCGCACAAGCCAGGGGCGGATTCACCAGTATGGCCAGCCCTGGCGGCCGCCATACCTCCCCGCCGGCGAGCTCCCCATGGACCTGGCAGTCATGACCGACCACCTCTACGATTGTTTCTCTGTTCGTTCTTTTTGTGAGTACAGACTGACGGAGGAAGCAGACGAGCGTTGTGCGGAAGTGAACGCCGAAGAGGTACCACAGTTGGGTCTATTGGGCTGCGTCCGTGTGAAGTGTGATGGAAGGCCCACGCCGAAGGTGCGTATCTGACGCTCGGCGATCCAATTTCTCGTGATCTCGTCTCATCGTGTGCCATCCGTCCGCCCGGTTTCTTTCGTGCAATGCTTCCACCATCCAAGGCTACAGGCGATAGGCATCCCACCCATGAGTTACCAATCCTGAATGTCTGAATCACTTTATCCTGATCGTTCCACCACGATTACAAACTGACGAAAACTCGTCTGGATGGCTGGAGTGCTAGACACTCCCACTACTAGGCTAAGCAGTGTAACAGAAAACAAATATTTGTCTCAATGATCCAATGATTATATTCTACATCTAGCGTATCCTTTTTATCACACACAAAAAAGAAAAGAAAGAATGCCACAATCTTATATTGTTATAAGTCTGGAGGCTTCTCTTTTTCTCTAACGATTTATTTAATCTCTTATACTCCTACGTTCCTATGCAGTAAATCCCATTGCTTTATTTTAGTTAACTTATTGTTATTTTTTTTGAAGAAAATAGTCCGCCATAGGTCAATTTTAGTCCTGGATCCGCCACTGGCACAAGCCTTGTCTTGGTTGTGCACGTCCTCGCCACAGGCGTGTCCGCGGATATGCTCGCCATCTCCGGCCCTGCATCAGGGATCTCCTTGCTCACACCAACGCCGCGCTACCAAGAAAGACGGAGCGCACCACCAAAGGGAAATAGGCCGTCAGCCCGTCACTGTCGAGGGAGGCCGCCACTGTCCGCGGACGTTTCCACCTTGCCGGACTAGCACGTTTCTACTACCGTGTCCACCAAAGGAGTAGTAGAGGATTCCGATCACTATACGGTCGCACCCGTGTCCCCCGCGCGGTGCACTGGATACCCCAGCCGGCGTCGCATCGCGTCGTGTCCGGCCGTCCCGATACCCCGGCCGGCGTCGCGTCGCGTCGTGTCCGGCCGCCCCTCTCTCCCCAAATTCGCACCCATCCATCAGACCGTCACCGCGCCACCCACCAACCATCACCCATCCATCAGACCATCACGATCACGTACCCCACGTCACATCCTATCTACTGCTAGTACCTGTACAGCATGTGAAAAGAAAGAGGCGAGAGCCAGCAGATGACCACGACAGACGACGACCGAGACGACCCCTTCGTTCCTCCTTTCTTGCATGGAGTGACAGGAGGGGTCACAGGTCGGTACTGCCGGTGCACTAGTGCAGTGCATGCTCGTGCTCAACATGAACATGAGATTGTGAGCTTCCGTGGGCCTTCAAATGCATGGCGATTGTGAGCTTCCGTGGGCCTTCAAATGCATGGCCGGTTGGGCACCGCTCAGGTACCGCTGTCAACTGGTGCTGACTTCTACTCTTCTGGGCTCTGGCAGCAGAATCCTGTCACGAGGTCAGTCGGTCACTCATCCACTCGCCGGTCGCCGCTCTGTATTGCACTTGCACCAAGCAAAGTCTGAGAAGAAAGAAAGAGACATGGCGTGTTGTGGCAGGCTGTAAGCTTTGCCTAGCCTTGCCAGTGCTAGAATTTACATGGTTTGCCAGTGCTAGAATTTACATGGCCTAGACACTCCATCACAACCATCCCTCGCTAGAATGGATCAGCAGGCCAGTCGAGCAGAAAAGAAAACGAAGGAACCCTACGCCAAAGGAAAAGGTGTTTGCTCGTGATCTTTGATGAAATCTCTACCCGATTCAGTCAAAAATCGATTCAGACAGATGGGTCACTCCAAGTGGATCAACCAAGGCCATGTTTAGTTGGCCGAATTTGGCAGCGCCAAATTCACTGTTTGGCACTGTAGTGTACTGTAACATTTGTTTGTATTTGGTAATAATTGTCCAACCATTGACTAATTAGGCTTAAAACGTTCGTCTCGTAAAGTACAACCAAACTGGCAATTAGTTTTTTGATTTCGTCTACATTTAGTATTTCATACATATACCGTAAGTTTGATGTGATGGGGAATCTTCTTTTTGCATAGTATTAAATTCAGGAGTTCGGGAGTAACTAAACAAGGCCCAAATATTTTTGCAGCATCTTCGGAAGATTATTTGATCCGTTGTACTTTAAGTTGCGAATGTTGTAGGAATTGCCTATTCATCCCCTCCCTCCCTCAAGGCAACGTCTCGGTCCTTTTGTTCGAAAGAACAAGAGCATATAAATATATCAATTGAGCTACTCTCATATTATTAGCTCAGTCCCATGTAGTTAGCTTTCGTAACAATATCAGAAATCTCTTTTACTATGAGCAATTTGAGTAGGCGCATGTCCAACCCGAGTGATGATTATTTGCATGCACTTGAGACGGTTTTGTGCTACTCAAAGGTACAATGAGAGATTCATTATTTAAGACACCTAACTGTGTCTGAAGGTTATAGTGATTCGAACTGGATATCTGATGTTGATGAGTTTTATATCATAAGTGGATATGTGTCTACTTTTGGTGGCGGTGCTTCGAACTGGATATCTGATGTTGATGAGTTTTATATCATAAGTGGATATGTGTCTACTTTTGGTGGCGGTGCAGTTTCATGGAGATCTTTCACTTTTCTTGGTGGTGGTGCAGTTTCTTGAAGGTCTTATGAATAGACCATTTTGACGAGGTCAACCATGAAACCAAAACTTTTTTTTTGCTTTGTGAGCCCTTTATGGACTTGAATGTGGTTGAAAAACAAATATTGGGTATCCTTATGAACATGACAAGAAAGCGGTTGTTCTCAAAGTGAACGTGCTAAGGATTGCTTGAAGTATGTCATGAAACTCCGAAGTGAAAGTTGTGACTTATGAACTGGTGAATCATGTGATAGGAAATATATCGAGGGAGATACCTTTAGAAAAATCAAGGAGATACTTTAGAAAAGGGCTACACAAAATTTGATAGAAAATATATCGAAGGGGATGGGTATGAGCCCCGTATGAGTTTCACCATAGTAATATTCCAACTTTTTTTATTGGAGATCCCTTGACTAGGACGTGGGAAGGTCAAGTTGTTGGTTAAAATAGGAGAGTAATCTACAACCCACTCTAAGTAAAGATGTAATACTCTCATAGTTGTAAGGCAAGTTGACGACATGCATTAATGTGTTTATATTGGCTTTAACAAACAAAGATGCTATCATACAGAGCATTTTTGGAAGAACACAACAGTATGAGTCTGGCTGTTAAACATTGTGGTCTGCGAGACTTGAGTGACTTTATATAGTAACCTCATAAAGAGACCAGAGAGTATGACGAATGTGCTACAATGGCTTGAGCCAAGGGGGCCCGCTCTCCCCCTATCTTTTTCGGTGACGTTTGGATGGGTGGGGATGGGGATTGGGATTGGGATAAGACAAGGAGATATTATATCATATCCATCCGTTCTCTATACCTCATTTAATCTTAGCCATCATTCATTTCCCTGTCCCTATCTCACCCCCTATATCCTAATATCCAAACGACACGTTATTATGGTTGTCGATGTCCTTCTTTGCTCATGCGGCACCAATGTCCCAAAAGCACTATTTCACACCCTATCATTGATGATCTCCCCATTCCCCATCCTACAATACATAGATGATACCCTTTTCTCCTCCTTACTTCAACATTTCATTTGGTTAAGGACACCCTTGATGCTTTTGCCAATGCCACTGGTCTAGCAACCAATTACCACAAAACTTCTTTTCCTCCCATTAATGTACCTCCTAGCTTTGTTGATCGGTGATCGCATGGTGAGCATTCTTCATGCTCTGGTTGGCTCCTTTCCGTAGGCTTACCTTGGGCTCCCCCCTACAGACGCACAAGATCATTTTCGTTGACTGCCACCCTCTCATTCCTAGTTGTGACAAATACCTTGCTAGATCATGTGCCACTTTACTCAATTGCACTGGGAGGCTTATTATCTCCTCCGTTCCTTAGTTCTCCCCCCTCCACTACATAGTGGCCATCAAACTACCCAAGGGTGTTATTAATGCTATTGACCGTAGGTGTCATGCTTTCTTTTGGATTAGGGAGGATACTTGCCATGAATACTAGTGGCTTGGGCCTCAAAGATCTCGTTATTAAGGCCTCGTTGCCTGGGGACGAATTTGTGCCCTAAGAACACTAGTGGCTTCTGGCTTCTGGCTTGGGCCTAAAGGTCTAAAGGATCTCGAGACCCAAAACATGTTCATACTCATGAGATTTGTTGGTAAACTCTTCTCGAACGATCTCCCCCTTGGAAGCATTGGATTCTTGGGGAGGTCGATGAACATGGCCTCACCGCCCACATATCCTCTTTCCTACCTTTTACTCGTCATAAATGATGACCTTAACTCTTATCGTGCTCTTGCCAACATCTCCATAGGGAACGGGGCAACAACCGCCTTTTGGGTTGATACTTGGTTGGGTTCTGAAACTCTAGTCACTTCCTATATTGCTCTTTTCTCCCACAACAATTGGCATAATGTTTCAGTTCAATATGTTTTTTAGAATGAGATGGAATTGCACCTTAGGTTGCAATCGCCTAGTGTGACCTGACTCTTTTACTTTCAAACCTCTAGTAGGTATAATTGTGTCAGGCGCCCCATGTTAGATGCATGTATTCTAACGACAAGGACTATGGCACGAAAGATGCTTACTCATTGCTTATTTCGGCTCACGATGAGGATCTTGACAGTTCCAAACCAGGTGGAGATCTTTGGGTAGCTATTTTCCAAAGATTGTCCGAGTACTCGAGCTAACCTCTTCCACAAGCATGTCGTCGATGGAGAGGCTGTCAGCGGTGCGGTGCCACTACTAAAATTAGGGCTCGCCATTTCTTCAAGTGCCCTGAAAGCTTGACATTCTAAGACACTCCGGCTTGAAAATCTTGTCTAAGCACAAGCAGGCGAACTCTAGACTTTGCCCGATCTTCTTGACGTCCCACCTGCTAGGTGGCACTCAACGACGCTCATGATTCTCTGGAGAATCTAGGAAGCAAGAAATAATTTCACCTTTCGGCATGAACTGTTTGTTGTTCGCTGCATACTTTCGATTGTTTGTTGTGATCTAGACATTTGGATTCACCATTTTGTAAACCCGCTTCACAAGATCGCAATGTAATTCTCCAAACTCCTCCCCTTTATAGCTCTTGCTATCTCGCTTTTTTGAATGAAATATTTGGGTGAGGACCCTCTCCCCCTCCTAGTTGCATTAAGAAGACAAACATGCCCTACATGCAGGGTAGACTATTAGCTGTCAGGGACTAGTTAGACTTCGAGTGAAACCAAGTTTTTTTTAACATCAGTGAAACCAAGTTAACTGGAATGGGTTTGGGAACTATGTCAAAATAACCGCATGTCTCATTTTCCGAGAAGTCATTTTTTTAAATGAATAAATTTAGAGAAAATATTGTCAACATTTGTATCTCCTTATATTATACAAATACTCTATTATTAATCTAATGCTACTTACCATGAATAATAAATATTAGTATATTTGAATATATATTCTATTGAACTTTAAAAAGTTTTCTTTAAAAAGCACGATATGTACTTACTTTGGGGTGGAGGGAGTATAGAGTATTGACACCACTGCTATATTTGGCTCTTGTTGCCATGCATGCAAACGAGCAGAGCAGGAGCTGCAGATGGATAGGTAGACACATACTGAATAAAGAGATTTGAGGTGATTTTGCTGAATGGTTTCAGTATGCGTCCAGCCGGACGGTTCAGATAGCAGAGCACGATACAGGCGATGATATCGGGATTGATTGCAGAAGCGGGTGTGTATGTGTATGTGTACTAGTCAACGTAGTCAATTCCACAAGCAATAGCGTAAGATTTTGAATACTGAGAATCTACGAGATTCAGAAAACTCAATCCACACAGGCCACCAGAAAAAAACAACGCAAATCAGTGAGATCTCAGCACCTAGGTGAGCGGTTAAATAAACATGGAATGTATTAAGCCAAGGTCATCGAGACATCCGATGGCAGCAGTAAAAAAGTAGCAATGGCAACAGAAATTGAATCCAAGCTTAAGTACAGAGGGTTATTCCCATTTGCTTGTATGTACAGGGTACGAACAAAGAGTGACTGCATGAAGGTAACTAAAACGATTCTGATAAGCTTCAGTCTACACAGCTGCAGCGTTCCCAAAAACATTGTTACCGGTTAAGCACTACAAAAGTTGTACGATTAGCCCCCTCACTGCATAATAAGCAAAATACACCAGCGTTATCATGTGAGAATAGATAGGGTATATGCATGCAATAAGCTGTCCGCTAAACATCACTGCACAAAGCACATAATGAACAAAGGTTTAATTAGACTACACAATGGAAAACTTGTTTTTGCTCAACCATTACAAAGACCTTTGCGATTTCATTATATGAAACACTGAATAGAGAAGAATTCTGAGTCAGGCAGTGAGCTTATGTTCCGATAACAAGCCAACAAAAAAAACATTGGATTGTCTAACTGTCAACCATATACAGTTCAAAGTTTAAAAACCAACTAGATATCATCTGGTATTGTAAAATCTACAACCTATTGGTATTCATGAATGCTGTCATATGATATAGGCCGGATAAGTTCACTTGGCAAAGCTTAGTAGAAATGCTGGCCTCATTTGTTGAGAGAACAGTTTAAGAGAGCAGTAAAAAGAATTATGGAATAACTGATCAAAACCTTTTCATCTGCCTTCCATTCCAGTCATAAAGATGCAGATATGAAAATGAACAATTGATGGTCAATCAAACGACTAACATGGATCGTGAATAGTATAGCAGCAATACAATTGTTATTAGACCTGCTTCACAAATTGATCATGGAAGACAAACATGAAACAATAATACTATTTGAAAAAGTAAAATCTTTAGGACTAATTGGACTACATAAACATACAGAAATACTTCATGTTATTAGTATAGCAAAAAGGTGAGTCTAGCCACATATTAAGAAAGAGTAGCCAGAAAATATAATCAGAAGGTGATCAAGGAGCACTTACCAGTAAGTTGTTGGAATCTGACTTCACAAGGTCTGATTTCATGCCAGTGGAAGCCGGTATGCCAATTTTGTGCTGACTTCCCTTGGCATGACTCAATCTGCTATCGTATGAGTTGTCCATTTGGTTCCCCATGTAGCCATAGTCTATGATTCCATGAGGTGTGTAATGATAGGGATATGGATATGGATAAGCCAAATAAGGACCATTGTAGTAAGGGACATAGGGTAACCTTTGGGGAGAGTACATTCCACCCTTGGCCATGTCCATTGAATCATAATACCTACTGTGCGGAGAGTACATTCCGCCCTTGACCATGTCCATTGAATCATAACAGTGTCCATTTTGATGCCTGCGCCGATCTTTTGGTTCAGCATTTTTAGTTTCCACTTTTATCCCGTTCAAATAATGAAACCTATCCTTTAAAACCTTGACTGTAGCTTCCTTGGAATCAAATGTGACAAAGCCAAAACCCTTTGGCTTTCTTGTGTCTCTATGAGAAATCACGACAGCGTCAGTTATCGTGCCAAACCTCTCAAAATAATCTATGAGATGGTCTTTGGTGACAATATTATCCCCCAAACCCTCCCACAAAGATCTTCAAACCAGCATTTGAATTAGCGGTAGTGCTAGTCTGTGCAGAACTTGTTTCTTGTTTCTTTTCTGCCCTCTTCACATTGACCTATGCATCACCAGCATCAATCAAATGATTTTTTAAGTCAAAATCATATATACAAAGAATTTTTCTAAAGAAGAACAAAAAAAAGAACATAGTGGAATTTGTTAAACTTTGGACCAAATTTTTTGCAAAAAAGTCACAGCAGCAGCAGCAGCAGCAGCAGCAACAACAACATAGCCTTTTGTCCCAAGTAAGTTGGGGTAGGCTAGAGATGAAACCCAAAAGAGACGAGAAATAGAGAGACACATAAAGGGACATAAAAGGCACAAGACAGAAAGAGGTCACGGTTCAGGCACGTTGATTGCCAGTCTCCAAGTACTCCTGTCCATAGCTAAATTCTTGGAGATATTCCACTCCTTCAGGTCTCTCTTAACGGACTCGTCCCAAGTTAGTTTAGGTCGACCTCTACCGCTCTTTACATTATCGGCCCGCTTTAGAACCCCACTACGCACCGGCGCCTCAGGAGGCCTCCATTGGACATGTCCAAACCATCTCAACCGATGTTGAATCAATTTCTCCTCAATTGGTGCCACCCCAACCCTATCCCGAATATCGTCGTTCCGGACTCTATCCCTCCTTGTGTGCCCACAACACCAACGCAACATACGCATCTCTGCTACACTCAAGCTTATATAAAAAAAGTCACAACACACAAGCTTATATCAGTAGATAAATGAAAACAACTGATTCAACAAACCGATCAACAAAATATTAAATAGATCAAAATAAGTTTGCATTATCCAGAAAAATATCACATTGAGCTTCTTCTTGGCAAGTCGCTGACCTGATGGGCATAGGAGTCTACTATCAGAAAGAACATGATAGATCTATAGGGAGTAGAGACAAACATCTCTATAGCCACACTTCCTACAAAATACATGAAATTATCAAGAACTATCGATTTTTATACTTGAAAATCCTGCTTCTTTTGGGTTGAAAACATGTGTCACCTCGCACATTCTCACTACACATATACAACCAACCAAAGTATAAAGTTTTGAACCGCGGACAAGCTGCAGGCTGTGCACCTCCACCCTGCAGATACCATATTGACAATGCAGAGTCCGAACTTATGGACAACGACAACCAAAACAAAGGGTGCGCCCATATAGAAGGATTTGAAATACAGTTGCTCAGCTTGCACTGGGGACAAGCAAGCAAGAACTAGTGGTTTTAGCAGAAGGATGCAATCCTCATTCACTTGCATCTTCTCTTACAAAGCTTGCTATGGATTTGAAGTGTACCGAAATTATCTAGACAGGCTTCAATTTTTCAACAGGAATTTTACATGCATAACTAAACTCAACTCGTGTTTTTTAAGCACCTCAATTTCACAGTGGTAGTGAAAGCTTCAATTTTTGAACAGGAATTTTACATACTACATAGCTAAACTCAACTCGTGTTTTTTATGGACCTCAATTTCACAATAGTAGTGAAAGGAACAATCTGATCCACGAAGCTAGGCAAATCAGTGCCACGCCACAATTCCCGTAAGCAAACTTAGATTGATCCCACACTGCCTTAATGTCTAGTAATCCCATAAGCTCTAAGCGCACAAAACACAGTGTCAACTACAGCCTGCGATTTCTTAGTACGAGTAAGAACACAGAACGTCCAAACATCGCCGCCGCCGCCGCCGCAAAGCGGTTAATTTTAAACGCCGACGATAAATTAAGGATTCAAAAAAAAACTCACCTTGCAGCTGAAAAAGGCGTCGTGCCTGTCGCTCTCCTTGGAGTCTAACGCCCTGAGCACCGCCTCCTCGTCCTCGAACTCGACGAAGCCGAACCCGCGGCCGAAGCCGTCCGGGTACGCCATCACCAGCGCTTCCACCACGTGCCCGTAGCGGGCGAAGTGGGCCCTGACCATGTCCGCAGTGAACCCCCAGCGCGGGATCCCGCCGATGAAGAGCTTCCGCGGCTCGTGATCTTTTTTCTCCATCCCGGCGAGGAGCGCTTCTGCCTGGGCCGCTGCCGGCGGGGCACGAGACGGCGAGGAGTTGGGGAGCGCGGTTTCGGTTCGGAAAGAACGGCGCGCGTGGGCGAAAGAGGCGGACAACTGAAACGCTTTGCTCTAGGGTTGGTTGGGTTTGGGCTGGCTGAGATTTAAGCGGGTGAAGGGGTGGACGCGGCCCGTGTTGGGTCAGGACTCTGCTTCCTGGGCCACTGTACATTCGACGCGCTAACGTTCGGAGCCTTGTTGGACTCGGTCGGTCTTGCGAGGGACTCCGAGGAGGCCGGGGCGGGCCTTTCTCGGGGAGTCAAGAGTCCAAGAACGCGACGATGGCGAGTGCTTTTGCCGTGTGCAGCGCGGCGCGAGTTGTGCCGAGACAGTCAAGTACAGTTGCTTTTCCTAAAAAAAAAGTACAGCTGCAGGTCTACGAGACTACAGCCAGAGTGCCAGACGCGTAAGCATATCCGCTGTTCGCTGATTTGCTGTACGAAAAAAATATTATTTGTTGACCGAAAAAGTACGGCTTATAAGCCCAGCGAATAGAACGAGAATGAATTTATTAACAAAAAAAAAATCGACTTTTTAGCTATACTATATCATTGCACCAAGTGCGTCAAAAGAATATATAAAATGCTCGTCTTTTTTGTTTTTTAGCTCTTTTTTCGAAAGATTTTCTCAAACTGTCAGACAGATTTTAGAAAATGGACCCAGGGCTTGGCGCGATCCACGCTGGCGCCAAGGTAACACAGCTTGGCGCCGTTGATGTTGGCGCCAAGCCCCCATGCCACTTGGCCGACGACGCCACGCCGAGCTGGCGCTGACGTGGCAGCACCTTGGCGCCGTCACTATTGGCGCCAAGCTTGGCGCCATCGTAATTGGCGCCAAACCTGGCGCCACAGTTCACGACGCCAAGACCCTGTTTTAAGTACCCAAATTTACCGTGAGATGGACATGTTGGAATTTGTTAAGTCTTGATATTTACTAAGGTTTAGACATATGTAAATTGACTAAGTCTGAAATTTTACCATGAGATGGACATATGCTAATTTTACCATGACTTGGATATTTAAAATTTTGGCTAAGTCTTTAAATTTACCATGAGATTAAGTCTTTAAATTTTGCTAAGTCTGGAATTTATAAATTTTGGCTAAGTCTTTAAATAACCAAGTCATGGTAAAATTTGCATATGTTCATCACATGGTAAATTTGCATATGTCCATGACTTGGATATTGCAAAATGGCTTCATGTTATGGATTTGGATATTCAAAATTTTACTTGGGGCCAAATTTTAAAGCCAAAATTTGCATAAGCCCATTTCATGATAAAATTTGCATATGCCCATCAAAATTTTACCATGAGATGGACATATGAAAATTTGTTTAAGTCTATAAATTTACCATGAGATGGGTCGTGTTGGAATTTGTTAAGTCTGAAATTTTACCATGACATTGACAAATTTGATGCTATCCCATGTTAGTTGGTATTCTAACATATTCAGGCCGCAGCAAAAATCCTGACTACCTAATTTTTACCGTGAGATGAACATACAAAGCTCTAAATTTCACTAAGTCTGGATTTTTGCTATGATTTGAACATTGACGGAATTTTTGCTATGATTCTAACTTGGACCTTAATTTTACTATAAGATGGAATTTTAAGTCACGTAAAAAGGGCTTCATGTTAAGTCATGGAATTAGGTCCAAATCATGGTAAAATTTTAAATATCCAAGTCCAAAACATGAAGCCCTTTTTCAATATCCAAGTCATGGTAAAATTTTAAATTTGTCAATGTCCAAATCACAGTAAAAATCCAGACTTAGCCATATTTCCATCCCCATCCCATAGTAAATTTAAAGACTTAGCCAAATAAATCTGGATTTTTGCTATGGCTTGAATATGTTAGAATACCAACTACCATGTGGTAGACATATGGAAAAATAGCTTTTTTAACATGACTTGGACATTTACAAATTTGAAATTTTACCATGACTTGGATATTGAGAAATGTGACAAACTCTAAAGTTTTTATAGTGACTTTCTATTTGATCACTTAGAACAACCTTGAAATACTTAGGATAAAAAATGATATACATAGTAACAAGTCTATGATGCCAGGCTTGGCGCCAATGACGATGGCGCCAAGCTTGGCGCCAATGGTGACGGCGTGTGGCAGAACCTCCTAATTGCTATGGCCCACCTGTACTTGTTATCGTCTTAAAGACTTCTAACCACTGTACAAGTGTACCACAGATCTTAAGAAGTCTGTCGGGTGTCCTCGGGAAACCCGAATCATCCACAATCTTCCGAGCAGGATCACATTACAGAGGCATCACAGTATTACAACAGTTTATATAATAAATTACATCAGAGTACAAAAGCGAAAGTCTTACATAACATAGGTTTACAAACTTGAGGTTCCAAACTTATAAAACTTAAGTTTAGTGTTACAACCATAGTAGTGGAGTAGCATTATTAACATTATTACAACACCAAACGCGATGCTCTGCCCAAGAGCCAAACATTTCTACTCGTCGTCGCTCGCCGCAAAGACAGTCATGCAACAGGGTCCAAAACACACCTGCTCATGAGACGAACCTGCAACAGGGGTTTAACAAACCCTGAGTACAAAAGTACTCAACAAGACTTAACCGACAACACTAGTTGAACGACTCAGGAATGCAGGCTTAGGGGAATCAAGGTGAGGTTCCAGCAGGAAGTCAAATTCTTTTGCATAAAAGCTACTAATGGTGAATCCTTAAGATCACGATTTTATTTCAATATTATTTATCAACAGAAAGTAAATGATTCTAATCTAGATCATGTATCGCATTCAATGTTTTTCTGATTCTCCGGCCAAAGTTCCATTTCTTATCTACGATGTTGAACAGAGAATCGAGTCTCCTTAACCGAGGAGCAGCGACGATTCGAATCGATTAGACCCAGCTGGGGATTCCTAATCACACGACATATGTAGGACTCTAACCGACATATATCAACCTTCACTCGGATCCTCCAAAACATGACCGGGTCCAGCGCCACCCGAGAGTATAGTACACCTCCAATCCAGCCCTTGGCTACGAGGGTACACACTACTCTCGCCATCTTTCCACTCCCAGTGCGTGGTTGGCCGTTCACATGTTGGCATTACCGAGGTCTTAGGCTTACCGGAGCATGTGATCAGTTGCAAAGTCTCGATGCACACAATTCGAACAACGGTACGGTCCTTAACTGACTCAGTCGGAGACACTACAGGGGGACTTCTTTCCCGATGCAAGTCCACCGACCGGTCCCAATTATCAACATTAACATTCATCAAGTAATTGTCCAACAATCCTTCAAACTTTGTTTAAAAGTTTTAAAGTTTTCTCATTAAGCAATGCTAAGCATACTAAGCATTTTTAAATCAAAACAGTAACAAGGATGGTATTGGAATATCAAGGATGATAATGCAGTAATTAGGTTATCACTCAACTCCTAGCACTTAATGCAATAGAGCCGTAATAAAAGTTAAATAAAACTTTTTAAATCACAAGGTAAGTTTAGATGTAACCGGGGCTTGCCTTGGTCGACGGGAAACTCAGGCTCGGGTTCAGTACCGCAGATGTCAAACCCTACTTCCACGGACGATGACTCTTCTGCGGAGACGGTTTCGACTTCGGTACCCTCCTCTTTTACGGGAACTAAACGTAATGATAATGCATGCTTTAGGATGATGAGATAATAAATATGATGCTCGATGGATGCTTAACAGAGTTAACAACTTGAGTACAACTTCCCTTCACGGTACAGCTGAACAACAAAAGCTTCTAACCTAACCCTAATCTAGGGTCCGATTACCCTAAATAACTTATTACGGAATTTGGTAAACACATGACATGACAGTAATTAGGAAAGCTTAAGCAACCAATTAACAATGCTAAAGGTCATCAAGGGTTAATGACCTAAAGTCAACACTCAATCATAAAGTCAAGCAACATTAATTATCATGCCCTAATTACCTTATTAATTAATTAATTAATTAAAGCATAATTTAAGAATAAAAATTAACTTAATCCAATTAAGCTAAAAATTTTAATTTAAGAAGGTTATATCATAATTAGATGATAAAATAATTTTCATGATTTTTGGATAAATAAATAAGCCTAGAAAAATTAATTAGGAACCACTTAAGAATTAAATGGACTAATTAAGTAATCTATAAAAAGTACTTAAAATTGATATTTATTATTTTTATTAAATAGTATACAGTGAAAAAGGGTTACTCAAAAATTTTCACAATTTTTGGAATTATAAATAATTTATAACATAAATAACAAAACTGAAAATCATTTTACATTTTTGAAAAAGGAAAAACAAAATTTATTATCACGGGCTGCCTTTCTCCTTTTCTCTCTCTCGGCCCGGCCTGCTTCGCACGCGCGCGGCCCGCGTTTTCCCCGCGCGCGCTCGCCTGCTCGGCCCAGTCGCGCGGCCCGTCAGCGCGGCCTGCCAACGCGACCCGCCCGCGCTCGCTCTCTCCCTCTCGCTGACGTGCTGGCCCCGCCTGTCATCCTCGCCTCCCTCTCTTCCTTCTCTCCCGCGCGCGCGGACGCGCTACCACGGCGACCGCCGACGGTGAGCTCACCGACGACGAGCCTTCGGAGCATCGGGATCACCTCAACCACCCCAACAGCATCACCTGAACCTCGCGAACCCATCTAAGGCACGAATTGGCACTTCTACTACACGGAGGAGGCGTGACCGCGGCCATGGCGGCCACGGTGGCGAACCGACCGGCGACCCGACGCACAAAACACGACCACAAGACGGTAGCGGTTAAAATAAGGGAAGCATCACGTGCAGGAGCTCACAATGAGTACGTTGAGCAGCTTGGGGTTGACGGAGAGGCGCTGGAATGGCCGGTCCACGGTGAGGCGGTCACGGTGGCGTCGCTGCCGGCCGCGAGGAAGAAACGGATGCGTGGGCTAGTGCGGAGGAGGTGAGGCGCAATCGGGTGCTCCAGGAGCTGCGCGCACACGCTGCGGAGCTGGAGGCGAGAGCGGTGGGGCGGTGAAGCAACAGCGGCGGCGAATTTGGGCGGTGGAGGGCGGTGGCCGGTCGCGGCGAGGAGCGGAGGAGGAAGAGAAAACGACTTGGCCGACGACGACGGCCTTTATAGTCGAGTCCAGTCGGTGCGGTGGCGACACGCGGAGAAAAAACGGCCGTGACGAGGCGGTCGCGGGACGCCGCGGGCGCGCCTGGAAGCGAGGCGAAGGTCGCCGGCGTCGGGGGAGGTGGCGTTCGGCGGTTGGCGCCGATTTCAAATTATTTACAGAATTGCCACTGGAAGTAAATTTCAAATTACTTTCAAATCTTCAACAGAAGTTGAAAATCTGTAAAAACAAAAGTTGTTCCATTTTCAAAGATCTACAACTTTCTCAATATGAACATTTTCCAATTCGGATTAGTTTTTGAAATTTGAATTTGAATTCAAAAAGGGACATGTTTGGGAAATCTGAAAGACCAAAATTACTTTGAATTTTGTATTGAAACTTCAAAAACTCAAAATACCAAAGTTGTACATCTAGGGCAGACCTACAACTTTTCTATTCAAAATATTTTCAAATTATGCCTCCATTTTGAAATTGGGTAGTGAAAATGAAAAGGGGACAATTTTGAGATTTGAATCTTTTCAAAATTACTTCAAATTTTACACTGAAACTTTGAAAACTCAAAACACCAAACTTGTAGCTCTTGAAAAGATCTACAAACTTGGTTTTACACTTTTTCCCAAATTTTGCTTAGATTTTGATTTATATCAAAAGGGGTAAAACTAGGGTTTTGTTTTTCAGGGTTTTCGAAAAAATTTTGAATTGAAACTTGATTCTTTCTTAACTTTGGTTACTTAGGAATCACACCTTCACCCTAGGACATCATTGAGTCAAGCCTCACATGGTTGACCAAATGGCTCCCTAGGTTGACCAATTTGACTTAAGAAATTCTTTTAGTAATTCCTCAAATTTGAATTCGAATTCGAATCGGAAAACTTGTAACAAGCTTTGGATCCCAAACCCTAACTCAAACTTGAAGCTTCATTTTATAGGTTGGACTTGAGCTTATACCCTACACTTGGCACTAGTGTATAACACCGTCATACACCTCAAATTACGCAGGGCATAAACTAAGTATTTGCGGTGATAATCGAAATTAGGGTTTTCGGATTTCGAACCACACAACGAGAAACACATCGAACCTAAGAATTCAAACTCATTTTAGTTAATGCATAACAGTGTTAACCTAATCATGGATGATTTGCAGTGCAAATGATGACATGGCAGGTTTTTAGTTACTATAACACCAGGGGTGTTACACGGCGCCAAGGTGCTGCCATGTCAGCGCCAGCTCAGCGTCGTGCGCCAAGTGGCATGGGGGCTTGGCATCAACGTTAACGGCGCCAAGCTGTGTTACCTTGGCGCCAACGTGGATGGCGTCAAGCTCTGGGTCCATTTTCTAAAATCTTTCCGTCAGAGGCGTATTTGAGAAAATCTTTCGAAAAAAGGGCTAAAAAATAAAAAAGACGGATAAAATGCCTCTAGGTTCGCTTCTGATTCTTAAGTGTATCAATAAGATAGCTAAGCTTATGTAAGCACCTTTTCCATATTTTTCTTCACAAAAAGGTTTATTTAAAACTCGAAAGAGAATCTCCACATGTTATATATGAAAAAAAACCGAAATAAAAAAGATGTGATATGCCATCTAGATTCTTTTAGTCTTCTCCCCTATTGGTTTTCCTCAACACAAGCAATGTTTTAGATGAATACAGTCTTGTTAAACACAAAAGCCATAGTGGAGTCATCGTGCCAATGCAAATGCACTGTTGATCTAATGTTCCAGAACCATTCTGAAACATATGTGAACCGATAAAAGAGCATCGAAATTTGAATTGAATTGCTTGGTATAGCATAGGATGTTGATTTAGCAACTCCGGCCTCGATCAAGGATGGATGCAAGGTGCTCGGCGTTTGAGCCCCCCTATCGCCACCAGAAGCATGGAGCCCCTCCTAAGCCCATTCTACAATTTTGTACCTAATCATTGAAGGTTAGAAGTAGGGGTTAAATAAAAAAATAAGGATAAGAAATCACTCCAATCATATATTTCTAGATAGATAGATATGCTTCTATCCTTGGTCCGTCATGTTGGATACTTGAATTTTCTCTGCTCGACTGTTAAGGGGGCATCCCCAGCAGTGCCACTTCATCTAGCTTATAGGAATCCATGTCAGCATTTTTCTCACGTGGAAGAGAGAGAAGATGGAAAATGTAACACCCCGGGTGTTATAGTTGCTAATTAATCTGTCATGTCATCATAATGCATCGCAAAGCATCCATGACTAGATCAACCTTGTTATGCATTAACTAAAATGAGTTTACTTATCTAGATTGGATGTGCTTCTCAGTGGTGTGATCTGAACCCAAAACCCTAATTTCGAATGACACCGCAAATACTTAGTCCATGCCCTGCGTAATTTGAGGTGTGTGACTGTGTTACACACTAGTGTCAAGTGTAGGGTATGAGCTCAAGTACAACACATAAAATGAAGCTCCAAGTTTGAGTTTGAGTTGGAATTCAAAAACTTGTCACGAGTTTTCCGATTCGAATTTAAATTCAAATTTGGGGAGAAGTTAAAAGAATTTCAAAAGCTAAATTGGTCAACCAAGAGTGGCATTTGGTCAACCATGTCATGCTGGTCCAAATGATGCCCTTGTATAATGGTTTGATCATTAAGTAATCACTAATTAAGGTAGCAACAAATTCCAATTGAAAATTCCTCCGAAAACCCTAAATTCCAAAACCCTGTTTTACCCTTTTTTAAATAATTCAAAATATAAGCAAAATTTGGGGAAAAGTTTAAAACAAAGTTTGTAGAACTTCTCAAGGGCTACAGCTTTGGTGTTTTGAGATTTCAAAGTTTTAGTGTAAAATGTGGATCAATTTTGAAAATAAACAAATTTTAGATTTGACCCCTTTTGTCCCTAAACTCAAATTTCAAAATGGAGGAAGAATTTGAAAATGTTTTGAATATCAAAATTGTAGACCTTAGCTAGATGTACAACTTTGGTGTTTGGAGATTTTGAAGTTTCAATATAAAATCCAAATTAATTTCTAAATTACCAAATTTTCAAAAAGTGTCCCCTTTTGAATTTAAACTTAAATTTCAAAATTCAGTTAGAATTTGAAAAAGTGTTCAATACAAAACTTGTAGAGCTTGAAATTTTGAAGATTTCATATCTTAGGAATTTTTCAAGTTGTTACATGAATTTAAGAGTAATTTGAGAAAACAGCTTGATTTTCAAAATTTGGGGGGGGGGGGAAGAGCTACAGTGACCGACCAATGGCGGCCGGCATGGGCACCGGCGAGCCATCGTGGCCGTACAGGCCCTTCCCGCGTGACCAGGAGCGCCAGCGCGACGACGCGCGCCTTCCAGAGCTGCTCACCGTGGCCATGCTTATAAATACGGCAAGCTCACCGTGAACCCTTTTCTTTTCTCTGTTTTGCCACCACCGCCGCCGCTAGCTCCGCCGCTCGCCGCTGCCGTCGTTGAGCCTGCACCGGCCATGCAAACCGCACCAACAGGATCGCCTCGCCTTGGCGCACCTCGTGAACCACCTGAGCTAGCCCAATTTTGCCTGAATCGCCGCAGCCACCCGTTCCCGTGCCCAACTCCGGGGACCGAGCCGCCTCACGTGGCCAGCATCTTCCACCGCCACTCCGAGCTTCCCGTGTACTTCGCTGCAACCGCTGTGAGCTCCTGATGCTTCTCATGCTCTTGTTTTAGACGCTACCGTGGTAGATCACCGGGACGTCGGTCACCGTGACCGCCGTGCCGCCATGGCCATCGGGAGGGTCCTTCCGAGGCCGTAGTGTAGCTGCTAGGTGGGAAAATGGGTTCGCTAGGTTGTGTTGATGCTGTAGAGCCGCTCGGTTGGGTGACCGACGCGACGCTCACCCACCGGCCACCGTGCGGGCATGGACGGGTCACAGGAGAGAACGAGGGAGACGGAGGAAAGCGATGACATGTGGGGTCGTCCTGTCAGCGAGAGAAAGAGAGGGAGAGCGCGCGCGAGTAGGCCGCACTGCTGGACCGCGTGTGCTGCTGGGCCGTGCGGGTGCGAGCGAGTGAATGCGGACGCGGGCGAACGAGCGGGCCGCTCGGCTGGGCCGAGCCGGAAGGAGGAAAGGAGAAGTCAGCCCGGATTTGGTTTTTGTTTTTCTTTTTCAAAATTTTGAATAGTACTGATATTTGTTTATTTCACTAAAAATTGTGTAGAGCTCCAAAAATCATGAAATTTTTTGTGTAAGCTTTTCAATGTGTAAACTACCTAGAAAAAATGTTAAATGCTAAATTTGATTACTTTATGCAGGATATTTAATTAGTTCCAATAAAGATTAAATGCAACTTTCATGAATTTTAATAATTAAATTATTAATCCAAAAGTTATGAAATTTATTGTGACACTGTTTTAGGTCATGTTCAATCTATAGAAAAAGTTTAAGCTTGTTTAGATAAAGTCAATTATGCCCTAATTAATTAAATAGTAAATAAATGTTAAATTGATAATTTTAAGTGTTGTGTGCCCTTTTGATTGAGTGATGTCCTTAGGTCACTAATCATTGGTGATCTTTGGTACCTTAATTTCATGTTTGAGCTCATTAGTAAGTTAATTGGTAATAAAAGCTGGTATCGATGGAGTTATCGCTATTAGTTAGTAGGTTTTCCTGTTTTGCGACCGTACCGCGAAGGAAAGTTGTACTCAAGTCGTAACTGTGGCATATCATCATCAAGTATCATGTTTATCATCGAGCATCATGTTGAAGCATGTTATATGCTCGTGTAGTTCCCGCTTTCGAAGAAGTTGAAGTTGCCGAGCAAGCCTCCAGAGAAGAATTGTCGTCGGTGGGTTCTGGACCAGAAGTCGGAGTCCTCGAGTCCGAGTCAGTAGTCTCGTCAGAGCAAGGCAAGCCCCGGTGCATTTAAACCCTACCTTGAGTTTTACAAATCTTTATTATTTATACTATAATTTACTGCATTAAGTAATTAGGAGTTGAGTGATAACCCAATTGTTGCATTATCATCCTTAATTATTGCGATATCACCCTTGATACCTGTTTTACTGAAAATGCGTAGTATGATTCACTATGCTTACTGAATTAAGCTTTTTAAATGAGTGTTTATGTAGCCATGATGGCATACTTAATGAATATTGAAATATGAGAATGAACTAGAAGATCGGGCGGGTGGTTTGGCCACTGCTAACATACATTGAGAAAGGAGTCTCAATGTAGTGTTTTCGCCTTGTCGGTTAAGGACCGTTCGTTGTATGGCCCGCTTGTGATTCGAGACTTTGCAACTAGCCTCATGCCTTGGTAAGCCCAAAATGTTGGTGATTTCATTACGAGAACGTCTAACCTCGCACTGGGAGTGGAGAGATGGCGGGAGTAGCGTGTACCCTCGGGGCTAGAATCGGGCCGGGTTCGAGGAGTACTATACTCTCGGGTGGCGATGGACACATTCTGGTTTCGGGAGATCTAAATGAGGGTTGATATATGCAAGATTCGGTTCTACATATGTCATGAGATTAGGGATCCCCAGCTGGGTATAATTGGTTCGAATCGTCGTTTGCTCCTCAGTTATGGAGACTCGATCACCTATCCTGCATCGTAGTTAAGAACTGGAATTGAAAGAAAGAAGGAGAAAGGTTTTGATGATAATTACTTTGATCTAGACTAGGATCACCTAGAGTTGATTAATGAACCATCAATGGTAAAAGTAAAATATTGAAAATAAGGACTTATTTTAGTAAGCTTTTCTGCAAAAGAAAATTTGATTCTTGAATACCCGTACCTTGATTCCCTAAAGCTAGCATGCCCTTGGAATCTTTTCTTTAGTTGGGTAAGTCTTGTTGAGTACTCTCGTACTCAGGGTTTGTTAAACCCCTTGTTGCAGGTGCGGTTTGTCACAGAACCTCCTAATTATGATGGCCCACAAGTACACGTCATTGCTATAATGACCTCTGACAGTCGTACTTATGTTCACCATAACTTAAAAGGCCTGCTTTCCTCCGAACAGGATCAAATCACAGGAGTATTGCAATATTACAACAGTTTATTCAAAATATTCAACAGAGTAAAGTAGCGGAAGTCTTACAATAACTTAGGTTACAAACCAGTTTTCAAATCTCAAACCTTATGTAACATTATTACAAACCATTAGTAGGGAAGTATCGGTAGTAACTTTATTACATCACTCAAACGAGATGCCTTGCCCAAAGGCCACACAGTCTACTCTTCGTCGCTTTCTTCAACCACGACGGTCATGCAACAAGGCTCAAGACAGACTTGTTCATGAACCGCACCTGCAACAAGGGGTTCAACAAACCCTGAGTACAAAGGTACTCAACAAGACTTACCCGACTAAGACAAAGACTCCAAGGGCATGCTAGCTTTAGGGAATCAAGGTACGGGTAATCTAGAGTCAATATTTTCTTTTGCAGAAAAGCTCACTAAAGTAAGTCCTTATTTTCAACATTTTACTTTTACCATTGATGGTTCATTAACCAAATCTATGTGATCCTAATCTAGATCAAAGTAACTGTCATCCAAACCTTTCTCATTCTTTCTTTCATTCCAGTTCTTAACTACGATGCAAGTCAGGTGATCAAGTCTCCATAACCGAGGAGCAACGACGATTCGAACCGATTATACCCAGCTGGGGATCCCTAACATCACGACATATGTAGAACCGAATCTGCATATATCAACCCTCATTTAGATCTCCCAAAACCAGAACGTGTCCATCGCCACCCGAGAGCACAGTACTCCTCGAACCCGGCCCGATTCTAGCCCCGAGGGTACACGTTACTCCCGCCATCTCTCCACTCCCAGTGCGAGGTTAGACGTTCTCGTAATGGAATCACTAACATTTTGGGCTTACCCAAGGCATGAAGCTAGTTGCAAATTCTCGAACACAACAGGCCTACAACGAACGGTCCTTAACTGACAAGGCGGAAACACTACATTGAGACTCCTTTCCCAATGCATGTTAGCAGTGGCCAAACCACCCGCCCGATCTTTCAAGTTCATTCTCATACTTCATTATTCATTAAGTATGCCGTCATGGCTATGTAAACATTTCATTTAAAAGCTTAACTTCTAAGCATAGCGAAGCATACTACGCATTTTCCGTAAAACAGGTATCAAGGTTAATATCGTAATAATCAAGGATGGTAATGCAGCAATTAGGTTATCACTCAACTCCTAATTACTTAATGCAATAAACCATAATATAAATATTAAAACATTTGTAAAATAACAAGGTAGGGTTTAAATGCACCGGGGCTTGCCTTGCTCTGACACGACGACTGACTCAGACTCGTGAACCCCTCCGTCGGGTCCGGGATCTGCCGACGATCGCTCTTCTCCAGAGGCCTGCTCGACGACTTCGGCTTCTTCGAAAGCGGTGACTACACGAATACATAACATGCCTTAACATGATGCTCAATGATAAACATGATGCTTGATGATAACATGCCACGTTACGATTCGGGTACAACTTCCCTTCACGGTACAGTCGTAAACAGAAAACCTACTAACTAGCAGCGACGATTCCCCGCGATACCAGCTTTTAACCTAACAAGTTACTAACTAGCTCAATCATGAAATTAAAGTGCCGGAGATCACAAAAGGGTAGTGACCTAAGGACATCACTAAATCGAAAGGCACACAACACTTAAAGTTCTTAAATTAACATTTGTTTTCTATTTAAATAATTAGGGCATAATTAGAAATTAATCAAACTTTATCTAAACAAGTTCAAACTTTTTCTATGGGTTAACAATGATTTAAAACAGTGCCATACTAAATTTCATAATTTTTGGATAAATAAATTAATTATTAAAATTACTGGAAGTTGCATTTAATCTTTATTGGAACTAATTATTTCTACTGCACAAAGTATTCAAATTCATGATTTAACATTTTTCCTAGATAATTTATACATTGGGAAGCTTACACAAAAATTTTCATGAATTTTGGAACTCTACAAAATTTTTAAACAAATAAACAAATAATAACACTATTCAAATATTTGAAAAAGAAAAACAAAAACGAACTCAGGCCGATTTTCCTTTTTCCCCGCGGTCCAGCCCAACTAGGCGGCCCAGCAACGCGCGCCCGCGCGTTCGGCCCAGCCGCGGCCTGCCCCGCGCTCGCGCCCGCTCTCTCTCCCTCTCTCTCTCTGACAACGCGGCCCCGCATGTCATCTTCCTCCTCCCGCCCGCGCGCTCGCTCCCGCGACCCGGCCATGCTCGCGCGGTGGCCGGCCGGCGTGCGGTGCCTCGTTCCCCCAACCAAGCGATCCTAGACCATCTACGACTCACCACGAATCCGTTTTAGCCCCTAGCGGCTATGCTACAGCTCCGGGGAGCCCTTCCCGACGGCCATGGCGGACTGACCGCGACGGTGACCGGCGTTCCGGCGATGTAAGGCGGTAGCGACTAAAGCGAAAGCACGGGGAGCATCAGAAGCTTACAGCGGTTGCAGCGAAGCCACAAGGAGGCGCTGGGAGGCGGCGGAGGGTGCTGGCCACGTGAAGCGGCTTGGTCGCCGGAGTTGAGCACGGGAAGCGGTGGCTGCGGCGATCCAGACGGAATTGGGCTGGCTCGAGTGGTTCACGGGGTGCGCGAGGATGCGGCGATGCTGTTGGTGCGACTGGCGTGGCCGGAAGCGGTCCGGTGGCGGCAGCGGCGAGCGGCGGAGCTAGCGGCGGCGGCGGTGGCGGAAAATCGAGAAGACGAAAAACGACGGCGGCTCGGCGTATTTATAGAAGATGATCGCGGAAACAGAACGGGACTGCTCGCGTCGTCGCGCTGGAGCTCCTGGGCGCGCCTGGAAGCTGGCCGAAGCCGTCCGGCGTCTCGCCGGCGCCCATACCGCGCGGTGGTCGTCGGTGATACGTCGGCGCACTGTAGCTGTCCCCCCCCAAATTTTGAAATTCAAACTGTTTTCTCAAATTACTTTCAAATTTGTATAACAACTTGAAAATCTTCCAATGTATGAAATCTTCAGAATTTCAAGCTCTACAAGTTTGGTATTGAACACTTTTTCAAATTCTGCTTGGATTTTGAAATTTGATTTTAAATTCAAAAAGGGACACATTTTGCAGATTTGGTAATTTAGAAATTACTTTTGATTTTGTATTGAAACTTCAAAATCTCCAAACATCAAAGTTGTTCATCTTGACCAGACCTACAACTTTGCTGTTTAAAACTTTTTCAATTTCAGTCTCCATTTTGAAATCTTAGTTTGGGGACAAAAATGAATTAAAACTGAAATTTGTTTATTTTCAAAATTACTCCACATTTTACACTAAAACTTTGAAAACTCAAAACACCAAGGTTGTAGCCCTTGAAAAGTTCTACAAACTTGGTTTTGAACTTTTTCCCAAATTTTGCTTAGATTTTGAATTATTTTAAAAGGGGTAAAACAGGGTTTTGAAATTTAGGGTTTTTGGAGGGATTTCAAATTGGAATTTGTTTCTACCTTGATTTGTGATTACTTAGCGATCAAAACCTCACCCAAGGGCATCATTTGGACCAACATGACATGGTTGACCAAATGTCACTCTTGGTTGACCAATTTACTTTGAAATTCTTTTACATTTTCCCCAAATTTGAATGCGAATTCGAATCGGAAAACTCGCGACAAGTTTTGGGACTCCAATTCAAACTCAAATTTGGAGCTTCATTTTAGATGTTGTACTTAAGCTCATACCCTACACTTGACACTAGTGTGCAACACAGTCGCGCACTTCAAATTACGCAGGGCATGTACTAAGCATTTGCGGTGGTATTCGAAATTAGGGTTTTCGATTTCGGAGCACACCACAGAGAAACACATTCAACCTAATGAAGTAAACTCGTTTTAGTTGATGCATAACAATGTTAACCTAACAAGGATGCTTTGCGATGCATTATGATGACATGGCAGATTAATTAGCACTATAACACCCGGGGTGTTACAGCCCTTCCCCCTTAAAGAAATCTCGTCCCGAGATTTAAAGCCTTGAGTTAAGTAATGGAAAAAGGAAACGTGTCAAGCAAACACGTCCAAGACTTGTTTACAAAACAGGTAGGGGTTTTCTGCATTACAAGGATTTTAACAGGATAGGTTACAATTTAAAGAAGAAATTGCAACCTAGATAGAAGCAAAGAACTCCGGGAAATTCTCCAATAGGTAATCCTCAGACTCCCAGGTAGCTTCCTCTTCTGAATGTTGATTCCACTGTATTCTGTACCATTTAGTTGTTCTACTCTTGGTAACACGATCTTTTTGATCCAGAACTCGGACAGGATGTTCAGAATATGTCAAATCTGGTTCAAGTTCAACTCCCTCAACATCAACCACTTGATCATGTACTTGTAGACACTTCTTCATTTGTGATACATGAAATACATTGTGCACGGCGGACAGTTGTTCAGGTAGCTTTAACTTATATGCTACCTTTCCACATTGTTGAATGATTTGAAAAGGACCGATATAACGTGGTGCGAGTTTGCCTTTGACTCCAAATCTACTAACTCCTTTCATGGGTGATACTTTCAAATAAACATAATCTCCCACTTGGAATATCAAAGGTCTACGCCTTTTATCAGCATAACTCTTTTGTCTGGACTGAGCAACTTTCAAATTATTCTGGATCCGTCGAACTTTTTCCTCTGTTTGTTTCACAAGATCAACACCGAAAAACCATCTTTCTCCCGGTTCTGACCAATTCACTGGAGTTCTGCACCTGCGGCCATACAATGCTTCAAATGGTGCCATTTTGATACTCTCTTGATAACTATTATTGTAAGAGAATTCTGCTAAAGGTAAACATTCATCCCACTGATCTTGATAAGTGAGAGCACAGGATCTTAACATATCTTCCAAAATTTGATTTACTCTTTCAGTCTGTCCTCCTGTTTGTGGATGATAAGCGGTACTGTGCAAAAGTTTTGTACCCAGGGACTCATGGAGGTGTCACCAAAATTTGTTAACAAACTGCGTACCTCTATTCGATACAATGGTCTTTGGTACCCCATGAAGACTCAGGATTCGTGCAATATATATTCTTGCATAAGTTATAGCAGAATAGTCCACCTTAACTGGAATAAAATGAGATGACTTTGTCAGTCGGTCCACAATGACCCAAATCGAATCAAAGCCTCTTGAGGTCTTGGGTAACCCAGTAATGAAATCCATACTGATATCTTCCCATTTCCAGGATGGAATGGGCAAGGGTTGTAGCATTCCTGCTGACTTCAAGTGTACTGCCTTCACTTTACAACAAGTGTCACATCTGGCAACATACTTGGCGATCTCAATTTTCATTTTGGTCCACCAGAATTTCTGTTTCAAATCTTGATACATCTTATTACTCCCTGGATGAATAGAAAGCCTTGTACTATGTGCTTCATCAAGAATGAGCTGACGTAACTCTGGGACCTTTGGGACCACTAGCCAGTTCTTAAACCACAGCACACCTGCATCATCAATGCTGAAATCTGTCTGTTGACCAGTTCTAACCTTTTCTTTGATATGAGCTATTCCGGAATTTGTTCTTTGAGCAGACACAATCTGATCTTTGAGTGTTGATTCTACGGTGACATTAGTCAACTGACCTTGTCGAATCATTTCAATATTCAACTTTTCCAATTCGTAACACAAACTGTAATCCATTGGCTTCACAGTCATATAATTGCAATGATTCTTTCTACTGAGTGCATCAGCAACCACATTTGCTTTTCCAGGGTGATAGTGTACTTCCAAATCATAATCCTTTATCAATTCAAGCCACCTTCTTTGCCTCATATTCAATTCTGCCTGAGTAAAGATATACTTTAAGCTCTTGTGATCTGTATACATGTGGCAAGTATTACCTAATAAGTAATGACGCCATATTTTCAATGCATGAACCACAGCTGCTAGTTCAAGATCATGTGTCAGATAATGTTCTTCATGGCGCTTCAACTGTCTCGAGGCATAAGCAATGACTCTGCCTTCTTGCATCAATACGCAACCAAGGCCAATACCCGAGGCATCACAATATACATCAAATGGCTTTTCTATATCTGGTTGTGCCAAAACTGGAGCAGTTGTCAATGACTTCTTTAAAATTCTAAAAGCTTTCTCACATTCTGGAGACCATATAAACTTAGTTTGATTCTTCAACAACTCTGTGATTGGCTTGGCTACCTTTGAAAAGTCAGGTATGAATCGACGGTAATAACCCGCCATTCCTAGAAAACTTCGGACTTCATGAACTGAGATTGGTGGTTTCCAATTCAGAATATCTGTCACCTTGCCAGGATCTACTGCTACTCCTTCAGCTGACAACACATGGCCTAAGAATTGCACTTCTCTTAACCAAAACTCACATTTACTGAACTTGGCATACAGTTGATGATCTCTCAAACGATTCAGAACGACTCTGAGATGCTCAACATGCTCTTCTTTACTTTTGGAATATACCAGAATATCATCAATAAACACAACCACAAACTTGTCAAGCTCCGGCATAAAAACTGAGTTCATCAGATACATGAAATGTGCCGGTGCATTGGTAAGACCAAAAGACATAACTAAGTATTCATACAGCCCATATTTGGTGGTAAATGCAGTCTTTGGGATATCTTCAGATCGAATCTTGATTTGATGGTACCCTGATCGAAGATCGATCTTTGAAAATACCTTTGCCCCCGCAAGCTGATCAAAGAGTAGATCAATGCGTGGCAACGGATATTTATTCTTAATGGTTACTTCATTCAGCGGTCGGTAATCAACACACATTCTTAAAGTCTGATCTTTCTTCTTAACAAACAAAGCTGGACATCCCCATGGTGAGGAACTGGGTCTGATAAAACCTTTGCCACGTAACTCTTGCAATTGATCCTTGAGTTCTGCCAATTCATTGGGTGGCATTCTGTAAGCTCTCCGGGATATTGGGGCAGTACCCGGTTTTAACTCAATCACAAACTCTACATCTCTGTCTGGTGGCAGACCTGGTAGATCATCTGGAAATACATCTGGAAATTCACAGACTACTGGTATATCACAAACCTCTTGTACTGAAGTTGCACATATCCTTTCAACGGTTCTCTTTGGGATAGGAAGTTGGATAAGAAGATGAGATTTGTTATCTGACAAGTTCAACCTTATAGTTCGGTGCAGTGCATCTATAAGGGCTCCTCTTTGGTACATCCAATTCATACCCAGGATTACATCTATATCCTATTTCTGTAATATTATCATTGAGGTGGGGAATATATGCCCACCTAACTCTATAGGTACGTCACGTACCATCTCCTTAGTACATAGTCGTCCCCCAGGTGACTGGATAAAGAAATCTTCTTGTGTTCCCAAAATTGGAATGTCATGCTTAACAACAAAGGTGCGATTTATGAATGTATGCGATGCACCTGAATCAAATAATAGTACTGCTGGATGATTAGCAACAGGGAACATACCCATCATAACAGGCTCTCCCTCTGGGATTGTAGTAGCTTGAGTGTAGAACACACGTCCGGTCTTCTTCTTCTCACCCTTACCCTTCTGAACATTCAGATTATTGTTCTTGCTCTGAGATTGTTGCTGTTGTGGCACTGGAGCTTTGGGATAGTTGGGATTGTACTGCCTTGGATACGGGCAGTCCTTTGAAAAGTGGCCTGGCTTTCCACAATTGTAGCAGGGAAAGTTATGGGTGGCTGGAGTCTGGTTTCGAATACCAGGGGCATTCGGCTGTTGTGTAAACTGCGGGGTTGCGGCAGGACGATAAAACGTCTGCGGCTGAGCTTGGTATTGCGGTGGACGATAAGTTGGGCGGAAATGGTTCTGAGGGTGGTAAATAAACTTCTGGCGCTTCTTAATGCCGCCAGACGGGCTTGAAAACACTGGCTTCTTTTTCTTTGACTCTTTGTGTAGTCGGGACTTTTCTTCTGACGCAATAGCCACGTTGACTATCTCATGGTATGTAGCATTATAACAGGTGACTAATGCTTCCTGGATTCTGGTACTCAATCCTCTCATGAAACAGCTTTTCTTCTTCGCATCAGTGTTCACATATTCTGCTGCATACTGGGACAGATGATTGAATTTACCCACGTACTGTAGAACTGTCTGGTTCCCTTGCTTCAGCGAGAGAAATTCCTCTAGCTTCATGGCCATGACACCATCTGGGATATAATGTGCTCTAAAAGCTTCACGAAACTCCTGCCAAGTGACACGGTGGCCAGCAGGCCGTGCGGCGACCAGATTCGCCCACCACGCCCCTGCGGCACCTCTAAGCTGCTGCGCTGCAAACACGGGCTTCTGGTGCTCTGTACACTGTAACAGTTCAAACTTCTGTTCCATGGTACGGAGCCAGTCATCTGCCTCTAGCGGCTCATCTACCTTTGAGAATACTGGCGGACAGGTATCGGTGAAATCCACATAAGTGGTTTCCCCTCCATTGTTACGGCCTCTACGACCCTGATTTCCATTCTGATTCTGATTCTGAGCCAACAGTGTAGTGGCATTAACCAAAGCGGCAATAGCCTCTGCCAAGGTGGGTGGAAACGGTGGGGGATTCGGAGTATTGTCCCCATCCTGGGAAGTTCCAGTACCGTCCATCTGTTGTACACAAACCATATTTATATACATCGCTTTATTGAATTAAAAAGCAGTTAATACAGTACTTGTATACACATACAAACTTATCTTACATTATTTCATTACAAACTTGCTCGCAAGCAAGAAACTACCCACTAAGGCTCTTAGAAAGCAGGAAAGACTACTATATTACATAACCATCCATGTCAACACTTCACTCCTCATCATCATCACTGATCACGATCACTCCATCATCAACCTCTGGAACACTCGCACCAGTGATATGACTTGCATCATCCCCACTTTCCATCATGGGTTCATCTTCATCATTGTTCTCTACACCAGGAACAATCACGGCACCAACATCATCTTCCACTGCCTGGGGCTGATGATTGGGATTCATCAGATCATTTAGCCTATGGACTTCCTCATGCAGAACAGTATTGTACTGCTCCAGGTGTGTCACATAAAGCTCCAACTCACGAACACGAGCTCTGGCTTCTGTCTCCTTTTCCAGAGACTCGTTCTGGAACTGCTTCCAAAAACGCATGTTGCGCTTCAGTCGCTCCACTTCCGATGTAAGCCTTGCAACCTCTGATTCCGAATCCGGGTTCGGATTACGGCTACTGCTTGCTCCATCTACTCTGGTGGCCAACTGATGACGCGGCACTCCTTGGGGACCCGTTTTCTTGCGAGGAGTTGTCTTCACACGTGCCATCCTAAAGCAAGATAGAATTAGGACGATGAGAACAGATAGGGGGATCTGAAGGTTAGCATGAATAGGGTTGAACCTTACTTAACCCAAACCACTTTAAAAGGGAAGGTAACTTAAGCAGGTTAATTAAACATGATGCATGCATCGTACTTACGATCTAACAGAAAGATTAAGTAACACATGCCAACTTTATAACATAGGGCACTATACATGATACTTCACTACGAAGCTTTCAAATATGAGCTAAAGAAACTATAGAATGGATTAAGATAAGCAAAAGCAATTTGGACCCAAAATATCAATATTAAGTTTGTTTGACCCAAATCATTTTGAAGTTTTGCAAAGTAATACTACAATAACTCGAGTGATTATGCTCTGGTACCAGCTGTCACAGAACCTCCTAATTATGATGGCCCACAAGTACACGTCATTGCCATAATGACCTCTGACAGTCGTACTTATGTTCACCATAACTTAAAAGGCCTGCTTTCCTCCAAACAGGATCAAATCACAGGAGTATTGCAATATTACAATAGTTTATTCAAAATATTCAACAGAGTAAAGTAGCGGAAGTCTTACAATAACTTAGGTTACAAACCGGTTTTCAAATCTCAAACCTTATGTAACATTATTACAAACCATTAGTAGGGAAGTATCGGTAGTAACTTTATTACATCACTCAAACGAGATGCCTTGCCCAAAGGCCACACAGTCTACTCTTCGTCGCTTTCTTCAACCACGACGGTCATGCAACAAGGCTCAAGACAGACTTGTTCATGAACCGCACCTGCAACAAGGGGTTCAACAAACCCTGAGTACAAAGGTACTCAACAAGACTTACCCGACTAAGACAAAGACTCCAAGGGCATGCTAGCTTTAGGGAATCAAGGTACGGGTAATCTAGAGTCAATATTTTCTTTTGCAGAAAAGCTCACTAAAGTAAGTCCTTATTTTCAACATTTTACTTTTACCATTGATGGTTCATTAACCAAATCTATGTGATCCTAATCTAGATCAAAGTAACTGTCATCCAAACCTTTCTCATTCTTTCTTTCATTCCAGTTCTTAACTACGATGCAAGTCAGGTGATCAAGTCTCCATAACCGAGGAGCAACGACGATTCGAACCGATTATACCCAGCTGGGGATCCCTAACATCACGACATATGTAGAACCGAATCTGCATATATCAACCCTCATTTAGATCTCCCAAAACCAGAACGTGTCCATCGCCACCCGAGAGTACAGTACTCCTCGAACCCGGCCCGATTCTAGCCCCGAGGGTACACGTTACTCCCGCCATCTCTCCACTCCCAGTGCGAGGTTAGACGTTCTCGTAATGGAATCACTAACATTTTGGGCTTACCCAAGGCATGAAGCTAGTTGCAAATTCTCGAACACAACAGGCCTACAACGAACGGTCCTTAACTGACAAGGCGGAAACACTACATTGAGACTCCTTTCCCAATGCATGTTAGCAGTGGCCAAACCACCCGCCCGATCTTTCAAGTTCATTCTCATACTTCATTATTCATTAAGTATGCCGTCATGGCTATGTAAACATTTCATTTAAAAGCTTAACTTCTAAGCATAGCGAAGCATACTACGCATTTTCCGTAAAACAGGTATCAAGGTTAATATCGTAATAATCAAGGATGGTAATGCAGCAATTAGGTTATCACTCAACTCCTAATTACTTAATGCAATAAACCATAATATAAATATTAAAACATTTGTAAAATAACAAGGTAGGGTTTAAATGCACCGGGGCTTGCCTTGCTCTGACACGACGACTGACTCAGACTCGTGAACCCCTCCGTCGGGTCCGGGATCTGCCGACGATCGCTCTTCTCCAGAGGCCTGCTCGACGACTTCGGCTTCTTCGAAAGCGGTGACTACACGAATACATAACATGCCTTAACATGATGCTCAATGATAAACATGATGCTTGATGATAACATGCCACGTTACGATTCGGGTACAACTTCCCTTCACGGTACAGTCGTAAACAGAAAACCTACTAACTAGCAGCGACGATTCCCCGCGATACCAGCTTTTAACCTAACAAGTTACTAACGAGCTCAATCATGAAATTAAAGTGCCGGAGATCACAAAAGGGTAGTGACCTAAGGACATCACTAAATCGAAAGGCACACAACACTTAAAGTTCTTAAATTAACATTTGTTTTCTATTTAAATAATTAGGGCATAATTAGAAATTAATCAAACTTTATCTAAACAAGTTCAAACTTTTTCTATGGGTTAACAATGATTTAAAACAGTGCCATACTAAATTTCATAATTTTTGGATAAATAAATTAATTATTAAAATTACTGGAAGTTGCATTTAATCTTTATTGGAACTAATTATTTCTACTGCACAAAGTATTCAAATTCATGATTTAACATTTTTCCTAGATAATTTATACATTGGGAAGCTTACACAAAAATTTTCATGAATTTTGGAACTCTACAAAATTTTTAAACAAATAAACAAATAATAACACTATTCAAATATTTGAAAAAGAAAAACAAAAACGAACTCGGGCCGATTTTCCTTTTTCCCCGCGGTCCAGCCCAACTAGGCGGCCCAGCAACGCGCGCCCGCGCGTTCGGCCCAGCCGCGGCCTGCCCCGCGCTCGCGCCCGCTCTCTCTCTCCCTCTCTCTCTCTGACAACGCGGCCCCGCATGTCATCTTCCTCCTCCCGCCCGCGCGCTCGCTCCCGCGACCCGGCCATGCTCGCGCGGTGGCCGGCCGGCGTGCGGTGCCTCGTTCCCCCAACCAAGCGATCCTACACCATCTACGACTCACCACGAATCCGTTTTAGCCCCTAGCGGCTATGCTACAGCTCCGGGGAGCCCTTCTCGACGGCCATGGCGGACTGACCGCGACGGTGACCGGCGTTCCGGCGATGTAAGGCGGTAGCGACTAAAGCGAAAGCACGGGGAGCATCAGAAGCTTACAGCGGTTGCAGCGAAGCCACAAGGAGGCGCTGGGAGGCGGCGGAGGGTGCTGGCCACGTGAAGCGGCTTGGTCGCCGGAGTTGAGCATGGGAAGCGGTGGCTGCGGCGATCCAGACGGAATTGGGCTGGCTCGAGTGGTTCACGGGGTGCGCAAGGATGCGGCGATGCTGTTGGTGCGACTGGCGTGGCCGGAAGTGGTCCGGTGGCGGCAGCGGCGAGCGGCGGAGCTAGCGGCGGCGGCGGTGGCGGAAAATCGAGAAGACGAAAAACGACGGCGGCTCGGCGTATTTATAGAAGATGATCGCGGAAACAGAACGGGACTGCTCGCGTCGTCGCGCTGGAGCTCCTGGGCGCGCCTGGAAGCTGGCCGAAGCCGTCCGGCGTCTCGCCGGCGCCCATACCGCGCGGTGGTCGTCGGTGATACGTCGGCGCACTGTAGCTGTCCCCCCCAAATTTTGAAATTCAAACTGTTTTCTCAAATTACTTTCAAATTTGTATAACAACTTGAAAATCTTCCAATGTATGAAATCTTCAGAATTTCAAGCTCTACAAGTTTGGTATTGAACACTTTTTCAAATTCTGCTTGGATTTTGAAATTTGATTTTAAATTCAAAAAGGGACACATTTTGCAGATTTGGTAATTTAGAAATTACTTTTGATTTTGTATTGAAACTTCAAAATCTCCAAACATCAAAGTTGTTCATCTTGACCAGACCTACAACTTTGCTGTTCAAAACTTTTTCAATTTCAGTCTCCATTTTGAAATCTTAGTTTGGGGACAAAAATGAATTAAAACTGAAATTTGTTTATTTTCAAAATTACTCCACATTTTACACTAAAACTTTGAAAACTCAAAACACCAAGGTTGTAGCCCTTGAAAAGTTCTACAAACTTGGTTTTGAACTTTTTCCCAAATTTTGCTTAGATTTTGAATTATTTTAAAAGGGGTAAAACAGGGTTTTGAAATTTAGGGTTTTTGGAGGGATTTCAAATTGGAATTTGTTTCTACCTTGATTTGTGATTACTTAGCGATCAAAACCTCACCCAAGGGCATCATTTGGACCAACATGACATGGTTGACCAAATGTCACTCTTGGTTGACCAATTTACTTTGAAATTCTTTTACATTTTCCCCAAATTTGAATGCGAATTCGAATCGGAAAACTCGCGACAAGTTTTGGGACTCCAATTCAAACTCAAATTTGGAGCTTCATTTTAGATGTTGTACTTAAGCTCATACCCTACACTTGACACTAGTGTGCAACACAGTCGCGCACTTCAAATTACGCAGGGCATGTACTAAGCATTTGCGGTGGTATTCGAAATTAGGGTTTTCGATTTCGGAGCACACCACAGAGAAACACATTCAACCTAATGAAGTAAACTCGTTTTAGTTGATGCATAACAATGTTAACCTAACAAGGATGCTTTGCGATGCATTATGATGACATGGCAGATTAATTAGCACTATAACACCCGGGGTGTTACAGCCCTTCCCCCTTAAAGAAATCTCGTCCCGAGATTTAAAGCCTTGAGTTAAGTAATGGAAAAAGGAAACGTGTCAAGCAAACACGTCCAAGACTTGTTTACAAAACAGGTAGGGGTTTTCTGCATTACAAGGATTTTAACAGGATAGGTTACAATTTAAAGAAGAAATTGCAACCTAGATAGAAGCAAAGAACTCCGGGAAATTCTCCAACAGGTAATCCTCAGACTCCCAGGTAGCTTCCTCTTCTGAATGTTGATTCCACTGTATTCTGTACCATTTAGTTGTTCTACTCCTGGTAACACGATCTTTTTGATCCAGAACTCGGACAGGATGTTCAGAATATGTCAAATCTGGTTCAAGTTCAACTCCCTCAACATCAACCACTTGATCATGTACTTGTAGACACTTCTTCATTTGTGATACATGAAATACATTGTGCACGGCGGACAGTTGTTCAGGTAGCTTTAACTTATATGCTACCTTTCCACATTGTTGAATGATTTGAAAAGGACCGATATAACGTGGTGCGAGTTTGCCTTTGACTCCAAATCTACTAACTCCTTTCATGGGTGATACTTTCAAATAAACATAATCTCCCACTTGGAATATCAAAGGTCTACGACTTTTATCAGCATAACTCTTTTGTCTGGACTGAGCAACTTTCAAATTATTCTGGATCCGTCGAACTTTTTCCTCTGTTTGTTTCACAAGATCAACACCGAAAAACCATCTTTCTCCCGGTTCTGACCAATTCACTGGAGTTCTGCACCTGCGGCCATACAATGCTTCAAATGGTGCCATTTTGATACTCTCTTGATAACTATTATTGTAAGAGAATTCTGCTAAAGGTAAACATTCATCCCACTGATCTTGATAAGTGAGAGCACAGGATCTTAACATATCTTCCAAAATTTGATTTACTCTTTCAGTCTGTCCTCCTGTTTGTGGATGATAAGCGGTACTGTGCAAAAGTTTTGTACCCAGGGACTCATGGAGGTGTCGCCAAAATTTGTTAACAAACTGCGTACCTCTATCCGATACAATGGTCTTTGGTACCCCATGAAGACTCAGGATTCGTGCAATATATATTCTTGCATAAGTTATAGCAGAATAGTCCACCTTAACTGGAATAAAATGAGATGACTTTGTCAGTCGGTCCACAATGACCCAAATCGAATCAAAGCCTCTTGAGGTCTTGGGTAACCCAGTAATGAAATCCATACTGATATCTTCCCATTTCCAGGATGGAATGGGCAAGGGTTGTAGCATTCCTGCTGACTTCAAGTGTACTGCCTTCACTTTACAACAAGTGTCACATCTGGCAACATACTTGGCGATCTCAATTTTCATTTTGGTCCACCAGAATTTCTGTTTCAAATCTTGATACATCTTATTACTCCCTGGATGAATAGAAAGCCTTGTACTATGTGCTTCATCAAGAATGAGCTGACGTAACTCTGGGACCTTTGGGACCACTAGCCGGTTCTTAAACCACAGCACACCTGCATCATCAATGCTGAAATCTGTCTGTTGACCAGTTCTAACCTTTTCTTTGATATGAGCTATTCCGGAATTTGTTCTTTGAGCAGACACAATCTGATCTTTGAGTGTTGATTCTACGGTGACATTAGTCAACTGACCTTGTCGAATCATTTCAATATTCAACTTTTCCAATTCGTAACACAAACTGTAATCCATTGGCTTCACAGTCATACAATTGCAATGATTCTTTCTACTGAGTGCATCAGCAACCACATTTGCTTTTCCAGGGTGATAGTGTACTTCCAAATCATAATCCTTTATCAATTCAAGCCACCTTCTTTGCCTCATATTCAATTCTGCCTGAGTAAAGATATACTTTAAGCTCTTGTGATCTGTATACATGTGGCAAGTATTACCTAATAAGTAATGACGCCATATTTTCAATGCATGAACCACAGCTGCTAGTTCAAGATCATGTGTCGGATAATGTTCTTCATGGCGCTTCAACTGTCTCGAGGCATAAGCAATGACTCTGCCTTCTTGCATCAATACGCAACCAAGGCCAATACCCGAGGCATCACAATATACATCAAATGGCTTTTCTATATCTGGTTGTGCCAAAACTGGAGCAGTTGTCAATGACTTCTTTAAAATTCTAAAAGCTTTCTCACATTCTGGAGACCATATAAACTTAGTTTGATTCTTCAACAACTCTGTGATTGGCTTGGCTACCTTTGAAAAGTCAGGTATGAATCGACGGTAATAACCCGCCATTCCTAGAAAACTTCGGACTTCATGAACTGAGATTGGTGGTTTCCAATTCAGAATATCTGTCACCTTGCCAGGATCTACTGCTACTCCTTCAGCTGACAACACATGGCCTAAGAATTGCACTTCTCTTAACCAAAACTCACATTTACTGAACTTGGCATACAGTTGATGATCTCTCAAACGATTCAGAACGACTCTGAGATGCTCAACATGCTCTTCTTTACTTTTGGAATATACCAGAATATCATCAATAAACACAACCACAAACTTGTCAAGCTCCGGCATAAAAACTGAGTTCATCAGATACATGAAATGTGCCGGTGCATTGGTAAGACCAAAAGACATAACTAAGTATTCATACAGCCCATATCTGGTGGTAAATGCAGTCTTTGGGATATCTTCAGATCGAATCTTGATTTGATGGTACCCTGATCGAAGATCGATCTTTGAAAATACCTTTGCCCCCGCAAGCTGATCAAAGAGTAGATCAATGCGTGGCAACGGATATTTATTCTTAATGGTTACTTCATTCAGCGGTCGGTAATCAACACACATTCTTAAAGTCTGATCTTTCTTCTTAACAAACAAAGCTGGACATCCCCATGGTGAGGAACTGGGTCTGATAAAACCTTTGTCACGTAACTCTTGCAATTGATCCTTGAGTTCTGCCAATTCATTGGGTGGCATTCTGTAAGCTCTCCGGGATATTGGGGCAGTACCCGGTTTTAACTCAATCACAAACTCTACATCTCTGTCTGGTGGCAGACCTGGTAGATCATCTGGAAATACATCTGGAAATTCACAGACTACTGGTATATCACAAACCTCTTGTACTGAAGTTGCACATATCCTTTCAACGGTTCTCTTTGGGATAGGAAGTTGGATAAGAAGATGAGATTTGTTATCTGACAAGTTCAACCTTATAGTTCGGTGCAGTGCATCTATAAGGGCTCCTCTTTGGTACATCCAATTCATACCCAGGATTACATCTATATCCTGTTTCTGTAATATTATCATTGAGGTGGGGAATATATGCCCACCTAACTCTATAGGTACGTCACGTACCATCTCCTTAGTACACAATCGTCCCCCAGGTGACTGGATAAAGAAATCTTCTTGTGTTCCCAAAATTGGAATGTCATGCTTAACAACAAAGGTGCGATTTATGAATGTATGCGATGCACCTGAATCAAATAACAGTACTGCTGGATGATTAGCAACAGGGAACATACCCATCATAACAGGCTCTCCCTCTGGGATTGTAGTAGCTTGAGTGTAGAACACACGTCCGGTCTTCTTCTTCTCACCCTTACCCTTCTGAACATTCAGATTATTGTTCTTGCTCTGAGATTGTTGCTGTTGTGGCACTGGAGCTTTGGGATAGTTGGGATTGTACTGCCTTGGATACGGGCAGTCCTTTGAAAAGTGGCCTGGCTTTCCACAATTGTAGCAGGGAAAGTTATGGGTGGCTGGAGTCTGGTTTCGAATACCAGGGGCATTCGGCTGTTGTGTAAACTGCGGGGTTGCGGCAGGACGATAAAACGTCTGCGGCTGAGCTTGGTATTGCGGTGGACGATAAGTTGGGCGGAAATGGTTCTGAGGGTGGTAAATAAACTTCTGGCGCTTCTTAATGCCGCCAGACGGGCTTGAAAACACTGGCTTCTTTTTCTTTGACTCTTTGTGTAGTCGGGACTTTTCTTCTGACGCAATAGCCACGTTGACTATCTCATGGTATGTAGCATTATAACAGGTGACTAATGCTTCCTGGATTCTGGTACTCAATCCTCTCATGAAACAGCTTTTCTTCTTCGCATCAGTGTTCACATATTCTGCTGCATACTGGGACAGATGATTGAATTTACCCACGTACTGTAGAACTGTCTGGTTCCCTTGCTTCAGCGAGATAAATTCCTCTAGCTTCATGGCCATGACACCATCTGGGATATAATGTGCTCTGAAAGCTTCACGAAACTCCTGCCAAGTGACACGGTGGCCAGCAGGCCGTGCGGCGACCAGATTCGCCCACCACGCCCCTGCGGCACCTCTAAGCTGCTGCGCTGCAAACATGGGCTTCTGGTGCTCTGTACACTGTAACAGTTCAAACTTCTGTTCCATGGTACGGAGCCAGTCATCTGCCTCTAGCGGCTCATCTGCCTTTGAGAATACTGGCGGACGGGTATCGGTGAAATCCACATAAGTGGTTTCCCCTCCATTGTTACGGCCTCTACGACCCTGATTTCCATTCTGATTCTGATTCTGAGCCAACAGTGTAGTGGCATTAACCAAAGCGGCAATAGCCTCTGCCAAGGTGGGTGGAAACGGTGGGGGATTCGGAGTATTGTCCCCATCCTGGGAAGTTCCAGTACCGTCCATCTGTTGTACACAAACCATATTTATATACATCGCTTTATTGAATTAAAAAGCAGTTAATACAGTACTTGTATACACATACAAACTTATCTTACATTATTTCATTACAAACTTGCTCGCAAGCAAGAAACTACCCACTAAGGCTCTTAGGAAGCAGGAAAGACTACTATATTACATAACCATCCATGTCAACACTTCACTCCTCATCATCATCACTGATCACGATCACTCCATCATCAACCTCTGGAACACTCGCACCAGTGATATGACTTGCATCATCCCCACTTTCCATCATGGGTTCATCTTCATCATTGTTCTCTACACCAGGAACAATCACGGCACCAACATCATCTTCCACTGCCTAGGGCTGATGATTGGGATTCATCAGATCATTTAGCCTATGGACTTCCTCATGCAGAACAGTATTGTACTGCTCCAGGTGTGTCACATAAAGCTCCAACTCACGAACACGAGCTCTGGCTTCTGTCTCCTTTTCCAGAGACTCGTTCTGGAACTGCTTCCAAAAACGCATGTTGCGCTTCAGTCGCTCCACTTCCGATGTAAGCCTTGCAACCTCTGATTCCGAATCCGGGTTCGGATTACGGCTACTGCTTGCTCCATCTACTCTGGTGGCCAACTGATGACGCGGCACTCCTTGGGGACCCGTTTTCTTGCGAGGAGTTGTCTTCACACGTGCCATCCTAAAGCAAGATAGAATTAGGACGATGAGAACAGATAGGGGGATCTGAAGGTTAGCATGAATAGGGTTGAACCTTACTTAACCCAAACCACTTTAAAAGGGAAGGTAACTTAAGCAGGTTAATTAAACATGATGCATGCATCGTACTTACGATCTAACAGAAAGATTAAGTAACACATGCCAACTTTATAACATAGGGCACTATACATGATACTTCACTACGAAGCTTTCAAATATGAGCTAAAGAAACTATAGAATGGATTAAGATAAGCAAAAGCAATTTGGACCCAAAATATCAATATTAAGTTTGTTTGACCCAAATCATTTTGAAGTTTTGCAAAGTAATACTACAATAACTCGAGTGATTATGCTCTGGTACCAGCTGTCACAGAACCTCCTAATTATGATGGCCCACAAGTACACGTCATTGCCATAATGACCTCTGACAGTCGTACTTATGTTCACCATAACTTAAAAGGCCTGCTTTCCTCCGAACAGGATCAAATCACAGGAGTATTGCAATATTACAACAGTTTATTCAAAATATTCAACAGAGTAAAGTAGCGGAAGTCTTACAATAACTTAGGTTACAAACCAGTTTTCAAATCTCAAACCTTATGTAACATTATTACAAACCATTAGTAGGGAAGTATCGGTAGTAACTTTATTACATCACTCAAACGAGATGCCTTGCCCAAAGGCCACACAGTCTACTCTTCGTCGCTTTCTTCAACCACGACGGTCATGCAACAGGGCTCAAGACAGACTTGTTCATGAACCGCACCTGCAACAAGGGGTTCAACAAACCCTGAGTACAAAGGTACTCAACAAGACTTACCCGACTAAGACAAAGACTCCAAGGGCATGCTAGCTTTAGGGAATCAAGGTACGGGTAATCTAGAGTCAATATTTTCTTTTGCAGAAAAGCTCACTAAAGTAAGTCCTTATTTTCAACATTTTACTTTTACCATTGATGGTTCATTAACCAAATCTATGTGATCCTAATCTAGATCAAAGTAACTGTCATCCAAACCTTTCTCATTCTTTCTTTCATTCCAATTCTTAACTACGATGCAAGTCAGGTGATCAAGTCTCCATAACCGAGGAGCAACGACGATTCGAACCGATTATACCCAGCTGGGGATCCCTAACATCACGACATATGTAGAACCGAATCTGCATATATCAACCCTCATTTAGATCTCCCAAAACCAGAACGTGTCCATCGCCACCCGAGAGTACAGTACTCCTCGAACCCGGCCCGATTCTAGCCCCGAGGGTACACGTTACTCCCGCCATCTCTCCACTCCCAGTGCGAGGTTAGACGTTCTCGTAATGGAATCACTAACATTTTGGGCTTACCCAAGGCATGAAGCTAGTTGCAAATTCTCGAACACAACAGGCCTACAACGAACGGTCCTTAACTGACAAGGCGGAAACACTACATTGAGACTCCTTTCCCAATGCATGTTAGCAGTGGCCAAACCACCCGCCCGATCTTTCAAGTTCATTCTCATACTTCATTATTCATTAAGTATGCCGTCATGGCTATGTAAACATTTCATTTAAAAGCTTAACTTCTAAGCATAGCGAAGCATACTACGCATTTTCCGTAAAACAGGTATCAAGGTTAATATCGTAATAATCAAGGATGGTAATGCAGCAATTAGGTTATCACTCAACTCCTAATTACTTAATGCAATAAACCATAATATAAATATTAAAACATTTGTAAAATAACAAGGTAGGGTTTAAATGCACCGGGGCTTGCCTTGCTCTGACACGACGACTGACTCAGACTCGTGAACCCCTCCGTCGGGTCCGGGATCTGCCGACGATCGCTCTTCTCCAGAGGCCTGCTCGACGACTTCGGCTTCTTCGAAAGCGGTGACTACACGAATACATAACATGCCTTAACATGATGCTCAATGATAAACATGATGCTTGATGATAACATGCCACGTTACGATTCGGGTACAACTTCCCTTCACGGTACAGTCGTAAACAGAAAACCTACTAACTAGCAGCGACGATTCCCCGCGATACCAGCTTTTAACCTAACAAGTTACTAACGAGCTCAATCATGAAATTAAAGTGCCGGAGATCACAAAAGGGTAGTGACCTAAGGACATCACTAAATCGAAAGGCACACAACACTTAAAGTTCTTAAATTAACATTTGTTTTCTATTTAAATAATTAGGGCATAATTAGAAATTAATCAAACTTTATCTAAACAAGTTCAAACTTTTTCTATGGGTTAACAATGATTTAAAACAGTGCCATACTAAATTTCATAATTTTTGGATAAATAAATTAATTATTAAAATTACTGGAAGTTGCATTTAATCTTTATTGGAACTAATTATTTCTACTGCACAAAGTATTCAAATTCATGATTTAACATTTTTCCTAGATAATTTATACATTGGGAAGCTTACACAAAAATTTTCATGAATTTTGGAACTCTACAAAATTTTTAAACAAATAAACAAATAATAACACTATTCAAATATTTGAAAAAGAAAAACAAAAACGAACTCGGGCCGATTTTCCTTTTTCCCCGCGGTCCAGCCCAACTAGGCGGCCCAGCAACGCGCGCCCGCGCGTTCGGCCCAGCCGCGGCCTGCCCCGCGCTCGCGCCCGCTCTCTCTCCCTCTCTCTCTCTGACAACGCGGCCCCGCATGTCATCTTCCTCCTCCCGCCCGCGCGCTCGCTCCCGCGACCCGGCCATGCTCGCGCGGTGGCCGGCCGGCGTGCGGTGCCTCGTTCCCCCAACCAAGCGATCCTACACCATCTATGACTCACCACGAATCCGTTTTAGCCCCTAGCGGCTATGCTACAGCTCCGGGGAGCCCTTCCCGACGGCCATGGCGGACTGACCGCGACGGTGACCGGCGTTCCGGCGATGTAAGGCGGTAGCGACTAAAGCGAAAGCACGGGGAGCATCAGAAGCTTACAGCGGTTGCAGCGAAGCCACAAGGAGGCGCTGGGAGGCGGCGGAGGGTGCTGGCCACGTGAAGCGGCTTGGTCGCCGGAGTTGAGCACGGGAAGCGGTGGCTGCGGCGATCCAGACGGAATTGGGCTAGCTCGAGTGGTTCACGGGGTGCGCGAGGATGCGGCGATGCTGTTGGTGCGACTGGCGTGGCCGGAAGCGGTCCGGTGGCGGCAGTGGCGAGCGGCGGAGCTAGCGGCGGCGGCGGTGGCGGAAAATCGAGAAGACAAAAAACGACGGCGGCTCGGCGTATTTATAGAAGATGATCGCGGAAACAGAACGGGACTGCTCGCGTCGTCGCGCTGGAGCTCCTGGGCGCGCCTGGAAGCTGGCCGAAGCCGTCCGGCGTCTCGCCGGCGCCCATACCGCGCGGTGGTCGTCGGTGATACGTCGGCGCACTGTAGCTGTCCCCCCCAAATTTTGAAATTCAAACTGTTTTCTCAAATTACTTTCAAATTTGTATAACAACTTGAAAATCTTCCAATGTATGAAATCTTCAGAATTTCAAGCTCTACAAGTTTGGTATTGAACACTTTTTCAAATTATGCTTGGATTTTGAAATTTGATTTTAAATTCAAAAAGGGACACATTTTGCAGATTTGGTAATTTAGAAATTACTTTTGATTTTGTATTGAAACTTCAAAATCTCCAAACATCAAAGTTGTTCATCTTGACCAGACCTACAACTTTGCTGTTCAAAACTTTTTCAATTTCAGTCTCCATTTTGAAATCTTAGTTTGGGGACAAAATGAATTAAAACTGAAATTTGTTTATTTTCAAAATTACTCCACATTTTACACTAAAACTTTGAAAACTCAAAACACCAAAGTTGTAGCCCTTGAAAAGTTCTACAAACTTGGTTTTGAACTTTTTCCCAAATTTTGCTTAGATTTTGAATTATTTTAAAAGGGGTAAAACAGGGTTTTGAAATTTAGGGTTTTTGGAGGGATTTCAAATTGGAATTTGTTTCTACCTTGATTTGTGATTACTTAGCGATCAAAACCTCACCCAAGGGCATCATTTGGACCAACATGACATGGTTGACCAAATGTCACTCTTGGTTGACCAATTTACTTTGAAATTCTTTTACATTTTCCCCAAATTTGAATGCGAATTCGAATCGGAAAACTCGCGACAAGTTTTGGGACTCCAATTCAAACTCAAATTTGGAGCTTCATTTTAGATGTTGTACTTAAGCTCATACCCTACACTTGACACTAGTGTGCAACACAGTCGCGCACTTCAAATTACGCAGGGCATGTACTAAGCATTTGCGGTGGTATTCGAAATTAGGGTTTTCGATTTCGGAGCACACCACAGAGAAACACATTCAACCTAATGAAGTAAACTCGTTTTAGTTGATGCATAACAATGTTAACCTAACAAGGATGCTTTGCGATGCATTATGATGACATGACAGATTAATTAGCACTATAACACCCGGGGTGTTACACGGTTCATGAACAAGTCTGCTTTGAGCCTTGTTGCATGACCGTTGTGGCTGAAGAAAGTGATGACGAGTGGACTGTGTGGCTTCTGGGCAAGGCATCTCGCTTGTGTGATGTAATAAAGTTACTACTGATACTTTTCTACTACTGGTTTGTAATAATGCTACATATGGTTTGAGGTTTGGAAACTGGTTTGTAAACTTAAGTTATTGTAAGACTTCCGCTACTTTACTCTGTTGAATATTTTGAATAAACTGTTGTAATATTGCAATACTCTTGTGATTGGATCCTGTTCGGAGGAAAACAGGCCTTTTAAGTTATGAGGAACATAAGTACGGCTGTCAGAGGTCATTATGACGATGACGGATACATGTGGGCCATCATAATTAGGAGGTTCTGTGACAGAAAAGAGAAGAGACTATCTCTTATCTCAACACATATCTCGCTTAGAAAACGAGGTAGTTGCAAAAACACCTAAAAAACACTCAAAACCATCGCAAACATGCGGTTGCAATATATGTGCAAAACATATGCAACATCCAGACAAACATGCTTGCAACATGCGTCTTAAAAATAGATGAAACATTGGGAATAAAAACTTGCAACGTCCGTGTACAACCATTGCAATATATGCAACATCCTGGTCTACTTTTACAACATATATATGAAACACTTACAACATACCTATGAAACATTAGTTTTTCACTCGTTCTTCTAGACGACGCAGAGCAGAGCGGGGAACGGCTAGTTCTGACTAGTCGACGCCCGAGGATGGTGGCACGGGTTGGCAGCAACCAGCTGCGCCTGCTGTAAGGTCCTAGATGGCTAGAGGGGGGTGAATAGCCTATTAAAAAATCTACAAATACCACTAAGCAAACTTGTTAGAATAACAAACGGCGTAAAGCGAGTTTTGCTTAGCCAAAGGTTGTGATGCAAGCCTCCTATCCACAAGTCTAGTAGATTATAATCTCTAGTTCACACAAGAGCTAAGTCACTAAGGTTACACTAGAGAACAAGCTAACACTACTAGCAAAGCTACTACTAGAGCTACACAAGATAAAGTAGTGAATGTAAATGCAAGAGAGAGGATTGTGATTATTATACCGACGGTGAAGTGAAGATGTTGCCAATCACCAAGATGATATACAATCAATCAATATTGACAACAACACAATACGAAGACCAATCACCGGGAGACAAGAGACACAATATTTGTTCACCCGGTGTTCACTTGTGCACCGACAAGCTACGTCACCGGTTGTGTCGACCAACACTTAGATGGTTCCTCGGTGTGACCCTCAGGTCACTTGCCCTTCAAGGCACGCCCCGCAAGGCACCGCAAGACACCACTCTCAAGTGAGGTAACTCAATGACACGCGGAATCCACTAGAGTTGCTTTTGGCGTCCCGCCGAGGAAAGCACAAGAACCTCTCACAATCAACCGGAGGTGGCCAAGAACAATCACCTTCTCTTGCCAACGCCTCCAACAAACTCCAAGCCGGCTAGGAGCGGTACTCTCCAAGAGTAACAAGAAATCCACCGGCTAAACCACCCACAAGTGCCACTAGATGCCCTCAAGCTATGCATGCACTTTGGGATCACTCAATCTCACTTTTGATTTGCAATCAAGCAAGAGAGATGAGTGGGAGGAGTAGCTCTAGCTCAAAGGATGCACAAGAGTGTTAGAAATGCCAAGAGACCTCCCCAAGGGCCGGCCAACAAGTATTTATAAGCATCCCAAACAAATAGAGCCGTTGCAACTCCACTCACGTTTTTCGCGGGACCACCGGACGCGCCGGTCGTAACAGACCGGACGCGCTCAACCACGTCCGATGCCCCTGCGACGTCCACGTGTCCTCTGATTTCAAATTCGTCCGTTAGATCCTCCAACGGTCACTGCGCGCCAACGGTCAAAACGAGCGACCGGACGCGCTGCTGCGAACCACCGGACACGCCGGTGCGCACAGTACCCGTGCGCCCGAAGACAACACCGGACGCGCTCCTCGCAACCACCGGACGCCACAGTACCCGCGTCCGGTGGGAGTCCAGTAAGCTCCCTGGACCACCGGACGCGTCCGATGGTGTGTGACCGGACGCGCACCGCGTCCGATCGTCCTCGGTTCCCTCAGGGCGCATGACCGGACGCGCCGGTCCCGTGGGTCACCGGACGCGCCGGTGTCAAACCCTAGCCCGCGCGCCTGACGCCCGCGCTGCACTGACCGGACGCGCCGGTCCACAGTGACCGCGTCCGGTGCAGTGTCCGGTGCAGCGTCCGGTCACCTCTGTGACCACGTTCGCCTCCGTTTCTTTTCCGACTTCCGGCGCAATGGAAAATAGGCATTTCATTTCCCCGAAATCGCCTGAATCCCGCGCTCGCACGCTCGGTGGGAAGGAGAGAGGAACCCAAACCCCTCTCTACCCGCAAACCACAGCGCGACCAACGCCACCTTTGCAAATGTGCCAACACCATCAAGTGTACATCTCCATGTGCTTGTGTGTTAGCTTTTTCTCAATCATTTTCAAAGGTTTTCCAGTTAGCTCACTAGGCCCTACATGCAATGCACTTCATGAATTCACCTAGTGGCACCCGTGTGTCGAATAACCGAAAAGACTTCCCCTCTTAATAGTTCGGCTATCGATCCTAAACCACTCACACCCTCTATGGTGTCTTGAGTGTAAAACAAAATGGCCCTATGGTTATACCTTTGCCTTGAGCCCATTTTGTTTCTCCAAATGATATGATCCACTTCATATCATCACATGACCGTCTTGATCCATCGACCTTGACTTTACTTGCTCTTCACCGTTGCATCGGTCCGTCGGCGCCAAGTCTTGCTCAAGCTTCACCATCGCATGGTCCTTCGCTTCGAAGCCTCGACTAGCCCTTCACCTTCACAACCGGTCCATCGAGCCAAGCCTCATCTTGGTCTTCACCATCTTGGTCACATGAGTCAATGTCATGTCTCATAATCAATGACCACCTTTATCTAAATCATCCACTTAGATACAAAGGTTAGTCCTAGGTTTCATCAATTAGCCAAAACCAAACTAGGGACTTTCAATCTCCCCCTTTTTGGTAATTGATGACAACCCTCACAAAGATGATTTTGATAATAAAAGTTTTGAACTTGTCATACTTGTCCAATCATTTTGCTCATAAGTAAAGTTTGGACAATTATCACAAGCTCGGTTTTGGTAGCATTAGCTCCCCCTACATATGTGCATAGAGTTTGGATTGAAAGCTTTGCACATATGCATGGATAGAAGTGTTGGGAGAGTAATTCTACCAAAATGATGCTAAGGTGTAAGAAATGGACCTTTGAAGCGTGATACCAATCGGAGTTGCCTTTTACACCATCCTTAGCATCATGAAGTAACTAGACAACCATCAAAACTCAAGAACCCCGTGAGATCAACATTATATATAAAGGTTCTTGGACCACTTGTAAAAACTTTAGGCAAGTCTAGATACCATATGTAAAACTATTCCTATGCATGCTAGTAGATCATTTCATCATCCAAGTTCTATACTAGCATTGCACCACACAAGCATGTATATTGAATTTAAAAAATACATGTGCAATGAGCAAGTCATATGAAAATGCACAAACAAATGCAACAACTTTGTTTATGAGCTTGCTCCTCCTACTTGTGTGCATGTTGAAACGTCTTTTTCTCTCCCCCTTTCAATAAATTTTATTTACCCCTTTATCAAGTTGAATCATCTTTTTCTCTCCCCCTTTGTCAACAACTTACCCAAAAATGGGACCAAATTGTGGAGAGAAGAAGAATGTTTGATGGAGTGGGTTAAAATTCATCAAATTTGGTTTAACCTAGAACACTTGCCAAAGATATTTAATTCGATTTGAACCAAAGACAAGCTTCTTCACACCTCATAATAAGGGTTATCTTGCCTATGTTGAATTAAACACTTATAACAAATCTTCTAGATTCAACACTAGGTTTGCAAGCTCACAAACATGTCATATGCCACCACTAGGTCAAAACAAACATAGAGGCAATAGTGGTAACATATATCCATCAAATTCATTTGATTTATCATGAATGCTCATGCATACCACTTAATATGTCTACATGCTCTAGCAAGTCCTTAGCATAGGATGAATGACATGTCAATCAACTTTACCTTGCAATGTCGAAGGAGAGGCATGTCAATAAGTGAGTGGGGTGCATTAAACTCATGTTTGAGAAATCAAGAATGTTCAATTCATTCCTTAGCTTGCAAAATCTCTTTTCATCAAGTGGCTTAGTGAGAATATCGGCAAGTTGATCATCGGTGCCAACACTCTCAATGGCAATATCTCCCTTTTGTTGATGATCTCTAATGAAATGATGCCTTATGTCAATATGCTTTGTTCTTCCATGTTGAACCGGGTTTTGTATCATCTTGATTGCACTCTCATTATCACATAGCAATGGCACATTCTTGAAGTTGAGGCCATAATCCTTCAAAGTTGATTTCATCCATAGCAATTGTGCACAACAACTCCCCGCACTCACATATTCGGCTTCGGCGGTAGAGATTGCCACACTATTTTGTTTCTTTGAGGACCATGACACAAGTGATCTTCCAAGTAATTGACATGTGCCACTTGTGCTCTTTCTATTGATCTTGCAACCCCCATAGTCGGAGTCCGAATATCCAATCAATTCAAACTTTGGCCCCTTGGGATACCATAGTCCAACATCTCTTGTTTGCTTTAAGTACCTCAATATTCTCTTTGCGGCCGTGAGATGACTCTCTCTAGGTGAGGCTTGATATCTAGCACACATGCAAACACTAAACATGACATCCGGCCTTGATGCGGTGACATAGAGTAGACTTCCAATCAAAGACCGATATTCCTTTTGATTCACCATATTGCCATTAAGATCACTATCCAAATTTCCATTTGTACCCATTGGAGTTGAAATTGGCTTTGCATCTTGCATTCCAAACTTCTTCAACATGTCCCTTATGTATTTCCCTTGACTCACAAATGTCCCATTCTTCAATTGCTTTACTTGGAGACCAAGGAAGTAGCTAAGTTCACCAATCATAGACATTTCAAACTCTTTGGCCATCATAGCACCAAATTCTTCACAATAAGCTTGATTGGTTGATCCAAAGATGATGTCATCAACATATATTTGCACTATGAATAGATCATTTCCAATCTTCTTGGTGAATAGAGTTGTATCAACCTTGCCCATCTTGAATCCCTTAGAGAGAAGGAAATCCCTTAGCCTCTCATACCATGCTCTAGGTGCTTGCTTTAAGCCATATAAAGCCTTCTTCAACTTGTACACATGGTTGGGTTTCTTGCCATCTTCAAATCCGGGCGGTTGCTCAACAAAGACTAACTCATTGATGATCCCATTGAGAAATGCACTTTTGACATCCATTTGATATAGTTTGATGTTGTGTGCACAAGCATAAGCCAATAGAATCCTTATTGCCTCCAATCTTGCCACGGGAGCATATGTTTCATCATAGTCAAGACCTTCAACTTGAGTGTAACCTTGAGCAACTAGTCTTGCTTTGTTTCTCACTACAATGCCATCTTGATCTTGCTTGTTTTTGAACACCCACTTGGTTCCAATCACATTGTAGTCATTTGGCCTTTCTACCAACTCCCAAACATCATTTCTTGTGAAATTGTTAAGCTCTTCTTGCATAGCCATGATCCAATCGGCATCCCTCAAAGCTTCTTCTATCTTCTTTGGTTCTATGGTTGACACAAATGATGCATGCTCACAAAACATAGCCAATCTTGATCTTGTTTGCACACCACTTCTAATATCACCAATAACACTATCAATGGGGTGATCTCTTGCAATATGTTGTGGTTGGAGTACTTGTACTTGATTGCTTGAGCTTGGTTGATCACTTGATGTATCTTGATGAGAAGAACTAGCTCCTTGATCTTGCACTTGAGAGTCACTAACTTGCTTGAATGGTGAATTTAGCACTTGATCTTTATCATCATCTTGAATATCAATTACTTGCTTTGCTCTAATGTCCCCAATGTCCATGTTCTTCATTGCTTCCACTAATAGAGTTCCACCAATATCATCTAGATTTTCTTCTTCATCTTGTGACCCATTGGTTTCATCAAATTGCACATCATGGACTTCCTCTAGTATGCCACTTGAATTGTTCCAAACTCTATAAGCTTTGCTTGTAGTTGAATAACCAAGTAGGAACCCCTCATCACATCTCTTGTCAAACTTCCCCAATCTAGTGCCTTTCTTCAAGATATAGCATTTGCAACCAAAAACCCTAAAATAAGAAATATTTGGCTTTCTTCCATGAAGTAGCTCATATGGGGTCTTCTCTAGCAATGGATGACAATATAGTCTATTGATGTAGTAGCAAGCGGTATTGATTGCTTCATCCCAAAAAGATTGACTCACATTGTACTCATGAAGCATTGATCTAGCCATATCAAGCAATGTTCTATTCTTCCTCTCAACTAGGCCATTTGATTGTGGAGTGTACTTGGCCGAGAATTGATGTCCAATACCATAATGATCATAAAGTTCTTCAATTCTTGTATTCTTGAACTCACTTCCATTGTCACTTCTCACTTTCTTGATTCTAACCTCAAACTCATTGTGAACTCTAGTGAGAAATGTCTTGAAGGTGTCAAACACTTCACTTTTGTCACTAAGAAAGAATACCCATGTGAATCTTGTGAAGTCATCCACTATGACAAATCCATACTTGTTGCCGCCTATGCTTGTATATGTTGTTGGTCCAAATAGATCCATGTGCATCAACTCAAATGCTTTGCATGTGCTCATTGTACTCTTCTTTGGATGTGAGCTTCCAACTTGCTTCCCGGCTTGACATGCACTACAAAGCTTATTCTTCTCAAATTCAACATCTTTCAAACCATTGACAAGATTGTGAGTTGTAAGCTTCTTCAATTGTTTCATGCCAACATGACCAAGCCTTCTATGCCAAAGCCAACCCATGCTTGATTTGGAGACTAAGCAAGTTGTCAAAGAAGTTTCTCTAGCATTGAAGTCAACTAGGTAGAGATTCTCATATCTAAAGCCCTTGAATGCCACATTTGAACCATTTATACTAATAACTTCCACATCATCAACCCCAAAGATGCATTTGTAGCCTAGATCACATATTTGTGCCATGGATAGAAGATTGAAATCCAAGCTTTCAACTAGCAACACATTGGAGATACTCATATCATTTGATATTGCAATCTTGCCCAAGCTAATAACCTTGCCTTTCTTGTTATTGCCAAATGTGATAGAATCAACACCACTATCATTGTCATTGATTGAGTCAAACATTCTTGATGTACCGGTCATGTGTTGAGTGCACCCACTATCAATAATCCAATGCCTTCCTCCGGCTTTATAATTGACCTACAAGCAAATTAATGAAGCTTAGGTACCCATTTTTGCTTGGGTCCTTGTAGGTTAGTGACTAAGCTCTTTGGTACCCAAATAGCCTTCTTCTTTGGGCCCACAATTGGTGTACCAACAAACTTAGCTTGCACACCCTTCACACCCTTGGTAAGCACATAGCAAGAATCAAAAGGTATAGCATTAACAAGGTTCTTGCTTTGGTTCTTTTTATTGCAATTATGCTCTAGGTGCCCAACTTGCTTGCATCTATTGCAAAACCGACCATTGCCCTTCACAAAGCTAGGCTTTGGAGTTGCAAAGGCCGACTTGCCTTTCTTGGGGGTGTAGCCCAATCCCTCTTTGTTAAGAGAGAACCTTTGGCTACCCAAGCACTTAAGCAAGCGGGCCTCACCACCATAGGCTTTGCCTAGGGCGTGAGTGAGCTCATCCACCTCTCTCTTGAGAGTCTCATTCTCAACCATTAGTGAGGCATCACAAGTGAAACCGTCACTAGTAGTGGAGGTAGAGTTAGTGGTGATGGATGAAGAGCTACAAGAAGGGTTAGTATTTGTCATGATGATAGGTTCATTAAAGGACTCATCAATTATATCACATGTAATACCTATATCACATGATACAACAACCTCCTTCTTTGCTTGTTGCTCAAGTAGCAATGAGTGAGCTTTTTCAAGCTTGGAATGAGCCTTATCAAGATCCTCATGGTCTTCCACTAGACTCTCATGAGTGGTCTTAAGCTCACTAAGAACTTTCTCAAGTATTGCTACTTTCATTGAAAGCTTCTTACACTCTTTGTCCTTGGCAATAGCTATGTCTCTAGTTTGTTGCATCAAGTCATATAGTTGTTCTTTAGTTGGTTCATCATCATCATTTTCATTATCATTATCATTATCATTATCACTATCATGAGCATATTCCATTTCACTTTCATCATCACTCTCATCATATAATACCTTAGCTTCTTTAGCCATGAAGCATGAAGAGGATGAATCAAATAATGATGGCTTCTTGTTGATAGCAATGGAAGCAAAAGCCTTGTTGGATGATTCTTCTTCTTCTTCTTCATTATCTTCACTTTCCCAAGTGATCACATAGGCACCATTTTTGCCTTTCTTGAATGTCATCTTGGCCTCTCTCTTCTTCTTCTCAAACTTGTCCTTTTTGTTCTTCTTTTTATCATAAGGACATTCCGCTTGAAGGTGCTCGGTGCTATCACAATTGAAGCACTTTCTTTGTTGCTCATTTCTTTTGAAGTTGTCATTTTTCTTCTTAAAGCCTCTTCTTTTGATGAACATGTGACCCATCTTCTTGACTACAAGAGCAAGTGCCTCATCATCAATTTCAAATTCTCCATCTTCATTGTTGTCTTCTTCTTCTTCAATGATGGTAGCTTTGCCCTTGGAGGAGGTGGCTTTGAATGCCACGGTCTTCTTCTTCTTCTCATCTTCCACCTTCTCCTTGTCATCAACATCTTGATCATATTTGTCATAGGTCAATACTTCACCAAGCAAATCATTTGGCTTCATTGCTTCAAGCCCATCTCTTTGCAACATCATGATCAACATCTTGAATCTTCTAGGTAAGCTCAATAAGAACTTGTGACAAAAATCTTGATCTTGAGTCTTGTGCCCTAAGCTCTTGAGATCATTGACTATCACTTGCAATCTATGAAACATTTCAATGATTGTTTCATCATCCTTTTTCTTGAAGTTCTCAAACTCACTCTTGAGCCCATATAGCTTGGCACTCTTCACAACCTTAGTGCCCTCATATGTTTCACTCAACCTTGTCCATACTTCATTTGCCAAATCTAAATCCTTGATGCCCTCAAATACTTTTGTGTCAATACCATTGTAAAGTGTATTGAGAGCCATTCTATTGCATGTTCTATTTGCTCTATCTTCATCGGTGAGATGATCGGGATCAATGATAGCAAAATCATTCTCGGTGACTTGCAATACTCTCTCATGAATAGAACCAAGGTACATTGTCATCTTTCTCTTCCAATGAGCAAAAGAACTAACACCATCAAAGAACGGTGGCTTGCCCCCAACATGATTAAACACAATTTGAGCCATTTTTCACACCGAAGGATGTTAAGCCTTGATTAAAACGGTGACCACGGCTCCGATACCACTTGTAAGGTCCTAGATGGCTAGAGGGGGGTGAATAGCCTATTAAAAAATCTACAAATACCACTAAGCAAACTTGTTAGAATAACAAACGGCGTAAAGCGAGTTTTGCTTAGCCAAAGGTTGTGATGCAAGCCTCCTATCCACAAGTCTAGTAGATTATAATCTCTAGTTCACACAAGAGCTAAGTCACTAAGGTTACACTAGAGAACAAGCTAACACTACTAGCAAAGCTACTACTAGAGCTACACAAGATAAAGTAGTGAATGTAAATGCAAGAGAGAGGATTGTGATTATTATACCGACGGTGAAGTGAAGATGTTGCCAATCACCAAGATGATATACAATCAATCAATATTGACAACAACACAATACGAAGACCAATCACCGGGAGACAAGAGACACAATATTTGTTCACCCGGTGTTCACTTGTGCACCGACAAGCTACGTCACCGGTTGTGTCGACCAACACTTAGATGGTTCCTCGGTGTGACCCTCAGGTCACTTGCCCTTCAAGGCACGCCCCGCAAGGCACCGCAAGACACCACTCTCAAGTGAGGTAACTCAATGACACGCGGAATCCACTAGAGTTGCTTTTGGCGTCCCGCCGAGGAAAGCACAAGAACCTCTCACAATCAACCGGAGGTGGCCAAGAACAATCACCTTCTCTTGCCAACGCCTCCAACAAACTCCAAGCCGGCTAGGAGCGGTACTCTCCAAGAGTAACAAGAAATCCACCGGCTAAACCACCCACAAGTGCCACTAGATGCCCTCAAGCTATGCAATGCACTTTGGGATCACTCAATCTCACTTTTGATTTGCAATCAAGCAAGAGAGATGAGTGGGAGGAGTAGCTCTAGCTCAAAGGATGCACAAGAGTGTTAGAAATGCCAAGAGACCTCCCCAAGGGCCGGCCAACAAGTATTTATAAGCATCCCAAACAAATAGAGCCGTTGCAACTCCACTCACGTTTTTCGCGGGACCACCGGACGCGCCGGTCGTAACAGACCGGACGCGCTCAACTGCGTCCGATGCCCCTGCGACGTCCACGTGTCCTCTGATTTCAAATTCGTCCGTTAGATCCTCCAACGGTCACTGCGCGCCAACGGTCAAAACGAGCGACCGGACGCGCTGCTGCGAACCACCGGACGCGCCGGTGCGCACAGTACCCGTGCGCCCGAAGACAACACCGGACGCGCTCCTCGCAACCACCGGACGCCACAGTACCCGCGTCCGGTGGGAGTCCAGTAAGCTCCCTGGACCACCGGACGCGTCCGATGGTGTGTGACCGGACGCGCACCGCGTCCGATCGTCCTCGGTTCCCTCAGGGCGCATGACCGGACGCGCCGGTCCCGTGGGTCACCGGACGCGCCGGTGTCAAACCCTAGCCCGCGCGCCTGACGCCCGCGCTGCACTGACCGGACGCGCCGGTCCACAGTGACCGCGTCCGGTGCAGCGTCCGGTGCAGCGTCCGGTCACCTCTGTGACCACGTTCGCCTCCGTTTCTTTTCCGACTTCCGGCGCAATGGAAAATAGGCATTTCATTTCCCCGAAATCGCCTGAATCCCGCGCTCGCACGCTCGGTGGGAAGGAGAGAGGAACCCAAACCCCTCTCTACCCGCAAACCACAGCGCGACCAACGCCACCTTTGCAAATGTGCCAACACCATCAAGTGTACATCTCCATGTGCTTGTGTGTTAGCTTTTTCTCAATCATTTTCAAAGGTTTTCCAGTTAGCTCACTAGGCCCTACATGCAATGCACTTCATGAATTCACCTAGTGGCACCCGTGTGTCGAATAACCGAAAAGACTTCCCCTCTTAATAGTTCGGCTATCGATCCTAAACCACTCACACCCTCTATGGTGTCTTGAGTGTAAAACAAAATGGCCCTATGGTTATACCTTTGCCTTGAGCCCATTTTGTTTCTCCAAATGATATGATCCACTTCATATCATCACATGACCGTCTTGATCCATCGACCTTGACTTTACTTGCTCTTCACCGTTGCATCGGTCCGTCGGCGCCAAGTCTTGCTCAAGCTTCACCATCGCATGGTCCTTCGCTTCGAAGCCTCGACTAGCCCTTCACCTTCACAACCGGTCCATCGAGCCAAGCCTCATCTTGGTCTTCACCATCTTGGTCACATGAGTCAATGTCATGTCTCATAATCAATGACCACCTTTATCTAAATCATCCACTTAGATACAAAGGTTAGTCCTAGGTTTCATCAATTAGCCAAAACCAAACTAGGGACTTTCACCTGCGCCTGGATTGGGCCCAGCCAACGACAACCCCCTCTCCTAACTGCCTGGCCACACACGGTGGCCGGCGCCTGCAAGTGGATGGGGAATGGAGGATGGAGATGGAGAGGATGGATGTGGCGGCGGTGGAGAGGAAGGCTGGCGGGAGATGCGGAGGAGCGCAATCACGGCGATATGTGATTTTTTTTTAATAAACTACGGTGACCGGAGGGTTGTGAGTAGGAAGAGATATAATAGACTTCCGGACGTTAGGGTCCACCAACAAGGGTGTCCGTGCGCGGACGGGCATTTTTCCTAGCATTACCGATAATGATAAGGTAGATGACCTGTACTATCCTAGTAAAGAGTCCGAATAAGCACTATTCCACTTACAGATAATAGCCGTAAATTGATCTTCATTGATGAAATCAACGTCAGCAATTGACAAATCTCATCGCGACTATCTTCGGAGTCGTCCCAACAAAAAAAACATCCAGGGCAGCACTGGGTAAGCATGTGGCCAGGCACGGTGATGAGGGCCTCGTTTAGATGCTGAAAAAATTTCAAACCGATGAATAGTATCACTTTCGTCTTATTTGACAAATATTGTCTAATCGTAGACCAACTAGGCTCAAAAGATTTATCTCGTGATTTCCAACTAAACTGTGTAATTAGTTATTTTTTTATCTACATTTAATACTCCATGCAAGCGGCTAAAAATTGATGTGATGGAGAGAGTGAAAAAATTTGGAATTTTGTTGTCATCTAAACAAGGCCGAGATATATAGTTGCAGGCTTGCACGAAGAACAGGGTCGTGACTCGTGAGGAAGAAGGAAACGCTGTGGTTGGCCGGGTCGCGATGCGCGGGCGCGGGAGCGAGCCGGCAGGTGCGAATGGGATCGGACGACATGGAGTCATGGGCGAGGACGACAAGAACGGGCCGGGCGGTCTCTCCACTGCGAGGCTCCCGGCGGTCGCTCTCGATCGGTGTCCCTCGTCGACACCAAGAAACGGATCGGGGCGGGTCCCTCGTCCCCATCGAATCGTTGTAGTATGTGGCTCACGTTCCCTGGCTGCCAAAAAGACGGCAAACAGCTTTCCCCCTGTTCACCTCACACGCACATGACACAACACGACTACACGACGCGTGCATTGGCCTGCACAGTGCAAACGATGGCGCCCGCAGCGCACTGCATGGCTCTCGATCCTGTAGTCTGAGAGCGATCGATAACTCGAGATAAGTAAAATACGATGACACCGCTGTGATGTCAGTTACGGTGAAATCACCGGTGACCCTTTCCGTGCAAGGGCCGCGCCGGAGCACTGTTAAAAATATATATTTTTTTCTTCGCTTTAATTCACATCAAGCTACACGTAGCGCTTGATTATGCAATTTACACGTCAACACGGGCCCCACCTCTAGCTGTAGTAGTATTGCTGGCGGCAGATAGCAGCTGCACCGTACTAGAATCAGCGTGCCTTATTATGTTTCCAGTTCACCATAGCATGCGCGCGTCACTCCGTCCGTCCGTGCCAAAACTTCACCTGTGCGAGGACCCCGAGAGTCGTTCTACGTCATGAGCGACGCCAGCCCCAGCAGGGGCGCCGCGGGCGCGGGCGCGACGCCGGCGGCCTGCTGCGGCATCAGGGCGTACGCGAGTCGGCGCAGCTCGAGGAGCCTGCGCGCCTCGCGGACGCGGCGCGCGAGCGCTGCGGCCTCGGCGCGGAGCCGCGCGTTCTGGCAGCGCACGGCGAGGTCGTGCAGCGCCAGCGCCTGCAGCCTGGCCTCCAGCTCCCGCTTATCGGCGCGAAACCGCGCCGCCGCCTCCCGGAGCTCCTCCAGCCGCTGCTGCTTACGCGCGCGCGACCGCTGCGCCGACAGCCGGTTCGACACCTTGCGACGCTGGCGCCGGAGCCGCTCCTCCTCCTCCGGGTCCGGGTCCGGGTCCACGTTCCTCGCCGCCTCAGCCTCGGGCTCGGCCTCCTCGACCACCGCCGGCCTCGACGACGCCATCACCTGGTCCAGGCTAGGGCACGACTCGGGCCCCCACGGCGTGAAGCCGCACGGGATAATGTCCATCGTGCCGCAGCTGGACGACGCAAAGTCAAGGGCGCCCTGCACCGACAGCATCTCCTTCTCCCCCACGCTTGCTTGCACTACGAGAGCTAGCAAGGGACTACGTATCCGCAATTCCAGAACTAGGTGGGGCGAGCAGAGAATCGGGGAAAAGGGAGGAACGATGAGGAAACGCCGGCTATTTATAGAGGAAAAACGGAGACCCCGATCGAGCCTGGCGATGGCGAGGTGGGCGCCGGCGCTGAAGTGGCCCACCGTTACGTGGGGTGTGTGTGTCTTCCTCTTCCTTCCCGTTCCCGGGTGGCTGGTAGCCCTCCTTTTTCCACAGACCCGCTTTACTCGTGGCAACCAACGATTCACCCACCCGCACGTCTGCTTATCCGCCCCCGCTACAAGTAGGCCTGCACTCCATCCGATCCGACGGCAGAGGATGATTTGGGCATCACCAACCAACGGCTCACGATACGGTCATCGAGGAACACCGAACACCCGTCTGCTTTTCTCGTGTGCCCGTTAAGGCTGGCTGGTGTGGCAGTAGTGCGACGTGAGAGGGACCCCACGAACGAACGCCCCCGGGCTCGCGTTGTAGCTTAGCCACGAAGGAATCAATGGTCCGCGACGCGTGCACACGTGCTCTCCAGTCCGGCGCGAGCACCATCCCCGGGGGCCGGAGCTAGCAGCTGTAGACTGTCGACTGGGGCCGCAAGGTCGCCCGCGTGGCGGCTCGCCGGAAGCTCGCGGCGCCACCTCGGCGCGCGCGGCACAGTGAGGTGTGCAGTGCATCAGTGGCCGACCGGAGGCCGCGTACGTGTGTGCGATGGCTGATGAGCTGCTGCGGATCAATTGCGAGGCCGCAGAGGGGCACACGTCACGCATGTGACAAATTTCTCCTGCTGCGCCTAACCTTCGTCGTCCATCGCATGCGGCTAGGCAACGCCGCAGGTTCAAAGCATCGAGCAACGACGTCGTTACACACGTACGTACTGTACACGCTAAAGCAGTCGGTACACGTATCTCAAAGCTGACACCACCTTTGTTCTAAGTTGACGGGGACGGGTGCCTACGTGCGACCGTGTGTGGAACTGTGGATGACTGGTGGCCATCCATGCATTAACAATGGCGGCGATCATCTTCAACACGTGGTACGACCTGCATGCACGCGAGTGCTTCATCGAGCTAACAAACATTCACTAGTATAGATTCATGGAATTCAGATTCCAAGCCTCCCAAATTTACTATGCAGAATTCCTATTCCCCGTCACATCAAAATATCGGCATATATATGGAGTACTAAATATAGATGAAATCAAAAACTAATTACACAGTTTTGTTGTACTTTACGAGACGAACATTTTAAGTCTAATTAATCAATATTTGGACAATTATTACCAAATAAAAACAAAATTGCTACAGTGTGACGGGACACTTACTATGCAAATTTTGTCTCCAAAGTTTGCCATCTAAACAAGGCATCACTAGTACAGATCATGTGGCTGGCTCATCGATGATGATCTATGGCGGCAGTAATTGGAGCGCACAGTCATTCAAGAATGTCGGCTTCAGCAGCCGGTCGGCTAACGACGAAAACCTAAAGCAAGTGAATCCGACGGGGATCGAGCTTCACGAGTATCTTCTAGCTTGTGCATGGAACAGTGTCCGCTCTTACCGGATCCGTCACGAAACTTAGGCGCAAGTTTTTCGGCACGCTTCTTCGTGATGCCTTGCTGCTGCATCGATGCATATCACTTTTTTTTTGCCTGCCTGCAAGAAAATTAGGCGCAAGTTTTTCCACATACGCGTCGTCTGCTCGATGAAAGGATCAGTGCAGTAATCTTCAAAAAAAAAAGGATCAGTGCAGTATGTATATGTGTGGACTGCAAAATTTTGCGATGGACCTATCGAGCAGACGACGTATATGCACGGCGGTGGGATTGCTTTATCAAAGGTTTCCGTAAGTTCGAAAGATACATACCAGCCTTCGCCTTTCATCCATCTTTTTATCACCACGTTCACACATGCAATGAGGCTCTTATTACAGGAACCAGAGTAGACATGTAACTAATTTGTAGTTTCGTTCCTTTTATGTAGTATGACACTCTCTTCTCCTGTACGTGTGGACTGACTTGCTTAAAGTAAGAGACATATACTTGCAGGGGCGGCATGTTACATGCGAAAGTGGGGATACAACAAGAATGTGAAAAGATCCCAAGATTTTCTTGAACCATTGGTGTAGAAAATTTCTTTTGTTATTTCAGCTCTGTGAGCAACAAGATATTCCTGTATCCAAGTAGGTTTTGAGTCACGGGCTTATGACATTTAGCTGTAGCCGCCTCCAGAAACCATAAAAAGCTATAGAGCAATATAGTGAAAGCTATTTCATTCAGAGAAGATGCGCGAAAGCTACGTGAAGGGGCGGGCATGCATGATGGTGCAGATAGCCACAAACCTTCCAAAGAACACCTCCAACAGCTTGACGCCTCTGATGATTCAAGATGCTAAGGGTGAATAAGATGATCACAATGCTTAAGGCCCCCATTGGTGATTGGATTTGGCTTTCGAAGCAGCAGCTAAGTTGGTTTCTGGATGTCATGGTGAAGGAGTTGATTCTCTTTTGGCATGTAGACTGTTTCCTCAAACTTAGTAACTCAGGCCATTTGGTAAATGTTGAATAATCATGTTCTGGATATATTTCTTGCTCTTTCTGCTGAGTCAGTAGTTAGTTCTAGCTTACTTAGCATTTGGTTGTCTCTTATAGCCACGTTTGGTACATAGGCTACATAAATAGCGTAAAAACGGCGGCCAAAATAAGTTGGTCTAATATAGCCTCTGTTTTTTAGTACAAATGAGAGCGGTGGGATAAGCAGAGGCCAAAATAAGCTGCAAAAAAGTTTATCATTTGGCTGTTGGTTTCAACTTATTTTGGCACGTATAGATCTTCTATCACCTCAGTAAGGCTTCAAATATTATGATATAATGTAAATGGGGTTCTTCTCGGTTCAAAAAATGTTGCGTGACATTCTTGTTTCTTATATTACACGTACTTCCCAGTCGAGGTTCAAGTTGATTTAGATGAACCTATAATTAATTTATCTCTTTAATGAGATTCCAATGAATTTCCAAGATCCAAAGAAAGATAAGTGTTGTGTCTTTGTCAATCTATCTAGCACTGTAGCTTATTAATTACGGTTCCAATGCTACGCAGGCTAAAAGGAACGGTAAAGGAGGAAATCTGGAATTCCATGCCGTCCAAACTTCCTCCGTTGATCATCAGTGGTGGTGCCAACAACTTTGCCGCGACCAGTTTTAAAATAAAAAGAGAAGATGCATGCAACCAAGTGATAAAACATACTGTCCGCATTACATCATGCCATATATACATATACTACTGGACAAGTTAGAGCATTTGTGCATGTACTCCTACTACTACCAGCTGCTGCAAGGATCACAGCACGGAGCACGCCTCATATCGTCTACAAAGGGCTGTTGTATACTAGAACCGACCACGCACCACGCCAGCAACAGTTTAATTTCGCAGCCCTCAGGCCTCAGCTCCGTCGTCGCAAACCTGATCTTCTGTCGACGAAGAAAGCAAAGCCACTAAAACCAACGGGTGGTCTTTGAGTCCAAGCTACCCCTATAGCGCGTACAGGTGTCTTAACGTGGTGCACTAGTCGCAACCGTTCTCGCTTTCGTCGTCGAGTCCAACCTCGCCACCTGGGCCGTGATGAGTAGTACATCAGCATGCAGGGACAGAAATCAGAAAGGGGTCGGTCAAGTACTGGCTGAAAACAATATGTAGTGAAATAATGGAGCTACTAGCAGGGACAGCATCTGGAAAAGAAGTGATAACGAAGGGATGCTACGTACAAAAGCGCGCGTAACTCTTACAAAAGATGCAAATTATGAGATTTGAGCGATAGTTGCTCGTGCGCTTTCGAATTATTACATACTCCATCCGTATACCTAATAGGCAGTGGCGGATCCAAAGGGGTTGGGGTTGGATGGGCTGCAGCCCCCTAAGCTTGATTTTTGTCTTTAAATTACTGTAGCTTAGCCTCAAATCTACCATTAATCTTCAGCTTTAGCACTAAACCTTTATTATTTAGCCCTCCTAGATGCTTATCCTAGATCTGCCACTGCTAATACAGGTGTTTAACGTTTGGCTAGCTTCGAGCATAATTGCGCTGTCTCTCGCTGTCCAGAATCCATAAGGTAGTCAGCAACTCAGCATGGCTGTCAGCTTTGATTCGATCGATAGAAAAACTGCTCTTGTTGAACGAAAAATTTTCTCCTTTTTTTTCCTCAAAAGAGCATCCTTGTAGATATGGCGACGTTTTTTATCTTTACTGGCAGTTTAGTAAACTGTTAGTGGGAAAGTCAAGTGTACTGACACCAGTTTAAAAATCGCCAGTGTTACGCTACCGTGCAAGCGTAAACTCTACTGACTACTGGCTTTAACGTTATCGCTTACATTGGCGGTAGGCTTTAGCCAAATGATTGAAACAAGAAAGAGACATGCATATTTCTAGAAAAATATATTCACTCAGCTCAACTATTTCAAATATCATCTATATGAATAAACATCACAATCACTAACGTATAATTTAACATATAGATATGAGTAGTTAATTAATATATTTTATAATAAACACATTCATCATCTAGATCTAGATCATGAAAATCTTGATCTTCCCTATTCATGGATGATGGTGGTGCTAGGAACATGTGAAGCTACCTAAAACAATATGAGGACATAATATAAACTATAGTTAATACGGTATTATACCCAAACAATATACATACTCCCTCTGTACAAGGTCTAATTAGGCCACAAACTATGGATAGGATATATATTAACTAACCTTATTAAGAAACCTCCTTCAATGAAATAAAATCAACTTGTTCGCTTGAACTACTTCAATAATACTTTTCAGCGAACGAACAATGTTTTACTCTCACAATAAATCAGCATAAGCCAAAACCTCTCTACTTGCGTTTTGTAATTTTTGAACCTCAAAGGATGCCAGCAATAAAAAAGGGCTTAGTCTGAATAGTGCTTCTCAGGGAACAAAGGGTATTTATGGAAATATTTATACTAATCGTAGCTTAAAAAATCGTCAGCATAAATGGTTTTGCGGTTTTCTTAAACTGCCACCAATACAATATATTGAACACCCCTGTTTATACCTATTTATATAGTAGCAGTACGTTAGGTGAACCGCCAATACGTAATGTCAGCAATTAATAGCCACAGGCCCACACTTCAGTTTTTAGTGGCACATGTTCTTTATGAACTGCTAGTGAAAGAAAATCAGAGATAAACAAAAAATGTTTTTTTTTACTTAGGTCTGTTTCGGCATGGCTCCTGCTCTAGCAACAGGTTCTGTTCTGCATAGGAGCCGGACAAAACGCTTTATGAGGAGAACCCGTTTTCCAGTGAACAGTAGAGAAGTCGGAGCTATTTTGAGGCTAGAATTGAAGCTCAAAAAATAGGTTCACCTTCAAGTGCTCCAGTTCCTATGGAGGAGCATTTGAAGAGGGACCGTGCCAAATGGAATTTAATGTCACAGGTACAATAACACCCTGTTCGCTTGAGCTTATTAGCCAGAATCAACCAGCCATTCAGTAATGTTTTTCTCTCACAATAAATCAGCATTAGCATCAACAGCAGCCGCAGAAACGATCAGCCGAACAGAGCTAAGTGCAAAAATATTTAGGTATCCTGGATAACGTGTTATCACACACGATGCTCAACATCCGTCAGTTGCAAATTTGGTTAAGGGACCAATCCTACGGGGAATGCACTAGTTTTCCGTTACTAATCACTACTCCCTCAATTTTAAATTATAAGTCTTTTGATTTTTTTCTCATCCATTTTGTTATGTATCTACTAATATATATTATTATATCTACTCCCTCCATTCTAAATTATAATTCGTTTGATTTTTTGACTTAAAGTTTGACCACTCGTTTTATTCAAAAAATTTGCGTAAACATAGTTAAATTTAAGTTATTCTTGAAGAACTTTTGTTAATAAAGCAAGCCACAACAAAAGAAGTAATATTTTACACCAAATTTTAAATAAGACGAGTGATCAAACTTAGAGTAAAAAAGTCAAACGAACTATAATTTAGAACGTATTTAGCAGATGTATAGTAAACGAAGTCAAAAACGGCTTATAATAATTGAACGGAGGGAGTAATAATAAAGCACAACCGCTGACTGCCTCGACCCCGCCGCCCCTCTCTCTGCAGTACAGGATCGAATAATGTTACTAGTCACTACTATTCCTGTATTGAATTAAGAAAATGCTTCTAATTCACACAAACCAGAAGCAACTAAATTAAAGCCGCCAGTGTGCTTAATAAAGTGCTTCTAAATTAACGTTCATGGCCAATTTTGACACGACATTCATCTTATCCGCTCCAAATTTTTATTGCAGCATTTCGGGGTGCACAGCACATAAAGCGTTGACACTGCCACTACGCTCACTCATCAGCAGTCATCACCAGACTCCAGCAAGCACTATAAACAACTCTTTAATCTATCACCGGATAAGAATTCCGGCGTTAAAGAAATTAAGAGAGAGGAGGACAGAAGAAGACCGATCTCTTTCATCTATCACCGGATAAGAACTCCGGCGTTAAAGAAATTAAGAGAGGGGAAGGAGAGAAGAAGACCGATCCGATTCCTTAATCTTTTCCAGGCGAATTCTATCAACCACGCCACGCTGAAAACCAACCAGCTGCCGCAAAAGCACTTAAAGGGGTTTAGTGGACAGAAGTCACACATGGGGTGTTCCTGTTCCCTCTACTCGGCAGCAATGCAATGCTAGCTAGAGCAAAGGGAGCTTTGGACCAGAAGCAGAAAAGGCCGCTTTTTCCTCCTTTGTTTCTTTTACATGTAGCGTCTGGATAGGCAGGCCAAAGGTTTGATTGGAACCATCGGCAAAAGCAAAGATTTCAGCTAGCGCGGATCTCGTGCGACCCGCCCGGCTTTCGTTTTTATGGTTCCTCTTTGCTTTATTTGCGCTCTGCCCAGCAGCGAGCGACTGATGGATCCATCCATCAGCAGCAGCGATCGGCGTGCGAGATAAGGAAGCAAGCCGCGGGAGACAGAGAGAGGCCGGAGAAAGGCCAGCGCGAGGCAGGCATCACTGGCGGAGGCGCATTGGGCGCGGCGGTTGCGGCCAAGCGGATCACGGCAGGTATATTTCTGGGATATCCCGCGGCGTCACCGCACCACCGGGTGCTGCTGGTGTGACAACGGAAGCTGCGCGGATACAGATAGATGGGGTGCTTGCGGCAGTGGCGCGGCGTGCTTTGCCCCCGGCCCCCGGCGGCGACGTGTGTCTGCACTGCATTGCACCCGTGTCATCGGGCCGGCCGCTCGTTGGAACGAAGGTCCTCATTTCTGAGAGGCTACTACAGCGGCTACTGGTGCCACCACTACTGGAGCGGAACAGAGATTGGAGGATGAGCGAGTGGACGAGCGACCTGTGGCCCAAACAAGAACTGTCGTAGTGATGGACAAAAGGAAGGATGTCACGGCCTAGCCAAATTTAAAATACGGTTTGTGTCATTCGCTGATCGTAAAAAGAAAAAGGTTTGATGATCTTGTTGTTTATTCTACTCTGGTAGACCACTACTTAGCCGGCCACGTATGACGTATCCATCAAATTTAAATGCCGACGCGAGCTCTATTCCAAAACGGTAATGATACATACAGGGCGTCCGACGCGAGCTCTATTCCAAAACGGTAATGATACATACAGGGCGTCCGACCCGCGTCGGACGCTCCGCGCTTCACTCGCTCGCCTCCTCCCTGCCTCCACTCGCAGACTCGCTCGCCTCCTCCTCCATTCCGCCTTCTCTTTTCTCTTCGTCTCCGTCGCTCCCCCGCGTGCGGCTCCTCCAGCGCCGCGCTGGCGCGCTCCTCCCCCGCGCGCGTCTGGTGCTCCCTCCCCTCCCGCTCCCTTCCTCCCTCCCCTCCCCTCCTTCCCCCTCTTCCTCCCCACTGCTGCGACATGCACGCCCTAGCATCCGGTGAGCCCACGCACCTCCCCTCCCTCCTTGGTGCTCTCGCCCTCATGCGCCGCTAGCTCCATGGGCTCCGACGAGGTAGGTAGGGAGGGATCTAGATCTGAGGCATGACTCCTCCTCCTCCCCCTCTGATTCTCGATCTGTTCCCTCCTCTTACTCTCCCTCCTCTTCCTGTTCCTCCTCCTCCCTCCCCTTTCTGGATCTATGGTTTTGATGGTGGCTAGGGTTTGTAGCGATTCAGATCTACATGCAACAGATGATGTGAAATGCTTTTTGCATAATTTTTTCTGATGTTGCAGCCATCCCCTCCTCCTCCCCCCATTATCCTCTGGATCTGAGATCTCCTGCCTCCTCCTCATCTGGATCTGGCCTTCCTCCTCCTGCTCCTTCAACTCCTCCATTGGATCTGAGACGTAGAGGTGGGGCTAGGGTTTGTGGCGATTTTTTTGTTGCACCATGCCTGTTTATGTTGTTGCAGTAGTGTCTTTTTGCTATTGCACAAGCTTTTTCTTCTTTTTGTTTCACTAGTTTCTTGCTGATGTTTCATTCTTGCATTACAGTTTGTTGCAGTAGCTTTGAGTTGCTGTTGCACAAGTATGCATTAGCACTTTTCCGGATGTTGCAGTAGTTTTGTTATGTTTGTTTCAGTTATTTTGATTTGCTGTTTCAACGAGTAAGTCACTTTGTTTCAACATGTATGCATTACTTTTTCTTCCTTGTTGTAGTAGTTTCACCTCGCTGTTGCAGTGGATGTGTTTGAATGTTGCATTAGACTTTTTTTGGTGTTGCAGTTCGTATTTTTTTGTTTTGTTGCATTAGTTGTTTTTTCGATGTTTCAACGTTTGTTTCATCAGTTTGTTTCGTTTTGTTGCATTAGGGTGTCCTTCGTTGTTGCAATAGCATTTTTTTCTTTGTTGCAGCTGGGGGGCGGGGGTGGACTATGGTGGTGAGCTGGTGGCGGGGGCGGAGGTGCGGGGGATCGGCGAGTTTGGGGGCGGGGGTAGACCTGTGCGTGCGGGGGGGTCGCATTTCTCCGTGCGGGGACGGGGCGGGGGGTCACGTCCGTGCGGGGCGGAGGGGCGGGGTCGCATTTCTTCTCCATGCGGGGACGGGGCGGGGGTTGCGTCAGTGCGGAGCGGGGGAAGGGTTGCGTTTTTCTTCTTCTTCTTTTCCCGTAGAGTGCGGGGCTAGTACTGCTCGCTGTGGCATCCGGCGGTAGCGCCCGGATCCGGACATCCGGGCGCTAGCAGGACCGATTCCAAAATATAACAAATTTTAGTTTTTTTTCCTAAGTCAATTTCCTTAATAACTTATTAAAAATGAATCACTACACATCAGATTAGTCTCATTAAATCTGTCAAGAAAGGCACCTTGATAACGTGTTTAATTGGTATTATGGATACTAATTTATTTTTCACTACTTCAATGAAAGTCTTAGAACTTTGACATAGGATATCTAAATATCTTACATTTATAACTAATGGATTACTACTTTCCACATCTAGCCATGTTTAAGATGTTTCTTCTTCCCACAACTAATTTTGTTCACTCCAAATTCTCTCTTGATTTACCATATTTTTTTTGCTGATTCGGTATTTTTAAAAAGAAGAAGGTCGATGCAACATTTTCTCGTTGACTCAACTTCTTTTTAGCCGTTCAACATTTTTTACGTGAGACATGTTGCTTCAACAATTACAATGCTTTAGCATTTTCTTGTAGAATCAACATCTTGCTATAAATTTGTTGACTAACAATGCTAATGACTTATAACATTTCGCAGCTTTAAAAAAAAGAAAATTATAATTTTTGGATGGCCAGTATTTAGGCTCTGTTTGTAGGGATATAGATTTGAGAATCTACTAACAAAATATTAATCCCACACCCACCCAAACATGATAGATTCCAGACTAGACAATGACAATCCAACACACAAATTCTTAGGGTCCATTTGGGATAGAGATTCCTCACAAGAATCGTATATAAACTTTACATGAATTAATTTAATTTTATAAAATTAATATAAGAACGGAGAAAATTTTTCACGTCCAAACAGAGCTTTAGATCCCATAATCCAATTGAACATAGCTTGTTTTGCAGCCATTGGTGCTGTTGCTGCCTCTCACAGATCACTGTGTTGACAGTCAGCAGCAGTTGCTTTTACCAACAGCCGAACAAGAATACTGAGGTTGCTTCTCTTAATACTGACGGCGCTTTCTATGAGCATTGGAAGGGAGCATCAGGTGCCGTCGTGCGTCGGAATGAAAATGGTGACTTGATTAGAGGCAGCGCCAAGTGGTACGGAAACTGTCTGGACGCCTTGACATGGAGGCCTTAGCCTGTCGCGACGGACTGGTGTTGACGCAACAGGTGGGTGTCCAGCGGGTATGGCTGGAAACTGACTGTCAGGAGCTTTTGAAGCTGTGGTCAGTGGGTGAGAAACAACGCTATAGCGTGGTGACGATTATGAAGGAAATCCGGGAGTTGAACTCTTTGAGTTAGGTTGATCTCCGCTGGCTCGGTCCGACGACCGAGCGGACCCTGACTCGCACCTTGATCATTGGTCAAAATTAAAGGGTAAATCTATACTTCACCCGGGTGATTTTTAGGCTCGGCTCGCTCGATTCGCGTGGCCGTCGGATGTCACTCTGAACGGAGGCGATCTCATGCGCAGGACCATATGCAAGTTGTCAGATTGTAGGCATGCAGTCAGATGCATGCAAAGCATTGGACCATGTGCATGCGGTACTGTAGTTCTCGTCACATCACCTAGCCAGCTAGCCCCTAACCCATGCATGCATACATGCAGATTCATTTAGCAGGAATAGATTACATCTCGTTATACCATATTTTACAACGTCTGTTTGGACATAAGTTCTATGCTCAGTTGATGTAAATTGGCTATTCGTAAACGAGAATGGTTAGAATTATTCGAATAGTTATTTGATCATTTTTTTGTCTTTTATTTTTTCTTTGTTTTATTTGGTTCTCCTTTGAAATTTTCTAATTTGGCTTCCATAGAAATAATCGGATATTTTTTGTTTAATATTTTTATGTTATTTGGATAATTTTTTGATTCATTTGATCTAGATTCAAAGGTCACTAGAATCAAGTATTGGAAGGATTACAAATACTCAGATTTTTGTTCCCCTAACAATCAAGTGTTTTATGTGCTAGCATCACCCGGGTGTCACATACACCTACATCACTCAGGTGTCACATACACCTACATCACCCGGGTGATGACCAGACAGATCGAAATTAAAACATACAATGTGTTTCTACGTTAACTCTAAATCACCATAATTTAACATAATAATTACATGCCGTAATTTAATGTTGGTCAAAATAAAAACATACAATGCGCTTCTACATTAACTCTACATCACCGTTGGACAGAAATAGAACTAATGCATAAAACTCATAAATATTAATTATAATATTGCTATCATCAACTTTGGTCAGAAAATAGTAATATCATAAATACAACATTCTTCTACATTAATTCTACATCAACGTTGGGCAGAAAATGAGACTGATGCAGCTTTCACTACTCGGGAGCGTGACCATGCAACAGTAAGAATGAAGTACAACCTTATCGTGCGAAGTGGGATAGTTCAAACCACAAGTGTTTGATGGTGATTAAGGGCTCCATTGAGGATCCAATAACGAGATTAATCCCAGAATGTACCACGGTCACTGAATATCTCAAAAAGGTAGAGAGTCAGTTTACTGACTCTTCAAAGGCTTATGCGAACACTCTTATTAAAAAGTTAGTCAATGAGAAATACAGTGGTGGAGGGATTAGAGAACACATATTTAAGATGAGCAACACAACATCCAAACTCAGACCAATGGACATGTGGCTCAAGGATGAGTTCCTAGTTCATTTGATTTTTGCATCTTTGTCCAAAGAGTATGAGACATTTGTTGTTAATTACAACTTACAGCCAGATAAGTGGAACATTGAGAAGCTCATTGCCATGTGTGTGCAAGAAGAGAAGAGACTTAAGAGCTCACATGGTGACTCTGTTAACCATGTGAAGGAAAATAAAAAGAAAAACTTTAACAACGAGAACGCTAAACCACAAGGGAAACTTCAGTGGGACAATAGCTCCTCTTCTAAGTCACAAGTAAAGGCCTCATAGAATGATCACAATCAGAAATTCAACAATGTTCAAGTAGACAAGGATACCTGCAAATGGTGCAAGAAGAAGGGACACTACTAGAAGGATTGTCCAGAGTTCCTAAAGCACCTGATGAGAAAAGGTGAGGTCATTATTACATTTATAGATGAGTCCTTACATTTAAGTTATCCAAAATCTACTTGGTGGATTGATTCAGGTGCAACTATTCATGTTACAAATTCATTACATGGATTCCATACGAGGATGACTTTGCCAAGAGGAGAAAGACACATTAAGGTAGCAAATAGAGTCAAAGTTGAAGTTGAAGCCATTGGAGAACTCCCATTAGAATTAAATGATGGCTTTATACTTAAGCTTACAGATATCCTTTATGTACCCTCTTCGCGTAGAAACTTAATAAGTGTTTCACATTTAGATGATGACGGATTTGATTGCCATTTTGGTAATGGCCGATGTAAGATTATGTTTAATCATAAGTGTGTTGGTCTCGTCTTCCGATAAGACAAGCTTTATTTGTTATCACTTTGTAAGAATGTGAATGTTGTAAGCACTAAAAAAATAAGAATGTCTCCTCGTCTATGAATGTAAGTAATAAGCGAAAGAGAATTCATGATGTATCATCGAAATTATGGCACTATCATTTATGCCATATTTCGAGGGGGAGGGTAGAACGACTGATTAAGAAATCAATTCTTCTACCATTAGAATTTCTAGACTAGAACAATGCATCTATTGCATTAAAGAAAAGTATGTTAAGAAAATAAAGAAAGACGTCAAATGAAGCGCATGAATTTTGAAAATAATTTAAAATAATTTACATAGATATATGTGGACCGTTTCCTGTGAAAAGCGTGGATGGTTATGATTCATTTATAACATTTACAGATGATTATTCTCATTATGGTTATATTTATCCAATTAAAGAAATATCAGAATCATTGAATAAATTTAAGTTACTTAAGGCTAAAGTAGAAGATCAGCATAATTTAAAGATTAAGATAGTAAGATCCGACCGTGAGGGAGAGTATTACGGTCGACATACACCATATGGCCAAGTTTTTGGACCTTTTGCAAAGTTCTTACAGGAAAATAACATAGTTGTTCGGTACTCTACACCGGACGAGCCTCAACATAATGGAGTAGCTGAAAGACGCAACCGTACATTAATGTATATGGTGAGAAGTATGATTAGTTACTCCACTTTACCGATAAGTTTGTGGATGGAGGCGTTAAAAACCGCCATTCATATTCTCAATCGAGTGCCAAGCAAGTCAGTGCCCAAAACACCATATGAGTTGTGGACAGGAAGGGAACCCTCACTTAACCATTTACGTGTGTGGGGTTATCCAGCTGAGGCTAAAGTATTTAACCTAAATATTGGGAAGCTAGACTTCAAGACAGTCAGTTGCCATTTCATTGGCTATCTAGATAAGTTAAAAGGTTATCATTTCTATTGTCCTGACAGACATACGAAGTTTGTAGAAATAAGACACGCTGTGTTCTTGAAGGATGAGATGGTCAGGGGAGCATGGTAGCACGAGAAATTAACTTTGAGAAGAAGTGGGTACATGTGCCCATTTCGATGGTTCAGGAGCCATTTTTCTCGCTACCTATTGCTGCTGCACCAACAGTGCAGGACACTGTAGTGATAGCACCTGTTGTTAGTTCTCCCGTGGCAACAATAAATGAATACGAGGAACCTATCCTTCAGGATCCTATAAAGCTCGTTGTCACACATGAGGAAGAGCAACAACAGCCCCATATGGAACAAGCGCCAACTAATGAGGCCCCCAGAAGGTCTAAAAGAGCCAGCTATTCCTAATGACTATGAAGTCTATATTAGTAAAGAATTTCAAATGGAGGCTGATCCCACCTCATTTGAATAAACCATGAGAAGCACTCACTCATCGAAGTGGCTTGAAGCCATGTAAGATGAAATGAGATCAATGAGCACCAATGATATTTGAAACTTAGAAAAAATTTCTAAAAGAGTCAAGACAGTAGGCTATAAATGGGTCTACAAGACTAAATATGACTCCAAACGGAATGTGGAAAGATTTAAAGTGCGACTTATGGCAAAAGGCTTCACGCAAAGAGAAGGAATATATTCAATCAGATTTTCTCTAGTTTCATGTAGGGATTATTTTAAAATTATAATGACGTTAGTGGCACATTATGATTTAGAATTACATTAGATTGATGTAAAGACAACTTTCCTTAACGGGAATTTGGATGAAAATGTTTATATGACACATCCAAAAGGTTTTGTTGTGAAAGAAAAAGAATGTATGGGATGCCACCTGAAAAAAATCCATTTATGGATTAAAACAAGCCTCTAGACAGTGATATTTAAAGTTTGATGGAACAATAAGAAAATTTGGGTTTAAAGAGAATGTGGAGGACAATTGCATTTATACAAAGTTCAAGAATGGATAATTTATTTTTCTGATCTTGTATGCGGATGACATCTTACTCGCTAGTAGTGATGTTAATCCACTACTGGAGACAAAGAAGTTCTTATCCTCAAATTTTGATATAAAAGATCTCGATGAAGCTTCATTCGTTTTAGGAATAGAGGTTCACCGAGATAGGAGAAAGGGGGTTTTAGAATTATCGCAAAAGGCATACCTAGAAAAGGTTCTAAAAAATATAGTATGCATGTGTGTAAGCCTTCACCTACTCCCATAGTCAAGGGTGATAATTTTGGGGAATTCTAATGTCCCAGGAACCAATATGAAATCGATCGAATGAAAGCGGCTCTATATGCTTCAGCTGTCGAAAGCTTACAATATGCTCAAGTATGTACACACTGTAGAAATTATATGGCCCACATGCACCTGTCATTGTCCCTAAGACCTCTGACGGCTATGCATGTACACCAGATAACTTAAGAAGATCTGTCGGGTGCCCTCACAGGACCCCGATTCAACTACGTTTACCAACTCATACCAGGATCAACAAAGGAGTAACTACAACATTACAACATTTGTTACAAAAGTTTACATCAGAGTGCGGAAGAATAACAATAATGAATTTATAAATCATAATTAAGTTAACTTTTTACAAACTTAACTTGTATTGCAAAAGTCGAGTAGAACTACAGAAAACAACTTAGGTAGGGCACCTAAGTCAGGAAAGGACAACCAGATCATATCGAGCCCACCGACATGACCTCGGTTAACAGCACCAGTCAGTATCTGCAACAGGGGTTAACAAACCATGAGTACTTGAGGGCACTCAACAAGACTTACCCGACTAAAGAAAAGATTCCAAGGGCATGCTAGCTTTAGGGAATCAAGGTACGGATATTCAAGAATCAAAATTTCTTTTGCAGAAAAGCTTACTAAAGTAAGTCCTTACCTTCAATATTTTATTTTTACCATTGATGGTTCATTGATCAATTCTAAGTGAACCTAATCTAAATCAAAATAATTATCATCAAAACACTTCTCATTCTTTCTTTCAATTCCAGTTCTTTACTACGCTGTAAATCAGGTGATCAAGTCTCCATAACCGAGGAGCAACGACGATTCAAACCGATTATACCCAGCTAGGGATCTCTAACATCACGACATATGTAGAACCGAATCTTGCATATATCAACCCTCATTTAGATCTCCCAAAACCAGAACGTGTCCATCACCACCCGAGAGTACGGTACTCCTCGAACCCGGCCCGATTCTAGCCCCGAGGGTGCACGCTACTCCCGCCATCTCTCCACTCCCGGTGCGAGGTTAGACGTTCTCGTAATGGAATCACTAACATGTTGGGCTTACCCAAGGCACGAGGCTAGTTGCAAAGTCTCGAAGCACAGGCCGGCTTACAACGGACGGTCCTTAACTGATAAGGCGAAAACACTACATTGAGACTCCTTTCCCAATGTATGTTAGCAGTGGCCAAACCACCCGCCCGATCTTTCAAGTTCATTCTCATCTTTCCATATTCATTAAGTATGCCATCATGGCTATATAAACATTTCATTTAAAAGCTTAACTTCTAAGCATAGCGAAGCATACTACGCATTTTTCGTAAAACAGGTATCAAGGTTGATATCGCAATAATCAAGGATGATAATGCAGCAATTAGGTTATCACTCAACTCCTAATTACTTAATGTAGTAAACCATAATAATAAATGGTAAAACATTTGTAAAACTCAAGGTAGGGTTTAAATGCACCGGGGCTTGCCTTGCTCTGACCCGACGACTGACTCAGACTCGAGGACTCAAACGTCTGGTCCGGAACCCACCGACGATAGCTCTTCTCCGGAAGCTGGCTCGGCAACAGTGATTTCTTCGAAAGCGGGAACTACATGAGTTCATAACATGCTTTAACATGATGCTCAATGATAAACATGATGCTTGATAATGATATGCCACGAGTTACGACTTGAGTACAACTTTCCTTCGCGGTACAGTCGCAGACAGAAAACCTACTAACTAGAAGCGACAAAACTAGCGATACCATCTTTTAACCTAAGCAAGTTACTAACGAGCTCAAACATGGAATTAAGGTGCCAAAGATCACCAAAGAGTAGTGACCTAAGGACATCACTCAATCAAAAGGGCACACAACACTTAAAGTTCTCAAATTAAGATTTATTTACTATTTAATTAATTAGGGCATAAATAATAGTTGATCAAATTTTATCTAAACAAGCTCAAACTTTTTCTATGGGTTAAGAATGATTTAAAACAATGCCACAATAAATTTCATAATTTTTGGATTAATAAATTAATTATTAAAATTCCTGGATGTTGCATTTAATCTTTATTGGAACTAATTAATTCTACTGCACAAAGTACTCAATTTTTGCATTTAACATTTTTCCTAGATAGTTAACATATTGAGAAGCTTACACAAAAATTTTCATGAATTTTGGAGCTCTACATAATTTTTTAATGAAATAAACAAATAGTATCACTATTCATTAATTTGAAAAAGAAAAACAAAATCAAAAACCGAACCGGGCCGATTTCTCCCCTCTCTCCTTCCGGCTCAGCCCAGCCGATCGGCCCGCTCACGCTTGAGCCCGGCAACGCAGCCCAGCAAGCGGCCCAGCCCACTCGCCCACGCTCTCTCTCCCTCCCCCTCGCTCGGCCCAACTCGGCCCACCCGGTTCGCTCCTCTCTCTTTCTCCCGGGCCGCCTCTCATCCGACCAGCCCGACCAAGCCGGATCGACCCAAGGCGTCAGGCGGCCCCCTTCTCTCTCACACTAAGACTGATAGCGGGGACCCGCACGTCATCTCCCTCCCCCTTCTCTGCTCAGACCGGGCACGACGGCAACAACTCCGACCGACCGAAGTTGACCGCCGGTGACTCTTCTGGTGACAAAGGCTACTCTGACATGATCTGCGGAAGGCACTGAACCGCTCTAAGGTACTGGACGTTGCATCAAGAACAGAGCAACCGGCTCACCGCCGGCTATGGCGGACACGGTGGGGCAACGATGGCGCATCAGCCAAATGGAGCGGTAGAGACCAGAATTGGAGGTCGAGGAGCATAGTAGGCTCACCGAGAATCGATTTGGCGGCTCAGTGAAGTGAGGGACGCGACAGAAAGAGCTGGCCACAACGAAGGCATGTGGCGGTGAGCTGCCGTGGTGGAAAATGATGGCGCGGGTAGCTCCGATGGCGTGAAACGCTGCAAGCAGGTCAAGGAGCTGCGCGACGGTGAGGTGGAGTTGCAGGCATGGGCAATTGGGCAGATATGCAGTGGCAATGGTGAATTTGCCAGGCGAACAAAGACCCGACGGCAGCGGCGGCAGGAAAAAAAGAAAAACGACGGCCGGTGCGGCTTATATACAGTGGGAAAGGGGATGAAGAGGTGGCTGGCGACTTCGCGATCATGGCCAAGTGGTTGGCTGGGCCTCCTCGCTCGAGAAGGCGCGCGACGTCCATGGCGACGCCGGCGACAGTGAGACGGGAGAGAGAAGGAAAAAGAGAGCACGTCAAAATACTGTAGCAAACATGCCACCTCACTTTTGAAATTTCAAAAATTACTTCTGATTTTTCATTGAAACCCAAAATTTTCCAAAAACCAAAGTTGCTCAAAAATCTACACTCTACAACTTTTCTTTTGTGACCAAACTCAGATTTTCAATAATTTTTAAAATTTAGATTTGAATTCAAAAGGGGACAAAAGTAGGGTTTCTGTAAATTCAAAATTACTTCAAATTTTTGAATACAACTTGAAAATATGTAAAAAGAGAAAATGTAAAACTTTTGAAGATCTATAACTTTCATAATTGAGCCATCACCCAATTATGCCTACTTTTTGAAATTTAGTTTGAAATTCAAATTTAGGGTTCAAATCTTTTCAATTTTATTCAAAATTTTACATTGAAACTTTGAAAACCTAAAACAGCAAAGTTGTACATCTAGACAAGACCTACAACTTTGCTATTCAAAACATTTTCAAATTCTACCTTCATTTTGAAATTTGAGTTTGGGGATGAAAAGGGGTCAAATTTGAAATTTGCTTCTTTTCAAAATTGCTCCACATTTTACACTAAAACTTTGAAAACTCAAAACACCAAAGTGGTAGCCCTTGAAAAGTTCTACAAACTTGGTTTTAAACTTTTTCCCAAATTTTGCTTATATTTTTAATTATTTCAAAAGGGGTAAATCAGGGTTCTGGATTTCAGGGTTTTTGAATTCATTTGATTATTCGTTTTAACTAAAACATGATTAATTATTTAACACTAATAAAACATTATTTCATGTGATAGGCAATATAGCATAAACACATACAAAGCATTTATTATTGAGATCAACATAACAATTCACTATTGAAACATGTGAAACATTTTATTAACAACCTCTGAAATATGTGAACCAGGGCATATTCATAACATGTAAAACACTTGTTTAATTCAACACATGAACCTCACCTGGGAAACATTGCGTCAATAACACATGTAACATATGCAACATGACTAAAGTAACATGTGCAAATGAATGCATTTATGGCATGTCATTTGATGTTTATGCTTGATGATGCTTCATTATCACATTTTAATTATTTCTTAACATCTAGGATGTTATACTATCCCCCTTAAAGAAATCCCGTCCTGAGATTTCAAGAATGACATAACCCGTGGGGTTAAGTAATGGAAAAGGAAATGTGTCAAGCACATTAACCTTGAAGAGATTCACAAGGCATCTAGGATTGGTTCAAGAATTACAACCTATTTCAAAATGATGATTGTAATTAACAAGGTACTTAGAGAGATCCAGGAGACATGGATTACTCCCAAAAAGAAATTCCAAGAGAATCGGAAGCACGTCAACTGCAGACTATAATGAATCATGGTCATAGACCTTGCTATAGCAAATACCCCGTGTTCCCGTATAGTGATCAGCCATAGGGATTTCCGGGATACTTGCTGTACCATTGTTACTGACCATGGTACCACAGTAGGGCACAATTGTTGCAACTTCAAGAAAGTAGGATCTTCTTGTTGAAACAAAAATATTCACAGAAGAGATCAAGATTACAACTGTGATTTGATAATGGTTCCAACATCCAGGATTGAGATAATTCAAAAGAAGTACGGGCATGAATTCCCAAGACATATTACAAACAGTGAGGGCATATTAGTCGTGAGACTATAATGGATCACGACCACAGACCTCGATACCTGCGCGCACCCAGCAGAAACCTGTGTGACCCGGGCACACAAGAGACTCTAGGTTCCGACATGGCACCGTGGTCACGGAGCGTGGCACCACCATAGGGCGCAACAACAATAACCCCCGTCTCACAATATTAAGAACGTACCGAGAACAGAAGTCGGTCACAATCACAAGGCGTCTAGGGAGCTCAAAATGACAACTTTGAATCCCTAGGGAGTGTCCAGAGAATGAAAACACCCTAATTGTGGACTATAAGGAATCATGATCATAGACCTTGATAACAGCGAGTGTCCCGTTTTTCCTTATGGTAGTAAGTCACAAGAAACTCCAGGATACACGTTGTTCCATTGTCACTGATCATGGTACCAGCATAGGGCACAACTATAGTAACTCATTCGACAATGTCAATATTATAACCAAGATTAGAGATTGGTTATAATAACAAAGGATCTGGAGAGGTTAAAATTCTCCGACGAATGTCCAACGAGTGAAAACACATTAATTGTGAGCTATAATGGTTCAGGAGCACCGACTATGGTATTAGTGCATGTTATGGTGAAAACTCGTGTGGTCGCGAATCACAGAGTATTCCAGGTTTGACACAGCACCATAGTCATGGGTCGAGGCACCACTATAGAGCACAACTAAAGTAACTCTCGTCAGACACATGTAAGTGATCAATATCAAAGTAATAGCATGTGTCAGGATAGAAGAAATCAAAACATGACACATGCATACATTGAGAAGTCAATGCAAGGAGTAGTCCCAGGTTTTACATTGAGTCAACATGGTAAATAAAGTGCATACAGAAGTCCCCCAAGGATTAGGAACATATGGAGCAAGAATCATCAAAGGACTAACAGAACCTGGTACAGGACGAGATTCATCAATAGAACAACTATAACAAATAATAGCTGCTCCTGAATATAAGGAGGGAATTTTAATCATTATTTTATTATCATTTTATACATGATATGAGATATGCTCGTCCTATACGTCTTCTCAAAGTCAGGAGTACTTCATCTTCAACATGTTAGTAGATTATAGGGCTTTATTTATACACTATCTTTGCTGGCGAAAACGAACTATTGAGAGGTACTTCAGTAGAGCTTTATCGATGAAGTCGACTCTTCTCTTGACTTTCCAAAGACGAGTTGACAAACTTCTTGAAGCCTTTGTACTTGAGCTATCAGAAAATCTTCATGAAGTCTTTCAGCAAACAAGAAGATAGAAGTCCATTTTTAACTTGTTATCCTCAAAAACTTTTATATTGTAAATTCATTTTGAAGTTTTCAAATGTAATGTTATAGCTGATCCATTGTATGAGCTTTGATACCACCTGTAGCAGAACCTCCTAAATTATATGGCCCACATGCACCTGTCATTGTCCCTAAGACCTCTGACGGCTATGCATGTACACCAGATAACTTAAGAAGATCTGTCGGGTGCCCTCACAGGACCCCGATTCAACTACGTTTACCAACTCATACCAGGATCAACAAAGGAGTAACTACAACATTACAACATTTGTTACAAAAGTTTACATCAGAGTGCGGAAGAATAACAATAATGAATTTATAAATCATAATTAAGTTAACTTTTTACAAACTTAACTTGTATTGCAAAAGTCGAGTAGAACTACAGAAAACAACTTAGGTAGGGCACCTAAGTCAGGAAAGGACAACCAGATCATATCGAGCCCACCGACATGACCTCGGTTAACAGCACCAGTCAGTATCTGCAACAGGGGTTAACAAACCATGAGTACTTGAGGGCACTCAACAAGACTTACCCGACTAAAGAAAAGATTCCAAGGGCATGCTAGCTTTAGGGAATCAAGGTACGGATATTCAAGAATCAAAATTTCTTTTGCAGAAAAGCTTACTAAAGTAAGTCCTTACCTTCAATATTTTATTTTTACCATTGATGGTTCATTGATCAATTCTAAGTGAACCTAATCTAAATCAAAATAATTATCATCAAAACACTTCTCATTCTTTCTTTCAATTCCAGTTCTTTACTACGCTGTAAATCAGGTGATCAAGTCTCCATAACCGAGGAGCAACGACGATTCAAACCGATTATACCCAGCTAGGGATCTCTAACATCACGACATATGTAGAACCGAATCTTGCATATATCAACCCTCATTTAGATCTCCCAAAACCAGAACGTGTCCATCACCACCCGAGAGTACAGTACTCCTCGAACCCGGCCCGATTCTAGCCCCGAGGGTGCACGCTACTCCCGCCATCTCTCCACTCCCAGTGCGAGGTTAGACGTTCTCGTAATGGAATCACTAACATGTTGGGCTTACCCAAGGCACGAGGCTAGTTGCAAAGTCTCGAAGCACAGGCCGGCTTACAACGGACGGTCCTTAACTGATAAGGCGGAAACACTACATTGAGACTCCTTTCCCAATGTATGTTAGCAGTGGCCAAACCACCCGCCCGATCTTTCAAGTTCATTCTCATCTTTCCATATTCATTAAGTATGCCATCATGGCTATATAAACATTTCATTTAAAAGCTTAACTTCTAAGCATAGCGAAGCATACTACGCATTTTTCGTAAAACAGGTATCAAGGTTGATATCGCAATAATCAAGGATGATAATGCAGCAATTAGGTTATCACTCAACTCCTAATTACTTAATGTAGTAAACCATAATAATAAATGGTAAAACATTTGTAAAACTCAAGGTAGGGTTTAAATGCACCGGGGCTTGCCTTGCTCTGACCCGACGACTGACTCAGACTCAAGGACTCAAACGTCTGGTCCGGAACCCACCGACGATAGCTCTTCTCCGGAAGCTGGCTCGGCAACAGTGATTTCTTCGAAAGCGGGAACTACATGAGTTCATAACATGCTTTAACATGATGCTCAATGATAAACATGATGCTTGATAATGATATGCCACGAGTTACGACTTGAGTACAACTTTCCTTCGCGGTACAGTCGCAGACAGAAAACCTACTAACTAGAAGCGACAAAACTAGCGATACCATCTTTTAACCTAAGCAAGTTACTAACGAGCTCAAACATGGAATTAAGGTGCCAAAGATCACCAAAGAGTAGTGACCTAAGGACATCACTCAATCAAAAGGGCACACAACACTTAAAGTTCTCAAATTAAGATTTATTTACTATTTAATTAATTAGGGCATAAATAATAGTTGATCAAATTTTATCTAAACAAGCTCAAACTTTTTCTATGGGTTAAGAATGATTTAAAACAGTGCCACAATAAATTTCATAATTTTTGGATTAATAAATTAATTATTAAAATTCCCGGATGTTGCATTTAATCTTTATTGGAACTAATTAATTCTACTGCACAAAGTACTCAATTTTTGCATTTAACATTTTTCCTAGATAGTTAACATATTGAGAAGCTTACACAAAAATTTTCATGAATTTTGGAGCTCTACACAATTTTTTAATGAAATAAACAAATAGTATCACTATTCATTAATTTGAAAAAGAAAAACAAAATCAAAAACCGAACCGGGCCGATTTCTCCCCTCTCTCCTTCCGGCTCGGCCCAGCTGATCGGCCCGCTCGCTCTCCCGCGCTCGCGCTTGCGCCCGGCAACGCGGCCCAGCCCGCTCGCCCGCTCTCTCTCTCCCTCCCCCTCGCTCGGCCCAACTCGGCCCACCCGGTTCGCTCCTCTCTCTTTCTCTCGGGCCGCCTCTCATCCAACCGGCCCGACCAAGCCGGATCGGCCCAAGGCGTCAGGCGGCCGCCTTCTCTCTCACGCTGAGACTGACAGCGGGGACCCGCACGTCATCTCCCTCCCCCTTCTCTACTCAGACCGGGCACGACGGCAACAACTCCGGCCGACCGAAGTTCACCGCCGGTGACTCTTCTAGCGACACGGGCTACTATGACGTGATCTGCGGAAGGCACTGAACCGCTCTAAGGTACTGGACGTAGCATCAAGAACAGAGCAACCGGCTCACCACCGGCTATGGCGGACACGGCGGGGCAGCGACGGCGCGCCGGCCAAATAGAGCGGTAGAGACTAGAATTAGAGGTCGAGGAGCATAGTAGGCTCACCGAGAATCGATTTGGTGGCTCAGTGAAGCGGGGAACATGATAGAAAGAGCTGGCCACGACGGAGGCATGTGGCGGCGAGCTGCCGTGGTGGAAAATGATGGCGCGGGTAGCTCTAATGGCGTGAAACGCTGCAAGCAGGTCAAGGAGCTGCGCGACGGTGAGGTGGAGTTGCAGGCATGGGCAATTTGGCAGATATGCAGTGGCAATGGCGAATTTGCCAAGCGAACAAAGACCCGACAGCGGCGGCGGCAGGAAAAAAGAAAAACGACGGCCGGTGCGGCTTATATACAGTGGGAAAGGGGATGAAGAGGTGGCTGGCGACTTCGCGATCATGGCCAAGTGGTTGGCCACGCCTCCTCGCTTGAGAAGGCGCGCGACGTCCATGGCCACGCTGGCGACAGTGAGACGGGAGAGAGAAGGAAAAACAGAGCACGTCAAAAATACTGTAGCAAACATGCCACCTCACTTTTGAAATTTCAAAAATTACTTCTGATTTTTCATTGAAACCCAAAATTTCCCAAAAACCAAAGTTGCTCAAAAATCTACACTCTACAACTTTTCTTTTGTGACCAAACTCATATTTTCAATAATTTTTAAAATTTGGATTTGAATTCAAAAGGGGACAAAAGTAGGGTTTCTGTAAATTCAAAATTACTTCAAATTTTTGAATACAACTTGAAAATCTGTAAAAAGAGAAAATGTAAAACTTTTGAAGATCTACAACTTTCATAATTGGGCCATCACCCAATTATGCCTACTTTTTGAAATTTAGTTTGAAATTCAAATTTAGGGTTCAAATCTTTTCAATTTTATTCAAAATTTTACATTGAAACTTTGAAAACCTAAAACACCAAAGTTGTACATCTAGACAAGACCTACAATTTTTCTATTCAAAACATTTTCAAATTCTGCCTTTATTTTGAAATTTGAGTTTGGGGATGAAAAGGGGTCAAATTTGAAATTTGCTTCTTTTCAAAATTACTCCACATTTTACACTAAAATTTTGAAAACTCAAAACACCAAAGTTGTAGCCCTTGAAAAGTTCTACAAACTTAGTTTTAAACTTTTTCCCAAATTTTGCTTAGATTTTGAATTATTTCAAAAGGGGTAAATTAGGGTTCTGGATTTCAGTGTTTTTGAATTCATTTGATTATTCTTTTTAACTAAAACATGATTAATTATTTAACACTAATAAAACATTATTTCATGTGATAGGCAATATAACATAAACACATACAAAGCATTTATTATTGAGATCAACATAACAATTCACTATTGAAACATGTGAAACATTTTATTAACAACCTCTGAAATATGTGAACCAGGGCATATTCATAACATGTAAAACACTTGTTTAATGCAACACATGAACCTCACCTGGGAAACATTGCGTCAATAACACATGTAACATATGCAACATATGCAACATGACTAAAGTAACATGTGCAAATGAATGCATTTATGGCATGTCATTTGATGTTTATGCTTGATGATGTTTCATTATCACATTTTAATTATTTCTTAACATCTAGGATGTTATACACACCCTGACTTAGCTTTTGTTACTGGATATGTGGCAGATATCAGAGTAATCGAGGAATAGAACACTGGAGAATGATAAAGAAAGCTTTGCGTTATGTGCAAGGCACAAAAGGCCTCATGCTAATGTACAAAAGATCTAATTCCTTACATAAAGAGGGGTATTCAGATTCAGATTTTGTTAAAGATGTAGATGATAGAAAGTCCACATCAAGCTATGTATTTACTCTTGTAGGAGGAGCTATATCGTGAAAAAGCTCCAAGCAAACCATCACTACATCATTAACGATGTATGCCAAGTTTGTAGCATGTTATGAGGCCACAGGACAGGTGAACTAGCAAATTTATGTCTGGGTTGAAAGTGGTCATGACAATCATAGGCCACTCAAATTGTACTGTGACAATGAGCCAGCAATATGCTATGCTCACAACAACAAGTCAAGTGATGCTGCCAAACACATTGACATAAAGTTATATATTGTGAAAGATAAAGTCTGGGATCATTCTATTGGTCTCGAGCATGTAAGTACAAAGAAAATGCTTGCGGATCCGCTTACAAAAGACTTACCGCCCAATATGTTCAGAGAACACTTAGCTAGCATGGGTTTACGGGAAAGCTTATGATCCCTAAACAATAAGGGCCTAGTTGAGAATTTGTTTCAAAACAGAGAGGTCCATTGTAGCTGTTAATCCAATGGTACTAACTGTTGTGACGAGACACGCTCTATACACTAATCTGTAATGAAATGGGCTGAGATAAGTATTTTAAGTTCAAGTCATAAAGTGAGATCAATGGGGAGAACGTTAGATTTATCTCCATCGGCTCAGTCCAACGACCAAGTTAGACCTTGACTCACGCCCCCCTCCAAATCATGGTTGGTGGGCCCCTGTTATGCAGCACTATAAAGAGGAGGTGGGGAAGTTCCACCGCCACCGTCCTCGACACCCGCCGACGTCACTGGACTTCGTCGCCGGGGCGCCGCCATCACCGGACACCGTCGCCATGGCTTCCTCCTCCTCCACCAAGCCCGATGGTTAGCGACTTCTATCCCCTCTCCCTCTCTCTTTATCTAGCTCATGTTTTAGGAAGAACTCTCTGTTTTTATCACGAATAGAAAAGAAACTACCCTCTGATCTACGCCTAGATGCTCCTAGAGTCTTAACACTTTGTTTTATGAGTTCAGTTTTCTTTCTCGTAACAAAGTAGCTCATGTTGTTGCGAAACAGGTCATGAGCGAAACACAGGTAGAGTGGTGGCAATTTGCACCGGACTGTGTCTCGGCCTTGATGGCTACTGATTGTAGTTCAGATATTGATCAATGAATACAGCCCATTGTTGCAAAAAAAAACTCGGATCGGAAAAAGGAAAACATACAGCAACTCTCACACAAGGTATAGTATACCGAAAGGCCAAAGCTAACTCTCACACGAGGTACAACAAATGTTGGTGTTCACTGTTCACCCGTCCACAGTGTCTTCGATAAGTTAATGTCGATGCTGGAGGCCTAAAGTTTCTGATCAGAACAGGGCCCCATTGTCTTTTTGGAGGCCCATTTCCAAGCTCACCCTAAAAATAACTTTCTGATCAGAACAGGGCCCCATTGCCTTTATGGAGGCCCATTTTCAAGCATGCCCTAAAAATATCTGCAATGGATGGCCTGGAATTAAGCCTGGCCCGAGGCTGCTTTTTCCTTGGCCCCCACCCACCACCAAAACCTCCATATCTATTTGGCCCATCCCCGCAGATGTAGTTGTCTAGTGGACCCAGGAAAAATAGCAGACGTGGTAGCCCGGTAAAGATGCACAGTGAAACAGAAACATGTTCAATTAAGGGGGTGTTTAGTTACTCCCACGAACTTTTCACCCCATACATTGATGTTTAGACACATACATGGAGTATTAAATGTAGACGAAAAAAAAAACTAATTACATAGATTGCGCCGGTTTGAAGAATATCCCTCAGATCGAGGATCTATCTTTCAAAAAGAAAGGGTTGTTGTTGCTAGCGGGAAGGAAGGAAAGAACTACTCCACTATCGACGGGCTCCTATCAAGATATACTAGGGAGAGTCCTCATTTGTAGGGGAAGCGATATAGAATGGAAGCAAGAAAGGAGGGTAGGTGCTCTTTCTCTTGGCAAATTGAAATAAGCTAAAGGAGAACATGGCGAATTGGAAGGGAACTATCTGCAGACTAATTACTAGTATGATCCAGTTCTTCTATAGCAAGCGGGGGAGAGACGAATTTTTTTAAGTTTAATTAACTTATGATTTGACAATGTTGTGCTACAGTAAACATATGTTAATGATGGATTAATTAGACTTAATAAATTCGTCTCGCGCTATGTAATTAATTTTTTATTAGTGTCTAGACACCTCTTCCAACGTCCTATGAAACATTTGACGTGACATCCAAAAAAAAATTATATAACTGGCATTCAAAATTCAAAGTGACGTCCCAAGACGGATGAGCTCAGATCGAATAAATTAGTAACTTTTAACATTTGGAACACACTTGCATATCAACACAACCAGGCCACCAATTTATACATTGCCGAACAGTCAGATCGTTAAGTTCCGTGTCAATAAGGAGAGAAAATGATGAGTAGTAGCAAATGAAAGGCACCAACAAACCAAAAGCAAGTCTGAATGTAAGCTCAAGTGAATGACACTATCAGACTAAGATGGAGGAACAAGGTCCAAAAAATTACTCCATCTCTGGAATACACATACACATGTAGAACAAGTGAGCATCAGATTCACCAAGTCGCCAGAGTCTAGATTGGTATATCTCACCATATAAATGATGACTTAGGTGACTAAGATTTATGAATGTTGCGAAATAAAGATCAAGAAGAGTAACAAGTAAAGGAGCGAGCAGTGCTCCTGCTTCCCTTAAAGAAGAAAAAACAGAGATGAATATCAAGTTGGCATGACTAGGATCTGTGAATACTTCAGAAGTTGATATCAAGACAATAAGATACCATTTCATCGATCAACACACTAAATAAATCATAGTGAGACAGTGAGTAAATAACTCAAATAATAGAAACCAAAGTTGAGATCTTACATAATTCAATAATCACGTGGCCAAGCTCTGCTTCACATCATTGCTGACAAGAGATACAAAAGCACACAGTTTTGTGGATCAACTCGACCCCCACAATATTAGTAATGCTATACTGGTAAAAAAAAAAAGCTTCAATGACAGCAGGCATCTAAATGCCAATTAATCCCACAAATATGGTTGCCAGTAGGTAGTACTCCAGATCAACAACTCTCAGCACAGCCGTGCAGACCAATCTCAAGCATACAGGCATAACAGAATCTTGCAGCACAATTTATCTTCTTTCCACTCTTTTTGGATTTACAGTTTCACTGAGATTCCTACAGTTTTATACAAACAATGTGCTCAATTAGGAAAGCCAAACAAGCAGTACACTCTCAAGCTGTTACCAAGAGCCTAGTCCCATTCAACACATGTAAGCACAATGTAATGCAGATCGTAGCGATAACCATCGACTTATCGCTCATATACCTCACGACGCGCAGCCCACTGTCAACCACGGAGTCACTGCCCTTCCTGGCCCCATCCTGCAGCTTCCAAAGAACGAACTCCAGAAATGACCTCACAGTCTCAAATGTGACCCTGCCTGTAACATCAAGCACAAACTTCCTGTTGGTAGGAACTGCCAATGTGCTGGAAACCGTCTCCACCCACCCTTCCCCAACTCCATTGGCATTGCCACTGCCACTGCCATTTGCATCCAATTTGCCATCAGTATTGTACAGGGCATGATGAGTGGTCTTCACCAAACTCTCAACCGCACCATTGCACACTGAAACAAGCAATTCCTTGACCTTGGCATCATGTTTGGGATTGGTGAGCCCTTCGAAGAGTTGCTCGTAGGTGTTGATGTGGATGGTCTTGTCAATGAACTCCCTCACAGCGGTGCCCACGAAGACCTCAACCCAGTTGCTTATGGCCTTCCGGCACTTCCCAGTCGCAACCACGTTGACCCACATCGTCGGGGAGGAGGAGGACGCCTCCCCTTGAGGTGAAGGGGCGGAGTAAAAGGCGAGCACGAGATGGCGGGCGAAGCTTCCGGCAACCGCGGACGCGAGGCGCTCGCCTGAGTCAGAGAAGAGCTTATCTACGAGACGATCGGAGAGGGCCACGGTACCGCCGGAACCGGGCCCGGAGCTAGAGGATCCTGCGCCGCGAAACACCCCGGAGGTCACCGCCTCGGATAGGGTGGAGACGGTGGCGGATACCTCAGCGGACGCGGCGAGCTTGGCCAGCTGCTTGACGCTGCGGGGGACCTCGTCCACGTCGGACCGGACGAAGTCGGCGAGATCGGAGGCTACCAGGGCCGCGGCGTCGGCGGACGAAGCGGCGGCATCGGCGAAGGCCGCGATGGCGGCGGCGAGGCGCACGAGGCGGCGGCGGCGCTCCGCGACGGCCGGGTGGTGGTAGATCTTGTACGCGCCGACGGCCGCCGCCGCGCCGGCCGCGGCGAGGAGGATCCAGCGGCGGCGGCGGCGGCGGGAGAAGGCGACGAGGCTGTCCATCCGTGGTCGTCCCGGTCGCCGGGGGATAGGGTTAGTTGGGGAGGCCGCGTGGAACGTTACGGCGGTGAGCGCGTAGCGTGCCGGGTTAGATTTTTGTTGTGGGAGCGCGCGGCCGCGGCGGTTGTGCCCGGGCGAGCCCGGTGTGACGTGCCGGATGAGCTAGGACACTCTGAACGCGTACCCCGTAGTGTGTGCCACGTTTTTTTTTCAGTCTAGGCCACGTTTAGTTTTCCAATTCTTCCCTCAAATTCCACTATGCAAAAAGAAGATTCCCCGTCACATCAAAATATCGGCAAATGCATGGAGTACTAAATGTTGATGAAATCAAAAACTAATTGTACAGTTTTGTTGTACTTTGCGAGACGAACATTTTAAGCCTAGTTAGTCAAAATTTGGATAATTTTTACCAAATACAAACGAAATGCTACAGGAATTCTGATACAGTATTTTTCACCCCTATTCGCCGAACTAAACGAGGCCCTATATATACGTCTCCTATCCACATGATGACTTAGATTCTGAATGATTTGAAATTAAAAAATTTTTGGGATACACAAGTTCGAATAAATCTGAAGACTACATCATGCTTGTGATTTGTATATATCACCAAAAGACTACGAGGCTGCTTGGTTCAGAGCCAGCGTTAGCCACGCCACCCACGCCCGGTGTGGCAGCCGCGCATCTAGTGGCGCCCAGAATGTGCGCCACATTTACCACATTCACCACACACTAAACGACGAAAGGAGCAAAGACTTGTGGCTGCACCGCTAAAAGCTGAACCAAACAGCTGTCTTGGCTCCGTGGCTCACCGAAGCTTAGGCAGACAAGGTGTGGCCACGAGCTAAACACCCCCTACATCATGTTTATATATTTATGTATATATCACCAAAAGATAGTATCGGATATTCATATCATGTATGTTTTATAATCGTAGCAGACTACATCATGTGATTCTATGAACTATGATTCTATCATCCCGATTGCATGTGATTTGCATTGCTTTACTTAAATTGTCCAGTTACGAAGAGAAGTGAAGATATTACTTCTATTTTTTCTATAATCAAAACAATCATATTTGATATCTCTTAGAAAGCGTCAACTTAAAATGTTAGACAAATACCATTGTAAGTTTGTATTCTCTTTCATGCCTCATTTTAAATTATCAGCATGGTATTAAACTATTTATATTGTAATACGTGGAAGCTTCCAACTTAATCTTTAAATTTAAGACTTATCATATTATTTAGTGCATGTATATGGAATTATGCTACAAATTTTGTGACCTTTTACCGAATTGGTAAACGAGTTTATCAAATTATATATGAATATTTTTGTGTGGCATGCCCTTAGGTAAAATTCTAAATACTGCCAAAGATGCCACACAATGGCCCAGGCCTTGATGCGGAGCTAGCGAGATGGCCATCACCTCTCTCAGAGGGAAACATCTTTGCCGTGCAGCGGCGCGAGGCGCGATCAGCTGAGACTCTTTGTCCTTACTAACGCAGGGCCCCACCATGAACATCGCCACCAACATTTCTGCTCTCAATCTGCCGGCACAGGCCACCTTCCACCCCTTCTTCCTCCTTCAGTTTGACTTGATCCATCCTTGTTCAAATCGAGTATTATTTAGATGGATCAGATTGGTCTGAATGGTTTGTTGGCTTCGTTCTTTGATGTCCATGGAAATCCGATTTGTTCTAATTTATTCTTCCATTAGTACTAAGGCAATCCTGAATTAGGTGCATAACTATGTGAGTGTAGCATCTCCTTTACGCAATCAGTCCTCCACGGTGGCCTCTACGGCCAGATCTACAGTCTAGCCCATCACGATATATCGATCTATTTGTGAAAATATCTTGATGCCTCATCGGCCTCCATCCGTGTCTCGTGAGTCACGATCACAAGTGTTGCACTGCTGCAGACTCGTGCTGCTTCGCCTGCCCTGCCTCGCGACTCAAGTCACGATCCCATATAAACCGCCAAGTGCCGCACCCGTGCCTACTGTCCTCGTTGTCCGGTCGTCAACATGGTAACAAAGTCAGCTGCCCAGCACCCACCGAGAGACTTAGATTTGGCCATGCCAGTAGTGGAGGCAGAGTCCGATCAGAGTCACACCTAGCTTTACAATGCAGAGGCCAATTGGTGTTAATTAGGTCTGGATTAAGATTTGGGTAGAAAAAAGTACTACATAATTGACAGCGAGACCAAGAAGCTAAATAATTCCACTAGGCCAGCATATGCTTGCAAATCTGACAAGTAACAACTTTGTGTTTTCTTGATTTGATCTTACTACTTTTCTAAGAAGTTTGCCTAATTAATTATTTATTATTCGTTTGTGCATATTATGGAGACTATCGAGATTACTTATCATTATTTTTGTATAACACCAAACATTAGTATTAGATATTCATATCATGTATGTTTTATAATCGTAGGAGACTATTGTGATTCTATCATCCCAATTGCATGTGATTTACATTGTTTTTTTAAGAATTGTCCACTTATGAAGATAAGCGAAGACATTGCTTATCTTTTTTTATGATTGAGACAATCATATTTGATATTTATTAGAAAGCGCCGGATTAAAAAGTTAGACAAATACCATGGTAAGTTTTTTTTATTCTCTTTCATGCCTCACTTTAAATTATCAGCATGGTGTTAAACTATTTATATTGTAATATGTGGAAGCTTCCAACTTAATCTTTAAATTTAAGATTTATCATATTATTCAGTGCATGTATATCGAATTATGCTACAAATTTTATGATTTTTTTACTGAATTGTATATGAATATTTTTGTACAGCATACCCTTAGATAAAATCCTAGATGTACTACTGTTTATAGCATTGGACATCACCATGTAGGTGATATCTATCCTGCCACTAAACTCTAAACTCATGGCGCGGATTACAAATTGAGGCATCTCCTTTCACAAGCTTGCGGCAATCCCATCTTTTCTTTATGCATCACCTGCGAGGGCGTGCCGTGGCGTGGCTGGCAACTTGGATGTCCAACTACCGTTACCCAAGATGCATTTCTCGAGAACAGTCAGCTCCAAATGTACCATTCCCTATTTACCCAAGAATTTTTTTTTGAACGTCTCAATTTTTTTTTTGAAGGAACATTTACCCAAGAATTGTGTGATCGCTTGGATAGTTGGATGTGAACACTCGCACGGATCAATAGTATGAGATTCAACATAATACATAGTACATACTAATACATACTTGGTGATTATTCCTTGCACAGCTGCGAGAATTTAGGAGATAACTGTTGCTAAGCTAGTTTGCTCGAACGTTCATTTGATTTTGGTCATGTACCTGATTGAGAATTGGCAATGTCATTTTTGGTTAGCCTTGTTACTCCTTGGTCTAGAAGGCCTGAGAGAAGAACTACCACAACCTTTTCGTGTTCTCCACATTCCTCTTTCTGTATTTTTTTATTGCTTCCTTTTTCACGAATAAGTCTTAGCACATGTTTCATTAAGACAAAGGAAATTACACGGCACCCTTATATACCAAGTCTGTGGTAAGTAACTTGGAATAAACCAAAGCAACAACCGGAAGTTCATTTCTGTCATTTGTTAAGAAGGTTTCCTTGAACAGATTGATGACTACTTTCTCATCAAATTTTGTAACCTCAATTATAGTTTCTTGATACTCTGAGGGTGGCTACTCTGAAACGTGGGCAGGGTGTCCTTAATATTCTCCTTGGAACATTCTTCTCCATCTGTAATGTGTATGATGATTATCTTGAGGACATCAGAGGCACTAATAATAGGCCCAAAGTTCACCCACTCATAGATGTCAAAATGAGATATGGTTTGCCCACTGCCGTACAATTTACTCACCAACTTTGTTCTGCTGGCTCCATTTTCCCCAATCATGGTAATCACATAGCGCAAGGGTGACTTTGGTATTTCAACTTGACGACTTCATCCGGACAAGTGGGTGCGAGTTGACATGTCTACAACGCATGGTGAGGTCCCATTCCAACCGGCCTTTGTTGTTAGCTTGTTTCAGTTGTTTGGTTACTTTAGGTGTGTTGTTATTGCTACTAGACCCTTTAGGATCAATATTATTTCATTGTACTGTATAGTCTAGACTCTTTTTAATATAATAATCGAAAGTTGTTTCTAAAAAGCTAATACTTCAACTCGCGGGCTAGTTTCTCTCATCCCACCAGTGAAAGCAAATTGACAACCCAGGAGTACCCTAACGAATGAAAGTTGTGTATGTCCATTTTCAGGCCAAATTAACAATCTGCCCATTTTTTAGCAAAAGAACATGCCAGTTTTGTTACCGCACTTAAATTTGCAATGATAATGATATTATTAAGACGCCTGAACGGACGGACACCTCCCACCGCTCACTCCCGCAGCGCTCGTGCCCCTCCTCATCCTTATCCCTTCGCGTCCTGCCCCACGCTCGACAACGTGGCCATCACTGCTTCCCTGGCTAGCGGTGGCTCCTTCTCCACCCCCAGCGTCCTCCTCCCCCATCCCGGCGGCTCCTCCCCCCACCCCGACGGCTCCTTCTCCCACCCCGTCCTCCTCCTCCCCCACCTCGGCGGTCCTTACCCCACCCCAGCGGCTCCTTCCCCCATCCGATGTCCTCCTCCCCCACCCCGGCGGTCTCCTCCTCCACCCTGGCGGTGCCCTCCCCTCACCCCGGCGTCCTCACCCACTGGGAGTGTCCAACGCCTGCAGATCCGATGGCCCTCTCCCCCACCCAGACGAGAACCAAGCTAGCTGCTGGCGCTCCCCTACCTCAGCCAGCGGCGCCCTCCCTAGATCCGGCAGCGTCTCCTTTTCCTCGGCCGACGGCGGGCATGGCGGGCGTACATCGTCCAGCGAGCCTGTGCTACCGCAGTTGCCCACCAGGTAGGTCATGGCTGCGTGGCGATGTTGTGTTTCAAATGTTTCTTTACGTTTTTCAGACATGTTGCAAGTCTATGTTTCAAGTATTTCATTGTTTCGGTTGTTTCATGCGGATGTTGCATATGTTGCAATTGTTGTACACGTATGTTGTAAGCGTCTGTCCCCAATGTTTCATCTGTTTTTTTGTACACGACTACACGTGTGTTGCAAGTGTTTCAGACACATGTCTCAAGTGTTTCATTTGTGTTCTTTTGTATGTTGCAAGTCTTATATATGTATGTCTCAAAAGTAGATTGAGATGTTGCACATTTTGCAATGGTGTTTTAACTATATGTTCCAAATGTTTCATCTGTTTTAATGTATGTCGTAAAGGTTTCATCTGGATGTTGCAAAAGTGGATCGGGTTCTTGCATGGCGTGACCAATGGTTGTCGTTGTGCGGGGCGCGAGTCCTAGCGACGAACGCGGGCGTGGGTGCTGAGGGTGGGACGTGGGTCATGAGGTGGGATGCGGACGTAGGAGCAGCATAGGTGTCGGAGCCGCGTTCGGACGTCCGACTGCTAGACGTACCAAATTTGCAATGCAAACGAGGACGGTTAACTATACTATAAGAAGAGTTATGTATAATTTCAGACTTTCAGTAAAGAAGAGTGAATCCCGCCTGTGGCCGTGGCCGGCTCCGCCCAACTCCTCTCTCTCTTGGGCGCGATCCTGGACCAACTTCTACATGGAAAGCCAAAGCTCGGTCCGGGACCTTCGAGTGCAAGTGATCAAGTGCTACTCTAAACGCGAGGCGCCAAATATTGCCAAATTTTAAGCCCCAAAAGCGACGGTGGAAATGCTACTTGTGCATGAATTGCTGGGCAATCCAACACTGAAACGGCGGCAGATGCTTGCACATTCGGGTAGACAGCAAAAACTATCCCACTTTTCGAGTATTGACATGATCAAAGACAGACACGATCGCACACACTGGCTCTGACGACGGCCCGGCAGCAGCTGCAGCTCCGTCAGACCAAGGCCACCACCTTCCGGTGCCCACGGTGGGCGTGGGCCCTCCTCCCGGCGGCGTCGCCGACGCAGCTCTGGCTCCTCGGGTACAGCGCGCCGGGGCCGTCGCCGGCGGCCGTCCCGAACTCGCACGGCGCGTCCTCGTCGATCCGCGTCATGGAGAGCGAGGCGGCCATGCTCTGGCTCCTGGCCACGGCCTGCAGCTCGGCGCGCCTCTGCTCCACGCGGCGCTGCGACGCGGCGCGGACCAGCTCGCGCAGGTCCTCGTCAGCGCTGGACCCGGCGCCCCAGTCGACGCTGTGGCTCCGCGACAGCGGCGCCGGCACGAACACGGGGTACCCGAACGCGGCGTCGGAGGGCATGTAGCGCGCGCACCCCGTCAGCCCCCGCACGTACAGGTCCCGCGCCCGCCCCAGCGCCCGCGCCGGCGCACGCCACAGCCACCGGAGCTTGCTCCCCCGGCTCATCCCCACCACCACCAAGCGCCTCGAATGGAAACTCCCGTCGAGGAGAAGGAGAAAACAAAGCGCGCGGCGGGAGTGTCGTGCGAACCAGTGATGTATGATGCAGATGTTTGCTTTGGAGAATTATTGGGTGCGGAGCTTTTCCTGGAAACAATAATGGAGTGGCTCTGAGGTTTAGCGATTCTGGTGAGCACCTGTGCTTTATATCATTGCTGGTGCCTGGTGGTGGTGGGATCGGGGACCCGGGGCGGCCGGAGCCGGTTAGGTGGCCAGGACCGGAGAGGGAGCCGACGCCGGCGCGCGCGCCCGCGCTAGCTACTTCCTACTGCTACTGCCTACTGGCATGGGGGGCAGGAAACTGCGGGTTTTGCTTGGGCAAAGCTGTGGGCTGGTTCAGCTGCGTCTGCGTGCACGCGCCCACCACAATCGGGTCTTCCGGCAAATTCGGTGTCTCGCGGTTTTTTTTTTTTTTGAAGTGGTTGGGCTTCTAGACGAAGAGGGAGTGACACTGACACAAAAACAGAGTGTGACGGGCAGCGGCAGTGGAGTGTAGTCCATCGTGCTGACTCGGAAACTCCAATTTTCCTTTTATGTTTTTGACTTGTACGTAGCGTGGGGGTAACGATTATAGGAAGACAGCTACAATCCCACTTAAGTGTATGCGGATTTCAACTGCTGATAAGCACATGCTCAACCATGTGCCTTAACATACTGAAATTATGAACCCCATTAATAATGTTCGTTAAGTAGTGATGGATCTGCGATTTTACCTAAGGATATGTTGCACAAAAAAATTCATATACAATTCGGTAGATTCATTTACCAATTCTACAAAAAATCACAAAATGTGCATCATAATTCGGTATACATGTCCAAAATAATATGATAAATCTTAAATTTAAATATTAAGTTGGAAGCTTCCACATATTACAATATAAATAGTTTAACACCATGCTGATACTTTAAAATTAGGCATGAAAGAGAATAAAAAAACTTATAATGGTATTTGTCTAATTTTTTAAGCCGACACTTTCTAAGAGATATCAAGTATGATTGTCTTGATTATAAAAAAATAAAAGCAATCTCTTCTCTTCTCTTTATAAGTGAACAATTCTTAAAAAAAGCAATGTAAACCACATGTGATCGGGATGACAAAAATCATATAGTTCATACATGATATGAATATCTAATACTGATGTTTGGTGATATACACAAATCCGTTCGGCTGTGCTGATAAGCCAGCTGAAAAACAGTGTTGGCTGATTTGTTGTGAGAGAAAAATACTGTTCTGACTGAAAAACAAACTAAAAATACGGATTATAATCCGGATGAATTGGATCAATGATAAGTAATCTCACTGATCTCCATGATATACACAAACTAATGATAGGTAATTAATTAGGCAAATTTCTTAGAATAGTAATAAGATCAAATCAAGAACCGCAGAGTTGTTGCCTGTCTGATTTGCAAGCATATGCTTGTTGGAGTATTAGCAATAGAATTATTTAAGCTTCTTGGTCTAGTTGTTAATTAAGTAGTATTGTCTTCTACCCAAATCTCGATCCAGACCTAATTAACACCAATTGGCCTCTGTATTGTAAAGCTTGGTGTAACTCTGATCGGACTCTGCCTCCACTGGCAGCATGGCCCAATCTGAGGCTCTCCATGGGTGCTGGATTGCTGGCTTTGTTACCATGCTGACGATCAGACGATGAGGATAGTAGGCACAGGTGCGGTGCTTGGAGGCTTGGATGGGATCGTGACTCGCAATTCGCGAGGTTGGGCAGGTGAAGCGACGCGGGTCTGCAGTAGTGCCACGCTTGGAATCGTGAGTTCGTGACTTGTGAGGCACGGATGGAGGCCGATGAGGCGTCAAGATATTTCCACAGATAGAATGATGCATCGTGATGGGCTAGACAGGGTATTCCGGCTGTAGATCCGCCCCTATCATTAAGGGTCTTTGGCCATTGCGGAACTAGGATTTTGGCACTGCAAGTAAAGGTCATATACGAATCTAAAAAATGACGAATATGAAGTATAGAGGTACACACTTCCTAGATTCTAAACGCCTGAAATCCAGACAGCCTATCAGGCGATACGCACTCACGCGCCCGCGCTCTCCCTCTCTCCCCACGTGCCGCCGCTCCTCCCTCTCTCCCCTCCGGTGAGCTCCTCTCCTGGTGACCTCTTCCCATCTGAGCCGAGCACCTCCCAGGCGATCACGCCCCCACCCGCGCGGTGGCCGGGCACGCCTCCCCATGCGGGCTCCTCCCTCTGTCCTCTCCAGCGTCGGCTGCGCAGATCCAGGCAAGGTAGGTGTCCTCCTCCTCTTCCTAGATATAGGGTTTCAGCGAGCTCACCTCTATCTCTTCAACTCTGATGGGCTAGAAAGAAGGAGGGGCCCAGGGAGGTAGGCTGGCCAGACGGTGGGGATGGTGGAGGGAGGTTTAGGGTCCCTGTCGGCAGTAGAGGTTGTCGGGCCATGTTGGGGCAGGGGCATCGCGGCCGTTCGTCGGAGTTGGAGCAGATGGCGGCTAGAGGGGGAGGGAAAGAGGGAGGGTGCCATGGGCGTGACCACGAAGCTCCACCCAAACCCTACCGCGCTGCGGCGGGGGCAATGGTTGGCAGTAGGGGAGCGGACAGGATGCAGCAATCGGGTGGAAGAAGATGAGCGATCATGATCCAGCAGCCCAATCCGTCGCCTAATTTTTTTTGGAATTTCAGGCGCCTATAATATAGCAATTCCCAAAATATACAGTTGCTATACAACTAATAATTAGTACATCTAAAATGACAAATAATGACAATAGACAAATTATATGTTTTTTTATAGTCAAACAACGATAACTTTACATTGAACAATAAAAAAATCAGATATCTGAAATATAAGAGAAGTGTATAAATAAGGCGTACTAGTTAAAGAGCAGCGCATAGCAACTGAACCACGCATGATGCATGTGCCAACTTAATATATCCTATATTGCACATTTACGCTCTAAATAAACAGTACGGATATTTATTTGCCGAAGGACTTCAATATCCCGTATGAAATGTACCTCATCTAAATCCATAGTTTTGTATTCTATTCAAATTTGGATATATATGATATCCATATCCATTCATATCTTGGTCAAAATATTTGTAACCAAATTCAAGGTTTATTGTAGCTATTCATATTCATATCTATATGGCCGTATTCAATCTGTTTACCCACCTTAGCTCCTTAGCTCACTCGTGTATGTGGTCATGTTTTTTTGAACCTCGTAGTAGGGATTTCTTTACATCGTTATACCTTTTTTGGTTGTAGTTGTTTGTTGGGTTGTGGTTCAAAGGTGTTATATATGCGGCGTGTTTCCTTGAGGTACCAATTATTTCTGAGTTGTTCTAGGCGGTTTCAGCTGTTATCTTCTTAGATTTTTAGTTGTTGTTACTAGTTATTTTGTTGCTTCGTTGTTTATCTATTTAAGACTTGTTTTTTTTTTAAAAAAAAGGTTGACTCACTTGCTTGATTCGTAGAGAGAAGGCATAAGACCTTATGGTGTGTAATCTACATAGTTGCACTTGCACCATAGAAGCCCTTAGTGACATTCTACCATATTGGATGTCTTCGTTGGAGCTTGTCTAGCCTTGCTTGGTAAGAAATTTGAATAGTACATGATGCTTTGCTGGCAGTTGTTCTGATTCTTGTGCAATCATGTTTTCCCCTCACCTTCTTAGGTGAGCCAATTTGGCTCTCCTAGATCAGCATTAAGCATGGCTAGTCTTGCCAAGGTGACGCGACGCGAGAAATGTGAGCAAGAAAACCAAATGTGTCCTAGATGATTAAGACAATGTGTCCAGTGTATTTTAGTTGGTTTAGTTTACTTGTTAATAAACTTTATCTTTTTTGTTTATCCACATACAAATTGAATTTTAAGCCAAAAAAATATGGTACAATGAACATAAAAATCACGTTAAAATATTCACTATGAATTTTTCGTTACTTTTTTGACCTATGAGAACATATAATAACAAAATTAACCAATATATTAAAATTTTATTAAAAATACTAAAAATGCAAATGTGATTCTTAAACATAACTTATGATTTCTGGTATCACTCTAACAAGTTTTAACTTTAAAAACAACTTATACACCGAGAAACCTAGCGGCTTCCAAAACCACAGGAGCGACCAAACAGCGGCCAATAGAAGAGGCCCAAGGGAGCTGCACCTGCACCCGTGCACCGTCCCCACTCACTTCGAGCAGATCCGTCCCGTCCACCGCGCCACGGGCATCCGACGTGGAGGCGTCGTTTACGCGTGGTAGGCCGCCGCAGCCGTGCGGTCTGTTGTGTATGCAGTCCAAAACTAGATGCCTGTCATCTGCCCCGACGGCCCGACCAGCAAGTCACCTGATTTTACTTGCTCACTCGCTGCTAGCTGCTCACCTGTCGATGACTCGACTCGACCCGTGACGGCGAAGGTCCAACCTGCCATGGACCGCGCGCTGTAATTCTAGAAGCCATGCGTACGTACGAAGGTTCCAATCAAAGGGCTGATGTTGATGGGAGGGATTTTTCTTTTTGTTAGTGCGTTCATATTCTGTGACCAATGCAGCCGGTATCTTCCTTGCCTCGTGGGGCCGACACGTCTCAAAATTCTGTTTCTGGAATTGGAGTTTTCTGATTCCCTGAGTGCTAGAACTTCGGGGCGTAAAATGATGTGGACTACTGTCGTCGTGCAGCTCATGAACCCCGAGCCTTTCCACGTACGCTCCTAACACTTGTTTGAACTTTGAAATACCTATTTGATGAAAATATTTTTGATCTTCTAAGAATCTTAAGAAAAATCCTAGAAATAGATTGGGACATAGCAATCTTAACTAAAATATTAAGAGCTCATGGAAGGATATCTAAAATCTTCTAAAAATAGATTTAGCTCTAGAAAAATGAGAAAATATATATATAAAAAACTAAAAAAATTAAAATTAAGGTCTAAACACATTTTGAGAACCTTTCACGATAAAACACAAGACACAACCAGTGTGAATGTATTTAACATTATTTTTTGTTGCATTATTGCTAGTAGGATCTCGTATTTTTATTGTGGAAAGTTTTTAAAATGCATTAGAACATCAATTAGAATGCTTTGGGTATTATATAGATTTTTTTTGGATATTTTGTCATTTTCATAGAGATAGATATAATTTTTTAAGCTCCTAGATATACTTTCTCGAGTCCTAAATGTTTTATCTGTTTCTTTTCTGTCCGGTAGTTTTAGAACCCTAAAAATATATTCCCTTGGTTTAAAGTACCTTGCCAGGTACTTATTAGTGTTTTTATGTATGTAAAACTAAAAAATATGAAACCGCTTATAAAGAGTTATGAGACTTATTATAAGGAGATAAAATGTCCAACTTTAGAGTTTGATGATTAAACGTAGATCATGGCAACTGGCAGTACTAGTTCATGGATTAGATAACCAGGAGAGAGCATCTCCAAGAGTTTACCAAATCAACTTGGCATCCATCTATTTTTGGCAAAACAAAAAAATTGTGCTCCAACAGTTTGGCATCCAACTTGGCAAATTTTAGCAACTTGGCAAATCTCCCCCCTCCACGCGCATACTTGCGCGCTGAGTGCGAGCGCTCGGCTTCACGTACAAATTTAAGCGGGGCTCTTTGTTTCTTAACGGGGCTCTTCGTTCGCTTAGCGAACCTCTTCAACATCTCCAAGAGTTTGCCAAATGAGATTGGCATCCTTTCAATTTTGGCAAAATGAGAAAATTTGGGTTCCAACAGCTTGGCAAATGAGGTTGGCATTCTTGGCAACTTGCCATCCACCGGCCTCGCACGCGCAAATATGCGCGCGCGGAGCGGACTTGGCATCCGTATGTACGAGAGAGGTGGAAGGGCACAAAAATAATTTTGTTTCTCTCTCAGGGTTCCTGATGTAAGTTTTTAAGAGGTGGAAGGGCATAAACATAATTTTGTTTCTCCCTCAGGGTTCCTGATGTAAGTTAGATCTGGGTTTGGCAAGTGAATTATACCAAACTCTTGGAGAGAGACTGTTTTTTTACTTGGCATATCTTTTTACAACTTGGCAAAACACAAGATTTGCCAAATGAAAATTGCCAAACTCTTGGAGATGCTCTTATTTTACCAAGTCCAAATGATAAACTATTGGAGAGAGTCTATTTTTTCACTTGCCATATATTTTACCGAGTTACCAAATCACGATATTTACCAAGTGAATTTTGGCAAACTCTTGATACTCTAACGATTATATGGAATCGGACACCGCCGGTAAACTCGAGCTGCACCTCGCCACCGTCAAAGCCGGCGTATTCCGAGACGAGTTCTATTTTGCTACCTCTCCCTCTCTTAAACAAAGATGAGTTCTATTTTGCTCCCTCTCCCTCTCTTAAACAGAATCTGTTTTACGGCTGTTTTATAACAGCACGCTTCCCAGACGCAGCTGGTTGGGCTTCGTTTACTTCTTCCAGTTTGGGCCGGTGAACCTTGGATTGGCTCTGTTCGCTCAAGCTTCTCAGCCAAAATCAGCCAGCGACGAAATAATGTTTTTCTTTTATAACAAATCAGCATCAGAAAAAATTATATAGATCCACTCATGTGGAGTCTAATAAAATTATATTTTTTATTTTATAATTTTTTATGATTTACTATGATTTTTTTTAAAAATTCAACCAAAATAAATAAAAAAGATAAAGATAAAACCACCTTTAAAACCGTTTAAAACAGAATCAAGGAGATAAGATGAATGGTTTTAAAAGTTGAGAAAGGTGTTTTTACCTGGTTTTAGAGTTTGAATAGAAAAAATGGATTTTTGCGAAAGTTGAGGGAGGTAATGTTCCGCTGGTATAGGCGATTGCGATGACGGGTAGGCCTGCGAAAAAGATGCCCAGCCCAGCCCAGCCCAGTCGATCGAGAAAAATCCCGTCTCGCGCTCCCCGCTTCACTTGTGTGCAACGCGCGCGACACGACGCGCCTTATCCACATCACGCTCCTCTCTCCTCTTTTTCCACGGGAGAGAGGGATGACGAAGCCAGCGCGGGACGCCGCATCACTCCCTCGCCGCTCGCGCGCCCGGGCTCCTTCCCGCCACGCCCACGACGATGCCGTCCCCGGCGTCCTACCTCCTCCTGAACCCCTCCAAACCCTCCTCCTTCCGCCGGCTCCCGGCCCCGGCCCCGGCCCCGCGCCTCCACGCCCGCCGGTTCCATGTCTCCTGCGACGCGCCGCGGGGCAGCGGCAGGAGTGGCGGCGGGAGGCGCGAGGCCATCCCCGCCGGCGCCAGCAAGGCCAAGAAGCAGATCGTCTTCTTCGACGCCGCCCCTCCGGTGTCGCAGGAAGGCAGGGCCGCCGTGGAGAAGGCGGGGCGTGAGAAGCCGACGACCAAGGAGGGCAACGGCAACGCGGCGCTGGCGTTGTTGAGGAGGGTGACCAAGAGGATGCTCGCGGTGCTGTCCAACCTCCCGCTCGCCATCTCCGAGATGTTCGCCATTGCCGCCCTCATGGCTCTAGGTACCGACTGCCGATTGTCACTAAAGTTTGATCCTTTGTTGACGCTTCTTGAATTCCTTCCTGCTCATTTTCCTGTGCTGGCATTGCGAATCGGGCAACCGCAGGAACGGTCATTGACCAGGGAGAGGCGCCGAGCTACTACTTCGAGAAGTTCCCCGAGGACAACCCGGTCTTCGGCTTCATCACTTGGAGGTGGATCCTCACCCCCGGGTTCGACCACATGTTCTCCTCGCCGGTCTTCCTCGGCCTCCTCGCGCTCCTCGCGACGTCCCTCATGGCCTGCACCTACACGACCCAGCTCCCCATGGTCAAGGTCGCCAGAAGGTATGGCTACGCTCTTGTATATGCCACTTCTTGGCAAGCCAATCAGTGAATCATGGGTGAGACATCAATTGCGGAGTACCGGTGCATCATTGCAGATGGTCGTTCACACATTCCGGAGAAAGAATACGGAAGCAGGAGTTTGCGGACTCTCTTCCCCGAGCATCCATTCAGGACTTGGGAGTCATCTTGATGGGTGCTGGATATGAGGTGATTGACAGTTTGACACCCACAATGATTTCTATCCGGCTCCAACCTCTGGCCTTTGCATTATGCTTGTATGATCTGTTCCTGCAGGTATTCACCAAGGGGCCATCTTTGTATGCTTTCAAAGGGCTGGCTGGGCGGTATGCGCCTATCGGCGTGCACCTGGCGATGCTCTTCATCATGGCTGGCGCCACACTAAGTGCGACAGGAAGCTTCAAAGGCTCCGTGGATGTGCCTCAAGGGCTGAACTTTGTTATAGGAGATGTGATGAAACCTAGAGGGGTCCTCTCTGTTGCGCCGGATGTTTTCAATACTGAAGTCCATGTCAACCGGTTCTATATGGAATACTATGATAGTGGAGAGGTGGTCTCCTTTCTCAGTGTTTTCAAACCTTTTTGTGCAGTTATATGCGCTAGACTGATTGGCAACTAATATTGTTGGATTGCCAGGTCTCACAATTTTACAGTGATCTCTCTCTATTCAACCTTGATGGCAAAGAGGTCATGAGGAAAACTATCAAAGTAAACGACCCCCTGAGATACGGAGGGATCACCATCTACCAGACAGACTGGGGATTTTCAGCATTGCAAGTGAAGAAAAATGGTGAAGGCCCTTTCAATTTGGCGATGGCCCCCTTGAAACTGAATGGGGATAAGAAGCTCTTTGGGACGTTCTTGCCACTTGAAGATGTGGATTCGTCGAATCCAAATGTCAAAGGAATGTATGTTCGATAATTTTTCATCTCATTTTGACTTAAAAAAGTTAACTTAATATGAGTAATTATATGTTGTTTGCCTTCTTGGTGACTTGTAGATCAATGCTTGCTCGAGATTTGCAGTCTATCGTGTTGTATGATCAAGAGGGTAAGTTTGTAGGGGTCCGTCGGCCAAGCTCGAAACTGCCTATTGAGATCAATGGCAATGAAATACTCATTGAAGATGCTATTGGCAGTACTGGACTGGATCTTAAGGTATCCTATTGATTCATTCTTTTTCATTTTTATTTTTTAAGATATTTGTGCTTGTCCTTTAATAGAAGTGTCTTATTTTTCCCCTTTCCATCAGACTGATCCAGGAGTTCCTATTGTTTACGCTGGTTTTGGTGCGCTTATGTTAACGACCTGCATTAGCTATCTTTCACACTCTCAGGTATGTGTGATTGTTTTTCGTTGTTCTTATTGATGACAGAATTGCAATTGGCTTGCCGATACAAATTTATGGTTTGGTTTCTTCTGCACTAGATATGGGCATTGCAAGATGGAAGTACAGTAGTCGTTGGAGGGAAGACAAATCGAGCCAAACTTGAATTTTCTGAAGAGATGAACCGGCTACTTGATAAAGTACCGGAGCTGATCAGTGCCGATGAGAATGTATTAGATACCAAATCAACTGCCACATGAAACCTTTTTTGTGTTTTTGTTTGGGATTGCTGATAATGTAAATGTAAAGAGCGGTAGAGGTCGACCTAAACTAACTTGGGACGAGTCCGTTAAGAGAGATCTTAAGGAGTGGAATATCCCCAAGGATTTAGCTATGGATAGGAGCGCATGGAGATTGGCAATCAACGTGCCTGAACCGTGACCTCTTTTTGTCTTGTGCCCTTTTTGTCCCTTTATGTGTCTCACTGTTTTCTCGTCTCTTTTGGATTTCATCTCTAGCCTACCCCAACTTGCTTGGGACAAAATGCTATGTTGTTGTTGTTGTTTGGGATTGCTGAAGATGCAGTAGCTCTGTTCAGGAGAAAACAGAAGTTCGAATTCGCAAAACTTGGCCTTCAAGAATAGAAAAACTCTTACAGTCTTTCAGTAGAATGTAGATCACGCTTCAATTGAACTCTCTGTACATCTTCGAATGAGAAGATCGCTACAAACTAAACTGATAGCTTGTTATGTTACCAATTTACCATACTTTAGATCAAAATAAAACTGTAACCTTTGGTTCTGTTACTGAAATTTTTGGGGAGCACGTTTCAAGGAAATCATACGGCTTCACCCAAAACCGCAACAGATACTTAATCATATATTGTTCTTGAGATCTGTGCATGGGCGAATTCCTCCATTGCAATTTGCAAAGGATGCAGATTCCATACCATTCATTCATGCCCGTATTGCTGTGGTCGGTGTGGTGAACTTGGGGTGTCAACTGTTTGTCAGTCCATCGGTCCATCGTAGGGGTAGCATCCAATGTTTTCTTCATTCTGGTCAAATACAAGGATGTACACTTCAAAAAAAAAAGAACAAACAGTGTCAGGAAAGATGCTGCTGCCGGTCATCTTAGATGCCCGAACCCAATGATGAGTTTCAGGTGGGTCATTTATCAGTAAGTAAATAGCCAGTAGCATCTACTTCCATGTGGTGATGCTGATGCCGCAAAAACATGTGCCATAGGCAATCCCTATGTTCGAGTTGTTGGTAACCTCCATGAGAGTCACATGGAAGCTCTGCATTTGAAAATCTTGTACTTGTTCTCGAGCGGTATCGAAATTGCAGATTTCGTTTGCTCCCTCAGACGTGATTAGATCTCTCTTGAAATCTCAATCTCCACTGCAAATCTGAACTTGCATTCGAAGGATACAATCATTAGTGCTCAGTGATCTCACTGATCTCAAGTTCTCAACTGATACTCTCATTGCTACTACTCATCTAAAAACTCTCATTGCTATACTAGATAGTTTCAGATCCCTTTATTCCCTGTCTCTGATGAAATCGTTTCATATGAGCGGTCTGCACTCTTCAAAGATGACTGTCTCTCTGCATCACTTGTCCTGTCAACAGCTTCTGAAATCTGAACGCATTCAAACAGTGGATTTTTTAGTCAGGCTGTGTTTAGATTGTGAAATTTTTTTGAAAAATTCCTGTAGCACTTTCGTTGTTATTTGGTAAAATTTATCCAACTATAGACTAACTAGGCTCAAAAGATTCGTCTCGACATTTACAGACAAACTGTAAAATTAGTTATTTTTTTACCTACATTTAATGTTCTATACATACGTCAAAAGATTCGATGTGACAGCTACTGTAGCACTTTCAGAATTTGACTACTGCAACACTTTCATTTGTATTTGACAATTAGTGTCCAATTATAGACTAATTTGACTCAAAAGATTCGTCTCGTGATTTACAACGAAATTGTGTAATTAGTTATTTTTTATTTATATTTAATGTTCTATGCATGTGTCAAAGATTCGATGTCATAGGACAAAAAAAAAAGTAAAAATTTAGAATTTCGAAGCCCCATAACTAAATCACGGATTCCGAGATATCATTGTTCGGTGGGCGGCGGCGCGGGGATCGTGAGCACATGATCACGTTGTCTGATGGGAGTTAGATAATGCCAAACTGACAGTATCTGATGAGGGAGGTACTAGTTGCGACGCAGGCCCAACTACCTTCTCATCACGACCGGTCAAACCCCACACAAAGATGCATGCCATGGGCGGCGGCTTCTTCTTCGGATCGCAGCAACCAGCAGCTGACCTGCGCGGCTATAAAAGGCGCCCCCTGCACTCTGTCCTTGTATACCTGCAGACTGCAGCGCAAAAGCGAAGTGACACACGCTAAGCGTACAGTACAGGACTATAGCTTCCTGGTTCTTGCAAGAGTTGAGCAGCGACAGCACAGAAATGGCGAAGCGGCCGTCGAGCAAACGGAGCTTCAGGCTGCCGTTCATGTGCGGCCAGTCGGACGTGGCCAGCCCGAGGGGCGCGGCTGTCACGCGCTTGTCATCGTCGTCGTCGTTCGGCAGGGGGTCCAGGTCCGGGTCTAGCTCCAGCTCCAGCAGCAGGAACGGCGAGCTGCAGCGGATCTTCCAGCACTTCGACCGGGACAATGACGGCAAGATCTCCGGCGCCGAGCTGCGCGCCTTCTTCGTGTCCATGGGCGACGACATGCCGTCGTCGTACGGCGACGGTGGCTACATGCTGGACTTCGCGGGGTTCGTGGCGCTGATGGAGAGGGAAGGCGGCCAGGAGGAGGACCTGCGCAGGGCGTTCGAGGTGTTCAACGCCGTGGAGTCCGCGGGCAGGATCACGGCCAGGGGCCTGCAGAGGGTGCTCGGCCAGCTCGGAGACAAGCGTTCCGTCGCCGACTGCGAGGCCATGATCCGGGCCTACGATGTCGACGGCGACGGTGGCCTCGATTTCCACGAGTTCCAGAGGATGATGAGCTAACTGATTCCGGCTTACATAGTGAGTCTTCACTTTCAGAGCCCTGAAGAATGAAAGGGCTGTTCATCCAGATGAGGCAATGCAAGTTGGTACAAGGCAAATGTGTTATCTACGTACTTGGATGCTGCTGCTTGCCTGAAGCAACTTGCTGCTTCATCTTGTGTTGTTTGGTGTGTCAAGTGTATCAGTTAAATTACAATTGATCTTTTCTTCTAAATACATCTCTTTTGTTCACGAGTGGGATTTTTTCCTTTCAAGATTTTCACCTAAAGAAGGTAGAAAAAATATTTTAAATTCTCCAGGTGTTTTTTTACAGTGATATATCACTTGGACTCAAATGTCATAGGTTTGGAGGTTTCTTATGTGGAAATGATCAAGAATTTGGGCTCAACAGGTTTCTTATGCTGCTGCTTGCCTGAAGCAATTTGCTGCTTCATCTTCTGTTGTTTGGCGTGTCACACCAGTGTATCAGTTACGTTGCAATGGGAACGAGCAATGCTCCTAGTACAGGCTCAAAGAGCCGTGCACTCGGCCACCCCGGGTTCAAAACCCGGCGCCCACCGTATTTCCGTGCAATTGCATCGGAATGAGGAGCAAAACTCCCCAGTTCAAAAAAATCAATTACGTTACAATTGATCTTTTCTTCTAAATACTGCTCTTAGTTCACAAGGCCTTGTTTGGATGCACGTGTCACTACCAAAAAGGTGGAATTCTCATAGTGTTTTTAAGTAGTAATAAAACACTACCACTAAACATAGCACATGGGATTCTCACTAAGAGGCATTTAGTAGAGAAAGTTTATACTAAATATTGAATGGTAAAACATTAGGAGAAGCCCACATCACCAGGAGAAGTAGAAAATTCTGGCCGTGTGTATTCACTCCAATCCACATGTGTTGAAGTCCACTTCAACACATGTGCATTGAGATGAATACATGTGCATCAAACAAAGCCTAAGTGGGATTCATTTCTTCTAAATACTGCTCTTAGTTCATAAGTGAGATTCTTTTCCTTTCATTTTTTTTTCACCTAAGGAAGGTAGGAAAAATATTTTAAATTTTCCAGATGTTTTTTTTTCAAACAGGTCACCGTTTGGCGTCTTCTTATGTGAAAATGATCAATAATTTGGACTCAACGGGAAATGGCGTGGTACATCACATCACCATTTCACTCACCCAAACAACTTTAACACATGGAAACCGATATGCCTTCACTGGAATCACTGCAAAAATATTTACAGTTTCATAAGGCATCGAGTTTTTACATAAGATATCCTTAGAACAGTAGAATTAACATCGTGCAACGTTGTAAGAAGAAAAACAGAGCAGCAAACAGATGCCTGATGATATACAGACAAGAGAACAAATTCTGTACCCAGAATTCAGAGATCTTCACATACATATGAAGCATCACAAACACAATGCACACTTTCTCAAGCTTAGCTAGTCAAGAGTACTAATCCCCATTGCTTCCACATACTCGGGATCTCCCAAACAGCCTACCATGTAAGAAATCACCACTCTAATTTCTCATCAATATACTACACTAGGAAACAAGGCTATTTTCTTCTGCAACCAATTGATATCTCAATTCCGACCTGATTGTGATCGATTACCTTGTTGCTCTGCATAAGGCCTTATGAAAGTTCTTCTCCACCAAACCTCAAAGGCCTTCTGGAGATTGGGGCAGCTGTCTCCAACCTTCAAGAAGCTCCCAAGCCACGAGAGCAAGATTGTCTGCTGATCCTCCAGCGGGAGCGTCAAGATGGTCCGCCCAATACCTTCCTCCACCACTTTCCGGTCGAATGACCTGCAACCGTGCTGTAGCCAATTGTAGTCATCCATGAGAGGCTGCAACCAGACGTCCAAGAGAAGCCGCCTTGTGTCCTTTGAAGGAAGCATCTCTCCTTTCCCAATTGCCACAAATAGCCTCGCCGTGACACAACTGACAAGGTGGCGCGACTTAACTGGCAACTTGGAGTGCAGCCCAGCCAGCTCACGTTGGCTAGACCATATGACCGCAAACTCATCTGCAGCATTCCTGTCAGCTAAAATCTCAGCTAACCAAAGCAGATTATCTGCTTCTAGAGCAATTTGTCGGAAAACTGGTTCTTTAATATTAAGAGCTTGCTCAGCAAAATCACCGTCAGTTGCTTGCTGAAACAAGATTAACAAGGAATCCAAGCAGTTCCGGAATGATCTGTAGAGGGTCTCAGAACACAAGTCAGAAGATCCACTTATACAGCTAGTGCTATTCTCCTTCAGAAGCTTCTGTACCAAAGATTTCATCTCACGCCGCCCCCTATCCTCATTGCTTCTCAAAACCAATTCAATGATATGTGAAAATGTGTCATTTGGTGGGGTCATTAGATCAGACGCTACCCTCTTCAGTACAGGACTAACACCATAGTTCTCACTCTGCAGATTCCGAACAGATGAGACCACATTCTCTTCTTCTTCCCCAACCCAAGGGACTGCTTCCAAGTAATCTAAGCATGACATGACACATGCTGGGCAACCTAACAGCTCCGCAACCTGCACAACCAAAAAAAAAGTACTAAGGGAACAATAAAACCTAAGTAAAAGATCGTTTCAAAAAACCTAAGTAAAAGAAAAGCAGAATTTTTATGATTTCTGAAGAGTCCAGATTGGTCGATCGCAATTAAGGCCCCACGTTAGCCTGGTACGGCCATGGTCCATGTAGTCATGGGCCTGATTGGTGCAATTATCTTTCTGTGCCATTTGCTCCATAAAGCAATAACATAATTCATGACAGCCTGCCTAGCTTGAAATTTGTCCCAACCCCCACCAACTGGTCTGTGCGATATATATAGGACAAGGCAGTCTTTGTCAGCATCCATAGATTAAGTGGCATGTTGTAGTATTATGGGTATAGCAGACAATATCCCTTTGATGTAACAGCATGAACCGGACATCCAGGCACCATTCAGTTACACCGAATAATGGGTTCTTTTTTATATTTAAGGATCACTAGTTTATTAATACTAACGGCCGGTCAGACTGCAAGAAGAATACTGCCTCCAGTAATATATAAGTGACCTAATCTGAATCCTAAATTCTGGTGTAATCCTTTGGTATTTAATAATGAAAATAATTCTACTAAGTGTGACATTCTAGTCAGAGCAGTGTTACAAAACAGAATTTAACCAGGGCAAACCTTCAAGACTCGAAGAACACGAGGAACAGTTTGCTTGATCAGCCTCTGCTTGACATCACTGCAGTACATCAACCCAACAGTCTCAACATAAATCTCCACATCTTCACAATCAGGCACTTCTATACTCGACACTGGAGATTGCCTGGAGAGCTTATCAGCAAAGAAGGTACTGTTTTCAGCTAGGATGTTCTTGTGGACGCTCATCTTTACCGCAACACCATCCTTGCCATACAGCACCACCTTCAAGTCACTGATCTCGAGCTGGCCAAATCCAACAGATATCTTATGCTGCTTCTGTGGCCTTTCATTCACTGCCTTTGGTGGATTAGTCGCAGCATCCTCTGCCGGCAAGCACCTCTGCTCCTCTGAATTGATTTTAGACCTTGTCGGAGTCGAGTGTGTCCTTCTCTCAGATGAGATTGTTGGTGCCCTCTGAATTGATGAGGCCTTTGATGCAAGAGGCGAGGCACCCCCTTTGGGCTTTGTTTTCGCCTGCTGGTTTTGGTTCTTCGCCGTCTTCTGGAGCACGGCCTGCGACGGGCAGCACCAGAACCCTTCTGGGGTTACAGCAATGGGGACATTTCTGATCTTTGTGGTCCGGGCATCACCACTTGCAACCTTCGATTCTGCCATGTTGCCTTCGGAAGATTATGACCAGTTCTGCTACCAGCTCATAGACCTGAGTAGTGATGCACGAGAGTTAAATTAATGAACTGAAGTTGCCATTTGGAATCATGAGAATGTATTGCTCACAAAATCAACTAAGAAAAGAACTTTAAATTATCTTATGACTCTGACCACTGAGCGCGACCCCTAGAATACGGCCTTCGTAATTCCCAAGTAATATTATGATTTCCCCATCTAACCAGAACTTCAGAGTTCAGAGCCATCTTTTCCATCAAGAATTTTGCTTAAAAGTAGCAGACAAATACTAGGCAAATTTTGAACTAGACCTGTCTTCAAATCAAACATGAACAACCACACCAAATCAGCCACGATCCTACAGCAAATTGCTATGTAATCATAGAACATAAATCACCACCCCCCTATACCTCCAGAATCCAAGAACGGCCAAAAAAACTCAGTAACTACCGAGTCCAGAAACACCGTTTGGAAGAACAACCAACAAGGCCACACGTACCTCACCAAAACAACCCTCTCATATCCCTCGAGAATCCAGAACCAGAAACAAAATTGCTTGAAAAAATTTGAAGGTAATCGCGAAACCCACCGAGAGGCCAGCGCACGAAAGCCTCCCGTCCCCCTCCTCCGCCGCAGCCCAGCCCGGCGACAGCCGTAATAAAGACGGGCAGCATCTAGCAATCCAGCCAGGCGTGAGTGATGGCAACCTCACATCATCTCTTTCCCCAAAGCCGGCCGGAGAAAGACGGAGAAGAAGGGGCAGGGAAGGGGGAAAAGCAACGGAAAGAAAAGAGCGCAAAGGGAGAGAGAGAGCTTTCTACCGGACGACGAGGGGCGCCCTCGCTTTAACCACCTACGACGCCACACCACCTGCCATCATGGCCCTCCGCCCCTCCCTCTCTGAATTTCTTCTCGGATTCTCCTCCTTTTCCCTCCCTGCTCGTCGTCTTCCTCCTCCGTCCTCCCGCTCCACCTCTTTTATCTTTTATCCCGCTGCGGTGACTGTGTCTGCTCTCACTCCCTTGCTGCTCCTTGCGTTTGCAGCCGTACCACAAGCTCGAGGCCGTACTGCGACCGCCGCTGTAGCGCCTGCTTTGTGTGCTCACACGGTCACACCTCACTCCCAACAGTATCCTAAATTGGGCATGAGATTCTACTCTACCAATATCTCGCCCACACCCCTGTGCTGGTATGTCCCCATCCGTTCTTGCGAGGAGCTTGCGCAGCCCGTAGCGCGGGGCCCACAGGCAGTGTCATGTCTGCAGTCCTGTCTGATTGGGCTTGCGATTTTAACTCCACACCTCGATGCTTTGTTTACTGCTGTCGGTAGTAGTAGTACCGTTTCGTTTGTTTTTACCAGCCTTGGCACTGCAGCTTTACACCTCGCTGGAAGGGTAATCTACCTTGGCATCCGATCTCTGGTCTCAGCATGCCCCCGCCCCTCCCACACCACACCCCCAAACTTTTGATCACGTGAATGCTATGATATGATGGATGGATTAGGCACTTGGGTTTTAGTACTGCTGGATAGTAAAACGAGGTTTACTGCTACCCAGGCATCGATTGAAAATGAAGGCAGGCCAGATGTGCATTACACTATCTGGATCAGATTAATCGGAGATTCTTTCTTTGCGGCAACTTTGAAGCATGTCGGCATGTTGCGTGAGCGGAACTCATCATCAGCTGGGGCAAACACGCTCGCTCGTTTCAAATAATCTATCATTGTCCTAGGGCTTAGGCGTTTTCCTGCTTCATTCCTAGTGCAAACTGCGGCGTATAGTACGCTAAGTTAATGCCGTTTTTTGAGTAAAGCCCACTCATCTTGCCTTTTTTTAAAAAACTCACTCATCTTGCCAATTAAGCACACTTGGCGTGTCAGTGATCGAGAATTACAAGACAGGCCAGGTTTGAATCCAGCCGGCCTTGGCAACGCACCAACGGGTGGCAACGGTGTACATCCTAGTATTACAGTGTATCACGGGCAGCAACACCAAGGACTGAACTGGATTGTCGTGTCCTCGTGGCAGAACAAGAATAGGGGACATTGGCAAGGAGAAAACCGCAAGGACCAGCAGGAAATCCAAGGGGCTACAGCCATCGTGGCAAAGCTGCCGATTGGTGAATGGCGAGCAAAGAGGACCAGAGGACGCAGGCACCGGCACCGCCGTGTGCTAGCAGCCACTGGCACTCGAGTAGTGGGATCTATGAGTAGTCCAGAGAGAAGAGACGCCAAAAAAAAAAGGCCCGAATGTCCGTATCTGTATGCATGCTTCTGGCTACTTTCACTGTATCTGTATAGGCGCTGGCATTTGGAGCCTGGCTACCCGAGTGCCAAGCTCTCGGAATCTCCGATCCTCTCGAGCATGGACACTTTGCATGGAATTCGAGGCACATTTGTGTCGTGAATAGTCCAGCTGTCCTGATCTTAAATGGATGCATGTAAACGATAACAGCTAAATTTGAGAAATATCCTCGAAAAAGAAAGAATATGAGGGCACATGTGTCTTTTGCCAGCATCTTTAATCCGTCTAGAAATTTTTAGAAACTTACTCCCTCTATTCCAAATTATAAAGTATTTCAAAAATCTTGGAGAGTCAAACCATCTTAAGTTTAATCAAATTATAGAGAAAATTACAAAAATTTATAACATCAAATAGGTATACTATGAAAATATAATTAATGAAAAATCTAATGATACTTAATTGGTGTCATAAATTTTATTATCTTATCATATAAATTTGGTCAAACTTGAGATCATTCGACTCTCCAAGATTCTTGGAATGTCATATAATTTGGGATGGAGTATTTTTTTTATGAAATTGTCCCGTAGTATTATGCATTCTAGAGATTTTTAAGACAAATTAAGAGAGAACACAAAATATGCATGTGCCCTCACTTTATTTTTAATTCAGAGGCTATCATCAACATATGATTAGTGGTGATTGGTTCACAAATAGCAACTAACAATATAATACCTACCAAATTTATGCAACTATTTATTGGTAAATTATTTTGTCCCCCTAGAATCCTATATTTGAATTACACGACGGGGGAGTACGGTACTAAATTACTCTTGCAATCTTGCTAAACTTGAGGAGTTGCTGAGGTGAGAACAGTTGAACAAGAGCATGGTTGTTGGCAAGCACATCACTGACATCGCACGATAACGGATTAAAAAAAAGCAGCACGTTTGACGTGCCCCAACGGTCCAACCAATGCGTTTCAACTTGACCAAAATTTGTCTCAAATTTAAGCACGGTTAGTTTCCTTTCGCAATGTATATACTCCTATGGCGTGCTTCACGGCATCGCAAGTCAAAACAACACGATCTTTCATGTCACGGAACACGGGGTTTAAACTTTTGGATTACCGTGAGACGTGGCCGTTGATTCTCGCGTCCCAAGTTTGTAACTCGCTCCCTCCAATTGCCCTTTGTTTCCAGCCAAGGTAACTTCGATGGTACTGGTAAGAAAATGGTGCCAGGCTGAGTCTTTGCCTTTAGAGTAGTTCGAACCGAACCTGAAACCTTTTTCGTGTCTTTGAACTTTGATCGTTTTCACAGCCAATGACCGTGAGAACGGAATCATTCTGGGGCACACTGACCGCCATTGTTCCTTGGATTTGAACTTTGAAAGTAGAAACCGTATGGTTCCAGCTCGGCTAGCGACTTGGCCTTCGGTTGGCACCATTATTAATTCGCCTTTCCCTTTCGCTTTTCGAAAAGTCAGATCAATTAGGTACAAAATCAGCTTTTCTTTTATTAAAGGATAAAAGAAATCAATAGCCTGGGTATAGGTCAGGTGGAAGATTGCTGATGCATTCTGCCTTTATCTTAGGCCTAAAACCGATTGGAAACAAAAAAAAGAAAGAATATGAAGACAAAAAAAAACTATGATGACGTAGCATTCACCGGACATTTCGTTTGTGGAATGAGACGGTAAATGAAACATACACTTCATTCTAACCATAAAGCTATTCAATGGTTTGTTCCATAGAATGAAATAGTCAAAACATGTCTTCATCGTCAACCACGCTATTTCCCATCGTCAACCCACCTATCACAAGAGACCTCCTCGGCGCCGGTGAACTCGCCTGACCCCAGCGAACCCAGCGTGCTTCGTCCTTATTATCTCAGTAGACAAGAGCAAGGAAACATGGACAGGTGGATCACATATGTTGTTTTCTGTTACAATGTATTTGAGGACTCTAATTTGAGGGCTTTTGCTGAAACGGATGTAAAAAACCAAACCCTCAAAAATGAGAGGAGCCCTCAGATCAAAAGTACGGTCTTGATTTGAGGGCTCCTTAGAGATGCTCTAAGTGTGTGTTTGGTTGGTAGGATGATTGGGAATGTGATGGGATGATCCTTGATTTGGTGTCGGTTCGTTTGAGCTCAATCGGAGATCGGACCGTTCTTTAGGGGAATATTCCCCTCAAATGCGGGACGCCGCCACCCCTAGGAATCGAGCGGGCGGGGTGGTCCTCTTTTGACAGCGTCATCGTCCGTCGCGTGACCCATGTCTTCCATCTTCTCCGTGACGTCCGTGTCTTCTCTGTGCTTGACCTCATGGCGGTAGGAGCTCGCCACCAAATCTTGTGGGGATGGAGTCGAGCTCTCAGTGGTTGGATTCTATGGCGGCCAAAACTCGCAACGTCCTCTTCTTCCCCATGCTCGAGCTCGCAACAGCATTATCTGGGTGGTGCGGCGCATGGGGGTGAGGTTGAGGGGCACCTGCTGTCGAGCTTCAGGTAGCGCGGCACATGGGGAAGAGGGGTCGAGCTCGCACCGTCCTCATCAATGCAGAGTGACGTCCGTCCTCGAGCTTCGAGCGACACGGTGGCTCGACGACAGTCCTCGAGCTCTGGGCAGCGGGCGTGCAGCGACCAGCCAAGCAGCGGCGCGTGTGGCAGTGGTGCGTCGGGCGGGCAGCCATGGTGCATGCAGGCCTAGGGAAGGGGAAGAAGATAAGGTTGGCCGAGTGGAGTCCACTGTTGACATGTGGGGCCCATAGACTATGGATGACGGTGTTAAAACTCCAACCATCTCATTTCTCTTGGTCCCTCCTATCAAATTGAAACCCGGACAATTACATTCTCTCAACCAAATAGATAGCAAGGACCATCTGATTCCTAAAAACTAGGTTAGATGCATCCTATCCCATCGTGTGCCCACACCAAACACACGCTAAGAGAAGAGAAAGGAGGAACCTCTGTTTAAATTCTTGTGATGCGTCCACCTCTCTGTCCATACCCTTCCACGATTATGGAAAGTTCTTGATTTGATAATATTTTTCTACCACCTTTTACTTTACCAAAAGATAAAAAGTCTTCATATTCAATTGACTCATGACAATTATTTAGTTATTTATGAAATTTGCTATTTATCTATCAACCGATTTCTTCCCAAGAAATTGTCAATTTTTTCGTTGTTGGATACAATTCTACATGTCAAATATTCTTCTCTTTCTTTCCATACATGCCCCCTGGGGGCTGTTGCGAAACCGGCAGAAAAGGTGAGAGACATGGGTCAGGCGGCAGCGTGGCCAGGCGCAGGCGCGTACGAGGTACGACGGCCGACGGGGCGGCGAGCAGGGCGCCGGTGCGGGCCCGTGCATGGGGCCATCATTTCGCGGCGCGCCCGTGCTCCTGTCCTTGATCACTGCCTGCGCGTGCCCGTGCCGCTCCCCTTCGATCGGGATCTCGCGCGCGCGTGCAGGCGCTCGCCCTCGCGCCGCCGTGCGGCTTCTGTGACCGCAGAGCCCGGCACGTAACAAAAGCTAGGCCAGACCTTGCCTTTGTTGTTTGCGTGCTACCCATGCCCATGCGCCGTCTTGTGTTCTTGCGCACTTGGCAGCTTCCGGCTGGTACCGGTTATGTGTTTTTGTGAACATTGATGGGTGGCTATGGATATGGATATGCATATGGATAGGTCCATTTGGAGAGTGCGGCACGCAGCCGATCTAAACTAATCATCCTTCGATCCAGAATCGGTGTACTCTATCCGTCCAAAAGAATGTGATTCTCATTTTTTTTAGAAAAGTCATATGATTTGAATTTTGATCAAAATTATATAAAAATACTAGCATGTATAATATAAAATTAATATTGCTAAATTAATTACAATATATATTCTTATAAAAATTTATTTAAAGACCCTAGAAAAAATATAATTCTCGTTTTTCAAGAAATCAAATGATCTGAACTTGGCGAAAATTATACAAAAAGTACTGACATTTATAATATAGAATAAATATCATTAAGTTAATTATAGATTATATTTTTATAACAATTAAAAGATATATTTTGATTTTTTTAGACCCGTAGCTTTTCCTAAGCACATATACACTATATCTAAACGTCTTATAATTTGGAGCGTATGAAATATAAAATTGGTTCAACTTGAGCTATTTAGACTTACACGAATTCCATAATTGTTATTATTTTTTGGATGGATGGAGTAGTGTAATCAACAGGTATGATTGCGTTGGAGAATGAGAGACAGCAATGCTGACCTAATTACATAAAAATAGTTGAAAGCATAAACAGAAATCCATTGTCGTCTAGTCCGGTTAGGATACCTGGCTTTCACCCAGGCGACCCGGGTTCAAATCCCGGCAATGGAATCTTTTTCTCAACCTTTTTTCGTTGTCTTTGCTCTGATTTTGATTTTTTTTTTAGAAAATGCTCTAATTCTGATACGGTGTTATTTTGTTCATGTCCTTACTTACGTCTGGGCCTAAAGAGCCCACGGCCCAAACTTGTTGTCCTTGGTCTTTTTTATGTAAGTTGCCCTTGGTCTTGATATACAAATGTTCTTTTGTTCAACCTGACTAAAGGATGATTTTTGTGTAGTATAGTTTCCATCTCCTTGCTCCTTCACAGCAAACAGGCGTAGGCACTAGCCAGTGGCCTCATAAATGAATCGAAGGCACTTGTGCCTACCATTTTTGAGATGTTTTGTACTCCCTCCATTCTAAATTACACTCCTGAGCTAAAGGGTCACTTATTTGTGGACAGAGGAAGTAAGTCGTTTTAGCACTTTTTTAAATAGCTGGAAGTCTAAATTATATTACTTCTCACGAGTTTAATCTATGTTTGGATAACCCCTTAAACTAGCATTCAGTTCAACTTAGTCCCTTCAACTATTTTCAGTTGGTCTAATTTACAACTTAAAAGGATTTTTTTGTTAGAGGAAGTAAATTGAATCAATTGCTGGTTTAGGGAATTATCTAGACATAGGTTAAATTTGGAGGGAGCAATTTATATTTTTAGATATATAGATTTTACTATTTATACGTACGCAACAAAAAGTTATATACGTGGCAAAGTTAAAACGACATATGATTTCAAAGAAAAAGTATTAAAAATTGCCCCCAAACTTGTACTAGCGTAGCTCATGAGCTTACTTCTATTGGTTGTAATAAGTGCCTCCACATACCGTGCCTTTGTGGGACGGTACGCCCCTCACAGTGTAAGATTTTATTATAGAGTCTAAGACTATTTATTACACCTTATTTATGGTATTTTACTGATGTGGCAACATATTTATTGAAGAAAGAGGGAGAAAAAACAAGCAGCCTGTTCGTTTCGCTGGTTTATTGTGGCTGAAAGTACTGTTCGCTGGTTTGTTGTGAGAGAAAAACACTGCTGGATGGCTGCTGATTCCGCTGATAAGCTCAAACGAACAGGCTGAAGACTCCAAGTCTTATTTAGACTCTAAGTCTACAATATTCGAGAGAATAAATAACTTTAGACCCTATAATAAAGTCTACATTGTGAGTGCCCTAAAGGACCTAGTCATCGATGATGCGATGACACCATAGGATGCATCAATTAATATAACTCATCATTCCATTTAAAAAAACAGGTGTGGTGCTGCTGACATGGCGATGGTTTGTGAACGATTCTAAATTTTAAAAATAGTTTTACCACAAAAAAAAGAGAATTACTCCCTCTTTCCAAATCTATAAGTTGTTTTGGTTTTTCTAGATATATGAATGAATATATATATATATATATATATATATATATATATATATATATATATCTTTTGCTATATAATTAGACATACACTATGTCTAAATAATAATAAAAACAATGTATTAAAAAAACAAAACGTATTGTAATTTGGACGGGGAAGTACATGTAATTGAATGTTTTTCTTAGGGTGTGTTTGGCTTCCCTTCTAAAGTTTAGTCCCTGTCACATCGAGTATTAAACATAAACTATTAGAAAACTAATTGTAAAGATTGAGACTAATTTGCGAAGCAAATCTATTAAGCCTAATTAGTCCATAATTTGTCAGTGTTGTGCTACAGTAAACATGTGCTAATGATGGATTAATTAGGCTTAATAGATTCGTCTCGTGAATTAGTCACGGCTTTTGTAATTAGTTTTATGATTAATATCCAAACACCCCACGTGACACCCGATGTGACATCTCCTAAACTTTCCCAAACTCATTTCTCTAGGATCGGGATCCCTAGATCCTTTACTCGCTTAAAAACAGAATCCCCACCAATCATTCAAAGATATTGTCAATGAAATATAAAAGGGTTTTGCAGCACTCATGATCTTCGAATTATCTACCAAATATATCCTTAGCCCATTGTTTGCACTCGAGCTAATAGATAGCGGATTAGTGTTTGCATATTGGATTGCAAAAACTGGATGCTACTAGAGGGGGTAAACGGCTAAGTTTCAACAAGAAAATTGAAAGTCCTAAAATCTAAATCAAGAGATCTCTCGGGTTAGGATTAAACTGAGATCTCCTAGATTTGAAAAATATTTATTATCAAAATAAATCAAATTAAAAAAGGGAAAGAACATAGTTGATCAGGTTTTAGGAGGGTTTCACGGCCGAGTTACCTGGTGCAGTGGTGCTGCCGGATTAAAGGAGAGTTTCACGTGCTTGCGGGTGGTGCTGATGGGAAGTGGCGGCGTCAACTCCTAACCGATCCGCATTGGTGGTTGTCGACTGGCACTGCAGGAGCCGAGTTAGTGGTCCTGACTCCTGAGGCACGGAGCCTCTAGGCTGGAGTCAAATATGGCGTTGTCACTCATTGACCTCTATATTCATTCTCTATACGTCCTAGTCAGCAAATTCTTTCATCTATACTTAATTCTTCTACACACATCCATCCTCTATATCATCCTCTATCTACTCTATCCACTGTGGGACTCACTTGTCACTTTATCTAAATATATCCATGTGTGATATAGTTTTGAAGGATTTATTGAGACGAATTTAATGGTGCAATCGAAATTTAATTTAGATTTTTTTGGTTTGTGAGTTATAGCATTTTTTCTTTGTTTAGCCAATGGGGCCCGCCACTGCCTACTATAGAGTAAGCACTGTACCACTCTAAATATAGAGTGCGAGAAAGGATAGAGTATCGTTTTAGAGTACCCAGTGCAACAGTTTTTACTCTATATTCATACTCTAAAGCTTTAGAGTATCGTTTTAGAGTACCACTGCGGGTAGTCTTACAAGAACTTGAGAGAGGGGATACGGAGGGGAGGAGATAATAATGCCAAGTAGGGCACACTCGAGGGGTGTTTGCATGCAGTTCTCGTGTTAGTGCCAAATAGAGAATACTCACTATTTAGTTACTCTTTAAAAATATATAATAATGGAGCATGTAATCAAGTTCCCCTAAAAAAAATATAAGTTTCAGTTCATCATTAAGTGGAGATAGATAAGATATAAAGAACGGGCATCCTAGCGTCCGAACGTCCAGCACGAGCGCTTTGTCCGGACGCCGCTCCCCTTCCCAAACCGCCCCCACCTACGCAAAATCAGATCCCAAACCCCATCCCCCAGAATGGAATGGAGTTGAATGGAACAAAATCCGGACGTCGCTCTCCTCTACGCACCCTGTTCCCCTACCGCGCCCTGTCCCAAGTAGCCTGAAACACTAGTACAACATCACAAACTTGTGAAAAAAAACTATGTAATGCAACATCGGAATGCAAATACCGCAATATCGTAAAAATATGTAGTGCAACATCGAAAAAATATGTACTGCAACATCAGAAAAATATGTATTGCAACAATGAAAATTATGTGATGTGACATTGAAATTATGTATTGCAACATCGCAAAAATATGTATTGCAACATCAAAAAATATGTACTGCAACATCGAAAATTATGTACTGCAACATCTCAAATAGTAGTACTGCAACATCGCAAAAACATTTGTTGCAACATCAAAAAATCCATTGCAACACGGGAGAAACAACAAAAAAAAGTGTACAAAACAGCCCCTGGCCCATCACCTTAGAGCTCGCTAGAACCTTAGCCACCGCCGCGCCCCTCAAATCCAGAGGAGGAGAAGGAGAGCTCAGATCCAAAGGAGGAGGAGGAGGAGGGCTTAGATCCATAGAAGGACTGACCTACCTCGTCAAAGCCGCCGCGGTCGTTCTCGTCTCCGGTGTGGGAAGGGAGGGAGCGCGGGCACGGCGTCCGTCCCGGGGGCGCAAGCAGTCCCGGAGAGCGGCGCGGCGGTGCAGCAGTGAGTGGGCACGGGGGAGCGGAGGGAGCGGGGGGGGGGTCATGGGATCGGAATAAAATGGGATGCATATGGCGCGCGAGTTGAGGACGAACGTCCTAATAGAATTGTTATTGTATAAAGAAGGCTCACAATAACAAATTAACATTAAATTCTTATTAATATTATTGATCATTCTATTATTATACATGATCGTCTAAAAACCGCTCTCAATATTTCTATTGCCATTTTTGTAGCAAATAGTGATCACTTGTGGTAGTTTCTGCATTGTGAGAGCCCTAAAGCTATTGGGGGTCGCTTTATTACCAACCGTTGTTACTAGAGCTAATGATGTTTTTTTACAATGTTGCACTTGCCATGTCTTTCATGGGCTAAGGTTCTCTTTGAAATACGAGAGGTTTTATATTTCCAATGTTTTTATAAAAATAAATAGACTATTATGAAGTCCCTATGAGATTACTAAGAATTGGGTTCATCACGAAGTTTGGGCATGTTTGATATTGCTCCTCCGGTAGTGCTTCTTCAAAAGAACCGGAGCGCTTGAGGGGAGCCACTTTTACAACTCTGGCTCCTCAACCAAAACAGCTCTAGCTCCTCTACTGATCACTAGAAAAATAACTTCTTCTAGGAAATGTTTAGTACGGTTGATCCAGCTCCTCCACAGAAACTGCTACCAGAGGCAAAGTCGGAGCCATACCAAACAGGCTCTTAGGCAGAGGATCTAAAAGATACCGATGATCTACCATGAATTTGGATAAATAAACTGTAAAATATAATGGATTTCCCTAGTATTATGTTTTTTATTACATGTTGCATTAGATTTGTCCTAAGCCAAACATTTTATATCTTTGACCATTGATTTCAACATATAGGTTCATGCTATTAGATTTATGTTTTTAGATTTACTATACAAAATACTTTTATAATATATAATTCATATGTTGTGAAACTATACGGATCTTTTAAAATGGTTGGTCGATAATAATGTTGAACTTAGACAAAGTTAATGGCACAGTGTCCTTGGAAACGAGAAGTTAGGATCCCTTGCTAATCTCGACCCTTGGCTTCTGGTCCAACGGCGGAGACCCGCCGTGTGCTGCCACCTGCAGAGCGCAGCGTTAGCTTATCCCCTTCGCCGCGACGCTTCCTATCCACAGCGCCCGCTCGCCCATCAGCGCACGCCGAAGCATGGCGCTCTCCGTCTCCTCCCTCGCCGCCGCCCTCTCCCACCTCTCCCTACCATCGACCTCCACCTCCAAGCCCCACCCGGCCCCGCTTCTGCGCCTGTGCTCCACCTCCCGCTGCGCCGTCAGCCTCGCGCTCCGCGCCTCCGCGGCCGAGGCCGCCGAGCCGTCCGAGGCGGACCTGCCCGCGGAGGAGGTGGTGGCCGTCGAGGAGGAGGCGGAGGAGGATGCGCTGTCAGGAATCGCGCTGCGGAAGTATGTGAAGCAGCGGCTGCCGGGCGGGTTCGCGGCGCAGCGGATCACCGCCACGGGCCGCCGCAAGACGGCCATCGCCCGCGTCGTGCTCCAGGAGGGCACCGGCAAGGTCTTCATCAACTTCCGCGATGCTAAGGTGCCTGTCCCAGCGACCCAATCCGAGAAACGCGCGCACTGATTACACTGATGCAGCTCCATTGTGTTGTTTGGGTCGCATTGCAATCTGTAGTAGTATCCCTGCAAATCTGCAATTGGTTAACACCTTAGAATTTCAGGAGACGAACTAAACCGTTGTGGCCAAAATCGTAGGCACAAACTATTGTTACCGATATCTGCCAACGTGCTTATCACGTACTACTAATAGCAGTGAGAACAAAGACACTTAAGCTTGGATGCCTGGCAGTAAGACTTCTGAAAGAAATGTGGAAGAAGTATGAAAGCGAAATGGTGATAACATCAAATGGAAAGCTTCTAGCTAAAAAAGAAGTAACTGGCAAGCTGAAGTAAACTTTTACAAACAAAAATTTTGGCGAGAATGACAAAATGGTTTGCATATTTGTAGTTTTACTTCAAATTTTGGATTATTTTACATGGTTAGTGTTTTTACCTTGCAAAGTTTAGATATAAAATCTATCTTGGCAGCAGCTATGCGGCTGTTTGCATTATCTTTTTGTTGGTTTTGTCAACTTCAAAGGCAGGAGGCACAGCTCATATGCTAGCGAGAAAGGCTTCTATAGACAATGGTTCTGCTTCTCAGAACCCTGTAATCTCATGTTCTCGTTCTGAGCATGTATCAATGTGCCCCCTCCGGGTTGCACTGTCCTCTGTACAATGGGAGTGCTTCTCCCTTCTTACAGCTCGATGTTGTAAATAAACATTTGCTTGTTATAAAAAAAAAAGGCAGGAGGCACTGAGGCAGCTGTCATTTGGCCTGCTGGTCTGTGTGGTTGTTATTTCTAGTTTGCCTGCGAGGTGCAGGCATTGGTCTTTGTAGAAAGTGTTTGAATTCCATTTTTCAGTTGCTTGAGGAAGAAAAGTATTTCAGTCCGCATGGTCTGAACTGTAGACACAAATTTTGAACTGTAGTCTGATTGGGAGTGCCCAGAACTGATTTTTTTTCTGTTTCAGAAATCAGTTGCATTGCAGTCATGATATTATCTGCAATTTGATAGATAATGCAAAGGATTAAATACCACTGACCCAGAGGTTCATTTCCAGCGACTTTCTCATCAGGCTGGTTTGCACAAGTGTACAACACAACAGACCTATTAATGTGAACTGAAAGCCAACTTCAATCAAGTCAATTGATCTAGTTGAAGATGTTTATTTGATCAATTGTGCTTACTGATTTTTTTTGAAATATGCAGGAGTACCTGCAGGGAAATCCAATGTGGATGGAGTACTGCAAGGTACCCTTGATGACTCTAGGGTTTGAGAACAACTATGATGTCTTTGTGAAAGTACATGGGGGTGGTCTCTCAGGCCAGGCCCAGGCAATTTGCCTTGGCGTTGCCCGTGCGTTGGTGAAGATCAGCAATGCCAACAGGGTTCCTCTGAAGTCAGAAGGTTTGCTGACTAGGGACACCCGTATTGTTGAAAGGAAGAAGGCTGGTCTCAAGAAGGCACGCAAGCGGCCCCAGTTCTCAAAGCGTTGAGGATGTTCACTTGTTGCAGTTGTTGTATTGCCACTTCCAGATGTCTTTTTTTTTTCCTTCTGTCAACTGCTGTGCAAATTCTGTAATGGACGCGATATATCTGTAGTATTCTTTTCCTGAAGCAAATTTCTTGAGGTTGCTCTAACTCTGTTTGTCAAGTATATTCTGCACATAGCACCAGGTCTTAACATTCTTTACTTCTTTAGTATGAAAAATAGTGTCCCATTTAGCTGTATAAACTTTCTCCCATGAGAATGGCAGGATTTTTTAGATGAAGAATGGAAGCCGGTGAATCATGATCTGCTCGTTTTTAGCACTCCTGATTTTACTTATACAAAATAAAACACAGAAAAAAAAAAGACACATGATTAGGGCATAATAGTGTCAACAGACAAAAAAAAACACAGAAAAACACCGAGCGGGCCAAAGCATACCATCCGGAATGGCACGGCCCAACCCAACCCAAAGTACCTTGGACGCCACTGAAGGCAACCGGCCCTCCCCCTCCGTGGTCCGTGCCCACTGCCCACTCCCCCCAGCTCTGGGCTCCGGCCATGCCGTCGTCGTCGTCGCTGATCCAAGGCATCTCCATCTCCGTCTCCGACGACGACGAGGCCACCGGTAAGGTGCGCGTCCGCGTCCGCCGCAAGCGCTCCCGCGGCCCCGTCTCCGCTTCGGCCCGCCGCCGCCGCATCCTCTTCCGCGCCGCGCGGCTGGGCGTGCCGCTCCTCCTCGCCGCGCTCGCCGTATCCCTCCTCCTCTACGAGTCCTACCGCCTCACGCCTTCCCGCTCCTCCACACTGCCTCCGCCGTCCTTCGCGGACATCAGTCGCCTCTCCCGCAACGCCCGCGCCGCTGATGGCGCCAGGAAGTGTAAGCCCACAATCGATCCTTAAACCCTTATAATTCCTGTCGATAGAACCGCGTCTTAGTATAATTATTTGTTTGGTACTATTAATCCGGGAATGCGTAGTGTGACTGTATTATAATGCTGTGCCCAGTTCGTTCAGTTGTCTGTTTACAGTAAAGTGATTTTTTTATTAGGATACAAATGTAGACCTGCTTAGTTCCATTGTTAGTTTTATATATGTTGAGGTATTCTCTTTATTCTTGGTGGTGTGCTTGATACTATCTGATTTGTTGTTACTCCTAGTCTTTATCGCGTAATATGCACCTGCGATCTGTAAATGTAATATTGTTACAGTGAAGAGTTGGGCACAAACAATGTCAGATTTGGTTCCTCTTCGGGTTATGTGTAAAACCTAGAACAGCTGTTAATAATGCGGATTGGCTAAAGTAGTCTGGAGAGGGATTTACAATACTGTACTATTCCGACCTGGACAAGCAAAAACTGAAGCTAAACTGTTCTACTTGTTTAGTGCTTTTAACTCACATGTTTACTGATCGTTCTGGTTTCCTATGGTTATAGCAAAGTTTCCTTTCCTTTTCTCTTGCTTTCCTTCTTTGCACTTGTAGAATCTCACGATACAACAACTAAGACATGTACTGTACTCTGCTTATAATTAAAGCATTGTTGCATTTACAGCATGCCTGAAGTTTCTTGATCCTGAGAAGCTTCAAAATCTGGAGCTTCCAGAAATTCCTGAAACAAATTTGTCAATCAAGGAAGTTGTGTACAGATCAAGTCTGCCTGATATCGACAATGATACACCATCACATAAAGAGAGTTCACGGTTTAACTCGTTCACAGGATACCAGACACTCACTGAACGAGAAGAAAGCTTCAAGGTTAACTTTTTTAGCATTTAAATTTCAATGAGTAGCCTCAGATGTTCTAGTTACTCAGAAACTTCAAGCTGTTTTAGTTGCAATGAAACCCTGATATGTAATTGGTTCCATTTTACAACCTTTAGATATCAGGTGGTACATACTTCCTCCGTACCAAATTATAAGACGTTTTGACATTTCTAAATTCATAGCTTTAACTATGTATCTAGACATAACATATATCTAGATATGTAGCAAAAGCTATGAATCTAGAAATTCCAAAACGTCTTATAATTTGGAACGGATAGAGTATCTGCCTATTCCCATTTGGCAACTACCCACCAAGTAGATATTGCATTGTCTACCACAGTACCACTCACACCAAGTAGATATCGCATTGTCTACAATGGGCTCTGGTGTTCTGCAAGGGCTTCAAAGCTTCTGGAGCTCATGCCCAGGTTGCTGGCTATTGGTTTTTAGGCCTGTAGTCGCTGTCGTTTTTTTCTAGTAGCCTGTGGCGCGCCTGTAGCTTGTTTTCTGGGGTGTTGGTGTGAGTGGTGTTCTTGTACTCGAGTTTGGGTCCTTCTGGACTCGTGTACATTTTTTCTACCTTAATGAAATAACGCGCAGCTCTCCTGTGTGGTTTGAGAAAAAAAATCCTTAATTATAATGGTTTAATACATGCCACTCCTATGGTATTGTGACTGAATGTTACAGATGAAGAAAAGTGTGACAGTGCACTGTGGCTTCTATAATGAAAATGGAGGGTTCAGAGTTTCTGATGTTGACAAAGAATACATGAGATCCTGTGAAGTAGTTGTTGCAACTTGTGCATTTGGTGGAGGTGACGACCTTCACCAGCCTATAGGGATGACCGACAACTCCATCAGAAAGGTCTTTGTCACTCTTGTGTTGGAGGTTATTATCGTCAGCTTTTTTCCTGTTTGTTGACAGATGCTTGTGATTTTTTTCTAGGTTTGCTATGTAGCTTTCTGGGATGAAGTCACTCGTGCTGCTCAAGAGGAGGAAGGGCACAGGATCGGTGAAGACCTCATTATTGGCCTATGGCGTATCATTCTTGTCAGCAATCTTCCTTTCTCAGATCAACGATTGAACGGGAAAATTCCCAAGGTAGAAGTTGGAAATTTTTATTGTGTCTTTTGGTGTAGAGAAAAACAGTGCAGTGTACTGATGTTCTGTTTTTGGTCTTTGTCCTCTGGTATTCCTGAACAAGAGAACATCAGCACACATATTAGTATCAGTGCTTCTATACTGCTGCATTCTATTGCAGTGTAGATTACTGATTTTTAATAACTGACTCCATTTTTGGTGAATGTTCCTCTTCAGCTGATAAGCCATCGCCTTTTCCCCATGGCGCGGTACTCAATTTGGGTGGATTCAAAATCTCAGTTCCGGAGAGACCCTTTGGGGAGTCCTTGAAGCACTTCTGTGGCGTTCAAACTCTTCTTTAGCGTTATCTGAACATGGAGCTCGGAGTAGCCTGTACGACGAGGCAAAAGCAATTGTTAAGAAACACAAAGCAACTCCAGAAGAAGTTGAAGTGCAGTTGGATCAGTACCGACAAGATGGCATCCCTGATGAGAAAAGATTCAATGGAAAGAAAGGTTCATTTCTGATCTCAACATGCATACCGTTGTTTGCATCTGAAACTTTTTTTTTGTCTCCTTTTACTTTGCGCTCTCGCATATCTTCGTATGTGTTATGTCTCTTGACTTGTTTGGCTCCCTGGTTTACATGTCGACATTACTTCTTGTCTGTTTTTTGTGAAGCATTACTCAGAACCTGATTTCATCAATTTTTTGCTTTTATATCAGTAGTCCCTGTAAGAACCATGGTAGCATTAACAGTTTACACCTGTCGGCAGGAACTTGTACTCGAGTTTGGGTCCTTCTTGTAATAAATAGAATAACATCCAGTACTGTGGGCGACCATGCTTGGTGTTCATGAAACAAACGTGTAGTACAACTGCTTAGCTGTAGTTGTGCAAAAGGCGCAAGTAATGAAGTTGGGCCAGTTGCATGCGTTTAGCATAAAAGCAAAGCTCCTTTTCTGCCCCTGAACCAGTGATACAGAGTAGAGGGGGCCTCACACGCATTCCAGCCCCATGGCCCATTCGCCCCACTGTGGGCTTGGTAGAACGGGAACCACTGCAAAAGCGAAACCAACATAATGCTTCGCTTCAGAATTGAGGATTTCAGATCATGCATATCCTTTTTTCCAGTAGTGGTCCTCAACGACCTGTTAATAGCAATGATCCATCCAATATCTTTTTGCGTTTTACAGCTCTGGCAGAAGCTTCAGTGATCGTGAGGGATCACGCCCCGCTGACCAACCTCTTCATGTGCACCTGGTTCAACGAGGTGGTCAGGTTCACGTCCCGGGATCAGCTGAGCTTTCCCTACGTGCTGAGGCGCCTGAGGCCGCCCGGCGTGCACCTGTTCCCCGTCTGCGCGCGCAAGGACCTGGTGAACAGCTTCGGGCACAGGCGCAAGGTGAAGCCGCTCGTCAAGGAGACAACGTGAGCCCCTTCTGGAATTTGTACCCTTTTGGGTCTCTCGTCTGGGCTTAAGATCAGCCTGCCTGACTTGCAGTAGCCTTCTTTCTTCCATGCAGTTCATAAGAACCAAACCGTCGTGGAGGATCCTGACGTAGTGAAATTACAGTCAGAGAGTAGTCACCGAAGGAGTGCAGCGTACTAGAGGGTAGGGCTAGCCTGGTAGGGAAGGATGTACTAAGGTGACGACAAGGTGTTGTCGACGCTGCTGCAGGCGAAGATGGCCTGTGGTGTACCGTTCCTCGTGAAAAATGGAAGAATTCTTCTCACGGGTTAAGGCCGTTAATCCTGAATGCTTGCTCCCAGGTGGCCGGTAATCCTGATGCTTGCCGAGCATGAGAGCAGCATGGGATTAGCATGTTCTTCGCTCAGATAATTGAGCCGTAATCATAAAGGACAGATAACTGAGCTGCCGGATTGATCGATTCTCTCGTTGCCAGGGCTCACTTAAATGTGCATTTGGAGTCGGAGCTCGGAGCAATAATTTGGCGCGTACGAACACGTACCTACTCGGATCCAAGAAGGCCAAGCAAAAGCGAAAAAAAAAGGCTACTGTACGTCCATGCGACCATGCCATGCCACTGCGCTCGTGCGCTCGTGGCTGCGTATATTCCTGCTCTCCCATTACTCCTATCATCCTATGCCCGTGAAACCGAGGGCTGCCTCGCCTCCGCGTGCGCGACGCGGCCGCAGACCGCAGAGCGGAGATGCGTGGCGGTGCATTCACTCCGATCCCGCATTAACCCGCGCTTGTCCTGGAGGGAGGCGCCGAGGACGACGGTAGGTACGGTAGCCATGAATGCCCGTGTGGCAAGGCTGAAACTGAAACCACTGCAGGGATAGGGCTTCATGCGGTGCAGACATTTTTGCCCTTGTTTAGATTGCAAGTTTTTCTAACCCAAATTTTTCAAACCACTGGAGGTTAGAAAGTTGTCACCCTAAATTTTTCTAACTGCAGCATTTCAACTCTTTGCATAGCAATAAATGCGCTTGTTCAAAGACAGAACTGCCCCTATTTACTCACAGATTTGCATGTCCCATGCATGCTAGCTGTACAAATTTTGCATGACACACACAGCATATACTTACTTCCTCACAAGAGGTATTACAAGTCGTCAGTCAAAAACATACACTTCTTCAGCCCACAAATGATTACAAGTATTCAAAAATGTAGATTAGTACTGTATGAAATGAAAAACAGTTCCGAAACACGAACAGATGCACGGATTATTACAATCCGCAAGCAACATTATTGCAACTTCTCAGCAAATAATTCTAAAATGCAAGTCCTCCGCAAGCAACATTATTTGAAGTTCTCAGCAAATAAATCTAAAATACAAGTCCTCACAACCTATTGTCCAGGTGCTCAGCAATATAATCACGAAACTCATTCATCTGTGCACGATCCTCGCTATCAGGGGCATCAACAGTTTCAGGCTGATCAAACGACGCTTCCGGTGGCACATACGAAGCATTTTGATCTACCATCCCAAAGTCAACATCGTTGATGCCACTCAATCTTATGAAGTTATGCAAAGCCATACAAGCAACTATAATCATGGTTTGCGTCCTAGCAGGATAGCAAGGGATGTGCAACAATATGCGCCACTTCATTTTCAAAACTCCAAATGCCCTTTCAATGACATTTCTAAGCGATGAATGGGCAAATTGAATATCTCTTTTTTACCTCGTGGATTTGCGACGTTTTGGAAGTCTTGAATATGGTACATGGTTCCCTTGTACGGAGCCAGATATCCTGGACGGTTTGCGTACCCAGAGTCCACGACATAGAACTTCCCTACAGCAGTACGTACCTGTAAGTGTTAAATTCTGATATTAGATATGTCAAATGTACTAACAGTTAGGTGACTACCTTCGGGTGGGTGAGGAAAGTCATCCTTCTATGTAGTCATGGCATCATCGAATACTCTCATGTCATTAGCAGAGCCAGGCCATCCCGCAAGGACAAATGTAAAAACCATATCAAAGTCACATGCAGCCATGACATTCTGTGTTGCCAGGCCCTTGCGACACAAGTGTTGTACGAACTTATCAGCAGACACTACACAAGGTATGTGAGTGCCATCGATAGCTCCTATGCAGTCCTTGAATTCAGGATAGAACCGAGGGTTCATCACCCTTCAATGTCTTGTTGTAAAATTTGGGTCCCTAGGTTTAATGACATCGTCCGCATACTGGACCACACACTTGAGCACTCTATAGAATATTGAGTACACGGTGCCTAGTGATCTCTCAAATCTATCCTCAGCTTGCCTAACTGACTGTAACAGAACCGCCCAATTATACGAGATTAAGTAAGAAAATCATCCAACGGACGGACAATTTAACAAACTTAAGCCCGTATAACCCGGTAGTCCGTGAAATCTCGACGGATTTCAAACCAATTCACATCACAGCCAAGATCGTACTAAGTTTAGCGGTCACCGTCATAAGTTACATAGAAGTTTGCGGCACAAAATACATCGGAGTTTAAACATAGTTATTACAAACCAGTTTTGAATAAAAGTAGCGGAAGCAGTAGTTCAAAGCACACACACAACTTTTCCAAAATAAAGTGCCAGCTCGCGGTCATCTTCCAACAAAAGCATCAGGCGAGAAGTAGTGGATGACCATTGCCCATGGTCCTAAGCTTCGCCCATCGCAGGGTAGAGATAGTTTATACAATAACCATAGTACATCTGTCCATCTGCAACAAGTGGGAACAAAGCCCTGAGTACGAGAAGGTACTCAGCTAGACTTACCCGACAGAACCAAAATAAAATGACACCAATGATCATGATAGGCTTTTTGGTGGGGTAGCTGACTCATTAGCAAGAAAAGCATTTTTAGCTTAGCAGTTCTTTTTACAAAAGCATGTAATCTTTTAATCTTTATCACCCTGTCCACTATGTTTGCATTAATGCTACAGTAACCACATAAATAAGCAAGCAAGGGTTACCATTGATCATTAACAATAATTACCATGTCATTTTTCACATAACTATCCAAGTGTTTCATCAATGTTACTACGATGAAGTAACTCAAGTCAAGTGTTCACTATCCAGTGAACGATGGCGATTCGAATCGATTATTGACCAGCTGGTAATTTATTCCTCACATAAACCTCACTTACCCGTTAAAGTGAGGTATTGGTCACCGAGTCAACCATTCAGGTAAAGTCGCGAGCTTGCCAGGAACCACATGTACCCGGGGGCCACCCGACTGCTCTTTGGCCTTATCATCGCGCCCCCGTTTCCTGCCACTACTGCTCCTTGCTCTGGTACAGTGCGTTGCGGGCAATCCACTCGGCCCGAATAATCTCCCAGCTTCGCGGTCGAAAGGTACTTTATTCGGCCAGCTAAATGTGAGGCCTGCGTTCAACATGACCCGAGGCCCGACATCGGACGGTCCTTAATCGACACAGACGGAAGACACTACAGTCCAGAACCCTGCAAGCTTTCGCCCGGTCTCAGATTCATTTCAACACTTAGTTATTCTCACATGACATTCTTTCACATAATCCCAGGTAATCCCCTACAGCTCGCGAATGACAGGCAATCACCCGACTTCTACCGGTCTAAGCAAGCTAAGCAATTATTGACCGTGGACACCAGAGTAACAAGGATCGGGTAAGCGAGGTAAAACAAGGTATAATGCAGCAACGTTTGCAAACAACTCCTAAACTTAATGCATCAGATTGAGTAAAGTTAATAAATAATTATTTGCAAACCGGGGGAGAAATGCTCCGGGGCTTGCCTCGCTCAAAGGAGCTGGGACGGTGATCGGGGCACTCCGGAAGCTCTTCACCGGCCTCCTCTTCTGTTTCTGTCAGCTCCGGCTCCGGCACCTCGGGCTGCTCCTCTGCGTCCTCGGGAACTACTACCGGGGTCACTTCATGCGATCCTGTATGATGCAGAAGTATGAGTGCATCATGCATAGGTGCATTGCAGAGGTGACATGAGATGATGCTGATGATGAATGCATTCGATGTAATGAGCATGTTACGTTATTGGATTACGTGGAACTTATGACTCTTCTACAAGGTAGTCTACGTCATCCAAGAACATGTACTCGAAAACTACCACCACTATTCTCTACCATGCAAGAGCACTTGAACACTCAAGATGCTTCAAAGATACACCAAAGTATAGTTTACTAACTATTTCTGCATTAAAGAATGAAGGGAAACCCTAATTAGCCCTAGGATTGAACAGCAACACATATTTTAGTAGTTCAGAAAAATCTTAGAAAATTACAGTGGATTACTAATGTCAAAACTAGCATGACACAAGATTTTTACTGCATTTGAATTAATAGAACTGACTATACAAAAATAACAAACTAAAGCCAAAAATGGATATTTAAAATACTTTACATTATGAAAAGTATCAAACAACAGATTTAGGAATTTTCCTACTTTCTACACACTAAACAAACACTATAGAAAATTTATCACTTGCATGTTCTATTCAATTTTATTTAAATAACAAAAATAACAAATATTAGTGATAGAAAGCATTTGAACTACACCTACACATTTTTCTACAGAACAACCATGATATAAAATTACCCTAGCAAGTACATGGCACAAAACGATTAATAAACTTGAAATCACATTTTTCTGATTTTTCTAGAATTTATTAAGCAATTAACAAGAAAACAACCATTTCACTAGTTAATTAAAAACTCTACAGAAAAGTATCTCAAATTTTACATGCAATAATTTTATATCATAGATCTGATTCCCTTGAATCTAGAGAAATTTATTTCACAATTTTTGGAGCTAAAATGACTGCTAAAATATTTTCCAAAGCATTTTTATCAAGAATAATAAAAAGAAAAATGAAAACTGGATTTCTTTAACTGGCGTTGGGCCGGCCCGAAAAAAAAACGAACGGCCCACGGCTGTTCACGGCCTGCTCACGCGCGCGGGAGAGGAGGGCGAGCCGGCCCGGCTCGGGCTTCGGCCCAAGGCCGGCCTGGCCTCGCGCGGTCGGGCGCGACCGCGGTCACGCCACGCCGGCGACCCTGGCCGCGGCAGCGCGGCGACTGCCACCGGCCAGCGGCCGTCTCCGGTCGCGAGCGGGCGGAGCAAGGAGCGCACGAGAACCGCGACGAGAGGGCGAACCCGTTTTCGGTGCTAGGCAGACGAGAGGGGTAGCGGGGAGCCGCCTCGGCGGGAGGCCGCGCGCGGTGGCGCCATGGCCGCCGACGGCGAAACACAGGATCCCCACCTGCTGGGCTCGAAAGGTGGCGACGAGGTGCGCACGGGATGTCGGAGAAAGGGGCGAAGTCGGGTGCGCGAGGAGGCGAGCAATGGCGGCTCACTGGCGGCCAATTTGGCCGGCGGGTGCGGCGGTGGCGGTGTTCGCGCGGGCGGCGCTCGCGTGGCAGAGAGCGGAGGAGGGCCGGGGTGAGGAAGTTTGGACTGGGAGAGCGGGTGCGGAGCGCAGGCGGCTTAGAAGAGCGGGGCGCGCGCTGGCGGGGGCCACCGGCGGCCAGATGGCGACGGCGAGCGGCGCATGCCGGCCACGGGGCGCGCGGCGTCTGAGCGGGCGCGCGCGTGTCGCGGCGTGCGCTGGCGAGCGGCCACGACGCGCGGGCGAGCGGGCGAGCGCGCGGACGGCTGGGCCGGGCTGCCTCGCGAGTGGGCCGAGAAGTGAGGCTGCGGCCTGCTAAGGCGAATTTCGTTTTTTTTTCCAATTTCCCAAATTCAAATCAAATAAATTTCAAACTTCAAACTACATTTTGAACAAGAAGAAGACATTTTCTGGACTTAACCCAAAAATAAAAGTTGCTCAGAATTAAATTCTCTACAACTTTAATTAAGGGGCCAACTGAAAATTCTTAATAGATTTTGAATGGCAGAATAAAAGCTAAAATAGGGGATATTTTTGAATATTTTTCATGAATATTTTTGAACAAGTTTTGACAAAATTTGAGTCATCTAGTTGCTCCAAAATTGAACTAGAGTTCCAAGTGATGTAAGAATTATAGTTGCAAGGCCCTTGGTGTAATGTGATTATCATATTAATATAGTTCATCAAATATATCATTTTTAAGCTTTTATTTTAATAAAATTATACCATTATCACACATGATTATAATGATATGAATGCTATGCAATATGATTGCCATGCAAAAATGCATTGCGTAACATCGGAGTGTTACAACCCTCCCCCCTTATAAAAATCTCGTCCCGAGATTTGGGTTACGAACCATTTATTATAAAAATCTTCGTATGCTTTTTGTAAGTATTCACCCGTTTCCCAAGAAGCATCCCCTTCATCATGATGACTCCATTGTATCTTATATGTTTTCACCACACTGTTTCGAGTAGCCCTCTCCTTGGAATCCAAGACTCGAACTGGCTGCTCACGATACACCAGATCTGACTTGAGTTTTATGCCTCGAGGTTCAATCCTTTCCTCTGGAACGCGCAAACACTTCTTGAGATGTGATACATGAAAAACTGGGAATATAGCACCCATTGACTCTGGTAATTCCAATTTGTAAGTCACGGGACCCTTCCTTTCCAAGATTTTGTAAGGTCCTACAAATCTGGCGGCAAGCTCTCTGCGTACACCAAACCGCTTCTTTTTCATTGGCGTGACTTTTAGATAAACATAGTCACCAACTTCGAACACAAGCGGTCTCCTTCTCTTATCCGCATAACTTTTTTGACGTGACTGAGCTGCTCTCATATTCTGCTGGATGATATAAACTTTCTTTTCGGCTTCCTCCACGAAGTCAATACCATAATACCTTCTTTCTCCTGGCTCAATCCAGTTTAAAGGTGTTCTACACTTTCGGCCATACAGAGCCTCAAAAGGTGCCATCTTGATACTTTCTTGATAGCTGTTATTGTATGCGAACTCTGCTAACGGTAACCATGACTCCCAAGAACCTCTGGAAGACAACACACAAGCTCTTAACATATCCTCTAAAACAGCATTAACTCTTTCAGTCTGACCATCTGTTTGAGGATGATAGGCAGTGCTACGAATCAGACTAGTCCCCAAACCTTTGTGCAAATGCTCCCAGAAGTGAGCAGTGAACTGTGATCCTCTGTCAGACACTATAGTCTTTGGTATACCATGCAATCTCACAATCTCCGCAATATACTTCTCGGCATATTGAGGTGGTCTATATTCCGTTTTGACAGGCAAAAAGTGGGCTGTCTTGGTAAGACGATCCACAATTACCCAAATAGAATCGTGACCTTTCTGAGTAGTGGGTAGACCCGTGATAAAATCCATACTTATATCATCCCACTTCCAACTAGGTACTGACAAAGGTTGTAGCATTCCGGCAGGTTTCATGTGAATTGCTTTCACTCTACAACATGTGTCACATCTGGCTACATAAGCTGCAATTTCCTTCTTCATCTTGGTCCACCAATAACGAGGTCTTAGCTCTTGATACATTTTACTGCTGCCAGGATGAATGGACAACTTAGAGAGATGAGCTTCATCCATAATTTTATTCTTAAGCTCTCTATCCTTTGGAACAACAAGACGGTTGTCGAACCACAACACATCTTGCTCATTCACCCTGAAGTGTTTCGAGGGTTCTTCTTTAATTTTCTTTTTGATGTGGAATATCCCTTTGTCTGCTTTCTGACCTTCTATTATCTTACTCTCTAAGGAATAACTGACCTGAATACTATGTAACACGGCAGGGTGCATTAGATCAAAACCATCTTCAAGCAAGGGTTGCATATTCAGACAATGTGACTTTGTACTCAAAGCATCGGCTACCACATTGGCCTTTCCAGGGTGATACTGTACATTTAAGTTGTAATCTTTGATTAGTTCTAACCATCTTCGCTGTCTCATGTTCAATTCTGGTTGGGTGAAAATGTACTTGAGACTCTTATGATCGGTGAAAATGTTGCACACATTACCCAGTAAATAGTGTCTCCAAATCTTCAAGGCATGCACTACAGCGGCAAGCTCAAGATCATGTGTCGGATAATTGATTTCATGTTTTCTCAACTGCCGGGAGGCATAAGCAATGACTCTTCCTTCTTGCATCAGAACACATCCTAATCCTGTTTTTGATGCGTCACAGAACACATCAAAAGGTTTCTCGATGTCGGGCTGTGCAAGAACTGGAGCAGTGGTCAACAGTTTCCGCAAGGTATGGAAAGCTGTCTCACACTCCTCTGTCCACACAAACTTGTGATCTTTCTGTAACAGGCTTGTCATTGGCTTAGCAATCTTCGAGAAGTCTGGGATAAAGTGGCGATAGTAACCAGCTAACCCTAGGAAATTCCTGACTTCTGACACTGTGGTTGGAGTCTTCCAATCCATAACCTCTTACACTTTACTCGGATCTGTAGAAACTCCATTCTCAGATAGAATATGACCGAGGAAGGGAACTTTCTTCAACCAAAATTCACATTTGCTAAACTTAGCATATAACTTATGATCTCTCAGCCTGGTCAAGACAATTCTCAGATGCTCTTCATGATCTTTCTCATTCTCAGAGTATACTAGAATGTCATCAATGAAGACAACTACAAACTTGTCCAACTATGCCATGAAAACTGTATTCATCAGATACATAAAATATGCCGGAGCATTTGTTAGGCCAAACGACATAACAAGATACTCGTACAACCCGTATCTGGTAGAAAAGGCGGTTTTTGGCACATCTTGTGGTCTAATCTTTATCTGATGATACCCTGACCTTAGGTCTATCTTAGAGAACACCCTAGCCTTAGCCAACTGATCAAACAGAACATCGATATGAGGCAAGGGATATTTATTCTTGATGGTTACAGCATTAAGAGGTCGATAATCTACACACATCCTGAGAGTACCCTCTTTCTTTTTCTTTACGAACAGTGCAGGACATCCCCATTCAGACTTACTTGGGCGGATAAACCCCTTCTTTAATAATTCTTCCAGTTGTTTCTTCAACCCAGCTAACTCATCCGAAGGCATCCGATAGGGTCTCCTCGAAATAGGAGCTGTCCCGGGGATCAACTCGATCCCAAACTCAACATCTCTATCTAGAGGAAGGCCAGGTAACTCATCTGGAAACACATCCGGGAACTCACACACTACCGGGATCTGGTGGATAGAAACAACTTCCATGGCACAGGTCACACTCACAAGGTCTCTTCTTTTAGGCAATGGTACCCGGAAAGTACCCTCTGCCTGGGGATCCTTAAAGGTAAGCATCCGACTGCTTGTATCTATGACTGCTCCCCAGTCTTTCATCCAGTTCATTCCTATTATTACATCCAAAACTAGTCCAGGCATAACTATCAGGTTCACTCGGAACTTCCGACTACCTAACTCAAGGGTTGCCCCTCTAACCATCTTATTGGTCAACACATCAGCTCCTGCTGAACTTATGCAATAACCATAACCCAATTCTGTGCATAGTTATTCATGCTTTCGTGCAAATGCTTGACTCATAAAAGAATGCGAGGATCTAGAATCAAAAAGAACAACTGCAGGGTGATGGTTCACAAGAAACTTACCGGCAGTTACAGGCTCTCCCTCAGGAACCTCATCAATGGTGGTGTGGTGCACACGAGCATTGTAAGTCTGTTGCTTCTTTTTAGGCGGATAAGGGTAGAACTTTGAAAAGTGGCCTGGCTGACCACAATTGTAGCAGGGCCCTTTCACTGTACCAGTAGACCCTATAGCTCCCTTGGAGTTTCTCTGTTCTGCAGCTACGGTGGGGTTTGTTGGCGGCACGGCCATCTTGTACGGCTTCTGTGGTCCCTTGTAGTTCTGAGTTTTATGCTGTGGCGGCCTGAACCTTGCACCTGGTGCGGACGGACGATAAGAAGAACGATTTGCAGTGACAACTCTGGACTGGGATGGTCCTGACTCAAACACCCTCTTGCGATTCTTGGATGCGGTGTAGGCGTTATTGTTCTTTTTTTGCTTCAAACAATCACTGATAAAGTCGTTGAATCTGGTGCGGGTATTGGTACCCACATGCTTCATCATCTTCGGACTTAACCCTCTCTTGAAACTCACAATCCTCTTTGCATCTGTGTCAACCATGTCTGGAGCATAGCGGCACAAGTTGTTAAAGGCATGCAGATACTGTGTCACAGTCTTAGTACCCTGATTCAAGGCTAAGAACTCTCCTAGCTTCATCTCAACCAACCCTGGGGGAATATAAACTCCCTTAAAAGCTTCAGTGAAATCTCTCCAAGTAATCTAGGCATTGGGAGGAAAGGTGGTGCGGTGGTGCTTCCACCACATTCCTGCCGGTCCCTGTAATTGATGTGCAGCATATTCTATCTTCAGAACTTCTGTCAGCCTCAACACACGGAACTTATCTTCCATAGTGTTGATCCATTCTTCGGCATCGAGTGGCTCTGCTGCTTCCTTGAAAATAGGTGGCCTAGTATCCATAAAATCCTTGAAACTGCTGTACTGGTTCACCCCATGGCCACCACCTTGATTATTACCTCTCTGAACATTTTCAGCGATGGTACGCAGAAAATCTTCCATATTCCTCTGTGACTGTTCGGCATTGCGTTGACTTCCAAGGAACTGCGTGAAGAACACCTCTGCAGTGAGCGGTGGAGGAGGGGGCAAATGTGGCTCTGGCTGTGGTTCCTGGTGGTTGACATTGTTTGCACCACTTCCACCAGCTCCTGCACCGTTGCCACCAGTTTCAGCGGCTTCATACGTGGCACGGCGAGTGTTTGTCATCTGCATATTTCAGCAACAAGCAACAATTGAGCGAAGTTGTAGAAATTGTATTCGAATGAACAATCATGCCATACTAAATTCATTGGAGAGAACAAGTCATACAAGAAAACAGAGGCACAATAATCACATTCAAATTAAAACAACAGCACCAATTAAGTTACTTCAAATGCAACATCGCGTTCCATACAACCACGTTGCCAGCATACATACACTGGACTTTCATGCGTTCGGGTATCGCATACACAACCAAAATCCAAAAGATCGTCAGTCTCAAGGTCGAACAGGATACAACATGATACATGGAAACCAAAAGAAGGCCATCGCGACAAAGCCTAGCTACTAACGTAGGACACTATCCTACTCCTCGGGGCCGTCGTCGAGGTCGGAGGCATCTCCATCGCTACCTTCAGCAGCAGCGTCGTCGCTGACGTCCATCTGAGCGGCGTCCGGAGGAGCATACGGGCCCATCCCGTTGTAGAGGGCATGGAACTCTTCATGCAAGTTGGCATTGTACTCTTCTAGCTCCTCGACCCTCTGCCTCAGAAGGTCCCTCTCGTTCCAGGCTTCATTCCTTTCTTGTACTAGCTGTTCCATCATGCGGTCTGCATTTCTGTTGGCCTGAGTCAGCCTCTGTACCTGCTGCATGGAACTCTCGCCTCTCTCGAGAGCTCGGTCCCGCTGCAAGCTCATGTCAGCCAACTGCTCCTGCAAGCTAGCTATGGCACGTGCTTGCTTCTTCTTCTGCTTCCTTGCTTCAAGCCGATCATCACCACGTAGGCCAGTCAAGGTCCAATAGGTATTCTCCAGACCTTGGTATGCTCTGATGGCTGCATACATGGCACTCATGGTGTGGTTGTCGCTAGCCCGTCCTTCACTGGGGCCTCTAACCAGGGCACTTCCCTGCGGCTGTACCCAAATGGCATCGCGAGGATCATCTCTCAGAAAAGTACCGGCCAAAGTTGCTGCCAACTCATTGGGAAACCTGCTCATGATGTCTCGGATGACGCGAAAGGCTGCGCCCTCTGCACCCTCGACTGGAGTGCGTCCTTCAAACTCCAGATGCCAACCATCCCATTCTGGCGCATCACCAAGAGCAGGGACGGTGATTTCCACGACAGCAAGTCCATCCTCAGCTAACTGGCTCTCGCTCCAAGAGTATACCGGCTCTTGACCCTCCGGGTACCCCACATCATGGAGCACTCTCCAAAGCAAGGTGGGCATGCCAAACTCGCTTAGAAAAGTGTCTGTGTTGCGGTGCTCCTGCGGGGCCAGCTGACGACGGGGTGCTCTTCCGCCAGTGGACTTATGGGCAGTCTGCTTCGTACGGGCCATCTGTAGCACAAGTTTTAATTACCCGGTGAGAACATATTTTAGTTGAGGTCACTTTTATCAAAATGGGATAATCCTTTTATAAGGGGAGGAATGCATGTCATGAATGGAATGCACAGACAATATGATGCATCCACGAGTCTTACGTTCTCACAAACTTAGGAAATAAAGACATCTAACGGTGAATTCGGTGGCATACAAACGATCTCTCATATACGTAACTAATTCGGTCTACACGATAACGCTGTTATGTACCTGCAGAAAATTCATTTCAGCCCATTCCCCATGAATGCATGGAAGCAGTAAATCTACCTACACGCTTTACACGAATCCCCAGATGCGTGTACAACGGTAGTAACTACCCAAATACATCGTCCTATTGACGGCATCGCCTCAACGGACGGAACACCCACACATGCGACACTTTCATAAAAACATGTGTAAAATATGTAATTATTCTAGTATCATATAAGCACTCTCCCTAGATCGGCGGTGTATCCGATCATGCTCTCACAGCTCACACTTACCGAAGCGTAGAGGTAACTGATCCATACATTACCACTCAATTAAGTGGCACTCATACAATAGCACGCCGTATGAGCAACGAAAGAGAAATATGGTGCAAGAACCCCCAAGTTAGTACTTAAATAGCCACCTAGAGTCCTTAACTGGGCATACAAGATATGACCACTGGCACACTTTTAGTTTAAAAAATCACACTTTTTAAACAGAATTTTGTTTTAAATACACTTATGAACAGTAATTACGCTAAACCATGCTCCGATGCCAGCTGTAACAGAACCGCCCAATTATACGAGATTAAGTAAGAAAATCATCCAACGGACGGACAATTTAACAAACTTAAGCCCATATAACCCGGTAGTCCGTGAAATCTCGACGGATTTCAAACCAATTCACATCAAAGCCAAGATCGTACTAAGTTTAGCGGTCACCGTCATAAGTTACATAGAAGTTTGCGGCATAAAATACATCGGAGTTTAAACATAGTTATTACAAACCAGTTTTGAATAAAAGTAGCGGAAGCAGTAGTTCAAAGCACACACACAACTTTTCCAAAATAAAGTGCCAGCTCGCGGTCATCTTCCAACAAAAGCATCAGGCGAGAAGTAGTGGATGACCATTGCCCATGGTCCTAAGCTTCGCCCATCGCAGGGTAGAGACAGTTTATACAATAACCATAGTACATCTGTCCATCTGCAACAAGTGGGAACAAAGCCCTGAGTACGAGAAGGTACTCAGCTAGACTTACCCGACAGAACCAAAATAAAATGACACCAATGATCATGATAGGCTTTTTGGTGGGGTAGCTGACTCATTAGCAAGAAAAGCATTTTTAGCTTAGCAGTTCTTTTTACAAAAGCATGTAATCTTTTAATCTTTATCACCCTGTCCACTATGTTTGCATTAATGCTACAGTAACCACATAAATAAGCAAGCAAGGGTTACCATTGATCATTAACAATAATTACCATGTCATTTTCCACATAACTATCCAAGTGTTTCATCAATGTTACTACGATGAAGTAACTCAAGTCAAGTGTTCACTACCCAGTGAACGATGGCGATTCGAATCGATTATTGACCAGCTGGTAATTTATTCCTCACACAAACCTCACTCACCCGCTAAAGTGAGGTATTGGTCACCGAGTCAACCATTCAGGTAAAGTCGCGAGCTTGCCAGGAACCACATGTACCCGGGGGCCGCCCGACTGCTCTTTGGCCTTATCATCGCGCCCCTATTTCCTGCCACTACTGCTCTGGTACAGTGCGTTGCGGGCAATCCACTCGGCCCGAATAATCTCCCGGCTTCGCGGTCGAAAGGTACTTTATTCGGCCAGCTAAATGTGAGGCCTGCGTTCAACATGACCCGAGGCCCGACATCGGACGGTCCTTAATCGACACAGACGGAAGACACTACAGTCCAGAACCCTGCAAGCTTTCGCCCGGTCTCAGATTCATTTCAACACTTAGTTATTCTCACATGACATTCTTTCACATAATCCCAGGTAATCCCCTACAGCTCGCGAATGACAGGCAATCACCCGACTTCTACCGGTCTAAGCAAGCTAAGCAATTATTGACCGTGGACACCAGAGTAACAAGGATCGGGTAAGCGAGGTAAAACAAGGTATAATGCAGCAACGTTTGCAAACAACTCCTAAACTTAATGCATCAGATTGAGTAAAGTTAATAAATAATTATTTGCAAACCGGGGGAGAAATGCTCCGGGGCTTGCCTCGCTCAAAGGAGCTGGGACGGTGATCGGGGCACTCCGGAAGCTCTTCACCGGCCTCCTCTTCTGCTTCTGTCAGCTCCGGCTCCGGCACCTCGGGCTGCTCCTCTGCGTCCTCGGGAACTACTACCGGGGTCACTTCATGCGATCCTGTATGATGCAGAAGTATGAGTGCATCATGCATAGGTGCATTGCAGAGGTGACATGAGATGATGCTGATGATGAATGCATTCGATGTAATGAGCATGTTACGTTATTGGATTACGTGGAACTTATGACTCTTCTACAAGGTAGTCTACGTCATCCAAGAACATGTACTCGAAAACTACCACCACTATTCTCTACCATGCAAGAGCACTTGAACACTCAAGATGCTTCAAAGATACACCAAAGTATAGTTTACTAACTATTTCTGCATTAAAGAATGAAGGGAAACCCTAATTAGCCCTAGGATTGAACAGCAACACATATTTTAGTAGTTCAGAAAAATCTTAGAAAATTACAGTGGATTACTAATGTCAAAACTAGCATGACACAAGATTTTTACTGCATTTGAATTAATAGAACTGACTATACAAAAATAACAAACTAAAGCCAAAAATGGATATTTAAAATACTTTACATTATGAAAAGTATCAAACAACAGATTTAGGAATTTTCCTACTTTCTACACACTAAACAAACACTATAGAAAATTTATCACTTGCATGTTCTATTCAATTTTATTTAAATAACAAAAATAACAAATATTAGTGATAGAAAGCATTTGAACTACACCTACACATTTTTCTACAGAACAACCATGATATAAAATTACCCTAGCAAGTACATGGCACAAAAGGATTAATAAACTTGAAATCACATTTTTCTGATTTTTCTAGAATTTATTAAGCAATTAACAAGAAAACAACCATTTCACTAGTTAATTAAAAACTCTACAGAAAAGTATCTCAAATTTTACATGCAATAATTTTATATCATAGATCTGGTTCCCTTGAATCTAGAGAAATTTATTTCACAATTTTTGGAGCTAAAATGACTGCTAAAATATTTTCCAAAGCATTTTTTATCAAGAATAATAAAAAGAAAAATGAAAACTGGATTTCTTTAACTGGCGCTGGGCCGGCCCGGAAAAAAAAACGAACGGCCCACGGCTGTTCACGGCCTGCTCACGCGCGCGGGGAGAGGAGGGCGAGCCGGCCCGGCTCGGGCTTCGGCCCAAGGCCGGCCTGGCCTCGCGCGGTCGGGCGCGACCGCGGTCACGCCACGCCGGCGACCCTGGCCGCGGCAGCGCGGCGACTGCCACCGGCCAGCGGCCGTCTCCGGTCGCGAGCGGGCGGAGCAAGGAGCGCACGAGAACCGCGACGAGAGGGCGAACCCGTTTTTGGTGCTAGGATGACGAGAGGGGTAGCGGGGAGCCGCCTCGGCGGGAGGCCGCGCGCGGTGGCGCCATGGCCGCCGACGGCGAAACACGGGATCCCCACCTGCTGGGCTCGGAAGGTGGTGACAAGGTGCGCACGGGATGTCGGAGAAAGGGGCGAAGTCGGGTGCGCGAGGAGGCGAGCAATGGCGGCTCACCGGCGGCCAATTTGGCCGGCGGGTGCGGCGGTGGCGGTGTTCGCGCGGGCGGCGCTCGCGTGGCAGAGAGCGGAGGAGGGCCGGGGTGAGGAAGTTTGGAATGGGAGAGCGGGTGCGGAGCGCAGGCGGCTTAGAAGAGCGGGGCACGCGCTGGCGGGGGCCACCGGCGGCCAGATGGCGACGGCGAGCGGCGCATGCCGGCCACGGGGCGCGCGGCGTCTGCGCGGGCGCGCGCGTGTCGCGGCGTGCGCTGGCGAGCGGCCACGACGCGCGGGCGAGCGGGCGAGCGCGCGGACGGCTGGGCCAGGCTGCCTCGCGAGCGGGCCGAGAAGTGAGGCTGCGGCCTGCTAAGGCGAATTTCGTTTTTTCCAATTTCCCAAATTCAAATCAAATGAATTTCAAACTTCAAACTATATTTTGAACAAGAAGAAGACATTTTCTGGACTTGACCCAAAAATAAAAGTTGCTCAGAATTAAATTCTCTACAACTTTGATTAAGGGGCCAACTGAAAATTCTTAATAGATTTTGAATGGCAGAATAAAAGCTAAAATAGGGGATATTTTTGAATATTTTTCATGAATATTTTTGAACAAGTTTTGACAAAATTTGAGTCATCTAGTTGCTCCAAAATTGAACTAGGGTTCCAAGTGATGTAAGAATTATAGTTGCAAGGCCCTTGCTGTAATGTGATTATCATATTAATATAGTTCATCAAATATATCATTTTCAAGCTTTTATTTTAATAAAATTATACCATTATCACACATGATTATAATGATATGAATGCTATGCAATATGATTGCCATGCAAAAATGCATTGCGTAACACCGGAGTGTTACACTGACTGTGGAGCACCTATAATCCAGAGGAACATCCCTAAAGCCTCAATAGAGGTAGACTTCTTTGTGTCTCTCAGGCCATACTCAGTTGATAACATATTATGCAAACTATAGAACATTGATGGGGTCATTCTAAACATGTTGTAGCAGTATGTTTCATTGGCTAACTTGCGTTCTACCCATTCCAACCCACTCATCATTGGCACCCTGTAAGCTGCCCTATTGTAGTACTTGTCAAGGTGCAAGGCATACTCAGAATACATACCATATATCAATGCAATATCGTCGTCGTCATCTTCTGACAACATGGCAAAAAAATCTTCCTCCCACTGCTGCTTCCTATCCTCATCATCATCCAGCGCTGCACCAGTTTGTTGACGTTCCTGCACATAAAAAACAAATGAAGTTTTGTCAGTACATATTCCAATTACCAGACATATTGATGCAGTGTAACCTTAGCACATGTAACCAACTCTCACATTCACACAGCACACATCCATTGTACCACATCACTTAAACATTCACATACCCAACAACAACATAATAAAGTTTGACACACACAAACATACATAATAAAGTTCATAACAACACATGGTTCATGGCACAGGTTACCACACACAAACACACATAAACACACACACACACAGGTGCATGTATGGATTAGAGGGTCTAGTTGCCGACCCTAGCAAGGTGATCAAGGAGGACTTTTCTTCCTTCTTCATCTGCGTCCTCAAAGGTGTCCATGTCTGTTTCAGAACGGGCTAAATTGAGGACTCCAACCCACAAGTGACGATTTTCAGTAGTTGCCACCAAATCTTTGGCCATCTGTATCACTCGCTTCCTCCTGGCTTTCTTTGCTTCTTCCTTCTCATCCTCTTTTTTCTGCCTGTCGGCCCATATTTGGGATTGTCGTGCGGCCTTGTTCTCCAGAATGACGTTCAAATGCCTCATGTTGCTCTGTATTTCACGAAGTGCTGGGCTCCTGGACTTCTTGCTCGGACTGGTACCAGTGCTGTAAGTGCTCATGCTGCTGAAGCTCCTCTTGCTGCCACTGCTGTGTGGAGTGCTGTGTGGAGTGGCGTTGTCGCCATCTTCGTCTTCGTCACTGCTAATGTTCAGTGGGCCATTGCGGCCGCTAGGAACATATGCGCTCTCTCCTGTGACTGCTACGCCTTGGAACATCTTGTCCATTTCTGGGAGGTACTCAGGAATCCCATCCTTCAACTTTTGGAACTCCTTGTCCTAGAATGTAGCAAAAAAGGATATCATATAGCGTACGAAGATAAGTTAGGAGTTGTGGACACATAAGAAAAAAGTCTACCTCTATGTACTCCTCCCACCATTCATCGGAAGCATCGACAGAACCATCTGCAGCTCGGCCCAATCCTGTGCTCTTGTGCTGGAGCTTCCGTATGGCTGACCACTCCTTCTTCAGCTCTCGGACCTTACTCCCAAAGATGACGTTGTCATGAACCAACTGTGTCGCTTTAAAGTACTGCTCTGTGATATTTTTCCACCCCCACTTGGTCATCTGACCCCTATTGCAGTACCCGAGGTCAATCTGCTCACAGTATAGCTTACAGAAGGCCTTTGTGTGAAAAGGACTCCACTTTGCCCTGTCAAGCCGGCTCTGAAATAATGCATATCCTCATTGCCTTAATACCAGAGGCAACCATAGGGAAACTGATACTGAAAGTAAGGGAGAACAATGCGGTATGCAACATAGAATGGAACTTAAAGTAAAGCACCTATTTTCAATGATTCGTTTTTGTTCATCAGGGAGTTCAATGGTCAGCTACAACAACAAAGTACTACCAGAAATTCGTAGGCCAGATCAGTCATTACCAGAAATTCGTAGGCCAGATCAGTCATTATTCTACCAGAAATTTAATTGATTTCTCACATAACATAAGAGATATGTATTTATAAAAATATAACGCTATTAACTGATAAAAATATAACGCTATTAACATAAGAGATATGCACCGGGATTATAATTTAGAACAGATGGAATACTTTATAGCTAGTGGTGCGCTTTCAACTGGCACTGGGATTATAGTAAGTCAATGTTAAGAATTACATCGTAGGCTCACTGAGTAGTGACTTGTTCATAGGGTTTCATGCTTTTGGGGATCTTTTGAGCTAAAATTGTGAATTACATCGTAGGCTTGCTTAAATATTTGAAGTCTGTCGTAGGCACCGCAAAACAGAATATGCATTCAAAGTGTTTTGGGAGTCGATGAGTACCGGGACTTGAGGAGGAGGCATGTCGTCGTCGGCAGGCTGGTCCTGGTGGCGTCGTGCACCGCGGCCCCTGGAACCCCTACCACCGCCGGATGCGCCGCCACGTTGACGAGGAGGGACGCGCCCGCCACCACCGCTACCAGAGGCCCCGCGAGCCAGGCGCAGGCCTAGCGAACCCCTGCCGCTGCGTGACGGCACGCGCACAGCAGGGGGGGCGAATCTGCCACTGCCGCCGTCGACGTAGCCGGATTCGAGGATACCTTGGTAGGCTTCCATGTCCGGCCAAGATTGGCTGGCGTTGAGGTCGAGCGAATCCAGCCTCAGTTGGCTTGGGCTGGGGTTGCTCGAAGACGCGAAGGCAGGAGGCGGCGCGCCGGCGGAGGTGTGCGCACCGGAGGCGGAGACGGACAGCGGCTGGGAGAGGAAGTCCCGGGTGTGGCCGCCTTCGCCGAAACCGGAGTTGAAGCCGCCGTCGCCGTACGCAGAGTTGAAGCTGCCGTCGCCGTAGCCGGAGTTGAAGGCGCCGGTGTAGCCGGAATTGAATCCACCGGCCAAGCCGGAGGCGTAGCCGTCGTCGTTGAAGTGGTGGCCGTCGTTGTCGTCCCCGTTGAACCCGTCCATAGCGCACGACGATTCAAGGACGCCGGATCTCGACGACGATGGGGTGGATCTCGCTCAGGACAGTCTGGGTCAAGCGGAGGAGAGCCCGGCGGCGGTGGTGCTAAATGGCGGCTGCTGCGGCTAGGGTTAGAAATGCGACAGTCGTTGCTGCGGGTGGAAGGATAAGGGAGAGGGAGATGGTGAGGATTGTGGTGAAGGACGCCAGATCTGGACGGACGGCGGGGGAGGAGGGAACGGCGGCGGCGGAGAGAGACTACGGCGGCGCGGGGAGAGCGAGCTGGGGGAGAGCTGGGGAGAAACCGGCCGAATGAATAGGGTTGGGGGGGCGGGGTGAGCGGCGGGGGTTCAGGGGTAGACGCCGTCCAACACGCAGCTCGAGTCATTTTTGGGCTGGGGCCAAAATTTTTTTCACCCCCTAACTTTTGCAGCCCAAATTTTTTCATCCAGCCCGTTTAGATTCCAAATTCAAGATGTTAAAAAAACTTGCAATTTGGGCCTCATCTAAACAAGGGCTTTGTTTTGTTGCGGAGCGGGGACTTCTCGTCAGCTGCCGGCGCGCAGAGAGTGCCGGCAAATGTTGCTCGTCCTCATGCATGGTACAGGGAGGAAACTCGGGCAAAGGATGGGGACGTGAGGTGTGTCGTTAGGCGGGATCGCTATCGTCGCGAGCTCGGGGGACCAGGTCCAGGACGCACGTGAATGAATACTCCTCCATCACAAAACTGAATGCACGAGCAGGAGCACGACCCACGACTCCGTTCATTGTTGACTTCGCACTTGGCTAGTCTCAAGTCTGATTGCGAGCTGCAACAGCGGTTTGTGGGTTTGACATCATGACGATCTACTAGTAGCATGACACCACTATCGCTATTCGCTAGGCAGCCGGCTCAAGCCCGAGAGAAGCCGCGCGAGCACACGCACACGCTCATAGTCGTGGTTGTGCTGGTTACCCGTAGGCCGTAGCCGCAGCCGCAGCCGCCGAATCCAATGCCACTTTAGAAAGTTCCCTCGAACCATGGGGAGTGGCCAGTGCGGCTGGCTACGTTGCGAATCCAAGACTGCCTCTTCAGGATCCGAAGTCCACGTGCGCGAGCGAGCGAGCGAACACGTAGACGTAGGAATCGCGCTAGCTAGATTTTGTCCACGGAACGCCCCGTCTCTCCGGCGCAAAGGCGGCTGGAACCCGGGGTCGTCGTACGTATCCCCCTTTCGCTTTGCCCTCACTCATCTGCTAGCTGGCTTTAGACGCACTGCACCAGTACGTGGAGTGGAGTAGTATCAGCAGTAGAATCTTGACGCGGAGGCCTTTCGTTTTACGCTTCCTTTTTGGCCTTTTCTCATCTAGATAGACTCGTCTCTTCCCTCAACGTTTCTCCTACTTTCATGGCTGACACCACCCCCGTGCTATAACCGCACGTAACACTGGCCGGTTACCTGGCTGTAGTATGTGCTTTCACCGGGAGGCGCGACACGTGAACGTGATTCCCGGCCGGTGCGTGAGAGATGTTCTGTTCCTGCTGTTCTGAATTCTGATAGAGGTAGCACTAGTAGTATCACTGGTTGACTACAGCTGCTTTAGTGAGAAGTGAAAGCCTTTGCATTGGTCGCTTTAAGATTATTAAAGCATGCGGTGCTTGTGTTGTGTTGGTATTTGTGACCGGGCTGGAGCTTTCCTGTCAACGCTGTGGTTTTCTGCGTCGGATGGATATTCTTCTCCTGCCTGGTGGTGGCTGCTATGTCGTTTCTTAGTTTACCAGCTGCATGCTGCTCTAAGCTTCTCGTAATCGTAATGTACCAGTAGTAGCAGAGTAGGAGTACGTATTACAAGCAGTCTAAGATTGTTAGCTTATTAGAGTTGAATGTTCAGCACCAAATCCGGCCAACTCCGTGATATCATGGTATCGTTGACCTGAACCGATCCGTTGTAGCGCCTGCAATGCTGCATGCATCTCAAGTCTGAGTGCCTGACAAGGCAATCGTCAAAGAATTCAAGAATATTTAGAGCAAGGGCAATGATACCGTCTGCTGGCCGGCGAAATAAATCCAGCGTGGCTTCCAATTAATGCGGCAGCAGCAGCCGTACCTCTCCAGCAGCACATGCAAGCCAATGCGGAGCGAGCGCAGCAGCAGAGGATCGAATGAGAGCATGGGCGCGCGTATACCGTCGGCTTCAAGCCGGCGTTTCGTGAGACGTCCGGTCCGCACTCTCTCTCCTTTGCTCTCTCCGCCAGCGGGGACTCAGTCGGCTTGCAGCCATCTATAATACTTGCTCTTACAGTGGTAGCTGGTGGATAATCCAGTAGTCAATACACTACTCCTACTACTCCACTACACTGAATGGTGAATTGGTGATCAATCATCATCGCTCGTGGACCTGTGGATGGCTTGCTATGCTATTATGCTGCGCAAGCACATCGGATTCGCTTTTCTTTTGACCTCGGAATAAAGAACGCGAGCGCGGCAGTGGGCTCGCACGCAGGCCCAGACGGGGCAGCAAAGCCAAAGCCAGAGCGGGCGGGACCTTGAGGTTGGCGACTTGGCGAGGCCTGCAACAACATTGACGGATGGATAGATTTGATGCGAAGGATCGGACGGGACGCTGCCTGCCTCGGCGATCTCTGGGCACAGCCGCACCCGCACGGCACATGCGTCTTTCCGGGTCTCAAGAAGATCCATGCAAGCATCGCAGCCGGCGAAAGGTTTAGCAGCGTACGCACTGTGTAGTCTTCTCCATGTGACGTTTGACATTGGGAATCAAGATTCCAACCTCTACACAGACTACCGAGGAGCTCGCAGCATGTCTGTCTCCCCCATCTGATTAGGGTTAGGATTAGTAATACCTCCGTGTTTAAAAAGATATGATTTTTAGTTTTGCCATTGTTTAACTAAAATATTAAAAAAGAGTTTCAATATTTATGACAAAATAAGCATACTATAAAATGCATGACATTATACGATAAATCTCTATGCATTGGTATCATATATATTAATGTTTTTATATCTAAATTTGGTTATTTTTAAAATACTCTGACTCAGCATTATTATGTTAAAATTGGAACGGAGCTAGCATCTTGCATTCTTCTTGTGCAAAACGTCATCTCCTTTTCCTGCCTCATCTTGCAACAGGAACAAAAAAATGTGGTAAGTACTAATACTCCTACTCATATACAATAGCAGGCTAGCAGCATCCTCACTAGTCTCCGACATGTGGCCCTCGGAGCAGCAGTAACGTGACTAGTTTGGCTGCACTCTGATGGTCAGCTGTCTGAGAGGTAAAACTAGGAACCGTAACAATGTACAGTACATGAATGCGCACTCAGGCCCTATTTAGTTCGTTCCAAATTTCAAATTTTTACATTCTCTTTTCATCACATCAATCTTGAGATACATGCATGGAACATTTAATATAGGTAGAAAAATAACTAATTACACAGTTTGGTTGGAAATTACGAAATGAATCTTTTAAGCCTAATTAGTTCACGATGGACACTAATTGTCAAATACGTGCTACAGTAGCCGGATTGAAAAAAGTTACGATCTAAGCAACGCCTCAGTTTGTGTGCGGTGCGACGTGTGCGATCAATCATGTGCAGCGCCGGCCGCCGGGGGTGATGAATCAATCATGGATTGACGTGGGCGAGCCATGTGGTGGCCTGTGAAAAGATGGGGGGCACAAACCTACTGTCCGGAGAGGGCACACCGGACACCGCATACTGTAAGGGCACTAGGCTCACCTCCGAGAAGGCGAGAGGCAAAGCCATGGAGGCCAGGCGCCAGCACGTAGCCTTCCCTCCCAATGGCAGTAGCAGTGATAAAAGGGAGAGACAGGCAGTCGGCACTCGGCAGACTGCTGAAATTTGTCACCATGTACATTAAGCTGGCTTTGTCTTTATTAGCTGGGAGTAGTACTAAGGTTGATAGTGCGGATACAAAGCGAGTCGCGCATCCACGAGTATATTGTGACAAACATGTATTTCGCAGAATCAACTAAATAAATTAGTTATAATAAAAATGAACACATGAACTTAGCCCCAAGACTTGGTGTGAGTATGGCGCTAGAGAGAATGATGAAGCTAAGAACACATTAGTACAAGTGGTATGGAGTGGTGGCGAGTTGGAGTGCCGGGATGAGGAGATTTCTTTCTTAACGGAGAAATTGTATAGTGAAGATAACACCAATGTGCCAATGTGGTAGGAAGAGTGGGGCAATGGTGGTGAGCTTAAGTGGTTTACGACACATGTCTTTATTGACAGGAGCCTTGGTGCCGAGCTTAACACCATAACTAAGGAGACTCGGTGACCGGGAGTGTACCTTAGTTAAAATAGCGAATCTATAAATCTCAAAAAGAGAGCAAATCATCTTCAAACTCTAGCTTCTTGTTTCTCTCTTTCTCGCGGCGTGACCTTCTTCAACTTCTGGACTTTTTTTTTAAGTTCTAGCTTCGGCAAGGACTCAGAATGCGCGCTTTTGCAGGTTTTGGGAAGATCTCTAGAGCCAGCAAGTGCCAAAGCTAAGCTTCCCTAAGCCCTTCTCCTCTAGTAAACATGTGAGTATATACAATATATATTTCAACAAATTAAATCCATGGTTCATCCACACCAGCTTTTTCACTTACCCCTCTCCATTGAAGCCATTCGCCAGCTACATGATTTGCAACAATTGTTAGATCAAGTGCACTTTCACCTGTTAAGGATCAATGGGGATATATTGGGGCTCGAATATTTTTTTCATTGAGAAAGGCTTATAAGAACATCATTGGTCTCACAAAAAAAAGGGAACTTCATTTGGACACTCACAAGTTCACCCTGTTTACTTTTGGCTACTCATGTCAGCACAAGCAGGGACCGCTTGAACACCATAAACTTGTTCAAACGCAAAAAATGTGGATTTCAGATGTATAAGTGTGTGCTTTGTCCTGCTAATCAAGAGGAATTTCTGGAACATATTTTTTTTGTTATGTCCGTTTGTTATGGCGTGTTGGGGTTTAGTGCATCTTCATGTAACCATGAAACCTTATTTTGAAGTGCTTGAGGCCTTTAAGAATCAATTGCAACTCCCCTTCGTGGAAATCATAACTCTCTGGATAGTTTGAAATGTTCTATTTTTTCGTGTCATATAATCCTCTTTGCAGCGTTGTAGTCTCATCTTCAAGAAAGAAATTGCCCCGGTTACTCTGTATCAAAGAAGCGTTGCTTCCCTTTGTTTGATTCATGGCTGCAAGTCTTGCTGTAATTTTGCTTATTTTTTAATTACCTTCTTTGTTTCTTAACTTTGCTCGCATTTTGGCTCGAACATCTCTTTTAAAATCCAATAAATACAGGGATCCCCTCTTATATTTGCCTAAAAATGCATCTCGGTGGATAAACATTGCTAATCCTGTTTTAGTCTTTTACTAAAAATAAGCCTTTTGCTTCTCAGATGCCAAATCCTAAATCACCTGCTTGTGTCAGTTTTCTTAGTTTTTAACCAGAAACCAAAAGGCGCGGCCGAATGGAAAATCGTGGGTTACATGATGAACACCTCCTCTTTCTTTAGCGCATTGTCTCTGAATTTTGCAACGAAGCACGTTGTTGCGTTGCATATGCCGACAGTCCACAGCCGTGCGCAGACACGCGATCACCAAAAAGGCCCAGCCTTTTGCCCTTTCCGCTGGCCACTTTTCCCCCTGCGCTGCACAGCACGGCTACGCAACACACCTGCCTGACCTACCCTGGCCACGCCTCGTCGCCTCCCGGCGGAGCAAGCACCGCGGCCGCACGCCTCGTGCAACAAGGGCTCGGCGCCACGGAGAAGGAGAAATTCCTCGTGACAAGCGCGCGCCTCCCCGCAGCAGCGGACAAGCGCTCGCGCCTCCGCCCGTCGTCGCCGCGCCTGCCCTGCTTTTGATGATGGGTGGTGGCGAGGCGGGCGAGGGCGAGGACGCGCGGGCGCGGACGAGAGAAACGGGACAGGGGCAGCCAGCCACGCAGGGCCGGCCGGCCCGCCTTTACCCTCCCCTTTCGACGCTTTTGAGGCGGAGCCCCATCTTTTCTTTCATTCGTTTGGGCCCCTGCTTCGCTGCTTGTAAACGTTCTTTCGCACACAAACGAAGCCTTGTCTTTAACGACTGTTTGTCTTTGGGTAGGGTCTAGTGGTTTACTAGCAACATTTTTCTGTGTTTCGTGCTAGTGATGATCCATTTGGTAGCAGAAGTGCTACTGTGGCAAGAGAGTAGTTCTAGATGGGGTCGCTTGCTCACTTTTGGAGCCAAATGGCATGTTTGCTCTGGTTTTCCTCTCTAGCGGGGCCAAATGTGTGCATTGCAAATTGCAATACAGTAGTAGTACTACTATATACAGTACTTTTCTAGCGTTCCACTGAATTCCTGCATTAGGAAACTGCACTTTCTTTACTGCAATATTAAAAGGTCAGGTTGTCTCATGCACATCCACACTTGACACAACTGATCATCCTGCAAATTCCAGTTTGTACTACTCAGCACTCTCCATCTTTCAAGAATGTAGTTTTGAATCCTGTGATGCCTCAACAAGTGTCTTGCATACTCAGGAAACCAAACAATTATTATCAGATCAGCAAAAGGACATTCTGCTTATCTTCATAAAACAAGCTCATCTGGATGAGGGGAGACAGTGCAGTGTACAGAGGTTTGGAGCGCTCGTGTCAGGTAGATCTAGAAACCTGCCTGCACCATTAACAACTCCAAAGTACACTGTCCACTGCCACCAGCATCAACCAGCAAGAGATTAAGCAACCTCACAGTCACAGTGTCTCAAAACGGAATAGGGAATACATATCGTAATGCCTTAGGCCTGTTTGTCATCGTTTGGTGTGCACATCAGCCACCACTCACTCACCCACTGCTACGGGTATACCAACATCTCTTGCACAAGTTTGGTAGGGAACGTGCTAGTTTTAATAAGCTTTTTGATGTTTTGTCAGTTTGGTAACACAAGGTTTGGCTCTATTAGGATTTAGGAGTTGGAGGCATTAGGCTTGTACTAATATATTCCCTAAATCTCACTCCAACCACATGTCTGATGTCTCAATGTCTCATGGCCCCAAAACTGTTACTGTATCAGGGTTGGGGTAGAAAAGCCTGATTAATTAGGGCACAAATTACCAGGTTGGTTGAAAAGGTTTCCCTTTCCCTACCCTAGTTTCTCTGCCTGCAAAATCATAGAAAACCCGGAGGAGCGAGGTTTTCAGACCTGGGCATGCGAAAAAGGTGCAGTGGTTAACCTATATTCATCCATCACCGCAAGGAACCCCAGGAGAGGGAAAAAGTTGTGTGTGGCGTTTTCACGAGGAGATGTCACAGTCAACGGCCTTTTTGCAGGCTCGCCACTAGCGTGTCATTGGTGCTGCTTGTGCTGTATATATACACATACACACGCAGTTGGATCGGAGAGAGAGAGAAAGAGAGGGCTTTGCTTTCCGTTTTCCTCTCCAAATGTCTCATTAGTTCTTGACCGGAAGAGTGAAGGGTGGTGGTGCGGTGCCGGTAGATGGATGGCACTCGTTGGTGTGGACAGTGCTGGGTTCCTTGGAGCTTAGCGTGACTTCAGAACACGCCATTTCCTTGGTCTTGGATCGTCCGGAGCTCCTCACTCGTGCTCGGCTTCCGGGCGCTCGCCACTAGGCAACAGCAACTAATCTCTGTAAGCTCCGTTCTGCTCCTGTTTCTGTTCTTCGTCTTCGTCTCCGTTGCTGTTTGCTTGGTCTCTTGCTGGGTTTGTGCTTAGACTGGTTTGTATTTTTTTTTATTTCAGTTCTTGGTTGCTAAGCTCTGCCACAGGATGGAGGTGGAGGCTCTGGAGAAGAAGGGGCACACAGATTTTGCCAAGGCGATGAAATCTTTCAGTTCTTCAGAACGGTATAAGCGATCCAAGAGGTTGGTGTCTGCAGGCTTCTGCATAGTTCTTTTGTTTTTTGGTTCAGATGGAACAATGCTCAAAATGTGATCAATGTTTTTGAATGGCAGCTATTTTGAGGATACTCTGCGTTCTTCAGACAAAACAATTGTTCTACCTTTGCCGGTAAATACCCCCTCCAGCGTACTCATAAATATTGTACTGTTAATAAATGCAAGGTTTCTCACTTGTCACAACATAGTTCCTGTAGTTTTGATTAATTTGTGCTTAATCTTTTCTCCCCAGCAAGTTGTAAAAGATAAGGTGAAAAGTGATAACAGTAAGGAAGCTCAACCTGGGAGGGGAGCACAAAGCACCTTGAGAAAGGAGGTTGGTGTAGTCTGATTTCTTTCAGATAGTTTTTACTGCAGATAAGAACTTGCATTTCCATCTGTGTGGGCTTCTGAAATGGAACAATTGTTGTGGCCCTTTTTGGCTGCACTGCCAACAGCTACAAAACAATCTATTTTGGACAAAAAGCAGGAGCATTGCTCAATCATAGAAGAGAAGCAAGATAACTTTTTAAATCCAAACGATTTTGATGGCATTTGCACTTCACTTAATGCCACAGCATATTTGTTCACCGACTATTCTGACAAAAAAAATCTTAACCTGCTGCTGCTTCTCGTTTTTCTACTGCTTTTTCCATACTGTGGACTCATGAAATCACCTGATGCAGATTCTGCAGCTTGAGAAGCACCTCAAGGATCAACAAGTTGTGCGGGGTGCACTGGAAAAAGCTTTAGGGCCTAACGCTGCTCAAGTCAACTTGTCACCAGAGAATCCAATGCCAAAGGTAACTATTTTTCGCCCAGGAACTATTGTTAGTCTGCTCTTGTCCCAACTTTTCATCACTCATCAGGTTAACCGCATTGATTTTTTCAGGCAGCTAATGAATTGATATGGGAGATTGCCACATTGGAGCTCGAGGTAAAGAATATGGAGCAGTATCTCCTGACACTGTACCGAAAAGCATTTGAGCAGCAAGCGCCTGCATTTTCTCCCCCTGATGCAGCTCCTGCATTTTCTCCCCCTGATCGACGGGAAGCTCCGAAGCTGTCAGTGAGCTCACGTTCTGGTCAGCTCCAGGAAACGCCCATGGCAATGAAGTCTTGTAAGAGTAGAGGGGATGCAACACTCCGGTCCAGTTACCCGCCAGCGCATAAGAAATGGAATGATCCATTGGCAGATTGCTGCACATCCGCTCGCTCTGATAGAGTGGTTGATTCAGATGTCCTCCGCTGCCAGTCTGCGTTGTCATACCGTGGAGTTTGTTCGTCCAGGATATTGCCTTCAGAGGATGATAGTCTTGCAAGGGCTCTTCGCTCGTGCCACTCACAGCCTTTCTCATTCGTAGAGGTAATGAATTGCTCCATGATGAAACAACATTATGGCATTTTTTAAAAAACTAATTTATCATCTCCACATGCATGATATAGATTTTTCAATAACAAAATAATCACCTAAATTTGAGTTGTAGAGGACTTGAACTGAGTGGCCACACCTCCCACCCAACCAATTGTGCTATGCTTTAATTTATGAGAAACTTGATTTAATGTGCTTATACGAGATTATGAGAAAATTGACTGAAAACCATGGCTCAAGTAGCTACTATCTGAAGCTTCTGTATAGGATTTTAAGTTCACTGTTATGTTTTGAGCAGGAAGGAGAGACCGGTGCATCAGGAATGATAAGCTTAGCAGAGTATCTAGGAACTAATGTAGCTGACCACATCCCTGAAACTCCGAACAACCTGTCAGAGGAGATGGTGAGATGCATGGCGGGGATATACTGCAGACTTGTAGATCCTCCCTTGGTTCACCATGGCTCATCGTCTTCGCCATCGTCATCGTTCTCCTCAACTAGTGCAATCTCTCCACAGTATGTGGGGGACATGTGGAGTCCCCATTACAAGAGAGAAACAACTCTGGACTCCCGTTTGATAAACCCATTCCATGTCGAGGGTTTGAAGGAGTTCAGTGGACCTTACAACACAATGGTTGAAGTTCCTATGATTAGCCGTGACAGTCGGAGGCTGAAAGAAGCTGAGGACCTGCTCCAGACTTACAAGTGAGTTATATTTCTGCTCTTTGGTCGATGGAATGTTCTATTTGTCAGTTAAATTTTGATATACACCACTCTCAACTCATTTCGATATTTCAGGTTGATTTTGTACCGGTTGGAAGCCGTTGATCTGAGGAGAATGACAAATGAAGAAAAGATAGCATTCTGGGTCAACATACACAATGCCTTGCTGATGCATGTAATACACTATTGATGCAGTTCGCCAAAATTTCTTAGCACTTTACCTGCTTTGTTCTTGATGGGGTCTCATTGTAATACTTTCACAGGCTTATCTGAAGAATGGCGTCCCACAGAACAATCTAAAGAAAACATCCCTGCTTGTTAAGGTAAAGTAAAAAATGCTTCCTCTGAAGAATCAATGGGAGGGTCCTGCAACCCAAAGCACATACCAAATTTCTTTCTCCTTTCCCTGACACATGTTTCAACCACAGGCTGCCTGCAAAATTTCTGGAAGCAACATCAACGCGGCCGTTATCCAGAGCATTGTTCTTGGATGTAACACACATTGCCCCGGACAGGTATAGCAAGAATGCATGATTAGGTCCAAACCCGGCTAAAAGCACGATGTTCCTACTGTACTGATTATATGCCTTCACACACAGGCATGCTAATTTCAGCTTTGGTCCTTTTAATGCAGTGGCTACGGACGCTGCTTTACCCCAGGATCAAAAGCAAAGTGAGCAAAGCGGGGCATGAGTGGCGAGCCTTTGCCGTTGCACAATCAGAGCCTCTTTTACGCTTTGCGCTTTGTTCCGGCAGCCATTCTGATCCCGCGGTAAGCAACAAGTTCCGCAAACTTGGTGTCGTTGTACCTGAATACCTTCTTAAACAAACTTAGAGATAGACGCGTACTTTTTCACAAGTCAATATGGACTCAGTGTGAGTACGTACGTGTTTCATTTCTTGGCAAGCCTTTTAAGCACAAATGTGGCATGAAAAGCTGCACATTTCCTATCCTATCAATCTATCATGTCAGTGTCACATTAGCGAAACAGGTTTACCAATGAATCATGAGCCGCCAGCTTTTGGGTGATTGGGAACGTTGTTAGGAATCTTTCATCTGCCATCATGTTAGGAATCTCGGCCTGTTGCCTCAAAGCACACTGCTAGTACTACCATTATTACTGGATGTGCCAAGCCAAGCCGGACCCCTCTTCTGAATTCTGAACGCAGCATCATCATCTCACTTTGCTTTGCTTTGCTTCGCTTTGGTTGCATTGCATGCAGGTGAGGGTGTACACTCCGAAGCGGCTGTTCCACCAGCTGGAGGCGGCCAAGGAGGAGTTCATCCGGGCAACGGCCGGCGTGTGGAAGGAGCAGAAGCTGCTGCTCCCCAAGCTCGTGGAGGCGTACGCCAAGGACGTGAAGCTCTCGTCGCAGGGCCTCGTGGACATGGTCCAGCGCTACCTCCCGGAGAGCATGAGGATGGCCGTGCAGCGGTGCCAGCAGGGCGGCAGGTCGTCGGGCAAGGTCGTGGAGTGGGTGCCCTACAACCCGGCCTTCCGGTACCTGCTCGCCAGGGACCTCGCGTTCCCTCACCTCAGCTGACCGTTCGTCGCTCTTCAGCATCGATGGCCTCCAGTAGGTGTAAGTGTTAGTAATATATGCATGTGTCATAGGGTAGAAGTAGAGAAGGGATCATGTGCAGCTTTTGCGTGGTGATTATCAATGGCGTGGCGTGTAAAGAGGCTTTTGTAGATGATGAACAGGAAGGAAACAGGGGAGAAGAAATGAGACAAAGCACGTTTGACAATTGACTCTGATACGTGCCGTCGCCTTCCTTCTCTTGCTCATGTCATCGGCTCATCGCCATGGTCACCTAGCCTTCCTCGAGTTCCTCTCCAGAATTGGCTTTGTCAGGGCACGCTACACTGACGGACACTTTGGAGGCGCTTAAAAAAACCTTCGACTAGCGGTTTCGAGGAAGATACACTATGGGCCAATTTTACCGGACAAGGCCGTTCCAACTTAGATCAGTCGTTGGAAGGAAAAAAGTCAGACGCACGAAAATCCGCTTTTCCTCCATAAACTCTAAAACCAGATAAAACACCTTCCTCAACTTTTAAAACAATTCATCTTACCTCTCTGACCCTGTTATAAGCAGTTTTAAAGGCGGTTTTGTCTTTTATTTATTTATTTATTTATTTCGGTTGAATCTTTGAAAAATCATAATAAGTCATAGAAAAATCATAAAATAGAAAAATCTAATTTTTTTACACCACATGAGTAGATCTACACTTTTAACATATAATATGATATGCTTTGGTACAAAGTTTTTGCTGTGGCTTTAGATCTATGCTTTTATGTAATTAAATGTAATAATTCATAGCTGCAGTTTCTATGGTCTAATTGTGATGAAATTTTTATGGTAGGCTAATTATTATATGATTAAACTGTAGTAAAAATTTCATACTCATTCGATTATGTATAGCTTAGTTATAGAATTATATATATTTAACAAGCATAAACCTAAATAAAATATATAACTAAGTTATATATGATCCAATGAGTATGAAATTTTTACTACAGTTTAAGCATACAATAATTAGCCCACCATAAAAATTTTACCATAATTGGACCATGGAAACTGCAGCTATGAATTATTTCGTTTAATTACAGAAAAGCATAGATCTAAAGCCACAGTAAAAACTTTGTACTAAAGCATATCATATTATATGTTCACTGTGTAGATCTACTCATGTAGAGTCCAACAAAATTAGATTTTCCATTTTATATTTTTCTGTGATTTACTATGATTTTTTAAAGATTTAGTCGAAATAAATAAAAAAGAAAAAGACAAACCCACCTTCAAAACCGCTTATAACAGGACCAGGGAGATAAGATGAACGGTTTTAAAAGTTGAGGGTGGTGTTTTACCCGGTTTTGGAGTTTGGAGAGGAAAAGCGGATTTTCGCGAAAATTGAGGAGGTAACGTGGACTTTTTCCCGTTGGAAACGAGGGTACGGGTGCCCATAAGGCAACGGATTTGAGGCCCAACTTGAGACGGACTTTGGGCGCCAGTGGGCTTAGGAAAAGTCGGGACTCAGGAAAAACACCCAGCGGCCTGGTAGACTTTAACGTACCAGCTCCAGTTCCTCGCTTTTCTTTCGCGAAAAGTTGGACGCATTCACGGTATTTGTTCAGAAATGTTCCATTGAAAATTGGTTACCAAGTTTAACAAGATTATGCTCCAATCGGCTCCTCTATGTACTATATGGCTACACTAGAAACTGATGAAGCCATTTCTTTCTTTTTCTTTTTTTTGGTTTTATCAGCTCTAACTCTTCCTCGCACCACAGTAAAGCTGGAGACGTTTGAAGTAAGGTTGGTGGCACGTATAGCAAGTTAGTTGCGCTTATTCAAAAAATGTGAGCAGTTGCCAGCATTCCAGCAATCAGTATGATCATATGATGTCTACTGTGCTAGCCAAAGTATTTCCCCTCAAAATATAGCTTGAGCATTTTTCTATTGTTGGTACATGGAACAACATATTTCTACTCACTTGCGTATATTGTAGGGTCCTCAAGAAATTTGCTGGCAACAGCCTCGTGTTCTAATGATGCCCTGCTGCATATTATGCCATTTCATAGTGATAATATTCATCAGAAATACGTTCTTTTTTCCCCTCTCCACACTTGATTTCTGCAGCTACAACATCTATAAGCAATTCTGTCGTTGAAAGATTCCTACCCATCGGACAATGCTTATTCTAACAAAGCACATATTAAGCGTAGCTACCCCGACAACAGATCTCGTGTAAGACTTCGTTGCAATCCACCCAAAATCACATGGATTAGAAAAGATTGAAGGCTTTTTTTTTGGATGTATCCACATGTGTTGAGGTGGAGTGTAGTTTAAGCTAGTTTAATTTCCACCTTAATCCACCCTAACACATATGAATTGAGGTAGATGCTAGTGTATGTTGCCAAACAAGTCCTAGGGTGAAAAAATATACATGTGGATTAGAACACAACCAAACAATCCCTTAATTTTTTAGCAAGGTTATGAATAGATCTCATTGCCTATTCACCAACCCTAGAAGTGAAGGACATGGGATGATGGTGATCAGGGGTGAATATAACATGAGGCTCCCCTGAATGCAACATTAAGCCGAGAGAGGCGTTTAAAACCCCTTACCTCCATCTGAACAATGGATCATGTTAGATCCGTACTACGAGATCATCTTAGATTCGGCATTGACGGTGAAGGATGGCCAGCTAGCAAGGTTCAGGTGGAGTCGTAGGAGCAATGGTTAGCATGGAAAGGTTTATATTATTATGAGATACATGGAAACTATTAAGTTCTTTCCCCCCTCCAACATTGTTCGGTTGTTCTTAAAATCAGAGGGACTGAAGGGGTTAAGGAGGATTTTGATTTGCAGAGGATTAATCCGCCTCAATCCCCTTGATTTTGGATCAAACGAACATGCCCTCAATCACTTACAATTCCCATCGGGAGTGGGTCTATCAAAGGAGTCCTAAAGGATGGCGGGATGGGTGCCATGGTGATTGGATTAGCTCGGGGGATTGAGCTAATTGTACAAGAAGCACGGCAACCTTGGGTTCTCATCTATCAGCTGAAAAATTGGGTACGAGGAGAGCTTGAATCACGTTATACGGTACGTTATTTTCGAATCAAGAGGAATAGAGGATGAAAAGGAGTTGTCGATTTCTTTTACCGGTCACAACGACAGATTTCATTTTTGATTTTTCACAAACAAACGAGTGATTTATTCCATGATGCACGACACAGAGCCTGAACACGAGCACTAATAAAAGCTGAGTTCCAAACTGTGACTGGGCACACCGTACGGAGATTCCGTGTATTTACACTTGCATCTAAACCTACACACGTAACGTACATTCTCATCCTGTTGCCGCCTAAACCAACGGCGCCAAAAACATTTCTCATTCCTGAGCTCTGCGTCGCGTCTAGAACACTTCCTGCTCCATCGATCTCCGGCGCGGCCACACCGTCCGACCAAGCGCCGGCGAGCGACTCGTCACCACCAGAGAGACACATATGCCGGGTGGAGGCTGGATCTACTCGCTCTCCGGGATAGAGGTCAGGTCGGGGGAGAACCTCGACGCCCTCCCGCCCCGGTACGCCACCCTCCGCTTCTGCGCCGCCACCACCGCAGGCTTCGCCGCGACGGGCGAGCAGACCGCGTCCGCCGCCGCGTACTCCTCCTCGGGGACCGGGAACACGAGAGGCGCCACAGCGCCGCGCCGCCGCCGGCGGCGGCAGGGCGAGGACGGCTGGGCGGCGGCGGCGGCCTTGACGAGCGCCGTGCTGGCCCTGACCGCGAGCGCGGCCACCTCGTCGCGGGTGAGGCGGCGGCGCTGCATCTCGGAGGGGAGCACGAAGTAGATCTGCCCCGCCTGGAGCTCCTCCCCCGGGGCGACCGCCGCGACGGCGACGGGCCCCCCCTCGAACGCGATCCCGTCGGCGTCGCAGAGGAACCACGACGACCCCTCGCCGCCGGCTGCTTGCAGCGCCGTCGCTGCGGTGGCCGGTGGGGCGTATTCCCGGAGCTCGCCGCTGGGGAGCACCACCCTCGCCGTCGCCGCGCCCTCGTCCGCCGCGTCGCACGACACGCAGATGCCCATTGTGCAGTGCAGCTGCAGCAGTAGGATGTGTGTGATCTTATGTATGCTGCTGCTTCGGTCTGGTCCGGCTTGCGTGCTGCGCTGTGCTTGAGCTGTGTCGCTTCTTCTCTTCTCTGCTGGAGATGGCGATGACCGATGGGGGAGGAAGACTCGAAGAGGGCGGCTATATATAGCGGGAGGATGATGGAGACGAGGACACGAGGCGGGGTGGCAGAGGGTGAAGTGTCCTGTAGCCTCAAGCGGAGGCAAGACAGGCTGGAAGGTTTGCAACGAGGGAGGCCACAGGGATTCGCGTGCACTGGGCGGGGTTTTCTTGGCAAAGAGAGGGTCAAACGGAGCGCACGGCCAAATATCATGCCGGCTACAATGCTGCTTCACTGTCCAAATCAAATATTTATTTCTTTTATTTAATTGAGCCGTGAAGAACTAAGCATTGACAGAGTGAAGAACTAAGGTCCCGTTTGTATACCAATGGATTCCAAAAATCCAGATAGAAAAATTCTCAAAAAAATTTCCAAACACCGTAGGATTCTAGACAATTCTTAGAGAAGTACAATAGTTTATTTATAGCATAGTAAATTCTAATGTGGAAGAGAGAAAAAAAAGGAGAGAGATGAGAGCTTGGCACGGTATCCTAAATGAATGTGAGGAGGATCAGGAAAGAAAAGGTGGGACATAGGTAAAACTAACAATAAAAAAAAGTTTCTCGTAGATAAATAAGAGACTACTATTGTATAGTTTGACTTATATAACTTGGCTAATAGCCAAACACTTAGCTTTTATTATTGGACTTGCTCTTGCACATTCAAAAAAACCTTAGAGTTAACTTTTATCCAGAATCTAGATTTTATAATCCCATCAAACATGCCCCAAGCACGACAGAGCATCGTATCGTTTCAAAGGTTTATTTATTTGCTAAGCGTAAAACATGCACATTTTTTCAAGCTTTTTGGCGCCACTTCCAAGTTCCAACATGGTTAGAGCGTGTTAGACCAAAATTTCAGATCGAAATGTGTGAAGCCTCTTGTTGGCAACTTGACATCCTGGTGATGTTTCAGGCTGAAAATTAAAAAAAATTATTTGCCAGTTGTCAGTGGAGAGTCGGGCATTTCTAGTAGGGAATGAACTTTATCCATTAAAAGTTGAAAGTTAAATTTTGCAACTCACGTTTTGAATCAAAAGCAAAATGTTCACATTTAAATGTTAAAGTGTGAAATTTGAAGTTTGAGCGCGATCGAAACTGCTTCTTGGGTCCGTACGTGTTGCAGCTGCTGGTGTTGGCCCTGTTCATCCGGCTCTCCAACAGTTTTGTAAATGGGCTTTGCATTCCAGTTTTTGCAAAAAAGTCTACAAAACTCCTATCCAACGGTTTGGCAAATGGGCTTTGCATTTTTGTTAACTTGGTAAAATCCTGGGATGAATTGGCATATATGCAAGCTCGCGATCGGCTTGGCATTCCGTCTCACGCACTAATCCCGCGTGCGCTCTTCTCTCCCGCGCCGCCGGGTTTCTTTTTTTTGGATTTTGGCAAGTCAATTTTGCCAAACCGTTGGAGATAACCTTTTTTTCTCCTCCTCATATTGATTTGAGAGTTGGCAAACTCCATCTTTCGCCAAACAAAAAATGCAAAACCGCTGGAGTTGCTCTCCGTCTTTTTCAGCTTGTTTTTTCAGCCGGAACAGTATTTTTCCCTCACAACAAATCAGTCAACAGTGTTTTTCAGCCGGCTTATCAGCACAGCCGAACGGGGCCGTGGTCGGCACCTCCGACAAATGGCTAAACAAGCTGCAGCAACACATCGACCAGCAACAACAGGTACAAAAGCTAGCTGTAGAACATCAATGGACAATGGTCTGCGTTGTGCAGCCAGCCAAAACAGATGCAGAAAATCAGAAGCGAGTAGACCAAAGTGCTTCCAAACCCAAGTCCCCAACCAATTAATCTAAGCTCTTGTAGGTGCTATGCACCCTCCATCACCGGTAACCCAGGATCAATGGTAAACCATTCAGGTGAGGCGTTCACTCACTACCGGAAACGCCTAATTTGCCTAGTGTAAAAAGGTTTGCCGAGTGTAATATGTCGGACACTCGGCAAACAGATTATTTGCCGAGTGTAACACTCGGCAAATAACGACACTAGGCAAAGGAAGCCTTTGCCGAGTGTCAACACTCGGCAAAATTAGGCACTAGGCAAACCTGCATTTTGCCTAGTGTCAGACACTCGGCAAATGTTTGACACTCGGTAAACATCGACGGCAGCTGACGGCCATGAACTACCGTTTGAGTTTGCCGAGTGTTACACGGCCGACACTCGGCAAACATGTGCTTTGCCTAGTGTCAAGGTTGTGACACTCGGCAAAATAACCCTTTGCCGAGTGTCAGACCTTGGCACTAGGCAAACTAATTTTTTTTTGGATTTTGACCTCTCAAAATTTTCTGTAGTCGTCCTATAGTACCTTGAACTACATGTTCAAATTTGGCATATTTCTCGGACCTTTTGCTATATTTCTTTAATTTATTTCATTTAATTGATTTTTTTTGGATGAAGCAAATGTGAACTGCAAGAGGATCGAATAATGAAATTTAATGTATGAAAAAATGATATTCATGTTATTGAGTCTAAAGTGAGGCCGTATCCAGGAACAGACGAAAAAATTCGTACATCTTATTCACGAAATATGACAACGAACTTGTGGGCGAGTTGGTTTTAAATTCTATAAAAAGCAAACGAAGTCCGAAAATCATGAAATTTGACAAGATATCGTGATATCATATGTGGAGTTTGTGATAAAAATTTGAGATGATTTCGCACAAGTTTGTCACGGCGTTGCTTACAAAACAAGACATCTCCACATAATATATAGATATCATTGCGGAGATGTCTTGGTTTGTAAGCAACGCCGTGAAAAACTTGCGCGAAATCATTTCAAATTTTTATTACAAACTCCACATACGATATCACGACATCTTGTCAAGTTTCATGATTTTCGGACTTCGTTTGCTTTTTATAGAATTTAAAACCAACTCGCCCACAAGTTCGTTGTCATATTTCGTGAACAAGATGTACGAAATTTTTCGTCTGTTCCTGGATACGGCCTCACTTTAGACTCAATAACATGAATATCATTTTTCATACATTAAATTCCATTATTCGATCCTCTTGCAGTTCACATTTGCTTTATCTAAAAAAAATCAATTAAATGAAATAAATTAAAGAAATATAGCAAAAGGTCCGAGAAATATGCCAAATTTAAACATGTAGTTCAAGGTACTATAGGACGACTACAAAAAATTTTGGAAGGTCAAAATCCAAAAAAAAAAATTAGTTTGCCTAGTGCCAAGATCTAACACTCGGCAAAGGGTCATTTTGCCGAGTGTCACAACCTTGACACTAGGCAAAGCACATGTTTGCCGAGTGTCGGCCGTGTGACACTCGGCAAACTCAAACAGCCGTCTGATTGTTTATGAACGTCCCAGATTAATTCTGTTGAAACGATGCAAACCCTAGACATGTAAAAACTCACCCAGCCGCCGCCGCTCATAGTCTCTCACTCAGCTCTCCCCACGCAGCCGCCGCCCTCACCATCGCTCTCAGCCCTCCCCACGCAGCCGCCGCCCTCACCGTCGTGCTCCGCTCACAGATCGGCCCCATCCTCCACTCTCCTCTGCTTGTCGCGCCGCAACCTGGCAAGCAGGACGCGACCGCCACTGCGGACTACAAAGCACGGGCGTCACCCACCGGCGAGGCAGCGCAGCGAGCCGCAGACGTAGCTCCCGACAAGGTGGGTGCGGCCCACCGACGAGGCGGTGCCGGTGGATTCTGCGGCTGGAATTGCCGCTGCTCTGCCTCCCGTCGCCTCTGCATCTCCAACCACAGGTCACCCCAACTGAGTGTTCGTCGTATTGCAGAACATGCCGTAGCGCTCGTAGCTGCATTCGTGGGGTTGGGTTGGGCGCAGCCCTACCGTGCTACCACACATCTTGCTGGTAATGTCTTCAGACTCTGATGATGAACACTCGTCGCTCTCTACTCATCTTGGCATCTTGCCTTGCACGCGTTGTGACAGACTGACAAGTTTGCTTCTTTCTTTCAGGTTCCAACAAGTGTACCCTTACACATATTTCAAACGGTTAAATCTATGCCATTTGCAAATCAAATTATTCTTCTCAATGTACATCATGGCTTGCCTAATTATTTCGCAGAGTTCTAATTGATGCCTTGGTTCTTTATTTGACCCCAACCTTGTTTGCAGATTTAAGGTCAGCTTCTCACCTTGAGTCGATAGTAAGCATTCACAAGAGCCTCAGCCCTAGAGTTAGCCCCATGGTCGAACAACTAGATCCTCGTGTTCACATTTCTGGTACTTACCTCCATTCTTGCAGAATTTGGACTTCTAGCATTGTTAATAACTAATGGCCTGTCAGAATAAGTGTCGATTGATGTGGCAAGATTTTCTTTTTGTTGAGTTACAAAGATGGAATCTCATGGAACATCAGGACCAGGAAACAGATGTGGGGTCAAGAAATGTAACGAGATGTAATCTTACATTCTGAGTCACAATCTCCTGATAGCCCTCAAGATTAGGATTCTGGCAGCAATGACCTTGAACGAAAGCTGGTGAAATTCTGTTATATCTTAACACCCTCCTTTTTCTTTTCTTTTTTTAGAAGTTATTTACAAACATACTTCCTGTACACCCACTCTAAAATGTGTATTGTTCTGTCAGATAATAAGCACACAACCTCTTCAAACGACATAGAAAAGAGAGCCAAATGTAATGGATGACCATAACAGAGAATTGAAGAGACAAACGATCAGATGTTTCCTGTCTGCACTCCTTTCTGAATATTTTGAAATGCAAGATGCTAATATGATCTTGAACACAAATACAGAATAAACAACCATGGATCCATGGTCAGCACCTGAAAATGTGAATTTTGTCATCCTTTCCAAGTCACTGAGATTGGTTTTGCAGAACTTTAATGTATACTTGAAGTGATATTTCTGAACGAACATATACTTTCTATTTTCATAACTGCATTTTTGCTATACCTGATTGTGACTTCTGATGGCACCTTTTCTCCTAATTCCCTAGACCATCTTCCGATACGTAGCTCTGTATTTTACCTTTGGACTGAAATCTCTTATTATCTTTATTTATGATAAATCACATGACAGATTCATTTCTTCTCTTCCTTCCACAAGCTCGTTTAGATCAATATTTATATAAGGATATTACATTTTGACATGTACACATATATGTCAGGTGAGTCATCCTGCTTTTAATCTTTCACTCTCAATTGTTATTGTGTTTATGAATTCAAATTTCGCTCTCAGCTTCTAGGGGGTTAACTCCGAGGAGGGTGTGGTGGGTGCAGCAAAGCCGCACCGGTGTTTTAAAGAAAGGACTTGTTTCCAAATGTTCAATTGTGGCAATTCTTTCTATGGTTAACTATTGTACAAGAGATGGCTCAAGGGGAGAGAATTTGAATTGAAGACGCGCTGTAAATTTTCTAACCAATGGCTCAAGGGGAGAAAATTCCCATGTTCCAAAACAATGCTTATTTTTTACCTTCCATTGTTTCTTTAGGTTATTTGTGTGCACATAAGAGTTTTTGCACCCCTCAGGATTTCTAGATCCGAGGAATTTACTCCAGCAACATTAGGCAGGCTGCAAATATAAAATACTATATTCAGCTGTTGAGATATTGCTGCAAAAATTGATTAGATTTAGTGTATATATACAATTTGTTCAAAGATCTTGTCCACATACATGTATATAGGCCTGCTAGAGCTGCCATTTTCAAAGTTCCGTTGTTCTGCTATTTGCGATGGCCTGCACTAACTGATATGCTGTAGTATTATTTCTGTTTTGTAAAACAGTAACATATCAAAACAATTCTACTAGTAGTAGTGAATTTTATTTTACAATAGTAATGAGCATTGAGCAATGTGACAGCCTGCTCCCCTTGTTGCTTCGGTTAGCTTATGTTGAATTAGAAGATAGCGTACCAGTCTAACAGTCTTCACACCTTTTCTTAGGTGGCATTCGGATGATGAGTGGAATAGGGAAATGGATATAGACAGATGTGTTATATGTTTCAATTACAATTTTTCATGTCTTGTCTACTGGACTTCTTACATTTCAGTTTCTCTAATGTACTAGAATATAGCACAGTGAAGGAGTTTGTGATGAACTTGTGGTTTATTTTGGACAACTATGATGCACTTGTGGTTGGACTTGATGTTGGACTTGTACTTGCACTTGTGGTTTATTTTGGACAACTATGATGCACTTGTGATGGACTTGTGATATATATTGTGTTTGTGATATATATGTGAATATATGTGGTGTTTGTGATATATGTGAGATGTTTGTGAATGTGATGTATGTATATATATATATATATATATATATATATATATATATATATATATATATATATATATATATATATATATATATATATATGATGTTTGCTTGGATGGAATGGAAAAAAAAAGACTGTTTTTCCAGTTTGCCTAGTGTCATGACTAAGACACTCGGCAAACTGGGAATCTTTGCCGAGTGTCAAAGCCATGACACTAGGCAAACTGAAGGGGTTTGCCGAGTGTCGCAGGGTTGACACTAGGCAAACTGGACTGATTTGCCTAGTGTCGTGGGCCAGGCACTAGGCAAACTGCGCGGGTTTGCCGAGTGTCGCGGGCCTGACACTAGGCAAACTAGACAGGTTTGCCTAGTGCCGTGGACAAGGACACTCGGCAAAGTTGCCAGGTTTGCCGAGTGCTAGGACTACGACACTAGGCAAACCTGCCGTTAACGGCACCACGTCCGTCACGGCAGTTCACTTTGCCAAGTGTCAGGTCGGCACTAGGCAAAGTTTTTGCCGAGTGCCCGACAAATGACACTCGGCAAAGTGCCCTTTGCCGTAGTTTTTTTTTTTCCGAGTGTGGTTTGCCGAGTGTTTTATGGGCTTTGCCTAGTGCCTCCGGCACTAGGCAAAGCCGCTGTTTCCAGTAGTGACTCCTCCGGTGTTCCTCTCAATTAATAATATTAATAATAATAATCTAAGCTCATTTCCTTTCGACACATTTTTAACTTCAAATTATTACGGGCAACGAATGTTTTGGCTTTGTTCTTGTAAGTTCACTCGTGGAGGTTAACCGCAAACTGCTATGAACTAAACGGAGACATTGAATTGAAAAATTATCCACCAATAGAAAGGTTAATGTGTAAACAGAGGTGCAATCAAATACTGTAGATATCTATACAACTGGTATAAGAGAATCTCCAACAGGGAATACAATCAAGTAAAGATGTGAGATTACCTACAGAAAAAAGCTAATAAGAACTAGTGGTCGATTGAGCAACCAACAACATGCACCCTCCCCACTCGCCCACTACAAACTCCATTTATGTATTCCATGTCTCCATTGATGGCCACAACAACACACTACTGTAAAAAATTGTTGATTGCATAGGACTAGTCATCGGGTTTACCGTTGTGGAAAAAAACATAGGACTAGTCAGTATCAGTAGTCACTACCACATAGCACTAGCCGCCGCGAATTCTAGTTACCATCTTTAATTAATATTTTTTGATAGGCAAGCAGAAGATTTACCGAATTATATTTGAAGAATTAAAGAAAAAAAGGATTACAGGCAAAACCCTTTCGACGAACTCTATGACCTTGCAACGCAAGTTGTACGCAAAAACATGGACTAAAGGAAGACCACTACACACATAGAGTGACCTAACCATCTTTAATTAATATAATAGTGAAATAACGTCTATATGGTATTCGTACGGGTCAAACATTCTTAATTTGACTAGAATTGTAGAAAATATTAGCAACATTTATATCTTCAAATAAATTTATTATAAAAATATATATAACGATCTATCTAATTATACTAATTATATACTATAAATACTAATATTTTGCTGCATATGTATTTGGTCAAATTTAAAAATGCTTGACTCCTTGACAAATGAGAACATCGTTTATTTTGGGACGGAAGTAGTACATCACATAGGCTATACTAGACCATGCTGGCTTTGTTTCACTTAGAAATAAATTGAAGCTGGGAAACCTTTCCTTAAAAGCAATTAATATATGTAACTAAGGTCATGTTTGGATCTCACAGTCTAAAGTAGAGCCAGCCTCATTAAAACTTTAGAGCACACAAGTAAGTTAAAAATGGTTTAATTTTTAGCCATCATCTTTGTACAACTATCCAAACAAGCTCTTTTTTTTGTGACTATCCAAACAAGCCCTAAGTACATGTATACCCCTGATCCTAAAGTATCATCCGTTGCTTGGAGCCTTGGAAGGAGTAATTCCGATGACAATACAATTTCACCGTAGGTCCTGAAAAAAAAGGCAAGAGATCTATCACACCATGACATCTCTATCTTTTCTCTTCTCTTCTCTATATCTGCATCTCTACACCTAAAAAAGCACTAAAGTAATCATCTACCAGGTGATACAAAAACGTATACTATCCAGTCACGAAAACTTAAAAAAAAACTGTACCAAATATGTATACTATACAACCAAATATGTATACTATCCGGCTAACGTTCCTCCGCGCCATAAATCCAAAGTCGTACCAAATACGTATACTATCCGGCCAAATATGTACACTATCCGGCTGCGCTAAGTCTGAAATCCAAAATCGCGCCCAGTTCTACGGAGTCCACGTTAGAGCCAATTCTTCACAGTCGCGACTTCGCATCGAAAACGGTCAGCATTCAGCAGTCTCGTCGGGACGGTCGACAGCCTCACATTATTTATACTTAAATTACTATATCATTGTTATGTTTCCGTGCAACGCACGACCATTATTCTAGTAGCTTAAAAAGTACACGTCCCGTGGACTTCTTGAAAATTCTCTGTCCTCTCGATTCTTCCAGGGTTTCTCCCTTACAACGAAATGGAGTTCACGCCAAAGAGAGCGTGTGTCCAGACGATTTCTTACTCGCGCTGTGATATTTTTCTGCGTCACCGTGCGCTTTTCCGTTGCAGGTAGGCCAAAAGGCTATGGCATGCACACAGGCGCTAGGTCACGCGCGTAGGCGCACGTAGAGGTAGCGTGCAAGGCCGAGCGACGCGGCGCGGGTGGAAGCGCCGGGGTGGCGCCATGGCAGCTCCTCCTTCACGAACCGCGGGACGCGTGGTGCTTCCGGCGACGGCAGCTGGCCGGAGTTCACGTGGTGTCACGGACGGTCGTTGGCGCCTTTTCTGCCCGTCCGTTCAAAATTAAAACTCGACCTAGCGTGGCCGTAGGCCGTGTAGCCCATATCGCCGATCAATCGCCACACCTTGGTAGGTACGTAGGTGCGTGCGGCTTCGCGTTTCTGTTCGCAAGGATACCCGTGATCTCGTCATCGTCACATGAAAGATGAAACGAACTGCAGCAGAATAGACCAAGCCCGATCGCGTCAACGGGTCACAACTCTCACGGCCAAATAAAAGAGTCATGCATGCTGTCACGCACGGCGAGGAGGCCGGCCGGCGATCGATCCGATTCGGCAGAGAGATAACGTAACGTAGCCTACCAGGCAGCCAGCTCGCGGTGCTGCGTGTGCCCGCGTGGCGCCGTGCATGCGCGCGACGAGCTGTTCCGCTCAACGGCAGCTAAGCTGGCCGCACGCACGCACGTTGGATCGCGGGGCGCGGAGGCAGGGCACCGGGGGGGCAGCGACCAGCGCGCTCCGCTGCACGCAGCATCACATGGCCGGGTGTGCGCGCTGCCCGGGCAGTGGGGAGCCAGCCCCGCTGCACGACGGGCCACTTGGTCTGGTGGTGCCGGCCAAGGGGCCAAATGATTCCCCCAGGTTGCTTCGGCACCCAACCGGATCGATCGGCCACCCCCGTCCGTCGCGATGCGCGCCCCTGCGTTGCATTGCATGCCGTTGCGCTTGGCTTGCCTTCCCGGAACGTTCGTTTTGCCCCGGACGGCCGTAGATCCTGCACGCCCAAGCGTCGACCGGGCGGCGGCTGGCGGAATCTCCCGCGTGCGAATGCGATCCCTGGACGGCCCGGCCGCAGATCTCGACGTGGCCTGCAGACCAGCAGCAGCAGATGCGCGATCGAGCATTCGAGCTGCAGGGGCAGGCCCAGGCGTTCGGTTGCAGTCCAGTCCTGCAGCGGTACGCCACCGGCGGACGGTACGGATGCATGCTGCTGCTCCGCAGATCGAGCACGGCAGTCGGCAGGAAATGGAATGTGTGCGCCAGAATTAAATAACCCTGCGGCGAACGTCCGGGGAAGCTTCATTCTGTAGCTCAGGGTGACTTGGATAATGGGCATTGCAGTTGCAGATCCCATTTTTTAGATTAATAATGGCGTTGCAGATCTAGAATCTTAGGCAGATTATTAGACGAATAAACGACGATGTGTCGGAGTAATCTGCAGGGAGCCCGATGAGGAGGACGGAGGAGGAGGTCGCGTGCATGATGAGAAAAGCCAGCAAGCAAGGAATCGCATGGTTACTGTTTCGCCGCTTGCCAGCATTGCACAATGCTGTGTCGTGCTTTTCGACGACTGCGAATCGTTTCTGCCGATCCATCCGAGCCTGACATGTTTGGTGCAGCTAAACAATCAACTAATTAATACAACAAAAAGATGCAAGTAAGAGTGATCATCCTTGGTGCCGTTCTCTTCCTGTAATGAGGTTCCCGAATTCTTGATGCAACAAACCGTGATGCATGAACCGCCGCCTACCAGCAGTACCAGTGACACGATGGTTTTTTTGGCGCACGTATTGATGCTGTCTGCTCTGTTGCAACTGCAATGATGCCTGCGAGACCGGCCGGCCTGTATTTGAGACGACGCATCCAAATGTGGTTGCCGTCATGAATGTAAGTAGCGTACCAGGTCCCATGCTTTCCAGTTACAAACGTGTTACACGCTAGCCTGAACTGCCACGCCCGCATGATTGCGCGCATGGACCATTGCAAATTTGCAAAGTGCAAAGCCCATGAGCCCATCCAAGCACCGTTGGTTTAACGTTGCTTACAAACTGTGACGCTGGCTGTTGCCACTTGCCATTAGCACGCAGCATCAAGTGGGTTACAACTTAGCACAGTTATGGCCCGGCGACACGAAAAAGCCAATCCAACACCTAGATTAGGACGCATCGACCCGTCCAAGATCGGGACAGCCTGGGCCCATGAACAGGGGGTCCCAATCAGGAGAGTGGCAACAGTGCAACACAACAGCAGCAGCGCCACGGTGCGACGCACGCAAGCGCCGCGACATGCACCCACCCTTGTTTTGTTTCGGTGTTGCAACCGAAGGGATAATAATAAACAGGTCAGTCAGGCCAAGGACGGACACCGGCGGGACACCATCAGGCCATCACAGGCTGGAAAGCTTGGCCGACTCGCAAGGTGGCCACCGTGAGAGGGGGGCCGGTGGAGGGAATCCAGCGCGACCAAGCTGACCACCCCGGAAAGGAGCACCACGTGTTACATTGCATTCCTTCTGCCCTCGCCGCGCGTCGCCTGATCGCCGTCCGCTCCGCTACAACTTGCATAGTATTTGCATGCGCGGCGTTGCTGTTGCGAACTTGCGATGGCTCGATCGAGTCGAGTCGGCAGGAATTTCGTGAGGTGTCCCGGGCTCCCGGCACCGGCGCCCGGCGGCATGCCCGATGATATGACCTAGGTGGTTTATTGTTTTTCTTTGCAGTGGAACTAAAAGCAATGAGATTTCGTCGTGTATCCTATCCTTCCTAAAGATTGTGATCTGAGGTAAGTGGTTGGTTCTAATAAATAAATATAATCGTTCGTGTGTTCAGTTCATGTTTAATATTATGCACACTTTGTAAGGTGATGCTGACCAGGAACCATAGAATTATTGCTGATGATAAAGCACGGATGGAATTCATCGACAGACACACGAGGCCTTCCATGACAAGAACACCTACGACATCATCAGCGGCGAAGCCAGGAAAAATGGCAGCCAAGTCGGTACTCACACTAATGAGTGCTAACTTTTAGGGTCCGATAATATAATACCATGCATAATATCAAGGTTTTTTTTTGAGAGTGCATAATATCAAGTTCATAATATAACAATGTATATTGTAACAAAACAAGGTTTTGCAAAAGTAGTTACCTCTTACAGTTTCTCTCTACGACTACGATCCTCCATCTTATGAAAGCAAACTATCACATACAATCATTCATAAATCTACCTCCAATATAATTTCTTAGTATCGTCTTCACAATTTTCATTGCTGAAAAGCACCTCTCCACTGATGCAGTGGCGATAGGAAGAACCAGTACTAGCTTGAGAAGCGGATAAACCAAAGGAAAACCCAAATGTTTTTTTATACCCACCATCAACCTAGCAAGCTCAGAAATATTGTTCAAATAGGCAAATCTTTCATCAACTCGCATATCTCTTCTTATTCTTGAAGTGCCTCCATGATTATTCTCATTATCTCCGGCAAGGGGCTCTTTCCTTTTAAGAAATCCTTTCAAAGTGCTCTGATTGACTATCAAATTACTAAATTAGTTACATAATAAAAAACTTAAGCAAATAGCATATATGCGTACATTGTTAATACTAGATAGATACCTGACATCTTGTTGGGATAAAAGAGAACGTTCTTGACCACTGCTTTCTGAGAATCTAGGTTAGGATTGTTTGTATAGCTGGGGAAAAAACCCTAAGAACTCAAAATACAGACTTGAACTTAATCGTTAATTGCAAACTACATAATTGGGTATTTGAGGAGTACCTTGTCTTGTCTAGATGACTAGATGTCAGGGGATGTAGGACAGCCGGAGAACTTGAGATCAGATAATGATCGGCGGGCCGACCGGCGCTAGGGGCGACGCGGCCGCACGAGTTTTGTGATGCTTTAGATACGAACTGAAAGGGTGCGCACCTGACGGCTGATGCTAGATCAGAACCAAGCGGCAAGGAAACGTTTGGCCTTCTCCAATTAACATACGTGGCCTTGATGGATCATTGGATCGGATGGGCTGAACACATGGACTGCGAACTGCTGCTGGGCTGAGCCGGACTGCAAACAGCTGCTGCCCGCTGGGCCACTGGGGTCTCGCTAAAATTTTGGTGGGGTCGTAGCCGGCAAAAAAACAATGGAGTTACGGCAAATTCGTCGGTGTCGTAGGACCCCAACGGTTGAACGTGGCTTCGCCACTGGACATCTTCGTCGATGAGCTCAATCCCTCGCATGCTGAGGGACTCATAGGGAGAGCGGCCGAGGACCGCGCAAGACAGCGACAGCGCGTCTGATCGACGGTGATGGCTATGTAGCATGGTTAGCGAGCAATAACCATGATCTCCTTTTGCTAGGGAGGGCAGAGCCAATTGTATAAAACTATCCTTCTAGTGTGTCATTCGTGGCGCGTCGTTGTAACTTTAACTATTTCTCGACTTAATATAGAGATGCGCAAACATTATGTGTATTAAAAAAAATAGCTATAAGAATTATGAAATTATTTTGGTTAAATTGCAATCTGGCTCTCCGACTTATGCCTCACATAGAGGCCCAAACTCGGCCCATACACGTGATCCCAGTGGGCGGAAATGGAAAGAAGGAATTCCTGGAAAGAAGCATGCAAGTGGGCGCGAAGATTGCCCAAAGGCCTGCCCTGGTATCCTCTAAGCCCAATAGTTCGAGGAACAGGGAGAAATCAAAAATCTACACAGCGTTGTTGTTAATGTATACCTACTGTCCACCTAATAAATATGCTCAATGTCCGGAATTTCCTCCCCGAAAAGTATCCGACGGTCTACGTTCTACTGTACTATCCTAGGAAAAAAATTCGGTGCAGTCTGGCTGCACCCTACCACGGTGCAGACCTGTTTGGGATCTGGTGACATGTGTTCTGCAAAACCCATCACACGGTAAGGAGGTGGAGTTTTTAGTTATCTATTTTTAGGAGTTTTTAGTTATCTATTTTTAGAGTATCATTTGGCCATGTGACGGATTTTCTGAGACACATAACATACATCCGAGTAGGCCTGCACGGAAGCGCTGCTTTCCATTCATCAGATCGTTTTGAGATGTTAGAACCAGGAACGGGATCACCAAAGCCAAATTCAGAGACAGTCTCCCGAGTCCTGACTGACTACATGCACTCGGCCATCTGGGAATCACATATTCACATTAGGGATGGCTAATTGATCAAAAGTTAAGGTACCTGAACCCTGAAGTAGCATACCCTCTCCAAAACCAAATTATGTGCGCTATATCAAAAAAGGAAAAAAAAGACTTGCTGCAGGTTCACCAGCAGCTACCACCGCGAGGCGATAAACCAGAGGTTGAAGATGGCAGAAGCGGCCATGAGGAACCATGACAAGAACGCCATCATGGCAGACAGCTGGTACCTCCCGCAGAACCTCGGGGAGCAGTGGGATCCGTGGAACTGGAGGAGGAGGTCGATCACCGCGGCGCTCGAGCAGGCGGCGGCGAACGAGACTATCGACAGCGCCTGCAGAATTTCCACCCGAAACGCTTTAGTATGGAGTACATTTCTTTATTGACTGAATTGACATGCCGCGATGCAGAAGATGACTGTAGAGGGCCTCGCATGGTTAGGGGGTAGTACGTACGCAGTCTCCTACCACGACGATGACCATGACGCCCGGCACGCGCAGAGGGCATCCCACCAACACGGAGTACACGTCGATCATGGCCAGCGTGCAGCTCCAGGGGATGACCAGGCCCATGACTGTCACCAGGAAGCTGTCCATCCATCGTCGCAGAGGATTAGGACCGTGCAACGGTGAAAGACTAGGATCACGTAGAACTACCAGATCACACGTTCGACCTTCAACGCTCCTGTGACTGAATGAAAGTAGCGCAAAAACTAAAACAGATGGAATGGATGGAAGCAGAAAAATACACGTACCAGAAGGCGGTGTAGCTGAAGAACTCGACACCGACTGACATGAACAGCAGCGACGCCGACGAGAAGACCGCCTGCCCGACGCGGAGGCCGAGGCTCCCGGCGCTGCCGACGGCGCCCGCGCCAGCCCCCGATCTGTCTCCGTTATCCATCCCCGGACTACGGAGTCCACACCTCTCTCGCGCCGCCGGACGATCATCCCATTCCCATACGCGCGCGCACGGCACACGCACCCCTCTCCTCCTCACCCGGGCGCTGGCGCGGTGCGGTTCTTGCTTTTCACCACCTCGGCTTGTGGTGCAGCCGGGATGCTGGAAGGAATCTCGCGGAAAAAAAAGCAGGGGACGGGATCGAAAGCCCGGGGCTTTGCGATGGATGGAGACGGGGCACCCGGCATCGCACCCCGCAGGAACGAGGTGATTCTTCTTTTCTGGGAAATGCTTTCTTTCTGCTCATCATGGTTACTGCTTTTGACCGCGCGTCTCCCACTCATCCACCCATCCCTTTTGCAGCTGCTAAGTTGAACTGGTTGCAAGTAAATCACACTGCTCCACGCTGATCGCGACTGCTAAAGAACAGGTGGAAGCTCAAGCTGGACATGTCAAGTAAAAAAGGACCACGTCGGTCGGATCACCCAACCAGTCAAGCACAACTGGAGCTGCTGGAGAATTCGGTCGGTTATACTAGAATACTAGCAAACTGAGAAACATCACTGTGCACGATCCTCTCAGACAGGAACATCGCATCCCATCCCCTGTTGCAACTGGGCAGAGGATAGGAGCCGGGCGAGGAGGAATGTGCCGGCCACCTTGTGTGGTCCGACGGGTTCGAGTGAATTGGCAGGCAAGAGGCTGAACCAACGGACGCCCGGAAGCCAGGTGTTAATGTCTCGCTTTTTATCACTACTTGACATCATATTCAGAAATGACACTACGATACAGTTGATATAAACATCCATCCTCAAGCAGTCAAACTTGAGATAGCATAACAGATGCAGGGATTTGCACGAGATAATACGGTCAACATCTCGATCTACAGCAAGCCACGGCTAATGATTTTATTGGTGCTTATGTAGTCGAACGAACCAAATGCTGACATGGCAACAAATGAGATAACAAAACTGTCCACCAACATGGTAACAAGTCCAACTGATCAACTCAAGCATACACAACGCATCCCCTCCCGATGACACAGGATCACGATCGCCATACAGGAAACATTTGCACAAGGACGAATAGGAACGGAGCTGGACGCCTGGACAGCAGAGGTGAACACTGAGGCATTAAGTGCCTATAGGACTCGCAGCACCGCGGCCCAGACAGGGTAGACGAAGAGCAGGAGGATGCCAATGGAGTTCGACACGCCATTGCCCTTCCTGAAGGCGTTCCTGAATCCACCTGACGCCTTGATGTGCTCTTGGAGCAGGTAGCATCCAATCGCAAGGCATATCAAGACACCAACGAGGTCACCCCTGAAGGTGTCTGCGAACAGGCTGGGAGCAACCACTGTGAGCAGGATGATGGAACCAGGAAGCTCTAACCAATCTGGTGCACAGGATGAGACAATGTTAAGAGTCACCAAGCAAAAGGATGAACTGTAACTATTTAATTTTAAGGGCGAAACTGCAAAAGGTTGATAAAGGGTAAATGTAACCAATATCTGGAAATTTGATAGGACGCGAAATAGACTGGAGATGTACCTGGGAAGTGGCGTGGAAAGAATAGACGCAGAATAACAGCAATAATCGCAATCCATTTCCCCACCTCGCCTCTGAAAATTCAAAGGTTTGATATAAGAAATTTTACTTTCATATTCTCTGCTATAGATCAAGTGATCAAGAGAGAACATTCTCTCCTGAAAGTGCTCTGATCTATCACTACAGCAGACTTTTTACATTAACATGTAACCAATATGGCAGCCCTACATTAATTGTTTCATAGAATATCAGAAATCTAATTAAATCCGATTCACATCAACATGTAACCAAAATGGACATCCTACATTAACTGATGCACAAAAACATAACTGAATTTGATACACTTTGTAACTGTCATTCTATGAGGTGTAGAGTATGACAATATGGTAGTGGCAGTGCTTTCACCATACAAGTTTACTGTACAACAATCACGTTCTGCTACCCATATAGTGACATAAAAACTATAATGGTAACTAACAATTGATCCATACAATGCACAATGGATTGGTTAGTAAGATAGGGTTTATGCGCGCAATCACCTGATCAGAGAAAACAGCACATTAGGCAGAGTGAAGAAAATGTAAGGAACCAAGAGAGCTGTCAGCATGTTGGTCTTCCAATTCGTGCGGTCCAATATCAAGAGATACCTGTAGTGGAATAGAACAGAGTTGTCACCAATTAATTGTACTGAGAACTATCTTAAAAAAAACTGTCCTACCAATGTCACTCAGGTGAAAATAGCGTATAAAAAATCATTCAAACCTGGTACTTTATAAAACTGGAAATGACATTTTTTAGAAGATGTCCTATTTACAACACAGTGATGCAGGTCCCAGTAACATTAAAACTCCGTCCAGCAATTTCAGCACCTTTTCTATGGCTTATGACTATACTAGTCAGACTAACAATTGATCCATGCCACTTCTTGATTCAGTACAGTAAATAGTACTTATAAACGCTGACACTTGCACGTGCAGATAATTAGGTTGTACAAGTCATACCAACATCTTAACAGCGTCCAGGAATTTTGCAAGCACAATAAGATCATAACCACCTGCTTATGTTCAGACTTCAAAAACACATTGACTAGTGGACCTGAGTAGTGAGTAACCACACCCTAAGCGTCAGGTGGACTTGGCTCCCGTAATTAACTAACACGCAATCCGCTAGCTAGCGATGTTAACTTCAAATCCAAGTTCCTCAGCGACTCAGGAGCCAGGTCCTTCTGCATATGCAGCGTACCTGAGACTAACAGTATCATCCCCATGTGGCCCCAATTTTCTCTAAATCCTCCCAATAAAGGGCGATCGCTTATGATACGAATTCGACAACAGTATAGCAGATTGCCAATGGACCCCTATCGCTTCTTGATTGGCGAATCATGAGACCACAACCCCTAAAAAAAAGTGGGATCAGGGAACCCCTTTCTTAGAGGAATCCAGAGAGAAACGGGTCTGGAGAGGTAACACTCACACTGCGGCGAGGAAGGCCAGCCACTTGAGGAACGAAGTGCCGAACCCCAGCCCGCCGCCGAGGACGAAGGCGTGGTTGGCAAGCTTCCGTGCCGCGACGCCGAGCTCCCGCAGGTCCGCGTCGATCAGCGCCTGCTGCGCCGCCGCCGCCGCGCCGCCGCCCTCCGGCCCCGTCTTCATCGCCAGGTACGACGCGAACCCCTTCCCCATCACCGATCACCGCAGGAAGAGTCGCCGAAGCGCCCGCCGCTGCTCGCACAATGGATCGGTCCGCGTATGCCGGGTCGGTTTGGACTGAGCGTTTATCTGTTGGATCTGGGGTCGGTTTGGACTGAGCGTTTATCTGTGGGATCTGGTTGGGTACAAGCACGGCTGGCTGGACTGGCGGGACCGCTGGATCCAGACGGTTCCAGGCCAAGGCAATGTGTCCCGGACACGTGGAATGCTCGTGACCAGCAGGCCTTATATTATTTGCATGCATCTGTGTTGGTTTTGACTCTTGACTTTTGGCTGCGTATAATTGGTGGTTATGCCCTCCACGTTGCCTACACCGCTACAGTGTTTGCAATGTAAGCTCATTTTGAATATGAAAGGATCTAAACAATGCCTAGAGGGGGTGAATAGGCGTATCTAAAAAGTTCTACACAAATCTCAAAGTCACTTATCAGCAACTGTCGGAAGTCCCGACAGTTTGAGCCAGAACTTCCGACGTGTCAGAAGTTCCAACGCAAATTGTCAGCACTTCCGACCCCTACGAGAAATGAACTACTATTACTCAAATGAACTTTGTGAGAGCGATAACTTACAACACCACTTCTCAATGGTAAGATGAAGATGTTAGGTCACTTCCTTGACACCGAGGGCTCTCCAAGTCGTAGATCGAGATCAAACCCTAAGAGGGAGGTTGAGAGAGACAAGCAAATACAAGTGATACCAAGCAAATCACACAAACAACAACAAACGCGCGGGACAAAGGATTTATCCCGAGGTTCGGCAACCCCACAAAGGAGCACCTACGTCCTCGTTGTTGAGGTGACCACTTAGGTCGGAGTCTATTTCACCTCCTTGCCTCTCTCAAAGCAACCACAAAGGTCACTTGAGTTCTCCACTAAAAAACCAAGGGTAATACAAACTTCCCAAGGCTCTTCCACAAGATGGAAGCTCTTGGGCGACGCCTAGCCGGCTAGGGTTTCAAGAACCCAAGAGTAATAGACGCAAATCCAACCGGCTTGACGAAGAAATCAAGTGCTCAAGCTTGCGAGGAAGTTTTTCTCACTCAAACCACACTCCTATCACTCAAATTCGTGGGAATCGAAGTTAGGAGCAAAGGAGGGAGGAGAGAGAGCTCTTGAATGCTTGAGAGCTGTTTTGGCCGTGAGTTGGTGAGCAATGAATGAGTGAGTAACGGTTAGAATGGAGGAAACGGGTATATATACTCCAAGGCAAAAACTAACCGTTCAGATCTACGTCGGAAGTTCCGACGCAGATCTCGGGACTTCCGACGTATGAAGAAAACACTGTTCACGCGAGGTCAAAAGTCCACGGGTGCAAGTCAGTGTCGGAACTTCCGACAAACGTCGGGACTTCCGACTGTCGGAACTTCCGACGATCGTCGGGACTTCCGACGGGCACAGTCAGCAGGTCAGTAAAACCACCGATGCCGGGACTTCCGGCTTGGGTCAGGACTTCCGACTGTCGGGAGTTCCGACTCACGTCGGGACTTCCGACACCCACGGTCACCGCGCAGGCTAAGACTGGGAGTCAGCACTTCCGGCAAGAGTCACGACTTCCGACTGTCGGGAGTTCCGACTCACGTCGGGACTTCCGACATCGACAGTCACAGAAAATAATTCTATGTGCTCGTGAAGTGCTAGAGTGTCTCTCTTTTGATTTTATTAATATGCTTGAGCACTCTATCTTCCTCAGACCAACTAGGTTTTGCATCCCTCTTTATAGTGCGGCATACCTAAACTCAAGAAGCGAAAAGATAAACTTTGAAGTTCCGCTTGAGCTTGAAGCCTTCTTCAACACGACGAATTGAGGGATACCATTTCATCTTTATCAACTCTTTAATTCTTTCATGGGACTAATAGCTGCGACATATCTCATAAAGATCACATTAGTCCCTAATTTGGATGTCATCAATACACCAAAACCCACATAGGGGGCAAATGCACTTTCAATCTCCCCCTTTTTGGTAATTGATGACAACCAACTTAGGCTTTTACAAGAATATAGGAATTTAAAGCTTTTGAATCCCAAACTTTATGAAGAGCTCCCCCTTGATGTATGCATGAATTTGAATTTCAATGATGATCATTCATCCATCACTTGCATATATCAAGACAAAAGCTCTCCCTAAATTTTGCAATTCGTGGGGTGCAACACATGTGTGTGAAAAAGAAATGATACGTGAAAAGAGATGCAATATGACAATTTATATTCACACAACAAGTGAAGAGAAAATGATGACCAAGATTTCAATGTGAAACTTGAAACAACACATGGCCATCAAACGAAAGACATACATCATTACAAAACAACCATAAGCTAAAAGAAGTAGATAGATAATCATTACTTGTCCTACAATCATCCAACACACAAATATATATAGTTGTCCATCACATAGTGCCACCACTTAACATAGTTCGAACAAGCTAAAGGTTTTAAGAGTCACGAAACTAGGCTACCAACCAAATATTACAAGATAGATCAAAGCCTAACACTCCCCCTTTGTCAACAAGTGCCAAAAAGGGTAGGCCGCGTGAGAGAAACAAGCTACTCATCGTCGAAGTCCTCGTCACCACCATCATCGCCATCATCTCCATCATCATCGTCATCATCTTCATCATCTTCCTGGATGTAGTCCTCATCCGCAGGAGGAACGGTGGCCTTGCCACGACGGCGAGAGGAAGCCTCATCCGCATAAGCCGCACAAGCCTCATCATAAAGCTGCATAGGATCACGGGGAGGCACAAACGGCGGCGGAGGGGAAGATATAATACCAGCCCGCTGCTCCATACGGTAAAGCCTCTCTTGTATGTCATGTTCCCGCTGAGCACTAGCACAACACTGTCCAAACATGTAGTTCATGAGAAACTTGAACTTGCTAGGCTTCTTGCTCTTACCAGAGGAGGAAGAAGAGAGGGGCTCGGCACTGGTGGAGCGCGAAGGAGCAGCAGAAGGTGAAGTGGCAGCACGACGAGAACGAGAAGACGAAGCGCCTTTGCCCTTGCCTCTAGCAATATCAGCTGCCTGCTTCAGTTCTTTGGCAGCAGTAATGGAGAGCTTGTTGGAGATCTTGAGAAGCTTGTGATTTGAACCATCTGAGGGAAAGCGGATGCCAGACACTTGCTCAATGATATGCATGAGGTAAGGAGCATATGGAAGGCCTTTGACAGGATCCTCAGAAGTGTCATGAATTTTGTTCCAGATGTAGCGACTGATGGAGAACTTCTGAAAATCAGTACCAAAGCGATGAAGGACCTTCTGAGAGTCATCACGGAGATAGGTGGTATCACCAGCCTTTGGATACAAAATCTGCCTCAGGATGTTGTTCAAGACATAGAAATATGGCTTTAGGTACACGGTCTTGCCATCTGCAGGATGGCCATCAAGATACATGTGCTGGTACTCCTCCATCTCAACATCCTCATACTCAACGAGCTCAGTAGCACGACGATCATAATCATTAAAACCAAGCAGGCGAGAGAAAGTGACAAAGTCGACCTTATAGTGCTTGCCCTCTGTGGTCCAGTGGATGATGTCAGTAGCACCGGTCTTGTCCTTCTCATGATGATAGGAAGCATAAAACTGCAGGATAATCTCATTATTCCAATGCTTCCGAAACTCTATCAGGCGAAGCAGGCCCATAGAGTTTAAGTCCCTAACCATCTGGGGTAGCTCAGGAGGCTCAGTGATCAAACCAAGATCATATGAAAGAATATACTTCATCTGAACGACTGGCTCCTTCTTCTGGAGGACTTTGGTGTAGAGAATGGACCGGTAGTAATCAAAGTGAAAGGGATGCCAAAACCGGGCCTCAAGCCGGAGATCCTTCTCGTCTTCAGCATATAAATTCCGAGCCCGCTGCGATCGGATTTCACGAACATTGTGGCGGTAGTCTACCGGACGAGGAGGAGCCCAACCACCAAAGTTTGGAGCAAGTTCCGGCTCCCGGATAAAGGGCGGGGGACCATCAAATGGAACAAACTGATGAACTGGATGCGAGGGGCCACGTGAAGGTGACTGCAGCACTGGAACTCCAATAGTGCGGCCCGCACGCTCAAGAGCCTCCTCTTCCGCATCAACTACCGGATCCATCCCACCAAAAGCCTGGGCCGGAGGCGGAGGAGGAGCAGCAGAAGACGAGCCGCGTCCGCCACGGCCACGAGCAGCGGACCGCCGAGAAGCACCAGCATCGTCACGGAGAAAGGGCGCCTTGGTGCGGCCAGTGGACCTGGCAGCGGTGCGGTCTTGATTTAGTTTAGACCTCTTCTCTGAACGGCGTGAAGGACTGCCACCCTCCATGGCTGCAAGAATGACATGGAGCGAAACTGAGAAAGAGAAGTAACGTAGCATGGGCGCAGTGATACAGAGAAACATACACGGACGGATGAGCACAGGGTCGGAACTGCCGGCATGAGCCGGAACTGCCGACAGTCGGAACTTCCGCCGACGGCCGGAACTGCCGGCAGACGCCGGAACTTCCGACGCAAGTGAAAACCGTCCGATGCATGGGGCTCCAAATCGATGCACACACACGTCCAAGGATGATAGAGGAGCAAAGAAGGAAGAGGGAAATAACAAGAATCGAAGGTACATTGCATTAACGACGAGAACCACGGTAGTACCTTAGATGAGAGGGAAGAAGATAGAGAATCGGCAGATCCGGGGCAGCGGCGATGTCCCGGAGAAGATCCACGCGCAATCACGACACCAAGGGCACCACCACACCGGAAAACACCCACGGAACGATGACGAGCTTCAACCGTTGAAAAACATGGTGGAGAGAGCGAGGGCAAATCAACGGGAAGAAGGGTCGGAGGTGGTGGCCGGAACCGCCGACGCCGAGGCCGGCCGGAGGTGCCGGGGTCGGGCACGACGGCGGCCGGGCGGAGGGGCGGGTGCGGGAGGAATGGGTAGGGGCGGAGGAGCGGGTGCGGGAGAGAAAAGTTGGGGAGAAGAAAATGGTTGCCGTGAAAAATGGATCGGGCCACGGTTAAAACCGAGACACACGACCCAGATCCACGTCGGAACTCCCGACGTGAAAGCCGGAACTTCCGACGCAACCGGAGGTGCTGGCGCAGGCCGGGACTGCTGGCCGCCGGAAGTGCTGGCGTAAGCCGGAACTTCCGACGGTCGGAACTTCCGGTGTAAGCCGGAACTTCCGACGCAGAGACACAGAAAAACTCTCAAACCAGAACTCACCATGCTAGGTGGGACAAAATATGATGGACACACACTAATGTTTTCACAAGTGACTAGATTTCATACAACCAACACAAAACAATAGTCACCCATGAAGACTACAAAATAGATTTTGAAAAACGACACACAATAATTGTTCTCAAATCTTTTCTCCTAACTAGATCAAACAAAAGTATGTGCAAGACATCAAGCCACGTTACGAGAATCAATGATATTTAGCTCACTCCTCAAAGCACAAAATCTTGACTCATCTAGAGGCTTTGTAAAGATATCGGCTAGTTGTTTTTCAGTGCTCACATGATGAATTGCGATATCTCCTTTGGCTTCGTGGTCTCTCAAAAAGTGATGCCGGATGTCTATGTGCTTTGTTCGAGAGTGGTTTATGGGATTGTTTTCCATTTTAATGGCACTCTCGTTGTCACACAAAAGAGGAATCTTGGTTAACTCACAACCGTAGTCCTTAAGGGTTTGCTTCATCCAAAGTAGTTGGGCACAGCATGCACCGGCCGCCACATACTCGGCTTCGGCGGTGGATAAGGCTACGGAGTTTTGCTTCTTAGAGCTCCAAGACACCAAAGACCTACCAATAAATTGGCAAGTCCCGGTAGTACTCTTTCGATTTACTTTGCAACCGGCATAATCCGAATCGGAATAGCCAAGTAACTCGAAAGTGGAGCCCTTGGGATACCACAAGCCAAGATTAGGAGTGTGCACTAAATACCGAAAAATTCTCTTAACAGCCATCAAATGACATTCTTTCGGATTAGCTTGAAACCTTGCACACATGCACACACTAAGCATAATATCGGGCCTAGATGCACAAAGGTAAAGGAGGGATCCAATCATGGAGCGATATACCTTTTGATCCACGTCCTTTCCTCCTTGATCAAGATCAAGATGTCCATTGGTTGGCATGGGTGTCTTGATGGGCTTGGCCTTGTCCATGTCAAACTTCTTCAACATGTCATTGGTGTACTTGGTTTGACTAATGAATGTACCATCCTTGAGTTGCTTAATTTGAAATCCAAGAAAGAACTTCAACTCTCCCATCATGGACATCTCAAACCTATTCGTCATGATCCTACTAAATTCCTCACAAAAAGCCACATTAGTACTACCAAATATTATGTCATCGACATATATTTGGCAAACAAAGATATCATTATTAACTTTGCGAGAAAATAAAGTGGGATCGGCCTTTCCTATCTCAAATCCTTGTTTGAGTAGGAAGTCCTTTAGGCAATCGTACCAAGCTCTAGGGGCTTGTTTGAGCCCATAGAGCGCCTTGTCGAGCTTGTAGACGTGGTTGGGATACTTGGGATCTTCAAAGCCCGGTGGTTGCTCTACATACACCAACTCGGATAGGGGGCCATTAAGAAATGCACTCTTCACGTCCATTTGATATAACTTGAAATCATGATGAGCCGCATAGGCTAGAAGAATGCGAATGGATTCTAGCCTTGCCACCGGTGCATAGGTTTCCCCAAAATCCAAGCCTTCAATTTGAGTGAATCCCTGAGCCACCAACCTAGCCTTGTTCCTTGTTACCACGCCATGCTCATCTTGCTTGTTGCGGAAGACCCACTTGGTTCCAATCACATTTTGCTTGGGCCTTTCCACCAAGGACCAGACTTCATTCCGAGTGAAGTTGTTCAACTCCTCTTGCATGGCTATCATCCAATCCTCATCTTCAAGTGCCTCTTCCACCTTGCTAGGTTCCAAAGGAGAAACAAACGAGTAATGTTCACAAAAATTTGCTAAACGAGAACGTGTAGTTACCCCTCGTCGAATGCTCCCCAATATATTATCAACGGGATGATCCCGTTGAATGGATTGATGCACTCTAGGATGCGGCACTTGAGTTGGTCTTTGAATGGGATTATTATCTTCATCATCGTGGTCATGATCGAGTGAAGAATCACAGTCATGAGCTTGTGGGGAGTTGGCTTCACTTCTCTCTTCATTGTTGAGTTGAGGTTGAGCTTGCACGTTATTGGCACCATCTTGATGAGAATGACCTTGTGCATCATTTGATTTTCCATCTTGAATTTCTCTTGTCGCGGAAGCTTCACCATGCCCATTGGATGGAACATGATGAGTGGTAGGATCATGATCAACATGTACAACATGGTCTTCATCTTCTTCTTCGATGGGCTTTATCTCACCAATGGCAAGCTTCTTGATGGCTTTATGTGGGGCCTCCTCATTACCTACAATCTCAACATTGACTTGCTCTTTTTGAGAGCCGTCGGTTTCATCAAAAGTCACGTCTACCGCGATTTCAATCAAACCGGTGGTTTTGTTGAAAACACGATATCCATGTTCATTAGTAGCATAACCAAGCATGAAACCTTCATCAACCTTCGGTGCAAACTTTGAGCTTTTGGATTTCTTGTTAAGTATAAAACACTTAGATCCAAAAACTCTAAAGTAGTGCACCTTGGGCTTTTTACCGGTTAGAAGTTCGTAGGCGGTCTTGTCTCTCATCTTATGAAGATATAGGCGGTTGATAGCATGACAAGCCGTGTGTACCGCTTCCGCCCAATAGTTGACCGGAGTCTTGTATTCATCCAACATTGCTCTTGCGGCTTCTATGAGTGTTCGATTCTTCCTCTCCACAACACCATTTTGTTGTGGAGTGTATGGGACCGAGAACTCATGTTTAATTCCTTCCTCTTCAAGAAACTCTTCAATGTTGGTGTTCTTGAACTCCGTCCCATTGTCACTTCTAACTCTCTTTATCTTGACATCAAACTCATTTTGGGCTCTTCTTGCAAACTTCTTGAAGATGCCTTGTACTTCACTCTTGTCATGCAAAAAGAATACCCAAGTGAAACGAGAATAGTCATCAACAATTACGAACCCATATTTGTTACCACCAATGCTTATGTAAGCGACGGGTCCAAATATGTCCATGTGAAGCAATTCCAATGGCCTTTCGGTTGACACCACATTCTTGACGGGATGTTTAGCTCCAACTTGTTTTCCCGCTTGGCATGCGCTACAAATCCTATCTTTCTCAAAAGAAACATTTGTTAGTCCAAGGATGTGTTCGCCCTTTTGAAGTTTGGCCAAGTTCCTCATCCCAACATGGGTAAGTCGGCGATGTCATAGCCAACCCATGCTAGATTTTGCCATTAAACAAGTCTCGGGATTGACTCTATTTGATGTGAAATCAACTAGATAGAGTTTCCCTTTTAAATGACCCGTAAATGCAATAGAGGAATCCTTCCTTCTAAAGACTTCCACACCCTTATCCGTAAAGAGACAATTGTAACCCATCTCACAAAGTTGCGAAACGGATAACAAATTGTATCTCAACGAATTCACAAGTAAAACATTAGAGATAGAGTTGTCATTTGAGATAGCAATTTTACCCAAACCAAGTACTTCTCCTTTTCCATTGTCACCAAACACAATGTTTCCACTTTCATCATTACTAGATTGGAAAGATGTGAACATGTTCTTTTCTCCGGTCATATGGTTGGTGCATCCACTATCCACCACCCAACTTGTTCCACCGGAGGAGTATTCCTACAAAGACAAATCAAGCTTGTGCTTTAGGTACCCAAAGAGATTTGGGTCCTAGGGGGTTAGTCACATAAAACTTTGGCACCCAAACACTCCTCATAATCTCCTTCCTCTTAAGGGCACCAACATACTTCACCACAATCTTGCCATCCTTGCCCCAACAACACATGTAGTCACTAGCATAACACGGTGGAAAGTGGTGCTTGTGGCTTGGGGGCCTTGGATTGCTTCGTCTTGTTGCTCGTAGGTTGAGTCTTGGGAATGTAGACCTTGTTGTTGGCCTTGCAAATAAGCTCATCAAGGGCAACACCCTTGTTGAACTTCACACAAGGCACACCATTGACCATGTTCCTTCCATTTGCCTTCCCATCATACCTATTGTAGCCAAGACCTTCTTTGATAGATGGGTGCCTAAATGCCTTGTATATAGTCTTGTTGGATTGCTCTTGACACTTGCACCCATTCTTCAAGGCCATCTTCAACCTATTGATCTCCTTGTCTCTCTTCTCTAGCTCAACAAGGTTAGTAGTATATGCATTTACATCAATTTTATAGCATCTTTTACAACCATTGCTAGTGGAGACATTAGAGTCTTCGGTTGCCTTAGGAGAAGTTGAAGTGCTAGCCCAAAGTGTGCTATAGTTTTGCTCAAGATTTTGATATTTTTCTTCCAAGCGTGTAAGGCTTTCTTGAGCAATACTTTTGTCATTCTTAAGGCTAGCTATTTGATCATTAACCGAGGAATGTTCTTTAGTCAATTTCTCAATTGAGTCATTGGCTAAAGACAATTCAATGGTTAACTTCTCAACCTTCGACTTTTCCTCGACGATAGATGCTTCAAGAGCTTGGTTCTTTTCTCGCTCTTGAGTGATTATTTCCCCTTGCATCTCCAAGCATCTATCCCTCTTCTCTAATTTCTTCATTAGCATTTTTATTTTAGTGTAAGCCTTTTTACCAAATTTCTTTATCATGGTTGCTTCAAGTTGTTCTATATTCTCATCACAACTATCATACTAATCACTAGAGGAGTTGGATGGGGATAGTACCTTCTCCCCTTTTGCCATAAGGCAAGTTGGAGTGTAGTATTCGTTGTCGATGAGGTTGGAGAAAAGCCTTGGTGATGAATCTAGGTTGAGGAAGAGCTTTGGTGATGAAGCCGAGTCGGGGAGGTTCATGGTTGGTGATGAAGAGTGATGGATAGCAATGTTTGCAGCTCCTTTCTTCTTCTTCTTCTCATCATCACTTGAGTCACTATCATCATTTGACTCCCATTCGTCACCAATATGAGCTTCACCTTTCTTCTTGCCTTTGTTCTTCTTATCATAACTCTTATTTTTCTTGTCTTTGTTTTCTTCGGGACAATCGGCAATGAAGTGACCGGTTTTACCACACCTATAGCAAAACCTTTTCTTGAATCTCTTCTTACCATCTCCATAAGTATTGCGGTTGCTCTTCTTCTTCATAAATTTTCTAAGATTTCTAATCACAAATGCAACCTCGGCATCGGAATCTTCTTCTTCACTTGAGGAATCATCCTTCAATTTCTTCTTTTCTTGACAACACCCATTGCCATCATGAACATGAGTTGCTTTTAGGGTTGCACTCTTGTTGTATCCCATTGCACTAGGATTTTGACTGTGAGCATTGATTGCATCTTGATCAAGGCATTCATGATGCTTGAGCTTCGCGAGAACTTCTTGAGGTGTTATGTAATCATAGTCGGGCCTCTCCATGATCACGGATGCTAGCATATTGTTCTTTGCTCTATATGTTCTCAAAATCTTTCTAGCAACCTTGTTGTCATCCCATTCGGTGCTTCCAATAGATCTTATGCGGTTGACCAAAGTCATCATTCTATCAAACATAGCTTGAGTTGTTTCACCTTCCAAGAACACAAATCTCTCCAATTCACCATGAAGTAACTCGATGTTTCCCTTTCTCACACTCTTGTCTCCTTCAAATGAAGTCTTTAAGATTTCCCAAATGTCCTTAGCAATTTCTCTTCCATTGACTTTGTTGAATTCATCCGGGGCTAGACTTGAAACAAGCATGGCTACGGCTTGCGCATTTTGACGAAAGTTGTGTGCCTCTTCCGGAGTGATCTCTCTTTCTTCGGTGGGAAATGTCACACCAACATCAACCACTTCCCAAAGATTTGCGGCAATGAGGTGCATCTTCATTTTGTACGCCCAATCGGGATATCTTGATCCATCAAAGTGGGGTGGCTTGCCAAGGTTGACGGATGGAGTATGATGAAGTGGGGCTTTAATGAGTTGTGAATAATCAAAGTTCATGGAAGAGTACATTCCTTTTGGTTGACTATGCTCTCCGGCACCAACATCACTCGCACCATCTTGACCGTTGTCCATTTTGCCACTAGTTGCTTCTTCAAATTTCTTGCCACTTATAGCATCATCGACCTTCTTGCTCAACTCTTCTTTCAACTTACTCATCTCATCTTGCATCTTCTTCATTTCATCTTGAAAAAGCTTTGCTTGAGCTGCCATCAACTCTTTGGCTATTTCTTTAGCTAACTCTTGTGCCTTATCGGTCTCCGACATTGTTTCTTCTCACGTGGTGAAACGCAATAAGAAGACCTTGCTCCGATACCAATTGAAAGGATCTAAACAATGCCTAGAGGGGGGGTGAATAGGCGTATCTAAAAAGTTCTACACAAATCTCAAAGTCACTTATCAGCAACTGTCGGAAGTCCCGACAGTTTGAGCCAGAACTTCCGACGTGTCAGAAGTTCCAACGCAAACTGTCAGCACTTCCGACCCCTACGGGAAATGAACTACTATTACTCAAATGAACTTTGTGAGAGCGATAACTTACAACACCACTTCTCAATGGTAAGATGAAGATGTTAGGTCACTTCCTTGACACCGAGGGCTCTCCAAGTCGTAGATCGAGATCAAACCCTAAGAGGGAGGTTGAGAGAGACAAGCAAATACAAGTGATACCAAGCAAATCACACAAACAACAACAAACACGCGGGACAAAGGATTTATCCCGAGGTTCGGCAACCCCACAAAGAAGCACCTACGTCCTCGTTGTTGAGGTGACCACTTAGGTCGGAGTCTATTTCACCTCCTTGCCTCTCTCAAAGCAACCACAAAGGTCACTTGAGTTCTCCACTAAAAAACCAAGGGTAATACAAACTTCCTAAGGCTCTTCCACAAGATGGAAGCTCTTGGGCGACGCCTAGCCGGCTAGGGTTTCAAGAACCCAAGAGTAATAGACGCAAATCCAACCGGCTTGACGAAGAAATCAAGTGCTCAAGCTTGCGAGGAAGTTTTTCTCACTCAAACCACATTCCTATCACTCAAATTCGTGGGAATCGAAGTTAGGAGCAAAGGAGGGAGGAGAGAGAGCTCTTGAATGCTTGAGAGCTGTTTTGGCCGTGAGTTGGTGAGCAATGAATGAGTGAGTAACGGTTAGAATGGAGGAAACGGGTATATATACTCCAAGGCAAAAACTAACCGTTCAGATCTACGTCGGAAGTTCCGACGCAGATCTCGGGACTTCCGACGTATGAAGAAAACACTGTTCACGCGAGGTCAAAAGTCCACGGGTGCAAGTCAGTGTCGGAACTTCCGACAAACGTCGGGACTTCCGACTGTCGGAACTTCCGACGATCGTCGGGACTTCCGACGGGCACAGTCAGCAGGTCAGTAAAACCACCGATGCCGGGACTTCCGGCTTGGGTCAGGACTTCCGACTGTCGGGAGTTCCGACTCACGTCGGGACTTCCGACACCCACGGTCACCGCGCAGGCTAAGACTGGGAGTCAGCACTTCCGGCAAGAGTCACGACTTCCGACTGTCGGGAGTTCCGACTCACGTCGGGACTTCCGACATCGACAGTCACAGAAAATAATTCTATGTGCTCGTGAAGTGCTAGAGTGTCTCTCTTTTGATTTTATTAATATGCTTGAGCACTCTATCTTCCTCAGACCAACTAGGTTTTGCATCCCTCTTTATAGTGCGGCATACCTAAACTCAAGAAGCGAAAAGATAAACTTTGAAGTTCCGCTTGAGCTTGAAGCCTTCTTCAACACGACGAATTGAGGGATACCATTTCATCTTTATCAACTCTTTAATTCTTTCATGGGACTAATAGCTGCGACATATCTCATAAAGATCACATTAGTCCCTAATTTGAATGTCATCAATACACCAAAACCCACGTAGGAGGCAAATGCACTTTCAGAACATTACGTGGCCGACTTGATTGGATAATCAAGAAATGGACTCGTACATGCTAATGCTTTCCGTGATTCTGACAGGGGCCATATAGCTTAGAAAAACATGCATGCAGTTGATACGTGGCTAAAAGTTAGGCTAAATTGATTAGGAATGATTTAACTAGTTGGCTAAAAGTATCTTCCACAGTCTTTTTTAAATACACTATCTAAATCATCATTTTGAGAGTCTTTTGAATAAAAAATTATTGTTTATACTTTTTTATCCTCTAATAACTTTTCTCACAGTGTTTTTCTCTCACAATAAAACAGTATCAGTCAACTTATCAGCCTTAGAAACCATCAACTGAACAGCTATGAATTGATTTCACCACGATAAAAATTTCACCACAGAAATTGTAGCTATGAACCAATTATAGAAAATCATAGATCTAAAGTTATATCAAAAAAAATTGTACAAAAGTGTACCATATTATATGTTCACTATGTAGATCTAGAATCCAACAAAATCGAATTTTCCATTTTATGATTTTTATGTGATTTACTATAATTTTTTAAAAATTCAGCCGAAATAATAATAAAAATAAAATCACTTATAACCGGTTAGGAAGATAAAACGAACGGTTTTAAAAGCAGAGAGATGGTTTGCCTGGTTGTAGAGTTAAGAGGAAAAGCAACTTTTTCCATCTCTAAATAAGGATCCAGAGTGGACTTCATATATCAGCCCAAATAGAGTGGGCGCGAGCGGGCAAAGGCGCAAAGCGAAACATTTCTCCAGGCCCAGTCCAATTACCGAACTGCGGCTGCGGCTTCTTCTACCCAGCTCGGATATCTTTGTCGCGTCCTCTGATATCTGCGCCCACCTCACGCCGGCCAAACATGGTGATTTCTCCGAGACTTGCAGCATCGGCCGCCTCTTGGACCTCCCCTTCCTCCACTCTCCCCACCACCACGCCCACACGTCCAGGTATCCGCGGTCGGAGACGAAGCGGTTTCCACGCACCTGCCTACACGGCTTCTCGTCACCACCGCGACCGTAGCCGCCCGGCGCTCCGCTTCGCATACCCCGTACCCTCCGCCTCTGTTACGACTACCAGCTCACCGCAGCCCATCGATTCCCGATTCGACAGCGACGAGCTCGGTCAGCTGCGCCGAGAACCCAACCCGGAGGCCGCCGCTAGCTTGCTCGACCAAATGCTCCAACGAGGCAGCGCCGAACAACTCGAGCCGGAGGAGCAGGCCGCGCTCCTCCAAGCCTGCGCCGACACGCGGTCGCTGGCCTCGCTCAGGCGCGCTCATCGCCTGCTTTCGTCCAGGCCGGGCTCCGCGATCCCCGCGCCCGTCCTGCACAGGATCGCCACGCTGTACCTCAAGCTCGGCGCCCGCGGCGACGCGCGGCGAGTCCTCGAGGAGCGGCCGACGAGGCGGCCTCTGGCGAGGGAGGAGGACGCGGCGGTCCAGGCCAAGCGGCGGGAGGCGTACGCGAAGGTGCGGGAGCTCCACGCGCAGATCCGCGCGGCGGGGTACGTGCCGGACACGCGCCACGTGCTCCACGACATCGACGAGGACGCCAAGGCCCGCGCGCTCATGTACCACAGCGAGCGCCTGGCCATCGCGTTCGGCCTGGTGAGCACGCCGCCGGGGACGCCGCTCCGGGTCATGAAGAACCTACGCATCTGCGGGGACTGCCACAACGCGGTCAAGCTCATCGCCAAGGTCACCGGCCGCGAGATCGTCGTCAGGGACAACAAGCGCTTCCACCATTTCAAGGACGGCTTCTGCTCCTGCGGAGACTACTGGTGAGGAAGCCTTCTCAGCAGCTAGCACAATTGATCACACGCAGGATAAGTTCTCCATAACAAGTTTGTAAATTTGTAACACTTGTTAATGGCGAGAGAAGGATGAAAGAATTGGTTTAGCCATCTTGTAATTTGATGTGTTGGCCAGCAAGATGACTGACTTCCAAGTACAATTTGTGCGCTGCTAATACGCAATTCAATGATCTCAATGGAAAAGGACACAATGCCGCACAGGGAAAGCCCTGAAATTTTCACAAACCCAAGGAAAGAATCAAGAGAACAGAACAATGAACTCGAAGCTAGGATGTGCAATGGCTAAGAACTCAGGGGCTCTGCTCAATGCGTGGCCGGCGAGTCCGTGCCACCACCGTCCGCTGCTGCGACTGGCAGACCTGCGCCGGGAACTTGCACCCGAACCGCTTCGTCACTATCGCGCCCCACCTCCCATCCGCCGGCACGGACGGCGCTCCCCTATCCACCGGTGCCCCGCCTCGCCGGTCCATCTTGTCGATGGCTTTCCTCATGCTCGTGCACTCGCGCTCGAGCTCCTGCACGCGGTTCCGCATGCTGTCCATGTCGAGCCGCAGCATCTGGTTGCCCCGTGCCGCCACGCGCCATGTCCCGCCACCGTCGCTCTCACCGCCTTCCTCCCCTGACCCGGCGGCGCCGCCTTCGTTCGCCATGATCGTCCGTGCGATGGCCCGGCGCAGCTGGAGCTGCTCGAAGAAGAGCACCTGCACGACCGTCCGAAGCGGCAGCCGTTCGTTCTGCGCCGCGTGCGTGCAGGCCTCCAGCGTCAGCTTCCGTCCGTCCACCACGCCGCTCACCTTCTCCTTCTCTTCTTCACTCAGACCCGGATGAGCCTGCTCAGAAACCAGCCAAAACACAAGCATTCATCACTCATCAGCCCCAGCATTGTTTCACAAGCTTGCAGACAAGAAGATCACAAGAACGCGCTGCTCCCTCACCTTGAGGTAGATGTCGACAGCTCGGTAAAGGCCATCGTCGTACACGCGGGCGCCGTCCGGCAACGCCCAGGCGAGGTCGCAGAATTTGTCCGGCTTCAGGTTGGCATCTGTCGCGATCTCCCCCAAGTAGGCATCCACCAACCTCCCCACGGCCAGCATCGCTCGTCGGCTAGCCTCTCTGCCTGGCGTCTCCGCCTCGCTGCCCTCCTCTTGATTGCCCTCGCCAGCGACGTCGCGGCCTTCCAGGAAATACCGCACGATGCGCTCGATGCAGTCCACGTCGTAGAGCGTCTCCACAAGGTACGAGTAGCTCGGGATGAGCAGGTCGTCGACGGCCGCGTCGGGCAGCCGCGTGGCGATGCGCCGCTCAAGCATGTCCCGTGACGCCTCGGACGCGTGGAGGATGTTCGCCGTACGCAAGAGACCGAAGAGGACGCGCGCCGTGGTGGCGCCCACGGCCGTGCCGGTGTGGGCGCTGCTCTTGATGGTTTCCTCGGGGAGGTTGGCAATGACGGTCTCGAGAAGCGCCTTCTGCTCTCCATCCGACGAAGGCGGCGCAACGGCGGCGCCCCCACCGCCGCCGACATGCCTGCCAGTGCGCGACAGCCCTGGGATGGACCGCTTGGCGTACGCAATTAGAGCCCCCTCAATAACCTCAGGGCCGACGCCGTGCTCCTTCATGGCGGCAATGACACGGGTGAACGTGGCCAAGGACAGGCCAGCGAGGTCGTCGAACCAGGTGGCCCCGGCGGCGGCGGCGGTCTTGCGGCGCTGGCGGTCGCCTGCCCTGGCGTCGTCGGCGATGGGCCACCCGAAGAGTGCCGTGGGCGTGGACGTGGCGGCCTTGGCGGCGACGGCGTCCACGCAGTGCGACACGAGGCCGAGGTCGTCGGCGAGGGGGAGGAGGCCCTCGCAGGACTTGAGGGCGCGGATGGCGTCCCTGGGGTTCCTCAGCACGGTCTGCGATATGAAGCGGTCCGCGCGGGAGACGAGGTTGTCGTCCGAGTGGTCGTCAGACATGCCGAGGCGCTCGGCGGCGCAGCGCAGCGGCGCGGCTGTGGCCGGCGTGAGGTCGAGTTTCACGCCGTAGCAGAACTTGGCGGCCAGCTCGAACGCCTCCGCGCCGCCAGGGAACTCCGGGAGGCGGATGCGGTGCACGCCCGCCTCCTCGTCCTCCTCCAGCACCACGTCCACTTCCTCCTCCCTGATCTCCCCCGCATCCTCTTCCTGCTCTGCTCCTCTGCCTCTCCGGCTGGCCTCGCGTGACTCCTTGTTCGTGATGAGGTCGTGAAGCTTCTTGCTCCTCGACATTAACGGGAACTGCACGAAAGGCACCGGATTCAGCAAACTTTTGGGATCAAATCAAAGAGTGCCGAATTTTCCCACTTCTGACAGCTCGAGACTATGGAATGGGCCGCACCAACCAACTCACGACAGAGACATTGACAAGATTAGCATATGGAGATGGAACAGAGATTGGAACTGGGAGGCAAGATTCACTCAACCTTGTGGAGGTGGAAGGTCATGTCGCCCACCTCGATCACTACATCGCTGGGCAATCCTGTGGTGCAGAACCTGACCAGCACAGACGCGCAGATCAGAGATCACGGAACAACAAATCACCACACAGGCAAAAGGAACACGAGAGCAATTGCTTTGCTTGCCATGCTTGGCCTTTGGAGATGGCCGCCGACACCGGCGGCGGCGGCGGTTGCGGCTGCGGCTGCTCCCGAGCCATCTCCCGTGTGTTCTTTCTCCTCCCCTGCATCGTCGAACAATCCTCTCAGGAACCGCACCAGGCAGGCATTTCTTGGAAGGAACAGCAGCCTGGTGTCCGTGGGATTCAGGGAAGGGGAAGCCCGCTTCACTCGCAATAATGGTGTCCTACCAATCCCGGTGTTTTGTTTTAGGTGGGAGGAGTTCCCTAGTGGGGGAGAGATCCCAGTGGGGGAAGACGAGGACAAGATGGCGTTTAAGGGGGTGATTAGTTTCTCCTTAAAATTTTTTACCCCGTCGCATCGGATGTTTACCCATGTGTATTAAATATAGACAAAAAATAACTAATTACATAGATTACGATAAATTTACGATACGAGTTTTTTAAACCTAATTAATCTATGATTTGACAATGTCGTGCTACCGTGAACATGTACTAATGATAGATTAATTAGACTTAATAAATTTGTCACGTGGTTTCCAGGCAGAGTTATATAATTAGTTTTTTATTAGTATCCGAACACCCCTTTTGATATACTATGAAACATACGACATGATAACAACAACATAATCTTTTGTCCCAAGCAAGTTGGGGTAGGCTAGAGATGAAATCCAAAAGAGACGAGAAATAAGGAGACACATAAAAGGACATAAAGGGCACAAGACAGAAAAAGAGATCATGGTTCAGGCACGTTGATTGCCAGTCTCCAAGCACTTCTGTCCATAGCTAAATCCTTGAAGATATTCCACTCTTTAAGGTCTCTCTTAACGGACTCGTCCTAAGTTAGTTTAGGTCGACCTCTACCGCTCTTTACATTATCGGTCCGCTTTAGAATCCCACTACGCAGCGACGCCTCAGGAGGCCTCCGTTGGACATGTCCACACCATCTCAACCGATGTTGAATCAATTTCTCCTCAATTGGTGCCACCACAACCCTATCCCGAATATCATCGTTCCGGACTCTATCCCTCCTTGTGTGCCCACAACACCAACGCAACATACGCATCTCAGCTACACTCAATTGGTGGATATGTCACCTTTTTTAGGCCAACACTCAGCACTGTATAACATCGCCGGGCGAATCACCGTCCTATAGAACTTACCTTTCAGCTTTTGAGGCACCCTTTTGTCACACAGGACGCCAGAAGCTTGATGTCATTTTAACCAGCTGACTGAAATTCTATATCTAACATCTTCATCAATGTCTCCATCCTTTTGTAGCATCGACCCTAAATACCGAAAAGTATCCTTTTTGGCCACCCATTGCCCATCGAGGCTAATGTCTCCCTCCTCATGCTTAGTCGCGCTGAAATCGCACCTCATGTACTCGGTCTTAGTCCTACTAAGTCTGAACCCTTTCGACTCTAACGTGTGCCTCCATAGTTCTAACTTCCTATTAACCCCTGCCCTACTGTCGTCAGCTAGCACCACATCATCTGCAAAGAGCATACACTAAGGGATATCACCTTGTATATGTAACACCCCGGGTGTTAGTGCTAATTAATCTGCCATGTCATCATAATGCATTGCAAAGCATCCCTGTTAGGTTAACATTGTTATGCATCAACTAAAACAAGTTTACTTATCTAGGTTGAATGTGTTTCTCTGTGGTGTGATCCGAAACCGAAAACCCTAATTTCGAATGTCACCGCAAATGCTTAGTCCATGCCCTGCGTAATTTGAGGTGTGAGACTGTGTTGCACACTAGTGTCAAGTGTAGGGTATGAGCTCAAGTACAACATCTAAAATAAAGCTCCAAATTTGAGTTTGAATTTGAGTTCCAAAACTTGTCACGAGTTTTTCGATTCGAATTCGAATTCAAATCTGGGGAGAAATGTAAAAGAATTTTAAAAGCTAATTGGTCAACCAAGAGTGGCATTTGGTCAACCATATCATGTTGGTCCAAATGATGCCCTTGGGTGAGGTTTTGATCACTAAGTAATCATAAATCAAAGTAGCAACAAATTCCAATTTAAAATCCCTCCGAAAACCCTAAATTTCAAAACCCTATTTTACCCCTTTTGAAATAATTCAAAATTTAAGCAAAATTTGGGAAAAAGTTCAAAACCAAGTTTGTAGAACTTTTCAAGGGCTACAACTTTTTTGTTTTGAGTTTTCAAAGTTTTAGTTTAAAATATGGAGCAATTTTGAAAATAAACAAATTTCAGTTTTAATTCATTTTTGTCCCCAAACTAAGATTTCAAAATGGAGGCAGAATTTGAAAAAGTTTTGAACAGCAAAGTTGTAGGTCTTGTTGAGATATACAACTTTGATGTTTGGATATTTTGAAGTTTCAATATAAAATCAAAAGTAATTTCTAAATTACCAAATCTGAAAAATGTGTCCCTTTTTGAATTCAAACTCAAATTTCAAAATCCAGTGAGAATTTGAAAAAGTGTTCAATACAAAACTTGTAGAGCTTGAAATTCTAAAGATTTCATACATTGGAAGTTTTTTAAGTTATTACATGAATTTGAAAGTAATTTGAAAAACCAGTTTGAATTTCAGAGTTTGGGGGGAGCTACAGTGCTACGCCAATCACCGACGGCCACCGGCCGGTATGGGCGCCGGCCGATCGCTGCCGTGGCCGCTTCCACGGCCTTCGCGCGCGCCAGGAACACCAGCGCGACGACGAGCGTCTTCCAGAGCCGATCACAGTGCCTAGACCTATATATACGACGAGGTCACCGTGTTCTTCCTTTTTCTCCTCCGTTTAGCCGGCGAAATTCACCACCGTCACTGCACCGCCAGCCACTCCCTCTTGCAGCCAGCTTCGCCATAACCTTCCGCTTCGTCTGAGCCCACCATCACTCCATTTCGCCATCCCTAACGGCCTCTGAGGCTGCGTCTTCCCCAGCTCCGGTCGAAGCTCCGCCGCACCCACCTCGTCGTCGTCAGCCTTCTCTGGTGAGCTTCACCTAGTAGCGTCTTCACGCTTAGAACCGCCTCGGTGCCGTGGTGCTCGTGAGCCTACTAATTTGTACTCTCCTGCTCCAGCCACATCGGAACGCCCTCACCGCCACCGGCTCACCTCACTGGAGCGCCGCCGCTGCGGATTCTCCTTTTCCACCGCTTCTCCGCCTCGGCAAAGTGCGTCAGCACGTGTTGGGTGAGCTCCTGAGCATGATGCTCTCCTCAATTTAGTCGCTACCATAGCAGGGGCTGTCGTCGAGTGCGTCCGCCATCGCCGGAGTCGTGGTCGCCGTCGTCGTCGTCGACGTTGGTACTCCGGACGGCTAGAGTGGGGTAGAAGGGTACCATCGTGTTCGGGAGAGGGAGGCGCATCTGTTGGTGTAGACCGTGTCGTCGGGGAGCTCACCGTCGGCGAGCACGCCGGTGGTCAGCGCCGCTGCAGCCGGGGTTGACCCGGGCTGACGGGCAGGCCCCCCTGTCAGCGAAAGAGAGGGGAGGGAGAGAGAGCGCGGGCGGAGGCAGGCCGCTGCTGGGCCGCGCGGCTGGGCCGAGCGCGCGTGCGGGTGCGGGCGCGCGTGAGCGGGCCGTCTGGCTGGGCCGGACCGCGGGAAAAAAAGAGAATCGGCCCGAGTTCGTTTTTGTTTTCCTTTTTCAAATAAATGAATAGTGTTGTCATTTGTTTATTTCTTTAAAAATTGTGTAGAGTTCCAAAATTCATGAAAATTTTTGTGTAAGCTTCTCAATGTATAAACTATCTAGGAAAAATGTTAAATCATGAATTTGAATACTTTGGGTAGTAGAATTAATTGGTTCCATTAAAGATTAAATGCAACTTCTAGGAATTTTAATACTTAATTTAATTATCCAAAAATTATGAAATTTATTATGGCACTGTTATAAATCATTCTTAACCCATAGAAAAGTTTGAGCTTGTTTAGATAAAGTTTGATCAACTTCTATTTATGCCCTAATTATTTAAATAGAAAATGAATGTTAATTTGAGAACTTTAAGTGTTGTGTGCCCTTTTGATTGAGTGATGTCCTTAGGTCACTACCCTTTGGTGATCTTTGGCACCTTAATTTTATGATTGAGCTCGTTAGTATCTTGTTTAGATTAAAGCTGGTATCGCTAGAATCGTCGCTACTAGTTGGTAGGTTTTCTGTTTACGACTGTACCGTAAAGGGAAGTTGTACTCAAGTCGTAACTCGTAGCATGTTATCATCAAGCATCATGTTTATCATTGAGCACATGTTAAAGCATGTTATGTATTCGTGTAGTCTCCGCTTTCGAGGAAGCTGAAGTTGTCGAGCAAGCTTCCGGAGAAGAGCGATCGTCGGTGGGTTCCGGACCAGACGGTGGAGTTCTCGAGTCTGAGTCAGTCGTCATGTCAGAGCAAGGCAAGCCCCGGTGCATTTAAACCCTACCTTGAATTTTACAAACGTTTTATTATTTATATTATGTTTTATTGCATTAAGTAATTAGGAGTTGAGTGATAACCTAATTGCTGTATTATCATCCTTGATTATTGTGATATCAACCTTGATACCTGTTTTACGAAAAATGCGTAGTATACTTCGCTATGCTTAGAAGTTAAGCTTTTAAATGAAATGTTTACATAGCCATGACGGCATATTGAATGAATATTGAAATATAAGAATAACTTGAAAGATCGGGCGGGTGGTTTGGCCACTGCTAACATGCATTGGGAAAGGAGTCTCAATGTAGTGTTTCCGCCTTGTCAGTTAAGGTCCGTTCGTTGTAAGTCTGTTGTGTTCGAGACTTTGCAACTAGCCTCATGCCTTGGGTAAGCCCAAAATGTTGGTGATTCTATTATGAGAACGTCCAACCTCGCACTGGGAGTGGAGAGATGGCGGGAGTAGCGTGTACCCTCGGGGCTAGAATCGGGCCGGGTTCAAGGAGTACTGTACTCTCGGGTGGCGATGGACACGTTCTGGTTTTGGAAGATCTAAATGAGGGTTGATATATGCAGATTCGGTTCTACATATGTCGTGATGTTAGAGATCCCCAGCTGGGTATAATCGGTTCGAATCGTCGTTGCTCCTCGGTCATGGAGACTTGACCACCTGACTTGCATCGTAGTTAATAACTGAAATGGAAAGAAAGAATTAGAAGTGTTTTGATGATAATTACTTTGATCTAGATTAGGATCACCTAGAGTTGGTTAATGAACCATCAATGGTAAAAGTAAAATGTTGAAGATAAGGACTTACCTTAGTAAGCTTTTCTGTAAAAGAAAATCTTGATTCTAGATTACCCGTACCTTGATTCTCTAAAGCTAGCATGCCCTTGGAGTCTTTGTCTTAGCCGGGTAAGTCTTGTTGAGTACTCTTGTACTCAGGGTTTGTTGAACCCCTTGTTGCAGGTGCGGTTCATGAACAAGTATGCTTCGAGCCTTGTTGCATGACCATCGTGGTTGAAGAAAGCGACGACGAGTAGACTGTGTGGCCTTTGGGCAAGGCATCTCACTTGTGTGATGTAATAAAGTTACTACCGATACTTCTCTACTACTGGTTTGTAATAATGTTATATAAGGTTTAAGATTTGAAAAAAAAACTGGTTTGTAACCCTAAGTTATTGTAAGACTTCCGCTACTTTACTCTGTTGAATATTTTGAATAAACTGTTGTAATATTGCAATACTCCTGTGATTGGATCCTGTTCGGAGAAAAGTAGGCCTTTTAAGTTATGGTGAACATAAGTACGACTGTCAGAGGTCATTATGGCAATGACGTGTACTTGTGGGCCATCATAATTAGGAGGTTCTGTGACCGTATATCCCTTGTGGCCTCATCCATGACCAAAGCAAATAAATAAGGGCTCAAAGCTGACCCCTGATACAGTCCTATTTTAATTGAAAAGTCAAACATCCGACGTGATACCATAAAATTTTTTACCCTAAAACTAAACACTCCCTTACTAGTTTCCAACATGAACAATATTTTTGTTTCACAATATTTCAATCTAAACATCAGCGTAAGTCAAAATTTAGCATAGTGGAAAAAGGGTGTTTGGTTTTTTTTATTGAACCCTGTTGCGCTTGCCTCAAAAGCAAAGCACGTATCCTCCGTCATCATCACCCCTTTGTTTATCCAGCCGTCCGTCCGTACTCGCTTTTCCCCTTTGTTTAACTAACCACTGGTTTAGTACAGCCCCTCCCTAGTCTGTAAGACCGTCTCTAATGATCCTGTCATGGACGGCTATAAATCTGGTGGTGGTTGCTGCTGGACCAATTCACGCGTTTGATGTGCCCTGACCTCGCCGAATCAATGAAATTGTTCCAAACGTCTCATGCAATGCAAACCTTCGATTCAAAACAGCTGGTCTCACCGCTTGGGCCTTGTTTAGTTACTCGACTCAGGGTGGCCGATTATACATAGTGCCACCTCCAAGTACTGTATCACTTTTGTTTTTTTAATAATTGTTCAAATCTTGATTAATTAGGTTTAAAATGTTTGTCTCACAAAGTACAATAAAACAGTGCAATTAGTTTTTGATTTCATCTACATTTAATACTCTATGCATATGTCGGCATTTTGATTTAATGGGAAATCTTTTTTTTACAGTGAAATTTAGGGGTGAATTTGATACGTAAACAAGGCCTTGGGCAGAAAGCACTACCTCGTTGCAGTGACAACATCGGAGTATTAAAAAGATTCGGACACTGTCTCGATAGAGTGAACAGAAAAGTGCCACTATTTTAACTACCAAGCTCGCCGTGAGTCAGGTCAGTTAAGTACTAACAACGAGAAGAATGAAGGAATCTGGTGGTAAAAACAGTTGCAGCTAGATGAGTCATAGAAATAATAAAAACTAATCACTGAGTTACGTGAGTTGTGAGAGAGGTGTTTCTGAAATATCGTGCTAGCACTAGCTATTTGATCTCTCTCCTGGATAGCTAATGGAATTGTTCCTAAAATAGCTATTTGGGAATCATAGAGGATGTCTTATATCCACGGGAGACGACCTATTTTTTTTTCTAACTTCTTGAAACCAGCATCCATACCATATGATCCAGGCTTCCATTTTGGTCAGCTCAAGGCAGCTTTGCTCTCAAAGGCCCTGTTTAGTTGCCATGCAAACCCAAAATATTTCCTCTTCCACTCATCACATCGAATCTTTAAACACATGCATGGAGCATTAAATGTAGGTAAAAAAATAACGGCCCTGTTCGGCAGGCTGTTTTTTGACTTATAAGCCGGCTGTGGCTGATTTGCTGTGAGAGAAAAACACTGTTCCACGGCTGATAAGCCGTGCTGATAAGCTCAGCCGAACAGGGGGAACTAATTGCATAGTTTGTCTGTAAAGTTCGAGACGAATCTTTTGAGTCTAATTAATCCATAGTTGGACAAATTTTACCAAATAACAACGAAAAGTGCTACAGTAACATGCGTGGAGCATTAAATGTATGTAAAAAATAACTAATTGCATAGTTTGTCTGTAAAGTTTGAGACGAATCTTTTGAGTCTAATTAATCCATAGTTGGACAAATTTTACCAAATAACAACGAAAAATGCTACAGTAACTTTTCACCCAAACTTTCTCAACTAAACACAGCCAAAGTTTAAAAAACTTTGAACTCCCGCGGCTGCTGCTTGCTTCTGCCTGTGCTGTGCCTGCAGATGGAAATAATAAATGAGGAGGCGTGATGCGGTCATGAATGCCGGAGGTGGCGCCGTGCCGCCACTGTGACTCGCTGCCTTTCATGGTGCGGACTGCCGCCGTGCATGAGGAACCATGCATGTTTGCTGGAAGAGATCACAACTGCACAAGGCAGCAGCTCTGGAAGGTGAGCCCCAGATCTCCGTCTCTCGCCTGAAAAAAGAGGCGGCCTCTGTGCCGCCGGTGGGCGGTGGCATTGGCATGCATGTCAGGGTAGTGCGTGGGCGTGCCCTGCGGCCCCTAGAGATGGGCCTGGCCGTGCCATGGCGTGTCCACAGGACAGTAGGACACACACAAACACAAGGCACGAGAACAAAGGGCAATGGCTTCAAAAGGCTGGGGGATCACCGGGGCACTATGACAACCTTGGCTTTGGCTGCTACTGCCAAGTGGCAACAGTTCTTGCCAACCTTGGGGCATCAGGGGTGGTGTTAACTGTGCAGGGGCGGCAGGCCTTCCGTCATGACACGAACCACCGGATTTGTAGAAGGTATCTTATCTGTACTGTACGTCGCCCTGGCTGGACCTTGGCCAGCTTTCGGTGTTTTGTACTTGTACGATGTGTCCAAATTCTAAATTTTTTCGCCCTTTCTCAGTCACATCGAATTTTTGGTACATGCATAGAGCATTAAATATAGATAAAAATAACTAATTGTATAATTTGGTTGTAAATCACGAGATAAATCTTTTAAGCCTAATTAGTTAATGATTGAACACTAATTGCCAAATACAAACGAAAGTGGCTACGGTAACCAAATTCAATTTTTTCGTATCTAAACACCCCGTAGAACTTGTGGTTCATCTCATCAGGTTACAGAAATCCAAGGGGAATCTATGCCTCGTTTTAACCGGACGCAAAAGCACACGAGAGGCTTTCAGAAAAGCCTATGGGCAGTCGGGCATGACTTGCTTCAGCTTTCTCAAAAGTTTTCAAAGCGTTGGAGTACGCGAGAAAGGCTAAAGGCCAAAGGCTCATACGAACAGAAATCTCATCAGCATTGTTTTTCTCTATCCAAAATCCAAATGCTTGTAGCCTTGTACTGCTACCTTCCGAGCATTGATGGCTTTAAGCTTTCTGTCTGAATGACGATTGCGGTGAGCCGGGTGTTGGTGAATCTCACAAAGATCACCGGGTCATCTTCAGGACAGAATAGTCTGTGCCATCCTTACAAGTTACAACGACCCACAAGTCCACAACAAGCTGCTAAAGGCCAAAGGCTCATACGAACAAAATCTCATCAGCATTGTTTTTCTCTATCCAAAATCCAAATGCTTGTAGCCTTGTACTGCTACCTTCCGAGCATTGATGGCTTTAAGCTTTCTGTCTGAATGACGATTGCGGTGAGCCGGGTGTTGGTGAATCTCACAAAGATCACCGGGTCATCTTCAGGACAGAATAGTCTGTGCCATCCTTACAAGTTACAACGACCCACAAGTCCACAACAAGCTGCTAAATCTCTTCCTTTCGTTCGTGTTCCATCTCACAAAAAAAAAGGGGGGTCGGAGTAGGGCCAATCTTCCTTGAAAACAGGTAAGCAATGAGGCATTAGCGATGGCAGTTTCGGCGGATTTCAATGAAGATGCTGGAAATCTTGGCGACGCAGGATACGGGGCACCACACCAGCAGTACCTAGTGGTGCACCAGCTTTGCCAAACATTTGTGGGTCTTTTCATGCGTTTCTGGCCCTGCTCCAAGAACTGCTTTCCCCTGATCTTCATGCAATGAGTGTGCATGCATGCCTTGGTACAACTCGAGTAATATAATCTTTGCATTGACGTGATGAACTTCTTTAGATTTCGCCTTTATGCAGTTTTTTTTTCTGTCTTTGTTTGCCAAGAGTTTAGCTCCTCTAGGTCCTAGCTAGTTAGACGAATGCCTCGACGAGGGGGGTTTCAATAGGGTTTTAGTCTAAGCTTAAGCCTGTTCACAAATGAGATTGCCCCCCATGAAATTCATTCAACAAGTGGTCTTAAAGGGATCTGAGACCAAAGTCGTGCAATTTGAGCTGGCTACATTCCACACAGAGCCAAATTGCTGTTCATCTGAAGCATTGTACTACGGGAGCCGGGGACCACTATTTTTCCAGATATATATCGTCAATCAGTACCGGCGGAACACAACGACAAGCATGTAAGGAACTAGTCTTATGCCGGCAGAAAGTTTATAAGGTGAAACATTCCGCTACAGAATGTTACAGCAGTAAGTGTACATCGCAAGGGACAAAGCTGAGGAGACTAAACAAAACTATCAGCGTTCTATTAACAACTAGTATATGTTTTTCCTCTGCAAAGATGACGACAAGAAAACCGCTGTAGGCTCACATGGTGCACAAGAATTGGCTGCATTAGTGGAACGATCAGGACTAATGGCCGCATGCATTGACACGCATCACGGTTGGCTAGAGATTCAGAATTAAGACGCTGTCAAGATCTAGTCGTACTCGTACGTCTGGCAAATGTGGCCCTTGGCCTCTCACAGGACCTAAATTCCAGAAAAATAAGTGTCCCCAACCACTGCCCATCATTGGCCCCAGCAGTTCGTTTCGGCTCACTTCTTCGTGCAAGCTGGTTGGCAGGGATCAAAGACGATGGGGCCGCGACAATCAACGGGGCATGCAGAGACAAGGCAGCCCAGCTTGCATTGGCAGGATGGCACGCAAGCGTGGCAAACGGGCAACGAACAAGCGGCCAGCCGAGCCGGCGACAGAATGATCGTGCGCGGCATCGCAATCGCTGGCAGCTTTCGGCTTGCCTATGAGTCGGCGGGCCGGGCGAGCGATGCGCGCGCGCACGCGGCGTCAATCATACGTGCGCCGGGTGCCCGGGACCCCCGATCCGTTACCGCTTCTTGTTTTCGTCAGGGGACACGAACTCTAGCTGATCTGGTGATGGATTACTAGTAGAGATCGGAAAGGAAAAGAGAGGTGGAAGGAACTTGTTTAGCTGACGGTGGCCTGGCGCGGGCCTGCTCCTCCTCGGCCGCAGGCTCCGGCCGTGCTGGAGTCGCGCGGCGCACAGCCGATTTTTGGGGGCAAAGTGGGGGGATTCCGCGGGCGTGTGGGAACTGCGAATACAAAGATAAACGAGCCACTTTTATGGTGGTTATCGGGTTATCGATTGAATTTAGAAGGTTCGTGGGTTGGGTTTACTGGACCGTAAATCCCATACTTGTTTATTGGGCTTTATATATGTGGGGCTCGGTGGAATGAGTCGGCTCGGTTGGCTACTGTGTGTTTTCTTGTCCGCAAACTCTACTACGCCAATGGTTGCTCGGGGCACGCGCGGCACGTCCCTACAGCCCATGAGCCCATTATCCAATCGCTGGCGTTGGAGACAAGGAGCTTGCTAGTGTTAGGGTTTCGGGGTTAGGAGATCTACTCACAGACAACTGTGGAAGGGGGTTTGGGAGGCGACGATTGTGACATGGCGGTGGTAGCAGTCGAAACGGCGGCGGCAGGGCGGAGAGGCGGGGGCGTCGCCCGCCGAGGTAGTGGGAGACGGTGGTTGGCAAGGTTGGCGGTGGGGGCGTCATGGCGTACCGGTCGCCAGTTGCCCTGTGATTACTGGAGGGTGGGGTCGAGAGGATGGCGGTGGGAGGTGAGTTGTGCAGCGAGGCAGGAGCCGCTGGACACCGGTGATGGAAGCACAGGGGAGGGGAGGGGAAAGAACAGAGAGGTGTGTGAAGTAGAGGAGTGCGCAACATGGGAAGGAAGAAGGGTCACGTGATAATGTCGTTCCTCTCGTCCTCTTTATATATATGGGAAAAACCCATTTTAGCTCTATATAAACCATCGTTGTAAATCGATTTTTCTTCTCAAACTTTAAAAACTTGACATCCTTTCAAATCCAAGTAAAGTACTTAAAGATCGTGAAAATATACCTAGAAGCTTAAACAAATACATGTCAACTCTAGAAAAATCAAAAAAAAATATCTAGAAAAATGTAGAAATCTACCAAAATTTTTTGATCAAAGTATAAACTTGTTTAGAAACTTTTCATGAATGCAACATGCATTACTCCCTCCATTCTCTTTTATAAGGCACGTCATGACATGACATGGTTCCCAAATTACACTTTGACCATCTATTTATATTATTTTGTACTATTTATATATTTATAACTTATGATATCGGATAGTGAATTTAATTACAAAACTAACCATATGAAGTTATGTTATACTAATTAAAAATCTCCTATCAAATTATTGGTCAAAGATTTTGAAGTAATCTGAATACGTGTGCGCGCCTTAGACTTTGATGGCTATGTCTTATCTTTTTTTGTGGAAAGTTTTCAAAGCATGTTTAAACATCGATTATAATGTTTTAGGAATTTTCTAGGATTTTTATGATATTTTTACATTTTTTTCTAGATCTAAATCTATTTTTAATTTTCAAAGATATTATCACGAACCCCAAGTATTTTATTCGAATTCTTTATATCCTAATCTATCTCTAGGATTTTGTTTTCAAAATTTTTACAAGCTAGATATACTTTTTATGGTTTAACAACCTTATCAAGTCTTAAACAATTTTTTAAACTAAGAAAAAAAGACAAAACCACCTTCAAACCAGAGCAGAGAGGTAATTTGAATCGTTTTGAAAATTATTGGAGTTTGAGGAAAATTAGTCTATGATGATTGTTAGGGACACTGTGGCAGAACCGCTTAATCTAATGTCTTTCTAAGGGTACTTCTCCACTAGACACTAAGTACCCAAGAGAGAGCACTACACTATGTGATTCCGTCGAGTACACTCCCAAGTAGCCCTAGGCGTTCGGTCTGACCGAACCGATCGGTCTCGGTCTTCGGTCATTTCGAAAGTTCGGTCATCTAAAAACGGAGACCGATCGGTTAGTTTCAAAACCCAGGACCGAACAAGTTCGGTCTCGGTTAGTTCGGTTCGGTCTCGGTCATGACCGAACTAACCGAACTTCACAAAACAACTACTAAATATTATAATTTATAGCAAATTTTACCAATATTTTTTCTATTTCAAGGCAAAAATACAATACAAAATATAGATTAAACATAGTGATAAGAGTGATGGTTGATATAAACTCACTAGAATAAATATTATATCACTAATAATAGTCTAAATTATATATTATGTCAACAAAATTCAAATGTTCGGTTAATTCGGTTAGTTCGGTTACCCGAGGGTAATGACCGAACTAAGTCCGGTTAGTTCGGTTACTTCAAATTGAAGACCGAACTTGTGACCGAAATTTTCGGTCTCGGTCACTCCGGTCTCGGTCTCGGTTAGTTCGGTTCGGTCTTCGGTCTTCGGTTAATTATGCCCAGGGCTACTCCCAAGGGTACTTGTCCTCCACTAGACACTAAGTACCTAAGAGAGAGCACTATATTATGCGATTTCATCGAGCACACTACAAGGGAGAACATAAAAATCCACATTTTTACATTATGATCATAAATGAGAGAGTAAAGCTTACAACACACTTGTCATTTCGTACATCACTTTTAGTACAACATTAGAGTAATTCATTATTTGATTATAACAACGGAATATGAAATGTTATCAGAGTTGCAACAGAATGAAAATCATTTAATGTCAAGGTCAACATTATTCTGAAGAACATTTATATACATGAAATAATAACAGGTTATAAGACTTTATTTTGAAAAATATTCTCGGTGGAAGTTTTAAATAACTCTATGTCCACATACAAAGGAAATTCTCACTAAGCCCACCAGGAGGTTTCCACACACACGTCGGCTCCAAAACGCTTATCACCTGCAAAGGGGAATAAAACCCTGAGTACTCAATTGTACTCAACAAGACTTATCCAACAGGAGAAAATAAAATATTCCAAAGTTATACAAGGCTATTTGGCTTGTGGGTTCATTGCAACTATAGAAAGCATTATTAAATGTGCATCCTTATAATCAACTTTTATTATGAGTCATATTTAGTTCCTTAACTACCATTCTATATAAGCTCTATGCTATTTTCAAGCAGGTGGTAAGCAATCAGAACCATTTTACCATTCTTCCATGATCCAGTTATTCTTATGGTGCTAGACGGTAACTAAGTCATACCGTCACGTAGAAACGGTGATTCGCGAATCAATGTAGCCCAGCTGGGTATCTGAAAATCACATGTCTCATCTGTACCCCGGGCACAGACAAGATCAACCCGTTCTACTACTGTCACGGGGTCCAGGTTCCTATCCAAACTGGGACTCCAAGCCCCCAACACTGCAGACCCGACCTCAGTGTGGTGCTTAGACCTCCAACCCAATAATCCACCTATAACAGTTGGTCCGAAAAGAGCCGGAACCCATGACAAGAGAGTAACAAGTCTTCCCGCTCCCATAAGCAACTATGTGCTTGGGATAATAAGTCTGTGACCTGACTAGTGTCCAATGCAATGGACAGTCCTCAATCGACACAAGCGGGACAAATGCAACCAAAGCCCAACTCTATTGTCCAACCAAGTCTAAGTCTATCCAAACTCAGTCCCACCTGGTCTCCAATTATTATACATATTTATTCCATGTGATAGTAACATGATAATAGTAACAATAATATATTTCCTATCTCTCGCGAGTGACCAGAGCCCCGCTCTGTTGTCCAACCAACTCCAAGTCTATTCAAGCTTAGTCCCACCCGGTCTCTAATTATTATACATATTTATTCCATATGATAGTAACATGATAATAGTAACAATAATATATTTTCTATATCTCGCGAGTGACAGGTAATCACTCGCCTTCTACCAGGATCTTATAGCATAGCACACTACACGATCCTATCATACTAGTAGGACTCATAGGATAACGATATATATGCAAGTGGATTTTATTTAACTCCTTTAAACTTAATGCACAAGCTTAAAATAAAGTGCAAAATAATAGGAGTTATGCACCGGAGCTTGCCTGGGTATGATTTAACCAAAGTTAGCATTGCATCATGGTGATCCGATCATCAAGGCACTACTGCTACCTCCAGAGGACTCCACGATCCATCATCTCTCCTATTATGACATTCATGGATGCAACACAGAGACATAAGACAACGATAATTGCAACTAGGGGAACGCGATACGCTTCGTAAGCTAACGATCTAATTCTATGGTACTCGGCTACGAACCCAAGTTGTCGAATAAGATATTATTTTTCCGACAAGAATTTTAGTTACATGAACCCAAAGTGCTGCTTTATTCATTCTATCGATTTAATAGATATTTAAACCAAGGCTCATTAACCATCCTAGCAACTAATTATTTTGGAGCTACGAAAATTATAGGGAGTAGATAATAATACTAGGAGGTTATTATAAAATTTTTAGAGCTGACAATATCACCATTTTATTAAAAAAATCCTACAAGTTTATACTTTAATAATATTTTAGCATGTTAGAATATTTAAAGCGACCTTGAAATATGTTAGGGCCATGCGAACCCAATACACTAACAGATAGAGCATGATGTTGGGAATCTAATAAAATTGGTTACATAATTTTTGTACTTCTACACATTTAGATATCGAATTTGCACTCAAGACACCATAGAGGGTGTGAGTGGTTTAGGGTCGATAGCCGAACTATTAAGAGGGGAAGTCTTATCGATTATTCGACACACGGGTGCCACTAGGTGAATTCATGAAGTGCATTGCATGTAGGACCTAGTGAGCTAACTAGAAAACCTTTGAAAATGATTGAGAAAAAGCTAACACACAAGCACATGGAGATGTACACTTGATGGTGTTGGCACATTTGCAAAGGTGGCATTGGTCGCGCTGTGGTTTGCGGGTAGAGAGGGGTTTGGGTTCCTCTCTCCCTCCCGCCGAGCGTGCGAGCGCGGGATTCAGGCGATTTCGGAGAAATGAAATGCCTATTTTTCACTACGCCGGAAGTCAGAAAAGAAACGGAGGCGAACGAAGGTCACAGAGGTGACCAGACGCTGCACCGGACGCGGTCACGGTTTGACCGGATGCGTCCGGTCAGTACAGCGCAGCAGTCAGGCGCGCGGGCTAGGGTTTGCAACCGGCGCGTCCGGTCACTCGCGGGACCGGAGCGTCCGGTCGGGCACTCAGAGGAACAGTGTGTGGCGAAGGGCTGAGCGGACGCGCGGCGCGTCCGGTCACACGTGATCGGACGCGTCCGGTCGCGAAGGGAGCTTACTGGACTCCGACTGGACGCTGGCACTGTCGCGTCCGATCGTTGTGTGGAGCGCGTCCGGTCGTTGCGTCGCGGGTGCGCGGCACTGTACGTTCGGCGTGTCCGGTCGTTTGAGCGGCGCGTCCGGTCGTCGCGTTTGACCGTTGGCACGCAGTGACCGTTGGAGGATCTGCCAGTCGCAGTTGAAATTCGAGGGACACGTGGACGGCGCAGGGCGACCGGACGCGGTGAAGCGCGTCCGGTCAGTTTTGACCGGCGCGTCCGGTCGCTCGCGAAAAACGCCCAGTGAGTTGCTAACGGCTCTATTTGTTTGGGGTGCTTATAAATACGTGTTGGCCGGCCCTTGGGGAGGTCTCTTGGCATTTCTAACACTCTTGTGCATCCTTTGAGCTAAAGTCTCTCCTCCTACTCATCTCTCTTGCTTGATTGCAAATCAAAAGTGAGATTGAGTGATCCCAAAGTGCATTGCATAGCATGAGGGCATCTAGTGGCACTTGTGGGTGGTTTAGCCGGTGGATTTCTTGTTACTCTTGGAGAGTACCGCTCCTAGCCGGCTTAGAGATTGTTGGAGGCGTTGGCAAGAGAAGGTGTTTGTTCTTGGCCACCTCCGGTTGATTGTGAGAGGTTCTTGTGCTTTCCTCGGCGGGACGCCAAAAACAACTATAGTGGAATGCGCGTGTCATTGAGTTACCTCACTTGAGAGTGGTGTCTTACGGTGCCTTGCGGGGCGTGCCTTGAGGGGCAAGTGACTTGAGGGTCACATCGGGAAACCATCTAAGTGTTGGTCGACACAACCGGTGACGTAGCTTGTCGGTGCACAAGTGAACACCGGGTGAATAAAAATATTATGTCTCTTGTCTCCCGGTGATTGGTCTTCACATTGTGTTGTTATCAATATTGATTGATTGTATATCATCTTGGTGATTGGCAACATTTTTACTCCACCGTCGGTATAAGAATCACAATCCTCTCTCTTGTATTTACTTTTACTAGATTATCTTGTGTAGCTCTAGTGGTAGCTTTGCTAGTAGTGTTGTTAGCTTGCTCTCTAGTGTTTTATTAGTGACATAGTTCTTGTGTGAACTAGAGATCATAATCTACTAGACTTGTGGATAGGAGGCTTGCATCACAACCTTTGGCTAAGCAAAACTCGCTTTACACCGTTTGTTATTCTAACAAGTTTGCTTAGTGGTTTTTATAGACTTTTTTATAGGCTATTCACCCCCCTCTAGCCATCTAGAACCTTACAGAGGTGGAGTAGCATGTGTCTAGGCATAGTATTAAGTTTGATCTTGAGATGAATTGAAACACATATGTGATTGTTGAATAAATCTCTAAACCACAAATCATCAAGATAAATATACAACAAACTGTACATATTTGTTATCTATACCTAATACTAAAGAGGAAAAATTTCTGCCACGTCTAAATTTTCGTCGAGCCTAATCACCGTGGTTGTGTCTGTGTCTTTTTATTTTCTGTTTCCGTCTCTGTTCTTTCTCCCGCTGCTTTCTCTTTTTTTCCCCTCCTCTCACTCATAGGTTAGGTTCTATATGTGAGGTCTCAGGAAAAGTGCTGCCCCTCCTCCCGGTGATTCAAGTGAATCTTTTTTGTTGCAGTGCTGCCCTTTTTATGTTTTATTTTTTGTTTTTAAATTTCTTGATGAAATAACATTGTTTTTTCTTATAAAAGACAAAAAAATACACTATTGCGGGTCTTTAAAATTTTGACCCTTACTTAATAAACGAATATTTTTATTGCTAATTTGTTTATTTTAATTAAGAATAAATAATAATAATTATTATTATTACATGAATTAGCTGATGGCTTAACTAATCAAACCGTAAACTAAACTCTTGAGCAGTTTGTCGCGTAATCTAATCAAAACAAATATTTCTCCAAGTTGTCCACACATAGCAGTGCAAATCTCTAAGCTATCAGCATATATCAATGCAACTTTCAACAAGGGGTGACATGTGGAAACCGAGACACAACGATGACTAACCACTTGCCGATTTTAATAAGATATTAAATTACATATTTTTATGGATCCTTAAAAGAAGTCACAGAACTTGATCTCTAACTCAACACATGGATATTATGAAAACTAAATTTATGATTCATTTATGAGTAAATATTTTGTGCCTTACAATAAAAGAACAAAATCTATCAAGGTTGTATTTTAATTCATACAGAACTCATAGGACATTATCATATTCGTGCCAATATTAATTTATATTAAGGACACCTTGTCATCAAAAAAACTTTTCAATTTTATAGAAAGACAAATAAATAAATAGATAGATACATAACATTGCGATCCTTGTTTCCATTGACGAGCTCATTTGTTTACGATTGTTGCACCAAGCAGTCACAAAACATCAAAAGTAGCAACAAGATGAAGCGAATAGGTCAAATATTTGATAATTTTTTCACCCATTGCAACGCACAGACATGTTTGCTAGCTAATAATACTATAGGAGAAAAGAAACCTTTTTTCCTTTGAAAAGAAGGATCGGTACGGTGGTTCTATTGGGCCGAACATATCACCCCTATTGGACCGATTGCTTGCTGTTCGTGCGGTATGTTATGCACCGACTGGGTTGCTGCTTCGCTGCCTTACGTGTTGGGCTTTTCGAAAGCCCAGAATAGCCCAGACCCCATGCATCGCACAATTCCGGGCGGCGTGGCGCCACGCTGGCCACCCACATCATCCTTCCCCAGTTCTCCTCCGGGTTGTTTGACTCTGCTGCGAGCCGCGAGGCAAAGCTGCAAAATCTAGGAGAGTGAAGAAATGGCGAGCGTGACCTCCTCGAGCTGTTCCGGTCTTCTCCTCCCGCCAAGCTTCGCCGGAGTCCGACGCTCCTCCCGTCCATCCTCTTCGCTCCGCCTGCGGCCGCGGTGGGGCCTGCGCCGGCCGAGGACCCTCGCTTGCGTCGCGCCGCCGGACTCCGCGGAGCCACAGACGGTGCGTTTTCATAGCACACCAAGGATCCGTGTACCTGAAGTTCCCGTGTTTTCATTTCCCTGCACGCGAAATGAACTCGTGGACAGAGGCGGAGCTCCCTACCGCCGGTGGGAAGCCCCTAGTACCCCTCTCTTCTTCCTCAGGTGCAATGGTCGAGCGGCGGCATCGCGTGAAGCAGAGGGGCGGCGCGGCTGTAAACCTGTTATTAGGAGAGAGCCCAGGGCGCGCTAGCGAAAGCCAAAGGCCCAACATGAGAGAGCCCATCAGCCATCGGGACTGTCCACCGCATCACGACTCACCGCCCGGCCCTTGCTCTCGATTCTCTATCCCCAATTCCTCGTTCCTTCCCCCGACGCCTGAATCCGCGAGCTCCAACAGCCGACGAGCGACGGCGACCCCCGTCAGTCCGTCTCCGCGCTACCGCCTCGCATCAGGCTGCAGCCGCTCGCCCGCGCCGTCCCTAGCACGCTGCAGCCCACCGGAGCACCTTGCTGTCGCCGCCGGCACCCCTTGGCCTTGCTGCCAGCTGCCAGCTGCCAGCTGATGGCGGGCGGCGCTCCTTGCTGGCTTGCTGCCATCTGCTGCTGTCGCGTCTTACCTGCCTCAGTGGTTCAGCGCAGGGGTAGGACAGCAGGATATGGAGGACATGGCAGGGGATGGTGGTGGCGAGCAGGTGTGCGGCGCTGAAGATTAGTTCTTTAATACGGAGTAGTAGACTACTGTCTCATTGTTAATTTATTAATTTATTATCACATATAATCATATATGATATATTACACGCTAACCCATTCGTTCTTCAGATTTACAAGGTTTTTTAGCTCTTGGATAGTTGCATTTTGGACTATTTTTTAGTTGATGTTGGTCTTTTTTTTCTCTCGAAAAAGTTGTTGATGGTCGAATTAATGGATTATATTAAGGTGGTATTTTCTGCTATCTTCTAATGAGATATACCATCTTCAAATCAATCTTTAAGTTTATTACATATTAGATATTCATGTGTGTCCATAAGATGTCAATCTTTAAGTTTCAGAGTAATCCAAGCAAAATCCAAGGCACAAACAAGTTGCTGGAATTTTGTAGTCTTGAGTCAATACTCTTGCTAGGTTGTACGCCAATCACCCAATGAGAAGTGTGGAGTGACGTAGTTTTTTACTTCCACAGGATGAGCAAGCTGTGAAAGCTGAGTCTACCGAAGAAGAGGCTCGGACTAGTACACCCCAGGATGCTGGGCTTCCAGCTCTCCCAAATAAGGATCTCAACAGAAGGGTAGCACTACTGTCAACTCTTGGGGCGGTGGCTCTCTTTGCATCCCAGAGGCTCAATCTTAGCGAGGCATCTCTTAAAGATCTTGCAGCCAATGCGGTGCCATATGAAGAGGTCAGCATTTTTGTCCTTGATGTGGATTGTGTGCCTGGTGAAAATACTAGAGTCGATATACTTGAACTAATACTATGCTTTGTGTTTATTTAGTTAATTGGTTGGTTTCCAAAAACAAAAGTAGTTGGTTGGTATTTACAAGTTGTATCATTCTGACTGGAAAGGAATAATTTCAGTAGACAAAACAATATATTTTTCTTCTTTTCCATGCATCTTTGGTTTCTTCAAGTCGTATTGGTATTCTTTGCTAAATACACGGTTAATCTAGCTCCTGTCACGATGTTACTAACATTCTTCAGATTAATCTGTTCCACTCTGTTCACTATGTTGAATTGATTTTGACCAAAACCCTCCTAAGCTGGAATCACATTGTTTTGTAGATGTTTTTCTTCGCCATAAATGCTTATGAAACTTAACCCGATAAATTCATCTGCAGGCTCTTTCAAATGGCAAGCCCACTGTTGTTGAGTTTTATGCAGACTGGTGCGAAGTCTGCAGAGAATTAGCTCCAGATATCTACAAAGTTGAACAGCAATACAAGTAATATGTTTTCGCACCACTTTTCACATTTCTGCACTTTAAACCTTGATTGGGAATAACAGTGTTTTATTTCATAGAATCAATGCTTGTCCATGCTTTATTATGTTGCCTATCCTATTAACCACACTCGATTGGACCTTGTTATGGGTGTGACAGCCAGGATACAAGTTGCTGCACGGCTGGCACAGCCAGCCCCCATCAGTTAAGGCCTTAAGCAAGTTAGATAAGATAGGATTATAGTCAGTTTGTTAGATCTATTGTTAGGAAGTTAAGTGTTCGTTTTGTGCTAGGTATGGCTATGAAGGCTGGTCACTACTGTTTCATGCAATCAATCAATCAAGCAAGCAAGAAGAATTAATACAAGTCTCCCCAAGAGTCATAACCACCAAGCTAGCAGCTGATGCTGCCCAGCTGTGTCCTGGTGGTGTTTATCCCTTATGATCCTATAGGATAAGAACAAACCTTATAGCTGGACTGCCATATATGGAAATTAGTTCTGTGTGGATAGGTATTCCTCACTTGATCATTCAAAGCATACACAATCACATAGCTTAATTATTGTAATTTCTTCTTATAATTAAACTGGATAAACGGCAAATATAGAAGTTCTGTTTACAAAGTGTTTCACACTTTCGCCATGTTTCCATGTTCAATGGCGCAATGATTATATCCAACATCAAAACAAAATTATTGACCAAGATCATCTTTGAATTTGCTGTCTTTATTTATCGGATTCTCACCAAAGCTATTTACACATCTCGAGCGTTCTTTCCAGGGACCGTGTCAATTTTGTAATGCTGAATGTTGACAATACAAAGTGGGAACAAGAGCTTGATGAGTTCGGGGTGGAAGGCATTCCTCACTTTGCCTTTCTAGATAAGGAAGGAAATGAGGAAGGCAATGTTGTTGGGAGACTTCCAAAACAGTATTTTCTTGAGAACGTGGTTGCACTTGCTTCTGGTGATCCCAACATACCTCATGCACGAGTGGTCGGTCAGTTCTCGAGTGCTGAATCTAGGAAAGCTCATCAAGTTCCTGATCCCAGAAGTCATGGCTAGTAGTTGTTGTCTATGTGAGCAGCAGTAATTCTAGTTGTAATGTCAAGACCATTTGACAAGTAAGCCTTTCTTTCTCTTAATCTCTTTAACAAGTCATTAAGTACGTCTGTCATGCAATTTTTTTGGAATAAAATAGCCCAGTTAATTTTAAAAAATGCCTCGACTGTGTACTTCTTTCAGGCCTGTTCAAGATTTTATATCTTTATTAACAAGATACTATAGTAGGTTACCACAAGTTTACAACCTGTGGATTTCTTTTTGCACATTGAAATGGGCTTCCTGCCAACAAAAAGAAAACATTGGACCTTTTTTGAAGGAAAGTTTTTGAACCAAACTATGAAGCTAATTTAAAATTGCCTTATATAATATGAAATAAATGAATCACAGCAAGTGGAATTGACACTTCATGATTGTGACCTATACCAATCTTTATAACTCGCAACCTTGTTTTCGCAGGAGGAGATGCTAGGCTATACTATAATGTACTGTAGCATTCAGTCTCGGTACCGAACATGCGGGCGCTGGAAAGAGGTGGTACATTCCACAAATCACAGAAGAAAAGACGCAATCATCTTTGGGATGGTGATATGCTGTGCATGTGCCTGTGGATTCGTGTTCCATGATTTGTCAGTGATACTGAAACGGCTGCATGTTGTACGGCAAATGCAGAGATACTGTTGTACATGTTTTAAAAACAGTAGGGGGTGTGGATCATGAAAGAAGCTCGCTTTTTATTCGTTCCTCGTGTAACACATGTTTACGCTGCCTTTTCAAGAATTCAAATTGAAAAGGAAAGAGCCGTTCCATCATGATCGCCAGGTCATCTCTTTTTGTGCAATCAGGTTGTCTGCCACTCCGTTGCCCGGCGACATTTTTGCGTACTTTTTTTTATTAGGAAGAAAGAATCATATTGATTCAAATCATTAATCGAGTTGATAAAATAGTTGTGAGCCCATTTCCAACCTCCATAAATATACACAGTCCAAACAAATGAAAAAAAGCCCGGTGTTCTAATGATTTTCAATTATAAGGCTAGATCGTCGTTATATGCCCAGGAGAAGAGAACATCCTGACCATTTGCGATTTTTTAATGGCTGATGATTGAGCACCGTACCAGGGCGATCTGACTTGTCCATGTAGAACGAAGAAACGGGCCGGAACAGATGGAGATGGCTGCCGAGTATATGTACGTAATACATTAATCTTCCCTAAGAAATAAGTGTAGTACTATTAATCTCTTAATATCGAATCCACAGGGGAAACCGCGGGCGGGCAGCGTGGCCACGTTGCCGGCCGTTCTCGACCGTCGGATCGGGCAGCGTGGCCACGTTGCCGGCCGTTCTCGATCGTCGGATCGGGCGCACGGACGCCCTAGATCGGGCGAGTCCTGGTCATTTTGCAAAAAAAGTCATCGATATTTAATGAAATCAACCTGCAGTCCGGCCTCCTCTCTCAGATATTTTTGCGAAAAACCCAAAAAATTTCCCAAATCAACCCGCAGTCCAACCTCCACGGTTCTGAAAAATTTGCAAAGAAACCCTTAAGTTTTCGACGAATTAACCCGCCATACTGGTCCTCTCTCAAGATTTTTCTCGAAAAACCCTCGGATTTTAATTTAAACTAAACTGCAACCCGTTCCATCCGTTTCTTTTACATGAGCAACAATATACGTACAATTTGAGTACAAAAACGCGTTCAAATCAAAAGTTGTTCAATATAAAATTTTATCAAAAATTCAAAAACTACAACTTTATTATAGAGCAAATTTTAAAATTCAAAACGCTTTCGCAATGCGTTTGCATAAATGTTTACATGCGATCCGTTGTACCTACAATTTGGACACCGAAACGTTTTAAAATTAAAAAATGTTCAATATGAAAGTTGTTCAGAATTTCAAAATCTACAACTTAGGATCCATTGTACTTGCGGTTCGGACACCGAAACATCTTTACGCCAAAAAAGTTTTGAATACAAAAAATTGCTTAAAATTTCAAAACCTAAAGCTTTGCTATACAACAAAAATTTAAATTCAAAGTGTTTTATACTGGCGAGAATATTACGACAACTGCCCATGAAAATAAGTCTCCATTGGCACTTCACACCGATGCATTCCAACCAAATCCGCACCGAATCAAATACGGATAACACTATTTACCATATTTAAATTCGAATTCTAATATGAATACATATATTATCGGAAATGAATACAAAACGAATTTCTCTAATTCAGATATCTACTGGGTTTTGACAATAACATATATCCATTTCTATATCAATAGTTTTAGTACAGCGAAATCATTATGTATGCAAAGAACATAATCATAGAACCCATGTAAATAACAAAACCTAATAAAATAACATATATACGTCCTGGTCCTCTCATGATTTTTTTAACTCTCGGATTTTAATTTAAACCAAACCACAGTCCGTTCCATCTGTTTCTTTTACACTAGCAACATTACGTACAATTAGAGCACCAAAACGCGTTCAAATAAAAATTGTTTAATATAAAATTTGATCAAAAATTCAAAAACTACAATTTTATTATAGAGCATTTTTAAAAAATTCAAAACTCATTCGCAATGTGTTTGCATAAATGTTTACATGCGATCCGTTGTACCCATAATTTGGACACCGAAACGTTTTCAAATAAAAAAGTGTTCAATACAAAAGTTGTTCAGAATTTCAAAACCTACAACTTTATTATAGAGTAAAATTCTAAATTCAAAGCGCTTTTACAATTCATTCGCATAAATATTTACATAGCATCCATTATACGTGCCTTCGGACACCAAAACGTCTTTACGCCAAAAAAGTTTTAAATATAAAAAAGTTGCTCAAAATTTCAAAACCAAAAATTTTGCTACACAACAAAAATTTAAATTCAAAACATTTTATACTAGCAAGACTCAGAGTCAAAAACTAGGAGAGGTAACAACGGTGGCCACGAGAGGCTGGCCCAGTAGCCGCGCTGTCTTTCTAGTCTGTTATATTGGTCCTGTTCGGCAGGCTGTTTTTTTGGCTTATAAACCGGCTGTGGCTGATTTGCTGTGAGAGAAAAATACTGTTCCACGGCTGATAAGCCGTGCTGATAAGCTCAGCCGAACAGGGGGATTATTCTACAGGCAAAGTCGCGGGCGGCTCGTGCGATCCAGACTCTAGTGGGGCAGAGGGAACGAACGACTCCACGTTGCTGGTGGAACGTTGACCGCGCGGTCAAGTCAGCCACCGGATCGGAGCCGCGGTGCGAGGGCGTGGTCAGAGTCAAACCGGAGCAGGAGGGTGTGATCTCGCTGCGTAGCCGAGTCGAGGCGCTTCTCCGGCCAAATGAGGGACGCCGGGACGCGGAGAGAGCAGGTGGAAAGGATCAAAGGGGCCGGCACTCGGCAGTGCGCCGACCCGTGCGCGTGGACGGTGGCGGTGGCGCATCTCCGGTTCGGTTCCCCACCGGGAAGAAGGAAAAAGAAAAAAACATAGGAACGCGTCGTGCGTGCCCACTCGCCCCTGCCCTGCAGCGAGTTAGGCATGGGGAGCCCAGCCTACTGTGACAGACAGGAGCCCGCCCGCCGGGAGCGTTACTTTCAGTCAAGTCACCAGGCGCAGAGCAGTGTTTCCAATCATCTCAGACGTTACGATCATGGGTCACTCATGGCCGGCTTCTTATCGTTGGGCCCAGTGACTGGCAGAAAGCAGGAGTATAGACGGTGATCGGTGGAGGTGCGCGTGCAAAAATGTCATCGCTCGCCGGCCAGACAACGGCATGTCGATACTTGAAATGCTCTGCCACCGGATTGCCGCAACCTGACCTGCCGACCACAGCAACCACCGAGCGAACAGCCCGAGCCTCCCCTGTACCCTCAAATCGTTTCTCCAGTGTCGCCGAAGCTCTGGTTTCTGCAGTGATCTCACGCGGCACAGATCCGCAGCCGACCGGGACGCCGATTCCTCCGCGCAGCGTGACGTCCCCCCTACCGCAGGGCGCAGGCCATCCTCGGTGGGTGGGCACCGCGCGCGCCCGTGGGTCCGTGACGCGGGGAAGTTGGAAAAACCGTGACCTCAGGTCTGACGTTGAAACGGTGTGCCATGTGGCCTCATGCATCATCTCGTCCACGCGCGGCGGCGCTGATCTGATCACTCACAAGGAGTCCTTTTTCTTTCATGGTGCAGACGACACACAGGCATGATAAAGTGCAGCCAGTGGCAATATCTGTAACTATTGCCAACATATGTGGAGAGGAAGAACATGAATCGCTACGACACTTATCCATCCGTTTTAATCACCTAGCAATTCTATAAGTCATTAAACTGTGAACGGAGAGAGTGCTTATGACAATTGGTTCAAAACTTGAGCATGAATTTTCCTCACCGAGCAATTCTATCTCCACAAAGATAAAGATTTTCCTCTCTGGCCCTTAACTTTTTGGCATGTCACTGGAAAATCATACTCCCTCAAATAGAGATTATTTCTAGGCTAAACATTTGTCCATGAATAAATCAACTTGTAGCCGTCACCAACCATCAAACTCATATATTTTCTCGGAGTTTGCAGAGGTCACTGTACTCATTTAATTCTTACTAGACATCATGCTCCAATGATTGATACAGTGGGTGCAACAATATTTAATATATTATTGAAAATACAACATATTGCTCCAACTTCTTGGTAAGTGAGTTAAGAAGCTTTATAAAGGGTGGTAATGTATTTTTTTCTTGTTCACTAATCTATTCTAAACTTGACAGGAATCTATTCTTTCAGAAATAGAGAGAGTACATAGCACTCATTTAATATGAATTTACTCTACGGTTATAAATGGCCCTGTTCGCTTGAGCTTATCAGCCAGCCATTCAGCAGTATTTTTCTTTCGCAACAAATCTGCATCAGCGGCCACAGAAACCATCAGTCGAACAAGGCCAATATTTGTTGCATTGACTTTGACTCGTCTTAAATGCCGTACTTCTGACCATTAGTTTCTTCTAGAATATATATTCTTGAAACCTTTGAAATATGAGGTCATTCTTCACTAGAGTTTCAATCTTATCAAATAACATGCCACATAGGCAAATTTGGTGACATTGCATGAAATTTATGAGGACAAAGAAGAGTTGGGTTTCATCGGGACAAAACTTGGAGTATACAGTCACCAAGGCTATGAAACTAGACTGAAACTTCATTGAGAGCAATTTGTTTCGTCTTTAAGCCTTTTCTCTCTGCATCATGAAACTAATAAATGATTTTGGCTATTGTATGAATCTGTGAAATAAAATGGTACATTGAAAGAGGTTGTTTCATTTATCAACCTAAACATCTAAAAATGATGTGGCATTATTGGAAATCATGTAACGAAACTCTCCATTAAGACTGCCCAAAGAGGTTTTACGAGTATTTTAAATACATATCAACGTATATACTCTTTTTTTTATCAAATATGCATAAGATCTGTGTATCATTATATTAAGGCAGTAAGCATCCTTTTTACGACACATTGCCACAGCGAACGCACCCATACATCGACCCATATACCTCACCACGTACTTTCTGATGATATAACACTAAATACTCCAAAAGTACGGATGTCTATAGTTTAAAAAAGGTTTTGACCAAATCTTACAATAACGAAATCGGCACCAAGACATCCAGCTTATTATCCTGCCACGTATCCCGCTCTTGAGAAGGCCACGTTCACAGGGTTCGAGAGCCTTTCGTTTACCCCTTCATCTCGACGCCTGAAGCACTGATCTGCGCGGACGCTGTCTTCCTCGCGTCGTCTTCTCTTTCCTCCATGCTCTGCCGGCGAACCGAGCTCAAACCCGCGCCAAGCCCGGAGCTCTGTCCCCCTCTCCACATCTCTTTGCTTGGCGCTCTCAAGGCCGCCCACGCCACCGTCATCTTGCGCCGTGCCCTCTCCTCTTCCACCGGCGACCCCGCATCTCCTGTGCCGAAGCAGAGTCCATGGCTAGCTTCTAACATACCTCCCTCACCCTCCCCGGCTACTCAAATGCGTTCGTGGACTTTGAAATCAAGCTCTCCCCAATGGCCCAATCCCGTCCATACAAGTTCACTCCAAGAATGAGTGCTTTTATAATTTATATACTTCATGGCTACAATATTGCAATCATTATGAGGCTCCTGCAGGCTAAACAAGTAGTATATAGTCTTTATCGTACAAAAAAAACCAATCAAATTTTAGAGCACAAGACTATTTTAAACTTTTGGTAGCTTAAATGTCGTAATGTCAAATAACACTAATAATTAAATGGGCTAGATAATGACAACCTGAACCAGGTATATGTAGCAACAGTCACCTAAAATAAAATTTTGAGGAATTGTCATAGACAGCATATTACGTGTTTCATCTTCTTTTATACTTATATCAATACAGAGCCCAAGATATGACAGCAACCTTCTTCGGCTACACACAAAATAAAAAAAGATAAAATATAAGACACAGGCAAATATATTTGCAAAAAAAAAAATGCTGCAAAGAATCAACTATAATAATACATATATATGTCACATATGTTCTCCTGTAATATTAGAGTATATAACAGAGCGCAATAGGTTCAGCTACTGGCAGGATCACGGCTGCGCCGGCGCGGCAACGCCGCGCCCCGGTTTCTAGTATTTTTCTAAACTTCTTTTGAAGGGAGAGAGTAGCATTCATCAGTGCATCATGAATAAACCTATTAAAGTATTCCACGTTTTGCAACCCATTTCACCACGTGCATTGGTGCCGCCCGGGAGGTCCCCGGTGACCGTGAAGGCGCCCGGGATCACGAATCCATAACGCGCCACCAGCACACCACCGGCCGGCCGCACTTCGCTACCGGATCACCGCCGGAAATGGCACACGTTTCTCACCCTGACGCGCTCAGCCGACGGACAACTGCCTTCTGGCTCCACTCCTCCCAACCCAACCCAACCCAACCCAAGCCCTTTAAAACGCCGCACCCAAGGCTCAGTACTGAGCACTGACACGGTCGCCTTATTATAACCACATCGGCTGGCGCCACTCCACACGGCACTCGCTGTCTGTGGTCGTAGCACCGCCCCAGTCTTCGGCGCCGGTCCGCGAGCAGATCAAGAGATGGCCACGGCGACTTACCTCTCCTTCCCGGCGGCGCCGTCCTCGTGCGCCCGCCTGCGGCGGCAGACGACCAGGGCGACCGCGTCGGCGACGGACCGTCCGCGCGAGGTGGTGTCCCCGAAGCGCCGGCTCCCGCTGCGGAAGGTGCCGGGCGACTACGGCCCGCCGGTGCTGGGCGCGATCCGCGACCGGTTCGAGTACTTCTACGGGCCGGGCGGCCGCGACGGGTTCTTCACCTCCCGCGTGCGCGCGCACGGCTCCACCGTGGTTCGGCTAAACATGCCGCCGGGCCCCTTCGTGGCGCGCGACCCGCGCGTGGTGGCGCTCCTCGACGCCGCCTCCTTCCCGGTGCTCTTCGACACCTCGCTCGTGGACAAGACGGACCTGTTCACGGGCACCTTCATGCCCTCCACCGACCTCACCGGCGGCTACCGCGTGCTCTCGTACCTCGACCCCAGCGAGCCCAACCACGGGCCGCTCAAGACGCTCCTCTTCTACCTCCTGTCGCACCGCCGGCAGCACGTGATCCCCAAGTTCCGCGAGGTGTACGGCGAACTCTTCGGTGTCATGGAGAACGAGCTGGCCAGGGTCGGCAAGGCCGACTTCGGCCACCACAACGACGCCGCCGCCTTCTCCTTCCTGTGCCAGGCGCTGCTGGGGCGCGACCCCGCCGAGTCGGCGCTCCAGGGCGACGGGCCCAAGCTGATCACCAAGTGGGTGCTGTTCCAGCTCAGCCCGCTGCTCAGCCTGGGTCTGCCCAAGCACGTCGAGGACTCCCTGCTCCACTCGTTCCGCCTCCCGCCGGCGCTGGTCAAGAAGGACTACGACCGGCTGGCCGACTTCTTCCGCGACGCGGCCAGGAGCGTGATCGACGAGGGCGAGCGCCTCGGCATTGCGCGGGAGGAGGCGGTGCACAACATCCTCTTCGCCATGTGCTTCAACTCCTTCGGCGGCATGAAGATCCTGTTCCCGTCGCTCGTCAAGTGGCTGGGCCGCGCCGGCGCGCGCACGCACGGGCGGCTGGCAACGGAGGTGCGCGACGCCGTGCGCGCGCACGGCGGCGAGGTGACCATGAAGGCGCTGGCCGAGATGCCGCTGGTGAAGTCGGCCGTGTACGAGGCGCTGCGGATCGAGCCCCCCGTGGCGATGCAGTACGGGCGCGCCAAGCGGGACATGGTGGTGGAGAGCCACGACTACGGCTTCGAGGTGCGCGAGGGGGAGATGCTCTTCGGCTACCAGCCCATGGCCACCAAGGACCCGCGCGTCTTCGCGCGCGCCGAGGAGTACGTGCCCGACAGGTTCCTCGGCGAGGATGGCGCGCACCTGCTTCGCCACGTCGTCTGGTCCAACGGGCCCGAGACGGCGTCGCCCACGCTGCAGGACAAGCAGTGCGCCGGCAAGGACTTCGTCGTGCTCATCGCGCGCCTCCTCGTCGCCGAGCTCTTCCTCCGCTACGACTCCTTCGACGTCCAGGTCGGCGCCTCCGCGCTGGGGTCGTCGGTGACCATCACCTCGCTCAAGAAAGCCACCTTCTGAGCTCTGGTCGACCACCTGTCGAAGTCGCTGGAGGCGGGCACGTGCACTTTTTTTTTTTACCGTAGTCCGTAGAATATACTGCGTCGTCCTTGTCTGTCCCCCATCCCTCTCAATACTTTTTTCTAGTGCTGTGCTACTGTGTGATTTCGTCAGGTATAACAAAATGTCTATTCTTAGTAAAAATGAGAGACCATTTTTCCCAGGGACCTTCGGTATCTGGAGATTTGATGTTAGAAAAATTGCTCGCGATCTGAGGGAGACATGAACCTAGTGTTCATTCATGTTGCTTATCCATGACGGATCCATCTAATGTAAAATGGACTGAGATATGAAGTAGGTGGACAGTGATGGCAAAGTACAATGTTCATCGCCTGCTATTAATCAGGCGGATGGGCCTGCAAATTATTGGGAGTAGATTAACGCCGAACCTACCTACACTTCATTTTCTTGGGGTCCATGGAGTGGATTAGTTGTTGCATTATCAAGTCATTAGCCTGATGGTAGCTAACCATTATTGCTTCAAGCCTTCTGTGACTGTTTATTGTATTGACAATGGCCACAAAAGCTGGTTTCTGAAAGCAGACTGGTTGGGATCGTAAACCTTGCTTATCACTTGCTTGTAGCACCATTTTCCAGTTGATTTCTCCTGATTATGCACTAATAATGTACAGAAGAAACGGGATGAACACCTGAAAAGTGATGAACTGACGTTGGTCAATGGTCCTTGATTTCAGCAATTTAAAGAATCTTGCCTTTCTTCCTTTTTGACCCACTCTTGCCTTTCTTCCTTGGAAATGGAATACACAAAATTTAAATGTTACATGGATTAAGCGCCGAAAAATGTTCGATTTCCGCGAGATTGGGAAAAAAGGTTCCTGCACTTAAAATAAGGCATACTGTAGGGCGTTCATGCGATCTCGAGCTTTCCTCGATAGGGCAGGGCAGCTTTGCCGCCCGGCCACCCCTTGAAATAGGAGCAACCGACCGGCCACCCCTTGAAATAGGAGCAAGCGGCCATGTAACAGGGCATGGAGAACTCCAGCTTCTAGTCACATATATGTACAGGGCTTATAAGCGTAATGATTCCATACCATACCTTCGGGGAGCCAACTAAAATGAACATGCAACCAGGCATCACCAACGGAATTGCCTCGCCTAACAGTTCCACCTTTCAGTGGCAACTTTTCATAAAGGAGTACGCACTAGCAAAGATTCTTCCACCACATCAAAATCAACCAAACCAATAGGGCAAAACGGCAGATGAGAAGCTTGGAATTCCAAGGTTAGAATAGAAATGGCACATGGTATGCAACATGCGTAACCACCCTAGCAGACCTGAATTGACAAAGATCTGACTCTTAGCAGCCACAGTATCAGTTACGAAAAATATTCCAATACATGCATTCAAGGGTTTAAGTATCATGGTGCCTCGAGCAGCTCCACCCTTAAGTGTTAATTCATTACCAACTAACCACAAGCGTCGACAACTCACCTTCCTGGATACTTCTACACAAACGGCTGCAACTCACATTCCTGGATACTTCTGGTACACGGTCTAATCTCTAACGTAAGAGTTCAACATCCTCGATTCAACTCAGCATTTTCCATGATGGCAACTTCACCTATAAAATTGAGAAAAACAACTACTTTATAAACCAACAGAACAAGTCGCAAGAAGGTCGCGAAGAAACCAAAAAAAATGTGGGATATAACACCAAACTCTACTGATAGATAAAAGAACTCCAGCTGAAATCAGGGTCAACAGTCAGACAAACATTAGCTCAATAAAAATAGCATGTGACAGGCAATACCAAACTCTACTGACAGTAAACAAGTTATAGCTGAAATCATGGTCAATGGTTGTCAAGACTTGTATTGGAAATTTTCAAAACTAGGACATCTATAATGGAATGATGATGGCTACTGCTAATGTGGATGAAGTTGGTTAGGATATTAAAATTTACGCAGGCCAATAGTCATTGGTAGCTGTTAATCTACCACAAATATAATTGTACAGAACCACGATAATTCAGAAATTTGTGAAACAATTAACCATTTTGTGCTAACACTATTCTATTAACTGAAATTGCAAGCTTCCAGGAAAGGATAGCTGCTAAATTCAGACAGAGGACTTGTAAACAAAAGAAGAGAACTTCCATAATAGGAGTATTATCTTTAAAAAGAAAGCTCATTTGGTATCTAGTTATCGATAACAATGTTGCAAAAGAGTGTTTCATACATGCAGAATGTTTCGGTAAATCCCATGATGTAGAATATGTAAGCTCATTTTCTTTTTGCAAATGCTATTTCTAGCCAAAATAATTGCATGCAAGTGAATCGTTTGAATTTGTAGCCAATGACAACACAGATACACATTACAAAATATAGAGCTCCCTTTCCAATAACAAAATGACTTACCACTTAACATATCATAATTCAACACTAGAAGATGGACATATCAGGTGGTGGTCCATAAACTGATTTCCATGACAAGGGAACGATCCACCCATTTGACCCGTTTCCTGAATGCACACAGAAAGATTCATTAAGAAGGCTACCCAAACATTTCTTATGATGACAGGATGCCTAGAAACAGCATTTCCAAAATAATCGAAACTAAGGGGGGCAATTTAAAGGCGTAAAGCAAGCACGGTACTTTAGTAGTCTGATAACAGATGAATAGATCAAAATACACTTTTCGGAATAAGTGTTAAGGCGATTAGAAATGTACCATGGAATTTCTCAGGGCCATAACCTAGAAGTTTGCATACTGCCTCAGCTAACTGGAAAGATTCTGGCATGTTGTCGCCTTCTGAGCAGTAGCACAGTACACAAGAAACTTTCAAGCCTTTAGCCTATCACAAATAAAGAGATATTATAACATTGACTCAACTTTCGAAGCGATAAAATCATTGAAGCTGAAACAAAATCAGACACCTTGCAGGCAGAGAATAGTGCTGCAAATGGCAAGCTCACATAGTAATCATTTATTGTCATCTCATCAGTATCATCATCCATATCTTCTGAAAGACCACCACCCTCAACTAGGCTAGCAAGATAACTCCAACGTTTCTGAGATGGATTGTAATCCTCAAGCTTCTTCCACCCCAATTTCTCATATTCTGGGTCAGAACCATCTTTGTTGCAACTTGAAAGGTAATACACCTGCATGTCACTACAATATAAAACATTGTTAACTAATGTTATCAACATTGACAGAGAATCAATCCTATAATAGAACTGCTGCAGTTTGACATTTTAGTTACCTGGATGCATCAATTACCCTCCTCTTTCCAGAATCTAAACTTGAAATAATGACAATATGGTTCTTCCCAATGCTGCTTATGAAATCAGCAACATTTTTTGCAAATGAAACCATCATCCCCTATATTAGCAACGGAAAATTGATATAGTCATGAAATAGTCAGGAATTGTATGCACTGAGACCACAAGAAGGTACTAAAATTAACAATGTACTTTGATTGGAAGTGCAATAACTATGTTGCTTTCTTTGACAAAATCATGTTGAATCAAAGAATATAGATCTCCAAAAGAAATCAGTTATGACCTATAAGTTTCCACGTTGCATGGTGTGAAGTAAACAACAAAAAGCAAATTAATGTCTTCATGTAATTTAAGAAAGCAAGATGGAATATAGTTATCAGATACAGTGGCGCACTGGCGCTAATGTTGCATCTATTTTCCTTGTCCCAACCAAAAGATATTTCACAAGAATGAAGAAAACAGGGTCCAATTACCACTGCACAACTAAAGGCTGAGATCAACTTACTGTAATAACTGGAGACCTTTGCTGAATGAAAGCCAGCCTATGAGATGTAGATTCATAAGCTGCCAAGAGGAAGAGAGAAAGGCAGTCAGTCTAGATTGCGTATCAACATTACACACACTGACTCGATGTATGCATCGTAGATTAAACAAAAATACAAAGGGCCATTGTACTCCAACTGGAATTCAGCAGGTTACTCGGTCAGACAACTTGTGCGCACAGCAGAATTGTTTGCAGCGCCAGCAGAGCGCTAACACATTTCATCGAACAGTTGGTACTCAGGAAATAAAGAGACAAACAGAAGGAGCGCAAGCAGCAAAGCTGAAACAGTACATCAAACAGGAGATAGGAATAGCACAGAGGGACAACAGGGATCGAGTGCCCAACCTTCGAGAGCGAGTGCGAGGTCGCCGACGGCGTCAGGGCCGAAGGCGTCGTTGCCGGCGCAGGGCAGCACAGAGGGCTCGTCGAGGTAGGCCACCCGCCTCGCCCTCGCCGAGGATATCAGAAGGTCGACGGCGAGCTGCCCCACGTTGCCAATCGACAGCGCTGGCTGCGGCCGGGTGATCGGCAGACCAAACGTAATCGTAGGGCATCAGTTAAAACTACTAAGAACTCGATTCCAGAAATAATCAGTGGGAGCTCGTAGCGTTAGGGTTTCAAACCATGATGAGCGTGGGGCAGGAAGGCGAAAACGATTCACTCTCGACTAAGGCGAACTCCATTCCGGCGGGCGGGCGGGCGGCGGTGCAGGGATCCCAGGCTCCCTCTGCCTTGATCGAGAAGTTGAACAAGACGACACTGAGCAATACAGTATAGACTAGGTTGGACCGTGGATTCGAGCGAAAGCGAATTTGGGCCCGACTGAGCCTGGTAAATTTGAGCCCATCTTTGTGAAACTACGAATAGGTCCACCTAGTTCGACGTTTTACTGTTGTAGCCCTGCACATTAAAAAAAGTCTACATCACCCCCTGAAGTATGGGGTGGTGTCTAATTTACCCCCTCAAGTATGAAACGGTCTAATTTACCCCCTGAACTTTCCAAAACCGTCTACTTTACCCCCTGGGGCAGTTTTGGACGGCGGTTTGCTACAGTAACCGAATCTTTAAAAAATCATAGTAAATCACAGAAAAATCGTAAAATAGAAAATCTAATTTTGTTGGACTCCACGTGAGTAGATCTACACAATGAATATATAATATGGTGTGCTTTAGTACAAAATTTTTGCTGTACCTTTAAATTTATTGGAAAATCCTAATAAATTTAAAGCTATAGCAAAAATTTTGTACTAAAGCATACCATATTATATGTTCATTGTGTAGATCTACTCACGTGGAGTCTAACAAAATTGGATTTTTTATTTTACGATTTTTCTGTGATTTACTATGATTTTTTAAAGATTCGGTTACTGTAGCAAAACCATGGTTACTGTAGCAAACCGCCGTCCAAAACTGCCCCAGGGGGTAAAGTAGACGGTTTTGGAAAGTTCAGGGGGTAAATTAGACCGTTTCATACTTGAGGGGGTAAATTAGACACAACCCCATACTTCAGGGGGTGATGTAGACTTTTTCCTTAAAATCGATGCCGTTTTTGGGGGCATCTCCGACTTTTTAAAAAATAGATAGTTTCCTTACAATGTTTACCTTAGATTTGAGTATCAAGCAACCCGGCGTTTATTTATCAACATACTCCCTCCGTCCCACATTACTAGTCGTTGTAGGAGCGGACACGACTACCAACGAGGATGGCAAAAGACCCTGCATGCCCCTATCCCAGTAGTCGTTTCGTTCCCATGTGTTGTTCTCTCTCCTCCTGCGCTACTCCCCTGCTCCTCGTCCAGATCAGGACTACGCGACCGCGCCGGCATCGGACGCCGTCGAGCAGCATGACCTCCGCGCCCGGCGGCCACGCTGGAGCTCCGCCCAGATTGATGCGGACGCCGTCGTTCTCCGGCTGTTGACCGGGGGTGGGGATGGAGGAGGAGGCGCCGTGGCCGCCGGGCAAGCAGGCCTCTTCCACGGCGGTGCGGGAAGGGGAACTCGCCGGCCACTGGTTGCCGCTCTCGGATGGGCAGAGCCACGAGCTCCATGCGAATCGCGAAGGTCGGAGAAAAGGATAAGCCTTCTCCGGTTCTCCCACCGTCTGTTTTTTATTTTATATTTGTGTGATACTGGCCGACAGGGAGGCAGGGAGGTGATGGATGATGGATCGGTGTTGTACGAGACCTACGCCTAGAAGCTAAAACGACCTTCATTCTGGTACAATTTTTGAATCCTCAAACGACCAGTATTGTGGGACGGAGGGAGTACTCATGCACGGAAACATAGGGCATCCTAGCATCACCTAGGGCGCGTTTGGTTCTTCTCAATGCCTCGCCTAGCCTTGCTTTGCCGTCCCCGTCCTGGCGTGAGCAACAAGGTGCTCGCCCAGCCAGGCGAACTGTTCCGGATCTCTCAAGCCAGCAAGCTAAATCTTGCTTGCATGGACTCCGAAGCACTCAGGCAAGGACACCAAACACATAGCTTTGCTCGGAATCCTCAATCGTCAAGGCGGCACAGTAACGGGCGAGAAAGCCAAACGTCCCCCTAGTATTCAACAATGTCCCAAGTCACAACCTCCAAAGCCGGAGGGAAGGATATATTTCCTGATTCCGCGCACGGATTCGGATCGGCGGCCGATGCCGCGCAACCGATGGAACCCGCGAGGCAACGTTGGAGGCCATCGCCGTCCGGCTCTGCGCGCGTTCCGGCTTGGAGTGTTTGATTCGGGGAATCAATGGCCTACGACGATGTACTGTTTGTGAGGTGCGAGAGCGTGACAACGGTTTGCATCACCAAGTTCTCATGTTTAAGAGCCCATCCAACATACAGAAATTTCACAGGAATGATAACTGTGTTCGTAAAAAGATATTTGACAAGTATCTGAGTTCAAATGCCCCGTTTAGCCGATTGGTGATGATGAGTTTGCACTTTACAGCTTCTTGCTTCCACTTGGATCCTACATATCGATCTTTGTTGTTTTCTAGCACTTGTAAACGAACTTGTTCTGACACATCGACCTTGATACCAGTGACTTTCAGAAAATACAAACATCATTTGATGTAGTTCAGAAGATTACAAGAACCACACAATCAGTCGGACGTACACAGCTAACATATATACGTACTACCTATTGTTCAGAAGATCTACTGGCCGAAGCAATCAATTAGGATGGACAAGAAAGCGTCTTCTCGGACGAACCCCGGCGGGCTACTACCAGCAGACGCAGCGTCCACGACCACGGCACCGATTCCGTCGCAGGGCTTAGCGGCGGCGGCGCTACTATTCCCACCAGACTCCGATCGAACCGTGTCGCGTCGTCCCTGCCGTTCGCCTCCGCCGAACGAGACCACCGACCTGAACGCCTGCGCGCGCCGGCTTTGGACCATCCGCTCCCGCTCCAGCGTCCAAATATCGATCAGGCCAGACATCGTAGGCAGGTGATAGCAAGAACCGGCAGGAGATGTTTTGGAGTGGGAAAGTAGCACGAGTGCTGGGGCCATTTATAGTGTGGTCTTTTGCGCTGAATACTCTCACTCCATGGAATCGGTGGAAACCGGCACACAGAATCGGAGCTGCCGCCGGTGTGATCGAGCGAGCGTCACTGATGACTGACCCGCTGCCGGTTTCCACTCTGCTTGCCCATATAGCCCCACAGGCCACGGATATCCAGGGGAGGATCGAGTTGCTGGATAATCAGTCAGTTACTATCCGTGACACGTGCTTGGACTCCATAGGTGGGGGTGGCAGTGGCAGGCGGTTTCAAGCATCAAGCCTGGTGCCGCCTGCCGAGCCGGCCAGTGGGTGGAGTCTTTTTCGCGCGATTACCGTGGGCTCGATGGCATGCAGCTGCGGTTGCTGTCACTGCCGAGCCGGTTGCTGTCATGGACTGTTCCAATTCCTCGACTTTTCATCAGTGGAGGAGGAATTGGAACTTTGGGGAAGACCGATGTCGTTGTCTTGGGCTGGGATGTGACGTCGAAATTTGCTGTGTGCTAAGACTGGTGGGCCGTAACCTGACGTACTAACTGGGCCAGGCACGGCGTTACTCCCGGAAGCCCCAGCGCGCGTGGCGAGAAAGACGGCGGCGGTCATGCGGTTGCAGCTCCGACGGCCATCAATGGCGTCCGCCTTCCGTGTCAGTCAGAGCACGGTGGGTTCCTCCGATCCGTCCACCGCCTCCGGTCTGCTGCCCATCCCGCTTTCGTCTCTCTTCAGCAGCGTCAGTATTCAGTCGTCCCAACGGATCAGCGGAACACATATATGCCAGCTCCTGCAGGTTTTCTCGTAAGTCTGTTTTTTAAAAGAATGACGGCACAAGCTTTGCCTCAAGTTTTATTAGACGATGAAAAGGAAATAATACTACAAAATTTTACAACACTCTTCCGGTCTGTCCCCACTAGAAACAAGTAAGACCACTACTGAAAGCATTTTCTCGTAAGTTTCAAACCCATGTTTTTTTTGTATATTGTACTCATTATGTTAGAGATTTAGGCAATTTCAGTATTAATTTAATCTAGAAAAAGATTAACAAGTTTGTGGCCTCATATATGTGCAGTGTGATCTAAGTAATATGGCATTTAGATGATACTAATAATCATGATTTTAATCACTGAAGATAGGGGATGAATTAGAACATACCTAGCGGCACTAGAGCCGGTTACGTTAGTCGACATAGCGCCTGTTGGTGTAGCCGTCCCGCTCGATGCAGTGTAGAGAGTTGCAGTGCTGAACTCCCACCGCCGTCACGAACGCCGGGAAGAAGATGAAGTCGTAGATCGTGGATCGATTGAGCAGTCGCGTGATCGCTCCCAAAAAAACCTGATGGGCACCCTTCACCCGAGTAGATGAACTCGTAGACGACTCGGTTCCGGAGGCCTACTCTCCCTATTCCCGTGCTCGCAGGAACCGGGACGTGAAACTTGGCCGTAGCAGAAACAGTGGATGTGTTTGCGTGTTCAACCAAGAGAGACGAATGTTGAAGCGAGCCTTTCTATTTATCTCACAACCAGGCAAACCAAATGGTGCATGAGTCAGCCTCAGAAAGGAAGGAGTCACCACGGGTGAGGAGGAGACGGGAGGAGAGGAGACGCACGCGGCTATGGGAATCTTCTGTAACTCTTCATATAATTTCCCACTTTAGGGGCAGATTCCCGTAACTCTCCTCAAAATTTTCCACTTTAGGGGCAGAAACTCCTGAAACTCCCGTTGCTCTTTATATTAGGGGCAAAAACTTCTCTCGTCACGAGGAGAAACTCCCGTGACTTAGAAACTTCCATAACTCCTTCCCATAATTAGTTTGAGTGGCAAAACCTCAGTAGCTCTCCTCATAATTTTCCACTTTAGGGGCAGATTCCCGTAACTCTCCTCATAATTTTTCACTTTCGGGGCAGAAACTCTTGTCACTCTTCGTATTAGGGGCAGAAACTTCCCTCATCACGAGGAGAAACTCCCGTGACTTAGAAACTCCCATAACTCCTTCCCTAATTGGTTTGAGTGGCAAAACCTTTCATGTCCCGCACCACATGTGTCGCATCGGGTCAGGGCCGGCAGCGGCTCGCGCATGTGGCTCGCCTCATCCTTTCTCAACCCACGCTCAACATAGACAGACACAGTCCGCACATTTAAGTCGAGTCAACATTCAGTCAAAATTCCTTACGGGACTAAATGATATTGCGCACGTTATTTAATACGGACTTTAGAATTTATTTGGTTTAATCAGATAATATATGTTCCTGGCCCACATTAAATCTAACACATAACCATTCACTAATTTTGATCCAGTCCAAATGAACGTATGATTCATATATATGTGCTTTCCATCCAAGATACCAATTAAAGCACTCACAACCTGCTCATCTCATATATCGATTTCATTCCATGCCGAGCCGAACATAGAGCCTAGCTACTTCATGAATACTCGGCCCCCTTGATCAATGGTTAATTAGTTGAGCGAAACCAGAAAACAAAGCTCGACCCCCTTTTGTCACAGGTATTTCAGGCAAAGTCCTTCCGGACGCTCCATGCTCCAGTCCTGCCTCCCGAGGGAGATCTCCAGGTTGGGTGCGTAAATGTCGTCCGTCAGCTGCTCCATACTAGCAAGAGAAGGAGAAGAGCTCGCTGGGCTTGAGCAGTTTGTAGCGACGATGGGGTCAAGGTCAACACTCCCATGCAGTCCCATGGCCAGCTGACCATTTGCCTCTTCTTGAGCCACCTGATACATTATCACGATAAAACATTACATGCATAATATGTTTGAAGCAAAAGCAACACTATCCCATACAATTTTAGGCCCCCTTTGCAACGCAGGAGTTTTTACAATTCCTGCATTTTTCGTGTGAAAAATAAGTTGATTCGTGTGAAATTACTATACAATTTATGTGAAATTCCTTGTTTCCAATGGGGGCCTAAACATCTTTGTTTAAAAAACATATGACTTGAGAGCAATGGTATGTCCTCTTTCAGAGAATAGCATATTTATATGTACTTATATCTATAGTCCTTAAACAGTATATTAGTGCAAATAAAGTTGTTCAGAACAAGAGGTGCCAAGATCAGTCACATGTGGCATGCGTTTGCATGGTGGAATTACCGCAGTATATGCTTAGATAACTCTTGCTTGCGTGCGCATGTGTACGTACCTGAGTATCTTGAAGCACTGGCGGTGAGAAATTATGTTCCTGACAGCGGTACAACGAGTCAACAATTGCAACACCTTTTTCCGGCACTGCTGGTGCTTGGTCAGTCCTGTTCCTGTGTGCTCAACAAATTAACAGCGCTCTTATCAATTTCATGCAGTCGCGGCCAGTAGTATACAGTAGTAGTACATTTCTATATAAACTGTGAGTTGGACTGTTAATTAATCATTTAATCCATGGTCAGAGATGCAGGTTAACAGTCTCAGCATGCTGCACACACAACATAAAAAGTATGTATATATATAGCACATGTTATTATTATATATATCTCGTGCACGTTTTCTTTTCTTTTGCAGATGATCAGAAATTGCAGTTTAAGTATACACATACAAAGCACACATGTTATTACTATCTGCACTATACGCGCATATTTTTTTCTGATAATATACGTACATATTTCGAGTAGTATTTATTTGACCCATCGCTGCATGCAGCAAGTATATATACTTTGGATTCTAACACTTGCATGCATTGCAGTCCCAGAGATGCATGAACTATCTTCCATATTTCCTTGTAGCCTTGCTCCGTGCTGTTTACTGTTGATCTGTATATATGTACAGTGAAGGCTCTGGGGTTTCTGCACGGCTCTAGCATATATATCGGAACATGCCCGCCTTGATTTGTCCCTACCAGGCCTCCGGTACACAGAGATGAACAGGAAGCCGGACACGCACCAGGTCAACAACCTGGAGCACTGTCTCGCTGTTTCTCGACCGGCCGATCCATATTTGCGTGCATGTGCACTGAACATATATAACCAAGAGTCCCAGATGGCCAGAACAACAAAGCCAAGACAGCAGCACTGTCGCTAGGCCTCCATGTCTGTCTAGATGCATCTGCCAGCCATCGAATCCCCCTGTGCATCCTATAGATCTGTAGCACATAATAGCACCTTCCTTGCTTCGACAAACGTATGGTGCTGTTTGACTTATCATGGACTCGGTTAGCTCAATTAGCCTCATGCTTCTAAGTGATGATGAAGCTGATCATTAGGAGCTCTCCATACATACCATCCAGCTGAATCAAATATATAGGAGTAGTGCACATATAGCTGCCGTTGAGCTCTGAGGTAGATGGGTGGATTGACCATGATCGCATCAGGTGAACGGTACTGACCAGGAGAGAGAAACAGATAGAGGGTGGCAGCATGAGAGCACATCTATCAGCGGCACGGAGCGCGGGATGATGGCTGCTGCTGCTGGTGCTAGGGATGCGGACGCGGACAAGCAGAAGGGTGCGTGGATGCGTGACGACACGCGGAAGAGGTCGGCAGGGGGACATATCGGCTACAGCGAGAGCACTGGCTGTCGCTCAGTCCATGGGATAACTACTCCTACTCCGGGTTCTATCAGAAAATTAGGGGGTGGAGGTGGATAGAGAACTGGCGTATGGTCTGGAGAGATGGCATGCACATACATATGCTTGCACAGGAGAACTGGAGTATTGAATGTTGGTCAGCTTAAGAAAAAAGTTAGATGATGGATTTTGCTTTATGAGTAAAAAAAGCAGGTGATTAGTTGATATAGTCGGTTAACTGATAATTTCTGGCATGTTTTTCTTTGTGTTTGTGCAGGATGAAAGCTACCTGCTTGAAGATGATTTAGCTAGCCTGTGCAGAATGGTTTTGCCATTTACTTTCCTAATGCCACAATGCAACGCAAATGACTTAAATCTAGACATGTTCCTCTAAAGAAAACTAATTAATACTAATGCATATTCACTGGCAATCAATTCTTATTAAGGGCAGTCCTAATGCTACTATACGTATTAATTTCTATAGACACTACGTATAAAAATCATATCACATCCCTTCATGTCTTGGTTCTCGTGTAGACATGGTTTCTAACTTAGACCCAGTTTCTATGATTTATGCTATCTCTCTCTTCAATAACTACATTGCCACATCAGCAAAACGCTAAGGTGCAATGTTCATAGAAACTATGGTGGTTTCTGCATTAGGATTGCCCTAACCAGCCGATTCTCCTTTGTATTATTAAGAGGGGCCTAGACATTTATTATGCCCGGCCCTTTGTGTCCTAGGTTAAACCAAAACTCAACATGCAGCCAGAGTTAACTATACAACGGGCCCATTTGCTGCCTCTAAATATTCTTGGATGGATATGTTTGGCTCCGATAATATAATAATTCATAGCAGGTTATGGGTACACTGGAAACTGGATACACATAGATGCATGATACATATCTTGTTTTATTTAGAATACACAAATACTGTAGTAGATTTTATTCTTAAGCACTCCGTTTTTACTACTTTGGATTTGGATCAGACGTGAACCTAGCTAGGCACGGGAAGCATGACAAACCAGATATAGGCCAATATATTGGATCGATGTGCTCCAACACCTAGACTTATTACGTCCGTCGATGATAGATATACCACGTGCTGGCTAGTATAATATTGTAATATTGCTTTGAATGGAATCCACCTTATTCTTATATAGTAGTATATATTATATAAATTATCAACTAGCTATAGTGTCTGTATGTTCGTCTTACTCCAAGAGCCTTTGTATTCTTTTTTTTCCTATAAAAGAGTGAACACATTCCACCCGTTTTAACCAAGCAGTTAGAACAATTATATTGCTACATGTCAGTGGTCTTAATTAAGGTCATCTCATGCAATGCCGTACAAGATTTTTTATGGTGTGGAGAGGGGAGAAAAAAAGGTGAAAGAAAATAAATATATACTCCATTCGTATCTGATTTAGAAGTTGTTTAGGACAGTGACACGGTCTCCAAAACACAATTTTGACCTCTTATTTTTATAAAAAATATTTATGGAAAAGTGATATATGTATACTTTTATGAAAGTATTTTTCAAGACAAATCTATTCATATAATTTTTACATTTGCAAACACAACAACTTAAAAGTTATTGATGATTTATATTCCCAATGTTTGACCCAAACCTTATCCAAAATGACTTCTAAATCCGATATGGAGAGAGTAAGTCATTGTTTCATGAAGCAACCACCTCATGAGTAAGAATTTAGGACTATGAGACATTTTTCACCATTATATGAGTTGTTGTTGCCATATAACTTACAATAAAAAAGACGTGTGGGACAAATGATGGATCGATGATTGAATTATGTGGGACAACATAAAAGACAACCTATGTACGTCTTGTGGTTATGTGAATCCTCTAAAGAGTATATGAGAACACAAATATACCGCCCTTAATTAGGCCTTCTATTATTTACCAATGGTAAAAAAAACTGCCATGTGACGTGATTTATTTGTGGAGAAAAATAATGTAAAATATTTTTATAAAAACAAAGAAAAGAATGGCGAACATAATCACATTTCATGCACATAGACAGTGTCTCACGAGCTGCATACTAGTAATAGATAAATTCAATAAAAGTATGTGATTTGACCAAGGTTAGCAAAGTCTGTAAGCACTTTCACTCTTTTTTTATAAATATACTTTCATTCTTATACTATAGAGTTTTGTAGTGCCTATGCATTGCCTTTTCAAAACAGTTAGTAAATTTGAACTAGGGAACATACTGAGAGACGGTCAAATCAATGTTATCTTTTGGTCAGCCAGCAGCAGAAGCGACTGTATGACCATGGGATAACAGTAAAAACAACATACAGATAAGTAAGCGATGAAGGTGACATGCAGACAGACCTCGGGGGAATGGGTGGAGGAGGTGACGGTGCTGCCGCCAGTGGAGCAGTTGCTGCTGCTGGCGCACAAAGGAAGTGAGCAGCGGAAGTAGTCGCCGTAGCAGGCGGCGCAGAGCCCACCGAAGGAGAGCTGCAGATCCCAACCATGTCGTCACATGCTGCTAGCACTGGTGCCACTACCACCCCATCTCCTCCTGCTGCTGCTGCCGCCGCCACCGCCGTCTCCATCCCTGTGGCCCCCGTCCTCTGCAGCGGCAAGGACTCGCCTGTGAACACAATGTTGGAACGATCGGTCAATGCACGCCCCGCGCCCGCCATGAAATAGGTAGGACTACGAAGGCCATGATCTACGCTAGCTAACTTATTTGCTGCGTGGATGTATATACCTGCAGCTGTGTGCAACGATCTGTCTGTGCTCTTCACTGTCCTGTACATCTGCAAGCCAAAGGGATAACAGCGGTTAGTTGTGTGATGATGTTCTTGTGGCATGATGATCTCTTGCTAGTTTTTTTCTGTCGTGGATGTGCGAAGGTGCAGGGTGAAAGTATCATGTGTCATGTCGTTCCATTGCGGCCAAGCTACCTAGATGCCGTTTGTTTGTCACCTAGCACTTGACCAAGATTCACCAGGGACAAATTAGTTTACCAATAGTAAGAACACCACCAAAAGTGGTGGAAAAAACAAAAAGGAGCCATCATGCACCAAGATTCACCGTGTTTTTTTTTCTTTCTTTGCTTCTCTATAGTGGTATAGCTTCCCTTGTATGAAATTATAGGAATGATCGATCCCGTTCATTTTTCTTGTTTTCTTCAACACGCACCTGAAGGTGGCTCTTGACATGCGCGAGCGTTAGATCCTTGACGTTCATCAACTCCAGCACCGACTTCGGCGTCGCTCCTGCCGGCAGTCAGCGACGGGCGGCGCCACAAGAACGGATCGCGCGCGCGCGCCAGCAGAAAAGATCGTCAGAGAATTGAGCATAAACAATAAGCTTACGCAGAAGGGAAGGGGAATGCAACCGAGTGTTTAGCACAGCGCACGTGAATGATATATATGCTTACTCTCATGGCCGCCGAGGAGCTCGACGGCGTGCACGAAGCGCGCGTGGAGCGCGGTGGTCCAGCGCATCCGCGGCGCCCGGGCGCTTCGCTTCGATCCGGCGGCGGGCAGGGAAGCTCTGGCAGCCGCGCGCTTGAACGCGCATCCCTGCGGCTGGAGGTGGTGGCCTTGCCGTCCGGCCGCGTCGTCGCCACGCGCCGGCGTGGCGAGCCCCAGGCTGAGACCCGGGGGCTCCGCGACGGGGCTAGGGTTTGCAAAGAACCCTACCTCGCCGCTTCCTTCAGCGTACGTCGCCGTGCTAATTGGTTCTGTCGACGCAACGACGGCCGACGAGGCGGCTGGCGGGCTTATCTGGAGGGAGAGATTCGGTAGGTTCCTTTGCAGCATTGGGAGATCGATCAAGCAAATGGAAAGTCACAGCGTCGCAGGTGTTGTTCCACGATCAAATGGAGCACGGACGCCAAGTTCCTAGCTAGCAATCCGCTATCCTCTTGCGATCGATCGAGTGGTCGTATACTTGTCGAATCAAGCGGAGTCCATGGAGGGGGAGGATCGGGAGATCAGCGGTGGTCCGGCTGGTGATCAAAGAAGAGGAAAGAAGATAGTAGAGAGAGAAAGCCAGAAAGGAAAGGAGATGAGGAGATGGCAAAGTCAGGACAGTGGTACAGTCACTGAGAAAGAGAAAGAGAGAGGAGTGCGGATGGTGTATTTGAGCAAAGTGGCAAGCGAAAAGGGGAGGGGGCGGGGGTTGGAAAGGAGAGGCTTGGAGCCTGGGGGCGTAGAGTAGTGATGAGGGGCAAAAAAAGATGTGGTGATTAGGTCATGAGTGGTGTATGATTTGGTCCCTTGGGAATGCTGCTTAAACAAGGGTGTACTGTTATGTAAACTTTGGAGGGCAGGGTGTATAAACTGAAGGTACTGGTGCTTCAAGGCTACAGGTACTCTTCCTGATCTGCATGTGCAGTCTGACAAGTGAACGTACGTACGTTGGAATTGATCTCCACCAGTTAGTCCAACGGCTAACTGGGCCCTTGACCTGCGCCCTGATCGGGGGTGCCCAGCCCATAGACGGCTAGTGGGCCCCCGTCGCACAGCGCCATAAATAGGAGGTGGGGGCCAGGGCACACAACATGAGGTTCACTGCCACTGCCGTTTCCCCACCGTCCTAACCCTAGCCCTATCCCGAGGGTGGCGCTGCCAGCGACGGGAAGTCCACCGCCGGCGTCACTGCACCATCACTGCATCACCGGATTCCACTGCTTCATCAACACCGTCGCAAGGTCGAGCTCCTCCACTAAACCTCACGGTTTGCACCCCACTCCTCTCTCCTCTCTCTCGTACTCTATTCTAGAACATGTCTATGTGTATTATTCCAAACGCCAAAAGTACACTACCCACTGTTTTCTACCCTAGACGATCCTACAGAACCAACATTGGTATCGAGAGCGAGGTTTCTAGGTGTGGATTCAGTTGGGAAATGAAAACAATCAAAAGAAAGAACGGAAAAGAACACTGAAAACCTAACCCTAACACCAAACCCTAGAGGGGAAAAGGATGGAGGGGAGGCGGACCTACCTGGGTTACCTTTTCGCCGTCACCACCGCTGGCTATCTCCTAGACGACATGCGGGAAGATGACCCGAGTAGCCGGGAGGAGTATGGATCTCCCACCGGCGCGGATCTCGGCACAGGCAAAGGGCACCGCCCGCAAAGCAGCTCGACGGCGGCGAGCTCTGCCTCGAGCGAGCTCGCGCGCCGGCGAGGGGCCCGGCGGCGGTGCCTCAACCTCCCTCTGGCCACCATGAGCGGCCGTGCTGCTGACGTTTTTCACACGATGCAGCACTCGCTGGTGAGAGAGAAAGAGGAGAGGTAAGAGAATGGAAAAAGAAGGGAAGCCTATCGGACTTGGTCCGGCGGTGCTTTTCCCCACCGCGCCGGCGACACCCATGGGCGCCGCCGCTGTGGCCTCTGAGGCCAAGAGAGCTGAGAGGAAAGTGAAAAGAGAGAATAGAAAAGGAAGGAGGGGGAGCCAGCTGGACTTGTTCCGGCGGCGCCACCCCTCACCGGTGCCGCCGGCCGCCGCCGTCGCGGCCATGCGCCATCGGTGATAGAACAGAAGGGATGAGGAGTGAGGAAGAAAGGGAGGAAAGGAGGGTGGACTCGCTCTCCGGAGCCGCTTTCCTCACCGGTGCCGATGGCTAGGATGGCCGCCGCCGCGGCCTCTATTCCTCTCGGGAGTGCGGTTCTCAGAGAGAAAGGTAAGCAAAGGAATGAAATGGTTAGGGTTCAGGGGAGCTGGCCGAGTTCGGTTTTGTTCGTCTGAAACGCAAGGGTGGCCGTCGGATCATGATCTGTGGCTGAGATCGCTCGGGCCAACATTCGGCCCAAGAAGGTGAAGGAAATCCCGGCCTAGGCCCAGGTTGCGGCCTGGGACGCGGGAGCGCATGGCGCGCGGGTCGGCCTTGGGCCGTTTTTCGTCGAGTGGGCCGAGGGCGAGCGCTGGGGCGAACTGGGCTGGGGACGAATGCGCGCACGGCTGGGCCTCGGGCTGGTTGCTCAGCTGGGCCGCGGCAGCACAGTGCGCGTGGAGGCTTTCAGCCCAATTGCAAAGTAAAGTTTATGAATTTGTTTATTCCTTTTCAGAAGTATTTTTAATAGTTTTGTTCTCTACTCATTTTTGACCCAACGGAATAAATTATTTAGAGACTAGATAAGCAGAAAGAGAAGCTTCTGAAAAGAGAATAAAATATATTTTTTTTTGTTCAGAGAATAGTAAAGAATTCTAAGAGTATATGGAAAATAGAATTATAGAATTTATTAACGTTTTCCGCTGCAAAGTTAAAGATGATTGTCTTCTCATTAAATCCGAATTAACGGAAGGATTTAATTTGAAGAGCAGTTATAGTCATTCAGTAAATGATGAAAAGATTATCCTCTAATTAATAATTGGAGGAATAGTTGATTTATAGTTAAGATAAATTATAATATGTTATTTTCTGACCAACGTTGATGATAACAATATTATAAGTTTATTTAAGATTTTATGTTTAAAGAAAATTATGATATTGTTATTTTCTGACCAACGTTGATGATAACAATATTATAATTCTATGAGTTTTATGTTTAAAGTTTAAATCTCTGATGAATTTTGCATCAAAGTGAACAATTTTTCAGAGAATAGATGAGAGACAAAAGATGCTCCAAGAGCGAGCAGGATGTAATGTATTTTCATGTTTCCGCTGCACTGATGATGATGATCTTCATAATTAAATTCGAACCAACGGGAGAATTTAATTTTGAAGAGAGTTATAAGATAATTGTGTTTTCATATGTTAATTCCATTTCTGCCCAACGGTGGTGTGGAATAAATGTAGAAGAAGGTTGTTTTATTCTATTTCTGCCCAACGGTGATATAGAATAGAACATAAAGTTTTTGTTAAAAGTTTAATGAGCATTATTGTTGATTGTTGATTAATGTTTTCAGACAAAGAACTTCATGCCTTTATTCTTGAAGGGTGAAAAGGAAATGAGCTGGGTACTTGTGACTCAGAAGATGAAAAGTGCAATTTTTACAGAAAGAAGACCAGTGTGTAAGGGACTGCGGTCTCTTTAAAGAATGGCTTCAAAAGAAAGGAATTCTAGGATATTGATCCAAGAAAGAGAACATTAAGAGTTTATTTTAAAAGATGCCTTTTATGTACTCCTTATGAAGAAGAATTTAGTTTTAGTTTTTATCATCATGATAAAAGATGTAATAAGTAATATAATTTTAGACTTAATCATCATGATGTAATAAGTGACATGCATGTTTAATTTGACCAATGTCGGATTAAGCATGTGTGTTAAAGAGTATTTGGATTTATTTCTAAATTTGTTGATAGAATATGAGCTAATATTGACATTTATGTCCCTTCAAGAAAATTATCTCGCATGGCGGGAAAAAGTTTGTGATAGTACCCGCATGACGGGAAAAGTTTGAGAAAATACCCGCATGGCGGGGTAAAGTTGGCATAGTACTTATGTTAATCAATCCTGCATGGCGGGAGAAATTTGACATAGTATTTATCCTGCATGGTGGGAGAAAGTTGTGATGACTCATGTGCTTTGAGTGTATTCCGTACAAGGGGAAAAGTTTAGGGTAGCTCTTATGCTATCCTAGTATAAGTTTAAGGAGAACATAAAGCTACAGACGAACCTCAAGATAAGAATGACATGCAAGCGTGACTTGCGAAAGTATTAATGATAAAAGGCTCTGTTGAGTTCTTGAAGTGAAATGAGGAAAAGTACTCCAACGAATTAAGAAATAATTTCATTTGCATGATGTAATCATGTGGATGAAGAAAGTAATCAAAGTTTCCTCATCCACAAGAGTTCTGAATAGTTTTCGAAATTGTGGTAGAAAAGTTCGTACCACATTTCGAGGGGGAGAAATGTGAGATCAATTAAGAAAGACAATTAAGAAAGATACTTCCCCATTATTCAGACAATATTATTCAGACAATGCGATGCATACTAAAGTGATCTATAAAAGATGAATGTGATCGTCGGGGGAGTAAGACGGTCATAATATCGATACCCCTAAAGTAAAGATATAGCTAAATTCATGGACCTTTTACAGTTCCAACAGAAAGATAGCATAGTCAGCCAGTATTTATACTGGACGTGTTCAGAGTTTTAAAGGCGGTGCTAAATGCACCATAGGTGTTAAATGCACCATATGAGTTTTAGCAGACTGAACCCAAAATAAGAAAATTAAAGATGGGACAATCTGGGGGAGCATGGTACAAAGAAACCTGACTCCGCAAGGAGGATGAATAATGTAAACGAGGATCTTGTTACACATGACTTTATAGAATCAATTATCTTTTGGCAATAAAGGTCAAGAAATGCTAGTAGCTAAGGCCTCAAAAAGTCTCAGAGAATAAGAAAATCAGATATTTCTGACGGTTATAAAGTCTATATTAGTGAAATTCAAATGGAGGGTAATCCCACCTAATTTGAAGAAGCCATGAGTGGCGTTCACTCGTCCAAGTGGCAAGAAGCAAAGAAAGATGAAATGAAATTGATAATACCAATAATACTTTGGGATCTAGAATAAATTCCTAAGGAGCCAAAACAGTAGGCTGTAATGGGTCTACAAGACAAAATGTGACTCCAAAGAAAATATGTAAAGATGTGGAGCGCGACTTGAATCAAAAGTTTTGCGCGAAGCGAATGAATAGATTACAATGAGTGCTAGTGGCACATCATGATCTGAGTTACATCAGATGAAAGTAAACACAACATTTTCCAATGGGATTTGTATGAAAATAATTACGTGGCACAACCCAGAGGTTTTGTCATGAAAAGAAAAGAACGTAAGGGATGCCACCTGTAGAAATCTCTTATGGACTAAAGCAAATCTCTAGACAGTGGCATTTAAAGTTGAAGAGTCAATTAGAAATTTTGGGTTAAAGATAATGAGAGGACAATTACGTATGTACAAAGTTATAGAAGGGGAAATTCATTTCCTAATCTTGTGTGGTTGACACCTTAATGGTTAATGGTGATGTCAATCTACTGCATGAGAAGAAGTTCTTGTCCTCAAGCTTCAATGAGAAAATTCTCGGTGAAATGTATCTCGTTAAAAGAATTGAAATTCACCGAGATAGAAGAAAAGGGGTATTATGACTATCGCATAGGCATGCTAAGAAAAGTTTCTAAAGAAATAAAGTACCTATGCGGGTAAACCTACGTCTGTTCTCATGGTCAGGGTAATAGTTTTAAGAACTTTAATGTTCCAAATGCAATGTAAGATTGTTATAGATGGACGTCCTATATGCTTCAGCTATTGGAAGCTTAATGAGTACAAAGATAAGACCTTGCCCTGACACAGTTTACGTATCCGGGTTGTTTTAGTAAAAGTCCAGTCCAGATATAGATCACTAGAATAGAGTTAAAAAGTCAGCCTCATGCTAAAAAGAAAAGAACAAGTACTCTTAAGTAGTTGTGGGTACAAATGTTATATTTTGGCGAGATGTTTAGTGAAACCCACATAGTAGCTGACACTCGCAGTTGGAGTTTTATTGTGGAAAAGCTCCAAAAGAAATAGTTCTAGTATCATCAGTGATGTAAAGTTGTAATATAGCATGATATGAGGCTGAGGGACAGGTAAAATGGTTAAGGAACTTAAACCCGGAATTGATAATGGTTGTCAACAACAATAACCATTTAAGTAGTTTGCTCCTATAACAATGAGTCAAGTGTGCTGCCAAACACATTGACACTAAAGTTATACGTTGTTGAGGAGAAAGTCCGGAATCATACTAAAAGAATTGAATGTAAAAGTGACAAGCAAGGCTTGCGGATCTGCTTACCAAAGGCTTACCACCTAGTGTGTTCAGAGAACACACAGTCGACATGGGTCTATGGTATAGCCTATGATTTCCGGACAATAAAGGGCCCGAAAGTTAAAGAATCTGTTTCAGATCAGAGATGTGTATTGTAGCTGTTAAATCTATCGGCGACTGACCGTGACGATGAAGCATGCTCTATACACTAATTTGTGATGGAACAAATAAAAGTGAAAGCAATTAAAGTCAAAGTTTAAAGTTAAAGTATAAGATGAGATCAAGGGGGAGAATGTTGGAATTGATCTCCACCAGTTAGCCCAACGGCTAACTGGGCCCTTGACCTGCGCCCTGATCGGGGGTGCCCAGCCCATAGACGGCTGGTGGGCCCCCGTCACACAGCGCCATAAATAGGAGGTGGGGGCCAGGGCACACAACATGAGGTTCACTGCCACTGCCGTTTCCCCACCGTCCTAACCCTAGCCCGATCCCGAGGGTGGCGCTGCCAGCGACGGGAAGTCCACCGCCGGCGTCACTGCACCATCACTGCATCACCGGATTCCACTGCTTCATCAACACCGTCGCAAGGTCGAGCTCCTCCACTAAACCTCACGGTTTGCACCCCACTCCTCTCTCTCGTACTCTATTCTAGAACATGTCTATGTGTATTATTCCAAACGCCAAAAGTACACTACCCACTGTTTTCTACCCTAGACGATCCTACAGAACCAACAAGTTCGTCTCTCGTGTCATGATGTTTCAGGTGGATAAATTACTTTATTTATACTCTATCTGTTGACTAGAAATTGGGAAAGAATGAGTCTTTTTCCTGGAAATTAACTAGAAAACAACTGTCTGCACTCTGTACTCTCTCTATATTTCAGATTTAATTCACTTTAATTTTATTCTAAGTCATTTTTCTAGTTTTGATCAAACTTTTTTCAAAAATATTAACATCAACAACTTCAAACAAACACACTATCAAGACATGTTTAATTAAAAATTTAATAAAATTTATATCATGTAGTAGATGCTAATAAAGTGAATGTGACCTTTCCATGGAAGGCTAAAAACAGATTATTTGGTGCTGCAATCAATCATCAACTAATCAAAAGATATGTGTCTCAAAACAATCCCTGCAAGAAGACATAATGGGCATGTTTGATGTGGAGCGCAGGGGTGGCTCGGCCTGAGAGCCAGTCCCAGGCCAGCCACGACTAGGCCCAGAGAGCACAAGTGGTGTTGTTTGATTTACTGGACCAAATGAGCTTGGCTGTGCAGGGACCATGTTTGTTTTGCTTGTACTAGTGGATGTGGTTACCTTGCATCTAGGAAGAGGTAGCTTTACCACCCAACCTTCCCTTCCTCTTTCCTCTCAGTCATTTCGTCGAACACGCTGGTGACGGCCCATTGGAAGCTTGTCCTCCACATCCCACGAGGGCATGCGACGGCAGGGCCACTGCGTCTCGCTCGAAGCTCGTCCTCCACGTCCCGCTCGCTACTCGGCCACCGCGTCCCGCCCATGCGGCCACAGCACGCCACCCACCACCTGTCGCGCGCGGCGCCTCCTCCACCTTCATGGAGGCGACTGCGGCGGAGCCCCTCCCCCTACTGGCGGCACGAACCTCTGGATCTTGGTGGAGATTGATGGCGGCGCCCCCTCCCTCTGCTTCGGCTCCTAGCGGCAGCGGCCAAGAAGTCGGGATGAGCTCGACCAAGTGCAGGAATAGGTCATGGAGTACCAGAAGAGAGCACAGGAGGCAGAGGCTGGTAGAGCCCAAGCTCTGCGGGAGCTGGGAAGCACCGTGAATGTTGCCGATGAGCTTAGGCTGCGCCTAGAGATGGCGCGAGCCGAGTAGACCCAGGCACAGGAGCAGGCGGAGCTCGCCGAGCTACGCCTCATGGAGTCATGGCGCGCCGCCAGCGATAGGACCGCGGGGAAGGCGAAGGTAGAGCTCGATGATGTCAGGGAACACCGTGCGGCCACGCTCGCGGACCTGCGGGCGGCGCAAACGGAGGCCGAGTCGCTGGAGAAGGTGCGCGCACGCCGCGGCTGAGGTGGGACGGTGGTGGCGCTGGCGCGTGAGGCCATCGCGGCGTCACGGGAGGCTAGGAAGGCCATTGAGGACCACGCCACCGAGCTCATCGCGCTGAAAGAGGAGCTGGAGTCCTTGTGCGCCGCTCATGTCGAGGTAGAGGAGATAAAAGGATGCGTTTGGTGGTCGTTCCAATCACTGGCGGCGGTGGCCAGAGCGGCAAAGGCGACACGACACAACGAAGAAGAAAGCGAGCGGTGAGAGAGACACCTGAGTCAGGAGGTGAGTCGAACTTGCGTTTGCACGCCCAAGCAAGCGGGGCCACCAAAAAACGAACTTTATCTCCATTTCTTGGGAGCCAAGACAGAGTGTCTTTTACACCGGGTCGGCCTAGCACGCGAGTGGGCTTAGGATATCAAACATGCGAGGTTGCAGCCCAGGAGCGCAGGGACACCCCAGGGCTCCATATCAAATAGGCCCAATATGTTTTCATGCTAGGTCGTTCCATAGGCTTGCAAACGGCCTGCTACCTTACTACTTCCTCTCTTCCATATTATAAGTCGTTCTAGCTTTTCCAGGTACATAGCAAAAATTATGCATCTATAAAAGATTGAAAAACTCATAATTTGGCACGGATGGAGTTGTTAACAGAGCTCAAGTAGCATCACACGTCTGAAAAAGCAAGCATGTAGGATTAACAAACACCGTTTTTATCAATTTTGGTCCTATATTATACGTGTAGCCATCCAAGTAACATTCAATGAGATGCACGCTGTCGCGGGAATGTGTCTTGGGTACTTTTTTTAATCAAAGGCTCGCAACTTTATTATGACATAGGGGGCTCGTGAAGATCACGATCCGGCAAAGTAATTACAAACTCTAGAGGGAATCAACCCATAAGAAGGATTGATCCGAGGCCCTGGACAAACCATAACGAGCTAACTCATGCGCACAAATGTTACAGGAACATGGTACATAATTCACATAAAAAAATAAACTGTGTGTCTAGAAGAAATTTAGTTTCTCTAAACATAATATGAGCTGAGAGATTATGATCAAAATATTTGAAGGCCTTCACTAGTACTAAGGAGTCTGATTCAAGTTGAACTTGCATCATTCCTTGATCTACTGTGAAAGGACCGAGAATGCCGCCTAGAGAGGGGGGTGAATAGGCGTTTCTAAAAATCCAACCCTTTAAAATGCGGAAACGATTAGAGAAACTCCTAATCAGAGAAATAAACCCTTCACAAGTAAGCAAATAGAGAAAATAAGGTATGTAAAAGATGTCTAGAAGCTAAAGCCCTGCAACACAAAGATTAGAGCAGCGAATAGGCAAAATCAACACAGAGGCCAAATACCGGACATACCGGACGTGTCCGGTATAAACAGGTTGCGCGGCGTGCTAAGGATTTACCTTCTTTTGATTCCTATCTTCTCACTAAGCTGTAGGCACTGTCCAAAAACCTATAAGTAACCTCAAGCACCACAAAAGATTACAAAGACAAAAGTAAAGAGAGATTGAGACACGATATTTGTTTTACCGAAGTTCGGTCTCCGTCAAGACCTACTCTCCGTTGAGGGGGCTGCGAGCAACCAACTAAGGTCAGCTCTAGAGGACCACGTAGGTCACTCTAGCCGAAGTCTTTTCCAACTCCTTTTTCTCCTTCCACTAGATTGATTCCTTCCCTTACGGCGGTAGAATCGAACCGTTACAAACTTTCCGAGGCATACCACACCTCTTGGGGGCTCTCCGGCGATGCTTAGCTATCTAGGACAGAAGAGTCCAAGAGTTACAAATGTAAGGTCCAAATGGCTAGAGGGGGTGAATAGCCTATTTAAAAATCTACAAACTTCACTAAACAACCACGTTAGTATAAAAGATGGCTAAGCTAATTCTAGCACTAGCTCAACTACACTATGCAAGCCACCTATACAATTCTAGTGAAGCAAGGCTATGATATCTAATACGCACCAACAAGACTAAGTCACTAAGCTACTTACTCCTATGTGATAAGAACTACACAAAGCGAACTACACTAGGAATAGTACAAGAAAGTAAAGAGCAAGTGACTTGATTCTTATACCAACGATGTAGAGAAGTAATGCACTCGAAGAATCAATCACCATAATCAACCACAAGAGAAATCATCGGTAAAGAGATGACACAAGATTTTTACCGAGGTTCACTTGCTTCCCCGCAAGCTACTCCTCGTTGTGGCGATGCACCCACTTATCGATTCACGAGCTAATCGACTATCAAGAGTCGAGCCCTCGGCGGGTGCCGTACAACCGCACACAAGATGGGGATCCTCCAAGCCACGAGCTCCACTAGAGTATCTAATTTGCGAACTCCCACAGGGAAGGATCAAGAACCCCTTACAACACTTGGTGAGGGCTCCAACAATCTTCAATCGTGAGCTCAATCACCTCCGCTGCTCCAAGCTGTCTACCGTGTCAAGAAACACGGAAGAGTAACAAGAAATCCGCAGCAACTCGAAGATCAAGTGCCTCTAGAATGCAACTCTCAAGCAATGCACTTGAATCTCACTCAATCTCACTCAAGATGTGCAACTAAGCAAAGAGATGAGTGGTGGGGTTGTTCTCTAGCTTAAAGGATGTCTCTAGGTCTCAAAATGTGCAAGAGTTACCCTCAAACCCCGAACATCTTCTATTTATAGCGAAGGAGTACGCAACTAGCCGTTATCGGACGACGCAGTTAAAAACAAGCTGACCGGACGCTCCGGTCAGGGTGACCGGACGCGTCCGGTCACTACAGGACAAATCGTGAACAGTGCGCGTCAAAAGTTACCATTGCTGTGACCGGACACGCTCTAGCGTTTGACCGGACGCGTTGCACCTGGCGTCCGGTCGGAGTCCAGTAAGCTCCCACCGTGACCGGACGCGTCCGATCGCACGTGACCGGACGCGCCGAGCGTCCGGTCGGCTCTAAGACCGGCTCTGCCCCTCTGGGTGCCTAACCGGACGCTCCGGTTCCGTAAGGGACCGGACACGCTGGTTGCAAACCCTAGCACCCGCGCGCCTGACTGCTGTGAAGAACTGACCGGACGCGTCCGGTCAAACCGCGACCGCGTTTGGTGCAGCGTCCGGTCACCACAGTGACCGTCGTTCGCCTCCGTTTCTTTTCCAACTTCTGGTGTAGTAGAAAATAGGCGTTTCACTTCCTCAAAAAGTGTCGAATCCCGCCTCGCAAGCTCGGCAGGAGGGAGAGAGGAACCCAAACCCCTCTTTGCCGCTTAAACTCCACCGCCTTCGCAAATGTGCTAACACCACCAAGTGTACACCACCATGTGCATGTGTGTTAGCATTTCACAAACATTTTCAAGGCATTATGTTAGCTCTCTACTAGATCCTAATGCATATACTCAAGACATTGATCTAGTGGCACTTGATTCCCGAGCTAACCGTGATTGCCCCTCTTGATAGTCAACTATGTATCCTAAATTCGGTCAATCACTTCTCTACTCAACTTAGACCGGCAAAAGGAAAACCCTATGGTTATACATTTGCCTTGCGCTCTTAGATCATTCTCCTCCACTTGATCATCATGTCCATCATTTTATGTGCATTCCATCATGATCAACATTTCATGTCCATGCACCATCTCTTTGTGATCTAGTAGTCACACTCCTTGCCACACACACCTTCATCACATGTGTTGTTTATGCCTACCTCAAAACACTTAACACATGACATTAACAACTTGGTGTCATTAATTACCAAAACCAAACTTGGGCTTTCAACAAATGCGAATCACGAGATCAACAATATGCACAAGTGCTCAAAGTTGGCTTGCTCTCACATTTCAAATCTCACTCAACCCACAAGATGGATTTGCAAGAATGAATCAATCACTCACTAAGAGAGGGTTGGAGAGTGTTCTCAAGACTCAAAAACATGTGAGAGAGTCAGTAGAATCAGCAGCCTCCAAAGGTAGAGGCTAAGGGGTATTTATAGCCCCTTTGAAAAACTAGTCGTTATGTGACCGTTGGGGAATACCGGACATGTCCGATATCAATACCGGTATTGGCCCAACGGTCACTTTGTCAGTGACGTGCAAAATGTCAAAGCTCCCGACGATCATCGAGACTCCCGATCGTCGGAACTCCCAACATACGTCAACACTTCCGACGAGCCGAACCGAGACAACAGAGAAGAAGGCTGGACCAGGGCAAATATCGTACACATCCGGTATCAATACCGGACACCTGACCAACAAAACCAGTTGGCAATTTTGTCTCTCAAAATACTCGAAGCTCACATGGGTTGGCTTGAGCACTTATGTATGATCATCTGTCAACATGATGCATCCCTCTTAATAGTATGCCATACCTATTAACTCAAGATCAAATGAGAAAAAGGATTTGAGGCGCTTAAGTTGAATTCCTTTGAACCGAAATGCCATAGCTTTCAATCTTCATCAAGTGAGGGTGTCAATCATGTCAACTTGATTTTCTTCTTGAGCATAGCCATCTTGAGCTTGTGACTTGACTTCATATCATGAAAGTGAGTTGGTTCCAAATATATCAAGTCACTCTTTTTATTAAGTCATCTATGATTTGATCCTCCACTTCAATATGACCAATATGATTTGATTAGGTTTTATGCAAGTACTTCCTTCTTCACCTTAGCTAGGTTCCTCGGATGCCAATCCGTCGCTTGCCCCTTCACCTTTGCTTAGTACCTCGAAGCTTTTCCTTGCTATCTTCACCATCTCAAGCCATCTAGTCACTCTTGGTGTTGAATCATTCATTAAGCTCAAATATAAACTTGTCTTTCATTTAGCAAGCTTCAAGGTGAGATCATTCCATATGCAATTCCTCATGTCTCATTAATCATTTCTTCAATGTGCTTGCTTTCAATATGAGTTAGAAATCCCACAAATGAGTAAGCCTTGCATGGAATACATTTGCATTGTTGTCTTGTGTTTGAACTAGATTGTTTCCTACAATACATCATTTTGGCTTTCATTAAGTACCTATGAGATAATCTATTTTCTATCCACACTTAGCAAATGGGTTAGACCTTTAATCACATTGTCATTGAATCATCCAAAACCCACTAAAGGGCTTGATGCACTTTCATGCTGCCGCGGTGATTGCTACTATATCAAGCAGGCATGCGCTTCTACACATAGAGCATCATGAACTTTGTCCAAATTCCCTGCACCCGCCAGAACCACTGATCCTCCCTAGTCCCTCACTACAAAGCCCCAAGCTCCACTTTTCTTGTTCTGGAGAAAAGCTCCATCAAAATTAATCTTCACAAAATCAAAGTTTTTTGAGGAGGAGAGGCCCGGGGGCCTCTACTGGAGATTTATTAAAATGTAACCAAGGTGATTATAAACAAAAGTTTAGAACAACACAGAGCAACAAGAGCAAAGAGAGAGATGGTAGTAGCTCAGGAAACAAAAAAGGAGACAAAGAAAATCAAAGCAATTACACAATTTGCTCTAGCCATGATTCTATAGTAGGGAAGTACTTCTTAGCTCTCCAAATGAGTTTCCTAAAGGTGCTCTTGAAAATTTCCAAACAGCGCAAGCTGCTAACTAGGATTCCTCTGAAAATAGTATCATTTCTGACAGTCCAGATGTCCCAGTACATAATAATAATAATAATTACTTCCATAAAAAACTTTCTGTGAATCTGAGATCGGAAACTCTCAAACCTTTGAAAGGGATCAGGAGCACTGATCACTGTTAGACCGATGAGACCCCAGCAGTCTCTAGCTAGCTCACATTCCAGGAATAGATGATCCACTGTCTCCTCATTGCTCAATGGACATAAAACACAGTTATAGAACGGTAGCTGCATACTTTTCCATCTTAAGATGTTGTGAGTACTAAGTCTGTCCTGAATTAATAAATAGAAGAAAACTTTGTGTTTGGGTTAACAAGAAGATTTCCAAATCCACTTGAAAATTGATGCAGCTCAGTTGGTACCCAAGAGCTGACAGTAGGCTTCCTTGGATGTGAAAATGGAAGTGCCCCAAATAAAGTACCAAGAATCAGCATCACCAGTAGGAAGAAAGGTTTGGAGAATGTTCTGAATATGTTGGAACTGATCAAACGCTTCCACAGATAGGGGGAGGTTGAAAAGACGAAAAGTTGAAATTACAGAGATTGCATTTTTGAGAGAGATATTAGGCTTTTTCATAAAAGAAAACAATTATGGGAATGCCAGCTTTAAAGGCTGTCCAATCGAACAATCTTCCCGAAGGAGGCAAGAGGCAACATCTGCAACAAAAACAGAAACCATACCCTTGAACTTGTCTAGTAGCTTCAGGATACCTTTCCACCAAAATGAGCCTCTTTTAATGTGACTGGGCAGTTTGCCATTGGAATAGTGTTTCTCCCGGACAAGGTGTACCCATGGAATATGGGTCTGTTGAAGAACTTATGCAAATATTTCAGAAGAAGAGCCTCATTCTGTGTTTTCAGATCTAGGATTCCCAATCCACCATCCTCTTTTGGCCTGGTCACAAAATCAGAGTTTGGTGGAGACCAATGTACGTTGTGGCACAGGTTTATCTCTTTTCTCTTGCCCCTACAAAGAAACTATAAGATTTATGGACATGGCTCTATGCACCACCTCCGCTGTTGACCACAAAGGTTCTACCACATTTGCTTTTGCATCCCACCATGCGTAGACCTATGACTTTCATCATTGTTCCTTGTTAGAGATAGAATATTCAACACCAAATTATTTGCTGAGTTTGACTCCAAAAGCAGGATTCGGATATGTTCTATGGACATTGCTATCTAGCACTTCTTCACCATTTTACATTTCAGAAAACAATAGCCGGCCTCCATCTTCATCAAAACGTACTTGATGGCACATCCTAAAGAGTTGGCGTTTGGCATGTTTCATGGCATGCACACCTCTTCACTTTAATAGTTCCGTTGTTGCAAATTATGTCACTTATTCATTATATCTTCTTAGGTTATTTTGGATTGAGCCCACCTTGAATATTGCTACATTTCCTTGTTTGATTTTTCCATCTTCCGAGAAAAAAAAACCAGTGATGCCCTTTAGAAGTGACACAGAAGGTAGATTGGCTAATGGGTATATGGCGCACCAGCCTATTAGGATTTGCTACATAGAGCATTTGTCCTCCATATTGGTTAGGAAGGTTATCAATAAAAGAGTAGTATAGGGCGGTTTGTGACTTCCCAATAGATCCTTTTGTGACTTAAAACAATATCCTACTAGGTTTCTCTCTATGGTAAATACTATCCATGCATTTCACAAAATAAAAATAAAAACAAGAAGCACAATCTTGAAACTTACTTCGGTCATAATTAGATAATGTTTTCTATCCAAAACACCACCGGATTAATTAGATCAGATGAATGATTTCGTTATAACTAAGTTGTTGTTCATGTGCTATCAGGGCATGTTCGGTTGCTCGCCAGGCAACCTTGCCTCACACAGGAATCTCCAGGCATTTGATTTTGGACGCCTAGGGACAGGATTATTGCAAGGCTGACTACATGCGTGAGGGACATTCAACCAAACAACCCCTCGATCTTGTTTTGACATTTCTTTTTTTGTTTGGGGGGGGGGGGGGGGGGGTGGATAACCTGTTTTGGACAACGACTGGTACCTTTTTCTTAGAATATCAATCAAAGGTGTAATTATATGGAGGCTATTTTCATGCCAAATTTGCATGACATGGGTATGCTAGGTGCTAGTTAGGACAATAAAACGCGCACAATATAGAGGTGCGTTTGCTCCAATACATGGTTTTCACAGTCCTGCCAATAGTATATAATTACTGTGGTTTTGCTGATCCTAGCTAGTCTATCGGGTGTTGAGATATGCTTATTTATAGCTGAAGCCCAACACAGTGGCTATGAAATACGAGTGATTTTAGAGAATGTTCAACACTTGTGTCGAGATGGCCGGTCACGGTCTTATCTGCTGGGAACTGGGGCCTTGTTTAGTCGAGGGTTAAACTCTCTCTCCATCAAGATGTATGCATGAAACACTAAATGTAGATAAAAAATAATTAATTACACAGTTTGACTATAATTTGCGAGACGAATCTTTTGAACCTAATTAGTCCATGATTGAACACTAATTACCAAATACAAACGAAAGTGCTACAGTATTCCAGATTTAAATTTCTAGCCATCTAAACAAGGTGTGGGAACTGAGCCAATGCAGGGGCAGTGAATAAACATGGTAGGGTCTGCAAAGATAGGTCGCCTTTTCATCTGATCATCTGAAGGATCTGCAGCCGCGCTCAGTGCCAGTGCAGGGACCGATGCAATGCAAGAAAGGTGTAAAACCGGGCTGGACGGCCCCTTTGGGGCTGCACGTTTTCAGCAAAGCAGAGGCATAGGCCATGTTCGGCAGGCTGTTTTTTTTTCTTATAAGCCGGCTGTGGCTGATTTGCTGTGAGAGAAAAACACTGTTCTACGGCTGATAAGTCGTGCTGATAAGCTCAGCCGAACAGGAGGATAATGCCCCCGGGCGAGGGCGCTAGGGATCTTTCCATATTCATGAAAGGGAAGGAAATCAGTAAAAGGGGCTCGCGAGCGGCGAGCCCGTCCGTCGTCGTGGCCTCGTGGGACGCCGCTGCTGGCTGCTGAACGGCGGCAGGGCGTGAAAATGAATGTGGCGGAATGCGACAACACGATACGGGGCACTTCTGCCGCGGCTGCACCGCTGGTGCGAGCGCGAGAGTGATGACACGGGAGCTAGCTGTTTCAGCCTAGCTACATAGCTATAGCAGGATGATGAGGAGTAGCTACCCTTCATTATAGGTTCGAGAGGATTAGATGGGGAATGCACAGTGATGATTCGATGGTTTGATCACTGGTGGAACGAACTGTGAAACATGCATGCATGCAACATTTGTTGAGAATAACGAATCTGAACACGTAGAGCCCGATGATTGCAACATCTGTTAACGAATCTGTCAACGTACTTACCTCAAGATATCAATCATATAGCCGACGAGCAGGCAAATACAATCCACACAGAATTAAGCTAGCAGGCCGAATCAGCGCGCACGTGTCGTGATGAGCGCAAGGCCCGGGTGGATACTATACTACGGCCGATCGATCGCCCAGGAGAGCCAGCATAAACAAAGAGAGCGAGCTAGGGGGGCAAAAGTACGGCTCCTACATTCCGATCTCGTCGTCTTCACATAAACCTAGCTATAATCGCCCAATGGTCGAGCCCCCAGGCCGGAAAGCAACAGCGGATGAGAACAAGGAGGAGTCCTGTCCTCGCGGCACAAAGGAAAATTAAGGCGCCGGTACGGCGATCCCGACCGGCCGCGCGCCGCGCTCAGCCGTAGCGCCGCGGCACGCGCGGCCGGGGAGATGCCAACAAACGCGAGGAACTTCTCGAGGCGGCTAAACAAATGGGCAGGCCGGGCAAGGGAATTTTGATCCGCGTTGTTTAGCGCCCGGGTCAGCGCCTAACGCGCCGTGTTCCTCGCAAAAAAGTTACGCGCGGCTTTTCGATGGCCGATGCTATGCTGGTGCACGCGGGTCCCCGTGCACGCGCGTTAATGCTGGCTTGGCTGTGCCGCCCACCCGCATGCATGCGCCTGTGTGTACGTCCGCTTGCGTTTTGTTTAATCGGTGTTGCGAGTCGGTAGCCCTGTCTGCCTGGTCGTGTCGAGTGGAGTACGTCGTACGTCGTACGTGTACGTAGTATAGTATTGCCAGTACGGGGTAGAGCATGTACTGATGTGTATATTCCAGCTAGCTGTCACGGGAAATTGGTATGGTACAGACGTACTGAGTACAGTACTATCTCCTGGGGAACACGTTCGTTCGTACGTATGTCGCCAACCGATGGATACGTTCAGTACGTGCGTGGTACAGGCACGACGTCGTCGTCCTCTCCTACCAGCTGCACGCTTTGCGAACTCGATAATAATCAATATGTCCGGGGCAAACAGCATTATTCCGAGCTTAGACCAGCAGTCAAAAGTCGCTAGCTAGTACTGAAAAGCGCTACAGCGGCCCGCGGGCCCGATCGACGAGCCTCACCGCTGGCGGCATCTCTTAGGTAAAAAAAACTCATGCGTGTTAGCTAGTGTTACGTGCATGATGGATGCCCGCGGGACACTGCTGAATGGCTACAGAGAGGCAGACGCAACAAAGCAAGTGTACGCACCTGCCTGAGAGCCTGGCACGACGCGGTAGTGGGAGGGCCAAGAGCAGAGAGTGGCGCTCGTGTTGAATCCGCGTCTCCTCCGACTAATTCGAAACTCTGCGTCGCTGTGTGCATAGAGCAATCTGGACGACATCTCCAGTCCATAGACTGATAATAAACCACTCCTGCATGCAGCATGATGAATGTCGATCCGTGCACTACAACATGAGATCCCCAGGTTGCACTGTTGCACGCTTCCATTGCAAGATTCCCACCAATGGATTGAATGAAAGGCACCATGCATGCATGTTGCACCCGCCCGTCGTGCGCCGCTATCTAGCCGCGCGGCACAGCCTGCACGTACGTACGTACTCGATGGCCCGCGTGGACCTATTGCCCACTAGGAACTTGTGTGGTCTCCCCCAAGTGATCCCCCCCTTCTTTCTTCCAAAGCCGCAGTGGTCGGTGCTGGGCAGAGTGGGCACGTACTGGTCGAGGGCGACGTGGTGGTGGCCGCTAAAAGCTGCCTGCCGCGCCGAGTAGTAGCCCCGGCGAACGCATGTGCCCGGCCGGCCACGGCGCGGTGGGAGCGCATGATTGATCGCTGATCGGCCACCCCCAGCAGAGACCTCGCCCGGCCGCGGTTCCCGGCGCGGAGGCGCGCCCAGCAACCAGCCGCGGTGGCCCCCGGGCGTGCGGTGATTTCCCGGCGTTTTCAGTGGGAAATCCGTGCCTTTTCTCCGTGCGATCATTGCGACTTCCCCTCAGCTTACGTTTTGCCGGCTCAGTGGCCTGGAGCTGGACTGGGACGGACGCACCCTGTTTGCTTTTGCTTAACGATGCTTATGCTGAAATGTTATGAGAAAAAAATATTATCTATGATTGAAAACAGGTCAACAGGGGTAGAAGACTGGGTCTCGGACAACAACCCGGAAATCCATGATGATTTCTCCACCGCTGGACGAGTACCTGACGGGTTTCAGGGGACTGCTGCTAGGCGAACTCCGGTGTCAGTTGATTGAAGCCAGGCAATGCAAGCAGCTAGCAGCAGGTGTGTGTGACAAGGCCACGGAGTTTTGTTGGGTTGGGTTGGGGCCGGCGTCATGTGTTACGCGACAACAGGCGCGCGTCCAAGGAGTAGCCGCCGAGCGCAGGACGAGAGCTGTTCGTCAGGTGTTTCACAGAGGACACGTACGTACGTCGAACCGTTCTTGACTGAGCCCCAGGCTAGCTCTGGCTTCTGCTTTCCCGACACCCGAGTCGACTGACTATTACGTTCAGTGATTCAGTCCCCATTGTGGCGGGTACGGGTAAGCATTTTTCGTCAGCGAAGCCAAACATTTCTACAAAGCTTTCGTTTTCATGCTGATGTTTATGCTGATTATTGTGAGAGTAAAACATTTTTTATTCGGTAAAAAGTACCGTTAAAGTAATGCTGCAGAACAGTATATCAAATCAGAGAACTACCCACTGTTTGATTGTACACAAGAAAACATTGAGAAGAGAAAAAAAATCAACAAAGCACTAGTTTTTTTAGCCCAGCACCGTTGAAACGTTCTCTGATCATACTCAGTGTTTTCTTTTGAGTCGTGGTCTGCGCTCTGCAGTGATGTTACTATTCGTTTTTTTTTATAAGATTACGTGATGTTACTATTCGTGGGCAATGCCAACGTACCTGCAGGCTGAAGCTGCATGGCCCAGCTGAACGTGCGGTATGCTACGCAAGTTTAGGCCCATCAGCCCATCAAGCGCAAAGAGCCTAGCTAGCATTCCCCGACATACTTAGGACCGGGCGATTCGAGCCCAATTACCCCACCGCGTCTCCCAATCATCTCGCAGATTCGCACGTACGGTCTCAAGCGCATCCCCCTCGCCGCTGCACAGACGCCGGAGACGACGGCGGCGGCGAGATGACGGTCTTCCACTTCCTCAACTGCGCCTTCCTCACCTTCGGCCCCCACGTCGTCTACTACTCCGCCACCCCTCTGTACCTCCTTTTCCCTGCTTCCTCTCTCTCTCCCTATTTGTCTCCCTGAGATCCGTATGCTAAACATGCGGGATCTGCGTTTGTTACTTGATCTGGTCGCTTTGTTGCGTGATCTGCACCGGAGAGTCCGAACGCCTGATTGTGGGAGTTCTATTTTTGACCTGGCTTGTGGGATGGGGTTGTAGTCAGTGCAATTGCAGTGAATTCACTCTGAAGTTGGTTGGCAAACTTACGTTGCACTGTTCGTTGGGATTCAGAGCTTAGTTTTAATGGATTAAGATTTTCCAGTTGAATCTAGTTAGCTGTGCTGCAATTAGTGTGGTGTTTTACGAGCTGTACCTGTCAGGTAAGCTCACTTCATTCGTACATTTTTTTTGTGGGTTGGGAGGGGAATATGATCGAGTGGAAGATGCCCATGAATTACACACTAGCAATATGAAATGATGCTACTGATTGTTAAATCTTGCAAAGAACTTAATGTTACCAGAAGTGGAAGTAAATGGGTAAATGCTACTGGATCCATATTCAGTCAAGACTAAAGTGTAACCACATGATAATTATGAAATTCTTAAGTGCATTCTGGAGTGGAAAAGATTACGTTGAAAGATATTCATGTAAATAACAGGCCGACAAGCTGAATTATATTAAATGGTTGCTAGTATAGTATTTTTTCTGTAGATTTCAGGTTTTGGTGACGTGCCTTTTCAGTGACATAACGGTCTGAATATCTCATTACTCGTCTAATGCAATAGTCACATCCAGTTCAACTAAACCCTACTTATTTTGACTGTCACCCACTTGAGCAATGAGGGCGTCTACCCATAACTGATGGAACATGTATCATGGATTCTTGACAATGTATACCTAGCTGACCTAGTTTTATCTGAACATACAAGAAAACAGTATTCTGCATTGGTGCATCCAAAGGTTCGTTGGACTAAATATTTTTATCCAACCATCCGTTTCAGGTCAGAGTATGATACAATCGGCACTTCTGTAAAAGCGGCTGCTGTTTATCTTGGAACTGCACTTGTAAAGGTCAGCAACCAGTCCAGTGTTGGAGTATGTTTAGGCCCATGAGGCTAAGGCCCATGTGGCCCATGTATGGAACTATATATAGCTACCCTTCTAGGGTTAGCCCTAAGCAATAGACACACATCTTCCAACATGGTATCCAGCCTAGTTTAGTTTTCCTTTCCCCTCCACCACCCAGCCGCCGCCGCCAGGGCCTCTGGCAGCCGCCGCCGGCCAGCCTGCCATGGCTGGCCGCCCTCCTCCTCCCCCTCCCCTCTACTCTCACTTCCCCCCTCTCTCTACCTCCTACACCTGGGCCCAGATCTTGGCCGGCACTTCTCCTTCTCCTGGCGCCCCCTCTCCTCCTCTGGCCGGCGCCGGTCAGACCCGCCCGGCCATCTCTGGAGCCGGGGTGGAGGTGCCCGCCTCTGGTGCCCCTCCAGCCGCCACCTCTGGCCGCGTCCTCCCTTCCTCCCACCTCCTGCAGCAGCGCCCGCCCATCCTCCTTCTCCAGCCGCTGCAGGGCGCCATTCCTGCTGCCGCCGCCCCAGCCACTGCCCTCACCACTGATGCTGCTCCGGCCGCTGGGGGGGGTCTGTCGAGGGTGACGACACGGGGGCCGCCGGTGGGGGTCTCCAGGTCGACGGCGGCCTCCAGCAGCCCCTCCCACAACCGCAGCCCCACCTCCACCCTCACCAGGCGCTGCCCGAGGGACAAATCGCTGCTGCTGTCACCTCCGTGTTTCCGTCCGGCCTTCCTGGGGGTCTCTCTCTCGGCCCGAATGGACCGAATCTCACCCTCGCCGCGGCTCTTGCTGCTGCCCGCACCGCCGCCGCGGAGGGTCAGGCCCGTGTGCGTGCGGCCGCCCTCGTCTGGGAGCGCGAGCGAGACGCGGCCGACGCCTTGACCCGCCAGATCGCCGAGGCCGAGCAGCTCCTTGCCTCTCCTGCGGGCCTGGACGCCGGAGCCACCTCCTCCGCCTCGCCGGGCCGTCGTGTGTCGCACACCGCCGTTCTCTGGCACGACCCGGCTGACCCGCTCGTGGCTCAACTCCACTACCAGGCCGGGGGGGGGGGGGGTCCAGAACATTCGCCTTCTTGTTCCGGTCGTCCTCGAGCCGGAGTCTCCTTCCTACGCCCGTTGGCGGGATCTGGTGGTTCTCACTCTTCGCCGCTACGCCCTCGACGACCACGTCCTCCTCGACGCCCCGGTCGCTGCCCAGACGCCGTCGTGGCTCCGGCTCGACAGCATCGTCCTCTCCTGGATTCTGGGGACGATCTCTCTGGACCTCCACGACCTCGTCCGCACCTCTCCTGACGCGCGCCGGGCATGGCTAGCCCTTGAGGGTCAGTTTCTGGGCAATGCTGAGGCCCGGGCTCTGTGCCTCGATGCGAGCTTCCGCACCTTCGTCCAGGGTGACCTCTCCGTCGGTGAGTTCTGCCGCCGGATGAAGGCCATGGCTGACTCACTGGGGGACCTCGGGTGGCCCGTGGAGGATCGCATCTTGGTCCTCAACGTCCTCCGGGGGCTCAGCGACCGCTACGCCCACCTCAGGACGTGGATCACCCGCCAGAGGCCTTTTCCCACCTTCCTGGAGGTCCGTGACGATCTTGTCATGGAGGAGCTCACACAGGGCCTCCAGCCGGGCTCCACTGCTTCCCCGGGGGCCTCCTCGACGGCTCTGGCTGCTACTCCGCCGCACCAGTCTGCTCCACGGCCGTCCGCTCCACCACCGTCGTCTCTCCTGGGTCCCCCTCCCTCCGGGCCGAGCGGAGGTGGGGGGGTCGTGGTGGTCGTCGTCGCCGCAGAGGGGGTCGCGGGGGCGGCCGGGGCGCACCTACCCAGGCCCCGGTACTTGGTGGACCACAGGGGGGGGCACCATGGCCCTCTTTCCAGAACCCGTGGTCTGGGCGCATCTCCATGTGGCCCTACCACGCCACCGGGACCGACTCGCGTCCACCGGTGGCCATGCTCACCGGAGCTCCTCCTGCTGGTCCTCCACTCGGCGTCTTCCCTGCTACGCCGCCTGCTACGCCGTGGGTTCCTCCCTCCGCGGGCTGGGACCAGGCGGCCCTGGCTCGCTCGTTCGGCACCATGGGCCTGACACCTCCGGTCGGACCCGAGTGGATCGCTGATTCGAGGGCCACCTACCACACTACTCCTAACCCCGGTATACTTTCGTCGATTCACTCTCCCTCTTCCTCTCTTCCTTCGTCCATTATGGTCGCAAATGGTTCTTGTATTCCAGTCTCGTCTGTGGGTACCGCCGGTGCTCATGGCCCCTTTCGTATTCCTGATGTTCTTGTGGCTCCTTCTATGGTTCATAATCTTCATTCCATCCGAAGTTTTACAGCTGACAATTCTTGTTCTGTGGAATTTGACTCTTCTGGTCTTACTGTAAAGGATTTGGCTTCCCGGCGTCCTCTGCTCCGATGTGACAGCACCGGGCCCCTTTACACCCTTCGCTTCCTGGCGGCTCCTTCGTCTTCTTCGCCGCCCGTTTTGTCAGCTGCCTTCGTCGCCTCTACTTCCTCTACTACCTGGCACCGGCGCCTCGGCCATCCTGGACGTGATGCCCTGATACAGCTCGGTCGTAGCTCTGGTCTTCCATGTACTCGAGCTCATGATGAGCAACTGTGTCATGCGTGCCAATTGGGCCGATATGTTCGTCTTCCTTTTTCTAGTTCTACTTCCCATGCGGCCCGTATTTTTGACCTTGTACATTGCGACCTATGGACATCTCCTATTCTGAGTATTTCCGGTTATAAGTACTATCTTGTGGTTGTTGATGATTTTTCGCATTATTCGTGGACTTTTCCTCTCCGTGCGAAGTCAGATACGTTTACCACGCTCCTTCACTTCTTCACTTGGGTGTCTACACAGTTCGGCCTCACCATCAAGGCCGTCCAGTGTGACAATGGTCGCGAGTTTGATAACTCCACCTCCCGAGATTTCTTCCTCTCTCGCGGTGTTCAGCTCCGCATGTCTTGTCCATACACCTCTTCGCAGAATGGCAAGGCTGAGCGGATGATTCGCACCACTAATGACACCGTGCGTACCCTTCTGTTTCAGGCCTCTCTCCCCGCTCGCTTCTGGGCTGAGGGCCTGCACACCGCCACCTACCTCCTTAACCGCCTCCCTTCTGCGGCCTGTCCCGCTCCTACTCCTCACCACGCCCTCTTCGGTAACTCGCCTCGATACGATCACCTCCGCGTGTTTGGGTGTGCGTGTTACCCTAACACCGCTGCCACTTCTTCTCACAAGCTGGACCCTCGCTCCACGCTCTGTGTCTTCCTCGGGTACTCTCCGGATCACAAGGGGTACCGGTGCTTTGACCTTACCTCCCGACGGGTTCTCATCTCTCGCCATGTGGTATTCGATGAGTCCGTCTTTCCCTTTTCCAGCACTACCACCCCTCCGGTACTGGATCCACCCTCCCTGTTTCCTACTGACCCGGTGGTTCAGCCACCTGTTTCGTGGTCTCCTGCAGGTACCTCTTCGCCGCGCGATGGGCCGCCTCCCGGTCCCGGCTACCCAGCGGGTCCGGGCCCGTCGGTCTCGGACGCGGCCCCATCCTCTCCGGCTGGTGCAGACCCGGGGCCTTCGTCCCCTGCCTCTGCCCCGGGGGGGTCGTGTCGGTTGCCGACGCCGGATCCCGTCCCGGCACCTGCACCGGCACCTCCGTCGAGGTTCGCCGCGCCGGTACGGGTGTACCAGCGCAGGCCGCAGCCGCCGCCGCTCGCGCCTCCTTCTCCACCAGGGACACCGACACCACCGCCGCTGTCCCCGCCGGCTCGTGGTGCCCCGCCGGTCTACCACCCGCCGCTGCTTCACCGACACCCGCGGCATGTTCACCCGATGGTGACCAGACACGCGGCTGGCACACTGCCGCCTCGTGTCCTCGAGGCTTCGACCGGCGACGCGGTGGTCTCCGGTACCCTCTTCCGTTCGCGACGCCTTGCTGGACCCTCACTGGCGCCGCGCGATGGAAGAGGAGTACGCCGCGCTACTCGCCAACCAGACATGGGAGTTGGTGCCCCGGCCGCCGGGCGCCAATGTCGTCACCGACAAGTGGATTTGGACTCACAAGCGCCGGGCCGACGGATCTCTCGAGCGCTACAAGGCTCGGTGGGTCCTCCGGGGTTTCACTCAGCGCCCTGGCGTCGACTACGATGAGACCTTCAGCCCGGTGGTCAAGCCGGCCACTGTCTGTACCGTGCTATCGCTGGCGCTTGCTCGGTCTTGGCCCGTCCATCAGCTGGACGTCAAGAACGTCTTCCTCCACGGCCTTCTCACCGAGACAGTGTACTGCAGTCAGCCGGCGGGGTTCGTCGACACCACCCGTCCTGACATGGTTTGCCGGCTCAACAGGTCCCTCTACGGCCTCAAGCAGGCACCTCGGGCGTGGAACCACCGGTTCGCTGCATTCTTGCTGACCCTGGGGTTCATGGAGACCAAGTCTGATACGTCTCTGTTCGTCTACCACCATGGAGCCGACACTGCATACTTGCTGCTCTATGTTGATGACATTGTCCTCACCGCCTCCAGTGAGCCACTTCTTCGCCGGATCATCACCGCTCTCCGGCAGGAGTTCGCGATGAAGGATCTGGGTGAGCTCCACCACTTCCTCGGTGTTACTGTTGAGCATCGTCCTACCGGGCTCCTACTTCACCAGCGACAGTACACTCGGGACATCCTGGAGCGGGCGGGGATGACTGACTGCAACCCCTGCTCCACTCCGGTCGACACTCAGGGCAAGCTGTCTGAGGCTGAGGGACCACCGGTGGCCGATCCCACTGCGTACAGGAGTCTTGCCGGGGCCCTTCAGTACCTCACCTTCACCAGGCCGGACATCACCTATGCAGTTCAGCAGGTCTGCCTCCATATGCATGACCCCCGGGAGCCTCACCTCATGGCTCTCAAGCGCCTCCTCCGCTATCTCCGGGGCACGCTCGACTACGGCCTCCTCCTCCACCGGAACTCCTCCACCGACCTCACCGTTTACACCGACGCTGACTGGGCCGGGTGCCCGGATACTCGCCGCTCCACCTCCGGCTACGCCGTCTTCCTGGGCGGCAACCTGGTGTCTTGGTCGTCCAAGCGCCAGCCGGTGGTCTCCCGGTCCAGCGCCGAGGCGGAGTACCGCGCCGTAGCTAACGGCGTGGCGGAGGCCGCCTGGCTCAGGCAGCTACTTGCGGAGTTGCACACTCCGCCCTCCCGGAGCACACTGATCTACTGCGACAACGTCAGTGCGGTCTACCTCTCCACCAACCCCATCCAGCACCAGAGGACGAAGCATGTGGAGATCGACCTACACTTTGTCCGTGATCGGGTGGCCATGGGCGAGGTGCGGGTTCTTCACGTTCCGACGACTTCCCAGTTCGCGGACATCTTCACCAAAGGCCTCCCATCCTCGACCTTCACCGAGTTTCGCTCCAGCCTCAACATCACCAGTGGCTAGTTGCGTCTGTGGGGGGGTTGTGTGTGTTCTTTCTTGTTTTCAGCCTTGAACACCGCTGCGCCGGTAGTTCAGACTGCGGGGGGGTGTTGGAGTATGTTTAGGCCCATGAGGCTAAGGCCCATGTGGCCCATGTATGGAACTATATATATAGCTACCCTTCTAGGGTTAGCCCTAAGCAATAGACACACATCTTCCAACATCCAGGATTCTTAGTTATCGTGAAATCTAAAGCAGTAAGGGATAATCTAGTGCAAAATCATGATTAGGTGCAAGTTTGGGAAAACAGATCTTTTTATTTGGGCACCAAATAACATGAAAAATTCCAGAAAGAAAAAGAAAATTAGATGTTGCTTCTGAATTGTTGACTTGTTCATTATAGATTGGTAATAAAGCCCAAAATTTTGTACGTACAATAATAATTTGAGGTGGTATGCCTAATTTTTGGATTTTTTTGGCGTTATTTTGGTACACAGACCTTTTTGTGCCTAGTTGTGCTTTGTCATATTTCCCAGTGAGAACCACGGTTGTTTAGCCAAATAATCTATCATTCAGCGATCTGTTTCCCATTCAAATTTTTTTCTTGTTTGATTGTGTTCTCATTACCTTGTTGTGTCTACCTTTAATTCATACTTGATGCTCTTTTCAGTAGTTTTTCCTATTAGTAACGTTAATATATTCTGCAACCTATATAAATCCTTTTGATTTTTAGAGACAAACTTTCGCCTTGTGCGTAACATGACACATAACGGATTTTTATTTGATTGTTTTAAAGAATAAAGAAGTTATTCAACCTTTCCCTGATTTCAATTTTCTATAGTTTATTCTGCATGGTGTAAAGTTTTGTTCTTAACTTTCAGTGGCTGATGTTCTTAACTTAAAGTTATAGCTTGTTATCATGATAAGTTCAGTGAACCAATGGTAGTTAATTGGCTGCTAATGTTCCTATATCATTTTGGCAGCTTGTTTGCTTGGCAACATTGCTCAAAGTACCTGAGAATGATAGCTTTGATCCCTATCAGGTATATTTGCTACACTTTATTGGAGACGCAAAATACACTGTGATTCCAACTTGGTGTCCTCTAATCTATCCTGTTGTTTCCACTTTCAGGAGTTAATGAAAGTTTTTATTGGATTCATAGATGTAGCTGGACTGTATTTTGCTTTGACACAGTTGACCCACAGAAACATCTCTCAGAATCATAAGTTCCAGGCTGTTGGTCTTGGTAAGTGCAGAGTTATCTCTGAAATTTGATTCATGTCAAATTATCAAACTGCATCCATGGCCATGGTACATTTATTCTCTCTTCTAATTTTGCATCTTCATCCTGTGCCTTTTCTATTTGTCCTTGTGTGCTACGTGCTGAAAATATATGCTTAAGCTTTACTACCTGTGCCACCTAGTTTTCCATGACATGGTTTTGCCTTGGATATATGGAAGCACATTTAGGCCCTGTCTGGATCTCCTAAGAAAAATGAGATGAGGCAGAAAAATGATATTATGAGAATGAGATCCAAACACTTGGGTTCTAGAATGAGATGCTAGAATCCAACAATCTACCCTAAACTACTATTTAGAGATTTTCACTATGCAAAGGCAATTATCACTATGAGAATGGGATGCAAACTCCCCTTTTTTTTAATCCAGATTCTACATTCACTATCTAGAATCCAGAATCTCGCTCTGAGAATGAGATCTGAACAGGCCCTTAGACTTTGGCCCTTTCTCAGTGTCTGAATTTGACAACATCTCGTTTTGTTAGTTTCTCTGCATAAATTTGTGAAAAAATGTGAGATTTTGGCCCTTTCTCAGTGTATGATAACTTTGTTGTCACTTATCATCAAAGGCCGGTTGTTTTGGGGTTTTCAGGTTGGGCTTTTGCTGATTCAGTTCTGCACCGACTGGCACCTCTCTGGATTGGGGCAAGAGGGCTTGAATTTACATGGGAGTACATATTTCAAGGACTTGAAGCGAATGCTAATCTTGTATGCACTCCATACTATGTGAAAATATAGTACCAGATTCCTTGATTTGAAGAAAGCAACTTCCGAGTGCTGCAACTCATGAAGTTTATTTGACATATTTGTCAACAAGAAGAATGCTTATTTATGTTTTTCTACAGGTGATGACCCTCTCCCTTGCTGCATTAGGATCCTTGATGTGGCTTAGGAAGAACAAGCCTAGGACTTTAATTCCAATAATTTATGCATGTGCTCTGCTCTTGGCAACAATGCCATCTATCACCAGGTTAACAACGCTCCACTTTGTTTATATGTTCTTATTTCCCCTGTTTTCTGAAACAGAAAGTACTTTATTACAAGAAATAATAATTTCTAGATGTGTATGTCATCTTTTTTGTTGTTAAGCCATGCTGTGGATTATTCTAGCACGATTTGTAATTTGTATGGACTCGAGACTAAAAGGCTTCATTGTTGTTGCCGGTGTTGTCAGTCAGTATGAGCTGAGGAAGATTATCTGAGTTCTTAACCGTTTCAACACCATGCTTAACACCTGATGGATTAGATAGCAAATTTATTTTTTTCTCAACCCTAAACTTTCTAATTTAGAAGTCTTAATTTTCCATCTCCATTGGATGTATCAACATCATGTGCAAGGTTCCATGAATACCTTGAATTCTTTTCGCTTGCTCCCTGTTAATCAAACTTAGTACACCAAAGGGCGTTTGAGTTTTGTGTTCAATTACGGCATGAATAGTAATTAATCTTATTCTTTGAGGAGTTATGGTAGTTCTTATTTACCTAAGCTAGGACCAACTTTTGCATATGTTTCATGCTACCCAATTATGGTGGACTATATATGTTCTATACTCTCCACTAACCAGGAAATACCATTCTTTACCAATTTGCTGTGATTTGTGCATTCCATGCTTTGTAGTTCTTTAGTATCACTGTCGTATTATTCAGTGGGCTAAACATGCTCAAATATTGCAGCTACTTGAGGAGGTCATTGGAGTGGCAGACACCAAAGGTGGTTGGCTTCGAGCTCTTCTCCTCGCTTGTTATGGCTTTCATCAGCTGGCAGCTGTTCTCAGCTTGTCAGAGACCAATGTAATGTAACAAGACATCCATAGCACTGCCAATTTTAGGTGCGATTTGACGCTCCTGAAGATGCTTCCTGATACGGCAGAAGAATTAGGATGATCATTTGGCCTTTCCACTGCAACTCTTCATAGCGTTCGGTTAAAGAACATTTTACTTAGAATCATCTGTTGTGAGCTGTAGAGCACAAACCCAGACCTCAAATGAGTTGTTCTGTAACAGATGGTCATGTAGGCGTTTGAACCGAAACATTTTGTTTATTGTTATTATTATGTGCATTTCAAATGCTCTATTTACTAGCGTATAGATCAGAAAATTCAGGTATCCCACAGAATTCAAGAATAAATACTCTGGTTGCATCTCTCTCTCATGCTACGAAGCTGTACATGATTTGATTATCAAGATGCCATGATGTTTTTGCATTATGATTTCAGAGTGTTGCAAAACCGAATGAAGTCCTCTTAGATTTGAACACTGGAGTTCAATTGCAGACCTCGACTCCAAAATCATGTTTCCACAGTATTCATTAATTGTCATGGATTACATACCAAAGTAAATTGAATCGAAAGCACACATCACGTTTTATATATATCACAGCTTATATGAAGCAAAGGAGGGCCAGAGGCGACAGCCGAGCGGCTGTTACTGGGGCAGGCGCGCGCACCCTACTCGGCCTCCTCGACGGCGGCCTCCACCCGGAGCAGCACGAACCCGACGGCGACGCCGACGAGCACGAGGCCGTTCATGGTGACAGCGATCCTGAAGATCTCCGCGGCGGCGTTCATCTGGGCGCCGAACGCCCCGCCGCCGCGCCGCTTGCTGCCCGCGGGGCTGCTGAGCGACGCGACGATCTTGGCGAAGGAGTAGTCGGCGGTCTTGCGCACCCCGAGCATGTTCACCTTGTTGAGCCCCTTAAGGCCGCTGTAGGCGTTCATGCCCTCCACGTATGTGACGCCGCCGGACCGCTTCGTCTTGGCCGCCGGGGCCGCCAGCGACGGGATCGTTGCCACGGCGAAGGACGCCATCCCCTGCGCTGGGTGGAGTAGCTAGAGAGCCTGCTGGCGATGGGCAGACAGGCAGTGAGAACAGGTAGTCGTAATGCAGTGCGGAGAATTGGAACGCGGCATGAACAGACTACGCTTACCTGTGGCTCGTGAGAAAGACGAGTGTGGCCGGCGGGGGTGGTGGTGGTGGATGGGCGGCGGGCGGGCGGGAGGGAGCGCGGTTTTGTACGGGAGGTGAGGGGAGGATAAGGCGGGGCGGGGAATGGACGGTTGCCAAGGGGGAGTTTATCCTTGGTGGTGACATGGAGGAGGTCCATTTGGTGAGCGGAGGGACGCTGATTGGCCAGTGATGGTCCACACAAGCCTATGTGGCTATGTTTTCCTCTTCCTTCTCCCGGAGGCGTCCGTGGGATGCACACGCACCCGCTGCCTGCAGGCTTCCCGTAGGCAAGCGCTACCATTATGTGGCGGCTGTCGTTCACTGGCGGCTTTCCACAGCAGGATGGTTCGGGCCTTATTTAGATGCACATGTATTCATCTCAATCTATATATATTAAAGTGGATTGAAGTAGATTTAAACTAAGTTCTATTTCAATCCACTCTAACACACGTGGATTAAAAGGATACACACGCATCAAATAAAGCCTTAGTTCATTCTAGGAGCAGGATGAAAATTGTTACGGCGCTCATCATAACAACCTGTGAGTCTCATCTCTCATCGGAGCGTGTGTGTGCAATGGTGCAACCCTTCTCAGTTCAGTAAACACTGGTACGAGATCCGATTGATAACTGATATCCATGTACAAATTTGTTATACAAAAAAAAATTCATGGACGATTTGTTGAGAGAGATCTACAACAACCGCCACACATTAAGCTCCATCTGCAAGCTCCACAGTCCACACCCCTGTTCGCGTCTCCTTTTCCTCCTGTGCAGACGTTAATGTAGCGGATTTTTACACCTTTTTTGGTACGTCGGCGGGACTCCATTTCTAGGTCTCGTTCGACAAGGCACAGCCCAAAATACCCTGCTTCTCTGCCTCTCTATAGGAAATGGTAGGAAGAAGCCTAGCTGGCGCCAAATCCTGCTAAAACACCCCACGGAACTAACTTTTTTTTTTTTGAGCAACCCACGGAACTAGTAACTGATTGACGTGTCAAGAAGCCCTGAAAGCCCATCGAAAAGTCAGAAATCGGCCCATCTACGCACGCTAAGGCCGCAAGCCCGCAACCCACAGCCATGTACCAACAAGCGCTCCGAAACCGGCGCGAGAGGCCCAGGCCGGCGTGCGATTGTGCGAATATGCGATGCCTCCGACCGTTGCGTTCACCCGCGCCGCCCACTGTGCCGTGGGGATCAGGCGCGTCGCTGTGCTCGCGTGTTCCCCGTGCTCCTGCCCGTGCCCGGCTTTGGCGGGGAACCAGAACAAATTTGACACCAGCGCATCAACCACGGCACGGACAGGGTCACCGGCAACAACAGGGATGCTGCTGCTGCCATTGTGGCGTTCTCCTGGCCACGCTCGTTGTTTCTCGTTCCCAACACAAATACATTTCCACACCGTAAAAAGCTCCTAAGAAATACCATACCAAACTTCTCATTTCTCGATCCACGTTCTGCGTTGCTATCCTCCAGTCCAGGTAGATGGGGAAAAACGCTCGAGCGATTAACTAGCTGAGACGCGCGAGGCAAGCAAGCACAGGACCATGTACATGTACAAGCGTTTAGCTATAGGACGTAGTACGTACGCACTGCATGTGTATCGCCATGATGAGAGCGAGACCAGTCCACCCTCGGCCCTCGCCCACAAACTCACAAAAGATCTCCGGTGTTTTTGCCGGATCCGATCGCTTCCTCGCTCGCCGGCGGGGGCCCGGCGGCTCCTGGCAGCGTATTTATGAGCGGCGGCAGCACGTCGCGGAACGGACGAGATGGACCCGGCGGCGCCATGAGTACGAATTGCTGGGGATGACCGGGATATTTGGATCGGCGTACTGCGTACGTATGCGATGGGTAGGCAGCGCTAGGCGACACGGGTGCTTTTAGCCTTTTACGGAGTGAGATGGAATCCATGGCCATGGCCCATGGGTTGGGAGCTGTGACTGGTGCGGCACAGCGGCGGATCGAGACTCGGCATGGGGAAGGTTAGGTTACGTCCGATCCGATGGCCACCAGCATGGTCTTCCACTAAAATTTGTATCTTTCCATTTGTATATATGCTTACTGGTACAGTAGAGGAGTACTACTGGTAATCTGATGGTCTTGGTTACAGCTGTGCACTGTGTCTAGATAATGTTGAAGAGACATGAGAACACCTTTTCTTTGAATGCTCAACTGCAGTTTCCCGCTGGTTCTGCATTGGCTTCGTTTGGGATATGCAGGGAAGTATTTTTCAGATGATAGAGCGCCAAAGGAGTATGTTGCAGTTGCCTTTCTTCATGGAGGTGTTCATGATAGCAGCATGGTGCATCTGGAATGAGCGCAATGCTTGGATCTTCAATGGAAAGACGCCTTCCTTGGCTGCTTGGAAGCTTTCTTTCGCAAATGAAGTTAAACTTCATTTGCACAAAATCAGTCCAGTCTTCCACCTGCCTGTAATGAATTGGCTCAGCAGTTTGTAGTTTTTTTTCCCCCTTGCTCCTCTAGGCTCTTCTTTAGAGGGTCTTCTCTTTAGTTAGCTCTTGGCTAACTGCTCTGTAAGTTTTCCTGTTTTGTACCCTTTGTTTTAGTTAATATACTAGGTAGCGTGCCCGTGCGTTGCTACGGAACAACTAAACTTTTTTGTATTAAAAACACATGGATCGCACGATAAAGTAATAATACTGTGAAATTAAATACCGATGTTAAAGTGACATTTAATCTAAAAAGTCAAGTTCGTGAAATTAACACAATCACGGAGAGCGCGGCGTCACAGGCTCACAAACTCTACTATATAGACATTTTCGTGATGCAACTAAGATAATGTTTTATACCGGTAGGAAGAAATCTCTGATATATATTTATTTCATGGGCCAATAAATTTGCAAATAATTTCCACTGCATCTTCATACCATTTTGTACACAGGTTCAAGTATATATATAAATATTAGTGTATGTCATATGAGTTGAGTGTCTTGAAAAATCTCTCACAAAAACTTAAAACAAAGTATGTCATACTCACCGATAAATATGCCGCACGACACGAAATGTAAGGCTAAACCCCTACCCTTCTCACCCTCCTGACGCTGAAGACGACGCCGCACACGGCCGGCAAGAAGAACCCCGAGGCGGCACGTGGCGGCCCGGCAAGCGAAGGCCGACTGGGAAGGGAGCTAGCGCTAGCTCACGTGAGAAAATTTGAAATGCAACGGAAATAAATAATGCCAACTTCACTTTAAACATTTGTTATATTGTTACTAAAAACATTCTTTTTTTTTTGAAAGTGATGAGACGACCATTCCACTCTTATTGCACAGACCGTCGACCTCAGCACGAACCAAGCGGCGGTCACAGTTAAGGTCAACGGACACACAGGCCAACGCTCTGTCCACGGTAACGGACTGGACACACAGAAGAGGCCATCGCGACAGCATACATGTGCACGTTAGCATTCAACGACAGCAAGACAAGGAATTTTTGTCTCAAATTGTAGCCTTGTTAGAAGTTGGCTGGACTCCCATACTTCTCGGTAAACTTCTATGTAAAGAACATAACAATAATGAATCATCCGTCCTTAGTCTTATTTTTTTGGCCATCTTATCATTATTATCATAATGTAAAGTCAAGAACTTTGTCCACATGTCACAACAAGAGCTAAAAACTTGACACGGGATACAAATAAGGCTAGCTCGAGTTCTTTACGGTTCCATCCGACCTGAGCAAAGCTAGGTCTTGGCTAATAAACCGAGATAAACTCTTCATATATACAGACTAAAATTGTAATGTTCAGTTGGAGAAGAAGTAGGAGTAGTAATAGCAATAGCTTTGGTATTAAGGCAACTCTAAATAAACCACATGTATTAATAAAGCCCTGTCTCCTCTTGCCGAATCAAAGGATCAAATACATGTAGGAACTGCTTCTTCATATGTTGCAGCTCAAAACTTTCACCATACAAAAAATACAATAAATAAAATAATTTATTTCTTACTGAAAATAGCACACATCATATGAAAACAATATTCACAATCCCCAAATCTGGCACGGAGCCCCAAATCTGGGCTGAACTAATAATAAATTAAAATAAGGTACCTGCATTCGCTGATTTGGTGAATCCACTACATTTAGAGGACAACACAGAATTCTGGAGAACACTGAATTCACTGAAAGCTAACACAAAAATTTGGGGATGCACTGAATTCACTGAATGGGTGAAACGCTGAATTTTGACGGAAAACACGGACAAAGCTAACACTAAATTCATTGAATTTCCTAAAACGACAATATGCTGCTGATCAGGTCATAAATAAAAAGATTTGGCAAAGCCCTGAATTTCTAAAAAGTTGAAAGCTATTCTGGTGGGCAGCATTCTGCAAAATGATGCATCCAAACAAGATATGCATGCCAAATCAATGTCACTGCAAAGGTAGCAATAGTAGCAGTTTATGGACCAATCTCGACCAGGATACCAAATAAAAAATGAATAACAAAAGCAATCTCATATGAAAAAAGGCAGTAGGTAAAAAATCTGAGAACCAACCAATGTAAGAAAAAAAAAGCTTGTAGGACAAATCAGTGGTATATGACCATAAATAAAGTTGAATAAATAGAGCGTATAATAAACCTCACCACACAATACTTTATATCCAAATCTTGAGGGACAATATCTTTTACTTATGTCAGTTACCAATCATTTGACTTGAGCGACTAAATCATAAGTCTGAAATTTCAGTGAAAGAGATATCTTGAGGGTTTGAAGTAGCTCACCAAGATATATTGTTTAGAATGCCCTGGAATAAATTTATTCTCTCAATATCTCTTGCGCTGACTTCATGTTAATGGAAAATCCACCTATACAGTTTCTAATGTAATCACATTAAACCAAAATCATATGTTATACGTGCTAGCTGCAAGAAAAATAAACAAAAACATACATGATGGATTGGGGGAGATGGAGAATGAATGGATCATGTTTCATTTATAGAACAAGGTCACAAGGTAACAAGTAACAACCGATGGACATGCATCTCATAATACTTACTAAAAAGACGTGATGAACGATAGCTTTGTGGCATCCTGGCCGACTCTCAATGCACCATCATCATTAGTCATATCTAAAATTACCAATTGCAATTGTTATTACAATAAAGGGGTATAAAATAAGTGAATTCTTCGTGACAATGTAAGAAATATAGACTTCTCAACTGGGGTATAAGAGCTTGCAGTTACTTTCAGCATACAGAGAATTTGGAATGACTTCTCAGCTGGCAGTGCGCGCAGACAAGCGGGGTTCCAACAAATTTTGAACCTCATCATGGAAAAACGGGTGTTGTAGAGTCTGGAACAAAATAGCAGGCTGAAGCAGCATCACTGTGGGCTGGGGCAAGGGCTTCCAGGACACCTCCTCTCCAACATCGGTGTTGACAGCATTGATCAATTGTTGCCATCAATCCAGCAGCTGATAGAAGATGTACTAAACAGTATAAGCATGCAAGGGCCAGGTACTAAACATGTTGGATTTCATTGAGACAAATAAAGGGCATATGCCAATTGTATTTATAACTATCTCCTATTTTTGTCAGACAAGCAGCAGGTACCTGACCATGGAGTGGCATTAGTGTGACAAACATGATGCAAGATGAACCAAACGAGATAAACCTTGAAGCTGAATTATTCGACCATGGGGCAAACTCTCCTGCAGGAGCAAACCTACTGCAGAAAGCTCTTGCAACAAATAACAGATTCAGATATTGTGTTGTTTTCTTGTTCAGTGCACCAAAACTGTTCCTCAACCTATGTTGCTACTTCTTTTTGCCTTCTTGCAGTTGCACGGTCGACCTTCAACATCACCTAGTGTCTACTTTTATCTGCAAATGGCAATGGCTCTTTTCAGAGCATGGGCAGCTATGGGTTGATATTTACAAGACCAACCATACACTAAAGTACTCTCAGGTTTCTCCTGAACAAGAGGCTGTTGGATCGTATCACAATTCACAACCAATAATTAGCAGATAAGTTTCAGCATCCTATTTGGCTAACAGCATGAAGAGATAACGGGTGCTAATCACATTGAATAGGGATCTTGAATGATTTAGCAGAGGATGCATGCTACAGAGAGATTGAATACTTGATAAATTAGAATGTGTTTCTGAAATAAGCCAACAGATAAGTGAAGTACTTTAATCAGTTACCTATTATCCATTCATCCAGTACTGGTGTTGGTTCAGGCAGAAATACTTTACAATATCACTGAAACTGCTGGCAATAGAAGTCCTTCCCAACTGCAGGTGCGGTGACAGAATATATATATCATTTAATTTACATAAGCAGCCTACGCCTCTGGCTGGTTATAAACAAAGTAAACAAACCAGAGATGAGTAGGAACTGAAGTCCAATAGTTGGCGCGCAATGCTGCAATCGAAGGTAGCAGATTCTTGTCACCTACAGTACAAAAATTGTGAATAAGCAACAACTCAGAAATTAATCTCAGATTGGATCAGAAGTGGAAAGCACGAGAGAGATTGGCTATCGTTAAATCAATCTAAGATCAAATGAGTGGCAAGCACAAGAGAGAGAGAGATTGACTAACCAATGAGATGGTAGAGTATGGGGAGAGAGAGGAGTAGAGGAGGACCTAGTCGCGTCGGAGGCCTCAACCGCGCCCTAGGGTTTGCCCGCCGGTGACCCTGGGGTAGCGCGGCACATGGTCGGGCCACGATGCCACAGGGGAGAGGATCCCAGGGCACCCAGTGGCGGCCCATGACCCGCACCCTCCCCTACCCCTGGAACAATGGAGAAGACGGCTTGAGTCTAGGGGGCATAATTCTGTCATGCAGAATTGGACCTCCTAGAGATCAAGAATGGGAGCATTGGTACCTTGGTCCGTAGCCATGGAGGAGGCCGCCGGCGAGGATGTCCACGTCACGCGTGCATCCCTCCCAAACCTCCTATGTAGGAGAGCACCCGGCCGGCTACAGCCGCCACGGCGTGGGCGCGGCGGGCCTCCCCCGTCCTGGCCGCGACCGCGACCAGCGGAGGGCCCCCCGCAGCAGGCCGCATGGCCGTCGGGACGCACGCGACGGCAGCAACGGCGGCGGCGCGAGCCACGGTTGTCAGCCAGCAATTAGGATTTCTAGCGTCTTCGTTTTTCTTTTTTTTCGGAGCCAGCAGGTTTCGATCGCAGGTGGGCTTTCGGATGGGGTGGGTTTCCATCGCAGGAGGGTGGCCCACCTGCAGCTTGAGGCAGAAGTCGCAGGGGACGGGAGAGGTGTGCGGGGTGCATTGATCGCACGGGCGGGGGAAGGGTGACCTGAAAATTTTGTCGCACCAAAAATATCCACGCTCTGTTCTTTTTAGTTGTAGGAGATTTGGTGCTGTGCTGGGGAGCAGTTGCTCCACAGTTTTTCAAAAAAAAAAAACTGATGGTCTTGGTGCGAGCAAGTTGTTTCATTTCCCTGACACGACGTTAGGTTTGTACTACGTGCCTGTTTGCGTTTCCGGCCAGGTTCTGCGATCTGGGCCCCGTGTGCTTGAGCAATTAGTCGTCCATCCGATTGTGATTGCAGGAACGATGACAGTCCAACTGTGTTGTTGTCTTTTCGTCATGTAGCATTTGACTTTTACGAAAGAGAACAATTTTGTTAGTTGTAAAAAATGAAGTCAAAAAAGGATTGAGGCTCTTGTACATAGTCATTGCCAGAGTCACACCATACATGTGTCAGCTGTAGAGACAATTTTGACACCATCGTGTACGGTAGTATTCGTTCATTAGGCAGGAACAACTGTCGATTGCTTGGTTGGGCGGGGGATAAAAAAAAACATGGCTACGGTACCATCTGGCGACCCTTTCGATTATTATACCTGCAAAGGGTGCGGTTCGGAGAGCACCTTTTGCTGCACCTCTGCCCCCGTTAAAGAAATCAAGAGGTTCAAGGTCGACCTACTCCTCTGTTCAGGCAACTCGTGGGGCACCTAAGGTTCACCGCTCCTAGGTACAGAGACCGAACAAGTACAGAGATCGGTATGGAACAGAGTCACTAGAGGAAGGGATTCTAGGGGGGAAAAAACAAGCGATTCACTCATCTTTACCTGTACCTGTAGAAGGAACTTGATGGCGACGGAAGGAGTGGCAGCAGAGCGGGGACTCGACGGCGATGGTGATGGGGAGGGACAAGGTGTGCCACGGCCACGGGGAGGAAGAATCCGCGCCGCGGTCTATGGGGCTGCGGCGCCACTGCGGGGAGGGAGGAGCTGCGCCGTGGGGAGGCCGATCTGTTCGGCGACGATCGGGTAGCGGTGGCGGCGGGCAGCTAATGAGGCGAGGCAGAGGGTCGACCTGAGGGTCACTTGGGGTCGATAGGGTCACGACCCTTTCGCCCCTCTTCTATTCTGGGTCGACCCGATTCGATCCACTGGCTAATTCTAGAAGCGGGTTGGTTTCGGAAGCGGGTTGAACCGAACCCCTTGTAGTTTGACTTTCGATAGAAATGTTTGTTCACCTCGTAGTCGTACTCGATCAGCCCGTATTGTATTGTCAAACCCAACAGGGTTGACTAGAAAAGTAAGCGCTCGTGCCACGAAACTCCCTCCATGTTCTGGTACTACTACTGACATGGCCACGTGGACTTGGCCAGTGCACGGTCAACAACCTCCCCACGTCATCCTCTTGCTGGAGCTCGCATCTGTGCAGCGTGCTACAGCTTCTGGATCGTGCTGGCAGCAAGGGGATCAGGAGAGGATGCTGTTGCCGTTGCGTGCCGTCTCTCTCGCCAAGTCGCGAGCCGTCGCCCCACACGACGACAACGGCACCACGGTCCGCGCCCCTGATTGATGAGGACCAGGGGAAAGGCAAAGGCGTCCCTCAAAACCAAAAGCGGTTGGCTTTCCTTGCCGGGTGTGCGCGATTTCCACCCGGGGCAGCGAGTAGGCAGGCACAAACCATCCGGCACGACGGCCACCGGCTGACAGGCACCAACGGGACGTGACGCGCGGACGTCGGAGTCGCCGAACGGAATCAGTGCGCGCGCGAAAGGCGGGCAGGTGGGTGGGGCGGTTTTTGCCTTTTGGGCTATGCCGCGCGCGGCACGAGCCGGAGCCGCAAAACAGCACGCCGGTTTGCGTTTAGCCGGGCGCCGATCTCCCTCAGCTAGTCAGCTGACTCTGTTTGTTTCGCTAAAAAGTCAGGCTGAAAAATATTGTTCGCTGATTTGTTATAAGAGAAAAATACTATAGAAGTGGCTGATAAACCGTGCTGATAAGTTCAAGCGAACAGCTAGCACCGCGCATCTTTGCTACCCAACTTCACCATGTGTCCATGTCATGCTAAAACCCTGGCTTCGTTTCCACATGACGAGGAAGCAGCTGTAGGTTTTGAAGAACACGAGACGAGCTACCTAGAATGCTAACGTCGTAGGATGAAACAAACAGTTTTGGTACGATTTATGCAGCTACGAATATGCACTATGACATGTATTCTGTAGTAGGACTGTAGGAGTCTGTCTGTTCCATTTTCTTATGGTTCTCATGCAGGCAAGGCCGTTCTGAATATTCAGAACGTGAGGGCACTCGCGCCACCTGCTGCCTCGTAACAAATCCAACTCTCCCGAATCCCGCAAGACAACAACAGTGCTTCGAGATACAGCAAACAGACAAAATCCAGCAAAAAGAACAATTACCTTTAGAGATACAGCACGGCCAAATGCACCAAAAGAAACTACCTGCTCGACAACCCTGTCCACAAGCTTTACAAGCGATCACCCCAATTCAGCCTAATACAAAATTTGCAACTGGCAACCAGAGCCCCAGAAAAAAAGGTCAGCATATGTTAGGAAGCAGGCCATTTCAGTCTCACCAGGATCGACTCTTTTAACCAATTATCACATGATTAACTTGGACTACTTTATTGCGCTTAGTTCTACCAGTAAAGCTAAAAAGAGGCAAAAGAGAGAGAAATAAAGTATCATCTGGAATGAAAGCTAAAAGAAAAACTGTAGCTAGTTGGTAGACCATTATTATCAATGTCATCTGAAACCGACCTGATGGGAATAAGCATGTACTTAAGTTGGTAAATCCATAACAGCACTACAGCAGACACTAACATCTGGGGACAGCTGAGGATTCAACAAAACTGTAAAGGGGAATCACCTATCACCATGCTATTCATGTTGCAAGAATCATACAAGCGAGCAAATCTATTTCATGGCCAATGGAGCCAATTTACAAGCAAGTACATCGACAGGATGCTCCTCAAAATAATTAGGTGGTACATATAGATCTCCAACAAAATCTACAAACAAAAAAGTCGCATGCCTAGAAAAGAGGGGAAACAAGAATGAAGAAATATAACAGCCGCACCGCCAAGTATTGCCCCTTGATGCCATGCTGAGACATTTGGATACAAAAAACAATACGCAGAAGCACCTTTGACATCTCTTCTTCTATCCTCCTTCCAGTTTCAATTACACTGGTGCCACCCTCCTCTATTATGAAGTAGCTGCGATAGCCATAAATTGGAACCATCTAATACTATCTTTCTGCATCCTCAGGAATAGATGATAGTCTCTCTTGCTCAAGAAATGATGAATCAAGAAACTTTGCAACAAATGCCCACAACCTGTAGACATCCTCAAAATTTGTAAGGAACCCAAGAGAAGCAGTGACCACTTCAGTCCCAATAATAGCATTTTTGCTATTTTTCTTTTCACGACGGCCATTTGCTGCTGGAGAGGAAGAACTTAGGCCCACATCAACAGCACCATGTTTCTGGTTGTCTGTGAGGCGTATATGACTTAGAAACCCAACGCCCAAGGAGAGGCCTTCTTTTTCTGCCAGTTTTTGTACAGTTTCAGGATTGATCAGGGAGGTTCCAGTGTTGCAATCCTTTATATTGAATGCAACTGCTGCTCCACGATCATATTTGATCTTTGGACCATATATATAAACAAGGGGTGCCCCCTCGCCATCCCCTGAATCAGGCAACCGGAGCTGCAGTAATGAGGTCACCAACCAATTGATCAGGTATCGCAATCTAAGTGTAGTCTTGCTAAGTCCAAGCATATTCACATGATCAAGATGTTTGCAGATAATTTCGGGCTCTTTCCTGCCATCCTGAGCCTCATCATAGTCACTGTATGCATCGTCGTCGTCATCATCTGCCATTGCATACCCAGATGTTTCCCCAGCATCTGAATTACGATAGAGCCTGCTATCATCCATGGTGAATGATACCTTGCGCCCCATACTTGACACTCGTTCCGATTCTTCTACTCCAAAGAATCTTCCACCATTGAATCTGCCGTTGTATGCTTCCCTCCTTCCCAGTAGACGGAAGTCACCCTCATTTTCCCTTCTGATAGCACTGTCTTTGTTTTCCGCTTGACTTTCTGAGCAAATCTCGGATGTGGAGCCATTCTCACGGGCGGTACAGCTCCCAAAAACCGAGGTTGCACTGCCTTCAGCAGGGTCGTTGGCACAAGAAAACTTTACAAACCTCTTATTTACTTTACCATCTTTATTATCTTCTTCAATCTCATTAATAGGGATATTCTTGATGTCATTATCTGAATGATCTTCATCTGGAACCACTTTCACAGGCCCTGGCTCTTGTGATACCGATCTCACGGCTGCATCAAATGACATAACATGGTTGTCATGAATAGGGCTTCTTGACAGTTTGGATGGCACCTTTGGCGACGTCTTCTTAGCATTCTTCCTACCAGAAAACCAGGATGCTGGCAATGGAGAGCCCAATTTCCCCTTGCTTGATTGCTCTGAATGGTCTGAACCAAGTGGACTCTGTCCCAAATCAACCCAGAAGGAGTTCTCGGATGACTCATCCTCACTGAACACAGGGCTCTTCATCACCTCTCCAACAGAAACACTCTCACTCTCTTCATATATTGTGCTGGCACCATCTCTATCTGAACTGTCCTGGTCCATTTCGCTCTCAATAACCTCCCTCACCTGCGCTGATGAATATGCGCCCGAAAATGCAGGCAATTGGGATGCATGGTGACTGTTCGACACTGACCCCTCCTCAATTGGAATGATATTATCATCCTCCAGCCCATCCAGGACACCATCAAACCCATCAACTGAATCACTGAGATACTGTGGGAAGACTGGCACAATCCGCACCATCCCTGCCCCCGTCCCACCGCTCGGGCTCTGCAAGCACGCCATTACCGACTTCTTGATCAGCAAGCATCCGAAACCAGTTGGGTCAGCCCCAAACACCCTGTAAAATGAGGTGATGATGAAGTCTGGCCGGAACAGCGACAGCCCCAGCGAGTCCATGTCCTTCGGCCCCAGAGCCCCAGCATCGAGCAGGACATGCCAGTGATTTTGCTGAGCCAATGCCATCCACTGGTAGGAGTACTTTGCCCCCGTCACCCTCGACTGCACAGGGAACACGAAGAGACCAGTGGCGGAGTCCTTGCGCCGCCGCTTCTTGGTGGAGATCAGCTTCCGGAGCTCGGTGGTGCAGATCTTGAGCGTGGGCCACTTAAACCAGGCGGAGTATGCCTTGGCTCCCTTGTCACGCGCGGCCTGCGTCATCCAATTCACGGACTGGGACTCGTGGTCGAACATGGTGAGCAGGCGCTTGTTGGTGCCGAAGGGGTAGCACTCAGCGAGCAGCCGGAAGGCCGAGCCGCGGCTGACCGTGAAGACGAGGCAGTACTCGGACTCGGGGATGTTGAGGTAATCCATGATGCGGTTCCTGATGTCGTGCTCCGCGGTGCCCTTCTCGGCGGCGCCGTAGAGCGCGTGGTTGCTGAGGTTGGCGGTGATCTCCGAGAGCGTGAACGCAGCCGACGAGTCGGCAGGGTTGCAGCTTTGGAGGTAGGAGAAGAGTCCGAAGCCGCAGTAGTCGAGGCATACCTTGTCCAGGTGCGGGTACTCGTCGGCGCGGAGGCGGTCCACGTCCGAGGCGGACGCGTAGTTGGGGTACATGGCGAGGAACTTGGCGAGCGCCTCCTCCAGCACCGGGAGCGCGTCCGGCGACTGGAACGCGCGCTCTGCGGCCATCGCCGTCGCGCGCAGGAAGTCCCGCTGCGCGTGGAGCCGCGCCAGCGACCGGGACCGTCCCACGGACCCCTCCTCCGCGCCGTCCCCTCCATCGAGGAGCGCCGCGTCGCGGGACTTGGCGAGGGACCCGTCCTCGGAAGCCTCCTCCAGCGCCTCCCGCAGCTTGCTCTCCTGCAGACGCCGCCCGCCGCCGGGCCCCGCGCCCGTCCCCGCCGCCGGCGGCCGCGGCGGGCGGTTCTTCTTGTCCAGGAGCAGCGCGGCGCAGTGGGAGAGCGGCTTCCACAGCGACAGATGCATGACCGCCCGCCCGCGCGCCCCAGAAATCCGGGACCTTTCCTCCTTCCCCTCTCCCTCCTACACCATCCGATTCCCCGCCGCCGGTGCCCCCCGCGAATTCTCGGGGTCAAATCAGCCCGCGACCGAATTCGACGCGGAGCAGGGTTCCCCCTAGGGCTTCGGGGGATCGACGGAGACGGACGATCGGGCTGGGTGCCCTCACCGTTGCGGAATCTGGATCAAGGAACGGAGCAGAGAGCAAGGGGACAGGCGGAGGAGTGAAAGAGGAAGGAAGGGCCGAAGGGGAGAGGACAAACGAAGGAGGAGGAAGCGGAAGGGAGTTATTGGAGCACACCAACTCGCCTGCACGGAATTAAAAGCAGCGGGTCCCATCCAAGCATTTAATGGCGACTCCACATATTTCCCCTGTAGGCCGTGTTTAGATCCTAATTTGGGGACCGAATTTGCACAGTACGTATTAAATACGCACGGTAGTAATTCATTTGTATTTAGTAAAAATTATTCAAACTTTGACTAATTAGGCTTAAAATGTTCGTCTCGCAAAGTACAATAAAACTGTGCAATTAGTTTTTAATTTCATCTATATTTAGTACTCTATACATGTGCCGGTATTTTAATGTGATGAGAATCTTCTTTTTACATAGTAGAATTAGGGTTTAAAATTTTAGATCTAAACAATGCCGTAGTATTTTGCACATCGGTAGATTTCGATCTCATTATTGTACAGATATCCCAGATTTGCCTTTCGATGGAAATTAAATCTGTACTGAATCCAAGCGATCTTTGAAAATAAATGGGGCTGTATGCAGGCAGCAACCAGGTGTGGCAGATTTGCAGTGGTGGTGTACTTCCTTCGTCCCAAAATATTTGTCGTTTTCGTTTTTTAAAAAACAACTTTGATAAAATATATATTAAAAATATTAATATTTATATGGTACATAATTGGTATCATTAGAAAGATTTTTGAATTTATTTTTTTAATAAATTTACTTAAAGATACAAATGTTACACGTATTTTCTACAAATCAAGTCAAACTTGAAGCACGAAAACCAAAAGCGACAAATATTCTAGAACAGAGGGAGTACTCATTAATTACTGTTTGCACTGTGCCTGCAGGCACCCGGTGTCCCGGTGATCTTTTTTAAAAATAAAATAAAATTTCCGTTTCTCGAATTGTATATTTAACTAAATCTATAAAAAATACAATATTTAGTACACCAAACAAATACTAGAAGATTAATTATAGAAGATATTTATAATAAATTATTTTGAGATATACTTGTAGATATTATGTTTTTGTAATTTGATTTATTCTGAATTTAAAGTTAATTGATTTTAGGGTGGAGAGTAACTCTATTTTTTTACATGGCATTTCCTACTATTTTTTTCAAGCAGAAAACAGAGGGTCAAATGCATTTGATTTTCCATTTTTTCTCACTATAGGTGTTTACTCTTTGGGGTTGAATATTCTGTTACGCTGAAACGTTTGGTTTTGGACAAGGTGAGAAGATGAGAGTGGAAATGGGATGGCTCATGTTCATTGACTTTGTCCTAAAGAAGTAAAGATATTCTCGTTGGGGCCTGGATTTCACACAACGCCCTCTGGAATTACTGGTTTTCCATTCTATGGTCACTTGGCCACGGTTCACAAAGTCCACCTCAGCAAAAGCTTCTTCAACGGTGCATCTAAATGGGACCCGGCCTGATTACTATGGTAATTTAGGAACTCCAAGTCCCAATCCTACATGTGTTATTTTCAAACCTAGGGTCTGTTTAGTTGGAGAAAATTTTTAGGTTCGGCTACTGTAGCACTTTTCGTTTTATTTGGTAATTTGTGTCTAATCATGGACTAATTAGGCTCAAAAGATTTGTCTCGTGATTTACAACTAAACTGTGTAATTAGTTTTTTCTTTCGTCTACATTTAGTACTCCATGTATGTGCCGTAAGATTTGATGTGACAGATATTGTAGCACTTTTTGGGTCCCTTTTTAGAAACTAAACAAGCTCCTAATGATACCCAGCCACTGATTTCTTTTCTCCCAGGGTACCGTACAGTCTATGGGTGGCCATCTATTCACAAGTGGCATTTTTTTTGCCACGGTTTCTACCTGCAATTCTCCAATGCAAGAACCAGCCATCGAACGGAGCCAAAATATTTCCACACAGTCAGCAAAAATTTCTTGGGATGCCAACAAAACTCAATAATGCACAGAGGGCACTGCAGCAACCAACAAATTAAGGCCCTGTTTAGTTCTCAGAAAATTTTGCAAAATTTTTCAGATTCCCCATCACATCGAATCTTTGGATGAAGCATTAAATATAGATAAAAAATAAAACTAATTACACAGTTTAGACGAAATGGACGAGACGAATCTTTTAAGCCTAATTAGATCATGATTGGACAATATTTACCAAATAACAACGAAAAGCGCTACAGTGCCATTTTACCAAAAATTTTGGATCTAAACCGGCCCTAAACATGATCGCCAGTTCGCTATGGCCAACTGGTCTGAAGGTGAAAGGAACGAGCTGGTTTCCCATCGAGACAAGGTTGGTTGATCTCTCGGTTTCAGCACCAAGAATGGCAAGATCCGTTCACAAAAGCTCTGCTTCCAGCTTTCATGAGATTTGGAGACACGTTTGCCCAAACGATGAAGCGAGTCTCTGAATCTGAAGTCACGCTATTGACAGTTGGCCGGCGTCCAGGATCGATGCTTAACTGACGGCCAGCATTGTGATTCACGCCAGTGATACAAACAGAGCGGACATGTCCCGCAGCACACGTATACGTAGTAGTACATGGCAGCAAGCATGCAAGCGAGAGCTGAAGCTAGCATAGCATATCAAATCCCAAGTGGAGTACTGTAGCTTCGTGGAGGCGAGAGGAGACTGTAGACACGTGTTTCTTGCAGTGGCAACAAATAAACAGCTGAAGTCTGAAGAACACCTCCCGAGTTGTTTCTGCTGCAAGGGACATGCATGGCCGTCAGCTTTATGTACAAGCATCCAAACTACACTTTTGGCGATGCATAGCAAGTGTGTAAATTATTGATATAATACTAGTAGTGCCCGTACAATTAAAGTAGTTTGGGCCAAACTTGCCGAATGTCAGCTTAGACATGGGGCCTCATTTGAGGATTTGACCACAGTTACCGATAAACTTGGTGGCGTAACCGCGTAACCATGAACCGCTATGGAGGGATGAAGCGCCCCTGATTTCGGTCAGAGAAGTTATCACTGTTGTTTCAAATGACAAGGAAGATTTTAGATAAAGCAACTGTGATTATTATTGCGGCCCAGTGAACAGGAATCGCGATTTTCAATCAATGGAAATTGGGATGCCAGCTAGGCAGCTAGGTTGGTCATTCGGTCTTATTGTATTTTTCGGTTGTTTTTCTATTTTTTTTATTTTGATCTTTGTAAATTGGGAATATAAATTGTGGGTATAATTAACATGGTTAACTTGTTGGTTTTTTTATGTACCTAAACTACCCGATTGTCGCGAGGATGCATAGGTGACGGAGGAGCTCAACCAAGAGTTGTCAAAGATAGACGTTGAACCACTACAAACATATGGGACCTTAGGCTCTCAATGCTCCTTGCAGCGGATTGCCGTGGAGGATTTTTTCTCTCCCACCTTCGTTTTCACAATCTTTGTACATGACCAACGCCTACACCGCACCAAGCATGAGCGTTTCTACCCCCTTGTTGGTGACTTCTGCACTTTTGTTGAGGAGCGTCACCTACATCACGCCCAAAAGGATGACTCGTACCTCGCACAAATCCACATATTTAGAGGGGGGAGCGAGGGGTCCACACATGGCGATGTGCAACGAACGGATGTGGTAGAAGTGAAGGCAAGAGCAGAGGACTCGGGGAAGTTGTAGCACCTCAATGCCTAGGTCGGGCCTTAGGGGATTTAGGGCTACTACATAGGTTGATGTACAATAAACCATCGAGGTCGGGCCATTCTAATGGTTCTTAGCTAATGTGCTATATACTAAACTCTTATTTAGTTCATGATCTGAATAGAACAAATCATATCACCCCTAGATTCTCTGATGATGACCCTGGCGCCTCATTTTGCTAGACTCTGTCCTGGACTATTGACTAGGCTATTGCCATAAGGTGGGGAATACAACAATGTGAAGCAGTCTGAATCTATAGATTCTTGGTCCATTTGATCGTTGGGTACCCAAGGAAAAAGATTAAAAGACCAAAATTTTGTTCGTTTTCTTCGACCGAGAACCAAACAACATACTGATAACTCAAAATTTCTTTTGCTCAAGCCTAACACTAGTTGCGACCTTTATGGAATGAAGGTTGAGATATACTCTTTGAGATAATATGAAGAGAAAATGTGATAGTAGGCAAAGGAGTAGGGTCACACTCAGGGGTAAAGTGGTGAACCCAACGTAGGAGCTCCAGCCCCGTACCTCCAAGTTGCTCATGGAGCTGAGCCCTCCTAAAGACCCCTCATCCCTAATTTTTCTAGCCATGGATGGAGAGGAAGAATAAGAAAATAGGGAGAAAGAAGAGGAAGAAGAAAGGGAGGACGAGAAAGAGAATAAGCCCTCTTGTCACAAGTTCCTGACTCCCCGCCCTGGTGGTTCTTTGTGGTGTGTACGTGTATTTGTTTTGTGCTGACAGGGTTGGGAGTGGGGGCGTGGCGTTGTTAAACCAAAGAAGTAAATGAATTGGGTTGTATATGTCGATAAATGTGACGAAGCTGACCCTGAAAGATAAAAGAAAGAAATTATAAATCAAGATAATAAAGTGAGATTAATATATGAAAGAAGGCGAGGATGGCCGAGCTCTTTTCCCCTCCATCACCATTTTCCTTTTTTCTCCGTCGACCTCTCCTTCCTTTATTCATTAGTGCATCGATACATTTATCCAGGGGTGGAGTGGTGTTACTAGCTAGAGCCGCAATAGATATTGAAGATTAGCAAACTAGGAGTAATCTACAACTGGTGCAGTGTAGTTACAAAATTATCACGTTTAAGGTAGTCTCTCGTTTTCTGCACTAAAGGTCTCTTTAAAATATGTAATTTTTTTCATGTCTTTTTTGTTTTTTCTGTAAAAATGATCTAATTCTTATATGAAGTTATTGTCCTATTCTAAGGAGGGGTAAAACGGAAACCATAAAAATGTTGGTAGCGACGACCTTGGTTTTTGGTAACTCGCACCGACGCGTAGTAGGCTTGAAGGGTAAAGTGTTCGTGCGTCTGGCATGTCAGTTCGTACACAGAGACAACTGGTACGTGAGACTTGAGAGCTTGTAGAGCCTGTTTAGTTGACATACATACCCAAAAAGAGAATCCAAAAAGTACTACAGTACCTGTCACATCAAATCTTGCGGCACATGTATGGAGTATTAAATGTAGACGAAAGAAAAAACTAATTACACAGTTTAGTTGTAAATCACGAGACAAATCTTTTAAGCCTAATTAGTCCATGATTGGACACAAATTGCCAAATAAAAACAAAAAGTGCTACAGTAGCCGAACCCAAACTTTTTCACCAACTAAACAACCCCGTAATAACATGCAGATTTAGGTCCGATGCCAAAAATTTTGCCAAATTTTTCAGATTTCCCGTCACATCGAATCTTTGACGCATGTATGAAGCATTAAATATAAATAAAAAATAAAACTAATTACACAGTTTAGACGAAATGGACGAGACAAATCTTTTAAGCCTAATTAGACCATAATTAGACATTAATTGCCAAATAACAACAAAACTGCTACAGTTATATTTCACCAAAAATTTTACCAACTAAACAAGGCCTTAATCAAAACAGACCCCACCCGAAGAGCCGAGAAGTCAGACGCCCAGAACGCAACACAACGCTTTCGTGACTCCGTGTGAGGCCAGCGTCGCCCCGGCTGACTTGCGTAGGCTATCTTTTCTGAGGCCGATCGAGGACAAACCCGTCTCGGCCCTGGTCCGGCAGATCTGTACGTGTCGTCTCGGGGGTACAGTCGGCCGTAGACGCCAGTAATGTTCAAATGGTTCGGAGAGAAGAAAAGACGCGTATACAAATTTCGAGTCTCAACAGTCAACACCCACCCACGTATGCAAGCATGCATTCGTATTGCGAACCCACTTGTTCAAGACTTAAGTGCTGATGAAGAACACTCGCTCGTCTGCGGTTGGGGACATATGGTGGATGTATGTGAACCCCGTCTGTTTTTTTTTTGTCTCGAAAGATTATACCGATTCCTTTGAAATTTGGAGCTTCCCGTCGTTTCTGTATTTATTATTCTGATGAAAAAAACTGGTAGCTTTCGTATAGAGCTCCAAACAAGATACTTCCGCATCAGGGTATGGGAATATTTGTTCGGGGTTTTGTCAGTACTCTGCGCTTTGCAGCTGCGGTTGCCATCAGTCGCTGCGCCTGTGCGGCGGCCATGCAGAAAAGGCCGGTACCGACGCGTCCGGGCTTCTGAGATTTTTGACCGACCCGCGTACGTGCATGCGCAGGAGCCTTTCACGGGAGGGGGGGATTGGACGAGCAGCGGCCAGCGAGACATAGCACTCCTCCGTTGGCCAAGGACCATGGACCAACCGAACCCTGGTCCCTGGCTGAGTTGCGTAAGCGCGATGGTGGTGTTTAATTAGTACGCAGATAATCTCAACTGGCACGGTCCAATGTCAACCTGAAAACCCGGTTGTAAGCGAACGCCGTGCCGCCATCAGCTGTGAATAAACTAGAGCAGATAGAGAGGCTGTGTCTTGCACTCTTGCTGGAGATAGATACTTTTTTTTTCAAAGGAACTGTGTGGCCCTTGGTTTCCTCTGTGGCCATGTTCACGACGGCTTGCAGCTTCTTGCTTGCTGTGCTCTGCATGATCCTCCATGTTCAGTCATCATCAGTTCTTCATCACCTATACAAATTAAGAGGGAGCTGTGTTGGTCCTTCAGGGATGACGAGGAAACTCAGCGCAAGCTCCTCGTCCTCGATCGATCTGCTACTTGTCAGTCGTCAGCTACCTGCTCATCCACCCAGGAATCTCTTCGAGATCGGGGAAACGTTTTAATTTGCACGGCGTCAACGTTGGCGACCGTGGCTACTCGATCTTCTATATTATACTATTCTACTCGATGTTGATGCATCATGGGGTCATCTTCAAGCTTCTAACGCAATGCTCTTTGTCAATAGGTTAGACAACAGACATGTGGGCCCTGCCGTAGTGTCTCCGATGTGATATTCAGGATCATGCATGCCTGCTGTGATTGGATCATAGTGAGGTCCCTCTTTTGATTACGTCAGCAACCTTTCCATTTATATTTTTTGAATTTCAATGAACCCCTCCACATGTGTAAGAAAATATTATGGAGGATCGTTTCTAGGCTAGTTCTTTTTGTTTGTCCATTGAATATTGCTTCAAGAAACGATTATTTAGGGAGATTTTGTAAGAAGCGTTGTTGTACGTATCTCAATATTCTTGAAATATAATAGGCATGATGATAGACAGTTTCTGTGTTTTATTCCCGTGTTTTCATTATCTTTTTTTTATTCGAAACAACCAAAACACCTGCATAAACTTCTTTTCTCTATACAGCAGCTGATGTGTCGGACAGCCTGAACAGTAATTTATGCGTACTACTACATGACATGCATGAGTGGTCTGACTTTATTAAGCCCAATCATGGCGTGATGACTCGTTCGATGCACAAGATAGCAACATTATTGGATGGACAAAGCCGCCAATGTGACCATATCATTCATTGTCCTTAAAAAACCAAAAGATTATCGACTACTAAGATAAACAAAGGCACATGACAAAATCGAACTAATTTAGGTCAATGCCCATGGATGGCGATCTTTCCCTTATTTTTTTTCTTCTCCATGTGGAGCATCCATGGTATTAGTTTAAAGCCTGGCATGTCCATAGGACACACATATCTTTCTTTTCTAGAAGAATGTGTTTAGACTGGTTCCTCTTGATGCCACACTAGTTCACAGCTCAATTATAGATGATGTTCAGTCTACCCATCTGAATTCAAGCCCGAGACTTATCTTCAGGGAAGCTTTGACAGTTGCTGAAAAAAATAATTTTTTTTTGAAAGTGAACAGGTGATGAAAGTATTAGGAGGAACAATCTGGTTTTCCATCTCTTCCTCCACTGAGCAGCAAAGCGTTGGGGAAAAAGGAGGAAGGGTCAAAAGCCAAATCTATCTCACAACTGGCCCATGCCGTCATGATGCTGTTTTCTTTCCTCTTGGAGCCCCTTTGCCACAGCTAAGAAAAGGCTTTTGGCCAAAGGCCAAACCGCCAAAGCATGTACACCTAACCGTGGCTTTTGAAGCCTTTTTTTTTTGTACACAGCCAGGACCAGCTCCAATTGGAGATAAGACTGTACGTATCCATACATGCATGCTGGTACAGCTAGCTGCAATTGCAGACCTTTGCTAAAATAGCTGCAGGAATATCGGCACTTCTATGATTTATTACTTATCCACTATGGTACATGGTAGCTTGGCCCTTTCTTCCCTGCTTCGGTGCTTCCAATTGGAGTGGCAGCTCAGGCTTAGCTTGTCTTTAGGCAAAGCTTCCCCTGTTCGGCTGTTCCTGTCCTCCTTTACCTTTTGATGCAAAATAATTAAAAGCTGACATTTCTTTCAGCAAGCACATACAGTGTGGAGATTGAGCTGCATTTTGAAGCTGCAGCCTGCACTGCACTGCACACTTGGAGCCAAATAATGTCGCTATGAAAGTACATAGTCTGATTTGCAAATATTTGTACTGTACCAGCAGTACATACTATTGTCTCCTATATACGAACGATGTAGACTTGTAGAGATATGGTTCGTATTTCAATTTCACCTTTTTTCCAAACTTCTTTTACAAATGGACCCTCAAAGTTCAGGGGCAATTTGAAACCAATCGACTGGGCCCAACAGAGGGGACGTGCGGAGCTTGTTTTTAGGCTCCGCCGGCCACAGCATAAAACGGCTCCGCCTGTGCGGTAGCTCCGCATGCGGAGCCCTTTACCGAACGGTCTCCGATTACTTTCGAAAAACTGAGTTAGACCCACAGATCTTGATATTGATGAAATCATCATAAATGTCTCATTGTCGATGATTAAAAAAATAGCGTCATTAAATTCTAAAATAAATTCAGAAAAATACGGACTTAAATCCGAATGATCAGATCCCACCACGACGAATCCAATCAGCTGAGCGCTCAGTTCGCCCGTCGGTAATTCTGTACGTACACGTACTCACGTCTATGGGATACGACACCTAATGATTGGATTGTCGGATTGGATTGTCGGCCTTGTTTAGTTCAGTGAATTGGAGAGAAAAACACTGTATCAGAATTCTTGTAGCATTTTTGTTTGTATTTGGTAAAAATTATCCAAATTTTGACTAACTAGGCTTAAAATGTTCGTCTCGCAAAGTATAACAAAACTGTACAATTAGTTTTTGATTTCATCAACATTTAGTACTCCATGCATTTGCCGACATTTTGATGTGACGGGGAATCTTCTTTTTTATAGTGAAATTTGGAGGAGAATTGGGGGAACTAAACAGGGAGTCATTAAAATGACATAATCTTTTATATTTTAAGTACCAACGGAGGCAGCGATATGCCTGCTGCAGTCGTACCCGTCTTAGTAGGATTGGCATCGTAGCCATCACAGGAGAACCAACCGTACCATGAAATGTCCGCCATGTCAAACAGATTGACCTGCCAAGGATCTCAACAAAACGCCCAATTAAATGTAGGTCCCAGGACTATCCAAACCAAAACGGCCATGGCTCAAAAAAAGGGTTGGTGTCATTGCTGTTAAAATCTATAATTTTGGCATACTATTTTACATCTTTTTGATCGATCGTAGTCAATAGTGTAACACACTGTTCGCTTGAACTTATCAGTCACAGAATAGTATTTTTTCTCTCACAACGAATCAGTTTCAGTCGGCTTATCAGTCATAGAAATCATCAGCCGAACAACGCATTAGTATTTTATGATCTTATACCTAAAGTCCTTCAAGTACAATTCTGGCATACTTGGTTGGTGTGCCCAAGGCTTGGGCAGCCAGGTCACAGCACTACAGCAGCATGGCGAACTTGCAGGGTGATGACAGGAGTGGGGGCAGGTGGATCTCCCAACTCCAGAATCTCTCTCTCTTTGAAACTCCCAACTCCAGAATCTCATGCCACTGGCAACATGTCAGCCCAATTGTTGTGCTTGAAGCCGAACCATGTAAGTTTTTTTAAAAAAGAAAAAAGAAGACGGGAGGTTCACATATGGGCCATTTTTGGGCCAATTTAGCACAAAAGGACTGGTCCAAAGAAAGTAGGCCGAATGGCTCACAGTAAGGTACCGGCTGGCCGGCTGGGCCATGTGGAAGCAGGCCTCGTTGATTTGAGTTTCCAGATTTCCAGATCGCGTGAAATCAAAATATTTTGTTGTTGAATTTTTTATAGCTGGGAAGCCAGCGATTGGGAAGCAATCTTCGTGTGTTTATATTTCAGTTTGGGAGAAGAGTTCGAGCATGATGTTTGTATAGGGACGAGATCAAATGAAACGTCTGAACGCATAGGATACAAGACTCATATCCCACTAAACAGCCCACCGCTCACGAGGTCTTATCCATTCGCTCGTGTCCTGTCCGGTCACTCCCTGTGTCTCCTTCTCCTCTTCATCACCAACAGTTGATTCTGTGCAACGTTGCGTGCCCCATCATGTGCAGCTCCCCTGTCCTATGACGTCTACCTCGCGCTTGCAGCTGACCGGCACCTCTCCTAGGGCCATCATCGCCTGGGCCCCGTGCACCCCTACCCCGCGGACGTGCTCTGCACCCAGCCTCCCCTGCACGTGGCTTGCAGACCAGCCGCCGCCTGTGGCCGCTCGGCCACTGCCATGGCAGCTGAGCGGCCCCGCCCCATTCGCGTGGGCACCTGCGCCACGCCGTGCACCGGTCGGACGAGGCTGCGCCCCATCCCCCAGCAAGCTTGTTGGCTACCGCAGTTCCTCACTGGGTAGGCCGTGGCCGCCGACGATACTATGTTTCAAGTGTTTCAGGCGTTTCAGACTTATGTTTCAAGTATTTCGTCTAGATGTTGTAAAAGTAAATCTAAGATGTTGCATATATTGCAATGACAATATACACATATTTTAAGTCTATGTTTCAAGTGTATTAGGTGTTTCAGACGTATGTCGTGTTTTATCTGGTGCTGCATATGTTACTATGGCTATACACATATGTTTCGAGTGTTTTAGATATTTTGGACTTATGTTGCACGTGTTTTCATTTGAATGTTGTAAAAGTGGATCTGGATGTTGCATATGTTATTATGGCTATACACGCATGTTTTATATGTTTCAGACGTATGTTGCAAGTGTGTTTATTTGAATGTTTCGAAACTAGATCAGGGGGGAGCACATGTTGCAATTGTGTGGTGCTGCTAATGCGTGGGTCACCACGCCACCCGGTGCTACTGTTGTGTGTGTGCATGCGGGCGTGGGTCACCGTGTAGTCTGTTGTTGCTGCTGGTCTTGCATGCACGCCTGCTGGTGCTGCTGTTGTGTGTGCGCATGCGGGCACGTGAAAGTGGAGCGAATTCATAGGGTCCCCGCACATGCGTGGACATGGGAGAGCAAGTCGTTTTTCTCGCAAACACGTGATGAAGGAGGTTCGGGAGCTGTGTCTGGACGCGTTGTCTGTCCGAACGTCCGAGTGCTCGCCCTTCTGTTTGAGAAGAAACAGGTATGCTACGATATGGTGTCTCACTGCACAGAATTATGACATTGGGTTGATTCCGCACATGTAAGACATGAGCATTTGCCGGAGCTATTCAAGTTTCATGTCCTCGACTCTTCGCTCCTTTCCCCCGCTACAGTTGCCTAGGGCGAAAAGGAGGCGACAAGCGCTTCCCGCGGCGATTCCGCCAGCCCTCCTCCTCTCTGACGGCCGTTTAGGCACTGGAGAGGAAGGTCGGCCGGGGTATCGTCGTGCGGGTGTATATAGGGTAGGTAGATGTCTTCCTAGCTCTAGGTTGTATTCGTCGTTCGTAGTTGACGGCGGTGTTAGGGTTTGCCAAGGGGAAGCTTCTCCTCTACGGTTACGTCTTCCTGGCGGCGTCGGCGAGGCGGTGGCGGCGGCGTCGCAAGGGAATAACTTCCCCGGGTCTCTTCCTCGCCCCTTTGGCGTCTTCCTTTGGTGTCAATGGCGAGACCGGGGAGGAGGGGATCTGGCGGATCCCCTGTTCAGGTGTCCAGGGCCGGCGACACATCTTCTCTCTCAGGTGATGTTGCTGTTGGTCCTCTCTCTCTCTTGGGTGCGGTGCAATTTTTGGGCGATGTGGCCGGTGGCCGGCTGGATCTGCCTCGATTTCCCCTCGGTGGTGCTGTCCGTCATCGGCGAGGTCGGTTCCAGGAGCTAGATGGGGTGGGGCGTGGCCCCGGTCGACGGGCGACTGCCGTTGGCTTCATCTCGTCTTCCGAGAGGGGTGTTTACTTTGACTCCTCAAAAAGCCAGTGGGTGATGGGCCTTCTCCAGCTCAGGGTGATGCCGGGTGTCTTCTTCGTTGGTGGTGGCAGGTGACGACGACGGGCTTCCTCGGCTTGCATTGGATCTGGGGACTGGGTTGCAATTTTCATATTTTTCTAGGTCCTTTGCATAGTTTGGTTGTCACAGCTGCATCTGTATCCTTCGAATACGTCTCTGTATTTGTACTTGTATCTGTACGCTTTCCTTATCTAGAAATACAGATACGTATTATAAAAAAAACATGCAAACTCAAGAAGAGAAATTGTCCATCTGGTCAAGTTAGGTAGGTAGCGTTTTGTTGCCAGTACCGAAACATTCATGTACTAGTGCATCCTGGACAGCTAGCTGGGACCCACCTATCCCGACGTTTGGTTGCTGGATCAAACGAATCCGTCCAAGACCGAACTATCCAGAGCCAAGGAATATTCTGTCATGATGCTGTATCATCTCGTGTGGGAAAAAACACCGAACGACGCCATCCAGTACGCTCAACGGAGCGTCTTGTGTCTGCTTGCTCCACAGTGTCTGGAGCTTTCTTTTGACCGGCCGCCCATCTTCCCAAATCGAGAATTAAAAAATGGACACCTTGCCGTGGAGTGCTACCTCATTGGAGGGAAGACGTGAGTCCAGGGCGTACATCCTGAGATCCATTGACACTAAGAAACTATGAAGAGAGAAATATCATAAGACCGATGATATAGGATGTGTAATTATGTAAATAGAGGTGTCAATACTAGCGTACACTGTACATGGCATCAAATTAAGATGTGCTAAAGTGCTCACGTTTGCAGTTTGCTACTTGGTGCTAAAACTAACTTTTTGACAAAAATAAATGTTTTGAACTATCTTAACACCATTTAAGATGTGCTAAGTATAGAATGCAGTATGATGCTAAAGAAGAAGTAATGCTAGATGACTACTCCCTCCATCCTAAATTATAAGGTATTCCAAGAATCATGGAAAGCCAAAGAATCTCAAGTTTGACCAAATTTATATGATAAGATAATAATATTTATGACACAAATTAAGTATCATTAGATTCTTCATTAATTATATTTTCATAGTATACCTATTTGATGTTATAATTTTTTGTAATTTTCTCTGTAATTTTAGTCAAACTTAAAATGCTTTGACTCTCTAAAATTCTTGGAATGCCTTATAATTTAGAATAGAGGGAGTATCCTTTAGCACCCACAACAACTAAAAAAAGAAAGAAGGGATAACTTCACCCCTGCTAAAAGAATCAGGCCGTGTTCAGATGCCGAATTCGGATGGCAGAATTGGTACAGTGCGCATTAAATGCTCACTATAGCAATTCATTTGTATTTGGTAAAAATTGTCCAAACTTTGACTAATTAGGTTTAAAATGTTCATCTCGCAAAGTACAACAAAACTGTGCAATTAGTTTTTAATTTAATCTATATTTAATACTTCATACATGTGTCGATATTTTGATGTGATGAAAATCTTCTTTTTGCATAGTGGAATTTGAGGTTAAAATTTGGCATCTAATCAATGCCTCGTATAAAAACCGACGGCTCACGTGCGCCAAGCAAAGCCCCAGGAAAGAAGTCCAATCCAATACCGGGTGCACGTACTCCGTATGCCGCTGGAACAGGAATTGAAGTATCTGGACTTCTGAAGATATTTTACCCTTTTCTAGACCGTCGTTTGTACTCTTGTTGGCAACACCAGCTCGCCGATTGGGACTCCTCAGAGTTCACACTAAGCATTCTAGTCCCCACAAATTAGATTTTCCAACTGTTGTAAGACTCTCTGAATGCAAGATACAAAAACAAGGCTGTTTTCGAAAATATTCCATAATGAAGGACCCAACCTGCAAAAAAACCGATCCTTATCCGTTCTACCACTTGCCGAGTGCCGACCCCGCCGCTTTATATAGCTCTCCCGAAGCTAATCCGCCGCAATTCCGCTACGCGAAAAAAAAATCCACCGATCTCGCTGAAACAAAAAAGAACCAAGAGCAAATGCTGTCTTCCACCACACTCCGGCCGCTGGTTCCGGCGGCGGCGTCGCCGTCGCCGGCGCACCTCACCACCTGCTCCTCGCCCGCGGCGGGGCGGCGTGCGCCGGCGGCGGCGGTGCGGGCGGTGCGGAATTACGACTCCATCCCGAAGCGGGAGCCCTTCAGCTCCAGCCGCAGCATCCTGGACGAGTTCCTCCGGCAGGACAAGCCCCTCGTCCAGCGCACCAAGGACCAGATCACAGGTACGCCGCCGCTCGGCGGCCGGCCGCACTGCCCTCGCCTCGTTGCTCCCTGATATATTTTTCTGAATATTTTTTATGCGTGTCATATGCGGCGTCCTGCCACGGTTTTTCTAGTTTAGATTTGTTTATAGCTGTGTAGTCGTTCTGATTAAACTGGAATACTTTTGGATGGTAGTACATGTTATTTAGGCATAGGACTAAGTAGGTTCCTGATCTACCTTAACTGCGTAGATTTATAGGATTAATTACTATTATTTATTTTTGTTTTGCATAGATAAAAGAAGGGGAATATTGATATATATTAGAGGGTATTGATATATATTATGATCTGATGTGATTTCTTGGTATATTAAATATAAGATTAATACTTCAAGTTCCTGAGTTGAGAAAGAGATGCTTGAATCAAAAGAATTCCTTTTTTGAAGTTCAATTTTTATCAGAGGACAATATGAATATTACACCATGTTCCATTAAAACATTAAGGGGGTTATATCGGGTGTAAAAGTAGGCCAACACTTCTATTGGCAAATAGGAGGTTTCCGTGTTGTATTTCAAACACTATTTTCGTGTTTTTCTTAATCAGAGGGCCATATAACTACACTGAATCACAAATAGCTTACTGGTTAGAGTGTGCTGCTGAACAAGGAGAAAATATTCTAGTCATAGTGCTCTCCATTATTCAGAGGCACAACCATTATTCAGAGGCACAAAACATTTGGACCGGTAAATATTCTAGTCATAGTGCTCTCCATTATTCAGAGGCACAAAACATTTGGACCCGTATATCTATTCTAGTCACAAATCTCTGAATTGTTTTAGTGGGATATGCAAATATTTGGAGCGGTATATCTATTCTAGTCACAAGAGTATTTGCGTTGCCAAGGTCGGTAAGTAAGCTACCCACAAAGAAAAAAAAGGTCTGTAAATACAAAATAGGCATACTCTTGAGCCTTAACTATTCGCTGCACTTCAGTTATAAAGCAGAATTGTTTTCATGAGAAGCATAATCTGAATCATGATGTGGAACTGTGAAATTTGAGGTATGCAAACTAGACAGACCACAGATCTAGTGCTAGTGGAGAAAGTTAGACAGAATTTTACTAACTCACAAACATTTTCAGTTAGCCTTTTTTTCCTGACTTGTGTGGATAGCAGGTAGGAATAGGATCGCTGCTGGTTGGACATAAAGTTGTTTGCAACTACTTAGCAATGTTTTTTCTTGTTTGGGAACAGATTATTGCACGACCACTGAAGGTGATGAATGTTGCAGCTGTTGGGATGCTTACTTTGAACTGAATAAACTTGAGGTACGTGCTATTATCCATCGGTCAACAGATATTTGAAATCACGTGTGTCACTTGGACTCATCCAACTCTTCACAGCAAGAGCTGCCCAAAGAGGAAATCTCTAGGATGGTGAAGGACTCGGAGGGTGACGTGAGGTACCTGATTGAGAGCATCCATCACCGCTCAGATTTGCGGAAGAAGATGGCAGAGAAAGCTCGTAATTCAGTACCATCAAGCTCCCAGGGGCAAACTGCAAAGCCAAGGCCATTCCCCGTGCCTGATGGGATACCGAAAACGCAGGAAGAGCTCGCCGAAGAAGAGGAGGCGTTGATGCCAGAGTCTCCATACACAAGGTTGCTGAGAAGGATGGGTAGATACCCTGATTGGTACACCCCACGCCCTGATCATGAGACTGACTGAATCAAATCATCCGCCATCCAGGTGCCCCTTTTGGAAGTTTTGCAGCATGATAATCAGAAGCTCTTTTTATGGCCTGTGGTAAGATTAGCGTTGCGCCTATGCAGATTAGGCTGTACTTTTCTACTTACTAATGAAAACCGGTATGTGGCTTTATTATGCTGTAAATAGCTGGAACGTTCAGAATATCTTTTATTGGAGGTTCTGTATACTGATGCATCTCTGTATATGTACCATCGAATAAAATCACTGGTTTTTATTAGAGTTTCTGGTTATTATTATTATTATAGTTTTTTCTTGGAAAAAAAGGGACATAACACGGGAAGAATCAGTTTTTGGGCTTGTGTCTGATGGCAATTCTGCTTACATCTGTTAACTACGGGGTTTTTTTTTTTTTTTGGCATTAGTTCGATTTGTTGCAAAATGGGTCGTTCTTCATGCTGAGTAGGAGGGAGGGAGGCATGATTGCATGAAAACAGTCGTCAATGATGAAACTATTACCGGCAGGAAACGGGGAAGCTCTAATGTTAAAATCTCCGTGTTCGTCTTCCTGCTCGGCGATCGGCGAGTCTGGCCGATTGCCTCATCCGTGCTAAGGGCTCCCCTGTTCCCTGTACGTCGCCGGAGGCCACGGCAGGGCGTGGCCCGTGGGCAACACCACCACCGCGCTGCAACAAACAAATGCACTACCCTTCCGCGAAACCCCACCCCGACCCGCCCCCCCTATGGCTATCCACATTTTCACAGCCACAAGAAACTCTCGCGGCCCTGGAAGGGCAGTTCCGTTATCTTTTACTCTTTTTAAACAATACTCCGTTTTCTCACTATATTTTTTACCTTTTACAAATAATAATCAACAAATCCCGTGATAGTACCTATACTACTGGCCAATATACTACTGGCCAATGCTACGGTACTCCTTTTACTTGGTAGGAGGTAATATCCCAAATAAATTTGAGCCCTTAATTTTTTAGATTTTTAAAGTAATTATTTGATTAATTAAGTTAGAAAAATAAAAAAATAAATATTGCCAAATCCCCTATTGACGGAAACAGAAGCCAGCGCATGCCCTTCCATTCCTGCGTTGCGGTACCTTCCTTTTCAATAGAGTCGTGAAAAAAATATACTTATGCATGTATAAATTAAGTGGATATTTATTGTCTTCAAAGTTAAGTTGATATATCTAAATATAAATCCAAATTCAAACTATTCAATTTGTATTCGCCTATAATATGTGCGATGCTTCCATCAAAATATCAATAAATTAATATAGTTTTTATTTTTAATTTTTTTATCAGTCTTAGAACTTACAACAATTTAACAAACTAGGTACACGTACATACAAGTTAGGTACACATAGGTATTAAAAAAAAGGGTCACGTACATGGTAATCACGTACATCAACACCTAATCACAAGCGATCACACGTACAAATTTTATCGCATACAAATTCAAGTGCATCAGATTAAATACAAAACTACACGGTAATTAAAAATACATCAAGTCCAAAGTTGCAAAATAAAAAAACTTACCAAATCCACCGGATCACACATGTATCAAATCTAAAAAAAGATTTGTATACTTAAAACTTTCCTTCTTTATCCTATTTTATAAAATAAAAAAATTAAATAAACATATATTTCACATATTACCTCTAGGAGTTAACAGGTAATCACAACCGTTCGATCGAAATAAATGAATAGCTCACAGTCATTTGGGTGTACCGCAGCAAAACCTATACTACTACCAATATCACATGCCTGGTGATCATGCCACCACTAATGCCTGTTAGCTAGACTAGCACTACAATAGAATAGAACTAGATGACGATGACTACCAAATGCTTGTTGGAGGATGCGGCGGTGCCTCGTAGGCCCCGTTGTGTTTATACCTGACATGACAGACTTGAGATGGCATCAGCTGATGGGTAATTTATTTTTATTGGCTGTTCCTGCGGCTTATAAGCCGACTATGACTGTTTTGCTGTGAGAGAAAAACACTGTTCCACGGCTGATAAGCCATGCTGATAAGCTCAGCCGATGGTACGCACTTAATGTTGTTAGCCCCATACCAGAACTGCATAAGCTCACGCCCTTGACTACTCTGTAGGTGCTCTTAACTTTCTTGCCTGATGTGTATTGCATAATTTTATCCTATTGCTAAAACTGTTGACTTGTGGTTGGTTAGGGGGTTTATGTTATTTTCCTGATGTGTATTGCATAATTTTATCCTCCCATTTTCTTGTTTTCCATTACGGATTTCGTAGATTGTAGATCTGATACTACCGTCATATTTCTCTTGCATCAAATTGCTGGTACAGAACAGCACAGACTTCGTTTGGCAATTGCCATTAACTATCATTGTGGCCGATATTTCTCATAAGCTTTGGCAGTAACTTAAGATGATATAATAAGTTCACAGTGGTCCAATGTTATCCAATCTCCGTTCACTGATATCTGATCCGATGTTGTTTCAGGGATTTAAGACAAAAAATTACTTAACAGGGCCATGCCACCTTTCCTCGGGAATTTGACTGCTGCTATGCGGTACATGTGAGATTTATAACATAATAATATACTACTCCATTACATGTTATTTTTTGCTTAACATCAAATCTTAAACTTTCCCTCTTTCGAATACAAGGAGTTTGGGCATCAATGCATTGTCTGGATCTGTTCCAAAGAAACTTTGGGAACCTTCCAAATCTCTCTGTAAGGAAATATTTTGTTGATATCATGGCACTATTCCATCAGAGATGATTGAGAGAAATTATTGAAGCCCATGATGACATGTCCCTGAAGGTGAGAAAGCTCACTCTTCCTGAATGGTTCTGCCTTTTACCTCTTGTCACCTTTTCTTGTTGTGAAGTCAATTTTCCATTCATCTCTTGTTTTGAGATAAAATAAAGTTGTGCAAAAAATAACATCAATTAAATTTATAGGCTTTAGTGGAATAATTCTGGGAACACAGAGCATGTTATGATGAGATAAGAATGATAAATTTTAGGTGAAACTAGAGCAGATGCAGAGGATAGAAAAAAAGTTTGTTAATTTCAGTATATGTTCTTTCCAAAGGTATTTAGAAGCATGCCTTTATTGTTTATATAATTTGTATGCTGGGAAGATCAAACTTATGGTGCAAAACTTTGGCAGGTTCTTGGAGGCATGGACCATGAAAATGTTTCACAGTTCATCCTTAAATTGGCTTCTGTCCTTGGTCCTTCGTCAAAATCTATTGTTGATCATGATTTTTTTGCTAAACTATGAATTCCATTTTGTTCAGTGTGGGTGGTGCAAGGAGATTTCCACCTCCACCAATTGTTGCAGGTGAGGATCACATTAACAACTGTTTTGAGCATGGTAGGCTGTTCAACACTGAGCTGCTGCATAGACAGATGGAGAAAACAGCAAAAACGCTATGTTTAGCTAGTTCACAATGGATAGTGCTGAGCTTCTGAATATTGCTCTGGATAAGTACATGAAAAACCTGATTAGGTCATATGTTGAGTTAGTAGGACGTAGTGTTCAGAGGGATGCATGGAAAGGCACACCACCATTTCAGTTTTTATTTGCATATAGCCAAATGTTGCCGAGCAAGGACAGCGTGGTGAGTTCCTGTTGCTGGTCTTCAATCAAGGTGTGGCTCTGCCTGCGGCCACGCTGTTGTTGCTGCTCTCTGCTTGACGACACAACCAAGGTTAGTTTGGAAAATACAGAATGTATTTCCAGGTTTTCATGAAACAAGTTTCAGGTACCAAAAGAAGGAACTGAAATACAGCTACCATGTAGTATTTCAGTATCACTGCATCAGCTATTCTATTCTCAATCAATCTGATTGCTGCTAGCCCCGATTGAGAAGTAGGCTTCACTTGTTTTTTTCCTTGAGAAAATAGAGGTCTTCAGTACTAACACTTGTCCTGCGCAGTTTTGCACCCTTACTAGCTTTTGAAAGAGGCCCTATATAACTGAATGTCCTTCTGTTTTGTTTTATATCCAGTTTTGCTACTAATGATGTGTGTTTTATCCTATGCAGAGTACACTGGATCTTAAAAAGATTTCACTGTGCTTTCACATATCTTCTGAGATCTGATGGATCACGTTTGTACTGGGAAAATATTTTGACAGCTAAAAAATTAAAGAGTAAATTGCACTCACCATACAACAACTATCTAAGTGGGTGCATATTAGTCCAACATCTTGTGATTTGTCCAATTTAATGCGGCAACTATCTAGGTGGATGCATGTTGGTCCAATATCTTGTAGTCTTTTTGATTAGATGTAGAACTTTGCTCATTGATGCATATACGGTCCAAACACATGTGCCTGATGTCATTGGGAGCTATTATATCATAGCGTGCTCAGATCATCCAATGCTTAGCTGGAAACGCCAGGATAATGACTCATTTGCAGGCAAGCTTGATCTCTCTCATTGGATTTAATTTAGGCTTGGTCCATTTTTAATTCAATGAAATCAAATAAATCTTAGGCCTAGTTCGGCTGGTCTAGAGCTGAACTGGTTTGGGCTGGTCTCCCACCAGCTTTCTGCCGATTTCAGGCCAGCACTGGACCAGCCGAACAACTCCTTAGCCATGTTAAATGTTATAGTGCAATATAGTTTTGTCTCATATGGGATTTTGACTAAACATTGACTCAACTTAAATAGGTGAACTATGTGTGTTCCTATTAAAAACTTGAAGGGCACGCCACACGTCTATGCGTGCTACCGCTGCACTGAGCCATGAGCATGCACGAGCCGGGCTACACCACGACATCTCTGCTCAGCTGTGCCAGACGATCAAGTTTTTGGGGTGTGCACGGTTGAAAGTGCATCTAGGACCCTAATGGGTTTTGGCACATTGATCTTAGTTCAATTAAGGGTGTAATGATATTTGTGAGATATGGACATATTATAAGAATACGTGGGAGAAACCCCCTCTCCCCAATTCAAATCGCTGCGACGTATTGACCATCGAAGGCTTACTTTAAATTTCTGTTTTGAATTTTAGTATAGAAAAAGTCTACTATTAAGGGGGACACAAACCGGTAAGCTTAAGGGAACCAAGTGCTCACTACCTATCCTTTTGAACAAACAAACCTCAAAAAACCAATATTATAGTATAGAAAGAAAAACCCACTATACCGAATTTCATGAAAACCAAGAACCAAACCGATCAGTTTAGGTTAACCAAATGCCCACCCCTAAACAGAGGTGCAACTCTATCTCGACGATGGACAACCCACTTATCAACTTTAGCGAGCCATGAATGACCATGGGTAGAGGTGAAAACGGATAAAAAAAAGTATTATAGTATAGAAAAAAATGGTCAGTTTGGTATTTTCATATTTATGAAATTAATGGCAGTTTTTATATTTGGCCAAATTTAGAAATGGTATCATAATATAGTAAACAATTCAAGCTAAGTGGTGGATGAGATGAGCGTGCTATGGTATAGCTTCCGGTGACAATGATTTAGAGTGTACAAAGACACGACGTTACAATGCTTGGACCGTATATGCACCAATGAGCCATGTTCTCGCATCAAATCAAATAGATCACAAGATGTTGGACCAACATGCACCCACATAGATAGTTGTTGTATTAAACTGGACAAATTACAAGATGTTAGACTAACATGCACCCGCTTGGATAGTTGTTGTATGGTGAGTGCAATTTACTCAAAATTAAAATATGAGACTTAATTTCGCTATAAATACCACAATGTCAATGTCATTTGTTTGTGAATTTGTGTTTCTTCCATCAATTCGATTTTTTTTCCTAGACGTCACCGTAGCGTTAGCACGGGCAATATACCAGTACTTGGTAGGAGGTAATATCCCAAATAAATTTGAGCCGTTAATTTTTTAGATTTTTGAAGTAATTAATTGATTAATTAAGTTAGAAAAATAAAAAAAAATAAATATTGCCAAATCCCCTATTGACGGAAACAGAAGCCAGTGCATGCCCTTCCGCGGTACCTTCCTTTTCAATAGAGTCGTGAAAAAATATACTTATGCATGTATAAAATAAGTGGATATTTATTGTCTTCAAAGTTAAGTTGATATATCTAAATATAAATCCAAATTCAAACTATTCAATTTGTATTCACCTATAATATGTGCGATGCTTCCATCAAAATATCAATAAATTAATATAGTTTTTAATTTTTTTATCAGTATTAGAACTTACAACAATTTAACAAACTAGGTACACATACATACAAGTTAGGTACACGTACCTATATTAAAAAAAGGGTCACGTACATGGTAATCACGTACAACAACACCTAATCACAAGCGATCACACGTACAAATTATATCGCATACAAATTCAAGCGCATCAGATTAAATACAAAACTACACGGTAATTAAAAATACATCAAGTCCAAAGTTGCAAAATAAAAAAACTTACCAAATCCACCAGATCACACATGTATCAAATCTAAAAAAAGATTTATATACTTAAAACTTTCCTTCTTTATCCTATTTTATAAAATAAAAAATTAAATAAACATATATTTCACATATTACCTCCTAGGAGTTAATAGGTAATCGCAACCGTTCGATCGAAGTAAATGAATGGCTCACAGTCATTTGAGTGTACCGCAGCAAAGCCTATACTACTACCAATATCACATGCCTGGTGATCATGCTACCACTAATGCCTGTTAGCTAGACTAGCACTACAATAGGACTAGATGACGATGACTATCACTAATGCCTATTAGTTGCACTAGCACTACAATATTACTAGATACGATGACGACGATGACTACCACTAATGCCTATTAGTTGCACTAGAACTATCACTAATGGCGATGGCGAAGATGGTGATCACAGCCTCGATGATTATGATGGCGATGACGATTTTGCTGTTGCTCCTGGTGATTATGATTATGACCATGGTGCCGATGATGACAGTGATGTTGATGATGATGACCATGCTACCCTAACCTCAATCCCAATCCCACAACTTCACTAATATTATCACCAGTGCTATTAGTATATTACCACTACTACCTATTATTGCTACCACATTACTATCCAATATTTTTTCAAGATTCTTTTATTCTTTTTAAACAATACTCCGTTTTCCCACTTTTTTTGACATTTTACAAGCAATCAACAAATCATCAATCACCCTGTTCGGTTGCTCTTATCAGCACGGCTTATCAGCCGTGGTACAGTGTTTTTCTCTCACAACAAAACAGCCACAGCCACCTTATAAGCCGCAGAAACAGCCTGTCGAACAGAGTGAATGTTTTGGACACCACTCTAGCAACTCAAACCGTAATACTACCTATGCTACTAGTAGTATCACATACCTAGTGATCACCGTGACAACTATCACTAATTCCTATGAGTTGCACTAGCACTACCACTAATGGTAATTATGATTATGACCATGGTGCCGATGATGTTGGTGATGTTGATGATGATGACCGAGCTACCCTAAGCTCAATCTCATTCCCACAACTTCACTAATATTACTACAAGTGCTATTAGTATATTACCACTACTACCTCTAATTGCTACCACATTGCTAGCCAATACATTTTGAAGTTTGAACTATTTATCTACATGTTAACTGTCATCTTTTATTCTTTTTAAACAATACTCCATTTTCCCACTATATTTTGACCTTTTACAAGCAATCAACAAATCATCAATGCTTAGGACACCACTCTAGCAACACTATCCGTAATAGTACCTATATTACTACCAATATCACATGCGTGGTGATTATCATGATGACTACCACTAATGCATATTAGTTGGACTAGCGCTACAATACAACTAGATGACGACGACGACGATGACTACCACTAATGCCTATTAGTTGCACTAGCACTGCAACACTACTAGATGACGACGACGATGATAACTACCACTAATGCCTATTAGTTGCACTAGGACTACCACTAATGGTGATGGTAATGACTACCATTAATGCCTATTATGCTGTAAATAGCTAAAAATTTCAGAATATCTTTCATTGGAGGTTCTGTATACTGATGCATCTCCGTATATATACCATCGAATAAAATCATTGGGTTTTAGAATCAGTTTGCGGCTGATGTTCTAATGGCAATTCTGCTTAACTTCGTTTTTTCCCCCGTTAGTTTGATTTGTTGAAAAATGGGTCGTTCTCCATGCAATCCCTTGAACTGTAGGGAGGGAGGCATGAAAACACTCGTAAATGATGAAACTATTGCCGGCCGGAAACGGGGAAGCTATCAACACTACCAGTCGGAAAATGTTAAAATCCCCGTGTTCGTCTTCCTGCTCGGCGTGCTCGCCCATTGCCTCAGCCCGTTAAGGGCTGCCCTCCCCTGTTCCCTGTACGTCGCCGCCGCCGGTGGCCACGCCCTCACCGTGGGCAACACCACCACCGCGCTGTGGTCTCGCCGCACCAGACCATTGAGCATTGGCGCTTGCCGGCCACGTATGGCATCCCAGCTGGCAAGTACCAATTGCCAAGTCCCAAAATTCCAGGGCAACAAATCCCGGCCCGGCTATCCACAGCCCACAAGCTCTCGCGCGGCTCTAGAAGGACAGATCCGTCCACTCCACTCCGCCCACCCGGCTTCTTCCCCTTTCCGCCTTTCGGGAACGAACCGCCATGCCTGGCCTCGCCTTGGACCTCAACCTGGACCCCGACCTGCAGGCAGCGTGCAGGCGCCTCAGCTACCGTGGCGCCTACTCCCCCTCGTCCCCGAGGAGCCCGCCTCTCCCGACGATTGACGAGAGCCCCGAGGAGGAACCGGCGCCTCCTCCGACATCTCCGCGGACGACCGGGGCGCTATACCCGGCGCCGGGAGAGACGCCGACGCCGACGGTCGGTACGCCCGTAGAGATTTCGCTTGCCCTCGCTCCTCCCGCGCAGTCGCAATCTCAGCAAGCGCAGGATGTTGGAGCAGCGGCGACGAGGATGTTGGAACAGCGGCGTAAGCCGCGTAACCGCGTGTCGTTTGCGGAGTATCAGCGGCCGGTGCCGGGAGAGACGCTGACGCCGACGGTCGGTGCGCCCGTGGCGACTTGGCTTGTCCTCGCTCCTCCCGCGCAGTCTCAATCTCAGCAAGCGCAGGAGGCGGCAGCGGCAACGAGGATGTTGGAGCAGCGGCGTCATGAGGAAGAGCCCGCGGCGTTTGCGGAGTATCAGCGGCCGGCACAGGCAGAGACGCTGGCGCCGACGGTTGGTGCGCCCGTGGCGAATTGGCTTGCTCTCGCTCCTCCCGCGCAGTCGCAATCTCAGCAAGCGCAGGAGGCGGCAGCGGCGGCGAGGAGGATGTTGGAGCAGCGGCGGAATGAGGAAGAGCACGCGTCGTTTGCGGAGTATCAGCGGCAACGCCAGCAGGCATTGGCCGGGGAGGAGGGGCTGCAGCAAGCCTTATCGTCGCAGCAGCTGATGCTGTACACAGTGGACGGGCGTGCCGCCAGCTACGAGACCAAGTGGGACGAGCTTCACCCGGTCTCCCAGGGTCAGCTGCTTCAAATCGAGTATGGCTCCCTCTGCATTCTTGCCTGTTGTTCTACTTCTGCAGCAGTGCAGCATGAGACTTGAAAGATTGGTGACAGACTTGAGAGATTGGTGACAGAGGCGTTTCATTATTTGTTTTTGTTTGGCGAATTGGGGACGCGCTGTTTTGTTGCGATCAGAATTGTGGCCTTTTTGGGCCACATTGTGCTCGTGATCTCTTTAGTATGGTGAATGGAAGGCACATTGTGATTTTTGAGATCAGAATTGTGGTTCCTTGGGTTGCATTATGTTATTGATTTCTTTTCTTCAGTACAATGAATATAGGGCGCATTGTGAGGTCTAGAACAGAATTGCTGGTGTTCTTTGGTCATACTGTGTGCATTCCTTGCCCTTTTGTTTAAGAAACTTCCTGCCGAATTTGTTTGTGTGTTTATTTGCTACTGTTGTGAGTTTTGACCTGGGGGTTTCCACCAGGCTGTGGTGGTGGATTCGAAAATCTTGGGATAGATCTCGATTCAATTTTCTTGGATCAAACTTTCACTGCACGTCTTTCTATGTGATCTGTGCTAACAGCCCTATGACCCCACCTTGTTCTTGTGTGATTTCAGGGACAGAATTAGGGAGCATAGGGATCATAGTGAGCAGTTGGATCAATGCAGACGCTTTGATGACCTATCACTGTGCAACCTGAGTTTTGAACTCGATGCTAATCAGATTACTCAGGTCGGTTTTACCACCTCCTTTAATAGTTGTTCAATCTGCAATGCATGTTTTGTTGAGTAGTAACTTCAGTATACTCCTATGTTGCAGCCTTCACAGATCAGTGTATTATTCTATGATATTAAATGTTGTCAGCATATTCATTTGCAATTGCATGTTTGACATCACCTCAATTGTATTTCTGCCTTCGTGACTTAGTTTACTACTGCATGTATATTTCATAATCTGAATTTCGCTGATAGAGTTGTCTTTACCTAATTCTAGAGTTGGCACTGACATCGCTTGAATGCTTTCTTCAACATAGACATTTTTTTTAAGTTTGACTAGGACACTTAGAAACATATAATGTGAAGTAATTGGTGTAACGTTGTTTGAATGATTGGAATGTTCGACAGAGTTCTGGCTCCTTTTTGGATAGTTCCGTTTCCCTGGAACTTACTCTTAATGAATCGTTGCTTGAAAATATTGGTTGTTTTTCACACAATGTGTTAATCCTGCTAGGTAAAGTAGCACTTTTAATTTTGAGAGACTGTTTGTCATAGCAAGATTTGTTTTCTTCATGTAACAGGAGGCTGTAGCTATCTCTACCATCATGAATAGAGATAAGAATTCCATTGACAGCTTAATGACTGTTATCCAAGAAATTATGTGGAACACAGAATTTGCTATACGTTCATATGCAAAGTTGAGGCCAAGGTTTGTCTATCTAAGCGCTGAAAGTGCAAACTCTGGTTTTTCAAATCACTCTGGATCTTCTGGTGCTGAAAGTGCAAACTCTGGTTTTTCAAATCACTCTGGATCTTCTGGTGCTCAGACTGATTTCCATCAGCTCTTAACCATGACACCAAGGTTTCATTGTTATAGTAGTGCTACCAGGCGGCCTTCTCCTTTTGTGCAACAAACAGTTGCCAGGTTTGAGGATGATCTTGGTGAATGCTGCAAATGGATTCTAGAACTAGAGCAACTTGTCCAAATGAAGGATGGCAAGACCTTTGCAGAATCTTTGGAATCTCTGTCAAATGTTATGTCTAATGTCCATGACTATCTAATCCATGTGGCGTCTAAGGTAAGTCCTACACAAAATGCTAGCCATCACAGATACTTCTGAACTTAACAGTGCATTTTTCTATCATGCTAACAAAGTTCACATATCAACTTCTTCTTCAATCACTACGAATTTATAATAAACTTGTCCCTGCAGGGAATGCGAAGTCTCACTCACAGCTATTTATGTTACTTCTGAACTTAACAGTGCATTTTTCTATCATGCTAACAAAGTTCACATATCAACTTCTTCAATCACTACGAATTTATAATAAACTTGTCCCTGCAGGGAATGCGAAGTCTCACTCACAGCTATTTATGTTACTTTCCATTTTGAGCCTCCTTTCCTAGAGTTGCTAGCTCCTGTCCATGTTTATAACTTCCTGTTTGCAATTCTGATAAAAATGTGGCCTGATATTACTTTGTATCAGAATTGCAACCAGGAAGTTAAATCCTTTCTGTGCATTGTGTTTTCTCCCCTATATACTGTAAACAAGAAAGGTCCTGTTTGGAAACTACTTATCTTGACATGTGTTCGTTTATGCTGAACTTATATTCCTGTTTGTCCAGGTGGAACATTTTCATCAGTATGTTGAAACAATGGAAACTCACTATCTGAATGATCGACGGCGCAGGGGTGATTTCAGTAATCCTTTTCTCAAGGCAAATAGAAGAGAGGCAGCTAAACAAGAAGCAACTGACAGAATAATCCATCCGATGTCGCATCTAACACCCCCAGGCCAGCCAACAACGCTGGTCGCTGCGCCAATGATAGCAAGCCAACTACAGCAAACTCCATTCCCTACTGTAGCAACTTCTCCAATCTCTTATCCAATTGTTCCACTGCCTTCTGTTTTGCCTCCATCCAGCACACAAACAAGTCCTGCTCCATCAATCAACCCTTTCAGTTCATCCGGGCCTGTGTTGCAATCCATGCCGGCAGCATCTTTGTTCAGGACTGGTATCCCATCTTCTGCTACTTCACTTTTCCCAGTACCATCTGGAGGTATACGTCACATGCTATACGCAAGTGGATAGAATCAGAAACAATTTTGCCTCTTGAATTAGACATCACCAACTGGCAGCATAACAAAGTTTGTAGATATTGTCATTATTTGAATTCGATCAGACCTGTATGCTGTTTGGCACATATCTGAGTCGCTTGAAGTCAAAATGGTCAAAGGAAAATGCATCCACACTTCATTTTATCTTGCTGCTTACACTTGTGGTAATCATTGATCATTGTGCCTGATTGTTAGTTTACATGCTTACAGGTCTTAGTTTACTTCCTTCCTGATTGTCATGGTTAATTTGGCTATTGTTTTTTAGATAATTTTTCTCGAACACGCATAAGATTTGCGCATCTTTGTATTAAGGTAGAGAGTTGGTTTACAACACGCGTTGGTGGCGCCTTAGGTGCGGGTCAAAAGAATATGAAACATGCTCGAACCCTCCCTGAACTCATCCATGCTAGCCTATTACTCTAGATAGCAGACAACCTAGGTTCTTAGCGCTGGCCTGCACCCATTGTTCCGCCTCATGCTTGATGATTGCTAGTAGGGCCGGAAGCATCTTGCGTTCCTTTTGTTCCACAGCTCCCAGGCGATGAGTGCGAAGATGGAGTCCGCGGTGCGCCTACAGGGTCCGTTCCACTGCGATCTCCATGCGTTCCACCAAGCAATGATTGTGTCATGGTTCGTCATCCCCTCGGTCGGGTTCAGAAAATTGCTGATGTTCCACCAAACTTGTTTGTCGAAAGAGCAGGAGACGACGTGGTCGATGGTTTCCGGTTCTTGGTTGCAGAGGAAGCAAAGTTCGTTTGCCTCGAGTCCGCTTCCTCAGCGCCAACAACAGGAACAACTTACCGGGTAGCCCAGGTGTCCCAGACTAGGACGCATCTAGGCAAAGGATGCGAGGGAAGGTGCAGCGCCGCTTATGCTGATCTGACCTTGAAGCTGCCATCGGATGTCCAATTCCAAACCAATCGATCCATGCCGGATCGCTTCGTAGACATTCAGGTACTCAGCGATTGCCGGGACAGAGAGACCCCCCATTTGGCAGTGCCTCGGCCACGGTCTGTCGCCGGACGCAGCGCCTAGGCACGAGCTGTTTTTCAGATAATTATGGTCCTGTTCATTTGGCTTATAATCCGTCTTATTCGGTTTGTTTTTTCAACCGGAATAATATTTTTCTCTTATGAAAAATCAGCCAACAGTGTTTTTCAGCCGGCTTATAATTCCAGCCAAACGGTTTCCTTCGTAAGATTACTTAATGCCGTGCCTTTTGTATTCAACTATTCATATAGGTGGAACAGCAGCTTCTGGCATCAATCGCGTAAGTACCTTTTATGGTGACTTAACTTTGAATTTCGCAGTCAAGAGCTATCGCATGTCATCTTATTTTGTTAATTGCTCTTCATCTTTTATTAATTTGATGGTGATGCCATTTTTCTGTGCATATCCACAGTGAAGGAAGCCATCCAGAAGAAACCGCTAGCCATGTATACCCTCTTGTATGTCCATTTGACCCCTGTCTCTTTACCCTCCCTTTTTTTTTTTTGCATCTGCTTGTGGTCAACTTGTCACCATGCGCGAACGAGCTGTTAGCTCGGTGGTTGAGCCGCTGGGTGGTGGCGCTCACCGCCCGGGTTTGAGCCCCGCTGGGCGTGGGTTTCGCATGGGTTTTTCTCTCGGTTTTATTTTAGGTCCCAGACAGCTAGCGTGACGCTATAATAGAACTTCGTCTACGAGGTTCGGTGCAACTTCGGTGATCTCTAGAAGGACACAGATGGTATATAGGTTGTAAATCTAGGGATGTGCGTGTGTGTGATGTGAGTGAGTTATGTAGAGTTTAGATACTACAACTCCTATACCAGGAGTCCTGGCTAAAAAAAACTCCATGCTCTGGTCTCCGCGTGTCATTTGGAATGCACGACCGTTTTTTCCTTCCACACGATGAAAACTTTGACTATTGCACATTCCTTTTACTACATGCTAGAGCCAAAAAAAAAATCAGCTTCTTTGATGGTGCAGTAGATTAGAAAAATCCATGCTCTCAGATCATGACCTGTATACTTATTTAGGAGCATTGATTGATTTATATATTAACTTCTGAATTGGTAAGTTGCATGTTTGTTGTTCTGTGTTTGCTAAGGTGGTGTTTAGTTCCCAAAAATTTTCACCCCAAAACATCACATCGAATCTTACGGCACATGCATGGAGCATTAAATGTAGATAAAAAAACTAATTACACAGTTCACCGTGAAATCACGAGACGAATCTTTTAAGTCTAATTAGTCTATGATTAAACAGTAATTGATAAATAAAACAAAAAGCTACAGTATCCGAAACCAAAAAATTTTGTCTACTGAACACCCCCTAAAATAATGACACGCCACAGCGTGGCTTGTCACTTGTCATGGAGTGTCCTCACGTGTTTATGGCACGTTCTCATTTCGTTGTCAGAGAGTCTGGTGGTTTGCCGAGTCTGGATGGCCTCTTGCTTGGTTGTTGCCTCTCCTTAACCCTTACCTAAAAATTAATGTATCTGCCTCTGGCTACGTCAGCGCTTACGACAGTTCCTATGTCAGAAGCCCAAAATAATGGGATTTCAGCCGTTGAAGTTCTTCAGTGTTCGTTTTCGCAAAAAAAAAAAAAAGAAGTTCTTCAGTGTTCTACTATCTGACGATTCCTTACTTATGTTTGTACGCAAAAGCAGTTATTTAATTGCTAATGAGTAATGACCCTGTGCTGGTGATCTTTGGCCTCTCTGAATCGTTCTAACAAACCATGAGATGCCCATTCAGATGTTTTTCTTTTCTGTTGGAATCTGGACTTGTTCAACGACTGTACTGTATTTCTTCTTGAATTCCCCCTTGCAGTTTGGAGGTCATGCCTGTGCACTGTGCAGTGTACCTCTCTCATAGCTCGGGGGCGGCCACCACGTGACAATCTCTGACCTGGATTGCGGATGGGGAAGATGTGAAGAAACATCGGCCCACAAGTCGGCAACTACCAACCCACCTGGTGCTGGTCAATGCTAGCCTTGCTTTGCTCTGAGGTGTCAAAAGGTGTTGAATTGTATGTGTAAAGGAACGCTCCACCCTGGAGTGCTGTCCCAATTTTTAGCTATGCTAGTATGCAAATGTCCAAATCATCACGAATGTTAACCTCGCATGGTTTTAGATTCTCATGCAGAGAAAGTGGTGGATTGCCATGACAAAAAGCCTGACATCCCACAACCCATTAACATGATCAATAAGTTCTCTGACTTTTGAGACCAAAGTTGAACAACAGTGTGTTTTGATAAATCTATTTTGTGCCGGAACCGTGACCTCTTTTGTCTCTCTTTATGTCTTTTTTTTTGTGTCTCCCTGTTTCTCGTCTCTTTTGGGTTTCATCTCTAGCCTACCCTAACTTGCTTGGGACAAAAGGCTATGTTGTTGTTTGTTTGTTTGTTGTTTGACGGACATGGGTCATCCCATAGATTCGATCTCCATTCCAAACCCTCCAAATTGTGCCTTTTTCAGGAGTCGAATACAATTTAAGACGCTTCTCCATGTATATGACATTTTATCTCTTTGGTGAGCATGAAGAACTTCGGATCTTAGAAAATATCTTGTTTTTAAAACTTGACCACACAAATAGAAAGGATATTGAATTATTCTCTACCCTTGTCTTGCTAGCATAGCAATATTGAAAGCATGTAAATCATGAAATCTCAATCCACCTTTAGCTTTTGGCTTCGTCATTTTCTCCTTTCCCAACGAATCAATTTTTTTGTCCTTATTTGTTGCGCCCACCAATATCACAAAATCATTGTTGTTATGTCATCACACAGGGATTTGGTGTGGTGGAAGCAAAAAATAGCACAAACAAGGATCGCTTGTGCAACACACTTAATCAAGACTTCCTTTCCTGATTTTGAGAGCAACTTCTCTTTATAGCCTTGAATACGATGCCAAATATTCTCCATTAAAAAAGAAAAAAAGATTTAGTCTTAGATTTTCCGATGAAGATTGGTGGGCCTAAATACTTTTCATTATAAGCCGCACATGAAATTCCTATATTCGCATGAAATTCCTTTTACTTCACGAGATACATTGGCACTGTTGACTTGTCCCTCTTAATAGCTTTCCCAGAACATTTCTTATAGTCATCCAATATCTTTCTTATCTCCATAGCAATTAAGGGGGTGTTTGGATCCAGCGACTAAAGTTCAGGAGATGTCACATGAGTGCGTCGCATAGGGTGTTCGGATACTAATAAAAAAAATAAATTACAGAATCCATCAGTAGTCCGCGAGACGAATTTATTGAGCCTAATTATTCTGTCATTAGAACATGTTTACTGTAGCACCACATTGTCAAATCACGGACTAATTAGGCTTAAAAAATTCGTCTCGTAAAACAGTCTCAATCTGTACATTTAGGGAGCGTTTGGTTCACAGCCGAACCGTGCCGCACCGCGCCACACCTTTCGCGCCGCACTTCTAGCACGCGTTTGATTCGCTCCCTCAGTTGCGGCATACCGAAGCCACGCCATAGTACTCTAGTTCATTTTTTATGCCAAAACTTGTCGCACTTCTCGCGAACGAAATCAGTGCCGCACTTCTGGCGTGGCATTTAGTGGCAGGAATCAAACGTGCCCTTAGTTTCGTAAATAGTCTATATTTAATACACTATACATGTGTCTAAATATCCGATGGGACAACGACTAAAGTTCAGAAGGTGGAACCAAACACCCCCTAAGTTTGTAGCACTTAATAGCAGGAGTGAATCATTAGCAAAAAAAAGTGCTAAGCTAGATGCCAAGCTAGGTGCCTTCTGACAAATCTTGATCCCCTTTATTTGCACTTCTTCTTTAGATGCCTCATTGAAAGCCTAAGTTTGGTTTTGGTAATTAATGACAGTAAGTTGATAATGCCATGCGTTAAGTGTTTTGAGTTAGGCATAAGCAACATATGTGATGAAGGTGTACGTGGTAAGGAGTGGTGGCCACAAGATCATAAAGAAATGGTGCATGGACATGAAATGATGATCATGAAGAAATGCACATAAAATGATGGACATGATGATCAAGTGGAAGAGAAGGATCTAAGAGCGAAAGGCAAAGGTATAACCATAGGCTTTTCCTTTTGCCGGTCTAAGATGAGTAGAGAAGTGATTGACCGGGTTTAGGATACATAGCCGACTATCAAGAGGGGCAATCACGGTTAGCTCGGGAATCAAGTGCCACTAGATCAATGTCTTGAGCATATGCATTAGGATCTAGTTGAGAGCTAACATAACGCCTTGAAAATGTTTATGAAATGCTAACACACAAGCTCGGCGGGATTCAGGCGTTTTTGAGGAAATGAAATGCCTATTTTCTATTGCGTCGGAGGCGAGAAAAGGTGGCAAAAGTCCAAAATGTTTTTCACTAAAAATACAGTGACCGGACGCTGTGGTCGAATTGACCGGACGCGGCTGGCGCGTCCGGTCAATTCAAACCACAGACAGACGCGCGTGTGAGAAGGGTCGCGGACCGGCGCGTCCGGTCCCTCGCGGAACCGGCGCGTCCGTTCACGCACCCAGGAGTTCAGCACGAAGGGCAGATGCGATCGGACGCGGTGGCGCGTCCGATCACGTTCGACCGGACGTGTCCGGTCACGAGTGGACCGTTACTGGACTCCGATCGGACGCGGCTGGCGTGTCCGGTCATGTGCGATCGGACGCGTCCGGTCTAGACGGGAGCTTACTGGACCGCGACCGGACGCTGACAATGTCGCGTCCGGTCAAACGCTAGAGCGCGTCCGGTCACGGCAACGGCTAGTTCTGACGCGCACTGTTCACGCTTGTCCTGTAGGTCCGGTCAGCACGATTTTAACTGTGTTGTCCGGTAACGGCTAGCTGCGTACCCCTTCGCTATAAATAGAGGATGTCCGTGGTTTGAGGGCAACTCTTGCATATTTTGAGACCTAGAGACATCCTTTGAGCTAGAGAACAACCCCTCCACTCATCTCTTTGCTTGATTGCACATCTTGAGTGAGATTGAGTGAGATTCAAGTGCATTGCTTGAAAGTTGCATTCTAGAGGCACTTGATCTTCGAGTTGCTGCGGATTTCTTGTTGCTCTTCCGTGTTTCCCGACACGGTAGATGGCTTGGAGCAGCGGAGGTGATTGAGCTCGCAATTGGAGATTGTTGGAGCCCTCACCAAGTGTTGTAAGGGGTTCTTGATCCTTCCCCGCGGGAGTTCGCAAATTGGATACTCTAGTGGAGCTCGTGGCTTGGAGGATCCCCATCTTGTGTGTGGTTGTGCGGCGCCCGCCGAGGGCTCGACTCTTGATAGTCGATTAGCTCGCGAACCGACAAGTGGGTGCATCGCCACAACGAGGAGTAGCTTGCCGGGAAGCAAGTAAACCTCGGTAAAAATCTTATGTCATCTCTTTACCGAGGATTTCTCTTGTGGTTGATCATTGTGATTGATTCTTCGAGTGCATTACTTCTCTACGTCGTTGGTATAAGAATCAAGTCACTTACTCTTTACCTTCTTATACTTTTCCTAGTGTAGTTTGCTTAGTGTAGCTTTTATCACATAGGAGTAAGTAGTTTAGTGACTTAGTCTTGTTGGTGTGTTTAGAGATCATAGCCTTGCTTTATTAGAATTGTATAGGTGGCTTGCATAGTATAGTTGAGCTAGTGCTAGAATTAGCTTAGCCATCTTTTATATTAACGTAGTTGTTTAATGAAACTTGTAGATTTTTAAATAGGCTATTCACTCCCCCTCTAGCTATTTGGACCTTACACTCATAAGCCACCCAAACATCGCCTATGATGAGGGACAAAGGCACTTTGGGTACTTGAGATGGCTTATGAAAGAATCTTCTTTAAGGGATTCGCCAACACCTTGGTTATGAGAACAATATTTGTGTCATTCCATCCAACCGGCGCATCATTTAGAACTTTCAGAACTTCTTCAACTTTTCTCTCACCAACATTGTGCCAACATTTTTTATAGAGAAAAATTTACCGGCGGTTCTTGAATTTGGCAGCTGGTGTCACTTAGGTTCCTGAACTTTAAACAGTGTATTTCTGGGTCCCTGAACTTGGCTTCAGGTGTCATCTAGGTCCCTGAACTTAGCTTTGCGTGTCACTTAGGTCCCCGAACTTTGAACAGTGTATTTCTGGGTCCCTGAACTTAGTTTCGGGTGTCATCTAGATCCCAATGCTGATGTGGCGCAGTCCTACATGTGAGGCCCACATGTCAGTCGGTTATATTTCTATTTCGGGGGTATTGTAGCTACAATTTCTAAAATATTCCAAAAATTGTATCTTTTTCATATGATCTCGGATGAAGATGATTTTTATATGAAAAATGTAGCTCTCGACGAGATCTATAACTTTCTAGTTTTGAGTTTTTAATTTGAGATCATTAAAATACTTAAAAAAATTAAACAAATTTTTAGCAGTATATTAATCGCATACAAGCGCTTGTCGCCTTGGAGAAATCATATCTTTTTTATATGCTGTCAAATGAAGATGATTTCTATATGAAAGTTGTAGCTCTCGATGAGATCTGCGACTTTCTAGTTTTGAGTTTTTTAATTTGAGGTCGTTAAAATGCTCAAAAAATTAAACAAATTTTTAGAAATTAATATACTGTTGAAAATTTGTTTAATTTTTTTGAGCATTTTAGCGACCTCAAATTAAAAAACTCAAAACTAGAAAGTCGTAATATCTTCGAGAGCTAGAACTTTCATATAGAAATCATCTCCATTTGACAGCATATAAAAAAGATATGATTTTTCCAAGGCGACAAGCGCTTGTACGCGATTAATATACTGCTGAAAATTTGTTTAATTTTTTTAAGTATTTTAATGATCTCAAATTAAAAAACTCAAAACTAGAAAGTTATAGATCTCATCGAGAGCTACATTTTTCATATAAAAATTATCTTCATCCGAGATCATATGAAAAAGATACAATTTTTGAAATATTTTAGAAATTGTAGCTACAGTACCCCAGAAATAGAAATATAACCGACTGACATATGGGCCCCACGTGTAGGACCGTGCCACGTTAGCGTTGGTACCTAGATGACACCCGAAGCCAAGTTCAGGAACCCAGAAATACACTGTTCAAAGTTCGGGGACCTAAGTGACACCCAAAGCCAAGTTCAAGGATCTAGATGACACATGAAGCCAAGTTCAGAAACTCGGAAATACACCGTTCAAAGTTCGGGGACCTAAATGATATCAGCTGCCAAGTTCAGAGACCGCTGATAAATTTTTCTCTTCCTTAAAAACAGCGGGCATGCCATCACCCATCAGGTCTAGGGGCTCCTTAAATCTTCAATTTGTCCAATGCTCTTTTAGTTTCTGCAGCTACAAATTTACCTAATAATATCACATTCATCTGTTGTGCTACCCTGGGTTTATTTGATTAAAAAAGAGCCAACGAGATTTTCGCCTTGTGAGGTGAACAGGTCGAGTAGCACGGGAACACCAACCTTCAAATGCTCTTCTGCTTTCACCAAGTCCCCTTGATCGTTTTTCAACTGTGAAGATGGTTTTCCCTTCCTCTTATAAGAAGGAAGATGGGTCCATATCAACGATTACTACTGAAAGTGCAAATACAGTAGGCTGATTGTTAGCTACTCCCTCCATCCCAAATTATAAGACGTTTGACTTTTTTTTACCCTAAGTTTGACCACTCGTCTTATTCAAAAAAATTATACAAATATAGTCAAATTTAAGTCATTCTTAAAGAACTTTTATTAATATACCAAGCTACGATAAAAAATTGATATTTTATACAATTATTTTGAATAAGACGAGTGGTCAAACTTGATGTCAAAAAAGTCAAACGTCTTATAATTTGGGATAGAGGGAGTAGCTAATTTTAGCTAAAATTAGCTTGAGTACATGGAACCAAACAGAGGGCTAATATATAGACTAATTTTTTAGCCAAGTTTTCACCTAAGTTGTTAACCAACTAGCTAGCCAATCATAATTAATTTGGGCTAAAGACCAACTAATAACTAGCCATATGAATCAAACATGCCGGAATATAAAATTGACCAAACTCTATAAAAGGTGTGACAGTGCCTACTGTAGAGTGAGCTATGAGCTGCTAGTACGTTTATGAATTATGAATGAAATTTATTTTTGAGCTGTTGACAATCGACGGTGGATGGTTGCAGTGCTTGATGGTTGACCTGAGCTGTATATTCGCAGGAAAAAAAACTTATTACAATTTACAACCTGTGTACAATGCGTAGTCAATCACGTAACGTCTTTCAAACTCAGTTGTTTGGATTTTTATTATCTGATTAAATATAATATAAATATCCACAAAGCTTCTTTCCCTTTATTGAAAATACGTTGTGGAAAATACTACTCTCTTCATTTCAAATTATAAGACGTTTGACTTTTTTAACATTAAGTTTGACCACTCGTCTTATTCAAAAATTTATACAAAATATTAATTCTTTTATCGTGGCTTGGTATATTAATAAAAGTTCCTCAAGAATGACTTAAATTTGACTATGTTTGTACAAATTTTTTTGAATAAGACGAGTGATCAAACTTGGGATCAAAAAAAGTCAAATGTCTTATAATTTGGAATGGAGGGAGTATATGTTAGTGATGGAAAACACAAAGTACAACAAAACACCCAAATGATCCAAAGGTGAAAAAGCTAAACCCCTCTCTCTCTCTGTATGCTCTCGTTTTTTCTCTCCCAGAACTTTGCAACACGGCGATATCCAGTTATCCACCCACTGGCCACCCGCCACCGCACCCGTTCCAACCTAGTTGGGCCACCCCGTAAAAAAATCGCAGAAAATCCGAGCGGCCTCCACGAACTCCTCCGCTGCAACGACATAAAAGAGACGCGTCGTCCCTTCCCCTCCCGGCTTCCAGGCCTGCATCCCGCATCTCTCCCCTTCCTCCACACCTACCCCGCCGCCTCCCACGTTGACCTCGGCGGCCGCCGCCGGCGAGGCCGCACCTCTCCGGTCACCTACCCCCTGCTACTCGATCCGTATCTCCTACTCCGAGGATCCCGGTAGCCGCCTCCGGCCGCCCACCCGCCGAACCCTAGATCTCCAATACCCCGCGCGCCGTCCCGCCGACGGCCACCCGATCGGAATGGGCCGCAATCTTCAGTAAGGTCCAAGGACCCAAGTGTACCCTCCTCCGCCTCCGCCTCCGCCTTCGCGCGCGCGCGCAGCGCCGCCGCGATGGCGATCCGCATCACCGTGTCCTACTCGGGCTACGTGGCGCAGAACCTGGCCGCGTCCTTCGGCCTGCGCTGCACCACCGCCGCCGCCGCGGGCGCTGGCGCGGCGCCCGGCGCGGGGTGCCGCTTCCTCCAGGACGCGCTATCCCGCCCCTTCTGCCTCTTCGCCTCCTCTCGCCGCGCCGATGCCCACCATGACGCCGAGGATCACAACCACCCGAAGCCCATGCCCAAGGCTCTGCCCCCCGCCGCCGCAGCTGGAGGCGGATACTCACTGTTGCTGCCGCGGTCGTGTTCCACGAAGGCGGCGGCGCCGGTGGATGACCCCCCAGCCTCGTTGGCCGTGGGGCTGCTGTCGGTGCTCGCGTCCGGGATGGGATCGACTGGTGGCATTGCTGGTGCATCCTCCCTCGCTGCCTCGCCATCAATATCAGCCGGGTTCAACCCTTCGGCGCTCCTCCCGTTCCTGCAGGCGACCAAGTGGCTCCCCTGCAGCGACATAGTCACTGCCGCGACGGCGTCTCGCAGTTCAGGACGCCCAGCAGCTGCCACTGCTGCGCCTGCACCGCGCACAGCTGCACCTGCTCCGCGCACAGCTGCGCCATCGCCCCGTCCTGCACCACGGGCAGCCGCTCCGTCTCCCTGTCCTTCACCTGTGCCATCACCTGCTGTTGCTGCTCCTTCCAAGGTCGGCATACAAGCATTGGTTGGTAGTGCTAGCATCGCCTCAGGTTCGGCTGTGATTGGAAGGGGGGCTATTGCCTCTGGTGCGGCTGGAATGGTGAAGAAGAGTGGTCCTAGTCTTCCTGCTGGAGCAGGGGTGAGAAGGAAGACTGGTTGGCTCTCGAGGTGGGTGAGCTCATGCTCAGATGATGCAAAGACTGTCTTCGCCGCTGTGACCGTGCCACTGCTCTATAAATCATCCCTAGCTGAGCCGAGGTCCATCCCATCCAGGTCAATGTTCCCAACATTTGATGTTGGTGACCGGATCCTTGCTGAGAAGGTATGTTTTATTTCGGTTCCCTTTGTTATATGAATACCGATGTGTATTTATTATGTATTATTTGCTTATATTAGTGAACAGGCATCTAATGTCCATCCCCTATTGTTACTGTAGGTTTCGTATATTTTCCGGGAGCCAGAAATTTTGGACATTGTGATCTTTCGTGCACCTCCAGTCCTTCAGGTGTGATACCTTGTTTCTCCATTTTGTCTTTTGTAGTTCATTAGAGCTTCTTATATTATAATAAGAACAATCTTTGTAGGCATTGGGCTACAACTCAGGTGATGTGTTCATCAAGAGAGTTGTGGCTAAGGGCGGGGACATCGTTGAAGTAAGCTTTTATTCCAATGGTAGTAACCTCTTTATATTTTCCATAATTTTGGCATTACTTTTTTGATTTTTGGGGATTATATGAGCCAATCGGTGTCCCTTGTATTTAATAGGTACGTGATGGTACCTTGTTGGTTAATGGAGTAGTTCAGGAGGAGGACTTTGTGCTGGAACCAGCCGACTACGAAATGGATCCGCTGGTATAATAACTAATCTTCTTACCACATGCTACTGAAGAACCATTATTTTGTAGTCCTGTAAGTAAGTTGACACCATCATAGTTCTGTGGCATCAATTCTTGACTTTCAAATTCTTAGAAATTGGTTGTGACCTTAAAATTATTCCTGTTCTCTATGTTGGTGGATAGTTCTATGGGTGCAACTGTTATGTGTTGATCACATATTAAGTTTACTACTTTCATCCACTGAATCTATATACGCGTGCTGATTAATTGTTGTTGCTTGGCCAGACTGTGCCTGAAGGCTATGTCTTTGTACTGGGGGATAACAGAAACAACAGCTTTGATTCACATAACTGGTATGCTAAACCTCTAATAGAGGTTTTATGTTTCAGTTTTTAACCCCATTTTCTACAGCAATAGCTTATGTGTTGTTTCTGCAGGGGTCCGCTTCCAGTTAAGAACATCCTCGGGAGATCTGTCCTCCGATATTGGCCACCATCGAGAATAACAGATACAATATATGAGCATGACATGGCGCAGTACACAGCTGCCGCATCCTGATAATACATTGTGGCAATACCACATGTTGCAGGCCCATTTTTCCTTTCCCGGCTGCTGACAAGTGATATGCTGAGCCGTGGGGTTCTTTATTTATTGGTTGTAGCCTTTCCTCAAATGCCGATTGGCAGGATGGCTAACAGATTAGTTTTTTCCCTCCCTACGGGCAGATGCTTGTTCAAAGGCAACAATTCTTGTACTCTGTAGCTAAGAATGAATGGCATATAAATGTTGCAGAAGTAGATGAACGAGCATCAAGGACTGTAGGATGAGGATGTCAGTTCTTGTTTTATGAGACGAGTTGGTGCTCAAAACTTATGTAAAGGAAATACAAAGCATTTAAGATTTGCTCAGCTTGTGTTATGTATCTTTTCATTCCGAATCTTGGATCAAAGATTCAAGGCAAGGTCAGCCTGGTGCTAATAGGGATGAAAACGGACGGAATTTTTCCCGTACCGGCCCGTTCCGTTTTCTATATTTTCCCGTCCGTTTCCGTATTTGCGAGATCCCGTTTTCGTATTTGCGGAAGTAGAAAATGGTGTTTTCCGTCCGTTTCCGAGTAATCCCGTTTTAATATGGAATAGACTCGTATTTATTCCGTTTTTATCCCGTTTTCAATCTATACTCAACATGTTCAACAATTACATGTCCTTATGTTATGTTAATATAACTATGAATCACCAAATATGTCTGTTATGTTCACGTACATAGCATGTAAATGAATATTAAACTTTGTATATATTATTACATGACTTTATATATGTATACTTTGAGAATATTATATTATGTGATCTTAATTTAATTTTTCGGCTCTCCATCCGTATTTATTCGTTTCCGTATGTCCGCATATTCCGATTCCGTTTTCGAACCCGTATTTTCCGAACCCGATCCCGTTTCCGCCAAAAAATATAGAAACGGAAGTAGAAATAGGGTTTTTCCGTCCGTTTCCGTCCGTTTTCATCGCTAGGTGCTAAGGTTTTGGTTGGATCCATGAATCCTGCCTGATAAGGTTTCTTGTGATGATAAAATTTTGGAATAGAATTTGCCCTAGTATCTAGTGGTTTTGAGTCCTGTATTCATTCATGATGTAATGCAACTTTGTGAGCATAGTTCCTGTTTGTCCTGTTTTGTTCTATGGCAGTGCAGGTTCAGTACAACTTTGCCTGATGTTTTTGTCTGTTATTTTCTTTGTAAATGATTTTTTTCGTCTGTTAATTTTTTTACCAGATATTTCACATGTTTTGGAACTGCCTGGGTTTAAATGATATGACATTTAAGACAAACTGATGAGTTTGTATTCCCTCTGTGGCTCTGTCTGAATAAATAACTCGGTACCTGGGATGTGTTTGAATGCTGAAGCTAATCACCGAGTGTATGCAAACGATAACTGCTAAATCTAAGAGATAACGATAACTGCTAAATCTAGGAGAGATTAGGAGGTATGACTGCCAAAATCTAAGATATTCTCTGGAAAACGAAAAGGAAAGGAGCTGAGGGTAACTGATATTCTCCTGGTAAAGGAAATGAGGAGAGTTAATTATTTTAGAATGGAGGGAGTATGGTATTGTTCTGAAATGGTTGAGCTGATGGCTGAGAGCCAGGAGTTCCATCAGAAAAATTGCAGATAATACAATGAAGGCTAAAATATAGTGCGGGTTGAAAAATCACCAATGTAGGCATGGCTATAAAATTGAACAAAACAAATGTACTCAGAACATGCAAGGTGCTAAAGACAGCCATTGCAAGAAGGCAGTATGAATAATGTAAGATTGTACCCACACAATTGCCAGAAGCAATACAAATTTTGAACATTATGTTACAGCCAATTTCACTTTCAGGCACACTTCCAGCCTAAGTATACATGAAATCGATGTGTATGTGCAATTTCCTATCAGCCCTACGAAAAGTAGATCAGAGCAAAATCTATTACCACTTCACATCCAGTGACAGCGGTTCTGGTGGCAAAATGAATGACAGAAACTTTGTGAAAGAAATATTTGAAGCAAGGCTGCCCCAAGTAGTGGTGTCCACTAATGGAAACTGCCTTCTAACCTTCTTCACCGAAATAGCCTTCAGCCTATAGTCATCTTCCACTCTGGCTATAATGTCAACTGGGACTCGCTGGACCATGGGTTTCGTTTTCCACTCTGGAACATCTTCCCAGATGGGATCCTCTTCAGTGATGTCCCTTTCAAACTCCAAACGGAATTTCACCAAAGGAATTGATGTCACTTTAGCTTCAATGAAGTGCATTGAGCTATTCTCGTGGTTTCTTTTGCTAAACCAAGCCTTCAAGATCTTCTCAAGCTTTATCAGTCTTGGGCTAATTGAGGCGAACAAAAACTCTGAGATCAACCGATTTGCTATGTTGATTTTACACTTGTCTGACAATAACTCTATAGTGTCATGTGACCTTGAGAAAGTCTTCACATGGCCTCCGGTTACACTTGTTTGATGCACAACAATTATGACTGATCCTACAACACCCACTTGAAGTAATGGGGCACAGGTTGAGTAGCTCAAAGGCCATATTTGGCTTCGGTCGTTGTTACTAGTTAACAAACTTCCATTTGATAAAAGACCTATACTGTGAGGGTGGGTTACGGAAACTTTCTGTGCACCAATGACCTTTAATGCAATGCCATCTGCAACAAATATCCTCTTAAGCCTTGTATATGTGGCATTCCCCTGCATAAGAATCAATAAGTGCAACATAAGATTCTGCAAACAATTGAGGAACAAATTACAATGTACATTTCCTAATGCTACGAATTGATGAAACATACGGTCAGTGAAACAGGATGGCCATATAAATCTACCAATCACAATTTAGCCTACAATGATTGTTGTAAATTCATGAAAAGATACTAGCACAGAATATGAAGTGGTAGACTTCACTAATTCATCAAAGACTGGGTACAAGATGCAGCAAACCAAGAAACCATAAGCTTTTGTCAAATGCTCATCAAATTTCAATTGCAAAGTGAATTAGTAAGACAAAGGTTCACAAGTGACCTTGGCAGCATAACTCTAAATCAAATATCCAAAATCCATCCAGCAAAGTTCTAACCAGTAAGCATCGACAGGGTTGCTGTGCTGCTATTGCAATGGTGCTGCAACATGTATGGCTTTATGCATTAATAATACCGCAAAGTTCTTAACAGGTAAAAAAAGGGACAAAACAGAATAGGAAGATCGCTGCAGCAATACTTGTAAAACCTAAACCCCTCCAAAAGGAACCATAGACTTCACTCCATAACCAAAGCAAATCTCCATGTCCTGTTATCCTATTCATGCCCTTCTCCATTATACTCAGCAAAGCTAGCAATACCCAAAGTATATGACAAGCCAGAAAAACAACATTTGTTTTCTGTGTCACTGATCATTCCATCTTATCTTTTTTTTTAATTGAGCTACATTCGGTTCCAACTTAAACAATCAGAAAGTTACATTCACTTGTATCTAAGAAAACCGCCATCTATCTAAATTTGCATCAGTGAAGCAGGGACAAAAAGGGCAGAAGCATCCTAATTATAATATCTACAAAAACTGCCATCTATTTGTATCCATTAATGACAACTTTCCATATAACATGCACCAAGGATTACCTACTGAAACTCAAATGAATATATACATTACACTATGCTTAACCTTCACCATCAACAGTCCATTACTTGATAGCCCCAATTTAGACAAGTTAGAACAGCACCTTGAATTAAGCTGAACTTTGATTCTACATAATTACCTTTTACCAATGGGCAACAGCAGCAAAAAATTGGGCAAAAGCTATTGAAGTGTCAGTACAATTTGAACAAACAAAACAAACTAAACCAGGGTCCTTACTGATTTGACATTCAACTACTACAAACAAACAAATAATATAAAGTCATCAGCAACACTAATAATGAGGGAAAAATATATATACGTGCAGATATACTTCTACAGTACTAGCTGCTGCTAAATCAACTCAGCTGTTGAACCCCAACCATCAAAGCTTTGAACTAACACAACTTTGAAACCAACCTTTACTACAGTAGAAAACTAGCATGCAAGCAACTGATCAGGATCGGAGGCAAAATCGGAAACAGCACCAGGTCAAAGTCAACCCACTCACCGACGGTAGCTGGAGCTCGACGAGGCCACCGTCATCGTTGCCAGCAAGCTTCAATTCCAGCGGCCCAACCAGCTCCACGTCCCTCACGCCAGTGTCGAACCCGAACGCGCCTTCGGCGGGGACGACGTCGACCCCGTCCGGCCCGTCCACCTCCTCGACGGCCGGCGCGGAGGGGCGTCTCCACTGCACGGCCTCGTCGGAGAACCGCGCCAGCGCCGCCGACCCGCCCGCCCGCGCCCGGAACTCGTACCGCTGCACGACGCCGACGCGGACGGCGTCAGCGTCAAGCGGCCACACCCTGACCTCGGCGTCCAGGTCCCAGTCGTACTTCTCCGAGACGGCGTCGATGACCTCCTCGAGGAAGGTGGGCTCCGGGGCCAGGTCCTCCAGCTCCGGGTCGGCGGAGATGGAGGCGGAGCCGTTGGAGGAAGCGGTGAGGAAGGCGAGCTCGGCGGAGGCGGACGGCGAGGGGGCGGAGAGGAGCAGCAGCGCGAGGAGGAGGGGGATTAGAGGGAGGACCGAGGAGGAGGAGGCCATGGGGGTCGGAGGATTGAGGAACGGTAGGTCTGGTGGCGGGTTCTCTTCCCCGACGAAGGGATCTCTTCGCGGAGGGGGACGATGACGATGATGGTGGTGGTGGGTATACGCAAGGCTGACGTGTGTGAGCCCGGTGAGCGAGATTGATAAAATTCTCGGGTTGTCTCGCTAAAGGGCCTAGCACAGCTGGGTCGCTTTCTCTGCTCGGATCGTCGAAAGTGGCTCGAAACGCAGTGTCATCTGCTAGAAGAAATGCTCACGGTCACGGCGGGGCCTCCTAGCTCCTAGGCACGTTTGGTTTGTATGTACGGAGTATACGATAGCCAAACTCTTCTTCTTTTTTCAAACGTTTGTTTTTTGTGTTTTTATATGGAAATGAAACAGATTATTATAAAATTCTTATATAATTTTAAAAAATTCCTATATTCCAAAGATGTTTGATTCGATGATGGACAAATGGTTTGGTACCACTTATAAGCTATTTATAGTCAAAAGTAAGCTGAAACCAGCGATCAAACGATATGTGTTCTGCATCTTATTTCTTATTTCTGCGGCGTTTATTCCTACCGCTCTTATTTGTAGTAAAAAAAACAAAAACTAAGTTAAACCAGCTTATTTTGACAATTATTTTTTATATTATTTGTGCAGCTTATTAGAAGAGCACCTCCTAGATAAGCTGTACCATAAAAGTATTTTTTTTTGCAAAAAACGAAATAACGGACTGAGATGGGCCCACAGTGCAAACCAAACACCCGAACAGTACTTCATTCATCTCATAAAAAGATGGAAAATAGAGATAGGCCAGAACGACAAAATTTGAAGAGTATGAGAAAATGTGACGTGGTCAAGTTGGACGTGGAACAGACCCCTAGCCTTCCGGAACAACGTGCATGTCTGCAAGCATACATGAATTAGTACCCCCAATAAAAAATGGCAAGCCTAGCACCCGGACGTTTTGCCCTAGGCCTGCGTTCGGACATGGCTACCGTTTGACGTAACCTCCACGCCTCCTCACGTAGGCTGCACTAATGCAACAGGAGCGCGCCCCCCCGCCACACCCACATCACCACACGCCTGCGCTCCTGCTCCCAAACAGCGACGTACCTAGCCCCATCCACCCAGTGCCCATTCCGCTCCGGAGCCAGCATCCGCTCCGGAGCCATCATCCGCTCCCTCGCTTACACCTGACGCACGCAGCTCTCTCGTCCTGTGCTCATCGCACCCATCGCCCATCCCTCGTTCGTATGGAATGCCTTGCCGATTTCGGAAAAGACGATGTAGCAGAAGGTGAGAGGAGGAGAGATGCAACACCAGATCTACTCTTAAAACATCGAAATACAACAGTTGCAACATACGTCTAAAAACTGTTGAACACTTGAAACATGCTTATGAAACACTTGAAAAACACACATGAAACACACTGCCATTGCAACCCAGACGCAACACCCGAATAAAACACATGCAACATATGTGTGAAACATATGCAATATCCACATAAATACAATTGCAACATGTGTCCGGAAAAACACAGATGGAACATACCTCTGAAACATCTGAAACACTCGAAACATACTATTGCAACATGCCTCTGAAAACAATTACAACATGTGCAACATCCCCGATCTACTTTTGCAACATTCATATGATTGAACTGTAACTGAAACGTCTAAAACAATTGAAATATACAATTGCAACATAGGGGGGAGAGAGCCTGGCTGCGCCATGGTGTCGAATCTCCGGGCATTGAGGGCTCTCAGTGCCGGAGCAGGGTTGCGCACCCGCGCCGGACCTGCGCCCGTGCCGGGGCCGCCGCCGAGGTCACGCCCATCCCCGCACCGGAGTTGAGGCCAGGGGTGGTCGGCCGGAGAAGTGGAAGGGGGTCGCCGGAGGTGGCCGCGTAGATCAAAGCTCGTGCTCGCGTCGGGGATGCCGCCACGCCGGAGCAGGAGGAGGGAGAGGAAGGCAGCGGGGCGCGCGGCTCGTGTGATGCGCGTGAGGGTGGGGGCGGGGGCGCGGCTCGGCAGAGGAGCATTACGGCGTGGGTGGGGTGCAGCGGCGGAGCGTAGCATCCAACAAAGGAGAGGCTAGTTCATGTAGTTACTACAAACTGCTGGTTTGCATAGTTAAATATTATTTTTTTCTCACTCTTACGCATGAAACATGAACGCATTGATTGGAGTAGTAGTGGAACATTGTTGAGCAGGGCGCGGGGGGGGGGGGGGGGGGGGGGGTTTGCAAAGCCCAGCTTGGCCTCCACGAGTCTCCTCCACTGGTGGGGCGGGTGCGGAGATGCCGCGGTGGGGGACGGGACGAATGAGTAGGTGCGGAAATGAGCGGACGGAGGCATTCGTCCGTCCGGTATGTATCATTATCGGAAAAAAAAACTTACGCTTTGTGTTTGTTTTGGACGATGCTGGTACTAACTTTTGAGGAAGACACAACTTCCTCTCTCTGCAACAAGACTAGAAAACCATTAAATGATTAAACTCATAGTAGACATATGGCCATTTGAAGTACCATAATACAGATTTCTTTTCTTCCTTTTCACATCAGTGATGGGCATCTCCATATTTCGTTGCTGAAGACCACGAAATTATTAATACCGTCGGCACTGATCATAAGACAAAATACTGCAGATTCGATAAAATAATAAGGTCAAGGTTCAACAACTCAGTTCAAAACCACATTCCTCTACAATGACCATTGGTTTCACAACTCAGCTCAAAAGGGAAACACACCAACGCTGCATCAGAGCTAAAACTCCAGCCTTTAGGAGAAATCTTGCAGCGACACACACCCACTCCAAAACTACCGTCATATTTGTACTCCAGTAGTGACGAGTTTGGCACCACATCAGAGGATTCTTGCCCACTTGATATTACACAAGCTGTAGAGAAAACCAAGACTAAAATTAGCAGAATGTCGTATACTGATATTAAACACTATATCTATTTCTGGTACCAAAAAGGTGCCCAGCTCGTCTAGGCGAACATGCAAACTGATCAGAAACTAAAAAAAGAGCCATCTTTTATCCAGACTAGGTAGCTGAGTCGGGAATGGAAGTGTATTACCACATTGAAATATTGTTATGGGGCATCAATTAGGGGCCCAGGGGCCACAGGATCATAGTTTTATTATTTGCATTTGACAGCAAACTATATGATAAAAAACATGTGAAGCTAAACAAGAATACCATGCCAATGAAGCTAAAATAAAATTAACTTATATTTTTCCATACCCAGTAGTCATCAGAGAACAGTAGTGTGTTTTTCAAAAATAGTAAACCCAAATTTCATTACCGAAGCCACGGAATTACAATGTCGACAATTTCATAGTAGCCAAATAAAAGCACCCACCCGCCAAACATCTATATATCTGATCACAGAGAGACCGGAAAATATGGAACTACTGCATCCCCACAAAAGCCAAGGTTAATTGCTTCCCCAGAAGAGGCAAGCAACAAAAGTTTAACAATTTTGATGCATGGCCCATGCCTGAGATCACAGTACACAGGCTGGCTTCTACTGACACTAAACAACATGGTTATCTCCAAGGATCAAGAACACTAGTGTGTTGCCCAGAAGATATCTTGCATATTCACTTATCGTTTACCTTTGATCTTGTTACATCTTTTTGCTTAATGCAACTTCCTGAAGGGTCTGCATTCCTCTTTATCCATGGATGTTTCATAATGTCTTCAAGACAAAGCCTCTTGCTCGAATCCTTAACTAGCAGCTGCATACACAATCACACTTATAAATCAGTAGTCCAGCCCACACCCATCAATTTAGCTAATCTCTTATATAACCACTACTTTTAGATATCACCTTGGAAATGAGATCCTTAGCCTCTGAAGATACATAAGGAGTTGAAGGGAATGCCAAATCCACCTTAACTATCCTGCACAAAATTCATGTGGCACAAAATGTTAAGGAATGAAGACCAGGGAGAGAAAAAAACAGATGTTTCTGCCTATACCTTCTCAAGGTATCATCCTGTTCATCAGCTTCGAAAGGAGGTGAACCATATAAGAACTCATAGCACAGGATTCCTAGTGTCCAGTTGTCCACAGCATGGTCATGAGCTTTTTTCTCTACCATCTCTGGTGCCAGATAATCGATTGTGCCACAAAGTGTGTGTCGTTTAGCATTTGAACGAGCTGCCCATCCAAAATCTGCAATTTTAAGCCAGCCCTGGAGAAAGAGGAAGTTAGCTAGTTATCAAATCAAACACCATGCATTTGATGCATCAAGAGCAATACCCATCACGGCAATAGCAGTTCTTCAGAAATACTGAGGCATTGAAGAAACATTTGTATAGACATTTCTCCACATATGTTAGTGAACTGGCAATAATATGTTATACGTGTTTCCAGATTCATTCATAGAGGCATGATACCTGTCCAGGTGTGACTTGTATGCAAGATGAATTACCCTTACCCTTATTGAGATGTAGTGACAAATATCATCTGCTTCGTACATATATACTGTGCCTTGAGTTTTTCTTCTTTTTTATGATCAATGGGAGAGAATCCCCCTGATTCATTCATGCATTTCTTAGAGCTTATTGTAATCTCAGGTTCAGGAGTTTTGCAGCCAAAAAAAAAAGGAAAGATCAAGCACATGGGCTACGTATTTGAAGTAAACGCTGAGCACCATGCCTCAATAGTAGCTAGATCATCTGTGCGGCAGTCTAACTTGATTTTCATATTTTAATGTTGTCTATATGAATTTCCTTCCTACTTCCTAGACAAATTTCAGTTTTTGACACTTACAAAGAGCCAAGTCTTACAGTCTGCATTGTTACATAAACAGTGAAATACTTATAATGTAGACTTAAGAGGGGCAAACATTTAGAGAAAGAATTTTGAACCTATGCAATCAGCTGTAGATTTGATTCTTGAGCAAACTTAAAGCAATGGTTCTATTAGATCCTATTATATGCAGAAACTAGAGTACTAGACCACTAGCCTATTAAAATTATAACAAAATGGTGCAAAAACTACGGGCCCTACCCTGGAGCAAAGTATTTTACAGTAATGATTATGTTAGAATCCATTTTGTGTTGAATAAGACTGTCTAGTAATAAAAATTACAGCAACACAAAAAACAGTAAAAGTACAAAGACAAGCACAGATCAATTTGCTTGCAACAATTAATAACAACAGAATAAATGCATAAATCAAATATAGTGCTAGAAATAATAACAGCAGCAATAACTTCATAAAGAAGAACCAACCTCGATGTCTAGTAGCAAATTCTCAGGCTTGATGTCCCTATGGATGACTTGCTTCTTGTGACAGTATGCCAATGCACCAGCAAGGCTTGCGACATACTAAAGCACATAAGAATCATTGGTGTCACAATCTAACAAAAGAATGCCAAATAGAAGGAAACCTGCATATGTATATCATGCTCTATGGTGTGGTATGTTAGAAGTAATCTGCTGATCCTCCACTCTCCCTTTTTCTCTCTAATGCAGTCAAGGAGCAGTTGTACCCTTGGTACTGCAGTTGTATGGCAATAGGCCATCTAGGAGTAGAAGTAGACAGCCATGTCCATGGCTTACTTCATGTACTAGGAGTAGTTGAGGCTGTACACAGCCATATCAGTAGTTGGGGCTGTACTCAGCCATACCTCAGGTACCATAGTTGGTATGAGGCTTGTATATACATACCTTGCTATGCAATCTATGGAGAGCAGTCTTTTGCCTCACATTCAGTCTCTCAGGCTTCGGCCACTGCTGTTGCCTGTGTGTGTGTGAGCTGAGAGCTCAGCTCTTCTTCTACCTTGGAGCAAGTGTGGAGAGGAGGGAAGGAGTGCCGGTGTTACTCACCTGGGAGTTGAGTAGTGGCGCCAACACGTGGTATCGGAGCCGTACAAGTTGCTGGGTGTGATCGCCGGTGATGGATACTGCTGCGGCGGGTGCAGGAGGTGGTGCAGAGGCAGCTGCGGCGGCGGCTGCAGCAGCGGCCATGGAGAGGCAGCTGGCCTCGGCATCCCGGCCCGCAGTAGAGGTGCGCACGGTGAGGGAGGTCGGCGGGTCCAGCACCTGGCCGATGCTCACCCGCACCAACTACGGCGAGTGGGCAGTCCACATGAAGTGGAAGCTGCGCGCGCGGCGGTGGTGGGCGGCGGTGGAAACCGGCAATGCTGGTGAGGATGCGGAGGTGGGCGTCATGGAGGCGCTCATGGCGTCCACACCATCCGAGTTCCATGAGGCCATCGGGTCGAAGAACATGGCGAAGGAGGCGTGGGACATGCTCGCGTCTTTCCACCTCGGTTCGGACCGAGCCAAGAAGGCGAAGGCGCAGCAGTTGCGTCGGGAGTTCGACGATCTTCGTTTCAAGCCCGGAGAGGCCGTGGAGGACTTCGCGCTTCGACTGCAGTCGATCGCGAGCCAGCTGGCCACCTACGGCAAGCCGGTCGACGACGAGGACGTCGTGGCCAAGCTGCTGCGCGTCGTGCCGGCGAAGTACGCGCAGCTTGCCTTGTCCATCGAGACGATGCTGGACTTGTCCACGCTGTCGCTCGAGGACGTCACCGGGCGGCTCCGCGCGGTGGAGGATCGCGCGCCGCCGGAGAAGGAGAAGCCCAAACTGCTGCTGACGGAGGAGGAGTGGTCGGCGCGGATGAAGGAGAAGCGCAAGACCGGGGAAGGCTCCAGTCGCGGTGGCGGTGACCGTGGCGGCGGCAACGGCGGAAAGCAGCGGGGCAAGGCACCGGCGGAAAGGAAGAAGGGCAAGAAGAAGTTCACCGACCCCAACGCCTGCCGCAAGTGCGGCGAGGTTGGACATTGGGCCCGGGAATGCCCGAATCGGAAGACGGAGAAGAAGGAGGAGGCGCACCTGGTGCGTTCCGACGACGAAGGTGATCACGCACTCCTGATGGGAGTGTTCTGCGCGGAGCGGAGTGGCAAGCCGAGGAAGATGGAGGTGGAGCAGAAGGCTGCGCCGCCGGTCGTCCACCATCTCGACGAGCCGCGCGCGCAGGTTCATCTGGGCGTCTCCGGGGATGAGTCGGAGCAGAGGTGGTACCTCGACTCCGGCGCGAGCAACCACATGACGGGTTGCCGCGCCGCCTTCTCCGAGCTGGACGAGAAGCATCGTGGGAACGTCCGCTTCGGCGACGGCTCCCGGGTGCAGATTCGTGGGCGCGGCACGGTGCTGTTCAGATGCAAGAACGGCGAGCACCGCGCGCTCACAGAGGTGTACTACATCCCGGAGCTCCGCTCTAGCATCATCAGCCTTGGCCAGCTGGACGAGCATGGAGCGGAGGTGCTGATCCGTCAAGGGGTGCTGCACATCAAGGACCAGGACGGGCGTCTCCTAGCTAAGGTGATGCGATCTCGGAATCGACTTTACCTCCTTGACTTGAAGGTTGAGCAGCCGGTGTGTCTGGCGGCGGTGAGCGTGGAGAAGCCATGGCTCTGGCACGGCCGGTTCGGCCACCTGAGCTTTGACGCGCTAGGCCGGATGGAGAAGATGGTGACTGGCATGCCACGCATCAAGCACGCAGGGGAGCTTTGCGACAGCTGCCTCGCCGGGAAGCAGAGAAGGCTGCCGTTCCCCAAGGCGGCAAGGTATCGCGCGGCTGATCCGCTCGAGCTGGTCCATGGGGACCTTTGCGGGCCAATCACGCCGGCGACGCATGGAGGCCGGAGGTACTTCCTCCTGCTCGTGGACGACTGCAGTCGCTATATGTGGCTGCAGCTCCTGACGAGCAAGAACGACGCTGTGGACGCCATCAAGGGCTTCAAGGCGCGCGCGGAGGCGGAGTCCGGGAAGAAGCTCCGGGTCTTGAGGACCGATCGCGGCGGTGAATTCACAGCGGTGGAATTTGCCACCTACTGCGCCGAGGAGGGGGTGGGGCGCCACCTCACCGCGCCCTACTCACCGCAGCAGAACGGCGTGGTGGAACGCCGAAATCAGACGATCGTCGGCATGGCGCGCTCCATGATGAAAGCGAAGAAGATGCCGGCGACGTTCTGGGGCGAGGCCGTGACGACGGCGGTTTTCATCCTCAACCGCGCGTCCACGAAGGCCCTGAAGGGGCAAACTCCGTTCGAAGCTTGGCACGGGCGCAAGCCGAGCGTGGCATTCATGCGCACGTTCGGGTGCATCGGCTACGTCAAGACGACCAAGCCCGGCCTCGGCAAGCTTGAAGACAGGAGCACGAAGGCGGTGCTCCTCGGCTATGAGGAAGGATCCAAAGCCTACCGGCTGTACGATCCAGCGAGGGGCAAGGTGCTGGTATCCAGAGACGTCGTCTTCAACGAGGCGGCGGCTTGGGACTGGAACGCCGAGGAATTGGAGGCGGAGCAGGGCCACGGACTTGGAGACACGTTCGTTGTGGAGCGGCTGGTGGTGCGCGGTCACGGCGAGGCGGAGCAAGCTCCAACAACCGGGGAAGCAGCAGAAGGGGAGCCGGCGGCCGGGGAAGAAGCAGAGCCCACAGCGGCGGAGGTGGTGGAACCACCTAGCCCGCCGGGAGCAGGGCACTACAGCTCGCCGGGGCCAATGGCGGACTCCTCCCCTGTTTTGCACGAACAGGGGACGCCGGGAGCGTCGATGGTGGAGTATGCTACTCCACCGTCCAATCTCGACGAGTTCGTGGACGCGTTCCACGAAGGAGAGGAGGTCCGGTTCCGGCGCATCGACAATGTCGTCGGCAACGTGCCGGTGCCAGGACTGGCTGCGCGCCTGCTCGACGACGATCAAGCACTCCTGCTCATGAGCGCGGAGGAGCCAGCCACGTTCGCAGTTGCAGAACGCGACGCGGAGTGGCGGCGGGCCATGATCGAGGAGATGAAGGCGATTGAGGCCAACAAGACCTGGGACTTGGTCGATCCGCCGTCGGGTTGCCGGCCGATCGGACTCAAGTGGGTCTACAAGGTCAAGAAGGATGAGCGCGGCGCCGTCGTCAAGCACAAGGCACGCCTGGTGGCGCGCGGTTTCGTGCAACGCGAGGGAATTGACTTCGAGGAGGTGTTCGCGCCAGTGGCGCGGATGGAGTCGGTGCGGCTCCTCCTCGCGCTCGCGGCGGCCAAGGACTGGCAAGTTCACCACCTCGACGTCAAGTCTGCCTTTCTCAATGGCGACTTGGCGGAGGTGGTCTACGTCAAGCAGGCGCCGGGGTTCGTGGTGAAGGGCGCTGAGCACAAGGTGCTGCGCCTCAGGAAGGCCCTGTACGGGCTACGGCAGGCGCCGAGGGCGTGGAACGCCAAGCTCGACGCCACCATGGCGGAGCTCGGGTTCGCACGCTGCGCCACCGAGCATGCGCTGTACACCCGACGACGGGGGAAGGAGCACCTCATCGTCGGGGTGTACGTCGACGATCTCATCGTCACCGGGGCGCGCGCGCAGGACATTGCGCATTTCAAGGAACAGATGGGCGCCAAGTTCCGCATGAGCGACCTGGGAGCCCTGTCGTACTACCTCGGCATCGAGGTGAAGCAGAGCGCGGATGCAGTGAAGCTTGGACAACGCGCCTATGCGCTGAAGCTGTTGGAGCGGGCGGGCATGGCGGGCTGCAAGGCGGTAGCCACGCCAATGGAGGAGCGCATCAAGCTCTCAAAGCAAAGCACCGCGGCAAAGGTGGACGCCACTCTCTACCGAAGCATCGTCGGCGGGCTGCGCTGGCTCACGCACACTCGGCCGGACATCGCGTTCGCGGTGGGTTACGTGAGCCGCTTCATGGAAGAGCCAAGAGAAGACCACTGGACGGCGGTCAAACGGCTGCTCCGCTACGTCCAGGGCACGTTGGAGATGGGGATCATCTTCCCCAAGCGCGGCGGCCTCCAGCTGACGGCGTTCAGCGAGGCTCCGCCCAAGGCCAAGGATGGTGAGCCAGGGATCACGGCATACAGTGATGCAGACATGGCCGGGGACGTGGACGGGCGGCGGAGCACCTCCGGCGTGCTTGTCTTCCTCGGTGCGTCACCAATCGCGTGGCAGTCCCTGAAGCAGAAGATGGTGGCGCTGTCGACCTGCGAGGCGGAGTACGTCGCAGCGGCCACGGCGGCTTGCCAGGTGGTTTGGCTGCGACGGCTGTTGGGCGAGCTCACCGGAGTTGAGGCTCCCCCGCCGGCGCTGAAGGTGGATAACCAGCCAGCAATCGCGCTGGCAAAGAACCCTGTCCTCCACGACAGAAGCAAGCACATCGACGTGAAGTTCCACTTCATTCGAGATTGCGTCGATGGAGGACAAATGGTCATCGAGTTCGTCGACTCCGGCCGGCAGCTCGCTGACATTCTCACCAAGCCACTCGGCCGGCTTCGGTTCCAGGAGCTGAGGGGGTTGATCGGCATGGTGGAGGTCAAATGAGGACAGCAGGATTAGGGGAAGAATTGTTAGAAGTAATCTGCTGATCCTCCACTCTCCCTTTTTCTCTCTAATGCAGTCAAGGAGCAGTTGTACCCTTGGTACTGCAGTTGTATGGCAATAGGCCATCTAGGAGTAGAAGTAGACAGCCATGTCCATGGCTTACTTCATGTACTAGGAGTAGTTGAGGCTGTACACAGCCATATCAGTAGTTGGGGCTGTACTCAGCCATACCTCAGGTACCATAGTTGGTATGAGGCTTGTATATACATACCTTGCTATGCAATCTATGGAGAGCAGTCTTTTGCCTCACATTCAGTCTCTCAGGCTTCGGCCACTGCTGTTGCCTGTGTGTGTGTGAGCTGAGAGCTCAGCTCTTCTTCTACCTTGGAGCAAGTGTGGAGAGGAGGGAAGGAGTGCCGGTGTTACTCACCTGGGAGTTGAGTAGTGGCGCCAACATGGTATGGCAATGCCAGCACAAGCTTTGCCATTAATGGCATCATCACAAGTTGAGACTAAAATAGTGTCACGCTAAAAGAGATACCATGAATTCTCGCTATGTTTTGTGTGTATGGGTTCAAGACTTCAGGGGAATAAAGTCATAAACTGCAGAGTGCACTGCATGTGCGACACATCGGTAGCAGTTCATATAAACATTTGGTTCAGCTTAACTTGTAAAATGAATCCTTTGCCTTGCATTCCTAGGAAATGCATTAGAGTTTCTAAAGAATACTTAATACGGCAATCAGATAAGGCAAAGATCCATAAAATCCAAAGATCATTTTGAAATAATATTAAACGGCACTAAAATTTCCAAATATCAAATTATTTTCAATGTCAACTGCCTTTTAATGATCCGTAACTTTAACTTGTAACCATTGCACACAATGTACCAGCAATCAATGACTCATTCTGTCATATACATGATATCTGATTCCAGTAAAATCAAGCTGGGCCATTACTCAAAACTTTCTTGCTACCATTCATGACTTGAGTAGAAGTAATATCATACAATTGCCAACCAAAGACCTACTCGGCTCACGGTCTAGCTGCCAAGTTCTCTGGAACTTTGTTTGTACAGGTGTCTCTCTCCCTTCGGTTTCCCCAAAAAAAAAAACATCACACAGTAGCTGTCACATGAGACTTTGCCTCGGTTATTATGGTTCACGTTAACTACAGGAGGAGGAAGATGAATGGCAATAGAACCGTAGGCACAACTGGGAAATAACAGTGAAGCAAAACGGAAACGGGAAGGAAGTTTTACCGTGGCGGCCGTGCGCTCGGTGAAGCGGCCAGCAGCGCGAAGGACCTTGTAGAGCTCGCCACGGGCCGCGTACTCGAGGACGAGGACGACTCGCTCTTCGTCGTGGAACCAGGCGAAGAGGCGGAGCACGTTGGGGTGGTCGAGACTGTGCTGGATCTCGATCTCCCGCCGCAGGTGCGCGTGGAAGCGGTACTTCTCCAGTTTCGCCTTAAATATCACCTTGAGCGCCACCACGTACCCGCTCTGGATCATCACCACGCGTAGATTAACTTTCATAGAGGCGAAATTTTGGGGTGATCGAGAGAATTGAAGGGTACAAGTTGATTGCGCCGACCTGCTTCTCGCGGGCGAGGTAGACCTTGCCGAACTTGCCCTCACCGATGTACTTGCCGATCTCGAAGTCGGACATGCTCCACTCCTCACGCGTCGGCATCGTGGGCGGGAGCGGGAAATGGTGGGGGGAACGAGGGGCGAGGTGCGAGTTGAAGGAGACGGCGACGACGGGTTGCGTCGAGGAGCGGAGAAGGGGATGGAACGGAGAACGGGTTTGGAATTTGAAATGGAGAGCGGCGGCCGTCGGGTCAGTACCGTTTTTTTGGGATCGCGAACTGCCGGAACTCGGAAGTGGGGGAGGGAGAGGGAGAGCGGGCCTCCAATATGGGCTTTGCAGTCTGGTTCACTGTACAACTTCGGCCCATTATCTTACAATATCGACATCTGCCTAGACACCGGGCTGACAATGGGTCATTGGCCCAGCGGTAAACAGGCCATTTAGCGCGCGCGCGGGTCAAATCATCAAGGAATGAGTTCGCGCACACACCCGGCCTGCTATGAGCTAAGGGGCCGTTCTAAAATCATTTCAACAAAAAAAAAACACATTCCTACATACATGACATAATTTCTGTAGATGTCGGTACTTGTACATGAATTTCACATAGTGGATCTAAAAACATGAATCTTATATTCCTTCGAAAGTACTCCATCCCAAAAGTTGCTTAGAAAAATCTCACTTTTGCTAAGCTAGCTTGCTCACTCTGGCAAGGTTTTCCTACACGAGCAACGTTTCTTGCTACCTCATCGGTCATTGCTTCCGTGGCTCAGCGGGAAACCAAACACACAATACTTTTCTTGCTTAGCTTTGATGGGAAAGGCCAGACAATACTCACCAAGCTAGCTCAAGTGGGCAAAGACGAAACCAAACATCCTAAAATGAATACAACTATGAGATTTGTGCAAGTCAAAGTAGCTGAAGTTTGATCAACTTTTTTTTTGCGAATTGAAGTTTAACCAATTTTACAGTGAATTGTATTAACATTTATGTCTTCAACTAGGTCTACTATGAAAATATATTTATAATTAATCTAATGGTACTTATTTTGTATCATAATTGTTATTTGGCTCCTCAAAAAGTAAGAATCGCATTTTAATGTATAAGACCTAGTTTAAGGTATGTTTTCAAATAATCACATGCATGTCAAATGCATGTGTGATGCAAAAGGAAAGACCACAAACGGGAAAGGAAAAGTGTATGGAGTCATTGATAGTTAGAGCATCTCCAAGAGATATGCTATCTTGGTCATCTAGGCTATATTTGGTATATTGATGTCCAACAGATGTGTTATCTTGTTTGCTAAAATACCAACCTGGCCATCTCGTGCTTCTCGCTGGGTAAAAATAGCATGCCGTGAAGGCTTGCTATCTATATGGTGGTGTGCAAAGCAAATGACGGGAGTACACGAAATGGGGAAGCGAACCAATCTTAGCTTAACATATCAACGCTAAAAAAATAGATAATGAGAAATTTAGAAATATTGTTGTATTACTCTACTCTTTTGGAAGATGTTCTATTTTAGAGAATGACTAAATCATGGGTTTTAGACTCTCATTCTACACAATCTCTTGGAGTTGCTCTTAGAGTGTATCACAAACACATGAAGATATTAAGGTTTATATACAAGTGTATTGTGTTAGAGTATGTCCCAGTTAGACAGAGCATAAATAAGCAATTTGGCTAGTTTCATTGTTAGCTTCAGTTTTATTTGCGAGTTTCTAATACTTGTCTCACAATATTATTAGCCTATGCAGAGCACGAGATGACATATTCGTAACACTAACGTGGGATGCAGGTTTCACACATATTTTTATTATTTATTAGGCCAACAAAAAAAATACTAAAATGAACTGATGGCTGCCATGTAAACAATTTAGGTGTAAAAACGAATTAAGCTACCTAGCTGACACATAAGAGCAACTCCAACAGTAAACCCCAAATCAAGGCCCCCATTTTTTATTTGGGTGCCCACCCCTATTTTTGTTGGTCTAAATTTGTACTTCCACTCCAGCAGTAGCACCCAAATGAAGGCTCCCAAATTCCTTTAGGTAGACACTGACGAAAGGGACCCGCTCGTCATCCTCTCTGTCAACTGAGCTATAGTCCCGGGGAAGTGGAGTCGTGGATCTGGAACGCATAGAGTCGTGGCTCGCGGCGGGGTCGGAACGTTGAGGCGGAGCTCCGCTCATGGGGAAGCGACGGGGAGTGGCCGCCCCCGATGGAGAAGCTGTCCTCGACGTGCGAGTGACCAGAAGAGGAGCCATCCTCGGGGCCGCCGGATCCGCCCCTCCGATGGCCACGCCTGCACAGGCCCTGTCAGAGCGGAGGGAGGAGCCGCCGCGCCCGTCGGAGGGGAGGGGGGGGGGCGAGGCCCAGCGGTGCTGGAGGGAGGCCACCGGTGGAGATTGGGGGTGGACGGAGGGAGCACGCCGGTGGATATCGGCACTGAAGGGAGGCAGGAGAGGCCGCGTCAGTACGGGCGCGGGGAGGAAACAGCTGCAATGCAGGAGGGGGGCCGAGGTGTTGGCCAACAGGAATTGGGTCTGGGGGAGGATTTGGGTGCTCAACCAAATATGGGGTCTGTAGTAGAGGCCCTGGTAGAGTGATGTTTTTGGCTGGGCACCCATATTTAGCTATGGGGCTCAAGCGCCCGGCTGGAGTTGCTCTAAAACATCATAACCCAGTTGCATCCTGAAACTCCGTACTCCGTACAAGCAACTGTCCAATTCTATTGCAATTTGGTAATGAAACTGCAGCGTATGAGCTGGGTCACCTATGTACTACCTGGTGGTGTCTTTATTCTCTAGCCTCTGCAGAGCAGAGCAGAGCAGAGCAAAGCAAAGATCCAACTGCTATCGTTCAGTTGCTTCTGCCTTAGAATCCTCCCAAAGATCACGTAAACGGACAAGTTAAACAACTCTGCACACAAGACAGTAGGCGCATTTCCCCGTCCCATGCGCGCGGAGTCACTCACATGCATGGGAGAGAATGAGAGGGGAGAGAACGACGGATCAAAAGAAGAAGGACGGACGTTTGAAAGCGAGTCCGGCCGCGGCACCGAATCCCGAACTAACGCGCATATTGGCAGACAGTAATCATGCGCTTATTGGGGCTGCGACCTGACCACGATCTTGATCGCCGTTCTTTTACCCATCGCGAATGATTCATGCCGGCAGGTAAAGCATCGTATACAGTAGTATTATTGCCGGATCCTAGCCTTGGCTACCGTGACGGTGATACCTCCCCTGGATCACGTTATGGGCGTAATGGTTTCCCCTTCGTGCCGCCCAAGACGTGCATGGCATGGCGATCGATTCGGTCTTTGATTCCCTCCCTCCCCCCCCCCACCCCTGCTCGCGCTGGCCCCTAGCCGAGAGTCCTAGACGGCGTAGCTGCGCCGAGCAGCGATCGATTGGGGGCAAGGATCTGATGCGCGGGAATGTTCTTGGGCGTGGCGCCGATCGATGGAAGAAGTCGGGCAGGGCAGGCCGCAGGCGCAGAGGCAGAGCAGGTGTTCCCTGGGCGGCGTGATGATGCGGTTCCCCGAATCTCTCTCTGTTGCCGCTCCCGCCCAGCGGCCAGCACTATCGGTATCGGGTGCTGCCTCCGTGCTTGGGCAGCTTGCTTGCCTGCCCTGAATGGCTGCCGCTGCAGCGCCCCTCTTCCCCGCGTGTGGAAAACTCCGAGGAATAAAGCGAGCGCGCTGCGGGGCGATCTGATAAAGCTGTGACGTATCCGGCCGGCTCCCATTGTTAAATTCGACGTGCTAGCCCGCAGCCCTGATCACGTCACTGTGCACCGAGTGATGGATGCTACTACTGCTGTATTCAAGTGGACCGTCGGAGACATGACACAAGGGAACAGTACCAGTACGGGTACTCGTATAGCACTGTAGTCTAGTCTGTAGAGTTTAGAGATTGAGTTATCCCCGTACTATACTTGGGTAGGAGTCAATCGATCCTGGGATTTGAACGTCCAAAGCACTGCTAATCGGCCATTTTGTAGCGATCTCTCGTGCATTACAGTAAGCTAGTACTGTAGAAGACATATGTACTCCTACGGAATTCAGGAGGGCATGCATTCCACGCTCTCATGAAGACCGCCCGAAAGATTCTGGTGACATGGATTTGCGAGAGCAGGCAGCAGCCCTGCTCCATCAGCAGCAGTGGTGAGCCCCAATTTTCAAGCGCGTGCCTCTTGCACCTTTTTGAACAGAGCTTAGCGCAGACGGCACGAATCCCGAGCTTGACCACCATCATCATGCTTCCTACTAGGACTGCGCTAATCTGCAGTCCCGTCTCTCGTTTCTGTCCGGCCGGCGAGAAAAGACGCGGAGGCCCCACCCGATATTCTTCTCTTCTTGACGTGCATGCATGCATCGGCCTGCGTGCGTGCAGTGGAGTGCATGCAGACTGCAGACTCATCCTCTCGCCCTTCAGGCCTTCCCCCTCGCCGGCGACGAGACCTCAGGGAGACGGAGGCAAAGGGAGGAGAGCCGGGCGCGCACAGAGGAAAAAGCAAGGGTACAAGAGTTTGTTTCCTCATGTCACGTCCCGTCATTCAGCGCGACGCCGACGGGCGGTGGACAAACATGTGTTGGCCTGTACGAGGGGGTAAACATGTGTTGGCCCGTACGAGGCCTGCAGGTACCCAGCCGCAGGCCTGCCTGCCTGCTGCCTGCACCCGTCCTTTCGGCCCGTCAGTCCATCCGTCATCTTTCCCGAACTCCGAAAGTGCTGGCCAGGCACAATCGAGTGACCAGACTCATCACTCATCCCTTGGCCACTCCACTCACCCAAGATTTCAGCGTGCCCAGACTCCGATTCCGGAGTGCATGCATGTTGATGTCTCATGTCTGATGTTTGTGTCTTCTCTCTGTCTCTTTCTCCCATCTCTCGGTCCCAAGAACCGGCCTCTCCTTTCCATCTTCACTCATGAGCCATCATCATGGCACACCGCAATATTGGACCTTTCCACGTTCTGAAATCCTGATCAGCACCGTAGTTTCCTTCGCTTCTACAAACTCAGAAGAGCTTTTGATCGTACTGCTAGCTGCTTCTATATTGGCACATTGCTTTCGTGTCATCCGAAACATGTGCTTTTAACTTCCATTCCACCCAAGTACACCATGATTATTGGGGTCCAGGTCTCCACCAGCAACAATGCCTCGGTGGCGTTTCGTTCCTGTTACCAGATACTAGGGGCCGGTTTAGTTCCCAGAAAATTTTGCAAAATTTTTCAGATTCCCCGTTACATCGAATCTTTAGACACATGCATGAAACATTAAATATAGATAAAAAATAAAACTAATTACACAGTTTAGACGAAATGGACGAGACGAATCTTTTAAGCCTAATTAAATCATGATTGGACACTAATTATCAAATAACAACGAAACGTGTTACATGGTCATTTTGCAAAAAATTTTGCAACTGAACAAGCGCCCTAGTACTCCTACCATGCAGATTGCAGATGCCCATGCCGGGGAAAACAGAAGAATCGACGAACAGTAGTGGCTACTCATCCTAGTCCTAGACAGCCAGCGGGTCAGTGTAGCGTGTACCATGGTGACACGGAACGATCGAGCTATGTACACCTCGTATTAGAGCAGCAGCAGCAGCAGCAGTAGGCTACTAGCACACTCAGACACGTCAGGAGGGGGTGTCGAGTCGAGGAGAGTAGCGATGAAAACGGACGGAAACGGACGGAAAAACCCTATTTCTACTTCCGTTTCTATATTTTTTGGCGGAAACGGGATCGGGTTCGGAAAATGCGGGTTCGAAAACGGAATCGGAATATACGGACATACGGAAACGAACAAATACGGATGGAGAGCCGGAAAATTAAATTAAGATCACATAATATAATATTCTCAAAGTATACATATATAAAGTCATGTAATAATATATTTAAAGTTTAATATTCATTTACATGCTATGTACGTGAACATAACATGCATATTTGGTGATTCGTAGTTATATTAACATAACATAAGGACATGTAATTGTTGAACATGTTGAGCATAGATTGAAAACGGGATAAAAACGGAATAAATACGGGTCTATTCCATATTAAAACGGGATTACTCGGAAACGGACGGAAAACACCATTTTCTACTTCCGCAAATACGAAAACGGGATCTCGCAAATACGGAAACGGACGGAAAAATATAAAAAACGGAACGGGACGGTACGGGAAAAATTCCGTCCGTTTTCATCCCTGGAGGAGAGAATCTCTAGTCTCATGCATCTCGTCGGTCTCCATGCATGATCGGTCGGTCGTGGTGTCCGGGAGAAGCGAAGCAGCTAGAGCGAGGTTAAAGGCCGCCCCGCCCGGCCGGGCAAGGACTAGGGAGCCCGGGTTTCTAGGAGTCAAATCCATGGGCACAGGCACAGCACCACCAGCAGCGGGCAGCAGGCAGGCACCAGCGCGCGGCTCTCCGCTAGGTAGCCCCGCGTAGCCTCTCGCTTTTCCGCTTTGCGTTTGCCGGCCCTTCTCTCCCTGCCGCTCCTCCGTCTGCCCCTTGCCTTTGCGTCCCCCGAACAAGAGGTGACCCGGCCCCGGCTGCTGGTGCCTGGCATTGGCATACCGCGCCGCGCCGAGGGGACGAGACGCTCGCCTCGGCTCGGTTCGGCTGGGAATCGGTGTGTCATGTGTGGATCAGATCGTTGTGGCCGGCGCAGGGGCAGGAAGGAGAGCGTACGACCGCCTGTCGGGCTGCCCCGCCCCCGCGCGGCACGCTCCGACGCGTCCCTCCCGTCCCCTCACCCGTTCGACCTGCATGCGTCGCAGCGTAATTTCACTGCACGGCGTACGGGCGGCAGGAGGTGTTTAATCATTCGCCGCCGAGTGCCTCCTCCGTTTGCCGCTCAAGAGCCTTCTGCTTCGCAAACCATCGAGCGGTTTTCGACGTGGCCGTCCCGGTCGCGGATACAGTCAGAACACTGGCCGGCTTTGCAGAACTTCAATGTGAATCAGACCAGGGTTTCTTTTTTCTTTCTTGGCGCTTGTTATGAATAGTACAACTTTCGTCTTATTTGATAAATATTGTCCAATCATGGACCAACTAGGCTCAAAAGATTCATCTCGTGATTTCCAACTAAACTGTGTAATTAGTTATTTTTTGTACCTACATTTAATACTCCATGCAAGCGGTTAAAAATTGATGTGATGGAGAGAAAGTGAAAAAACTTGGAACTTTGAAGCAAACTAAACAAGGTTGCTGCAGGAGTACTGTACTGCTAGTACTTTTTTCTTCCCATCCATTTCTACCAGTGATCGGTGAATAATCTGGTGAAGGTTGTGCAATGATTTCTTTTTTTTTTAAAAAAAGGCCGTGCAAGGAGCAATGGAGACAATGCCCCCGTGACCGTGATGACGATAGGCGTGCGTTACGAGCTGGCCGCTCTGTGGGCCCCCGCGGCGTCGGGAACTGGGCCACCACGCCGACCGACCGACCGAGACCGGGCGAGCGCGAGAGGCCACCAGTCCGGACGCCGGTTGCGCTTTGCAGGGAGGATTCCAAATTTCCAGTCTGCAGGCGCAGTGTGCTGCATTGCATGCATGCATGGACCGTGGCTCCAGACGACAAGGCGAGCGAAGCACGGTACGGTTATACAGTACCACGCGTGCTGTAAGTAGGAGTACATGCGTTTCGCCACGTCCAGACAAGGTCGGCCCGTCGCCCCTGCGGAGTACAGTACTCCGTAGGTGTGTAGCAATAGGAGTACATACAATGTTTAACGTAGGAATCCTTGACAAGAATTCAAAAAAAAGGAATCCTTGACAAATTCCTTTGGAGCCGAGGCATATACTGTATGTGATGCACAGGAGTATATGTAACTGAATAATTACTGTACATGAACTTCTCAAGAACGGCCTTGTTTATATAGAGGGAGTAGTACATCCTGAATGGCTGAATCTGAATGCAACAAAGTGGCAAGAGCATCTCCAACAGCTCTCCTTTTTCATCCCCTATCCCTATAAACCTGTCATATTACGGGAGATAAGCCAAATTTGATGCTCCAATAACTCTCTTTTCTCATCTTTTTTATGGTGATCACCAATATCTCCTCCATCTCTCCTCAAATAAAGGGGGAGTTGTATCTCCCCCAATAGCCAGGACCCACCTCCAACTGCCACTTCTCTCTTGCGACGCTCGTCAGAGATGGCTCAACCGGTGGATGACACCTTCACGAAAAGCTTTGCTCCGGCGGCCATGGTCATCGTGGACCCGAGGTGGAGGGAGGTGGGCCCCATATATTGGGGGAAATTATTGGTGATCTAGAGCATCTCCCCCAATAGTCTGAAAAACAGTATTGGTGATCACGAATATCATTTTATTGTGGATAAAGTATTGGTGAGCTGTTGGAGATGCTCAAAGTGAAGTGATGGCTGTGATGCTCGTGCTCAAAGCTTTTTCAGTCCACCACCATGCATCCTCTCCGGCCGGCTTTCTCCACGCCAGTCATATTCTGGAATCTGGACGTAAAGGCAGCGCAAAAACGCGCTGCCTTGTAGGATTAGGAGTAGTCCTATGATTGTATCCCTCCTCTGAACCTGTAACAGCACTAGTAATCATGCAACGCTGATCAGTGCTACTACTACGATACTGATGACTACAAACAGCACGCGAACACACGGCTGCAATGCTTCTTGTGGCCAAATCAAGGCCGGTTGTCACCTCATGCATGAGTCACAAAGCTCTGGCGTTTCCGCGGACGGTCAAGGCATGCAGTTCCAGCCGACCAAGCTGGTGGGCGATAAGCCCATTTTTAGAGCCTTCCAAGGCCCCCCAAATTGTCAGGTTACGAGCCACACCACAGCTGTTGCAGGCATGCTTGGCACTGGCAACGACACATGGCCTTGTACTCTTGCAGTCTGTGACCCCTCTGCCCTTTGGCCTCTCCGATCCCGGGCATTGACTGCATGATTGGGGAATGGAGAATCCTCTCCGCGTCTCCATTGCTTCTCCGATCTCCACCTATTTTGCTCATGAATGAATGACACCACGCATGCATGTTCCTTTCCTTTCGGCTTAGAAAATTCCTGTGATGATTTGATCTCCTATGTCCAAGAACAACTCGTAGTGCTCGCTCCGGCCTCTGCATTGGAGTGCCATGATCACACGCTGCCGGGCCGGCCCTACCACCAGCCGCGCGCGGCCTACTACTGGTCGATCATGACGTTGCGTACCACAGTCCACAGTCCGCTGAATGTGATGTGGTGCTCGGGGCTCCACTCATTTTCGTATACGTATACGTAGATACGGGCTATACTCATCACTCGGAAATGATACATCTCGTTACCATCACGCAGACGTAGGTGGTGACCTATCGACAATCCATAGTTTTCTACGTACGGTAAATCCTTTTTTCCCATGAAAACGAAAAAAAAGGCACTGTGCGGGATCACTTCTGGATTTTCAGGAAAGATGTGCTTCTTTCTTTTCGAAAAAGTGCAAAAGATATACTGCACGCTTCTTGAATTTCAAAGGGACTGTATGTGCGGTAAACCAGGCATCTTGTACAATTGGAGTAATATCATTTGGTAAAGTGAACCTGCATATGGGTACAAAACAGAGCCCCCAAAACGGAGACAGGTCAGTTGGAACTAGAACATGGCAGTAGTGTTCCAAACTGTGAAGTGAAACCCTACCACATTCATTCATCATTCCAAGGAACTTGTGGCGGTGGTCCCCACGTCCCTCCCTCCTGCTTAACATGCCCAAAACCCTGGTTGTACCCCACTTGCAGCCAACAAAGTGTCCAGGGTAATTACACATCAAGACAAATTAGCTTTGGTTTCTGAACACAGAGAAGACAAGTAAAGCCAAGGCACACAGAAAACACAAACAAACAAAGCGGCAGCTAGCCCTAGCTCAATCCGATCCAATCCATGGCATGGCAGGATAGATCATTCTCCCCCTCTCCCAGCTCCGACGATCCGACGTCTTTATAAACCGCCACACCCCAGTATGTACCACTACCCCACCCCAGCCTCCATCCCTCTGATCGATTCACACCACAAAGCTAGAACCTGAAAGCAACCACCCCACACCACTCCACCTTTGCCATCTCCAAGAAAGAACCCAACCTCTTCTGCTTCAAGAAGCCTTTTTTTGATCCTGAGTTATCGCCATCCATTCGACCATGATCCAAGAACTGCTTGGCGGGGCCGCCATGGACCAGCTCAAGAGCGTGAACGGCGTGAACCCGGCGTCCCTGCCCCTGTTGCTGCATCCCGTCGTCTCCAACCCATCGCCCACGTCCTCCTCCTCGACGTCGTCGCGCTCGTCTGCGCAGCAGCAGCAGCGGTCGACGTCGGCAACGTCGTCGCCGCAGGGGCAGCAGCAGGGCCAGGGGCAAGGGCAAGGGGCGGAGCAGACGCCTCTGCGGTGCCCCCGGTGTAACTCCTCCAACACCAAGTTCTGCTACTACAACAACTACAACCTCACCCAGCCGCGCCACTTCTGCAAGACGTGCCGCCGGTACTGGACCAAGGGCGGCGCGCTCCGCAACGTCCCCATCGGCGGCGGCTGCCGCAAGCCGCGCCCCATGCCCACGCCCGTCGCGAAGCCGGCGGTCTCCTGCAAGGCCGTGGGCGGCGGCGTGCCGTCGCTGGGCCTCGGCGTCGGCTTGGGCATGGCCATGGGCGCCGGCGGCCCCGGGCCCTGGGCGTCCTCGCAGCAAGCGGCCGCCGCGCAGCTCATGGCGCTGCTCAACAGCGCCCGGGGCGTGCATCAGGGCGGTGGCAACATGCACAGGCTCCTCGGCCTCGACGCCATGGCACACCTGCCCCTCCACGTCCTGCCGGGCGCCGGCAATAATAATGCCGGTGGCACGGCGCCGTCGTTGTGGCCGCAGTCCGCGCCGCGTGCCATCCCTAATACGCCACTGCACATGGACTCCCACTCCCAGCTCGGCATGGGGCCGCTGGGCCAGCACGACGTGCTGTCAAGCCTCGGGCTAAAGCTGCCCCCGCCTTCGTCGTCGCCGGCGGCTGCAAGCTACTACAGCGACCAGCTGCACGCGGTGGTGAGCAGCGCCGCTGGACGCGGCGGGCACGAGTACGAAGCTGCAGCCTCCGGCGCCACGTCCCTGCCCTGCACCACGGCGCTGACCTCCCTCCCGCCGGCCGCGTCGAGCGCCTCGGCTGCGCTGACCAGCTGCGCCACGGTCGGGCTAGACCTCCCGCCGGTCTCTGTCCCCACGTCCGAGATGCAGTACTGGGCCGCCGGGCCGGCGGCGATGTCCGTGGCGTGGCCGGACTTGCCCACCCCCAACGGCGCGTTCCCATGAGAGACAAACCTGAACCTGATGATCTGATGTACGGATGACGCAGCTGTTTACCCACATGACACACTAGCTAGTATGTACGTAATCAACCAGTAGCTCCATCACTTCGCTTCAGCCTTCAGTACGTGTAGCTTTATCTTGCCGTTTGACTGTGTTTTTATTTGAGTGAGAACTCATCCACTCGGGGGGAGGTTAATCAATGGCGTTTTTATTACTGTGTTGTTTTTGTTCATTGAGCACGGGAGTAACTTTTCTTACTGTTATTAATCAGAGTTTTTATTATTGGTAATACCTTCTTCTTTTTTTTGCTTCTCTATATATATACATGCTGGGTAGTGTAGTAGTAGTAGTAGAAGAAGTGATCCATAACTTTGTATTTGGTGCTATACGTGAGGCCAATCCATCGGTTGATCATACATGGTCGATCTACATGGTCTCCCTACATGATCCAATATGCATATATGGGTGTGTCGTTTCGAATATGTGGTAGATCTACCTTGTTAAATCTATATGTATGGCATGATCTGCTTGCTGCAAGATTAGTATATGTTGCTACTCATCAGCACGTATCAGTACTTGACTGACATTTTCACTATGGTTTCTGATCTCGAAACTCCAAGTGCATAGCTGAATGCATATGCATGCATGCCGCTGCGAAAACACAGTGACCTTTGTTTGTTGGCTCCCCATTTTTGCCTGTAGGCCGCCTATACATGACTATTTGTATGCTTATCGATCAAAGATGGTGATTCGTTTAGTTGGCTTTTGCCAAACGTCGCACAATCCTAGCTATTTGGCAGAAATAACCGGTCCACTATAGATTTGGATCTTTCATGCGTATCGCCCTTCCTAACATAGTAGCTCCGTTCTTTTAGTTAGTTCCCAGCCCATGTACGTAGCTGACTAGCTTTTGTAGCTCTCTCTTCCATCTTGTGTGTGATCGTCTGCCAAACGAGCTAGCTAGAGCAGTGTACTGATGCTATGCCCAACGCACGTTACGATTGATGACACGATGGCAACATAAACTGTGTTAAACACGTCCATTTGGTTTCCATGCATGTACGAGCAAAATGCCTGCACTGGCAGGCAGTAGAGGCTTTTAACCTAACCTCTAAGTTGCATTTTGCCTGCTGAATCCTGATGCTATGCTAGGTATATAGGAGTATGCGGTATGGCGTAACTTCTTGTAACCATGCAGTTTGCCCAGTCCACAAATCCTATCCATGCATGGATCTAGGCCGTGATAAAGCTGTCAATGTGCATGATTTCGGTAACTAGGCAAAACTAAGCAGCAATTAGTTTACTTCATATATATCCATGCCAAAAAGCGGTGATTAACTTCATGGCCATGGAGGCATGGACGACGGGACAAGCTATGAGCTAGAGTAGTGATAAGCATCCCAATCAAAACGTGTGCGTAGTACTGGAGTTGTAAAAATGATAATATGATTGAGCCATCATGTATGGGCACTAAAAATGGGACCACTCCAGTCCATTGCATGCCCAAGCAAAGAATTGCTCGTTCAAATAAAACCTCTCTCTCTCTGAATGTGTTCAGAACCCAGGTCAGAACAACTGTACTAGTACCTCCAAGCTCGGCGCTTCATCTCCTTTAAGCACGGTGGGCTCAGGCAGAGAGGAGGCGAGCTGCGAAGCAGTTTCATCAGTTTGGCTTCACTTTGAGGCAAGAACGCATTGTGGTCAGGCGACAGGGATTCAGATCAGCTCAGGGCGAAAAAAGCAGCGGCGAGAGACTGTTGTACGGATCAGAGAGGGCACATTCAGAGAGAGAGAGAGAGAGAGAGAGCGCATTGGATTGGAGGAGAGAGCAGAGAAGGGACGACCGGACGACATCGACATGGAGGCAGGACCGCAGGTGTCTAGCCGGGCCGGCGGGCACGGCGTGGCCTAGTAGTAGTAAGCGCAGCATGCAGATGGGATTCGGTTCTCCAACACGTACAGTGCCCCCCAACCAGTGCTGTGCCGGGTCTCGCTTGGCAGCTATCGACCAGCTCGCTCCTGCTGCCAGAGTCCGGGATGCAGCCTTACGTAGTACTCCGTATGCAAGTGTGGTGCATGGGGTTGGTGTAGAGAGAGACGATCGGTCGATCGCTCTCGCTGCCTCCCACGCAGCATGCATGCATGCATGCATCTGTCCATCCGTCGTCCCCTGAAATACTCTACGTAGTACTGTACTACTGTACTATACGCACGGTGCCAAGGGGGGAGAGAGAGAGAGCAAGTGTACTGTGTACATTAGCCTGCAAAGAGGACTAGAGGAGAGAGTGAGAAGAGAGAGGAGAGAGAAAGAAAACAGGTGGCTACTCGTATCTACCGGTAGACTATACGTAGCGTGCTGCGTGCCATCGTCTGCCATGTCGATTGTGGAAGCAGCAGCAGCATGGAGGTGGAGGTGGTGTCCTCGATCGGAACACGCATGCGATAATATTCTTCCGTCCATCTCGATGCATGCCGCCATGCCGGCGGACCGCATCGGTAGAGAAGCTTGTTTTTATCCTGTCTCTTGGTATCTATCCGTTGTCTGTTTCTCCTCCCAGACCTTGTGGGATCACCAGTTTGCTGTCGGGGCTAGCCCCTTTTTATTACTGCTATTAGCCATGTTACAACACACCACGGCATTGTGTTTTTCTTGTTTGTTTGCATTGTTTTTTAAAAAAACTTTCTTCATTTGGTGTAGTTGTTGGACGAACTCGATCTCTCCCTCCAGGTTCTCTTTAAGATTGGTTGCCAAACTCGAACCCTCTAATCTGCGTTAGAACTATACGAAGTTTGTTGTCGACAACCAAATCTTACTCCACAGTCATGGTGCTCTGAACACCTCACAAAAGCCACAGCCAACCAAGACGAGTACCGTAAACCACTAAGATTCACACCACTTGTCACTGACTCTCAACCGTCAAGATGTCGTCCATTATAGAGCTTCTCCATGAAGAAAAAGGTTTTCTCGTTCCCTTCGCATCAAGTTGTCATGTCATCCGTCCACACCAAACTCGGAGGTCGGTGTCCACTACAAGGTCACCAATACTTAAGTGCTCCCGCTCACCAAAATTATAAGGGAATAACAACTCAATCTCTCAAAGCTTTTTTCAAGATCAAAAGCTCAACTCTCACAAAGGTGAGCTAGAGTCTATCTTGTGCCCTGTATTGGATCAATATGCACTTGAGTTCGAATGTATATTCACTTGCTCTAGTTTCTAGCAACCCTACTGACGATGGGAACGGGGTGCGGGGTGCCCAATCTTCTGTTACGTCGAGGTAACTCTCGATTTGATGGAGGCTGATACACATGATCCGGTTTCCAATCACAAATATCCAAACCTTGCAATCGCAACACCACATCTCATCTGGTCCGACGCCTTGGAAAACCAGGATCTGACGCCCTGTTTTTCACTCCTTTTGATCACCAACTTCACCACCCTTGCTCAAAAGTGCCAACCACCAAATGTACCATCTTGTGCACCTGTGTTAGCATATTTTCATAAACATTTTCAAGAGTGTTAGCACTCACTAGAATCTAAATGCATATGCAATAAGTTAGAACATCTAGTGGCACTTTGATAATCGCATTTCGATACGAATTTCACCCCTTACGGCTATCTATCCTAAATGTGATCACACCCACTAGATATCTTGATCACCAAAACAAAATGTCCCTATGGATTTCACATTTGCCTTGAGCCCATTTTGTTTTTCTCTTTCTCGTTTTCCAAGCCTGAGCACTTGATCATCACCATGGCTATCACCATCATCATCATGATCTTCATCATTTGCTCCACTACTTGGAATGTGCTACACTATCTCATGATCACTTAGAGTAACAGGTTAGCACTTAGGATTTTATTAATTCACCAAAACCAAACTAGAACTTTCACTTCAGCCCAACATGACACCACGCGCTATCTGTGTGCCTCCATCCATCTAGAGATATTTACCCGTATGACCATAAAAAAAGCGCCCTCCTTCTATGGTCCTATTCTTTTTGAACTTACCTGTATGCTCGAAAACAAAAATCTCTTCCTTCTATGGCCTTCCATCCAATTCAGGCTATAAGTGCGGGGTAAAATGACCATTTTAAGAAAATAAAGTGCAGAGTTTAGTTTGTCTATTTTAGATTTAGAGTAATATTGCGCAAATAAGGTACGTTATAGTACATAAATTGTAGTTTCAGGGCTTGTACGCGATGAATATGCTGCTAAAACCTTATTTTATTTTTTTAGCATCTTAATGATTTCAAATAAAAAAAATATGAAACTATAAAGTTGTAGATCTCATCGTGAGCTACTACTTTCATATATAAAGTATCTTCATTTAACACCATATAAGAAAGATATGATTTTTCTAAGGCGACAAGGGCTTGATGAAACTTTGTTTAATTTTTTTGAGCATCTTCATGACCCCAAATTTAAAAACTCAAATCTAGAAACCTGTAGATCTCGTCGAGAGCTATAATTTTCATATAAAAATCATTTTCATCTGAAATCGTATGAAAAAGATATAATTTTTCTGTTGAAACTTTAACGACGAAAGGTCATAGAAGGAAGATTTTTCGTGTTCGGGCCATACAAGTTGAAAAAAATAGGGCCATGGAAGGAAGACGTATTTTTTTAAGACCATATAGGTAAATATCTCACCCATCTATTGTGGCGCCGAGGTGCGCGTTCCTGATCTGGCGACCTCATTGGGTTGGCGGGCCACATTATAGAGTTCTTCATGTGAGTGCACGCCAAATATGGGAAGAATTCCTCTTATTTTTGGCCGAGAGAAAATCCCCATTAGGATAATATTTGTCCGTAGAGTACTCGTGCATAAAGGGAGTGTTGGGAAGTCACAAGACACCAACCTTGCTTGCCAAGCGTTGCCACGTTAAACTTCTTTACATCCCGAAAACTCATGCCACCATGGCACTTTGGCATAGTGAGTTTCTGCCATCTTCTCCAATGGATAGCTCTACTTTCAGCTGCTCCTCCTCCACCAATAATTCGATACAGTAGATGTAATTTTCTTTCGTGTTTTGGCCGAGAGGATAAAACAATTCATTGGATAAGTGAAAATTGCCTGATCCACCGATTTTACCAGAACTTCCTTGGCTGCACTACCGAGACATTTCTCACTCCAGCCTCCTACCAGACCCCATATCTTTGTCATGATTGGTTAAAAAGCCTCTATGGTACTATGCCCAACCGCAGCAGGGAGTCCAAGGTACTTTTCCTCCGAAGCTTCTGTAGTGATACTTGTAGTGAGTTTCATCTCCTTCTACGCCATTATGATTCTAAAATAATCCTTACAGGTTCATTATAATATATTCCTTCTCTTTGTGTAAATCCTTTCGCCACAAGTGGCACTTTATAGCTTTCCATATTTTCTTTGGAGTCACATTTTGTCTTGTAGACCCTTTGCAGCCTACTGTTTTGGCTCCACTAGGAATTACTTCTGTGTCCCAAACATCGTTGGTAATCATCGATTTCATTTTAGCATCTTTAGCTTCTTGCCATTTAGACTAGCGAGTGTCTCTTCTCCATTTGAATTTCACTAACATAGACTTTATAGTCATCAGAAATATTTGATTTTCTTATTCTTTGAGACCATCTAGGGCCTCAACTATTGGCATTTCTTTCATATGGGGCTATTGTTGCTCTTTATTGCCAAGAGGCAATTGATTCTACAGTCTCCTGTATTACAAGATCTTTGTTTACTTATTCATCTACTTGAAGAGCTAACAACAGGTGTTGTATATGTCATACAACATCAACAGGTATTAAGTAATTTGTTGCTCTTAAAACATTGGAGTGTGCATACAATCCCACTTCTATTCAAGTCTTAAGTATGGAGTGGGCATACAATCCCACTTCTATTCAAGTCTTAGGTATCTTCACACCATGCTTCCCTAGATTACTCCATCTTCTGTAAAGATAGTGTATCTTCAAACTTTCTTATTTGGGTTTATTCTGTATACTTCATATGGCGCTTAAAGCACCGCATCAGTATTTCTAAGTCTCGTCGCTATCTTCCTATAGGAATTGTAAAAGGTCCAGGAATTTAGCTATTTCTTTACTTTAGGGGTATCGTTATTATAACCGTTGTACTCACTCAGCGATCACATTCATCTTTTATAGATCACCCTTGCTCTAAATGCAAGCTTTACAATGAGGAATATCTTTTAATTGTCTTTCTCAATTATCTTTCTTGATTTATGTCACATTCCTTCCCCTCAAAACGTGGCATAACGTTTGTTGCCATAATTTCAAAAACCATCCAGAACTCTTGTGAATGAGGATACTTTGATTACTTACTTCATCCACATGATTATGTCATGCAGAACAAAGTTATTTCTCAATTCGTATGGGAGTACCTTTTCCTCATTCCACTTCAAGAACTCAACAGAGTCCTCTTATTATTAGTACTTCTACAAGTCATGCTTGCATGTCATTCTTATCATGAGGTTCGTTTGCATCTTTCTTTTGTCCTTAAAACGCATACTAGGATAGCATAAGGGCTATCATAAACTTCTCTCCCTATGCGGGATACACTAAAAGCACATGAGTCGTCACAACTTTCTCCCGCGCATGCAGGATAAATGCTATGCCAAAAATTTCTCCTGCCATGCGGGATAATTCCCTATGAGGGACACAATTCCATAATTAGCTCTCCAGGACATAGGAATTTTGTATATTCATTCATCAATTTAGAAATAAATCCGAATACTCTGTAACACACATGCTTAATCCGACGTTTGTCAAATTAAGCATGCATATTTCTTATTGCATCTCTTCAATAAACTCTTATTGCTCTATCTCCTCTTCTTGATCAATATCCTTCAATTCTTTTCTTTTCAAGTCATTCTTTAAAGGGAACACAGTCCCTTAAGCAATGGCATTCTTTCATACATAACTTGCCCTTAGGCCTTTCATCATCTGAGTCACAAGTACGGCCAGCTCATTTCTCTTACTGCCTTCAAGAATGAAAACATGGAGGTCTTTTGTCTGGAAAAAATATTCAATAATAATCAACAATAATGCTCATTAAACTTTGAAATCTTTATGTTATATTTTATATCACCGTTGGACAAAAATAGAATAAAACATCATTCTTCTACATTAATTCCACATCACCGTTGGGCAGAAATGAAATTAATGTATAGAAACTTAATAATCTTAAAAACATAGAACTGCTCCTCAAAATTAAATTCTCCCGTTGGTTCGAATTTAATTAGAAGACAATCAACTTCATCGCAGCGGAAACATGAAAATACATTTCTCTAGTTTAAGAGCATTTCTTGATCTTTATCTATTCTCTAAAAAATTGGTCACTTTGATGAAAAATTTATCAGAGATTTAAACTTTAAACATAAAACTCATAGAATTATAATATTGTTATCATCAGCGTTGGTCAGAAAATAACAATACAATAATTTAACTTTAAACTTAAACTCATAAATAAACTTAAAATATTGTTATCGTCAACGTTGGTCAGAAAATAACAATATTGTAGTTTATCCTAACTATAAACCTACTATTCCTCCAATTAAAATTTTCTCGTTGGTTCTCATTTTAACTAGAGGATCAACTTTTCATCATTTACTGAATAACTATAACTGCTCTTCAAATTAAATTCTCTCGTTGGTTCGAATTTAACGAGAAGACAATAATCTTTAACTTTGCAGCAGAAACATCGAAAACACTCTTAAAATAATACTTGTTCAGAAGCATCACCGTGTACTTATCCATTCTCTAAGCAATTATCCCATTGGTTCAAATTGAATAGAGATGGAAAACGAAAACAAAATTCTTCAAAATTTGCTTCTGAAAATAATAAACTCAATTTACATGCTTTACTGTGCATTCTTTGCATCCGGCCCGAAGGCCCTTTGCGGTTTTTTGTTGCTCCGCAGCCTAGCAGGCAGGCCCACACACGCACTGCGCGGGGCACGCTCGCTAGTGCAGCCACGGCCCAACACATCCTCGCGCTCGGCCCAATACGCAGCTCGCGGCCCAGTGGCTCGCTTGCGCACTGCACACTGCCGCGGCCTGTGGCGAAGACAGTCCGTGGCCCAGCCTTGAGCAACTCCTTCCCCAGCGCCCAGGCCGTAATCTAGGCCTGGGCCGGGGTTTCTTCTTCCTGCACGGGCCAAAAATCGGCCCGGACGATCTCGTCCGCTGAACTCGATCCGATGGCTGTGCGTGTTCCTCAGTGCAACAAAAAACCGCCTAGGACCATTCGCTCTCCTTCTGTTCTTCTCTCGCCACGCGTGTGACCTGCGGCAGCGAGGAGTGCCGCGCGCTGGCGGCTCCCCCGACCTCTGCCATTCTCTTTCTCCCTCCCCTCTTCTCGCTCAGCACAGCAGTGGAGCAGCGGTGGCTGCTCGTGACCGCTGGAGGAGGGACGACGGCGCCACCGCGTGGCCTCTCGCCGGCGCGCGTGCTCGCCCGAGGCTGAGCGTGCCGCCGTCGAGCGGTCGTGAGGCGGTGCCCTGATCCCCGACCCGTGCATCGGCAAAAACGCGACGTGCGGTGGCTCGCGCGACGCCATCCAGGGTCGGCGGTGTGACCTCTTCCCGCATGAGAGCGGTGGCAACAGCGGCGAGAGTACCCGGGTAGGTCTACTCGCACTACTCCGTCCTTTGTTCTTTCTAGGGTTAGGGTTTCATCAGGGTTAGGGTTCTTCATCCGATTCGAAATCGGTTCTTCTTCTCTATTTTCTTTCGATTTTCATTCCCCAATCTAGATCTACGGCTACAACCTAGCTTTGATACCATTGTGAGAAATGAAAGATCAATAGCAGTAGATCTAGGGGTACATCTCTTTAATAAACAGCTCCTAGTACATGAGCTACGAGATCAGGAGAGAGGAGAGGAGATGAGGGTGAGGCGGAGTGTTACCGACCAAATCCGGTTGGTGAAGGAGCTCGCCATGTCGGTGAAGAAGTAGCCGTAGCGATGTCGAGGTCTGAGTCGATGGTGAGGTGGCGGTGGAGCTTTCCGTCACTTCAGTGCCCCCCTCGATCGGTAGGGTTAGGTGGGATAGTGTCTGGTAGCGTTCAACCTCGTAAACGGAGCCCCAACCCCACCTCTTGTTTATTGACACTGCGTGACGGGGGGCCCACCAGCCCATGTGAGGCTGGACACCCCCGATTAGGGCGCAAGGTCAGGGCCCAGGTTTACCGTTGGGCCAACCTGGTGGAGATCAACCTAACAGGACAAACATGAGGGGCGTTTGGCGGTGGCCATGTGCCGGGCATTGCAGGCTATGCGTGTGATTTGCATCGACCTGTGTACAGGTGCGTATCCATCCTCTAACATAAAATTGGTGATTGCATCTGCAGCCTTGCAGACCAGGTGGAGATGCATGGGTGGGCTGGAGGTGCATGGTGCGATGTAGGTGTGGCAATTCCATGGCGGCTTGGTATCGGGGTGTGGTCATGCCGGTGCTTGGCCGGACCGCAGCTGCGGCGCATGCGAAGGTGAGGTCCTGGGCCAGGTAAGTCGCTGGTGCCGAGCCCGAGATTCATGCATGCATGGAGGCTATTTAAATTTGCGAGGTTGATCATGGTGCGGACCGTGGAGTATATATACGCCATGTTTAGTTTTAAAAAATTTTCAAGATTTCATATCACATTGAATATTTAGACATATGCATGGGGCATTAAATACAGATGAAAAAAAAAACTAATTACACAGTTTGGTAGAAAACCAGAAGACGAATCTTTTGAGTCTAATTAGGCCAGTCTCAGTGGGAGTGTCATGAGAGTTTCATTTGTATTAAATAGGCTGCCACATAGGCATATTTGATGACATGGCAATGTATTTAAGAAGAGAGAGAAGAAATGAGTTTCATCTAGATGAAACTCTCTTGGCACGATTACCAACTCTCTCTGAGTCATGAAATTAAATACCTATGAAACTAGAGAATGAAACTCTCCACTGTGGACGTGTGTTTCATATGAGTTTCATTTCATTTCGTGTGATGTGGCAGTCTTGGAAATAATGCCGTGAAACTCGTCACTGAGACTGGCCTTAGTCCATGATTGGACACTAATGGACAAATACAAACGAAAGTGCTACAGTAGCGAAAGCCAAAAAATTTTGCGAACTAAACACACCCTGAATATAATGGCACGCAGGCAAGAAATAGCGCCGCCGGCATCAACAGGTTCGTCTGAGCAGCCATGGATACTGACGTGCAGGGTCTACAACAAGTTTATGGGTGTATCATCATCAGTTTATGCACGTCTGGAGGCTGGAGCTGGAGCAACATCCTTCACAAGTGCTGCCAGCCTGAGCCAGAGTTCTGTCTCCTTTAGTTCTGTTGCACGTCCATTTACCGTGCTTCTCGTTGGCACCAAGCCACCAAGCAGGGAAGAGAAGAGAGATGGCCATTCGGTCACGCAAGGAACGAGAGACAGCGAGCAGGTCGGACACGCTGTGAACAAGACATGGTAGTTCAATCATTTTCCCTATTTTTCTTTTTTTCATTCTTTTTTATTTTTCAATATTAATATTTAATAGAAGCTGCTCCATGATCCAATAAGAAACGCTATAAAAGTTTCCGCAGGAACGTGCGGGATATCTATCGTCTAGTATAAATAAAAGTGCAGGCTTCCCTGTGTTATGTGTAATCCTTTTGGTCTCGAAATAAGCTGAGAAATGTGGTCTGCTGGTTGGGTTGTTCGTGCCTCGAGTCATGCTAGCTGGTGAAAAAAAAGGAAAAAAAACTGGTGAAAGGGTTTCTTCTCACAAAAAAAAACAAACTGGTGAAAGTTTTTTTTTTTGCCATCACACTGTCAAATTCATCAGGTATGTTAAATGTGCCGTGCCTCTAACACACATACACACACGTGAAAATGCCTCTAATACACATTTTTTTGTGTGACACAACTTAGCCAAGCACATAATATTTTCGTGTGCGGTGTGCCCCTCACACGGAAATGTGAATTGCACTGAGAACACAAATTTTGAAACCCAGAAAAGTGCAGAAATACAAGATCTAATGATCGCACAGTTTGAAATGCAGAAATCGGGAATACACCCAACACTGAGCAAAACTACTACCCGAGTCCAAATTCACAGATCAACATGAGTATAAGTTTCATGTACATATTCAACAGTAACACACAAGTCGAAGCCTGAGAGTATCCAAGCCTCAGTAACCAGGAAGCAAGGGGAGGCTAGTTTTACAAGCTGAGTAACCCCAGTTTGACTACAACATTTGTGTTCCACAGAACAGGTTGCGATTCGCGGAGAAAACTACAGGAGATTTTTCACAAAAGGATGCTATAGCTCTTTGCCAGAGTATCCAACAACAGGGCATCCCATGCCTGACTGGTTCTTTGGTTGACTAGCGAGATGGTTACTCACATTGCGTACACAATCTCACCGCTGCTGTCAACATCAAGATCTGAGTCGGAGTCAAGATCATCCATGTCGTCGTCCATGTCCAATCCATCAGCTAGGACATTTATACTGCGAGAACAGGCAGGTGGTATGGTGGCCTCTGTCAAAATCTGCATGATCTGATCCATGGTCTGCATTGGCTGATCAGGCTCCTCATATTGGTTGCTCATGCTATCATCATCCATCAGATCAGCAGGAAGGTTCTTCAGGAACCAACTATGATTCCGGATTTCAGGGATTGTTATTCGCTGCATATTTTATATAACAAATAAAGACAACAAAATCAGATAAATATGACTAAACTCGAAGCAGCATATCTTCTGAACCTACCTGTATCAGAAACAAAGAAAGATTACAACTACAACATACAAGGACTTACCATAGCAGGATCTCCAACAAAAATCCTCGAAATTAGATGCCTGCACTCTGGAGATATGTTCACGTTGTCTGGAATTGCATACTGAACGTTCAAGATGCGCTGTAACAAGATGACACTACCATTAGTTTAGTCGTTAGCTAAAACAGGAGAATGCATTAAGTGAAACATGCAGACTCAGAAGTAGCCGATCTAGTTTAGAGTTTAGCAGTGTGCTAGGATACACACATATGTGCTACACACACACACACACACACAAGCGCGTGCACTCGTGTGCATTCAACTTGTATCCATGAATGAAAAAAAAAGATAACCTGAATTGTCTTGCGGAAGTTCTTAGGCTCTTCTGGGTCTTCAAAAGGATATGCACCAACAACCATTACATAGAGGGTTACACCACATGACCAAACATCAGCAATCTGTTTGTCATAAACAAATCATCAGTGAGGAGAAGCTTTCCTCATATAGGAGGTAACCAGACAGTTACCACTAAAAGAGAAATCATAAGTGAAAGTTTTCTGTAACACATGTTTATGGAACTACAGTGCACTGATGCAGAGGTATACGCAACTCTCAGAGACACATTTCTCAAGATAAATAAGGAAAGTGATAGCACAAGTACCTTGCCATCGTATTCTTTTTTCAACAGAACTTCAGGTGCAATATAAGCAGGTGTTCCAACGGTGGACTTCGGCTGGGAATGAAGAACAGATGACTGCAGAGAATAAAGAATGCATGGTATTGTCTGTTAAAAGGAATCTGACAACCCTATGATCATATTCATCATTCTACTACCATCGTGTAAACATTAAGCCATAGAAGAAAGGAACCTCAATGATTGCTAGCCACACACCCACACAAACATGTACTAGAACGTTATGCAGCACAGGCACGGATACGCATACCAGTATCAGGCAGAACACAAATACAGCATTTTTCTTAAAAACGATACACGGATATGTTTTTAGTATTTTTAATAAATAAATAATAAGGCATTTTAAAATTCTAAAACCGTAACACACTAGCAGGAACTTCAAATTGCCTTGCATTTTTGCAATTGTGCTGTTCTGCTCATCTTTTTCATATTTCCATTTAGCCAACACGCCAACAGCCAAGCCTGACCAGCATCTCCATCCAATTCTCAAAGTCCAAACTTGCAAAATCCAAATGAGAACATAAGCGCCTAGTGCAGAAGTAGAACTAGTTAAATAGAGGGAGGATTCAACTAAGCACATCACTTTTTACTTGAGGGCGAGGATTCAGGCTTGGAGGAGATGAGTAAATCACTGAAACAATTCCTTTCCCCTTTCAGTTCCAGTTCAGATTAATTTGACACCACTTTAAGCAAAGAGTCTAGATTAATTTGACATGGGGAAGGGGGCAGGAAAGAGGCTACAGGAGAGAAGATGAAACATGGAAGAAATCATCGATAACTCATCACCAGCTTGGTGCTGATTTATCGCCGGTGTGTGGTGAAGTTTGTCACAGTACCGTGTGCGTGTGGTGCCCACAAATTTCCAGCGTGCGCCTTGCGGGTGGTGTGCGTCACCACAGCCACAGCAGCAGCCAGCTCAAGCATGCCACCAGCGCTGGATCTCGTGGCGGGGACAGGCGAACAGCTGGGCGAGCAGGAAGCCAGGCGGGCGGCGGCAGCAGCAGGCGTGTTGCATCACTAGCTGCCTGGCTGCATGTTGCGCATCAGCGCGTGTGAGATGAGGGTTATAGTAGGCCTACTGAACTGGACCGTATCCACAAAACCCCTCAATACGTCTTCGCCCACGTATCGGAATTGCTCTCATTTATGTTTTTCCCCGATACTCCATGGAGACATCTCCATGTTGTATCCCACGCGTATCCATATGGGATACATATCCAATACGACAGGGGTGACCTGACATATCCATGCAACTAAGCTTGAACGTAACACATAAATATGAGCTAGAATAAGATGAAGTTGACATGTGTAAGAACCTTGGAATAACCGAAGTCACATATCTTCAAGCGAGGAGCATCACTCCCATCTAGAAGTGTGTTCTCCAGCTTCAGATCACGGTGGCATACTTGCTTGAAAATAAGAATAAAAAAAAGGCAGCTCAGCTCAATGCATGGCATGAGTAAAAAGTAACAATAGGATGGAAGATATGCCATTATATAATAACTAATACCATTGAATGGCAGTAGCTTACTCCTGAAATGAGCTGCTGGAAGAAGTAGCGAGCCTGGAAAGATATATATGCACACTTTAGTAGGATCAAGAAAGAGGTGTGTCAAGAAGAAAGATGAACTAAGTGGCAAGCACAAACCTCATCTTCACTGAATCGCACATTCTTACATATTCTCTCAAAAAGCTCACCACCAGAGGCATATTCCATGACAATAGCAAGGTGGGTCGGTGTTAAAATAACCTAGACATACAAAGAAATTTCAAAAATGTCTAACAATGGAATTCTGGGGGAGAAACAGCAACACAATCCAGACTCACCTCTTTAAACCTAATAATGTTTGGGTGTTTCAATGATCTATGGTTAATTATCTCACGCTGGACATTCTCATCTATCTGCACATGATAATGAAATACATATTAAAGAAAACCAAGATAAAACAATTGAGTGCAGTAATAAATGATAACCTAGCATTTATGATAGAAAAAAGAAAATGCACAAAAGAAAACAGATTTAAGGAACCATGGACATTGTAAATCAAATCACCAAATGAATGAGAGAGAGAGGAAATTCCATAAAATTAGACCTAATGTCTTGCTATTGATAGAGATCATAAATAATATTGGGCCTTTAGTATGAATTGATGTTGGTCTCTCAGGGGTGGAAGCCAAAATCAAAGGAATGTAACAAGAATCTGTTCAGCTCTGTGAAACACAAACAGACTGATTCACCCATTTGGGCTGATCTTATCAAAGTCAAGAATATTTATTTACAAGGGAGAAAAATGAAAGTGAAAAATGGCAAAAACACCCTGGTGTGGAAAGATGCCTGGTTATACAACGACCCTCTTTGTCTTCTCTTCCCTGATCTATTCAAACTATGCGAGCAGCAAAGCATATCTGTTTATCAGTTTATTAGTGACACAGTACCGGTCATGTTCTGTAGATGGCTAACTGATGATCTCAACCTTGAGTGGAATAAAATTGTTGAGGATGCTTCGACAATCCTGCTAGATACTAATCAGGATGTAGTGTCTTGGAAACTAGAGAATAGTGGTAAATTCTCTGTTAAGTCCACTTACAATGCTCTTACCAATTCTGATGGTGGTCCGACATTCAAATATATCTGGAAAGGAAAGATTCCCCCTAAAATCAAGATTCTCTTATGGTTAGTAGCAAATAATGCTATTCTTACCAAAGACAATATGATAAAGAGAAAGTGGAATGGGGACCCTCTATGCTATTTTTGTCAACAGCATGAAACTGTAACTCATCTTCTTTTTACTTGCCCCGTTGCTAAGATCATTTGGGCCACAATAGCTACTTGTCTTGGTGCCAATAATATTCCTACTTCATTTGCTCAAAGTTGGAAGTGGTGTGAGCAATGGCTTCCCAACAGGAAACAGTTTTATGCTGTTGGAATTGCAGCAATCTGCTGGTCGATTTGGAAAATGAGGAACAAAGTTTGCTTTGATGGGAAAAAATTCCAGAATCCAATAGAGATCATATGTCATGCATGTGCGTTTATGAAAATTCTGGGCAGGTCTTCAGAAAGATGGTGACAAGGAGATGTTGATAAAAGGCGTTGACCCCATGATCGAGATTGCTCTACAGCTACTGTCCAAGAAGCACCAAGCGGTGACTCGATCCAACCTATTGCCAGACCCCTCCGATGAAGATGACGCAGAACAGGAGCCAGATTGCTGATGGAGCCTGGAAGCTTTCGTTCTCATTTCAGCCCAGGGTTCTTTTGTTGGCTGTAGTTATCAGTATCAGGGTTGTAATCTGGTGTGGACTGTTAGACTGTCTTATGTTGTTTTCTGAGCATGTCTGCTCTTTTTGCTACTCTGAACAGGCCTTAAAACTCTGTTGTATTTCCGTTCATCGTAATGGAAATGGGGAAATATCCCTAATTCGAAAAAAAAATGAATCTGTTCAGCAATCCTTGGTTTCAGAAGTTCAAAATTTTATTGACTAATGATTATTTATTATATCAAAAAACTACCAAACTGGATGGCCACAACAACAGTAAAGCAATGGTATTAAAAACAATGCACAAGTACCCCCAGTTAGAAATACACATGGATAAAACATGTTCATTCAGTAAAGAGCTTACGCGTCAATGCAATTGCATGCCTGGATGGAGCTGAATGAGATGGAATTATTATTACAAGCACTTCATAGTGTATCAAAAGGATTCCACTGTGCCCCCACCTCACTACGCTATCAAATGTGTCAGCTCTTGTAGAATATCACAAGTATGCAACTACCTCAATATTAGCTAAGGGAACAGAAAAGGCTTGCAAAACCTTTTCCCAGTATAATGTGGTTTTGTGAAATTTATGCAATATTTTGTTGGGTCCTAGACACTCCTATGCATCAAGTAGTAGAAGTTAGTTGTGGCATAGAGTTAAGGAGCATCATTACCAATTAGATAACAGATTTCTTGGGCCAAATCATACACCACTACTGCAGATCGATTAAAATTCGATGCAGTATCCACAAATGTTGGAACCAGATGGATGGACAGATTTTTACATATAGGATCAATGGATCATGCCTGATGGCAGGCCCGTCCTGGCGCATGTGCAACCTGTGCGCTAGCACAGGGCCCCTCAAGATTAGTCTATATATTGATCAGCATTAGTAATGTTAGTCTATAATACAAGAGAAAAGAGTAGCACTAACTATCCATATGCAAATCATTTGTATTTTTCTCTTGCCACATGCAAATCATAAACTCTTTCATAAGGGGACTGATTCTCTGAATCTATTTTTTCTTGCATGGATTAATCTGATTTCTGCCTAAAAACTCCTACTACACTATGAATCTCCCCCAGGTTTCCTTCTCTCTTTGCTTATGGGCATAATTCTATTATCTATCCTATTTTGCTTTCTTTCACCTAGGTCCAGCTTCAATTGATCGATTGGGATCAATTTGTATTCTAAACATGTTTGCACTGTGACTATGGGAGCTACTTCTTGTTGGATCAGAGCATCAAGACTCAAGAGAAATAGAAGCCACAATACTAAGTACTAACCAGATCAATTTTATTTCAGCCGGCATATGCCTAGAACTGTTCTTCTTGAATTTCTAACTGTGTTAATTTTGTTCTTTTCTGTTGCACCAAAAGTTTTGTTTTCTAAAAGTTGGATTTGAAAATATGACTATGTCTATGAGAAGCGTAGAAATAAAGAAAAAAGAATATGGATGCTGATTTGATTGTAGAAAGGGGCTATCAATAGGTCATACGAAGTAGTAATACAATGAATAATTATTGATGTTGTTGTTATTTATTTATTTAGTATTTATATTTGGGGCCTAAATAAGAAGTGCACAGGGCCCATATATTTTATGGGACGGCCCTGCCTGATGGCCAACACCAAGCAGTAAGAGTGAAGTCTAGGCTAAAATCAGCTGGCACAGAAGCATAGTCCCAATAAGTCAGCTACCTATGTTATTAGTAATCATTATTTGCTGCATGTTTGGATTGAAACAAAATGGGTGGGACATTAGGAGCCTAGGAGATACTTCAAAATAAGGATTTTTTTTTCTTTTTTTATGCCATGCAAAATGGGGAAACATGTTCCAGGATTAACTAGCTCAATATTTCTAATCCTACAGAACATATTTTTACTAAATCTGCATAACATAAATCCAACTATATATATATTGAGACCAAATAACCTGTGAGATCGTAGTGGTGGCAGCATGTGAGTGTGGCGCTTGTGACCTGCGTTCGATCCCCAGGGTGGCACAGGTCACGGGCGAAATATTATTTTCAAGAAAATAAAAAACAAACAGGTAGCAGCCATGGCCACATCTCTTGATAAACTCGATAAAGAATCAAGCAACTAGATATTGTTTATTTGATGCTGTTAACTGGTAACTCCAAGCTCACAAGTCACAACCACCTTCCAGCATCCTGCAGCATATCAAAATTATGATGTTCGCTTGAGCAAACAGGGTGATTAAATTATTATTTCGATTCAGCCCAGAATGAACCTAAATCAGCATAAGCTTGATTGTTTAATGATTGTGGTAGCAAATGCTTAGCCCCAAATACAGCACACCCAAACAAAATTTCACAGGAACAAAACTATAATTCGTGCATACTCAGCATATCCTGCCCATCAGATGGAACAAACAGCAAAAGGCTACAGCTGACATTCACTCAAACAACAAATAATAACCTAAATGCACACAAATGTCATCCTCGGGCTGAAATACGGTCCCTACGACCCTACCCCCACGGCAGGACCCAAAGGATTCACATCCCAAATCGAATAGCGCCCTCGGAACGCAAACGCCGTGCGGTGGAATCGATGGGTTATTGATTAACTACAGCCAGCACCGAATCGAATCCGCAGGGGAGGGAGAAAGGGATCAGCGCGATACCTTCTCGCCGCGCTCGATGTACTTGACGGCGACGAGTTCGCTGGTGCGGCGGTCGCGCATGAGGCGGGCAACGCCGAAGTTGCCGGAGCCGATGTCGCGCACGAGCTCGTACCGGTCGCTGTCGTGCATGATCGGCATGTCCATGCCCGGCCCCACAGTCAGGGCGGCCCGATCCGGCGCCGGCCCTGCCATGGCCTGAGACGGCGATCAACGGAGGCTAGGGTTGGTAGTGGTAGGATTCCGTGACCCGGGGCCCCCGGGCGCAGGCTCAAGTCCCAGCTGCTCCTCGCGCTCTCTCCCACACACGCCCACGCTCTCTCGCAGTAGTCTCGCTCCTCGTTTCCTCTCAAATCGCCGAAGAGCCTGCTCTCCCTACGGTCGACGACGAGTTGGTGATGTCACTGGCCGACCAAGAGAGAGAAAGGCTTTTATCACCTTGCTAACCGCTTTTGGATCTTTGTCATAAATGGATATATGCTCTGAGTATAATAACTCCTTTTTTTAAAACTATAAATATAAATAAGTCTGTGCATTTATGCACTGCCGAAAATGGTGGTCTTAATAGAATTAAATAATTAGTCCCTCTGTTCTAAAAACCTAGATGTTTTAGTTTTGTCTAAAGTCAAATATCTAAAGTTTAACCAAATTTATACTAGAATAATAATTTTATATTACCTAAGTATCATTAGATTTATCATGCAACATATTTTTATGGTACACCTATTTGGTGTCATAAATGTTAGCAAATCTTTCTGTAAATTTGGTCAAGCCTAAAATAGTTTGACTTAGGGCAAAAATTAAAATATCAAGTTTTTAGGATAGAGAGAGTACCAAAAAAATTACTAGATGCTGTGAAAAAAGAAGAGCAAAACATGTTTATACCGATATGGCAGCAATATAAAATGATAAACACATTTACCTGACAAGGTAGTGTCTAGTAATTTTGATAGTCCTTGTTTGAAAGATGAGAGTATGGCTCAAACGTTAGAATTCGTGTCATTTAGGCTCAAAAAATGTTTGTGGACAAAAGTCAGATCAGGATTTCAATTGGAATGTGCTGAATAGTACAACAAGAAAAATCGTATTCGATGTAAACTTTTTTTTTGTAACTTATTACTTGGTGTGCCTCATTCTCAAGGTAGCTTTACTTGAGTCTAACTTCTTTCTACCATTGTGTAGCCAGGGAAGCCACCACCGGTGAAGCAAAAAAAAAAAGTGACTTTTACTAACTTCCTGTTGTTTTTTTGGGAAAAACAACTGCTTCATAGATAGTGACACTATAGCAGCAAAGGCAAAATCAAAGCCATAATAAGCTTCATCAAACAGATCCAAGTATAGCTATAAGATAAGTCAACCACACTACGATAGTGGAGCATTTCCTCTTTCCCCTTTGGCTTGGCACTGACGAAGCAGGCTGCCACTAGCCAGGCTTTATAACTGCAATGCTAGCTCGTTTCATCCACGTATCGTCTGGCTCACACTGGCGAAATAGGCTGCCAATAGATAGGCTTTACAGCTACAATGCCAGCTCATTTGGTCCGCGTATGGTCTGGCTCGCACTGGTGAAGCAGGCTGCCACTAGCTAGGCTTTATAGCTGCAATGCCAGCTCGTTTAGCCCGTGTATGGTCTGGCTCGCACTAACGAAGCAAGCTACCGCTAGCCAGGCTTTATAGTTGTAATGCCAGCTCGTTTGGTCCACGTACTCATGCAACCAGGCCACTAAAGGGTAATGTTTGGTTGTCCATGGCCACAGCTCTTGCTCTCACATGACATGCATCCACACGCGTCCTTCCGCATCAAGTGATTTCGTTTCTCGGGTGCCAGGCCCGTGGCCTTTCTACATCGCTAGGGCCAAGCCAAATGGGCCGGGTTGAGCCAAATACATGTAACCAATCACACCCATAGTCACCGCGCACAGGGGCGGAGCTTTGTTGAGGCCAACATGGGCCATGGCCACCCCTGTCCTTTTGTGATTATTACCACTATATATATACTATATATTTCTTTGCTATACCATAAAATAACCATCAAATTTCCATATAATCTGTTAGTTGGCCCCTGCTTCCTTTGGTTCCATGCTCCGCCACTGACCGCGCATCCAAGGAGACAAATGATAAGCCAACCAATTAAAATGGAAGTTTTGCAATATATTTTGCACTGTTTAGTTTTTTAAACTCTAATTTGCACAATGTTGATGAAGAACTCGATAGGAACGGGTATAACATTTGTAATCTTCATCTCTCTCTGTGTGTGTAAGGGTTGACCTGATGGGTAATATGAGTCGATCTAATCGTCATGGAAGAGTTTTTTTATCTTAATTAGTTGGCCTTCTTCTTTTTTTCCATATGTGGTTGGTAATGACCGACAAGCAATTCCATGCTTGAAAATGAATAGAGAAATGTCACATTTTTAAGTGAAAATAGATAAAATTGGATTCATCTCTACTATAATGGACCAATCAAAATTATACTATGTCTCCTGAGAAAAACGTCCCCCGCTGAGAGCTTCTAACCATTATGCACCCAGAAAAATACACACAGAAATTCATCTCTATTAAAATCAAGGGTTAATAAAACATCAAAACTCATCGGGCGGCTGATCTTAGGCCAGTTTCAGTGGGAGTTTCACGTAAGTTTCATTTGCATTAAATGGATTGCCACATAGGCACTTTTGATGACATATCAGTGTATTTAAGAAGAGAGAGAAGAAATGAGTTTCATCTAGATGAAACTCTCTTGGCACGATTACCAACTCTCTATGAGTCTTAGAATTAAATGTCTATGAAACCACGGAATGAAACTCTCCATTGAGAGTAGGTATTTTATCCTAATTTCATTTCATTTCAAATGATATAGCAGTCTTGGAAACAACGTAATGAAACTCCCCATTGAGACTGAATGTGTGATGTCAGGCTTCTCGCACCCTGCTCTCAATCCCACGCACGCAGGCTTCAAATGCGCCCCAGGCACGTCGTGTGCCTGTGCAGCCAGGGATCGAATCCCTGCCCCGCTCCCGGTGTCACTTTTATTTTGTTCCGAAACAAACTGAAACGACGCTTCGTTCCTCTCCGACGCCCGCATGCCCGAGTGGCCTGCGCTTCGTCCCGCGCCCCTTCTGATGGCAACAACAAGGGCTTGCGGCGGCGGCCACGCCCTCGGCGGGTGCGGCAGCACGGCTGGAAGGCACGGAGCTGCGCGACCGCGACCGCACCCGGTCGTCAGGCAGCGGCGCCGGGACAGGAGTGAGACACGCCGCCGCTCCGCCGCAACCCTTCCCCGCCGCTCCGCTCCCTTCGTGGTTCCGCCGCTTCTTTCTGCATCGCCCCTTCTTCTTCATCCGTGAACCGGCAAGGCCTCAGTCGTATGTTCTCCCTCACCCTCCTCCCCTCCCTCTCCTCACTGTTTTCCCCCTCCCAGATTTGCGGCGTCCTCTATGAAGCAGCATCTCAAACCGTGCTAGATGTGGATGGATTTGAGGTGGTTTTGGAGGCCCAGGGGATGGATGCGGTGGAGCAGGCTGGACGTGGAGGGTGCCGACGGCGGGGGTGCCGGGGAGCCGGTACGGCGGGCGCAGTCGATGGTGCTGGCGCTCGACAACTACAATGTGCGCCTTGGAGGACCATGCAGAGCTGCTACTTCTTGGGTACTCGCCATGGGGCAAGCGCATCACACGTCTCATGAAACGGATTGCCGAGGCCGCCGCCGTGCTGCACGACATGGGCAGCACAGTCGCCTTCACAGCTGCTGCCGTCGGGCTCAAGGGTTTCTGCATCGTGCTCTTCGTCTATGGCACGGAGCACGCCTACCATGGTGATCTTCCACACCAAGTTTGGACGCTGCTTTGCTTTATCTCTTGTTTCATTATATTATTACAAATTTATCGTTTGCTGTAGTGAGGAGGACCTGGCCATGCCGCCATGGAGGAGAACGAGCTCCAGCCTCCAGCAGCTGCTGCTGCTGCCGCCAGCCTGCCACCAAGGGTAGGCAGCGGAGTATGATCCTGCCGTGGCCGAGAGTACTCCACCAGAACTATCCGCCAAGAGACTGCATGTGTTCCTCTAAGCGGACGAAGAGGATCCTACTCTGCAGTTGCCAGTTGAGTCTTGGCCTGCTTTCTCTTTTCATTCATATGTGCATCAGTGCATGTGCCTTTATGGAAACAAATCGTGATCAATAGAGATTGGTATCTTTTTCATTTGTACGGATAATTAGAAGAGATGCTCTTCAATATTTGACAGTGGTAATAACTGAATGGCAGAACGGAGTATCTTAATTAACACAGTGAGCAATTATTAAATTGGAATGCATCAAAAGCAAGCCCACATCATTGCAGTTTTTTGGGCTGCTGGCAAGCTCACAGTTGAGCTTAGCTCAGCTCTGCTATGCTTTACACTCTCCCTCACTAACACACATGCTGTTTTGGTTGCCATTGAAAAGTAATTAATAAGCATCCATGTTACACTGCGTCACTGTGTGTGGACAATCTGTGGCCAATTTATTTGCAAGCAACAAGGAGCTCCAATGATAGTTTTGTTTGTGATCACACATGGGCACTCTCATAGTTGCTTCCATGCTTTGTTGCAACTCTTACATGGATTCTATTACATTTATGAATACAGTGGCTTCCTCTATTAAAGCATGGACTCTGTTGTTCAACACTTGACTCTTATTTTCAGGCTACAGCGAGGACCATTCTCTCAGCTGAAATGCAGAACCTCTAAGTTTTGAGGATGAATCTATGGATGGCTCACTGCTCATATCTGCATAGTGAGGGTTAGAAAAATGTTGAATTGCTAGAATCCTGCAAATTATTTTTTTACTTGTGGATTAGTAAAATAAGTAGCAAGTAGCCTATCATGCTTTCAGAAATAGAAAGCAGAACAACTACTCCAGTGACTAAATGGATTCATAAAACAAAGGAAATTCGATCAGGTTAGCTGCAGCCTTGCATAATGTTGTCAGGTTTCTAAGAGCACAAGAAAGATATCCAAGTAGTGAGATTCCAGCAGCATGATTTAGGCCCCCCTGATAAAATAAGTAGCACATATCTAACATGAGATGACCTCTTATCATATTGTATCCTTGATTACTATGGTTATGTTTTTTTTTTCACAAATTTAGCCAGTTTGTTGCAAGAAAAGCCGTTCTTGACAGAATTTGTTTGGCTATTGATATTAATAGAAAGATGGTTCTGCATTCGGAAATGGCATGGTCAAATGTCAGAACATTCCTGTTGTGAAATGTTGGTTAGGTTTAAATTGAGAAAGAAAAGCAAGTTAAATATGATGGGCTAACTAGATTTGAGTTGGCATTGGTAAGCTAGAAGCCTATATATACTGATGTGCCTATCTTATGGTCCGTCTTTGTAAGTTGGTATGCTAGAAGCAAACTGCATAACTCAGTACTGTCCTAAGTTTCGGTTATACTTAGCTATCTTTTTATTGCTTTACAGGTAATATGATTTGGCTCTCCTCTACATCATATTGGGATCACAAGCTTCAAGGTAGTAGTGATAAAGATGTCTGAACCCAGTAAACATGTACACCTTAATTGAGCTCCTTTTAATGTATTCTCTTTTTAGTGAACTGGGCTGACTGAAAGCCACACTCGCTGCACTAAATTTGTTTAAATAACCACATTGTGCTTGTAAATAATGTGTTCACATGAGCTTGACAGCTTTATGTATGTATATCCAGTATGGAATTTTGCTATGAGGCAGAGGACCTTTCATTGAATTGTAGCTGCAGTATAAAAAGTTGGGAATTATATGTGTGAAATTATATTTGTTTGTCAGAAAAGTGTCTATATAAAAGTTGTCACATGAATTCGATCGTGTTTTGGGTTTTACTGTGGCGTTAGCACGGCATATTGGTTCTATTTAAACAGAATATACACACAGACGTTCGCCTACGTACACAAATGCCTTACACTTGTTAGCACATTCGAAAGATAGGTTTGACAAATCTCGAAATTGACATATACCCTATTTCTATGAGCACATCTGAAAATAATAGGCTAGATAGGTCTCGTTGCTGACGATGTCACCATAGACATCTTGTTGTTGATGGACATGCTGCCTTATACTAAATGAATAACACCATTAAATTTTAGAATAATAAGTCTAGAAAAATATGTTACTTGCATCAACTCGTGTTACTTTTTGAAATAAATTCAGAAGGACAAGACTCAGATCAACTAAGGTTGACATATGTAACACAAGAAAACTAACCAGCTAATCTACGACTCAATTCGCAAAAATTAACTCACTTCTATATTTGGTTGATGTCAAATTGTACTAAGTTTTTTAAAAAATACTTAACATTTATGATTCCACATAGAGATATTATAAGAAATATATCCCATAACATATCATGGTAATTATTTGATAGAATAAAATATTAATATATTTGTTATATAAATTGTTCAAATGGAATATTGATTTGTAAGATAGAGGGAGCACCTAACGCAGACAATCAGGATCGAGATCAATCAATTGATTCGGTGACTGCGAGAGCTCAAAAATGCAATTTAAATTAAATTATAATATCGGTTTAGTATTTCGATTCGAACAATCGTAGTTCTTTAAATAAAGATATTGAAAAAACAGAGACAAATTTTATCTTAGTTAGCATGGTTCAAATATGAAGGAGTTAGCATTTGCTGGTTCAAAAATATGACAAGTCTTTACATATTCCTAGGCGATAGTTTTCTTTTGGAACTATGAGTACTATAGTTATATTACTATTATGCCAGTATATTGAGAATCAAACATGGAGCTGCATATCTGACTTGCTATCTAAATGTAGGGAACTTAGGGCATCTCCAAAAGACTCTCAATATTCTTCCTAAATGCTAGGAATAGAGATTTTGATGAAAAAGTACCCTCCAACAGCCTCTCTAAATGGTCATCCAAACATAGCCATCTTCTATTCCGGATTTTTCGCTAGCTAAAAATAGAAGACGAGAATAGCTCTCTAGAGTGTGTATGAGATATAGAAAAACTGTTGCAGAGTGAAAAGATATACAAAGCAATTTTATGCAAATGACTTTCTAAATGATGATTTAAAGAGTGAGATTTAGAAAGGCTCTTGGAGGTGTTACCTCATCTTTCATTAAGACTATTAGAGAATACTGTCAGCAATTAACTTCATTGGACCTCCGCAACTTGAATAGGAATTAGGATACGTGGCTCAGCAATGAGGCATTTCGTGGTTTTAGGCTTCAAAGAAATGCATTCAGGTATCGCCCTACTTCCCCTATTTTTTTATGGATCCAAAGTCTGAAGTGCCTCATAATTACTAAGCAGAATTAAGTGATGTGCAAACATTCATATCATTTTATGTTATTTTTTAGTTTTATTTTAGTATTATAATTTATTTTTTTATAGACGTCACCGTAACGTTAGCACGGGCAATATACTAGTGGTTTTCATGTAAACTTCTTTTGTTTGATGCCTTGCGGCATACATAATCTTGATGTGTTATGATGATACTCCTATCTCAAAATATATTTATTTTCTAGGATCTTTCAAACGTATTAGTGTACAGGAAAATGACGCTGGTACCTCTATTTGTCCAACCAAACAAAGTTATAGCATACAATAATAATGTTGCTTAATAAGTTTGCGGACAATAAAGTATTGATGAGTACCAAATTGTTATTATTAAGTATGCATTCAGTGAAGAACCTAAAATTTCATAAAGGTACCCTAAATGGTAGGCGACGTTTGACGAAGTTCATGCGAACATACATGGACCTAAGAATGCGATACGAACTAAAATATTTAGCTGAACCATACTTCTCTTTCTTTCATGAAATATATTTGAAAGGATCAAGATGCCCAAGAGAGAGGGTGAATTGGGCTTTTCTAAAAATTAATTGCAAAAATTAAATCCTACAAGCCGGAATTCACCCCTAGTGCCTACTTGTGTTCCTATAGAGTCTACCGACAAAAGTTTTGCACCCTAGTTTCCAATCCTAGTCTAGCATGGCAATTCTAGGAACGTAAATCAAGCAATGAAAGTAAATACGAGAATGTAAATGCTTGAATGTAAAAGGGCAAGGAACACGGCGATGTTTTTCCGAGGTATCGGAGAGTCGCCACTCCCCACTAGTCCTCGTTGGAGCACCCGCGCAAGGGTGTAGCTCCCCCTTGATCCGCGCAAGGATCAAGTGCTCTCTACGGATTGATTCTTCGACACTCCGTCGCGGTGAATCACCCAAAACCGCTCACAAGATGAGTTGGGTCATCCACAAGCTCCGCCGGATGATCACCAAACTCCCAATCACCACCAAGCCGTCTAGGTGATGGCGATCACTAAGAGTAACAAGCTAGAACTCTCACTTGACCACAACGAGCCCAAATGAGAAGGTGGATGCACACTTGCTATTCTCTAATTGCTAGTGAGGAACACTCAAGCTTTGATTCTCAAATCTCTATCCTCACTAGAGCTCTTGCACTCCCTTGCACTCTAAAGGGTTTTCTCAGCTGATCAAATGAGCAAGAGACCTCTAAAAGAGGTGGAGGGGATGTATTTATACACCCCAAAGACAAAACGAACCGTTACGTTCTGACACGGGCTGACCGGACGCGCCGGTCGAACTGACCGGACGCGCCGGTCGCCTGTAACGGTCGAAATCCGAAAATCGAACTGAGTGACCGGACGCGCCGGTCAGGGGTGACCGGACGCGTCCGATCGTGCAAGGAGCTTACTGTAAGTGCACCGGACGCGAGGCCGCGTCCGATCGGTGATGACCGGACGCGTCCGGTCGTCTCTGTACCTTACTGGACTGTGACCGGACGCGCCGATCACACCCAGGTCGCGTCCGATCGGGTGTTTCCCTCAAGTGACACGTGTCAGCCTCTGACCACCGCGTCCGGTCCTCGCGAGGAGCGCGTCCGGTCGTCAGAGCCAAACCCTAGTCGCGGTTAAGTACTGACCGGACGCGTCCGGTCATGCCGAAGACCGCATTCGGTTAGGAGAAAACGACCCGAAACTTTCCGAAACGCGTCGCAACTTGAACCAAGTTGCTTCTAACTGAACTTTGAGCTATTCTAGAGCTGCCTAGCGCCAAGTTTAACAAGTGTGCACCACACCTAAACATAGGACTCGCCTAGGTCAAGCTACCCGCTCATGCCCCCCTTTATAGTACGGCCAAAAGAGAAAAACGAAGATCCTAACGACTATTCCGAATGCATCTCAACACCTCGTCATCCGGAACTAACCGTCCTTAATCTTGACGTCACTCTTTTGAAAACCGAAACGATTTTCATCAAGGGACATGAATACCATGGTGCCCAAAGCAGTTATCACCTCCATGACCTAACTTACCAAAGTTTCTGCAAAACACACGTTAGTCATGGTAATAAAGCGTTGTCATCAATTGCCGAAACCAAACCTTGGGGCCTAGATGCTTTCAATCTCCCTCTTTTTGGTGATTGATGACAACACTAAGATTCAAAAGATTTGAGTGGAGGTTTTCGAGCATGCTTGGTTCACATAAGCAAAAAGGCAGTTAGCACAAAGGGTTAGGAATTGCTTATGTGCCCCGAGCCAAAAGAGTGTACTCATAAGATAAGACAAAAAGCGTTAATACACAAAAGATATAGCTCATAAGAAATCGGAGTAAGGCACGGAAGCATAACCTTAGAGCTATAACTAAAATGGTGACATTAATTAACACTGTGACTGGATAACACATTAAGACTCGAAGTTTACCACTCGACGACAAGTCACACGAAGGCAATTACTAAAAAGTAAACATGATGTATGAATGTAGCACACAAAGAACGAAAACCCTATAACAAAACTCCCCCTGAAACGACTCTCTCTCCCCCTTTGGCATCAAGCGCCAAAAACTAATCTAATGATCTGACGGGGGGACAGACGGAGTCGTGTCGGGTGCTGAGGTGCGCGGAGTAATCATGAAGTGTAGCGAATCACCCTCGGAATCTGAGCTATCTGGCTGACCCTCTGAAGAAGCACGTGGCTGTGAAGCGGTCTGGGTCTGAGCAGGAACAGGTACTGACGTAGTAGCAACGAGAGGATCCGTCTGAGTGACCTGAGCCTGTAGTGAGCCAATAGCAGGGGGATCTGTCGAGGCAACTGAAGAAGGGATAGTCTCTGTAGTCCCGGTCCCTGTCACTGGAGGAATAGCTGCCTCGGGAGCTGACAACCCTGAAGAAGTTTGAAATGTAGTAGTGTGCGAGGGTGTCGGCTGACCAGTCAACTCGCTGTAGGTAGCACTGAAATCACCGAGTGGTGTGCCTGTCAGGAGGTGCGGGCGAGGCTGGTCTGACGGTGTAAACCCCGTATGAATAGGAGTGAAGCTCGGGGACTGGAAAGACTGGGGAACCTGCTGCTGTGGAGATGTGAACTGAAAGCTCGGCTGTCCCTGACTCGACGGACCACTGGACTGTAAGGCATGAGTCATGACAAAAGCAGGCGAAGGAACCCCGACAGTGACAAGGTGGCGCAGGAGATCCAAGTACTGCTGCTGACTAGCTACACTCTGACGCTGAATCTCGTACTGCTGTCTCTGCATCTCAACCTGCTGCCTCTGAATCTCAAGCTGCTGACGCTGAAACTCGTCCTGGCGTGCCTGCATCTGTGCAAGTGCTGCAGCTGTGTCCTGTGCCTGTCGCTGAATCTGCTGCTGTTGCTGCTCCTGAGCCTGGGTCAGCCTCTCAAGTATAGCCACCATGGCCGTCTCTGAGCGGGAGGCTAAGCCAGAGCCACCGGCCTCGTGGTCGTGAGACCGAGGAGACCGGTACCTGGGAATGGGCTGGTAGTCCTCATCGGTGCTGTCAGAAGTCGCATCCTCAGGTATATCAGCAGTCTAAGCGTCAAGGTCCGTAAGCTCTGCCTCAGCAAGCTCGTCCACTGTAGCGTCCTGCTCAACTGCTGTCTCAGGAACCTCTGGTCGCTCACGCTGTCCTGGCACTGGGGCCTGATCTCTGGTGACTGAGGCCCAAAGCTGACGGATATCGTACTCAGGGAAGGCAGTGGTAGTGTCTGATATCTCCGCCCTGATCTCTGGTGGCATCTGAATAGAAGATCTAATAATAAAGCAGATCCAGTGTGCATAGGGAAGCTGACGATTTCCCTTGAAGCCCTCAGCTATGGTGTCCTCCATCTCACTAAGTATAAGATCACAAATATCAAACTGTGTCTGTGAGAGGAGGTGGTGAACAACCCATAGCTGCATACGCGTCAGTCCCTCTCTGTAGCCAAGTCTGGGAAGAAGAGTGCGTCTGATAATAGCATCCAAAACTCTGGCAAGTGGTGTCAGGCTGGCAGGCGTACGACGAGACCCTTCGCCAAAAGGCTCACGAAAGCAGGGTCGAACTAAGTCTGTAGGTGGCACTGCTCCGCCGTGAGGGCGTCTGGGTGGAGGAGTCTGACCATAACACAACTGATGGATCCTCGTGTCAGAAGCTGGGAGTCTGAGGATCTCTCTCGCTCTGGAGCTGTAAAGTCTGTGATCGCGACCTCTGAAAGCAAAGTGAATAAACTCATGGGCAGGATCAATCCAAAGTGAGGCATAAAACTCTCTGACCCATGTGCCGCAGTATGCACCTGTCCGTCCAAGAAGATCTGACAAGCCAGGTAGATAGGACAGGTGCGGACGAAGCTGCTCTCCCACAACCTCAACCAATGCCTCAAGCCGACATACCCTTTGTGGTCTGAAAGCAATACCACTGTCAACTAGAGCCCTATAAAAATCCTCCTGAAGTGGGGTATAGAAACCCTCTGAAGCTCTGTGATCCCTGACAGGTGGAAACCATCGGCTGACCTCCACGAACCTCAACCCCTGCACTTGACGTGCTGTAGCACCCCTCAGGTCAAAGTGCTCGACCGGGGGTGAACCTCTAGCTCTGGGAGGAGGACATGCTCCACGACGCTGGCCCTCTGGCCTAGGAGTCACCTGAGTACGAGCTCGTGTGGAGCGGCGACGTGGTGGAGACTGAGCTGGCTGCTCCTCTGTATCCTCTATAGCCTCTGGAGCCTCTGTAGGCTCTGTAGGTGGATCAACTGACATCTGCTCTGTAACTCCAGTATCCTCGGTACCCTCAGTGGCCTCAGTGCCGAGCTGTCGACCTTCAAGGTGAAAGCGACGCTCGCCTATGCGTATGCCACTGCTCCTGCCACCTCTCTCTGCCTGCTCTGCTGCATCTGCCATGGCCTGAGCAATCTCTGCCTTTGTAAGCGTCTTCTTCTTCTTTCTGGCCATAATCTTGATGCGCTTTCCACGCGCAATCTCAGCACGACGAGGAGTACTGTCGTCCCCGTCACCAGGAGCACCACCGGCGTTCTTGCAACGCACCATGCTGACAAACTGACTGAGAACCTCTGTAAGATGGTGAACTGTCACTCGAGAGGCTTGGCCTCAATCCGTATCCGCAGGCTTGGCCTCGGATTCAGTAAACAGATCTGACCCTAACACACGACTGACTCGCTGTAACGACGGAATAGAGAGATCTACTATAAGCACATATATATCTGAAAGGTACGAAACCCTAGGGATAGCAAGCATATGAGATGCGAAGTGAATCGAGACGCGAAACTACCTTGGATTGACGAGACGACGGTGACAAGATGAGGTGACCTAGATCGCGAGGTTCCCCGAATTCGACGAACGAGCTCTGAAAGGACCGAGTCGAGATAATCAACAGAATATTACGGACAAGGTTAGCCCTAACGACGAAATTGAATGAAATTGAGCGAGATCGAACAAGTTCGTCACCTCGAGCTAGGGTTAGGGCAAACCCTAGAGAAGAGCACGGTCGAAGAAGATGGGTTGGCACGGGGGGAGTTGCGGCTGCTGCTGGCGAGACCCACGGCGGTGGAGGACCGGCTAACCGGCGGCGAGGAGGAGCGGGCGGTAGCGGCGGCTGGCGCGGGTGCGGCAGCGGGCAGCGCGAGAGCGGCTAGCTCGCGCGGGCAAGCTAGGCGAGGAGGCGCGCGACTGGGGCTCGAGCGAGGACGAGGAGGCGAGCAGGACGGCAATGGCGCGGTGGAAGTCGGTGAAACGGGTTCGCGGCGGCGGAATCGCGTACGGGTGAAAAAACAAGGCTGAGAACGAACGGTTTTATGAAGGACTTAGATCCGCTCGACGCGCGATGACCGGACGCGGTGGTCGTTATGACCGGACGCGGTGGTGCAGCGTCCGGTCACACTCCAGTAAGCTCCTGGAGTGACCGGACGCGTCCGGTGAGGACTGACCGGACGCGGTCAAAGTCCGGTCGTGGGGAACTCAGGAAATCATCGCAAATGACCGGACGCGGTGGTGGTAACCGGGACCGGACGCGGTGGTCAACACAGGCGCGTCCGGTGCAGCGTCCGGTCACTAGGTCTGGAGTTGGTCTTCTGGATGACCGGACGCGCTGGTGGACGCCGGGACCGGACGCGGTGGTGAAGCATCACTGCGTCCGGTGCAGCGTCCGGTCCAGCGTCCGGTCGCTGTTCTTCGCCCTTCTTCGTTCCAAACTCCGACGCGACTTCTCCCAAACAAGTTCCAATTCAAAGAGACACAAATAAACACCAATTGAAACCTGATATGAGTGACCTCACTCAAACCCTCAAATTTTTCAAAATAGTTTGCCTTAGACTAGTATTATTTTTAAGAAAATAGGCAATAAACACCCGAGGAGCAACGTATGGCCATGCAATAGAGTTTTTGGACCTTTAGGAGCGTCAAAATGCTCTCTCTATCCATGGACGAACACAGAGGTTGCTCAAAGCTAAACCGAAAAGAAACGACAAACAAACAACCATGCATATGCAATGCAATACACGAAAGTAAAGCTAGGTTGCTTGTCAAGTTTGATCCACGGTTAGGCTTCTTCACTCCTCCAAAGGAGGGTTATCGTAACCGTATTAGCCAAGCCCTAAATGCGTTGCGATAAAATAAACATGACATATAATACAATGCAATGCAAGGGACAACACACGCTCATTTTTTAAAGTTGCTTGAATCAAGCACATTGAGTTCACTTCTTAGCCTACAAAAAGTGGCCTCATCCAAAGGTTTAGTGAAGATATCCGCTAATTGATTTTCACTTCTTACACCTTCTAGTGATATGTCATTTTTAGCAACGTGATCTCTTAGAAAGTGATGGCGGATATCAATGTGCTTGGTGCGAGAGTGTTGTACCGGATTGTTAGCAATTTTAACGGCACTTTCATTACCACATAAAAGTGGCACCTTTTCAAGAACAATTCCATAGTCTAGGAGGGTTTGTTTCATATATAAGATTTGTGCACAACAAGCCCTCGCGACAATGTATTCCGCCTCGGCGGTGGACAAAGCCACACTATTTTGCTTTTTAGATGACCAAGATACTAAGGATCTCCCAAGCAAATGGCACCCTCCGGATGTGCTTTTTCTATCAATTTTACAACCGGCATAATCCGAATCGGAATAGCCAACTAGTTGGAATCTAGCTCCTTTGGGATACCAAAGACCAATGCTTGGGGTGTGCTTAAGATATCTTAGGATTCTTTTTATGGCACTTAAGTGAGGTTCTTTAGGGCACGCTTGGAAGCGAGCACACATGCACACACTAAACATGATATCGGGCCTAGATGCGGTAAGGTATAACAAGCTACCAATCATAGAACGGTAGAGAGTTTGATCAACCGGTTTACCTCCCTCATCTAGGTCGAGATGTCCATTTGATGGCATTGGTGTCTTGATTGGTTTGCATTCTTCCATCTTGAATCTTTTGAGAAGATCCTTGGTATATTTTTCTTGAGAGATGAAAATCTCTTCTCTCATTTGCTTGACTTGAAAACCAAGGAAGAATGTGAGCTCACCAATCATTGACATCTCGAACTCCTTCGACATCAATTCACCAAATTCCTTGCAATAATCTTCATTTGTTGACCCGAAGATGATATCATCAACATACACTTGACAAATGAAGATCTCCCCATTAAGCTTCTTGGTGAATAGTGTGGTGTCGACCTTCCCAATGGTGAAGCCCTTCTCAATGAGGAAGTCTCGAAGGCGCTCATACCACGCTCTAGGGGCTTGCTTGAGCCCATATAGCGCCTTGGACAACCTATAAACATGATTAGGATATCTAAGGTCTTCAAACACGGGAGGTTGATTAACATAGACTAGTTCATTTATAAAGCCATTTAAGAATGCACTTTTCACATCCATTTGATATAATTTCATATCATGATGTGATGCATATGCAAGGAGGATACGAATGGCTTCAAGTCTTGCAACGGGTGCAAAGGTCTCTCCAAAATCAAGGCCTTCAACTTGAGAGAACCCCTTTGCAACTAGTCTTGCCTTGTTCCTTACTACTATGCCTTGGTCATCTTGCTTGTTTTGGAACACCCACTTGGTTCCAATGACTCTTGCACCTTTAGGATGCTCTTCAAGTGTCCATACTTGATTGCGGGTGAAATTGTTCAATTCTTCATGCATGGCATTCACCCAATCCGGATCTTGAAGAGCTTCTTCTACATTCTTAGGTTCAACACAAGAGACAAAAGAGTGATGTTCAACAAAAGAAGCAAGCTTTTAAGATCGAGTCATCACTCCCTTAGTAGGACTCCCTATGATGAGTTCTTGTGGATGTGCTTGAAGTAGAGGTGAATTTCTTCTATCAACCACTTGAGGAGGTGGATGGGGAGCATCAACATCTTGAGCTTGTGCCTCGGCTTGTTCATGAGAGATATAAGTGTCTTCATTTTCAACTCTCTCATTCTTGTCATCATCTTGAGGCACACGTGATGAAGATGGTGGATCAATGATTTGTACATCGTCTTCATTATCTTTTGGCTTGATTGTAAGGTCCAAAAAGGCTAGAGGGGGGGTGAATAGCCTAATTAAAACTTCTACAAGAATTACTTAACCACAAGTTAGTACAAAAGGTGGCGGAGCAAAATGCACTAGCTCTAACTAATTAAGCAAGCCACCTACACAAGTCTAGTACAAGGCTATCCACTAAACACAACAACAACAACAAGCTCGATACAAGATGTAATACGAGAGAAGAGCTTCGAGTGATTATACCGCCGTGTAGAGATGAGAAGTACCAATCAATCAATCACACAAGAGAAATCCTCGGGAAGAGAATGACACAAGAATTTATCCTGAGGTTCACTTGCTTCCCGGCAAGCTACTCCTCGTTGTGGCGATACACCCACTTGTCGGTTCGCGAGCTAATCGACTATCAAGAGTCGAGCCCTCGGCGGGCACCGCACAACCGCACACAAGATGGGGATCCTCTAAGCCACGAGCTCCACTAGAGTATCCAATTTGCGAACTCCCACGGGGAAGGATCAAGAACCCCTTACAACACTTGGTGAGGGCTCCAACAATCTCCAATTGCGAGCTCAATCACCTCCGCTGCTCCAAGCCGTCTACCGTGTCGGGAAACACGGAAGAGTAACAAGAAATCCGCAGCAACTCGAAGATCAAGTGCCTCTAGAATGCAACTCTCAAGCAATGCACTTGAATCTCACTCAATCTCACTCAAGATGTGCAACTATGCAAAGAGATGAGTGGAGGGGTTGTTCTCTAGCTCAAAGGATGTCTCTAGGTCTCAAAATGTGCAAGAGTTGCCCTCAAACCCCGGCCACCATCTATTTATAACGAAGGGGTACGCACCGGTCAGGGTGACCGGACGCTCCGGTCAGGGTGACCGGACGCGTCCGGTCACTACGCGACAGACGTGAACAGTGCGCGTCAGAACTAGCCGTTGCCCTGACCGGACGCGCTCCTTCGATCGACCGGACGCGACAGTGCCAGCGTCCGGTCGCGTTCCAGTAAGCACCCGACGCGACCGGACGCGTCCGGTCGCACGTGACCGGACGCGCCAGCCGCGTCCGATCGCGCTTCGCTGCGCTCGGCCTCTCTGGACGCATGACCGGACGCTCCGGTCCTGTGAGGCACCGGACGCGCCGGTCACACGCTTAACTTTTTACGCCCAGTTGAACTGACCGGACGCGCTGGTCAGGCCAGGCCCGCGTCCGGTCACAAACCCTAGCGCACCGAGCCGCGTTGAACTGACCGGACGCGTCCGGTCAAACCGAGACCGCGTCCGGTGCAGCGTCCGGTCAACGCAGTGACCTCCGTTCGCCTCCGTTTCTTTTCCGACTTCCGGCGCAATAGAAAATAGGCATTTCACTTCTCCAAAAAGCGCCGAATCCCGCCTCGCAAGCTCGGCGGGAGGGAGAGAGAAACCCAAACCCCTCTCCACCGTTTAAACTCCACCGCCTTCGCAAAAGTGCTAACACCACCAAGTGTACACCACCATGTGCATGTGTGTCAGCATTTCACAAACATTTTCCAAGGCGTTATGTTAGCTCTTTTACTAGATCCTAAATGCATATGCTCAAGACATTGATCTAGTGGCACTTGATTCCCGAGCTAACTGTGATTGCCCCTCTTGATAGTCGGCTATGTATCCTAAACCCGGTCAATCACTTCTCTACTCAACTTAGACCGGCAAAAGGAAAACCCTATAGTTATACCTTTGCCTTGCGCTCTTAGATCCTTCTCCTCCACTTGATCATCACGTCCTTCATTTTATGAGCATCTCCACCATGACCATCATTTCATGTCCATGCACCATTTCTTTGTGATCTTGTGGCCACCACTCCTTGCCACGTACACCTTCATCACATGTGTTGCTTATGCCTGACTCAAAACACTTAACACATGGCATTAGCAACTTGGTGTCATTAATTACCAAAACCAAACTTGGGCTTTCAATCTCCCCCTTTTTGGTAATTGATGACAACCATCACAAAGATATGAAATGAAGTCAATTTTCAATTTTGATAGTATTAGCTCTCCCTACATATGTGTTTTCATGAGTTTGGTTCAATTGTGCACATATGTATGGATTAGAATTTTGGGAGAGTTACTACTATCTAATTGATGCTAAGGTATATAGAATGGACCTTTGAAGCGTGATACCAATCGGAGTTGCCTTTATATACCATCCTTAGCATCGATGTAGCTAGACACCACTTGTAATACATCACTTGTAAAGATCACAAACACTAAAGTACCCCGTGAGATCAACAATATAAGCAAAAGGTGTCTAGATACCACTTGTAAAGCTACTATCAATAAATCATCATTCAAGTTCTATTTCTAGCATACACCATACAAACATGAATATGAATTTAAGCTTTGCAATGCAACAATTCATCATGTTAATGCGCATACAAATGCAACAAATAATTCATGAGCTTGCTCCCCCTACTTGTGTGCTCAATTTTAATTGATCCCTTTTCAATGTCATTCTCTCCCCCTTTGCAACTTAGCTAATTGATCCCTTTTCAATGTCATTCTCTCCCCCTTTGCAACTTAACTTTTTATCTTTGTGACTTTTCTATCTTTGTGACTTTTCTCTCCCCCTTTGTCATTCTCTCCCCCTTTGCAACTTAACTAATTGATCCCTTTTCAATGTCATTCTCTCCCCCTTTGCAACTTAACTTTTTATCTTTGTGACTTTTCTATCTTTGTGACTTTTCTCTCCCCCTTTGTCAACAATCACCAAAAAGGTGCCAATTTTAGTGAGAGTTAAGTCAATTAATATGAGGGAGTCCAAATTATGGTTCAATCTAGATCACTTGCCTAGAATATGTAATTCGGTTTGATCCAAGGACAAGCTTCTTCACACCTCATAAAGTATAAGGGTTATCTTGACCATGTTGAATTACACATCATGAGCTCATTTTCTAGATTCAACACTAGGTTTGCAAGCCCACAAACATGTCATATGCTACCACTAGATCAATCAAAACATAGAAGCAATAGTGGTACCATATATACATCAAAATCATTTGATTTTCATGAATGAGCCTATTTTTCATGCAAATATGTCTATATGTTCTAAACATGTCCTTAGCAAAGTATGGATGATATGCCAAACAACTTTACCTTGCTATGTCGGAGGAGAGGCATGTCATATAAGAATGTGGGGGTGCACTCATCTCAAGTTGGAGAAGTCAAGTATGTTCAATTCATTCTTCAACTTGTAAAATCTTTTCTCATCAAGTGGCTTTGTGAATATGTCGGCTAGTTGATCTTCGGTGCCAATGCTTTTAATGCTAATATCACCCTTTTGTTGACGGTCTCTTATGAAGTGATGCCTTATGTCAATGTGCTTCGTTCTTGAATGTTGAACCGGATTTTGTGTCATCTTGATTGCACTTTCATTGTCACAAAACAACGGAACATTCTTGAACTTGATTCCAAAATCATTCAAAGTGGCCTTCATCCAAAGCAATTGTGCACAACAACTACCGGCACTAATATATTCGGCCTCGGCGGTAGATAGTGCAACACTATTTTGTTTCTTTGATGACCATGAAACAAGAGACCTTCCAAGTAATTGACAAGTGCCACTTGTGCTCATTCTATCAATCTTGCATCCACCATAGTCGGAGTCCGAATATCCAATCAACTCAAAATTTGACCCCTTTGGAAACCATAATCCAACATCATGAGTGCCCTTAAGATATCTCAATATCCTCTTGGTTGCTTTCAAGTGACTTTCTCTAGGTGAAGCTTGATATCTTGCACACTTGCACACACTAAACATCACATCCGGCCTCGAAGCGGTGACATAGAGCAAACTTCCAATCATAGACCGGTATCGCTTTTGATCTACCATGTTGCCACTAGCATCAACACCCAATTGATCATTAGTGCCCATTGGTGTACTCATTGGCTTAGCATCATGCAATCCAAACTTCTTGATCATGTCCTTGATGTACTTCCCTTGACTTACAAAAGTGCCATTCTTCATTTGCTTGATTTGAAGTCCAAGAAAGTAACTAAGCTCTCCAATCATAGACATCTCAAACTCTTTTGCCATCATATTTCCAAATTCTTCACAAAAGTCTTGGTTAGTTGATCCAAAGATAATGTCATCCACATAGATTTACAACACAAACAAGTCATTTCCAATTTTCTTGGTGAAGAGAGTGGTATCAACCTTTCCCATCTTGAACCCTTTAGAGAGAAGAAAGTCCCTCAACCTCTCATACCATGCTCTAGGTGCTTGCTTCAAACCATACAATGTCTTCTTTAGCTTGAAAACATGGTTGGGCTTCTTGTCATCTTCAAAACCGGGAGGTTGCTCAACATAAACTTCTTCATTGATGTAGCCATTGAGAAATGCACTTTTGACATCCATTTGATAGAGCTTGATGTTGTGTGCACAAGCATATGCTAATAAGATTCTAATAGCCTCCAATCTTGCAACCGGTGCATATGTCTCTCCAAAGTCAAGACCCTCAACTTGAGTGTATCCTTGCGCTACTAATCTTGCTTTGTTCCTTATAACCATGCCATCTTGATCTTGCTTGTTTCTAAAGACCCACTTAGTACCAATCACATTGTAGTTCTTTGGCCTTTCAACAAGTTTCCAAACTTGATTTCTAGTGAAGTTGTTTAGTTCTTCATGCATGGCATTTACCCAATCGGAATCCTTCAATGCATCTTCTATCTTCTTTGGTTCTTCAAGTGACACAAATGAGTAGTGCTCACAAAAAGTGCTAGCCTTGATCTAGTTTGAACACCACTTTGAATTCCACCAATGATTTGGTCTAATGGATGATCTCTTGCAATACTAGTAGGTTGGAGTATTGGAAGTTGATTGCTTCCACTTGTTTGACCTTGAATTTGAGCTTCATCATGAGTACCACTAGAGCTTGCTTGATTTGTATCAATTTGCACATTTTGGTTGATCACATGAATATCATCATCATCAACTTGCCTTGGCCTAACATCAGCAATGTCCATGTTCTTCATGGCATTTGACAATTGATCTCCTCTCATATCATCAAGGTTTTGAGCTTCATTTTGAGATCCTTGGGTTTCATCAAACTCCACATCATGAACTTCTTCCAAGGTGCCATTTGTGAGATTCCACACTCTATATGCTTTGCTTGTGGTAGAATAACCAAGTAAGAACCCTTCATCACATTTCTTTTCAAACTTGCTCAATCTAGTGCCTTTCTTGAGAATATAGCATTTGCAACCAAACACTCTAAAATATGCAATGTTGGGCTTTCTTCCATTCAATAGCTCATATGGTGTCTTCCCAAGCTTCCCATGGCAATAGAGACGGTTGCTACAATAGCAAGCCGTGTTGATAGCTTCACTCCAAAATGAATGACTCACATTGTATTCACTAAGCATTGATCTAGCCATGTCAATCAAAGTTCTATTCTTTCTTTCAACTACACCATTGGATTGAGGAGTGTATGTTGGTGAAAATTGATGTCCAATACCAAGGTCATCACACAAATCTTCAATTCTTGTGTTTTTGAACTCACTACCATTGTCACTTCTAATCTTCTTGATGGTAGTCTCAAACTCATTTTGCATTCTCTTGACAAAAGATTTGAATAGATCATGTACATCACTCTTGTCATAAAGAAAGAACACCCAAGTGTATCTAGTATAGTCATCCACTATCACAAAACCATATTTGTTGCCACCAATGCTAGTGTATGTTGTTGGCCCAAACAAGTCCATGTGTAATAGCTCAAATGCCTTTGATGTGCTCATTTCACTCTTACTAGGATGTGTATTTCCAACTTGTTTGCCGGCTTGACAAGCACTACAAGGTTTATCCTTCTCAAAGGTGACATCCTTCAAGCCTCTAACTAAGTCATGCCTCAAAAGTTTGTTCAATTGTTTCATTCCAACATGACCAAGCCTTCTATGCCATAACCAACCCATACTAGATTTGCTAAGCAAGCATGATGTCAATTGTGTCTCACTATCATTGAAGTCAACCAAGTACAAGCTACCATGTCTAAATCCTTTGAATATCAAATTTGATCCATCAACACTTATGACTTCAACATCATCACTACCAAATATGCACTTGAAGCCAAGATCACAAAGTTGTGCCACCGACAAAAGATTGAAATCCAAGCTCTCAACTAGCAACACATTAGATATGCTCATGTCATTTGAGATAGCAATTTTACCAAGCCCCTTGACCTTGCCTTTCTTGTTGTTGCCGAAAGTGATAGCATCAAAACCACCATTTTGACTTGTATCAATAGATTTGAACATACAAGAATCCCCGGTCATATGTTGAGTGCACCCACTATCAAGCACCCAATGCCTTCCTCTGGCTTTGTAATTGACCTACAAGATAAGATCAATTCCTTTTAGGTACCCAAACTTGTTTGGGTCCTCCAAGGTTAGTGACCAAGCTCTTTGGTACCCAAATGGCTTTCTTCTTTGAGCCCATCCATGGTGCACCAATGAACTTAGCATGAACACCATTTGTACCCTTGGTAAGTATATAGAAAGAATCAAACTTAATTGAGGATACATTAGCATTGGATTTCTTGTTCATGCAATGTCGCTCTATGTGACCAACTTGCTTGCAACTTTTGCAATAGCTACCATTGTTCTTCACAAAACGAGTCTTGTGAGGAGCAAAAGCGGCCTTGCCTTTCTTGGGGTTATAGCCCAATCCCTCTTTGTAGAGAGAAGCTCTTTGGCTACCCAAGCACATAAGCAAGCGGTCCTCACCACCATAAGCTTTGGCTAAGGTGTGATTGAGCTCTTTTACCTCCTTCTTGAGATTTTCATTCTCAACTATTAGTGTGGAGTCACAAGTGAAACCATCACTACTAGATGAGGATGATGTAGATGCGCTACATGAAGGGTTAGTGGGAGCAACAACAATAGGCTTATGATAAGATTCATCAATTATATCACATGATATGCCTATGTTGCAAGTTTTAGCTTTCTCAACATTAGTTGGCATGTTTTCACATTTTTCAACTAGAGAGGAATGAGCTTCTTCAAGCTTAGTGTGAGACTTTTGAAGCTCCTTATGGTCTACCTTTAGACTCTCATAAGATGCCCTAAGCTCATCAAGTTCTTGCATAAGGTTTTTCTTTTCCTTAAGCAAGCACTTGCACTCCTTTCTAGATTCTTTAAAATGTTGAGTGCAATCTTCTAGCATAGTGATTAGTTCATCTTTAGTGAAATCTTCTTCATCACTATCACTATCACTATCATGATCACTCTCATCATCGGATGATACCTTAGCGGTCTTAGCCATGAAGCACGATGGAGTGTCGAAGAGGGAGACCTTCTCTTGAATAGCAATGCTAGCATGTCCCCTCTTCTTGCTCTTGTTGTCATCCTCATCATCACTTGAGGAATCATCACTATCCCATGTAGCAACATGAGAATCATTCTTCTTCTTATGAGAGCTCTCCTTCTTTTCTTGCTTCTTCTTTTGCTTCTTCCTTTCCTTCTTGATAGCATCTTCATCATCACTATCATAAGGACACTTTGCAATGAGATGGTCCTTGCTATGGCATCTAAAGCATCTCATGGTATGCTCATTCTTCTTGGATGAGTTCTTTCTTCTTCTTGCACGAAAGCCTTTCTTCTTCATGAACTTGCCAAATTGCTTGACAAAGAGAGCCATCTTCTCATCAATGTCATCACTATCGCAAGAGCTTGAGTCTTCATCACTTGATGATTCAATCTTGGATTTGCCCTTGGATGTGGTGGCTTTGAATGCCACACTCCTCTTCTTCTCATCATCCTTCTTCTCATTTTCCTTCTTCTTCTTGACCAACTCATCCTTCTCATCATCTTCTCTATATGAGTCATCGGTCATTACTTCTTGAAATATTTGTTGAGGTGTTGAATCCTTCAATGTAGTCCTCACTAGCACGGTGATCAATGTATCAAACCTCTTGGGCAAGCTTCTTAAGAACTTCATAGAGAATTGGTTGTCCTTGACTTCCTCACCAAGTGCCTTGAGCTCATTTACAATCACTTGCAACCTATGAAACATCTCCGGCACACTCTCATCTTCTTGCATCTTGAAGCTAGAGAACTTTTCTTGCAAGATATATGCTTTGGCGGTCTTTGTGCCTTCGGTGCCCTCAAATGTTTCTTCTAGTTTGGCCCAAGCATCATGTGCAACTTCTATGTTCTTCACTTGCTCAAATGTCTTGTCATCTAGTGCCTCATGAAGAGCACTAATGGTAATGTCATTGCATTGGAGCTTCTTTTCTTCCACCGGTGTAGGTGCTTCCGGATTAGCAACCTCAAATTTTGTTTCGGTGACCTTCCACACTTCTCTATTGATTGACTTGAGGTGTGCGGTCATCTTAACTTTCCAATATGCATAATTTGTGCCATCAAAGTGAGGTGCCTTCTTGGTGTTGTTGATGTGCAAACTCAATTGAGCCATTTCTTCACCGGAGGTTGTTAAGCCTTAATCAAACGGTGCCTCGGCTCCGATACCACTTGTAAGGTCCAAAAAGGCTAGAGGGGGGGTGAATAGCCTAATTAAAACTTCTACAAAAATTACTTAACCACAAGTTAGTACAAAAGGTGACGGAGCAAAATGCACTAGCTCTAACTAATTAAGCAAGCCACCTACACAAGTCTAGTACAAGGCTATCCACTAAACACAACAACAACAACAAGCTAGATACAAGATGTAATACGAGAGAAGAGCTTCGAGTGATTATACCGCCGTGTAGAGATGAGAAGTACCAATCAATCAATCACACAAGAGAAATCCTCGGGAAGAGAATGACACAAGAATTTATCCCGAGGTTCACTTGCTTCCCGGCAAGCTACTCCTCGTTGTGGCGATTCACCCACTTGTCGGTTCGCGAGCTAATCGACTATCAAGAGTCGAGCCCTCGGCGGGCACCGCACAACCACACACAAGATGGGGATCCTCTAAGCCACGAGCTCCACTAGAGTATCCAATTTGCGAACTCCCGCGGGGAAGGATCAAGAACCCCTTACAACACTTGGTGAGGGCTCCAACAATCTCCAATTGCGAGCTCAATCACCTCCGCTGCTCCAAGCCGTCTACCGTGTCGAGAAACACGGAAGAGTAACAAGAAATCCGCAGCAACTCGAAGATCAAGTGCCTCTAGAATGCAACTCTCAAGCAATGCACTTGAATCTCACTCAATCTCACTCAAGATGTGCAACTATGCAAAGAGATGAGTGGAGGGGTTGTTCTCTAGCTCAAAGGATGTCTCTAGGTCTCAAAATGTGCAAGAGTTGCCCTCAAACCCCGGCCACCATCTATTTATAACGAAGGGGTACGCAGCTAGCCGTTACGAACGATGTTGATATTTGGTAACGCAATTAGAAAATAGGATCCGCAAGCGCACGGATATCGGTGAGCACTTCACCCGAGATGTTATCCTGGGTATCATATTTATATTTTTACCTTTAGGAGAAAGAGTGCATCTGACTAACCAAATCTATTACTACTAACCTTTAGGCTACAACCACTATGATTCGATGTGAGTGATGTATAGAGAAGACTACAACCGCACTCTTCTTCTAACCTTGGTAAGGATGATCTACTGTTCTATTGGGGAGGTTTACGGAATCTAGACACCACAAAGGATGTTCAACCCGCACCTATAAACCCTATCGAACTTGCTAACGGGATATGGAATATAAAGGTAACTCGGAATTGTCACGTTCCTCGCTACTACCACGGTCCGGCTAGACGAGGGGATATCTATGAGTATCCTAGCTTAAACACCATGTTTACGCTAGAGATGATTACTCTAAACTCTACGCGAAGAGATCAAAGTAAACTCATAAACCAAAGAATAATAAAACAAAGAACTTACTAGAATTTAGAAGTCGAAATACTGAAGAATCCTGAGAACAAGCCTCGGGTTAGAAGAACTTGCTCCCGCAGGTACAACCTCAGAGTAGACACCGACAGGTCGGCTTCCTCCGATCTACACCTCCACTCTATCTCTCTCAATCTAGTAGAACTAATTCTACTTTCACATTGGATGCTAAGCCCTAAGAGGTGGGAACCCTAGAGGGAACCTCTCTCTCTAAACCCTAACTAGAGATATGCAACTGAATAATGAATTGGGGTCTTCTCCACCAGGGGTCAGGGGCCTTGCTTATATAGCCCTTTTGGATGAATCTGGACCGTCGGATCAAACCGACCTTCATCCTATGGTTTTCCTTGATCCTCAAAGGCGGTGGAGCATAATCCGCGAGACTCGACCTGATTGGTCCCGGGGGCAGGGCGGGCGCCCTAGGGCACAGGGCGGGCGCCCTGTGTCCTGGCCCGTTACGGCTCCCGTTCGTTCCCGTGGCTTCTGGAATCTTCTAGATGTAAGATAATTACGTGTTCGGTTAATATCCCGTCATTAATCCGACATGTGGGCCTTTCTTCCGTATTAAATAGATAAACAGCAAAACTCGTGGAATTCTGTTAGATCAAACCCTAATTCTAGGTGTTGCTTGCATATAGGTCCTTTTCTTTATTTATTTGATGGTTATAATTGATACTTAAGAACCGTCAACAAACACCCCCATACTTAGGCTTTTACTCGTCCTCGAGAAAAGGTTGGTTAATAAAACATCTCGGGTTGAAACATTCTTTCATACCTGCAGGGTGTTGTAAAAATCCACTGTGCACTTATAGTCAGGGAAATATATGGTCAGAGTAAAGAGCCTTTCTTCTTCTTAATCCCTATCACTTGGAGTTTTTACATATTTTTGAAAAGAAAAACTTAGCATACCTTTATCCTCATAGGTGCTCTCAGAGTCACTCATTATCTTTTATATTTCTCTCTGAGGCTGTTTTGATTTTGCAAAAATAATTCTTTAAGCATACATACCTTGCATTTATTGTATGGTCAAAACCGAATCCGAGGAGAAGAATGTCATACTCTTAGATCAAAGATTTTGAAAATTAAAAACTTGTCACTCTTACTGGCATATTGCTTATTAGAGGGACCATGGGCTATCATTTTCTTTCCATCATATTTTTATCATATCTCATTTTTTTTCATTTTGGGTGGATACCGAGGTACCCCTAATTCTACTGCCGGACACTTGTCCATTTTTTTCCACGAGGTTATCGAGCACTTGCTCCTTTTTTATTTCCTCGATATATTTATAATTTTGCATAGCCTATGCCTCTAACGCAATAATACTTCGGAAGAGTGAATCTTTCTGAATAAAAATGTCTTGATCTTAGGAGTATGATAAATCTCTCAACAAGGGTCTAACTTGTTTTGAACAAACTCAATACAAAGCAGATAGCTTTAATTAATATTTTCATGTTTAGCAGGCATATAAAACTTGAGGATGGTAGCTATAATTTTGAGATTTTTTTAAAACAAATTCTCCAAGCAATAAAGATACTAAGAATAAGGTATTCATACCCTTACCATCTCTTATTCCACAATGACTTTTAGCAACACAGGGTTTTGAAATAATTTTAATAATTGCAGGTTTCCAGGAAATATCACAGAGTGAGATTGATCATGATTATAAGCATTTTTATCCTTTTAATTTATCATGTTTAGAGAGATAAAATTCTGCACAAACTAAGGTGAGTGTGTAAGTGTGTAATAAAAGTGTGCAGAGTGTGTACCTGGTTCATGGAGTGGTGCGATCGAAGTGTGTGTGACATGTCAGGGAATCTCCCCCATACTTGTTTTCTGCTTTCTTGCACAAAAGTAAAGTAGAGACACACAAGACATACTAATAATAATCTTTATTAATCTTGAGGCATTTATTACAACCGAATAATAATAATAACCGAATATAATAGATCTAAACTGATTATAAGCGAACCTAATCGAATCTAATAATAACTAAGACATATATAGCCCCAAGATCTAATCTAGATAGCTCAGCGACGCTCACGCCTCCTAAGACTATGCTCTAACTCATCGATCCTCTTGTTGGTGTCGGGCTTTAATTTTTAATTGGAAGGTAAAAATTGATCACGTCTATTTCTTCTAATTCTTTATTGGGCTCTAAAAATAATTTAAGACGTTGACCATTTACCTTGAATAACGTACCTTCGTCATTTTGAAGTGTGATAGCTCCGTGGGATGATGAATGAATTACCTTGAATGGTCCTTCCCATTTGCTCCGGAGCTTTCCATGCCCGAAAAAGCTTCACCCTGGAATTAAAAAGTGATACCTTATCTCCGGGTGAGAACTCCTTCTTCTTGATCCTCTTGTCATGCCATCTCTTAACTCTTTATTTGTAGATCTTTGAATTGTGATATGCTTTCTCCCGCCATTCTTCTAACTCCGATAATTGCATTCTTCTATGTTTTCCGACGATATCTAGGTCCATATTCCATCTTTTTATGGCCCAGTGTGCCTTGAACTCAAGTTTAACAGGTAGGTGACAGGTCTTTCCGTATACCAATTGGTATGGAGACATTCCAATTGGGGTCTTGTATGCTGTCCGGTAAGCCCAGAGTGCATCGGGTAACTTGTCCTTCTATGCCGTTCCCATCTCGTTCACCGTCTTCTGAAGAATGTTCTTGATTTGCTTGTTAGAAGTCTCTGCTTGGCCACTTGTCTGAGGATGATAGGGAGTAGCGACGTTGTGACGGATTCCATGTCTTGATAGATAGTGCTCGAAGCGCTTGTCAATGAAGTGTGATCCTCCATCACTTATCACTATCCTGGGGACTCCAAATCTTGGAAATATGATTTCCTCAAACATCCTCTTCGAACTGATATTGTCGGCATGTTTGCAAGGTAGTGCCTCTACCCACTTGGAGACGTAATCAACCGCCACCAAGATGAACTCACACTTCTTAGATGGGGGAAATGGACCCATGTAGTCTATTCCCCAGACATGAAAGAGTTCAATCTGAAGGTTGTTGGTGAGTGGCATGGCATCCCTTGTATTTATGTTTCCGTGCCTTTGACATGGCCCACATCTTCTGATATATTGCTTCGTGTCATCGTACATCGTAGGCCAGTAGAATCCACATTGCCAGATCTTTGAATGTGTACGGAATGCTCCATAGTGTCCTTCGTATGGTGATGAGTGACATCTGTCGATGATCTTCAATCCTTCCTCAGTGGTCACACATCTTCTAAGTAGGCCATCAGCGCATACTCGGAAGAGGTATGGCTCATCCCATATATGTGAACGACTTTCCTGAATAAGCTTCTTCTTGTTTGCTCCGGGTGGTACATAACCTGAAACCATAAAATTAACAATATCTGCATACCAGGGGTCAGATCTGTTAATCCCGTAAAGCATGTCGTCCCGGAGTGAGTCATTAATGGGGGGTTCCTGTAGATCCTTAAAGTACATTCTAGACAAGTGATCAGCAACATAATTTTCTACTCCCTTTTTATCTTTTATTTCTAAGTCAAATTCTTGGAGTAATAAAATCCATCTGATTAAGCGAGGTTTAGCATCTTTCTTAGTGAGCAAATATTTTAGTGCAGCATGATCAGTGTAAACAATTATCTTAGCTCCAACTAAATAAGATCTAAATTTATCAATGGCAAAAACAACAGCCAGAAGCTCTTTTCCAGTGGTTGCATAATTAAGTTGAGCTCCTGTTAAAGTTTTACTTGCATAAGCAATTGCATGATGCTTTTTATCTTTAGTTTGTCCCAAAATTGCCCCCACAGCATAATCACTAGCATCACACATAATTTCAAAAGGCAACGACCAATCAGGGGGTTGAATGATTGGTGCAGAGATGAGTGCTTGCTTTAATAAATTGAAAGAATTTAGACATGCATCATCAAATTCGAAAGGAGCATCCTTGGCTAGCAAAAGAGTAAGTGGTCTCACAATAAATGAAAAGTCTTTTATAAATCTGCGATAAAAACCAGCATGGCCAAGAAAACTTCGAATTCCTTTTATATTCACAAGTGGAGGTAGTTGTTCAATTACTTCAATTTTAGCTCTATCTACCTCAATACCTCTTTCAGACACTAGGTGTCCTAGCACTATTCCTTCTCTAACCATAAAATGACATTTTTCCCAATTAAGGATTAAGTGCTTTTCTTCACATCTTTGCAAAACCTTATCTAAGTTCTCAAGACAACTATCAAAAGTTTTTCCATAAACTGAGAAATCATCCATGAAAACTTCCATAATCTCTTCAATCATATCAGAAAATATAGACATCATACATCTTTGAAAAGAAGCTGGTGCATTACATAACCCAAAAGACATTCTACGATAAGCATACGTTCCATATGGGCATGTAAAAGTGGTTTTGCTTTGATCATCAGGATGGATAGGGATCTGGTGATACCATGAATATCCATCTAGAAAACAGAAAAACGAGTGTTTTGCTAACCGCTCAAGCATCTCATCTATAAAAGGCAAAGGAAAATGATCCTTTTTCGTGGCTTTATTAAGTTTTCTATAGTCTATGCACATCCGCCACCCAGTGACGGTGCGTTGCGGAATTAACTTATTCTTATCATTAGTAACAACAGTCATGCCTCCCTTTTTAGGCACAACTTGAACAGGGCTTACCCACTCACTATGCGGCACAGGATATATAATCCCTGCATGCAGCAACTTTATAACTTCTTTTTTAACTACCTCTCTCATCGCGTTGTTAAGTCTACGTTGAGGCTCTCGAGAGGGTGTAACAGAAGGATCTGTCGGAATACGATGGGTACAAATCATAGGACTGATTCCTGTGAGATCTTGAAGTGAGTAGCCAAAAACAGAGTGGTGTTTTTCAAGAATAGTCATTAATCACAGAGTTTGCTCCTGAGTGAGTTTATTACTAACGATCACAGGAAACTCTGGATTATTGTTTAGGAAAGCATAGGTAAGACCGGGTGGTAAAGTTTTAAGCTCTATAGGAGGTCTGGGTGTTTCTGCAAACTCATCTAAAGGTTCAGGTTCAGAAGGTTCAGCTTCCTCTTCTATGAAGAAAGGGGCTTCTTCTTCTAAGTCTGATTCATTTAAAAGCTCTAGAGACGCAGCTTTTACCTCTTCCATAGGATCAAGCAAAAGATATGGCTCGGTCTTATTATTCAAGGAGTGAGTTATTGTAATTGGAAGTTTAAAATCCTTTCCCAAGGAAATGTAGAGCTTTCCAGTTTGACCTTCATAAAGGAGTCTTCTAAAAGGTTGTCCAATCAGTAGGTCGAAACCCCATATATCAAAGATATAAAAGTTCAAATGAACCATGGAGCCTTCTACCATAGAGGGTAGGACATTAATAATTCCAAGACTGGGGACTAATCGTCCCGAAGATTCCTTTATTACCTTTGTTGTGGGGGTTAAAACAAGTTTCCCAAATAAATTAAGTGCAAAAGCTTCGGACATAATATTGATCCCCACAACAGGATTATAGAGAGCGTTAAATTGATCAGAATTATAAGCACAGCGTATAGTTATAGAGGGTGTGTCCACTCGGATTACTTCAGAGGAAAGCTCTGACTCCTCTAACCATTCGCTACTCATAACCGAGATAAGCTCTCTCAATTGACGTTCACTTGGTAAACAAATGCTAAATTGGCCGTTTTGGGGTCGGTCTATAGAATGGTAGTTTGAAATGTTTCCAAAATCGGCAAAGAGATCGGATTCTATGTCTAGCATGAAATCAGATGGTAGAATTTCTTCCTTTTGTGGCTCAGAACCTGGGATAGCTAAAGTAAATGAAAAATTTGGCAGAGTGTCTACTTCGGCTTCGTAGGTTTTATCATGGAGGGCATTATCCATCTCAGCTTCTAGGATTATATTCAAGATCCCCTTAGCTTCATCAGTAGGGATACGAAAGAAAGAACCTCTAGCCATAGTATGCAGCATTTGTTTATTATCTTTCTGAAGACCTCGAAAAAAGTGAAATAAAAGAACAGTGTCTTCAAGCAAAAGTTTTGGACCAGATTCTAAAAGATCAGAAAAACGTTTCCAGGATTTCCCCAAAGTTTCATTATCTTTTTGTTTAAAAGATAGGACTTCGAGTCTAAGGTCACCAGTACGATCAAGGGAATAAAAATCTAGACAAAAGTTGGCTCTTAAAACTCCCCATTCACCTTGCTGTTGACTTACCTTCTGACTATACCATCGTCTAGCTTCTCCTCTTAAAGAAAAAGGAAAAAGCTTCCAACGTAAAGTCTTATCAGAGATGCCATCAATGCGAAGACAATCGCATGTCTGCTCAAAATCTCTAATATGAAGGTAAGAGTTTTCGTCTTCCTTTCCCGAAAAAGATAAATTTTGAATCATCGCAATCAACCTTGAACTTAACTTATACTGGGATGTTTGGATAGGCTGTGATGACTCCCATGGTAAAAGGTCAGTTGCTGAAGGTGTTGCGGCATCAAAGATAGATATAGAACCATGGTTTTCCATTTTTGGTAAAAAGAAAAAGAAAGAACAAAAAAGATAAGAAAATAAAAAGTATGAATACAAGCTAGTAGTAAGACTCAAGGTTATCTCAGCAAACCGTCTTTCTCCCCGGCAACGGCGCCAGAAATGCTTGTTGATATTTGGTAACGCAATTAGGAAATAGGATCCGCAAGCGCACGGATATCGGTGAGCACTTCACCCGAGATGTTATCCTGGGTATCGTATTTATATTTTTACCTTTAGGAGAAAGAGTGCATCTGACTAACCAAATCTATTACTACTAACCTTTAGGCTACAACCACTATGATTCGATGTCAGTGATGTATAGAGAAGACTACAACCGCACTCTTCTTCTAACCTTGGTAAGGATGATCTACTGTTCTATTGGGGAGGTTTACGGAATCTAGACACCACAAAGGATGTTTAACCCGCACCTATAAACCCTATCGAACCTGCTAACGGGATATGGAATACAAAGGTAACTCGGAATTGTCACGTTCCTCGCTACTACCACGGTCCGGCTAGACGAGGGGATATCTATGAGTATCCTAGCTTAAACACCACGTTTACGCTAGAGATGATTACTCTAAACTCTACGCGAAGAGATCAAAGTAAACTCATAAACCAAAGAACAATAAAACAAAGAACTTACTAGAATTTAGAAGTCGAAATACTGAAGAATCCTGAGAACAAGCCTCGGGTTAGAAGAACTTGCTCCCGCAGGTACAACCTCAGAGTAGACACCGACAGGCCGGCTTCCTCCGATCTACACCTCCACTCTATCTCTCTCAATCTAGTAGAACTAATTCTACTTTCACATTGGATGCTAAGCCCTAAGAGGTGGGAACCCTAGAGGGAACCTCTCTCTCTAAACCCTAACTAGAGATATGCAACTGAATAATGAATTGGGGTCTTCTCCACCAGGGGTCAGGGGCCTTGCTTATATAGCCCTTTTGGATGAATCTGGACCGTCGGATCAAACCGACATTCATCCTATGGTTTTCCTTGATCCTCAAAGGCGGTGGAGCATAATCCGCGAGACTCGACCTGATTGGTCCCGGGGGCAGGGCGGGCGCCCTAGGGCACAGGGCGGGCGCCCTGTGTCCTGGCCCGTTACGGCTCCCGTTCGTTCCCGTGGCTTCTGGAATCTTCTAGATGTAATCTAATTACGTGTTCGGTTAATATCCCGTCATTAATCCGACATGTGGGCCTTTCTTCCGTATTTCCTGATAACCCCCTGCAGAAATAGATAAACAGCAAAACTCGTGGAATTCTGTTAGATCAAACCCTAATTCTAGGTGTTGCTTGCATATAGGTCCTTTTCTTTATTTATTTGATGGTTATAATTGATACTTAAGAACCGTCAACAAACGACGCAGTTGAAATCGCGCTGACCGGACGCTCCGGTCAGGGTGACCGGACGCGTCCGGTCACTACGCGACAGACGTGAACAGTGCGCGTCAGAACTAGCCGTTGCCCTGACCGGACGCGCTCCTTCGATCGACCGGACGCGACAGTGCCAGCGTCCGGTCGCGTTCCAGTAAGCACCCGACGCGACCGGACGCGTCCGGTCACACGTGACCGGACGCGCCAGCCGCGTCCGATCGCGCTTCGCTGCGCTCGGCCTCTCTGGACGCATGACCGGACGCTCCGGTCCCGTGAGGCACCGGATGCGCCGGTCACACGCTTAACTTTTTACGTCCAGTTGAACTGACCGGACGCGCTGGTCAGGCCAGGCCCGCGTCCGGTCACAAACCCTAGCAGCACCGAGCCGCGTTGAACTGACCGGACGCGTCCGGTCAAACCGAGACCGCGTCCGGTGCAGCGTCCGGTCAACGCAGTGACCTCCGTTCGCCTCCGTTTCTTTTCCGACTTCCGGCGCAATAGAAAATAGGCATTTCACTTCTCCAAAAAGCGCCGAATCCCGCCTCGCAAGCTCGGCGGGAGGGAGAGAGGAACCCAAACCCCTCTCCACCGTTTAAACTCCATCGCCTTCGCAAAAGTGCTAACACCACCAAGTGTACACCACCATGTGCATGTGTGTCAGCATTTCACAAACATTTTCCAAGGCGTTATGTTATCTCTTTTACTAGATCCTAAATGCATATGCTCAAGACATTGATCTAGTGGCACTTGATTCCCGAGCTAACCGTGATTGCCCCTCTTGATAGTCGGCTATGTATCCTAAACCCGGTCAATCACTTCTCTACTCAACTTAGACCGGCAAAAGGAAAACCCTATAGTTATACCTTTGCCTTGCGCTCTTAGATCCTTCTCCTCCACTTGATCATCACGTCCTTCATTTTATGTGCATCTCCACCATGACCATCATTTCATGTCCATGCACCATTTCTTTGTGATCTTGTGGCCACCACTCCTTGCCACGTACACCTTCATCACATGTGTTGCTTATGCCTGACTCAAAACACTTAACACATGGCATTAGCAACTTGGTGTCATTAATTACCAAAACCAAACTTGGGCTTTCATTGATGTCTCCCACGGGCATGTTCTTCATGGCCTCCCTCAAGGGTTCATCACCTACATCATCACAATTCTCAATTGCTCCTTGGGAGCCGTTAGATTCATCAAATTCCACATCATATGTTTCTTCAACCAAACCGGTGGTATGGTTAAATACTCTATATGCTTTGGACTTTGATGAGTAACCAACAAGAAAACCAATATCACAACGTCTTTGAAACTTCCCTAGGTGTTGACGCTTCTTGTAGATGTAGCATTTGCAACCAAACACCCGGAAGAATGAGACGTCTGGCTTTTTCCCATTAAGCAACTCATAGGGGGTCTTGCCAAGAAACTTTTGTAGGAAGAGGCGATTTGAAGCATAGCATGCGGTGTTGATTGCCTCGGCCCAAAACTTTTCGGGAGTGTTGTACTCATCTAGCATTGTTCTTGCAAGGGTGATCAAAGTCCGGTTCTTTCTCTCAACTACACCATTTTGTTGAGGAGTGTAGGTTGAAGAGACCTCATGCTTGATTCCAATCTCATCACAATAAGCTTCAATGTTGGTGTTGTCAAACTCTTTGCCATTATCACTTCTAATCTTCTTTATCTTGACTTCAAATTCATTTTGAGCTCTCTTTGCAAACTTCTTGAAGCAATTTGCCACTTCGGATTTGTCATGAAGGAAGAAAGTCCATGTGTACCTTGAGTAGTCATCCACTATCACAAGACAATAGAGATTACCACCCAAGCTCTTGTATGTTGTAGGCCCAAACAAATCCATGTGAAGAAGTTCTAGCACTCTTGAAGTTGACATGAAAGCTTTGGTTGGATGAGTGTTTGCCACTTGTTTGCCCGCTTGACATGCACTACAAGGTTTGTCCTTTTCAAACTTCACATCCTTCAATCCTCTCACTAGTTCTTTCTTCAATAGCTTGTTGAGAGTGCTCATTCCAACATGTGCAAGCCTCCTATGCCAAAGCCAACCAAGTGAGGTCTTGGTGAACAAACATGTCATCAAATTTGCATCTTCGGAGGTGAAGTCAACAAGATAAAGATTGTTGTATCTAAAGCCTTTGAATATCACTTGCTTGTCATCTATCTTTGAAACTTCCACTTCATTTGGTGTGAACAAGCATTGGAAGCCAAGGTCACAAAGTTGCCCGACGGATAATAAGTTGAAACTCAATGAAGCAACATAGAGCACATTTGAGAGTGAGTGATCATTTGATATTGCAATCTTGCCTATACCCTTGACTTTGCTCTTTGAATTATCCCCAAATGTGATCTTCTCTTGACATATCCCATTCTCTTCAATGGAGGTGAACATACGAGGATCACCGGTCATGTGTTGAGTGCAACCACTATCAATAACCCAATGAGATCCACCGGTCTTGTAGTTCACCTACACACAAGAGATCAATCTTTTTGTTTAGGGACCCAAACTTGAGAGAGGCCCTTGACTTTCTCAACTAGTGACTTGGCAACCCAAATTTTTTTTGGCCTATTCTTGTTTGGGGGACCCAAAAACATGACTTTCATCTTTCCATTTGAATCTTTTCTTAACATGTAATGAGCATTGAAGGCAAAGGGTCTAGCATGCTTGGGCAAGGGTTGTGGTGGTGGAGTTTTGCATTCATGAGCAAAGTGACCTTCTTGACCACACTCAACACATCTTTTTGGCTTGGGCTTTGACTTGCTTTGTTGTTGTTGAGCTTTTGCCTTCTTCTCTTGATTTGCCAAGTACCTAATACCACTTCTATCCATCTTCATTACGGTGTTCATGAGGAGCTCACTTTGCAAATATTGACCTCTTGTGAACTTGCTTAGACCGGTCTTGAGATGCTCTTTTTCTTGCTTGAGCTTTTTGTTCTCTTCAATGAGTGACTCATTTGTTGTTTGCTTCTCAAGAGCCATCAAACCTTTAAGCTTCTTGTTCTCATTTGCAAGCTTCTCATTTTCACACTTGATCTTGGCATAATCATCATAGTTGCTTGACTCAACCACACTCTTGCCTTTGCTACTAGAACCTTGCTCAATGCTTTCAATGATCAAGTCATCACATGATGTAGCTATATTACACTTAACAACATTGTTAGTAGCATCATGTGTCTCAAGAGCAAGTTCATTAGCAACCACAAGACTATCATAGTCAATTTTTAATGTGGTGTATTTGTCTTTCAAAGAGTTATGTCTAGTGATGAGCTCATCATACTTCTTCTCAAGTTTATCATGTTGATCTATAAGCTCTTTATTGGAGGTTTTGTGCTCCTTGAGAGTGGAAGACATAACTTCATTTTGATCTCTAAGCTCACCACTAGTCTTTTGAGCATTTTCAAGCTTTGATGAGAGTGATTCATTTTCATTTTGAAGTTCATCATTTTCATTTCTTGTCCTTCTTATGATCTTAGTGTATTTATTTAGCAATTTTATAAGTTCATCATAAGAAGGTGCGTCATATTCATCATCACTATCACTATCATCATCATCATCACTATCATGGTTTTGTACCTTTCGTTCACCCTTGGCCATAAGGCATAGGTGAGTAGTGGACGATGATGGTGAAGGAGGCGGTGAAGGTGGTGGTGAACATGTCGGTGAAGATGATGGCCCCATCACAAAGGCGGCAACCTTCTCTTTCTCATCATTGCTCTCATCTTCGGAGGACTCACAAGATGATTCAATGTCGGTGAGCCAATCACCAACAATGTATGCCTTTCCTCCCTTCTTCTTCTTGTAGAACTCCTTCTTCTTGCCATCCTTCTTGTTGTATAGCTTGTTCTTCTTCTTCTCATCTTCTTCATCACTTGGATTATTTTTCTTGCCCTTGTTCTTGTTCTTGAACTTGTCTTTTGGTGGTCTAGGGCATTGATGAGCTAGGTGGCCAAGTTCACCATAATTGTAGCAATCCATCTTCGAGATGGGCTTTCTCTTGCTACTTGTGAAGAATTTCTTTTTCTTGCCATCGAACTTGATACCACTCTTGTTGAGCTTCTTTAGCATCTTGGTGGTCTTTCTCACCATGAGTGCAAGTGATTCATCATCGACATCACTTTCACTTGAGCTTTCTTGCACCATCATGGCTTGGCCCTTCTTCTTCTTGTCATGGCTAGCTTTGAAGGCCAAGTCTTTCTTCTTGGAAGATGATGAGCCCTCTTCCGGAGTGATGTGCATGTACATCTCATGAGCATTGATCTTCCCCAATACTTGTGTCGGTGTTGCGGTGAAAAGATCACTTTGGTGAAGCACGGTGACAATGTGACCATACTTCTCAACGGGAAGAACACTCAAGATCTTCCTTGCAACATCCGATTGGCTCATTTGAGTGAGCCCAAGAGCATTGAGGTCCTCTACAAGAACATTCAAGCGAGTGTACATGTCATTAGCACTTTCTTTGGGAAGCATCTCAAAGGAATTAATTTTCATTAAAGCAATGTGATAGCGTTTCTCACGCTCACTCTTAGTTCCCTCATGGAGAGCACAAAGATTTTCCCACAATTCATGAGCGTTCTTTGCATTACGCACACGATTGAAAATATCTTTGCCTAAGCCCCGGTAGAGTGTATTTTTGGCCTTTGCATTCCACCGGTCGTACTTCTCCTCGTCACCAATGGGGTTTGCGGGATCCTTGATAGCGGGAAGCCCTTGGGTTGCGGCTCTAAGACACCCAACATCTATGGCTTCGAGATACGCCTCCATGTGGATTTTCCAATATGGAAAATCATCCCCCTCAAAGGTGGGAGGTGGTCCTTCCCCGTTAGACATCTTGCTCTAGGCGGTAAAGCCTAAATTAGGAGCAACACGGCTCCGATACCAATTGAAAGGATCAAGATGCCCAAGAGGGAGGTGAATTGGGCTTTTCTAAAAATTAATTGCAAGAATTAAATCCTACAAGCCGGAATTCACCCCTAGTGCCTACTTGTGTTCCTATAGAGTCTACCGACAAAAGTTTTGCACCCTAGTTTCCAATCCTAGTCTAGCATGGTAATTCTAGGAATGTAAATCAAGCAATGAAAGTAAATACGAGAATGTAAATGCTTAAATGTAAAAGGGCAAGGAACACGGCGATGTTTTTCCGAGGTATCGGAGAGTCGCCACTCCCCACTAGTCCTCGTTGGAGCACCCGCGCAAGGGTGTAGCTCCCCCTTGATCCACGCAAGGATCAAGTGCTCTCTACGGGTTGATTCTTCGACACTCCGTCGCGGTGAATCACCCAAAACCGCTCACAAGATGAGTTGGGTCATCCACAAGCTCCGCCGGATGATCACCAAACTCCCAATCACCACCAAGCCGTCTAGGTGATGGCGATCACCAAGAGTAACAAGCTAGAACTCTCACTTGACCACAATGAGCCCAAATGAGAAGGTGGATGCACACTTGCTACTCTCTAATTGCTAGTGAGGAACACTCAAGCTTTGATTCTCAAATCTCTATCCTCACTAGAGCTCTTGCACTCCCTTGCACTCTAAAGGGTTTTCTCAGCTGATCAAATGAGCAAGAGACCTCTAAAAGAGGTGGAGGGGATGTATTTATACACCCCAAAGACAAAACGAACCGTTACGTTCTGACACGGGCTGACCGGACGCGCCGGTCGAACTGACCGGACGCGCCGGTCGCCTGTAACGGTCGAAATCCGAAAATCGAACTGAGTGACCGGACGCGCCGGTCAGGGGTGACCGGACGCGTCCGATCGTGCAAGGAGCTTACTGTAAGTGCACCGGACGCGAGGCCGCGTCCGATCGGTGATGATCGGACGCGTCCGGTCGTCTCTGTACCTTACTGGACTGTGACCGGACGCGCCGATCACACCCAGGTCGCGTCCGATCGGGTGTTTCCCTCAAGTGACACGTGTCAGCCTCTGACCACCGCGTCCGGTCCTCGCGAGGAGCACATCCGGTCGTCAGAGCCAAACCCTAGTCGCGGTTAAGTACTGACCGGACGCGTCCGGTCATGCCGAAGACCGCGTCCGGTCAGGAGAAAACGACCCGAAACTTTTCGAAACGCGTCGCAACTTGAACCAAGTTGCTTCCAACTGAACTTTGAGCTATTCTAGAGCTGCCTAGCGCCAAGTTTAACAAGTGTGCACCACACCTAAACATAGGACTCGCCTAGGTCAAGCTACCCGCTCATGCCCCCCTTTATAGTACGGCCAAAAGAGAAAAACGAAGATCCTAACGACTATTCCGAATGCATCTCAACACCTCGTCATCCGAAACTAACCGTCCTTAATCTTGACGTCACTCTTTTAAAAACCGAAACGATTTCCATCAAGGGACATGAATACCATGGTGCCCAAAGCAGTTATCACCTCCATGACCTAACTTACCAAAGTTTCTGCAAAACACACGTTAGTCATGGTAATAAAGCGTTGTCATCAATTGCCGAAACCAAACCTTGGGGCCTAGATGCTTTCAATATTCATGTTCACATAAATTCACTAAGATTTAAAACTCACTAGAACAGTGAACTGCTGAACTTTCCTCCGGAAAAACAGAGGTTTGGAATTTATCGCCCGATGGATTTGTCGAATTACTCAATAGAATAATAAAACATCAGCGTGACTATTATTTCGTGCATTACATTATTTGCTAGCCTTTGTTCTTGATCACGAGAGGTTTTGTCATCCTTGCATTTTGTTGCACGCGTATTCACCTCGATTCCTATGTAAAGTGGATTAAATTAATAAATAAATAAATTTTAGCTTAATTCACTCCAACATACACGTAAATCAAGTATATCAAACAAGCTCCAAAGTGTAGCTCCGTGGCTGCCATTCACCCATCCTACACGGTGGGGTCTGCCGGCAGAAGTGCTTTTCAATCCAAATGAGGCCCTTCCGGCCTTCCCACATGAAATGAAGTTCGACATGGGCTGGGTTGGGCTGAGGCAGGTAGGGCTCTAGCGCTAATGAAACTGTTTAATTAATCAATCAAATACCTATACACTACGTGCTACTCTTTGAAAAGGTTTTACTTTTCCTGAATTATATCTAAGACGTTTTGATTTTTATAGATATATTGTTTTTACTATCTATCTAAACATAGTATATATTTAATAAGTGTATAGAAAAATTATGTATAGTTAAAATATCTTATAATTTGAAATGGATGTAGTAGTACGTAAATAGTTTTGTGCTGTGGTTGGCAAAGTCGAAACCAGTGATAAGGTTGCTCCAACTTCCAAGGCTCGTCGTTTCTGTGTTCCAAGGCTTTTCCCAGCCCAACTTGGTGTAAGACGTTGTCAGAAAGCTCATAGCCCATCTCACATTCCCTCGCCTAATTCGGCCCATACCACTCAATAAACCTATCAACGGCGCTTGAATTTTACAGCTGACCCCAGTACTTAATGCGGAGGAGGCAAACGATTTGGGGTTAGGCCATGTTCACGTCTCACTAACCTACAAGTGGAATTGCACCTAATATTTCCTCGATTCTTTTTATCGGTACATATTTCTCCAGAAATGGGCAAAGGAGAGGAAAAAAAGAGAGGAAGAAGCCCGCAATCGATCGCGCTTTCTCACTCTTCACAATCAAAGACACACCTTTTCTACTTCCAATCGATGCATATCTTCATCAAAAGCTAATACTAGCAGTAACGCGAAAGGCGGCGAAAACGGAACACGCGATCGAAGTCGTACGCACGTCCACTTTAGGGAAGCGGCTGCTTTCACCATGCTTGATTTACCGCTCAGATGCTCCTTCAGATTCTCGCTTATACACCCAGGAAGAGAGTGAGAGAGACATCTCCTTTTTGAAAGACCCAGTTTCTTCTTTCTTGTGCTCTTGGGGCCTGTTATCTGTATCAGAGTCGCAGCAGCAGAAAAACGCTAGCTCCCGACTGCTTGATGCTTTGATTGGTGGGCGATCGCCAGCTGTCTCTCTCTACAGGGCGCAGGCTGCGGCCAGCAACAACAGAAGACCAGAACGCGTATCGAATATCCCCAGTCGCCCTCGCCCGCCATCGAGCGGCCGCGCCGGCGGCCATGCGTTTTTGCTGTCAGAAAACAGCTGACCAATCACCAATGGCAACTAACCCACGCGCTGAATTAACTAGCTTATCGTCGGGGGTACTACAGGCGCACAGCACAGCACAGCACCCCCATCCAGGGTTAAAAAAACCGACCGGTTTACCGCGGTAAACCGCGGTTACCGCCCTAACCGGACCGGTCCGGTTCCGGTCCGGTCCGGTTAGGTATTTCCCAAATTCAAATTTAAAATTTGAAAAAAAATGCTGAAAAAATTCCTAAAAATAGTTCATGATTTATAGAAGCTAATGGTGTAAAAATTTTTCAAATTCGAGTTCGTTTAGTATTTATTTATACGTATAGAAGTTTGAAAAAAAATCCCGGTCCCGGCCCGTTAAGGCCCCCAAATTCAAATTTAAAATTTGAAAAAACAAAAAATGCTGAAAAAATTCCTAAAAATAGTTCATGATTTATAGAAGCCAATGGTGTAAATTTTTTTCAAATTCGAGTTCGTTTAGTATTTATTTATACGTATAGAAGTTTGAAAAAAAAAAGAAAAAAAAATTCCAAACTCAAACCGAGCGGTAAACCGGTCAAACCGGCCGGTTACCGCTCCAAACCGGCCGGTTTACCGGACCCGAACCGAACCGAAGCAGGGTTTGAATTTGATTTTGAATTCGGCCGGTTACCGACCGGTTACCGGTAAACCGGACCGGTTTACCGCTACCGGAGGCCGGCGGTTACCGGAAACCGGTCGGTAAAAAAAACCCTGCCCCCATCTGGCCGCGGAGGTAAAGGACGGACGCAGATGCTGCAAGCAACCGCAAGAATATTCGCACGCTGAAAGCGCCTTGCGAACCAAGCGATGCTGAACCGATCGGAATCGGAATAATCCCTCTCGCTCCCTGTGATATTTTATTTTTATTTATTTATTATTAATTATCTTTTCTTTTCTCGTTCGTTCACTCATGTGCCCGTTGATGCGGTCGAAAGCCAGAAAATTGTTCAAAGCCAGCCGTCAACGTGCGTGCTTCTGATTTCTGAATGCGTCGGATTATGTATTTTTATTATAAGCGCCGGATAAGTATGGGCGGACAGAGATAGAGTTGTTAACCATTGTTGACTCCAACTCCTGCAAAAGGCAGGCATGCACGAGACAAGGACGTGCAACTTATCGGAGATCTACGGGTATCCGACTCGACGTCAAAGGCCCAGCAAACATGCAACAAACCAGCCTACCACAAGCGGCTCCGCCTCAACGAAGAAACGCACGGAATACTAGTTCAGAACACATGCATGTTTGATCAAAAAGATTAGCAGTACTGATGATGCTGGTTAGTACAAATATTAGCACTAGTTTTCTAGATAACTGGATCATGGCCCTTGATCTACTATGGTCTAGTATGGTCCATCAGGGAGTTCTGATCTCTGATGCAATCCTAATTGCTGTATCCTGAGCTCCGCCGAACCAAATGAAATGAATGAAGCTCAATCTTCAGGGACACTGAAAAGGACTTTAAAAAACATTCAACAACACTGCAACCATTCACAATTCAATCCATAATAGCATGGTATTCGTAATTACTACCTTGATTGAAAGACAACACGCAGGCAACGAATATTGTATGTACTATGTATATATATAATAATAATATGTGATTCTCAGGGCGAAAATTTTGGGATCTGCCCGGAAATTAAAAGTCAGGAAGCCTCAAGAAAACTGCTATCAGCTTTCCATGTACGTACACATGACACAGCAACCCAACTCATGATCAGTTCATCTCTTGGGCGCACGCACACGAACCGCCCAATCTCCCTGTATGCATGGCATGGCTGCACTACAACCTCTCACAGACGGATGAATCTGTTCTATTATTGCCACCGATGCGCAAGCAAAGCCGCGACGCTATCTCTACACTCTCATCCGACGATCTTCCGCAAATTAAACGCAGCCTTACACTCATTTCCGGCTGTAGCCTTCGGACTTGTTGTCTTCGTCGCTGCTGCTGCTGTCGCCGCCGCCGCCGACGGTGGCCGTAGAGATGGCCACACCTGATCCGGAGAACTGAAGCGGACCCTGGGGAGACCCGGAGCTGCTTTGCTCCTGAGGAGCCCAGAGGCCACCCACCAGCATGATCGGCTGGCTCACCGGAGCCGCACCGGGGGATCTTCTGTTGTGCAGCCGGTACTTCTGAATACGAACATGACACGATCGATTAAGTTTCCAAACAAGATACTATATCGCCAGAAATAGGCATTTGTACTACTAAAAAAATTCCTGGACAAAGCGGATCATTGCTCACCTGGAGATGGCTTTTCACTTCATCGTTTGTAAGCCCGTCCACTTGCATCACCTCCCTGATCTGTTTCGGAGTAGCAACTGCAATTACATGAAATTTGTTAACACTTTCCCTAACAGCTGGAGTAGCAGCATACTTTTTTTTCTTTACAAATGATAAAACGATCAGTCTTGTGTATATGTACCTTGAGGGCCACCGAGTTGATGCAAAGCGGCAACAAACTGCCGGTGAAGCTCCGGTGACCAGCACCGCCTCGCCTTCCTGCTGGCTTGCTGCTGAGCCTGAGAGTGCAAGTTGACCCCAGAGCCAGATGGTGGCATGGTGGCACAGAATCTGCCGCTGGCGTTATCTCTGGCAGCCACGGGAGAAATCGGCGCCTTAGTTGCCGGCGACACCAGCGACAGACCAGTGCCGGCAGAGCTGTCTTCCCTCCTGAAGAACGGTGGCGGCAGGGGTGGCACAGCCGCAACGGCCCTTATCGGCATGGGTGCGCCACCGAGCAACTTGGGCGACGGCGAGGTGATTTCACTCCGTTGCTCTTTGTCAGACTGTAAGCACAAATAACAAGTCTTATTCAGTAAGTCTGAAAAAATATTGATCGCGAGGAAGGACAGTAAAGCTCGAAATCATCACGGATAAAATCTAAAACTACGACAGAAATCTGATGAAAACAGGCATGGCGTAGCAGAGTTGCATGCTGTACCTCGTCCGATTTGGCGTCGCTGTCCACCCACAACTGAGCGGTGCTCATCCATTTCCGCTTGTCGCCGTCGTCCGCCTTCGCCTCCGCGTCTCTGCCTCTCTTGGCGGCCTCCTCCTTCAACTCGTCGATCACTGCGGGCCATGGCGCACGAACCACCGCGTCAGCGAAACGCGCGAGAGAAGAAACACAACAAGAGACCACGACGCGTGTACTGTATGAGACAAAGGCAAGAGAGGAGAGCGAGAGGCCTCTAGTTCTCACCGTCGGCGAGGAGGCGCGCGCAGAGCGGAAGCTCGCGCCTGAACACCTCGATCTTCTTGCGCTCCTCCTCGAGGCTCCTGATGCAGGACTCGATCCCCGCCGGCGCGCCCTTGGCCGCGGCCGCCGCCATCCCGCCGGCGCTCCGCGCGGCGAACAGCCTGAGGTCCAGCCCCAGATCCAGGCCCATCCCGATCTCCCCGACGTCCAGCCCCATGCACGCGAACGCGAACGGAAACGACAAACAACGGACGAGAGCGAGCACCACCACGAGGAATCTTTCTGCGCAGAAGAATCGGCGACCGGAAGCCGAGACGACGAAGAAACAAGAGAGCAAAAGAGGCGGAGGCGGTGGGTGGGGGTGGGTGGGTGACTGCGTGCGAGGGGATCCGGATTCCGGAGGTGCGCCCTCCCTGGCATATATAGACGGGCGGCGGCGAGCGGGGCGAATGGAATCTGCGAGCTGGACCGCAGGATGGGCAGAGAGAGGAGAGAGGGACACCAGCAACCACGCGGCGCGTGGGGTGGGTGGGTGGGCGCGCTGCGTTGCCGATTCCTCACGTCGCGTCCAGCGCGAGAAGCTCGCGGCCGGACGTCTCTCACAACACTCCTCGGTGAATCAGGTGCGGCCCGGCCTCGAGTTACCGCTTCTCACGCGCGCTCCCGACACGGCCCCCGCGCTTCCCCGATTTCGCACCCTAGCCCGTCTACGTGTGCGTGTTTTTGCGCCGACGCCCCTCGCGTCCCTACGAGGATTACGGCGGGGTCCCTTCCGTTTTTGCGTTCGGTGCAAGTAACATGCGTGTTGAAGCGTATCGGCGCCGTGACAGCTTGCGTGCCCAGGTGAGATCCTGCCTGGCTGGGCTGGATGACGATGCCCTTTTTTTAGACGTGAATCGTCCGTGATGATTCTCCTTGTCCCCCCGCCCTGGTCTCACGGTCACGGGCGGGGCCAAGGAGGCCCATCGGTTTCGGGCGCCGCCGTGGCGGATTGGCGTTTCGGAAACGTCTGGAGGGCGTGATGTGGGGCGAGATGGATGGGATCTTTGGGCCGTGTTTAGTTACCGAATCGGGGGTGCCGAATCGGTACAGTAGGGGTACTGTAGTACTGTAGCATTTTCGTTTATATTTGGTAAAAATTGTTCAAATTTTGACTAATTAAACTTAAAATGTTCGTCTCGTAAAGTACAACAAAACTGTGCAATTAGTTTTTAATTTAATTTATATTTAGTACTCCATACATATACTAGCATTTTGATGTAATGGGAATCTTCTTTTTGCATAGTGGAATTTGGGGGTTGAATTTGGGAACTAAACAAGGGCTTGGTTTTGTTGTTGGCAGCACGAGCAACGCTACAAAGTACGGTGGTCCTACTCCTGCCGTTTGTTTTCTCTGCTTGTCCTCGCGCTCGCGCACGGTGGAAGTCCAAGTCGGCGACACACTTCAGGATGGTTCCTTCCATGGCTCTATGCGGAGATCTTTTCCCCTGGGAATCTGGGGAAAAGGTTAACTTCTTCGACACAGTTGTTTAATTTGGCGAGACCCGAGTAGCAGAGTGGCGTTTTTTGTCAATTTTTTTTCTCACTCTAGCTAGGGGAAAAAGTATCTTGAGATTATCTAAAGTTGGTGCACCAATGGCTAAGGCACAACACTCTGCTAGTGTCATAGTCGGACCGCCAACCGCCAATGTTGGCCTCCATCTGAAATCAAAGTCATCGCCACACTGGTCAAATATCGGGAATCCCCATTGCTAAACTACTTCATCAACATACACTTATTTTTGCAGACAAAAAGTACTAGTAGGCAAGAGTGCCACATCTCATGCATTTGGCCCGTCTAGATCCTTGATTAAAATCCATTTCAATAATCATAATTAAGGCACAAATCAATTAAGTTAACATGACAATCTACATAGTCTATTTATATATTTTTGCTAGCCACATGAGGAAGATATTTATGTACTTTACTGCTGCTACACGTGAGCGAGTCAAAGAGTATGGTAGCATGAAGGTCAATGGAATATATTTGTATCTCTCACCTCATAAATTTAAGACATGCTTTTTTTTTTGCAATGAAAGAAAAATTATATTATATGATAGCCGGGTATATCAACACGTTACAAGCACTTTGGATTACAAAATAGTACACAAGCTGTGAATAACACAACTCAAAACCTAACATGTTAGATACTTTGCAGTGTGGACGCTTATATCTAAATTTTGGAAAGCTATATGGATGTCACATTCCAAGCCAAATAGTATAGTGCATAAAGTAGGTTTTGATTTTTTTTAGAACAAAAAGATCTAAAGGGCCCTTATAGTTAAAACAAATATCTAAGAAAAAATCGTCGAGGATGACGTCTATGGGACCAACTTACCACATTCCTATAAATAGTGTCATACTCACTTCCCAAGAAGTTAAATATTTCTAATTTTGTCTAATATATATAAAAAACATTAATATTTATGATGCATAATTAGTTTCATTAGATAAATCATTTAATATATTTTTATAATAAACTTATTTAGAGAAATAAATATTGTTAATATTTTATACATACCTAGTTCAATTTTAAAAAATTGAGCAGCATAATTAGCATCTTTTTTGGGGACGAAGGGAGTACGCATGACGTCTTTTCTTAGACAAGACTCGCCACCATTCGGTCGAGGATAAGTAAGAAGTTATCAAGGAGGTGATGAGCTAGAGAAACGTTATCACCGAGGTAATAAGGGTCAAGTAGTAACAGCTAAAAAGAGCAATAATTATAGACAAACAAAAATACTTGTAGGTGCGAGCGTGTCTAAAACTCTAAACAGGTTATTTTTTAGGGAGGAACATGTCGTCTTCTCAGGTTTACATTTTAGATTTAGCACGGATATTAGTATTTTGTTCAATTATTCGAGTACAAGCATATCGGTGATCTGATCAGTCTCAGAGACTTTTTCTGTAGATGAAACTTGCACTATTGTGAGTATATACTCCCTGCTAAGTCCCTTGTATATTATATTATAAACGATGTAAACTAATCATCGATAGCAGCAGCAGCAGTACACGGTAAAAACGCCCCCGCCCAGCAGAAATGATCCACCCATGCCATGACCGGCAGACGTGCGCAACCGGCCAACCGACGCCGTGATTTCCCTTTCTCGGCGATGAGAGGGTCGCGCCTCGCGAGTGGACGCATCTGGAGTGGATATGGATGGATTGGGCAGGGAGATCCGAGTAGTCTGCCCTCTGGCCTCTGGGCAGCGGCGGAACAACGGGGACCGTCCGCTGCCGCGGGGCCGGGGCCACGCGCGACGCTGTCGGGGCGCTCGGACGTGCGCGGTGACGCGGCTCACACTCACCCGACGACCCAAGTGGGAAGTGGTCGTCCCCTCGCTCGCGCGCGCGGGATCGGCCCGCCGCATCTGATAGATAGCGTACGGTCTCCGCCCGCCCGCCCGCCGCGCGACACGCCGACACGTTACGTACGCACACCGCCGCAGCCGCACCTTATCTCTCTCGGCCCGTTTCTTCTTTGCATTTGGAAAAATTGTAACCCTTCGTTTCGGTCTCAGCTCGCATGCGGCGAGCAGACGGAATGATGCCTGATGGTTCACGTACGGTTTGGCTCGTTTCTGCGTCGATCTTTTTGGGAGAGGGATGGGTTAATTCAACGCCCTGTGTTTAATGGATGCCTTGCTTTTCCACTACCACGTAGTACTTCTTCCACCTTGGGACAGGATGGACCGAACTCTTTCACTACTAGCCAAACTCTTTTTTATCCACTGGGCTTCGCTGCTTTAGACAGGGAATCTCAACCGAACCAGGCCATTATTTCAGGGACGTATATATTCCACTGAACGCACCTCCGTTAGAATTCCTGAAGAATATTCAGAGGAGAACGACAACATTTCTATAGCTACGTGGAATTACGAGCTAGGCAATCGGGGTGTGTTTGCTTCACGGTCTCTCGGTCTCGGGCGAGCTCCCGGCCAGGCAGTGATATCTGCCCAGGAGCCATGCTCGCGCTAGGCAACTTTGTCCGGGTGCAAAAAAAAAACCCCCTCTTAGGCTCCACTATGACTGTACTATCGTTTATTAGGACCTGTTTTGGTTGGTGGTCTAGCTAACTTGTCTGGGTTAGGTGGCTATTAAAATTGGGTTTTACTGTGGTAGTCCTAAATACTAACCGTGAGCTGTTCATTTGTTTCGATGTACGATTGCGATCAATTATTACTTCCTAGATAAAATATATATTTATTTATTTTTTTTGTTTTTATAAATAAGATAAATAAGTAAAGTTTTAATGTAAAAATCTTTTTTCCTAGGAGATTCAACAAGATTTGTTTTTTTCCTTTTTCTACATTAATAAGTAATTAATAAATTTAAAAATCTAAAAAATAAAGGGCCGAGATATATTTGAGGTATTACCTCCTAGTAATAAAGAGAGTACCGTAACATTGCCCATTAATAGACTCTTGATTGCTACCTAGGCCAGACAGGTCAGACAGCTATCACAGGATCCAATCCAAACGGACCTTAATGTCAGGGCTTGTTTAGTTTACAAAAAAATTTTGCAAAATTTTTCAGATTCCCCATCACATCGAATCTTTGATACATGCATAAAGTATTAAATATAGATAAAAAATAAAACTAATTACACAGTTTAGACGAAATTCACGAGACGAATTTTTTAAGCCTAGTTAGTCCATGATTAGATAATATTTGTCAAATAACAATAAAATTGCTACAATAGCATTTTCCAAAAATTTTCGGGAACTAAACAAGCCCTCACTTCATACTTGTCCCACTGTGTGGTACACCCATGACCGGAGAGAGAGAGAGAGCTATGATTCATGTTAGACTTGGAGAGTTACGGTGAGAATCTGTTGTGATCCCCACCATTAGTTTAATGTATGTTTCCATCTTTGCAAATAGAAATGAAGCAAGTGAACCCATCCTTGGTTAGGTCTACTGTTAGCCTCAATGTGTTTTTTCTCTCATAATAAAACAGCATCAGCCGACTTATCAGCCGCAAAAACTATCAACTGAACAGATCGAATGTTTAAATGGTAAAAGAAGGTTGTCCATGTCGTTTTCCTAATAGTTGGATCGTTTAAATCCACTTAAACCGATAAAAATAATCTAAATGGTCAAAACAGAACTGAGTTAAACATGGTTAAACAGGTTAAACAATCGCTTAATTTACCATTTAGTCAATAAGAGAACTACAACCACCACATTGGCGTCTAAATAATTAACATCGTAAATATATGAAGTGGAGTGAGATTTAGTTTTCTTCGCAAAAATGTTATTTGCTAGAATATACTTATTTTCTACATGCATAAATATGTAGTGCATAACTTTTTGTAATATAGATTGACGTAGTAGATTCATCATAAAATAATACTTTCTTTCTTCTTTTTTTTTTTTGCAAAGTTTCACCTTATACACCGTTTGATGTCCCAAACGACCACACGATTTATATCTGTGACTGAAGGAGGAAATGCTAATCTGACATACTTTTTCACTAAAAGCCACTAATCAAAGCCATTTAGAGACCTTTAATACCCAAAATGCCATATATCCACAACAGAGAAAGTATATATGGTTGGGCAACTGATAATAGCATCTCGATCCACTCCACTGTGTAACTAATCTTCTAGCACTTTGCCTAGAAGACAGAATCGTGGGCTGGCAAAGGATAGAAAAGTCGATGTCATTCTTTGAGACCTCGAGAGAAGATGGAAACAGACACAAGAATCCATTGTACCTGCCCTCTCTTATCCAAACCGTAGAATGTGGACAGTGGATTGCTTGTTATCTCCAACCCGGTTGAAAGGTACGGGGTGTCTCGTCTGAGTTGTGGCCACTTGAAACCATTTGTGAACGTTAGTATGTAAAGTGGTTGTTCCTAGCCTTGTGTCAATCATTCATTTTGTAGTTACAGTCCTTGTAAAACCACACCCTGCTTCTTACCAAAAACTGCTGAACTTCTGGTGTTTATGAGCTTGCAAGAAACTCTGCATGAAGGAAAATGGTGGGGATCCTCCCCCCTAGTACTCTTAAAAAAACATTTTGTTTGACATTTTTACACACCAGTGTTATGCTCTAGAATAGGAATATCAATAGTATGTTTGTACTTAAATAGTTTACACGTCCTATATATTAATATATTACTAGCTAGGTAGAGTTCTTAAACTCATCAAGTCCATAAGGCTGCGTTCGATTACCCTGGATTTGAACCAAAAATTATTCCAGCTTTTTAAAACTATACAAATTAGTGAACCACTTTCAACTGGAATCATTCCAGGGACTCAATCCAGAGCAACCGAACGAGCCCTTACTAGGGCTTGCTTCAGACATGAAAGTTTCACATGATGAAGCAATACAGTTTTTACAGAAATATATGTATTTTCTTCCTGCGCTGTGGATGGGGTTCAGCTACTACCTTCTTTTTTTGGTGTGCCATAGACAGGCAACTCAACAGCTGCAAATTTTCAATTAAGGATTGTTCTTAGATACCACACGACAACAGTTTCATGCTAGTATAAAACTTGATCCACAAGCTGGTCACCAAAGAGAAAGAGATGCCCCCACTGAAAAAAACTTTTCGTCAAGAACTGATTTCCAGTGCCCGCCTCCAACCATACGAAACGAGAATCCAGGAGAACCTATCTGCCCTCATCTTGACAACGCTGGGCAGGGCTCTGAAGCAAAACAAAAGGCGCGCACTTTGGACGAGCAGGCTGAGGAATCTCTCTCTTTTGAGCCACCACGCACTGATGATGCACCTAAAAGGAGGAAAGGCAGATGATACGACAAAGGGATGCCCCCAGAAATGCAGAATGTGGACTGCTCTGGACTCTGGCCAAATTAAAGAATACCATTGTCATCAGTGCTGAATTGGATTCCTTGATTGGTTAAAATGTCTCTCCAGTTGCATGAGAATGGCATTGTTTCGTGCCTTTTCTGTGATTGCTACCCGGCTAGTGGCTAGGCTACCTCGTCCTTTCCTTGTTTATTGTGCAGAGGCTTTTTATCCCTAGGAGAAGGTCAAAATTTTCAGCCTCTCCGCTTTCAGGAAGTTTTTTCCTACTACAAATTGGCTTTTTATCCATGTATGATGTATGTTTGAGAACTAGTGCCAACTGCCAACGTTAACAAGTAGCAGTAGAGATCTACTAGATCCCTGCGGTTCCCTGTGCCGACCTGAGATGACAGGTGAGCAAGGGGCTAGGGGATTTGGTCAGAGATAAAACACCACTGCTCAGACATTTCATAACCTTCTAATTCACTCCCTTACTGCTTGTGGTAAGCAGCAAAATTCTTGTGACACCACAGGTGAAACGTATCGGTTATTATCAAATCCTTACTAGAGAGACCATAATTTGAACTTAACAATTTTAGTACAAGTACACAAATAATGAACTTTCACTCTCTGACTGATCTAGGAAAAATGTACACACTAGTACACAATAAAGACATCTTAAGTTTCAGAAATATCTAGGTGCATATATAGAAAACGGGAGGGGGGACAAAGAAACATCCCCATCGGAGATGAGTTTTCCAAATCTCTGTTAGGAAAAACTTGGCCTCGTTTCTCTAATAGGGAAGTTCTCTCGGAGAATCGAAAATGTAGACCATTGATTGGTATCTCTATTGCTTACCAGTCCAATGCAAGTTTAGAAAAAATGACACTAGCTATACCGTGTCAACAAGGCTGGAGAGGCTTAACATGGATCCATACGCCGTGTGGAAATTTGTCACCCCAGTTCAGATAGGGTCCAGCTTCGAGAAGTCAAGAACTGATGATGGAGGTTGCAAAGGACAAGTCGCATTCTTGGCCGTACCTGAACGGCTAACCTAAAAACGGCCCATGGCTGCCTCGAGGGGCCAAAGGAATCTACTAGAACAACATGCCAACATAGCCCCTTCCTAATCCTCCTCTCTTCCTCTACGGCCCTGTTCGGCAGGCTGTTTTTTGGCTTATAAGCCGGCTGTGGCTGATTTGTTGTGAGAGAAAAACACTGTTCCACGGCTGATAAGCCGTGCTGATAAGCTCAGCCGAACAGGGGGTACGTGTCCGAGAGAGAGCTGCATGGACGCATTTCTCAACCCATTTTTTTTCTAGTACCACTTCTAGTCGCTGCGTTTGGTCGGGCCAGCGTGATTGGCTCGGCAGATGCAGAAAGTGTCTGACGTGGAGGCTGGATAAGTTTCCAACGTGCCGTTCTTTTGTTAGCAACTGGCGTTTATATTATCACAGGCACTCAGAATCTTGTGAACATATCCGCAAGATTCGCCAGCTAATCACAATGGAGGGTGGCAAGACCTGATAACATATAGAAAGCCTGGTCCTTTGACGCGGTAGGAACGGTGTGTGTCTACACATTGTTTCCTGATCTTTGTTCATGTCTTATTATATACAACACAAGGAATAGGAGTGTAGTAGTTGAAATCTCATGGCTATGAAAAGGCGTACGTAGGTGTTGTTATCACAACAAAAAATGCATTTTTTTCTTCTGACCCGACCTAGTTCTACACTGACTAGCTTCTGAATGTCACATGTAGTATGCATTATTATTATTATACACCATTTCCCAGTCACTGAGCATAAAAGAAAAGGCTGGCCTTGTTTTTTCTTCACATGGAGTGGTTAGCGCATGGAGCCAAAGGCCCTGCTTGGCCACCCCGGATTCGAACCCTGGTGACCACGGTATTTGCACAGTGCACAGGAACGAGGAAAAAAGACTTTCCGGTTCAAAAAAAAAAGACCCTGTAGCCCTGTACTGCACTTGGATGGATGAGGACCGATAGAAGTGGCGATAAAAAGGGCTGCTTGGCCAGTTGCCAATTTCCAGCCATTTAACTCATTTGTTCTTCCTTTTTTTCCAAAATGAAAGTGTTTTGACTTTTGCCATCGAAGCAAGAGGGCCGGGGGAACGCCAGCACATCGACCTGCGCTTTATCCTTATCTTTCTGCCTAAAGGTATTGGCTAACTTTGACCTCTCCTCCTTCCTGCCTGATCCCCCGAAAATTTTGACACTCTCTTTTGCCCTATACTAGGTGCTAGTTGGTGCAGAGTCACCTTGTGATGAAGACTGAAAAAAAGGCATGTAAACCCACTGGCTGGCGCTTGTGTCACTCGAAGACTCACAATTGCGCGTCACCATATATAAATTCTTCTTTTACAACCCTCGAATTTCACCTTTCACGACGTTGAATGAACAGGCGATCGAACAGTACTTGACACTTTCTGAAATCATGGATTTTGCAAACATGTGCTGCAGAGTATTTCAGCTTCGTAGCCTTTTGAGAATCCGAGTAATATAACCGAACAGACAATTTTGAGACTATATACGTACTCTGGTATCTTCGTCTTGGTTGGTTGGAGCAGAGAGCAGACAGCAGAGGAGGCTCTTGAGAATCTGAAACATTTGAGGCCGTCGTCGAGTGAATTCTTACCGGAAGCAAACGATGTGGGCGAATCCGGAGGCCATCTGGGCGACAGGGACGGGAGCACGGGCCACACGGCACTCGGCACCAATCCGATTCCCTTCGGCGATCTCTCGCCAGATCTTTCTTTCTTTCTTTCTTTTTCCCTGAAAATATGATTCACGCCCTGACGCCCAGCTCGGTTGGTTGGAATCTTGCCCAATCTTTAGCGATGGACACCGACGCGACGCGACGCGACGCGCGCTAGAATCCCGTGCAGGTCGACGGGGACGTCGCTGTGCTCTGCTCTGCTCTGCTGCCTCTATTCCTCGCGTCTCTGTGTCTCGGGGGCCATCGGCTTTCACACGAGAACGAGAAAATTGGGTCATCGGCTTCACTCAGATCGCCAGCAAACATGAGGAGAAACCTGTGCCGTTCATGTTAGCATCAGGAGGAGACTTTTGGCAGTTTATGTCAGCTTCGCAGCAATTTATGAAGAAATCCGATCAAGGGAATAAACAAAATATAAACGAATCATGAAGAATTGGAGATTCGATTGCACAAGGGCATGAGGACGCTTGAGTTCGGTCCAGAGTCTCCAGTGACCCCACCTCAAATGGACGGATCCCGGCAACCGCCACCTGACTACGGCAAAGACCGGAGACCACGCCGCACAACCAAACAGCTAAAACAGAACAGACTCGGACCTTACCAGATTCACATTCTGCCCGCGCAGTGTGTACCCCTCGGAACCGAAAATTCCCAGAATCTGACCACAACCGAACAAAGAAACTGATCCAGCCTTGCAACATCGACCCACTTTGCCATGCCATCCACATGACAAAAACAGCTGACCCATACAAAATAACCTGATGTCCTCTAAACAAATGGAGGAGCAAAGCAACCAGTACCAAGTCAGTGGGAAGAAACAGAAAAAAGTGGTTGCACTACTGCTACAAACTTCATCCATATCAGAAGCTAAAAGGATGAAAGATTCACTGAAAAGTGGAAAACCCTGAAATCCTAAGAGACAAGCGCTAGTGCTCTCCTTTGCCTTTACGGCTCCATGACCCAACTAGGGTCATTTGAGGAGACCAAACAATATCATCCCCAACCCTGAGCATAAAAATGGTGGCCCATAAAAGAACGCACTAGAAGCCACACAGATAATTTTATGTCCCTACATTTTCGGAGAGAGATAATTTTATGTCCCTACATTTTCAGAGAGCGCGGAACTGTTAGTAAACAGTTGATAATTTCATTAGACATTGAGGAACCTACTTTACTGGTAATGTTCGAAAAGTGCCATCCACTCCACAAGTTAAAAACTTCACACCACTCACATGGCTCCTAACTGTTCCATGATTACACATTCTGCAAAACAAAATCACCCAGCTTTTGGGTTTTAGAAGATCTGGATGGCAGGTTGCTACTTCGTCTTGGTAAAATGAGGGGCAAGCAGCTTTGAAACAGTAAAGCCAGTGAACGTTTCAACTCCTAATAGGTCCTTCAGTTTCTCATCGCAGATTATTTTCCTCCGATCAGAAGGATCCTACCACCAAAGAAAGGAAGGAGGAAAGCAATTAAAAACAGAATTGATATTATTTAAAGGAATAAGCACAGGACATAGGAATTAATTCAGTCTTCCTTACTACTACTCCCACAGGATCAATCTCAATGACTATAAACTCCAAATAATTCTGGGGCACGTGCAAATACATGAACAAATGGTGAGCTAAAAAAACAGAGAAACAGGAAAATTCCAGGGCCAGATTTGTTCAACTCAATCAGTGCCTTGATTTTCCAGCCCACATTTGTTTGATTTTAAATATTTAGTAAAAGACTTTTTTCCAGGGTTTTGTTAATTGGAATGCAAAGAAGAATGCAGCTCAGCAGAATCAGTGCGTCACTGAGATTGAAATTTAGGAAAACAACATTGAAAATTGGTTGGACTGGAAAGTAGCATCCAAAAGACAAGAAAACACAAATAATATAATATATTCGCCATCGAGACCACCTTTTTCTTTTTAATAGATCAACTAATTAACAGTTTAACACAAGAATAGACATGACAAAATTGTCTGTGGTACACTGCAAATAGAAATTTTCATCTTGAATTAGGTGTCTGAATAGTTGGAAGGTGAATGGACATGGAGCTCATCACTTCATCAGGAGATGCAAGTGTTGGTATTATAATCTTTTATCATGATCGACAGATAGCTCTTTCAACCTGGCTAGTTAGTGAGTGTGCTTGTGCTGAGTCCATAGAATTTATAGCTTCTTTAAGAAACATTGCAGCTTGCTGTGGAGTGGGTGCAGAAACTGACTAAACTTCAGTAGCTCATTAATTAGTTCAATTAGCTAGATGTACGATGCATCGTGCAGTGTGGCGGCCACAAGCACCAGTCTGTATTACAAAGTTACTCGAAGAGAATGTAGTTTTCCTGAACAGTAAATAAAGTAGTCCCTTTCCCACACACAAAAAAGAATGAGTTAGAAGATAAAACAAAAATGGAGAAGTGCATAACCTACCAGCCTATATATAGCTTAAAGAGACAAGGGATGCAATCCTACCTTGTCTCTGACACCCTAATGACAATGCATCTGCAGAAACCCCCTGATATCATTTACGAGAACATCACCGATTGCAACATTACTTCCTAAGATTTGGTCTTTGTGTTGCTACTGAGCTGATGTTCCTTGACTGTTGCAATATACTCCCTAAGTCCCTTGATAAATCAACTTCTAGAGTTATCCTAAGTCAAACTTTCTTAAGTTTGACCAATTTTATAGAAAAGAGTACTAACATCTATGACAGCAAAAGAAGTATAGCATGAAAATATACTTCACGTGGAGGCTCCCTCAAGTCTCAAATGTATTGAGATACCATATTGAGTTGCATGCACCGACCAGGTCAACCCAAAAGCTTAAGCTGATGGGGAGAGGTGGGCAATTCACTTATATTCCAACAAACTATACTAATTTTGTGTCATAAATATTAGTTTTTTTTTCTATAAATTCAGTCAAACATAAAAAAAGTTTGACTTAGGACAACTCCAGAAGTTGATTTATCCAAGGACGGAGGGAGTATATGACAACAAATGCCTACTTCAATCATGAGGCATGCTAATTCTTGCAACAAACTTAAAATAATGCCACACAAGGGTACTTGGGTTTGGCTATTCAGTGACTATTTGAGAAGACAAGCTCACAGCATATCTAAAAAGGGTGAATTCCTCTACCTAGACCAATCATACATCAGTCTTCTGAGTTATTGCACCACTTATTTGGATGTCTAATAAGTGACACTAGGCATGAGGCTGCAGAAGAACCATAGAATGGTTAATGGTATACTAACACTTGCAAATACAATTTAGTTGGGCTGTGGCCCATGAAAGCTCAAACCTACAAGGCTATAATGCCAGTACTGTAATAAGGGTTTTGAAAATCTGTTTTCAATAATTTCCCAGACCTTTGCTGGGAGCCAGGAGACATCTCAGTGCACTCTGTTCTCTTATTTTCTTTGACAACAGTTTTCAAGAAGTCCAACATAACATGTCAAAAGTGCCCTAGAATTTTCCATTCCCGCTACCCACAGGGATTTTTCCAGTTACTGACAGTAATTGGCTGGTTGCTGCTGCAATTTAGAACTCTGGCCATTGGCCATAGTGGATAGGCATACAGCCTATTTCTGGAAGGCGACTGAAATAAAAAAGGGCCTGAAAGAAAATAGAACTTGAGTATTAGCTACTCTAGAGCATCTGCTGAGGTGGCTTCTATACATTGCCTAGTGAATAAGAATATAGTAGATTATTATATGGTACTTGCAGATGATCTACACCAGGGTAATAAACTAGATACTAGGAAGTTGTTAGCCTTGGCAGGGCAATATCATTCACTGCGTAACAATTTCATGAGTTCATATGCTCCATACTATTTCATGATAACAATAGATCCAAAAGTTCTAGTTTTCTGTCCTCATATAACTCGAATTCCAAATACAACACCACATATAATAATTACATAATGCAAGAGTACAATAAAAAAAACAGCATATCATATTGTACGCATATTCAATCATGAAAAGAAGCCTTAAGGTTCACAAAAAAGAGTCTCCAGCTTGAACGACTGAACCACTCTATCAATATGCATTGAAAAGGCTAAGGCAGTGTTTAGATCCCCTCAAACTTCCAAAAATTTTACAAGATTCCCCGTCACATCGAATCTTTGGACGCATGCATGGAGTATTAAATGTAGGTAAAAAAAATAACTAATTGCACAGTTTGTCTGTAAATGTCGAGACGAATCTTTTGAGCCTAGTTTGTCCATGATTGGATAAATTTTACCAAATAACAACGAAAAGTGCTACAGGAACTTTACACCAACTTTTACACCATCTAAACACTACCTAAGCATTTCACATTGATAGTAAAAACAGCAACGCGGTATCCAGGGAAAGGAATTTACCTGCAGGTTGTTCTCTTTTATGTAGTCCCACATTTTCTTCACAACATCAGATCGTGATAACATGCTCTCGCCAGTGCCGATAAATTTCACTAAATCATCCGAAAGTTGAAGGGGCACAAGAAGACCAGATCCAGCTCCAGAAGAGCCACCCTTTGGCTTCTTTCCTGCAAAGGATATTTCATCAACAGGCTAGTGAGAACAAAAACTCATGATTGAGTGAAGATGCTTATATATTTCTAACCTTCATTCCTGTCTCTCTTTTGTGGCTTCTCTTTGGGTGTTGATCTGTCAGGAGAGACAGGACCTGGCAAATCATAGTCAAATAAGTACTTTGGAGCTAGAACTGGTGAGTGTTAATAAAAATAGAGATAGGTTAGCCAAAACAGTTGATAAAATAATCTAACCATGGGCCATGGAACCTGGAGCTCATTATTTTACTCTTGTGCAAACATGTTAAATGGCACTATGCTTAACTAAACCAAAAAACAAAGCTGAGAAATAAGCTAGGAAGAATTAAGCTCACATGAAATGTTTTTTTATGTGTCCACATAAAGAGTTTTTTAATGGCTCAATCAAGTTCAGATTTGCATTTTTCTTCCTAGATGTGAACATCTTTGTCGATAACACTGCCTTCCTTTTCACTATTTTCCTTCTGGGACTTTTTCTATGTTCATTTCCTTTTAACATTCCACAGCAACTCTACTAGCTCCAGACATGGAGAGTGGTACACACAGAATTATTGTACAATGGATCAGTACCCTCAGAATTCAATGGCCAGATATGCTTGGTCAAAGCTTTATTCATTTGGAACATATCAATCGAATTGACATTGAAGATCTTCCTCAATCTCTCATCGGGCAAAATCTTCCTCCTATTGTTTTGGTCTTGCAGATTATTTTCCCGAATATATGCCCAAAGCTTCTTGACAACCTTAAAGCAAACAAGCACAGCAAGAAAGAAGTCAGTGATGTTATCCTCTTCATGATTAATAGGTATCACTCATCCAATGCAAGATAGACATAGGACAGTAATCAGGTGACAGTGTTTACCTCTGTCCTGGCTAACTCAGAGGCACCAACAAACTCTTGAAGTGCCGGGGAAAGACTGCATAATTTTGTAAAGCCACCACCCCTTTTCTTGCCATCATTACCCCTATTTAACACAATGTGATGTATAAAGAACCAGAATTACCAATAAGAAAAGTTGTGCACGTGCGTAACAGAGCTGATAAACCTGTTTAACAGTTTAAACTGTCAAGAAATATGACACAAATATGCATGCTGTCATGATGAGTTGGTTTCTAATCTTATAAGGCATGTAAGACTAAAGTTCCAAAGTAACTATAAGCACAGGAATAATGGTAAACAAAGATTCAGGTGGGCAAAACCTGAGAACTAATATCTATAATAAACCCAACGCCAACGGTATTAGAACTACAAATGTCTGATACCCGCATATTTAAGAAATACTCCATTGTGATCCTGAATCCTGAGTTATCGAAGAATATAGCAAAAGGAATGGAAAATGAGAATCAAATTAAAACTAACTAGTATGAATGAGAGGCACTGACAGGCTATCCTGTTAATGAACTTTAAAGATACTAGTACGATATTCCATCCTAATCATAACCGAAATAACAGTTCGTTGAGTTTGTGGAATTAACAAACACCAGTGGAACCTTTCAATGCACCTTAGTAAAAAGGAACAGACGTGAATACAACATTCCATAACTCATATCATCTTTGAAGATATCCAAGCAAATCCAAATAGCTAAGTTTTCACACTCCATGTCATGTGTTGGGATTTATTTGTGGATGAGATAGCAAGGGATAGTTGTGGCAATATTCTGGGCATCTCCCTGAACCTTGTCAGCGCTGCTGAGGTGCTGGGATCAACTGCTGCACCGCCTAGGCAGTGCTGAGGAGGAGACTGAGATGATGAATTGAAGCTTGGCTGGCTTGCATAATGCCATTTAGGGATAAGTTTCCAATCCAACTTGAGCTCCATATAGAAATAACTTTCCAACACATCAGTGATAAGATATGGTTACCAATTTCAATCTAAAATTAGCTAACTTAACTCTGGACTGGTTTTGTAAAGATGAAGCAACTTTGGCAGACCTACTGTGCCTAGCAGAGGTTACGTACCCCCACATTATATCTCCAGCACTTGTAAGGGAGAATATCCAGTGCACACAGAGTGCAGTGAGTCCCTTTAGGATGTAAATGAAACTACTCAGAGGATGCAAAAAGCAGGAGTGAAATAGTCACATCATGTCCACTTTAGGGCATGTTTGGCTGCACACCAATCTAACATAATCCACATGGGTTGGGAGAAATTAGGGTGCAAAACTAGTTAATTTTTCACCCTAATGCCTCCCAACCCATGTAGATTGGGGTGGATTGATGTGCAGCCAAACAATCCCTTGTGAGGATATTATGCTATCATGAAGAAATTAGCAACATTTTTTTTGAAGGAGTTTAGCACAATAAACATTTGTATCCTGGCTTGTGTGAAACATAAAAATCTACAGAAGCCGGAAGGTGGTAGGTGCGAGTAACAAGACAGAAGAACACAAATTCACCAATCTCGCACACGAACAATCATTTCTAGACCATCCTAATTAGGCTATGCAAGCCATAAACAACAAAATATGCAAGGACAGATCCTTCTTTTGGCATTCGCATGACAAATCTGGAAGTAAGAAAAACTGAGTCACATAAAGCAGGAAACACCATAAATCAGTTGCTAGATTGCACAAACGTCGCAAAAATAAACTAACCAATTTAACGCGGTAAACAAGCAATACCAAAGCCACGCGACATCTTACAATATCCGGGCCAAAATCACACCACCAACGCTAACCAAACAACCATTTCCTACTGTGCAATCCAGAATCCTCCAGGAAGGAATGCCGAGCTGAACCCTCGAATCCCCATCACTATTCACATCGACAATCACACCACAAACGCACGGTGCCATTCCCTCACGATTCGCCCAAACGACACATCACATAATCCTAAACGAAGCAGCAAATGCAAAGGGAGAGAGACGGAGAGCAAAAGCCCCTCACCGCTGCTTCTTCCGGGCGCCGCTGCTATCCCCATCCTCGTCTTCCTCCTCCTCCTCTTCCTCATCCTCCCCCTCGACCCCCTCCTCCGCCTCCGCCTCCGGCTCCTCCTCCTTAGGCACCGGCGCCTCCTCGGGCTCCTCCTCCTTGGGCTCCTCCGGCTCGGCCTCGGCGGCGACCTCGGCGAGGAAGAGGTCGACCTGCTCCCGGATGAAGGCCTTCTTGTGGGAGAGGTCGGCGCCGAAGTCCTCCTCGAGGCGGCGGCGCAGGGCAGCGGTGGTCGTGGTGTTGAGGTCCGACGACCGCAGCACCTCCTGCAGCCGCTCCACCAGCTCCGAGTCCGACACCATCGCCGCCCGGTCGGTTTGGGAGTCTGTGGCTGGCTGGCGCACGGGTGCCGGGGTTTCGCCTGGTTTGGTTTGCGTGGGCTGAAATGTGGCGGCTTGCGGGCGTTGGGCCGTCCAAGTACACCGTCACTCACGTGCCCCGAGTGAAGAGAGGACTCTGTTGCCTTTTCTCCCGTTCTAAAAAAAATGTTGCCTTTTCTCTCTCGCTGTGTCGGTAAATGCTGCGATTGTTGTTGCTGTCTAGTAGCACGTTAATTAGTGATGAAAAGAGTAAATCATTGCCTTCCAACCGGCAAGTGGCCTATGTTAGGTTTCTTGAATATAATTCACTTGATAGCAACATATTTACTTAGAATTTCAATATTGACAAGAGTCTATGTAACCAGATTAGTTAGGAAGTGCTTTGATTCAGACAACATATTAAGGTAACCTATTGAATTGTTTCCATACTGTAACTACTCGTTGGCTTTGCCCCTTCTCGTGTATTAGCTACTACTCCCTTCATTTCAAATTTTAAGTTATTATATTTTTTCTAGATACATGGAGCAATTTACAATTTAGAATTGATGAATCATTTGCTGCCAAAAGTCATTTTGCAAGACAAGACTCCGATTCAAGGAAAACTTATGAGTCCTTTCTTCTAAGGCTATTCTCAATCGGTTGAAGACAGAGAGTACTAAGTGGTCAATTGAAGGATAGGTCTAGAAATTATGTCACGGATTTAGTGATGTAGTGTATCCCTTATTCTATCTTTTTGACCGAATCAACAAGAAAACCCCTACCTATTTTTAATTAATCCCTTATTCTATCTTAGCGATGTGGCAACAGATATAGTCCTATGTGATGTTTTTTCCGGCTATGATTTGATAGGCATGGTTAAATATTAATATATATTATTGCATACTTACCTAGCATTAAATGGAACTACCCCTCAATCAGGTATACTTGACCCGTGAAAGAGTAAAACATTGCCTTGCTAGTGGCCTGTATGGCATTGTATCATCATTAGGTTTCAAAAATAATCCACTTGATTGCACTATATCCATTGTAAATTTGGGTCATAGGCAAGGGTGCCTATGTTAAGATAAACTTAATCTTCATGTCATGTACCAATCTTTAAGTAACTAGATGGGTTAAGGTATGCATTGCTTCAAACAATATGGGTACCTAGGCAATTGTTTCTACTCTTTGATAACTCATCAACTCCCCTACCTCTTGAGAGTTAACTTGTTGTTATTGTTGCCAAAAGTCACTTTGCATAACAAGGCTATGCTCCAAGGAAAATTTGTTCCATCATTTCTTACTAGGCCTTTCTCAACCAGTCGAGGAGAGAGAGTGTTAGGTAGTCAACCAAATCATGGATGTAGATGTCAAGACACCAATTTACTAAAGTTGTATATCCATCATTATCCTGTTATTGATGCAACTATCCTTGCAGTCTTATGCAGTGATGCGGCTATCGGTGCAGTCCTTTGTGATGTTTTGCATCTAGGATCTAGCAGGAATGATTAAATATTAAATATATCTATTGCATACTTATACAACATTAAATGGCATCCCTTCCTTGAATCAAGTATGCTTGACTAGTGAAAGAGTAAGCAGATGGGTCAAAATGGGCATTGCTTCAGACAACATCGTTAACCTAGGATATTTATTTATACCGATTGATAATTTTCCCCCTTATCAAGAATTAGCTGCTTGTTATTACTGCCAAAAATCAATTTGCATCACGAGACTCTGCTCAAAGCAAAATTTATGTCATCCTTTCTTTTGAGGCCTTTTGTCAACCTGCTAAGGGAAGAGAGCGTCATGTGGTTAATTGAAGGAAGGACCTAGAGGTCATGCACCAATTTAATAAAGCGGTGTATCCTTTATCCTATCTTAACGATGTGGCTACCAGTATAGATCTTTGTGATGTCTTGGTTGCTATGGATTACTCTACTAAGTGGACTAAGGCGGTTTCTTTGAAGAATATGACATTGACACATAAGGAGGTAATTGAGTTTATTACTGAGCATATCATACATAGATTCGGCATCCCTCAAACATTAACTACAGATCAAGGGACATCATTGTATCAAAGGAGGTACGGGATTTTGCCAAATTATATAAAATCAAGTTGCTCAATTCATCTCCATACTATGCTCAACGAAATGGCCAAGTTGAGTCTAGTAATAAGACTTTGATCAAGCTCATCAAGAAAAAGGTTGAGGACAATCCAAGGAGGTGGCATGATATTTTGTCCGAAGCTCTATGGGCACATCGCATATCTAGACATGGTGCTACAAAGGTTACTCTTTTAGAGTTGGTATATGGACAAGAGGTCGTGTTACCCGTCGAGGTGAATTTGGATGCACATAGACTTGCTAAACAAAATGATTTATCCACTATGATGTATCATGATTTGATGATGGATGATATCGATGAGGCGAATGGTAAGAGAATCAAAGCTCTCAAGGATACAGAGAAAGACAAAGCTCGAGTTGCCCCGGCCTATAACAAGAAAGTTAAAAGCAAATCATTTCAAGTTGGGGATTTAGTGTGGAAGACCATACTATCACTTGGGACGAAGAGCAACTAGTTTGGCAAGTGGTTACCAAGTTGGGAAGGTCCTTATAGAGTGATCAAAGTGATATTTGAAAATTCATATCTACTAGAGACATTGCAAGGTGAAATCTCCCAAAAGCAATCAACAGAAGGTATTTGAAAAAATATTTTCCAAGTGTTTGGAAAGAAGCATAGAGTGCTCTCCAAACAATAGCCGATATATACATGTATCGTCCTTAGAACAAATATGGCCAATGCATACATTGTCCTTAGATGCTAGATAGCCAATGAGTTGGGCATCGTTGCTATTTAGTGCTTTTTATGTTTCTAGGTTCATACTTCATTGATCTAAAAATAGGGGGCATATTTTGACACGCAAAAATGTGCTAATATGGAATATGCGATATACCATCAAGTTTTTGACATCAAGAACATGCCAAAAAATATTTGGGATGACATAATTCAAAGCACCAAGCGAAAAGGAAGAAGAAGAAGATGGAAATCCCCCTATTGAACCGGCCTAGCCGGTTGCCATGATGCACAACCGGCCAGGTTGAAAGCCCAAGTTTGGTTTTGGTAATTAATGACACCAAGTTGCTAATGCCATATATTAAGTGGTTTGAGTTAGGCATAAGCAACACATGTGATGAAGGAGCGTGTGGCATGAAGTGATGGCCACAAGGTCACAAGAGGTGGAGATGCACATACAATGATGATCAAGGTGATCAAGCATGTGGAGATGGACATGGAACAAAGTGATCAAGGCAAAGGTATAAACCATAGGGCCTTTTGTCGGTCTAAGTTGAGTAGAGAAGTGATTGACCGGGTTTATGATACATAGCCGACTATCAAGAGGGGCAATAATGGTTAGCTCGGGAATCAAGTGCCACTAGATCAATGTTTTGAGCATATGCATTAGGATCTAGTAGAGAGCTAACATAATGCCTTGAAAATGTTTGTGAAATGCTAACACACATGCACATGGTGGTGTACACTAGGTGGTGTTAGCAAATTTACGAAGACGGTGGAGTTTAAGCGGTAGAGAGGCGTTTGGGTTCGGCGGGATTCGATGCTTTTTAGGGAAGTGAAACGCCTATTTTCTACTGCGCCGGAAGTCGGAAAAGAAACGAAGGCGAACGCTGGTCACTGTGGTGACCGGACGCTGCACCGGACGCGGTCATGGTTTGACCGGACACGTCCGGTCAGTTCTCGCAACAATCAGGCGCGTGGGTGCTAGGGTTTGTAACCGGCGCGTCTGGTCCCTCATGGAACCGAAGCGTCCAGTCAGGCACCCAGAGGGGCAGAGCTGGACGTAGAGCCGACCGGATGCGCGGCGCGTCCGGTCACGTGTGATCGGACGCGTCCGGTCGCGGTGGGAGCTCTCTGGACTCCGACCGGACGCTTGGTGCAGCGCGTCCGGTCAGACGATGAAACGCGTCCGGTCACAGCAACGGCTACTTCTGACGTGCACTGTTCTCGCTTGTCCTGTAGTGACCGGAGTGTCCGGTCACCCTGACCGGTGCATCCGGTCAGCACGTTTTGCACTGCGTCGTCCGGTAACGGCTAGTTGCGTACCCCTTCGCTATAAATAGAAGTTGCCCGGGGTTTGGGGCGAACTCTTTCACATTTTGAGACCTAGAGACATCCTTTGAGCTAGAGAACAACCCCTCCACTCATCTCTTTGCTTGGTTGCACATCTTGAGTGAGATTGAGTGAGATTCAAGTGCATTACTTGAGAGTTGCATTCTAGAGGCACTTGATCTTTGAGTTGCTGCGGATTTCTTGTTACTCTTCCGTGTTTCCCGACACGGTAGACGGCTTAGAGCAGTGGAGGTGATTGAGCTCACAATTGAAGATTGTTGGAGCCCTCACCAAGTGTTGTAAGGGGTTCTTGATCCTTTCTGGCGGGAGTTCGCAAATTGGATACTCTAGTGGAGCTCATGGCTTAGAGGATCCCCATCTTGTGTGCGGTTGTGCGGCGCCCGCCGAGGGCTGGACTCTTGATAGTCGATTAGCTCGTGGAACGACAAGTGGGTGCATCGCCACAACGAGGAGTAGCTTGCTGGGAAGCAAGTGAACCTTGGTAAAAATCTTGTGTCATCTCTTTACCGAGGATTTCTCTTGTGGTTGCTCATTGTGATTGATTCTTCGAGTGCTTTACTTCTCTACATCATTGGTATAAGAATCAAGTCACTTGCTCTTTACTTTCTTGTACTAGTCCTAGTGTAGTTTGCTTAGTGTAGCCTTTATCACATAGGAGTAAGTAGCTTAGTGACTTAGCCTTGTTGGTGTGTATTAGAGATCATAGCCTTGCTTCACTAGAATTGTATAGGTGGCTTGCATAGTGTAGTTGAGCTAGTGCTAGAATTAGCTTAGCCATCTTTTATACTAACGTGGTTGTTTAGTGAAGCCTGTAGATTTTAAAATAGGCTATTCACCCCTCTCTAGCCATTTGGACCTTACACAGGTTAGTTCGCTTGCCTTTCCCGAACTAAGTTGATATCCAATTTGGTTTTGGATCTATTCTTGACGTGGGAAACTTAGAGAACACATTTTAGACTTGTTTTCACCCCCTCTCTATATATGAGAGGATCACAGCCAATTGAGGATCCCAACTTCCAATCATCGAAACACAACACATACCTCTTTTCCCTTACTTTCTCTCTACCTTGATGTTTATCACGTATTCTGGCAAGATTTGACGATGTTCTAGGTGGCTTTACCAACCCTAGGACACCCTCCACATGCTCCTCTCTGATGGGTCTTCCCAAGAGGTGTTCGGGAGTCTACCACGTGAAGAACAGGCTCAACATCGGTCTAACCGGTCTCTAGATCGGTTTCATCAATCCGCTACGTTCTTGACGCAGTCATGGTCGTTTGTCGGCCACGGGTGTGCTAGCCCTTGCTGGTGTGTGGTCTAGATCCTATTTGACGTCAACAGTAAGAATCTTGGGAAATTGATTTGTTAGCATATCTATACAATTGTTTTTTGATTGAGTAGTTTTGCTAAATGGTAAAAACCAACAACTCTTGTTGCAAGGCCTTATATGTCAGGATGTGAGCGTAGATGGATGTTACAAGAGATTGGTATGATTAGTGCTGCAACAACAGTGTACCATTGGGTGATTAGTCATTTGCACAATTGTCTCAGTGTTATTGTTGGAGCTAACTTGCACAAGGAAATCTTTTTTTTGCGACACCTAGAGATGAGAAAGAGTTTGAGTCGATAGTTCAAAAAGACTCAGAAAGTATTGTCGGCATCACGATGCTCATGGTATGCATTATTCTGTAAACTCTATAACATATAAATTGCTAGATTAATGCAGCATTTGATTATCTTTATTTATTGACTGAAGGTTGAGATCCAATTTTCCATTATGCACAATGAGACTTGGCGAGCTCAATGAAAGATCACCTTGTGTATGATATGTGTTCATTGTTCCTCGACAAGGTATGAAACAAATCTATAACTATTGAACATCCAACTTGTGAATTGATTTCTACTCTATTTTTACTTTTCAGTTAGCCAGATGTGTGGTCCACTTGTACGAGATTCTCTTGCACTTGTACGAGGTTATGTTCGGTGGGCAAGCCACCGATCCTAGGAAAACCAGGAGCTACTGATGCGCTATGATATTCTTTTTGTGCAGAATGTCAACCCTCAGGTTCATGCATAACACATACAATATTACTGTACTACTGTATTTTCTAGCTAATTTACTAAGTGAGGTAATAAGTAATGTGTGTTCATGTGCATGATTACATTTCTAGGGCAGGTGATGCTGATGCCGATGACTTGTTGCTCGTATTGAATCCTGAGGTCCAAGCCTTCCACAGTAAATGGATGTAGGGTGTGAGTAGTAGTGTTGGCTTCTTTTAGCATGTTACTGGCAGTTATGATTTACTAGGACTATCTACACTTATATAGATATGTTTGATCGCTTTGTATTATGGAAGTGAGTTCTTGGCATCGTACAAGTTGTCTTGATCTTGGAAGTAAGTTTATTGTGGCATAGTATAATGCATGTGTTGGTTTATCCAACAAAAAAGAGAGCGAAGGAGAGAAGAGGGAGGAGCCAAGCGAGTGATTGGCCAAGAGTTCCTCTCCACCTTCCCATATCCTCTTTTTGTAGGGAAGGTGGGAACCACTAGGGCTACAAATTGGCCCAAATATTATGTTACAAGCTTTATGTGGTCAAGATCGTGCCAAAGACAAGTGTATGCTATTGCACGTGAACAACAAACTTTCTAACGACCATCTTGGCAAAAAGTTTGGTTTCTTGGGCATAAACTGGCGACTTCATGTGGCAACATGTAGTTTGTTCCAAAGAGTAGACCCATCAATCAGTGAGACTCTGACAAGTATATCTTGCACACTGCTGTAGCCACATATCTTCCAAGTGCCAAGTGGTTTAGATAGGGCATTAGGCACTTAGGCAGTAGATATTTCTTGATGTTTTAGTACAAAGAAATCAGTGTTGATCAAAGGTATATATATGGTATATGATTTGTAATGATATAGATGGTCTCTATTCTCTGCCTCTCCTCTCCTCTTTGGTAGGTTAGGCACGATAATCTTTGAGAGGTGTGAATCTTGCTTGGCGTACAAAGGGAAGAGAAGTGGTTGTTTGGTTTGGTTGGAAGCACTGGCAGCCTATAGGCACACGATCTATAATGACATAGACGATGGTTGTAGGATCTCCTCGAAGGTTAAGGAGGCCTAGAGGGGGTGAATAGGCCTGTAAAAAATTCAACTCCAAATTCTATCAGTAGACAGGGCGGCACTATCGGCCTACGAATAATGCTCAGACAGAAAAGAGATTTTGCAGAGAGGAAACTCAATATATGAGCTACACAGTCTTGTAATATAAAGATAAAGTCCAGCTCGAAGACTGAATACCATAGAACCCTAGCGAAAGAGTAGATTGAGCTCACCCCGCCGTCAACCTGCCCATTGATCCGATGAGGTAGAAAGTTTCCACCAGGACGTAAATGTTTCTTCCTCCATGGGGAATGTCCTCCCACCGAGGACACCAAGGTCATGGCACTGGACCTAACTCCAACCCAGTAGGCCACCTACCTCCATGAGAAGGCAGAGTGAGTAAAGGACAAGCAGGCCATCTCGATAGGCACCACTACCGAAGGGCGAGGGCTCTGACGCCCATGTTCCGCACAACGACAACAACTGTGATAGCTCCGCTAGCAACTCCGACTAACTGAGGGCGAGGGGCACCAAGCCCTGGCGTGAGCGACGAGGCGCCCCCGACCAATGACGGCACCTGTGCCTAATAGGATCGGAGAGAACCGGTACATGCAGGACGCCATCGAGGCAAAGGCAACACGCCCAAGCCGAGTCGCTGCTTCCTCACCCTAACCAAAGAAAAGGAAGCTTGAGCCAAGACCACTCCAGCCCACAGGCATTCGAGCCCAATATATGGGCACCTTACTACCCCAAGCGCTTCCGACCAATGTGCCACGTTGGCAGGTACGATGGTGAGACCGACCCCAACCACTGGCTCAAAGACTACTGGCTCGTAATGAGGGTCGAAGGGGCAGATGATGACTTCGTAGTCCAATACCTCCCACTGCTCTTGTCAAGGCTAGGGACGACGTGGCTCGAGTATCTTGACATAGGCTGCATCCATAACTGGGCCAACCTTCACACAACCTTTGTGGGGTACTGTTGGTATATTTTAGACACACACAGAAAAAAGATCCGCAAGCGCACGGATACCGCTGTAGCTTTCACACGGAGTATTCCAAGTTATCGTATACACAGGGAAACATGTAAGATTGACTACAGTCTAACTTAACTAGGGGTAGCAACAAGGTTAAGGATAAACAGGAACGTAGAGAGGACTAGTAAGGTTCTCTATTTCTAACTTGGGCAAGTTGTGTATTCTACTGTTCAACTAGGGACATTACTAAGGAAACACACCAACAGAGGATGTTAAAAGTCCCTGGTTTGGTTTTGGCTAATTGATGAAACCTAAGTACTAATCACATGTGCTTGAGTGTTGATAGCAAAACGTGATTGGTACACTCCTAAGTGATGACAAGATGCATGTTGATCATGATGACTTGGTGCCTTACTTGGAGAGGAGAAGAGGCAAAATCCTATGGAGCTCAAGGCAAAGGTATAAATAGAATTTGATTTTAGTGATCAAGACACCATAGAGGGTGTGATCACACTTAGAATCGATAGCCGTACTATTAAGACGGGAATTTTCGAGGCTATTGATCACTTAAGTGCCACTAGATGAGGATTCATTTGCATATGCATTTAGATCTAGTGGAGAGCTAACCTAACTCCTTCAAAATGATTGCGAAAAATATTAACACACATGCACACGGTGAAGCACACTGGGTGGTGTTAGCACATTTGCCAAGTAGGTGGAGTTTGAGCGGTAGAGATGGATTTGGGACGACAGGATTCGGTGAATTTTTCGGAAGTGCTCTTCACTGTTTTTAGTGCACCGGACGCTAGCTTCGGGAGCACCGAACATTGGTTCTCAGAGCATCGGAGGCTGGCCGCACATCCGGTGAATACATCGTGCTGCAACCTCACTAGAACCAAGCATTGGACGCTCCATTGTTGGTGCATCGGATGCTGAAGTGGTACTATTCATGCATCCGGTGGCTACGTGACGTCAGCAGCTTCTTCGAACCCTCATGTGCAATGGACGCAGTGGCGTCCCACTGTTGGATGCGTCCGGTGAGCAAAAAATCGTCTCTGGTTGCTTACTGGAGTGCATCGGACGCTTGCATCGAACTATGAGTGCTGGGCGTCGAACGCGTCCGGTGCTCGCTAAAATGACTGTTGAACTTTGAACGCGCGAGACACGTGGCGAGATCTGGTGCACCGGACGCTGCTAAGTGTGTCTGATGCCTGTGCGTTAGAGCGTCCAGTGCCCCCGATTTGTGCCCAACGACTCTATTCGAAGGGGTATCTCTATATATACATGTTTGGCCGGCTAGGGGACTCTGTCTTGGATATTTTGACATCCTAACATCCTTTTGAGCTTAGCATACTTCCTCTCACTCATCTCCCTTGCTTGATTGACAAATCAAAGTGAGTTTGAGTGACTCAAGTGCATTTGCTTTTGAGTTTGTATCTAGTTGGCACTTAGGTGAGCATTGGTTGTGGGATTCTTGTTACTCTTGGTGGTTGCTGCCACCTAGACGGCTTAGAGGCAATGGAGGAGTTGTGGCAAGAGTGGTGCTTGTTCTTGGCCACCTCCCGATGATTTATGAGGGGTGTTGTGCCTTCCCTGACGGAGCACCAAAGACAACTCTAGTGAATTGCTCATGTCATTGAGTTACCTCACTTACGATAAGTTCTTGCTGTGCTCTTAGGGAGCTTGGCTTTAGATTGCCAATTAGCTGCCGAACCACAAAGTGGTGGTCAACACAACGGGGACGTAGCGTGCCGGCTAGCACGTGAACCTCGGGAGAAAAATTGTGTGTCACCTTTGTGATTGATTTCTTGGATTTCTCCCGGTGATTAGTCTTCATATCATTGTGATTGGTTCATTCCTCAACACGGTGGTATAAAGATCACATGCCTCTCTTTTACATTCCGCAAACTAGTTGTAACAAGCTCTTTAGTGTAATTAGTTTTGAGAGCTTGTATTATCTTTGTTAGTGTATGTCACGGAACCGCCTAAATTATAAGAACAAAAGTACAAAAACAATCGCCGGAGCAATTAAATTCCCGTACATAAGCTCTTATAACTCCGGTAGTCCAATAAAAGCACGAGGGATTTCAAACCAACCAACATACAAGCCAAGATCGTAGTGGTCCAACATAACAGGTCATATGTTACATCCATTTCATAAGTAATTCAACATATATCGGAGTTCAATAGAGTTATTACAACTCAAGTTTAAAAGTAGCGGAAGCAAAGTAGTTTGAAACTAATATCACCTTAATTCAAATACATGCCAGTACCAAGGTCAATTTCTAACAAAAGCAGGAGAGACAAGATAGCTCAGAAGGATCATGCCCATGATCACACTCTGCCACTACAACAGGAGCCATCCCATTCTTGCAGTAGTCATGATACATCACAACTTGCAACAAGTGGGAATAAACCCTGAGTACGAGAAGGTACTCAGCTAGACTTACCTGTCATAAACCAGAAATAATATGACACCAAGGAGTATGCAAGGCTTTCTTTCAGTGGGCTAGCTTGACTCATTTGTGAAAAGCATAAGTTATCATGAATAAACTAATTTAAGTCATTTTGCATCTTCTTTATTATAACCTATTCAATCTAGGTAAGCACCTATGCTAAAGCAATCACTTGATTAACCATTAACATCAAAGGTTACCATTTCAGGTTTAGCATTTCCAACATCATCCACATAACCATCCGTGTTCCATCATCATTACTACGATGCCGTAACTCGAGTCAAGTGTTCACTATCTAGTGAACGATGGCGATTCGAATCGATTATTAACCAGCTGGTAATTTATTCCTCACACAAACCGCCAGGAACCACATGTACCCGGGGGCCGCCCGACTGCTCTTTGGCCTTATCATCGCGCCCACGTGTCCTACCACACCTGCTCCGGTACAGTGCGCTGCGGGCAATCCACTCGGCCCGAATAATCTCCCAGTTTCGCGGTCGGAAGGTACTTTATCTGGCCAGCTAAATGTGAGACATGCGTTCAACATGACCCGAGGCCCAACAACAGTCGGTCCTTAATCGACATAGACGAAAACTACAAGCACCCCAGAACCCTATCTGGTTGCCCAATACTTATTCCGCCCGGTCTTCAATTATCCATCAACACTTGGTTATTTCCAGGATATCATCCATTCCATAGATAAAGTATTTCTGTAACCACCTATAATTGCAGGTGACCAGAAATCACCGATCGCTACCGGTCTAAGCAGGGCTAAGCAATATTTTTGATCCTGAACCAAAATAGGATTTCAGGCATATTTATGGGACAAGGAAAGGGTATATATGCAGCAAGTGTTTCCAATCAACTCCTATAACTTAATGCAACAATACATATATAACATATATATACTCAATTGCTTTTATAAAGTAGGAGGCTTAGTATGCTCCGGGGCTTGCCTGAGATCGAACACTTAGGTTAGTGTTGGACAGCTGACACTCGCCTGGCGAGCATCTCCCATCCCGGCACTTGCTTAGTCCTTCCATCTTCAGGATAGGTCCACCAAACACCGTCTTCGGGTTTGTCTTCAACATCTCATCCTTCACGTGGTGCATCTAGCGTATCTAGATGAGATGCAAGATGCATGTGTATGAATATGATGAATGGTAACACAAGATGCATCACATAATCATTCAAGTAAACACACGATTAAGATATAGACACCAAAAGCTATTTAACTAACATTACACAACCAATTAAAGAGGGCAAACACATCAAGAATAACACAAGTTTAACAATATCACAAGTATCTTAACATGACCATCATAAAGAGCATAAGCCACACTTAGCAACACATGGAGTAAACAACCACAACTATCATCTGTCCATTTCTAGACTGCAAACAACAGCTTCATGTTTGGATCATAACTGGAGTTATACAAATCCAATAGCCATGAAACAAGACATTCTAGAAAGCTTATGAAATTGTCCATAATTCATCTTTAATCATCTTAGCATTATTCTCAAGTTAACCAAGTCAAACATGCATAATTATAGAATCTGGTCCAGAGATTCCAGAGAACAACTATTTCTAGAACCCAACTTGAAACAGTCATTACTCACAAACTATAAGGCCAAATGCCACCAAAATTTAACACAAGCTAGATTAATGAGTTATCTGCAACTTTGCTATCAACATGTTTCTCATAAAACATCATTTTCATGGTGCAATTACCAAAGTCCCAGAAACTATCCAGGAAAGCATCAATTGCAGGAATAAATATTAACTTATATTCCAAACATATATTTGGCCACAACCAATGTAACCATCATAAAGTGCATGTTAAATGATCACCAAAAACCATAGTGCTCATCACTAAATAAATTCTTTTAATGCATTTCTTAATTTATTTAGATAGCAAGGTGAAATAATAAACATATACCAAAAGTCCATAATAAAATCTATAAAAATTACAGTAGCTCTTACATACACCCAACAGTCTAATGTACAAATTTTAAGCCATTTGGACTTGTATATCAACCTCTATGAAAAAGACAAATTGCTATTGCAAGAATTCATGTGAGAGCAAGATACACTAATAACTCACTCATATGGCAACCAAAATTCATGACATTTTTACGACACATTAAACATCATATGAGTTGCATGCCACAAAAATTTCACTTCATTTGGAGCCCTAGATCTGCAGTTATGAGAATGACAAATACAAGTAGCATTAAAAACCTAGCTGCACAAATATATTTTTAGAGATAAAACTTTAAACTAAAACATGCCATATTATAGATCTACTGCATAGAGAATTTCACAAGGATTCCAAAAAGTATTCATTTGCTATTTTACAATTTTTCTACAATTTACTATGAATTTCCAAAGTTCCTGCAAAATAATTACAAACCAGTCCCAAGAGCACTATTCATCTGAGTCACTGACTGTGCAGTTAGGCCCCTGGATTTAGTCAAATTCTCCTATGAGGTCCTTGACGCGATTTGAGAAGAGGAGCTCGTCGGTAAAATGGCCGGTGGCGGCCAGAGGAGGCATGATGGCGAAGGGGGAATGGCGGGGGAGCATCAGGGGGCGCCCGCGCACCTGCTGGTGGCCTCGGTTGGCCCCGTGGTGGCCCATGGCTAGCTGGCCACGAGAGCCCGCGGCTGCCATGGCGGCTGCCCGACGCTGGGGTAGCACTGGCGACGCGTAGGGCGCGACGATGGCACTGAGGGTTGCTGGTGGCTGTGCCACAGCGGTGCGCACACGCGAGGAGGAGGGATGGAGTGGTAGGCAGCATCGGCTCTGCTCGGTGGAGCTTGTCACGACGACAATGGCGACGGCGTCCACGCACTGCAGAGGCAAGGAGAGGCAAGGAGGAGTGAGTGAGCACGGAGACGAGTGAGGAGTGGAGGGCTCGGGCGTCCGCACAACAGGGGCAAAGGCGTGGCCACAGCAGGGCGCCCACGGCGCGTGGAGCATGGGCGCGGGGCATGGCGGCCGCGTGGGCGAATCGTCGAGCACGTGGTGGGCGCTGAATGGAGCAAGGTGGGCAGCGATTTGGGCTAGATCTGGGCCGATTTGGACTATGGGCTCAAAAGCAAAGTTGCAGCCCACGTGACACTCTATCATTTTCGTTGAGACCACTCTATCATTAGAGCTATGGATTAAGAGACAATTGCATGCCAAGATGACAATGTCAACACATTGACGACCAACAAGGGAACTCAAAATTGACGATCAAAACGTGGTCAAACTCAAGCCAACTTTTTGTATGCTCTTCTCCAAGGTGTAAGCTCCAACTTCTACATTTGGCTCAACTTGAGTTGTCTAGCAAAAACACGAGAACGCGACGTGCCAACCGTCTTGTCGTTGCCGGTCCAACTCCATGAATATGACGAAACTAGCAATTTTGGGAATTGATTTTGAGGGTCCAAACAAGTTCCAAATCTTATGAGACTTGATCTATTGTTTCCTTCACAAGGCGTACTCCAACTCATATTAAGGAATCCAATTGAGCTGCCATATGAATTTGGAAGATAAAATGTCGCAAACATAGCAACTCACTGCTGTCAATCCAGGAGTTAGAATTATTTCTAGGGCTGAAAAACAGCAGCTGATTCAAACTTTAAGCCTCCGCTTGACCTACTTCCAAGCTGATCTAGTTCTTGGTCCAAACTCAAAGTTTCTTCTACACAACATGAACTACAACTTTCATTTAAGGTCCAACATCATAACTAGTATAGAACCTACATTTCTACTCTGACCAAAGTAGTATCGCGATAAAGCTTGAATTGTCCGTTTTGATCCATTGGAGCATTTTCTGGGCATTTGCTCAACACGAACCTTTCACAACTTTTGTTGTGGAGTCCATCTAGAGTCTTTTGGGCAAGGTTGCAAGGTTTGGTTGATGACCTATATTTCCATTCACTTATTAGTGCAATTCAAGCACTTAGTAAAACCATTCCAACAAGGATATAACTTATCATTTCATGTGACTTTTTGACTCCAAACTTCATGAAACTTTTTGAGTGACCAATATAGATAGGTACTACGGTGAGACATATGAAGATATTGTAGTAATACCACCCAAGCATATATCTTAAAAATGGCCTATATGTAAAGCAATGGTGCAACATCCAAGTTTAGGTTAGGCTCATCTCCATAGGTTGAACTTGACATCGTCATCTCTACTTAATCTATCATGTTTGAGCTCAAACCCACTCCTTAACTGGTGGCAAACACATGGGGTGTTACAGTATAGCTTATCACCTAGTTGAGCTCTTTAGTGTAGCTAGCTTGTGAGAGCTCGTAGTGACTTAGCCTTTGATTGTTATAGTGATCATAGTTACTAGAATTGTTGGATAGGTGGCTTGCAACCCTTGTAAAGCTGGAGCAAAATCATTTTTTGCCATTTGTTATACTAACCTTTTGCTCTAGTGAGTTTGTAGAATTTTTAATAGACTATCCACCCCCCTCTAGCCATATTAGGACCTTTCAGATGCTTTCCGTCGCAACTGCGTCCTACTTGGCCTACAGACGGGAGATGGACTACAAAGGACTCAACGAGGCTGTCACCCTCATGATCTACCATCGATCCAAAATGCAGGGTGCATCCACAAGTATCCAAAGTCTAAGCACCATGCTTACGCTAACGATTACTACTTTACTCCCCTAGAAAGAGAATAAAGCACTCAAAAAAGTCATGATCCTGATGAACAATATAAACACAAAACTTACTTGAATTGGAAATCAATTACCAGAGATGTGTCAGAAGCAAGCTCGAGTAGAGCTTGGATCCGCCAAGGTACAAGCCGTAGAGAGAGCACCGACATGCCGGCACTTTCTCCAAACTCTTCCTTTATTCTCTATCTCGCTATTTCTATTTACAGAGGATAGATCCTAACTTGGAGGACTATTCTTCTCTTGGTTGTTGACGTACCCCGTGGAGAAGGGGGTATGGGGGGCCTTATATAGGGGGCACCAGGAGTCCTATGGGCCTATGAATCCATGGAACATCAAATCTAAGCCTTCGATACGAATCGACCTTAAGCAACAGTGTAGATTGAATCTTAAAGGCGGTGGCAAACCGACGTATGAAGGAGAGGCTAACAGGTGGAACCCATAGGACGGCTGACCTACGCTCAGCCTTTCCCTGTGACAGGTGGGGTCAGGTCACGATGTATTGCCTTCTACGATGATTCTAGAACCTTCCAAGTCGGTTTCGCCACGGATGATCGTGATTTGCTCTGACGATTGGGTCTACCTTGCTTGTTTTCTGATTAAATCCTCCTGCATTCACATATTCACTAAAACTTGTGGAATTCATTAGTTTAAACCCCTCAACCTATGTTTGGTGATGGAATTAAGTATATATGTAGGATATGTTGATAGTCTATGATGGATGTTAACAACCGTCAATAGGGACTTCAAAGGTATGTACCCTCACCCCAGAAACTCATGGGATCTTCGCAACTACAGGCGGAAGCAAGGCGAGACCCTCCAAGAGTACATACAACAGTTCTCACAGAAGTGGAATGAGCTGCCTAATGTCATCAACGCCTTCACCTATGGCACCACTTGTGAAGGCGCACGTCCACATGCTTGGACGTGAGGCCCTGCGGATGACGTGGGAGCTACTAGACATTGCCACTAGATAAGCCACAGGGGAAGAGGCTGTTCTGGCCAACTTCGAAAGCAAGGACAATGTCCACTGGAGAAACCAGGAGGGCAGCAAGGGACGTGGCTCCCCAATATAGTGAAAATTTGTTTTTAATACCCTATAAATATTTTGATTTATAGCACATCAAGACATAAACTCATCCACTTTTTATCATAATATTATGATTTTTCGTTATGAATACGAAGTATATATATAGAAACATTAAAAAGTTATTGAGACATGCACTCATATATATATTTATCACACTTAGAAGTGTTATCATAGTTGTCCACCCCTTAATTAAAATTGTTGGTTCTATCACTAACAAGGTCGCCACGCCCTAGCGTGGGGAAGATGGCGACACCGATGCCAACACGTCGTCTCAGTGCCAGGACAAGAAGCGTTGTCATGAGGAGATGGTTGTAGTGGTCGAGCGAGCCATGTGGCCCTAATTGAAGGGGAAGGGCCAATGCCTTGAGCACTTTGAGAAGGCACTTGAGGTTCATGGTGGCCAAACCAAACATCTACTCAAAGACTACAATATATTGAGAAGCTACGTCAAGGGCACCCTTGACCTCAACAAGAGAAGGCCTAGAAGCTGCCCTAGAAGGCGAACGTGAGGGGGGACAAGGTAAAGGATGACGTCACAGACTTCCCTATTGTCGAGTGTCTCATGATCTTCGGTGGACCTCACGCCTACGAGTCTCTGTGACAGCGAAGGGTAAACGAGCAAGAGGTGAATGTTGTTGAAGCAGTGGCGGTGCTAACATGTTTGTAGTGGTCTGAGGTGGCCATCACCTTCGATCAGGGCAATCATCCTGACCACGTGCCCTACCCCAGTCGGTTCCCACTCATCGTCAACCCGATCATTAACAAAGTGCACCTCACCAAGGTCCTCATGGACGGCAACAACACACTCAACATCCTCTATGCTTACACTCTTGACAAGATGAAGATCCTCGGGAACAACCCCCACCCAAGCGGTGCACCAGTGCTATATTGGAGAACTTTTATCTTTCGGCGCTAAATAAGGAATTGCATCATTTTTGTAATGCTAAATAAGGAATTTTCTCCATATGTTCGGTGCCATATTTGTGCCTATAGACAGCCAGTGCTTCCAACCAAACCAAACAGCCACTTCTCTTTTGTATGCCAAGCAAGATTCACACCTCTCAAAGATTACCATACCTAACCTACCGGGGAGAAGAGGTAGAGAATAGAGACCATTGTAAGTGCAATCAAGACCTATTATGGGTTTTGGCGTTGATGACCACCAAATTAGAGGACTAATGAGATTTATCGATATGACAAGTAGGGAATCGAAAAACGAGGATGATGTACAGGTTATAGGTGCCCCCAATTACAAAAGATGGCTGAACTTAACTCAAGGAGGTTTAAATTCCTTTATGTTTTGAATTTGAGTTAGGAAATGCCGTACTATTAAGGGGGACTCAAGGACAGTTGGTCAACTATGTAACCAGATGCTCAAAATCCTAAAATAACATTCTCATACCCAGCCAAAATAGCCAGCCAAAAATCTCCTCATTCTTCCTATTTTGGCTAGGGCAGTAGTGCCGCCCTGTAAGGGCGACGGTCCCATAAACGACCGTTGGGCTCTAGGGGGTATTTATAACTCCAGGTCCGGCCCACAAGGGTTATCTTCTTCCTTTATCAGTTCATTTCGAGAACATACAGACTAGAGCTCACTCTATCTCCCTCCATTGTTGCTCCTCCATCCCTCAAGCAAATCCTTGACTCCAACCATCAAAACTTGTGAGAAAAGGCAGCAAAACTCGATTGGAGAGTAGGTCCACTGATTCTCAAAGTCTAAGAGCATTTGGTTCATGTTTTACCAGTGTTCTAGGGTTTGTTACTCTTAGAGCTTGCTCCTAGCCTGCTAGGCATTGCCCTTGAGCTTGCCAACTCGTGTCGTAGCCTTGGAAGGTTTGTAACCTCATTCTCAAAGCTAGGAAATCATCCCTCGTCTCAAGAGTTCATTCTCTTGATTTGAGAACGAGGGTAGGGCAAGCCTTTGTGGCAAATCTAAGCCTTTTGTGGCTTCCTCAACAACGTGGACTTAGGCAAACCTTGGTGGTGAGCTGAACCACGGGATAAATCATTATGTCTTGTGTGTTCTTGCTGGTTCTTATTCTTGCTTAGCAGCCTAATAATACATTAGAAGGGAGTTTCATGCTTTGCAACCTTAGCTGTATAGCTAAGCTTACTCATCAAGGGCCGATAGATAGAACAACTCTTGTTACTAATGGAGAAAGATTGGAGTGGTTTAGTATGATTTCTAAGATTAGAGGAGGAAAAAACTCCTCTGAGTCAGCTCTCGAGAGTATCTCTAGGAACTAGGAAGGTGAAAGTCCTATGTTTGGTGTTGGTAATTAGTGACAATGCCTAAGTACTAATCCTATGCCTAAGTTGTATGTAGCATATGAGGATTAGTACATTCCAAGGTTGGTGGCAAGATGGACATGGTGATCATGATGGCCACACTTGGATTTGGACGCAATCCTACGTGATCAAGGCAAAGGTATATGCTTAAGGGTTGTGTTTTAGTAACCAAGACACCTAGTGGGTGTGGTTACATTATAGGATAGATAGCCGTACTATAAAGAGGGGAATGACGCGGCTATTTAACTCCTAAGTGCCTCTAGGTCTGCATTTCATAATCATATGCATTTGGATAGAACTAATAACGCCTCAAAAAATGATTGTGAAAATGCTAACACACATGCACATGGTGTTGATCACTTGGTGATGTTAGCACGTTTGCGAAGGCGGTTGAGTTTGAGCGGTAGAGAGGGTTTGGGGTCCTCTCTCCCTCTCGTCGAGCTTGCGAGGCGGGATTCAGGCGTTTTCGAGGAATTGAAACGCCTATTTTCCACTACGCCGGAAGTCAGAAATCGAACGGAGGCGAACGGAGATCACAGTGGTGACTGGACGCTGGACCGGACGCGGTCACTGTTTGACCGGACGCGTCCGGTCAGTGTTCAGCGTCTGCGCGTATTTCAGTTGGTTGATCGGACGCGCAGCGCGTCCGGTCACAGTCGACCGGACGCGTCCGGTCGATCAGGGAGCTTACTGGACTCCAACCGGACGCTGGCACTGTGGCGTCCGGTCAGTTCTCCGACGCGTCCGGTCGCTGTTTCGTTATGCGCGGCTCAGGGTTGACCAGCGCGTCCAGTCAGTCACGGGACCGGCGTGTCCGGTCATGACCAGCGCGTCCGGTCGTTGCGACCAGCGCGTCCGGTCAGTGTTTCGAAAAAGAGCTGTTGCGCGATCGGCGCGTCCGGTCCACGCGACCAGCGCGTCCGGTCAGCGCGACTGCTGCTGAATCAAGTTCCTAACGGCTATATTCGAAGGGGTACGTCTATAAATACTCGTTGGCCGGCTCAAGGCTCTCTCTCTTGGACTTTTGACATACTTGTGAGCACTTTGAGCTAAGCAACTCTCCTCCCACTCATCTCTCTTACTTGTTTGCATATTCGAAGTGAGATTGAGTGATCCAAGTGCATTTGCATTGTGAGATAGCATCTAGTTGGCACTTGGTGGTTGATTTGCTGCGGGATTCTTGTTTCTCTTGGTGGTTGCTGCCATCTAGATGGCTTGGAGCAGCTTGGAGGCATTGGCAAGAGTTGGTGATTGTTCTTGGCCACCTCCGGTGATTGTGAGGGGTTTGTGCCTACCTCGGCGAAGCGCCAAAGACAACATTAGTAAATTGCTCGTGTCATTGCAACCTTTTGCCATTTGGTAGGTTCTTGTGGTGCCTTTTGAGAGGCTCGGTGTGAGACCGATTAGCCACCGAACCATGTGGTGAAGAGGGACACAACGGGGACTAGCGTGCCGGCAAGCACGTGAACCTCGGGATAAATCTTCGTGTCATCACTTTCATATTGTGATTGATTGATCCCGGTGTTTGGTTGTTTTGGTATTCATTGTTGATCATATTGGTTGGCTCAATTCTTCGCCCCTCGGTGAAACCCTCCTAACTCAACTCCGCATTACTTTCTTAGTTATCTTTGCTAGCTAGTTTGCTTTGCTAGAGTAGCTCTTTTGTGTAGCTTGCTAGTTGTAGTTGTAGTTACCTTCTCGATTTAACTTGTGCGGTTGAGTGCCATTATACTAGAATTGTGAATTAGATAGGTGGCTTGCAAACACCCCGTAGGCTAAGCAAAACTCGCATCTCGCTATTTGTTGTATTGATAAACTTGTTTAGCTTGTCTTTGTATAAATTTTTTAAAAGGCTATTCACCCCCCCTCTAGCCATCAAGACCTTTCAAGTGGTATCAGAGCCGTGGTCACCGTTTGTAAGGCTTAACAACCTCGGTGTAAGATGGCTCAAGTTGTGTTCAACCATGTCGGGGGCAAGCCTCCATTCTTTGATGGTGTCTCATCTTTTGATCATTGGAAAAGAAAGATGAAGCAATATCTTGGCTCTATCAATGAGAAGGTTTGGGAGGTGACACATCATGATTATGCTATCATTGATCCCGACAACCTCACCAATAATGACCGCATCAACAACCAATGCAACACTATGGCTCTCAACACTCTCTACAATGGGATTGATGCAAAGGTCTTTGAGCAAATCAAGGATCTTGAGATGGCAAGTGAAGTGTGGACAAGATTAGAGGAAACATATGAGGGCACTTCAACGGTAAAGAGTGCCAAGCTCTATATGCTCAAGGATAAGTTTGCAAGCTTCAAGATGAAGGATGATGAGTCCATACCGGAGATGTTCTATAGGCTACAAGTTATTGTTAATGATCTCAAGAGCCTAGGAGAAGATGTCAAGGACAAGGACTTCTCACATAAGTTCTTGATGAACTTACCTAAGAAGTTTGCTATCTTGAGGAAGATGATCCAAAGAGAGGGTTTATGCCATGACCGATGCTCAATATGATGATGATGAAGATGAAGATGAGAAGAAGGAGATCAAGGTCAAGCAAGAGAAGCCCATTGCATTCAAGGCTTCATCTTCTAAGGGCAAGAGCAAGGTGGAGAGCGATGATGATGATCCATTCGATGATGAGACCATGGCCCTCCTAGTGCACAAGATGGGGAGGTTCATGAAGAAGAAAGGATATGGTGCAAGAAAGAGAAGGGACTTCATGAAGGCGAAGGAGGTGCTTTGCTACAATTGCAATAGCCCCGATCATGTAGTGGAAAAGTGCCCCTATGAAGACAAAAGATATCATGATGGGGAGTTGAAGTTGAAGAAGAACAAGAAGGACAAGAAGGAGAAGAAAGAGAAGAAGAGCTTCACTATCAACAAGAAGAAGAAGGGTGGTGGCTATGTGGTCACTTGGGATAGTGATAACTCCGATAGTGATGATGATAGCTCAAGTGATGATGAGAGGACCACTCGACGAGCCATTACAAGCATCGCCCTCTCCAACAAGTCATCCATCTTCGACACTACATCGACATGCCTTATGGCCAAGCCTACCAAGGTAAAATATGATGATAGTGATGATGATTCTTGTGCTAGTGATGGTTGTAGGAGTGATGATGAGGAGGATGAGGACTACTCCAAGAATGATCTATTGGGTATAATAGATCAAATGAGCAAGGGCTACAAGAGGACAACCAAGAAGTACAAAATCTTGGAGCAAGAGCTCATTGCCAAGAGCAATGAAAATGATGCCTTGATGGAGGAGCTTGTTGCTCTCAAAAAGAGTAAGGAGTGCAAATGAATTGAACAAGAGCTTAAAGCTCTTAGGAAATCCTTTGATGAGCTAGAGGCCTCTCGTGAGTGTCTAAAGGAAGACCACGAGGACCTTTAAGTTGCTCACACTAGGCTTAAGGAATCCCACTCCTCTCTACTTGAGCTCATCAAGGAGAAGGACCTCAAGTTGGAGAAGCTCATGAAGGAAGCTAAGGAGGAGCAAGTGATTGTCACTTGTGATATTGGACTAACATGTGATATTATTGATGATTCTTTATTTGTTGGTCCTACTAATGCTTCATGTAGCTCATCATCATTCACCACAACCAACTCTACCTCTACTACTAGTGATTCATCACTTGTGGTTGAGAATGAGACTCTCAAGAGAGAGGTGAATGATCTCACCCGCGCATTAGGCAATGCCTATGGTGGGGATGCCCGCTTGCTAAAATGTTTGGGTAGCCAAAGGTTCTCTCTTAACAAAGAGGGTTTAGGCTATACTCCCAAAAAGGGCAAGGCGGCCTTTGCTACTCCAAAGTCTCGCTTTGTGAAGAGCAATGGTCGTTTTTGCAATAGATGCAAGTAAGTTGGGCATCTAGAGATTAATTGTAATAAAATGAACAAGAACAACAATAAGTTTCATGCTAAAATGGATTACATTCCTTTTGATTCTTGTTATGTACTTACCAAAGGTGAGAAAGGTGTGCATGCTAGGTTTGTTGGTACACCAATTGTGGGTCCAAAGAAGAAGGCCATTTGGATATCAAAGAGCTTAGTTACTAACCTCCAAGGACCCAAACAAGTATGGGTACCTAAGAAACATTAATTTATTTTGTAGGTAAATTACAAGGCCGGAGGAAGGCATTGGGTGCTTGATAGTGGGTGCTCTCAACATCTGACCGGTGATTCAAGAATGTTCAACTCTCTCAAATCAAATGATAGTGGCATTGATAGTATCACATTTGGTGACAATAGCAAGGGTGATGTGAAGGCTCTTGGAAGGATTGCAATCTCAAATGATCATAGCATTTCCAATGTGCTCCTAGTTGAAAAGTTGAACTTCAATCTTCTCTCGGTTGCTCAATTGTGTGATCTTGGTTTCAAGTGCATATTTGGTGTTGATGATGTGGAGATAGTTAGTGTTGATGGCTCCAACTTGATCTTCAAGGGCTTTAGATATGAGAATCTATACTTGGTTGATTTCAATGCTAGTGACACTCAACTTTCAACATGCTTGCTCACCAAATCAAGTATGGGTTGGTTATGGCACAGAAGACTTGGTCATGTTGGCATGAAGCAATTGAACAAGTTAGTGAAGCATGACTTAGTTAGAGGCTTGAAGGATGTCACATTTGAGAAAGATAAGCTATGTAGTGCATGTCAAGCCGGAAAGCAAGTAGGCAACACTCATCCATTGAAGAGCATTATGAGTACTTCCAAGGCATTTGAGTTGTTGTACATGGATCTATTTGGGCCAACTACATACACAAGCATTGGTGGCAACAAGTATGGTTTTGTGATTGTGGATGATTTCACTAGATACACATGGGTATGCTTTCTTATGGACAAGAGTGATGTATTTGACATATTCAAGAAGTTCATCAAGAGAGTGCAAAATGAGTTTGAGACCACAATCAAGAAAGTGAGAAGTGACAATGGAAGTGAGTTTAGAAACACAAGAGTTGACGAGCTATGTGAGGAGCTTGGAATCAAGCATCAATTTTCGGCCAAGTATACACCTCAATCCAATGGCCTAGTTGAGAGGAAGAATAGAACTTTGATTGATATGGCAAGATCAATGTTGAATGAGTATAATGTGAGTCATTCATTTTGGGCCGAAGCAATCAACACGGCTTGCTTCTATAACAACCGCCTCTATTGCCACAAGTTTCTAGAGAAGACACCATATGAGATCTTAAATGGAAGAAAGCCCAACATTGCATACTTTAGGGTATTTGGTTGCAAATGCTACATCTTGAAGAAGGGCACTAGATTGAGCAAGTTTGAGAAGAAATGTGATGAAGGATTCTTACTTGGTTACTCCACTACTAGCAAAGCTTATAGAGTTTATAATTTGGCTAGTGGTTTACTTGAGAAAGTTCATGATGTTGAGTTTGATGAAACAAATGGCTCTCAAGATGAGGAAAATAACTTGGATGATGTTAGAGGAACTCAATTGACCAATGCTATGAAAGAAATGGATATTGGTGATATTAGGCCAAAGCAAGTGATTGATGTGGATGACAATAAAGATCAAGTGCTCCAAAGTCCAATTACACAAGATAGTGGTTCTCTAATGCAAAATCAAGCTAGTACATCATCTCAAGTGCAACAAGATCAACAAGTGGCTAGTTCATCATCTCCAACTCATAATCAACATCAACATCCAAGCAATCAAGTGCAAGTACTTCAACCAACTAACATTGCAAGAGACCATCCATTGGATTCCATCATTGGTGACATACAAAGGGGAGTTCAAACTAGATCAAGATTGGCATCATTTTGTGCTCACTCTTCTTTTGTGTCAATGGAAGAACCCAAGGACATTGATAAAGCATTGAGAGATCCGGATTGGGTAAATGCAATGCATGAAAAGCTCAACAACTTCAAGAGAAATGAAGTATGGGAACTAGTTGAGAGACCTAAGGATCATAATGTCATTGGAACAAGATGGGTCTTTCGCAACAAGCAAGATCAAGATGGAATAGTAGTAAGAAACAAAGCAAGACTAGTGGCTCAAGGTTACACACAAATAGAGGGTCTTGACTTTGGTGAAACTTATGCCCCGGTTGCTAGATTGGAAGCAATTAGGATCTTACTTGCCTATGCTTGTGCTCACAATATCAAGCTATATCAAATGGATGTGAAGAGTACTTTTCTAAATGGGTACATTCAAGAGGAGGTGTATGTGGAGCAACCTCCCGGTTTTGAAGATGACAAGAAACCCAACCATGTGTACAAGTTAAGGAAAGCTTTGTATGGATTGAAGCAAGCACCAAGAGCATGGTATGAAAGATTAAGAGACTTCTTGCTAACTAAAGGATTTGTCATGGGCAAAGTGGATACTACTCTCTTTACCAAGAAGATTAGGAAAGACTTGTTTGTATTGCAAATATATGTTGATGATATCATCTTCGGTTCAACCAATCAAGATTATTGTGATGAGTTTGGGAAAATGATGACAAAGGAATTTGAAATGTCAATGATCGGTGAACTTAGTTTCTTTCTTGGACTTCAAATCAAACAAATGAAGGAAGGAACATTTGTGAGCCAAACCAAGTACATCAAAGATATGCTCAAGAAGTTTGGCATGGAAGATGCAAAGGGCATTACAACCCCAATGGGCACTAATGGAAGTTTGGATAGTGACAAGAGTGGCAACATGATGGATCAAAAGCTATATAGATCAATGATTGGTAGCCTACTCTATGTGACGGCATCAAGGCCCGATGTGATGTTTAGTGTATGCATGTGTGCAAGATTTCAAGCCTCACCAAGAGAAAGTCATTTGAAGGCAACAAAGAGAATATTAAGGTATTTGAAGCATACACAAGATGTTGGATTATGGTATCCCAAAGGTGCAAGCTTTGAGCTAGTTGGATATTCGGATTCCGACTATGCCGGTGACAAAGTGGAGAGAAAGAGCACTTCCGGGACTTGTCAATTATTGGGAAGATCACTTGTCTCATGGTCATCCAAGAAGCAAAATAGTATTGCACTATCTACCGCCGAAGCCGAATACATCGCCGTGGGTAGTTGTTGTGCACAAATCTTGTGGATGAAGGCAACATTAAAGGATTTTGGAATCAATTTCAAGAATGTGCCATTGCTATGTGACAATGAAAGTGCCGTGAAGCTAACCAACAATCCGATTCAACATCAAAGAACAAAGCATATTGATGTTCGTCATCATTTTATTAGAGATCATCAACAAAAGGGTGACATTGCTATTGAGAGTGTGGGCACCGAAGATCAATTAGCCGATCTATTCACCAAGCCACTTGATGAGAAGAGATTTTACAAGCTAAAGAATGAGTTGAACATACTTGACTTCTCCAACATGAGTTGATGCACCTCCATGATATGGCATGCCTCTCCTTCGAGCCCCAAGGTACAATTGGTTGACATATCATACATTCTATGCTAAGGACTTGTTTAGTGCATCTAGTCATGATTTCCTATGTTCTAGGCTCATTCATGAAAATCAAATGACTTTGAAGTTTATATGGTGCCACTATTGTTTCCATGACTTGTATGATCTAGTGGTAGCATATAACTTGTTTAAATAGCTTGTGATCCTAAGTGTTTAATCTAGATCACTTGTCTAAATATTTGCTTCAACATGGTGCATGATAACCCTTCTAGTGAGGTGTGAAGAAGCTTGCCCTTGGATCAAACCAAAGCATTTTATTCATGCAAGCAATCTAGGTTGAATCACAAACTTGATCCTCACCCCATAATTCAACATGATGTTCTATCTAAAATTGGTCCCTTGTGGTCATTGGTGCCAAAGGGGGAGAAAATGTTGTTCACAAAGATAGATTCTAAAGGGGGAGAATACTTAAAGGGGAGAATTGATAAAAGAAGGGGATCAACTAAAATTTTGAGCACACAAGTAGGGGGAGCAAGCTCTTAAACATGAATGTTGCATTTCTTTGTGCACTTCATATGTATGATGCATAGTTATGCATTTCTTTTTCTCCGATACATTGCTTGTGTGGTGTTTTGCTAGTTTAATTTGAATGATGTGTTGAGATACTAGCATGAATAGGAAGTAGTTAGATTTTTTTTTCTTGCTTCATATTTTTCAAAGCGGTACTAGAACCTTGCTTATAATGTTGATCTCACGAGGTTTCTAGTTATGTTTGTGCTTTTCCAAGTGATATTTAACTACACAAGGTGCTAAGATGGTGTTTATCGCTACTCCGATGGTATCACGCTTCAAAGGTCTATAATCTAAAACACTTAGCACCTATTGGTAGTCAATGCTCCTAATCTTTCCTATCTAACATGTATGCTTCCTATATCCAAACATATAGCATACATGTAGGGGGAGCCATTGCTATCAATTTGAATTCATGATCACATGTCCATAATTCTTACACATGGTAATATACTTGGACAATGTGACATGGGTTCAATCAAAATTTTTATCATAATATCTTTGTGAAAGGGTTGTCACCAATTACCAACAAGGGGGAGATTGAAAGTCCTATGTTTGGTGTTGGTAATTAGTGACAATGCCTAAGTACTAATCCTATGCCTAAGTTGTATGTAGCATATGAGGATTAGTACATTCCAAGGTTGGTGGCAAGATGGACATGGTGATCATGATGGCCACACTTGGATTTGGACGCAATCCTACGTGATCAAGGCAAAAGTATATGCTTAAGGGTTGTGTTTTAGTAACCAAGACACCTAGTGGGTGTGGTTACATTATAGGATAGATAGCCGTACTATAAAGAGGGGAATGACACGGCTATTTAACTCCTAAGTGCCTCTAGGTGTGCATTTCATAATCATATGCATTTGGATAGAACTAATAACGCCTCGAAAAATAATTGTGAAAATGCTAACACACATGCACATGGTGTTGATCACTTGGTGATGTTAGCACGTTTGCGAAGGCGGTTGAGTTTGAGCGGTAGAGAGGGTTTGGGGTCCTCTCTCCCTCTCGCCGAGCTTGCGAGGCGGGATTCAGGCGTTTTCGAGGAATTGAAACGCGTATTTTCCACTACGCCGGAAGTCGGAAATCGAACGGAGGCGAACGGAGGTCACAGTGGTGACCGGACGCTGGACCGGACGTGGTCACTGTTTGACCGGACGCGTCCGGTCAGTGTTCAGCGTCTGCGCGTATTTCAGTTGGTTGATCGGACGCGCAGCGCGTCCGGTCACAATCGACCGGACGCGTCGATCAGGGAGCTTACTGGACTCCAACCGGACGCTGGCACTGTGGCGTCCGGTCAGTTCTCCGGCGCGTCCGGTCGCTGTTTCGTTGTGCGCGGCTCAGGGTTGACCAGCGCGTCCGGTCAGTCACGGGACCGGCGCGTCCGGTCATGACCAGCGCGTCCGGTCGTTGCGACCAGCGCGTCCGGTCGGTGTTTCGAAAAAGAGCCGTTGCGCGATCGGCGCGTCCGGTCCACGCGACCATCGCGTCCGGTCAGCGCGACTGCTGCTGAATCAAGTTCCTAACGGCTATATTCGAAGGGGTACGTCTATAAATACTCGTTGGCCGGCTCAAGGCTCTCACTCTCTTGGACTTTTGACATACTTGTGAGCACTTTGAGCTAAGCAACTCTCCTCCCACTCATCTCTCTTACTTGTTTGCATATTCAAAGTGAGATTGAGTGATCCAAGTGTATTTGCATTGTGAGATAGCATCTAGTTGGCACTTGATGGTTGATTTGCTGCAGGATTCTTGTTTCTCTTGGTGGTTGCCGCCACCTAGACGGCTTGGAGCAGCTTGGAGGCGTTGGCAAGAGTTGGTGATTGTTCTTGGCCACCTCCGGTGATTGTGAGGGGTTTGTGTCTACCTCGGCGAAGCGCCAAAGGCAACATTAGTAAATTGCTCGTGTCATTGCAACCTTTTGCCATTTGGTAGGTTCTTGTGGTGCCTTTTGAGAGGCTCGGTGTGAGACCGATTAGCCACCGAACCACGTGGTGAAGAGGGACACAACGGGGACTAGCGTGCCGGCAAGCACGTGAACCTCGGGATAAATCTTCGTGTCATCACTTTCATATTGTGATTGATTGATCCCGGTGTTCGGTTGTTTTGGTATTCATTGTTGATCATATTGGTTGGCTCAATTCTTCGCCCCTCGGTGAAACCCTCCTAACTCAACTCCGCATTACTTTCTTAGTTATCTTTGCTAGCTAGTTTGCTTTGCTAGAGTAGCTCTTTTGTGTAGCTTGCTAGTTGTAGTTGTAGTTACCTTCTCGGTTTAACTTGTGCGGTTGAGTGCCATTATACTAGAATTGTGAATTGGATAGGTGGCTTGCAAACACCCCGTAGGCTAAGCAAAACTCGCATCTCGCTATTTGTTGTATTGATAAACTTGTTTAGCTTGTCTTTGTAGAAATTTTTTAAAAGGCTATTCACCCCCCCTCTAGCCATCAAGACCTTTCAGAAGGTATGCAGTAGCTCCGGGTTACACCAGTTCACTGACTTCGTGGTACAAGAAGCTGGAGCAGGTGCTATACTAAGGCCCCGTTTGGCATGGCTTCTCCAGCGGCTTCAGGAGCCATTTGAAGCCATTTTCTGCTAAACGGGGTAAAATAAAACGGCTCCACCAATGGAGCCCCTAAAAACATGCTCTCACATGCCTTTGGGGTGGGAAGGAGCTAAAAATAGTGGCTTCTTCTGCCTCCTCCAGCACCGTGACCCCCTGCCCTTAGTACTTGACGAAATTAGGTGAATTGCCACCGGGAAAAAAGCGCCGCACCCCGTCATTCTATTCACGACCTTTTCTCTTGCCTCTCGTATGCCCGTACGCGTCCCACAAAAGAGCGCATGCCCTGGCGTCGTCAGCGGAGGCCCCTAGCCTGGCTCAGCTTGTCATATTTATCAACAGCTAGCAATATTCTTTGATTAGTCAATAGCTACTACAATATTGTGACCAGCATGCATCTATTATTTGTTACTTTTGATGTATTATTTGTTGTGATTATATATGTTTGCATTATATCATGATATATGATTTGTCTACTATATCATCACCTTGCACGGGCATATTTGTTTGAACGGATTCGTATTGTGCAAAAAGCAATGCAATACTATTGGTTGCGAGTTCCTTGTGTTATTTTTTATTTGTAATTTTTGAATTTTATTTATAATTTAATAACTTTTGAATTTAAAATGTTAAATTCAAATTTACTCGGATGAAAAAAATATAGAAACGTGCATCTACATGCATAATACAAACGTGAAGCATACACAGAGGTATGTTGGACATTTGACCTCTCTTAGGCATGCATGATATAAAGATAAAGCCCTTTTACCAAACAGTTTACTAAAACGGCTTCAGCTCCACCGATGGAGTCATTCGTGGAGCTAAAGCCAAAAAAATTGCTCTGCTGGTGAAGTGAAACCCTGCCAAATGGGACCTACATGAGCCTTTTGATATAAACTAGACTAGATGCATTTTACTTGAGAAAGTAATAAAACTTCTCTTTATAAAAAGAGTTAAAAGCACCACAGGCCCCTGAACTTGTAAGCGTGTGTCACATAGGCCCCTGAACTTTGAAAATGCATTTCTGGTCTCTGAACTTGTAAGCGTGGTGTACCGTAGGCCCCTGAACAATAGCATGCCGGCACAGTAGCATGCACGTCGGTCAAGTAGCGTTCAGCAGCACATGCCTATCGGCCGTTAAGCAGCCGACAGACTTATATATATCCATTTATTATAACAGATTCTAAATTTGTAATTAATCATAAAAAAATATTAAAAAAATCGGCACGAATCACGAGCTTGCATTGGGTCCTGTCCCGTTGGTCTCATGTACTGCTGCCGCAGGTCCGTCTTCGGGTCAAGGCCCGAGACAACGGTGATCATGGGCCACTCTGCTTCTCGGAGTGAAATTGGTAATGCTAAAAAATGAATATGAGGTTCAGTTCCAGTAAGGCTATCTGCACTCATGGACCTCTATATTCATCCTCTATACGTTCTAGTCAGCAAGATTTTCTCCTCTATACTCAATTCTTCCGCACCCATCCATCCTCTATATCATTCTCTATCCACTCTATCTACTGTGGGACTTATCACTTTATCTAAATATATCCATGTGTGATGTAGTTTTAAAGGATTTATTGAGACAAATTTAATGGTGCAATCGAAATTTAATTTGGATTTTTGGTTTGTGAGTTATAGCATTTTTTTCCTTTGTTTAGCTGGTGGGGCCACCACTATAAAGTATAGAGTAAGTATTGTACCACTCTAAATATAGAGTGAGAGAAAGGATAGAGTATCGTTTTAGAGTACCCAGTGCAGCAGTTTTTACTCTATATTTATACTCTAAAGCTTTAGAGTATCGATTTAGAGTACCCACTGCGGATAGTCTAAACAAGCACTAACTGGGAATCGTCCTTCAGTTCAGACTCAGTAAACAAACATGTGACTGTGCTCCATGGTGAATGAAATGAATAGATCGCTTGAGCCGAACATTTTACTTGCAACCATGTGCACTACCACACCCTGCATAAGAAACTCGTTGATATTAGTTGGTGATATTTATAATCAGTATCTCTATTAAGGATAACAGCAATAGATTAATTGTGGCAGGTCAGAATCAGCAATTAAGGAGAACAGCAAGAGATCCTCTTGAATTAAAAAAATTCTATGGACCGTCGTCTCGGGCCTTGACCCGAAGACGGTCATGCGGCAACAGAGACGTGCATGAGACCAATGAGACAGGACCCAATGCAAGCTCGTGGTTCGCGCCGATTTTTTTTAAATAATATTTTTTGTGATTAATTACAAATTTAGAAGCTGATATAAAAAATGAACATATATAAGCATGTCGGCTGCTCAACGACCGATAGGGGCCTGTCGGCAGCTCACTGACCGATAGGCATGTGCTTGAAAGTCCCTAGTTTGGTTTTGGCTAATTGATGAAACCTAGGACTAACCTTTGTATCTAAGTGGATGATTTAGATAAAGGTGGTCATTGAATATGAGACATGACATTGACTCATATGACTAAAATGGTGAAGACCAAGATGAGACTTAGCTCGATGGACCGGTTGTGAAGGTGAAGGGCAAGTCGAGACTTCGAAGCGAAGGACCATGCGATGGTGAAGCTTGGGCAAGACTTGGCGCCGACGAACCGATGCAACGGTGAAGGACAAGTGAAGTTAAGGTCGATGGATCGAGACGGTCATGTGATGATATGAAGTGGATCATATCATTTGGAGAAACAAAATGGGCTCAAGGCAAAGGTATAACCATAGGACCATTTTATTTTGCACTCAAGACACCATAGAGGGTGTGAGTGGTTTAGGGTCGATAGCCGAACTATTAAGTTATTCGACGCACGGGTGCCACTAGGTGAATTCATGAAGTGCATTGTATATAGGGCCTAGTGAGCTAACTGTAAAACCTTTGAAAATGATTGAGAAAAAGCTAACACATAAGCACATGGAGATGTACACTTGATGGTGTTGGCACATTTGCAAATGTGGCGTTGGTCGCGCTGTGGCTTGCGAGTAGAGAGGGGTTTGGGTTCCTCTCTCCCTCCCGCCGAGCGTGCGAGCACGGGATTCAGGCGATTTCGGGGAAATGAAATGCCTATTTTCCACTACGCCAGAAGTCGAAAACGGAGGCGAACGGAGGTCACAAAGGTGACCGGACGCTGGACCCTACGCGGTCACGGTTTGACCGGATGCGTCCGGTCAGTACAGCGCACCAGTCAGGCGTGCGGGCTAGGGTTTGCAACCGGCGCGTCTGGTCACTCGCGGGATCGGAGTGTCCGGTCGGGCACCTAGAGGAACAGTGCGTGGCGAAGGGCTGAGCGGACGCGCGGTGCGTCCGGTCACACGTGATCGGACGCGTCCGGTCGCGAAGGGAGCTTACTGGACTCCGACCGGACGCTGGCACTGTCGCGTCCGGTCGTTGCGTGGAGCGCGTCCGGTCGTTGAGCCGCTGGTGCGCGGCACTGTGTGTTCGGTGCGTCCGGTCGTTTGAGCGGCGCATCCGGTCGTCGCATTTGACCGTTGGCGCGCAGTGACCGTTGGAGGTTCTGGCAGTCGCAGTTGAAATTCGAGGGACACGTGGACGGTGCAGGGTGACCGGACGCGGTGAAGCGCGTCCGGTCAGTTTCGACCAGCGCGTCCGGTCGCTCGCGAAAAACGCTCAGTGGAGTAGCAGCGGCTCTATTTGTATGGGATGCTTATAAATACTCGTTGGCCGACCCTTGGGGAGGTCTCTTGGCATTTCTAACACTCTTGTGCATCCTTTGAGCTAAAGCTTCTCCTCCCACTCATCTCTCTTGCTTGATTGCAAATCAAAAGTGAGATTGAGTGATCCCAAAGTGCATTGCATAGCTTGAGGGCATTTAGTGGCACTTGTGGATGGTTTAGCCGGTGGATTTCTTGTTACTCTTGAAGAGTACCGCTCCTAGCCGGCTTGGAGATTGTTGGAGGTGTTGGCAAGAGAAGGTGACTGTTCTTGGCCACCTCCGGTTGAGTGTGAGAGGTTCTTGTGCTTTCCTTGGCGGGACGCCAAAAGCAACTCTAGTGGAATGCGCGTGTCATTGAGTTACCTCACTTGAGAGTGGTGTCTTGCGGTGCCTTGCGGGGCGTGCCTTGAGGGGCAAGTGACTTGAGGGTCACTCCAGGAAACCATCTAAGTGTTGGTCGACATAACCGGTGACGTAGCTTGTCGGTGCACAAGTGAACACCAGGTGAACAAAAATATTGTGTCTCTTGTCTCCCGGTGATTGGGCTTCATATTGTATTGTTGTCAATATTGATTGATTATATATCATCTTGGTGATTGGCAACATCTTCACTCCACCGTCGGTATAAGAATCACAATCCTCTCTCTTGCATTTACATTCACTAGATTATCTTGTGTAGCTCTAGTGGTAGCTTTGTTAGTAGTGTTGTTAGCTTGTTCTCTAGTGTAAAATTAGTGACATAGCTCTTGTGTGAACTAGAGATCATAATCTACTAGACTTGTGGATAGGAGGCTTGCATCATAACCTTTGGCTAAGCAAAACTCGCTTTACGCCGTTTGTTATTCTAACAAGTTTGCTTAGTGGTTTTTGTAGAATTTTTTATATTCACCCCCCTCTAGCCATCTAGGACCTTACAAGTGGTATCGGAGCCATGGTCACCATTTTAATCAAGGCTTAACATCCTTCGGTGTGAAAATGACTCAAATTGTGTTCAATCATGTTGGGGACAAGCCACCGTTCTTTGATGGTGTTAGTTATTTTGCTCATTGGAAGAGAAAGATGACAATGTACCTTGGTTCTATTCATGAGAGAGTATTGTAAGTCACCGAGAATGATTTTGCTATCATTGATCCCAATCATCTCACCGATGAAGATTGAGCAAATAGAACATGCAATAGAATGGCTCACTGACCGATAGGCATGTGCTGCTGAACGCTACTTGGCCGACGTGCATGCTATTGTGCCGGCATGCTACTGTTCAGGGGCCTACGGTGTATCACGCTTACAAGTTCAGGGGTTAGAAATGCATTTTCAAAGTTCAGGGGCCTGCGGTGCACCACATGACAAGTTTAGGTGGCCAGAAATGTATTTTCAAAGTTCAAAGGCCTATGTGACACACGTTTACAAGTTAAGGGGCCTGTGGTGCATTTAACTCTTACTAGGTAGCGTGTCCGTGCGTTGCTATGGGACAACTAATTTTTTCTAAAACAAACACACGGGTCGCACGATAAGATAACAATACTATGAAATTAAATACCGTCATTAAAGTGATATTTAATCTAAAAAGGTAAAGTTCATGAAATTAACACAGTTATGGAGAGCGTAAGGTCACGATAATGCCTGGCCCATCCGGACAGATTAAAACCATCCTTGTTGTGTAGGGGTGGTAAAGCTCATGATCTCATCCACTATAGCCGGAGAATGCTCCCTCGGTCAAATCAGCCCCTCCCCATACTTGTGCCTCTTTGGGAAGGGAAGAAGAAGAAGAAGAAGAAGAAGAAGAAGAAGAGAAAGGAGATAACTCATGGTGCACGCGCGCTGCCACGTTTCCACAATTCACCCCTCTACAGCCATGTGCCCGAGGTTCGTGTCCATGTATTGCAATGGGTGCAGAATATTCCAATAAGACCTCTAAAACAGACATGGACAATTGTGATGCAGATCAAACCAATCACGACGAAAATCAAACAACGCGAGGAGCCTTATGAAACATAGTTGGTGATAATTTTGTCAAAAGACATTAATGGCTAAAGAACATCAGTACAAAATGTGAATGGCATATTAGGCATTACACAAAATAAGGCATCTTTATATTTCAAAATTTCAAAGTCTTATAATTCATCTTTACAAATAATTCAACACGGGGTCCAATGCAATTTTCGTATAATCTCAATAAATAATCCTGTTATTAGAGCTCTCCACTGGCCTACCATTGTGAGCTTGATCTTAGCATGATTTGTCGTGGACTTCTTTTCTCTTCTGAAATCTCTTCTTAGGCAACACTAATAAGCATCTCAAGAAACGATAGTGAGCATTTAGGCTTCCTGAATCTACAGAAAAAGGAATTCAAACATCAAAGGCACCAAAGCTCACAAACATGTTAAGTTTAGATCTTATACTTGTATGCAAATAAACCAGATAAAGTCTATGTCTATAGAGTAAAAAAATTGAGCAGATCAAATTGTTCTCTAACAAACCCATATATCATTATGCTATAATGAGCATTTGTTATTATGGAATTCCTCCCTTCAAACAACCTGTACCTAAGAGTATTTGCTATTATGGCCCTAGGAGACGTGTTCCACACACTGCATAACCCAATCACCAATCTTATCATTAGAACCCAATCCACATATGTTCTCGGCCCATCAACATAACAAATCAATATTGGTGTCACCACCACATATACATAATGCCAGTCGCAAACTAATAAAAGGAAAACTGGAGGCCGGATGATAGATATAAACAGCCTAAGAAGCACATGTTATTGCCATTTAATTTCTGCTATTCAGAACCGCATTATTCATGAGAACCATTAACGCATTTGTCCTATGCATCCTTTAGTAATAGGGTACCAGGTGACTTCGTAAAGCGAAAGAACTTATCAAAATGCAAATAGCTCGTGTGGAACAAATAGCAAGGGTGAGTTTTTTTTAAAAAAAATCAGCAAGCCACCATGTCTATTCAAGATTGTAAAATTGGCACAATTTTCAGTTTTATAGGTTGGGATAAGTTGTAGTACAGACTGCAAAGAGGTATTGCACTTGCGATTGAACTGGTAAGAGGCACAATCAATAATGGGAACGACACCAATTACATAATGTAAAAGCAAAATCCATATCCAAAAGACGAAACATGCAAAACAATTACAACCCTTACCTCTGGATTCCATCCTTTAGTTCTTCATAGTAAGCATAATCTTGTACAGAACTGCAGAACAAAAGAAAGCAAAAAGAGTGTACAGTTAGAAATGACCTCAACTAGAACAAGTCTGAGACAGTTAACTTTATGTGAAATAACAAAGCACTCTGGAGTAGTAACTATTTTTCTCTCAGCAACATGAAGATAACACAACTGGTATGTGACACGACAGATATGCATTTGTACATAACGGCGTTAGCAGATTAGCTGCAGCAGCCACCACATTTAGAAGATTAGCTACCAGCACCTCTAGATTGGCCAGGGACTGCATATCCAATTTTTGATTCTGTAAGACTGTAAATCTGATAAAAGATGTATGAGATCATACTCACGTGGTACTAACAATATGGTGCTTTCCGGTTTCCAAGTTTGGCTATCCTCGCTCCAACCTTTCAGTGTATAAAAGGTTGTAAAGGAAATGAGGATAACCTCTCTATGTGATAGGTAACAATGACTTGTGCATATCATAAGGCAACACATAATATACAAAGTGGAACATGAAGGTTCATGAGTATCTGGCTTTAACTCAACGAAGGTTTTGGGCCTTAATAAATTGGTTATGAATGTACATAAGTTCTGTAAATGGTACTTAAAGTAATATCAAAGGGGCTCACTTACATCTTTCTTAGAAGAGCAAAAGTTGGTTTGAGATTAAAAGTTACCTCATTAGTTACATCTAGAACACCATCCTGGATTTTCTTGTAGATTACTCCAACATTGTTAACAAATGCCTGCATTTAAAAATTCTTGCGGCATGAGGAAATTGGAAAATATTTTAACTGCACATAGATACACCAAGAATCAAGCATCACCTCCACGACATTTTGCACAGTATTTTTGGATGCCTCCATGAAGATAAGGCCATGTTCCTTTGTAAACTACCTGCCTTCCTCATGGCTCACTGCACACCTGTGAGACAGATTACACGTGTTCCCAACAAGCACTATCGTCATGTTAGCATTCGTGTTCTGCCTCACCTCCAGCCTGCTAGCAAGGTGACTGAGAGTCTTCCTCCTGAAAGTAGTTCAACATGAATTTGAATGCCAATATCAGCATGATTCAGAAACAGCGTGCACAAAATAGGCCACCCAAGCAACTTAGAATTTGTGGCGGTAATCAACTGGTGACATCATAAACAAAAAGAGTACCAGCAGCCCCTCTTTAGTATAATCTAGTTATGGATCTGAATGATTCTTTACCAGCCTGTATAATGTTAAAAGACAGTGCAATCTAGTTCAGTACTCTAACAATCCAATAGTTTCAGTGCGGTGGGGCACACTGATAAAGAACAAAAAGAATATCCGCAATAATATAGCTTTGAAGCTTCAGCAAGATACAATATTTTCATCTTGAACTACAGACACCCAAACAACTTCCTACCACACCAATTGGACATGGTAAATTTCAGTTTTCCAACCAGACTTCAGTAGCTCAAGTCACATGGACAATCAAGCAAGCACCATCCATCGTCCCCAATTGGATTCAATGAGTACAGAGCTGTTAGTCATGGAATATGTGAATAGGATGAGAAAAAGACATAAATGTTGCGAGGTAATAATCAACCAATTAATATTAGGCTAAAATTGCACTATAGGATGACACTGCATTAGTGCAGAAGGATTGATATCTTTGTATGTATTGTGCTACAGAGATAGCCTATGGAAGAGGCAATATTCACAAAACAGCTCTTTGTAAGTAGAACTGCAAGAAGTCAGGTAGCTGTTTTTGTGAATATAGTAATTTCCGTAGGCTGGCTGAATGACGCAATACATGAATGTACTTACAGTTCTGGGCATATGCTGTGTGTTGTGAAAGTCGTTTATTTTGTAGAGTATTAAAGAGTAGAAGATCAGTTCTAGTCTAATTTCAACTATGGAAAAAAGGCATAACCCAGTATAAGGAGAAACGACAGCATGAAAATTAGTAACAAATTTAGATATAACCATATGCTCGTTGTTGTTGACTATTGCATATATAAGCAAACCGGAAGTGCAGCTTCTAGCAGTTAAATCCAAACAAGACGCTAGAATGGAAAATTCCTCTTTACAGACCACGTGCGACCAAAAAAAATTAATTTAACTCAAATTGCCAACCAACAAGGCGACATTGACGAATCTAGGAAGCAATTGCCAACCAACAAGACCACATTACCGAATCTAGGAAGCGGGGTATCCCATGTCTAAATACTGTCCGGATGCGGGAGCTTACCGATGAAGGTGGGTACGACGTCGCAGGACAAAACGGCCTCGATCTCCTTCTCCAGCGACGGCTGTGGTGGCAGCAACGCAGGTGGCGGCGGCAGGCCCCCCTCCTCCTGCGCGCACGACGGCTTCACGGAGCGCTGCGTCAATTTCTTGCGTGCGGGCCTGCGCCACGGCTTGCGTGTCGGCTGGCGGCTGCGCAGTTGAGGCAGCAGGAGGGACGGCGGGTCGACGGTCTCACGCTCTGGGGCTTGGCGTTTCGGTAGCGGGGACCCGGAGGGCGCTGTGATGCGGCCCTCTCCTTGCGCTTGGTCGCCGCCGCTGGCCGAGAAGGTCGGAGCCAAAGTAGCACCGGATCTCGTGGCCGTGCTTGGTGGTGGGGCCGTTGAAGGAGTCGAAGAGCGAGTCGAAGGAGGTGGTGGAGGTGGGTGCGGGGGCGGGGGTGGACCTGCCATAGTTGGACCATGCGGCGGCGCTGGCGCCGGATCCGGTGGAGCGGGAGGAGGCGCCGGCCATGGGGGCGGCCTTGCCCTGCGGCCACACGCCGAAGTCGCGGGACAGGAGGCCCTCGATGCCGTCCATGGTTCCGGCGAACGTGACGGCGGCGGCGGCCGGGGGAGGGGGAGCAGCCGGGCGGGGAGGTAGGAGGATCCCGACGCGGTGGGATGGGAGATCGGGTCGGGACAGGGAAGAGGAACGCGGTGCGGTGGGATGGGAGGAAGGAAGCGCGGGGGGAGAGGAAACGGTCCACTGGTGACGATAACATTTGGGTTTTTTTAGTTGCAGAGATAAAAAAAGTATAAGGTCCCGCAAAAGGAAAAAGCTGCATAGAGAAAACGAAACGGGAAGGAAGCCGTGTACCGTGCACACTACGTGATGTGTGTGCATCGGAGGGGCATTGACTCGCTGGACTTCTTTCCCCCAAAGCCGCGTGGCCGCCAATTGTTGACTGTGGGGATATGGAGTCTATAAATATAGGATGTAGACGAGATGTCTCCCCAAAATTTGAAGCAAAATGGTTGGAGGAGGAGGATTGTTATGAGCGAGTGGAGAGGGCTTGGACTGAAGCACGGGAGACAGGAGAGATAAATATGGTACAGGTGCAAAAGAAGATATTGGGTGATTTACGCGAATGGGACAAGAATGTTTTGGGGGAATTGGAGAAGAGAATTAGTCAAGTTAAGAAGGAATTGGAAAGGTGTAGAAGAGGGTGTTTAAACCAAGTAAATGTGAACCATGAACATATGCTCCGGTACAGGCTTGATAGATTGCAAGAGCAGCTCCATATTTATTGGAAACAGAGAGCCCATCCTCTATGGCTGCTAAAAGGTGATCGTAACACGAAGTATTTTCATGCATGTGCATCTGATAGGAGGAGGAGAAATTATATAAAGGCTCTGAAGGAAGAAGGTGGCAATGTGGTGGCGGGGAAGAGACTTCAATCTTATATTTCTAATCATTATAGGAAACTTTTTTCATCCTGTGCAGGTCAAAATATTGAGGAGGTCCTCCAAGCGGTAGAAAGCAAAGTTTCATCTTCTATGAATGAGGCCTTGCTTAAACCTTTTACTGGGGAGGAGGTAGAGAAGGCACTGGAGGGGATTGGGGACCTTAAGGCCCCTGGTCCTGATGGTGTTCCATCTATATTCTACAAAAGCTTCTGGGGACTTGTGGGAGATCAAGTGAAGAAAGAGGTCTTAGCTGTGCTGAATGGTGAACCTTTTCAACAGGGGTGGAATGATAGTGTTATAGTTCTTATACCAAAAGTAAAGAAGCCAGTAATGATGAAGGACCTCCGGCCTATCAGCCTTTGCAATGTCTTGTACAAATTGGTTTCAAAGGTGCTGGCCTATCGACTAAAGAATATCTTACCAAACATAATTTCGCCTTCACAGAGTGCCTTTGTCCCTGGGCGATTAATCACTGATAATGTGCTCCTTGCCTATGAGATGACACACTATTTGAAGAACAAAAGGAATGGAAAAGTGGGTTGGGCTGCAATTAAACTTGATATGAGCAAAGCTTATGATAGAATTGAATGGTCTTTTCTTGATAAGATAATGAGGAAAATGGGGTTTGCAGACCAATTTGTTGACTTAATTATGAAGTGTGTTTCTACTGTTACATACAGAATTAAAGTGAATGGAGAATTTTCAGATCAAATCAATCCGCAAAGAGGCCTACGGCAAGGTGATCCCCTTTCTCCTTATCTATTTATCCTTTGTGCTGAAGGCTTATCAGCTCTGTTTAGGAAAGCTGAAATGAATGGTGAAATTCAAGGGATTCGGGTTTGCCCAAGAGCTGTGAGTGTCAGCCACTTGTTTTTCGCTGATGATACTCTTGTGCTGTTTAAAGCTTCTAATTCTGGAGCACGTAGTCTGCAATACATTTTGAATTTGTATGAGCAAGCCTCTGGCCAAGTAATTAACAAAGACAAGACCTCAATTATGTTTAGTCCTAACACGACACAGCAAATCCAGCAGCAAGTGCTTTCAGAATTGGGGATAACTCAATTGACCAATAATGAGAAATACTTGGGCCTACCAGTGTATATTGGTAAATCAAAGAAGAAAATGTTTGAGTATATTAAGCAGAAAGTGTGGGGCCGGATACAGGGCTGGCAAGAGAAATTACTATCAAAGGCAGGCAAGGAGATAATGATAAAGGCAGTTGCTCAAGCTATTCCTACATATGCCATGTCATGTTTTGATCTCACAAAAGGATGGTGTGAGGAAATCTCATCAATGATAGCCCGCTACTGGTGGAGCCAACAAGACAAGACAAACAAAATACATTGGGTAAGCTGGGACAAATTGACCAAATCCAAATGTCGTGGTGGGTTGGGTTTTCGGGACCTGCATATTTTTAATATGGCCATGCTAGCCAGGCAGGCTTGGAGGATGCTGTTATATCCCAATACCTTATGTGCACAAGTTCTTCAGGCCAAATATTTCCCAGGCAAGACCATCCTGCAAGCGACACCTAGAGGAGGAATATCCTACACATGGCGCAGTATTTTAAAGGGGCTCAATTTATTAAAAGAAGGAATTATTTGGAGGATTGGAGATGGCAAAACAGTCAATATTTGGACGGATCCTTGGATCCCGAGGAATAATTTGAGGCGAGTTATCACTCCCCGAAGAGGTTCACTGCTTCAAAAGGTTGCAGATCTCATCAATCCAGTGACTGGTCTCTGGGATGAAGTACTGGTAAGGGATATTTTTTGGGAAGAGGATGCAAATATTATCCTAGCGATGCCACTATACGAGGGCATGGATGACTGGCCAGCATGGCACCCTGATCCCAAGGGTTTTTTCTCTGTCAAGTCAGCCTATGCCCTGGGAACTAGAGTTCGGGATAATTTAAACTGTGTGGATGCATCTACTTCCATTTCTATGCCTACCAGCTTTGAATGGAAGAAAATCTGGAGAATGAATGTTGCAAATAAGGTGAAAGTCTTTGTTTGGCAATTGGCACATAACTCCCTGCAGGTCAAACAAAATATTGCGAGGCGAGGAATCAAGTTGGATACTGTATGTCCCATGTGTCATAGATTTGATGAAGATGCTGGTCATCTCTTTCTTAAATGTAAGAATATACGCCTGTGTTGGCTGCTTCTAAATCTTGAGGAGGAAAGGCTCAGTCTGGTTTCTCTAAATTCTGGAACGGACTTGCTGGACAAAATTTGGACATTCCCAGAAGATGTGCAGCAAAAGATTATCTTACTTCTTTGGTGCTGGTGGACAGCTAGGAATAAAACGGATAATGGAGAAAGGAGAAAGAGCTCTCAAGAAGTGGTTAGTGATGTATCTTTTCACATGAATGCCTGGAACCTTGCCCACAATTTTAAGAAGCAAACCAAGAGGGAACCGGTGAAACAGAACTGGAAGGCTCCACCTGAAGATTATTACAAAATCAATTGTGATGGGGCTTTCTTTTCTAAAACATGCAAAGGAGGATGGGGCTTCATTATTCGCAATCATCTCGGACAGGTTGTTGTGGCAGCAGCAGGTTCAGCTGATCACTTGATGAATGCTCAACATGCTGAAGCGATGGCATGCTTAAAGGGTCTGGAGCAAGCTGCAGTAATGGGACTGCAGCATGTCATCCTGGAAACAGATGCTAGTGTTGTGGCGAATGGAATTGGGGGGAATTGTATTGATAGATCAGTGCTGAGTACTTTATTTAGAGAGATTAGGGCAAATGTGTTGTATGATTTTGCTACTTGTTCTATCTCTCGATGCCCAAGGGAATGTAATTTAGTAGCTCACTCATTAGCAGACATGGGCGTATCTTGTAATACTGGTCCTATGATCTGGATGGACCAAGTACCAGACAATGTAGCTGCTCTGGTGTCCAGCGATCTGCGTGGACACTGTGTTTAATGGAAGTTTCTTCCATCTCAAAAAAAAAAAAAAAAAAAAGCCGCGTGGCCGCCGATAGCCACCAGACGGAGCTGCTCTCCCAGAAAAACAACCAACCAACCTCCCGAGACCCCAGTGAGAAACTAAAAAAGCCCAAATGGCGGGGGGTGGTCGTCGTCTCCCCTCCCAGCGATGCCCTCCCTCCGCGACGCCATCTCCGCCACTTCATGATCACTAGGGTTTCGCTCTTCTACCCATATAAGCCCTCGTCCCGATGCGCTGGTGGAAGCGCTCCTCCTCCCCTTCCCTCTCCGCCTCCTCATCCTCAGCATCCACGCCCGCTTCCCCCGCACGCGCCGCCACCCCCCGTCTCATCGGCGGTTGGGGCAGCGGCGCTAGCTCCCGCCGCGATGGCAGCGGGGGCAGCAGCGAACCGCAGCCGCGGCTGATCAGAGCGCGGCGGATGCGCTACGTCGTCGATGACCTCGAGGTCGGGGTCTCCGCGCTCGGCGTGGACTCTCCGGCGAGGAGGGACGCGGCGGCGGGGTTTGCGCTTGCGACCGTGAGCTCCACGCCGATCTCGAGGTCTCCGAGTAACGTGGAGGTTGCGCCGGCGAGATCCTCGTCGACCCCCGTGCTGCTGCCGCGTCCGCTGCCCCTTCCAAGCGAGGGGGAATCGCCGTGCCGCGGGCCCTGGAGGCCGCTTCCGTCACCGGCGCCAAAGATGCTCGACGGGGAGTGGAACGGGCCTGCAGCGGACGCTCCCGGGGTTTTAGAGACTGGGAGCGAAAGGATGACGCCGTTACTCGCACGGAGGTGATTGATTCGTACTCTACTTGTTAATGTTATGTTTTATTGCCGTTATTATTCAAGTAGATTATATTGTCTGCAAGGATGTCACCCTCACAGCTTGAGGATTCCAGAGTCAGGTTATACTAGCAATATTCACATTTCAAAAAGGATAACACCGTTCACTTGTATTGTGTCATCATTGAGGTGTTAAACGCTTAGGAAGGTAGAGTATCTTGCAGAGAATGGCAACAGTTTGTGGTGCCTATGGTTCATGGATGTACCCTTTGCTGCAGAGTATGTTGATTTTGCTGCAGAGTATAGTGATTTTGAAGGTATGGATACCGGTTCAGGATTAGAGCTTTCAGATATACATATACACGAGTTGAATTGTGATTTAGCAACTTGAGTTAGCTGTAGGGTGTTACTAGCTAAGGGTTTTATTGGTAGATCATGACATCAGGTCATATTAGGATGGCGCGTCATAAAATTTTATTTGTTATGCCTCCTGAGGCGCCGGTGCGTAGTGGGGTTCTAAAGCGGACCGATAATGTAAAGAGCGGTAGAGGTTGATCTAAACTGACTTGGGACGAGTCCGTTAAGAAAGACTTTAAGGAGTGGAATATCGCCAAGGATTTAGCTATGGACAGGAGCGCTTGGAGATTGGCGATCAATGTGTTTGAACCGTGACTTCTTTCTGTCTTGTGCACTCTATGTCCCTTTACGTGTCTCCCTGTTTCTTGTCTCTTTTGGGTTTCATCTCTAGCCTACCTCAACTTGCTTGGGACAAAAGGCTATGTTGATGTTGATGATGTATGTATATTGAGTTGTATGATTTTTGCACGTGATGCTTTCATTGTTGATTTGTACATATAATATTCCTTAAAATTTGCACATGATGATTTTTTAACTCTCAGTGAATTGATTAGATATTTACATGATGAACATAAGTTAGCTAGGGTGTGGTGTTTTAATAAATAAGTAGCCTAGTTTGTTTCAGTGCTGTACTGTAATTTCACTTGGTTGAATTGGACTGCTATGAAGCTTCTAAGCTGAACCAAAAAGACCCAACATGTTTAAGCTTCTGTTGAAATAATCTAGTTCAGCATTGCTGTTAAAAACTGTACAAGAAACAGTGAAGATATCTATGACTTAATTTTTTTTTTGAATATATGAGCTCGGCATTACTCGTTGCTTAGGCTATTTTCGTTTTTGGAATATATATTTTGTGTACCCTTGAAGCACTTCAATTCTGATTGGTGATCATGATGTTCATTTGTGATATGCCTATTATACCAGAGTGGTGGCCCAAACTCTACCAAAGGCTCATGAGCACAATGACTTTCAGTTAAATGGGACTACCTGTTGTCAGCGGAGAAAGGCTTTTCAAGAGAAGTTTCAGGATAAGAACTGTGCTGAAACTTTGAACTTCAGATTGAACATTCCTGCTAAAAGTGCTCCAAGCAGTGGGTTTTCAAGCCCTGTACAAAGTCCTCGAAGACTGAGTAATGTAGACTTCTCATCTGCTGCAATCTCTATCCAAGATACCAATGTATGGTCAGCACGGTCTCTCTGGTCTTCTGATGCGATGGGATCTTCACCTCCTTGTGATTCACCTGACAAGTTTGCGGGTGGTCAGGAGCGTTCTCCTCTCTCTAGTCCACTGAGAAGTCCAGTTTTAAAATCAAGAAACCCTAGTGCGCCTCCATCACCAATGCATCCAAAGTTGTTCCCGGAGAACCATGTTTCTCGCCCTGATGGCAATGGAAGTGCCAGTTTTCACCCATTACCGCTCCCTCCTGCTTCTGTAAGCCCAAAGCAGACAAATGTTAGCCACCAGTTAGTTCCAAAAGCTGAGATGCCTTCAGTGGCTGGTCAATGGCAGAAAGGAAAACTCTTAGGTAGTGGCACATTTGGATGCGTGTATGAGGCCACCAATAGGTACATCAAATCATCTTTTTAGCATCATGATTATTGCTTCATTTTAGATTCTGAATTTTATTCTCATTCATGTACATAAAGGCACACTGGAGCTCTTTGTGCCATGAAAGAGGTCAATATAATTCCAGACGATGCTAAATCAGCCGAGTCTCTGAAGCAATTGGAACAGGTTTGGTTTTATTTCATTGCTGTTTATTCTGCAGTAATGGTATCACTACAATTGATCTATATGATTGTTCCCCACCAAAATTTGCTTTCAGATCTTCATGGTTAAGTAAAATTTTCCGTATGCTGTATTTGATTTGCATTCTTCTTACATACTATATGCTTCTCAAGTGCAGACCAACTTAAGAACTGATTGAACAATGTTAAATTAATTGTGGCTCAGTACTATCTTCTTCTGCATAAAGATTATGCAAGTGTGCACTTACTTTTGTTGATTCGTTCTCACATTTCTTTCAGGAAATTAAGTTTCTTAGTCAATTTAAGCATGAAAATATTGTGCAGTACTATGGCAGTGAAACTGTAAGTTCTCCTTTATCACATTGTGTACCTTTAGTATTTACGTGCCAGTTTCCAGTGCTTTGTAATGATTGTTTATTCAACTCTTGCAGATCGAAGATAGATTCTACATATACCTGGAGTATGTTCATCCTGGTTCAATCCATAAGTATGTTCATCAACATTGTGGGTCACTGACAGAATCAGTCATCCGTAACTTCACACGTCATATTCTCAAGGGTCTTGCTTTCTTACATAGCCAAAAGATTATGCATAGGTAACTATTTCCTTGTTTTGAAAAATCTAAACCAATAATATCTTAACTTACCTATTATTTAAATTTAAATTTTAAACTAAAAAATTAATATCTCGTTACATTTTTTTATTTCCATGTAGGTAGTATACCATCCTGTCTTCTTTCGGACTATGCTTTTGCTGATTTTTTCCCCATTTTCCAAGTTCTTGCATTATGCTGATTGCTGAAAATGTACAGATGTATGTAAATATAGTTCTGCTCTTGCAGGGATATCAAAGGGGCAAATTTGTTAGTTGATATTCATGGTGTAGTGAAATTGGCCGATTTCGGAATGGCAAAGCACGTGAGTCCAAAATTTGCTATAGTTTTCTGCTATTTGATATCACACGCAATTAACCAGTAGTCAGTACCCCTAGATTTGGCTTGTCAACCACAGGCCATTAAGCTTATCACTACTGTATTCAAGATAACAATAGTACTCGTATGTACCATATGCTGTTGAGCATGAATATTTGATGTATGATTTAGGTGCTTAGGTTTGGGGTCATGTTTCTTGAATCAAATTTGATATGTTTGAACATGATCAAACTATAGTGATCAATTTGTTGAATTTGAGATCCTACCTGATTCCACCAAAGATACTTTATACAAAAAGTCTACCATGTATTTATACATTTGTACATAGATGCTTCTACATTAAAAACTGTGATCTATAATATGAAACTATGAATGGTCAGTTCAACCCAACAATTGTACCTAATTCATACAATTGTACGTGGATCTCTATTTTAAAAACTGTAACTGAATGCTGCAGATCAATATAGCATTCATTTTTGTCTTGTTGACATATATTATTGGTAATCCTCTTCGTTTCCTTTGTAGTTGATCTTTATTGCACATTTTCTTCCATTTTCAGTTGAGTACTGCAGCTCCTAATCTTTCATTGAAGGGCACACCATACTGGATGGCTCCTGAGGTGCGAACTGGCTATTCTTCATGTTAATTTCATCATTTTCTTCGCTTCTGACTGTGATGAGGCTGATTATCCCAATGTGATGTAGATGCCTAATCACTTTTGTACGCATTATTCAGAATATGAAGTGTTGCCCGAAAAAGGACATGTTAATCTAGCAGTGGACAAGGACCTCCTTTTTTTAGAGATTCCAATGCCTTGTTGCCCCAAAAAAGAACTTGTTAATCTTGTAGTGGACAAGGACCTTCTTTTAGAGAGTCCAATATTTTCCTCAATCAACGCAGGAGCTGCACTCATTTCATTAAAAACAAATAGTAACAACTAACAAAATGTACAAAAACATGCAGATGCTACACACCTGAAACCAACCCATCATCTAGAACATTGGTACAAAGATGACATGCTAAAATAAATGAGACGACCATAAGGTATGGAGACATGCCCTAGAAAAGGCCGCCGAGGCCATGAGCCCCAGCTGTGCATCATAGGCATCCCCTTCTACTGTCTGCTGTGAATTGGAATAAAGAAAATCCAAAGGCTGTGCCTTCTTTTGTTATACCATGCTTTAAGTTCAATGCATTGTGGTTCCAGATGAGGGTAACAAAATTATTCAAAACTTACTCTTAGCATTCAAGAGTTCAGTTCATCCATATATCAGTGAAAGACTGAAATGCAGTTTTGGGCCATGCTTCTGCTCCTCCATCTTGCAAGGTTGGGGCCAGGATAAACTTTCATGCCTCAGATTCTTCTGTGCTAGTTTGAGCTGGAGCTGGAGCTGCGTGTCATTTCATTAAGATAGAGAAAAAAAAAGCACAATAGGTTGACAAGAACAGATGCCCAACCCAAGTACAAAAACCCACTCACACCCCCAAAACTCCCTAGACCAGATAGCTATTCACCCTCCTGGTAGTTAAGTTTCAGATGTGATCGATATTAGTACTATCATGAATTGTAAGCAGTTAGTGTAGCTGCCATCTGAATGCTCTTGCAGCTCCAAGTTTATGGCTTGATTATCTCATTTTCTACTGGAGTTTCATGGCTCTAATTATTCTTTGTAGATAGAAACTGGACCAGGAAGTTGGCCCACCTAAAGATGTAAGTTGCTTGTAGAGAACCTTAGCAGGGCTATTTCTGTAGAAACAGTTAGGCAAAAGTTCTGTGCCGCGGCAAGTGCTGCCAACTGTTGACCTGACTGAAGAGCCCCCTGCCCCCCCTTTTTTGTATGTCAAAATCTGATTAATAAAATTGTTCAAGTTGACTTTGATTGCTTAGCTATTAACCATGGAAAACATCTTATGCCCCTGGAAGAGTTTCTCGTCCTCTGCCTCCATGCACTCTTGATTACATGGGGGCCACAGCAGCTCTGACTTTGACATACCAGCCAGCAGAAGCGCTCAAATGCACTGCCTTCTGGCCCTACAGATGTTGTAATCATTTTTTTTTTACTCTTTAGACATCTGCTTAAATTATTGTGATTACACAGATGTTCTTGATGCTTAAATGAGATGGTTGTATTTAATGAAACTCTTAGTGCTATTAATTTTCTTTGAGCCAAAGAACCAAATTCCTCTCAAAATCACCATTCATTGTCGCCAAGGTAGGATATATTTATGTGATGATATGCGGAGCTTGATATCTGTTTTCCTGGGTTCCACATTAGAAACTGTGATGCCTTCTTGTAATATTAGAGGTCTTAGCATGGCACAGTCATACTAGCACATTTTTATGTTGCAGGTTGTTCGGGCTACACTTGATAAAAGTGCAGGTTATGATCTTGCTGTTGATATTTGGAGCCTTGGTTGCACAATCATTGAGATGTTTACAGGAAAGCCACCTTGGAGTGGTCTTGAAGGGGTAAGTTGTTTGTGGAGGCTTCCCTGTGATTTGGGTTAGATTTATGTAATCAGAGTTGCACATCCTTCTTTACCATAGGTTCATTTGATAAATGATGATAACATGTCTTACATAGCACCTTGGCCTAATCAAGTTGTGATAAGAAACAGATAATGCATCTTGATTTGTGCATACGCGATCACCTGTCTAATATAGTCATATGAGATAAGTAATGTTTCCATTTGTGGAGTGCAGTATGTGATCAGTGGAGTGAAAAAAAATGTTGTCTTTGGATCCTTAATTTTTTCAGCTGAGGGGATCTGTGTTGGTGTGGGGATTGTGCATACACAGCTGTCCTACTTTTTTATTTTTTTTTCTTTGGATTCTAACCATGAACTATATTTGTGGTGCTACAGCCTGCTGCAATGTTTAAGGTGTTGCGCACGGACCCATCAATTCCGGATAATCTGTCCCCTGAAGGGAAGGATTTTCTGAGATGCTGCTTCAAGAGAAACCCTACTGAGAGACCAACAGCAAGCAAGTTGCTTGAACACCCATTTATCCAAACTTCAAACCACTACAGCCCGCATAGCTCTCCACATTCATTTTCGGGAATTAGATCTCCAGTAAGCTTTCTTCCTTTCTCCTTCTCACATGGCATGCGGTATCCAAAGTTTCAGCTTAAAGCTTTATGCATGTGTATAATTAGCTTGTTGGTGTCAGGATACTGTGCATAGCGGTGCAAGAGATAAAGTACCCTGGAAAAGTGATTCATGTATGAGAGGGAAACATGCAAATAGGTGAGTACATCTGTTGCCTTGCTCTGTTTAAGTTCCTTTTTGTTGCTGATCTGTAAATCCGGTGATGAAAGCTTCACGCTATTTGTGACTTTTAAGTATTAACCCCTGCTATTCTTTATTCTGATAGTGAAACAAACAGTGCTCGGTCGTCAGGGTCATCGGCTTATCGGTTGATGACACCCCTACCCAACTTGGGAACCAGTAGCTTGTCACCTCCACCTTTGAGTTCGGCCTCCAGTTCTGGCTCTGCAGCACATGCAGCGAACAGTATGCATTTTTCAGTCGCATACCATCAGCCTAGTCCTTTGCCAAAGCCAAATGGGAAGGAAGCAATAAATTTGATTTCGCATTGAATAACAGCATGACACCTATCTCAACATCTGGGCCAAAAGCCACATATAAACAGTGCGAGTGTATCCATCCCTAACATCTGACCCTTGTACTGCCAGTCATAGCTGACAATTTTCTGGGTCTTGTAAAAATATTTTCCATGTAAAGAGATCACCACGGTATGATCACAGGGAAATGCTGCTAAATGAGGAGCCTTGTGAAGTCTGTTGTACTGTTTGATTTCTGGGGAAATGATTGCATTTCCCATGTAACATATTTATTAGGGTGTAGCTGTAGGTAAAATTAATGGTCCTTATTGTGCGGACAAATAGGACATTAGGGTTGTAGTTGTAGCGTGTTGTTGTTGATGTTGTGTAATGATCATACTTGATGTAATCATTATTGATTTTTTTTTGGGGCCAAGTAATAATGCACGTCAATTGGCAAAAGGGGATTGAGATCCTAGATCCATGTATGATTCAAACTTCCTCGTGGCAGACTAACCCGTTTCATTGTCAGAGGATGGTTTCATTCGTGTGTGTTTTCATTTTTTGGACGGGAGTTTATTTTTTGGATAGTTAGTGAAAGAATTTGTTCTATGCACATAGTCCCCGGGGAAAGTCACCTCGGATATAATCTTGACCATCCTCTGTTGTCTGCGCCACGTAACAGACGTTGAAACATTTTTGTTCATCGAATATAACAGCTCAGCGTGCTGGCACCATTGATTTTATATCATCTATCTATATCTTATAATATCTTGTATAAAAACAAATCCCATTCTATAGCCTGTTTTTTATTAAGAGGAGTGAATTATACGACGCACCCTCGTAGCACAGTTTACAAACCAACAAGCGAGTGATGAGTGACCTGGAATAAATATAGTAATAAGAAAAAAAAAGATAGAAGAGCGACTCCCCACCGAGAGTCATCCCCTCCACTCTACTCATTCCTTTCGAAGCACATAAGGCCTATCGCTGTGCCCGTGCCTGACCACTGCTGGCATGGTGGCGTCGCCACATGCTTCGCCCTCGCGCCGGCAGTGTCCCGCATGTCTTTTCGACCCGGCGCCGCCTTCCACACCTCAGGCCCCTCCTCGTCGGTGCGGTTCCCGGCCAGGCCATGGGCGCAGGTGCCGCTGGCGAGGCTCCTGGTGGTTGCGGGGTACTCGCCCTCGTATGAGAGCGAGGAGGAAGAGGGGCTTTGGGGGCAGCGGAGGTTGGGGAGAAGAGGGGCCACGAGCTTGCTACTGCTGCGGGTGTCTGAGGCCGGTAGACGCCTTCGCGGGCGGGTGAGGTGGGCATGCTCCTGTCTGTTACGGCCCTGTTACGCAGGTGCGGCGGGCGCGATGCGTTCGAACGGGGAGCAGCGTCCGGATGCCTCCTGTGGCCGGACGCCGGGCGCTAGCCCTTTCGGTGTCCTACTGCAGTGTTGATGTGGAGCTGGATTCGGGATAGCCTTGGCTGGAACAAATCTCCAAGCTCCTTGGATTCTTTAGTTGAACAACATTTAAGCACAACGGGGCTCAACCAGAATAGGTGGCCGATTTGCCTGTTGGCTGGATCCCAAAACAAGCGGCATATAAAATTCTTGATTTTCTTCGGCACTGGAAAACCTTAGCGAAGATGGAGGATGGGGCGCAGCTGGATGAGGCGTTGCAACATCTTAAAGAAGGCTGGAAGGATGGTGAAGATAACAAGAGTTTTCTTTCTTTCTAGTTTCGTTTGCTGTTCTTAGCTTCCTGTTTCTTTCAGTTTATCTAGACAGTGGAGTGGGTTTCTGGAGGAGAGTGGTAGCTTCTTGATGTATGGCCGTATGGGAGGCCTGGAGCCCTGAACTTTGTATCCCAGCCTAACATTTGAAGCTGGACCAAATGGATTTTTGTCTAGAAAAACTGGCCGAACTTATTAGTTATGAAATTTTAGTCAGCTAACTATTACATCTCCGTCTCTAAATAAATTAACTTCTAAGTACACAATAAAACACATTTCCATATTGTGCTTGTTTAATGTCATAAATATTGAAATTTTAATGTTTAACTGAATTTATATTTATAACACCAAACTAGTATCATTAAATACAATAAAACACATTTACCTATTGTGCTTGTTTAATGTCATATTGGTGCTCTTTTTACATAAGTTCGGTTAAACATAAAAATATGATTTAGGGACAGAGGTAGTATTAAACTTTGGAAAAATCTGATAGCACAAAGTTAGCGTGCATGGTCGCGGAAAACTCTTTTGAATTTGATACATTGTATTACAATTCTCATAGACGTGTCTTGGTATTATTCCTCTCATTATTATTAAACTTATTACAACACCAGTCTTGTGAAAAGAAATCTGTGTCAAATTTACATCGATAATATACCAGACAGTACAAAAATGGGGATACACTTTACATGCCTTCTCCTGTACAGCTAGAGCTCTTACAGACGGACCTCTTTGGCAAGACTTTTATTGGATCACTGCCATCAAAATGGCTTCTAAAACTAAGCCGAAGCCGTTTTGGGACCAAAAGTCGAACCCACTAAAAATATGGCTTCTTGCTTCTCAATTTTCGGAGAAGTTCAAGCCCTTTTAACGAGGATCCTATGCGAAGCGTGGAAAAGATGATCCCGTAAAGAGTAGCCGAAAAGAGCAGGTGTCTCCCGCAAGAAAATGACGTAAAAGTTACTTCTCACGGACGATGGTGAGTTGGTGACCCACTGTGAGACAGCGGCAAGCCCTAGTAGTAGGTAAAAATAGACTGTGATTTCATCAGTGCAAAAGATTATTTGCTCTAAGACCGTCTGCACTGGCATCCTCTATACCTTCCTGCAGTAGGCACATAGCGTAAAAAGATCTGCAGCGGCTCTTCTATCGAGCACTGCAAGCGGGAGTGGAGCGGAGCAGAGCAGAGCAGAGCGGAGCGAGGCGTGCTGGACTTGATTTTTTTAGGCGAGCGGCGCATGCGGCAGTGAGTGGAGCAAGGTGTCCGGCGTTCCGAACGTCTTAATGGTAGCATTACCGTTTTGATAAACACTCCCCGTCTCTGCCTAACATGTAGTAGGAAGGTATAGCCTTGCAAAAGTGAGTGAAACAGGCACGGTTCCGGTGACTACCAATCCATAGACTAGATTACAGCCCTCCGTTTCTAAATGTCTATCGTTTTCGGTTCCCGAGAAACAACCGTGACTAAATATATATTAAAAAATATTTATATTTATGATACATAATTAGTATCATCGGATAGATATTTGCATCTAGTTTTTTTAATAAATTTATTTGAAGATAGGAATGTTACACACATTTTCTATAAATCGAGTTAAAGTTATCGGCACACAAATCGTGGCGACAAACGTTTAAAGGCAGAGGGAGTATATGTGTCTAGGGGAAAAAAAAGGACTTGCCACATGTGCTAATTACCGAAAGCTGCCACAACTGAACACGGTTATTTCGGCTTCTAGAGAATAACCCATGTGGAAAGGCAGTGGATAATTATGTAGAAGGCATGTGAAAGAGAAAAAAAATGTTTTCTTTTCAACTAATTCCTACTGAACCAAAGTGAACAACAGGTTCTAGCCACTCTTCGATTCTTTCCTAATTTAGCATAGTCAACTACAGAATATGTGCTACGCACTTCGAGGCTGAAGCCACTTGTATACACTCCAAATAGCTCGAGCAAAACAAAACATTAATAAAACAAATGCTTAATTATCCGATATTTGTTATGAAGCAACAAATCTTACTGTCTTGCCAATTGTGCTTGACTGAATTGTCTTTCATTGAAGCTACCTTCCGTGAGTACCACAAACCATCTCGATTTTCAGTGAGGCCTCCGATTTCCACAACCTTTTATTAAGATCAGGGACACCCAACAATCGACATTACAGAGCAATGGCCGCACCTGGCAAATATGATCTAAGAATAAAAAATCCAAATGTTTTCAGGTTTCACTTTTTTCTAAGAACATGTCTATAACAATCAAACATGTACAATATTTCAAGCAATGATTTTAGTGACATATATTTCAAGCCTTTTTGGTAGAGAACTCCTGTAGTGGATTAACACCTTGATGACCGAGAGAATCGGGTGGCAAGTGGTAAGACTAAGTGGCTTGCAACACTTGGCTTGGTTCGTACAAGTCTTTGTGGCAAGCCTAATGAGGAAGACTTGGAGTAAAAAAAAGAGAGAAAACTTGAAACTTGAATCATATGAAACAGGATATTGTTATGAATCATGAAGAACATTGCACATGAAACAATTGAACCAACTGAAAACTCAAACAATAGGTGATCATAGTATCATACCACGGAATACATCACCATGTATCGTAATCTTTCCTTCCATGCTTGCTTTTTTACTTATTACCACACTAACTTTCCTAGTATAGCTTAGGCTAGTTGCTAGCATTAGCTATTGGTCACAAAATTCTTTATGGATTGGTAAGTAGAGACACTAGATAAAGTCTAGATGCATATCTTGCTACTAGGTCCTTGTGACTAGCCTTTGTAAGTGTTTGTGTCCAAACAACCAATAACCCATTAGGAAGATCTTTTAAACCGAGAGTGCCGTTGCTTCTCTAAATAGCTCATTCCTTTTCTTTGTTCTCTGAGTTCGTTATAAACCTTGGAATGTTCTTAGGGACAAAGTGATATAGCATCACTGTGCACTTGTTGTATAGGTAGGTTGCATAACTGATACTAACACCCCTATACTCTTGCATACTAATTAGGTGGTGCAACAATCATACTGATTAGGAGTCACAACACCTACGCCCATTAACATTGCAGTGGCCATATACTAATTAGAGGTAATAGTAGGCATACTGATTATGATACTCGCAAAAAAAAGACATATCTTTAAAAACTGAAACCGCGTCGCGGTCTTTGCAAAAGAGCCCTCCACGTCATCTATCGCTTGATATCCGTTGGATCTCCCGACAGAGAACCGCAAACCGTTGGATCGGCTCATGAGACATTTCTGTCTAGATCCTTTGAGAAAATTTTAATCGCAAATCTTTCCAAGACAGTCCTTTTCCAATTTCTTTCCAGTCCTTCTCTTCCCCGCCCTCGAGGCCCCTGCTGCCGGCCGCCGCCCACCGAATGCACACCACCACCCAGTCCACGCCAGTGGCGTCGCCCCGCGCCGAGGAGGCCATCAGCTCCTCCTCTTCCTCGAAGCCCTTGCTTGTGTGCCTAGCAGGGCGCCTTCCTCTTCCTCGACGTGGATGCGCTGGACGGCGTCTCGGACCTATCCCTCGGCTAGTTGGCCTCCGCCTTCACATCTCCGCTGGCGCCTCCCGCTTCCGCTACAGCCACCTGCGCTTGCTCTCCTCGGCCCTCTGCGTCCCGTGCATCGCTAAGGAGCTCCCCTGATCTCCAACCAATCCCCACCGCCGCCGGTGCGAGTGCCTCCAGCGCAGACCACACCGGGCCATTCCCAGGCTGTCACCAAAGACCTTGCATCCTCACCTACGCACCAGTGCGCATTCCAAATCATGCACCTGCCTGCCACCATTGGATGCAGACCATCTGTTCGTCATCAGGCATCAAATTTAACAACATCACCAAGTTGTCGGAGAATGACAATGTAAGGCTCCACACCTCAACTCGTGTGTAATTAAGAATGCAATAGATACTCCGTATTATTAACATTGCTCATATAAGTATTGCTTCTAAAAATTAGTTCAATCTTATCCGCTGTATATATAAATGATAAAATCATAGTAGTGCTCAGTTTATGCTAATTCTATAGGATATATGCTTGATTACAAATTTTATAACATGATTGCAGGCAAAGCTACTGATCGCTCAATTGGAGTTCCTCAACAAGGAAGCAAAGCAAACTGAGCTATGAGCATTGGCAAAGATTTTCCTCAGTACGCTTGTGCAACAGAAAAGGTAGGTCTGGATACAAGGTTGTTTCAGTAATAGATATGGCTTTTCATTTTTTTAGCAGTTGGAAAAATGTAGGTCTGGATACTTGCATATTGGTCATAATTTTCCAGTTCTAAGATTACTAATTTACTGAAGATTGGCTTGTCCCATGATGATATGAAATAGTTGTGAGATAGCTGTAGGCTTAATCTCGATATGAAATAGTTGTGAGATAGCTATAGGCTTAATTTCAAAACGAGTATTTGATTGTCATACACCTAAAGCAATACCTATTTATGGTCACATATGAGCAATTTAGTATACAGTATAACTGCTTTCTTGCTTACATACAGCACAACCAATCTTTGAGATAATGCACAACTAACCCAAATTACCCGATAGTAAGATACAAAAATGTAATGACAATTGGAAAAATGTGCCTGGCAAAATTAGCTCTATAAGATACTTTTAGTTTTAGTTTCCTATTCATCGTTTTAAGGGTAAAATTTCGTATTAACACAGGTGCGTTGTCTGTTGCAGCTACGAGATACCCGCTGGCTTAATTTGAAAACAACAAACATTTGATTATAGTGTAGTTGAAGCAATATCATGGTGACATATAGGCATTTGAAACACAAAGTTATATTTATCTGCAAGACACAATCCTTACTTGACAGTAGAATTACATTCTTTCTTATACATCCTAATCAAACTTATAGTTTGTAAAAGTTGTCATTTGAATTTACAATACAAATTTCTGTGTTTCTTCTATTTTGATACCCGGCCTTCATACATATTTTTTGTTTCACCTTCAGGTCAAATGGCTTGACCAACAAGAGGTAATATAACTCCTTTTGTTCCTTGAGAAGACTTTATGGGGCAATAAAGAATTTAGAATGAAGTCACTTCCATGTTAAGAAACAGATAGATGTGCTGACCGATTATCTTCACCACCAGGGATATTTTCACTTAAGTTTTGCAGTCTCTCCCTTTGGACTCTACCACTGAAAATAAAAGGTTGCTGATATATAGACAAATTGGTGTTAATTTCACAGTTACATGTTCTCCTAAAATCTTGACATAATAACGTATGGTATTCTGTGTCCAGCTATTCAAATTCAGAGTTTTAAGAAAGAGCAGATTGCAATGAACATTTTGCCTCCTTATTAAATGGCAAACTGAGGCCACCCCATGTTCCTATCCCATTTGAGGAAGCCAGTAGCAATCCAACAATGTCTGGAAGCAGCGACTGCGATGCTCACTTTCTTTTGCCATTCCTATAGGTTAATCAATTAATGTTAAACATGGATATACACCACATTTACCCATAACTGCATATTTTTCTGTCAATGTTTCTTCATTATGCAAACAATACACACCACGCTAAAGTATTTCTGGCAATGTACCCAATAGGTTTCACTGCTACCATTATTACATATTAACTGACAAATGTACTAATGGATCATCTCTTGACTGTTAAGTAGTGCTTCCCCTCCCTGTCATCCTTTGATGTCACACAGACAATTTCTTTGTCTTTAGCTATGTAATAATGGCTCATGAGTTCATAAAGTTGTTGACCTTTAAAAATTGATAAGAATTTAATTTCCTTCCGTATTTATACTTTCGTATTCAATAAACTGATGGCATTTGATAATTAATGTATGCAGGGTACTCTAAAGTCACATCTACGTAGGAAAATTCCGTACACAAGGAAGATTAGTATTGACAGAGCCAAGCTTGGATACACTCTCTCATTAAACAAAGCATGGCAACACCTTCACTACCTGCAACATCTTAAAAAATATCCAGCACCTAAACACGGTAAGCTCTAATGCTCCACAAAAAACATTCTCATATAGCAAGCTTCCTGAATAGCGCGGTCACAAAGCATTTCATTCGCAGGTAAATAGGCGTCAAATTGTTGTTAATCAAGCTCTGATGATACCTGCTGAAAGTTAAATTTTTTTCCACATTATGCAATGACATCAGCTGTACAAATAGAAGAGATTCGGAAGACTTCAACGATAATCAAGAGGTGATTCAGACAGTGGTGAACCCAGATATTTTATAGAGCCTGGGCTAACGCAAGAGCTACTACCAAGTTCACACGAACATATCCACCACTAACATAAGCAAACTCGACAATATTAGTTGTTTTAAAATAAAATTAGCCATTTTCTGTTGAAACAATGTTACATTTGTGCTTTCTATAAAATCTCGGTTTACCTTTGTAAAAAAACATTTAGCAGTGTACATTAAGAAGCAAGATATATCATAGCAATTGTGTCGCTATATGACACTAAAATTGATTATATGTTAGCAATTTGCCACTAAAAGTCTTCAGAGGAGTGTGTCTTTGCAAGCCTACAGTGCGTGCCAACTCTATTTTCTTATTCTTAAACCATGGAAAAACGATGATCCATCAGTTAGATATAGGTACCCACTAAAAATAAATAGCAAAGATCAATTATTCAATTTGATAAGCTGGGTGCAAGAATCTAGACGAATTAATCCCTGAGATACTCCATCTTTGGCTTTGTACAGTTTTAAAATGTCGTTCTGCTTCTTCTATCAGGTTTCTGCAGCACTGCAGGTTGAAGCCTGAAGGCTGATCGTCTCCCTGTTTCCTTCGACGCCTGATATGAGCCCGGGCAGACGCCCGGGGTGGCCGGGTCTTGAGACCGCCCATGGATTCAAAAACTCGATCCGCGGGGGCCTTGGGACCGCCCATGGATTGAGATAAACTCTTTTTTTTCCTTTATGCCACAAGCAATGAATTTCAAAATATAATAACCCTAATTAAAACACATGACAAAATTGAAGAGAACTAAGGCATCCCACGCACAGATGAAAGGCAAATAACAAAAGTACTCAAAATTACTGTTTTGAGTACCCTCAAGTCTTGAAGGCAGCCATCTCTTTTTCTATTTTTTTCCTCCTTTACAGTTGCTAGGAGTATTAGTGTATTACAACATCAACAATCATTTCACAAATACCCCTACATAGATAGCATGACGTAAGCTATTACAACAATTTATGTTTGCTCTACAAATTCTCAATTTTTATACCATTAAGCTTTAGTGTAATTTCGACTATGACATAACTTTTATATGCGTGGACCATATATCTTATGTACAATAACATCGAGAATTATGACTATTCATATCTAGCTGGAGGGCCATTTGGCGTGGCAACGTGTAACACCCGAAAAATTGCTTATTTGGAAATAGAGCTAAAATGATTTAATTATGTATTTGTGTGCTCATGAAAACATAGGAAAATAAAAATTTTCGTTAAATTAAAATTCATCTTAGGATATAGCAATATTGTTGTGCATACATGCTAATGCATTGTGTTTTTGTATGGTTTGGTTTTGACCCAGGTTCAAAATCAATTCAAACTGTTTTTATTAAAATGCGTTTAGTAGGTCAATTTTCCTTCTCTGCTATACCTTTATTCTTTTTCTACAGTCAAATTCCTTGTCTCTCAGCTCAAGTTTCTTTGAGAGCTTCCTAAAATATTTTCTTTGTAACCCAAATCACTCCTTTCAGTTTCTCGTCCATCAATCAATCTCTACAAACTTCTCGGGAATTTTTCCGACTTTTTCTGTAGCTTGTTTCCACTTGTCTATGAGCATAATCTAATTTTTAGATGCTCCACAATTACCTTTTTGTAACACCCTAAATTTTTGAATATTTTTAAATAGGGAATTTGATTTAGTTAAGCATTTATGTGTGCATGAAAACTTAGCGAAATAATATTTTTGTTTAAATAAAATCAAATATAGGGTTAAAGTATGTGTTTGTGCATACATGCCGTTGCATATTTTATTTGGGTGATTGGTTTTTATTTTAAAAAAGAAAATTATTTTTAGAATCATTTGAAAATGCATTTGGGATATTAGAAAAAGAAAAGAAAAAAAGGAATTTAGCTCTTCTCGGTTTTTGGCCCGAAGTCTTCCCTCCTCTCTTCTTGGCCTAGCCCGTGTTTTCTTGTTTGGGCCGAAGCCAGCAACTGGCCGCGCATTGGGCCGGCCCATCCAACCGGAGCCGCAGGCCGCCTCGGCCCTCTCTTCTCTTGTCTCTATGACGCGCCGGGCCCGCTTGACAACGTCGTCCCCTTCCTCTCGTTCGTAACCGAGTTGGACACTCGACGTTGCCGTGGAGTCCGACGTTGCCCCGAGCTTCCTAGTCCTTGCCCAGCACGTCGGTGAGCCCCTCATAAATAGCGGCCGTGACTCCACCGCCTCCATCCCAATCTTAACCGCAAGCTTCGCCTCAACCCCTTGCTACCGCAGCCACCATTAAAGCCGCCTCTTGAGCTCGGAAGTGGCGACGGAATCGCCGACTCGGACGTCTTCGGAAGCTTGCGACGGGTTCGGGTCACTTCTTTGAGGTAGCCAAACCCTTCTTCTTCTTCTATTGCCACCGGTGTTGTCTAGTTGCTCACCCTACCGTGCACAGGGGTCTGCCGCCACCATTGAAGGTTGCACATCGTCCATCGCCCGTTCTCGCCTCCGTTTTCATCCCGGGTGAGTTCGCGTTTGCCTCCTCTATCTTCCGGTGAAGATCGTTTGTCGAATCGTGCCCGGAGTCGCCGGATTTAGCAACGCCGGCGAGCAATTGCTCGCCGCCGGCCAACCCGTCGCCGTCGGGCTACAGTACCGGCCGGAATCCCCTCCCTCTCACCCTCCGATCAAATCCCGACCGCCCGTTTTAGATCTAACGGCCTAGATCTTAAGATACCCCTTCGGGTGGCAATTTTGCTTAAGAGTCACTGGCTTTCTTCGTTTTTAAACCCGCAGTCCATGGCGTATTGGCTGAATACGTCTTGTTATTTTGAAAACATAAATTTCGTCGGTTTAAATGAAAATACGCTTTCAGGTATTTATAGAATTGCCACTAGATCTATTTAGGTCATAAAATCTCCGTTTTAACTCCGATTTGATCCGTTCAAGTTGCGTTAGGTTCATAATTTCATACTCTACCTATTAGTACTGCTGTTTAGTAGATTTTACACTTTTAAAATTCGAGGTTAGATTTAATCTATTACTTTAATAAAGTAAATCTTGTTTAAATCATAACTTTTCCGTTTTAGCTCCGATTTACGTGAACTTCGCGTCTGTGTGATCCTAGAGCGATGTAGATTTGTTTTAAAAACTTTTCATCTTATTTTATTACTGTTGGTGTACTGTTCTAATTGTAGCTTTGTTTGCTTTGCATGATTGCCCTTGGATGATTGTTGTTGATGTGCTAATCGAGAATAGACGGTGATCGGTTCGTTGGTGATCAAGAGAACTATTACGAGTCGGATCAACAGGATCAGCTAGATCAAGGCAAGTATAGCATGGGATTATCCTTGTTACCTATTCACTTTAATTCACTTAATTCATGATGCATGTGTCTCCTTGTTAAGGATGCCCTAGTATTGATCTGGTTCCTTGAATCCTATGGTTATAGCAATGGGTAGTGGCTTGTGCTCATATAAACAATGATCTTGTAATTTGACTAATGGTATATGCAATAACTCCAAAAGATGATTTTTAGCAACGGGGAACAAGAGGGCTAGAGTTTTCTCTAGATTCCTCTCCGTAAGGACTTATCTGTAAGCGAACATCCGGGACTTACAGTACAGCTGTGAGGGCTACATGGCTCTGGCTTTAGTCATATAAGAGGACATTTTCTAGCTTGTTAGTGGTTACCTTTATGGCGCAAAAGGGGTTGTGTTCCGGGTTGGGTGTAGTGCGGCTCCTGTCCCTATGAGTATAGGCTGCATGTCATTGTGTCATACGGAAGGGGGGCTCTACATTTGCAGGCCACAAAAACCTAGCGGCCCTAACTTGTTAGACGAACCTTGGAAAGACTTCATAGTAAAACTTGATTGTCCAATGGGGAGTCATGACCTCGGGCTTTTGGGGATCACGACTCACAGTGAAAGTGTACAACCTCTGCAGAGTGTAAAACTGGTATATCAGCCGTGCTCACGGACACGAGCGGCCTTGGACCCTTACGAAATAGAGATCACTATTAATTTATTTGTTCTTGCTATTCATTATTCTCTTTACATGGTCATCTGTTTATTATAGGAATATTACCTAATTGATGCTACTCAATTGCTTAAAACATGATCAACTAAAAGCTACATGCAGTTGAACCAGTGTCTATCCTACTTGAGCTTCATGAACCCCATGTTACACTTGTTGAGTACTTTTGTGCTCACCCTTGCATTCCCCCACCATAGGATGGAATCCCGAAAGTGCAAATAGTGATTACTACTACTACTTTCCTAAAGATTACTAGACTTGTGATCAACCAGTTGACGTGCCTGTGCTATGGAGCTAGCTACCACAATATTTATACTATGTTTCCGCTATTCGTTATGTAATAAACATTTGTGATGATACTATTTATATTTGTCATCTTATATGTGATTGATCTCTGGGCGCACATAAGAATATGCATTCCATTTGTTCCTTAAAAATGGGTGTGACACTTTTAGTGAGCTCCAAATACTTTTTTTGGGTTCCTCATGTTCCATAATGTCTCTGAAAAATTTCCCTGAATTTTCGGAGTTTTCGGAGTATTTTTCGCGGCTTAAATAATAATTTTGGACTTTTCTAGAATTATTTTATCCATGAAAATAATTAATTCCGAAAATAATAAATCTCTCATTTGTTTTTTAACGCTCAAAGCCCATGTGCAATAATCCTAATAAATCTCAAAGGTTCATACATTTATTTACTAATGGGCTTAAATGATTACTTAGGCCTATTAGCGGAGGTGGATGGTGCAACGTCAATTAGCACCATATCGCTAGTTGACATGGAGGTGGAGAGTTTTCCTCCCTATATATACGTACCTACCCTATGGGCAAAGCACACCAAAAACACCGTAGAGGAGCCCCTAGTTTGGGAAATCTCTCGTGTAGTAAATTATATTTTTTTCCTCCTTCTCTTGCCGCCGTCTACCGGTTCGTCGTCATCCCTGTCACATATATATCTTGGGTGAGCAACTCCATAATTTCTATATCTCGATGCCCTGTTAATTCCAGTTTCCACGTTAAACATCTTTCAATTTGCACTCGCTGCAGCTGACCATCGCGCAGCTACCGTTCTTGCCGAATCTGCATCTTGTCGGTCTTCCAGCGACCAAGCAAACTAGCAAAGGCCAAGGCCACCGTGCATTATGGATGCAAGCAGGCACACCTGCGGACAGCCCGCAATCCGCCGCATCAACCGCATCCAAAAGTTGATTGGTCTGCAGGAGCCTAGCAGGTATTTCTTGCTAATTGCCAGGTCTTGGTGGGCTTTGCGGGAAGAGTGAAGGAGGTCTGCGGGTGCCTGCCGGAGCCCGCGTGAATAGGGTGCTGTCAATACGTATCTGTATCGGCATGTTCGAACGCCGTCGGGGAGGGAGACAGATGGAGCTCTGGACGGAGGCCGCGGCGGCGATCCGTATTTCCACCGCTGGATCGCTCGAATCCCGTGTCCAGCTGGTGTGGCAGTGGTGGGCGCGGGTCCGGGCTACCGGCCGACGGTGGTGGCGTGGTGGTACAGTGGTGGCGCCGTTGGGCAGCCCGCGTTCTCCTGTGCTGCGCTGTGATCGGGGGTAGGACCGAGAGCGGTGGATGCTCAGAGGTGAGAGGCTACGCTGCGCTGTGGAGGGAGCGAGAGGAAAAAGCAATGGCCTCCTGCTGGGCGACGTGGGCTCTATGCAGGCAAAGCAGGTTCGTTAATTTAGCCTGTTATAGGCTTTGCAGGCCGCTAACTTACGCCTGCTTTGCAAAACATAGGTCTCCGCGGGTGTCTGCTAACGCAGTATTTGCAGGCGGGCATAGCAGGTAGCAGGTCATCTTGCACCTGTTTGCATCCCTACCGTGCATGCCTGCATACGTGCTTGGCAGGTAGGACTAGTGAACAGCATGTCCACCTGGTACACCTTTATATATATCAAGCTCTTCTAATCATCTATCTTGTATGCTCTATATATTATTATCTACTCTAGCAATCATGAATTAGCACATGGATTAATCAATCTTTACTGTTTTCTTTATCTCGAACACGAGTGTATATTAAATCCTTTTGGTGTCAGTTAGCCGCCAGTCATCCAAGCACTTTTAGTACATGCATCCTTTCCTGTAGACACTTGTCGATTTTCCTTTTTAGTTTCGTTTCTACCCGTTTTTGGTTGTGTTAGAATCGCGATAACATTGTATGCGTGTTAGTGTTGATGTTTAATATGTCACATTTTCCTTTGTGAATTTAATTTAAATATTAACTTGATTAAGATTAATGTGCAACTAGATTTCTAAATTAATTAAAAGCAATATAGGATTGTCACGTGGCCTTTTGTAAATGAATATTAAATTGATTAATATCAACTTAAGTATATTTTGATTATAATTTGTTTAGCTTCAACACGATCATATAAAACAGGTTTAGATGCTCTCTCGTATTCTTTTCTTTTGGCAAGGAAAAAGTTTAACTTGATTAAATTATACACATTGTTTATAAATAAAATATGAGTAGTTTCAACTCGACTTTTAAATTAAGTAATTTTTTGTTAATCTAGTCTTAATAATTTTTACATGGTTTTACTCAATTAAAATAAACTAAGCATGTAGGTTTTACTTTTTCTTTTATAATATAAAACATCCGTTTTTAATGGTAGTTTTGTTATCGGCGTTTCTTGTGATCTTGTGACCATAGCTCCAATTAGAGTGTTTTTCGCGTCTATGTGTTCGTAGTAATGCGTAGATTAGTTTTCAAATCTTTTTTTATTGCTTGGTGTACTGTTCTAATTTAGTTACATTGTTTGCCTCGTGTATGAATGCATGAACGCTTGTGTGGTGCTTTTATGATCTTGTCTAGTCGGTGAGCTTTACGTGGTGATCAAGAAGCAGTTCATCGAGGTTTGGACTTGAAGAAGGATCTAAGTTAAGGCAAGTATAGCATGGGATCATCATTATTTCCTATTCACCTTTAATACATTTAATTCATGTACATGTGTCTATCTTGTTACCACTAAGGATATCCTAGTTTTTGTATCTTGTACCTTGACACCCATGGGATATTGCATTGTGTAGTATTATGCTAGTGCTCAAGATAAATAACCATGATCTGTAACTTGACTAATGTTATATGCAATAAACGTTTAAAAGATGCTTTAAAGCAACATGTCTCAAGAGGGCTAGATCATATTTGGTTGTTTTTATGGTGCTCTAGTTTCTCTCCTTAAGGACTTATCTGTAAGCGAATATCCGGGACTTACAGTACAACTGTGAGGGCTATATGGCTCTAGCTTTAGTCAAGTATGAGGACCTTTTCTAGCTTGTTAGTGGTAACCTTTTTGGCGTAAGAATGGCTTGACGAATCGGGTATAGTGCGGCCTCTGTCCTTATGTGTATAGGCTGCGCGTCATTGTGCCATTTGGAAGGGGGGCTCTACATCTGTTTGCCGAGTGAATCTAATGGCCCTAACTTGTTAGACGAACCTTTAAAAGACTTCATAGTGAACCCTGCCGATCTTCCTTGGAAGTGGGTCAAGAGATTAGCTACATCGGGCAAAAGGGTAAATCACGACTCACAGTGAAAGTGTACAACCTCTGCAGAGTGTAAAACTGTTATAACAACCGTGCTCACGGTCACGAGTGGCCTTGGACCCTTACAGAATAAATGATGAACACTGGTGATAATGTTAATATTGATGATATTGATGTTCATTAATGATTATTGTTTCTTGTTATACATTATTCTCGTTTATATGATCATGAGGTTATTTGGGCTTATAGTAACTTGTTGCTACTCAAATGCTAAAAAGATGACTCACTAAAAGCTATTGTAGTAAACCTGTGTCAAACCTTTTGAGCTTCATGAACCCCATGATATATTTGCTGAGTTCGACATGGACTCACTCTTGCTATTTCCCACACCTCAGGATAGTGTCTGGAGTTTTTAGGCTTGTGATCAACCAGTCAGTTTGTTCCTGGAGTGAAGTCTACACCCGGTGTTCGGAGTTGTCTTTCCGCTGTGTTGCTCTCTAAGGTATATTTTATACTATTGCGTTATGTTTATTGAGCATTTGTCTCTTGATATTACACTTATCTGCGGCTATATGTGAGATTTGACTTCTTTATTTCACATATAGTGTATGTCTGGTTTTGTCCTTAAAACCGGGTGTGACACAACGCTGCGCAGTGTTCTAGTTGAATATGATTATGGGGTTTTTATACTGTTTGTAGTTTAGGTTAGATATAAATATTGAAACCACTTTAGTTTAATCTATAAATTAGAAATTTCTGGAACTATGCCAAATGGGCCCTTAGCTTAAAAAAAATAAAGCTAAGGACAATTATTCGGAGATACTGCTCTATGATCAATTAAGTTGTCCGCAAATCAAATCACCCTAAAAACGACTATAACACATCAAGATCATTGGTATAATTTTTTTTGTTTGTGATAATGACTTAATGAGCCACTAAATTTAGAAGCAAGTGTTTTCTGTATTTAGAAGCAAGTGCTGTCCTGGACATTCTATTGGCTAAATCCTTTTAGACTCGATCAAGGACAATTCTATATCTGTGGACCTAGGCGTTGGAAGCTTGTATACGAGCAGACAGTCTTGCACATTGCAATGCTGGCTAACATATATTTTTGGCTCCGTGGTTTTCCAATAGCACTGTACCTACTCATTAGGGAAAAAAAATGTTTTAGCCCTTCTAAGTTTTGAGATATCAGCATTGGATATCAAGTCAATCTTGACCGAACTAATTTGATGGACGCGAGAGTTTAGTTTGCAATGCTTTGTAAAAAAAGCGGTAGAAATGGGATAGGAGAGGATTGAGTGGCTCGCTGCTCCGGCTTTAGAGTGAATGATGATAGTAAATGATCCAGGTTCGAATCCTCACGGTACACTCTTGCTAGAGTTGGTGGGCAGCCTGGCCACATCTTCTCCGATTGCTGTGTTTTGCATGAGTTTGAACCAGAGCCTAAGTCTTCATCGCTTCAGCTTTTTTTTAGCACTAATTGAATTTGACATCTCATGTTACAATGATAGAGGTGATGCCCAAACACACTCTTTTATTTGAGCATTACTCAAGACACACATCGTGAAGGGTTTTGGAGGTCCCTCGGTGTCTAGCGTCCTATGACGTGGAGGCTAATTTAGTCTTTGATCCATGGAGAATGATAAAAATAAAATTTCATATAAAATAAATCTTCAATTCAGTTGAACTCGAACAAGTACTAGAAAACATGGGGCGCGGCGTTGCCGCGCCATGTTTCATCTGCCTGTGGTCATTTCTGGTGGTTTCAGCGGATGGATCCGTCCTGAATCTGCAACGATGAGACTGTCTCCTGCAACTGAAGCTTACAAATACAAGTTCTACTGTTGTCATCTTGTAATTTTTCTCAACCGTAAATTCTAAAGTTGTAGGAACCCTACAAAAATCACCATGCCAACCGTGATATCTATAACATAGCGAATTAATTCTACTACTGTCATCTATAACATAGCGGATCCATTTATTGAGAGTTTGAGACCATGAAAAAAGCACCGAGTGTCCTAGAAAGTCTAATGCCTGTCGATATGTCAAAGCAAACGAGGCAATTCCAAAGCAAAGTCGAAAACTAAAGCTGCTATCTCAGCTTTATCACAGTGTAATCAGAAACACATCAGCTATGCTATGTAATTCTTGGTTTCAGACATCCTCGTCTTCTAGTTATCTTCACCAGTGGAAGCAATGTACTATAAGCTCAAACTTGTAAGATGATGATTGCAAGTTCTGAGGTTGCCCCAAACAAAGCTAGTCCTAAAATCTATCCTATAATATATTGCCCCAAACAAAGTTAGTCCTAAAATCTATTCTATAATATATAATTACTACCAAGGGTAGATAACCTCTCATCAATACGCTGAGCCACCACTTGATCAGGCAAGCAGTTCCTCGGATGCTGAAGCTCTACAAGAGTTTGGAAGCACATAGAGGACATAAGTCATCACTATTTAAAACCACCATCACTGAGAAATTTACAACAACAACAACAACAACAACAACAACATAGCCTTTTATCCCAAGCAAGTTGGGGTAGGCTAGAGATGAAACCCAAAAGAGACGAGAAACAGAGAGACACAAAAAGGACATAAAGGGAGACAAAAGAGGTCACGGTTCCGGCACGTTGATTGCCAATCTCCAAGCGCTCCTATCTATAGCTAAATCCTTAGAAATATTCCACTCCTTAAGATCTCTCTTAACGGACTCGTCCCAAGTTAGTTTAGGTCGACCTCTACCGCTCTTTACATTATCGGCCCGCTTTAGAACTCCACTACGCACCGGCGCCTCAGGAGGCCTCCGTTGGACATGTCCAAACCATCTCAACCGATGTTGAATCAATTTCTCCTCAATTGGTGCCACCCCAACCCTATCCCGAATATCGTCGTTCCGGACTCTATCCCTTCTTGTGTGCCCACAACACCAACGCAACATACGCATCTCTGCTACACTCAATTGCTGGACATGTCGCCTTTTTGTAGGCCAACACTCAGCACCGTATAACATAGCCGGACGAATCGCCGTCCTATAGAACTTACCTTTCAACTTCTGAGGCACCCTTTTGTCACAGAGGACGCCAGAAGCTTGACGCCATTTCAACCAGCCGGCTGAAATTCTATGCCTAACATCTTCATCAATGTCTCCGTCCTTTTGTAGCATCGACCCTAAATACCGAAAAGTATCCTTCTTGGCCACCACTTGCCCATCGAGGCTAACGTCTCCCTCCTCATGCCTAGTCGCGCTAAAATCGCACCTCATGTACTCGGTCTTAGTCCTACTAAGTCTGAACCCTTTCGACTCTAACGTGTGCCTCCATAGTTCTAACTTCCTATTAACCCCTGCCCTACTATCGTCAACTAGCACCACATCATCAGCAAAGAGCATACACCAAGGGATACCACCTTGTATGTCCCTTGTGACCTCATCCATCACCAAAGCAAATAAATAAGGGCTCAAAGCTGACCCCTGATGCAGTCCTATTTTAATTGGAAAGTCACTGGTGTCGCCATCACATGTTCGGACAAATGTCACCACATCCCTGTACATATCCTTGATGAGGGTAACGTACTTAGTTGGGACTTTGTGCTTTTCCAAGGCCCACCACATGACATTTCTCGGTACTTTGTCATATGCCTTCTCGAGGTCAATAAAGACCATGTGCAAGTCCTTCTTCTGCTCCCTATATCTCTCCATCAATTGTCGTAATAAGAAAATCGCCTCCATGGTCGACCTACCAGGCATGAACCCAAACTGATTTTGGGTCACATGTGTCACTCTCCTTAGGCGATGCTCGATAACCCTCTCCCAGAGCTTCATCGTATGGCTCATCAACTTAATCCCACGGTAGTTAGTACAACTTTGAACATCTCCCTTGTTCTTGAAGATAGGTACTAATATACTTCTCCTCCATTCTTCAGGCATCTTATTAGATCGAAAAATAAGGTTAAAAAGCTTAGTCAACCATACTATCGCTCTGGCGCCTAGGTATCTCCACACCTCAATGGGGATACCATCAGGGCCCATCGCTTTACCTCCCTTCATCCTCTTCAAAGCCTCTCCGGTCTCTACCTCCTGAATTCTCCTCACAAAGCGTCTGTTGGTATCGTCAAATGAGTCGTCCAACTCAAGGGTAGGACCCTCATTCTCTCCATTAAACAGCTTATCGAAGTACTCTCTCCATCTGTCCTTGATCTCCTCATCCTTCACCAGAAGTCGATCTGTCCCATCCTTGATGCATTTTATTTGGTTGATGTCCCTTGTCTTCCTCTCGCGGATTCTAGCCATCCTATAAATGTCCTTCTCCCCTTCCTTCGTGCCTAGCCGCTGATAAAGGCCATCATACGCCTGACCTTTTGCTACACTCACAGCTCGCTTTGCAGCCCTCTTCGTTATTTTATAGCCCTCGATGTTGGCTGCACTCTTGTCATGGTGGAGACGTTTGAAACACTCCTTCTTCTCCCTAATAGCCCTTTGCACCTCGTCATTCCACCACCATGTAAGACAGATAAAATTAAATTTGAAAAACTACCATTGCATAAAACAATTTAGCCGTGTTGCATATAGGATTCTTTCATGCCTTTAAAGAAACTTCAAGAGCTTGACTGTAAACTATGAACTCCATAAAATCAGCATGCGATTGTGAGTTAATTTACCATTTGCATGGAAGATCCTTCTCACAATGTTATTCTCGATTGTAAGTTCGAACCATTGTCTAGGCGGTGGTGGACCCCTCTCATCTCTCCTTGTGGGTCTCCCATAATTGTTTCTTTGGCTGGCACCTCATCCATCTAAAGAGTAGACTGTTATGTTCTGCTGAACATTTCGCCTACATGAAAGTTAAGAAAAAGCAATTTCTGTAGAATCTCATCATAGAAGCAAGTTCTACAGAATGACATTTAGATATTTAGTTTTCTGACTCATTTAGTCAATCTAGTGAGTAGAGCACAACAATAAGAGAAAAAGATAGGGAAATTTCACATATATATCTGGCTGCTTCGTTAGTCTAGTATGTGTACAAAACAACTGTAACTCTTGACAGCAACCAGAATTTAGAAATAAACCCACTACATTGCTATGCCCTTTAGAAGGTTGAGCGTGCCCCTTTGTTTAGTTGCCTAGACCAGAGTTTGACCAAGTTCGCTAGGCCATGAACCACACAATAAGTGGCAAAGGTAAAATATACAGCCTGCAATCCTTGCAAATTGAAAGGTACTGATGTACTTCAGCACACATATCACACTTTAGTTCAGAATCCATGAGCAAGTACTTTCTGATGGTTCAAGTAGAATGAAAATAAGGGGTATAAGCAAACAATGGCCCTTCTACCATTAGAAACAGCTAAATAATCATCAAATTTCCGTATATGTTAATTGGCACATCTACCTACTGGTGAACTTTCACTGCCCTAGCCCCTAATACTTATTCAATTAACTAAATACGTTAGCTATTCACCTAGTGAATGATGGAGTTGATACTTGGTAGGCAAGGGGAAGGATGTTTAGCAGTAAATCTAAAAAATGCAAATGAGTATGCCAATTCAATGAAATTACAAAGTTCTCAACTTCAAAGCTATACCAGCAACAATAATCTCACACATAGGCAAAGCATCGAGCACTTGCTGTGCATATGTGTTTTGAATATATAGAGAGGGGCAGCAGGGAACGGACCTCGTAGCGTGGCACATCGTTTCTTGCCTGCGTGTGGGGAGAAGGCTACAACAGCCAGGGTCGCTGGGGAAGGGAGGGGACACGGAACATAGGAGAGGCGAGGGGGGGCACCGCCGGTATCTCGTCGCGGACGGCGCGAGCAGTGGGCTCCAGAGTTGCTATGAGTGGGGCGAGATGTTGTGCGCCTGGCTACGAGATGGTGCCGTAGGGGGAGGTAGCAGTTGTGGAGGATAGCGGCTCGGGTGCGGCACCGGCGGCGGTGTCTAGGCCGTTGCTCGTGGCTCGGGTGCGGCAGCGGCGACGGCGTCGTCCGGGCTACTGCTCGTGTCTCGGCTGAGGAGCGCCCTTGGCAGGTCTCACCGTCCCAGGGAGCCGCCGGCGCACCCCGTGGCTGGTGCCTGGTGGCCGAGGCCACCGTGCCGGGAGCCGCCGCCGCGACTCGATCCCGCACCTGGAGCCGCCGCGCCGGGAGCCCCGGCCGCGCTTGGAGCCTGCTGCCTGCGAGCTCGGTGGCCTGCCGCGCGAAGCGACTCGCGAGCATTCGCGACGGCTCGGGTTCGCAGGTTAACAGGTGCGACACCCACGACTACCGCAATCGAACGGTCGATATCCCATGTTCTGCGGATTCTACGGTGAGTGCCTTAGCGGGTTACGTGGCCATATCCACGGCCCGAGAATCCCAGCGGACTTTGTCTTATAGAGATTGGGGCCTCGTTTAGTTCCCAAGTTCTTCCTCCAAATTCTACTATAAAAAAAATCTCATCACATCAAAATGCCGGCACATGTATGGAGTACTAAATGTAGATGAAATTAAAAACTAATTGCACAGCTTTGTTGTACTTTGCGAGACGAACATTTTAAGCCTAATTAGTCAAAGTTTGGACAATTTTTACCAAATACAAACGAATTGCTACAGTGGCTGGAACTAGAGCATCGGCGCGCCCACATCTTTATCCGACTTGGTACTTTTTAATTTAGGGTGTGTTTAGTTGGCGAAAAGTGGGTGAAAGGTTGTTGTAGCACTTTTCGTTTTTATTTGACAAATATTATCCAATCATGAAGTAATTAGGCTCAAAAGATTCGTCTCGCAAAAACCAGACAAACTTAGCAATTAGTTATTTCTTTACCTATATTTAATACCCCATGCATGCGTCCAAATATTTGATGTGATGGATGGAAGAGGAAATATTTTGGGTTTGCATGGGAAGTAAACACACATTTAATTATACATTTCTTTGTGAAGTTCATTTCCTCCCCTCATTTTTTTTAGGGGAATTTCCTCCCCTCATGAAAGGGCTGCCTTGGCAGTCTGGTCCAGGCTTGTTGCATTGGGCCGAAGCCAAATAAAAAAATATACTTGGGTCAAGTTTGGGGTTGTCGGTTAGTTGCTTTCCAGATTTTCCCCCCTGCCAGAGAGATTCGAGAGATCCGAGAAAAAGAGAGAGCGTTCTCGATTGGTTCAAAAAAAAAAACTCCCAAAAACAGAGAAAAAGAGCCAGGACAGACTGTGCTTTACGAGCAGCAGTAGCTAGGCAGCCAGGCCAACCCCTTTTCAGTTTTCCTGCTACCGATCCCGTTTATAGCTAGGCAGGCCCTTTCTCCATCAAACACTGGATCACCAGCCACGAGCCAACCGCGCAACCACCACGAGATTCCCGTTCAGATTTGCCATCGGGGCCTCGTGGGGGCAGCGAGCGCCAGCCACTCCACCCAGCCCCACGGTGCCGCGACCTGTGAGAACCAGCGTGACGACACGTCGCTCCCCGCGCAACCACCGCAAGCAGCCGGCGGAACGCACGGCTGTTGCTGCTGCCACTGGGCGCGGCCGCCACTAGCGAGCGTAGTGAGTAGTACTAGTGACCAGCCAGCTCCCAACGATAAACAACCAAGCACGGCAGGCCGATGGTGATTAGGCCGCCGGCCGCTCTCTCGCACCGGCCTAATCACTCGGTTTGGTGCGTGTACTTGCGTGCGAGTGGGCGAGGCGCGCAAGGAACACGTGGGGCAAAGGAGTGGAACAGCCGCGCGGGCACGCAGACGCAGCCCGGCCGCCCGCTGGGACAGGGCGGGGGCGGGGTCACGGCGACGTGTCGCTTGCCCAGTTCCCCACGGCCCGCGGATGCAGCGCGACTTGCGCGGACGCTGACGCCGGCACCGCCGAGCCGAACCGAAGCTGGCGAGCGGCTGCGCCCGGGACCCGGGGTGACCCACCGGACTGCCCGCCTTAATAGAAAAGCTCCAGGGGCGGACGGACCAACGGAGAACTACTCTGCTCGGCGCAGCCAATCAGGGTCGAGCGTCCCGGCCGCCGAACAGGTGCGTGCGTTCGGGTCTTCTTCGATGCGTCTCCCGGGACGTAAGGGATAGTCTGTGGAGTGTGGAGTGAGGACTTGTTTTGTCTAACGCATGTGCCAACTTGTAGAGATCAGCTTGCTAATCCAAATCCGACTTTTATACGGAGGCAAGCAACGTGTTAGGTGGTACACAACGTGACATAGCGAGTGTCAACAGAGGCTGCTAGCTAAGGACGCCATGTGTGCAGTATTTTACCGACATTCAGGCTGCTATGCTTATCTGTTAGCTGTGGTACGTGGTACTACGTCTTCTAATTGACCACATGAGGTTTTGCAAGGATACAGTCATGTTGCCATTGTTAGCACGTCTTATAAGTTATATGCTCATCGAAAAGGCATTGCTTGGAGTTCTTTTTTAAAGAGGAAAAAAAAGCTTTGTTGGTAGAGGATAACTGAGATCTGGACAAAATCCTGTTTAAACAACACATACTAATAAAAATGGCAAAACTTAACTACGGGTTCATCATCGTCCTCTGTGATTCCAATTTCTTCACTCGCTTACGTGCGTGACGTACTGACGCGGGACTGTGATGGTAGTGCGAGTGTCAACGGCTGTTCCCACTGCCATTAACCCATCTCGAAAAATCTCGGCAACCGCGGGGCTATCCAGTCGATGCAGAAGATCCATGCAGCGGGTGCCACTTCAGCCGACGACGGAAGCTCATAGGCAATGGGTTATTTTAATTGACCCCTCGAGGTGACCAGTCTGTTGGAATCTTCCATGCACGCACCCACACGGTCCCATCGCGTGGTCTGTGTCTGACTTGGTACCGGGTCGGTTCGGTCTGTTTTGGACTTAATTAAAATGCTTCGAAGACCACTTCGGGCTTTGCATGTTTACGCATGTGCTTAATTAAAATGCTTCGAAGACTGTCTCCCACTTCGACACTTCCGCCACTACTGCGAACGCTTAACTCGCTTTTCATTTTGCACTGTTGTTGACCTCGGCCTCGGGCAAAATAAACTAGCAGCACACCATTTTTTAGGCTAGGAATGCAACGAAGTCCTGAGATAAGCATGACGTTTGTTCTAGACAAAGGTTACTGTACCTTTTCCCTACAAACAGTAGAAGATTACTACTTGGCGTACTAGTAGTAATATTCAAAGGAGGCAGGTAGTAATATAAGCATCAACAAAGTTTGTGATAGATTACTTCAGTTTTCAGTGTTGATGGCGCTGAAGTAATCGGAAGTGTAGAGGTGGGGAGGTGGGCCGTTAGCAGGATCGGCAACGTCAGGGAGCAGCTGTTGATGGCGCGAGAGCTAATCCTCAAGCTGGATCAGGCTTCCGAGCAGAGGGCACTCTCTAACGAGGAATTCGAGCTCCGAAAAACTCTCAAGCTGAAATGCCTGGGGCTTTCATCGCTGGAGCGAACCATTGCGCGACAAAGAGCAAGGATTAGATACCTGGCCGATGGCGACGCTAATACAAAATACTTCCACTTGCTGGCAAGAGGAAGGAAGCGCAGGAACTCCATCCTTCGTCTCAGGGACGACAGCGGTGCCGCCTGCACGTCCCACGACGAGATGGAGGCGGCCATTTACAACCACTTCAAGGGCGTGTTCGGCCAGCCGGGCCCGGGAGCGTTCACGCTGGACTTCCAAGCAATCGGAATCCACCCGTCCGACCTCTCCGCTCTGGACCTGCCATTTTCTGTGGATGAGGTGGAAGCTGCCGTACGAGAGATGCATTCAGATAGAGCTCCAGGGCCCGACGGCTTCACCGGAGCCTTCTATAAGTCGGCATGGCCAGTCATCAAGAATGACGTGGTGGGCGCCCTCAATGCCTTGTTCTTCGGGGACAGCCGGGCGTTCCACAGGCTAAACAGTGCATTTGTCGTACTGCTACCTAAAAAGTCGGGCGCCGACACGCCAGCCGACTACCGCCCCATCACAATGATCCATAGCTTCGGAAAGCTCGCCTCAAAGATGATACCGATGCGGCTAGCTCCAAGGCTGGGGGAGCTAATCTCACAGAACCAAAACGCCTTCATTCGAGGTCGCACAATTCATGACAACTTCAAGTTCGTCCAGAGGGCAACTGTTTATTTTCGCAAGAAAAAGATTCCCAAGACGCTGCTCAAGTTAGACATCTCAAAGGCGTTTGACACCGTCGCTTGGCCCTTCCTGCTAAACACTCTCCAAGCATTCGGCTTCGGCAAACACTGGCGCAGATGGGTAGCCACCCTGCTATCCTCGGCCACGTCACGCATCCTGCTGAACGGTAGGCCAGGACAGCACATCAAGCACAGGAGAGGCGTCCGGCAAGAAGATTCGTTGTCACCAATGCTGTTCATTGTCATGATGGAAGTATTTGCAAGACTTGTTGCCGCGGCCGAGGACGAGGGGCTGCTTCGGCCTTTAGGTGCGCCAGCCATTAGGCACCACTGCAGCCTCTACGCCGATGATGTGATCATTTTCATGCACCCAGACCCGGCCGAGGCAAAGGCGATCAGGGAGATACTGTGGATCTTCGGAGAAGCATCGGGGCTGAGAACAAACCTCGCAAAGTGCTCCATCACGCCGATATACGCCCCGGAAGACAACCGCCAACTACTTCAGGGAATCATTGGCTGCCAACTACACGAATTTCCGATTACCTACCTCGGTCTACCCTTGAGCACAAAGAAGGTTCCCAAAGCGCGGATCCAGTCTACGGTGGACGCGGTGGCCAGAAGACTCCCGGCCTGCCACGGGCCGCTCATGGCCAAGAGCGGCTGACTGATCTGGATAAAATCAGTTCTCTCGGCAATACCCATCTACACCATCATAGCGGACGGCCTGCCCCCTTGGGCAATTGACCAGATCAACAGCATCTGTCGGAGATTCCTGTGGACAGGGAAGGAGGGATCCATCCGCGGGAAGTGCATGGTCGCATGGCCAACGGTCTGCCGGCCAACAGACTTGGGCGGCCTCGGCATTCCTGACCTGCACCTCACCGCCATCGCCCTGCAGGCCCGCTGGCTGTGGCTACAGCAGGCGGACGAAAGCCGAGCCTGGGCCGACCTCCCGCTATCAGCTGCAAAGGAGGTTCAGGACTTCTTCCAGATGTCCACATACACGGTGCTGGGGAACGGTCGCTCCACCGCATTCTGGACAGGGAGATGGATTCAGAGGCGAGCAGTCAAGGATATCGCGGCATCACTGCTGGACTTCGTCAGCCGCAGAAGCATTGAAAGCACGACTGTCGCCGTAGGACTGCAAGGCCGAGCATGGGTCCGCCAGATCACCGGCGGGATCACTGTGCCGGTTATGCGCGAGTACCTCAAGCTATGGGACCACGTGATGCAGGTGCAGCTTAGCGATGGCGAAGACCGCCTCATATGGCGATGGACGGCTGACGGGAAATACTCCTCCAAATCAGCCTACCGAGCTCTACAGATGACCTCTCACCCGATCCCAGGATGCAGCAGGATCTGGAAAACTTGGGCACCTCTCCGAGTCAAGATTTTCTTGTGGCTTGCTATTCAGGGACGTCACTGGACCGCGGATAGGAGGCGTCGCCATGGACTCGATGCGGATGAACACTGTTACCTCTGCGACCAAGACCCCGAGACCATCGACCATATCATAGCTTCCTGTTCATTTTCGCGTCAAGTGTGGTGGACCACACTAGCTGTGCTCGGCGTCGATGCTTCCCAGGTCGGAGGAGACTCACTTCTAGTCTGGTGGGACCAATGGCGCCGGAGATGGCACGGAGACAAGAGGAAGGGGGCCGACACCATTTTCGCCCTGGTGGCATGGGAAATCTGGAAAGAGAGAAATGCAAGATGCTTCCGAAGCGCCCCATCCACCACCAGTCAGCTGCTATCCACCATTAAGCGTACCGCCGACCAATGAATCGATGCCGGGGCATGCAAGCTTGGTTGTCTAGTACGTGAGTAGTCGGCGTAGAACTTGAGTGAAGGGAGGCTGCGCTTTCATGTATCATTTTCTCCTCCCAGTCAAGCGTTTTGGCGCCTTTGTAAAAAAACGTTCTACTTAATTACAAAGATACGCAAACCTTTTGCGTATTCGAGAAAAAAAACTATAGTTATACTATGCAAGTTTAATTTATTCGTTCGCCAAAAAAACTTACTGCAATTAATGGTTTAGATTGCTTATTAATCCTATCCAGGTTCAGCGGCGAAACGAACGGCCGGATCAGGCCGGGTACGCGTGGATCCGTCGAGATATATGCATCCGCAACCGACGAGCGACGACCGCATCTCACATCCACAGCGACGCAGCCGCCCCGCGGGCAGGTCAGTCCTCCTTGCACACTCTCCTACCATACCACCCTCGCACTACCAGTCGTCGTCGTCGTTCTCGTTCCACCACCGGCTCAGCTCAGCGAAGGCAAGTTGCGGTCCCCGGCTTCCCCTTGGCATCCTCCGTGTCTTCGCCTCCACGTTGACCACGACTTTTTCGTTGCGGGTGCAGCCCTTGCCTGCCTCCTCCACTCCACCACCCACCGGAGCGAGACTCAACCCAACCCGTCCCTAGCCGCCACTCCACCGGCTTCCCACCCACTGCCGCCGCGCCCCCACCTGTCACTGTGCCGCGTGCGTGCCCGCGCCGCGACCACCTCACTTCCCCCACCTACGACGCAACTTCCCACGCCCCATCACACCCGCCACCGCTTTAAAACCTCCTCCTCACACCCTCACTCTCCTCACTCACACGCACACCACCCCACAGCGAGAGCAAGGCGCCCAAGCAACCACCGCGAGAACAAGTCGCAGCCAAGAACTCGTCTCCACGTCTCCCAGCGAAGAAGCCTAAGCTTTCCGTGCCATGTCTTCCATGGAGCTTCTCCACGCCGTCATCCCGGAGAAGCAGAGCGAGGAGGAGGCGGTCGCGCTGATGGCGCCCGCGGCGACGACCACGACCACGAGCAGCAGCGCCACCGCCATGAGCGGCGACGAGGTTGCCCACGTGCCCCGGGGGTGGGCCAAGAAGAAGCGCTCGCGGCGCCAGCGGTCGGAGGAGGAGAACCTCGCGCTCTGGCTCCTCATGCTCTCCCGCGGTGGCAACCACCGCGTCCAGGCGGCGCCGCCGCTGGTCCCGTCCGCGGCGCCGGTCGCCGCGGAGTTCAGGTGCTCCGTCTGCGGCAAGTCCTTCAGCTCCTACCAGGCTCTGGGGGGCCACAAGACCAGCCACCGGGTCAAGCTGCCGACCCCTCCTGCTGCTGCTGCTGTCGTCCCGGCAGCAGTGCCCCTCGTGGAGGTCGTCATCCCGCCCCCGCCAGTCGAGGTCGTCGTCCGTGAGCCGGCCACGTCATCCACTGCCGCGTCCTCCGACGGGGCGGCGGCGTCGAGCAGAGTCCACAGGTGCTCCATCTGCCACAAGGAGTTCCCCACCGGCCAGGCGCTCGGCGGGCACAAGAGGAAGCACTACGACGGAGGCGTCGGCAGCAGCGCCGCGTCCACCGACGTCCTGGCCACTGCCGCGGCGGCGGCCGCTGAGACGTCCGAGGTGGGGAGCTCCGGGAACGGGAGCTCCGCCGCCCGCGCGTTCGACCTCAACCTCCCGGCTGTGCCGGAGTTCGTGTTCCGGTGCGGCAAGGGCGGCAAGATGTGGGAGGAGGACGAGGAGGTGCAGAGCCCCCTCGCCTTCAAGAAGCCCCGCCTCCTCATGACCGCGTGAGCCGCTGCGCGGGTCTGATCCGTCGTCCAAGATTTTGGTCTAGAGCTGCTGCCAAGTTCAGTGGTGGAACAATATTCGTTCATTCATTCGTATGGTGCCAGTACTATTGTTTGATTTGTTGCTGCTCTTCTTGTACAGTACAGAGAGAGCTAGTAGCTACTTGTGAGAGATGCATAGTCATCATACACATACCCATACATAGGTCGATCTTCCTATTCCTGGAAGAGTATACTTGTATCCTTAGCTGTCAGTATACTGTAGTTCATACATATATACTTCATTCTCGTTAAGAGATGATTGATGAATTAGTGCTTTGTAACATAAGCTTATTATAAATGGATTGGGGATTAATATGGAATCAGATACCACCCTCTCGCAGCACTTTTGTTTCATGCCTAGTTGAAGTCTTGGTAGTACCTTGGTCGATCGATGTTCTTTCGCTTGCCAGCTCAAACCGACCATCCCCTTTGCTTGCTTGCTTTCATGGGAAGAAACGGAGCAGTCTGCTTGGCCTCTCAGAAGCAACGTCCTCTTACCTTTTTCTTCGCAGAGTTCTCGGTCGCTAGCTAGCTTGGCCGCTCATCGTCCTCGCGTACTCAGTGACGTCCATCCTGGCCTGGCTGGCGATAACTTAATCCGGTTCCATCCACGAGCTTCCACCACTTGCTCTGCTGGTTGCGGAGCAGCGACGCCCTGCGGTGCCGCCGCCGCAAGTGGGAACAACAAACCTGGGGCCGTTGCGGCTTCGGGAACGCCGACGGACGGCGCCCACTAGCGGGTGGAACGGCCGCCGACAGCGACGTCGCCCCGCCCGCCCGCCCGCCGGTGTTGATAAGTGCGTGCCGACTCGCGCCCAGATCGCTTTCGACGCAACAGTTCCCAGCGGCCGGCCGGGGGCGGGAGGCCGCCCGCATTTGGTGGAATGGAACGTCTCGCCCCCGCCCTGTGCCGTGCGTACGTACGTGCCATGATGCTTCCCGCCCACTTCCACGCCGAACCGACCCGCGGCGCTGGCGTTGGCTGCGTCGCGAGTGACGCGCACGACGTGCGCCGGTGCGTGCGCGTCCCCGCGGCTCGGTCGCGTGTGGGCGGGCGTTGAAGAAGCGTGTGCCCTGGCGTCGACGACGGGGGCCGGGCGGGCGTTTCGGCATGCTTCACGTGGCGTCCTCGCGTCCTGCGGAGCGATTTCTCTGAACATGTCGTGGGCGACCCGCCACCGGTCCCGCGACGGTGGTGCGGCACACGTCTTTGGAGAGTTGGGCAGCCAGCTCGGTGCGTTTCTGGATGCAGGATATGTTCGCACCGGGCAGTTTCGTCCCGGGATTGGCTTGTGTCATCTTCCGTTCTTTTGTTTTGGGTCCACGCCAGACGCCACGGTGACGTACGCCATGTTTCATTGCAGATTAGATAATGCGATGGGATGGGTTCATGCCATTTGGAGCATCGAGTGGTGCGGCCGCTCTTGTGCTCCTCTCTCTCTTCTCCTAATAAAGTCAGCAGGAGCCGGCCAAACATGGCAAGTCCAAAAAACAGGAGAATTCCGATCCACCTTCCAACTGATGATGATCTCACGAGTTACGAGTCGTGGAGGCTCAGCTGCACCTGCATGTGCTGGGCTAAACAGGGCCCTACATTAGCTTGCGATCAGGTCAATAGGCCAGGATCAGCTGACGGGCCAGCCTGATTCCGATGCACAATTGTCGCTTCAGCGGCCCGTCTTACTCCCGCGCGCTGACGACCTGGGCTCCATTATCTCTTCTCACTGCTCCCGAGTCTCTTTCCGCTGTATGGGCTTTTTGCCCTTTTCCAGTGAATTTCCCGGCTCGTCCGTTTTACTCCAAGGCCTTTCCCGTGCGCTGACGACCTGGGCTCTATTATCTCTTCTCACTGCTCCCCTCTTTCCGTTGTATGGGTTTTTTTTTTTGCCCTTTTCCAGTGAATTTCCTGGCTCTTGTGACGTTCCTTCTGTTCCTTTGGGCTGATATATGGACTTTATTTTGGGATTGCCAAAGAGTAAGAAGGAGAGGGATAGTATTTTTACGGTGGTTGATCATTTTTCCAAAATGGCACATTTTATTCCTTATCATAAAAGTGACGACTATTCATATTGCTGACCTGTTCTTTTAAGAAATCGTTCACTTGCATGCTATGCCTTCTACCATTGTTTTAAATCGTGATGCAAAATTCTTGAGTCACTTTTAGCATACTTTGTGGAATAAATCAGGGAGAAAGCTACTATTTTCTACAACTTGTCCTCAATTGAGATAGTGAATCGAATATTGTCCACCATGTTGAGGGTAATCTTGAAGCGTAATTTGAAGATGTGCGAGAGTGTTTGCCCCATGTGGGGTTTCCATATAAAAGGGCGGAACACTCCACCACCAAGGTAAGTCTATGGATTTAACCTCTGTGCTCCTATTGATCTTTTGTCTTTACCTACCACTGAGAGAACACATCATGATGCTAAAGACATGCTGAATTTATTCTTAAACTAGGTAAATTCCCCGCGCATTGTGCGGGAATTTGAGAAGTATTTTTTATGAATGTTAGATGAAAGAAGCAAAAGAGTTATGGAATTGAATATAGCTAATGCTGGTAAATATCATTTTGATGATATTATGTACTCCTCCATCCAAGAAAACAGAATTCGGAAAAAGTCTAATTGACCCCCCAACTATAGGGGGTGGTCTAATTTACCCCCCGAACTCTGAAATGGTCTAATTTACCCCCTGAACTTTACAAAACCGGCCAAATCACCCCCTCGTGCGGTTTTGGGCGGTGGTTTTGCTACAGTGTCAGCGGTTTTGCTACAGTAACAGCGGTTTTGTATTTTTCTTTTTTATTTATTTCGTCTGAATCTTTGAAAAATCATAGTAAATCACAGAAAAATCATAAAATGGAAAATCTAATTTTGTTGGACTCCACATGAGTAAATCTACACAGTGAATATATAATATAGTATGCTTTAGTACAAAATTTTTGTTGTATGAATTATTCAAATTAATTACAGAAAAAAAATAGATCAAAATTTACAGCAAAAACTTTGTACTAAAGCATACTATATTATATATTCACTGTGTAGATCTACTCATGTGGAGTCCAACAAAATTAGATTTTCCATTTTATGATTTTTCTATGAGTTACTATGATTTTTCAAAGATTCAGACGAAATAAATAAAAAAGAAAAAGACAAAACCGCTGTTACTGTAGCAAAACCGCTGACACTGTAGCAAACACAACCATCCAAAACCGCCCGAGGGGGTGATTTGGCCGGTTTTGCAAAGTTCAAGGGGTAAATTAGACCATTTCATAGTTCAGGGGGTAAACTAGACCACCCCTTATAGTTGGGGGGGTCAATTAGACTTTTTCCCATAGAATTCTAGCACAATACAATGTTTTTTGTATATCATGTTTGAGCAATCATAGATAAAAAAACCTATAAATATTTATAACATCAAATAAATATCATTAGATCAAATATGAAATATATTTTTATAATAAATTAAGTTGGTTTCATAAATATGAATATTATTCACTAAAAATTTGATCGAACGTAAACAACTTTATCTGGCACACAACCGTAGTTGCATGTTTTTCTGGAGAGAGAGAGTAAGAGCTAATGATTTACTGATACATACAAGGTCTTTATATTCGTTATTAAAAAAGCACGCATATGAATGTAACCATCCAAATGGACCTCACTGTGACTGAACATAAAAGGCGTTACTGTTATCAGAAATGGATTCTTGTAGCGACTGAATAATGCCGTACAGGATCTGAGGCAGCATGTGATCTTTACGGGATCTTCTCGGACGTTATTGAGACAGAAGATGCCACATGTCCCTATGCGGCTATGCTGCAAATACTGTTGCAGAAAGATCGTATGGTCAGTAGACTGTTCGTTGGATCTATTGTGCTCTCGATGGTCCAAACTTGAAATTAGGACCCACGATATGGGTTGGTGGAAGAGGTCGCCACGTACAGACCGGTTGATAACAGCGGCGCACCGGAGTGAGGAAGCCGGAGGCAGGGGAGCGCACAGGGCACAGCGCAGGACTCGGGACCAGCGATTAGTGATTGGAACGAAGAACAGTGTCCAACTGCTCATAGTCATAGGCTCATAGCCACAGAAGCGGCGACCGGGACAAGTGGCGCCTATATGGGCGTGTGGGAGAGGAAGCGAGCGGCTCTGTTGGTCTGACCTTATCAGCCAAATTAAGTCAGTCATTAAATATTATTTTTTTTCTCACAACAAATCAGTATTAGCATCAGCATCAGCTAAAAAAATAACTAGCCGAACATAGCCTAGGACGAAGAAAGCGCTCACATCGTCCTTGTCCTTGTTACGACTGCCAAGGACGTTCTCGAAGTTGTACGAGGATGTGCTTGCTACGACTACGAGTCATCTCCTATTTAGAGTGCCAAACCTCAATTTGCACATCTCGATTTTGTTTTCCAAAATCTAAAACGTGTTCTTGGCTTCTACTCGTATCAGTTTAGGTCCTGCAAAGTATTTTTGAAGTATTAGAGAAATACTATAGTTTTACAAAATACTCAACCTGTGTTGATGGTGGAGCTAAGGCAATTAGTCTCTTTAGTATCATATTGTATTAATATAGAAATAGTGATTTTGCTAAAAAAAAGATCCCCAATAGTTTCTTTAATTAAATCTCTATAAATATTATCATTCTCTATTTATGATTTCTCTCTAGCCAAACATAGATAGCAGAGTTGGCTCTCTAGATATAGAAAAGCCGTTAGCCTGTGAAAAAGTATAGAGAACATTTTTTATTCAAGTGGCTCTCGAAATGAGGATTTGAAGGCTAAGTTTAATAAAGACCATTGGAGATGCTCTTATACTATATCGGGTTCTACCTAATGGACTGTTGCCACCAAATTCAATTGCCTTAGTTTCAAATAAATAGTTTTGGTTTTTCTAGATTCATAATTTTTACTATGTATGTTGAGTTCTACGATTTGGAACAAAGTAAAAGCATCAGAAACAATAGAATGCGAGTAGTATGTTTTAACAAAGGAATTAAACAATATAAATCCAAAATGCATTGCTCTTTTTTATTCCATATAAGCTCTCAAGTTCAATGTGGAGTTAAATGGTTAATATAGTACTCAAATTAGGTGGTCAAAACTTACGTATATAAGTATTTAGCCAAAAAAGAAAACTCCATGTTAGTTCTCAAAGCCTAGAAAATAACATATTAATTAAAGAAAATAAAATAAAAGATCCTTATACCTATTTCTCTATTACCTACTTATGATGCTGTTCAGAATTAACCACCACTTTTGTTAAAAAATGAGCCAAAAATATACTTGTACTTATTTTTATTGCCCACGCTACACATGACATCTTATACTCTTATAAAGCAAAACTCCACTAGCTATTTCTCTCAACATGCAAGCTATCCAACTAGACAATGCACTATCACATACAATTAACATTCACTAAGCAAAACTCAACTACCTATTTATCTCAACGTGCAAGTTGTCCAACTAGACAATGCACTATCACATACAATTAAAATCCACCATACAACTGTAATGTCCATGTCAGCAAGACACATAAGCATTTTATTGTCCACATCATCATACCACGCAATTCACTAATCCGTAATTCCAGCAGCAACGCGCGGGGTAATCCACTACTTTTTAAGAAATAACTGTCATTGGCTTTAGATAAAAATTAATAAAAAAGCTTGCAAACCTATTTTTAGGTTACCTACCAATGCTGCTGTTAAAGAAGACAACTATCATTGTTCAAATTGTGTTTTGATGTTAAATATAATATAAAACATAGTTTAATATGAGACTTAGAAATAGAAAAAAAGATATAATTTTTATTAAGATAATAAATAGACAACCTTCGATTGGCTTGGAAAATGTGCAAATGCAAGTTGGTTACACAGGTGTCGTGTTTCACGAGGCTTGCGCTTCCCAAATGGTGCAAATGATACATATATTTTTTTATTCATTTTCACATTCAAATCCATTTGGAGTCTAGATTTATCCATATTCGAGCCTGGATTTAGTATTTGGATACTCAAATCACATACTCTCTCCGCTCCACGTTATAAGTCGTTTTCATTTTGCTATGTATCTAAATATAATACATGTCTAATACATAGCAAAATGGATATAACGAAAAAATAAAAAGCAACTTATAATTTGGAGTGAAGGGAGTATATATGACATTGATATTCGTCCGTATCTTATTTGATACAACTCGCACTAGGTATCTGGCATACAAGTTACAGAAACAGGTTCTCTATTTATTCTTGTGTTGGGTAGCTCCGTTCTTTTCGGCTACTTTGTCATCTCTTGCTGCTTTGGTTCTCCTCCGGCATAGGGGGCGTCAGTGGCGAAGGAGACCATTACAGCGGAGATAACAAGAGCAATGTCCTTGACGCTCCACTAGCGGTCCGTTGAGATGGCCAGCGGCAGCACCAGCACCTGAACGACATTGATGATGTTGATGTTCACATCTGCAGGAGTCGTGCATTTTTGTGGACATGACTACTACTTCGCTTTGATGCGTGGATACGTTATGTGAACAAGTACATTACCTGTTTATAGGCTAATCAATATGTGGCTTTGATGCGTGGCTACGTTCTGTGAAGTGACCTATTTATAGGCTAAGCAATCTGGGAAATATTGGAAGCTATAAACGTGGGCGGACTGCCACCGGGGCTAGGGCGAGCCCCCTCCACCGCCCCCCCTACCGCGGCCACGCCCATGGAGTTCCTTTGGCCCCCTTTGAAATTTTAGCCATGGAAGAAGGTTAGGAGGAGTTTGAGGTTGAAGACGATGGCAGGAGAGGAGGATTAGGCCTTAGTTTTGCCAAAACTATAGCTTTGTGTCTTATGAACAGTTTGAACAGTTTAGGCCTTAGTTTTGCTAAAGCCATAGCTTCGTGTATGTATGTATGTCTGTCTGTCTGTATGTAAACCTTTATATCTAAACCTTTTTTTATGTATGTGATGCTACTAGAGATATGCATATCTTTTTTTTTGTTCATGCAAATGCATAACAGATCACTTTCGGTGGTGTGTAGTTTTTTATGTGGTGTGGGTTCTTAATTTCAGGGAAATCAAAAGAAACTTGATTTGTCATGTTGATGTGCCGGTAAAGGAGAGAACAATGAAGGTTGCTAAACATTAGGTCGCGGGCTTGATTCCTGGAAGTCACAATTTTTTTCAGTTTTATGGAGACCATTAACGAACGTGGATGTCCCTCGTCTGCCCCATGCCAAAGCACATGTCTAAGGCCAGCCCAGTCTCACGGGAGCTGCGGTGCCGCTGTGTATGGGTGGGGCAGAGGTTCGGGAATTTTCTCGACCTACGTGAGAAGATCTTCTTCTTAAGCATAATGCTCGGGGAATGTCTTACACCTCGCGGGTCGAGTTTTTTTTAAGTTGCCTACCTCCAAGAATGGCACTAACGGAGGCGGGCACGCGTTCACCTCCAAAAAGTCTAATTAACGGAGGTGTGTTATTAGAGGCGGATGTCGTGCCCGCCTCAGCTAATCAAAAATGACCGCCTCCGAAAATGATTCTAGTAGTACTATGTGACAAAAGATTAAGATTTTGGTGAAGCCGATCACAAATTATATGCACAACTCACTCACAACCCTACTTGACCCTCTGGTTATTGCCCTATACAATAATCTAGTGCAATAGAACTGTTCAAACAAATCCTCTTGAGCGTTTCTAATTGCTCCTTACAAGCTTTGCATGAGACCCTTGCGTTAGACTGTTGGTTTGGTTGATGTCTAGGGCCTTCACCCATTGTTTATAATATAGTCCCCTTCAAAGGCCCTACACATGTAAGTAGGTATACATGGCAAACCGGGCCGCACGGCCCAGCACTGGCACGAGCATGGCCAGGCATGGCATGGCTAGGCATGGCACTATGCGACACAACAGCCTAGCCGCGCCGTGCCTGATAGTGCCATCGTGCCCAACCTTCGGCCCGGGCACGACCCTACAAGGACTTAGCTGTGTCGTGTCGTGTCGGCCTGAGGTCGCTGCAGGACTGCCACCGTCGTGGATAAGCCCTAGCTGCGAGCCGCCGCCTCCCGAACGCGCTCCCAGTCGCTGTCACAAACACGCCCTAGCCGTGCGCTGCAGCCGCTGCATGTCGCGCTGCCACCGTTGCAGGAACGCGTCGCCACGTGCCGTGCCGCCGCCGCGGGGTTGCGCCCCCAACCACGTGGACGCCCCGCGCCGCCACCAGCAATACGCATGCGCTGAGGAAAGGAGAGGAAATAGAGTAGGAAGCTAGGGTTTAGGAGTGAGGAGGAGGTGTTTTTATACTTGTGCTTTGAATTCAACGGCTCTGATTTATCTGGTGATCATCCAATGGCGGAGAATAATAGTCCAACTTCATGCCGGGCCAATAGACGTGCCATGGCCATGTTGGCACTATGGGCCAGAGTTGCGGCCCAAGCATGGTGCTACCACCAGGCCGTGGTTGGCACGGGCACGATGGGCCTTGGGCCGGGCCGGGCCATGCTCGGGCCGTGCTAGTGCCGGTTGAGCGGGCCTAGCCCATTTGGCCAAGTATATAAATAGGAGTCCTGTTCTTAGTATGATTCTACACTCAAGTCCTATTAAAACTAAAAATCCTAATACCACATCTTCTTGTTGAGTCCTAGGAAGTTGTAATATGATGGAGCCTTGTAACCTATGTTAAAAATGCGATCTCTACATGTCTTGTTTGATCTCTATATGTCTTATTGTGATGATGTTGGCAACGTTCTAAGTGGTATGTGTGTTGATCTTCTTCTTTTTTTTTTTTTTTTGAGATTGTATGTGTGTTGATCGTAAGCATTGCCTTGGAACACGTACGACGACTGTTTTATTTTAAATTGAAGGCATGTTCGGTCAATCGGTTGTAAGCTAACTATAAGAAATGTGGTACCATATGGCCTGCCAGATGACAAACGGGGAGCATATACATATACTAGCTCTCAGTTAAACCCAGGACAATTTCGATGGTACCTCACATCAGCAACAGTAGCAGCCTGTGTTTAAAAAAAAGAGGGTCAAACTTAGAGATAATATACAAATTCTCCAGGGATCTATCCACCCCACAATTAGGGCCCTGTTCATTCGGTTTATAATCTGTCTTTTTCAGCTTTTTTTTAGCCGAAACAGTATTTTTTTTTACAATAAATCAGTCAACAGTATTTTTCGGCCGGCTTGTGACAGCCGAACACCTCCCAGAGATGATGTCTGATTAAGCCTGACCTACGAGGCTACGGACATGTCAGATCAGCCTCACATACAGTATGAGAACTCGTATCCACGGACCACGGTTTTCATAAACGGCGCACGGTCAAGATTCTCTCTCAATTATGCATGTGAGGTCATCACAAGTTAGGGTCGGTCTGGTTTGGGTGTTAAAGTTTAACAAACACTATAGCATTTTCGTCTTATTTGATAAAAAGTTTTTAATTTTGGACTAATTAGGCTTAATAGATTCGTCTCGTAAATTACTTCTAAGCTGTGTCGACATGTATGCAATTAGTCTACATTTAGTACTCCATGTATTTACTGCAATATTGATATGACGGGAGTTAAACTTTAACACGTCGTAACCAAACGGAGCCTTACATAACGGCACATGAAGTGTCAGAGCTCCATTCAGAAGACCCACCAGTCCTACCTCGAAAGAGCTCGCCATCTGTCACCGGGGGACAAACAAACAAAGGCCACGACCAGAGTACCAGGGACATGTTTAGTTCCAAAAATTTTCAAGATTCTTCGTAGATATATGCATAAAGTATTAAATATAGATAAAAAAAATTAATTACATAGTTTGATAGAAAATTATGAGACGAATCTTTTGAGCCTAATTAGTTCATAATTGGACACTAATTAATAAATACAAACGAAAGTGCTACGGCAGGCGAAGCCAAATTTTTTTTTTCGCGAGCTAACATACCCTAGGCGAGGCCACGACCAGAGTACTAGGCGTAGGAGTGAGTATAGGTCTCGGAGAGACCGATCAAACATTTCCATTTCCGCAAACAGCTTCGCGTTTCAGAGTCGCCATGCACGCATGATTGATCGAGTACTAGTGGTGATCTTATGTATGACCTGTTCGGCAGGCTGTTTTTTTGGCTTATAAGTCGGCTGTGGCTGATTTGCTGTGAGAGAAAAACACTGTTCCACGGCTGATAAGCCGTGCTAATAAGCTCAGCCGAACAGGGGGATAAGCTAGCCTGGCTTGCTCCGGCTCTAGCTTCCATTCGGCTGTGCTGATAAGTCGGCTAAAAAACACTGTTGGTTGATTTGTTGGGAGAAAAAATACTGTTCTAACTAAAAACAAAGATGAAAAAGACGAATTATAAGCCGAATGAACGAAGCCTTTGGAGACAAATATAGTAGGGAGCCGATGCACAGTACCAGCAGGAGCCAGAACTGCTCGCACGGAGCCGTGCCAAAACACCCGAGGTCAAAACGCGGGGCTTAGGCCTCGTTTAGATAAAAAAAATTAGGAAAAATTTCTATAGCACTTTTCATTGTTATTTGGTAAAATTTATCTAACTATAGATTAACTAGGCTTAAAAGATTTATCTTGATATTTACAGATAAACTGTGTAATTAGTTATTTTTTTACCTATGTTTAATGCTTTATGCATTCCAATGTTTCGATGCGACGGGTACTATATAAAATTTATTAGGTGTTTTTCAATCAAAACAAGACCCTATAATTAAACACGTACGGCCCCTGTCGGCACATCACGTCGGACGCCTACAGTGCCGTGACGGCCTTTAACATGCAGTGTGCACGTCGCGATGTGATGGCGCGCGGCCGCGGTAGGATGTGATCAGACCAAAACAACGCTGAACATGGTACTGATGATCAGACCAAAACAATGGTCCTGTTCGGCAGGCTATTTTTTGGCTTATAAGCCGGCTGTGGCTGATTTGCTGTGAGAGAAAAACACTGTTCCACGGCTGATAAGCCGTGCTGATAAGCTCAGCCGAACAGGAGAAATGCGAATGTTAGGCAATGTATGTGGTAAAGATGTTGTTATTCTTATCGATTCTGGCAGCACTTATACTTTTATCAGCGAGTCTCTTGCAGCTCGATGGCGCGATTGATCAACTCTGGATAACCTCATGCAGGTTCAGGTTGCTAATGGTCACATCCTGAAATGCACACATCAAATTGTAGCTTGTCCTGTCTGGATTAGTGGCTATGCTTTTCAGCTTCCTCTGAAAGTATTACCTCTACAATGTTATGATATAATCCTTGGTATGGATTGGCTTGAACAACACAGCCCCATGCATGTTGATTGGAAAGCCAAGTGGATGTCCTTTGCCTACCAAGGTGGAACAGCTATGTTACAGGGTATTTTGCCTACTCCTCAGTCTTGCTCTCTTATTACTTCATCTGATCTCGCAAAGTTGGATAATCAGAATCAAATTTGGTGTTTGTTGGAGCTGCACCTAGTTGACAACACTAAGAATATGTGTACAAAACCCCCAGAGATTCAGCAGTTGAGTGATGAATTTGCTGCTCTATTCTTGCCACCTACTGGATTACCACCTCGAAGATCTTCTGTGCATTTCATACCATTGATACCTGGATCTCAGCCTTTCAGGATCAGACCTTACAGGTACAATGCAGCTCAAAAGGATGAGATTGAGAGGCAGGTTCAACAACTGTTGGACAATGGTTGGATCCAGGAGAGTCAAAGCCCCTATGCCTCACCTGTGCTGTTAGTCAAGAAAAAGACTAGGGATTGGAGATTGTGTGTTGACTATAGGAAGCTAAATGCTCTCACAGTCAAAAACAAATACCCACTACCCGTGATTGATGAGTTATTGGAAGAACTTGTTGGAGCAACATGGTTCACAACTTTGGATCTTTCTTCTGGTTTTCATCAAATTTTGGTAGCAGAAGATGATATCTCCAAAACTGCCTTTCAAACACACCATGGTCACTATGAGTATAGGGTCATGCCTTATGGGGTCACAGGTGGGCCACCAACTTTTCAACATGAAATGAACACAGTTTTGGCACCTGTGTTAAGGAAATTTGCTGTTGTCTTTATCGATGATGTGCTTATCTATAGTAAGACCTGGCCAGATCATGTTCAGCATGTCAAACAAGTGTTCACTCTGTTGCATCAGCATCAATTCAAAGTAAAGTTGTCCAAGTGCTCTTTTGCTCAGAAATCATTGTCTTATCTTGGTCATGTCATTAGTGAGCACGGCGTGGCCACTGATCCTTCTAAAATAGAAATTATTCAAAATTGGCCCTGTCCACAGTCTGTCAAGGATGTTAGAAGTTTTTTGGGCCTTGCTGGTTACTACAGAAAATTTGTACCCAACTTTGGCACCATCAGCAGACCCTTAACTACCTTACTCAAGAAGGGATCTATCTTTGTTTGGACTCATGAACAGGAGGTAGCATTTTCTGTCTTAAAGTCAGCCCTTGTATCAGCCCCTGTTCTGGCAATACCAGACCTCACTAAACCCTTTGTCGTTGAGACAGATGCCTCTGACGTCGGCATTGGTGCTGTGCTCTAACAGGATGGGCACCCCATTGCTTTTGTAAGCAAAGCTCTTAGTCCTAGAAATCAAGGTTTGAGTACTTATGAAAAAGAATATTTAGCCATCCTCCTTGCTGTTGATCATTGGCGACAGTATCTGCAGCATCACGAGTTCATTATTAGAACTGACCAGAAAAGCTTAATACATCTCAATGATCAGAGGGTCAGCTCACCTTGGCAGCAAAAAGCTCTTACAAAATTGATGGGTTTCAGATATCGAATTCTGTATAAGAAAGGCATTGACAATAAAGTTGCCGATGCTCTTTCTCGAGTTACTAACCATCCCATGCAAACTGTTATGGCTATGTCTGTCATTCAACCTCTTTGGTTCCAGGATTTGGTGGATGCCTATGCCTCTGACCCTGCTTCACAAAAATTATTGGCAGCCTTAACTCTGCAGAGCCCTCAGGGTCACTTTACTCTGGTACAGGGAGTCATACGGTACAAAGATAAAATTTGGCTGGGCCACAACTTAACCATGCAGCATAAGATTATGCAAGCTTTACACTGCAGTCCAATTGGGGGACACTCTGGGACCCCTGTCACTTACAGGAGGATCAGGAATTTGTTTGTTTGGCCAGGTATGAAAGCTATGATTAAAGAGTTTGTTTCTCAGTGCACTATCTGCCAACAAGCAAAGCATGAAAGGGTTAAATATCCTGGATTGTTACAACCTCTTCAAGTACCTGATTATGCTTGGCAAATTATCAGTTTAGATTTCATTGAAGGTTTGCCCAAATCTCATCATTTTGATTGCATCTTGGTAGTGGTTGATAAGTTTTCCAAATATGCTCACTTTATCCCATTGAAGCATCCATTCACTGCCCTTCAAGTTGCAAATGCTTTTATGGATAATGTGTTTAAACTGCATGGTTTACCTGAGGCCATCATTTCTGATAGAGACAGGATATTTACCAGCCAATTTTGGCAACAACTGTTCACTAGAACTACCACTGATTTAAGGATGAGTACTTCTTATCATCCCCAAATGGATGGGCAAACAGAACGGGTAAATCAGTGTTTGGAAGCCTATCTTCGATGCTTTGTTCATTCCTGTCCAACTCAATGGAAACAGTACTTGTCTCTAGCAGAATTTTGGTATAATGCTTGTTACCATACATCTCTTAATGCTACTCCTTTTGAGATCCTTTATGGGCAACATCCACGGCATTTGGGAATTGATGTGGTTGACTCCTGCACAATCTCTGACCTGGAAGAGTGGATGCAGAACAGACACCTTATGGTTGGTCTGTTACAGCAACAGCTCCACAGAGCTCAACAGCGACAGAAATTTCAGGCTGACAAAAATAGAACTGAAAGATCATTCAACATTGGTGATTCAGTTTATCTCAAGTTACAGTCATATGTACAGACATCCATTGCTACCAGAGCAAGTCATAAACTCTCCTTTAGGTACTTTGGACCTTACACTATTGTTGCAAAGGTGGGCAGTGTGGCTTATAAGTTGAAGCTTCCCGACCATTCCACTGTCCATCCTGTCTTTCATGTTTCTCAGTTGAAGAAGGCCGTCTCACCATCCATACAGGTTTCTTCTGACATGCCTCCTTCTCTTGAACTTGATGCATTTCGCTATCCTGTTAAAGTGTTACAGCGAAGACTGAAACCCCATGGCGATAATGTTGCTTCGGAGGTATTGATCCAGTGGTCCTCTTGGCCTGAGTCCATGGCTACCTGGGAACTAGAAGATGAATTGAAGCTGCTCTTCCCACATGCACCGGCTTGGGGACAAGCCGGTTTTCAAGATCGGGAAAATGTCAGGATTACACCCGGTAAAGATGGGCCAGGATCGAGCAATGGGCCGGTGACAGCCAAGGCCAAGCGAACCAGGAAGCCCAATCCCAAATATGCCGATGCCAGTTGGGCAACGCTGAAGGCAGGAAGCGCGAAGGGATAAAAGGAGGAGAGGGGATCAACGTGGGGCTCACGAAAAGTAGAGAACAGAGCACTTGCTCTTAGGCCGGCTGCGTCCGGAGATCGGCAGGGAGCAATTTGCTCGCCTGATGTATCGCTCTGTTACTCAAATCAGATTCGTGTTAAACTCCAGTTCATCGATCTATCCTAGTTACATTCAAACATTCAGTCGGTACTCTTACAGTGATCAGATCAGCCACAGCCAGCCCATGATTCCGGAGGGAGGGAGCTCACGAGACGCGCGGCTCTGTGTGTTACCCGTGTCGCCGTAGCGTTTCCGCTCCCATCCATGCATCCCACTGGCGGGCTGCCTTTCAGTTTCAGGCTCTCACCGCCGGTGTCCTTTCGCGTTGGAAAAAATATGAACGACGGCGACGTGACTGTGGCTGTGTTTAGATCCAAATTTTAGAGTGCCAAAATACACTGTAGCATTTCGTTTGTATTTGGTAATAATTGTCCAACCATTGACTAATTAGGCTCAAAACGTTCGTCTCGCAAAGTACCACCAAACTGTGCAATTAGTTTTTGATTTTATCCATATTTAGTACTCCATATATGTATCGCAAGTTTGATGTGACGGGGAATTTTTTTTGCATAGTACACTTTTTAATGGATCTAAACACCGCCTGTATCTGTATCTGTATTCTACTATGACTGTATGTATGCGGCGCGTGCGCGGCAGGCCACGGCCACGGCCAGGCGGCAGCCCCACCTCCACTCCCTCCACACGTCAACGACGGACGGCGGGTCGCTTTTCACGCTGCTGTCCTCAACAGTAAGGTCTCCTTGTCAAGTCAATTCGTCGTACGTGTGACTGACTGAGTCCAGTACTGGAGCAGCCAGCTAGTGAAGTCTTGTACTCCCTCCGTCCGACCGTCCCATATTATTCGTCGTTTGGGTTTTCCTCTCATAATTTTAACTAGGGTGTTGTTTAGTTTCCCTCAAAATTCCAAGTTTTTTCACTCTCTCTCCATCACATCAATTTTTAGCCGCTTGCATGGAGTATTAAACGTAGGTAAAAAATAACTAATTACATAGTTTAGTTGGAAATCACGAGATGAATCTTTTAAGCCTAGTTGATCTACGATTAGACAATATTTATCAAATAAAACGAAAGTAGTACTATTTATTGGGTTGAAATTTTTTGCAATCTAAACGTGGCCTAGGTCTTATATAGTTCCCAATTTTAGAGCCAAATTCCACTATAAAAAAAGATTTCCTATCACATTAAAATACCGGTACATGTATTAAGTATTAAATGTAGATAAAATAAAAAAACTAATTGCATAATTTTGTTGTACTTTTCGAGACGAACATTTTAAGCCTAATTAATCAATATTTGGAAAATTATTATCAAATAAAAACAAAATGCTACAGTGCGCTACAGTGATTTGGCCATCCCCAAATTGCGGAACTAAACATCCTCCAAACTCCTGAATTTGACACTATGCAAAAAGAAGATTCCCCGTTACATCAAATTTGCAGTACATGCAGTACTAAATGTAGACGAAATCAAAAACTAATTGTACAGTTTGGTTGTACTTTGTGAGACGAACGTTTTAAACCTAATTAGTCAATGGTTAGATAATTATTACTAAATACAAACAAATGCTACAGTGTGCTACAGTACCAACAGTGAGAGAAAAACAGTACCTACTGATGTTGTTTTATCGTGCGAAAAACATAGCTTATCTGATAAGCCAAGCTGACAAGTTCAAACGAACAGGGAAGCCACAACCATCAGCCTGATCGTAACTATGGCACGACTGACGGCTCATAAACCGATCTACATAGCTAGGTACCCCCATGGTACATATCCAATCATTTCATAATATAAGCACGCCAGCTTCGTGATTATTTTCCTTGCGATAGCAATAATGTTTTTGCCAACCATAATATCCCCCAAAACTCTAAAGAACAATACTATGAGCCAAAAAAAAGTAGAATTAATGTCAGCATTATATTCTCAGCTCCTGGTCAGATCGTTGTCTCAACGATCTCAGTTAAGCTTTGATGGATCCGATTCCGGAGAGCTACATATATAGACAAAATATGCAAGCAGCTGATATTCGCAAAGAATCCCAAGATCACAGGCAGCATCTCCTTGTGGGGAAGGGGATGCATATATCCTCCAAACAAAAGAAGCAAATCTAACAAACCTTTCTAGTTCTCTGAAAAGGACACAAAAGGAGAAGGTACTAAAAGGCTGGCTGGTCTCCACCCTGGTCCAACGAACCGGTTACAACTGAGCAAGCAGCTGCTCCCATTTCCAGCCAAGAAGAAAGAGCAGCTGTGTTTCACATCAAATAAGCAAAGGAGGAAAAAAAAGTTAACTACAGTAGGTTCTCTAGCAGAAATTACGCCTAAGTAAGCGTGCGTACCACATGTTTTGAAATGAAAACGCAAAAGGGTGGGAAGCAGCCCCTCTCTCTAGCTAGCTAGGAGCCGTCGGATACGTACGGGATCGATCGGACGACGGCCCGAGAACGAAAAAAAACCTAAAGCTAGGCCTACTAAGTGTGTTTATCATGAGCCTAAAACTCCCTCGGGTCGATGAATATGGAGTGCCTGGCCGGCGCCTTGGTCCAGTCACCGAGCGGGCCGGTGCTGTAGCCATCCGCGAGGCGCTTGATGCACCAGAGGTCCTCGGCGCCGAGGCGCGCCCAGTGCGGCACCCCGGCGCGGACGGGCTCGCAGGCGCCGACCTCGGTGGCCACGACGCCGCACCCGCCGTCCCGCGCCATGTTGTGCGCCTTGCGGCACAGCGCGCGGGCGAGCCTGGGGCCGTCGGGGCCCGCGCCGCCCAGGCCGTAGAGGAAGTAGAGCCCGAACGGCGCGAACAGGTTGGGGATGGAGGGGATCCCGAGCCACGGCGCGGCGCGGTCCACGAGCCGGGTGGCGCCCGCCGCGGCGCGCATCAGGCGCGGCGCCCCGCGCACCTCGAGGCGGAAGGCGTCCATGCAGTTCCACACGCTGAGCACGGCCCACGACGGCGGCGGCGCGGCCAGGAACGCCTCCACGCCCTCCCACCCCGGTCCCGTCCGCGACGACGACCCCGACGGGAGGGCCAGGAACGTGCCCAGCGACAGGTCGTTGGACAGGACGGCGTCGATGTCGGCGGGGAAGAACTCGACGTTGGCGAAGTGCCAGCGGTAGAGCAGCTCCGCCTCCCGCGGCTCGAGGCGCACGATGGCCGCGCGCCGCGAGGGCTTGAGCGCGTGGCGGAACACCGGGTGCACCAGCACGGACGGCGTGCGGAACTTGGCGTAGCCGCAGCGGCCGGTGAAGAGCCGCACCGACGGCTCGTTGTCCTGCTCCGTCGCCATGTACGAGTACTCGGCACCTCTTTGACGGAACCACTCCTCCATCCGATCCACCAGCTTCTTCCCCACACCCTTCCTCCTGCAACCACGCACACGGCAACAGCGAGCCATACATGACATATATATCCTTGTTCTTGATGATGAAAACAACAACATTATTTATATATATTCGCTTGCAGCACTGATCGATGGGCGATGGCAGGCATGCACGTTAGCGCGTAGGAGTACGTACGTACCGGTGGCTGGGCGACACGCGGAGGCCGAGGATGTAGCCAACCTTGGTGTATATGGGGTCGTCGTCCTTCGCCTGCTGGCCCTGGGTGGTGCCAGTGCCAGAGACGACGGTCTTGACGCAGCCGCGGACGAGTCCGGCGATCTCCGTGCTGTTGGGGCCGGTTGCCGTCTCCGCGACCTTTTCCAAATCGGCGCCGTTCAATTCAAACATGCATTTCGGGCAGTCGTCCATTAATTAGTTGAGTTCCTCCATCCGGCCGGGACCCACGAACGTGTAACCGGAATGTGAGAAGAAACGAAACGAGACGAACACGACGAGGCGAAAGGAGACGAGGGCGGGAGACATGGGGAGGACAGGTGGTAGGCTAGGTCGACTGACTGGTCGAGCGAGCCCAGCAGCTCACCACCTCACCTTGCTGCATCTGGCCGGCCGCTGGGCCTGTGGTGCTTGCTTACTGTACTGTGCTTAGCCGCAGCCCACCCCCCCCCCCCCCCCCCCAGCCAGGCAGTGGCACCAGCACGACCACAACGTGGGTGCATAGACAGAGCAGACGGAGAGAGAGCGAGCAGCACGTACGTGTATACGTACCAGCATGAGGGAGTCCGGCGAGTGGCGAATGCGGCAGAGCGGGTCGCCGAGGAGGTCCGTGAAGAGGCACATCTTGCCGCCGCCGCTCATGCACCCGACCTCGCACGCGCGCTCCACCTCCTCCACGCCGGCGCGGTCGTGCGCGTCGTCGTCGTCGTACGCCCGCACCACCACGACGGCCGGCGCCTCGACCATCTCCCGGGAAGACGAGAGGCCGGCCGGAGCTGGGTGTGTTTGGTGCTTGCTGATACGAGAGGGGTGATGTGACGAAGAAGGGAGGAGGCCGCAAGTATGAATCACGTGAGGGCCGCGGGCGGGAGGGAGGCGAGGGCGTCCTTTTGCGTGCCTGCCTCCTCCACAATTACTACTCCTCCCCACACACGCACGAAGGAGTAGCGGCGGCCGGCGCAGCTATCCGCCGCCCACTACGCACTCCGCGGATATCCCCGGCCGGTGCAATAACTGGCGGCGTCCGTCTAGCTTGCTGCGTGCGCGGGACAGGACCGAGCGCGCGGTTGGGATATGATGCAGCTCAGGCAGGCTCAGGCTCAGCTAGCTAGCAGGAGCAGCCGCGCTTTCTTTTCGAAGGAGAGGAGGCGGCGGCGGCGGTGGTAAAGCTGCTGCAGGCGTGTAGGAGCTAGCTCTCGAGCGGAGCCGCAGGCTTTGCAGGGAAGAAGACCGGTATAGGATCGGAGAACAGGTTGCTATGACACTACAGCCTCCCTATAGCTAGCAGAGGCCGGGGATGCCTCACTGTGGGCGAGGATGGATGTGGTGGGTAATTACTGAGTGGTGAGGGGTGACAGTGGTGGTGTAGCGATCCGCAACACACAGGGGAAGGCGGCTGCCCACAGCCCACTGCTGCTCATCAGGCTCAGCTGCGTTGATGGCGTGAGAGCCGCTTGCGGCTGCTATTTATTATACCGGCTTTGTGTACCCTTGGACCTCGGAGTTGGCCCCACCAGGTGAAAAGGGTACACTGGGTCCCGCTCTTTTCCATTTTCACTTTGTTCAGTACTACTGTATGTACTAGGCTTAGGGCTGTTTAGTAGCTAAACCATAGATTAAACTTTTAGTTATTAGGTGTTTGGTTTGAGTGATTAAAAAAGGTCTCTTAGTCCCTTTTAGTCTATGTGTTTGATAAATGAGACTAAAAGGTGAGGTTTAGCTCCATTTAGAGGATGTTTGGTTCAGCTAGGAGCTCCTAAATCTAGTCTCATTTAATCCTATTTAGTCACTTTTTACCCAAATACTATGATTAAATGGGACTAAATGGACTTTAGTCCTCTCATGGGATTAATTTAGGAGGGACTGAAGTTTAGCAGTCCAAACCAAATATCCCCTTAGTCCAATTTAGCTCCCTCTTGGTAGCTAAACTTTAGCTCCCTCTTTAGCTTCCATTTAGTCCATGTGTGTGGTAAAAAGTGGACTAAATGGACTGGCTAAACTTTAGCTGCCCAAACCAAACACCCCTTAATCTTCTTTTAGCATATATCAACTTGAGCTTCAGCAGGGTCCAAAATCTTGCGCTATATAGGTATTGAAAGTTTTCTAAATAAATTTAGTATGTGCAACTAATTAAGCTTGTTTATGTTTCTTCTATATTCTTTCTTTAACATAATAAATACACATCCAGATAGTCTATATTAATCTCTATCTGGTTGTGATAAATTTATCGGTTACAATATATGTATTTTATCCTTTAAGATCGTATCTTTGTGAGTTTTTAATACCTTGCTCTGCCCCCAAAATAAATGCCATTTGCATAGGGACAGGGGACTATATATTTAGTTAAAATCTTAGTTTAAATCATATTAGTTCTTGTTGCTTCCTTTTTGTGATATCATGAATTTATATTTTGGCTTTTAACTTTTCAACTTATATTTAGTTGTTGAAAAAAATTCATCCACTCTCAAATTTTCCTTTTATCTTTTCGGTCTAGAAAATGATTCTTGGTCCTAAACTCCACCCGTAGTTAGTTTTGCGATGGTATACATAGTTGTTTTGGTGTGCACCATAGCACTCAAGATGTCAAATTTCCTTTATCAAAGAACTATATGTGTTGTAATCTAATCTAACCTAGCACAAAAAAATTATTGTCGTAGAGTATTAGTATAACTTAAAGTGATTTGTTCGTGTCTATTTGGTTCGTTAAGACCTAGATGAGCTAGTTGTAGCACCGAAGGGTTCAACAATGGCTTCCAATGCTAGTTGCAACAGTCGGCTAACACATTGTACGAGACTATACGCACTAGACGATATGGAGCTGACATGCCTGGGTGCACCATAGCTCTTATGACAAACACCTTTTGTGTTGTCAAGAAAAAGTCTAGCGATATGGGACTAGACTTTTCCGATGGTGACGCATACCTTCTGTATTGTCAAAAAAAGAGGTTTCAGGGACCACCAAATTTTTCCAATGGTTGCCCTGAGTGGGCTCCGGAGCTCAGGCTTCGCACTGGCTATTTCTGCATAGGCTCAATGGGGTCGTTGTCTCCAGTGACCACTGACCACTAGAAAGAGTGGATAAGAGCTTGAGGCCAGGCAACAACTAGTTCTGACACAATGTCAGTGACTATTGAGTTAGCTAATGGGCTTTCTGTAGTGGGTTCTTTAGTGGTAGCGCTAGATCTTCTGTTGCTCCCACAGAAGCCGTGTAAATCAAGTAATGGCTAGTTTCTTTGGTTGCCTTATAAATAGGTGGGTTGGCCGGTTGGTTGATGCTTGCTAGTGCCCAAGGGTTGTACCCACACACATTAGAGACAAAGATAGCCCTCCACTCACATATGCCAAGTTGAGATCACATTCGAGGTGAGAGATTGGTGTGATATAGTGCATTTGCTTGAGGAAGATAGTATCTAGTGGCACTAGGGGTTGGTTATGCATGCTTGAGAGCTTGTTATTCTTGGAGGTTGCCACTTTCTAGAGAGCCTGGTGGTTGTGACTCTATTGAAGCCAATAAAGGAGATTGTATAGTGCTCCAAAGGAGACTTGTGAGGGGTTGTTGTGCTTGTCCTTGCCAGAGGAAGGAGAAGAGCAACTCTAATAGAAGCGAGATTGGAGTGTGAAGTTGATAGATCGTCTCAAGTCAAGTGCTCATGTTGGAGCCTACCTTGTGTGGTAGTCAGAGCTTGGGAGCTAACGAGAGGATCAGTAATCCTTGAACTCACCTCAACGAGGAGTAGGTGGTTGGCAAGCCACTGAATCTCGAGAGAAAAATCATCATGCCATCTGTTGTCTCCCATTGGTTTGCACTTTCTAACACTAGCTCTTTACATGTGTTATCTTGCGCTAGTGTTGTTGCTTTTGTTCTAGTGTAATTGCTTACTAGTGTTTACCTTTTCTTACTAGTATGTTTAGGAGTTCCCTTGTGCTAGCTTGTGCTCTAGTTGCTTAGGTTGATTGATCTTGCCAGCTAGACTTGTTTAGGTGAGCCCTCTCTAGCCCGACACCCTAGTTGCTCCCTTGTTCAATCTCTTGTTAGGGTGCTTGTGAACTTAGATATAGTGGTGTAGTCGTGGCTAGGCCGTTAGTTCATCTTTGCATTTATATTGGCTATATATCCTCCGCAATTAAGTTTCAAAAACAACTATTCACCTTCCCTCTAGATGGCCATCTCGTTCCTACAGAAGCCTAAACCCACAATGCCACCTCAGAAATTCAGTCTCTCTTTGTCTCTCAAACCTGGCTTGTCACCTCGGTCAAGTCAAGTAGGGCCTAGCATGCTGCATTCCCTTCTACCCAGTAAGCCATGAGCTAACACCCTAGTAGGTGAGAATGTCTAATTCCCATTCCCCATTTCTTTATTTCGTGCACAAATAGCTACTTAGGTATGGTGATTTTTAGTTTCATGTAGATCCTAATAAGACTTTGAGAAATGGAGAAGAAATAAGCTAGAGTAAACTATTTTCTCTAATTGGTGGTAATGTTTATAGTGTGAACCATTTGCATTCAAATCTGTCTTGCCATCATATATATTTTGCATTTTTTCTTTGATGTTGGAAATACCCAACTTAAAAATCATGGTTCCACCACCATCAATATGGGAAGATATAAGCTTTTTTATGTGCTAGGCAGAGTTGCAGTGTCTTTCCTAACACCCAATCATTTTGTTAGGTTTTTTATGTATAGAGATGTTTTTGGCTTGATACATATGTGAAAATGAGTCAAACTATAGCGGGAAATATGAATCACAATCCACAAATTTAGTTTGTTTTTTTATAATTAAGTGACTTGTGAGCACTATTTTTGGCAAAAGAAGAGCAATGAAGAACATAATTGTCGTTTTTGTCTAGCATGCCACTTCATGGCTCCCAGAGGATAATTTACCTTTGTGGATTGTTTTGATTGTTTTGTTTGTTTTGTAGCAAGGAACACGTTTGATTGTACCTAAGTGGTTTAATTTCAGTTATGTGTGTGGTAGAACTTTGTAGAGAAGAAAAATAGAGTTACTCCCTCCATTCGAAAATTATAGTTCATTTGGATTTTTCCTAAGTCAAACATCAAATTTGTTTCATAAAATTCTCCATGAAATATATTATGGTAGACCGCTTATTTAACTTGAAGATGTTCATATATTTTACCCTTGGTTAAAGTTAGAGAAGTTTGGTTTAGAACAAACCTGAAGTGAAAACTAAGAGAGTACTCCCCCTGTTCCAAAAAGTGCAATTTAGTTTAGGGTGAGTCATACTTCCCTACAAAAATGGTGGAATTCCCATAGTGTTTATAAGTAGTATTAAAACACTACCAGTAGTCATAGTACATGAGAATCCTCACTAGGAGGTATTTGGTAGGAAAAGTTTATACTAAATTTTGAATAATAAAATATTAAGAGAATCCCACGTCACTAGGAGAAGTAGAAAATTCTGGTTATGCTTTCTTAAGTTTGACCAAGTTCATAGTAAATAATATTAGCATTTATGTCTTCAAATAGATTTACTATGAAGATATAAAATATATTTTATATCTAATCTAATGATAGTTATTTGATATCATAAATGTTATAAAAATTTTATATAGATTTTGATTAAACTTGAAATTATTTGATTTCTCCGGAGTTGAGAATTGTATATTTTTCAGCACATAGGGAGTATACGGTGAGGGCTATTTCAATTTTACGCCTATGTACGTCCATGCTTTCATGCAGATATTCTAATCACCATGGCACAATCGAGTGAACCATGTTCCGGGAATGTCTTTTTTCGTCGTTCATCGAGAAAGATCTTTTCTTATCTTGATGGTCACTATCACTCTCAGTAGATGCAAAGTGGAGAACAGAGGCTATTACCATGTTCGCTTATGCTGAAATTTGACTTATACTGAAATTTTGTGAGAGAAAAATACTATTCTATGGCTGGAAAGTAGTCCTGAAAAGTGAACACGACAATCAAATCAGGAGCTGGGTTGGGGCAAAAGGAACTAAAGCTATCTGACATACAACATGTCGTTTTCAGCAAATTTGTTATATACGGCCGGGGACAGAACACTCTGCACGCCGGTGTTCAGCTCAGCAAGAAAGTAATAAACCGTATATGGGAAAGTAGAGTAAGTTCAGCGTGTTGAGGAGTTGTGCGCTCGACGACGTCAACGTCGAACATGCCATGAAGTTGAGCGTAATAGAGCTCAGAGTCCATCTGAAATCCTGAACTGAAACGCATTAGCCCAACAAACTGTGTGAAACTAGGTGTATGAGGCAGAGTTTTCGCCGGTTTACAAACGGGCGTCGAGGATCAGACGGTATCATTGCCGGCAGTGCAGGTCCAAGATGTCTCCCGGCAGATCCAAACTTGTCTTCGGCACGGCACATCCGTGGAGTGGTGCCCTGCGAAACCGGCCATGAACCAAGCTACTGCACACCTGTGCAAAAAGCCAGCCGCCAAAAGAAAAGCCCGTCCTTCTCGGCGAGGGAGGGCGGGACAGACGGACGGCGAGGGCAGTGAGACGAGGCCGCGTGGCGCAATACGCGCGGCGCAGCCGGTTTCAGGATCGGAGGAGATAGAGCAGAGTACAGTGGGAGTGGGGTAGATTAGATAGCAGATAGGGTGCGCGGCGCGGTGAACGGCCGGAGCGGCATGATGGCGCCGTCATTCTCATCGGCCGTATTCGTTCGTCTCCGTCGCCGTCGCCGTTCAATTTAATGCGCGACACGGTGCAGTGACAATTGTCGCCATCGCCAATCACCACTCCTTCTAATCACCTGTTTAACTCTATGAAAGTGACTGCCCTCTCAATCACTGCATGTCGGCCCTTTCGCTGTAGTATGCCAATTTATTTATTATTTTTAGAAAAAGGGAGTAGTTATAGTATATTAATATAAGTGCCCATTTCCCTGCAAAATTCAGATCACACTTCGCATTTAAAGTCACGGACAAATATCGTGAAACAATGTTCTTTCGCGCGAGGCCATTAAAAGCATATCGTGAAACAGAGAGTGCGCTACCAAACTGGCATCAGTCCATTCAGAAAGCTTTTAGCAGCACCAGCGGACAGTCCAGCTACAGAGAAGTGATGCAATCAGAGGCGTTAGCATTACGTCCAGGTTGCTAGTTGCTACGCATGCAGTTGAGATTAATGGATCTTCTTCTTTTCCCTTTCCAAGTTTAGGGGTGCCGATGAAGGTTTAGGCAGAGTTGGTTAGCTTGTCTTGAGTACTCGATGGAGCGCAGGCGCAGCAGTCGATTTCGACATGCTCCTTTCTTGAGAGGGACACGAGAGCGATGGGTACTGGATAGCGGTATAAGCTCATAAATTCCCCTTCCGTCGGCACTCGCGTGATGTAACCTCCGCATGAGATCGACCTGAGTCTGAGTGCAGTGCTTCGTGGCTCCAAGAGATCGGCCTGAGTGCTCCATGGCGCATTTGGACTAGCAATAACCACTCTGGTCTCTCCTGTACATATGACGATGTTATCCTAAACTAATGGCAAAAATCTTCTCGAAACGTCCTTTCGTCTGGAGATATGCAGTAGATGATCTCTTGTTGGTACTCCGCTACTCCCCAATGCTGCTTTCCTTTTCATACAGGCGCTCTGGCTGATGCGTGACCATCACTGCAATCTCTGTCGCTCACTCCAGCACGTAAGCGCTTGTGATCTCTCAAAAAGGGCCGTCCAGCTTCGGTTTGAATCCAATTTTTGAGGAGGAAGAGAGATGGGTCACTGGTACCGAGATACCCCAAAACAATTTACATTGTCCTGTTTTTCAGCGTCTTCTCTCAGCCATGCTGATCTTTTGCATTGTAAAGGTGGCGTTGACGTTCTTTCAATACCAATGATTTATACGCCCTTTCTTTCTTTCTTTTGCAATTCATATCATAATATGCAATTATATGATGCCACATATTGGAATAAAAACAGTCCTCTGCTACAGTACTCTCTTTATATTTTATCATGCAAATCTTTGATGCAACGTGTACATAGCCAACAATAAATATTTATGATTTGATATAGGTACGTACATGTTTGAATCTTCAGCTTGGGAAAAAAATCTTGTTTTAGATCATTTCGCGAGGTGATTACATATTTGCTCTGCCATAATAATAATACGTACTACATACTTATCTATTTTGGTTTACTAAGGTTGCAAACATTTCTATCAGGGTTTGTTGAAGCAAATCAAAAGAGATCACATTGACATATAGTGGATCTTATTAGAAATGGTTCACCTAGTTGCTAGAATTTTTTTTTAACTATCATGATACTTTGTTTTGATTAAAAAATAGGGTAGTATGGATCTTATAGAGAGGACAGCAACACCAGCTAATTAAATTTGGCACCCTATATCTAGTACATCTTAGTGGAGGAAGAGAGAATAATTACATTGTTAAGCAGAATTTGTATTTTTCCACTATTTTGAAGGTCTTATTACATCTGTAGCTTATCAATCTTTATATTATCGCTTTAATTTTTTTTTCTCAGAGTAATGTTCAGAGTTGATTTATTCAACAAGTATATATACTCTGGAATATGAAAATATTTAGTGAAACAGTGAAGGAATTTTTTTTGGCACCATTCACCTAGAATGTATATATAGGTTATTTTTGTTCTTACACCTATAAAATGAAGTAGAACTTATATAGCTAAAAGGCAGAGTTTCTGCGTCCTTGTACTCATTTGTTCAAACTTATGCCTAGCATTCCATGTTTCCTTTTTCATCAGTATATAAACATCGGTACCAAAGCGATTAGGTCAAAATAGTCTTCGATCAAAAAGTGTCGCACTTCGAGCAAAAACATCGAAATCTCAGGAGAAGAAGTCTTCCGTTATAAGACCCACTAGGACATTTTGTAATGGACAACTCTTCTGTACACGTAATCAAGTCTTAACCATCACAGCTTCACACTAATTTCATTCATAGGAAGGGTATCTTGAAAGATTACGGCATCGCACGATACTACGCAAATCTAAAGTTCTCTCGTAATACTTCACCAATGTCTCTACTACATGTAGCGAATCTAACAATGCAACCAATGCACAGTACTAGTCACACACACTGCAGCTGATCTAGCTGTGCCCTGGGGACATGGATATAGTATATGCTCACAACTTGCGGTCTAGTAGCTGGCTATAGCGTGCAGCCAAAGGACAAGCTCCGGACAATCACCTCGATGACACTATAGATAAATATTAGAATCCTTTGATCCTGCCTGTTTGTTTTATCAGCAGGCTCCCCAGAAAACCGTTATGGAGTTACCAGACACGAGAGGAACGTACGGCCACTGCACTGCTCTCGAGCCGGAAACGTAGGCCCTAGCTCTCAAGCTAGCTTGAAAACATCACATGGACCATATGACCCCCAAGGGCGCAAATACCAAGCCACACAGGCATCGGGTGACAGTAGGCAGGCAGGGAAGCAGGCTCTCGCTAATCTAGGATTAGTGTCCCGCTAATCTCATGGCAGAGGGGATTAGCCCGGACCAAATCCGCGTCAGTGGACTGCCAATGGATTGTCTGGTCCAGTGGAGATGTGTTCTGGGCAAATTTAGAATTGACTCCACAGTGGCATGGAGAAGCGCGCAAAAGATTACCCTTTAAGTGGCTCGAGGTATGCATGGATTAGGTTATTTGGGGCGGTACTGCCAGTGTGCAAGCTTCATTTGTTCCCGGTAACTAAGCACAGTCCTAGCAAGAAACTATGGAATAGTACTTGCTATGTCAAGCGTACTCCCTCTGTCCCGCAATAAATGACGTCGGGGAGTTCAAATTAAACGTCTACATTCATACCGTCATCAATGCATGTAGAGTAGTAGAACGTCCACGTTGATAGAATCTCGTATGTACCTGCTAGAAGCTAGAACGTCCTTTATTAAGGGACGGAGGGAGTAGATACTAAACTCAGAATAGTACTTGCAGTGAAGCATCATCATTTGCTTAATTGATACCTTAATTGAAGCTAGGATAACGGTTAGCTGCTAATAATTGCACCACATCACTTGCTACACCACGGCATCACCACCCATGACCTTTGCCACTGTTGCATCCTCATCGCCACCAACTGTATCCTCAACTACGTCGTTGTGCTCTCAGCTTGATTGTTTACCTTCTACTTCGAACACCGTCGCCACAACATCCACTTCGTTGGCCTTATGCTAAATCATATAAACTAGCCTTCTCGCTTCGTGCAACACAACTGAAAGACCTAGTTTGATTTTGAATAATTGATGAAACCGAGGGACTAATCATTGTGCCAAGTGTGTAGACATGAAATGATAAGTCTCATGCCAAGTGGTGGAGCCTATAGAAGGATCATGGTGATGATGGTGTTGACCACAAAATGATCAAGGACTCAACTTGTAAAAGAAGAAAGAAAAAACAAAAATGGACTCAAGGCAAAAGTATATGTAATAGGGTCATTTTTGTTTTGCACTCAAGACACCATAGAGGGTGTGAGTGACTTTGGATCGATAGTCATACTATGAAGAGAGGAATTTCACGGTTAAAACGGTTATTAAGTGCCACTAGGTGGATTCATATGAGCATATGCATTAGGACCTAGTGTGAGCTAACATAACCCTTAAAAATATTTGTGAAAATATGCTAACACACGTGCACAAAGTGATACACTTGGTGGTTAGCACATTTGAGCAAGGGTTGAGAAGATGGCGAAGTCGCGGAAGTGTTTCTCGCTGACAAACACTAACCGGACGCTGGTCACGCTGTGACCGAACGCTGACGTCAGCGTCTGGTCAGTGTTGACTGGTTGCACGCAGAAGGCAATGGTCGGACCGGATGCTAGGCACGTCAGGTCACGTGCCGGTCACTATTTTCGCGTGAAAAAACCCTTATTGGACTCGACCGGACCTTGGGTTGGCCACGTCCGGTCATTTCTTCAGGTGCGTGAAAGGTCCAAATTGGCTAGAGGGGGTGAATAGCCTAAATTAAAACTCTACAAATCACTAGAGCAAAGATTAGTAACACAAAAGGCGATAAAATGCGGTTTGCTTTAGCTCTAAGTGTTAAGCAAGCCACCTAGTTGCAATTCTAGTTATCTAATGTCTCTATGGCACACATAAGCTAGGTTGCTACACCTACTACTACCTAGAGTGCTAGCAACAAGAACAAGCACAACTAAACAAGCTAAAAACACAAAGTAAAGTTGTGGTAAGTAAACGATGGGAAGATGATTTTATACCGACGTGTAGAGGCAAGTGAACCAATGAAGAATACCAAAGTGAAGCCAATCATCAGGAGACAATCAATCATAATATCAAGAAAGACACCAAGATTTTCTCCTGAGGTTCACGTGCTTGCCGGCACGCTAGTCCCCGTTGTGTCGACCAACACTACATGGTTCGGCGGCTAATTGGGAATCCACACCCAATCTCTCCAAGAGCGCCACAAGAACCTACCACTAGTGAGGTAACTCAATGACACGCGCAATATATTAGAGCTACCTTATGGCCCTTCGCCTGGGGAAGGTGCAAAGCCCCTCACAAGTCGTCGGAGCCGGCCACGAACAACCTCCAACTCGTGCCGGACCTCCTCCGCTGCTCCAAGCCGTCTAGGTGGTGGCAATCACCAAGAGAAATAAGAATCCTACAGCAAAAGAACACCCAAGTGCCAACTAGATGCAAACTCACAAGCAAATGCACTTGAGATCACTCAATCTCACTTTGATTAGGCAATCAAGCAAGGGAGATGAGTATGAGGGGATGTGCTTGTAACGGATCAACGTAATTATATGAAATTAAGTAAGAAAATCTTCCACCGAGGCGGATAATTTACCAAACTTAAATCCGTATAACCCGAGATTCCGTGAAATCACGAGGGATTTCAAACCAACCAACATACAACCAAGATCGTACTAATTTAGCAGCCCCGGTTCACATTATACATAGATTTCACAATAAAAGTAGAATACATCAGAGTTCAGAATAAAAGTTATTACAACATAGTTCCAAATAACATAGCGGAAGCAAGCAGTTTTAAACACACACACTTAGTTCAATTACAGTGCCAGTAGATAGTCATGGTCCACAAAAGCATTAGATAAGACGAATAGAGTGACCATTGCCCAAGGTCCTAGTTGTCACCCATCGCCGGATACAGACAGTTGGAGCAGTACCCATAGTACATCTGACCATCTGCAACAACAATGGGAACAACACCCTGAGTACGAGAATGTACTCAGCTAGACTTACCTGTCATAAACCAGAAATAACATGACACCAAGGAGTATGCAAGGCTTGTATACAGTGGACTGGCTTGACTCATTTGCGAAAAGCATAAGTTATTATGAATAACTAAATTAAGTACTTTTTGCATCATTTTTATGATAACCTATTCAAGCTAGGTAAGCACCTATTGCTAAAGCAATCACTTGATACAGTATTAACATCTAGATTACCATCTTAGGTTTAGCATTTCCAACATCATTCACTTAACCATCAGTGTTCCATTAATGTTACTACGATGCCGTAGCTCGAGTCAAGTGCTCACTAACCAGGAGCGACAGCGATTCGAATCGAATTCCTATCCAGCTGGAGATTTATTCCTCACATAAACCATGCTTCCCCCGTCAGGGTCGCGTAGATCACCAATGACACTTTCCAAGAAGCCGCGGGATAACAATCATGGATCGCACTACCTAGGGACCGCCCGACTGCCAGGACGCACCTTGGGCTCACTCTTCGTGTCCCCGTTACACCCCCTTTAGCACCAGTCTACCAACCCGAGTTTATCCTGGCTCGAAATAGTGTCACTAGCTTCGCGGTCGAAAGGTACTTTATTCGGCCAGCTAAATGTGAGGCATGCGTTCAACATGACAAGAGGGACGAGCAACGATCGGTCCTTAATCGACACAGACGGAATCACTATAGTCCAAAACCCTATAAGACTCCGCCCGGTCTTCCTTTATCTACCAACACTTGGTTACTTTCCATGATCACAAATACGGCTAACCATAACCAGGTATTCACCTATAGCTCGCAGGTGACAGGAAATCACCCGATTTCTACCGATCTAAGCATGGCTAAGCAATTTACCCGATCCTGACCTAACAAGGTAAAAGGTAGTCCGGTGGACAAGGATAGTAATGCAACAACGGTTTCACTCAACTCCTATAACCTAATGCAATAGTATATATAACTATAACTCATGTAATAAGGAATTGCTTTTATAAAGTAGAAGACTTAGAATGCTCCGGGGCTTGCCTCTTTCGAACGAGTTAGGGTGGTGGTCGACGCACTCTGGCAACTCCTCGCCTGGCTCTTCTTCCTCGGGCACCTCCTGTGCTTGGGGCTCTTGCTGGTCGGTCCAAGCTTGCTCCTCCGGTACTGCTACCTGCGACTCCTCCTGCGATCATGTATGATGCAAGTGCATAAGTAAACATGCGAATGATGCATCGGATTATGGTGGAATGCTTTGATGACATGACATGCAGATGAGCACATGGAATGAACAGTTTGGATATAACTACATCTTCTACAAGATAGTCCACGTCATCCAAGAACATGTACCCTAAAACATGCATCTTGTTATTCTACTAATTAACACATAACTTACACATACAAGTGATCCTAAATTACCAAATCTTACCAACCTACTCATCCACAACATCATCAAGGCATATTGATGCTTCAAAGATACACCAAACATATTTTATTACCCTTAATTTCTCATAAAGAATAATCTTTTATTCCCTATTTATCTAGGGTTACACAGCAACACCTACTTCTGGTGTAGATAAAAATCTACAAAAATTACAGTAGCTTACTCTTACCCTAACTAACCTACTACTAAATTTTCATGAGAATTGAATATGTAAAACTGCCTGTATAAAATAAACAAGTTATAGCATAAATATGAGCATGAAATTATTTTGTACTAGAAAAAGTATCAAACAACAGATTTCACATTTTTCCTATGTTACTTATAGTAAACTAACATACTACAAAAAATATCACATGTATGTTCTATACAAATTTAGTGCTATACTAAAAATAACAAAGATTATCAATTAAAAGCATTTGAACTACACTTCAAAATTTTCTCACAGAACATGCTTCACAAGTATTTTTCCTAGAAAGTACATCACTAAGAAAGATTAATGCAACAAGAATCACATTTTTCTCTTTATTATTTTATTTACTACACATTTTCTAATATATCAGCATTTATAGCAATTAAATAAATTTGCACAGCAAAGTGTTACAAAATTAACATGAAATATTTTTAAACTGTAGATCTATTCAAGAGGAACATTTCAAACTTTGTTTCATAATTTTTGGAGCTAAAAAGAGTGCACAACCATTTTCTAAAGTATTTTCTTTTCCCAAAACAAAATAGAAATTCAAAAACAAATCTGGAATCGTTTAACGGGCCGGCCCAGTCGGCAATACCGGCCCACGACCGATATCAGCTGGAGCGCCGCGCGGGAAAAAGCAAGGGGCGGCCCAGCGTGGCGGCTCGGCCCAAGGCCGCTGGCCCAGCGAGCAAGGAGGGGGGGAAGACGCGGGGCGCGGCCACGGATGCCGGTGCCCCCGACGTCGTGGGAGAACGGCGTTCGCCGTCGGCCAACGGCCGACCTCCGGCTCTGGGCGGCTACCACGAGCGTGCACGGCTTCCGCGAAAGGATGGCGAGCATGACCGTGCGAAGCAAGGGAAGAAGGAGGGAGCGAGGGTGCCGGTGGCGGAGTTCGAGCCCGGCGGCCGGCTACGGTGGCGCGTGCGGGAAAAGGAGCGATTGGGCCTCACCGTCGTCGAGCAAGAGACACCGAGCCCTGTTCGGAGAAGAGGAGAAGGTGGCGGAGCCGGTGGCGAGACGAATCGGGAGGTGGTGCGGCCGTTGAGCGGGAACGGCGGCGGTTCGCCACGGGCGGAGCTGCGGCGGCGCGAGGAGGCGAGAGCGGCGGTTGCTACTGCTCGCGCGAGGCCGAGCGAGGCGAAGTGGAGGAAGCGGGCTGAGGGAGAAGCGGATGCGGCTTCGAGGCGCGTGGCGCGGCCGGTGGGACCCACGGCTCGCCACCCGTACGCCGGAGGCGGCGAGCGGCGGCCACGCGGTGGGCGAGCCCTGACGCGGCGTCGCGCGGGGGGAGAAGGCGGGGGCGAGCGGGCCAGGCCAGCATCCGTTCGCGGGCCGAAAGGGAGGCCGCGGCCCACTAAAACGAAAACCGACTTTTCTTTTATAAAAATATTTTCAGATTTCCTTATTTGTTTCAGATTTGAATTTGAAGATGAAAAAGAGGTTTCCATGTGGCAGAACCGCCTAATTTAATGTCATCCCAAGAGTACTTATCTTCCATTAGACACTAAGTACCCAAGAGAGAGCACTAAACTCTGCGATTCCGTCGAGCACACCCAACGGGAGAACTCGAAAGTCCACATTTTACCTCAGGATCATAAATGAGAGATAAAGCTTATAACAACTTTACCATTTCATATATCACTTTTAGTACAACATCAGAGTAATTCATTATTTGATTATAATAGCGGAATATAAAATATTATCAAAGTTCAGCGGAAATGAAACCATTTGATGATGAGTTAAAATTATCATGATGAACATTTATATACAGCAAATGATAACAGGTGGTAAATCTTTCCCTTGTGAAACATTTTTGGTGAGAGTTATAAATCAACCCTACATCCGCAACGTAAAGGAAATCCCCACTGAGCCCACCAGGAGGTTTCCACACACAACTGTCAGCTTCAAACACCTGTTACCTGCAACAGGGTAGAACAAACCCTGAGTACTCAATTGTACTCCGCAAGACTTACCCGTCAGAAGAAAAGACTCCAAGGGTATGCAAGGCTATCTGGCTTGTGGGTTATTGCAACTGCAGGAAGCATTACTAAAGGTGCATCCTTATATTTACTTTTTATTAGCAGTTATCAGTAGTGTATTAACCAACCATTCTAGGTAAGCACCTGTTCTACTTTCAAGCAAAGGTTGAGCCATCAGAACCAATTTTTCCATCTTTCGTCTTTCATCTTTCATTTCTTACTACGGTGCTAGAGTGCAGTCAAGTCGTACCGTCACGTAGAAACGGCGATTCGCGAATCAATGTGCCCAGCTGGGTACCCCGAAAAAACACACGCCTCGCTTGTACCCCAGGCACAAGCAAGACCAACCCGTTCCCCTCCTGTCACAGGTTTCCAGGTCCCCGTCCAAACTTGGACTCCTAGCTCCCGTACTTGAGGCCCGGCCTCAATACGGTGCTAAGACCTCCACCTATCCCCGCCTCCAATCAGTCGGTCCGGAAAGAGCCGGAGCCCATGACAAGAGAGTAACAAGTCTTCCTAGCCCCCATCCGCTAGTATATGCTCGGGATAATAAATCTGTGACTTGACCGGGGATCCAGTGCAACGAACGGTCCTTAATCGACACGGACAGGGAAAAAGTGCAACCAAGCTATGCCCCGTGGCCGCGGGACATAACCTGTTACACCCACCAATACCCATACCATATCCCTGCCCGGTCACCATTTCCTTTTCCATCATTTCATCATTAGGGTAATAATAATAATAATAACCACCTATTGTGAGTAACGACAGGTTACTCACGCTACCGATAAACCTAAGCAAAACAGCTACACGATCCTGTACTAGTAAGACTCATGGGTAGATATATATATATGCATGTGGATATCATAAAACTCCTGCAACGTAAATGCACAACCTATATATATATATATATATAATAATTTGTAAAATAAGGGTTATGCACCGGGGCTTGCCTGGATGGGAATTAAGATATAACCAAAAGTTAGCATTCCATCACGGCGACACGGTCATCAGGACACCATCTTTTCCGCTGCTCCAAAAGACTTCACGCTCCGTCATTGTTCCTATTATAATATTCGGAGATGCGACATAGAAATGTAAATAATCGACGGCAATCGCAACCTCGTATCATACGATTTCGTCTCTCAAGCTAACGAGCTAACCTTATGGCTAACGAACTAGGTTTCGTATCTATGTTATCGACTTAAGCGTTATTTCCCAACAACCCAGGGTGTTGCTCTTTTCGTTTCGTCGATTTAATATATATACAAACTAGGGTTTATTAGCTACCTAACAAAACTAATTATTTTGGAGCTACAAAAATTACAGTGGACAACTAACATTATGGTTAGCTTACTATAAAATTTTCAGCGTTAATACTATCACTGATTATTCATAACAATTCTTACAAGTTCATGTTTGATAATATTAAACGCCTCGAATTAATTAGAGCAAGCCTAAAAATAGTAGAAATCTACATGAACCAATTACACCTTTATCTAGATCATGATTTTAGGAAACTAACAAAATTGGTTTCACCATTTTTGGACTCCTATACATTTAGATATTAAATTTACAAGTTCCTAGCAACAAAGAAAAAGGAAAAACAATTGAAAGATATACTTTTAAAGCAACGGGCCGGCGCCCACTATTTGGCCTAGCACCCGGATGCGGCCCACGCGGGACGGGTCAGGCGACAGCAGGCCGGCCCAACTGGCCCACAGCGCGCGCGAGGTCGCTCTTTTTGCAGAAGAGCCCCTGAACAAAAGGGCTATTACGCGGAGCCTCAGGTCCCTATTGCACCAGAGACACTTTATGCACGAAGCGCCCCCAACAATCTTTTCTTCTCCCTGAGCCGGTCCCCGACGCCCCCGTGCCCGCCGGCGCGGCTCCGGCCGGCATCGGACGGTCCCGCCGGCCATCTGGGGCCCACTATGCCCCTGCTAAACGGTCGACCACCACCTACAACCCAAACGGTGACGCTAGGTGACCACAGGGGACTGAGCTACGCACGCACGCGAGCTGTAGCGGCGAGCGGCCATTCACCATGGTGGCGAGGCCGTTCCGGCGAGTCTAGGCGGCCCGAGAGCGGTAGGGATGGCGCACGAGTATCCATGACTTACCCGGATGCCAGCAGTGCCGATGGTCGAGGTGGAGAACTGCCGAGGTGACCTGACCACGCGCGCCCGCACCATGCGGCGGCGCTCTGTGATGACACGGTCGTGTCACCGGCGGCAGGGTAGCGGCAGGAGCTCGACTAAGGTGCGCGGGAGGAAGAGGGGTTCAAGGCGAGTCTACTGGTGCATCCAATTCGACTCGAGATGGTCGAAGGAAGCGCTGCCCTTGGTAATGGCATGGCTCGGCTTTATCGACACTGAGAGTGAAGAGCTCCAAAATTGCGGCTTGTCCGGGCACGGTTCTAGGCGGAGTGGGGTTGGTTGTCTAACACACTTAATGGCGAAGGCGTGGAGGTGAAAACTTGCCTTGAATTGGTCTCCTTGCCGTAAGCGATGGTGCGGCCCGTCGGCCACGGTGACAGGGAAGAAAAACCAAGACGGAAAGGTGAGGACGGCTCGGTCAGTCTTCGCCCTGGCGGAACGTGGTAAAGGGATAGCGTGGCGTGACCGCTGGGTAGAGCCACGTCAAGACGAGGCAGCCATGTGAGCACAGGGGAGGGCAGCGGGGCCAGCGGTGGCCACTCAACGCGCGCGCGAGCAGCAGCGGCTCCGCGTGGCTGGCAGCAGGTGCCGCGGCCAGAGTGGCCAAGGCGCGACCACGCCACGGTCAGACCAAGACGGCCTCGGCCGGCCAACGCACGGTGGTGCGCGTGCACGGGGTGCGGCTCGGCCAGGCAACGCCGAGTAAAATGACGTGGTGACCGCGCACACCTCGGCCGAACGACCGACAACGTGCTATGCACGGATTTTAAAGCGTGTACCAACACTTACCCGTCTTGGTTGAGGTTAAACCAACTCCTCTGCCCTCAAGATGGCCCTAACAGCTTCCCAAAGAAACAAATAGCACGTCAAAAGGACAACCAGAGAGGGAGATGGAGTGATGCCAAAACGGGTTCGTCGTGCTGACGCTGGCTCACGAACAGAGCATCGACCACAAGGTTACAGCTCGTTCTAAGGAACTTCCGGCCATTTTTGGAGTAACCACTCAACATCACTCCACCCTACGAACTACACCGTGCTAAAGTACTCGCAAAGGTGCAATTATCGGTGCAAAAACATAGATCTAGTGTTTACGAATTTTAATCAAAATTTAAATGCCAAAGCGACATTACCATTAGGTTTTCAGACTTGGTCATTATAGTTCTAGGAGCTGGAACCCATTTCCAAATCAATTCTTGAGCTACCAGTTATGCTATTGATCACTTATTTATCGGAACAAAAGTTGCGTTTTCATCTACTAGACTTGCGCTTCAAATTTTATTAAGTACTACATTCAATTGATGTTTTATTTTTATTTATAGAAATTCGCTTATCATTTTATGTGCGTTTGAAATTTTAAAACCCACGGAATTTGTTTTGTTAATTTCTTTTAGACCTTAATCGCATGCTAAGTACGCTAGTAACACCAGAGGTGTTACATCCTTCCCCCCTTAAAAAGGATCTCGTCCCGAGATCCGGAACAAGAAACAAAAGAGGGAAGCACGATTACATTTCACAGATCTGAGCTTACATGAGAGGTTACACGACTTCAAACGCTAAACCACTCTGGAATCTAGAGATAGCACGGCTAAGAACAACTCTAATACAACTCACAACCTCTCTAGAAACCGACGAAGACGGGGACAGTGGAAGAGCAATAGGAAAACGATTATCCAGAACATGGCGTATGCCCAACAAAGCCAGAAATTGGAGATTGGTACAAAGATCATCGTTAACTCTAAACCTAAACTAACCAGGGATGAACTTGAACTTCTCCAACAGAAACTAGATCCTTTCTTCTCCAGTTACACCATTGCCTCTGACTAGGAACCCTAGATCTGCGAGCAACGGCTGGATCTCGTAGCTCAGCCTCCAACCACTTCTTCCCGACGGCTTCCTGAGCTTCTTCTACCTGAGCGCTGACGGAGGAAGTTGATACTATGAGCTCTACTCTAGATCTGGGGGTTGAATGGAGGAGGAGCAAGCAAGGTGGCATTATAAAAGCTTGGTGGACGGAGGTGGTGATGCAGTGCACCGGAAGCGGAGGAGATGGGAATCACTGGGGGGGTCACAAGGTGGGGAGAGCGTCGGCCATAGTGCGCTCCCTGTGCGAGCTTGAGTGGGGCAAAGGAGAAAGGAGGGGATGGGGTTCGCTCGACCAGGCGGCGTGCGAGCAACGGGGCCCCAAAGGAAAAGAAAGAGAGGGGGGTCCGGTACGGGAACAAGAGCGAAAACCGAGAGCCGACACGGGTGCCGGGATCAGAGGGGCGTACTGTGCGACAAGACGAGGCGAGTGCGGCACAACGCCGCGGTCGCACGGGAGCGACACACGCGGTCCCACCACCGACGGCGTCCGCAGGGCACACAGTGACAGCGACCCGGCATGCGTAGCATTGTCAAACCGGTCACAGGAACGACGTCGAGTCGGGCAATTCAACTTCTCTGACCTACGTGCGGCTAACCTTCCTGTTGTTTTTCTCTTTCTTCTTTTCCTTTCTTCAAAAACCTTGTTACTTTGACAGAGCACAATTCCATCAACCCGTTGTGGATTTCCCGTTTGAACACAAGAATATTTTTACCAAGAGAATTTTTATAGCAAGAGCGATACCGCGGTGTAACTCGGTAAAAGCACTTGGTCAACAACCTCGATACCAGCGCGCGCCGAGCAGCGTCACCAGGTGGCAGCTGTTCCACAGGTGGCCCTCGGTTCCGTCGCGGCACCATAAGCTATTAACTAAGTAACTATTACCAACTTACTCGCAGTAAAAACAACGGGGTCATAGACCACAGAATCAGAGGAGTAAGGGAAAAATTCAGGCAACACGGGTTCCTTTCAAAATAAGGAACAAGTAAGTAAATCCCAAGGCGGATTTAAATCAAGGGAATTCAAGTGTTCTACTGGGACATCCACAATTAGTGATACAGTGTCCTCTGTTTTCCAATCACGGCCGATCTGTTGCATCAGAACAGTTGTTCCCCTTGTAACCTGCTTATTGTCGTCTCAAGAACCCTAAGCAAATCGAACGAGGTCTAAGGAAAAACGACGTAACAAACACAACCGATAAAGCAAACACTCATTACCAACGGCCTTACACGGGTGCAACATACAGACATTCACTCTCCCACACTCGACACAGCGCTCGAACGTACAACCAGGCGGCCTTAACAACTACGGATGCGGTACAACGGAAAGATTACAACACTAGGGAACAACGATGAAAAGCACTACTAGCAACGATTACATCTCCCCTAGGACAACTAATCTACTTCGTCGGCCCAAACGGCTTCCTTCCTGGGCTCCTGGGGTTCTTCTGCTGCACTAGGTTGTGGATCTGCTCCTTCTTGTGGTGGTGGCTGGGTGAGGGGAAACAATGACTCTACTTCCGAGGCTTCCGTGGGTGGAGGTGCTGCAAAACCAGTTCTCCTTCGCTCCAGCGGATGGACAGGGATCCCCTCCAGGATTAAGGGTTCCTGCCTTTCCGTGGCGAGCGTCCTACGCTTGGCCCTTGTGGCAAGATAGGCGTCCTCCAGCTCCTGGGCATGACGGTCTTGGTCCACCTTGACGGCCTCCGCCATGGCAGCCTCTCGACTCTCAGCGGCTGCTAGATTGGCATGAGCTTCAGCAAGCTGCACTTCGAGCATCCTAGAGAAGATCTCGGCTTCCTCAGCTCGGTGGAGGCACTCCCTTAGCTCCGAGGCCTGCCGGTCATACTGCTCATCCAGGGCAAGCAAGTACGAGGTCAGGTGCACCAAGGTCGGGTTGTCCTCTTGCACGTCTAGACCATGCAAAGCCTCCATGCAAGCCCTCCATACCCGCCGATTCTTATCCCAAGGGGGAAAGAACCGCATGGGGGTACGAGCAATGGGCCCTTCAAAGATCTGACAGAGATGTTGCAAGGCTTTGCGGGCCACAACCTGGTAGGTGTCGCCGAAGCGAAACCCGGTTGCAGTCACATTCCAGGCTTCCGTGAGGTCGGGGAACTCCTCACTCTTGCCAATGTAGACGGTGACCTTACACCGCTCAGTGCCACGCTTCATGTACTCACGGCCCTCATACTCGGGACGCTCCCGAACGCCGAGTTTTTGCAGGGTGGCATACAGGATTTTGGGAAAACCCTCGGTGTTCAAGCAGTAGCTGCTAACCCAGACTCCTGCCATCCTAGGTGGGTGGTGGTTGCAAGGAAGGCTTGAGGAGAAGCTTGCTCAAGAGAAAAGGGCTAAGCGAGCTGGAATGCACTGGGTGGTGACACCAAGTGGCTGGGCTTGCCCCCTTAAAAAGGCAGAGCAGCCAGTGGTCCTGGCGCAGGCCACCCTCGAGCCCTGCACGAGGATCAGTAAAGTAAAATAGCAGGATTTTTACGCACACGAGGCGAGCGGTGTTCGAGGCCATAAAGACTAGCATGGTTGCAGGGCAGAGGTCCGACAAGGGCGCAGAAGGAGTGCCGAAAACGTAAGCCCCGACAGCCGTGAAGCACGAGTGAACGCGAAACATGAAGCCACTGTACAACAGTAACTCCGGGACAGGGACGCGTGGTACCTAGAAACAGGGCACCTGCAAGTAGGACTCGCACGATGACTATAGCAAAACAGCACGTCTGACTTTAGGACCGCATGCTACACACCAGTTAGCTTACCGGACGAAAGCCTACTTAAACTTATTCCGGAGACTTAACTATAGTAATAGGGCTACTTATATAACTTCGTATGCAAACGTCCTAACTTTTTGCAAAAAGGTGTTGTCAAATTTTAATTTAGAAAAGGGTTTTGAAGCTTTATTTCCCCATTTATGCTCTGATACCACCTGTGGCAGAACCGCCTAATTTAATGTCATCCCAAGAGTACTTATCTTCCATTAGACACTAAGTACCCAAGAGAGAGCACTAAACTCTGCGATTCCGTCGAGCACACCCAACGGGAGAACTCGAAAGTCCACATTTTACCTCAGGATCATAAATGAGAGATAAAGCTTATAACAACTTTACCATTTCATATATCACTTTTAGTACAACATCAGAGTAATTCATTATTTGATTATAATAGCGGAATATAAAATATTATCAAAGTTCAGCGGAAATGAAACCATTTGATGATGAGTTAAAATTATCATGATGAACATTTATATACAGCAAATGATAACAGGTGGTAAATCTTTCCCTTGTGAAACATTTTTGGTGAGAGTTATAAATCAACCCTACATCCGCAACGTAAAGGAAATCCCCACTGAGCCCACCAGGAGGTTTCCACACACAACTGTCAGCTTCAAACACCTGTTACCTGCAACAGGGTAGAACAAACCCTGAGTACTCAATTGTACTCCGCAAGACTTACCCGTCAGAAGAAAAGACTCCAAGGGTATGCAAGGCTATCTGGCTTGTGGGTTATTGCAACTGCAGGAAGCATTACTAAAGGTGCATCCTTATATTTACTTTTTATTAGCAGTTATCAGTAGTGTATTAACCAACCATTCTAGGTAAGCACCTGTTCTACTTTCAAGCAAAGGTTGAGCCATCAGAACCAATTTTTCCATCTTTCGTCTTTCATCTTTCATTTCTTACTACGGTGCTAGAGTGCAGTCAAGTCGTACCGTCACGTAGAAACGGCGATTCGCGAATCAATGTGCCCAGCTGGGTACCCCGAAAAAACACACGCCTCGCTTGTACCCCAGGCACAAGCAAGACCAACCCGTTCCCCTCCTGTCACAGGTTTCCAGGTCCCCGTCCAAACTTGGACTCCTAGCTCCCGTACTTGAGGCCCGGCCTCAATACGGTGCTAAGACCTCCACCTATCCCCGCCTCCAATCAGTCGGTCCGGAAAGAGCCGGAGCCCATGACAAGAGAGTAACAAGTCTTCCTAGCCCCCATCCGCTAGTATATGCTCGGGATAATAAATCTGTGACTTGACCGGGGATCCAGTGCAACGAACGGTCCTTAATCGACACGGACAGGGAAAAAGTGCAACCAAGCTATGCCCCGTGGCCGCGGGACATAACCTGTTACACCCACCAATACCCATACCATATCCCTGCCCGGTCACCATTTCCTTTTCCATCATTTCATCATTAGGGTAATAATAATAATAATAACCACCTATTGTGAGTAACGACAGGTTACTCACGCTACCGATAAACCTAAGCAAAACAGCTACACGATCCTGTACTAGTAAGACTCATGGGTAGATATATATATATGCATGTGGATATCATAAAACTCCTGCAACGTAAATGCACAACCTATATATATATATATATATAATAATTTGTAAAATAAGGGTTATGCACCGGGGCTTGCCTGGATGGGAATTAAGATATAACCAAAAGTTAGCATTCCATCACGGCGACACGGTCATCAGGACACCATCTTTTCCGCTGCTCCAAAAGACTTCACGCTCCGTCATTGTTCCTATTATAATATTCGGAGATGCGACATAGAAATGTAAATAATCGACGGCAATCGCAACCTCGTATCATACGATTTCGTCTCTCAAGCTAACGAGCTAACCTTATGGCTAACGAACTAGGTTTCGTATCTATGTTATCGACTTAAGCGTTATTTCCCAACAACCCAGGGTGTTGCTCTTTTCGTTTCGTCGATTTAATATATATACAAACTAGGGTTTATTAGCTACCTAACAAAACTAATTATTTTGGAGCTACAAAAATTACAGTGGACAACTAACATTATGGTTAGCTTACTATAAAATTTTCAGCGTTAATACTATCACTGATTATTCATAACAATTCTTACAAGTTCATGTTTGATAATATTAAACGCCTCGAATTAATTAGAGCAAGCCTAAAAATAGTAGAAATCTACATGAACCAATTACACCTTTATCTAGATCATGATTTTAGGAAACTAACAAAATTGGTTTCACCATTTTTGGACTCCTATACATTTAGATATTAAATTTACAAGTTCCTAGCAACAAAGAAAAAGGAAAAACAATTGAAAGATATACTTTTAAAGCAACGGGCCGGCGCCCACTATTTGGCCTAGCACCCGGATGCGGCCCACGCGGGACGGGTCAGGCGACAGCAGGCCGGCCCAACTGGCCCACAGCGCGCGCGAGGTCGCTCTTTTTGCAGAAGAGCCCCTGAACAAAAGGGCTATTACGCGGAGCCTCAGGTCCCTATTGCACCAGAGACACTTTATGCACGAAGCGCCCCCAACAATCTTTTCTTCTCCCTGAGCCGGTCCCCGACGCCCCCGTGCCCGCCGGCGCGGCTCCGGCCGGCATCGGACGGTCCCGCCGGCCATCTGGGGCCCACTATGCCCCTGCTAAACGGTCGACCACCACCTACAACCCAAACGGTGACGCTAGGTGACCACAGGGGACTGAGCTACGCACGCACGCGAGCTGTAGCGGCGAGCGGCCATTCACCATGGTGGCGAGGCCGTTCCGGCGAGTCTAGGCGGCCCGAGAGCGGTAGGGATGGCGCACGAGTATCCATGACTTACCCGGATGCCAGCAGTGCCGATGGTCGAGGTGGAGAACTGCCGAGGTGACCTGACCACGCGCGCCCGCACCATGCGGCGGCGCTCTGTGATGACACGGTCGTGTCACCGGCGGCAGGGTAGCGGCAGGAGCTCGACTAAGGTGCGCGGGAGGAAGAGGGGTTCAAGGCGAGTCTACTGGTGCATCCAATTCGACTCGAGATGGTCGAAGGAAGCGCTGCCCTTGGTAATGGCATGGCTCGGCTTTATCGACACTGAGAGTGAAGAGCTCCAAAATTGCGGCTTGTCCGGGCACGGTTCTAGGCGGAGTGGGGTTGGTTGTCTAACACACTTAATGGCGAAGGCGTGGAGGTGAAAACTTGCCTTGAATTGGTCTCCTTGCCGTAAGCGATGGTGCGGCCCGTCGGCCACGGTGACAGGGAAGAAAAACCAAGACGGAAAGGTGAGGACGGCTCGGTCAGTCTTCGCCCTGGCGGAACGTGGTAAAGGGATAGCGTGGCGTGACCGCTGGGTAGAGCCACGTCAAGACGAGGCAGCCATGTGAGCACAGGGGAGGGCAGCGGGGCCAGCGGTGGCCACTCAACGCGCGCGCGAGCAGCAGCGGCTCCGCGTGGCTGGCAGCAGGTGCCGCGGCCAGAGTGGCCAAGGCGCGACCACGCCACGGTCAGACCAAGACGGCCTCGGCCGGCCAACGCACGGTGGTGCGCGTGCACGGGGTGCGGCTCGGCCAGGCAACGCCGAGTAAAATGACGTGGTGACCGCGCACACCTCGGCCGAACGACCGACAACGTGCTATGCACGGATTTTAAAGCGTGTACCAACACTTACCCGTCTTGGTTGAGGTTAAACCAACTCCTCTGCCCTCAAGATGGCCCTAACAGCTTCCCAAAGAAACAAATAGCACGTCAAAAGGACAACCAGAGAGGGAGATGGAGTGATGCCAAAACGGGTTCGTCGTGCTGACGCTGGCTCACGAACAGAGCATCGACCACAAGGTTACAGCTCGTTCTAAGGAACTTCCGGCCATTTTTGGAGTAACCACTCAACATCACTCCACCCTACGAACTACACCGTGCTAAAGTACTCGCAAAGGTGCAATTATCGGTGCAAAAACATAGATCTAGTGTTTACGAATTTTAATCAAAATTTAAATGCCAAAGCGACATTACCATTAGGTTTTCAGACTTGGTCATTATAGTTCTAGGAGCTGGAACCCATTTCCAAATCAATTCTTGAGCTACCAGTTATGCTATTGATCACTTATTTATCGGAACAAAAGTTGCGTTTTCATCTACTAGACTTGCGCTTCAAATTTTATTAAGTACTACATTCAATTGATGTTTTATTTTTATTTATAGAAATTCGCTTATCATTTTATGTGCGTTTGAAATTTTAAAACCCACGGAATTTGTTTTGTTAATTTCTTTTAGACCTTAATCGCATGCTAAGTACGCTAGTAACACCAGAGGTGTTACATTCCAGAACTTTTGCCCAAAATAAAAGTTGTTCAAAATTTTATTCTCTACAACTTTCATGTAGGACATTTTTCAAAATTCTCAATAGATTTTGAATTTGGGATTTAAAGCTAAATTGTTAAACAAAAATTTATTTGTTTAGAATATTTTTAAAGCAAAAATTTGAGGAAAATTTGAATTGAAGAATTGCTCCAAAAATCATGTTAATTTATTCTAGATTATTTAAAATTGCTATTACCCAAGAGTATACCACCTTTTTGCACTTACATTCCAAGTTAGGGTTCTAAATAGTTGTTTTTCAAGTTTAAATTTAAAAAGGGTTATATTTCATGCAATGATAGTCATGAAATGATGTTGAATGCTTGATGCTTTGAAATGCTAATGCATGCTTAACACCTAGGGGTGCTACAGTGCTCAGCTCAGGAGGATGTACGAGAGTCAAAATATCCAAGAGAGCTCCCCCAAGGCTGGCCAACAAGTATTTATAACCAGCCCAAAGAATAGAGTCGTGAGGGAAAAGTTACTGCTGCTGTGGTGCAGACTAGACGCGCCGGTCGATCTGACCGGATGCGGACACAACGTCCGGTCGCGTCTCACACCACTGCCCGATGTTCGCCACGTGTCAAGTTTTAAAACTCGTTCGTTCAATCGTAACGGTCACTTAAACGAAGTCACATGCGCAGATAAGTAACCGGACGCGCCGCTTGGTTTGATCAGACGCGCCCTAGCGTCCGGTCGCCATATGCTTGTGCTGCTGAGAGGCCTGACCGGACGCGCCGCTTGTACTGACCGGACGCCACAGTACCAGCATTCGGTCAATTCCAGTAAGCACCCACTCGCGACCTGACGCGTCCGGTCGATCGTGACCTAGCGCACCACCGCGTCCGATCGACCTCGCGTGCTTCACAACTTCTCTGGAGCTTGACCGGACACGCCGGTCCCGTGATCGACCGGACGCACTGGTGCGCGCCCTGCCTCTGCATGCGGGATGAACTGATTGGACGCGACCCTAGTGTTCGGTCGGCTCGACCACCGCGTCCGGTCGCTCAGAAAATAGCGTTTCCACTTCTCGAAAAGCACCGAATCTCGCCGAGCCTCGGCGGGAGGGAAAGAGGGCCCCAAACCCATCTATACCGCTCAAACTCCACCGCCTTCGCAAATGTGCTAACATCACCAAGTGTACATTACCATGTGCATGTGTATTAGCATTTTCACAATCATTTTCGAGGCGTTAAGTTAGCTCACCACTAGATCTAAATGCATATGCAAATGAATCTTCATCTAGTAGCACTTAAGTGATCAATAGCCCTAAAAATTCCCCTCTTTATAGTACGACTATCGATCCTAAGTGTGATCACACCCTCTATGGTGTCTTGATCACCAAAAGCAAATCTTATTGATACCTTTGTCTTGAGCTCTATAGGGTTGCATTCCATCTCCTCTTCTTCTCCAAGTATGGCACCAAGTCATCATGATCAACATGCATCTTGCCATCACTTAGGAGTGTACCCATCACCTTTTGCTATCAACACTCAAGCACATGTGATTAGTACTTATGTTTCATCAATTATTCAAAACCAAACTAGGGACTTTTACGTGTCCGGTCACGGCTTTGACTGCGCACTGACTAACTTTGCAACCGTTGAAGATCAACGCGCTATATTTGAACGAGGACACGTGGCGCCCATCCGTGGGCTTGGCGCGCAACGATTGGACGTTGAGGTTGCATTCGGTCAACCTGACCGGCGTGTCCGGTCGCCCCGAGGCAGGCATATTGTTGAGCCTAACGGCTATATTCTTTGGGGGCGCTTATAAATAGTTGGTGGCCAGCTCTTGGGGACTCCTCTTGGCATTTTTTATCATCTTGACATCCTCTTGAGCTGAGCATACTTCCTCCCACTCATCTCCCTTGCTTGGTTGCTAATCCAAAACGAGATTGAGTGATTTCAAGTGTATTTGCTTGAATGATTGCATCTAGTGGTACTTGAGGATCGTTTGAGCTGCGGGATTCTTCTTACTCTTGGTGGTTGCCGCCACCTAGACGGCCTGGAGCAGCAGAGGAGTTGTGGCAAGAGTTGGATTGTTCTTGGCCACCTCTCAGTGATTGTGAGGGGTTCTTGTGCCTTTCCCGGCGGAGCGCCAAAGGCAACTCTAGTGGATTGCGCGTGTCATTGAGCTACCTCACTTGTGTGTAGGTTCTTGCGGTGCTTACGGGTTAGACGAGGTTCATGCTACACCTCTTAGCCGCCAAACCACCAAGTGTTGGTTGACACAACGGGGACATAGCGTGCCGGCAAGCACGTGAACCTCGGAAGAAAAATATTTGTGTCTCTTACCATTTGGTATTCTCCCGGTTTATTGATTGATTATCATCTTGGTGATTGGTTCATCCCCTATGTGGCGGTATAACAATCTTGACTTCTCCATTATTTTTCCACAAACTAGTTGTAGCGAGCTCTTTAGTGTAGCTAGTTTTGAGAGCTTGCTTTGTAACCTAAGTTCTTCTAGTGGAGCTCTTTAGTATAGTAAGTTTGAGAGCTCTTAGTGAGTAGCGACTCAACTCTTCTGTGTGCTTAGTGATTATAGTAACTAGAATTGTTTGGATAGGTGGCTTGCAACCATTGTAGAGCTAGAGCAAAATTGCATTACGCCGTTTGTCTTACTAATCAAATTGCTCTAGTGATCTTGTAGATTTTTATTAGGCTATTCACCCCCCTCTAGCCATATTAGGACCTTTCAACAACCTCATCACCAATGTCGTCGACTCTTCCTCATTGACCATGTCTACTTCGACAACAACAGGATGAATATGCACCTTCTTCTACCCCCATCTATTATGTGTTTTGCACACCGCAATAGTTGTCGGGGCCTCTCTATTGGAACCTTATGCACTGAGTATGGTTGAAGCCCTTTACATAGTACATACAGTGTTGGTAACACTATTTACTACCTTCGCACTCCATGATTCCGTGGGCCTGGCAAACTCGGCGCATACTTCGTCCATGGTGGCTTGACCGCATCATCCTTAGCATCAGCCTTCTCCCTCAACAACTGTTCTGACATGTCAAATCTTCGCATAAGGCACCTTCTCCTTTGCGCCATTGTCCTCATGATGCCTCACGATGCCCCCATGACGTCATGTGCGGCAACCTCGATTTCAGCAACCTTGATAGATCCATCTACTATACCTATCCTACACATGGCATCCTCAAACACGACTACTTGCCCTCATGCTCAACCACCTTGATATCAGCACAAAGGGCTACCGCCTTGCTCGAGCAATCTCATTGCCTTGCACTCTAGCCACAGCGATCGTGACACATCGACCGCTAAGACTGTAGGAGGATATCAGTTCATCAGTTTACAACCTTTGACTTTTTCTCCAATCTCCTCATTTGTGTTGCTCTCGCTTTGCTTGCGGAGAGATGTTAGAGTACTACATATATACAATTGCTTTGGTAGAATATAGATAGAGTTTGGGTTTGTTCCCATATGACCCTAACTTAATCCCTTGTTATCTAGGCATCTAGCTAACACCTATCTCCTGACCTAGCTAATAGTAGGTAATAGATTGCGAAAAGACACTTTTGTTCTCACGTATCTCTATCCATTGTTCATCTATTGATAGCCTTTATTAAACGATTAAGTGCATTATATAGACAAAACCATAAATAGGTTCACCTTGCTTGGATTTAAAAAACATATAGGTAATAGGTAGCCAACTAATTGTTAGCTGGCTAATATTAGGTGCGAATTATTAGCTAGTGGATCCAAACAAAGAACTTAAATTATAGCAGAACTGTTTCTCGCTAGAGATGTTTTATGTTTTGACGAGGACTGAATCTATATCTCTTATAAAGCTAATCTCCACTATCTCAACATAAAAGCCATCCGCATCATCCCCCAAACCCCCACTAACTATCCACATGATCTCCACTAATGATCATGTCATTCCAGTGACTTTCAACATCTTAATAATGTAAGCTATCCATATCATTTCCACTTAATTTCATTCCAAATTCTTCGCAATTCCTGCATCAATGTGCTTGGTATCTTCTAGTAATCACAATGTCGCGAAGACGACACTTGCTTTGAGGGGCCCAGCTGGGAGTAGATCGGGTTGCAGCAAATCAAGTGCCCGAGAGTGTCCTGGATCTGTGGCTGTGGATCAACTTAACGCTGCACTTGTCTCTCATCACGCATCGAGACCATAAAAAAAGGTGACGACCCGATAGATCGACAGCGTGCTCGCTGGAAACTTTGTTCGCATCTACTGTATCGTCGATCGATCGATCTGCCGGGTTGCAACTAGACCCTTTTACACATTAACTCCGACGAGGATGGGATCGGGAGTCAATGACACCCACATCTTCTGGGGCTCGGTCGGTCGGAAACGATACACGCAACATGCATGCCGGTCAGTTTTTCGTTGCACGTTTCTTTTAGCAAAATTATAAGCTGGACTGCTGGAGATGACACGATCACTCGGTCAGACGCCAGCACGTAGTACTGCTCCTAGTATAGCTTAAGCACGGCAGTGTACTGTGTGCTCCTTTGACTGCTGAACCCTAGGCTACGCGGACTAGCTAGGGCAAATGCCTGAACCGCCGTATCACATTGTATAAAGCCTGGCAAGTGATACGATCCGATTTGTCCCGGCGTCTCGGACAGGGCTGTCACAGGCGTGCCGGTCGATCCTTGGACAGTACCAGGGGGCGGTGCAAAGTCGGCAGACGGCCGGTGATCAGCGGGGGACACGAATTCGTCGCAAGTGTTAGTTGTTTGTGTTCTTGGTGGATATGCGTGCCACCTCCGATCTCTCTGATCGGTTTTGGTTTCTCGGCGAATGATACTATGTGCTGGACGACGTGAGGAGATGAGATCGAATTTTATCACGTTGCGTCTGCATGGGAATCGAAGAAGCTACTAGCGTGTACGTGTTGAAATGATCGATTCGATTGATTTGGGTGTTTAGTCAAAGTAATCGCAAAATAGCCATAGATATAGCTAGCCTAGAGATCTAATAAGCTAGATATGCAAGGTGGCAATAATCTCTGCCTAAATTGTTGCACCTAACCCTAGCTAGTAAACTCCACCAACTCGGATCTGCCATCTAGCTCGAAGAAAGATGAAATGGACTCGAAGCAGCAGTAACATAATTGGGAATAGAAGAGAGAAGCGCACCCAGAGCATGCTGCATGCATGCATATCGAACCGTCGTGGCACGTCGTACTGTCATGCGTGATGGAGGACAATGCGATGTGGCGCGTGCTCTAGCGTGGACTTAGCGATGGAGACAGGCACACGGCCGGGTCGGGGGGCTGGCGACCAAACGGCCCTTAATCTTAGCGCGCGTGGCCTCCATACCGGGCGGTCCTCTCGCCGTCTCGCGCGCGTACGTCCGGCCGCAGGAAACGTACAGTACGTACGTACGTACCCGCCGGCGCCGGCCAACCGGCACCGCGGGCTTGATCTGTATGGTCCCGGAACATGTATGTGCCAATATGCGTGTCCGCGGTGGCAGCGCGCGGCGTGATGCACGGCGATCCCACCCTATGCCGCCGCCTCTCGCGCGCGCGTGCAACAACGCTGCAACCGGGGCCAGCGACACGGCCGGGCGACCGACAGTGGTACGAGCGGTGGTTGCGCGGTTGCGGGGCACGGGCCGTACGCGCTCACCATCAAACTAGCTTAGCGGCCGCCGCAGAGGTCGCGCGGCGGGGCGGCCGTGCCCGACCGGCGCCCGGGTGGGGCGTGCCGTCGTGTGCGTTCAATTCCCTCCTGGATTTAGGCGGGCGGCGGCCCGGACCGACGCTCGCTTGTGCTCCATCTCTCGGTGAAGATGGGAACGTGCAGCACGCGGCTTTGTCGGGCTGGTAATTAAGGTGATCGAGCTTAATTTCAGCCGGTTCGCTTGGGTTGATCTGACTCGCTAAAAGTAATGCTGGCTGATTTTTTTAGAGAAAAACATTACTGGCTAGCTGTCTGATTTGGCTGATAATCTAAAGTGAACAGGCTGGATGGTTATGTCGAGCATACGCCGCGGAAGTCGGAACCGATGGATCGTATGTCTGACACTTTCCAGCTAGAACCACGTATGGAGTGGTACAGTATTTGTACTACTTCGAGTAGTAGACTGCAGCTAGAACCACGTATGGAGTGGTACAGTATTTTTACTACGTCGAGTAGTAGACTGTATGTAGTGTGCTTTACTACTCCAAAACTTAGTCCTTTCGGTATCCTACTAACTTTATTATCTGAGTGTGCATGCAAATGCACAAATGATGATCCGCATTGTCCTCCTAGATGAGCTCCCTGGATGAACAGCGTGCATGCAAATGATGAGCTCTGGACGAGCCATGCATGTGTAGATCGGATGCCCGGCAGATCATGCGAGAGGTGCCAGTGGCGGCCCAGTGCAAATAGGGTGTGTTCGCTTAGCATGTAAACCCAAAATATTTCATATTTCATCCATCACATTGAATCTTTGGACGCATGCATGAAGCATTAAATATAGTTTGTTTGTAAATATCGAGACGAATCTTTTAAACCTAGTTAGTTTATGGTTGGACAAATTTAGCCAAATAACAACAAAAGGTACTACAGTAACTTTTCATCCACTTTTCGCCAACTGAACGCTCCCTAAACTTCAAGATGCGCATCGCCCGACAATTCGACACGTATGTACGGCAAACCCGGGCCAGTGGGCGCACCTGTGTGGGAGTCGGTTTCACTTTCACCGCTGTCAAAAAATACCCACAGTAGGTAGTACGAATGTAGCCAGAAAAGAACAGCGATACAACCATATCCTGTCGCCGACCAGTGACAACGTTGTGTTGTGAGGATGGAAAGGCCTGAACAGTGAAAGACGTCCGGCCGTCTCCATGCATGGACGCACATGCGGACTTTCAGCTCTCTCAGGTCATCACTCTTTTGACGGATGAGCTCCAAGCGTATGAGACAAAAGAGTTTTGTCACGAAAAAAAAAGTGAAATGACGAAGAGATAAGAGTTTCCAGCTTTTCTGTACATGCTGTCGTTGGTGTGTCCTACTGTCCTACTGCTGATATATGAAACGTCGTCTTGAGTCTTTTTTTTTCTTTCTCCTCGCATAAAAATGAGTTGTTTCTACTCTTCTTACTCTAATTAGATATCTGCTAGAATTCACGGTTTCATATATGCCTTATACATATGCGAGGAGTTTTTCACGTGCGAACGTATTTTGCTAACATAAAGTATAGTATATACATACGGCTTCGTATTTTGCAAACGTAAAGTATAGTACATGGAGACGAAATACATAAACGTAGAGCGTAGAACTGACGGCTCTAGACCTGTAGGCAGTCCTTGTACATTTCCATAGACTTTTTGGTTACTTCTGTAAATAACGGTTATATACACAGCCGTCCCCAACTGTTCACTAAAAGACAAATAGACAATGTGGTGTTAGGGCTGCGGCAGGAAACACACCCACCATAGGTATGTTTCACACCGAGACAACCTTCCTTTAATTTGAGAAGAATTGAGAGGACGCTAGCTGCTTTTCTCACCCCATGCAAGATTCCTGCCCGTATGCACTAGCAACAGCAGATTTCCGAGAGTTTATCTCTCGATCCTGCCTGTGTATTATTGTTGATCGTGTTTGTGACTCTATTATTACTTTATTAACATTTGAAACAGATCATAATGAACTGTCATGTCGGTAACCAGAAAAATTTTCTCCTCCAACCTTAAACGGAAACTCTAGCTAGTAGTAGTAGTGGCCACTGGGAAGGAACTTGCATGCGTGGTCAGGGCTAATTAAGCCGACGACAGATAGAGCCGGGCAGGCATGCCCTACACCGTAGAATCTTACGTACAACACGAGGAAAGCTGATCTATGAGCATGCATTTGGCCTTTTCCATTGCACAAAAGTTGAGTCCCAATGCAAGTACTGGTCGCTTCGCACTTTCACAGAGAAAAGGACCAAAGATTTCGACGCCGCGTACTTGAATTGGCAGATTGCACAACATGGAGTCAAAAGTCCTATCGTCGCAGCTATCTACAGTACCGCCGGGCGCGCGCGGCAGGACTGGTTTGGCAGCTAGCAGCCTACAGTAGCATGCATTCGTACACACCCCATGCCCATGCAGGACGTACTCCGTCTATCCAAGTGGCGTGGCGGGGGCCACATGCCGGCGCTTTACCGTGCCAGGAGGAGAGGCGCCGGGGGTTTCCAGCTGTGCTCAGCCAGACAGCCAATCAGCCGTCAGCTATAGGCAATGCAAGTACCGCGAGCGCGCAGCAGATGCCAGTCGGTCAGCGTGCCAGCGCGCAGTCGTCGTCGTCGTTCCCGTCGCCGATCGGTCATGCGCCGCCCAAGACCAACATGTGAGGAGCGTGCAGTGCGTCGTCGCGTGGAGGGAGCGCCGCGCATCCCGTACGCGCGTGTTTTGCTGAATTTTCCGCGTCGGGACCACGGGCGGGTAGGGCGCGTGGATCGCCGCGCGTGGTGTTGGCTCCCGGCACCGCGCAGGAGGAGCACCGGCTGACCACCGGCCCATGCATGTCGAGATGGCCGCGTTTGGTGGGCGCTGTGCCGAGCCGACTAGCCGAGAACGCACTCGCACCGCGGTCTCGATGGCCTCGATGGAGTCGACAGTGTTGGAAACACGAGTTCAAACTGTGTAAGGGCGTGGGATTCGGATTATTCACTGAAGCTCAGGTTCTCGTTGGCAGCTTGCATATTGCCATGAATCCAATGATATATGGGTGTGTATGTATAAATACATTAAGGACGTGTCTAGATGCATGTGTATTGACTTCAATCCACATGTGTTGGAGTAAAATGAAATGGAACTTAGTTTAATTCCACTTCAATCTACTTCAACACATATGGATTGAGATGAATACATACCATCAAACAAGCTCTAAGAATATAAGAAATTAGTTTTGATGCCGGACCCGGGAACTGTAGTCGTTATAGATCGATACTATGGTACAATATGTATATCATGGAGAGGTAGAACAGCATAATCACGGATTTAAGTTGCCAGTATATAGGGACATAGGGTAAGTTATTATTATATTATCACCAATCCAACTTCAATTTGCTTTCAGAAATTCAGCTACAAAAGGAACGGGTGTGTAGCTCTTTGGTTGGAGCTGGTGTTTTCATTAGTGAAACAAACGACCTAGGTTAGATAGCTGGGATCAATTGGGAGTGCAACGGCATACTACAATTCAGGGACGGAGCTAAAGCAAATTGCAAGGGATGTGCTTGTTGTCTTTGTCGGCGCATGGATTTGTGCTATGGAGGTGCAGAAATAATAATAAAAGTTTCGTTATAATCACTGTTTTTACATTTCCCGTCGGTGTGTCCGCACCCCCTAATTAAAATATGTATTATCTGCCCCAGACACAATTATTGGGCATGTTTTATTGCAAATTCTCAACTTTACCTAAGGTCAACTCTCTCCTCTCACCTAAAATTTAAATTTATGCATTTCTAAGTTCATCATGCTTGCATGTGTGATTTGGAGTTTATTGGATTTTAATTGGATCCTTTTTGTGAGATACACCACGGTTGCCAATAAGGTTTGCAGATTGCAAGGTTAATAAAATAATAAACTACATCATTAAATTTTATGACCATTTAATAGTCCGCATTAACCCAAGGATTTCATAATCATATACATCTAACAAAAAGAGAGAAGGATCTACAACATTGATTGTTACAATCATCTAGTAGTTCCCTCTAGATTAATATCAAATACACTAAGGGGACGCCTGGATCCTTTCATTTGGGGAAATTAAAATCTACTTAATAAATTAGGCTATTTGGCTCGGAATTTGACATTTCACCGTTTTCTAAAGTTTACATATAAGCCTATCCCAAATTCATAGGGTGGGATATAGAAATTGATTCTATGGATCACCATTCTATGTATCTACTTTGCAACTTATAACATGCTCTTTAACTCGCTCCCTTACGATAGAAATGCAACATATAAGTATTTCTCTCGTATAGCCAACAATAATATATAAATATAATCCATACACAACCATATTAGCTTAACTAATATGTGTCCAAATTATGATTATTAAAATGAATTCAATTCAAGGATCTAAACGGGGCCTAATAGAAAAGTTATGGTTGATTGTTAAAATAACGCAATGGTCAAGATTATCCAAAGGATATTATTGCCTAACAATATGTGTTATTCCTATAAAATTTAAGTTTTATACCAAATATGTCAGTGTTTTTTCTCCCGTTATGACTCGTGGATATATATTTGCTAGTAGAAGTAGAGTTGCTAGTATGTATAGAAACAAATAATGTCAATTGCATAACTTAGCCTCCGTTTTTTTTTGTGAATCATAGCTTCATTTCTCAAATAGAGTTATTACAATCGGACTGCAAACATTGCAGCAATAAGCTAGGGGGAAAAGACCAAACAAACGACTGTGAACAAGTCACGCATGTTGCACGCAGAGATGCGCTGCGAAGTTCGCTGATCTTTGGGTGTGAATGATTTTGGCAGGGGGCATAGTGGAGAGCATCTCTTCGACGTCCCTGAGTATTGCAGTGACCTCCGAGCGGTACTTATCCTTGTTTTTCCAGAGTGAGACTAGCTCCAGCGAGTCGGTTTCCAGGATGATGTGCTCAGTGATGCCTTCCGGGATCAAGCGCACACCATCTCGCAGACCTTCAGCTTCAGCTAGTAGTGCAGAGCCCACCGTGTCCAAAAAACGAGCCGAAGCTGCCTGGAATGTTCCATTACTATCACGCAGCACCGCTCTTGTCGCACCTGCGTTTGAATTCTGATCAAAGGCCCCATCTACATTGATCTTCAGGGCTCCTGCCTCCGGCACGCACCAAGGTACAGCTTGCTTTGCATCAGTTCTCACTTGCTTGAAATTTGCCAAATGACAGCAGACCTCCAGCGCCCAATCTATTGCTGCTCCTGAATCTATAGGTCTCTTTCCATGCCGGCGATCATTTCTGCTTCTCCATAATGACCACATGCCGCACATGATAACTCCCCTTTCATCCTCACTACAGAACGCATTCTCTACAAGATCACGAGTCCATGTTCTGGGACAGAGCTTGGGAAGTTTGATTCCCGTTAGTGCTCTGAAATTGTCCCAGAAGTTGATTGCGAAATCACATTGTGTGAGAGCATAGGTAGTTTCTTCTTCCATTCCGCAGAAACCACAAATCCCCATTGGCTCTATATGTTTGCGATGGAGATTTGCTCGAGAAGGCATGAAGTCATGAGAAATTCTCCATCAAAAAACTCTAACCTTTGGGGGAACCTTGCACTTCCACAATCTCTGCCAATGTGGATCGCCCTTTGCATTTGAGTGTGAGGGCCGACACTCACTATGCTCCCTTTCCTGCAGCTCTTTCTCCACTAGCAAGCGATATGCCGACCTCATAGTATACAGCCCATGGCGTTCACCAGACCAGGCCTAGAGGTCACCTTGACATCGCCCAAGTGGGATTCTTCTCACAGCTTGCGCATCCATGGCCAGCAAGTTCGCTTCCAGCGCAGCTTCATCCTAGCGACCTTCCTCTTCCACAATGAGATCGCTGACCCGAGACGCCGATGCACCTATTTTAGGACAGATAGGCCGACCGCCTATTGCTCCCGGGATCCATCGATCACGCCAAATATTTGTGGTCTCCCCGTCGCCTATTCTTCTGATTAGGCCACATTCAAGAGCCTTCCTGCCCACCAGAATAGCGGGCCAGATATGAGAGGAATTTCTTTTGTTCTTGGCAGCAAGGAAGTCATGATTGGGAAAATATTTTCCTTTCAGCACATGTGAACACAGCGTATTCGAGTAATTTATAAGACGCTAGCCTTGCTTCCCCAGCATCGCGATGTAAAACTGTATGATGTCTCGGAAACCCATGCCGCCATGGTTTTTTGACAGTGTGAGTTCCTGCCAACATCTCCAATGGATTGCACGGCTGTCCACAGCCCCTCCCCACCAGTAGTTGGAAATAGCCGAGGTGATCTTTTTCCGTGTGGTTGCCGAGAGGATGAAGCAATTCGTCGGATAGGTGGCAATCGCCTGTGCTACCGACTTTATTAGCACCTCCTTGGCTGCTCCACTAAGGGATTTCTCACTCCATCCTCCCAACAAACCCCGGATCTTTGCCGGGATCGGTTCGAAGGCTTCCGTGGTACTCTGCCCTACTGCTGTTAGCAGACCAAGATACTTTTCTCCAAGCGCTTCCGTGACAATACCCATGGAGGTTTTCATTTCCTCCTTCATGTTCGAATCACAATTGGCACTGAAATAGATGGCCGATTTTGCCATGTTAACCATTTCTCCTAATCCCTCTTGGTATGAGTGAAGGATTTCTGCTAGGCATGCCCCTCCTCGCTCACTTGCCTGTGTGAAGACTAAGCAATCATCAGCAAATAGCAGATGGGACACCCAAGGAGCATGAATCCCCACTCGAATTCCTTTCGAGAGAAACTGAGGTCCTACATATTTTAACATACTTGACAGACCTTCAGCACACAATAAGAATAAGTATGGGGACATAGGGTCACCTTGTCGAATTCCACGTATTGGTGAGAAAGCATGTGACAAATGCCCATACATAGGGTCACCTTGTCGAATTCCACGTATTGGTGAGAAAGCATGTGACAAATGCCCATTCACCCTCACTGAGAATTTGACAGACTCCACACAAGTCATAACCAAATTCACTAGGCTCTCTCGGAAACCCAGCTTGATCATGATACTGCGGAGAGTCCCATTGTACTCTATCATAAGCTTTTGCCATATCGAGTTTCACTGCACTAGCCCCAATTTTTTCTTTTTTCTTCTTGAGGTAGAACATTATCTGTAATAAGTCTTCCAGGTACAAACGCTGACTGCTCTTCAGAGATGATGTCATTTAGCACCACTCGAAGGCGATTTGCAATTACCCTGGAGCAGATCTTATACAGAACATTACAAAGAGCAATCGGCCTAAATTGTGACAACTCCTGAGGGTTCTTTACCTTGGGTATGAGTACCAGAATCGTGTCATTCACCACATCAGGCATACTGCCACCATTGAGAAAGGCCAAAACCGCTCTGCAAATGTCAGCCCCGAGCAAACCCCAGTGCCTCTGATAGAAGCCAGCAGTGAACCCATCCGGCCCAGGGGCTTTGTTTGGTTTCCTCATAAATAGAGCAACCCGAATTTCTGCCTCTGTAAAAGGAGAACAAAGCAACTCATTATGATGTTCAGTTACCTTTATCGGGGCATAGCGAACCACCTCCTCTGGGTTGGAATTCTGTTGCGCCGAGAAAAGATGGTGGTAGAATTCTGCAGCAAGATTCTCAAGCCCAGCTTGGTCCATACACATCGAGCCATCCGACCTGTGTAGTGTGGTAATCTTATTTGCACGCGCTCGCTGTCTTGCTTTGGCTTGGAAAAACCCCGTGTTGCGGTCACCTGCGTTCAGCCACTCCACTCGGTAGCGCTGTTTCTCCATGACCACCCTTGCTAGCAGTTCGGACAGGCGGTTCATCACCTCCCGTTCCTCCCTGGTTGGCCCCGAACGCAAAGAGGAGGATCTGATCCTCTCCAACTCTCGGCGCGAACGACCAAGCTCCTTCTTGACCGAACCAAACTGCTCCCGTTCCCATGAACTGAGAGTGTGCTGCATGTCTCTCAGATTTGAGTGGACTGCTTCCAAGGATGAGCAGCCAGTCGTCCAAGCTGTGGACAAATGGTTGCGTTTGATAGTGCTCCGGTTGACTATGGTTGTGGCTCCTTCATACAATGTAGCGAGGAGCCACTTTTTTTTCTCTAGTCAAAATGAACTAGGCACATGGTAGTTTTTTTTTTTTTTTTGAGGGAAAGGCACACGGTAGCGAGGAGCCACATACACGATAGCCCAACGCTCTTGAAGGACGTGGCAGAGTTCTTCATGGGCTTTCGTGTATGTGGTACTCCTGTCACTGGCCCATCGAACTGTCACACAACTTCTGGCCCAACAAGAACCTGGTTCCTTCTTTCAACAGCCTATACACAACATACTGTTCCAACTGCCAAGATTGGCGACAGCCTCCAGCTTAATTGTGGGCCTCCGGTCCTGCCTCTTTTCCTCCCGTTTCCACCCTCTCTCTGTCTCTCGTGGTTCTCCCGTGCCCCTTGCGTGCGCTGTGTCTCTAGCGGCGACGACTGGGCGATCGCCGCCGCCTTAAGCCAGGTGCGCAGGTCTGTCTCTTGGGCACTTCGCCGGCGACGAGCACCCAACAGGTACGTCCAGCCCACTCCGTCTCTTCCGTTCCTGCGGTGCGAAACCGAGCACCCAGATCCTAGCTTAAGGTACTTGTATTCGGATCGGATCTGATCCAATTACGAACTGTGGGCGTACATGTGTACGTCCTGGGTCTCTCCGAGATCTGTGGGCGTGAAGTTTAGAAGCGTATCAGCTTTTGTTTCGAAGGATTCGACATTCTTTTATGTGATTGAGCCAGTAGGCGCAACGTCCAGATCCATATTCGAATCTAGGGTCCATATACAGTTACTTGGTCGGTGTGTTCTGTAGAATTTTGATCCGCGCCTGTTTTTGTATAGTATATGAGTTGTGAGGCCACGTTATATGTGGTGTGTTTGATGTTTGAATTGTGGGTAGTTTCCTTTTGTTAATTGCGTGTGTCAAGCAGAACCGTCATGCAGATTGTAGTTAGAGTTTAGTTACATTTGGGACTCAAGCTAATTCACCGATGAAGATTATAACAATTTTTTTTTCCGTATCATGCAAATTGCCTGGCCTTCTAGATGTGTTGGCAACCATAGGTACCACAAATTCACTTCTTCGTTTTGTGCCGTTAGGTACTTTATGTACAGCTTTCTAAATCGCTTTTCTAGACTGAATTTCATCTATCAAGTCACTACAAGGAAATGAGTGGGTTAAATAGCAAATTAATGCAAGAATTTATTTTTCTCTGCACATTTTCCATATTATGCGCTTGATGGTTATATTAGCTTTGGTTTTCATTTTCTTGTGCTGCTCTTCCTTTGTCTGCATGTGCGTGTATTTTGGTAGGCTCACTTATATTTTACCTATAATGGATGGATGCATCGTTTTCATCAGAATCATGACCACACAATAGAGTAGGCAGGGTTTCATTATGTTACTAGATTTGGTGCACATTGTACATAATGCTGATCAATATCTCTTCTTTAAAATATAGAGAGATGGCTGGCGGTTTTCGAGTACTGCATCTTGTGAGGCCATTTCTGGCTTTCTTGCCAGAAGTACAGAGTGCTGATCGGAAAATACCATTCAGAGAGAAAGTGATCTACACGGTCATTTCTCTCTTCATTTTCCTGGTCTGCAGTCAGCTCCCGCTCTATGGCATTCATTCAACTACTGGTGCTGACCCTTTCTACTGGATGCGTGTTATTCTTGCTTCAAACCGTGGTACTGTTATGGAACTGGGTATCACTCCAATTGTGACATCTGGAATGGTGATGCAACTTCTAGTGGGATCAAAGATTATTGAAGTTGACAACAGTGTGAGGGAGGATCGTGCTCTGCTGTAAGTATTGTTTAATAATATAGACGTCAAATTTACTTCTATATCTACTGGTGGATACTTTCCTTATATGGACATGCTACATTCTAGGTTACATATCCATCCTTCTATAAATTGAATGCCATTCAGAACTGCAAAGCTTTGTGGTTCTTATTCTTGTGTCTGGTGATTTTCTCGTGATGCATAGTGTACTTTTTATTCAGAAATGGTGCGCAGAAGTTGCTTGGTATCCTGATTGCTATTGGAGAAGCTGTGGCATATGTTCTCTCTGGAATGTATGGCAGTGTGAGCCAACTTGGAACTGGGAATGCTATTCTCATTATACTTCAGCTTTTCTTTGCTGGTATCATTGTCATCTGTCTAGATGAACTCCTACAGAAAGGCTATGGTTTGGGGTCTGGTATCTCTCTGTTCATTGCTACTAATATCTGGTAAGCATATTAAATGCCGCCACTCATTGATTTGCTATTCTGTACATGCTAGCTTACAGTAAACTCCCCTTCCCATGTAGTGAGAATATCATCTGGAAGGCATTTAGCCCAACAACCATTAACAGTGGGCGTGGTGCTGAATTTGAAGGGGCAGTCATTGCATTGTTCCATCTGTTGATTACTCGAACTGATAAAGTTCGTGCTCTACGCGAGGCTTTCTACCGTCAGAATCTTCCAAATGTGACCAATTTACTTGCTACTGTCTTGGTCTTCCTCATAGTTATCTATTTCCAAGGCTTCCGCGTTGTGCTTCCAGTGAGGTCAAAGAATGCTCGTGGTCAACAAGGCTCATACCCAATCAAGCTGTTCTACACTTCCAACATGCCTATCATTCTGCACTCTGCACTGATTACCAACCTCTATTTCATATCCCAGGTATGTACTTCAATTCTGGTGCTGCATTACATTTGATCTTTACGTGCAAGGATTAAAATGTTTCTGTGGCAGCTTCCAGTGCTGCATTACAATTGATCTTTACATGAATGTGCAAGGACTAAAATGTTTCTATGGCAGCTTCTCTACAGGAAATACAGTGGAAATTTCCTTGTTAACCTTCTTGGGAAATGGAAGGAATCTGAGTACTCTGGCCATTCTGTTCCTGTTGGTGGTCTTGCTTACTATGTGACTGCACCATCAAGGTGAATAATTAGTTTCTTTTATTTTACTGCCTTCTCTTTGATGATTCTTTGCTTATGATTTTGTTAACATTGAATGAACTATTAGTGATGCGAGCTTCAAATGTTTGAATTTGCAGCTTGGCTGATGTTCTGGCAAATCCATTCCATGCATTGTTCTATGTGGTCTTTATGCTGTCAGCCTGTGCTCTCTTCTCAAAGACATGGATTGAAGTTTCTGGTTCATCAGCGAAGGATGTTGCTAAGCAGCTGAAGGTAAAAATAATGGATAGCAGCCCCTCTGCCCCGCGGACCCCTGAGTCACTTGCCCTGTATGATAGTTTATATGTCATGACCTTTGTCCAACATTATTACCATCAAAACACACGCTGCTGTGCTTGTCTGTGTCTTTTTTACTTCTAATATGATTTAAAATTATCACACAAATGGATACCCTTGCATGGTTATTAGTAAGCTGCAGGATATGGACTACTAGTGTTAATAAGGCGATGTTGCGAGATTTTCATGCTAGAGTGACCTGTAAACCCTTACCCTGGCATTTCAACAGGAACAACAAATGGTGATGCCAGGTCATCGTGAGTCAAACCTGCAAAAGGAACTGAACAGATACATCCCAACTGCTGCAGCATTTGGTGGAGTGTGCATTGGCGCGTTGACTGTTCTAGCTGATTTCATGGGCGCAATCGGCTCAGGAACTGGTATTCTGCTCGCTGTCACAATCATATACCAGTACTTTGAGACATTCGAGAAGGAAAGGGCGACTGAGCTTGGTTTCTTTGGTTTCTAATCTTCGTATCTGGGGGAGCCATTATGGGTATAGGTTGAATCTTCCTGCAAGTGACAGTAATGCTTGGCCAGCTGTTTATGTTTGTAATTGGAGAGCTTATAGTCTGTTTAGGTTGTGGACTAATTTACACTGGGAAATTTGTAGCAGGTTCAGCATGCGTTTTGAGGCCAGTATGGTGGCATAAGTTGTGCCCAAGTACATCCACTGTCATCGTCTTTTGGCATTTTCCGTTCTCGTGTATTGACTATATAGAAATTTGGACCAATTTAGAATTGAACACATGTTCTTTTTTGTTGCAACAGCGATCTTACTAATGTTTCTGGTTCCTCTGAATTACAATCTGTCAATCTGTACCAATGATATACTCCCTCCATTTCAAATTATAATTTGTTTGACTTTTTTGACTCTAAGTTTGACCGCTCGTCTTATTCAAAAAATTTGTGTAAATATAGTCAAATTTAAGTCATTCTTGAAGAATTTTTGTTAATAAAACAAGCCACAACAAAAGAAGTAATATTTAGCATAAATTTTTGAATAAGACGAGTGGTCAAACTTGGGATAAAAAAAAAGTCAAACGAACTATATTTTGCAATGGATTTAGTACTTTTGTTCCTAAAAGCTTTGGAAACTGCTAGTGTAGTTTTTTTATAATATCCTTTGCTGGTTGTTACACGTACTTGCAAACTTACAGCCTGTTCGTTTCGCTGGTTCAGCGGAATCAGCAGCCATCCAGCAGTGTTTTTCTTTCATAAACCAGCGAACAGTACTTTCAGCCACAATAATCCAGCGAAACGAACAGGCTGTTAGATGGTTACTGACCAAACCAGATCGAGATGATGAAGGTGAAAGCTGCTCAGATTTTTTGGGCGAGAACTTGCTAAACCCGATGAGTAGAAGCTGCTTAGATTTTTTTGGGGCGGTAATTCAGTATGGTATATCGCACGCCATCTTGGAAACAGGGCGATCAAAACAAATGACTTCGATAAAGAACCGGAGGGGTAGAAAGCTCCCATTGAGATAAGATCGTCTTTTGCTGCGTCAGAAACTATTCACTGTAATCGTTCTATTAACACTTGGGAGCATGAGTTAGCTTTGGGACCTGGGTCAGTTCGTGATTACCTCTGTAGTTCCCTGCTGACTTGGTTCGTAATTTTCCTATATGAACATAGAACGAGCGTGCTGTTAATTCCCTGCTGACTCGGTGAGATTATACTTTTGGGCTTTAGCCCACGGCAGGTCGACGACTTCGAATTCCCCGCACACTCGGTATTTTTGGCTTACGGCAGATCAACAACCTCAGTATACTTTTGGCTTACGGCAGGTCAACAACTTCGAATTGATTACTGGCATTGAGTTCACTTTTGACCGAGTCTCCAAATGCCGGATACGAACAGCTACGAGTAGAACCCAATCAAGCTCCACTGCATATCACAAAGGAGACGCGAGAGCGATGGAAACAGAATTCGCCCCAGCCTCATGAGAAGACGTATAGAGAAACTAGTGTTTGCAAAGCCAGGAACAACGGTGTGCTACCTCAAAATTCTCCATCCAAGAAAACATCGTCACTGACAATCTGAACACTTTTTAACAATTTAACTGATGCAACTACCCTGGTAGAGGGTACAAAAAGAATTAACACTGAAATGTGATTGAGGTAAATAATGACCATAAATCAGTCATGCAGTGTTCAAGCCCACTGGTGAAATAAATTATTCGCACTGGAACGGCGAGTAGAGAAAAGGAATTAACTCACACACAAAAATTTGACACTTACACATGCTGACCAAGACATCATGCTGAACAAACCATGCACCTACCTTAAAATCAAGTATTTCTCTATATCTTTCGCTCTAGTTCAAAAGGACCGTCAAATATGCCATTTGCCTTGCATGACAGTATTGGGCCACTTGTGAAAAAAAAAAAGAACGTGCACCTTTGTGCATCTTATAGCTAATTAGCTATTATGAATTTGTCTTGCTTTCGGAACTTCTTACTGGATTGAAATACGGGTGGGCCTGCAAACATCAAATAGATGTTTTTAGCATAAGCTAGTTTTGAAGTTATGCATGCCATACTCATCCAGTAACTTTTTTCAAGAATGTAGGCGAGAGAGGTACCATGGTTTCCTTGGCTGTAGGCCTTTCTTGGTGATCATACCGGAGGAGTTTATCTACCAAATCAATAGCCTGTAAAAGGTAGAAACTTGTAAAAAAACAAGAAATGGGGAGTATACTACAGTAATCAAAAGCCGACAAGAGTCACCTCAGGTGTCGCAAGGTGTCTGTTCCTAGCATTGACAAACTTGGGCCATGGTTTCCTATTATGTCTGTAGCCACAAAAATTTAATTAGATCATCCAAAATAAAGATCATGATAATCTGCAAGATTATCCAAACTCCAAAACAATGACCTTCCAACAAGTCTTTCAAGCTGTGGGTCAAGCTGGAGGCCATATTTTTCCAGGTAGTCATACAAATCTCCTGTGCCAAGAACCTGCAGAACAGTAACACGTATTGCATGTATTATACAAACAAATAAGACGTTATATGCTTTCAAACAACCATTTCTTCAGGAAATGCAGGAGCAGGGGATCAGAGGAAATTGTACTGCTAAAATGGCTAGGGTTTAGGATCTTTAGGGTGTATTCAAAATCACAACTGCAACTGTGGTGCACCACATATACAAGATGTGGTAGCCAATCACAATGAACCCCAAAGCAACACAAGGAGATGATGCAATAATGGCAATGAACACAAAGGTAGTACATAGAAGATACTGCAACATCTAGACATTTTTTTAATACTCTAGCCATCACTAATGAAACTTTGACTAGTAGAATACACTTAAGTTTATTGTTTATAAATATATAAACTTTGGCCTTGTTCAGTTCCCCAATTCTCTCCCCAAATTTCACTATGCAAAAAGAAGATTCCCCGTCACATCAAAATGTCGGCAAATGCATGGAATACTAAATGTTGATGAAATCAAAAACTAATTGCACAGTTTTGTTGTACTTTGCGAGACGAACATTTTAAGCCTAGTTAGTCAAAATTTGGATAATTTTTACCAAATACAAACGAAATGCTACAGGAATTCTGATACAGTGTTTTTCTCCCCAATTCTCTCATCTAAACAAGGCCTTTGCAGTAAATATACAGGGCAACACATGCCACTGATATGTCAGTATCCATATATCAAGTTATCAACAATACACAACAAGCTAATTTTAGTAAATTTACATTCAGTCAACTTTCTGTACAACCAAGGCTATGACAGTATGCTATTAAGGTCCAAATAAAAGATGTTGAAATAACATATGAACTTGCCATTAACAACTCTAGGGTGACTTTAAAGCTCACATAGCAGATGCAAACAATAATGTCACATGAACCAATTAACTTGTGCTGTTTAAATAGATTAATTAAATTAATGCAACATCTGAATACATAATCAAGTGACAACTCGTAAGGCTTGCAATCATTGCATTATTCCATTTAAAGCACTAGATTAAGTGACATAGAAAAACACGATGACAGGACATTTCAACACAGAGCAGCTTCAAACTTACCTCAGATATTTTCACTAATTGATCATAATTATCCTGGCCACTAAAGAAAGGGTCCACTCGGAATATCTGTTAGTACCATATAGCACATCAACACAGGTCTGTTAGCCAAGATAAGTAATTGATCATATTCTTGCCACTTACCATTGCTGCGAACATGCAACCAAGGCTCCACAAATCCAATGAGTAATCATAATCTAACAAATCCACAAGTAGTTCAGGACCCTTGTAGCATCTGTAAATAGCAAAAGGACATGGTAAACCAAGGGGAGAAAGGCAACAAGACACAGCTAGAGAGTAATATATTTTCAATTCATCAATGTTTAAAAAAGCACTAGGCACTAGGCAGGTGGTTAGGCTCCGCCTAGCACAGGTGGTTAGGCTCCGCTTAGCACCTAGGCATTTGTAGTCATTGCTAGGCGTTTGTTCTTTTGTGGCAAGTCAGAGTACTACCATGCTAAATACAGGAAATTTAGCATATCAGAACAGGAGAGAAAAAATGATATTACCATGAATCTATAAGTAATATGATTGTAGTTTATCTTTCTCCATCCCTACTTTGTCCCATTTTTTTACATACATCAAGTCAAGCCTAGACAAAACACCTAGGTGCTTGGCGATGGTGAGGCGGTGCACTGCCTAGCAGCTAGCGCCTAGGCATCGCCTTTTTAAACAGAGATGTTTTTTAAGAAACAGTGCTACACAATAATTTACTATTTATACTGGGTATAACATAAATCTAACGTAAATTTAGTACTAAACAAAGAGATGACCAGAACTAATATAACGATACATCAAAATCCTATTGTGATTTACAGGTCTATTGGAAGAATATAGAATGGGTGAGGCCATTGGATCAACAAAATATTCATGGTTTATTAATAATAACAGACTAACAGTTATCATGAATAAAGGGCGCACCCAGTGCAGAGAGCTCCCACTGTGCGGGGTCTGGGGAAGGGTGTCAATGGCAAGCCTTACCCTCGCCCGTGCAACGCGAGGAGACCGCGACTTGAACCTGGGACCTTCCGGTCACAGGCGGTAAGGCTCTACCGCTTGCGCCAGGTCCGCCCTTCTAACAGTTATCATGAATGTTTGGACAAATAAAATATTCTTTAATACAATGCTGAACAAGTCCAAGAACAGCCAATTTTCAAAGCCAGGGCAGGGCAACTGACCTTGAAGCAACTCTAGCATTATACTCCATCTTGGGATGATAGAACTCTGCAAGACCCCAATCAATAAGACGAAGCTGGCGCCTTTCATGGTCAATCATGACATTGTGGGGCTTGACATCTCGGTGCATTATACCGCGTGAATGACAATAATCTAGTGCCTACACAAATACCTGGAAAAGTTAAGACCATCAAGTTGAATGCAGCCTGACAGAAATAGAATGGTTTGAACCTTTAAGTTGCAAAACTTTAAAATAGTTTCAAGAAAACTGAATCTATTAGCCCAGATTAGGACACAGGACAAACTGTACATGAAAAAAATACATCATAGCACCACATGCTGCATCTGTTTTGGTCTTTATGATGCTTGTCCAGATAAATAAAGGAATCAGTTTGTTTTTTTGTCCAAACTCTAAACATCTATATGACGGTTCAAATTATGTCCATCATGTGAATTTGATTTGATCATGCGTATCTAAATTTGGTTTACAGGAATAATATTATGTGATTAATGGGTACTCAGAATCTAATAAGAATTTATGAAGTGTGATATTTCAGAAAATAAGGTACTGTAGGTCATCTGTATTATTTTCTGCAGTTCAATTACTGTCCCATGAGTGACTCAATACTCAAATGAATGCAGACCTTTGAGCATCTAAAGCTCCAAACAGATGCAGAGCTACCATATTCTAATATTCACTAATCAACATAGAATGATTAGTCAGCACCAGTTTATTGGCCAAAGTACTTTTGAAACAAAGGCAGGGAATTATCTCATAGAATTAGTTATCTTTTTTTTTCTGTGTGCGCAATAAGATCAAAGGAGCTAACAAGCTACACCAAGTAAGTTGCATAGCATTAAGAGGTTTACCTCTATTATGGCATGCCTTGTCTTTATAAACTATATTAGCTAAAAGGATCTAAATCAGAGCATACTTATCAGCCTAATGGAACTCTTAAAACTTCTAAGGTCAGTGACGTGCAAGAAAAATAATGGGAATTTAATTTTACATTGATTGCAAAGGTCCTCAGAATCAAACAGGTATATCATGAAAAAAAGAAGCAAAAAATGAAATAGCTGAACCATGAACAAGACGACAGAAACAAGAGATATGAGCACTTTTGAGGTTCAGATTCTTGCCTTTAATAATTCAAAAATATAATATCTGATATCATAATCAGATAACAAAGGGTAGAGTACTTTGAAGTCAGTGTTGTTGACATATTCAAAGATCAGACTAGGCGTCTTTGATTCATCGTCTCTGACAACATCAAGTAGTTTTACAATGTTAGGCCCTCCATATAAGTTCTGAAGTATCTTTATTTCCCTCTTTATCTGGATCATCATAAAAGACATCCACATGAATCCTTATGATGTCACACAAATCTAAGCAAATAGAAGGAAAAAAAGATAAATATCAAATTGTCTCTATAACTGAAAAGGATATCAAGTAGGCACGAAAGGGAAAAAAACAGGTTAGCATGTACAAACTCCTATCTGATTTTCTTATATACATACAAAAACTTTACAGATGTCCACTTTATTGTAAATTTGTTAAGTGCGCGCAAGATAACATAGTTATATGAGAGTCCTGTGCAGCTACAAGCCTACAATGTCTCCAAACCATACTGCCACATGCTCTTTGGCATCCTAAGTGGATAAGTAGTAGAAGCAACTAGCCAACTAGATAATCCTCAAGCCTAACACAAAAACAGCTGAGACTGGTAGACATTGGTATACTCCAATCTAGCACTACAAGGCAATCCCTGTGTTTCAGTTTTATGATTCCATCCATAGCACATTACAGTCACCGGTGGCCAGAAATGTAACAGCCACTCCAACAGAGCACTGTAAATGCAAAGCCTCACCTTCTTCTTCTTCACAGGCTTGAGGATCTTAATGACGCATCTCTCGTGGCTCCCAGCCCGGAAGCCTTCGAACACCTCGCTGTACTTCCCCTTCCCCACTTTCCTCAGCACCTCGTACCCATCCTGCTCCCTGCACGGACAAGCACATCAGAACGAAAACCCTACACCCTTCAAATCTGGAGATCACAGTGTAAAGCCGAGCTCCAGCTCCGTGCTCCTACCCCCACTGGATGTCGAGCGACTCGTAGTCCCAGTACTCCTTGGGCCGCTGGGCGTTGGCGTCGGCGTAGACGCGCGCCACGGAGGCGGCGGCCCCGGGGTGCCGCGTGGCCCGCCCGAAGCGCGGCGTCATGGGGAGCGGCGCCTCAGCCGCAGCTGCCGCGGCGGCGGCGTAGGCCGTGGGGGCAAGGCGGCGGCGGCGCCGGTGGTGGTGCGCGTGGCGCGGGGCCGCGGTGGAGAGGAGGAAGCGTAGGAGGAGGCCGTGGGGCGCGGCGGTGGCGGCGGAGGCCGGGAGCGGAAGGACGCGGCTGCGCAGGGCGCACCAGGCCATGAAACCGCGGCGCGGGCGTGCGGGGGAATTGGGGGGCGTCGCAGTCGCAGGGGCTCGCTGCCGCACGGAGGAGGCCTTCGAGCGAGAGCGCGGCACGCACGGGCTCTCTCGGCCGTGGCTCGTGGATGGGTGGGCTCGCGGCTTCGCGGTTCGCGCCCGTAAAAATCTCCGGAAAATCTTCTGTTTCGCACCGTGCCGGAATGGCAATGGTGGCCGTTGGGTACGGGCGACACCAGGCGTGGTAAACACTCTGCCACATTTCACATATGTACTCCCGATACACTAGGTGTCTACTCGTATGATCGTATATCCACCTTAAATCCTTAATCTACGTAATAGGTTAGGTCATCTCTAGTGGCGAGGAAAAAAAGCAACTCATAGTCATGGATCGCGATAAAATTGAACAGTCATCAACCGGAGAGAGAAAGAATTGACTCCTGTCTTTGCATCGATTCTCGTGGTTAAAAAAATCAGGATGGATGAAGTTTGTATGAAAAATATGTATTAAGAGGGAGAATGTGCGAGAGGCTTAGGAAGTTTGGGTGTGTTTGGCTTACTTCCTCACATGGCTAAACCGTAAGTGTGGTGTGCCAAAAGCTTGGTAAAAGTGCCAAAAACAATTGGCAAAAGCTGCTCCTAAAATAATAGAGAAAAGTGAGGGCTAGCCAAACATTTGGCGAGATGTGAAAATAATTCAAACAGCAGCCTCGGTTTCTACGACAAGTTGTGATGAGTTATGGCAAGCTAGGAAGCCATCCCAACATACCCTTACACCTTTTTATTTTTGTATATATATGCAACGACAAAAGCATAAGTTGAACCAAAACAAAGTAAGTGTGTCAAGTTTTTAACCTGATGAACCAACTCACACCGGTGATGTTTTTAAAGTAAATTTGAGTAGAACTAATTTCCGTCCTAGTCTACTCCAACACACTCATACATACCCGTATAAGTCATATATCATCGTCATTATATTAAAAGTATATAAACTTTAAAAGAATGGTTATTTTATGTCTTTGTATTACACATTTAGTCTTCTACACATACAATAGGTAGTAAAAATAATTATCTAGTTTCTTGATATTAGATTGACATTTTAGGACCTATATATCTCAAGCATGTCGTTAGTAATTGTTACACGCCATACTTGACTGAGTAAAATTGCTTTAGGACATCATTCAATATTTGTATTTGCTAACTTCTCTCTCTCCACTCTTGGAAACTATTATTTTAATACAATAGCTAAAGTGTCTAAGAGCTAATTACCATAAATAAAGAGTATCCTCAATATTAAGTAGTGTCCATTACCAAGTTTATCCTACTTGATAACGTAGGTTCATCCTCTCTTTTTTTTCGATAAAAGGTTGATCCATTTTGTTCTAGGCCACGATAGGCATCCGCGGGTGCGAGGCTCACTCATCTCAGGCTCTTGCCTCCGATGAATTTTGCAGGTGTGATTTGGCATCCACATAGATACGTACGCTAGCGGGTGTGATGCTCACAAGCATTCACACCCGTGGGTCTAACCGTCACCCCAAACTGCTCATGTGTTGATGCGATAAAAAATTAGTTTGTTTATTTTAAGTCTATAACTTTTGTATTTTTAGACATTTTTTTTATTATGGTCTTTGTAAGAATTTTGTAACTCGAGCGTCTATTATGACAAAGTTCAATCTCTAGCTGATGAAGTAAAGCTCTCGAAAAGCACAAAATGGAAGGATCGAATGAAACTTTGGGAAACTAGGTGTTAAAACTATTAGATCATGTGATCTTAATTTAATTTTTTGGTTCTCTATTGATATTTGTCCATTTCAAAATGTCCACATATCTTGATCTAGTTTCTGATCCCTGCTTTTTCGAACCTGAAATATAGAACAAAGAGAGAGGTTTTCATGTATGTTTTATCTCGTTTTCATCCCTACATATCCCTTGTGTTAATATGCGTCTCGTTGATTCTGGTCATCTAGTTGAGTTCAAGAGGATGGCAATGACGCCCCCTCACTAGTCACCATACCTGCTAAAATAGAATTGTGTCAATGGTTCAACACTAGAAGAGACGTGTTGCACACTATGTGTCGCTTAACACTGCATGACATGTGCCATACAAGGCTAGATGTGGGGGTGCGCAGACTTAGGCTTTGCACAGTTTCAAGGGTGGCTCCCAAGTCCTCGGATCCTAAGAACCCTGCACTTTCCAAGCGAGGGTTTCAGCCTTCCGAGAGACCTCTAGATCTAGGTTGCCAGGTCGGAAGTGTCACGATTAATTGGCTTGATAACTCTCTACTGGTTCGGTATTAGGCGTTTTTTGAAGATATCAAGGTACGTGTTCTCGCTAAAAGTTTATTTTTTAAAAAAAACAGGTTAGGCTGATTTTTCACAGATGCTGGTCCTGCGTTTGCTCATTTTGACCCATTTTAGCGCCAACTAGTAAAGGTGCACGTGCGACATGCACGTGCTTATATTTGTGATACTTAACATTTTAATATTATTTGTAAAAAATATTATAGGGTATAAAAAGTAGCCATGATTTTGTCTCTTCCCCGTTTAAACGGTGGGGCCATGTAAAGTATCTATGTCGATCTATATATGGGCCGAGAAAACAAAAAGCTGAGCAAATTTACTACCGGCATTGTTTAATACGTACTTGCCACGATGCGTATGCAGCAGCACGCGGAGTGCTCCAGCGCCTCCATGCTGGTGGTGTACCTGTGCCTGCCAGGGAAGTTGTGTACGTGGTTGAGACCGGAGACATGGTCGTGCACTGCTCCGACGGTCCCGGTCAGGCCTTTGTCGAGGCGGAGGTGACAACCTATATATTCATCTTCTGCTGAGACCCTACAGAGAATTCAAAGTACCATGTTGAAAATTGGATACGATGAAGTTTTCTTTACGAAAATGTGGCGACAAAATGCAACGCACCTCCTTGTCTGGGCGGTGTCTTGCCGTCCGCCTTCCTGACCGGAGGAGTCTTCTTGCCGTCACTGCTGTCCGGGAGACTGACGTTCCTAGGGTGTGGGTTGGGTAATTTTTTTGTGAGAAAAAAATAGCAATCCAAGGAACCACACGTATAAAGACGCGTAAAGAATTAAAAGTTTTCCGGCCGGGTCCGTTTGTCAGGTTAGGACGGGTGCACGTGCGTCACGCACGTGTTTGTATTGTTAGACATTTCTTGATTTTATTTCCACCTCCATGTTGCAGTTGTTGTTTATTCACAATGTAGTACTATAATTAATACAAGGCATTTGCTAGATTTTTCTTCCTTGTTTGTCATAACAGAGAAAATCATGTGTGTTCATATTTTTATTATTTTCTTTTTAGTTGCTAATACATATGTATGCATGCATTCGTATTGATGTGCCTTCGTATTATTCTACTTTTCTCAATTAGTTTATTTATTATAGTTGCATGTATGCATCCATATTTTTCCTTTTTTTCCAATTAATCTATTTATTAGTTGAATGCATGCATCTTGACGTGTATTGTTTTTCTTCTTTTTTCCGAATGATCTGCGGCAGGCTGCGATGCATCCATATTTTTCTTTTCCCAATTAATAACGGCGTCATGGGTAGGTACATTTTTTTGGGAAAACAATTGAGGAGCCCGACTTTCCTAGGGTATAGGTGGTTGAGTTTTTTTTTGCGCAAAAAAATAGCGATCCGAACCAGTCCAATGGAGGTCACAGTAGAATAGCTCCACCTATGATGAAATCCAATGGGAATCAAAGCACAACAACTACATTTATGATATACTCAACTCCAACGGAGATAAAATTAGGGCTTTCTGAGTTCATGTAGTAGATTGTTTAATTATATATAAACATGGTTGACTGAGTACTGCGGCGAGCCGAACGCCAGGCACGCGCTCTTGCACGCCACAACATCATCAACGTTGACATCAGCGGCGGCGGATGACGATGTGACGACGACCCGTAGGTCAGCGGGGCACGCGGCGTTGAGGTCGACCAGGCACCCCGTGGGCGCGCAGTTGGTGCCGGCGGCGCCGGGGGCCGCGCCGGACGGGGCCACCAGCAGCGGGAGGTTGTAGCCGTCCACCAGGCTCACGTCGTAGAAGTCCATGCTGCCGCTGCCGTCCAGCGTGAACTCTGCCAGCGTCGCCGGTGGGGCGGCGTTGCCGCCGCCGCAGGACACGGCGCCCGAGCCGTAGTCGCCCGTGGCGCACGCGAACTTGTTGTTGGTGCCATCGGTGGTGCAGAGGGTGCGGCCCCAGAGGCGGCCCGACCATCCCGCCGGCGCCTGTAGGGTTTGCGACGCGCCCGGCGGGAGCTCGAAGCCCGTGGTTTCTAGCGACGGCGAGCCCGCGCCAGAGAGGATCCCTGGCCATACCGTGTACCGGCAATTGTTGGTGAACGACTTCGACAAAACACCTGATTAGTAGAGTAATTTTATTACCAGTTGCAGATAAAGTCAAACCAAACACGACCGGCACAGTGCATGGCAACAAATTCGATCGACCGATCGATCAGGACATGCACGCATGATTTATAAGAACAAACAACTGCTTACCGTTACCCGACACGGCGGGTTGGGTAATTTTTTTGTGAGAAAAAAATAGCGATACGAGGAACCACACGTATAAACACGCGTAAAGAATTAAAAGTTTTCCGGCCGGGCCCGTTCGTCAGGTTAGGACGGGAGATTAGATGCGTTGAAGCTGTAATCTACAACAACAACAACAACAACATAGCATTTTGTCCCAAGCAAGTTGGGGTAGGCTAGAGATGAAACCCAAAAGAGACGAGAAACAGGGAGACACAAAAAAGACATAAAGGGAGACAAAAAGAGGTCACGGTTCCGGCACGTTGATGGCCAATCTCCAAGCGCTCCTATCCATAGCTAAATCCCTGGAGATATTCCACTCCTTAAGATCTCTCTTAACGGACTCGTCCCAAGTTAGTTTAGGTCGGCCTCTACCGCTCTTTACATTATCGGTCCGCTTTAGAACTCCACTACGCACCGGCGCCTCAGGAGGCCTCCGTTGGACATGTCCAAACCATCTCAACCGATGTTGAATCAATTTCTCCTCAATTGGTGCCACTCCAACCCTATCCCGAATATCGTCGTTCCGGACTCTATCCCTCCTTGTGTGCCCACAACACCAACGCAACATACGCATCTCTGCTACACTCAATTGCTGGATATGTCGCCTTTTTGTAGGCCAACACTCAGCACCGTATAAACATCGCTGGACGAATCGCCGTCCTATAGAACTTACCTTTCAGCTTCTGAGGCACCCTTTTGTCACAGAGGACGCCAGAAGCTTGACGCCATTTCAACCAGCCGGCTGAAATTCTATGCCTAACATCTTCATCAATGTCTCCGTCCTTTTGTAGCATCGACCCTAAATACCAAAAAGTATCCTTCTTGGCCACCACTTGCCCATCGAGGCTAACGTCTCCCTCCTCACGCCTAGTCGCGCTAAAATCGCACCTCATGTACTCGGTCTTAGTCCTACTAAGTCTGAACCCTTTAGACTCTAATGTGTGCCTCCATAGTTCTAACTTCCTATTAACCCCTGCCCTACTGTCGTCAACTAGCACCACATCATCAACAAAGAGCATACACCAAGGGATACCACCTTGTATGTCCCTTGTGACCTCATCCATCACCAAAGCAAATAAATAAGGGCTCAAAGCTGACCCCTGATGCAGTCCTATTTTAATTGGAAAGTCACTGGTGTCGCCATCACATGTTCGGACAAACGTCACCACATCCCTGTACATATCCTTGATGAGGGTAACGTACTTAGTTGGGACTTTGTGCTTTTCCAAGGCCCACCACATGACATTTCTCGGTACTTTGTCATATGCCTTCTCGAGGTCAATAAAGACCATGTGCAAGTCCTTCTTCTGCTCCCTATATCTCTCCATCAATTGTCGTAATAAGAAAATCGCCTCCATGGTCGACCTACCAGGCATGAACCCAAACTGATTTTGGGTCACATGTGTCACTCTCCTTAGGCGATGCTCGATAACCCTCTCCCAGAGCTTCATCGTATGGCTCATCAACTTAATCCCACGGTAGTTAGTACAACTTTGAACATCTCCCTTGTTCTTGAAGATAGGTACTAATATACTTTTCCTCCATTCTTCAGACATCTTGTTAGATCAAAAAATAAGGTTAAAAAGCCTAGTCAACCATACTATCGCTCTGGCGCCTAGGTATCTCCACACCTCAATGGGGATACCATCAGGGCCCATCGCTTTACCTCCCTTCATCCTCTTCAAAGCCTCTCCGGTCTCTGCCTCCTGAATTCTCCTCACAAAGCGTCTGTTGGTATCGTCAAATGAGTCGTCCAACTCAAGGGTAGGACCCTCATTCTCCCCCATTAAACAGCTTGTCGAAGTACTCTCTCCATCTGTCCTTGATCTCCTCATCCTTCACCAGAAGTCGATCTGTCCCATCCTTGATGCATTTTATTTGGTTGATGTCCCTTGTCTTCCTCTCGTGGATTCTAGCCATCCTATAAATGTCCTCTCCCCTTCCTTCGTGCCTAGCCGCTGATAAAGGCCATCATACGCCTGACCTTTTGCTACACTCACAGCTCGCTTTGCAGCCCTCTTCGCTATTTTATAGCCCTCGATGTTGGCCGCACTCTTGTCATGGTGGAGAGCGTTGAAGCTGTAATCTAAGGGTCAAAATATAGGGTGGGTAGAAATTTTTAGGTAACCTGTATTTTTCAATTCATTCGCTCTTTTACAGTACGATAAAACTGGTTTTATATTTTTCAGATTTCTCCAATTTGCCGGGTGATTGGATCGTCGCGTCAAGTTGGCCCAGCCCGCGATCGCGAGGCCGGAGTGGGCTTTTTGGCCCGGTCGAAGTCGAACGGGCCCCCAGTCCCCGTACAAAAAAAAAAAGACGCCGGTTTTGCCTGCCACCCGCAACACGCCGCCGTCTTCCACCCTGTTCCAAAACGGACGAGGAAAATCCTCCAACTCGCGCGGGCGGGCGGGCGGGCGCGCGCTGCCATGGACGCAGCGGCTGAGGAGCTCCGCGACGCAGCTCAGCCCCAAGGGCAGGTCAGTTTTGCTAAACCCTAGCACCTCGCTTATCTTCTTAAGGGGACTGGCTAGTGGCATTACAACGTTGTAGGCTACTCGAACCACAAATGTGCATGTTTATGTGAACTACAGCTTCTTCTGCGATGGATTCATGGTGTTACGAAAAGCAGGAGGCTGTTGCCTCTCGCGCTTATTTTTTAGTACTTTAGGCTAGTCATTGCAGTTGCTTATGCTGGAGCCTGCCGCTTAGCGCTTAAGCATGATACGTTCAATTGACCATGCTCTCGTACTTACATGTATTCTATAAACGGACTCCATCCCCTGTAAATCTCCTTCTTGTATGCTTGTCATCATCAATAATTCTCATAGAGAAATTAAAGCATTGCAGATATGAACTAGCAAGTTATTCTGTTTTGGTCATTATAACCATTTTTCTTGAGCATACATAAATAATCACAGCTTACTATTCTCTACTCATTGCATCTGGAGAATAGGAACGGAAACTAGATCCTGGTCCTGTTGATAAATCTGTGCTTGTGGAACAGGAGTTTCACAAATCAGAAGCTATTTCTGTTGGGAAGGTAACATTTTAGAACTTGTGCTTAATTTTTCATTACATGCTTATTTCCAATTAATTATTGCGTTCAGTTCAGCTATTGGCCCTTTCGAAAAAGTTCAGTATTGAGCTTCTCTTGATTGTCATCCATTTGTTCTGCAGATCTACAAACCTGTTGGATTTATCGAACATGGCACACCAGTGGGAAGTGAGACATGAGGGAATGCTTGTGTTATTGAAGCATTCTGGGTTTTACCACCTGTCTTTCTTGAAGAGGGTTCAGTTAGACCATGCTTTGCTAAATGCACTGGTTGAAAGGTGGTGCCGTGAAACGCAGACTTTTCACTTGCGGTTTGGAGAAAATACAGTGCTCTTGAAGGATGTGGCAATTCTTACTGGACTTCGTGTACATGGTGCTCCTGTCACTGGCCCGACAAACTGTAACTGGGAGCAATTGAGCGCACAGCTTCTGGGCCAAGAACCTCCACATATCAAAGGTGGTTCTATCAACATGGTATGGCTGCATGACACTTTCAAATCATTACCAGAAAGCGCTAATCAGGCAGATGTAGAGTATGCTGCGTGAGCCTATATGCTGTACCAAATCGGATGTAGTTTATTTCCTGATCCAAGTGGAACTAGAGTGCATTTACGATATTTGGCCCTACTCCGCGATTTCGATGCCTCAGGAGAGATGGCCTGGGGGGCTGCTGTTCTTGCCCACCTCTACAGAGAGCTTGGAAAAGCCAGCATGAAGGGCAAAGCGAATTGCTGTGCGTTTCTTACTCTTCTTCAGGTAGTGTGTCTTAGTTGTGTAGTGCAGAAATTGCACTCTTGATTTATGCGAGAATTGATGTTCTGTGCAACAAACATTGCAGATATGGGCGTGGGAGCATATCCAGATAGGCTGTCCTGAACGACTAGAGAATAAGGCTCTACCCGATGACCGACCCCTTGGATGCAGGTTTTTTTTTCTTGGTTCTTTTTTTACCACAGATTGCTTTTTATTACCACTTTCTTTCACTTCAAGATATACTCCATGATATGAAAAGCATCTGATAACTAGGGATCTGATAACTAGGTGGAATGTTGCCTTCAAGAACCGTGAAAATGTCCGATCCATGGACCATGAGTTTTATAGGCATGGGCTAGATACTATATCAGATTGCCAGGTATGATGTGTTCCATTACTTCAGGAAGTGCGTTTGTGCTTTTAGATGCTCATTACAAGAGGAAATATGATATCACCATAAAATTTCTTATACTTTCCAGATCACATGGGACCCATACACACCAGATCTGGTACCAAAACATTCCTGCAATATGCACATTTGGATCTGCAGTTTGGCTATCAAGGACTCCATTAATATGCTTCCAGATAGTGGAAATGCATGTGCCTGATCGCGTCTTGCTCAATTTGGAATGTTGCAGCACATACCAGACCCAGTTGAGGTTGTTGAACGTGTTACAATGCAGGGTAAAGCTGATCAACATTGGCCTACGTACCATGGTAAGTACATTAAGGAATGGGAGAACAGGCTCATCTCTGTTGTTAAGCACCAGGAAACAGGGACTTCAGATCCTGCTCATGCAAGGAATTGTTACCTAGAATGGTATTGGTTGGATCACCACTCCAGTTGAATGTCCAATCATATCCTATCAGTTATCTGGGCATACTGATAAAGTTCTGGTAATACTGTTAAAATGGTTTTTGTTGATCTGTCTGTGTTGAGTCGAATGAATACATGTCATGTCTCATTGATGAATGTTTTGGACCACAACAGGTTGATTTGGTAAATACAGTGCGGGGACGAATTAGAACCTTATTACAAAGTGAAATTGATGCGAAAAGGATGAAACAATCACTTATTGACATTGATTCGTACATCACTGTTAAAATGGCAGAGGCTAAGCAGGTTGTTCTCACATCATGTCCTTATGAATCTAGTCTAGTTAAACCGCAAGAGAGAGGACATGCTTATGTCTTCAATTGTTGCGCAGATTATGCAAAGTGGTGTTCCAACTGGAACAGAAATTGGAAGTGCTAAATCAGCCACAATCTCTCTAAATATTGTGGCTCCTACTCAAGCTACTGTTGAGAAGATGGAACAGGTTGGTGATGATCACATCGAGGGAAACACTATACTGAAGTTGGATGAAATGATGAGAATTCAACCCACAGGGGGTACTCCTAATTTAGCACTTCTCACAACAGGTGGCACCACAAATAACAAAACTGAAGATTTGCATCCTCGAGAAGACCCTCTTGATTTAACCATGACAGCAGTAAATCTTCAGGACATTATTAGCACCCCTGTAGAGGATGCTATGACTGATATTATGAACACATCCACAGAGGATTCTACACCAGAGGATATTTTAGATTCAGATGTGAAGGATGGTTATGCATTCATAGAGGCTGTGGAAATGCAGGAGACTGTTGTATCTATGGACAGCATTAAAATACCCAAGAAGGTTACAGCTGAATTGCAGGAGTGTGTTGGTGCACTTTTTTTTCTTTTTGAAAAGGGTCACTTGACCTGGCCTTCTTTGGAGGCCATTGTAGGAGCCAGGGATTGAACCCTGGCCGGCCAGCTCCCACCCTTGGGGCTTTGCCGCCTGCTCTGGTGCACTTTTGATTAATGGTAAAGTGGATGAGGTCATTATTACTTATTAGTGTATTAGTAATGTATTAATTTACAGTTACATGGTGTAAATCACTCATATACATCTTGGTAAAATTGCAGGTCAGGGAACAGTGTGCAAAGCTTCAGTGCTTCCAGAATTCTACAATATCTCGAGTGTATCATCACACAATGAGCAATTGCAGAAAATCACTGGTGCATCTGAGAATGGTGTAGACACAAGAATAGAGAATGGTACAGGTGAGGGAACGATCAGTCAACTCTTCAATGCCATGGGGCCTGGAGAAACCTTGAATACGTCTATGAACAAAGAATTAAGTTCAGTGCCAGGTGATGTCGAACCTCCCGCTGGCTCTGAACAGGAAGAACCTGCTGCTGTAGTTTCAGGCCGCAATGAACTGCAAGATGCTGTTCAGACACAACCTGAGGACAGTGTCGTTCAGGATGGAGTCAATGCTGTGCAAAATCATATGTTTCAAGAGAATGCCAAGTACCCAATTGAAAATGGCCTTTCGAACCCTGCAGTTGTGCAGAACCCCATTGCTATACCTGCTGAAGACTTGCTTATCACTAGTGTTGGAGAGAGAACTCAGAGAAGTGTTAATTCATTCACTGGAGAAAAGAATGATACGATTGGCAGGGATGATTCTGCTGGCGTTGAGGACCATGACAATCTAGGTCCAAATGAAGTAACTAAAAGGAGAAAATCGACGGTTCCTTCAGATGAAAACTCTGAGATCCGTTCAACCATAGAGCCTACTAAAATGGGAACTGCAAAAACAGAGGAGAAAAGACATCAGACTGTAAGAATCGGCAGTGGCCAGTTAATAGCATTTACAAGAAGGAAAAGAAAGCACTTACGCAGTCATCGCCCTGACTCCTAATTATGTTGTGTTATTGTATAATGTATGTGAATTTGTCTTTTTCACATTTTTTGTTGTTTTAATACCTGCTGAATTGGTTTAGTTTGCGCTGAGAAGGATTGTTCTCATTTGATTCTCGTATTTGTTTGTCCTAGATATGCACTTAGTACATGTCACCACATCAGCTTGTTTTGTATCTGAGCAAAAACTTGTGCTGGATTTTCTCTCTCAAGACTGCTTCAGTATATCTGGATGTTCAGCTTCATATTGAAAGGTGTTAAAAACATTTTTGGTCTTCTGGATTGACAATGATAGTTCAATTCATCACATCTCATGCCTGACCCCAGACTGCAGATTATGCGTTAAGGCTGTGAGCGTCAAGCTGAGACGCAGCTGACAGGTAATTTGATTTATCTGCAAAGGCGTCAAGCGCAGGGATGTCTGAACTGAGATGTGTCTAGACATCTAGACTCTCTTCACCTTGCAGGAACCAGGAATCGAATATTATGCAGTCTTCATCAATACAGAAAAACATGGCGCTTTTAAAATACTCCTGCTGTGCTGCGTACTATACCAGGTTTCGTCCAAAACCAAAATGCATTACCGTTCAGCTCAGAACATGGGCAAGGCATTTGGATTTTTGCCATTCCTGTCGTCGCTGTAATGCTGCAGCCTCAGAGTCAGTAAGACGAGATCGATGCCCCCAACGTCTCCAGATTTATCACGTGGAGGAGACACGGGACAGGATCACAGAAAGGTGCTGTAGCAAGATCAAGAGGCGCCACCAGCTAGTCGGCCACAATGATTCGTCTTGTGTCGGTCGGCCGCGGCTCTTCTCCTGCAATGGACGCCGTTTTCGGCCGGGCACAAGTCACAAGCGTCCGACGGTCCGAGTCGGACTCGTCGTGGTCGCTGCGGGCGATGAAGCTTTTCTTTCCGGTAATGGACATGGGATGATGGCTACCGGCACCAGGCAGAGGCAGCTGTGCAACCGTTGGTCCCGCTTGGGCGCTGCTGCAACTGCAATGATGGCTCCCCCGCCTCGTGCCCGTGAGTGCAGTGAAGCGACCCGATTCATTGCCGCCCCCTCGCTTTCAGCGTTTTGTTTTCTGCCTGCTCCCTTGGTGCCGACTTGTCGTGATCTCTTGTGCTTTCACTGAAACCCAGCCTGGTCATTCCTCCGTCACCACTGAGCCACCGACCACCGCGCCATGTGAATTTGCACAGATTGTGAAGCAAATTGAGGGCCTGGTTTGTACTCTCCTTTTAAAATTAATTGAAAAGTCCTCACCGTGGGGATCTCCCCTACAGTTTTTTTTCAAAAAAAAAATTGAGGGCCTGGTTTGTGGCCACGCGCTGTTTCTGTACCAGCTGTATTGATTTTATAGCCGCGTAATTCTTTTTTTTGGACGCTTCGAAGCACCGGCCAGACCAGGAGGGACAGATCTTGTCTCAACGTTGACGCCAACAGACCTGGATTCATGCACGAACCGACGAACAAACTGTATCATTTGGGTTTTAGCCATATTATATTAGGCTACAACAATCATGGGATACCATTTGCAGTTTGCACGAGGGCAGCCTACATCCACGCGCAGTGAGCCCCAATCGGATACTTGCATCGGCAACAAGTAACCGTGTTATTCCAAAGATGGAAGTAGCGATGTGTTTTTTTGGCAACCAAATCTAATGTACCGCTAGAAGTTATATTGCATTTCCCTGGTAGTCGTTAGTCACCTGATGATTAACAAAATCAACCCAATCTAGCTAGTTAGCATCTGACCTAATCCTCAGCTAAAACCAACAAATGAGATACATCTATACACATTGCATGCCATCTGTTCTGCATTGGTTAGCATACATCAAAACCAGCAATCAGAACTAGAGGGCCATATCCGCCAAGACTACTGGAACTAGTCTAGATAGCATCTTCAGATGAGTCAGATTGCTCTGTGGGCACCAACCAAGCCACCAGAATTTGCAATTGCACCTACATTCTTCGGTTAGTGGGGTTTATAGTAGTAGTCTGGCTAGGGATGCATGGAGCTCCTGTGAATTGTCTGTACTCTCTGCCCTTGTAGGCTACAGTATTTGACCTGTTTCAGCAAAATTATTGGGTTGTGGCCATTAGAAATGCTATAAATACACATAGGGTCAGAACCGGAGGCGGCTGGATTGGATCTCAGTACTTACATGCATTGTTGCAAGTGTGGACAGCAATTCCCTGGACTGCTCCATTAGAGAGCGCTCTTGGGTAGCAACTTTGGAAAGATCAGAAACCAAAATACTTGTTCCAGCCAGCTGCAGACCGACAGATGATTTCAGTCAAACAAAATAACAAATGCAGCAACTTGGAACAAATATTTCACCAAATGTAAGCCTCTCAAAAATTGCTTTGTGCTATATTATTTTTCTGCAAGCCTCACAAGAGGTCATCGTTTTTTTTTTCCTTTTTGGTATGGTGATGGCAAAGTTGATTTCTAAGATAATTGGAGCTTTGAAATGCATACAGTTGTAATATCTTTAATTTAACCCCAACTAGCAAATGCATAATGAGGATGTTACTCTACAGACCCTCGAGAAGAGAGAAATCTCCTATGCTTCAGAAACGGGAGAATGTTTCTGAAGCAGTCTGATCAGGGAATCAGCTGGCTGGGATCAAGTCTCAACCAATCCAACCATCCATTGTTAAGCCTTATTATGCAGGTTGCTAGCTCTTTTATACGGCCCACGTCCATAAATTAAGATGTAGTGGTTGACAAGCAACTAGTGACAAAGAAAATGGAACAGGAAAGCAATTCAATGTACACAGCACCTTAGCCAATAATGAACATATTGAACTTCCTATTGTTTGCATGATGTCAACAGCAGAACCAACGGCATTTTTAACATCTTGGATATCAGCCTGCAAATACAAAGTAGCAAAGAAGAAACTGATCTTTAATACACAGAGAACAGAAGAGAAACATATAGAAACAAGTGTGTACAATGGTGTCCTATTAACAACCTTTGCTCCATCAGTAACAGGAAGGCACAAAATGCTGGCAGTTAGAGCCTCCACAGTTCCAGATAGAGAATCCACATAGTCCCTCTCTAATGAAGACCATTCTTCCAGATACCCCATCTGTATCAAGCAATTTTCGTTAGATTTTTAGAAACAAGGCAAAGGTAAAAAAGGTGAATTACTACCAAGTTAAGATATAACTAGCTAAATTTGTTAGTAATTAAGTACTATATAGCTTACAGTTATATATAAAGCCCCACTACAGAGTTCACATGCTGGTGAGCTGGTCTTCCTTTTTAACTTTACAGTTGTTCATAGTAAAGGACCATGTGTAATCTATTGAGCAGAGGAAATAAGCATCACAACGGCCAGCCTGCAATTGTGCAGATATTTGAATATATGTTGTCCAGATGGGCGACGGCCCTGTGCTTATAACTAACTGGTTCTCAGTTATTTCAGGAACTTCTTTTTCTTTGGCAAAATATTATCTTGCTAATAATGTCTGGGAGGCTAGCAAATGTCGGCCAGACATGGAGGATAATTCCAGATAATCCGATGAACTATCAGAAAGCAAGGTTTCTAAAGTTTAACAGAAAAATGATCTTGCAAAGATATGAAAAAGGCAGCAAACTACTTGCAGTCATGCACCGAAAACTAACATTGGATATTACCTGTCCCTTTAGAACTGTCATGAGCTTCCAATTGTTTCGGTATAACTGTAGCTGGAACCTCTTAAGAGCAACAGATTTACGCATCCCTAGGGTAGTAATCCATGCATCAGATAAGTACTTCTGGTGAAAAGGCCAAAGAAGAAGTGTTATTGAGAAGTAATGAAGTAGAAAAGGCAATCTTAGTTACACAAATAATATGGTTGAAAGTAAGGCTTTTGCCTAGCATTTTTTAATTGAAATAGTAGTACTTTCAGTTAACCAATAATAAGATAATAAAAATGGGTAGCTACAGACTTCCATTTGGCAATGAACAGGTGCAGTATACAAACTTTCATTCTAAAAAGTAATGAACATGACATATATTTTAGCATGCCAACTGATACTTCTTAAGCAGATCCTACTGGTATTAGTTTTGTTTACAGCTCCAACATAAAAGGCACGCATGTCATTGTCAAAACTTTCCTGGTTCCTTTTGCCTTTCCAACTGTGTTATATAGTTTTTGCGTGTGTGTGATAACGACTTGTTATTTCATAAAAGACCTGACAAGATGTCTTCTATCTAGTATTCTGATATACATAGGTTGCCTGGTTTGCCTTTATTGAAGAACCTACTCCCAAGGAACTAAAAAACTTCGATAAATATAAAGTTGAGATAACATAAACTATGGCACAAAAGACAAAGGTAGTTGCAACCTCTATGATGATGTAAGCTTCACAGATTTACTTTGTGAAAATAAGTGAATCGGAAGATAAGTGTGAGCACATAGCTCCTGCTTATAGCTAGATCAGATTGCAAATGCTGGCCTTGAATTTAATCAATTACATCTTACACAAACTAATCTGAATTTGAATAAATCAAGCAAGCTATAAAATCCAAATATACAGCCATGTACACATACTACTGAATTTTGAGATGACATCAATTTATGTTAATTATACAGGAGGAACACATTTCACGTATTAGAATTCAGAAGTCCATAAATTGGTTTGTAAATGGATATACTCACCTCTGCTGTCAACTTTTGTGCAGCAAGTGCAGCATCAGCCTGCGCATTCACACACCGCCACTGCAAATGTCGATTGGATAAAATTCTCAGTAGATGCTCACAGTCAACCTTACTACCCCCATGCCACCTCCTCCTCACATCACCATTCAAAGCATAACCAGATGAGCTTCTTCCCTGATGATCCCAAGATGAAGTGCCCGACCCCACACAGTTTCTCGCCCGTGATGGGCTTGACATCCTCCTCAATGGATTGCCTGTAAGCTTACTTGGTGAAGATTGCCTGACTGACCGATTCAGTGGAGATGAAACAAAGCCATTTTGCAGCGATTTCTTGACCGGCGCCGTCCTTGGAGATGCGGCCAACCCAGAGGTATACGGTAAGTATGGCGTGCCAGGATCTGCGAATCTTTGTGACCTGCTGACTGCAGCATCCTGCAAGAACCGTGCTGGCACACTCATACCCTTTGGGGATGGGCGTGCTCTGTGCGAAATGACAATGCCCGCATCCTGAGACCCTGAATTGCTCCCAGACGACACGCTCTCTGTGTCAGACGACATCAAGTAGTCCCCACTATCGAACGAGGAACGCCGTGCCCCCTCCTCAAACACCATGGACTGCCGCAGCGACCGGACAGCAGCAAGGACGGCCGCGTCCCTCTTGTGTAAAGAGCAATCCAAGCTTTTGGTAAGCGGATTTCCCTCAAACCCCTGAGACAGCCTCGCCGACATCGGCCACCTGTGGTGAGCAAGGCCCCCCTCAAACCCCTTCCCCCTCTCCGGCACTGTCCCCATAGCTGGCCTCCTCCTCTCCGGCGTGATGGACCCAGCCGCCGAAGCCACCGGTCGCCGCGACGGAGACGGGGACGTGGCCGGCTTCGCCTTGCTCGTCTCGAAGGAGAAGGACCGGCCCTGGAACGCCACGGAGAGGCTCCTCGTAGTGGTGGTGGTGCCCGCATTGGGTCCCCCGGTCTCCCCGACGGCAGCATTGCCAGCCGGGCCTGGGCGCGGGCGGTCGACGGAGACCGAGCGCCTCGGCAGCGGCGACGCGAAGCGGCGGGAGGGCGTGGACGCCGAGGTCGAGGTCGAGGTCGAGGTGGAATTGGAGCTCGAAGTCGTAGCGGTGGAGGTCGAGGTCGACTTGGAGGACGGCGCGAGGTAGCGGGAGGAGACGACCTTAGCCTTGGGCTTGGGCCGCGCGTCGCCGGCACCGGCGTTGGCGTTGGAGTTGGACTTTGCCGGGGAGAGCGCGGAGGAAGCTCGGCGACGGTGCGGGGACGGCGACGGGTTCAGCCGGGGCGCGGCCGCTGCTGCCCCGGCGGCCACCATGGCGTTCAGATCTCGCGGAATCTCCCGGTAGTTTTGGGCCTCGGGGGTTTGGGGGTTTGGTTTCGTTTCAAGACAAGATGCGGGGAGCGGAGCCGACGCACGGCAGCGGAAGTGGAGTCTGGACTGGAGTGGGAGCCAAGTGAAAACATGGGCGTGTCGCGAGGGCAAAAGGGGAAAAGCGAGCGGAATAAAGGGCCGGTGTCGTCGTCTGGTGGTGGCCCTGGTGGGGCCAGCGGAACGGAGGAGGCAGCAGCCAGCAGACCAAGGTGACCCCGGACCCGGCGATGGCTGCCGCTGCTGCGGTGGCGCAAGCAAGGCAAGGCCGCAAGCGCAACCGGACCATGCCGCCGGCGGTCCACTCGCACCCGCCGCCCCGTGCGCCGTGCCCAGCGACGCGATTTCTCGCGTTCCGCTTACGTTTCCCTCGGGCATGTGCTCGTCTCGACGAGAACAGAAGCGCTCATGTGCCTGGCTCGACCTGTCCCGAAGCAATTGGTCACGCGACGACGGCGTAGGGAGGCGGGCTGACACCATCATTTGCCCCGACGCGCCGGCGCGAGGAAGAAAGTGGGGTTCGAGGCTGTAGACGAGTGCAGGCAGGGGGAAATGTGCTCGTGCCATAGTTTATCCGCTGCGTGATTGCCCGTTTGGACCTACTACGTGCGTGTCTTACCTCCGCGCATTCACCTAGAAAAAATGAAGTTTTTAAGATTTGCATAGATACTATCTTGCCTCAGTAACCTAGGAAAATTGAAGTTTTAAGATTCGGATAGATACTATCTTGCCCCCACTAAACTAGCTTTGATCTTTTTTTAGATAGTGGACTACTAGGAAAATTGAAGTTTTAAGATTCGGATAGATACTATGTTGCCCCCACTAAACTAAGCTTCGATCTTTTTTTTTTAGATAGTGGACTACTACAAATCTTATATATTATTTCATTCATTTTAAAATGAAGGGCGTACTAGGATTCGAAAAGGCCAGATATCGTAGACTTTGTCGATCAATTAGTCAGGATATATGTATTTTTTGTGAAAAAAGATATGTTGATATGTTCTTATTTCACATGTTTTAAGTAAGACAAGACTTTGTTATTGTAGTAATTGATTATGTATTTTAAAAGAAATTAATAGTGCTACCATCATTTAAAAGACTGACTGAATACTCTTGGAGTTTTTTTTAGCCTCACAGATCTTCATTAAATCATGACACAATCAGCGGCCGCTAATCCCACAAGCCACTCAGAGAAATAGTCAAGCCAAAAATAAGAGCGATGAGTGACAGAGACCATGCTAGCACAATAATGTGCCGCTGAATTAGCCTCTCGACACGAAACTCACCAAAACTGCCTATCTCTGTGATATCGAAACACAAACCCCCTGTCGAAGACAAAGGACTCGATTTGCCGTCGATTAGGTTCTTCAGACCTCGGCAATCCACTTCAAGGATGACACGATCATATCCGTTTTCCGAGGCGAGCTCTAAACCTTCTTTCGCTGCCATGGTCTCCGCCGTCAATACGTCTGGGATATCATCGTACCAGCGTGCTGTCGCAGCTTGTATCTGTCCCTGATGATCGCGGATGATGACTCCCACACTTCCACAACAAGTGTTCGGATCGAAAGCAGCATCAGTATTAATCTTGAGCCAACCCTCCTCCAGTGGACACCACCTGGCCATTCTCGGCGGCTTCACTGGGCAAGCCGGCACTTTCAGAGAGATCAGGTCCTCCAGCATGGATGCAATGAACCGTGCTGTAGCTCCTGGTTCCCAAACCTTGCGGCCATGGCGAGGGGCATTTCGCCCTGTCCACAGCGTCCATGCCCCACAGACCAGTATCGCCACCTCCTTGGACGAGCAAAGGTTCGACTTGAAGATGTTTGTTGCCGACGAAACTGGATGGAGAAGCGGAGCAGCTACTCTAGTTAACTTTTTGACCTCCGACCACAAACGTCGAGCCACTGGGCATTCAAAAACACATGGTATAGGGACTCATTTTCATTCCCACAAACTTCACAGAAACTCTTTGGAGACACATGGCGCTGCTTGAGCTCCGTCTTCGATGGCAGCGCATTGTGTAAGACCCGCCACCAGAAGACATGCACCTTTGGGGGCACCATCAGCAGCTTCCAAACCACATCCCAGGATTGACTTTCATTCGATGCACTAGCCTCATTCCTGGATGCCATGGCGTTCGCCTCCTGCTCTTCCTTCAACAGTCTGTATGCAGACTTGACGGAGTAGACACCATTCCTCTCCAAAGCCCAGGCTGTCACATCCTCTTGAAGCCTCGAGCTTGGTTTAATTTTCAAGACCTCCGCTGCCTCCAACGCCATAAAAGAATTGCGCACAATCCACTCATCCCACACTCGGGTGCCCGGAACAAATAGATCCTGCACCATCTCAACATTTGTTGTTGGCAAACGTACTAGTGGGCTCATAGAACGGAGACCAGGGATCCATTTCTCCTGCCATGCATTGAAATCCCCTGGTCCAACTCTCTTGATCAAACCCTTTTGTAGCACATCCCTGCCATGAAGAATCGAGCGCCACGTAGCCGAGCTCTACTTCTTGGTTGCCGAAAGGAAATCAGAGTGTGGATAGTATTTCTGTTAGGGTCTATTGGGCCTTAGCCCGTTAGGGTTAATTAGTCGCTTGTTTAGAGGCCAAGTAAGACATCTTTTCTATATAAGGAGAGGAGATGTATCAATCTAATCAAGCAAGATATTTGAAGGAAAAATCTTCTCTCTTGCCGGTCGTGGGCGAAGCCCCGCGGCCGGCGTTCCCAGCGCCCCTCACAGCCCTAGCCGCCGGTCCTCTTGCCTGTCTCGTATGAACAGTACCCACGCGGTACTGTAGCACGCGGGTACTGTAGCTCCGCTGCCGCTCCCCTCAATCCTCCCAATCCCAACGACGTCCATAACAATCTGATATCGGAGATGTCAGGTTACGAGGAGCCGCCGCCGGTCACTTCCTCACCGATGACGCCGGATCAGCTAACCGCGGCCATCACCGACCTCGTCCGTTCCGTCGTCGCCATCCAATCCTACATCGGCATACCACCGCTGCAACCAGCCAGCTGGCCGTTGCCGCAATCGGCCGTGGCCTCTCTGCCACCGTTTTTCCACTACGGGATGCCAGGTTACGGCACGACGCTGCTGCGGGGCACGACGTTGCTATCGTTCCAGGACGTGCAGCCAACGGTGCAGCCAACATTGCCGCAGATCAAGCAGCGAAAGGACATCGCAGTGCAGCCGATGCTTATTCACCAAGTGTCGGTTGTGGTGCGGCTGCAGGCTACTGCGCGCGGTCTCCGAGCACGGCTGCGGCTACAGGAGATGCGCCAGAAGATGCAGGAGGCGGTCCTGGCGGCGGTACGGTTACAGGCTTCAACACGTGGACTCCTGGCGCGACGGCAGGCGCTGGAGATGCGTGGGTTGCAGCTGGTGCCTGGGCCCCGTGCCCCTTTGCTTCGCCACCAAGCTGCGCTTCGCCACATGGAGGGCCCCGATCTCGTCCGCTGCGTCATGGAGATCAGGCGTGCCATCGCCACCTCGGGTGGCGAACTCGGCGTCTACAGCGTCGGCATTTGGGGACGCGGGTGTGTGGCCACCCATAGGCGGACCTTAATTGGCGTTGCCGTGCTCCGGCACCGGCCACCGCGAGGGCGCCTCCGCTGGCCACAAGTTCGCCTTCATCAGCCCCTCCGGTTCAATGTCAAGGCCACAACCCGACCTTTGTTGAGGGCCGAACCCTCTCTCTTCATGCTGCTGGATGGGGGCCACCTTTATTCAAAGATGCAGTGGAAATAAAGAGTTCACGTTGTGCCTTATGGCCGAATAACTAAATAAGACGAGATGTAAAAGGCTTGTTTTTAAGTGATAGATTTGTGTCGAGTCGAGTTAGGTTGCAGCTCGAGGATGAGCTGCATGTCCAGGTAGGGTGTAGTGTTAGAAGAGTCAAGGGTCTATTTGGCCTTAGCCCGTTAGGGTTAATTAGTCGCTTGCTTAGGAACCAAGTAAGACATCTTCTCTATATAAGGAGAGGAGATGTATCAATCTAATCAAGTAAGAGATTAGAAGGAAAAACCTTCTCCTTTGCCGGCCGTGGGCGAAGCTCCGCGGCCGGCGTTTCCGGCGCCCCTCACAGCCCTAGCCGCCGGTCCTCTGCCACTCTCTAGCTCATGAACAGTACCGCGGGCACTGTAGCACCGCGAGTACTGTAGCGCGTCCGTCGCCATCGCTCTCCTCGACTCTCTCCTCTCAATCCTAGCAGCACATAACAATTTCCCCCTTTAGCACCCTTGCACACAGCGAATCTGGCCTAGTAAGCAGCCTCCACCCTTGATTCCCTAACATCGCTTGGTTGAACAAGGAGAAGTCCCTGAACCCCATGCCTCCATGGCATTTAGGCCGGGTTAGCTTCTCCCATCTCAGCCAATGCATCTTATGATTATCCACTGAGCTGCCCCACCAGTAGTTGGATACAATCGACGTGAGCTTCTTGGGGTTGGAAAGTTGCCTCTGCCACCTCCACTTATGCCCAGTGGTGGCTGACCAAGGTGTAAGCCCCCAAAGATAGCAAGGAAAAAGTGAGGTTTTTGTAGGAGCTTAGGGAGAGTATTTTCCTTACCACTGTACTTATAATTCCTATCCATGTAGACAAAAAGCATCGTGAGGCTTTTGTACTATTGCCAATGCCTGTCTAAACAACCACTATGAGATGGGGTGATTGGGGGACATTTGTGTTTTGCCATACTATTTTGATGATGTGCACTACTTGTGGTATGATTCTTCTATTAGTCCTTAAGAGGGTTTAGGCCTGGTCTTATGGGATTAGACACTTCTAAACTTCCTTGGTAGTGCACTAACCTATGCTGGCTAGCTTCCATTGGGGGAGGTCTTGATCCTACGTGCAAACAATTGGCACGTACAAAATTTCTACAAAATATTATAAGTAAGAGTGGTATTTCAGGAGGTGGTTTTTAGGGTCCAAATTGGTCAACAATTGTATTGATTAAAGACATTATAAATAAGAGTGGTATTCCAGGAGGTGGTTCTTGACGTCCAAATTGGTCAACGACTATATTAATTAGGGTCAAATGAACCAAGGGAGATATTAAATGATCATGAAAATTGTCCAAACCCAAGCGCTAGGGTTGGCTCTAGATGTTAGTGTGCCTCTGGTGGATTTGATAGATATAGTTGCTGCTCATGTGATGTTTTACTTTGAGAAAAGAGCTCTAGAAGATAGATTTAGAACAGTAGCCTGAAGCCTTCCAAAATGATGCATGAGGGTAGCATTTGGACTTCAGGATGGCGCTGAGAAGGGGATCTTTGGTTGTGGGTTATCATCCAAGCGAAGTGAACAACCAGGCTCGTATTAACCTTGTGTGGGACATAAAGGTAACGCGAGAGGGTGTACCTTCCTTGAGACCTCATTGGGGTGGAACTAAGGGTGATGCCAGGCATTGACGAGGAATCGAGGACTGAGAGTTAAGTGGAAGATATGCATTCCTTGGTCAGACTAATGAAACTTTTAGCTAGATTGAGGCGAGCAAGAATGCAATTCGATTCTATCAAAGACCCTGGCAAGATTAATTTTAAGTAAGAAAGTTTATTTGCTGATCCCAGCTACTAAGCATGAAGGAGTAAGCTATTTTTTTGAGATATAATAATATTATTACTATACTAGTAATGTGTCGATTGGGAATAAAAGCAACCCAGGATGAATGGATATATAAGTTTAGGAACGTGCATCTTAAGTCTACCAGCCAAAAATTCAACAATAATTCTATAGATGATGTTACGAAGAATTTTACAAGTCTAAAATCTCGATGAATGTGAGTATTTTTTTAAACAAGAACTACTCCATCCATCTCATGATAGTTGTTATGTTAGCCATTTACACTTGTCCTAAATTAGTTGTCATTTTTACTTCTCTATACATATTTCTCTTTTTCTAGTACATCTATATTTCTTTCTTTCCTGTTTCATGTGCATCAAACCTTTTTGTATTTATTCTTAATTTTTGTGTTCAGAGCTCGAATGATAACCAGGAGCGGATCTGCCATCGGGGCTAGGGCCCACGAGCCCCCTTACCACGGCTACGCCCATGAAGCCTCACTCAGCCGCCCTTGAAATTTTAGCCATGGAAGAAGGTTAGGAGGAACTTGAGGTTGAAGACGATGGCCATGCTAGTATTAAAATTCTATGCTAATAGAAAGACAAAACAATCCCTTGTTTTGTTTCTACATATATGAAATAGTTACTAGAACCACTGGAGCTAATAGTAGATGGGCATGCACCTCCTCTTCTATCTGTTATGGGAGAAAAGAAAAGATGCATTGAGAATCAACATCATGGGTATGTGTTCAGTGATGATTATACCTGCAAAGGGGTCGGGTCGGAGCGCCCCTCCACCTGAACCTCCAAACCGTTCGTGTCAAGGCTAGGGTTAGGGTTGACCCGCTCCTGCTAACAGTGCCCCTGGGATCGAACTGGTGAGCCTGCTCCTCGATTTCCCCGCCTGACAATCACTGTTTTCTCTGCGCCGGTCGCCTCCCCGAGCCAGGCGAGCCCCACTGACGCGCCCTCGCCTACCTCCCCGTTGCGCTGCCCCGTGTCGGTGTCGCCCGCCATGGACGCGTTCGGGTCCTCCTCCCCGGCCTCCGCCTGGTCATCACAGATACGGAGGCCACAGGCGCAGTGCGCTCCGCTGCCTTGGCCTCCTGTCGTACAGTCTCTATGTTCCTGCGATGTCAGGTCAGGCCGGCCGACCCGCTCGAGGCGAGTGCTTGCCGCCAGTCAACTTGGGCGCTCGGCGAATCAGCCTCTCTGTTGTCCTATCGTCATGGCCGGCAGCCACCGGCCAGCCACCAGCAAGCCGGCGATCAAGCCAATTCATCCATTGGCCGATCTGCAGGATCTCCAAGGTCCCAGAATGCGTCGTAGAGCCAGCGGCAGAGGCTGTCGTTCTCGGCGCCCGGCCCGGATCCGTGGAGGTGTCCCGTCACGCTACTGGCGACGTCGGGGTCGTTGAGTAGCATGGTTGTGGGGTCGTTGGCCGTGGCGACGGATCCCTCTGGGAGGCAAAGATGCTCCTGCGGCGGCGATCTGGTTTGGCCGGGGTGTCGAGTGATGTTGTGTAATAGATAGGTTCGAGTCGACCCTAGGGTCTATGGTTCATGAACCGGATTGCACCTCTTTCGATGAGGGTCGACCCACTTTGATTCGTTGCTCCATTTGAGGAGCGGATCAAATTCATAAACGGTTTGAACCGGACCCATTGCAGCTTGAGTGATGGTGACTCTAGGGCAGTTGCATAGAGGCAATGGCTTAATCACTATTGATAATATATGACAGTTCGTGGATGGCAACAATATCATGTTTCTTCGGGTGCCACACCACAAAGATTAAAAGACTTGTGCTTATCTTTTTTCTTGTTCGAGTTGATGTGCTGTTGCTTTGAAAGGTATGAGCTCACCACTGGCGGAGCCAGGGGGCCATGCCCCCCCTCCCCTCAAGGCTGCCGATTTTTTTAACCCTACTGATGTAGCTTCTTTTCGTTGAAGCTAGTTAATTTGATTACTTGCTTTTACTTACATGGGCTTGCATTTAGTTGGATCTGTTTGCTACTTTCGTGAGGCCCAGAAAGCATACAACTGATCCGCTCGGCACTCACGAGTCACGACAAGTTCGCATAGAACAGAGAAGGAGCACCCTTCACAGCTGCCTCGCCTCCTGTTGCTAAAAAAAAGCTGCCTCGCCTCCTTGTTTTCTCAAAAGTTCAATTGATTCACCGATTCAGAAATAAAAACTCCCTCATCATCATGGCCTCTTCACTCTTCCCTACCGCACAACCGCATAGTTGCACAGTACAACCGCGAGTCTGCGACGAACAGGGAGCCTAGCCAGGCTTCGAACTACAATTCTACGAGACTTATCACTATTAGGCAATCAGCGAGCAGTGATCAAGGTAACTTAGTGATAATTTATAAAATCATTTTTTGATTAATCACTTTTTTTAGTTTGATTATGATTTGGCTGGCTCCCTATGCAGAATTTCTCGCCCGTCACTGATGATAACTAATATGGGACCGAGGAATATGTAGTAAGTATTATTTGGAACAGGCGGAAACGTACCTGTTGTACTGCATATAGTAACAAACCGTAACGTGCGGAATCTACAAATGGGACATAAATCTCGTCAAAGTTACTGCTAGTACCTGCTAAGAGACGATATTACAACATGTGCGTCAACAGTGGATTTACTGTCGAATGAAGCAGACAGTAGTGCGTGACAAGAGATCGAGCTACGGCCGGGGCGCCGGGCGCAGGTGTCCAGCATGCATGCGTACAAGATGCAGGCACAGTTCCTCCATGTAATAATCCGAGAGGAACAGTCGAGTGTGCCTGCGGCAGCAGCTCGTCGCTCTTCGGTTTCTTAATCTTTTGATAATAACTGGATCGAGGCAAAGCTTTTGATAATAATTAATATATATACTTCGTTGTCCTGCTAGTTTATACAATATGTCTCGTACTCTCGTTGTGTTGCATGGGAAGTCAGCTTGGTTAGATCCTATTTTGTCCATCTGCATGCATGTCCGTTAGTTGCATGGCTCTCGTTGGTCGTTGCTCGCTTCTTTTATTGTTGTCTTATGCCCTTTATCACATCCTATTTTTCTATGTATAGCAAGTGGAGTGCGACCACATTATTCCCTGACACGATGTCACGGAGCATTGCACAGATGTCAAGTTTTAACTACCCAATCAACATTTTGCACTGTTTAAGCTGCATGTTACATTTATAGTTGGCCATCGGGCCGTGCCGGCCCGGCCCGGCGGCCCGACGGGCCGTGCCGGCCCGACAAGGTACCGTGCCGCAGCGGGCCGCCGTGCCTCACGGGCCGTGCCGGTGGCGTGCTCGTGCCTGGCCTCCGGCCCAAGGCACGGCCCGTGGGCTGTTTAGCCGTGCCGTGCCGCCCGATGGCACGGGCCTTTTTCACCGGGCCGTGCCGGCCCATAGCCCGGCAGCATGAATCACATATTCACACTTCACAGTTTTTCATTTTCATAACACAAACAGTATCATTTTCAAACATCACATGAATCACACATTCACACTTCACATGGATCACAAAAGGCAGAACACAAGACACAGATAAGAGATAATCACAGTTTCACACTTCATCAGATTTTCATACTTCACAGAATCACAGTTTCATTTTCAAACATCACATGAATCACACATTCACACTTCACATGGATCACAAAAGGCAGAACACAAGACACAGATAAGAGATAATAAGATAATAATCAAAATGAGCTGTTTTGTGCAATGTTGCCTCATTAAAAACCTTTCTAGGTAAAACTCACCCTTGTGAGAAACCCTAGAAAGGAAAAAAGACTGCAGCCAGCTCTAGAAAGGTTCAAGTTTAAGTTCTATCCTATTACAATAGCCATCATCAGTGGCATGGCAAACTGGCAAGTCCTAGTGACTTAGACACTTAGTGAGCTAGAGTTTGTGAGTTTACTTTCACTCCACACACCTCACAGAATGACAGAATCTCACTGTACTCTCACTGTCAGTCACATTCTCCAGCTATAGGACTCCAGACTTGCACCAAAACACCAAAATTTCCTGCATTAGATTAAGTATGTTAGTTCTTTTGCCGCTGCACCAAAACAAGATGAAGGCACCACACCAGCACCAGCTATTCACCTTGCTATGCAAGCTTTGTCACTAACCAGCACCAGCGGTACCGCCACCGCCGCTGCCTTCGCCTTCTTCATCCAAGAAGAGGTTCTTGAATGACTCCTCTAGGTCCACGTCCTCCGGCGCATGCTGTTCTCTTCTTACTCCTTGCTCCCAGTCCTTCATGCAGGTGAGCATCTCCACATGCTCAGGCAACAAGCGCCGACGCCGGTCTTCGAGTATCCTGGATGTACAACTGAAACAAGACTCCGAAGAAACAGTAGAGGCAGGAACAACCATGATATCTCGAGCCATAATAGATAGGATGGGATAGGTTAGCTTGTGGTCACGCCACCAGAGCAATAAGTCAAAGCCCTCATCCCAATCTGTTACAGGGTCACTGTCTCAGTAAGCTGAGAGCTCACTAATACCAGATGGAGATGGATTAGATGAGCCAGGGGATGCACCAGGACCTCCAAAGATCCTTCCCCATGCCTGCTTTCTCTTACCAGAACCAGATGAAGGCATTGAAACTCTTGCACCCCTACCTACACCCCCAAATTTTTCCTCATACTTGCTAAACATTCTGCTCATTTCAGCTTTAACATCATTATAGTATAAACTATAAGAGCATCCAGTTTGTTCAGCAAGTAAGTCAAGATAGCTCAAGAACCCTTTCAGCTTACCTCTAGGATCAAGAATGAAAGCATATGAATAAAGGAGAGGAATGTTCTCCCAATACTTAAGGAATTTAAGCTTCATAGGAACTGCAATATTTCTGAAATTCACATCAGATTCAGCATTTTTCAAATGCTCAGCAAAGTAAAGCACATGATGCAACACAAGTGGAGCTGTGGGATAATAAACACCAGACAGAACAACAGTAGCCTCATAAAACAGTTCCAGGAAAACCATTATCTGCTCAGCAACATACCAATGCTGTGGACTTAACAATGTTCTACCATAATTAGAGTTAAGCCACACAGAAAATACATCCTTGTATGGCAGCAAATGTTTAAGCATCAAATAAGTGGAATTCCATCTAACATCCATATCCAAGCCAAACTTCCTAGGTCTAAGACCTTGAGCAATGCAATAATTTTTAAACAAAGCAATTCTTTGATTAGAGGAATTCAAAAAATTAATTGCAGTTCTGAAATCTTTAAGATAAGGTTTCAACCTCTTCAAGCCAGACTTAACAATCAGATTAATGATATGACAGGCACAACGCTGATGCACAAGAAAATACTTAACCTTGTTAGGATCCTCACGGGTAGGTGCAGGATAAGAACCCATGTAACCAAATAGCATAGGTTGCAAGATCTCATAAGCCCTAGAATTAGAAGAAGCATTGTCTAGAGTGATAGCAAAGATCTTATCAATCAAACCAAACTCCTCCACCACACCAACAATCTTTTCAGCTATGTTTTCACCAGAATGTGAAACCTCAATAAGCCTAAAACCAATTACCTTTTTCTGCATCTCCCAGTCAACACTAACATAATGAGCCACAACAGAAATGTAATCTTCCTTAGCATTACCAGACCAGATGTCAGAAGTTAAAGAAACAGATGAACATGCAGGAAACAAAGAATTCAGAAGCAAAGCACGCTGCTCATCAAACAATTTACCCAAGTCTCTAGTGGTGGTTTGCCTAGAGACCTTCACAAAAGCAGGGTTATGAGCACGCTTAATGTAATCCTCCCAGGCCTGTGTCTCACCAATGCCTAAGGGAAGGTCAAGCCTAGCAATCAACCGGCATAACTCAGTACGAGCAACAACAGGGTCATACTGCCAATTTTTGAAACCATCAGGATTAAGAGAGAGCCTAGACTGGACCATACTAGCATGATTTTGTTTTTTCATACAGGATTTCATGTGGCGTTTCAAATGGCCAGTACCAGCAGAAGATCTAGCAGTGTACCTTGAATGGCAATGATTACAGATAGCAGCAATTCGAATATCGTTCTCCTTAATCTCAGTGAAGTATGTCCAGACAATAGACTTTTTCTTACCAGAGGTGGAGGTGGTTGACGTACAATGAGTGTCAGTGGATGGTTCCACTCCATCGTCGTCGCCATCGAGATCGATGGGCTGGGGCTGGTTGCCGTCACCGAGGTCGATGCCGAACAACCCGGCGGCGTCATCACGCACGTCGTCGTCGTCCTCGATCTCCAGCTCCTCGTCTGGGTGCGGCGCTAGGTCCTCGCCGTCGTCGAGGGGGGATGGTCATCCTCATCTACCCCCCGCGTTGCGGGCCTAGCACCAGCACAGGACGGGGACGGCCGGCCCCGGCCACGACCTCCAGCTCCAGCTGGAGCGGCAGCTCCAGCACCGCCCCTCAACGGACGCTTTGGCGGCCTGGCCATGTCTACTCCAGAGGAGCAAGACTCGGCGTCAGGCACCAACCTACAAAGAAAAGACAGAGGCAAGGCAGAGAGTGAGGTGAGACAGTAAGTAAAAAATAGATCTAGGGTTAGGGTTAGGGTTAGGGACGAGGACGATGAACACGAACCTACGCTCCGGAGCCCGGTACCGGAGATGAAGAGGCCAGCCAGAGGAGGAGACGGACAACGATTAGAATCGACGGCGAGGTGGGGGTGGGGGAGGAAGGACTGCCATGAACAAGAACTCACATGCTTCACCGAGAACGAGAGGAGAGAGGAGAACAGAGGAGTAGAAAGGAGGGAGGAGACGGGGTTAGCGAGGTGGAGTGGAGAAGCACCGGCGAGGTCACCGGAATACCGGATCCGAGGACGATGGTCGATGGCGGCGGTGGATCGAGATCGAGAGCGAGAGCGAGAACAGGGGAGCCGCAGCCGCGTCGCCGCGGCGGATCGGAACGGGATCGGGGGGAATGAGATTAGGGTTAGGGCAGGGGAGCACCGGCGAGGTCACCGGACCGGATCCGAGGACGATGGTCGATGGCGGCGGTGGATTGAGAGCGAGAGCAGAGCGAGAGCAGGGGAGCGGCGGATCGGATCGGGATCGGAGGGAGGGTGAATGGGGATTAGGGTTAGGGCACCGGCGGCTCGACGTATATATGGGGGGCGGGGTGACGCCTCAGTGCCTCACGCCCTCACGGGGTGGGCGGGCCACCGGCCGGGCCGGCCTTTTTACCGTGCCGTGCCCGGGCCGTGCCACGGGCCAAGGTGGCGGCCCAAGCACGGCCTGGTGGATCGGGCCGGGCCGGCACGGGCACGGTGCCACCGGGCCGGGCCGTGTCTCGGGCCGGGCCGGCGGGCCGCGGGCTGCATGGCCAACTATAGTTACATTCATCTTTCTTCACCATATTAACTGCATGCGTGGGATTAATTTAGAAGAACCATGCATGTTCCTCTAGTATAAGCTGCCTAGATTCGCTGACCTGACCCTACAGAAAATGACAGCTTTGGTTCACTTGAGATGCAATATTTTGACAACTCTGATTCAGTAGAGATGAAGTATTCTGAATTTTAGCTCAAAAGAGGACAAGCAGCCGTAGAGACGGCTAGGGCAGTCTCAGTGGATAGTTTCGTAGCGTTAAGACAATGAAACTTTGATGAAACACCCATTATTAATGTTAAGTTTCATTTTGTAGTTTTATAGACATTTAATTTCATGACGCATATATAGTTGGTAATCGTGTTAAAAGCATTTCTTCTCTCCCTTCTTAAATATATCGTCATGTCATAAAAATGCTTATATAACAATCTATTTAATACAAATAAAACTCACGTGAAACTTCCACCGATATCACAGCAGTCTCCATCCCGTCACGCCCAAATCGGCCGGCCGGGACGTGCGCGTGGGGCCGCCCGCTCCATGAGTTGCGCGCGATCCATCCATGTGTGGTAGTACTGGGCTACTGGCACCACACGCTGTCACGATCCTGCTTTCCGTTAACAACCACTCTCATCGTCACGTAGGACCCGTCCGTCTCCGATACGGCCGGAACGAATCTGCACAGCACGCCGCGCGCGGCTGTACGTTTTCGTTACGCCGGGGCCCTGGCTGGCCGGCACGCGCGGCCGCTACGTACGGTTTGATGCGCGGCGGCTGGTTTATCCTCGTGATAGTATTTCTCTCGGTGCCCGTTTCATGGGCTGGTCGATTGGTCAGGGACTCAGGACGTCAGGCCCCCACGGCCGGGCCATGGCGCGGCGGCCGCTGTCGCGCTTCGATCCGCCCAGCTGCGCGACATGGACATGGCTGGAGTTGGACGGATCCCCCGGCGTCGTCTCTACGATTGCATATTATTCTGTGTCGGATTTGTTCGTGTCGGCACACGTACATGACATTCACGTAACACGTCCTCCTAATAATAATTTTTTTTACCCTACAGAAAATGACACGCATCAATACATCATTGGATCCAATTAGTGGCTGATCAATCGATAGATGATCGATCTCCTAAAATGATAGCCTCAATCCAAGCTACCGATCGAATCGAAACGGAACACTCAACCATGCGTGCACCGTGAAGCTAGCTAGCTCTAGCCACTACTACGAGCCGAGCGTGTGCCTTTCTTCGTTAGGCGTTGCTTGAGAAGGAAGCTCCGGTAGATCTGGCCTTGCATGCCCTGCTTTGCGAGACCACTAGGGTACTGCATCACTGTTTTTGTGGCTGCCATCATTGACTAATCTGGCCTTTTGGCCCGTCCACCGTCCAGTGTGCAGCCGAAGCAATGCACGCACCATCGGATGTCCGTGATAGGCTGCAACGACAGCCGACAGGTTCCAAAATGCCATTGCCATCGCGATTAGGTTGGCTGCCTCGCTCTCTTCGCGACTGCTTTTATTCTCAGGCCTCGTTTAGATGCATTCAAAATTTTAAATTTTTACACTATCTCCATTACATCGAATATTTGAACACATATATGGAGCATTAAATATAGATAAAAAATAATTAATTGCACAGTTTTGTTGTAAATCACGAGACGAATCTTTTAAGCCTAATTAATTCATGATTGGACACTAATTACCAAATACAAACAAAATGCTACAGTAGTCAAATTCCAAAAAATTTTCATCTAAACACCCCCGGTCGCCCGCAGTCCCACCTGGCACCCCCCAACGGGCCCACCCTAACGGCTAACGCCCACCACTGTGGGAAGCAAAAAAAAAAAGTTCATATTCCATGACAGAATGACAGGGACATGACTGACTCGCTGTTGTGGCTGAAGATGTGAAACTGTTTGGAACCGTATCCAACACAGTGCACTGATGGGTATTTTGAGATGATGTTGAAACTGAGAGTATCACAGTACTCTCATCTCATAGTCTGAGATGTGTATATTTCGGCTTTCGGCCACCGGAACAGCATTTTGGGCTCAATTGATTGATGGGTTTTTGGTGGATCAAATATCTGAGGCTCATCATTATTAGATAGAGAGAAAACTCCTCCCGTTTTTCTTAAACTGAGAGAGGAGGGGACAATGGAGACCGGGTAGATCAACTAGTAGGATTGTTTTCCAACTTGAGCTAGACACAACAAAGGGAGTCGGACAAATCAAATCGCAAGAAGTTGGGCCCATAAAGGTCTACTTAGCTGGTTCCAACGAGGCCCAATTTTTTCACCTCCAGGCCGAATCGCTGTTTGTGGGCTTTCCTTACAAAAACTTGGCAGCTGGGCAATATCCATGCCATGCTGGGCTTTCGAACACTTGCATAAGCTACTACCGTCACACGCACACATTCATAAAGATAAAAAAACCTACGTCACCACTCTCCGATCAAAAAAAAAAAAAAGCTAACAAACTTCTACAACGTCACACCTGGAGTCCAACAACTATTAGCACGCAAAAAATCTGAAAAAAAACAGTGCAAAATGTATCACCGTGTCTCTCTGCATACATGCCATGTATAATACTATAATTGCCATGTGTCCAGTCAATGCAATCCAACCGCACGCCTAGAAGATTTCCTCATATGTCCGCATGCGGCTTCGGTTGCCCTCCATGCCCACTGCTCTTCCGCCTCTACCATGGTTGGATCGTGTTGACTGAACACGTGGCAACCATCCATGGCATGTATGGAATGAGGCACGGTGGATAGAGCTTGCACCGAATTTTTTCTCAAAAATCTGCCCACAACACCTGCAAGAAAAACTTTTCAAGCTCACTGGTTCTTTTAAAAAAGTAGCTTCACGCATTTTAGGCTTCCCCGACACGCCATGCTGGAGCACTACCTCAAACGCCACGTCTGCACAAGCATCCTCAAGCGCCACGTCTGTACAGGGTATCTGAGTCATCTAAAGTCATCGTAGCCTCACAGAGCCACGACGATGTTTGCAGAAGCAACATGACCACACCTGACAAGAAGCAGAGGCATTGGCTAGAGCACGTGTTGCCATTTTACTTGCAGTTGCTAGGATGGGACAAGGATAATATCGTAGCAGAAAAGAAGTGCACGATGAGGAGAGAGATATATATACACACTGTTGATAGTCAAATTTGACATCATGTGCATATTTGTGCCTAACAGTTTTGTCAAGAATTTTACTTCAACAGATACGTGAATCCACTGTTGAATAAAAATATGTCTGGCCTGCTGCATGAAGTACACAACAGCTACTCCTGGTATTTCTGTAAAAGGCAGACGAGTTTGTGGCTCTGTTTGCTATATCCAGAGGCTTTGCATGATCATTGTCTGGGATGTCCAGAGCTGCTGGCGGTTCCATCCATCATGACTTGAGGAGTTTCTTGGACGTCGGCAGAACTCAACACTAATCCAGGTGTAACTAGATCAGAACACGAATTTGGAAGATTAATGCAGGTGCATATGCATGCAGCAGGTTTTGGTTCAGACTCAGCAAGCATGGCGTGATGATTACTAAAAGGGGATAAAGATGGAAGGTCAATCCATCCAAGGCGTGAACAAGTTGATTATTGAGACTTTACAAGTGCAGCATGCATGTCGTGGAAAATAGAAAGAGATTATATGTATGCATGCAAGGCACGGCTTGCTTTTGGAAAGCATATATACATGTATACGTGATTCCTTTCTGTACATGTTCGGTAAGATTTGTTTTGGCTGAACAAGACTGCACGTTTAGGAGACATAGCCGAACTTGATTAGGAAAGCTTTGTTCGGTTGTTCTAGGGAAGTCCTGCCGCCCTATAAATATGTATAAGGGTGATGGCCGATTAAAAAAACACACAATCGACATATCAATCTACTATATTATTCTGCATATACTATTTTCTCTCTAGTTTTTGCTTCTTCTTCTTCGTTGCCGTCTACTTCGTTAACGACAGCGAGCACAAGGTCCTAGGGGCGGTCAGGCCGACCTAGGGCAGCCCATCGCCGCCGTTCTCCCTGACGGGGTCCCTCCCGGGAGCGTGGGGTGTCGGGTTTCAAGAGCTCTCGCCGGCGTGTCTTGCGTATCGCGCTCCCGACGAGACTCCCCTTGCGACGTGTCTTGCGCATCGCGCTCGTCGCCGGGGGCACACGTGATGTGTTCGTGTGCGAACACACTTTTTGGCGACTCCGCTGGGGACAGAAGAAAATCAAGGTACATCTACGCCGTTGTCCATTATGTCCGGCGGCAACAAGATCCCAAAGCCTGCGGATATCAGCACCGACAACATCATCAAGCCTAGCTTTGATGAATTGTCCGAAGAGCATCGCCAAGCTTATGAGGCATACAAGAAGAAGCGTGATGAGGAAGATATGAACAGGTATCTCGCCAACTTCAACAAGGATCGTCTAGGCAACATCACAGCGGTTGGCGACATCACGTTCCCTCCTCTACACAGCAAGGAACAGGTAGAAATCCCTGTAAGTGGACCGTTTACTCCTGAACAAACTGCTGTTCTTAATTATCATATCACTGAGGGGAACAAGCTTGTATGCCAATATTTTTCAGAGATCATCAATGCTAAAAATAATACACCTACTTCATCTATTGGTCATATTGGTACATCTGCTAGTGTAGAAAACCCAAAAACAACAGAGCCAATTAATTCATCGGCAACTGAAACGCCAACAAAACAACCCCAATTTGGCATGCCGATGAATTTTTTTCCTGGACAAAAAACTAAACCCGGAGGTGAGTTGACGGTAGTGCCTACATATCCTGAACCTATTATGAGTATACCACCTTTCGGAACATCGGCAACAAACACAAGCATACCAAGGTCGCTGCCACAGTTTGTTTCGTTGACGATGCCACGGTTACAGACAGTAACTAGCAGCCCTGCAGGTCCTTCGCCACCACCGTATGTAGGTTCGGCCAATATGGAAGAAGCGTTAGCAAAGATGAAGGATGATCTGCATAAGATGTTTGTTGAATCCTTCGGAATTGAGCCGAAGGTTAGAGGACGTACATATCAAAAGCCATACCCATCCTATTTTGATGCTATTGCTTATCCTCGAGGCTATAAGGTTCCTGAATTTTCTAAATTTAATGGTGAGGATACCAAAACTACATGGGAGCACGTTAGTCAATATCTTGCACAACTAGGTGAAGCGGGTTCTATGGATGAGCTGAAAGTTCGTTTATTTCCTTTATCCTTAACTGGCACAGCTTTTTCATGGTTTTCTGCTTTGTCTCCTGGTTCTATTATTACATGGTTGCAGCTAGAACAAAAATTTCATGATCATTTTTACAGCGGTGATAATGAACTTAAGCTATCACATCTTACATCGGTTAGGCAAAAGCATGATGAATCGGTTTCAGATTATGTCAAAAGATTTAGAGATGTTAAAAACCGGTGCTATAGTCTTGTGATAGCAGAAAGAGACTTGGCTGATCTTGTGCTTAATGGTTTCAAAAATCACATTAAGGAAAGATTAGAAGGCTATGAATTTTTAACTGTTAACCAAGTCTTGCAGCGAGCTTTGGCTCAAGAGAACCGAAGCAAAGATGTTAAAGATAGTTATAAGACTAAAACTGATCGTCCTCGCATGCATGTTATTGATTATAATTCAAGTTCGGATGATGAAGTTGATGTCTATGCTGCTGAATTCATTTGGCCCTCAAAGGCCAAACCACATGCTTGTAGTGCTCTTAAGCCGATTCGCAAGAATCGTGAAGAAGAGATGAAATTTACTTTTGATATTGCTAAATGTGATAAGATTTTTGATGCTTTGCTACAAGATAAGTTCATTAAAATTTCACATACTTTACCGCCGTTTGAGGAGCTGAAACGGCGAGCTTATTGCAAGTATCATAATTCTTTTTCTCATGCTACTAACGATTGTAATGTTTTTCGGCGACAGATCCAATCGGCTATTAATGATGGACGATTGAGTTTTGCTGAAATGCAAGTTGACAAAGCTCCCTTTCCCATGAACACTTTAGATTTCGAGGGCAAGAAGGTGTTACTTCGGCCTGAACAAGCCGAAGCTGCTAAAGGGAAGTCAAATGTTGTTATCGGTGAACCCAAAGTTATAGCCGCCGATGATAAAGTCTTGGGAAAAAGAGTTATGCTTGAGAGGGCCCCCAATGGCACGGAGACATTAAAAATCACTATACCTGGGGGGCAAGTGCAGCAAAGAGGTCATGCAAAATTCATCAAGCCCAAAGGTCCAGAGGTTGGCAAGTGGAAGGTGAATGAGGCAAAAGTGCAGCAGAAGAAAGTCAAGCCAACATTTGATATGCTGCTGTCCAAGTATGCTAAACAAGCGGCCGAATCTAGCTATAATCGGCCATTACAGTTGAAGCGTCCAAGGTCACCTCCACGCCATCAATTTCAGCATCATCATGGTCCATATGGACCACGGGCTCCTACACCATGGATGATGCCACCTCCCTATGTGCCATATTACGCTAGAAATTATTATGGAGGATGGGAGCAGCCCCCAATGGCTCCATATACTTTTCATCCTGGGTGGGCAGCACCTAGAAGATCTGTGTTTGAGAGGCTAACTCACTCTACAAAAGGCCGTTTGGACAGTGGTACTAATCGGCCATTACAAGTTTCTCCAAAGAGGAAGATGGTGAGGCAAGAATGGCGTGCCAAGTCACCAAGTGCTGGAATTTCAGAACCAGCGAGCAAGCAAGAAGGGAGGTCTACAAGTGCTGACATTATCAAAATTGGTACTAAAGATGTAGAGGTTACAGACCTGGGTAAAGGGCCGATTATTATTGATAATCCGGCTAAATCTAGTGGTGTTGTGGCTGTTGTATAGTCAGGATCAGCAGCTAATGATCATGAAGCTAGTACCAGCGGCACCAAGAAAATTGATCCTAAGTATACTCAATCGAGGTGGTGTCCTACCGGATTGTCCAAGACTAAGAAGAGGAGGCTGCAGCGCATGAGAATTCAGCAAAAGGAGGAGGAAAAGAGGGAGAAGTACAGGGACGAATTCTTCAACCTATTTCGGCCTGTCATCAATCCGAAACAAGTATGGAGGCCTAAGATTGATGAAAAAACAGCAGCACCTTCACCTGTTCCAGCAGCTGTTGCTCCAATTCAGGAAGCGTCTGAAGCTATTCCCACCTCACCCAGGTTACCTACAGTATCTCCTTCATCACAAACATCAGTATTCACCTTAGGAGATGACGAAGAGATGGTGGATTTTGAGCCGACACCCAGTAGGGAAGGTATGGATATTAATATGGTTTATTACTTACCCGCTGAGTATCGTGCTGTTGATGAGGAAGGAGAAGTAGCCCAGCTAGATTTTGGCCCCAAGAATGCCATCTTTGAGAAGCCTAAAGAACCGGTGAAACACTTGAAGCCACTGTACATCAAGGGTCACATTAATGGATCGCCGGTTGCTAGAATGCTTGTTGATGGAGGAGCTGTGATCAACCTTATGCCATATTCAGTTTTCAAGAAATTGGGGCTGCGAGATGAAGACTTGAAGAAGACTAATATGGTACTGAATGGCTTTGAAGGCAAAGAACCGATAGAGGCCAAAGGAGTTATTTATGTGGAGCTCACGATTGGAAGCAAGACTCTGCCTACTGCATTCTTTGTCGCTGAGGTGCAAGGTAATTACAATGTAATTTTAGGCCGCGATTGGGTACATGCTAACCAGTGCGTGCCATCTACTATGCACCAATTTCTGATCCAATGGGTTGAGGATGAGGTGGAGATTATTTATGCAGATACATCGGCTTGTGTTGCCTTAGCCGATTCTTTGGTAGATTGACAACATCCTGAAGCTACTTGTTTGACAGGACGCAATGATCTTCCGGAGTTTGATTTCCTCAGTGCTACAAAAAATGGTTTTGTGCCTGTCATGTTAAAGCCGATTGGTGGTGATCGGCTCAAAAATATGTTCTGAATAAATGGATCCTAGCTTAGATTGGTTGCAAAAGCGTCTCGAGAATTATCGATCTCAAGAGAATGGTATGCATGAATCCATAGAAGAGCTAGAAAATATGGATAAGCTAGGACAAGGTTTTACATCGGCTGATCCATTAGAGAAGATAGACATTGGTGATGGATCAGTTCCTAGGCCGACTTTTATAAACAAAAATCTGAAAGCTGATTACAAGTTGAAGTTAATCGAGCTATTAAAAGAGTATGTTGATATCTTTGCTTGGGAGTACCATGAGATGCCTGGCTTGATCCGAGAGTTAGTAGAACATCGGCTGCCCATTAAGAGTGGTTTTAGACCTTTCAAACAGCAGGCTAGAAGGTTCAATCCCAAGATGTATGACCGGATCAAGGAGGAGATCGATCGGTTGCTTAAAGCTAACTTTATTAGACCTTGTAGGTATGCTGATTGGATCTCCAATATTGTGCCCGTGGAGAAGAAAGGATCCGGCAAATTAAGGGTGTGCATTGACTTTAGAGATTTGAATAGAGCTACACCCAAAGATGAGTATCCTATGCCTATAGCCGATATGCTTATTAATGATGCTTCTGGACATAAGGTCATTAGCTTTCTTGATGGTAATGCGGGGTATAACCAGATTTTTATGGCCAAAGAGGATATATCCAAAACGGCTTTTCGTTGTCCTGGTTTTCTTGGTTTATTTGAATGGGTGGTAATGACCTTTGGTTTGAAGAATGCCGGTGCTACATATCAAAGAGCTATGAATTTAATCTTTCATGATTTGCTTGGGGTCATCTTGGAGGTTTATATTGATGATATTGTTGTCAAATCGGATGCCATTGAATCACATTTGGCCGATTTGCGTTTAGCTTTTGATAGAATGAGAAAGTATAATCTGAAGATGAATCCTTTAAAGTGTGCTTTTGGTGTATCGGCTGGAAAGTTTTTGGGGTTCATTATTCATGAGCATGGCATAGAAATAGATCCTGAGAAAATTGAAATTATCCAGAAAATTCAGATTCCTGAATGTAAGAGAGATGTGCAAAAGTTCCTTGGCAAGGTCAACTATTTGAGGAGATTCATAGCTAACTTATCGAGGAAAGTTGATGCTTTTACACCTATCCTTCGGTTGAAGAATGACACTGATTTCACTTGGGGGGCAAAACAGCAAGAAGCATTTGAAAAGATCAAGCATTATTTAGTTACTCCACCAGTATTGAGAGCGCCCAAGCATGGACAGCCGTTTAGGCTTTATATTGCAGCGGAAGATGGAGTAATTGGTGCTGTTTTGACACAAGAAACCGAAGGAAAGGAGCATGCTGTTGCATACTTGAGTCGGCGCTTATTGGATGCTGAAATAAGGTACACTTTTATTGAAAAATTATGCCTTTCGCTATATTATGCTTGTACAAAGTTGAGACATTATTTATTATCTAGTGCTTGCACAGTAACATGTCAAACCGATGTCATTAAATATATGTTGTATAGACCAATTCTTAGTGGTAGGATTGGTAAGTGGGCTTATGCTTTAATTGAATATGATTTGGCTTATGAACCTTTGAAAGCTATGAAGGGCCAAATTGTTGCTGATTTCATTGTTGAGCATCGGGTTGATGATAGGCATAATGTTGATCTTGACCTTGTTTCTCTAGTACCATGGAGATTATATTTTGATGGTTCAGTTTGTAGCAATGGCCAAGGTGTTGGTGTTGTTTATATTTCTCCATATGGTGCTGTTTTTGAAGCCTCATGCCGCTTAGAATTCTTTTGCACAAATAATCAAGCCGAATATGAAGCTTTGCTATTCGGGCTAGAGCTGTTGGTTGCTATAGGTGCTACACATATTGAGGCTTTTGGTGATTCGTTGTTAGTGGTGCAGCAAGTATCCAAGGTTTTTCAATGTTTCGACGAATCAATTAATGTTTATCTTGATACGTGTCTAGATATCATTGATACCTTGGATTCCTTTAGTATTGCTCATGTATTTAGACATGAAAATTGCAGAGCAAATGAGTTGGCGCAGCAAGCATCCGGCTATCATGTTCATCGCAGCGTGTTTTACATCTCTCAAGAGCCGATGTCTTGTGTTGCTAACATAGGCAAGGCCGAACCGCAGCCCACCGATTCGGCCACTAATTTTGAAGCTTATGCAGGTAAGGACAAAGATTGGAGGAAGCCCATTGTTGATTATTTGCAAGATCCTAGCAAGAGGGTGGACAAGACTGTTCGGCGGATGGCTTTCAAGTATATTTTGATTGACAATGATCTTTATCGCTGAACTGTTGATGGTATTCTTTTGAAGTGCTTGGATGAGGACCAAGCAAGAGTTGCTATGGGAGAGGTGCATGAAGGCATATGTGGTACACATCAGTCGGCACACAAGATGAAGTGGTTGCTACGGCGTGCTGGTTTCTATTGGCCAACAATGATTAGTGATTGCTTCAAATATTACAAGGGGTGTGAAGCTTGTCAAAAGTTTGGTAATATTCAGCTAGCTCCTGCTGCTATGTTGCATCCTATTGTCAAGCCGTGGCCATTCAGAGGTTGGGGATTGGACTTTATTGGACAAATTCATCCTCCATCGTCAAAGGGGCATCGGTTTGTGCTAGTTGCTACTGATTATTTCACCAAGTGGTCTGAAGCAGTACCTCTCAAAAATATGACACATGTGGAGGTAATTCAATTCATAACTGAGCACATTATCCATAGATTCGGCATTCCTCAAACATTAACCTCAGATCAAGGGTCTTCTTTCATATCATCACAAATCTAAGATTTTGCTGAATTATATAAGATAAAGTTGCTGAATTCCTCTCCATATTATGCCCAAGCCAATGGACAAGCAGAGTCTACAAATAAAATTTTGATCAAGCTCATCAAGAAGAAGATTGAAGATAATCCTAGAAGATGGCATGAGGTGCTGTCTGAGGCTCTTTGGGCGCATAGGATCTCAAGGCATGGTGCAACTAAAGTAACTCCATATGAGCTTGTGTATGGACAAGAGGCCGTTTTGCCCGTGGAGGTAAATCTGGACGCCTTGAGATTAGCCAAGCAAAATGACTTATCAACGGTGGATTTTCACAATTTAATGATGGACAACATTGACGAGGTCGCCGATAAGAGATTAGAAGCATTGAGGGCTATTGAGAGAGACAAATTACGGGTGGCAAGAGCATACAATAAGAAAGTTAAATTGAAAAGCTTTCAAGTTGGTGATCTAGTGTGGAAGGTGATTCTACCAATTGGATCAAAGGATAATAAGTTCGGGAAGTGGTCTCCAAGTTGGGAAGGTCCTTTCAAAATTGCAAGAGTGGTTCCTGGGAATTCATATTTGGTAGAATCATTACAAGGTACTTTGCTGCCACGTGCTCTCAATGGAAGATATTTGAAGAAATTTTATCCAAGCGTGTGGCAAGAAGCTTAAGCACGTATGGCCGATACTTGGTTATCGCCCTTAGAACAAAATAAACATGGCCGATATTTTAGTATCGCCCTTAGAACAAATATAAACATGGTCGATGGGTGTGTTGACATTGTCCTTAGTCATGGCATGAGAGAGAAGTATATTTTTTGGCATGCAAGCTTTGCCAAAAAACAGGGGGGCATGTGTTGATAGTCAAATTTGACATCATGTGCATATTTGTGCCTAACAGCTTTGTCAAGAATTTTACTTCAACAGATACGTGAATCCACTGTTGAATAAAAATATGTCTGGCCTGCTGCATGAAGTACACAACAGCTACTCCTGGTATTTCTGTAAAAGGCAGACGAGTTTGTGGCTCTGTTTGCTATATCCAGAGGCTTTGCATGATCATTGTCTGGGATGTCCAGAGCTGCTGGCGGTTCCATCCATCATGACTTGAGGAGTTTCTTGGACGTCGGCAGAACTCAACACTAATCCAGGTGTAACTAGATCAGAACACGAATTTGGAAGATTAATGCAGGTGCATATGCATGCAGCAGGTTTTGGTTCGGACTCAGCAAGCATGGCGTGATGATTACTAAAAGGGGATAAAGATGGAAGGTCAATCCATCCAAGGCGTGAACAAGTTGATTATTGAGACTTTACAAGTGCAGCATGCATGTCGTGGAAAATAGAAAGAGATTATATGTATGCATGCAAGGCACGGCTTGCTTTTGGAAAGCATATATACATGTATATGTGATTTCTTTCTGTACATGTTCGGTAAGATTTGTTTTGGCTGAACAAGACTGCACGTTTAGGAGACATAGCCGAACTTGATTAGGAAAGCTTTGTTCGGTTGTTCTAGGGAAGTCCTGCCGCCCTATAAATATGTATAAGGGTGATGGCCGATTAAAAAAACACACAATCGACATATCAATCTACTATATTATTCTGCATATACTATTTTCTCTCTAGTTTTTGCTTCTTCTTCTTCGTTGCCGTCTACTTCGTTAACGACAGCGAGCACAAGGTCCTAGGGGCGGTCAGGCCGACCTAGGGCAGCCCATCGCCGCCGTTCTCCCTGACGGGGTCCCTCCCGGGAGCGTGGGGTGTCGGGTTTCAAGAGCTCTCGCCGGCGTGTCTTGCGTATCGCGCTCCCGACGAGACTCCCCTTGCGACGTGTCTTGCGCATCGCGCTCGTCGCCGGGGGCACACGTGACGTGTTCGTGTGCGAACACACACGTGGGCCTAGGAATAATAGACCACCAACAGTTGGTGTTGTGCAGGATAGTGGCCTAATTTAGTGTTTGTCTACATGGACTGTAACTTTTCAGCGAGGGTAACGATGGGTGCTGCCTGCGTTGGTCGTGCTCTTACAAGTTCACACAAAGCCAGATCTGACACGTCAATAGCTCCGCAAAGACATCTACTTCCTTCGTTCCTAAATATCTGTCTTTCTCGTTTTCCGATAAATAACTTTGAATAATTTTATATAAAAAATATTAATATTTATGATGCATAGTTTATATCATTAGATAGATCTTTGAATATAGTTTTTTAATAAATTTATTTAGAGATACAAATGTTGCATATATTTTCTACAAATCTAGCTAAAGTTGTGTCACGGAAACTAAAACGACAAATAATAAGGGACGGAGGGAGTAGTCATGTAGACTGATACCCTATGAAAGAGAGAGATATAGCTTGGTTTCAAAAAAGAGAGAGAGAGAGGGGTAGCGGGATAGGGTTTCCTAGCCTGTCAAAGTGCTTTTGTAGAGAAGTCGATGACCTCGTCGGAAAAAACAGTGGCTTCCACTCGATAGGAGACAAAGCATAGATGATACTTGGTAGACTGCAAAGACAATACCTTGAAAGCGACCTTTAGGAAAGAGAGCCAACGACAGGGCAAACGGGCTAAACATGACAATAATATGTTTTGTGTTGTGGAAATTGTGGTCTCAATCAGCTTATATAGAGAACTGTATATGATAATGGAGCACGTTTTGTTAGCATACACCAACATTTATCTAAGTTATGTTAGCTCTGTTAAAATATTTCTCATCCCCTCAGGAATATTTTGAACTTGTTTGGCGACACATGATGAAGGCTACGACACATAACTGTTCTTATACATTCTAAATAAAAACTAGGCATATGATTCTTGGAGGAAAAAACAGACACTAGATAATTTTAAACTAGACGCCAAATATGGCATAGACTTTATATAGGCCGGCCTTTTTATTTCCCTTTCGTCCGCACACGCTCGTCTTCTCTCTCTCCCTCTCCTGGTGCCCGATGAGCTCCTCTCCGTGCCTGCGCCCCCACCTCCCTCTCCGCACGGCTCCTATAATGCCCCGTATTCTATGGGTTTTTAGTTAAGTAAATTAATGGCTAGGTTGGATAAATAATTCCTAGTTCAATTTGATTGTGTCATTTTCTTAGGAATAAAAATACGCTTGCATATGCATATCGATGTACATCAATTAGTGAATAAATAGATAATCGTGTGCATGTGTTTATCTTATTAGCCTTTCCTTGTGCGTGGTTTATCATGAATGTGCGTGACTAAGCATGCAAGCAAATGATGTTGCGGATCTTGATTAAAAGAAATTATAGAACCTATAGCATAGGCACACTTGTTTGATATTTAGTTTACTGTGAGCTCCAATTGGCGATGGTTAAATTCTCGTTGGGGCTCATCAGGCATAGAATTGCATGAGCAAACTAGTTGCTGCTGCATGGATTTGAGAACCAGCAAGAGGCTAATTGCTATCAATTAGAGTATTAGTGGGTCCATATGTCATAGGAATTGAAGAAGTGCTACTTCACGTATTCACCAACTACAAGTAAAATAATCACCAGCCTTGCCCATTCACTAGAGTACACACAGTAGACATGAAGCTTCTGGCAGCTAGGTCGATCAATCAACGGGAACTTGACCATATTTTAGTTGGCCTGCATGAGTGATGCTAATGCAACCATAACCGGGAGATCTCTTTTCCCATTTGATCTGGTGAGGAATGACTAGCTAATTAACGTAGTAGTTTCCAGTGAGAGTGGCATTAGTTAAATATATATGTTATCAGCTCAACAGTGGACGAGTACTAGATAGGAACGAGCAGTGGTTTTGACGCTGGCAGGTGGGACCTGCTGCAAGTACCTGTTTTTTTTCTCCCTAGAACGTGCTAAGCACGTGTTTCGTTAAGAAGAAGTTTAGAAGCATACACACCCTACATCACATCACAGCGAGATGCCATTAGTGATGGGGTTGAACACAAACAAAAGACACCGCAGGGCGGGAGAACGCACATTGGTTTGATTAACTAAGAAACTAATTGTACGACCAAAGTGTCGAGTCAGTTCTGCCCACTAGGCATGCTCCATATCGTGCAGCACCATGCCCTTGCGCGCTCCAGCCATCGGGAACAGCTCACGCATGGCGGCCTTCTTGGAGGCGGAAAGCGGCCCGGCAAACGTTTCATGGAACTTTGCCGCAATGGCCGGATCCGGTGTCTGCGACCCGTTCGTCGGCTCGCGTCTCCACTTATTGAGAAGGACGCGCTTTGCCTGCTTCTCCGGGTTGGGGTCGCGGTAGATGGACTTGGCAGCTAACCTGTCACTTCGCCTTGGGACGAACACGGAGTCGTCAAGACGCGATACACAATGGCGCGGGGAGGATGCGATCAGCGGTTCCTCCGGTGGCAGCTTCAGGGATGCGATGAAGCTCTGCAAGGAGGCCGCAGGTATTGTAGGTGATCCGATAGGTGCCGCAGCCGCCGCCAGCTGAGCGCTTGGGGTCATGACTTGGGCCACCTCATCGGCCACGCTGTCCCGCACGGTAAACTCCCTGGCGAGGGCCGAAGGAGAAGCGTCGTCATCGTCCGGCCGCCGGTCCCGCGTCGACGTCGATGTAGGTGGCCAATTCTCACCATCCACCCCCGGCGCCTCAGCAACCGCGAAGTTGAGCTGAACCATCCGTGGTGGCGAATGGGTGTCCGCCAGCGCTGGAGCACCCGTCGATTGACTCGTGACAAGGGAGGCAGCGAGCTCATCGAGCATCGGGTCGACCCATACGGGAGGCCCAGCGCCCTCGCACGGTGCTACCGTGAGCAGGTCTGACTCGGGGGAGCAGCGTGCGGTAGTAGAGGTAGCGGCATTGTTGGCGTAGTCAGGAGTTGCGACACGGTTGATCTCCCTCAGAGTAGGCACTGCCTGCGTGGCCCATACGACAGAGGACCAGTATGGGCCGGGCAGAGAATCTGTCCGACAATGATAGATGCCGCTTGCTGGGGACTTTGGTTCCACCCAGGCACATGGTGCAGTTCTGGCGCACCAACAGCGCCGTGGCCATCGCCGCCGTTGTCGTCATCCACGCCAAGGTGACCAAGACGGAGATGGTGCGGGTGCAAACCAACGCGACCATGGTTGCCTCCAGCAGCACAACGTTGAAGACCGTGCCTAGAAGGCTCCTGCACATGGTCTGAGGAAAGGCGGCGGGGAGTGTTGACACCTCTAATGCCACCTAAGCTAGGTTGTCATTCCCAGCATGACACCAAAGGTGCTGGTACTAAAATATGCAAATGCTCCTCTGAAATAAATATAAAATCCGCAAGCGCACAGATAATATCGATGTAACATTTTAACCGGGAGTAATCCAGGTATCGTTATTTATATTTTTACCACTGGGAAGGGATGCTAAGGATAATGAGTAATGAGCATCACTGCATGTGCTAATGGAGAGCATAACCATGTCTTTATCTATCTTCTCATACAGGGTAAGTGTCACAAGATAAATAATATATGAATAATAATAAAGGATAACTGGTAAGCACATAGCCACATAATGATAAACATCTCAATAGATTACTCTAGGTATATAGCACTAGCATGGATTAGGACGAACTATAAGGATAAATCCTAAGTTATTCTAACTATAAAGTCAAAGTATACGATGATTAGTGCAATTACACTTGGCAATCATGGCAAGAAAATGTTATATCTACGCATAGCGATATTACAAAGGAAGATATAGAACATAGTCGTCACTTCCCTGTAATAGTTGTGCTCTGCCTGCCCTATACTCAGGAGGTGGACTACAAAAGACTCAACAGGACTGTCACTCTCGTAATCTACCACACGATCCGGAATATATGGTACAATCGCAGGTAAATACGGTATAGGCACCACGCCTACACAATGTTTACCACTCACCCATGATATCAATGAGCAAACGCTATACGATCCTATACTTGAATATAATTCTGATCGAACTATGCCAAACATATAATCAAAGTAGATTAAGAACAATATAATTGAGAACACAATCAAATATAGCAAAGTCATATCCAATATGATAGAATAGACTAAAGTCATATTCATACAAATGATGAACTAGATGAATAATATAAGAACAAATATAAAAGTAGGAGAGAATTACCAATTATTCTCTTGACAGATCTGGAAATCAAGCAATGCTTGGCTCCTTTTAGTTCTAATCCTATGTAGCTATGCTAAACTAGAGATTTAATTGAGATGGTGACTCTAGAGCTTCTCTGAGATGAATGAATTGAATAATGAATTCAGCGTTTCTCCTGGGGTCAGGGGCCTTGCTAGCACCACAGCCCTTGGATCAAATCGACCTTGATGAACAATTATTATTAATCCTCAAAGGCGGTGGAGGCAGGATCCACGAGGTTGCATCTGATTGGGCACCTGGATGGGGCGGGTGTCTAGGCCAGGGGGCGGCCGCCCCACCTGCCTGGCCTGTGGGCCCTCCCCTCCGGGGGAAGATCTTCTCGAGTCTTCTAGAGTATTCTTTTTCATAGTATGATCGGTTTCTCTCTATGTAAATCTGACATGTAGACCTCCTTTGGTTCTTTCCTCATAACCCCTGCAGAAATAGATATGCACCAAAACTAGTGAAATTCTGTCAGTGTAACCCCTATATCTAGATAGTACTTATATTTAGATCATTTCTCATGCTATGTTGACGGTTAAAAATGATACTTATCTACCGTCAACAGGGAGGACGACCATGCTTGCAGTTCCTCGCCTGGTGCTTTGTGCTAAGGGAGAAGAGGCAGCGGGACGGGAAGGTGCACCGAGCGGCGATGTGGTCCCCAGCCAGGCAATTGAAGCAGAGGCCACGAGCGAAGGTGGCACTGGCCGTTGGCGACGATGCTGAGGCAGGCCATGGTGGCGCCTACGCCGGCGGCTTTGAACAAGCGTGAAGCCGTCAGCATCGACAGGCGCGACCGCTTGGGGAACTTGGCGTCGAGGAAGTGCATCCGGAGGATGGGCACGTGGTGGCGTCGAAGAACGCCTGGTGTTCGTCTTGGACCTAGAGCGGCCGCTAGGCATCGGCGCCCTGCGCTGCTGGCCGAGGCGCTGGTGCACGGGCACCCGCACAGTCGGCTGTGGACCGAGCCGCTGGTGCACGGGCACCCTAGCGTCTAAGTGTGGGGACGTCGCTGGAGGACCTTTAGAGTCTCTGGTTCTGGCATGACGGTGCGGCGCTGCCGCTTCTTGGTGATGTCGACCGGACGTGAGACAGAGTTGTCCCCCTCATAAAGCTCTGCGGGCACGGACGAGGCCGTCGCCTCGACAACCCAGCGAGCGGCTTCCAGGTACGGTGCATGGTCGCCGGAGTCCTCCATCTAACGCAGAGCCTTGGGTCGGCTCGCAGACTACCTGGCTGGGAGGAAGGATGTGGCAAGAGGAGACAGGGAGGAGCTCTTGCCCGCGAAGACCGCACTCATCCAGGGGCGTCCTTATCGACTCCAGTGTCCGCGCAGAGGGAGGCCGCGGAGCCCAACATCTGCGGCGCCGGTGATGGGTAGGGAGTCCGCGCCGCCGTCGATGTCACCGCTTCATCGTAGTAGTAGTAGTAGTCGTTGTCATCCTCGTCATCATCCGAGATGTCCTCGACAATAACCAACGACTCGTCCTCCATCATCAGGTGTTGGGGGCTGGACGCGGTGACGACGTCCGTCGGCGGCGGCAAGGGGGCCGCGCCTGATCTGGCTTCCCGCGGGAGCCCGCATTGATGGCAACAGCCCCCGGCGGCAGAGGGGGCGTGGGTGGCGGCGTCTGCTCCGTAAAGGGAGCAGCGGGCCCCACAGGCGACGGTGGTTGCAGCGCGGCCTCCCCGCCGGCCCTCGGCCCCGCGGCCTCCGCGTGTCTGCCAGCCGTGGCGGCGGTGTCCACGCCCTTCTGTGTGGTGGCCACGGCGGTCGCAGCCTCTGTCGGCGGGGAGGCAGCCACCGTGGTGCTGGTGGGGCCCGTCGGCGGCGTCTGCGGGGGCGGGGAGGCCGCGGAGCCCCCCTGGCGTCAGATCCGGCAACGCAGGGCGCGGATCTGGTGATGCCTGTGGCGGGGGCCGCTGCGACGGTGCCTGAAGGCGGCAGCGACGTGGTCGGGCTCGGAACAGGCGCACACATCTCACAGCCCGCTCTAGGTCTCGCGCGGCCATCAATGGTGGGCAGGTGAGGGGTGAGGGAGGGGGAGGTGGGGTACGGTGGGGGCACCGGCGTCGGCAGGGAAGTCGTCAGGGCGTCCGCCTCGCGAGTCGCCCCATTTTCCGCTGCAAGTACCTGTGAAGCTGTACGTGGATGTGCTAGATAGGAGAACCGGAGAGCTGCGGAAATAGCAGCCGATGGTAAAAACAAAGGTAGCAAAAATGCAGCTGGAGATAATGTCGACGGGCTGTTGAGGTTCTACACTATTCCACTGGTCTACCAGGGGCCAGTGGCTTGATGAATCGACGGTTGACAGTCGTTTACCTGGCCGATCTCACCCGTTCAGCTGAAGTCAACACAGCCCTCGACTATAAATAGCACCATCCGACCCCCAGGCCATTCACTCGACCTGAGCTGAGCTCACGTAGCTAAGATGCAGCGTGAGCACTGTAAGGCTCATGTGCACGAGCCCTCTCGGCACGCCGAAGCTCTGTAGAAATAGCTAGTGATTGTGAAGTAGATACACTGCCAGTGAGTAGTATTGGCTCGTAGCAGTAACGGATGGTGCTATACCAGTGGCTTGTATGGCTACCGAGATAGGATAGGAGTATATCCTAGATTTTGTTAGGCAGCAGAGGTGCTGCCGAAATACTGATTCAGAGCAGTAGAAGCTTATTTTATTTATTTGCAACAAGGCAAGCAGTCTACATGTTATTAACTCTATTTATTTTTCTGTACTGACTAACAATAAAACTACTAACATACTAACAGCCCACTAACTTTAAATTTAAAGTTATTTATTTTCCGTGTGCGTTTTATCTTTTCAGCTACGGTGTTGCTTTACATTTCGTGTGCGTTTTATACTTCAGCTCTTGTGATGTCCTTCTATTTCGTGTGCGTTTTACATTCTTGTTGTGGGGTTGCCTTTACTTTTCACGTGTGTTCTATATTTCTGTCGTGGTGTTGCATTTACATTTCGCACTAATTATATTCAGTTTATTTACTTTACGCGTGCTATTTATATTCCACGTGCTTTTAAAATCCATGATGTTGCGTTGTTTAAGCCGTTGTAATGCTTAAATTTTCTATGCACTTCCACTTTACGCCGTTATGCTACCCAAATATTTTTTGTAAAGCTGGTGTTGCGACGACAATCGTATTGTGCCGGTCACGGTGCAGAAATGGGATTGTCTGAGTTCTCCTATGGGGATGGCTCTTGCTCCGAACAGAGTGCTTGGTGATGGATCCGTAGGAACGACCATGCACTTGTACGTCAAGAGATGCGGTTCCCAGTGGACCAAAGAGCCCTGCTCTTCTAGAACATGCATATGGGCGTGGTGTTCTAGTAGAGGTCGTTGATGTCTGTGTACCCCGCTATAAAGTATAAAAGTGTGAAATTTCACCCCTGTGACTCTCGGGTTGGGAAGCTTGCGGTCATGTGTGGCACCAGTTTAAACTATTGTTTGTTTTCATAATATTGTGTGGATGATGTGTTAAATACTTCTTGCTTCCGCGTATTTTGCTGATTTTGTTAATATCATGTACCTATTTGCTGAGTATAATCTATGTTGACATTTACTACTGCTATTACTAAACTAACAACACCAGTAAATGCATGGTAATAATTAATATGTCTTTAGCACACTAGTCACCTATCACATATCTACACTCCTAAGCTTGAACTAAGTTGTCATCCCTAGTTTTATAGCTAGAAATGTATATTGTTACTATATAAAGGAATCTATCATTTTATGTGACTAGGCAGAACTAATAAGAATGAATATATGAATAAAACTGGTTCTATAAGCGGACAAATAATTATACCATTGTAGCATTTTACCTAGAGTATTACCAGGTTGTCAATTTATATTTATACCACTGGGTAGGTCTAGCTAAACAAGAAATCTATAGTATTGATAACTTCCTATATATATGATGAATGAGAGATAAAACCAATATCATACACTCTATTCATAACAAGGATAAGTCACATGATAAAGATATATATGATAAGTAATGATCAGTCATCATAATAATAAGATAATAGATTCACTCAGAGCACTCTGACTACTGCAATACGTCGTAAGACCCGAATATTAGAGAGATAATTCCTAATGTAGCTCTTTAATCACAAGTCAATGATCTAATTAGTACAACTACATCTAACAATCACCGTCAACAATCTATCGTACTCATCCTTGCTTGTGTTTATGTTTTTGCAGCTTATAAAAATGGATTGAGCTAGGCGGGAAGGGGAACGACTAGGTGTAGCTATAGCAGTAGCTAGTAGTTTGAATAGTTGTACTTTTAATCATGTAAAATGTACCAAAAATATTAATCAATAAAGAAGAATGGTTTTTGATCCACTTCTCGTCTATATTTATTATACGCCTTGCAGGGTTATAAATTAATTTTTACAAATCATACCGCGGTTGTTACGTCTAGGCCCTAGTTGGGGGCGTGACAGCTCCTCCCTCTCTCCCGTCCCACGGCAGCCATGGCGGATCTGACGAGGTAGGCCTCCTCCTCCTCCTCCTCCCATATTTTCTCCTTAGGGTTTCGGTGAGCTCTCCCTCTCATCTTCCCAAACTTCGACGACCTTAGAAGGAAAGGGGTTTGGGGAGGAAGGCCGGCTGGGTCGGGACGGGGGCGCCAAGACCATAGGGGGGAAGAAGGTGGCGCCGCAGGCGCGCTAAGGTTTGGACGGAGCTCCGCGGCCATGACCGCGATCGCGGAGCTTCGGCCAAACCCTAGCGCACCGCGGCGGGGGCGAGGGGCGACGGAGAGCTGAGAGAGAAGCCACCAGGAGGAGGAAGCACCAGAAGGAAGATGAATAGTAGCATTGTTGCCGAGAAAAGGAATATAATAATTTGCACTTTTTACTATAAATAAATAAATAAATGATATGGTTGTGCGATCCGTCTATATTACGGCAAGGTGCGTCCAATATAATATTCTGTCAGGTGTATACGATTTGGCAGTTGACATGAAAGGGCATCCTATCCTACATGAACAGTTTATACTAACATGCCTGGCGTTGGCCTTGGCCAGCCAAGCCAAGCTCGGCCTCCTCTCGAGTCCGATGTCCCAATCAAATGCGCAAAAGTTTGAGTGCCTCATGATATCGTACACCTGCAGGTCGCCCAGCTCAGGCCTTCTCCATCGGCCTCCACATCGACATCAAGATTACATGTCACGTGGGCCAGTGGCCTCGCAGGTAGTCCTTGTAGTTTGCAGAAGAACCATTTGCTTCAACTGACAGATAGCAGAAGCACACGACGAAAAATGCGTTGTGACTAGAAAAATGTTAGCCTAGGAGACAAGAGAGTAAAAAAGATCTTGTTCACTTGTTATAATTCGTACTTTTTAATTTGTTTTTTTAATTAGAACAGTATTTTTAGCGAAACGAACGGACTCTACGCTGCATGCATCTACTTTTTGCTTTGCAGGTGCAGGACATGGAACCATGTATGCATGGATAGCTGGTAGCCTTGATTTTTTTTTTCTTGCAAACGTGCTGACGAGACTGCACGTCTCCACCGCAAGGTTTCGCTGCAGACCGGCGTCAGCTGTCAGCTGTCACACTCATACCCCAAACCCGCACGTGCCGTTGACCGCCGCCATTTCCCCTCTCGGCCCAAACAGCCGTGAGCCACCAACCAGACACGGCTGGCTCCCCTCCCTGCACCGCGCCCCATACACCCGCGCCCGCTGACACTGGTCCCCGCCAACCACGCTTCGCGTCGCCCACGACTCGTCGTACACCCGGTCCTCCCTCCTTCGCCGAGTTCGTTCCCCTCCTCCCCCTCCCCCTCCCCCGATCGCGCAGCTACGGCGAAACCCTAGCGACCAATTCCCCGCCGAATCGAGGATTCCAAGTAAGTTCTGCTCCCCCTTGCGCTCCATTCTGCCCCGATTTGTTCATGGCCGTGCTGGTTCGCTTAGATCTGAGCATCCGGGCTTGCATCATTAGGGTTCCGACCGCGGCGAGCGCGGGGGCCGCATTCCGGGAGCGGGTGATGGCGACCTGCCGCAAGATGGCGCGCGTCGACGTCGCCGAGCTGAAGCAGCGCCTGGTGAAGCGGCTGGGCCGGGAGCGGGCGGCCAAGTACTTCGCGCACCTCACCAGGCTGCTGAATCTGAAGCTCACCAAGGTGGAGTTCGACAGGCTCTGCCTCGCCACCATCGGCAAGGAGAACATCGCGCTGCACAACGCGCTCATTAGGGGCATCATAGGCAATGCTCTGTCGGGGGTGCCTCCGCCAAGCCGGCAGGCCGTGACGGGGCAGTCGGGCACCACCACCGCCCCGAGCGGGCAGTGCGTGGGTGTCGCGCTGCCGGTGGTGGGGAATGTGGGGGCAGTGCTTGATTCGGCTGATGGCGAGCTGGCGAGGGAGCGGGGGGCGCCAGTCGGGAAGGTGGTGTCCGTGGAAGATGGAGAGGAGGTGGAGCAGGTCAGGTCTGCTCCGTGCGTCCAGAGCCGGAGCCCGATAACAACGCCATTGGGGATTTCAGTTGCTGGGGGCAGTGGTATGAGTGTAAGGAGGAGGTTGGATGATCCGGTGGCGTCATGCTATGATTCTGGACATTTGCTGGATACGAGTTCTCTGTGCGAGGGTTTGCAGCGGCGGCTGCACAGCAACGGCACTGGAGTGACGGTGCAAGCCGTCGATGCTTTGAATCGTGGATTAGATGAGTTTTTGCGAAGGTTGATTAAACCGTGCGTGGATTTGTCGAGGGTAAGAGCCAGCAGTAGAAGAATCAGCAAAGCCAATGAAAGGTTTGCTGGTAGAATGAATTCGTTACAACAGCCAAATCAGGGTCAGTGTACAACATTGCAAGATTTTGCAGTTGCTGTGCAATCTAATCCACGTTTGCTTGGTCCAAATTGGCCCACACAAATCGAGAAGATACAGACAATGTCATTTGGAGGAGAATGATATGGAACCTGTTATAGTTGATGAACTTCTCTAAAGGAGATGCTGTTTGCTGGCATTGAAGTAAATGAAGCGGCAGACCAACAACGGGGCTACAACTTCTGAGTATTGCAGTACTCACAAGCAAGAAATACCAAGGCCCAACAAGTGAACAAAGGGAGATGCTATGGACAGTGTAGCATAAATTCTTTCTTGAGAACATATAGCCCATTGATAATAAATCGAAGAATCAACAGGGTTGGCTGATGTCCAGGTCAAGCTGAGTAACTCGTTGACAACCCTCAGCTCTTGGCACAAAAAGCATGTTCTGATAGTACTTTAGAGATTTGTTATGGTGTTGTAATAGAGCATTTTCCCCTTATTACAGACTTAAATGGAATCATTTTTCGCAGTGATCATAAATGATGCCTTTAATGGCTCATTGCTCCTGTACATTGTATTCAGATTATGGCCACGACCACTTGCAATTAAGATAAAAGTTTAACCCTGTTGAATAAATATATAAGCTTTTTTTGCTCAAGGACTTCAAATTCTCTCCTATGACTGGAGTGTAAATGTTCTAAACATGCACTCATCCAACTGAGTTACAGTTGCCATGATATGTACTTTTCTAATTGAACAATTCCGTGGTTCTCTGGACTGTTGATTTCACTTCTCCTATTACTGTAGTTTCTTTTATTCTAGCATAGAATAATTCATATTCTGTTTTGGAATTTGTTTGCTTGAATACACTATGCACCTTGTTCTAGCATTCGTGAACTGCACAACAGTTATTGAAATGTTTATTTGGTAACATTTTTTAATGTTTCCTTCGAGTAGGTATTCTTTGTGAATTTTTCAGCACCTGGTCCCAATCAAAGATTGCATCAGTTGTTTTGGGAACAAATGTCTCAGTTGAGTAATTTGGGTTGTATTTTGAGTTTTTGACACAAAACTTATGTTTCATTTCTGTACATCCTTATAAAACTTTGCTTGTCCTGAGCATGTTTTTCTTTTTATTATCTTACTGGAAGTGGTATAGCACAAAACTTATGTTTCATTTCTGTACATCCTTATAAAACTTTGCTTGTCCTGAGCATATTTTTCTTTTTATTTTCTTACTGGAAGTGGTATAGACATATAATGGCTGTAGAATTTACCTTAGAATGGTAAGCTCGAGTTCTGACTTTCCTCTTTTGTTGACCTTTTGGTACGTTCTTAGCATGTCAAATGCAGTTATATACTCTAATTTGACGATATATTTTTCTTGCAAATGTTGTTTATTTATCAGTTGTCATATTCCAGCTAGGAACCTTGGTAGCCAGGATGACAGGGCTGAATGCAACCAGGTGCATAATATCCTTATTGAAGCTAGCTGGAATCACCAGCTCAAATTAGGTTTGGTTCACAAGCAGCTTACACTGTTACACTGCATGTGAAATCCACAAAGTTCCTGCTGTCTCAGATCTAAGAACCCGTATGTGGTTGAGAAATGCTGTCCTCTTTTCCCTTTTCTTTGAGAGGAAATTACCTGAATTCTGATGTTTAGTATACTGACCATTATCCCAAGATCTTGTACTTTTGCAGTTGTCTTGCATGTTAGTGGTTCGTGGTTTGCACCTCATGCCCATGGACAGCAATGGAGATTCAGCAAGGTGCAATCAAACTTATTCACCTGTTGCTGAATTTGTGAATGCCATCTGCTGATTCATGTTGATCAAATCTGTGATGTCAAACATGCACTCCTTTTCTGGAATGGATTCTCATCAAAAGAATATCTCCATTTCTTTAAACGTGGTCGTCCTTCCTTCAATAATTGAAAGCAATGTTTCATGGAAGAAGCCCAGTTGCAGTCTTTTTGCTCTGCCACTCTAAAAGACCTAACTTCCTCTCCCTTCTTACTGACCTAGCTTAACTTTGTTGGCTTGTTTCTGCTTGTACAGCCTGTGCAGTTCTCTTAGTTGTAGCCCCCTGGCTCCTCTTGTCCCCCACTCCCTCTTTGTACAGTGGTGTTGTTCTTTTTGTTGTTTCTTTAAAAAGGGGCAGACCCAGTGGCAGAGGCTCCCACACGAGTGGGGTCTGGGGAAGGGAATAACCGAAGCAAAGTCTTAGCCCCGCAGAAATTCTGCAGAGAGACGGCTTCGAACCCAGGACCTAGTGACTCGGCGAGCTAGCACTCACCAACTGCACCAGGCCTGCCCTTCTTTTTTGTTGTCTCTTTAATATAATAAAATCCTTACAGTGGGGGGTCTCCCCTGCTGTATTTATAGTTCAAAAAAATATCTCCATTTCTGTCTGTTCTGCCAATTTACAGGGCTCTGGAGTCACAAACTCACTGTCACGAAGTGCAGGATTTCTGGTTAGCGCTGCTTAGCTTATGATATTTCACTGTTCCCAAGTGAGTAAACTAAGAAAACTATAGCTAGATTACTATGTACCTGGAAAGTTTTAAAATTATATGAGTGAAGATTGTTCATGCCATTTATGGACATTGGCTTGGGTTGATTCTGTTTTCTCTTACAGATTCTGATAGGAGCAGAATCAAAAGAGGATATGATATTAGTGACTAACAATGGATTATGCTGCAAAAGGTGCCCCCTCAATATCGCAAAGGGATATGGTGGTCTCAGTTCTGTCGAACTGTGTGAGCTTGCTCAGGCTTAAGAAAACACTGAAACTGGATTTCTGTGAAGCCAATATCAGACAGATCTTCATTGTCTCGCACATATAAAGTACAAAAGACGATTCCAAACCTTATTATTCGGGACAAAAGGTGCCCCCTCAGTATCACACAAGGGAGAAAATAGAATAGTAACGTCTAAAGTTCTTGATATCCTCTTCTGTTGAAGTATGGGATCTTTGTTGAACTCCCCCTATATTTCTCTAAATCGATGATTTAATATTTCTGCAAATATACTTTTTACCAGCTCTTTGATGAAGTTTCCGTATAGATATGCTGCAACCAGGATGGCCAGGAACAGGATGACAGGTTTGGATGCAAACCAGGTGGAGAACATCCTTAATTCCTTATTGGAAGCTTGGGTTTGTTACTTCAGACTTGGTTTGGTTGACGAGCAGCTTGCACTGGCTGTGAAATACTGGACCTCCAAGTTTCTGCTGTCTCAGAACTCAGAAGTCATGTGAAGTTGAGAAATGTTGCCTCCCCCACTCTCCTTTGATAGGATATTACCTGCATTACAATTTTCTAGTATTACCAGTCATTTTCTCCAGATCTTTTTTTTTGAAGTTCTCCAGATCTAGTGCAAGGTGCAACAAAAATTCTTCACCTGTTGCTACGAAGTGGATGTCAGCACTCATCAACATATCCATAGCGATTAATTCTTTTGTCAAACAAGCAGTCAAAATGTGAAATTTCTGGAATGGATTGTCCATAAAAACATCTCCGGTTGAATCTTTGCCTGCCAGTTTGGAGGGCTTTGGAGTCAAAAGTTAGCAACCATGAATCACAAGTTCTGGTTACCGTTGATGAAGATATATTCACCTGTTCTCAATTGAGTAAACTAAAAAAAATAATTATGAAATAACAAAATAATTATTGTGTACCAGGTAACTTTTTTTTATTTCTATCCAGTGAAAATTACTCGTGCCATTTCTGGGCGTTGGTTCAGTTTCCTTCTGTTTTCTCATGTACCCCACATCTCGAGTTATATAGATTCCGATCCGTTAGGTGGTCGAATTTGAATAGAATATAGTATTGTATGGCTCTGATTAGCAATGAATTGAGCTGCAAAAGGTGCCGCCCAAAATCGAAAAAGGCTTTAAAATACGGTGGTTTCAGTAGTGCTAAAAAAATACTGATATTCTCGGTTTCTACGAAGCCGGAATCAGACACATAGATCTTCATGATCTGATAGATATAGGCCTTATTTAGTTCCCAATTTCTACCTCAAATTCCACTATGTAAAAAGAAGATTCTCATCACATTAAAATACCGGCACATGTATGGAGTACTAAATGTAGATGAAATTAAAAACTAATTGCACAGTTTTGTTGTACTTTGCAAGACGAACATTTTGAGCCTAATTAGTCAAAGTTTGGATAATTTTTACCAAATACAAATGAATTGCTACAGTACGCATTTAATGCACACTGTAGCAATTTGAGAGCCCGGATTCGGGATCTAAACAAGGCCATAGACAAATGATAATTCTGAACTTATGATTCGAACAGGGTGGGGGCCGGGCAACCAAATAACTTGTCGTTTATATTTTCACACTTTATATGATGATTACTAACTTCGCAGCAACCAGCAACTCTACTAAAGTGCAAGTTTTAAATGTGCAGAATGAGATATTTAATTAATTTACTTCAGAAACAGAAATATCAACAAATATAGCATGAGGTTCTTTGGTGTTGCGAATACAAGGTTGATATGTGCCCTTGTAGTTCCTTTTGTGATGAGTGATTATCAACGTGATCCACGACCTAGATTGAGTTTGTGACTAACCATGGCGTGAGTTGGGTTGTGCGACATGTCTCTTGGCTTGTGGTGTGCAGGTGTGGAGCTCGGAGACGGTGGTCGACGGCGAGGTGAAGGTCAAGTAGGGACGTGCCGTGTCGATGGACCGAGAGTGGTGAAGGGCGGACGTGAGGCTTGGACCGAGGGACCAAGAGGCCGGGTGACCAACCGTGGTGGCTGACATCTGGGACATCGACAAGCGCAAATGTACATGGGAGTGACCATATTGATTGAGTCAAGACGGCGGACGTGCAAGTCGAGCGGGGTTTAAGAGGACTTGGCGGACGGCCGGTCGAGGACAGTGGTGACACGTGTCAAGTGACGGGGGACGCGTATAGAGTACACTACTCGTGGACGGTTTGGTGGTTTGGGCCTCAAAACCATCGGGTGGATAGGTTTATGGGTTTGGGCTTTAAAACCCAGGCGGAGGTTCCGAGGAGAAACAGACGGCACGTGGCGGCATCGAGGAGTTCGCGTCGAAGCGAATCTATCTCATAAAAGGCATGGTGGCCGTCGGATGAAGATTACCTTGAGTTTGACCATGACGCCCTCGGGTTATGTGGTTCGACTCAAATATCTAAGGGCAAAACTGGGATTGTGTAATAGCACTGTTAAATAGGATGAGGGAGCCCCTATCTCTCTCACCTCTTTCATTTTGCTTCATCCTTCTCTAGGTTTTCCCCTTCCCCTTAGGGTTCTTGAGAGAGAGGTCCACAAATTGAGAAATTTGTGTAAGAATTCAAGATTTGCCGCGGGAATGGTGGCCCTAACCACCTCGTGTCCTCCGGGATTCGTGTTCTTCGCGTTCTTCTTTTTTCCTCTCTTTCTTGCACCAATGCTTCGTTTTGAGACCATTTTGTTTCGTTCCTTTTGCGTTGGAGTGATATATGACGTGAGTTGAGCCTTTCCACCGAAGGAAATCACCCAATTCCTCACGAGATCACAGATCGAGGCAAAGCATGAACTAGGGTTTCAAAACCGGTGTTTTTCGTTCCCTTTCAATTTCCCGTAGATTGGCTTCAAATTGGACGATGATCTCTTAAGGGTAGCTCACCTATTGCCTTGTGATCATGTGGTTAAAATTTGGTGGCAATTGGTTTTGATTTGGTCATAAATTGGGAGATTTTTGGTTGGAGGCGATTTTTCGAACGCTCTGTTCTGGCTGATTCGCGATTCGCGGATAGTCAGTTCGGGAGTCGGGCTCTTTTATGTGCTTTCACTGCTCCTCGGTGTCCGTACTTGCGGACAGTCCGGAGTACTATAGCAGACAGTCCGGGGCTGGTTTTCAAACCGAGAACAGAACCATTCCAGCGGAGTTCGGTTTCTGATTTTTGAAGTGCGGACGGTCTGAGGTAGTGTAGCAGACTGTGCAAGGTACTGTAGCGAACTGTTCGTAACTCCCTGTCTTGTGTTGTTTTGTCCGTTTCTTACCTGTTCGGTCTCCGATTCGAGTTTCAACTTTTGTGTTGGGTTTCTAGCGATCCAAGGAACTTCTCTAAGTTCCCTTGACTCTTGATGTCTTATGTTTTTGTAGCTTTTGTTTGTGTGCCCTTTGAGGGTTGATTTTAGGACAATGGTCGAAAGTTTTGAAAGAAATTTGAGGCTCTCATTCAACACCCCGCCCCTCCCCCCTCCCTCTGGTCGCCGTTTCCGGTCCTTCAGGTGTTCCCTCATCTATCGTTTTCTAGTGAATGTGATAGGAGCACAGGCTTATTAGGCTATTAATATATATTAAAATGTTGGTACTTTTGACCATTTTATTTATGTTTTCTATATTCATGGAAAACAACATTTTCACCCCAAATCATTCTCCATATTATCAGTGAAATAATGCTTTAAGAATTGTCTTTTCTTTTTTTTCTCCTGACTAAATTCAGACGTAGTATAGTGCGTATTTCTGCAATAGTTATCCAGTGAAAAAGTAGTACAGACTACAGAGCTCAGACGTATACATCTCTACTAATATTATTCCCATAAAGTTTGTTCTGAACTTAGAAGAAACTTTTCAGTCAGTCTTGTGTGGAAAGTAGTTATCTGGGGTCCAGTCCAAATACCTATGACTCAGTTCACATTAAAAACACCGTGTTTGTAAAATGTTCACACAAATCTTCCTTTCATATCTAATGTGTGTGCTGTGCACAACACCTCCGTTGGATCCAGCCAGACAGTCTAGAGCTACACGGATTTGCCGCAAAACACGTACGTCAAGCTCAACTTGAGCTAGCCATCGCTTGGAAGTAAGAAACACCAGGATGTTATGCGCTGGTTGAGCCTGAATCCGCTTGTCCGCTTGAGTACGTCAGCTGTAGAGAACAGAAGGGTGGTAACGTATCGTACCAACGCCAGCTCCACTACTACACATATCTTTTGTTTTTTCTTGCAGAAAGACCAGGGTGACTACGTGCTTCCCTCGTCTTCACACGCTCACTCCAAATGGTTCCAGTTGTACTCTAGCTGATACACCTGTACTCCTCTCGTCAACGATCTATTTAATTTAATTAACAAAGGCAACGAACTCATCAAGTACAAAGAACTACGAAGAAGATGGGGGGAGGAGGAATTCACTTGCTAGGGTGAGTGGTGTCTTCTTTTTGAAGAGGATTTCATTTGCAGTTTGCACTGACACAAATCAAAACAAAAGGCCTTCAAAGATTTGAAGTTATTTTTGTACATCTCGATCAACTCTCTCTCTCTCTCTGCACTTACTCCAAACTCTTCCTATGCACTCTCTCGCCGGTACGATGGTCTCTCGATCTTCGCTGGGGGACGACGACAGTCTCGTGTCTCGAACGAGCTCCTATCCATGGAAGGTCGCTGTCTCCTGACGACCCCGACCCCGATCACGTTCGAGATTTTGGTCACGAGTTCATAGATCTCGGGACCTTCGATCTTTCAGGAGCTAAGGATCATCAGCAGAAAGGGCGCCGTTCATTCATTCATTCATTCATTCATTCATTCATCAGGCTGATCGATATGCGTCGCTCAGAACGCGCAGCAGTAGTAGATGAACCGTCGCCACGCGTTCTTCCTCTTCCTGGCACCGGCGGCGGCCGCGACGGCCGCGGCCGCGGCGGCCTCCTTCTCCGCCAGCGGCACCGGCCCTTCCGTCGCCCTCAGCATCTGCCACATGACGTGCACGTCGTGGTACTCGCACGTCCGCACCTCCTTCCTCAGCTTCCTCAGGCCTGCATTCATCAACCCATCCGTAAGTCGGTGAGAAACGATCAGAACAGACGAGAACAGCACCGACGCCGGCCGCCACTTGGCGACGACGATCGACGGCTGAGAGGGAGTAGATCATTCAGAGCGAGGCAGCTAGCAAACGTACCGGTCTTTCGCCGGAGGCCGAGGCGCGCGGCGATGCCGAGCCAGACCCTCTTCACCGGCACGGCAGCTCGGTCCATGCACATCTTCCTCGATCCCCTGCTGCTTAATTTCTTGCCGGCGGCTGGATGATGATCTCCTCTCGTCGATCCTTGGCCTCTCCTCTCGGTGTGTCCTTGCAGCTCTCACTCTCTCCCTGGGCAATATAATCGCCAAATCACTCGCCGCCTCCGAGATCCGCGCCACAGATCGAGAAGCCCTGAATCGGGAGAAGAAATCAAGAAACCACTACTCCTGGTAGCTGCTTCCTGCTGATGGATGAGAGCCTGAGCCGACGCTGGTCAGGGCCGGGACCTTTTATAGGCGAGGCGGTAGCGGCGCGGGGGAGGGGGAGTGGCCGGGTGGGGGGGACAAGGGAGATGCGCGTGCGATCCGGGGGCTTTTCGATCGGGGGAGTCGGCGCGGCGCTGTCGTCCGATTTGGACGCGCGAGCAGCACGGGTTGGTCGCTGTCCGCGGTGGCCGCGCCCCAGGTGTCGCTGTCCCCGGCTCGCGCGGGCTTCCGCGCGGGTTCCCTCGGGATCCTGGCGCCTAGCGAGCGGGCTGCCGCGTCACCGCGTGAGCGATCCCACGGCCGGGGCCGCGCGTGAGCTGGTACGCTCCGCGGAAACTCGGAACATGAGGGCCGAGGGAGAGAGGCCTTTGGTTTTGGTTCCCAATTTTGCCTTTTCTTTCGTCCGTCCGGCCGGGCGAGCGCCGGAGGTGGAGTGAGGCCGTGGAACGGGCGGCGTGAGAGGTGTGATACGATCACGTTCTGATGTTTACAGCGCAGCCTTTTTCCGGTGGTGGAGTGACGAGATTGTGTGAATCAGAGTCAACGATCTGGCGAGCGAACCGGTGTCATACACGACAACAAGTAGTTAAGAGCAAGCGTAGATATTTGATCTCGACCGAAACGAGGCAGACGCAGGGGAAGCGAAATTATATTTGGATTGATGTCACGGCGGGTGACACAGCGTGAGGACCAGAGCACTGGGAAGAAGACGTATTCGTTTTACTGCATTTGTGTTTACGATTTTATTTAGGGACTATGACATTTGGGCCCGAGTGGTCAGTGATTGTAAGCGAGCACATAAGTGCCGCATCCCTGTATCAGATCAGACAAGAAGTTATTGAACAATAGAACACGCCAAGGCTGAGGGGTTTGCCTGGCCGACATCCTCGTTCCGTATCCGCTTAGCGTGCTCACGTCGCCAGCGATCCACCGCGGCCAAGGGTGTGACAATTGACTAGAAAAGTAAAGGATTACTGTACCTCATCACAGTTCACATGCCACTTCAATTTTGCAAAATCCATAAATTTGCCGTGGACAAGCGCATTTTAGTGATATATTAATGGTGATATCAGGGATAAAAAGACCTGCGGTGACAATCATGAAATCGCTCCGAGATTCATCATCCAGAGACTCCATTTTCTCAAACTGGCATGGTGCATACTCCCTTCATCCCTTTTTAACTATCCTTCTCACTTCCCAAAAAGTTAAATATACCCAACTTTGAACAAACATATAAAAAAATATTAATGTTATGATACATAATTAGTATCATCAGATAGACTGTTGAATATATTTTTATAATAAACTTATTTGAAGATATAAATATCGCTAATATATTTGCAAACGTAATCAAATTTAATAAAGTCTGACCAGCGCGAATATCATAACGAATACTTAAAAAGACATATGGAGTAGTTTAAAAGTTTTAAAAAAACAATCAGATTTTCACCTTTCAATCTGGTCAACAAAGAAGGTACTGTATGAGGAGGGAGTGGACGATATAGGATGAGAGAAAAGGAGACAACGTACTTATCTCTATTTTGGCTCAATATATAGTATACATCGCAATTGAGAGTTATATATATACACGAAATACTCTGATTCAATGTACCAAAGGTCAATCCACGAGGAATCACATCATTAGCTCATGCTAAAGTACTAATAACAATCAAAGCCGTGGACTAGTGTTCAAATAAAGAGGAGCACCTTGCTGTCATGAAAAACACTAGCAGTGACCATAGTAGCCTCACCCACTACTTCCATCTTATCACTCGGATCTTATCCCATTTCCAACAAGGGCTTGTTTGTTTAGCCCTGATTCCAGGGGGAATTAATCCAGGTGATCAAATATTATATAAACTATCACTACCTTCCTGGTGGGAATAATTCCAGGCCTCCATTCCCTAGGAATCGAACAGTTCCCACGGAAAATGTACGGGATTAGAGAGTTCTGGATGGCTTGAGTTGTTCTGAACAAGCAAGTCTATCAGACTATATCACAATCATTGCTTCAATTTTTGGTAAACAAAGTAAGGTTGTGTGAAAAAAAGCACGGGAAAAGTAGAGGGACGAGTGAGAGAGAATGTATAGAAAGGTATGGTGATATAAAGCTCCTAGTGTATGTGAGGACAAGGTTTTGCTTAGTTGCGAATGATGAAGGAAGCACAAACAATGATAGAAAGGGGTGATGCGAACCTTAGATTCTACAGTAACAAAGGTTTGCCGAGGATGGGTGGATACTTATTAATAGACTTTATGTTTAGAATTTCCCTTTTGCACTAAAATATTTCACGATTACGCTATTCGGCTAAGACTCTGAATTGGGGGAGCTAGGGATCACGGGGAAGGTCGTGGTCATGTGGGCCATATGATGCTAGGATAGGTTATGAGTATATGAAAGCCAAACCAGGTGTTTTTGTTCAAATTTGATTCAACCGCCTAATAATCATGACAATGAGCAATATTTTACTTTATATAGTTACCTTTCCTTATTATGTTGCGTGCAGCCGTGCACTAACTTGTAGCTATAAAAAAAAGAACTGTAAAAACACAATCAGCTCGCTTTTACTACTTCAACAACCCTATTCTTCCCTACACGGCTACACCCACCCATGTGAAGACTCCAGGATGGGTAACACATTTCTTTTTGTTAAAGACAAAATAGTCATTTTGGTGCCTCAACTATCATCGTCTAAGGTCTAATTGTATCCTTAAACTTTTAAAATGACTGAGTTCGTCCTTAAACTTTATTTTTGGGCTTAGTTTTATTTTAGGACTATCAAAATGATTGTTTCGGTCCTCGAACTTTGCACTTTGGACATAATTTCATCCATAAACTATACAATTAAAGTGTATTTCTGTATATTCCGAGAACTTTGATATTTCATAGATGAAACTGAGCCTAAAATGCAAAGTTTAAGGACCGAAACGGCCACATTGATAGTCCTAGGATGAAATAGAACCTAAAAGTAAAGTTTGGGGGATTGAAATGACCATTTTAAAAATTTAAGGATGAAATTGAGCCTAAAATGCAAAGTTTAAGGACTGAGGCGGTCACCTTGGTAGTTGAAACGACCATTTTAAAAGTTTAAGGATGAAATTGAGCCTCAGACGATATTTGAGAGACCAAAATGACTATTTTGCCAAAACTAACTCAAAGCCATGCTATACAATATTAAGCTGCATCTACGAAATAGTTGTACTAAAAAACAAAATGATGCAATTTACGTATACTTGGACGGTTCCTAAGACATTTTTGTCTTTTTACTATTTTATTTAACAGTGCATTTTAACATGGCATATGATTTGTTGTGGGACATATAATTTGTTGCGCGATGCTCATGCCAATAATAATGAGGTAGCTATTTTTGTTCGATTTAATTGGATTTTGTCCAGCATTAAATCAAATAAGCTCTAAGGTCCATAATAAGTGCTGGTGCAATAAAGGGTTAATTTGGTATGGAAAATTGATAGAAGATTCATTCAAGTTAAATGTGTGGCTATTGTGTATACATGTTGTGAGTGTAAGAAAAGTGGAAGATAAGATACATGCCCGCAGGCACTCAGCGGCACGAACGGGCTCGGGTGGCAAAGCCATGACATAAGTGGTGTGGCCCCAACAAAGTTTTTTGCAGCTTCAAACTCAAAGTGAGAAAGGTAAAACTGAGAGATGGTCAGAAATGGTACAAAGTGAGGGACGACGGACCAAGGGAGTGAAAATGGTGAGACCTAGGGATGATGGATTGAGGGAAAGCATTTTTTGCTCTTTGATATTATTATTAGGTATAGATTTAAGTTAGCTTACAATGATATGTTTAACCTGTGTAAGATACTCTATGAAACAGATTTTTTTTAAAAAAAATGTACAAAATTTGCATTGCAAGTAGTAAGCCAGTCCGCGGAGAGCATCCAGAGCCTCCAAAAAGATTCCATAGTGTGCGTGCGTGGGGTGCGTGGGGTTGCCTTTGCTTGTAGTGGTCACTAGTCAGCTAGCATCGGCGCGGACTCATGATCGATCCAACACCATGATGTCCCACTCCCGGCCATCAGACTCCAGCGTCCGCTCGCTTTTCATTCCATCGTCGTTCACCTTTTTGTACGGCCGCACCACTGCACGATGACGATGCAACACTGGCACTGCAACCACACACTCACAAGGAAACCGACAAGAAATGGAGGATGGCTAGAGCACGGTGCATTCCCTACTGCTGCAGTGCTGCTACGAATGGCTGCCTCGCCCGACTTAATTGCTAAGTTGTGGGCTCCCTACCATATACTAACGCACGCTAAAGCAGAACTTGGCCATGGTCGATTCTTACTCATGTTGAACGGATAAGGCTGTTCTCATATAGGAGTACGAGTATATATACCTTCACGTTCCACTAGAAAAAAATTGATTTGCCATAGATCATGGAAAGTGCCACATCTTGTATCTCATAAGGTGTCGACTGTCGTATTACCACCTCCTACCTCTGTTGCTGAGAGCACCTTGAACAGCGGGGGAGCCGTACTGCCCACTCCACCCTTTCCGTGAGTGCGTCGCCGCTTGCGCGGCCGATGATGGTCACTTGGCCAGTTGCGCCGCGAGTGCGTCGCGATCGGCGATCCCCCGATGTGAATACATGGCGCAGTAACTGTGTGGCTGGCCGACTGGCGGCCGCTGGCGTCGGCGTGCATGCATCGGCTGTCACACGTCATCGGCCCGCAAGTCGCTGGGCTCGTTGCGTTGTCTCGTCTCCCTCGGCCTCAGGGTAAAGCTGCTTGCCAATTGCACGCACGGCGCCAAGCGAGGTGAGTCCATCCGCCTTGGACGCGCCCTGTCCGCGTCGGCGCCGTCGTCACGCGTGCTTCTGACTCTCTTCAGCGTATGTGAACAGTCATACCCCACTAGTCCAATCGGGCTAGCTTCCACCGGGCTCGTCGTCCTTGCACTGACTGACTCATCCGGTAACAGAGCCCCACTGTCGTAGCTTTTGACGCTGATTTGTCAGGTTCATACCTTAAGATGGGCGCCAACAAGATGGCAATAATGTCGTTGTGTCTGTCCACCAATAGATTTTTCCCAGTTCAGCAATGGAATCCATGCGAGTGCTTCGAGTTACGGACGCTCAACCTCCCCCAAACTGTTCTCAAGTTTATCTGAAGGAATATTCCCATGTATCCGAACATAGGGCCTGTTCGCTTCGCGGAAAAGCCATGACTCATGGCTGAAAGTACTGTTCGTTGATTTGTTGTGAGAGAAAAATACTGTTCTCGCTAAAAAAAAACTGAAAAGTACGAATTATAAAACAAACTGAAAAGTACTTACGTATGCGTGGCCTTTTGGCATCCTGCTTGAACATTCAGATGTCATTACTGACCAAAAGCTGGCTTCTTCCTCCGGCTCCGGGTGAATGCCAGTGGATGCCTACAGGCTACAGCTACTAGTGGTGCCCTCACGTATACTTGAACCTTTACTGTTTTGAAAATGGAAGTGCTTATCATCCACTAACTTAACCATTGTTGGTATCATCAAAAAGCGAAATATAACTGCTGGTAGGCAGCCTGATTAGAGGTTCAGAGCAAAGGCACATGACGGCATGAATTAAGGTGCAGCAGGCCGGCCATCTACTTTGCGCGATTAAAAAACCAATCTGCAGATTGTTGGGGCGCCCACTGAAGGGTAGGAATGTTCTTTCTGTGTTCTTTTGCCGCCCTTTTCATCTTCCTTTCTCTGCCTTTCGTTTGTGACGATGGTCGATCTCAAGCCTTATCCATACTTTAGTTAATTTCCTGCTGTATGGTAATATATCGATCGTGGATGTATGTATCTCTGATCTTTTTTAAAAAAAAATCGATCGTGGGATGTCATGTCCATGGGAGTCGGTGTATACTAGTATTTCTTTGTGTAGCGGTAGCGGATGACAAAAAGGATACCACTACCGTTGGCATGTACCTCGTGTTTTTTGAACTTCAGAGAATGCTTTTGCTGAAAGATCAATTGATAGAGGACGTTACTTTCTTTATCCATTCTCTGATATTGGTTCATGCGATGGTTTTGCCGCCACTTGCGTTTTACTGGTTCAGAAAAATGCATCGCCGCGTTCTGTTGTTACAGATCCTGTGCAGTTGCGCTGGAGAGCACCAAGGAGTCAGTTCTAGTCGATCCAATTGTGCATGATGGCGTGGTGGATCAATAGTCCAAATAATTATTCTGCTCTAGTTGTTCCATCTAAAATTATTCTGCTCTAGTTGACGTGTGGATCATCTTGTTCGAACTTGATCTCAGGATCTTTGACGTCATCAGCAGCAACTCTAAGCCTACTAGGTTTGGCCCCTGAGCCCGTAATGTATATATTAGGCACCGGAGAGTTCATAAGGCCGACTCACACATCTCGATGACGAAGAGGATGGAAGCATCAAACCCTAATCTGGTGATGACCAAGGACCTGCTTCATTTATAATGCTTCCTGCATCAACTATAGAGGCGTTCGTGTTCACGTAGCTAGTTCGGGTTAGAACCTAATAATCTAATTTTGCGTTAATGATGGGGTCAGGGCGTCCTAACGGACGGATGCATCTTCCCAGAAATTTCCCTACTCGCTACTGTGTCGTTCGCTCACTCCACTGCGCCGCCCACCTTCCCTACTCTGCCTCCACCGCGCCGCTCGCCTTCCCCACTCCGCACTCCATTGCGTCGCTTGCCTCCACCGTGCTGCCTGCTCGCCGCGGCCGATTCACCGCTCCATCGAGCCAGTGAGCATCCACGACGAATGGGCCCAACAAGCAGGCGAGGGGAGGAGCTTCATGTGACTCCTCCCCGCTGCCGCACCAGCGAGCTCCGCGCCGTCACCGACCTCTGCAATGACGAGCCTCCATTCGTGCAAGTAGCAAGGTGATATTGCGCTGAAAGCACATGTTGCAAGTGTATGTTTCAAGTATTTTAGATGTTTCAGAGGTATGTTCTAATTGTTTTATATTGATGTTGTAAAAGTAGATCGATGTGTTGCACATGTTGCAATGACTATACATATATGATATATGTTTCGAGTGTATGTTACTCCCTCCGTTCCAAATTATAAGTCGTTTTGACTTTTTTGGTTCATCCATTTTGCTATCTAGTCGTCAAAATGGATGAACCAAAAAAGTCAAAACGACTTATAATTTGGAATAGAGGGGGTACAAATGTTTCATATGTTTCAGACGTATGTTGCAAGATTTTATTTGGATGTTGCATATGTTCTGCAATGGCTGCACATGTGTTTTCAAAATTTTTCTGATGTTTTACAAGTGTTTCAGATGTATGTTTCAAGTGTTTTAGTTGTTTTTAGACGTGTGTTACAAGTGTATCATCTGGATGCTGCAAAAGTAGATTTGGTGTTGCACATGTTGCAATGGGACCTACCTGCCGCAGCCACATGCCGTAGCTGCTGGGGCGCAGCCGTGGGTCACCGTGCTGGCGCCTGAGGCCGGCAGATGCATTCACGACGCGGCATCCACAGGCGGGGGCAGGTGACTGGGACTCATGTGGGTTTCTGCGTGCAGGTGTGGTGGTTTGGCGAAACAGAGCGATCATGATGGTAGAACGGTACACAACGTGGGGTCCATACGGTGGGGCGAGCGAAAACAGGCGTCGTGGGCTTCTTCCGCGTGCGGCGCGGCATCCCACGCGAAAGACCAAAGGCGTCCACTATTTTGGAATGGCTTTGGACGTCCGGGTGCTAGTGATGCCCATTTCGTATAAATGATGTTAGTGATCATGTTTTAGATAAGCTAAGATCCTGTTTTGTGGATTAGATATGTTGAAGTGAGATCTAACACATAGCATAGGTTCTTACATCAAATTATTTTGGTACTCCTAAGTCCTATATTCTTTGGAAAAAGGGCTAAAACAGTTAGGGTTAACAAAAGATCTACGCACCATATGTATTTATTTATCGACTCTCCTACATCCAACTTTTTCATTATCATTTCATCTGACAGCTCCTTTTTTTTAATTCTGTCTCTGGTCTTCTTTCTCTTCAACCTTCTCCTTCCAGCCATGGCTCCCAAGAAATTCTTCAGTTTCATACCTCATGCTGCTCCCATTTATGGCAATTCTAGCTGTTATTTTTTAGATCAACTTATGGGGTGATCGAAACGGATCCCCACTAGCATTCATTCCCCATATACCCGAGAGAACCCGGTTGGTCGAAGGCAGAGCCTTGCACAGTTACAACCGAGGATTACATGTTTGAGGGGGCCTTTAGATTACATAGGAAGCATTTGTCTCGAGCTATTAGCCATAGTTTCCTCTTTTCTCGGAATGCGGCAGCTCCAGTTCTTGATAGATTCTCTGCACGCTGAGGTGAGCCAGGCGACGTCGGGTGGTAGTCCACGGAAGACGATTCTAGCTGTTGGATATGTCATTGGGCTAACAGTTGTAGCGAATTGCCTTACACAAACTCCTTGCTACCTACCATTTTAGAATCTGTAGCTCTACCAATCTACGGGAGAAACTCGATCTCAGATAACGGGGGAGAATAATCACTGGGGGTGGGGGTGGTGGGGGGGGGGGTGGGGGCGCTAGAGTGAGGTTAAGTGACAACTAGTTTAAAAAAAAGAAACATTAGAAGCATGCAAAACCTGAAGAAGAAAACATTGGTAGATCTGGATCCAAGATTGAACAAAATAGAAAACAACTACATTTGGTTTTTTTTGAACCGGGGAGCCTTTTCTCCTCGTTTCTGTGCACTGTGCACGGAAATACCGCGGTCACTACATTTGTTCTAGCAATTAAAATAATAATTTGTTCGTGAACTGTGGAGACACTCGTAGGAGATGGTCATTATAGGCCATGTGTGTATACGTTCATAGGTGTGTGTACGTGAGTAGGGCGGATCCATGTAGGATTGACTGGGTGCGGCCGCACCCAGACTGAAATACAAAATACACAGTAGCATGTGGACTTCTTCCGTATTCGCACCCCTCTCGCACAAACGTCTGCACCCACAAGCTAGCTGAGCCAGCGTTTAAAGCCCACACCGGCCCACAACTCCGCAACAGGCAGCCCAACGTCATCGACGACAACACAGAATCATCGACCGACGCTTCGACTCACGCCAAACTCCGCATCGCCTGATGGCTGACGCCTCCCCCTCCAGCAGCCTTCTCTATTCTTTCCCCTTCCACGCGCCCGTTCTCTGCTTCTCTCCCCTCGACGACAATGCGAACTAGCCGTCTAGCCTAGCTGAACGTCGGCTGCGGCCAGCCATGGCATTGCTTCGCACTGGTCAGGCGTCTAGCCTTAGGGACATGGGCACCAGGATCCTATCGCCGTTCGTCCGCTGCCCTGGCCATGCTCTTCTTTATCCTGTTCATTCTTTACAAGGCCAAGTAAGCAACTTCACGTATTCTCTATTCTTTCAATTTCCATCAATATGAGCATCCAAATTGGTTTCAATTTTGTGGTTCTTGTTTTCTTGATAGTTTGTCCAGAATTCTAGGGTTAGTGGGTTAGGCTTTTTTATTTTTCTTTGATATTTGATAATTGATATTATGAAAGGAACCAAGCAAATAAAATTGGTTTCAATTGCTTGTTTGCTCACACGCTTTGACTCCAAGGTTCAATAAGATTCCCTATCACGTGCACCATTATTTCTAAGCAGTAAAATGTTTATATTCAAATTTAAGAGAATTTTATAATTATGGATGCCATTATTTGTGATAAGGAAAATACATTCTACTAGATCATTAAATCCCTCTAGTTCAAACATTTTAATGTTGTATAGTGTGAACCATATAACTTATATTCCAACACACCAATCACCAAGAAAGAAAAAATTTATATCGACTATATGTGCTATATATATATATAAGTTGGAAAAAAAATAAGATGAGGAGCCGCAGGACTGGTATGCCTAGCGTGTATATTGCACCATATGGTCGCACCCCCCTCAATATTTCTCTAGCTCCGCCACTGTGAGTACGTGCATATGTTAATTGTTCAATCGAATAATCTTTCCTGGCGTTTGCCATTTAACCTTTGAATGATGATTCACATCGTACTCTGAATTCTATATGAACACTTGAGATGGCCCTTTTTGTTATGCGTACGCATGTTCTCTCCCGTTCCCTGCTACAGACTCAGCTATGACGATACGCTTTTGAGATCAGTCATGTATGTCTTCTTTTTGCAACCTTTTCTTAATCTTTTTGGTTGCCTTTCGTTTGCGAGTCGTGATGATAATATCCATGCTTTATAGGTTACCCTAGAAAGACAGCGCGGCGTTGCCTCGCGACTTTGTTAGTAGGCCAGCCTCTTGTGGTCACCGTTGTTATCTCTTGTATTTTGATTTTGAGTCTCGCTAGTATGAATTAAATTTTTGTTGTGTAGGAAAACTTTAGGTTTTGAAATTTTAAGTAATTTTTTGTATTTAAAACTTTTTTGGCGTAAAGACGTTTTGGTGTTCGAACCGCAGGTAACAATGGATGCTATGTAAATATTTATGCGGATGAATTGTAAAAGCGATCTGAATTTAGAATTTTACTCTATAATAAAGCTGTAGGTTTTGAAATTATGAACAACTTTTGTATTGAACACTCTTTTATTTGAAAACGTTTCGGTGTCCAAATTGTGGGTACAATGGATCACATGTAAACATTTATGCAAACGAATTGTGAAAGCGTTTTAAATTTTAAAATTTGCTCTATAATAAAGTTGTAGTTTTTAAATTTTTGATCAAATTTTATATTGAACAACTTTTGATTTGAACGTGTTTTTGTGCTTAAATTTTACGTATAATGTTGCTCGTGTAAAAGGAACTGGTTGTGGTTTGGTTTAAATTAAAATCCAAGGGTTTTTCTAAAAAAACCTAAGAGAGGAACATGACCGTGGGTTAATTCATTAAAAATTTAAGGGTTTCTTTACAAATTTTTCAGAACCGTGGATGTTGGACTACGGGTTGATTTGGGAAAAGTTTTGGATTTTTTCGCAAAAAAGTCTGAGAGATAAGACCGGACTGCGGGTTTATTTCGCTAAATATGAAGGACTTTTTTGCAAAATGACCAAAGCTCGCCCGATCCGGGCCGTCTGCCCGGCCGATCCGACGGCAGGGAAGAGCAGGCGACGTGGCCTAGCTGAGGGGCCAGGGTCTGCCCTGCAGATTCGTGTTTAGAAGATAACAGGGTTGTATAATTATATTAATTATTTTTCGTTGAAAGATCCGGCCATTGCCGCGGCTTATCTTAACTATATTGTATTGATTGTGGATGCCATGTCGATGGATGTCGTAGAGAGTAGTAATCTCTTTTGTGTAGCTGATGATGGAAAGGATACCACTACTGCTGGCACATATATATCCTCGTGGTTCCATAAACTAATATTTGACTGGAATTTAGCTTATGCTGATTTGTTATGAGAGAAAAAGATTGTTCGTTCCCTGAAATATACTGCTAAAGTAGTTCAAGCGAACAAATAGACTGCTTCTGCTAAAAGATCAATTGGTATGGATTCTTTGCTCCCTTGTCAAACGGGCCAGTAATGGCGATTGATGCGATAGTAATTTCAAGGCCATTCGTGTTTTATCCAGAAAAACGCATTGCTTTCCGCGTTTTGCTCACAGCTAAAATTTCTTGGAGTTGAATGTGCCGTGCAGCTGTGCTGGAGAATTCCACAAGAAAGTCATTTCCACACGATTGTGCACGCGTGGCGGATCCATCATAAGAATGATTGTTCTGCACTTGTCGTCTGAATTTTGATAAAGTTTGTCGCCTATCTGGATCAAGCCTACGCGCATTCTCAGTCCATTATGCCACGCACCACGGAATGCTGTTCCATGAAGGCTTGAATGCCTGAAAACAGCATGGGCTGTTTCAGAGAGAGAGAAAAAAAAACAAGTAACTACAGAAATGATCACTCATCCTGTCAACTGTCATCCATGAACCAACCCTAACAGGCTAAAACACCGGCCCATCCCACCCACACACACACACAAGAAAACATTCAAACAAATACTGCTCCGAGACTGAAGAAATTAAGAAGGAAAAAGGAATACATTTGTCCTACCAAGCAAGCTAAGTGCCACTATATATCAATCGCTGAATCAAGCAATCTTCTTAGCATTAACCATTTAACCTTATGCTGATTTGATTAAAACTTTAGTCTAGCTTCTATATCAACACTTGAGATATAACCAGCCCTCGTATGTTCACGGTTCAGAGGCGGCGGACCCAGACTCGCGATCAGTTGAGGAAGGCGCAGTCGCGGCGGATGTTCCCCTGCGACGGGTCGGTCTTGACGCCGACGCGGCCGAGCCTGGTGATGGCGTCGACGAACGCCTGCTCGAAGTCGGTGGCGTTATTCGCCCACGCCACCACGGTGGGCTGCGACCGGGCGTCGGAGTAGAGCACCTGGTCGGAGGTGAGGAGCCCGCGGCCGTTCACCAGGTTGACGAAGTACTGGTTGTCGAAGGCCTGCGGCGTGACGGGGTCCAGCTGCAGCGCGATGTTGGGGTCCACCCCCGACGGGCACGCCGCCTGCAGGTCCTCCGCGTACGTCGCGTTCATCGTCGGGTCCACCGACTGCGGCTGGATCCGGTCCGAGAACGTGCTGCAGTGCCCGAACCCCACCGTGTGCGCCGCTGCAAGGATTGGAAGACGAACAGCTCAACAACGTGCCACTAGGAACACGCAGATTTTCTCTCTTTTTTCTTCAACAGAAGCGTACAAATTTCACGCTGTTTCTCAGCGTTTTCAGTGGATCATGTTGCAGATTGCTGTGCAGGAACGTTTTTTTTTCCATTTTAAAAAATGTTTCTGTGCGGTATGCTCATGCAATCCTGTTTCGTGACACTGAATGATGCCACGCGCTTTTTTTTTTTGGTTTCGACAGCTCATTTGGCAGGCCTGTATGTGCCTCAATCAATGGGCCGAATAATGTAGCTGGGCGCTGTCTCAGTAGCAAACGGTCTGGGTCGGATTATGCCTAACAGTGGAGGCCATGGAGATGATGGAGTACAATAATGCGATGCTGACCATTCTTTCACGGGCAACTGTGCAAGCAAGCACGGCTACCAAGCATTCCAGACAGAGACAGTCGCCACAGTTGACCCATTTCAGATCTACTAGCGACCAGCTGCAGTGCCACACACTCTCCCACTATTCGTCTGTGATAATAAACTGATCAGCTCTGCTGTTCTAACCGAGGGGGAATAAGAGCAAATATACCAAGAGGCAGCATGCTAGATGCTGACGTGGAGGAGAGGGAAGAAGAGAGAGAGGAGAAACAGGTTATAAACTTATAGCTGGTTTAGACACAAGAGCTAAGAAACTTTGTGAGTGAGCCATGTATTAATAATAAAAACTATAAATATTATATGGATGAACTAAGAAGGTAGTTTGAACTTATAACTGGTTTAGACACCAGAGCCAAGAAACTCTGTGAGTGAGCCATGTATTAATAATAAAAACTATAAATATTATATGCATGAACTAAGAGGTAGTTTGCAAGAATTTATATAGCCAGCTCCTGGCTGTATTATTAGCCTTGCTTTGATGCATTTTCTATCGTGCTACGGATCTCTCGAGACCGCACAAAATGTTGCAGTTTTAATTGCAGAGCTGGGCGGCGTTGGCCTTGGTTGGGCTGGGCCCTTTGCTTGACTTGAAAGACATGGAACGGAGCACATGGAAATCTAGCCAAGTGCTGGTACAGCAGTTGGCGTAAACTCTTTCCTTAGAATAAAAGAAAGCACGGATTGGAGTAGCGGGGTGTTTAGATGCAGGAACTTGAAAGACATGGAACGGAGCACATAGAAATCTAGCCAAGTGCTGGTACAGCAGTTGGAGTAAACCCTTTCCTTAGGAGTTGTTTAGTTGGTGAAAAAGTTTAGATTCGGCTACTGTAGCACTTTTCGTTTTTATTTGGTAATTTGTGTCCAATCGTGGACTAATTAGGCTCAAAAGATTTGTTTCGTGATTTACAACTAAACTGTGTAATTAGTTTTTTCTTTCGTCTACATTTAGTACACCATACATGTGCCGCAAGATTTGATGTGACAGGTACTGTAACACTTTTTGGATTCTCTTTTTGATATGCATCTCAACTAAACAGGCTCTTAGAATAAAAGAAAGCACTGACTGGAGTAGCAGGCTGTTTAGGGTGTTTAGATGCAGGGACTAAAGTTTAGTTGGTATCATATCAAATATTACATGGGTTGTTCGGATACTAATAAAAAACAAATTACAGATTCCGTCAGTAAACTAGCACCATAGGCCGTGTTTAGTTGAGCCAATTCGGCAGCGGCAAATTCTGCATAGTAAAAGATTCCCTACTCTAGCATTTTGTTTGTATTTGTGAATTTTTGTCCAAACATTGACTAATTAGGCTCAAAAGATTCGTCTCGCAAAGTACAATTAAACTGTGTAATTAGTTTTGGATTTCATCTACATTTAGTACTCAATGCATGTGTCGGTATTTTGATGTGATGGGGAATCTTTTTTTGCATAGTGGAATTTGAAAAAAAATTTGGCATCTAAACAGGGCCATAGTGTCAATCATGGAATAATTAGGCTTAAAAAATTTGTCTCACAAATTAATCCTAATCTGTGCAATTAGTTATAATTATTTTTTAGTCTATATTTAATTCTCCACGCTTATGTGAAACATCCGATAGGATAGAAAATAAACTTTAGTCGTGAGAATAAACACCCCTAATTTGGTTGGAGCAGTAGTAATTTGCTCACCAGATAAAGCAATCATGTCGGCCTGCGACAGGTTGTTGACGGCGAACATGCTCGTCAGCTGGTCCAGGTTGAACGACGGCGGCGGCAGTTTGCCGTCGACGTTGGTGGACATGGACACCAGCCCGTCCAGCCTCCCCAGCTCCACCGCGTACGACGGCCCGCCAGCCTGCGCGAATCCAGGATCGTTACTACCAGAGCCTGTAGCTGTACTAACTACAGTACGCTTTGCTAGGCTATTAGCTTCGCAGGGAAGGGAATCCTCCAAAGTTCGGGAGCTTTCGTTTGGGCCCGAAAGGTGCGATTTTGTGCGGCATTGATTTGCGCCGGGTGCTAGGAGGACTAGAACGTACCAGGGCAATGACGTCCCGGGTGGCCAGGGCCAGGATGTCGGCGCACGACACCTGGTTGGTGCACGCCGGCACGGCGTCGACGGCCGCCTTGGCCTGGATGACGGTGTCGAAGCCGTCGCCGGCCAGGGAGAGGTTGCTCGGGTGGTCCTTCTCCGCCGTGTTGTTCCCCGTCGACACCAGGATCACCGACGCGTCGCAACCCTGCGCGAGTTCATTCATCTCATCGCTGTCACAGTCAGAATCACACTCACACTCACATGGCAAGTATTTAAGCGCACATGCGATGGGACCGAGCGCGCGCCGCCCGACAGGCTCGCCAGCCCGGTATGACTGTTCCAATCGAAGCTCTGGGAAGGAGGAACAGGGAAGGAAAGCGGACGGCCGCGCACCTCGACGAAGCAGTCGTGGAAGAAGAGGCGGATGGTGGCGCCGACGGCGACGGGCTGCGCCTGAACCTTCTTGGACACCGCGTCGCGCACGATGCTCTCCAGGTCCGGGCACACCGCCGCGTAGTAGTCCTGCCGCAGCTGCGCCGTCACGCCGCCGGCGGTGGTGGCCGCGAGCGCCGCCAAGAACGCCGCCAGGATCCTGATCCCGGCGCCCATGCTGCCGCGCCTAGCCCGTCCACGCGCGCTGCCTCCTCTGCTGTCTGCTCCCCCCGCACGCAGAGATCGGTCGCCCCTGCTGCTGCTGAGTGTCTCCTCGCAGCGGCGGCTTATCACACTCCCACTCCCCCAGGGCGGCCGGGTACTGCCGCGAGTGATGGCGGCTGGTGAGGCTGTCGAGCGCTGCGCTTGTGGCTGCAGCTGGTGGCGACCGGTGAGGTTATGATCCGGGGGCAAGTGCCGCGTGCGATTGCGATTGCGATGCAGTAGAAGCCAAGTCTCCTCGGGAGTCAGTGATGAGCGAGAGAGTTTTAATGCGGAGGCGGAGGTGGAGGCGGGGGCGCGGCGGCGCGCGGTACGTCATCGACGGCTGGGGGCACGCGCCGAGATCCGTGCCCGGGGGTGGATGGCGAGGCGGGAATCTAGAAGCGGGGGCGGGGCCCCTGCGGACACCTGCGCCCTGCGTATCTATCCGTCCGGTCCGGTATGGCTAGCTGGCCGCCGGCGATGCGAACATGTGTGCGAGCGCAACCTCCACATGGCGCGGTTGGTGCGCCACTGGAACTATGCGCGCGCGCTGCGCTCGCCAAAGCAAAGGTATGCATTTTGCAGCAGTGGCGCCAGAGGCACAAGTAACAATGCCATTACTGTGCTCGTCAGTACTCCCGTGGCGCAAGTAGACAGTACTGCTAATATTACAAATGAGTGTTCAGAGATTCACAGAGATCTCACGAGACGACCAAGCAACACAACAGAGTTCAAAATCAAAGGTTGGCTCCTTTACCGGAACTGTTTTCTTTAACCAAAGGTGGGAGTACTATAAATTATGATAACATCAGACCAGGAGCCTCTTGCTGTGTACACTTGCGGGAACCAGGAATGTGCAGTTGTGCACTACCGTTACGGAAGCTGGAAAAGACTTCAATCCAACACCAAGTCTCCAACAAACTGAAAACAAAGCTCGGTCTGTAGATCATGGGACCTCGCGGTAACACAGGCGCAATGTATCACGCGACGGATGGTCGTCACCGCCGCGCCGCTGCAGTCCCGTGCACGTTCCTTAGCCGATGCGTGACTCAATGGTTCGATGCAGCAGCAGATGAGTCTCTCTGCTCCTCTGGAAACACGAGTGCGTCCAAGGTGAGGCGTTTGGCCTGCATCCCGGGGCAGGTTTTATGATTGGAGTTGCCGAGTTGGAGACGTTGTCCACAATCAGCCGCTGGTAGCTGCTAGTGCTAGTACTAGCGATAATTGGCGTGCCCTTATGCGTCATGGCGCTTCACGGCAAAAAGTGGCATGTATCCGAAAGAGTTCCGTTGCTTCTTCAACCTTCCTGCGGTAGCCAGTAGCCGCCATCGTGCTGGCCCTGGGCGCATTGGATCGTAGCAGCGTAGTCCTTTTTTTTTTCCAGAACCAAGTATCAAGTGCCGAAGTGCGTCACAGCTTGGCACGTTCTCTGAAAAATGTGTCAAGTGAATTTAACTCTGGTTATAATTATTAATGTCCTCGGCAACGACATATACTTCTTCTTTTCGGTCCTTATGTAAATTTATTAGAAGCAGCCCGGGCGCACTACTGAGGCAGTGAGGCTGGTAATTTCCGTGCAGCGGTCGAAGGAATTGAAAATGATGGTCATTTTGAAAACTAACGAGGCTGGTAATTTCAGTGCAACGGTCGAAGGAATTGAAAATGACGGTCTTTTTGAACGTTGGTGTTGATGTTAGCATCCACTTATCCGAGACCCGTCAACGACAAGAGTGTCGGCTTATTGGTTATAACCCTGATGCTAATATTAGCGGGCACCGCACCTGTCTTTCACCATCGGTGGATTATGTTTGGTGGCGATTAACGGGTACCTAACGTCAGCAGCCGCCGTTCCTGATCGGTCCCTGCCCTGCCTCTCTGATCGGCTACGCTCAAAATGGGGACCCATCACTAGCGGCGACTCGATCAGGCATTCAGGCCCACGGCCCAAATAGCGGTGACAGGACAATTTCAACCGCGGTTCGCCTTCGATTATTTAGCGCGGCGCAGTGAGAAGGGAAAAGTTATCGATAGTCTAGTACGTAGGAATCTACTTAAAATGGGCTTCAAATCTCTACGTTGTTGATGGGCCGGGTCATGGCTTGCGGAATCATTATTTGTAACCCAAAAAAAGGAAACAGGCAACGATCCAGCAGTTTGCTAAGCCAGCCTTTTTCCTAATCCTAATCGAATCGAGTTCAGTTGATTAATCACGAGCGCGCAACAGGATCAATGCCAAGTTGCCCAACTGGTTAAACACGTCACGGGCTGTGTACGTGTGATCGTTACGCGATGGATGTGGCCTTGCCTAGGAAGTTTATTTGTCCAGGGCGAGCGACGACTCTGATGCTTCGGTTCAGCTGTCGACTTCTCGGGTAGTTGCAGTGTCCCTACCAAGCGGCTACGCCCTGGCCATGGGCGGCTCCCAAGTCTTGCCTTCAAGGGTCGGAGCGCCAGGTCTCCTACGGCACCGCAGGCTGTCCTGCTCTCGGCTCTCGCAGTCGCGGCCCTTTTTTTCAGCGAATGCGCTATGATCCTCCTGGTCCTGGTATCTGTCGATTTGTGCGCGCGCGAAGCTGTCTGTCGCGGCGGCTCCGCGTGTTCTCAAGGAACGAGTCCGGTGTCCGGACTCCGGAGGCGTGGCACGGGTTTTGGGTTTGAAACGACTACAAAGCAAATTTGAAACTTTTTTTGCAAAGTACGAGTGCATTTCATTATTAGAAACATAGAAACATGACTACGATAAAATATTCAGCAGTTCACCACTGTGTAAATGCTATGGTAAAGACGTCCATCCATCCGGATGCTCCTTGACGGACTGCGTACCGGCCAAACAAACCTGCTCCCCTCTAACGAATTAACTGACGACTTCTAAAGAAATTAGTACGCTATGATATTTCCCCACTCTATCTTGTCGTGTTCTCCATCTGCCACACCGCGCTGTCTGCTCGCCGTGGCCGGCTCCATCGCGGTGCATGCCTGCTCACCGCGGCCGTTTCCACCGAGCCAGCTAGCCTCCTCGCCGCCACCGGGGTCTAGCCGCTCGCTGGCTGGGCCAACCTAGCAGGCCCCCGGACGTTGCGTGTGGTTAGGCAGCCAAGAGAGAGGGTCGGGCGGGCCCAGGCGCAGCTGGCCGCTGCTAGGCTGCACCACCATCCTCGGGCATCGGCTGGCCGAAATTGGCTATTCTCTGCTTTGCTCTGCGCCGCATGGAAGAAGAAGAGTGAAAACACATGTTGCAAGTGTACATTTCAAGTGTTTCAGAGGTATATTATAAGTGTTTCAGATGTATATTGCAAAAGTAGATCGGGATGTTATATACGTTGCAATAGTTGTACACGTATGTTACAAGCGTTTGTGTCCAATGTTTCATTTGTGTTTGGGACGTATATTGCAAGTGTGTTTATTTGGATGTTACATATGTTTCACACATATGTTGTAAGTGTTTCATCTGAATGCTGCGTAGGTTTGCAATGGTTTTCAAGCATTTTTTAGGTTTTTTTTCAAGTGTATCAGAAGCATGTTTCAAGTGTCTCAACGGTTTTCAGGCGGATGTTGCAAGTGCTGCATCTGAATATTTCAAAAGTAGATCGGATGTTAAGTTGCAAAAAATATAGATTGGATGTTACATGTGGGATGCACGTGGGAAGTGGGAGGGGGTGCGCGCAGTCTGGCAGCCCGCGGGTGACGGCGTGGGCCCCGCGTGGACCTGCAAAACGCAGGCATAGGTAGAGACATGCTGGTGCAAGTGCGGGCCATGGAGTGTAGGCGCGCACGTGGGAAACGGAGTGCAGCGCGCACGTCCATTCAGAAGTCCGGGTGCTAGCACTGTCTTATATATATAATGCAAAAGATGATGTTTAAATTGACTCCTTTATGGCATGTAAACCAGTGTATCAATGTCCTTGCCAAACATACATAACTCAATCTAAGTTTGGGAAAGTTCCTAGCTCTAGATTTTTTTGTGAGAATCACTTTTAGATAAGTAGGTAAGTGAGTAAAATACAAATAGATTATGGAGGTGATCAGACAAGATCGTTTCTTTATTTACACAGGCAGCTGAAAAACCCGCTCCCTACCGCTCTCATTCTATTCCTATCAGAATCACTTCTCGCCGATTCCACACCCTGCCCCACCAAAATCACTCTATTAGAGAATTAGGGAGCTGGAGCTAAAAACCAGGGAATGAAACTCTACCAAATAGGTCCCAAGGATTCAACTAAATATATGTCAAATACACATGTAGATTTTCGTATCTTTGGTCTTCGTTAAGACTAAGGATTTGTAGGAGTATCATGTTAACACATGCAAAGTACATACGTTCCTATTCCGATGCGAAGATGTTTTTGGAGTTTTAGAAGCCATAGTTTTGGAGTGCCATGAAATGTTTGGGTGCAATAACTCTATGGTTTTCAAATCATTAGTACTGATAAAACTACAGTCTTTTGGAGTTTTATAAACAGTCCACTATTGATCTCTCTTTCTAAACCATAACTTTGCATGTCTATGGTTTCTAAAACTGCAGTTTCCCATTACTATGGTTTCTTAGTTCTAGGCATCCAAACAGGGTCTAAGCTGTTTTTAGATTGTGATAACGTCAATAGTATTACTTTCTGCAGTTTATCATCCTCAACAATATCTTTTCCTATGTACTGCACCTAAATGTTTGTTTGACATCTGCTTAAATGAAGCCTTAGCTTAACCTACGCGCTTCCTGTGTAAATGGGGTATGCATTTTTTTAGATTAAGGACTGAAATTTTCAAAGCTCCAATATTCAACAAGAATGAGCATAGCCATTCAATATAAACCTTCTTACTTAAGTCGCATTTTGCCAAAAGGCAGAACATGGTGAATGGGCTACACACGACAACGCATGATGCATATGCGTATTGATGAGTTATTTTATATTAACAATGGCTTACGGGTAATTTAAGTATAGTACTTTGGGATGCAAACCTAGGGTTATATTAGGTTATTTTTAGTTATTTTAGACTCTTTTTCTCGATGCACATATGTAGATGAAGATGCGGGGATTTTACAAGTATTATAGGATTTATAGGATACATTCAATTGTGAGAACTGATGTCAAGGCTCCAGGAGACAAATCTAAATACTCCAGTAGTACTAGTAATAAGATTATTAATAGACGCAAACCGATCATAGATTAGTTGGTTGGATTCCTTGTGATAGAGCCTTCCCAGCCAAGTTCAAGTCCTTTGACTTAGCAGGGGAGCTCGTAATTTTCTAAAATTATTATAAGATTTAACGAGGCACCTATGGTGTATGTATATTCACATAGGAGTGAGTGTACGTGTAACTCTCAAAGAAAAAAAAATTATTAATAGGGCAACTTGTGCGGGTTGTACGGAAGACATACCAAGTGTTCAGGAGTAAAATTTTGTAGGGCAATTTACCTATGATGACGAAACACCGTGTTGGACATCGAGTTTCGGAACAATAATTGCTCATAAGTTTGACAAAAAATTCAGGCCTCCAATAATTCCTCTGGGGGATAGAAGGTTCAGCACGGAGGTTACGGTGACCGCAAGTGGTTTCTGAGGAGGAATGTTTGAGACTCGGGAGCAATCGATCATGGTTCTGCGCTACCGGAGTGCTGCATGTATGGACAAAAAAGTATAGTACCACATCCATGGTGTTTTTAGTAAGCGAAAAATTTTAGCTTTGGTTACTGTAACACTTTCGTTTGTATTTATCAATTAGTGTCTAATCATAAATTAATTAGACTCAAAAGATTTGTCTCGTGGTTTTCTACCAAACTATATAATTAGTTTTTTATCTACATTTAATGCTCCATGCATGTGTTCAAATATTCAATGTGACTAAACACCCCCACAGTATCAGTCCGCGGCAAGTTTCAGGTAATTCAGTTGGCACACAGAAAACCGACACTGTGACTGTGACAGCATCGTACCTGATAGTATAATCCAATACTTATTCTGGAATCTGGAGAATGTTGTATTCGTCACTTTGAACAATTAATTACAACATCTTATGTGCATTAATTTATTATTACAGACACCTTCAACAATCAACGCATGCAATGCAACGAATCAAACAGGACAGATGCGTTACAGACAAAACAAAACACACCCAAATGAAACAAATCTTCCCTCTCCCTGGAACGAAAGAGCATGCATGTCAACGCACACACAATTTCGTGCGCACGCACGCATGCAACGGTGCAAATAAATGCAATTTTCTGTCATCAGTTGAAGACGTCGCACTGCTTGCGGATGTTGCCGCGCCTGCCGGACTTGACCCCGACGCGGCCGAGCCTGACGATGGCGTCGGCGAAGGCCTGGTAGAAGGCGTCGGTGCTGTTGGCCAGCGAGTCCACCATGGGCCGCGTCCGGTTGTCGGTGTAGAGCAGCTCGTCGGAGCCCAGCAGCCCGCCGCCGTCCTGGAGGTTCCGGTAGTACTGGTTGTCGAACTGCGCCGGCGAGGACTGGTCCATGAGCACCAGGTTGTCGGCGCCGCCGTTGGGGCACTTGCTCTCCAGGAACTGCGCGTACTTGGGGTTCAGCGTCGGGTCTGTCGGCTGCCCCGGCTGGAAGCTGTACAGCCGGTTCGCGAACTTGCTGCAGTGCGCCAGACCCACGCTGTGCGCCGCTGCTCGATCATCGCATTGGAGTACTCGGTGAAATGAACTGACAAAGCAGCAGAGAATTAATGCATGTGTCTGTCTGACGGACACGGACCTGAGAGCGCGACGAGGTCCGACATGTTGAGGCCGTGTGCCTTGAAGACCGCCAGCAGCTGGTCCATGGTCTGGTTGGGCTCGGGCAGCTGGCCTGGCACGCTGCTGGCCGTGGAGTTCAGGCCGTCCAGCCTGCCCAGCTCCACTTGGAAGAAAGGTCCGCCACTCTGCATGCACGATAGGTTATACTAGCACCACGATGTATCGGGCCTGGAATTAACATGCGGCATATGTACCATGGAGATGGCGTCCCGAGTGGCGAGGGCGAGCACGTCGGCGCAGGAGACCGTGCCCGGGCACGCGGCCTCGACGGCGGCCTTGGCGCTCCGCACGGTGTCGAAGCCTTCGGACGCTAGGGACTTGTTGTCTGAGGCGTCCTTCTCGGCCTGGTTTCCCGGCGTGGATTCGATCAGCACCGAGCCGTCGCAACCCTCGACGAAGCAGTCGTGGAAGAAGAGGCGGACGGTGGAGCCGACGGTGCGGATGGTGGCCTGCAGCCTCTGCTGCACCACGCCGCGCACGATGGTCTCCACGTTGGGGCAGGTGCTCGCGTAGTAGTTCAGCTTCAGGTCGGCCGCGCCGGGCTGCGCAAGGGACGCGGCGGCGACGGCGACCGCCAGGACGGCCAACGACGACGACGCCTTGCTGCTTGTCGACGGCCTAGCCATCTTGGTTGCCAGCCTCTCTGCTCGTGTTCTAGCTATCTGTATCTACTAGGTGGTGCAAAACTGGTGGATATGTATCATGGGGACATGGTACACCCAAGGATGTGACGTGAATCTTGGGAAGTGATGAAGTGTCTATCGTGAAATACAAGACTCTGACGAACACTGGCATGAAACCGAGAAGGGTTGACATTTGTGACACGGCAGAGAGCTGTGTCATGGTCCGTCGATATTCTATTGTATCTGCTAGCTCGTGTGCTTTGCATTGTGCTCTCTTAAGGACTGATTCTTGATGTGTTCAAAATGGATGCTGCTCGTGGAACATGGACTTTCTTCCTTGAATGAGACATGCATGGTTGGAAATATATGCCGTGTGTGGTGCTTACTGCTTAGCTCATGCGAGGAATATCGCGCGATAACTGATTAGTTTCTTAACTTTTTCTCTTTTTTTTCCTGTGTGAAAAGTAACTGATTAGTTACTTTACCAGTAAGCAACGAAGTGTCAGTCTCTGGCTAATGTGCTTCCAGAGCAAGTGTGCCTGCCACAACCGATTGATGCTGATCGATGGCTCTCACTGTTTCAAGTCAAAAGGAGATTTTCATCTTATACTGAACATGACACATGGGTGGTTTAGTATTGAAACCTGATTCTGATTGATCTAGCATGATTAAAGAGGCCTTTTCTTCCTCTTAATTAGTCTCGACTCGCGACTACTTACTGTAGACTGGTTTTATCCTCGCCGCTTGAACTTCATTAAGTTCTCTATCGATTTCAAATCCAATATCTATTACCTTATATATTTACCCTGGTTTTCGTGCAAGTCTAACGGTTTGTCCTTTTCAAACTATGCTACCTAGCATGGTGTTGTTGTCTCATATCAACATTACTTGTTTAATCTAGGGTTATTCCATTGAATCAGTTGATCATTAACGAGAAGCTTCCTTGCAAATTTCGTAAATTATTAATATGTGTGCTCGTTAGAAGGATGCATGCGGATACACTCTGCAGACATATAAACTCTGTACTTTTATAAAATTTCAAAGCCATCTTGGGGGCTGAATCATGCTTCATCATTTGTCCGGTCAAATGAATCACACATGATTGATATGATCATTCAAGCAAGGGCAGATTTTGGTAGAAGTATTTTTAGAGAAATTATAATCACGGCTTGCTGGATTATTTGGACTGCGAGAAATGACCTCGTCTTCGATAATAAGCCCTGTAGCCTCCTCCTCAGCTGGCAAGTGCTCTTCAAGGATGAAATTGGATTGGTTTATACTTTTTAAATCCAAGCCAACTAGCCAAGCATAGAAGGACCTTTATTCCAAATTACTAGTACTTCGACCTCCGTTCTTTCTTATACGTCAGGTTTATCGCATTGGACGAATCGCAGACGGTTCCAAAGTGCCCTGATGGAGAGCCAGGTCTGGCTGCTACTAATTTCCTAACACTGCAACGGTCTGAGCTTGTGCTTCTAGGATGCCTAATTGGACGCTTCAACGTCTTTATGCCCTAAAGTTTGATGCACTACATCGTAACATTGACATTGCTAGAAAAAACCTCAATTTATTATAACACATAGGATGATGTTTCAGCAACCCACATTTCGAAAGAAGATGTTTCTGCGAACTCCCATGAATTTTGAACTTAAGACAATTTATAAGAGGAGAAACAAAATGACAACTTCAACTAGGGGGTGAACCGATTCAGTTTAAATAACCTGAGAGATTAGATGAGATTAGTTACCCAAAGGGTATAGTCGGCGTAGTAAAATGATCTATTTCCAGTGTTTTTTAGAATGCAGGGGGCGAACCCGTCAGCTCTCATAGGGCTGTTAATTTGAATCCAATCAGGGCCTCTTTTAAAACATCTGACCAATAACAGAGACATTCCAACTAAAATTTAATGACTGAACACTCAATTCTCAAGCTATGTCAGTTTTAACCTATAGTCTCAGGTTTGACGATCACATCCTAAAAATTGCAGCACAGTTAAGTATTACTAACCATAAACTGAGGCTGTTCCTCATTTTATCTTTCACATCAAAACAAGAATTTGAATTTAATACCCGCTGTTGACATCGATGGCACGCCAGGCGTGAGCTATGAACGGTGTTGAAAAATGCATGAACGATCATCTGACTCAACCAAATCAACCACTCCCTGAAAAAAAAATCCAATCAAACCAGCCAGTTGGAAACTAGGCCTTCGCGAGCAAATTGCAAAATAACTCAGCGCGACTTTATGAAATCATCAAAAGTTTTTCTGTGCAATTTGTTTAGGCAACTTGTCATGTGTCATCGTCTGTTCAACATCCCTAGCGAGCAGATTTCAATTTTCGTAGGACTAGTTCTTGGCTTCTCTTTGAGAAACCGAGCAGAGTAAGCGGAGTAGAAATGCATGGAACCATGAAAACAAGGTTTGAATGGCATGTTATATTTTTTTGAGGGAAAAATGGCATTTTATATGTTAGTCGAAACCCAAACGTGGTGGTCAAGGTATTCTAGCATGAATCCAAAGTCCAAATTAGTAATCTGGCCCGGTCTAGCCAATAAGGCCCAATTACATGTTTGGCAAGCTAACTGTATTTCCATCTGTAATTGCCAGTGATATTCGCCAAGAACCATTTCCACTTTGCTTGAAATGCAAAGTGTTTGACATGCACACACACGGTTTTACTGATTCACATATGAAGAAGTACAAGTTTTACCTTCACTTCTCTTAAGGCAAAGATCTCACCAGCTTCCGCATTCTTCATTAACAAAATGAAGTACTTTAAAATTCAGTACATCTTATTACTCACTGAAATATAGGTATTGAAACATTAAAAAAATTCCCCAACGTAATAAATTCTAGGTGAATTAACTCCTGCAAAGCACCAATCACATATGTAACCTTTTATTAGTGTGTGTGTATATATATATATCACCAGGCTCAAAATATAGTAACCACAAGATCTCTCTATAGTTAAGAGATGGTTACGTATGTCATTTGTTTTACCTTATTTTCAGAACAAAGGGAATAATAATATGAATTTGAGGCTCCAATTAAGTTTCTACTTAATTCCAACGAGGCACGTTAGAAAAAAAATCCTAAAAATGCTCACAAGCAGTGTCCAAATCAATATCATCATTATCCATTATCATCATCCTCAATCTTATCCATACCCATTAGATAATAATCATTAATCAATCTTATCCATACTTGTTGCTTTGAGTTGAACTATTAGTTTCTATTACTATTTTACACATATACGTGATGTATATACATGTGGGCTCCACATTAAAGATGGGCCCCTGGAATAAAAGCATCGTGTTTATACCCTAAAATTTTTGTGACTTTTAACTGTAACTTGCTAAAAGTGACTCATTATAATAGTCTGTCACTTTGTGCAAATTAACAAGACTAGATCTATATGTGAGACCCATGTTAACCCCAGACCCTAAAATTAACAACCTTGTATTCACACCTATAAATTTGAGCAAAATTGATTAATTTTTTTAGATGATTCGGTATGACAGTGGGCTACTTTTTTGTACACTGGTGCGGCTAGATTTAAATGTGGGCCCCATATTAAAGGTTGGATCCCTAAAATTAAAAACTCCACGTTCACACTTTAAAATTGTCACGGAATTGAATGAAAAGGATATGACTCATTATAACAAGCAGCTACTTAGTGCACATTGTGTGGCTAGATCTATATGTGAACCCTACGTCAAAAGTTAAACCCTACAATTAAATTTCGTGTTCACACTTTAATTTTTTTGTTGAAACTAACTAAAATTTGTTTTAGATCATCCAATATAGCATTATATACTTTGTGCATATTATTGTAGTATAATAAGATCAACATATGGGTCCCCTATATTTCACATTGGAAAACCGAAGCTAAAACGAACGTTGTATTATATTATGTGATTCACCCATTTGTACTAGTAGATGTTTGATCGAGCCCACTCCGGCGCTTCTGCTCCACTGCCGGCATGCTTTCCGGCTTCCTCAGGCGCGGAGGAGTTCCTGACCAAAAAAAGGAAAATAAATTGTCCACTCGCACATGGGTTGGTGATCTGTTGCAGCAATTCTCCCAATACCTTAAAAAATAATATTATTGTGGCAACTTCAAAACTATCTCATTGGGAGAGTTGTATGGTAAGCTGCAAAGGGATTGATTAGATACTACTTGTTACAAGAATGGGTTATGGGTCTTCAGAAGAATGGCTGCATTCATGAAGTGTGTGTTGTGTGTGTGTGTGTGTGTGGGGGGGGGGGGGGGGGGGGGAGTTCAGTGTCTGAATTTGCATTATGAAAACAATATATGCAGCTTGAACTTGAACAAAATTTAGCCAGGCAAGCTGCATCTCGAAACTATGCATAACTAGCACATATGTGATATGTGCATGACACTTCAGAAACAGTTTGCGGTCCTCTTCATCACCCTGCTATTGCAGATTTCGATCATGAACTGCTGTCTCATACTCTCATAAACAGACTGGCCCTTCTCCATGTCACAATTTGATAGCTTGGCATGTGCATGGATCAGAGAGGTCTCAAAGGCCACAGGTGACCAGACCAACCATGCCTTTGTGATGTCAAGATCGAAGTGCCCAGCCTTTCTGGGTTCCATGTCTCAGCATCCGGCAAAGGAGCACAGCACAAGGGCCCATGCAGGAACAGCCGTTTGTGTGGGCCGTCTCTTTGCTGACCAAAGCTGTCGAATGCCTTATCGACACCGGGCCTGCCTGGCCATCCTCTGTGGATCGATCTATCCGGAGCTCTCGGGCGCTGCGCTTTGCGAGGGGCCGACGGCTACAAGACGCATGTTCCATGGCGCTTTTGCTGGCTGGGCAACTTTCATGCTGGTCTGTGGAATGTGTTATGTGTATGCCTATGCCCCTTTTGATTTTGAACACTGCTTGAGCATGATTGTGCATGTAGGTCATGTGTATGGGTAGGCCTGAAATGCGCTTTCGGTTTTTGACCAGACTGCTGTTTTTTCAGCATGATGCCCAGTTTGATAAAATGGCAGTGCTTGTCTCTTTTTTCCCTATATGGTTGATTTCTGTGTTTATTTTTCATCTCCAACAACACATGCTGGCATACTGCAGCCACAAAACTTTGTCTTTTTGAACTTCCATTTTTTCCCCTTGTCCAATGAGGCTACGAGTGTGGCTGCTTTAAGGAACATTCTGAGGTCAAGAAAGAAGCTCTTGGTAAGCTTTATACTGAAAAGAAAGGAAACAGCAGAAGTGTGGCGTGGGGAGAAAAAGGAGAGCATGCCAATGTGTCGGTACCGATGGTAAAGGGGTACCCATATTTAACGATAATATAAACCTAATCACGACAAAGCACTACCCGCTTCGGAAACGCGCGACAGGCCCAGCTCGTACGAGGCCGGCTCGACGGATTGCCTCGACCGCATCCCGCCTCCGACTCGTACGAGGCCCCCCCGACGGGAGGCCCCGACCGCGCTCCAACCCGCACGGGCCTCGACCGCCCCCCGGGAGCGCTCCGACTCGCGCGAGCCCGGGTCGAGGCGCTCGACCCCCTTTCTTTACCTACTCCCGGACAAAAGTCTCAGCATTTAATGCAATTACCTACTACCACCTACCGGCATGGCCGCACGTACAGTCGACGTGGGAACAATACCAGTGTCAGTCCCCACTGTTTAACCGCCCATCCCGTGATGGGAGGTGAAAAACGTCACCGTACCCACCTTGCCTCACACTGTACATCACTAGTTACCCTCGAGGAAAGATACGACAAAATCCGTACACCACGATTCCAGGGATTCGGACTTATCCGTTCGGCCTCGACCCAGCCTCGACCCCCAACACGGCGTCACAGGGAAGGAAGGACGGTATGGCACGACGCTCCGGGTCATTTCGACGCCTACGACATCACGTCCCAGAGGATGGCCTCCCATTTCTAAGGCACGTCGCTACAGTCGCCTCGACAGGATCGACAAAACGTCATCTCAAGGCTCCCGTCGTCCTGGCCTCCTCTCGTCCTATAAAAGGGTAGGCCAGGGCTCTGGAGAGGACAACGGACAACCAGACATACACAACATAGCGATCAACATCTCAAGCAATCATCTTGTACTCTTTCTTTTTCTCCTTTGAGACTTGGGCTCGTCGTCCTCTCTCGCAAGCTTGTAGCCCCTACACAAGCACCTCGGTGCAAGGAAATTCAAACCTCTCTTCCCCCGCTGGACGTAGGGCCTTCTTTTGCCCGAACCAGGATAAACCCCCGTGTGTTCTCCTTGCATAGCCATCCAGGAAAGGGACACGCAGCATTTTACTCGTTGGTTTAGGACCCCCTCGGGTCTGAGCACCGACAGTTGGCGCGCCAGATAGGGGCCTCGCTGCGTGCTAACGTCGCTTTCCCGCCTTTTTCCTGGATGGCTGACCCCGAACGCCCTATCCCGTTGGCCACGGTGATCTGGTTCGGGAGTTTGGAGTTCATGTCGCTCGGCTATGGCTACGATATGGTCCTGCTCCCGCCAAGACACCCTACCGACGAGGATTACGAGCTCTCCCAGCCTGGGGGAGCAATCCGCCAGTACCGTCGCTCCAGGCAGGCGCGAGCCGCTCGGCGGCGGCGAGCCCGGCGCAACCATCGTCTCCACCTCACGGAGGGCAATGGGTTTCCCCGATTTGGCACTTCCCAGTCAGACGCCGGCCCGGATTTTCTCGTGGAAAGTCTGGGCAGGATGGGCCTGGCCGAGGACAGCATGCCAGCGGAGAACCCCGCCGCTCCTCCGCCTGGTGCGACGTCACTGCCCCGTACCTCTCTCCCGGCGTGGGCGGCAACATCGCCTTCGCCGTTTCCGTTTGGGCTAGTTCCGGCTGCCCAGGCGTACGCTTCTTCCGTGAGCACTTGTTTGAGCACTTATGAGGAACTCCCTGGGCACCACCTACGCTCCACCCTTGACCTCGTCGCGTCCACGCCGGCTTCTGATTATCTGGACTGTACTGAGGCGCCAGAAGCAGAACCCCGTGTGACCGCTTCCCCACGCCGCAACCCCGGTAGCGGCCCGCAACGACCATATATTCCCCCGTCATACTATTATTTCGGCGCCCCTGACTCCGACTCGGCTGATGACACCTACGATCCGACCCGCGAGTGCTTCAACGTCGATGTTGAAGGCGCGTCGGATTCGCAGGAAGAACAGCCGGTCGGAGGAAGGCACACGCCCCCTCACGACGGGCGCCCTGCCAGGCAAGGCGAGGCTCAGCTCCTTGCGGATCAGGGGGCGCAGCTCGACCAAATCCGCGAGTTGCGGGAGAGGCTCGACGAGGAATGAGAAAACCTGCGTCTACTCCAACAAACCCTCGAGCATGAGCGTGCGGAACGCGCACTTGGCGGGAGAGCTCGCGAAAGAGCTCGCGACGTCAACCGTCGCATCGACGAGGACCGAGTAACCGATCCCCCGGTCTTCGCTCGAGCCAGCCAGAACGTCGTCGCCGCCGCCATGCTCCTCCGCAACATGCCCGAGCCATCGAATTCCGAAGCACGCCGGGCTCGAGATGAGATCCGGGAACTCCTCGAGACCGCTGCCCTGCAGCAGGCCGAGAGCTCTGCCTCGAGGCGACGCGAGCCCGCCTCGGAGCGGCTCGCGGAGCCCTCTCGGCAGGAGAGAGAGGCCTCGGTTCATCCCGAACCTGCCCGACGGATCCGGATGGCTCCCGCCCCTGAGCCCGTCGCTCATGACCTGGAACCTCGAGACACCCGTGGCAACATCGTCGAGCGCCGCACGCGCAAACACGGTGACGGTGTGGCTCGGGGTTACCACGTGCACAGGGGCGGGCGTTACGATAGCTCGGAGGATCGCAGCCCTTCACCCGAGCCTCCGGGCCCTCGGGTTTTCAGTAAGGCAATCCGTGAGACGTTACTCCCGTCACGGTTCCGCCCTCCCACGACTCTTGCCAAGTACAACGGCGAGACCAAACCCGAACTTTGGCTCGCCGACTTCCGCTTGGCATGTCAGCTGGGCGGGGCCACCGACGACCGAGTCATCATCCGACAACTCCCCCTGTTTCTCTCAGACACCGCTCGAGCCTGGCTCGAGGATCTGCCGCCCCAACAGATCCACGACTGGGGTGACCTCGTAAGGGTGTTCGAGGGAAACTTCAAGGGAACTTACATGCGCCCCGGCAACTCGTGGGACCTCCGGAGTTGCAAGCAGAAGCCAGGTGAATCCCTCCGGGATTACATTCGGCGTTTCTCCAGGCAACGCACCGAGCTCCCCAATGTCACCGACTCTGATGTGATCATGGCTTTCCTCTCGGGCACCACTTGCAAGGAGTTGGTCCGAGAGTTAGGCCGTCACACCCCCCTCACTGCCAACGGGCTGATGGACATCGTCACCAACTTCGCCGCCGGCGAGGAGGCAGTTGGTGCCATCTTTGGCGGCGAGCAGGACATGGGGAAGCAGAAGACCGACGATCCCGTGAGCTCCACCCGGGGCTCCAAAAGGAACAACCGCAAGAAGAAGAAGGGCCAGCAGGGCAAGCTCGAGGCCCCGGCCGACGAGCTTGTCGCTGCTACCAAACGCAAAAAGCCTCGAGGCCCCCCCGGTGGGGGCATCTTCGACAAAATGCTTAAAGAGCCGTGCCCTTACCACAAGGGGCCCACTAACCATAACCTCGAGGATTGTCATATGCTCCGCAGGTACTTCGAGGGCGCTGGCAACAAGACCACCGACAAGAAGGAAAACCCAAAGGGTGATGGCAAGGAGGAGGGATTCCCCGAGATCCACGACTGCTTCATGATCTACGGAGGACCCTCAACCCGCCTCTCAGCGCGCCAGCGCAAGCGAGAACGGCGTGAGGTCTTCTCCGTGCAAACGGCGGTCCCTCGTTTCCTTGACTGGTCCGCGGTGGCCATCACTTTCGACCGTGATGATCATCCGGACTACATCCCCAATCCGGGAGTCTACCCACTTGTCGTTGATCCCGTCATCGCCAACACGCGCCTCACCAAGGTACTCATGGACGGCGGGAGCAGCCTCAACATCATCTACTCCCAGACCCTCGACCTCCTGGGGGTCGAGAGGGCGCGCTTGCAACCTAGCGTCGGGGGCTTCCACGGAGTCATGCCAGGGAAGCGGGCAGAACCCCTCGGACGGGTCGATCTGCCCGTTTGTTTTGGCACACCGGCCAACTTCAGGAAGGAGACCCTCACCTTCGAAGTGGTCGGATTCCGTGGGACATACCACGCCATCCTCGGGCGCCCGTGCTACGCCAAGTTCATGGCCGTGCCAAACTACACCTACCTCAAGCTCAAGATGCCCGGCCCAAACGGCGTCATCACTATGGGGCCCTCATACGAACATGCCTACGAGTGCGACGTCGAGTGCGTCGAACACGGCGAGGCGGTTTTGGAATCGGCAACCTTGGCCGCAGACCTCGACGGTCTCGCCAACGAGATTCCCGATCCGAAACGCCACGCCGGCAGCTTCGAGCCCGCAGAGGACGTCAAGCTCGTGCCCCTCGACCCCGCTGATCCCAACGGGAAGGCGCTGAACGTCAGCGCCACCCTCGACCCAAAATAGGAAGCCGTGCTCGTCGACTTTCTCCGCGCAAATGTCGACATTTTTGCGTGGAGTCCCTCGGATATGCCGGGCATACCCAGGGAAGTCGCCGAGCACGCCTTGGAGATCCGGGCCGGGTCCAAACCGGTGAAGCAACGCCTGCGCCGCTTCGACGAGGAGAAGCGCAGGGTCATCGGCGAAGAGATCCACAAGCTACTGGAGGCCGGGTTCATCAAGGAGGTTCACCATCCCGAGTGGCTAGCTAATCCTGTATTAGTTAAGAAAAAGAGTGGGAAGTGGAGGATGTGTGTAGACTATACTAGTTTAAATAAAGCATGTCCGAAAGTTTCCTTTCCTTTGCCACGCATTGATCAAATCGTTGATTCAACTGCGGGATGTGAAACTCTTTCGTTCTTAGACGCTTACTCCGGTTACCATCAGATAAAGATGAAGGAGTCCGACCAGCTCGCGACTTCATTCATCACCCCTTTCGGCATGTATTGCTACGTCACGATGCCCTTCGGTCTCCGGAACGCAGGGGCAACGTACCAGCAATGCATGCAGCACGTTTTCGGAGAGCACATTGGACCCACCGTCGAGGCATACGTTGATGACATCGTAGTCAAGACCAGGCGAGCCGATAATCTAGTAAACGACCTCGATGTCACCTTCAAATGCCTTCGAGCAAAGAATATCAAGCTCAATCCAGAAAAGTGCGTTTTTGGCGTCCCCCGAGGGATGCTTTTGGGGTTCATCGTGTCCAAACGGGGCATCGAGGCCAATCCAGAAAAAATCTCTGCGATAACCAAGATGGCCCCCATCCGAGATCTGAAGGGCGTACAGAGGGTCACGGGCTGCTTAGTGGCGCTCAGCCGTTTCATTTCGCGCCTCGGCGAAAAAGCGCTCCCTCTGTACCGCCTCTTGAAGAAATCGGAGCGTTTTTCCTGGACCCTCGAGGCCGAGGAAGCCCTCACCAAACTCAAAGTCGCACTCTCTAACTCGCCAATTCTCGTCCCTCCGACCCCAGGAGAGCCGCTCCTACTTTATGTCGCTGCGACCTCGCAAGTAGTCAGCGCAGTCCTGGTCGTCGAACGGGCCGAGGAAGCTCATGTCTTGCCCGTCCAAAGGCCGGTCTATTTCATTAGCGAGGTGCTCTCAGAAACCAAGGTCCGTTACCCTCAAATCCAGAAACTGCTCTATGCTGTTATCTTGACACGGCGCAAGCTCCGACACTACTTTGAGGGCCACCCAGTTACTGTGGTTTCTTCTTTCCCCCTGGGAGAGATAGCCCAGAACCGGGAAGCCACGGGTAAGATCGCCAAGTGGGCGGTCGAGCTCATGGGCGAGACCCTATCCTACGCGCCGCGCAAAGCCATAAAGTCGCAGGTGTTGGCAGATTTCTTGGTTGAATGGACCGACACCCAGCTCCCTCCCGCACAGCTCCAGGCTGAACTCTGGACCATGTACTTCGACGGGTCTCTGATGAAAACAGGAGCGGGCGCGGGCTTACTCTTCATCTCACCCCTCGGAGTTCACATACGCTACATCATCCGGCTCCATTTCCCTGCGTCCAACAACGTCGCCGAATACGAGGCACTCGTCACGGGGCTAAGAATCGCCATCGAGCTCGGGGTCCGACACCTTGATGTTCGAGGCGACTCCCAGCTAGTGATCGATCAAGTCATGAAGAGCTCGAGCTGCCGCGACCCCAAGATGGAAGCCTACTGCCAAGAGGTACGACGCCTCGAGGACAAGTTTCATGGCCTCGAGCTCAACCACATAGCACGCAAGTATAATGAGGCCGCCGATGAACTCGCAAAAATCGCGTCAAGTCGAACTACGGTCCCGCCTGACGTTTTCGCAAAAGATCTCCAACGGCCATCTGTCGACCTTGGGTCGGACGGAGGGGTCGACGGGTCGTCACTCGACCTCCCACCAGAGGCAGAGGCCCCCTCGACCGGGGCCGAAGCCATGCAGGTGGAAGGATCGACCCCACCATCTGACATCGAGCCTGACTGGCGCGCGCCGTACCTCGACTATCTTATCCAAGGGGACCTCCCCTCGAGTAAGACCGAGGCTCGACGGATCGCTCGCCGGGCTAAAACCTTTGTGATCATTGGCGACAGCAGGGAGCTGTACCGCCGCAGCCCTACGGGCATTCTCCAACGTTGCATCACGAGCAAAGAGGGCAGGGACCTACTCAACGACCTGCACTCGGGGGCTTGCGGTCACCACGCTGCGCCTCGAACCCTCGTCGGGAACGCCTTTCGACAAGGGTTCTATTGGCCCACCGCGGTCTCCGACGCCGTCAAGCTAGTACGCTCCTGTGAAGGTTGTCAGTACTATGCAAGGCAGACTCACCTCCCGGCACATGCTCTACAGACCATTCCCATCACATGGCCATTTGCAGTTTGGGGACTCGACCTCGTCGGACCACTGAAAAGAACTACTGGTGGCTTCACCCATTTGCTTGTCGCAATCGACAAGTTTTCCAAGTGGATCGAGGCTCGTCCCATCACCAGTATTAGGTCCGAACAAGCTGTGCTCTTCTTCACCGACATTATCCATCGATTTGGAGTCCCAAACTGTATTATCACTGACAACGGCACCCAGTTCACTGGTAAAAAGTTTCTGGATTTCTGTGACCACCATCACATTCGCGTGCTCTGGTCGGCCGTAGCTCATCCAAAAACAAACGGCCAAGTAGAACGTGCCAATGGCATGCTCCTACAAGGCCTGAAACCCAGAATCTTTGACAAGTTAAACAAGCATGGCAGAAGATGGGCTGCCGAGCTGCCCTCGGTCCTGTGGAGCCTAAGAACAACGCCGAGTCGAGCCACGGGGTTCACTCCGTTCTTCTTAGTCTACGGTTCTGAGGCAGTCCTCTCAACCGATATCGAATACGGATCCCCAAGGTTAAAGGCCTACAACGAAAGAAATAACGACGCCGCAAGAGAGAACGCCCTCGACCAGCTCGAGGAAGCCCGTGATGTGGCTTTATTGCATTCTGCCAGGTACCAGCAGGGTCTCCGACGCTACCACGACAGACACGTACGCAAGCGCGACCTCAACGTCGGCGATTTAGTGCTACGTCGGAACCAGAACACCAAGGGGCGCCACAAGCTCACGCCACCATGGGAAGGACCGTACATAATCGCAGAAGTACTAAAGCCGGGCACCTACAAGCTATCCAACGAGAAGGGCGAAATCTTCACCAACGCTTGGAACATTGAACAGCTACGTCGCTTTTTTCCTTAGAAAGCCTCGAGGCTCTGTAATTCCCTTTTCATCAATAAAGAATACAGTAGTGTCAAAATTTTTCGTCTCACGATGAGGGAGGATCAACTCTGTACTACTAGAATCGACCCTCCCTCGGGGGCTACACAGGGGGGAACTCCTCAGTCCCCGGAAAAATTTACACTCTTTTAAAAAAATTTTAAAGAGCCACTCCTTAGGTCAGTGATGCCAAGCTCTCACACGATCTGCGAAAGCCGCAACGGCATCCTAAAGCTTAAGGGCAGTCGAGCCACGAGGTCGCTCACGCCTCCGAGGCTACGGTACCTCCACTCACTCCCCCACGCCAAGGGACTCAGCCGCGTGCTAAGTAAATCGTACGGGAGCACGATCTAGGCCATTAAGGAGAGAAAAGCTCGCATAAAACTAAATTAACCATGAATTATGTCTCGAGTTCTTAAGGCCCCTACGGCCACCACAACCAAAATTCAAGATAGCTAACCTATTACACGGGCCTCCGTGCCCAGATTTGGCTCACAGGCCTTCGTCGTCAGCGGGCGGCACCACCTCGGGCTCAAAGAGCGAGGCCAGACGGCTCCCAGGCCCCTCCGCGGCTTCGATCAGATCCAAGCAAGCGTCTGCGTTCTCCGCGTCCGTCCGCTCCAGGTCTGTGATGAAGCCGTCGGCGACGAGCTCCATGTCGAACACAAAGCCAGAGCGAACGACGGCCAGCGCCCTCTTTACGCCGTGGTGGAGGCTGTCCCGTATCTTCTCCCGGGCGAGGTGACCTAGCGCCGCTACCCGACGGACGAAGGAGTTCCCCGGAGCATCTTCTCCGGTGTCGACGTCGGGCTCGACCCCCAGACCGTCACACACCGAGGTGATCGCGCCCTGGAGCAGCTGGGTCCTCTGCGTCTCGGCTTCCAGGAGGCTCTGCAGGGAGTTCGCGGTCGAGTGGGCCTCCTGGTTCTCGCGCTCCAGCTCTGAAATACAACAAGGCAGATTAGCACCTGACACGCCGCCTCAGCCACATAGCTGCTACGAGCTACTTACCTCCAACATGGGTCTTCAAACCCACGACCTCGTCGCGGAGCCCCCCGCACGTCCGCTCGAGCCCCAGGAGGGCACTATCCTTCTCACGGACGGTCACCTTCAGGGCCTCGATCTCTTGGCGGGCGGCTTGAAGCGCCGTGTCCTTCTCCTGGACGGCCCCGCTCAGCCTCGAGATCTCGTCCTTCAGCGCACTAAACCGGGCCGTGACCTGCCCGATCTGGACGTTGAGGGCGTCACGTTGACGGCTGGCCTGCGAGACGTCCTCCTCGAGCTCCTTGACCCGCGCCGACAGGGGCTCGAGGTCTCGACGGGCCTGGGCAGCCTCTTCCCGGGCCTTGTCCGCCTCGGTGCGCATCGAGGCTTCAGCCGCCCATGCCTGGATCGCCTCTTCCTTCACCGTCGAGTAGGCGGTGCGCAGTTCCGCCATCTCAGCGGACCGATCGGCGAGCCTCTTCTGAGTCTCCTCGACCAGGGCCCGTTGCCGGGACAGCGACGCCCACACACCGCTCTCACCCCGGATGAAGAGCGACTTTCGGCGGGAGGTCTCCTTGAGTTCCTAATTCAAGGAAAACCGAAAAACATAATGAATCCAAAGGAAAGAGACACAAAGAGCCACGGAATAAGCCGGCAAATTAATCATACCTCGGTGGCATCCAGCATGCCCCGCGAAACAGCATCGGACGCCACGCTGAGCAGCCGAGCGAGATGTCGGCGGACGCCCTCGAGGTACTGCCAGCGGTGGACCTCATCTCTGTCGTTCAGGGTGAGGATGGGCTCGCCGTCGAGGTTCGCGGCATCCTTGAACTGAAGGGGCGGCCCTCCCCACCTCGGGATCTCCTCCTCGGCCCGCGCTATCGCCAGCGCGGCGAAGTCTGGCCACGACGATGACGACGCAGCCGGGGCACCTCCCGGCCCGGTCGAAGGGCCGGCCTCGTTGCCCTCGCTCGCCGCCCCGACAGGGGCCGAGGCTTCAGCCCGGCCCGTGGTCTCACCCTCCTCGACCCCCACTATCTCTTTTCCCTTGTCCAGGGGGGTGTCGTCGAGGGTAACGACCACGGGCGCCCGCCCCTCGGCGGTGGCCGGCCCCTCGGCAACCAGTGCCTCCGGAGCTGGCGCCTCCGCCGTTGACGCCTCTGGGGCCGGTACCTCGCCCGCCGGCGGCTCGGAAGCCGGCGCCCCGACCGCCGGTGCCCCCGCGACCGGCACCTCAACCTCCGGCGCCGCCGCCTCCAGGGCTCCGGCAGAAGGCTCGACGGCCCCGCCCTCCGTCGTGCCCACCGGCTGCGCCGGTAGGTCTTGCTGCGGCTGCGGCTCCTTCGACGGCGCCACCTCCTGCTCCGGTGCCGGTGCGGCTCCCTCCGCGGTCGCATCGGCGGCCGCCCCCTCCGCGGCCACTTCCGCGGTGGCCTCAGCCGAGGGCAGCGCCTTAGGCTCCGCCTCGACCGGGCCGGGCGCCACCACCCTTGCCGGCTCTGACCCCGCCGCCGCAGGATCAGGGCCGGCAACCGTCGAAGCACCCGCGGCCTCCCGCTGCCGACGGCGCTCCTTCGCAGCCTCGACCTCGCGGACCCAGGCCACGTCCTGTTCCGCCGACCGGTTAAGGACGGCGGCGCTGGCTCGAAGGGACTTCACGGGGGTGGGCCCCATGGTCTCCGCCTTCCGTTTTAGCCTGAAAAATAAAGGATAAGTCGATCGACGAAATCAAAAGGTGAAACAAGCCCCCTTCTGCTCAAAAACTTACCCGGAGATCGGTACCAGGGGCCTCGACCCCCCACGGTCCGAGCCGCTCGAAGTGGCAGGCGGTGGCCTCGCGGTAGCCCCACCCGCGGACCGAGCGCTCCTTGGGGCTCTCGCCGGCGCGCCGCTACGCGCTTTCTGTGCCTCCGAGGCCAACTGGCCTCGGGTCTTCACGCCCGACAGAGGCGCCGCCGACGACGATGTCGGCGCCCCCGCCCCCGTCCCCGCCTGAGCTTGCGGGGCCTGGGCTGGGGCAGGCGCCCCTGTTGACCCCTCTGGCTGAGTCCGGGGCGAGGCGGCCCCCCCTGCCGAGGGGCCCGCCTCCTTCTTTTCTTCCTCTTTCTTCTTCTTCTTCTCCTCTTCCTCGTCGTCCTCCTCGCCCTCCTCGACCACGACGACCGAGGAGGATGACCCCGCGATGGGCTCCAGCAGGGGGCGGATGTCGGGAAGGCTCCCCAGCCCGGTCGCGGCCTCGTACCGCGACAGGGCGTCATCATCCTCGCCGCTGCTGCCGTCGTCCTCCCCCGACATGGACTCGGAGGGCGACGGCTCCAAAGGGAGCCCGTCGAGGGCCTGTTGGCGTTGGAGTTTCTTCCGTGCCTCCTTCTCCCTGGACTTCCGGGCCGCCCGTTTCTTGGTCGATTCCTTGACCGCCTTCTGCTTCGAGGCGTGCTCCCGTCGAGCATCCCGAGCAGGCCGGTCCTCCGGAACCGGCGGTCGTGTCTCCCGCAGCGCCGACAGGTCCTGCGCATTGGCGTCGACCGGATCAGGGGAAGGTCTCGAAGACGAACCAAACTAAAATACGAGCGTACTAAGGAACTTACCATGGGCTCGAACCCCTCAGTGGGCCTCATGGGGAGCAGGTCGGCTTCCTCCGCCTTGAAGGTCCCCACCATCCGGCGGGCTCGGCGAAGCCCCTCCTCGGGGGTGAGGGTCTCGTGTGACATCCGGCTCCCCTCCAGCGACGCCTCCAGGGTCATCTGGTCGAGGCGCAGGCGACGTCGGCACAGCGGCATCACCCGGCGGCGGTGAAACGCCGTCGCTACCGCCGCCGCCGTCAGGCCTCGAGCACGAAGCTGCTGCAGCGCCGCCAGCAACGGATCCAGACGCGGCTTCTCGACGTCCGGCACACCGTACACCCAGCGGTCCTCCCGGGCGGTCAGCACGCGGCCGGTGTACTTCGGCAGCTGGTTGTCGTCGTTGCGAAGGTAGAACCAGCCCGCGTGCCATCCGCTGTTCGAAGAGATGAGGCGAGCCGGGATGTACTGGTCCGCCCGGCTCGACCTCAACTGAAGAACGCAGCTCCCTACCCGCGCTGCGTAGAAGACGCCCTTCCCTCCTGCGTTCCGCGCGAAGAGCTCGGCCTTGAAAAGGTGGAGCCACAGGTTCCACTGCGGCTCCACCCCGAGATATCCCTCGCAGACCGCCGCAAAGATGGCGGCCTGCGCGATGGCGTTGGGGGCGAGGTGGTGGAGCTCCACCCGGTAGTAGTGGAGAAGCGCCCGCATGAAAGCCGACGACGGGATGCCGAACCCCCGCTCGTGGAAACTTACGAAGCTCACCACGTAGCCTTCTGGGGGGGCCGGCTCCCGGTGGGTCGACGGCGGCGCGATCCACTCCGGCCGCGACCGACTCGTCCTCGGCCGCAGCAGCCCATCCTCAACCAACTCCTCCAGCTTCTTCTCCGTCACGGAGGAGGAGGCCCAGTCTTCGGCAGCGAGGAATTGGCTCTTCCCAGCCATCAGCGCCGACGGGAAGGGAAAGTGTGAAGGAGAAGGCGGCGGCGGCAGCAATGCAGGCGGAAGGCGCACGGGGGCTAGGGTTTTCTGGGGCTAGAGGATGGCAGAAGCGCAAGAGACCGGAAGGAAGCACGGACCCCTGGGTCTTACCTTTATAGGCCGAACGGAAGTTCAACGGCCACGCGGAAAGGTAGGAACAGTTTCCCGTAATAAATGCGCTCACCTAACCGTCCCTCGCGCTTTACAGGAGCAAGGCACGTGGCCGTCCCCCACGCAGTAACTGAACGCCACGCCGCCCACTACCGCGCCGATCTCGCCCTAAAAAGGCGCGCCAGGCTAACGGGCGGGGCGAGATCCGCGGACGGATATTCCGAGATTCCCCTAACGGGCTCCAGGCCCATTTTAAGTCTCGAGGGAACGAAGGCTGGCCCTCGACCTGGGTTCGACAGCCGCCCTCGAGCAACAGAGTAAGGGACGACCAGGGATGCGCCCGTACACGGCCAGGGCTCGAGCCACGCTCTCGAGGCATCCCGAGACGTATTCGAGGCCAAAGGATGAGGACGAAGCAGGAATCCCCTCGGGGGAGGCATCGAGCCCTCGGATCCTGTCGCAGGGAACCGACATCCGCACGACCACTCCTTGGCATCGTTGAAGAGTGCCTCCGGGCCACAAGCCGACTCCTAACGAATGGAGCACGGACTCTCACTCGAATCCCCCCGCTAGTAGCTCACCGGAGATCGCCGCACTCGCCCGAACGGGGTAGTACGATGCTCTCCACCCCTCCTCCTCCTCTCCGAAGGATGAGCGTGAGGGCCGGACAACAAAAGACGGCAGGGACTCTGATCGACCTCGTGCGCGCGAGGCTCGGGGGCTCAGCCGCATCAACTATTCCCTAGCGAATCCCGATTAAAGACCTCGGAGGAGACTTTCTCAATACTCCACCGAGGCCTCGGGGGCTACACCCGGCGGGTGCGCTCGCGCGCCCCCACCGGAAGAAGTCCTGAAAGCACTCAGATGTCCCTGTCGAGGAAGCCAACAGCGCTATGACTCTAGTTCATCAGCTAAAAACCTCTAGGAGAGTGAACACACACTCACCTAAAGGCTCGGGGGCTACTGTCGGTACCGATGGTAAAGGGGTACCCATATTTAACGATAATATAAACCTAATCACGACAAAGCACTACCCGCTTCGGAAACGCGCGACAGGCCCAGCTCGTACGAGGCCGGCTCGACGGATTGCCTCGACCGCATCCCGCCTCCGACTCGTACGAGGCCCCCCCGACGGGAGGCCCCGACCGCGCTCCAACCCGCACGGGCCTCGACCGCCCCCCGGGAGCGCTCCGACTCGCGCGAGCCCGGGTCGAGGCGCTCGACCCCCTTTCTTTACCTACTCCCGGACAAAAGTCTCAGCATTTAATGCAATTACCTACTACCACCTACCGGCATGGCCGCACGTACAGTCGACGTGGGAACAATACCAGTGTCAGTCCCCACTGTTTAACCGCCCATCCCGTGATGGGAGGTGAAAAACGTCACCGTACCCACCTTGCCTCACACTGTACATCACTAGTTACCCTCGAGGAAAGATACGACAAAATCCGTACACCACGATTCCAGGGATTCGGACTTATCCGTTCGGCCTCGACCCAGCCTCGACCCCCAACACGGCGTCACAGGGAAGGAAGGACGGTATGGCACGACGCTCCGGGTCATTTCGACGCCTACGACATCACGTCCCAGAGGATGGCCTCCCATTTCTAAGGCACGTCGCTACAGTCGCCTCGACAGGATCGACAAAACGTCATCTCAAGGCTCCCGTCGTCCTGGCCTCCTCTCGTCCTATAAAAGGGTAGGCCAGGGCTCTGGAGAGGACAACGGACAACCAGACATACACAACATAGCGATCAACATCTCAAGCAATCATCTTGTACTCTTTCTTTTTCTCCTTTGAGACTTGGGCTCGTCGCCCTCTCTCGCAAGCTTGTAGCCCCTACACAAGCACCTCGGTGCAAGGAAATTCAAACCTCTCTTCCCCCGCTGGACGTAGGGCCTTCTTTTGCCCGAACCAGGATAAACCCCCGTGTGTTCTCCTTGCATAGCCATCCAGGAAAGGGACACGCAGCATTTTACTCGTTGGTTTAGGACCCCCTCGGGTCTGAGCACCGACACAATGTCTGATGGTGCTCCCTCCGTCTCTCAAAAAATCAATTCCTAGAATCCATGTCAATCAAACTTTTTAAAGTTTGACCAACTTTATAGAAAAAAATAGCAACATCTGTGATATGAAATGGGTGTATTATGAAAATATATTCTAAGATACATCTAATGATACTAGTTTGATATCATAAATCTTGATGCTTTTTCTTATAAATTCGGTCAAAGTTTGAAAAGTTTGACTTAGGACAACTCCAGAAATTGATTCTTTCATAGATGGATGGAGTACTTGATAAGGAGAGTAGTTAATGTCTTCCTGCCCAACCAATGATGAGCATCAGAGCTCATGGCTAATTTCTAAAAATTGACAATGAAAATACACAAAACTACCAAGGACTTACTCTTACAAGTACTTCACTAATGCAATGAGGGGAGGATAGTAGGAGAACCAAAAGAAACCTTGCCAACGTAGCATCAAGCCATCAGGTTTATATTATACTAGCCAGGTCCCCCGCGCTTCGCGCGGGTAGGACTGTTGCAAGCGGGTTGAACCGTTCGTACCAGGGTTAAGTACTGTTCACACGGGGGTACTGTTTATACGGGGGCTACTTATGTGTTCTGGTACTGTAGTTTAACGCGCGACTGTTCACGGAAACCCGTTACTGTATCTAACACTGTAGATACTGGATCTGGTACTGTAGTTTAACGGGCGAACTGTTCACGAAAACCCGTTACTGTAGCTAACACTGTAGAAACTGTAGCTAACTCACCACGTTTAAAGTCTTATATAGATATGACTCAAGAACGAAGGACATACCAGTAATTAAGAAACTATTATTCTCACCCTGGTTCCTGACCCATTTTCATGATGATCCCTAACGGCACGAGCATGATAGACTTGGCGCAAGGCACGAGTGGAATGTTTGAGTTTTACAAGGCATGATGAGGTCACACGCTGCTCATGTGATGGACCTGGCTAGGTTTGTTTAACAGAACCTGCAGGCAATTAAGTTACTGGAACCAATGCGCTTTCGGGGAAAGTTCAGCACTGAATTTAAGTAGGCTAGGCTTAGCTCCTGGATTACTGCCAAGCATGCTTCACTCTTATCATTCCTACCATTTTAGTTCTGTCGCTATGTCGCTGCTAGTATCAGGTGCGCCCTAATAAGCTGATGGACCTTTTCCAGAGGCATCTATCCTAACTTACTGCTATGGTGTTTTTACATTTTTATTAATAATAACGGGTAGTACTAGGTGTTTGTGTAACTCATCGTGAGATGCCAAATTAAATGAGACACTACAGTTTGGTGTGTTGCAACTAGGCTATCCCAAATTGAACCTAGTGCATTGCTTAATTTGTTGAAGCTACTGCCTTTTCAGTAACCGGTCGAGAAAGCTTGTCGTCCGGAGATGGTGGTTCCAAGTTATGCGTGCAAGCTCGTGCATGATGAACGGCGCACTGAATTCATGAGAGTATGAGACAGCAGCACGTAAAAGCGAGGGAGCCTTTCGTGCCCGGCTATTGCGTGCCAAAGTGACTACTTATTTCCTCGCAAAGGGATATGTTACGGCGAAAGGACACGGACGATGACACTACATGACAGCGGCTTTCACCCCGTTCCACAAACTTTCTGCCGTTTTGCTCCTTTTGATCCCTTCTTTAAGCTTGTCAACCTTCCATTTTCCATTCCACAACTCTTTTTTTTTTTCAGTCAAAGCTTGTCGCCATGATGGATCCTCTATAATAGCTGCAGTGGATAATGCTAGTAAATACTCCATCCGTCCACGAAAGAATGCAATTATGGGATCCGTGTCGGTCAAAATAGTTCAAGTTTGACCAAATTTATAGCAAATAAAAATAATATTTATGTCTCCAAATAAATTTATTATAAAATATATTGTATAACTAATCTAATGATACTTATTTTACATTAAGAATGTTAGTATTGTTTTATATAATTTTGGTCAAAGTTCACATTGATTGACTTTTCGGAAAGCAAGAATTGTATTCTTTTGTGGACGGAGAGAGTGCCTATTATACACTACAAGATTAGAGTGCGCTCACCTGCACGTTTGTTCATCCCCACTTCAAGCTAGGTACGTACAAGGCGTTTTATTTTTCACAATCTTACTATTACTAATTAGAGACCCCAACAGAGGCACTACGTTAGCTCTCATTAGACGCGCTAAGAAAAAAGATAAATCTTAGAAATTCCCACAATAATCAGAAATATCTGGCCTTTAATTTGGATCATCATCTCCGATAATAGCCATTGGATCTATTGTAATTTATTAAAAAATTACCCACATCTGTCATTATGAAAAATACATAAAGTAACCTCCTATTGCATATAAATTATCCATTTCTGCCATTACGAAAGATAATTTAAAATAACCCCATAAATTCTTATATAAATTATCCACACTTGTCATTATAAAAAAATAATTCAAAATAACCCTCTAAATTTGTATCTGAATTACCTATTTTTTCATTATGAAATATAATTCATAATAACCCTCTCACATTGTATCTAAATTATCCACCGCTCTCAAATATATATGTAAATACTAATATATGCGACATATATATTTCTAAACTACAAACTTCTACAACTATGAAATTAAATAATCACAATGCTATGTTTGATCATGTATATACGAGACATATATATTTCTAAACCACAAACTTATATAACTGTGAAATTAAATAATCATAATGCTATGTTTGACCATGTATAGTAAACATATATACATTAGGATAAATATTTATTTTAATAGCTTATAAGCATGAAAAATGTTTAATTAACAAACCAATAGCAACAACATAACACCAGCAATTCCCTTTAAATCATATTAATACTCCCTAATAATGAAATTCATAAGTTGTTTTTAAGTAACTTTATACATTGCAACTGAATATTATGTCGTATCAATATTGATAGTTTAATTTTTAACACTCTATGATATATAAAATAATATTACACACATATAATTCTATGATATAACACAACAAGTTCGGTGCTAGGGCACACTCTAAGTTTCAACTTATTAACATGCAGAAAACAATATTACTAAGACCTAAACTCTTTTTAATAAAAATAATTTTTGAATAAAAATAAAAAACACTAGAGTTTCTATTTAACATGTGGAAAAAATTATACAACTTGGTTAAAAGTCAAAATCCAACCTATAAGTTGTGAAGTCACGGAAAGAGATGCAATAAGAGTTTATATATCTTATGATTAGGTTTAAACTCAATGCATGTCATGCTACAAAAAGATAAATACTACAAATGCTAACTACATTAATCCTGACGAGACACAATAGGAAAATAAAAGATAGATCCTAGAAATTTCTCAAAAAAAATTAAACATTTGACCATCAATTCGGTATAACCTAATCACGATTGATAATAATAGCTATTGGATCTATTCTATTTTCTAAATAATTACCCACCTCTGCTATTACATAAAACACCATAAAATAACTCATGACTCTATATTTAAACTACCCACATATGACTTTAAGAAACATGATCTAAAGTAGACCTAAACTTGCATCTAATTACTCATGTACTCCTGTTGCAATAAATAATTTATGTAACTCAATTTTCATCTCATTAAGAAAATTAAATATCCTCTCAAATATACATCTAAAAAATAATCAATATCTTCTATTAAAAATTGTTTACATAACCATAGAGCATATAGATGTTTAATTGATTACCCACTTCTACCAATATAAATATATTAAGATTTAATTAATGTAAGCATACCCATTGTGTCAGCATGCATTAGCGATAAATATATATATTATGTTTCATCAACAAAATATTTCCTTAACAGCTCATATACGAATGATGCTAACAAATTTTTAAAAACCATATTAGTAACCATTGATAATTTATATAGGATATTCTAACTAAATGTTTAACATGTCTATATTGATAGTATAACCATAATTGCATGTATAATTCTTTGATAGGAAAATTCAATCATCTTAAGAATTGTGGGAGACTACTGATGACTATATTTTTTTGGCCCTTTAACATTGCTCTAGAGTAATTAGATCATTATAAGGCTTAATAAGATTTAAAATCCTCTTGAGTTTAGCACGGCTACCCCCATCTGACATCTCATTTCAAGCTTTATCACTTATCTTAGGTGATATGATGTAAATTTCAAATGATATGCTATTGTAGTATTTAGGAATGTGAAGGGTCGAGATGGCGGACTAGAATGAGAATGAATATTCCTTTCTAAAACTTAATTGTGTTGGCTAACCGAAACAAGTACGGAATTAAATCTATCGATCTAGCCAAGACTACACCCCTCTATCTATAACTCTAGCACCTTACAAAAGATCCTAATTAAGCAAATAAGGTGACTTCCTAGTAAGAGTCCACCTAAATAATTCTAGCTTGTAAGGTCACACAAACCTATGCAACTAGTACTTCAAGCACTGGGAGCTCCTACACAATTCTAGTAAGCAAAAGCACAAAGCTCCTAGACTCACTAGCAATGCTCAATAACAAGACAATCAATGCCAAAATAGAGAGCGCAAATTACTTAGCTACACAAACTAAGCAATGTGACTAACAAGGTTACACAAACCAAATTAGCCATACAAAGGGGATACTTCTAGCTACACAAGCAAGAAGATATCTAGCTAGCTACACAGGCACAACTAGATACAAGAGCAACAATACAAGCAAGGTATATATGAAAGTAAATACAAGCCTGTGTTGTACGAAGACAAACCACCGAGAAGAGTAGACAATGTTGACACGGTGATTTTCTCCCGAAGTTCACTTGGTTGCCACCAAGCTATGTCCTCATTGTGTCGACCAACGCTTCATGATTCGGTGGCTAATTGGTATCCACAACCGAGCTCTCCCAAACAGCACCGTAAGAACCCACCATCAAGTGTGGTAGCTCAATGACACGCTCTACTAGAGTTGCTCTTCACGATCCTCGCAGGGTGAGCACAATCCCTCTCACAAAGCTTCTCTAGAGCCTCGCACAATCTTCTTGCGAGCTTCGACGGAGCCTCAAGCCACCAAGCCGTCTAGGAATTGGTAACATCCAAGAGTAACAAGTACCACCAGCTTACAATACGAACACCTAGTGCCACTCGATGCAACCTCACGATGCAATCGCACTAGAATCGCTCTCTCAATCGATCCGATGAACACTATCAAGCATGAGTGATTTAGAGGGCTCCCAAGCACTACCACATAAGCCACCAAGGCTATAGTGTGCTCAGCTACCAGCCATGGCCGGCCAAAGGGCTATTTATAAGCCCCTCCAAGAAATAGAGTTGTTACCTCCTCACTGAGCTGAAAACAGGGTCACCAGACGTGTCTGTTTCCCAATCAACAGACACGGCCAGCGTCCGATGCCCCTCAGCAGCTCACAATGGATCAACGCCACGTGTCCTCGATTGAACGAGAACCGTTGATCTTCAACGGTCACTAAAACGATACTGCACTTTAGTACCACCCGATAGACGCGTTCGACGCTTGAACTCCCAGTGTCTGACGCTACAGCTAACGTAGTCCAGAGAGCTCGTTTCCTCGCTCGGTCGTCGAATGCGTCAGACGCTCTATCACCAGACGCTGACGTTAGCATCCGACGAGTACTCAGCGCCACGCCGCCTCGTGGACAGCTGACGTCACACAGAGCGGACGCTGACGTCCAGCGTCCGTCGCCACTTCACCAGCGCGTCTAAAGCACGCTCTCCAGCACGTGTCACCAAGGGCTAAGCACCAGATGCAGCACCGACGTCTGACACCACCACACCCAACGTCTAACGCTCGGAAAACAGCGTCGATCACCATCGTGACTTCACCTCCGGTTCTCGCATCCGGCGTTAAGGAAAATAAGCGTTTCATCTTCATGAAAACACCTGAATCCCAAACCCCTCTCTACCAATCAAACTTCACTGTCTTCGTAAATGTGCCAACACCAACAAATGTTCACTACCTTGTGCACATGTGTTAGCATTTTCACAATCATTTTCTCAAAGGAGTTAGCCACTCAACTTGTCACGCCACTCGATTCTAGCAACGATGCAAAGTTAGATCACTCGAGTGGCATTAGATGGCTGATATGTAAACAAGTTTGCCTCTCTTAATAGTATGTCCATCTATCCTAAACTCGGTCATCAACTTCTCTACATACCTATGACTGGTGAAATGGAAATGCCCTAGGTTATACCTTTGCCTTGCGTATTCCATTCCATCTCCTCCGATGTTGATGCAACACATACACGAACCAATCACCAAATGATATGATCCACTTCGTATCATCACGTGACCATATTGGTTCATCGATCTTAACCTCACTTGCTCTTCACCGTTGCGTCGGTCCATCGGCGCCAAGTCTTGCTCAAGCTTTTGTGGCAGAACCTCCTAAATAATATGGTCCACATGTACTTGTTATCGTCTTAAAGACCATTAACCACCATACATGTGCACCACAAAACTTAAGAAGTCTGTCGGGTGTCCTCAGGAGACCCGAATCATCCACGAACTTCCGAGCAGGATCACATTTCAGAGGCATTATAGTATTACAATAGTTTATATAATAAATTACATCAGAGTACAAAAGCGGTAGTCTTACATAACATAAGTTCACAAACCCGTTGTTCTAAATTTACAAAGCTTAAGTTTAGTGTTACAACCATAATAGTGGAGTAGTCTTAGTAACATTATTACAATCACCAAAACGCGATGCTCTGCCCAAGAGCTAAACATCTTACTCGTCGTCGCTTACCGCAAAGACGGTCATGCAATAGGGTCCGAAATACATCTATTCATGAGGCGTACCTACAACAGGGGTTCAACAAACCCTGAGTATGAAAGTACTCAACAAGACTTAACCGACGAAACCGGGTAAAGGCGACTCAGGAATGCAAGCTCAGGGGAATCAAGGTGAGGTTTTAGCAAGAATCAAGGTTCTTTTGCATAAAAGCTACTAATAGTAGATCCTTAAGATCAATGTTTTATCTCAGTATTAGTTATCAACAGAATGTAAGTGCTTCTAATCTAGATTATATAACTCATACAACTTCTTTCTTATTCTCCGATCAAAGTTCTATTTCTTAACTACGATGTTGAACAGAGAATCGAGTCTCCTTAACCGAAGAGCAGCGACGATTCGAATCGATTATACCCAGCTGGGAATTCCTAACCACACGACACATGTAGGACTTTAACCTACAGATATCAACCTTCACTTAGATCCTCCAAAACATGACCGGGTCCAGCACCACCCGAGAGTACAGTACACCTCCAATCTAGCCCTTGGCTATGAGGGTACACACTACTCTCACTATCTCTCCACTCCCAGTGCACGGTTGGTCATTCACATGTTGGAATTACCAATGTCTTAGGCTTACCGGAATATATGGTCAGTTATAAATTCTCGACGCACACAATTCAATCAATGGTACGGTCCTTAACTGACTCAGTTGAAGACAGTACATGAGGACTCCTTTCCCGATGCAAGTCCACCGACCGGTCCTAGATTATCATCATCATTATTCATCAAGTGGTTGTCCAACAACCCTTCAAACTTTGCTTAACATTTTTAAAGTTTTCTCCTTAAGCATGGCTAAGCAAACTAAGCATTTTCAAATAAAATAGTAACAAGGATGATATCGAAGTGTCAAGGATGGTAATGCAGTAATTAGGTTATCACTCAACTCCTATCACTTAGTGCAATAAAGCATTAATGTAAATGAAGGAAAACTTTTCAAAACGCAAGGAAGGGTTAAATGTAACCGGGGCTTGCTTTGGTCGACGGGAAGTTCAGGCTCTGGGTTAGTACCACAAATATCAAATCCCACCTCCATGGACGTCGGCTCTTCTTCGGGGATGGATTCAACTTCGGTAATCTCCTCGTTCACGGGGACTACACGCGATGATAAGGCATGCTTAAAATGATGAAGTACTAAACATGATGCTTGATGGATGAATAACAAGGTTAATAACTTGAGTACAACTTTCCTTCACGGTACAGTTGCAAAGTAAACGATTCAAACCTAACTCAAATTTAGGGTTTGATTAAGTTAATTACTTCATTAAGGATTTTCGTTATCACATGAAATAACATCCATTAAGTCTTAACAACATAGATAAGAGAGCTCAAACAATAAATTAAGGGTGCTAAAGGTCATTAAGTGTTAATGACCCAAAGTGAACACTCAATCTCAAAGTCAAACAACCCTAAGTCATTAGGTTCTGATTACAAGATTAACTAACTAATTAATAAAGCATAAATTAAGAATAAAATCAACTTCATCTAATTGAGCTCAAACTTTTTCTATAGATTAGTCATGGTCTAAAATAGTGTCAAAACAATTTTCATGATTTTTGGATTAATATTTTAATTACTAAAATTCCTAGAAGTTGCATTTAGCATTTAATAGAGCTAATTAAATAACTTACAAGAAGTAATCAAAATTGGCATTTAATATTTTTCCTAGATAGTCTACACCTTAGAAAGCTTACTAAAAAATTTCACTATTTTAGGAGCTCTACAAAAATTCTATTGAAATAAACAAAAACTAACACTATTTACATTTTTGAAAAAGAAAAAATAAAACTGCAGCTCGGGCTGACTCCTCCTTCTCTTCCGGCTCGGCCCAGCAACGCGCGACGTAGTCGCGCACAGCCGTCCGCTCCCGCTCCCGCAGCTCAGCCGCGCTCGCCTGGCCCAACAACGCGTCTCTCTGATCACGCGGCTCCGCCTGTCATCTTCTTCCTCCCGCTCTCCTCTCTCCCGTCGCGACGGCACGGTGGCCGGCCGGCGACCACAATGTCGATGACTCAACCAACCTGACCAACATGACCTACTCCACCCCGCGAACCTCACCGGACCACTTGCTCGACCGTAAACTGTCATAGAACCTCCTAATTATGATGGCCCACAAGTACACATCATTTTCATAATGACCTCTGACAGTCGTACTTATGTTCACCATAACTCAAAAGGCCTGCTTTCCTCCGAACAGGATCCAATCACAGGAGTATTGCAATATTACAACAGTTTATTCAAAATATTCAACAGAGTAAAGTAGCGGAAGTCTTACAATAACTTAGGTTACAAACCAGTTTTCAAATCTCAAACCTTATGTAACATTATTACAAACCATTAGTAGAGAAGTATCGGTAGTAACTTTATTACATCACACAAGCGAGATGCCTTGCCCAAAGGCCACATAGTCTACTCGTCGTCGCTTTCTTCAACCATGACAGTCATGCAACAAGGCTCGAAGCAGACTTGTTCATGAACCGCACCTGCAACAAGGGGTTCAACAAACCCTGAGTATAAAGGTACTCAACAAGACTTACCCGACTAAGACAAAGACTCCAAGGGCATGCTAGCTTTAGGGAATCAAGGTACGGGTAAAACAGAATCAAGATTTTCTTTTGCAGAAAAGCTTACTATGGTAAGTCCTTATCTTCAACATTTTACTTTTACCATTGATGGTTCATTAACCAAATCTAGGTGATCCTAATCTAGATCAAAGTAATTATCATCACAATCTTTCTCATTCTTTCTTTTAATTCTAGTTCTTAACTACGATGCAAGTCAGGTGATCAAGTCTCCATAACCGAGGAGCAACGACGATTCGAACCGATTATACCCAGCTGGGGATCCCTAACATCACGACATATGTAGAACCGAATTTGCATATATCAACCCTCATTTAGATCTCCCAAAACCAGAATGTGTCCATCGCCACCCGAGAGTACAGTACTCTTCGAACCCGGCCCGATTCTAGCCCCGAGGGTACACGCTACTCCCGCCATCTCTCCACTCCCAATGCGAGGTTAGACGTTCTCATAAAGGAATCACTAACATGTTGGGCTTACCCAAGGCATGAAGCTAGTTGCAAAGTCTCGAACACAACAGGCTTACAACGAACGGACCTTAACTGACAAGGCGGAAACACTACATTGAGACTCCTTTCCCAATGCATGTTAGCAGTGGCCAAACCACCCGCCCGATCTTTCAAGTTCATTCTCATACTTCATTATTCATTAAGTATGCCATCATGGCTATGTAAACCTTTCATTTAAAAGCTTAGCTTCTAAGCATAGCGAAGCATACTACGCATTTCTCGTAAAACAGGTATCAAGGTTAATATCATAATAATCAAGGATGGTAATGCAGCAATTAGGTTATCACTCAACTCCTAATTACTTAATGCAATAAACCATAATATAAATATTAAAACATTTGTAAAATAACAAGGTAGGGTTTAAATGCACCGGGGCTTGCCTTGCTCTGACACGACGACTGACTCAGACTCGTGAACTCCTCCGTCGGGTCCGGGATCTGCCGACGATCGCTCTTCTCCGGAGGCCTGCTCGACAACTTCGGCTTCTTCGAAAGCGGTGACTACACGAATACATAACATGCTTTAACATGATGCTCGATGATAAACATGATGCTTGATGATAACATGCCACGGTTACGATTCGAGTACAACTTCCCTTCACGGTACAGTCGTAAACAGAAAACCTACTAACTAGCAGTGACGAGTTCCCGTGATACCAGCTCTTAACCTAACAAGCTACTAACGAGCTCAATCATAAAATTAAAGTGCCAGAGATCACAAAAGGGTAGTGACCTAAGGACATCACTCAATCAAAAGGCACACAACACTTAAAGTTCTCAAATTAACATTTATTTTCTATTTAAATAATTAGGGCATAATTAGAAGTTGATTAAACTTTATCTAAACAAGCTCAAACTTTTTCTATGGGTTAACAATGATTTATAACAGTGCCATACTAAATTTCATAATTTTTGGATAAATAAATTAATTATTAAAATTACTGGAAGTTGCATTTAATCTTTATTGGAACTAATTAATTCTACTGCATAAAGTATTCAAATTCATGATTTAACATTTTTCCTAGATAATTTATACATTGAGAAACTTACACAAAAATTTTCATGAATTTTGGAACTCTACACAATTTTTAAACAAATAAACAAATAATAACACTATTCATTTATTTGAAAAAGAAAAACAAAAACGAAATCGGGCCGATTTTCCTTTTCCCCGCGGTCCGGCCCAACCAGGCGGCCCGCTCACTCGCGCCCACGCCCGCACGCGCTCGGCCCAGCCGCGGCCCAGCTCAGCCGGCCTGCTTCGCCCGCGCGCTCGCTCACTCTCTCTCGCTGACACGGTGTCCCCACCTGTCATCGCCTTCCTCCCGCCTCCTCTCGTTCTCCCGCGCGCTCACTCACCTCCGCGCGGTGGCCGGCCGGTGACCAGTGCCCCGGTCGACAAATTGAGCTGACCAACACGTTCTACATCACCTCACGAACCCGTTTTGCTAAGTTGCGCCATGATTGGAGCCCTAGTGACCCGCGAGCGACGGCGATGGCGGCACGGTGGCTACGGGAGCAGCACGCCGGCGACTACAAAGCGGTAGAGGTTAAATTGAAGGGTCGGGAAGTATCAGTGGCTCACCGCGGTTGCAGTAAAGCCCTCGGTGGCGACGGGGAGCGGCTGGAGTGGCCTGGCCACGGGAAGGCGAGGATGGCGGGCAGTCGCCGGAGTTGAGCACGGGAGCAGGCGGTGCGGGAGCTCGGGTGCGAAAACGGTGAACGCAAGTGGTCCACAAGATGCGCGAGGCCGAGGCGGAGCTAGTGGTGCGGTTGGCGTGGCCGGAGGCGGCTTGGTGGCGGCAGCGGCGAGCGGTGGAGCTAGCGGCGGCGGCGGTGGCGGAAATGGAAAACGTCACGGTGAACTCATGTATATATAGGCAACGACCACGGTTTACTTCACTGGAAGACGCGCGTTGTCGAGCTGGCGATCGAGAACACGCCTGGAAGCCGGCCGAAGCCGTCCGGCGTCTCGCCGGCGCCCATACCGCGCGGTGGTCGTCGGTGATACGTCGGCGCACTGTAGCTGTCCCCCCCCAAATTTTGAAATTCAAACAGTTTTCTCAAATTACTTTCAAATTTGTATAACAACTTGAAAGTCTTCCAATGTATGAAATCTTCAGAATTTCAAGCTCTACAAGTTTGGTATTGAACACTTTTTCAAATTCTGCTTGGATTTTGAAATTTGAATTTAAATTCAAAAAGGGACACATTTTTCAGATTTGGTAATTTAGAAATTACTTTTGATTTTGTATTGAAACTTCAAAATCTCCCAACATCAAAGTTGTTCATCTTGACCAGACCTACAACTTTGCTGTTCAAAACTTTTTCAAATTCAGTCTCCATTTTGAAATCTTAGTTTGGGGACAAAAATGAATTAAAACTGAAATTTGTTTATTTTCAAAATTACTCCACATTTTTCACTTAAACTTTGAAAACTCAAAACACCAAAGTTGTAGCCCTTGAAAAGTTCTACAAACTTGGTTTTGAACTTTTTCCCAAATTTTGCTTAGATTTTGAATTATTTTAAAAGGGGTAAAACAGGGTTTTGAAATTTAGGGTTTTTTGGAGGGATTTCAAATTGGAATTTGTTTCTACCTTGATTTGTGACTACTTAGTGATCAAAACCTCACCCAAGGGCATCATTTGGACCAACATGACATGGTTGACCAAATGCCACTCTTGGTTGACCAATTTACTTTTGAAATTCTTTTACATTTTCCCCAAATTTGAATTCGAATTCGAATCAGAAAACTCGCGACAAGTTTTGGGACTCCAATTCAAACTCAATTTTGGAGCTTCATTTTAGATGTTGTACTTAAGCTCATACCCTACACTTGACACTAGTGTGCAACACAGTCGCGCACTTCAAATTACGCAGGGCATGTACTAAGCATTTGCGGTGGTATTCGAAATTAGGGTTTTCGATTTCGGAGCACACCACAGAGAAACACATTCAACCTAATGAAGTAAACTCGTTTTAGTTGATGCATAACAATGTTAACCTAACAAGGATGCTTTGCGATGCATTATGATGACATGACAGATTAATGAGCACTATAACACCCGGGGTGTTACAGCCCTTCCCCTTAAAGAAATCTCGTCCCGAGATTTAAAGCCTTGAGTTAAGTAATGGAAAAGGAAACGTGTCAAGCAAACACGTCCAAGACTTGTCTACAAAACAGGTAGGGGTTTTCTGCATTACAAAGATTTTAAAAGGATAGGTTACAATTTAAAGAAGAAATTGCAACCTAGATAGAAGCAAAGAACTCCGGGAAATTCTCCAACAGGTACTCCTCAGATTCCCAGGTAGCTTCCTCTTCTGAATGTTGATTCCACTGTATTATGTACCATTTAGTTGTTCTACTTCTGGTAACACGATCTTTTTGATCCAGAACTCGGACAGGATGTTCAGAATATGTCAAATCTGGTTCAAGTTCAACTCCCTCAACATCAACCACTTGATCATGTACTTGTAGACACTTTTTCATTTGTGATACATGAAATACATTGTGCACGGCGGACAGTTGTTCAGGCAACTTTAACTTATATGCTACCTTTCCACATTGTTGAATGATTTGAAAAGGACCAATATAACGTGGTGCGAGTTTGCCTTTGACTCCAAATCTACTAACTCCTTTCATGGGTGATACTTTTAAATAAACATAATCTCCCACTTGGAATATCAAAGGTCTACGCCTTTTATCAGCATAACTCTTTTGTCTGGACTGAGCAACTTTCAAATTATTCTGGATCCGTCGAACTTTTTCTTCTGTTTGTTTCACAAGATCAACACCGAAAAACCATCTTTCTCCCGGTTCTGACCAATTCACTGGAGTCCTGCACCTGCGGCCATACAATGCTTCAAACGGTGCCATTTTGATACTCTCTTGATAACTATTATTGTAAGAGAATTCTGCTAAAGGTAAACATTCATCCCATTGATCTTGATAAGTGAGAGCACAGGATCTTAACATATCTTCCAAAATTTGATTTACTCTTTCAGTCTGTCCTCCTGTTTGTGGATGATAAGCGGTACTGTGCAAAAGTTTTGTACCCAGGGACTCATGGAGGTGTCGCCAAAATTTGTTGACAAACTGCGTACCTCTATCTGATACAATGGTCTTTGGTACCCCATGAAGACTCAGGATTCGTGCAATATATATTCTTGCATAAGTTATAGCAGAATAGTCCACCTTAACTGGAATAAAATGAGATGACTTTGTCAGTCGGTCCACAATGATCCAAATTGAATCAAAGCCTCTTGAGGTCTTGGGTAACCCAGTAATGAAATCCATACTGATATCTTCCCATTTCCAGGATGGAATAGGCAAGGGTTGTAACATTCCTGCTGACTTCAAGTGTACTGCCTTCACTTTACAACAAGTGTCACATCTGGCAACATACTTGGTGATCTCAATTTTCATTTTGGTCCACCAGAATTTCTGTTTCAAATCTTGATACATCTTATTACTCCCTGGATGAATAGAAAACCTTGTACTATGTGCTTCATCAAGGATGAGCTGACGTAACTCTGAAATCTTTGGGACCACTAGCCGGTTCTTAAACCACAGCACACCTGCATTATCAATGCTGAAATCTGTCTGTTGACCAGTTCTAACCTTTTTTTTGATATGAGCTATTCCGGAATTTGTTCTTTGAGCAGACACAATCTGATCTTTGAGTGTTGATTCTACGGTGACATTAGTCAACTGACCTTGTTGAATCATTTCAATATTCAACTTTTCCAATTCATAACACAAACTGTAATCTATTGGCTTCACAGTCATACAATTGCAATGGTTCTTTCTACTGAGTGCATCAGCAACTACATTTGCTTTACCAGGATGATAGTGTACTTCTAAATCATAATCCTTTATCAACTCAAGCCACCTTCTTTGCCTCATATTCAATTCTGCCTGAGTAAATATATACTTTAAGCTCTTGTGATCTGTATACATGTGGCAAGTATTACCTAACAAGTAATGACGCCAGATTTTTAATGCATGAACCACAGTTGCTAGTTCAAGATCATGTGTCGGATAATGTTCCTCATGGCGCTTCAACTGTCTCGAGGCATAAGCAATGACTCTGCCTTCTTGCATCAATACGCAACCAAGGCCAATACCCGAGGCATCACAATATACATCAAATGGCTTTTCTATATCTGGTTGTGCCAAAACTAGAGCAGTTGTCAATGACTTCTTTAGAATTCTAAAAGCTTTCTCACATTCTGGAGACCATATGAACTTCGTTTGATTCTTCAAAAGTTCTGTGATTGGCTTGGCTAAGTTTGAAAAGTCAGGTATGAATCGACGGTAATAACCCGCCATTCCAAGGAAACTTCGGACTTCATGAACTGAGATTGGTGGTTTCCAATTCAGAATATCTGTCACCTTGCTAGGATCTACTGCTACTCCTTCAGCTGACAACACATGGCCTAAGAATTGCACTTCTCTTAACCAAAACTCACATTTACTGAACTTGGCATACAGTTGATGATCTCTCAAACGATTCAGAACAACTCTGAGATGCTCCACATGCTCTTCTTTACTTTTGGAATATACCAGAATATCATCAATAAACACAACCACAAACTTGTCAAGCTCCGGCATAAAAACTGAGTTCATCAGATACATGAAATGTGCCGGTGCATTAGTGAGACCAAAAGACATAACTAGGTATTCATACAGCCCATATCTGGTGGTGAATGCAGTCTTTGGGATATCTTCAGGTCGAATCTTGATTTGATGGTACCCTGATCGAAGATCGATCTTTGAAAATACCTTTGCCCCCGCAAGCTGATCAAAGAGCAGATCAATGCGCGGCAACGGATATTTGTTCTTAATGGTTACTTCATTTAGCGGTCGATAATCAACACACATCCTTAAAGTCTGATCTTTCTTCTTAACAAACAGAGTTGGACATCCCCATGGTGAGGAACTGGGTCTGATAAAACCTTTGTCACGTAACTCTTGCAGTTGATCCTTGAGTTCTGCCAATTCATTGGGTGGCATTCTGTAAGCTCTCCGGGATATTGGGGCAGTACCCGGTTTTAACTCAATCACAAACTCTACATCTCTGTCTGGTGGCAGACCTGGTAGATCATCTGGAAACACATCTGGAAATTCACAGACTACTGGTATATCACAAATCTCTTGTACTGAAGTTGCACATATCCTTTCAACGGTCCTCTTTGGGATAGGAAGTTGGATAAGAAGATGAGATTTGTTATCTGGCAGGTTCAACCTTATAGTTCGGTGCAGTGCATCTATAAGGGCTCCTCTTTGGTACATCCAATTCATACCCAGGATTACATCTATATCCTGTTTCTGTAATATTATCATTGAGGTAGGGAATATATGCCCGCCTAACTCTATAGGTACGTCACGTACCATCTCCTTAGTACACAGTCGTCCCCCAGGTGACTGGATAAAGAAATCTTCTTGTGTTCCCAAAATTGGAATGTCATGCTTAACAACAAAGGTGCGATTTATGAATGTATGCGATGCACCTGAATCAAATAACAGTACTGCTGGATGATTAGCAACAGGGAACATACCCATCATAACAGGTTCTCCCTCTGGGATTGCAGTAGCTTGAGTGTAGAACACACGTCCGGTCTTCTTCTTCTCACCCTTACCCTTCTGAACATTCAGATTATTGTTCTTGCTATGAGATTGTTGCTGTTGTGGTACAGGGGCTCTGGGATAGTTGGGATTGTACTGCCTTGGATACGGGCAGTCCTTTGAAAAGTGGCCTGGCTTTCCACAATTGTAACAGGGAAAGTTATGGGTGGCTGGTGCTTGGTTTCGAATACCAGGGGCATTCGGCTGTGGTGTAAACTGCGGGGTTGCGGCAGGACGGAAAAACGTCTGCGGCTGAGCTTGGTATTGCGGTGGACGATAAGTTGGGCGGAAATGGTTCTGAGGGTGGTAAATAAACTTATGGCGCTTCTTGATGCCGCCAGACGGGCTGGAAAACACTGGCTTCTTTTTCTTCGACTCCTTGTGCAGTCGGGACTTCTCTTCTGACGCAATAGCCACGTTGACTATCTCATGGTATGTAGCATTATAACAGGTGACTAATGCTTCCTGGATTCTGGTACTCAATCCTCTCATGAAACAGCTTTTCTTCTTCGCATCAGTGTTCACATATTCTGCCGCATACTGGGACAGATGATTAAATTTACCCACGTACTGCAGAACTGTCTGGTTCCCTTGCTTCAGCGAGAGAAACTCCTCTAGCTTCATGGCCATGACACCATCTGGAATATAATGTGCTCTGAAGGCTTCACGAAACTCCTGCCAAGTGACACGGTGGCCAGCAGGCCGTGCGGCGACCAGATTCGTCCACCACGCCCCTGCGGCACCTCTAAGCTGCTGCGCTGCGAACACGGGCTTCTGGTGCTCCGTGCACTGTAACAGTTCAAACTTCTACTCCATGGTACGGAGCCAGTCATCTGCCTCTAGCGGCTCATCTGCCTTTGAGAATACTGGCGGACGGGTATCGGTGAAATCCACATAGGTGGTTTCCCCTCCATTGTTACGGCCTCTACGACCCTGATTTCCATTCTTATTCTGATTCTGAGCCAACAGTGTAGTGGCATTAACCAAAGCGGCAATAGCCTCTGCCAAGGTGGGTGAAAACAGTGGGGGATTCGGAGCATTGTCCCCTTGCTGAGAAGTTCCAGTACCGTCCATCTGTTGTACACAAACCATATTTATTTACATCGCTTTATTGAATTAAAAAGCAGTTAATACAGTACTGTATACACATACAAACTTATCTTACATTATTTTTTTACAAACTTGCTCGCAAGCAAGAAACTACCCACTAAGGTTCTTAGAAAGCAGGAAAGACTACTATATTACATAACCATCCATGTCAACACTTCACTTCTCATCATCATCGCTGATCACGATCACTCCATCATCAACCTCTGGAACACTCGCACCAGTGATATGACTTGCATCATCCCCACTTTCCATCATGGGTTCATCTTCATTATTGTCCTCTACACCAGGAACAATCACGGCACCAACATCATCTTCCACTGCCTGGGGCTGATGATTAGGATTCATCAGATCATTTAGCCTATGGACTTCCTCATGCAGAACAGTATTGTACTGCTCCAGGTGTGTCACATAAAGCTCCAGCTCTCGAACACGAGCTCTGGCTTCTGTCTCCTTTTCCAGAGACTCATTCTGGAACTGCTTCCAAAAACGTATATTGCGCTTCAGTCGCTCCACTTCTGATGTAAGCCTCGCAACCTCTGATTCCGAATCCGGGTTCGGATTACGGCTACTGCTTGCTCCATCAACTCTGGCGGCCAACTGATGACGCGGCACTCCTTGCGGACCCGTTTTCTTGCGAGGAGTTGTCTTCACACGTGCCATCCTAAAGCAAGATAGAATTAGGATGATGAGAACAGATAGGGGGATCTGAAGGTTAGCATGAATAGGATTGAACCTTACTTAACCCAAACCACTTTAAAAGGGAAGGTAACTTAAGCAGGTTAATTAAACATGATGCATGCATCGTTCTTACGATCTAACAGAAAGATTTAAGTAACACATGCAAACTTTATAACATAGGGCACTATACATGATACTTCACTACGAAGCTTTCAAATATGAGCTAAAGAAACTATAGAATAGATTAAGATAAGCAAAAGCAATTTGGACCAAAATATCAATATTAAGTTTATTTGACCCAAAAAGTTTTGAAGTTTTTCAAAGTAATACTACAATAACTCGAGTGATTATGCTCTGGTACCAGCTGTCACAGAACCTCCTAATTATGATGGCCCACAAGTACACATCATTGTCATAATGACCTCTGACAGTCGTACTTATGTTCACCATAACTCAAAAGGCCTGCTTTCCTCCGAACAGGATCCAATCACAGGAGTATTGCAATATTACAACAGTTTATTCAAAATATTCAACAGAGTAAAGTAGCGGAAGTCTTACAATAACTTAGGTTACAAACCAGTTTTCAAATCTCAAACCTTATGTAACATTATTACAAACCATTAGTAGAGAAGTATCGGTAGTAACTTTATTACATCACACAAGCGAGATGCCTTGCCCAAAGGCCACACAGTCTACTCGTCGTCGCTTTCTTCAACCACGACGGTCATGCAACAAGGCTCGAAGCAGACTTGTTCATGAACCGCACCTGCAACAAGGGGTTCAACAAACCCTGAGTACAAAGGTACTCAACAAGACTTACCCGACTAAGACAAAGACTCCAAGGGCATGCTAGCTTTAGGGAATCAAGGTACGGGTAAAACAGAATCAAGATTTTCTTTTGCAGAAAAGCTTACTAAGGTAAGTCCTTATCTTCAACATTTTACTTTTACCATTGATGGTTCATTAACCAAATCTAGGTGATCCTAATCTAGATCAAAGTAATTATCATCACAATCTTTCTCATTCTTTCTTTCAATTCCAGTTCTTAACTACGATGCAAGTCAGGTGATCAAGTCTCCATAACCGAGGAGCAACGACGATTCGAACCGATTATACCCAGCTGGGGATCCCTAACATCACGACATATGTAGAACCGAATCTGCATATATCAACCCTCATTTAGATCTCCCAAAACCAGAACGTGTCCATCGCCACCCGAGAGTACAGTACTCCTCGAACCCGGCCCGATTCTAGCCCCGAGGGTACACGCTACTCCCGCCATCTCTCCACTCCCAGTGCGAGTTTAGACGTTCTCATAAAGGAATCACTAACATGTTGGGCTTACCCAAGGCATGAAGCTAGTTGCAAAGTCTCGAACACAACAGGCTTACAACGAACGGACCTTAACTGACAAGGCGGAAACACTACATTGAGACTCCTTTCCCAATGCATGTTAGCAGTGGCCAAACCACCCGCCCGATCTTTCAAGTTCATTCTCATACTTCATTATTCATTAAGTATGCCATCATGGCTATGTAAACCTTTCATTTAAAAGCTTAACTTCTAAGCATAGCGAAGCATACTACGCATTTCTCGTAAAACAGGTATCAAGGTTAATATCATAATAATCAAGGATGGTAATGCAGCAATTAGGTTATCACTCAACTCCTAATTACTTAATGCAATAAACCATAATATAAATATTAAAACATTTGTAAAATAACAAGGTAGGGTTTAAATGCACCGGGGCTTGCCTTGCTCTGACACGACGACTGACTCAGACTCGTGAACTCCTCCGTCGGGTCCGGGATCTGCCGACGATCGCTCTTCTCCGGAGGCCTGCTCGACAACTTCGGCTTCTTCGAAAGCGGTGACTACACGAATACATAACATGCTTTAACATGATGCTCGATGATAAACATGATGCTTGATGATAACATGCCACGGTTACGATTCGAGTACAACTTCCCTTCACGGTACAGTCGTAAACAGAAAACCTACTAACTAGCAGTGACGAGTTCCCGTGATACCAGCTCTTAACCTAACAAGCTACTAACGAGCTCAATCATAAAATTAAAGTGCCAGAGATCACAAAAGGGTAGTGACCTAAGGACATCACTCAATCAAAAGGCACACAACACTTAAAGTTCTCAAATTAACATTTATTTTCTATTTAAATAATTAGGGCATAATTAGAAGTTGATTAAACTTTATCTAAACAAGCTCAAACTTTTTCTATGGGTTAACAATGATTTATAACAGTGCCATACTAAATTTCATAATTTTTGGATAAATAAATTAATTATTAAAATTACTGGAAGTTGCATTTAATCTTTATTGGAACTAATTAATTCTACTGCATAAAGTATTCAAATTCATGATTTAACATTTTTCCTAGATAATTTATACATTGAGAAACTTACACAAAAATTTTCATGAATTTTGGAACTCTACACAATTTTTAAACAAATAAACAAATAATAACACTATTCATTTATTTGAAAAAGAAAAACAAAAACGAAATCGGGCCGATTTTCCTTTTCCCCGCGGTCCGGCCCAACCAGGCGGCCCGCTCACTCGCGCCCACGCCCGCACGCGCTCGGCCCAGCCGCGGCCCAGCTCAGCCGGCCTGCTTCGCCCGCGCGCTCGCTCACTCTCTCTCGCTGACACGGTGTCCCCACCTGTCATCGCCTTCCTCCCGCCTCCTCTCGTTCTCCCGCGCGCTCACTCACCTCCGCGCGGTGGCCGGCCGGTGACCAGTGCCCCGGTCGACAAATTGAGCTGACCAACACGTTCTACATCACCTCACGAACCCGTTTTGCTAAGTTGCGCCATGATTGGAGCCCTAGTGACCCGCGAGCGACGGCGATGGCGGCACGGTGGCTACGGGAGCAGCACGCCGGCGACTACAAAGCGGTAGAGGTTAAATTGAAGGGTCGGGAAGTATCAGTGGCTCACCGCGGTTGCAGTAAAGCCCTCGGTGGCGACGGGGAGCGGCTGGAGTGGCCTGGCCACGGGAAGGCGAGGATGGCGGGCAGTCGCCGGAGTTGAGCACGGGAGTAGGCGGTGCGGGAGCTCGGGTGCGAAAACGGTGAACGCAAGTGGTCCACAAGATGCGCGAGGCCGAGGCGGAGCTAGTGGTGCGGTTGGCGTGGCCGGAGGCGGCAGCGGCGAGCGGTGGAGCTAGCGGCGGCGGCGGTGGCGGAAATGGAAAACGTCACGGTGAACTCATGTATATATAGGCAACGACCACGGTTTACTTCACTGGAAGACGCGCGTTGTCGAGCTGGCGATCGAGAACACGCCTGGAAGCCGGCCGAAGCCGTCCGGCGTCTCGCCGGCGCCCATACCGCGCGGTGGTCGTCGGTGATACGTCGGCGCACTGTAGCTGTCCCCCCCCCCAAATTTTGAAATTCAAACAGTTTTCTCAAATTACTTTCAAATTTGTATAATAACTTGAAAATCTTCCAATGTATGAAATCTTCAGAATTTCAAGCTCTACAAGTTTGGTATTGAACACTTTTTCAAATTCTGCTTGGATTTTGAAATTTGAATTTAAATTCAAAAAGGGACACATTTTTCAGATTTGGTAATTTAGAAATTACTTTTGATTTTGTATTGAAACTTCAAAATCTCCCAACATCAAAGTTGTTCATCTTGACCAGACCTACAACTTTGCTGTTCAAAACTTTTTCAAATTCAGTCTCCATTTTGAAATCTTAGTTTGGGGACAAAAATGAATTAAAACTGAAATTTGTTTATTTTCAAAATTACTCCACATTTTTCACTTAAACTTTGAAAACTCAAAACACCAAAGTTGTAGCCCTTGAAAAGTTATACAAACTTGGTTTTGAACTTTTTCCCAAATTTTGCTTAGATTTTGAATTATTTTAAAAGGGGTAAAACAGGGTTTTGAAATTTAGGGTTTTTTGGAGGGATTTCAAATTGGAATTTGTTTCTACCTTGATTTGTGACTACTTAGTGATCAAAACCTCACCCAAGGGCATCATTTGGACCAACATGACATGGTTGACCAAATGCCACTCTTGGTTGACCAATTTACTTTTGAAATTCTTTTACATTTTCCCCAAATTCGAATTCGAATCAGAAAACTCGCGACAAGTTTTGGGACTCCAATTCAAACTCAATTTTGGAGCTTCATTTTAGATGTTGTACTTAAGCTCATACCCTACACTTGACACTAGTGTGCAACATAGTCGCGCACTTCAAATTACGCAGGGCATGTACTAAGCATTTGCGGTGGTATTCGAAATTAGGGTTTTCGATTTCGGAGCACACCACAGAGAAACACATTCAACCTAATGAAGTAAACTCGTTTTAGTTGATGCATAACAATGTTAACCTAACAAGGATGCTTTGCGATGCATTATGATGACATGACAGATTAATGAGCACTATAACACCCGGGGTGTTACATAAACCCCCCGGAGATGGCATCTCACCGGCCAAGGCGGCACGGTGGCCACGACACTTGGCGTCCCGGCGATACTAGCTAGTAGCAGCTAAAATAAAGGGCATGGGAAGCATCAGCAGCTCACTGTGAGTGCAGTGGAGCAAACGGCAAGCACGGAGGGGCAGTGGAGATGGCTGACCACGTGAGGCGGCTCGATGGCGCTTGGTCACCGGAGTTGGGAAAGGAGACGGTGGTGCGGGCGATTCAGACGGAAAAAGGAGGGTGCAGGTGGACTAGTAGATGTGCGAGAACAAGAAAAACTCGATGGTGCGGTTGTTCTAGCCGGAGGCAGCTCAACGGCGGCAACAGCGAGCGGCGGAGCTGAGCGGCGGCGACGGTAAAACAGAGCAAAAAGAAAGAAGAAGAACGTCGGGGTGCTCGGCCTTTTAAAGGGGTCTCCAGTGCTACTCGAAGGCGCGCGCGGGCGAGGTGGCGATCGCGCCTGGAAGCTGGCCGAAGGCCACGGCGGCTCGCCGGCGCCCATGCCGCGCGGTGCCCGGTTTTGATTCACCGGCTATTGTAGCTCCCCCCATTTCAATTTCAATCTGTTTTTGCCAAATTACTCCCAAAATCATGTAGCAACTTAAAAAATTCTCAAAATATGAAATCTTCATAATTTCAAGATCTACAAGTTTTATGTTGAATACCTTTTCAAATTCGAACTGGGTTTTGAAATTTGAATTTGAAATCAAAAGGGGACACTTTTCGAGAAATTGGAAATTTAGAAATTACTTTCAATTTTATGTTGAGACTTCAAAAACTCAAAATACCAAAATTGTACATCTAGCCAATACCTACAACTTTGCTATTCAAAGCATTTTCAAATTCTGCCTTTATTTTAAAATTTGAGTTTAGGGATGAAAAGGGGTCAAATTTGGAATTTGCTTCTTTTCAAAATTACTCAAGATTTTACACTAAAACTTTGAAAACTCAAAATACCAAACTTGTAGCCCTTGAAAAGATCTACAAACTTGGTTTTACACTTTTTACCAAATTTTGCATAGATTTTGAATTAATCAAAAAGGGGTAAAATTAGGGTTTTGCATTTTAGGGTTTTCGGAATAATTTCAAATTGAAACTTGTTGCTACTTAATTGGTGAGTATTTAGTGATCACACCATCACCCAAGGGCATCATTAAGTCAAGCATCACATGTTTGACTAAATGCCACTCTTAGTTGACCAGGTTGACTTTGGAAATTCTTTTAATAATTCCCCAAATTTGAATTCGAATCCGAATCGGAAAACTTGCAACAAGTTTTGGATTCCAAATTCAAACGCAAACTTGAAGCTTTATTTCATGAGTTGGACTTGAGCTCATACCCTACAAGTGACACTAATGTACAACACCGTCGTACACCTCAACTTATATAGGGCATAAACTAAGTATTTACGATGACATTCGAAATTAGGGTTTTCGGATTCGAGTCACACACCATAGAAACACAATCAACCTAGGAAACATAAACTTATTTGAGTTGATGCTCAATATGGTTAACTTAATCATGAATGCTTTGCCGTGCAAAATGATGACATGGGCCGTGTTCAGATGCCGAATTTGACCGGCAGATTTGGTACAGTGCGCATTAAATGCGCACTGTAGCAATTCGTTTGTATTTGGTAAAAATTGTTCAAACTTTGACTAATTAGGCTCAAAATGTTCGTCTCACAAAGTACAACAAAACTGTGCAATTAGTTTTTAATTTCATCTATATTTAGTGCTCCATGCATGTGCTGGCATTTTGATGTGATGGGAATCTTCTTTTTGCATAGTAGAATTTGGGATTGAAATTAGGCATCTAAACAAGGCCATGGCAAATTTTAGTCACTATAACATCAGAGGTGTTACAGCTTTACCGTCACACGCGGTCCCTCGCTTCAAAGGCTTCGACTTGCCCTTCACACTTGCAACCGGTCCGTCGAGTCAAGCCTCATCTTGATCATCTCCACCTTGGTCACATGACTCCATGTCATGTCTCATATGCAATAAGCTCCTCCATCATCACATGTGCAAGCTTTTCAACATCTCCAAGCTATTTCCGCCTCCATGACATATGTTGCTCACACACATGTATCTGTGGACTAATTACCTATGTATCTCACATAAACACAATTAGTCCACCTAAGATTGTCACTCAATTACCAAAACCAAACGAGGATCTTTCAAATGTACTATACGACCTAAAATGTCTATTTTAAAATAGTCCAAAACGAGAGTTAGTAAAAGATATAATAAGCATAAGAGTTTTAACTTTAGGAAAAAAATCTGTAGCAGTTAATAACAATAAAGTTAAAAATCAAAATTCAGATTCTCATGACTTAATATATGTGATGCAACAAGGGTCACCATAGTTAATGACAAGGTTTCAATCTAATTGCATATTAAAATATACAAGGTGTCAAGCAAAATAAAAATATGAATATGCATGAAAAGTATATAAGTCAATCCCTTGCAAAAAAATAATTAATAAGTTTTTGATCATTAGATATAGACTACAAAGTATCTATTATGTCTATTTTGTAGAAGATAAGCAAATAAAAACATACAATTTAATATAAGTAATTTTTTATTAATCAAATATATTAATAATACATCTTTTAAAATTCTAGTTCGTGCAAGAGCACGAGTTGATGGACTAGTAGTTATAGTGGAATATACAACTTATTATATGGTCACAAAGCACACCAATAATGAGCTAGCTATCTTTGTCAGATTTAATTGGTTTGGCCAACCTTATTTCAACTTAATCATATAAGTTTCAAGGTCCATAATATGCTAATTGTAAGAAAATTTAAATTGATTCAGTATGGTAAATTGATTGATGAAGATTGCCTCAGCCTAATGAGTGGCTATTGTATTCACTTGTTGTGAGTTAGAAAAATGGAAGGCAAACTACATGTACACGACACAGTAGAGGCTCAGGTTGAGCAACGCCAGCAATGTTTTTGCCGTTCTAAACTCTAACCAACGCCGTGTTGGAGGATACAATCTACTGGCCCTCCTCCCATGACTCTACGTTTACCACCTAGGCCTTGGATTCCTATTGTGGATATATGTTTGTTACTCGTGAAAGCAAAAAGAGTAGATCACGATGGATCGAGGAACAGAAGATCTGTGAGAGTGAGCGGCATACGAACACAAGAGAAAGTGACAAACTAAGAAGGTTAGATTAGAAGAGTGACACAGCTGAACAATACTACTTTTAATACTCCATTAGATATATAGATATAGCCATATAGATACTTTCTTGGTTCTACAGTTCTCTTATCATATACGGAAATATTTTTATTATCAGTACATAGTTTTTGGTAATGTTGTGCTAAGGACGTCCGGACATACGGACGCTTCCATTGGTGGGCTACGACAACAGCCCAACACTCTCCACTTACGTATCCGCTCATCTACTCGCCCAAAACATATCCGCTTGTGAGCCCTATCGCCCGTTTCTCCCCATTCAACGCATCGTTGCGTTTGCACTGTCGCGGCATGCTTCAGCGCGACCACGCTGCCGCGGCGCTCTCCACCGTGCTTGACCGGCCTCCATCCTCTCTCTCTGTCTCTCTCCACCACGCTCCAGCGCCACCGACTGCCGTCCTCTCTCTCCACCGCGCTCCAACGCCGCTGCCCACCGTGCAATCCTTCCTCTCAACGGGCCATCTGCCTGCCGCTGCGTTCTCCACCGCGCCAGCCGCCTTCTCCACTGGAGCGGCCTTCTCCACCAGAGTTGCGCGCCACTCTACCGCATCGAGCTCCACGCCGGTGTCGAGCTTCGCGTCAACGAGCCTCCATTCCTCCAAGCAGCAAGGAGATGTTGTGCTAAAAGCGTATATTTAAAGTGTTTCGGGCATGTTGCAGGTGTTTCATACGGATGTTGCAAAAGTGGACCGGGATGTTACATACGTTGCAATGGTTGTACGCATATATTGCAAATATATGTTCCCAATGTTTCATCTGTTCTCCTGACGTATGTTGCAAGTGTGTTTATCGGGATGTTGCATATATTTTACACACATGCTGCAAGTGTTTTATCTGGATGTTGCACATGTTTGCAATGGTTTTTAAGTGTTTTTAGTTATTTTTACAAGTATTTCAGACGTATGTTTTAAGTGTTTCATCTATCTCCCTTTGTATATTGCAAGTGTTGCATGTGGATATTTCAAAAGTAGATTAGATGTTGCGCATGAAATACGCGTGGGAAGCAGGAAGGGACGCGAGTAGTCCCCACGCGGACGACGCTCGAGCAGCGCTAGCCCACGTGGACGCGCGGAACGGGACGCGAAAACAGACTTCAGCCACGGGTATCCAGACTAAGCATCCGTCCGAAGGTCGGAGCGCTAGCAATGCCGTATATTTTTTCGTGGGTTTACTTATCATCATGTCCCTAAATACTCAGTCTCCGCAAGGCCGCAAGCCACACGAAGTAGCACCACGCGAGACGTCACTGAGAATCTGAAGTGGCCCAGGACGACCGGGCCGGGCCCATGGGCCGTTGATGCCATGTGGGCCCAACGATGCAGCGGGTCCCGCCACCTGGCCCGGCTGCTCCTCCCTCCCGCGGCAGCGCGTGCGCGGCTGTCGGCCGCCTCGCCCTCCGTTCTTCCACCCCGTTCCCCACGCTCCACAGCGCCGCTGATTGAAAAGACTATTTCTAACCCTACCCTGTGCTCTGGGTTCCAGAACCAGAAGTGAACCGACATAAGCAAGGTTTGCATCTGTTAATTAACCCATAGTATTATGCATCTTTCTGCAGGTGTGGCCACTACTCATCTGCTAACCAATTGGGTGAAGCCTGCTTTTGCTAGCTAGTTGCTACTGTATGCATATCAGCATATATATAAAACAGCTGGAGTGATCACTACTCATCTGGGGCATTGTTTACTTGCTCCACAGGACACAGGCTCTTGCATGGTGCTGCCCTTTCAGCTCATCTTTTCTTGGAACCGCACTTGGGCATGGCTATCTCCTCTAGGCACCATGTGGAGCTGTGGCCTGTGGAGCGTGACTGCGTGAGTGACATGATGGACTGGCGGTTCAAATGGGAAAGCCACTTTTGGTGTGGGTTAGTCCTTTTTAACACACAATTTGTCTGGTTCAGCACCCATTTCCTTCTGCTAAAACTAGATTATTACTAGCTTCCCAGTGCAATTAGCTAGGGTAGGAGTGTACCTCATGCTTGGGGCCTGGGGAGTGGGGACTGAGGAGTGAGGACGGAGGAACAGGAAGACCGGCAATGGCTGGACTGGACCACTTGCCGGCCCGGGGCCTGGCCCTCCCACAGAGCACTGCACTGCACTGACCAGAAGAAGAGTACTCAGTCCTTGCCCCCAAATCATGCATGATAATGAGCACTGACTGGTCCATGAATGGGGAATTTGTACACCATGTAGCATATCAAAATGTTGCAGGACTGTTTCTTGCATCATCATGATCTGCTTAAAATAAAAGCAGTCAAACCGGAGTCAATCTGGCGTGCACTGAGAAGAACATCTTCATCACTCGGCTAATACTGCATTTCATGCCCTGATCCCATGTGTCTGATTAGTAGGCGTTTTCACACCCAATGGTCTGAGCTTGACATGTTAACAGCTTCCTTTTATCTAACAGAACATATTAACCGCTTCAGTTGAAAGAACATGATGATGGTAAAAACCTCTTGTTCTATCACTTGGATAATGATGATGGTATTCTGGAGCGTCCCGTGCAGTACCTACCAAAACCCTAACTTCGAAATGAAAACAGGTGCGACGGTAGAGAAAAAAAGGACTGTCCGGTGTAAAATGATTTAAAGCTGCTCTTGACGCATTGTATACACATTGAAAGAATAGAGGTCCACTGACGTATTGCTGTCGTCCAAAAGCTTATCTTTCACCTTACATTTGGCTCCAAAAGCTTGCATTCGTCACCCTTTTTTATCAGAATGATTATGCAAAGGCACATGTAATTTAGGCGGTGGTCCATTTCTTAACCCTGTAGGAGTGAACCTCTGCAAGAACAGGGTCACAGTGATGTATGCTTTTATCGTTCGGCTTCGGCATGCCTAGTTAAAAATACGGCCACTGTGAAAGGAATCTTACATCATTCGTGTCTTGTCTCCTGCTGCTCTTTTCTTCAGAGTCTAGAGAGAAGCGGCTCAGAGAGACAGAGAGAGGCAGGAGCTGCACTGCATGCTTTGCTCTGCCTGTGGAGTGGAGGGGAGATGGATGTGTATATAAGGGAAAGCCTGTGGCCTTTGGAGCCATACAATGATCAGAAACTGAGAGCGGCAAGCGCGAAGGAGTAGTTAGAGCTCAGTAGGATACAGTTTGTGAGTCACTTCTCTGACATCCACGGGTACCAGTTACGCTAGGTGAGGAATGAACTCCTTCCTTTTGATTCCACTCTGATTTGCTCATCAAGCTTCAATGCTCCCTTCAATCATTCTTAAGCTCTGGAAGTTAGGAGTGAGATGCTTTCAGGCTTACCTAGCCTTGCTTCTCATTGTAGTAAGCATATTTTGGATGACACATTCAAATAACAATCACAATGATTTCAGTCTTCTATTTTCAGAAAGTTGCTAGGCAGATTTTAGCCTTATACCGTTGTTCTTCTCTCTTTCTTTCCTTCCTCTGAATGTAATGTTACATTTCTCGATTCCAGTTCAGAAACTTCCATTCTTACAGTTGCATAGTATTCACCTCTTGTTTGAATTCACTTCATTGCAGGTTGAAAGAGATAGGAGTGAGAAGCACTACTCTCACAATGCCGATGGAACAAGCATTCAGGCACTGCGATAAAGACACGCTGAAGATGGCCATGCTGAAACATGAAGAGACTTTCAGACAGCAAGTAAGCTCAAAAGCTTAGAGTGGTTTCCAGGATTTGAAGCTGCTAGTCTTCAGAAGAAATTAAATCACAGCACACTGATCGACATCTTCTTCTCATGCCACAGGTTCACGAGCTCCATCGCCTATACAGGATTCAGAAGCTTCTGATGCGAGACCTCAAACGGGAGCTCAAGAGCCAGAGGAACCTGTCCACCTCGCCGAACGGCAGCTGCACCGAGTACAACATAGGAGCTCTCGGCATGTGCGCCTATGAGCACCGCTACGCCGCTCGCGGCCGCGGCGGACACGTAGCAGCAGCGACGCCGACGCCGCGCACCGCTCTCAGCCTCGACGTCGTGGCGCCAGTCGTCGAGTACGTGCGGAGCGCGGAGGAGGAGGACGACGACGAGGCGGAGGAAACCGACGACGACGCGGAGCTGGAGCTCACGCTCGCTGTGGGCGGGGGCGGGGCCAAGAAGAGGTACGGCGAGTACCCGTCCGGTGGGGAGAGTCTCTCGTCGTCGTCCACGGAGTCCGACGTGCTCACCGTCTCCGGCCTTGAGTGGCGCCAGGCGCGCGGCACGCCGTATCACAAGAGGAGGCCGGCGACCGGGCTTGACGTGGTGCAGATGGAGGACGGCGTCGGGGTGCAGCCGCCGCCGCCGCTGCTGTTCCACTGGCTCAGCCTCAAGATGGCATGACGCCATGAGAGGAAGCAAGAGCACGTCGCATGTGTTAGTTTCTGCTTGTAGTGTCAGGGTGTTGACTTGCTACTGTTCTTCAGTTGAATGCTTCTGTGTGTTCAGGTTTAGTGATGGATCAAGTTTAGAAATCAATAATTGACTAGTTGTTCAGGAGAATATGTAGGAGAGTCTTCCAAAGCATAAGGAGAATGTGGGGGCTTTTCAGACGGAGCTGTGTGTGCTACCTTTCTGCCTACAGCAATCTGCGAGCTTCTACTCTCATCGACGGCCGTGAATCCGTAATACTGCGAGAGTTCAGTAGAAAAGGAAAAACGAACTTCTGACAATTTTTACAGATCATCAAGTAAGCTAAAGAGATAAATACATCGTAGGTTAACTTTTTAAATGTCATTAAGATCCATAAACTTTGAAACTGCAAATTTGAGTTCATAAACTTTTAAAGTAGTTCATCATAGGTCCGTACTCCTTCGTTTGTGAAATATATCCGACGTGACAATCCATATCATCAACTAGCATCGTGCGTTGGTCACGTGAGCTATACTGACGTGATGACCAAGTAGGCATCGTTTTTTTTGCCAATACCCCCTTTAGTTTCCTCTCCCTCCATCTTCCTTCTTCCTCACCCACTCTCCCCCGTTTTGGACATCACTGCTGCCGCCACACCTCCCTTACATCGATGACAACAACTAAAGAATCCAACTCTTGCGCTGCAGGTGGGTTTCTACTAATTAGGTACCTAGGCTGCATGAACGTACCAAAGCGGAGGAGCTACATTCACGATTTGTTTCAATATGTGTTGCACCACCTACCACTTCTTGTAATTCGTGCGTCTAATCAATGGAAACACTACCAAAACTACCGCTATAGAGCGGAGGAGATGGATTATTGAGCTATTGATGTTGATTTGAGGGAGTGTGGTAATAGCGATGACGTCCCGAATGAGAGAGAGAGAGAGAGAGAGTGGGGAAGAAGGAATAGAGGGGGTAAGGTGGGAAGGAGAGGGAACCATAGGGGGTATCGGCCTAAAAACACTCCCAACTTGTTCCTCGGATGCACCTCACATGACCCACATCCCACGCTACATGGACTGCCACGTCAATAACTTTAAAATTTATGGACCCAAATATACAGTTTTAGAGTTGATGGATCTAAATAACACAGCCCAAAAAGTTAATGGACCTATGATATATTTATCTCTAAACTGAACGAATAAACGAAAAAACCTTAGCAAATTTTCAAGGTGCTTTGAATTGAATGTTTGATACCCCGATCCTTGAAAATCTTTGCCACTTACCGACGAAAGCATGTTAGGGCACCTGTACACCTGCAACAATAAGAGCTAGTCACTAGCTCTAAGAACCTCTTCAATGATGTTAACTTTTAACAATAGCTCATAACAAAACTAAGCCCACATTGACAAACCTTATATGATCTTGAAATGTGTGAATGACTAGCTCTTGATCAAGAGTTGGTTTTTCTCTCTCTCTTCTATTAAAATATGAAATAAAATGCTTAGATCTAGCTCACAAGTCATTGTTGGAGCTGTCCTTAAAACACTAGTTTGTTTCAAAATATTATAAGTTGTTTTAACTTCATCCTAAGTCAATTTTTTTACTTAAGTTTATATATAGAAAATATATTAACACCTATAGTATCAAGTAAATGCAGTGTCAATTCGTGGTAGATTTAATAAAACTAATTTGATGTCGTAGATACTCGTGTAAATTTTAATTTTGGTTAAAAGTCGTGGAATGTTGATTTGAAATAAAAATTAAATCACTTACATTTTAAACCATAGGTATTGGCTTGTGCAAACTCTTTTACTCGGTGGTGTTCGAGCTCGTCTTCTTCTTCTTCTTTTTTTGAAGCACGAGCTCGTCTTCTTTTAGACGTGTTTAGCAGGAACAGGAATTCAGATTCAAGAAGAAAATGGCTACGACCTCAAGTCGAGGCCTGAAAATCAATACTGATGGAGCTTCCAGGGAAGCGGATAAGAATGGAGGATGGGGATATGTCATCAGGGATGATGGAGGCCGGGTGATCCAATCAGGTTCAGGAAGACTACGCTATGCTTTTAGCCCTTTGCATATGGACCTTGCTTGTGTAGGAGTGAAAGGGGCAATGGGTTTGGGCATCAGAGACATGTCCTTGACCTTGCAGTCCAAGTGGTGGAAGCTCTCCTCGGTGATGATTTTCAGATTATCGATTCTTGGTGGTGTAGTGCATGAGTTAACTGAAAACTTCTTCTTACCTCAGATTAAGTTTGTATCACGTGAATGTAATCGGGTAGCGCACGAATTAGCCTCGATTGGGAGTTTGGGTACTGAAGGCCGGAGTGCCAGAATGTACGGTGACTTTAGTGTCCAGCGATTTAGCTGGTTCGGTTGTTTAATGGAATCATGCATTCCTCTCAATAAAAAGAAGGACGAAACATTTCAAATTACAAATCTAGATGTTTAAATGGACCGCCCGGACGTCCGGCAGCACGACCCTGCAACTGCAATCAACGGGGCAGCATGCACCTGGATGAAAGCGTCTCTTCCGAGGGAAAGGAGCGGGCCCACGTCAGCGAACGATCCACCTGTAGGTTGTGTTTAGTTCTAAATTTTGGAGCGTCAAAATTTACTGTAGCATTTCGTTTGTATTTGATAATAATTGTTCAATCATTAACTAATTAGGCTCAAAACATTCGTCTCGCAAAGTACAACCAAACTGTACAATTGGTTTTTAATTTTATCCACATTTAGTACTCCATACATGTATCGTAAATTTAATGTAACGGAAATTTTTTTTTACATAGTGCACTTTTTAAGTGATCTAAACACAACCATAGCGACGAAAAGCCAGCAGATTCCAGCGCCCGCCCGCCCGTCCGTCCCAGTCCACCGGTACGGTATCCAAACGCAGCCACGCAAATCGCTAATTAAACAAAGCCCGACAAGAGATTCGTCTCCACCTCCTCCCTCGTCTCCCTCCCCACTTCCGCCCGCCGAAACCCTAGCCCGCCCCGCCCCGCCTCGCCGCCGGCGATGGGCGCTGCATGATCGGTGCGCCCCCTTGGAACCGCCTGCCTACCGGCATCGCCAAGCCCGCCGCCGCGGCTGCCGTCGTCGTAGCGGCGCTCGCGTCCTCCTTCCTCGCCCTCCCGCGTCCACGCGCCGCCGCCCCGCCCCCCGCGGGATCCGGGCCCCTCATGTCGAAGGCGAGGGTCTACACCGACGTCAACGTCCTGCGCCCCAAGGAGTACTGGGACTACGAGGCGCTCACCGTCCAATGGGGGTAAGCGCTTACGTCACGTCACATTCTGACACCACTTGGCGCAGTTTGCACGTTCGAGTTTAAGCTTTTCGGTTGATTGTGCGGGGGATTAGGTGAGATCGTTAGTATTGGCTCGCCTGCTTGGCTGCTTTTGGATCATCTGGCTAGATGGCCTGGGTGAGCAGCATAATCTTTTTATCTGGGTACAGTTAGGGCTGTATGAATGTTTTGTTAGGAGCATAAGATCCTAATATTGATGCAATATCACTATAGTGTCCATATTTTGAAAACTGAAGTGACTTGCTTCTTATGTAGCTGCAACATAACCCAGATTTTTTCAGTGTCGACCGTGTACTGGTGGCATGGTGTCTATCTCTATCAGGACAATTTAATTCTTTCGCTATTTTGCCTGGTTGGTTAAGGTGCATGTTCCTTTTAGCCTTTGTTATGATTTGGTTAAATAGTTCCTTGTGTTTCGAGGTTGCAATTATTGTGTATTGACCTGTAAAAAGCGTATTAAATGTAATTGCCCATTTGTTGATTCTCGGTGGTAGGACTGGGTTTAAACCTTTTTCTTTTTAGAATTAAGGCACAGCTGAACTTTTCACCAAATTGAGAGTATGAGGCATGTGGATCACCAAGCATGCTAATTCCAGTAACTAAATGTTTGGGGATGTCACAAATTTATGCTGTAACACCTTAAGCCACTACCAAAAACATGTAGCTCATTGTCCCATTCCTGCTGGAAATCATCTACACCATGGCATTGAGTAGGTGAGATCTGAGACTTAGTGGAATGCACTTTTCTGTTTAGTGACACCGAGGAAGTGAACTGTTTTTCTCTTGGGCAGAACTTTGTTTGAGTATGTAATGAGTTACAGTTCTTGCAAATGGTTTTCCTTTGGGTTTCATCTCTAGCCTACCCCAACTTGCTTGGGACAAAAGGCTACGTTGTTGTTGTTGTTGTTGTTGTTGTTGTGAAGTATTAGTGTCTTGATAAAAAAAAAAAAACTGAAAGAGGTGGCTACCTATTTGCTGTCTTCTTTCTTATGATACTTGTGGAGAACTATAGAAAAAACGAAAAACTTTTATTTCAGCAATTTTAGTTTAGAATGCAGGTCTTACCCATGGAACTTGCACGGACAGTACAGATTCAATTTCTATTTCCAGAGCATCTGTTAGCATATTACAAATTCTGTATATCTTTCGAAGTAATGTTTCCCTAACCGTTGTGTATCTCTTTGACCAGTGAGCAGGATGACTATGAAGTTGTCAGGAAAGTTGGAAGAGGTAAATATAGTGAGGTCTTTGAAGGCATCAATGTTAACAATAATGAGAAATGCATCATTAAGATCCTTAAGCCTGTCAAGAAAAAGAAGGTACTTAAAGGAATATTCTGGCTGTTCTTTGCAACAGTTCTCCTTGCACATTCTCTTTTCTAGTGAACTCACAGTTTTGGTGATAGGTGTTGAGTGCCAATGGGTTACTGCTTATAAAAATAGTCATTTCCATGGTGGGTCTCTTAACACCCTTCATATGTTTTGGCAGATCAAAAGGGAGATCAAAATACTTCAGAATCTCTGTGGAGGTCCAAACATTGTGAAGTTGCTTGATATTGTCAGAGATCAGCATTCAAAAACTCCCAGTTTGATATTTGAATTCGTCAACAACACTGACTTCAAAGTTTTGTACCCCACATTGACGGATTATGACATCCGCTACTACATATATGAGCTACTCAAGGTAACGGTTGACATCTGAATTATTTGTCACATTGTCTTTTAGACATTACATTATTTTTCTTATGGAAATAGTTTCAAGTAGTTTCTTTCTTATTTGGTTAAGCTCCACTAGACACAGTCTTCATGTAGTATACCTAGTTTGAATCAATCTGATCGCTTGAAATTCTTCCTGTCCCATGTCTGATCTTTGCCCATGAATGTTCCACAGTTACACACTTGCATGTGTTGTATGTCCCAGGATTTCTGAAAACACCATCTTATGGAGTTGTAAATTTGTTGCAATGCTGTTGCCAATATATCGTTGATAAGCACGAATTTAATGTTTAAGAATCTGAGTATCTGATTCAGTATTTCGTGTTTCTACTGTTTTTTCTTCTGAAAAATAGTTTTTTAAAACATACTCACACTTTTGTGTTTTGAAGATCTTTATTTTGAGTATGAAGTGAGAACACTATTGTATATGTAGCTCTCCTGCATGTTTCAGAAAAATGGCCGTCTGTCCTTATTTCAACCTACTACTTGTTATGTGATAAGTATTTCTTTTAATTCCAGGCTCTAGATTACTGCCATTCTCAAGGTATCATGCATCGAGATGTCAAGCCCCATAATGTAATGATAGATCATGAGCTTCGGAAACTTCGCTTGATAGACTGGGGCTTAGCTGAGTTCTACCATCCAGGCAAGGAATATAATGTCCGTGTTGCATCGAGGTAGGTTGTGACATGACTGAACAGCTTGTTTACCTATGCAATATAATGTCCGTGTTGCATCGAGTTAGGTTGCGACATGACTGAACAGCTTGTTTACCTATGCTTTTCTTAATTGTACTTAGATTGAATCCCATCCTTCTAATCACTTACATTTTTGAAATATAACAAGTTAAGAGCAGATCTGGTTTAGTTCGCCTTTTTTTGGTTTGGATGTAGATCTGTTATTCTAGAGTCTAGAAGCAACATAGCAGAGAGACTCAATTGATTTGAGTTCACTTTGATGTGATTATAGTTCTGAAAGTCATGTAATACAGTTAATGAATCTTAAGAAACAAGCAAATCAAGTGAATGGTGTAAAAGCCCACTATAATTACTCTGTATACTTCTATGCTAGCATGCTGTCCTTATGCGCTGCAATTTATTTGTGTGAATTAACAAATCACATCTATTTGGTCCATGCTTTCTTTTTGACATCTGACCTGGGCATATTTTCCACTTTGATTCAGGTATTTCAAGGGACCTGAACTCCTTGTTGATTTACAAGACTATGATTATTCTTTGGACATGTGGAGTCTTGGTTGCATGTTTGCTGGAATGGTATGTACGACTGTAAATGCTGTCCTTATGTTAATACTATTGGACACAATCACACAATGGGCATTGACATTTTGTCAGTTGGTGGTTGGTAACTCATTTTTTTAATATGTTTGCTGACTGATGGCTGCAGATATTTCGCAAGGAACCATTTTTTTATGGCCATGACAACCATGACCAACTTGTGAAGATTGCAAAGGTAAGCGTTAGTTTGATTGTTCATTCCACATGTTTCTGGGATGAAGTAGATGTTTTGGTATGAACTTTAGTATGCAACTCGTGGTTTGACTGTTTGTTTAAAACTAAGGGTTCAGATTATGCATTTGTCTTGTCTGATGTTACACTCTGTTCTTTTGCTATTATAATTATCAACGGTTCCTTAGTAGTTGATGTTCTGTAAGAATTAAGAAAGTATGTCATCACTTTTGTAACCTGTAACTGCACCTGTCTTCAGTATGTTTGTAGGTTTATTATGTGCACCATATGTGATTTGTGTGATAAATTATCCATAACAAAGTTGGATAAAGCTTATCGAACAACCTGCCATCAGAGAAATGAGTTCAGTTAAAGGTCTGTAGCTGAGAAATGATACAGCACCAGATCAACTCTCACTCTGTCTCAACATGAAGCATGTATTGTTTGTTACAGCCAAGTCACATCTGCATGTTTACAGTTACAGCAAGTCAGTAACTGGTCTCTTGTTTCCTTTGGCCTTCGTAATATGATATGGAGTCTTTGCACCAGACCTTAATATTGCAAAGCTATAATGTTAATATATTGTATCTCATGCTTAATGCAGCACTCAGCATCTGCCTGAGCTCATAGATAGCAAGTCACCGATTTGTGTGTACTTAGACTACAAATAACTGAAAAATCCTCAGGAATCAGGAAGTTCTAAAGAGTTTGCTGTGCTTGTTTATTTGATGCTTATCTGATATGCAGCAATAAGCATGAGACTTAAACACAAGACAGCCTGGTGCAGTATCTAATTCTGTCACCCTCCCATTATTTTTCAGGTCCTTGGAACAGATGGGCTGAATGCTTATTTGAACAAGTATCACATTGAGCTGGACCCTCAACTTGAAGCTCTTGTTGGAAGGTAAATTTCCATTCTTTGAGATGTTGGATCCTTTTGTTTAGATGGATTATAACCCTTCCGTGAATATCATATGCAGACATAGTAGAAAACCCTGGGCGAAGTTCATCAATGCTGATAACCAACATCTAGTATCGCCTGAGGTTTGTTATTAGCGCTTGGTATTTCTGTTATTTCTACTGTAAATGGTTATTGCTCAGTATGATTCTGTGTATATTTATAGGCCATTGATTTTCTCGATAAGCTTCTGCGCTATGATCACCAAGATAGGCTTACTGCACGTGAAGCTATGGTAAGCCAGAAAGATAAGCTACCTTTGCAGATTACGATGTTGCTTATTTAGATCTGTCCTATCACACATTATCACACCCAGGTGCATTATGATTAACTAAATGTACTGTCATTTGGTAACTTGCAGTAATTTTACCTTGCAATCATATTTTATTGTTTTTTCAGCAAAATATTCTGTACTTTGACATTTTAATCCAATAATCTTGATGCCATTTATACAAAAATAGTGCTAGTAATATTTTGTACCACATCAATTTGCATGCATGTTATATTTGATGCTGTCTCATCCAGCTTTCAATGAAAAATTTCATATCGTCAAGTTTGAAAAGAATAAGGTTTCTTATAAATGATACTCTACCTCTGTCCTGAAAAGAATGCAACTATGGGTTGCGTGTGATGAAAAGTGGTTCACGTTTGACTAAGTTTTTAGTGAATAATATTTACAGTTATGTCTTCAAATTAATTTATTATGAAAATACATTTCGGAATTAATCTGATGGTATTTATTTGGTATCATAAATATGGATACTTTTTTATTTATAATTTATAATTGGTCAAACTTAAGGTACTAAAATGTGACACTGCTAGAATTGCATTCTTTTGGGGACGGAGGTAGTACTTGGATTTGTTTGTTGCATTAATGGCTCGACACATGAATAAATGTAGGCACATCCTTACTTCCTCCAAGTCCGAGCTGTGGAGAACAGTAGGTCGAGACCACAATAATCATGGTCTACACCCTCGTAATGGAGTTGTTCAGCAAGAGCAGGAATCTGGGCCATGACTCCATGGCAGTGAATCAAATAGTAAGAGTCGCATCATGTGGGCAACCATGGCATATCTTATTATTGTCTTTAATCTTGGGACTGTAGCGTTAAACCTGCAGGTTGTGCTTGAATGCGATGAGATTCATATAATCTCCTGTGATGGGATATGGAATTGTATGTGATCTTTAGACAAAGTGAAGAGTACAATACAACCCTAAGCATACTGCTTATTTATGGTGTGCTATTATGTATGTATGATTCGTATTTATATTTCGGGTGATGGTCATTTCGATGAAATACTTTTGTGGATCTCACTGATGAAAATATGAGTTGCATCGAATCGGTTGAGCTCTCAACATTTTATATATAGAGAAGTAAGGGCACCGTTGGTCCTTGACTTGTTTAGGCGGTGTCATTAGTTTCCATATCTTGGACGAGCAAAGGCGGTGTCATCAACGCGAGCAAAGCACGATTTTTTAGTTGGGTATATCTTGTATTCTTGTATAACCTAACACTGATAGATACTCCCCGTCCCAGGGACAAAGTGTCATTATGGTAATTGTGTTGGTCAATGGTCAAAGTTTTTAAGATCGGCAATGCTAGCGCCCGTGGCTGTAGTCCATTTTTGTGTGTCCGTGCGTGGGCCTGCAGCATCCGGACGTCGCTTGTCCGCACCTGTCTCGTGCACCCTAGGGGCCCTACCGGGACTGCTTGTGTCTCCCCTCCCACTTCATCCTATATGAAACACTTGATTTAATTTTAAAACATTTAAATGTAACAATTGCAACATATAAAAAAAAAGATAGATAAAACACTTGAAAGCTCTATGTTTGGTGTTAGTAATTAGTGACAATGTTTAAGTACTAATCCTATGTCTAAGTTGTATATAGCATATGAGGATTAGTATATTTCATGATTAGTGGCAAGATAGACATGGTGATCATGATGGCCACACTTGGATTTGGACGCAACCCTACGTGATCAAGGCAAAGGTATATGCTTAAGGGTTATGTTTTAGTAACCAAGACACCTAATGGGTGTGGTTACATTATAGGATAGATAGCCGTACTATAAAGAGGGGAATGACGCGGCTATTGAACTCCTAAGTGCCTCTAGGTGTGCATTTCATAATCATATGCATTTAGATAGAACTAATAACGCCTCGAAAAATGATTGTAAAAACGCTAACACACTCGCACATGACGTGATCACTTGGTGGTGTTAGCACATTTGCGATTGTGTTGGAATTTGAGCGGTAGAGAGGGTTTGGGGTCCTCTCCCTCCCGCCGAGCTTGCGATGCGGGATTCAGGCGTTTTCGAGGAGTTGAAACGACTTTTTTCACTACGCCGGAAGTCAGAGAAGAAACGGAGGCAAACGGAGGTCACAGAGGTGACCGGACGCTGGACCGGACGCGGTCTATGTTTGATCGGACGCGTTCGGTCAGTGTTCAGCGTCTGCGCGTGTCTCAGCCTTTTGATCGGACGCGCAGCGCGTCCGGTCACAGTCGACCGGACGCGTCCGGTCGTTGAGGGAGCTTACTGGACTCCAACCAGATGCTGGCACTGTGGCGTCCAGTCAGTTCTGCAGCGCATCCGGTCGCTGTTTCGTTGTGCGCTGCTCAGGCTTGACCAGCGCGTCCGGTCCGTTACGGGACCAGCGCGTCCGGTCATACTTCGCGCTTCCGGTCCGCACGACGAGCGCGTCTGGTCGGTGGTTCGCGTGTGTAGGCGCTGCGTGATCGGCGCGTCCGGTCAATTCGACCAGCGCGTCCGGTCAGCACGACTGCAGCTGTTTCAAGTTACTAACGGCTATATTCGAAGGGGTACGTCTATAAATACTCGTTGACCGGCTCAAAGCTCTCTCTCTTGCACTCTTTGACATACTTATGAGCACTTTGAGCTAAGCAACTCCTCTCCACTCATCTCTCTTGCTTCTTTGCATATTCGAAGCGAGATTGAGTGATCCAAGTGCATTTGCATTGTGAAATTGCATCTAGTTGCCACTTGGTGGTTGATTTGCTGCGGGATTCTTGTTTCTCTCGGTGGTTGCCGCCACCTAGACGGCTTGGAGCAGTTTGGAGGCGTTGACAAGAGTTGGTGATTGTTCTTGGCCACCTCCGGTGATTGTGAGGGGTTTGTGCCTACCTCGGCGAAGCGCTAAAGGCAATATTAATGGATTGCTCGTGTCATTTGCAACCTTTTGCCATTTGGTAGGTTCTTATGACGTCTTTTGAGAGGCTCGTGTGTGACCGGTTAGCCACCGAACCACGTGGTGAAGAGGGATACAACGGGGACTAGCATGCCGGCAAGCACGTGAACCTCGGGATAAATATTGTGTCATCACTTTCATATTGTGATTGATTGATCCCGGTGTTCGGTTATCTTGGTATTTATTGTTGATCATATTGGTTGGCTTAATACTTCGCCCTTCGGTGAAACTCTCCTAACTCAACTCCGCATTACCTTCTTAGTTATCTTTGCTAGCTAGAATAGCTCTTTTGTGTAGCTTGCTAGTTGTAGTTGTAGTTTCCTTCTCAGTTTGACTTATGCGGTTGAGTGCAAATATACTAGAATTGTGAATTAGATAGGTGGCTTGCAAACACTCTGTAGGCTAAGCAAAACTCGCATTTCGTTATTTGTTATATTGATAAGCTTGTTTAGCTTGTCTTTGTAGAAATTTCTAAAAGGCTATTCACCCCCCTCTAGCCATCAAGAACTTTCAACACTTAAAACATATATCTGAAGCATTTGCAAAAATACTTATGCGACATCAAGATAAAACGCTTGCAACATATATGTGAAACATATGCAACATTTAAATAAACACACTTATAACGTCTAAAAAATAAATGAAACATTGGGGACAGATGCTTACGACATATGCAACATCCCCATCTAGTTTTGCTATATATGTATGAAACAATTGCAACATATACCTCTTAAACATCTGAAACATTTGAAATGTGCACTTGCAACATGCATCCTATACTGGTGTGACATCCTCCGCCGTCTGCATTGGGGCGCCACAACCGTAACAGGAAGCGAGGCTGGAGGGCTTCCGCGCTAAGGCCCGATGCTCGTCCTTGTGCTGGTAGCGGCTGTCGGCGGCGTCGGACGAGGCGGGCAGAGTAGGAGTAGTGGTAGGTGGAGCGAGGCGGGCGCACAGAGTAGCATGGAGCAGGTGCAGGAGCAGTGATGATGAAGCAGCGTGGAGTAGGTGCAGGAGCAGCGACGACGGAGTACGAGCAGGCAGGGTGGGCGGCAGGAGCAGGTGTAGGTGCAGCGATGGCGGAGCAGGAGCAGGCGGCACCAGAAGGGACACGGGGCACGGAGTAGAGCAGGATGGGGCCGATGTGACGCAACCACGCTGGAGAAGGCCGCGGCGAGTGGACCCTGCGATGGAGGCTCCCTCGGCGGTCGCATGCGTGTAGCACGATGGAGGAGCTCTCAGTGGTCGTATGCGTGCGGCGGTGGGGAAAGGAAATGTCGCTGGCCTTTTTTTCTTTTTGGAGAAACCGTGCTAAAGGTGGAGCAGAGCAGACCTATTGGGCTAGATCGCTGCACAAGCCTGGGAACAAGGTGTCCGGGCGGATGCGCTTGGACGGACGTCCTCACCAGAGCATTAACGTTTTAAGATTGATTAAATTTGTAAATTAGAAATATTTATATCTCGAAATGAATTCATTATAAAAATGGATTTAATGGTTTATCTAATTATACTAATTATGTACTGTAAATATTAATATTTTCTGTATATATTTAGTCAAAGTTGAATACAATTGACTTGTTAGGAATTGAGAACGACAGTTTAAAAGGAACGGAGGGTTACATGAGTATATCATATACCATTGTTGCCACGTGTATGCTAAGTAAACATATCACCACTGATTAGAGGTTTGAACATTGAGAGAACCACTCATTATATAAGCAAATTAATAGTTAGGAAACTTAAATAACAACTAGAGGTTTGATTCTTGACTGATTATATATGCAAATAATAGTTCGGGAACTTAAATAACACAAGAGGTTTGAATCTCGGGTGACCATCCATATATGCAAACCACTTGCGCACTCATTATTACTATATATGCAAATTAATAGCTCGGTGATTTAAATTACACTAGAGGTTTGAATTCCAAATGATTATATATGTATAGTTCGGGAACCTAAATAACACTAGAGAGGTTTGAATTTGAGTGAACCAGCTAGTAAGTTTGTGAACCATCCATGTAGCGCTTCAACGTCGTAAGTCTCATTATTTTCACTTTCCAACCGCAATGCAAACGAATGTTCCTACTGTTTATGTGCCGAGGGAACGGCATGGCAATACAGCACCAACTCGGAAAAGGAAAGACATCATGGAATGCCACTTGCCCACTTGTAAGTTGTACGGCTATATATTGACACGATGCAAATAGATTTGGTTACACTTTCCTTCCGTCGGTTCAACTGTCCACGGTAATTGAACAAATACTAAAGTATATGGTCAGTATAGGTGCGCTTGATCTATTTTGGAGGGGCACATGATCCCTGAGCCTTTCGATTTCTACACTATATTGTCTCTGATCCATTTTGTGGCCACCCATTTCTCGCCCTTGATGACGGGGCAGCTACCATGAAGTGAAGTCTGCGACAGCATGTGCAAACGCAAGTTAGCAGCAATCCAATGTCCAGACTTGTCATTTGTAACTCTAAATTGATTTCCATCGCACACAAAATCTAACGTCTACCTCGCAAATAAAAGAATTTACTACCTCCGTTCACAAATATAAAAATACAGGTGCATAGTGAGAATACCTTATATTTGTGGACAGATGTAATATATATTAGACTGAAAGAACGAACGTGAGTTCTACTTCGTGTACAACTTAGAGAACGGGAAACACAAGTACAGGGCCACTTTGATAGGCCAGCACGTACCCGGTCAATGGTTCCATTTACCATAAGGGAGTAAAACAAGAGTCCATCACCCTTCCTTGGTTTTACCTTTAGGCCAATGCACTTTTCATAGTCATAGCCTATATCCATATTCTCACTATTCTGTAAATCAGCACAGTACTCATTACAATCTGCTATAAAAAAAATACATATACAAATTTTCTTGCACTCACCTCGTATGGGAACATAGTTTCTCCCCCTTCTTCAACATCCGTGAGATAAAGCAAGAAAGACGCCACCTGGGAAATTGCATTTCAATAGCTCGTTAGTTACACAGTTTAATTGAATAATTTCAAGACAAAAGTAAACACAAAACCAAGGTATAAACTAAAGTACTAAATGTTTGTTATATCAGATGTAGGATTCCATGGAGGAAAATGTTACTGATAACTAGCATTTTCTACTGCATTTGTTCTTGAAAGAGTCAAAGTAATTCAGTTCGCACATCACAACAAATGCTGAAGTTAGCCTGGAGCAAGCAAATTGCCACATACCCTTTGACTTTTTTGTGGACCATACTGGACTGGGTCAAATGCGTCATAATGTGAAGCATACCTTTGTCCAATATTATACCGCAGGACATTAAATGGCTGCAACATACAGTAAAAGCAAATAGTTAATCAATGAAACGTTATAAATGCTCATTTTTTAATGCCCTTTTCTAATAGATTCTAAATGATCACCAACATTGTCCTTTTCAATGGGGGTGCTCAAAATTTGCACAAAGGAATGTATCATCCATATATCAATATGATCTTCATTCCATGTAAGGGGCAAGTACATGTGTAGCAATAGAAAGATTAAGTTACTGCAAAGATTATATCTAAAACCACAGACACTATAGAAACTTCCTGTTAGATCCTAATGAACAATAAGATTACTTTCAAAGCTATATTTGCATTTGTGGAAGATAATACTACCATATTTTTATTAAGCGACACTCCATATGCCAGTACCAAATCAGGAAACTACCAAAGCTGCAAAACTTATACTTCAAGTGAAATCCAGTATGCCATGGAAGGATTGAATGAACTTTTCTTTAGCAGCCAATGCATGACAGATTGATAGCACTTAGCAGAAATGATAAATTAACATGGATTATAACTTCTGCTTTTAGGTTTGGAACTATATTTTTTAATAATTATTTTTATCCCTGTAGATCACTACATCCCTTGTTATTTTTTTACTATAACTATGGAGTTGGTTTGTTCCCCAGTGTGCTGGTTCTCATCGCAAAAAAAAAATTGTTCAAGAAAAGGGGACAGGAAAAGAGAGAGAAAGAGGCACATGTAGATTCCTACAGCTAATCAATTCTCTGACCAAACTTGGAATAATTAAACCACAAAATATGGTATACAAGTGCAAATATTATGTAGTACCTCCCCATGATTCCGGGGTAACATGGTAGCCCTTGCAATCTTCTTCTCGATTTCTGCAAGGGTTCTAGTTGGGTCTTCATTAGCACTGAGGAATGTTCCCGAACTGTTTGGCATAAGGATCCATCAGTTCAATGAGGCACAGATAATGCCACAAGCTAGTTATTTTCATGATTGTGTGTGGACGACAAATTGGGTATAAAAATGTCTGAAAATATAGTTCATGAAAACTCTAAAGATCAAGAATACTAATAATCCAACACATGCTCCTAAAAATAGGCAGTTCTGAGATGGCATTGCTCATTGCAGCATAAGTACAATCCACAGAAAAAGCTACTGCAAAATCTCTCCACATTAATAAATGTGGACTGATTTGTCAGCCTATTTGGTTATTCCTTTACCGCACTTACTCTTGGACTTTAAGATTACCTTGTCCTGATTCCTTTTGTACTCTCCGCGGTTTCTCCTTTCCTCAGGGCTAATGTTGATGGCTTCAGTCTCTCCTTTGCAGTTTTTACTATATTTTCACACTGTTCTGATGTCGCAAATTGTGGAAAGTACAAAGCACGAGGCTGCCAGCTCAAAATCTGCTCAAGAGTTCAGAATACATTATTAAAACAGCACAGGTGGATTTCAGGAACATAATGACAAATGGAAAAAAAAACCCAGCAATTTCTAGTGAAGCTGAGGTCATGGTGTATTATGTAACAGAAGAAGAAGAAATACAATTAAAGATATTACTGAATTCTTACCTTGCAAACAAGTAATGTCAGCCTGCCAGGATATAGGATGCACAGCCATAAGCTAAATGTCAGAAGTCAGAAGTGTATCTCACGGTGAGAAATCTAGGGTGTATAAATTGTTCGCACGATATCAAATCAACCCATTCAATACCTAAAAAAGTATGCTCAATGTAGCCGATACTCTGCAGAATTGTTCGATGCATAAACACAATAAAATCTAAATGTGCTGCATCCATTCATTGCAACAACTGTTCTTGAGTAATAGGAACCTACATTAGCCGCACGATGGCAGAAACAGAGATACAACTGCGATTGGTGAGGGTGCCACGAAAGTCCCACAACACCACACACCTCCTGCATTTTCCTCTTATGTTAGGAAGCCTGCTAAATTTGAAATGCCAATAAATGTTCCCAACACGCAAGACCACGAGACCACGAAAATTGCACGCACGAAACTGACCCCCAAACTCCGCCACAATAACATGCTAGTTATCAGGGCATCACAGCAAAACCGTTGCCCACAAGGTACAGTCAAAATTGGGAAAACATTACACTGCCAAGTTAGTTTCGCCCCAAAGTGGATCGCTGCATGATGTCATTCACATCAAATACCCAAAAGATGAATTCTACCAACCGAGGAATGTCACCACCAAAGTCAGTTCATTCATGAGCTAGCTTAGAATTAATTCACGAACACACGTGCCCGCACCAATGCTCATCACGCCGAATGTTTGACAAAACAATGGGCAAGCGAAGACGGGGCAACCGCCCCTCGCGGAGATGGAACCGGAACGAGACATCACCTGGTATGGGATTACGGACGGCGCAGCCTCGCCGGACTCGCCGTAAGGCATCTGAGGCCACGCCGCCTCCAGCAGCCGCTCCCTCGGCACCGGCATGTCCGCCTCCTCCGGATCCTGTACCGCGCCACCCGCCGCACCGCAGCCAGCCCACCCAGATCAGGAGCGGCGCTACAAGGCAGCAACGAATCGGAACGTGGCGCGGGGCTCGCCGTCGCGTACCTGGGTGAAGAGCAGCGAGCCGAAGAAGCCGGCGAGGAAGAAGAGGGAGCAGGAGAGGAGCACCACGGGGAGCCGCAGTCGCGTTCGCATCAGACCCGCGCCGCCGGCACCTCCACCGGAGGCCCTGATGACGCCGCCTCCCTTCATTCCGCGCGCTGACGGAGACGATGACGATCCGGCGATGAGAGGAGAGGTTGCTCGCGTCGCGTCACGGGAGGAGGCGGGTCTTCTCTCTGAATGGAGCGAGTTTATTTGTGTGTCGTCAGGTGTCCGAGCACTGACGGGTGGGACCACGCAGTCAGTTATGGTGGGCCCAGGCACAATCGTCGACGGGAAGGGCACACAACACACAAGTCTACAACTGCTGCTGCGTCTCGTACTTGCTTCACAGTTGAGAGTGGAATAAGTTATCCTCTTTTTGCTCGAAATGGAATAGGAGGAAAAAAAATATAAGAGCTAAATCCTTAGAGCCGTTGGTCTAAGAAATATAGCCCATCACCTTCCTATCCTTCACTTTTTTTTATTTGTGATGAAATGTAATAGATTAATCTACCACCATCTCAGCCCTTATAAGTAATAATAATCATCAAAATTAATAAAGTAGGATGAACTCAAGACGAACCACCTCGTTTATTACGTGGAGATAAATTCAACATCAATGGGAACGCAAGTGCAACAGCAAGCGACTTACCGGCATTTACACTGGAGTGCTACAGCAAGCTACTTATCAACATCAATGGGAACGTAAGTGCAACAGCAGTCATGTGCGGAGAGACAGATTACCATTTGGAATCCGACATGTGTCCGAGGTAATTCAGCTGATTTTCTGAGGACTGAGGACACACCAAATGCCACTTGAAATTGGTATCCGACATTGGTATGTCCTCACTCCATCCCAAATACAAGATATTCCAAAAATCTTGGAGAGTCAAATGATCTTAAGTTTGACCAAATTTATATGATAAGATAATAATATTTATGACACCAATTAAGTATCATTAGATTCTTCATTAATTATATTTTCATAGTATACCTATTTGATGTTATAAATTTTTGTAATTTTCTCTATAATTTTGATCAAACTTAAGATGCTTTGACTCTCCAAGATTCTTGGAATGCCTTATAATTTGGAATGGAGGGATTACTATATAGGTAACTTAGTACCATCAAAACTAGCTCATATTACATAGACAACCAGGCCCAATTACTGCAGTGCTACTGAACAAATTTAAGATCAACTGACAATGTATGGTTAGCAAGACTGATAACTAGATCATAACCAGAAGGTTTCAGTTGTTCAAATGCTTACAAAGGAAATGCTTCAACTACATCAATTGGATCTTTATAAAATAAATAGTTTCTTGTTTCACTATTGTCTTTTCCATCCCTCCTGTATTTTTGTCACGTCCATTACTCAATTCTCAGATCGGATTCCTCGAAGCAGTACTAAAAGCCTCACATGTTCTTGTTTCCCAAAGCCATAGCTAACACATTGTTGGAGGTACAGCGCAGCTTCAGGTGGTAACAGATCAAACAGACCTGTAGTTGCAGACTTGCAGCCAAGACATGCAGATAGTTAAAATTAAGAGTGCAAGATTTACATCGACCGGCCGCGGCTGCTGCTGCTGGCTTTTTCTACTCCTCGCTTCCTGCCGCTGGTTGCTTTACTGTTGCCTGCCGCTGCAGTCAGCTTAACGAACAGGCCCGAGTCACCACAAACAAGCATCGGTAGGCAACTCATAAAAAAAAGGCACGTGCATATCAATAATCAATCTATCTGCAGGATAGTTCCAAACTAGACCTTTCTGAGATGAGACACAGCTGCAGGTACAGAATGACTTACTTTTCAAAATAGACAAAGCCCTGTTAAGTCATTCGTGTAAAGGGATAACAACCACCTCTCAAAGAAGTATCAGATAACATGAAAGTAGTCCTGAACTTGAACTGCACACTACCTGAAAACCGGGATGCCAACTTGGCAACAACATGTCCTATAAGCCCAAATTTAGCAGGTGTAACCTCCTTATTGATCCAATGTAAAATCAATATGAACTGGTTCTTCGGACACTCGCTTAGGCTGCACATTGCAACAGACTTTTAGATGACAGAGAACAGTTGTTGTTCGGTATGGTTTGGAATTGAATTATTAAATTCTGATAAACATATACCAGATGCCCAAAATGGTGGATACCACCATCTATGTGTAAGTTACATGCCACTGTTAGCTAAGAAATATGCATAAACTGAAATATGTCCTTACCAACAGTGTCAGATAATTTATCGCACGCTATGCAAATCCTGCTATCATGCTCTATATCAAACAGACAGAACAATCAAGAGTCTCAGAAAGATGTCCTTTTCAGCTATCATATCAAGAAAGAACATTATCTTCTAACTATACAGTGGCATACTGAAAAACAGCTACTCAACCGAACCAGCAAGGGGTGTCAGGTACTCAGCAAGGCGTGACACCACAGGTTCAGTCTAATTGTTAAAGCAAGATAATGAATTCCCCAAACAATTATTGTCATGGTGTCCTCATGTCAATCCCCTTCTCCCCATTAACAATTTTTTTGAACAGCTGACGAATATGAGATAATGACAATTGCAGCAAACTAGTCACGTTCCATTGTCTTCTTCCAGCATCTTCAAGATCCAAAGATCTGTAAGCCAGAGCAGCAAGATAAATTGCTGGATGCAATCTCCTGCAATTCCAAATTGAAGATCTGAGCTAACAAGTATTGGATCTTGTGCATATCAACCAAACTAGCCTATTTTAGTCAGTAAAACAATTGTGAAACTTACTTTTCAGAAGCCCTAAAAAAAACTTACGTTTCAGAATGTTCATTGAAACCATCCCACTGTCTTTGAGATGGAATTGTCCTCCCTTTCTTGTCTCTCCCAAATGTCTCGATATACCATCCACCAGTATCATGCATGTGACAACGAGGCTCAAAAAGCCAATACCTGCGAAAGAGGAGTTATATAAGAGGACTGGTTGCTGTTGCCTTCAACAATGATATTTGGCATGTCTTTCATCCTGAAATGAATTTGTATCAGATGCAATTTAGCATGCATTACTTGCTGGGTTACTTCAAGACTAGGGAAAACTAGGGGAGGGTGTTTTTCATGGTTCGGAATACTACTTCTGATTGATCTATTACTCAATTACACATAGTTTTTCAAATGACAAAGGCATCCTCTCTGGTCCTATAACAATGAAGTCTCGGATCATACGTCATTTTGCTCACTTGATAGAACGGTAGACTTAGAAAGGCCAAAGATTTACTTCCATGCAATCATATATGTTGCTGAACAAAACATGGTCTTCCAGGGCATCTATATTTCTGTTGCACATAAAAGTAATGTCGGGCAGCATTAGATCTTCCAAATTGTTTAACCTAAGGGTCTCAAATTTAAGGCTTGTGCTCACACCATTGCCTCATCAGCATTTCAATCATGTTTGGAATGACTAATTTGTGTGGTTCAATTGATACAGAAAAATGTATACATATCAGCATAGTAAAGTATGCATACCTGCTAGGTGGCAATCGAGCCCTACTACATCGACACTCACAGGGTGAAACTTTATCTCCAACCTGATACCAGTGCATGTGTTTAACCTGTGCAACATATGCATGCAGCCAACATTCAATACTATAGAAGCCCAAAGATTACTGTTGCACCATCATGTGGTCATATAACAAAACGCACCATTTATTTTGCATGAGTATTTGAATGATGTATGCATTCTAGAAAAAACAATGTGCATAGTATAGGAATGTTTTCATAGTTCATACCATCAATGTCCGGTGCTTCGTAATGACATGTGTCTTTATTCCGTGACCATCATAGACATAGCAAGATCCTTCCTCTCCAGTGGTGGCTAACCCAGTAATTGTGCCTAGGAGAAGATTCCCTTGCGTTAAATCAGATAGATCTGTGTTTGGAACAAGATACACATGAATGTGATCTTCCACATCTGATTTGTCAATGCAATCGCATTTGGGGCTCCTAGTCGCAGTAGCAACTAATTTCCCAAATATCCGCAACTCAATATCCTTGAAGGCATCTGATGAAGGAATATCATTTTCATGCCGCATCTCTTGCTTGTTCATATCAACAAAATTCATAGATATTGAATCCTTATTCACGTTTCTTGAAACTTTTGGAGTAAATTCAGAAGATCTACAGCCAGAGGGCGCCAGTTTTTCATGACAAACATCTGGAAGCTCTTTGACACTATCAGCTACACTAACAATACCAAATAGATCCCGGCCTGATACAAGGTGTAATAGCTCAGAGTTTTCATACACGGACCTCTCCTCAGCTTCAAAGCAATCAGGAAGCACATCCATGGAGTCAACATCAGGGCCATAGTATGCAGCATGGATTGCTGTGTACAGTTCGCTTTCGAGCCTATCAAAATAACCAGAGCCAGTGGCAACCCTCTTCTTGGTAACTATGTCATCAATGGTAAGCCTGTACCATTTCAGCCATTCAACGACATTGCTCTCTCGAGGTACCACAATGCCTGAGCCTGAACCACTTGGGTACACGAACTGAGATGGCCTGGGATGTTTCTGCACAACTCGCCTCTGCGATCGCAGGTAGCTATCGTAGTGAGCCCTTCTCTGTGAATCTGATAAAATCTGCAATACAAAAGCCTGCTAATTAGAGCTGGAGCAAATTTTGTTCGCCCAGATTTGTGAACATAACAAAATTCAATCGCATCCTCAATAATGAAAACTCAAACAATTATTCATCGCTTCACTCATAATCACTAATCAGTTATCAGTGGGTTCATAGTAAAATTAGAATGTCCATCATCGGAGAAAAAGCCTGTCTGCTTGGTTTAATTAGATACCTCGTAGGCGGCGAGGATCTGAAGGAACCGTCGGGAACCTGCAGCCGCGGCGACGTCTGGGTGGGTCTCTTTGGCTAGGCGATGGAAGGAGACCTTGATCTCGGCGCTGGAACTGGTCTCCCCAACCCCGAGGACCTCGTAGGCGCTCTTCCCCGCGAGCTCGTCGTCCGCCGGGGCGGATGTGCTCGCCGGCCGGCCGCGCCGCAGGAGAGGAGGAAGAGCCGCCTCGCCGCCGCCGATGCGCGGGAGGAGGAATCGCCGGAGCTCCACGGCGCGAAGCGCCATTGAGTTTGCTGCCGACTGCCGCCGCTGCTTCTGTAGTTCTGTGGAGTGGGCCAGAGTGACGTAGGTACTGATGCAACGGCCTTCCAATGCGGTGGTGGATGGAAGAGAGCGTGCGCCTGCGCGAGGGACTGAGGGAGGGAGCGATGACGTGGAGGCCTCAGAGAGATGCGCCTGGTTCCTTTACGCAGCTGTCTTCACGGACCGGCCCAACTTTATACTTGGGTCGCTAACGGGCCTAAAGGTTGATGTGTTATCTCCAGTTGGGCCAGTTTTTATATTTTTAAAAATGAGACTATGGAGGCTAAGCACCACAACAGTAAAAGTCACATAAAAAAAGCACCACAACAGTAAAGATCTATCCACCTAGGAGTACAAGGCAAAACATAGCTCCACTGCTACCGCGTGCGTGCTGCATGATCGAACATCATCATTTGTCCATTATGTACAACGATCATAAATTTCTTGTGTAAGCAATATCAATACGTGGAGGAGGTGTAATAGAATCATAGGAAAACAAATGTGCCAATTCTATAAAACTAAAATGAAGCCATCTTGCTGGCCACATGTCTGAGTCCGACACCTGAACCCTAGCAGAACACTAGGCTTGTGCGGGAACACACAGTTGTTTGTTGCGTCGCATGACATTACCCTTGTTCGATCGTAGTGTGATGGGCACGAGAACGATTGCCGAGGACTTTCTAACCTGCCCAAATTTATATATGGCCATGTTTAGTTCCCTAAATTCACCTCCAAATTCCACTATGCAAAAAGAAGATTTCTCATCACATCAAAATACCGGTACATGTACGGAGTACTAAATATAGATAAAATTAAAAACTAATTGCACAGTTTTATTATACTTTGCGAGACGAACATTTTGAGCTTAATTAATCAATGTTTGGACAATTATTATCAAATAAAAACAAAATTGCTACAGTGTCAAACAGTAATTCAGGGTACCCAATTTAGGGATCTAAACAAGGCCTATGTCGGAAATCTACTCCACCATGTTACACTTCATCAGTAGTACCTCACAAACTCGGAAAACTCGTTTCCCCTCATCGGCATACACGTACAGTAGTATTTTAGAACCCGCCTCAAAAGACATGTGAAGCCCTACCCATTAGCAGGCCTAGGTCGAAACCCGACGCAACGCACACTACGAATGCAGCTTGCAAGACACTCTTGCACCATGTCTTCACCATGGCCGTAGGAAAAAAAAGAATCTGTCTACTCGAGCGTTTTACCTGTGTGGACTGTGGAGCACTCAATTTTTTTCACTATTCTTCTTCCTCCTCCGACGCCCTGCCACCATCCACCGCCTGGCGGAGCTTCGACGAGACCTTATCGTGCGCACAATGGCCTCTTTCTCTCCCTTTCCCCCAGCCGTTGTCATGGCCATGAGCTCCCCCGCCTCGACCTGGCCTGGTCGCCTCCACCGCTGCCGAAATCTTAACATCGCCCTCCCCTGTTCCCACCACCTGGTCGCTTTGTCTCTCCCGATTTCCTCTTCTAAGGCCGTCCGATTTGGAGAAGGAGAGAGGGAGAGTCACTAGATTCAAAGAAGAAGAGGAGAGGAAGAGAAGATAGAAATTGAGTGTTGCAAGACATTGTTGGATAGCATTTCTCACGAAAAAAAAACTTCCACACGAGGCCACGTGCCTTCCACAAGACATCCTGTATTCCCGATGTGGATAGGAGTATACTGGGGCCTGTTTAGATCTCAAATTTTATCTCCAAATTTCACTATGCAAAAAGAAGATTCCCATCACATCAAAATATCGGCATATGCATGGAGTACTAAATGTAGATGAAATTAAAAACTAATTGCACAGTTTTGTTGTACTTTGCGAGACGAACATTTTGAGCCTAATTAGTCAAAGTTTGGACAATTTTTACCAAATACAAACGAATTACTACAGTGCACATTTAATGCGTACTGTGCAGATTTTGGCCCCCCGATCTAAACACGGCCCTGGTAGCCATGGGTAGCTTTGCGCACGGTACGAAAGCGCTCTGCAGTAGGTTCGCTGGAGCACGTGTGCGGCCCATGTCATCTGCAGCCGCGCAGAGAAAAGAGACCGGAAACGAGGAAATTAAAAAAATGCGAGCAACGCTTTGCTGCCGCCTACGGCTGCTGTTCTGTGCCGTGCCCACCATATCGTGTCCCTCGGTGCTCGAGCTGTGGCCGCCCGCGTGCCCACGGCTGCTCGCACTGCGCGTACCCGCATGCCCTCTCCCTCGTCAGAGTCCAGTCAGTCACGGGCACGCGGCTCTGAGAAGTGGCGGGCTCGCCCACTCCGATCTGACGCCCCAACAAAGCTGCCGCCCCAGGAAAGAGGACCGAAAGGGAGGTCGCCATCGCCACGGTCCCCGGCGTACGACGCCCGACAGCCGGCGCCAGTACTACCGATGCGGCAGTGCGTCCGTCCACCCGTGTTCACACGGCCAGACGCCCAGACGCCCACATCACACGGGTGGACGGTATTACTGCCGCCGACACGGGTGGCGTACGTCGGTACGAATGAATGAATACGTTGTCACTGCCGTGAAGCATTCCAGGCAGGAGACGGCCCGGGCCGGTGGGCTATCAGCAGGGGACGCCAGTGCAAGTGTGCAACTGGCAAAGCGGCAATGTTGCATGCCACCGGTGCAAAGTTGACGACCTGAACGCATTGGATCTCGTCTTAGGGGTATGCTTGGTTGGAGGGATACTATGAATAGAGATAGCCATACTCCCTCAGTCTCTTGAAAAAAGTCATTCTCATTTCCAAAAAGTTAACAATATTCAATTTTAACTAAATATATATAATAAAATATTAATATTAATGATACATAATTAGTATCATTGGATAGATCTTTGAATATACTTTCATAATAAACTTATTTGGATATACAAATGTTTCACATATTTTCTACAAATCTTGGTCAAAATTGAGAAAGTTTGACCAGCACGCATCCCATAGCAACTCTTTTAAAGGGACAGAGGGAGTACATAGACAAGTGGTGTTTGGTTCGATGGATTGGCTGGACATGGATATGCAATGCAGAGAATATTCCTGCTAGATGCTGGATACAGTTGCCACCAAAAAAAAATTGACGGATAAGTTTATCCATGTTTTCTAATCTTTGTCATCAGCAAACAAATAAAGGTTAATTAGTAATTATAATCACAAGATTAGTTTTGATAAGTGTTAATATGTTGATTAGCGCACATTTTGTGCGTCAATTAGGGTATTAGTGGTGCTAATTAACATATTTTATTTTTAATTATTGATTATCATGATAAAAATAGTGTTAGTGTATAATTAGTTGTTGTTACTTTAAATAATATATATAATTAGTTAATTATTCTCATCTCATTCGCTCTTATCCATCAATCAAACAGAATAATGGCTCGCCCTATCCATCTAACCAAACAAGCAACATAGATATCCATATCCCGAAATCTATGGGGTGATCATAACTCATCCACCCTTGTCTTCAAACAAAACGCACCCTTAGCCATCTGACTTCTCAGGCGATGAAGGTTACGAACTTAGGAGCACGATCGAAAAACAAGTCTGCATCAATGACTCAAAATAATTACATGATGGTACTATGGGTCTGTCTAAAGCCTAAAATTTAATAATCAAAATACGAGTAAGCCAAATTTTTAATAGTAAAGGTCCTATATAGATCTATCCAACTAACTATTAGTTGTGTTAGCTAGGAGAACTAGCTCATAATTAATTTATTATAGCTGGGTGGTAGTTAAAGTATTAACTTAACTTAGTTGAGGATCCAAATTTTTCGCAGCTAAGTTTTTGAAGAGATCCAAACAGGTCTAAGGTTTTAGCCGTTAACATTTTAGTAGCTACTAATTTGCTACTTAAGTTCACCAGTATATCACATTCAGGCGGTGTTTACTTCCTTCAAAATTCCAAAAATTTTACAAGATTCCCCGTCACATCAAATCTTTGGACGCATGTATGGAGTATTAAATGTAGGTAAAAAAATAACTAATTACACAGTTTATCTGTAAATGTCGAGACGAATCTTTTGAGCCTAGTTAGTCCATGATTGGATAAATTTTACCAAATAACAACGAAAAGTGCTACAGGAACTTTACACCACCTTTTACACCTAACTCTGGGCATAATTAACCGAAGACCGAAGACCGAACCGAAAAGACCGAGACCGAGACCGAGACCGAAAAGACCGAGACCGAAAAGTTCGGTCATGAGTTCGGTCCTGGCTCCCAACTAACCGAAGTAACCGATAGAAGTTCGGTCATATGTGTCGATTAACCGAAGTGACCGAACTGACCGTAGTTCTGTAGACTTCGTTCGTAATGTACTGATGAAAGCCCACTGAATTGAGGCTCAGTCCAATGTACTGATGTAACCCTAGGTATATAAGAGTAAGACTCCGAACTCTTCCAGTCTTCCTTCCTGTTATATTGTGTTGTTATTTTTTTTGCCTTCAAATAGCAAGCATGCTGTTGAAAATTACTATAGATTCTGCTATTGTTTGTGGCTGCTACTCAGGTCCGGTTAGTCCGATCGTGACCGAGACCGAACCGAACTAACCGAGACCGAACTTCCTCGGTCTTCGTTTTTTGCAAAGACCGATCGGTCCCAGGTTTCTGATGACCGAACTGACCGAATGACCGAGGAACCGAACCGATTGGTTCGGTCTGACCGAATGCCCAAGGTGATTTACACCATCTAAACACTACCTCAACTAGCCAAATTTTGGCAAACATTTTTGCCTAATTTGACAAGGCACACTTTGGGCCGGTTTAGTTCTCAGAAAATTTTGCAAAATTTTTCAGATTCCCCGTCACATCGAATCTTTAGACACATGCATGAAGCATTAAATATAGATAAAAAATAAAACTAATTACACAGTTTAGACGAAATGGACGAGACGAATCTTTTAAGCCTAATTAGATCATGATTGGACACTAATTATCAAATAACGACGAAACGTGCTACAGAGTAATTTTGTAAAAAAATTTTGCAACTGAACAAGCCTTTGGCTTCGGTAATAAACCAAGTATAAGCAATTTCGGCGGCAGATAATGGGCACAAAAGATTCGACGGCTTTCCCCGAACCCGCTGCTGCTGCAACGGTCGACGAGACGATTCTCGCTCCTCCGCGCCTGATGTGTTACGGCTACTTCGGGCCCACTCCACCGTAGCCCAATTGCCAGGCGGCCCACCCAACCAAGAGCCTCGGGCCTACGAGCCAGCCGCCTTTCTTTCTCCGTTCCACACCGCACCCGAAAATCGCCGGTTACTTCGGGCGAACCACGCACGTTCCAGGTGTGTGAACTTGTTCTAAAAAAAAGGTGTGTGTCTGAACTTGTTGTCAAAAAAAAAAAAAAGATGTGTGTGTGAAGTGTGAACCGTCACGCGGCGAAGCAAAGCACGACGCCTTTCGCTCCCTTTCGTCCAGGGCCGCTTTCGTCCGCGTCGATCTGGACGAGCACTTGGCCATGCAATCGTGGAACTCGCCGTCCGCTAGGCAACAATCGAACATGGGTTCGGCGAGAGAAATTGTTGTTTTCTAGCAGTAGCTCGCTTGCGGCCACGGCCAGCCAAGCCATGCCGTCATCCAAGCAGGTGACGATCCACTGTCTGGCTCGATGGTCACGGCAGGCAGGCACCGCCACCGCCACCTCCCACCATCATCGACGTCCGAGGTCCGACAGCGGCAGCATCATTACGAGACATCATCTTGTTTTATCTAATCTAAAGCTATCGTTATCTATCTGAAAAGCTTCAAAAAATAATTCTTTGTGCCTTTAGAGATACAGTAGGTAGCTTGGCCGTGACGGAGGTGAACATCGCGGTTGCGGACATCAGTTTCTACCTGGTCCTCAGGCTCATGGGCCGGGTCGCAGGGGAAGTTAACAACTGCGACACGATCGATGTGCAACCGCTCTTGACCAGTGAATACTTTCACGGATTGCGAGCAGCATCTTTGGCTCCTGGAACGGTCATGTGGTGGTGATGCAAAAAACCAAAAGTTAAAAGCCGCTAGCCATGTGCAGTGCGGCCCGGCCACTCTCCCTCTCTCTCTTCCCCATCCGTCTTCTCCCTCACCGTCACGCCTTCCCGTCCGATCGCTGCCGCTGTAGCATCGGTCCATCTGTTCCCTTTGTCCGGTTGCAATCATTCGAGACCCCGTTCTTGATTCTATAAATCCACTGTCCCGATCTACCTCAGTCTCACTTCCACTGCCAAGAATCGCCGCTCCGTTACCTTCACTCGCTCACTCACAATGCGGCGCCATGGCGAAGTATGCGTGATCTTTGCTGTGGCCGCCGCCGCCCTCTTGGCGGCGGCGGCGGTGGCCCCGGCCGCGGCTGGTCGTGAGGATCGGCAGACCTACATCGTCCACATGTCCCATTCCGCCATGCCGAGTGATTTCGTGGAGCATGAGGAATGGTACGCCGCGTCGCTTCAGGCGGTGTCGGATGCCGCCACCGTGCTGTACACCTACAACACCCTCCTCCACGGCTACTCGGCGCGGCTGACGCGCGCGGAGGCCGCGGCGCTGGAGTCGCAGCCCGGCGTGCTCGTCGTCAACCCGGAGGTGCGGTACGAGCTGCACACCACCCGGACTTGGGAGTTCCTGGGGCTGGACGGCACGGACGCGCTGTTCCCGCAGTCGGGCACCGGGTCTGACGTCATCGTCGGGGTGCTCGACACCGGCGTGTGGCCGGAGAGGCCGAACTACGACGACACGGGCTTCGGCCCCGTTCCGGCGGCCTGGAAGGGCAAGTGCGAGGATGGCAACGACTTCAACGCCTCCGCGTGCAACAAGAAGCTCATCGGCGCGAGGTTCTTCCTGACGGGCTACGAGGCGGCCAAGGGCCCCGTGGACACGTCCAAGGAATCCCGGTCGCCGAGGGACAACGACGGCCACGGGACGCACACGTCGAGCACGGCGGCGGGCGGCGCCGTCCAGGGCGCGGACCTGCTCGGCTACGCCGCCGGTACGGCCAAGGGCATGGCGCCCCGCGCTCGCGTCGCGACGTACAAGGTGTGCTGGGTTGGCGGCTGCTTCAGCTCCGACATCCTCAAGGCCATGGAGGTCGCGGTGACGGACGGCGTCGACGTGCTCTCCCTCTCCCTCGGCGGCGGCACGGCGGAGTACTACCGTGACAGCATCGCGGTGGGCGCCTTCAGCGCCATGGAGAAGGGGATCTTCGTGTCCTGCTCCGCAGGCAATGCCGGTCCGGGCGCCGCGACGCTGTCGAACGGCGCGCCGTGGATCACCACCGTGGGCGCCGGGACCATCGACCGCGACTTCCCCGCCTACGTCATGCTCGGCAACGGCAAGAACTACACGGGCGTATCCCTGTACAGCGGCAAGCCATTGCCCACCACGCCGGTGCCATTCATCTACGCGGGGAACGCGTCCAACAGCAGCATGGGCCAGCTCTGCATGTCCGGCAGCCTGATCCCGGAGAAGGTGGCCGGTAAGATCGTGCTCTGCGACCGCGGCACCAACGCCAGGGTCCAGAAGGGCTTCGTCGTCAAAGACGCCGGCGGCGCTGGCATGGTTCTCGCTAACACCGCCGCCAACGGCGAGGAGCTCGTCGCTGACGCGCACATTCTCCCGGGCTCCGGCGTGGGGGAGAAAGCCGGCAACGCCATGAGGGACTACGCCATGTCGGATCCGAAGGCGACGGCCACCATTATGTTCGCTGGCACGAAGGTTGGCATCAAGCCGTCTCCCGTCGTTGCGGCCTTCTCCTCCAGGGGCCCCAACACTGTGACGTCGAGCATCCTGAAGCCGGACATCATCGCGCCCGGCGTGAACATTCTGGCGGCGTGGTCGGGGTCCGTCGGCCCCTCGGGGCTCCCCGGCGACAGCCGCCGCGTGGGCTTCAACATCATCTCCGGTACGTCCATGTCGTGCCCGCACGTGAGCGGGCTCGCGGCGCTGCTCCGCGCGGCGCACCCGGAGTGGAGCCCGGCAGCCATCCGGTCGGCGCTGATGACGACGGCGTACGAGTACCCCGGCGGCAACGGCATCCTGGACGTGGCCACGGGCCGGCCGGCCACGCCGCTGGACGTGGGCGCCGGCCACGTCGACCCCGCCAAGGCCGTCGACCCGGGGCTGGTGTACGACATCACGGCGGCGGACTACGTCGACTTCCTCTGCGCCAACAACTACGAGCCGGCGCAGATCGCGGCGCTCACAAGGCAGCACCCGTCCGAGGGGTGCAGCGCCAACCGCACCTACACGGTGACCGCGCTCAACTACCCGTCCTTCTCCGTGGCGTTCCCGGCCGCCGGCGGCACGGTGAAGCACACCCGCACGGTGACCAACGTCGGTCAGCCTGGGACGTACAAGGTGACGGCCAGCGCCGCCGCCGGCAGCGCCCCGGTGACGGTGTCCGTGGAGCCGTCGACGCTGAGCTTCAGCAAGGCCGGCGAGAAGCAGAGCTACACGGTGAGCTTCACGGCGGGCGGGATGCCGTCGGGCACCAACGGGTTCGGCCGGCTCGTCTGGTCCAGCGACCACCACGTGGTCGCCAGCCCGATCGCGGCGACATGGACCTAATAGCTAGCGGCCGTAGCAATGGCAAGCGCCATTCTCGAATGCAAGAGACGGCGGATATCGTCGAGGAGTGCTGTTGTATTGTATCAGTTGGTTAGCTCCGGTGTGTAAGCTGCCGGTGTAATGTAATCTGTAACTGACCCGATTGTGGTGAAGTAGCAATTAATCTCAAAGGGTTGCAGGCTTTCAGTGTGTGTATGATCATGAAAATGAGCACTTCTTCTACATGACCCGAATTTGAAGGAGAATAATGAATGTCTCCGGCGTTTTGTTTTGTCAACGTTTGGGTATTTGGGCCGTGCAGCGCATCCTGCAGAACATGCTTTTTTTTTTTGGGGGGGGGGGGTGACTCTCCCTCCCAGTTGAGGAATCTGAGAATGGTATACTACGCTCGCTGACAGTGGTCGGTCTTAAAGGCCAGGAGAACCATACGCAAAAGAAGCTAGCCCAGACTGTCAAGAGCACTAGCGTGGTAAGGCCTCGTTTAGATGCTGAAAAAATTTCAAACTGATAAATAGTATCACTTTCGTCTTATTTGACAAATATTGTCTAATCGTGAACCAACTAGGCTCAAAAGATTCATCTCGTGATTTCCAACTAAACTGTATAATTAGTTATTTTTTATCTACATTTACTACTTCATGCAAGGGTCCAAAGATTAATGTAATGGAGAGAGTGAAAAAATTTCAACTTTTTAAGTTCATCTAAACGAGGCCTAAGTACTCACGCTGCTTGCATGAAACACGAAAGTATGCAGTGCAGGCGTGAACCCGTGACATGGCACTTTTCGAGCTTCAACAAGTCAAAAAGGGGCCAAAAAAATCTCGCGATCCGTTATCCTTAAATTCCGCGTCCCGTATGCATCAGCGCCATTGATGGGAAATCCGCTTCCGTTTCCTTGCTGGATTACGCCGCCCAGACAAGTACTGTACTCGCTGCGGTGTGCTGTGCTGCAACCATGCGCGCGCTGGGCGCTGGCTGGACAGACGCTCGCTTTCTACCACCACCCCACATGCCCGTGCCGCTGCAGCCTCGGCTGCTCACATGCGTGTCTCCGTGCCGTGGTCACAGGCGGATATAACGAGCTGGTAATGGATCACGGACGCGACGCTGCGACAGGGGTGGTCGTAGATATTTCATCGCGTTTCGCCTTCCAAACGCGTGACCGCTGCCTGCATGGGACATTGCCGATTGGTCTCTTCGTTCTCGTTCATCGCGGCCGCCGCCGCGGAAGTGGGCATGGGATGGGCGTGATCCACGGTCGAGTCGCGTGGTGCGCCGTACTCATGGTGTGGATCTGCATCAGCTTTTGACGGGCGTGATCCATCAGTGGCAAGCTCTGAGGCCCTGACACGGCCAAGGCGATAAGTGTAAGGCCCTGTTTAGTGGGTGGGTAAAAAATTTAGAGGTGTCACATCAGATATTTTAATAGATGTCGAAAGGGGTGTTCGGATACTAATAAAAAAACTAATTACATAACTCGTCTCGAAACCGCGAGACGAATTTATTAAGCCTAATTAATCCGTCATTAGCACGTGTTTACTGTAGCATAACATTGTCAAATCATGGATTAATTAGGCTCAAAAAATTCGTCTCGCAAATTTTATCGCAATCTATGTAATTAGTTATTTTTTCACCTATATTTAATACTTCATGCATGTGTCCAAACATCTGATGTATGTGTTGAAAAATTTTTAGGGAGAAACTAAACACCCGGGTCTGTCTAAATACATTAGCGCTAATTTAAATTAGCTAGCTAATAGCTAATAGATGCTAAATTTTAGTTAGCTATTTTTTAGCAGGGGCTGCTTGAATCCACCTGCTAATAAGATGTTGAATACTAAGTTAAAGATGCATATGAACTATTAGTGCCTATTAGTAATCCCAAACCTGGTAATATAACTAATAGTTAGCGGTACTCCAGATAATAATTAGCAGGTCTGTTTAGATCAACTAGTACTAATTTTAACTAGTTTATTAGCATGTCTATTTGGATCCACTATTACTAATTTTAGCTGCTAATTTTTAGTGGTAATAGATCCAAACAGGCCCGAAGAATCAAGCTGATAAAGCATTTGCCTTATCGGTTGTGCTTAGCGTAGGAACTTCTATCTTAAAATAAATCAACGTCTGAATACTTTTTTAGAAAAATATTTATTTAGTGTCATAAGTATAATTCTTCACTATGAGGTTGGTCACACTCAAAAATAGTTTAACTTAGGAAGGTTCTAGGAGTTAATTTATTTTGGAACGCGGGAAGTACATGTCTAACTCGTGCTGTTTAGGTTTATAAGAAATTGTTTGCCATATACTCTCTCGGTCAAAAAAAATGTAATTCTGGTTTTTCAAAAGATCAAGCAATTTTAACTTCAACCAAATCTATAAAAAGCACTCAGATTTATGATACATACACTAAGAGTATGATTAGATTAGTTATAAAATTTATTTTCATAGCAAATCTTTTGAGAGATATAAATATTGATATTTTTCTATAAATTTATTTAACTTGATTTAAATCGAAAGTTGCGTTCATTTTACCTTTTTGGAACGGAGTTCCATCTACCCATGTCACTAGCTCCAGCAATGGCGGGGCTCACGAGTCACCTCAATATGACCAGTGAGTAGACGCGAGCACTGTGCTCCACGATGTGCGCAGTGCTCGCCTTTGCCGCGAACAGACTAGCCGTTGGGGCATTGGCAAGCGTGATCGATGGGTAAGGGTGTGTTTAGGTCGCGAAAAAATTTAGTTATTTTGTTTGTATTTGTTAATTAATGTTTAATTATGGATTAATTATGTTTAAAAGATTTGTCTCGTGGTTTTCTATTAAACTATGTAATTAGTTTTTTTCTTCTATATTTAATACTCTATGCATGTGTCTAAACATTCGATGTGATGGAAAATTTTGAAAATTTTTAGGAACTGCACATGGCCTAAATCGCTAACGGGGCATGGCATGTCATGGTGGGCGGCAGGGCCCACCACTTAGGCCCGTTTGGATAGAAGGCCGTGTTTAGATGTTCGAATTAGACGTGGCTGAAATACTGTAGAGCACTGTAGTAATTTTGTTTTTATTTAGTAATAATTATCCAAATATTGATTAATTAGGTTTAAAATATTTGTCTCGCAAAGTACAACAAAACTGTGCAATTAGTTTTTAATTTCATCTACATTTAATACTCCATATATGTGCCGGCATTTTGATGTGATGGGGAATCTTCTTTTTATAGTGAAATTTAGGGTGAATTTGGGAAACTAAACAAGGCCGAAGGTTTTTCATACGAAAATCAAAGGAAATCAAAACACAGGAAAGGAAAGAGAATGGAGCGTTTGGAACGAAGGAAAGTAATCCTTTCTTTTCCTCTAGAATGTTGTAGCTTCGTTAGGATTTCACAGGAAAGGAAAAATGTACTCAGATCTCTGGTTTTTGATACCTGCGCGGAAGCCCGAGGTGACTACAACATTTAACTCATCGGATGGGGTGGTTTATCTGTACGCCATGATTGTTTAAGGGGGTGTTTGGTTTGAGGATTTAAAGTTTAACAAACAATGTAGCATTTTCGTCTTATTTGACAAAAAAAGTTTCTAATCTTAGACTAATTAGGCTTAATAGATTCATCTCGTAAATTACTCATAATCTGTGCCGACATGCATGCAATTAGTTTATATTTAATACTCTATGTATTTGAGGGAACATTGATATGATGGAAGTTAAACTTTAACAAGTTGAAATCAAACAGGCCCTAACGATCCAAAGTGGTGGGGTCGTTGTACTTTTGGGTGTACTACCTTGCATGGTTGCACTAAGTGCCTTCCCTTAGCTATTTTTTCCCTTGTTTTGATTTCCTGTGTTCCAAACACTCTTTATATTTTTTCTTTCCTCTCTTTTGCTAGAATGCACTTATCACTTTCCTTTGTTTTTTTTTTCGTTGCTCTGTTTTATATTCCTCCTTTCCAAACAGCTCTTACCGGGCAACCAATCCCGTCTTCCGGGCGCGGAATTTAAAGCGGCGAGCTCGGTAGGGGCGCGGCGTCCGGCGAGCTCGTACGGCCCATGCTCTACTGCGCCCTACGGAGTAGTACGCGGCGCCATTATTCTACCCGTTCAGTCGTCTTTGCCTGAAATCTAAGCAACGGCCATACATAAATGCTGCGGCGTTATTGTTAGCTCCCGGCAATGACGGCCGTGGTCATCATACTCGAAATGGTAGGACTATCGTGCTTTAGGTCTCGTTTAGTTCAAGAATTTCTTTGAAAAATAATATTGTAGCACTTTTGTTGTTACTCCCTCCATCCCAAATTATAAGACGTTTGACTTTTTTTATCCCAAGTTTGACCATTCGTTTTATTCAAAAAATTTGTGCAAACATAGTCAAATTTAAGTCATTCTTGAGGAACTTTTATTAATATACCAAGCCACGATAAAAGAATTGATATTTTGCACAAATTTTTGAATAAGACGAGTGGTCAAACTTGGTGTCAAAAAAGTCAAACGTCTTATAATTTGGGATGGAGGGAGTATTTAGTAATTAGTGTCTAATTATAATCTAATTAGACTTAAAAGATTTGTCTCGTGAATTTCGTCTAAACTGTGTAATTAGTTTTATTTTTTTATCTATATTTAATGTTTCACGCATGCGTCTAAAGATTCGATGTGATGGGAAATCTTGAAAAATTTTGCAACATTTTGGAAAATAAACAAGCCCTTCTTTTTGCGATGGCAACTAGTTCATTCTTGTGATGATAGTAGAGATACGTGTTGTATTTCACTTTCTGGATGGCTGCAGAAACACTTGTATCCAAACACGCATTGCATTGTTATGTATTTGGATGATGTGTGTTTCTAGTTTGCAGTGTGGGATTCCAAACACCGTGCAGTGGAGAGTATGTGTATTTTTAGAGTTGTATTATGGATATTATGTGGATTGTGTACCATTGAAAATTACCATAAAGAAATTAATGTTTTGATTATCCTCTGCAACTGGTTCTTCTGGTATCTTAAATTAACGTCAATTCAATTTATGTTGTCCATATGAGGTCCATGGATGGAGGCCTAGAGCTAAAAAGGTGCAAACATGTGTAGTATGGTTCTTTTGGTATGAATGGCTTCAAAACTATCGTCGATCCTGATATGTTAGTTAACCTGAACAAGACCATTTGATATACCAAGATTGAAACTATAGATTTTTTTTTTCAAATTTTCCAGACATGTTATTCCCAAAATTGCTTCCAGACTTAGCTTCGAAAACTGAGAGCCTGTTTGGTTTGGATCCAAAATTTGCCCTGCCAAAACCAGGGCAAGCCAAAACAATGGCATGCCAAATTTGGTTGGCTGCCAAACTGCAACAGCCAAAATTTTGGACATCGATTGGTTTGATGCCCACATATATATGCCAAGGTCTACAATTCAGTACTAAACACATACAATTATCTAAGGCAGTGTGCGTAACACAAGTTTATTATATATTACAATATATGTACATGTCCAGTTCATCATATACACCCATCTTCATCTAATAAAACAACAAAATATCCATTATGCTAAAACAGTAGCACGAGTAATCAACTCTAGTACGTCCAAAATACCCAAAACAGCACAAGTTTACTCAGTGCATCCATACGTTTGCCACCTGAAGCAGGTCCAGGTCCAAAATACCACAAGTTTCAACACCCATATTCACATCCAGCTACCATATTCACAGCATACCCACTGGCACCAAAAGTTTGGGCATCCATATTCACATGGGGCTACTATACTCACGGTCATACGCCCCAGTAACACGTCACTTGGCACCTAGGTAATCAGTTACCCAAGTTCCAAATGACTGATCTGATGCAGCATTCAAGTAGTTCCGCAAATGAACCTGCTCCGACTTTGAAAGGTAGGTCGCAATGTCAACCTTGGAAGCGTATTGAGGATATTCCAAAGATCAGCTTATGGATCTATAGTTGCAGGACCACTTGATGCAATGGATTTGGCAAGCATGGCAATACTTGCAGCTATTTCATCCTCCCCTGTTGCTCTGGCACGTTTTGCTTTATCCTTTACATGCTTCTTTCCAGGCGACTTCTTATTCTTTCGTTTAATGCTGAAACTACAGCCTATAAGTGGTGGGCTTCTACGAGCAATAGTGTCTGAATCATTCTCAGCATGTTTGGGAGTACACACTTCATCACTCATTGATTCATTATTATCATCTTCAGCATCTATGGTACATTGGTCGACAGCCAAGGATCCATTAGCTTGGGCAGATTCTCCAAATAGCTCTTCCATAAGATGGAAGAATTTAATAGGCCAAGTAAGATAGTTGTATTTTCCAGGCTGCAATAATTATTAGAAAATGAGCACAGTAAGCTTGGAGTGTACACACATATTATACTGAATACTAAGCGTACATGTATGTAGCAGGTATACTTACCCCAAGCTTGGACAATGTTAGTGCGGTCTACCTCTCCACCAACCCCATCCAACACCAGCGGACGAAGCATGTGGAGATCGACCTACACTTTGTCCGTGATCAGCCATGGACGAGGTGCGGGTCCTTCATGTTCCGACCACCTCCCAATTCGCGAACATCTTCACCAAAGGCCTCCCGTCCTCGACCTTCATCGAGTTTCGCTCTAGCCTCAACATCACCAGTGGCTAGTTGCGTCTGTGGGGGGACGTGTGTGTATGGTCTTTCTTCTTCTTGTTCAGCCTGGAACTCCGCTGCGCCGTTAGTTCAGACTGCGGGGAGGTGTTGGAATATGAGTGTATTAGGCCCATGAGGCCCATGTATGGTTACCTATATAGCTACCCTTCTAGGGTTAGCCAAATCAAGAGAATCTCATTTCCTAACAATATCTCACATGCATTCTGTTGTAATCCTGATCATTGTAAACGCCACCGTCGGGGGGCTGTTCCCCGTCTATATAACACGAAGCCGAGTGCCAGGGAGAGGCAACTCGTTCACTCATCTTCACACCTTCAATCTGTCACAGGAACAAGTGATGGAGTGGTGGAGCTTTGGGGCTGGCACCTGCTAACTCAAGGCGAGGAGGAAAGATGAGGGCCGGCGGCCGTGAAAAGTGACGACGGAGTACGAGAGGATTAGAGGAAAGTGGTGGCTGCTCTGAAAAGTGTCCAGGGGAGAGGGTGCCAAAATACCAGGCGAGGGCAATAGCCAAAGTGTAGGCGCCGGACGTCTCGTATATGCCGCCGAATTGGTTAGAAGCATCGGCCCGCCAAAATTTGGGTTTCAAACCAAACGAGTGCCAAAGATTTGGAATTGCCGTAGTTTTGGCTGGGCACGTTTTGGAGGGCAACAAAGCAGGCCCTGAATATCAAATTTGTTTTCAGAGTCGCAGGTACAGGTTTCATAGTTGCAGGTTTTCAGTCAAACTTTAACTGTGCCACACAAAATTTCTTACAATCCTATATGCACGTGGTCCATACAACCATAAGCAAAACCGTTCTGCTCCTGATCTATATCGCTACCTTGTTAAAGCACATATATGAATTAGTCTTTGAACTGGTAGATCAAGGAGCTCAAACGTTACTTGCGAAAATTGTTTTCAGATATGAACTTCATAGTTCAGAGCTAAGTTTCAGAGATATATCAAACAACTTTCTCTAGCATTTTTATTTGGTTCAAATTATTACTAATATTAGATCTTTGATCAGCAAGGAATACATTATTTGATAGCGCTAAACACATAGTTCCAATTTAGGGTGAATTATTGACATGTAAGTTCATAAATAAATTTTCTTTAAAATGAACACCAAACCTTGAACATTTTAGCTGTTTTCGGATTTGGCAAATTGGAACTAAGTTTTACATCATCTCAAAACATTCAAATGTAAACATCACATAAAAATAGGATTTTCACAAAACTTTCATCTGAGATTTATTTAAGCTGGAACACATCATATAGATCAAATCATGTTGTTGCTGCGCTAGAGGAAAGGTTAGAATCTCAAGAAGAGGCCTGCTATTGCGGACAAGTTTGAGAAGCTTGCGCATGAAAACAAGCCTGCTTGGCTGCTGTGTGGTACAGAGCAAGTACAGGATATTCCTGAGTCCTCTGTAGTAACCTGGAACTTTGAATTGCAATGTGCGATAGCTTAAATCATCATGATTTTCTAAGGACATTGACTGCTGTGTGGTGTGCACTTGGTTTTCCTTTGAATTATGAAAGTAAAAGTCAATTACACAATTACAAAGGATGTTGCAAGCTAATTCTAGTTCTATATGCCTATGTGATTAGAATGTTAGTTCTGAACATTCTAACACTTTTTTTTTCTCAGTTTAGGATTTCCATTCAACATATGGTTATCAACTTATCATGATATGATTTTGCAACCTTACTATTCTGTAGTCTCTACTCTAATTTTTACTCAATGTATCTGCGGGAGTTTAACAGAGAAACAAGGTTTACATCAAGATGTTGATCCAAAAAAAATTGTCTGCAAGATTGAGAAAGCGGCAAAAGTGTCAAATTTTTAATTGATTATGGCAGATAGTCTCAGATTATTTCATATTTTAATTATCTATTTATATGGAGAGACCTGTGATATATTTCGTTTAGTAGAATTTTCATAAACTACAGAGAAATGTTGTCAAAAAAAAATTTTGGTTAAATTTCAGTTTTGCATGTTTCAGTTTTTGGTTTCAGAAAGAATCTAAAGTTTTCTTTTGGACAGCATGTGTAGTTTTGTGACAGTTTTTTTTTTTGATTTTTTGAGATATTTTTATATCCTGGGATTTCTGCATCTTGTCTTCCAAAGAGACACAGGGAACAAATCCCCAAAGGAGATTCCTTCCCATGGAATTGACGGGGATCTCTAGAGCCAACAAAATTCCCCCCCTCCTGGGTTTCCTTCCCTGGGTGCTAATCCCCAAGCTCCCAAGCTTGAGAGTGCTACTGTAGCAGAGGTACTTTCTGAGACAAGGCTTGTAACGTTAATTCTGCTTAATGACCACAATATCATAGAGTTACTGATTGTCACAACTGAAATAGATGGACTGCACACGATTTGCAAAAAAGGTGCTTCTCCAATCCTGTAAATTGAAATAGCATATTAAAATCCTTTGAATTTAATATAGCTATATTTCTCTAAGACTCAAATTATGTACACCCTACTGGACCGAAAGAGCTGTCAAATTCTATATCATAAGTACAGAGATACAAGACCACTCGGTAGTTACACTTGCACTTGCACATCTAATCTAATGCTAAGAGCCTAAGGTCAACTACTTGGCTACTTGTATGACACCAAAGCGTTATTCACCTTTTCATGCCTGTCATCCACACAGGGGCACAGGGCAATACCAATTGGTTTGACAAAAGAGGAAAAAAAGGATATTGTCTGTCACATGTAACAGGAAAAATAAAGTTCAGCAGGGAAAAAACATTAGCAAGTCATTTATGTTACCTTTTTTATCAGCACAGGGACACCAAACACGCAATTCAGTCTTCTTGAGCTCAATAACTTCCTTGGTATTCTTCATGAACGTCACAATCACAACTTATCCTTTCGGAAGGAAAGCATGGAGCTATTTGTACTGCAGGTAAGAGCAATGCCAGCCATTGTTTTAAATACTCAAGTAATGCGGTGCCCCTTTTCATAGATAGATCAAGTGCTCAGACCAGTACCAGTTTCAATATACTGGTTGGCAGTTTGGCCCTTTTCATGTAGTAGTAGTGAGTTGTGCCTGAACAAGTTGGCAGTTTGGCACGAAGTTCTCGAGTTGCAGAGGCGCTTGGCGAGGTCCGAGGCGTCCAGCAGGGTATCACAGCCCATGCTGGCCCCGCCTCCACTGCTAAGCATTCTTACAAACACCTTGCGTGCCTTCAACCAAGTGTGGTCGTAGTGAAAGTCACCCCATTTCTCTTCTGGCACCCACCGACCTCGCTGCAGTGGCGGACCTAGGATTTGAAACCAGGGTAGTCCTAGTCAAAATTTTCAAGTGCAATACTATAAAATCAAAAAAATAATTGGTATTCATGACTACAAATTAGAATAGAAACAAAACACTGAAAGATATGCTTTATTCAGTTTCAGTTGCAAAAAGCTCCTTAGGTTTTTTTTTTTGCCACAGATCTAGATTCTAGAAACAAATTTAGTTACAATGTGAAAGATTTCTTACTGCGGCCTAAAATAAGAGTGGTGCAAGTTTGAAAATGCTAGCTTACTTGCTCCTCGCCTGTATGGCAAAAGAGAAAGCAAAAGGCATCACAATGCATATTGATAGTACCGAACATACATATAGAACCAACATTGTTGATTTTTAGGCTGAACCTATTGCTAAGGTATGTTATTCATGAGTCATGACAGGCAATATAGTTTGTGGACATTGCATTATTGGCAAACAAGGAGCCAAATGGTGATTTCACGCAAAGGGAAAAATTATAAATTCTCTATCGATGCAAACTTTGCTTGAGGTTCCAGCTTTTTTCACTTGTTATTCAGCTTTTACTAGGACACGGTCATATGATTGTTCCTTTCAGCCAGACAGAGCACTACATTAACAATATATAAGATATGATTGTAACTTTTGTTCACTAGAATGAACCAGTAGAAGTCATATAGCAAAAAAAAATATACACAATCCCTAATCCCAATTTACAGTCCAATCTCCATCCTCCAATGTCCAAATCCTAAGCTGAGAAGTCAGATGCTCAGATGCACTCACCAGTCAAGTAGTCAATAGGCCACCAGGGCGGCGCACGGGGACTGGACGGGGCGGGCAGACGGCAGCCGGCCGGCCCGGCGCTGGCGGAGAGGGCGACTGGCTGAGGAGCGGAATCACGGAGCGCGCGGCCGCGCAGCAGTGGGGCGGGCGGGCGGCGGCCGGCGGTGGCAGCGGTGCTGGGGCGGGCAGCCAGCGCGGAGGCTCCCGGCGGCCGGCGGGGGCGGGGCGGGCGTGGGCGGCGGCCGGTCGCTCGCGGCTGCCAACTCGCGCTGTCGCCTCGCCTGTCGCGCAGCGGCGCAGAGGCGCAGAGACGTCGGGGTCGGGGTTCGGGGGTCGCGGTCGCGATGTTCCTGGGCGTTGGGCGAATGGGCTAGTACATGAAAATTTTTTCTCGGAGTCCGGAGAGAAAGCCAGGCAACAGCGACAAGCCGATGACGTCGACGGCTCGATGCACGCGGCTTCGGACTTCGCCACTCCGGACGGCGGAGAGGACGACGCGACGGCCGACGGGCGGAGTGCCGGAGTGGCCGTAGGGAAGGGGAGCGACGGACGGCTGCGCGTTGCTGCAGTTCGGAAGTCCACGAGACCACGAGGAGTCTCTGACAAGCAGGGTAGCAGACCTTCGCAAGGTGTAACTTTTGGGCCTCCAGACTCAAGTTTTGCATGGGGCATTAGCTGATTATTACTGAATCGCTAAAAAAATTTTTTTGAGTCAAGAGGAGCCACAGCCCACAGCCCACCCCAGACACCTCCAAGCCAACACACGCGAGATCTCCGCGCCGCCCTTCGCCTCCCCGCCACCAGCGCCCGCCGCCCAGCTCCTTGTACTGCCTCTCGCGCGCCCAGAGCAGCGCTCTCGTCACCCAGCCCTGCACAACCGACCTGGAGCACGAGGGAACAGGAACGCACTGGACTTGTGGAGATTTGCGGGAGATTTGTGGGAGAGAACCCACCGAAAACCTAGCTGCGTTCGGACACCCTCCGAGCCGCCTGAGCCCCTTAACGGGATTCAAACAGGCAGAGACTGACAATGCTTTCCTCTCGGGGGAATTTGTTGGGGGAGAAGAAGCGAGGGGGAGAGAGCTAAACTAGGGTTCAGGGAATTCCGGGCCGAGAGGAGCGCGATGAGCATTGTGCCCAAGGAGACTATCGAGGTCATCGCTCAGAGCGTCGGCATCCCCAGCCTCGGCGCCGATGTCGCCGTCGCGCTCGCCCCCGACGTCGAATACCGCCTCCGCGAGATCATGCAGGTCAGGCCCCCGCCCCGCCCCCCCCCCCCCCCCCCCCCCCCCCCCCCCCCCTGCCTAGGTTTCGTCTTGATTCCGGCGCTATTTTTCTTGAATTGAGACGGTTGATTTCTGTTCCGTCGCCCTAGAGATGTCCTTGAAATTCTTAGGAGTCGAGGTGAATTTGGGGGGCTCAGTAAGCGATATTTTTGGGTCCTTATAGTTTTGATGATGATTTGCTACATCTGAGCTAAGTGCAGGTTGTGTGCTTCGGCCAAATTAATGAGTGTATGCGATGAGCATCATTTACTTTTCGGGGATGCTACGAGTCTTTGGGCTGGAATTGCTCCCAGTTATCCAAAATTGACTGGTTGTGTAATGGTGTAGGGCAAAAGAAGCATCCTTTTTCCGTAGGTTCTCGTCAAGATTGCTTGGATTGTCACCCTTCTCATCAAGATTGCTTGGATTGTCACCGCTTTCCCAACTAAGTACATGCCATTTGTTTGGGTCCATCTCCCGAACAACTGTATGAAATCAGTACCTTTAGTTCTGGGTGTGCTTGTTTATGATGTGAGATGGAATTTTGAGTGCTGCATGATTGGATAAACTTGTCAAGTGAGACGGTGTTTGTTTTTCCACTGGTACAACTGGTGGAAAAGTAATTTTTTTCTTTCAACTGATAATTTGAGTTATGCTGCTTGTTGAGTCCATACAGTTCTTTCCCTTTAGGGATGTAGAACTTAGTTGGATATCAAAATTTTGTCAAAGTACTAGTGGGGTTTGGTAACAGAAGAGTGTCGTACGGACAGATATTTCATTAGCTAGTGTTTTTCATAATTCACTTCTTTGTGGATACTGTCTGTTCCCTTTCTGCCACTTGCGCTATTTTATGCTAAAATTATAATCACACAAGTCTTCATGAAACCTTGCAGTTTTACTAGTTCTTTTGCCATGTGATGATCCCATTTTCTGTGTTTTTGCCTCAGGAATCCATTAAATGTATGCGGCATGCAAAGCGGGCTGTTCTGACGGCGGATGATGTTGACAGTGCCCTGGTCCTCAGGAATGTTGAGGTGAATTACCTTCCTATGCTAATATTTCTGGATACTTGCAATGTATGTTTGTAGGTCCACTATGCACTTGTGAATTGGTAGCTAATAAATTTAGAATCCTTTTGTCGTTGTATTGTTTTTCTGAATCATGTTCAGAACTTCCAAAACGTGTAACTACTGTCAACTTTTAGATTTTGTGTCTTTATGGTATGTAAATGATATTCAACTTATGCCCTCCACTTGCATATTTGATTCAGTAAACAATCGAACAAGTAGTTTTTGAAAGATCATTCCATATATTTGTTATCTCGAAATTCCATCTCAGAAATCTTTAGCAAAAAATGGTTTTGCTTTACTGGTACATAGTTGTTTTTACTACAGTTGTAATATTGGTTCCTCAGTTCATAGATGTGATTTTCTGACTAGAATTTTCTCAGCATGTGAAGCTCTTTGATTAGCTTTTGTTTGTGTGAAACTGCCTTCCTTATGCAATTTTTAGTCATACTTTTATATCGAAGAGTGTCTAAATCCTCTGCTACACCTTATTTTGTTGAACTAACTCTGCTGTTTCATTACTATGGGTTCTCAATCAGCCCGTGTATGGATTTGCTTCTGGTGATACATTGCGTTTTAAGAGAGCTGTTGGGCATAAGGATCTCTTCTATCTTGATGATCGGGAGGTTGACTTCAAAGAGGTAGGGTCAATATTAATGATTACTAAATTTTCGTACCACTTATTTCAAACCATTCATTTGAAATGTTTCTTCCTGGTTGGTGTCATGCAGATTATTGAAGCTCCTCTACCTAAAGCCCCACTGGACACATCAGTTGTAGCCCATTGGCTAGCGATTGAGGGGGTACAGCCTGCAATACCGGAGAATCCTGCTATTGATGGTTTGCTCTTTTTGTCCAGACATTTATAGTCCTTACTTTTCTCCTTTGGCAAGATGTAGTCACATTCTTCTCTAATATTGAGAGAAGAAACACTTGTTGTGAGTTGTGACAAATAGCATTTTATTTCAGCAATTGTACCACCAACTAAAAATAAAAGGTCTGAGCATGGGAAGGATGATGGACTTCCAGTTGATGTCAAGCTTCCTGTTAAGCATGTATTATCTAGAGAACTACAGGTACTTTGATTATGATACCGTTCATTGTATATTACTCATATATTTCCAAGAAACTTATATACCTCTTCACTGTTTGGTTTTGCAGATGTACTTTGATAAAATAGCTGAGCTTACTATGAGTAGATCTGATACGTCGCTTTTTAAAGAAGCTTTAGTGAGCTTGGCAAAAGATTCTGGTCTTCATCCTTTGGTTCCTTACTTTTCCTACTTCATTGTAGACGAGGTTGTACAATACCTTTCTTGCTTTTGGTGTTATTTTTTTGAGATGGCATTACTTAAAGTGTGTATCAATCTGAATTTCAGGTTACCCGGAGTTTGGGTGATCTTCCTGTTTTATTTGCTCTAATGAGAGTAGTCCAAAGTCTTCTCCGTAATCCACATATTCATATTGAACCTTATGTAAGTGGTAAACCATAAAGTTTTGATGGTTCGTGTGTGCGACTTGTTTTTTAGTGATTTTGTATATTCTTTTCATCATATTAGTCCTAAATTAGCAATATTTGTCTTGATTTGTAGTTGCACCAGCTGATGCCATCAATGATCACTTGCATTGTTGCAAAAAGGCTAGGGCATAGGCTCTCAGATAACCACTGGGAACTTAGAGACTTCTCTGCCAATTTGGTTGCCTCGGTATGTCGGAGGTGAGTGATATGCGAAGGGTGTCAGTAGGTCCTTTGTATAATTATCAAAATTTAATTCAATTACATTTATGATTTCAACTCCTTGATTCCCATATTATGATCTTAAAGAACAGTTCATACAAAATGTGCTCATGAAAGTGCTTTATCTTAGTTATGCTAATATGCTATCTTTTCGACAGTTTTAAGATGAAGGCCAAGTCAATAATAGTTTGACCACCATTTCATACTATTTCTTCCATATATATAAGATTTTACTATTTTGTGGGATAATGTTATATGTGACATGATCAGTTTCATGGCAGCTTACATCTTCTTTAGCAGAAAACATACCAATAAACCATTGCATGGCTTTGCTACTGAGTAGGCTACATATTGTGTTCCTTTTAGAGACCAACTGGTAAATAAATATTTTCACTATATATGCTGTGTGTGGACAGAGGATTTATTTTAGTTCTATCTTCATGCATTTGTTGGGTGGGTCATGACTTGTTCGTGTCTTATGTGTTCCCCATAAATCCATTTTCTTTTGGACTTGATAGATCCATAGCCTTTCATACTCTGCTCATGGAGCGTGAGTCCTTTTCTGAATGATGATCTCTAGCTCTCTTTGCTAATTGGTCTTTTCTGTATGTAGTAATTGGCTAATTGCCTTAATAACTTTTCATGACATTGTTGATCAACTGAAGATGATGGTTTTCAGGTTTGGTCATGTCTATCACAACCTTCAAAATCGGTTAACTAAAACATTGATCCATGCATTTCTTGATCCTGCCAAATCACTGACACAACATTATGGTGCTGTTCAAGGGATGTCTGCATTGGGGCCCAGCGCGGTAGATCCCATTCGAAACTCATTTTTTTGTATTAGTTATGCACTGGCTGATTGTTTTTTTCTGCTTACCAGATTAGACTTCTTCTTTTGCCCAACCTTGTGACATATATGCAACTTCTGGAGCCGGAACTGCAGCTTGAGAAGCAGAAAAACGAGATGAAAAGGAAGGAAGCTTGGCGTGTTTATGGTGCCTTGCTGGTCAGTTTAGAGTCCTCAGTCAATATAATGTTCACTGTATTTTGGTTCACCAACTAATACCAAGTTAAGCTTCTTACCAGTGGGATGCATTTTTTAGTGTGCTGCAGGCAAATGCTTGTATGATCGGTTGAAATTATTTCCTGGTTTGCTTTCTCCATCGAAGCAGCCTCTTTTACGGAGCAACAAAAGGGTCTTAACCAACAACCCAAGTAAGTGTTGAATATAAGCACACTATCAGTTGAATATATGCCACTAGACACATGGTGACTGGCAATTAAGTGCCAAATATGGTCCTTGCTGTCAGCAGTTGAATTAGTAGAGTTTGAAAGTAAAGAGTATGTTGCGCTGCAAATTTCAGATAAGCGAAAATCTAGCACAGATCTCTCTGCAACTCAGCCACCTCTGAAGAAGATGGCAACAGACGCAACAGCCAACTCCATGGCCTCAACTTCCATGGGAGGAAACATGCAAGGTGCCATGGATGGCTTTTCCAACCAGTTAGCCAACCCCGGCGTGATGCAGGCCTCGTCTTCCGGGCAGATGGTGGAGAGCATCCCATCAGCTGCAATCCGGAGAGATCAGGGTAGTGATCTCGCACAGAGAGTTTCTGCAGTGCTTAGGCAAGCTTGGAAGGAGGATCAGGACACCGGTCATCTCTTGGGGTCTCTGTATGAGGTCTTCGGTGAAGCCATCTTCTCCTTTGTCCAACCACCAGAGATATCCTTGTTTGTGTAGGGAGGAAATGCATAGGCTCTAGGTTTTATTATTCTACGCTGTAGTTTTTCCAAAATTATTCTACGCTGTTATACAACTAGGGATGTTTTGCAGAATTCACGAAACGCGGGTTGACATTGTCAAAGTAATGTAATGCAAGTTGTAGTTTACTCAGTGCTTAGGCATGTATTTGTAACATATTCCAGTTATGTATGCTGTGCTGCTAAGTTTTACACTAGTATTCTTCAAGTCCGGCTATCCACTACATGCTTTTTATGTTGGCATTGGCCTTCAGATGGCATAGTTTGCTTTTATAAGCGCCTACATTTTTCCAACTGGGAACGTTTGATGTATTCTACTATAGTTGTCAGCATGTTGACAGGTTTAGTCCCCAAATTTATTTATTTATTTTTATTAATCTTAGAATCATGGAGAAAAGGGTGAAATTGACCTGCACGGATCCCTGATGGGAAGAGCAGTGGCTTCAGTCGCGATTCTTCGTGTGCACTTTGCTTATGCTTCCGCTGGAGAAAAGACATAAACATGAACTATACAGAGCTTACATTAGCATGTAATATCTAAGCCCTGGACAGTTCATGTTTACAGTGACTTTTGGCATCCAGGTCTGATTGGTTGGCTTCCAAAATATGCTAAGCCAAAGATTTGGCTAGCCATGATTTTAGTTATTGTTTGGTATGCTACAAAACTTGCCAACCTCTCACATTTGGCTTGCCAAATTCATGGCAAATTTTTTACCAAACTTTGGCTTGCCAAATCCTTGTATGTCAAATTTTGGCCCAATCAGGCCCCAGTTCCTTTCCTCCGTAACCTTTTGTTAGTGGTGGTAATTTGCTGTGATAGAGGGCCTGTTGTTAAACACATCGACGATTAACTAGTGTAGCAACCTTTTTTTTGCCCTTTCTTGTGATGTGACAATTAACTGTCTTTTGTGCTGACTGCCTTCCCTGTTTCTTTTGACCACTAATTTTTCTTGTAGTGAGAGCACTACTGTAGCAGAGATACTTTCTGAGAAGAGGCTTGTAACATTAATTCTGTTTAATGACCACAAGTCCACAACATCATAGAGTTACTGATTGTCAGAACTGAAATAGATGGACTGCACACAATTTGCAAAAAAGGTGCTTCTCCAATCCTGTGAATTAAAATAGCATCTTCACATCTCTGAATTTAATATAGGTACACGATGTACAACCCTACTGGATCGAAAGAGCTGTCAAATTCTACATATACAAGTACAGAGATACAAGGCCACTCGGTAGCTGCACATCTAATGCTAAGGGTCTAAGATAGTAAGATCAACTACTTAGGCTACTTGTATTGTATGACACCAAAGCGTTATTCACCTTTTCATGCCTGTTACGTAGCTTCACACAGGGGCACAGGGCAATGCCAATTGGTTTGACAAAAGAGAAGGAAAAAAAAAGATACTGTCTGTCACATGTAACAGGAAAAATACAGTTCAGCAGGGAAAAAAACATTAGCAAGTCGTTTATGTTACCTTTCTTATCAGCACAAGGACACCAAAGATGCAATCCAGTCTTCTTGAGCTCAGTAATTTCCTTGGTATTCTTCTTGAACGTGACAACTTATCCTTTCGGAAGGAAAGCATGGAGATAGTTGTACTGCAAGTAAGAGCATTCCAGTTTCAATATGGTGCCCCTTTTCATAGATCAAATGCTCAGACCAGTACCAATTTCAATATAGCAGTGACTTGTGCCAGAACAAATTGGCAGTTCGGCACACTTGTTCGCTTGGGCTGAAAATAAGCGGCTGAAAGTACTGTTGGCTGATTTATGTGAGAGAAAAACACTGCTGGTTGGCTGAAAATAAGCGGCTGAAAGCTCAAGCGAACAGGCTAGTTCTCTAGTTCAGAACATGCACACTTGGACTGACACCTGTCCTTGTAGGATTCTTGCGCTGAACAGCTCCTCTTGATCCATTGACCACATGTAGTTCATTGGCTCTGATCGCCAGTGATTTACAGCACTGTTGCGGCTGCTGGCTGCAGCTACTTAATAATTCAATAACTACTGTTCAAATCAAGCAGCCACAGCTGCCCAGCTGTACAAGTGCAGCCGAGCACCCTGAATCAGCAGTTGGAGGACTCAAGTCTGAGTCTTACAACACAAAAGTTTCCGGTGAGCTAAAATATCAGCAGTTCAGTATTTTGGCCATGAGATGTTTGATAACCGATAGTAGTAATGATTGAGCGAGACGTTAATAACACAGCCATGGCTTGGTTGGGCATCCATTCATCCTTCAACTGGGAGCATCTATTCATAAAGCCTAAATGATAACTGCATATGCTCAGCAGATGGAGTGGCACATGAACCATGAAGAGTATCAGCAACAGAAACTCAGATATAGATTCATAAATAGCACTGCAAATTAAGAATGAAGAAATAAGAGCAGGCATTTGGGGCATAACCACGTGTATCCAAATAGATGACAGGAGTAAGCATTCATACCAATGGAGAAGTGAAGGGTCAATCAAACAAAGGTTCTTGAATGAGGATCTTCATTTTCTCGACAAGAAAGTCAAGCACATCCTTCCTTCCTTCTTTCAAAAGTAGCTGCCTCAGCTTGCCAAAAGTTGAACCAGGAGGTCTAATGCCCTTCTCTATCATATCTTCGAGCAGGACACAAGCTTGGCTAACCTCACCCTTGTCACAGAGACCATTGATCAGCACGGAGAATGTGTGCATGCTCGGCAAGAACTGCTTCAACCGCATATACTTCCATACCTTTAGTGCCATCTCCATCTTATCATTCTCACAGAACATCTTTATCATCATGGTGTAAGTATCGGAGTCTGGTTTGCAGCGCTTAATCATGCTGCGGAAGACCCTATATGCCTCATCATCCTTTCCAAGGCTAATCAAAGTATTTAGGATGATGTTCCAGGTCCTTGAATTCGGGGAGATTCCATGGCCTTCCATGTCATCCATGACTCTGAAGGCATTGTCAAACTTTTTCACTTTGCAGAAGGCAGTGACGAGCGCATTGTACACAACAACATCAGGCACAATCCCATCCTTCTCCATATCCAAAAATGTTGCAACAGCATCCTCAATCCTCATATCAACTCCATAAGTATGCACTAAGACGCTGTATATGAAGGTTGTCGGTTGGCATCCCCTGGAGCTCATGTCCTGCACGACACAGACAGCCTCTTTGACTCGGCCTGTCTTGCAGAGTGCATCGACCATGATACCATATGTGACAATGTCAGGTTGGCAACCAGCGGCAAGCATATCACCGTAAACCTCCCACATCTTCGGGAGGTTGGGTGCTCTCCCCCAACCCTCAAGCAAGATGCTATAGGTCTTGGCATCAGGACTGAACCGATTATTCATCTTGTCAAAGATCTCCTGCGCCTTGCGCACGTTCTTAGACTTGCACAGTGCACCGAGCAAGCTGTTGAAGGCAGCGAGGTTGTGGGCAACACCATACTTCTCCATGATGTTGAACGTGTAGAGTGCCTCATCAAACTTCTGCGCCCGGGCATATTTGCGCATGATGATGCCGAACGTCTCAACATTGACCACGCCCTCCTTGCGCATGACGGCCACAACGTCCCACATGAGTTGGTACTGCCTGATCTTGGCTAGGGACGCGACCACTGTGTGGTAGGAACGCACGGTATGGGCACACCCGCCACGCTTCTGCCTGCGCGCCCACTCGAAGAAGCGGTACGCGAGCATGCCGGCGTTGTCGAGGCGCTCGAGGACGCACTCCGCGACCTCCGGCGTGACACGGACGCCGCTATGGTCGAGCTCATGCTCGAGGGCCGAGGCCTTCCGGCAGGAGATGATGAGCTTGCGGAGGCGCTTGGCGAGGTCTGAGGCGTCCAGCAGGGTATCACAGCCCACGCTGGCCCCGCCTCCACTGCTAAGCATTCTTACAAACACCTTGCGTGCCTTCAACCAGGTGTGGTGGAAGTCACCCATTTCTCTTCCGGCACCCACCGAGACCGCTGTGACCGAGACTGTTGCTAAGCTCAGCCAGTCGAGGCCTCGCTGAATCCGGACACACAGGAGAGGCGAAGGTGATCGGCGGCGACTGAGCGGCGCTACGCAGCTACCGCCAAATCGAAGAGAGGAACAGGTGCGACTGTGCGAGTGCGATCCGGTCCGTTTGGAGTGACCTCGAAGTCAAGGCAGAGAGGCATATGGGCTTTAAGCCTGGTGAACTGATTGGGCCGACATAAGGCCCAATTCTCGTGAGCTAAAACCTCTTCAGAAAGCGAGAAGAGGGGGGGGGAGACTCCACTGCTCGACCCAAAAAATGGCGGCGGCGCCGGAGAGCAAGTCGCCGGAGGAGCTGCTCTGCGCGGCGGCGAAGTCCGGTGAAGAGGAGGAAGTCGCTAAACTCCTTGCCTCAGGAACTGACGCGACCCACTTCGATGCCGACGGCTTGACCCCGCTCATGCACGCGGCCGCGGGGGGGCACGCTGCCGTTGCGCGCCTCCTCCTCGACTGCGGTGCGCCCTGGAACGCGCTCTCCCCCTCGGGCCTCTCAGCAGGGGACCTAGCCTCCGACCCCGACACCTACGACCTCCTCCTCGACCACGCCCTCCGCTCCGAGCTCGTCCTTGGCACCGTCGCGCGGCGGCAAGTGGCCCCCGCGAACGCCTCGGATGGCCCCCCGGCGGAGAGCTACCTCGAATCCAGGGTCTCGTTCAGCGAGGAGAGGGTGATGGACGCGGAGAGCAAGGCAGTAATGATGGCGTGGGAGCGACCGCTGATGGAGGCGCACGCGCGGGCGGTGTGCCAAGGCGGTGGCAAGGTGCTCAACGTGGGGTTCGGGATGGGGCTGGTGGACGAGGCGATACAGAGGTACGAGCCCGAGGAGCACACCATCGTCGAGGCCCACCCAGAGGTGTACGAGCGGATGCTCAAGCTCGGGTGGGGCGAGAAGAAGAACGTCAGAATCGTGTTCGGGCGATGGCAGGACGTGATGCCGCAGCTCGGATCTTATGACGGTATAACATACCTTTTACCTTTGCTTATTCATCTCATAGTTGTCATGTTTGGTCATCGATGTTGCAATGCTAAATGTTTTGTTGTCTGAGGGTAATTTTTCTGTTGCGGAATGTCTTAGTTGTTACAGTAGTTCTAGGTGTGTCTCAGGTGAAATTTCCGTAGGTTGCATTATCCTTGGCATGCCCTAGTAGGTATTCTGGAGTATGGAGAAGGTGTGCAAAAGCTGAAGGATAGAGTGTGTGTGTTTTTTTTAGTATGTCTCAGGTGAAATTTCATAGGTTGCATTATCCTTGGCATGCCCTAGTAGGGATTCAGGAGTATAGAGAAGTTGGGCAAAAGCTGAAGATAGGAAATTTCTGGAGTATGTCTCAGGTGAAATTTCCATAGGCTGCATTATCCTTGGCATGCTCTAGCAGGAATTCAGGAGCATGAAGAAGTTGGTAGTATCTAACAATAGTTTTCTCTGTGTTTGTGGCCTTTCTGGAGTAATGTTCTGTAGAATGACATAGGATTTGGTCATGTTAAGTTTCAATGTTTTCAATGAATGATAAAGAAGCTTTAGTTTTCCAGTTGGTTCTGGTGCTTCCCGGTCTGACCATTTCTCAATTACTCTCCCTGTTCTTCCCCATTGAATGTTACTTCTCACATCGCTGTTCCCGCCATCCACTGGCATGACTCTACCATTACTGGTGCCCACTGCCCAGTGACCGCATCCACTAATGTCTCTGGTTCCCAGTGTTCACCTCATCCGCTGATACTGTTGTGCGCAGCCAAAGGAATGGCCATCTAACATTGATTTGAGAGAGTGAATTGCGGAGACCATGGATCCTGTCTGGATGACTCTCATGTTCCTCACCTAGTCCATCAGGGTACAGCATGCTTCACCACCGTTAAGAACTCCTTGGCCTCCATCGGTGCCCTCACAGAAGCTCAGACCTCCATCATGGCTGGACCGCAGATCTGAAAGGAGAGGAGGAAAGATGAATGAATGGAGAGTGGGATGCTCAAGATAAGGGCTTCCACCAGTAAGCTTGTACCTGAGATGGAAGCAGGACATTCTGGGTGACAATATTCAGCTGTGTCTCCACAAGCGGCCTCATCCAGGCAATCTTTGTGTGAACCCCACAGACTGCGCTAGCCAACTACTGCTCATTCCGAGCTGTACCTGAGGATACTGAGAGGAGCATGTTCAGAGGGGAGGGACTGCCACTGTCAGCCATGGAGATGGTGGCTGTCACAGGACAGGACATGGAGCTCATAGGGATGCAGGGCATGAATGGATATGATGCGTTTAATTAGGCCAAATTTTATCCAGTGACAAGTATTGGTGCACTTTTCCAGAATCTCACAAACATCAGCTATTATTGACTGGGAGTATATTCAAAGTATTGGTGCTTCTAAAAGTTTTCGGAGTAGGTAATTTTGGACCTTTTGCCAGGAAAAGTGTGCGTCTAGATAGCTTCTGAATACATGTTTACATTGGAAGGCGTCTATAGAAGTGCTTACCACATGAGTATTATGTTGCAAACAGCCATTTCATGGCTCTGTGTGGCACTTGGAAACCTTGTTTAGCTTCACTCAGGTGGGGTAATTTGCAACAGTATGCACAGAACTACTGTTTTCTCTTGATGAAACTTATTTAAAAGGTGAACCTTCGTTTATTTTAGTAATCTTACTCTTATTTTTTGGGCATCTTTCTTCATCCATTGAAGTAACCATTTTTTGGGGCATGGTGGTCGTGGTGGTGGTTGTGCTAGTCCAAATAAGAATAGTTAGTGTTTAGGCCATAAGGCCTCTTTAGAATGCATAAATGCAAAAAAGAATACAAAAACACTGCAATTGGTAGTTGAGAAAACATAGGAACTTAGAAGACACTGCAATACTTATAAACAAATGTGATGTGTGTACATTTTAGTCAACATGCAATGGGAAACTGTGAAAACAGAACCTGGAAATCTGTCTATTTATATTACTTTGCTTTCTCCATGTCTCTTTCTCCTCCTTTTTCCTTGTTGCTCTTCTTATATTAAGAGCACAAGCACCTGGATCAGCATTGCACCCTACCAAACAACACAACCCGTCAACAGCATTCCTTATAAGCAAAACCCTTTGTCTTCACTGTATTTTTAATCCTTTCTTCAAGTGTCATACAGTGATTTATTTGTTTAAGTGTAGCAGACCTGTTCTAAGTAAGTGATTTGCATCTTCTTGAGTCCATTCTAACGCTGTGGATGCATATTTCAACATCATGTTTTTTCAGACTTCATTTATGAGCATAGATAACAACGCCATGGAAGATGTCAATCTTGCTTGTCAATTGTTGTTATGGTAACTTTAGTGATGATGAAATATATATTTTCAAATAGAAGTAGGCCAGTGCATGACAATTAATTGATTTCAAACCTTAGTCACCATCCTCTGTGGATAAATTGTTGAATTATGAGCACATATGTCCTCTATGAATCTAGTTTTGGATATTTCAAACCATGGGCAGTTTGCCATCTCTGAGACTTTGAACTGCACATAGACCATTTACCTATTTTTTATCTTTGAAAATATCAAAGGGAAGGAAGAAAGGAACCTGCAACCAACTATGTTATAGTATTTGTTATGATAGCTGAAATTGATATGTAACTGACTAACTGTCAATGCGATAACGATCTCGTTTTGATTTTATAATCAAGCAAAAGTTATCACCTATTTACTGTCAGAGATGAATATGAATTCACGCTCAGAATGGATACTACCGTAAAATAGCTTGACTTTCCTCGAGTACAGTCATGAAAACCATAGTAGGGAAATCTTCTCTAATGCCATTGTTTTCTTACATGCGCAGGCATATTTTTTGACACATACGGGGAATACTACGAGGACATGAGAGAGTTCCACCAACACCTTCCTAAGCTACTGAAGCCCGGAGGCATCTACTCATACTTCAATGGCCTCTGCGGCGACAATGCGTTCTTCCACGCCGTGTACTGCCAGCTTGTCGCGTTAGAGCTCGCGAATCTGGGGTATTCGACGCAGTTCATCCCTTTGCCGGTCAAAGATTGCCTGGCGGAAGAAGTTTGGAAGGGCGTGAAGCAGAAATACTGGCAACTGGATACCTACTACCTCCCTGCTTGCCAGTCAGAATCAGAATCAGAATCAGAGTGAAAATTCTGTCAAAGTAGTAATGGGGTATTTGTAGTTTGCGTGTGAAGTTTGTTGTCTGTTTTGAACTGCTACATTTGTTCAGGCATGCTGTATTTCAAATTAGTACCGTTTCACTTTCAGGAGCTGAACTTTCTTCCCGCATGTGGTGGTTTGCCTTTTTGTATGCTCCTGATGCGTGCGTTCGTGGGCCATGAAAAAGAATTCACATGGAATTTGGTTCTGAATAGGCTTCCAACTCACCTACTGCCGACTGATGCTGTTCGCATCAAGATCAAGTGGCCGCCACTGGTCACTACTCACTGCCTGAGTGCCTGGGTCAGTGGAGGGTGGTCTGACTAACCTTCAAAGCTGGAACGGTCGGTCTCGCCGATGCCGTGCAGACTCTGCAGTGCAGCGCATGTCGTTGTTGTGGAACTGATCTTATTTTTCAGATAGTTACAGCCTCTGGTTTTCCATGTTCTAGACGGATGCAGCTTTTTCCTCCCGAAACAATCTACTTGCCCAGCAAGTTGCTTGTTGTGAGGGATCCTGTGCAAGACTTTTCCATCGCAATAGCTACACGATGCAGATAAGGGCAGTCTCAATGGGGATTTCATGGCACTGTTTCTAACACATCTAAATTTTGGAAACAGTGCAGAAGAGTTTCATCTCCATGAAACTCTCTCTGCTCTCATGAAACTTTTATCATCTCTCTTCATAAATATAGTGTCATATCAGCATAATTAATGCCTATGAAACTCTGATAAAACCTCATTGACAGCCTAAAACTCGATGGAACGTGGTGATTCTTTCTTCCGCTCCCGGTTTCCTGTGTGCGGCCTTATCGACGACAATTGACCAACGCGTAGTATTCAGTGACGGAACTAGGGGGGGGCCAGCAGGGGCCAAGGCCCTTAATGAATTAACTGACTTCTTTTACTTATTCAAATACAATTCAAATACAATTCAAATTCAAATACAAAATCGAAAATCAGACCTGTTAGCATTCTAAGGTCAAAAGTATAGTTTAAATTAAAGTAAAAAAAATTGCTTTATGTATACTTAAATCGTATAAATAGGGGTAAACGGGGTCTCTGATGTTTCATAGAAATTGTTTGTTACGTCAGAATCAGAAGAAACTAATTCTGTATGGAGAAACAAAATATCTCTCATTTCCGACGCGAATAGATTTTTTTTTTGAATTTCGAAATAAAGGTTCTTGTCCCTAACACCTAACAAATGTTACTGTAATCACTGTAGCAGTTATAATTTTCAAGTGAAGAAGAGGCTGTATCCATGTGTTGTCTTGGTCTTGGCCCCCCTGATTTGATTGTCTGGTTCCGTCTCTGGTAGTATTACCAGTAGTACGTTCCCGTGAAGAAGGCATCAGGCATGGGTTCTCCGTCGCCGTCGCCCTCTTCTGCGCATGCAGGCGACCGGCACAGTACAGTGCCCCATTCCTAGAACTCGTGAGCTGCGACCGTCTGCCGTTTGTTGGGAGCGACGCGGTCAGGAGCAAGAGCAAGGGCAGTCCCTCGAGTAGGGGCAGGCTGGTTGCGCCTCCCCGTGATAGGGACATGCCTGTCCGTGTGTGTGTGGGCTTCACCGACCAGTATCAGTGGGGTTTTATAGCGTTTCATTAAAGTTTTATGAACATTAAATAGATTGATGTGACATCGTATTGATGAAGAAAGATAATAAGAGTTTCATAGGAGTAGAAATAGTTTTATGGGGATAAAAGCTCTTCTGCACTGTTTCTAAAATATAATATAGATACATTGGTAAATGGTCATGAAATAGAGTACCCCATTAAGACTGAGCTTAGCCCGGCAGGCGGCACGCCAGTGCAGTCGTCACGGGGCGACGGGGCGGCAATGTCTCCCGGCCGCGTCAGCTTTGACGTTCGTTGCGCTGCGCTTTCTAGAAGCAGCGGCCATCCAACACCTGTCCACTCCACTCGGCCACGTACCACCTATCAAGGTGGCGCGCCAAAAAGTCCGCTTATCATCGCAGCTGTGAGCTGGCCCGGAGTTACCGGGTCTACAGTCCGCTGATCGATGATTGGCCATTGCCGTAGTGGTGCCAGATGCCAAGATTAACAGGATGACACGTTTGGGATCTGGGGTGATTTTTTATTTTTTGCCAAGCTCCGATCCTCTGTGTACTCTACCGAACTTGTGGCACCGAGTGAGTACGTAAGTATCGCTTCGTGTCGTGCAACACACCTTCACGAGTGCACCGTTCTTCTCCTATATGCCACCTGTAGATCGAGGCTATGTGTCCACCGTTACCACCATACCTTGCCCCACCGTCCTAACTCATAGCGACCCGTGCGTACCAGCAATAGGTTCTACAGTGAGTGACCGTCAAATTTCGTTGAATACGGCCATGTGGCGCTGTTATGGTGTGGTTGCTGGTCACGTCGCCACTACCACGCACGTCTGTTATCTGTGTTTCAAACTATCAACGGATTGTGTAAGGACGTCGTGGAGAGAAAAAAAAACCCAAACAAGAGGGGGCCACTTCTCAAGAGGTCTTTCTTTTACGGCCATTTTTTCTAGAGCCTCAACAGTTGTATATAAGTACAGTATTAATTTCACAACATCTTAATAATATATTAGAAAAATATGTCCCATAGATGAATCTAAAAACATAAGTAGGCTTTGTTTTTAATACAACCGATAGATATACCGTTCCTTTTGTAATAAAAAATAAAGACCTTATGATGCTAAACTAGAGGGATATGTACAAATTAATGGTTAAATATACAAAAGATTGATTTTGATCAAAACTAGGATGACAATCTTTATGAGATGGGGAGAGAGTAATATGTAGCATGGTAATAAATTTGCATAGTCATAGCATGTTTCGCAGGTTCACATGCATAATTAGACTTGAAACTAATTCACCCCACCAATGCATCGTGGGCCGTCAGAATTTCACAAGAACTCCACTAGAAATGAGCGAGTTTCCATGTTCTCATATAGATCCTTCGTGATGCATAATGATATAGACACTTCTCTAAGAGTTTAGGAAACCGGTTGAAGTACGCTATTAGCCTACCACATATCAACAATACCTAACCCACATAACAATAACAGACCAGTGACTAGTTGATAACCCACAATCTCCAGACAAAATAAATTGAATGTAGATGCTCAAATATTCAAAAAACGATGAGTCAAACAAACACTCCATCAACAAACTTGCCTACGGATGGCTCTTCCTTTTTCTAGGGAGGCAGGGGAGTCACCTACCTATTTTTTTTAACAAAAGGAGGAGTATGTATAAGTTACAGAGCCTTAGACCCAAACTAAAAAAAAAGAGGGGAAACATTTAGAAATACTCTAGCCATAAATTAGGAGAGCTTTTACTGTTGTTGGCTTGGCTTTTTATGACAACCAAAGCAAAGCTCCTTCTAAAAAAGATGCTTCCGCTGCAAAAGGGACAGATGCTCATTAGTATCAACGATGATATTGTTTCCATGTCTCCAAAATGTTTCAATAGGCAACTATTAATTACCAATTCTCTAAAGATTCCACTACCAAAGGCATTTCTGGCTTCAACGATCATGTCCAAGTCATCATTATGCATTAAGTGATGACGGAATAATTATCGGCTAGCTTTACCTAGCGAGATGAAGTGGAGTATGTATGCCTATGAGCCGATGGAGGCTGTGCCAAAGCTGGATGGTTTCACACTGGACGTAGGTACTTGATCTGTGTCGTTTCTGATTGGCGTAGTTGTATTGTCCATATGGAAATCCTGTTCCTTAACGAGGATTACAAAGAAGAGTGCTAGTATTCCTCGTTTCGTCAGTTCGTCCAACGCCTGCTGACTGGTGAATGGTGATGTCCGCATCAAGTTGACGCAAATCACCTACCCGTAACGTCCATGCCGGTGCCACGGATAGGTGGAGTGGACCTGCGGCCAGGGATTATTTGCGTTCGGAAATTGGAATAGCCGCGAGTGCACGGCGTCAGTTGTGCGGCCGTCACGGCCCGGCCTCGTCGTCGAAGACTGCAGCTAGCGCGCGCAGGTCACTCCACGACCTGATTTCCGTAAGCTGTAAGGCTTTGCCATGTCCTGATGTCCAGTCCAGGGATGACATGACCAGAGAGGGACTGTAACGACACGCTTGCCCGGCGAACGGTCCGAACACACGTTTGGATGCCGCAGCAGACCAGGCAGTCGCTTTCGTCTCCTCGCCGTACCAACTCATGGAAAAACTAGTCCATCAAGAGATCAGAAATACTGTATTCCGTAGGCGCCTCGACGATGGGCAGTCGATCGGCGAACACGATGCAGCCGCAACCGCATTTCGGCGAGGCAGGCGGCCATGGATTCTCCTTCAGTTCAGGGCTTCAGGCTGTGTGAGCCACCGTGCGAGTGCTCTCGCCGTCTCGCGCACAGCACAGAGCAGGGAACGTCGTTCTCCGGTCCACGGCCGGCGTCGCCCATTAATTTTTTCCACACGCAACGGGCAAAAAGTCTGCTACAGCCCACAGGTCGAGCCGCATTCCTCGTCGGACTCGTGAGCAGCGACCGGCCGGCTCACCGACGCTCCGACGCCTGCCGGATCGAGGCGACACGTAACGCGCCCACTCGGTCGTCGCCACGACTCGCGCGCGAGCTAGGCACAGCACAGGTGGCGGCTGGCGGGCGGCCGTGGTGGCACCTCCCCGTGATATACTCGTGTTCTAGCACTTTCTGGATCGGAGACCGTCGCTCTCCGTGCAGGCCCGGCCGGCCGGGAGCGTGTCACAGAGTGTGGGTGGGTTCAGCGAGGCGAAGACCGAACAGTCGCTGGCTCGCAGCCGTTCTCGCGCCCGCACACGGACACGGAGCACGGGCAAGTCGTCAGAAAGGGAAAAGCACGCTGCCGTAATGCCGATGATATCGGGTGGCAAAGAGATCGTGGCCAAGTTGTGCTTCTGCTGGCCCTGGGGCAAAAACCGGCTGCTGGAACGCCAAATGCAGCGGATTCGCGCGGGTCAGCTGGGGCCCCATCGCCGAATCTGCCTGCCTTCGTGGCCGTGGTCACGGGACGGTGGGTGCGCGGCAGCTGTCTGCTACTCGGGGCATCGGGCCACGCTCCCGAATATCTGCCGCCAGCCCGCCGCTCAGCCTGTCCGCTGGCCTATCACCCTTCGCGCGCAAAAAAGTCCGCTTATCATCGGCACGGCTGGTCCGGCATCACGGGGCTTCTGGAAGACTAATCATGCTTTATTTGATTCAAAATCCAAAGTAGCCGTGCTAGATTGGCTAGGCGATACGTTTCGGCGAATCTATGCGCGTATACAGTTCGGTTCCTCCCGGTCTCCTTTTGGCAGTGTTTAGATCCCTCAAATTTCCAAAAATTTTACAAGATTCTCCGTCACATCGAATCTTTGGACGCATGTATGAAGTATTAAATATAGGTAAAAAAATAACTAATTGCACAGTTTGTCTGTAAATGTCGAGACGAATCTTTTGAGCCTAATTTGTCCATGATTAGATAAATTTTACCAAATAACAACGAAAATTGCTACAGGAATTTTACACCAACTTTTACACCATCTAAACACTACCTTTGTGTTTTTCTTCAAAAACACAACCCGCTGCAAGCTTGGAATCTGACCTGTTTCTTGTCAGCTAGTACTAGTGTATGTTGCTGTCGTTTTGCGTTCCATGATGACCAAGAATTCCCTGGAAATTTGGTTCCTGAATACATTTATCCTAGTACAGTACAATACTTTTATCCATTTTCCGATACTCCCTGATCAAAACACATAAATCAATACATAGATTTTTTTATTTGAAATTATCAAAATATCATTTTGTCCTGTTATTAGTACTAGGCATTATTCATGCCCTTTTCTCCACGGGACGTCTGGCTTTTGATGGCGCCTATTATGCACGCCCTTTTTGGTCTCGCGAAAACGTACGAGTACTGTAAGCTTTCCTGGATAACCCAGCGCAAGTTGGCCTCGGTGCTCTCCTTCGCTTTGACCCCGTGAGCTGCGACTGGCCGGTGACGCTGCACTTGGCACTTGGCACTTGGCACTTGGCACTTGGCACTTGGCACTTTGCAGCGACAGGGAATGCATTATTCGCTGCTCTACCGATCGGCGATCTTGACAGCTCACAAGTCACAAAGTCAGACACAAGTGGGAAGGAGCTGTGTGGGTGGGTACTCCTCCCGTGCATGACAGCAGTCCTCGACCGGAACCGTCGCGTCGACGGCCGTGTGAGATGGATCCTCCCCACAGGGATCTCGCGGCTCGCCTGCCAGTGCCAACGCATTCACCAGCAGGACCAGGTTCACCGAACACAGTTGACACAGCCACACGCGGTGTACTCCTAGGACTGTCGAAGCACTTGGTCCGCTGTCACGTGTGTTCTGCTAGGACTACTCGTTCCAGAGTGTGAAACTGCCGCCTGCCGGGAGTCGCCGTCACGCGGCAGCAACAGCAACACCCCCACGCGTCGCGTCAGCTTTGATCTTTCTGCTGCCGCTTTGCCTTTTTCTGGAAGCATCGGCGCGCAACTGCCGGCCTCCCTCCTCGGCGTCCGCTCCCGGAACCCGGATATGGTTATCTGCCGACGAATGGGGCGGCGCAGGAATGTCCGCTTATCACCGTCACAGCTGTCCCGGGACGACATCACTAGCCGCTTTTTCTGGAAGACCAGCCGCGCGCGGGCGGTTTGTTTATTGCAGCCAGCCGTGCCAGGCTAGCAAAGCCCTCCTCTCGTGTGAACAGTGGTCTACAGTACGGGTTAGAAACCATTCACCGTATTTTGCGTTCACCAACGTGGTACCGTCCGTCTTTGTTGCCGTATCGCCTGATCGCCAGATCATTGTAGCACATATGCTAGCTAATTTCCGATTTTCAAACCTTATACAAATCATTTAATGCAAGTTTAGATCGTCCGCATTCAAAAAGAAAATTAACATTGGAGGAACAATGTCGTCCATGCATTCATCAGGAAATGTCCTTGTGCTCCAAACAACTGAACGAAGACGTAAATCAGATATTCATGTTGTCAACAGTCAGGAACACATATTTTTAGAGCCCGTTTACATCACTTAGGGTTTGCAAAAAAAAGGACTCATAGATTGTGGATTGAAAAGGTTGAATAAGTCAGTCGATTATGGATTGTAAAGGCTGGCACATGTACTAGACTGTACGATCCTTAATCAAACCGAACGAGACTAAATTTTGGGATTAATAAAAATTAACATGTAGATTGTCAGAGTTTGTTTCCACAGGTTGTCCAGAGAGGCTTGTGTTCAATGAGCCTAAGACTAATACATGAACCTCATGCTACATGGTTAAAGAAAAGAACATGACGAAGCATTTGGATTTCCTCCCATTTCCAATTGATACACTTGGGTTCTACCAAAAGGCTCTTCCGTAGTCCATATGTCACGCGGTGTTAGACATGTGTGCATGTGGTAAAGTATAGCAACTGGATGATTTATAAAGAAGTAGTACGAGTACTTATATACATGGTCCATGTGTCACGGAGTTTGACGTCTAGGATAGGGAATGAAGTTACCGTGTTCTTGTATGGATCAGTGTTCCTAGTCACGCACACGCAGTCACATAGAAAAGTGCATGAAGTTACTCTTTTACAGCGATAGATGCAACAGCCTATCACCAAAACCCGGTTCACACACGCCTGTCCAGAACCAAACAATTTTCCCCGAACTTGTAAACCGGACACGAATGAAAAAAAAAAACCCAAGAACGGCAAGTCAAATCAAATCAACCAATCTATAAAGCGACACCTCATGGGATAACCACCGTAGACTCGGCGCCTCTTCCCCACCCTCACCTCACCTCACCTCACCTCACCCCCACACGCGCTGACGCGCTTTCGACGCACCAAAGCGTCGTGAGCTGCTACTTAACCTAACCCCACCGCCAAACAATTCCCCATTCCTGATTCCAACCAGCCCATTCGAGTACACACACGGAGCGGGGGAAGCCAAGAACAAGCAGCGATAGTCGTCTTCCGCGCTGGTAGGTGTGGACAGAGAGAGAGGAAAGGTCGGATTTTTGTTTTACGGCTGCTGAGGAGAGATGTTGAGGGCGGTGGCGAGGTGCTGCGGCCACTGGCCACCGGGCGCCGCGGCGGCGGACGGGATGCTGTGGCAGACGGAGCTGCGGCCGCACGCGGCGGGGGAGTTCTCGATGGCAGCGGCGCAGGCCAACCTGGCCATGGAGGACCAGGCGCAGGTGCTGGCCTCCCCGGCCGCCACGCTCGTCGGCATCTACGACGGACACGGCGGGGCCGACGCCTCCCGGTTCCTCCGATCCCGACTCTTCCCCCATGTCCAACGTGCGTTTGATTGCTGTTTACTGGTATCCGCCTTCTCCTTTCTGGGTTTCGATCGTTCCTCGCTGATTCTGAGAGTTTCCTGTGGCAGGCTTCGCGAGGGAGCAGGGGGGCATGAGCGCGGAGGCGATTCGGAGCGCGTTCGGCGCGGCCGAGGAGGAGTTCCATAATCAGGTGAGGCAGGAGTGGACGAAGCGGCCGCGGCTGGCAGCTGTGGGCTCATGCTGCCTGCTCGGGGCCATCTCCGGGGACACGCTGTACGTGGCCAACGTCGGTGACTCCCGCGCCGTGCTCGGCCGTCGAGTGGTCGGCGGCGGGGTGGCCGTCGCCGAGCGGCTGTCCACCGAGCACAACGCGGCGTCCGAGGAGGTGCGGCGGGAGCTCGCCGCGCTCAACCCCGACGACACGCAGATCGTGGTGCACGCCAGAGGGGCGTGGAGGGTGAAGGGGATAATTCAGGTGAGAACGCGATCAGTTAGCCGTCTCATTTGATTGATTGGTGCGCCTGTGGTGGAATTTGGGGGAAAATATCTCTGCTTGTTTACTATAAACTGTATCTTTCTTTGCTGTGTCTGCGTTAGAATTTGGAGTAGTTTGTTTGCGAGTTACTGTAACATATTACGTAGTGGCATTATAAGTCTGTAACAAAATTATATTATACTGTTAGTTCCCTGATCTGTACTCCAGTGTCAACAAATTATGCCCCAGCGTGAGCCAGGGGGGCCAGAGATTTGGAAATCAAAGTTCCTCGATCTCTTAGCAAGTCATAGAATTTTCTCCTTTTCTTATGCCTGTTCTGCTAACTTCGTGTAGATTGCTATGCTTTTGAAGATCTATGCTATGACGGGTTAAATATTACAGTATCGCAGAAATGGAACTAACGCAATGGAAACGTCTCCCTCAAAGGTTTTACTAGTATATACAGTAGGACTTAAAAGCTGTTCGATCATACTGAAGATTTTTTTTAACCACTCCAAGAAAGAACACTCCACCTTTTGACTTTTCATATCTTGATATCACTATTATGCTAAATATCTTTTTGGACTTTAGTTAGTGTACAACTTAGTATGCACAACTTAGCATAGTATCCTGGGACAGTAACCTGCACGTGAGCTACTTTATATATCTGACCTAACTTATGAATTTCTACACGTTATTTGATCAACTTATTATGTATCATATCTTTTCGTTGCATATCTTCCGATCGATATTCTCCAAATATCTTTTCAGTTATTACAACTTAGCTTAGTATCCTGATCTTGCAATTTCTGCACGTGGTCTGCGTCTTTGTGTTGCAAGCTGCTCTATATATCTTGGCGAACTATTGTACCTGGCCAAGTGGCCAACACTTCTGAATGTGATATGTGAAGTTTCACATAAGTAGAAGCAAGCTGACATGTGAATGTTGTAATGTCAGGTGTCAAGATCCATTGGTGATTTTTATCTGAAGAAACCGGAGTATAGCTTGGACCCCTTGTTTCGGCAAGTTGGCGCCCCTATTCCATTGAAGAGGCCTGCTCTTAGTGCTGAACCATCAATTCAAGTACGCAAGCTGAAACCAAATGACCTATTTCTGATATTTGCTTCGGATGGTCTTTGGGAGCACCTCAGCGACGATGATGCGGTGCAAATTGTCTTCAAGAATCCGAGAACTGTAAGTGATCCTCATTGGTCATTTCATTATAAGGTCTTTGTTGCTTACATCCTTTGCAGTCTAACTAATTAAGTCTTCACAAACTTTTTCAGGGGATAGCCAACAGATTGGTGAAGGCTGCCTTGAAAGAAGCAACCAGGAAGAGGGAGGTCAGGTACCGTGACCTGAGGACGATCGACAGGGGAGTGAGGCGGCATTTCCATGACGACATCAGCGTCGTTGTGATCTACCTTGATCGCCACCGCGAGCGCCGCCACACCAGGGTCATCGACTCGAGTAGCAACTGCACCAGTGCACCCGTGGACATCTACTCCTCCAACACCCACCAGTCTGCAGAGCCATTGCACGCTTATAAGAGCTGAACTCTGGGTAGAGGACTGTTGGGTTGTCTTGCAAGTTGCGGAACGATGGAGTTGCAGAGCAGGGGGACGACTCACTGGAGTCACTGCAGTGCCATTGCCATCGGAAGAACTCGAGATGTACATAGATAGCGTGGGGTGCGTAGCATTTTGATGCCGGAGAATATAATTTGGTCTCGAACTACGTAGATAATTGGTTAATCACAGCATTTTCTTGTTTCTTTTTTGTCTGATTATGCTTAACCAGCAGCAGGCCCGTCCATTGGATCGGGCTTGATTTAAGAAATCTGTAATACAGGGGTGTCGTGAAATAGTTGATGGCGAAGAGGTTAGTGGAGACCAAAGAATATATGCTCTGCTTACGATCTGGAAGTTAGGTTGTGACCTGAGAATATATACTCTTTGCAACGGATGAGATGCTCTTATTTCATTTAGCATTGCTTTTTGTCGGAAAATTCTTTATGTATGTAGTGACAAGATTACCTTTTCCTGGAATCGTCGAAATTCTTCATGGTTCGTGCTGTGGAACGGACTGTTCAAATATCTCTTCGTACTGTTTAGTGGAAAGGACTGTTCATATCGTTCGCTGCGTAATTAGGCTTTCCGTTTTGATAATGTACAGCGGCTTTACACGCACCCCACTTCGTCGGTCCTCATCAGAACCCGTCTTCCAAACGGGAAGACGGACTCAAATACTGGGCGTCTCTTCTGATTCCTTGAGCCAGTGAGCCTACAGGCGCCTAGAAGCTTCCGCACACTATTTCACAGACCACATCTCCAAAAGGGAAAAAGTCTAGATCACCCTCAAATTATGGGGTGGTGTCTAATTTACCCCATTAAATCGTTTAATTTACCCCCTGAACTTTCCAAAACCGTCTACTTTACCCTCTGGGGTAGTTTTGGACGGCTGTTTGCTACAGTAACCATAGCAAAAATCCTAATAAATTTAAAGCCATAGCAAAAATTTTGTACTAAAGCATATCATATTGTATGTTTATTGTGTAGATCTACTCATGTGGAGTGTAAGAAAATTAGATTTTTCATTTTACGATTTTTCTGTAATATACTATGAATTTTTAAAGATTCAGTTATTGTAGCAAAATCATGGTTACTGTAGTAAACCGCCGTCTAAAACTGTCCCAGAGGTAAAGTAGATAGTTTTGAAAAGTTCAGAAGAATAAATTAGACCGTTTCATACTTAAGGGGTAAATTAGACACCACCCCATACTTGGGTTGATCTAGACTTTTTCCTCTCCAAAAGGCCAAAACCCCAAACCCTCGATCTCGTTCCCCATCGCCATTATCCGAACGCAACGCAAGCCAAGCCCCAGGGTTCCGACCGCAGAGCCGATCCCAAAATGGTGGCCGCCTCCTCCATGCTCACCGCCGCGTCGCTCTCCTTCCCCCCGCTCCCAGCCCCGCGCCTCCGCGCCGCCGCCTCCCTCGCTCCGCCGCGCCGCGCGGCAGCCGCACTCGTCGTGCGCGCGGCGGCCGCCTCGTCCAAGTCCCCGGCCGCGGCGGAGGCGGCCCCGAAGAAGAAGAGGGCGACCGGCATCACCCAGCCGAAGCCCGTGTCGCCGGCGCTGCAGGCAATCGTGGGCGAACCGGTTATCCCCCGCACCGAGGCCCTCAAGCGCCTCTGGGCCTACATCAAGGAGCGTAACCTCCAGGTCCCCGAGCAAAAACCCTTGCTTACTTACGCTGTATCTGTACATTGTGGTTGGTATAGCTTGTTTGGATGCATACTGAAGATGTTTAATAGCGTCAAGCAGGAATTAACGTGACCGTCTTACTCTGAAAGGCACCAAATTTTAGTTGATGTGGTGTACGATTCTACCACTAGTCACTGTAGGATTCCACCATTGGTCAGTGGTGCATCAGTTAGAATTCTTAGTCACTACATAAATTAGGGTTTGTGCAATCAAACTAATTGCACTATGATTGGTTTTCTCTCAATGGATCGTCGATGAAGTAAATGAGAAGCCTGTACATGAGTTTTTTAATACAAACTTTGAAGGCATTGTAATCAAGTCACAGTACATGATATTTGAGTGTGTGGTCTTAGGGCCTGTTTGGATACAAGGGCTAATCACTAGCTAGCTAAAAATTAGCTCTAGTGCATTCAAACAGGAGAGCTAATAGGCAGCTAATTTTTTAGCCAAGTGTTCAACTAGTAGTTAGCCAACTAACTAGACAACCATAGCTAATTTGAGCTAACTTTTAGCTCAGCTAGTAATTAGCCATGTGTATCCAAATAGGCCCTTAGATATAGAGTTTGTTTGGATGAGTAGGGCTAGTTACTGGTTAGACTAAAAATTAGCTCAAATAGCTGAGATTGGCTAGCTAGTTGGCTAACAACTAGTTCAAGACTTGGCTAAAAAGTTAACCCACCTACTAGTTCTCCTGTTTGGATGCACTAGGGCTAATTTTTAGCTAGCTAGCAATTAGCTCTTGTATCCAAACAGGCCCATAGTGTAGCATTTAATACGATGTGTTGCGAGTGATGTTATGATTTGAAGTTGTAATACACAATGTGCTGGTTGTGACAAAGATAGGATTGTCTTATACTTTTCTTTGATATGTTTGTGAAACAGAATATGATTTCTAGTTTTTATGCTGTTAAAATTTCTATTTGCCTGCATCATCTATTGTTTGAAAGATCTTCCCAATTCTATTTCTTGAGTTTCGACTTTCGATCAATACAGGTGTTTGTTGTTTTGGGTTGTCAATTGCGATGAGTTTGGACTTTGGATTTAGTATTATGATAAAGTTGTTAACCTTGGTAATGTGCTAATTATGATGATCGAATGGTCTAAGGTTCATCTCCTCATTATTCATTAATCAAGGATTACCTGCTCCCCAAATATCCTAAAAAAATAGGGATATGCACAAAGGATGTAGGGTGTATTAGAATTTGAAAAGGTCAAACATTGTGATCTTTTTTACTACCAATTAGTGAAAAATACAAGTATGTTTTTGTCTAGTGCACAAAGGGTGCATCAGTAATTCAGTACATTCAGTCATTTTCACATGCATTTAGTAAGATGTTGGTTTGGAGTAACTGGTAATATATTATACGAGAAATTAATGATCAAAGCATACCAACGACTTTCTCAACTCCTAGTACGCCTTATAAAAAGATGCATTGCTCATGATTCATGCTTTTATCAAAGTCCATTTTACCATCTGCATTCTAATTTTCACTGTAAAGATGATACTATCTCTCTATTTAACTATACTTTGTGTGTTGCCTTGTCTAACACTTCTGCCCTTGCTTTCAGGATCCTTCTGACAAAAAGGTGGTCGTTTGTGATGAGAAGTTGAAGGTCCTGTTTGCTGGGCGAGACCGAGTTGGATTCCTTGAGATCGCCAAGCTTCTCAACCCTCACTTTGTGAAGTGAGAAGGCACTCCCAGGAGTTGAGTTGGCCTATGGTTGGTCACTTGTGATCTAGAGAGTGCGTGGGTTGGTTTTTGGTAGACTGAGACCCTGGGTTAGGTCGACTTCGTAGAATGCTGTAGCTCTTCCAGACGATGTTAGTGTGCGCGCGCCCTTTGTGGTGGTCTGGTGGTGTTATGACTGGTTGTTCCTAGTAGCCTTCGGCTCGTATGCAGTTAGCCTGTGGTGGGAAGTAACGTGTTCTGGTATGGTTTAAGCATTGCCCAGTCAACATTGGCAGATTGGTTTCCTTGTCCTTGCAATGTAAATAAAGATATTGTCGTGCGATTTCTCGTCGTACATGGATTGGTTGTTTCATTCTGATTTATCTGGTGAGATATCAACTTAGTAGAGTGATTGAATTGAACAGCCTTGTCGTTGCCTGAGCCTAAGCTGGTTAGGTAGGCCTATTTATACCTGGGCCAACATTGGGTCCAGCCCTGCAAGACTATCGGGCCCAAAGGTAGACGGCGCAATAGCCGATCTTGACGCAGACAAATTTCGTAGGTTCGAGGCAGGGGTGTGTTCTGGCTTCGATCACGTTCGTCGTAGGCATTGGAGTCCATTAATCTCGATGTGAATCTTGGAACTCCGCATGTAGTCCTTCGTCGAGCTCGACCTCGACCACGACCACACACGCCACCTACGCCAAGTCGCGAACTATGGTACACCAGCACCACAAATCCACAATCGTGTCTGAAAATCTGCACTGCCGTCTTGTTGCGTGTGGTTTTGAGTGCTTCACGCAACCGGCGCCTGGTGCGTGCGCGTGCACCAGCCGATAGGCTGCTTGGCGCTGCTGCGTACTATTAGCTCCCAGCAACAGCAGCCACACTGCCACAAAGACAAGATGAGGACGAACGAAACCGCGTGCTTCGCCGTCTGCCACCCGAGCGAACGCGGTTCCCACACTGAGGGGTCTCGGCTCGGCAATCGGCAATCACCATGGCCCGTCGCGATCGCGGCCTCCATCATGCCATGCCCGCGGGATCGCTGAAGCCGACGCGCCCGTGTTTCTATCCGTGCTCTGGCTCTACCCTACGCCGCCGTGGTGCAGACGAGACGAGACGAGACGATTATTCGGTCGCGCGCATGTGCGGCCGCTTCCGTCCAAGCGGGCCGAACCGAACAGGAACATCGGGAACCAGAGCACCACAACCGCAACGTGCGTGCGGGCGCGTTGTGTTGTGCGTTCCGGCCGGGTGGTGTCAAAAAGAGCGCGCCGTTTGTGAGACAGAAAAGGCGCTCTGACGCCGGGGCAGTTGAACTGACTGTACCCCGGACGTGACCTCGAACGTACGGAGTATCCTGCTGCAATCCACCTCCTCAACGTAGGCCTGGTTTAGATTTCAGAGTTTAGCCACCAAGGCTGTATTTAGTTGGTGAAATTTTTAGTGAAATGTAACTATAGCAGTTTCGTTGTTATTTAATAATTAGTATTCAATCATGGTCTAATTAGGCTTAAAAGATTTGTCTCGTCTATTTCGTCTAAACTGTGTAATTAGTTTTATTTTTTATCTATATTTAATGCTTCATGTATGTGTCCAAAGATTCGATGTGACGGGGAATCTAAAAAATTTGGCAAAATTTTTGCATCTAAACGGTATCCAAATTCACTATGCAAAATTACCATTCTCCGTCACATCAAAATGTCGATACATATATGGAGTATTAAATATAGATAAAATAAAAAAACTAATTGTATAGTTTTGTTGTACTTTACAAGATGAACATTTTAAGCCTAATTAATCAATGTTTAGACAATTATTACTAAATAAAAATAAAATTGCTATAGTGTGACGCGACACTTACTATGCAAAGTTTGGTTCCAAATTTTGAAATCTAAACATGGTCGTAGTCGCTGACCTATCAAATATAATATTTAGATACATGCACTGAGGATTAAATACAGACTGTTTATAAAACTAAATACACAGATTGAGACTATTTTACGAGAAGATTTTTTTAATTCGTTCATGATTTGAAAATGTTGTGCTACAGTAAACATATGCTAATGACGGATTAATTATGCTTAATAATTTCGTCTCGTGGATTACTAACGGATCTTGTAATTTGTTTTTTTTATTAATATTCGAACACCCATACAACACCTCTACGTGACACCTTCTAAACTTTAGTCGATGGATCAAACAACCTCTTAGCCTCAACCTCCACATAAGCAATTGGTGTCCACCTCACATGCATGAGCTGCCTCGTAAGGTGTCAGTACCTCCTGAGTGCTTCGTCTGAAGAAAACGGGAAGCAGTCATCCTCGCACACATTGGAGAGCTAAAGCAGCACAGCCTCACCACAGTACCAAAGACAGAACACTTGCAGGCATGGGCTAGTAGTGTGTCAGAGGATAGAATTCACTTGGATCTGATTTAGATGCGAAATTTTTTAGTGAAAATGTCATATCAAATGTTTCATGTGATGTTGGTAGGGATTTTCGGATACTAATAAAAAAAACTAATTACATAGCTTGTCTGAAAACCGCGAGACGAATTTATTAAACTTAATTAATCTGTCATTAGCACATTTGTTACGGTAACACTTTAGTGTCAAATCATGGACTAATTAGGCTCAAAATGTTCATCTTGCGATTTCCAACTAAACTGTGCTATTAGTTTTTTTCGTCTACATTTAATACTCTATGCATGTGCCGCAAGATTCAATGTGATAGTTTTGAGTGAAAAGTTTTTTATCTAAGGCTGTGTTTAGTTTTCAAAAATTTTTGCCTTCTACAATAAAATGACATCTTTGGACACATGGAGTACTAAATGTAGACGAAAAAAATTAATTACACAGTTCTGGGGAAATCACGAGACGAATCTTTTAAGCCTAATTAGTCCATGAAAATCCTTAAGTGCTACAGTAGCCCCTCATGTGATAATGACAGATTAATTAGTATCATTAAATTCGTCTCGCAGTTTCCTGACGGGTTCTGTAATTTGTTTTTTTATTAGTATCCAAAAATCCCTCTCGATATTCTTCCGACACATCTGACGTAACACATAAAAATTTTCTCCTCCCCAACTAAACACCCCTTAAATAAGGCCTTAGGTTGGAAAATTTGACAGCTAGGCGCACCTATATCTAGGTGGCCTGTTACTTTTTCCTAAGGCTACACACTCCTAGCAACATGCGTTGTTGCTGCCCTAACTAGGGCCCCATGATTAAATTTACTCTCTCCATCCAAAAATAAACGCAGTTCTAGTCTTGGCGTGTCTAGGTTCAAAGCTAGGATTACGTGTTTTTTTACAGAGGGAGTAGCTATTAAAACCAATAACTAAACTTTAGTCACCATTTATTTCAAGTGACTAAAGGCCATTTAAACAGTTCAACAAAGACCAAACTATCCCTAATAAATGCACAAATTAAGGTGGAGAACCAGTAATAATAAGAAGCAACACTTATTCACTGGACACTTTAGCCCACTTTAGCACCTCCTTAGGGTACTAATGTGACTAGGGGGTGTTTGTTTGCTCCTCTAAACTTTAGTCGATTTCCCATGGAATGTTTGGACACATGAAGTATTAAATATAGACTAATTATGAAACTAAATGCACAGATTAAGACTATTTTGCGAGACGAATTTTTTTAGCCTAATTAGTCCATGATTTGACAATGTGGTACTACAGTAAACATGTGCTAATGACTGATTAATTAGGCTTAATAAATTCGTCTCGCGAACTACTGACGGATTCTGTAATTTATTTTTTTATTAGTATCCTGATCCAAACACCCCCTAAACTATTTTAGTCTCTTTTTAGTCAGTTCAGTAGCTAAAGTGACTAAAGTTTAGTAACTAAATTTTAGCAGAGGAAAACCAAACAGTTCCTGTGAAAGAGCTGTAGCAGTAAACCAGTGGTTTACTTGCCTTGTAAGCATGGCGTGCTGCTGTCCTTCCGCTTTACACTCCCCTCGTGCTCTCTCATCTTTACTTTGGTGTACTTCCTCCGTCCCTAAAAACATGTAATCGTAGGATTACGCACGGAAACCAAGGACAGAGTGAAATTACGAAAATGCCCCTGGTTTTAACACAGAACCAGCTTTCTGGAAACAGGACGATCGCTTGTAGGAGTATTTGTCACAGTATGCTAGAGCCTTCTAGAAGAATGAATGGACAGGAGACAGGAGGCCGTGCATGAGACTGAGGCCCTTGCGGCAGCTTTTTTTTTCTTTTTGTCCTATCCACTTTTAAAAGCTGGTTTAGGTTAGAATCACATCTTTTTTGAGACAAATTTTGAACGCTACGATTCCATATTTTTAGAGGCGGAGGGAGTAACTACGCGCGGTGTGTCTGCGGCTGCGACTCTCTTGCACGCCACATCTCTAGGAGGATGAGTAAGCACGCGTGCTGGTGACTAGCGAACGTTCCAGGCTGCTCTTTCGTGTGGGCCAGCCTGTCCGCTTAAGATTATCAGCCAAATCAGTCAACTAGCTAGTAGTGTTTTTCTCTTAAAAAAACTAGCCAGCAGTACTTTCAGCCATCTAAATCAGCCCAAGCAAACAGGCTGGTGTATGAAGAATTCCACCTGCCCGGCTAAAGGGAGGCAGCACGTTCAGATCGGACCGGACCGACGGCAGTGCTGTGAACAATGCGGGAGCTGACGGAATGAGCGAGAGGGCTCAGAGGCACCGCGCGCCGGGCGAGAAAGTGAGAGTGAGAGCCTCAGTTGGCATGCATTTTGACCGCGCCGCGGGCCGTGGCACAAGAAACAGTTGACGCGGTACACGCGATCGATCGACTTTGAAACTTATCGCAACTGACTGCTATCTAGACGAAGTAAATGTACATGTATATCTCCGCAAGCGGTTTAGGTGCCAGACTGGGGTTAAGTGTCGGGTCCGCCATCGACAACATTGTACGTACCCGTCTGCTGGACGAATGGTCAATGGCGCCTCCAGGTCCGTGAGAGGGACACGTACGTACGTGGCAGTGGCCGCCGCGCCCACCTCCACATACTTGGCACTCATGATCCGTATGCGTATGAGTGATGGCTCGCCCTTGTCCGGTCCCCCAGCTGATCTGACAACGGCGATTGGAGGACATGCTCATCCGATTTGCGATCCCCACACGCCACAGGCACGAGGCAACACGGTGATGGACCGTCGCTTCCTGGCCACTAGCTGCTGGGGAGGCCTGAGCGAGAGTGCAAACAGCTATGCTTTTGCTGTTTTGCAGTTACACAGTCTTGTAAGTTGTAATTCAGGCTGAACAAGCATGCATACACACAACGTTAATCCCACCTAAGATAAGATAGTGTACCTCTCTAAACAACCCCGCCTACAATTTTCAGCACCATTATTAGTTCACCACTTACTGGTGCCAAAGTTGTCTGATAGCGTGTACGTACTACGTAGTCAAGGCTAGGAACAGCTACAGTCCATATAGTCTTGGTATACCGCATACGTTGGTATGTATGTGAACTATCCATGGTAAAGTCTCGAGTGTGGTCATGATGACCTCCGATCCCTTAAAGAAAGGTCAGACTTTTGGATGCCAGCTCACATCTCATCAATACAACACTAGGAGGACATGGGTCCGTTCATGGTGTGTGCTCACACACTCACACCGGCCAAGCCAGTAACACCTCTGCAATGCAGCAAGGCAACACACCCAGAGGCCAGAGCCAAGAGCCTCCAGCTGCCAGCTGCCAGCCCCAACTACCGTCACCTGGCTACAGCTACAGTCTACATCACCGCCGAGCAAAAGCCAATGCAAGGACGGTCGTATAAATCACCCCCAAAACCCCAAGCCACCACCCTCACTTTATCACCACCGCCCCAGCCTCCCCAAACCTCACACAAAGCAGCAGTAGCAGCGTAGGTGGGCAGAACAGAATGAAGCTTGAGGCCACCGCCACCGTTGCTCTCCTCCTCCTCCTCCTCCTGGAGCCACCTTCGCCCCGTGTCTCCATGGCTGGATCAGGTAACCGCCAGCAGCTCCATGATCTCATGCCGTTTCTAATGCTGGGCTGGGCTGGGCATATCTTGGCTATTCACACGATCGAGCTTCTTCTTCTTCCTTTGGATTTTGGGCAGCGTTCTGCGACGGCAAGTGCGGGGTGAGGTGCTCCAAGGCGAGCCGGCACGACGACTGCCTCAAGTACTGCGGGATCTGCTGCGCCACCTGCAACTGCGTGCCGTCCGGCACCGCGGGCCACAAGGACGAGTGCCCCTGCTACCGCGACATGACCACCGGCCACGGCAACCGCACCAGGCCCAAGTGCCCATGATTCCTTCCTCCGGACCCTCTCTGCCTCTCGCCGTCACCAGCTCCAGCTGCCTGCCATGCGTAGCATCCGTCCATAGACCATACATGCATGCGTATCGTCCGTGACTCTGGATGGCCATGCGTGCGTCTGGAGAATGAGATATCTATGTCCTAGCTACCGGTACTCTGATTGCCTTCTCAAGCTTCTGCTTTCACTAGTTATTACTCTTACTACTATGGACATGAGAGAGGACATGCATGCATGGAGATGATGTCGTGTTATGAAATAATGTTGTGTATTATTGTAATAGACCCTTGGCTTGGGAGGAACTAGATGAGACGCTAGAAATCGTGCTTATTACAGAGTTTTCAGAGTCCATTGTGCTGAAATGTGATTTTTATCGCGCACGAGCTTTGTGTGAGCCTAGCTCAGCTCCAAAGCCAGGCCGGCATGACTGAAGCATGAGACGAGCGTCGGTGGTGCAGACGCATCGGCCCCACCACACTCCAGTCCTTCAGTTACTCTGGTACGAGTGCTAACTGACTGCGACGCGTCCGTCTCGCCACCAGCCCGCTGTCTTTAGTTGGGAAAGAAAAATTTCCGTGATGTTTCGTAATAAAAAAAACTAATTACACAGCTAAACCTAAACCGTGGGATAAATTTATTAAACCTAATTAAGCCATCATTAGCATATGTAGGTTACTGTAGCACTTAAGGCTATTCATGGACTAATTAGGCTTAAAAGATTTGTCTCGTGATTTCCTATTAAACTGTGCAATTAGTTTTTTTCGTTCGTATTTAGTACTCCATACATGCGTTCAAACGCTCGATGTTACTGTAGAACTTAAAATTTTTGGGAACTAAACGAGGCCTCAACTAAAGAAATTAAGTCTTTGCCGAGTTTGCTTGCTTGTTAGGGCCTGTTTAAATGGTGAAAAATTTTGGATAAATTTCTATAGCACTTTTCGTTGTTATTTGACAAAATTTATCTAATTATGGACTAACTAACCTTCAAAGATTCGTTTCGACATTTACAGACAAACTGTGTAATTAGTTATTTTTTACCTACATTTAATACTTCATACATACGTCAAAGATTCGATGTAACAGATATTGTGCAAACTTTTTTTTGACCTTTTTGGCCGACTACTAGCTGCGGTGCAGCTGGACAATGAACACTGAGACCTCAGAACGGCAAGAGTGGGATCCATCGTTGATTGATCCCATCGTCCTCACTGCTAGGCTGCTCCTTGGTAGTACTGTCTCTATCAGAATGTAACTATGAGGTATATGCCACTTTGAGTGTTTATCAGGCTATCCGCACTCATGGACCTCTATATTCATCATCTATACGTCCTAGTCAGCAAGATTCTCTCCTCTATACTCAATTCTTCCGCACCCATCCATCCTCTATATCATCCTCTATCCACTATATCCACTGTGAGGCCCACTTGTCACTTTATCTAAATATATCCATGTGTGATCTAGTTTTGAAGGATTTATTGAGACGAATTTAATGGTGCAATCGAAATTTAATTTGGATTTTTGGTTTGTGAGTTATAACATTTTTTTCTTTTGTTTAGCTAGTGGGGTCCGCCACTGCCCACTATAGAGTAAGCACTGTACTACTCTAAATATAGAGTGAGAGAAATGATAGAGTATCGTTTTAGAGTACCCAATGCAATAGTTTTTACTCTATATTCATACTCTAAAGCTTTAAAGTATCCTTTATAGTATCCCACTGCGGGTAGTCTCAGAGGCGAAACCAGAAGGGGCTAGTAGGGGCCGTGCCCCCCCCCCACCCCAAAAGCATAGTAGATTCATTTAAATACCTATATAAATATTTGTATTTACAACACAAAAATATCAATTTCACCAATTTTTTATTAAAATATGATGATTTTGGTTAGAAATAGTGTAAAAAAATTTAGAAGTTGTTGAAACATATAATTATGTATATTTTATCACACTAAAAAATACGATCACATTTGTTCGCCTCCCTTAATTAAAATCGCTGATTCCACCTCTGCGTTTGATCAAGTTTCTAGTAAATAATATTTATATTTATGGCTTCAAATTAGTTTATTATGAAAATATATTTCATAATTAATCTAATGATATTTATTTTATATTATAAATATTTATACTTTTTTTATATATAATTGGTCAAAGGTGATATACTAAAACATGATAGAATTGCATTCTTTTTAGGGACGGAGGGAGTACCAGTGAGCAGTAGAAAACAATCAACTGCCGAGTACAGTTCCTGGAAATTTTCATCAACTACCAACAAGACTATTAGTTGGCAACCATCATGCGCGGCTGCATCAGGCATTCAGGCATACAACGGTGAGCAATGGTCTGTGCGTTGCACTGCACGGATACGAAAACATATCCTGCGTTACCGGCCCATACGGTGTTACCGTGTGTCACCAAACAAGGTACCTAAAATAGTTACACAAAAAGTTGCAACAAAAATACAAATGGGTAGAGAATGCAAACATCTACGTATACATGCAAAACACGAGATGCAATACAAATACGTGTGGAGATAAAAGAAGTAAAAATCAACACATAGAAAGTTACGGGGGCAAACAACTTTCCCTTTTGCCAACTAACTGCTACGTACATACAGTACATGGTAGTTAAGCCCCCAGGGCAACGAACTTTCTAGGTGTTACTATCTTTATATACAAGTGGTTATATACTACAAGTGGTGTACAATATTATATTGCTAAAAATGCAGTTTATAGTTAGATAATACAAGGGCATTCTGTTCGAGGTGAACTCGATTAACCTCGTGAAGGGTGGTTAGTGGTTACAAATAAGATGTAGCGGACAAGCAAATGCATTCACCCTCTTCTGTCAGATATTTTCGCAGTAAAAAAACGTAAGAAAAGGTGACCTTCCCAGTGTCATCTATATCTATCTTAAGTTACTGCAGGTTAGACCAAGACAACGCCAAACCACCTAAATCCTACTAAACCAAGTATTATACATATACTGAAGAACGAAGGAGCCTTTAGTTCATGTAAAATCGATCCGGATACAGCGGCATTGCACATCAAGCGATCACAGAAGTTCACTGGCTAACTTGTCCTCTCAACTCTCATGTTCTTATCGTTGCACACCTTCTTTCAGTACAACTGCAACAGATGCTTCCTGCCCTAGAGAGCTGCCCACAGGGCCTTCTGGATCAGGTTACAATCAGACCCTATTCTTGCACATGAAAGTGTAAATCCCGTAGGACACTTTAGGCCCTGTGGTCCACAGAACCCGGCACTGGTGGAGTGTTAGATGAATCTGAACAAGATATAAACCGGAGTGCTGAATAAGGATGACCCCTTATTCCCCAACTTACGAGCTCACTTTTGTGTACAGCAGATAACTCAAGCCCATCTCACAATTATTGCACTAGCACGGCAGAATACAGAAGAGGCCACCAAAATTGAGCACAGACTAATCAGAGTACAGTCCAGCATTGATCAGAGCAATTAGGGACAGGGAGAGAACGACAAGAGGATAATCACTTCAGGAGCATTTCAGCAATCTGAACAGCATTGAGTGCGGCACCTTTACGTATTTGATCACCACAGACAAATATGTCCAACCTGCCATTGTATAGATGATTAGTTCTGATATAATTATCCTTAAATTCCTTATCCATTTTCATACACAAGTAATGCGCAACGAGGTAATGCTTCTGTCAACTATAACTGTCAAACATGATCATACATACCCTTTCTTGTCATCCAGGGACAAGTCCTGACGAATTCTACCCACTGCTACATCATCTTTATCTGATACCTGAAAAAAAAAGGGGGTTACTTCTTGTCAGTAAATCATTCGAACAACTTCTCTCTCCTGGAACAGCACAGCTGTGTAATGAATGTGAATAGGGAGTATTGTGGTGGTATTGATGATCATGAATCAAAATACCTCCAGAGGCGTAGGGAAGCGATTGGAAGCACGGTCATCAATAATGGTAACACCAGGAGCTCCTCTCAAGATTTCTCTTGCAGTATCCTTTAGAGTAGCACACAAGCTCAGAAGCGCAATATTATATTACTCCCTTCATTCCAAATTATAAGACATTTTGGCTTTTTTAGATTCATAGGTTTTGCTACGCAATTAGATATCAAGATACGTAATAAAAGCAATGTATTTAGAAAAACCAAAACGTCTTATAATTTGGAATGGGGGGAGCACAACATAAATATAACAAATTTGTTTTTTCTGACATATTCACAAATGTCAAATTCAAATAAACACGGGGCTGCTTGGTTTCTTTACCTACACAAGCTAGCCCGGTAAGCTTGCCTAACCTTACCCAGCAAATGTAGGCAAGGCAAGAATATGCGTTTGGTTTTCAGGCTAGTGGAGCAGCTCTAATAAAATAGTAACATGCATGCATCTCCCAATTAAAATAGTATTGTTGCATGCCATGGACCCATATGTTGGCCAGAGCCTCATATTGGCAGAGTGTGCAGCTTTTCTCAGCAGTCAGCACATGCACCGGCCGCTCACTCACATTGCCAGCCCCGGAGAGCCGAATTGGCTCGCCTGGTTCAGCAAGGAAAAGCTTGCCCGAGCAAGCTAGCTTGCTAAGCAAAGCAAGATTGTAGAGCAATACCAAACAAATATCCTTGACAGATAAGGTGAGGCTAGCCATGGCAAAGGAACCAAGCAGCCCCCACCTATCCAGATGACAAAGTGGCAGGTTCTAAGAATCAATTCACTTAGCGCAAATAGAAACAAAAGAGAATGGTATGAAAGAAACAAACATATTTCCACGAACAGAGAAGTTTTAATGCTAGTTAGCACATAATATGAATACCAACCTCGTCAAGTGGCTTTTCAAACTGTAGATTGACACTTTCAGCATGCGCACGCATCACAGGAACCCGTATGCAAGTCGCAGTTACTTTCACATCCTTGTCATTCTAGCAATGGACCGTACAGTTAGAAGGCAATTACATTTGCTCAAATTATCACAATGAGAGAAAGTTTGGGAGAGTAATGCAGACTTAATAGGAAGCTGTTTAGACCAATAGGCTCACAAAGACTAACCCAAATTTTTCTGGTCTCCTTCACCATTTTCATTTCTTCCTCGTTATACCCATTCTCAAGAACTGGTGCATTGTGTGAGAATATATTAAAAGCATACTGCAGAAGGGACAAAGATATTAAGCATTTCAGCATGAACTCATGACCAAAATGATGTGATATGTGCTCAGGATACTTCAATTTGTAAGCCGGAACAACCTGCTGTTTGAAAATGTTGCATGTTGGCGCCTTCCCTTCCAAGACCTAAAATAAGGAGTAAAACATTGAGCGTTTAACCAAACAAACACATTAACTGGACAGGGCAACTTGTAGAAGAAAATATGTACCTCCTGAGTCTGCAGCTTGAGTTCTTCCATTGCCGCAGCACCAGCACCACTTGCTGCTTGGTATGTGCTGACAACCATCCTTAACACCTACCAAATCAACAAATAGCCACTAATTTGACCGTGGGGGAAAGGCAATCAACAAGCAAATCGGATACGATAAAAAGTGATCTTAGTAGCCAAAAGCATGTGATAGAAACATTGTAGGTCACTCAATACAGATGTATTAGCAATTCAAGCAGAATCTGCAATCCACATAAAAAAAGCAGAACTGGCAACAGAGTTCCACAGTATAAGACTCATGGATTTAAATAGTGGGCTATAGCGGCGCTATAGCTTCTGGAGAGAGCCCGCGCTACGCTATTGCTATTATTTTCCACTGTGTCAGCTATGACCTCTATATTGCGCTTTAGCGCCGTAAATTGCTTAGCTGTAGCTTTGAGATACCACTAGCTATAAGAGTGACAATTTAGTTATTACCTACTTCTCTTTTGCTGCTAAGTTCGTCTTTTGGAAAATGAACACTTGAGTTTCACGAATCATGCTATAATGCCATATTAAGTAATGTTCCCTAGAATTCTCCTTAGAAACGTATTTGTGTCCGACAAATGTCATGATTCTTAAGTTTTTATGAATCAATTCCTTGTATTTTTTTATGGTTTTCTTAAAAAAACGCTATCTGTTAGCTCCGCTATAGCTGCGCTATAGCTTTATAGCTTCTAAAAAAAGATGTCGCTATTGGCTATAAGCCGCAATTTTAAACCTTGATAAGACTTAAATAGCCTACGGTTAATCTGTACTGCAAAGCTTAATTTGATTCATCAACTCCTAATAAGGATCTGTCACAAAAAAAAATCGGCATGCTGCGATACAATCAATTTAATAATGCAGAAAAGTTCTTCAGACAGATGCAGAACACTAGAATTTCGAAAACATGGAAGAATAAATAATGCACCATTTCGCTAGCAGCAGGATCGGCAGTGTATGGACGAGTGTGGGTTCGCGACAATTCGTGAACGTCAAGTTCAAGCCTTAACAGGTCGGAGACCTACGACGATCTAGATTGAATGGTCCATTTCGCGCTTTCACGGGATCCAATGGTTAGCAGATTAACGGGTGACGTGGCCCTATACCCTTCATGAGTTTTGGTTCAGATTTCGTAACATTGAAGATTCAGAACACAGTCAAATACTAGCTGGAAAGTGAGTGCTTGCAATGTTGTGGAATGATCTCTATCTTCAAGACTTACTAAAACTAAAATTAGACTGTCCAATGTTTGATTACATGTACTGATTCATCTATGCGCATACTGGATACTGATGTCTACTTTTTGTAAAGATCGCACTTCAATTCAATTTGGTATTAGGAAGCATAATTCCAGAGATCAATGTTCGGTTTCTGCCGTTAAATAGCATGTGGGTTATACAGTTCTTCAGCATCAGCCTTCTGTCGCTTCAAATTAAAGTTATTGAGAAATCGATGATGCTTCCGACATCCCAAAAAGTGCCCAAAGGTACCTTAGCGTGGCGATGGAGCGGCGTGGCAGCCATGAGGCAGATGATGGTTGAGCAATTCGGATTTGCCACAATCGCCCCCTGCCCGAGCCGGACGTTCCCCATGGCCTCGGGGTTGACCTCGGGGATGACGAGCGGCACCTCGGGGTCCATCCGGAACGCAGAACTGTTGTCGACGACGACGGCGCCGCTGGCGACGGCCGCCGGCCCGTACTTCCGGCTGACGCTCCCGCCGGCGCTGAACAGCGCGATGTCGACGCCGTCGAACGCCCCCGGGGCCGCGAGGTCCTGGACGGTGTACTCGCGGTCCTCGAAGGCGAGGCGCTTCCCCGCGGACCGCTCGCTGGCGAGGAGGCGGAGGCTGCGGTAGGGGAAGTCCCGGTCCGTGATGACGCGGAGGAACTCCTGGCCCACCGCGCCCGTGGCGCCCACGATGGCCACCGAGGGCCCGTCCTCGCGCAGCGCCATGCGCACGGTGCTGGGCGCGCGCCGGTGCCGCGCGGCGCGGCCCGGGGACGGCGGGAATAGGCGCGGGTGGCGGACGGCGGCGGCGGCCTGCATTGTGGCGGCGCGCGAGGCTGGGACGGGGATGGGGTGGGTGGTGGGTGAGGGGGTGGCGCTGACGCGTGACGAGTAACGACGGGAATTCTTGATTAGGGTTTTAGCCGGATGAAGTGGGGTTTTGTGGGCGCGCACTAATCCGTGTGGTGTGCTGGCGCCGTGGCGCGTCCCGTTTTGGTTGCCAACTTGCAAATCTTGCGATGGCCCACGGAGACAAGGGATCTCGAACAAGAGTCCAAGCATCAATTTGGTCTTTCGCTGATACAGTACAAGTTGATTCTGCGTTGCCAACTTGCTATTCTGCTCACTTGCTAAGCCGGTATCTGATAGACAATGTGCCGTAAGCGCCGCCGTGAAACTGGTTTTGTCTATCATTGTGGTGCATTCCCCTGGCTATGATTATGGTATTATGGTTAAGAAACCTGAGGGCTAGTTTGATACACCTAGGAACTGCTCATAGAGCAAGCAGTAAAAGTCCTAAGGGTGGGAGCTGGCTTGATCTATGGTTCTACAATGGTCTCCCGAGAAGGTTGGTGTCATGTGCGGGCGCGCACGGGACGGCCGCCGCGACGCAGAGCGTGGGGCTAGTGGCTAGGATGGAAAGGATAGCAATCAGGCGATGCAGCAGATCGGTTGGAGTTCCTTATTCGTAGGAGTCTATTTGCTTAATTATAGGAGGAGTCTATTTGCTTAATTATAGGAGTTATTTCCCTGGGTTGTTACAAGCCGCATGGCTATATTAGTCTGTAACTAGAACCGTGAGAGGTGAAGCAAAAAGATATTATCAACCAATCTATCTCTCTCCCGTAATCTCAAGCCTAGGCAGCAGAGGGGTAAAACCTCGTCCTAGAAGACGGATCGCGGCTACGAACTACGTAGCCGAGGTCCAGCTACCCAAGGGTTCGACGCCCTTGACATTTGGATTAAGTGGCCCTTTTCAAACAAAAATTATCCATGGCAAATGATGGATCCAAAGGAACCCTCCAGGCTAGAATTAGAACAAAACAAAGGGGATACTATTGGTCTGATTAATTGCCTGCATTAGCCAGTATGTATACTTGTATAGTTCAGTTTGTCTTATGTTTGGTTGCATGCAGTGACTCTTAGATAGGTTTGTACGGTGCTAAAATCAGACTAATTGAAAGCTCTATGTTTGGTGTTGGTAATTAGTGACAATGCCTAAGTACTAATCATATGCCTAAGTTGTATGTAGCATATGAGGATTAGTACATTCCAAGGTTGGTGGCAAGATGGACATGGTGATCATAATGGCCACACTTAGATTTGGACGCAACCCTACGTGATCAAGGCAAAGGTATATGCTTAAGGGTTGTGTTTTAGTAACCAAGACACCTAGTGGATGTGGTTACATTATAAGATAGATAGCCGTACTATAAAGAGGAAAATGACGCGGCTATTAAACTCCTAAGTGCCTTTAGGTGTGCATTTCATAATCATATGCATTTGGATAGAACTAATAACGCCTCGAAAAATATTTGTGAAAATGCTAACACACTCGCACATGACGTGATCACTTGGTGGTGTTAGCACATTTACGATGGTGGTGGAGCTTGAGCGGTAGAGAGGGTTTGGGGTCCTCTCTCCCTCCCACCGAGCTTATGAGGCGGGATTCAGGCGTTTTCGAGGAGTTGAAACGACTATTTTCCACTACGCCGAAAGTCAAAAATCGAACGGAAGCGAACGGAGGTCACAGTGGTGACCGGACGCTGGGCGTTTTCGAGGAGTTGAAACGACTATTTTCCACTACGCCGAAAGTCGAAAATCGAACGGAAGCGAACGGATGTCACAGTGGTGACCGGACGCTGGACCGGACGCGGTCTCTGTTTGACCGGACGCGTGTAAGGTCCTAGATGGCTAGAGGGGGGGTGAATAGCCTATTAAAATTCTACAAGAACCACTAAGCAAACTTGTTAGAATAACAAACGGCGTAAAGCGAGTTTTACTTAGCCAAAGGTTGTGATGCAAGCCTCCTATCCACAAGTCTAGTAGATTAAGATCTCTAGTTCACACAAGAGCTATGTCACTAAGGTTACACTAGAGAACAAGCTAACACTACTAGCAAAGCTACTACTAGAGCTACACAAGATAAACTAGTGAATGTAAATGCAAGAGAGAGGATTGTGATAATTATACCGACGGTGAAGTGAAGATGTTGCCAATCACCAAGATGATATACAATCAATCAATATTGACAACAACACAAAGTGAAGACCAATCACCGGGAGACAAAAGACATAATATTTGTTCACCCGGTGTTCACTTGTGCACCGACAAGCTACGTCACCGGTTGTGTCGACCAACACCTAGATGGTTCCCCGGTGTGACCCTCAAGTCACTTGCCCCTCAAGGCACGCCCCGCAAGGCACCGCAAGACACCACTCTCAAGTGAGGTAACTCAATGACACGCGGATTCCACTAGAGTTGCTTTTGGCGTCCCGCCGAGGAAAGCACAAGAACCTCTTACAAACAACCGGAGGTGGCCAAGAACAATCACCTTCTCTTGCCAACGCCTCCAACAATCTCCAAGCCGGCTAGGAGCGGTACTCTCCAAGAGTAACAAGAAATCCACCGGCTAAAACACCCACAAGTGCCACTAAATGCCCTCAAGCTATGCAATGCACTTTGGGATCACTCAATCTCACTTTTGATTTGCAATCAAGCAAGAGAGATGAGTGGGAGGAGTTATTCTAGCTCAAAGGATGCACAAGAGTGTTAGAAATGCCAAGAGACCTCCCCAAGGGCCGGCCAACAAGTATTTATAAGCATCCCATCCAAATAGAGCCGTTGCAACTCCACTCACGATTTTCGCGGGACCACCGGACGCGCCGGTCGTAACTGACCGGACGCGCTCAACCGCGTCCGGTGCCTCTGCGACGTCCACGTGTCCTCTGATTTCAAATTCGTCCGTTAGATCCTCCAACGGTCACTGCGCGCCAACGGTCAAACGAGCGACCGGACGCGCTGCTGCGAACCACCGGACGCGCCGGTGCGCACAGTACCCGCTCGCGCGAAGACATCACCGGACGCGCTCCTCTCAACCACCGGACGCCACAGTACCCGCGTCCGGTGGGAGTCCAGTAAGCTCCCTGGACCACCGGACGCGTCCGATGGTGTGTGACCGGACGCGCTCCGCGTCCGACGTCCTCGGATCCCTCAGGGCGCATGACCGGACGCGCCGGTCCCGTGGGTCACCGGACGCGCCGGTGTCAAACCCTAGCTCGCGCGCCTGACGCCCGCGCTGCACTGACCGGACGCGCTGGTCCACAGTGACCGCGTCCGGTGCAGCGTCCGGTGCAGCTCTGTGACCGCGTTCGCTTCCGTTTCTTTTCCGACTTCCGGCGCAATGGAAAATAGGCATTTCATTTCCCCGAAATCGCCTGAATCCCGCGCTCGCACGCTCGGCGGGAGGGAGAGAGGAACCCAAACCCCTCTCTACCCGCAAACGATAGCGCGACCAATGCCACCTTTGCAAATGTGCCAACACCATCAAGTGTACATCTCCATGTGCTTGTGTGTTAGCTTTTTCTCAATCATTTTCAAAGGTTTTCCAGTTAGCTCACTAGGCCCTACATGCAATGCACTTCATGAATTCACCTAGTGGCACCCATGCGTCGAATAACCGATAAGACTTCCCCTCTTAATAGTTCGGCTATCGACCCTAAACCACTCACACCCTCTATGGTGTCTTGAGTGTAAAACAAAATGGCCCTATGGTTATACCTTTGCCTTGAGCCCATTTTGTTTCTCCAAAGGATATGATCCACTTCATATCATCACATGACCGTCTCGATCCATCGACCTTGACTTCACTTGCTCTTCACCGTTGCATTGGTCCGTTGGCGCCAAGTCTTGCTCAAGCTTCACCATCGCATGGTCCTTCGCTTCGAAGCCTCGACTAGCCCTTCACCTTCACAACCGGTCCATCGAGCCAAGCCTCATCTTGGTCTTCACCATCTTGGTCATATGAGTCAATGTCATGTCTCATATTCAATGACCACCTTTATCTAAATCATCCACTTAGATACAAAGGTTAGTCCTAGGTTTCATCAATTAGCCAAAACCAAACTAGGGACTTTCAATCTCCCCCTTTTTGGTAATTGATGACAACCCTCACAAAGATGATTTTGATAATAAAAGTTTTGAACTTGTCATACTTGTCCAATCATTTTGCTCATAAGTAAAGTTTGGACAATTATCACAAGCTCGGTTTTGGTAGCATTAGCTCCCCCTACATATGTGCATAGAGTTTGGATTGAAAGCTTTGCACATATGCATGGATAGAAGTGTTGGGAGAGTAATTCTACCAAAAGGATGCTAAGGTGTAAGAAATGGACCTTTGAAGCGTGATACCAATCGGAGTTGCCTTTACACCATCCTTAGCATCATGAAGTAACTAGACATCCAACAAAAACTCAAGAACCCCGTGAGATCAACATTATATGTAAAGGTTCTTGGACCACTTGTAAAAACTTTAGGCAAGTCTAGATACCATAAGTAAAACTATTCCTATGCATGCTAGTAGATCATTTCATCATCCAAGTTCTATACTAGCATTGCACCACACAAGCATGTATATTGAATTTAAATACATGTGCAATGAGCAAGTCATATGAAAATGCACAAACAAATGCAACAACTTTGTTTATGAGCTTGCTCCCCCTACTTGTGTGCATCAAAAATTTTATTTACCCCTTTATCATGTTGAATCATCTTTTTCTCTCCCCCTTTGTCAACAACTTACCCAAAAAATCGGATCAAATTGTGGAGAGAAGAAAAATGTTTAATGAAGTAGGTTAAAATTTACCAAAATTGGTTCAACCTAGAATACTTGCCAAAGATATTTAATTCGATTTGAACCAAAGACAAGCTTCTTCACACCTCCTAATAAGGGTTATCTTGCCTATGTTGAATTAAACACTTATAGCAAATCTTCTAGATTCAACACTAGGTTTGCAAGCTCACAAACATGTCATATGCCACCACTAGATCAAAACAAACATAGGGGCAATAGTGGTAACATATATCCATCAAATTCATTTGATTTATCATGAATGCTCATGCATACCACTTATCATGTCTACATGCTCTAACATGTCCTTAGCATAGAATGAATGACATGTCAATCAACTTTTACCTTGCAATGTCGAAGGAGAGGCATGTCAATAAGTGAGTGGGGTGCATTCAACTCATGTTTGAGAAATCAAGAATGTTCAATTCATTCCTTAGCTTGCAAAACCTCTTTTCATCAAGTGGCTTAGTGCATTCACCATCGCATGGTCCTTCGCTTCGAAGCCTCGACTAGCCCTTCACTTTCACAACCGGTCCATCGAGCCAAGCCTCATCTTGGTCTTCACCATCTTGGTCATATGAGTCAATGTCATGTCTCATATTCAATGACCACCTTTATCTAAATCATCCACTTAGATACAAAGGTTAGTCCTAGGTTTCATCAATTAGCCAAAACCAAACTAGGGACTTTCAACGCTGTAAGGTCCAAATAGGCTAGAGGGGGGGGGGTGAATAGCCTAATTAAAACTTCTACAAAAATTACTTAACCACAAGTTAGTAAGAAAGGTGGCGAAGCACCAAGCACTAGCTCTAACTAATTAAGCAAGCCACCTACACAATTCTAGTACAAGGCTATCTACTAAACACAACAACAACAACAAGCTAGAAACAAGAAGTAATACGAGAGAAGAGCTTCGAGTGATTATACCGCCGTGTAGAGAAGAGAAGTACCAATCAATCAATCACACAAGAGAAATCCTCGGGAAGATAATGACACAAGAATTTATCCCGAGGTTCACTTGCTTCCCGGCAAGCTACTCCTCGTTGTGGCGATGCACCCACTTGTCGGTTCGCGAGCTAATCAACTATCAAGAGTTGAGCCCTCGGCGGGCGCCGCACAACCGCACACAAGATGGGGATCCTCCAAGCCACGAGCTCCACTAGAGTATCCAATTTGCGAACTCCCGCGGGGAAGGATCAAGTACCCCTTACAACACTTGGTGAAGGCTCCAACAATCTCCAACTGTGAGCTCAATCACCTCCGCTGCTCCAAGCCGTCTACCGTGTCGGGAAACACGGAAGAGTAACGAGAAATCCGCAGCAACTCGAAGATCAAGTGCCTCTAGAATGCAACTCTCAAGCAATGCACTTGAATCTCACTCAATCTCACTCAAGATGTGCAATCAATCAAGGAGATGAGTGGAGGGGTTGTTCTCTAGCTCAAAGTATGTCTCTATATCTCAAAATGTGCAAGAGTTACCCTCAAAACCCGTCCACCACCTATTTATAACGAAGGGGTACGCAGCTAGCCGTTAGAAACGATGCAGCAGAAAACGCGCTGCACCGGACGCGCCGGTCCGGGTGACCGGACGCGTCCGGTCACTACGCGACAGACGAGAATAGTGCCGTTCAAACTAGCCGTTACCGTTGACCGGACGCGCTCGACCGAGCGACCGGACGCGCTGGTCACGACCGGACGCGCCGGTCCCGTGACCCACCGGACGCGCCGGTGAACACCGAGCCGCGCACCACGAAACAACCACCGGACGCGCTGAAGATAGGACCGGACGCCACAGTGCCCGCGTCCGGTGCGAGTCCAGTAAGCTCCCTGGACGACCGGACGCGTCCGGTGACCTATGACCGGACGCGCACCGCGTCCGGTGATCCTTGTGAACCGCTGTTCGCCTGACCGGACGCGCCGGTCGCACAGTAACCGCGTCCGGTGCAGAGTCCGGTGTAGCGTCCGGTGCACGCAGTGACCTCCGTTCCCCTCCGTTTCTTTTCGGACTTTCGGCGCAATAGAAAATAGGCGTTTCACTTCTCCAAAAAGCGCCGAATCCCGCCTCGCAAGCTCGGCGGGAGGGAGAGAGGAACCCAAACCCCTCTCTACCGCTTAAACTCCACCGCCTTCGCAAAAGTGCCAACACCAACAAGTGATCACCACCTTGTGCTCGTGTGTTAGCATTTTCACAAACATTTTCCAAGGCGTTATGTTAGCTCTCTACTAGATCCTAAATGCATATGCTCAAGACAATGATCTAGTGGCACTTGATTTCCGAGCTAACCGTGATTGCTCCTCTTGATAGTCGGCTATGTATCCTAAACCCGGTCAATCACTTCTCTACTCATCTTAGACCGGTAAAAGGAAAACCCTATGGTTATACCTTTGCCTTGCGCTCTTAGATCCTTCTCCTTCACTTGATCATCATGTCCATCATTTCATGTGCATCTCCACCATGATCATCATTTCATGTCCATGCACCATCTCTTTGTGATCTTGTGGCCACCACTCCTTGCCACGTACACCTTCATCACATGTGTTGCTTATACCTAGCTCAAAACACTTGATACAATAGCATTAGCAACTTGGTGTCATTAATTACCAAAACCAAACTTGGGCTTTCAATCTCCCCCTTTTTGGTAATTGATGACAACCATCACAAAGATATGAAATGAAATCAATTTTCAATTTCGATAGTATTAGCTCCCCCTACATATGTGCTTCCATGAGTTTGGTTCAATTTGGCACATATGTATGGATTTGAATTTTGGGAGAGTTACTACTATCAAATTGATGCTAAGGTATATAGAATGGACCTTTGAAGCGTGATACCAATCGGAGTTGCCTTTATATACCATCCTTAGCATCGATGTAGCTAGACACCACTTGTAATTCATCACTTGTAAAGATCACAAACACTAAAGTACCCCGTGAGATCAACATTATAAGCAAAGGTGTCTAGATACCACTTGTAAAGCTACTCTCATCAAATCATCATTCAAGTTCTATTTCTAGCAAACACCATACAAACATGAATATGAATTTAAGCTTTGCAATGCAACAATTCATCATGTTAATGCACATACAAATGCATCAAACAATTCATGAGCTTGCTCCCCCTACTTGTGTGCTCAATTTTAATTGATCCCTTTCCAAAATCTTATCGTATGCTTTCTCTCCCCCTTAGTAACTTTTTCTCTTTGTGACTTTTCTCTCCCCTCTTATTATATCTTTCTCCCCTTTACTTAACTTTGTGACTTTTCTCTCCTTATCTTTCTCCCCCTTTGTGATTTTTCTATCTTTGTGACTTTTCTCTCCCCCTTTGTCAACAATCACCAAAAAGGTGCCAATTTCAGTGAGAGTTAAGTCAATCAATATGAGGGAGTCCAAATTATGGTTCAATCTAGATCACTTGCCTAGAATATGTAATTCGGTTTGATCCAAGGACAAGCTTTTTCACACCTCATAAAGTATAAGGGTTATCTTGACCATGTTGAATTACACATCATGAGCTCATTTTCTAGATTCAACACTAGGTTTGCAAGCCCATAAACATGTCATATGTTACCACTAGATCAATCAAACATAGAAGCAATAGTGGTACCATATATACATCAAAATCATTTGATTTTCATGAATGCGCCTATTTGTCATGCAAATATGTCTATATGTTCTAAACATGTCCTTAGCAAAGTATGGATGATATGCCAAACAACTTTACCTTGCTATGTCGGAGGAGAGGCATGTCATATAAGAATGTGGGGGGTGCACTCATTTCAAGTTGGAGAAGTCAAGTATGTTCAATTCATTCTTCAACTTGTAAAATCTCTTCTCATCAAGTGGCTTTGTGAATATGTCGGCTAATTGATCTTCGGTGCCAATGCTCTCAATGCAAATATCACCCTTTTGTTGATGGTCTCTTATGAAGTGATGCCTTATGTCAATGTGCTTCGTTCTTGAATGTTGAACTGGATTTTGTGTCATCTTGATAGCACTCTCATTGTCACAAAACAAAGGCACATTCTTGAATTTGATTCCAAAGTCATTCAAAGTGGCCTTCATCCAAAGCAATTGTGCACAACAACTACCGGCACTAATGTATTCGGCCTCGGCGGTAGATAGTGCAACACTATTTTGTTTCTTTGATGACCATGAAACAAGAGACCTTCCAAGTAATTGACAAGTGCCACTTGTGCTCATTCTATCAATCTTGCATCCACCATAGTCGGAGTCCGAATATCCAATCAACTCAAAATTAGACCCCTTGGGATACCATAATCCAACATCATGAGTGCCCTTAAGATATCTCAATATCCTCTTGGTTGCTTTCAAGTGACTCTCTCTAGGTGAGGCTTGATATCTTGCACATTTGCACACACTAAACATCACATCCGGCCTAGAAGCGGTGACATAGAGCAAACTTCCAATCATAGACCGGTATTGCTTTTGATCTACCATGTTGCCACTTGCATCAATACCCAATTGATCATTTGTGCCCATTGGTGTACTCATTGGCTTAGCATCTTGCAATCCAAACTTCTTGATCATGTCCTTGATGTACTTGCCTTGACTTACAAAAGTGCCATTCTTCATTTGCTTGATTTGAAGTCCAAGAAAGTAACTAAGCTCTCCAATCATAGACATCTCAAACTCTTTTGCCATCATATTTCCAAATTCTTCACAAAAGTCTTGGTTAGTTGATCCAAAGATAATGTCATCCACATAGATTTGCAACACAAACAAGTCATTTCCAAGCTTCTTGGTGAAGAGAGTGGTGTCAACCTTTCCCATCTTGAATCCTTTAGAGAGAAGAAAGTCCCTCAACCTCTCATACCATGCTCTAGGTGCTTGCTTCAAACCATACAATGCCTTCTTTAGCTTGAAAACATGGTTGGGCTTCTTGTCATCTTCAAAACCGGGAGGTTGCTCAACATAAACTTCTTCATTGATATAACCATTGAGAAATGCACTTTTGACATCCATTTGATAGAGCTTGATGTTGTGTGCACAAGCATATGCTAATAAGATTCTAATAGCCTCCAATCTTGCAACCGGTGCATATGTCTCTCCAAAGTCAAGACCCTCAACTTGAGTATATCCTTGTGCTACCAATCTTGCTTTGTTTCTCACAACCATACCATCTTGATCTTGCTTGTTTCTAAAGACCCACTTAGTACCAATCACATTGTAGTTCTTTGGCCTTTCAACAAGTTCCCAAACTTGATTTCTAGTGAAGTTGTTTAGTTCTTCATGCATGGCATTTACCCAATTGGAATCTTTCAATGCATCTTCTATTTTCTTAGGTTCTTCAAGTGACACAAATGAGTAGTGCTCACAAAAGGATGCTAATCTTGATCTAGTTTGAACACCACTTTGAATTCCACCAATGATTTGATCCAATGGATGATCTCTTGCAATACTAGTAGGTTGGAGTATTGGGAGTTGATTGCTTCCACTAGCTTGACCTTGATCTTGCACTTCATCATGAGAACCACTAGAGCTTGCTTGATTTGTATCAATTTGCACACTTTGGTTGATCACATGAATATCATCATCATCATCAAGTTGCCTCGGCCTTATGTCACCAATGTCCATGTTCTTCATTGCATTTGACAATTGATCTCCTCTCACATCATCAAGGTTTTGAGCTTCAATTTGAGATCCTTGGGTTTCATCAAACTCAACATCATGAACTTCTTCCAAGGTGCCATTTGTGAGATTCCAAACTCTATATGCTTTGCTTGTGGTAGAATAACCAAGTAAGAACCCTTCATCACATTTCTTTTCAAACTTGCTCAATCTAGTGCCTTTCTTGAGAATATAGCATTTGCAACCAAACACTCTAAAGTATGCAATGTTGGGCTTTCTTCCATTTAATAGCTCATATGGTGTCTTCCCAAGCTTCCCATGGCAATAGAGACGGTTGCTACAATAGCAAGCCGTGTTGATAGCTTCACTCCAAAATGAATGACTCACATTGTATTCACTAAGCATTGATCTAGCCATGTCAATCAAAGTTCTATTCTTTCTTTCAACTACACCATTGGATTGAGGAGTGTATGTTGGAGAGAATTGATGTCCAATACCAAGATCATCACATAATTCCTCAATTCTTGTGTTCTTGAACTCACTACCATTGTCACTTCTAATCTTCTTGATGGTAGTCTCAAACTCATTTTGCACTCTCTTGACAAAAGACTTGAATAGATCATAAACATCACTCTTGTCATAAAGAAAGAACACCCAAGTGTATCTAGTGTAGTCATCAACAATCACAAAACCATACTTGTTACCACCAATACTAGTGTATGTTGTTGGCCCAAACAAGTCCATGTGCAATAGCTCAAATGCCTTTGATGTGCTCATTTCACTCTTACTAGGATGTTTATTTCCAACTTGTTTGCCGGCTTGACAAGCACTACAAGGTTTATCCTTCTCAAAGGTGACATCTTTCAAGCCTCTAACTAAGTCATGCCTCAAAAGTTTGTTCAATTGTTTCATTCCAACATGACCAAGCCTTCTATGCCATAACCAACCCATACTAGATTTGCTAAGCAAGCATGATGTCAATTGTGTCTCACTATCATTGAAGTCAACCAAGTACAAGCTACCATGTCTAAATCCTTTGAATATCAAATTTGATCCATCAACACTTATAACTTCAACATCATCACTACCAAATATGCACTTGAAGCCAAGATCACAAAGTTGTGCCACCGATAAAAGATTGAAATCCAAGCTCTCAACTAGCAACACATTTGATATGCTCATGTCATTTGAGATAGCAATTTTACCAAGCCCCTTGACCTTGCCTTTCTTATTGTTGCCGAAAGTGATAGCATCAAAACCACCATTTTGACTTGTATCAATTGATTTGAACATACAAGAATCCCCGGTCATATGTTGAGTGCACCCACTATCAAGCACCCAATGCCTTCCTCCGGCTTTGTAATTGACCTACAAGATAAGATCAATTCTTTTTAGGTACCCAAACTTGTTTGGGTCCTCCAAGGTTAGTGACCAAGCTCTTTGGTACCCAAATGGCTTTCTTCTTTGAGCCCATCCATGGTGCACCAATGAACTTAGCATGAACACCATTTGTACCCTTGGTAAGTATATAGAAAGAATCAAACTTAATTGAGGATACTTTAGCATTGGATTTCTTGTTCATGCAATGTTGCTCTATGTGACCAACTTGCTTGCAACTTTTGCAATAGCTACCATTGTTCTTCACAAAACGAGTCTTGTGAGGAGCAAAAGCGGCCTTGCCTTTCTTGGGGTTATAGCCCAATCCCTCTTTATAGAGAGAAGCTCTTTGGCTACCCAAGCACATAAGCAAGCGGTCCTCACCACCATAAGCCTTGGCCAAGGTGTGATTGAGCTCTTTTACCTCCTTCTTGAGATTTTCATTCTCAACTATAAGTGTGGAGTCACAAGTGAAACCATCACTACTAGATGAGGATGATGTAGATGAGCTACATGAAGGGTTAGTAGGAGCAACAACAATAGGCTTATGACAAGATTCATCAATTATATCACAAGATATGCCTATGTTGCAAGTTTTAGCTTTCTCAACATTAGTTGGCATGTTTTCACATTTTTCAACTAGAGAGGAATGAGCTTCTTCAAGCTTAGTGTGAGACTTTTGAAGTTTCTTATGGTCTACCTTTAGACTCTCATAAGATGCTCTAAGCTCATCAAGTTCTTGCATAAGACTTTTCTTTTCCTTAAGCAAGCCCTTGCATTCCTTTCTAGATTCTTTATAATGTTGAGTGCAATCTTCTAGCATAGTGATTAGTTCATCTTTAGTGAATTCTTCTTCATCACTATCACTATCACTATCACTAGCATTATCATGATCACTCTCATCATCGGATGATACCTTAGCGGCCTTAGCCATGAAGCATGATGGAGTGTCGAAGAGGGAGATCTTCTCTTGAATGGCAATGCTAGCATGTCCCTTCTTCTTGCTCTTGTAGTCATCCTCATCATCACTTGATGAATCATCACTATCCCATGTAGCAACATGAGAATCATTCTTCTTCTTATGAGAGCTCTCTTTCTTTTCTTGCTTCTTCTTTTGCTTCTTTCTCTCCTTCTTGATAGCATCTTCATCATCACTATCATAAGGACACTTTGCAATGAGATGGTCCTTGCTATGGCATCTAAAGCATCTCATGGCATGCTCATTCTTCTTAGATGTGTTCTTCTTCCTCCTTGCACGATAGCCCTTCTTCTTCATGAATTTGCCAAATTGCTTGACAAAGAGAGCCATCTTCTCATCAATGTCATCACTATCACAAGAGCTTGAGTCTTCTCCACTTGATGATTCAATCTTGGATTTGCCCTTGGATGTGGTGGCTTTGAATGCCACACTCTTTTTCTTTTCATCATCTTTCTTCTCATTCTCCTTCTTCTTCTTCTTGACCAACTCATCCTTCTCATCATCTTCTCTATATGAATCATCGGTCATCACTTCTTGAAATATTTGTTGAGGAGTTGAGTCCTTCAATGTAGTCCTCACAAGCACGGTGATCAATGTATCAAATCTCTTGGGCAAGCTTCTCAAGAACTTCATAGAGAATTGGTTGTCCTTGACTTCCTCACCAAGTGCCTTGAGCTCATTGACAATGACTTGCAATCTATGAAACATCTCCGGTACACTCTCATCATCTTGCATCTTGAAGCTAGAAAACTTTTCTTGCAAGATATATGCCTTAGCGGTCTTTGTGCCTTCGGTGCCCTCAAATGTTTCTTCTAACTTGGCCCAAGCATCATGTGCAACTTCTATGTTCTTCACTTGCTCAAATGTCTTGTCATCTAGTGCCTCATGAAGAGCACTAATGGCAATGTCATTGCATTGGAGCTTCTTCTCTTCCACCGGTGTAGGTGCTTCCGGATTAGCAACCTCAAATTTTGTTTCGGTGACCTTCCACACTTCTCTATTGATTGACTTGAGGTGTGCGGTCATCTTAACCTTCCAATATGCATAATTTGTGCCATCAAAGTGAGGTGCCTTCTTGGTGTTGTTGATGTGCAAACTTAATTGAGCCATATCTTCTTCACCGTAGGTTGTTAAGCCTCAAATAAACGGTGCCTCGGCTCCGATACCACTTGTAAGGTCCAAATAGGCTAGAGGGGGGGGGTGAATAGCCTAATTAAAACTTCTACAAAAATTACTTAACCACAAGTTAGTAAGAAAGGTGGCGAAGCACCAAGCACTAGCTCTAACTAATTAAGCAAGCCACCTACACAATTCTAGTACAAGGCTATCTACTAAACACAACAACAACAACAAGCTAGAAACAAGAAGTAATACGAGAGAAGAGCTTCGAGTGATTATACCGCCGTGTAGAGAAGAGAAGTACCAATCAATCAATCACACAAGAGAAATCCTCGGGAAGATAATGACACAAGAATTTATCCCGAGGTTCACTTGCTTCCCGGCAAGCTACTCCTCGTTGTGGCGATGCACCCACTTGTCGGTTCGCGAGCTAATCAACTATCAAGAGTTGAGCCCTCGGCGGGCGCCGCACAACCGCACACAAGATGGGGATCCTCCAAGCCACGAGCTCCACTAGAGTATCCAATTTGCGAACTCCCGCGGGGAAGGATCAAGTACCCCTTACAACACTTGGTGAAGGCTCCAACAATCTCCAACTGTGAGCTCAATCACCTCCGCTGCTCCAAGCCGTCTACCGTGTCGGGAAACACGGAAGAGTAACGAGAAATCCGCAGCAACTCGAAGATCAAGTGCCTCTAGAATGCAACTCTCAAGCAATGCACTTGAATCTCACTCAATCTCACTCAAGATGTGCAATCAATCAAGGAGATGAGTGGAGGGGTTGTTCTCTAGCTCAAAGTATGTCTCTATATCTCAAAATGTGCAAGAGTTACCCTCAAAACCCGTCCACCACCTATTTATAACGAAGGGGTACGCAGCTAGCCGTTAGAAACGATGCAGCAGAAAACGCGCTGCACCGGACGCGCCGGTCCGGGTGACCGGACGCGTCCGGTCACTACGCGACAGACGAGAATAGTGCCGTTCAAACTAGCCGTTACCGTTGACCGGACGCGCTCGACCGAGCGACCGGACGCGCTGGTCACGACCGGACGCGCCGGTCCCGTGACCCACCGGACGCGCCGGTGAACACCGAGCCGCGCACCACGAAACAACCACCGGACGCGCTGAAGATAGGACCGGACGCCACAGTGCCCGCGTCCGGTGCGAGTCCAGTAAGCTCCCTGGACGACCGGACGCGTCCGGTGACCTATGACCGGACGCGCACCGCGTCCGGTGATCCTTGTGAACCGCTGTTCGCCTGACCGGACGCGCCGGTCGCACAGTAACCGCGTCCGGTGCAGAGTCCGGTGTAGCGTCCGGTGCACGCAGTGACCTCCGTTCCCCTCCGTTTCTTTTCGGACTTTCGGCGCAATAGAAAATAGGCGTTTCACTTCTCCAAAAAGCGCCGAATCCCGCCTCGCAAGCTCGGCGGGAGGGAGAGAGGAACCCAAACCCCTCTCTACCGCTTAAACTCCACCGCCTTCGCAAAAGTGCCAACACCAACAAGTGATCACCACCTTGTGCTCGTGTGTTAGCATTTTCACAAACATTTTCCAAGGCGTTATGTTAGCTCTCTACTAGATCCTAAATGCATATGCTCAAGACAATGATCTAGTGGCACTTGATTTCCGAGCTAACCGTGATTGCTCCTCTTGATAGTCGGCTATGTATCCTAAACCCGGTCAATCACTTCTCTACTCATCTTAGACCGGTAAAAGGAAAACCCTATGGTTATACCTTTGCCTTGCGCTCTTAGATCCTTCTCCTTCACTTGATCATCATGTCCATCATTTCATGTGCATCTCCACCATGATCATCATTTCATGTCCATGCACCATCTCTTTGTGATCTTGTGGCCACCACTCCTTGCCACGTACACCTTCATCACATGTGTTGCTTATACCTAGCTCAAAACACTTGATACAATAGCATTAGCAACTTGGTGTCATTAATTACCAAAACCAAACTTGGGCTTTCAAACGCGTCCGGTCAGCGTTCAGCGTCTGCGCGAGTTTCAGTTTGTTGATCGGACACGCTGAAAGCCCAAGTTTGGTTTTGGTAATTAATGACACCAAGTTGCTAATGCTATTGTATCAAGTATGATTAAGCTAGGCATAAGCAACATGTGATGGAGGTGGAAATGGCATGGAGAGATGGCCACGAGACCACATGATTTGGTGCATGAAATGATGAGCAAGATCATGGTGGAGACGCACATAATATGATGGACATGATGATCAAGTGGAAGAGAAGGATCTAAGAGCGCAAGGCAAAGGTATAACCATAGGGTTTTCCTTTTGCCGGTCTAAGATGAGTAGAGAAGTGATTGACCGGATTTAGGATACATAGCCGACTATCAAGAGGGGCAATCACGGTTAGCTCGGGAATCAGGTGCCACTAGATCAATGTCTTGAGCATATGCATTAGGATCTAGTTGAGAGCCAACATAACGCCTTGAAAAATGTTTGTGAAATGCTAATACACATGCACATTGTTGGTGTACACTTGGTGGTGTTAGCACATTTACGAAGGCGGTGGTGTTTGAACGGTAGTATGGGGTTTGGGGTTCGCTCTCCCTCCCGCCGAGCGTGCGAGCGCGGGATTCAGGCGTTTTTGAGGAAATGAAATGCCTATTTTCCACTGCGCCGGAAGTCGAAAAAGTAACGGAGGCGAACAGCGGTCACTGCGTTGACCGGACGCTGCACCAGACGCGGTCACGGTGTGACCGGACGCGTCCGGTCAGTTCAACGCGGCGCGAGCGCTAGGGTTTGTGACCGGATGCTGGTCTGGCCTGACCAGCGCGTCCGGTCAGTTCAACTGGGCGTAAAAGAAAAGCGCGCGACCAGCGCGTCCGGTCCCTCACGGTACCGGAGCGTCCGGTCAAGCGTCCAGAGAGGACGAGCGCAGCGTAGTGCCGATCGGACGCGGGGCGCGTCCGGTCACGTGCGATCGGACGCGTTCGGTCGCAGCTGGAGCTTACTGGAACGCGACCGGACGCTGGCACTGTCGCGTCCGGTCACTCAGTTGAGCGCGTCCGGTCAGGGCAACGGCTAGTTCTGACGCGCACTATTTTCGTTTGTCGCGTAGTGACCGGACGCGTCCGGTCACCCTGACCGGAGCGTCCGGTCATCGCGATTTGAACTGCATCGTCCGGTAACGGCTAGCTGCGTACCCCTTCGTTATAAATAGACATTGGCCGGGGTTTGAGGGCATCTCTTGCACATTTTGAGACCTAGAGACATCCTTTGAGCTAGAGAACAACCCCTCCACTCATCTCTTTGCATAGTTGCACATCTTGAGTGAGATTGAGTGAGATTCAAGTGCATTGCTTGAGAGTTGCATTCTAGAGGCACTTGATCTTCGAGTTGCTGCTGATTTCTTGTTACTCTTCCGTGTTTCCCGACACGGTAGACGGCTTGGAGCAGCGGAGGTGATTGAGCTCGCAATTGGAGATTGTTGGAGCCATCACCAAGTGTTGTAAGGGGTTCTTGATTCTTCCCCGCGGGAGTTCGCAAATTGGATACTCTAGTGGAGCTCGTGGCTTGGAGGATCCCCATCTTGTGTGCGGTTGTGCGGCGCCTGCCGAGGGCTCGACTCTTGATAGTCGATTAGCTCGCGAACCGACAAGTGGGTGCATCGCCACAACGAGGAGTAGCTTGCCGGGAAGCAAGTGAACCTCGGTAAAAAATCTTGTGTCATCTCTTTGCCGAAGATTTCTCTTGTGGTTGATCATTGTGATTGATTCTTCGAGTGCATTACTTCTCTACATCGTTGGTATAAGAATCAAGTCACTTGCTCTTTACTTTCTAGTACTTCCTAGTGTAGTTTGCTTAGTGTAGCTTTTATCACATATGAGTAAGTAGCTTAGTGACTTAGTCTTGTTGGTGTGTATTAGAGATCATAGCCTTGCTTCACTAGAATTGTATAGGTGGCTTGCATAGTATAGTTGAGCTAGTGCTAGTTTTAGCTTAGCCATCTTTTATACTAACATGATTGTTTAGTGAAGCTTGTAGATTTTTTAAATAGGCTATTCACCCCCCCTCTAGCCTTTTGGACCTTACACACGCAGTGCGTCCGGTCATGACCGACCGGACGCGTCCGGTCGTTAAGGGAGCTTACTGGACTCCAACCGGACGCGGGCACTGTGGCGTCCGGTCAATTCTCCAGCGCGTCCGGTCGCTGTTTCGTTGTGCGCTGCTCAGGCTTGACCAGCGCGTCCGGTCAGTTATGGGACCAGCGCGTCCGGTCGAGCCCAGCGCGTCCGGTCGTTGCATAGAGCGCGTCCGGTTGGTGCTTCGCGAGTAGCCGTTGTGTGATCGGCGCGTCCGGTCAGTTGGACCAACGCGTCCGGTCAGCGCGACTGCAGCTGTTTCAAGTGAGTAACGGCTATATTCGAAGGGGTACGTCTATAAATACTCATTGGCCGGCTCAAGGCTCTCTCTCTTGGACATTTGACATACTTGTGAGCACTTTGAGCTAAGCAACTCCCCTCCCACTCATCTCTCTTGCTTCTTTGTTTATTCGAAGTGAGATTAAGTGATCCAAGTGTATTTGCATTGTGAGATAGCATCTAGTTGGCACTTGGTGGTTGATTTGCTTTGGGATTCTTGTTTCTCTTGGTGGTTGCCGCCACCTAGACGGCTCGGAGCGGCTTGGAGGCGTTGGCAAGAGTTGGTGATTGTTCTTGGCCACCTCCGGTGATTGTGAGGGGTTTATGCCTACCTCGGCGAAGAGCCAAAGGTAACATTAGTAAATTGCTCGTGTCATTGTAACTTTTTGCCATTTGGTAGGTTCTTGTGGCGCCTTTTGAGAGGCTCGGTGTGAGACCGATTAGCCACCGAACCATGTGGTGAAGAGGGACACAACGGGGACTAGCGTGCCGGTAAACACGTGAACCTCGGGATAAATCTTCGTGTCATCACTTTCATATTGTGATTGATTGATCCCGGTGTTCGGTTGTCTTGGTATTCATTGTTGATCATATTGGTTGGCGAAATACTTCGCTCCTCGGTGAAACTCTCATAACTCAACTCCGCATTACTTTTCTTAGTTATCTTTGCTAGCTAGTTAGCTTTGCTAGAGTAGCTCTTTTGTGCAACTTGCTAGTTGTAGTTGTAGTTACCTTCTCGGTTTGACTTGTGCGATTGAGTGCTATTATACTAGAATTGTGATTTGGATAGGTGGCTTGCAAACACCTCGTAGGTTAAGCAAAACTCGCATCTAGCTATTTGTCGTATTGATAAACCTGTTTAGCTTGTCTTTGTAGAAAGTTTTAAAAGGCTATTCACCCCCCTCTAGCCATCAAGACCTTTCACTAATACAATTAGCTAGTATGCGGACTTTTTGCGTATTTAGATAATGTAGTTTTGCATAGGTCAATAAACACACAAAGATAAAATATTTTTACAATCTCTACCTTTATCGAAACATGAAAGCTTTAGTAGTAGTAGAACATATATGTGACAATACCCAAAAAAAATGTAAACAAATGCACACATCTTATAAACTATTTACGGCTAAAATATGAGCTAAGATTAAAAGCCAAGGACACTTTTTTTATAGTTCTTGCAGCCACGCTTCTTCTGACAACAACCATTAAAAATGCATTGAACTAGTTTATTTTGACTGCGCTTTTGCTTTACAATATCTTAGAGCATTTCCAAGAGTTTTCAAAACCCACCGCCAGTCTAGCCCCCCTGTTCGGCTGAGCTTATCAGAATGGCTTATCAGCCGTGGAACAATGTTTTTCTCTCACAGCAAAATAGCCACAGCCGGCTTATAAACCAAAAAAACAGCCTGCCAAATTTTTTAGCAAGATAGAAACAAAAATCTGCTCTCCAACAACTCCACATCTCAACTCTCATTTTTTCCGCACTTTTTGTATGGACGTGCTAATCTAGAGGTGGAAATATGTGGGAAGAATAAAGAGTAAGACAATGTTCTTGATATAAATGTAAAGTATAAAAGTGGTTGAGGTGATTTAGAAATAGTTTGAAATTCCTGATATAAAATTGTCTTCTATATTTTAGGAGTGGGGTTTTGAAAACTGTTGGAGGCAGCCAACAAATATACACCCAACTTTATTTACCCACTTCTAAAACTCATTGATTTACCAACTATTTTTTTAACTATTGGAGATGTTCTTAGAGAATTATTTTTTAAACGCACTACCAAACAGGACCATAGACGTTTTTACTCACTCCCACTGAAACAGTGCCATTCTAGTTTTATTTCAAGCTAAATTATCTCAAGTTTAAAAAGACTATAAGAATAGTATCAACATTTGTATAAAAAATAGATATATTACTAAATTATATTTAATGGTGAATTTTAGGAGTGTCATGAAGGCAACCACATTGGTGAGGCTCGGCTTTGGTACGGTGGTATCACACACGAGAGGAAGAACAACATCAATTCTACTTCAGGGCGTGTTTGGAGTCGCGGCATGGCCATCGCGTGGTGGTGTTATCGGTATTGCAACCTCCACCTCGCGGTACAGAAAATATGATCGTTAGTTTAATCTCGCGGTCACTGTGTCTCCAATGGTGGAAAGAACTATCAATTTCGGTAGGGTGTTTGGTTAGATTTTCTTGATTCTCATAGCGAGACGACAAGTGTATTGAAATTGTCACATAAATAGTCTCAAGTAGTGCCACATAGTTATGAGACGATTTAAGAAATAACAAGTACAATGTATTATCTTTTATGTTGTCTCATAGTAATTCTAGAGCCCTTAATTTGTGTATACAACAAAGAAATATTTGTGAGCTGCATGACAATAATCACTTATACAATGGTGTATAAAGTTGTCTCATAGTCTTAAATTTTAGTTCATGAGATGGTTGTTTCATGAAACAACGACATCTTTCTCTCTTCCCTCTCTCTTTTCTCCACATTAGCAAAAAATCCTACACGACATTGTATGAGACGGAGTATGGGACCGCTAACATGTAGCAATGTATTTGCCGTTAGTCTAGTCTAGATTTTATACCCTGAGAAGCTGCTCAATCCTCATGCAATGCAATTAAAGATGAGCAAATGGGCCACCTGGCCCGGCATGGCACGGCACGAAAAGGCCCGCTGAGCCACCGGGCCATGTCGCATCAGTGCTTCGTGCCTGACCGACGGCCTAGGCATGGCCCTCCGGGCCGTTTTTCATGCCCAGGCTGGAGGCCCGCCGCCAGTCGAGGGACTGGATCTCAGGCCTTTTGGGTAACACTGCGTTTTACTGGGTTTCACGCCTTTCGGGTCCATGTAGCAAAGTCCTTCTCAGTTCTCTGTCTTAGCCCAGCCCAGCCCAAGTCCGCGCGGTCGTTTCTGCTTCTAGAGCATCCTAGGTCACTGGCTCCTGTTCTCGGTTCTCCTCGTTCGCTTTCCTTCCCCACCCGCCGCGACGCATAGCCGCCAAACAAACTCCCACGAGCACCATAGTCCATAGCCAAATCGGCCCATAGCGATCGCCAGAAGCTTTCACAGAGCTGTCTCGTGCACGAGTGCTCCAGCTGACACCTATTCCCGGCGTCAATGGCGAGCTCCGGTGATGAAGGGCGCGTGGTGGTGGACCTCCGTTCCGCGGCGGAGTCGGCGGCTGCCGACGAGGATGCCCACGCCACGCCTCTCCACGAGATCGAGTCCCTCTGCATGCGCTGCGGCGAGAACGTGAGTGCCCCCGTACCTCACCTCTCGTTTTTCATGGTTCCGTCCTGTTCTGTTCTGTTTGGGGCGCTTGCTGGAGGGTTCTGACTTCTGAGGCCTGTTGCTTCGCTTTCATGTGGTTAGGGCATCACGAGGCTTCTGCTGACGCTGATCCCGCACTTCCGGGAGGTACTTTCTGTGCTCATGGCGTCAGCTGCTTGTTCTGATTAGTACAGCTGATTAGACAGGACTTGTGAAATTTCCTTTTGTTAATCTGCAGGTTGTTTTGATGGCCTTCGAGTGCCCACATTGTGGTGAGAGGTAACGATATGCCCAATTTCTTGTTTATTGGAATTTGTCCAGGTCTACGATTGGTAGAGCTACTACTTGCCAATTGATAGTAATAATTTGAGTTTGCGTCCTTACATTGTAGGAACAATGAGATTCAGTTTGCTGGACAGCTCCAACCCAAGGGATGCTGCTATAGCTTGGTGGTTCCGTTGGGGCAGAGTGAGGTATGTTTTATGCGTGGCAATTATGTCTTATTTGTTGATTTTGGTAAAGTTAAGCTGTCTTAATGTTTATACTACAAACCTATTTTAACATTTGTTATAACAAAGCATTATTATGGTCGCCGAAATATATTTACTATAATACCTAACTAGTGGTGCTGGTCCAGATACTGAATCGTCAGGTCGTGAAGTCTGATTCAGCAACTATCAAGGTATGCTGATATTTGATCCTCTTGATACATTACAGTAAATACATAGAATGCATTGCTTTTCTAACTATTCATCGTACCCATCTGCAGATTCCAGAGCTGGACTTTGAGATTCCTCCAGAAGCTCAACGTGGAACGCTTTCTACTGTATGCTTCATTCCTTGCTGTATTTGTTTTGATGGGAAACAGTTCCTTTCAAAATGTTCTATTTTGCTGCTAGCTTGCTTATTCTTTACCTTGTAAATCAGGTGGAAGGGATTATTATGCGAGCTGTGGATGAGCTGCAGGCTCTTCAAGACGAACGAAAGGTGAATCTTGGGTTTTTGTATGCTTGGCATTTGGAATTCGAATTACTCCACATGGTGACGAGCTGATCTTCTGCAGAAAGTGGATCCTCAGAAGGCTGAAGCCATTGATCAATTTTTACTGAAGTTGAGATCTCTTGGGTCAGGAGAGGCTGCATTCACCTTTATTCTTGATGACCCTGCAGGAAACAGCTTTATTGAGAACCCGTAAGTGTTTTCTTTGTGGGAACACATCATAATTTATATTGTTTGGGATTTAGAATTGTTTTGACTTATATACGTGTTCTAATATGGAAGACACTGTTCTATGCATCATAATTTAATGTTTGAACTACTTGGATGATATTTTTTACATTGTTTCCTTTGCGGTAATATTGTTTGAATTGTCTGGTCACATAACCTATAGCGACTCTAAAGAAGCCTATAGTGATTTGAATTGACTAGATTATGCTATTATGTAATGGCTACAGCTGGATTGTACATAGGAAGATAATAATACATGGTATGTTTTATTAATCCCCCCATGCATGTGCCTCATCTGGGTTTGCACACTGATTAATCTTCATAAACCCACAGGCATGCTCCGTCGTCAGATCCTTTACTATCTGTGAGATTCTACGAAAGGACTCGTGAACAACAAGCAGCACTTGGTTTTCTTGCTGAACCACAAACAGAACAACCTGGAGAGGCTGTTTTGCCTGCTTCAGCTGTGGAATCCAATTCTGATGGGTTGCAAAGCGTGCCCCATGGCTCAGTTGGAGCTGTTGCAGGTCGTCGCGCTATAGCTCAGGGAAACCCTGACGAAGTTGCTGCAGCATTGTGTAGATACTCAGCACCAGAAGAGGTATATCTACCAAGTTGCTGGCGATAATCTCCTCATGACTTATGTTTATCTGTACCTTATAAATTTCACGTGGACAGGTTGATACTTTACCATCGACATGTGGAGCCTGTGGAGCAGAATGTGTCACGCGTTTCTTTGCTACAAGTATCCTTTTTCCTGACTTATTAAAAATAGAGTGCACATAATGCCTGTGTAGCCATTTGTTATTTTCATGACCAAGCTCAGTAATAGAGTTTGAATAGTATCTTGGCTATGCTTATTTGGTTTTGTGATGACATTTGTTCTCTTAGAATAAGGACTAGAAAAAGGATCTTGTAATTGGTGTCAGAACACCTTTGCTGCCTTTGCTCCTGTACCATGGGTTTTGCATGCCTTTTTTCATAGTTGAAACTTGAAACTTCCACAGGAAAATTTTCTTCTTTGGTGTTAAGGTAGTTACTGTGAATAGCCATCAACCACCCGGAGAGGGTGCAATGGTTGGATATCTTGGTGGTATGCAATAATTAGCTATGAGATAGTTTGTTGGAAATACAGGTATCTGTGATTCTGTTGATTTTGAATCCTACATTTATGCCAGAGTTATAGTATTCCTGATATGTGGCCTACCCAGGCTGTTTATTAAGATTTTACCATTGTTGGTCGATCCAGATATGGTATTTCACTTTTGAACTGGTGAATATTATTATTTGGGATGGGGTTACATTGGGCATTGAACAAGACATAAGTCTTCTTTTTTCTGGATGGTTTCTAGTTGGAGCTATGCTTTATGGCTTCACACCACTTGAACAGGCATCATTTGGCTGGATTTATCAAACATGCTTGCAGGGAGATATGAGGTTTCCAGGACCTGAAACATAGCTGCAACCCTTTGATTAGGTTCCTGAATTTTGGGATCCCTTTCTGCTGCTTAACACTGTGATTAAAAAGTATGTGAACCTTGACCTTTGCTAGAAATCCCATATTTCCGGGAGGTGATTGTTATGGCGACAACATGTGACATGTGTGGTTATCGCAATTCAGAGGTCAGTTTGATTGTCCTACCACTGTTTTGTAAATAAGATTTAGTTACCTGACTGGCGCCTTTTGACACTTTTGTGATTTCAAAACTCTCTTCCTCTTTGTTCAATCAGCTGAAGCCTGGAGGTGAAATTCCAGCTAAGGGAAAGAAAATTACACTGCATGTTCAAAATGCACGAGACCTTACTCGCGATGTCATAAAGGTTTGGATGTTTCCTGTTAACAACAACTTGCATGCCTGTGCATGAGATTGATGATCATATGATTAGGCAGGGACAAATCTAGAGTAAAATCCAGGGAGGGGTGCCTCACAAGTATATATTGCCTAATAATACAACTTCTGTTTTTAATGAGTAGTTCAATACAAGTGCCCCATACAAAAAAAAAGCCAAAAAATGAGAAAAATAGTGTAGTTAGTGAAGCTGTGATGGCTAAATGAAAAATACGTCATCTGATTTCGAGGTTCTCAAAAGCTTAAATTTGAAAGTATTGTAGGTTTCAATTCTCTATAAAGAACTAGTAGTATTGTTTCAGCGAACTATACATAACTCCTGGGTAACAAGTAACATTGTGCTTAAGCTTAGTATTAATGTTTCAGCCAAAATTTGCACCATCAATATAACATATGCGATTTATGGTGGTCAATTGGAACATGCATAATGCTTCCAGAAGTTTATTTGACACTATAATGAAGTTTATTTTACATAGGAGTCCCATGCAGAATGCAATTTTTTCACACAAATTCTAGGAAGCCCAATTTCAAGCCATACCCTACAGTTTCATCAAAATTTAACCAAGAAGCATCTAAATTAAATTGCAGAAAATCAAAATAGAGAATTAGTTAGAACGATCCACTTCCGGAAAAGTTTGGAATGATAAAAAAGGCACTGCCAGTGGTTCAAGGCTAGAAAAGTCCAAAATGGATACTGGACACCCTGTGTTGGCCAAAGCAGAGAGAGTGAAGGCATAGGGGAGCATAGGTTGACCGGGAGCACAGCATACACAATGGATGACACCATGGTGTTGCTGGGCCGAGCTTGCAACCCAGCCAAGTGATTTGCTTTTGGATTGGTGGGTCCATAGCTTGGTGCCATGGGGGTGCGCAAGTGGTAGAAAATATATAGCAACAACTCGAATTTGTTCAATATGCCCTGGGAGTAGCTTAAGGTAGCTTCATCCCCTGGACTAGGTAAGGGAAAAGGTTATTTGATATTAATGACCTGATGCCATGTCAAGTAAAATGTATTTTGCAACTTGTGAGTCCTTCAGAATCTAACTCTGTGCTGTGCATGTTGTTTTTTCTTTCCTTTTTGGCTTCACATACTTACATAAACTAAAGAACTTGTTAGACAGCATCCATCTTCTAATATACGACTTTGTTTATTTGGGTTTTGTTTTTCAGTCAGATTCAGCTAGCGTGAAAGTACCTGAACTTGAGTTGGAGCTTTCATGTGGAACGTTGGGTGGTATGGTCACAACTGTTGAAGGTTTAATTGTGAAAATATGCGAGGGTAGGTCCGCTTCACTTTATTCACCCATTCTCTCTTTTTATGATGCCAAAATGTTATGTACACACTTATTGAAGCTCAGAAGAGGATTTGAATCTGACATGTGTCTTTGTTTGCCCCTATTTTTTTTTTCATTTACAGCTCTGGAGAGAATACATGGATTCCAATTGGGCGATAGCACACTGGAATGGAAAAAGAAGAAATGGGAGGATTTCAAGGAGAGACTATCCAAGGTAATTTCTTTGCTCTCTCTATATAGATTAATGGAGAAGGTTTTACCCTAATGAATACTATTTGTCAATGTATTTTACCAGCTTTTGAGTTTACAAGAAGCCTGGACTCTAATAATTGATGATGGATTGGCGGCTTCATTTGTGGCCCCGGCTACTGATTCCTTAGAAGATGACAGCCAGCTAACCAGTAAGTTAACCTTATCAACAATTCAGATACACGATGGTGCTCCCCTGATACCGAGAATGGACATGATTACATATTGATTGAGATTGCTTGACCTTTTGTCTATCTTGGAATATTTAGGGTAACCAATACTTAAGGGACGTGCGTATATGTGATATGTCCCTCATACTGAATGTGTTGTTCTTTGTGGATTACAGTGGAGGAGTATCAAAGGAGTTGGGAGCAGAATGAGGAACTAGGCCTGAATGACATGGATACGTCCTCTGCAGACGCGGCTTACAACACGACCAGCACATGATTTTTTTTAAGTTTTCTTGTGCTGAATGTATTTGTTATGCTAGCTTGTATCATTATCTATTTACTTTGATAAACTCCCAGTGTGTATACTAATGTAAACAACTTATATTTCTTCTGATGATAAACATCGAGCGGTAATGCGTCGAACGATGTTTAGAACATTTTATAAGTTCTGCGGAGCACCAGCTTGATGAAATGCCACCCTGGTAACCAGTTAAGGCCAGTCTCAGCGGAGATTTTATGGTCCTGTTACTAATGTAACCATATTTTAGAAATAATGTAGAATAGTTTCGTTTTCATGAAACTCTTTCTACTCTTATGAAATTCTTATCATCTTTCTCTTTATTAATATGGTGCCACATCAGCCTATTTAATGTTCATGAAATTCAGATGAAACCTCACTGAGACTGGTTAGTACATACTGCCACTCTGATTGCATATGAGATCGATTACTTTAGTCATGCTGTTGACTATTTTACTACTTGTCCCAAAAGGCGTAATCCTAGGTTTGGACTAAGTCACGTCTTTAAAAGTTTAACTAGGTTTAAAAAAATATATACTAATATTTATACCTCTAAGTAGGTTTACTATAAAAAATACATTTGATAATTTTTCTAATATATGTTTGGGACGGAGGGGCTCGTTATATCTACAGAGCGTATCCAACATGGCAACATCATACATGTAAATCAACGTACTTTGCAATGTTAATCATGCATCTATAGGATATGCGACTGTGCCTTAAGCCCTTAGATCTTGAACTTCCATCTCCCTGTTCGTTTCGCTAAAATTTAGCTTATGCTGATTTATCGTGAGAGAAACGCTGTTCGTTCGTCAAAAATTACTGTTGAAGCAGTGTTGTAGAACAGGTGGTATCAAATCATCCACGTATAAATTAAATCATCCACGTATAAATTCTCAAGACATGGCTGTTTCCGTTCGAATTCGTGCCGAATTCGCACCTCACGTCCGCACCTATTCCAGGCTTGGATCGAGCGCTGTAGTGGACGTGTAGCAGTGAATCATAGCCATCAGATTCAATCAAACGGTCGACAAATAACTGCCAGATGCTGCTGTACAAAGGGGCATCACTGCCACTGCGAATTCCCCAGCTTGAAGCAAACTACGCAGATGGCTTCGGCTGCGGCGTGGGAGGGCCCGACGGCCGCGGAGCTCAAGTCAGCGGGGGCGGAGGCGATTCCCGGCGGCGTGCGAGTGAAGGGGTGGGTCATCCAGTCCCACAAAGGCCCCATCCTCAACGCCGCCTCCCTCCAACGGTACGAGCCACCCCCACCATAAACCCTAGCCCTTCCCTCCCCGTCCTTTCGATTCGTCTATGTAGAAGACCGGAAACTTGGACTCAGACTCGCAATAGGCAGAGCTTCAAATTCGTAGTAGTAGCGTTGCAGCGTATTTGATCAATTTGTGTGTACTTTTCCTATCTGTTTGTCAATCCCTTTGATCCGATTATTCATGTCATACGCCTTAGTTCTTTGTACATCACTCATGGAATTCATATATATTCCAATTTTGTTGCACTATGCTTGTCTTGGCATTCAACTTCCACATGGTAGGGATCGGAGGTGATGCTTGAACTGCGAATCATCCCCGGTCACATCAATGATAATTGATCATTACAAACTTTCCTATTGTTACATCCAACCAGGAAAAATGTGCACAGTAACTTTAGAGTTGATTTATTAAATCATTGCTACTTTAAAGCACAAGTGCACTATGTCTACTAGTAATATTGGATCTATCCAGTGTCTACTGATGTTACAACTGTGGAATCTTCAGTGTTAAATAGATGAATATTGCTGTTAGAGAAAGCTAATGCTAAATTCTGTAATGTCAACTCTGTTCTTCAGTTTTGAAGATGAACTTCAAACAACACATTTACCTGAGATGGTTTTTGGAGAGAGTTTCTTGTCCCTTCAACATACTCAAACTGGCATCAAATTGCATTTTAATGCGCTTGATGCACTCAAGGCATGGAAGAAAGAGGCACTGCCACCTGTTGAGGTTCCTGCTGCAGCAAAATGGAAGTTCAGAAGGTCATCTATAACTGTACTTCCTTCATTTACTCAATTCATACTACTGAGCATTTGTAGCGAACGATGCTGGTTGATCTTGGCATCACCCACCCTGTTTCAAAGCAGTCCACTTTGTCTTAAAATTTGCGAAGCTTTGATCAGAAATACAGATTTGTGGATGGTTATAATTAAATTGATTTTATTTTGTTCGTATCATACCTTGTTTCGAGAGAAGTACAATAGTACACACTTTGATGTGTTTATATTGGTCTTATCTGAAAAAAATTCAGATAATGGAAATATCATGTGTTACCTTGTGAGTTTGTTAAAAAATCCTAATCACAGGTTCTTTTAACTTGTTCTCTTGCAGTAAGCCTTCTGACCAGGTTATACTTGATTACGACTATACATATACGACACCATACTGTGGGAGTGATGCTGTGGTTATGAACTCAGGCACTGTATGGACCTGATCTCAGCTGAATTAATTTAATCTGATTTCAAAGTTTTATATTTGTTCCCCTGCCCTTTTACTTTTTTACTGGTGTAGTCCCCTGACAAATTGTTCCTGTTCATACAATTTTCTTTTCTAGACACAAACAAGTTTAGATGGATGCAGCACTTTGTGTTGGGAGGATACTAATGATCGGATTGACCTTGTTGCCCTTTCAGCAAAAGAGCCAATTCTTTTCTACGACGAGGTATGGAAATGGAACAAATGGTTCATAATTTATCTTGGTACTGGTCTGCCTCTAACAGGATGTATGTAGGTTATCTTGTATGAAGATGAGTTAGCTGACAATGGTATCTCATTTCTTACAGTGCGAGTGGTATGTGATCCCCAATGATGCTTATCTGTTCCTTTTTCCTCAACCGTAATGTCTGTGACAACATTGTCTTTTGGTTGAACTCATTAATAGGATTCTTGGTTGTGTATGTGCAGAGGGTAATGCCAACTGGTTGGTTTCTGCTTTTGCGTTTCTGGGTATGTTCTACTACCTTGCATTTTAATTTTTGTACTTGATGCCTCGTTAGTATGAAGGCTTCTGAGGGTGAAGTATTGGTGATGTATTGTCGCATATAGGATGGAACCTGTTACAATTATAGTGATAAACTGATAATACTGATTCAGATTCTTGCCCTCAGTGTTCCCATCAATCCAAGATTTTTCAGGAAAACTTGCGAAGAGCTGATCAATAATTAAATAACTTCACTCCTCTTGCAATTGACTTTATGCTTATTCCTTTGAAATAAAACAACAAAGCCTTTAAGTCCCAAGCAAGTTGGGGTAGGCTAAACTGATGCTATGGAACAAGAAAAGATAAAACTTTTGAAAGGGTGTATATTAATTATTGAGGCCTAAGCTTGAACAGTTGAACTGAAGATCCTCCAAACATAGTCATATGTTTGAGTAATAAGCGTGTAACAGTGTTCCCCCACATTTAAGTTGCAAGTTTTTGACATGTGTAGGCTTTTCAAGATTCTTATCTTCATATATGACCAGCTTGTCCTTACTGATGATTGCCTGTCGACCTAACAGCTTAGAGTTGATGGTGTACTGATGAGATTGAGAGACACTCGTTTACATTGTTCGTTTGGAAAGGGCAGTGGAGCTAAACCAGTGGTACTCCGTGAATGTTGCGGGAGGGAAGCAACATTTGCTAGTTTGTCTGCGGTATGCTATCACTCAACCAAGCACCTTCTTTGAATAAGGTTAAGTCCACAGTGTTAAAACATATTCATCGTTTATCTATTTTCTATAATGCAGAAAGGATATCCTTCAGACTCTGCAGCGTACGCGGACCCGAATCTTATTGCCCATAAACTTCCTATTGTGACGCAGAAGACCCAAAAGTTGAAAATACCTGACTGACACAAAGGCGCCTTGCCTGTGTACATCATCATCGCTGTTCCATCGTGGCCTCTTTTGTTTGCCACATGTTGTAGATGTACGTTTCTGCGATGAATCACCTTTAGTCCATTTCACCTGGGCCAAACAGAGATAGCTGCTTGTCATGATTGTATTAGACGCTTCTTTAGTTTTTTTTTATTCTTAATAATTCTCTGTCCGCCAGTCTAAAACATGTCTTACATTCGATGACCTGAAACTTGCTCAGGAGAAGCTTACTTAGTGCAGTGTGTACACCGTGAACGACCGAGGTGTCCGTCTTATCAGAGCTTCTGAAGAACGTCATACATAGCCTCACGAGCTGTGCACAAAGCCTCCAGCGGAACAGCCTTGGGCATGGTGAGTCCGCTGCCCTCGCTCATGTCAACCTCCACGCCGTCGACTCTGCTCCAGTGGAAGCACTGGATCAGGGACCCCAACCGTCTGCAGCGCGAGCGCCTCTCCAGGACACTTGCGCCGCCCCATCCCGAACGGCGCCACGAACAGCCCCTCGGCTTTCCCGCCCTCGAACCGCTCTGGCACGAACCTACCCGGCTCCTCCCACACAGCTGGGTCCCTGTGGATCGCGTACACGTTCACCAACAGTGCCGTGCCGCGCGGGACGTCGTAGCCGCCGACCTTGCAGTCCGCGGACGACTCGTGCGGGAGCAGCAGCGGCGCGCCCGGGTACAGGCGGAGCGTCTCGGCGATGATGCACCTGAGGTAGCCCAGACGCGGCAGGTCGCCCACGTTGATCAAGCGGGAGCAACCCACGGCCGCGTCGATCTCAGCTCGTGCCTTTTCGAGTGTCCCTGGATTGTTCAGCAGCAGCGACATCGCCCATTCCACTGTGGTCGACGTCGTCACAGTTCCAGCTCCAAATAAATTCTTCAAGAAAAACGATCCGTTAAACCATCGTCTATGTACTAGTCGAATTTCCGGTCAAAATAATCGAACAAATGAATCACTCACCGAACAGAAAGCCGTGATCATGGTGTCAGTGTAAACCTCGGGCTCTAGCTTCTGCAGGGTGAGCAGCATGAGAGAGTTATGACCGAAACAATGACGACGTGTCTGTTGAATCCGAGGGTGACGTGACAGCTGAGTTGGGGACGAATTGTAACTTGGGGAAGACCATAGCGTCGGTGTGTCCAGCGTGGCGATGTCCTCATCATCCTCCCCTTCTTGAATTGGAGTCGTCCTCGACTCCATCTTGGCGATGTCCTCATCATCCCCTCCTTCTAGAAATAGAGTTGTCCTCGACTTCATCCATCATCAGCAAACTCCTGCAAAAGGTTAGTGACAGCAGGCAATGCACCAGACATAATAGGTTGACAAAACATAGTATAACATGGTGCATCAGGATTATCACATAACTCAGCAGTATCATAAGTTGTAGAAAGAAAAGTACCTCCTTTTAATCTAATCCCATTATTCTCATTATTTTTAGCAATGTCAGTTGGAGGTTTATTTTTAATCTCTTTAGCATGTTTAATAATATCCGTAGGAGACAAAGGCAGCAATGTAATTGTCTTATCCTTATGTATGATAGTGTATATATTAGTTCTACCATGGTATAAAGCATCATTATCAAATTCCCATGGACGACCTAACAAAATAGAACAAGCTTGCATAGGGACAACATCAAAATTAGCACTATCATAATAAGAACCTGTGAAAAAGCTAATACGTGATGATTTAGTTACCTTAGTCTTACCACTATTATTGAACCACTGAAGTTTATATGGATGCGAATGTTGTCGTGTGGTCAAGCCAAACTTCTCAACCAAATCTGAACTCATCAAGTTATTGCAACTTCCGCTATCAATGATAGTGAGAACACGATAAACCTGCACAATGAAATACATGTGGAACAAATTGTGGCGTTGGATCGTCTTCTCTTCTTCATGTCCCACACGTACACACGCTGCACAAGAAGGCTAGGGTAATCTGCGGCAGCAGCCACGGAGTCAATGATGATGGCCTCTTTGTCTTGATCGCCCTTGGTGGAATCTGCATCAATATTAACAGCAATGACTAAATCATCTTCAACATCACTAGTACTTACATATCCATCCTCGGTAGCAATGAAAGCACGACGACTGGGGCAATCTTTCATGACATGTCCCATGCCTTTGTATCGGTGGCAAATGATTTTAGCGCTGGACGAGGAGGAGCTAATAGAAGCACCCGGAGTGGCACATTTCTTCTGCACATTAGACAATTTACTTACCCCGGAAGAAAATGGAGGTGTCGATGGTTGTGAGGCAACAGGAATCTTAGGCGTATCCGGCTCTGAACGCTGCTGAAAATTCCTCCCATTGTTAAACCTGAAAGGCTGGTGTTGCTTGCGTCCCTTCTTCACGTTCTGCCTTAATAGCAAGATGATACAATTGGGAAAAATTACGCCAATCTTTGTAATAAAGTATGTTATGTATATCATGGTTTAAACCACCAAAAAAATCTAGCACTAGCATCATTATCATCTTCATTTATAGCACAATGGGCTAAACCAATAAGCAATTCTTGATAGTAAGCTTCTACTCCTTTATCACCTTGTTTTAAAGTTTGTAGTTTCAAACGTAAATCACGTTGATAATAAGAAGGAACAAAACGAGATTTCATACGTTCCTTTAAAGCATTCCAAGTTTGAGGCACAGCAACAGCAGCATTATTAGCATTGCAAAGATCACTCCACCAGAACAAAGCAAAATTAGTAAACTCACTAGTAGCAAGTCTAACTCTATGCTCAGTAGGAACATTATGAGAATCAAATTTTCGTTGAACAACAAGCTCTCAATCTAAATAAGCCTCTGGATCAACATTACCAGCAAAAGGAGGAAGGCTAAATTTAATTTTAGCAAAAGAATCGTTATTACCAAGATTATTACCTCCCATACCGCGACGGTTGAAGTTGAGGCGGCGACGGGCATAACCGTCAGCATTCGCATCCGCATCGGCATCACCAAAATCATCCGCATCTTCATCAGCAGCACGATGAGGTGGAGGACGTTGCTCGAGCTGTTCAATGCGGGTGACCAGATTGTTCACATTGCGCGTCAGCTCGGTCATAAGATTACGTTGTTAAGTCATGAACGTTGTAAGCTCGCCCTTGGACACGCACTCATTGAAGTCCGTCGGAGATTCTGCCATGGTTAGAAGATAGAAAAAGACAACACCAAAGTATTATCCCTATCAACTAAAAGGAAACAAGTGGTGGTTGTGGTGGTGAAAGTGGAATGCAAAATCACAAGCGGCTTACCACCGTCTTGCCTGTATTCTTACCAACGCCAAATAAGAGCAAAACCAAAGTGACGAAGTAATCTGTTGTTGAGCGTGGGTAGCAGTTACAAGATGAACCTTTGCTGACAGAAGAATATGTGGAGCTATGGGTAGGCACACAATATGACAGCAAGGATTAGCAATTAACAAATACAGATTACCAATTGTTCAATCCGGATCCAAAGTACAAATCACAGCTGTTGGCTAAGACGTGTCGAGACGTAGCGCAACAAGGTGAAAACAAAGGACGATGGAAAGAACGCACAGAACAAGCAAATAACCAGATTTTTCCTTTTTTCTAAATTTTTCCCTGATTTTTCCAAAAGGCACTAGTAGGAATCAAACTTTTTTATTTTTTCACTATTTTTTTATATTTTTCTCTGAAAAAGGATCACAAAAGATGCAACCACAAAAATTAGCACCTACAACTGAGGTGGGATGTGGTCTACAGAAAAATAGCACGTTCTTTGAAAAGCGTGCAAAAGCTTTGGCAAATTTGACAAGTTTGGGTCGGCTCCAAACGGTGTCAAGAAGTTGCTGTAAAAATTTTAGATTTTTCTGATAAACGAGCGAAAAGTTATGCCTGTTTTACCGAAGGTATCTCAAGTTATGTTTTGACTGGAGACACAACACGGCAGCGACAGTTAGGGCAAAGCGTCCCTAAACTCCAACACCGATCACAAGAGTGTTCCTGTGACTCCAACAGCGATAGTAGGTACTCGCCTGATGATGAAAGGAGGGCTGCGATGCAGGCAAAATAAAAGCGGCTGGCAACCTATCTAGGGTTTACGCGGCGGCAAAAAGTTACACAAGGCGGCTAGCGGGGCAAGTCGAGTAATGTGGTGGCTTCGACTTGTTGTTTGGGAACGGTGGATGGGATAGCGACAGAAAACAAAAATCACAGCAACGGGCGATTGAACTACGACCACGAACACAATCCTAAACCGACAAACAGACTCGACCACGGACACAAACTCAACAACGCGAATCTGAAACGAAATTACAAAGGCACAAAAGGTGATAGGACAGTGAAAATTGAAATATTTTTGGGCTTTTTGTGGACTCTAGGTAATGAACAAATATGAATCTAAGGCAAACGAGAATATACCTCGCGGTAAACCTAAAATCTCTGATACCAATTGATGAGATACAGGCCCGATCTTCCGAGAGGTAGCCGGTAAGTTCGATTTGTAGAGATCTCGACGTTGGTGATCCGGCTTCAAATCAGACATGATTCGAACCCTGCAACCGTTACACCACTGCTCCGTTGGTTATCAACCAAGCACAACTTGATTGACCTCGCCAAGAAGGCTTTTCCTGCAAGCGAATCGAAGAACACAAGCAAGAAGGTAAAACACACAATCTGAAATTGCAAATATGAATGATGCGAATATCAATAGAGGGTTCAAGAACTCAGTTCCAAAGGACTAATCGACACAGTGGAGAGATCAAGAACAGGGGCCCTGGATTACTGTAAAAGGATTTGTCACCACAGTTACAATGAATGATTCAGTTTCTCGATGAAAAACTAAACTCTAAACAAAACCCAATTGTCTAGCAGTGGCGGCGGCTATTTTATAGTCTAAGACTCGACCTAGGGTTGAGGACGGCCAGGGGTTGGGCGTCCACAACTTGGGCTTAAGGCCCGACACGATACATGGCCAAGTTGGCCCAAATAGGTGACGCAGCACCTTGCCGTGGTCACACAGAATGATCCATGGACCTTCTGGAGCTGGGACCAGATCCAAAACGACGGCGTCGTCGTCCCCTTTCCAACGCATCCAAGAATGCCCCGTTTCGATGTCGTATGAGAGTTATGACCGAAACAATGACGACGTGCCTGCTGAATCCGAGGGTGACGTAGCAGCTGAGTTGGGGACGAATTGCAACTTGGGGAAGACCATAGCGTCGGTGTGTCCAGCGTGGCGATGTCCTCATCAGGGACAACAGGAAACAGAGGAGCTGAGCGGAGCTAGAACGCCTCACGACGCCTTCAAGAAGGAAACGACGCCAAAGGCGTCGACATCGCAAGCCCGCAAGGGAAGGTTTTCACCCCGCAAGAGCTAGCTTGGCAGGAGAAGAGGTGCGAGAAGGACGCCTCCAAGGAGGAAAACGACGTCCACGGACGCCGCCGTCTAGGCTTACGCCATGAACTCTCATATCCATCCACCGCCGCCCGCCATTGACCACCGCAAAAGGAGACAGTCACGAAGGAAGACACCAGTGCCGTCCGCGGGCGTCCTAGTTGACACTAACGCCACCACACGTACCGCGAGCGTCCTCGCAGCAACGTAGTCGCATGACGATGCCCCTGACCCATCACAAAGACGGGACACGGAGAACCAAAGGGGTTGCCCGCCGACCTGAGCCACCACCTGGGAGCTACAAGGACTAAGCTCACCGCCGGAACACCAGCAGCAAGCCGAACTGGCCAGCGACAAGGGAGAGGAAGATGATGGGGAGAAGGAGGGGCTAGGGAATGGGAGGTAGAAGCCCCAGCCACCCAGCCCGACAGCAACCGCTCCCCGACCACACCCAGCCGCCCTCCCCACAGCCCCGAGCGCCGGATTCGCGGATCCGGCCACCAGCAACCCAGACCAGACCGCCCCCACGAGGAACCGACCCAAGGAGCTCCGCCACCACAGGAAGCACGCCAGTGCCCCAGCCGACCACCACTAGATCCAGACGAATCCAGCCAGCAACGGGCGGACCAGTCCACCCCCCGCACGGATCCGGCCATCCTCTGAGCAGAGCATGCGCCGGACCACGGGAGAGACTGGGGAAAGCACCATGCACCGCAGGCCGCAAGCACCGTCGCCCGCTGCCTCCTAGCCGGCACCACAAGCTCCACCGGTGCAGCCTAGGTCGGTAGGGCCAGAAACAGGGCCCGACCCACCGGATCCGGTGGTCCAATCGAAGATCCGGGCGTGGGGATGCTGATCTGCCCGCCGGAGATGAGAGAGCCTCGACCAACGTCGCTAGAGATTGCTAGGACCACAACCAAGTGGGAGAGGAACCCCACTGCCGCCTTCCTCGCGTTCGCACGGACTTCCGGCGACCCGCTCAGGCGGCGGCGAGGTAGGGGAGGGAGGAGGTGGGGCGGTGGCGCTGGGGTTGGTGGTTCCGCTCGAGCCGCCCCAGAAGGAGCGACGCGGGGGAGGGGGAAAGTTTTTTTTGTCCTGGTTCTAAGTTTCCCGTTGGTTGAGCTCACTCCCGCTGTTTCATCTTTTATAGACCTTGTTTAGTTTTCTCTACGACCAGTGGCGGATCTAGAAACAGACTAAGAGGGTGGCTAAATTAGAAGGCTAGAAATTGTACCCAGACTACGACGAGGAGAAGCTGTCGCCACGCAAATACTGCCCCCTGATGCCGGCACTCCCGCTGTAGCAGTCACCCAAGACCATGCCCGGTCCTCTCGCGTCACATCCGGACGTGGCCACCCCGAACACGGGACACCACCGTGGCCGCCAAAGCAGGGGGCGCGCAGGGATTCAGAGCCAGTAACGACGGGATCTGTTGCTCGCCTGGCCTCGCCGTGGCCGACCACGGAGAAGGGGCCGGCCACAGGTGGGCAGCAATGCCACGATAGGGAGGGCATGAGGCAACTAGGCAGGGACCACAGAGGCGTGAACGCGGTATGGGAACCACGATACATAAAATCATCTTGGTTGTTCATTCTCACGGCAGTGGAGTCGGACGCGATGATAAGAATCGAGCAGACCACACAACGTTTGGCAGGATTCTTGGCTTCTCTCGACCACCATCGCGAGATAAGCGGTCCCAAATAGGTGCATAGACCCATTGCACTATATAGCATGCTTGTGTGTTGCTCCCCATCTTTTTTCTTGCGAATAATTATGAATCACACAACATGTCTTTTGCAGCGAAATATTGTATTAATTTTGGACTCAAAACACAATAAAGCAGTGCCTTAGATAAAAAAAATATCTCCAAACTTTAGGTAAATTTGGCCCAAAAGAACAACTACCGTGTGCAACCCAATATTGAAACATAAGAAAAAAAATTTAATTCAAATTTTTTAAAAAAATAGAGGAGCCTAAATTTTGATTACAGAAGTCCCGGGTATCCTCATCATGACCTAAACTGACACCCCAGCAGGGGTGGGTGAGGCTGACTGACCGAAAGTGAAAATAACCCTAGTGCGTAACGTGACTTGGTGAACATGATATGTATTTTATAGATAGACACCAATGCATACATATAATTTAATGTAATTAGATTTCTTCGTAATCGACTAAGAAACCAATCTATAACCGATCGTAGGGCACAATCTATAGTCCTAACCTCAGCGTATAAAAGGAGGGGTAAAGAGTAACCAATGGGCATCAGAATCATCAACACCAACGCCCCTGCAAACCCCTACATGCGGTGCACAAACAAAAAACCACTCTTCATAAATTGTTCATAGGGCATCTTGTACTCGAACTTATATAAACCCATGTTCCATGTACAACCCATGTAGCTACGTCACACACTATCAGACTCGACTAGACGATGCCAACAAGTCGCTCCATGAGATGGTCAGAGCTCCTGAAGAACATCACACATAGCTGCACGCGGCTTGCACATGGCCTCCAACGGGACGGCCCTGGATATGGTCAGCCCGCCGCTCTCGGCCATGTCGACCTCAACTCCATCAACCCTGTCCCAGTCGAAACACTGGATCAGCGTTCCGAGCACCAGCCCAATGGTCCGCAGCGCGAGCGCCTCCCCGGGGCACTTGCGCCGCCCCATCCCGAACGGCATCAGCAGCCGCCCCTCGGCCTTTCCGTCGTCCTCGAACCGCTCCGGCCTGAACTCGGCCGGGTCCTCCCACACCGCCGGGTCCCTGTGGATGGCGTACGCGTTCACCAGCAGCATCGTGCCGCGGGGCACGTCGTAGCCGCCGACCTTGCAATCTGCGGAGGACTCGTGCGGCAGCAGCAGCGGCGCGGCAGGGTACAGGCGCAGCGTCTCGTTCATGATGCACTGCAGGTAGGCGAGGTGAGACACGTCGTCCGCGGTCACCAGGCGGGAGGTTCCCACGGCGGCGTCGATCTCGGCCTGCGCCTTCTTGAGGGCCTCCGGGTGGTTCAGCAGGAGCGACATGGCCCATTCCGTCGTGGTGGACGTGGTCTCCGTTCCGGCGCCAAATAAGTTCTTCATCACAGAGAAAAGGAGAAAACTACAGTCAGTCACATGGTTCAATTATCTAGATCCAGCAAAACGGAGACAGCAACGCTTGTGATGCATGAAAAAGGAGAAAACAATGAAGTATGCATCATAGTGTCAGTGTAGAAGAACTGAAGAAGCACTCACCGCGCACAGAGCTATGATCATAGTGTCAGTGTAGACCTCTGGCTCAGACTTCTGCAAAGTGAGCAGCACCGCAATCATGCTCTTATTTTCGCTCTCCTTGCCATCGTCAAGCCTCCGCCGCTCCCCGTCGATGAGTCGCTTCAAGAACGCGTCTCTTCTGCTCACAGCATCGAGGATCCTGTTCCGCACGCCGTACACGTCGAACCACCGCAACACCGGCAGGTAATCCCACCGGTTGGCCGTGCCGAGGTATGGCACGAGCTCGTCGATGATCTGCTTGAACTCGTGCGCCTCGGGCGACATGTCCGTGTCGGCGTTGGCCTCGGTGCGGGACGTCTTGGTCTGCGCGATGGTCTCCATGAGGACGCTGAGGGAGAGCTCGAACAGCCTCCGCTTCATCTGGATGCGCGCGGCGCCGCCTGGGGCGGCCGCGGCGGCGTGGTCCATCCTCCGCACCATGGCGCGCACCTCCGCGGCGATGACGGGGGTCATGCACGCGACGCGGTGCGCGGAGAGCAGCTGGACGGTGGCGACGCGGCGGAGGTTGCGCCAGTACGGGCCGTAGCTGGACATGGAGAGCAAGGCGCCGTCGAAGGACACGAGCCGCATCGACGGGAACATCGGGCGGTTGGCGAAGTTCACGTCGTGCTCCGTGAAGCACTCCTTGGCGCACTCCGGCGAGGACACGACCACGGCGCGGCGGGACCCCATGCGCATGGAGAACACCGGGCCATGGCGCGCCGCCAGCCGGGTCAGCGCCGCGTGGAACGGAGTCTTGACAAGATGGAGGTGGCCGAGGAACGGGATGGCCGGAGGGCTCGGCGGAAGCTGTTGGCCCTTGCCCTTGCCGCCGCCGCTGGCACGGCCCACGAGGTAGTGGAGCAAGAATAGGAAGGCGCCGGAGAGGACGGCGATATAGGCCTTATCCATGTCTGGCCTAGTGATGGCTTGGCTGGTGTGTTCTAATCGATGGATCGCGAGTTGGAGGTTGTGTGGCAGTGTGTGGCACCATAGCTGCATATATACACACGCCGAGATTCAAACTTGATAAGGATCTAGTACGATTTGAAGCATAACATACAATTTTGCACACGCAATTGATGACGGACATCCGGAGAGGATGGTTCCTGTGTAGTATTGTTTATAGGATCTGCACGATATTGTGGTGCGTCGATGCATTTGTTTAAGCTTAAGAGTCGAGACCACTTCTGTCTTGCTGTGTCTTTGTGGTGGTTGCCATCACTCATCCCCACCATCGCGGCTTCTTCTTGGAGTGGCAAAGGTGAAAGGCCAACCTGCACTGCGAGATCCAAGCGTCTTGGGAAACAAGAAAACCACGCGATCGGTAGGATTAATTAATTCAAACAACGCTGAGTAGCTGATTCTTTCGCAAGTAATTTAGGTTAGGTGAATAGACGAAGTCAACGTTGCATATGGAATGGGATTGTGTAACAGCATGCCAAGGGGATGATTTTAATTAGCGCTCACGCCATCTGTGTGACAATCTCGCACCTACCAAATGAAATGATTTTAATTAGCAGTGAACCAAGAGCTCACATCAACATTGGCCCTGTTCGGCAGGCTATTTTTTTGGCTTATAAGCCGGCTGTGGCTGATTTGCTGTGAGAGAAAAACACTGTTCCACGGCTGATAAGCCGTGCTGATAAGCTCAGCCGAACAGGGGGATGGACTAGGGTGACCAACAAGTCACCGATACTACAGGGATATATCTTTTGTGGAATTTCTTGAACTCATTTCATTTCTAGTACTCTCATGGTGTTGTTTACTTTCCTTGAATTGAACAGCTTGTTATTGTGACCCTAGCTAGGACGCAAACTTGTAGCTAGAGGTAGCATTATTAGGGTTTTAATGTTTCTAATCAAAAGTTTCACGTGTCTTTGTTTTTAGTTGTCATCGGCTATTCAAACCCCCCTCCCCCCCCACCACATCCCTCTAGCCGCTTTCTAGATCCTTATAGTTAGTGGCATGGACTCTATAAGACTTATATGGTGGTACACTACTGGAAATGTGAAATTCCCTGACGGTGCAATTATCGTCAAGGAAAATAAAAATACCGTCAAGGAAATTCAAAACACTTTTCCCGACGGTGAACCGTTAGGGCTAGCTCGACAGAGAAATAAACAAATGTCTGATGGTGAACCGTCAGGAAATTTGGTATTTCCCTGACGGTTATGTACACTCACAAGTTAATTATGAGTTTCCTTGACGGTTATTTAATTTCCCTGAGTGTTTTGCATGAACCGTCAAGATAATATCAATTTTCTTGTGTGTTTTTCACAAACCATCAAGATAATGCTATTTACCCTGACGGTTTATGCAATAACCGTAAAAAAAATTCAAACCCGTCAAGGAATTTCAAGTTTCCAGTAGTGGTATAACCTACCATCATCAAACAAGATGGGGATAAACCCCCACAAGCTCACATTAACACATGCATGGACCACCATGGGCCTAATAAAAAACTAGGCCGGATGTCATATATACCCAACCTCAAAGGGGGTGGCATTCTCATTGGCCAACACACCCACAACTAGGCAAACGATAGCTATGAACATTTCCTCTTGGCACATGTGCCCATGCATCTAGTCCAGGCACATGTTCCATTACTACACCACATCAATCCCACGCACGCCATGTGCCACATGTTTGTGCCTTTGTACATGGTGAGTGAACAACACAGTCAAACCCACTTACATTTATGTCCTTGCTTCACATAAAAAGCTAACCTAGGGTTGATTACATGAACTCCAGAAGTCGTATATGTTGGCCTAACCTGCCATCAATAACTAAGGTGAGACTAAACTCCCGTAATCTCATATCAATATACACATATGTCATCATAGGCTTGATTTCTAAATGTCATATGGTTGAGGGTTCTATTTCCAAAGTTGCACTTTCAAGAAACTATTTTCTCCTTTGTGACGAGTTACCCTATTGTAATAATGAACACTATGTGCAATTTCTTAAATAAAGGCTCGAAGAATCTTGTTCTGTAATCTAAAAAGAGATGTTGATACAAAATATGTTAAATAAATTTTTGCCACATCATACGTGTTGAATGTTTTAAAAAGGGGTGTGATTTTGCTTGACATGCGTAACATACTTTCACCTGGTCACAATTCATCTAGGCTTCTCCTAAGTCATTTCTCCATTTTGAATAGCAACATCTAAAAAATACATAATCTTAAATAAAAAATTATGAAATTATTTTCTATAATGAATCTAGTAGCATCGATCTTCCGTGGACCATTTGTATATTAGATATTGATGGTCTAGGTTAAAAAAAATTAAACTTCGAACAAACCTAAATGGACTTTTATCTACAACCACCGGAAGCAACCAGCAATATGGTTGTAGAAACTGCCGAATAAGATGTAGAGAAATTATTGAAGGGTAAATAGATATAGAGAGCGGTTTTTAGTGAAAAGACTCTTCAAATAATGATTAGAGAGTGAGTTTAAGAAATACTGTTGTAGATGCCCTTACTACTAGACAACCCACGCAAGATAAAATTTGCTAAAGCACGCCGGCAAACAAAGTAGTTCATACATATATGCGGCTATATATACTGTATTTTACAGACGGTAATAAATTACGTGGGCATGCCCGCAAGTTTTTATAGTTCACGCACATCACCAGCCATGCGTACTGCTACAAACTACAGATGAAACTTTCACCTATAGAAGAGTGAGAACCTAAGATATGCCAAAATATTAAATCAGAGCTCCTGAAGAACATCACTCATAGCTACACGAGGCTTGCACGTGGCCTCCAACGGGACGGCCCGGGGCATGGTCAGCCCGCCGGCCTCGGTCATGTCGATTTCGACGCCATCAACTCTGTCCCAGTCGAAGCACTGGATCAGTGTCCCGAGCACCAGACCGACAGTCCGCAGCGCGAGCGTCTCCCCGGGGCACTTGCGCCGCCCCATCCCGAACGGCATCAGCAGCCGGCCCTCGGCCTTTCCGTCCTCGAACCGCTCCGGCCTGAACTCGGCCGGGTCCTCCCACACCGCGGGGTCTCTGTGGATGGCGTACGCGTTCACGATCAGCAGCGTGCCGCGGGGCACGTCGTAGCCACCGACCTTGCAGTCCGCGGACGACTCGTGCGGCAGGAGCAGCGGTGCGGCAGGGTACATGCGCAGGGTCTCGTTGATGACGCAGTGCAGGTAGCCGAGGCGGGGCACGTCGTCCGGGGCGATCAGGCGGGAGCTGCCCACGACCGCGTCGATCTCTGCCCGTACCTTATTGAGAGCCTCCGGGTGGTTCAGCAGAAGCGCCATGGCCCATTCTGTCGTGGACGATGTGGTCTCCGTTCCGGCTCCAAATAAGTCCTTCATCACAGGGGGGAACAGAAGAAAGCGACTGTATCAGGTACATTCATAGAAATTGCTTGTGATATGATCACTGCTTGCGTTTATTTGAAATAGTGAGATATAAGTTTAGCAAAGTTTGCCCGAAATAAGGTACTATTTGAAACACTCACCCCGCATAGCGCCATGATCATGGTATCCGTGTACAGCTCCGGCTCTGACTTCTGCAAAGAGAGCAGCACGGCTAGCATGCTCTTCTTGTCGCTGTCGCCGCCATCGTCCAGCCTCCGCCGCTCCGCGTCGATGAGCCGCCGCAGGAACGCGTCCCTCCATCTCACGGCAGCCATTAGCTTGTTCCTCACGCCGAACACGTCGAACCACCGCAGAAACGGCAGGTAGTCCCACAGGTTGGCCGTGCCGAGGTGCGGCATGATCTCTTGGGAAATCTGCGTCAGCTCGTTCGCCTCGGGTGATATGTCAGTGTCGGCGTCCGCTTCGGAGCGGGAGGTCTTGGTCTGCGCGATGGTCTCCATAAGCACGCTGAGAGAGAGCTCGAACAGCCGTCGCCTCAGCTGGATGCGCGCGGCGCCGCCGGGCGCCGTCGCGGCCAAGCGGTTCATCCGGCGCACCATGGCGCGCACCTCGGCAGCGATGACCGGGGACATGCAGGCGACGCGGTGCGCGGAGAGGAGCTGCACGGCGGCGACGCGGCGGAGGTTGCGCCAGTAGGGCCCGTAGCTGGACACGGAGAGCATGGCGCCGTCGAAGGACACGAGCCGCATCGATGGGAAATGCGGGCGGTTGGCGAAGCTCTGATCGTGCTCCGTGAAGCACACCTTGGCGCACTCCGGCGAGGACACGACCACCGCGCGGCGGTGCCCCATGCGCATGGAGAACACCGGACCGTGGTTCGCCGCGAGGCGGGTCAACGTCGAGTGGAACGGCGTCTTGACAAGGTGGAGGTGGCCGATGAACGGAATGGCCAGAGGGCTCGGTGGCAGCCGCTTGCCCTTGCCGCCGCCGCCGGCGCGGCCCACGAGGTAGTGGAGCAAGAAGAGGAAGGCGATGGAGAGGATGGCGACATACGCCTTATCCATGATGGCTGATGTGTTTTCTGATAGATCGGTCGCAAGTTGGTGTTAGTGTGCTGTATTGCTGTGGCAGTGTGCGGCGCCATCATTCATTGATGCACAGGTATATACACACCATACACTTTTGCATACGCAATGGATGACGCACGTCCGGAGGATGGTTCCTCTGTAGTGCTGTTTAGGATCTGCACGGTATTGGTGCGTGGATGCGTTTTTTAAGCTCGAGATCACTGTCTTATTGCGTCTGGAGGTCGCCATCGCTCCATCGCGGCTACTTCCAGGACTGGCAAAGACCACCAACCCGTACTGCGAGATCCGTGCGTCCTTGGGAAACAAGAAACGAGCTTGATTGGTAGGATTTGTTAATTCAAGCGGTCTTGAGATGCTGTTTCTTTCGCGAATAATTTAGGTGAGGTGAATGTAAGCTAGGATATGGACTGGGACGCCGGATAGAGAAAGCAAAGGAATGATTTCCTTAGCGCTCACTGTCTGGGAAGTGCAAGCTGAACAATGAAAAGTTTTGAAAGAAGCTTATGATTTCCTGCTCCATTCTTCCTGAAATATAAAAGATTTTGAGTTGTCTTATATGCCAAACAATTATAAGTTCGATAAACTTTTTAGGAAAAAAGATAATTATGCCACCAAAATTAGGAGGTACTCCCTCCGTCCCTAAATAATTGTCGTTCTCGTTTCCCGAAAAATAATTTTGACTAATTTTATATAAAAATATTAATATTTATGGTACATAATTAATATCAATAGATAGATAGTTGAATCTATTTTTATAATTTATCTATTTGGAGATACAAATGTTGCACGTATTTTCTACAAATCAGTCAAACTTACAACACGGAAACAAAAAAGACAATTTAGGGACAGAGGGGGTACTGTGGCCTGTTATTGTTTACAGCGTCAACTTGCCTTGTTTCGTATTTTGATACATCGGCCTATTGGTAGCGTTATTGTTTACAGCGTCAACTTGCCTTGTTTCGTATTTTGATACATCAGCCTATTGGTAGCGTTTGGTTAATTGGTTTAGACATAAGATTAGATGGGATATTCCCATACTTGATTCCTAGGGTGCCACCGTCCCTTTAGCGCGTTTGGTTCAGGAAATTGTTACAGTTTTCTATTTAGTTGGGTGAATAAAAGGATAGGATGATGTTACTTTTTATACTGTCAAGTTGCAATTGCCTGTGGGGCACAACGGTCATCCTCCATTCCTTTTTCCTCATTAACCTAATCGTCTCCGATGGGTCTAGCCACGCCATGGGCTCCATGTCGCCACCCACACATGGCAAAGCTCACCTGGCCACCCGCGCGTAAGGGGCCGTCCACCGGTTGGCGTGCAGAGAAGCCCACCTGACTGCCAGCTACTGGGTTCGCCTGCTAACCGGCACCACGCGGTCAATGTCACCTGGCGGCCCATGCCGGAGCTCTCCATGCCGCAGTACGCGCGTTGCCCGTGCTCACATTGAGAGGAGACGACTTGTGTGACGTCGTTGAAGTCGAATGAGCGCATTTGCTTTATTTCTAGGGGCAAAGCGAGCCCGCATCTTGCAGGAATATTCGTATGAGGAATTCGTCTTCGGAAACCTCGTGACACAACGATCACATTTGAACATGAGTCATGAATCTTCGGTAGATGTCCATGGTTGCCCCCACTGGCGGAGCCAAGGGGGGGCCAGCGAGGGCCATGCCCCCTCCCCCTAACAATATATATATATATATATTCTATGTTTATATTAAAAGAGTATAATAAAGAAAATCTTGTTATAATGTTTATTGATATCTTTTAGACAACAAAATCGAACAGAATATAATTAGAATAAAATATCAACACTGAGTTTTTCTCTAATACAAGTGTGTCTATAAAAAAGGTGTGTTTGCTTTACGCACGCATAAGGCATGCAAGGATGATCCTAATAAAAGTCATTTTTTCTCAAAAAAATAATAAATTGTTTTGCGGTTTATAAGTCACCATGTTACCTACGTGCTTTGAATTAATTAATGAAATACTCTTCCATTGCATATTGTGATATTGTTGTTTCATAGGACAACTATAGCATTTAACTGTTGACATAGGCATTGCGGATAATGCGATGAAATGAAACTTCTCGCCCCAATGCTAGTGTTGACACATTTTGAAATCTTGAAAATAATGAATACCTAACTTAAATTAAGATGTGTTTGGCACTGCTCCATCTCCAAAATTAAGGTTAAATCTGTAGTTTGTATAATAAACTAAAGTGGTTTAAATATTTATATCTAGTTTAAAACAGGAAAAATGAATAATCTATATGGGGTTAATATAATGTCTTTTTTAGCTAGAGCTCTACCAAATGCAGATGGAACCCCTTACTAATCTAATCTCTCTCTATAATTACTTAGCAACATAAAAAAAATGCTAGCATGACACCCTATTTAATGAAGACATTGTATCCACAAGGGCGCCCACATTTGGCATCCCGTATACCGCTCCTGTAGCCATGGAACCAGGCCCTTCACATTTTAGAGTAAAAAAAAATCTATGGACGAGCTGCTCCTCTACATAGAACAGAGTCCTAGAAAATAAACAACAATTTCTCTTTCATACTCTTCATTTCTCCTTTTTCTCCTATGCATGGTTGTTGTTGAGTTTTTAATAACTTGGATCCACATATAGGTTCAATCCCCGGTTCTAAATATTGTGACCAATTTAACAGTGGGCGTCACATAATTTTATAAAAGTGGGACCAATTCCATATAAATATTGTGGTAGGCTAAGGATGATGCATTGGGAGCAATAGATTTTAGAATGGTGTTTATATATTTTTTTTTGCTAAACCTACGCAGCTCACTTACATACACACAAAAACCTATTCCTATGAGCACATCGGAGGGAGACCCAGCTGGACTAGCAAATCTTGAAATTGAAGTCATCATTGACGCCTCATTGTTGACTGCCTCACTGGGAGAGAATAACATTGTTATAATGCTAAAATAAATTCAAGAAAAAATGAACACCCATGTTAAATCAAAGACTTAAATCCAAGTGTACGGTTTCTACCACAAAAAATCTATGCTCATCTCGTCGATGTCATATGACATGGCACCACTCTACATTGGAAATATAACATTTTATACAAGTTCTTAATGATATATGTTAACACTCTCTTTCCTTTTCAAGCAATCGAGCAAAAACACCGTGCATTTTATATCCTGAATACTATACAAGATAACCTGCAGAAGATTACAATTTGCTAAACCATACTGTGAATTGTGAAACAACTTCTAATTGCTCATACAAACGACTGTACATACATTTTACCGAAGAGATAAAACGTACGAGGGTATTACGCACCCAAGCTTATTTAGTTCAGCACACACCATAAGCCAAAGCATACTGCTACACACCTACACACTAGTACTGGTTGAACCTTTTACCGCGGAGTGAGAACTAGGGATCATATGCCAAGATGTTACTCCATCAGAGCTCCAGAAGAACATCGCGCATAGCTGCACGAGGCTTGCACGTGGCCTCCAACGGGACGGCCCTGGGCATGGTCAGCCCGCCACCCGCGGTCATGTCAATCTCGAGGCCATCGACTCTGTCCCAGTCGAAGCACTGGATCAGCGTGCCGAGCACCAGGCCGATGGTCCGCAGCGCGAGCGTCTCCCCGGGGCACTTGCGCCGGCCCATCCCGAACGGCATCAGGAGCCGCCCCTCGGCCTTTCCGTCCTCGAACCGCTCCGGCCTGAACTCGGCCGGGTCCTCCCACACGGCCGGGTCCCTGTGGATGGCGTACGCGTTCACGATCAGCAGCGTGCCGCGGGGCACGTCGTAGCCGCCGACCTTGCAGTCCGCAGACGACTCGTGCGGCAGGAGCAGCGGAGCGGCCGGGTACATGCGCACGGTCTCGTTGATGACGCAGTGCAGGTAGCCGAGGCGGGGCACGTCTTCTGCGGTGATCAGGCGGGAGTTGCCCACGACGGCGTCGATCTCTGCCTGTGCCTTCTTGAGCGCCTCCGGGTGGTTCAGAAGAAGCGACATGGCCCATTCTGTCGTGGACGATGTGGTCTCCGTTCCCGCGCCAAATAAGTTCTTCATCACAGGGAAAACGAGAAAATCACAATCAGTGTCTCAGTTACATGGAATTGGAACCGCGGGTGATATAGTCGCTACTTTCGTTTTATTGGTAAAAAGTCTAAAAACAGGACACGGACGCTGTTGGTATGCATCACATGAGAAGAGGCATATCAATATGCGACAACAGATGTCACTGTCCGCTGTCTTTTTTTTTTTTTGGTTAGAAACGGGCTCCACTAACGTGACATATCCAGTTTGAAAACAATTCGCCACATGCCCACATAGCTAGGTTTGTCAAAGCTTCGCTCAGAGAATAAAGTACTGGAAGAAAAACTCACCCCGCAAAGTGCCATGATCATGGTATCCGTGTACACCTCCGGCTCTGACTTCTGCAACGAGAGCAGCACGGCGATCATGCTCTTCTTATCGCTGTCGCCGCCGTCGTCCATCCTCTGCCGCTCGGCGTCGATGAGCCTCCGTAGGAACGCGTCCCTCCTGCTCACAGCGGCCATGATCTTGTTCCTCACGCCGAACACGTCGAACCACTGCAGCACGGGCAGGTAGTCCCACAGGTTGGCCGTGCCGAGGTGCGGCACGATCTCGTCGACGATCTGCTTGAACTCGTGCGCCTCGGGCGACATGTCCGTGTCGGCGTTGGCCTCGGTGCGGGAGGTCTTGGTCTGCGCGATGGTCTCCATGAGCACGCTGAGGGAGACCTCGAACAGCCTCCGCTTGAGCTGAATGCGCGCGGCGCCGTCGGGCGCCGCCGCGGCCGCGTGGCTCATCCGGCGCACCATGGCGCGCACCTCGGCGGAGATAACGGAGGACATGCAGGCGACGCGGTGCGCGGAGAGGAGCTGCACGGCGGCGACGCGGCGGAGGTTGCGCCAGTAGGGCCCGTAGCTGGCCGTGGCGAGCGCGGCGCCGCCGAAGGACACGAGCTCCTGCGTGGCGAACCTGGGGCGGTTGGCGAAGGCCACGTCGTGCTCCGTGAAGCACTCCTTGGCGCACTCGGGCGAGGACACGACCACCGCGCCGCGGGAGCCCATGCGCATGGAGAACACCGGGCCGTGGAGCGCGGCGAGGCCGGCCAGCGCCTCGTGGAATGGCGTCTTGACGAGGTGGAGGTGGCCGAGGAACGGGACGGCGGGAGGGCTGGGAGGCAGCCGCTGCGCTGCCTTCCCCTTGCCATTATCGCCCTTGCGGCCGTTGCCGCCAGCACGGCCGACGAGGTAGTGGAGCACGAAGAGGAAGGCGAAGGAGAGCACGGCCACGCAGGCCTTATCCATGGCTGTGGAGCAGGAGATGATGTGGCCCACGAGCCTTGATTGATTGTTTGATTGATGGATGGGTCGATCGCTGCTTGGTGTTTGTATGTGGCACTGCACTGGCACCATCCTGCATGGCTGCACATATATATACACAGGCCCCCCCAGACCTAGGCGATCAAAGATGTGGATCTACGACGACTTGAAGGAGAAGATTGTCATCATAGAAATATTGCAGACGCAATGGCTGACGTTTGGGAGGAGGATGGTTCGTGTAGGGTCAGGATCTTGTCAGGGAGAGAAAGCGAGACACCTGGTGGATGCGCCTGTTCGTGACGGGCGCCTTGTCTGGTTGCGTTTTACAGGATGGCGCCCCTCGATCGGCCGGCGTCTTCTTCATGGGCTCGCAAAGGCCAACTCGTACTGCGGGATCTGTGCATCTGGGACTTCCTTTGGAAGCAAGGAACTCCATTCGCGAGGATTACTTCCTGAGCACTGCGGTTTTACTTCTGATGACCCGTACTAGAACGGGTCCTGATCAGCTGATTCGTCTGCAAGTAATATCAGCGTGGTGACGGTAACTCCATGTTCAACACGAGCATTTTCACTGCACCGTGCGTATTGGCTGGCCAGGGCCAGCGATACTTGGCTATTATACTTGGCTATTAGCGAGCTATATATGGTTCATCGTACACATATCATGTCTCGTGCAAATTTGACCAAAATAGGCTCAACAGTCACCAAAAAAAGGAAAGGTAAGAAAAGAAATTCTTGGCAAAATTAAAGGGACCTCTAATTTCGCAATGACACGTGGTCTTTTGATTTTTCTCCTTTTCGAGTTCCGCATACTTTTCTGAACAAAGGGAGTATACTACAAAGGAAAATGGGCAGGTACCTAGTGCAATCCTGAAACCTGAATCTCATCCATCGAAAGTAAAATGGGAAGTGATGAGCTCCCAAACCTTCATGACACATTGACACTCCCGTTAATCCTCGCTGCTTCACTTGGAACACTCTCAAGGAACACCCTATTGATAGAATATTTGCACAAAAAAGCCTTCCCTAGTCCAATGTCCTCATCCACTAGAATCCTGCGAGAAAATAATAATTAAACAAGATTGCAAAGTCTAATTCATAGATTCAATGGCTTTGTTTCACCCAAAACAAAATTAGTTACTCAACTTGCATTGATTTTTTTATGTCACTAGGAAAATGCCCGTGCGTTGCAACGAGAACACGTAATACCACGATAACATATGCATGAGCAGGTGTTATACTGTTACCTAAAATAGATACTGCAATTGTGATGTTTAGAACATCGATATTACATAAGTCTTCAAGAAAGATAGATAGTTAAAATATAACTTCAAATTTTGATGTAAAACTAAAACATCAACTTTATATTGTTCATAATGTAAGAACCTATTGTATCACTTGATGTCTACGATACGCGAAAGATAAGCTTGCACTTCTTTAGGAATTAAAGTTTGTCTTGAATTTCCTTTGTATGTCAATATTTCGATCACGAAGTCATTTCATTTTCTTTTGCCATCCTATGCATAGTCAACTATCATGTTTCCATGAACCAGCTGACACCTTGATTAGGACAACCATTGAGACAAGCATGTCATTGTACAATCAGTTGATCTATGAGATGAATGAGAATCGCTCTGATACACGTACCTAAAACAGTGGCCACTTCTTCAAATGTCCTATTGAAAACTTGTTGCCACTTTGTGCTTCCCAAACTTGGCTACAACAGTTGGTAGATCTCCTATTTAGTTGACAGAAGATTCAGAAACACATCAACCGGAGGCAAGAAGGGATTCAGCAATAGGCCACGAGCGTGATAGAGGGGAAGGGAGGGAGGAGATGTTGGACTTGGATCGGGGCTTGGTGGCAGTGGAGCTCCCAGCGGTGTTCAACTTCTTCGTCGTGGGTCATGACGCGCCATTCACCATCTTCGATTTGATCCTCTCTGTTGCGGCGGCCTCTCGGGTGAAGAGGAGGGCGTGCACAGGGTGAGGATGAGATTGTCCCCGTCTCTCCCTCGGCGGTGGATTGTGGGGACATCTCGATCGGCGTCGAGCATGAAGAGGAGGGTAGGCGTCGATGGTTTCCGTGAACGTCGGCGGCAGTAGCATCGTTGGTTTCCGCGAAGATTGGCTCAACGCTAGGTGGAGTATGCGGAGAAAGAAGGATGCCACAAATCTCTGCTTCCTTTGTATGTGATTGGAGGCGATGCTTTCTTTGTACGTGATTGGAGGAGATCGCGTGATTAGGGGAGGAGATCACGCGCCGGGGGAAGCGAGCGGGGAGGAGATCACGCGGGTGCACTGGGGGAAGCGATCGAGGAGGATATCACGCGCGCGCGTCAGGGGAAGAGAGCGAGCGAGCGAGGCATCTTACGTCTGTGGACGATTGGTCTGCAAATGTTTTTAGTTGTAGAGATAGAGAAAAGTCAAATGTATCATCCACAAGCAAGGTTGTGGCAAGACATTGATCCCAATCTAGACTACAATAGAAGTGTTCACTGCCGCCGCCACCAACCATCATTGTTAAATGAAAACCCTATAAGTTACTAAACCATAGTTCATTGTAATTATAGATTTATGAAGTCATATTAGATGAGTGCAGCGGACTAGGATAGGTCAAAGAGGTTAGAGGTGAGTGTTTCGTTTTAATATTCCATCGAACATGGTGTTCCAATGATCGGGAACGACTCCTAGTCCAGACGAAGAGGATGTCTGGCTCCCACCATGCCGACCTGGGTTCGAACCCCTTCGGGGGCGATCTCGGGGTCGGAGGTTTTAAAAAAAATCCTCTCGCCTATTCCGCGTTCCCAAAGCACAGGTAAAAGGACCGGCCCACTCACTGGGTAACGAGCCCCTGTGTGCGGGCAGGATATGGGGTTCGGGGGTTTTCTCGGGCTGAGGTGAGAGTCCTCTGCCTTAAGCTAAATAGCTCGGGAGGTGTCTGCCCCCTCGCAGCCCGAGTTTTTTTTTGTGTTCTAGTGAATGTTCCAAGTCAAGCATGGGGGAGTTAATCGCAAAGTGTGATGAGGGTTTTGGAGCTCGTCTTGCCATCCATTTCGCATACAATGGATGAAATTCAGTTTTCTAGGATTGCACTGGGTACCTAGTTTGCACTCAATATTTTAACAAAAAAATGAGCCACCATATCCGCTCTCAAAGTCTAAAGCCACCATATTAAGTAAGAGGAAAATGAAAGCAAATTGATCATATAACTATATACAAACTACCCATCAAAGCCATTATGAAAAGTAACCAGGAATAATCCTATGTCTATTTATTAATTACTACATAGACATCACTACCACCAACAAATTAAATAAAAACACAATTTAATTTATGTGCCGCCATAGTTATTAAGAGTGCAATATATGACCTAAGTCACCATTTTTTAATAAAATACAAAAGAATATTTTCTAATAGAAGATACAATAAGAACAAAATTTTCAACCTAACACATGGATAAAATTATTATACCAATTATCAAGGGTTAAATTTTGAAAGTCAATCTAGATTCACATCGTCACAAGACATAGACTATAACAAAAGCCATCATAACGGTTTTAAATGAATGCATGTGAAGACGCACATGGAGTGCCATGTGGAGGCGGAAAAGCTATAGATACGAATGGACAAAACATATAGAGTAATCGTAATTCGTCACAACACATATAGATTATATTACTTTGCGTTAGAAATTGCACAAAGAGAGCGTGCACAAAGGAAGTAATTTAGATTAATTAAAATATATGGGTAGTCCCTAAACATGTTTTTGGGTGTTACATCTAAGTCTAAAATGTCAAAATACCATTTCAGGTCACACAACTTGTCTTAAGGTGTCATTCAGGTCCAAATAAGCCCTAGGTCCTTAGTAGTGAAGGCGACAAGGCCAAAGATGGTGCTTTCCTAAGTGGAAGAGATAGGTCGATGACTGCTTTACTAGTGTTTTCCCACTACGGTCAAGAATGAGGAGTGGATAAGTTCAGTGAGCTTGATAGCACTCTAAAATAAGTGTGAGATCTAAACATAGCATTTTAAGAGCTTGCGACCTAGATTACATAAGGACAAGTTCGAAGACCTAAAGATATGTTTCGAGAGGTTAGGGACCTGAATGAGACTGCTCATGTGTTTAACTCTTTATAAGATTATTAGTTGTGGTACTAAAGACGAACTTCTATCATAAATATTTAATCCATGGTTTGATGAACTGGTATGAAAAAAAATAGGTATCAAACTTAGTGGAACTTGACATACTCTTAGATCATTTTTGTTCTAGCATTACATATATTTGTTATTGCAATTATCACAATATATTACATTTCTAATAGAAAATCTACAGCTTCGAGAAGACTATAACACGTGGCTAAATGAGGAACTTCCACTAACGTCAGGGATTGCGTACTCAAAACTAAATGCCAGATTATACGGTGCGGCGGTGCCTCATCCATCAGATATGCAACACAGCAAGCACATAAAAAAAGTTTCTGAGAATTGAAGAAGCTCACTCGTTAGTCGTTTACTCCCAAGACCGGGAATCCATGGAGCCGTCCTATGTCGCCATCCTCTCCTTCCTCTTCCTCTTCTTGCTCCACGGCCTCCTCGGCCGCCACCGCCGCAGGATCAATGGCAAGAACAAGAGAACGCAGCTGCCACCGAGCCCTCCCGCCATCCCTGTCTTGGGTCACCTCCACCTCCTAGGGAAGAAGCCGATCCACGCGGCGCTTGCCCGCCTCGCGGAGCGCTACGGGCTGGTGTTCTCCCTCCGGCTCGGCTCGCGGGAAGCCGTGGTGGTGTCCTCCGCGGCGTGCGCCACGGAGTGCTTCACCGAGAATGACGTTTGCTTCGCGAACCGCCCGCGCTTCCCCATGCTCCCGCTTGTTTCCTTCGGCGGCGCCACTCTCCCGATGTGCCGCTACGGCCCGTACTGGCGCAACATCCGTCGCGTCGCCACGGTGCAGCTCCTGTCCGCGCACCGCGTGAGCTGCATGCTCCCCGTCATATCCGCCGAGATGCGCGCGATGGCGCGGAGGATGTATCGCTCCGCCGCCCCCACCGGCGCCGCGAGGGTCGAGCTGAAGCGGAGGCTGTTCGAGCTCTCCCTCAGCGCCCTGATGGAAACCATAGCGCGAACCAAGACGTCCCGTGCCGTGGCCGACGATGACACGGACATGTCTCCGGAGGCCCAGGAATTCATGAAGGCGCTGGACGTGTTCCTTCCGCTTCTCAGTGCGGCCAATAAGTGGGACTACCTGCCGGTGCTACGGTGGTTCGACGTGTTCGGCGTGAGGAACAAGATCCTGGCCGCGGTGAGCGCAAGTGACGCGTTCCTACGGCGGCTCATCGACGCGGAGCGGCGGAGGCTGGAGGAGGGGGAGGGCGGCGACAACGACGAGAAGAAGAGCATGATTGATTGGCGTTCTGCTCTCATTGCAGAAGTCGGAGCCGGAGGTGTACACGGATACCACGATCATGGCTCTGTGCTCGCTGAGTGATTCTTCGTCTTTGTTCTTCTTGCACTGGCCATTACCACTCTCGTTGCTACAGTTCAGTTCTCGCAATGATTGAATACGGGATTGGTTGATAATGGGTCAAATTGAGAACATTGGCATAGATTAATTCGTAGCCTCTTAAATCCACTACCTTTTGTAGGAACGTTTATCCAAAAATCGGCAGCCACCAGTAAAGCTGATGTTGATGTTTCTCACTTGGTTGGGACAGCCCAGCATCTCATATCTGTGGGAGCATGTTGTGCGTAGTGTGCGGCGCCATGGTGCTAGTACTGTGCAACAAAAGCTACAGTACGTTAGCATGTCCTATCTCACTAAAGTTAACGTGTCTGTCGTTATCATCTTGCTACTTCCGTCTAAAAAATACAATTATAGGTTTAGTAGTCAAACAATTTAAATTTTAACTAAATTTATAAAAGTTGGTATAAAACATTTATGACCACAAATAGATATGAATAATAAAATATATGAGTTACTATGACTCTAATTACTTGTTTGCATTAGGCTGTATCTAGGATTACACAGTGCAGTTTGTTTATGTTTGGTTTCTTTGCATAGGCTCTTATATAGGCTTCCATAATGCCCAAAGCTTACCCAATACTTTATTAGCTAATATGCTAGATTTGGTTGTATTAGACAATGCAAGTGTGCGCAAACCGATACGCATACAAAAAATGAAATATTCTCACCCCCATACTTCTACTAGAAATACGAAACCTCAACTAAAATATGGAGGTGACTACACAACCAAGAGTAAAGAACCAAATACAATTTGATATCAAATGTGACCTGTTTGTCAAAACTACCAAATACCAAGACAATGCATACGTCTACGCTGGCTTAGGTATGCTGCATAAGGTTTAATATCGACTAAGGCTAATACAAGCAACTGACCAGACCTGAATTTTCAAATAACAATCTTAGAAAACTAATAGCATGATTAAAATAACAACTCACAAGAGGCAATTCATTATAGAAATTTGATTAAATTTAAGATTGTTTAACTAAATACTGCGTTAGCTTTATATCATTCGTACGAAGTGCTGTAGTAGATAATAAGTGACAGCAACGCTCCTAGTAGCAGATAGAAATGCGACGGCGACAACGTACGCTCACGGCTTGACTGCGCCGTTCTGCGTTTTGTCCTGTCCCTCTACTAATTTGCAGAGCATGTTCGCTGGCACTGGCGGAGCTAAAGGGTGGTCCAGGTGGGCCATGGACCACCCTGGAATTCTGGCCCAACAAGGCTCAATACTCCTTAGGCACTTTTTTCTCTGCTTTGTTTGTCGTCACTGGTTTACCCGTTCATCGTACAACAGCGTCACGAATATACATGATAAGAAGTAAAAAAAAAGGAGTGGTGACATTGCACCTCTCTCTTCTAGAAATGTGCAGCAGCAACAAACAAGCCTTCTTTGCTATGGGTGTGTTCAGTTAGTGAAAAGTGGGTGAAAATTTACTGTAGTACCTTTCGTTGTTATTTGGCAAAATTTGTCCAACCATGGACTAACTAGGCTCAAAAGATTCGTCTCGACATTTACATACAAACTATGCAATTAGTTATCTTTTTTATCTACATTTAATGCTTCATGCATGCGTCCAAAGATTCGATGTGATGGGTGGAAGAGAAAATATTTTGGGTTTGCATGGAAAGTGAACACATCGTATGTCCTCCAATGGTTATAGATCTGGTAAAAGAGGAAATTAGAAAACAAGGTATAGAATTTTTTTGTTTATTTTAAGATGTTTCTAAGACTTTTTCAATTTAACTGTATTGCTATATTGTGTTTGGGAAGTTCTATACTTTATATTTCTCTATATTGTAGTGTTCAAAAAAAATAGTGTTAAGTTGGACCACCCAAGCCTAAAATCCTGGCTACGCCAGGGGTTCTGAAACAACGGCGACGACGGCGGAATGGGCGATGTCACTGCTGCTAAGCCACCCCGATGTGCTGAAGAAAGCGCAGGCGGAAATTGACGCGTCCGTGGGGCACTCCCGCCTGCTCGGCGCCGACGACGTGCCGCGCCTCGGCTACCTCCAGTGCATCGTCAGCGAGACCTTCCGGCTGTACCCGGTCGTGCCGACGCTGGTCCCGCACGAGTCCACCGCGGACTGCACGGTCGGCGGCCACCACGTGCCGAGCGGGACGATGCTGCTCGTCAACGTGTACGCCATCCACAGGGACCCCGCGATCTGGGCGGACCCAGCCGCGTTCTGGCCGGAGCGGTTCCAGGACGGCCGAGCCGAAGGGCTGTTCATGATGCCGTTCGGGATGGGAAGGCGGAAGTGCCCCGGAGAGGCCCTCGCGCTGCGGACGCTGGGGCTGGTCCTGGGGACGTTGATCCAGTGCTTCCACTGGGACACCGTCGGCGGCGCCGAGGTCGATATGGCCGAAGGGGTCGGCGTCACGCTCCCGAGGGCTGTCCCTCTAGAGGCCATCTGCAAGCCGCGCCATGCTATGCTTGAGGTCCTCAAGGCGCTGTGAGCTTTATGTGAATGGTAGTTTAAGCTTGATTCCACGAGGAATCGTTGATTCCGTGGGATAATGAGTGTGTAATAAAAGTAAGTTTTCTTCGGTAAAGCAGTAGCAATAGTTTGCTTCATTGCTTGACACTCACTTTCTTCCTCGAGTATACGCGAGAACGCGACGGCGGCAACGGCAAGCAAAGCTGCGGTGCCACGCACAGTGTCGACCGTGAAACCTCGGGTTTGCAGCTACAGCAGAGAAGACTCGATGATGAGGGAAAAATACTGCGCTATGCCCTGTTCGGCTGGCTGGTGGCCATATGCCTTGTTCGGCTGGCGGGTGGCGGGTGGCCGGTGCTGATTTGTCGTGAGAGAAAAATACTGCTGGTTGGCAGGTGGCAGGTGCCTGGTGCTAATTTGATGTGAGAGAAAAGTACTGCGTCATCGGGTCGCCTTCGCCCCCTACCCGATCACAACCACATGCCGTCCCAGAACTAAACACCAGGACGAAGTGGGCTATCTCACCTTGTTCCTGTCCTACATCCAAATCAAACACATGTTAAGTTTAAGGAGTCGATGAGTCCACTCCTGCCAATCATTGTGACTACATGTGTCTGCATAGCTTCTTCCAATTTTTAAACTGCAATATTTTCAAAAAAAAAATCTATGTTAAACATAGAAAATTTATCTCCTCTAAAATTTATTTCTTTCCACTCTCAAGCTTATTTGTTCCTCCACTTCCTTGATAATAAGAGTTATATCTGGTTTTACTAAAATTAGTAGTCCGTGATGAATTAGATAGCACATGTTCAGTGACGGTATAGAGTTTTATACTCTAAAGCTTATTACAACAGAAAATACAAGCCATACGTTCCGTTGCAACGTACGGACATGTTTGCGAGTAGATATAAATAGTTAAATCTTCTGTTATTAAAAGTGGGATAAACATAGCCCCACAGAGATTTTATGATAATGCTCAACTTCTTCTGTGCGCAGAGTAGATTATTAAAGGCGCTCACAACTTCTGAAGGACATCAAGCATAACTTGGCGCGGTTTGCACATGGCCTCAAGAGGAACAGCCTTCGGGAGGGTGAGTCCAGCCCCTTCGGCCATGTCAACTTTGGGGACGCCGCCGACAGTGTCCCAGTCGAAGCACTGGATCAACGTCCCCAGGACCAGCCCCAGGGTTCGCAGCGCCATGGTCTCCCCGGGACACTTGCGCCGCCCCATCCCGAACGGCATCAGGAGCCTCCCTTCGGCGCTGCCGTCCTCGAATCGCTCAGGCCTGAAGACGGCCGGGTCCGTCCACGCCGCGGAATCCCTGTGGATGGCGTACACGTTGACGAATAGCATCGTGCCGCTTGGCACGTGGTGGCCGCCGACCGTGGAGTCTTTGGTGGACTCGTGCGGGATCAGCGTCGGCACGACCGGGTACAGCCGGAGCGTCTCGGTGAGGATGCACTGGAGGTAGTTGAGGCCCGGCATGTCGCCGGCGCCTAGCAGGCGGGAATTCCCCACGTACGCGTCAATTTCCCCCTGTGCTTTCTTCAGGGCCTCGGGGTGGTTCAGGAGCAGCGACATCGCCCATTCCGCCGTGGTCGCCGAGGTTTCCGTTCCCGCAGAGAACATGGACTGCAAAATCAAAGAAAGATGCAGAACGTACGTCTTGTAAGCAAGCGAGAAGAGAACATTGTTGTATAGATACTGCTAGATTGTATATCGATCTATAAGAGATAACTACAACTTACGAAGCATAAAGACATGATCATGTCATCATTGTAATTCTCCGGCTCTGACTTCTGCAAAGCGAGCAGCACGGCCATCATGCTTTTGTTCTCGCTCTTAACGCCGTCGTCCAGCCTCCGCCGCTCCGCGTCAATCAGCCGCCGAAAGAACGCGTCCCTGCTGCTTACAGAGGCCGCGATCTTGTTCTTCACGCCGGACACGTCGAACCTCTGTAGGATGGGCAGGAAATCCCACATATTGGCCGTGCCGAGAAGCGGAACCATAACATCCATCGACTCCTTGAACTCCTGCGCCTCCGGTGACATGCCCGTGTCCGCGTCATCCACGGCACGGGATGTCTTGGTCTGCGCGACGGTTTCCATAAGGGCGCTGAGGGCGAGCTCGAACAGCCGCCCCCTCAGTTCCACCCTCGCGGCGCCGCCGATGCCGCCGGGAGCGGCCGCGGCAGCACGGTACATACTCCGCGCCATGGCGCGCACCTCTGCTTCGATGGCGGGGAGCATGGACCTCACGCGGTGAGCGGACAGGAGGTGCACCGTGATGACGCGGCGCATGTGGCGCCAGTACGGCCCGTAGGCGCAGGTGCCGACCGTGGTGCTCCCATAGGTCATGAGATGCAACGTGGGGAAGGTCGGGCGGTTCGCGAAGGTCACGTCGTGCTCTGTGAGGCACTCCCTGGCGCAGTCCGCGGAGGACACAACCACAGCGTCGTGCGAGCCGAGCCGGAGGGAGAACACAGGCCCGTAGCGCGCGGCGAGGCGCATAAACGCGTGGTGGAACGGCTTCTCGAGGAGGTGTAAGTGGCCGAGGACCGGGACGGCGAGAGGCCCCGGTGGCAGCTGCTGCATGCTCGTATTCTTGCTATGACCGCGGTTGAGGAGGCGGTGGATTGCAAAGATGAAGAAGAACGAGAGGACGACAACGTAGGCCGCCTCCATGTTGTTGGGAGTTTCTCACTTGGTGACTTGCTTGAGTGGCACAGGCTGTTCTCGGTTAGCGCAACCTCTATAAGCGTCAGAAGGGCGGCTCCTCCTTGCTTAAGAAGAGGCTAAGAGGTCCATGCTCGACGCTTTGATAAAGAGATGGATGGGCAGGTTGAATGTCCAAACATGTCCATTGAAGTTCGAACATTCTCTCTAGACAAGTAGACGGGGAGATGAAATGAATGACCATTGCACTATAAGAGTAAGGTAAGGCTAATGATACAACCTACTACTGGTTGTATGAATCTTTGCAGCTCGACTCTCAACTCACCCATATAGTAATAGTAGTTAGCTCGTCATTATTAGTACATGGCCTACTATCTTCTCTTATAAAAATTTTTAGTTCTCGTATATGAGCTGGTTGTAAAATAGACCGAAGGAAGTAGTTGTTTTTCTTAAGCAGCAATAATAGTTCTTGAGAGACACGGGACGCTTCGGCTAGCCATGTTATTCTTTGGATTATTGTTTTTGGTTTCTCGAGAGAACACATCCTAAGTCTAGGTTTTGAGCACTTCAACTATTTCTTTACTGTTTTATAAATATAACACTGTTCGCTGGATGGTTTTTGGCTGACTGATTCTGGCTGATGCTGATTTGTTGTAAGAGAAAAACACTGCTGAATGGCTGGCTGATTCTGGCTGATAAGCTCAAACGAACAGGCTATATCGATAGAGAAGCAGAAGTACAGACACAAGCCAAATACATGTATGACGCATCCATCACAGCATAAAGACGTCTTTAAGAGTATGAGCTACCACTAGCTCTACACTAATTAATATAGAGAAGCGAGAGATTGCAGCAAGTAGCCATGAATATCCTGCTATGAGAGACGATGCACTGTGAAATGAGCGAGACTTTGAGTTCAAGCTAGTCCTTAGGCTCTGTTCGTTTGAGCTTATCAGCCAAAATCAGCCAGCTGTAGAACAGTGTTTTTCTCTCATAACAAATCAGCATTAGTATTAGCCAAAAAAAAAAAGAGCCAGCCGAACAGAGCCTGTCTTTTGCACTGTTTAATTAATAAAAAACTGCTGCCGTGGTGTACAAGAAAGGCTTGATGGAGCCTCGTTAGCAATCGTTGCCTTGGATTATTAATTTATTTATTTTAGCAACTGTGTGTGTTGGCTGTCTTTAATATGCTCACTCTAGTCTAGTGCTTTAGATCTTCTAGAGCTGTTTTTTTTTCTAGTGCCGTAGACGCGCATACGTGTTTCGTAATTATTCGCCCTTTCTCTCATTGATTATCCATTCGTGAATCGATTTTATCCTACAGTAGTCAAAAACGTGACTGGAGAGAAAAGGATGGGCAAGACAAAAACCGGTGTCCGGTGCTAAATGTCATGTCCCCGTTTGAGCTCAATATAGTACTACCTTACCTCTGTCCGGAAATAGACGAAACTATGGTATACGTATCAGTTAAAGTATTTCATGTTTGATCACGTTTTTAGTAAATAGTATTCACATTTATAACTCTAAACCAATTTATTATGAAAATACATTTCGTAATTAATTAATAATATTTATTTGATATTATAAATATTTATACTTTTTATTTATAATTGGTCAAACTTGATACACTAAAATATGATACTGTTCCAGAATTTCATTCTTCTGGGGACGGAGGGAGTAACGTTTACGTAGTTCTGTAAAGTCCAAGCATGGAAGCCGTGTACACTGAGCATTTTCAACGCTCTAGATGACTAGATGCACGTCTCTAGCTAGCTAATGGCCTTGCCGTCCACATCGGTTAATCACACGCCATGGAAGAGAGAAGGCTTGAAAAGCGATAGCCTGGAGAAAGTGTCATCTGATTTTTTCTCACAGTAGATGATGTAGCTTAGTTGACAGTAGAGAGCCCATTTATGCGCCTCTCATCCCATCCTTTTTTTACTTGATGAACTATTTTTATAATCAGATTTTCCTCCTTGAACTTTAATCTAAAGTTATATATCTTGACCTCTCTACTTTTAAAAACATTTGAAACGCATAGCTGCTGCAGTTAGAGGTGGTTTTCAAGGAGGTTCATCTTTTTCTAGTTTAAAATCCGATAAATATCTTAAGGCTGCATCCACTTCTGCTAACAGCGGGTGCAGCAATTTTATGTATAGCTATTAGTTCATATAAGCCGCAGCTAGGCTAAAAAAAAAACGCAGCTGCAGCCTCTAAAACGAACACCCCCTAAGATTTTAAAAGTACAAAAACTATCTCTAACCTTCAAAAAAATATGAGAAAATACTAGAGATAGATTAGGACATGAAAACCCATATAAAATATTTGGATCTTTTGTAAAAACATCTCTAGAAGTTTTTAGATTAGATTTAGTTCAAGGAAAATAGAAAATATCTAAAAAATGTGGAAAATTATTAAAATGTTCCAATTGATATCCAAATGTGTTTAAAATTTTCCACAATAAAAAATATGAGATACAACTAGCAAGAATGCAACATCAATAATGTTGAATGTATTATGCTATGCATTTATCCTGATTGCATCTCGTGTTTTATTGTGGAAAGTTTTCAAAACATGTTTAGACGTTGGTTAGAATGTTTTGGAAACTTTCCATAAATTTTTGAGATTTTTCCACTCCTAGGGCCAAAACTAAAATTTGAAGCTTGTAGAAGATAGTTTTCGCTAAATATTTTATTTGGGTTTGTCGTGTTCGTATATCTCTAGCATTTTTCTCAAAAAGAATGCGTAGAGGTATTTTTATGGTTCAAAAACCTTATCATGTAGAAACTTGAGAAGGATGAAATCGTCTTGAAAACCACTTCTAATCAGGGAAGAAAGGTAGTTTAAATGATTTAAGTTGAAGAGGTACTATGTCTATTTTAGAGTTTGAGGAGAAAAAATCCGACCATGGCTATATTTCGATCGAAGAGGTAAAAGAAACAGTTTGCTTTCAGTTTTCCCCCGACATTGCACTCACTTGGTGGGACATTGAAATGGACAGAGGCATCTATTCCCGAAGTGGCCAGGTCATCCGCAGTCCGCCCCTGTGATTCACTTGGCGAGATAGATCTAGGCCTTGTTCAGTTCTCCAATTCTCTCCCCAAATTTCACTATGCAAAAAGAAGATTCCCCGTCACATCAAAATGTCGGCAAATGTATGGAATACTAAATGTTGATGAAATCAAAAACTAATTGCACAGTTTTGTTGTACTTTGCGAGACGAACATTTTAAGCCTAGTTAGTCAAAATTTGGATAATTTTTACCAAATACAAACGAAATGCTACAGGAATTCTGATACAGTATTTTTCTCCCTAATTCTCTCATCTAAACAAGGCCCTACGGTCACCTTCCCGCGTCAGAAGCTGAAGCCAGCGTCTGCATGCCACCTGCCGGCTACAAGCCTACAACGACGCGTCGAGGGCTCGAGGCTATGCAACGCCGCCGTGGTGCCCTGAGCCACACACGAGCAGCGAGCCGGACGAGATCTGGAGGACATGCCATATTTTAGATTTCGTGTACTAGAGGACACTGGCTCACAGTTCAGGCAGATACTTTTGTTTCTTTTACTATGAATTCTTTTGTTTTTTTATCAAAAGTTATTTTTTAAACATCAGATAATCTATATTAGATTTGCAAATAATCCCACTAAATTTTATCGATTCCATGTCCTATCTTGCATCGACACATAACTGAATTTGGATTCCTACACATAACTGAATTTGGATAATAAATTTGGCTTATACTGATTTGTTGTGAGAGAAAAATACTATTCGTTCGCTAAAAAATACTGCTGAAGTAGTTCAAGCGAACAGAACGATTATATTAAAAACTCTTTCCAAATCTTCAAAGTTCAAATTTAGATCGGATACAAATATTCCCCGTGCCACTTTCACCTCTAACGAGGACACTCAGACACAGTAAATCAACTACACGAACAATTAACCAAACTACAGTAGTTCCTGAAAAAAAACCAAAGCTACAGTAGTAAACAGAATGACGTTTTGAAAGGCAGTGAGAGCGGTTCAAATGTCTCACGAAATTAGTGGCCCAAGCGACGTTCTAAAAGACAGTAAAAGCAGTTCATATGGCTCACCGAATTAGTAACTAGTTCAACAATGCATGGTAAACAGCGAAAGCAAATTCTACTAGGCAACAACGGCACGACCAGGGCCGGGACGTCCGGACGGACGGGCCCGCACCTGCAAGTCGTTTCCGCGCTGTTTCGCGTCCCCACGCGGGGCTCGCGTGCCTGCGTTGTCCAAGCGTCACCACCATCGAGAAAAAAAGGGAGGGGTCGGCGGATGCCTAGTCAACGTCGGAGGAGGAAAAGACACCGATGCGAGACAGAAAAGCGAGGAGGGAGATGCAAACATCCGATATACTTTTGAAACATCCAGATACAACACTTGCAATATACGTCTGAAGGTAGATGAAATACTAGAAATATGCACATGAAACATTTGCTGCAACACCAGATCCACTTTTGTAACATCAGATTAAACACTTGCAACGTACATACGAAAACAACTAAAACACTGAACATACGTCTGAAACACTTGCAAAAATATATGCAACATCTAGATAAAACACTTGTAAACATACGTCTCGAAAAACAGATGAAACATTCGGAATATACACTTAAAACATATATGTATAGCAATTGCAACATGTACAACATTCCGATATACTTTTGCAACATCAAGATGAAACATTTGCAACATTCAGATGAAACATCTAAACACATGAAACATACCTTTGTAACATTTGCTTTCAATACAATGTCATCTCGTTACTTGGACGAATGGAGGCTTATCGTTATGGAGCTCGACGGCAGCACATGGAGCTCGTTGTGCGCCAACGGCGTGGCAACTTGCCGACGAGCGGCTTCACACGAAGCTCACCCCCCTCGCCTGCTTGCTGGAGCATCCGTCGTGGAGGCTCACCAGCTCGGTGGAGGTGATCGCGGCTGCCAGATCAGTGGAGGCAACGCGATGGGGGCGGGCTGCGCGGTGGAGGCAGACGGTGGAGAATTTAATTTTGGGCTGGGTACAGACGAGAGGGAGTGAAGACGCATTAGCGAGTGAGGAGACACGTCCGTATTCACGGACGCCCGAGTGAAATCATTATCGAGGCAACAAGGATGGAACATCTTTAGCTAGCAGAGCCGTGCAAGAGCAGTCACCGCATGGATGTGCGACCGTGCGACGCTGCCTTCCACGCCCTGCGAGTCGCGCCTGCGCACGCTCCGCAGCGACGCGAGGAATTCACTCGGGGTCGACCGGGTCGTGAGTTGATTGGACTCCCAGGCCAGGCCGCCAGAGTGAGCGGATTTCGTCGGGATGGGCCGGGGTTAGTTAGAAACCCGAGTAGGCTAACGGAACGCAACGTTCATTGTGGGCTGGGGGTTCAATATGCGTCAGAGAGACCCCCCCGTGGATCGGGCCGCAACCCCGTTCAACTCCAGGCCGACCTCAATTTGGATAGAGCAATTCTGCTCTCATCATCCTAGGGCTTATTTGGACAAACCATTTCTCCGAACAAGCACTTTACTTGTATGCGGTGAGCATGTTTCAACAATTCAGCTACCATTATTTAAAAAAAAATCACCTACCATTGAGGCAAACGAATCACTGCATCCTGCGCCTGACCCAACGCCATGAGCCAACGGGCAAGTTTCGAATACGATAGTAATTTTAGTTTGTCATTTGTTACATGTTTTTGATCAATTTTTCCTTAACCTTTGAGCAAGTTTCTAGAAAATGGTGTGAAAGTAAACGGCTGAATGAAACACCTTGACGAAGCATACAGCCGATAAACAAAACTCAAGCCTGCGATAGTCAGCCTGCCATTTTACAAATACTCCCTCCCGTCCAGTATATCTGGCGCAATCCCGTTTTTCATTTCGGCCACAATATCTGGCGGAGCGGGGGATACCGAGAGCCATTAATTAGTTTGGAGTTAATTAGTCTGTAGTTAAATGTATGGCTAGCAACGAAGCCTGCATGCAGCTAGCAACCAAGCGTTGCATGCATGCGCCAATTCATTTCGGTTGAGAAAAATACGGAGGGCAACTCATTTCTACTGGAGACTCCTCGCGGCTGGCGGCGCGGCTGTTACCACTTGATACGGAGTTAATGCGCAGCGCATGCTTTGGTAGAGTTTCTTGGTCTCTGGAATTTGGCTTCTAGCGCCAGATATAACGGACCGGAGGGAGTACGTATATACCCCCTCGGCGAAAACCGAGTTACTGGTTCCTTGCCTAGCCTAGCCTTTTTGAACCACTTTGCGACTCTCGTCCTGTGGAGCTGCTTTGCCCGAAAGCTATGGAAGCGGGATCCTAGTACTGTCGGATGAACAATGCACTGTACAAAAGTGTTCAACGAGTCGTCTCCGATGTGCACTGCACCGTCATGGCTAAAGTTGAAAATGGACGGGATAAATCCCGTTCCGTCCGCAACCGTATTCCGTATTTTTCCGTCCGTTTTCGTTTTTTCCGGAATAAACGAAAACGGGACGGAGTGAACCGGGAGCGGGACCGAAAACGGTAGAGTGTTTGTCCGTCCGTATTTGCGGAATTCCGTTTTCAACCGGGATATCCGTTTTTCATCCCGTTTTTCTTCCATCCGGGATTCATCCCGTCGTGGAGCCGTGGACGCGCGGCCTATCCAAGCTGGTGGAGCGCCTGCACCTGCCATAGGCGGGCCCGCATGGCTGCTGCTCTTGAATGTTGCATTAGTGGAGACTGTAGGTGCTGCCGACTGCTCCTAGCTTTTGACTTTTTGGTAATAAGGCTGGCGTGAGATGACGTGCCTTTTAAATTAGAAATTTCATAACTTTTTTAAATAAGCTCCAAATTAGATAAATAATATATCTATTTTGATTATCTCAATGAGCTCTTCGTAATGGTGTATTCTATTTTAGCATTCGATATTGTTTTCCAACAATAAATATTTGAATTACTATTCTAGTCATTTTAGCAACCAATTTGTAAGTGCTCCATATATTATTTATACATATTTTTATATATGATAAAACAACTCTAGAGCACACATAAATATGCATACGTGTTATTAGCTTCTTATAAGCACACGCAACCTTTTCATTTACAGATTAACTTACGGGATGCACACATAAATATATGCATACAATCGAGAATTTTAGAACGAAATCTCGTCAAACAGAGATGTCATATGCGCATGCAATTCCGGCTTAAGTTTCCGCTTACCGTCCGTTTCCGTCTATTTTCCGATCGTATTAACCCGTTTTCGTATTACCGTTTATCCCGCTACCGTTTTCGTTACCGGCTGTCCGGCTCCCGCTCCCGTTTCCGTCTAAAAATATGAAAACGAAAACGGTAAAGCAATTTTCCGTTCGTTTCCGTCCGTTTTCATCCTTAGTCATGGCTTGCTCTCAGAGTAAATACAACAATTGCCTTATAACCAAGTTAATTAATATTTTTGCATATTTTTGCTGATGTGAAAGAGAAAAAAAAGAAGAGAGAAGAGAGCTTGGCTTCTATAAAAACACCAAGCTGAATACGAAAACATAAGCAGTAGTGGGTCCCAATAAAGATGTATATAAGGAGAAATAGAAAAGAGCATGAAAACATATAATAATAAAGAAATTTTATAAACAAATAAAAGACTAACTATTATATAGCTTGGCTTTTATAACTTAGCTTATAATCAAACACTTCGCTTTATTATTGACCTTGCTCCTGCGCGTCGAAAAAAGATTGCATGATACGTATTGCAGCGGCTTGTGCAGTTCCAACTTCAAGGACCAAGGATGGCAAACCGATTGCCGAGATCAACAAGCAGAGAGGATACCAATTACCAAAGCCGTCGCCGCACGGCTCCCGAGCAGGCAACATCGACGGTGGTAGCATCCATTCAATGCCTGCCGGGAGGCGTGACAGCACAGGGACATTCGTGCCCAAAGATCTCGGCATCCTCGCATCACTGTCTTCTACCCTTCTCTTGAGCCAAAGTTAAGAAAACCAAAACCCCTCGTCCAAAATATGCAGTATGCACACTTGCATTTGCATTGCATCCTGGCTGCTGTGGCATCTGTGGAAATATGGATCCGGTTGCGCCTTTTTTTCCCACCAAAAGCAGCAGCAGCAGCAGCCGGCTCCCAAAAGTTTACTTTAGACAAAAGGTTATGGAGTACGGCCGGGACTGATTAGCCCCAAAAGAGCCTACTGAAAGCCCTAAACCCTTCACATAATCTGTAAAGCAAGTGTGTCCGCAGTCAGCTAGGCCAGATGCCCTTGGCGAGCGTGACATCCACCACCACCAGGCAGCAGCATTCCGCCGGCAGGCCCCTTGTTGTCCGCGGCCGCCGCCTTCGCCATCCCCATCCCCGCCGCCACGGACCAGAGGTCGGCGCCGTTGCCGCCGTGGCTGTTGCCGGCGAGGTGCTCCGTGCAGGAGACGGGCACCAGGCAGAGGCCCCGGCTCCTCAGGTCGCTCGCCCGCGGCGGCTCCACCACCGTCCCCGCCGCGCTCTCCTGCGCCTGCAAAGTACGAGCACGGGTGTTAAGTTAAAAAAAAAAGTCCGGTTAATTACTGGGAGTAGAATAGTTATAGTAGTAATTACTGGCAGTAAGTTTTGGGTTTGGGTTGGCGTTTGCCGCTTGGTGCTTACCGGGACGTGCGCTGCTGAGGCCGGCTGGCGCTGCATGTACGGCGAGCTCAGGACCTGCATGTACGACGTGCCAGTTAAGTGGGTGCACGGTGCACCAGACCTGACCAGCAGACCTAGCCACCACAGTAGTGCACGGCTGCACGCAGGCGCGTAGGAGTACACGCAAAAGATATACAGACATACTGTATGTGCATTTTACTGGGATTCTGAGATATACATACATTATACATAGACATGGCAGGAACACACTGTACCAAGCATTGTGTACTGCGCCTGCTCGTATGTATCAAGAGAGAGAGAGAGATTATACTAGTAAAACAGCGCACCTGAACCTGGTCGTGTAGGAAGCGTATGTATCCCAGCGCCTCGTGCAGAACGGAAGCCGTATCAGACTGGCAGCACCGCATCACAGTCGCAGCGGCAAAGCAGGGCCGGGTCCATCATCCATGCAAATCAACCCGTCAGTCAAAGGTCAAAAAGAGGGCGACAGGGTTAATCCACTGCGCTAATTAACTGCTGCTGTTGCTTGCTACTCCTAGCATGCAGATGCAGCATCAGCATTGCAGCGCAAACAAGAGATCTGCACTGCACGTCGGTTAATGCGTATCAGTACTCCATGTCACTTTGACCGCTTTCTTTGGCTCAGAGTAGTAATGTGACAGGGGATGCTGCCTCGGCCTTGCTTTCGCCGGTGTTTCAGTTTTCACGGCAGCCGAAAGGCTCGCAGTTAATTTGGCTGTCTACGTTTGCACCAGCAAAGGAAACGCCGAAAGGCAAGTACAGCTACAGGTACAGGGAGCGAGTAAAGGGAGTATACGTATCGCCAAAAGCCTGAAGCGTCTGCCTTTTTACCTTTCCGAACGGAGAAACCAGCTGCTGCAGAGCTATGATCCTCTCCCCGAGCCTCTCCCTCCTCACCTAAATAAAAAAAGATGATTTTTTTGATGATTTTGGATGAATGGACTGATTGATTAGCAAGACATGAACAGCTCACTAATTTGGTCTAGTACTAATCAGTGCCAGATTGGACCACAGTTGATTAGCAAAACATTACTGTCACTCAAGCGGAAGAAAGCACTTACCCTGGGCCTCTTGTTCGTGGCACCAGCACCAGCAGGAGCAGCGGCGGCGGCGGCAGCGGCAGCGGCAGACGCAGCCTTTCTTTGCTCACTGCTCCTTGATCCCTTCTTCTGCACAAGAACCAACAATTACCAACTACGTACTGTACTCCGTAGTTTATTACAGAAATTGCAGTGACAACTGTTCATAAACCACGCAAAGACCCAACAGAGACACCATCCAAAACCATCACTTATTCACAATGCAAGAAACCATAGCCCTTCTTTAGATTCCAAAGTTTGCCTCCCAAATTTACTATGCAGAATTCCTATTCCCCGTCACATCAAAATACCGACACATATATGGAATACTAAATATAGATAAAATCAAAAACTAATTACACAGTTTTGTTGTACTTTGCGAGACGAACATTTTAAGTCTAATTAATCAATATTTGGACAATTATTACCAAATAAAAACAAAATTGCTACAGTATGACGAGACACTTACTATGCAAAGTTTGCCTCCAAACTTTATCATCTAAACAAGGCCATAGGCCTTTTGTTTTCCCTCAAGGACTCAACCAATCCGGCTTGCAGCCAGTAGCAACGATTGCTGCAAGGGCAGGCTGAGAACGCACCTTGAAAGCCTGTGGCTTTGAGCAGGAGACGGCGGAGATGGCTGTCGCAGGCGGCGAGGACGACATGGATGAGATGGAGGAGGAGCACTCGGTGGTCGGGCTGGACTTCTGCGGAACAGCCGCCGGAATCGCGTGATCGCCTCCGTAGCACTGGAAGCCGAGGACGCCGTCGCCGTGGTACTGCTCTTGGCCAGCGAAGCTCAGCATGTGGTGGTAGGCGGGTGCCAGGTCTAGGTAGGAGGTGCAGGTTGGCAACGACGCGGCAGCAGTGGTGGATGTGGTGGCGCTGGTGGTGGTGGCGGAGACGACACTGGAAGTGAAATAGGAGGAAGGGGACAGGCACAGCAGGTAGTCGTCTTCTCCGAGACCAAGCAGGTCCATGTAGCCGCCGCGCCCTCCTCCTGCCTCTGCCATGATCTCCTCTTCCTTCACCATGATCACTAGAAGCAGCTGCTACTGCCACTGCAGAGGAGAAGGAGATGACGAGTTACGAGCAAGGAGGGATGTGGCAACAAGGTCAGATGGGCGGCGATTTTGGATGCAAGAAGAGAAAGAGGGAGAACCAAGATTGGTACCAGTCGGGGTCCTCTGTTTGGGCCAAAGAAGTTTCGCGCCTTGTAGCCTTCTGCGGAAGCTGTGTCTCTCTGAGCTCTGTCTCTGTGTTCAGATCCATAAACACTTGAACACGCCTCCACTTTTGATTCGGGTTTTAATTGGGGAGCGCTGCACGAGATTGGAGAGAGACGGGCTGAGCTGAGCTCGGCTCAGGTTGGTGAAAGGGGACCATTTTTCCGTCGTCTGTGCATGCTCGTTTCGCCTATCTATAGGCAACAATCGATTGACCAGTGTGTAAAAGAGAGCAGCACAAGATCGAACGAAAGGGAGGCTACTCTACTACCACTAGTGATGTGGGACCAGATATTCAGTGGGTCCAACCAAACCAATTTTTTTTAAGCGCACAATGTACTCGCTCTGACGTAATTTCTTTTTTATTTATGTCCCTTAATTAAGACGTGCTTTCTCTAGACACCCATAATACTAGTGTTGAGAGAAAAAATTAAATATGTTCCTTGATTTTTTAAACAAAGGTGGTTACGCCTTATATACTGGGACGAAGGGAGCAATAGTTAGAGCAAAGTATAATAACATGTTGTAAGCAGTATGCTCCATCCGTCCCAAAATATCTGTCGTTTTCGTTTCTCGAGAAACAGCTTTGACAAAATATATATTAAAAAATATTAATATTTATGATACATAATTGGTATCATTGGAAAGATCTTTGAATCTAGTTTTTTAATAAATTATTTGGAAACATAAATGTTGCACGTATTTTCTACAAATCGAGTCAAACTTGCGGCACGAAAACCGAAAACGACAAATAAATTAGGACAGAGAGAGTAAATGCTAAGACGGAGGAGAGAGAAAAGGAGAGAGGATAAACGGGCTATAAGCTTATAGCCCCAGCCGGCTTTGACACAAGAACCAAGGTTTCTTGTGAGAGAAAAGTTAGTCATGTATTAATAGTAAAAATGTAAGTACTATATGAATGGGCTGAGAGTAGGCTACCAGGATTCTTACTGCCAGCAGCCGAGTATTATTAGCCTTGCTCTTATTAAGTACTAGGTATGTGCTCTTTTATTTTTCTTGTGAGACATGCGGGTAAAAGAATGTGAAAGAAACCAAAACGTGGGCTGGATCTGGCTTGGGTTTTTGTTTGGCTAAAAACAGCAAAACGTTAGATTTCTTTTCCAGATCTAAACATCAATATATATATGGCTTCAATTAATCGATGGAGTAAGATGAGGAGGATATGCCTGGATATCATGACACTAAGCTTCACAAGTATTAAGGGCTAGGCTTCTCCGCCCTCAGTATTGGAGGAGTCATAAATCATGGCTCCTTCGAGCTCTATGTTCATTTTGCTATGAACCGCACGAAGCCTTTGCCGAACACGCCATAAAAGTGCTCCTTGGTAGGGTTTGAGCTTCTAAAAAGGAAGAAGCCGATAAACACCACATTTTAGTAGATTCGGCTTCTAACCCTAAAACAGTTTCATCTTCAACTTTTTGCATTAGTTTTGGCTGTAAAAGTTGTTATGTGCATACTTGTTTAGTAGGGCTTTTAATTAAACAGATAGAGGAGCATGAACAATAGACCTGAGCAAATCGAGCCTAACCCCGCCCGGCCCGCGGGTCCAGCGGGTTTTAGCTCGCCCACAAACCTTAGTGGACAGAGCCTAGACAAAGATCCTACAGTCTAGAAAAAAATTTCTCGGCCCAAGCCTGACCCGAAATATGTATTTTAGCTATTTTACACTACAAACTGCACGAGATGCCCGCCCGGCCTGGCCTGACTCTCCCATGCAACTCAAAATGTTCCTTTCGATCTATGCATGCACAAGTTAATGAATTGTGAATTACTGAGACAACTAAAATGACTCACTATCTAAGTTGTCTATTAAGCTAACTAATGATTACGTGAAACCATAAGGTGGTGATATATTATTTCTAGAGATGGCTCCGAGACATGAAAAGCATCGCAACCCATACTATTGGAAAAAAAAAGAAGTTATAGTAATAGAAGATGCAAGATCAACTTGAATTTAGATCTATAAGAGAGCTAGTAAACTATATAATTTACGAAAGATTTGGAAAGTGGTTTTATGCTAATAGAGCTCATCAAGATGAGACTGAAGGCTACTTGATTTGGCCTCAACTAAAACTGAGCAGTCATGAGATGAGAATAGGGGAAAAAAGAAAGAGACGAAAAAAAGATGTCGATAGCTCTAAACCAGAATTAGAGTTTATGACTTTAGATAGAAGTAAAGACACGTAGAGAGAAGACAATTATAAAGAAATAAATAAATGAAATTATTTGTAAAAAAAATGAATAAAAGATCTTATAAAGCTTATCCCATCTTAACATGCAAACTATCCACGTCGTCTTCCACTAACTATTCACACGTCTTCCACTAATAATCATATCATCCCACTAACTTTCAAGCTCTTAATGCAACCAATTTTAATAAAAATAGATGTAAGAATACGTAGATAATTTAACTCATATATACAACAACTTCATTTCTAAGAGAGTCCCACAGCAACACGCAGAATATCCTTCTAGTATTACAATTAGTGAAATACCTATTCGGGCTATTTGCACGGAGCAACTTAGGATCTGTTTGGATCCCCCTCTAAACTTTAGAGCTGAAGTATCAAACAGGAGGTCTAAAGTTAGCTCTAAATTTTAGCTCACCTTGCATTAGCGATTTAGATCTCAAATCTGAGCTAAAGTGCTCTATAGTTTTTAGAGCTCTAAAGTTTAGAGGAGTGGATTCAAACAAGCCCTTAGTAGGCTACTCCTACAAAATCGAAGATTAACCATGACTAACCGAAATGCTCCCACCATTTCTTTTTAAGTGTCATTGTTACTTCCTGAAAAGTCAAATATAATCAACTTTAACCAAATATATATAATTCATATTAAAATTTATAGTATATAATTAGTATCATTAGCTAGACCGTTGAATATGTTTTTATAATGAATTTATTAGAGATACAAAGGTTGTTGATATTTTTCTATAAATCTAATTAAATAAACATCAGTAATATAGCGATACTTCGAAAGGGTGGATTTCTCATTATTTGCCACTCTTACGGTGGCCGTCTCTCTGATTACCAGTTTTGTGGTGCCAACTACAAAAATGTCCTAAAAAACAGTAACTCATCTACATTTTTACCACTTTTGCTGATGTGACCGACCAGATGAGGGCGCCACGGTGGAACTTGACGCCTCCGTTTGCCCAGACAACAACGCCCGTCAACTCCCTCTCTCTCCTTGTCACTGCTAGTGGGCCCTATGTTACTGTTCATCTTCCTCAAGGGATTTGTCTGAATAGAGGGTCACTTCTTCGTTGAGATATGGCCATGGCCGGTTATTGCAGAGGCCTATGGCCGGCCGGTGGAGGGGGAAAGGGCGGCCGCCTAGGCGGGCTCACCGGACCAAGCGCCGGCCCTTAGCAGCGGGTCAACTCCCTCCGATTGCACAGCACATGCACCAAGCAACAAATCACCAGGCACGGGGGCACGGACGTTCTTCCTTCTCTTCTCATCTCCCTTGCTGAGCAGCAGCCGCCGCCGCCATGGAAGATGCTGACGCTGCTGTTGGCACGCGAGCAGCTGAGGCGGGATCGAGGCCGTGGACGAGCTCCTCCAGTCCGAGGCGGAGCAAGGGCGGCCAGTGCGTGCGCTGGTGTACGCGCGTTCTTGCCGTGGGCGCAGCGGGTGGGGCGGCAGCACGGCGCCGCATGCGCGGCGTTCTTCACACGGCCGTGCGCGGTGGACGTGGCATACGGGCACGCCTGGGCCGGACGGGTGGAGCCGCCGCTCGCGGTTGGCGAAGAGGAGCCGCTCGGAGCTCCGGTAGCCCAGATTCGGGTCGCTGCCGCCGTTGGTCCAACCACCGCCGCGGCCGCAACCCGACCGGCGAGCATGAGCAGCCGCGTGCGCAGCGTGACCGGAGACGCGTGCGGGTCCGACGCCTTGGGCTTTGCCGCCGGCCATGGTCCCGACGGCCGCGCGTTCCAGCCCCTCCTCCGGCTCTGGCTCCGCCGCCACCGCCCCGAGGCACGGCCGGAATAGCATGGACGCGGCCACCGCCACCTCCCCCACGTGCCACGCTAGGAACACGCCGAACGCGAACAGTGACCTCGTCGGCTCGCAATTCCGCCCCGTGGACCACGAGGCCGTTGCCCAGGAGAGCTCCCTCGCACTCCAGGCCGAGCCGTGCTTCCCGTGCGCTCTCCTGTGCCGCGCCCGCGCGCTTGATGCGCTCGGGCGCCACGAGCTTGCCCTCGTCGACACAAGGAAGATGAACAGTAACATAGAGCCCACTAGCAGTGACCAGGAGAGAGAGGGAGCGGACAGGCGTTCTCCCTGTTCGGCTGAGCTTATCAGCACGGCTTATCAGCCGTGGAACAGTGTTTTTCTCTCACAACAAATCAGCCACAGCCGGCTTATAAGAAAAAAAAAAAACAGCCTGCCGAACAGGGCCGTTGTTGGTCTAGGCAGACTGAGGGGTCAAGTTCCACCGTGGCGCCCTGATCTGGCCTGCCACGTCAACGAGAGTGGCAAAAATGTAGACGAGTTACTATTTTTTAGAATATTTTTATAGTTGACACCATAAAACTAGCAATCGAAGAGGCGGCCATCGTAAGAGTGGCAAATAATTAGAAATCCCTCGAAAGGTGGGACAGGACAATAGTTCGTAAATCAGTTTATAGGAAGTCATAACCACATAAGGCCGAAAGCCCGAAACTGTGATATGACACCCGGTGAAACACTCCATAATGAAACGACCAGCTCTATAGCTTCTAGGCAGACCTAGGTTCTAGTTACTGCCACCATGACTTGACATTTCGCAAGTTTGTGGTGTTCAGCTTGTTCGCTTAATCTTATCGGTCAGAAATCTAAAATCAATTCGTCATTTAGCAGTGTTTTTCTCTCGTAATAAATCAGCGTCCGCCTAAATCAGCCCGCCGGTCCAGCGAACAGGGTGGTTGCCTGTGCGTAGACGAGGCAATTAGGTCCACAGATATGTCTGTGTTGTGGTCGGTCGTTTAACCCTAGCCTTGTCCCCGCATCGCCGCCTTCGCGACAGACCAACGACCCCGATGCGCAGCGGGCCCACAGCGGAGACATGTTTGCGTACGACTTGTCGTTTCCCTTTCTTCTGTCGATATATACTACGGCCACGACTACCGTCTACCAACCGGGACTCCGGGAAGGGGGAGTACGGGACTTGCCTCTCGCCCTTTTCTTATCTCTACTCCTCGGGCGGGCCGAACCCCAGGTGGGCTCGAGCTGCTTGCTCCATGGGCTTCTTCACGTGTATCATCAGTCATCACACTAGAGAGAGCTGGCTGGTTTGTTTACCGGGGCCTCGGATACTGTGGGGTCAAATCCCCGACATGCCGAGCCCGAGAAGCCCTGGAAGAAGGCGTGGCTTGGCTCGTCGCGTGTCCTGTAGCTGGGTACGTCCAACTCCCAACCACGCATGCCTCGACCTGTCGCGTATCTCTTCATAGAATCTACCGTACGTGATGCTGTATATACAATCGTATATACCTGCAAGAAAAACGTGTTTCAAGAATAGGTAATTTTGGGAACTTCAATTGCAAATTTGTAATACCAAGAGCTCAACATGACAACTGGTACAGGGCCAGGACCCAGGAGGACGCATCTAAACGCTGCTTTCTGGTGTAGGATGAACGGCTGTGGACCTTCTATTCTGTGTAGGCATCTAGTGCTAGCTTTTAACTAAATTGAGAAAAGAACCCGTGCAAGAATCAAATGGATGGTCTCGACTCTCGACCGAAGTCAGAGGCCGTCCGTGTGTCCGCCAGACCTGCCTGCCATTACCAAACCAAAAGGAATCGCGGTACTAGCATGCAAGGAGATGCAAATCGTAGCATCGTGGTGAAAAGTTTGCGTGTCACATTGAATGTTTTATGAGATGTCAAAAATGATATTCGTATACTAATAAAAAAATTAATTACATAACTCGTCTAGAAACCGCGAGACGAATTTATTAAGCCTAATTAATCTGGCATTAGCACATGTGTTTTACTGTAGCAATTATGGCTAATTATGGATTAATTAGGCTTAAAAGATTCGTCTCGCAAAATCCATACAAACTGTGCAATTAGTTATTTTTTTATCTATATTTACTGCTCCATGTATGTATCCAAACATTCAATGGGACGAGGCGAAAAGTTTTTAGGTGAGAACTAAACAGGACCTATATAGCATTTGATTTTGATGGGAAAGACATCTTTACCAAGTTGAGTGCATAGTTAAATCCTGGCCGTATCAGCAGAGCATACTTAGGTCTTTAGGGTCCGTACTCCGTAGCTCCTACTTGATTGCCATTGCCTAACTAGGCGGCAAACTCCAAATTCGATGGTTCCTCAATCTTGTGGAAATGCAATGCATACGGACTCTGGAAGAGATCGCAAAATCCAAACATCAACAGACTTTCAGAGACAATGATGGCCTCATTTCCTATGTTGATTAGCCTACTCTACGGCCTCACTTCAAGTGACGCTGGGTAGACGAACACCAGTTCAGAGTCCAACTCTTCGATTTTCTAGTACCAGTAGTATATTACTTTGCCGCATCCATCCATATTGCAAGATGCTTCTGCAGGCGGAGCTGTTAGCCTCATGACAGTCTAACAAGGGCCCACTAATCAGTTAGAGGAAAATGTATAGTACAAAGTCTAATATATGTTTCTTACGACACAGACAGGAACAGAAAAATGAAGTCCTGAATAGGCCTGCAATCATAATCTGTTCATACTTCTTAGTCATCATTTGTTTGGACACGAACGGTTTTGGCTGGCTGCGACGAACAAGACACCAAGTACATCACGATCCAGACAGATGATATCAGAAAATTTATGATATGAATCATGAGGTAACAAATAACTAAATTAAAGGACAGTTGGTGGGCGTCCATTCCGGCACGCCTACATAACTTAGCTGTTCGTGAAGGGGTGCTTGATGAATGAGAGCGAGACCGAGGCTGTGCTCGGATTAAGTACACGAACGTTGACATCACAATCAAAATAACAAGACTATGGAATTGTCTGCCTGTGAAAAGGTCGCACAAGGTGGCCTACCGTCATTTGATTTCTGAATGCAGACTTGTCTCCTTTTGTGCATGTATGGCCCAACAGATCACGGGTTCCGCGTTCCGTTTTGGCCTACTTGGCTTGGAATTGGGCAAAGGATAAATAACAGCTGCTGCTAGTCTCTTCCTCCCAAAAAAAAAATACTGAAAGAGACAGAACAGAAAAAAGATGTACTCTACAGTCCTGTTCCCAGATTCAAATTTCACTGCATAGTTTGAGCTTATTACCAAAACAGATCTAAAGGTTAGGCTATCACGCCTCACAACTAGAGCTCATTTCACCACCACTCTAGTTCAACTTAGCTAGACAAACCGAAGAATTAGTTAATTAAGTTGTAAATTGGATTCATGAATAAATCCATGCCCCTTCTTAGGAAAAGGGTTTACAGAAGAAGAAAGGACGCAGATTTTGAGAAGAAAAAATGCAGCTTAAAAGATGGTGAATCACGCATCCCGCAGCAATTTCTTTAAAGCAGAGCTTAACAGTAAGCCCACCGCTTGCCTTTGTGAAAGAACCCTAAACGACAAGAGAAACACTCATGGCAAACTGCAATTGGGCTTTGCTTGTGGTTAAGGATCTCTAGCAGGCCCTAATAGACAAACGATGGGCCTAGCATGAGCCTGCCAAATTCCGGTGTCGTACAAAGCAGCCACACCCTCAGACTACAGACGTGAACCCCATGTTCAAGATCCTACATCGCACTTCCATTTTCTTTCTTCGGAACATGGTCTCAAATTTTGTAAGGAAGGCTTTGACTAAACGATTGGATGCTCCATAGCAGCTAAAGTTATTGGTGTCCACTAATGAGCTGGTCAAACAAAGATACATTAGCAGAGAAATGGAGAGCCACTTACGTGATCTACAGCTGCAGCTGTCCGATAGGAAATCGGACATAGTGGATCAAGTGCCAACCCTCTAGTTCAGCACCTACAAGGAAAATCAGGGTGCCAAATACTCTTTGTTAGACTAAAAATAACAATATGATCTTGTACAGGTAGACGGGCAATAACTTGGGTTGCACGTTTTGCTGGAAAGACATGTCTGCATGATAAGAAAATGAAAGGTGGAAGTATTGTTGAAGGCGTTGCACAGGATGACAGGAAGCTTTAGTATGTGATTCCTGAACAGACTACAGAAAGTTCTGAGATCAAACCAAATCCATGGAAGGGGAAAGATATACAAACATGATAACCGAGATAGTCATGTTGATTACAGCAATAAATGGGGCACTGGAATCTAAGATAATAATGGTTATCCCTCATAACCATGTTTGACAAACTAACCTCCTTTTCAAACTGTCAGTTTGGGTTACAATTACTTAAGCCATTAGCTGGGTAAACAGCAAAGAACCAACTGGTAATTAGATTGATTAGTTCCTCCATTAATATCAATCATACAACAAACCATCGCAAGAAAATAGCTCTCAGATTCCAAATCTCAACCTACTGAAATAAACCAACACGATACAGCTATTCTTTTTTTAATGAAAAAGGTAGAGTGCAACACCTAGATAGCTATGCTTAAATTATTCCAGCCTGGCTATAGTACTCCAGCTATTGGTCTGCAAGCACCCTTTATTCGACGTCCACATGTCAGCAGTACAGGAGCTCGGAAAACAATATTTGACGATAATGGCCAGTTAATAATTAGACATGATACTTAAGTTGCAACCTGATCTCATCTGGACGTGCACTCAACCAATACCTTACATCTCTGTAATCAATCCATTCCCTCCAAAAGCGAACCACATACCTCATCCATCCCGGCACCCTTTCCCTCTCTTCAAACCCTGAGACCACTTTCCTCCCCATGAAAAACCACCAATAAGTTTTGCTACATACTGGTGCTTCTGATGCCAACATCAACAAAGATGGCCAGAAGCATGCTTGAGTGGAAGAGAGTACCAATGTTTATCATCCTCTCCATCCTTGGTATCACTAGTGTAACCAGCACCAATGCAATTGCATCACAGAAGGGTCTGTTTGTACCTCAAGACAACTACCTCATTAGCTGCGGGGCTTCTGGTTCTGTGCAGCTTGATGATGGCAGGACATTCCGCTCTGATCCAGAGTCGGTATCTTTTCTGTCCACCCCAGTGGACATCAAGATCACAGCTAAAAATTCTCCAACTGCTGCTTCACCATTATCCCCACTCTACCTGTCTGCAAGAGTTTTCTCTGATGTTTCAACTTATAGCTTCTTTGTCTCGCAGCCTGGTCGCCATTGGATCCGTCTCTACTTCTTACCTATCCCTGACAAAAAATACAACCTCACCTCAGCAACATTCTCTGTGTTCACTGACAATATGGTTCTTCTCCATGACTTCTCCTTCATAGCCAGTCCCCCTAACCCCATCCTTAAGGAGTATATTGTTGTAACACAGGGAGACACCTTGAAGATCATTTTCACCCCAAAGGACTCAATAGCATTCATCAATGCTATTGAAGTTGTCTCGGCACCACCCACCCTAATTACAAATACCACCAATGGCCTGCCTCCTCAAGAACAATTTGACATCTCCAACAATGCATTGCAGGTAGTCTACCGGCTGAACATGGGGGGTGCACTTGTGACAGCCTTCAACGACACACTGGGCAGGACCTGGTTACCAGATGCACCTTTTTTGAAGCTTGAGGCAGCAGCACAGGCGGCTTGGGTCCCTCCTAGAACCATCAAGTACCCTGATGACAATGTAGTCACACCACTCATTGCTCCAGCAAACATATACTCAACGGCACAGCAGACAGCATCAACAAATACCTCGCAAGCAAGATTCAACATAACTTGGGAAATGGAAGCAGAGCCAGGATTCAAGTACCTCATCCGCCTACATTTCTGTGATATTATAAGCAAGGCACTCAATAGCCTCTACTTCAATGTCTACATAAATGGCATGATGGCTGTATCCAACCTTGACCTCTCAAGCTTGACAATGGGCCTTGCAGTAGCCTACTACCAGGACTTTACCGTGGACTCATCCAGCATCATCAACTCCACCCTTCTAGTGCAGGTTGGTCCAAGCACAACCGATTCCAGCAATACTGATGCCATCCTTAATGGCCTTGAAGTCATGAAAATAAGCAACCAAGCAAACAGCTTAGATGGCCAATTTTCACCAAAAACAAGCTCACAACTTGGTAAGAGGATACTAACTGGCATAGGTCTTTCTGTGGCAGTGATTGCAGCTACATTGGCCATAGTGGTGTGCTGCAGGCAAAACCGAAGGCCAGAGTGGCAGAAGACAGACAGCTTCCAGTCTTGGTTTCTTCGGCTCAACTCCACCCAGTCCAGCTTCATGAGCAGCTGCAGCAGGCTCTCCAGAAATCGCTTTGGGTCCACAAGGACCAAAAGTGGTTTTTCTAGCCTGTTTGCATCTAGTGCTTATGGACTGGGCCGCTATTTCACCTTCGCTGAAATTCAGAAAGCCACAAAAAACTTTGAAGAAAAGGATGTCATTGGTGTCGGTGGCTTTGGGAAGGTTTATCTTGGTGTTCTTGAGGATGGTACAAAGCTAGCTATCAAGAGAGGCAATCCATCTTCTGATCAAGGTATGAACGAATTCCTGACTGAAATTCAAATGTTGTCAAAGCTTCGTCACCGCCACCTAGTTTCACTCATTGGTTGCTGTGATGAGAATAATGAGATGATCCTGGTTTATGAGTTCATGTCAAACGGTCCACTCAGGGATCATCTATATGGTGGTACAAACCTGAAGCCTCTATCTTGGAAGCAACGCTTAGAAATTAGCATTGGGGCAGCAAAAGGCCTGCATTATCTTCATACAGGTGCAGCTCAGGGTATAATTCACCGCGATGTCAAGACTACCAACATTCTCCTTGATGAAAATTTTGTGGCCAAGGTTGCTGATTTTGGCCTATCAAAAGCTGCTCCATCCCTTGAGCAAACCCATGTCAGCACTGCTGTCAAAGGAAGTTTTGGCTACCTTGATCCAGAGTACTTCAGACGTCAACAACTAACAGAGAAATCAGATGTATACTCGTTTGGGGTGGTACTCTTTGAGGTACTGTGTGCAAGGCCAGCCATCAATCCAGCACTTCCAAGAGACCAGGTGAACCTCGCAGAATGGGCTCTTACATGTTACCGCAAGGGAGAGCTCAACAAAATAGTTGATCCTCACATTGCAGGTCAAATCAGGCCTGATTCACTTGAGATGTTTGCTGAGGCTGCTGAAAAATGTCTTGCTGACTATGGAGTCGACCGTCCATCAATGGGAGATGTTTTGTGGAAACTTGAATTTGCCTTGCAACTTCAAGAAAAGGGTGATGTTGTTGATGGAACCAGCAATGGGATAACAATGAAGCACTTCAACGACTCAGTGTATGATGACATGGAGAAATCTAGCAGTGCAGGGCCACCTGTTCAAGGAAGATAACAATATGATCACATCACCAAGATTTGCAACTGTAGTAATCCAGTATTACATTTTTGTTGTCCAGTCAAGGAAAATGATATGGGCTCCAGATATAAAGATGTACATTATTTTGTTTCTACTTTGAAGATCTAGTTATTCTTTTGTATGATCGAGGCTATATTCTATGAACAAGAGAGCATTCTCAAACTATTTGTAAACTAAACTGTAGCGTCAAATTCTTAATTTTAATTATTTGACTCTTGGAGGTAAAGTAATTGCTTGCTCTACTGAACTTAATTCTAGCTCCAAATATTTGAAGTGTAGAAACTAGAAAGTGATAACAAGTAATAGTGAAATACAATTGCTAGGATAATTGTGAAACAGGTACTATGAAATTGTATATATGTTATACTGTTATACGAATGTGCTATGTGTAACTAACCGACAATAGAACAAGGCACATCAGGTTGTAAACCTATGCATTATAAATTATCACTTCTTATCACTAATATTCTACTGTAGCACATATACTATCACTCACTTAAAGTTATAATTGTTATTACCAAAATATCAGGTAATCATGGATCGGAAAAATGATTGTGATATACAGGATTCAATGAATTTTCACAACAATGTGAAAAATATGTGTAGGATATGCATTTCAAATTATATTTTGCTAGAGAGAATGACTTACAAGGAAAGAATCATACTTGTTTGTACTAGTTAACTTGAATGGCATGAGCACCGTGAATCAGTACATCAAGGAGCAGTCATATAACAATGTTCAACTCCAAACAGATACTAAGGGAGATAAGGGAAGTGTTGCTTTTGATAGCAATATTGAATGTCACACACATTAATTTTTTTTCTTGAACTACGCAGGAGAGCTGTGTGTCATTTCATTAAATAGGAGAAACACACAAACAAAGGCAAGGCAGAAGAGCCCCACCTGAACTCACACCCCAAACACCAAACACCAAACACCAAACACCAAACAAAAAAACTAAATAAACAAAAGGAAGAAAACAGACGCCCAGCTAGGGGACTAAAAAAGGCCCGCATGACATCCCGAGTCTATGACTCAAGGGGAAACAACCTAGAGAGAAGGTCCTAGAGCTTGGAAGCTCCGCCAAACACCAAAGGCCACATTCATCTTCCACTGCCTGTAGGAGGCCCTGAATATTGGGAAGAGCTCCTTTGAACACACATGCATTTCTGAAATACATCTTCAAATAACACAATAAGCTGCCAAGAAAGAGGTAATTTTGAGTACTGTTATTTGATCTATCACTTAATTACATATTAAAAAATCATACAATTGGGGATGCAGTAAAAGTGGCTCAATTGACTGATGAAGAATTGAAGACTGGTGTAAGAGTGTGACATATGACTTCCAGTTTCTATAATAATATGAATTTTCCTATTTAAGTGGCATAATCTCAAGTAAAGCATAGACAAGGGCACTCTAGTCCCAAAGAATAAAATGCATTCATAAGGTTTAATCAGCTGCCAGAGGCAACACCTCAACAGCTCAGCATTATGTTAATCAATACCACTGGAAGTTCAAGCGGTGAGATCAGGCAAAGGATGATCGTTAATGGAGTAATTACTTAATACAGATCAATACGACAACATTGGACTTGGACAAAGTGGCGCTGATCTTTTCAGATAGAATTATGGTACCACTATGCCACACAAAAATAGAGGTTGATCTGATGGCATTACATGAATTGTGAAGAAAAGAACATCTAGTAATCTAACCAAACATTGCTTGATTCAGATGCTAATGCCTAATGGTTCTTTTCTTTCTGAAGCACGAGCTGTTGACATAATGCTACTTCCAAGACATTTCAATAAAGCTCAGAATGTTAAGTTACTGCTAGATTCAGGGTTGGATAGTATTAATTGTCTGACTGGGAAACAAGATGAAAGAAGTCAAGAAAACTGAAGATGGAGCATATAGCAATTGCTTTATCCCTTGATGCCCTACCATTATGGGAACTAGACAGATCAGATACCAATATAGTCTAAAGCCAACAGCAACAGTTGTTACAGCCTAGGCTAAGGCTGCAAAGGCTATCTTCTGTATATATACTTCGAGAGGGGGAAACTAACACTCCTGGCAACCTGTAAATAATATGATAAAGAAATCACAAAATGATCATGATACAGCCAGTGTCTTACAGATAAATGTTGTAGGTACTCACCTTGAGTGCTAAATCTTCATCAATGTTAGATCGATATCTAGCTGAGCCTTCTAGCGGGCAGCTCCGGCTTTTGGAGAGGAAATTAGAATTGCAAAGTGTTGAAAGTTGCAAAAGAACATCTGACATCAAACCAGTCATTCCACTTCCATTCATCATACTATCAGGACATTCAACATCACCGAGATAATCTTCTGACACTGACGTGATGCACTGAAATATAGCCAACAGCCTCTCAAGAGGAAATGTGCCAGGGCCTTTCAAAAGCATCTCTTCAGCCATGGTGTCCTTCATATTCATCGACGCCTGAGAGCTCCTACATCAAAGAACAATGATGTAAGCATCTAATAAAATGATTAGCCTGTTGGCAAGTCAAGAGATGGCATTAGGTGGCATACTTTCTCTTACGCCTATGGTTATCTGACCCTCCAGTTGAATCGAACAAAGCTGCATCAAGAGTAGCCGGGTTCCTTGAAGCCAGGAAAGCTGACAATAGTAAGTATTTCGCTGACACAGACATGTGGAACTCCAATTCAGTCGGCAAACCATCCCTACTGCCAAACTGTCTTTTACTACTAGCCTTCCCACCAGAACTGCGGTCCTTGCATTCATCCACAGAAGTCCTTGTGGGAACACTGAATGTCTCGTTCAAGGCAACGGCCAAATGTGGCTGTATATGTTCAAACAACCTCCTTTTGATGCTCTCATCCGGAACTGCCTTCAAATCCCCCAATGGCTCGCAGTACCTCCTAAAAAGTGGCTCCAGTGCAGCCACCAGTTCATCTACCCTCCTTGTTACTCGGAACAATGGCTTCAGCGCCACACTGCCAAACAACAAGAGGAATGAAAAAGAAGAAAAGAAGAAATAGCTCGATTGAGTAATCACAGTCCAACGATGCTCCCAAGGCACTAGCATACCCATCTCAAATATACTGCTTGGTATTTGGTTCGACCCATACCCAGGATCAAATTAGCACAAAAGCCAGAATCACTGACGAATGCCTTACCTAAGGAACGATGAGTACAGCTTCGGATTGGGATGGCCTCGCATCAGGATGTCTCGGACCTCGTCCACTGTGTAATCAGGGAAGTAAATATGATTCGGCTCGACAGAGCCAGTCATGGAGTAGTACGCATCAGGTGTAGCACTGCTCACGTAGACGAGCACGACCTGCGGCAACCTAAGGAGATCGTAGAGGCGGAGGAGGAGAGCCAGAAGTTGGCCACCCTTGTCCCAGCTCCTAACAACCTCCAAATTATCGAACACCAAATACACGGCCTCGCCCTGCGCGGAGAGGCCAGCAAGCGCGTCGCGGAGCGCGGCGACGAAGTCCGAGGGCTTGTCGGGGATGCGCAGGCGAGAGGAGGCGGAGGACGACGAAGGCGGGCTGAGCTGGGTGAGGAGGGAGGCGAATAGGGCGCGAGGGGACGGGAGGGAGCGTAGGGCGGCGTAGGCGACGCGCCGCGGGCAAGGGCGCACGTGGCGGAGAGCGAGGAGGAGCGCGCGCGTCTTCCCCGTGGCGGCGCCCCCGTGGAGGAGAAGCGGGAGCGCCGGCGCGGGCGCCAGGAGCCGGAGGAGGTCCGTCGCCTGCGTGCGGCGGCCGGGCAACGCCTCGAGGAGCGCGTCGACGGTGCTCCGCTCATGCTCCCCTTCCTCCTCCTTCGCGGCGGCGGTGGGGACGGGTTGGCGCCTGGGCGTCGATTTGGGCCTGGATCCGGACGGGGAGGTCGGAGAGGCGGGATCGGCCGCGGAGGAGCGTGTGGCGCGGCGCGGGGTGACGGGCTGCGACATCGCGGAGGGTGTCGGCGGTGGTCGGCGTCGGCGAGGATGCCGTCGGAACCCTAGGCGGCAGGAGGCGGGGACCGGGTGGGAGTGGGACTTGGGAGGGGATCAGGGAGCGGGACTTCGGGAAATTTTGGGCGCGCGCCGTAGCGTGGGCGGGCGGGAAGACGACGCACGGTTGGGCCGTTGTTGATTAGCCTTTGTTAGGCCAGTTCCGTTCCGAACAGAAATGGATCCACGGGCGGTCAACTCGGTAAACGGGTGAAGCCCAGAAAGCTCATGTGGCAAGCTGGGCTGGGGGAATGGTTGGCCCCTCTGAGGAATGAACGAAGTAGGGCGTTTCTGCCCATACCAAGCCCAAACCTAAGTTATAGAGGTCCACAGACCAGAGAGTTCTTCAAATGAGATTCAGGCCTTGTTCACTTATCAAAATCGGGAGCCCCCGAATCGGCGCCCTGTAGTACTGTAGCACTTTTTATTTTTATTTGCTAATAATTGTTCAAATATTGATTAATTAGACTCAAAATGTTCGTCTCGCAAAGTACAATAAAATTGTGCAATTAGTTTTTGATTTTATCTGCATTTAATACTCCATACATATGCCGACATTTTGATGTGATGGGGAATCTTCTTTTTGCATAGTGGAATTTGGGGGTGAATTTGGGTATCTAAACAAGGGCTCAGGAAACAAGACGAGGAAGAGGAACACAGAGGAAAAGGCTCATACATGGATTTCCCCTGATCTTTAGAGTGGTTTGCACAAAATGAATGTTGACGCGGCTTTTGCGTTTGCTGAAGATTATGGGATTCCTTAAATGTTTATATCAATAATATTTGAGAGATGCCCTTCTATGATTATCCACATCCATGAGAGAACATGTTTTTGATTTGAGCATTCTGTGCACAAGGGTAGAGATTCAAATAAGGAGGCTCGTGTGTTGGGAAAAGGTAGCTTGTGGACTCTAGAAGATGGCCTCATGTATTTGCTCTTGCTGGCTTCTCTCCTATATATATATTTCTAGATGTAAACATGGATTTAATGATAAAATGAAGCTCTAGCTTCCTCTGTGTGTATAATGTAAATCATGTTTTATTTCGTTAGAACAAAACTGTAACCACTAATTATATCATTTGTATATAATAGCCTTGTGATACAAAATTGGTGGTATTAGAATCATAATAAAAATCTAATGCAACCGTATATACCTATGTAAAGCAGCCGTCGCCACTTTCAGATCAAAAAAAGGGAAACAAATAGCAGCCATCGTCCTTGCTATGTCACGTCTCCGGTGTACTTTCCCTATAATAATGAGAAAAATACATTATGAATGGGTGCACGAATAAAAAGATATTTTGCACATGGACACGGTGATGAAAGTACGATTCTCGCTACTATTTTTTCGGTGTTGTATAAGATTATTTTACTAGACAAATTTGCTCATATCGTTTTCAGGGTCCACACGCATGATAAGTAATCCATAAACTTCGGAGTTGTGGACGGCTTGTTCCGTCGGCTATTGTATCGGAAAAAAAAATACTGAAACATAGTACTACAAGAGATGTAGGATATTGGTCTCGGTCATGACAGATGTTTTGAAGGAAGAATCGTGTCTGTTGATCTAACGTGATTTTATTCTCAGCTTTGAAACCTCTTGTTGATCTAACGAGATTTTACATATCAGCTTTGAAACATTCCAAAAGGTGGGCGTGGAATCGTGGATAGCAGGACATGTTTAGATACACATGGCTAGTTACTGGCCCAAATTAGCTAGCTAGCTGGCTAACAACTAATTGAAGTTTTATTAAAAATTAGCGCATCTATTATTCCTCCTGTTTAGACCACTAGAGCTAATTTAGGCTAATTTTTAGCTAGCTAGCAATTGGCTCTTGTATCAAACATGCCCCAAGGGCTAATTACTAGCTAACTAAAAAATAGCTCAAGCGTATCCAAACAGGAAAGCTAATATGTAAGCTAATTTATGAGCCGAAGTCTTTAACTAGTTGTTAGCCAGCTAGCTAGCAAACAGTAACAATTTTAGGTTATTTTTTTAGCTCCAACTAGTAATTAGCCATGTGTATTAAAAATGCCCTTACTTTGAGCGGACCTTGTTTGTCACTGCTATACTAGAAACAAAAAACATTGGACAAACAAAACTATGCAACCAAAGAGTTAAAACTTTTGCTTGGCGTTTGTTGCTTTAGTCACCACTCGTAGAATTCATAGGATAATTCCAAGCATAGCGGAAACTTGTTCATGTTGTGGGTTAATTGAAAATGATGCTCACTTGTTTTTAAGTCCAATTTTGCAATGGCGGTTTGGTTTGCCTCCTCAACGGGCCTAAGAGCTCATGCTCTTCCTTCTCAGGGCGAGGAGTACATTTGCGCAGGTTGCCACTTTGACCCAACATGCTCAAAACCAAGCTACGGTGAATCAAATATTTTCAATGGTGTGATACCTTTGGAAATCTAGAAATGATCATAGGTTCAAAGGCTTAAATTGGTCACCTACAAAAGTTCTTCATGCAAGGCCATTGAATTGACTTACAATTTGGCAACAGAGGTTGCAACACTTGCCATTCCTCAACTTCCATTCAAGCGACAATGTGAGGCTTGAAGGTATGCAATCTAGAAATTTGTAGGTACCTGATGGTCAAAAAATCTTCTGCGATGCCTCTGTTTGTGTGCAATAAGTGACCAATACTACCCAAACGGAGATTGGAATCTTCATTCTCACTTCTCCATCACATAGTCTTTCCAATGGAATGTTTTTTTAGGTGGCTATTCAGCGTATCCCGCAACCCCTAGAGGCCGAAGCATCGGCACTGCTGTTGGCAACTACACTCGTTGTTGCACTAAACTTCAACGGCCGGTCTTCATCACTAATAATCGAGTGTTGGCATATGCATCCAAGAGAAATGACCTGCTTCATAATCCGGGTCATTGGTTTTTGCGCCCAATCCTAACGGACTTTTTAATTACCACGGCAAGCATGATGCATTCTATTAGTAAAATTGGTAGAAGCACAAATACAGTGACAGATAATCTCGCAAAGAAAGCAAGGCAGACTTCCATTCCTAGCTCTTGCTTGCTCTCTTGTCAATCTTGGACGCATTCTAGAAACTGTGCCATCCAGATGGCTCTGAAAAACTTTCAATGAGACAATATTTGTCTTATCTCTATACTCTAAGCTTTGAATCAAATTTACTTTTAAAAAAACATTGGAATATCAGCGTCCAGTGCTAATCGCGTCCCACATGGATAACACACATCTCACGGTTCGCTGCATTGACGAAGTCTAACAAGATTTTTTTTTACAACTCATCGAAGCAAACTTCCAAAACGAATTTCTCCACATGTTGCCTTTAGAACCCTATATACGTTAATATTTTCTTTTTTTGGAATTTCGTGTTTGTGCCCCCACTATATAGTGCAATAGTGTTGTTTATTATCCGACGATAACAACCGCGTGACCGAGCCGTCACGGCGTCACCACTCGTGACCGAGACGCAAAAGCACGCGCCCCACCTGGACCTGGAGTAGAAGCCAAATTCACCCTCGGCCGCTCTTTATTACTACCTCCGTCTCAGAAAGAATGTAATCCTCGCTTCCCGAGGAGTCAAAGATTCTTAACTTTGACTAAATACAAATAAAAACATATTGATATTTATGATGTGTAATGAGTATAATTGGATTAGTTATGAAATATAGTTTCATAATAAACCTAATTAGAGATTAAAATGGAGATAATATTATCTATAAACTTAGTCAAACTTAAAAATTCTTTGACTCCTCAAGAACCGAGATTTACATGCTTTTTGAGACGGAGGGAGTACCTGCTCTGCACGACTGCACGTCCGTCCGGCTCCGGCCAGGGCTGCGGGCCTTTTTTCCCCCTTCTCGCGTCTCCTGACAGTTCGTTTGGAAGGAATGCTTGTTGTCTTATCCGACGAGTATACAGAAAACAAAACTAATCCATAGCCCAGGCCTCGTTTACTTTCAGGATGTCACATCGGATGTCACATGGAGATGTCGTATGAGGTGTTCGGATACTAATAAAAATATAAATTACAGAATCCGTCTGGTAAACCGCGAGACGAATTTATTAAGCCTAATTAATTCATCATTAGCACATGTGTTACTGTAGCACTTTATTATCAAATTATGAACTAATTAGGCTTAAAAGATTCGTCTCGCAAAGTAGTCGCAATCTGTACAATTAGTTATTTCAAACATTCGTGTAAACTTTTGGAAATGACCTAAACAAGACCCTACTAGCGTAAGAGTACTACTGATTAGTCGAGCATGTCTAGATTATTGTTGTTTGTCAACAACGATGGGTGGCTTCAACGGAGAAGAACAACTCTTTGTTCTTTACGATACCGACTTGGACAGCTGATCCATCGCGTCGATCGTCCATCCGGTCCAGGCGGCAACGCATACAAACTCCTAGTAATAAATTAGATGTGGACCTCTAAAAAAATTAAATTAGATGGGGTGCATCTCGGAGATTAGAGGGCGAGTCACGGCGTGCTGACCTGACAGACAGGGACTTGTCTTGGCATCATGCTGCGCAGTCTTTCCACATCAACATGATTACAAGGGGACAGGGCGACAAAGTGCCCAAAGCAGCAGCAACAGTATTCCCTTTATTTGTTAATCAATTAATTAATTGATGGAGTAGTACCTTGCAAATCCCTATCTGATGCTATTTATACGAATGATGAGGAGCAACATATTTACTTTCTTATTACAAAACGTCAATGGAAATGGAAATTCTATATATAATCAACGAAATACAACTAGACATTAGTAAGATACAGCACCGCAGTCTTGAAGGAAAACCAATTCCTTCAAGATTTTTTTTCTTAAATAAAACGGCGACACGTACCTCTGTCACAGTAGCATAGTCATGTTCATTGTCCTTGCCAAAATGGAAGAACTGTTTACTGCGTAAAAGAACGGTGAGCAGAGTTGGTGGTGGGTTGAAATCAGCCGCAGCATATGTTCCTCTCTGCCCTGGTTTTTTCAAAAAGGATGGTAAAAAAGAGCAGCAGGGGATGGCCATTCCTCTCGTGCGCAGTTACCAACTGGCATGCCATTTCCTACACCTAGCTTTTCCAGGGTCTACGAATGGTAATTTTCGCCGAAATACCATCGCTTAAAGCTTACGAACGAAGTAATTTGGAATTGCGTCTCAAAGGACGGTTAGGATGATGCTTAGTACTGACCTTTCATGAGTTCCCTCGGCATCCTCTACCAAGTCTTCGCGCTTTATTTTTTGTCATTATAAGGAAAACCCCGCATGTGCTAATGCTAAAGTAAAGTTTACTAGAAGCATTATGGTCGACCTACCATTTTTGCTAATTTCTCCAGTCGTTGTATCGAGATCCAATTTCCTACCAGCTTAAATCTGACACCGTGGCACGTCCGTCTCCAATCATACGGCTATCAGAGAAGCACGCGTCATGTTCTTTCCGTTTCATTCAGGTCACACAGCCGTGTCTGAAAAGTGAGAAACACAGCCATTTAAATTGACGATTCGATGCGGCGACGTAGCGGACTCACCGCTCAGTTCGTTCCACGCAAAAAAGGCTTGAGAAAAAAATATTTTTCTTTTATCAACAGACGCAAATGAGGGCAACGTGGCGTTTGTTCGGACTCTGAAGCGTTCGCGTCCAACGAACGACCCGCGTGCTGCTGCAGCGGCACGCGGTCAAGTCTGGAACTGAAGCATCCGAGATGCCGACGATTGCCGCAACGATACGATGCCCACCATTTGCCGCGGCGTTTCGCGGCTGCGGCTGCGCGCGTCTCCGTCTGAAAAAGCCTCTGGAGCATCCTCTGCGCCCCACATCGGGGCAGCATCTGCATCTGGTACTGATGGACTGACCTGACACCCATTACTGGCTGTGCATTGCTTCGGATGTTCGGGTGATCGATCGGGTCGTCTTCTTCCTAGAGGCTAGAGTCCACTATAAACATCATCACGGGTTCAAGTTCATCGTTCATGAGCACTGCTCTGCCACATTGCATTGGAGCTAACCTTCTGTCGCTCACTTCTCTCCTCTCAGGTTGGTTAAATTCCATTAGCAATTTAGCGCTCAACTACTCATGGATTATCTTTTTGCCATGTCTGTTTCTGATGGAGCAGTTTGTAGTAGACCTGTACTGCACCACTTTGGAAGTTTCAGCCGCACAGATGGTAGGCCATTTCATTTGGGCTTTGTTCTAAAATATTTCACGAAAAAACAGTAGATTTCTCGTCACATCGAATCTTTAGACATATGCATGGAGCATTAAATATAGATAAAAAATAAAACTAATTACACAGTTTAGACGAAATGGACGAGACGAATCTTTTAAACCTAATTAAGCCATGATTGGATATTAATTACTAAATAACAACGAAAAATGTTACAGTGGCATTTCGCAAAATATTTTGCGAACTAAACAAGCAAGTAGACGTAACCAGACAGCCATTTCCTTCTTTTTCCTGGAGTTGGATTTGACAATACACAGCTCGAGTGTGCCGTGGCCCTACAAGGCGAGCACGCCACCAGCAGACAGACACGCTGAGCAGGAAAACGAAAGGGACGTGTCGCATCGCATTATCATGATGTGCTCTCGCTCCCCTCCCATTCGAAGAAAAAGAAAGCCCTCGGCTTGACCACTTGCATGCATGACATGATATGCATCGTTCTTTCTTTGGCGCCCCTCTCCGGTTCTTGGTTCAGGTTGGGACGCCCGCCCTTTTCAGCAGCCGCAGCTGGCCTGCAAATCATTTGCTGAAATGAAAAATTCCCTCTTCGGTTGTGGTATTGGCTTGCAGCTGTCTGCACTCTGCCTCCCAAAAAGGCGCTCTTTTTAGGAAGACTAGTAGTATATTGCAGCACCCCAATTATAGATGGTGATGTTTTGCTCAGGTGTCCGCGTCAGTCTCAGTCCCTCGATCAGCTTTAGAGATGCCTCACGACAAGTAATAATTTTTTTTAAAAAAACTTATTCCCTGATGGAGTAGGAGTACATATTTTGCTGGGATTTGCAAGCCACCCAGAACGATATACTCGTATCAATCAGCTGCATATTTTTTTTTCTCCCACAATCAGTTTCTCGCTTCAATCCATTAGGTTTCCTCCATGACCAGGTGGTGAAGTTTATATACACGCACCTACATACTCTACTGCCCATTTGACTCTGCCAAACCTGGCCACACGAAAACGAAACCTTGAGCTAGCATGGACATGGAGCAGAGTAGTTGTTGTGTCACCTAACCTGTATTCCCTTGCCTTCCCCCGGCACGCACAAACCTACCAGAAAAAAAATACAAGGCGACTTCCACTACGGCCATGTTCGGCTGGAATTATAAGTCGGCTGAAAAACACTGTTGGCTGATTTTTTGTGAGAGAAAAATACTGTTCGGACTGAAAAAACAAGCTGAATAAGACAGATTATAAGCCAGATAAACATGACCTACACCTTTAGAACCTTCACCGGTTCATCCATGGGCATGGCCTGAATTGTTTAGCGCTCGAGTCCCTGCTGCGGCTGGGGGCTGGGGCAGGCGGCTAGGGTTCCACCGGTTCTTCAAACACGCGTGACAGTGACCTGTACCATCTCCCCCGGCCCGGCCCTGGCCCCGGCCGTTTCTTTATCCTACTGCCCCCTCCCCTCTCTGGTGATTTATATGCCGTGCCTTTGCGGAGCAGGAAAGCAGAGGGATCAACACTCTTCCGGCAGCGCCATACATACGCACGCACACGGGTCCTCCTCCCGCTGCCATTATATTTCTCTAATCGCATGCACATCACGTTCTCGCGTGGAGGATGCCGCCTCGCATTTGCCATTGCCGCGGATTGCAAGTAGAGGGAGGCAGCTGAGGATTAATCCAGGTTGCTTCTTCTGGGTGCTTGCTTGCTCGCTCGCCTAGTCGCCTGGCCTGGCCGCTTCAGAATTGCCGCCCGTGAGTCCGAGTCCGTGACCTTTGATAAAAGCAGGAGGCTTTCTTCTTAGCATTATCCGCTGAGAAATAAAGAGAAAGAGCGAGAGCGGGAGACAGTTGGAGGCCGGTCAGTTGCTGGATCAATTGATAAGGGTAACTAAATGCCTTCTGATGATTTGGCGATCGTTCTCTGATCAGTTCTTGAAGGTTGCTAATTCTGCAAGGTGCAACTTGCTTTTTCTTGGTGGTCGATCCAGGTGCGTAGCCTAGTTAGGCGGCCATGGGTTCTTGCGTGTCGTCGACGAGGCACCGGCGGCGGTCGAGGAAGCTGTCGGTCGCTGCGAGGAAGTTCCGGCGGAAGGTGTCCTCGGCGATCGCCGACGCGCCCATCATCCGCGGCCGGCACGGGGTCGTCCACGTGGAGGCGCCGGACTCCAACGTCACCCTGCACCTCACCAAGCTGCAGTGGCAGCACAGCCAGATGGACGCCGGGAGCGGTAAATAGCAGCAGCATAGCATCTCCTCCTGAATTCTGTAATTGGTACCAGTAGTAGCAGATTTGCTCACAGCTCTGGAAAATTTGTGCAGTGATTTACGAAGAAGCATGGTACGATTCTGTCAGCATCCTGGAGTCACCGGACTCCGACGATGATCTCGACAACGATTTCGCTAGCGTCAGCGGAGGTAATTTACTACTAGTTCAGATATTTGTCGTTCATAGTCACAAACTAAAAACGTGAACAGCAGTTTCAGACTTTCCAGTACTAACGTGTTCCCTTCCAATCCAATCCAGATCCTCTCCCTGATGTCACCGGCGGCTCAAATGCACCGCAGTGCAAGGATGCAGCGTGTTTCTTGGACACCATGCAGCTCCTCAGGAGCATTGCAAACGCAGAAGCTTGTGATCAAAGTGAACAACCCGACAAGAGTGATGACTCGAATGTTGCTGCCACTGCAACTAATAGTGGTAGCTGCAATGATGAGGAGTGCTGCAGTAGTACACTGAAGGAACTTCAGGCTGCAATGTCGCCACGGCCGCCGTTCACGACGTCGATTCCAAGCAACAAGGTCCAGCCGATGCCGATCGTTGGTGTCAGCCCGCACCATCAGCAGCAGAAGAAGAAAACAGCCGTGGTCAGGCTCTCGTTCAGGAGGAGGTCATATGAGGGCGACGAGATGACCGAAATGAGTGAGTTGCTTAGCGTTAACATCTCAGCTACGCCATTGCATTATTACTTCGCTGACATTCTGCAATCTCAGGTGGTTCTGCAAATTACTTGTACCGCCCAAGGGCAGGTTTCACGGTGCCGTGTTCGACGGGCGAGAAACTGTCAGAAGGTTGCTGGTCGGTTCTTGAGCCATCGACTTTCAGAGTCCGAGGGGAGAGCTTCTTCAAGTAAGAAACAGTGGCACAATTCTGACAGTATCATACATGATTATGCCTGACCGAATCTGTGAAATTCATGCAGAGACAAGAGGAAGTACCCAGCTCCAGACTGCTCCCCTTACACCCCTATTGGAGCAGACATGTTCGCCTACACAAGGAAGATTCATCACATTGCGCAGCACCTCTCGCTTCCGTCTCTGAAGACACATGAGACCTTTCCTACCCTCCTCATTGTCAACATTCAGGTAATTCAGTAGGTCATAAAGGGTTCTTAATCACTGCTTTTTAACTACTGACTGTTAATTGGTTATTAGTTCTGGCTTCTGAGCCTGACAAGTTTACTTGTTTCTGCAGTTGCCCACCTATCCTGCTACAGTGTTTGGTGATAACGACGGTGATGGGATAAGCCTAGTTCTGTATTTCAAGTTATCTGACAGTTTTGACAAGGAGATTTCTCCTCAATTACAGGACAGCATCAAGGTAGATTTCTCTTCTTCTTCTTCTTCTATATAAAGCACCTCCGCTGGCAAAGTTTCTGACTGACTAGTTATGCAGAGGCTTATGAATGAGGAAACCGAAAAGGTGAAGGGCTTCCCAGTAGACAGCATTGTGCCCTACACAGAGAGGCTGAAAATCCTGGCTGGTTTGGCAAACCCTGAAGACCTGCAGCTGAGCACGGCAGAGAGGAAGCTTGTGCAGACCTACAATCAGAAGCCTGTGCTATCTCGCCCACAACACAAATTCTACAAGGTAACTGACTGCATTTCCTCACTAGTTTATAGACAAAACAGGTGCTGAAATAGTAAAATGTGTTTCCAGTTCTGACTGAAACATAAAAAATGTGTCTGTTTTCATCGATAATGTAGGGTCCAAACTACTTTGAGATCGATCTCGATGTCCATCGGTTCAGCTTCATATCGCGGAAAGGGCTCGAGACCTTCCGGGAGCGGCTCAAGCATGGTGTCCTTGATCTTGGTCTGACTATTCAGGTACATTTCTTCTGCTCCTGGCTGAAAAGTGACCGCTTGATTTGTTTCAAAAAAGAAAAAGAAAAAGAAAAGTGACCCCTTGACTGAATGTCTGTTACTTAACCATGGTCTGATACTGGTTGCAGGCACAAAAGGCTGAGGAGTTGCCGGAGCATGTCTTGTGCTGCATGAGGCTGAACAAGATCGACTTTGCCGACAATGGGCAGATACCGACGCTGATTACAGCAGCTGATGAGTAAATCTGTCATGTTACTGTAGGGCACTAACTTTCAGGAAAAGCAAAAGAGAGTGTGGTTTGTAGATGTTCTTGAGATGCTGTTGTATAGATCGGCAGATAGTTGTAGGAACTAACTCAAGTTTGTGAGCTAAGAAGCACTGCACACAGATTTGTGTAAATACTTGTTGATCATTGCCCCACAAGAGGAGGGAAAAAAAGATATTGCAGCAATCTGCATTCTGAACTCCGAAGATGTATATATACATGTCTGTGTTCTCTTTTCTTTTTTTGAAACGAAATACATGTCTGTGTTTTCAGTTCATGATTACTAATGGTTCAGTTACACCACCACACGAGTTCTTTCCATGTTCCTTCCATTCTTCAGCTAGAAATTTTCCCAGGAGAAAAACAAAAAAAAGGAAAAGAAATAAATAAAGAGAAAATAAATGTACACATACAATGCAGCACAAGCACATGTTTAGCCGAAATCAAGATGTCAGCTCCTCTACAACAGTTGAAATCTAATCTATATCTATACCTAATATTTAAAAGAGAAAATTTCTATGGTTTTTTTGTTTCCGCTGTTTTTCTGTCTGCCGTTTCTGCTTTTCTATCTGTCGGTACTTTTGCTAACTCTCATCGATTCGGTTTCCACTAGCATGGACGACCGGATCGAACACAAATCTATTAACGTATGGTACATGGACTTTGCTGCACGAACGAGAGTCGAATCCTGCATGACCAGGAGTTTCAATCCCAACAGAAAAAACAATTGAATCGAATCGAATCTTAAAAGGGATGTCGACGAATAAAAGAAGGGACTCGAGCAATATCCTAATAAGATTAAAATTCCCAAAAATAATTCCCAATCTGAAGCCTAACACAAATCAGTACAACGATTTGGTGCATGTAGATATACAAACCAGCCTTCTTGATTCGATACCATGTAGATCGAGCCTCCCCGACCGAATCGAAGTTGCTTGGCTCATCACGCATGTAGATTTGGCCCTTCCCGACCGAATCGGCGCTGCTTGGCTCGTCGAACTCGGAGTCGGCGCTGCCTGCCATGACGACTTGGCCGAGGCTCCCACCAACGTAGCGCCCTGCTCGCACTGGCACTCGCGCCGCCGCCGGCCGTCACGCATCCGCGCCCTGATTGTGCTCGGGGCCGCGCCCTGCTCACGCTCGAGCGCGCCGCCGCCGCCGCGCCCTGCTCACTCTCGAGCGGCCGCCTTAGGGCCCCGACGAGCACCGCTCGACAGGGCCGCGCGCGCAAGCTTCAGCCGCACGCGGTTCCGGCGAGAGGAGCTCGCCGGCGCCACTTCCTTTCCGATCTTCACATCGTGCGCGACACCCCTAAGTGTTGCTCGACGCCGTTGAAGACGCCGGTGAGGAAGACGAAGAAACCTCCGCGCGCCACTGCAGGGCATCTTGACGAGGGCGCGCGCGGCCTCCGCTGCACGCGAACTCCGGTGAGCGGCCTGGCGACGACGCGGCTCAGCCCGCCGTGCGCTCTCCCGCCGGCGGCTCCCCTCAGTCCGGCCCTGCGCATCCCCACGCCGGCGGCAACCACCCGCGCCAGCGCTCCTCTCTCTCTGGCGGCTGGTGTGAGAAACACGGAGGGAGAAGGAAAGAAATGAGCAAGGGTTTTGGAGAGCCGGTGGTTTTGTTCCGCACAGGCGGTGATGAGGACATCGCCACGCTGGACACACCGACGCTATGGTCTTCCTCAAGTTGCAATTCGTCCCCAACTCAGCTGCCACGTCACCCTCGGATTCAACAGACACGTCGTCATTGTTTCGGTCATAACTCTCTCATACGACATCGAAACGGCGCGTTCTTGGATGCGTTGGAAAGGGGACGACGACGCCGTCGTTTTGGATCTGGTCCCAGCTCCAGAAAGTCCGTAGATCATTTTGTGTGACCACGGCAAGGTGCTGCGTCACCTATTTGGGCCAACTTGGCCATGTATCGTGTTGGGCCTTAAGCCCAAGTTGTGGGCGTCCAACCCCTGGCCGTCCTCAACCCTAGGTCGAGTCTTAGACTATAAACACAGCCGCCGCCGCTGTTAGACAATTGGGTTTTGTTTAGAGTTTAGTTTTCCATCGAGAAACTGAATCGTTCATTGGAACTGTGGTGACAAATCCTTTTACAGTGATCCAGGACCCCTGTTCTTGATCTCCTCCACTGTGTCGATTAGTCCTTTAGAACCGAGTTCTTGAACCCTCAATTGATATTCGCATCATTCATATTTGCAATTTCAGATTGCATGTTTTACCTTATTGCTTGTGTTCTTCGATTCGCTTGCAGGAAAAGCCTTCTTGGCGAGGTCAATCAAGTTGTGCTTGGTTGATAACCAACGGAGCAGTGGTGTAACGGTTGCAGGGTTCAAATCGTGTCTGATTTGAAGCCGGATCGCCAACGTCGAGATCTCCACAAGTCGAACTTACCGGTTATCTCTCGGAAGATCGGGCCTGTATCTCATCAGGCGGTCCTCGGCCGTCGGATGAGATTAGATGGCTCAGATTGAGCCAAACCTTAGCAGGTCGGCAGGGCTACGTGGCCCAGTGCAGATGCATGGCCCAAGCCCAGGTAACCGGGCTTAAGGCCCCTGTGGTCGTTCAGCAGGCCGAAAGGCCATAAAAGGCCTCTCTGTTTTCAAGTTTTGGACCAAAATAAGCTAACAATTAAGCCTCAGATTTAATTTATTTCCAGTGCTTATAATTTACTATTTTATTTGAAGTTTTGTTTAAACACTTTAAACACTGTTAAAATAAGTAATATTGTCCAATATAAATTATGTCATCTCCAAATTTAAGTTTGTATTTTTCTGGGCATTTAACTTGGTATCATTAATTCTCCCTTTTAAGCATGTCTATACCTAATCTATCTATCTAGATATATAAGTGACCATGCAATAAACTGTGCCCCGTGCTCCCGTTGCAACACACGGGTATTTTTGCTAGTCAAATAACAATTAGCCGGCAGAAACACCTGCCCAAAAGAATCAATGATCCAGCCTCTATTATTCACACCCAGGAAAGCCACATTCCACAGAGGCCAATGGCCAATCATTCCCCGGCTAGCACTCTTCCTTCAGCTGCCGCCGAAACCCCCAATTCTCCTGAAACGCCCCACTTCCACTAGCCGTGTTCGCAGATGAAGGTGGATCAGCGGAAGAGCCTCCCGCGGCCACGGTGGCGGCGGCTTCTTTGCCCCGGCCCGGGGGGTCGTGGTTGTGGCGGCCGGTGTACGTCGTCAGGACGCACCTGGGGTCGGTGGACGCCCTCTCGATCTGCTTGCGCACGTTGCAGTTGTCCGCGATGCACTTGTAGTAGCTCCTGCACATCATTGAGCAGTGAGCATGCACTGAGCACCATCACAAATTCACAACTCACAAAATGTTCAGGATCAGATAGTCGAAGTGAAATTTTCACCTCGGCCGGGGGTTGCCCTTGACCACCTTCTGCCCGTACTTGCGCCACCGGTAGCCGTCGTCCAGGAGATCCACCTCGCTCGGCGTTTGGAGGATGATCTTGGGCTTCTTCACCACCCTCTGCCCGGCCACGCCGTCCGCGCCCCTGACCAAACAACAGGCAGCCTGCCACGGTTCACATCGTCTGCGCGGCGCCGCAGGTGACAAGCCGACAGTTGTAATGTAGGACCAAGCAGAGCATAACTCACATGCGGGGATCCCCGTCGACGTCATCCTCATGCATCAATGCGTTGTCGTCGTCGCTGGGGCCGTCCATGTCCTCCTCGGCGGTGGCTAGGGCATCGTTACCGCCGCCGGCAAGGGCGCGCTCCTGGGGGCGCGGGTGGTTGTGGCGGCCCTTGTAGGTGATCTCCTTGATGAACCCGTCGAAGGAGCGCTCCACGACCTTCTTGACGGGGCACCCGTCGCGAGTGCACTTGTAGTAGCTCCGCGGCGACTCGCCGTCCTTGAGCTGCTTCTGCCCGTACTTGCGCCAGCTGTAACCGTCCTTCGCCGGCTGCTCGATGGCCGCCGCCGCCGGCGGCGGCGGCGGCGGCAACGCGTGCGCGTGCAAGCCGCCGCTGCCGCCAAAGAGCGCGGTCGCTCGCAGCTCCATGTCATGGTCGTATGGATTCCTGGGGAAGAGGACGGTGAAGTTGGATTGCGGCAGGGGGGAAACAGCAGCCGTCGCTCGGGTAGGAGGCCACTGCGGCGGCTGGTCCACGAGAAGGTACGGCGGGTAGTGATCCACTCTGCCGCCCAGCGGCGATGGAGTGAACGAGTTGGGTTGCCGGCAGAACGAGGTGGGTTGCTGGTAGGACGGCGGCGGTGGCGCGTAGTTCGCCTGCATGGAGAGGAAACACGCAGCCTTGTTGTGAACTTTGAGGTATCATTGTCATTTGTCAATTGCACTGCAAATCTGCAAGATGCATGTGATAGTAATTCATAATTGCATGTTTACGTTGTGTCATCGGTCACCAGGAAGGATGATAAAATTCTCGCAAGTACCAGTTGGCATTTAGGAGTATAACCTGAGATTGGAGATTTTAATTTGTATTTGTAGATTAATAATCCAACGCTAGAACGTGCAAAGCTGATAGCTCATTGCCAAGTACTTGTACAACTGCAGCCTGCTGTATCGCTGGCCAGCTAATTCTTTAGAAAACTCCAACGAATGATGGGCAAATCAATCCCTAGCCAGTCGGTAGAATAGAACGCCAAGAACATTATTGTGTGTTTTAGATTTTGTTTTTTAGATTTCGTAACAGTGAAGCATGCAAGCATATATCGATTAAAGGGATATGAATCAACTGCATCTGACAGAAGTCATGGTTCTGATCGTAGTTATTTGACCAAGATAGCACAGTAGAAATACCGTGCTTGTCAATGAACACATACACCACGATAAACGAACTCAGATTCAAAGAGGAACTTGACTAGCTTGCAATAAACACGCATCAAACTGAGAAGAAAAAACATAAATTAAAGACACAAAGTTTACCATGGAGAATGATTGAGGCACCAGGTTAATGGCAGGAGGCGCCGCTGTCACCTCCTCGACTTCCCACGGCGGCGGCAGTGGCTGGGAGCTGACTGCACCAGCGCCGAGAAGCGCCATGAGGGACGATCCTTGATCAAACTCACCGCCAAACGCTGGCCCAGGGCCGCCTCCACCGTCGAACACCCTTTCCTGTCCCTGAGCAGCAGACGCGAACGGCCTCTGGCCCATGGCGTCGCCGTGCCCGCGCCGGTCGTCCATTGCTGCGACCTTTCTTGCTTCTCTGGACAAGCCAAGGAAGACTTGGCGGTGGCAATGACAGGGACGGCGGCCGACCAGCGACCAGACCAGCGACAAATAAAGAGGCAGGCCGAGAGCCCGAGAGAGATTGAGGGCTGCGCTGGGTTGCACCGTTGCAGGGCTTAGTTGGTGTCAAGTGCAACGCCTGGCTGCCGAAGCGACCGCCTGTCTGAACTCTGAACTGTCTCTGAATTCTAAACTTGATTCGTCTTCGATTGCCTCTACCAATGAGACGCATTTCGAAAGTCTCTGAACTGTAGTCTATGCCACGGTTGAGATTATCTCAAAATTTGCCAAATGGATAGCCAAGCTAGCTTTCAGTTTTAGCTGTCACGGAGACCGCATGCTGTCTACAACTAAGCTGCATTGTTTACGAGCGAGGCTTATCTACGATTTGCGAGTTGTAGCGCTAATTGTGGCGGACCATTACGAGTGGCATCGTCGCACACACGGTCTCAAACAACGTTGACCAGGGCTCCCCATTGGTTCCGAGCATAGACTTTTAGGAGTCATTAATTAGATCATTAGATTTAGGAGCTTGGCACCAGGGCACCCTTATTAAGATTTTTCACTCCCTTGACGGTGTTATCTCGATGAGGTTGAATTTGCTCCGTCTTGCCTTTCACTAAGACCAAGTCGTAAGTGAGGCAAACCACATCTTGCTTGAGGTATTCATTTTCCATTGCAATATCTTGTGAGCATGAATATGTAATAACATCCTCAACACAAGCTTAGTTGCACATGGGTAAGTCTAACTCAATTAAATAAATGCAAGAAGTAGATGCATCCTTTTTAGGTATGTCAAAAATTGAGTTTTTCTTTTTAGGTGCCTCAGGAGCGATGTTTGCACTAGATCCAAGTTTGTTAATCTTGCTAGTTAGCTCAACATTTAAATTTGTAAAGATTTCGAATTTGGCAACTAGTTCTCTATAAGTAGATGTTGAGCTAGCTAGTTTTGATTTTAATTCTTTAAGTTGTTTCTTTTGCTTAGTGCAAACTTCTTCAAAAAACATGAAGGTTTTAGCGAGATCTTCATAACAAGGTTTTTCATCGTCACTATTGCTCTCACTAGAGTTTGAGATGTCAATGTTGCCTTGTGCCATAAGGCACACGTGAGAAAAGCTTGATAATGAGGGCTTGAGGTCACCCTTCTCATGCTTGATTTCTTATTCACTTGAAGAATCATCCAAGGTTTTGATTGTTGTAAGAGCTTTGGCCTTGCATGCCTTCTTCTTGGCTTTGGGTGTGGGCTTGTTTGGACAATCCTCCACAAAGTGCCCTTTTTTTACCACAAGTCCACAACCAAAGTATCCATTCTTTCTTTGCCTTGACGTTCTTTGGTCGGTAAACATGATATCTTCAATTGTGATGGCACACCCTTGGCTCTCATCTTGCAAAGCATCCTCTTCACTCCTATCAATTGCATGACTACTTCTTCATCATCGGAGAAGGAGGAGGAGGCTTGATCATCACTTTCTTCTTCATATCATCATCATCATCATCATCTGAAGGCAGTCTCTCTCGGGAAACATGGCCCAATTTCTCTTCTTTCTTTTCACACGGGCAACAATTGGGAATAAAACAGACCATGAACATGAGTTTAAAATGTAAAAAAAGGTCTAAAAGACTTATTCTTTTTTAAAAGGAGGATAAGATAATTTTTTTATTCTTTTTTGATGTTATTATGTGTTATTTACTACCTTTGGCTTTGGGAAAAGTTTAAGCTTGTCTCGACTTGCTTCTTGCCCTTCATTTTCTTGTGCTCATCACATGTGAGAGCTATTCATTTGCTTGATGACGTGGTTTCTTTTTGATCCATCTTTTGTGACATCTCAAATGCCACTAACTCGCCAATGATAAGCGCCAGGGTCATTGTGCTAGTCTTCCATGTTGTGGAGGATGCTGATGATCGATGCATATTTGTCATGTGGTAGCACCGAGATGATCTTCCTCACAATGTTCGCATCTTCAAGCTTTGTCAAATCAATGGAGTTGAGCTCATTGACAATTATATTCAAACGATAATACGTGTTTCTCACAAGCTCATTTTCTTTCATTTTAAAGGAATCATAGATTTGTTTAATTAGACAACACTTTTGCTCACTGACATTGCTTCTACTGTCATGGAGCTCATGCAACTTTAACCAAATTTCATTTGCTTTAGTTAGGGTGAACACTTGGTTAAAGATGTCCATGCTAAAAGATTCAAACAAGCAAATTTTAGCTCTTGCATTTAGGTGAATTTCGTTTTCATCACCCGCTGAGGGGTTTTGTCCTATCACAAGTGACTCTCCAAACACCTACCAATCTCTTCTAGGTAGAAAGCCATCCTAGCACTCTAATAGGGGAAATTAGCGTTGTCAAAGTGTGGATGCCTAATGGTATACATCACAACCTAAATAGCGTCAGCTCAATGACGGTTAATCAAAGGTCCAAATTGAGCCAACCAGCTCTTATACCACTTGTTAGGGACTATGGTGCCTAAGAGGGGCGGTTGAATAGGCAACTTAAAATCTACTTCTAAAACTATGGCCTCTAATTTTCACCTAGTCAAAACCTATGCACGAAAGTAATCTATCTAGGTGTGGAACTAAGTTTTGCTATGTGTGTTGCTATCTCTACTGCAAAAGTTATGCAACCTAGGTTCCAGTCCTATACTAGCCTAGCAAGCTAAACTAGGAATTAAATCAGATAACCTTAGCACACAAAATAAATGCAGAAGCTTAAGGGTAGAGAAAGCAAACTTCTGTCAATAACTCTGGCATTTTTATCGAGGTATCGAAAAGGTCCTCGTTTCCTCCTAGTCCTCGTTTGAGCCTCTCACAAGGGCCAAGCTTCCGGTTGGGTAACTCTGTGGATAGCCCTTGGGCCTTCCCCATGAGCAAGTGGGTCCCTGACATAGCGTCTCCTAGACCACTCCTTGTCGTCTTCACTATCAAGCTTCCAGCCAAAACCCTATGGGCCTTGTTCCCTTGGGTACACGGTGGCGGCCACACCACAAACGCGATTGATGTGGTCTCACAAGACTACAAGCCCCTCCGGTGTATAACAATGGTGTGCACAAACACCCAGTGGTAAGAGATGCTAACCTCACTAAACATTAGGCCTAAAACAAGAGTAAGAGCATAAGCGGTGTCTAACTAATCTAAGCATTTCACAAATTACCTACACTAATCACCGGGTGAATCCTTAAGCACTTTGGTGGCAACAGGACAAATGGATGAGCCTCAGCTCTCCACACACTTCCCTCGACTCTACACACCCTCAAATGGTCGGACAAGGGGGTATTTATGGCGCTACAACTTTGATGTAACAAGTATCTTCATTTGACACCATAAAAAAGATATTATTTGAGGGTGTGTAGAGTCAAGGGAAGTGTGTGGAGAGTTGAGGCTCATCCATTTGTGCTCTAGCCACAAAAGTGCTTAAGGATTCACTTGGTGATTAGCATAGGTGCTTTGCGAAGTGCTTAGGTTAGTTCGACCACTGCTTATTATGAGCTTGCTCTAGGTTTAGGCCTAGTGTTTATTGAGATTTACATACCTCTTACCACTTGATACTTGGGCACACCATTGTTGTACAGTGGAGGGGCTTGCAGTCTTGTGAGACCACACCACCCATGTTTGTGGTGTGGCTGTCACCGTGTACTAGAGGGAACAAAGGGCCGTGACATTTTGGCTAGAAGCTTGATAGTGAAGATGGCGAGAAGAGGTCCGAGAGAGGCCATCTCGGAGACCTATTTACACATGGGGAAGGTGAAAGCCCTATGTTTGGTTTTGGTAATTGAGACAACTAGTGGACTAATCTTTTGCTAAGTATGTGACTAAGCTTGGTTAGGTCCTGTCGGTGATATAGACCCAGGGTACCTCATTGCCCAAATAAGGGCCCATTACTACTAGGGTGGTGAAAGGTCCTAATGACTAGAAGGGGGATAAATAGCCTAATAAAATCTTCTACAAATTACTAGAGCAAGTGTTAGTAGATAATTAAGCGAAGCTTTTTGCACTAGCTCTAGTCAAAGTTGTAAGCCACCTATACCTACAATTCTAGTTAATTAATATCTCTAGGTCACATACAAGGCTATATCTCACTACTGTAGAAAACTTAACCGAGGCAAGCAAAAATGATTAACCAAGGCGGGCAAGCAAACCGTCTCTGTTGAAAGGTCATGGTTAATCGGGCCTTAACGGAGGCGGTTGGCCAACCGCCTTGGTTAATCAATTAACTGAGGCGGTTGTCATAAGCCAACAATCTCGGTTAATACATATTAACCTAGGCGGATTCCTTAACTAGCTCACCTCTGTTAATATTTTAACTGAGACGGTTGGCTAACGCCGTCCGCCTTAGTTAAACCATTAACAGAGGCGGTTTTTATTAAATGCCCGCCTCGTTAAGGGTGGGTGCGGCTGCATTTACAGTCCAGACTTAACCGAGGCGGGCACTATAATACAACTGTCTCGGTTAATCGCCTATTAACTGAGGTAGTTGCAATGGACCAAACGCCTTGGTTAATAAGTTGCTTTGGAACAAATGCCTCGGTTAATGTATTAACCGAGGCGATTGCATTAGGGCAACTGCCTCAGTTTCTTAGTTGCTTATGTTCGCCTCGGTTAAGCATTAACCGAGGTGGTTGCTGGGTCGGCTGCCCTGCCTCGAATAACCGAGGCAGGCAACCGGCCCAACCGCCACGGGGTCCAAAATGCTAACACCTCGGTTAAGTTTTTATGTAGTAGTGTCTCTAGTTCTACACTAGTTGAGCTAGCTAAACAAGTAACGCCCTGTTCGCTTGAACTTATAAGTCATGATACAGTGTTTTCTCTCGCAAGAAATCAGCCAACAGTACTTTCAGCCATGGCTTATCAGCCAAACGAACATGGCATAAGCAACTAAGAAACTAGCTACTCAACTAATTACTCTACCATGCTACAACTACACTAGGCAAGAGATAATAAAGGTAATGCACAAGTGTAGAGAGATATACTGATCGTGGCAAGAGAGATGATCAATCAATTAATGAATACCAAGTGAATACGAGGAGAATTCCAATACACAATTGACACAAGATTTTTCTCCCGATATTCACGTGCTTGTCGGCACACTAGTCCCCATTATGCTGACTGTTTACTTGGTGGTCCGTGAGCTAATTGGCACCACGCCAAGCCCTACACTAGGGTGCCAAAAGAACCTACCCACAAATGAGGATAACTTAATGACACAAGCAGTTTACTAGAGTTACCTTTCAGCTCTTCCCCGGGGAAGGCACAAGACCGCTCACAAATCACTGGGAGATAGCCACGAGCAATCACCAACTCGTGCCAATGCTCCTCCTCTGCTCCAAGCCGTCTAGGTGGCGGCAACCACCAAGAGTAACAAGAGAAATCTGCAGCGAAACACAATCACCCAGTGCCACTAGATGAAATCACTCAAGCAATGCACTTGGATGCTCTCAAATCTCACTAAGATGATGAATCAATCAAGGAAAGTCAATGAGAGTGAATGGCTAGGCTCACAAGGTTGTATGCTCAGTGAAAATGGCCAAGAGCATGAGCCCAAGCCGGCCAACTAGCTTAAATAGAGAGGCAAGCCACAAAATAGCCGTTGGCCCCTTTATGTTGCACCGAAAGCACTGACCGGACTCACCGGGTGCATTCGGTCGAGCGTGTCCGGTCCCTTCAAATGCGCCACATGGCACTAGCCATTTGAATAGAGCCATTGGCGCCTAACTGCTCCTCGCATGCTCGCTCAACTGCCACTAACCAGACCCGGCGCTAGAACGACCGAACTCGCTAGGTCACGCGTCCGATCGTGATCCAGAACGTGTTTTTCATGATCCAATGCATCCGTTTTCAATGGTGATCAGACTCACCCAGTGCCCGGTCCTCCTGCCATGTGCGTTGCCTGTCCGTGAACAGTGTTACAGGTGCATCCGGTCTAGCCCCCAAGCCCGCGTCCAGTCGAGCCTCCTTCACTGCTCTGCCCTTGCTGCGTCTAACTGGACTCACCAGCCAGCGTCCAGTCACTGCGTTGCGCCGAGTCCGGTCCAGCCACTGAGGCTGACGGGGGCCTAGGGTTGAGTACCGGACTTGCCTGGTGTGTCCAGTGTCAAAGTCCGGTCACTCCTAAAACCCTTTTCACTTCTCCTTTTCAACACCAATCTTTTCACCTTTGTTCTCAATTGCTAACCACAAAGTGTATCATCATTGTGCATGTGTGTTAGCATTTTTCAAAAACATTTTCCATGGGTTGGTTACCTCACTAGAATCTAAATGCATATGCAATGAGTTAGATGATCTAGTGGCACTTTGATAACCGCATTTCACTAAGAGTTTCTCCCCTCTTTCTAGTACAGCTATCAATCCTAAATACACTTACACCCTCTATGGTGTCTTGAGTGCCAAAAAAATCTTATTTATACCTTGGCCTTGATCTCCATAGGATTTTTGTTTTTCTCTTTCTTCTTTTCCAAGTTGGAGCTTGATTGCCGTCATCACATGTCCATCTTCATCACCATGGACTTTGTCATCTAGCTCCATTACTTGAAATGTACTAACCTTTCTTGCATAACACTTATAACAAAGGTTAGTACCTAGGTTTCATCAATTAGCCAAAACCAAACTAGGGCTTTCAGGTGGGCCGTAGCTGGCGAAGTTGTGGCCTAGTCTAACCAGGACAAATCATCAGACGTGGTGGACAGGAAACCTATTGACACCGACTTCTATAAGATATGGTAGTTATTCTGTTATGATTTCCTTGTAATCGACTAGGAAATATATCTATAAACCGATCGGGATCCATGTAACCCTACCCCCAAGAATATATAAGGAGGTTTAGGGAGTCCGCAATCGGTACCTTGCAATATTCTAGGCTATATTGCATAGGCAACTAGCAATCAGTGCCCTTTGTAAACTCGAGCATACAAGATAGATATGTTCTAAACTGACAAAGGGTACCACGTATGTGAACTATTATAAACTCGTGTCTTGTGTGATACCCATCTTATTCCCTGTGCATGTTATGTTGACTTGCATTGCCGAAGCCAAAAACCTCTAGCAGTTAGTGCACTAGGTAGGGACCTTTTGCACACAGATTTCCTCGTGTTTCAGATGGAGATCATCTTCCACTTCAATGATCTTGAGAAGATGCAGCTGGGTAGTGAGATCACCTTCGACAACCTGGACTTCATCACTGATCAACTCAAGAACCTGCATCTGTAGGAACTCAAGCCAGCTGTGCAGGAGGAGGAGCCGCCCTCCATCTGCATATTCCTTGCAGGCCTCGAGGATGCCATGTTGACCTCTATGCTCATGAGATCTTTGCCGAATTCAGCCAGAATTTTGTCCTCGACAAAGTTTGTGAGGTCCCGTTGGATCCACGCTAGATCCTGTGAACAGATCCGACACCACTACCTTGCTGCATCTTGACCGATTTCTCGATCGGCCTCAAGAACGTGGCAGCTTCTTACTGGGACATGTTCCTCCAAGCTATGAAGGTTGTCGGTGCTCGTAGTGCCCTCGACAATGCGATAAGAAATGGCAGACATTGCGACAACAATCCAGATCAATTCATCGCAACGACTAGCATCCATAGCCTTGATGATGATGCGAGTGTAGGTGCTGACCTCGTCACCGGCGTGGAACTCGCTGCATATGACATGTATGCAATTTCAAGTAACTTCACCGAAGATGACGTGGACAATATCGAATTCATCGACATCATTGATGAAGCCGAGTACAAAGAGTATATGGCAAGCTATTGCAATGACAGGATCAGAGATGGTCTCTCCCCCCCTCAGGGAGTGCTACATGGCCACTACACAAGACGTCGGGTCCTAGGATCACCATGGGGCCGACGATGATCACTTCGAGACACGTACACCTTCCGCAAGCTACAAAAATTTTGACTCACGCCTCGAGGATAGTTGGTAGGTCCATGAGTGACTCCTCGATGACATCATCACGTTGGCCATCGAAAATACCGAACTACATCTTTGGCTCAACGCAGAGCTTTGAAAGTTTGATTGAGTGTAGACTTACTTATTTAAAGGTTGCTTTATAAAGATTGCATATATAGATTTTTACTAATTATTGTTCCTACTATTGTATTTCAGGTTGCTCTTATGCTGATTAGATATAGTATTGATGTCAAGAAGACTTCATTTAGCTGTGATCATTATATAAAATTGTTGCACTCTAGATTTCAAAGATTCGATCAGGCTCCTCTTGATCGCCACTATGATAGTCCATCACCAATTCTACAATTGATATACATACTTAGTATTATTATGAGAATAATGAGTAATAACAATATTTTATTAACCTTCCCATTTATCGTAGATTTCACAGTATTTTTGATTGCAATACCGAAACTTATCAAGATCCTACTTCTTATTTAAGAATCAATAATGCTATACACATTACATCAAATCATAGATTAGTTGAAATGGATGGTACAAAATGCATCCTTTCAGCTGGCCAGAGATTTATTTTATCGCTGAATTGAATTGTGGATAGGAACCACTCTAGTGGCTATTGTATTGCCCCATCAACTCATCAAGTAAATATTGTGATTTCATTAACAACAAGTGAATATATGCTACTAATTCCAAAACAGCATCACTTGGGTGAAAAAGTGGATGGTAAACTAATAACCAAAAAACTATATCATATATTGTTGTTACTGACTATTTTGAGTGATTACTGAAAGAGGATATTCTGGACAGTGACAGATGCAATGTTAAGATATTGGGTATGCAAAATATAAATCATGTCTAACTCATTATAAACACACTGTTAACATCTACTAAATAAGACTCATGCATACTTACAAACTCTAAAATAACTATGAAGTATTTTCACATTAAATATGTGATGACTACTTTGATGACTTTTGATAACTCACTTGGTGAATTGGTACGTATGGAATGAACACTCAAATCTATATCTATTTATGGCTTTATAGTGGCAACCTTCCACATTTTTCTATATTCTTAGAATGTCTCTCATGTTTATCGATTTACTAGATATTTCTCACTATATAAAATATCTAGATCTAGAGTATCTCATGTAGAATCTCGCCCATGTTTATCTATTCCCTAGATATTTCTCATGCCAAATTATCTAGATATAGAGTATTCTATTGCTGAAGTACAATAATTATGTCTTATGCATACTCACCAATTATCTAGAAAGTTTCTAACGTGGAAGTTACCTATTCCATAAGATAATTGGAAAGGCAAATGGGTCACACCTCCTAACATTTTTTCTACTAGGAAATACCTTACCTCTTAATAAAACATTGTCTCCTATTCGCACAGGTAGGCTTCCCGGGTGCTAGAGTTCACGGTTATGACCCCGTGAGAACCGGGCATTTTGAGCTTTAGGTAGGCGTAGTGTAGGACACCCATGAACTTTGTGTAGCAAGCATGAGTAACGCATGATAGGGCCCATGAAGGCTACCACCTTGATGGTGAGTAGTTCCTTATGGAAGTTGGTCAGCTCCCCGGATGTGATGAGTAGTTGGGTGCTCCTGAGGGGCACAACGTGCAATCCCGAGATGATCCTGTTGAAGGGCACCTCGCTCGGGCAAAGACGGCTCCTCAGGATCTTTATTCAATCTAGGGTGTCGGCATAGAGGATATTCAGCCCACTGGTGCCATCCATGATCGCCCTCGAGAGACAAGGGAGACCAATAATCAAACTGACGATGACCAAGAAATGTCCTAGGATAGGCATGTGGTCAGGGTAATCATCCTGGCCAAAGGTGATCGGCACCCCAAACCGACCACCACAGGCGTGAGGGTGTTGCGGCCTCAACTCATGTGGCAGCCTTCCCCCTAGAGGGAATTGTCGTTGATGCTAGTCTCACGTCGGGGAACGACCTCGGGGGCACCTGAGTGGAAGGCGTTGTGTTGCTTACCTTGGCCTATGGGTTGCTCTAGTCTGACGTTGAACATTGTCACGACATTCTGGATCCTATAAAGAAGATACGAAAAGGTGTTTTGCAAATGGTGGGCAGGCGGGAGACCCTCTCCTATGACAATCTAATGGTGGACATTCGCTAGTGTGTAGAACATCCGGTGGTGCTCCAAACATGGAGGGGTTCAGGCCTAGACTGAGGTGGATCTGATGGGACTGAACCTCTAGGTTGGTGAGCCGAAGGTCTGCCGGGGAGACGACGTCGGGGACTCGCTGTCCTCCGATGAAGTTTCCCCGAAGAGATGGAGCTCACAAATGTGGTCAGCGACGTAGGCCAGACTCCTAAAGCGGAGAGCCCGGCCAGGGGCGAAGGCACTACCGGTGGTGATGATGTCGTAGGAGAAGCGCACGTCACCTTCAGGGGCGATGGCTCCGTGTCTGGCTCCAGCGGTGAGGTTGGTGGCTCGGGCCACCGAACGGTGCGATCACACATGATGTGGCTCCCTACTTGGCACGCCAGTTGTCGTGGGTTTGTAACCATGACAAGCATCATGTTGTTCGATGAGGGTCGATGTGTGGAGCTCTGGTTGTTTAAGCACTCTAAACACTCAGGGGGACACAAGAGATTTATCCTAGTTCAGACCTCTGAGAATTACGTCTAGCAGTTCGGTGTTCTTTGTGTTAGGAAAGCTCAAATGAGAGTTCTTACAATGGAGGAATCAAGAGAGAGAGACGTGTAGGGGGTAGCGCTATGCTGATCTAGGGTTTGGTTGGAGTCTAGCCCTGTTCTACGTTCTAGTGGTCCGATAAGGTCGAATACAGTCCCATCCCCTTCTACGGGAGACCATGCGTCCCCTCATATACTGAGGAGAGCATGGTACAGAGTGATGGTTCTCAACCCAGGGCTTCTCGCCTTGGGCTTCGATCTTCCTCTTCCTGGTGCTACTGGTCCTCCTTTGTTGTGTAGTTGGGGGCCACCAAAACTGCAACCACTCCCTGATGACTTTGCTGTAGTCCGGAGCTGACTGCCATGTACTATCTGCCACAGCGGTGCCTTCCTTGGTGTCGCGAGGTCGGAACCGTGACAAGCATTGTTGTTTGAGGTGGTGTGAGAGTACGTGTCTCCGGTGGCTCGGGTGGACTCAAGAACACAAGAATCACAGAGGGGACGCAACGATTTATCCTGGTTTGGGCCGATTGATGCCCTGCGTCCAGCAGCTGATGATCCTTATACTTAAGAGCACCCAAAATCAGAGGGTTACAACAGAGTGTACAGGAGAAAGAGAGAGATTCGGTAGGGGGTTAGCTCGGTGCTAATCCTGACGTTGCCTCGCTGTCGGTGGAGCCTTTCCCTCGTCAAAGAGGAGGAAGACGATGGGTGCGGTGGAGGAGCTCTCGGTGCCCCTCTCTGGGTTGCTCTGCTCTCGGTGCCGAGCAGGAGCGGATCGGTGAGGAACAGAATGATCTGTCTTAGATCATCCTCCCCCTCTAGGATCCGACCTATCCCTTATATACCGAGATAGGTCAAGTACATGGTGGTTTGGGGACTGAGCCTATGGTCTACATGCGCCGGAGTCCAGGAGGGTCTTGCAGCGGCGCTCTATGGACCGTGGCGATGTCGTGGAGCCAAAGAAGCTCTGGACATCTGTAAGTGCATTCGCCCCTGATGTGGGTTTTGGATAATTAATAACAATCAAATTAGGGACTAACAAGTTTATTCAAGATGTATTCGTAGGTGTTAGTCCATTGAAAGAATAAACAATGACATTTGGTGATATGAGCGCCCCTAAACTTTCTATGGATGAAAGGCGCTTCGACTCAATCGGTTTACAATTTTATTTTAAAATTGAGTCATAGGAAACGTCGTACTATAAAGAGGGATGCAAAATAGACTAGCTAGATATGGTTAGAAGTGCTCTTGCCGATTATATTTATGCGCTTGAGAGACACACTACACTCACACGCACTTAGAAAATATATATAGTGTTTTCTGCGTGCACTGGTAGTACCAGTGGCTCTCCACCGGTAGTACCGGTCTGCTCGGCTGCGCGCGTAAGGTTGCGCAAAGTTGTGCAAAAGTGAACTACCGGTAGTACCGGAGTTCCAGCGGTAGTACCGGTGGAAACCCGGTAGTACCGATAAGTCATTTTTGCGCACGACTTTGTTGCGGCTTCAACGGTCAGATTTGGAGGACCGGTAGTACCGATAAAACATCACCGGTAGTACCGGTAGTCGTTCAGAACTTCAGAGTATATATTCTTCTCTCCTCCACTTGTAACCATTACCCACGCCATTCTACTGATTCCCCATCTGAGAAAAGAGCTCCCAAGCATTGACTCACCCACTCTCTCTCCCTCTTTGCTCCTAGCCTTCAATCCTTGCAAGATTAGAGCTAGAGACGTGAGATTTGAGAGTGGGAGGCTTCGATCTATGACTTGAGCACTTCGATCCATCGTCTTGCCGGTTTGTTTTGCATTTGTTACTCTTGGGTTCTTAGAACCCTAACCGGCCAGGCGTTCTTTGTGGTTGCCCATGTTGAACCATTTGTGAGGGTATCCCGAAGTGTTTGTAATCACCCTCTCTCTTAATGGAAATCTCAAGCTAGCCTTCGTGGTTGCTTGAGGGAGGAGACCTTCGTGGTCGGACCTTAGTGGTTACCTCAACAACGAGGACGTAGGAATTCCTGTGTGGGGATTGCCGAACCTCGGGATAAATGTTGTGTCTTGCGTGCTTGTTGCTGTGGTGGTAGCTTCGACTACCCTTGCTCTTGTGTTTGCTTGTGTTCTTCCTCCCTATCCCCTATTCTTAGGTCGGAAGGCCCGATCTACAACTTGGGAAGGAGCCAAGCTCTGGGAACCTCAGCATCACCTTCAGCACCATCAAGGAGTGTGGGGTAACACTTGAATCCGAAATCAAAACTCAATTTACTCTGATCTCGTAGCCTCTGTAGGGCACCGGTAGTACCGGCTTGTCTGCACCGGTAGTACCGGTCCTCACAGACCGGTAGTACCGCTCCAGACATACCGGAAGTACCAGTTGGTATTTAACTCCTGCAGTTGAGTTTTGAGTTTCAGGTTTTTAAATAGGCCTATTCACCCCCTCTAGGCCAATTAGATCCTTTCAGCATCATCCGACTGCTCTGTCCTAACACACTGAGTGTCAGGCTGTGCCGGCTTGGACCGGCCTCCCCCAGGTGCACCTTCTGGAGACTTTTTCGTGGCGAAGGAGGCCGGCTCGAGGGGCTAACGCGTGGGCTCAGGAGCCCCCAAGCCCCTAGAGGCCGCGGAGGAACTTGGCTTCTCGTGTCATGCCCCGTGCGTGACCTGTAGGGGGAATGGTTGGCAGAGCCGCACCCAAGGGGCAGCGCCAGGGAGTCCCCGAGCCTTGGTGGCTTGGGGCGTGTCTTCTTGTGCCCGGGCCTTGGCTAGCACCTAAGGCCAGGAAGAGGCCAAGGATCGGGTCCAGGTCTCCATCGATCGAGAGCCCCGGGCTTGGGCGAGCCCCCGAGCGTTGAGCAGAGGCGACAGGCTTGCTCGGGCTCGGCCCGATCCCTTGACCTGAGGGTGCGCGCGAGCGTACCCGATGGGTACAGCCCCCGATCCCCCGGGCGATCCTGGGGGGATCGGACGGGGGGTCTCTCGGTCAGGAACCCTTGATCCCGAGGCTTAACATACCCATATGTTAGGATCTCGTCACCTCAGTGTGCCTTCTCCTAGCTTCCTTTGCTCACCAGGCTCCTTCTACCCGAAGGGGCTGCCAAGCAGGCTGGGAGCCCCCACTTTGTGGATTTCGGAGACGACTTGTCCTAACGCGTCACGTCCCGGGCGTGACCCTACCAAGGGAGTGATCGACATGCCTCACGGCTGTGGAACGAGACACCGTACCGTGCTTTTGCGCTTGTCAACCTCTGAGAGGTTCCGGAGCTGGCTTCTGTCTTGGCCCCAGATGAGTGTTCAGCTCGAGCCAAGGTTGGGACGGCTACGGGAGCCGCTGCTTGGCCGAGACTCCCTTCCAGTTGGGAATCCCCATGTTGTGGCCGAGCCCCGAGCGAGGGTGTCCTGAGTGGGGGCTCGGTCCTCCTTGGCTAGCCCTTCTAGTATTGAAAACTTCCTTAGGAGAGGGCCGTCTGTGGGTTGTCGAGCCATCCCTTTTTCTGCCAGAGGGTGCACGCGAGCGCACCCGATGGGTGTAGCCCTTGAGCCCCTGGCTAAGTCGGACAGTTAGCCGGACCGTCGCGTCCTTGATCCGGGGATTTAACATACCCCTATGTTAGACTCTTGTCACATACATAACTTCTCTGAGTACAAGTGGAACCAAGTAAAATTATAACAAAAACATTGCTTTTTGTGTTGTCTTTATGCTCAACTTGTTGGTATGTTGATGTTTAGAATTATTAAGGTATAGGGACCATCAACAATGTGCTAATCTCCTGAAGAACCCTTCCGTGCGCATCAAATTGCTGCACAGAATGACAAAACACAAGGACAACCAAAAACACAACTCACCATCTTGTTTGCTATTGTTCCATATATGAAGTGGTTGCTTGTATGGATGAGTTGGCATTAAAGGCATATGCTTGTCCTTTGATACATTTATGTTGAGATGGACTTTGGTGTCCTAGTGAACTAATTGATGCAAGTATATTGTTTTTGGAAGTTTGAACAGCTTGTGGTTTGATGGATTTAAGTTTAGGTGATGTTTTTCATTCATGCGCACAAGGTATTCAGTGATATACTTGTGACAAGTCAGCTTGCTGAATTTTACGCTGCCCCTCTGTTATCACAGGGACGAATGCAGCACAGCAGTAGAATTTGAGCAAAACAAGAATATGCTGCTTGGTTAATAAATTTCTGCCTTTTGGATAGAGAAAGATCTGAGAGTATACACTCAAGTATCATGCACCGAACAACACAAATAATTAGTGAGATTACTGATGACTTACAAAATTCGTTGAGATACATTTTGTAAGAGGAAACTGTGACTCATACTTTGGTTTCAGAAAAATAGGTCGATGAAACAGCCAAACCAGCTGAATCAAAAGTTCGGACAAGCCGCTGCCTCTTTCCAGGTGATTCCATCCAACAAAACTCCAAATGAAAAGAATCTAATTGGGCAACAGATTTGCTTATGTCTGACGGATATCCCATGTACATCCCACCAGGTAGCAATGTTATTTCATATCCTCCATCAAACTGAAGCAAGTCGTCATTTGCTGATCCTGTCCAGTTGACCGTTGTTGTTGTGCCAGTTCCGAATTTAGTTGATAAAGTATCCTACGAACAGAAATACCAAAATTCTTGTTTACACTATTTTGAAGAAAATATACTACTGTAAATGGGCATTTTTTTTCTTTAAACATGTTCTGATGCAGAGCCAAAGGGTAGGCGGCAAAAGCTTTGTTCAAAAATTTTTGGTAATTCTTGTAAAGTAGAAGTTTGACTAAGATAAAGCAAAAGTACAATCATTTTATGCACGCATGAATGGAGGAACAGCTGATTGGGTCCACCGTGCCAAAATATTAGTCAGAATTTTACGATTCAAACAGTGGGATTTTACGATTCAAACAGTGAGATTATTTTTCAAATTGCAACAAGAAGCTCTGAAACATACCTGAATTAATTGGCCATTACTGTCCATTTTGAGAACAACAGCTGTATCTGCCTCAGCAAGTGTTGCTCCATACACCCCACTCCGCTTAGTCACAGAATGCCCCTCCCATCTTCCAAGTAGTGCATTTATCCTATCACTGTTGCCACTCTAAAAGAATGAAAGGTTGGGGCTAATTCAGCAAGATCCTGTCATAAGATAATTATACATGGAGGTTTCAGTGTCCCAATGACTGAACTCACCTTGGTACCAACTGAGTAGTGTTTAAGTGACTGTGGCACTATAGATCCCTGCCTCTTCTCATGAAAAACAAGTAGTGTGTCAAGCACTCCTTTTGGATCCATTATGTGGAAAGCCCTCATTCGACCATTGCCTTCAAGGGAGTAAAGACAATTTTCACATACAATAGATGGCTTACGAGAAGGTATCTTCAAGTTTCTGTTGAAGAAAAAATAGCTATGTTACACCTCATATAAGAGTTTCACTGGGCAATATGCAACTAAATTCTTAGCTATCACTTGGGGGATTCTTCACCAGTATCATCTTCTCCAAGCACACCAACCCGAAGGACAATCTCCAGCATTCCAGCAGTCTGGTACCTCAGAGCAAATGCCTTTTTTTTCAGGAAAGAACCCTATCTGTACACTAAACAATATGTCATGGGCATCATAGGGCGCGGTCACCATGCAGTCCGCACCAGCAGGAAAGGAAAGCAACAATCGGTGCCAAGGCTAGGAGGAAAGATAGGATTAGTTGCTATCCAAGGCTAGGAGGAAAGATAGGATTAGTTGCTATTGTTAGTCCTTAATTCTAGGAGCCGATTGGCTCTAGTCATGCCGGCCAATGGCTATATATAGTCCCTGTACTCGGCAGTTGGAATCAAGCAATACATCAGTAATCTAATATCTCTCTCTCTTCCCCCAATGACTCTCAAGCGCCTAGGGCTGCTACCCTAGAACCAAGCCTGCGGCAGAGGGGTATAACCTCGCCGGAGATGACAGCTATCCCCATGGACCCAAGGTCCATGACATCTGGTATCAGAGATCCAGGTACGATCACCATATCCGCCTCCTGGTCATCATCGCCCGTCCGCCCTCCCTCACCAGCCGCCGCCATGCCCACCAACCTGATGCCCCCCCTTCCTGCGCCAACACCAGCCACAGCCGTGCCACGCATCCCTCCACCGCCGCCTCCGCATCACCATTCCCCACCGCGCCACCATCAGCCGCCGCGCCACCATCCCCCACCGCCCTCTCCAACAACAGCCGGATCACTTCTAGGGAACACCACAACGATCGTCCGTCGCGATTCCAGAAGCGGGATTTTCCGCGTTACGACGGTAAATCCGACCCCCACAACTTCATCAACTGCTGCGAATCGTACTTCCGTCGGGAGCGCATCATGGCGGAAGAAAAGGTGTGGATAGCTTCCTGTCATCTGGAAGATGGAGCGCGTACGTGGTTCCTCCAGGTCCAGGATGAGGAAACCCCAGCGTGGCGTCGCTTCACCGAGCTGCTGCGCCTGCGCTTCGGATCACCTCCTGCTGCGACCATAGGCCATGCGGATGGGATGCGCCATCTCCAAGAGAACATGGATCGCATCGCTGAGATGCTCAACCGCTGCCGTGCTCACCTGGAGAAGTTCGAGCATGAACGCCTTGCTGCAGTACGCATACAAGCGGCAGCGCGTGGATTCATGGTGCGGCACACCACCCGGAAGCTGCGTGAACACCTGGCTGCGGTGCGGCTTCAGGCGGCAGCGCGAGGGTTCCTGGCAAGCCGCCGGGTGCAGTCCCTTTGTGGGGAGCGGCACCTGGCTGTGGTCTCCAGGGCCATCCCATGGCCGTCATCGCAGGAGCAGGCCGCGGTGCGCCTGCAAGCCGCAGGGCGCGGCTTCCTTGTTAGGCGGGCGGTGCGGAAGCTGCGCTTGCTGATCTGCTCATCGCTGCACCAACTCGCAGCCTGCGCGCCCAACAACCAGGTCTCGTCTATATTTTTTGCACCCCCTGCAGAAGTCGAGATCTGGGTATGCAGCCCCCCTGCACGGCCAAAGAGGGTCGTCTCCTTCATTCGGGCACCTGCCTGGGTGCTGGATAGACCCAACATAAGAACGGGCTGGTTCCTCCTTCACCTTTCCTCCAACATGAAGTCCGCAGTTCAGCTCTTTCCTTGGGATCCAGGCGGACAGGAGGACATAGCTGCAGTTCAAATTTATATTTTAGTTCTACAATTATTTCGTATTTTTGTCTTAAATAATAAAGGTAAGCCGAGATGTAAAAGGCTTAACCTTACGTCGTGTCAGGTAAGTCTATGGCAGCTCGAGGACGAGCTGGTCTTCAAGGGAGGGGGAGATGTCATGGGCATCATAGGGCGCGGTCACCATGCAGTCTGCACCAGCAGGAAAGGAAAGCAACAATCGGTGCCAAGGCTAGGAGGAAAGATAGGATTAGTTGCTATCCAAGGTTAGGAGGAAAGATAGGATTAGTTGCTATTGTTAGTCCTTAATTCTAGGAGCCGATTGGCTCTAGTCATGCCGGCCAATGGCTATATATAGTCCCTGTACTCGGCAGTTGGAATCAAGCAATACATCAGTAATCTAATATCTCTCTCTTCCCCCAATGACTCTCAAGCGCCTAGGGCTGCTACCCTAGAACCAAGCCTGCGGCAGAGGGGTATAACCTCGCCGGAGATGACAGTTATCCCCATGGACCCAAGGTCCATGACACAATACCACTCATTAACTAAGCCAGATGTAGAGTTTACAACTATGAGAAAGATGGGATCAAGGGAAAAGTACAAATTTCAGTGCACCTGCTGATATTTGTCCACAGTGAACATGTTCGTCTCTTTGATTTTGTACTCCACCCATTCAGGTTCAGAATCCTCTTCGTCCACAATTGATATTGCAGAGGATGCTTGCTTAATGTACAACCTAAAATCTCAATATGTAAACACAATGATTCAGGCAAATGCAACAAGCAAAAGCATCATGATTGATTTATTGTCACAGACCTGGCACAAACTAGACATATACACATAAGAGCTGATTGAAAAATAGTATGACAACCGAAAACATTCCCAATTTAACATGGATAATGATGATTGTTATCATTATTCACTGGCACCCTGGGAAGGAATATTACGATTGCAGGAGGCTGATGAGGTTGTCCTCCCCGTATGAGCTCACGGACAGCCGCGTGCTAATCTCCTGAAGAACCCTCCCGTGCGCGTCGAATTGCTACACAGAACACAAGCACAGGCGCGCACAACACTCAGTCAAATCACGAATCAGGAAACTGCAGAAAGGCTCGAAGATTAGAGGCAACTGGCAAAGAGGGCGGAGCGTACGTAGAACGAGCCATCCCACTTCCCGACGTTGAGGTCGAAGAAACGATGCAAGTTGTCGATGCTCATGGAATCGTCCTCGTCCACCTCTGGTGGCCCTGCGACGGCCGCGCGGGCGGTGCACAGCCGGCCGCGCCGGAACGCGGCGAGGCGTGCAGTGGGGAGAAGCCGGCTGCGGTGGCTCCTAGGCTGCGGGACGGCGGGGGCAGCGACGCGGAGGCCCACGAGCGCTTCCGCCATGGCGAGTGGAGTGGGAGAGGGAAGCGGGATAGATGTCCCGGGTCTTATCGGGCTATCGGCGACGGCTCAAGACGACGTCATTTCGCTCCCGTAGTAGGAAAACATGTTACGTTTTGTGAAATTCAAAACATAAGCAAAAAAGTATCTTCGGGGAAAAGATGTGATCATGTGAATTCATTATTTCGTTTTATTTTGTTGATTTTGATTCTACCGACAGGTCAATTAATTTTTTCTTTATCTATACCAACGTCTCTCTATTTTAAAAATTTGAGAAACGCATACCGGTATGTGCCTTTGCCTGGAAATCAAACCTCTGCCTCATGTGAACTTCTTGTTGACCGAGACGCCCCGTTCGTTTGAGCTTATTAGCCAGAATCAATCAATTATTTAATAGTATTTTTCTTTTACAACGAATCAGCATCAGCAATAGCCGTAGAAACCATCAGCTGAACAGGGTATTGTCTAGCAAGAAAATCAAGTACACCCTACAGAGCGAAGCGGTCCTTTTAATATGTTTTTTCTTTTTTTTAACTTCTCAAACCACCTTTTATATCCAACGTTTGTCGTATGTGATCTAGTTTACGATTCATGCTCATACAAGTCAGAACAACTCATATGTCCAGCAATATTATTTCCAATATTGAATTCTATACAACACACAAAGCACGTTTGTTTTTTTGAATTTCTCACGATTTGATCTGACTTAATGAAGCTCTCTTAAAGTTTGAAGTAATCATTTATTCCGGTTCATGTCGTGAAGCTTTGCAAGGATAGAATGTTTTCCTTTTCTGGTTGAGCAATCTCCAATCACCTTGACCAAAGTAGGATAGACCATTGGGCAGACCAGTTATAGAGAATTGTTTTAAAAGAAAAGAAGATAAATAGTAAATTTGTCCATATTAAAGGACGAAATATCTTCTCTACACAAAAGTAATACGGAAACGAGCAACTTCCTACTATACGAGTGTTCAAACTCTGTACTTCAGTGGTTGGGTACAAATTGCATACCACCACGCTATTATGCCCTTCAGTAATAGGCTAATAGCTCAAAACACTTTTTTATTTAACTTGAACTTATTGTATTGGCGGTTTTATTGTTTCACAAGACAATCAAACCATGAACATATGGTGTTGTATACTATGAAAAATAAGCCAGCAACTCTGTCAAAAAATAAAATAAGCCAGCAAAGGTTAGGAAAAAACACATTTTGAGTTGGACAGAGAACATTTACATATGAGCTCCTCTCGGCCATATGACCAAATATATACAAAAAATTATTAATATTTATAATGCATAATAAGTATGATTAGATGAATATTTTTCATAATAAACATATTAGATGAATATATTTTCATAATAAACATATTTGGAGACATAAATATTACTAATATTTTATATAAATCTAGTCAAACTCAATAAAGTTTGACCCACACAAAGCGACACTTTTTTTTTAGAACAGATGGAGTGTAACACATATGAAATGACTAAAAGTCAGTACCATGTCTTGTATATGCAGAGACTATAACAGACATAGGGAGAATAATATTTAAATATACCTTTATATTATCTACTATAATATTATAATATTGAGTGTTTCCAGCAACTATATCCATACCGAAGAGGCAAAGAATCAGCCCATAGAGAGCACTTGGTCTTTATGAGGATCAAGGAGAAGCTACACCACCATTGCGCAGGTGCTCCAACGAGGAATAGTGAGGGGTGTGCACTCTCCGATACATCGGAAAAACATCACCATGTTCCTTTCACTCTTTTTACATTATGCATTTACATTTGTGAAATTACTTTGATGTCTTTATGTTCTTACAATTGTCATTCGGTGTAGTATTGGAACTAGGTCGCAAAACTCTTGTGCATAAGCCAGAAATATTTTTAGGCAGAAGGAGTGAAATGGGCTAAATGATAGGTTTTAATTTTATGAGAATTTTAGATTAGCCCAATTCAACCTCTTTGACATCTTGATCTTTCAATCCAGTATATCTACCACGTCTTGTTGAGAATAGTGTGGGATCATTTCCCTTTCATTATGAGTTTTCCATGGACTGCAATTTCTTCATAGCAAAAGTTATGTTGTCCTTCGGAGTCATGGACTTCTGATCTTCAAATTCCCAAAAGAACACTTTATCATTCGTACTGCAACACAGTAGATTAGGTTGTTTTTATATTTATAACATGGCTTGTTTTGAACCAAATGAATTTGCATAAGAGTTTCACCCTGCTGATACTATTCTTGAGTAGCTAATTGCACTTATCCTGCCGAGATGACATTCAATCCTGCAATGAATAGATATAGATATAAATGTTAACGTAACTCCAACATAGAAAATGTTAAGAAACATTCATAGGTTTCTTCTAATACATGTTATTTGAGTTTTGTAATATCTGTTCTCAAGAGCATTTCAATTCCTATCTTTAATGACTTCTAATAACTTAAATAAATTATCTAATGTGCTATATATTAAGGATTTGAATTGGTTATCATAAATTATTACTTGAAATGCCATGGACGGCAGCAACTACCTCACTTGGGCCATTGACGTCAAGATAAAACTCGACGACATGTATCTCAATCATACCATTGCCCAGCCTTAAGCTGGCAAGGATGAGCGCACAAAATCTGATAAAGCAAAGGCGTTGCACTTTCTGCAACACCATTTACACCTAGACCTGAAGTCTGAGTATATGACCGAGGACGATCAACCGGTTCTATGGCAGTCCTTGAAGGACTGCTTCAACTAGTAGTAGTCAATTGTGATCTCTAGAGCACGGCAAGACTAGATCGCCTTACGCTTCCAAGATGTAAGTCTGTGGCAGCATATAACTTTGCTTTACACATGATTGTGTCGAGACTGCGTCCATGAGGCCAGAAGATCACTGACGCTGATATGATTGAGAAAACTCTTTCTACCCTCCATCCCAGCCACATAGTACTGCAACAGCAATACATGAACTAAAAGTACTCCAAGTATTCTGAGCTGATAATAGTACTATTAGCTATAGAGCAACATAATTTTTTTTCTCATGAATGATCATTTTGCCTAGCCTATTAGTTCTGTGGCTGTGCCCAAAGCACATGCCAATGTTGCTACTCGCAAGTGCAAAAGAGGCAGCGAAAAGGAAAAATGGAAGGAGAAACGAGGTGCCATCTTTAAAGGCAATGGAAAGGGAAAGCCTAGGGGTAAACGTGAACCCAAGTGAAACATCTAAGCAACAAAATTGCTGCTGTAGATGTGAAGGCACGGGGCATTGGTCCCGCAATTGTAGTGCCCCGAAACACCTAGTTGACCTCTACCAAAGTCCTTCCAGAAGTAAGGACAAGGAGAGTCAACAAAAGTCCCACTACACCACTAAGCCTGAAGCTCAGGAAAGCGACGACATGCTTGTCGATGCGAAGGGCAATGGTGAAGACGTCCAAATGAATGAAAGAGAGGACGTCTTGATGATGACTTTAATATATTTAGGGACATGCAGTAATTCCTAAGATATCATGTTAGTCATAATGCAATGTCCACGTGTACCAGTAGAGTTTGTCCATACATGCTCCTTAAGAGCATTTGTAACATGCTGATGGCAAGGCATCTCCTGAAGAGCATTTATTGCCCTGAAGTTATGAATGTTTGTTTTTCCTTTCATAATACATGCGAAATCCCAGAATTCTCATATGTCAAGGGAGCCCAAATGGCTGAAGCGAAGACCTGTCCTACAGACAGTAGCACCACTAATACAATATTAAGGAAAACTAGATATTTCCAAAATTTGATTAAGAAAAATGGAAATACTGCAAATTGCGCACAGTTCTTCGACTAATGTCATCTCCTGGTTCCTCAATTGGGATTTTCTTGCTTCATATATTTGTTTCAAAAAAGAAGGAAAAACACAAGGGATTAGGAAGTATCAGTGAAAGGATATAAAAGAGGCGAAGGACAGGCCTCACAAGGGCCGCACAGGTCTCCCAAGCCGCTCCTCGCCACCGCCGTCGCCGCTCTGCCTAGGGCCCCTCTCCTTCTTCCTCTCCGGCACATTTGCCAGGATAAGAAGGAGAGGGGACCCATCTTTTAATTTCTCGTAGTTTTTTTTTCTAGATGCTTAGGGTTTAGTCCAAATAAATCTTCTAGCGAAATCACATGATTTTCGGTCAAGATCATGTTTCATGTGATGATTTTGATGATTGCGACGATAAGATCGCTGTTGTAGGCGTCAATTTCATCGGCAGGCTACCAAGTTGTGGCCATTAGTTGGTCATGGAGAGGAAATCAAGGTTTGAAGGTGTGAATTGTAACACCTCGGGTGTTATGGTTGCTAATTAATCTGCCATGTCATCATATTACATCGCAAAGCATCCATGATTAGGTCAACCCTGTTATGCATTAACTAAAATGAGTTTACTTTTCTAGGTTGGATGTGCTTCTCAGTGGTGTGACTCGAATCGAAAACCCTAATTTTGAATGGCACCGCAAATACTTAGTCCATGCCCTGCGTAATTTGAGGTGTGTGACTGTGTTACACACTAGTGTCAAGTGTAAGGTATGAACTTAAGTTTAATACGTAAAATGAAGCTCCAAGTTTGAGTTTGAATTGGAATCTAAAAACTTGTCACGAGTTTTCCGATTCGAATTTGAATTCAAATTTGGGGAAATGTTAAAAGAATTTCAAAAGCTAAATTGATCAACCAAGAGTGGCATTTGGTCAACCATGTCATGCTTGTCTAAATGATGCCCTTGGATGATGGTTTGATCATTAAATAATCACCAATTAAGGTAGCAACAAATTTCAATTGAAAATTCCTTTGAAAACCCTAAAATCCAAAGCCTTGGTTTTACCCCTTTTTAAATAATTCAAAATCTAAGCAAAATTTGGGAAAAAGTTTAAAACCAAGTTTGTAGAAATTATCAAGGGCTACAACTTTGGTGTTTTGAGTTTTCAAAGTTTTAGTGTAAAATGTAGAGCAATTTTGAAAAGAAGCAAATTTCAAATTTGACCCCTTTTTATCCCCAAACTCAAATTTCAAAATGGAGACAGAATTTGAAAATTGTTTGAATAGCAAAGTTGTAGGTCTTGGCTAGATGTACAACTTTGGTGTTTGGAGTTTTTGAAGTTCCAATATAAAATTCAAAGTAATTTCTAAATTACCAAATTTCCAGAAAGTGTCCCCTTTTGAATTTAAACTCAAATTTCAAAATCCAGTTCGAATTTGGAAAAGTGTTCAATACAAAACTTGTAGAGCTTGAAATTCTGAAGATTTTATATCTTGAGAATTTTTCAAGTTGTTACATGAATTTGAGAGTAATTTGAGAAAACAGTTTGAATTTGAAAGATTGGGGGGCTACAGTAGCACGACCAATGGCGGTCGGCCACCGGCCGATATGGCGCCGACGCGCCACCGTGGCCATCCAGGCCCTTCCCGCGCGCCCAAGATCGCCAGTGCGACGTCGCGCGTCTTCTAGGGCTGTTGCTGAGACCCTTGCCTATATATAACCGAGATCACCGTGGAGCATTTCTTTCTTCTCTGTTTCGCCACCGCCGCCTAGCTCCGCCGCTCGCCGCTGACGCCGTTGAGCCGCCACCAGCCACGCAAACCGCACCGTCACGTTCGCCTCGCCCTCGCGCACCTCGTGGTCCAACTGTTCAAGCCTTTTTCTCGCCCAAATCGCCGCACCACCATTTCCCGTGCCCAACTCCGACAACCGAGCTGCCCTCACGTGGCCAGCACCCTCCACCGCCTCCCAGCGCCTTCTTGTGGCTTCACTGCGACCGCTGTAAGCTCATGTTGCTCCCCGTGCCTTCGTTGTAGATGCTACCGTAGTGGATCGCCGGGACGCCGGTCACCGTGACCGCCGGTCCGCCATGGCCGTCGGGAAGGTCTTCCCAGAGTTGTAGCGTAGCCATTAGGTGTTGAAATGGGTTCGCGGTGAAGTGTAGATGGTGCTGAGCAGCTTGGTTGGGCGACGATGCTGTAATCGCCGGTCGGCCACCGTGCGGGCATGGCCGGGTCGCGGGAGAGGAGAGCGCGAAAGAAGGTGATGACAGGTGGGGACGAGTTGTCAGCGAGAGAGAGAGAGGGAGCGCGGGCGCGGACGTGGCTGGGCTGGTCTGCTGGGCCGCGCGGGCGAGTGCGGACGCGAGCGCGCGAGCAGGCCGCGTGGTTGGGCCGAGCCGAAGAGAGAAGGAGGAGGCGGCCCGAGAAGAAAGTTTTTGTTTTTCTTTTTCAAAAATGTAAATAGTGTTGGTATTTGTTTATTTCATTAAAAATTCTATGGAGCTCCAAAAAATAATGAAAATTTTTGTGTAAGCTTTTCAAGATATAAACTACTTAGGAAAAATATTAAATGCTAAATGTGATTACTTTTTGCAAGTGATTTAATTAGTTCAATTAAATATTAAATGCAACTTCCATGAATTTTAGAAATTAAAATATTAATCCAAAAATCATGAAATTTATTTTTACACTGTTTTAGGCCATGATTAATCCATAGAAAAAGTTTAAGCTTATTTAGATGAAGTTTGATCTAATATTAATTATGCCCTAATTAATTAAATGTTTAAATAATATTAAACGGTTAACTTTAAGTGTTGTGTGCCCTTTTGATTGAGTGATGACCTTGGGTCACTAATTCTTGATGATCCTTGGCACCTTAATTTCATGATTGAGCTCGTTAGTAACATGTTTGGTAAGGAACGCTAGTATCGCTTAAGTTATCGCTATTAGTTAGTAGGTTTTACTGTTTTGCGACTGTACCGCGAAGGAAAGTTGTACTCAAGTCGTAAACTGTGGCATATCATCATCAAGCATCATGTTTATCACCGCATCATGTTGAGACATGTTATATGCTCGTGTAGTTCCCGCTTTCGAAGAAGTTGAAGTTGACGAGCAAGTCTCCGGAGAAGAGTTGTCGTCGGTGGGTTCCGGACCGAAAGTCGGAGTCTTTGAGCCTGAGTCAGTCATCGTGTCAGAGCAAGGCAAGCTCTGGTGCATTTAAACTCTACCTTGAGTTTTACAAATAATTATTATTTATACTATGGTTTACTGCATTAAGTACTTAGGAGTTGAGTGATAACCTAATTGCTGCATTGTCATCCTTGATTATTGCGATACCACCCTTGATACCTGTTTTACTGAAAATGCGTAGTATGCTTCGCTATGCTTATGAGTTAAGCTTTTTAAATGAATGTTTACATGACCATGATGGCATACTTAATGAATATTGGAATATGAGACTGAACTTGTAAGATCGGGCGGGTGGTTTGGCCACTGCTAACTTGTATTGGGAAATGAGTCTCAATGCAGTGTTTCCGCCTTATCAGTTAAGGACCGTACGTTGTTGGCCCTCGCGTCATGGAGTTTTTATTAGTACTAGCCATGTACCCATGTCGGGTAAGCCTTACTTTGACTATTCTATTACGAGAATGTCTAACCTCGCACTGGGAGTGGAGAGATGACGAGAGTAGCGTGTACCCTCAGGGTTAGAATTGGGCCAGGTTCGAGGAGTACTGTGCTCTCGGGTGGCGATGGACACGTTCTGGTTTTGGGTTACTCGGGTAAGAGTTGATATATGCAAGATTCGGTTCTACATATGTCGTGTGGTTAGGAATCCCCAGTTGGGTAAATGAAGCGGTTCGAATCGTCGTTGCTCCACGAGAAAGGAGTCTTGGCCTTGCACCAATATCGTAGTTAAGAACTGGAATTGAAAGAGAATGAGAAAGGTCTTGATGAGAATTACTTTGATCTAGATTAGGATCACTTAGAATTGGTTAATGAACCATTAATGGTAAAAGTAAAATATTGAAGGTAAGGACTTACTTTAGTAAGCTTTTCTGCAAAAAGAAACGTTGATTCTTGAATACCCATACCTTGATTCCCTAAAGCTAGCATGCCCTTGGAGTCTTTTTCTTAGTCGGGTAAGTCTTGTTGAGTACTCTCGTACTCAGGGTTTGTTAAACCCCTTGTTGCAGGTGCGGTTCATGAACAAGTCTGCTTTGAGCCTTGTTGCATGACCGTTGTGGCTGAAGAAAGTGACGACGAGTAGACTGTGTGGCCTCTGGGCAAGGCATCTCGTTTGTGTGATTGTAATAAAGTTACTACTGATACTTTCCTACTACCGGTTCGTAATAATGCTACATAAGGTTTGAAGTTTGGAAACTGTGGTTTGTAAACTTAAGTTATTGTAAGACTTCCGCTACTTTACTCTGATGGTATTTTGAATAAACTGTTGTAATATTGCAATACTCCTGTGATTGGATCCTGTTCGGAGGAAAGCAGGCCTTTTAAGTTATGAGGAACATAAGTATGGCTGTCAGAGGTCATTATAACGATGATAGGTACATGTGGGCCATCATAATTAGGAGGTTCTGTGACATGAATCTATATCCTATGCTGCCTTCGACGATGCAACTGCCAATATCCTTTCATCGATTCAGATGCGCTTCGGACTGGTTCCAAAGCATTGGATCTTGCGGCATGTCTAATGTTTGGGGGTTGGTCGTTGGATTTAGCATGAGGACAGCACTTTGGCTCTAGCGTTCGAGGATGCCATCAGGGAAGAAGATGGAAGAACTTAGATAGAATATTGTGTATTTTTTATTTCACTTTTTCATATGTAATTTGGAATGTACTATGCCAAGTTTTAATATAATCCGCCAAGGCTACGAAGCAACAATATGTTTCAAGGGGAAAAACATTACCATGAACTTTTGGAAGCCTAACATGACAAAATGGTTTTTACTTGGGTGACATGCAACACAAGAGATGTCTACGAAGTCGAGTGGTCTCACCACCCGTTGTAAGTCGAGTGCTCTCACCACCCGTTGTGTCTCATAAGGGTTATTTGACTTTGCAGCAATGGAAAAAACTCTACCTTCAGTGAAAAAATTGATATTCTACATCCTTATTCTAAGAAACATTTTGTATAACTTGTTTTCATGGACCCTATTTTATGTAAAAAAATACAGATTTAGTCACAAATAGGGATAGGATAAATATTTAAGTTTTATACCAGAAAGTCTAAACTACTAACTTTTCTATCTCAAGTTCTAATTCTTATTTATTAATTGCCTCCAAAGCCTTTATCCTCCTTATACTCTTAGAGCTCTTGAGTTACAGCCTCATGCAGCAAGTACTTTTCCACCAGGGCGCTAAGCACAAGTGCTAATTGACATCTCTGATTACATGCTAGATGCATAAAGTTACTGATACCATGTTTCTAATATGTACAACTTTTATCATGTATCTAAAACTATAGGAGTTGCTCTATATGAGAAAAGATATGCAAATCATTTGAGGATAAATTTTTGAAAGGCTATGTCTGACTTCTTGTTAATTCTTGCTTAGAAACTATGAGATAATACTTTGACAAAACACATTACTTCCTCTTATGTCATGTCAGCTTAATAAGGAAGAAACTAAAGTCGGTCCTTCAAACAGTTATGTCTCACTATGTGTATGAGGGAGAGGTGAATTCCAAGTGTGAGGTATGTCTTGTGTGTATTGTGTGTTGTAGAATGAGCGGGGTGCCCCTCTATTTGTAGGTGGAAGGTGCTTGAGGAGGTGGAGTATTCCAAAGAATATTCCCTCCCATTTATTTGTTTCCTTATTCTCAACCTCCAAACTAATGTTGAACCGTTGTATTCTTGGGATTCACCGCCTTGGATGGCTTCTGGGGGCAGTGGAGAACAAGCTCACAAAGTTTGGGCTAGATCGGGATCGGTGGAGGATCAGCTGATCCCCCCTCCCCCCCACCCCCCACAAGGCCCAAGTTCGACCAATCCTTGGAGGTGGCTTTTCTAGCATTCACTATTTGAATCATCATCTGGATGTAGTGAGGAATTGTTAATATTAAGTTTCATTAGATAAATATATTTTCACAATAAACATATTAGATGAACATATTTTCATAATAAACATATTTGGAGATACAAATGTTACTAATATTTTCTATAAATTTAGTCAAACTTAACAAAGTTTGACCTGCAAAGAATCCAAAGCTGCACTTTTTTGGAATGGAGGGAGTACAACACATATGAAATGACTAAAAGTCAGTACCGGGTCGATCTTGTATATGTAGAGACCACAACAGGCGTAGGGAGAATAGTATTTATATATACATTTATATTATATACAATAATATTATAATATTGAGTGTTTACATGTTAGAGCAACCACATCCATGCACAGTACAATATCTGATTCCTAGATGAATCAGAATGGATGGCATCATGGTACTACACAGAGTTTTATCATAAGATAGATTGTGTCCAAACAAGTTAGATCAATGCATGTCTACAATGAAGGGACCGTGACACGTAAGACGGGAGTGAATTAGGCAGCTTAAAACTAATGGCCTCTAAAACCTACTTATCAAAATCTAAGCAAGACCTATCTAAATGTACACTATGGTTCTGCCAAGTGTTGCTATCTCTAACGCAAAAGAGTTATGAAACTTAGGTTCTAATTCTATCAACTAACCTAGCAAACGAGACTAGGAAAGATAAGCACACAACTTAGGAAAACATGTAAGTGCCGAAATGTAAATGATGAGATAGAGATATGCAAACTCTAGCGATGACGATTTTTACTAAGGTATCTAGATGCCCACACTTCCCCCTCGTCCTTGTTAGAGCCCTCGCAAGAGCTAAGCTCCTGGCCGGGTAACTCTGTGGACAGCCCTCGAGCCTTCTCCACGCGATAATGGCTGCCCGATATGCCCTCTCCTGGACCACTTCTTGTTGTCTTCACTGTCAAGCTTCCAACTCAAACATCGCAGGCCTCGTTTCCTCTGATACAAGCTAGGTGGCCACACCACAAATACGGTTGGTGCGATCTTGCAATATTACAAGCCCCTAGTGTGCAACAATGGTGCACGCAAGCACCGAGTGACAAGAGGTATGTACAACTCACTAAACACTAATCCTAAGCCTAAAGCAAAGTGGCAACTTCATGGCCTAACTAGCCTAAGCACTTCTAATCACCTAATATTTTCTTAAGCACTTTGGGTGGCTAGAGCACTTGGAATAGATCCTCAACTCTTCTACCACTTCAGCACAAGTTAACACTCTTCAAATGGTCGGCCATGGGGTTATATATAGCCTCCACCCTAAATATAGTCGTTGGCTTCACCTTCAAGCAGTGCCCACCAAAAATTTCGATGAGGTTACCGGAGTTTTCCAATGCTTGCCACATAGACTAGCTGTTGGACTAGCCATTGTCGATCGTTGGACACCCTTTTCTCTAGTGCACCATCTGAGGATTACGATGCCCCTCCCAAACCTTCTGCCGAAACATCTCGATGATGCCCTTTTCTCCGGTGCTCCTCTCATGAGGTCATCGGACTTTTCCGGTGCCTAATGAAACCTTATGCAAAAACTCTGCCCATGTATTGGCCTGGAGCCAATGCTCCAGTGCTGGCTAAACAAACACCACCGGAGGTTTCCAGTGCATGTTAGACGATCGGGCTAAGGTCTAGCTGACATTTGCTCCGATGCCACTTTGCACGACACCACCGGAGAAATTCGGTGCTCCTATCATGTGCATTGCATGTTTGCTTCATTTCTTCACGTTTTCTTGTCCTGGCTTCTTCTATTTGATGTCTTTCACTTTTTGTATGTCTTCTAGGATCTTCAATGGTAGCTCTATGTCTTGCTTGAGGTGTTGATCACTTGATCTTCATGTTGTCTCTGTCCAAGTCTATTCCTTGCATCCTAAACCTTGTATACTAGCAAACCACTTTAGTCCAATCGATCATGTTGTCAATCAACCACCAAAATCACATATTACCCTTGCTAGGTGTCATTTTCCTTACACACATGGTATAGAGTCCAATTCTAAAACTAATTAGAAAGGATGACACGGTGATTAAATAAAACTCTGAACCGTTGTAATGGCAAGGGTGGATATAGGGGGTTTGTGAGGGTCTGCCAACTCGACAAAATTTGTAAATCCTTTAGCAAAATACTACTATAACTTAACTTGAGAAGATCTATGTCAAATAATAATGAAGCTAGCCCTAACAACCCTAATGATGTTTTTTACTACATTTGCCCTTACAGTGCATGGGTTGTACTTACAGTTGTAACGCACGTACATACTGCTAATGAAGGTCGAAGCAACGATTCGAATACCTCAGTCCTCACTAAAGAAGATCGATTCCTCTATGCAACGATTTCATGTTATGTTCTTTCTATCGCAATATTAGGCATGTAAATGAACTTCTCGATTTGAAAACTTCTTTTACAATAGTTATTTGGCAAAATATTCAGTGCAAACCACATCTTCGGTGCAATCCGTGAAAACCCCATTAAAACCATACTTAGGAGTTTTCAAAAATTTTGAAACTATGCACACCAATAGTGCATTTATAGACATGCATTGTGACAAAATTTGAGATTCAAACTCGTTTTGCAAAAATTCATATGAAAATAACAAATTTGATTTGCATATGAATTTTTGCAAAATGAGTTTTAATCTCAAATTTTGTGACAGTGCACATCTAAAGATTCACTATTGGGGTCTATAGTTTCAATTTTTTTTGAAAACTCCTAAGTATGGTTTTGCAAAGGGGTTTCACGATTGCACCGAAGATGTGGTTTACACTGAATATTTTACCCAAAAGATATGTATAATCCAGAACAACTTGTATATTCTAGAACAATCACCCTGTTCGGCTGAGCTTATTAGCATGGCTTATCAGCCGTGGAACAGTGTTTTTCTCTCACAGCAAAACAGCCACAGCCGGCTTATAAGCCGCAGAAACAGCCTGCCGAACGGGGTGAATACTCACGTAATCACGTGGGAATTTGGGATGAAGAAGGGGATAGCGTGGAGGGCGTGAGCCTCGTGGGCCGTTGTGCGCATTGCTGTCAACCTCTCATAGCCAACAGAAAAAGCAAAACTCGTACGGGCCACAAATGGGAACGTCAACATGGCCATTGGCATCCCCAACAGGTTAACACGCAGTGAAGTCAGCTCAGCAAACAGATTGTCCAAGAAACCAAGAGTTTAATCGCTCCCAAAAGTTATCTGGAAAAAATGGACAACACAAAAGCCCGAATAGCCTACTCATTATACATGTAAATGAACGTTCAAAACAAAACTCCTTTGTTCAAAGGAGCAATACAGATAGCAAGGTACGTCAACATCACTGTGCGTAAAAGACAAAGCGACAGTACAGAAGTCTCATGTTACCCTCAATCAAAACGTTTATATATCAACTCAACCACCTCCCAAGTAAATAGACGACAAGATAAATAACCAGTGCAGAAGCAATGCAGCTCAGCTCTAGTTCTTGGGGCCGATATCCTTCAGAGCACAAATCTGCTCCTCACCCATAGCAGACATCACCGTGACGATCAGATCCTTCCCCTCATTAAATCCATCTTTAATCTGTGCTTAGCAAAGCAAGGGAGTAAGTGACCAGAAAAACAGTTTGCCAAGAGGCTCCTGCTGACAACCAAATATGATTCTGAGCTCTTACCTGGGTAAGCAGAGTTTCATCAGTAGGGAGCTTAAGATCATCCTTGGTGCCTCCGCTTTCAGTCAGCAGGCTGACCTGCATTATGTGTTGACCCAGAGTTAAGAAATTAATACGAGCAGATTTTCATCAGTGACTAGAAGAGTCAAAAGATGCATACAAATCCATCCTCAGATATGTCAATCAGCTGGTAGTCAGTACGGTTAACATGGGGAATCTACATGGTACAATAAAAGATGGTCAAACACATTACATTGTAAGAACTGAACAAACAACACTAAACATGGTTTACACTTACATCACAGTTATGTGATGAGGGCACAATATCCTCAAGCTTCTTTCCATTGAAAATGTCAATGGCCACAAAGTGACATTTGGCATGCCCATGCTTCCCTGTCTTGGAAGTGGAAACTTCAACAACCTGCAATAAAGACCTTAAGTCCAGATTCTACAACATTCAAGTAAATGCAAATGGGATATCGAGCAGCAACTCTGATTAATTATCAAGAATTAAGGCACCAAAAGACTAGTCAACACCAACCAATGATCAAGACAGAATTACAAGCTCACAATTCACCTACATGAGAATGTGAATGACATCAACAGAACCTATATAGCATGTCAATTCAGAAATGAAGTAGAGTGATAGAAACGGTATGTAAGTACTCCTCCCGTCCCAAAAAGGATAAAATTATAACTTTCTACCAAGTCAATCTATCTCAGCTTTGACCAAATATATATGAAAAATAATATTAGTTATGATACCCCAATAATTACCATTAGATTCACCATGAATTATATTTTCATAGTATACCTAATTGGAGTCATAAATGTTAATAATATTTTCTATAAACTTACTCAAACTCAAGGAATATCAATTACAATGGAGCCAAGGACAACATAATCATCTGAACCATCATAACAACAGAATACAAATCCTATATAATAATATGATACACACAAACGCAAGCAATTGGTAGCCAAGATTAAAAAAAAAGTAGTACTAAACCTTTCAATGCAGAGTGGGCACAGAAAGGACATCGCAATAGAAGCTGGGATCTCAGCACATGAATAGTTTAAGGAATCACATGGCATAGTACGCAAAAGACAAATGAAATTCAAATTTAAGGACGTGGTAGAAAAAGGGATGGAAATTAGTAACGAGCCACCACTGTTTTGGTGCTTGAAATAAACTGACCTGCTACTACCACAGTTTAACGGCAAGAGAACAAGAATAATAAGCACACACAAAAGTAGAAAAATAAAATCAACGGGCCTACTGTATCACAACTCAAAGGCTCACGCAACAGATAACACCAGACCACGGAACTTGACTCGGAACACACAATTACTGACTGGCACCATCAATCAGATATCCAGTGCAAGTGCAACGACACATCCCCCAATACAACCAGCGCACTGAAGGCACAAAACAGCAAGCTTTTGCGTTACCAATTAGCAACGCAAGCAGAGCAGCACATCGCTGAAACGGAGCATCTCCGGAATGTACTGAATCTGACGACAGTAACAAGGACTTAGGCCTTGTTTAGATAGCCAAAAAGTGCCAAAAATTTTTGCATAGTAACTGTCACATCGAATCTTTAGACGTATGCATGGAACATTAAATGTAGGTAAAAAAATAACTAATTACACAATTTGTCTATAAATGTCGAGCCAAATCTTTTGAGCCTAGTTAGTTTATGGTTAAACAAATTTTGCCAAATAACAACGAAAAGTGCTACAGGAATTTTTCCCCAAAAATTTTCACAACTAAGGGTGTGTTTAGTTCCCCATTTCACCTAAAATTTTTTGGGTTTTGGCCCATCATTTTACAAAATGGAACTAAACACCATGCAAAAATTTTAGTAAAAAGTATTCATTCTCCATTTTAGATTTTGGCCTCAAGAGAAAAAAAAAAACCAAAAAGCCAAAAAGCCCTCACCCATCCCATGAAAAATTTAGCATTTTAGATGGATCTAAACACACCCATGAAAATTTTGGCATTTTACATTTCATCATTCCAAAGTAGTTAGCATTTTACTTTTTGCATTTCACGGGGAACTTAACACAGCCTAAACGGGCCTTAAGGGGAAGGCGAGAAGCAGGATCTGTACCTTGCACGGACGGTTCTTGATGACGATGTAGCCGTTCTTGCGGACAGTGCCGGCTTGCTGCGGATAAGTCTTTGACGCACCGGCGTCGGCCTTCGACTCGAAGTGGTGTTCCTCGGAGTCCGACATCTCCCAAGGCCGACCGAAGCCCCTGCCACCGAAAACAGAATCTCACACACATCAGAACCGGTTCCCAGCTCACCGGATTAGATCGAGGGGGACAGAGAGAGGAGGACAGCGAGGGCAGACGCTCACCGAGTAAAGCGCCGCGCGAAGGAAGGTGGGAGACGGGGGCGACGCAGCGGCTGACTAGGGTTCCGCACGGGCGCAGCACGCGAGTCATATATGCGGCGACGCCGGCGTGGCTGCGCGGGCCGGACGTGGGCTTCACGGTGCAGCCCAGTGCGGCGGCCCGTCCGGGCCTCTCTTTCGTCGCGACGTCAACGGCGGCGTTCGTGCGTCGCCGTCAGTGGCGTCTGGCGGAACGCTTCCGGCCTTCCGGGGATTTGGTGCCGGTGCACCACCGGCTTTTCGCGGCACGGAGAAGCCGCCCATTATCTTCTGTGAGATTTGCGTATCGGAGAAGCATGCGAATATCTGATTCTGGGCCTGTTTAGACGCCAAAAACACAAAAAAAAAATGTACGGTTCCCGTCACATCGAATCTTTGACGCACGTGAGTATTAAATATAGATAAAAAATAACTAATTACATAATTTATCTGTAAATGTCGAGACGAATCTTTTGAGCCTGGTTAGTCTATAGTTACATAATTTTTGTCAAATAACAATGAAAAGTGCTATAGGAACTTTTTTTCAAAAAATTTTGGATCTAAACACGCCCTCCGTACAAGAGCTGACCTGTGAGTTGTGACTTGTGAGTCTTCTCGTGGCCGCACTTATCAGCCAGAAATTAAGTAGCTAATCACAAGTTTCACAAGGCAATATCATAAATTTGTGTAAATAAGAGATTCTGAGGAACATAATCCTTACTATGTACTAGTTAGCGTGCACGTACGTTGCTACGGGACAATTAAACTCTTTACTAAAAACACACGGATCGCACGATAAAATAATAATACTGTGAAACTAAATACCGACGTTAAAGTGACATTTAATCTAAAAAGCAAAGTTCGTGAAATTAATACAGTTACGGAGAGCACGACGTCGCAGGCTTACCAACTCTACCTTATAGATCTTTCCATGCATTACAACAGGAACAAATAATGCCATCACATCTATTGTGACAAGAACAAAATAATGCATGACAATTTTAAATTTATACGTGTGTTGTACAAATCTAGGAATCTCTATTGTCTTTCCTAGCTTCACCTGGTTTGTTGCGGCCTCGTGGGTTGCCAGTATTCTTAATCCCATATCGCGAGCATTAGCTCTTACTTTTGTTGCATAGATAGATATGAAAAGTTCAACCTTCCAATCTGCCATCGTGCGCCTGCCACGCAAGCCGCTGCGGACACCACGGCCGCCACACTGTCCCGATCATGATGGCCCTCCGCTCTCTACGACTGCGGTGGCTCAGGTTGCTCACGTGGAGGCGAAACGTTAACTATCAAAATTAGCATCTAGCTCGTATTACATAAAGATTGGATCATGTCTCTAGAAGAAATACAAAAACCATGAATTAACCGGTGCTAACACCCGGTGCAAAGATTGCCATTAGTTGGAGATGCAAATAATTGTTTCTGGATAAAATGCAACCATCTACAAGGAAAACTTCTAGAAATCAACATATATTTGTTAACTTGATTGAACCAGCAATCATAACTTGCAGAACTCAACAAATGGAATGGAGCTTTGATCTTGCACCATTTTTTTCCCTACAAGTAGGATTTCTAAATCATACTCAACAACTTTTTTAGTCAACTTATAGAAAAGGTTTGGAAAAAATAGTATAATATCAATGCATCTGCTAACTGAAAAGGAGCACCTAGCAACCTGTTGAACAAACAAAAGAAAAAAATGTAGGTAGAGAAAAAAAGTGGAAGTTGACCTAGAGAAAGCACTGAACTGTCTAGCAAAGTTCAGTGAATCCCCTATCAACTGGTCACAAGGCAAAGTTCATCTACAACTAATGTCAATCTTTGCACCTGGTGTTAGCAGATGGATCATAAATGAACAAATTCATTTTCTACAAGATATGCAAAAAAGGAGAATAAAAAAATCCTCTATTTTTTCCAGCAAAATCAACAGTGTCCATGTCAGCAAAGGGAAGGTTTAGTTCAGGCTGTTGTAGAGGAGATTGTCAACAAGTCAGCCAACCTTCACTGAAAAATCCTTATAAAAATATACAGAACAAAGAGTAGCTCAAATGTATGGAAGGAGAGAAAAAATAAAATGAAATTGGTATTAGGCCTTTTTCCACCTACAAAGGACTTGGTTTAGACTGATCCACATAACTGAAAGAACAGAAAAAGATAGCTACAGCCTACAATGTCTTGCCAATTCATTGAAAAAAAAAACATTTCTCACTGCCTCCTTGCATGTAAGATATGGCCACAAACTTTTCATAAGATATGGAAACAAACACAAAGGCAAATTTAATAAACAAATTATTATTTTAATGTAAAGTAGAAAACGACATGCCTTTTGACCTTAGCATCATGGAAACATAAACATGTTACTTGTTCTAGGAGGGAAACTGAATGAACCTTGGGTAGGTGCCCCTTGCCCTGCTACATCCTTGTATTATTGATCTTCATGCCATTTCCTGCTTCACTAATTTGATCAGTACCTGCAAAGCCTCCCCAAATCACCGAATAGTTAATCTTAGAGCAAAGCCAGAAAATTGACAGTGCAAACCTGAATGCAAAATTGGAGCATGACATCCTATCCAACTAAGATTTGGGGACCTTTTCCTGCAAGTAGGGCACACAACAACAGCGTCCCCAACGCTAAGCATCTCCATAATGCACCCCTTTGTGATTCAAGGAAGCAAACCTCCCTAAGTTCAACGGACTGGGTGAGCACCTGACCATATAAAATAATTCTCTTTCACAACAGAAAAAAAGAAGTGATATTAGCTGTTTTGAAGGAAAGTCACAACAAATAGCCAGTGTCCTATGTCCATGTATATAGTATTACTTGACCAAAGCAAATTAGATTATCACAAACACTTGAATGATAGGAAGGCAATTCCTATGCTGTCTATGCGTGGGAAGAGCATTACTTCCTCAAATCAGATGAGATACATGAAGGCCAGGAACTCACCAAGTGGCTTGATAGGATGACCTTGGCACCCTTGCTGATGAGGTGCTGGGTGGTGCAGGAGGCACAAAATTGCAGTTCCAATGTGCTCCCGAATCTAGGTCCATCCACATGTGGCTCCTGCAACTGCATCGAAGCAATACATCATTTCGCTATCCCGAAAACTGAATCACATAACTAAACATGTCCATGATATTGTTCATCAATGATGCTGACCATTGGATGCTTTGTAGTTCTTATAGCCGCCACATGATTTGACTCGCTTTTTCAATATTGCAAACAATTATTATTGCTACATTCAGTCAAGAATAGATGACGTTCAGTCAAGCAATTATGCAACTACTGTTTGATACTAAGTGAGTTCAGACCTGAGCCCTCACAACAAAATGCAGAGAAAGGGAGCACCCACCTTTGATCAGGTTGAGGTTGCATGGCACGATGCACTCGTCGTATCCGGTGTCATCCTACGTCCTGCTCAGTCTCAGTGAGGAGCTGCAGGCCATGGCCGCTGTAGTGGAAGAAGAGCGCATCCCTGGCCGCGCCTCCACCACGAGCCACTCGAGTTCCAGCCTGACATTCTCCACTTATGCAACCAGATAATTCACCTCCATGTAGTGTAACAATAGATATGTGACTTGAACACAAATCCATATACCAGTTCTGTTCAAAGAATGCAGTGCAAAAATAAAGGGCAAACCAATTAGGTACAAAAGCACAGTATTACATCTAGGCTGTGATATAATGATCCGTGTCTCCCTGCTGCACAGGACGAAATTAACAAAAAAAAACATAAAAAAGAAAATGGCACATGAGATCAGTGGGAGGATTCATTTGTTAGAACAGATAGATACAAAAATATTGTATTGCCATGCTTTTATCAAAACGAAATCCTTTTCCCTGTGGAACCCCCACAAATGAAACTGAAAAATAATAAGATATCATGGAAAAGACATATACCAAGAGGTTGGATCTTCAAGCTATCATCCTTCCATGTCAGGTTTACATGTATTTTTGCTATTATGAGCAGTGAACGATCACGACACCTAGAACCTTACATGACAACAAAATAGAAGAAGCATCAGTTGCTGATTTTATTGGGAACAAATCAATGGAATAAGCATTAGTTACTGCTTTTACTGGAACAAATCAAAATCGTTGTACACAAAAAGGTAAAGAAAGAATATAGGAAACCTAAGAAGAAATCCCTATGCCTGTATCATGGCCCTAAGCATCTCACCATCTCCCAAGGTTTGAAAGTTACAGCTAACTTTCAAAATACTTAGGCCTCAAACTAACTTGCAACACACATGAGGAACATAACTGTATGATCTATCTTATATATTATATAAATCATATGTATGCAGGTCAATTTTTTAATGTCAACTTACTTCTTGCCAAGAAGTTGCCCCATCCTAGCTTCCCGGCTGCCACACTTGTGCAATGTCACGCCACGGCACTTTGAGCTCCCCCTCGCAAACCCTATGCTTTTGGCGCCGGAGTATGTGCACGAACTCCTCCTTGGTGCAATTCCTCATCTGGAAAGCATACCCATCATTCCACCGCAAAACTATCTGATCATGGAGAACTGCAGACGCCACGTGATATTTTCATGCAACTATTAACTGCTTCAAATCTAGGAGAAATGGAGAACATCTGTCATTCATTTATTTCCATGAGTTTGGTGACTGCGGGACGAATCACATTTAGGAGAAATTAACATTTATGAATCAATCGAAGTGGGAAATCAAAGGAGAACAAATCAAGTACAGCCAGTAGATCGATCCTCATTGCAATGCCACCGGACAACCATGCCTCCATGGTTCCACCTATAGTTTCAGAGAGAATCAGAAATTTATGGATCAATAAAATTAATGGGAAATATGAACGAACATCACAAAGATCAAAAAGAGAATCAAATCAAATTGAGTGGATCAGGGTATGACCAGATCTTGGATTTAGCCATCAGCGACATTGCTTATCTACATGATGGAGCAAAAAAACTAATAACTGTGATGGAACAACTCCACATATTCACTACATCAGGCAGCACAACTGACAAAGGCAAGACGAACACGTTCGTAACGTAGATTAATATACTGCCTAGTATCTGAAGATCTCATCAATAATCGCTTTCAGTCTCCTTCCATGGAACACACACACACAAAAGGAAAAAAACTAAGCTATTGGATTATGAATCAGAAGGGGCTCAGGGAAGGGAGAGGGAAGAACCTGCAGGTGGCGGAGCACAAAGATCCAGTGAGGTCGCCGCCGCGCGGCATAGGGCGGGCCAGCGGAAGCGACTCCACGCGACCTGGCGAGGGCCGCCGCCGCGCGGCCTGGGACAGGGCTACGAGATGGCCCCCGCGCGCCTCCGCATCTCTGCATGTCCTCGAGCGCCGCCGCACCGGCCGCATCGGGGCGGGGGCGGGGGCAGGCGCGAGCGCGGGCGCGGGCGGCGGCGGCGCGGCGAGCTGCGGGTGAGGGCGACGATGGGGGCGGCGGCACGGATCGGGAGAGGGGGCGGCGGCACGCGGTCGCGGATCCGGTCGCGGAACTCAGCACTGGTGCGCGGGCGGGAGGGAAGGAGGGAGAGGGAGCGGCGGCACGCGGTCGCGGAGCGGAGGCGGCAGCACGCAGTCGCGGATCCCGGAGCGGAGGCGGCAGTCGCGGATCCGCGCTCAACACCGGTGCGCGGGCGGGAGGGAAGGATGGAGAGGGAGCAGCGGCACGCGTCGCGGATCTCAGCAGAGGGAGCGGCGGCACGCGGTCGCGGGGCGGAGGGCGCTGCAGCTGCTCTTGTTCTGGGCGCGCGCGGCAATCGCGGGATGCGGTGGACGCTGATTCGATCTTTGTCGCACGGGATGCAGTGGGCGCGCGGGATGCGGGATGCGGTGGGCGCGCGGGAATGCGGGATGCGGTGAAAGATCCCACGAAGCGGAGGCAGACGGACGAAATTTTTGTCGCACGAAGAGGATTGTCCATCTTTTATTCTTTTTAGTTGTAGGAGAAAGAGAGCAACAGAGCTCACACAATCCAATCCATTCCCTATGCAACCTACACAAACACAACTGAGAACAATCCAATCCCTTCCACATGCGACAAGGCAATGTCACGGCCTGGAATTTTCATCGCTGAAAACAGCAGTTTGCCGCACGCCCGGGCCAGCCCCCAATGCACATCTGCCGGATGCCCACTGCACCGGAAGTCTGAAACGAGACAAAGACTCCAGACAAAGGCAACATCTTCCAAAGAGCAAATGAGCACTGTCCTGCTACCGGCCATCTTTTTTTGCTATGATTCAGCACAAGAATCATAATTCATAGCTTAGCTTTGATTCCACCTAATTTTTTAGCGCAACCATAATCTCTAGCATATTCGGGAAAAAAAACACTCTAGCGTAAGTCTAAGGGCATGTTTGGTTCCTTGCTTGCCTTGTCTCGCCCATGCAAGCAAGACTTAGGGCTAGCCCAGCCAGCAGCAATCTCTTGTTCGTTTCACCAAAAAACTAGGCTGAAAAGTATTGTTCGCTGATTTGTGGTGAGAGAAAAAACATTGTACCACGACTAATAAGCCAGGTTAATAAGTTCAAGCGAACAGGGCAGGCCTCTAAAATTGGACGTCTGGGATTCATGTCTTGCCTAGGTTTAAACCAAATAGATCCTTACCTTACCAGCCCAGGTGAACCAGGATCTCTCTCCTGAGAAAGCAAGCTTTAATCTCTTTTGAGAAAGCAAGCCAAAAAAGCTCGCTAGCTCAAGCCCCAAGATAACCTCACCCACCAACCAAACACTTGTCGAGTACAAAATTAAAACAGTGAAGAGGCCAAAACAACTAATTTATACCTGTCCGTTTCAAAATATAAGTCACTTTTAGTTTTATTCTAAGTCAAAATGTTTCTAACTTTGACAAAGTTTTCAGGAAAAATACACAACCATCTACAGCAATGAATTATTTTCATTAAATTATTCATGAGATATAATAGTTCATTGAACTTGTATATGCAAATATATCTGATCAAAGAAAATCATGACTTATACAAAACTGAAGTGAACTATAATCTTTCTGGATACTTGATCAAAGAAAATTATGACTTATACAAAACCGAAGTGAACTATTGAAAGCAAATGATAGTTTACTAACGTAACAGGGATGGCTGCGGTAACAGCACAGCAATACATGTTCAAAAAGCTCAAAGAGATACAACACACCACAACTGTCTCAGACTAGCTAGACTAGATGTAACTAATCTATACAACTAATGCTTAGCCATACTATATTTTTCCAAAAAAAAATGCTTAGCCATACAACATAATACAACATGCTGTCACATCTTCGTGACCTTGAATATGTATGTTAGACAAAGAATACAACAGAACATTTTTTGTTAGAAGGCTCTATCCCACACGGGACTTGCCTTTGAAGTCCTCCGTTTCGATGAATATCTGGTGGTGGTCGCTCACCCTGGCCAAAGAAAACGAGGAAGTAAATGAAATGATTATCAGACATGCTCGGTGATTTCTTTGAGATGAAGACATATAATGCTTTAAGTTAGGATGCAAAAATCTGCTGCAGAAGCGCGAAACAAAAGTCCTCTGTGCATTCCATGACTTAATTGAAGCCAACGATTCGCCAAACAATTGAAGGATATCACTCTTTCAGAAACGGTTATTATTAATTTACCCTTGCACTGTCATACTACCACATACCCTGTCATGTACGGTAAGTCGTACTCCAGGCGCAGGCGCGCGCGTGATGTTCGGCGGGCATCTGAACGCGCGGCCAGAGAACAAGCCGAGCATGCAGCAGCGCATGGCGCCGGCCAGCCACAGATAGCAAGTGGCTAAGTTTAGGAAAGTAGCAATTTGGCAGGTAGCAATTTGGCAGGCTAGAGAATTAAGGAGCTTGCTCCATTTGTGTTGGCCGATGGCCTTATATTCCCATGTACTCAGCACTATTGGAATCAATCAAGAACCAAGTTATCTCCTACCTCTCTCTCTTCCCTAAGCCTGCGGTTGGGAGGAATAACCCCACCGGAGAAGACGGCCGAAGGCTACGAGTTGCGTAGCCGAGGTCCGGCGAGTCAAGGGTTCGACGCTCTTGACAGCTTGGTATCACGAGTCCGGCGATCTTCGCCTCACGCAGCCCTGCCCACCAGTCCACCAGCCGCGCCACCATCCCCAACCGCATCCACCACCAGTTCCGCCCCCTCCATCAACATGTCAGAGCCCACCCTAGCCGACGTCATGGAAATGATGAGGACCATGCAGGCCGACATCGCCCGCCTGAAGGAGAAGTCCGAATCGGAGTCCTCCAGCGGTGGCCACGCCGAGCGTCCTCGCGACTTCGATCGCCCGCCCAAGTTCCAGAAGTGGGAATTCCCGAGGTTTGATGGCAAGACCGATCCTCTCCTCTTCATCAACAAATGCGAGTCGTATTTTCGCCAACAGCGCACGCTAGCAGAGGAGCAAGTGGGGATGGCCTCGTACAACCTCGAGGGCATCGCACAACAGTGGTACATGCAACTCCAGGACGACGAGGGCACTCCATCGTGGCGCCGATTCAAGGAGCTGCTCGACCTGCGTTTCGGGCCAACCCTCCGTTCCGCGCCACTCTTCGAGCTCGCCGAGTGTCGCCGTACCGGCACGGTTGAGGAGTACTCCAACCGATTCCAGGAGCTCCTCCCACGAGCAGGCCGCCTGGATGAGGGGCAACGCGTCCAACTCTACACCGGCGGGCTGCTGCCGCCGATCAGCGACGCGGTGCGGATCCTCAACCCCGGCACCCTCAACCACGCTATGAGCCTGGCGCGGCAGGTGGAGCAGATGGAGATCGCCAAGATGGAGATCGCCAAACTCCAGGCGCAGGCCAAGCCAGGGGCGCGCGGCCTTCTACCGCCTCCGCCGCCCCGACCGGCGTTCCAAGCACTGCCGGCTCAGCCGGCCCCGTTGGCGCTGCCTGCGCCGCCGGTGGGTGCAGCACCGGCCCGTGGCGAGGGCTCCAGGCGCCTGTCCCCCGAGGAGATGGCTGATCGGCGCCGCCAAGGCCTGTGTTTTAACTGTAACGAGAAGTATTCTCGTGGCCACAACCGTTTTTGCAGGCGCATTTTCTTCGTGGATGGAGTGGAGATCGATACGGCCGACGATGCAGCGGACACAGGCGGAGCCGACACCGACGCTCCCTGTTTCTCCCTGCAGGCCGTGGCCGGAGTTGCGCCGGCGGACACCATGCAGATCACCGTCACCCTTGGGCCGGCCTCCCTGGTGGCGCTGCTCGACTCGGGGAGCACCCACAACTTCATCTCGGCGGCGGCAGCGCACCAGTCGGGCATCCCCATCCAGCGCCGACCCCGCCTCACGGCCATGGTGGCCAACGGCGAACGGATCACCTGCGCCGGCGTCCTTCGCAACGCGCCGCTCCACGTCGAGGGCGAGCCCTACCCGGCCGATCTCTTCGTCATGCCGTTGGCCGGGTACGACGTCGTCCTCGGCACACGCTGGCTCGGGGCCCTGGGACCGATCGTGTGGGACCTAACCCATCGCCGCATGACGTTCCAACGCCCGGGGCGCTGCATCTCCTGGGCGGGCACGCCCAGCGCCACGGTACCAGCAGTGCGCACCGTGACGGGGGGGGACGCGCTCCTGGAGGCGCTCCTGGACTCGTTTGGGGGGCTCTTCGCGGCTCCTACCGGCCTGCCCCCCAAGCGCGCCCACGACCATCGCATCCTCCTCAAGCCCGACGCGTCGCCTGTGGCCGTCCGCCCGTACCGCTACCCGGCTGCCCACAAGGACGAGCTGGAGCGGCAGTGCGCCGCGATGATCGACCAGGGGATCGTGCGCCGCAGCGACTCCTCGTTCTCATCGCCGGTCATCCTGGTGAAGAAGCCCGATGGCTCCTGGCGCTTCTGCGTCGACTACAGAGCCCTGAACGCCCTCACCATCAAGGACGCGTTCCCGATCCCAGTGGTGGAGGAGCTGCTCGACGAGCTCCACGGCGCCAAGTTCTTCACCAAGCTTGATCTTCGGTCGGGCTACCACCAGGTGCGGATGCGGCCTGAGGACGTGCACAAGACCGCGTTCCGCACCCACGACGGCTTGTACGAGTTCCTCGTCATGGCGTTCGGGCTCTGCAACGCCCCCGCTACGTTCCAGGCGCTGATGAACGACGTGCTCCGGCCGTTCCTCCGACGGTTCGTCCTAGTATTTTTTGATGACATATTAATCTACAGCAAGACATGGGCAGACCACCTCCGCCATCTACGGGCCGTCCTCGACGAACTGCAACGCCATCAGCTATTCGTCAAGCGCTCGAAGTGCTCGTTCGGCGCGCCATCCGTCGCCTACCTCGGCCACGTCATCTCAGCCGCCGGGGTAGCCATGGACCCGGCCAAGGTGGCTGCCATTCACGACTGGCCGCCGCCTCGCTCGGTTCGGGCTGTTCGGGGCTTCCTCGGCCTCGCCGGGTACTACCGCCGCTTCGTCCACAACTACGGCACGGTGGCTGCCCCCTTGACGGCCCTCCTAAAGAAGGATGGCTTCGCCTAGGATGACGCGGCCATGGCGGCCTTTGGGGCGCTCAAGGCAGCCGTGTCGTCTGCTCCCGTCCTCGCCATGCCTGACTTCAGCAAGATGTTCGTGGTTGAGTGCGACGCATCCTCCACAGGCTTCGGCGCGGTGCTTGTCCAGGAGGGGCACCCGGTCGCCTTCTTCAGCCGGCCGATCGCGCCCCGACATCGCGCGCTCGCCGCCTACGAGCGCGAACTCATCGGCTTGGTACAGGCCGTCCGGCACTGGAGGCCGTACCTGTGGGGACGGCACTTCATCGTCAAGACTGATCATTTCAGTCTCAAGTACCTCCTCGACCAGCGACTGGCCACGATACCCCAACATCATTGGGTTGGCAAGCTTCTGGGCTTCGATTTTGAGGTGGAGTACCGCTCGGGCGCCACGAACATCGTCGCAGACGCACTGTCCAGACGGGACACCGAGGAGGGCGCGCTGCTGGCCATCTCAGCGCCCCGCTTCGACTTCGTCGAGCGTCTACGGCAAGCACAGGCGACCGACTCGGCTCTTGTCGCCATCTACGACGACATCCGCGCCGGCACGCGTACAGCACCATGGTCCATTGTGGGCGGGATGGTCGCCATGGAGGGCCGCCTCTACATCCCGGCCTCTTCGCCACTACTGCAGGAGATCGTGGCTGCTGTTCATGATGATGGCCACGAAGGCGTCCTCCGCACCCTCCATCGCCTACGGCGCGATTTCCATTTCCCCAACATGCGCCGTGTTGTGCAGGATTTCGTCAGGGCGTGCGGCACGTGCCAAAAGTTCAAGTCCGACCACCTACGGCCGGCTGGTCTGCTACAGCCCTTGCCGATCCCATCAGGGGTTTGGTCGGACATCAGCATCGACTTCATCGAAGCTCTGCCACGCATCCACGGCAAGACCGTCATCCTCACCGTCGTCGACCGCTTCAGCAAGTACTGCCACTTCATTCCGCTGGCACACCCGTACACGGCGGAATCGGTGGCGCACGCGTTCTTCGCCGAGGTGGTGCGGCTGCACGGCGTCCCGCAGTCCATCGTCTCGGACCGCGACCCTGTCTTCACGTCGGCATTCTGGACGGAGCTGATGGCGCTCACGGGCACCAAGCTGTTCATGTCCTCTGCCTTCCACCCGCAAACCGACGGCCAATCGGAGGCCGCCAACCGCGTCATCGCCATGTACCTTCGCTGCTTCACCGGCGATCGCCCCCGGCAATGGCTCCGGTGGCTTCCTTGGGCGGAGTACACCTACAACACCGCATACCAGTCTTCGCTTCGGGAGACGCCGTTCCGGGTGGTCTACGGCCGTGATCCGCCATCCATCAGGTCCTACGAGCCGGGAGACGCGCGCGTGCCCGCGGTGGCACAGGAGATGGAGGACCGCAAGGCCTTCCTCGACGACGTCCGCTTCCGTCTTCACCAGGCGCAGGAATCCCAGAAACGTTCCTATGATCAGCATCACCGGCAGGTCACCTACCAAGTCGGTGACTGGGCCCTACTTCGCCTCCGACAGCGGCCTTCGGCAACACTGCCACGGTCGTCCGCTGGCAAGCTCAAGCCCCGCTACGTCGGCCCCTACCGCGTTGAGGAGGTCATCAACGCCGTGGCCGTACGGCTGCAGCTTCCGGCCGGTGCCCGAATTCACGACGTCTTCCATGTGGGCGTCCTTAAGAAGTTCGTGGGAGCGCCACCGGCTGATCCACCCGTGCTGCCGGCCACACTCAATGGCGCGGTGGTGTCTGCGCCTGCTCGTGTCCTGGCTGGTCGTCTAGCTCGCGGCGTCCAACAAGTCCTGGTCCAGTGGCAAGGTGAGCCGGAGTCCTCTGCCACCTGGGAGGATTTCGATGACTTCAAAGCCAGCTTCCCAACGTTCCAGCTCGAGGACGAGCTGGCTTTCGAGCCCGGGAGAGATGTCATGTACGGTAAGTCGTACTCCAGGCGCAGGCGCGCGCGTGATGTTCGGCGGGCATCTGAACGCGCGGCCAGAGAACAAGCCGAGCATGCAGCAGCGCATGGCGCCGGCCAGCCACAGATAGCAAGTGGCTAAGTTTAGGAAAGTAGCAATTTGGCAGGTAGCAATTTGGCAGGCTAGAGAATTAAGGAGCTTGCTCCATTTGTGTTGGCCGATGGCCTTATATTCCCATGTACTCAGCACTATTGGAATCAATCAAGAACCAAGTTATCTCCTACCTCTCTCTCTTCCCTAAGCCTGCGGTTGGGAGGAATAACCCCACCGGAGAAGACGGCCGAAGGCTACGAGTTGCGTAGCCGAGGTCCGGCGAGTCAAGGGTTCGACGCTCTTGACATACCCCAACGTAGAAGGCGAGATGCTTACAAAAGAAAGGGTGCTTAGGGAGAAGAGAAAGCAATGGCTAATGGGGTGTGCTATTCTTAGACTTGAAGACAACAAAATAAGAGCGCAGTATATCCTGCATGTGGCAAGAAAAAGTGACTTTTGTGTTAAAGCGCCTATTTAGGTATTTAAATAGCTGATAGCTCAAAGGCACCCCTACTGGAGTTGTCTACAATTCAAGTGTGAGCATGGATAGATTATGTTGGTTTGTGGCCTTTTTTACAACATTCAAGATAAATCTGATGGTAATGAATAAAATTAATAACATCTCGTAAGTTTAGAAGCCACTCACTCTTTATCCACTTCTAAAAGGTAGTTTGAGGCAACCGCCAGAAGTTGGCCATTATAGTTGTATGCCATTGACGCCACACTGCCCAAACAGGTTGGAAGCTGTGATAGTAAACGCTGTTATTTTTAAGTCACTAAATCAAAGAACAAAAAAGTGCACTTGGGAATAATTAAATGAGTGCAAAAAGAAAACGTTAGCGCAAGGAGAAAAGACTTGGGGGTGGGGAGTCAATGTTGTTGCGCTTCATCCTTTTCTTATTAAGAAATAACTTTTGCCACTGAATCTGTGGGATAGATAGTAATAGTATTTTTTGGAAGGTACAAAATAATCAGCATGAAAAAGGAGAGTATACAACACACGATTTAGCAGGCGAGAATATGGGTAGAGAGTAGAGAGTAGAGTTGTCTCACTCAAATGATCTATCTAAGTACCACTCACAAAAACTTCTTTTAGATTAAGAAATAAATGTATATTTTCAAGAAAAACTTGATATCACCTCAATCAGCTTCTTTTTCGAATGAGCATCCCAGGCAATAGTGCATCCTTCATCATCTCCAGTAACAAAGGTTTTCTTGCTGGTGACAAGAAACATATGAATTTATCTTTACTTTGAGAAAGCTATAGAACTTCTTTACACAAAGCTTACCAGGGATGAACTGCGATGCAATTTACAGGGACCAGATTCGATCTTCCATTTCTGGATTTTGGATGACAACGAAATGCATATCTGCAAGAACACAGGTATCCCAGTGAATTACAAAGGATCATTTGCACTTTGATGCCTATTACTTTCTCCAGGGACTTACTTTGTTCCCTCTACCTCTAAGATGTCCAAATTTGAGGCTGTAGCTTATATTGTTTCTGATTGGTCCTTTTACAAAACATATGGATAGAAATCAACTATAGGTATGAAAAGGTTTTACATGAATGCAAAAAAAAGACAATTCACCAGGTTAATAAGAAATGATAGGATATATGAGAAAATATGCTTAAAATGCTAATTGCAATTTATATATCGCCTCAATATATAAGAATTTTTTTCTTCCATAACATGGTAGCTTTCCATACCGTCTTTAATCGTTATATATAGGAAGATACAGGAAAAAAAATAATAACCTAAAGAGATGGAAGAAAGTATCAATACTAACCCCAAATCTCTATCGGTTCCACGATCAAGATACTTCAATGCCACAGCTCCATCCACAGAGCCAGCAACATAAGCTAAGAAAAAAGAACAGTAACAAAGACTGAACATTAGTGACTTCAATACGGTGTCAAACCTGGATCTAAAATCTATGGCTGAATGAAGAGTGCAGTTTTTTTTGACGGTGTCACTTGTTAAACATTGGAAGGTAAGGATTAAAACCTAACAATTTACTCATACAAGATCCCAAAATGATCAACTATGCACTAGTTTTTGCTAAACAACAAAGGTTAAACGACATATTGCAAAAATTTAGTGATTCTTGGTTAAATGGCATTGCAAAAATTTAGTGATTCTTGTGAGTGCTTTCATGAAGACAGTCTCAAGACCTTACTTTGAAGAAACACAACAGAGAAATATTAAAAGAAGATAGTGGTGGGTGGGGTAGGGGGGCATATACCATTCCAGTCTGGAGAAGCATGAAGGCATCGAATTGGATATTCCAGAGGACAGTCTTTTTCATTTACTGGTGTTGTTAGATTCCTCATGTCATAAAAATAAACATTTCTCGCAACTGCAGCTAATATATACATGCCGCATATAGAAAGTGATGCCACATCTGAATCTAAGATTATAGTGCCACTCGGGCTTACATTTCTTGTTTTTAAATCCCAAAGCATTAGCTTCTTGTCCAGGCTGCCAGTCATAACCTGACCTGAAAAACATATAACACAATACTAATAGTAAACATAAACTTTGACAGTTGTGATATTACATATAAAGATTCAAGAATGAAAAAAAAATCCTTTCTAAATGTGGCACTACAAAATAAAGCTTGTGTTAGTATACTTCTTGTTTCCGCTACACATATTTGCTTAGCTGCTAAGTTAGTCAAACTAGTTTTGGACTGTAATATGTCGGCTGCCACAGCCCACAGCAACCGACCTTAGCTATTCTGTACTAATATCAACCAGCTCATTTCAGTGAACTCATTTGAGGTGGCTCAGATACAACATTGGTGTTCAAATTGAGTACAATAAAATATTTTGTGCAAACAAAACATCAGATCAATACAAATACTTCAGAACCAGGTGATGAGAACATGTACATACAGTTCTGTAGAGCTATTTGGTGCTGCAGAGAACTACCAGGGAATCAAACACAAAATCATCAAGATATAAGATTGTTTACTATCTTCCTTACCAGTCATCAAAGAGAACTCAATGCAGGCAAGCACATCTTCATGGTGCCCCACTGTATCCTGCGAACCTGAGTGGAAGTCGTACCTGACAATGTTGCCCGTAACGTAATGGGCATGGTATACGGTACCAGTTAAACTAAGTGTTTCTTAAAAGGATTTTTTTAAAAGGAAGTTAAACTAAGTTAACATGGAGAATGTGACTGTACTTGATAGAGTAAATCAGCAGCAGCAGCAGGCACACAACAATCTTCTCTAATTCTCAATGTAGTTGCAGTTGCACATATATAGTAGTGCTAGACTGCTAGTGGAGTAAATCAGCAATTGCCACATATAAAAGTACTATTACTGTTTATCCTATAAATGTCACACTGAAATAATGCCATGAATGCAAATATGCAAACAAAACAAGGATAAATGGAACTACCATACCTTATTTGCACTGTCATGCATTAGCATTAAATGTCATCTCAAGAAAGCAACCGAAGGTCAAACTGTAGATTTGTGATTAGTTCTTAACAGATTGCAACTGGTAGACCTTTGCTTAATTGTAACCACTTCAATCAAAAGACATATATTATTTGCATCAGTAATGCACAGAATTACAATGTGGAACTTGGCTATCAGTACAAAAAGCATACTCGCACTCCTGCTATCATGCAGCCAGAGACAGTAAATGGAAATGCTATAAGGGCATGTGACTTCAAGATACAATCCAGAAACGAATTGCAACCCTTTTTTAAATTTACCTTCTCACAGATCCATCGGAGCCGCAAGCAAACGCTGAATACTCATCCTCGAAGCAGAAGTCGAGGAGTGCCGCCTCCGACTGCGCGTTGACCCGGAGCGTGCCCTCGTCGGCATCATACAGCCGCAGCCCCTGCGACGAATCGGACGGAAAACCTTATCAGACACCGCTAACGCTCTCCCCCCAAATTTCAAATCGACCTGAGCGCGCCCAAATTGGAATCCGAAATGAGCTAACCCCGGGCGATTTACTGAAAATACAACCCCGCAACCTCAAATAAATTTTAGAACTGTTCTCATCTCCCTCAAACTCGACCCAACCAGAAGTGGCAAGGAGAGGATGCCTAAGCCGCAAGGAAACCGCGAGGCGGGGAGGGAGCTCTCACCGAATCCCATGAGGAGACGAGCAGGTTGTTGGAGGTGGGCGCGAACCGAACCCGGGATGCGGCGCCTGCGGTTGCGTCGCCCGCCAGGCTCCGCCTCGCCATCGACGGGTCTCGAGCGCGGCGCGACCCCTCGGCAAGCTGGGAGCTGGCAGTGTAGTACTGTAGTGCGAACTGCAGAACCGTGGAGTGGAGGGCTCCGAAATTCGAACGGGGAAAACTTTATCTCCTGTTGCATCGTGGGCCGAGTATTGAAGCGGATTAGGCCCAGTAGTTCCGGGCCTCCGGTACCAATGATTAGTTGCCGTGTTTTCCAACATAATTAGCCATGAGATTACTTTTAAGGTACCAGTAGTTCTGAATTATAATCCTTAGCTCAGTTTTAAGGTCTAATGTGAGATGTACTAAAGTTTAGAGCAGACCCTCGATCGAGTTTGGCAAATATTTAAACAATTACAACATTTGCCATATATATAGCAGACGCATATGTTGGTCGAAAGGGAACAGAAACACTGGGACGCGACATGGGCAAGAACCACGGATTCTGCAGGGTGGCTAAATAAAACTAAATTAGCATTTCGCATGCTGCATACTAGCCAGTTAGGCAGAGCATATATACAGCCACAAAAAGAATACAGACTCGGGGACTCATTCACACCCTTTGTTGCACATGTGATGAGCTATTCTTCAGAGATCAAGGTGGTTTACAGGCATTGCAGTTTTTCTCACAATGAATTTATACCAGACCTCATAACCTGGGACAGCTTAATACAATGCTGTCGCAGAAATGTCTTTACCAGCTAATTTACGGAGCTTATTATACGAGCGTAAACCATGTTTCGACCCAAAAGCATGAAAGTTGGGGTGAGGCCAATAGGCCGACAGAGTATGTACACTCATGACTGTGATCACCTTATACCAGTCCATGTCCATCCATCGGAGTCTCTATAACAATTCGGAACCACCCAGTACCTAATAAAGTCCAATGCTTGCTGGCAATACCCTCTCTCAAGACGCAGCAGCCATGTTGTTACCTGACGGACATCTCGTTCTGCGACACCGCCTTGTTGTTCTGCCCCATCCAATCATACCCCTATCATCAGCTTCTAAGTCCCCAGTGCCAGCAGGTTTCGGCAGTGGGCTAACCTCGACTTCCTCCTCTTCTACAATTACAGTCACTACAGTTTTCCGAGGTTTCCTACCTCTAGTCCGCCCACCATAACGTCCTCGCCTAGTTAAACTCGACTCCCAGGATCCACCAGAAGCCTGGACTAACCCCTCGAGCAATTGGACGTCCTCTATGATTTCAGGCCGGGAAAGTGACGAAAGGCCAGGCAAGATATCTTTCTGGAAATCTCGCTTCTGCCGTCGTCTCCTTTGCTGGCCCCTTCTGGGCTTGGTGAGAAGGTGAGCAGTTGAAACTGTTTGTTCATCGGTTGTGATTTCAGGTTCCAGTGGCCTGCTCCAGTACTCCTCAATCTTGGTCTCTTCCAGCTTCAGTGTCAAGGATTCAAATGAATCTGACTCATCGTTACTGGAATCATTGGTACAAGCTTGGAGTTCAACTTGCTCAGCAAGGTCAATGATGTTTGATACTGTGAGATCTGCAAACCACTGCAACACATCATCAGATGCCTCTGCAGCTGTTGGCATATTCCTTGCCAACGCTACGATGTTCTCAGCTGCAGCTAGAGCAGATGTATCAGATCTGTCGTCAACTTCCTGGTATGCATTGAGTTTAGGCTGTGCGCATTCTTGATCAAAATCCCATGCAGCATCCAACTCACAAGCCAGCACCTCTAAATCAATAACAAATGCTCGTTTAGGATGGTTGTTCTGTGAAGGTTCCACCTGGCATTCATGTGACACTACTGATTCCTCAGAATTGTCATCGTTTGGTACATCATCATTGAGATCGATGAAATTCCTGATGGGGGCGCCGCTTTTCTTGATGACTCCTTCAGCAGCTTGTCCATCTTTAGGCACATGTTTCTGGCATGAAAGAGGTAAACATGTAGCACCCACTTGGGCTTTATTACAAACAAGTAGAGTTCCAGTGACAATGTCTTCTGAAGGCCCATCCTTCTTAATTCCACAGCCAAGAGACGTCGAAGCAGAATCTGACAAATTTCGAATAGTCACGGCTGCTTCGTTCTGGTCTCTAGTATTTTTCAGCTCCATTGTAGTTCCAAATGAATGGCCAAAAATCTTCCCTGGCTTCTCCAGAGCTGTTGGATCAGCAGACATAGCTTTGTTTTTTAGCCAAGAGATCCCAAATACTGACCCCCCATCTTTACCATGCTGAAAACTGGCAGCACATATCCCATCTTGTTCTACAAGACCATCTTCCTGACAATCTGACAGTGTCTCATTCAAATTGAAGTTCTTCATACCCTTGCCATGGGACTGTTGATCTGAATCTTCCAACTTCTGGGAGTTCTTTTGCTCCAGGTTACTTGAAATTGCTACCTGGTGTCGTGAGTGGGACACAGAAAACGAATCAAGTGGAAAACCAGGATAGCGTTTATCTAAGTTATCCACATTTTTCAGCTTTGGCATTGAAGCTCCAATGCTCTGCGTCACAGCACTAAGACTGGTGTATGAATTCACAGCTGACAATCCATTGAATCTTGGAATTAAAGCAGGATTATTGATAACGCTGCTCCTTGGATCTGCTGTGCAAGAACCCATTGGGGAGACAATTGAAGGATTGTCTATTTGAGGAATCGAGGTGGGGGCAGTAAATGTACCCATATTCGAATGATGTGGACGGTCAACTCTAGCAAAATTATTGATAACAGAAGGTTCCAGAGGACTTCGTGCAATCCATCCAACTGAACTATTCTGACCTTGGTAAAGAAATTGGTTATAACTGGCAGGCCTCCCATCAGCAGCTTTGAAGTATTTTGGAGGATCAGCGTCATTATATCTGGGTGCTAAAAAAGTTATACTGCTAACTTGTTTACCTGAAGGGTTGAAGAAAGAGAGAACGATTATAAGATAGGACTAAGATAACTGAAAATACAGGTGCAGTGGAAGAATGTGAAAGCTATAAAAAAAGATCAACAGAACTAGTTAAGCTCTCAGCATGACATTACCCAAGCACACCATGCATAAAAGGAAAGACACAAGCTGTAGCTCAGCATTACCATTGTCTTACTTTTTCCTCCCACTTTTATGAGGGGCAAGTTAGTTAACGTGTGAGAAATAAACTAGGGATTACAAATGAGTATGTGTTCTAGTACAGATTGGAGCCAAATACGGACTAGAGAAGCCTGCAACATAGTATATTCCAGATTTGACAGTACACATCTCACAGGCCACCATTGGCAGTGAAAAGATAAGCTAAGACCCATGAGGACGTTCATGCTGCAATCCAGTAGATTCCAGCAAGGACGAATAAAAGGATGCCCAGAACCAAATAAAAGAACTGGCATGGTTAAGGTAAATAGTAAAAAGATACAGTTTGCATGTTATTCAATTCGTTAACCATGTTACCAACAATGTATGAGTCACAGTACAGGTAAACCAATTTTCCTCCCAAAATCCACAGCAAACGCATATGCTTTTACGGCAAACTGTCTCATAGCTGACAAATATGGTAAGATAACTATGATATGAAGTATTAACAGATATACTGGACCATGGAAAGAACTCTGCAGCCTAAACAAACAAAGGTGTTATAAGTGAACCTTATTGTTACCTTTATTGATTGATGATTTGTCCTCGTGTGTTATTTTTGCACCTGTGTCAAAGAAATTTGAGCTTGTACCTTCATCTGTGTGCTTTTCTTTGGAGTATTCTTTACTGAAACTGAAATTGGTTGTGTTTGATCTCAATATTGGTTGGTGCCAAGAGTTCTCGAGGGTATGTGGGAGGCCTCTGGAAACTGATCCATTTGCTCTACCCATATAGAAGCCAGTATTTGATTCATTCAGGTCAGTAACTTGCCGGCTTCCAAGATTATTTGTAGTCCGCAAACCTGAGGATGAACTATTATCACTGAACTTTCCCAAGCCTTCTGCACTAACTAATGTAAGCTCAGCATCATTCCGGGGTTTGGTATCTGATGCCAAACCAAGGAAATCTATGGGCTTGTTATCTGACGTGTCATCGTCATCTATATAATGATCAGCAGGAAGTTGAAGATCAAAAGTGCCTTGTCTGCTTCTTGGACCAGCATCACTTGATAGAAATCCATTTGGAGAGGACTGCACACTGCCTTCTCTAAGGAACTTCATGGAGGACTGGTTTGTATCATTATGCTCTCCAACAGCTTTCCTGAATGTTGTGGACACAGGAGGAACTGGCACCTGCCACATCATCTTTGCACCGTTTGGTGGTACTTGTGACGGAGAATTTGTATGTGATGCAACTGCCAAAGTTGGGTATGAATATACCTCTTTACTTTGATGTTGTTTCATCATATCCTTCTGTATTTTGTAAACTCGGTGCAGTTCATACACCTGGATAGCGAGTGGGTTGTGAGGCTTGACAGAAAAAAAAAACAAATGATAAGAAAATTTAATTATGATATGCTGTGCTATGTTGCTTAGAATTTGGGTAAACTCACCTGTTGTCTAAACACAGCTTCATGTTCAAGCATTTGATGCTTGAGTATTTCTTTGTCAAATTCCGAATAACCATTTGCTGGTTTTGTTGTGAAGCCATTGCATAACTGGCCATTTGATGTCATCTCCTCATAGTATGGAGACCACCTGCCATTTGCTTCCACGTTGAGATCCCCCGTGGCATAATATCCAGGCATATAGCTTTCCCCTTCTACTTTTGCCCCCATTCTTGTTGCAAAACTGTGCAAGAGACCAGTGAATCAAACCCTCAATTGAATAATAAAAATAAAATAAAATAAAATAAAATAAAATAGATCACAGAAAAGATTCTGTAATATTGTCCTAATTGTGGAAAAAGACAAGCATGCATTATTCATTGGTTGACAGAAGAAACAAAGAAATTGGCAGCTTACAAGTGAACACCAACTCCTGATAAATTTAATGATGATTACTGAGAGTATATGCACGAAAAGACAAACTTTCAATCAGCTGGATGTCACAACTTTATTGTGGCAGTTTGCACATTTCAGTTACAAGCATGATGTCTAACTCCAAGTGCAATTCAATTGCCAATTACAAAGGGAACTAAAACATGAACTCGCTAATGAACTTGTTAAATGTTAATTCTACTGGCATCAGCACAACAACAATGCAGACATATATTATGTAAACAGTTTGAAGATGTTCAGCTACCATCTAAAAACAATGCTCTAATAAGCAACGAAATATGAAACTTATGGAAGCGAGCACAAATGGCCAGCTACATTATATCAAACTGAGGCTAACAGTGGCCAAAAGAAGTCATTAAAGAGTTTGGATTTCATTGACTAATTACCAAGTTAACAAGCCTGCATTTATCAAGCCCTGATTCACATTACCCACCCCGGCATATAGCCAAGTGGATTATGTGACCTTCACAGCACAGCACACCAGCAGGATGTTTGAGAGCCACGCAAGACAAGCAAATCACAATGCGTATCTTCAGTTCCTCACTGTGTCGAGCTAAATGGATAGCTCGACCTGCTTAACTGGACGAAAAGCCAATAGTAACTTGCTGTGCTGAATGCGTTCACGAGAAATCACCTGCCCATTAAATGATTAAGACACTGCAGTGAGTAAGGTAAAAGATCTAAGAAACAAGAATGCAAGATCGAAACACACTACCCGTTTCCATAATCAAGCAAGAAGATCAAACGAAACAGGACAGAAGGCCCAAGACAACGAAAAAGAATATATGCATGTACGGCTGTTTGGATGTCAACTCGCGAGACAGGAAGGAACTGCAGGAGAGAAGACAAGTCAACCCCCGACAGTTGAACGCGCTTGATAAATCCTAAGAACCAGTTCCCTCAACCGCCCTATCATCATTACCAAACATGGAAACCGAAAGGCTGCGAAGGTTAGATGCAATTAATTATCAGCTTCCTGCCGTCAATCGAACCCCAATTTGACACATGAACTGATTGCAGCAGAAACCCAATTCCCAGAAAAGAAAAGAAAAAATCGGAACCTTGGACGGCTCAAAGAAGAAGAGAAAAAGGCAGAAAAGCTGCGTCTTTTTCACAACAACCGAGCTAGAACGCTAGCAGAAGAAACCAGCTGAGTAAAATTTTCACCTCATCGACGCTTGGCGGCGCTGCGCTGCAGCGGATTGAGCCTTACGACCCTGAGTATCCGGCGCACGAACAGCCTAGCTGGCAGCAGCACGCCCATGGCTCCGCTACTCGCCCCCAAACCTTGGCAAGTCCCCTCCCAAGTCGCCGGCCAAGGTGGGATTCTTGCGGGAAAAAGGAGCAAATTCCACGGGCAGGGAGCAACGAGCTCGACGCACGAAGGAATTGCGGCGGATCCGGGATGGGGGTCGGGGAAGGAATTGGATCTGATGGGCCAGGGGGGCGGGACTGGCGGAGGGAGGGAGAGAGAGGGGAGGAAGTGCGTACTGGTCTGGTGGGTTCTTGTTCTTGTTTTGTCTGACGCCTTGTTTAGATCCCCAACTCGGGGGTGGCCGAATTTGCACAGTGCCACCCCGAGCACTGTAGCGCTTTTGTTTTTTAGTGGTAATAATTGTCCAAATTTTGATTAATTAGGTTCAAAATGTTCGTCTCGCAAAGTACAACAAAACTGTGCAATTAGTTTTTGATTTCATCTACATTTAGTACTCCATATATATACCGACATTTTGATGTGATGGAGAATCTTCTTTTTGCATAGTGGAATTTGGGGGTGAATTCTGGAATCTAAACGAGGCCTGAACAAATGACTGCGTGGTTTTCTCTCTCCTTTTTTCCTCCTTTTGGGGTTTTTGGATGGGTGTTGTTTGGTTAGACTACCCGTAGTGGGTACTCTAAAACGATACTCTAAAGCTTTAGAGTATGAATATAGAGTAAAAACTGCTGCACTGGGTACTCTAAAACGATACTCTATTCTTTCTCTCACTCTATATTTAGAGTAGTACAGTGCTTACTCTATACTCTATAGTAGCGGGCCCCACTAGCTACACAAAGGGAAAAATGCTATAACTCACAAACCAAAAATCCAAATTAAATTTCGATTGCACCATTAAATTCGTCTCAATAAATTCTTCAAAACTAGATCACACATGGATATATTTAGATAAGTGACAAGTGGGTCCCACAGTGGATAGAGTGGATAGAGGATGATATAGAGGATGGATGGGTGCGGGAGAATTGAGTATAGAGGAGAGAATCTTGCTGACTAGGACGTACAGAGGATGAATATAGAGGTCCATGAGTGCGGGTAGTCTTATGTGCTCTCCCTCTCTCTTGGTTTCTCTCTCCTCTGTGGGGCGGCGTTGCCTGCTGCCTCCCTCTCGCTCGCTGGCTTTCTCTCTCCTTTGAGGAAGGGAATGGAACGACCTTCTAAACTACTCCTACATGCAAGGACGGGAAGATTTGTTGACATCTGGGCCTCGTTTAGATGGGTGAATTGAGGAGAAAAACACTGTATCAGAATTACTGTAGCATTTCGTTTATATTTGGTAAAAATTATCTAAATTTTGACTAACTAGGCTTAAAATGTTCGTCTCGCAAAGTACAACAAAACTGTGTAATTAGTTTTTGATTTCATCAACATTTAGTACACCATGCATTTGCCGACATTTTGATGTGACGGGGACTTTTCTTTTTGCATAGTGGAATTTGGGGGAGAATAGGGGAACTAAACAAAGCCCTGGTCTTTTTATTCTCTCTCTCCTCTGCTGATCCTTCGTCCTCAGTCCTCGTCGCCCACTTTTATCCCCATCCATCTCTCGCTTTCTCTCTCTCTACTCCCCCCACCCTCAACCCTCATCAGAATAAATGGAATAAAATAAAATAGAGAGACACTTGTTTTTCCTCCCTCCCTCCCCACCTGCTGCTGTCTCCATCACAATTTTTTTCCTCTCCGGAACTAACTATATTATCATTATCGATCAGCCGTGATAACCAAGCTGTTCCATTAGTATTTATTGAAATTGAAACAAAGTAGTATCAGCTGATTTTCGTGTCATGATTGATTATCTCCGTGTTTCCTTGGGTGGCAGTAGTAGAAAGACTCCGTCCGGAGGGGGATTGTGACTCTTCATGACATGAGAGAGAGAATCTGTCCGCTGCCTTTGCTTGCTGGTGGGGGAGAGAGAGATATAAAATTCATGCTGCTTCAGAGGATCACAGCACCAAGCTTCCTTTCCAGAGCTTTAAAAAATCGGCCGTCTTTACTCCTCGTGACACTTTTTTCCCAGCAGCGTCCGTACACAGTTCTTCCGTCCGTACACAGTTCTTCCGTCCGCTAGGTCGCCGTATTATTGTCGCTGAACCTTTTCGAATTACTCCTACAAGTGTTAGATTTTATCTCTGCATTTTATATTAATATAATAGGGTATATTCATTATTTAATCAGATAGTATGTTTTGATACTTTCTTCGTGTTCCTAAAATCCAATCTCTTGTTTGCACGGGCGATTAGATGGGAAATCGAGAAATTCAACGGGGGAGTTGGATTGGATCACAGAATTCACAAGCACTCGCTTTCCTAATAATCTCTGTCACCACATGTTTAGTCGGGCGTCGTAATAAATGAATACCTAAAACACAACCAACCTTTCTCCTTGCGAACCGGGGATCTGGGGCTCCTGTTTTAGTAGGTTGCAGCAAGAAAATGATGGGTTGTTTATTTATTTATTATAAGAGAAATTATGGGTTGTTGTGATGGAGGCTGCAAATCCCGCAACAAATGATAAGGATGGCTGGCAGGTGAGGTAGCACCAGCACCAGCTCGAGAAGATCTTGGCTCGTACCGCCCGGCAGATGTCGCCGCTAGTTGGAGTGTACTCGTATAGTTTTGTCAGGCGGCATCACGGGTTATTGTTAAGTGAAACTGAGCTAATATGAGGTCGTCAAAAAAGGTTATCTACGTGTGCTCTTCCATGCCAGCATGTGGCTTGGCAAAAGATCAATGAACAGTGCACATGAGCACATCAGGAATTCCACTCACAGCACATTGAAAGGAAGTGAAGAAACAGGAGAGAGAGAAAGTGAGGAGAGAGATAATAAAGCACGGTAATAAAGTGGGGTTGGAAAAAAAAACAATCAATCAGCTGTAGGAGTGGAGTACGCTGCAGTTCTCTCTCCCTCTTTTGATCGATCCAATGGCCGCGGCCGCAGATGGACCCAAAGGGCCTGGACGCGGGGCCCACCTGGGCGCCGAGACTGAGGCCATGTTTAGTTGTCATGCAAACTTAAAATATTTCCTCTTCCACCCATCACATCAAATCTTTAAACGCATGCATGGACCATTAAATGTAGGTAAAAAAATAACTAATTACATAGTTTGTCTGTAAAGTTCGAGACGAATCTTTTGAGTCTAATTAATCCATAATTAGACAAATTTTATCAAATAACAACGAAAAGTGCTACAGTAACTTTTTGTCCCAACTTTCTCAATTAAACCCAGCCTCAGTGAGGCCGGGGGAAAGTACCGCACCCAGCTCGGCTCGGGTTTGTGACTACGAGCAGATGCGATGCGATGTCGATGCGCGCGCGGCCCGGTTGGTTCCATCCGGGTACCTGGGCCTGACGTGTGGGCCCCCGCGCACGCCCTTTTGCCAGGATCACGAGGAGCAGCCTCATGACAGCGTGTCTTCCCGTAATGCTGCACGGACTATTGGAGCACTAGACTAATCAACTCACAGAATCCTCCTGCTCACGAGTAGTAGTGGTGGTGGTGTTAATCAAGATACTCCCCGTGTAGTAATCTGGGCCGTCCATCCGGGCGACCGGACGCGGGGATGGCGACAGACCCTTGTCGGGTTTAGGCGGGGATTGGATTGGATTTGTTTCATTTCAACCTCGGATTCCGCGAGCAGGAGCAGAGGAGGAGGGTAGCGAGCGCCGAGCGGCGAGCCGGTGAGGGCGAATCCAAATCCTCCCGGAAAAAGTCTAATTGACCCCCCCAACTATAAGGGGTGGTCTAGTTTACCCCCGAACTATGAAATGGTCTAATTTACCCCCTGAACTTTGCAAAACCGGCCAAATCACCCCCTCGGGCGGTTTTGGGCGGTGGTTTTGCTACAGTGTCAGCGGTTTTGCTACAGTAACAGCGGTTTTGTCTTTTCTTTTTTATTTATTTCGTCTGAATCTTTGAAAAATCATAGTAAATCACAGAAAAATCATAAAATTGAAAATCTAATTTTGTTGGACTCCACATGAGTAGATCTACATAGTGAATATATAATATAGTATGCTTTAGTACAAAATTTTTGTTGTATGAATTATTTAAATTAATTACAGAAAAAATAGATCAAAATTTACAGAAAAAACTTTGTACTAAAGCATACTATATTATATATTCAATGTGTAGATCTACTCATGTGGAGTCCAAAAAAATTGGATTTTTTATTTTATGATTTTTCTGTGAGTTACTATGATTTTTCAAAGATTCAGACGAAATAAATAAAAAAGAAAAAGACAAAACCGCTGACACTGTAGCAAAACCACCGCCCAAAACCGCCCGAGGGGATGATTTGGCCGGTTTTACAAAGTTCAGAGGGTAAATTAGACCATTTCATAGTTCGGGGGGTAAACTAGACCATCCCTTATAGTTGAGGGGGTCCATTAGACTTTTTCCAATCCTCCCCGGCGTCCCGTCCGCTCGCGTGTCGCCCTCTTATTCCCGTGCGCATCCCACGGCCCTGGTGGCCTCGGAACGACGCGACCACGCGGCGGGCGCCAGTGGGCGACGGACCGACGGTCGTGGTCTGGCGACTGGCGCTGGCTGCAGTCCGAGCCTCCAAGATCCGTCCCAATCCCAGGCCTGGTTGAGATGGTATCCAAATTCCAAATTTTTTTACTCTTTCTTTATCACATTAATTTTTAGTCATTTGCATAGAGTATTAAATATAGGTAAAAAAATAACTAATTATACAGTTTAGTTAGAAATCACGAGATGAATATTTTGAGCCTAGTTAGTCCACGATTGAACAATATTTGTCTAATAAGACGAAAATGGTACTATTCATCAGGTTCAATTTTTTTGCAAAGTAAACGAGGCCCCAATCCCCAAGCGATCGTTTCGGTTGCGTTGTGTCGCACTAAGACTACCCGTACTTATGCACCTCTATATTCATCCTCTATACGTCCTAGTCAGCGAGATTCTTTCCTCTGTACTTAATTCTCCCGCACTCATCCATCCTCTATATCATCATCTATCCACTCTATCCACTGTGGGACCCACTTGTCACTTTATCTAAATATATTCATGTGTGATTTAGTTTTGAAAGATTTATTGAGACGAATTTAATGGTGCAATCGAAATTTAATTTGGATTTTTAGTTTGTGAGTTATAACATTTTTCTCTTTATTTAGCTAGTGGGGCCGCCACTATAGAGTATAGAGTAAGCATTGGCCCTGTTCGGCAGGCTGTTTTTTGGCTTATAAGCCGGCTGTGGCTGATTTGCTGTGAGAGAAAAACACTGTTCCACGGCTGATAAGCCGTGCTGATAAGCTCAGCCGAACAGGGGGATTGTACTACTCTAAATATAGAGTGAGAGAAAGAATAAAGTATCGTTTTAGAGTACCCAGTGCAGCAATTTTTACTCTATATTTATACTCTAAAGCTTTAAAGTATCATTTTAGAGTACCCACTGCGCATAGTCTAATGGCGGGTCCCAGCGGGCGGGCAGTGGACAACGGTACGTATGCTTGGAGACCAAGGGACGTCACTCGCATTCATAGGCTCACCAGGAAACTGCGAGAAGGAATAAAGGCGGCCGCACGTACTCCATCATCAGGGCTCCGCTTAATCCCATCGTTACATTAACCACGCTGGACTGGATGGAACGTGTGGCCACACGGCGGCACGGGATGGAGATTTTTGTGAGTCCAGTCTCACAGCTTCTTCTTCGGTTTCGGAGCAGTGGCGGAGCCAGCAGTTTTTTCTTTTTTAAAACCCGGATGATTCTCAATGTGCAAAAATATTTACCAATAAATTATATATTTTTTTCTTTTGAAGTTGAGCCCGGCCGGCGCCCGGGGGTGGCCGGGCGGTGGCTCGCCACTGTTTCCAAGTGTGGAGTTTTGAAACTGACAAGACAACTGATGTTTGTTTTACGGCCTGCCTACCCTCTAGTGCGTTCAGTTTCTCCAGGGTGTTTAGATGCAAAAATAAATATAGAATTTGACTACAGTAGCACTTTCGTAACAATTAGTGTCTAATCATGAACTAATAAGACTTAAAAAACTCGTCTCGTGATTTACAACCAAACTGTGTAATTAGTTATTTTTTATCTATATTTAATGCTCCATGCATATTTCCAAATATTCGATGTGACGAAGAAAGTGTGTAAAAATTTAGAATTTAGGATGTATGTAAACAAGGCCCAAGCTTTTTTCCCCTCCAACTAGTGTGCTGCTACTTGCTAAACAGATCCATATGCTGTGGGTAAATTAATGACTTCTGCTGGAAGTAGTACTAACTGTTAGCAGGAATTGTAACTTCTGGCTTTAGATATTTTTATATGGTAAGTGGAAAGGTGTGGTGGAACTGTTCAGTTGGCTTCAATCAATTCCATCGTGTGGCCAAGCAAAGCAGAAATGCAGAAATTGCCGGGTTTGGAATCCATGTGAAATTCCTGCCAGGCAAAAGGCACCGACAGAAATTCCAATTGCTTGCGACTAGCAACCTCTTGCATTGCATGGAGACGATACCCACAAATGTTGGTCGTCCGAAGAAGTTGGTTTGCACTGACGGGTAATATGTGCATTGGATCTGTTCGGCAGGCTGTTTTTTTTTGGCTTACAAGCCGGCTGTGTCTGATTTGCTGTGAGAGAAAAACACTGTTTTACGGCTGATAAGCCGTGCTGATAAGCTCAGCCGAACAGGGGATTGATGTGTGTTGGCATATTTCTAGATAAGTTAGGCTGTCAAACGCATGTGCCAGTACAAATTAAAAGATGACGGGCCTCGGTAGCACTGTAGCAGGACCACGCGAGGTATTAGTGCGAGTGCAAGTTTACATAATTGGTCAACGTCTGATGTACGGTGATTACACGTCAAAGCCTAACAAAAATATTAACTATGCCATTTCGATGGTCCAGCTTTGGGGTTTTCGAAAAATGGTCCAGCTTGGGGAAAATAGGTCCACCCGTCCCGAGACTTCACTCGCTGGTTAGGGGTGTCTTATAAAAACCGATCTATCCAGATTTCAGTTATTAATTAGATATAGATATTGTACTCGTATATTTTCCGATATATTTTAAAATTTAATAGTGTAGTTTTTCTAGTGACTGACAACATGTCCGTTGACCACAAGACATCTATGAAAACTTTGTCAATCTTGAGATTGAGATTTGTAGGTTTAGTTCGGTGTTACTTGTTATCAAATTTTAGAACGAAGAAAAAAATTAACTCTTTAATATCAAATATAGATTAATACTACTTTATTTTACTGGGTCCCCTGGTCCCTGCATCCCACATTATTACTCGGCCCCTTGGTCCCTACGTCCCAAATAGATTAACTTCTAGAATTATCCTAAATCAAGTTATCTCAACTTTGACTAACTTATTGTGAAGAATAACGTATCTACAACACCAAACAAGTAGATTATGAAAATATTCTTAGAGCTTATATATTGAAACTAATATGATGTCATAAATATCGATACTCTTCTTTTCTATAAATTGATCCAAATTAAAATAGCTTGACTAAATATCTCTAGAATTTGATTTAATTTAGGTCTCTCTCGAACCATCCTGTGGCCATAGGAGAGAGGGGGAAGTGGCGCTCTTGGTCTCCGCCGGTGGAGTCGGCGGTCTCCCTCGCCTCCGACGGTCATCCTAGCGTCGGGAGGTGAGAAAGACCGTGGATTTTCCACCGTTCGATTGTTTAGGTCCTAGTTTTTCTATTTTAGGGTGTCTGGACAAAGACGGTGAGGCAGGTTGCCACTTTGAAAGCCCAAGTTTGGTTTGGTAATTAATGACACCAAGTTGCTAATGCTATTATATCAAGTGTGATTAAGCTAGGCATAAGCAACATGTGATGGAGTGGAAAATGGCATGGAGAGATGGTCACAAGACCACATGATTTGGTGCATGAAATTATGAGCAAGATCATGAAGAAATGCACATAAAATGATGGACATGGTGATCAAGTGGAAGAGAAGGATCTAAGAGCGCAAGGCAAAGAAATAACCATAGGGTTTTTCCTTTTGCCGGTCTAAGACGAGTAGAGAAGTGATTGACCGGATTTAGGATACATAGCCGACTATCAAGAGGGGCAATCACGGTTAGCTCGGGAATCAAATGCCACTAGATCAATGTCTTGAGCATATGCATTAGAATCTAGTTGAGAGCTAACATAACGCCTTAGAAAATATTTGTGAAATGCTAACACACATGCACATGGTGGTGTACACTTGGTGGTGTTAGCACATTTGCGAAGACGGTGGTGTTTGAGCGGTAGTAAGGGGTTTGGGGTTCGCTCTCCCTCCCGCCGAGCTTGCGAGCGCGGGATTCAGGCGTTTTCGAGGAAATGAAATGCCTATCTTCTATTGCGCCGGAGGCGAGAAAAGGTGGCGAAAGTCCAAAATGATTATCACTGAAAATACAGTGACCAGACGTTGTGGTCGAATTGACCGAACGCGGCTAGCGCGTCCGGTCAGTTCAAACCACAGACAGACGCGCGTGTGAGAAGGGTCGCGGACCGGCGCGTCCGGTCCCTCGCGGAACCGGCGCGTCCGGTCACGCACCCAGGAGTTCAGCACGGAGGGCAGATGCGGTCGGACGCGGTGGCGCGTCCGGTCACGAGTGGACCGTTACTGGACTCCGATCGGACGCAGCTGGCGCGTCCGGTCACGTGCGATCGGACGCGTCCGGTCTCGACGGGAGCTTATTGGACCGCGACCGGACGCTCACTGTCGCGTCCGGTCAAACGCTAGAGCGCGTCCGGTCACGGCAACGGCTAGTTCTGACGTGCACTGTTCACGCTTGTCCTGTAGTGACCGGACGCGTCCGGTCACCCTGACCGGAGCGTCCGGTCAGCACGATTTAAACTGTGTCATCCGGTAACGGCTAGCTGCGTACCCCTTCGCTATAAATAGAAGATGTCCGGGGTTTGAGGGGAACTCACGCACATTTTGAGACCTAGAGACATCCTTTGAGCTAGAGAACAACCCCTCCACTCATCTCTTTGCTTGGTTACACATCTTGAGTGAGATTGAGTGAGATTCAAGTGCATTGCTTGAGAGTTGCATTCTAGAGGCACTTGATCTTCGAGTTGCTGCGGATTTCTTGTTACTCTTCCGTGTTTCCCGACACGGTAGACGACTTGGAGCAGCGGAGGTGATTGAGCTCGCAATTGGAGATTGTTGGAGCCCTCACCAAGTGTTGTAAGAGGTTCTTGATCCTTCCCCGCGGGAGTTCGCAAATTGGATACTCTAGTGGAGCTCGTGGCTTGGAGGATCCCCATCTTGTGTGCGGTTGTGTGGCGCCCGCCGAGGGCTCGACTCTTGATAGTCGATTAGCTCGTGAACCGACAAGTGGGTGCATCGCCACAACGAGGAGTGGCTTGCCGGAAGCAAGTGAACCTCGGTAAAAAATCTTGTGTCATCTCTTTGCCGAGGATTTCTCTTGTGATTGATCATTGTGATTGATTCTTCGATTGCATTACTTCTCTACATCGTTGGTATAAGAATCAAGTCACTTACTCTTTACTTTCTTGTACTAGTTCTAGTGTAGTTTGCTTAGCGTAGCTTTTATCACATAGGAGTAAGTAGCTTAGTGACTTAGCCTTGTTGGTGTGTATTAGAGATCATAGCCTTGCTTCACTAGAATTGTATAGGCGGCTTGCATAGTATAGTTGAGCTAGTGCTAGAATTAGCTTAGCCATCTTTTATACTAACGTGTTTGTTTAGTGAAACTTGTAGAATTTTAAATAGGCTATTCACCCCCTAGCCATTTGGACCTTACACACTTTCATTGTGGAATAAATCCTGTCAGGTATCAATATTAAGGATACCCAACTAAAGGAAGTAAATGGCACATCTGTGTTAACCACCCAAGGCTTAGCGAACAATTTTCGCCTCGCTCGATCCAGCCGCTAGGCCTCGGGCGCACCTGGCCCGTCGGGAACAATCTCCGCCTCGCCCGACCCCTGCGACGTGAGCATGGAGAAGCCTGGACTTGATGGCCATGGTGTCCTTGTGCTACAGGGTCGGCCACCCACACCGGATAAGGAGGAAGACAGCGTACGCCCCAAATTTTTTTTTGTTTTTCTCTTTCTTTTTCTCATCTTTTTACCTTTACCATACGCTGTAACCCGAGCCCTCCCCTTTAAAGCTATAAAAGAGGAGGCAGGGACCCCATCTAGGGGCATCGACAAAAGAGAGACGAGCTGATCAACTCATCAAAGCACACAACAACCAACGCTCAAAACCTACACACCTGAGACCTGGGAGCCCCTCCCTCTCTCGAAGTACTTGTAACCCCTACTACAAGCACCCCTGGTGCAGATTAACACGAAAAGCAGCATCCACTGGACGTAGGGACGTTCACCCCGAACCAGTATATATCTTTGTGTCCGCTTTGCACACTATCCGGATCTAGACACGCAGTCATAAATCTACTTGTCATCGTGTCTAGAGCGCCATTCTACACACCGACAAGTCCCTTCGGCCTTGTCCTCGCTTCGTCGGTGCTTGCTCTGGAGAGGTCAGTAAGGGTGGTGGCTACCGGATCAGTGTCTTAGCATCGTTTCTTGGTGGCTCTTGCACAAGAGTCTTGTGTTCTTTTGGTGCCTTGCCTGGATCTAGTGGTGGCAACAGTGAGGTGGTGTGAAGTTTACGAAGGGGCTGCTGGAGATTTCCTAGTGTGGTGGCAAGTAGAGCTATTTTGCTTTCTTGTTACTCGCTGACAGGACAATGGCTCCAGGATCAGGTACGCATGGGGTGTATCCCCGGGTGATGCATCTTCATGGCTTGTTCAATCCCGTCTTTTTAGGACAGGTGGCTGTTGCGGTTCCCTTGAACGCCTTTATGCGATATTGCTATCCCTTATCCGAGTTTATGCCTGGTTTCATTACCTTCTTCCGGCGATTTCTTCGGCGAAACCAGTTTCTAGCGTCAGGCTTCGTGTTTGACAAACACGGAAGCTCCTGTGGATTCACTTGCAATTTTTCATTTGTCTAGGAGCTTTTGTGTTAGTTGGGTGGAACAGCTATTCTTTTGTATCCTTGGTATCCATGTCTGTATCTGTATTTCTGCTTGTCTTTGTACGTTTATTTTAACGAAATGTTGGTCTTATCAAAAAAAAGTTGATTTGCTTTATATCGGAGGGACTATTTGCAAAATGATTCAAACCGGCAGCAGGCACATGATGTCCTCTAAAATACGGTTGAATATGTCGGGGGGAAATGGCGCCTACCAACTGTCAAAAAATTTACTGCATCAAACTGTCGATTCAACCAGAAATGGCAGCAGGTTACACACGCAGCTCGGTCTACCACTACCAGCAGGGAACATGCATAAAAGAGGTTGAAGAGGAGGGAGCAGCGGCTACATTATTAACAACAGAAAGCAAGAAAACGGAAAGAACCATCCCTAGATCCCACTGCCGCACGCAGGACGGCAGGAGTCTCCGACTGTGCAAGGGACCAAGCGTCCATGCCTTGCCTTGTAGGCTCTCCTGCACCGCACTATGGTTCGTCTCGCTCTCGCCCTACCTGCGCGTACTCACGCACAGGAGCGACCTAGACCGCCTGGCGCCAAGAGGACGAGGAGCTCTCAGGCCTCGTTTAGATGGGTGAATTGGGGGAGAAAAACACTGTATCAGAATTCCTGTAGTATTTCGTTTGTATTTGGTAAAAATTATCTAAATTTTGACTAACTAGGCTTAAAATGTTCGTCTCGCAAAGTACAACAAAACTGTGTAATTAGTTTTTGATTTCATCAACATTTAGTACTCTATGTATTTGTCGACATTTTGATGTGACAGGGAATCTTCTTTTTGCATAGTGGAATTTGGGGAGAGAATAGGGAACTAAACAAGGCCTCACGCCCGCATTGATGGCCAGGGCATGGCCACCGCAGGGCAAGAACGCTCGGCAAGCCTCCTCCAACCGGTCCCTGCGCGCGGGGCCCACGGGCAGTGTCTCGTACGTCCGTGTGTGTGTATATGTACGCTCGTGTCGCAGGACACGTCCGCGTCTGCTGGCCGGGCTGGCTGGCTGGCAGTGGCAGCGCAGTATCGCCCCTCTGTGAAAGCAACCAACTCGTGTGTTGCCTGGCTTGGAGCTGGTTGGCCCGCCCAGATGCTGCCCACTTGTTCCGGGTGGACATCAGATGTGCTGTACGCGCACCGTGGTTCCGGAGCGCCCAGCTGCTTTGCGTAGATCGCGCTCTTTGTCCGCTTGCATTGCACCGCGCCCGGGTGAGCTATAAAGGCGAGTATTGCTTTCTCGGTGATACAATACAAACTGTGAAGTTTCTTTTTTTTTTCTCTGCGACGCTCCACGCCGTCGTTTCACGTCAGCTACACGGGATCCCCTCCCCTCCTCCTGCCTGAGATTTTCTGGGCGTTCGTTCGCGGGGTTTGGCCCCGCGTGGGCCGGCCGGCTCATCACGTCGACGCGGCCCACGTGACGCGCGAGGCGGGGGGGGGGGGGGGGGGTGAGGGATGGAGAGCGCGTCTCGTGTTTTCTTCCGTTTCAACGTCCGCTTTGCGATTGCGAATCCGGTGGACGTGGAATCTCACACCGGAAAAGAAAATCAGCGCGGGCTCGATCGGCAAAGCTGGAGACGGCGATACGGTCGCGCGGATCTTCTGCGGAGCGTCCGCGCGCCCGCTTCTGGTGCCGCCCTCCCGGGCCGGGCCCACCGTGCGCCCGTGCGTGTCGCTTGTACCGAGACCTGATACGCTGATTTAGCGACCGCACTGGCGCATCCTTTTGGACTCGGATAACGCCGATCTGTGTAGTTGTACCAGTTCAATGCACTCGTTAGGTCGGTCGGGGGTTGGAAAAGTTGACCTGTGACAACCGATGTTACGGCACGTTAAGTTTCCAAGTTAGGCCTTGTTCAGTTACCTGAATCGGCAGCTCCCGAATCTGCATAGTGCAGTACTGTAGCACTGTAGCACTTTTGTTTTTATTTGCTAATAATTGTCTAAATATTGATTAATTAGGCTCAAAATGTTCGTCTCGTAAAGTATAACAAAACTGTGCAATTAGTTTTTGATTTTATCTACATTTAATACTCCATGCACATGCCGGTATTTTGATGTGACGGGGAATCTTCTTTTTGCATAGTGGAATTTAGGGGTGAAGTTGGGTATCTAAACAAGGTGTTACTACCTCGTTCGCCTGCATTTGCCCTACTGCCACACTTGGAGTAGAAATGATATCGTTGAATCATGGTCATCGGAGCCAATTGTTTTCAAGAACTGACTCGCCCAAGCAGTGCAAGCAGACTGAAAGAAATAAATATCGCTAGCTGGATTAGTTGGTTGCGTTTCCTTTTCCCTTTCACGAAGGTGAAGGTGACACAACCCCTAAACAGAAGCCAGGATTTTGTAGTGCGCGAGGCCCTAATCCCCTGCGGGAGATGGAAGTGGAACCCTACAGAAAGCTAGGCGACGATCCAACCAAAAGACTCGTCATCACATCGCAAGGAAAGCGGCGCAAGCAATCGAGGCCCACTTTCCCTTGCCGCCCCCGGCGGCCGGCGTCTAATCATTTCTGCCCGGCCACGACGTGGGGAATAATAGCGCGGCACTGGTGTTGCCGGCGCGGGCGCCATAGAGAGGGACTCTACCCGGCCCAGGCCCCTTTATCCGGAGACGCGTGTAGCTAACTTTGCGTCGCAGCCTTTCTTTTACATGGCTCCTCTCCTCTTTTTTACGAGGTGGTCATTGATGTTGGTTGGTTGGGTCAAAAGGCGCCAGCAGATCTAGGGTTCTTGTGGATGCCGGCTCTGCTGAATCCATCCTCTGAGATAGTCTGATGGGGAGCGACGAAGAGGAAAGGCGAAGGGGCAAAGCCTCTCTGGTGATGCGCATTTGGTTGAGTACTACAGTAGCTTTTATCCTTTGCCTTTCCATGACGCGTACGAGCGGACGCACGCGTCTCCTGATTGGGGGAAGGATTCTTCACGCCCGTAGTACGTGGTCTGCTTGCTGCTCCTGTGAGGGCAGTCCCAATGGTATATTGACGATGGTTTCTATCCTCATTAAATGACTTGCCACGTAGCTAAAATGCTGACATGGCAACGTAATTAATAAAGAAAGAGAGCAAAAATCATAGAAATGGTTTTTTTATGAAGAAATCAGGTCTACTCTTGACCCAATGCACCAAGAAACCATAAAATCATCATTGGGGAGAAACCACCAGTTTCTAGGGAGCTCGTGTCGTACTCCCATTGGAGGAAGAAGATAGAGTTGGGAGGAGAAAGAGAAAATAATTATTACTCATAGAAACTATAGGTTGGAAAGCAGTACTTTTTTAGTGCGGTATCCTATGTTATAAAAACTACTAGTTTCTTTTATTGGGACTGCCCTGAATAGCCTCTTTAGAATTAATGATAACCAACCAATGCAGTCTCCATCCTACCTGTTCAGACTTGAGAGGACACAATTCAATGCGTATAGTCGGGCTGTTAAACAAACAAACCAGCGAGACCAGATCACCAGAATGATTTGTATGTATAGTAAAACAGATGGATCACACTCGACGCTTATCAAATGCAAGTAGGCCACGACGAGGAAAGTGTATCTATCTACTCGTAATTCTCATCTAATCTGCTGACGCCGTGGATCACGAGATCTGAGCAAAAGTAGAATTCCCCCCTCTGCCGCTGTCCCTCTGTCCGGCCATCCCGGCTGGGGCGCACGGGCCCCAGAACCTGACAGACTGCTGCTACCGCGCGGTGGACCGGTGGCGATCGGGCCGCTCGCTCGCCTGGACCGGCTCCGCGTTTGGGGTCAAAGAACTGATCGATTCAGGGCAGGCCTGACAGGGTCGCAGTCTCGGACAGTCAAGTCCTGTTCCCTGCGGCTGTGCTGCCGCCTGCTGCCAGTGACAGGCGCAGGCCTGGCCAAAGCTGCGTCGCCCTGACTTGCAGTTTTGGTCGTACGCAGCTCAATATTCTCGGCTTTATTTATAGCGAAATAAACCAGACAACATGATTTGATGATAGAGAGAGAAGATTAATTACTCGTATCGTGACTCCGTCCAGCTCAAATTAGTACTGTATAATCTTTCATTACTTCAGGGCTTCAGGCTACGGATGCCGATTGGTCCGAACCCAAACAAATGCTGAAACACACTTCTTTCGGGATCGTAGAATTTTGAAGAATTCAATTCAAACTCATATATACAACTCTAACGCTAGCTCACAAAGACCAACGAAATTAGTATTAGAGCGAGGTCAATAATAGAGCCAAGTGTTTAGCCATAAGTCAAATTATAAGAGTCAAATTATATAATAGTTGTCTCCTACTTATCTATAAAAAAGTTTTTTATTATTATGTGGTACCCAATCTTTCCTACTCCTCCTCACATATAGTACACTATTGTATGGGCCCACATAAGCCTATGTGTAACACCTCTGGTGTTACTAACTTACTTAGCATGCGATTAAGGCCTAAAAGAAATTAGCAGAACGAGTTCTCGGGTTTTAAAATTTTAATCGCTCATGAAATGATACCCGACTCTTATGTGACGCATGTTTGTGGTTGCAAGAAACCAAATCCAAAAATTAAAAAAGAGTCCTTTCGTTGCTTTGGCAAGGGAATGAACTTAGGATTAAGAGTGCTATTTTTAACAAATTATATTGAGCAAAATAATTAAATAGTGCTTAATATTTATTCCTATGGGTCAGTACGTAGTATGGACGATTACGTGAAATACTTATTGGTCAGTCCAAAGCTTTAAGTTATCTAATCATGTAAACCAACCAAAGCATGATCTGCAGGCTGGTTTTTCTGGATGTTTGAATGGTCTGCATTATAACTGAACTTGACAAATCGCTTTGTGATCTGCATTGAACCTGATCTCGCTCGCATCGAGGCACGCATCCTTGAGCCCGTTAAGGCAGACGTGATGCAGGCGGTCTGGGAATTCCAGAACCAGAGAGCACGCAATGTCACTGCAGGGGTACTGTAGCAGAGCAGAGTTACTGTAGCGCCGCAGAAATGTACTGTAGCAGCATAGAGGTTACTGTATCGTCGCAGAATGCACTGCAGCAGCGCAGAGATCACTGTAGCATGCAGAAAACACTGTTCATCCGAGCATTAAGAGCTGCTGCGCCGTGCACTCTCTTCTCTCTCTCATTTCGTTGCACCGCACGCCCTGTCATCTACGCTTGTTTGCTGTCTCCTCGGCTTCTTAAGGAAGCCAGACCGCTGCTCGCCTTGCTCATCTTATCTCACGGCCTCTCCTTGCTCCACCTCCGCGTCCCGCACCGACGTCCCAACTCCGCTTGCCGAGCTCGCAGCCGCCCAAGCCGTGGAGCTGTCCCGCCCTCGTCGGCCGTCGTGACCGCAGCGACTCCACTGCCAGCCGGAGCTCCTCAGCTCCTCTACTCCGAGCGCTCCGTTCCGGGAAAAGAGAGAGCAAGGTGAGAAGGGTATATATCCAAGCAAAAGAATTATACGGGTCCTTTTTGCTATTTTATTTAATATGGCTGAAGTTTGTTAATCCGTAATAAATCAAATAAAAATCATAAAAATGGTAGAACCAATTTTGTTAGTCTCCTGAAATCATGATCTAGATAAAGGTGTAATTAGTTCACGTAGTTTTATAATATTTTTAGGCTTGCTTTAATTACTTCGAGATATTTAATATTATCAAACATAAACTTGTAAGCAGTGTTATGAATAATCAGTGATAGCATTAATCCTAGAAATTTTATAGTAAACTTCTAGTACTACTAGGTGTCCACTGTAATTTTTGTAGTTCCAAAATAATTAGTTGTTAGGATAATTAATAAGCTCTGGTTTGAATATGTAGTAAATCGATAAAATGAATAACGCGACATCTCGGGTTTATATAACTAAAACACTTGTTAAGAAATAACGTTTGAATCGACAACGTGGATACGTGGCCTAGTGAGTTTCTGTGTGGCTAGCTCGTTAGCTTGCAAGACGTAGTCGTACGCCGAGAGTTGCGATTGCTGTCTTTTACTTATGTCTCTGCATTGCATTCGCGTAAATCATAATAGGAACGATGATGGATCGATGGATCAACCGGAGGACTTGGCGTTGACCAAAAAGATGATGCCATGGTGATCGTACCCCGGAGATGGCATACTAACATTTGGTTATATTTTTACCCAGGCAAGCCCCGGTGCATAACCTCTATTATGCTGCACTTTATTTATGCTTGTGCATTAAGTTCTAAGGAGTTGAATGAAACCCACTTGCATATATATATCCTGATCCCATGAGTCTCACTAGTATGTCAAGATCGTGTAGATTGCTATGCTACAGGACTCCGGTAGAAGTCGAGTGATTGCCTGTCACTCGCGAGAGATAGGAAATATATTATTGTTACTACTATCATGTTACTATCACATGGATTATATATGGATAATAATTGGAGACCGGGCGGGACTATACTTGGAATTGGATATGGACTTGGTTGGGCAATCCGAGCGAGGCTCTGGTTGCATTTGTCCCGCCTGTGTCGATTAAGGACCGTTCGTTGCACTGGATCTCGGTCAAGTCACAGATTTATTATCCCGAGCATACACTAGCGGATGGGGGCTAGGAAGACTTGTTACTCTCTTGTCATGGGCTCCGGCTCTTTCCGGACCGACTGATTGGAGGCGGGGATAGGTGAAGGTCTAAGCACCACTTTGAGGCGGGGCCTCAAGTGTGGGGGCTTGGAGTCCAAGTTTGGACGGGGACCTGGAACCTGTGACAGGAGTGGAACGGGTTGGTCTCGCTCGTGCCTGGGGTGCGAGCGAGGCGTGTGTTTTTCGGGGTACCCAGCTGGGCACATTGATTCGCGAATCGCCGTTTCTACGTGACGGTACGACTTGACTGCACTCTGGCACCGTAGTAAGAAATGAAAGATGAAAGATGGAAAAATGGTTCTGATGGCTCAACCTTTGCTTGAAAGTAGAACAGGTGCTTACTAGAATGGTGGGTTAATGAACTACCGATGACTGCTAATAAAAGTTAAATATAAGGATGCACCTTTAGTAATGCTTCCTGCAGTTGCAATGACCCACAAGCCAGATAGCCTTGCATATCCTTGGAGTCTTTTCTTTCCTTCTGACGGGTAAGTCTTGCGGAGTACAATTGAGTACTCAGGGTTTGTTCTACCCTGTTGCAGGTGACAGGTGTTCTTGAAGCTGACTTTTATGTGTGGAAACCTCCTGGTGGGCTCAGTGAGGATTTCCTTACGTTGCGGATATAGAGTTGATTTATAACTCTCTCAAAAAATGTTTTACAAAGGAAAGATTTACCACCTATTATGAATTCTTGTATATAAATGTTCATCATGATAATATTTAACTCATCATCAAATGGTTTCATTTCCGCTGAACTCTGATAACATTTTATTTTCTGCTGTTATAATTAAACAATGGATTACCCTGATGTTGTACTAAAAGTGATGTAAGAAATGGTAAAGATGTTGTAAGCTTTATCTCTCATTTATGATCCTGAGGTAAAAATGTGGATTTTCGAGTTCTCCCTCGGGTGTGCTCGACGGAATCGCAGAGTTTAGTGCTCTCCCTTGGGTACTTAGTGTCTAATGGAAGACAAGTACTCTTGGGAGGGTATTAAATTAGGCGGTTCTGCCACACTATGCTTCTGTGCCCAGGTTGATGCTAGAATAAGAGGCAAGCTCTCTTCTCTCTCCTCACTTCTCTTCTCTACATCAGAAAAATACTGACTAGCTTGGCTATAAGTCCCTCCCTCTACTTGCTCTTAGCACTGGCACTCTGATCGCGACTATATGGCCTGTTCGCTGGACTTATTAGCCGTACTTTTTTAGCGAAGTAACAGTATTTTTCTCTCACAGCAAATCAACCATAAGTACTTTTCAACCTGATTTTTCAGCAAAGCGAACAGAAAATTGGAAAACAACACATAGCCCGTTCGCTTCCCGAAAAAGCTATGGCTGAAAATATTGTTCGCTGATTTGTTATGAAAAAAAAACATTGTTTCGGTTAAAAAAACAAGCTGAAAAATACAGATTATAAGAAAAGCGAGCAGGACCACTTGAGCCTACACGTGGTTCGCCCTCGGATCCAACGAATGTCCCTCTGCCCACGAGAGCCGGCATCCAATTCAGTACCGGGGGGAAAAAAAAAGGAGCAGGCATCTAATCCGGCCGGTAGCGACCGCTCCATATCCATGCCATGCGAGAAAGAAGCCTTGCGCCTTAAGATAAGCGCGAGGGCCGTGGGGGCGTTCGCCAAGCCGGCCGGCATCGAGCAACCGAACGAACAGAAAGCTTTGGCGTGATGGCGCCGCTTTAGCATATGCATATGCATATGCGAGGCGACGCTTCTTCCCCCACCTAGCGGAGCGGCCCCTGCTGCCTTCGCGTCTGCAAAAACTCGATCCGGCGCCGTGCTTGACGGGCGCGGGCACTGTTTTCTCTCTGCATGGATGACACTGGGGGATGGCGACCGTACTTTTTGCCTGCAGCTTTTTCTTGTCCTACTACCACTGTGGCTGACAACTGTTTACTCCGTAGTGGTTGACCCAGCGCTGGTGGTGTTGGTACTCGCGGTACGGGGTGGAATCACAAGGACGGATCGCGGACCATTTACTCTGTCTCGTCCTCGTGGGAACCTCGGAGGCCCGTTAGGTTTTAGGTTTGGTAGTGAGCCCATGAAGCCGAAAGGCCAGATGGATGTGGGATGAAAGAACAAGGTGGCCGAGCGTCCCGCTAGGTCCAAAATGCTCCTGATTTGTAGCCCAAACCAAAGCCCAGACAGAAGTTCAAACTGGAGAAGACAGAAAGGGGAGAGAAAAACAAAAGAAATGTGGCAAAAGCGTTCCGGGGAGACGGCACGATTGGCTGATTGGGCATTTCCTGGCTTTTGACCTCACAGGTTCCGACAAAAGGTATACTCAATTTGACATAAAGCCTGCCCAAGCACTCCGAGTCTGGAGTATGTGCTGTGATTAGTTCCTAAATTTGGTGGGGGCAAAATTTGCTGTGGTGATACTGTAGCATTTCATTTGTATTTGGTAATAATTGTCCAACCGTTGACTAATTAGGCTTAAAACGTTCGTCTCGCAAAGTACAACCAAACTGTACAATTAGTTTTGATTTTATCCACATTTAGTTCTCCATGCATGTATCGCAAGTTTGATGTGATGGAGAATTTTTTTTGCATAGTGCACTTTTCAATGTAACTAAACGACCACAGGGAAAAACCGAACGGTAGAAACACCACGATCATATAAATGTAAGGGCAAACAAGTATTTATCTACAAGTAATAAAAACATAGAACACCACGAGAGTTCCAGGATAGCAGTAGTGCAGTGTAGATACTACGAGAGCTCCATCATCCCCTCAAAAAATTTTAACGGCGTCTCGTTCTCGTCTGTCGTCTTGACGTCCCAGTCCTTCCACGCACCCGACACCAGTGCACCGGCACACCGCGCACGTACCCCGGAGGGACCCACTCATTCATCGGGATTAGGCCCCGCGTCACGTACCCCGGAGGGACCCACTCATGGTACACCGCCTGGGCGCCCCCATGTGGCCCGCGCCCTTAATTGGACCGCACCCGGCGCCCCACTGCTCTTGGCCCCAGCTCACTGGCAAGTCGCTTCCCATCGCATCACGCGTTCACGCACGCTGCCCCGCTCAGCTCCCTAGTAGAGAGTTCAAACGAAGAGGCAAGAACGAACCCACGCGAACGCCACCACCGCGCTCTGGTCGCTTCGCTTGGTTCGGTCCACTGCTCCGGCCATTGTTGATCCATTCTTCTTAATCGGAGGAGGAAGCAGCGGGGGAAGGAATGATGGGGCGGACGAGCGTGGCGGCGGCGGTGGCGCTGCTGGTGCTGGCGGCGTGCGCGGCGCTGCCGGCGAGGACGACGGCGAACAGGATCAGCATCAACTGGAAGCCCAACGTCAACTACACCGACTGGCTGAAGGAGCACAGCCCCTTCTACAAGGACGACTGGCTGGGTAAGCCCCCCACGCCCACGCATTGGCCTGCCTTCCTTGGCCACCTCTTCTTCTCAGATCTGAGCTTCTGACCCCGCGGCGCCTCGGCGCCCACCGCCGCTACCGGCATGCAGTGTTCTACTACACGGCGGGGCAGGCGGACGTGGTGCAGGTGGACGAGGTCGGGTACAACAAGTGCGACGCCACCAACGCCATCTACAACTACAGCAAGGGCCGCACCTTCGCGTTCCAGCTGAACGAGACCAAGACCTACTACTTCATCTGCAGCTACGGATACTGCTTCGGCGGGATGCGCCTCGCCATCAAGGCCGAGAAGCTGCCGCCGCCGTCCGCCAGCGACCGCTCCTCCGCCGCCATCGCCGCCTTCGCCAGGTCCCACGCGCCCGTCATCTACGCCGCCGTCGCCGTGCTCGCCGCGCTCCTCAGGATGGTCTAGCACTCTAGCCGGGAAGAATCTACCCGCGGTCCCTTCGTTTGGTTCGAACTGAGACTCCTTTTTGTTCGTTCCCCCTCTCTCTTTTCCGTAGTGTGTGTGTGGTTTCTTGGGTTCTGAAGAGGAGCACAGTAGCTAGAGTGTTGGGTTGATAAATTAGTGGTGTGGATCTGCTGAAAGCGATTGATTGAGCTGAGATTGATTTTTCAAGTGTGAAGAACTCTAGCAGTCTAGCTGAATTAAGGAAATTTAGCCTTTTCATCTTGGTGATTTGGTACTTTTCGGTAACCTTTTCTTACCCGTTCAACACTGGGGCCTTGCTTAGAGCCCAACCTTTTGCGATCTGGGCCATTGAAGCACTTTCGTTTGAATTTAACAAATATTGTTTAATTATAGATTAATTAGACTTAAAAAGATTCGTATTGCAAATTATAGATAAACTATATAATTAGTTTTTTTAATCTATATTTAGTGCTTATACATGAGAGTGTAAAAAATTAAAATTTGAAAGGTAACTAAACAGGCATGCATCGAGGATTTTGGTCGCTGCCTCTAGTCTAGCGTTGAAAATGAAAACATTCGGAAACGACGTCGCTTTAGGCTGCATTCGGTTGTTACGGAACGAGGACTAAGAAGGCTTCATCAGGCGGAACAGTTTAGAGCAACTCTAACAAACTCTATATTTTTTCTAAATGTTAGAAATATGCATTTTACTAAAAAATATTTTCCAACAGTTTTTTAAATGGTTATCTAAATATAGTCATCTTCTATTTCAGATTTTTCGCTAGCCAAATATAGACGACGAGAATAGCTTTCTAGAGTGCACACGAGATATGAAAAAGCTGTTAGAGAATAAAAAGATATAAAAAGTGATTTTTATACAAATGATTCTCCAGATTATGATTTAGATAGTGATATTTAGAAAGGCTCTTGGAGTGCTCTTATGGGCTCATTCCAGCGCAACCGAACAAGCCCTTAAATGGATTCTGGTTGGTTGAAAAGTCAATATATTTTTACTTTAACAATTAAGTGCTCCATTTATTCATAAAAGAATACAATGATGAGAATCGTGCCGGTCAACGTAGCTTAAGTTTGACTAATTTATAGTAAATAGTATTAATATTTATGTCTATATATATTCTATAACTAATCTAATGATACTTTTGTATCATGATTGTTAGTATCTTTTTATATAAATTTAATCAAAATTTAAATAGTTTGAATTATCGAAAAACAATAGTTATAATTTTTTGAACAAAGGAAGTACGTAGAGAAGACATTAATATGAGGTAGAAAATTTTGAAAAAATAAAAATTTGAGTGTGTACGATAATGGTTGCAAACGTATAAACGATGTCCTTTTTTTAGATGATCTTATACGGTCTCCCACGCTTTTGTCAGCCGTCAGCAGGTGGCTGAGTACTTTTTTTTCTACGAAAGAATAATTATATTAGATAATAGCTGAGTAGATTACACAAATATTCAGAAACTGATCGTCTAAATTGTACCTATGTTAAATAGTTCCAATCTCAAAACCAAACCTGTACGATATTTTACAGTATGGATGACATAGACAAACACTCGGCAAAAGACCTGAGAACATATGTCCAATGAATGACGACCAACATTCATGTAGACAGAGTTGAGAAACTTCTTCTTTTTGGTGTCTTTCTTCTTCTTTCTACCATCGAAGAAGAAGGAAGACTGGTCTGAAACTTATTCTCTCTAATCTTTCATCATGGCCAGATTTAACGACAATAAAATGGAGAAGAGACCGGAGAAAATTATTTCATGGTGACAACATCATCTCCGTCTTGACGTCGCCGTCCGGAAATAAAGGCCTTCATGTCGTCAAACCAGTGAGGATGCTGACGTCGCAGTTGTCGTCCTCGTTTTAAACAAAACCGCCATAGAGAAAACGGTTCCACCTTACCCTCTTGCCGTCGCCGGAGCAGAGGAGGAAACAAATCCTCAAAATTTAAAAACTTACATGGAGAAACTCAACTCAATCTACTAGAAAAATTTATTAAAAACGATCAATCCTGCTCCCTGCTTTCTCCGGCCTCCGGTGATATAAAAGGGGAGGAAGGCGGCAGCAGCAGCGGCCGCAGCTGCGGCGGCTCGCGAGGAGCAGCCGGTGGCTGAGTACAAAACTCATTTGCCTGACCCGTTTAGGAGAAAAAAGATCCAGCGGCACATCGCGGTTCCTAACTTCGTACTAGTGTGTTAAGATGGGGTTGTAAATTTTTTTTAACCACAGTAATTCTTTCGTTTATATTTAGTAATTAGTGTCCAATCATAGACTAATTAGGTTCTAAAGATTCGTCTCGTAATTTACAATCAAACTGTGTAATTAGTTATTTTTTACCTATATTTAGTCTAAAAATTCGATGTGACAGGTAATCTTATAAATTTTTTAGAATTTTGAAGGAAGTGAACACACCTATGCCTAGGCCTCGTTTAGATGAGAGAATTGGGGAGAAAAACACTGTATTAGAATTCCTGTAGCATTTCGTTTGTATTTGGTAAAAATTATCCAAATTTTGACTAACTAGGCTTAAAATGTTCGTCTCGCAAAGTACAACAAAACTGTGCAATTAGTTTTTGATTTCATCAACATTTAGTACTCCATGCATTTGCCAACATTTTGATGTGATAGGGAATCTTCTTTTTGTATAGTGGAATTTGAGGAGAACTGAGGAACTAAACAAGGCGCTATTCAAACCTGGCCTGGCCTGGACCGCATGCGTATGGTGCGCGCGGTTCTTGCCCAGTAGCACTCGTCCGCAGGAGCAGCCATGTTTCGCGCATGGATCGCTGATCCTGATCCCAGGCTTCCGCCGTGCCGACAACGCTTTGGTGTTGCGCGGGTATCCGAGGCGTTCAGCAAAAATGCCCGAATCGATGCTGCTTTCTTTGCGCGATTTTAGGTGACAGGTCTACTGCTAAGGTGCTGCAGCGGCACAATGCGCACAAGAGATTTGGGCTCGGTTTGGTTTGGGTATTAAAGTTTAACAAACATCATAGCACTTTCGTCTTATTTGACAAAAAGTTTTCAATTTTAGACTAATTAGGCTTAATAGATTCGTCTTGTAAATTACTACTAATCTGTACCAACATACATGTAATTAGTCTATATTTAGTACTCTACGCATTTGAGAAAAAATTGATGTGATGGAAGTTAAACTTTAAGCCACCCAAAACAAACGGGCCTCAGTTTCAGTCTAAAGCAGCATAGCATAGCATGGCTTGTCCGAGGTCTGTATCTTTCGTTTTTCTGGCAATCGCGAATCCGCGCACCACTAGCAGCCACGATTCGCGTTCATCTGAGCAGAGCAGTTGTTTAACCCTTTTTTTGTTGTACTGTTGCACTATACGATAGCTAGAGTATCATAAGAACAGAAAGGGCTGGTCCGGCATGTCTAGAGAACGCCCGAGTCCCGTCTCTCGTCGTCCCGTGGAAGGAAGGAATGCGCCCAAGTGCCGCGAGCCACGACGCCAGGCGCCATCCAGCGAAGCGGCAGCGGGCAAAGCACGTGCACACATCACGTGGTCTTGATTGCGAGCAGGTGATGGGGATCTACAGAGGCACTGGCGAGCCGCGGCTGGCCGACTGCACATTGATTATCTTCCACCACCAAGGCTATGTTTAGATCCGGTCGGCTATGCATATAAGCCGGCTAAAAAATACTTTTGACTGATTTTTTTTGAGAGAAAACACTGCTCCGGTTAAAAAAAATAAGCTGAAAAGTATGGATTATAAGCCGAATGAATAGGGCCTTAGTTTGCAAAAACTTTTTGAAAAAGTATTGTAGCATTTTTCGTTTGTATTTGACAAACTTTGTCCAATTATGGATTAACTAGGCTCAAAAGATTCGTCTCGATATTTACAAACAAACTATATAATTATGTATAATTAGTTATTTTTTACCTACATTTAGTGCTCCATATATATACCGACATATGCGATGTGATGGAGAATCTTGAAAACTTTTTGCATTTCGGTGTGATCTAAACATGGTCCAAGCAAAAAGGAAAGAATGTGCTGCTTGAAGCAAGCACAAAAAGGGATGAAAGAAACTGCCTATCCATATCCGGCGACCGGCCGAGAGAGCAGATTTATCCATGCGTATCCACACAGAAATTTCCAAATTCCGTGTGCGTCCATAATTTTCATTCAAACTGCTCGAGCCACCGCTGTGATTGAGCTGTCATTTGCAAGGATCAACATTGCATACACCTGACGTTTACTTGTAGCGCACAAACCACGTAGGGCGCGTTTGATATAGGGCCCCTGCGTGGCCGGCGTCCTCTAGCTACATGCCACGATGTTTGATTTGCTTAACCCATTGTCCAGCCAGGCTCTCGATGTGCAAAACCATCTATGGCTCTGTTCATCTGGCTTATAATCCGTCTTATTCAGCTTGTTTTTTCAGCCGGAACAATATTTTTCTCTCACAAAAAATCAGCCAACTTTTCAGCCGGCTTATAATTCCAGCCGAACGGGGCCTCTCTCCCTCTCTCTCTCCTGTCTCCCCTAAAACGCTTCTAGGGTTCGTTGTTTTTCGGCTAGGCTCGTTCTCATCCTTGCGTGGGCGATTTGGGCGCGGCGGCGACGGCTTTCGCAGGCTCTCGCGGGCGCGCGCAGAAACTGTGAATCTTCCTCTCACACTCTTCCATTGCCGAAATCCCCTATCTATAAATCCTCCCTCCACTCTTGCCTTTCTCTCCTCCTAGCTCCCTCCCTTCGCGTTGAGTTACCGGCAGCGTCTGTGCTGTGGTGGTGCGGTGCGATGCTTTGCTTCCTCGCTGGTCTCCGTCTCCGTTCCGACGGACCGGATCCGGGTGGCTGCGGTAGTGCTGCTTTGTTTGCTACCGGGCTCCGTGGATGGGGTCATCTTTCTCCTTCGTCTTCTCCCTTCGGTGCTGGTCGGCTGGGCTCGTTTGGGGTGGATCTGTATCATCCCCTTGCGGATTTGTTTCTTCTTCCACCGTGCTTGCTTCATCTCCGTCTTCTACTTCTTCCACTCTCCGTCGAGGTCCCCGAGGTGAAATCCCCCCAAATCCCCTTATGTTCTTGTTCTAGGGTTTGCTGTTTCGCTTGTTGATTTTCGATTTGTCCATGCAGAATGATTATATGAGTATTTGATGTAAGTTTGCATGTTTTCTTTTTTTATGTCTTAATCAGCCACCAATGACAAGATTATATAATTGTAGCAGCAAATCAAATAGCTGAGGCTAACCTTTTCTCTTATGCCAATAATGTCTACTATTGTTACTTGATTGAAACAGTACATTAGTCGGCGTTGGAAATCTACAATTAAGTGTAACATAATCGGAGATCTTCAATTCCGCTTGATGTGCTCTTTCAAATGACACTTACATTGACTGAAGCTAAACTGTTGTTCACTTATTTCATTATTGAAATATTGAGGAGACTGAACTGTTATTCACTTACAGAAACGGGATGTTACTATGTCATTTTCAATGGGAAAGCAGCTAGGATTTATTTGAGTTGGCATGATGCGGTAAGCATGTACTCGGGGTAAGGAATGCTATATATCATAAATATAGCACTTATGTGGAGGCTGTTAGAGAATTTGAGGCAGCAAAGAGGGATGTTAATCCCAATCTTGGAGAACTTGAACCCAACCTCATGATTGAGTCCCTCTACTTGGTTCTCCAGATCATGTTGCTGCTTCTACCGGTGCGGATAACCATGGATGCTCTATGGTGTGTTGATCATCTGTGTGGCTATCTTGCTGGTAGGTTTGTGGTTGTTCATGCACCTATGCCTGTGATGACTACAACTAGATGGTGGAAGAGTTGTTGTTGTAATTCCATTTCCGATGTCTTGCTCTTTTGTGATGTTGAACAAATGTTATTGTTTTGTGCTCTTCGAATTGTTATTTGACCAAAGTTGGTTGGATCTCTGTACAATTTAAGCACCTATGACTCCATGGTTAATGAACAAATTAGTCTAAGGCTAAATTGTTATCGCAGTGTTATCTTTGGCCAACTATATGGATTTTTTGTCATGGTTTCCATTGCTCAATTGCTGTGCTGCTCTTGATCTTGCCAATCTTGGCTGGTGACAACTGCCGAACCAGGCCTAAATCAAATAGGATCTCCTTTTGGTAGTTAGAGGTAGTTAGGTGTTGAGGCTGGCTCTGACAATAAAATCAAACGATGAACTGGCTGGACTAGCACGGCTTAAAACATAAATCAAACGAGACCTTCTTTTTAGCCGCGACCAAACCGCGGCTGGCCAGGGCCAGGCCAACCGGCCCAGCCACCCTGTGGGCTGTGGCTCCACATCAAACGCGCCCATAGTGTCTTCCGATCCAAGCAAGCCTGAACTAGCACCAGCAGTGGTATACTGGTATGGCCGGTGTGGCAACTCCGTCAAACACACGTAAACCCGCCGTCACCGGATCGGAAGGAATCGCACTTATCGGGAATTCAGGGCAGTGGACTACATGCTGCGCTGTGACCATGAAGTCATGGCCACACTAGAGGCCTGAGGCCACACTAGAGGCCTGAGGCCGTGGACCCATAAGTAGCTGGTCTGTTCGGGCACGCGTCAACATAGCCTAGTAGACTGTCTCCAACGACCGCAACCTAAAATATAAGATACATTTGTCCTTTAGGTAGCGCTACAGTCAAAGAATTTTATACCTATTTTTAGTCTTCTACAATAACAAGACCGAAAAAACGATCATTTCTACAAATGGATCTTCAGGAGAGAATACTCATGTTTAGGTTAAAGGTTATGGATCTCCTGACAATCAAAATAGGTTTTTTAAATAGGTACTCTGTTGGTCCTATTGAAGATCTATTTTGAGTTTGAGTATCCCAATATGTGCCCTGTTGGAGACAGCCTTACGTGGCATCAACAAAAGCACGCTGCACCCAATGCTGTGTCTGCGGTCACCACGGCACGGATAGTGATCGTCCGGTGATTCAGTTGCAGGCAGCACCAATCTCGTTCAGCTTGAACCTCAGCTGAGTACCGAGCCAGCTCTGAACGCATTTTGTTAGAAATTAAGCAGTGTTCAGCGAGCACTCCAGAAACGTACAAATGACGACACTGTTTAACAAGCCAGTCTGGTGATTTATTTGTAGTCAGCACCAAATCCTTTTCAGCTTGAACCTCAGCTGAGTACCGAGCCAACCATGAACGACGCGCACACCAAATTAAAGCAATGTGCAGCGAGCAGCCGAGCACTAAAGAAAACATCCGGAACGCATTTTGTTGACAGATGACGAAACTGTTTAACAAGCCAGTATATCTGAAGTTTAGTTTAAAGCTAACAAGGCAAGGAAATTTGTTGCTAGTTGCCAAAGGACTGTCCTATCATCAAGCTCACCGGGAGGACTAAAGGCCATCATCAACACACAAAGAGGGAGAATAAAATCTTAGCTGATGAGATGTTAGTCTCAAGGTTAAAGAAATCCAAAAGGGCAATATATCGTGTGGCCCAGATTAAAAGTTTCCAAGTTTACACAGCTGGTCCGGTTTCCACCTGATACGATTACTATATATAAAGTCAAAATTCTAGCAGGGTCAATCTGATTCTGTAGAGAGCCCCTTTGTTTACACCGGAACAAGCTTAACACTTCGACTCAGAACAGTTTCTCGTATCACACTTTCCATTATCTTTGAGCAGAGCACCAAATCAACCTTCAAGCATTGCCTTTGCTGCATCGATAAGTGCAGGTCTGAAGCTGTTCGATGCTCGGCCAAGGACAGTGTAGCCTTCCTTGTCCTCAACATCAACATCAGCACCATGTCTAATTAACAGAAGAGCAACCTGGAATACAATTGTAGGAACAAAATTTAGTAAAAATCTGTACAGGCATATAGGCAAAATCTTTATAGAACAACCTAGAAATTAGTCAAGTCCACACTCAATCAAACTTCCAAGTTAAAAAAAAAACACTCCTTGATATTGAGGACTCCGAAGGCAGTGACCCACCAATAAACTAATTGGTCTATCCAGTTAAAAACATGTTCAAAAGGCTATAATCATCATAATGAAGTGTAACAGCAACATAGATGGGCATTCAAGATGCATTTTGAAACACAGCAAATCATTAAATAACTTGATCTGGAGGTCCCTTGCACCGCCCAGAGTCAGACTTTTCTTCTGGCTAGCCCTTCACCGCCGTTGCTGGACTGCGGAACGCAGGAAGAGACATGGGCTACAGATCGATGACAGTTGCATCATGTGTCTCCAGGCCTTGGAGACTCTAGACCACATCGTGCTCGGTTGCGTTTTCACTCGGGAGGTCTGGAACAGGCTCCTGTCCAGGCAAGGTCTAGCGGCGCTGGCTGCCAGCGACGACATCGACCTCTTCATCTGGTGGAGCTGGGCTAGGCAAAGGATGCCTCGCGCTTGCAGGAAGGGCTTCGACTCCCTTGTCATGCTTACCTGCTGGATGCTCTGGAAGGAACGTAATGCGAGAACGTTCAGGAACGAAGCCTCCTGTGCCAGCGACCTCACCTTGACGATCGTCCAGGAGGCCGAGCTCTGGCTGCGTTCCGGATACACATGCTTATCGTCGCTCACCGCGTTGATGTAATTAGACACTGTGCCGTCTCGCCGGCTACCGCCGGGGCTTGGTCTGTACGCCTTGGGCTCTTCCCTTTGGTTTCGCTTTTTTCTCCTTTCCGGTCTAGGCAACCTTTGGTTTCCTAGTGTTGTTGTTTGGATGTTTTCTATTTCCTCTTAATGAAATATGTGCTACAGTGCACGTTCGCAAAAAAAAATTAAGCAGAAGCACGGAAAAGGTAATGTTACTAGTTACTTCACAGATGCACGTGAGCAAGACATGAAAATTGCCATCTCTGCGAGTCTGCGTGCATATCAACAAATTTGATTTGATGCAATGAAGCCAGAAAAACATACCCCTTTGTTCTCACATATAACAGCATGCATAAGAGGTGTTTGTCCTGTCTTGTCAACAGCATCAACTTCAGCGCCTTCCTCGATGAGGAATTCACACAGCTCCGCATTTCCTGTGCTGGCAGCTCTATGCAAGGGCGTGCAGCCAAACTGAAAAGCAGTTGAGATTCACATGTTTAGCAAATCAGTTTGGCTCCTGACTGCAAGTGTACGATGATGCACAATGTAGAGACATATGCAATAGCATAACAACAAGCAACATATTTTAGGGCACGCAGGGGAGAGGATCCAGCACATCTCTGAGTCACATAATCAACTGTATCTAACCACATAAATTTGCCCGGTTATTATTTCTTGTCCAAACTGGTATAGAGGCCAAGGATAGGCCAACAAATGAACCATGGCAAACCAAATGCTCACAAGAAATATTAGATGTTGTGAAATATTATATTTTATATTGATGATTTTAAGAATTCAAGGGATCTTGGCCTTGCCTGTTGCATTACCTCAATACAGAAAAAGCTTCAGCATTTACAGACCCATATTTTCCATCTCAAACTCAACACTAGCAAAGTTTCAATGTCACCAAAAAGATCTACTTAGAAGACAGAAGAGAACCAAAAACTCAATAGATATCGACTGCCCAGGAGCTGGGGCATTGAACCTATGAAGTCATTACATGAAACTCAATATATGTTTACACTTTTTTGGATGTGAGATTCACCACCAAAGAAGGCCATTTGCACATTATTTTAAATTGTTGAAAGTATACAAACCTTGTCTTTCTTGTTGACGTTAGCACCATGGGCTATTAGTTTTTCAGCTATGTTATGCCTCCCTTTACTCGCAGCATAATGAAGAGCAGTTCGGCCACCATCAGTAACCAGGTTAACATCAGCACCTGGTATTGCAAATTTATGACTGCACTAGTTGGGGAGAAACAAAATATTTATATAGACAAAACTACTGATTTTTTCCTAAAAATAAATCCAATAGGGAAGGTGGAATACAAACTCACTTGAATAGCAGCAAAGAGAATACAGTGCCATAATGCTTATAATTTATAACTAGCAGATACTACTAGTGTGTATTAGAAGCTAAAATACTTCACAATTCTTTTTCAAAAAGATAAGTTTGTGATGAAATGGAATTGTTGACCGCCAGTACGCTGGAATGGACTGGTACTGGCACATTCCATTCCTAGTGGACAGGTGAAAAATAGGAATTCATCAGAAAGCTTATTCAAGGAAAAAAAACAGCAATCCTTTAGAAAGTAGTCCTGTTCGGGCAATTTTTGCCAGCTTGTCATTTTACTTCTGTAGGATATACGAATCAGCATCCTCAGAATAGGAGCCTACACAAGGATGTGGGAAAAATAGCACGATATACTGATATGGCCCTATACATGGATACCTAAGAAGTAAAACAAGCACCACATGCCTCAGATAGTCAGATGATTGACCAACACCAAAACTGCCAAAATCTATTTGAATGTCACAGGCCTATGGCAGCTGTGTGCCCATTAATGTGTTAAGCACCATGCTCCCGTATCAATAAATACCTAACTATCTGTCTACCGCGGTATGAGTAAATCAACCATATCATTCTGAAAAGAAAAAAACCAAGAGATACCATGCTCTGCTATAGCCATGGATGTCAGCTTTCCTGGTCCAGTATGCACAAACTAGGACAACACAAAACATGGAAGTACTGCATATAAGAACCAATAGGAGGACATTGGCAACCAGGAGCAATATCCATGATGATTTTAGACATGAGCTAGGTACCGTTAGCAAATATAGATTTCAAATGTTACAGCCTGCAGCAATCACGTGCCCGTTAACCACTACGTTACCGCATCAAATTACAAATCAAAACAAAACTACATCAATAAATCAGTCAAATTAGCCAAAGAACAAAATAAGTAACATATAGCGAGTAATACTGTGATTTGCATTGTCATATGCAACAGACACGATGCTCAAATTTGCACTAATCACTGCATTTTTCAGAAACTGAACATAGAAACAATGTTATCTGAAAAACAACAATACATCAATCCCGTCATGTACTACCAATTTTGCGCCAACTATAATCTTAGAAATCCGTAGCAGAAAAAGTACAGTTCGCCGCACACACGTATCGGGCTGGTCCCGTACCTCGCTCAAGCAGGATGTCGATGATTTGAGAGTTGCCGGAGCTCGCCGCGGAGTGGATCGGCGCCCACCCCTCCTCATCCTTCGCGTTCAGCACGCTCGCCGCGGCGTCACCACTGCACTGCGCAAGCGCGAGCACCACCTAAACCCAGGGAAACACAGCAAAACCGTCAAAAACCCTAAACCCAGTTTTCATTAGAGAGTAGAAGGCCCCTTTGCGTGCCTGGGGATGGCCGGCAGCGGCGGCGACGTGGAGGAGGGAGCGGCCGTCCTCGTTGCGCAGGGAGAGGTCGGCGGGGGCGAGGGAGGAGAACGCGGCGGCCTCGCTGGACTCCGCGGCGCGGAAGAGCTCCTTCTCCGATGGCCGCCTCTCCCCGCCGCCGGCTCTATCGACGTCCATCGCCGCGGCCATCAGGATCCAGCAGTCACGAGGTACTTCGGGCGGGTTCGCGAGAGGGAGGTGCCGGGAGGCAAAGCGAACCAGCGAAGGGGAAACAGGAGGTGAAGAGCAGGACTCTTCGAGTTGTGGAGTGCGCTTTCCACAGGAGTAAGCGCCCCCTCTTCCAAGAAAGAAGACGACCTTGGGCTTCGCGGTTCCTTGCTGTAAATGGGCCGTTATGTGGAGTCCGGATTCTGACGATGGCCGCCTACCAGATTGAGCCGCGCGGCTCCGCTTTGCGGTTGAACTGGGCCAATCATACTCCTATGGTCCGCATTGGGAGTCCGTGCGTATTGTGAAGTTGGCCCGGTCTACGACTCCTGTGAGCTTCGCGGTTGAACGGTGCTCGCGCGTCTTGCTCACGCTTTGGTCGGATATTATTATTACGATTATTACCAGCGCGTTTCTCCATTCCAATTGTTTTGGAGAGGATAAACAGGCGGTTTCTGAATCTGGTGGTGGAGAACCTGAACACCAACTTGTATTCTCTGCGCGTCTAAATCTGTCCTGCCATCTCTTCTACCCATCAGCAGCTGCAGCTGAGGCCGCAATGGCACGGTCAGAAGCAGCAATCCAGGGCGCATTTGATTTCAGAACTCAGCAGGGCCAGGCTAGCCCTGGACAAGCCTGCTGTTTGATTGCTTTTGAGCAAAAGAGGGTGGCCAAGCAGAGCTGGTGTTTGATTCCCTTTCTGGAGCCTGGCCTAGAACCAACTACCACATTGGGAAGGTGTTTGTTTTCGGCCAGGTTTCAAGGTGCAAAGGCAAAGGAGATGCATAACTGATACAAGTTCAGCAACAATTCAGTAATGCAGGGTTCAATTTAGGTTACAGCCGAGCAAAGCAAAGGTTAACAGATGATGAATTACAGTAATCATTTAGGCCTCAGACTTGTTCACTTCAACATGAGTTGTAGGAAATGCAAATTAGAGGTATCAGATATGAAATACATTCATCATCGGCCTAAAAACATCACAAGAACCTTCCCAAACATGCCTTACTTGAACCAAAGAGCAAGCATCAGCAAGACTACAACAATGATTAGCACAGGTATTATCAGATTCCTCCGGTCAACCGTGTTTTCATCAGGTGCTATGATAGCAAGACATGGAGGCCTTCAAAAGAACAAGTTCAGAACTAGTATAACAATTTGCCATAAAAAAGAACAGTGTTCATAAGTCATTGATTTCAGCAGAAGTATTTGCCTCAGATTCTATAGCATTCAAATTGGCATTGTAATCATCATAGGCAAATAATTTAAATAACATGGGGCCTCAGCTCAAAACAATGTGCTACAACATTGCTAACTTAATCATAGGTGTCTGTACTAAATTCCAGTAAAACCAAATAACAGATGAAAAAAGTAAAAAAACAGATGAGCATGGACCTTATCTACTTTAGTGGCACATCCAAGGCCAGCCGTCAGACTGCAATGATTAGTTGCAATGGCCTTGGATGGTGCCAACGAAGAAGATGAGGACCATGCAAAACACATGGAAGAACCAACCAGATAAAAAGCTGTACAGGCACCTCATTGCTCTATGTTATGCATCATTGGCCATCATTCAAGTGCCCTCTCTTGAACAGCAAGAACAACATCAAATAACAAAGATTAACAGTAGGCAGATAAGATCAAATAATAAACTAAAAACCTAGCTGCCAATAGAGGCAGCAAAATATTACATGATCCAGGCGTTCAAATGATGTCGCCCTCAAATACAGACACTTCATCATGTCATCTATAGTTAGCCACCCTCCTACTAAGCTACCTAAAAGGACAGGTGCTGGTCAGCTATCTCCATGCACAACAGCTACAAAAGGACTCTAAAAGAGAAGAGAGTGGGTGAGGGAGGTGGAGGATCTATACATCCCAACAGTCAATCCCCTCTATGCAAGTTACCCATGGAAGGACAGAACTACATGTAGTAGTTCTTAGCAAGGAAGTTCCTCATCCAAATCTCCCTATGCAAGTTGCTCATGTTAATGCACTGCCTTGTTCTCCAGCAGGTGAGTGTAGGCAACAATGAGTGCCTCAATGGAGAAGTTAGGCATCTCCATGACAGCAAGGTAGAGGGCAGGATCCACATGTGCAGCAGCTGCTTTTGTCATAGCATTGGCCACATTGTTGACAACATCTGTTATATTGGTCATCATAAGCATCTCATCCTCACTGAAGGCAACCCTCTTCCTCTTACCCCCAGCTATGGAGGTCACAGGTAAAGTGACCTTACTGCCTTCACCCAACTCAATGGTGGTTTTCTCCTCAAAGGCAGGTGTAGAGGCAATGAAGCCATGCCCCTCCACCTTAGCAGCCACACTATCTGCAGTGTTCACCCCTAGTGGAGCACTAGAGCCTAAGGCAAACCTACCAGTAGCCAAGGTGCTACCAAATATGGTTTGCATCTTAGTGTAGAACTTGATAGGGGTGTTCAAAAACTCAGCATCCTTTGTGTGGTGCTGTAATCAGTTCAGATAAGTAAAGAGGCAGGACAGACAAGAAAGAAGGGGATAAGAGGGTAGTAGACAAGTAAAATTGGTAGGTCAGACATGATTTAGGTTCATCTACTTTGCAGTGCCTGCGGTAGTGGTCAGGGTCAAGCATTATGGCATGCACATCCTCATCAAAGTTAGCCTCACTAAGGTCCTTGAGCTTGCAGACCCTAGACCACTTTTGTTTTCACTTTCTCAAGTGGTTGTACACTTGGGTGGGGCTAACAACATCCCCAGTGTACTCCCTAAGAGCCTTAGCCACACAGTTGACATTCTTAACCTTAAAAAGCTTGTCAGTCCTACTCCCATCAAACAAGATTTGAGCCATCCTCTTAAGGACAAACCCAAAGGTGTTGTTATTCCACATCATGGGTGGCCTAGCTCCACCAGCTTCTCCCTCACCATCTGCTGCATCACCCACAACATCAACAACAACAGGGGCATCCACAGGTGTTGCTACAGCTGCCTGCACAACTGCAGCTACACCAGCAGCAGCCACCACACCTTGCACGAGGTTAGCAGCAACAACAAACCTGCAAAAAAAGGGTATCATCTGGTGCTACCCAAATTTTTTGGATGTGTGGAAGTGCTTGGAGGCTTGATTAGTTCACCTTTTAGTTCACCAACAACATACAAAACTTAGTGGAAGATCATATGCACTGTCTCTATAGACCTCCTAAAGGACTGGTACACTACCCTGAACCTCTAGTTGTGACCAACCACATGAAAGAACATAGCAATATGCTCCTCAACAGAACACCCACCGCTCCTTGGTACAAGACCTCTACTTCTAAGCAGGCTGCATAGAGAAAAAAGGGGTTCTTCTCATGCGCAACATTGCAATGCATTATGCATCATTGTAATTATAAATCATTTGGAGGGTTCTTTGCCTATGGAGGTCACCCTCTGTCCTAGGGCTATAAGGTATAGTCTCAGTCTCACCCCTAAACCTTCTAAGCCTACTGACCACAAAAGAAACCACCACCACAACTAGAGCTGCTGCTTGGGTACCCATCATCTCAAGCTTAGTTTTTTGATCCATCTACAATGCATGCAACATTCAAATGTACATTTTAGTGTCATAGACCATGGCTGGCCTCTGAATAATGGCATATGCATTCATAAGATAACATAGCACGACCGTATTAATAAAAAATGCCTCCTGTGCAAACTAGCCAGTCATCATCGATCATAAAAACAGCATCTTCATGACCAACAAGTGAACAAATCTAAGAACATATAAGAATTAGTGAACATGGACAAATAAGCCTGACATACACAAGCAAATGTGACAGTAACACGTTACTAACATGAGTACTGCATCGATACCAAAAATACTTTGCCCATGAACAACACAACAACACATGCAAATACATAAATCATTGGTCATGAACAGGCAATCCACAGATCCAAGCAAATCATGAAACCCTAGAATCAAAATCAACAAGGGAAGGGGTGGATTTCATCTCGGGTGAGCCGAAAGGGAGCACTTGGTGCTCAAATGGAAGACAAATCGAGAGGCGTTGGTACCAGATCTGAAAGAAGAACACCCAAATTCTAGACTAGCACCAGCACAAACAGCCAGAGAGGAAGAAGGAAGAAGACCGCCTCCAAGGAGCCCGGCAGCAGAAGGAGCGGCACCGTGCCGCGACGGAACAGATCAAGCCGGGGGAACGGAGATGAAGCCCGTACACCGCCGCGCCGCACACCCAGCTCACCACTGCCGCCGGTCACTCAACCCTAGCGAGGTGGGAAATGGAGGAAACCAGCAACGACAAGAAGAAGGCGAGGGAGGAGGAGGGGATTATAAGGACGGCGGCAACGGCGCGCGGAAGTTTTCGACTTCCCAGGCGAGCCTGCCAGTACATCCCGCCGCACCTAAAATCGCCCGCGCGAGCTCGAGTACGACCTGGCTCCGGAAAAACGAAACCGACGAGCGTTTCTAGGGAGACAGGAGAGAGAGAGGGTTTTTTTTGCACGCCGCAGGCCTAACTAGGAACGGGGATCAGAATATCAAACACGGGCCTTTGTAGCCCACGGGCCGGCCCGGGGATTTTTTTGCATCATATCAAACGCGCCCCAGTCTATCCAGATGAACGCGGAGAGGCAGGCCGGCAGAAGTAATTTTGATTCTTGGTGGCAAAGACAATTGAATGGGACTAAGAAATTATTTCTCCATTATTGATCTTCTTTGAACGACAATTCCGAACCACTAGTTCACATATGCAGAAGATGACAACCATATATTACAGTGTACACTGTACAGTCACCATGACGCGACCAGCGGACAGCTTAGGATGGTGCCCCCTCCTGCTCACTCTAGGTGGTCATGCGGCCGGAGCGACATGAACATGGCCGCGTAGTGTCTGAGCCGCCGGTCCCCGTCGTCGGGCCCGCCAACCAATGGCGCCGCGGCCATCGCTGCCAGGTCCGTCGTCGACGTCCGGGCCCTGTACCGGCGCCACGCGAGCTGTATGTTGACGGCGGCCCACGTCCGCCAGTTGGACGAGTAGTAGCGCGCCGTGCGCTTGAGCTTCTCGTTGGCGAACTTGTAGCGGAAGTGCTCGGTGATGAACCGCAGGTCCGGGGCGTCGAGGCAGAACGCCTGCGCCGCCTCCACGCACTCGAACGTGGCCGACGACGCGGGGAGCCGGTCCACGAAGGGGCGCCGCAGGCACCACGACAGCAGCTCGTCGCCTAGGAAGTTGCCCGCGCCCAGCATGCACGTCGCCACCACGCCCTTAGTCAGCGGCTGCGTGCTCTGGAGCTTGCCCTGCAGGATGAACACCATGCGCTGCACGGGGTCGCCCTCCCGGATCACCTTCTCCCCGCTGGAGAACACCAGAGGCCGCAGCCGGTCGCAGATGTTGTCCAGGATCAGGTCGTCCATGCCATGGAACAGCGGAACCTGGCAAGGGAAAATTTTCTAACAATTTCATCGCACATTCATGATTCATGTAAAAAAAAACTGAACATTTTATATATAAAAAAAACTGTTAAAAAAATCAGAACAACTTCAGTAACTTTATGAGACTATGAGAGACAGAGACTGTACCTGCTTAACCAGCTCGAGACAGAGGTAGCGCTTGATGTCCCGCCTGAGTCCTTCAGGCAGGTCCTTGATCATCTCCATCTCCTCGTCTCCCGTGACGGCGGCCCAGCGTTCGCGCTCGTATTTGCGGACCCTTTGCCTCAGCCGGGATGGCAGCTGCCTCCGTCTCATCCACCATTCCATGTCCCGGAACCGCAGCTGCATCTTCCTCTTCCTTGCCAGGACGGCGTGCAGAAACACCTGCAGATTCAGTAAGTTGTAGACTTGTAGTTAGTGAAGCGGTGTGATACAATCACGCAAGGACCAGAAATCACACTGTTTTACCTGTATGTTTCCGATCAGCAATGTGAAGAGCATCAGGCCACTGAGGACATTGATTATGCTGAATATCACCTCAATACCATTGCTTGTAGGGGCCAGATCGTTACCAAAAGTACTGCCAAGCAATTCAAGGAATTGTACAAGTTTACCAATATGCAGTTGTTGAACACAATAGGGCAGCAGCATTAAAAAAATATGTAAAGAAATACATGCATGGAACAAGGCTAGAAATTTTTAGTGGAATTGGGGTAGCAGTTTGGTGTCTTGTTTATTCAGATAAACAGTATAAGAAAGAAAGAATATTCTGAACATGTAGCAGATTATTATGACAATAGTTTCCTAGAGAGCAGACACTGTGTTGCAGACAAATGAAATTAAATCTCTAAAAGTGATTACCTGAGTGTCATGAGGCCCCAAAATATAGGATAGAGTATTTTGACAGCAAGTGAATTGCTCGATATAACAGGAAGAGCCCCCAAATAGATTCCATAAGCAAATGTCCCTTTTCCACTTAAACAAGTAGACACATTCCGTTGACTAAAGGAGGTCATGTTCGTATCACATGCGAATCCATTAACATTCGATGACCAAGGAGGGTGAAAACATATCTCCTTGGAACAAGCTAGCGATATTAGATCACAACTGTTATTCTTCTTGCATTCTTCCTGGAGGCAGGAAGCAATGCGCTGGATTGCAAGAACATACCAGCACCCACCAGCAATCTGGAAATGGCAGAGCATTGATGAATAATTTACCCACATTATTCAGTATCCATTGGTCTTAAGTCTAATACCAATTTCATATGTTGAAGGGAGAACAAAAAAATTGCAGACAAGAATTCTTATTTAGGCAAGAATTCTTTTGAAATTTTACATCACTGCACATATTTGATATTTAGTTGTTTGGCCAGTTTCCATGTTCAGCAATACTATGATCATTGAGAGAGAGGAACAATTCATCTTTATAATTATCTTCATATTTGCTAGAGAAATCAAAAAACCGGTGCCAACTTTGGAAAAATCAAATGTAGGAAAAAACATAAGCGGAATCTAGTGCACCTAAATAATAGGGTTAATTGGATTGATGCCATTACAACTTTCGCGGATTGGAAATATACCATTACAATTCACCTATTTCGAAATACCATTTTATGTAGCAATTGTAACCTCTCTCTCTCTCTCTCTCAAATTCAGAACATTGACAATACTAACAACCATAAATCAATGATTACCACTCTCAATGCACTCTATGATACTATGAGAGCGACTCTGGGATTCCATGTCCACACGATTTAATCTATAAGTAATGAGGAAGAGAATACTCACATGAGAAGCAATGAAATAGGCAAATAGATTTAAACCAAATCCCCACCATATTGATCCAAAGATGTAACCAGTAACCTTCTGCATTTTCCTCATGATGTGTATAATATGGTAGACCTTGGGGAGAAATTGAAATATGAACATGAGCAGCAGTATTGTCATGATAAGCTTAACTTGCTCTTCCCTAATTAACTTTGGTATAACCAGCCAGAAGATGACCTGCAGAATTTGATGGACCACCTTGTTGAGAAAACAAAAGCTATAAAGTAAAGCAAAGCAAATCTATATGTTTCTTTGCGAACCTTGACATAAAAGGAAATCTCGAGAAAATACAAAAACGTAAAGAAAACTATTATATTCCTACAAAAACGTAAAGAAAACTATTATATTCCACCTTCAAGATCCTTCATGCAGATGCATGATTGGCATGTGTGATAATTAAAGCCCTCAATACAATTCCTTTTTTCTCAGAAAAAGCGTTGTTCAATTTGTGGCTGCCATTTTTTTTGATATAGTATACTAATAAAAATTCTTTTTTGTGAACATTGACATGGCTCCCTTCTTTCTCTTTGAAGACAAATACGTAGGGACAGTGAGATGGACCCACAGCTTCTGCCAAAATACAGTTAATCCCCTTCACAAAATTTGCAATTATATATGTTGATTGTATGCTTGTGTTAATTGACTTAAATCAATAAGCTTCGCCCTATAGAGAACGTGCACGTAGTGCAGTGATAGGGATGCAAGAAGCGCAACCTACAGGACAGGATTTCGACTCTCCTTCTCACAAAAAGGGGCCACTTCTGCATAGGGAAAACATCAAAAAGTAATGTAGAAAGGAAAGGGGTGGCTAGCAACCCTTTAATAACAAAAGGAACATGTGGGAACGTTTGAGCTCTAAATGACTAAACATGTCGATTGTTGATCAATCAGTTAGATAGACCCTTTAGAATAATAACTTGAATCATTTTGCAAGGATAAACAATATATCAATAACCCATCCATTGATTTGGAAAGGATATAAGTAATAATTTCTATCATTGACCAACCGGTGCAAATAAGCACTGTCCACACACACCTTGCAGCCAGGCCCCACGTAACATTGACAGGTGCAATCATGCGAAACAAAAACGAATATGCATTCTTATATTATGCGACAAAAACTAGCTGTCACTTGAAGAAATTACACGATCATCTGAACGACAAAGACTACTAAATAGGTATGAAAAATGCAATGGCATTGACAGAAATCAGACAAGTGTCCTGTGTCCTAGAACAAAAGCCAAGTTAGAGTCTAGTCTTAAGTCTCGAGCAGTGGCAGATATGAGAACATTCGATTTCATATCTGGTTGGTCCGTGGGTCATATCACACTTACCATGCCAAAAGGGCTCCCCTACCATGAGCAATTCGCTGATATGCGTGACTGAAGTATCGTTTTCTATCCACTTTTCTTCCATCAATGCTGGTTATTACCTCATTGTAACTATGGTCATTTTCAAATCTAGTCCTACCTTGATGCTGTTTCTTTTTTCACTTGGCATGAATGATTGCATCCAAGGTCATATTCAAATACTACCGCCGCCAATCATTGCGCTACGCCATTATCGATCCGTACTACTAGTTCCCTAAACCCGTCAGACTCTTATCGTCTAAGACCGCTAAACTCCGACTTGAATTCTCCATCCCAGCAATCACTGCGGGTCATGATCTTTCAAGAAACTGCAGCCTCCCTGCCACCACACACATGCGTGCCAATGCCAGCATTGCACGTTACCCAGCATCACTGTCCAGTGTTCAGCGGCCGAAACATGTTGCATCGTATTTTTACACATCAGCTTACTGCTGGACACTGTTGTACCTGCAACGTACTCGTGTGCCCTACACGCCGCCGCTGCAGTTCCGACAAGGACTGAAGGGCGTTGTGCGCTGTCTCAGAACGAGACAATAGGCATGTCCATAATTTTGGGGCGTTTGATCCATCTGACCCTCACTACACTGCTACAGCGTCTGGGTGTATGCTTGGAACGTTTATTTGCGTGTTTTTTTTCAGCGAGAAAAAAATGGTAGACTGAGTTCGGGAGGCAGGCGGTGGATGCCAGTGTCGACAGCTGACCTGCGGGATGGGGAGGATGACGAAGAGGTCGAAGCAGAGGCCCTTGACGGAGCGGGCGTAGTGCGCGGCGATGGCGCGGGCGTCCCAGACGAGCTTGCCGCAGCCGACGACGAGGGACTCGCGGGAGACGTAGGCGAGGCGGAACTGCAGGAGCACGTGCGCGAGGTGGGCGACGTCGGCGCAGGTCCGGAGCGCGGTGACCGCGGCGGCGAGGCCGGCGTCCATGTAGAGGCAGGGCTGCCCCGCGCGGCCGATGGAGAGCGCGTAGAAGAAGAGCGGGTCCACCGCCAGCGCGGCGGCGCGGCCGAGCAGGATCCAGCGGTTCCAGCGCTGCACGCGCTTGCTCCGCGGGTCCAGCACGGGCCCGAACAGCCACCGCGCCGCGGCACCCGCGTGCTGCGCCGCCGCGGACGCCGACGCCGCTGGCTGGGACTGCTGCGCCTGGACCGGCACGAGCGAGGACCCCGCGTCGGCGTCCCAGTCCGGCGAGTGCACCTGGTCGCAGGTCGTGGAGTGGAACGCCGGCACCCCGGCCTGCGTGCACGCGTAGCACTCCCCGGACGGACCCCCCGCCGACCGGCCGCTCAGCCCGCCGCCGCTGCCTCCCGCCTCCTCGTCCCGCGCCACGCCCGGGCTCCCCCAGACTCCACTGGCACCATCACACGCTCGCGCGAGAAGCCTTTGCTCAGGAAACAAACAAACAGACAGACACAATTCAGGATAGCGAACAGACACTCCGATCCAAAGACGAAACCATTGGCGCAGACTCGAGGAACTCGATTCCTCCAAGTGATGATGAAGTTGTGGAGGCGAGCATGAACCTCGCGGGGAGGGAGCCGCGGAGGAATGCGAGCGGAGGCATCTCGTCCCGACCACGGCGGGGACCATGAAAGGGCGGCTCCGGTAGCTGGCCGCGCGCGCCGTCGCGGTGGAGGGAGCCAGGGAGGCGCGGTCCAGTAGCTAGTGACTAGCGAGCGGCGGAGCGGGAGGTAGCCTGCTGCTGGCGCTCGGCGTGGGACGGATGGATGGGGCAAGTAAAGACGAGAGTGGTGGAGGGTACAACTGTGACGGGGCCCAAGGACGTGCCGACGTGGCGCCTACGTGCACCGTGCCGAGCCCTCGGACCTCCCGTCCTCGCCTCGGGGCGCCTACGCCTACACGTCTACACCTACCGGATTGACGGGAGCAATTGTTCGTAGTGGGGCCACTCGGCTCCTGGCACAGGTGACTGGTGAGCCGAGCACATCACCGAATAATCATTGATCGCGCTAGGGGTTCGATGATGATGATGATCCGATTTTGTACCCGACGCCGATATATGCGTGCCATTTTCCCCGGTTTAAGTAATGAAGCTAAGCTGCTCCGTCAACAACGAATGGCTGTCTCACTTCTCATTAACACCATGCATGTATACCTAACACGAATCATGAGATGGGCTAGTATTTTGATATATACTACTAGCCATAGCTAAGCGGAACGTCGATTTACGGAAAACGAACGTTCTATGGTGGCACGAGGCACCAGATGGCTACAACAGGGGCCGTGTTTCCGAAGCTACGCGGAGCACCGGCGTTTTCTTTCTTCTTCTGCTCTTGTGCGGCGGAGACCGGAGAGAGTGGGCATGTGGCAAGTCTCCGGCTCCGTACGACGGTGATGCCGCGCCGCGACGACCAACTAGGCCTGCGAGTACCAATGCATTTTTTCTTTTCTTTTGGTTTTATGCGGCGGGACGAGGCGGCGAGCGTGGCTCGGTGACCGCGGTGGCGCGGAGCTCTGCAGCTGGACGTGAGCTCGCGGTGCATGGGCTGGGTTCATGTGAGCGAGGTGGAATACTCTCGTACAGCTGCGGAGGTGCATGTGGGCCTGGAGCCTGGGCTAAGAATTCGCATGCTTGGTCCATAGCCTGAGCCGGTGCCCGGTGGGGCCTAGCTCGGGAGCCTGCCTGGGCCTGAAATGGTTGTCATCTATGAAAGCTGCTATTATCTTTTTTAATACTCTATCCGTTCAAAAAAGAAAACACAATTCTAGCACATATCTTACGTTTGAACAATTATAGGTTAAAAATTATCAATATTTATAATATTAAATAAATATCATTATATTTAATTATGAAATGTGTTTTCATAATAAACTGATTTGGAGCCACTAATGTGAATATCATTCACTGGAAACTTGGTCAAACGTGAACCACTTAATTGTCACACAACCCATAACTACATTCTTTTGATACAGAGGGAGTATAGTCGAGGGCTTCTATTATTTACTCGACAGTGCACTGCAGCTTTACATTTTTATTCTTGCCCTACCTTTTTACAGAGAGAATGCAAAAGGTTGCTAAGTTGCTGACAGTCAGCACAGAAGGCCATATTCACTGGAATGATTGTTATGATTGTCTTAGAGCAACTCTAATAATAACCCTCGAAAGACCCCTTACATTTCATTTAAGGGCTTCCCCATTTTGAGGCCCTTGTTTTCTAGGCTGCACTTCAGTAACGGCCTTGAGATAAGTGGACCAAGGAAAAAGAGCACCGCCCACCGAAGGAGTTGTGGTCGCGAGTGACATGGTGGGGAGTCACGGTCGCTTCCCTTTCCCTCTCCATGCCAAACACACTCGATTGCAAAAAAACCAAGCAGCAGAATCATGCCAGACATGGAGGACAGATCGGGTGTCCGCCGCCAGGAAACCGCCATTTTTATAGGACGGAGGACAACGTGACTTCTGGCAATGAGGACTCGGGTGGCTAATTCGAGTTCCCCTTCATGAGCCAGGAGTCGGCGGCGGGCGTTGGCGTCATTATCGTGGCAGCAAACAAGCTCTTTGCGGGCGGCCACATCCGAACATTCTACTTGCTGTGTTGGCCGAGTGCTAGACGAGGCCCCAACGTCAATGCCAAGGGCAGTTCTAGGGCAATTGCGCGGGCCTCAACGACATGTCCCTAGATAGCTAATGCCTCAACAGCATCCTTGCCCTCGAGACCGCTGCGGAGGATAGGATCTACGCGTGGAGTGGCCAGAGAAGAGGAGCTACGGCCGGGACACATCGTTGGAGGAGCCACACTGTGCGTGCCCTGCCCCTACTTGAGCTCCCATAACTCAATGTGGGTATCTAGGAACATGTGCTCTGCCGGAGAAGATGAGATGCGCCTTCAAAGAAGGTCTCTATCTCTAGATGTCACACATCTATTTCATATATGTGCATCACCCTTCCCTATTTGCTTCATCTTTATGAGTTACCTCCCTTTGCCATCAGGCCATCACTAATCTTGGCACATGCCCCGGCCCCTGGCTCCATTGGGAGCTTATGGCCTAATTTGGAAGCAACGGGAGGTCAAACCATGGATGAAAAGTCGCCTTAGAGAACTAAATGGCTTATTCAAATGTCATTCTCATGAATTACTCATCCGACAAAAAAGTCCGAGATACCGAGAGGATTTGAGTTTCCAAACTAGCCCTATGAGTTGATCACCACCCACCATCCCTCTCTACTTTGCTTCCACTACCATGCCCAATATAATTCGCTTCGTTTCTCACTCATTGGCCATGGATATCTCCCTTCTCAACTCCAGTGACACTACTGCTATCGGGTCATCGGTTGTCACCCTCCACTACCATAACTATTAACTTGTCCATAGTAATTCTATCACCATATTTGGGTTACATAATTTGGGATCATTCTCCAAACACCCCCTTCCAACGACATCACTATTTGTCATTCTCGCCACCCTAGTATTAAATTTGTTCCATGGCCGAAGGCTGCAAAGACCCTCTGACATCAACCCCACAGCTCAAGTTTCATCGAAAAAGAAGATGATGCACATAGACGAAGATAGACTCGTTGGGAGAAGAATGTGTACGATCCAATGTACAAAATTCAACTGATTTTGTAAAAAAAAAATTCAAAGTCAGTTATGACATCAGAGGCTCCGAGCTATAAAATTAACCCCTTCCCCAAAAAAGACGTTGTTCTACAGCGCTGACAGCTGCGTTACACTTAACATCACCATGAACTGAACTATGCGAGGGCCTCACATCTCGAGCTGATCCTGCTATTGAGTGTGCAGTGTCCATCACTCAAACCAATTCGCCATAGTCTCGAGGGATTGCTAGAGAACAGCGAAACTGCAACAAACTCAACAATGTTTATCTCAGATACTTTTTCTTTTGTTTTCGTCCCTTTTCATTTGATCCGACTGATGGCCACACTCCGCATTACCATACAGCATGAAGTTCAGAAAACACAATGATTGTAAAAAGGCCAAAATACTATCGAAAAGTGACTTCGAAAACGAAAACAATAAAAGCATATAAAACAAAACGCTCTTGGAAACGGGGGAAATGAGCTTTAGGAGAAGAAGCTTTCACAAAAGACGGTGAGTCATTTACGGCCGTCGAAAAATGTGACAAATAGCTTCAGAAAAGGAGGACGATTCTCAGCCGTTGAAATGCGGGAGAAGGATACAAACTGTCCCAACGGCACATGAACCACGCGCCCCCACGGGGCCATCGGGCGCTGACGTGGGCCCACCGACCAGTGCCACACCCACAACACGTGCACTGGCCACCGTCGCACGGAGCCACGGACACTTCACGCACTTTACAGCGGCGATGGCACGGCAACGGAGAGGAGAGGAGAGACGAGTGTCACGATAGAGATATTTTAAGCGCCCCCTCGATTTCCTCCGCCTCCCGGAACTAGTCATCACTCATCATCGCATCGCACGCATCGCGCAAACTCTCCACTCCACTGCACGCGCAGCAATGGCGACGACCGCCTCGCCGCCGCTGCAGCTCGCCACCGCCTCCCGCCCGCACGCCTCCGCCTCCGCCTCCGGCGGTGGCAGCGTGGGCGGGGTTCTCCTCGCGGGCGGTTCCGGAGGTGGGGTCGCGCCGGGTCGGGGTCGAGGGCGGATGCAGCGGCGGGTCTCGGCGCGCAGCGTGGCGAGCGATCGGGACGTGCAGGGCCCCGTCTCGCCCGCGGAAGGTACGTGGCTGCGTCCCCCTGCTGGTCCCGGCGCCTTGGGTGAGGTTTGGGTAGCAATGCGGTTCGAAGCGCTGTTGAATGATGCCATGCGGGTGTGTGATCCTTGTGCCGTGCGGTGCCTGCGCTGGTGGGCTCCGCGTTGCGGAAGCGGAGCGCTCGTGAATTGCCGATGCGGCCACGCTGGGACAGTGGCGGTGTTTGTATGCGAGCATTGACCGTCGTAGTTTTTTAATACGTTTGCTGAATTTGCAAATAAACTTAAAAACGTTTTTCTCAGAATTCAGTAAAACTGGGGCTGTTCTAACGGCCTTGCACCGAACAGTCCAACACCATGTGTATAATGCAAGTTCGAAGAATTATTTGTGTGGTGAATTGAGAACTCTAATTTGTCTGTGGAATTGTGGAATATGGTAACTAGCAGAGTTGCATCATATATTTAGGCAATTTGGCTTCCTTTCTTCTGAAGGTATTTGAGACACTGATGTGATTTTGGACTAGTGAATCAGACCATAAGAAAAGGATCAACCAGTTGGTGCAGAATATTCTGTGATACTCTGTAGATATAACTAGCTGGCGTAGCTTCAAATAAAGCATGAAACACCTTGCCCTTAAATTTCAACTATACATATATTGTTGCAGGTAATAGAAATGTATGTGCCATATGCAGGTGGCTGTGCAATGATTTTCATGCAATTACAACTGCTTCGATGGCCTTTCCTTTAGTTGAGAATGTAAATTACATACCATGTGTAGGTAAAAATTTAAAATCCTAAAATTATGTCTTGCAATACAGGGCTTCCAAGTGTGCTAAACCCCATCGGCTCATCTGCCATTGCATCAAACATCAAGCACCATGCAGAGTTCACTCCCTTGTTCTCTCCAGAGCACTTTTCTCCCCTGAAGGCTTACCATGCAACTGCTAAAAGTGTCCTTGATGCGCTTCTGATAAATTGGAATGCAACATATGATTATTACAACAAAATGAATGTAAAACAAGCATATTACCTGTCCATGGAGTTTTTACAGGTGACACAACCTTCTTCTCTAACCTCACTATTCATATTTTCCTAATTGCGTCCTGGTGTTAATTGGTAATTGCTGTTTTCTATAATGTAGGGAAGAGCTCTCACAAATGCTATTGGCAATCTTGAGATAACCGGTGAATATGCAGAAGCATTAAAACAACTTGGACAAAACCTAGAGGATATTGCTAGCCAGGTATGGATTCTTTGAGAGAGTTGGTTCTTTGTACCAAAACTTTGCCACACACTTTCATTTTTCCAGATACCTAAGAAAAAAAACATTTTATGATCGAATCCCATTTTTCTATCATTTAGTTTGTGTTCTTCATGTAGCTTTCGCCATGGGTTAATCTATGAAATTTTGGCTATAAAACTTTATGATGCCTAAACTGCTCTGAAGTTAGAAATCCTAAGGTTTGGGTGATGCTGTACTTGCTATGAAACAGGAACCAGATGCTGCCCTGGGCAATGGTGGTTTAGGCCGCCTGGCTTCTTGTTTTTTGGATTCTTTGGCAACATTAAATTATCCAGCATGGGGATATGGACTTCGCTACAAATATGGCCTCTTTAAGCAGATCATAACAAAGGATGGTCAGGAGGAGATTGCTGAGAATTGGCTTGAGGTACCAAGATGACTTCTTATTTTGCTACCAGGCAAGTAGGCAACTATTAACGATATGCCTGTCATCTTCTTATGCCAACATGCTCGCATTTAAATTTTGCAGATGGGGTATCCTTGGGAGGTTGTAAGAAATGATGTGTCTTATCCTGTGAAATTCTATGGTAAAGTGGTCGAAGGCACTGATGGTAGGAAGCACTGGATTGGAGGAGAAAATATCAAGGCCGTGGCACATGATGTCCCTATTCCTGGCTACAAAACTAGAACTACTAATAATCTACGTCTTTGGTCAACAACAGTACCAGCACAAGATTTTGACTTGGGAGCTTTTAATTCTGGAGATCATACCAAGGCATATGAAGCTCATCTAAACGCTGAAAAGGTCTAAGACTGAATCTGTCGGTATTGCTCATGTGCATAAAATCCAAAACACCTGGCAAAGATATGATCCCTGATTCCAGTAATTGATAACCTATGTTTTCTGTCTTTATACTTGGGTTTTATTAGACTTGTCCTTGCATCTTTGGTGACTTTTGTATAATATTTTTAGTTTATAATTCATTTGTTGTGGTAATGTACACAGTTGTGACTTGATATTACTTACAAGTTACAACAGGAGTTATTATTTCTAAATTATGTCTGATTTACTGCTTTTCTCATCATGCTAGATATGCCACATATTGTATCCAGGGGATGAATCACTAGAGGGGAAAGTTCTCCGCTTGAAGCAACAGTATACATTATGCTCAGCCTCACTACAGGACATCATTGTTCGTTTTGAGAGTAGAGCTGGTGAGTCTCTCAACTGGGAGGACTTCCCCTCCAAAGTTGCAGTGCAGATGAATGACACTCATCCAACACTATGCATTCCCGAGTTAATGAGAATACTGATGGATGTTAAGGGATTAAGCTGGAGTGAGGCATGGAGTATTACAGAAAGGTATTTGCTGTGCCGAAACATCTACCTTGAAGTGTAATTAAGATCATAATATAATTTGTGCAATGTTCTTCCTGTTATAATTAACTTATTTTATTTCCTCATTTGTCATCCAATCCATGCTAATGTCCTAACCATTTCCAGAACCGTGGCATACACTAACCATACCGTGCTTCCTGAAGCTCTAGAGAAGTGGAGCTTGGACATAATGCAGAAACTTTTACCTCGACATGTTGAGATCATAGAAACAATTGATGAAGAGGTATTAAATGTGCAGAAAGTGCTTATGCAATGTATTTCTTGCTTTATGAGTTGATGTACATTTTTATCTATCCTTGATTGAAACAGCTGATGAACACCATAGTCTCAAAGTATGGAACCACAGATACTGAACTTTTAAAAAAGAAGTTGAAAGAAATGAGGATTCTGGATAATGTTGACCTTCCAGCTTCTATTTCCCAACTATTTGTTAAACCTAAAGAGAAAAAGGAAACTCCTGCCAAGTCGAAGCAAAAATTACTTGTTAAATCTTTGGAGACTATTGCTGAGGTTGAGGAAAAAACTGAGTTGGAAGAAGAGGAGGCAGAAGTTCTATCTGAGATAGAGGAGGGAAAACTTGAATCTGAAGAAGTAGAGGCAGAAGAAGAGAGTTATGATGATGAGTTAGATCCATTTGTAAAGTCTGATCCTAAGTTACCAAGAGTTGTCCGAATGGCAAACCTCTGTGTTGTTGGTGGACATTCAGTAAATGGTGTAGCTCAAATTCACAGTGAAATTGTGAAACAGGATGTGTTCAACAGCTTTTATGAGGTATTAATATGAGAATCTGAATCTTATGTCTCTATTGTTCTTATAATGGTTTGGGCAAATGTCATTCATCGTCTGCTCTGCTTCTTTGGCAGATGTGGCCAACTAAATTCCAGAATAAAACAAATGGAGTGACTCCCAGGCGTTGGATCCGGTTTTGTAATCCTGAATTAAGTGCATTAATTTCAAAGTGGATTGGTTCTGATGACTGGGTGCTTAATACAGACAAACTTGCAGAACTGAAGAAGGTATTTACTTTCCGGTAGTCTTTTTTTTTTCAGTTTGTTACTAACATACAGTTTACTCTTTAAGTTTTATTGTTACACATGCTTTATTTTATACTAACATCAGTTCATCATGTAACAGTTTGCCGATAATGAAGATCTGCATTCAGAGTGGCGCGCAGCTAAAAAGGCTAACAAAATGAAGGTCGTCTCTCTTATAAGGGAGAAGACAGGATATATTGTCAGTCCAGATGCAATGTTTGATGTGCAGGTATATTTTGTAACAGAACATCACTACATCAGGGCAGTGGTTGAAGACTGAATTTGCAATGAAAAATAGCTAGTTCCTTATAGTTATAGGTTTGCTCATTCTTATCAGAAAACATATGCCATTTGTTGATTGACTTAGGATTTCTCATCTGGATCCCTTAGGTGAAAAGGATACATGAATATAAGCGGCAACTGCTAAATATCCTTGGAATTGTCTACCGCTACAAGAAGATGAAAGAAATGAGCGCTGAAGAAAGATCAAAGAGCTTTGTTCCAAGGGTATGCATATTCGGTGGGAAAGCATTTGCCACATATATACAGGCAAAAAGGATTGTTAAATTTATTACAGATGTCGCAGCTACCGTAAACCATGATTCAGACATTGGAGATTTGTTGAAGGTAATTTCGTCTCTTCTTAATACCACTCGCCATATTTAATTTCCATCTTCTGGTAAGGGGCACATCAATATGGCTTCAACTAATTATCTTGCTGCTACCAAAAAGTAACACCTATTGTTATGTTCATGTTTGTAAAGCTCTTGAACAGTTGAACTGTACACACTCCCTCGATCCAACAACCAATGACCATAGGATTGACTATTAAAACTTCTGAGGATTTTTGTTTGTTGTCCAGGTCGTATTTGTTCCAGACTATAATGTTAGTGTTGCCGAGGCGCTCATTCCTGCCAGTGAATTGTCACAGCATATCAGGTAATAATGTAGCTGCCACTGTTTTTTTTTGTCTCGTTAGGATATGTGTGCTTTTGTTAACCTCATATTATCTGTTCAGTACTGCTGGAATGGAAGCTAGTGGGACCAGTGGTCTCATTAGGATATGTGTGCTTTTGTTAACCTCATATTATCTGTTCAGTACTGCTGGAATGGAAGCTAGTGGGACCAGTAACATGAAGTTTGCAATGAATGGTTGCATTCTTATTGGAACTTTAGATGGTGCAAATGTGGAAATCAGAGAGGAGGTTGGAGAGGAAAACTTTTTCCTATTTGGTGCAGAGGCACATGAAATTGCTGGTTTGCGGAAAGAGAGAGCTCAGGGAAAGGTATTTCACTTATTTGTATAATTTTATCACTGTTGCTTTTGTCAAGCTAGTAAAGATCTCTCTGTCTAACTATGTGCGCCCACATAGTGTGCATCAGTCTAATTTATAATCTTATCACTTTGTTCTCCACTTGTAGTTTGTGCCTGACCCAAGATTCGAGGAGGTTAAGGAATTTGTCCGCAGTGGTGTCTTTGGGACTTACAACTATGATGAATTGATGGGTTCTTTGGAAGGAAATGAAGGTTACGGACGTGCAGATTATTTCCTTGTTGGCAAGGACTTCCCAAGTTATATCGAATGCCAAGAAAAAGTTGATAAAGCGTACCGAGATCAGAAAGTACGTTCTCTTACTGTTGCTGTTTATTTTCTGGATTCCCTGCACATGACGATTATCCAGACTTATATTCAGATGATTCATACATATTGTATAATTTTAGCGTGTCCTCACTAAATCATAGGAGCACTTGAAGAACACTGCTGCATGTTATGCTGTGTTGCTAATAAGCCTACACTTCGAGCAAGCTTTCACGAACTAGCTAGATTCATTAAAAAAAATGAACTAGCTAGACCATTGCTCCATAATGTCTTAGTATAGATTCCAAGAGTAGCTCAAGGAAACAATTAGAACTGTAAATAACCTAATGATTTCTCATGCCAGTAACCGGCGTACCTTAGGATTCTGCAATTTTTTTCTGGATAATTAAAAAAAATAGTGCTCTGCCAGGCCCTCCTTTCTGCATTTTTTTTCTGGACAATTAAAAAAACAGTGCTTTGCCAGGCCCTCCTTCCCTGCATTCTTTTTTCTTGTTTGACAGTGTTTCCGAAGAGTGATCAGATTATCAATTCTACATATTTTGCTTTCGATACTTAGGATGTCTCCAGGCGGCTTGTCATTTACATTTAGCTATGTCAAGTGCTGTAACTATGTTTTTATGTCGTTGCCCATCAGTGGATATTTCTTGTCATTTCTTTCTACTCATATATTTAACCTGCAGTTATGGACAAGGATGTCTATCCTCAACACAGCTGGCTCATCCAAGTTCAGCAGCGATAGGACGATTCATGAGTACGCCAAGGATATCTGGGATATCAGCCCTGTCATCCTTCCCTAGACAGGTGGATATCAGGTTCTTTCGCCTATATCTCTGTCAACCCTCAGGATCAAGGAACAATTGGTGACAACATTAATTTGCCTCAGCCCCTTAGCAGGAAGCACTGGTCCACCTCAGTTTTGTGTAGACAAAATCAGGCAAGATGAGGTAGGCATGGATAAATGATGAGACTATGCAATATGCATGGTATATAGTTCATCTGTTGTAATATTCGCAGCGCTGTTCAGTGCATTGCCTTCCGAATCTGGTTTTTGGTGTGTGTATCCGCTAATAAAGGCTGAGGCAGGATTGCAGGAACACCATCGATCATTTGGCTCGCTGGTGATCTGGTGACGTGCAGCGTAGTCCATTGCCTCCTGGAACTTCCTGGGTTCTGTATTCTAATGGTCTTTTGTAACGAAAAGGCGGGAAAGTACGGGGGGCGCTAGTGCTATTGTGACGTTACCAGGTTCTCCACCATCCGTGGGGAGGTGATTGGTGGGATCGTGTAGCGTGAATGCGTGATCTCATCGTCGTGCTCGAGATCACGATCTCTAAGGTGAGAAGAAAGGGATATACGCGGGTGATTAGATAGGATCAAGGATAGCATTGACTTCACTTAAATAATGTGTGGTATTTTTAGAGCAGATAAGGTGTGGGATAGTGGGGAGACACGAAAGCTATGGGTAGCCCGTTGCGCCGTTGTGGCTTTATTTGGGCCACCGACCGATTAACCTAGGGCAAAGCTAATGGTTTGTTGGTGTTGTGGGTATGACATCCCAAGTTATAATTTTTTCATTCTTCTAGTAAATGTTGCCGTAAAGTTTTGCCGTCCTTTACCAAGAGCCTTATCATTATAATTTTATATTTTTGTGTTAATAATATATGTAAAGATTAATGATGAAATATACTATATCCTCTTTTCAAATTGTAAGTCAACCTGATTTTTCTAAATACATAACTTTCATGAGATACTCCCTCCATTTTAATTGTAAACCACTTTGGTTGAGGAGGAAAATTAGACACGGGCCAAAACAAAGCATGACCATAATCAGCCCCTTGCGCAAGCATGAAGGAAGAGTGGAAGACACAGGTGGATCGACCAACGTCGTAGCGAGATGCTTCACTCATCACTTCATCATGTGGCGCCAGATTAGCATGCGTACTGAGAGAAACAAAAGTATAACATTCCTTGTGAGTTTGTGACGATACCATTTTGCTTATGAAACTCATGACTCCATCAGAAATTGAATTCTTCCACGAGTCTGAACGTGAATGATTTGTTCTTAAACCCGGCCGGGCAAGACGGCATGGTATATGTTTGTTATCTCGAAGCTCGCTTATATTATGGGGAAAAAACCATTGTTTTCCTAATTTAATTTTTTTTCAGAGTGTCTTTTCATCAGCAGTTCATTTTCTCCTTTTCGAAGTGGACTTCGGTGTATGAAGCTAGATGACGTGTTTACAGCTGAAAGCTCTCTGTGGGCCATAATGAGCCTTTCAGTTCACCCAGTATATTCTCAAAAAAAAAAAGGCTCACCCACAGTTTAGAATGGACGATGGAGCACAGCTAATGGATGTTGAATTATAAAATCTGTACTACGTAATGGCCCGTAGCTTATTTAATTATGTCCAGCCTCGCGTAAGCGACTTGGTCAAAGCTTGGGTACGCTTACGCATGCATTCTAAACACCCGATCCACACGACCACACTCTACCTTTGCAAACAAAAAATTATTAGGCCAGTCTCAGCGAGGACACTGTTTCCAACACATCTAGATTTTGAAAACAGTGCAGAAAAGTTTCATCTGCATGAAACTCTCTCTACTCTCATGAAACTCTTATCATCTCTCTTCATTAATATGGTGTCACATCAACATAATTAATGTCCATGAAACTCTGATGAAACCCCATTGAGACTGGCCTTAAGCCACTATCTCCAGAAATACGACATTTACTCTTTCCTGCTGCCGTTTCCCAAACAAAGGTCACTGTACTGGGTCGTAACTCGTAAGTAATCAATCTTAAATTTGACCAAATTTAAAAATATTAATATTCATGATACTTATAATTAGCAATATATTTTCATACTATACCGATTTAGTGTCATAAGTACTCTTACAATTCTTTGCAAACTAAGTTAAATTTAAATTAAAATAATTTAACTTAAGACAAAACAATAGAGTGGTCTTCCTTTGATTTTTATGACGAATAGAATATAAGGTATCCAAACGTTCAAAATTTGTCCTAGATTATAAGAAATTCTTAGTGAACTAATATTTCAACTCAATTTAAAAAGAGAACATTCACATGCATATCTACCATTAATCTATATTACTAATCAAACCAGAAATAGTTATATGTGTCATTTGATTTATCACATAATATATTTTAAAATTTCTAGGGTATCTTGTATTTCAGAACAGAGAGAGAGTACCTCTCTGTCAATGTATTTTTCTATCTACTATCTACTTCCACTGCTCATAGATAAGTAGATGTGACTTTAGGATGGTTACCCAAAGACACAGCTTTAACTAGTTCCTTTTGTTAGAAAATGTTTTTGGAAATAAATCAAGACAAATATATTTTTGTGAAGCCACATTTTGAGATAAATTTATTTCTACCATTATCAAAATTCCAAATTCAATGCATAAAAAAGCAATGTGACTACAAGCCTGTTTGGTTTTCAGGAGTTAAAGTTTAACTCCGATCACATCAATGTTCTATCAAATGCATGGAATACTAAATGTAGACTAATTGCATACATATCGGCACAGATTAGGAGTAATTTACGAGACGAATCTATTAAGTCTAATTAGGTCTTGTTTAGATGCACCCAAAAGTTAGAATTTTTTCACTCTCTCTCCATCACATCAATTTTTAGCCATTTGCATGGAGTATTAAATGTAGGTAAAAAAATAACTAATTACACAGTTTAGTTGGAAATCATGAGATGAATCTTTTGAGCCTAGTTGGTCCACGATTGAACAATATTTGTCAAATAAGACGAAAGTAGTACTATTCATCGGGTTCAAAAAATTTGCAATTATCAAATAAGATGAAAGTGCTACAGTGTTTGTTAAATTTTAACTCCTCCAACCAAACACCCCTACATTTTAAAAGGGTTGACTTAAAATAACTCATCAATTTTTAGCCATTTGCATGGAGTATTAAATGTAGGTAAAAAAATAACTAATTACACAGTTTAGTTGGAAATCATGAGATGAATCTTTTGAGCCTAGTTGGTCTACGATTGAACAATATTTGTCAAATAAGACGAAAGTAGTACTATTCATCGAGTTCAAAAAATTTGCAATTATCAAATAAGACGAAAGTGCTACCGTGTTTGTTAAATTTTAACTCCTCCAACCAAACACCAGGGTTGACTTAAAATAACTCAAATTGAACGAGTAGTCCTACGAGTAGGCTCCTAGCAGAACACACGTGACAGCGGATGTGCGTGTTTAGTTCAGGGGCCGTAAATTTTTTGGTACCGTAGCACATGTAATACATGTGTAACTATAGCGATTAGTGTCTAATCAAAAGATTCGTCTCACAAAATATATACAAAATGTGTAATTAATTATTTTTTTTATCTATATTTAATGTTCTATGCATACCTCTAAATATTCGATGGGATGTGCCGTAAAGTTTTGGGTTGAAACTTAACACCCTTCCCTGCCAAATATTGAATAGCTCTAACTGCGCAAGCACGGCCTTCCTTCCGTTGGAAGAGTTCTCTGACTGTAAATGTCACTTTTGCCCCTCACCCACTGAAGACGCGACCGTGACCGCGAGAACCAAAAATACGTAGGCTGTGTTTAGATGCCCGAACAGGGCTACCGAATCACTGTTGAATACTATAGTAATTTTATTTTTATTTGTTAATAATTGTCTAAATATTGATTAATTAGGCTTAAAATATTTGTCTCGCAAAGTATAACAAAACTGTATAATTAGTTTTTGATTTCATCTATATTTAGTACTCTATATATGTGCCGGTATTTTAATGTGATGGAGAATCTTCTTTTTTATAGTGAAATTTAAGAGTGAATTTAGGCCCAGTTTGGTTCCAAAATTTTTTGCAAAAGAACAGTAGATTCCCCGTCACATCGAATCTTTAGACGCATGTATAAAGCATTAAATATAGATGAAAAATAAAACTAATTATACAGTTTAGACGAAATGGACGAGACGAATCTTTTAAGCCTAATTAGACCATGATTGGACATTAATTATCAAATAACAACGAAAGTGCTACAGTTGTATTTTATCAAAAATTTTGCCAACTAAACAAGGCCTTAGAAAACTAAACAAGTCCGTAGCCTAGCCCTCCGACGCGTCTGCCCCGAACACCGATAAAAATCTCGACAGCGACGCCTTGTTAATAAATTAATAAATTAATTACGCTACCCCGCGCCCGACCCGAATAAAGCAACGCGGCGCGCGGCACCACACTAAAAATCCACCACTCCCCAGTCCCCAGCAGCAGCAGCACGCTGCTACAAAGGCACGAGAGCACAAGCAAAGCGCAAACCCTCGCTCAGGAGTCAGGACTCCAGCGAGCTTGCTATCCAAGCCAGAGTGACAAAGAGTACTCGCTCGATCCCGCCGCAGCTAGCAAGAGAGCTAGATCGGAGGATCGCATCGGCCGGGGGCTGCCCATGGCCGGCGCCGCCGGCGACAGATCGGAGGACGTCGGCGCCGACTGGCCGTTCGGTGGCGCCGCCGACGCCTTCACGGAGTACTCGTCCGTTTTCGCGGAGCTCGGCTGGCCGGGCGGCCTGCTAGCCGGCGGGGAGCTCCCGGTGCTGGATCTGCCCGAGGCATCAGCACCGCTGCCGTCGCAGCTGTCCATGGAGCCGCCGGAGGAGCCGGCGCCCGCTCGGTCGGGCGACGCCGGCGCGTCGTCGAGCTCGAGCGGGGACGGGGACGGCTACGGCGACGACGCCGCGCCGGGGAACGATGACGACGATCGGAAGGCGGCGCCGGCCGCCGAGGCAGCGTAAGTGCATGCATGCGCGGTAGCTTCTGCACCTAAGGTAGCATAGACGCCGACACTTTGGCCGGCGCTTGGCTTGGCTCGCCGGCGAGTGGCAGGGCTGTAATTTCGGAGCACCGCACGAAAGCGAGCGAGGCTCCGCGACGCGTTTCTACTACGTGCACCGCGCTCGTCCGGGACGGGAGGGGCAATCTCGTCAAATACCGGCGGCATGTCCACGCAGATCCGCGATTTGCGTGCGCGGATTGTTCCAAGTTTCACGCGGTTTCCTTTGTTTTTTCCTCGTCTATCTACTCCCCCTTTTTTTAATATAATATACCCCGTATGCTGCATTTCCGTAGTTTATCGTCGGTCGGTATTTTCGTATACTGTTCACGTGTTCGTATGCATATGCACGAGATTATTTAAAAAAAATTGTTGGGATGCAGTTTGTGCTTGTGCATCTTGGTGTCAAATAGATCCAAACGTACGGTTTCATTTCAAAGTTGCATGTGGTCAAACTAATGGATATAAAGTTGTTCATCGAAGAAAAGGGAAAAGTGTACATACATGTATCATGTATGTCTATGTGTGTATGTTCTAGCGGTGATGGATGGATGGGTTGTGTGTGTTTCTCCATGCTCGATCGCTCCCACTTTCCTCGCTGATCTGCGCATGCTGTCATCAGCAACGTTGGCGGCGAGCGGCATCCGGTGGGCCTGGCCGGGGCGCGGCCGGCGTGGTCACGTCGACCGCCGTCCCTGGTCCTGGTCCTGCCATGATCGGCCGACCAATTTCCTTGTCTTACCTGCCTTTGCCATGTTCAGTGCGCATTGAATCTTGCACTCCAGCCTACGCAGCATTAACTGCTTGCAGGCATGGATGGATCGAAACATACTGTTGCTCATAGATCTGCCCACTATCACACTATGAACTGCCGCCAGTACACACGAGACACGACATGCTTATTTATACGTAGGAGTACGCCTACATGCTTATTTAGTGCATTTTCATTAGCAGTTTTAGGACTTTTTTGAAGGAAAAAAACATAAAAGTCGTCTAATACAGGTAATTGTTGGATTTGCGTATACAGGGGTAGGAAGCCGGCGGCGGCGGCGGCGAAGAAGGGGCAGAAGCGGCCGCGGCAGCCGCGGTTCGCGTTCATGACCAAGAGCGAGATCGATCACCTCGAGGACGGCTACAGATGGAGGAAGTATGGCCAGAAAGCTGTCAAGAACAGCCCTTTCCCAAGGTTGATTGCACTGCCAGCTTTATAGATGAACTTGAGTGTGCTACACTGCTAGTACTTTATTAACTACGTCTTGCATTCTCTAGCTAATTTTATGTGCACACATACGTATATAAGCAGCATGGCTTTACCTTGCTTTTCACTGTTTTCCTCTCATCCAAACGCTACTGCATTGCTTGTGTTTCGATTCTTCTGTCAACAGGCAAATCACTCATTGTTCATGATAAATTAAAATGACTCCCTTGTGTTTGTGGTTTCGCTAGTTCGCTACATACCATGACTTCAATTTTACCAAGAATATGAAGTTAGGAAATCTACATGATACTTTTAACTCATACATGAACATATATATAATATTTTTTTGCATCACGGCAACTAATTATATATAACTAACACACGAGAGTCAAATTGGGCTAGATTTCAGGGTGGGCATTCGGTTTAAACCGAGTAATCGGTCGGTTTCCTCGGTTTCAAAAATTTTCGGTTTTCAAACTATGCTAACCGATCGGTTAGTCCCAGGAATCAAAACCGACGCCTTCGGTTTCGGTTTATCAGCTCGGTTTCTCGGTTGAAACCGACCAGCGACGATCCAATGCCTCCGTTGCTCCTTGCTCGCCGCTGGTGTTGGCCTCCCTGGTCCCCGCGGCAACTGGCCCCTCTGCTCTGCTCGCCGTTGCTGTTGCCAGTTGCACCCCGTCCTCGCTCGGAGCTGCAGCGCCGCTGCTGGGTGACCCCTTGCTGCTTGCCGCTCGCCGCGGAGCCGCAGCGCCGCCGCTGGGTGCAGGCCCTCTACTCCCCGGTCCCCGCCACGTGCTCGCGCTCGCACGCGCAGATCCCCCGCTCGCCTCCTCGTCGCACGTGCAAATGCGTCGCGGCCTTGCGCCGCCGCCGCCGATGTGGGTGGACTGGATGCTATCGTGAAGGGTGGGGGTGTCTGGTGGACTAGAGAGCTGGGCTCTGGCAAGTGAAGTGTTTTGTGGGCTGCCGTGGAGGGAGTTTTTCTTTAGGCCGTGGTGTTGGCGTGGGCCTGTGGGTGGGAAACAGAAAGCGTGGAGTGTTGCAGTGCTGCGCGATGCACATCGGTTTGTTCGATGGATCGGCTTCTTGCGACGCAAAAACCCACATCAAAGCCAATCACCGAAATTTCCAACCGTGAAAACCAAAACCGAACCAAAAAACCGAAAAACCAACACTTCGGTTTGGTTTCGGTTTGGTTTGGTTCGGTTCGGTAATTGGTTTTCAATGAAAATGTGCCCTGACTAAATTTCTTGAGCAGGAGCTACTACAGATGCACCAACAACAAATGCACGGTGAAGAAGCGCGTGGAGCGGTCCTCCAACGATCCCTCCGTGGTCATCACCACCTACGAGGGCCAGCACTGCCACCACATTGGTCCATTCCAGCGTGGCGGCGGTGGCGGAGGCGCAGCCGCAGCGCGCTACCATAGCGCAGCGGCAGTTGCGCTAGGGGAGCAAATGTCTTCGTCGTCGTCGTCGTTCATCCCAGCGCGGCAGCTCTACAGCTTGCCGCCGTTGCACCCACAGAGCTCCCCGTCCTCAGAGACGCCGGCGGCGACTACATCTTTTCATCAACATGTTAACGACGTCGACGAGCTACGGCGGGCTAGCTACAGCTCGAGGGTGTCCATGGCGCAGTCGCCATCGACGCCATCATCAGTGCCTCTGGCCACCATTTCAGTTGAGAAGGCGGGGCTACTGGACGATATGGTGCCCCATGGTGTAAGGCATGGCACGCCATGATGATGCCAATATGGTAAGAAACTGAGCTAGAATATGATATCGACTGCTGGTTTTTATTTGTAGAGTAATGCGTGGTCGGAGCCTCATATTTCAGCCGAGATTCTATTTAGCTGAAGTGGCATAAATTAGTTGTTATTGTAGGATCTCCTTCTAGTAGTAACTAATATTTGTTATATATATATCCTTAAAATAGCTAACCTCAACTTTAATTTGATATTGAACCACTTCATGATTTTTTGCATTTTTTTTGGCATAAACGAAGTAGTCGGCTAAGTATCTTTGTAATTTATTTATGCAACCTTTATTTTAATGAAAGTATACGTTAGCGAGATACGAAATCTGTTTGTACATTACCCATGTTTACAATAAAACTGACATTCATACCATCAGTAGCTAGGCAGTAATTCCCTGGTGGTTGCATTCTAATATGTATAGCTGGATGCCTACCTTATAATTGATTCATGGAGAAATGCACGGCAAGATATAAGCAGGCATCTTGGTGTGTACGCGTAGTACGTACGTTCTACGTTGTAGGAGCAATTGGCACTTCATGCATGGTGCCACACATATTCATGTCTGCTAGTACACATGTAGTGACTCTGAGGGGACTCAATGTATTAGAATCTTTTTCAAGGACATAATTAAACTGTAGTGCACAAGTACTAACGTAGTTGCCAGACTAAAGCACATGTGTACAAGTACAGATCGAGCATATGCATGCATACATGTGATACTCCCAAGTTTAGATTTCTTAGGGATGGATTAGTTGTATGCAAGTTCTTTTCTATACCTTTTTATTATTTTTCTATTGCATTTCCAGTTGCCCCGGCTAGCTTTTGATTTGTCAGTTCCTCTCCCATGCTCATGGTTGAAAGCTGCTAGCACTCACATGATACATTAGGGGAATGCAAAATTCAGTGCATGCATAAGTAACGCCCTATATTATTCCTTTCAACTACTTGGTTGGTTGGAATCCTCTACAAAATTGGTATAATTAACGTACTCACATTTATCCACTCGGAGGAGTATAGTATATCAGAAAGGAAAGACGTGTGTTTTTGCGTTCATACTTGTGCACATGTAGGACCATTTCCTATCTTATCCTTCAGCATATAGAGTGACTTGTTGACTGACTTGACTTGACCTGGAGTCTGATCGATCTAATTCAGGTTCTCACATTTTTCAGACATGTCTATCTGAAGTCACCTCTCGAAGGTCGGCACTACCAGGAAGGCAGATCAAGTGATCAACAAGTTAGCTAGGGTTTTCTCCTGCTGGATTCATCAGTAGTTAAATTTATCTACATTATCTTATAGCTAGAGAGAGTATGTATATATACTCAGCTCATTTATCCAGATTTGCTTATGGTCAATGGCACTCTCCATTGGACCTGCAGGTGGTCAGATGGATGTATAACAGTACTTGTACTTTTCATGGAGAATTTTTATGCCAAATTAACTTATATCTGGTTAATTAATACATGGCACTTATGGCCAATGGCTTAATTAATTAAGCTAGCTCTTCAAAAAAAAAGGAAGCCAACAGGCACGAGGACGGCCTACTATGTTAGTCCTCCGTTATTACTACTCTTTCCTAAATTATAAGTTATTTTGATCTTTTTAGATATATAGCCTACAGTCATATCTAGAAAGCTAAAACGGACCTAAAAATTAAAACAGGAGGAGTACTATGCATTTCTATGTTTTTTTATTAAACGAAAGAATTTCTACGTTGCTTGTGTAGATATCTGACTATACACGTATGTTTTTCTAATTATTACTGCTGCACCTACTAGTACAACTTCAACACTAATGGAGAAATAATGCTCAGACCTTACAGTACTCCTTCTGGCCTTTGGACTTTGGAGTAAAGTGGCTGTGCACACCATTCACATGCCAACCAAATCTACTCCTGCTAACCCTACTTGGAATTAATTTGGTGTGGATGGAATGTTCCGTTTCGCTCGACCATGCATCTCCATCTGCTACTGCCACTGCTACGTGAGGTGTCCCCGAGTTCACATGCATGTATGCAGAGGGAGAGGGAGAGGCCCGGGCGGGGCGGCGCCTTTAGTAGCCTGGCCCGTCCTACAGAAAAGGGACGCGAGCGAATTGGCCCGTTGCACGCGCCGAGTCGCGGTATCCTCTTTCGCGAGGAGACCTCGCCATCGTATCCCAGCTAGCTTGCGCTTGAATTCGTCCGCGGCAACGGCGGTGGCGCTACGCCATTATGCTTCTCGATCGTGCCCGTCGTGTTGATGGATCGTGATGGTTGTTTTTCGGTGCTGGTGCTCGCCGGCTGGCTTCTGCCAAGAAAAAGTGTACGCGCCGCCGTGTGAACCGGAGGTGGACGAATGAAGCGACGGATGTCAGCCGTGTGTCGTCGGGGACGGATCGGAACTACGCGTCGGTGGGAAAGTTCGCGGAAAGCAGCTAGCTGCTCCACTGTCCACCGCCCTGCCGTCTCCGGCCGCGACTGACGCGGGCACTGGGGAAGGTGTATATGTGCCGTGCGCAAGTGCCGGTCGCCGTTCATGCGCCACCTGGCTCGCTTGACCTGGCCTGCTTGACTGCTTGTGTAGTCTAATATACATAAGAAGAGTTATTTGTGATGAACTTTTGGTCAAGGTTTTAATTATATTAATAATATTTGTATATCTAAATAATTTTATTTCTGAAAATATATTTATTATCTATCTAATGACACTAGTTATGTATAAAAATACTAATATTTATACAGTTATTAAAATTAAAAAATGTTCAACTTTCTGCAAAGTGAGAATGACATTTACTATGGAGCGAAGAGAATATCTACTACTAGTAGTATTATATAATTACAAAATAATGAAAGATATACTTGACGCGACCGCTGACTTGCAATAAACAATAGATACATGCATGTGTCGCTCCACTTTTCACGACCAAGGTGCATCTTCGTACTTGTACTCGTCGGCGCATAAGGCGTAGAGTAGTGGCACACATCACATACAGTATGCCGGACGGATGCGTATGCCATGCCCCGGTCGTCGACTCAGCGTCTGCAGCTGCAAGTCCACTGACACGGCGGCACCGGCTCACGTCCTCGGAGGATCCGGCGGCTGTTCCCACGTTACACCAGCAGGCTGCAGGCGGGCCGAATCGTCACTCGCCTAGACGCGGGTGGGTGGGCGTGCGCGACTCCGCGTCCGCGGTGGCTAAACGGGCCGGTGCGGCGTTACCCGTGAGCTTCGGCTCCTCCCTCCCTCTCTGTTCTTTGGATTCTTCACGCGAGCAAGGCGCACCGCCGGCCTTTGGACTTTGGAGTTGCACGGACGGTTTTTTTTTTGGCGATTGGGACGAGTAGTTGCACGGACGTTGCGTTGCATCAAGCGAATTGTGTTGGAACTAAGATTTTTTTTTCTTGTGATTTCTTGAAGCTAAAAGTCTCAAGCATTTTCCATGCAAAAGCTAGAACAATTTTCTTTCAAAGCTAGAATGATTTTCTCCTAAAGCTACAACAAAATTTCCGTAGATCTATATTTTCCCGCTCAGTAAAAAAATGTTACAACTTAATGAGAGAAAAATATTCTTCTACAAAGTGCCATCCAAATACACCCTCAAGTGAGATTGTTCAAATCGTTCTATTGCAAAAAATAAATACAAAGGTGTAACCAGAAAATTTTATCGTAGGTGGAGGTAGCCAGGTATCATAAGGGGCTCTTTTCCTTCCCTTTTTGCTCTCTATTTGTCTTCCTACTCTTTCTCATATAATGGAGAGGAGCTTCATTGCCTAGGACTAGGAGGACCAGAGTTAGTAGGATTCTCGAGGCCACTCTCTGCTAGTGCTAGCCCCACTGTTGGATCCGCCCCAACATGGATCACACAACACATGCAGTTGTCGCCTTTCAGCACCATCAGGGGATGTACCTTGTCCTTGTATGGGATGGGACACCCTTCATCTTGTCCCCAATGCCACACAAGGCTGCTCCGAACAGGTATTCAAGATGGAGATTGTCTGTCACTGGCAGGAAACCATGCTAGCACCCTGACTTATTTTCTTGACTGATGGTGTATGTTGGACTGTTTGGAAGACCAATAATGATTGTGTGTTCTCCTTCTCCAACGTGCTGGTCTCCTCTCCTAAAGCCATCGCTTACAGGACACTTGGTCCTCTACAATACTGGAACTGGAAGACTCTGGCCCGTGTCAAGTAGAGGGAGAAGACGGAGGAACTTCTGAACAATCTAAAAATTAACCTGGAGAATGGAGATGAGGACGGCGTTGCACCTTCCTGGGCGTTTCTAACTTGTTATCGGTTAGGAGAGGTTTTCAGTTTGGTGGAGAGTAGTTTCTTTTTCCTTGCCCGTGCCTTCATCACACAAAACTGAGTTGTAAACTAATTGCCACAGTAATTTTTTTCAATACTCCCTCTATTTCAAATTGTAAGCAAGCCGGAACGGCTTACAGTTTAGAATTGAGTGAGTATATATAAGCAGAACGATAGGTCAATGGTATAAAAACAGGAAGCAGGACAAGTCATTCACCAGCACCAGCCGCGTAAATAGCACCAGCAACGTGCACTTTGGTGGGGCCGGTGAAAGTGTTTATGAAAATGAGGAGCCAACTACTTGCAGGGCTGCACTGCACCTTGTGATTATTTACTCACTAATCCGATGCTTTGTAGAGTTGTAGTGATTACCTGACACGAGGACGGGCGTCCATTGGCTTTAGAGGTAATGCATGTGACATCTGAATGGTTGATCACTAGAAAATAGTGTGGCTTTGCCTCACCTTTCCTCGATATACCAGTTGTAGGTTGGTGTTGATCCACAATATTTGCACGTTGATAATTGGACTGTTGAGTGTTGAATAGAATCAATCAATTGAACCAATTATTTTATACAAATGGTATGAAGTTAGTGATAAAAAATAATTTTTTGGATCAATCAAAAGAATAAAAAGGAGAAGAAAATGCATCGAAGGATTGCATAATTATCTTTTCTTATAGTTCACTTGCTTTTTACTTAAATATAAATTCTATTTGTTTTGATAAGCACCAATCAATTTAATTAGTAAGCATGTGAATAAGGCCAATATGTGGTTACATTTGATTCAAAGATAAATATATTTTTCTTGCTTATTTAATCCAAATAAGGTGCACCAAAAATGCATTACGTGATTATATGACAGCTTCAGGAAGTACAACCGTTTACTGGTCTGGGAACGGACAATTTTCTCAACATATTCATACACATTATCATTTTCTCCTTCCGTTTCCGATCGAAATGGAGCTGCAATCTGTACCAAGTTAGCAATCTCCTGTTTCATTAATAATAGTACCAGATGTTTTTAGTTGTCAGAAAAAAGGATCAAACACTGATTTTCAGGACCATTTCCTGAGTGTCCCTTATTCTATAACAGATTGACACAACCTGATAAACAGACTGTTTCTAGAATCTAAAATAGCTTCATTTGATATATCTGTTTTAACATGAGCAGTGCAAATGGATTAGTATAAAAAATATGAGATGAAATGCAAGAGGTGATTTTCTAACTCAAATTGTATATTACTGAGCAAAAGAGGCAGATGTGGAAATAGCCTTTAAGAAGCTAAATTTGTTTCTTTAAAAATGAGGCAACAAGATTGTATTTGAGAAATTAATTTGTGCTAAATATTATACAGAGGATATGTATTACCTTTTGCCTATCATGTAACTTCCCTGTTTAGTATAGAGACTTTGTTGGTATTCTTTTCCTTTTTTTTTTGCTTCTGAAAAGATGGTCAAGGGGGGAAAAAAAGAAAATAAGTTGAGTATCCTGTGTAAGTACAAAACAATGGCCTACAAATTATTAAATCACATTACATATTAAGCTAGTTAGCTTTTGTAGTGAGTTTGGCATTGAGCTTCTCGACCAAATTGTGTCATAGATTTGAATTAGTTAGTATCCTGAGTTGTATGCATCATTATTCTGATATATAATTAGGACTGGGGTCATTTTCACTGAAAAGGAACAGTTTCTTAGCCAGAGTAATAACATGTTTCACAGTTGTTGAGCTCTTGATCACAGAGAACATCATGCTGATACAGGAATTGGAACACTTGAAACTGAATGCAGCTTAACCATGTGTTTTGCTTAGAGAGTAGGATATCCTTTTCTACTTTCGCATTATGCATCTCAGTGACTGCCAAACCCAAAGAAGAAATATTTGTTGAAGCACCCTGGTATGTTTTGAGCAAAAGAGCATGATTTTCTAGTGGTTTGGATTCTCTAAAAGGCAAAATAGTGGCATGAGACTGACTTTTTTTTGTTGTATATTCAGAATTTACATTATATCTGAGTGCTAAATTTCCAAATAACTTACTAAATAGGATAGTTAAAAGAAGATTTTTGGACTCAACTTGTTTCTTGTTCTTTTATATACATGTGGACAACTAATGATAGCCATAACTCCATAACCTTGTCTTATATAATACCAGACTGTATAATACCATGCATTCATATATTTGTAAGAAACTTGGAGCTCGTATAAAATTCTATAAAATATCAGTGTTGATTTCAATTGGCATGGAGAACATGCACATGCATTGAAATATCCAATAAAAAAGGAACTACAGAATTGAAACTTGCAAAAGAAACTGCAATAGACATCAAGCATGCCTCTTTTTTTTTTTGGTAAAGTTACCTTGAACATGTATTGCATGTCTTTTGTCAACTGTGGCGTCTCCTTTGCTGTTTGCTCGGAGGACTTACCGTCTAGCACATGGAAGAGTAAGAGAAAATGGGTAAAAAAATGAGAAGCTAGAGCTAGTACATGGGAAAAAGGAAAGCCACGGACAAATGAAAGGAGTGCCTAGCAGAAGTTGCATAGCCGACGAGACCCACCGTCTGCTCATTTTGTCGAACACATTGCGGGCAATGAGTCTAGCAGCTGATCCGTTCTGTGATCTGGCGATTGAGGCGAGCATTTGGCCACTGCGGCATAGATCCGTGACGCCTGATAGGGCTGATCTCGAGCATCAACACCGGAGAGGGCCAAGCTCAAGGCGCGCGTGTGCCACGGCAGTGCGGCGACGTCGAGGCCATGAGTGTGCGCCCGGGCACCGCCACTGGCGTGAGGCCCATCAGCTTGGTCCACCTCTAGCGTGGATGCCAGTGCCACGGTACTAGTCGTGAATAAAGCAAGAGATCCAGGAGGAGGGAGGAGCGCGAGATCTCGAGAAGAGGAAGGAGCGTGGCGAGCGGACTGGAGGAGGGTGAGGGCAGCTAGCAGATCGAGGATGCTAACGCTAGTAAGAGGAAAGAGAGAGAGGTCGAGAAGAGGGGACGATGGTGGGCAGCTTGAGAAGGGAGGCACGCGCGGCGCGGCTGGTGGTCCGTGGACGGCGATGTCGGTGCGGCAGGAAGAGTGGCGGCCGGGAGACGGAGGGGATCAGCGCGGGTTCACGACGATTCGCGAGAACATCCGAGGGCGACGGTACCGCTATGACACAGATTGAATGGTTCAGCTCGCGTCCTCGTTAGATCCAACGGTTAGCGGGCTAACGGGCGACGTGGCCTTATCGGGCGCCCGCGGTTTGGGTGCAGGATTCCTATGAGAAGATGGGGCTGCTGTCGTAGCCAAGTAAAAAACTGGCATGTTACAATTAAGGTCATCAACGCCTTGTTTAGATTGTGAAAAGTTAGAATTTTTCTAACCGTAGCACTTTCGTTTGTATTTGACAATTAGTGTCCAATCATGGACTAACTAGGCTTAAAAGATTCGTCTCGTGATTTATAACTAAACTGTGTAATTAGTTATTTTTTTTATCTATATTTAATGCTTCATGCATGCGTGTAAAGATTGATGTGATGGAGAGAAAGTGAAAAAATTTCAACTTCTTGTCTCAATCTAAACGAGGCCCAAATTGGTGAACGGGGCTTGTCCAACTTTTACCAGAAGAATAGACTAATGTGACCTATAGAGAAAAAAAACTCTTTAAGCCAAATTTTGGTACACAGCCAAGCTCAGGCTCAGGCAAGTAGGAAACCAAATACACGTGAATCGTTCACCGTTGATGTGGAAGGAAAACAGAGATTAAAGAAGAAGAATGCACTATGCGCTACTAGTGCCTTGGAAAACAGACATTATTGATAAAAAAAAACAGAGATTAAAGAAGAGAATGCACTATGCCCTACTAGTACAGTAGTACCTTATAATCTACCTTCAGCCATTTCGATCACAACGTATTTTTACTGTGCTAGGCCCTGTTCACTTAATCACTTCAGCAGTTGAACAAACAATATTTTCTCTCGCAACAAATCAATATAAGCCAAATTTCAGCGAAACGAACAGGGAAAGATAAAAGGGTGAAACGTGAGACAAGAATTGTTATTCTGCAAAAAAGAAACATATCGATCGTATAACTTTTAGGAATACAATTGAAGAATCAACCGGCTATAGCAGGTCCAGGGTACAACCGTACACGGAAATTTCCTCAAGCAGAGCACGAGGGCCTGAGGATTTTTACATCTACAGACGTCCTCCAACATGAAATACACCAACCGAACAGGGAATACTAGCAGCGCCGTCCAACTTTTACTTTTATGCCTGACACGAGAGAAAATCGTAGCGTAGCCTGCAAAAACAAACTGCAATAAAGAATGGTCAACCAGTTCCTCTTCGTTCCCCGAATTCAATCCATGGAGCGCCTCGGATGAAGGGTGGAATTAAGCGACCGCGGGCATGTCCTTGAGCCAGGCGTCCAGCGGCTTGCCGATGGAGTAGACGATGAAGCCGATCTCCCTCAGCTTCTCGGCGTCGACGATGTTGCGGCCATCGAAGACGAAGGCAGGCTTCTGCATGTTGTCGAAGATCTTCTGGTAGTCCAGGGTCTTGAACTCGTCCCACTCGGTCAGGATGCACAGCCCGTGGGCACCCTTGGTGGCCTCGTACGCGTCCCACACGCAGCTCACCTGCTTCACGGCCGTGGGGCTCGTTGGCTGCAGGTGCATCGGGTGGTCCCAGTCGAACTTGTTCATGGCCAGGTCCCGCTGGATCTGGTCCTCCGTCACCTGGGGGTCGTAGATGCTGATCTGGGCCTTGTCACCCAACAGGCCCTTGCAGACGTCAATGGCCGGGGTCTCCCTGGTGTCACCAGTGTCCTTCTTGAAGGCGAAGCCGAGGACAGCGATCTTCTTGCCGGCGACGGTGTTGAACATGGAGGACACAACGCGGTTAACGAACCGGCTCTTCTGGTAGTCGTTGATCTTGATCACCTGCTTCCAGTAGTTGGCGACCTCGGGCAGGCCATTGCACTCGCAGATGTACACCAAGTTCAGGATGTCCTTCTGGAAGCAAGAGCCACCGAACCCAACACTGGCGTTCAGGAACTTGGGGCCAATCCTGGTGTCCTTGCCCACGGCGTAAGCCACCTCAGACACATTGGCACCAGTGGCTTCGCAGAGGGCGGAGATGGCATTCACAGAGGAGATCCTTTGTGCCAAGAACGCGTTGGCAGCGAGCTTGGAGAGCTCAGCAGACCACAGGTTGGTGGTGAGGATCCTGTCCTCGGGAACCCAGTGAGCGTACACATCCTTGAGAGCCTGGACGGCCTTCCTGCCCTCAGGGGTCTCCCGACCACCGATGAGCACTCTGTCAGGCTTGAACAGGTCCTCAATAGCAGTGCCCTCCGCAAGGAACTCTGGGTTGGAAAGGATCTGGTAGTTGATGCCCTTGCTGTTGTGGGTCAAGATCTTCTCAATGGCCTCAGCAGTCTTGACAGGGACGGTGGACTTCTCAACAACAATCTTGTCAGACTTGGAGACATCAGCGATCATACGAGCAGCACTCTCCCAGTAGGTGAGGTCGGCAGCCTTGCCAGCTCCAAGCCCACGGGTCTTGGTGGGGGTGTTCACCGAGACGAAAATAATGTCAGCCTCAGCGACATGCTTTTCAACATCAGTGCTGAAGAAGAGGTTCTTGCCCCTGCACTGCTTCACAACATCATCAAGGCCAGGCTCGTAGATCGGGAGGGTGTCGCTGTTCCAGGCCTCAATGCGGGGCTTGGAGATGTCAACAACAACAACCTCAATGTCTGGGCACTTGAGGGCAATGACGGCCATGGTCGGGCCACCGACATAGCCAGCACCGATGCAGCAGATCTTCACCATCTTGTCAGATAGATCTGTGACCTGTAATTGCAAAAGGTGCTTCATTAGTGGATTGTAAAATAGAGCACATACCCTGAGAGTATCTGACAGATGAGACATGTCAACCAGGTTTCCCAAGTTAACAGAAGCAATCAGGATTCACAAGCAAAAGCACCAGATCCTGAACACTAGACTACTAGTGCACGACTGAAATAACAGAGCATAGCTAAGCATGTTCTGAGAAGGTTACTTAAGTGAACTGAATAAATAGGAGTTCAGATTTACTAGGTATAGCAATTGGCAACATCTACCTACCAGGTCAAACCACATCTAAAAAGGTTTGTTTTGGGTGGAAGTGTTAGGACACATTCATCAGATCTATGCATATTTGTTAAAGCAGGCACGGCACATCTCAGGTTTTCTGCTGATCAAGATTGGGATGGCCCCTCTTCTCCACCGAATACATCTGAAATTAATGCTTTCTAAAACCTTTCCTAAGAAAAACCAGACAAATTAAGCAACCACCTATTACACAACCAGGCAGCTGTGATCCCATTCCCATTACGTGTACTACCGTTACCTGACACAAACACCACCTAAACAGAGTGAAGGGCAGGAATCGCAGGATACAGATCCATGACCACCGAATTATAAAATGAAATTTACTTGTATATGAGCACCGTCACGGCGTTTAAAACTGCGATCAGACAGAAAGATCTGAAACTCTTCAGCCACTACAACGCGTAACCGTAACTCCTATCAGATCCAAACCACGAAACTTCCAGATCTGAAGACAGCGTCGTCCTCAGAGAACGAACTGGAGGAGACAACTGCTTGCAGCAGAACGAAGCCGAGGAACAAACTAGCCCCAGAATGAAATCACGATCCTCAACTAGCATGATCAGGCGCGGGACTCATCAGAAAGGAAAAAAATTGAAGTAACAGCGTGGGATCAGGGCGCGAGTCTCACCAGATCTCGAGGAACTGCAGCAAGATCTCGGGCACCCACACCAGTAGAGGCGACGAAGAGAAGAGGAGCGGCGATCTCTCTCTTCCTTGGCGCGATGCGTGGGAGAAGAGAGACGCTCGCTTTGTGTGCGTGCAGAGGAGAGGCGAGGCCACGAGTCCTTAAATACCCCGCCCCGCAAACCCACCGAACCAGATCTACCCCTCGGCTTCAAAAAATAACCGTGCCGTGTCCCGTAGAAAAAAAAAAGTTGTAACCGCGTCAAGGCTGGTCAGAAACCAGCAGCAACTGAGGAGACGACGAGTGCTGCTCATGCATGCCACTGCCACCAAACTTGCATTAATCAAAAAGGCTCTCACATGAGTCCATGACACTCCACCAAACCATTGCCTTCTATGCCCTCAACCTCCTCCTCACAGAAAAAGAAAATTATTCTCAAGCACCATCAAGCGCATAAACGAAAGGTGCTGATAAAGCTTCTCCCTTTTCTTTTTTTCATCAGTTGCTGATTGAGCAGTTTTGGTGTAACTGAGCAGTCTGATTACTCTCTGATCAGATCTGGCTCTTCTCTCTGTTCAGTGCACAGAGAGAGTAGTAAGGTCAGGCAGCAAGATGGGTGCGTACATGTAGCCCATGAACTGGAAGCAAGTCAAGGAACATGGTCTGAAGAATAACCTAAGAGTTGATGTAATTTAATCCACAGTCAACTACAGGCAGCAAACGAATAATTGGGCTCTGAACCATATAATATGGAGCGAGTACCAATCGAGGACGCAAAAGTTACAGCATCGGTGACAGAGACGTGAGAAATGCAGGCCAGATCAACGGAGCCCAGGCAGTAGAAATTTTCATAGCCTGGACACAGTCAGATCCAGGAAGCTGATGCTGATGCTTCTACCAGTGATTACTCTCCACCAAACAAAACGTGTGTTTTTGTTTGCTGATTAAGAAACAGAGGCCGGATCTACTGAAAGGAAAGGAAACTCCAGCGTTGATGCCATCTACTAAAAAGTTAAAAGAAAAATTAAAAAGGAAAAAAAATATTGGAGAGACGTTCTTTATGCAGAGACGGAGTGTAAGCAGGAAAAGGGAGAACTTTCTTAGCCTGCAGTCACTGTCATTTGATTAATGCTAGCAATAGACTGACAAAGACTCCATCTTTCTTTTCTTCATGAAGCTACCGTTTACGAAAAGACTCTAGTGAGAACGTTCAATAATTTCCACAGTTCTAAGTCATGGATCGGCACATGTTGAAGCTACCAAGTCAACAAATGCCGCTGTTTTCTCGCTTAACTGACACGTACTTAAATTCTAGACCTAGTACAAGTCGGCACATATGTGCTATCAAGGTACTCCTACTTACACATCTCACAAGGCCAAAAATATATCCACAAAAATATTAGCTAAATAAATTTAAAACATTTTCTATTTTATAAAAACAATTTGCATTATACGCATCACTTTCCCCAAGACCTAGGACATCGTCATTAACAAAAACACAAGATAACAAACTAAACAGATCACAATTTTTTTTAAAAACCCACCGCCACTACCAACGTCAGCAGCAGCGATCATACCAACAAGGAAACGCGAAGAGCCTCCCAGAGAGACATTTCAACGAACACCAGATCTGCATCGCAGCTCTGAGGTCTGAGCTCCTCGCTAACAATAGTTTACGCAGGAATCCGCCGACAATGGAGTGAAGCGGAGGAAAAGGCACGCAGACCTGCCTGGCCACGGCCAGTACCATCACGACGGCATCGCGCCCCCCACCCGAAATCGGTTGCAACCGCCACGGAGGCAAGGCAACCAACCAACCCAGGGAAAGCTGGTGATTCGACTTTGAGTGGCTCTCACGCGAGACCGAGAACCACAATCAGGCCATGGCAACCACGTCAACTTCAGCCGGCTTTCGCAGTTTCTCCTCCAGAATTGATCTGGTTTCGTTCAGTATTTACGGGCTAAACGGAGAGAACAGAAGAGTAACTACCACGTATCATATCACTTGCCTTTTTTAGATCGTCATTTTCTTTTTGTTGCGTGCAGTTAGAAAAGATATTTGGCAAAAGGATCTTGAACACCGCAAACAGTTTTTTTTAGAGTCATCACATACAAGATCTATAGATCTTCTCTGTCGTAATCTTGGTGAAATTTCTAGCCTGCTTTATTATGAAATCAAACATTTCGAGTGCATTACTTCCGTTATGTACCGATGTACGTCCAATGCATTAACGTAAAGATGCTTACGAGTATATTTCACATTTTTTTGAAGGATATATTTTTCATGTTTTCATACAAAAAAATAATACTGCCACCTCATCAAACGTCAGTATGAAACTTGTGCTTAGTTAGAAGTAATTGCATGGGCGAGCTTGGAGTGGAAATATAAATAGGTATGCTAATAGATCTACGAACTTTCTTTAAAAACTCTATCAAATGGGACATAAAAAGGTGTCAAGGCCATGATTTGATTTATAGCTTCTACCGGTTCCTCCTTGTCCTCTCCTAGTTGTAAATTGAAGTGGCTCTCGAGATCATAAATATTATAGGCCAAAAACCGCCATGGCACCACAATTATCCATATCGCTTGTACTTATTCTCTTGCGGATGGAAAAGAGAAGGTTGTTCAAATGCTAGGATTTCGATGAACTGTACTCTAAAAATACAAGTCAAAATACGTAGATGTAGTAATGCATATTTGACATCTCCGATCTATTCTTGGAAAAAAAGAGAGAGAGACGATTTGACCAAACACCTATTTTTAAAGGGATTTAGCTCCATCAGAGAAGATATATCTCCAGGGAAACATGCTCTAACTGTATTTGTATTCGGTGCGTCTGTCGGAGACAAGAAGGGGAGAGGGTCCATCCTTTTTCCCACCGTTTTTATTTCTAGTTGCTTCGAGTTTAGTCCAAATAAATCTTTTGCCGAAATCAGATGATTTCCAGCCGGGATCGTGTTTTCTGCGATGACTTTGGTGATTGCTACATGAGATCGCTGTTACAGGCGTCAATTTCATCGGTAGGAGGCCAATTTGTGGCTTTATCTGCAAGGGGAGGAGGGGTGCTTCTGAGCGTTCCTAACGAGGACACCTACTTTGGGTTATTGATCTCATCGTTGATAGTCGCGGAGAGAAAATCAAGGTTCGGAGATGGTGAATCTGCATCCTATGTTGTACTCGACGATGCAATTGTCGATATTCTTCATCAATTCAGATGCGTTTTGGACTAGTTCCGAAGTGTTAGATCTTGTAGCATGTCCAATATTTTGGGATTGGTCGTTGGTATTATAACGGCTACATTTTGGCTATGGCGTTCGAGGCAAGCCATTGAGGAAGAAGACGATGAAAGAATCTAGATAGCATATTATGTATTTTTTATTTCAGATTTTTTTATGTGTAATTTGAGGATCCACTGTACCGAGTTTTAATATAATCTCCCTGCCCTTGGAAAAAAACTACATATTGCTCAAATTGCACAGAACCTTCTAAAAATGCGGCCCATTTTATTTGACGAAAGGTTCTGGTTAACTCAGCCAAAAGGGCGCTTGAAGTGTTCAAACAGTCGCGAGCAACTAGGTGGCCAACGCATTAGCCAACAATTAAGTTATACAGATACAGCTGGGGATGAAAACGGAACAGAAATATTTCGAACTGACCGTTTTCGTTTTCTATATTATGAACCGTTTTTTAACATGAAAATTTGTCAGTTTCAATTGGTTTCACAACCATTTTCAACCATTTTTTATACTCTTTAATTGCTAAATGTAGAAATATTCCGAGCCGACCGTTTTCGTTTTTCCATATCGTAAGTCCGTTTTCGACCGTTTCTGACCGTTTTCATCCTTGTCAGCACTATGGTACAACCGCTTTGGCATCTAATGCAAGTTCATAGACTACTCCATTCAGTTTCCTCCCTATATGCTTCAAGATAACACCCGGTTAATGTAGCAGCCTCTTGTAACGTCTCCGAGATGGTGTTGAAGACCTCGAACTATTGCTCGTCGAGTGTTCCATCACCCGGTGCTCCTTTGATGAACTACTAGATAATTCCCCGCCAGATAATAGAGAATTGACAGAAATATCATGGGTGAGATGGGAAAATTTTGTAGGGTAATAGTAGTAACATATGTAATCATAAATATGCTGATGAAATTAGACAACCCAGGCCGCTTTGATCTAATCCATGTCAGGACGACAATGACACTTGAAATACAAACGTCTACGGATTGAACAAACATAAGATACTCTCAGTCCTAGTGAGAAATTATTTGAATATGGACAGGTAAAATATTAACATGCATCATGATCAAATGCACTTCACTCTCAGCTAACTCGTTTTTACGATTAAATCTGACCAATAACGTGCAGATGAGATCCCTTGTCGAGCAGCAGCAAAATGTGGAATACATATTCCCCTGTCGAGCAGCAGTAGTAGCACGCAAAACGGTGATGAGGCCTTGTGCATGGTCACCGTCGTGCCCGAGAGGCCGCTCATGGTGGTGAAGGCTTCCTGACATGTCCATGACGTGGTTGGCTGGTGGCAGAGTCGCAGGTCTACAGCGTAGCCATCGATGGGGCAGTCGTGCGACGCGCGGGACAGTACTCCTCGGCTCAGCTAGTCTGTATACCAGATGACCTCATGACTGCCATGCCTCTTGAACCTGCTGGAGGTGGTCAGGCCGCTAGGAGCTTCTCGAGTGGCTGGCAACGAATGTCACCGATGGACACGTTACAGCTTCAGGACTTGCCAAGTTGCTAATCTAGCGGAGGCAACATTTTGCACATCTAGAAATGTCCTTTTTCATTTGTGCGGAAGCGAAGCATTTTCAGATAGGAATTCAAATGAATAATGTGTGATTGAAAAGGTGCTTACCTGTACTGATGCTCTTGGAAGGCATCCAGAACCAATGGCTAGGTCGCAGCTGGGAGATTTATATCAAGAGCAGGTACAATAATCCATGTCAGCTACCTCGGCAAAATCCTAGGTGGATAAAAAAGAAAAGAGGAGAGAGGAAATTCGTCGACTCTGCAGTCAACCGGCTCATCACGCAAACCAATACACGAAGTGCCGAGCATGCGACTGTTTGGCGACAAGCTAGGCGCCTCCGCATGCCCCTGTGGACCCGTGGCCGCACGTGGCCTATGCCCAGCCTCGTCCGTGCCGCATAAAGTGAGATTAGTTTGGAGAACGAGCAGATAAAGGGAGGACATGCACTAGTGCTGGGCCCCACATAAATAAAAGTTACGTTTTTAGAATTTATGAAGAGACTAATTGTTGCATGAGTAGTCTCTTAAACTAGTTTCAAAATGACATGGCTTTACTATTAGACAAGCTTATTGACCTTGCTCTGAGGCCGTAGGGAGAGGAATTGAAGAGACATGGATCCGAGGAGGCATATCGTAGCAATAAATCTGGCGCGGTTGTTTGCCTTGACGCGGCTGTGTTTGTCATCCGCATGAGATAACTTTGAAACTGGTAATTGATATCATCAGTTATTTGTATGGTCCGAGGCACAGGAGTCATTGCGTTGTGGCGGAACCGTCTGAATCGGCACACTATCGATAATACTCGTCTTCCATTGACACTAAGTATTCCGATAATGAACCAAGTCAAACACCTCCGTCGAGCACACCCGAAGGAGAACTCGAATAATCCACGTTTTCATCCAGGATACAATAATGAATACAAGCTTACAATACTTAGTCCATTTCATACAATAGCAGTCTTGAAAATTTATTCATTACAATACCAGAGTTCAGAGTGCAATAATTAAACAGCGGAAACTAATTAAACATCTAGCGGAAAGCGATACAAGGATCCGTCTGTGCCCACCAGAAGAATCCTCCACACAGCAGCCAACTTCTTAAATTGCACCTGCAACAGGGGTAAAATAAACCCTAAGTACAAAATGTACTTGCAAGACTTACCCGACTAGTGGGAATATATATATTTCCCGACTCTCAAGGATATGAAAGGCTTTTTGGTTTGCTGTTTCATTTTGCCTGCAAAGCTTACTAAAGTGTATCCTTCCTGGTAAATATTTAGCAGTCATTTTTTTTACATTAGCTAAACATTCTAGGTAAGCACCTGTTCTACTTTCAAGCAAGTGATAAGCAATCAGACTCATTTCTCTTTCTTTCCTTTCTTCCACCAACTCTCTTATTCCAGTTGTTACTACGATGCCATGCCATAGTCAAGCCGTACCGTCTAAGTGACGGCGATTCGCGAATCAATGTGCCCAGCTGGGTACCCCGAAAAACACACGCCTCGCTCGTACCCTAGGCACGAGCGAGACCAACCCGTTCCACTCCTGTCACAGGTTCCAGGTCCCCGTCCAAACTTAGACTCCAAGCCCCCACACTTGAGGCCCGGCCTCAAAGTGGTGCTTAGACCTCCACCTATCCCCGCCTCCAATCAGTCGGTCCAGAAAGAGCCGGAGCCCATGACAAGAGAGTAACAAGTCTTCCTAGCCCCCATCCGCTAGTATATGCTCGGGATAATAAGATCTGTGACAAGACTATTGTCCATAACAACGAACAGTTCTTAATCGACACGGACAGGGAAACGATGCAACCAAGCTAAGCCCGTGGCCGCGGGACATAACTTGTCACACCCACCAATACCCAAACCATATCCCTGCCCGGTCTCCAATTTTCTTTCACCTTCTTATCATGTGATACAATAATAATCACCTATTGTGAGTAACGACAGGTTACCCGCTACCGTCATCCTAAGCATCGCATCTACACGACCTGTACTAGTAGGACTCATAGGTGGGTATATATGTGCAAGTAGTTTTCATATCAACTCCTGAAACGTAATGCAAACATATATATACCAAGTGATTAGTAAAATAGGGGTTATGCACCGGGGCTTGCCTTGGGCAGGCACGGAATCAACAAAGTCAGTCGGCGGCTCCGGAACCTCCTCCGCTGCAAGGACCTCCTCGATCACCTCCACGACCTCCTCGTACTCCTGGTCGTCGATGGTCACCACGTCCGCCTCCAACTCGTTCACTACATGCATGCAATGATGGTGCAATAAATTAATAATTAGATAACAACAACTCTTAAAAGTAGAAACTCACATGACAAGATATCAGCTAGCTCTAATGGCTAAGGTACTAAACTAATTACCATTTCTAAAAGTCCTTCAATACCTACCTTAATTACTCTAATACACTTGCCACTTAATTTTATTTAAGTTTTGGTGAACAATTAATTATCCTACTAGACAGTATCATGTGAAGCTACAAAAATTACAGAAATATATAACTAAGGTCACTAACAGATAAATCATGATTTTAGGACCTATTTCGGATTTATAAAGATTTTACAAAACTAAACCAATTTGATCCGTCTATGAAAACGACACGAAGCTAAATAGCATAATTAAATAAATCACCTAAATTCAAATAAACTCTAAAAATTATGAAATTTATATGGAAGATAGAGTTTGATTTTAGATGAATTTAGAAACAAGAATCACTGTAATCGGAGATGGTATTTGGCGCTGCGAGTTTGCCGAACTTTAATCACGTGGAAAAGAATAAGCGTAATTAGATAATGTGTGCACTCGTGATGGATGGTTGGTTGTGCATGGCTCTTGCGTGAGTTATTGCTCAGGTCCCACATGTCACACATACATGCATGGGAAGGGATACAACAAAGATAGCAAGGGGTTACGGGTGCTCTTCTTGCTCCATGCGTGTACGCCATGGATGAGCTGCTATGAGCTCGAGGTCAGCTCGACTTGCAAGGAGAGGAGCCAGAAGAAAGTCACTAGGAGAGGGAGAAGAGCACGGAGAAGCTCATGAGATACTCACCACGTCCTGCGACGATAGTCGGGTCCGGCTCGAACCCACGGCCGTATACGGTATACGCGAAGCAAGACGAAGCTAGAGCTAGCGAGCGAGTGGACGAGCTGAGCGTGGGCGAGCTGAGCGTGCTGCGAAGTAACGTGTGTGGGACGTGTGCAGCCGAGCTTGACATGGCTCGAGCAGCCATAGTGCTATAATGGCGAGACATCGGCAGTTGGAGCACACGCGTGTGTAAGTGCATGGGTTGGGAGGACCACGACATAGCATTAGTGCGACGTGACAATAGAGGCAGGCATGCACGTGGGCACTCAGGCAAGCAAGTGGCTTACGGCTCATGCAAGATCAGCATGCAACTCAGTATGTGTGTGTCGTGGTGTGTATAAGTGTGTGGTCTGGTAAGGCACAGACATGACGAGAAAGCACGGTGCTCGTCACAGCTCGCACGTTCCAGGTGTGTACACTGGGAGGGTGTCAGTTTGCTTTTTAAAAAAATTTCTTCATCAATAAAGTACATACATACATTATCACATAATCATGATAAAAACTAAATTAATAAATTTATTTTTATTTAGCACTTTCGTTGATCATTTTGGGTCACACAATTTGTATTAGCACACATGATCACATATAATAATAAAAAGATATGATGCTCATGGCATGATTAGCGAGTTATTAACGCAGTAACACCGAGGGTGTTACATTGCGTGGAAGGAGAAAAGGCTTTGGTGCAGTTTTACGTGCATTTGGTGGACAAGATCAGGTGGCGACATACTGGAGGCATCAACCTATGAACACATGCGCTGGAAGTTTCATCGGTGCATCTACCTGAGCTGTGAATATGTGTGGACGGGGATGGTTTGGTTGCGCCATATGGGACTTGTGGTGGTGAGACCCCTGGATGACGTGGCTTCACGAAATCGTAGGAAAATAAGCTAGTGAGGTTCTCCTATCTATGTACAGTAGATATATATGTTATTGAAAGATATATCCCAAGCATACGAACAGGATAGTAATTCAGTGGTTGGAACCCTATCGTGGGAAGCAACCGGTTGGCAGTGACTCCCCGACTCTTAAGCATAAGAATTGTGCGACTTAAAGAAAAGCCAATTTATCCTACGCTAAAGCATAAACTAAGGACGGGTGCAGTCTCACATGAACAACGGTGCCGCTGTGTATGGGTGGGACAGAGGTTCAGGGATTTTTTTCAACCCACGTGAGAAGGTTTCCTTCTATCTTAAGCAGAATGCTCGGGGACCGACTCACCCCTCATGAGTCTTGGGATATTAATATATTCCTTTTTCTAAAAAAAACCCTCATGAGCCAAGTTTTTTATATATCCCAAACATAACATATGCTACCTTCTCCGTTCATACATATTGAGGCCTTCACCACGGTTAAGTTTGAACTAGCCGTGGTAAATTAACGATGCATGTGACTCCAGTGGTAACCTTTCAAAAAAAAAACAACTTTTAACCTCGTGGCCACACGTAAAAGGTCCTCCGCCTTGCACTGGCACCTCCTGCCAAACTCTAAGGCCAGTCTCAGTGGAAGTTTCACTAGAGTTTCATTTGCATTTAATAGCCTGCCACATATGCATTTTTGATGACATGTCAACGTTTTAATGAAGAGAGAGAAGAATTGGGTTTCATGGGGATGAAACTCTCTTGGCACAGTTACCAACTCTCTATGAGTCATAGAATTAAATGCCTATGAAACTATGGAATGAAACTTTCCATTGAGAGTGGATGTTTCATCCAAGTTTCATTTCATTCTATATGATATGGCCGTCTTGAAAACAACAAAATGAAACCCTCCACTGAGACTGGCCTAATAACGATCACCAGAAGAAACAAGCACGATCACATCGTGAATGAAAAGATGGGCTGAAACAGAGAAGCCCCACGCGAATCATATGCTTCTTGCGAAACAGAGAAGCATTCCACAGATCGAAGTCAAGTGCCATGTGTGCCAGAGTGGGGGAATTTTCCCTGGTGCGGATGGATCGGAGTAGTAGCAAAAGATCGCCGGCTGCTGTCGGTGTCGGGAATGCCTGTGCTGGATCTGCCGAGTTAGCCCGCATCGTCTCAGAGCTGAACTGAACACACCGTTACACCAAACTCTGACTCACATTTTCTACGGTTCTAGTCTGAAGTCTCCTGGGACCAGAATGTTTGGTAATGCGTGCACACCCCCATCAAGAACGGACCGCAGCCTGCCTAAAAATGGACCCAAAACGACGACCTGCCGGCTGCCGTGACTGGAGCCGAGACGCGCGGCCGGAGCCGCTGCGTCAAGAGCCGTGGGGAGGTTCGCGTAGCTGTCGTGCGAATCCAGCAAGTCTTCTCGTTGGCCGGCCTCCGGTACGCCCGGTTCGGCAGAGTTAGGAGCGGGCGTCGATTCATTCGTCGTCCAACGCACAAATCGGTTAGGCCAAAGTGGGGAGGTACAGCGAGCAGTCGAGCAGACATGGATGGCATGACGCATCAACCGACAGCCGAGGCTGCTGCTAGCTCTTCTGGTTTTTTCTTTTCCTGGCCCCTATGATGGCGAACATGGCGTGTGCCCGCTTTGGGCACGTTACCAGGTTGCCCGTGACATGTGGGCGTGCCGGTGCTGGTGCTGTGCGAAAGGCTCACCAACCCCCGGGCCCCGGCAGGGAGGGAAGGGAATCATCATACGGTCCCTCGCTGCAAAAGGGCAGGTCCTTTTTTTGGAATTTATTTTGGGGGCCCCGCCTTCGTCGCGGCTGTATTGCAAGTTTGCAACAGCGAAGGAGAGACGTCGAAGTTGCAGGAGCGGAACGCAATTTGTTTGCTGCACCGACGCCGAACGGAACGCGTGGTACGGCTATCTTGCCACTCTCTCAACTGTCGTTGGCCTTCACTGACTAGAGCTGCACCGCACTGAAACTTGTCTTATTCCTTGCTATGCTGTTCAAGGACCCGCACCACGCGGCGTATCCAATTCCTTGCTAGTACGTATTATACAAGGCCTTCGAAACTAGTAGAGTATTTGTTTTATCAAAAAAAAGGTAGAGTATTTGCTGTTTGAAAAGGGATTTCTGAATCACATGACCTGGATGTAGCCAAGAAACAAGTAAGGCGAGCAGACCTCGCAACGACAAAAAGTTAGGCGAGCATGTGTACCTGCGTGCACTGCATGATTAGATGAGATGAATATGAACAACAGTCCAGTAGTACAATGATTTGAACGAACGTGTGTTTTGTGTTTTGTGCATGTGCTGAGATGTGAAGCACAGGAAGTGAGCAGCAGCCTCAGAGGCCAGGGCACGCAGGCAGCGCGTAGGCTGGCCGTCGGAAGCTGCCTCGCAGCCCACGATCACGTCCGAGACGGCCGACCCCTTTGACGGGAGCGCGACAGCGACGGCGACGAGATCAGCGCCCTGCGTGGGCGATGGGCGATGGGCGTGGCGTGTAGCGTCGCGAGCGACGCCGGGTGAGCTGGCCGATGGACCTATCGATGCGGTCCAGCCATCCAGGGGAGGCCACCGCGCGGCCGCGTGCGTGCACGGGGAATCGAGCCGGGCAGGAGGAGCACGGAACGAACCCAAGAACACCTCATGCATCCCCCACCCCCAGGCCACGCGAGGATTTTGACTTTCCAACGTGCGGCGCGCGCTTCGCCGGCGCCGGGCTGGCTGTGGCTGCCGATCGACGCGTCTTTACGCGTGCCGAACTGCCGATGGACCGCATCTGCCCGGCCCGGGGCACCCGACGGTGCGCGGGCATCTCCACCTGCCCCGCCCGGCGGGAGGCATGGCTCCGCCGCGGTCGCCGCCACATGCATGGCGCTGGTAGCTTGGCACGTACTGGGCGCGGTGCGGGTGGACGGGTAGTCGGGTAGAGGGATCGAGAACTGCTTGCTGTTGGGTTTCGGTCAGATCAGCTAGCGTCGTCAACGTAGTGGTGATTGGTTAGTGCCGATTGACGACCGTCTCAAATCAAAGAACAAACATCAGAGAAATCCTCCAAACCTCCGTGAGTCCGTGAACTATGCGCGAGATCATCAGACTGCTTCATCTTTTCATTGGAGCGTCGTCAATGATTTGATTTGACCGAGGAAATGACCATTGACCCAGGAGGCACAGTCGCACAGAGCCCCAAGTCTAATAGAAGCCCAAACTTCCTTCTCATACCATGGGCTGAACCGATATTGAACCATCCCCGCTCGACGGCCCGAGTCCAACTTGGGGTGCGGCGGAGCGGCGCCGGCGTACGGGGCCAACACCAGCACCCACTGCATCATCCGCCGACCACCGATGCAGTCGAGACAGGATGGGCCGATGGGGGCAGTGAGCACGCCGCCTGCGTGGGATGGCGACGCCCCGTGTCTGTCATCGGGGTTCGGCATTCCATCAAACATTTCTCGTTCACCGGCAGCGAGCACACAGGTACGCTCTACGGCTCCACCTAGTCGCTCTAGCATGCGCTAATCTCGAGATTTCCCGTAAACATCGCAGTTTACCAAGCCTGTTTTTTCAGTGTCACTTTCAGTAGCTGGTTTGGGTGAACTTTGTCGAGCAACCCCGTGTGTTGCAGTCTTTGTAGTTTGTAATAATACTCCTAGTTGTTTTATTGGTTCAAATGCACTTGGTAATTTGGTTTAATTTTGTAAGTTCGTTGCTTCGGTAATGAAATTTGGGACGAACCTGTTTTGGCTGGGTTAGCGTTTAGCTGCATCTTTTAAGATGTTTAGGTTGTGTCTTTTCTGGATGTACTAAGTCTTGGTGGACTCTTTCTTTGGATTTAAAACTCCTGTGCGGTAATATGGTCTTTTGATGTTAATTGAAAGGCCGGGGCTAATGCCCTTAAACTCTAAAATTTTTTTGGGACGAACCGTTCTGGGAAAAAAAAATGGTTTTTGCTATCAATCTTCCAGTAACTAGCAGCTTACTGTACGAGTTGGCTATGACACTGATGTCCCAATGCCTGTCATGGTGTCCATTCTGTTTTATTTTTTTACGAATTGCTATTACCATGTTAATTAAAAATATCAACAACTCCACAACCTGTGGAATTTCTATAGAATATCATGCACAGGATGAATGCATTTTATTGGACTGGACTGGTTCCCTCCAAATTAGTGAAAGAAGGGCTTTATGGGTTACACACACATATGGATACTGACATAGCAAATGATTAATCACAGAACCAAAGTCTGAATTATTGCACTAAACTGTATGTGGAAACTGAGTCTAAATTCTGGAACATCATTCTTCTCGTAGCAAATTCACAAGTTTGAGCAAGTTCGCATGAGAGGATCCTCCCTCTCTGATGCTTGCACATGCCATGTTCTTCCACATAACTGCCCTCGCTTTGATATCCTCATCTCTCAGTAGTTGCACAACCTTTTCCTTGATCTCCTCCCTTGTGACAACCCCTTGCTCATTGGAACAAAGCTTAAGGCCTGTCTTCCACACATGGCACACGTAGCTCTGGTTGCAGAACTGGTCAGCAAAGTAGGGGCAGCACAAGAACGGGACACCATGCAGCACAGCTTCCATCGTCGAGTTCCACCCACAGTGCGTCATGAAGCAAGCGACTGAGGGGTGTGACAGTACCCTTTGCTGGGGAGCCCAAGTAACGATGAGTCCCTTCCCATTGACACTTTGCTTGAATTGGTTGAACCAGTCCTCATCGATTTCTTTGGTGAAGTTTGGCCGAACCACCCATACGAACGGCCAGCCCGATAACACAAGTCCATTGGCGAGTTCATGGAATCTTGTCGTGTCAAAGACAGTAGAGCTCCCAAATGCCACGTATATGACGGAGCTGGGGGCTTGCTTGTCAAGCCAGGTGAGGCAAGTCAGATCTTCAGACAAAAAATGACCAGTTGGCTTCGACATCGGCACTACCAGTGGACCTATGGGTAATGCATTGGGGAGGAGAGCCAACGCTTCAGGTTCTACTTCTCTGAATGTGTTGCAGATGATGGCCTCAGCAAGCACTATCAATCTGTTAGACCTAATCACGTTCTGTATGTTCACTCTGCGTCTTTCTGGGGTGCTGCCCAGGCTGACCCAGGGGATCTCAGTTGAATCAATAGGTGGCATCAGTTGGATCATCTCATGCACTTTCACATTCCCTGCATTAAATTTGTTGGGCTTTATCTGTGCATAAGTGTGTAAAGGCCCATGTGCCTATGTACCATGTATATATGTAACACTAAGCAAAGACAAGAGAGTAGAGTTCTAGAAATTTCCCCAAATATCAACATGGTATCAAAGCCGATGGTGGTGGCGATGGAGGCGACAACCTGCTCTACCCTATCCGCGTGACGGTGGCCGACGGAGAGGTGTCGAAGGGGTAGAGCATCGAGTTGCTCAGGTGGAGCAGGGGGCGGCACCCATCAGGCGCGAGAGGAGGCGCGGACTGCGGCGGTGTTGCTGCGATCTGGGTGTCCGGCGACGGTTGCTGGCCTGAGGTGTGGAACGGGAAGAGGAGTACGAAAGGGAGCTGCTGTGTGTGGATTGGGAGCTGCATCAGCAGGAGGAGAAAGCAAGCAAGAGCTAGAAGAAGCAGCGATCTGGAAGGAGAGGCAAGTTCTGGGGAGATTGAGTTGTGTGTGCTTGTGCTCTTCCTGTGCTGTTGTGTTGCAGAGGGAATTGTTGCCTGGGGTGTGTGCGTGTACATCCTAGGAGTGGATTTGGAGCTGGACTGCAGAAGGCAGAGGAGCAGCTGCTATTGGAGGGAGATTGCATTACTCTGTTGCTCTTGATTGATGACCTTCATTATCTTGTGAGCAACAACAATCTTCAACTAGTGGTATTGACATTGGTGATAGTGAGGTTGAGCAGTCCACAGAGACAGGGGGAGAAGTTGACTCTTCCATTGATTTGCCTATTGCTCTAAGAAAGGAGGCAAGGAGTACAGCAGGGAAACCTCCAGTTAAGTATGGCTTTGAGCATGACATAAGTAATTATGTCTCATACGAATCATTATCTCCCGCATATAGAGCATTTATTGCTTCATTACAATCTGCACATATTCCTAAAGATTGGAAAGAAGCAAAACATGATCCCAAGTGGCGTGAGGCCATGTTGGAGGAGTTGAGAGCCCTTGAAAAAAATAAAACTTGGGACCTTGTGAAACTACCTCCAGGAAAGAAAGCTGTTAGTTGCAAGTGGGTTTTCACTATGAAGCAAACACCTGAAGGTAAGATCGAAAGATACAAAGCTCGACTTGTTGCAAGGGGGTATAGTCAGACATATGGCATTGACTATGATGAAACATTTGCACCTGTGGCAAAGATGAGTACAGTAAGAACTTTGGTTTCTTGTGCAGCGAATTTTGGATGGCCTTTGCATCAATTGGACGTCAAGAATGCTTTCTTGCATGGTGATCTTCGAGAGGAAGTGTATATGGAGATTCCACCTGGTTTCTCTAATCCCGGGGCAATTGGGAAGGTGTGCAAATTGAAAAAGTCCTTGTATGGTCTCAAACAATCTCCACGAGCATGGTTTGACAGATTTAAGCGTGCATTGTGTGGCATGGGATACAAGCAGTGCAATGGAGATCATACTATCTTCTATAGACATTCAGGGCGCAAGATTTCGGTGTTGGCTGTGTATGTGGATGATATTATCATTACTGGTGATGATGAAAGAGAGATCATACGACTCAAGGAGAGTCTAAGTAAGGAATTTGAGGTCAAGGACCTCGGGCAACTCAGGTATTTTCTTGGCATTGAGATTGCACGGAATCCAAAAGGTATTGTTCTTTCACAAAGAAAGTATGTTCTAGACTTGCTAAGTGAGACAGGAATGCTTGGATGTCGACCAGTATCAACACCGATTGATTTAAATCACAAGTTATTTGCCGAATCAGGTAATCCAGTAAATAAAGAAAGGTATCAAAGGCTTGTTGGGCGCCTTATCTATTTGTGCCATACGAGGCCTGACATATCCTATGCAGTGAGTGTTGTGAGCCGGTATATGCATGACCCAAGAAGTGGTCATTTGGATGCTGTTTACCGAATCCTAAGATATTTGAAGAATAGTCCGGGAAAGGGGCTCTTGTTTAAGAGTCACGGGCACCTAAATGTGGAAGGCTATTGCGATGCTGACTGGGCAAGTTGCCTTGATGATAGGAGATCAACTTCAGGCTATTGCATATTTGTTGGGGGGAACCTAGTGTCATGGAGGAGTAAGAAGCAATCAGTAGTATCACGTTCAACTGCCGAAGCAGAATATAGAGCTATGTCTCATGGATTGAGTGAAATGTTATGGGTAAGAAATCTTTTGTCAGAGTTGAATGTCCTAAGAAAAGGCTCCATGAGAATGTGGTGCGATAACAAGTCTGCAATTAGTATCGCAAATAATCCAGTTCAGCATGATAGAACCAAGCATGTGGAGATAGATCGCTTCTTCATCAAGGAGAAATTAGATGATGGGATATTAGAGTTAATTCATGTAAACTCAGGTGGTCAAATAGCTGATTGTTTAACAAAAGGTTTAGGAGTAAAAGAATGTAATTTAGCATGTAGCAAGATGGGAATGATAGATATCTATCACCCATCTTGAGGGGGAGTGTTGGGCTTTATCTGTGCATAAGTGTGTAAAGGCCCATGTGCCTATGTACCATGTATATATGTAACACTAAGCAAAGACAAGAGAGTAGAGTTCTAGAAATTTCCCCAAATATCAACAAAATTCAATGTTCTTGCATTGGTCACTAAGACATAGGATGTAAAGAGGAACATGACAGTATGGAATAATTTATGCTAAAGATGATTTGATTCTTTCTTACCGCTTTCATCAATAACACCATCCTCGATCAATTTGGGCAGTTTCATCCTTAGTGCAAACACAGATGCTGAGTAAGTTGAGAACAAAGCAATACGTACTCCCACTGTGTTGGTCAGTTCTAGCGCCCAGCTCATAGACACATCTGCTATCACCCATTTTATCTTCTTGCTTCTGATCATCTCCTCAAGGCGGCTGAGCATGGCAGCCGATAAGCCCCCGACCATCTTGCCAATGTCTGTGTGATCATCATCAGGGTCCATACCATCTGGAATTGAGAGCATGTGTAAACCCTCAGGGATTGCTCCTTTGTTTTGCATGGACTTGAAGATACGATCATGGTTGAACTCGGTGTTTATGAAGTCAATCTTGAATCCGTAGTCAACTAGCCTATGGAACAACTCCATGAGTGGAATGACATGACCTTGTGCAGGGAAGGGTAGCACCATGACATGAGGTTTAGGAGCAGCAAAAGCCATGAAGGTTGTTTCTGTTGTGGCTACAAACAGTTTGTGGGATCAATGCTTGCTGCTCCTTGTGGGCAGGTATAACCAGATTGGTCCATCGGGTGTGCATATAAAGGGTGCCAAAATCATGGTTGTTGCATCAGACCATACATCAGCAAATTCGTAGCCTGCTGAATATAGGTCTACCTTTTCCAAAGAAAAGGTTATCTTCACAATCATTGAGTCCATAGTTGACCACTTTGTTTTCTCTATCTTGCTGGGCAAGCAAAATAACCGCCATATATTCACTTGTATGCACGTGGCTGAGATGCCTGCTGCTGATCTCTTCTACTAGTTTTGGTTGTGCCTATCCATTATATGCATAAAATGTTTCACTAGATTCCAATGGGTTCAAAGATATTGGCCCTCTGTAAAAGGAAAATTACAATTCTTCCTTGGAATTTCACCAACTAAGGTGATGACATGGTAAATTTTTAGAACAACCAAACGACGAACGGGCATCATTTATTTGGCAGAACTCGACGCCACCAAGAGTTCAGATGTTCATGTGGCTTCTTGTTCAGCGGCGCATCCAATGCCGCACCGTGCTACAAAGGAAGCAGGTGTTGCATGATTGCACATGTGAGATCTGTCATGAGGAAGATGAGACACCTGAGCACATAATCAGTGGCTGTAAGCTTGGAAATGAATTCTGGCGAAGGCTCAACATGACCTCCATGCTTGGGACAAGTGCGGACAGCTTTCATACTCTGTCACCGCAAGGAGGGGCTCCAAGGGAAGAATTCTCAGCCTTCATCGCCCTGGCATGCTGGCACCTCTGGAAGGCTAGGAATGCGGCGGTTTTCAGAAACGAAACACTCACACTCACACAAGTGTTTGCAGCCTGCAAGGCAACGGCGGAGCAATGGCGCTTCAGATTTTCCAAAAAGAAGAAGCACATTGCTGATACATGGTGTCAGATTTTCGAGATGGCAAGACAAGGGCAAGGATAGATACACTGACACAAATAGTGGTTCTCCTATCTTCTTGCTCAACATCACCTTCTTGGTGGCTTTGTAACAACAATGTACTCCTAATATCATAAGGGGCCGTTTGGGGCCAATATAAATATATCAGGTGGGGAACGCCTCCCCCATATTGACCTTCAAAAAAAAATAGAACAGCTCTTTTTTAGATATTGGATATAAATTCAAATGTCTAAAACCCCAATATGTCCAAAAGGTAATCACGATCATGGTTAACATATTACATTCTGTTTGGAACCTTTTTCTTGTTTTTGATGTTTAGTGTTCATCTACTTGTGGAGAAAGCTCACGCTGATTTGCATACTCCGCTGAAATAGTAACAGAGTCAGATTGTGTCTTGGAAATAACTTTAATGTCATGGCCTAGTCTCATGGGACATCTCCCTTATTTTTTGGTAAGCCTGCATCTATTCGGCTGTGTAATTCTTTACCTAATAATTAGTTATTAGTTATTTGAGATAGTGACTCTGAATCAGGAACATTCCTGGGACCCTGGTGAACTCTGCACTTACTTCTAGTTGTAGTGCTCTGCTGGCTCAGTTTTAGTGGCTCGGCAGCAGGCATTCAGCATTCCTCTGCTTAATTTAGTAATCTCTTATACTTTGCAACTTCCATAGGCACTTTGCACCCTAGAGATTGTTTTAAAAACTTTCCAGATTGATATACACAAAAGGCAATACCTTAAGATGTGACATTGTGACAATGCACCATTTGCTAGTAAAACCGATGTCGGATCTTTTCCTCCATGTCTATCCAACTTTGAATGCGACTCTGCAGACAATATTTATATAACCAAATGACCTCTGAATGACTGAAAAAATCCTGACAAGCTAAAGATTATTGTTCTCTCAGCAGGTTTACAAACTTGAGCAGATCCTGTTGCGAGGACCCGTCATCTGAGATACTCTCGCACGCTGCTCTCTTCAAAGACAGTGCCCTCGCTCTGATCCCATCATCACCGAGCAGCTGGTCCACCTTGTCCCTGATCTCCTCCTTGGTGAAGATGCCCCGCTCGTCGGCGTCAATCCTCAAGCCCGTGCCCCACACGTCGCAGATGTAGTTCTGGTTCAAGAACTGGTCGGCAAAGTATGGCCAACACAGGAACGGGACGCCGTGACGCACCCCTTCCATGGTGGAGTTCCATCCACAGTGGGAGATGAAGCATGCCACCGAAGGGTGCGAGAGCACGCGCTGCTGGGGAGCCCAGCCGACGACTAGCCCCTTGTCTCCAACGCGGCATCTAAACTGGTCCAGCCAGCCTTCATCGACGCCGTTGGCGAAGTTCGGCCGGACCACCCACAGAAACGGGCGTCCGGTGAGCGCCAGCCCGTCGGCGAGCTCCTGGAGCCTTGCAGTGTCGAAGACTGTAAAGCTCCCGAACGCCACATAGACAACTGATCCGGGTGCCTGGGCGTCGAGCCAGGCGAGGCAGGCCGGGTCTTCAGGCCAGAGCTGGCTGGCTGAGTTTGACGTCGGCGCCTCGAGGGGGCCGATGGCTAGTGCCGCCTTGGGGAGGAGGGCCAGCGCCTCGGACTCGATAGCATGGAACGTGTTGCAGACAATGGTGTCAGCGAGCGCGAATGTTGGGTTGCTCTTGGCTATGCCATTTATCAAGAATCTTCGTGTCTCGGGGCTGTTTCCAAACCTAACCCAGGGGAGGTCGGCGGCGTCGATGGCTGGCGTGTTGGGGCTCAGCTTGATCCTCTCATTCCTCTTCACAACCGCTGCACACGGAAACACCATGTCCAGCATGAATATATTCTGATCTGGAGAGTACAGATGTCAAAGAAATCGGGTTTGGTTTGCTCTTACCACTTTCGTCAATGATGCCATCCTCTACCATCTTGGGAACACGCATCCTCAGCACGAAGATGGCAGCCGAGAAGGTCGAGAACAAGGCGACGCGCACGCCCGCCGTGCCGGCCAGGTCCAGCACCCAGTTCATGGAGACATCAGCCACCACCCAGCGAGTCTTGTGAGCTCTGACCAGCTCTTTAACGCGGCCGAACATCACCGCCGGCAAGCCCTGAGCCAGCCTAACGATGTCTGCGCGGTCGCCGTCGGGGTCCATGCCGTCCGGGAAAGAGACCAAGTGGATCCCGGTGTGGACAGCTGCCCCTGTGTCTCCTCCTGCCGCCAAGGCCGTGAGGATGCGGGCGTGGTTGAAGTCCGTGTTCACGAAGTCGACCTCGAAACCATGGTCGACGAGGCGGTGGGACAGCCCCATGAGCGGCATGATATGACCCTGGGCAGGGAAGGGCAGCACCATGACACGAGGCCGGGGAGCATCCGCGGTCATGGCCATGGCCATGGAGGCTGTTAGCAACTAGCGTGTGTGCGCTGCCGCGCTGGTGTGGTATACTGTCAGAGCTCAGAGTCTGATGTTGGCTGCTTGCTGCTCCTGTGATACAGAAAAGCTAAATAGCGCTAGGTTGTTTTATATGTTTTCTAGCAGTCCAAATGATTTTAGCATATTCTAAAGCGCCACATCGCCCTGTAGTGCCGAGCTATCTTCAATTTAGTGTGACCGCTGTTCGGTAGATGGTTTTTGTGGCTGATACTGATGCCGTTTTGTTGTGAGAGAAAAACAATGTATGATGGCTGATAAGTCTGGTCAATTGATGACCCTGTGCTTTCTTGCGTCATTGTGTTCTGGCATGCTGCCACTGCATGCTTGCGGTGTGCTCGGGATACATGCTGCCGTCTCCTCTTCGCTGCATGCAAACGCACAGACCTGGATGTAGAAACAAGTAAATTGTCGGGCACGGAGCACCAGACCTCGCAAGTCGCAACGACAAAGTTAGGGGATGATGTGTACAATACTCCCTCCGTTTAAAAAAGAAGAATGCAATTCGGCACGGATCTTATAATTGCATTCTTTTCTGATGGAAGGAGTATACCTAGGTGCACAACATCCTTAGTGAGACGAATACGAACAGCAGTAGTAGGTACCATGATTTGAACGAACGTGTTTTTTTTGCATGTGCTGAGATGAGAAGCGAAGGAACTGAGCAGCAGCCTCAAAGGCCAGGGCCACTGCGCACGGGCTGACGCTGGCCGTCGGAAGCTGCCTCGCAGCAGCCGCGGCTCCGAGCCGGCGATCCGGGCACGGCACTATACCGCATCGATCGGCACGTCCTGAAGCCTCCAACCCACGGTCACGTCACGAGAGCGCCCTCCGTGGGCGATGGGCATGGCGTGTAGCGTCGCGACTCGCGAGCGACGCCGGGTGAGCTGGACGGACCTCACGAGTCACGATGCAGTCCAATCCAGAGGAGAGGCTCGAGCCGGGCAGGAGGAGCACGGAGCCAACCCAAGAACAACCCTCGCGCGCTTGTAGGATTTTGACTTTCCAACGTGCGGCGCGCGCTTCGCCGGCGCCGGGCTGGCTGCCGATCGGGGATGTTGGCTCGACGCGTCTTTCCATTTCTTTAGTCGTGCCGATCGACCGCATCTGCCATTCTGCCCCGTCCGCCCATTGGGCTGGGTGGCCACCGACTGCCCGATCGACGGTGCCGGCGGGAGGCATGGCTCCGCCGCGACATGCCTGGCGCTGGAGTTTGGCACGTACAGGGAAGGTTCCAGAACTGACACCAAAATTTAGTAAGCTGACTATGAAAAAGAAGAGATCGGCTGATTTCCTAAATAAGGGATATTTCATGGTCGAGATAGTTGATCTGTTGCAGAATGCAGCTTTGGCACACGCACAGGATCAATTCAGAAATCAGATGCAATTGCCAATACTCAAGAAGGAAATATGTTGCCACGTATGCACGAGGCATAGTTCAGATAATAGTCGAATATTTGCATGCATGCAAGGCACAACGTTCCTGAGCAAGTTGATTTGGATTCTGCGAAGTACATGCCGTGCTTACCAGAGAGGCAAAGATGGAAGGTCAGCTTACGGAAGAGGACTTTGTTACGGAAAGCACGCACACGAGATCTTGGCCTGTACTGCATGTTCCATTGGGACGGCAGCTTCGGAGGCAAAGAGAAAAGGATTTGCGTCCAAATGATATACGTGCTATCAAAGTCAAATATGGTTTGATATATTTGGATCAAAAGGCATGAAGACCAGGTGCTTCTCACGTGAATAAGGGAAAAGCAAGGGGAGCCAGATAGACCAAGATTGAAACTAGAAATTCACAGGCATGATGAGACGTCACGGCATAAGGTGGTGTTTAGTTCCTGGCCTAAAAAATTTGAGGTGTCATATCGGATGTTTTATGAGATGTCGGAAGGGGTGTTCAAAAATTAATAAAAAAACTAATTACATAACTCGTCTGGAAACCGCGAGATGAATTTATTAAGCCTAATTAATCTATCATTAGCACATGTTTACTGTAGCATGACATTGTCAAATCATGGATTAATTAGGCTTAAAAAATTTGTCTTGCAAATTTATCGCAATATATGCAATTAGTTATTTTTTGTTTACATTTAATACTTCATATATATGTCAAACATCCGATGTGACGGGGTAAAAATTTTTTTGGAGAGGAACTAAACACCCCCTAAGAGTATGACTCCAAATACATCACGTTTGCTTGCTAGGATATATGTGTGAAGATAAAGAAAGATGTCGTGCACGGCAATTAATTTTGGGAAGAGCTGATTTGGTCAGCAACGTGAGGTTGGAATCCCTTGTTTAGCGCGGCCTAAAGAGAAATATAAAATAAGGGAAGGAAACTTGCATATGGCCAGAAGGAAGATACGCATGCAGACTATGAGAAAGTCCGCCGTAGGAAGGAGTCCTTCCACACGTCGGTCAAAGGGATATTATTTGGAAGGTTAGGATTAACGAAGGGCTCTTGTGCTTCGCAGGATTTTATATTCAGGTTAGCTTGCAAGATACGTGATGTCCTTGTATTCGAGTCCTATTTTTGTACGAAGAGTCCAGCACCCTATAAATAAAGGGTCACGACAAATTGTAATGGCTATCTCTCATCGATCAACTAAAACAAGTATTTTTATTTTTCGGCTCAGGCTATCTCTCATGAGTAGGAGTATAGTAGATTTCGACGAGTTCTTTGGCAAGCAGGGCTGCATCGGACGATCTGACCTTCGGCTTGTTTGTGAGTATCCGTCACGACTTATATTGTTACTTGCAAGGCTGCAACAGACGACTGATCTCTTGCGAGTTGCTCAGGATAGGCGTTCGGTTCTCGGTTCGGTTCCCTCTGTTATTGATGAAATTCGGTTCCTAGAAAATGAGAACCGGTCGGTTTCAAAAAAATTTAGGAACCAAGCATTTCAGTTCTCGGTTATTTCGGTTCGGTTCCGATTCTAACCGAATTAACCAAATTTTTTCAGAAGATCTCAAGACAACAATAAATATACGTGTTTTAAGACAAATTTATGTAACACTATATTCATTTTTGATAATAATAATAATGTATAAGAAAATAATAGCAATATAGTAACACAAATACATAACAGTTCAAATATAAAGCACTATACATAAATCAAACATAATCTTACAAAATACAAGTAAGTGAAGTATAATTCATGTAATTCGGTTTTTTTGTTATTCGGTTAACTGAGAGTAGAAACCAAATTTTCTTCGGTTACTTTGGTTCCTCAATATCAGGAACCGAATAAGGAACCAGATTTTTCGGTTTCGATTCTTTTAGTTTCGGTTCGATTTTCGGTTAAATTTGCTTAGGGCTACAAGTCGCGGTATAAGTTAGTTATCGATCTATATTGTTATTTGTAAGACTGCAACAGACGACTGATCTCTTACAAATTGTGGTATAGATTAGTTATCGATTCGTATCAAGCTTTACAAGGTTGCAACAGACGACTGATCTTTTGTAAACGTTGGTATTAATCAAAGTTATCGATATTGTGTTAAATAGTTTACTGTTTAATATAATATCACCAATTGTCGGATCTAGATTGAGATTCGTTGTTTTTTACGGTAGTTATCACCTATAAAAAATCGTCAACTTTGTACAAAAAAAATGATCACCAATAGAAACATAGGAGGTTATTACTTACAATTTCCATGAGTTTTGGTGAATTACTATTTTCTGCAGGGATTATTGAGAGAGAACGAAAATAAGGATTAAATTGATAAAACACCACGAAACGTGATCGCGACGAAAGGACACACCAGAAGACTTTAGAAGGCACGAGACCGAAGCGAAGACCGAGAGGCCACCAGAGGAGGCCGCCAGGCCCCCCTCAGGCCAGCTGGCCTGGCCCAGAAGCCAACCGCCTTCCCCTTCACGTGACACAGTCCAACCGACCTCTACGTCGTATCTTGATCCTTGTTTCAAGTCGGTTTGATCCGATGGCTGCGGTTTATCCTACCGGACTATATAACCAGACCCAGACCCCTCCCTGAGGCATCCATCATCATAAGGTCAAGACAAGATTAGAATTAGGGTTTCCAGAGAGATATTAGAGCTCTACTTCAAGTTTAGGGTTTAGATCTAGTAGATATAAGAAGAGTTGGGCGTTGCTCAGGATTCCGGATCGCCATCGGGAGATTTGGTAATTATATTGTAATCTCATTATTCCGACTTTGTGCTACTTAAATAATATCATTATGTTTCTATTTATTTCGTTCTTAGTTTATTCTAGTTGTATAATTGATATAGTCATGATTAGTAATGATTTTATGCATATGTTCGTAAAGCACTTAGTTCAATTCCGGATTGGATTAGGTGGTAGATATGACGTGAGTGTGGTGCTTATATTAAATTTACCCGTGAATGCACTCTATATTCCGGGACATCAAGTGGTAGATCGCGGGTGTGATATTCCTGTTGAGTCCTATGTAGCCCACTTCTCGAACATAGACCAAGTAGAACCTGGTTACAAGGAAAGGATTGCTCTGTTCTTGATATTCCTTAGAAATGTTCATTATGCATAGATGAAGGATTGATTATGCTATAGATGATAGTATATATACTAGAGTGTACAAAAGACTTGGTAAATACAAAATAATATAGGATTCTTACCTCTTAAGTTATCTCCTGATTAGCTCTACTTGATTTATGAGTCTCTCTCATTCTAGAATACCCATTGTTATCTTATTTGATATTAATCATTTATCTATTGTCTTACCCCTGTAAAGATAAGAGTGGTTATTTGATCTTTATCTGAGTATGTATATTTAATATTCTTTTTAGTCATATCATTCTTTCATTTTAAACCCTGTTAAGCTCCCGATGGTAAAATATAAATAACGATACCTGAAACATTCTTGGGTGAAATGCTACAACGGGTGTATTTTATCTGTGCACTTGCGGATAACCTTTATTCTATATTTTATGTAAATGTCATGATTATAAGTACAAAACCACATTTCTAGTGTCATGTTAGGGATGGTAACTTAACTTAATTGATGCTAAGAAATGTCAACAATCATTTCTGACGCCGTTGCCGGGGAGCTTCAGGAAATTTTTAATGGCTATCAAAAAGATTAATCAAATAGATACTTATAGATAAAAATCATAGCCAGTACCTCTGTCTTGTGCAGACTTACCCTTATTTTATTTTTGTTCATATCTTATACAGGGTAATACAGGTTTGGTTGTGACTCATCAATTTTCAATCATAAATCAACCCAACCAAGGAGGATCAATACCAGTAGTGAAGCTATGGCTGAAAAGACTTTACTTGAGTTCTCTGCTCCAAGTATTGGGAACATTCGCACTGGACCAAAAGTTCAAACGAACAACCTCTAGTTTGAGCTCAAGCCAAGCCTTATCAACATGGTTCAAGCTACTACATTCAGTGGGAAGGCACAAAAAGATGCTAATGCTCATCTACGGGATTTCCTAGAGATTGGAAGCACCATCATCATCATCAAGAATGTTGACCAAGATATCATACTCCTTCGTTTATTTCTGTTCTCATTGAAGGGAAGAGCGAAGCAGTGGTTCTACGCCAACAAAAATAACATGGACACTTGGGACGACTGTTCGAAGGCCTTTCTACTAAGATTTTTTCATGTAGGCAAAACCAATGTCTTAAGAAGAAATATATGTAACTTCCAGCAACAAAAAGAAGAAACCATTTTAGAGGCATGGGAACGTTTTCAGGAATACATCTCAGGATACCCACACCATGGAATGGAGGATTGGTTGCTCATGCAAGGATTCTATCATGGATTAACTCAGAGAAATCGTGAGTAATTAGATGCCACTGCTGGAGGATCATTCATGTCACTCACTCTTTCAAGAGCTGAAACTCATGGACAATATAGCTGAGAATCAGAGCTGGAAACAAGATAATATGTAACATTACCGCTAGATTGAAGAAGTTTCAGAAGAAGTGTGTGTATTATCATCGAAGATGGATGTACTATTGGATTGGCTTGATCAACGAGCTAAGTACAAGAAAGATCGTCAAGTTGTTCAAGATGCATTCGATGCTCAAAACAGATGTGGAGAGTATCTGGGGATAGAATTCTCAGATGATCCAGAAAATGCAAACATCATCAACAACTCTTCCACTCAACGAAAGCAAGGATGGAATCAACAGAAACAATCCACTTATCAAGGTAAGTACTCAAGCAAATCTTTTAATTTTGATTCTAAAGAACCACCTTTGAGAGATTTAATCTTAGAACAAAATAGGATTAATGATAATATTGTTAAGAAGCTTGTTTCTAATGATAAAATTTTAGAGGACATAAATACAAAATTGGATGACTTTTCTTCTGCTATGAAAGATCAACTTAATCACAATAAAAAGGTAAATTAGCACAATTGGCTGCTGCTTTGTCTTTTGCCACTAACCCTGAGCAGGTCCAAGCTATTACCACTAGAGGTGGCAAATCCACTCGAGATCCCCCATATCCAAAAGGTACGGAGAGGAGACAAACAACACCAGTGTTACCAATAGTACTAGAAGAAAAGAAGGATGCTGGAGTTGAAGAACTAGACCCACCAATACTAGAATTACAACAAGATTTCCATGACACCAACTTGTTACCGTTTCCACGCAGAAATCGAAAAGCTAAAACAGATGAGCAGTTCAGTAAGTTTATTGAAGTGATTCAAAAATTATATATCAATATTCTGTTGTTAGATGCTATACAGGTAACCACCTATGCAAAAGTATCTAAGAAATATCCTCAACAACAAACGACCACTGTCCTCCATTGAGGTGATCAAGCTAATGAAAGAGTGTAGTGCGGCCATCCTCAATATTTCACCAGCCAAAAGGATCCAGGATGCCCCCTATTGATTGTTCAATTGGAGATCAACATTTCAACAATACACTTTGTGACCTTGGAGCAAGTGTCAGTGTGATGCCCAAGGCAGTCTTTGATAAGCTTCATCATTCAAAACTCGTCCCAACATCAATGTGCCTGCAACTAGCCGATCAATCAATCCGCTATCCTATAGGAATTACTGAGGATATACCAGTAAAGATTAAAGAATTCTTCATACCAGTCGATTTTGTGGTATTGGACATGCAACTAGACTCAAAAGTATCACTCATCCTTGGGAGACCCTTTCTGAGCACAGCAAATGCCCACATTGACGTCGGAATTGGAGAAGTCAAATTCATTATCAATGGACGAGAAGAGCGTTTTCCATTCAAGCCAAAGCCTTAGTTAAGTACTACTGCAAATATGATAAGTGAAGAGGGAGACAAACAGTCACTGAGATCACCATCTTCGGGACCGTCTGACACCTCCTCAAATAAACATTATTTGGAAGGGTCCGGTTCGGCGGACTTAAAAATCCCAAACCTTCGCCTGGAGGTAACTCGGTAGTTATCCATATTTACTTTATTAATGTTTTCATATGCATTTTAAATTTCATATTCTTGCATAATATAAATAATCCATGCTCCATGTAAATAATAATTACGGAAAGTAAAACCTCGGTAAGTGATATTTACCGTGGCAGCAGAAAAATATAAAAATATCATGATTAGAATTCTTATTTCTCGTAGATTGATAAAAGTATTTTTGCATACTTGTGTGTTTATACGGTATAAATACGGGAGACATGTGGGAACACATCACCTCACATCACTTCCACATCTCACTCTCCGTTACCATCCATCCTCCATTATTCATGCATGCACTATCATTCAATACACTTGCCAACTTTTCCACCGAAAGAGCATCCAAGGAGGCAGATGGTGATGAGGTGGGGCTGGCCGGCCCCACCGCTAGGCCGCCCGGCCTCCCCCTCCTCTTCTTTAAATTCCCTTCCTCTACTTTGCATATCACTCATCTAGGAACACAGAGCATAGAGCAAGCTCGTTATTCATTCAGAAAACTCGAGTTCCAAGAATCCATCAATTGAGTGAAGTTTTGAAAGAGGGAGATAGAGAGAAGTGTTGAGCAATTAGTAGTGCAAGTTCTTGTTAAGAAAGTAGTGAAAGCACTATTAAAAAATTGCTAGAAAATTAAGTGTGAGAGAAATAGGTGCTGTCCAATTAGTGGAAAAGTTTGCATTAATTAATTCCGATTTGAATGACTAACTCTCGGACGACTAACTTTTGGATAGTTGACTTTCTGATATTTATTTTCTAACCCTCATATTTTCCATGAGTTTTGTTGGTTGTGATTTCTTTCATAGTACCATGAGCAAGTTTGTGAGCAAGGCCAAGAGCGCTCTCCGCTTAGTTTCATTCCGTTCTACAAGAAGCTGCACTTCGTCTCAGGCAGGCTCTTCCTATGCCGACTCTGAGATGGAGGTTGATCCACCATCCCCTGCTGTTCGGAGATCATCTTCACGTCGTCAATTCGAGAGCTACACCCTTCTCCGAGAGAACCAAATTAAATTTCAAGATGATCGTGATAAGAAAGTTTTTAAGTTGTTGAAGGACAAGGAATTTACATCGACTCCGCTCATAGACGCCAATCTCCTACAAAAGACAGGTATGGATTTTGAATTTGAACTCATTTTCCGCAATATAGGTTGGGAGGAAGCTTGACACTTGAATGAGAATGGAAGTTGATTGCTCACCATAGAATTTCTATGCACCTTACAACTAGGAGAGGATGAAATTTTGTTTAGACTTTTTAATCAATCATTCTCACTTAGTTGAAAGAATTTCAGCAATATGTTAGATTTTCATGAGTCATGTAAAATTGATGTAGAAGATGCTTTACCAGACTTTGATAGAACTCGATTTTGGCAAGATATTTCCAGAGAGACCGTTTATTTTAGATCCTGCACAGATGAAATCCATAATCCTACCCTTCGATTTATCCATAAATGGTTAGGAGTCACTATGTTCTATAGAGAAGAATTTAGAATTGCAAGAGTGGAAGAACTCACTATAATGTATGCCATGACTAAAAAGAAAAAAATTTCACTTGTAAAATTAATGGCTCATTACTGGTTAACCATTCCTGGATTGAAGAGAGGGGCAGTTACATGTACTTCATGGGTCACTAGAATTGCCAATGGGTTGGAGCTTTTGGACAGTGCAGTCATTGCTTATATTAACACTCCATGCCGCATCATTGATTATTCATTCTTTAGAAAGAGAAATAGAAAAATAATCATGATGTACAAAGGATATACAAATGAGATAGAACTGCTAGACCGAACCCTCGGTCTATATTCCATGGAGAATTTTGCGCTTGATTTGCAGAAACCAGGACAAGCAGTAGGAAGGAGTCCTTCTGCTCAGATCACAAGGAATCCAAATCCGAGGTATCAAGGAGAAGATGCTACTCCGCCAGAGCCAACCTTCACCAGATACTTTGATTTCTACCATCCGGGACCATCACATGTACACCATCAGCCTTGGGAGGACCAAATTCCATTTGATACTGATACTTCTGTAGGTGCCCAATGGGGGCCAGGTAACCACTGAGGGCCTGGTAATTATGCTAATTATCATCCGCAGGAACATGGAGAAACTTCAAGTGGCATCCACAGAGGACGCATGTCTTTCTCTACACGGGGCTTTCACGACAGTTACCATGGACCATTCCCTTTCCACGCTCCTCAGGACAAATACCAGCAGCTGCCTCAGCATCATTATCAGTCACCGCCGTACCATCATCATCCACCACTGACGGGCTATGATGAGCCCGGCTTCTTCCAGGAAGTGGATGACCGTCTCACATCTCTTGAGATGGGGCAGCAGGAGATCCGTAGCACTCTACACCAACAAGTGGAATGGTAGCAACAGACGACCTAGAGGATAAACAAATTACACCAGTACAGCAGCAACAATCCAACTTCGAGTACTTATTCGGTAAGATGGGATTTACTGATTACACACCACCACCACCTCAGTGATCTAGCTTGGGGGAGGACCCCTGCAGTGCAAGGTGAGGCACTTCTGTTTTCCCTCTTGTAAATTTTCTGCTATTAATATTATTATTATCTTACTTAGTTTAAAGTATCAATTTTAAAAAAAGAGCATAATCAGAAAACCAAATAAAATTTTTGCCTTTATTATATATATATAAATATATATATATTTCTGCTAATAGTTTTAATTTTAGCATGTTAAAAAAATTGAAAATCCAAAAATAGAGTGTGTAAAATAAGTTTGCTTTAAGTTTGTTTAAGTTTGAATTAGTGTGTTTTCTTATTTTAGAGTTGAATAAAAAGATAAAAATTGAAGTTAGACTCTCTTAGATGAAAAGAAAAATGATTAAGTCATGATTCCTTTCAAGTACCTAGTTTTCAGATTTAAATTCTCCTACGAGTTGTATGAAGTTGATTTAACTTGAGAACTTGCTCTGAAACTTGAAACCTGTGGGTAGCATAAGCTTGAACCAAAATCTAGGTAATTGATGTATATGAGATAAGAGAGTTTGAGTTGCTATTTATCTTATTCTAAATGAAACTTGAATTCCGAAGATTTATCTTTAAAAATATGAAAATTGATATGATGAAATTCTACATGGCAAAGTTTAAATTCCTACCAGAGACAAAATGAATATATCTAGATTAGGAAAACTTTCACATTATTACTACTTGCATTTCATTGAGTTCAGTTAAACTTTGTTGTATGTCTTATGAGAGGTTTTTCATACTTATAAAATCAAGATTCCACCATATATATATTTCATCCATTTCATACTTCTTTCACAAAAAATGTTATTCTCCTACACTAGGAGGAAACACCAAAAATATTCCAAACCCATAGGACAACCATAAAATAAATGCTCCAAATTCCTTTGTATAATCTCTCTCAAATATTTGTATGTAAAAGAATCATGTGGCTATGTAAAAAGAAAAAAATGGACAAGTGTCCGAAGTAAAAAAAAGAAGAGAAGAGAAGAAAAAATAGCCCATGTTTTCTTTATTCTCAAATTCAAAATAGAGAAATTTTTAAGGGGCATAGTAGAATTAGGTTTAGCCACCATAAACATTCTATTCCATACATTTATATGTCTTGATTTGATTGTATGACTCAACTCTCTTTGAATCCATCGTTTGACTTTACAATATATGTTTGCAAGTATGTTTCCTCATGAAAATGCCATTCCTATGAAATACACATAAGCTTTAGTGCAGGAACAAAGACATTACGTTTTTTGCCTTAGTGAGATCAAAAAATACCACATATAAGAGAGACTTGAGTGTGTCGTGTAGATAAATCTCCGAGTTTTATTTTAAAAACTTAGGAATGAAGGTTGAATGAGGAATATGAGATGTACTGCTCACTTGATTGTTCTATCTTTCAATTGCTCAAGATCAGGTGAAAAGTTCAAAAGCTCCATGGTTGAAAGAAATATGAGTAAGTTTGAAAGATGGATCAATGAATTGCAATCCGACGAAGAATTTTTGTTTGAACACAGGTGTACTTTTGAGGAGTTATACAAAATTCATAAAACCCTATAATTCTTAAATCATAATAAGTTTAAGTTACCTTGCTAAGGGACTAGCAAAGACTTAGCTTGGGAGAATTTGTTGACGGTAGTTATCACCTATCACAAACCGTCAACTTTATACAAGAAAATGATCACCAATAGAAACATAAAAGGTTATTACTGACAATTTCTACAAGTTTTGGTGAATTACTATTTTCTGCAAGGATTATTCAGAGAGAACAAAAATAAGGATTAAATTGACAAAACACCACGAAACTTGATCGCGACGAAAGGACACACCAGAAGACTTTAGAAACCACGGGACTGAGGCAGAGATCGAGAGGCCACCAGAGGAGGCCGCCCGGCCCTCCTCAGGCCGGCAGCTTGGTCCGGAAGCCAACCGCCTTCCCCTTCACGTGGCACAATCCAACTGACCTCTACGTTGTATCTTGACCCTTGTTTCAAGTCGGTTTGATTCGAGGGCTGTGGTTCATCCTACCGGACTATATAACCAGACCCAGACCCCCCTAAGGCATCCATCATTATAAGGTCAAGATAAGATTAGAATTAGGGTTTTTAGATGGAGATTAGAGCTCTACTTCAAATTTAGGGTTTAGATCTAGCTAGATATAAGAAGAGTTGGGCGTTGCTCAGGATTTCAGATCGTCGTCGGGAGATTTGGTAATTATATTGTAACCTTATTATTCCGATTTTGTGCTACTTCAATAATATCATTATGTTTTTATTTATTTTGTTCTTAATTTATTCTAGTTGTATATTTGATATAGTCATGATTAGTAATGATTTTATGCATATGTTCGCAAAACACTTAGTTTAATTCCGAATTAGAGTAGGTGGTAGATATGATGTAGGCGTGGTGCTTATATTAAATTTACTTGCAAATGCACCATATATTCCGGGACATCAAGTGGTAGATCGCGGCTGTGATATTCCTGTTGAGTCCTATGCAGCCCACTCCCCGAATATAGGCCAAGTAGAACCTCGTTACAAGGAAATAATTGCTCTGTTCTTGATATTTCTTAGTAATGTTCCTTATGCATAGATGAAGGATTGATTATGTTATAGATGATAGTACATATACTAGAGTGTACAAAAGACTTGGTAAATATGAAATAACATAGGATTCTTACCTCTTAAGTTATCTGCTGATTAGCTCTACTTGATTTATGAGTCTCTCTCATTCTATAATACCCATTGTTATCTTATTTTATATTAATTATTTATGTATTGTCTTACCCCTGTAAAGATAAGAGTGGTTATTTGATCTTTTATCATGAGTATGTATATTTGATATTCTTTCTAGTCATATCATTCTTTCATTTTAAACCTTGTTAAGCTCACAATGGTAAAGTATAAATAACGATATTTGGAACATTCCTGAATGAAATGCTACAACGAGTGTATTTTATCTGTGCGCTTGTGGATAACCTTTGTTCTATATTTTATATAAGTGTCATGATTATAAGTACAACCACATTTCTAGTGTCATATTAGAGATGACAACTTAACTTAAGTGATGCTAAGAAATGTCAATATTGGTCTTATCTATTTTGATCTATCGTCTGCTGATTACTATCACAGTTGAATTCAATTCTCGATGATCAGATCCTATTTTAATGACCAATCTATCTCGGCCTTGATCGTACATGGTGAGTGTAAAGTTATGTTCCATTAGGAGATAGATTCGTTGATCACAGTATCCGCTATCAATGCTGCATCAGCCGATTCGACCTGTTGATAGTGTGTCAGATTAGACATTGGTGGTTAATAGATCTATCTGTTAAGAAGAGCATGACGTCAGTCACCCGCTATGTCTCCATCGGTTATTCAGCCGATGGCCTGAGCTTCCACGCGTATGACATGCATTCATAATTCCTTTACGATATAAGTAGATCAATTGACCGCTGGCCTCTGATTTAGGGCCTATCGTCAATGCTGCATCAGATGACTCGACCTGTTGACGGTACAATAGATTAAGTCTAGTCATTTATAGATTTATTTGTATCAAACGGATGAGTGATCGTATGTCGTGCGACACGGTCACTGGAATCGGCTGTTTTAGCCGATAGTCTGTTTTGTTGAGGATGTACTGGCTGTTTATATGCTTTTACTTGTTTTTGTTCGAGTTAAAAGCTAATATGTCTCTTATATGTTTGCTTACACGCCTATCCTTACATCTTTCGTATGTTTTCATGATCAGCGGCTAAGTTAGATTCATATAACTGAGTAAATAATAATTGTCGATATGCTTATTTTACTTACATTACATCATGAATATGATGGATATCGACTCTCTAGCCGATAGCCTTATCTTGTTGGCCACATGGTCGTATATTTGGAACTGTCTGGATAAACACCGTCATGTTTCAACTTAAATTACTGATCAATTTTCTCTCCTTGTCAATTGCAGGATTAAATTGACTGGCACGCCCTCGGTCACGACCATCCGTTCCGACACCCTTCCTAGGCCCAGAAAGAGCTCGGAATCTGCTCCGCGCGATTTCTCTCGACTTGCTTGTGTTGGTGGCTCCCTGTCGTTTTTTTGCCATCGACACCAGGAAGTCATTCCCTACGTACCGAACGTGGCTTAAGGCCTCATTCAGTTATTGCGGTTGGATTCCCAGCCTCACCGTTTATTGGGTAATTTCTACAAGACAGGAACCGTTCTTGGCCGGGAACGACCCGAAAAGTCTTAACCGAACGGAGCCTAAAAGAGCAAGTTATTCCATTCGGTTGGATTAAGCACGGAAGGAATTGCTGTCTCAAATCGAAGAACAAACATCAGAGACATCCTCCAAACCTCCATGAGTCCGTGAAGTATGCGCGGGATCATCAGACTGCTTCATCTTTTCATTGGAGCGTCGTCTATGATTTGATTTAACCGAGAAATGACAATTGACCAGGCCGCACAGAGCCCAAATCCAATAGAAGCCCAACCTGGCCCAAACTTCCTTCTCATAGCCTAGGTCGAACCGATATCGAACCAGCCCCGCTCGACGGCGAGAAAATGGGAATTTTGCCATCATTAAAGTTGGGCTTCGCTGATTTGCCATCCCACAAATGGAATTCGCTACATTACCATTATCAAACTGGGTTCGCCTGCTGAAATGCCCTTATGATGATTTCTTCCAAAATTTAATTATTTTTTTATCCAATCTACTTTTTCATTCCTGTTTTACCCCTGCCTGTACACCAACCTTATCTCTGCCTCTTCCTCCTCGGACACACGAGCACGGACGCGAGCAATTCGCCGCAGCTCGTAGGCCGCTCGCCCACCGCCGAGTGTGCCGCCATGGCCGTGGAAAACGCCCTGGCCGCCCCCCAACGCCGGTGTGCCGTGCGCCAGCAGCAACGCTGGGCAGCCCGACGCTGCGGCCGCCCCGACGCCAGCACGCAAGCGCTGCTCCTGGCCATCCTGCCGCCGTTGTAGAACTAAACCAGAATTGGTTTTGAACGAGTGTGATATCCAGAATCTTTTGTAATCACATCTAAGTACTATGGAATGATGAAGATGTTATGAAATCAGCATGTGTTTTTGACATGTTATGAACAACATTTGTTCATGAATTTGATAGAATTTGGTTAGTTTTTTGACATAATATGGCCCAATTCTGACATGATTTTGGATAGAATTTCCACATAATTTAGACTGAATTCCTGTGATGTGGTGCAGTGGAGGTCGACTGGACGGCTGGAGCTAGGGGCGGACGCCTACTCGGCCATTCCGTGCCGGCGTCAGCCTGCGTTGGCCGGCGGGAGCGCAGCAACGGGCTGGCGTCGGGTGGCCGCGGCGGCGCGGAAGGCTGGGGTCGGGCGGCCACGGCGGCGCGCTGGCTGGCTTCGGACGGCCGCGGAGGTGGGGCTGGCGTCGGGCGGCCGCGGCATTGGCGGCGGACGAGCGTTCGTCACTTGTGCGTGCGTGTGTGCTCCTGCCAGGAAGAGGAGACGATGAAAGAGATAAGGTTGGTGTACAGGCAGGGTAAAACGGGAATGAAAAAGTAGATTGAATAAAAAAATAATTAAATTTTGAAAGAAATCATTACAAGGACATTTCAGCAGGTAAACCCAGTTTGATAATGGCAATATAGCGAATCCTATTCGTGAATGGCAAAACAGCGAAATCCAACTTTGATGATGGCAAAATTTCCATTTTCTCCTCGACGGCCCAAGTCGAACTTGGGGAGCGGGTGCGGAGCGGCGCCGGCGTACGGCGGTACGCGGCACCTGCATCATCCGCCGACCACCGATGCAGTCGAGACAGGATGGGCTGGTGGGGGCAGTGAGCACGCCGCCGCCGCTGCGGACCGCACGCCGGTGGCCGGAACGGTAAGGATCTCGTGACCCCTGAGGCCCTGACCTGCGTGGGATGGCGCTGCCCCCCGTCTGTGTCTGTCATCGGGGTTCGGCGTTCCATCCATCAAACACCTTTCGTTCACCGGCACCGAGCACACAGGTACGCTCTACGGGCTACGGCTCTAGCATGCGCTGCTGCATTACTAATCTCGAGATTTGACATAAACATCGCAGTTTACCAAGTTGTTTTTCAGTGTCACTTTCATCAATAGCTAGTTTGGGTGAACACTGTCGAGCAACCCAGTGTGTTGCAGTCTTTGTAGTTTGTAAATACTCCTACTCCTAGTTGTTTTATTGATTCAAATGCACTTGGTAACTTGGTTCAATTTTTTAAGTTCGTTGCTTCGGTAATGAAATTTGGGACGAACCCGTTCTGGGAGAAAAACAATATTCCAGTAACTAGCAGCTTACTGTACGAATTGGCTATGACACTGATGTCCTAATGCCTATCATGGTGTTCATTCTGTTTCATTTTTTTACCATGTTAATTAAACATATCAACAACTCCGCAACCTGTGGAATTTCCATTTTTTTATAACAATGGAATTTCTATTCTTAATTACAATGATACGCAAATCTTTTGCGTATTTGAGGAAAAAAATAGTGGAATTTCTATTGAATAGCATGCACAGGACGAATGCATTTTATTGGACTGGACTGGTCCCTCCAATTTATTGAAAGAAGGGCTTTATGGGTTACACATATATATAGATAATACTGACAAAGCAAACGATTAATCACAGAACCAAACTCTGCAATATTGCACTAAACTGTACTCGTATGTGGCAACTAAGTGTAATTTTGGAACATCATCCTTCTTGTAGCAAATTCACAAGTTTGAGCAAGTTCGCATGAGAGGATCCTCCCTCTCTGATGCTTGCACATGCCACGTTCTTCCACATTACTGCCCTCGCCTTGATATCCTCATCTCTCAGCAGCTGCACGACCTTTTCCTTGATCTCCTCCCTTGTGACGACCCCTTGCTCATTGGAACAAAGCTTCAGGCCTGTCTTCCACACATTGCACACGTAGCTCTGCTCTGGTTGCAGAACTGGTCAGCAAAGTAGGGGCAGCACAAGAGCGGGACACCATGCAGCACAGCTTCCATTGTTGAGTTCCACCCACAATGTGTCATGAAGCAAGCGACTGAGGGGTGTGACAGTACCCTTTGCTGGGGAGCCCAAGTAACGATGAGTCCCTTCCCATTGACACTTTGCTTGAATTGGTTGAACCAATCCTCATCGATTTCTTTGGTGAAGTTTGGCTGAACCACCCATATGAACGGCCAGCCAGATAACACAAGTCCATTGGCGAGTTCATGGAACCTTGCCACGTCAAAGACAGTAGAGCTCCCAAATGCCACGTATATGACGGAGCCGGGGGCTTGTGTATCAAGCCAGGTGAGGCAAGTCAGATCTTCAGACAAAAAATGACCAGTCGGCTTCGACATTGGCACTAACAGTGGACCTATGGGTAATGCATTCGGGAGGAGAGCCAACGCCTCAGGTTCTACTTCTCTGAATGTGTTGCAGATGATGGCCTCAGCAAGCACTATCAATTGGTTAGTCCTAATCACGTTCTGTATGTTCACTCTGCGTCTTTCTGGGGTGTTGCCCAGGCTGGCCCAGGGGATCTCAGTTGAATCAATGGGTGGCATCTGTTGGATCATCTCATGCACTTTCACATTCCCTTCATTAAATTCAATGTTCTTGCATTTAAGACATAGGATGTAAAGAGGAACATGACAGTATGGAATAATTTATGCTAAAGATGATTTGATTCTTTCTTACCGCTTTCATCAATAATACCTTCCTCAATCAGTTTGGGCAGTTTCATCCTTAGTGCAAACACAGATGCTGAGTAAGTTGAGAACAAAGCAATACGTACTCCCACTGTATTTGTCAGTTCTAGCACCCAGCTCATAGACACATCTGCTATCACCCATTTTATCTTCTTGCTTCTGATCATCTCCTCAAGGGGGCTGAGCATGGCAGCCGATAAGCCCCCGACCATCTTGCCAATGTCTGTGTGATCATCATCAGGGTCCACACCATCTGGAATTGAGAGCATGTGTAAACCCTCAGGGATTGCTCCTTTGTTTTGCATGGACTTGAAGATACGATCGTGGTTGAACTCGGTGTTTATGAAATCAATGTTGAACCCGTAGTCAACTAGCCTATGGGACAACTCCATGAGTGGAATGACATGACCTTGTGCAGGGAAGGGTAGCACCATGACATGAGGTTTAGGAGCAGCAAAGGCCATGAAGGTTGTTTCTGTTGTGGCTACAAACAGTTTGTGGGGTCAATGCTTTCTGCTCCCTGTGGGTAGGTATAACCAGATTGGTCCATCGGGTGTGCATATAAAGGGTGCCAAAAATCATCGTTGTTACATCAGACCATACATCAGCAAACTTGTAGTCTGCTGAATATAGGTCTATCTTTTCCAAAGAAAAAGTTATCTTCACAATCATTCAGTCCATAGTCGACCACTTTGTTTTCTCTATCTTGCTGGGCAAGGAAAATAACCGCCATGTATTCACTTATATGCACGTGGCTGAGATGCCTGCTGCTGAACTCTTCTACTATGCCTCTTCTTTAAAAAAAAACTCTTCTACTAGTTTTGGTTGTGCCTATCCATTATATGCATAAAAAGATATTGGCCCTCCATATAAAGGAAACTACAATTCTTCCTTGGAATTTCACCAACTAAGGTGACGGCATGGCAATTCATCTGAAAAATAAGATTGTTTTTTAAAACAGCTATTTCTTAGATATTGGCTATTGTTAGGGAATGAGTTTCTATTGATTTGGGCTAACCCTAGAAGGGTAGTTATATAGGTAACCATACATGGGCCACATGGGCCTAGCCTCATGGGCCTAATACACACACATTCCAACACCCCCCGCAGTCTGAACTACCGGCGCAGCGGAGTTCCAGGCTGAACAAGAAAGAACACACACAGACGCAACTAGCCACTGGTGATGTTGAGGCTGGAGCGAAACTCGGTGAAGGTCGAGGACGGGAGGCCTTTGGTGAAGATGTCCGCGAACTGGGAGGTAGTCGGAACATGAAGGACCCGAACCTCGCCCATGGCCACCCAATCACGGACAAAGTGTAGGTCGATCTCCACATGCTTCGTCCGCTGGTGTTGGATGGGGTTGGTGGAGAGGTAGACCGCACTGACATTGTCGCAGTAGATCAGTGTGCTCTGGGAGGGCGGAGTGTGCAGCTCAGCGAGAAGCTGCCGGAGCCAGGAGGCCTCAGCTACGCCGTTAGCGACAGCGCGGTACTCCGCCTCGGCACTGGACCGGGAGACCACAGGCTGGCGCTTAGACGACCAGGACACCAGGTTGCCGCCCAAGAAGACAGCGTAGCCGGAGGTGGAGCGCCGAGTGTCCGGACACCCCGCCCAGTCAGCGTCAGTGTAGACGACAAGGTCGGCGGAGGAGGACCGGTGGAGTAGGAGGCCGTAGTCGAGCGTGCCCCGGAGGTAGCAGAGGAGACACTTGAGAGCCGTGAGGTGAGGCTCCCGGGGATCATGCATGTGAAGGCAGACCTGCTGAACTGCATAGGTGATGTCCGGCCGGGTGAAGGTGAGGTATTGAAGGGCACCAGCGAGACTCCTGTATGCAGTGGGATCAGACACTGGGGTGCCCTCAGCCTCGGACAGCTTGCCCTGAGTATCAACCGGAGTAGAGCAGGGGTTGCAGTCAGTCATCCCAGCCCGCTCCAGGATATCCCGAGTATACTGCCGCTGGTGAAGAAGTAGCCCATCAGGACGAGGCTCAACAGTGACTCCGAGGAAATGGTGGAGCACATCCAGATCCTTCATAGCAAACTCTTGCTGAAGAGCGGCAATGATCCGGTGGAGAAGGGGCTCACTGGAGGCTGTGAGGACAATGTCATCAACATAGAGCAGCAAGTACGCAGTGTCAGCTCCATGGTGGTAGATGAACAGAGATGTATTAGACTTGGCCTCCACGAACCCCAGTGTCAGCAAGAAAGCAGCAAAGCGATGGTTCCACGCCCGGGGTGCCTGCTTGAGGCCGTAGAGAGACCTGTTGAGCCGGCAGACCATGTCAGGACGGGAGGAATCAACGAACCCCGCCGGCTGACTGCAGTACACTGTCTCGGTGAGAAAGCCGTGCAGAAAGGCATTCTTGACGTCCAGCTGATGGACGGGCCATGACCGAGCAAGCGCCAACGAGAGCACGGTGCGGATGGTGGCCGGCTTGACCACCGGGCTGAAGGTCTCATCATAGTCGACTCCAGGGCGCTGAGTGAAACCCCGGAGAACCCATCGAGCCTTGTAGCGCTCGAGAGTGCCATCAGCCTGACGCTTGTGGGTCCAGATCCACTTGCCGGTGACGATGTTGGAGCCCGATGGCCGAGGCACCAACTCCCACATCTGGTTGGCGAGAAGCGCGGCGTACTCCTCTTCCATCATGCGGCGCCAGTGAGGATCCAACAGGGCGTCGCAGACGGAAGAGGGTACCGGGGAAACCAGCGCGTCGCTGGTCGATGCCTCAAGGGCCCGGGGTGGCAGTGTGTCAGCCGCGTGCCGTGTCACCATTGGGTGTACATGCCGCGGGTGTCGGTGAAGAAGCGGCGGGTGGTAGACCGGCGGTGCGCCACGGGCCGGCGGGGACTGCGGCGGTGGTGTCGGTGTCCCCGGCGGAGAAGGGACCGCGAGTGGCGGCGGCCGCGGCCTGCGCTGGTACACCCGTATCGGCGCAGCGAACCACGACGGAGGTGCCGGTGCAGGACCAGGCGACGGCGACCGGCACGGCCCTCCCGGGGCAGTATCGGGGAACGAGGTTCCCGGGTCTGCGCCAAACGGAGAGGTCGGGACCGCGCCAGAGGACGACGGGCCCGGACCCACCGGGGAGCCGGGACAGGTGGCCGGCAAGGAGCGCGGCGAAGCGGTACCTGCAGGAGACCACGGAAAAGGTGGCTGGACCACCGTGTCAGCGGGAAAGAGGGAGGGGGGATCAGGAACATGAGTGGTGGTGCTGCTGGAGAAGGGAAAGACGGACTATGAAAAATGCGGGCCGCATGGGAAGTAGAACTATGAAAAGGAAGACGAACATGTCGGCCCAATTGGCACGCATGACACAGTTGCTCATCATGAGCCCGAGTACATGGAAGACCAGAGCTACGACTGAGCTGCTGAAAGGTCCAAATGGCTAGAGGGGGGGTGAATAGCCTATTTAAAAATCTACAAGCTTCACTAAACAACCACGTTAGTATAAAAGATGGCTAAGCTAATTCTAGCGCTAGCTCAACTACACTATGCAAGCCACCTATACAAAACTAGTGAAGCAAGGCTATGATCTCTAATACACACCAACAAGACTAAGTCACTAAGCTACTTACTCCTAAGTGATAAAAGCTACACTAGGACTAGTACAAGAAAGTAAAGAGCAAGTGACTTGATTCTTATACCAACGATGTAGAGAAGTAATGCACTTGAAGAATCAATCACAATAATCAACCACAAGAGAAATCCTCGGCAAAGAGATGACACAAGATTTTTACCGAGGTTCACTTGCTTCCCGGCAAGCTACTCCTCGTTGTGGCGATGCACCCACTTGTCGGTTCGCGAGCTAATCGACTATCAAGAGTCGAGCCCTCGGCGAGCGCCGCACAACCGCACACAAGATGGGGATCCTCCAAGCCACGAGCTCCACTAGAGTATTCAATTTGCGAACTCCCGCGGGGAAGGATCAAGCCCCTTACAACACTTGGTGATGGCTCCAACAATCTCCAATTGCGAGCTCAATCACCTCCGCTGCTCCAAGCCGTCTACCGTGTCGGGAAACACGGAAGAGTAACAAGAAATCCGCAGCAACTCGAAGATCAAGTGCCTCTAGAATGCAACTCTCAAGCAATGCACTTGAATCTCACTCAATCTCACTCAAGATGTGCAACCAAGCAAAGAGATGAGTGGAGGGGTTGTTCTCTAGCTCAAAGGATGTCTCTAGGTCTCAAAATGTGCAAGAGTTGCCCTCAAATCCCGGCCACCATCTATTTATAACGAAGGGGTACGCAGCTAGCCGTTACGGACGACGCAGCGAAAAACGCGCTGACCGGACGCTCCGGTCAGGGTGACCGGACGCGTCCGGTCACTACACGACAGCAAGAAACAGTGCGCGTCAGAACTAGCTGTTGCCGTGACCGGACGCGCTCAACCGATTGACCGGATGCGACAGTGCCAGCGTCCGGTCGCGTTCCAGTAAGCTCCCGTTGAGAACGGACGCGTCCGGTCGCACGTGACCGGACGCGCCGCGCGTCCGATCGACACTTCGCTTCGCTCTGCCCCTCTGGACGCCTGACCGGACGCTCCGGTTCCGTGAGGGACCGGACGCGCCGGTCGTGCGCTCTACTTCTGCGCTCAGGTGAACTGACCGGACGCGCTGGTCAGGCCAGACCAGCGTCCGGTCACAAACCCTAGCGCCCGTGCCGCGTTGAACTGACCGGACGCGTCCGGTCAAACCGGGACCGCGTCCGGTGCAGCGTCCGATCGCCGTTTTTCAGTGAAAAACAATTCGGACTTTCGCCACCTTTTCTCGCCTTCGGCGCAATAGAAAATAGGCATTTCATTTCCTCGAAAACGCCTGAATCCCGCGCTCGCACGCTCGGCGGGAGGGAGAGCGAACCCCAAACCCCTTATTACCGCTCAAACACCACCGCCTTCGCAAATGTGCTAACACCACCAAGTGTACACCACCACGTGCATGTGTGTTAGCATTTTCACAAATATTTTCCAAGGCGTTATGTTAGCTCTCAACTAGATCCTAATGCATATGCTCAAGACATTGATCTAGTGGCACTTGATTCCCGAGCTAACCGTGATTGCCCCTCTTGATAGTCGGCTATGTATCCTAAACCCGGTCAATCACTTCTCTACTCATCTTAAACTGGTAAAAGGAAAACCCTATGGTTATACCTTTGCCTTGCGCTCATAGATCCTTCTCTTCCACTTGATCATCAAGTCCACCATATTATGTGCATCTCCACCATGATCGACATTTCATGTCCATGCACCATTTCTTTGTGATCTTGTAGCCACCACTCCTTGCCACATACACCTTCATCACATGTGTTGCTTATGCCTAACTCAAAAAACTTAACACATGGCATTAGCAACTTGGTGTCATTAATTACCAAAACCAAACTTGGGCTTTCAATCTCCCCCTTTTTGGTAATTGATGACAACCATCACAAAGATATGAAATGAAATCAATTTTTAATTTCGATAGTATTAGCTCCCCCTACATATGTGCTTCCATGAGTTTGGTTCAATTGTGCACATATGTATGGATTTGAATTTTGGGAGAGTTACTACTATCAAATTGATGCTAAGGTATATAGAATGGACCTTTGAAGCGTGATACCAATCGGAGTTGCCTTTATATACCATCCTTAGCATCGATGTAGCTAGACACCACTTGTAATACATCACTTGTAAAGATCACAAACACTAAAGTACCCCGTGAGATCAACATTAAAAGCAAAGGGTGTCTAGATACTACTTGTAAAGCTACTCTTAATAAATCATCATTCAAATTCTATTTCTAGCATACACCCAGCAATCATGAATATGAATTTAGGCTTTGCAATGCAACAATTCATCATGTTAATGCACATACAAATGTAACAAATAATTCATGAGCTTGCTCCCCCTACTTGTGTGCTCAAATTTAATTGATCGCTTTCCAAAGTCATTCTCTCTCCCTTTGCAACTTAACTTTTTATCTTTGTGACTTTTCTATCTTTGTGACTTTTCTCTCCCCCTTTGTCAACAATCACCAAAAAGGTGCCAATTTTAATGAGAGTTAAGTCAATTAATATGAGGGAGTCCAAATTATGGTTCAATCTAGATCACTTGCCTAGAATATGTAATTCGGTTTGATCCAAGGACAAGCTTCTTCACACCTCATAAAGTATAAGGGTTATCTTGACCATGTTGAATTACACATCATGAGCTCATTTTCTAGATTCAACACTAGGTTTGCAAGCCCACAAACATGTCATATGCTACCACTAGATCAATCAAACATAGAAGCAATAGTGGTACCATATATACATCAAAATTATTTGATTTTCATGAATGAGCCTATTAGTCATGCAAACATGTCTATATGTACTAAACATGTCCTTAGCAAAGTATGGATGATATGCCAAACAACTTTACCTTGCTATGTCGGAGGAGAGGCATGTCATATAAGAATGTGGGGGTGCACTCATTTCAAGTTGGAGAAGTCAAGTATGTTCAATTCATTCTTCAACTTGTAAAATCTTTTCTCATCAAGTGGCTTTGTGAATATGTCGGCTAGTTGATCTTCGGTGCCAATGCTCTCAATGCTAATATCACCCTTTTGTTGATGGTCTCTTATGAAGTGATGCCTTATGTCAATGTGCTTCGTTCTTGAATGTTGAACCGGATTTTGTGTCATCTTGATTGCACTTTCATTGTCACAAAATAACGGAACATTCTTGAATTTTATTCCAAAGTCATTCAAAGTGGCCTTCATCCAAAGCAATTGTGCACAACAACTACCGGCACTAATGTATTCGGCCTCGGCGGTAGATAGTGCAACACTATTTTGTTTCTTTGATGACCATGAAACAAGAGACCTTCCAAGCAATTGACAAGTGCCACTTGTGCTCATTCTATCAATCTTGCATCCACCATAGTCGGAATCCGAATATCCAATCAACTCAAAACTTGACCCTTTTGGAAACCATAATCCAACATCATGAGTGCCCTTAAGATATCTCAATATTCTCTTGGTTGTTTTCAAATGACTTTCTCTAGGTGAAGCTTGATATCTTGCACACTTGCACACACTAACATCACATCCGGCGTAGAAGCGGTGACATAGAGCAAACTTCCAATCATGGACCGGTATTGTTTTTGATCTACCATGTTACCACTAGCATCAACATCAAATTGATCATTCGTGTCCATTGGTGTACTCATTGGCTTAGCATCTTGCAATCCAAACTTCTTGATCATGTCCTTGATGTACTTGCCTTGACTTACAAAAGTGTCATTCTTCATTTGCTTGATTTGAAGTCCAAGGAAGTAACTAAGCTCTCCAATCATAGACATCTCAAACTCTTTTGCCATCATATTTCCAAACTCTTCACAAAAGTCTTGATTTGTTGATCCAAAAATGATATCATCAACATAGATTTGCAACACAAACAAGTCATTTCCAAGCTTCTTGGTGAAGAGAGTGGTGTCAACCTTTCCCATCTTGAACCCTTTAGAGAGAAGAAAGTCCCTCAATCTCTCATACCATGCTCTAGGTGCTTGCTTCAAACCATACAATGCCTTCTTTAGCTTGAAAACATGGTCAGGCTTCTTATCATTTTCAAAACCGGGAGGTTGCTCAACATAAACTTCTTCATTGATGTAACCATTGAGAAATGCACTCTTGACATCCATTTGATAGAGCTTGATGTTGTGTGCACAAGCATATGCTAATAAGATTCTAATAGCCTCCAATCTTGCAATCGGCGGGAGGGAGAGCGAACCCCAAACCCCTTATTACCGCTCAAACACCACCGCCTTCGTAAATGTGCTAACACCACCAAGTGTACACCACCACGTGCATGTGTGTTAGCATTTTCACAAATATTTTCCAAGGCGTTATGTTAGCTCTCAACTAGATCCTAATGCATATGCTCAAGACATTGATCTAGTGACACTTGATTCCCGAGCTAACCGTGATTGCCCCTCTTGATAGTCGGCTATGTATCCTAAACCCGGTCAATCACTTCTCTACTCATCTTAGACCGGTAAAAGGAAAACCCTATGGTTATACCTTTGCCTTGCGCTCATAGATCCTTCTCTTCCACTTGATCATCAAGTCCACCATATTATGTGCATCTCCACCATGATCGACATTTCATGTTCATGCACCATTTCTTTGTGATCTTGTAGCCACCACTCCTTGCCACGTACACCTTCATCACATATGTTGCTTATGCCTAACTCAAAAAACTTAACACATGGCATTAGCAACTTGGTGTCATTAATTACCAAAATCAAACTTGGGCTTTCAGCTGCATCAGGGCATCACGTCCAGGATGGCCGAGGCGCCGGTGCCAAGTAGTAGAGGAAGTAGAAGCGGTGAAAGCAGCTGACAAAACAGACGGCGAAGAAGATGAAGTAGCCGCCGGGAAGCGAAGGGTGTAAAGGGCCCCAGTGCTGTCACATCGGAGCAGAGGACACCGGGAAGCCAAATCCTTTACAGTAAGACCAGAAGAGTCAAATTCCACAGAACAGGAATTGTCAGCTGTAAAACGACGAATAGAAAGAAGGTTGTGAACCATAGAAGGAGCAACAAGAACATCAGGAAGACGGAAGGAGCCATGAGCACCGGCGGTACCCACAGACGTGACCGGAAGACACGAACCATTTGCGACCATAATGGACGAAGGAAGAGAAGAAGAGGGAGAGTGGACAGACGAAAGTATACCAAGGTCAGGGGTGGTGTGGTAGGTGGCTCCCGAATCAGCGATCCACTCAGGTCCGACTGGAGGTGTCAGGCCCATAGTGCTGAACGAGCGAGCCAAGACCGCCTGGTCCCAGCCGGCAACCCCAGGTAGGGTGCCGGAGGGTGGAGCCCACGGCGTAGCAGGGAAGGTGCCGAGAGGTGGAGCACCAGGTGGAGCACCGGTGAACATGGCCGTCGGTGGACGAGGGTCGCCCCCGGGAGCGTGGAAGGGCCACATGGAGATGTGCCCGGACCACGAGTTCTGGAAGGAAGGCCATGGTGCCCCCCCCCCCTGCGGCCCACCCGGTGCCGGAGCCTGGGTGAGACCACCCCAGCCGCCCCCGCGACCCCCTCCCCGGCGACGACGACCGCCACGACCCCCCCACCCCCGCTCGGCCCGGAGGGAGGGGGACCCAGGAGAGACGGCGGCGGTGGAGCGGACGACCGTGGTGGAGCAGACGGACGCGGCGGAGTAGCAGCCAGAGCCGTCGAGGAAGACGAGGACCCCGGAGAAGTGACGGACCCCGGCTGGATGCCCTGAGTGAGCTTCTCCATGACAAGGTCGTCACGGACCTCCAGGAAGGTGGGGAAGGGCCGCTGACGAGTGATCCACGTCCTGAGGTGGGCGTAGCGGTCACTGAGCCCGTGGAGGACGTTGAGGACCAAGATGCGATCCTCCACGGGCCAGCCGAGGTCGCCAAGGGAGTCGGCCATGCCCTTCATCCGACGGCAGAACTCGCCAACGGAGAGGTCACCCTGAACGAAGGTGCGGAAGCTCGCGTCGAGGCGCAGAGCCCGGGCCTCGGCGTTGCCCAGGAACTGTCCCTCAAGGGCAAGTCACGCCCGGCGCGCGTCAGGGGAGGTGCGGACGAGGTCGTGGAGGTCCAGGGAGATCATCCCCAGGATCCAGGAGAGGACGATGCTGTCGAGACGGAGCCACGACGGTGTCTAGGCGGCGACCGAGGCGTCAACAAGGACGTGGTCGTCGAGGGTGTAGCGGCGAAGAGTGAGAAGCACCAGATCCCGCCAGCGGGCGTAGGAGGGCGACTCCGGCTCGAGGACGACCGGAACGAGGAGGCGAATGTTCTGGACCCCCCCCGGTCTGGTAGTGCAGCTGAGTCACGAGCGGGTCGGCCGGGTCGTGCCAGAGGACGGCGGTGTGGGACACGCGGCGTCCCGACGAGGCGGAGGAGGTGGCTCCAGCGTCCTGGGAGGCGAGAGAGGCGAGGAGCTGCTCCGCCTCGGCGATCTGGCGGGCCAGGGCGTCGGCCGCGTCACGCTCACGCTCCCACATGAGGGCGGCCGCGCGCACCCGGGCCTGCCCCTCCGCGGCGGCAGCCCATGCGGCGACGAGGGCGGCGGCGAGGGCAGAGTCCGGACGAGTCCCACCAGGGAGGCCGGCCGCCGGGTGGAGTGGCTGAACAGGCGGCGCCGGGTTGAGAAGACCAGGGCCGCCAGGCAGCAGGGGCGCGCCTCCAGGCGGCAGCAGCGGGCCCAGGCCACCAGCAGCGGCGGCTTCCAGGCCAGGCGGCGGCGGCTGGACCTCAGGTGGTGGCGGCTGGACCTCAGGCGGCGCGGCTGGACCGGGCCCAGGAACCCAGGCGGCGGCGGCTGGATCGGACGGGGCGGCTCCTGGCGCGGCGGGCGGACGGCAGCTGCAGCGAGGGCACTACCATCGCCGCCCTCCTCCACGGCACCGGGCAGGGGGTGAGGAGCGCCGGTGCCGCCTGCAGGGGATGCGGCCAGAGCGCCGGCGGCGCCTGCGCCCAGGACGACGGCCGCGCGAGGGGCGCCCGCGCCAGGAGACGCACCGGGTGGATGGGCAGCCACCTGGGCCCAGGAGGAGGAGGGGAGGGGAGGGAAGAAGCTGTAGTAGGAAGGAGGAGGAGGGAGTGGGGCGCCGGCCATGGCGCCGGCGGCCGGAACCACCAGCAACGGCGGCGGCTGGGGTGGGGGAAGAAGAGGAAAGCTAACCCTAGGCTGCTGATACCATGTTAGGGAATGAGTTTCTATTGATTTAGGCTAATCCTAGAAGGGTGGCTATATAGGTAACCATACATGGGCCACATGGGCCTAGCCTCATGGGCCTAATACACACACATTCCAACAGCTATAACTTCAAAGTTCAAACCAGCATGTCTGAAATGCCATTATGTCCAAAAGGTAATAACGATCATGGTTAACCTATTACATTCTGTTGGGAAACTTTTTCTTGTTTTGATGTTTAGTGTTCATCTACTTGTGGAGAAAGGTCACGCTGATTTGCATACTCTGCTGGAATAGTAACAGTCAGTTTGTGTCTCATGGAACATCTCCATTATTTTAGGTAAGCCTGCATCTATCCGGCTGTGTAATTCCTTACCTAATAATAATTTGTTATTTGAGATAGTGACTCTGAATCATGAACATTCCTGGTAGTCTGGTGAACATTTGCCAAGGTCGACTTCTAGTTGTAGTGCTCTGCTGGCTCAGTTTTGGTGGCTCGGCGGCAGGCATTCAGCATTCCTCTGCTTAATTTAGTAAATCCGTTATACTTTGCAACTTCCATAGGCACTTTGCGCACCTAGAGATTGTTTTTAAAAGTTTCCAGATTGATATATACAAAAGGCAATTTCTTAAGACATAGGTGTCACTTTCATCAGTATGTGGCCCATGAGGTGACAATGCATTTGCTAGTAACACCGACGTTGGATCTTTTTCTCAATATCTGTCTATCCAACTTTGAATGCGACTCTGCAGATAATATTTATCTAACCAAATGACCTCTTAATGACTAAAAAAATCCTGACAAGCTAACGATTATTGTTCTCTCAGCAGGTTTACAAACTTGAGCAGATCCTGATGCGAGGACCCTCCATCTGCGGTACTCTCGCACGCTGCTCTCTTCAAAGACAGTACCCTCGCTCTGATCCCATCATCGCCGAGCAGCTGGTCGACCTTGTCCCTGATCTCCTCCTTGGTGACGATGCCCCGCTCGTCGGCGTCAATCCTCAAGCCCGTGCCCCACACGTCGCAGATGTAGTTCTGGTTCAAGAACTGGTCAGCAAAGTATGGCCAACACAGGAACGGGACGCCGTGACGCACCCCTTCCATGGTGGAGTTCCATCCACAGTGCGAGATGAAGCATGCCACCGAAGGGTGCGAGAGCACGCGCTGCTGGGGAGCCCAGCCGACGACTAGGCCCTTGTCTCCAACACGGCGTCTGAACTGGTCCAGCCAGCCTTCATGGACGCCGTTGGCAAAGTTCGGCCGGACCACCCACAGGAACGGGCATCCGGTGAGCGCCAGCCCGTCGGCGAGCTCCTGGAGCCTTGCAGTGTCGAAGACTGTAAAGCTCCCAAACGCCACATAGACAACTGACCCGGGTGCCTGGGCGTCGAGCCAGTCGAGGCAGGCCGGGTCTTCGGGCCAGAGCTGGCTGGCTGAGTTCGACGGCGGCGCCTCGAGGGGGCCGATGGCCAGTGCCGCCTTGGGGAGGAGGGCCAGCGCCTCGGACTCGATAGCATGGAACGTGTTGCAGACAATGGTGTCAGCGAGCACGAACGTTTGGTTGGTCTTGATCATGCCCTTTATCATGGGGCTTCGAAGCCTAACCCAGGGGATGTCGGCGGCGTCGATGGCTGGCGTGTTGGGGCTCAGCTTGATCCTCTCATTCCTCTTCACATTCGCTGCGCACGGAAACACTATGTCCAGCATGAATTCTGATCTGGAGAGTACAGATGACACAGAATCGGGTTTGGTTTGCTCTTACCATTTTCGTCAATGATGCCATCCTCTACCATCTTGGGAAGACGCATCCTTACCGCGAAGGTGGCGGCCGCGAAGGTCGAGAACAAGGCGACGCGCACGGCCACCGTGGCGGCCAGGTCCAGCACCCAGCTCATGGAGACATCAGCCACGACCCACCGAGTCTTCTGAGCCCTGACCAGCTCTTCAAGGCGGCCGAGCATCGCCGCCGGCAAGCCCTGAGCCAGCCGAACGATGTCCGCGCGGTCGCCGTCGGGGCCCATGCCGTCCGGGAAAGAGACCAAGTGGATCCCGGCATGGACAGCTGCCCCGGTGTCTCCTCCTGCCGCCAAGGCCGTGAGGATGCGGGCGTGGTTGAAGTCCGTGTTCACGAAGTCAACCTCGAAGCCATGGTCTACGAGGCGGTGGGACAACTCCACGAGCGGCATGATATGACCCTGGGCAGGGAAGGGCAGCACCATGACACGAGGCCGGGGACGGGGAGGAGCCGCGGCCATGGATGCTGTTTGCAGGTAGGCTGTGTGCGCTGGTGTGGTACACGGCGGCACCGAGTCCGTGAGGTGCACTGTCAGCTCAGAGTCTGCTGCTGGCTGTTTGCTGCTCCTGTGGATATCGATTAGAGAAAGAGAGAGGTGCCGTGTCAGACATCAGCAAGAATCCATGGGTGCTCGTCTGTCTGCATCAGATCTCACATCAGCAACAGCCAACAGCAAGGATCCATTGGTGCTCGTCTGCTTGCCTATCGGTTTCTCATTTTGACAAATGGTTCATATCGATGAATTCCCAGCCATGTCGATTGTCGAGTTGTCTCGTGTCTATTTGCGGAGGCAACCAAAATTTCTATACTAGTACTTGAGTATAGATACAGACGAACATGCACGACTTTGTGACAGCTAAGTTCTGCCACCAAATTAACCAGGCCAACTGTATTTGTATCCATTTCCCTAGGACACGATTTTGTACAAGCAGGGGACCAGTGGTAAGGCTTGTTTAAATTCAAAAACTTTTCACGAAAAACTACAGCAACAGATCTTACGGCATATGTATGAAGTATTAAATATAGACAAAATAAAAAACTCATTGTACAGTTTGTGTGTAAATTGCGAGACGAACGTTTTAAGCCTAATTAGTCCGTGATTTGACACTAAAGTGGTACAGTAACAAATGTGCTGATGACGGATTAATTAGGATTAATAAATTCGTCTCGCAGTTTCCAGATGTAATTAGTTTTTTTATTAGTATCTGAAAACCCCTTCCGATATCGCACAGAACATCCGATGTGATATTTTCCCCAAAAACTTTTCACCAACCAAACACAGCCTAATATTCTTTTTCCTATACCCTCCCTAAAATTGAAGAAGACAAAGTCAGGCATGAATCTCACGGCCGAATTCGAGTGTTATATCCTCTTTTGTGTTGATATTAGCTTTACCATACTCAATATGGAAGTTGCCAAATGCTTTTATATATGAACAAATTCAGTATCTAGTACAGTACTCCCTCCGTCTCGGTTTATCCGTCATTTTGGCCTTCTACTACATACATGAAAGATTCTATGAATTTAGACATACATGATATCTAAATACATAGAAGATGCTCTGAATCTAAACACCTAGAAATGTAGTTAGAATAACACATAAATAAGGACAGAGGGGGTATATATATATATATATATATATATATATATATATATATATATATATATATTACGAAAACAGGAGAGGCTTGCCCCTACTAAATTTATTAGAAAAAAAATCAATAGGAGTACAATACAACAGAAGTACAAGAGGGGTGGGAGAAAATTAAGAAACAAAAAAAGGTGAGGAAGAAAATGAGACTAACTAAAAAGATTAATCTGTCGCAAAAAAAAAAAAAACTAAAAAGATTAATCAAGGAGGTTTAACCATTGATCTATGATGGGGAAGTAACTGCGTTTTGCGTGCAGTAAGAGAAGCACAAATTCTGACTTGAAAAGCCTTTTGGCAGAAGCTAGAGATGGCTGGGCTCGATTGAAGATCAGACCATTCCTTGAGTTCCAGATTGTCCAACACATTAGGATTATTATTATCTCCATGAAGAAAGGAACTTGGAGCTGATTTTTGAGGAGAAAGAGAAGCTGGACTAGAGTTTCATCCGAAGAGCTGTCACACAGAACACAACTGTAATCTTCTAATTCCATGTTTTTCTTCCTTAGTTCTCTGGTACTCATGGGGTGGGGGTGGGGGCACGGGCGGATTACTCCCCACCTAAATATATATTGAAATAGTCCAAATCGGTTCGTTTTATATTTTACAAAGTTTTAGGAGGGGAAAACAACAACAATAAGACACCACAGCACCACCAGGGCGAAGAGTGGCATAACCACAAATACACTAGTGAAATGCAAAGAGTACCACACTAAGTCACAGGAGCTCTTCGACGATGCCTTCAAGGAGATGAATGACGCCAAAACGTAATCATCGTCAGCCAAGCAAGAGCTTGGCAAGGCTTTCGTACAAGCCTTGTGTTTGTGGGTAACTGCATGGATCAGACTGAGCCAGGAGAAGCAACAACAATAGGTTCTTCAGTGATGCCTTCAAGAAGGAAATCCTCATCGTTGCCCAGACTGATCTGAGTTGAGCTTTCGCCCAGAACCTTTGACGGTGCTCCTGTTGACCCGCCTGCAACGGAGGGAGGCGCATACCGACAATCGTCCATGCCAGGATGGAGGGGGGTGCCAGCCACCGCCACACTGCGCAGAGCCATTTCTGGACTCGCCCGCTGAAGTGGAAGGCGTGCAGCAGCAAGTGTCCGTGCCTGGACGAAGGGCAGGGGTGCCGGCCGCCGCCACACCACGTGGAGCCTTTTCCAGACTCGCTCGCGGCGGTGGGAGGCGCGCACTGGCATGCGTCCACGCCTGGACGGAGAGGCGGGGTGCCGGCCACCGCCACACCACGCAGAGCCGTTCCTAGACTTGCCCGCGACGGTGGGAGGCGCGCACCGGCAAGCGTCCACGCCTGGACGGAGAGGGGTGCCGACCGCCACCACACCACACGGAGCCGTTCCCGGACTCGCCCGCGATGATGGGAGGCACACACCGGCAAGCATCCATGTCTGGACCAGTGGGGGGAGGGGTGCCAGCCGCCGCCACACCATGCGGAGCCGGTCTTGAGATGCTCTTTTTCTTGCTTGAGCTTCTTGTTTTCTTCAATAAGTGACTCATTTGTTGGTTGCTTCTCAAGAGCCATCAAACCTTTTAGCTTCTTGTTCTCATTTGCAAGCTTCTCATTCTCACACTTGATCTTGGCATAATCATCATGGTTGCATGACTCAACCACACTCTTGCCTTTGCTACTAGAACCTTGCTCAATGCTTTCAATGATCAAATCATCACATGATGTAGCTATATCACACTTAACAATATTGTTAGTAGCATCATGTGTCTCAAGAGCAAGTTCATTAGCAACCACAAGACTATCATAGTCAATTTTTAATGTGGTGTACTTGTCTTTTAGAGAGCTATGTCTAGTGATGAGCTCATCATGCTTCCTCTCAAGTTTATCATGTTGATCTTTAAGCTCTTTATTAGAGGTTTTGAGCTCTTTGAGAGTAGAAGACATAATTTCATTTTGATCTCTAAGCTCACCACTAGTCTTTTGAGCATTTTCAAGCTTAGATGAGAGTGATTCATTTTCATTTTGAAGGTCATCATTTTCACTTCTAGTCCTTCTTATGATTTTAGTGTATTTGTTTAGCAATTTTACAAGTTCATCATAAGAGGGTGCGTCATATTCATCATCACTATCACTATCATCATCATCATCACTATCATGGTTTTGTACCTTTCGTTCACCCTTGGCCATAAGGCATAGGTGAGTAGTGGACGATGATGGTGAAGGAGGCGGTGAAGGTGGTGATGAAGATGTCGGTGAAGATGATGGCCCCATCACGAAAGCGGCAACCTTTTCTTTCTCATCATTGCTCTCATCTTCGGAGGAATCACAAGATGATTCAATGTCGGTGAGCCAATCACCAACAATGTATGCCTTTCCTCCCTTCTTCTTCTTGTAGAACTCCTTCTTCTTGTCATCCTTCTTCTTGTATGGCTTGTTCTTCTTCTTCTCATCTTCTTCATCACTTGAATCATTTTTCTTGCCCTTGTTCTTGTACTTGAACTTGTCTTTTGGTGGTCTAGGGCATTGATGAGCTAGGTGGCCAAGTTCACCACAATTGTAGCAATCCATCTCCGATATGGGCTTTCTCTTGCTACTTGTGAAAAATTTCTTTTTCTTGCCATCGAACTTGAAGCCACTCTTGTTAAGCTTCTTTAGCATCTTGGTGGTCTTTCTCACCATGAGTGCAAGTGATTCATCATCGACATCACTTTCACTTGAGCTTTCTTGCACAATCATGGCTTGGCCCTTCTTCTTCTTCTTGTCATGGCTAGCTTTGAAGGCCAAGTCTTTCTTCTTGGAAGATGATGAGCCCTCTTCCGGAGTGATGTGCATGTACATCTCATGAGCATTGATCTTCCCCAATACTTGTGTCAGAGTTGCGGTGGAGAGATCACTTTGATGAAGCACGGTGACAATGTGACCATACTTCTCAACGGGAAGAACACTCAAGATCCTCCTTGCAACATCCGATTGGCTCATTTGAGTGAGCCCAAGAGCATTGAGGTCCTCTACAAGAACATTCAAGCGAGTGTACATGTCATTAGCACTTTCTTTGGGAAGCATCTCAAAAGAATTGATCTTCTTTAAAGCAATATGATAGCGTTCCTCACGCTCACTCTTAGTTCCCTCATGGAGAGCACAAAGATTCTCCCACAAATCATGAGCGTTCTTTGCATTACGCACACGATTGAAGATATCTTTGCCTAAGCCCCGGTAGAGTGCATTTTTGGCCTTTGCATTCCACCGGTCGTACTTCTCCTCGTCACCAGTGGGGTTTACGGGATCCTTGATAGCGGGAAGCCCTTGGGTTGCGGCTCTAAGGCACCCGACATCTATGGCTTCGAGATACGCCTCCATGCGGATTTTCCAATACGGAAAATCATCCCCCTCAAAGGTGGGAGGTGGTCCTTCCCCGTTAGACATCTTGCTCTAGGCGGTAAAGCCTAAATTAGGAGCAACACGGCTCCGATACCAATTGAAAGGATCAAGATGCCCAAGAGGGGGGGTGAATTGGGCTTCTCTAAAAATTAATTGCAAGAATTAAATCCTACAAGCCGGAATTCACCCCTAGTGCCTACTAGTGTTCCTAGAGAGTCTACCGATAAAAAGTTTTGCACCCTAGTTTCCAATCCTAGTCTAGCATGGCAATTCTAGGAATGTAAAACAAGCAATGAAAGTAAATACGAGAGAGTAATTGCTTGAATGTAAAGGGGCAAGGAACACGGCGATGTTTTTCCGAGGTATCGGAGAGTCGTCACTCCCCACTAGTCCTCGTTGGAGCACCCGCGCAAGGGTGTCGCTCCCCCTTGATCCGCGCAAGGATCAAGTGCTCTCTACGGGTTGATTCTTTGACACTCCGTCGCGGCGAATTACCCAAAACCGCTCACAACTTGAGTTGGGTCATCCACAAGCTCCGCCGGATGATCACCAAACTCCCAATCACCACCAAGCCGTCTAGGTGATGGCGATCACCAAGAGTAACAAGCTAGAACTCTCACTTGACCACAACGAGCCCAAATGAGGAGGTGGATGCACACTTGCTACTCTCGAATCACTAGTGAGGAAACTCAAACTTTGATTCTCAAATCTCTATCCTCACTAGAGCTCTTGCACTCCCTTGCACTCTAAAGGGTTTTCTCAGATGTTTGAATGAGCAAGAGACCTCTAAAAGAGGTGGAGGGGTTGTATTTATACACCCCTCAAAGAAAACGAACCGTTACTTTCTGACACGGGCTGATCGGACGCGCCGGTCGAACTGACCGGACGCGCCGGTCGCCCGTAACGGTCAAAACGCGATTTTGAACTGAACCACCGGACGCGCCGGTCAGGGGTGACCGGACGCGTCCGATCGTGCAAGGGTGCTTACTGTACTCGCACCGGACGCGAGGCCGCGTCCGATGGCTGATGACCGGACGCGTCCGGTCCTCTCTGGACCTTACTGGACTGTGACCGGACGCGCCGATCACGTCCAGGTCGCGTCCGACGGGCGTTCTCCCCAGGTGACACGTGTCGGTCGCTGACCACCGCGTCCGGTCCTCGCGAGGACCGCGTCCGGTGGTCAGGGTCGAACCCTAGCCGCGGTAACGTACACACCGGACGCGTCCGGTGCTCCCGAAGACCGCGTCCGGTCACTAGAAAACAGCTCGAAACTTTCCGAAACGCGTCGCAACTTCAACCAAGTTGCTTCCAACTGAACTTTGAGCTATTCTAGGGTTGCCTAGCGCCAAGTTTAACAAGTGTGCACCACACCTAAACATAGGACTCGCCTAGGTCAAGCTACCCATTCATGCCCCCCTTTATAGTACGGCCAAAAGAGAAAAACGAAGATCCTAACGACTATTCCGAATGTGTCTCAACACCTCGACATCCGGAACTAACCGTCCTTAATCTTGACGTCACTCTTTTGAAAACCGAAACGATTTCCATCAAGGGACACGAATACCATGGTGCCCAAAGCAGTTATAACCTCCATGACCTAACTTACCAACGTTTCTGCAAAACACACGTTAGTCATGGTAATAAAGCGTTGTCATCAATTGCCGAAACCAAACCTTGGGGCCTAGATGCTTTCAAAGTGCTTACAAGCCTTTGTTACAGAGAACGTGGATGAGTTCCAAATGTAAGACCATGTGTTCCATAGTACATTCTAACGTTAGCACTGTACTATGTAGTGTTTGCTTGGTTGGTAAATGGCAGGCATTCAGCATTCGGCCATTCGTACATCAATCTAGCAATTGGTTTCTTGTCTGGAATTTGTCATGGCACTTTGCCAGATTAAGAGATGATATCCGTTGTCGCTTTCAGGACATGGTCCATTGCTCCATATATTGTGCATTGCACTCGCTCCCTAGTGATACAGTTTAAAATGTGAAGAATCATTTATTTATTTTTCTCAAACGTGCATGCTGCACGGAATTCATTAAGCAGGAATAGACTGGAATACAAATCAAAGTCTTTGCTTCTGTAATCAGAGATTACCGAAGCTTACACAGCCGAATGGCACCACGTACAGACTATTACCGAAAGAACTTGTTGCGACAGCTAGAAGGCCCTGCTTATATCAAGGCAAGCAAAGGCGACAGGTGCCTGAAACCTGCGCGACACCACTCTCCTGCTTCTTCCAGAATGGACGATGCCCGGACACGGGGGTCGGAAGCTGTGCCGTCGAAAGTTCTTGCGTTCCGCTCCTTCCAAATGGAACAGCCAACGAGGAAGAAGAAGGTGTCGAAACCCTTCCTCAACGGCTTCGGCAGCAACTTTCTGTTAGTTAGCCACCAGTGAATGACCCCTTGATCCTGAACGATCATCACCTCCTGCAGGTGCAGCTTGGACAGTAGAATGCCCCAGACCACTCTGGCAAAGGAGCAGGCGAGCAACAGATGGTCCATTGTCTCCGGCGCTTGGGCACACACGATGCAGCTCAGATTACCGAAGCTTACACAGCCGAATGGCACCACGTACAGACTATTACCGAAAGAACCTGGAGTCCATGCCTGAAACGGCGATCAGCTGTCTAGCACCTATCATGCATGATTAACCAAAAAAAGTGGCGCACTTTCGGCGGCGCAGAGGTTCTCCAGATTTCCTTGGCTCCTAGAGGATTAGAAGACCCTAGGAACATTGCCCCATACGCCGAAGCTGAAGAGTAGGAATCGTCCGCCGTAAATTTCCAATGGAATGTGTCCGGCGTGCCCGGCACAAGCTGAACAACCCTAAGCAATCTCCAGACCTGCATGAACTCTACAATCACCGGAACCGTGAAAGCTCCAGTTAGATGTCGCACCCAGGTCCTGCCAGGGAGCGATTCAGAGACCAGCGCCTTCCTGCGTCTTGTAGCCACTGCCCCAAATAGCGCCGGTGCCAACGCCTGCAGGCTTCTGCCATCGATCCAATTGTCCGTCCAAAAGAACATTGATTCCCCTAAACCGATGACGGAGACCGTTGCCGCCGAGAAAATTGCCATCACCATCTTATCCTTCTTCTCCGGCAATGAAGAGGCTAGGCGACCCTGATCTACCCTCTGCCTCCACGCCTATCTTGTTCTGAGTGCAATGCCAGCTCTCTTTAGGTCGACAACGCCGAGACCCCCGAGGTCCCTAGGGCGACAGACAATGGTCCAAGCGACCTTGCATTTTCCCCCTCCAATCGACTGCTCACCACCCCAGATGAAAGCTCGGCGCAGCTTGTCAATGTGCTTCAACGCCCACTGTGATAGTCCAATTGCAATAGAAGTATGCACCGGCACAGCGGACAATGTGGCATTGGTTAGTGCCGTCCTACCAGCCACGTTCAACATCTTTCCTTTCCAAAGAGGTATTCTGGCCGCGATTGCGTCAATGAGCCCTTGTTCAAGCTTGTACACCGATAATGGGATGCCCAGGTAGCGGCACGGGAACCCCTCGATCCTGCATGAGAGGCCGCTGCATACCCGGTCGATAAGGCTGGATAACGAGCCGGCTCGGCTCGGCTCGGTTCGGCTCGTTATGGCTCGTTAGGATAACGAGCTAGCTCGCCTCGGCTCGTTATCCTAACGAGCCAGAAAGCCAGCTCGGCTCGGCTCGTTAAAAGCTCGAGCTGGCTCGTTAGGCTCGCGAGGCAGTTATAAAAAATATACAAAATTTAATATTTGCATTTATCAAAAGCTTAAAAATAGTAATAATACAAAAATAATATATCCAATAGCTTTAAATTGAATAAAATATTCATATGAGCAGAGTGCAAGACATGAAGTAATACAAACATAATATAAGTTATGATGACTTTTTTCCTAAAACTATGGCTCGTTTGGCTCGCGAGCCGCTCGCGAGCTAGCTCGAGTTGGCTCATTATAGCTAACGAGCTAAAATCTTGGCTCGGCTCAGCTCGTTACGGTAACGAGCCGAGCCGAGCCGAGCCGAGCCGAGCCGAGCTAGCCACGAGCCGAGCGAGCTCGAGCTAACGAGCTTCGAGTTTTTCGTTCAGCCTTACCGGTCGATGTCCTCCTCAGAGCAGGCAATCGGCGTTGCGACACTTTTATCCAAATTTGAGAACAGCCCTGACGCCATGCCGAAGAGGCGAAGCACTGTCCTCACCGCCTGGAGGTCAGATAGCCTGGGGGCGATGAATAAGACCACATCGTCAGCATACAAGCTAACGCGATGAGGCAGGTTGGCTCCAACCGGCGAGAGGCGACCATTGCTGTCCAGCCAACCAATGGCGTGGTTAAGCACCTCCATTACCAAGACGAACAACATCGGCGACAACGGGTCCCCTTGCCGCAGCCCACGCGCATGACAAATGCGCCTACCCGGCCGGCCGTTTAGGAGTATTTTCGTACTGGCTGTGGACAGGATGGTGGCGATCCAGTTTCTCCGTCTCCGGCCAAACCCCACGTGCTCTAGAACCTCCAGCAAGAAGTTCTATGCGACTGAGTCAAATGCCTTCGCAATGTCAATCTTCAACAGTATGCACGGCGTCCCTCTGGCGTGTAGTGCCTTGCAACTCAACCGAACGTTCTGAAAGTTCTCATGTAAGCATCTTCCCCGGATGAAGGCTGTCTGATTTTGCATGATTAAACCATCCAGCACCGACCCTAGCCGTCGCGCGAGGCATTTTGTTACCAGCTTCCCAAAGCTGTGAATTAAGCTGATCGGCCGGTAATCTCTGGTCTCCTCTGGTTGGTCCTTCTTTTTTAGCAGGACCATGTAGGCGTCATTGAGGAGGTTGAAACTCCTGGAGTCTGCATCCCAGAACGCGTTGAAGGCGTTCATCACATCAGCTTTGATGATCGGCCACGCCGTTTTATAGAATAGCCCCGTGAAACCATCGGGTCCCGGGGCTTTGTCATTAGGCAACTCCTTAATTACCGCCCAAACTTCTTCTTCACTGAATAGGGTCTCAAGGCCACTGAGATCGGCAGAGGGTACTCCGATGATATTGAGATCAAACCTTCTGGATCGGGCAAAATTGGTGCCAAGCAGCTGCAAGTAGTGCTGGTAGAGCACCTCGGCCTTGGCTTCATCAGTGACTACCTCTGTGCCATCAACCTTGAGAGACCGGATGTAGCTTCTTCTTTTTCTGTGACAGGCCATTAGATGGAAAAATTTCGTGTTTGCATCACCTTCCGACAAGAACAACATTCTGGATCGTTGGCGGGACATCGTCCTGAGAAGAGAAGCGAGGCCCAATACCCTCACTTTAAGCCTTCTCCGCAGCTGTGCTTCCTGTTGAGTTAACACACGATGTTCTTGGGCCTCGTCATAACGTAGGATCACTTCCCGGGCCAGGGCAAGCTGCAATCTGACACTGCCGAGCTTCTTGTCACTCCAGCTTCTAAGCGCCCGGGCCACATTGCGCAACTTGTAATCCAGCACACGACATGCATCGGCATGGATGAGCGTGGCCGACCATGCACCAGCCACCACATCCAAGAATCCCGGCATTTTTGTCCAGAACGACTCAAATCTGAACCGTTTTTTTGCCCACGGCACCACATCAGGAGAAAGGAGGAGAGGTGCATGGTCGGAGCAGTCGGACGAAAGTGCTCTGAGAAGGTGATTCGGGTACAAATGCAACCAGTCTGCCGTAACAAACACCCTGTCCAAACGTTCCAGGGTGGGTCGATCACGCTCGCTCGACCACGTGAACCTCCGTCCCTGCAGGTGCACCTCCTCCAACTGTGCCGCGCCCAGGAAGTTACGGAAGCGTCTCATAGCACGGCGATCTAGTCTGTCATTGTTCTTGTCTGCAGCTAGATAGATCATATTAAAATCACCACACAACATTCATGCCCCAGAGGTTGAGTTCCTGAACTGGAGCAATTCTTCGAGGAACTGAATCTTGTCCTGGTCCGCTTGTGGTCCGTAAACCACCGTCAACCACCACACGTTGTCCGGCGACGCAGCCCGCGCCACCTTGGCGGACAGGAAGAAACGACGCCTGTCGACATCAGTGACAAGCCAAAGATCACGGTGCCAACCCAAGAGCACGCCCCCAGCGGCACCAACCGACGGGAGACAATCATAATCAAACATAGTTCCTAGTATCTCATTAGCCAAAGCAGTACACAGGTTTGGAAGTTTTGTCTCCTGGAGACACACGAGCGTAGCACGCTCCTGGAAAACAACATCCCTCACGACATTGCGACGGGCGCGGTCATTGAGACCACAAATATTCCATACTAAGCAGTTGTCCGTCATAAGTACACGTTTGTGCGACAGGTCGGAGCGCAGCCATTCACAGCTCCCCTTCTTCCAGGTCGACCATGTTGAGGTTCATGGCCACTCAGGCGAGAAAAGGGCCTGGAGTGCTTCCTGCTTTGTCGGCGTCGGTGGCTCGTTGAAGGCAGCAATATATCTATCGAGGGCGTCCAGGTCCGCTGGCGAGGTTTGGACCGGAATGCCCAGCTTCCTCATCAGCACGGACTGGGCCTGCAGTGTCGCATTCGCCGCCCGCGGCTTCGCAGCTAGCCGCGTGCTCCGCTTGAGCGTGACCACCGTTGCTGGAGTGCGAGACCTGCGGAGGATTGGTGCAGCCTTGATTACAGGCATCTGGAGCGGGACGCAGATAGCTGCCTCAATTTCTCCTATCTGTGCTGTGTCCGGCGATCTTGCGGGCGAACCGGGCACCGGCGACCTTGCTGGCGAGGCAACGACGGCCAGGAGCGAGCGTCCAGGTGTGGGTGCCAGAGCTTCAAACTCAAGCACATCCCACTCCCTAGGAACCGGACCTTCATTAATAATAACAGGATGGTCGAGATACATAGCTCCATCATCAATAATGGGCTTCAAAGTGAACGCAGCCCAGTCTCCATCAGGCTGGGCATCAACGGCCTCCTTCAGACTCCGTTGGTCCCCCAAATGGGCCGAGCGATAGGGGCCCAGGTCCGGCGACCTGAGGTCCGACCTCACAGTATGGCGATTAACGACGGGGGTGCAGCTTTTCAACTCAGCCAACGGGTCGATGGGGTCCAAACGCAACGGCGTGCCTTCACGCGGACCGATAACACAGGGGTCAACTATATCAGCCTCCCTGGTTAACCCACGCGTCTCTTGCACAACGCCCGTAGCAGTGCTTTCGGCGATTGCAGCACTGCTTGCAGCATGCAGCAGGTTGAAGAATCATTTATTGTTGCCTAAAACAATGCGATGAGACATGGTCCTCCTAACATGTTTGCACATAAAGTTTTATTTTTCTAACGGCTTTGCGAGTTGCGACAGATGAATATATAACCACCTAACCTCTGAACTCTGAAACATTTCTGACATGAAGACTAATTTTCTCTTAACAGATTCACTAACTTGATCAAATCCTGATGCGAGGACCCTCCATCCGCGACGCAGGCGCACGCCGCGCTCTTCAACGACAGCGTGCCTTGATCCCCTCGTCCTCAAGCAGCCGCTCCACCCTGTCCCTGATCTCCTCCTTGGTGACAATGTCCCTCCCGTCGGCGCAGACCTTCAACCCAACGCCCCACAGGTCGCAGATGTAGCTTTGGTTCAAGAACTGGTCGGCGAAGTAGGGCCAGCACAGCAACGGGACGCCGTGCCGCACCGCTTCCATGGTCGAGTTCCACCCGCAGTGCGTCACGAAGCACGCCACCGAGGGGTGCGAGAGCACGCGCTGCTGGGGAGCCCAGCTGACGACGAGCCCTTTGCCGAAGACGCGGCGCCGGAACCCGTCGAGCCAGCCCTCACCGACGCCGTCAGCGAAGTTCGGCCGGACCACCCACAGGAACGGCCGCCCGGTGAGCGCCAGGCCGCCGGCCAGCTCCTGGAGCCGTTCCGCGTCGAACACCGTGAAGCTCCCGAACGCCACGTAGACGACTGAGCCGGGAGCCTGCGCGTCGAGCCAGCGGAGGCAGGTCACGTCTTGGGGCCAGAAATGGCTGGCCGCCGCCGACTTGGGCGCCTCCAGCGGGCCGATGGCTACCGACGGTATGGGGAGGTGGGCCAGCGCCACTGACTCGATCTCCTGGAAAGTGTTGCAGATGATAGTGTCGGCGAGCGCTAATGTCGGGTTGGTCGTGATGGTGCTCTGGATCATGGCTCTCCGTGACCCAGGGCTCTTGCCAAGGCTGATCCACGGAAGCTTGGAGGCGTCGATGGCCGGCATCTTGGGGTTTAGCTGGATCCTCTCGTTCCTTTTCACATTCCCTGCGAACGTAGAACTATCATGTCCTGATCTTATATATATAACAACGTGATTTTGCTCTTACCAGTCTCGTCGATGATGCCATCCTCTATCATCTTGGGAAGGCGCATCCTCAGCGCGAAGGTGGCGGCGGAGAAAGTGGAGAACAAGGCGACACGCACGCCCACCTTGTGGACTAGCTCCAGCACGAAGCTCATGGACACGTCGGCCACCACCCACCTGATGTTCCTGGACCTGATCGTCTCCTCGAGGCCGCCGAGCATCGCTGCCGGCAAGCCGTCGAGCACCTTGCCGATGTCCGTGCGGTCGCCGTCGGGGCCCATGCCGTCCGGGAAGGAGATCCAGTCGATCCCGCCGGCGGCAGGGGCCGCGTGAGGATGCGGGCATGGTTGAAGTCCGTGTTCACGAAGACGACCTCGAAGCCGTGCTCGACGAGCTGGTGGGATAGCTCCATGAGGGGCATGACATGGCCCTGCGCGGCAAACGGCAGCATCATTACACGAGGCCGACGAGGAGACGCCGCCATGGATGGAGGAGGGTGGCTGAAGACACTTGGACGTGCTGGTAAAACGGCTGCTGGCCGGCTACAGGGCTATCGTGAGCTCTGAGCTGCACTATCAGATTCAGTATCAGAGGTCGTGTCGCTTGCAACGGCGCCACTCCTTGTGGATCATGTTATGAGGTGCATATATAACCTGTGGCTGAATATGAAGGCGAACTCATCGACGCAGACGCGTCATGCCTTGCATCACCGAGAGTGGACTAGCGCTATCCATATATGCCAATCTTTGCACGGCGGTGCTAAAGAACAACTCATGTACGTGAACTGTACCACAGATTTAATTTGGCGCGAAATGCCGGGATGGTGCTGGTCACGCCCACAATCTGTTTGACGAAATGCATTCGCAAGGAGCTGCTTTAGAGAGCCTAGTCATCACGCCACGTCAGCATAAAAAGCCAACAAGGAGAGCTATGAACCTAAGTGATACCACGTAGAAAGTTTATGAACCTAAAAATCCACCTTCAAAGTTGATGGACCTAACTGAAACCGCTCACAAGTTAATGGACCTCCGATGAATTTAATTCAACCCTAAATTCTGCTGGCAGCTACTAGTAGTTGTCTATAAGAAAAATGATGCTATCCATAGAGCGAATTTAATCAGCGGAACATTTCATTTGGGATTGACTGTCCAGAACCACACTCAAGCAGTCATGGTTTTGTCATGAAAATTACCGACATTTTGAAATTTTGGTCGACTATATATTTTCAAGTTAAGGTTGTAGAAGAATTGATAATGGATGTTTCTCCTTCCGATATTCTTTCCCCTGGAATATCTTCCAGGAGGATTCATGGCCTTAACCTCAAGCAGTACAAAATGTTGTGTGATAGCCATGGCGCTAATGACTGAATGAATGAGGCTGGTGGTTTTGGTGTCACGGGTCCGTAGGGCAGGAGCAGCACTGACGAAAGACTGTTGAAACTGTGCTGTACTGAGATAGCGGTGGACAAACGCAGTTTGTGGAGGCAGAGAATGGCAGTTGACGGAAACACAACATCATGGTCTGTCTGACCGAGCTACAATTCCAGAGGCTACAGCTACAATTCCACGCAACTCGCAAACAGCAGTCGAGCACACGACCCCTGTAAACGTCTGACGATGTCTGTGGTACATTGGTACCAGTTCCGAGCGGGAGAGCATGCAATGCTGAGACTGAGACGTCCATTTCACATGAGGTCATTACTGATGTTAGCAACAAAATTTTGGTTCCATTTTCTTTAAACGAGCCCGTTTTCAAACCCTTTCACAAAACTAAAGTTGCTTCTGAACTTTGCTAGGACCCCATCAGACAAGGTCGAGCAATCCCTCGTGGTGAAGTTATTTGAAGTTGTGAGTTATGACCAACTATTCTCTGAACCTGGCGTGGGATTGTTTTGCTTATGCAAGATACTTAGATTGTACAATGCACTTGAGGAAGTTTAGTCGTCTGAAATGTTTGGTCTCCTGTGGTCTGTTCCTTTGGAGTGAAAGACTTTAGGCATGCCAACCAAACAGAGTAGCCTTATTCAGCGAGAGCCAAGAGTGGACTAGTTTTGTCCATCTCCTTGCGCGGCGGCTGCTAATGAAAGTCATGTTGAACTGTATTTGTATCGCAGATCTGGCAGAATTCAAGAGAGAGCGAATGTAATCAGCAGAATGGGCATTTCATTTGAGATTGACTGACCAGAACCACCCCGATTTTCTAACACTAAAATAACCAGCATTTTGGAATTTCGGTGGATTATATATTTTCAGATTAAGGCTGCCCAACAATTTCCCCCTTCCCCTATTCTCCTCCCTGGAATATTTCCCTGGAGGATTCATGGCCTCAAACAGCACAAAACGCTGGGTTGCACAATGGCAGCCGCGATGAGGACCTGAGTGAAAGCTTGGACCCCGGCATGGTTCCTGGATTTTTGTCTAAAAAAAAGCTTATCATCGTGATGTGAGCTTGTGATCCCAATGTACGGCAGTACTTTTCAGCGAACAAACAATATTTTTATCTCACAATAAATCAGCATAAGCCAAATTTCAATGAAACGAACAGTCGCTTAATTTACTGGCAAATACTTTTGGCTGCTCAGAAGGTCACTTATCTTTCTCCTGTTACCTCTAGCCTCTAGGCCTGGCAAAGCCAAGATCGAAAGAATTTAGGCCTTTGGTTAATCGATGCGAAAGAAGACTATTCTCAAGGTTTGTTCTTTCGCCATGCCAAACCTGAAAAAAAACAAACGAAAAGGCCAAATTTTCTAGAAACCCTCAAATTGCCACCAATTCAGCTATCCCACAGCTTAGTTGTGGACACTAGAAGCCCCTTCGGCCTTGTTCGGTTGTACTTAAAATTAAAGGGACGGAAGGAGATTGAGGAGGATTTTCATTTCCAGGGGATTTAATCCCCCTTGATCCCTCTCAATCCCCTTGGTTCTGGGATGAAATGACCCGTCAACTGTAGGATGTCCCTCCACATCTTCTACAACATCCTAACAATGGGGCACCCAAAGAAAATATGATCGTTGAATTCTAATCTCGTGAATTATGCTTGAATTGTCATTTGTTTGTCTATTTCTTTATCTTGTGATTTATACCTTGAAGCAACTTAAATGCTACCGAAATTTGCTGTTGATTCTGCTATCTTTAGCCTCTTACAATCCGATCCTTTCCTTTATTTTACATTTCTCTGTTCCAAAGTCCCTGTCACGTAAGACATTTGGATGCTAATTAGGAGGACTAAACATTAGTAAATTATAAAACTAATTGCATAGATGGAGACTAATTTATGAGACAAATTTATTAAGCCTAATTAATCCATCATTAGCACATGTTTACGGTAGCACCAACATTATCAAATCATAGACTAATTAGGCTTAATATCATTTGATTCTTCATCATTAATTATACTTTCAATTGTATACCTATTTGATATTATAAATCTTCGTAATTCTTTTTATAATTTTGGTCAAACTTGAGATGCTTTAACTCTTCGAGAAAAATTGAAATGACTTATAATATGGAATGAAGGGAGTACAATTTTTTTCTAGACTAGCAAATATGCCCGTGCATTGCAACGGGAGAAAAGAACTGCAGCATGCAGAAAGACAATAAACAGAGTCTAAAACTTAGTATTGTGCAATTATATTTATACATACAAAAGCAACGCCATTGGGCAGCTGCTTAGCTTCTTTCTAGTTCCATCTTTGGCATGGATTACATGGTGGCTTACCATAGTCTGAAATGCATTGTCCATATTTACAGAAATGCGATGGAATGAAACATCGTTTTCTACATTTTCTCATGCCATTTCTTATTTGAACTCTTTTAATTCAAGTTTGTTGTCAATATCCATATCTCCATAATGCTCCTCAACAATTCTTTCTTTGCACCCAAAACTAACTTTCAGCCCTTAAATTTTATTTGGGTGCTCAAAATAGTTTGATTTATTTGTACCAGGCTCCTGGCCCATGCCCATGCCCATGCCCAGAGCTCATCTAAACCATTAGCTAGCTAACATCACCTATTGTAATCCCCCAAAATACATTGCCATTCTCCTTCTCAAAAATCAAAATCATGTCCCAGAGCCACTGGCCCCTGCAGTCTATTGTTTCTTTTATCTATTCACAAAGCTACATACACAAAACAGAATTGTAGATGCTACTCTATTCAAACGGGCAACACACAACGAGCACAAAAAATCCCCCACCTTTTCTCTTTTAGATTTTCCCAATTTCCTCTTTTCTATGTTGAACCGTCAAAGCTTGCAGCACATTTGGCAATTCGCAATTGACACTGCAGCCCTTGCCGATGCACGAGAGCACCTCGCCCAGCTCAATCTCGATTTTGACTCTGGCGCGTGGCTGTGCTTTCGGAACGGCATCTTGCCGAGGCTAACGAATCCGCAGTGGTGGTTCTGTGGGGTAGATTCTGGACCGGGTAAAAACCACTTTGGGACAGCCTCTTGGGGTGGGGCGAGGGGCTCGGTGACGCAGGTCGGCACGCGTCTAGCCTCCTGGACTGCGATCGCCACGGGATGGGCAAAGGAAGCACGGTCCTGAGAGTGCCCCCGCGCTGGCGTCCTGTGCCAGTGCACCTTCAGCGCCCAGACAAGCAGCGACAGCCGTGCCTGTGCGTTCGCGACCTGCCTGATTCGACGATGAGCTCCACGGGCCGGTGCAGTGCACTCCACGAGTGCCTTGTCACCCTCGTCGGGAGGGCTGCCGACACCAGCAGTCCAGCACATCATCTCGTCGTCGTCGACATGGAATTCCGATATGTGCTTCTTTGCTATTCTACATCAAGACGTTTCGTTTTATCGGTCTTTTATCTTTCCTATATATTTCACCTTTTTCGTTCCTTTTTACTTCCATATATACGTATTCTACTTGAACTCTAACTTATGCCATGCTTATGTATGCGGTGCTTGTGTAGCTTTCGCAGATTGCACTGCTCCGGCATGGTGCACAGAAGATGCAATAGGCAAAATCGAATATGAGTTTCATATGGAGTCTAGTGCCATCGCTAGTCTGAATTCGAATCGAACTATATAAAAAACATGTTTATCATAGGGAAAAAAATAGAGTGAAACTATTGCTATTTGGGGATCAAACCTATGTTACCTTACATACTTTGATTATTAATAGTTTTCTCTACTTATTTCTTCTCAGATTTGTCTAATTTCGATTTTTATTATTTTCTATTTGGATTAGGATTAGAATTCATATTGAGCTTATTTGGGATTAGAGAGATACATTTGGATTACGATTTCTAACTATCCAGGTTACCTAATAAGAACATATTCAAGCCGTGCATGTATTAGAGGGCTATAGGTAGATGAATAGACATAGTTTCCACATTCAGAGAGTTAGTTAGGGGACGATGAATAAAAAGAATGGCCTGAAATGTTGTCTCTTTATTATCAGGCATAGATATGTTTTTTTTATAAAAAAAATCAAACGGGGGAGAGCTTCCCCCCAAACTTTTACTTCAATCGCTCCAGCAAAGTATTTTTAAATAAAATAACATATGCTACACTAAAAAATAAAAACTATTTGCGCGGGTCACCTTGTAAGTTTACTTCGTAATTTAGAAGTTTTTTTAAAAAACTTAAAGGCATATTATTTTAGGAGTTAATGGATCAGTTTGCAGCCACCTGACAAGTTGTTGCATCGTGAGCCACAATTCACCCTAAAAATATCCAAGAGCACTCTAGGAGTATATACAGATACTATGGCAGTGTTTAGTTGCTTTAAAATTCCAAAAATTTTACAAGATTCTTCGTCACATCAAATCTTTAGATGCATGCATGGAACATTAAATATAGGTAAAAAAATAACTAATTACACAATTTTGTTGTAAATCACGAGACGAATCTTTCGAACATAATTAGTCTATGATTGGACACTAATTGCCAAATAAAAACGAAAGAGTTACTGTGCTTTCAAAAATTTTACATCCCCGTCTAAACACACCCTATATGGCCTCTGGCCAGCAGAACTCCTTGATCTGCCTGTCGTGTTGTCACACACTCAGGCTACACTCCAAAGAAAAACACATCTCGGCCGACCGGCGTACCTGCACCGCCGCACAGCCAGTCAACCAGCTACCTTCTTGCCGCGGAGGGAGGTTACAGAGAGGGCCAGCGAGCTATAGCAGCTGATGGCCATGGGCACGGCCACTGCGGCGCCTCACGTCATGGTCCTGCCGTTCCCGGCGCAGGGCCACGTCACGCCGCTCATGGAGCTATCGCACCGCCTCGTCGACCGCGGCTTCCAGGTTACCTTCGTGAACACCGAGCCCATCCACGCTCTCGTGCTCGAAGCCCTGCGGTTGCCGGCCGGTGGCGGCAGCGCGCATCTGGACTGGTGTCCGTGCCAGATGGGCTGGCCGACGGCGACGACCGCAGGGACATCAGCAGGTTCGTGGACGGGCTTTTTCGGTGCGTGCCGGGCTACGTGGAGCGGCTCATCAGGGAGACAAAGGTCACGTGGCTCGTCGGGGACGTGAACATGGGGGTGTGCTTCGAGGCTGCCTGCAAGCTTGGTATCCGGGTGGCCGCCGTCTTTCCCGCCTCTGCGGGGAACCTGGGGACGCTGTTCAAGGTCCCACAACTAAACCTGGAAGTGGATTAACATTCTCGTCCAACTAACCCAGTCCAAAAAGAGTCCAGCTAAACTGAGACACAGTCCAATCCAAACCAAACCAATGTCAGGTGCGAAACAACCAATCCAGTCCAGTCCACTAAAGGAGCAATCCAATCCAGTCCAATCTATCCAAATACTCGTGAGCATCGTCGCCGTCTCGTCGGCGGGTGGAGCTCGCGCTGCTTAGCGGGGAGCTGCTCCTTCCCTTGCGCCGCCGATGCCCATCCGCGGCTCCAGTCTCCTCCCGCGCCTCATCACCGCGCTCGGGCCTCGGCTTGCACCTCTGCGGAGGAGGCCGGGCTGCGCCCCTGCGTGTGCGCCCCGCCGCACCTCCTCGCCGCGCTCAGGCCCGCCACCTTGCCAAGGTGCTCGCGTGGAGCGTCCGCCTCGGCTCGCGCGCAGCAGTCCGTAGCCGCTGCCTGCAGAGGTCGCGACCGCCCGGCGGAGCTCGCGTCGAACCTGCCCGAGGAGCTCGCAGCCGCGTCCGCCCCGGCTCGCGCGCAGCTATCCGATGCCGCCGCTTACGAAGCTCGCGGCCGCTCGGCGCAGCTCGCGTGGAACCTGACCGACGGAGCTCCGTGCCCGGGAGTGAGACGAACACCTTGACGCAGTCCACATCCTCGACGACGTCCATGAACGGCTTCACCTTTGACGCGGTGTTTGCTACTATATGTTTGGCTCCATCGACAACCTTGCTGCGCAGTCACATTTCTCAGGTCACCGTTGTCCCTGGCGTAGGCGAAGGAATCACGACATGCTAGCTGCCGCTAGGAGAGGCACGGGAGGGGATAGGGATGGGATCCAACGGATTTTTGTATATCCAGGTGTTTGTATCCAGTCCGATCCGATTTGTTTGGGTTTTGTGCCAATAGATATCCACGCCCAAACAGCGTCCACCCACTTGAATCCACAGCCGGATAAATCCATTTATACTTTGGATAATGCAAATCCACTTCCAGGTTTACCCACAACTGATAGAGGAGGGCTACTTCGACGATAAGGGTATGTATGGTTGCTGTAATCTCGCTGCGTTTACTTGGCACACCGGAGTGAAAAATTCTCACTCCACATCCATCCGTGTAACAAACGCAGGCTTCCCAAAGCGGCACGGTTTGTTCGAGCTCGCCCCGGGGATGCCGCCGCTCTGCCCATCGCAGATGCCGTGGAGCATCGACGGCGACGTGGCAGGACAGGAAGTCGCCTACCAGCTGGTGACCCGGAACACCCAGGCGGCCCGCAGCCACGCGGAGATCATCGTGTGCAACTCGTTCCGCGACGCCGAGGCCGCGGCGTTCGAGTTGTTCCCCAGCATCGTGCCCATCGGCCCGCTGTTCGCCGACGCGGAGCTGCTGAAGCCCGTGGGGCAGCTGCTGCCGGAGGACACGGGGTGCCTGCGGTGGCTCGACGCGCAGCCCGACGGCTCGGTCGTGTACGTCGCGTTCGGCAGCTTCGCCATCTTCAACCCGCGGCAGTTCGAGGAGCTCGCGCTGGGGCTGGAGCTCACCGGCAGGCCGTTCCTCTGGGTGGTGCGACCGGACTTCACGACCGGCGGCGGCCTGAGCAAGGCGTGGTTCGACGAGTTCCAGGGCCGCGTCGCCGGCAGGGGCGTGGTGGTCAGCTGGTGCCCCCAGCAGAAGGTCCTGGGGCACCGTGCGGTGGCATGCTTCGTGTCGCACTGCGGCTGGAACTCGACGATGGAAGGGGTGAGGAACGGCGTGCGCTTCCTGTGCTGGCCATACTTTGTCGACCAGTTCGCGAACCGGAGCTACGTCTGCGACATCTGGAGGACCGGCTTGGCGGTGTCGCCCGGCGAAGATGGCGTCGTAACCAAGGAGGAGGTGAGCAGCAAGGTGGATCAAGTTGTCGGTGACGAGGGGATCGCAGACAGGGCACGGCTGCTGAAGGATGCTGCTTGCAGGTGCGTCAGTGAAGACGGCTCCTCGCATGAAAATTTCAATAGGTTCGTCGATCTCCTTCGCGAGTGATCTGCATTTCATTGCGTTGTGGACTGAAGTGAAAGAACAAAGGAACACGTGAACTGGTGGACGCAGAAAATTTGCCCAAAACTAGAGTGGTCATGCTAGTTTTGAATCAACAGTAATCACGTTTTGTGAAATAGAGGCGACTGGTGCCACACAACTGCTGCCCCGGAAGATTGTGAATTGTGATGTACTACCAGTCTACCAGTCACCTCTGTAGCCTAATTCGCTGACGTTGTATGTAACCTTTGTTTCGGCTGATGATGGGCAATCTTGATTCTTGATGGCCGATAATCAAAATAAAATGGGTTGGATTGGACTATCGAAAACTTGGCCATTGGACCAACAATAAACTGTGGGGCAGTGTCCGTTTAATTTGATTTGTTTAGTACCACACCGCGTGGCTGAGGTTGGAATCGTGCACAGATAACCAGCCCTCGTGATTACTGATTCACCACGAGGCATCCGTGGTAAGCAATTATCAATACTGATTACAAAGCTATTATTTGAAGTAGCACACTATATGATGTGCTTAGCTTTTTTTTTCTTCGCGAGCTCACACACATATATAATTGTTTTGTGGGATGGACCTGATTTTCATAGGTGTTGCTCGACGTATATGGTCCACAAAATCCTAATTCGACGCGTTTGCTCTAGCTCACTTGAGTTGCGTGCGAGCAGATGTTGAGAGACGATTGGTAGGATCTGTATCATTATCATTATCTGACCGAGTGGTTGGGTTAGAGGATGTGGGACCTAATTTGACGCGTGCTCCGGCTCACTTGAGTTGCATGCAAGCAGGTGTCGAGAGGCTATTGGTGGGATATGTATCATTATCTGACGAGAGGTTAGGTTAGAGGATGTCGGACCTAATTTGACGCGTGGCGATTGGTGGGATCTGTATCATTATCTGCCGAGACGTTGGATTAGAGGATGTCTGACCTAATTTGATGCGTGCTCTAGCTCACTTGAGTTGCATGCGAGCAAGTGTCGAGAGGCGATTGGTGGGATCTGTATATCATTATCCAATGAGAGGTTAGGGAATGGCGAACGAGATGAGAGGTTTGAAGTGGGTTGGGCGCGCTTGCCACTCACATGTTTTTTTTGGGGGGGGGGGGGGGTTGGGCTAGGAACCAATGCACAATGGCTCTAGAGGCCAGCCCAACGGTGGTGGTGGTTTGAGGGCTGCGAGTGTCTTCACCAACTCAATGCAATACAGTATGTATGTCGGGCCCCTAATTTAGGGTCCGCTGTGCATCATATATCAGTCCCTGGATCAGTAGCTAATACGCACAATTCGAACAAGATTGATATCAAAAACCATACTTTTATTGATAATGGGGAAACACATTACAAAGTTCATATTACATAACTTGGGCCATTGGCCTGATAATATACATCAGAGTTCTAAGACAGCGGTCCTATAACAACGTGGCTCCATTCCTACAGGCAACTTGGAGTGCGGACGTAACCCTTATTCCTAAGCTCAATCCAACATCTTTATCCTAGTGGACCTTGAGCAGCTTCTTTGCGTAATCATATAGCTCTGTTCTCATACGTACTCCTGTCATCTCATCCTGGCGTAGCCTAGATAACTTCATCCTCGTATGTACTCCTGCAGCTTGGCTCCTAAAAACATAGAATGAAGAGGATTGAGTACATAAAGTACTCAGCAAGTCCTAACTTTGGGTGGAGAGGTGAGGCGAACGGCGGAGGCTGTATGTGGGAGTAGTCTTATAGTGAAATTTTATATGGTAGCAGTAGAGTTATATAAAATAGAGGTTTGGGCCCTGGGAGAGCATTAAACCTTCTCGCCAGTTCCCGAAGTTTATAAGTTGTAACTTACCATCACCAATAACTTGCAACTTACCAGATTATCACAGTTTCTTTACATAAAAGAGTCTAATCATTTGAGACCTCATCCCAGCGGTTGTCCATTCCAAGGACGTGGCTATTCGAATAGATTCAGAAAACTCTGCAGAGGTTGTACAAATTTCCCCACATGATAGGCACAGTCCAACACCATCGCGACTGGCTGCAACTGGCCTAACGAGACCTCGTACCCGGATGGTGCTACCTTAGATTTCCATATAATTCCACCACGGACTACTCAGGGACCGGAACCCACAAGCATCAGGATGATCACACAGCATCCTAGAATATCGAGTGGTTGGATGATCACACAGCATCCGGTGGATGATCACATAGCATCCAGATTAAATAATAAAAGGGTGCTCGCACACGGCACAACAATAAATTTTTACATGGAAGACCACAAAGCAACCATGCCGATCAGACCACGGTAGATCACACAGCAGCCGTGTCCTCTCCTGTTAGTCCGTTGCCACTCTGGCCTCCTAGTGGAAATTATACTTCTATCTAACGGGGTGTGAGATCAAGTCTACCCATATAGACATGTGGCTGTACGAAATTCTGGCTAGGCGAGATGGCAAATGAACCGGTCCTTATATGACCGAAGCGAGTATCTCCCAACAGGAACCCTCACCAGGCGATCCTGCCAAGGTAATCCACACCACGTGAAATACCCCCACTCGCTCCCGTCGAAAATAAGTTCTATTTTACCAGTTCAATTAACATCCATGTTCTTAGGTTATCCATGTCATAAAGCTCATAGCATATGTATCACATTATTCACTATAAATCACGACAATCATCATATATCACAATATTTATTATATATCACAATATTCATCATATGTTATATATGCTCATAACATTGGTTCCCATGATATTATGGATAACATTATTTATGATTAGTTTAATTAAATAATTAGTTATAAAGGGAAGTGGGAGACTTTATGGTGAGAGTGGTGGAATATAGTGGGAGCGGTAGAATATGATAGTGGCGGAGCGGTGGAAAAGGGGGTGGTTTATGAGTGGTAAATTTATGTGGAGGAGAAAAAGTAGCGGAATGGATGTGGCATAATATATGGAGGGAAAGGAGAGGTGGGAGTCAGGACTTGCCTCCAATCGCTGGCGGGTATATCCAAATTCCATGACTTCGCTTCCCGTGCTTCTTGCTCCTGTGTCTTGTGTAGCGGTGCTTTCGGGATCCATCGGGTTCTCTCCACGTCTTCTATCCTACGCTTGTCTAGCGTTGACGGACAAAGGAAAATACCAAGCAAGGCATACATAGCAAGCATAATCAATCAAGAAAGAAAACGGTCCTAGATGGATTGGCTTTTATCTGGTTGATGGGTACTACGGTGGCGAATTGCTACTACGGGTTATTAATTAATTAATGCAACTACGAATTAATATTTAAATAAAGAAAAGCAATCATATCTAGAATTTAAATGGGCACCGAAAATTATAGTAAAGCATTTTAATATATAGGGTTTTATTTTAGAAGATCTATGGTGAATGGATTACGGAGTTCGGAATTAAAACGGTAAAGATATAACTATTAAAGTTTATTGACTAATCGCAAATACAATGAGCATGGAAATTATTTTTTACTATTTTAGCTAATAAAAATGAGTGGAAACTATCTAGATATGATCTAGGGAAGCTCTAGTTAATTTAGAAATTTTCAGGGAATTCTTCAGTAATTAACAAGCTTACCTTTTAATCTACTGTGTACGATTCCCGGGTACGCGTAGCAATTTATAGCAGGCTAACGCGCGGGTCCAGCAGCCTGCAGAGCTGACCGGTCACTGTGCTTGTGCACCAGTGAGCCGATCGGTGGACTTGCTCCACTCCTGCCTTTATTCCATGTAGACCAGGTCTAAATACGTGGAAGGGGAGAGGTGGTCAGATGTGGCGTGCTCCCATTGGTTGAGCAACGTCACAGAGTGGTGCAGCCTAGGCGGTTTTGGATTCCATCCTGAGTACGTCGGTCGTCCTCATCCGGTCGTTGTTTCCATCGGGCAACAACAGAGAGGGAGCGAGAGAAGAAAAGGGGGAGAAAGGGAAGGGAGTCGGAGGGGAGTAGGGCGGCGTGAAGACCGGGAAGCGCCAGCGACGGCTTCGGTGGCCTGTGGCCGTCGTCCTCCGAGAGAGAAGCAGCAAGGGAAGGAAAGAGATAGCATCGGGGAGGAAGAGAGAAGGGAGATGGTGAGCACGAGGACACAGGGCACCCGGCTCGGCGGCGGTGCTGCTCGACGGCGGCGTCCGCGTGGGTCCCGGCATCCGCGTCGGGCTGCGGCAAGAGCAAGGAGAGGGGGAGTGGGCAAGCAGAGGAGGAGCAAGGATGCGCCGGTGAGAGCAGAGCACAGGGCGGCGGCGCGGCTCCGGCGCTGCTGGGCCGTGCGGCGGAGGCGCGGAGTTCGGCTGCAGCGCGGAGGTGTTCCAGCGGCAGTCGGTTGGCAGGGACGAGCGTGGCGGCGGCTTCAGCGGGCAGAGGCCACGGCGACGGCGGGCGCTCGGCTTCGCGGTGGGCGAGCGGCCAGGGCAGCGGCGTTCGGCTCCGTCGCGACGAGGGCAGGGGCGCCATGCCCCTCTGCAGGCCCTTGCCGTGGCATCTCTGAACTCCAAGCTTCATTGGCCTTCCCCTCGCGTGCTCGAGCTCAGCTCCGCTGATGGCGAGATATGCGAGCTCGGCGGCCTTTTATAGGCGGAGTAAGGCGGTTCGGCACATTGCGCCGGTGGACCTCGAGGCGGCAAGGCGACCGGAGCACAGTGAGTTCGTTGACCTCTTGGGAAAGAAGAAAGCGACAGCTGGGAAGGTCGGTCCGCGGAAATATCTCGGCAGACATGCTTCACGTGCTCGCGTTGGCCAGCCGGGTCGCGGTGAGCTGTCGACGGATTCCGCGGGGAGAGGATAAGGATGTCGGAAGCCGGCAATGGAGATGGTCGGTCTCTCGGAAAATATCTCCGCGTCCGTTCCTGAGCCATGGCGGGGAAGACGACGACACACAAGGTCGGTTCGTCGAAATATCTTCGACGTCGTGTTCCACGTGCTTGCCGTGGCAGCGCGGACACGGAGAGTCTCCGCGGAGACGATGCGGTGTCGCTGAGGGGCCGCTGCCCAAGCTGAGCCGAGGGATTTTCAGGCTGGCCCAATCGGCAGGAGGAAGGCGTACACAGTAGTGTTTCCATTTTCATTTTTTTTTAAATAAAATGATAGATGATGTAACAATATATATATACGCCCATACTAAAAGTAACAATGCATGTATATACTTATATGTACGTATGACTTTATTCATTCATAGATAAACAGGAAGGGAGCAAGATATATATGATTATGATGTACGTATTCAACGTCAAGGAATTAACTAGCATATGATTGAGATGAGAAGGATGATAAATTGACCATGTATATGCTGTATATGTATATATATGCATTATAACGTATTACTCCCTCCATCCCAAATTATAAGACGTTTGACTTTTTTGATCTCAAGTTTGACCATTCGTCTTATTCAAAAAATTTGTGCAAACATAGTCAAATTTAAGTCATTCTTGAAGAACTTTTATTAATATACCAAGCCACGATAAAAGAATTGATATTTTGCACAAATTTTTGAATAAGACGAGTGGTCAAACTTGGTGTCAAAAAAGTCAAACGTCTTATAATTTGGGATGGAGGGAGTACTAAATAGAGAATGCAATACTAGTATTCAAAATATATTCTAGTATAACTAAATACTATATATATTCTATTATAATTATCATAGGAGCAAGGATTTCATAAATATGGAGATTAAATGTAAACTAATATTAGGAAGGACAATTAAATCTATCAATGCGATGACTAATATAATTAAGCAGAGAAGGTAACTAAATATTATTTATATTTACGATGCATTATATACTGGTATAAAGAAAGGTTTGGAATGCATGTTATAAGTAAGGAAGTTATTTTGGTGCCACAAATAAATTCCAGAAGACAAACATACACGCAAGCAATCAAGTATTTCAATCAAACGAGCATTCGATCAATCACGCAAACACACAATTCAAACGTTCGATGCCAAATGCATATGGTGAATTTTTAATGCAAGGTTCTAGAGAAAAGTTTTCTAAAACGGTTCCGTTGAAAATAAACTAATCAAGTTTTAATTTGTTATAAAATTCTAAAAATTCAAATTTTTAGTGAAATTTAACATGGTGCAAAACACAGGGTGTTACAATGTAGCAAAAAGGTTAGAGCCGTGCCAAACAGGATCCTGTTATATTATCACAACAGTGTTAAAAAAGTTAGCTAAGAGGGCCTAAAAATTACCACATTGACTGAAAAAAGAGAACCCATTGTTTGATTTTTGTGATGATCTAACACTTTAGATTAACCCAAAGATTCAATGCCTGAATGAACGCATCTAGGACTCAATTTGGTGATTGACGAACACAAGTGTTTGTGGACTAACATGTGTTTTGCAGCAAATAATCACATTGGTAGTCACAAGAATGGCCACAACGTATTGTTCCTGAAGATGTGCAATAAAGTATGTCATAAGGATATGTGTGAAAACTAAGGATTTTATAGGGTGAATGTAACCTTGGTGATCAGAGGCATTTTGTAGTAGAATGTATTAAGGCTTTGTTTTCTTTGCCATATTATTAGGGGGTGTCCAAGGCATGCATCTCGAGAAAGTTCAAATGAGAGCATTTGGTATGCCCAAAAGACTTACTCTCATTCAAGACCACGGTGTAAGCTACCTCATTAGATAGGTTTTAAGTCAAGAATCTCAAAAAAGTTGAATTGGTCGACATCAAACTTAAAACAAGCTCAGAAAATATAATAAATGTGCAAATGGTGTGGGTGATACCCGACCGATCATCTGATGAGGCCTAGTCATTCTACAACTCAGTGCGGCTTTATGGCACTTGGTGGATCATCCGATGAGGCCTAGTCATTGGTTGTAGACAAGTGGCCATCCCACTGACGTGCACCGTACATCCGGTGGTCACTTAGTGACAACTCGTCAGATCGTGTGGTGAAGCATGACTCGACATGGTAACAATTGGCTAGTTTACTAGAGTGCACTGTACAAACCACTAGAGACTTCTTGACTCCCCGATGGATCGTCTGATGGGCTAGGCTTGATTTTTTAATAAGTTGGTCAAGTCTAATGACTAGTAGCCTCTTCATCCTCTATATAAGTGTTGAGTTGTTTCGCACCCACTGTTTCCGTCACTTATATAGTTAGGATTGTAAAGCATTGGAGAGCCATCCAAGCGAAAAAGTGAAAATTGAGAGTTACCCTTTAGTGCTAGCGGTGTTCTTGGTTGGATTTCTTTGAGTTTAAACTAAGGACTTGTTGCTTTGGGTGATTGCCATCACCTAGGTGCTTGGTAGAGTACTTGGCGACCTTTATTGGTGGAGTTCTTGTTGAGGAGTGTCCAACATGTGTCCGGTCATTTCAAGGTTGTTGGGCGATTTCAGGCCTCCTCACCGCGGCCGGCCTCCTCGCCACGACCGCCTCCACCGAGTTGACGAGCCTCCATGACAGATGCTCCAGCAAGCAGGTGACGGGGACGAGATTCGTGTGACGCCGCGTCTGCCGGCAAGTTGCCCGTGCCGCTGCTGCACAGCAAGGCCATGCGCCGCCATCGACCTCCTCGCCGGTATGCCTCCATTCGTCCAAACAAAGCCTACGTCGCAAGAGTATGTTTCAAGTGTTTCATATGTTTAATCTGGATGTTGCAAGTGTTTCATCTTGGTATTGCAAAAGTAGATCGAAAAGTTACACATGTTGCAGTGGCTATACACGTATGTTTCAAGTGTGTGTTCTAAATGTTTCGTCTCGTTTTCCAAACGTATGTTTGCAAGTGTTTCAACTGGATGTTGCATATGTTTTCACACATATGAAGTGTTTTCAGGTGTTTTTTGCAAGTGTTTCATACACATGTTTCGAGTGTTTCAGTTGATTCGCATGTATGTTGCAAGTGTTTCATCTGAATGTTTCAAAAATAGATCTGGTGTTGCAGCTAGTGTTTTATATGCATGTTTCATGTGTTTCATTTACCTTCAGACGTATGTCGCAAGTGTTGTATCCATATATTTCAAAAGTAGATCGGGTGTTGCATCTCTGTCTTCACTTCTCTGCTGCCTCGCTTTCGCGTCGGTGTCTCCTCCTCCTCCCGGCACCGGTTGAGCATTTGCCGCCCTCTCCCTCTTCTGGATGTTGGCGTAGCCACAACAGCTGCTGGCCGCGTGCATGCACGTGAGAAGCAGAGGTGGTGCGAGCAGGGACTCTCCACGTGCAGTGGGCGGTGCGGGCCCTGAGTAGGCGGGCGCGGAATGCAGGTGCGCGGGAGGAGACGAAGTGCAAACACGGGCATCCGCGGGCGTCCGTCCAAATGTCTGGATGCAGTGCCGGCGCTAGCACTGCCATTTTTAGAAAACTTAGATGTCACCGTGCTAGAGGTTTAGAATTTGTATGGATTAAAGTCGTTGCTTAATTTAGAGCCCGGTTGTTGTAGTGCACCGTTCGTGCCACACAAAAGGGGCAGCGACCCGCAGGTGGACCGCGTCCTTGCGCCGTTGCGCGGGCGAGGGCGTCGTCCTGCCGGCGAGCTTTGAGCGACCAGCGACCACGAGGCCCTGTGGTGGTGCAATCTCGCTGCTAATTTTCTTTCTCAGCCGCTAAGCTCAAAGATCTTAACTGCCATTCAGTTGAAAAGGTGCTTATAATTTTAATCAAAATATCATTGTACAGATTTTTCAGAACTTTGAAGCAGAGAATTTTCACGACAGACTTTTATGGTGTTTCATTCTCCTACAGTACTGCGTCCTGCAACGTCACGATTCGTGAACACCAACACTCGCCCCAAAAATTTCAGCTTTAGCTCTCCACTCCTCGCACAAGATTCAAGAACCGCCTGAGATTCTGGCGCGACGACCCGCCATCGCCGACAGCCCGACGGGCGAGGTCCCGCAGCGCGAGCGCCCTCGCCTTCGCCTCATTGTCGCGGAGCAGCTCCTCGATCTTGTCCCGAACGACGTCTCTCCCCACGAGCCCCGTTCCGTGTCCCGCCGCCGCCGGCGCTGGCGGGCAGGGGCGTCCCTGGCCCCGTGCGGACTGTGCGACCGAACAGGGTCCCCAAAAATCATGGGTTCCAAGATTTACTAAGTATACTAATTATATACAGTAGTTTTGGGCTTTGTTTTAATTAGTAAATCAACCACAGCTGTCTTCTTTGGTCCATAAACGTGGCCTGCTGGAGTACAAGAAAGACTTAATGCATTGATGTTAATAGCACTTAAGAGTGGTATGCTGGAGATGATTGATTATGAATATATCATTGAAGATTTCATTTCAAAGAATGTTAAAAGAATATCGCTTTTCAATTGATGGTTATACAACATATATAATCCTTGGTCTACATTGTTGTACTTAGCAATATAAGTAATATATTGATATTTGTCACCATTTTCTTGTTTTGGCACTAGATATTAGGCCTCCACTTATTGTTTCGAACGGGGCCTCATATTTTGCCGGGACGCGCCTGCTGGCGGCAATGGCACCTTCAGCCCCGTCCCCCACACGTCGCAGATGCAGCTCTGGTTCAGGAACTGGTCGGTGAAGTAGGGCCAGCACAGGAGCGGCACGCCGCTCCGCACCGCCTCCATCGTCGAGTTCCAGCCGCAGTGTGTGAGGAAGCAGGCGACCGCGGGGTGCGCCAGCACGCTCTGCTGCAGGCACCAGCTCACCACGCGCCCGCGCGGCGCGGCGCGGCGGCGGAGCTGCTCAAGGAGCTGCTCGCCCGACGACCCCGGCCTGACCACCCACAGGAACGGCCGGGAGGTCAGCAGCAGCCCCTCGGCCAGCTCGACTAGCTGCGCGGCGTCGTAGGCGGCGAGGCTGCCGAACGCGACGTACACGACAGAGCCGGCCGGCTGCGCGTCCAGCCACGCGGCGCAGGAGGCGTCCTCGGCCCAGAAGCTACCGGCCGGCTTGTCGGAGGAGACCGAGAGCGGGCCCACGGGGAGGACGCCGGGGAAGAGCGCCAAGGCCCTGGGCTCGAGCTCCTGAACGGAGTTGCACACGATGGTCTCGGCGAGGTGCGTGGCCGCGTTGTTCCGGAGGATCAGCTGGAAGATGATTGGCTGGCCCTTGGCGTCGCCGGCACGGTTCCACGAGAACTCCGACGTGTCGATGGCCGGCATCGCCGGAGCCAGCAGGAACGTGCCGCGCCGCTTGGGCCAGCCTCTCTCGTCGAGAACGCCGTCGCGTATCATCTCAGGAATTTTGATCCTCGTCGCGAACATCGCCGCCGACGACGGGCAGAACCCTGCGGTCCGGAGGCCGTGCTTCTTCGCCACGGGGAAGGCCCACGCCATGTTCACGTCGGCGATCAACCAGCTCACCTTCTCGCGCTCTCGCTCATCGGCGGCGTTGATGCTGGCAATGAGCTTCTCCAGCTCGCCGGGCATGACCTTCGAGAACGAGTCGGTGAGACGGGCGAGATCCTTCCGGTCTTCACCGCAGCCCAGGCCGTCCGGTATGGACGCCATGTCGACCCCGCCGAGTTCGCTGTCCCCGGTCGCCAAGGCACCGAGAATGAGACCGTGGTTTAGCTCGGTGTTCACGAAGGTGACCTTGACGCCGTGCTCGACGAGGCAGTGGGAGAGCTCCATCAGCATGAAAACGGAGATCCGAAGATCTCGAGCTATGTGACATGCGCTGGATAACATGGAAAAGGACAACATTACAAAAACAAAACTTTATTTAACTGATCCTGACACAAGCGGTCTAGTACTTCCCAACGGTTCCATGAAAGGGGCAATCATCCCACCGAAAGCGAAAGAAAAATTCGGTACGGAAGGGGCAATCATCCATCTATTGCATGAGACTATATAAAAACGTAAAATGAGTAGTTTGAAAAAAAAACTCATATGTAAATGATGCATGGACACACGTCTCACTACCTCTCTCAATTTCAAATTATAAGATATTTTACTTTTCTTGATATATGTATATAGGGAGAGTCTGTAGCTACAGTAGCCAAGCCAACCGACCGCACCTGCTGCCGATCCGATCCAACCAGGCCAGCCTCTAGGCGTTTACTGCTTTCCTGTTCGGGCCACCAAGCCGGGCGGAGCTAATTATGGCAAGCAAGCCAGCTGATGCATGCGGGGATGTGAGCCGTTTACTGATTTGGCTAACAAGCCGGCCGGAGCTAATTACGGCAAACAAGCCAGCTGATGCATGCGAGGATGTGAGCCGCACATGCAGCAATGCGTTAATTAGTGACGTCATGACCCAGCATCAACGCACAGGTAATTGCAGTAAATATATAATCACGCCGGAATTTTGGAGTAACGTTACGAGAATATACATGAAGCAGGTTTACTTTTTTTTTATGTTGCGAACATGAAGCAGGTTTACTAGTGTAAACTTGCATGGTGTTATGAGAATAATAAAAGGGAATAAGAGAATAATAAAAGGAAGTTACGAGAATAGAATTGACCGTGTACGCTTAGATTGTAGTTACTATAATAATAAGACGAATTTACTAAAATAGTACAGGATTTCAGTGGCTTGAGATGGTAACTAGGATAGGCTTACTATAATTTAGCATCATGTTGTTCCGAGAAACTATTGACTATAATGACAAAAATTATCATCAAATAGTTACGAGAAAATCAAGCTTGGTAATGAAGTTGGGGCCTGGAGTTACAACAATTAGGCTGCAAAGCCATTTTCCAAGAATTGGTTATGATAATATACAATGATGATCAAGTTACTATAAATTCGCAATGACAATTTACTAGATTATCTAGCAAAATACAACATGTCATTCCCACACATTGTGAAACTACATGTGCCGTAGCTTTTCTTACACATTCTATCTCGCACTACTCCAACACATGCAACCTGGTGCACTGACTAGTGATCAAACTGGTATCAATCGGTCATGCCTGTTTGATGCTCAGTAAAGTAAGCAGCTGCTGCCGGGAAGCCTAATTGCTTGAAATCATTAAAAAATACGAGCAATCTTAAATAATATGATGCTTAAGGTGTCACAATTTATCTGTTTTGACTTACGTGAACAAAAAATTATGTTAAGACAACACAAAAAGGAGCCTAGGCATAATCATAAGTTCATAACAGGGACAAGATCAATCGACAATGCCAAAGGCTGCCCTCTAAACTAAAAACATGGTAATTTACCCTGAAGTAACATCACCTGAAATCGTGCATCTTAAACAGTAGCAGTAGTAAACAATATGATCATTTAGCAAGCAAGAAAATCTAGAACTGTTCAATCTAAACAATCTTGCTGGAAAGAGCAAGTGATATGTATGGTTGAATTTAATATATGGCAGCTAAAGATTGAATATACTTAGGATGCAGATTTACGATAATCCCATGACGATGGTAAAAAAATGATCAGGTAAAAAGAGTTTGCCAATAATATATCATGGCAATACTAAATCCTACATATATGCCATCCATGCAAGTGATTCAACCAATAATATATCATGGCAATACTAAATCCTACATATATGCCATCCATGCAAGTGATTCAACCAATAATATGGGACGAACACAATATTGAAAATGATATTTGCTTCACTTGCACATTCCATTTGGCACTGCAACACAACCAGTCTTTTTCAGGACCTCGCAGCACAAGCAAATAGTTTTGTCCAACACCATCAGTACCTCGCTCGCCATAGCTCCATCCTCCAATAGAATGATAGTGTCGTGAAGGGTAAGTAATAGAAAAAATCAAGTTGAGAAAGTAATTACTTACCAACAAAATTTGGGAATTAGCCAATGAAAAATATAGTTTAATACTCATGGATAAATTAAGTTGGCCATGAACACGGTAAGTGAGAATGGGAATTACCATAATGGCGTTGTTAGAAGAGTCAAGAGCATATTGGGCCTTAGCCTGTTAGGGTTAAGTACTGCTTGTTCAGGGGTCAAGTAACTTGGGAGTAAGTAAACCTACCGGAGTTGGGGAAGATAAGCGGAGAGCTCGCCAAAACCTTAGAAAAGCAGATCTAGGAGGAGGAGGAGGAGAGAGGAGAGAGGAGGAGGCCTACCTGGTGCAGATCCGTCGCCGGATCCGCCATGGCCACGCGTAGGGAGGCGGTGGGCGCGGGCGCGGGAGGTGCTCGTCGGTGAGGTTGTCGCACGCGCGCGCGAGAGAGAGGGAGAGAGAGAGAGGGAGGGAGGAAGAGGTGTGCGGGTGGGCGCCGTGCGGGCAAGGTGTGCGGGCGGAAGCCACAAATGACGCGCGTTTAGTTTTTAGCATTTATGTTATTATATATGAATTTTGCTATTTGTCTAACTGATTTTTAGTGTGGAAATCTGTCAAATTATAGGCCATTGATTGTGCTTTTAGATTTGTGCGACTTATTGGGTTCGTACTACTCTAACGGGTCCGTACATGCACATGTGAAACTGGTATCCATTTTGTTTTGAGTCGAGAGCTGCTCTTCTTCCTCGCTTGTGTTGGCTCTTCCCATCCTCATTTGGTTGCGGGGCGGCGATGGGCGTCGACCTCCGCCTCGCTTGCGAGCGGACCGGGTGCAGTCTGGTCACTGGCTGCCGGATGCCGGATTCCACACCCCTTCAACCTCCCACCTCCCTGCCCTCAGTCAGCCCACACGGGGGCACGCGGCGTTGGTTGTCATGGTTGCCGTCGGGCGCCGGCTGCTCGAACCGCTCTTCGCCGACTGGCTCTCGGATTACGAGGTTTTTTTTTGTTTCATCTCATGTTTATTAGTTGTTCGCTGTTCAATTTGGCTTCTATTGTCCCTGATCCAAGTTTTGTTGTCTTTGTTTTCAGATCCAGATCCCCCAGATGCTAGTCAAAATGCTAATTCATGAATTGCTGGTGGTGTATGAGCTCGTCGGCCTCCTACTCCTGCGAGCCTGCTGTGTGTTTATACTCCCCCGCGCGACCTCAGCACCTTTTCTACACTGTACGTCTTGCGCGTCTACAGCCCCTCTGTGTGTGTTTTTGTGTGTGTGTTTAATTTTACTTGAGATGAGAATGAGATTATTCAGCAATCAGCAACCAGTTATGTGAAGATTAATTCATTGTTGCATATGCAACAGACTAGCAATTGTACCGGTTAGTATGGAACTGGCTTGTTCTAATTGGGCAAATGAGATGCAACCCAGCTTGCTTAGTTGAAGCTGCTATGCCATCCTTGTCTTCATCTGCTAGGTGCTTTACTAGTTTGTTGCTTGGATTGTGCGTGCACGTGCATATGAATGGTGGTAAATTGCCAATGCTTGGTCTGGTAAGAAGGACCCGAGGGGCATTCACGTTGATGACATCTCTGAACTGAACTACCGATTGCTCCTGCATGTGTTTCTGAAACTATTTCTGCACTCCACTACATGTCTATTTCTCATTGTGATGATATGAGGTTGCATATAAAACAGGATATCGTTTTTGTAGATGCTTTTGGTCAGGAAACTTTCATTGCAGTTATCATTTTCGGGGGTCGTATGCTTTGGGACTTGGTGCGTTTAAAAGGCTGTCGAAACAACATTGATAGCGCTCGTGGTGCTCCGTCACTTGTTAGTAGTTGTATGCATGTTGTCGTTTATAAGTAGTGGTTGCATTGTTTCGGGCCCGGTCTTCCTCATAAACTGGGTAGATTCTCCTCTTCTTATTAATATATACCGTGACATTGTGTCAAAATTTTGAGTTATACTGTTTGGATTGGAGGCCATTTATATTGAGAGATGATAGTGGGATGAAGTTTGCCATAACATTGTCCGAAAGATTTTCAATTTTACTATTTGGATTAGAATCTTTGGTAGAAAGTTTTATGAGTTATCATCTCAGATAGCATTTTTTTAGTGATTTTGGAACATACATTATTTATAACAATATTGTAACACATTTTTTATAAATTTCTATTTATATGTTGATGAAATTCTATATGTGAATGTTGCATGTGTCTGCTGGAAAAAAAATCATGAGTGAGTGCTCATATTCTGATTTGTGTATGGCCGCAGGTGTATGACTGAGATGCCTTGTACCTGTGTTTTTAATCCCTGTTTTCGTGTGGCTGCCGACGTGTGGCTGAAATTTTGAACTGAATTAATTTTTGTAGATCTGCATAGCTGGTATGCACAAAAGTAGAAACATCAGGTCCATCTTATTTTCTTACTTGGTTTCGTGAGTTAATGTTTTTTCTGGAAATGCTTTCTTCGGAAGATGGATTCCTTTGTGTGCTATATTTCATAGCTTGATTTGTTGTTTGTCTTCAATTTTCTCTCCCTATAGATGTGATCTATTCTTGCAGTATCTTGTTTGTTGCTTACTAATTTGCTTAAATGGTTGCTATCTGTGCTATGTACATGTGGTTTTAATCTCTTTTTTCGTGTGGCTGTCGGTGTGTTGCTGAAATTGTGAATTCAATTTATTTGTCTTTAGAGATCTGCATAGCTGGTTTGCACATTAGTAGAAAACACCGGGTCCTAGAAAATACACAAGTATTTTTTTTGCGTCATTCCATCTTATATTTTTGTCTTGGTTCGGTGAGTTAATTTTTTCTGGAAATGCTTTGTATGCTGCTTCAGTTGCGGTTGTTGCTTGCTTGAATAATACGGTTGTGGCTCCAATGTCATTTCTTTATTTTTTTGGCTGTTTTTTTTTACTTTTTCAGGGACCAGAAGAGTAAGGAGGATGTGTATTGTTAGTTTTTATGGGCCTTTTTTTAATATTCTATTTTCTGGTTGTGTTCTTTTTTGGGGGGGCCTTTTTGCTGATGTTGGGTTTTTTGTTTTAGTAGATCTGCATTTCTGCTGTTTGAGCTGCTGCCATCTGACTGTGTCTGTGTGTGGGTGCATGTGTGTCTTTGTGTGTGCCTGTCTCTCTCTCCCTCTGTTTGTGTGTGTGTCTGTCTGTGTTGGTTTTTTTGTGGGTGTGTTTTCTTTTTCTTTTGGTATTAGCTGTTTTTCTATCTCTCTTTGTGTCTGTTTTTCTCTCTCTCTGTGTCTATGTCTTTCTCTGTACTAGTTGATTTGGTTGAGTTGTATTTGTCAGTGGTTATAAGTAGTTCATTAGTTTTTTTCGTGTGTTTGTGTGTATATCTTCCCTCTCTCTCTCCCTCTATTTGTGTGTGTGTCTTTGTGTGTTGGTTTTTGTGTGTATTTTTCCTTTTTTTACTTTTTTTATTTTCCTTTTTTCCTTTTTCTTTTGCCATTAGTTGTATTTTTCAGAGTTGAGTTACTGAGTGTGTGTGCGTGTGGGTTGTTTGTGTGTGTGGTTGCCTTTTTTTGTGGCGCTGCTGCTGTGTGTCTCTCTGTCTGTGTGTGTGTCTTGTTCAGTTATAGTTGTGGTGTGTGTGTGTGACTGAGTGTTTTTTTCTTTTTCTTTTGCTATTAACTCTATTTTCCTTAGTTGTGATTGTCTATTTATTTGTTTTTTCTTTTGTTCTTTTTTTAGAGTTTTGATTTGTCTATTTTAGTTGAGCTGAGTGTATATCTAGCTGCTATCTCTCTGTGTATTTTGTCCTTTGCCTTTTTTTGTCCTTTGCCTTTTGAATTTGTCTCTGTGTGTGTCTCGGTGTGTGTTTCTGTGTTTGTGGGTGGGTGGGTGCATGTGTTTTGGGGGCTGATGTTTATATTGTCTATGTATCTCTCTGTGTGTTTCTGTGTTTATGTCTTCGTCTGATTGATTTATGCTTTGTTGAAATGCAGATGGATGGTATCTCCCAGCTGGCCCAGCCAAGATTCAGGTGGGAGTTTTTTCTCTGCTACCATGCCTCCTGAGGCCCTTGAGATTACCCGCAAGTTCATGAATAAGCCACCGAGAATCACATTTTATTACCTTCTGCATGAGGATGGGGTAAAATGACTTTATGTCTTATCTATCATTTTTTTAAATAAATCATTGTTTTTAGACAATTTTGTTTCTTCATGCTATTGCTAAGAAGCTGGCTGAGTTTACAATCACAAAGGGTGCCACCACCATCATCGGTGGTGATAATTTTGTTGCTGCTGTTGAGAAGGCTGGGCTTGCTAATAAGATGAGCCATATTTTTTCTACCAGGTGTCCTTTGCCTCGATGATGCCTAAGGTACTTGGTTCCGCCAGCTCGCGTCCCATTTTTGTTTTGGATCTATGTGTGTGTGCGAGCGGATGTGTGTCATTTACAAACTGCATCGTACGTCTAATGTCAGGTTGCTAAGTAGTTTTCATTTCCCACATCTTTTCTTTTGCATTACCAGTTTGTATGATATTTTTTGCCACCTTGCTGTATGTTTTTTCTTGCTATATTTGATTAATTTTCTAATTTATCTTCCCTGTTTACCATAGAGTTAGGAATTGTACTCAAAGGTTGTATGTGATGAGGGATTGGTGATTTCTTGCTGTCCTGGTGTTATTGCTTGTTTTTTTGTCATCCAAATCTGAATGAGTGCTGGAAATGGAGATCTGGGATCCAGAAAGTTCTTGCTTTGTTCCCTCTGAAAACATCCTCCTAGCGATCACCGCTATGTTACTTATGCTCGAGTTGTTGCCCTTTTAAGAACTGAAGTCAAATTTCACTATGAAGTCTGAACTTATGCTATAGTTGTTGCCTTTAAGAACTGAAGCTCCAAAAAATACTTAGTGGGATTCTGTAAATTTTTTGAGGATTTTCATGTTGTGTGCACTTAGTCAGCTACTCAGCATGCCTAGTTGTAGTCGTAATCTGTACAAGAGAAAATAAATCATGCAGTTGGCGCTGTTGTTTAGTATTTCACCTTTTTCCTCTGACTATTAACATTCAGAACTAAAAATTGTGGAAATCTTAACCCATTTAAATTCTTATTGCAGGTTTCTGACTCCAAGACTTCTGCCCAAAAAAATGTTGCATATTGAGCTAGAAGAAACATGAATTCGTATTTCTTGGGTTTCATTCTCCCTTTTGTGGCATCTCTGTTGCTCACCATTTTCTTGGGTTTCTTTCCCCCTTTTTTTTCTCTAGAGAGGCACACAGATCCATTCAGTAAGTAACTATTGCTTCGTAAAGTAGACTGTAGTATATCTATACCTGCACCGTAATGAAAAACTGTCACAGTGGGTATAAAATCTCAACTAATTTGCAAATTTTTAAGATTTCCTTACGGAAATGGTACAGATTGATGGAGATTTATAGTATAATACATTGACTTGATCTGACATTGATGCTCTTTCTATAGACCTATAGTTAATGTGCAACTCGGATTCTTTGACGTTCGTCTTATTAATGTGTTTAATGCTCTGATTAGGATTTCTCCTACAGGCCAGGGGACTGGCTAGTCTTTGGTTCTGAAACAAAAGGATTGCCTCAGCAAGCCCTTGATGACTGCTGTAGAGAAGGCCTAGGCGGTGGAACCCTCCGAATTCCCATGGTGAAAACCTACGTCTGGTGTCTGAATCTCTCCTTCAGTGTTGGAATCGCATTGTATGAAGCAGCTAGACAGCTGAACTACGAACAGCTTCAGTACCAGCCTAAGCTCCCAGAGGAAGCACGGGGGCTATTCCCAGCAGAGGACATTTATGCATGAAAACTTGTGCCTGAGAACAATTCATTCATATAGAAACGGATTTTTTGTGCTAATTGTAACGAGTTCTGGATCTTTTGTTGCTCATTACCCGTGTTCTGAAAATCTGACAGTTTTTTGAGTTGAAATCTGTCAATTTTTCAATGCTGATGTGTCAGCTGCCCATTTGTCAAAAATTTGACAGATTTGAGGTTGTTAAATCTGTCGACAGATGTCTAGAGAGACCCATTATATATATCCTGTTGTTGTAACACGTAAGGATGTTTGCTATCATACATAAAGCTTTATTAGTCTTGTTCTTTCCTAGCAAAAGGGGATTAGTAACTCAGTGTGGCCGCCTCTATGGAGCTCCGCCGGTGCAAACCTGCTCTCTTTTTTTTTCCCCCATGAGAAAAAAAAGCTAGCACCGTCATTCTTTCGGTTTCAGGAGGTCCACGAACTTCTTGAAGTTGTCATGCGACGACCCACCCTCGGCGATGGACCTGCACGCCGCGCCCCTGAGCGCGCTCACCCTCTCCCTGATCCCGTCGTCTCCGAGGACTCGCTCCAGTTTGCAGCTCAGCTCCTCCTTGGCCACGACGCCGTCCGGCCCCGGTGCCACCGCCAAGCCGGTCCTCCACACGTTGCAGATGTAGCTCTCGTTCTGAAACTGGTCGGTGAATTAGGGCCAGCACAGGAACGGCACCGCTGTCAGCATAAATCACGTCATGTATGTGCATGGCGTGTGTGATGACGCTAGTTAGTCAGTGATGGGTTGTGCATGTGTTGCACGTCACTAGGCTAATTAGCTATTCTTAGAAGTTGCATCTGTTGCATCTTGTAGTGGTGGATTAGGAACTGCTTGCATGCATAAGTAGTGGAGGACGTTGGCCGGAACGGAAGGCGATGACTAGGTGTGTAAGAGTGAGTGGCTCATGTACCCACTAGAGTTCGTGGATGGGTGTGTGCGCAGGAAGACCCGGCCAAGCAGTTGCTGCTCATGCATGTAAGCCAGGCTTCTTATAGCCGTGTGTATGTGTTGTGTGAGTTGAGCCGAGAGAAGCAGAGAGAGTGCCGGTGTTGTGTCGCCGCTGCGGCGTTCGTCACCTCGGCAGGCGTGGGTCGCCCGGCGAGTCTCCTCTCGTGTTCCAAGTGTGTCCCGAGTTGTATTATCATTAATAATAGCCAAGATACAGGCGTTCGTTGCCGCGGCGTTCGTCGCCGGAATTTTCTTGTCTATTGTTTATGTTACTATGATCGTTCGTCGATCCTCGGTTCCAACAATTGGTATCTAGAGCCTAGGTTAGGGAGAGGAGAGCCAGCTGAAGATGTCAACGTCGGCACCACGTATGGTCGTGGTGAAGCGTGTCATTGGCGGCATGACAGAGATCCCAAAGCCTCATCGTGCGATTCGTTCGTGCTGATGGCGGCCCACACGAGGTGACGATCAACGGCGGTGGGGCGCTCAAGCTCCGGACCGTGTGTCGGTCTATGGAGGCGTGGAGCACGGCGTGTGTCGCCGGTCGAAAAAACGCGTGTGTCGCTGAGAAGAAGACTGCAATGTTTGTGCGGAGATGTGGCATGCAGATGTGGCCATGTCAGGTCGGGAGGCCGTAGTGGCGGCCGTGGCGATGAAGACGATGGCAGCTGCAGAAATTCCGGCAACAACAAGTCAAGATTAGGGGGAGGCGTTGCTTGGCGCCGCCACCGATGTACCGATGCTCCTGTGTGGCAGGGTGTACGGTGATGTCATGGTTTAGGGGGAGATTGTTAGCATAAACCACGTCATGTATGTGCATGGCGTGTGTGATGACGCTAGTTAGTCAGTGATGGGTTGTGTATGTGTTGCACGTTACTAGGCTAATTAGCTATTCTTAGAAGTTGCATCTGTTGCATCTTGTAGTGGTGGATTAGGAACTGCTTGCATGCATAAGTAGTGGAGGACGTTGGCCGGAACGGAAGGCGATGACTAGGTGTGCAAGAGTGAGTGGCTCATGTACCCACTAGAGTTCGTGGATGGGTGTGTGCGTAGGAAGACTCGGCCAAGCAGTTGCTGCTCATGCATGTAAGCCAGGCTTCTTATAGCCGTGTGTATGTGTTGTGTGAGTTGAGCCGAGAGAAGCAGAGAGAGTGCCGGTGTTGTGTCGCCGCTGCGGCGTTCGTCGCCCCGGCAGGCGTGGGTCGCCCGGCGAGTCTCCTCTCGTGTTCCAAGTGTGTCCCGAGTTATATTATCATTAATAATAGCCAAGATACATGCATTCGTTGCCGCGGCGTTCGTCGCCGGAATTTTCTTGTCTATTGTTTATGTTACTATGATCGTTCGTCGATCCTCGGTTCCAACAACCGCGTTCCGCACCCCCTCCAGCGTCGAGTTCCACCCGCAGTGCGACACGAAGCACGCCACCGCACGGTGAGCCAGCACCTGTCCAATGGAAGGAAGCACACCGCACGGTGTCGATATGCAGTGCAGGACGACGCTGCAAGTATGGAGTGGAACATACAGTATGTACCTGCTGCTGGGGGCACCAGCTCACGATTATACCCCTGCCGCCGACACGGTCTCGGAACTCGTCGAGCCACGCTTTGCTCAGGCCAGTGGCGAAGTCGGGCCGCACCACCCACAGGAATGGCCGGCCAGTGAGCTCCAGCCCCAGCGCAAGCTCCTCGAACTGGCGCGCGTTGAACACGGTGAAGCTGCCGAACGCGACGTACACGACGGAGCGGTCAGCCTGCGCGTGGAGCCACTCAAGGCACCCGGTGTCCTCCGGCAAGAACTGCCCCACCGGCTTCTGGAACTGACGGTCGGCGAGCAGGGGGCCGATGGGTATGGCGTCGGGGTACAGCTTGAACGCGCTGGGTTCCGCGTCGCGGAACGAGTTGCACACGATGACCTCGGCGAGGTCTTTGGCCTCGTTGTTCCGGATGATGAGCTGGAATATGGCCGGTTGGCCCTCCGGCGCGCCGGCGTTGTTCCACGGTAGCTGCGACGTGTGGAGCGGTGGCATCCCCGGCGCGAACTGGAACGTCTCCTGCCGTTTTGGCCAGCCTGCACTTGTTCGAGAATCACCAACCAGAACGCAGGCCATCAGGCAAGACATTTCACAGTTCTAAAAATATGATGTCAAAATTGGCCCTCTCAGAGAATATACTCGTCTTGCGCTGACAATTCTACCGATGCGCATGACATGATAGCAAAAGTAGGAGTGGCGGTAGAGGTATAGTATATACTTAGCAGTGCTGACAAATGAGCAACTACTCCTACAACTACAAAGGTAGTAGTAGTATCTCAGTTGCACACCTTTCTCGTCGATGAGGCCGTCCTGTATCATCTGAGGAATCCTCAACGTTGTGTCGAGGAAGGCAGCCGACCCGGGCCAGAAGCCGGCGGTCCTGATGCCGAGCTTCTTGGCGACCTCGAACGCCCACCCCATGGCCTCGTCGGCGATGAGCCAACTGATCTTTGTGCCCCCGGACGCCTCAGTCCTACCCACAAGCTCCTCCAGGTAGCCCGGCATGTGCCTCGACATCCCGCCGACGAGCTTGCCGAGGTCCTTGCGGTCGTCGCCGTCGGCCAGCCCGTCCGGGACGGCCACCAGGTGGATGCCGTCGAGCGACCGGCCAGTGCCGTCAGCCGGCATCGCGTCTAGCACGAGCGCGTGGTTGAGCTCGGTATTGACGAAGGTGACCTCGATGCCATTCTCGACCAGCCGGTGGGAGAGCTGCATCAGAGGGATGACGTGGCCCTGGGCAGGGAACGGCAGGGCCAGGACGTGAGGCGCCGCCATGGCAGGAGCTGGGAACTCGGAAGCAAAACCAAGACGTGGGTCGGCGTCTGAAACCTTGTGCTTGTGGTGATAATGCCATAATGGCGCGCGTCTCTCGGTTGTGACACGAGCGCCACCGAGCTGAATGGATATGGGGTCACATGGAGGATTGGCCGCCGCTGCCTAGCTAGAGCCAGAGATAATTTTATTTTTTGAACGAACTTAGAAACAGAGCATTCAATCACATATTCCTTTTAAAAAAGAGGAGTACACGGGACTGAATTCTCTACCTCTATGACCTCTGTATGTCGTATATACCCATTCACACGCAACCAAGTCCCAACAAAATTTAGGCGATGCGCGTTTTAGCATTTTATTACACATTGCAGTTTGGGCAACTTTGGTATTTCTTCTGTTTGTTGGGCAATCTGGAAAACACGCAACAAAACTTGTTTGAGAACAAGTTAATAAAAAATCCAGTCAAAATCATCTGTCATGTTTGTGTCCTCATGTGATCGATGTTGGCATTACATTCAGACTTAGAACCTATGACCAAAGTAAATTTGGGCAATACACTCAGACTTGCTAGCCACATCATACAACCAAAATTCACATGACAAAATTGTGAATACCAAATATTTGACTCGTCCAAATCAATAACAAGGTTCACAACATTATTACCAACATCAAACAAAAAGATAAGAGGAGAGAACCTCCACATTCATAACCTTTCCCAATAGAAGTCTCAAGTTTAGACAAAACACATCTATTGGATTCAAAGACTAATTGAAAACCATATCTACACAATAGAGAGCCCCTAACTATATATATTATTTTTGATAGAAGGGACTTGTTGCATGGTTTTTCCTAAAGTAAGCTTTAAAATGACTGTACCAACATCAAGAGCATGCGGATGAGATCTATTTCGCATAAGTAAGGCTCCAGTCCTGTTGAACAGGGCAAGGTCTAACATTGGGGGTGGTGGGGAAGGCCCCCCAACCCCTCCTATAAGTCCCTGCCATGAAAACATTGCTAGAAGGGCTTGAAATGTCGAGAGGTTAAGCGACGCAGAAACTTATGACCTTGGGTTATCGTACATGTGGGAACCGATTCATTTTCTTAGTTGGGCCGGTCCACTAGGCCACTAAGGAACTCCTCCCTGCCTTCTCTTTTTTTGCCGTTTGTATGTGATGCATGCCTACCCCTCCGGTGGTACGACATTCTGCCTCTCATACCGCCTCAATTTTCCTCGACTTGCACCTCCGACGGTTAGGCTTGTCATCTCTTATAGGTTCTGTCAAATACATTTGGCTTAAGCGCAGCAGCAAAGCCAGGCCGGTTACTGAAAAATGACTATCATGTTTTTGGATCGTTAGACATTTAGGTAAATTTAGACATATTTTAATCCAGAAAATTAGCAAAAAGTTAGTGACAAGCATGTGGATGTGTGATCTATCCACAAAGACAAACATGTTAAACTTACTAATCAAATGAATAAACAAAGCAATAAAAGTTGCAAGTGTGTACACAGAGGTAGGACCAGTGCCGAAGGTGCCGATGGCGCTACTCCCACTTGTCAACATAGTGGGCTATTTGAGGTATCCGATCACGCTCAATGTAGTGCAGGGAAGGACGAGTGTAGTGTTCTTGCACGCCGTGTATGGGAGCATGAAGGGAAGTAGTCGTTCACCTTCATCGTGTGCTTGATCGCTAGGTATAGGAGTGTGCCATACCCGGGAACACGGAGTGAGCCGTGAGCGAACAGTCGTGCAATTGTGCAAAGATGCACTCTCCAAAAACCGGTTTCCGGTTTCAGAGGCATGTTCTCCCAACGCTTGTGTGTGCAAGAGCTGGGATGAGAAAACAAGAAATGTATACGCGAAACTAGAGGAGAGCGCCTATACTTACATGCGCTGGATCGGAGGGGAAGTTGAAACAAGAGTCAAGAAGTCATCTAGCCCAAGGGCTACTTAATTCAATGAATCAGGTGGGGATCCTCTCCCCTCCGTCGACTTATATATATATATATATATATATATATATATATATATATATATATATATATATATATATATATATATAAAAGAGTCAAGATGTCAAAGCAACAAGGGTTGTCATGATTCGGTTAATGAAAATCGAAGTGTCAAAAACACTTTGATGATTCCATTTACCAATCCTCATTAACATTCCCCAAGTGGCAAAACCTAGCTCGTTCGCGACTCAACTCAACGTATCACTTCTCTGGTCAATTCCCCGTACAGGATTACACATTTCTTGCAACTGGGCCTTAGAATTTATATTATATTTTAACTGAATAAAATTGGCAACCCAATTACAATCCAACTAAACTTTTTTTTTCCAAAACGGTAAAACCGAATTTCATTACTCGAGAGCAACGAAATTACAAGAGTTCGAAAACAGTAACAACCCCACCCCCAAACCGTAACAGACAAGCCGACAACCACGTTGGCATGAACACAGAGGGTTCAACCCAACGGGTGTACCTAACAGACGCACCCCTCCTTGCGCAAGACAAAAACTCCGAAAAACCGTTCAACACAGCCCTCAGACACCAAGTCCCCGAGTAGTCTAGATTATTACATGCCCATTGGCAAAACAAACTGCCAGCGCACAGGCTGTGATCGGTCTTCAAACGGAGCCACCTTTCCCCTTCTGAAGCTCGAAGTATCAAATCACTGCCAGGCGATTATCTCCTCCATCCACGTTCCCATGCTGATGAAAATGAAGCGCCGTGGCTTTGAGGACCTCCGCTCCATGTTCCAGCTGCTCCGAGACTGCGTCCTTCTGCAAACCTGCCCAGTAGGTTAACATGGAGCAAATTAAGCAAATGATCTCAGTGGGAGTTTTGACTCTTTTTCCTTCAAAACAGATGCTGTTTCTTATTTTCCAAATTGACCAGCAAACAGCTGCCAACCCAACAAAGAACACATGTTTTTCACCAGGCAAGTGCCGATAGATCCAAATCCAGTACTGAGAAAAAGAACTCGGTCTTACAGTTGCCCCAAGTATGTATGCCATGATGCTCCAAACATATTTCATCACAGGGCATTCAAACATCAAATGATTGACAGATTCTGTGTCTTGACAGAATGTACACGCAGGACTACCTCTCCATTTTCTCTTGAGCAAATTGTCTTTGGTCAGAATAGAATCTTGCAAAGTCAGCCACATAAAAATTTTTACCTTCAGAGGTATCTTAGCTTTCCAAAGCTGTTTGTTCCCATCCCCTTCATCATTCGTGAACAAGTGTTTATACATTGATTTTACCGAGAAATTACCCGATTTCTCCCATTTCCAGGTTACCCCATCAGCCTTTTCATTAGTCTTATATCTGAAAAGCATATCATGTAACTCGCACAGTTGATTCTGTAATTCTTCTGAGAGCCATCTTCTGAAAAATAATCTCCAACAACGACAACAAATAGTATGCACAGAGCATTTTTGATCAAAACAAATTTCATATAAATTGGGAAACCTATCTTTCAAAGGAAGAGCCCCACACCAAGTATCATGCCAAAAATCAACCCTCTTTCCATTTCCCAGCCTCATTATTCTCCCTTTCACATATAAATGTTTTATTTTGACCAAATCATTCCACACAGGGGAATTAGATGGCTTTTGGGTAATCTGAGAAATCCAATTATTTTTCAAATATTTCCTTTTAACAATTTCTTGCCAAACCCCTTCTTCATGTTCCAACTTCCACCACCATTTGCATAAAAGACTTCTATTCATTTTTTTCAAGTCTTTGATACCCAAACCACCATTCTTTTTTGGCTTTGTAATATTTTCCCATTTCACCAAATGGTATTTCTTTTTCATCCCCCCTCCTTGCCAAAAAAATCTCTTCCTGATTTTATCAATTTTTTCAATAACAGTACCAGGGAGCAGGTACATGGACATGGCGTAAGTTGGCATACTACTTAGACAAGAATTGAGCAAAATGGTCCTTCCACCAATGGACAAGGAACTCCCTTGCCACCCATCCAACCTTTTCATGATTTTTTCATTGAGTGGCAACCAATCTGTCACATGGAGCCTGGAGCCCGAGACAGGGACTCCTAAATATTTTATTGGCCATTTGCCCGTTGAACAGTTGAAAGTATCAGCATATTCCATAGTCTTATTTATATCTTGGCTAATCATGATGACTTCACTTTTGCTAAAATTAATTTTGAGACCAGACATGATTTCATACCAGTACAGCAGGTATTTCAAATTAGTAGCTTGCTCTTTGCTATCCTGGACACATAAGATGGTATCGTCGGCATACTGTAAAATAGCAATTCCGTTTTCCACGTATTCAGATACCAAGCCAGTTATGAGTTTGTTTTTTTGAGCAGTATTCATCATTTTGGCTAGAGTGTCAGCCGCAATATTAAACAGAAAAGGAGACAAATGATCTCCTTGTCTCACCCCTTTCCCAGTAGAGAAATAAGGTCCTTGCGTATTATTCACCTTAACACTAAGGGTTCCAGTAGTCACAATATCTTTTATCCATCTACACCAAAGGTTATGAAAACCCCTCTGCTCCAAACATTTGAACAGAAAATTCCAATTGATTTTGTCATAAGCTTTTTCGAAGTCAAGCTTAAGAATTATACCATCTTTCTTTTTAATTCTGGTATCATGCAAGATTTCATGCAACGACATCACTCCATCCATAATATTTCTGTTTTTGATAAATCCGGATTGGCATTTATTAATGATTTTTCCCATAATTTTTTCCAATCTCAACATAATTGTTTTTGTAAAAATCTTGAACACCACATTAAGCAGACAAATCGGTCTGTATTGTTGAATTCTATTGGCGTCCTTTATTTTTTGTAGTAAAGTAATGACACCATAATTAAAACGGCCAATATCCAGATTGTTTTGATGGAAATCCTTAAACAGGGCCAGGAGGTCCCTGTTAATGATGTTCCAACAACTCTGATAGAATTCAATGGGCAAATGATCAGGTCCAGGAGCAGTATTTTTCTCCATAGAAAAAACTGCAAATTTGATTTCATCAATTTCAAAATCTTTAGTCAACTCCTTATTTTCTTCCTTAGAAATTTTCTCCCTAGGATCCCAGCAGTTTGGATCAACATGAATATTTGAATTGTTCGAAGGGCCAAAGAGATTCTTATAATATTGTGTGGCATGTTCAGAAATCAACTCATCACCTTCTATATTCCCATTCTCCCCTTGAAGGCAGAAAATGGTATTTTTCCTCTTTTTTCCATTAGCAATCCTATGGAAATATGTTGTATTGTTGTCACCTTTTAGTAACCAGTTTGAATTGGATCTTCTATGCTAGTAACTTTCCTCCTCCAGAAATTTCACAAGTTCTTTCTGGATAAACACCTTCCTCTCTAGCAAATTGGTTGGTAAACTATCCTCTTCCTCCAGACTCTCTAATTTCTCTAACTCCTCTCACAAGAGCTTCTTGTATTTTCTATTGTGACCTTTAATACTCTGACCCCAGCCTTTAAGAAATTTTTTGATTCTACTAATTTTAATGCACCATCGTTCAATGTTACTTTTTGCTATTACTTTCTTATTCCAAATCTCACCAATTTTGGGAAAGAACTCAGGATGATTGATCCAAGAATTTTCAAAGCTAAAAGGCTTTGAATTCTTGCTTTGGCTCAACTCTCTGCTATATATGATGGGGTTATGATCAGAAGTATATCTGGGTAACTTTTTAATGTTGCATAAAGGGAATTCCTGCTCCCAGCTACTAGAGATGAAGACTCTATCCAATTTTTCCAAAGTAGGATTATTTCGATTGTTACTCCAAGTGTATTTCCCCCCTTGCAGAGCCAAATCTCTGAGCTCATACAAATTGATAATCCTATTGAAAATGTCAGAGAATCTATTTTTTGTGAAGTTTTTATTTTTATCTTCACTAAATCTTAGGATGTTGAAATCCCCACCAATCAACATTGGATACTTACATTTTAGGCACATATTTGCAAGTTCGCTTAGAAATTGATCTTTAAATTCATCTTGAGCAGGCCCATAGACATTCACAAGAGAAAGGTTTTTATTCAACATTTTGTCATGAATATTAGCAACAATGGTATATTCGCCACTCTCAAAATTTTCCAAGTCAAATCTTTCCGTTCTAATTCCACTAAGCATTCCTCCAGATTTCCCTTTAGAAGGGATCCAGAACCACTTGAAATTCTTCTGACTATCCAGAGTTCTAAAGAATTTCGTATTAAAATTTTTCCTCATTGTTTCCTGGATACATATGAAATCAGCTTTATATTCCCCAATAAGATCTTTAGTAAAAGTACTCAGACCTTTCTTATAGACCCCTCTGCAATTCCAAATGAGACCTATCATTTGCAAACCTTTTTGATTGTTTTTCTATCCCTGAGATTAAATCTAGGGCTAACCATAGATTTATCTCTGGTAGAGGTTGAGACACCATCCACAGGTTGGTTCTCTTTGCCTCTACTCTGTTGTGCCTTAATTGTCTTTTTATTATATTTTCCTTTTCTTTTTTTCTTAATTGAGCTGGCTATAGGGCAGACTTCTGATTCAGATTCATCAGTCTGCCAGCCTCCAATATTATTCTCAGAAAAGGTAGAGTTTTCCTCCAGATTTTCACTAGATTCCATATTCATAGGGATCACAGGATTATTCAAAGCAGCTCTTGCAATTTCTAAATCCCTCAACATATCAATTTTATCAAAAGACAAGACACCTTGATCTATGCCCATATTCCCAGCAATATCTATCAATTTAGAAGAATCCAGAACTGCAAAGGAGTTCTTAATAATAGACATCTTACCTTCAACTTTGTCCTGAGTGATTCTTTCAGCTGAGTTTCCTTCTTTGCCATTGCTCCTCTGCTCCTGATTTTTTCCCCTCTTGCTCTGCCTCACAACTTGCCACTCATTGACCGCCATCTTTTCCTGATTATCCCCAGCTGCTGCCATATTTTCCTGTTGCTCCTGCGAGTTCAGATTATTTTCTATAACAACTTCCTCAGTCTTCTTTTTCTGCACATCTGTTGCATCCTCCTCTTGGATTAAGGCGTCCCAATTTATCTGATTATTCTTCACATTACTATCTCTTTTGCCCTCCACCTCTTCTTGACTTGAGATGTCCACAGGTGGTTCTTGAGTGCCATGAGCTGGACTCAAAGATGAAGCCCTCTCAGTTTCAACTTGCTTTCCATTTTCCTCCATGACCGGTGACAGTTCTTTCCTCTTGTTACTCTGTCCTTTCTCACTCGAGCACTTACTCATTGATTCAAGCTGATTGTAATCATGATTCAGAAGAGCTCTCTTGGCTTCAATTGCAGCCAAAGAGTCAAAGGTTGTCCCCCACATATTTGATCCATATTCATTTATAGCTATTGTACTCCCTTCAACAAATGACATGCACGTCAGTTTCTTGATCTCCCCTTTATCAAAGTTTCCAAAGCATAAGCTATCAGCTCCAGGTTGATATAAATCTCCCATGGTCCAACTATCATCTTCACTTTCCTCAATAATATTCCTGTTGCCCTCAACTGCCTCATCTTCAACTGTTTCATTTACTTGCTTCCCTTTTCCAGAAGTGTTGTAGTTACTTGGCCCTGCCTCGGCATTAGTCACTTGAAAATTTCCTCCCAGCTTGGGTTTCTTTGGAGTAGGCATCTCCTCATTAGTGTTCTCTCCCCCAACTCTTATCCATTTATTCCCAGCTGGGTTGGTATATCCCTCTTGTTCCACTTCTCTCTGGAAATGAAAATCATGCCAATAAAAGTCCAACACCCCTTCAACTGTAGCTAGCACCTTGGTAATATCTCTGCATCCAATCTTAGCTCTCACATATTCAAATTTTGAGATGTTTGACTTATCCACCTCCAGCGGAACTCCCACCTTTGAGGCAACAAGACATACATTAGAGTATGATCTCTTCTCATATGGGGTCCCTCTTATCCTGAACCAAGCTGAGTCCAAGGGTCCTTTAGAACCAGCAGAGGAGTTCCACTTTTCAACGTGTATAACCACAGTTGGGACAGTTCTCATTCGCATCTCAGTGAAATAAGATACATCCTCCAAAGCCTTACTGTTGGGAAACCTCATCTGAAATTTTTTTTCATCAATTTTCTTAGCATACCACCTCCAAGTTGACTCAGGACCAGCCTTGAGCTTGAATTCAGCTTCAATTTGTTTGGCATTTGCCACTCCTTCAGTTATCGTGATTAAGGCAATATTGGCCATGTCTTTAATCCCCTCTTCAGTTTCAGCACTTTTGATGAAATGGAACCCCTGACCATATGCAGATAACCCAAAAAAAGGTACATTGAATTCCCAGGGCAGTTTTTCCAAGCACACTCTGGCCACATGTCCTTCTTTGTTACACCTTTCACAGATGATAGGATTCTGACAAGCTTCTGGCAAATGTCCTGGCTTGCCACACCTCCTGCAAATTCCGGGAGCTATTGGGTTTAGATTGACTTTGTTTTCCCTAACAACCTCCCTAGCCTCATTCTCCCTATCATGCCCAGAATTAACATTCTCAACAAGGTTGGCAGATTGATCCTTCTCAACAGTCTCAGATTTATTTATAGTGTGTTGTACTTCCTCAGGAATTTTTTTTTATTTTTAGCCCAAATTTGAAACAAATTTTAAATTTAACCCGTGTTTGAAATTTTTTTAAATCTAACCCGTTTGGCCCCGCCACCATGCATGGCGGGGCAAATGCACTGAACCCCGCCATGCATGGTGGCGGGGTACATTTCCCGCGTGGCAAGCCGACGTGGCAGCCACCCGGACGTACCCCGCCATGATCGGTGGCGGGGTAGGCCAAACCCGCCACCCATCGTGGCGGGGTAGGTCCTGGCGCTCGATTTCTCTGTCGTCAGATCTTGCGCTGTGAACGCTGTGAACGGAGGCGATGGCGAAGTGCAGCAAGCGTCCATGGGGCCGAGGCCTTGTTTAGATCCCAAATTTGGGATCCAAACTTTGCATAGTAGATGTCTCATAGCAATTTTGTTTTTATTTGATAATAATTGTCCAAATATTGATTAATTAGGCTTAAAATATTCGTCTCGCAAAGTACAACAAAACTGTGCAATTAGTTTTTAATTTCATCTACATTTAGTACTCCATATATGTGCCGACATTTTGATGTGATGAGAATCTTCTTTTTACATAGTAGAATTTAGGGTGAATTTGGGTATCTAAACAAGGCCCCAGGGTGGTCGCACGGTCAGCTTGCGTCTCGTTCTTGCGGCCGGTGCAGATACCGACACCTACAGGTAGTGCAGGTGCATGCATGCTGCGATGGCTGTGCATGCAGGTGCAGGTGCATGTGACCGGTCATTGTCAATCACCTCGGCCCACCCATACCTGCATAATTAATTCTTTAGTAGGAGCAAATTACATCAAATTGGAATATATTTTACTGTTTTTTGGGTGTAAGTTCTGTATTCTATTAATGTAAATTGATTTTCATAAATGAGAATAGTCAGAATTACTTGAATAGTTATCTGATTTTTTTTTGCTTTTTTTATATTCTATAGGTTTTATTTGGTCCCCTTTGAAATTTTTCAATTTAGCTTCTATAGAAATAATCTGGCTTTTTGTTTTGTTTTGTTTGTTTAATATCTTTTCATTATTTCCATATTTTTGGTTTGTTTGATTTGGATCCGTTGATCACGATAATTGAGTGTAGGATGGATAAAAAACGCTCGATTTTTGTTTCCACTATGAATTGGGTGCTTAAGGGCAGCCCCTAGACACTCAATTCACAGTGGAAACAAAAATCAGAGGTCGCAGCAGCCGGTGCTGCCACCACCTCCCAACACACCATAGTGAGGAATACTGTTTTGCGTGGGACAGACGCAAAGAAATTGCATACTGTTTTGCGTCTATCTGGGGCTGTTCTATGGGGCCCTGTACACGTGGCGCCGGTTTCGCGCGCGCCACGAGCACGCCGTGCTCCGTCGCGGCTTTGGATATGTGCATACTTATAAATACCATTCCCGATGTCATTCCGGTTTGGTTATTGGTACGAAATGTTTCGGTACCGGATAATACCGGTATACCATTTCGGAGTGTAATAAATAAATTTAAATATATTTATCTACCTGTATATATTTATTTTTATATTAATATTTAAGCATATGGTGGTATATTTATTAATTTATGCCTTTATACATGCACGATACTTTGCACCAAAATTACCCATCATTAACCGTGGTCACATGCAGTGAAAGCAAAAGACAGTACTACGGAGTACTCCTACTTCTGTAGCTTCACTGTATAGTGCAGAGACTTGAGAGGTGAGAGACTGAGCACTCTATGCAGCGTTGGGCAGTGTGCGTTGGCAGAGATCGGATGGCGTGCACCATCCTGCCGCGGTGCATGTTCAAAGAAACGTCAGCATTAGAACTCGCCGTGGAATCCGGTGACTTTGTGTCTAGGGGCTGCCCTTAAGCACCCAATTCACAGTGGAAACAAAAATCGAGCGTTTTTTATCCATCCTACACTCAATTATCGTGATCAACGGATCCAAATCAAACAAACCAAAAAAATGGAAATAATAAAAAGATATTAAACAAACAAAACAAAACAAAAAGCCAGATTATTTCTATAGAAGCTAAATTGAAAAATTTCAAAGGGGACCAAATAAAACCTACAGAATATAAAAAAAGCAAAAAAAAATCAGATAACTATTCAAGTAATTCTGACTATTCTCATTTATGAAAATCAATTTACATTAATAGAATACAGAACTTACACCCAAAAAACAGTAAAATATATTCCAATTTGATGTAATTTGCTCCTACTAAAGAATTGATTATGCAGGTATGGGTGGGCCGAGGTGATTGACAATGACCGGTCACATGCACCTGCACCTGCATGCACAGCCATTGCAGCATGCATGCACCTGCACTACCTGTAGGTGTCGGCATCTGCACCGGCCGCAAGAACGAGACGCAAGCTGACCGTGCGACCACCCTGGGGCCTTGTTTAGATACCCAAATTCACCCTAAATTCTACTATGTAAAAAGAAGATTCTCATCACATCAAAATGTCGGCACATATATGGAATACTAAATGTAGATGAAATTAAAAACTAATTGCACAGTTTTGTTGTACTTTGCGAGACGAATATTTTAAGCCTAATTAATCAATATTTGAACAATTATTATCAAATAAAAACAAAATTGCTATGGGACATCTACTATGCAAAGTTTGGATCCCAAATTTGGGATCTAAACAAGGCCTCGGCCCCATGGACGCTTGCTGCACTTCGCCATCGCCTCCGTTCACAGCGTTCACAGCGCAAGATCTGACGACAGAGAAATCGAGCGCCAGGACCTACCCCGCCACCGATCATGGCGGGGTACGTCCGGGTGGCTGCCACGTCGGCTTGCCACGCGGGAAATGTACCCCGCCACCATGCATGGCGGGGTTCAGTGCATTTGCCCCGCCATGCATGGTGGCGGGGCCAAACGGGTTAGATTTAAAAAAAATTTCAAACACGGGTTAAATTTAAAATTTGTTTCAAATTTGGGCTAAAAATAAAAAAAAATCCTTCCTCAGTAGGTCTAGTCTCTTCATTTTGCCTAACAATATTTTGCTGAGCTCTCTGCCACTCTTCAATTCTTTGAGGCCTCTCTCTGTACTCCTGATTCCATGGGTTTCCTCTGTTACCATACCCGCGCCCTCCCCTATTGCCACCATCACCACGATACCAGTTTTGACGTCCAGAAGCACCACGGTTTCCACCATATCCTCTTCCACCCCAATTTTGATTCCAGTTGGATCGATTCATGGTGTTCCTCGGCTTCACAGGAGCATGAACCACCTGAGAGAATGAGCGAGTATCACCGCCAAGAGTAGACCAGCGAATCCCAGAATGTGTTCCACGAAGGGGAACGACTGAATCAGAAGAGGGATGAAGAAGGTTGTTCTTAGACGCTACACAAACAGTCGAGCACACTCCAGATTCCCCACTTTGTCTCCATAAATGTTCTAATCTCGCACTCAAATCAGCCTCCGGGTGATCTCTGATCTCATGCGGAAGACGTCTCACATCCTCACCCCTTCGAACCCGAAGCAACTCGCCCGATCTAGAGGATTCGGGGAAACTAGGGTTGCTTGGCGACGCGGAAGAGATGGGAGCGCGTGGAGATGAAAGGGGAACGCGTGTGGGAGAAAGAGGCGGAGTAGTTGAGCGGAAACTAGGAGAAGAGATACCAGCGCCTTCTCCCGCAGGCTTGTCTTCTAGCGCCCGCCATGGCCCAGCTTCCAGAGGTTCAGAGTCCTGCGCCGCGTCTACGGGGTCTCCGCCGTGGTCCACCACCTTCCCCGTGGCCCTCGAGTCAGAGGAGCATCCACCGGGCCCCCTCTGCAGACGTGACCACTTCGGAGAGGCGGTGCGTGGCACCCATGGAGGTTCCTCCGGTTCGCCCCCGTCGAGAGGAACGAGACGAGACATTCTGTGACACTCTCTCCAATCCAACTAAACTTACGTGCACCAACATTTAAAACGTCAAGACATCATGTCACATGCACACCACCAGACACTATGCTCCCACAACATGCCAGAGATTCCTTAACAGGTTCACGTTCCGGTAGAAGTCCTCATCATTCACTGAGCAGGTTCACGAGCTTTTTGAAGTTGTCGTCCGAGGATCCCCCATCGGCGATGCACCGGCGAGCTGCGTCCTTGAACACCCGCGCCCTGTCCTTGATCTCGGCGTCGCCGACGACCTGCTCCACCTTGCTCCTCAGCTCCTCCTTGCTCACGATTCCGTCGGCGTCGGGCGTCACCGCCAGGCCCGTCCTCCACACGTTGATGATGTAGCTCCGGTTCAGGTACTGGTCGCAGAAGTAGGGCCAGCACAGGAACGGCACGCCGTTCCTCACCCCCTCCATGGTCGAGTTCCACCCGCAGTGCGACACGAAGCACGCCACCGCACGGTGAGCCAGCACCTGTCCAATGGAAGGAAGCGCCGCACGGTGACGATATGCAGTGCAAGTATGGCGTGGAAGGTGGAACATGTACCTGCTGCTGGGGGCACCAGCTCACGATCATGCCCCTGCCGCCGACACGGTCCCGGAACTCGTGGAGCCACGCCTTGCTGAGGCCGGGGGTGAAGTCCGGCCGCACCACCCACAGGAACGGGCGGCCGGTGAGCTCCAGCCCCTCGGCCAGCTCCTCGAACTGGCGCGCGTCGAAGATGGTCATGCTGCCAAAGGCCACGTACACGACGGACGCGTCCGGCTGCGCGTCCAGCCACTTGATGCACCGCTCGTCCTCCGGAAGGAAGTGCCCCACGGGCTTCCGGAACGCCGGGTCGGCGAACAGCGGGCCGATGGGCAGGATGCTGGGGAAGAGGTTGAACGCGCCGGCCTCGGCCTCGTGGAAGGAGTTGCTCACCACCATCTCCGCGAGCTCGTTCAGCTTGTTGTTACGGGTCACCAGCTCGAAGATGATGTGCTGCCCCTCGGGCTCGCCGGCGTTGTTCCACGACAGCTGCGACGAGTGCAGCGGCGGCATCCCCGGGGCTAGCTGGAACGTCTCCTGCCGGACTGGCAACCCTGCACAAACGCACGGGCACGTCAGAATAGACTGAAGTACTATACAGTCAGGCTGCAAGTAGCATGTCTGCCGTTTGTTGCTGTCAAGTATGATTCAGAGCAGAGGTCTGTAAATTAAGAAACCTTAAACAAATACTATCTCGATCGATCTGCCTTATATTTGTGCGCGTTGCCTACTGCGGTAGAAGGTCTACGTGGATCTTAAGCGTATTTTAGTACTATAACGAACGGGTAGAAAAATCAGTAGTCACCCTTGTCGCTGATGAGTCCTTCCTCTATCAGCTTGGGGATCTTGAGCATGAAGGCCAAGCACGCCGTGGCCGCCGCCCAGAAGGATACCACCCGGATGCCGAACTTCTTGGCGACCTCGAAGGACCAGCCCATGTTGACGTCGCCAACGAGCCACTTCGCCCTGGGCCGCCCGGCGGCCTCTATGTCGGCGAGGAGGCCCTCCAGGTAGCTCGGCATGTGGCGGCTGTAGGCGTCCACGAGCTTGTTGATGTCCTTGCGGTCCTCGTCGTCGGCCAGCCCGTCCGGGATGGACGCCAGGTGGATGCCGCCGCCTAGCGCCGCCGTGCCGCCGCCGCCAGAGGCCTCCAGCGCCGCTACCACCAACGCGTGGTCGACATCGGTGTTGATGAAGGTGACCTCGAAGCCTTGGTCGACCAGGCGGTGGGAGAGCTCCATGAGCGGCGTGACGTGGCCCTGGCACGGCATCGGCAGCACCAGGACGTGGGCCTTGGCCATGCCTAGCGAGCCTTCGTCTGTCTCGCTCACTATCTCTTCTCTCTGAGGAAGCGACTTGGCAAACACTGCAGCTTTGGGTGTGTTCACTTCCTATGCAAACCCAAAATATTTCTTCTTCCACCCGTCACATCAAATATTTAGACACATACATAGAGTATTAGATGTAGGTAAAAAAATAACTAATTACACAGTTTGTCTGTAAATGTCGAGATGAATCTTTTGAGCCTAGTTTCTTCATGGTTAGATACTATTTGTCAAATAACAACGAAAAGTGCTACAGAAACTTTTCACCTATTTTTCACCAACTAAACACACCCTTTATAACAAGGCGGGCGGAGAAGATAGGCTATGAACGAACATGAGCCATGACTCATGAGTGGATATGGCAATTCCTCGTGGGTCGTGGGGAATTCCCCACCGCGGGATAGGATCATAGGAATGGGACAGACCGGATTTGTCCTGGACTGATCAATCAGGGCACGCATTGATTTTGATCCCCGCAATTCAAATCTGATTATTTCAAACGAGAAAATAATGACTTGCTTTTACTTTGCTCTTTATATTTTACCTCCTGAGTCGCGCCAAAACTGATGTTTTGGTTTTGTTCGAAGCTAAAATATCTTATGTCTCAAGAACTTTATAAAAGAAGATTATCAACGTTATTTATAACACCAAATATATCTGCTGTAAAACTACATTCTATGATAAACCTTAGGATATTTGTTTAGTATCATAAATATTGCTATTTTTTTATAAAATTCTATAGTCAAATTAAAAATTGTTTAATTTGGTCTCTCTCTCTCTCTTTTTTCGAGATAGAGGTAGTATCATTATCGTCACTTGGCCCAAAGTCCCAACTCCGATCACGAAAAATTATACAAACATACTCCATTTATCGTGAAAAGAATATCATTTTCACTTTTTAGAAGTCAATTAGTCTTAACTTTAACAAATATATACATAAAAACATTAATATTTATGATGTGTAATAAGTATTACAAGATAGATAATAAAATATATTTTTATAAAATAAAAAAATATTTGAAGCTACAAATATTAATACTACTTTCTATAACTCTAGTAAAATTTATGAGTTTGAGAATGATATTATTTTTGGACAAAGGGAGTATATTGATAAGCAACAAAAAATAATTTTTAACACAAGATACTATTGTAAAAAAAAGTGCCTACATGATATGTGAACACAGAAAAGGATTATGACAGAAAAATTGAAAAAAAATATTTTTGACTGGAATTTGTGAGTAGAAGACTGCGACAAAAAAGTTACAGGAGAAAAAAGAATGGAAGAGGAGTCCTCTAGCTCTCCACGCTGTGGGGATGTGAGGGTGAGGAAGAGAGAAAGGTGAAAGATAAGGGCTTTGGTGTGATACTCTGAAATAATTGTAGTCGGTCAATCCAATGTCTTTTATCACATATTATCTCTTTGTAGATAGTAGTAGAAATATATATATATATATATATATATATATACATATATACTTTATTTATTAGAAAAATATATTCCTTTATTAATTTAACTTCCATATCCAAGATCTAATTTGCATATACGATCTAAATTGTTATCGGCATGATGGATCCCACACATAAAGTCATCATTTGATACAGTTGAAAATGTTTTATAAAAATATTTGATAAGATAATTTCTTATAGTAGATAGTAGAGAGGGAGTCAGTGGAAGTTAGTATTTTCAGCTCTATTAGACACCAATAGCATGTGATTGAAAGTGGGTTTTAAAGAGCTCCACTTGAGGAGCTGTTTAATTTTAATCTGTTTTGTAAAATATAGCTCTAAACAGTTTTTGGAGCTGCCGTAGAATTTGTGTCAAATGGAGCCTAATGGCTAATGGTATCCACAAGGGCGTGCCACAAATTGTCAACGTCCACATCCACTTAAGGCGCAAGTTACATTAGTACTCCCTCCGTCCCAAAAAAAAGTTATACAAGGTTTTGTGCAAGTCAAAAAATTTAAAATTTAACTAGATTTGTGAAAACTACTATTGGCACCATTTGTATCTTTAAATAAGTTTATTATAAATATATTTAATGATTAATTTAATGATACTTATTATGCACCATAAATATTATTAATATATTTTATATATTTCGTAGAAGTTAGAAACGTTTGACTTCTGAGTAAGCGAGAATGATACCCTTTGTGTGATAGAGGGATAAGTTCTAGCTCGACATGTTGCAAGTCTACTATTGGTTTGGGTCAGGGAAGAGAGAAAACGGGAGATGCCAAGGGTGGCATCGTCGAGAGGGCCCATAGAAGACCAGACCTTACGCCGTGTGCATATATACGCTTGACGTCTTATTTAAATGTCCATGTATTTATCTCAATTCACGTGTATTGGAGTGGATTGAAGTTTAAATTCTACCCCAATCCACTCCAATCCACTCCACTCCTTCCATCATTCGCCTTTCTAATGTGTATTTTTTTCTGAAAAAATTGTGAACAATTTGATGACATTTGTAAATAATTTGACATATATTTCTCTAATGTCTGGAATCCAAAAATAATTTATATTTGTAAAAAAAATTGGCATATATTTGTGTTATTCCCAAATTACATCACTCTGTCCAATAAATCACACTAAAGAGATAATCAATCCATCCCAAATTATAAGACGTTTGACTTTTTTACACCAAGTTTGACCACTCGTTTTATTCAAAAATTTGTGTAAAATATCACTTCTTTTGTCGTGGCTTGGTTTATTAATAAAATTTCTTCAAGAATGACTTAAATTTGACTATGTTTGCACAAATTTTTTGAATAAGACGAGTGGTCAAACTTGAGGTAAAAAAGTCAAACATCTTATAATTTGGGATGGAGGGAGTAATTATAAATATAGTAATATGCCAATGTAAATATAGCTATATAACAATGTAAGTGCATGAGAAAAATTTAGTTTTTTTTTTTTGACAACACATGAGAAAAATTTAGTTGATGGGAGGATTAAAAATAACCGGTTGTTACCTAGACGTTTTCTTATTTTATATTTTTTTCTAACTGAATAAGTGAATATCATTGAATATGGAAGTAGGCCTGCCCCTAGTCCAAAGGGCGTGCCACAAATTATCAACGTCCATGCATGTTCACTCATGCCGCAACCCGCAAGTTTCATTAGTTCAAACTAGCTCGACATGTTGCAAATCTGCCATTGGTTGCTGTTAATTAGAGACTAGAGTAGAGGTCTCTAAATAAAGAAACCTTAAACTGGGACTAGCTTGATGTGCCTTTGACTAATTAATTACTGCGTGTTAACTACTGACCGATCAAAAAGGTTTATGTGGATCTGTTGTCGGTATTAGAGATTGAACGAGCAGTTTCGCAAAAAAAAAAAAGAAAAAAAAAAGAGATTGAACGAGCAGGTAAAAAGATCGGTTACCCTTGTCGTCGATGAGTCCGTCCTCTACCAGCTTGGGGATCTTGAGCATGAAGGCCAAGCACGCCGTGGCCGCCGGCCAGAAGGACACCACCCGGATGCCGAACTTCTTGGCGACCTCGAAGGACCAGCCCATGTTGACGTCGCCAACGAGCCACTTCGCCCTGGGCCGCCCGGCGGCCTCCATGTCGGCGAGGAGGCTCTCCAGGTAGCCCGGCATGTGGCGGCTGTAGGCGTCGACGAGCTTGTTGATGTCCTTGCGGTCCTCGTCGTCGGCCAGCCCGTCCGGGATTGACGCCAGGTGGATGCCGCTGCCTAGCGCCGCCGCGCTACCGGAGGCCTCCAGCGCCGCTACCACCAACGCGTGGTCGACATCGGTGTTGATGAAGGTGACCTCGAAGCCTTGGTCGATGAGGAGGTGGGAGAGCTCCATGAGCGGTGTGACATGGCCCTGGCACGGCATCGGCAGCACCAGAACGTGAGTCTTGGCCATGTGACCCATGTCCAGCTAGCCTCCTTTCTTCTTCTCTCTCTCTCTCTCAGAGGATCGGAGGCGACGATCGGGTTGACAGTGTCACTACTACAAGAACGTTAACAGCGGGGTACTGTCAAGCACACTGCCTTATGGCCTTATAGGCAAGCCGGAGAAGATAAGCTATACATATATAGGAAAATGAGCACGGACTTTTTTCTGGCTCGCCGGCCAACAGTTCCACGTTGCGCCGCCCTCTCGAGCTGTACAACGAAGGGGTCAACTAGGTTACACCGACCACTATTCAGTAGGTCACGTAGCAACAAAGGATTCAGTTGTACGTACGTTTATTCAGCCAGATACAAACAATGTACACAGTACAATGAACCAAAGGTCTGTCTGGAATCAGCTTCAGCTTCATGTGTACAGCGGAGATCAGGAAAGTCCATGGACGAACTTATTAACTGGAGCCAGGAGCAGGCGGTTAAAGCAAGAGCGGGAGCTGGCCGACCAGGGTTCAATATGTGGCTCCTCCAATGGCCTCTAAAGAAGGCTGGGTCAAATGGCCCTTTTTTTTTAAAAAAAAACTTATTAACTGGAGCCGGCCATTGGGATCGGAGTCTTTCAGGTCATAAACTTTGCAAAGAACATGTAGTGTATTGAACATTGCAACCATGCTATGTAAATAAAGTCCACAATGAGCCATTTTTAATGTGGTAGTGCCCTTCCCGGCTTTCCGCAGATGATTCTCAATCAGAAAAGAAAAGGAAGCGGTTGGTGTGTACTAGGTCAGTTTAGGGGATGTATATAGTAGGTGACTGGAAACTGTGTTTGATTCAGTCGGCGAGAGCATCATCCCCTTGATCTTGATCGAATGGTGTTGCTCTTCTTCTTCCTTTCTTTCTCTCCTTCTCTCTGCATTTGATGACGGTTCATCTGCATCATGACGGGTCCGGCCCTCGCCGGCTTTCACTCGTGCTCGGTGGCACATCCTCGCCGGAGCCATGAGAGTGACATTTGACACGCGTGCTGGTCAGACCTAATACGACTGCAGTAATTGTTCTTTAGTAGCAGTACGTGAAACATAGACAAATGAAGCCATAGCGCGTGAAACATAGACAAATGAAGCCATAGCTAAATGTAGGGATGAAATCAAATACAGACGGATATCAATAATCTTGCATTTATTTTATATTTTTTTAATCTTGAAACGGATACAAATCATGCCAGATACTCCTTTCGTCCCAAAAGGAATGACGTTTGGGATGTGTGCCGGTCAAATTTCTTAAGTTCGACTAGTGTTATAGAAAATATTAGCAACATGTGTATCTCCAAATAAGTTTATTATAAAAATATATTCGATAATTCATCTAATGATACTAATTATGCACTATAGATATTAATATTTCCTCTCTCTCTATATATATATTGTCAAAGTTATAAATATTTGACTTCTCAGGAAGTGAAAATGTACGTCGGATATTGATATCTATCACATATACGTAATAAAAATCCGATTTCAAGTATTCAAATTCAGATACAGTACAGATATTAAATATTTAGATTTAGATATGGACAATCTATATAGAATTTTGACCCTTTTGGGACAGACGAATATCGGAAAATATCCATTCTATTTTCATCCCTAGCTAAATGACTTTGATTCACCGCATCGTCATCGTCGCCACAAGCCTACAAAAGGATAGCAGCTAGAATGGAAGATCTTTAATTTTGCAAGTATTTCCTTCATCCACAGAAGAATACAATTCTCGTTTTTAGGAGAAAAAGTTTGAATTTTGACTAAAGTTATATAAAAAGGTACTAACATTTATAATACAAAATAAATATTACTCTCTCCATCCCAAATTATAAGGCATTCCAAGAATCTTGGAGAGTCAAAGGATCTCAAGTTTGACCAAATTTATATGATAAGATAATAATATTTATGACACCAATTAAGTATTATTAGATTCTTCATTAATTATATTTTCATAGTATACCTATTTGATGTTATAAATTTTTGAAATTTTCTTTATAATTTTGATCAAACTTAAGATGCTTTGACTCTTCAAGATTCTTGGAATGCCTTATAATTTGGAATGGAGGGAGTATTAGATTAGGATTATAGAATATATTTTTTACAATAAATTTATTTAAATATATAAATGATAATACTATTTTCTATAAAATTAATTAAATTTAAGCTAGTTTGACGGACATACATCTCATAGTTATATTCTTCCGTGCAAGGAGAGAATATAGAATAACTAGCTTCGGTGCACTACCAATCGGAGTGAAAGCGATTGCCATCTCCTGCAATAAAAGAAATGAAATCGAAGCAGCCAAACATGCATGCAGGAAGTGGCGAATCCGGCAACCACTACTAGTAGTAATTTAATTTACGGTAATCTGCCGCTCCTGCCTAGCTCGCCGGCTGCTTGCACGCCTTCCAGTAATTTACAGCGTGGGTCAACATGACACACTGACCTATAGGAGCAGCCGCTGAAAGCGACAAGCGATACGTATTGACAAAGCAGTGAGGTGTTTATCCTTCGGTGCGTGCTGTGTTTGGCGCTTTGTGAAAAAGTCGGGTATTGATCTATTTTTTTAAAACAGGAGGGGCTCAAGAGCCTCTACTGAAAATTTATTAAACGCAACCAAGAGGGTTACAGAGAAGATACAGTTTAGGCAAAAAAAAAAAAAGCAAAAAAGTCAGGTGGTGATCGTTGTTACCTGCACGGCTGCACGTCCGGGCACGGTAAATCAAAATCATCTGTCCATTTGATGACTGTTCATCCCCGTCATGACGGGGTCCTGCCCCCTCGCCGGCCTTCACTCGGCCGTGCTCGGTGGCATCCTCGCCGGAGCCATTAGAGTGACCTTTGATCTGACACGCGTGCTTGTCAGACCTAATACGAGCGTAGTAATCAATCTTTAGTTGCAGTGACAGTGAACCGCAGGTCCCAGCTAAATGACTTTCATTAGGAGCAGCCTCTGACCTAATACGAGTGTAGTAATTAGTCTGCCGCTGCTGCCTAGCTCATCGGTTGCTTGCACCGCCGGCCTTGGCGCCTTGCAGTAATTAACAGTGGGTCAACACGGCACACTAACCTATTGGAGCAGCCGCTGAACGCGACAAGAAGCGACACGTACTGAGCCGTGATGTGCTTATCTTTTGTGGCCTTGTGAAAAAAGTCGGGTGGTGACTGGTGAGCGCGGGTTGGTACCTGCACGTCCGGGCATCGTAAATCAACATTGAGTAAAAATATTCTCAACTTCATTAAAAAAAATACTCGACTTCACCAACTCTAGATCTAGAAAAAATCAGAAATCTAGTTCAAGATCCGTAGATTTGGTGTGGAGCCCTTGAATAGGTCCACCTTTCAAACCTCCCCTATGAGAGTCAACCAAATCGGCCCCTCTGGCCGTATGGGCATTTTATTAAAGGCGTAATATACACATTTTACAGATTTTTATTATTTTCATATTCATATAACAAGTAGCACTAGCACTATTCGCCTAAACGGCCGTTTAAACGGTAAACAGAAGGCAGCCGTGTTGTTTAGGCCCTAAACGGTGAATTAAATGATTGGACTGTTTAAACCGTTTAATCCCGTCTAAACGGTCTAAACAAAATTAGATTAAACATAATTAAATGAGCTAAACAACCATTTAATCTATAATTAAGTGAATTAAAGGACTACGTCTATCACAATCAACATGAAACTAATTAACATTGTAATTATATGAAGTATCGTGGGATTTAGATTTCTTCCAACAAGATTATTTGGTAGAATATTTGATTTTTACATGTGTAAATATGGATGAGTTCTAACAAATTTTATTTTTACCTACATAAATATGTATATTTTATTGTTATTATACAAAACCGTTTATGCCGTTTAACTCCGTTTAAACACCATTTAAACGGTCTAAACGCTAAACGAAGGGTGACCGATTGTTTACCGTTTAGCGTTTAGGAAAACATTGAGTACTAGTGATTAAATTATATCCTAAATATCATGGTGATATATAGTACTCCCTCCATTTTAAATTATAAGTCATTCCAACTTTTTTGGAGAGTTAAAGCATATAAAGTTTGACAAAAATTATAGAGAAATTACAAAGGTTTATTACATCAGATAGATATATTATGAAAATATAATTAATGAAAAATCTGATGATACCTGTTTGATATCATAAATGTTATTATTTGATTATACAAATTTGGTCAAACTTGTAGCTTGGCAAGATGACACTTAAACAGGATGTGATCAACATTTTCTGGGCTGCTGCAGATGCAACACTTGCCAGATCCTTTCCGCCTCTTTTGGTCAGACTTTAACCAACTTGAAGTTTGTTGTTTGTTATTGAAAACTTATCTGAGGAAAATTTTAATCTTCAGAGGAGCTTTGCTCTTCCAAATATACCCAGCAACCTTGCTAGCTACTCCTCTATCATTCATGAACGTATAAATGGATTTGGTTGATAAATGTCTATCATTCAATGTGACATTTGAAAGCTTCTGAACCAATTCCATGTACCTCTAATAATCCTGCACAGAGAGAGATATTTTGAACTCCACAAACCACTCAGGACCTCTGGCCAACTTATACAGATCCTCATGGAAGATTTTCAGAGGTGCTCTCTCCAGGTTGGTAAAAGAAGTCGTTTTGGACAAGGTTTGGATCAAACATTGAGAATATAAATCATGAATAACTTTTAAGTTATTGAGTTTGAAAATATAAAAACCATATGAATAGATTTGTCTTGAAAGATACTTTCATAAAAATATACATATATCACTTTTAAATACATATTTTTATAGAAAAATAGAATCAACATTATGCTTTAAAAACCGTGTCATTGGCTAAAACAACCTCTTTTACTGGCTTGGAGGTAGGACTACTGTACTAGTACGTCCTGAAGCCAACAGTGCATAGGATTCCATTCCCAACCTCAAAGGTACCCTCGAATGGTGTTGCTCTTCCCCTCTCTCTCTCCCTCTCTGCTTTTGATGACTGTTCATCCCTGTCACGACGGGTGCCGCCCCCGGCGGCCTTCACTCGATCGTGCTCGGTGACATCCTCGCCGGAGCGCCATCAGAGTGACCTCTGACACGCGTGCTTGTCAGGCCTAATACGCCTGTAGTAATTAATCTTTAGATGCAGTGAAAAGTGATACGTAGACGAATGAACCCAGCTAAAAGCCTAAAATGGCTTTCATTAGCCTTGTAAGCTCTGCTCACTACGCTTTGCCACGTCGTCATCACCTCTACTAAAGGAAGGTTAGCAGCCAGAATTGAAGATCCTTTTGCCAGTATACTAGAATATCTTTGGACTTTGGTATGCACACGAATCGTAGCGAAAGCGGTAGCGATCTGCTGCAATAAAAGAAATCAAATCGAAGCAGCCAAACATCGCAGGTGCAGTGGCGATCCGGCAACCACCAACCAATACTATTTTTCGCGACCGAGTTTTATCCGGCAAGGCGGCAACCACTACTACAATCTAATCTGCCGCTGCTGCATCACCGGCTGCTTGCACCGCCTTCCAGTAATAATAACTTATTTACTGTGGGGGCAGTATGGCACAGTGGGAGCCGCCGCTGAAAGCGACAAGCGATGCAAGTAGTGAAGTGCTTATCCTTCGGGTGGCGCCTTGTGATTTTGTGGAAAGGTCGATCGGGTGGTAAATCAACATGGCGTGCATTGAGTTGATGTGTAACATGTACTCCCTCTATCTAAAATAGAAAATGTTTAAGGCCGGAATTAAAGAAAAGTAAAAAAGAGTTGTGAACAGAAAACAAGGAGAGAGGTAGTGAGGAATAGAGAGAGATGGGAAAAGAAAACGTTGTATTGGAAAGAGAAGTGCATGCAGAAGTGAACATCTCCAAGAGTTCCCTATTATTTCTTTTCAAAATCATGGTGTTTTCTAACTCGACAAAAAGTAATTGGAAAGAATAAATAAGATCATCTACAATAATTTCCATAATTCACTACTAAAATATCATAGTTTTGGCCCTACATAGACATTTTTGTTCGTGGCAGCGAGCCACCAGGCGACCCCTGCTCGCTGCAGCCTCTCGCAGCCAGCCTCCAGGGCCTCCTAGCCGGCCGCCAGTACCTCCCAGCTGGCCACCAGATCCTAGAGCTGGCTAGGAGAGTCTCCCTGCTGGCCAGTGCAAGAGCCGGCCACCAAGAGGCAGTAGGCACGACTGCATGAGCCGGCCAGCAACCAGGGAAAGTCCTGCCTTGACGTTGCCGCTGCCGTCACCGTAGTCTTCCTCGGTGTCATCCTAGTCGTCGACGGTGCCGCTTCCAAGGTCAGTAGAAATAAAACAAGCCCGCTCTCTCAAGCAGTTCCATCTCCGCCCATGGCTGCTTGAGCTCCATCGCCGTCGCCCTCGGTCCGTCCGGGTTCGAGGACGATTTGGTAGCTGCGCTTCTAGATCGGGTCTCCTGCTGGGTGGATCCGGTCTCCGGTGCAGGCTCTCAAGTCTTCCCTGCCCGGGCTGCTTCATCCGACTCCTCCAACTCCACCTGACACCCCCGCCAGCACTGCGCCGAGTGTCACCGGGCCTTAGTCGACCATGTCGCCACACACCCTACAGATCGCCATCGCATGGCCATGACGAAGTTTCTACTCCGGTGCGATGCAAGGCGCTTAGCTGCTGTGCTGCTTCTTCGAGACTCGTCGTCCTAGCTAGGGTGGATTTCATGTTTTATCCATGGATGCAACCTCTGATTCGCCGTCTCTGCAGAGGTGTTTGTCTGAGTCCGGTATCACTTACTACTTCGTATCTTCGGCTCAGCTTCCAACCTCCAGAGCTTCAATGCGCAAGGGAGGCCGCCCTCGGTGGTCTTTGTCACCATTGCCCGGTGATAGTGTTCACTGTGTTCCCAATGGGACATTTGAAAGACATTCTGACACCTTTGGGAGATTCAAATTTGGAGAACTTATTCAAATTTAATTGCTTAGATCTGCTCTTGGGATGCAGTCTCTTGAAATAGGCATAGTTCTCTTTTGTGTCGCTGGATGGTTTCTGCCATGTAATTGGGAATTTATTTCCCAAATCCATGTGAACTATCAAAAAAAATAAGCAGCAGCCAGCGGCCTGCGGCCAGGCCAGCAGCCAGCATGCGTGCCAGCAACCAGCATGCGGCCAGCAGCAGTACCATGCACAGGTCGCTGTAGGCTTGTAGCTGTAGCGTACATTATCTTGGGGGCTGTTTAGTTCCCGAAAATTTTTGAGAAATGCTACTATAGCAATTTCGTTGTTATTTGATAAATATTATCCAATCATAGACTAACTAGGCTTAAAAGATCTGTCTCGTGAATTTCGTCTCAACTGTGTAATTAGTTTTATTTTTTATCTATATTTAATGCTTCATGCATGTGTCTAAAGATTCGATGTGACGGAGAATCTGAAAAATTTTGCAAAATTTTTTGGAACCGAGGCCTTGGTGAAAATGCGCAGCGCAGAGGCTGAATCATTCGTACTGTAACGATAGCACGTCTCTGCTGTTGGATGGATACCATTTTCTCAATGTGATGATAGCTGATAGCGCAGTAGCGCTCCACGGCCGGGTTGATACGGAGCAGTAGTACCATTCTTGCCACGACGACAGCGCTCCTTGGGCTCGTGGATTATTATATTCTGCGGTCATGGTTGAACGCTACTCCCTTCGTCGTCGATGACGTATGTGGCATAAGTTTAACTTGATTTATAGAAAACACGTATAACATTTGCATCTCTAAATAAATTTATTGAAAAACTAGATTCAAAGATCTTTCTAATGATACTAATTATGTACTATAAATATTAATATTTTTAATACATATTTAGTCAAAGTTGTTTTTGAAAAGCGCAAACGACAGATATTTAAAGACATAAGGAGTACTCCATAAAAAGAATAAATAAATTTGAGGACAAAGATTATGCAGATACGTACGAAGGTACGAATACGGTCGCTTAATTTCGAATACCACACATCGGCACAAAAATTCTACGCAACCAGCTTTCGGACCAGGGCGATAAGAGATCTCAAGCTCAAGCGCCAAGACCCAAGAGGAGAAGACACGTCACTACGTCCATCTCTACCACCACAGTCGTATCCAAGTTCAAGAAACCTTCGTCAGCCATACATTGTACAATACAGTTTGTCCACATAAAGAAGATCTCCTGCCGGCATCGCTGTCTGTCCCGTAGTCGCCTGTCGATGCAATCGTCCAATGCAACACGCTTACACGCCTGGGTCCCCTCCGGCTAATATAACCACAATTGGTGATCGCGAACAGCAATATAAAACAGCTCGTCCTGTGGTCGTTTTCTCGTTTTAGTGAAATCCTGTAGGTGCTAAGACACGTTCTCGAAAAAATGAAAAAAAAAAACAGCTCGTCTTGATCCTGGGCAGTGTTGTTCTGAACCGCAACATCCGCTGAAAAACAAACCGATAAAGGGTGTGTTCAGTTGGTGAAAAGTGGGTGAAAAGTTACTGTAGTATCTTTTGTTGTTATTTGACAAAATTTGTCCGACCATAGACTAACTAGACACAAAAGATTCGTCTCGACATTTACAGACAAACTATGCAATTAGTTATCTTTTTTACCTACATTTAATGCTCCATGCATACGTTCAAAGATTCGATGTGATGGATGAAAGAAGAAATATTTTGGATTTACATGGGAAGTGAACACACTCAAAGGATATGGCGTTACCACCTTATGATGTTAATCCCAATTAAACATTCAGCAGGCACGCAGGCGCCAGATCGAGCGTACCTCGTGTTGGATCGTCCAGTGGACCTTTGCTGATGGGCGAGATCTTGTGAGTTGTGACCTCATGATTATCTGCCCGAAAAAAACAGCTTCTTAGGATGACAGAATCCATGAACCTTTAATGCTACGGCCCGTTTTGGATCTTATGAGCTATAGTAGTTACAGTAAGTGAGCAACTCCAATAGTTTATTTATATTTATATCCTTTCTAATTTATAAAAATAGAGATTTTAGTGAAAAAAAATCCTCTAACAACATCCTTTCTAATTTATAAAAATAGAGATTTTAGTGAAAAAAAATCCTCTAACAACCTCTTTAGGCCTGATACTGTTCGGCTGATGGTTTTTGCGGTTGATAAGCCGGCTAATGCTGCTTTGTTATGAGAGAATAATATTATATCATGGCTGATAAGCCGGACTCAGGTAATAAGTCAGCTAATAGATCTACTAGTAAAGAGCTGTTGGCAGGCTTCTTCTGGCTAAGCAGCTAGCAATTAGTTGCTTAGATGATTCAAAAGCTAATAAGTTATAACTAATAGTATTAGCTAGTTAACTATCATCTGCCTAACTATTAGCTGCTATTAACTGGGTGAATCAAAACAAGCCAAGCCCATGCACCCTGTGAGTCCCTACAGTCCAAGCAAAAGCAAGTGTGGGAGAATGAGATCGTGCATAGACTGATATGTGATAAGAGCGAAAGCGTTTGCTGGTCGCCTGGTCCAATGCGGTGAATGAAACGAAAAGAAACAAAACAAGATCACCCATTAATCAGTCAATTATGAGAAGACTCAGAGCCAGTTTTTTTTTTAAGGAAATATACTGGTCACGAGCGCAGAATCTCAACGAAGATAATGATAAACCAGAAGTAACATATCCCAGAATGCTTACCAACGGAAGTTATCACAGCAACAAAAGGAGGAATAACAATGAACCAGAAGAACATAATCAAGGGGGAGGGGACATGAAGTAGACCCGAAGTCCAGGAAGCATTGACCAACATACCCGGAGCCCGGAGGCACCAAAAACTCTTTCGAACAGTCCATGCGTTGATAATAGTGGATCTAAAAGAAATATCTGGGAGAACCAAGACATGTACTAGTACTGCACAAATAAATTATTGAGCATCATACATGTACCGGTCCATTAATTGATGTCCATACCTATGACGTTTGCTCAAATTGGACATACATAAATGTCAGAACCAATGGCAAAGTTATCGAAGCACCAAAAAGATTGGCTAGATATCCAATGAAGGATGAAGCACATGGTGTGTTCTTCCACAGATTAGCGCTTTGTACTGCCTGGACGAGGGGGGCCAAAATAGTTCGTCACCAGACCCATAACAGCAAACCTGGAAATGTTAAAAGCTTTAGTAAAACTTTTCTAGTTGTGGATGCAATTACATAGAGAAACATTGAGATTCCACAGAAAGAACAAATTTATCATGAACATCTGAGGAAATTAAGGGCCAAAGGTTGAACAGATGCAACCTAACTTCATGGGAAACTTTATTCTTAGCAACTTTTATTTTTGCTAGCAAACAAGATACTTGATACCCTTCCATGATATCTGTATTCTCTTTCACGATATCCACCCAACCCATTGTGCTTATATAAACAAGTCTAAACTCTAAATAATAGTTAATGAGGTCACAGATACCCCTATTGAGACTTGAGAGAAACATGCTATGGTCACTTGACTTCACAGAATTAAAGCAAGAGTAGAAAGCGGAAATATAACAATAATTACACCCATGCTTTCCAAAGTGGAGTTCTTTTGAAACACAGTTCCAAGAGGATGGCACTGTGTAGCTTCTTCCTTTGCTAACATTGTATTAGGGATGAAATCGGACAGAAACGAGCAGGAAAACCATTTACTAATTTTTCATGTCCACATTATATCAACGGGGATGGGAGCGAGACCAGAAAAGTTGGGAACAGAATCAGGATAAATGGGAATATGAACCGGGTAAATGGGAAACGGATAGAATCAGAATAAGCAGGAATTCAACAGAACGGACTGAAACCGGGAAATTTAAACCGCTTACACTCAGGGGCGGAGGATCCGATATGGCAAGGTATGGCGCTCGCCATACCTTGAATCCTGCGAGCATCGCCTCAGCGAATCGCCGCCAGTCCGTCCAAGTTCGGCGTCCGCCAAGGCTGAATCTCTGAGAAGCCTGGGCTACTGGAGGAAGAGGATGAGATGAGGTCTAAAGGAATCGTTATTGTACTTGGGCTTCTATTTGGGCTGACTAGTGTTTCGGTTTCCACAGCCCATGTGAGTTCCCGTATCGATCTCCCTGTCGCTGTTGCCTATAACAGTTGCGATTTGCGAGTTATTAGGAACCTGTGAGGCTGGGACGCCGCCGGCCACCGCGCACGACTGGGTGCCGCTTACCCACGGTTTCAGGTCGCCGTGTACGTCTGTGTGGCTGTAGTGTTATACGAGTATAGGGCACAGCACACATCAACACTTTCACGTACGAGATACGACAGTTCACAGCCTGAGGAGTGTAGGGCAGAGTCACTGGAATCGACGAACACTCTGCTAGTCCACTTCCACTCGATCAGGTAAGTTGTTCATTTGTTTAATTATTACTGTATATTATATAATATGTTATTGCTATTTCATTCATTTGTTCAGTTGCTTTATTTGTTTATTTGGTTGTTAATTTGGCATTTTTGTTCGTCGACGTAGGAAGAATGGCAAAAGTAAAAGTGGATGCAAAGCAAAGGGCAAAGCCAATGGTAAAATGGGATATGTATTGAACTTCGGGTGGCGACCAGCTTCAAGTTAAGGGACCGGAGTTTCTTAAGTTACTCTATTATTGTCATCTAGCTCGCCATACCTTAATTTTATTTCTTCCTCCGCCACTGCTTACACTTACATTGTTACATATCTAACATATGCAAACAAATGAACAACTGAACAACATATGCAAACAAGTGAATTAACGTTGCAGTCCTACTCCTGCAGGCTGCTAGGCACTGCTTTGCTCTGGCTGGCTGGGTGTTGCTGCACAAGCCACAAGCAGCAGGCCAGCAGTCAGCAGACAGCACCCAGCCGCAGGCCAGCACCAGCCAGAAGCCACAGCCCACAGGGTCACAGGCTGAGGCAGGCAGGAAGCAGCACGGCAACACCAGAAGATTGTGTGACTGCGGCACAGACAAGCTTCCCAAACCAAATGTTGGCAACAAAATCCAACGAGAGACCGACTTGATGGGATAAAGATTAAAGGGGTTCCAAGCGGGCAGCGACAAGCAAGGTGGGGAGCTGTGCGGTGGCACATCAGCAGCACGGCGCAGCCATGCAAGGGCCTCATGGCAGCAGGTGGCACCCACCCGTGCGCACAGGCACACAAAGCATAGTCGCATTGCCGAGCTGGGCTGGTGGACTGACCAGTGTGTGTGGGACTGTTAGCCTGTAGGGGTACGGGGAATTGCTCCTGTTGCTTGCTGAGCTTATCCCTAATGGACAAATATGGGGCATTTCTGAGTATAAATACGGGGTCCCACAAAAACGAGCGAGATGGACCCTCTCCCCACTCTGGTCCCTGTCCCAGACTTCCATCCCGGTTCCCATCCTGTTTCTGGGTTTTTTTTCCCAGAAACCAGAAATATGAAAACAGGCTGGTCAAATGTGGAAAACAGGACAGGATATATCCTGCCAGTTTTTAACCCTACATGGCATTATATATGCACATTGAACATTATGTTTGGCAGTACAATTAGGCCATGGTATGTATGCCATTTTGTAGATGACCAGGCAGGACTCTCCATCTGAAAACAGGTTTCAGCTGACATAGACTATATTGAAAGCGAACTGAAGAAACTCATCAGTATTTGAAAGCTTAATTCTAACTACAGGAGCAAAGTCATGCAAGTGAAGTGTGCTGCTATGTAGGTCCTTCTCTAAATCTTAGTTATATCTTGCATGTTATTTCTTTTAGTCTCTAGATACTGTTGAAGTATACCAATCCTTATCTTCTACTTCTTCCATCCCTTAAAAAAGTTCGTTTTTGGAGCGTTTTCACAAAGGAATTCATTGTAGGTGGTCCACCGTTTCATGAGACGAGTTTGCCCCCCTGCCCGGCATTAACACAGCCTCATTGTTTGGAGCGCACGCAGTCATGCATTAACGCCTCTTCGTTTCTAGTGCATGGAGTACTTCACCCGCCTGGCCTCTTCCTTTCCGGCGCATGCAGTACTGGAGCACCACACAAAAGAAAAAGAAAGCAGTGCTTGCAACAAAAATAAGCAAGCGTGGGATCGAACCCGCACCGCTCGCCACGGAGCGCACCTCGGTAACCAGTTAGACGCAGAGAGTTATTCATCGAATGGATGCCCAACAGGCTATTCAATAAGGGCAAACAAGGGAAAATAGACTCTAATTAATCACTCCTTGGTATCTTAAATCATGTCCAAAACAAACTTTTTTGAGGGATGGAGTATTTCTCCACTTATCAGTCAATTCCATTAGTTAGCAATCTAAGCCATATTATTACAACATTTAATGAAAAGTGTTGGAGTGTGAATGTATTAGGCCCATGAGGCTAGGCCCATGTGGCCCATGTATGGTACCTATATAGCTACCCTTCTAGGGTTAGCCCAAAATCAATAGAGAATTATCTTCTATCATGGTATCGAGCTGAGTTTTTTTCCTCTCCTCCTTCCCCACCCGCCGCTCCTCTGGCTGGCGCCGCCGCCGCCACCTCCATGGCCGACCGGCCCCCTCCTCCCTCCTCCACTCTCCCTTTTGTTCTTCTTCTCCTCCCTTGTTGATGCTCGTGGACTCCTCTGCTCCACCCTCCGCCGCGGGTTTCTTGTTCCGCCCGCTGCTCCTCCCGACGGGCCGCACGCGCCGAGCCTCGCGCGGGCTCTCCTCTCTGTCCCCGCGCTCCAGCCGGCCTCCCTCCTCCCCCCCCGCGCGGCGCCTCTTCGTGACCTCCTTCCCCGCGCGGCTCCGCCAGCTGCTCCTCCCGACGCCCGCGCCGAGTCTCGCGCGGGCTCAGCCGGCCTCAGCGGACCCCGCCACCGCTCCTGACCGTTTCGGTCCGTCCCTGGAGATGTCCGAGATCCCGTTCCGGCTGCCGGACGGCACCGACATCGGGCCCAGGCGCTTCCCGCAGGGCCACGCTGTCGCCCCATGCCGCTACAGCCGTGGCCTTCCTCCCAAGCAAATCGGCAGTCAGCCGCCGCTGCCAGCCCCCTCCCTCTCTGCTCCTCCTTCTCGGCATGTCGGGCTGCACTGGTTCCCCTCTTTCTGTGCCAGCAGCAGATACTGCTCCCCCAGGTCCTGCATCCCTCCTTCCCCTTCGCGCCCTTCTCCCGCTGCTGCTGCTAGCACTGTGGGCGCAGCCGCTGCCATCCTGACGCGGCCGCCGGTGCTCCTGGCGCCCCTGTGAGCGCGGCTGCCCCTGCTAGAGCTCCTGTGGGCGTCGCTGCCCCTGCTGGCCTGGGCGTTGGCTGGCACGCGGGCGTGCGCAGTACTAGCGCCGGCGCCACCGCCTCTGCCTATCGTGCCACGTGCCGGCGCCGCGTCGTGCGCCGGGCCTTGTCGGCTCCCTATCCTCTGCCATCGGCTCCATCTCCCCCGCCGCCGCAGCCGGGCCATCTTCCAGGCGCTGCCATCACCATGGCCGCCACTGCCGGGGCCGCTGGCACGGGGGGCCCAGGCGTCGCAAATCCTGGGTTTCACCCCACATCCCTGTGGTCTACACCTCCCGGTGTCTCGCCCGGGCTTGTCGGTTGGGACCCAGCTACCTTGGCCTACTCCCTCAGCACCACCGCCAGCCCTGATTGGATTGCCGACTCGGGCGCCACTTTCCATACCACGCCCGATGCGGGTCTCCTTTCCTCTCTCCGTCCTCCCCACCCTTCCTGTCCCTCTTCCATCATGGTCGCCAATGGCACCTGCATTCCTGTCTCCTCCGTGGGCACTGCCAGTTCCCACGGCTCCTTTCATATCCCTGATGTTCTTGTGGCTCCCGGGATGGTTCACAACCTTCTCTCTATTCGCCGTTTCACCACTGATAACTCTTGTTCAGTTGAGTTTGACCCCTCTGGCCTCACCGTGCGGGATTTGGCCTCCCGGGCTCCTCTGCTCCGGTGTAACAGCACTGGGCCTCTCTACACCCTTCGGTTTCCGGCGTCTGCTTCACCTTCTTCGCCTTCCTCGGCGTCTGTTTCACCTTCTTCGCCTTCCTCAGCCGCTTTCGCCGCCACTCCTTCCTCCACCACTTGGCACCGTCGCCTCGGCCATCCTGGTCGGGATGCCCTGATGCAGCTCAGTCGTAGTTCCGACATTCGGTGCTCTCCGGCTCACGATGATCACTTGTGTCATGCGTGCCAGCTGGGCCGTCACGTTCGCCTTCCCTTTCAGTCCTCATCCTCACATGCCCCTCGTGCATTTGATCTTATTCATTGCGACTTGTGGACTTCTCCTGTTCTCAGCATGTCTGGCTATAAGTACTACTTGGTGGTGGTCGATGATTTCTCCCATTATTCCTGGACTTTTCCCCTGCGGGCCAAGTCCGAGGCGTTCACCACTCTTAGCCACCTCTTTGCTTGGGTATCCACTCAGTTCGGCCTCACCATCAAGGCTGTCCAGTGCGACAATGGCCGTGAGTTCGATAACTCAACCTCACGTGCCTTCTTCCTTTCTTCCGGTGTCCACCTGCGCATGTCTTGTCCGTATACCTCATCTCAAAACGGCAAGGCAGAGCGCATGATCCGCACCACCAATGACATCATGCGCACTCTTCTGCTCCAGGCATCTCTACCCGCTCGCTTCTGGGCTGAGGGTCTGCACACCTCCACCTATCTCCTTAACCGCCTTCCTTCTACTGCATGCCCAGCTCCCACGCCTCACCACGCTCTATCGGTACCCCTCCTCGGTACGACCACCTTCGAGTCTTTGGGTGTGCGTGTTACCCTAACACCGCCGCCACCGCTCCCCATAAGCTGGCTCCCCGGTCGACCCTCTGTGTCTTTCTCGGATATTCTCCGGATCACAAGGGTTACCGATGCTTTGACCTTACCTCTCGCCGTGTCCTCATCTCTCGTCATGTCGTGTTTGATGAGTCGGCATTCCCTTACTCCACCACCTCTCCATCCACGCCTCCCGCTGATCCTGCGGAGGCTTCCTTCTTTCCCACTGACCCGGCGATTCCGCCACCCTTCTCCCTCTACCCTGCAGGTACTACTCCGGCGCACTCTCCTAGTGGTCCCGCCTCGCCCCTGCCGGACTCGCACCAGGACCTTCCGATGCCTGACACGGTCGAGGCAGCCCCGGAGCTTCCACCCTCGCTCCCTGTGGCTTCGCTGCCTCCCGTTGTGCCTGATGCTGCCGTTCCGATCGCGGGACCGAGCACACCGACCCCACCTCCTCCCGGGCGCTTCGGACTCGTCTACCAGCGCCGGCGGGAGCCGCGTCCGCCCTCACCTCCTCCCGGACGCTTCGGCATCGTCTACGAGCGCCGGCGTGAGCCGGCTCCGCCGCTCTCGACACCAGCACCATCGTCGCCGGTGCATGCTCCGCCGGCATCGCCACGCTCTCGCGCCGACCTGCCGGTGTACCACCCGCCTCTTCTTCATCGGGACCCTCGTCACACTCACCCGATGGTGACGAGGCAGGCGTCTCGCCCGCAGGCCCTCCCGCCGCCGCCTGCGAGCCGGGGATCTCTCCGGTACCCTCTTCCGTCCGCGTGGCCTTGGCGGATCCTCACTGGCGCCGCGCGATGGACGAGGAGTACGCGGCCCTCCTCGCCAACCAGACATGGGACCTCGTACCTCGTCCGCCGGGCTCCAACATTGTCACCGGCAAGTGGATCTGGACGCACAAGAGGCGGGCTGATGGTTCCCTGGAGCGCTACAAGGCTCGCTGGGTCCTCCGCGGCTTCACTCAGCGGCCCGGCATTGACTATGCTGAGACCTTCAGTCCCGTGGTGAAGCCGGCTACAGTCCGCACCGTCCTCTCCCTGGCTCTCGAGCGCTCCTGGCCTGTGCATCAGCTGGATGTCAAGAATGCCTTCCTCCATGGCACTCTGACTGAGACGGTCTACTGCAGTCAGCCGGCAGGTTTCGTGGATTCTTCTCGTCCTGACTTCGTCTGCCGGCTCAACAAGTCTCTCTACGGGCTCAAGCAGGCACCCCGGGCTTGGTACTCTCGATTCGCTACCTTCCTGCAGACTCTTGGATTCACGGAGGCCAAGTCTGACACCTCCCTGTTCATATACCACTATGGGGGTGAGACTGCTTACCTGCTCCTCTATGTGGATGACATTGTTCTCACCGCCTCCAGCGAGTCTCTGCTCCACCGCATCATTGCCTCACTCCAGAAGGAATTTGCTATGAAGGATCTTGGGGTGCTCCACCACTTCCTCGGCGTCACTGTTGAGCCCCGACCTTCAGGCCTGTTCCTCCACCAGCGGCAGTTCACTTGTGACATTCTGGAGCGAGCAGGGATGACCGCCTGCCAGTCCTGCTCTACACCGGTGGACACCCAGGGCAAGCTGTCACAGGCTGGGGGTCCGATGCTTGGGCCAGCGGACTCCACCGCCTACCGGAGTCTTGCTGGCGCGCTTCAGTACCTCACTTTCACACGGCCGGACATCACTTATGCCGTCCAGCAGCTTTGCCTCTACATGCATGCTCCGCGGGAGCCCCACCTGGCTGCTATGAAGCGGCTTCTCCGGTACCTCCGTGGCACACTTGGCTACGGGCTGCTCCTCGGCCGGTCCTCCACTGCCGAGCTGGTTGTCTACACCGACGCTGACTAGGCGGGATGCCCGGACACCCGCAGGTCCACCTCCGGCTACGCTGTCTTCCTCGGCGGCAACCTGGTCTCTTGGTCGTCCAAGCGTCAGCCGGTGGTTTCACGCTCCAGTGCCGAGGCGGAGTACCGTGCCGTAGCCAACGGCGTGGCCGAGGCCGCCTGGCTCCGCCAGCTCCTGGCTGAGCTTCACCGCCCACTCGCCAGGAGCACGCTCGTCTACTGCGACAATGTCAGCGCGGTCTACCTCTCCACCAACCCCGTGCAGCACCAGAGGACCAAACATGTGGAGATTGATCTACACTTCGTCCGCGACCGGGTGGCCATCGGCGACGTCCGGGTTCTTCACGTTCCGACCACCTCCCAGTTTGCGGACATCTTCATCAAAGGCCTCCCTTCCTCGACCTTCTCCGAGTTTCGCTCCAGCCTCAACGTCTCCAGTGGCTAGTTGTGGCTGCGGGGGGGTCCTGTGTGTGTTGTGCTCTTACTTGTTTTCTTTCTTGTTCAGCCTTGAACTCCGCTGCGCCGGTAGTTCAGACTGCGGGGGGGTGTTGGAGTGTGAATGTATTAGGCCCATGAGGCTAGGCCCATGTGGCCCATGTATGGTACCTATATAGCTACCCTTCTAGGGTTAGCCCAAAATCAATAGAGAATTATCTTCTATCAAAAAGAACATCCAGAAGTATAACGTTTAAGAGAATTCAGTACATGAAGACTCATGCCCCTATCCTACTTTACCACCCACCGATCCCACCCCAAAAGAAAGCCATTTCATTCTGCTACTTTAATTTCTACTTAGAACTAAGCATCGGGGGAATGTCGAGTTTGATAAAGAATGATACAAATGGCAAGTATGATGGATGCTAATAAGCGCTCTTTTCACAATTAAGGACAAAACATTGCTCAAGTTTGGCTCGGGCAGCATACAGCCACAGCACATGTTATCAATTTCCATCTGGATAATACTTGCTTTTGGATTAATGATTGTTTGACAAACAATGTGAAGCACATATGGTATCAATTACTTTCTCATGTCATAGGTTATTAATCCTATTATTCCCCTCAAAGATAGGTGTCAAATACTCATACTATTGTTTCATTTATATTTAATTTCACAAATAGACTACAATAGAAACCAGTGAAGAAAGTGTTCTGGACCACAGTGATTTCTAAAATGAAAATGTGAATGGAGGGTGTATTAATTTGGAGCAACACAACATGTGTAGACTGGGCAAGTTGATATATGTCAACCTGAAGTCTTAACAACAGCCCCTGAACAGAAACTTTGCATCACATATTTATGATATTACTTGCGGTAGAGTGCTATGTTTGTAAAGAGTAAAGTACACGGGCGGTTCCCTCCCTCTCTCAGATGGCCATGCTGGCATGCCAAATAGGCAAGCATATGCCAATGAATGATATTTGAACCTCAAGTGGCACAATTATAAATTTTGTAAACAAGTATATTGCATCAGCACTCAGCAGTCCTTAAACTTGTTCAGAAGCATCACATAGGTTCCTGAAATATTAATTTGCAGCTTCATGTCCTTAAATTGGCTAAGTCTGTCATTCGAGGTCCAAATCTTGCTAATTAATGTGCGACTGCCCATGTGGCTAGCAACCCCCATGGCAGCAACGCACCACTCTCATGTCTCTCATTTCTCCTCTCCCACAAATCGAGCAACATCCGCTGGAGAGGAATGACCCACTCTTTTTTCCCACGACGGGAATCCCAAATTTCAATACCAAAGCAACGAAATTACAGCAGGATTAAGACTATCCGCACTCATGGACCTCTATATTCATCCTCTATACATCCTAGTCACCAAGATTCTCTCCTCTATACTCAATTCTCCCGCATCCATCCATCCTCTATATCATCCTCTATCCACTGTGGGGTCCACTTATCACTTTATCTAAATATATCCATGTGACATCTTGTTTTGAAGTATTTATTGAAACGAATTTAATGGTATAATCGGAATTTAATTTGGTTCTTTGATTTGCGAGTTATAACATTTTTTATTGGTTAAAGCAGTGGGGCCCGCCACTACAACCTCTCACCTCTCACTCTTCTCTCTCCCGCTATATCCCCGCCAGGCGCTATATTTAGCGGAGCAGCTGCCGTAGCGGAGGCCGTTCAGTGCTCCGGTGCAGCAAAATTCATCCTGCAGGAGAGTATACCAGATGGGATAGAGGTGCCGGTGCAGATAGTCTAGGTCATCCATGTTTGTCGCGTCACTACCATTTAAACTGCTCACACAGTTAAGCACCAAGAGCTTAGATAATGTTGCCAAAAAAACTTACTACCAAAGCAACAAAGCATTAAAAACTCACGTTGAACGCCGACTCAAAACCAAGCTTTAGACACAGGACATTACGGTCTAAACAAGTAAACAATTAAATGCCCCCATGGGCATCAAACTCGGCACGCACGTCCAACTGAGTAGAAGTGTTGCCAGCCACCGTATCTCCTTTAAGACAGGAGTGACACCTTCTGGATGTCATGTATATGCTAAATAGATGGACTGACGAATCAACACTAATCAGGGAGATTTGGACCTTGAGTGCACTAATTAACAAGCTTAGAGACTTGAAGTTGTAAATTAGTAGGTTAGACAGTTAGATGACACTCCCAAACAAGTTTAGGAACCGTTAGTGCAGTTTACAATAGTCTGGTGACCTATTTGACACCTCTGAACATGTTAGAGCAGTACACTTTACTCTTTGTAAAATCATGATGGAAGCTCATAGTAAATGTGACTCAGGAGCTGCATGCCTCCACGTCAAGAAGCACAGTTGTATCATCAGTAACAACGAAAGGTTATATTTTGCAACAATAAGCCTATAATAAAGTTATAACCAATTCCTAAGGATTGCAGCATAACATAGGCAGAAATGTTAGTCTTACTTAACCATGGCACAGATCAATTCAGCGTTAACAAACAACCCACAAATTGAGGAGCTCATATGTCAATAACTAAGGAGCAATGAATGAACTAGATAAATAATAGTTTGGTTGCACAATTTGAGCAAGAGCCAATGCTACAAATGAAAATTAGGAGCAAATTTGAGTATATACACAAGTAAAATATGGGTTTCCAAATCAGTTTATATTTTGGTAGGCTTACAGTATGAAAAGTTAGTCAGAGTCTATTGGTAAACTGAGTAAACATATGTCGCTATGCTGCTCTAGATTTTATGTACTGTTTTTAAAAGCCAAATTCATAGTTCAATGCATATGTTAAGAAAACTCACATGAAGGCCATGGAGAGCTGCTTCAGATCATTCTCGAAGTTCTTCATGTTTGCCAACGATTGTGCGCAGAAGATGATCGCGATCCACGAGCACACCTTGTACTGCAAACCGAAATCGATTAGAAACCGAAACCATATCGACGCGTGCAGCCCAGTAAGGCAACCATAACGTCACCATCAATAGCTCATATAAGGTAACACAAATCACTCACACGGGACTGCTCGAGCATGCAGATCTACCATGAACTTGTCCAGATCTAAACATTACTCGGAAATCAAATTCAGATCAGAGAGCGTGACATGGTTACGTACGCGGAGCATGACTCCGACGACGCCGAAGACGACGGCGAGGAAGCCCGCGTAGTCAATGGGCAGGTCCTGGGGAGACAGCTTCGGCGGCGCGTACGGCTTCGCCGTCGACGGCTGCCTCGGATCGCTGCCCCCAGCGAACGCCCCTCCCCACGACGACGATCCCTCCTTCATCTCTCTCTCTCTCTCCTCTGTGGACTCTCTGGACTCCGGACTTCGGGAGGACGAGAAAGAGAGAGATTTTTTTTAGCAGATGAGGAAAAGAGAGATTAAAAGTAGATTTATACTTGGGCCCACACGGGCCGGGCCGGTACGGCCCAGTTGGCGGCCCCGCCGCCCGGTCGCAGACCGCTGAAAGAAAAGTCAAAGCGCACGAGTCGGCAACTCGGCAGGCAGGCAGCTTCCGCGTTCCCACTGCGCAGTCTGCGCTCCCTTCCTTGTGCTCCCTCACTGGTGCTCGCCTTGGCTGCTCCGCTCCCCGCTCCAAAACCCTAACCCCGCGAGACAGCCCAGCAGCTAGGAGCGGGTCCAGGAGCTCACCGCCGAGACGCCGCTACACTCGACCTCACCGGTTGCCAGTAAGGCCTCGCTTCATCTCGCCGTGCACGCTTATTACTTCTGTCGGTGGTTTGTTTAGCTATTCTCGTAGTTGATTGGTTGCTTAGCTAGCCGTTCTAGTTGTTAATTGGCTTGAGCTTTGAGGTGGCTCGTTGTTGATTCTTCAGTGTGAATGTCGATGCCCTTGGGCGTTTTAGAGCTCAAGGGTTTTGTTCGGTCAGTTTTTAAGCTTGGGTTGGGGGGATGGTTCATGCCTTTCTTTAATCTCTAGCTCGCGGCTTGCCGTTCTAGTTATATACTGTGCAGTATTCTTCTATTTAGTTTTCTTAGCACATAGACATGAGGAGATTTTTCGTAGGTCATAAGATGTCAAATGGGTAATTAGGGTCTTATTACAGCTGTTGCAGGTTTTATTGAGCTGATTAATTCTAACTGGTATGTGTAAATCTTTGGATCCAATCACCTGCAGATGCTGATCAAGTGATCAAAGCATGAGCACCACTCCTGTTTCAAGGTTCAGGGGGCCAGCCTATTTGCAGCTGTGTCCCCAGTCTAGCGATTGTGCTGAACTTTTGGTAAATGTGGATGGACCGAGTGCAAAAGATTTGTCAGTTGACCCAAACACATTTTGTCTTCCACAAGATGCTAATCAGGAATTCTATACCCGAGCTTTACAGTACAGTTGTTCTGTTTCAAAGCAGGGATTTGAAGCCCAAGGTTTTCTCGTGAATGCTGCAGAGTTTGGTCTAAATAATGATTCTTCTGTGGTGGGAGGATATCAACAATTTGACTACCTTCTGGGGCCTCCTCAGCCTGAAGTGTATGAAGGAATGCAGATGCAAAATATCAACACAAATATCATCCACCGGCGTAGACCTTCCAATGCATCCTGTCTTGATCATACAGAAGAACTAACTTCCTATGACAATGATGACAGAGCTATCTCATTTGGAAGTAGTTGTAGCACAGGAATTGCAAGTTATCCATATAGTACTCCTTTGCAAAGCAATAGCCACATTTCGAGCACACGGGATGGAACTTGGGATGCCCTTATGCAAATGCAAAAGGCTTTGGAAGCATCCAACAGTGACAATGGACTCAATGAAGAGTGCAGTGACTTGACTTTCAATCATGCAGAACTGTCAGGTGGGAATACCATGAAGCATCAAGTTGTTTGGGACAATGGCTCTTTAAAAAGCCCATCTTTCACCTCAAGTTATTTGCCTTTCCATGGTGATACTGAGACCACCCTCACAAGTGCCTCCACTGTTTATAGCTTTCAGAACTTTGCTGATGTCCAACATAAGATGTATAACAATGAGCAAAACAAATTATATTTTGAGGTCGAACTGCCTCATCAGAAAGGGCCCACAAGGAGCCATGTTAATGGAAGCCGAGGTGAAATGCATTCTGCTGAATGGGGAACAAATCCTGGTCACATAGAATCTTCTGGCTTTATGCCAAGCACTGAAGACAGACAGAACGATATATCACATCCACTGTCAAGTTCATTCGTATATACTGCAGATGGAATTGTGGATAATGTCTCAAAAAAGTCACCCCTCTTGTATGAATGTGAAGAGCAAATGGAAATTGATTCGCTTCTAAATTCATTTGGTGTATCAACTGATTCCTTTTCGCAAACATGTGGAATGTTTGAGCAAAGGTAAATTGAGGTGCTGCAGTGTCATCATACCATTGATGATTCATTTCATTTTCATGTTGAAATTAGGAGCCTGCAACTTTTCTAATACTTGTTCTTCACAGTAACAGCATGATGGTGTCTGCAACACTTATAACTGTGGGCTTAACTATTTCTATAGATGGATTTTTGGTTTGTAACAAAAATGTAACTGCCAAACACTTCTTTGGTAGTGGCATTCACTATTTTCAGTCAGATGGGTCATAGTAGGCTAGTAGCTTACTCTGCTATTAACACTAAAACTAGCAAATTGTCCACATTTTCTGTATTGAATCAAATATTTATTTGTTCTTAAGTTCACTGCCTAATTTATTATTTCTGTGTTGCGATCTAATCAAATGTGTTAAAATGCAGCGACAATTTGGTTGAGTTTGGTATGAAGATCGAATTAGATGAAAGTGGTCCTGCTGCATGCTTTAGTAATACTACCCCATATATGCAAACTGGACCACCGGAGTCAGCTATATCTGATGGATCTTCTTATCCTGAACAGTATCAATCTACTTCTCAAACATGTGGCTTATTTTATGATTCAGCATCTCAGTGGCAAAATATGTCAAGTTCTGGATTGCCTTTACTGGACTGTCGCAAAAGTATTGGTGAGCCCAGTTCAATAATTAACCTGGGGAGAAATGGTAAAGGACACCTGCTGTCCACAAGTGAAGGTACTTTAGTACAGCAACCACAGAGTGTTGCTACTGATACTAGGTTGGAAATGGCTGACAATGTTGCTAATTGCTATCTAGAGTTCACTGGTAGCTTGGATGGCCAATCTTGTCCAATAGGGGCTTCTGTATGTCATGATGAAGCAATGGCAGCCAAAGTTTTACAGACAGCACAACCTGACATAGTCACAGATTGCACCTTTGGAGTAGGTACTTCAAACCACGCTGGACGCTCAGACATGCAGCTACCCATTACACAGACTACTGTTCAAGAGCCTGGCCTGAGTTTGTCCAAGGACCTCAACTCATCATGTATTCAAGGAACAGAGATCAAGAAAGTAGATTTAACAGCAAAATACTATTCTGAATGCCATGGCATCCTCCGGCCCAAGCCTTTTCAACAAAACACTCCTGAGAGTATGGGTATTAAAACATGCATGTATGGTTGTGATGATTATAGCCAGATTGTTGATCCTCAGCAGAGTACCATAGTCTCAGCAAGCAAACCTTCACACTCAAGTGTTTTGCCGGTTGACAAGCTTGATGACAAGGTCGTTTCACAGCAAAAAAAGCGGAAAAGGGCAACAGAAAAGCTTTTACCATGGCATGCACAGGTCATGACCGTGCATGGGAGCAGGCATCGCAGAAGGTGTTGAATTTTAATTGAACTCACCCATCTTTTGAACAAAGTATTTGAGCTTTAGTTTGACTTGCTTCTTTGGTTAAAAAATGTTTATGCAACTCCTTTTGGCTTGACATACATGTTCGAAGGGGCTGATCCGCTGATCTTTGTTTGTTTGTTTCTTTTGATCTATAGAATTCCTGAGTTGGATTGGGCTCTTGCTACCAGAAGATTGGTTGAGAAGGTTATATGATTTTCGCTATGTCGTGTAAAACCCTTTCTGTTGTGCAATTTTTTCCCCTGGCCTGACATCCTTATCGTGCATAGCAGGTAGATGGTGAGAATGCAACAATGGGAAGTAGCAGCTTTAGTACTCGGGCTCAGAAAAGACTTATTTTGACAACTAGCCTGATTCAGTATATTCTTCCTGTTGTACCAGCTAGACTTCTTGCCACAAATGTTACTAATTCCGCTGAAACCATTGTATACCACCTTTCTAAATTTGCACTCAGTGACGCATGTGACACTGTTCTGTCTGTTGGGAATGATGACACGTAAGCATCGATTTCTTTCTTTTGAATTTTTTTTCCTTTTGTATCATTCTCCAAGGTTATAATATATTCAGAGTTAGTATAGTTTCATAAAAACTAAAAAAAGTAATTACTTGATGCAGTATAAGGGACTGTAACCATGTCATAGTCAGCAGGCTGATTTATTCATAATATCTATGTAGTTTTGGGACTACTTAGACCTCACATTGATCTTGAGAATCTTCGTCTTGTGGTATTTGGCCAGGCTACAAAACCAGAGCAGCACTTCTGCTATGGAAGACTCAAAACTCCTATCAGAAGTTCTGGAAACCTATGGGTCGAGGTTTGGCAAGCTGGAAATTTCCTTGTTAAGGTAGTTGAACTACGACTCACAGGCTTTAGTACTTGAATTCTGCAATTAATCATAAACATCTGCAAACATATCTCTGTACTGGTCCACGATTTCATACCTTTCTTATTTCCAGTGACTGCGATAATAATGACGCTCCTATACTCGCGTAATTTGACATTCTTATGTATTTTCCTGTGTATTCCAGTGCTGAGAAGAAGATGACATTACACGATATGGCATCAGAGCTGCAGAACTTGGAGAAGTGGTATATTGTCTATCATCTTGCGAAGTGTCATGGATACGCTAACAATTCTGGACTCGACCCCTGCACAGCGACTGTCAAGAAACATGATGGAGCTGCTTCAGCACCAGTAAACTCGCTGAGTAGTATCAAGTGTTGCTTACTGAACTAGGGCAGTTCAGGAACTACTAACAAACAAGTCTACCCACGTTTGTCCCAATTTCCAGCCGTCGTGCATCACCGCAATGCTGGCTGCGTAGGAATATATAGAACCATAGAATATACAACTGATTTCCCGTTGCCTTATTGGCTTCTTTTGTTAGGAAATTAGAAGCAACTTCTCAGTTTAGACGTAGGAATATGGTGATGTGACTTATCCTGTGTTATGTGATCAGATGTAGGAGCACGGTGATATCATTTTTCAAGTATAGCTAATGCTAGTTGTCTGTAACTTTCAGATGTCAGCCAGAATTAGCCAGTCATTCGACAATGTTATTCTCTCACAATAAATCAACATCAGTCAAAGTCAGCCATCCAGAAACCATCCATGAACATGGCCGTTACTGTTCTTTCGGCCTGGTTGCTATATGATGGTTATGACCGCTGTTTCAGGTTGCTTTTTTAGGCCAGGCTCAGGCCGGTCCTGCCCTAAGCGGGTTGCTCGCTGTTTTTTGATAGGAAAATGGCCAGGTTCGGGTTCAGAAAAAAAAATTTCGTACTCACTTTTCGCTATACCGTGTTCAGTAAGGCGTGCGCGCTTGGGCTAAGCTAGAACAAAATTGTGCATCTATTAGTCAATTCTAAAAATCATACAGAGTTTCATTCATTAGTTCAAAGCCTTTCTATAGTTTTCATTCCTTGATCCATACAGAGTTGAAAACCAAATCAAATATATCTAGAGGTTTTTTTAGCAATATAAGTTTTATCTAGATGCAATTTATATCTTATCTATCTTCTTAAAATCATTGGCATATCATTATAAATATCTTAAATGCGGACTATAGACTAGCAGAGAATGAAATAAAAGAAAGCCTTTTGGCGCGTAAGCTTCTTAGGGCCGGTTTAGGTGCAAAATATTTTGCAAAATGACACTGTAGCAAATTTCGTTGTTATTTGGCAATTAGTGTCCAATTATGGTCTAACTAGGCTTAAAAGATTCGTCTCGTCCATTTCGTCTAAACTGTGTAATTAATTTTATTTTTTATCTATATTTAATACTTCATACATGCGTCTAAAGATTCGATGTGACGAGGAATGTTAAAAAGTTTTGTAAAATTTTTGGCACTGAACAGGGCCTTATTATCGGGCCGTCCAAAGACATCATGTGTGGGCCCTATGGTCCACCACGAAGCCATCGGTGTTCCATTCCATCTTCTTCCTCCTTGGCTTTTGACCCACCCGGCGGCCTCTGGCTTTCCCAGTCCCCATCACAAGCCAGCGGAATCTTACCGATTCGGCAATCGAGCAAATCGATCTCCGTGCAATTCCACCTCCCGAACCGAATCCCTCCACCGACCCAAACCCTAGCGCGCACCCACGTCCCTTCCCCTTTCCCCGGCATTCGGGCCGGTGTTGGTGATGCGGGCGCTGCTCGCGGACGGCGGGATGGCGCTGGCGGTGGCGCCAGAGGCCAACGAGTCGTCGGGCGGCGCTGCGGTGTCGCTGGGGCCGTTATGGTGGGCGTCGGAGTGCCATGGGGTGTTGTACAGCCTGGCGGTGATGCTGCCGTCGCTGGCCTTCGTGGGGTTCCTGGCGTGGCAGGCGCGGCGGAGCTTCCGTAGGCTCAGCTACGGCCACTCTCACGTCGTCGTCGTCGCGTACTACGCGCTCCTCTGGGGCGTCGCCGTACTCAACCTCCTCTGGTGCTTCCTGCAGGTTCGGATTGGTTCCCTGTGTTGCTTATCTCTCTAAGTCCCGTATGCCTGGTTATGAAACTCTCCGTGCTTTGATTGGGTTGTTGATTTGGTCATTAGATGTTCATTAGGGGGAATGCTTTCCATGAAAAAAGCACTATGCTGTGCGTGTAGTTTAAGTTATGACTAGTGAAAGGCAGGGGGAGTTCCTTCTTGAAAAGTAGGGGCAAGTGGAGCTAATGAGAGATGAACTTGTTGGTAAAACTAAGCTGTGAGAAATCTATACCAGATCATGCAACTTTTGAATTGTATTTTCAGGTTTGAATGACAATCAGCAATGTTTGTATGTTTTGCTAGTGTTCAATGGCTGAGTAGAATAAGTAGGTAAAAGACTGGAAATTGGGAATTAGGTGAACTTTTGGTCAACGTTAGCTGTACCCGAGTAGTCTTTTGATGTTTCAACTCGATAATGGAATAACTGAAGACCACATCGTGATCAAATCCTATGGGTAGGCTAGGAGCTGGTCACTCGTCAGGGAGTCTCAATGTTGAGCCAGTAGCAAGCCTTGGTGGGTTTTCAAAAAGGAAATAGCAAGCTCCTATGGTCATGTTATAGCTGGTAATGATGAACAGGTGGGAAGCTCAGCTGGGTTAAGGAAAAATAAAATCCCTGATGTTATGGGCCAACGCTGGCCAGATAGATGGCGCCATGATTAATGGGCTAAATAGCACAGCCCAGTTATCTTTGTTAGCTCAGTTATCTTTGTATTCTCAATTTATATTAGTCTCAGATAGGTTATTTAGCAAAATAGGTAGAATAGAAGGGACATAAATATCTGTAAACTCTATTAGTATAATCAAGCAAGAGAATCATAATTCTCAGCTTCCCTTAGGGAGTTGGGAGACCTCAAAACCCTAGCCGCCTCCTTCCTCCCCTCGTCGTCCTACGCGCGCAGCCACGGCACCTCGCCACCGCTCCTCACTGTTCAAGTCCCGTCCCCCTTCCTCTCACTCCTACAATCTACGCCGAATCCACGGTGGGATCGTGTCCCTATCAACCTGGTATCAGAGATCTCTGGTTCGATCATGTCCGGCCCTCCACCGAGTTCTTCCCACCCGCAGCCGCCACACACCCGCCCGCCGCCACCAGCGTCTTCATCGGCGCTGCTACCCCACACATCAGGCGCGCCAGCATCGGGCGTGCTGGCGTCCTTAGGGGCGATCGCGCCCTCTGCCCTGGCGCCGTCGTCCCCCACCGCCCTCGTCCTCACCCCGGAGCAGATGACGGCCGCAATCCTGGAATTAGGGCAGGCCGTGGCGGGCATCTGGGCCTTCCTCGTCGGGCCCTATGCGCCCCAGCCGCAGCCCCAGCTGCCACCGCCGCCGCCCTCGACCGCGACCATGGCGCCGGTCATCTCGTACCAGTATGGGATGCCCTACGGCGGGACTGTGACGACCTCGTTCCCGGCCACGCCGCCGCCGTCCCAGGGCGTCCCCATCCAGCAGATCGGGTTCCCGCCGTCGCCATCACCACTTCCAGCTTGGATCGCCGGTTCGTCGGAACCCATCTACACGGTGACCAGTACCCAGCCGAACCTGCCGCCGCTCCCGACCACTGGGGCTGTCATGGCGCATGGCGGCGCCCCGGCTTCGGGCGTCCTCAACGGCGGGGTGGACGGCCCCTTGTTCCATGACGGCAGCCTCATGCCGACGTTCTCCGCCGCTTCGCCCTCGCTAGACAACACGGGCGCGGTGCCCTCGGCCGCCGCACAAGAACCGCCGCCGCCCAAGTTTTACAAGTTGGAGTTCGCCACATATGACGGCTCCGTTGATCCCCTGAATTGGCTCAACCAGTGTGAGCAATTTTTTCGGGGTCAGCGAAGGCTCGCCTCCGACCGTACCTGGCTCGCTTCCTATCATCTCCGGGGAGCGGCCCAGACATGGTACTACGCCCTCGAGCAGGATGAGGGCATGCCTTCCTAGGAACGTTTCAAGGAGTTGTGCAGCCTGCGTTTTGGACCGGCGGTTCGCAACACCCGCCTGTCCGAGCTCGCGCGCATGCCCTTCACATCAACGGTGCAGGATTACTCCGATCGCTTCAACGCGGTGCTCTGCCATGCTCGGCACCTCTCCGCTCCTCAGAAGGCTGAATTATTTGTGGGCGGGCTGCCGGAACATATCAAGGTCGACGTCGAGTTGCGGGAGCCCCAGGACCTCCAGACGGCCATGCACTTGGCTCGGGCGTTTGAGCGCCGTGCCACGGCTACCTTGTTGGCCCCCGTCCAGCAAGCCTGGCCTCCTCAGCGCCAGCCATTGGCACTACCTGCACCAGTTGCACCGGCGCGTGCTCCTACACCGGCCGCAGCCGTGCCTACGCTGCCTGCACCACCGCAGCCTCCGCCACCGGCACCCCAGCAGTTGTTTCGCCGCCTGACACCGGCCGAGATGCTCGAGCGTCGTCGTCAGGGGCTGTGCTTCAACTGTGATGAGCCGTACGTGCGCGACCATCAATGCCAACGGCTTTTCTTCCTCGAAGCTGATGATTTCCTCGACGACGCGGTAGTGGACAACGACGGTACCAAGGAGGCCCTCCAGGAGGCAGGACCTGCATTCCAATGAACCTGCATGGGAGCCAGTGCAGCAGTTCCCAGTCCTCTATCCCGACTTGCAGCTCGAGAACGAGCTGTTTGTCCAGGCGGGGAGAGATGTTATGGGCCAACGCTGGCCAGATAGATGGCGCCATGATTAATGGGCTAAATAGCACAGCCCAGTTATCTTTGTTAGCTCAATTATCTTTGTATTCTCAATTTATATTAGTCTCAGATAGGTTATTTAGCAAAATAGGTAGAATAGAAGGGACATAAATATCTGTAAACTCTATTAGTATAATCAAGCAAGAGAATCATAATTCTCAGCTTCCCTTAGGGAGCTGGGAGACCTCAAAACCCTAGCCGCCTCCTTCCTCCCCTCGTCCTCCTACGCGCGCAGCCACGGCACCTCGCCACCGCTCCTCGCTGTTCAAGTCCCGTCCTCCTTCCTCTCACTCCTACAATCTACGCCGAATCCACGGTAGGGATCGTGTTCCTATCACCTAATGGCTGGGTGTTGATGTCAAATAATATTTCACATTGGTCTGGTTATTAGGCTTAGATTTGTGGTGCACGTCTTGGTATTGCTACTAATGGAAGTGGATTAATCCATTTTTAGATTTGATATGGTCCTGCTGTACAGAACTGCAGAAGGAAAATCAGATGAACAATCCTGCCTTATGAATCCAAAATTTCATTTTTTTTTTACATTGTGTATTACCTGTACATGTTACGTGAGTATGGAACTTTTTTTGCTCAAATTGCAGGCATGGCAATGTATGCCTGACAGGGCATTCTCTTGGAATGTACTGTCACTGTTTACAAAATCAGGAATGTTATTCTTGGAAGTCAGTCTCATAGCCTTTCTGCTTCAAGGAAATGATGCCAGTGGTTTTGAATCTTTGGCACGAACATTTGTTATCTCTGGAGCTGTAGTTGCTGCTGATGTATTGCTCAAGGTATGATCTACTCCAAACTTCAGGCATAGCAAACAGTAACTAGCTTTTCTTAGAAGTGACGTGTGTTAGGTTTCATTACTTAGTTGTTGCAGTTTTTGGGATTCAACTAGAAATTTTTGCGATGCTGTGTCGTATTTGCTTTCTTAGCAACAACCTAAGTTAATTGACTGGTGTATCTGGTCCATAATGTTAATTTATTAGAGAGCATAATATGTTTCTTGTTTACACTGTTCCATAATAGTGGATTGGTTATTGCAAGTTGGTACTGAATTTCTATTGGTAGTAGATCTTGCCCGCTCATCTCATAACTCTGCAAAAGTTTTTTTTGGCTGCTCAATGAAAGAAAAGGCCAGAAGGCCCCATGACTTAACCTAACCTGACACGCCTTTCCTTGTTTCAATGTGTTGAATCATGTTGCAAGTGGAAAGCGGATTAATACTCTAGTTCACTTCTTGTAGCCTTTTACGCTATCTTACCTATGAAACTGACTTTGTCCTTATTCAGACTATATATGTTTTTGGCTTTGGTGTTCCTTTGTTCATTGATGTTGATCAAGGAACTGGTGGGAAATGGGGCCTATGGATTCTCCACAAACTTGTGCTTACTGGAGTCTATGGCCTGATTGTTTTCATGCATCATTCAAGATGGAGAGACAGGCTGCCTGGTAATTCTGTTACTGTCTTTGTATGTTTCAAAAATCCTTTTGTTTGGTGTTTCATGACCATTATCTTGTGGTTGCCTTACTGCAGCAAAACCAGCATACTACAGCTATGTATGTGCGATGTTGCTATTGAATGGCCTATCACTGTTTGGATGTTTCCTTGTTGCAAGTGGAGCTGGATTTGGTTTATGGTACATACAGAACACTATCTTCAAATTTTATGGTAACTTATTCACCTTCAAGAGCAATATTTGATGACGACCCCTTTCGCTTACAGGTTATATAATCTCACAACCGTATGCTATCATTCTCTTTACCTTCCCCTCCTATATGCGACTTTCTTAGCAGACTTCTTCCAGGTACCTTCTTGCCTATTGTCTGTTACTTTGCTTGTGTGTAGTGCTTCTTCCTTAGTTCCTTAGCTTGTGTACTGGTATAATTGTCTGTGACTTGTAATGAAATTATTTGCCTTTGCTGATTTATTTTGTACGTGTAGGAGGAAGACATGCTCCTAGAGAACGTCTACTATTCTGAAATGAAGGATGCTGGGTTCTTTGATGCTGACTGGGATTGATCTGTGGCTACTGCGCTGTATGACCATTCCCATGTGAACTAAGCTGTATTTTTGTTATCTGTGTACTGCACGTAGAACAGAAAATGTATGTAGCTAACCGTGGTAGTGAATGGAAATATGTAAATCTTACTGCTGCATACTTCAGATTTCAAGTGATTTCACCGTTGAGATTGCCACCCCCAACGATGGGTGATAAATTCACGTCTATGGTACAAAACTACGAAGTGGACCGTCAGAAAGTGCGTTTTTGCAGGCTCGTTTATAAATGTGAATCTTATCACCTAGGATTCTATCAAGAAGAGTATGTTTGCTAATGCTACGTGCGTCAGTGCGTGTGCTTGTGCGGATGCACATGTTGTTACCTGAAGACAGAAGTTAGGAAGAACCCGTCTAGACATGTACCACAAAAATTAAGCTTTCAGCCGCTTATTTTAGTCAGTCAGCAGTGTTTTTTTCTCACAACAAATCAGTCAACAGTAGCCAAGCGAACAGGCTGAGTTCTTAGGCTAGCTTTTCTTGTCCTGCGTCTGCGTTTCGTTCACTCCTACTCCACTGCCTACAGGATAGGGAGTGCTGCGTTGGGCGTTGCATAGGTTTGTGTTGGTGGTAGTGACGGTATTATTTACGCCTTGAAGAGATGGGCTCGTGTCCATACAGTGAAACCGGACAAAATTGCACCGAGTTGTGAGTTCTGACCGCGACAGCGCCAAAACGGTTTTAGAAATAGCTAAGGCCTTGATTAGTTTCGGGCCAGCATCTCCAACAGTTTGCCAATTGAGCTGGCTATCCATAAAAAATTGGCAAAACATAAAAATATACTCTCCAACAGTTTGCTATATGAACTTGCCATTTTCATCAACTTGCTATCCCTGGGAGCCGCGCGCGCATCGGCCTTGCCATCGCGAGCCCGCGCGTCTCCGATTCCCTTCCCGCGCGCGCGTGGACACTTTCGCGGCCCACTCGCGCCAAGCCGGTGTCCTATATTTGGATTGATCTGATTCTGTGCGACCGCATCGACTTCCTCCTCGCGATTGGTTGGTGGCGACCGCGCCAAGGACCGGGCCGCCGCCGCGCCATCGACTTCCTCCTCGCGATCGGTTGGTGGCGACCGCGCCAAGGACCGGGCCGCCGCGATCAGGTATCGTTCTTCATCTTTTCCCCGTCGATCTCCATGCCTTCCTGTAACACCCCGGGTGTTATAGTGCTAATTAATCTGCCATGTCATCATAATGCATTGCAAAGCATCCATGTTAGGTTAACCTTGTTATGCATCAACTAAAACAAGTTTACTTAGCTAGATTGGATGTGCTTCTCAGTGGTGTGCTCCGAACCCAAAAACCATAATTTCGAATGCCACCGCAAATACTTAGTTTGTGCCCTGCGTAATTTGATGTATGTGACTGTGTTGCACACTAGTGCCAAGTGTAGGGTATGAGCTCAAGTACAACACTAAAATGAAGCTCCAAGTTTGAGTTTGAATTGGAGTCCAAAAACTTGTCACGAGTTTTCCGATTCGACTTTAAATTCAAATTTGGGGAACATGTAAAAGAATTTCAAAAGCTAAATTGGTCAACCAAGAGTGGCATTTGGTCAACCATGTCATGTTGGTTCAAATGATGCCCTTGGATGATGGTTTGATCACTAAGTAATCACTAATCAAAGTAGCAACAAATTCCAATTGAAAATTCCTCCAAAAACCCTAAATTTCAAAACCTTGTTTTACCCCTTTTGAAATAATTCAAAATCTAAGCAAAATTTGGGAAAAAGTTTAAAACCAAGTTTGTAGACCATTTCAAGGGCTACAACTTTGGTGTTTTGAGTTTCCAAAGTTTTAGTGTAAAATGTGGAGCAATTTTGGAAATAAACAAATTTCAAATTTAACTCATTTTTGTCCCCAAACTAAGATTTCAAAATGGAGGCAGAATTTGAAAATGTTTTGAACAGCAAAGTTGTAGGTCTTGTCAAGATATACAACTTTGGTGTTTGGAGATTTTGAAGTTTCAATATGAAATCAAAAGTAATTTCTAAATTACCAAATCCCAAAAATGTGTCCCCTTTTGAATTTAAACTCAAATTTCAAAATCCAGTTAGAATTTGAAAAAATGTTCAATACAAAACTTGTAGAGCTTGAAATTCTGAAGATTTTATAGATTGGAAGTTTTTCAAGTTTCCACATGAATTTGAGAGTAATTTGAGAAAACAGTTTGAAAATTCAAAAATTTGGGGGGGTGCTACAGTGCCACGCCAATGGCGGCCGGCCACCGCGCGGTATGGGCGCCGGCGAGCCGCCGTGGCCGCCCAGACCCTTCGCGTGCGACTGAGAGCGCCAGCGCGACGGCGTGAGCATTCCAGCTCTGTAGCCGCGACCGTCGTCTATAAATACGTCGAGGTCACAGTGACGTTCTTCGTTTTCCCTGTTTTCGCCACCGCCGCCACCGCAGCTCCGCCGCTCGCCGCTGCCGCCGTCAAGCCGCCACTGGCCACGCAACTCACACCAGCAAACTCGCCTCATCCTCGCGCATCTGTTGGTCCATTTGTTCGAGCCTTCTTCTCGCTCGAGCCTCCGCACCGCCCGTTCCCGTGTCCAACTCCGGTCGGAGCACCGCCACCGTCGCCTCCCGTGGCCAGGCCACTCCGGCTCCTCTCCGTCATCCCCGAGACCGCCATAGTCACCGCTGTGAGCTCCTGATCCTTTTCCTCATGCTAATTTAGCCGCTACCGCGCTATACCGTCGGGTCGTCGGGCACCGCAGCCGTCGAGCCGCCACCGTCATCAGTGAACTGTCACCGAAGCTCGAACCGTGGGGCTAGCTAGCAAAATGGAGGCGTGGGAGGGTGTAGATGGTGATGGTAGGTTAGGGTGTCGACCGAAGCTCCGGTCACCGGCCAGCCACCGCGCGGAGGTGAGTGAGCGCGCAGGAGTGAGCAAGGGGCGGGAGGTAGGCGATGACAGGCGGGGCCGGCTTGTCAGTGAGCGAGAGAGAGAGCGCGCGCGGGGGCGAGGCAGACCGCTTGCTGGGCCGTGCCGCTGGGCCGCGCGGGCGAGAGCTGGCGCGAGCGGGCCGCTCGGCTGGGCCGGACCGTGGGAGAGAAGGATCGGCCCGGTTCGGTTTTTGTTTTTATTTTTCTTTTTCAAAATTATGAATAGTGTTGTTATTTGTTTATTTCACTAAAAATTGTGTAGAGCTCCAAAATTCATGAAAATTTTTGTGTGAGTCTCTCATTATGTAAATTACCTAGAAAAAATGTTAAACCCTAAATTTGAATACTTTGTGCAGTAGAATTAATTGGTTCCAATAAAGATTAAATGCAACTTCCAGGAATTTTAATAATTAATTTATTAATCCAAAAATTATGAAATTTATTATGACACTGTTTTAAATCATTCTTAATCCATAGAAAAAGTTTGAGCTTGTTTAGATAAAGTTTGATCAACTATTAATTATGCCCTAATTAATTAGATAGTAAATAAATGTTAATTTGAAAACTTTAAGGGTTGTGTGCCCTTTTGATTGAGTGATTCCCTAGGTCACTACTTTTTGGTGATCTTTGGCACCTTAATTCCATGTTTGAGCTCGTTAGTAACTTACTTAGGGATAAAAGCTGGTATCACGGGAGTTGTCGCTACTAGTTAGTAGGTTTTCTGTTTTGCGACTGTACCGTGAAGGGAAGTTGTACTCAAGTCATAACTCGTGGCATGTTATCATCAAGCATCATGTTTATCATCGAGCATCATGTTAAAGCATGTTATGTACTCGTGTAGTTTCCGCTTTCGAAGAAGTCGCAGTGGCCGAGCAAGCTTCCGGAGAAGAGCTATCGTCGGTGGGTTCCGCACCAGACGTTGGAGTCCTCGAGTCTGAGTCAGTCGTCGTGTCAGAGCAAGGCAAGCCCCGGTGCATTTAAACCCTACCTTGAGTTTTTACAAAAGTTCTATTTATTATTATGGTTTACTGCATTAAGTAATTAGGAGTTGAGTGATAACCTAATTGCTGCATTATCATCCTTGATTATTGCGATATTAACCTTGATACCTGTTTTACAGAAAATGCGTAGTATGCTTCGCTATGCTTAGAGGTTAAGTTTTTAAATGAAATGTTTACATAGCCATGACAGCATACTTAATGAATATTGAAATATGAGAATGAACTTGAAAGATCGGGCGGGTGGTTTGGCCACTGCTAACATGCATTGGGAAAGGAGTCTCAATGCAGTGTTTCCGCCTTGTCAGTTAAGGACCGTTCGTTGTAAGCCTGCTTGTGTTTCGAGACTTTGCAACTAGCCTCATGCCTTGGGTAAGCCCAAAATGTTAGTGATTCCATTACGAGAACGTCTAACCTCGCACTGGGAGTGGAGAGATGGCGGGAGTAGCATGTACCCTCGGGGCTAGAATCGGGCCGGGTTCGAGGAGTACTGTACTCTCGGGTGGCGATGGACACGTTCTGGTTTTGGGAGATCTAAATGAGGGTTGATATATGCAAGATTCGGTTCTATATATGTCGTGATGTTAGAGATCCCCAGCTGGGTATAATCGGTTCGAATCGTCGTTGCTCCTCGGTTATGGAGACTTGATCACCTGACTTGCATCGTAGTTAAGAACTGGAATTGAAAGAAAGAATGAGAAAGGTTTTGATGATAATTACTTTGATCTAGATTAGGATCACATAGAATTGGTTAATGAACCATCAATGGTAAAAGTAAAATGTTGAAGATAAGGACTTACCTTAGTAAGCTTTTCTGCAAAAGAAAATTTGATTCTGGATTACCCGTACCTTGATTTCCAAAAGCTAGCATGCCCTTGGAGTCTTTGTCTTAGTCGGGTAAGTCTTGTTGAGTACTCTCGTACTCAGGGTTTGTTGAACCCCTTGTTGCAGGTGCGGTTCATGAACAAGTCTGCTTCGAGCCTTGTTGCATGACCGTCGTGGTTGAAGAAAGTGACGACGAGTAGACTGTGTGGCCTTTGGGCAAGGCATCTCGTTTGTGTGATGTAATAAAGTTACTACCGATACTTCTCTACTACTGGTTTGTAATAATGTTACATAAAGTTTGAAGTTTGAAAACTGGTTTGTAACCCTAAGTTATTGTAAGACTTCCGCTACTTTACTCTGTTGAATATTTTAAATAAACTGTTGTAATATTGCAATACTCCTGTGATTGGATCCTGTTCGGAGGAAAGCAGGCCTTTTAAGTTATGAGAAACATAAGTACGGCTGTCAGAGGTCATTATGACGATGACGGGTACTTGTGGGCCATCATAATTAGGAGGTTCTGTGACAGCTGGTACTAGAGCATAATCACTCGAGTTATTGTAGTATTACTTTGCAAAACTTCAAAATGATTTGGGTCAAATAAACTTAATATGGATATTTTGGTCCAAATTGCTTTTGCTTATCTTAATCTATTCTATAGTTTCCTTAGCTCATATTTGAAAGCTTCGTAGTGAAGTATCATGTATAATGCCCTATGTTATAAATATTGCATGTGTTACTTAATCTTTTCTGCTAGATCGTAAGTATGATGCATGCATCATGTTTAATTTAACCTGCTTAAGTTACCTTCCCTTTTAAAGTGGTTTGGGTTAAGTAAGGTTCAATCCTATTCATGCTAACCTTCAGATCCCTCCTATCTGTTCTTATCATTCTAATTCTATCTTGCTTTAGGATGGCACGTGTGAAGATGACTCCTCGCAAGAAAAGTGGTCCGCAAGGAGTGCCACATCATCAGTTGGCCGCCAGAGGTGATGGAGCAAGCAGTAGCCGCAATCCGAACCCAGATTCGGAATCAGAGGTTGCAAAGCTTACATCAGAGGTAGAGCGACTGAAGCGCAACATGCGTTTTTGGAAGCAGTTTCAGAACGAGTCTCTGGAAAAGAAGACAGAAGCCAGGGCTCGTGTTCGAGAGTTGGAGCTTTATGCGACACACCTAGAGCAGTACAACACCATTCTGCATGAGGAGGTCCATAGGCTACATGATCTGATGAATCCCAATCATCAGCCCCAGGCAGTGGAAGATGATGTCGGTGTCGTGGTTGTTCCTGGTGGAGAAGACAATGAGGAAGAAGATCCGGAAGAAAATGAACCCATGATGGAAAGTGGGGATGAGGCAAGTCATGTCACTGGTGCAAGTGCTCCAGAGGATGAGGATGGAGTGATCGTGATCAGTGATGATGATGAGGAGTGAAGTGTCGACATGGATGGTTATGTAATATAGTAGTCTTTCCTGCTTTCTAAGCACCTTAGTGGGTAGTTTCTTGCTTGCGAGTAAGTTTGTAATGAAATAATGTAAGATAAGTTTGATGTGTGTACAAGTATTGTACTAACTGCTTTTTAATTCAATAAAGCAATGTAAATAAATATGGTTTGTGTACAACAGATGGACGGTACTGGAACTTCCCAGGATGGGGACAATACTCCGAATCCCCCACCATTTCCACCTACCTTGGCAGAAGCTATTGCTACACTGGTCAATGCCACTACCTTGTTGGCTCAGAATTAGAATGGAAACCAGGGTCGTCGAGGCCGTAATAATAGAGGAGAAACCACTTATGTGGATTTCACCGATACCCGTCCACCGGTGTTTTCAAAGGCAGATGAGCCGCTAGAGGCGGATGACTGGCTTCGCACCATGGAGCAAAAGTTTGAACTTTTACAGTGCACGGAGTACCAGAAACCCGTGTTTGCAGCACAACAACTCAGAGGTGTCGCAGGGGCGTGGTGGGCGAATCTGGTCGCCGCACGGCCTGCTGACCACCGTGTCACTTGGCAGGAGTTTCGGGATGCTTTTAGAGCACATTATATCCCAGATGGTGTCATGGCCATGAAGTTAGAAGAGTTTCTCTCGCTGAAGCAAGGAAACCAGACAGTTCTACAGTATGTGGGCAAATTCAATCATCTGTCCCAGTATGCAGCTGAGTATGTGAACACCGATGCGAAAAAGAAGAGTTGTTTCATGAGGGGCTTGAGTACGAGGATCCAGGAAGCATTGGTCACCTGTTATGATGCCACGTACCATGAGATAGTCAATGTGGCTATCGCGTCAGAAGAAAAGTCCCGCCTTCACAAAGAGTCGAAGAAAAAGAAGCAAGTGTTGTCTAGCCCGTTTGGCGGCATTAAGAAGCGCCAGAAGTTTATTTACCACCCTCAGAACCATTTTCGCCCAACTTATCGTCCACCGCAATACCAAGCTCAGCCGCAGACGTTTTTCTGTCCTGCTGCAACCCCGCAATATCCACAGCAGCCGAATGCCCCTGGTGTCGGTACCAATACTATAGGGGTACCCACATTCAACGATAATGAAAACTAAAACGACTAAGCCACGACAAAGCACAGCCCACCACGCGTGACAAGTCCGTCTCGTACGAGGCCGGCTCGACGGAATGCCTCGACCGCATCCCATCTCCGACTCGTACGAGGCCCCCTCGACGGGAGGCCTCTACCGCGCTCCGACCCGCGCGGGGCTCGATCGCCCCCCCGGGAGCGTTCCGACTCGCGTGAGCCCGGGTCGAGGCGCTCGACCCCCTCTGTCTCCACCTACCACGAGACAAAAAGTCATGGCATTTAATACGAACTACCAACTACCACCTACCAGCATGGCCGCGGCCTGGGTAGACGTGGGAACAATACCAGTGTCAGCCTTCACTATTTTACCGCCCATCCCGTGATGGGAGGTGAAAAACGTCACTATGACCACCATACCTAACACTATGCGTCACCAGTGACCCTCGAGGGAGGATACGACAAAGCCCGTACGCCGCAATTCCAGGGATTCGGACTTATCCGTTCGGCCTCGACCCGGCCTCGACCCGGCCTCGACCCTCAACACGGCGCAACAGGGAAGAAAGGACGGTATGGCACGGTGCTCCGGGTCATTTCAGCACCTCATCTTCTACGACATCACGTGCCCAGGGATGGCCTCCCATTTCTAGGGCACGTCGCTACAGTCACCACAAACAGGGCCCGACAAAACATCATTTCAAGGCTCCCGTCGTCTTGGCCTCCCCCCGTTCTATAAAAAGGGGAGGCCGGGGCTTCACAAGGGAGAGGGACGACGACAGACGAACAACTAGCCGCATACAAGACTGAGATCAACATCTCAAGCAATCATCCTGTACTCTTTCTTTTTCTCCTTTGAGACTTGGGCTCGACGCCCTCTCTCGCAAGCTTGTAACCCCTACGCAAGCACCTCGGTGCAAGGAAATACAAACCTCTCCCCCCCGCTGGACGTAGGGCCTTCTTTTGCCCGAACCAGGATAAACCCCCGTGTGTTCTCCTTGCATCACCATCTAGGAAAGGGACACGCAGCATTTTACTCGTTGGTTTAGGACCCCCTCGGGTCCGAACACCGACAGTTGGCGCGCCAGGTAGGGGATCGCTGCGTGCCAACGTCGCTTTTACGCCTTTTTTCCTGGATGGCTGACCCCGAACGCCCTATCCCGTTGGCCACGGTGATCTGGTTCGGAAGTTTGGAGTTCATGTCGCTCGGCTATGGCTACGACATGGTCCTACTCCCGCCAAGACACCCTACCGACGAGGATTACGAGCTCTCCCAACCTGGGGGAGCGATCCGCCGGTACCGTCGCTCCAGGCAGGCGCGAGCCGCCCGACGGCGGCGAGCCCGGCGCAACCACCGTCTCCACCTCGCGGAGGGTAATGGGGCTCCCCGTTTCGGCACTTCCCAGCCAGACGCCGGCCCAAATTTTCTCGTGGAAGGTCTGGGTAGGATGAGCCTGGCCGAGGACAGCATGCCAACGGAGAACCCCACCGCTCCTCCGCCCGGTGCGACGCCACTGCCTCGAGCATCCCTTCCGGCATGGGCAGCAACATCGCCTTCGCCGTTTCCGTTTGGGCTAGTTTCGGCTGCCCAGGTGTACGCTTCTTCCGTGAGCACTTGCATGAGTGCTTATGAGGAACTCCCCGGGCACCATCTACGCTCCACTCTGGACCTCGTCGCGTCCACGCCGGCTTCTGATTATCTGGACTCTACTGAGGCGCCAGAAACAGAACCCCGTGTGACCGCTTCCCCACACTGCAACCCCAGTGGCGACCCGCAACGGCCATGCATTCCCCCGTCATACTATTATTTCGGCACCCCTGACTCTGACTCGGCCGACGACACCTATGATTCGACCCGCGAGTGCTTCAACGTCGACGTTGAAAGCACGTCGGATTCGGAGGAAGAAGAGCCGGCCGAAGGAAGGCACACGCCACCTCATGTCGAGCACCCCGCCGAGCGGGACGAGGCTCAACTCCTTGCGGATCAAGGAATGCAGCTCGAGCAAATCCGTGAGTTGCAGGAAAAGCTCGACGAAGAACGGCAAAACCTGCATCTACTGCAGCAAACCCTCGAGCGTGAGCGTGCGGAACGCGCCCCTGGCGGGAGAGCTCGCGAAAGAGCTCGCGACGTCAACCGTCGCATCGGCGAGGACCGGGCCGTCGACCCCCCGGTTTTCGCTCGAGCCAGCCAGAACGTCGTCGCCGCCGCCATGCTCCTCCGCAACATGCCCGAGCCGTCGAACCCCGATGCCCGCCGGGCTCGAGATGAGATCCGAGAACTCCTCGAGACCGCTGCCCTGCAGCAGGCCGAGAGCTCTGCCTCGAGGCGACGCGAGCCCGCTTCGGAGCGGCTCGCCGAGCCCTCTCGACAAGAGAGAGAGGCCACGGTTCATCCCGAACCAGCCCGACGGATCCGGATGGCTCCCGCCCCTGAGCCTGTCACTCACGACCATGGACCTCGAGACACCCGTGGCAACATCGTCGAGCGCCGCACGCGCAAGCACGGTGACGGTGTGGCTCGAGGTTACCACGTGCACAGGGGCGGGCGTTATGATAGCTCGGAAGATCGCAGTCCTTCACCCGAGCCCCCGGGCCCTCGGGTTTTCAGCAAGGCTATCCGCGAAACGATACTGCCAGCGCGGTTCCGCCCTCCCACGACTCTTGCCAAGTACAACGGCGAGACCAAACCCGAACTTTGGCTCACCGACTTCCGCTTGGCATGTCAGCTGGGCGGGGCCACCGATGACCGAGTCATCATCCGACAGCTCCCCCTGTTCCTCTCCGACACCGCTCGAGCCTGGCTCGAGGATCTGCCGCCTCAACAGATCCACGACTGGGGTGATCTCGTAAGGGTGTTCGAGGGAAACTTCAAGGGAACTTACATGCGCCCCGGCAACTCGTGGGACCTCCGGAGTTGCAAGCAGAGGCCGGGTGAATCCCTCCGGGATTACATCCGGCGTTTCTCCAGGCAACGCACCGAGCTCCCCAACGTCACCGACTCTGACGTGATCATGGTCTTCCTCTCTGGTACCACTTGCAAGGAGTTGGTCCGAGAGTTAGGCCGTCACACCCCCCTCACCGCCAATGGCTTGATGGACATCGTCACCAACTTCGCCACCGGCGAGGAGGCAGTTGGTGCCATCTTTGGCGGCGAGCAGGACACGGGGAAGCAGAAGACCGACGATCCCGCGAGCTCTACCCGGGGCTCCAAGAGGAACAACCGCAAGAAGAAGAAAGGCCAGCAGGGCAAGCTCGAGGCCCCGGCCGACGAGCTTGTCGCCGCTACCGAACGCAAGAAGTCTCGAGGCCCCCCCGGCGGGGGCATCTTCGACAAAATGCTTAAAGAGCCATGCCCTTACCACAAGGGACCCATTAACCATAACCTCGAAGATTGTCATATGCTCCGCAGGTACTTCGAGGGCGCAGGCAGCAAGAACACCGACAAGAAGGAAGACCCAAAGGGTGATGACAAGGATGAGGGGTTCCCCGAGATCCACGACTGCTTCATGATCTACGGAGGACCCTCGACCCGCCTCTCAGCGCGCCAGCGCAAGCGAGAACGGCGAGAGGTTTTCTCCGTGCAAACGGCGGTCCCTCGTTTCCTTGATTGGTCTACGGTGGCCATCACTTTCGACCGTGATGATCACCCGGACTACATCCCCAATCCGGGGGTCTACCCTCTTGTCGTTGATCCCGTCATCGCCAACACACGCCTCACCAAAGTACTCATGGACGGCGGAAGCAGCCTCAACATCATCTACTCCCAGACCCTCGACCTCCTAGGGGTCGAGAGAGCGCGCCTCCAGCCTAGCGTCGGGGGCTTCCACGGAGTCGTGCCAGGGAAGCGGGTGGAACCCCTCGGACGGGTCGATCTGCCCGTTTGTTTTGGCACACCGGCCAACTTCAGGAAGGAGACTCTCACCTTCGAGGTGGTCGGATTCCGTGGGACATACCACGCCATCCTCGGGCGCCCGTGCTACGCCAAGTTCATGGCTGTGCCGAACTACACCTATCTCAAGCTCAAGATGCCCGGTCCAAACGGCGTCATCACTATGGGGCCCTCATACGAACACGCCTACGAGTGCGACGTCGAGTGCGTCGAGCACGGCGAGGCTGTTTTGGAGTCGGTGGCTCTGGCTGCGGACCTCGACGGTCTCGCAAACGAAGTTCCCGACCCAAAACGCCACGCCGGCAGCTTCGAGCCTGCGGAGGACGTCAAGCTCGTGCCCCTCGACCCCGCTGATCCCAACGGGAAGGCGCTGAACGTTAGCGCCACCCTCGACCCGAAATAGGAAGCCGTGCTCGTCGACTTTCTCCGCGCAAACATCGACATTTTTGCATGGAGTCCCTCGGATATGCCGGGCATACCCAGGGAAGTCGCAGAGCACGCCTTGGAGATCCGGGCCGGATCCAAACCGGTGAAGCAACGCCTGCGCCGCTTCGACGAGGAGAAGCGCAGGGTCATCGGCGAAGAGATCCACAAGCTACTGGAGGCCGGGTTCATCAAGGAAGTTCACCATCCCGAGTGGCTAGCTAATCCTGTATTAGTTAAGAAAAAGAGCGGGAAATGGAGGATGTGTGTAGACTATACTAGTTTAAATAAAGCATGTCCAAAAGTTCCCTTCCCTTTGCCACGCATTGATCAAATCGTTGATTCAACTGCGGGATGTGAAACTCTTTCGTTCTTAGACGCTTACTCCGGATACCATCAGATAAAAATGAAGGAGTCCGACCAGCTCGCGACTTCATTCATTACCCCGTTCGGCATGTATTGCTACGTTACGATGCCCTTCGGTCTCCGGAACGCAGGGGCGACGTACCAGCAATGCATGCAGCACGTTTTCGGGGAACACATCGGACCAATCGTCGAGGCATATGTCGACGACATCGTTGTCAAAACAAAACAAGCCGACGATCTGGTCAACGACCTCGACGTTGCCTTCAAATGCCTCCGGGTAAAGAATATCAAGCTCAATCTAGAAAAATGCGTTTTCAGCGTACCTCGAGGTATGCTTTTAGGGTTCATCGTGTCCAAGCGTGGCATCGAGGCCAATCCAGAAAAAATCTCTGCCATAACCAAGATGGGCCCCATCCGAGATCTGAAAGGCGTGCAGAGGGTCACGGGCTGCTTGGCGGCACTCAGCCGTTTCATTTCACGCCTCGGCGAAAAAGCACTCCCTCTGTATCGCCTCTTGAAGAAATCAGAGCACTTTTCCTGGACCCTCGAGGCCGAGGAAGCCCTCACAAAACTCAAGGTCACGCTCTCTAACTCACCAATTCTCGTCCCTCCGACCCCAGGAGAGCCGCTCCTACTTTATGTCGCTGCCACATCACAAGTAGTCAGCGCGGTCCTGGTCGTCGAACGGGCCGAGGAGGCTCATACCTTGCTCGTCCAGAGGCCGGTCTACTTCATTAGCGAGGTGCTCTCGGAAACCAAGGCCCGGTACCCTCAAATCCAGAAACTGCTATATGCTGTCATCCTGACACGGCGCAAGCTCCGACACTACTTCGAGGGCCACCCGGTTACTGTGGTTTCTTCTTTCCCCCTGGGAGAGATAGCCCAGAACCGGGAAGCCTCGGGTAGGATCGCCAAGTGGGCGGTCGAGCTCATGGGGGAGACCTTATCTTATGCGCCGCGCAAAGCTATAAAGTCACAGGTATTGGCAGACTTCCTGGCTGAATGGACCGACACCCAGCTCCCTCCCGCACAACTCCAGGCCGAGCTCTGGACCATGTACTTCGACGGGTCATTGATGAAAACAGGAGCAGGCGCGGGCTTGCTCTTCATCTCACCCCTCGGGGTTCACATGCGCTATGTCATCCGGCTCCATTTCCCTGCGTCCAACAACGTCGCCGAATACGAGGCACTCGTCACGGGGCTGAGAATCGCCATCGAGCTCGGGGTCCGACACCTTGACGTTCGAGGCGACTCCCAGCTCGTGATCGATCAGGTCATGAAGAGCTCGAGCTGCCGCGACCCCAAGATGGAAGCTTACTGCCAAGAAGTACGGCGCCTCGAGGACAAGTTTCACGGCCTCGAGCTCAACCACATCGCACGCAGGTATAATGAGGCCGCCGATTAACTCGCGAAAATCGCGTCCAGTCGAACTACGGTTCCACCAGACGTTTTCGCGAAAGATCTCCAGCAGCCATCCGTCGACCTTGGGTCGGATAGAGGGGTCGACGGGACGTCACTCGACCCCCCACCTGAGGCAGAAGCCCCCTCGACCGGGGCCGAAGCCATGCAGGTGGAAGGATCGACCCCGCCATCTGACCTCGAGCTTGACTGGCGCGCTCCGTACCTCGACTACCTTATCCAAGGGGACCTCCCCTCGAGTAAGACCGAGGCTCGACGGATCGCTCGCCGGGCCAAAACCTTTGTGATCGTTGGCAACAGTAGGGAGCTGTACCGCCGCAGCCCTACAGGCATCCTCCAACGTTGCATCACAAACAAGGAAGGCAGGGACCTACTCAGCGACCTGCACTCGGGGGCTTGCGGTCACCACGCTGCGCCTCGAACCCTCGTCGGGAACGCCTTTCGACAAGGATTCTACTGGCCGACCGCGGTCTCCGACGCTGTCAAGCTAGTACATTCCTGTAAAGGTTGTCAGTACTATGCAAGACAGACTCATCTCCCGACACATGCCCTGCAAACCATTCCCATCACATGGCCGTTTGCCGTTTGGGGCCTCGACCTTGTCGGACCTTTAAAGAGGACAACGGGCGGCTTCACCCACTTGCTCGTCGCTATCGACAAATTCTCCAAGTGGATCGAGGCTCGCCCCATCGCCAGCATTAGGTCCGAACAAGCTGTGCTTTTCTTCACCGACATTATCCATCGCTTTGGGGTCCCCAACTGCATCATCACGGACAACGGCACCCAGTTCACCGGTAAAAAGTTTCTGGATTTCTGCGACCACCATCACATTCGCGTGCTCTGGTCGGCTGTGGCTCATCCAAAAACAAATGGCCAAGTAGAACGTGCCAATGGCATGCTCCTACAAGGCCTGAAACCCAGAATTTTCGACAAGCTAAGTAAACATGGCAAAAGATGGGCTGCCGAGCTACCCTCGGTCCTGTGGAGCCTAAGGACAACGCCGAGTCGAGCCACGGGGTTCACTCCGTTCTTCTTAGTCTACGGGTCCGTGGCTATGCTCCCAACTGATATAGAATACGGATCCCCAAGGTTAAAGGCCTACAACGAAAGAAATAACGACGCCACAAGACAGGACGCTCTCGACCAGCTCGAGGAGGCCCGAGATGTGGCTTTGTTGCATTCTGCCAGGTACCAGCAGGGTCTCCGACGCTACCACGACAGACACGTCCGCAAGCGTGACCTCAACGTCGGCGACTTGGTGCTACGGCGGAACCAGAACACCAAGGGGCGCCACAAGCTCACACCGCCATGGGAAGGACCGTACATTATCGCAGAAGTACTAAAGCCGGGCACCTACAAGCTATCCAACGAGAAGGGCGAAATCTTCACCAACGCTTGGAACATTGAACAGCTACGTCGCTTTTTTCCTTAAGAAGCCTCGAGGCTCTGTAATTTCTTTTCGTCAATAAAGAATACAGCGATGTTCAAATTTTTCGTCTCACAATGAGGAAGGATCGACTCTGCACTCCCAGAATCGACCCTCCCTCGGGGGCTACAAGGGGGGAACCCCCCAGTCCCTGAAAATCTTTTTGCTCTCCTTTAAATTTAAGAGCTGCTTCTTAGATCGACAGCGCTGCAAGAGCACCCTAAGTTTCGAAAGGGCTCTCGAGCCTGGAGTATCACCTACGCCTCCGAGGCTACGGTACCTCCACTCACCCCTCATGCCTTCTAGAGGTGCAACTTCACGCTAAGATAACCTAAATAACGGCTCTTAAACTTTGAAAAAGAGTACACCCCTTAGTCGTTTAGATCAGGTTCTTACACGATCTACAAGGCCGCAACGGCACCCTAAAGCCCAAGGGCAGTTGAGCCGTGAGATCACTTACGCCTCCGAGGCTACGGTACCTCCACTCGCTCCCTTACGCCAAAGGATGCAATTGCATGCTAGCTAAATCATGCAAGAACATGATCCAAACGATAAAGGGAAGAAAAGCTTGAATAAAACTAAAACAACCGCGAACCGGTTTATGTTTCGAGTTCTTACGGCCTCCGAGGCCACCACGACCAAAATTCAAAGTAACTAACTTATTACATGGGCCTTCGTGCCCAGATCTGGCTCACAGGTCTTCGTCGTCGGCAGGCGGAACCACCTCGGGCTCAAAGAGCGAGGCCAGACGGCTCCCAGGCCCCTCCGCGGCTTCGATCAGCTCTAGGCAGGCATCTTCATTCTCCGCGTCCGTCCGCTCCGGGTCTGTGATGAAGCCGTCGGCAACAAGCTCCATGTCGAATACAAACCCCGAGCGGACGACGGCCAGCGCCCTCTTCACACCGTGGTGGAGGCTGTCCCGTATCTTCTCCCGGGCAAGGTGACCTAGCGCCGCCATCCGACGGATGAAGGAGTTCCCTGGAGCGTCTTCTCCGGTGTCGGCGTCGGGCTCGACCCCCAGACCGTCGCACACCGTGGTGATCGCGCCCTCGAGCTGCTGGGTCCTCCGGGTCTCGGCTTCGAGGAGGCTCTGCAGGGAGTTGGCGGTCGAGTGGGCCTCCCGGTTCTCATTCTCCAGCTCTGGAATGCGACAAGCCAAAATTAACACCCGATACGAGGCCTCGACGGCATAACTACAACAAGTCATACTTACCCTCGACATGGGTCTTCAAGCTCGTAACCTCGTCGCGGAGCCCCCCGCACGTCTGCTCGAGCCCCAGGAGGGCACTGTCCTTCTCACGGACGGTCGCCTTCAGTGCCTCGATCTCCTGGCGGGCGGTTTGGAGCGCCGCGTCCTTCTCTTGGACGGCCCCGTTCAGCCCCGAGATCTCGTCCTTCAGCGCACTAAACCAGGCCGTGACCTGCCCGATTTGGACGTTGAGGAGGTCACGCTTACGGCTGACCTGGGAGACATCCTCCTCGAGCTCCTTGACCCGCGCCGTCAGGGGCTCGAGGTCCCTGCGAGCCTGGGCAGCCTCTTCCCGGGCCTTGTCCGCCTCGGTGCGCATCGAGGCTTCAGCCGCCCAAGCCTGGATCGCTTCCTCCTTCACCGTCGAGAAGGCGGTGCGCAGCTCCGCCATCTCAGCGGTCCGATCGGCGAGCCTCTTCTGGGTCTCCTCGACCAGGGCCCGTTGCCGGGACAGCGACGCCCACACGCCACTCTCACCTCGGATGAAGAGTGACTTGCGGCAGGAGGTCTCCTTCAGTTCCTAATTCAAGAAAAAAAAACCAAAAAAGATAAAGCGGCCGAGGAAAAGAAAGCACCTAGAACCACGAAAAAAGCTAAAGTGAGTCGACCATACCTCGGTGGCATCCCGTATACCCCGCGAGACAGCGTCAGTCGCCACGCGGAGTAGCCGATCGAGGTGCTGGCGGACGCCCTCGAGGTACTGCCAGCGATGCACCTCATCCCTATCATTCAGAGTAAGGATAGGGTCGGCGTCGGGGTTCGCGGCGTCCCTGAACTGAAGGGACGGACCCCCCCCCCCCCACCTCGGGATCTCCTCCTCAGCCCGTGCTATCGCCAGCGCGGCGAAGTCAGGCCACGACGTCGACGACGCGGCCGGGGCGTCTCCCGGCCCCGTCGAAGGGCCGGCCTCGTTGGCCTCGTCCGCAGCTCCCGCGGCCCCAGCGGAGGTCGAGGCATCAGCTCGACTCGTGGCCTCGCCCCCGTCGACCCCCACTATCTGTTTTCCTCTGTCGAGGGGGGCGTCGTCGAGGGCAATGACCACGGGCACCCGCCCCTCGGCGGTGGCCGGCCCCTCGGCAACCAGTACCTCTGGAGCTGGCGCCTCCGCCGTCGACGCCTCTGGGGCCGGTACCTCGCCCGTTGGCGGCTCGGGAACCGGCGCTCCGGCCAACGGTGCCCCCGCAACCGGCACCTCGACCTCCGGCGCTACTTCTTCCGGGGCACCGGTAGAGGGCTCGACGACCTCGCCCTCCGCCGTGCCCACCGGCCGCGCCGGCAGGCCTTGCTGTGGCGGCGGCCCCCTCGCCGGTGCCACCTCCTGCTCCGGTACCGGTGCAGCTCCCTCCGCCATCGCATCAGCCCCCGCCCTTTCCACGGCCGCCTCAACGGTGGCCTCAGCCGTGGGCAGCGCCCTGGGCTCCGCCTCGACCGGGCCGGGCGCCACTACCCTCACCGGGTCTGACCCCGCCGCGGCGGGGTCGGGGCCGGCAACCGTCGAAGCGCCCGCAGCCTCCTGCTGCCGACGGCGCTCCTTCGCGGCCTCGACCTCGCGGACCCAGGCCGCGTCCTGTTCCGCCGACCGGTTAAGGACGGCGGCGCTGGCTTGAAGGGACTTCACGGGGGTGGGCCCCATGGTCTCCGCCTTCCGCTTCAGCCTGTAAAACAAAGAATGAGGTCGGTCGACGAATTCGAAAAAGACGACAAGTCCCCTTAGCTCGAAAACTCACCCGGAGATCGGCACCAGGGGCCTCGACCCCGCACGGTCCGAGCCACTCGAGGCGGCAGACGGTGGCCTCGCGGCAGCCCCACCCGCAGACCGGGCGCTTCGTGAGGCTCTCGCCGGCGCACCACTACGCGTCTTCTGCGCCTCCGAGGCCAGCTGGCCTCGGGTCCTCACGCCCGACGATGGCGCCGTCGACGACGATGTCGGCGCCACCGCCCCCGTCCCCGTCCGAGCTTGCGGGGCCTGGGCTGGGGCAGGCGCCCCCGTCGACCCCGCTTGCTGGGTCCGGGGCAAGGCAGCCCCTCCCGTCGAGGGGCCCGCCTCCTTCTTCTCTTTCTTCTTCTTCTTCTTCTCCTCCTCGTCCTCCTCGTCCTCCTCGACCTCCTCGACCACAACGACCGAGGAGGACGACCCTGCAATGGGCTCCAGCAGGGGACGGATGTCGGGGAGGTTCCCCAGCCCGGTTGCGGCCTCATACCGCGACAAGGCGTCATCATCCTCGCCGCTGCTGTCGTCGTCCTCCCCCGACATGGTCTCGGAGGGCGACGGCTCCAAGGAAAGCCCGTCGAGGGCCTGTTGGCGCCGGAGTTTCTTCCGCGCCTCCCCCTCCTTGGCCTTGCGGGCCGCCCGCTTCTTGGTCGACTCCTTGACCGCCTTCTGCTTCGAGGCGTGCTGTCGTCGAGCGTCTCGGGCAGGCTGGTCCTCCGGAACCGGTGGTCGCGTCTCCCGCAGCGCTGATAAGTCCTGCACAACATCGACCAGGTTAAGGGGATCCAAGAAACAAGCAAAACCGAAATGAGCACACCGACCCAGAGAACTTACCACGGGCTCGAACCCCTCGGTGGGCCTCATGGGGAGCCGGTCAGCTTCCTCCGCCTTGAAGGTCCCGACCATCCGGCGGGCTCGACGCAGCCCCTCCTCGAGGGTGAGGGCCTCGTGGGACATCCGGCTCCCCTCCAGAGACGCCTCCGGAGTCATCTGGTCGAGGCGCAGGCGACGCCGGCACAGCGGCATCACCCGGCGGCGATGGAACGCCGTCGCTACCGCCGCCGCCGTCAGGCCTCGAGCGTGAAGCTGCTGCAGCGCCGCCAGCAACGGGTCCAGACGCGGCTTCTCGGCGTCCGGCACTCCGTATACCCAGCGATCCTCCCGGGCGGTCAACACGCGGCCGGTGTACTTCGGCAACTGGTTGTCGTCGTTGCGGAGGTAGAACCAGCCCTCGTGCCACCCGCTGTTCGAGGAGATGAGACGAGCCGGGATGTACTGGTCCGCCCGGCTCGACCTCAACTTCAGGACACAGCTCCCTACCCGCGCCGCGTAGAGGACGCCCTTCTCCCCCGCTCTCTTCGCGAAGAGTTCGCCCTTGAAGAGGTGAAGCCACAGGTTCCACTGTGGCTCCACCCCGAGATACCCCTCGCAGACCGCCGCGAAGATGGCGGCCTGCGCGACGGCATTGGGGGCAAGGTGGTGGAGCTCCACCCGGTAGTAGTGGAGAAGCGCCCGCATGAAGACCGATGAGGGGATGCCGAAACCCCGCTCGTGGAAGCATACGAAGCTCACCACATAGCCCTCCGGGGGCGCCGGCTCCCGGTGGGCCGGCGGCGGCGCTATCCACTCCGGCCGCGGCCGGTTCGTCCTCGGCCGCAGCAACCCATCTTCAACCAGCTCCTCCAGCTTCCTCTCCGTCACCGAGGAAGAGGCCCAGTCTTCGGCGGGGAGGATTTGGCTCTTTCCGGCCATCGGTGCTGTCGGGAAGGGAATGAGCGGAGGAGGCGGCGGCGGCAGTAGTGTGGGCGGAAGGCGCAAGAAGGCTAGGGTTTCCTGAGGCAAAGGATGGCAAGAGCGCAAAGAACCGGAGGGGAACACAGACCCTCGGGTCTCGTTTTTATAGACCGGGAAGAAGTCCAACGGCCGCGCGAAAAGGTAGGAACAGTTTCCCGCAATAAATGCGCTCACCTAACCGTCCCCCACGTCTTACAGGAGCAAGGCACGTGGCCGTCCCCCACGCCGTAACCGAACGCCACGTCGCCCACTACCGCGCCGATCTCGCCCTAAAAAGGCGCGCCTGGCTAATGGGCGGGGCGAGATCCACGGACGGATATTCCAAGATTCCCATAACGGGCTCCGAGCCCGCTTTAAGTCTCGAGGGAACGAAAGCTGGCCCTCGACCTAGGTTCGACAGCTGCCCTCGAGCAACAGAGCAAGGGACGACCAGGGATGCGCCCGTACATGGCCAGGGCTCGAGCCACGCTCTCGAGGCATCCCAAGACGTATTCGAGGCCAGAGGACGAGGTCGAAGCAGGAATCCCCTCGGGGGAGGCATCGAGCCCTCGGATCCTGTCGCAGGGAACCGACATCCGCACGACCACTCCTTGGCATCTTTGAAGAGTGCCTCCGGGCCACGAGCCGACTCCTAACGACTGGAGCACGGACTCTCACTCGAATCTCCCCGCTAGCAGCTCACCGGAGATCGCCGGACTCGCCCAAACGGGGTAGTACGACGTTCCCCACCCCTCCTCCTCCTTTCCGAAGGAAGAGCGCGAGGGACGGACAACGAAAGACGGCAGGGACTCTGATCGACCTCGTGCGCGCGAGGCTCGGGGGCTCGGCCGCATCAACTACTCCCTAATAAAACACAAACAAGACCTCGGAGGAGATTTTCTCAATACTCCACCGAGGCCTCGGGGGCTACACCCGGCGGGTGCACTCGCGCGCCCCCACCGGAGAAGTCCTAAGAACGCTCAGACGCCCCTACTAGAAAAGCAAACGGCGCTATGACTCTAGTTCATCGGTAAAAAGCCTCTAGGAGAGTGAACATACACTCACCTAAAGGCTCGGGGGCTACTGTCGGTACCAATACTATAGGGGTACCCACATTCAACGATAATGAAAACTAAAACGACTAAGCCACGACAAAGCACAGCCCACCACGCGTGACAAGTCCGTCTCGTACGAGGCCGGCTCGACGGAATGCCTCGACCGCATCCCATCTCCGACTCGTACGAGGCCCCCTCGACGGGAGGCCTCTACCGTGCTCCGACCCGCGCGGGGCTCGATCGCCCCCCCCGGGAGCGTTCCGACTCGCGTGAGCCCGGGTCGAGGCGCTCGACCCCCTCTGTCTCCACCTACCACGGGACAAAAAGTCATGGCATTTAATACGAACTACCAACTACCACCTACCAGCATGGCCGCGGCCTGGGTAGACGTGGGAACAATACCAGTGTCAGCCTTCACTATTTTACCGCCCATCCCGTGATGGGAGGTGAAAAACGTCACTATGACCACCATACCTAACACTATGCGTCACCAGTGACCCTCGAGGGAGGATACGACAAAGCCCGTACGCCGCAATTCCAGGGATTCGGACTTATCCGTTCGGCCTCGACCCGGCCTCGACCCTCAACACGGCGCAACAGGGAAGAAAGGACGGTATGGCACGGCGCTCCGGGTCATTTCAGCACCTCATCTTCTACGACATCACGTGCCTAGGGATGGCCTCCCATTTCTAGGGCATGTCGCTACAGTCACCACAAACAGGGCCCGACAAAACATCATTTCAAGGCTCCCGTCGTCTTGGCCTCCCCCCGTTCTATAAAAAGGGGAGGCCGAGGCTTCACAAGGGAGAGGGACGACGACAGACGAACAACTAGCCGCATACAAGACTGAGATCAACATCTCAAGCAATCATCCTGTACTCTTTCTTTTTCTCCTTTGAGACTTGGGCTCGACGCCCTCTCTCGCAAGCTTGTAACCCCTACGCAAGCACCTCTGAAAGGTCTTGATGGCTAGAGGGGGGGTGAATAGCCTTTAAAATTTTCTACAAAGACAAGCTAAACAAGTTTATCAAAACAACAAATAGCGAGATGCGAGTTTTGCTTAGCCTACGGGTTGTTTGCAAGCCACCTATCCAATTCACAATTCTAGTATAATGGCACTCAACCGCACAAGTCAAACCGAGAAGGTAATTACAACTACAACTAGCAAGCTACACAAAAGAGCTACTCTAGCAAAGCTAACTAGCTAGCAAAGATAACTAAGAAAGTAATGCGGAGTTAAGTTAGGAGAGTTTCACCGAGGGTCGAAGTATTGAGCCAACCAATATGATCAACAATGAATACCAAGATAACCGAACACCGGGAGCAATCAATCACAATATGAAAGTGACGACACGAAGATTTATCCCGAGGTTCACGTGCTTGCCGGCACGCTAGTCCCCGTTGTGTCCCTTTTCACCACGTGGTTCGGTGGCTAATCGGTCTCACACCGAGCCTCTCAAAAGGCGCCACAAGAACCTACCAAATGGCAAAAGGTTGCAAATGACACGAGCAATCCACTAATGTTGCCTTTGGCGCTCCGCCGAGGTAGGCACAAACCCCTCACAATCACCGGAGGTGGCCAAGAACAATCACCAACTCTTGCCAACGCCTCCAAGCTGCTCCAAGCCGTCTAGGTGGCGGCAACCACCAAGAGAAACAAGAATCCCGCAGCAAATCAACCACCAAGTGCCAATTAGATGCTATCTCACAATGCAAATGCACTTGGATCACTCAATCTCACTTCAAATATGCAAACAAGCAAGAGAGATGAGTGGGAGGGGAGTTGCTTAGCTCAAAGTGCTCACAAGTATGTCAAATGTCCAAGAGAGAGAGCCTTGAGCCGGCCAACGAGTATTTATAGACGTACCCCTTCGAATATAGCCGTTAGAAACTGAAATCAGCAGCAGTCGCGCTGACCGGACGCGCTGGTCCAACTGACCGGACGCGCCGATGCCGCAACGGCTAATTTTCGAAACACTGACCGGACGCGCCGGTCACAACGACCGGACGCGCTGGTCACGACCGGACGCGCCGGTCCCGTGACTGACCGGATGCGCCGGTCAACACCGAGTCGCGCACAACGAACCAACGACCGGACGCGCTGGTGAACCGACCGGACGCCACAGTGCCCGCGTCCGGTGGGAGTCCAGTAAGCTCCCTGGACGACCGGACGCGTCCGGTCGCCTGTGACCGGATGCGCCTCGCGTCCGATCGAGCAACCGAATCACGCGCAGTCACTGGACACTGACCGGACGCGCCGGTCGCACAGTGACCGCGTCCGGTGCAGCGTCCGGTGCAGCGTCCGGTCACCACTGTGACCTCCGTTCGCTTCCGTTTGATTTCCGTTCGATTTCCGACTTCCGGCGTAGTAGAAAATAGGCATTTCATTTCCTCGAAATCGCCTGAATCCCGCGCTCGCACGCTCGGCGGGAGGGAGAGAGGACCCCCAAACCCTCTCTACCGCTCAAACTCCAATGCCGTCGCAAACGTGCTAACACCACCAAGTGATCATGTCATGTGCATGTGTGTTAGCATTTTCACAAACATTTTTCGAGGCGTTATTAGTTCTATCCAAATGCATATGATCATGAAATGCACATCTAGAGGCACTTAGGAGTTCAATAGCCGCGTCATTCCCCTCTTTATAGTACGGCTATCTATCCTATAATGTAACCACACCCACTAGGTGTCTTGGTTACTAAAACACAACCCTTAAGCATATACCTTTGCCTTGATCACGTAGGGTTGCGTCCAAATCCAAGTGTGGCCATCATGATCACCATGTCCATCTTGCCACCAACCTTGGAATGTACTAATCCTCATATGCTACATACAACTTAGGCATAGGATTAGTACTTAGGCATTGTCACTAATTACCAACACCAAACATAGGACTTTCAACCTCGGTGCAAGGAAATACAAACCTCTCCCCCCCGCTGGACGTAGGGCCTTCTTTTGCCCGAACCAGGATAAACCCCCGTGTGTTCTCCTTGCATCACCATCCAGGAAAGGGACACGCAGCATTTTACTCGTTGGTTTAGGACCCCCTCGGGTCCGAACACCGACACCTGGTATTCGAAACCCGACTCCAATAACCCATAACTTTCCCTGCTATAATTGTGGAAAGCCAGGCCACTTCTCCAAAGACTGCCCGTATCCAAGGCAGTACAATCCCAATTATCACAGAGCTCCCGTACCGCAACAGCAACAACCTCAGAGCAAGAATAATAATCTGAATGTTCAGAAGGGTAAGGGTGAGAAGAAGAAGACCGGACGTGTATTCTACACCCAAGCAAGTGCAATTCCAGACGAAGAACCTTTTATGATGGGTATGTTCCCTGTTGCTAATCATCCAGCAGTACTGTTATTTGATTCAGGTGCATCACATACATTCATAAATCGCACCTTTGTTGTTAAGCATGACATTCCAATTATGGGAACACAAGAAGATTTCTTTATCCAATCGCCCGGGGGACGACTGTGTACTAAGGAGATGGTACGCGACGTACCTATAGAGTTAGGTGGGCATATATTCCCTACCTCAATGATAATATTACAGAAACAGGATATAGATGTAATCCTGAGTATGAATTGGATGTACCAACGAGGAGCCATTATAGATGCACTGCACAGAACTATAAGGTTGAACTTGCCAGATAATAAATCTCATCTTCTTATCCAACTTCCTATTCCTAAGAGAATAGTTGAAAGGATATGTGCAACTTCAGTACAGGAGATTTGTGATATACCGGTAGTCTATGAATTTCCAGATGTGTTTCCAGATGATCTACCAGGTCTGTCACCGGACAGAGAGGTAGAGTTTGTGATTGAGTTAAAACCAGATACTGCCCCAATATCTAGGAGAGCTTACAGAATGCCACCCAATGAATTGGCTGAACTTAAGGATCAATTGCAAGAGTTACGTGACAAAGGTTTTATCAGACCCAGTTCCTCACCATGGGGATGTTCGGCTCTTTTTGTTAAGAAAAAGGATTAGACTTTAAGGATGTGTGTTGATTATAGACCGTTGAATGAAGTAACCATTAAGAACAAGTACTCATTGCCTCGCATTGATCTACTCTTTGATCAGCTTGCGGGGGGCAAAGGTATTTTCAAAGATCGATCTTTGATCAGAGTACCATCAAATCAAGATTCGACCTGAAGATATCCCAAAGACTGCATTCACCACCAGATATGGACTGTATGAGTACCTAGTTATGTCTTTTGGTCTCACCAATGCACCGGCACATTTCATGTATCTGATGAACTTAGTTTTCATGCCGGAACTTGACAAGTTTGTGGTTGTGTTTATTGATGATATTCTAGTATACTCCAAAAGTAAAGAAGAGCATGTTGAGCATCTCAGAGTAGTCCTGACTCGTTTGAGAGATCATCAATTGTATGCCAAGTTCAGTAAATGTGAGTTTTGGTTAAGAGAAGTGCAATTTTAGGACATGTGTTGTCAGCCGAAGGAGTAGCTGTAGATCCTGGCAAGGTGAAAGATATTCTGAATTAGAAACCACCAATCTCAGTTCATGAAGTCCGAAGTTTTCTAGGAATGGCGGGTTATTACCGTCGATTCATACCTGACTTTTCAAAGGTAGCCAAGCCAATCATAGAGTTGTTGAAGAATCAAACTAAGTTCATATGGTCTCCAGAATGTGAGAAAGCTTTTAGAATTCTAAAGAAGTCATTGACAACTGCTCCAGTCTTGGCACAGCCAAATATAGAAAAACCATTTGATGTTTACTGTGATGCCTCGAGTATTGGCCTTGGTTGTGTATTGATGCAAGAAGGCAGAGTCATTGCTTATGCCTCGAGACAGTTGAAGCGCCATGAAGAACATTATCCGACACATGATCTTGAACTAGCAGCTGTGGTTCATGCATTGAAAATTTGGCGTCATTACTTGTTAGGTAATACTAGCCACATGTATACAGATCACAAAAGCTTAAAGTATATCTTTACTCAGTCAGGGTTGAATATGAGGCAAAGAAGGTGGCTTGAATTAATAAAGGACTATAATTTAGAAGTACATTATCACCCTGGAAAAGCAAATGTTGTTGCTGATGCACTCAGTAGAAAGAATCATTGCAATTGTATGACCATGAAGCCAATGGAGTATAGTTTGTGTTACGAATTGGAAAAGTTGAATATTGAAATAGTCCAACATGGTCAGTTGACTAATGTCACAGTAGAATCAACAATCAAAGATCAGATTGTGTCTGCTCAGAGAAAGAATTCCGGTATAGCTCATATCAAAGAAAAAGTTAGAACCAGTCAACAGACAGATTTCAGTATTGATGATGTAGATGTGTTGTGGTTCAAGAACCGGCTAGTGGTCCCAAAGGTTCCAGAGTTACGTCAGCTCATTCTCGATGAAGCGCATAGTACAAGGTTTTCTATACATCCAGGGAGTAATAAGATGTATCAAGATTTGAAGCAGAGATTCTGGTGGACCAAAATGAAAATTGAGATCGCTAAGTATGTTGCCAGATGTGACACTTGTTGTAGAGTGAAGGTTGTACATTTGAAGTCGGCAGGAATGTTACAACCCTTGCCCATTCCATCCTGGAAATGGGAAGATATCAGTATGGATTTCATTACTGGGTTACCCAAGACCTCAAGAGGCTTTGATTCAATTTGGGTCATTGTGGACCGACTGACAAAGTCATCTCATTTTATTCCAGTTAAGGTGGACTATCTTGCTATAACTTATGCAAGAATATATATAGCACGAATCCTGAGTCTTCATGGGGTACTAAAGACCATTGTATCTGATAGAGGTACGCAGTTTGTCAATAATTTTTGAAGACACTTACATGAGTCCCTGGATACAAAACTTCTGCACAGTACCGCTTATCATCCACAAACAAGTGGTCAGACTGAAAGGGTCAATCAAATTCTAGAAGATATGTTAAGGTCGTGTGCACTCAATTATTCAGACACTTGGGACGAGTGGTTACCTTTAGCAGAATTCTCCTACAATAATAGTTATCAAGAGAGTATCAAAATGGCACCGTTTGAAGCATTGTATGGCCGCAGATGCAGAACTCCATTGAATTGGTCAGAACCGGGTAACCGATTTGGAGTCAAAGGCAAACTCGCACCACGTTATATTGGTCCATTTCAAATCATACAACAATGTGGAAAGGTGGCATATAAGTTAAAGTTGCCTGAACAACTGTCAGCCGTGCACAATGTATTTCATGTATCACAGATGAAGAAGTGCCTGCAAGTACATGATCAAGTTGTTGATGTTGATGGAGTTGAACTTGAACCGGATTTGACATATTCTGAACATCCTGTCCGAGTTTTGGATCAAAAAGATCGTGTTACCCGAAGTAGAACAACTAAATGGTACAGAATATAATGGAATTAACATTTAGAAGAGAAAGCCACCTAGGAATCGGAAGATTATCTGTTAGAGAATTTCCCTGAGTTCTTTGCTTCTATCTAGGTCGCAATTTCTTCTTTAAACTGTAACCTATCCTTTTCAAATCCTTGTAATGTAGAAAACCCCTACCTGTTTTGTAGACAAGTCTTGGACGTGTTTGCTTGACACGTTTCCTTTTCCATTACTTAACTCAAGGCTTTAAATCTCGGGACGAGATTTCTTTAAGGGGGAAGGGCTGTAACACCCCAGGTGTTATAGTGCTAATTAATCTACCATGTCATCATAATGCATTGCAAAGCATCCATGTTAGGTTAACCTTGTTATGCATCAACTAAAATAAGTTTACTTAGCTAGATTGGATGTGCTTCTCAGTGGTGTGCTCCGAACCCAAAAACCATAATTTCGAATGCCACCGCAAATACTTAGTTTGTGCCCTGCGTAATTTGAGGTGTGTGACTGTGTTGCACACTAGTGCCAAGTGTAGGGTATGAGCTCAAGTACAACACTAAAATGAAGCTCCAAGTTTGAGTTTGAATTGGAGTCCAAAAACTTGTCACGAGTTTTCCGATTCGACTTTAAATTCAAATTTGGGGAACATGTAAAAGAATTTCAAAAGCTAAATTGGTCAACCAAGAGTGGCATTTGGTCAACCATGTCATGTTGGTTCAAATGATGCCCTTGGATGATGGTTTGATCACTAAGTAATCACTAATCAAAGTAGCAACAAATTCCAATTGAAAATTCCTCCAAAAACCCTAAATTTCAAAACCCTGTTTTACCCCTTTTGAAATAATTCAAAATCTAAGCAAAATTTGGGAAAAAGTTTAAAACCAAGTTTGTAGAACTTTTCAAGGGCTACAACTTTGGTGTTTTGAGTTTTCAAAGTTTTAGTGTAAAATGTGGAGCAATTTTGGAAATAAACAAATTTCAAATTTAACTCATTTTTGTCCCCAAACTAAGATTTCAAAATGGAGGCAGAATTTGAAAATGTTTTGAACAGAAAAGTTGTAGGTCTTGTCAAGATATACAACTTTGGTGTTTGGAGATTTTGAAGTTTCAATATGAAATCAAAAGTAATTTCTAAATTACCAAATCCCAAAAATGTGTCCCCTTTTGAATTTAAACTCAAATTTCAAAATCCAGTTAGAATTTGAAAAAGTGTTCAATACAAAACTTGTAGAGCTTGAAATTCTGAATATTTCATAGATTGGAAGTTTTTCAAGTTTCCACATGAATTTGAGAGTAATTTGAGAAAACAGTTTGAAAATTCAAAAATTTGGGGGGGTGCTACAGTGCCGCGCCAATGGCGGCCGGCCACCGTGCGGTATGGGCGCCGGCGAGCCACCGTGGCCGCCCAGACCCTTCGCGTGCGACCGGGAGCGCCAGCGTGACGGCGTGAGCATTCCAGCTCTGTAGCCGCGACCGTCGTCTATAAATACGTCGAGGTCACAGTGACGTTCTTCGTTTTCCCTGTTTTCGCCACCGCCGCCACCGCAGCTCCGCCGCTCGCCGCTGCCGCCGTCAAGCCGCCACTGGCCACGCAACTCGCACCAGCAAACTCGCCTCATCCTCGCGCATCTGTTGGTCCATTTGTTCGAGCCTTCTTCTCGCCCGAGCCTCCGCACCGCCCGTTCCCGTGTCCAACTCCGGTCGGAGCACTGCCACCGTCACCTCCCGTGGCCAGGCCACTCCGGCTCCTCTCCGTCATCCTCGAAACTGCCATAGTCACCGCTGTGAGCTCCTGATCCTTTTCCTCACGCTAATTTAGCCGCTACCGCGCTATACCGTCGGGTCGACGGGCACCGCAGCCGTCGAGCCGCCACCGTCGTCGGTGAACTGTCACCGAAGCTTGAACCGTGGGGCTAGCTAGCAAAATGGAGGCGTGGGAGGGTGTAGATGGTGATGGTAGGGTCAGGGTGTCGACCGAAGCTCCGGTCACCGGCCGGCCATGTAACACCCGAGGTGTTTGTCACTCATTAAGTAGTGGGTTTGAGCTCAAACATGATAGATTAAGTGGAGATGATGATATCAAGGTCAACCTATGGAAGCGAGCCCCAACCTAAACTTGGATGTTGCACCCTTACTTTACATATAGTCTATTTTTAAGATATATGTTTGGGTGGTGTTATTGCAATATTTTCATGTGTCTCACCTTAGTACCTATCTATATTGGTCACTGGAAAAGTTTCATGATGTTTGGAATCAAAAAGTCACATGAAATGATAAGTTATATCCTTGTTGGAATGACTTTACTAAGTGCTGGAATTGCATTATTAAGTGGATGGAAATATAGGTCATCGACCAAACCTTGCAACCTTGCCCAAAAGACTCTAGATGGACTCTACAACAAAAGTCGTGAAAGGTTCGTGTTGAGCAAATGCCCAGAAAATGCTCCAATGGATCATGAAGGACAATTCAAGTTTCATTGCGATGCCACTTTGGTCAAAGTAGAAATATAGTTTCTATACCAGTTTTGATGTTGGACCTTAAATGAAAGTTGTAGCTCATGTTGTGTAGAAGAAACTTTGTTTTTGGACCAAGAGCTAGATCAGCTTGTAAGCTTGTTAAACAGAGGCTCGAAGTTTGGATCAGCTGCTGTTTTTCAGCCCTAGAAATAATTCTAAGTCCTGGATTGACAGCAGTGAGTTGCTATGTTTGTGACCTTTTATCTTCCAAATTCATATGGAAGCTCAATTGGAGTCCTTAATACGAGTTGGAGTACGCCTTGTGAAGGAAAGTATAGATCAAGTCTCACCAGAATTGGAGCTTGTTTGGACCTTCAAAATCAATTCACAAAACTGTTAGTTTTGTCGTGATTCATGGAGTTGGACCGGCAACACAATACGGTTGGCACATCGCGTTCTCGTGATTTTGCTAAGCAACACAAGTTGAGCCAAATGTAAAAGTTGGAGCACACTTTGTCGAGAAGAGCATACAAAAAGTTGGCTTGAGTTTGACCACGTTTTGATTGTCAATTTTGAGTTCCATTGTCGGTCATCAATGTGTTGACATTGTCATCTTGGAGGCCAATTATCTCTTAATCCATAGCTCTATTGACAGAGTGGTCTTAACGAAAATGATAGAGTGTTGCGTGGGCTACAAGTTTGGTTTTGGGCCCATGTCCAAAATCGGCCCGGATCTGGCCCAAATCACGTCCCACATTTGCCACTCTGCCGCGCACCACGTGTTCGCTGTTTTGCCGACGCGTCTTCCATGCGCGAGTTCACGCCCTCCATGGACGCCGCGCGTCCACCTCCTTGCCGCACGTCCTGCAGTGCCTCTACCGCTCCATTTCGAATGTCGAGCTGCCCCAGACACTCCCCATCCACTCCAGCGTCCTCTCCCTCACTCGCTTTCGCCTTCCCCACTCGAACGGCGCTCGCGTGGCCGCTGTGCTCTGCCGCGCCCGCCATGGCCGGTGGGCAGGACCGCTGCACCATTGTTGCTCCCTCTCTTGTACCTCCTTCGTCCACCCTATGGCTCTGCAGCACCCTCCTCCGCTGCCCAGCATGTGCGGCCAAAACATTGCTGCCAGGCTCACCGGTGCCGAGCCCGTCCGCCATGGACGCCGGGCGGAGCTCCATGCCGTCGGGTGCTCCTACCCTCCAGGCTCCCCTAGCCCTCGCTAGCGCTTCCAGTAGCTTCCTCGCTTCGCGCTGCATCTTCTCAGTCCTTCTCCTGCCACCTCCATCGCTGGAGTCGAACTGCTGCTGTTCGTCGCTGCCGCTAGGAGCAGGCGCTCGTGGTCGGGCCACAGAGGGCCACCTCGGGCCGAGCTGTGCTGTGCCCTGGGTGCGCACCGTTCGCCTGTAGCTCCGCCACCTCCGCAAGCCACCGGAGCACCGCCCCCTGCCGCCGGCACCGGCCAATTCGGCGTGCTCGGCTCAGAAGAAGAAGAAGGACCCACGTGTAAGAGGGAAACAAGTTCAGGGGGTTTTCTGCAGAACTAGTGACTCATTTGAATAGTGCTACGAGGACTGATTCGTAATTATTTTTGCGGGAACTTTGGAAATTCATAGTAAATTGTAGAAAAATCGTAAAATATCAAATGAGGACTTTTTGGAATCCTTGTGAAATTATCTATGCATTAGATCTATAATATAACATGTTTTAGTTTAAAGTTTTCTCTGTAAAAATAGATTTGTGCAGCTAGGTTTTAATGCTAGATGTATTTGTCATTTTTATAACTGTAGATCTAGGACTCCAAATGAAGTGAAATTTTTGTGGCTTGCTACTCATATGATGTTTAATGTATGGTAAAAATTTTATGAATTTTGGTTACCATTTGAGTGAGTTATTAGTGTATCTTGCTCTCACATGAATTCTTGCAATAGCAATTTGTCTTTTTCATAGAGGTTGATATACATATCCAAATGGCTTGAAATTTGTACAGTAGACTATTGGCTGTATGTAAGAGCTACTGTAATTTTTATAGATTTTATTATAGACTTTTGGTATATGTTTATTATTTCACCTTGCTATTTAAATAAATTAAGAAATACATTAAAAGAAATTATTTAATGATGAGCACTATGGTTTTTGGTAATCATTTAACATGCACTTTATGATGGTTACATTGGTTGTGGCCAAATGTATGTTTGGAATATAAGTTAATATTTATTCTTGCAATTGATGTTTTTTGGACAGTTTCTGGGACTTTGGTAATTGCACCATGAAAATGATGTTTGCTGAGAAACATGCTTATAACAAAGTTGTAGATAACTCATTAATCTAGCTTTTGTTAAATTTTGGTGGAATTTGGCCTTATAGTTTGTGAGTAATGACTATTTCAAGTTGGGTTCCAGAAATAGTTGTTCTCTGGAATCTCTGGACCAGATTCTGTGATTATGCATGTTTGACTTGGTTAACTTGAGAATCATGCTAAGATGATTAAAGATGAATTATATACAATTTCATAAGCTTTCCATAATGTCTTGTTGCATGGCTATTGGATTTGTATAACTCCAGTTATGATCCAAACATATAGATGTTGTTTGCAGTCCAGAAATTGTCAGATGCTAGTTATGGTTGTTTACTCCATGTGTTGCTAAGTGTGGCTTATACCCTTGATGATGGTCCAGTTAAGATACTTGTGATCTTGTTAAATTTGTGTGATGCTTGATGTGCTTGCCCTCTTTAATTGGTTGTGTGATGTTAGTTAAATAGCTTTTGGTGTCTATGTCTTAATCGTGTGTTTACATGAATGATTATGTGATGCATCTTGTGTTACCATTCATCATATTCATACACATGCATCTTGCATCTCATCTAGGTACGCTAGATGCACCACGTGAAGGATGAGATGTTGAAGCCAAACCTGAAGACGGTGTTTGGTGGACCTATCCCGAAGATGGAAGGACTAAACAAGTGTCGGGATGGGAGATGCTCGCCAAGCGAGTGTCTTATGTCAATCACTAACCTAGTGTTCGATCCCAGGCAAGCCCCGGAGCATTCTAAGCCTCCTACTTTACAAAAGCAATTGAGTATATATATGTTATATATGTATTGTTGCATTAAGTTATAGGAGTTGATTGAAAACACTTGCTGCATATATATCCTTTCCTTGTCCCGAAAATATGCCTGGAATCCTATTTTGGTTCAGGATCGAAAATATTGCTTAGTCTGCTTAGACCGGTAGCGATCGGTGATTTCCTGTCACCGGCAATTATAGGTGGTTACTGGAAAACTTTAGCTATGGAATGGATGATATCCTGGAAATAACCAAGTGTTGATGGATAATTGGAGACCGGGCAGAATAAGTATTGGGCAACCAGATAGGGTTCTGGGGTGCTTGTAGTTTCCGTCTGTGTCGATTAAGGACCAACCGTTGTTGGGCCTCGAGTCATGTTGAACGCATGCCTCACATTTAGCTGGCCGAATAAGGTACCTTTCGACCGCGAAGCTGGGAGATTATTCGGGCCGTGTGGATTGCCCGCAATGCACTGTACCGGAGTAGTAGTGGCAGGAAACGGGGGCGCGATGATAAGGCCAAAGAGTAGTCAGGCGGCCCCCGGGTACATATGGTTCCTGGCAAACTCGCGACTTTACCTGAATAGTTGACTCGGTGACCAACACCTCACTTTAGCGGGTGAGTGAGGTTTGTGTGAGGAATAAATTACTAGTTGGTTAATAATCGATTCGAATCACCATCGTTCACTGGATAGTGAACACTTGACTCAAGTTACGGCATCATAGTAATGATGATGGAACACGGATGGTTATGTGGATAATGGAGGAAATGCTAAACCTGAGATGGTAGCCTTTGATGTTAGTGGTTAATCAAGTGATTGCTTTAGCATAGGTGCTTACCTAGATTGAATAGGTTATAATAAATATGATGCAAAAGGACTTAAATTAGTTTATTCATGATAACTTATGCTTTTCGCAAAGGAGTCAAGCTAGCCCACTGAAAGAAAGCCTTACATACTCCTTGGTGTCATATTATTTCTGGTTTATGACGGATAAGTCTAGCTGAGTACCTTCTCATACTCAGGATTTATTCCCACTTGTTGCAGGTTGTGATGTATCATACCTACTGCAAGAATTGGAAGACTCCGGCTGTAGTGGCGGAGTGTGATCATGGGCATGATCCATCTGAGCTATCTTGTCTCTCATGCTTTTATGGGAAATTGACCTTTGGTACTGGCATGTATTTGAATTAAGGTGATATTAGTTTTCAAACTACTTTGCTTCCGCTACTTTTGAACTTGAGTTGTAATAACTCTACTGAACTCCGATATATGTTGAATTACTTATAAAATAGATGTAACATATGACCTATTATGTTAGACCACTACGATCTTGGCTTGTATGTTGGTTGGTTTAAAATCCCTCGTGATTTTATTGGACTACCGGAGTTATAGGAGCTTAAGTGCGGGAAATTAATTGCTCCGGCGATTGTTTTTGTACTTTTGTTCTTATAATTTGGGCGGTTCCGTGACAGGCCACCGCGCGGAGGTGAGTGAGCGCGCGGGAGTGAGCGAGGGGCGGGAGGTAGGCGATGACAGGCGGGGCCGGCTTGTCAGTGAGCGAGAGAGAGAGCGCGCGCGCGTGGGCGAGGCAGGCCGCGCGGGCGAGAGCGGGCGCGAGCGCACGGGCGCACGCGAGCGGGCCGCTCGGCTGGGCCAGACCGCGGGAGAGAAGGATCGGCCCGGTTCGGTTTTTGTTTTTGTTTTTCTTTTTCAAAATTATGAATAGTGCTGTTATTTGTTTATTTCCCTAAAAATTGTGTAGAGCTCCAAAATTCATGAAAATTTTTGTGTGAGTCTCTCATTATGTAAATTACCTAGGAAAAATGTTAAACCCTAAATTTGAATATTTGTGCAGTAGAATTAATTGGTTCCAATAAAGATTAAATGCAACTTCCAAGAATTTTAATAATTAATTTATTAATTCAAAAATTATGAAATTTATTATGACACTGTTTTAAATCATTCTTAATCCATAGATAAAGTTTGAGCTTGTTTAGATAAAGTTTGATCAACTATTAATTATGCTCTAATTAATTAGATAGTAAATAAATGTAAATTTGTGAACTTTAAGTGTTGTGTGCCCTTTTGATTGAGTGATGTCCTTAGGTCACTACTTTTTGGTGATCTTTGGCACCTTAATTCCATGTTTGAGCTCGTTAGTAACTTACTTAGGGATAAAAGCTGGTATCGCGGGAGTTGTCGCTACTAGTTAGTAGGTTTTCTGTTTTGCGACTATACCGTGAAGGGAAGTTGTACTCAAGTCATAACTCGTGGCATGTTATCATCAAGCATCATGTTTATCATCGAGCATCATGTTAAAGCATGTTATGTACTCGTGTAGTTTCCGCTTTTGAAGAAGTCGCAGTTGCCGAGCAAGCTTCCGGAGAAGAGCTATCGTCGGTCGGTTCCGGACCAGACGTTGGAGTCCTCGAGTCTGAGTCGGTCGTCGTGTCAGAGCAAGGCAAGCCCCGGTGCATTTAAACCATACCTTGAGTTTTTACAAAAGTTCTATTTATTATTATGGTTTACTGCATTAAGTAATTAGGAGTTGAGTGATAACCTAATTGCTGCATTATCATCCTTGATTATTGCGATATTAACCTTGATACCTGTTTTACAAAAAATGCGTAGTATGCTTCGCTATGCTTAGAAGTTAAGTTTTTAAATGAAATGTTTACATAGCCATGACGGCATACTTAATGAATATTGAAATATGAGAATGAACTTGAAAGATCGGGCGGGTGGTTTGGCCACTGCTAACATGCATTGGGAAAGGAGTCTCAATGCAGTGTTTCTGCCTTGTCAGTTAAGGACCGTTCGTTGTAAGCCTGCTTGTGTTTCGAGACTTTGCAACTAGCCTCATGCCTTGGGTAAGCCTAAAATGTTAGTGATTCCATTACGAGAACGTCTAACCTCGCATTAGGAGTGGAGAGATAGTGAGAGTAGCGTGTACCCTCAGGGCTAGAATCGGGCCGGGTTCGAGGAGTATTGTACTCTCGGGTGGCAATGGACACGTTCTGGTTTTGGGAGATCTAAATGAGGGTTGATATATGCAAGATTCGGTTCTAGATATGTCGTGATGTTAGAGATCCCCAGCTGGGTATAATCGGTTCGAATCGTCGTTGCTCCTCGGTTATGGAGACTTGATCACCTGACTTGCATCGTAGTTAAGAACTGGAATTGAAAGAAAGAATGAGAAAGGTTTTGATGATAATTACTTTGATCTAGATTAGGATCACATAGAATTGGTTAATGAACCATCAATGGTAAAAGTAAAATGTTGAAGATAAGGACTTACCTTAGTAAGCTTTTCTGCAAAAGAAAATTTGATTCTGGATTACCCATACCTTGATTCCCAAAAGCTAGCATGCCCTTGGAGTCTTTGTCTTAGTCGGGTAAGTCTTGTTGAGTACTCTCGTACTCAGGGTTTGTTGAACCCCTTGTTGCAGGTGCGGTTCATGAACAAGTCTGCTTCGAGCCTTGTTGCATGACCGTCGTGGTTGAAGAAAGTGACGACGAGTAGACTGTGTGGCCTTTGGGCAAGGCATCTCGTTTGTGTGATGTAATAAAGTTACTACCGATATTTCTCTACTACTGGTTTGTAATAATGTTACATAAAGTTTGAAGTTTGAAAACTGGTTTATAACCCTAAGTTATTGTAAGACTTCCGTTACTTTACTTTGTTGAATATTTTGAATAAATTGTTATAATATTGCAATACTCCTGTGATTGGATCCTGTTCGGAGGAAAGCAGGCCTTTTAAGTTATGAGGAACATAAGTACGGCTGTCAGAGGTCATTATGACGATGACGGGTACTTGTGGGCCATCATAATTAGGAGGTTCTGTGACACTTCCCCTAGGCCAAATCGCCAAATCCGATGCGGGTGCAAATTGACAAAAAGAAAGCTGATGCGGAACAAAAGAGAGCTGAAGCAGAGTTGCTGAAAGAGAAAAAAAAATTATGTTAGCAGACATGACCGCTCTCAACCTGATGCAGCTTCAATGGCTTGAGACAATGCAGAAGCAGATTGTCGCTAGGCGTCTTACAAATTAAATTTAGTTGTTTTCATTTGAGTTATATCCAGCAGAACCTTTATTTCATATCCAGCAGAACATTTAGTTTATTAATTATATCCAGCAGAACCTTTATTTCATCAGCTTAAACATTATCGAAGTTCATTGTCAAGTATGGGAATTATTTACCGTGCCCACTGTTGGATGTGACGTGGAGATCTCCTGGTCATTCGTTGCTCCAAATGGCGTGGTCTGATGAGACAATGCAGAAGCAGATTGTCGCTAGGCGTCTTACAAATTAAATTTAGTTGTTTTCATTTGAGTTATATCCAACAGAACCTTTATTTCATATCCAGCAGAACATTTAGTTTATTAATTATATCCAGCAGAACCTTTATTTCATCAGCTTAAACATTATCGAAGTTCATTGTCAAGTATGGGAATTATTTGCCGTGCCCACTGTTGGATGCGACGTGGAGATCTCCTGGTCATTCGTTGCTCCAAATGGCGTGGTCTGATGGAACATGGATACTTCTGTACCATGGCCTCATGGATGGCGCCGTGGCCCGATGGAACATGGATACCGCATGGTACTGAATAAATCAAGCACAAACGGCACTTCTGAACGAAGACCACGGCGCAAGGGGAAGAAGTCGGTACCTGTCAACAACCGATGGACGTGGGCCCTTCTTTTTTTTTGTTTTGGCAAGTTAGAAATAGGGAACTGTTGGAGAGAGCTTATTTTTAACTAGGCATATTCTTTTAGCAACTTGCCAAAACACAACATTTGCCAAGTGACTTTTGGCAAACTGTTGGAGATGCTCTAAGGTTCTGGGGGCGTCACATCGGGTGTTATTTGGGAATGTCGCATGAGATGTTCTGATACTAATAAAAAAGCAAATTATAGAATCCGTCAGTAAACCGCGAGACGAATTTATTAAGTCTAATTAATCTGTCATTAGCACATGTGTTACTGTATCACTTTATTGTCAAATCATGGTCTAATTAGGCTTAAAAGATTCATCTCGCAAATTACACGCAATCTGTGTAATTAGTTATTTTTTTAATCTATATTTAATACTTCATACATGTGTCAAACATCTAATGTGAGATGGTATAAAGTTTTAGGACGAAAACTGAAAAAAAAGATGCTGACTGGCATTATGCAGACAAGTAAGCTAGCATCCGAGCAAAACTACTATTACCTTAGTTCAAAAAATGTATATAATTATAGCGTCATATCAAGTCATTTTTTAACGTTTAGTTTGACCATATTTATTTATATAATATAGAAAAGTATTATGTATTTATATATATGTAGAAAATATCAATATTTATGATACTAGATAAGTAGAATTAAATTCTTCATTAATATATATTAATAATACATCTTTTTGATATCATAAATATTATAAAAAAAACTTTGGTCAAAATTTTAAATAATTTGAATATGAGTGGACTAGAATTATACGACTTTTAGGACAGAGGTAATACTTAATATAGCATGTTAATTTTAAATTAATCAGTTGCTTGACAAGTGACAACTGCATGCCTTTTCACAAACGCTAGCGTCTGGTGGACTGGTGATACTGTGGTAGTAGTAGTTTCGGTCTAATGAACTTCTTCGCTGCATAAAAAAAATTCTTTTTTTGAGAGGCGCTGCATCAAGAATTGGCAATGCGGGGCGGAGCCAGAGCAAATTCAAGGGGAGTGCGTTTGTCTCGTGGGTGCGTAGATTTTTATCGTGAGAGTGTAAATATGGTGAAAATTTGGATGCTATCAATGTTTTTTCTTAATTTTGTAGGTGATGACATACCAACAGCTCACTATATAGATCCGCCCATGGTAATGCATTTAGATGTGCACAGCTTTATGGAAGAAGTGTATCCAACATTCCACGGGTCCATTGGGCCCCCGAGCCCCACGAATCCATGCGGGCCTAGGGCCAGAGAAGGAAAAAGTCCACTCTAGGTCCCTTAACTTTCACAAAAGTCTACTTTAGGTCCCTGAACTTCAAAATCGGACAAAACACATTCCTAAATTTTTAAAACCGTTCATATTATGTTCCTGAGCGGTGGTTTTGGACGGCGGTATTGCTACAGTAACTGAAGTTGCTACAGTAACAGCGTTTTGCCTTTTCTTTTATTTATTTCGGCTGAATCCTTGAAAAATCATAGTAAATCACAGAAAAATCATAAAATAGAAAATTCAATTTTGTTGGACTCCACATAAGTAGATCTACACAGTGAATATATAACATGGTATGCTTGAGTACAAAGTTTTTGTTTTATTTATTTCGGCTGAATCTTTAAAAAATCATAGTAAATCACAGAAAAATCATAAAATGAAAAATCCAATTTTGTTGGACTCCACATGAGTAGGTCTACACAGTGAACATATAATATGGTATGCTTTAGTCTAACAAAATAATTATAGAAGCTGCAGCTATGAATTATTTCAATTAATTACAGAAAAGCATAAATCTAAAGCTAAAAAAAATTATACTAAAGCATACTATATTATATGTTTAATGTGTAAACCTACTCATGTAGAGTCCAATAAAATTGGATTTTTCATTTTATGATTTTTCTGTGATTTACTGTGATTTTTCAAAGATTCAGTCGAAATAAATAAAGCAAAAACTTTGTACTAAAGCATACCATATTATATATTCACTACGTAGATCTACTCATGTGGAGTCTAACAAAATTGGATTTTCCATTTTATGATTTTTCTATAATTTACTATGATTTTTCAAAGATTCAGCCGAAATAAAAAAAAGACAAAACCGTTGTTACTGTATCAAACCACAGTTACTGTAGTGATACCGCCGTCCAAAACCGCTCAAGGACATAATATAAATGGTTTTAAAAGTTGAGCGATGTGTTTTGCTCGATTTTAGAGTTGAAAGACCTAAAATAGACTTTCGCGAAGGTTAAAGGACCTAAAGTGGACTTTTTTTTGCTAATCAATGGCTGGTCCGGGTTTCCCCGCAGGTAGGGATGAAAACAGATGGACTTTTTCCCATACCGTCCCGTTCCGTTTTCTACATTTTTCTGTCCGTTTCCGTATTTACGAGATCCCATTTTCGTATTTGCGGAAGTAGAAAATGGTGTTCCGATTAATCCTGTTTTAATACGGAATAGACCCGTATTTATCCTGTTTTCAATCTACGCTCAACATGTTCAACAATTACATGTCCTTATGTTAGGTTAATATAACTACGAATCACCAAATATGCATATTATGTTCAGTATATAGCATGTAAATGAATATTAAACTTTGTATATATTATTACATGACTTTATATATGTATACTTTGAGAATATTAGATTATGTGATCTTAATTTAATTTTCTGGCTCTCTATCCGTATTTGTCCGTTTCCGTATGTGCGCATATTCCGATTTCATTTTCGAATCCGTATTTTCCGAACTCACTCCCACTTCCGCCAAAATATATAGAAACAAAAATAGAAATAGGTTTTTCCATCCGTTTTCATCGAAGCCCGCAGGCCAGCACAAAACAGTGTGCCCTGTGGGTGTCCGGTGTCCCTCACATACAGTACTCCTCGCATTTACTGCGGCCCTGGTGGGTCCCAGCACGCAGGGGTACAGCCCTGCCATGCCACCCAGCCAGCCCCACAGGCAGGCACTGGCCATGCGTTTTTTTGACCGTTCATGAGGGCGTCCCCAACGGATGGCAAGGGCTCGTTTAGATTGAAAAAATTTCAAACTGATGAATAGTATCACTTTTGTCTTATTTGATAATATTATTCAATCATAGATCAACTAGGCTCAAAAGATTCATTTCGTGATTTCCAACTAAACTGTGTAATTAGTTATTTTTTTACCTACATTTACTACTTTATGCATGGGTCTAAATATTGATGTGACGAAGAGAGTGAAAAAATTTCAACTTTTAGGGTATCTAAACAAGCCCAAATCGCCAGCAAGGCAGCAGGTAATGTACAACATGTAGGAGAGAGAGTGTGGAAATGTAAATACTACCTCAGTCCAAACAAAAATACAACTACGTGTTACGTGCGAGTAAAAATAGTTTATATTTAACTAAATTTCTAGCAAATACTATTTACATTTACGGCTCTAAAATAATTTATTATAAAAATACATTTCGTAATTAATCTAATAATATTTATTTGATATCATAAATATTGATACTTTTTTATTTATAATTAATTAAACTTTAGATATAAAATCATGACACTGTACTAGAATTACATTCTTTTCTTGCAGGGAAGGAGCAGCTACGGAAGGAGTAGCTAGCGACATCCCGAGCAGCAAGCTCGCACACTTCACGAGAAAGTACAAGTCTCTGACACTCTGCCCGTTTTCTGCTTGGAGCCTGTTTAGTTGGCTCACCAATCCAAAAAGTGAACTCAAAAAGTGCTATAGTATTTGTCACATCAAATCTTGCGGCACATGCATGGAGTACTAAATGTAGACGAAAGAAAAAACTAATTACACAGTTTAGTTGCAAATCACGAGACAAATCTTTTGAGCCTAATTAATCCATGATTGGACACAAATTGCTAAATATAAACGAAAAGTGCTACAGTAGCCGAACCCTAACTTTTTCACCAACTAAACAACCCCTTGAGGTGCATCTGCTTAGGGGCATGTATGATCCAATGAGGGCGTGTTCAGCGGCAAAATTTTTGGAGAAAAAATCCGGTAACAATTTCGTTGTTATTTAGCAAAATTTATTCAAACATACACTAATTAGGTTTAAAAGATCTGTCTCGACATTTACAGACAAACTGTGCAATTACTTATAAAGTTTAGAAGGTGTCGTATGGGGTGTCGTATCGGGTGTTAGATACTAATAAAAAATAAATTATAGAATCTATCGCTAATCCGTGAGACGAATTTATTAAACCTAATTAATCCGTTATTAGCACATGTTTACTGTAGCACTACATTGTCAAATCATAGACTAATTAGGCTTAAAAAAATTCGTCTCGCAAAACAGTTTCAAATTGTACATTTAGTTTCGTAATTAGTCTATATTTAATACTCTATGTATATGTCTAAACATCTGATAGGACAGTGACCAAAGCTTAGGAGGAGGAACCAAGCACCCTCTTAGTTTTTTCTCTTTCTTTATCCCGTCGCGTCTCCACGTCAGCTGTCGATTTGAGCGGGCTTAGTTTACCTCCTGTTCGGCTGAGCTTATCAGCCGGCTTATAAGTCAAAAAACAGCCGTGAAACAGTATTTTTCTCTCACAGCAAATCAGCCACAGCCGGCTTATAAGCCAAAAAAACAGCCTGCCGAACAGAGCCTTAGTTTTCAAAAAAAAATTGTCTCGACCTATCACATCGAATATTGGATACATGTATAGAGTACTAAATGTGGATGAAAAAAAATTAGTTGCAAGTTCTCGAGTAAATCGCGAGACTAATCTTTTAAGTCTAATTAGTCCATGAAAGCCTAAGTGCTACAGCAACCAACATGTGCTAATAACAGATTAATTAATATCATTAGATTCGTCTCGTGACGAATTATGTAATTTGTTTTTTTTATATTAGTATAAAAAAGAATCCTCCCGATATCCTTCCAACCCCTCCGCGCTTAAAAATTTTCTTTTCGCGAAGTTGAGGACGCCCTGAAAAGCCACAGTGCCTTCTAGCGCTGCCGGCCTGGCGCTACCGGCGCTGCACCGGGCGGGCAGCGACTGCGGCAGGCGTTGGAGGCTTGGGCCTTGTTTTTCTCAACTTCTTCCTCCAAGTTTCACTATGGCCGTGTTTAGTTGTCCGAATCAGACTTTCCTGATTCACTGGTTACTACTGTAGTAATTTTATTTTTATTTGGTAATAATTGTCCAAACATTAATTAATTAGGCTTAAAATATTTGTCTCGTAAAGTACAACAAAACTGTGCAATTAGTTTTTGATTTCATCTACACATTTAGTACTCTATATATGTGCCGGTATTTTGATGTGATGGGGAATCTTCTTTTTGCATAGTAGAATTTGGGGATAAATTTGGGAAACTAAACAGGACCTATGCAAAAAGAAGATTCCTCGTCACATCAAAATGTTGGTATATGCATGGAGTATTAAATGTAAATGAAATCAAAAACTAATTACACAATTTTGTTGTACTTTACGAGATAAACATTTTGAGCCTAATTAATCAATGTTTGAACAATTATTACCAAATAAAAACAAAATACTACAGTGCCAAACAGTGTTGCTACAGTATTCGGGTGACCCGAATCCATCGCCTAAGGGTTAGTTCGCGGATTTTTTTGTTTCGGGTACTGTAGCTTTTTTGTTTTATTTGACAATTACTGTTCATTTATGGACTAATTAGGCTTAAAAGATTCGTCTCGCAATTTCACGGTGAACTGTGTAATTAGTTTTTTATTTTGTCTACATTTAATGCTCCATACATATGCCGCAAGATTTGATGTGATGTTTTGAGTTGAAAATTTTTGGGAACTAAACACCTCCTAAACAAGGCCCTGGAGTTGGAGCGGACAGCGGAGTGGACTTCGCCTGCGCTGCGCCCCTCCCGTCCCGATGCTACGGAACACGCCACTTCACAGAACTGGGCGCTGCCCAAGCTGCTGCATTTAAACCAAACCCCCCTCGTCGTCGCTTCAGTTCAAGCGAGGAAGACAGAGGCCTCGTTTAGATTGCGGAATAGGGGTGAAAAACACTGTATCAGAATTCCTGTAGCATTTCGTTTGTATTTGGTAAAAATTATTCAAATTTTGACTAACTAGGCTTAAAATGTTCGTCTCGCAAAGTACAACAAAACTGTACAATTAGTTTTTGATTTCATCAACATTTAGTACTCCATGCATTTGCCGATATTTTGATGTGACGGGAAATCTTCTTTTTGCATAGTGGAATTTGGGGGGAGAATTGGGAAACTAAACATGGCCAGAGAGAGACAGACAGGGTTATACAAGGGGCGCCGCCGGCCGCAGTGTAGAGTACCTTGAGCCTGTTCACCGCCGACCGCCGTCGCTGCCTCACAGCCACAGCATCCATGGCGAACGCAGCTCGCCTCTTCCTGCTGGTGGCGGTGGCCGCCGCTCTCACCGGCCGCTCAGGTGTGTTGGTGTCCTTCGCAATCTTTCTGATTTTCTTGGCACACGCCGTGGGTTCCCTTTGCAATCTCTCTAAAACTCGGCTCTCGCCGCCGCTGGATGTCTTGTGGTTCGTGCCTGGAACTGGAAGACGGCGCGTGGTGCGTGTGCCGCACGGACCTGGCGGACAGCGCGCTGCAGAAGACGCTGGACTACGCGTGCGGCGGCGGCGCCGACTGCAAACCCATCCTGCAGAACGGCGCCTGCTTCGCGCCGGACACCGTCAAGGCGCACTGCTCCTACGCCGTCAACAGCTTCTACCAGCGCAACAACCAGAACCCGCAGGCCTGCGTCTTCTCCGGCACCGCCACGCTCTCCAACAACGACCCGAGTGAGTCAACTGCACCCCCACCCAACAGCTCCTTTTCTGCATCCCCAAGACAATTTTCGGACGCTCGGTTGAGATTACTGACGCTGCATTTGACTTCCTGTTTCTTTCGTGGCTGCAGGCGGCAATGGCTGCACGTACCCTGCGACACCAAGGTAATCCTTGCACGGCATTGCCACCTTTTCGCCACTCCTTCCTCGCTTTTCTTGACACATAGAGATAGAGGCGATATGTCATGCTGTCGTGAGTTCGTAGCATCAGCATTTCTTGGCACAGGCACTACTGAACTGGCTTTACTAATCAGAGCAAAAGCCATCTACTCCCTCCATCCACAAATAAGTGACCCTTTAGCTTGGACGGAGGGAGTAACATTTTCCAACCCATTTACTGAACTGATTGAAAGACGGTAGGGATTGGTCAAGGGTAAACAGCCTGAAGATACACCAGTTCTGCTCGCCCCTCTTTAGAAAGGCCTAACCCCTAAGCCTGGTCCTAGTGAGTGCTATGCCAGATTTAGAGCCTTTACATCCTTTGGGCGCCCAAGCGTTGTTCTTGGGGTTGGAAATCCTGGAATAAAGGTGGTTTGCGCGTGGCAGCGGGGATCCGTTTCTTTCTCTCTTTTCCCACATTTGGCTGCATCGATGAACAACTGTGTGTATTCAGGGAGTCTTTTTAGGGGAATCCTGTACCCTTCTGGTTCCGTCTCTCTTTTTGCTTGTGCGTTTGTTTGTGACTTCGCGTGTAGGTTCTCCCTTATTCCTGACTCCTTTCCAACTTGGGGAGTAGTGGTATTCATAAGAAACTGGAATATTATCAGGTCATTACATGTGTGTGCACTATCAAAGTGGATTCCTAGATTTCTCTGGTGATCTGGTCCCTTTCTTCAAACTGGAATATTATCAGGTCATTAGATGATCTGATCCCTATCTGTAAAAATACCTTCAATAAATTGCAATCCAGAGCATCCAATGAATAACCAGCGCCACATGTGGAATATGTAGACACACCGCATTTGGAAGTATGATCACCGAAAAGTACAGTGCATTAAAGGAACTGATGTACTCACTCGTTCCACAAAAGAATGCAATTCTTGTTTTTCGAGAAGTTAAACCTATGAACTTTGACTAAATTTATATAAAAAACACTAATATTCATGGTACAAAACGAGTATCATCATTAGATTAGTTATAGAACATATTTTTATAATAAATTTATTTAAAGATATAAATGTTAATACTATTTACTACTCCCTTCAGTCCATTTTATCTAGCGCACACGCATATCAAAATTCAAACTTTAAAAACTTTGACCAATAATTAGACTTATAATTTTAAATTATTATAATACAAACTTTATATGATTAGGTTTGTAAGAAATTATACTATCCAATGATTATAAGTTTATAAACATAAATAATATAATATAAAGCAAATGAATGGTGAAAGTGTAATATAGAAGACCGTGTCATTCTAACTTGCGCCAGATAAAATAAACCAAAGAGAGTATAATTTGATCTAGCTTGACCAGCACAGATTTCATAATTACATTCTTTTGTGGACGAATTGGAGTACTGCTGGTGTAGCAAAGACAGCCGAGCAAGCATTAACGCCCGGTTCTGCCAGACCAGATTGTATAGTTCTTTACTACGGAGTACTATGGCTTGCTTCAAAGTTCTAAAAATTTTACAAAATTTTCTGTCACATCGAATCTTTGGACGCATGCATGGAGTATTATAATATAGGTAAAAAAATAAATAATTATACAGTTTGGTTGTAAATCACGAGACGAATCTTTCGAACCTAATTAGCCTATGATTGGACACTAATTGTTAAATAAAAACGAAAGAGTTACTGTGCTTCCAAAAATTTTACACCCCTATCTAAACACAGCCCCTTATCATCTTGCATAGGCATTAAAAGTCAAAGCAATGTGACTTGTCATCGTAACTCTGAGCTGTGACTGTTCGTGTTCATCAGTGTCATGCAGCTGCTCGTCATCGCCTGTTCAGTTCCCAAATTTTTTTCTAAAAAACTATAGTAACGAATCTTTGACACATGTATGGAGCATTAAATATAGATAAAAAATAAAACTAATTACACAGTTTAGCTGTAAATCACGAGACGAATCTTTTAAGCCTAGTTAGTCCACGATTGGACACTAATTACTAAAATTTTTTGGGAACTCTGAGCTGACTGTTGGTGTTCATCTGTGTTATGCAGCGCGGCTGCGACAAGCAACAGCGGCGTATACAGTCCTCCCACGATGGGTCCGTCAGCCCTCAACGACAACAGCGGTGCCACAGGCGTCCTTCCGACGGCTGCCGGACTGGCCACACGGCTGCTGGTCCTAGCCTGCTGCTCGCTCGTCGCGCTCTACCTCGGCGCGTGATAACTGATAATGAAGACGAGACGCCCCTCCCTTGCTGCTGTTGGGGTGTTTTGTTCCTTTGCCCTTTTTTTCTAGCTAGTGGCAGGCAGAGAGAACCTTTTGATGGCACTGCCTTCCGGTGGTGGAGAAACTAGGGGAGTGTGTGACTCCGTGGCCTCGCCGAATGCCATTGTCGCTGATGCAATTTCCATTCACTTTCTTCTTCTGCTGTAAATCTTAGGTTCTAGCCTTGTAGGAGGAATGCTGTGTTGATATCTTGGACATGGGTGTTCATTGTTTAATCGGTTTGTTTAGGGTTGATCTTGATGTGCTGCTTGTTATTTGCCTGATTTGCTGCTGATGTTTCTCTTAAGTCTTAAGCATGTTTACCCTTGCCCTGATGGAGAGTGGATCATCTGCTGCCTGTGACTGCTAAGAGTATGCAGGTGTGATTGGTGAATCGTGTTCATGTGCCAGCAAGGCATTCTCTTCCAGGTTTCTGAAGAGATGCGCAGGTCCGTGAACTGATACCATACATGCGCAAAGGACTGGAACAATTAAACATCCAAGTTGAGGTGAAAAAATGATGTCATTATGAGAAAGAGTTCAACTCTCTATTGCACAAAGGACTGGAAATACACAGCCTGTTTGCTTGAGCTAGAGGACGATGAGAAGACGTAGCTAAGCACTGAAACTTGTGAGCCCAGCTGGTCACTCCAGCCCAGTCTCTAGAAATGTTGTTGCAAGCCGGCCCACGGACCCATTCCCGCGTTTCCCTCACTCCAGCAGCCAGGGGCATCGGCTTCAGAAACTGACGGCGCCTTTAGGGTGAACTGAGCTGTTAGTTATTTCAAAAAAAAAAAAAAAAACTGAGCTGTTAGCCCTTGGAGGCTTGGAGACACGAACGCCATCTGGAGTCCCACCACTCCCACCCAGTCCCAGATTTCTCCGACGTAGTAGTCGTGGCGGTCAAAATCTGCCGCCGTCATTTTCTTCAGAAAACGCAGCTTCAGACAGGCATGAGCGCGGTTTCTGGAGTTTTTGACCACGAGCCGCATCTGGATCAGATCCTGAAATTACTATTTCCTAGCCACGAGCAACTCTTGCCAAGTGGATGATGGGTCATGGTCATGGATGCTAGGGTTTTCACTTTTCCTTTTCGCGGCGAGCATCACGCAGCCGTCGCCTCACAGTTTTTTACCCCCACCGAGAAAGTCCAAATTATCGGTCGTAAGTGGGAGCAGAGAACGGGATTTTGCATGTAATTTATCAGCAAGTTGCTGCTTTTCCTGTGACCGTGAGACTGTGCCTTGCTGAACAGAACAGCGGCGTCCAGTAAAAGTCTCGTTTGCTTGCTGGTACGGAAGGACTTTAGAGTAGCTTTCCGCGGATTATTCGTCATCTAGTACGGTACTCGTACTAATTTACAAGACAGATCATCGCCGTGCTCATCAGTAATTAAATTAGTACTAGCAGTCAGCACAGGATAAGAGGTTTAGCGTCGTCGATCCTGCACGTCTTGCATTGGACGAGTCAGCACGCAGTCGGCTCTCGGCTCTCCGCTCTCCCGTACGTGGATACGACGTCGCGCCGGCGTCACCAGCTATGAGCCACTCGCTCGCCCTCGAACTCGAAGTCGAAGCTGGCTCTGGCTGGGTGCAAGCGTGTGCACTCGAGGCGCACCGTGCGCGGGCACTAACAAGTGGGTCCGCCTACGGGCGGTGGGTGAGCTGGGCCTGGGTAGTTGGGAGTTGGGACCTCGTGGTACACGCTTGCGAAGTTGCGAACACCTGGCAGAGCGGTGGTGCCCCCTCCCCTGGGCCTGGCCCTCGGCCGATCAGGCGATCAGCAACCACACCACACCGTCCACACGTCCACCGGTCCACGGTCCACGGTCCACAGCACCGTCTCATGCTTTTCCCCTGCCAGCAGCTTCCACCCACGGTATGCAATCATCCCGCGAAGCAGTGGCGGCGCAGGATTATGAAAGGGAAAATTGCCTAGGTAGCATCAAAAGATGTCAAGTTTAGCTATGTATTATTAAAAGATTGCTTCTTTGATGTATAGCACCGAAAGGTCACAGCGTTGTTGGTTTCTACCACTTTTGTTAACTTCGGTAACGTCCCGTTGTATCTCTGTTCTCGAGTCGTGTTCTTCGAAGCCTTTCCACAAACAACACGGGCACGCCGCACGCAACAGGCAAGGATGGCGTCGAACTCGGGGCATATATATGCGTGCGCGTGGAGGGGTGCAGGAGCATGCCTGGCACTTGCCGCTGCCAGCCCGGGAGGCGAAGGCGAGAAGGATCCAACGGTCTCCCTGATGACTGCGACCTTGGCAGCAAGCGGCGCTTCGCCATGGGGCCTTCCTTTGCTTGACCGTGCTCGCGCTGCATGCTCGCATAGCGTCTACCGCGTCTGCGTCCGCACGCTCACGCAGCCAGGGACCTCGCCCCGCGCGTGGAGTGTGGAGATGGCCGGCTTCGGCTCTGGCTCCAACCACTTGCGACCGTGGCAGGGACAGCCATCCCGTCCCCGTGGTCGGGAAGCCACTGCCGAATGCGAAGGGAAGGGAGATGCCGGCCACGATGATGGCAAGCGCGTTGCGTCCTGTGCGGCGGGGCGCGGCTGGGTCCAGCTCGAGGCGCACTAGGAAGAAGAACAAGAGCAGGCTGATGCTGGCGAGCGTGTGGAGCACGGTGAGGCACTGAGGCTCTCCCTCAGCGTGCTAGGCAGACGCGGAGTGGGGCGAGGAAGACGCGCGAGCTCCCCGGCGGTGCTTGGCGGCGGCCACGTGGCCACGGGTGCCGGGACCTCGCTGGCACGCACGGGGAGCCACTTCCTCTGCGACACGGCGAGGCTCCGGGCGCCCCGGACTCTGTGCTTCTTCTATGCCTTCACGTGGCTGCACCGAGGCGCCATCGCGGCTTCTCCTCACCTCCACGGACATGGTCGCTTGATCGAAGTGGTAAGAGACACATAACGGATGGCGTTAGCAAAGTTAACAGAAATGCTACCGATCTATAACGTTGCCATCTTTTCATGGTATATATCAAAGACGCAATCTTTAATGGTACATTGCCAAACATGTAATCTTTTAATGCTACATAGCCAATTTTCTCATTATGAAATCGAAGTAGGTATATAGGTACCGTTTGGATCATGAGATTATAGGAATCTAGATAGAAAAAAATCTAAAAATCCTAAAATATCATCCAAATACATTGGAATTCTATAAGATTCTAACACAGACACAGAATCCAAGAAACATCATAGATTGTTTTTATCTAGAATCTGGATTTTAGAATCCAATCCAAGCGGGCTAGTCACCCAACCATGATTACCATATAGAGGTCCATGTAAGTAAAGTTTAAACTGTAACTAGTTTTGTGTGACACTATGCTAGTGACTTTATATAGAGCTGGTGTACATGGTACGTAGCTAAATGTGTGTTCACCATATACTACCTCCGTCCCAAAAAAAACGTAACCCTCGCTTCCCGAGGAGTCAAAGATTCTTAACTTTGACTAAATACAAATAAAAACATATTGATGCTTATGATGTGTAATAAGTATAATTGGATTAGTTATGAAATATAGTTTCATAATAAACTTAAATAGAGATTAAAATGTAGATAATATCATTTATAAACTTGGTCAAATTTAAAGATTCTTTGACTCCTCGGGAACCGAGATTTACATGCTTTTTGGGACGGAGGGAGTACATGTTTATAACAAATCCATTTGCTCAAAATGATCATCTCGAATGCTATCCCTTCATAAAAGTTCTTGGTCAACAATACAAACCAATTGGTTGGAGACATAAACAAATCAATATACAGAGGAAATTAAGTGCAAATTGATTGTTTTAAGCTCAGCCAAGAGTATGTACATGTATAATATAGACCTCTCAAATCATAATTCCTTGATCAAAAAATATTAGGTGTACATATGTGTACACATTATAAGACTTGGCACTATTTCTTAAACACATTACAATGACCTCATGTATACACGTATATAGTCGGGCGAGAAGCTGAGAAAGACGAAGACGATCATCGAAGGCGTGAGATGTCGAGCGATGAGACGAGAAAGATGAAACGAGGTCGATAGGAGAATATGAAGCGACGCTAGCCCTCAAAGCTTCATTCTATATTATGCTCATGTTCTTTTCGCATGTTTATATCGACTATGATAATGTTCTCCTTAGTTATTGAGTCCTTGCTCAATAGTTCAACGCTAGTACTTCCATTTGTTTAACTTTCTTTTCCATCATCCAAACACGTCATGTCACTATCAAGGTTCACTATAGTGGGTTGCAATACCAAGAACTAATTGGACTAGCCGGCTCCTCAACAACTTTATCGCTCCTCAATCAAAATTCTGATAGTACATTATGAGTGTACAAAATTTGCAGAGACAAAAGAAACTAGCATCAAGAAGAAGGCAATATTATCATTGCATCATTTGATAAATAATTACATATTATCATTGCATCATTTTTTGGAGGATACACGTCCTAGATGGTTTGTGCATTTTCAAGATTGGTTGAAAGCAAAATCTGATAATAGAAATCTTTGCTAATAAGTCCACTCATATTTCCAACTTCATATAACAGGGCTACACAACTTATATTCTCTCGGTCAAGATCAAGTGTCAATTCTAGAGTTATCTTAAGTCAACAATAAAAACTTTAGAAACAAATCTATACCTAATAATAAGGAGGAAAAATTTCAGGCTCCTTTTTTTCGTCCATCCATTTCTTGGGTCTGTCTTCCTCTAACTACCGAACAATGGAGAGTTTCTTTTGTCCAGACTTATATATATAACCCATGCTCATATAAGTTAGAATAGCTCGTGTCTAAACCAATATGGAGTAGGAATCCAAATCTAAATAGATTTCTCAAATCCTGAGTATTTTAAATAGAACTCTCGACGATTCTAAGTAGCCTGAATAGAATATAATCCTGATTCTAATCTAAATAAAAAGGTAAAGTAGCCTAATAACAGTAAACTACGAAGATGATACGATAGTCCGAGGCACATTGCATGTACACGAAATTGTAGCGTATGTATTCTGTTAGGACTGTTAACCGAGCCGGATCTGGTTAAGTATAGAAGTAGTACATTTTCTAATTTTACAACTGGTTTAATAATGAGTTGGAGGCAAAAACGGGTTGAGCGGCAAAGATTTTTGTCCAAATCAAATCCACCATAGACGAAATTGAAATCAAATCAAATACAACTGGTTTGACAACCGATTTGAGCAAATCAAAGGCACCTTGCATCATATATATTGAGTTCAAATTGAAAACATGAACCAAACTAAAAAAATTGAGACGATCACTGACGATATCAACGGCCTTGGTGCTAGCCTTCTCGACTCGTCCGACTCGCGATGGCGATCTAGAACAAGCAGGAGATATCAAAACTTGACCCTTCACGACCCGTCGACGCGTCAAACAAATCGTCGACTTGCTCCTATAAAATGCAACGACAGTGAACCAATCACTCTCCAAGTTTGATACGAGTAGCAATCGGAGAAGCTAGCTACAATGCCTAGAAAGCAGCATTGAGTTCAGGTCCGATCACAAGAAGCAAGCAATGCAATGTTGCTTGTGCTCAGCAGCAACGTGTTCGACCGTTCTCGCTAGACTTTTGAACGTCCAGCAAGCAATGCCCCGTCTTCGTCAACGTGCGCATCATCTAAAAAGAAACTCCCCAGGCGCACGTGTTCAAGGTCGACCTTCCAGACGTCAAGAAGGAGGCCGACAAGAGGTCGAGGTAGAGGATAACATGCTCGTCATCAGCGACGAGCGTGCCAGGATAGAGGAGGCCGGCAAGGACGACGCGTGGTGACTTGTTGAGCACAACAGTGGCAAGTTTCGGTTCCGCCTGCCGCGCAGCGCCAAGCTGGACCAGGTGCACATGTTAAAAAGCTGTAGGTAAGGATCGTCCAGATCTGGTTGATAGATCCGTTCATTGCTTGTCCGCATGCATGGACGCGATGACAATGATACAGAGGGTTAAGCACTCAAGTTGTAATACAAAGTCTTCCTGCCTGTAGGATTAGAAGAATAAAACTGTCTATCTATATCTATTCATCGTTTGTGTGTCTAATAAGTGCTGTGTTTTGATGTCAAGTGCTTCAGTTGGGCATGGCTGTGGCTGCGGGCAATACAACTCGCAAGACAGCATGTTGCAACCATGGCAGATGGTAATGGGAGGGAACAACCCCGTTTTACTTCATATATAATCGAAGGAGAACAATACATAATGCTATTGTGTTTGGTAATTTTACATGGAAATCCTTAATGTTGTTGTTAAAGTGAACAAATTGTACAACCATATTTACACAATAAATGAATTTATTTTTTTTAATATAATTCTGATGTATAAGAATTTATTTTTTCCCCATTGCAATGCACGGGCAAGTTTGCTAGTTATCTGTTTATGTACTAAATTTGCATAGTTGAAAATGATACAGATGGATCTATATCAAATAGTTTCATTGGGAGGTATATCGTTGTTGTGTTTTACAATTATCTAAAATAAGAAATTAGTGGTCAAAATTATATCTTGTAGATTGTATCAAGCAAAAGGCCACTTATCGACGGGAGAGAGAGTATCTTGTACTCCCTTCTTTTCAAATTGTTACTCATCTTGGTTTCTCTAGATATATAGCTTTTGATATATGTATCTACAAAAGCTAAAACGACTTACAATTTGAATGGAACGAGTATTGTTTAACCAAAAAGTAAAGAAAATAATAAAAACATGGGAAATAATAAAATTCTAAAACGGCTTATGCCTATTACTTCCTTTTAACCCAAGTATCTGTGTCAAGTTAAAAATGGCCAATGATGCATACTAATCATTTCTCATTTCTACGGCCAGTCTCAGTTTCAAGAGAAAGTAAATCATCATATTAAAAAACAATTAGCAGAGCCATTGTAACGCCCCAACTCAGAAAGACAGCTAAGGTCCACTATACACGTTGAATGAACTACACATGTTAATTAACTCTCTTGCGCTTTCGTCCTCGGTTCACGTCGATCTGGAGTTAAAAGCCTCCTAAATTCAGGCTTTTAACTTGTCTCAGCTCTCGTCTAACTTCCCGTATGTACTAAACTTTATAGCTATGCTGCTACAGTATCCTAAGGTACAGTGTTGCGAATTCGGTCCAGCCCAACTGGTCCAATGAACTGGGTCTGACAGCCATCAGGTAGCGAAGTATTTCTGGTACGTCGACGAGATACTTCCGTACTGTACTAACGGAGTATCAAGCAATTCTGTTACGCCGTCTCCTCAAATTCGTTTGCACCAATGGAAACATGAGCACGAGGGGTGAACGAGTCAACAGCCCCAAAGCATGGGCAGGCAGCCCGCAGCCACCTCCATCGTCAAACAAAACCAATCTTTCCAAGGGCAAAATCGTCACGTCAAGTACCTTTAAAAATCAAGAGAATAAAAAAGAGTTGTCGCTGGACCTCGACGAGCAGGGGACGGTGGCGGAGAAGAAGAAAGAGCTGGAAGGAAGCAACAGAACGAAGACCAGCACCAACGAGACCAGAGGAGAGGAGAGAGATCAGAGAGTCACAGAGAGAAATTTGCCGGCAAAAACTTGCCTTCTCCCCTCCGGAATCTAGCTAATTACTTTCCGGTCCTTCTCCCCCATGTAAGTCTCCCTTCGTCGTCGCCTGCACCTACCGGAAGCGAAGCCTCCTACAGTTCAGGTCCACATCCTTGTCGCCGCCGTCGGCTAGCTAGCCGGATATGGTGGCCGCTCGCCGGGGCACGGCCTCCACCTGCGCGCTCCTGCTGCTCTTGCTGCTTCCGGCTGCGGTCTCCGTCTCTTCTTCCGGGTTGCGCCGTGGTCAGGACCAGGACAGATCGGCGCTGCTCCAGATCAAGAACGCCTTCCCTGCCGTAGAGCTGCTCCAGCAGTGGTCCCCGGACTCTGGCGGCCCCAACCACTGCTCCTGGCCGGGGGTAACCTGCGACTCGGGCTCCCGGGTCGTCGCTCTGGAGGTGCCCTCTCCTTCACGGCGCTCCGGACCCGGCCGGGAGCTTGCCGGCGAGCTACCTGCGGCGGTTGGGCTCCTCGTCGAGCTGAAAGAGGTCTCCTTTCCGTTCCACGGCCTCCGGGGCGAGATCCCCGGTGAGATGTGGCGGTTGGAGAAGCTTGAGGTGGTCAACCTCCCCGGGAACTCTCTCCGGGGCGCCCTTCCTGCCGCCTTCCCGCCGCGGCTGAGGGTGCTCTCCCTCGCTTCCAACCTGCTTCACGGTGAGATCCCCTCCTCCCTTTCCACCTGCAAAGACTTGGAGAGGTTGGATCTTTCAGGCAACCGGTTCACTGGATCGGTGCCGGGAGCGCTTGGCGGCCTGACCAAGCTGAAGTGGCTTGACTTGTCTGGAAACCTTCTTGCCGGGGGCATCCCCTCTGGTCTGGGGAATTGCAGGCAGCTCCGCTCGCTGCGGTTGTTCTCCAATTCATTACACGGTTCAATTCCAGCAGGGATTGGAAGGCTGAGGAAACTACGGGTATTGGACGTATCGAGAAACAGATTGAGTGGCCTGGTGCCACCGGAGCTGGGGAATTGCTCAGATTTGTCAGTTCTCATATTGTCTAGCCAGTCCAATTCAGTAAAGTCACATGAGTTCAATCTGTTTAAAGGAGGGATTCCAGAGAGTGTGACAGCTTTGCCAAGACTGAGGGTGCTATGGGTGCCGAGGGCGGGCCTGGAAGGAACTCTCCCGAGCAACTGGGGAAGGTGTTCTAGTTTAGAAATGGTTAATCTGGGGGGAAATTTACTTTCTGGAGCAATCCCAAGGGAGCTAGGACAGTGCAGTAACCTCAAGTTTCTCAACCTTAGCTCGAATAGATTATCTGGTTTGCTGGATAAGGATCTCTGTCCGCATTGTATGATTGTGTTTGATGTCAGTGGAAATAAACTTTCAGGATCAATTCCAGCATGTGTGAATAAAGTCTGTGCATCTCAGCTGATGCTGGATGAAATGTCATCCAGTTATTCTTCACTCCTCATGTCCAAAACTCTACAAGAACTGCCATCAGGTTTTTGCAACTCTGGGGAGTGTTCTGTTGTGTATCATAATTTTGCAAAGAACAATCTCGAAGGTCATCTTACATCCTTGCCATTCAGTGCTGACAGGTTTGGTAAGAAGACGACATATGTGTTTGTTGTTGATCACAACAAATTCACTGGATCATTGGATTCAATTCTGTTGGAACAGTGTAGCAACTTTAAGGGGCTGGCTGTAAGCTTCCGAGACAACAAGATATCTGGTCAGCTCACAGCAGAGTTTAGCAGAAAATGCAGTGCTATCAGAGCTTTGGATTTAGCTGGCAATCAAATATCAGGAATGATGCCTGATAATGTTGGTTTGTTAGGAGCACTTGTCAAGATGGACATGAGCAGAAACTTTCTGGAGGGTCAAATTCCTGCCAGTTTCGAAGACTTCAAGAGCTTGAAGTTTCTCTCATTAGCTGGGAACAACCTCAGTGGCAGAATACCATCCTGTTTGGGTCAGTTGAGATCACTGAGGGTTTTAGATCTCTCTTCTAATTCTCTTGCAGGTCAGATCCCAAATAACCTTGTGACACTAAGAGACATCACTGTGCTTCTACTCAACAATAATAAGCTCTCTGGAAACATCCCTGATCTTGCCTCTTCGCGTTCACTGTCCATATTCAATGTTTCATTCAATGACTTGTCTGGGCCACTGCCTTCAAAAATTCACTCACTGACATGCGACAGTATTCGTGGAAATCCATCCCTCCAACCCTGTGGACTGTCAACGCTCTCTAGTCCATTAGTGAATGCCCGAGCACTAAGTGAGGCAGACAATAATCCACCACCTGACAATACAGCCCCTGATAACAATGGTAGCGGTGGCGGATTCAGCAAAATAGAGATTGCCTCCATAACTTCAGCCTCAGCAATTGTTGCAGTTCTCCTGGCTCTGGTCATCCTTTACATTTACACACGAAAATGTGCATCAAGACCATCAAGACGTTCTCTAAGGAGAAGGGAAGTCACTGTTTTTGTTGATATTGGTGCTCCCTTGACATATGAGACTGTTTTACGTGCCAGTGGAAGCTTCAATGCAAGTAATTGCATTGGAAGTGGTGGCTTTGGAGCAACGTACAAAGCTGAGGTCGCACCAGGAAAATTGGTGGCAATAAAGAGGCTTGCTATTGGAAGATTCCAAGGCATTCAGCAGTTCCAAGCAGAGGTCAAAACACTTGGGAGGTGTCGCCATCCCAATCTTGTAACACTCATAGGATACCATCTCAGTGATTCAGAGATGTTTCTAATATATAATTTTCTGCCTGGTGGCAATTTGGAAAGGTTCATACAAGAAAGGAGTAAGAGACCAATTGATTGGAGAATGCTTCACAAAATTGCTCTAGATGTTGCGCGTGCACTTGCATATCTCCATGACAATTGTGTCCCACGCATCTTGCACAGGGATGTCAAACCAAGTAACATATTGCTTGACAATGATCACACTGCCTACCTTTCTGATTTTGGATTAGCAAGGCTGCTTGGAAATTCAGAAACACATGCAACCACTGGCGTGGCAGGTACTTTTGGGTATGTAGCTCCAGAGTATGCGATGACATGCCGCGTTTCTGATAAGGCAGATGTGTATAGCTATGGAGTTGTACTTCTTGAACTCATTTCAGACAAAAAGGCACTGGATCCTTCTTTCTCTCCTTACGGGAATGGATTCAACATAGTTGCCTGGGCTTGCATGCTTCTACAAAAGGGTCGAGCTCGTGAATTCTTTATAGAAGGGCTGTGGGATGTGGCCCCACATGACGACCTTGTTGAGATTCTACACCTGGGCATCAAGTGTACGGTTGATTCTCTTTCTTCTAGGCCCACAATGAAGCAAGTTGTTCGGCGACTTAAGGAACTCAGACCACCGTCATACTAGGAATAGCAAGCAGAGATTGGCTTCCTTCTGCAAATTGAGACCAAGGTATATAAACTATTTTTCCTTCCCATTTGCTGTCTAACTCTCTTGACCAAATAGTAACAAATTCCGATTATGATTAATGTACTGATGTAGTGATATTTAATTCTTTATCATATAAATGTTAGATCATTCTCTTGCACGTGATTGTGTTTTAGAAATCATGAACCTTTATAAATACAAGTGTCCATGGAGAAGTGTCCCTTGTGTGTCCCACCCCAGGAACAGAGCTATGTGTATTCGTTGGGTTCAGCTGACCCGATGAAAATTTCAAATTCCATTTGAAGTTCTTTAAGGTTAGCAAATCACCCTTCTAAGTGAACCACAAAGTGTATTTGACCCAGTGACTTAATATTCTGGCTCCACCCCTGTTCCTCCCTGAACTATCTTGAGTGAGTTTCCTGGACAGCTACGGTTCGATACTCCCCTCCTTAAAGATGAAGCCATGGGACTCTGTGTTTGAGTAGCATTTTTTCTTCTTCATTCATTATATGAGGGATGTAATGCAGGACTTGTATTCTTGATCAGATGATTTGCTATTTAGCTAGTTTGTCTTGTAGATGACAGAAGATGAGCCATGAGCTGGATATAATTGTCACTTGCTGATAAAATGCACATTTTTATAGTTATACTTACCTTTTCTTATGCACTTTTTTATTGATAAAATAGCTTTACAAGTTTACATGTTCTGAATGTGCGTCATCAAAATTGAAATGTTCTGTTTTTTTGGGAATGTAGGCTGCTGGCTGTTTTGGTGACTGCAACAGCCAGTAATGTTCCAAACAAGCTGGTGGCAAGCAATTCAAATGTCATTTCTCAACGGGTCAAGCAGGACATTCATGGTATTTAACCCTTATTGGTTATTTGGTCATGGATATCGCTTCAATGCCACTGCAAGCAAGCATCGAGGATGTCTGAGGAAGTTCTTAGTTCTTACATGCCTGCCAAATCTGTAAGAAGACTTCTGATATTCCCAGATATCTGCCACGCTGTTGTTTCTTTTCGAAATTTTATTGGCACACTAAGGTCTAACCCAGCGACACCCTCTGTCTTTGTCCCTGTTCAGGATGACTGGATGAGGCATTGCCGACCCAGTTAACAGGATACATTTATATGCCTTGCTGTGCAATTATTTCGGTGCAACGAGCCTCGCTGCTCTCCTGATCGGAGATCGACCACCTTGAGTCATTGGAACAACATATCTATCAAAGCAAAGCCATATATCTGGCAGTTATGGGGCGATCTGTCAATGGAAAAGGCTTGGCCACTGACATGCGCGAGGACATGGAAAGATAGAACATATCGCCAATCAAAGCAAAGCCATGTGAATTCATATTAAACATGGTAGTCCATATATATAGCAGTTAAAAGTATCAAATCACTGATTACCTTAGTCTTTGTAACTGTACATACTACTTTCTTGGCCTTTGTAATTGTTCATACTACTTTCTGGCATTCATTATGCAGGCATGCAGCCGTCTTGCCATTCTGTCCATACTGATAATAGCCGAAAATAATTTTATCTGCTCGATTTGCTTTGATGAGTGATTGCATCGATTTGCAAGCTGAAGGGCCGAGTGGTCGGAAATGTGGATTAAAAAAAATGATGTGTTGGAGACCAGACAGGTTGAAATGTTGAATCGTGGATTTAACTCAAGGACCAGACAGGAAATGTGGACTTCAAAAAATAACCTAATACGACTCCGCTGGGGATCGAACCCAGACTCTCTGGTTCCGTAGACCAGCGCCTTATCCATTGGGTCACGGAGTCAATGATGAGTTCAAATGAACCATTCTTTTAATTACTGGAAGCATGTTGGTTATCCAGATGCTACTTTTTCAGTATTTTTGTGATCAAATACAAATACTTGATATCCAACAGGCAAACCATGAAAAGCAGTAAGGTGGTGGACCAAGGTTTAAGAGATCAGCCGCGTTTTGAGGATACCTTAATACACGCATTGGTTAGGCTTAGACTTTGCCTTGAACTACCACACAACTTTGTTGCAGGATTCGGGTGGGTTACAGTTTCTCAGAAGAGAAATGAATTAGTTACAATGTAAATTTCCATCACTCTTGCTGGCTCCTAATTGGAACTGAACTAAGTTCCTCTCCTGTCAGTGAACAAGACTAGCAGATTGCCACTAAAATCGGTGCTCATGGTCTGAACCCTTTGCATTCCTAAGCTTCAGTCTCAAGTTTTTTTTGCAATTAATCCTTTAATGTATCATGAGTTTGATGAGTTCTGAATAGTGAATGTGTAAGGTGTTACATATGTGTGCACTTGTTAATATTTCTCTTGTAGGAAATAGAAACATCTTTCACTCTGAAGCGTCTTTTCTGTATAAAATTACTCAACGATTGACATTACCATAGCTTCTCGTCCCGGTCCCGGCACTTGGTGGAGTGGTAAACAGTTATTCTATTGTGCGCAACAGAAAAATAACATGGTACAGGCGTACAGCTGTTCCAATATCTCCAGAGCTTTTTTTTTTTTGTGGATAATTTCTCCAGGCCTGAATGTAAATGACATAGGCCCGGAGATACTATTTGTTACACGCGTACATGTAACCTTCTAACAGTGCAGATATTCGTGAGCTCATAGGAAGACAGATACTATGGGTTAGGTGGGGGCATTCGAAGATGACCACTGGTAGTGGCAATGGCATCCATAACCTTGCAGTGGAAAGTAAAATTCAGTGCCGGGAGCTCCATCAGATTCGGCTGCAAGCCTGCAACTTGAACTTACTACATCCGCAGGCTAATTTATCGCAGGATCCATTGTGACGAACCTTATGATCAATTACACCTGTTCCTGTGACTGCAATAATGTCCAAGCGCTACTCGTGTCTGGAGCTCGCCCCGCGCTTTCCAAGCCACACTCAATTAGCAATACAGAGAAACTCGCAGCTGCACTCAATTAGCATTTAGCAATACAGAGAAATTCGTCATGTGCCGCTTAAGGGCTATTTTGGATGTGGATTGGAAAATCCATCACAATCCACTACAACATTGGATGTGGATTGGAAAATCCATCCCAATACGCTACAACACACGTAGATTGAGGTAAAGGCCTAAAGACTGGAGTCTGCTGCTAGTCCATACAGAGATTTGATGAGTGTGCAGCTGGGATTTGATCTGATGGAGCTTGTACACCGGTGTCAGCATTGAGCAGCAGCGCAAGCATTGGGGTTCTGCCAGTGCCCAACTTGGTTAATCACCACTCCTGAATTGATAATCGTGTGGAAGAAGACAGTTATAGGGAAGTATGTGGTAGTGAGAGTCAGCAACGCATGAGACCTCAAGTCTCCCAGAATGAGAATGCGAACCATACATCTGATAAACCAAAAGTTCATTCACCGGCTAGAAAATGTGTTCAAAATTGGAGTCACTGAAGAATAACACGGTTTACCACTCAAGATTATACTGTCACAAACTTTTACCAAACTACTTAAAACAATGGACCAGATGTTCCACAAAACTGATAGAAAGCACAGCTTCTCAGTACTTGATCGGGGCAAGAATCTCCAGCTGAGATCCCAGCTTCTCCTCGGCTGTCTTCTCAGCCTTGACACGCAGCTTGGCCAGTTGCTTCCTCCTCTCATAGGCAACCTTGGCTTTCTCCTTCCTCTTCTCCTCAAGTTCCTGATAAGCAAACAAGGGCGGTCAGAAATCACTACACAGTAGGATAAATTACAATGTAAAAGAACGCAACCATAAAACATCAGCAACTCCTGCCACTCTGAAGTGATCACATGAACTGAGTTTTTCTAATAGCAATGTGATGGGCCTCAGAGATCTTGGTGGTTAAGATCATCAAATGGGAACACCCATCAAGAGAAGCAAATATTTTGATCACATCATAGGCACATCACAATCACAATAAAAACAAATGAATGAATCGATGAATCGATTTAAATTTAAAGGAGTTAAGGTCATACAGAACCATTCGTATGATATGAAAATGGCGCATCACCATAACAAATGCATGTATCAAATAATCAATCAAGATGACACAAACATCAGCAAAAAGCATTAGATTTCCAAACCAGAGAAGTGGCATGATTTTGTCAGAAGTAGCTGATTGTTAAAATCATATTGTAAAATCAATGGGAATCCGATTGATTTTCTTCATCATCCAGAATCATGCACATTTCAGCATAATATCTCAACCAAAATGAAAAAAAGGCTATTATAGCAACAAGAATTCAACAGCAAATGTGAATAATTTCTCAGTAATAAAAGGTGTCCAGCACAGACGAAACTAAAGGAACTTCTAGTAATGCGTGAATCACCATACTAATCATAACATCAGTACAAAAGGCAAGACAGATCATTTCCAATTAGAAAAAGATACCAATTACTAACTCCCTGAAATTAGCATCAGGCCATTAAAGTGTTCGTGCAAAACGATGCCACATAAATAAGAGTGGGAAAACGCTTACCCTGATGGTGTCATGGTAGTTCCATCCGACCTCCTTAGAGAGCTCGCCGAGGAGGCAGTACTTGTGCCCAGGCTGCAGCCTCAGAACCCTACGAACCACAACAACAGAACACCATCATACACAAACATCACAAGCTAAGATCAACCAGCAATCAGTCTCGGACACTAATGAAAACACATACTTAAGAGCGTCAGGGATGACCACGCGCTTGGTCTTGTCGTACGGCGGCGGGACGCCCTCGTAGGTCTTCAGCCTCGCCAGAGCCGCCTCTCCCCTCTTGGTCTTGTGCGGAATCATCCTGCAAAACCACAGCAGCACACATAAATCTCACAAAGTACATGAAAAGAAACCAACCAAACGGATCCGGGCGGCGTTGCGTTTCTCACATACCCGCGGATGGTGCGCCACAGGATCTTGGCGGGGGCGCGGAAGTGGATGGGGCCGTGAGACGGCTTGGTGTTCATCCGCTTGCGGAGGAAGCGGAGGTACTTCATCTTCTGGCGGACGAGGCCGCCCGACATGCAGATCTCCTCGCAGCGGACGACGACCACCTTCTGCCCATTGAGGAGCTCCTTGGCGATAATCGACGACAGGCGGCCGAGCATGTGGTGGCGCGCATCCACCACGATGCGCTTCGCGCACACGCCGGAGCCTGAAACCATCTCGGGCTTACCTGTGAGGCGGCGGCGGCGCAAGGGTTTGCAGTGGCTGCGGGAAGCGGGTGGAGTGGACGCGAGAGGTGTTAGGGTTTCTCATTTATAGAGATCAAGGATCAGGGTTCGTTAATGGGCCAGGCCGTGGCAACGTTTCTCTTTAATAAGGCCCACAAAACGCTTAGGCCATCCCGATGTCCCTGTTTTTTTTTTCGTGTATCTCCTTTCCCGTGCCCGTCTCCCGCACGCGCTCATCTTCCAGGAGCGCAGCTCTCCGGAGGACCTACTCCCTCTCCCGCGCCCCTCTCCTTGCCGAAGTTGCAAATGCGCCGCCGATCACAGGCACAGCGACACATGTCCCAGCCGCCATCTCACCCGAATCCTCCATCCTCGCGCCTGGGATACGCATCCGGCCGTCGGATGGTCACTGCCCCATGCCCACTCTTGGGTGTGAGGAAGATGAGGTGTCGGTGGGCTGGTTGGTTGGAGAACGCCACCAGGGTTATTGGCCTTGTAATTTCAGATGCAACTGAAATGTTCAATTGATTGTATGAATCACCAGAGGGCATGTTCCTGCAATTTCAGATGGGATGCAACTGAAATTTATCAATCTTGCCATTTCAGATGCAACTGAATTAATCCACGGCAACGTATTTGGTGCAAACCAACCTCTCCATGCAACCGTGCAAACTTCTAATCTGGGTCACATGATGTTGATGCAAAGAGGCGCAGGGGGGAGTGAGAGGGGAGATTTGCAAAAGTGTGATTAGGAGCGGGCGGTTAAGCGCAAAATTACTCAATCCCCTTGCGCCCCTTGGATCAACATCGTGACCCAGATTAGAAGTTTGCAGATTGCACGGAGATGTTAGTTTGCACCAGATACGTTGCCCTAATCCATACCGCAATTAATCCATGCTTTTAATTTCAGGTAAAAAAATTGGGATCACAAATGTTAATTTGGAGATTTTAAATGAGCTTTTTACCTGCATGGCCCTTGAAAAAATGCATCTTTCTTATATGGCCTGATTTTTTTTTGAACTTCCTTGTATGACCTTAAAACAAATTTATCTTCCTTGTATGGCCTTCCGTCGTATCTGTTAGGGTGTACCGTTAGTTTCCCCACTTGATGACACGCGAAATGACTGAAATGCCCTTCTGCTTTCTTACTTCCTATCCTCTGTTCCTTTCCGCCGCACCCGACCATTATCGAGAAGGTTCGACAAAAAACGACGCCGCCACGTACGTTGGGGAGATGGACGTCGCCACCACCGACCCTTCTGCCACCGGATCCGCTGGATCCAGGGCTGGTCGGCCCCTCTCCCATCGTCGACCGGTGAGCTTTGCGTGGAGGAGGCGCCGCCGCGCGCGACTGGTAGTGCGAGCGCGGTCAGGGCAGGTCCAGCGCGGTCAGCCCCGGCGCCCCATCAGGCGTCCTGTCCGAAGTGGCCGGCCCCTCCAGCGGCAAGCCTGGCGAGTCACCAGGCAGCCTGGCTAAGTTGACATTTCTTCTTTTATTACAGTATGCTTGACAGCGGTATATTTTCAGTTCTGTTGCTCCGGTTTAGAGAGAGTCTGGAGGTAAAATTATTATTAAGAGGACTCATGTTTGGAAATATTATTAAGAACGCTAGTGTTCTTAGGTGATTATATTTTTCCTTTATGGAATCTCAGCTGCATGCATAATGCATGAACAGACACAGTTTGGTCATTGGAGACATCTGGTACATTTATGTTTGATGTTATTTGACTGATTTTCCAATCAGGATGTTGGAGAAAGTTTGCAAAGATCTCAAAATGCTTGCAGATGTGTTTGTGAGCGATGAGTGTGATCTTGAGGGACCAAATCTTTTTGAACGCACGGTAATCATATGTTTTTTTTCAAATATCCATAAAGCATAGCTTCTAAATTTCTTAGTCTTTTTTCTTTGGCTTCTAACACATATGATTGATAATATGTCTCCTACCAGGTTAGTTCACTCACAAGAATAGCACAAGGATCTCAAATTGCTGATACCAACTCCATTGCATCATCCCAAACAGTTTCTGTAAAAGCCTCGTCTCTCTGGGTTACTATGATTCAGGTTACTCGAGCCTCATTTATAATTTCATGTTTAATGTTAGTTTGACATGAAGATTTTTATTGCAGTGCTTGGTGAGTATTCTGAAATCATTGGCTGATTGGGAGCAACTTCGAAGAGATTCCTCAAAGCAGGGGGCATTGTTGAAACTATGCTCCAAATGTAGAACATGCAATGAAAAATGTAGAACATGAGTCACAGCATGAGTAAAACTACTCGATTGAGAAATTTGGAGTTGCATACAGTCAGCTGATTCCTGCTATGCTAGACAAGTCTCAGTAGCCTAAAGAAAAAAGTTGTAGACATTCCGAAGGTGCCGCTTGACAGCCCATCGATGGGTACAATAAGCAAGGCAATACTTCCTAGCAGCCCTGCCATGAGCACGCAAAGCAAAAGAAGGCTCAGTCTTTGATTTGTGATATGCATATTGAATTTGCTAGTTGTATATGAGACCAATGTATGTTTGAATTCGCACTCTTGTGTAACCTTATTTATGTGAGACCTTATTTATGTGTGACTGAAACTATGGTGAATTTATGTGAGACCTTATTTATGTGAGACTTGGTTAATTGCAATACATGTGTGAGAATTTTTAGAGCACATAATTATTGACAACCAAAATTGTCCATTTTGTGAAGTTGTCAAAATGTGAAACGGACTTCACCATTGTATTCCTCTCGTCGAGATGGTCAAAAACATATATAGAACGCCTAATTCGGAGTCCGAATGAAGGAGTAAATTGTCCTTTGACTTTGTGCGGAAATAAGAACTTCTGACCTCCTACCAGAACTTCTGAGTTTCGTATAGGAGTTGTGGCTTTGCGCGAACATCAGAACTTCTGACCCCCTACCAGAACTTCTGATTTTCGTAGTCCGAATCAGGGAGAGTCCAAACTCGATCCGAACTCTTCGAAACTATTACCCCAAATATACAACAAACAAACAAAACTCTGCAATTTTTTTACACCAGGGGCAAAACGGTCTTTTTACCCTTGACTTAACACTGTCAAGTGGCAAAAACAGACGGAAGGCCATAGAAGAAATGAAAGTTCGTTTCAGGGCCATAGAGATAAGTTAAAAAAAAAGAGCCACACAAGGAAAAGCCATTTTTTAAAGCCATACAGGTAAAAAAACTCATTTTAAATTGGAGCAGGATAACAATTTTGACTTATATTACTTTCCCTTGCTACCCTTGCTCAGTATTAGTGGACTGTAGTTCAGTATTAAGGAACACCAAGCCTGCATTGCGTGGTTGTATAGAATATATAAGCAACAAATTTGTCACAGCATTCCTCATGTTTTAAAACCGTTGTAATTTTGTATTAGTACTGTTGTACCAAAGTAGGAAGCCGAAATAGCAAACCTGTGTGTACATTACTGTTTTAAAATTATGATCCAATACACTTGTACTTTTCTCCGTGTCTATTTTGAAAAAGGAATTGTTTCGGTCTTTCCGACTGCATACAACCAAAGTGTTACATTGTATTAAGTTGCATGCACCGACCAGTTTAACCAAAAAGCTTAAGTTGATGGGGAGAGATGAGCAATTCACTTATATTCCAACACTTCCCCTCACGTGGATGCTCCTTCATGCCTCAGACGTAGAATAGGAGCGAGCATCAATTATTTCATTTAATTGCGCAAACCAGGATTCGAAATCAAGACCTCTGGCTCTGGTACCATATTATGTTGCATGCACCGACCAGTTCAACCTAAAAGCTTAAGCTGATGGAGAGAGGTGGACAATTCACTTATATTTCAACACATTATTTTCACACAACATTCAACTTCGTGAGCAAAAATCTGAGAATCGAGTGGGACCATCGTCCATAGTCCCACATACAAACTCAATTAAGCAGGACATGCGCATAATGTGGTTTCTATAATGCAAAAAATCATACTCCCTCTGTAAAAAAATGCCATAGTTCCACACAACACAACATTACTCAATTAAAGGCTTATTGTTGCCGTTTGAGGTATTATTCCTGAAACTTTTTTGAACACATATAATTCCTGAAACTTGATGGACCTTATTGTCAAATGCATTCTCCATTTCTCCTCTTTGCTCCTTGGATCTCGGGCTGGCTCCAAGATTAAGGCAACCATAATCTGGCTCTGAACTTTCATCCATTCGCTTCTTGAGATTTTTTTCATGGTCGAACTCCTAGCATGCTTTGATTGTAAGGTGTTACCTGGAGAGTGTGTTGTCCTTCAACACAAGCTTGTGGTGGCGGACTTTCTCTTTCGGGTACGTGTCCACCAGGATAAATGGGCCAATATTGTGAGAACGAAGTGGTGGAAGCTTAGAGGGGAAACAACGCAAACGTTTAAGGAGAGGATGCTAGACGAGGGGCCTTGGGAAGAAGGAGAAGATGCCTAAAAGCATCTAGGCCCCAAGGTTTGGTTTCGGCAATTGATGACAACGCTTTATTACCATGACTAACGTGTGTTTTGCAGAAACTTTGGTAAGTTAGGTCATGGAGGTTATAACTGCTTTGGGCACCATGGTATTCGTGTCCCTTGATGGAAATCGTTTCGGTTTTCAAAAGAGTGACGTCAAGATTAAGGACGGTTAGTTCCGGATGTCGAGGTGTTGAGATACATTCGGAATAGTCGTTAGGATCTTCGTTTTTCTCTTTTGGCCGTACTATAAAGGGGGGCATGAACGGGTAGCTTGACCTAGGCGAGTCCTATGTTTAGGTGTGGTGCACACTTGTTAAACTTGGCACTAGGCAGCCCTAGAATAGCTCAAAGTTCAGTTGGAAGCAACTTGGTTCAAGTTGCGACGCGTTTTGGAAAGTTTCGGGCTGTTTTCCACTGACCGGACGCGGTCTTCGGCATGACCGGACACGTCCGGTCAGTACGTAACCGTGACTAGGGTTTCGGCCCTGACGACCGGACGCGGTCCTCGCGAGGACCGGACGCGGTGGTCAGTGGCCGACACGTGTCACTTGAGGGAAACACCCGTCGGACGCGACCTGGGTGTGATCGGCGCGTCCGGTCACAGTCCAGTAAGGTCCAGTGACGACCGGACGCGTCCGGTCATCACCGATCGGACGCGGCCTCGCGTCCGGTGCGAGTACAGTATGCTCCCTGCACGATCGGACACGTCCGGTCACCCCTGACCGGCGCGTCCGGTCACTTAGTTGAAAAATCAGGATTCGACCGTTACGAGCGACCGGCGCGTCCGGTCACTTCGACCGGCGCGTCCGGTCAGCCCGTGTCAGAAAGTAACGGTTCGTTTTCTTTGAGTGGTGTATAAATACATCCCCTCCACCTCTTTTAGAGGTCTCTTGCTCATTTGAACATCTGAGAAAACCCTTTAGAGTGCAAGGGAGTGCAAGAGCTCTAGTGAGGATAGAGATTTGAGAATCAAAGCTTGAGAGTTCCTCACTAGTGATTAGAGAATAGCAAGTGTGCATCCACCTTCTCATTTGTGCTTGTTGTGGTCAAGTGAGAGTTCTAGCTTGTTACTCTTGGTGATCGCCATCACCTAGACGGCTTGGTGGTGATTGGGAGTTTGGTGATCATCCGGCGGAGCTTGTGGATGACCCAACTCATGTTGTGAGCGGTTTTGGGTGATTCACCGCGACGGAGTGTCGAAGAATCAACCCATAGAGAGCACTTGATCCTTGCGCGGATCAAGGGGGAGCTACACCCTTGCGCGGGTGCTCCAACGAGGACTAGTGGGGAGTGGCGACTCTCCGATACCTCGGAAAAACATCGCCGTGTTCCTTGCCCTTTACATTCAAGCATTTACATTCTCGTATTTACTTTCATTGCTTGATTTACATTCCTAGAATTGCCATGCTAGACTAGGATTGGAAACTAGGGTGCAAAACTTTTATCGGTAGACTCTCTAGGAACACAAGTAGGCACTAGGGGTGAATTTCGGCTTGTAGGATTTAATTCTTGCAATTAATTTTTAGAAAAGCCCAATTCACCCCCCCTCTTGGGCATCTTGATCCTTTCAATTGGTATCGGAGCCGTGTTGCTCCTAATTTAGGCTTTACCGCCTAGAGCAAGATGTCTAACGGGGAAGGACCACCTCCCACCTTTGAGGGGGATGATTTTCCATATTGGAAAATCCGCATGGAGGCGTATCTCGAAGCCATAGATGTCGGGTGCCTTAGAGCCGCAACCCAAGGGCTTCCCGCTATCAAGGATCCCGCAAACCCCATTGGTGACGAGAAGTACGACCGGTGGAATGCAAAGGCCAAAAATGCACTCTACCGGGGCTTAGGCAAAGATATCTTCAATCGTGTGCGTAATGCAAAGAACGCTCATGATTTGTGGGAAAATCTTTGTGCTCTCCATGAGGGAACCAAGAGTGAGCGTGAGGAACGCTATCACATTGCTTTAAAGAAAATTAATTCTTTTGAGATGCTTCCCAAAGAAAGTGCTAATGACATGTACACTCGCTTGAATGTTCTTGTAGAGGACCTCAATGCTCTTGGCCTCACTCAAATGAGCCAATCGGATGTTGCAAGGAGGATCTTGAGTGTTCTTCCCGTTGAGAAGTATGGTCACATTGTCACCGTGCTTCACCAAAGTGATCTTTCCACCGCAACACCGACACAAGTATTGGGGAAGATCAATGCTCATGAGATGTACATGCACATCACTCTGGAAGAGGGCTCATCATCTTTCAAGAAGAAAGACTTGGCCTTCAAAGCTAGCCATGACAAGAAGAAGAAGAAGGGCCAAGCCATGATGGTGCAAGAAAGTTCAAGTGAAAGTGATGTCGATGATGAATCACTTGCACTCATGGTGAGAAAGACCACCAAGATGCTAAAGAAGCTCAACAAGAGTGGCATCAAGTTCGATGGAAAGAAAAAGAAATTCTTCACAAGTAGCAAGAGAAAGCCCATCTCGGAGATGGATTGCTACAATTGTGGTGAACTTGGCCACTTAGCTCATCAATGCCCTAGACCACCAAAAGACAAGTTCAAGAACAAGAACAAGGGCAAGAAAAATGATTCAAGTGATGAAGAAGATGAGAAGAAGAAGAACAAGCCATACAAGAAGAAGGATGGCAAGAAGAAGGAGTTCTACAAGAAGAAGAAGGGAGGAAAGGCATACATTGTTGGTGATTGGCTCACCGACATTGAATCATCTTGTGAGTCCTCCGAAGATGAGAGCAATGATGAGAAAGAGAAGGTTGCCGCCTTTGTGATGGGGCCATCATCTTCACCGACATCTTCACCACCACCTTCACCGCCTCCTTCACCATCATCGTCCACTACTCACCTATGCCTTATGGCCAAGGGTGAACGAAAGGTACAAAACCATGATAGTGATGATGATGATGATAGTGATAGTGATGATGAATATGACGCACCTTCTTATGATGAACTTGTAAAATTGCTAAACAAATACACTAAAATCATAAGAAGGACAAGAAATGAAAATGATGAACTTCAAAATGAAAATGAATCACTCTCATCAAAGCTAGAAAATGCTCAAAAGACTAGTGGTGAGCTTAGAGATCAAAATGAAGTTATGTCTTCCACTCTCAAGGAGCTCAAAACCTCTAATAAAGAGCTTAAAGATCAACATGATAAGCTTGAGAAGAAGCATGATGAGCTCATCACTAGACATAGCTCTCTAAAAGACAAATACACCACATTAAAAATTGACTATGATAGTCTTGTGGTTGCTAATGAACTTGCTCTTGAGACACATGATGCTACTAACAATGTTGTTAAGTGTGATATAGCTACATCATGTGATGACTTGATCATTGAAAGCATTGAGCAAGGTTCTAGTAGCAAAGGCAAGAGTGTGGTTGAGTCAAGCAACTATGATGATTATGCCAAGATCAAGTGTGAGAATGAGAAGCTTGCAAATGAGAACAAGAAGCTTAAAGGTTTGATGGCTCTTGAGAAGCAAACAACAAATGAGTCACTCATTGAAGAGAACAAAAAACTCAAGCAAGAGAAAGAGCATCTCAAGACCGGTCTAAGCAAGTTCACAAGAGGTCAATATTTGCAAAGTGAGCTCCTCATGAACACCGTAATGAAGATGGATAGAAGTGGTATTGGGTACTTGGCAAATCAAGAGAAGAAGGCAAAAGCTCAACAACAACAAAGCAAGTCAAAGCCCAAGCCAAAGAGATGTGTTGAGTGTGGTCAAGAAGGTCACTTTGCTCATGAATGCAAAACTCCACCACCACAACCTTTGCCCAAGCATGCTAGACCCTTTGCCTTCAATGCTCATTACATGCTAAGAAAAGATTCAAATGGAAAGATGAAAGTCATGTTTTTGGGTCCCCCAAACAAGAATAGGCCAAAGAAAATATGGGTTGCCAAGTCACTAGTTGAGAAAGTCAAGGGCCCCTCTCAAGTTTGGGTCCCTAAACAAAAAGCTTGATCTCTTGTGTGTAGGTGAACTACAAGACCGGTGGATCTCATTGGGTTATTGATAGTGGTTGCACTCAACATATGACCGGTGATCCTCGTATGTTCACCTCCATTGAAGAGAATGGGACATGTCAAGAGAAGATCACATTTGGGGATAATTCAAAGAGCAAAGTCAAGGGTGTAGGCAAGATTGCAATATTAAATGATCACTCACTCTCAAATGTGCTCTATGTTGCTTCATTGAGTTTCAACTTATTATCCGTTGGGCAACTTTGTGACCTTGGCTTCCAATGCTTGTTCACACCAAATGAAGTGGAAGTTTCAAAGATAGATGACAAGCAAGTGATATTCAAAGGCTTTAGATACAACAATCTTTATCTTGTTGACTTCACCTCCGAAGATGCAAACTTGATGACATGTTTGTTCACCAAGACCTCACTTGGTTGGCTTTGGCATAGGAGGCTTGCACATGTTGGAATGAGCACTCTCAACAAGCTATTGAAGAAAGAACTAGTGAGAGGATTGAAGGATGTGAAGTTTGAAAAGGACAAACCTTGTAGTGCATGTCAAGCGGGCAAACAAGTTGCAAACACTCATCCAACCAAAACTTTCATGTCAACTTCAAGAGTGCTAGAACTTCTACACATGGATTTGTTTGGGCCTACAACATACAAGAGCTTGGGTGGTAATCTCTATTGTCTTGTGATAGTGGATGACTACTCAAGGTATACATGGACTTTCTTCCTTCATGACAAATCCGAAGTGGCAAATTGCTTCAAGAAGTTTGCAAAGAGAGCTCAAAACGAATTTGAAGTCAAGATAAAGAAGATTAGAAGTGATAATGGCAAAGAGTTTGACAACACCAACATTGAAGCTTATTGTGATGAAATTGGAATCAAGCATGAGGTCTCTTCAACCTACACTCCTCAACAAAATGGTGTAGTTGAGAGAAAGAACCGGACTTTGATCACCCTTGCAAGAACAATGCTAGATGAGTACAACACTCCAGAAAAGTTTTGGGCCGAGGCAATCAACACCGCATGCTATGCTTCAAATCGCCTCTTCCTCCAAAAGTTTCTTGGCAAGACCCCTGTGGCAGAACCGCCTAATCTAATGTCCTCCCAAGAGTACTTGTCTTCCATTAGACACTAAGTACCTAAGAGAGTGCACTAAATTCTGCGATTCCGTCGAGCACACCCGAGGGAGAACTCGAAAATCCACATTTTTACCTCAGGATCATAAATGAGAATAAAGCTTACAACATCTTTACCATTTCTTACATCACTTTTAGTACAACATCAGGGTAATTCATTGTTTAATTATAACAGCGGAAAATAAAATATTATCAGAGTTCAGCGGAAATAAAACCATTTAATGATGAGTTAAATATTATCCTGATGAACATTTATATACAGGAAATAATAACAGGTTATAAGTTTTTGCTTTGAAAACATTTTAGGTGGGAATTTGAATAAACTCTACGTCCGCATGTAAAGGAAATCCTCACTGAGCCCACCAGGAGGTTTCCACACACAAGTGTCAGCTTCAAAAACCTGTCACCTGCAATAGGGTAGAACAAACCCTGAGTACTCAATTGTACTCCGTAAGACTTACCCGTCAGAAGGAAAGAAAAGACTCCAAGGATATGCAAGGCGAACTGGCTTGTGGGTTTATTGCAACTGCAAGAAGCATTACTAAATGTGCATCCTTACATTTATTTTTATTAGCAGCCATCATTAGTTTATTGACCAACCATTCTATGTAAGCACCAAAGCTACTTTCAAGCATGTAGTAAGCAATCAGAACCATTTCACCATCTTTCGCAGTTCTTACTACGATGCCAGATTATAGTCATGTCGGACCGTCAAATTGACGGCGATTCGCGAATCAATGTAGCCCAGCTGGGTACCCCAAAAAACACACGCCCCGCCCGTACTGAGGTACAAACAGGACCAACCCATTATCCTCCTGTCAAGAGAACCGAGTCCCCGTCCATACTGGGACTCCAAGCCCCCGCCCTCTCGCGGTGCTTAGACCTCCTAATACCCATATATAATCCACCTTCAGTTGGTCCGGATGGAGCCGGAACCCATGACAAGAGAATAACAAGTCTTTCTAGCCCCCATCCGCTAGTATATGCTCGGGATAAGTAGGTCTGTGACCTGACTATGGAATCCAATGCAACGAACGATCCTTAATCGACACAGACGGAACAAATGCAACCAGAGCCCCGCTCTGTTGCCCAACCAGGTCCAAGTCCATCCAAGCCCGTTCCGCCCGGTCTCCAATTATTATACATATTTATTCCATGGGATAGTAACATGATAATAGTAACAATAATATATTTCCTATCTCTCGCGAGTGACAGGTAATCACTCGACTTCTACCGGAATCCTATAGCATAGCATGCTACACGATTCTATCATACTAGTAAGACTCATGGGATATATATATATATGCAAGTGGATTTCATTCAACTCCTTTAAACTTAATGCACAAGCATAAATTAAAGTGCAGAATAGTAGGGTTATGCACCGGGGCTTGCCTGAGTAAAATATCATTATAACTAAGTTAGCATTTCCATCCGCGGGGTGTGGTCACCATCACGCCTTCTTTTGGTTACTCCAGTTAATCCACCATCGTACCTAAATGGTATACATCGTTGCAATACACTTGTCTAAGCGAAACATGCATAAACAAGATATTTAAAAGATAAAAGAGATAAGTTAGAGCTTAGCCATGGCAGCAGGTAGACAAAGATGGAATCGCGTTCGATCGCCGCTGGCTGCAGGCTTGCAGAGGTAATGGCAGCGTGGCTGCACCGGTGCATAGTGGAGATGGCCTGGGCGTGGACGCCGGGATGGCGGGCAGGATTGGAGGCACGAAAGAAAGGGTCTAATGCAGCTTGGGTGGCTCGGCTGCGGATGCTATAAAGAGCACACACACTACTCGTCTGCCGGTGCTGCTTAGATGTGCCGTTGCTGGTGCTAGGTGATGAGCTAAAAGGTGCTCTGACTACTGGCCCTACTCAAGCTTGGATTGCACGGTAAGCTCGGCTCTTCAAAGATTTCGGCCAAGACAATTGAGGCCTGAAGCGCTGGCTGCGCTTGTGCCACTGCTGCTGCCCCCTCCCTTACTACACGGCAGCAGCATGTGGTCACCACACCTGCCAATGGAAACTATCAGATACTACATACGGAGTACATTTGAGTCAAGAATACAAAGCAGAACCTGCACGTCTAGAGCTGGTTACTACTTCCCCAAACCAACGAAATTCTAGTCGCATTCTTGGTTAAAGTGTCTAATATATTTATGTGTTTGTCCACTAAATATAAAATTATTCTATAATCATGTTTTAAAAGCTTCTGAAAACATTCTCATTTTGACTGCCCATGTGCAGAAAGAAAACAAGAAGATGGATTAAATCTCTGCCAGTCTGGATGCGCCCTGGCCGGTCAACAAAAATGGCGCGCAGGAGAAGGATGTCTAACGCGTGAAAGTCCTATGTTTGGTGTTGGTAATTAGTGACAATGCCTAAGTACTAATCCTATGTCTAAGTTGTATGTAGCACATGAGGATTAGTACATTCCAAGGTTGGTGGCAAGATGGACATGGTGATCATGATGGCCACACTTGGATTTGGACGCAACCCTACGTGATCAAGGCAAAGGTATATGCTTAAGGGTTGTGTTTTAGTAACCAAGACACCTAGTGGGTGTGGTTACATTATAGGATAGATAGTCGTACTATAAAGAGGGGAATGACGCGGCTATTGAACTCCTAAGTGCCTCTAGGTGTGCATTTCATGTCATATGCATTTGGATAGAACTAATAACGCCTCGAAAAATGATTGTGAAAATGCTAACACACTCGCACATGGTGATGATCACTTGGTGATGTTAGCACATTTGCGAAGGCGGTGGAGTTTGAGCGGTAGAGAGGGTTTGGGGCTCTCTCTCCCTCCCGCCGAGCTTGCGAGGCGGGATTCAGGCGTTTTCGAGGAGTTGAAATGCCTATTTTCTACTACGCCGGAAGTCGGAAATCAAACGGAGGCGAACGGAGGTCACAGTAGTGACCGGACGCTGGACCGGACGCGGTCACTGTTTGACCGGACGCGTCCGGTCAGTGTCCAGTATCTGCGCGTTTTTCAGTTGTTTGATCGGACGCGAGGCGCTTCCGGTCACAGTCGACCGGACGCGTCCGGTCGTCCAGGGAGCTTACTGGACTCTGACCGGACGCGGGCACTGTGGCGTCCGGTCAGTTCTTCAGCGCGTCCGGTCGCTAGTTCGTTTTGCGCGACTCAGTGTTGACCAGCGCGTCCGGTCACTCACGGGACCGGCGCGTCCGGTCGTGACCTGCGCGTCCGGTCGTTGCGACCGGCGCGTCCGGTCGGCGTTTCGAAAAAGAGCCGTTACGTGACCGGCGCGTCCGGTCAGTTGGACCAGCGCGTCCGGTCAACGCGATTTCAGCTGGATCTCGTTCCTAACGGCTATATTCGAAGGGGTACGTCTATAAATACTCGTTGGCCGGCTCAAGGCTCTCACTCTTGGACATTTGACATACTTGTGAGCACTTTGAGCTAAGCAACTCCCCTCCCACTCATCTCTCTTGCTTCTTTGCATATTCGAAGTGAGATTGAGTGATCCAAGTGCATTTGCATTGTGAGATAGCATCTAGTTGGCACTTGGTGGTTGATTTGCTGCGGGATTCTTGTTTCTCTTGGTGGTTGCCGCCACCTAGACGGCTTGGAGCAGCTTGGAGGCGTTGGCAAGAGTTGGTGATTGTTCTTGGCCACCTCCGGTGATTGTGAGGGGTTTGTGCCTACCTCGGCGAAGCGCCAAAGGCAACATTAGTAAATTGCTCGTGTCATTGCAACCTTTTGCCATTTGGCAGGTTCTTGTGGTGCCTTTTGAGAGGCTCGGTGTGAGACCGATTAGCCACCGAACCACGTGGTGAAGAGGGACACAACGGGGACTAGCGTGCCGGCAAGCACGTGAACCTCGGGATAAATCTTCGTGTCATCACTTTCATATTGTGATTGATTGATCCCGGTGTTCGGTTGTTTTGGTATTCATTGTTGATCATATTGGTTGGCTCAATACTTCGCCCCTCGGTGAAACCCTCCTAACTCAACTCCGCATTACTTTCTTAGTTATCTTTGCTAGCTAGTTTGCTTTGCTAGAGTAGCTCTTTTGTGTAGCTTGCTAGTTGTAGTTGTAGTTACCTTCTCGGTTTAACTTGTGCGGTTGAGTGCCAATATACTAGAATTGTGAATTGGATAGGTGGCTTGCAAACACCCCCTAGGCTAAGCAAAACTCGCATCTCGCTATTTGTTGTATTGATAAACTTGTTTAGCTTGTCTTTGTAGAAATTTTTAAAAGGCTATTCACCCCCCTCTAGCCATCAAGACCTTTCAAGTGGTATCAGAGCCGTGGTCACCGTTTGCAAGGCTTAACAACCTCGGTGTAAGATGGCTCAAGTTGTGTTCAACCATGTCGGGGGCAAGCCTCCATTCTTTGATGGTGTCTCATCTTTTGATCATTGGAAAAGAAAGATGAAGCAATATCTTGGCTCTATCAATGAGAAGGTTTGGGAGGTGACACATCATGATTATGCTATCATTGATCCCGACAATCTCACCAACAATGACCGCATCAACAACCAATGCAACACTATGGCTCTCAACACTCTCTACAATGGGATTGATGCAAAGGTCTTTGAGCAAATCAAGGATCTTGAGATGGCAAGTGAAGTATGGACAAGATTAGAGGAAACATATGAGGGCACTTCAACGGTAAAGAGTGCCAAGCTCTATATGCTCAAGGATAAGTTTGCAAGCTTCAAGATGAAGGATGATGAGTCTATACCGGAGATGTTCTATAGGCTACAAGTTATTGTCAATGATCTCAAGAGCCTAGGAGAAGATGTCAAGGACAAGGACTTCTCACATAAGTTCTTGATGAACTTACCTAAGAAGTTTGCTATCTTGAGGAAGATGATCCAAAGAGAGGGTTTGGACAAGGTGACTCCAAACCAAGTGCTTGGAGATGTCATGACCGATGCTCAATATGATGATGATGAAGATGAAGATGAGAAGAAGGAGATCAAGGTCAAGCAAGAGAAGCCCATTGCATTCAAGGCTTCATCTTCTAAGGGCAAGAGCAAGGTGGAGAGCGATGATGATGATCCATTCGATGATGAGACCATGGCCCTCCTAGTGCACAAGATGGGGAGGTTCATGAAGAAGAAAGGATATGGTGCAAGAAAGAGAAGGGACTTCATGAAGGCAAAGGAGATGCTTTGCTACAATTGCAATAGCCCTGATCATGTAGTGGCAAAGTGCCCCTATGAAGACAAAAGATATCATGATGGGGAGTTGAAGTTGAAGAAGAACAAGAAGGACAAGAAGGAGAAGAAAGAGAAGAAGAGCTTCACTATCAACAAGAAGAAGAAGGGTGGTGGCTATGTTGTCACTTGGGATAGTGATAACTCCAATAGTGATGATGATAGCTCTAGTGATGATGAGAGGACCACTCGGCGAGCCATTGCAAGCATCGCCCTCTCCAACAAGCCATCCATCTTCGACACTACATCGACATGCCTTACGGCCAAGCCTACCAAGGTAAAATATGATGATAGTGATGATGATTCTTGTGCTAGTGATGGTTGTAGGAGTGATGATGAGGAGGATGAGGACTACTCCAAGGATGATCTATTAGGCATAATAGATCAAATGAGCAAGGGCTACAAGAGGACAACCAAGAAGTGCAAAATCTTGGAGCAAGAGCTCATTGCCAAGAGCAATGAAAATGATGCCTTGATGGAAGAGCTTGTTGCTCTCAAAAAGAGTAAGGAGTGCAAAGGAATTGAACAAGAGCTTAAAGCTCTTAGGAAATCCTTTGATGAGCTAGAGGCCTCTCGTGAGTGTCTAAAGGAAGACCACGAGGACCTTGAAGTTGCTCACACTAGGCTTAAGGAAGCCCACTCCTCTCTACTTGAGCTCATCAAGGAGAAGGACCTCAAGTTGGAGAAGCTCATGAAGGAAGCTAAGGAGGAGCAAGTGATTGTCACTTGTGATATTGGACTAACATGTGATATTATTGATGATTCTTTATTTGTTGGTCCTACTAATGCTTCATGTAGCTCATCATCATCCACCACAACCAACTCTACCTCTACTACTAGTGATTCATCACTTGTGGTTGAGAATGAGACTCTCAAGAGAGAGGTGGATGATCTCACCCGCGCATTAGGCAATGCTTATGGTGGGGATGCCCGCTTGCTAAAATGCTTGGGTAGCCAAAGGTTCTCTCTTAACAAAGAGGGTTTGGGCTATACTCCCAAGAAGGGCAAGGCGGCCTTTGCTACTCCAAAGTCTCGCTTTGTGAAGAGCAATGGTCGTTATTGCAATAGATGCAAGCAAGTTGGGCATCTAGAGATTAATTGTAATAAAATGAACAAGAACAACAAGTTTCATGCTAAAATGGATTACATTCCTTTTGATTCTTGTTATGTGCTTACCAAGGGAGAGAAAGGTGTGCATGCTAGGTTTGTTGGTACATCAATTGTGGGTCCAAAGAAGAAGGCCATTTAGGTACCAAAGAGCTTAGTTACTAATCTCCAAGGACCCAAGCAAGTATGGGTACCTAAAAGACATTAAATTGTTTTGTAGGTAAATTACAAGGCCGGAGGAAGGCATTGGGTGCTCTCAACATATGACCGGTGATTCAAGAATGTTCAACTCTCTCAAATCAAATGATAGTGGCATTGATAGTATCACATTTGGTGACAATAGCAAGGGTGATGTGAAGGCTCTTGGAAGGATTGTAATCTCAAATGATCATAGCATTTCCAATGTGCTCCTAGTTGAAAAGTTGAACTTCAATCTTCTCTCGGTTGCTCAATTGTGTGATCTCGGTTTCAAGTGTATATTTGGTGTTGATGATGTGGAGATAGTTAGTGTTGATGGCTCCAATTTGATCTTCAAGGGCTTTAGATATGAGAATCTATACTTGGTTGATTTCAATGCTAGTGACACTCAACTTTCAACATGCTTGCTCACCAAATCAAGTATGGGTTGGTTATGGCATAGAAGACTTGGTCATGTTGGCATGAAGCAATTGAACAAGTTAGTGAAGCATGACTTAGTTAGAGGCTTGAAGGATGTCACATTTGAGAAAGATAAGCTATGTAGTGCATGTCAAGCCGGAAAGCAAGTAGGCAATACTCATCCATTGAAAAGCATTATGAGTACTTCCAAGGCATTTGAGTTGTTGCATATGGATTTATTTGGGCCAACTACATATACAAGCATTGGTGGCAACAAGTATGGCTTTGTGATTGTGGATGATTTCACTAGATATACATGGGTATTCTTTCTTGGGGACAAGAGTGATGTATTTGACATATTCAAGAAGTTCATCAAGAGAGTACAAAATGAGTTTGAGACCATAATCAAGAAAGTGAGAAGTGACAATGGAAGTGAGTTTAGAAATACAAGAATTGATGAGCTATGTGATGAGCTTGGAATCAAACATCAATTTTCGGCCAAGTATACACCTCAATCAAATGGCCTAGTTGAGAGAAAGAATAGAACTTTGATTGATATGGCAAGATCAATGTTAAATGAGTATAATGTGAGTCATTCATTTTGGGCCGAAGCAATCAACACGGCTTGCTTCTATAGCAACCGCCTCTATTGCCACAAGTTCCTAGAGAAGACACCATATGAGATCTTAAATGGAAGAAAGCCCAACATTGCATACTTTCGGGTATTTGGTTGCAAATGCTACATCTTGAAGAAGGGCTCTAGATTGAGCAAGTTTGAGAAGAAATGTGATGAAGGATTCTTACTTGGTTACTCCACTACTAGCAAAGCTTATAGAGTTTGGAATTTGGCTAGTGGTTTACTTGAGGAAGTTCATGATGTTGAGTTTGATGAAACAAATGGCTCTCAAGATGAGGAAAATAACTTGGATGATGTGAGAGGAACTCAATTGACCAATGCTATGAAAGAAATGGATATTGGTGATATTAGGCCAAAGCAAGTGATTGATGTGGATGACAACAAAGATCAAGTGCTCCAAAGTCCAATTACACAAGCTAGTGGTTCTCTAATGCAAAATCAAGCTAGTACATCATCTCAAGTGCAACAAGATCAACAAGTGGCTAGTTCATCATCTCCAACTCATGATCAACATCAACATCCAAGCAATCAAGTGCAAGTGCTTCAACCAACCAACATTGCTAGAGACCATCCATTAGATTCCATCATTGGTGACATACAAAGGGGAGTTCAAACTAGATCAAGATTGGCATTATTTTGTGCTCACTCTTCTTTTGTGTCAATGGAAGAACCCAAGGACATTGATAAAGCATTGAGAGATCCGGATTGGGTAAATGCAATGCATGAAGAGCTCAACAACTTCAAGAGAAATGAAGTATGGGAACTAGTTGAGAGGCCTAAGGATCACAATGTCATTGGAACAAGATGGGTCTTTCGCAACAAGCAAGATCAAGATGGAATAGTAGTAAGAAACAAAGCAAGACTAGTGGCTCAAGGTTACACACAAATAGAGGGTCTTGACTTTGGTGAAACATATGCCCCGGTTGCTAGATTGGAAGCAATTAGGATTTTACTTGCCTATGCTTGTGCTCATAATATCAAGCTATATCAAATAGATGTAAAGAGTGCATTTCTCAATGGGTACATTCAAGAAGAGGTGTATGTGGAGCAACCTCCCGGTTTTGAAGATGACAAGAAACTCAATCATGTCTATAAATTGAGAAAAGCTTTGTATGGATTGAAGCAAGCACCTAGAGCATGGTATGAAAGATTGAGGGACTTCTTGCTATCCAAAGGATTTGTCATGGGCAAAGTGGATACTACTCTCTTCACCAAGAAGATTGGGAAAGACTTGTTTGTATTGCAAATATATGTTGATGATATCATCTTCGGTTCAACCAATCAAGATTATTGTGATGAGTTTGGGAAAATGATGGCAAAGGAATTTGAAATGTCAATGATCGGTGAACTTAGTTTCTTTCTTGGACTTCAAATCAAACAAATGAAGGAAGGAACATTTGTGAGCCAAACCAAGTACATCAAAGATATGCTCAAGAAGTTTGGCATGGAAGATGCAAAGGGTATTACAACCCCAATGGGCACTAGTGGAAGTTTAGATAGTGACAAGAGTGGCAACATGGTGGATCAAAAGCTATATAGATCAATGATTGGTAGTCTACTCTATGTGACGGCATCAAGGCCCGATGTAATGTTTAGTGTATGTATGTGTGCAAGATTTCAAGCCTCACCAAGAGAAAGTCATTTGAAGGCAACAAAGAGAATATTGAGGTATTTGAAGCATACACAAGATGTTGGATTATGGTATCCCAAAGGTGCAAGTTTTGAGAAAGTTGGATATTCGGATTCCGACTATGCCGGTGACAAAGTGGAGAGAAAGAGCACTTCCGGGACTTGTCAATTATTGGGAAGATCACTTGTCTCATGGTCATCCAAGAAGCAAAATAGTATTACACTATCTACCGCCGAAGCCGAATACATCGCCGCGGGTAGTTGTTGTGCACAAATCTTGTGGATGAAGGAAACATTGAAAGATTTTGGAATCAATTTCAAGAATGTGCCATTGCTATGTGACAATGAAAGTGCCGTGAAGCTAACCAACAATCCGGTTCAACATCAAAGAACAAAGCATATTGATGTTCGTCATCATTTCATTAGAGATCATCAACAAAAGGGTGACATTGCTATTGAGAGTGTGGGCACCGAAGATCAACTAGCCGATCTATTCACCAAGCCACTTGATGAGAAGAGATTTCACAAGCTAAAGAATGAGTTGAACATACTTGACTTCTCCAACATGAGTTGATGCACCCCAATGTTATGACATGCCTCTCCTTCGAGCCCCAAGGTACATTTGGTTGACATGTCATACATTCTATACTAAGGACATGTTTAGTGCATCTAGTCATGATCTCTTATGTTCTAGGCTCTTTCATGAAAATCAAATAAATTTGAAGTTTATATGGTGTCACTATTGTTTCCATGTCTTGTATGATCTAGTGGTAGCATATAACTTGTTTAAGCGCTTGTGATCCTAAGTGTTTAATCTAGAAAACTTGTCTAAATAATTGCTTCAACATGGTGCATGATAACCCTTCTAGTGAGGTGTGAAGAAGCTTGCCCTTGGATCAAACCGAAGCATTTTATTTATGCAAGCAATCTAGGTTGAATCACAAACTTGATCCTCACCCCATATTTAAAACATGATAATCTATCTAAATTTGGTCCCTTGTGGTCATTGGTGCCAAAGGGGGAGAAAATATTGTTCACAAAGATAGAACTCAAAGGGGAAGAAGCACAAAGGGGGAGAAAATGTTGTTCACAAAGGAGAAAATCTAAAAGGAGGGAAAATTGATAAAAGAAGGGGATCAACTAAAATTTTTGAGCACACAAGTAGGGGGAGCAAGCTCTTAAATATGAATGTTGCATTTTCATGTGCACTTCATATGTATGATGCATAGTTATGCATTTCTTTTTCTCCTATACATTGCTTGTGTGGTGACTTGCTAGTACATTTTGAATGATGTATTGAAGTACTAGCATGAATAGGAAGTAGTTAGATTTTTCTTGCTTCATGTTTTCCAAAGTGGTACTAGAGCCTTGCTTATAATGTTGATCTCACGAGGTTTCTAGTTATGTTTGTGCTTTTCAAGTGGTTCTAACTACACAAGGTGCTAAGATGGTGTTTATCGCTACTCCGATGGTATCACGCTTCAAAGGTCTATAATCTAAAACACTTCGCACCTATTGATAGTCAATGCTCCTAATCTTTCCTATCTAACATGTATGCTTCCAAAATCCAAACATATAGCATACATGTAGGGGGAGCCATTGCTATCAATTTGAATTCATGATCACATGTCCATACTTCTTACACATGGTAATATACTTGGACAATGTGACATGGGTTCAATCAAAATTTTATCATAATATCTTTGTGAAAGGGTTGTCACCAATTACCAACAAGGGGGAGATTGAAAGTCCTATGTTTGGTGTTGGTAATTAGTGACAATGCCTAAGTACTAATCCTATGTCTAAGTTGTATGTAGCACATGAGGATTAGTACATTCCAAGGTTGGTGGCAAGATGGACATGGTGATCATGATGGCCACACTTGGATTTGGACGCAACCCTACGTGATCAAGGCAAAGGTATATGCTTAAGGGTTGTGTTTTAGTAACCAAGACACCTAGTGGGTGTGGTTACATTATAGGATAGATAGTCGTACTATAAAGAGGGGAATGACACGGCTATTGAACTCCTAAGTGCCTCTAGGTGTGCATTTCATGTCATATGCATTTGGATAGAACTAATAACGCCTCGAAAAATGATTGTGAAAATGCTAACACACTCGCACATGGTGATGATCACTTGGTGATGTTAGCACATTTGCGAAGGCGGTGGAGTTTGAGCGGTAGAGAGGGTTTGGGGCTCTCTCTCCCTCCCGCCGAGCTTGCGAGGCGGGATTCAGGCGTTTTCGAGGAGTTGAAATGCCTATTTTCTACTACGCCGGAAGTCGGAAATCAAACGGAGGCGAACGGAGGTCACAGTAGTGACCGGACGCTGGACCGGACGCGGTCACTGTTTGACCGGACGCGTCCGGTCAGTGTCCAGTATCTGCGCGTTTTTCAGTTGTTTGATCGGACGCGAGGCGCTTCCGGTCACAGTCGACCGGACGCGTCCGGTCGTCCAGGGAGCTTACTGGACTCTGACCGGACGCGGGCACTGTGGCGTCCGGTCAGTTCTTCAGCGCGTCCGGTCGCTAGTTCGTTTTGCGCGACTCAGTGTTGACCAGCGCGTCCGGTCACTCACGGGACCGGCGCGTCCGGTCGTGACCTGCGCGTCCGGTCGTTGCGACCGGCGCGTCCGGTCGGCGTTTCGAAAAAGAGCCGTTACGTGACCGGCGCGTCCGGTCAGTTGGACCAGCGCGTCCGGTCAACGCGATTTCAGCTGGATCTCGTTCCTAACGGCTATATTCGAAGGGGTACGTCTATAAATACTCGTTGGCCGGCTCAAGGCTCTCACTCTTGGACATTTGACATACTTGTGAGCACTTTGAGCTAAGCAACTCCCCTCCCACTCATCTCTCTTGCTTCTTTGCATATTCGAAGTGAGATTGAGTGATCCAAGTGCATTTGCATTGTGAGATAGCATCTAGTTGGCACTTGGTGGTTGATTTGCTGCGGGATTCTTGTTTCTCTTGGTGGTTGCCGCCACCTAGACGGCTTGGAGCAGCTTGGAGGCGTTGGCAAGAGTTGGTGATTGTTCTTGGCCACCTCCGGTGATTGTGAGGGGTTTGTGCCTACCTCGGCGAAGCGCCAAAGGCAACATTAGTAAATTGCTCGTGTCATTGCAACCTTTTGCCATTTGGCAGGTTCTTGTGGCGCCTTTTGAGAGGCTCGATGTGAGACCGATTAGCCACCGAACCACGTGGTGAAGAGGGACACAACGGGGACTAGCGTGCCGGCAAGCACGTGAACCTTGGGATAAATCTTCGTGTCATCACTTTCATATTGTGATTGATTGATCCCGGTGTTCGGTTGTTTTGATATTCATTGTTGATCATATTGGTTGGCTCAATACTTCGCCCCTCGGTGAAACCCTCCTAACTCAACTCCGCATTACTTTCTTAGTTATCTTTGCTAGCTAGTTTGCTTTGCTAGAGTAGCTCTTTTGTGTAGCTTGCTAGTTATAGTTGTAGTTACCTTCTCGGTTTAACTTGTGCGGTTGAGTGCCAATATACTAGAATTGTGAATTGGATAGGTGGCTTGCAAACACCCCCTAGGCTAAGCAAAACTCGCATCTCGCTATTTGTTGTATTGATAAACTTGTTTAGCTTGTCTTTGTAGAAATTTTTAAAAGGCTATTCACCCCCCTCTAGCCATCAAGACCTTTCAACGCGCACGACACACTTCAGCGGAGGCAGTGCTCTAAATAACCTCGCAGCCTGCCGGAGACAAAAATTTCTTCAGATGAACAGTATTCCGCGGTGCTACAGTGGTTTCTGCAGAACCGACTTCCACGCGTGAACAGTATTCTACGTGCTACAGTGTTTCCATGCGTCTACAGTGTTTTCTGCGTGCTACAATAATTTCTGCGTGTTCTCTGGTTCGCTGCATTGATTTATGCGTGTTCTCTGGTTCACTTCTGGCACGACGTGTAAGCAGGGTTGCGTGAATATGTGTGGTGTGCGTGTGTTTTGTTTCTAATTTCTTTTCGTTTCTTTTCTCTTACCAAAATATATACGTAATTAAGTAAATTACAACATCCCATTATTCCTTTGTTACTAATCTAAATGCACACATGTATATATCTATTATGTAATTATACATATATTTATCTATAGAGATACACTCGGAAAGAAATAAATTTCTACACTACTTTAAATAATATAGCAACACGCTTATCAAAACGAAATATGTGAGTGTATACCACACTTGTTTTATAGAATTTGTTTTCACGCTAAGTAATTAAAATGACTTATTCTATTTTTCTTATTAAGATCACAGCAACATATTTTCACCTAAAATAAACTAAGTTACAACACTCATATAGTTTTTTTCCTAACTACAGAATGAGTCATATAAGATTCGGTATCATTACATGTGCGATTAAAATTTTTAAAAACCTGAGAACTCGTTTTGCTAATTTCTTTTAGGCCTTAATCGCGTGCTAACTAAGCTAGTAACACCAGGGGTGTTACATCCTTCCCCCCTTAAAAAGGATCTCATCCCGAGATCCGGAACAAGAAACAAAAGAGGGAAACGCGATTACATTTCACAGATCTGAGCTTACATAGGAGATTACATGACTTCGAACACCAAACTACTCCAGGATCTAGAGAACACGGCTAAGAACAAATCTGATACAAATCACAACCTCTCTAGAAATCGACGAAGACGGGGACAATGGAAAAGCAGAAGGAAAACGATTATCCAGAACATGGCGTATGCCCAACACAGCCAGAAATTAGAGACTGGTACAAAGATCATCGCAAACTCTAAAACCTAAACTAACCAGGGATGATCTTGAACTTCTCCAACGGAAACCAGATCCCTTCTTCTCAAGTTACACCATCGCCTCTGACTAGCAACCCTAGATCTGCGAGCAACGACTGGATCTCGTAGCTCTACCTCCAACTACTTTCTTCCTGACTACTTCTCGAGCTTCTCCCACCAGAGCACAGACGGAGGAAGTCGATACTATGAGCTCTACTCTGGATCTGGGGGTTGAATGGAGGAGAAGCAAGCAAGGTGGCATCTTAAAGCTGGTGAACGGAGGAGGTGGTGTAGCACACCGGAAGTGGAGGCGGCGTAGAGGGAAATCACTAGTGAAAGGTCACAAGGTGGGGAGGGCATCGGCCATGGTGCGCTCCATGTGCGAGCTTGAGTGGGGAAAAAGAAGAAAGGAGGGGATGGGGTTCGATCGGCAAGGAGGCGTGCGAGCGATGGGGCCCCAAAGGAAAAGAAAGAGGGGGGGTCCGGTACGGGAACGAGAGCGAAAATCGAGAGCCGACACGGGTGCCAGGATCAGAGGGGCGTACTGTGCGACAATACGAGGCGAGTGCGGCACAACGCCACGGCCGCACGGGAGCGGCACACGCGGTCCCACCACAGACGGCGTCCGCAGGGCACACAGTGACAGCGACCCGGCGTATGTAGCGTGACCGAACCGATCACAGGAACGACGTCGAGTCGGGCAATTCAATTCCTCTGACCTACGTGCTTTCCTGTTGCTTTTCTCTTTCTTCTTTTCCTTTCTTCAAAAACCTTGTTACCCCTGTTACTTTGACAGAGCACAATTCCATCAACCCGTTGTGGATTTCCCGTTTGAACACAAGGATATTTTTACCAAAGAGAATTTTTATAGCAAGAGCGGTACCGCGGTGTAACTCGGTAAAAGCACTTGGTCAACAACCTCGATACCAGCGCGTGCCGAGCAGCGTCACCATGTGGCAGCTGTTCCACAGGTGGCCCTCGGTTCCGTCGCGGCACCATAAGCTATTAACTAAGTAACTATTACCAACTTACTCGCAGTAAAAACAACGGGGTCATAGACCACAGAATCAAAGGAGTAAGGGAAAAAATTTAGGCAACACGGGTTCCTTTCAAAATAAGGAACAAGTAAAGTAAATCCCAAGGCGGATTTAAATCAAGGGAATTCAAGTGTTCTGCTGGGACATCCACAATTAGTGATACAGTGTCCTCTGTTTTTCAATCACGGCCGATCTGCTGCATCAGAATAGTTGTTCCCCTTGTAACCTGCTTATTGTCGTCTCAAGAACCCTAAGCAATTCGAACGAGGTCTAAGGAAAAACGACGTTGAAAGCATCTAGGCCCCAAGGTTTGGTTTCGGTAATTGATGACAACGCTCTATTACCATGACTAACGTGTGTTTTGCAGAAACGTTGGTAAGTTAGGTCATGGAGGTTATAACTGCTTTGGGCACCATAGTATTCGTGTCCCTTGATGGAAATCGTTTCGGTTTTCAAAAGAGTGACGTCAAGATTAAGGACGGTTAGTTCCGGATGTCAAAGTGTTGAGACACATTCGGAATAGTCGTTAGGATCTTCGTTTTTTCTCTTTTGGCCGTACTATAAAGGGGGGCATGAACGGGTAGCTTGACCTAGGCGAGTCCTATGTTTAGGTGTGGTGCACACTTGTTAAACTTGGCGCTAGGCAACCCTAGAATAGCTCAAAGTTCAGTTGGAAGCAACTTGGTTGAAGTTGCGACGCGTTTCGGAAAGTTTCAGGCTGTTTCCCACTGACCGGACGCGGTCTTCGGCATGACCGGACGCGTCCGGTCAGTACGTTACCGCGACTAGGGTTTCGGCCCTGACGACCGGACGCGGTCCTCGCGAGGACCGGACGCGGTGGTCAGAGGCCGACACGTGTCACTTGAGGGAAACACCCGTCGGACGCGACCTGGGTGTGATCGGCGCGTCCGGTCACAGTCCAGTAAGGTCCAGAGACGACCGAACGCGTCCGGTCATCAACGATCGGACGCGGCCTCGCGTCCGGTGCGAGTACAGTAAGCTCCTTTGCACGATCGGACGCGTCCGGTCACCCCTGACCGGCGCGTCCGGTCGTTCAGTTGAAATTCGCGTTTTGACCGTTACGGGCGACCGGCGCGTCCGGTCAGCCCGTGTCAGGCGATTCCTATGTTTAGGTGTGGTGCACACTTGTTAAACTTGGCGCTAGGCAACCCTAGAATAGCTCAAAGTTCAGTTGGAAGCAACTTGGTTGAAGTTGCGACGCGTTTCGGAAAGTTTCGGGCTGTTTCCCACTGACCGGACGCGGTCTTCGGCATGACCGGACGCGTCCGGTCAGTACGTTACCGCGACTAGGGTTTCGGCCCTGACGACCGGACGCGGTCCTCGCGAGGACCGGACGCGGTGGTCAGAGGCCGACACGTGTCACTTGAGGGAAACACCCGTCGGACGCGACCTGGGTGTGATCGGCGCGTCCGGTCACAGTCCAGTAAGGTCCAGAGATGACCGGACGCGTCCGGTCATCAACGATCGGACGCGGCCTCGCGTCCGGTGCGAGTACAGTAAGCTCCTTTGTCGGTAGACTCTCTAGGAACACAAGTAGGCACTAGGGGTGAATTTCGGCTTGTAGGATTTAATTCTTGCAATTAATTTTTTTTTAGAAAAGCCCAATTCACCCCCCCTCTTGGGCATCTTGATCCTTTCAATTGGTATCGGAGCCGTGTTGCTCCTAATTTAGGCTTTACCGCCTAGAGCAAGATGTCTAACGGGGAAGGACCACCTCCCACTTTTGAGGGGGATGATTTTCCATATTGGAAAATCCGCATGGAGGCGTATCTCGAAGCCATAGATGTCGGGTGCCTTAGAGCCGCAACCCAAGGGCTTCCCGCTATCAAGGATCCCGCAAACCCCATTGGTGACGAGGAGAAGTACGACCGGTGGAATGCAAAGGCCAAAAATGCACTCTACCGGGGCTTAGGCAAAGATATCTTCAATCGTGTGCGTAATGCAAAGAACGCTCATGATTTGTGGGAAAATCTTTGTGCTCTCCATGAGGGAACTAAGAGTGAGCGTGAGGAACGCTATCATATTGCTTTAAAGAAAATTAATTCCTTTGAGATGCTTCCCAAAGAAAGTGCTAATGACATGTACACTCGCTTGAATGTTCTTGTAGAGGACCTCAATGCTCTTGGCCTCACTCAAATGAGCCAATCGGATGTTGCAAGGAGGATCTTGAGTGTTCTTCCCGTTGAGAAGTATGGTCACATTGTCACCGTGCTTCATCAAAGTGATCTCTCCACCGCAACACCGACACAAGTATTGGGGAAGATCAATGCTCATGAGATGTACATGCACATCACTCCGGAAGAAGGCTCATCATCTTCCAAGAAGAAAGACTTGGCCTTCAAAGCTAGCCATGACAAGAAGAAGAAGAAGGGCCAAGCCATGATTGTGCAAGAAAGCTCAAGTGAAAGTGATGTCGATGATGAATCACTTGCACTCATGGTGAGAAAGACCACCAAGATGCTAAAGAAGCTCAACAAGAGTGGCATCAAGTTCGATGGCAAGAAAAAGAAATTCTTCACAAGTAGCAAGAGAAAGCCCATCTCGGAGATGGATTGCTACAATTGTGGCGAACTTGGCCACCTAGCTCATCAATGCCCTAGACCACCAAAAGACAAGTTCAAGAACAAGAACAAGGGCAAGAAAAATGATTCAAGTGATGAAGAAGATGAGAAGAAGAAGAACAAGCCATACAAGAAGAAGGATGGCAAGAAGAAGGAGTTCTACAAGAAGAAGAAGGGAGGAAAGGCATACATTGTTGGTGATTGGCTCACCGACATTGAATCATCTTGTGATTCCTCTGAAGATGAGAGCAATGATGAGAAAGAGAAGGTTGCCGCTTTTGTGATGGGGCCATCATCTTCACCGACATCTTCACCACCACCTTCACCGCCTCCTTCACCATCATCGTCCACCACTCACCTATGCCTTATGGCCAAGGGTGAACGAAAGGTACAAAACCATGATAGTGATGATGATGATGATAGTGATAGTGATGATGAATTTGACGCACCTTCTTATGATGAACTTGTAAAATTGCTAAATAAATACACTAAAATCATAAGAAGGACAAGAAATGAAAATGATGAGCTTCAAAATGAAAATGAATCACTCTCATCAAAGCTTGAAAATGCTCAAAAGACTAGTAGTGAGCTTAGGGATCAAAATGAAGTTATGTCTTCCACTCTCAAGGAGCTCAAAACCTCAAATAAAGAGCTTAAAGATCAACATGATAAACTTGAGAAGAGGCATGATGAGCTCATCACTAGACATAACTCTTTGAAAGACAAATACACCACATTAAAAATTGACTATGATAGTCTTGTGGTTGCTAATGAACTTGCTCTTGAGACACATGATGCTACTAACAATGTTGTTAAGTGTGATATAGCTACATCATGTGATGATTTGATCATTAAAAGCATTGAGCAAGGTTCTAGTAGCAAAGGCAAGAGTGTGGTTGAGTCAAACAACTATGATGATTATGCCAAGATCAAGTGTGAGAATGAGAAGCTTGCAAATGAGAACAAGAAGCTTAAAGGTTTGATGGCTCTTGAGAAGCAAACAACAAATGAGTCACTCATTGAAGAGAACAAGAAGCTCAAGCAAGAAAAAGAGCATCTCAAGACCGGTCTAAGCAAGTTCACAAGAGGCCAATATTTGCAAAGTGAGCTCCTCATGAACACCGTAATGAAGATGGATAGAAGTGGTATTGGGTACTTGGCAAATCAAGAGAAGAAGGCAAAAGCTCAACAACAAAGCAAGTCAAAGCCCAAGCCAAAGAGATGTGTTGAGTGTGGTCAAGAAGGTCACTTTGCTCATGAATGCAAAACTCCACCACCACAACCCTTGCCCAAGCATGCTAGACCCTTTGCCTTCAATGCTCATTACATGCTAAGAAAAGATTCAAATGGAAAGATGAAAGTCATGTTTTTGGGTCCCCCAAACAAGAATAGGCCAAAGAAAATATGGGTTGCCAAGTCACTAGTTGAGAAAGTCAAGGGCCCCTCTCAAGTTTGGGTCCCTAAACAAAAAGTTTGATCTCTTGTGTGTAGGTGAACTACAAGACCGGTGGATCTCATTGGGTTATTGATAGTGGTTGCACTCAACATATGACCGGTGATCCTCGTATGTTCACCTCCATTGAAGAGAATGGGATATGTCAAGAGAAGATCACATTTGGGGATAATTCAAAGAGCAAAGTCAAGGGTATAGGCAAGATTGTAATATCAAATGATCACTCACTCTCAAATGTGCTCTATGTTGCTTCATTGAGTTTCAACTTATTATCCGTCGGGCAACTTTGTGACCTTGGCTTCCAATGCTTGTTCACACCAAATGAAGTGGAAGTTTCAAAGATAGATGACAAGTAAGTGATATTCAAAGGCTTTAGATACAACAATCTTTATCTTGTTGACTTCACCTCCGAAGATGCAAATTTGATGACATGTTTGTTCACCAAGACCTCACTTGGTTGGCTTTGGCATAGGAGACTTGCACATGTTGGAATGAGCACTCTCAACAAGCTATTGAAGAAAGAACTAGTGAGAGGATTGAAGGATGTGAAGTTTGAAAAGGACAAACCTTGTAGTGCATGTCAAGCGGGCAAACAAGTTGCAAACACTCATCCAACCAAAGCTTTCATGTCAACCTCAAGAGTGCTAGAACTTCTACACATGGATTTGTTTGGGCCTACAACTTACAAGAGTTTGGGTGGTAGTCTCTATTGTCTTGTGATAGTGGATGACTACTCAAGATATACATGGACTTTCTTCCTTCATGACAAATCCGAAGTGGCAAGTTGCTTCAAGAAGTTTGCAAAGAGAGCTCAAAATGAATTTGAAGTCAAGATAAAGAAAATTAGAAGTGACAATGGCAAAGAGTTTGACAACACCAACATTGAAGCTTATTGTGATGAAATTGGAATCAAGCATGAGGTCTCTTCAACCTACACTCCTCAACAAAATGGTGTAGTTGAGAGAAAGAACCGGACTTTGATCACCCTTGCAAGAACAATGCTAGATGAGTACAACACTCCGGAAAAGTTTTGGGCCGAGGCAATCAACACCGCATGCTATGCTTCAAATCGCCTCTTCCTCCAAAAGTTTCTTGGCAAGACCCCCTATGAGTTGCTTAATGGGAAGAAGCCGGACGTCTCATTCTTCCGGGTGTTTGGTTGCAAATGCTACATCTACAAGAAGCGTCAACACCTAGGGAAGTTTCAAAGACGTTGTGATATTGGTTTTCTTGTTGGTTACTCATCAAAGTCCAAAGCATATAGAGTATTTAACCATACCACCAGTTTGGTTGAAGAAACATATGATGTGGAATTTGATGAATCTAACGGCTCCCAAGGAGCAATTGAGAATTGTGATGATATAGGTGATGAACCCTTGAGGGAGGCCATGAAGAACATGCCCGTGGGAGACATCAAGCCAAAAGATGATGAAGACGATGTGCAAATCATTGATCCACCATCTTCATCACGTGTGCCTCAAGATGATGACAAGAATGAGAGAGTTGAAAATGTAGACACCTATATCTCTCATGAACAAGCCGAGGCACAAGCTCAAGATGTTGATGCTCCCCCTCCACCTCCTCAAGTGGTTGATAGAAGAAATTCACCTCTACTTCAAGCACATCCACAAGAACTCATCATAGGGAGTCCTACTAAGGGAGTGATGACTCGATCTCAAAAGCTTGCTTCTTTTGTTGAACATCACTCTTTTGTCTCTTGTGTTGAACCTAAGAATGTAGAAGAAGCTCTTCAAGATCCGGATTGGGTGAATGCCATGCATGAAGAATTGAACAACTTCACCCGCAATCAAGTATGGACACTTGAAGAGCATCCTAAAGGTGCAAGAGTCATTGGAACCAAGTGGGTGTTCCGAAACAAGCAAGATGACCAAGGCATAGTAGTGAGGAACAAGGCAAGACTAGTTGCAAAGGGGTTCTCTCAAGTTGAAGGCCTTGATTTTGGAGAGACCTTTGCACCCGTTGCAAGACTTGAAGCCATTCGTATCCTCCTTGCATATGCATCACATCATGATATGAAACTATATCAAATGGATGTGAAAAGTGCATTCTTAAATGGCTTTATAAATGAACTAGTCTATGTTAATCAACCTCCCGGGTTTGAAGACCCTAGATATCCTAATCATGTTTATAGGTTGTCCAAGGCGCTATATGGGCTCAAGCAAGCCCCTAGAGCGTGGTATGAGCGCCTCCGAGACTTCCTCATTGAGAAAGGCTTCACCATTGGGAAGGTCGACACCACACTATTCACCAAGAAGCTTAATGGGGAGATCTTCATTTGTCAAGTGTATGTTGATGATATCATCTTCGGGTCAACAAATAAAGATTATTGCAAGGAATTTGGTGAATTGATGTCGAAGGAGTTCGAGATGTCAATGATTGGTGAGCTCACATTCTTTCTTGGTTTTCAAGTCAAGCAAATGAGAGAAGGGATTTTCATCTCTCAAGAAAAGTATACCAAGGATCTTCTCAAAAGATTCAAGATGGAAGAATGCAAACCAATCAAGACCCCAATGCCATCAAATGGACATCTCGACCTAGATGAGGGAGGTAAACCGGTTGATAAAACTCTCTACCGTTCTATGATTGGTAGCTTGTTGTACCTTACCGCATCTAGGCCCGATATCATGTTTAGTGTGTGCATGTGTGCTCGCTTTCAAGCATGCCCTAAAGAACCTCACTTAAGTGCCGTAAAAAGAATTCTAAGATATCTTAAGCACACCCCAAGCATTGGTCTTTGGTATCCCAAAGGAGCTAGATTCCAACTAGTTGGCTATTCCGATTCGGATTATGCCGGTTGCAAAATCGATAGAAAAAGCACATCCGGAGGGTGCCATTTGCTTTGGAGATCCTTAGTATCTTGGTCATCTAAAAAGCAAAATAGTGTGGCTTTGTCCACCGCCGAGGCGGAATACATTGCCGCGGGGGCTTGTTGTGCACAAATCTTATATATGAAACAAACCCTCCTAGACTATGGAATTGTTCTTGAAAAGGTGCCACTTTTATGTGACAATGAAAGTGCCATTAAAATTGCTAACAATCCGGTACAACACTCTCGCACCAAGCACATTGATATCCGCCATCACTTTCTAAGAGATCACGTTGCTAAAAATGACATATCACTAGAAGGTGTAAGAAGTGAAAATCAATTAGCGGATATCTTCACTAAACCTTTGGATGAGGCCACCTTTTGTAGGCTAAGAAGTGAACTTAATGTGCTTGATTCAAGCAACTTTAAAAAATGAGCGCGTGTTGTCCCTTGCATTGCATTGTATTATATGTCACGTTTATTTTATCGCAATGCATTTAGGGCTTGGCTAACACGGTTACGATAACCCTCCTTTGGAGGAGTGAAGAAGCCTAACCGTGGATCAAACTTGACAAGCAACCTAGCTTTACTTTCTTGTATTGCATTGCATATGCATGGTTGTTTGTTTGTCGTTTCTTTTCGGTTTCGCTTTGAGCAACCTCTGTGTTCGTCCATGGGTAGAGAGAGCTTTTTGACGCTCCTAAAGGTCCAAAAACTCTATTGCATGGCCATACGTTGCTCCTCGGGTGTTTATTGCCTATTTTCTTAAAAATAATACTAGCCTAAGGCAAAATATTTTGAAAAATTTGAGGGTTTGAGTGAGGTCACTCATATCAGGTTCCAATTGGTGTTTATTTGTGTCTCTTTGATTTGGAACTTGATTGGGAGAAGTCGCGTCGGAGTTTGGAACGAAGAAGGGCGAAGAACAGCGACCGGACGCTGGACCGGACGCTGCACCGGACGCAGTGATGCTTCACCACCGCGTCCGGTCCCGGCGTCCACCAACGCGTCCGGTCATCCAGAAGACCAACTCCAGACCTAGTGACCGGACGCTGCACCGGACGCGCCTGTGTTGACCACCGCGTCCGGTCCCGGTTACCACCACCGCGTCCGGTCATCCGCGATGAATTCCCGAGCTCCCATCGACCGGACTCTGACCGCGTCCGGTCAGTCCTCACCGGACGCGTCCGGTCACTCCAGGAGCTTACTGGAGTGTGACCGGACGCTGCACCACCGCGTCCGGTCATAACGACCACCGCGTCCGGTCATCGCGCGTCGAGCGGATCTAAGTCCTTCATAAAACCGTTCGCGCTCGGCCGTTTTTCTTTCATCCGTACGCCTTTTTCAACCGCCGCCTTGCCCTAATCGCCGTCTCGCCGGGTTTCACCGTCGATTCGCCGTCCTCCGCCGCGACCTTGCCGTGCCCAACCGCGCGCCTCCACGCCTCCCTGCTCGCGCGCCAACTGCAATCGAGCAAGCCCGCGCCGCTGCCTCACCCGCTCACTGCCGCAGCCGCGCCGCCGCCGCAACCGCTCGCTTCTTCCTCGCCGCCGGCAAGCCACCTCCGCCGCAGTGAGCCCCACCAGCAGCAGCCGCAGCTCCCCTCCCCGTGCTAGCTCGAGCCCCCCAATCCAATCTTCGGCCGAGCCTTCACCTAGGGTTTAGCCCAAACCCTAGCCTAGGGTTTGCCCTAACCCTCGCTCAAGGTATCGACTCGTTCGTCTTTTCGTTCAAGTCAATTCTATTTCGTCGTTAGGGCTAACCATTGACCGTGTTATTCCGTTGATTATCTCAACTCGGTCCTTTCAGAGCTCGATCGTCGATTTCGGGGAATCTCGCGACCTAGGTCATCTCGTCTTGTCACCGTCGTCTCGTCGATCGATCCGAGGTAGCTTCGCGTCACGATTCACTTCGTATCTCACATGCTTGCTATCTCTAGGGTTTCGTACCTTGTAGTTATATGTGTGCTTATAGTAGATCTTTCTATTCCGTCGTTGCAGCGAGTCAGTCGGTGTGTCAGGGTCAGATCTATTTGCTGAATCTGAGGCCAAGCCTGCGGATACGGATTGAGGCCAAGCCTCTCGAGTGACAGTTCACCATCTTACAGAGGCTCCCAGTCAGTTGGTCAGCATGGTGCGTTGCAAGAACGCCGGTGGTGCTCCTGGTGACGGGGACGACAGTCCTCCTCGTCATGCTGAGATTGCGCGTGGAAAGCGCATCAAGATGATGGCCAGAAAGAAGAAGAAGACGCTTATAGAGGCAGAGGTTGCTCAGGCCGTGGCAGATGCTGCAGAGCAGGCAGAGAGAGGTGGCAGGAGCAGTGGCATACACATAGGCGAGCGTCGCTTTCACCTTGAAGGTCGATAGCTCGGCACTGAGGCCACTGAGGGCACAGAGGACACTGGAGCTACAGAGCAGATGTCAGTTGATCCACCTACAGAGCCTCCAGAGGCTCCAGAGGCTACAGAGGATACAGCGGAGCAGCCAGCTCAGTCTCCACCACGTCGCCGCTCCACACGTGCTCGTACTCAGGTGACTCCTAGGCCAGAGGGCCAGCGTCGTAGAGCACGTCCTCCTCCCAGAGCTAGAGGTTCACCCCCGGTCGAGCACTTTGACCTGAGGGGTGCTACAGCACGTCAGGTGCAGGGGTTGAGGTTCGTGGAGGTCAGCCGTTGGTTTCCACCTGTCAGAGATCATAGAGCTTCAGAGGGTTTCTATACCCCACTCCAGGAGGACTTCTACAGGGCCCTAGTTGACAGTGGTATTGCTTTCAGACCACAGAGGGTATGTCGGCTTGAGGCACTGGTTGATGTTGTGGGAGAGCAGCTTCGTCCGCACCTGTCCTATATGCCTGGCTTGTCAGATCTTCTTGGACGGACAGGTGCATATTGCGGCACATGGGTCAGAGAGTTTTATGCTTCACTTTGGATTGATCCTGCCCATGAGTTCATTCACTTTGCTTTCAGAGGCCGCGATCACAGGCTTTACAGCTCTAGAGCACGAGAGATCCTCAGACTCCCAGCTTCTGACACGAGGATTCATCAGTTGTGTTATGGTCAGACTCCTCCACCCAGACGCCCTCACGGCGGGGCAGTACCACCTACAGACCTAGTTCGACCCTGCTTTCATGAGCCTTTTGGCGAAGGGTCTCGTCGCACACCTGCCAGCCTGACACCACTTGCCAGAGTCTTGGATGCCATTATCAGACGCACTCTTCTTCCCAGACTCGGCTACAGAGAGGGACTGACACAGATGCAGCTTTGGGTTGTTCACCACCTCTTCTCACAGACTCAGTTTGATATTTGGGATCTCATACTTAGTGAGATGGAGGACACCATTGCTGAGGGCTTCAAGGGTAATCGTCAGCTGCCCTATGCACACTGGATCTGCTTTATCATTAGATCTTCTATTCAGATGCCACCAGAGATCAGGGCGGAGATATCAGACACTACTACTGCTTTCCCTGAGTACGATATCTGTCAGCTTTGGGCCTCAGTTACCAGAGATCAGGCCCCAGTGCCAGGACAGCGTGAGCGCCCAGAGGTTCCTGGGACAGCAGCTGAGCAGGATGCCAGAGTTGACGAGCTTGCCGAGGCAGAGCTTGCGGACCTTGACGCTCAGACTGCTGATATACCTGAGGATGCTACTGCTGACAGCACCGATGAGGACTACCAGCCCATCCCCAGGTACCGGTCTCCTCGGTCTCACGACCACGAGGCCGGTGGCTCTGGCTCAGCCTCCCGCTCAGACCCAGCCATGGTGGCTATTCTTGAGAGGCTGACCAGGCCCAGGAGCGACAGGAGCAGCAGATTCAGCGACAGGCTCAGGATACAGCTGCAGCATTTGCACAGATTCAGGCTCGTCAGGACGAGTTTCAGCGTCAGCAGCTTGAGATCCAGAGGCAGCAAGTTGAGATGCAGCGACAGAACCAGCAGCAGTATCTGGACCTTCTGCGCCATCTAGTCACGGTTGGGGTTCCTCCGCCTGCTTCCGTCCTGACTCCTGCTTTCCAGTCGAGTGGTCCATCGAGTCAGGGACAGCCGAGCTTCCAGTTCACATCTCCACAGCAGCAGGTCCCCCAGTCTTTCCAGTCCCCGAGCTTCACTCCTATTCATACGGGGTTTACACCGTCAGACCAGCCTCGCCCGCACCTCCTGACAGGCACACCTATTGGTGATTTTAGTGCTACTTACAGTGAGTTGACTGGTCAGCCGACACCCTCACATACTACTACATTTCACACTTCTTCAGGGTTGTCAGCTCCCGAGGCAGCTATCCCTCCAGTGACAGGGACCGGGACTACAGAGACCATTCCTTCGTCAGTTGCCTCGACAGATCCCCCTGCTATTGGCTCACTCCAGGCTCAGGTCACTCAGACAGATCCACTTGTTGCTACTCAGTCAGTACCTGTTCCTGCTCAGACCCAGACCGCTTCGCAGCCACGTGCTTCTTCAAAGGGTCAGCCAGATAGCTCAGACTCCGAGGGTGATTCGCTACACTTCATGATTACTCCGCGCACCTCGGCACCCGACACGACTCCGTCTGTCCCCCCGTCAGATCATTAGATTAGTTTTTTTTTGGCGCTTGATGCCCAAGGGGGAGAGAGAGTAGTTTCAGGGGGAGTTTTGATAGAGGGTTTTCGTTTTTTGTGTGCTACATTCATACATCATGTTTACTTTTCAGTCATTGCATACGTGTGACATGTCGTCGTGTGGTAAACTTTGAGTCTTAATGTGTTATCCGTCACAGTGTTAATAAATGTCACCGTTTTAGTTATAGCTCTAAGGTTGTGCTTCCGTGCCTTACTCTGATTTCTTATGAGCTATAATCTTTATGTGTACTAACGCTTTTTGTCTTATCTTATGAAGTACACTCTTTTGGCTTGGGACACATAAGCAATTCCTAACCCCTTTGTGCTTATTGTCTTTTGCTTATGTGAACCAAGCATGCTCGAAAACCTCCACTCAAATCTTTTGAATCTTAGTGTTGTCATCAATCACCAAAAAGGGGGAGATTGAAAGCATCTATGCCCCAAGGTTTGGTTTCGGCAATTGATGACAACGCTTTATTACCATGACTAACGTGTGTTTTGCAGAAACTTTGGTAAGTTAGGTCATGGAGGTTATAACTGCTTTGGGCACCATGGTATTCGTGTCCCTTGATGGAAATCGTTTCGGTTTTCAAAAGAGTGACGTCAAGATTAAGAACGGTTAGTTCCGGATGTCGAGGTGTTGAGATACATTCGGAATAGTCGTTAGGATCTTCGTTTTTCTCTTTTGGTCGTACTATAAAGGGGGGCATGAACGGGTAGCTTGACCTAGGCGAGTCCTATGTTTAGGTGTGGTGCACACTTGTTAAACTTGGCGCTAGGCAGCTCTAGAATAGCTCAAAGTTCAGTTGGAAGCAACTTGGTTCAAGTTGCGACGCGTTTCGGAAAGTTTCGGGCTGTTTTCCACTGACCAGACGCGGTCTTCGGCATGACCGGACGCGTCCGGTCAGTACGTAACCGTGACTAGGGTTTCGGCCCTGACGACCGGACGCGGTCCTCGCGAGGACCGGACGCGGTGGTCAGTGGCCGACACGTGTCACTTGAGGGAAACACCCGTCGGACGCGACCTGGGTGTGATCGGCGCGTCCGGTCACAGTCCAGTAAGGTCCAGTGACGACCGGACGTGTCCGGTCATCATCGATCGGACGCGGCCTCGCTCCGGTGCGAGTACAGTATGCTCCCTGCACGATCGGACGCGTCCGATCACCCCTGACCGGCGCGTCCGGTCACTCAGTTGAAAAATCGGGATTCGACCGTTACGAGCGACCGGCGCGTCCGGTCACTTCGACCGGCGCGTCCGGTCAGCCCGTGTCAGAAAGTAACGGTTCGTTTTCTTTGAGGGGTGTATAAATACATCCCCTCCACCTCTTTTAGAGGTCTCTTGCTCATTTGAACATCTGAGAAAACCCTTTAGAGTGCAAGGGAGTGCAAGAGCTCTAGTGAGGATAGAGATTTGAGAATCAAAGCTTGAGAGTTCCTCACTAGTGATTAGAGAGTAGCAAGTGTGCATCCACCTTCTCATTTGTGCTTGTTGTGGTCAAGTGAGGTTCTAGCTTGTTACTCTTGGTGATCGCCATCACCTAGACGGCTTGGTGGTGATTGGGAGTTTGGTGATCATCCGGCGGAGCTTGTGGATGACCCAACTCATGTTGTGAGCGGTTTTGGGTGATTCACCACGACGGAGTGTCGAAGAATCAACCCGTAGAGAGCACTTGATCCTTGCGCGGATCAAGGGGGAGCTACACCCTTGCGCGGGTGCTCCAACGAGGACTAGTGGGGAGTGGCGACTCTCCGATACCTCGGAAAAACATCGCCGTGTTCCTTGCCCTTTAAATTCAAGCATTTACATTCTCGTATTTACTTTCATTGCTTGATTTACATTTCTAGAATTGCCATGCTAGACTAGGATTGGAAACTAGGGTGCAAAACTTTTATCGGTAGACTCTCTAGGAACACAAGTAGGCACTAGGGGTGAATTCCGGCTTGTAGGATTTAATTCTTGCAATTAATTTTTAGAAAAGCCCAATTCACCCTCCCTCTTGGGCATCTTGATCCTTTCAATGCCGACGACATGTGGCTAAAGATGGCAACATGTGTCCAGAAGGTGGCTTCGAAAGTGTTTGGCGTGAGTAGGGGAGGCAAACGGAAAGCGAAAGACACATGGTGGTGGAATGCCGAGGTGCAAAGGGCTATTAGGGAGAAGGAGTGTTTCAAGCGTCTGCACCATGACAAGAGTGCAGCCAACATCGAGGGCTATAAAATAGCGAAGAGGGTTGCAAAACGAGCTGTGAGTGTAGCAAAAGGTCAGGCGTATGATGGTCTTTATCAGCGGCTAGGCACGAAAGAAGGGGAGAAGGACATTTATAGGATGGCTAGAATCCACGAGAGGAAGACAAGGGACATCAACCAAATAAAATGCATCAAGGATGGGACAGATCGACTTCTGGTGAAGGATAAGGAGATCAAGGATAGATGGAGATAGTACTTCGACAAGTTATTTAATGGGGAGAATGAGGGTCCTACCCTTGAGTTGGACGACTCAATGCCTAGGCGCCAGAGCGATAGTATGGTTAACTAAGTTTTTTAACCTTATTTTTTGGTCTAACAAGATGTCTGAAGAATAGAGGAGAAGTATATTAGTACCTATCTTCAAGAACAAGGGAGATGTTCAAAGTTGTACTAACTACCGGGGGATTAAGTTGATGAGCCATACGATGAAGCTCTGGGAGAGGGTTATCGAGCATCGCCTAAGGAGAGTGACACATGTGACCCAAAATCAGTTTGGGTTCATGCCTGGTAGGTCGACCATGGAGGCGATTTTTTTATTACGACAATTGATGGAGAGATATAGGGAGTAGAAGAAGGACTTGCACATGGTTTTTATTGACCTCGAGAAGGCATATGACAAAGTACCGAGAAATGTCATGTGGTGGGCCTTGGAAAAGCACAAAGTCCCAACTAAGTACGTTACCCTCATCAAGGATATGTACAGGGATGTGGTGATGTTTGTCCATACATGTGATGGCGACACCAGTGACTTTCCAATTAAAATAGGACTGCATCAGGGGTCAGCTTTGAGCCCTTATTTATTTACTTTAGTGATGGATGAGGTCACAAGGGACATACAAGGTGATATCCCTTGGTGTATGCTCTTTGCTGATGATGTGGTGCTAGTTGACGATAGTAGGGCAGGGATTAATAGGAAGTTAGAACTATGGAGGCATACGTTAGAGTTGAAAGGGATCAGACTTAGTAGGACTAAGATCGAGTACATGAGGTGCGATTTCAGCACGACTAGGCATGAGGAGGGAGACGTTAGTCTCGATGGGCAAGTGATGGCCAAGAAGGATACTTTTCGGTATTTAGGGTCAATGCTACAAAAGGATGGAGACATTGATGAAGATGTTAGGCATAGAATTTCAGCCGGCTGGTTGAAATGGCGTCAAGCTTCTGGCGTCCTCTGTGACAAAAGGGTGCCTCAGAAGCTGAAAGGTAAGTTCTACAGGACGGCGATTCGTCCGGCGATGTTATACGGTGCTGAGTGTTGGTCTACAAAAAGACGACATGTCCAGCAATTGAGTGTAGCAGAGATGTGTATGTTGCGTTGGTGTTGTGGGCACACAAGGAGGGATAGAGTCCGGAACGACGATATTCGGGATAGGGTTGGGGTGGCACCAATTGAAGAGAAATTGATTCAACATCGGTTGAGATGGTTTGGACATGTCCAACGAAAGCCTCCTGAGGCGCCGGTGCGTAGTGGGGTTCTAAAGCGGGTCGATAAGGTAAAGAGCGGCAGAGGTTGACCTAAACTAACTTGGGACGAGTCCGTTAAGAGAGACCTGAAGGAGTGAAATATCTACAAGGATTTAACTATGGATAGGAGCGTTTGGAGACTAGCAATCAACGTGCCTGAACCGTGACCTCTTTCTCTCTGGTGCCTTTTATGTCCCTTTATGTGTCTCTCTATTTCTCGTCTCTTTTAGGTTTCATCTCTAGCCTACCCCAATTTGCTTGGGACAAAAGGCTATTTCGTTGTTGTTGAACTCCTAGCATGGACTTCTGCCAATGTTGCCGTGCTCCATTGCTTCCTGGAGCTCGGAGAACTCCACCATGAGATTGTTTTCGGTGGCGATTTCCTTGATCACTTTCTTCTTAAGCTCCATGTTTGTTTTGTCGCCGGATAACTTCCACACCAACTGCAATAATGGTAACACAAGCCAACCCTGTAAATGTTAGGAATACCGCTTTCGAAAAAAAATGTTAGGAATACCTTTTGCCTGTTTCATATCGATGATAAGATTTGCTAAGTTCATGCTAGTTACCATGGGATCGACAATGCCAGTTCCCTCCTTTGCGATGGCAGCCAAGTCGCCGCCGAACTTGTCTTCCAGGATGGTGCGTGCGAACTGCAGCTCCGGCAGATCGCCACACCACCTGGCTGCAAACATGATCCCAGCGGCGGCCTCCCTTGTCTCCTCGCTGCACTCCCTGCAAACCAACAAGCACAATAGTCATGCAGCTGAAAAACAGGCGAGAGAAACCAAATAGAATAGGAGATCATGCCAAATGCTTCAAGCGATCAAGCTAAGATGCCAAGTACCATATGAAATGAACTTACTGCGGTTTGTCTAATTGAGTGGCATGCTCAACGAGTCGCTTGCAGTAGAGCTCAATGATGTCGAACGACTGCAGCATGTTATCCTCCTCTATGACCTGCTCTGCCTGCAACCATTGGTTCGTTAGTGCTCCTGCATTGGAAGAGCACGACACTCGACGCTACAACGTTTGATGTGTGTTTAGAGATCGTAGGTCCATACGCGGAGGAGAGCACGGTGGAGGTAGCCGAGGGAGAGGAGCTGGCCGACATCGCTACGGCAGATTGTCTTGCGAGCAAGGCGGGGACGGCGTGCAATAGCGAGGCGCGACAAGGCGAGCTCGAGAAGATTCTTAACCCTCGCGGTCTGCTTGGAGGTCTTCCCATGGAAGAATCCCATGAGGCCATGATGATGATTGGTGGATCGCCGGATCGGTCGTTTACAGCTGCCTGCCGTTTCACAGTGTTCCTGGGGTCTTGGCGTCGTCGGTCTTTCTTTCTTGTATGTAATGTAAACACCGGGGTTTAGCTTTCCAATCAGTCTTTTGCTTGATGTTGATGGAGAGGAATGGGAAGAAGGCGACTTGCTCTGAAGTCTGCTATGGGGGAAACCGGGAAAGAAGATTTTATAGGGCCATCTAGTAACCGTGCCAAGGCTAAGTTTACTGTCATTTGCATGTTCAGAGCCTTGTTGCAAACTTGCAACACGCGCCTGAACAAGGGTAGTAAGCTAAACGTGCACAAAGTTACTGGTGGTAAAGCAAATAAAACGTGCAAAAACATTTACAAGGATAAGCCAAAATGGAGCACGGAAAAAACAGTGCAGTTTAGCGCTTGATATGTGTAACAGTGTAAGCTGTCCTGTGGTTAGCTAGTTTTCACTGTCAATTGGACAGTTTGATCTGATACCTTTCATAGAGCCTGCAATTTAAACTGATAGCACAGAAACCCTGTAATCTTCAGTACAGGGATACAAGCAAACTACTCCGAGAAGATCACTCTATACTTAAGAGCATGATCTTTGACCGTGGATAACTACGCAACTCCCAGAAAAAGCAGTGATCCTTGGGAGTTCAAGCACAACATGTCAAGGGTGCACGCTCTCTATCAGCAATCTGAGCATAGAAGTTCCAATGCGGATCCCTCTCAGTAATGAAGGGTTGACCAAACGGATTATTACGAACAAAACGCTCAACATCATCTGCAGCGGCTAGGTTCTGCAGATACACACGAAGGTCTCCACCGGGACCTGCTTACGAGGAATTGAAACTTAAAGCATGGATAAGCTGTAGTAAGGTACAGGTAAAGCATCATAATGATGAGCACATACCCAGTGAATTGTCATTCCAGTTCAAGTAACTGTAGGAGCGAGGAAAAATTGCAGTATATGGCTGCACAAGATAGACAAAAGCAGTTGTGTGTCATATTCAGTATAAGTGAACGTTGAAAAGCTTGGCATATAGGAGAGGTTGGAAAAATACAGGATTGCGCAGAGCTTTGTAAGGAGAATCATCCACTAGTAATGTATTTGAAGGTGAATAGTCCCCCTCTTCCCAAGGAAGATCTGGTTCTTCCATGTTCCATAGTTTTCTCAATTCCTTCAGCACTAATGGTTTGTGCTTATTCTCCAGTGTTTTGTGTCCGGTGAATGTGCATTTAGACAAGTCCTGGACATATTAAGGCCATAAATAAATATATTAGGAGCAAAGAAAAACTCAGAAACAGAACAAGCATTTGTTTAGTTGACCTACCCAACAAAACAGTAGGCGCGGTTTGAATTCGCTCATAACAATATTAACAACCGAATCAACATTTTCTCTGGACAAATTAGAATGCCACAATAAGTACCAAGTAAAACAAAATAGAAAATCCGAAATGGAGAAAGATAAGAAGAAATCACTTTTTTCTTGAGGACCATATGCCTAGCTCAAAATTCAGCGCACAAAAGTTGAGAAAATCATCACAGTAAGGCCTTCGGAAGACTGATAAAAAGATATATTATCATATATAAACATCTTCAACCACATTCTGGATCAGCAATGTGTCAAATAATAATTATAGGTGATAATACTAGAAATTTCACCTAATTTTCTTCGAACCTTGGCATCAGCCATGTGAGCATTGTGGTAGTCTTCGTTGATATCCGCAAGTAAACCATTAAGATCTAAGATGAGAAGCTTTTTCTTCGGAAACCCTAAGGACTTTCCCGGTGAAAAGACAAGTTTTAGCTCTTTCATATATTCCACAGCCAAATGGGAAGGGCTCAGGTAGTTAACATTACGACTGTTTGACGAACAAGCTAGGTCTTGCTCTTGCAATCCATTTCTCACCATATTTGTGCAGTCCAGATTACTCTTTGCCAGCTCATAGCTATTTTCAAAGGTGTTGTCCAAACTATTCGTTCTCAGGTCACAGCTCTTTTCAATAGAGCCTTCCAAATTCTCACCAAATGGTTCTGATCTCTTTGCATTGTTGCCTAAAACTAAGTTAGTCATGGGTGCCTTGTTCTGATCTTGCTTCTTCTGTTCCTCCGGTTTAAGACCTGAAATACAGTTCTCAGAAAGGAACATAATCAAACCAGAATTATCAGCAGAAGTTGGTGCTGGAGAATCCTGAGAAGTAGCTTTTTTGCGACGATTATGCCTTTTCCCGCCTCTTTTTTTCCTTCTCTTTTTCCCCTCCTGTAAACTGCTGGAGTTGAGAGAAGGTGCATTTTCATTTTCCCTATATTCTTCCGACTTCTGCAAAGAGAGGTGGCCAGGACATGTTCTTTTCTGGTATACTTCTTCCAGGTTCCCTAGCAAATCGGCACTCTTCATCTTGTGATAATCCATATCAGTTCCTTGTGCAGTGCAACTATCAATCGGGAATCTTACATCGGATGTCTTAAATATCTTGCTCCTTGAGGCTTCATTTTCTCTGATGGAATTTATACGGTGGGCAAGAGAAGGACAGGCAGCACCATCAGCCGCAGAATCTTTTCCAGCCTGAAAATTTCTCTTTCTTGTTTTATCTGAGCTCATTATCTTCTCAGTTGTAGTTTGCAGCACATTATCGCTCAGATGTGCTGCTATTGCTTCCAAATTGCAACTTGCTTGCGGGGCAGAGCCTTCTTGAGTAGAAATGGCATCTGCCAGACAATTCGTGGTGTCATGACAATCTCCTTAACCATAAGTGTATAATTTTTTCAGTATAAGATAAGTTCAACATTCTACACCATAATTAAACTAAAGAAATATAACAAAGGAAATGATTCGCTTGTCTATCTTTTTTTATTTTTCTGATAAAAATGTTTCAAAGGTGAAACTTATACCCTATCAAAATACTGGCCAGATATCTAGAACTAATCAAAGTGATCACCTAATCAGTGTGCCGAAACAATTTCAAAACATTTTGGAGCAAAAAAAACAACCAAGCATCAATACCACAGGACACACAAGTCTGCATCTCTGCTCGCTTGGCTGATAAGCCATGGCTGAAAGTACTGTTGGTTGATTTGTTTTAAGAAAAAACATTGTACCATTAAGCCAGACTAATAAGTTAAGTGTGGGCAGTAAACATGAATTCCGTGCGGCGTTGGAACATGTATGTACAAGGGCACAGACCAACAGACGAGTACACTGTAAAACTCGCCTTAAGTGCAGATTTTACTTTCTGACAAACCGCCCTAAAACGTATTTTGCTAGATTCTGTCATCAAGTCGCAACGGAATTACTACACTACAGTCCACTACAAGTGTTGCCGCGACATGACAAACGAGGCGTGATGTTTTTTGGCCCAGCAATGCACATTACTACACAACACAGAGCGGTCACGCAGCCATGAAACCTATCCATGGCGCGGCGCGGCACGCGAAGCAAAGTCAGTAGCGGCATACCTGCAACGGGGGACGCAGCCGGTGCTTCGTCCGCCGCCGCAGCCGCGCCGGCGGTTCGATCACGCCGTCTCCGAGGCCTCCGCCGGTTCCTGCCCCTCGCCGTCGCCGCCGGCGTGACAGCAGCACCGGCCGGAGTCACCGGGGCTGTGACCGCTGCGCTCTGCGGCTCCACGGCCAGCACGGCCGCACCGGCCCCCAGTGCCGTGGCTGCAGCTGCGGCTTCCCGCTTCCGCTGCCGCAGGCGCCGTCGGCGGTCCCGCCGCTTGGCCCGCCTCGCCGTCGGCGGGTCCATCCGATCTAGTTCACCGAGGAGACCCCGAAAAGGAAAGGGGCGGCGTCTGGGCGCAGGTCAGAAGGCACGGTAGGTGTGACGCGTTAAAGAGAGCCTCCTCGTGCTCTCCCCGAGGTCGAAGCCTTTTTAGATCCCAGCTCAGGCTGGCCAAATTTACACAGTGCCATCCCGAGCACCGTAGTATTTTTGTTTTTTATGGTAATAATTGTCCAAATTTTAATTAATTAGGCTCAAAATGTTTGTCTCACAAAGTACAATAAAACTGTGCAATTAGTTTTTGATTTCATCTACATTTAGTACTCTATATATGTGCCGATATTTTGATGTGATGGAGAATCTTCTTTTTACATAGTGAAATTTAGGGGTGAATTCTGGAATCTAAACAAGGCCGAGACGCAAAGGGCTGAGTTGGTGAAAAAGTTTCGTTTTATTTAGCAATTTTTTATCCAATTATAAACTAATTAGGCTTAAAAGATTTGTCTCGTGATTTATAACTAAACTGTGTAATTAGTTTTTTTTCGCCTATATTTAATACTCCATGCATATGCCATAAGATTCGATGTTTAACTAAACTGTGTAATTAGTTTTTTTTTCACCTATATTTAGTACTCCATGTATATGCGATGTGACAGATACTGTAGCACTTTTTGGGTTTGCTTTTTGCAAACTAAACAGGCTAAGTGGACGGGCCACGGGGCCAGGCGTGCGTGCGTACGAACTCCGAAGCCGAGGGAACGGTTCGAGTCGGCACAGCTTTTCGGTTGGCTTTTCCTTCTCTCTCTCGATCGATACGTGCATACAGTGTGAACGTGAGAGGCTGAGAGCCACTGTTTCTCTCTTGGAGCACAAGTTTAGGTAAAATTTAGTTGTGGTATATAAATAAAAAAAGAAAAAAGAAATAACACTAGTGCAAATGTTGTCAGTAGAAAGTAGAAACCGATAAATGGTTTCCATAAACCAGAAAACTCCAAAAGCAGCATGGTCGCCACGATTTACATGCCGATAACTTAGAAAATACGTGTAATATTTCTATCTTCAAATAAATTTATTAAAAAACTAGATTCAAATATCTATCCAATGATGCTAATTATGTATCATAATTATTAATATTTTTTAATATATATATTTAGTCAAAGTTGTTTTTTGGAAAACGAAAACGACAGACATTTAGGGACGGAGGGAGTATACGACAAAAAAAAAATGCTGAGAAGATAAAAGAACATGACAAGTAACCGTTGCAAAGGGGCTGCATGAATTTTAGCTTTTACGAACATGACATGTAACTGTAGAATTCAGTATCTTCTCTACGTATAAATTATAGCTTTATACGATTTCACCAAATCTTGAGCTTAATTCAGCTAATTTTTCTTATCAATGTACACGTATATATGCCTATATGGTAGTCTATGAGTGAATGTTATGCATCTGGGACATTGCATGAGTAATTGGGGTGCTATGCGCTACGATAGCTGATGGAGGGACAAATAGGGATGGGTGGAAGTTGGGACTAATAACCTTGGCACATTTTTTTTTTCACACGAGGCAACCCTATTTTCATTAAATCAACGAAAACACATGAGTTTAAAACATAGAAGAAAAAAGACAGGCTACCAGAGTTTACCACACAGCCGATTATATAAACTAAAACTCTAACTTAGAGTTCAGTCGTCTATAACCAACATAACACTTTCTAAACCAATAACCGACAGACAAGTCTCTGAAAAACTCCCATCACATCACGCTTGGCCATTCATACTAATAAGAACAAACAAAATAACCATCATCACACACACCCGCCTGAAAAAAACCCTCCTTGCACAGGCACCCGAAGAAGGTTTTTCAAATGGCTATGAGTCTATCCAAAAACTGGTACTTTCCCCATTCTTAACACTAATCTGTCTTCCATGCATATAAATGTCTTTAACCTTCAGCAAATCATAGTAAACTGAAGAATCATTTATTTTATGTTTCACATGATGAAGTGACATGGTTTTCAAATATTTGAATTTAATAATATCTTGCCATAACCCTTCTTCAGTTACTAATTTCCACCATCAATTGCACAAAAATACTACTCCGTAACATTCATTATTCTATAACGTTGGCAGACAAAGAAGGAAATACGGAGAGCAAGCACATGTACTAATCTGATCGAACAACAACGATATGATCTGCAATATGCCCCATTTTACTTGCAATTTCTACGAATTAATGCCCTTGTATGCTTATCACGCTACTTTCTCTAAGGCCTTGTTTGGATCCTTGGAATTGAATTCATTTAATAATCATAATCTAGACACAAATTAATTAAGCTGATATGGTTGTATAAAAATTATATTTGTATATTATTGTTGGCTATATGAGAAAGATACTTATGTATTGCATTTCTACCGTAGGGGAATGAATTGAAGATCGTTTTATAAGTTACAAAGTAGAAACATAGGATGATAATCTATAGAATCAATTTTCATCTCTCATCCTATAAATTTGTGATAGGCTTATATGTGAACTTTGAAAAGTGGTGGAATGTCAAATTCCAAGCCAAATAACCTTACTTATTAAGTAGATTTCAATTCCTCCAAATAGCATAATTTATTAAGTAGAAATTTTTGTTGAAATATATTTAAGATATAGTTAAAATTTAGTATCGTTTTCATATTACAAATCTTAATATATTTGTAATGTTAGTGGTCAAACTCTATAAAGTTTACTTTACACATCGATCCCTCATCTACTTGAGAACTGAACAATGAGTTTGTAACAACACGTTAAACACTTTTTAAGGTGCTTTAGTCATAATCGAATCTCAAGGTACAACATGTTTTCATGTTTTGAAGAGAAGTTTTAGAAACAACGAATGGCACTCAGGTACACAACGTCTTTGTGTAACGAAGTGATGCAACTCGGATCTGCTTAGTGCACCAGCAAGAAATTAGCACAGCATAAACACAAACCTGGACCATATGTGTAGGACTAACCAATGAGGCACTCCTGCCCCCAACTGTAGCATCGTGTGATATCAATGGTTTCGCGTGATTCGCAGTGGCATACATCAAGATCAGGGTTACATACAACTTCAGTGGATTCAAACGAACTGTGGTCTGCCTAAGGAGCGGGGCGCTATTGCCCATTACTGCTGGGCTCGGCTTCAATTTCGCTGGCCTCGTTGATGCTGCTGGTGGCCTCAAACTTCGGCCCTTGCAGCTGCCTCTTCACCAAGGCCGTGTATATGCCGTTGTGGTCCAGGAGTTCGTCGTGCGTGCCGCTCTCCACGATTAGGCCATCTGAGATGACGGCGACGGTGTCGGCGCTCTTGACGGTCGAGAGCCGGTGAGCTATCACAAGGACAGTCCTCCCTTTCATCAAGGAGTCCATTGCATCCTGTGGCACATGTAGGGGAAAACCAACGTCACGTTCCAGCTCGCCAAGCAAGAAACAAAGCACATTTGACTGATACTATCACAGATGGGTTGCAGTTAAGAGTGTTGTTTGTTTCTTGCTGGCACCAGCAGTTCAGGAGATGGCCTTTCGTGCTTACCTGGACAAGATATTCGCTTTCAGCATCCAGGGCACTGGTAGCTTCATCCAGGAGAAGCACTCGTGGGTTCATAAGCAAAGCTCTCGCAATGGCGATCCTCTGCTTCTGCCCGCCGGATAACCTGATCCCACGCTCGCCAACGACAGTCTTATATTGGTCGGGAAAGCTGCATATGAAGCTGTGTGCATTCGCCATTTTCTGCATCAGAGAGATAGTTGATAAGGATGTACATCCTGCAGTTGTGCACTAGTGTTTCTGAATGCAGATACTTACAGCTGCACTCTCAACGTCAGCAAAGTTCGCTTTGCCCTCCAATCCATAAGCAATATTCTCTTCAATGGTGCAGTTAAAGAGTGTAGGCTCCTGACTGACTATGCTTACCTGATATCAGTTAATAAACATTTGGAAAAAAAAAATAAGGATCTTCTCTGAACTCAGTGATTATCCGTATTAATCAAACGCTGTAGTGGCACTTGCCAGAAAAATGGTAACTGCACTATTGTAGTGCTCATATAGCACAACTTTTTCAAGGACGTCCATTTAACTCTAGCAAATTCTGGATTTGCTTGTTGGTCTGTGAACTGAATGTTGAGCATAATTACAATTTGGATTTTTTTTCCAATTAATAATCTGAAAAATCATGAAACAAAATATTTTATTTTTGAAAAAGGACACATAATAGGTATGGATTTTTGGCTGTTTAAAATAGGCATGTCATAATTAAAATTGACTGAAAATAGAAACCTATAGGTTCTCCTTCAAGCTACAGATTTAAATGGGCAGGTTGCTTCTTTTCATTTTTTCAATACTCACGACTCAGCATTGCATAGTACAGACTATATAGTTATAAGTGCTCATTACAAGTTGAATTTTGAACAGCTAATGACAGTGCTGGTTTGAGTTACGAACCAAATCCTTTCACATTCCTCAATTCACCAAATTTCATACCAGTGCTACTCCAAATTACCGTTTAAAGTAGCCAAAGGTTACTGGATTCACCAGAGTCAGATTATTAGGTGGAACAACGAAATGGAACTTTGGCACAGATGAAAGGATCGAACTAGCTATAGACAGTTCAGGACAATAACATATCATCATCCACCAGTATTGTGAACCTTGCAATAGCTTGGATAATATTTTTTCCACTAGTTGCATGACATACCTTGCTGTGAAGATATTGATGTGAAATTTCTACCAATGGTACTCCATTAAGCAATATCCTTCCCTTTAGAGGGTCATAAAACCGCTCAATCAAATTTGCTATTGTGGTCTGCAAAAGTTAATGTTATAATCGAGCCCGCAGTTTGAAAACACTTTCTACTTTAAGATAAAGTATGTCATGTAATTAGTATGGGCAAAAAAAACTTACTTTACCACCACCACTTGGCCCAACAAGTGCAACCTTTGAACCTGGAGCTAACTTCAGTGTTATTCCCTGCAATATTGTTGATAGCAGGCATAAGCTCAACTAAAATGCTCACCATGACGAAAACTGGCCACTAGCAACAAAGATAATTCAAGCTAATGTCTTCGCAAAAAAAAATCAAGCTAATGATGAAATTCCCATATATGTCATCCTAAAAAGTTCCATATGAACCAATCAAAACACTATGTTGTAATGCGAACTCATGTATGTCACTGTATTTTTTTTCCTTTTAGGGTGAAAAAAGGGCAGGGGCTCTGCCTACAGCCCCACATTAAAGTACGGACTAATATAAGAGTAAATAGACTTGGCACTCGATATCCCCAACTGCGCTCACAGAAGAGCAATCGCCTCCTCACCTGGGATCACAGAGGAATGAACTACAACAAAACAAAACGTGGAAAAACACAATGGTATAGATTGTTATTCCTTTTTGAAAAGAGAGCCCACTAATCCGGTAACCCAGAAGATCCCACAAGAATATGGATGATAGCTGGTGCAAGCTTGGCTCCTAGTTTCTCTTACATATGTACACTGTTTATATATAAGGAAAATGTCAAATCTGGTAATGGCCATGTCAGTTGCACAGTATTCTGGGAGGTACCTTAAGAATCATATGAGAAGGGCGAGAAGGATATGCGAACCAGACATCATCAAGCTCAACTTCCCCATCCTTTTCACTAAAAAAATGAATGGTCATTAATTAAAGGAGCTGCGCACTGCTATTGAAGAAGCAGAACCACTCTAAAAAGCTGATAGACAAAGAAACTAACTTTATTGGACATTTGTCCCCAGAGTTTGTCATTGAGGAAACGCGGTCCAGAAGTTGAAAAACTCTACGGCTTGCACCAGAGGCTTTCATTACAGTTGTGTATAGTCCTGACAAGGCAGATACTGACGAACCAACTGCATACACAAGAAATTGAATTGTTCATAGATATTAATAAACCATAAATTATATATTTAAAAACCAATGTGCCAGCCTAAACGACGCTTATTTACAGTGACAAAATCAGGCACGATGCTAGGTTCAGTATGAATACTGTTAAGCTGGAAAGTACCTGTAAGGCTGTATAAGATGAATGATGTAAGAGAACCAGTTGTCATGTAGCCATTGATGGTTAAGTTGGCTCCATAAATAACAACAATAACCACTGACAAGGTTGACGCTGCATTAAGCCCTCCAGAAAACAAGCCAACAACTTTCTACAAATGATTTGCATCAAATCAGACCGTTAATTTATGGAATGTGGTGCTATTTTACATGAATGGTAGGACACTCACAGCTTGTTTGAGACCAAGTTTAAGTGTCTCCTCAACTTTTCCACCATAGCGTGAAATCTCATGAGATTCCTGAGCAAAGGATCTTACTGTGCGGATGGCACCAAAGGATTCCTGAATGGTAGTAGATAGACTTTTATCAAGGCATAAATAGAAAGAAAAAATGATTCTGCTATATGCATGCAATCCGAAGTCAAAACACCAATTTGCTTATTTTTGGTGACAGTACCCAAATAAAGGGATCACAGAAACCTCCTCACATGTCCATTAGTGAATCACAAGCCAGAAGATACTCTGGTATACAAACCTCAGCTATGGATGAAGCTACAGCTGCAGCAGCTTGTGTCTGATGTGAAAGCTCACGAAGAAAACGCCCAAATTTACGCACAGCAACTGATATAACTGGGACAATTACAAGTGCCAGCACTGTACAGATAGCAACCAATGAGATTGACTTGATCCTATGCAAAGGGTTTACACAAAATTAAAGAAAAATGCTCAAACAAATGTTGATGGTTTGACAATTATCACATGCCCAGCCGTGTTCCTTTGTGAAGTTCAGCTAAGCATATAAAGCTTTTGTGCATAATAGCCTTCCAAATCAGAATAAAATGCCAGCTGAGTTCTATATATAGAGTACAAACATATTACTTACATGTTAACTTCCATGAAGTTGAAAACATAAAACCAAGACCAATAGCTGTAGTAGTGAGATTGCGCAGAGCCTCTGATAGGTTGGTTGTAGCAGCATTCTTTATTATTTGTGTATCTTCAGAAAGCCTGCTTAAGAGCTCTCCTGTTCTAGTCACATCAAAAAACGCTATTTCCTGCGGTGGCACAAGTCTTAAGAGTAAGAATGTTGCTGTGTGCAGGACTATACGTGATAAACTTTGGATTGAACAAACTTGCTTGCCTGGTTTATGAGATGACTGAACAAGTCCTTCCTTAGTCGAGCGACTACTCTCTCACTAGCAGAATTGAATAGCCATGCCCGAAGAGCCGTGCAAACTGAACTGAAACAAGGTAAGACATGGTTTTTAATGATTCAAAGTAGCCACCAAAAAAACTAACTTATAAGACGTATCTGTTCAAGAAAAAAAAATGAAAAGGTATTTAGTGAATATGGTTTAATTAGTATTACGAAGTAAGATTGCAGCATAACTTGATCCGATAAACAAAACGGTGAAAACACACAAGCTTGTAAAGTTTGAGTACAGAGCATCTCTGATGATTTCTCAAAGTCAACTTTTTCGGAGAAAGAAAGATACCCGACTAAAACGATTGTCACAATGTACAAAATTGTGCCCTTCACATCCTCCAGGGCTTGCGCCTTATCTTCTGGTCGCCGAACATCTCTTGACACAATGTCAATTATCTTGCCACCATATTTCGGCTGTAGGACATCACAAGATGATCCATGCATTACAACATGAAAGCAAATGGTTGGTGGCCATGCCCTTTAAGAATGAAAATAACAATTGCCCTGAAAGTGGTTTACTCATTACTGGACACTGGTTCATACTAATTACTAACAACAGTTTGAACAGAAGCCTCTAAATATCTACAGACTCGACTTATTTCAATTCCATCAAGACTTGTGGTACTAGCTGAATTTAAATCAACATACATGCTAATTGCTAACAGAGGAACCAGGTTTCTGCATGCTGTGCTCAAGCCCTCAAGAAGACAGGAAAGGCTTAGCAGCTATCCTTGTTCCAAAAAAGTGAAAAAGATAACCCAAAAAAAAAACATTAGCAGTTTTCTTTCCAACAAGTGGCAGGTACCTACAACGAGAAGGTTGCTGAGGGAGGCGACGAGCAGCGCTATAGTGGCGAGGACCAGCTTCCCGGCGTCATGCTTGGCCTGCAAAACCCCGTGCTCATCCGTTCAGCATGGCCAGCATCACCACAAGAGAAAGAGCTAAAAATCGAAGAGAGAAGCGCTCACTCACAAGTTTGATGACCCGACAGAACCCGACGTTCGCTGGCTGAGAGAATTCCAATTGTATGTACAAAATTTTTTTTAAAAAAAGCGAGGATTAGTTATTATGCAGCCGGCGGTTGTAATTCGGAGGTTTGTCCTTGTGCGGCAGAAGGAGAAAGGAAGGAATAGGAGGGCGCCTAACCTGGACGTTGCTGCCCTCTTCCAGGTCGGTGAGCGCCGTTGACGTCTCCTGCACGCACCGCGAGCACCAGCTCGATCATCAGAAACCAAATTCGAAGCGCAATCGTCTCAAACCAAATTCGAATAGGAGCCTGCGGGTTGCGGCTGGGAGGCAGAGAGAGAAGCCTACCCCGTCGCCGAGGAGGGGGACACGGTTCGCCTTGGGCACCGTCTTGATGCGCATATTCTTCCCCATCGCCGCCGCCGCCCCTCGGTGCGCGCGCCGAAGAGAGCCCAGTCACGCCTCACGCGCTGGCCCGACGCGGCAGCGAGGCGACGAACCAGGGGGAGTGAGGTGAGGTGAGCCGAGCCGAGCCGCGGGAGGGAGACGAGACGAGCGGACCTGCTTTTGTTGTTGCGTAGTGTGCGGGTGCGGGCAAATGACTGATGAATGGTGATCACAATTCACAATTCACATTCACATGGGAGCATGCGACATGGCACAAGGAGCGGGGGAAGGGAAAGAGGGGGGCACGTACGGCCAAGGAAGGTCAACAAGCCGGGGGACGGACGCGACTGGGACAGGCGCCTGCTTCCACCGTACCGTCCCCAGTAGCAGTCGAGTACTAGTGCCGATCCGGCGTGTCGCCCACTCCAAGAGGCCAAATACGTGCCCACTTGGATTTTTTTTAGCTTTATTTATGAGAACGACGAGTGATTAGGGATCTGAGGCTTGATCATTGAGTGATGACCCATGTCACATAGGAATCTACTTTGATGTTTCCTTTTGCGATAACACATGCGTAAACATTTATATATGCAAGCATACTCAATTAAGTGCATTATAGACACACATCACGCTTATAGTGTTGCTCTCTTAGGCAGGCTGTGGTGCGAGTGATTAGATTGTCAGCCTAGTTGTTTGGTCTTTGGACTTTAGTTATTATGTTTTGACAAGACTATAACCTATTAATCGACAAGTAGGGGAATAAAAATTACTTCCTCTGTTCCAAATTATAAGTCGCTTTACCTTTTTTGGTACACTAAATTTGCTATGTATCTACATATAATATATATCTAGATACATGACAAATTCGATGTACCAAAAAAGTCAAAGCGACTTATAGAACGGAGAGAGTACATATGCCCTTAGACGGCACAGACAATCATACATGCCTACCTATAGCATCATAAATTGATTGTCTTGTTAAATGATGAGCATCACCATTTGACGTTCTTCCTTGCGCAAATTCAGTACTATGAAAGCCAATTAATGCCGCTTGAATTTCTTTTGTTGATGCGCTGGTGTGGTTCCATCCCAGTTCTTTCAGGGCTCATAACATTTAAGTAACCACTCGCTACCTTGGTTAGAGCTAAACCCTCTCTAAAGGCCATTGCTTCCAAGATCTCTGGACCAATAAATCCTTCCCTGGCTACCACGAGGCATCTAAAAAGAACCATGCGTTAATTCTACTGTACATGATCCGTGGATCAAATTTATGTGTTATCTATTAACCCAAGTTGTACGGGGCTTGTACTCCTAGATTTATGGTTTTCATATCTAGTTTCCCTTATAAGCTGGATCATATTATCTTTGTACTATTTCTGGCAAAGAAAAAGCTTTCATCGTCCCTTCGAAAAACACCCATTATGGTGATACAAGTTTACTTTTCTTTAGATAGATGGATCAACCGAAAATACATCAAATGAAATAATCTTGATTTCAAAGGAAGAAAAGAATAAAATAGAAATGAACCTAAGGAACTGATCCGAGATTGAAATAATCTGGATTTCAAAGGAAGAAAAGAAAAAAAAAAGAAATGAACCTATGGAACTGACCCGAGATTGTACATTGGTGTATGCACTAACTTATAATAGTACTCCTATGTTGCATGCTTTCTCTTTCTATGCAACTTTTTAAAGAGGATACCTACTCCCATAATGTACTGACACAAACAAACCGTAAAACTACTATCTTCAGGATACCTAATTAGGTAGCACCACTACACATGCACATCACTGGCCGGCCCTCCTCTCCCCAAATTTTGGTGATTGGCAATTTGGCAACTTGGCATCTGCGTTGGGTATTGGGTGCAAAGTGTAAGTAGCCACTGCCACGGTTGTTTAGCAGGATGCGGCATCCGGCCCAGGTTGTCCCGTCTACCTTTCTGCTGTCCCGCCGGATTTGGTTATTTCCGGGCAAAAACCAGCTTACTTGTGCTGGTTATCCAAGTATGAAGCATCAGGTTGGGCTAGCAGCAAGCAGAAAAATTTTGCCTACGTAGACGTGTTTCGTTCACAGAACATGGCGTACCTGGCAACTCGAGATGGATGGTCAGTAACAGCCCGAATATTTCCATGTTCCCGGCCTCAACTGGGCAGGCGTTAAGCAACCATTAACAAGAACCACGCCGTTCACACGCGCGGCTAAAGAACTGGCACTTGTAACAACACGAAGCATGGCGTACAATGAGCAGGCACAAGGAATACGCGGCCATGGCAGCATAAATCACGCCGCCCATGATTTCGGATAGCCAACCTAAATCGTTTTTTGTTTATTTCTGCTCAACTATCTCTTTATTTGGAAGAAGACAATTGCATTGTCAACGATACAAAACCAGACTACAATAGGCATTACTGCCGCAAAATTTGATTAGCAAAATGTCGATGCACAGTCTCTACATACACCGACCGCTGAAACCCCTAGAGGCTATTAACAGAGACAGAAATTTCCACTCCCCATAGAAATCCCTGTGTCAATCAGCTTCCAGTCACCAAAGCGTCCAGCCGTCACTGTCATTAGGCCTGCTCCACGGTACACACATGTCATGCCTTCCTTCAATCCTTGGGTCTCCACCCCGAGCAGGTTCAGTGTTCACCATGAGAAGCCATGTTCACCCTTGGCTCCATGCAGCGCTTCAGAACTCCAAAGGTTGTAACCTTTACTCTTGCAAATCTACAACCTCAGTATGGTTCGAAGTGTATCACAAAGATTTTGTATCGTCTGCTGCTCTTGCGTCGCTTGTGAATCTTGTAGAGGCATGTCCTCATAGCACCTAAAAACAATTACAGAAGACAACGGAGAAAAGCTATTTACTTCAGTCATACTGCGAGAAAATAAAAACACTAGCAGCACAGAGTAATTCAAATGAACTCACGTTTTATGATACGCTAGCGCTTGGGCCAGGTTCATCAGTGTGGGGCTTGTCATCAGCCTGTGGTGCACACCCGGAGGAAGAGGGACCTAATGCACCAAATGCAGTATTAGAGTAAGTATCCCTCTGCAAGCTTTAAAAGTTAGGTCACTCTGCAAGAGCTAAAGAAAAGAATCTACCACATACTTCATTTTGCCCTTTCCGTCCTTTCTTTGCCTGCCCATCACCACTGAACAGCTCCCTAACTGCCTCCAAGGCATCATTTGTACTTGACCCAGCCAGGCCATTTCCTGCTTCATTTTCTGATACTAGAGCTAGTGGTGAAATGTCGATTGCCTTAAGAAATGGTATTGGTACAGTGTTTCCGGCAGCATAAATTGACCAGAGCTACAATGCAGTCATAGAAATGCTGACGAATTAGACATGGAGCTCAAAGGGAATGCGTGCAATAGCTAAATCTAAAATACCTGAGCCCCAGACAAGGGAACAAATAACTGATGTCTAAACCATGAACCATATACCTTATCCTGAACCGAAAACGCTTTACGGCTCGGGCTGCTGTTCAATTTAGTTGTTGTGTTTGCAAGTCCTGGTGACAAATTAACTTGATTATCATGACGTCTTATAGTCCCTTCTGCACCAATATGCTTCTTCACTGTTCCAGTTAAAGGTGGGATTGCTTTTGATTCCTGTATGTCAGGACGATCATCTAAATCCCGATCTTTATTGGCATCACTATCACCTGTGTTCTCCGCCCTATCAAGAAACTGTGCATAAGATTTGTGATGGGACAAATAAAAACTTCACATTAAGCTGCTTTGTATGACTGAAAACACAAACAATAAGATAAATGTATTTCTCATACCAAAAACTTGAAATAAGTTCCGCTCTCTTTGGATCATGTGTGAACGAATTGATGCTACCAAGGCCGGGTATGAACTCTGTTCTTGGGAAAATGGGTGATTCTGCCACTTCGTCGCCATCTTCAGTATGAACTATCATAGTACCAAAATCACCTATATGGAAAATAATAACAGCCGTTTCAAAGCAAATAGCAAAAGTCAAGAACATAATAACATACTATCTCTGATCCCAAATATAAGTCCATATAGGTTTGTCTTAACTCCTAAGTCAGACCTTTTTAACTTGGACCATCAGTTTGTAAATTTTTTTAAAAAAAGTATAGATACAACATAAGACTGATGCTAATAGATTGATTGTAAAAAATACTTTCATAATATAGATTTCTATAAATATTGTTAGTCAAAGTGCCATATTGGAGACTGTATTGATGTCCTAAGGACTTATATAAGGGATCAGAGTCAGTATGAAACAGCACTATATTTAGAAGCGTCCCATTTGAGGAACAACAGGATAACCTGCCCACCAAGATATCCATAAAACTCCTAAGTAGCTATTTGAATAAAATCCATACAAAGTGTTATGAGCAAGCCATAGAAATATGTAATATTGAGTTGACATCACAGTTGCTAGACAAAAGACTCAGAAGAAAAGGCACTTTTAATCTTACATGTATTGGTGGCATTCAAAAGGAATGCTAAGACTCGTGTATTAGTTAAACAAAGAACTCACAAAAAGGAAATTTACCTGCCTGACAATCATTATATGTCCCATGATTCATGTGTTGCTGAGAATTTGTAGGAACAGTTTCCCCATAGTCTTCATTTATTCGAAGAGGCGCATCTTGCATTGTCTGCAGATACCAAAGTAAATATTAACGTCGAGTGAAATAGCATAACCAACCCACACATAACAGTAACAACTATGTGGCATACGTTGTCAGGGTCAGACAGTTCATTTTGCACAGCAAGTGTGGCTCTAATCTTCTTTGCTTCCTTGATCTTCGCCAACATTTTAGAAGCTCCACTATTGCACTTCTCAATAAATTTGTGCTGCAGAGGGAATTTGGAAGAAAACAGAAACAATGACAAGTAAATATGTAAATAAGAGATCATGAAAATGCACCATAAACGTCATCTTTGATGAAAAAATTAAGTACCTTCACCATCTCACTTGCAGCAGGCCGAAGTCTTGGATCTTTCGTTAGACACTTTGCAATAAAATCATGGAAGAGTAGAGACCTGAAGGTCAGGATAACAAGAACTTAGGCCAACTGATGCTTAAAACTTCTATTGCCTTATTTTTTTTTCAGACATGCAGGAGGGCTGTATCATTGCATAAAAGAAGAGAGTTCCAACACACACACACCAGTGTCATGACAATACGTGTCGGAATAAAGAGAAAGAAGAACAGCCCGACTAGTGTTAGTGTGATAATGTCTAAGCAAAATGTTAAAAACAAATTTAGTAGCCAATAGTTATGCAATTCCCTCTTTCAGAAAAGATCTTTATGCTCTAGATAAGTTAGGGGTCCTGAATATGGTGTTTCATATATGTCGACGAGACTGATGTTTTCAAAGCCTATGAAATCTTAAAGCGAAGGACAAAATTTGGCAGCTTCTTAAACCAAACACTGAGCAATGATAAAGAGAACTGTATGACTGTCACATTTGGTCCCTGGAAAAGGATTTGAAAAATCTGGGCCCCTCTCAAATGCAAATTCTTCCTTTGGTTAGCCATCAATAATTGGTGTTGGATGGCTGATCGCCTCGCCAAGCGTGGGCTGCCCCACCATCCTGCTTGCCCTATTTGTGATCGGGCTGAGGAGACAATCCAGCACATCCTTGTCTCCTGTGTTTACACTTCGTTTTTTCACAAACTTTCCATGGCGGCTTTGACACCTCTGATCGATGCACCTCGTTTCGTCAGATGGTGGAGAAACACCATTAGAAATACACCCAAGGAGATACGCAAGGGGCTGAATTCCCTTATTATTTTGGTGGCCTGGAAAGTATGGAAATTTAGGAATGTCTGTGTTTAGGGACTTTCTCCTAATATTCAGAACCTTCTACAAAAGGTCGCTGATGAATATAGCTCTTGGCGCATGGCAGGTGCTTCTAACCTCCAGGACATATGGTCCTAAGGTTGATTGCCACAGAACCTTATAGTTTCTGGTTGGTGGTTTGATCTCCCTTCGTCGTGTTCTATAGTCAGTGGTGTGGGTTTTGAATATAACCGGGTTTAGGTGGGGCTGTTTTCGCCTCGCTCTTGTACTCTTTTTTCTCTCTTAATTAATGAAGTGACATGCAGCTCTCCTGCGTAGCCTGAGAAAAAAAATAACTAGCTGGAACTTCCATCAAGCTGTACATAGAATTAGCTACTCTCTCATACAATTCAGACCAACAAGGTAAATTTAAGCAGGCAACATAAAATACTCTGATCATAGGTAAAAGGTTCGGTCGATTGTAGAAGCCAATCAGAAGAGGATCGAGATAGCACAAGAACTCAACTAATAGAAAGGCAGCATTTATTTCTGCTCATTAGTTTTTTCACTTTCTATAATATTTAGTATTTACCATATCTTCAAGCTACAATATGCCCCAAATCCACACAAATAGAAAGGAGTATACTGGGAAAATAGTACTGCCAACTAACTGATTAAATCCTCAGTTTTCAATCCAAGTAATGGCTTTGTTTGGATGAGTGCCTCTAGTTTCAATAGTTGTTTATAGTATTTATATTGATTTCGTGGTAGGTCAAAAGAAACCTGGGCCAGATCCCTATGTCTAGGCACTTAAAAATCTGATATTGCAAATATTAGATCTGATGAGACCGTCAACTATTCAAAATAAGCAAAACAATTGCATGATTACTAGAAACCACTTACCATTTCTCCTTATCCTCCAGCATTGGTGCTGGTTCACTAGATATCATGAAGATAACCTGAGATAAGGGAAGGGGGAAGAGAAATCGTTAGTTGGTCTATCAAGCATTCAAGCTAAATGAAGATGAAACAATATATTCATATGTATACCAAATATTTACCAAGGCAAAGTAAAGAAGAAAATGCATCAGAAAGAAAGTAAAGAGATAAAAAGTACAGTGCACCAAAGATAGAGCAGTTTTTTTTTATATTCTGTTATAGCCTATTAGCCACATTAACTGCAGATACTAACAGGCATTGAGAAGCATCGCTTACTCTCATTGGATGCACAGTGGATCTTGGTGGCATGCCCTACAGTCAGAGATACAAAATAAATATTAAAATGCATTGTCACGACACAAAATTAGAAACAAAAGTGTACAGTCACAAAAGAAAGAAGCAAGGAACAATGTCTACCTCTGCCATCTCAATTGCAGATACACCTAATGCCCAAACATCTACCTGGTGCAGAAAACAAGAACACATGTTTTGGTAAGACAAACTAAAGAAAGAATTCAACTGCCAAAATAATTTTCTCAACATTGCAACCAGTAGACTTGTTTTGGAGGCTTAGTAGTAGGTAATATTTTTTTTTGCTTGAGGAACCATCGAGAGACAAGGAAAAGAAATAACATGTTTTGGCACTGGCAGGGGTTCCATAACAATTATTTACTGGCTTTTATGACTTTATGTGTAACCTTGTTTTGCCATATGTAAAGACATTCCACACCCAAAGAAACAAAATATTAAAGAAATCCTGCTCACTGAAAACCCAATCATAAATTTATGGCCACCAAGTCTTTAGAGTAAAATGGCAACATCCACAAAAGCTGCTAAAATGAACAGTTCCATAGCTGTACACTGTAGAGATGATAGCATGGTACCTTTCCATCATAACGACTTTCTTGAATGACCTCTGGTGCCATCCAATGTGGAGTACCAATGAACTGAAAGCATAAACATGAAGGATCAAATTATGGAAATTAGTGTGCCACTAAAACCTTTATTCTTTCCAAAAACCATTGCATTATTTTTATTTGGTAAAAGCCATACAGACTGAGCTTAGAGAGAGATGCTGACAGTCTGTTTCACAATGAGAGTTATTTTACTGTAAAATTGGGACAGTTTTATCCTTGCATTTTGATTGAAGTGCATATGAGCGCCCCAACAACAGAAACATCCAAGACATTGTTTGCATGTATGGTGAGATTTGTGTTGTGCGTTCATGATGGATTTAGTCTCAATGCATGGCTGCATGCCAATACGACAAGTCAGTATGTGTATTTAGAAGTGTCTGTTTGTGTGTGTGTGTAGAAAAGCAATGGATACCATCAAGAAGAGGCCAACTGTTGCCGGCACACTTTACTACGAGAACTATTCGTTATGGGTTCCTCAAGCATTTATGTATTGCCATGGTTGGAAACTAGAGAAGTATAGCAGCCAAGAATGTGTAGAAAAGAAAAAAAAAAGTAGTAGTATCAGCAGCAGTAGAAAGGGAGTAGATTGTTTTTTTATATTGGTTTCTAGCTAGATATTAATAAATTCCATAGTCAATTATTGTAGTATAGTACTACATTATATCATCATCCAGGAACCTGAACTTGTATTCTACCCTGATTTCCAAACTCTCACTCACGTACAACCTCCTAGATCTAGCCAACTATCAACTATCAACTATCCTACCTGATTTGGACTCCCTGTGCACCAACTCTTCCTCTAGTGTCAAGCAGAGTCCATAACTTGGAGGTAAGATGACGCCCTGGATAATATTTCCCACTTGGAGGTTCATTGCAATTATGATTTCCACAGACCTGTTAGTTTGATATGCTACTGTCACAGTAACCCTCTACGTTATTGAATAGCTCCAGCAAGGCAGCGATTTGCCAAATCGAATGGAGTATCGCAGTCATCAAGAACAGAAGAATTGTTGAGTGGTGGCCTAGGAAGAAGCCAAATGGGGGAGTGAGCAGATTCATAATGGGATATACGGGGACTAGAGGCTGTCATGACAAGAAAGGGAGAAGAAGCAGTGCAGAGAGTATTTGTACAGGAACCACTTCGACTGGGTTCCACCAGTATGGGTTTCAAAGAACGGAAGAAATGCCAAGGAATTAGGCGAGACATACTAGATACCAAATATATACTTTCTTATTTTTCATTTTAAACTTAATAGAACATAATGCAGTATGAGACTTAAAAGAAATAGTTAGGACTTCACAGCAATCATTTTCCAACACAAACTTGCTTCAAGTTCCCATATAAGTACCATCATATTGAAGAACTATGCACAAGCACAAATGGGGCCGCTTATGGTAAACTGGCATGGACAAGTTTCATCTGCCACTTCATTTTGTTTGTTACATCGATGTGAAGTTTCTTGAACTATGGATTTGAATGGCAAAACAAACACTGTTTAGAATACCGTGTTGCGCTTTGACATGGTTCTTGTCAGCTGGGCAGCTACACCAAAATCACCTGTTTTGCACATTGTTGTGGTGACACAGCATGCCGACCACAGAGTCAGGACATGCAGAAATATGAGTGCTAAGAAATGTAAACTAAAAATTTTGAAGAAAACAAATGCGCTTACCCAACTTCACCTCGCCTTGCTCAGTTAGAAGAATGTTGCCACCCTTAATATCTCTATGAACTTTAAAAATGGAGTGCAGGTAAGCAAGGCCCTGGAGAAGAAAATAAGCACACAAAAGTTCAATATCCAAAGGCATTTAGTTGCCCCACAAGGCAGCAAATACTTCAAATCTGATGCAACTATGTTAGAACCTTTAGTGCTTCTCTACATATATAAGCTATTTGGGATTCATCAAGAGGCTCCTCTGTGATGCCTATCAAGTCAGCAACACTTCCACCACCACAGTACTCCATAATTATCTGTAAGTTGAGAATCACATTTGCATCAAGCCCATGTTAAATGACTTGACAAGTAGAGAAATCTCACAATGATAGAATAGTTTTGTTATTTCTTAATGTTAATAAAATGGATACTATCAGGCTATTTGATTGTACCCATAGGTAGTCCTCTCCTTGGTAGCTTCCAAAGTAGCGGACAACATTTGGATGGCTACATTGCTGCAGCATCTCAATTTCTCCCCGTATGTCTTCATATCCTTCTTCCTGAAAACCAGAGATACATACTTATATTTTGGAAAAATGCAAGGACTCAGAAAACAGACAGCAACCACATTTATGAGATTCTCTCACAATTAAGCCCATGCAAACAAAATGCTCACAACAAAAGCAATATGGTTGCCAAATACGAAATATGTCTCAGGTGGCCTTTCAGAATATTCACAGAACTTTGTCATAGAAAGTTAGAAACTAACCCCTTCTGTCAATGAGATAATCTTGACAGCCACAAGCTCCTGCGTTCTGAGATCCCTTGCTTTGTACACTGCACCATATGAACCTTTCCCTGCATTCCAAATTGAAGTTTGCATTTCGCAAAACAGCTCAAAGCTTCAGCCATTCTACAAGTAGATATATAGAACTAATGAAACAATAATTTCAGACCAAGAGTCGCACCAAGCTCATGCAGCAGCTCGTACTTGGTGGAAGGATCCTCTCTGGTAACACTGTCTGGCGCCGAGCTCACTGATGGCTTCCGCCTTGAATGCTGCTGCTGTTGTTGCTGCATCAGAGGCGACGGTTGCCGGAGCTCCTCTGTCTGCTCCACCGCTGGACTCCAGAAAGAGGACCCGAAACCCCCGCCGCCGCCAGAAGCAGATTCATGGGAACTGGAACCCCCGCTGGTGTGGCGAATGAAGGTGCCAGAGAACGACCCGCGTGGGCTCGACGGGCTCCCTGGTCGGCGGATGAATGTGCCGGAGACCGACTCCCGGGGGCTCGACGGGCTGCTGGTCCGGCGGATGAATGTGCCAGAGACGGACTCGTGAGGGCTGGACGAGCCCCCCGAGCGACGGATGAATGTGCCGGAGGCGGACCCGCGAGGGCTGGAGGAGGTCCCCCCCGAGCGTGCGGTGGAGTGGACGACGAAGGTAGAATATGGGTCATCATCGGTAGCGCGGGGGCTGGAGCGCCGCAGATCCAGGAACGGAGATCGAGCGGAGGCCGGGGCGCCGCTCTTGAGGACCACCGTAGCGGAGAGGGAAGCATCGTCGGGGTCGGAGGAGTAGGGGTCCTCGTCGTCGTCAAAGGAGGGGCCGCCGAAGTCCTTGGGGAGCCGCTGGAGAAGCGGAGGCAGCGAGGAGGGGTCTTCCTCCTCGTCTTCCTCCGCCCGCGTGGAGGGGCCCCTGCCGCCCCTGCTGCCGCGGGCGTCGTCTTCGTCGTCATCGCCGTGGACGACGAAGGTTGAGTAGACGTCGGTTCTCTTGGTACGCGACCACGGCGAGCGCGGGGAGAAAGCCATGGCGTGCCACGCGAGGTGGGAGGAGACGGTGAAGGTGCTCGTCGGGAATGGCAAATGGGGAAAATTGTTTAGGGCCTGTTTAGTTTCTGAAAATTTTTTGAAAACGATACGGTAGCAAATTCGTTGTTATTTGACAAATATTATCCAATCATGAATTAACTAGGCTTAAAGATTCGTCTCGTGAATTTCGTGTAAACTGTGTAATTAGTTTTATTTTTTATCTATATTTAATGCTTCATACATGTGTCTAAAGATTCGATGTGACGGGGAATCTGAAAAATTTTACAAAAGTTTTAGGTAACTAAACTGGGCCTTAGTTGGAGCCAGTTCACTCGAATCTGGCAAATATGGGTCGGGCTCGGATGGGCCATCCCATTCTAGGCCCACGTGACAAAGAAACTCCGGTCAAATTCTTCCTTCCCGCTAGGCCCACACGGCCACACCCAATCACAGTCACAGACAGCTTGTCCTCGAAAAGGAAACTAGGAAATACAGAGCTTCTCTTTTTTTCTCCTCTCAATTGCAGTACTGTTGTAGAACTTTTATTAGCATATACCCTATCACACATGTGGTAGGGCGAGACCATCATTATATTCGAAGAAGAAATATATTCCGCAATCCACAATGTAATAAAAATAGCAAATCATCGAGAAAGGGCTGATCAACAAGAATCATGTCAAGGGTTCATTTAACTGTCATCAGCCAAAAAAAACCTCTTTAGGGTTTGCTACTAGGTCAATAAATTGCGTATGCAAATTTCTCCCATATACAACTAAAGTTACATGAGCACATTCCACCTGAAACAGTAATGCTGAAAACAAACTTTTGATTTGAATGGTTGAATCTACAAGTTATACGGTTTGTTTCCAGAATCTGATCGATCTATCGTTTCCACAAATAACAAAAACTGGCTCAACTGGGGAGTGGTCGAGCCATCTAGGAGCACCAGTGCTACCAGAGGGCAATCTTGCAACCTTTTCAGCAGTAAGTGCATCCCAGACGACAACCTGAAGAGTGAAGTATCATAGTTAAGCTATATTTCCCTGCTGAAATACAGATATATATACTGTTCTCAAATTGGAATTTACCTCATTGTTTTGTTCATCAACTGATAGCACGAATTCCTCGGTTTCATTGAAGACTGCCTGGATAGTAAGAATAGTTATTATCATACTTATTGTTTATCATAGCAAAGTTAGTAATGTTGTTATCCTGCAAGCTCAAACCAGCCTATTTTCGAATTAAAAATATTGCAATTTTGTTTCCTAAATTATTTCACGCTGTGTATACATTGACAAAAAAAAACAGAATCTGGGTCTTAGATTCCCCGGTATAGCAAAAATCGTGTATATATGACACACGACACGAGTAAATTTAAACCAGGAAAACACAATAATCTTACAGAAACACAGAGAATCTAACCTGACAACGAAATTGTCTGCGAATGGCTCCTGCATATTGCTTCACAAGTCGTCCAGTGCCAACTTCCCATAACTTGACACAAGAATCTTTCCCACAAGATAGGACGTACCTGAAAGAATACAGTAAACTTCATAACAGATAACCAAAATACAGTGCGCAGTTTTATCAAATCCATGAACATTATCTACACATGTAGTTCGGGTAGTCAAAGTGCACTACATCAGATTCTTTAGATCAAATCTTATATGCAAGTGCATTCACACTGTATATAACCACATAAACACTAGACCTTTCAGAAGAAGTCTAAAAAATGCTTATAGGCAGGTTAGTTGTTTAGTGGTGAAACATTAGGTCAAAGGAGAAAGAGCTGTTAGTTGCTATTCGTGTGATAAAGTTAAGACCTGTCTGAAACACAGGAAATTCACCAGGACATGTTACAAATCATTCAGAATTACTACAAGATTCCCACATTCCAAACAGGGTTTCAGGTAGTTACTGTCTTGAGTCAAACATACAGCATATGCCTGTCTCTCTGTTCTTCTAACTAAACAATAACTGGATCTTATCTTGAGGGAAGAGCACCTTAGACAGACTGGTAGCTCGCTTACCTCTCATCTTTGGTGAAAATTGCGCTAGTAGCCTCTGCAGATCCATGTGCTCCAATAATAGGTCGAACGCATTCAGCAGATACTCCATCCCAAATGCGCAGAGAACCATCTTTAGAAGCAGTAACATACAAGCTCCCAGTACAAGAGTAGCGTACCTGGCAGCGACATCAGTAAGCACGGCTAGTGCAGTAAAATTAACCTTTGATGAGAATATAAGCAATGCAATATAATGCTTGTGAATCAGAAGGAAAGAGAAAAGCTACCTGGTTAATGGGAGAACTAGAATCCTGTGCATTTGCTGATAAGTAGCATGTAAAAGTATTTATATCATATAAATGAGCAACTGGGTGATCAGTCCCTGCAAATAACTTTATCAGTGTCACTTGCTTCCACAATATTCATCAATATATGAAAAAAATGAGTTATTTTTTAAAAACATACATATGTGGATGAAAATATTTGACTATAAGAAAGAAGAAAATTCCATAAGATATGCTTGCAGTATTTTTCAAATGCCCAAGAGATAGAAACTGTTGATCCAGGAACAAAATCCAAAATCATGAGCCCAAATATCAAATTGTTTTGGTGAAATGATTAAATTACTTTACAGATAACAACTGAAAGCAAGTTAACTTATAATGCATAAAAATCAGAGCAAATCAAAATGATGTCAGAAATCAAGAATCAATTAATAACAGCAGAAGTAGAAATTAAATTTAAATTTAGTGAAAAGATCATAGTACCTGCTAAAAGGTAATCCCCACAAGGATGAAAACATACAGATCTAACATTATGAGTATCCTGCCAAGCATTAACAACTGAGCCTGGTTAAATGCAATGAACACACCATTTTACATGATATATAGATAGATTGGGTTGCTAGAATTTACAACCTGAATAACTCTGAACGCTTTCCTCGCATTGGTTTTTGAGAAATCAAAGAATCTGTTGAGCAATTTTTTTTCATGTACAAAACAATAACACAGATAGCAATTAATACCACAAAAAAAATCCTAAAAAATAAGAATCATGCTTAGTCCCAGTATGAGCACTTCAAATAGACAGTTTAACAGCAAGGAGTGTAGACATCAAGGATAAGCATACTTTATTGTATTGTCTTTTGCAGCTGATATCAGTATTGGACTCTCAGGATGAAAATCCAGATCATTGATGGCCTGCAAGAAATCAATCATATTTATGAGCACAGTGGAAATTTGAGCGATGGAAAATAAAGTAAGCAACTAGTGAAAAATGGAGTTGTTTATTGAAAAGTTGAATACCATGTTAATGCTCCAAACAGCTCAGTAAGCAAATATCTAGCTATAAACTGCATGTGCTAGATGTGCATCCAGTGTGCTAAACGTGAGTTGAGCATGTGTATATAAGTGTGGTGGCAGGTGGATTTGATCTACCCGTGCATTTCAGTCTTTATATAATGCAATGACATGCAGCTCTCCGCATATTCAAGGAAAAAAAAATACTGCAGGAGACCAAACTCGGGGGCAATCTTGTGGAAGTGTCGAAAAGAGTCTCATGACCTTGAACAGTAAATAAACTGGCATATATGAACAATACGTGCTCACCTGTGTGTGATCATAAAATGTGCGAATCACAGGCCTGGCAGGACCATCTTTGGAGTCCCCTACCATAGTCTGCTTAATCTTAGCAACCTGCAAGAGAAAGCAATAGTGAGTTGCAAGTTGCAACTAAGTACAAAACAGCACAAGCCCACCTAGCACCCGACAAGTTTACCTCAAAAAACTTAATGGATGTATCAGCACTCCCAGTTGCAAAATACTTTCCATCAGGACTAAATTTCGCGCACCGGGCAGCGCTCTACAGAAAAAGTACAATGGTAACTTGATAATAAGCCAATGAACATCAGTAAAATATATGGCTGGGTCAATCTCAAGTTACATACATAATCATGGTACTGTGACAAGTGCAAACTGTGCAAAAATAGTAGTAAATATCCAGATAAGCAGGAGATGACACAAAAGTTGTTTCAAGTGGTAAATTAGCAAGGGAAAACTGGAACCATACGCACCTTATGGTCAGAGACATGCTTCACCTCGTGCTTGGGGAAGCTCTTGGATGAGCCCTTGACATCCTGCATACTGCACAGCACAGCGCCGGCGTCAACACTCCTCACCAATCACGGTTCCGCACCAGAAAAACACTGCCACTAGGCAACACCACGGGCGCGCAAGGTTGGGGTTTACCTGAAATCCACGGCACTGGAGCCGAGCGGCTGCGCCACCCCACCGAACCCGGCTGAGTCGAATGCGGAAGCGGCGGCTCCTCCTCCGCCCTCCGCCGCGAGGCCCTGCGAACCAACAGTGAGGGTTTAGGCCCGTGCAGAACAAATCCTAGGCAGGAGGAAGGGGAGAGTGGGGGAACCTTGGCCACGAGACGTAGGAGTTGATTGGCGGGGACGGATTCGGCGGCGGAGATGGGGGTCATGGTGGCGGCGGCGACGGCGGCTGCGGCCTGCCCGAGGTTCTGGCTACGGAGGTGCGCCACGATGAGCGCGTTCACCTGCCGCAGCAGCTTCGCCTCCTGCACCGCCTCGTTCATTGCTTCGTTCTCGTCGCTTCGATTCCCCACCCTCCGAAGGCCGAACAAATCCTTGGATGGCTTGCGCGGCGGATTCAGTTGTGACTGGACTTAAGGCTATCTGCACCGCTCAACTGCAAAGAGGCCTGTAAGGGCCGGTAGCGCACCGCCGCGCGCCTGCAAAGGCCACGGGAGCGTAGCGTGTGTACAGGACACCGCCAGACATAGCGCACACGAGGAGCAACGCTAAACACTATAGCGCAAGAGAGAGTGTGTTTCTAAGAGAGAGGAAGGGAGAGGAAGGGGAATAAAATATGAAATAGTGGGTATAGAGTATGGGATAAAGGTAATCTGGGTGCGGAAGAAATTGGTATAGAGTAGAGAATCTCGATGACTGGGATAGAATATTCCTTTTTAGAGATGAAAATAGAGGTGGACGAGTGCGGATAGCCTAAGTCTGAAGCTGAAGAAGACAAGCAAGCTCCTGCCCTTTCTTCGAGTATTCAGACCGTTCGCAGTGGCATACTCTAAATGATACTCTAAAGCTTTAGAGTATAAATATAGAGTAAAAACTGCTGCACTGGATACTCTAAAACGATACTCTATCCTTTCTCTCACTCTATATTTAGAGTAGTACAGTGTTTACTCTATATCGCGCAGTGACGGGCCCTACTAGCTAAACCAAGGAAAAAAATACTATAACTCACAAACCAAAAATTCAAATTAAATTTCGATTGCACCATTAAATTCGTCTCAATAAATCCTTCAAAACTAGATCACTCATGGATATATTTAGATAAAGTGACAAGTGGGTCCCACAGTAGATAGAGTGGATAGAGGATGATATAGAGGATGGATGGGTGCGGGAGAATTGAGTATAGATGAGAGAATCTTGCTGACTAGGACATATAGAGGATAAATATAGAGGACCATGAGTACGGATAGCCTCAAGGATAGGCCTGCTAATGGGTTGGGTTTAAATGGGTTTAATGGGTTGGGTTTTTAAATGGGTGCATTCTGGATGGGTAGGAATGTGTTGATTTATTTAGCGGGTTGGGTCGGGTTGGGTTTAATAGAAAACTGGGTTGGATGGGTTGGGATTGGGTTCTTGTTTTTTTTGGGTTTGAATGGGTTGAGCCCATGGGTTGATATTGAATTTTTAATATATCATAGTATACATATATATTGATTTGTAATTTGTTTAGCTTTTGATGTAGGGTCCACATGCATATTTTGCTATGCTAATTGGCACGGATTAGCCTCATGACATTTTGAATCCAGCTTAATTTATTTTGGTCAATTTCGACAAAATTTTATAATGTGAACAGAGCTTTTATTTCTAGGGTCCGGCTTCGAGGTGGGGCCTACATATTCATCTGGCAATGTCAACTGGCACGAAATAGCTGCTTGTTACATTAAATCATCTGCAACAAATTTTAGTCAATTTCGACAAAATTTTATAATGTGAACGCGAGCTTTTATTTCTAGGGTCCGGCTTCAAGGCGGGGCCCACATATTGATCTGGCAGTGCCAACTGGCATAAAGTAGCTGCTTGTTACATTAAATTATCAGCAACAAATTCTAGTCAATTTCGACAAAATTTTATAATGTGAACGCGAGCTTTTATTTCTAGGGTCCGGCTTTGAGGTGGGGCCCACATATTGATCTGACAGTGTCAATTGGCATAAAGTAGCCGCTTGTTACATTAAATCATCTGCAACAAATTTTAGTCAATTTCGATAAAATTTTATAATGTGAACGCGAGCTTTTATTTCTAGGGTCCGGCTTTAATGTGGGGCCCATATGTCTTATCAAGCATATATATATACATTTTTATGTAAACCCATAGATTTTTATAGCAAACCCGTGTGTTTAATTAGTTTATGGGTTGGAATGGGTTGGGTTGAAACTATAAAAATATGGGATGGGTTGGGTGGAAGAAGAGAGTTAATTTGTTACGGGATGGGTTGGGTACAGGGTGGGTTTTCACCCATTAGCAGGCCTACTTGAGAGCCTGCACCGGAGACCGGATCCACCCAGCACGAGACCCGATCTAGAAGCGCAGCTACCAAATCGTCCTCGAACCCGGACGGACCGAGGGCGACGGCGATGGAGCTCAAGCAGCCATAGGCGGAGAAGGCCGGAGATGGAACTGCTTGAGAGAGCGGGCTTGTTTTATTTCTACTGACCTTGAAAGCGGCACCGTCGACGACTAGGATGACACCGAGGAAGACTACGGTGACGGCAGCGGCAACGTCAAGGCAGGACTTTCCCTGAGGGAGACACCCATCCGGGCATCCTACAAGTACTAGCTACTGACTACTAGGCGGGGGGCCCACTTCCAGCCCTCTCCGGCGAGCTCGCTGGCGGCGGGAGGGAGGGGGCCGGCTGGAACTCGCGGGGGCGCAGGCAGGCTAGAGATAAGTTGGGTGCGGGAGCTCCCTAGGGAAATCTGCTGGCCGCATGCTGGTTGCTGGCGTGGCCGCTGGCCGCATGCTGGTTGCTGGCCTGGCCGATGGCTGCTGCTGCTGGCCGACTGCTACTGCTACGCAGGTTGCTGGCCGGCTCATGCAGTCGTGCCTACTGCCTCTTACATGTGGATCCCGGCTCCCGGGCAACGTCTCAGGAAATGACAATATTTATAGTGGGAAATCCCAAGAACAATTTAAAATGGATGGCTTGGAAGAAATTATTACAAAATTTATATTCCTCATGTGAAACTTGTATAGCGCTACAACATTTATTATCCTAAAATATAGGATAAGTGATCTTATTTTGATTTGAAGAAGAAAATATACGTTTTGAAGAAGAAAATACGTTTGTTGCCTCCATCGCAAACCTATTTCCCAAAATCAGCGACTTCGATCACCCTGAACGCTGCAGAGCTGGAAATGGTATCACGCCCACAAAAAGAATCTGGAATGGGTATCACGCCATTTGAGTGTAGTTTGAACACCAAACTAAACGCACAAATGCATAATGTCCAGGACAGCCAAACAGAACCAAACGGCATCATACTATGATTTGCTTCAGTGAATATGGGAGCAGCGTGTTCGACATTTTTGCATTCCAAGGGAAAAAATATAATTGAAACCGCATGAAAAGAAAAGTCAAAACAGCATCTCCTGGAACACTGTTCCATGTCATTACAACTGGTCTCAATCATCCAGCCTCGCAAAAAGCCTTCACGTATAAAAGAATGAGAAGTGTGTACATCTGATCTTGTTTATACTCATCTAAAATAATCTGCCTAATCCATATTCAGCATAAGAGGCAAAAAAAAATATAGGCCCCTGCATTTTTTTAGAATACTGCCCAGAGAACCAAAGTTTGTAAGGACTATTGTCTAGCATCAAATGAAGTCTTTAACACCATCAAACATCCAAGTTTAATGCTTTCACCTATGTCAGCAAGGACTGAAGCTTCCAGTCGTGTCACTGTTGTCGACATACAGCATTATTTCACTTCTTCTAATACAAAACTTCCAGAATTGTAGGAATTGCATTCGAGTTTAAGGCAGCTCAGCAGTCAGACCTCTTCAACTTTAGCACACAAGCGTTCTGTGGGAAAACAAAAGAAAATTACAGTCAGAACACCAAAATCGTCTGAGTGCAGGTAAGAAAATTAACAAAACTAAATATAACTTGTTCTCTAAATAAATTTTAATGTACAAAAATAAACTTATATGAAATAGATCTTTAATCATGACAACTTTCATAATGCCCATCCATTCATTAAAAATAAGAATTGGAATCAGAGTTTTATTCATGACACGCTAATGCCATGTTTCATACAAAGGACTAATTGGTTTTTTTCACAGCGGTCATATCCACATGAGGACCAGATTGTTGCAAGCACAAGCCTGCTATTTGCTACTTGCATGTGCCAATTGTTCAAGATCCAGCCAGTCTACAGGAAATAATGTGCGCTCCTTGGCATTAACAGAAGCAGGTTTCATGTATGGTGATAGCTTTATTCGGAAAATATAGAAAAGTTACAGGCTGCAACTTAAGTCAAAATTTTAATTGCACATGGGATTTATGATACAACTTACAAAAGCAGTGTGCTGGAGATGCCAACTGATCTGAATGACGCCATTTTAACTAAATTCTAAATGAGAAGTACCTGGGTACTTAAAATTAACCTGCATGGGATGTGGTAATATATGACACTACATATGCATGTGCATTCAATACAGTGATTTGCGAACCAGGAGCATAAGTATACATTTGACAAGGGGAGACGAAACATACTCAGGTACTCGTAGCATACTATCATTGAGGTACCCCAAGCTGATGAGCTGAAAAATCTTGGACCCAACCCTCTGTACAAACCTTTCCATCCATCTTCAGCAATCAATCTTTTAACAACTTCCCCAGCTTTTGGCTTATTTTCATTATCCATAACCTAAATGACAAGAAACAAAACTCAGTGTAATCATCTGCAGCAACAAATGCAGAGGGAGGGAGGGAGAGCACAACTGTCAAAATACTAGGTTGTGGCTTGTGAGAATTTTTAGTGTTGGTAGTTGTATTATCAGTTTACCACTACAAACTTAACATGTGATATTTGGAGATATGTGAAGCATGTTGTAAAAAGGCATGACACGTCCCTGGCATACTTTAGTCAGTTTGAAAGTGCTAACTTTTGTTACTATAAATAATGAGGTCATAGATATCAAGTTTTCCCAATGGAAGTATCCTTTTTTTTACCTCATAACAGAAACCATGAAAAATTGATCATGGTACATCAGCAGAAAACAAACAGCTGTAAACATAGAAGTATATATTGTTTAATATAGACAGCATTCCAGTCTACCACCACAATAGCCCACCACTGGAGGAAATATATCAGTTTAAAAAAACATTTAGGTCTTCAAGTCTGACATCAAATATACTTCCAAAACAAAATATCCATTCCCCTAAACTCAGTGGCATTGCATTGATAAGGAATCAAATTATAGCAAATGAGAAGCATAAATGTAAAGACAAGAATCATTTAGTCGCAAGGGTAAGCCTCACAAAATATACCCACACAAATCAAATTACAAGAGTAATCAGCAAACAGAATGTCACACAGTACCTGCAGCCTGGTCTTGATAGTATCTATGGGAGTCGTAACAAAAGAGGTCACGGCACCTGCAAAAACTCCCCCTGATGCTTGAACACCAACTAGTTTCAATTGGCTAGGAGCCTCTTCTTTGTCATGCAAATGGCCAAGAGCACTGTTCCAATATGTAAAGAGCATAATAGTTAACTATTTTGGCTAAGTTAACAAGACAAGAAATATACTCTTTCAACCATCAATCACAAAGAAATAAACTAACACAAGGTACTGATTCCAGTAAACTTACATACAAGCTCTTAACAGTATTAACAGCACACTAAGAGTTTCAATTTAGTTTTGCAGAGTGCATGGAACTATATGTGGTTTTGTGTAGTAACTTCATTCAGGTTGGTAATTAAGTTCTCTATAAGCTGCCAGAGAATAGAAATATGTAAGATTATATTTCCACTTCTGGTCAGTAATCCAACTTATACTTCCAACTATTTTTATCTGTAAAGAAAATGTGAATTGATCGCTACGGGCCAACACAGCACATGCATTGAGATGCTTGTTTTCTAAAAAAAATATACATATTGACATGGAAGAACAAGCATCGGAAACAAAATTGCAAATATAACTGCAGTTTGGGCATCAAGTGGGGGAGTTTGAAAAAGGTTTTGGACAGATGGAAAATACCAATTCAAATAACTATTAAGCAGAAATGTATTACTGGTTTTTTCTCGTAAACATTACATAATGCACAGGGCTGAGAGAAACATAACGATGAACCAATCAGATAAGTTAACCTCCAAATTATGCGCTGGCTGGAACCATAACTCGCCCACCACACAGCACTGGATGGTGCGTAGGTCATAACAGACAGTCCAAATCCTCTGTACAGCCCCCTAATGCCATCAGCCTTTATGACCTTTCGAGCAACATCTATTCCACCTTTGTATCTGGCATGACCAGAATATCCTTGAACCATCAATTTCTGGCTAATCTGAAACATATCAATGCACAACAAAATGAACACAGTAGTCTAGTGTTGTAATTAACATTTAACAGCAACATAATGTAAGATAATTTTTCTCTACACAACATCACATTCACATATAAGGCACATGATAGGCATACCACATCAATTGGAACAAAAATAGCCTGCGAACATGTAGACGCCGACAGACCAGCAAGGCCATTGGCAAAGGCGGCCTGCACCGGCTCTGACAGCTTGAAGGGCTCAACAAGCTTTAGCGAGGCAGCTTTGGTTGTCTCAAGCGCCGTGAGGAAGATGATCCTAGTTGGTACAGCCCCAATGATAACGGTAGCAAACCCCCGATACAGCCCTGGCACGCCATCCATCTTGAGGATGTTCTTGAAGGTAGCCAGCGCGTTCCTCCTCATGGCGTCCCCAGAGGCAACCTGCATCCGGGTCTTGACCACCGAGACAGGGTACAGCGCCACGGTGACGCCGCTGAACATGCCTGCGCCCACCACGTAGAGCTTGGTCTTGTCGAGGCTGCAACATTTCAGCACCACGATTTGAGAACAGTAACAGAATCAGAAACAACGGAATAAGCTACGAATTCCCTAATTGCCCCTCGTCCAGGAGGATGAACAGCCATTCAAATCCCCAAACCACAATTCCTAATCCTAAGGCGGTAAAGCCAATCCGGAATAGGGCGGGGGACACAGTTCAACGATCGGAGCTAAATCTCTAGGAGACTAGGACCGCGAGAAAGGGGGAAATCGACACGAAATGGAAACCTAAAGGAATTACAAGACGGGCGGTTGCTTACTTGTCCCAGTTGATCTCCGTCTGGTGGAGCGACGGGATCTTGGCGGCCCTAGAGGTTGTATCCATGGCCGCGGCCGCTCAAATCCTCCCCTCCACCAATCCGCGACCCCGAGGTGAGAACCGAAGGCGATGCCGGAGGCGTGGCGCGGACTCGACTCGGCAAGAATGGCGGGCAGGCGGGCTGCTGTGGCTGGCTTCCCCCCGTTTTCCCTCCCCAATTTCGTGCTCTTTTTGTCCACAACAACTCAGCAAGAATGGCGGACAGAGCATGTGCTCCTCGCCTCTTCCGTTTTGTTGGAGGGCGTCGCCGCGTCGATGGCGTCACGCCAGCCGTCAGGGATTGGGGACGCTTCTTTCTTGGGCCCAAAGGCAAAATCGTTGTTGGGCTCCGTTGCTAAGCCCGTTTGCTTTACTTTATGGCGACTGGCCCAATATGACTACGTGTCTACGTGGCAATCAGGTTTTCCCGCAAACTCATAAATAACCTTGCAGGCTATCCACATATCTATCTATAGCGAGGGAATTGAAAATGTTTTGCACCCAAAATTTTCTTACCCATCATACATGACAACCATTGGATGACTTGAGTCTTTAAATCTAACGGTACTAATTAATCTTAGTGTGGGGCCGTAAGATGTCTTACGCACACGATCTTACGTTCCTGCCGACGCTGTTTTTCTTCACCAGCGATTTGTTTACCCGCCCACGCGTACCCATGGGCCACAGGCCATGGTACGGTTACAATGCCCTCCCTTCCTTTTCTGCCCGTCCGCCTGTACCCGGCTTTCCACACCGCGACGCCAAACACGCACGAAGCGACAAGATTTGTCCGCCCGTCACTCCATCCACGGCACGAGCGAGAAAAGGAATTGGCATCCCTAATCCGCCTGACAGTTTCGCTCGACACACGGTGGCGTCCGTCGCCCTCACCCGCTAGGATCTTGCAGACTTGCAGTGTCCTCGCCGTTGCGCGGCCCTCGGCCGCCATCATCGCCCTCGAGCAACGTCGTCACCCTCACCCGCCGTCATCGCCATACATGAACCTCTGTGGCGGATTCAACCGCCCTCTGCCGATTGAGCCTATCTAACCGCTGATGAGGGGAAAAGGTCTGAATCTCTATCAATCTGTATGTCGACGGTTAAGATTATTTTAAGTTAGCATTTAATTGGCTAGCTGTTGCAATTCGATTTTGCATCTTACTCAAAAGTACTCCCTCCATATCGGATTTAGAAGTCGTTTAGAACAGCGACACGGTCTCCAAAACACAACTTTGACCTCTTATTTTTATAAAAAATATTTATGGAAAAATGATATATGTATACTTTTATGAAAGTATTTTTCAAGACAAATTTATTCATATAATTTTTACATTTGCAAACTCAACAACTTAAAAGTTATTGATGATTTATATTCTCAATGTTTCACCCAAACCTTGTCCAAAACGACTTCTAAATCCAATACGGAGGGAGTATATCATTTGTAGAATTTTTGTGTCGAATTACTCTTGGCATTCCTGAACAAGGAATTGTTTGTTTTTTTTTGAGGCAAATGGTTTAGCAGCGTTGTAGGTGTATTGATATCGTCTAGATCATTATTATTTGGTCATTCCGAATGCAAAGTTTTTGCATCATGGTTGTATGAATAAACTATTGGTACATTCACCGTGTGATTTTGCCTCCAATTGTGTGGAAGTTACAACCGTATGGACCGAAGCTTGTGTAATGGAGCATAGATCTTTGCAAATTTTCATCTCCCAGACTTTCTCTGCTTGTTCCGTTTGTTGGTTAGTGGGCAAATCTTTCTGTGTCCAAATGACAATTTAACTGATGCAATCCGCACCAATCATAGTTGTAACTGATTTTATCTCGAAAAAGATGGGTTACACTACCAAATCCTGTAGTGAAATGTTATGTTACTGATCTTTCTATAACAGAGTGCCCTTGAGTATTTTTCCTCTGGCGTCTGTGTAAATGCAGGCAACACATTTGTCAAATATCTGTTTTATCCAGGCCCGAGCCCATGGGAGTGCAGCCCGTGCGACGGAAAAGGGCCCCCAATTTTCAGGGGGCATAGTTTTCAGCAGGAAGCCCACTAGTTTTCAGCCTAGACTTTTATCCCATTTGTTCGCCCGTCGCTTTGCTTCCGCTCTTCCGTCTTTTTAGCCGAGACTTCTATCATCTGATCCGCTAATCGCGTCTCCACTCTTCCCAGGCCGCTCTTCCCTATCGCCGACTCGGCAAGATCGCAGGACGAGGATGGCGGTGTCGGCAAGTCGCCACTCAAATTGAGATTGTTGATGATGAGGTGATGTATGAACTCTTGGGGTTTAGGGCTGAGGATGAGGAGGTTGATAAGGCAAGGAAGGCAACCAGTAAAGGTTGCGATCAACAGAATGACGATACTTGGCAGAGGACTGAGGAAGTTGATACAACAGGGGCAGCCATTGAAGTTGATGACTATTTACTAGGGGAGAGGACTGTGGTGCGTGATCCAAATCGGTCTAATATGGATCTTGGCACAGCTTATCCTAACATGAAGGAGTTTAGATTGGCCGTGAGACAATTTGCTATAAATAAAGAGTTTGAACTACACATTGTCAAAAGAGATCCAACTAGATACATTGCTGATTGCAACGGAGAAGATTGTCCTTGGCATCTTGTTAGGTGTAGACAGCCTGATGGGTGCACCGTTATGGTACTAACTTACATTTTGCGTTCCATTAATTTTTTCCCTTCAATAACTTTAGGTCGGCAATGTTTTTTGTCCTTCTTCTATATTGTTTGCCTTGACTAATTATTTTTTTATTGCAGGTGACAATGGTTATTGATAAGCATACATGTGAATCAAGTGCTAGGAGGAAGACTGCCACATCAACCAGTGCTTGTGTTGCTTCAAAGGCAGTACATCACCTTAGGAAGAAAACAAATATGGGCCCTAAGGAACTGCAAGACACTTTATGGGATGAGCACAAGTGTGTGATTCATTATGACACTGTACAGAGAGGTAGGCAAATTGCTTTGAGAGAATTATATGGCAAATGGAAAGAGAACTTTCGGCTGCTATTCAATTGGAGGGTAGAGGTCCTGAAGAGGTGTCCAAGTAGTGTTATTGAGATTGGCATTAAGAGGTAGCGGCATGTTCTATTTCCATAGATTTTTTCTATGCATTAAAACCTTGCATTGATGATTTTTTTAGAAGGATGTAGGCCATACCTTAGCATAGACTCTACTGTACTTGATGGTAGATGGAATGGTCATTTAGCTGCAGCTTGTGGTATAGATGGTCATAGCTAGATGTACCCAGTTGCTTTTGGCTTTATTGATGGTGAGGCAACAGATAACTGGACTTGGTTTATGACTCAGTTGCATAAGGCCATAGGAGATCTTCCTATTTTAGCTATTTCATCATATGCATGCAAAGGTCTAGAAAACGCAGTTAAGAAAGTGTTTCCGCAGGCTGAACACAGGGAATGCTTTAGACATCTAATGAACAATTTTATTAAAATGTTTGGTGGTGATGTATTCTCAAGGATGTATCCTGCAGCTAAAGCTTATAGAGAATCAATTTTCAATTATTTTTACAAGTCAATCACTTATGCTAGTCCTCAAGTGTTGGTTTGGATGGAGGCTCACCATTATAAGTTGTGGATGAGAGCCTTCAATATGAGATTAAATGTGATTATATCACTAATAACCTTGTTGAAGTGTTTAACAATTGGATCAAGGACTGGAAAGACCTTCCTGTTGTTGAGCTTGTAGACAAACTCAGAGAGATGGTTATGGTGCCGTGGGTGAAAAGGAGAAAAATTTCAGAAAGGCTTAGTGGGAAGATCCTTCCAGCAGTCATACAACAGTTGAAAGTAAGAACTAGAGGACTTGGGCACTTGACTGTTGTAGACGGTGGTAGTGCTACAGCAGAAATTTGGGACACCTCACACACTCACAATAGACATGTTGTTAAGTCTCATCTATATGAGTGCACCTGTCTTGAGTGGCAGCATACTGGTAAGTCTTGCCAGCATACTTTGGCTTTGATTACAGAGTGTACAGTCTACTAATATGCATATGGAGGATTTTGTGCACGAGTATTACTCTGTTAAGAGGTTCAAGGCAGCTTATAAGAGACTTATAGAGCCATTGCCTAATAGATCACAGTGGCCAGATATTGATTTGCCTTTTGGGCTTAAGGCACCCCTTGACAAGAAGGCTGCTGGTAGGTATAGAAAACTCAGGATCAAAAGCTTCCTTGAAGGTGGTGGCAGCAAAGGAAAGAAGGCAGCCAAGGAAGCAGCAAATGAGGCAGATAAACAAGCTGCAAATGAGGCACAAAAGGGCAAGAAAGCAATGATTAGAGGCAAAAGGAAGTGCAAGTGATGTGGAGAATTGGACTATGGTGAAACAAGCTACAAATGTTATCTTAATGGGACTAAGAAAAGGTAAGACCTGCTATATTTACTTGTTGTCCCGACTTGTTGTGCTCATTAACTTAATTTTTTTAAACTTGCAAAAAAGAAAGCCAAAGAAAAATACAACAAAGTATGGTGAGAATGCAAATATTCCAACAAAGAGAGCAAAGAAGGGAGAAAAATCTCAGGATACTGCTACCGAACCACCAGCCCCAGATGCTTTCAATGATCAAGAAATGGCTGCACCAGGCCCAAATGCTTTCAATGACCAAAAAAATGGCACTACCAGCACCAAATGCTTCCAATGACCAAGAAATGGCTGCACCAGTCCCAAATGCGCTGCCCCACAAGGCTCATAGGGGACCAGATCATACAAAACAGCCCCATTAGAGTGACAAGAGGGTATGCAACACATTAAATCTCATTCTTTTATACTTGTACACAAGAGCAACAAATGACTCGTAGTGGTACTTTTATTGCAGCCGACTCCAAACTCTGCTAGGTGAAGGTATCGATTCCATCATTGCTGCCTCATCAGACAAGACAGTGCAAAAGAGAAGCCCAACAAAAAACTAAAGCCAAGAAAACTGAAAACCAATTGATGCTTTGTGTCTAGAATGTTATCTGGACATGTATCTGGACCTTATTTATTTTATGTATCTGGACCTTATTTATCTTATGTATCTAGACATGCATCTTGATCATGAAATTGTATCTCGACCTTATCCTATGTATCTGGACCTTAGTTAATTTATTTGGACCTACGTTATTGTAACTTAAATGATACTTATGTATTGTGTGAACCTTTATGAAATCTACTATATTTCTATTATATTATTGTGATCATGAAATTATGTCAAAATTCTTTCCAAATTTCATTCAAATTCTGTCTAAATTCAAGCAAAATTCTGTTAAAATTTTATCTAAATTTAGACAAGATTCTGTCAAAATCAAACCACCTGATCTGCATAAAACAAGTGAAAATGACTCATGATTCAGGAAAACATCTTCTCCATTACATAGGACTTAGATGTCATTACAACACATGCTTCACTTGCTAATAAGCACTACGGGCACACATAACTTGCACACAACCACATATACACACATTAGTTGTTCACTTCCACATACAGGCAACCACAACATCAATTAGGACACCTATAAAGCCCACAAAAACAGAATAATCGATCATAATGTGCTTCGGCCCAGGCTTTGGCTCATGAATCGGCTCAGAAATCGGCTCTGCAGGCTTCACCTTCAATGTCCAAAGTTCAACTACAACACTATAAGTGTTTGCTTCAACTCTTGCAATTCTGCTTTCAATTCAGAGCAACAGTCACATGATACATCCTTCTTAGCCTTCAGTCGGTGTTCTTCTGCTTCCAACTTCACATTCGGCACCTCAAGGCGAATATAACCACATGTAGTTGGATCACCCTGCACTCAAAACACATCAATTAGAACAACAGCAAGAGACACAGTGAGGCCGCCAATGTCAAAAAGCCTTACGTAGATGTTGTACGGGCACTTGAGATACCACTGGCCCAAAGTCGCTAGCTGCTTGCTCTAGATCCGGACCAATGGAACATAGTAAAAAGGCACTCACTACTGCCACTTGCCCTTGCGCTTGAGCCTGCCGTGGTTAGCTTCATCGGGCGACTTGACGCGGTCTGACGCGAACGCGGTGGGGCGACTTGACGTGGCCTAACGCGGACGTAGTGGGGCGGCGACCACAACCTAGTGTGGACACGGCGGCAGCCTAACGCGGACACGGTGGGGCAGCGGCGGCGCCGTGGCGCGGATGGTTGGGGTGGCAGTCGCGCCCTGGCGCGGTCTCGCGCGGACACGTTAGGGGCGTGGCGCGGACACGGCGGCGGCCTGGCGCGGACGGTGGTCGTGGCCTGGCGGCGTCCGTCTCGCGTCCCTCTTTCTCTGGTTCGCGTCTCCTGGTTCACGCTTCGTCTCCTATCCGTGAATGACCGTGATGAATGAAAAGGAAGAAAGAGATAAGGCTGAGGGGCAAAACGGGAAGGAAAATATGTCATGGTAAAAAAAATTGGCAATAAATCCATCGCGGAGCATTTTAGCAGGTATGCCTCGTTTGATAATGACAAACTGGCGAATCCCATTTACGGGATGACAAAATTGTGAAGCCCACTTTTCATAATGGTAGAATCGCCGTTTTCTCGCGCGCGACCAGCTCGGTGGGCGGCAGTTCATGTTCGAGGCACGGCGTCGGAGGGCGGGCGATGGGGCGAAGCGCGTCGGCGGCGGAGATTGCGCGTGCGACTATGCGTGCGTGAGGCGCAAGGCAGCGGCGGCGACAGCCGGCCGGCTTCGGCTCGGAGCCGCGACGCGAGCGGGTGCTGCGGTGCGCTGGGGCGGGGCTGCAGGCTGCAGCCTGTGGGCGACGGTGCTACGAGCCACGAGCGCGGATCGCGGAGGTGGCTTGTGGCATGCCGCCTAAGTGGTGGCGGCGCGACGTGAAGGTCTCAGGTCTGGCATCCCATTTGACTCCTGATGAAACACAGTTTGAATTCGACGGACACTGAGCTGGAGCACGGACAGGGTCTCGTTTTGGGGTTTATTTTCTCAAGAACAATTTGACACCCTTTTCATATTTTGAATACCAAGGGTGAAAATCTTGGGCCCACCACATCGGATCCACTCTCCACTAGTCCTCTGCCACGCTTCTTTATTCACCGGAGAGTATCGGCTCGCATGTGGGGGCCATGTTTAGTTTCCCAAATTGGGGTTCAAAATCCACTATGCAAAAAGAAGATTTCCCGTCACATCAAAATGTCGGTATATGTATGGAGTACAAAATGTAGATGAAATCAAAAACTAATTGCACAGTCTTGTTGTCCTTTGCGAGACGAACATTTTAAGCCTAATTAATCAATGTTTGGACAATTATTACTAAATAAAAACAAAATTGCTACAGTACCGAATAGTAATTTGGCACTCCCCAAATTGAGGATCTAAACAAGGCCTGGGATTATCCTCTGCGATCTCTCACGATCAGTCATCACCCAGCCCCTGCCATTTATTTAAACAACTCCCAAAGACTGAAAGCTTGCCCGTGATTGATCGTTATGCTATCTTCCTGTTGACTGAAACGATCGAGGTACATCTGGAATCGCCATGCCAGCTCCCGTCTTTGATCGACGCGGGAGTCTAGGCCTCCTGAGCAAAAAAAAAAAAAATACTGTAGTGATACTGTAGCATTTTGTTTGTATTTGGTAATAATTGTCCAACTAATTAGGTTCAAAACGTTCGTCTCACAAAATACAACCAAATTGTGCAATTAGTTTTTGATTTCATTTATATTTAGTACTCCATGCATGTCTCGCAAGTTTGATCACCCTGTTCGGCAGACTGTTTCTGCGGCTTATAAGCCGGCTGTGGTTGTTTTGTTGTGAGAAAAAAAAAACTGTACCACGGCTGATAAGCCGTGCTGATAAGCTCAGCCGAACAGGTGGATGTGATGAGAAATCTTTTTTTTATATAGGCCTTGTTTAGATAGCTAGTTTTTTAAATTTTCGTTACCGTAGCATTTTTGTTTATATCTGATAATTAGTGTCCAATTATGGATTAATTAGGTTTAAAAGATTTGTCTCGCAAATTATAGACAAACTGTGCAATTAGTTATTTCTTTTACTTACATTTAGTGTTACATGCATGCGTCTAAATATTCGATGTGATGGAAAAAGTAAAAAAAAATTAATTTTAGCCTTCATCTAAACAATGCGTATTTTTCAGGAGTTTCTGGGGAATTAAAAGGCCCTAGTCAATTCAATGACGCAGGAGACGTGACAAGCAATTATGGGTGCTTTGGTGAAGTCAACTATAGGCCGCCTGACGTCATCGACTGATCGACTGCTGTGCTATAAACGTACTACCTCTGTCCTCAAAGAATGCAATTTACGTATCATAAAAAGTGGTACACGTTTGACTAAGATTTTAATAAATAATATTTATATTTATAATTTTAAATTAATTTATTATGAAAATATATTTCATAATTAATCTAATGGTATTATTTTGGTATTATAAACATGAATATTTTTTATCTATAATTATTTAAACTTAAGGTACTAAAACATAACACTGTGTTAGAATTGTATTCTTTGGAGACGGAGGTAGTACCTGTTCGTCCGTTCTCCACAGTCCACACTCCAGCACGTCGACGTTCAGAGCCAGGTCGGCTGATAGACAAGCATAGCTGTAGGCAGCTGGGAGCTAGCTAGCTAGGCTGTGCGCCGCTAGCGCTGAGCCGGGAGCCCGGAGCTTGGAGAATGGCCACGGGCAGCAGACCGGCCGTCACTTGCTGCGCCGCCGTGCTGCTCGTCGCGGCGCTGCTGATGTCCGCACCGGTTGCCACAGGTTCGGGTCGTTCTCCTCTCCGGCTCTCCCCCCTCCTGGCGTGTCCTCCTATTCGATCTTGTTCTGAACGTGCTCCGGGACTTTCCGTTGCGTGCTGGGCTGCTGGCCAATGCAACGCAGCCCCGTTTGCTTTTGTACGATCGGTGCCGATAGCTCCAGTCCACTCACGCACGCTCACATGTTTGTAACGCACCGTATTTTCACTGCCAAGGTAAAAATATCGGCTTAAAGATTATAACCCGATAAAGCGATGCCTTCTCGAGCAATGACTCTAAAATCAAAATATTGCAACAGAATAATAGTTATGACCTTACAAAATTCGTTACATTTAATGGGCAAAATTAATGAACATTACCTAATAAAAAAATAATAGCGACACCATCACATTATACTCGGAATTTATCTGTTTCATGTATTTCTCCTGTGACTTTCTCTAGGTAAGTGCTTGGCCTAACTCATCATCATATATTATCTCTTTTCATCTGAAGGGGAGGGTTAATAGCAAGAGTGAATACAAAGTATTCAGCATGCATATAATAAATCAATGAAATGCAGGTCTAACCATTTGTCATATCCATTCTCATTCATAGATCTTTTATCAAAAAGTTACATATTTTAAAAAAATAATTAAGAAATCTATTATCACCGATAAGTGAGACAGAGCCTCGGAGATCAGCACACCATGGTGACCTGAGCGATCAAGGAGATCAGCATAGGGTGGGAGAAAAGGGAGCCGGCCAGGGGAGGAGATCAAGTAGTCACGATCTGCAGGAAGGAGTTGTGTGGGATAATCAAAGTACAGTGGCTGCTCAAGTAAACATTACCAAGGTGAAGTTCACATACCTAGTTTAAACATTTTGTTTCAATAAAACTAAGCGCACAGAGCACGAAACACCTGCCATGGAGATAGATATCTTGACTGTACTAGTAGAGCACAGCTAGCAAATAATAGGTAATATGTTTTGGGCAAGGACAAATGTGTGCTAGTTGTTATCAGAAGAACTAATATTCTTTTTTTGTGTGCAAATATACACATAAATACTTCAATATGGGCTAAAACATCACTAAAAGAAACTTCCATGTCTAGAGTTACTTAGCTGTAGCTTAAGAAGCATGAGTATGGAGATGCAAGAATAGGAGCACTCGCCGTCAGGTTGTGGAGGTCGTTGTCGGAGTTCGAGTCACTGCACAGTTCCCTCTGTGAAGCACGCACGGGGCTTCCTGGCCTTTCTTGGCACCATGGCCGCCGAGCACAGCACCACGGCATAGCAGGCCGAAGAGCACGGCACCCCGGTAGAGCAGGCCGCTGCTGCCGCCCCTTAACTTGTACACACGAGAGAGGGAGCAAATCGAAGGGGAAAGATGATTAGATAGCAGGTAGAGCCCATAGGGTTGTGATTTGAAGTAGTAATCGAGGAAGAACCCCCACTATAGCTGTCGATTTAAGGAAGGTAGCTTGAACGCCATGGATTGCTTGCAGAAGGGGAAAGGAAGCAGAGTGCGTGTAAGGAGTGTGCGTTGGCCTATTGACCTGCTAGTGCCTTTGGGTCTCCAGCATTAGTACTAGTACTAGCACTAGTATAGAGCAGCAGAGAGGTGCTGGTGGTGAGATTCTCCCTCTATGGTAGTGGATTTGGGCAGCGGAGCTGCTGCAGCATGAAGAACAGGGGGATGAGGAATGAAGCAGAGTTGGAGAGAGAAGGCAGAGTGGAGTGCGTGTGTTTTACTGTGCAGTGGAGACTCTTGACTTGCTAGTACCTTGACTTTCACAAGGAGTATATGCACATACTAGTATAGTACTAGTAGAGAACAGGGCTCACGTGTAAACAGGAAAAGGGAAAGATTAGGAATATTAATTAATCGGTGACAGACTAATTTCATATGGACCAATATATTTTCCTATAAACCGTAGCAACGCTAAATATTAAGACTAATGAAATATCTTGACCATAGAATTAGACACACGGCTGTAGACACATTGTAGAAATTTGTGTGTATTCTCTTATTTTTGCTAAATACCAATATATATAAATAGATATTATAATTACAGGAAGCAAGCTAAAACGCTGAAGGGCATCCGAAGTATATTGACGGATCTGTGGTGACATTTTAAGATGCAGGCAAGTCATATAGATGATACCTCGATTTTTATAAAACAAACTTATTTCCAAAACACGTGCATAAAAATATATAATTTATAAATTAAACCGAATGAACATGATAATTATGATGGATAATGATTACTGAATGACAAATATTCGGTATAGAGAGAGTCCATGGAATGTGATGATGAACTAGGGTGGGTCGAGCTCTCTCTACATCGACTAAGAATATATAAGGACCAAACCCTTCTCACTCATTATGTGAGCCGTATGAAACCGTGTTGACAAGTGAACTCGTCTGAGACAGGCCGAGTCCGGTACCCATGAATGTTATTATATACTCCCTATGGTAAGTGAGGAGAGGGTTGGGTGATGAAATCCTCAATCAGGTGTCGATGAAGTGCACCCAGACATATATATTAGCGCACGTGGATAGATGTGGATGTATATAATATATGGAAGTGGGGAAAGTCCGGTATCTTGACCATGAGTCATACCTAAGGGAGTGTGATGGAAAATTAGTCAAGGTAATCATGGGTAAAGCAATATAAACCTGCGCAGGGTTAAACCGTGAATTCACGTCATGTCTCTTGGATTGGAGGCTACGGGAGCCTATAGGAGGCTCTCACTTATGGGTGATAATAGATTTCTTAATTATTTTTCAAAAATATGCAACTTTTTGATAAATGATCTATGAATGAGAATGGATATGACAAATGGTTAGGCCTGCATTTCATTGATTTATTATATGCTTGCTGAGTACTTTGTACTCACTCTTGCCATTAACCCTCTCCTTTAAATGAAAAGAGATAACCTATGATGATGAGTTAGGCCAAGCACTTGACCTAGAGGACGTCACAGAAGAAATACATGAAACAAATAAATTCCGAGTATAATATGATGGTGTCGCTATTATTTTTGTATTAGGTAATGATCATTAATTTTGCCCATTAAATGTAACGAATTTTGTAAGGTCCTAACTATTATTCTGTTACAACACTTTGATTTTAGGGTCATTGCTCGAGAAGGCATCGCTTTATCGGGTTATAATCCTTAAGTCGACATTTTTACCTTGGTAGTGAAAAATTGGGGCGTTACAAGCCCGTGGGCTAAGTTGGGCCAGACCAAAAGTTGTGGTACTATAGCACCAGGTCACTGTAGCTTCGGCGCAGTGTTCCCAGTTTAGTACCATACCGTGAACCAGAACGAGAGCAGACTAGCTTAAAAGCTTCCGCCTGAGAGGCTGTTAACTCCGGATCGATCCTTTTGCGCGAAGCGAGGACGAAAGCGCAAAAGAGTTAATTAGCAGGTGTGGCTCACTCAACGTGTAGAGTGGGTCTTAGCCGTCTTCCCGGGTTGGGGCATTACAAATGGTATCAGAGCCAACTCTCGCGGTTTCACGGACGTATGGCTCGGGAGCTCGGACAGGTTGCGCATGGCTTTGCAAGAGCATGACACTTGAGCCGGGGAGCTAGGAATACGGACGTGGCCAAGAGAGTCGATCCTGGACATTTGTCCCGTAAGGGTAAACTGGTTCGATAGCTCGACGAGGACGTCGAGTCTTAAGGGTGGGCGTATGTGAGACCCTAGCCCGTGGGCCAAGTTGGGCCGGACCAAAAGTCGTGGTACTGTAGCACGGGGTCACTGTAGCTTCAGCACAGTGTTCCCAGTTTAGTACCATAGCATGAATCAGAACCAGAGCAGACCAGCTTCAGCTTAAAAGCTTCAGTCTGGGAGGTTATTAACTCCGGATCGATCTTTTTGTGCGAAGCGAGGACGAAAGCGCAAGAGAGTTAATTAGCAGGTGTAGCTCACTCAACGTGTAAAGTGTGTCTTAGCTGTCTTCCCGGGTTGGGGCGTTATAGAGCTACCCTCTCAGACCAGGCCAGCCACTTATTAACCAGTGCCAGTGTGCCACTCTCTGTTGAATCATGCCAAGCTCCTTGACGAGGAATTGTTCAAGAAGAGGGCAAATCAGTTATGACCTTAGTTAATTGCAATTCAATCTAAATGGATCCAGTGGGTAGATCTTCGAAACTGGAATTCACATGGTTTGATCCCATCTTAACCCTGTTCGCTTGAACTACATTTCAGTCAACGAACAGTGTTTTTCTCTCACAGCAAATCAGCATAAACTAAATTTAAGCATAAGCGAACAGGGGCGGCAACCACTTTTGGACAGTGTTTGGATTGTCATGCCAAAGGAGTTTTGCAACTCACGGTGCAAACTTTTGGCGTCAAATAAAAGCGCTAGCCAAGACTTTGGGGCCGTTCGGCTGGAATTATAAGCCGGCTGAAAAACACTGTTGGCTGATTTTTTGTGAGAGAAAAATACTGTTCCGGTTGAAAAAACAATCCGAATAAGACGGATTATAAGTCCCATCCACTGTTGATGCGGCAAATCACAAAACCTTTTAAATGTACTCATTGTGACTACATCTAATATCCAAGATCCAAGTCTACTTACTTTATGCTACATTGTTACTACTCCATTTGTTCTAAATTGAAAGTTGTTTTATTTTTTAAGACAAACTTCTCTAGTTCTGACAAGTTTATGGAAAAATATTAACATAAATATCAACACTTATTTGCTTTTCGTCTTTGATGGGGGGCCCTTTTTTGTTTATTTGCTTTGCAGAGGCTTATGATTCTCTAGATCCAAACGGCAACATCACTATAAAATGGGATGTTATGCAATGGACTCCTGATGGATATGTCGTGAGTAGCACTCCCACTCCTATTGTATACCTTTTCATCTTCAAGTTCGATCTAGTAACATTGGCTGATCTTTCCTATTGAATAACACGGCCGGTCCTAGCTATTTCTACGGTGCAAATTATGCAGCACTACTAATTGCAGAATTAGGAACATACATGTTACATATATATAACAAGAATCATATATTAGGCTCCTAATTTTCAGTAAAACTTCATATGCAGGCCGTTGTCACAATGTACAATTATCAACAATTTCGGCACATCGGGGCACCCGGATGGCAACTTGGGTGGACATGGGCAAAGAAGGAGGTTATATGGTCAATGGTTGGGGCTCAGACCACTGAACAGGGTGACTGCTCACATTTCAAAGGCAACATTCCCCACAGCTGCAAGAAAGACCCCGTGGTCATTGTGTAAGAATCTTTAGATACATCTAGGGTAGTAGATCAGTGGTGAATACCGTTCTATTTAGTATGAACATGTGGAGATCTAGAACATCAGAGAGGAAGGAGAGGAGTTGTAGTGGACAGTGGTGCATACCTTCGGGCTTGACGGAGTTGGAGCAGTAGTGGGCGTCGCGGCGTGGAGCAGAGGCGGCGGTGGACTTCACGTCGCTGGCAGGCGTCCCTCTTCGATCGGACTAGGGAGGTCAGTGGGGTGTGGCGATGTTCAACCTCGTTGTGAGCCCTGGCCCCCACCTTCTATATATAGCCTGCGCGACGGGGGCCCACCAGCCTTGTGTGGCTGAGCACCCCCGATCAGGGCGTGGTCAAAGGGTCCGAATTGGCCGTTAGGCCAATTCGATTGAGATCTATTCTAACATTCTCCCCCTTGATCTCAACTTATCATTTAACTTTAAACTTTGTCTTCCATTCCTTTCACTTTTATTTGTTCCATCACAAATCAGTGTATAGAGCATGCCTCATCGTCACGGTCAGTCGCCGATGGATTTAACAGCTACAATACACATCTCTGATCTGAAACAGATTCTTTAACTTTGGGCCCTTTATTGTCCGGAAATCATAAGCTATACCATAAACCCATGTCGACTGTGTGTTCTCTGAACACACTGGGTGGTAAGCCTTTAGTAAGCGGATCCACAAGTACTTTCTTGTTACTTATATGTTCAATACCTTTTAGTATGATTCCGGACTTTCTCCTTTACAACGTATAACTTTAATGTCAATGTGTTTGGCAGCACACTTGACCCGTTGTCTTAGGAGCAAACTACTAAATGGTTATTACTGTTGACAACCATTATCAATTACGGGTACAAGTTCCTTGACCATTTTGCCTGTCCCTCAGCCTTATATCATGCTATATTATAACTTTACATCACTGATGATACTAGAACTGTTTCTTTTGGAGCTTTTCCATAATAAAACTCCAACTGCGAGTGTTAGCTACGTTGTGGGTTTCACTAAACATCTCGCCAAAATATAACATTTGTACCCACAACTACTTGAGAGTACCTGTTCTTTCCTTTTAGCATGAGGCTGACATTTTTAACTCCATTCCAGTGATCTATATCTGGACTGGACTTTTGCCAAAACAACCCGGATACGTAAACTGTGTCAGGGCAAGGTCTTATCTTTGTACTCATTAAGCTTCCAACAGCTGAAGCATATAGGAAGTCCATCTATAACAATCTTACATTGCTTTTGGAACATTAAAGTTCTCAAAACTATTACCCTGACCATGAGAACAGGCGTAGGTTTACCCGCATAGGTACTTTATTTCTTTAGAAACTTTTCTTAGCATGCCTATGCGATAGTCATAATACCTCTTTTCTTCTATCTCGGTGAATTTCAATTCTTTTAACGAGATACATTTCACCGAGAATTTTCTTATTCAACCTTGAGGACAAGAACTTCTTCTCATGCAGTAGATTGACATCACTACTAACAATTAGGGTGCCATCCACATAGGATTAGGAAATGAATTTCTCCTTCTATAACTTTGTACAAACGCAATTGTCCTCTCGTTCTCTTTAACTAAAAATTTATAATTGACAATTCAACTTTAAATGCCACTGTCTAGAGATTTGCTCTAGTCCATAAGAGATTTCTATAGGTGGCATCCCTTACATTCTTTTCTTTTCATGACAAAACCTCTGGGTTGTGCCACGTAACCATTTTCATACAAATCTCATTGGGAAATGTCATCTTTACTTTCATCTGATGTTAGTCAGATCATGATGTGCCATTAGCACTTATTGTAATCTATTCATTCGCTTTGCGCAAAAAACTTTTGATTCAAGTCGCGCTCCACATCTTTACATATTCCCTTTGGAGTCACATTATGTCTTGTAGACCCATCACAGCTTACTGTTTTGGCTCCTTAGGAATTTATTCTAGATCTCAAAATATTATTGGTATTATCAATTTCATTTCATCTTCCTTCACTTCTTGCCACTTGGACGAGTGAACGTCTCTCATGGCTTCTTCAAATTAGGTGGGATTACCCTCCATTTGAATTTCACTAATATAGACTTTATAGTCATCAGAAATATCTGATTTTCTTATTCTTTGAGACTTTCTGGGGCCTCGGTTACTAGCATTTCTTAACCTTTGTTGCCAAAAGACAATTGATTCTACAAAGTCCTGTGTAACAAGATCCTTGTTTACATTATTCATCCTCCTTGCGGAGTTAGGTCTCTTTATACCATGCTCCCCCAGATTGTCCTATCTTCAAACTTTCTCATTTTGGGTTTAATCTGCTAAAACTCATATGGCACATTTAGCACCGCCTTAATAACTCTGAACGCGTCCAGTATGAATACTGGCTGACTATGCTATCTTTCTATTGGAACTGTCAAAGGTCCATGGATTTAGCTATTTCTTTACTTTTAGGGGTATCGATATTATGACCGTCTTACTCCCCCGACGATCATATTCATCTTTTATAGATCACTTTAGTATGCATCGCATTGTCTGAATTATGGGGAAGTATCTTTCTTAATTGTCTTTCTTAATTGATCTCACATTTCTCCCCCTCGAAATGTGGTACGAACTTTTCTACCACAATTTCGAAAACTATCCAGAACTCTTGTGAATGAGGAAACTTTGATTACTTCCTTCATCCACATGATTACATCGTGCAAATGAAATTATTTCTTAATTCATTGGGATTACTTTTCCCTCATTTCACTTCAAGAACTCAACAGAGTCTTTTATCATTAATACTTTCGCAAGTCACGCTTGCACGTTATTCTTATCTTGAGGTTCGTCTGTAACTTTCTGTTCTCCTTAACTTATACTAGGATAGCATAAGAGCTACCCTAAACTTTTCTCCCTGTATGGAATACACTTAAAGCACATGAGTCATCATAACTTTCTCCCGCCATGTAGGATAAATACTATGTCAAATTTCTCCTGCCATGCAGGATTGGTACTATGCCAAACTTTTCCTGCCATGCAGGATTGATTAACATAAGTACTATGCCAAACTTTACCCCGTCATGCGGGTATCTTTTCAAACTTTTCCTGTCATGCGGGTACTATCATAAACTTTTTCCCACCATGCGAGATAATTTTCTTGAAGGGACATAAATGTCAATATTGACTCATATTCAATCAATAAATTTAGAAATAAATCCAAATACTCTTTGACACACATGCTTAATCCGACGTTGGTCAAATTAAACATGCATGCCACTTATTATATTTCAAATCATGATGATTAAGACTAAAATTATATTACTTATTATTATTATTTTAAAGAGTATATAAAATACATCTCTTAAACTAAGCTCTTATTGTTCTATTTCTTTCTTGGATCAATATCCTAGAATTCTTTTCTTTTGAAGCCATTCTTTAAAAAGATCGCAGTCCCTTATACAATGGCCTTCTTTCTGCAAAAATTTACATTTTTCATCTTCTGAGTCACAAGTACCCAACTCATTTCCTTTTCTCCCTTCAAGAATAAAGGCATAAAGTTCTTTGTTTGAAAAACATTTAATCAATAATCAACAATAATGTTCATTAAACTTTTAAAACTTTAAGTTCTATTCTATATCACCGTTGAGCAGAAAATAGAACAGAATCATCAATCTTATACATCAATTCCACATCACCGTTGGGCAGAAACGGAATTAACATATGAAAACTCAATTATCTTATAACCCTCTTCAAAATTAAATTCTCCCGTTGTTTCAAATTTAATTTTGAAGATCATCATCACTGTTGCAGCGGAAACATGAAAATACATTACATTGTGCTCGCTCTGGAGCATCTATTGTCTCTTATCTATTCTCTGAAATTTGGTCACTATGATGCAAAATTCATCAGAGATTTAAATTTTAAACATAAAACTCATAGAATTATAATATTGTTATCATCAACGTTGGTCAAAAAATAACAATATCATAATTTTCTTTAAACTTAAACTCATAAATAAACTTATAATATTGTTATCATCAACGTTGGTCAGAAAATAACAATATTATAATTTATCTTAACAATAAACGGACTATTCCTCCAATTAAAGTTTTACTGTTGGTTCCAACTTTAACTGGAGGATAAACTTTTCATCATTCAATGAATTGCTATAATTGCTCTTCAAATTAAATCCTCCCGTTGGTTTGGATTTAATGAGAAGGCAATAAAACTTTGACTTTGCAGTGGAAAACGTGAATCAACAATAATTATCTACTTTTCAGAAGCATTCTTTACTTATCTATTCTCTAAACGATGTGCACGTTGGTGCAAAATTGAATAGAGATCAAAACTTTATACAAATTTCATCAAAATATCATTCAAATATGCTTCTGAAAAAGGATAAAACATAATTCAAGACAACCTTATGCATTTTGTCATTTCGGCCCGAAGGCCTGACTCGCAGCGCTGCCAGCAATACGGTCGGCCCGGCCCAGCGCGTGCAGCCACTATTCGAGAAAATAAAACGAAAATTCAAATTTTCTTTCATTCTCGGCCCGAGGCCCAGCAAGCCGGCCATGCGTGGTCCAGTAGCGCCATCGTGCGCTTTCATTTACGTTCGCAGGCCAGCGGCCCATTTATTTCGCGCACACGTGCTTTCCGATCAGCTCCGGCCCAGCGGTGGCCCGCGGCCCAGCTGTGCTACCCACGCCCAGCATGGCAGCCTCTCGCGCGGCCCGCGCCCAGCAGGCCGGCATCGCTCGCGGCGGCTTCCCCGCGCCCAGCCTCGCGCGCACACGGCAGCCAGCGGCAGTAGCGCGCGGCCCAGCAAGCCACGGCAACGGCGCTCGCGCAGCCCTCTCCCGCGCCCAGGCCGTAACCTGGGCCTGGGCCGGAATTCTCTGAACCCGCCTGGGCCATATTCGGCCCGACACGGCGCTCTTCAATCCCAGCCGTTGATCATCATCCAATGGTGGACCGCGCAGATCGGAGAAACAAAAAACACGCCCCCGGCCGCTTCCCCTCAAACCCTAAATCAATTTCTCCTCACCCCGTTTTCTCTTCTGACTGACTATGCCCGAAGATGAGCGACAGCGGCGGCCATGGAAGTCATCGGCGGCGGCGAGGTGGTGGCCCCGCCGAAGCCGCAGCCGCTCCCCCCGGCCTCTTCTTGTTTCTCTTCCCCTTCTCTATTGCCTCAGCCGGACAGCGGTGGCGGCAGTGGGAAGCTGTGGAGTCGCCGGAGCAAGCACCCGACGGCCTCCCCTTTCCCCTCCTGTTTCCTTTCTTTTCCTCGACCTCTCCTTTCTCTTTTAGGGTTCGGACGCCTTGCCGGAGATCCCGCCGGCAGCTCCCCCGGTCTCTTTCTTTTCTATTCCTCCCGCGTCTCTCGCTCCGACATCATCAGCCGCCACCTAAAGACGGTGCCGGCGGACGAGCTCGCGACAGGGGTCATGGCACCGCCGTGTTGCCCTTCGCCGGCGCACGTGTGCGGCCGGAGCCGCGCGTGGCGTCGTCGAATGGCATCGCGGTGGTGCCCTTTACCGCCGAGCCCGATTGGAGAACGCGCGGTGGCGTGACCTCTCGGCGGCTCTGGTTTCTTTCCCGCGCGCCGGCGAGCGGCGGCGCGGTCTCTTTTCCACTCGAGGGTGGTGACAGTGGGGAAGAAGACCCAGGTAGGTCCGTCCCCTTCCATCTTTGTTCATCTACTAGGGTTAGGGTTAGTTTAGGTTTTCTTTTCGATTCTGTTGACCCGATTCAAAATCGGATTCCTTCTTTTCATTTCCCAACTGGATCTATACTCTAGATTAGGCTCTCAATACCATTGTAAGAATCTTTAGATACATCTAGGGTAGTAGATCAGTGGTGAATACCGTTCTATTTAGTATGAACATGTGGAGATCTAGAACATCAGAGAGGAAGGAGAGGAGTTGTAGTGGACAGTGGTGCATACCTTCGGGCTTGACGGAGTTGGAGCAACAGTGGGCGTCACGGCATGGAGCAGAGGCGGCGGTGGACTTCCCGTCGCTGGCAGGCGTCCCTCTTCGATCGGACTAGGGAGGTCAGTGGGGTGTGGCGATGTTCAACCTCGTTGTGAGCCCTGGCCCCCACCTTCTATATATAGCCTGCGCGACGAGGGCCCACCAGCCTTGTGTGGCTGAGCACCCCCGATCAGGGCGTGATTAAAGGGTCCGAATTGGCCGTTGGGCCAATTCGGTTGAGATCTATTCTAACACATTGACCTACTTCCAAGCACACCATACGACATGCAAATCGCCAATTGCTGCAAGGCAGGAGTTATAAGTACATTTAATCAAAACCCAGCAAATGCTGCTTCCTCATTCCAGCTCAGTGTAGTCTTGCCGGGACTACCACTAAGACTGTCAAGGTGCCCAGGAACTTCACTCTTAGGGCTCCTGGTCCCGGTTACACCTGTGGGAGTGCTATTGTTGGCAAGCCTTCTTTTCTTTTCAGCGCGGATGGGCGCAGGGCATTCCGAGCTCTAAGTAAGTTGCCCATCTGATGAACCTTACATTTTGCTTGCTATCAGTTCTCTTGGATAAGGTTTCCGGGAAATCACCATTGTATTATTCAGCATGTTCATATTCCTTAATCATGATTTCAAAATGTAAGGTTACATTACTCGTCAGTATATATAGTTAGAATGCAAGATAGATTTGTTCACCTAGACATGGAGCTCATTTTTATTTATTTCTGTCGAGGATAATAAGCTACTGCTAGGTTTAACAAAATGTCATCTGGTTTCTGCAGTGACATGGAATGTGACCTGCACGTATTCCCAATTTCTTGCTCAGAAAACTCCATCCTGCTGCGTGTCTCTGTCATCGTCTTATAACGACACTGTTATGGACTGCCCAACATGCTCTTGTGGCTGCCAAAATAAAAATGGGAAGAAATGTGTGAAGTGAGTAACACGCTTCATGTTAGCATTCAACTGATCTAGCTATTCTTTCCCTTGCATATATACATTGTAATAAGTTTGGTGCATCTGCCAGTAAGGGTTCGCCTCGCCTACGATCTGAGATCGATGGCCCTGGCAAATGGAGTGGCCAGCCTCTGGTGGAGTGCACTTCTCACATGTGCCCCGTAAGAATCAACTGGCACGTGAAGCAGAACAGCAAGGACTACTGGAGAGTGAAGATCACCATCACAAACCTCAACTTCCGAATGAACTACACGGAGTGGAACCTGGTTGTTCAGCATCCAAACTTCGATAACATCACTCAGCTGTTTGGCCTCAACTACAAACCACTCACTCCGTATGGGGGTGGCATAAGTAAGTAAACTTGCGCCTATTTTATTTCAAACTTTGCATCTCTTTATCTCAAAGAAAGAATGGGAAAATGGAGTCTCCCTCTCTCTGAATCTCCGATGTTGTTTTCTGGTCCCATTTCAGATGACACGGCAATGTTCTGGGGGTGTGAAGTCCTACAATGATGTGCTGATGCAAGACGGTAAGCTTGGGACGGTGCAGTCAGAGCTCCTTCTCCGTAAAGACTCCCAGACTTTCATCTTCGAAAAGGGATGGGCCTTCCCACGCCGAGTGTACTTCAATGGTGATAACTGTGTCATGCCAGCTCCTGAAAATTACCCATCGTTGCCAATGCAAGCTTAGTAAAGCTGTAACGAAAGAACCGTTGATCGGGTGATTACGGTTGATTGCCATTTCCACAGAATAAATGTCACGGGCAGCTGGCTTGGAGCTCCACTTTTGCTAACTAAGACCGTTTGTATTTACGCCAAAGGGCTGCTTATGAATTCTTTTTTATGATTATGAATTGCGATGAGTTGAATAAGCGATGCGTTCATCAGGCACCCATTGATACCCCGGATTGGGCCGAAACGCGTGGTCGTTTGCGCTCAGTTGGGAAGCCCGCTCGCTTGTTTCTGGCGAATGGCCCATGTGCCCGTGTGGTCTTTGTCACGTACTCTTTTCCTTTGGCGTGACGTGAAATGCGAGTTAGCTCCTCTGAAAGATGAGAGAGGCAACAACCACTGATTAGCAAACTTGTTGGTTTGGTAAAGTTAATACTACTAGTGCTAATCTTGGGGGAGACAACTATTTCCAATAGGAAGCTTACGTCTACTATTCTTGAGTGCGAAACGTGCTTCTCTCATGACTCACAGATCAGTACTCCCTCCGTCTCAGAAAAAGTGTCGTTTTAGGTTTTTCAGATATCGTGTTTAACCATTCGCCTTATTCAAAAAATTTTAATAAATATTATTTATTTTGTTATGACTTATTTTATCATTAGAGATACTTCAATAATGATTTATTTATTTTATAATTTGCACAAAATTTTTGAATAAGACGAACGGTCAAACACGATGTCTGAAAAACCTAAAACGACACTTTTTCTGGGACGGAGGGAGTACGAATTTATCGAAGTCCTGAGGTAGCCTCGCGATTCGCGAATAGCATCATGCCGTGCGAATGCACATTATGGTTTGAGAGAATGGCAGCCGGCCGTGTTACCAAAATTGTCCTAGAATCTTTGGAACGCACTGTTGCCAAATTTTTTTTTCTGTCGGTGTTACTTGTGTTATGTCACACTAACAATATGGCGTTAGTGTTACTCTGTTAGCGTTTTCCCACACTGAAGAATTGCTGACTTTATTTCAGTAGTACGACTGTACAAGTTGTTAAACCTTTCAAGTTTTCCTCTGCTTATAAAATACAAATATATCTCCTAATCTCCATAAGAAAACATATCCGTGCGCACTATTTCCTACTTTTGGCTTCTTTTCTCAGAATCTCATATCAACAAATTACCCAAAACTATATACCGACGTGTGCATTCAGATTCAGTCTTCACTCTTCACACACGTGCTTGCGTAAAGCAGTAAAGGTGCCCTTCATTTAGAGAAAAAGAAGAATGTATTGGGTTGGACAAGACTAATTCTATATTGAAAAAAACGATCGTCCACAGAGAATGTATGGAACTCATTCTCTTGTCCCAAATCATTGAGCGTTTATTCCACTGAATTATTTTATATATAGCAAGTACTCTCTCCGTCCAAATTTAAGTGTTTGTTTGCACTTCAAAAAAAATTTCCCGAAATAATTGGTTCCCATAGACTTAACATGGTACAGGAGCGCAACTTTTTAACATGGCAGAGGCGGACAGAGCAGGGCAGCACTAGTATTTTATTTCCTCTACGGACAAGGTGGCCACGGACGAACAGGGCTGGTGGCGTGGAACTCACCCAACCACATATTTGCTGGGCTTCACAGTATGTGCGGTTACTCTGACGGTTTGTGTGACCTGTACAAGACTGCAACAGAGGGGTAGAAAGGTAATTTGCCACCTTCACTAAGTTGCCACGTTTGAACCTAGATGTGCGGTTATTGCCGGATAGAGGGAGCAGTACCGGTGACAAACTTTGGCGTCGTGTTCCTCTCTTACCGGCGGTAACGAAAATCACCGATGTTAATTCGCTCACTCTTTTAGCCATTGAACTATTGTCTCCCTCCCGAACCTTTGCCGTAGGAAATTTGATGCTGGGAATTGCTAAGAGAATTCTATTTTTTTAAGTTCTGTTGGACACTAGCCCTTCAATCATGATCTAATCTTTCCTCGAGAAGTGATTATATAATTATAAACTAATTGCCTCCCTACATTACATAAAGGCCATATGGCCATGCACTCGGTATCTCCTAATACATTCGGCCATGTAGAGTTGTAGCCGTTTAAACAACCAAGCTAACCTGTCCACCGGCAGTCCTTTGCACTCACTGCCATGCAGGGCCCACCCACCGTGCATCAGTTTTCCCAAGTTTTCCCAACTACAAGCTGCATTCGTTTCTCGCTCCTGTTAGGACAGAGGGACATACACAACACATGGAGGAGGGGGGTTGTTAGAGCTGGGCCATAGACTACACACAGCTGGAGATCTTGATGCCGATACCAATTAATTAAATTAAAGAATAAATAAAGTAAAAAAATAATATATCGTTGTTAATGTCTCGCATGGTCGCCACGGGTTGTTGGTACGTCCAGGTTGCAGCACCTACCGTCGCGATGGCGATGGGGTCTACAGCGTTGGTTGATGCACCGGTCTCACTCAGGCTGTCTGCACTCGTCGTACTCTAAATTCATCCTCTAAAAGAAATATTCCGTCCTGGTCATCGAGATTTCATCCTCTATATCAATTTCTCCCGCACCCATCCATACTCTATATCATCCTCTATCCACTGCGGGACCCACCTGTCAGTTTTCTTTAATAATAAAACCGTCGGCCGCCTCCCCTCTCATTCTCTCTCTCTCCCTTCCTCCCTCCCGAGCGCCGCTCCCTCCCCAGCCCTCCCTCCCCGGTGGTCGCGGCGCCCCTCCCCTCCCTCCCCGGCCCTCCCTCCCCGACGCTTCCCCGGCCGGCTCAAGTGCGGGCGGGCGCGCGGCTCCCAACGGCGGGGATCCCGACGGCGGCGCGGGCGGATCCAGATCCGGCCGCGGGCGAGCCGCGCGTGGGCATGCCGACGGCCGCCTCCTCCGGCTCCCGGCGCGAGGCGAGGACGGCGCGGCCCCGGCGCTCCCCGGCGGACGGAGCTCCGGCTCCAGGCGCGAGGCGAGGACGGCGCGGCCCCGGCGCTCCCCGGCGGACGGAGCTCATCCTCCACGCTACTCCTTGCCCCGCCGGCAAGCCACCCCTTCCCACAGCGTCCATCTCCGGCGCCCCTCCCTCCTCCTCCTCCCCGAGCTCGGCTGGAGGAGCTCCCACGACGGCGTCCATGGCGGAGCTCCTCCTCCACGCTGCTCCGTTGCCATGGCTTCTCCTCCCCGCGGCCTTCTCCCCGGCGGCCTTCTCCACGCGGAGGTGGGACCTGGCCGTCCTTTAGCGGAGGCCCTGGATCCCTGGGAATTTGGCGGACGATGCCGAGGATAGAGGATCCGCGAAAACGATAGCGGACGCCGCTGCGGGGCTCTCATCCGCTAAATCGGTCCTCCAGGATCATTTGGCGTGTCCCAGTGCAGTCGGTCTCAGCCTGCAATTTGCGTGGTGCGTCGCTGGTGATTAGTGGAGCACTGGAGCTGCTCGTTTCTCTCTCTCTTGGCATTGGCACCCCCACCGACAGAAAGAGGGAGGAAGGGCTCTGTCGTCCCGCGTTTCTTTATTCCCTGCAGTGTCGGCTCGCATGTGTGCGTTTAGCCTCTCCGCATGGGTCATCGCCCTCTGTCACCTCGTTTCCTAAACTAAATCGTAAAGCTTGCCACTGATTGATCGTTCCGGTTTTGCCCCTGGTGACTGGGACTCGCTGGCTGCAGCTTACTGATCACAACACTTCACATGATGGTGATATGATGGGTTTTTAAAAAAATAATGTCATGCAGACTAGTTTAAACATTCGAATTCATTCTCCATCTCCAGAATCATGAGATATATATGAATTTAGTTTCCGAGTAACCAACGATGACAGCTCTTCTTAGCCTCTTTGCTCCTAAATTTTGCCAGATTTAAAGATTCAGATATTTAAACTAAGGATTTTAACCCTATCAAACGCGTATACTTCGCAAAACTCATGTATCGGTATTGCACACTCCACGAATATGGAATATCGATACTCCGCGCATATACACATCTCATTATATCAAAAAATTTACTCAATTTTCAAAAATATAAAAAAACCACGTACTTCTGAGATGTCACTCATTCCCTTAGCCCTTGTTTAAATCCAATTGCAACTAGTCCAAATGCTTTTGATCTACCGATGACGGTAAAAGCAGAGGATTTTCTATTGACAACAACCTAGCTATTGCAACTCAAGTATTGGCTGTTTGATAGCCTGAATATCAAGCCATAACAATGTTATGCTATATAATATTTACGGTATGTGTGTGTAATTTTGGCTTTTTTTCAAACGATGGTGATAGGTTTTCAAAACTAATGTCATGTAGACTAATTTAAATGCAGTCTTGTGTGATTTCAGTCTTCACACCTGTCCCTGCCCATAGTAGCTGCACAACAGGGCTAGATTTTCAGTTTCCACCACCGTTAATCACCCGTCCTTGTCCCTAAGCGAACATCACCAACAGCTGTGTGTCACCAGGGGCATTCCCGTAAATGCAAGCCGGGGGTTGAGGCGTCACATCTACTCCCTCGCGGCAAGAAACCGTCCCCGATATAACCCCACACCCGCACCGAGGCGCGGAAGGAAGCAGCGCTGCGGAGCAGAGTGAGGGAGTGTCGTGCTGCCGCCGCAGTAAAAACAGGGGAGGGGAGGGGAGGCGAGACGCGGCCGCTGCCTGCCGCACATGCTTTAAGTCCCACTCCCCACCGCCCCAGATCTCCGACCTCCTCCCCACTGCGCCCCATTCCCCCGCGGCCGCAACCGTCGCCGCCGCAGTTCGCAGCAAGATCGGCGGGGAGACGGACAGACGGGCGGGCGGGCGCGGCTCCTGTATCTATCTGTCGGTGGGAGACCGCGTGTGTCGGTTAGGCGGCGGGTGGGAAGGAAGAATGGCGGCGGGCGGCAGATCCGTCGCGTGCTGTGCCGCCGTGCTGCTCGCAGCCGCGCTGCTCCTCTCCGCACCGACTACCACAGGTTCGGCACCTCTCTTCATCCGCCTCTCTATGCCTGTCCTGCTTGTGCTCGATTTCGTGAGCTGGTTAGATCCGCCGCCCGATCGCCGTTGCGTCTGATGCAACGGAGCTCGGAGAGCTGCGATGATGCTTCCGCTGCGGGCGCTTCCGTTGCGCGCTGACAAATGCGGCCCCCGTTTGGTTGGTACTGTCAGTGTCGGTGGCTCCAGTGCAGCGTCGGTGGCTTCTAGTTTTGACCCCACTGCACTCCAATTCAGCTCGATCTTTCGAGCTTGCCTCAACTATGAATCCAATTATAAGTAGGCTTAGCTTCCTGCAACTATACATGGAGCTGCCATCTCAGGCTTATTAACCAGTGCCACTGTCTGCTCAACCTGTCGCGAGCTGCTCCATACCGCTCCTTGGTAGTAGATCTGCTCAGGAAGTGAAGAAGCTGTCCAAGATCTTACTTAATTGTACTTTGCCATTAAGGGATCCAGTTACTTAATTGTAGACCATTAAGGGATCCAGTGCCAAACCCAAAGTGTGTGTGTGGATCTTCGAAAGTGGACCTGGAACGTAACATTGACTTCATATATTGTTTGAATTCATTATCCATCCTTCTATAATTGGGATCTGTGTTTGATGTGGACCCTGTGTTTACTCTCTGCAGAGGCTTATGATTCGCTGGATCCAACCGGCAATATCACTATAAAATGGGATATTATGCAGTGGACTCCTGACGGATACGTCGTAAGTAGAATGCCCACTCCAACAACTGTACCTCTTTCATCTCCAGCCTAGTAGGCTCTGGTCAAATTCTATTGAATAACCCAGTTTGACCTGTACAATATAAGTCATGTAACATGGCCAATGGCTGAACTAGAAACATACATCACAGACAACAAGAACAGCATCCCAAATTTATGTCAGAAGTATGCTATGCATATGTGGTTCCTGATTTCCCATAAAATACCTCCTGCAGGCTGTTGTCACAATGTATAATTTTCAACAATTTCGGCACATCGGCGCACCTGGTTGGCAGCTTGGGTGGACATGGGCAAAGAAGGAGGTTATATGGTCAATGGTTGGGGCTCAGACCACTGAACAGGGTGACTGCTCAAAGTTCAAGGGCAACACCCCCCATTGCTGCAAGAAAGATCCAACAATTGTCGATTTGCTTCCAGGCACTCCATACAACATGCAAATTGCCAATTGCTGCAAGGCAGGAGTTATAAATACCTTTAACCAGGACCCAGCAAATGCTGCTTCCTCCTTCCAGATCAGTGTTGGTCTTGCTGGAACTACCAATAAAACTGTTAAGGTGCCAAAGAACTTCACTCTTAAGACTCCAGGCCCTGGGTACACATGTGGGCGTGCCATTGTTGGCAGGCCGACAAAGTTTTGGAGCGCGGATGGGCGCAGGGCAACCCAAGCTCTAAGTAAGTTGCCCATATACTGAACTTTTACATTTTACTTGCTATCAGTTGCTTATGTATGTTCTGGAGATGAGGTACAGCTAAATCATATTATTCAGTGTGTTCCTATTCCTTGATCATGATTCCAAAATTTCAGGTTACCTTACTTGCCAGGTTAGTAAAAATGAAAACAATCTAACAAGAGGAATTTGTTCACAAAGGAGGAATGCTAATTGATATTTGTTGACAATAAGTTACTACTGGGCTTAATAAAATGCAGTCTCTCTCTCTCTTTTTTTTTTGGTTCTTCTCAAAGTAATATATTCTAATCGCAGATAGTCCTAGGAAGAATTCCATACAAGTTGCAGTTTGTCTAGATTTTATAGCAGAGAGGGTTCTTAACAGAGACATTCTTTATCTGCAGTGACATGGAATGTGACCTGCACATATTCCCAATTTCTTGCTCAGAAAACTCCATCCTGCTGTGTATCTCTCTCATCGTTTTATAATGACACAATCGTGAACTGCCCAACATGCTCATGTGGCTGCCAGAACCCAAGTGGGTCAAACTGTGTGAAGTGAGTTTATCTGCTTTTTACTCTTAATTCATGTCATATTAGGGTTCTATTTTTTATCTGTAAAGTTTCTAATGAATTTTATTGCATTTTGCAGTGAGGATTCACCTAATCTACAAGCTGCAATTGATGGTCCTGGCAAATGGACTGGCCAGCCTCTTGTACAATGCACTTCACACATGTGCCCGATAAGAATCCACTGGCATGTGAAGCTCAACTACAAGGAATACTGGAGAGTGAAAATCACTATCACAAACTTCAACTTCCGCATGAATTACACGCAGTGGAACTTAGTAGCTCAGCATCCAAACTTTGATAATATCACTCAGTTGTTCAGCTTCAACTACAAACCACTTACTCCATATGGGGGTGGCATAAGTAAGTAAACTTGTCTTCCTTGTAGAAATGAATAAAAATAAACCAACCTACCTCCCTACCTCTTCTGATGTAGTTTGTCTGTCCCATTTCAGATGATACGGCAATGTTCTGGGGTGTAAAATTCTACAATGATTTGCTGATGCAAGCCGGCAAACTTGGAAATGTGCAATCAGAACTGCTTCTCCGCAAGGACTCCCGGACTTTCACCTTCGAAAAGGGATGGGCCTTCCCACGCCGGGTGTACTTCAATGGTGATAATTGTGTCATGCCATCTCCTGAAAATTATCCATGGCTGCCGAATGCAAGCCCTCTAACAAAACAACCATTGACACTCCCACTCTTGGTATTCTGGGTTGCCTTGGCTGCTCTGTTGGCTTATGCATGATGAGTGGGATCAAGAGGTTTAGCAAGCTTCAAGTTGATGTCGGATTCCATGAGGTGCACTGCAACAGGTCATTTGTTCATTCAAATCCATGGTTGCACAGAAGAGATGAGGCGATGCCAAGAAAAAGTTGATATGTGTGTGTGTGTTTTTGTAAGTTAAGGGGCCAAAATGTATTTCTTGTTTGGTATATAGCAGCCCTACAGCACTTTGGTGAACTTAGTTACTGCAAATTAGGTAATTACAGTTGCACCTTTTGTATTTTATAGCAAACCCAGAATTTTTCATTGGATTATATGACTGCTCCTCTTGTAGTAAATGCAAGGCTTCCCTGATAAGTTTTAAACATTGGTCGAATAGGAGAGACAATGGTGATTGAGATAACTGAGTTCTGGCGTCTTGATACATTTTGCTGTCTTGACCTAAATTGCTAAGCTACAAGCGTTCACTGTTCACTGAACCAAAATTACATTACTCAAGAACATAGAACAAGAATGAGTGCAGCACTCGTTTATGTGTAACTGGAAACCACAAACCGCAATAAGAACATAATAATCAGGTTACTGAGAAACAAACGCTGCCTTGCAGCATCAATTAAGATTATAAATCTGTCATTAACCTTGGAATAAGAATACGACATTAATCCTAGCTGGCTCGAGAACTCTAGGAGCCTAATTGGTCGCGTGTTGTCACATAATACTCCCTCTGATCCATTTTATCTGGCGTAAGTTAAAATGACACGGTCTTCTAGATTATACTTGGACCATTCATTTGCTTTATATTATATTATTTATGCTTATAAACTTATAATCATTGGATAGTATAGTTCCTTATGAATCGAGTTATATAAAGTTTGTATTATAATAGTTAAAAATTATTAGCCTAATTATTAGTCAAAGTTTTTAAAGTTTGAATCTTGATATGCCCGTGCACCGAATAAAATGGACCGGAGTCCGGAGGGAGTAATAGCTTACGGAGCAGCTCTGAGCCTTTGAGAAGGGCAAAGGGATGTTTTCCTGATTGTTGTGGGCTACTGCCTCGTTGGAAAATGTCCGGATGGGTGCTACGTTTAATTTGATTCTTTTTTATAAAGCACACAGCATATATCCTTCAATGTTTTTACATTTGATACTAAAGCTGTAGTCTGGAGGTAAGTACAGAACGGCAGACTCAATAATTGATCAAACCAAAGCAACTAGCTCCATTTAAACTAAAAACAGAACCATAACAACGAATGCTATATTACTGCAACTACATCATAAAAACAACAAACGAATTCATGGAAGCAACTTACCTTCGATTGGATGCAGGAACAAATGGTTCCTAACCATCCACCACGAAGAAAAAACCCAGGCCTTCATGGTGTTGCTGCTCTGAAGCCTCGGAGCTCAGAACAGGGCATATGCCACCCATGGCCTGGTATATATATCCATAAGAAACCATAGATGTAGTGCAGTCTAAGGATGGGCTGATGGTTCGCCCGTAGCTTTTGGTTTGTTGGCTGGTTAGTTCAAAGCAAACCCCAGCTTGAAGCTCATTACCCTCAATCCTCACCTTCCACATGTTGGCTTTTGCTACTCCTTTAAGCAATGCCATCCATCCAAGTGCACCCTTCCAGGTTACTCAAGATAGATGAGAAACTTCACCAGATCTTAACAGGCAATGGTGAAATACTGGCAATGAAAGAACAGAATGATCAAAAGAGGGACCGGCTAACCTTCTGAAATCTACAGCCCAACCATCTGCACCTTATTCGAGATTTAGACAGTTTATTAAGTAAGGCAATAAAATGGAAGAAATAATTGTGCAGATGTGATAACTGTTGATATTTAACAAGCAGTAGATAAATAAAGCTTCCAATAAATCTCCGGCAATTTGGCTTCATACCTTTTGAATAATGCAAAATAACAGATAACACGAAATTCAGTTGAGATAAAAGTAGAATATTGAATGCCAATCCATGACATTCAAAAGCATCAAAGGTGGAATGGAACACATTTACACATGCAAGCATTACCGGTTGGTTCCAAGAGTAATAAATCCATCAATTGATTGTCATTTCGACAAAATAGTGCCATCAATCAGGCAAATGCTTGCCTTTAAAGTGTATAAGAATCGAACATCATAGTATATTTTGGTTCTGGATAGGAGTACATATATCCGTCCATGCACCATGGGTTGATCCCTCTACAAAGGATCATCTGCCCAAGCTCGGCACATCAACTTTCACTTCCTTCGCGCATACAATATGGCAACAATAGCTGATATCCCAATTACAGCTGCTGGGATTGCCCAGTACTGCACGACTTTGTCCATAACCTTGCTGGCAAATCCCGTGTCCCGTTCCTTCCTAAAAACCTCCATCTCAGGAATCTCAGGAGTTGGGTCCAACTCTCCAATGAAGTAGTCCTGCATTAGCTCCTTGGCACTCTTGCTGTGCCCTGCATCATCAAATTCTTCTGTAGCATCCTTACCTTCAGACAGAATGACACCGAGTCATACAAACCATAAAGAAACTAATAATACCACATGGATAATAAGAGTAGGAAAAGTGAATCAGAGCAGCAGTACCGGTTGCTTCGAGCAGAACATCGGCACCCCCAGGATGGTCTTCCAAATACTTGGTCACGTCATAAATCTGCATCGCATTGACCAGCAGATAATGAGTTTATGCAGCGACAAGATGTCTCAATTCTACTTGACCTGAAGCTTCAATTGATGCAACTGTGCTGGCAATTAGTGAGGAACCCGAGGAAATTCTGAGACAGCACAATTAATCTACTAGCTAGTTTAGCTCGCCCTCCCAATCTCCGCAACCTCACAACCAGAGTGCCGCTAGTATTGACAAGAGTACGTGCACAACAAGCCGCACACGATAGCAAAGGCCTCCCAGGCATTCCATCGAACAAGTTGCGAGAGAAATCGCATCGGAACTCGAACAGTATGCCTTCACTCTCCCCTCCCCACGCGTTTACATCTCTACCTACCACTTCATACCTACATACCTATCTACAGCAAGGGCGGGTGAGGGGGCGATACAGCAGCGCTACCTTGCCGTCGACGACGACCCAGCAGTCCTCGGGCGTGTTGTGGAGGGCAGCCTCCTCCATGCTGTACAGCTTCGTCAGCGTCGGCATCTCCGTCCCCTCGCGGCTCCCCTCTGTATGAACCTACTAATCGAATCGGCGAAGGCAAGGAGGCAGCGAGTAGATTATATGAGGGGTCAACGACCGCCGCGGCTTGCCGGGGAAGAAGAGAACGGTAGCAGGCTACACGGCTTAGGACTTGGGATCCTCGCCTGTGCTGCTGCTATCTTGCGGCGGGAAGAACACAAGTTGGAGCTTGGAGGCGCGGGGTGGGGGAGGGGTACAGGGCTACAGGCTACAGGCTGCTTGCCGTCTGCTTTGGTGGTCATTCATCATCTTAGGCCGCTAGGGTTATTTTTGCCCTCACGGCCCATGGGCTGATCAGAAATCGTCTGTATACCGTGTTGAAGCCCAGTCCATCTAGCTAGCACTGATCAGTAAATAGACAATGATTCCACACACACACAAAAAAAAGTTAATAGACAATGATGGTCATGGCTAAAATTAGTAGCAACATGCTCTCTCCCTCACATACGAGTATATACACGCTACGATTGTGGACGTCTATATTACTCTACCAAGAAATCCCGAGATTAAAAAATGGACGATAGACGTCTCATTATTTATGAGCATAGACACACTTACCTCTTAAAGAACTAGATACTTACCTCTAAAAGAAGTAGCTATGTTAGTGGCAGGCTGGGCAACTCGATTTCATGTTTCCTGCTATTCTCTAAAAAAATCAATGGTGGATCAACTCTGCCTCAAAAGAAATGTGGAGCATCTTTTTCCTTAAAAGTAGAAGAGACTTTCCTCCATGTGTGCTGGTTGCTCTAGAAATGGATGCTTGGGATGGAGTGAGTTTACTCCCTCCGTCCCCCAATAGAGTGTCATTTTTAACTCTTTTAGGATGAAGTGAGTACAACTAAAGTAGTCCTAGATACACCCTTAGTATATAGACTCATATCCTTAGACTTGAGTATATAGACCCATGTCCTCTTTCACACACATGCTCTTTCATCTGTCTTTGAATATTTTTGTGACCATGAACATGAATGGAGGGGTAGTTCCTATCTTTGACCATAAATCTACATTATTCCCAGCTTACTAACATAACATAGATGCATATCTTCACACACACTTATCCTCTAGTATAGACATACACAACACACTTATCTGCCAGGAGCCGCATGGCCTAATAAGCAGCACACCAGGGGATGAGATCGATGCATGGCAATGCTCCTGTCTAGGAGACATTGATCAAAACAGGCCTTGTATCTTTTTGATAGAGCTGAGCAAATTGAGTCTGGCCCAGCCTACGGGCCTGGCCTAAGACCGCTGGGTTTTAGCCCACCAACAAATCTTAGTGGACATGTCCTAGACAAAGCGACCCACCTAGGCTCGGGCCCGGCTTGAAAAAAATAGGCCCAACTCGATGGTCATGGATGAGATTATTTTGGTCCGAAATAGCTGGGCTTTTTTCAGTCCGGTCTCAAGATGGCAACGGGTACGTACCCGATGGGTAGTGCTCACCCGTACCCGTACCCGCACCCGCAAAATTTTACCCGTCGGGTTACCCGTACCCGCATGCGGGTAAAAGAATAGTTCCATACCCGTACCCGTCGGGTAATTCTCACCCGACGGGTAACCCGTACCCGATAGCATACCCGAAAATTACCTAAAAATATCAAATAGTCACATGCAAAAATAAATCATTCTAAGTTTCCAACAAGTTACAAACATGCTAACAAATATTATTAGCATCATTACAACAAAGACAATCTACTAGAAATATAGTGGATGTCTCAATGGACCAAATTCATGACTTATATGCGCTAAAATAACTGAGGTTGGCTAGTTATTTTTGCGGGTATGTCTTACCCGCGGGTATGCGGGTATGGGTAGTATACACCCGCACCCGTACCCGCATACCCGATGGGTATAGGATTTTGCCCAATAGCATACCCGCGGGTAGAAAATTCATTCCATACCCGCCTCTTTATCGGGTAATACCCGTCGGGTACTCGGGTTTCGGGTACCCGTTGCCATCTCTAGTCCGGTCTGAACTAGGCCTGGCCCACAAAATGCTCATGTCCACTCTTTAACATCTACACGGGCTAGACAATGGGCATACCATGAAATTAACAAAAGTCATACAAGCGACGGCTATATCACCTGCTATTTAAAAGGAATTTGCTATAAAATACATGGTGCCAAACATAGCGTTCGCCCCATGTATGATATTGCCTTCTCAAAAAAAATCACCCTACGTTCAAATTATAAAAAAATTAGATTTTCTAGATACATTATTTTTACGGAAGGCCTAGCGCCCGGACGCCCTGCCGCAGGAGGCATCTAGACGCTGCTCCCCATTCCAACACATCGCGCTCGCCGCACCCGCGTAACAGGGCTGTGACGCACCCCGCCTCATCCTGCCTACGGATGCGCGTCGCGGAGGCGTCTGCCGGCCTCGGGCGCCCGCATGGTGACCTACAACAGCGCCCCAACAGCAGTAGCAGGTGACTGCGGCATGTCGATGTCCCCCAACCATCGAAGCCATTGCAACATGCGCTCCCCAGATCTACTTTTGAAACATCCAGTTGAAAACACTTGCAACATACAACTGAAAACAGATGAAACACTCGAAACATACGCTTGAAACATGCATGTATAGCTATAGCAACATATGCAACATCTGAATCTACTTTTGCAACATCCAGATGAACCACTTGCAACATACGTATGAAAACACCTGAAACATTTGAAATATGCGCTTGAAACATGCATGTTATGCAACATCTAGATATACTTCTGCAATATTCAGATGAAACACTTGAAACATACGTATGAAAACAACTGAAACACTTGAAACATAATTAAGCATGCAACAATGTATATTGTTGTTGCAACATATGCAACATCTCAGGATTCACTTTTGCAATATCCAGATAAAACATTTGAAACATGAGTAAAAAATACTTAAAACACAATGTCGCCGCCCTAATGGGGAACTGTGGTAGCTAGCAAGCTCACTGTCCTCCCCTAGCCTCCGCCGCCCCCAAAGCCCCCTCCTCCTCCTTGATCTCGTACTAGGCAGAGTACCGCGCGACCACCACGAGCCTCGCCGGCGACGCCCGCGCCTACGGCCTGGTCGGGAACCGCACCGAAGAGGAGGGGCCCGGGGTGTGGAAGGTGGCGCTAGGTCGGAAAGACACACAGGATACTGCCGGCGCGAATGGAGTGGAGGGGATGACTCTCGGTGGGGAGTGGGAGTGATTTTTTTTGAGAGAGAGCAGGCGTTGTTAGGCCGGTAGCACGTAGGCTCAGAAAAGCACGGCGTCCGAACAGACGGATGCCTTGAGGATAGCATTACTTTTATTTTTATTCTGTATGTAGACATAATGTATATGTAAGTGCATCATGAAAGCTGTGTATCTAGAAAATTAAAATATCTTATAATTTATAATGTAGTAAGTATTAATTTCAGAGCAGTTTGTAGGCAATAATCTACATACTCGTATGCGCAAAAAAGAAAACCATAGTCGAAATTGAAGGAAATAAAGAAGGCGTGTCAGCCAATGCCAAACAAGAAGCCACAACCAGAATTTTTTACATTTTCTAGTGATATGGACTTCTCCTAATGTTTTATCATTCAAAATTTAGTATAAACTTTCCCTACTAAATGTCTTCTAGTGATGATTCTATATGCTATGGCTAGTGGTAATGTTTCGTTACTACTTAAAAACACTAGAAGAATTCCACCTTTTCAGTAGGGAGCACTGCCAGTACCGCGTGCACTGCTATGAAAGGTCTTATTGGTGCGGGTAAAAACATTTTATCTATGCCGGCTCAAATATCTATATAAGTTTTTTCAACCGAATTGTGAAAACTTTGTGACTTTTGAAAACACGCTGAAATTTCAAGCTGTAAATACAAATACAAGAAAGTATTATGATCTATGAGTCACGGAGGTAGTATCGGCCATTCTCATGATTCGGCGTTATAGCAGTCAGCACGTATGAGCTGATACGAATAACTTTTTTCCCCGGTGGGTCAGTGGCTCAGTGTGCCCTTGCCAAGTGCCAAGTGGGACTGGGACTGGGACAGTGGGGCGTGTCCAGTGGGCACTAGCCACTGGCGCGCAGCGCCTCCTCGGAGCCAATTCCGATACAGCCTCCTGCCACGACGCCACGTTTCGATCTCGCGGTGGCGCCGAGCACGGTGCGGCCGTGAGGGAACGGGAAGCACGGCAAGGACGCCCGGCGCGCGCCGCGAGCGAGGCACACCCTCGCTGTCGCGCGCGCGCGCTGCAGTGGCCAGTGGCCAGCAGGGACGGCGTGGACGGACGACGGACCGATTGGAGATGAAGAGCCTGTAAGACTACCCGCAGATACTCTAAAACGATACTCTAAAGCTTTAGAGTATGAATATAGAGTAAAAACTGCTGCACTAGATACTTAAAATGATATTCTATCTTTTCTCTCACTCTATATTTAGAGTAGTACAGTACTTACTCTATACTCTATAGTAGCGAGCCCCACTAGCTAAACAAAGAGAAAAAATACTATAACTCACAAACCAAAGATCCAAATTAAATTTCGATTGCACCATTAAATTTGTCTCAATAAATCCTTCAAAACTAGATCACACATAGATATATTTAGATAAAGTGATAAGTGGATCCCACAGTGGATAGAGTGGATAGAGGATGATATAGAGGATGAATGAGTGCGAGAAAATTGAGTATAGAGGAGAGAATCTTGTTGACTAGGATGTATAGAGGATGAATATAGAGGTCCATGAATGCGGGTAGTCTAAAGCATGGCGCTCCTGCAGCGATGGACGCTCGATTGATGGATGGACACGTACTGGCGGACGCCGACGCGGCCGTGCTCTGTGCCTCTGTCTCATCGGGCTAAACGGCCGAAATTGGGCACGCGACGCCGGCCGCTCCCGCGCACCCGGTCCGGCATGTCTCTCCGATCGACTCTCCATCCCTACCGGGACCGGCGAAACACAAACTTGAAATCATTCAGGCCCGGCCGTCGCCTTTTTTTTTTCTGGTCTCGTCTACTCTACGCGCACAAATATGGCTTGCTCTTGGGCCTCGTTTAGATCACCAAATCGGTGAGTGCAAAATCACTGTTGGGAACTGTAGCGATTTTGTTTTTATTTGGTAATAATTGTCCAAACATTGATTAATTAGGCTCAAAATATTTGTCTCGCAAAGTACAACAAAATTGTGCAATTAGTTTTTGATTTCATCTACATTTAGTACTCCATGTATGTACCGGCATTTTGATGTAATGGAAATCTTGTTTTTGCATAGTGAAATTTGAGAGTGAATTTGATGATCTAAACAAGCCCTTGATCTTTTCTTTGTTCCTGACTTTTCTCAGTGGTGTGTGGTCTCGCTTTCTGCATGCAGGGCTCTAGGGGCTTGTTTAGATGCCATCCAAATTCCAAATTTTTTCACTCTCTCTCCGTCACATCAATTTTTAACCGCTTGCATGGAGTATTAAATGTAGGTAAAAAAAATTAATTACACAGTTTAGTTGGAAATCACGAGATGAATCTTTTGAGTCTAGTTGGTCCACGATTGGATAATATTTGTCAAATAAGACGAAAATGGTACTATTCATCGGGTTCATTTTTTTCCATCTAAACAAGCCCAAGGGTCTAGCCTCTAGTGCCGTGGCCTATACGTACATTTTGTCCAGCGTCATTACTAGACTAGACGTACAAGCAAGTACGAACTCTCACGTACGTTCACTTCAAATCTTCAACTGTTTCACTTTATTACTCCGTACGCGGATCCATCCGCTGATCCTGATCACTTGCACACTTGCACGGCTGCACGTAGACGTACAGCCGGAATAGCAATGCACTAGGCTCAAAAAATGAGGCGTAAATACAGTACTTTATAGAGTATGGCCTATTTAGATCCCAAATATTTCCCCAAATTTCACTATGTAAAAAGAAGATTCCCCATCACATCGAAATGTCGGCACATGCATGGAGTACTAAATGTAGATGAAATCAAAAACTAATTGCACAGTTTTGTTGTACTTTGCGAGACGAACATTTTAAGCCTAATTAGTCAATGTTTGGACAATTTGTACCAAATTAAAACAAAATACTACAGTACCAATCACTGTAGCTACGGTGTTTTAGCCGCCCCAAATCGGGGAACTAAACACGGCCTATATTCCCAGAAGGGAACTCATATATGTGAATGCACTGAATTTAACCAGGTATAGTGCTATTTAGGTTTCCAAAGAACTCATAGAACTGAAGCACACCACTCGCTTTACATATACATATACTCCTTTTGAGGGCTATCGCCTACTGTAGAGAATTGTCACCCAAACCAACAATATATTCTTGCATATATGTCGACGACGTGACAGTGCAAACTAGTAGTATCTCATATCGCATGCCACAAAGAAAAAGTATATGTTTATGCTAAATGGATAGGTTTCACAAAAGGAAAAAAAGGCATAAAAGGTACACAGAGATAAAGGGACATATCGTGAGAGATCGATCGATTTATGCTCACAGCTATATGTGGCTACTTTGGTCTAAATAAATATAGCTCAATGCATGTGCAAATCCTAATATTCCCTTTTTTTCAAACAAAAAAGCCAACAGTTCTTGGAATTGAACATTTTAGAGTATGAAACGGAACTTGCAAATCCTAATATTCTCTATTCGCCTTGGTGGTATGGAAACAGAACACCCAATGCTTCCGAGGTGCAGCGTCATCCACGGAACACCTCCTAGCGACCATCAAGCGGTAGGCGAACCCGTGGATCGAAGTAGACGTGACCTTTCTTGGTTGTTTGGCTACTGGGTAGCAAAGTATGTAACTTTGTTTTCTTGGACGGCCTATGAGTTATTGTCTTTTTCCTGCTTTGCCCGACTAAGGAGGGGGGAAGGCTTTCGCTCCTTGATATAATCACAACCTTCCATCTTATTTACAAATATGTGCAAGTATTTTGCATATTTGAGAAAAAAAAATAACTCTATGAAAACACGAGAACCAATGCATGCCAAATCGAAAACTTGAATCCGTATTGAACCTAACAAGCTAAGACACGCTAGGTTGGCCATACCATCCTAGTATATATTCTCACAGTTTTTAAGTTGTCACTGGACAATCCCATGAAAAGAAGACAAATATGAAACGTTGAATTAACCTCATACATATATATTATCGAGCATAACGACTAGCACATGTAACAACAGTTTGTTTCTGGACTCTCCGGGGTTTATCATAATCCATTACAATCAACCAACGCAATTTATAATTACACTTAGAATTATGATTTAGGGTATGTTTGGATTTTGTCTTCTAAACTTTAAAGCTAAAGCTCAAAATAAGTAGTCTATGTTAGCTAGCTCTAAATTAACTTTAGAGCATATCACATTAGAGCTTTAATTTAGAGCTGAAAAGTGAGCTAAAATACTTTAAAGCTTTTAGAGCTTTAAAAAAAAGAGGAAATCCAAACCCGCCATTAATTATATTCTATCCTTACCGTAACGGTACCCGCCTGACTCCCTTCCATTCCGTGTTCAAAATCAAACCATCCTTTCTCCTCCTCAACCAATTATCAGGCGGTGGTGGGCGCACTGTATAACCAAAAAGCCACAGCAATGTCAGGCTAGGGCCCCAGCTGTTATCATTGACGATTCTACTCGGCTGGCTGTGGCTTGTTGGCGCCTGGGCCAGGCGTGTCCTACTCCTGTAGAGGAGTTGCGCTCACTGTGCGTAGGCAGGCGCCCCTCCCGCCATCCTGACACGGTCACACGGCGAGAGGCCGGGAGGGACGCGAAGGACGCCGGTAACGTGAGAAGGGACGACGACCCGTCGTCGGAGCCGACGGGCCGATAGATGAGATGAGATGACCCCGCGACGCGACGTGCACTGTGCGCATGCAGTGCGCTCGCTCTCGTATGCTACAGCGTAGTAGTTCCACTTCCGCCAGCCGCGTCTAATCCCCGCCTACGTACGGCGCGCGCGCGTGTCAGATCGGCCGGCCGGAGCGACGAAACCAAGGCGGGGAAGGAACACCGCGCTGCCTCGCCCGTGCCGACCGCCCGGTCGGGTCGGTGGGTGACGACGGTGGTGGCGGGGCACCGGTAAACAGAACTTTGCACTACTAGCCACTTGCGCTGGTTTTGGTTTGGTTTCCGGCCGTTCCTTTCTCATTTCTGTTTAGTTTCTCTCTAAAGATCAGTCCCTATCACATATGATCAGAGTATTAAACGTAGATTAAAAAATAGATAATTACACAGAATGCGACTATTTTGCGAGACAATTTTTTAAGCATAAGGAGTCCTTGATTTGACAAGGTGGTGCTACATTAATCTTATGCTAATAATGAATTAATTAGGCTTAATAAATTCGTCTCGTTGATTCCTGAGAATTTCTATAATTTGTTTTATTGTTATTATCCGAACACTCTTATATGACACTCCCATATGACATCAACATGACACCCTAAACTTTAGCTGCTGCGTTTAAACACCAGCATGCTGAGCCGCGCCGCGCTGCCCGAGCCGGGCGCTAATAGAGGGAATCGAAGGCTGCTGCCCTGCGTTGCGTGAGCGCAGGCGCCACCAGCTCTTTCCCTGCTGGGTGTGGGCGGCTTTCAGGCGTTTGGCGCGGCACCACCGCGGGCTCGACACGTCCTGATTCGGGCCCTGTGCGCGGCAGCGACCCGGATCTCCGCCTCGGATTCGCCTCCCCGCCTCGGTCCACCCGACCCTTCCCTCTCGCGCTGTCTCGCCTCTCTCCCCATCTCTCGCCGCGCTCACCATCTCGCCAGTCTCTCGGCGTCGGCTACTCGCCCGCAGCGGAACCGCCGCGTCCATCCGGTCCGGGCCCCTCCTTGAGGCGCGGTCAGGGCAAACGCATACGCTTCGAGAGCCTACTACACGAGGCAGTGATCGACGACGACGCTAGCTAGCTGTGTTGTGTTGTGTGTAGTATAGGAGGAGTAGTACTGTACTTGTACAACTCTCCACTGGTCCACCTCCACGCGAGTAAATGTGGTATCTGTCGTCTGTCGAGCTAACCTATCAGCGCCCTGCGGCCGGTCGAAACCTAGGAGTAGCTAGCTAGGACTAGGAGCCTCCTAGTGACCAGTGGGCGGTATCCTACCCTACCTAGCTAGGGTGAGGAACCGAGGACGCCGCGCGAGGCGAGATCCAATCTGCACCCCACGAAAGAAAAGATTCTTGCCCGCCGGCCTCGCTCGGCTCGTTCCTCTCCCAGCCAGAGCAAGCTAGCAGCATATAGCCCACCACCACATGCCGCAGGGCCCTCCCTCGGTCCCTCCGTCGAGCTAATTGAGTGGGAGCTAGAAAAACCCAGAGGACGAGCAGCGAGCGACTCGGCAGCGAGCTCCGTCCTGTGTGCGGCCGGTGTGTCTGCGCTAGAGGGTGAACGGGATGGATCACCTTCGTCAATAATTGCGGTACGAACACGCAAATCCCATAGCTTATTAAGAACTCGCTGCCGTTACTGCTGGTAGCGAGAGAAATAAGGCAGCAGAAGAATTGCGGAGGGCCGGGATCGTCGATTTGGAGAGGGAAGCCTGCGTGGGCGGTGACTGATCGAGAGATCAGCTGACCACCATGGGGCGCGGGAAGGTGGTGCTGCAGCGGATCGAGAACAAGATCAGCCGGCAGGTGACCTTCGCCAAGCGCCGGAACGGCCTGCTCAAGAAGGCCTACGAGCTCTCCATCCTCTGCGACGCCGAGGTCGCGCTCGTCCTCTTCTCCCACGCCGGCCGCCTCTACCAGTTCTCATCCTCCTCCAAGTAATCAAACAACAACCCTGTATATACATATTCGCTTCAATTTCATCCCCTCTCCTTTTTGTTAGCTAATTCTTCATACGTAATTCGATCTGGATTTTGTTTGTCCGTCCTCATCCTCACGCGTCCTCGCATGAACTCATGAGGTGGCGCTCTTTAATTTGCTGGTTTCCTTTTCTTTCTCTGTTCTATTGGGCAACTGGTACAGTACTCATCTCTTTCAGAAGGTAGCATAGAAAATCTACAAACGGACGGGGGGCCGGGGAAAAGCGAGCAGGAGGTCGACACATGTACGCGTATACCGTGTATGCCTGTCTCTCTCTCTCTCTCTCTCTCTGTGTCACTCAAGGGAAAAACAAAACAAAAGGGTTTCATTTGATGTGCACCTCATCAGTGTACCTGGCCAGGCCTGTGAATGTATCAGTTCATGTTTGTGCACATATGCATACGCTTAGCCTGATTCAACGCAGCTGTTTTAGCACGCAGTTCGACTAGAATGTAAATATGGTCTGTTTGGTCCTTTGGTGAACTGTGCCTTCCTGCAGGCATGTTAGTGGATGGTCTTAACATATGCATGCAATTTTGTGAGTTTTAATTCGGCAAGTACTTCTTTATACAATTCTTTTCAGCATATACTTGTCTTCAGCATATACTTCTCTGCACAGTTAAGTTTGTTATTTGGATATAACATAACATGTTATGTCTAGATAATGGGCAAACATATATAAAACATTTTTTGAACGGTAACATGAATTGGTCTTAACATATGCATGCACTTTTCCCAATACATTAATGCTTATAGCAAGCATCTTTTTTTTTATTATAATCAACAATGAATATTATTTCTTTTATGAGCTGAGTTGTGACACATTTTGTAATTTCTAGTACTACTCTCTTCTGTCTTCTCGCATTATATATGAATAGTACCAAGTATTATCGCATTGTTCCAAAAAAAAAGGTACTATTATTGCAACAATGTAATGTACGTTGAGAAGATCTATGTGCAATTTCTACTCTGTAAAAAAACAAAGAGATCTACACTTAAACCACACCACCTACTTACATATACAACAGCTTCATATTATGGGAAAATTGCTCTAAAACCATATACCAGCTAGCTGTGCATACTTTTAACCGGTCGAGATTAAGGGTATATTTGGATGAGAGAATTAGTTTTGTTTCTTAATTGCTAGAATTGGCAAAATCTATGCCAACTACAAGAGTTGATTTATATAACTTTGGCAGCCATTTTCACCTTTATCATTTTAGTTTTGTCCTAAGTTAAAATTTTCTAACTTTGATCATGTTTATTGGAAAACATCCAACTACAACATCAAGTTAGTTTTGTTCAATCCACCATGAAATATGTCTTTATAATGCACTTATTTCATATTGTAGATGCTAACATATTTTTCTACAAGCTTGTCAAAATTACTGAACATTGACTTTGGTCAACCTAAAATGATTTACATTTTGGAACGGAGATAGTAGTATATATGGCAATATACTGATCCATATCATAATAAATATTTTGGTTGCATTTTATTGTCTTCTGGTACCATATCTTAGGAAAATAATGGTAACCTATTTTTGAACAAAGTGGCAGGAGCTTTGCCTTACAATTAAGAACAAAAGGGGGAGGACAAGACTCTACCCAAGAATCTCCGGTAAACTAGTGTGGTCGCCTATGGTGTGCTACATGAAAAATAAAACCATACTTGGTTTGTTCCCAGAGGCTTCAATTGCCATATTAGTGCTCAGATTTTCTTTTACCTATATTTTTCTTGAAATTAATACTTTCTTTTATAAAATTTTAAAATAATCTCCATATATAGTAGTCTAACCCATACATAGTCCATGCTCCAAATCATATAACTTCACTGGCCTTCTCTAGTCTTATATAATCAACAGTCATCTAGAGGATCCAAAGAACTTTGACTGGATCAAGGCTCTGAGACCTACAATGCCAAGCTTATAAATTCTTCATAGAAATTTATTAATAGATATTTAACTTGCTTGAATGATAAGTTCCAGAAGTGTATGATGAGTGTCGCTGATGCTTAATTCAAATTCCTTTGAATCAATTCTTGGAAGCGCCTAACCTCCAATCAAATGAAGAGGCAAAATAATCAAACTGTTTAACTAGAAAGGCATAATTAACATGTGGTAATGTTTTCCAGCATTGTCTTGCTGGTATGGTTTCTAGTCTCTTCATGAGTTTTTGTTTCTATATGTACACATATATATGAATGCATCACTTATTCAATATTTTATTGCCTTAATATCAGCCTGCTTAAGACTCTAGAGCGGTACCAGAGGTACATCTATGCTTCAGCTGATGCTGCAGTGCCATCTAGCGATGAGATGCAGGTGTGGGGACTATCCATTCTATTTTACTACTATTGCAACATTTATAGGTGATACTACTTTTATATCATGTGTCCCTCTCATAACTACCTGCTTTTACTAACATTTATCAAGTTCTGAAACTATACACCAGGTTGACGATTTCTTCTAACATGACCAATTTTTACCGACAAATAATACCTTTCATAATAAGAAAACTATACGTTTATTATTATTCTTATTATTTATCATTCATTTCTCGTGAAAACACTTTATCATCAACCTGTGCATTTCTATTTCAATATTTCATTTCTGAAGCAATGATTTCCATGAAAATAGATTCATTATAAAACTAAGCACTAGTGAAAATCCTAGCTCTCAACTTATTTTATTTGGTTGTACAAGGGCTATAGTTAGTTTGGTTGCTCCAATCCTTAGGATGCCACAAAGTCAAATGCGCTAGAAAACTGCTGTTGTTTTAATGCATAAGAGTCTTCTTGAAGATCAACCAGTGCACTGATGATCTATCAATTGACAGTCATGAAAATTTCTGTCTATAGTTGCTAAATCTGAGTAGTTTCAGTTTGTTTGGATTTTGGACATCAGGTCTAGAACAATATGCTCACAAAAATAAGGACGAACCATGAGAAACATTGAAACAAATTGCAATACTTGATATAGCAATTGAAGGAAAAAAAATGAGAATGTACTGTATCAGTCATCAAGTGTGGGCCTAGTTCATCAGTTGTATGCTACCCTGTCATGGTGACAGTACTGATCGAGTGTTCCATCTCATCACAAACAAATTATTCAGTAGTTTGGCTAGTTGCAAATCCAATGAAGCATCCAGCACGTGCATGGCCAATAATAACCTGGCTGGATATATCTGCATGAAGTCACACAGGGAGAAATTTATTATTTTAAGAAATTAAATAAAAATTAAACTATGGTAATTAAACTTTACCTGTATCAATTTTCAAAAAACTTTTACAATATAGATGGCCAATGCTGTGCAGCTAGGCCACGTCATAGTAACATGCAATTGTCAGACTTATAGTGCTTGTTTTTATGATCTACTAGTAGTAAGATAAATTTCTACATACAACTATTTTACTGTATGGATTTAACTAAGAACAGTATATGGAACTAGATTAATAACGTCTACATCTTTTAATGATGATATTACAGATGGTACATTTATATACAAGTAAACATCATCATTATAGAATACATGCAATCTATCGGCTAAAACACTGACCATTATTTTCTATTAAAAAAGATTTTATCATCAATAGTGAGCAACAAAAACTATTAGGGCACATTTGGAATGCAGAAATCTCACACGAATCAGTTTATTTTCATTGGAAGAATGCAGGAAACAAGAAAAAAAAATCTTGCAATCCAAAGGGGCCCTTATATTTCTCATGTATATGTTCTCATTATGTTCGCTATCATATAATATAAACATAAAAGGATCATGATAAAAAAATTTGGGCTGAAAGGATTAGTATAAATTAAAGAGAGTAGACATGTTTAAATAATATGCATGTTTTGAATATCACCTCTAGATAGTTTAGCTGTTGACCGTATGGATAGTTTTGGGATTTCTCCATCCAATGTCTGATATCTGAAAATGCAGAATAACTATCAAGAATATGTGAAGCTGAAGGCACGAGTTGAGGTTTTACAACACTCACAAAGGTGTGATATTTCCATATAAGTTCGTTCCTATTTTTCCTCTATGGTTCTACTCCAATACTTGCTTTGTTTTGGAAACTGGTGAACCCACTGCAGGAATCTTCTGGGTGAAGATCTGGCTCCACTTGGCCCTAGTGAACTTGATCAGCTTGAGAGTCAAGTAGACAAGACCTTGAAGCAGATAAGATCAAGAAAGGTAAACTAGCTAATTAAATGGGAAGGGATTCAGGATGAATGATGTCAATGGTATTTTGCGCACAACAGAACTATAGTGAACAAACTTTTATAATGCACGCCTTGGCGCTTTTGTACCTTATATCTGAACCAATCCATGATAGTACAATTGGACTTGCATTGATTATTCATTCAATTAATTACTAGATGAATCTCACTTGAAAAGACAGGATGAGGTGGATAAATGTTGATTTGTGCCACCTTCATTTTTGTTAAAATTTGAAAACGTAGAAATAAAAAAGTTGTGTATACAGTTTAGGAGACATTTAACCTGTATTTAAAACTTAGATAGATTGTCTTAATGTTGATTTGTGCTACTTTCAATTTACGTGAAATTTGGAATGCTCCACCATGTTGCTATCCAAGTAACTCTTCTATGCATGTCTTCATTTGCATTTGGCAGACTCAAGTGTTACTTGATGAACTTTGCGACTTAAAGAGAAAGGTAATATCACCGCAGCAATGCTACTCTGACTCTCTGTTTCCATACTGAAATCCAATATATGCCTGAGCATCCGGCCCTCATTTCTTGCAGGAACAAATGCTGCAAGATGCAAACAGGGTTCTGAAAAGGAAGGTAAGTGACAGTTGAACTGGAAAACTCGTAGCACGCACGGTTGGCACTGGCAGTAGTAGCCCATATAAACAATGGTCCTTCAGCTACCTCTGCATTTGCCACCACAACTTTGAAGCTGAGCGCCTCAACCGAGGATGCCATGTGTATATGCAGTTCATAGCTGCAGCCTCTGCTTGCAACATTCCAACTCTCCTTTGCTTTTTTGCCGGATCGTTTATTGTTGGGCCACTATTTGTTTCAGCTGGACGAATTCAAGGCAGAGGCTGCTTCTCCCCCGCAGCTAGCGTGGCAAGATGGAGGCGGCATGTTGTCCCATGACCCTCCACAGCCAGAACACTTCTTCCAGGCTCTGGAGAGCAACCCATCTCTGCAACCTACGTAATCTCTCTCTCTCTCTCTCTCTCTCTCTCATACACACAGCCACACACACACACACACAAAGTTGTCTCTGTGTCCTGAATCCTGCGCTACTTCCGTTTATGCAGATACCATACGATGGACATGAACCAGGAGCCAGTGCCAGAGCCGGGCGGCTGCTACCCTCCTGCGTGGATGGCTTAGCCAGTGCTTCATTCCATTGCCTTGAGAAGTGCCCTGTCATTCAGAGATCCCTACGAGTTCTGTTGCTGCTTTTGCCTGCCCGTTTGCTGCTTGCAATGCCTACCGAACTGTCCAAATGACCACATGGTCATATATAGGTTATTGTCGTGTTTATTTTATGTTGATCACGTCCTGCTCAGCTGCTTTGGCGCCATGCAAAATGGCTTGGCGATGCACGCTGGAATGGGCTGAACTGCTTATGTTTAGGGCATATAAATCGATTAGCAATAAGCATTGGCATGCCCCTCTGTTTCAAATACAAGTACACCTTACTATTACTAAGTAGTACTAACTAGAGATTCCGCTACATCTCACCAATTATGCTAAAAAAATTAAAAATTCTCATAAAAAATAGAAACATCACTTGGGGATCCAACGTCTTCTCTTCATCCAAAACCTACAAGATTTTGGTTGGTCATTCAGAGGTTGATCTTACCTTCAAATGGTTGTGGAAGAATTACTATCTGTCCAAACACAAGGTCTTCTTCTGGTTGTTGATCAAAGACCAGCTAAGTACTAGGAATCTCTTAAGAAGTAAAAACATGAGCTTGGACTCATTTTTTCGAGAACGCGCTTGACGGGCGTTTCATTAAGAAGAAGATAGAGTTTACAAAACGGCTAGCAGAACATCAATGGCGAGCTGCTGTTGATGAACGACCGCCCCCCGACACCACTACTGACCACACACCACACCCCAGAGCTCGCAAGAGGTTGTAATTTATAGGAAAACGATTTGTGACGAGACTCTATGCAAGGCAATCCTGCTCTGCTCCTTGAGGGCACGTACAACGGGCGTCCTCACCCCGTCTCCAAGACGCTCTTTTTGCAAAACAGTCCCCGGTTCGGCTTGGAGACGCTCGTCCCATCGCCTCGCGAGGCGACGGTGAGGGCTCGTGCTCCCAGGCGAAATCGACGAGCGTAGCACCGTTGTAGGTCTTCGTCTCTTCGACCCGACCTCGCACTCGGATCCCGCACGGGCGCTCGCGTACTCCAGTTTGGGCGCACGCGGGCTTTCTCTGCGCGCCAAATCCAGCGCCTCCGGCAGTGCCCCAGCCATCGTCGCGAGATCCAGTGCAGTCGTCGCGCCACCGCCGCTGCTGCCGAGCCCAACGATCCGGAGGCTGGACGTGGCCTCGCCGGTGCCGGCGGACTTCGACATCGCCAACTCCGTCTTTCCACTCCCGATGGGAGAGGGCAAGTCCATAACCACCGTCGGGCTATGTCAGGCTCTCCACGCCTTCGTTGATAAAAAGGTGAGATGATTACTGCTAATTTTTCTTGACCCAGAATCCATTCACGTATAATAAGATTACCATTTTATTACCAAAGCAAATGTGTTACGGAGATGTGAGTTCTCGATCTCAGCTTGGGGCTTCTTTTTGAAGTGGATGCATGTTGAAAATGCCGATTCAAAAGAACTTGTGTTTGCGTAGATCGCAAATAGTGGGGGACTGGAAAGAAGATGATTCTTTTCACTCGTGGTGTGCTTGAATCCAGCTATTCTGGTGGCCTTATGAACTGCCTTGTCATCCTGTATATGCTGAACCATTTCAGCTTATGTTCTGAACAATTTCAGCTTCCTGAACTGGCTTGCCATCCTGTACTCGTGGTGTCTGTACTTGCTTGAATCCAGCATGTGTTCTGAACAATTTCAGCATAAGTAGACTGTTCGTTATCTGAATTATTTATATTCATCATAAGCAGACTGTTTGCTATCTGAAAATGCACGCTTGTTTCCATCTGTTATTCTTATGCTGTTCAGAATTTTTGTTAAGTTCAGAATTTTTTTCCCTGTGCAGAGGATGACTTGTGATATGTTCTTCCTGATGCTGTTCAGAATTTTTAGGATGAGTTACCTGCATGCTACCTGATACCTGAACGCTTCTCAGTTAAATTTTTGTACTGTCTTGTTTCAGTTAGACTGCAGTTTATGTCTCAGTTAAATATCTGATACCTGAATGCTTCTCAGTCACCTGATACCTGAATGCTTCTTAGTTAAATATCCAAATGCTTCTCAGTTACTGTCTTGTTTGCATCTCAGTTAAATATCTGAATGCTTCTCAATTACCTGATACCTGAATGCTTCTCATTTAAATATCTGAATGCTTTTGTGTGGACATGTGAGAGTTATCTGAATACCTATAGTCATTCCACTGCCATTTTTTTAAACAAACTGCAGCACTAGCTAGTGAGTGTGATTGTGAACTTAAGCATTAGTGAGTGTGAACTGCAACACTAGCTAGTGCGAATCATGTTGCTCTTATTTAACCTTGACACATTTTATATCAAATAGCCACACAATGGTATATAAATATTTATTTATAGTTGATCCTAGCTACATACAGAACATTAAACAGCTTAGAGACTTTATCCTATATGTGAGTTGTATGACCAGTCTTTATACCTGTCTGTATGATAGATACGAGACAGTTAGAGACGGACACCCTTCTGTGGGTTGTACATGCCCTGATGACGATGTCCCTCATGACATTGCGACACGCCCCGGCTATTGAGCCCGCGGGCATTCCACACCAAGACATTGATTGTATTTATTGGGACACTGCGTTGCGACGGTGAGTATTCCGCGCTCAGTGGGACGCCGACGCCGCTTCGGGAACAGCTCATGCATGGCGGCACACTTTGCTAAGGAGAGAGGCTCGGCAAAGGTCTCCTGGAACTTCTTGGCGATGGCGGTATCTGGCGTGACTTGGGCAGATCCCGGAGCTCGACGCTTCCACTTGTTCAACAGGACCTTCTTTGCCCGCTTCTCGGGTTGGGGTGGCTGCCTGCAGTTTTGGCCACCAAATGCACTTGGACTCGTATAAGTTATGACTATGGAGTGCTTTGCAACCTGCTAGTAGAAGAATCCTCACAGCATCTTTTCCTAGACTGTCACTTTGCAAGAATGTGCTGGGATATCATCAACCTTGATGTTTCAGTGGACTGCAATTTCCTAGAGGCCACATCTTTGCTCAACAAACCTTGACGATACCAGCCCTGCTGACATCGCAACAAATCTCGCATCCAGGGAACCAGCGCCGGGCCAGGACCTCTACGATGGAGATGGAGCATAGGAGGCGAGTGAACGTACAGGCTCTTGCTGAGTTCTGTAGTGGACTGTTCAAGGAGCTCCCGGCACCCATACTTCCCAAGCCGGCCTCAAATACACCCCGAGCGACCCTCCCCGTGCAGGCAAACAGATGAAGACGATGGCACAGACACGCTCAAGCTTGCGCCAGGCTGCCAGGCCATCTCCGGTGCCAATTGCTGAGCGCGCCCAACGCAAGCTGATGCGCGAACTCGATTTCATCAACCCGCAGACCACGGTATGCAGGTGATCTTCCAGATTCCAGAGCAAGCTATCAAGTCAGGGTGGGCAATCGGTTTAAACCGATCGTTCGGTTCGGTTTGTTCGGTGTTGAAAAACTTCGGTTTGCGCAAAACAACAACCGATCGGTGGACGTCAAAAACAGAAACCGACGTGTTCGGTTTTTGGTTTAATCGGCTCGGTGTTCGATTTCCCCCGAACTTCAGCATATGTCTCTGCCGCTCATCCGCTCCATCGACTCTTGCTCACGTCTCCCCAACAAGCCAAGAACCAATGAAAATTAATACCTGTGTGGGTGTCGCATGCCACCATCGCAGTTCAAAGTGGGTTGGTACCTGATTTGATGACCAACAGTGCTCGCTGACCATCATCGCTGCGCTTGCAGCTTGCCGCGCTGCTTCCCAGGGAGCTCAACTCGCGCTCGCCCCCTGTGCCTGCGTCGTCCGCCGCGCTGGCCGCCGAGGCTGCCACCCGCAGCTGCGCCGTCCAGCTCGCCACGCGCGGCCACGACGACAAGCTCGCCGCTCGTCCGCACTCCACACTCGCTGCTCACACGCACGGCCGCATCGCACGAGCGGATAGATCGAGATTTGAGACTCGAGAGAACGAAGGACAAAGAGATAAGGATGAAGGAAAAGGAAAGGAGAGAGGGACGGTAAGACAGGGACACGGTCACGGGAGTCTTTCTTTTGGCTGCAGGTTCTGGGAGCTTCACGTGATGGGCCTTCTTGCCGTTCTTGGGCCAGGACTGGTGCCGTGCGATTGCGAGGATACGGCAGGGTGCTCTACAACAGAGTTCGGTTTGATCGGGTGTTCGGTTTTCGTGGCCTGCAAACCGACGCCGAAGCCGAACACCGAAACACTGGAAACATGAAACCGAAACCGAAAAACCGAAAAACCGAAAATTCGGTTCGGTTCGGTTCGGTTATCGGTTATCGGTTAAAATATGCCCAGTCTGACTATCAAGGCCCTCAAGGCAGCAACACGTCTGGGAAACAAGAAGCTGGCTAAGGCCCTAGCGACGATGGTTGAGGAGTCTGATGCCGCGGAGATGGAGGTCCAGTGAGCTGTTGCAGCTCAAAATGTTGTAGCGTCAGTTTGATCAATGTTTGTTAGTTCAGTGCCAGCACCGACCAGTCCTCAATTAGTGGAGTTAGGGACTTTTGTCCCTTGTGAAGTGCGTACTGGGGAAGATGGAAGTATGCCAGATCTAAGCAGTGGTAGAACTTTAGGTTCATTGTCATCTTGCGGTAGGAGGTCAGCGAAGGCTATATTCATGGAGATTAAGGATACTAGCCACTACTGGTACTTGGCAGAAGGGGTAGCTCTCAAACCCCTAATCCCTAATAGTCTTTCGACAAGGCAATGAGTAATTAGCTTTTGTAAACCAAAACCTCTGCAGCATAGGCTGCAGTAGGGAGTGCCACTCGCACATGTAACCAATTGTTGTATGTGTCAAGGACCTCGGGTCCTAGGGTAGCTGGCCCCTGGCTACGGAGTTCGTAGCCACGGTCCGTCTTCTCCGGCGAGGTTTACCCCTCCGCCGTAGGCTTAGGAAGTTGAGAGGGAGAAAGGTTTAGACGACAACAATTCTTGCTTAACTTCAACCAAATGTGCGGTTACAATAATATAGGCCAAAGGCCTCAACCAACCGGAGCCTAGTGCTCTTTGCATGAAGGGAATGGTAAACGGAACAACCAACCGGAGCCTAGTGCTCGTTACATAAAGGAAATGGAAAACAGAAACAAAGGACCAATAATAGTAAACTAATTCTCTTTCTTAATTTCTAGCCACTGATCTGGTCGTGCCCCTCCTGGTGGCTCTCCTCTGCGCGCGTCGTGCATTCGCCGCTGGCCTGGTCGCGGCTCTCCTCCGCGCGCGTCATGCGTGCGCCGCTGAACTGGTCGCGGCTCTCCTCCGTGCGTGCTGCACGCTCTGCTGCTCGGCGCACGTCTCGCGCCCTGTGGCGCCTGGTGTAGGTGCATCCCCACATGACAGTATGCTACCTTCTTATTGTCTATCAAAGCCGGGCAACCAGATCTTTCATAAAAAAAATCATCTTTGCTCAATTACAATCACAGTTCTTCGTGGAGGCAATAATCCTCGTGTGTTGGACAACCTGGACAGCCAGAAACAACCTCATTTTCAAAGGAATAAGATTCGATCTGCAGGATTGTCGAAGATTCCTCTTCAAGGAATTGACACTTCTCTCCTACAAAGTGAAGTCAAGCCTCTCTGAACCACTTCTCTCATGGATACAAACTCTGGGATAGTTAGCTTTCTTTTTCTTATCTTTTTTTGTTTCTTAAGTTTTCCTCTACTTTATTTCGGTAGCTTTAGCTGTTTTGTAACCTCTTTAGAGCATCTCCAAGAGTTCCTAAAGCTTCCCAATTCAGGATATTTAACAAAAATGAAAAAAAATCATCTCCAACCGTTCCCAATCCCACCTCCTAATCTTTCGGTGCTTGGAAAAATAGACCGATCACGTGGATATATCCACGCATATCCATCTACCAATCTAAAGGTGGAAGGAGGGTTCTTGATGCAATATACAAGAGAGAAAGAATATATAAAAGTGGTTAAGATAATTTAGAAATAGTATAGGATTCCTGATGTAAAATTATTTTCTATATTTTAGGAGTAAATTATTGGAAACTGGTTGGAGATGGTCTTACTTATTCCTTTCAATAATTTTTGGCGAATTAGAAAAACTCGAATAAATTTTTGGAAACTCTTGACATGCCTTTAGACTTTTGGACCGGTATTCTGCTTCGGTTTAATAAATCACTGTAGGGGCCCAGGCCCCTCCAGATTCCTTAAAAAAATATCTTTGCATAGTAAAAGTCTCCAAGTACCAGGTTTGTGGTAGATGGTTGGATTTTAGAATCTCATTTTAGAATTCAAACGTTTGGATCTCATTCTCGTTTCCTGTACGAGATGCAAACGAATCTTATTTGATTGGTAGTGCAAAGTTGGTTTGTTGTAGCCCGGCAAAGAAAAGGAAAAAAAAGGTCTATCACTCTATCGAGATGCACATTCAGGTATTGTTGTTGTGCCTTCTTTTTGTCCGAAATTCCTGTGAAAAAGCCAGAGCCACGAAAAGCTTCCCAGAATATCTAAAGTTTCATACCCAAAGCATGTTATAAATAAATTCAATCTGTTGTAGCCAGTCTTATGTATAGTGATTTGAAATGGTAGGACCTGCAATGAAAAAGTATGACGGCCCTAAATGAATTCGAAGAAATATAAGGTGCAGCATAATTTTGCATCATTGTTTGTGTTTCTAATGATTGTTTGCATTATATATAAGCATCCATGATTGTTTAGTGGACAAACATTTCGACATGTACAGTGCTTCGCCACATCCTTTTCATGGCACATGAGCTTCGTAGTTTGTATATAATCCTGCTAGTCGTTCTCAAACTAAACACACGATAAACTACTTTATTTGTTTTCGAACTAAACACACGATAAATTGCTCTACTACCTCCAATAGCGCAGAAGATGCTTTCAGTTATCTCACCAGTAAGGCAGTAAGCTACTTTCATTGTCTGCAATACGTAGGCAATGGTGTAAAAAATACTGTAGCATGTTTTGCTTTTATTTGGCAAATAGTAGGTTTAAAACGTTCGTCTCGCAAAGTACAACCAAGCTGTATAATTAGTTTTTGATTTCATCTATATTTAGTACTCCATGCATGTATCGCAAGTTTGATATGACGGGAAATTTTTTTTTCATAGTAAACACAGCCGTAGCCGAAGAGGATGTACCTTTTTGGCAAGGACAGTGCACGATCGTGAAAGCTGTCAGCCTGTCACTATCGACCTTACAGCGCACCAACGGTGGTTGATATCCAATGGTATCTTTTGTCAAGCTTTTCAGGTGACTGGGCTTTTTAGAGGATGCAATTCTTTTCTCCTCCAGTTAAACTATCTAAAGTTTCACTAAATTTATAAAAAATATTAATATTTATAGCATCAAATAGGTATACTAAATTTTAATCCTTAACGAGTTTGATGACGTTTAGTATGATAAATATTATTTTTATATAAAATTAATTAAATTCAAGATGGCTTGACCTTAGTACTATTCTAGAATTGCATTCGTTGTAGTGTTAGAACAGCAGGATCAACTAGTCATAGATCTAACGGGTACAAACTGTTCTAGTTGAGATAAAATAACCTAGAACATGAACCAGAGAGGAAGCTAGAGAGAGAGGGGGAATGGAAGGGCTCACCATCGGCCTTGGAGGAGGAGGAGGAGTCCGCCATGGAGTCGGTGATGTTGTCGGAGGGCGTCGGTGACAACGGCGTCTGGTGACGCGGTCCAGCGGTGGCGTGACGTCCTGGCGGTGAAGACGGTGGCGGCTTCCCGTCGCTGGTTGCGCACCTTCTTAGATCGGACTAGGGTTATGTTGGTGGGGAACTGTGGCTGCGGTGAACCTCGTACTACGAGCCACTGGCCCCCACCTCTATATATAGCGTAGTGCGACGAGGGCCCACCAACCATGTAGGGTTGGGCGCCCCCGATCAGCACGTGAGGTCAAGGCCCAACTCAATCTCCCCCTTGATCTCATCTTATTACTTAAACTTAACTTACTTTATCTTTTTTTTCATTCCATCACAGATTAGTGCATAGAGCGTGCCTCATCATCACGGTCAGTGCCATTAGATTAACAGCTATAATACATCTCTCTGTTTTGAAACAGATTCTCAACTTCCTTTATTGTCCACGAATCATAGGCTTTCCCGTAAACCCATGCCAACTAAATGTTATCTGAATATGTTGGGCGGTAAGCCTTTTGTAAGCGGATCCACGAACATCTTTTCTGTACTTATGTGCTCAAGACTAATTGTATGATCCCGGACTTTGTCTTTCACAATATAATACTTTATATCAATGTCTTTGGCAGCACCACTTGACTTATTTTTGTGAGCATAACATACAACTGGATTATTGTCGCAGTACAACTTGAGTGGCTTATGTATGTTGTCTACAACTTTCAACCCGACATAAATTTCTTCAGCCAATTCACCTGCCCTGTGGCCTCATAACATGATACAAACTCGGCATACATCGTAGATGATATAGTGACGGTTTGCTTGGAGCTTTTCCACGACATAGCTGCTCCTGCGAGAGTAAATATATACATGACGTGGACTTTCTATCATCTCCCGCAAAATCTGAATCTGAATACCCCTCTATGTGTAGGGAATCAGATCTTCTGTACGTTAGCATGAGGCCTTTTGTGCATTGCAAATAACGCAGAACTTTCTTTACCATTCTCCACTGTTCTATTCCTGGATTACTCTGATATCTACCAAGTAACCCGGTAACAAACGCTAAGTCAGGGCGTGTACACCCTTGAGCATATTGTAAACCTCTAACAGCTGAAGCATATGGAACCACTTTCATTCGATCACTGTATTTCTTTAGAACCTTTTCTAAGTATGCCTTTTGTGATAACCCTAAAACCCATTTATTCTATATCGATGAATCTCTATTTGTCGGTGTCTAGAGAACCGGGGGTCTAGACAGAGAGATGAGTGAATTTGTATCTGCGCATCTAGGCCTGGGTGGTGTGCAAAGCGGACACAAGGGTGTATACTGGTTCGGGCAAGAACGGCCCTACGTCTAGTGGGTTCTACTACTGCTCGTGTTGCCTTGCACCGGAGTGCTCGTAGTAGGGGTTACAAGCTTTCGAGAAAGGGAGCGGATCCCAGGTCTCTTCAGGGGATTTGTGTGTGAGGTGTGTGTTTCGATTGGTCGTTGTGAAATCTTATGTGTCTTCGTGTCTTGTCCTAGATGTGGCCCCTGCCTCCCCTTTTATAGTTTCCATGGGGAGGGCTCGGGTTACATTTGCGGTAAAAAGGTGAAATGGGGAAAAGACGAAAGAGAAAAACAAAAAAGGTGGCATCGGGTGCGGCCGTTGTCGGTGTTCTAGAACGGGGTGGTGTCTAGAGACGGTGACAAGTGAATGAACCTGCACGTCGGAGCCTCCAATGGTGTGCAAGGCGGACACAAGATGTATACTGGTTCGGGCTGAACGTCCCTACTTCCAGTGCTCACTGTTGCTCGTGTTGCTTTGTACCGAAGTGCTTGTAGTAGGGGGATACAAGCTGGTCGAGAGAGGGATGGCTCCTAGGTCTCTGTGTGCGGGTGTGTTCGGGTGCTTGAGTGTGTTCTTAGTACATTGCCATTGTGTGATGTCATCTCGTTGTGCCGCTCTCTTTGGTCGATGGTCCCTCCCTCCCCTTTTATAGTATGCAAAGGGAGGGGTTGGGTTACAGCATTTGGATGTATGAAAAATAGAAAGAGAATGCCCTAAGGTGCTCTATATTCCTAGCTTTCCTCTCAGTTCGTGCATTCACACAGTCATCATCGCGGTGGTAGCAGGCTGTGGCTGTAGATGATGCGGTGAGGCCATACCCTGACACGGTGTCATGATAAAGAAGATTTTGTGGCCCTGAAGCTACGTCGGTGAAAAGGTAAGGGGGGCCTAGACGGCTGTTGCTCCCCGTCTCGTTGAGGTGGACATGGTAGGGTGCGGTGTAGCGTAGCTTCTTCCTGTTACTGCCGTGGGGGTGAGAAAGGTCCGTGGAAGCCTTGACCGGATCATGAATCAGGTGTTACAAGTTCTCAGGCGATCCTGCACGACACGACGAGCTCCGGTTCCTTAACAGGGAAGGGTAGGGGCCCGTGCGTACCCATGACAGTGTGTTACAGTGGGGGTCGAGCGAAGCAGTAGCCGTGCAAAGGGGTCAAGCGCCTTGATGACGTCACAGGGTTCAGGCGCCTGGATGACGTCACGAGGGTCCGGCGAGACGGAGAGCGGTCGAACGAAGCGGAGGAGCGCTGGGGGGCTCGAGCGCTTGTCCTTTGGCTTTGGTTTTGAGCAGAGTGAGGCCTAGGCCGGCTGTGGTGGGCCGTGGACCATAATTTTGTGTTGGTGGGTAGTTTTTGCGGTGAAAATGGGGTACCCTATTTTGCTGGTACCTGACAGCCGTCTTCCTCCTTATCCGGTGGGAGTAGTTTCCCCTGTAGCGCAGAGGTGCAGTGGGCGTTGATCTTTTGGCCTCTCGATCCATTGGTGCAACACGCTGTGGCCATGCTTCGTCCTGTGTGCCTCTGTGCCATCGAGGATGGGCGGTACGGGCATCCGGATTCGCATAGAGAGGAGGGTATAGTTACCATTATCCCCATCGCTGTAGAAGTATGGATGTCATGGTGGTGGAATGACCGGGGTCATGTTGAGTCAGAGTGTGGTTCTCGTGCTCCTGTTCACTGTGCACTATCATGTCCATCCTATCGGCGGGAGTGGGTGCCGTGGTGAGGGCCCCCGTGACTCCCCGCCTTGCTAGAGGGCTCCACGTGTCCCTCGGGCGAGGTTGAAATATGCCAAGGGGGTCGGGCGCTTACGTTGCCGGGGTCGGATGAGGCGGAAATCATTCCCGACAGGGCGCAGGGGTCGGGCGCTTTGATGACGTCATGGGGCTCGAGCCAGGCGGAAGGCGTCCCTAAGCCTCGAGCAATTTAGTAGCTGACACACTATTATCGACCTTGGTTGGGTATGCCTACTATTAATACCCGACAGTAGCCCCTGAGCCTGTGAAGGAGTAGAATACTCCTTCAGAGGCTTGAGAACTAGTGCCTATGGGCAGTTTTGGTTTGTTTGTTTTGAAGGAAGCTGTCCGGTGGGTGCGCGCGTGTTGACATCGTTTTTAGCACGTGTCAAGATGATCAGGAAGGGCTAATCAACAGAGGAGAGATTACCGTGCAGGTTGATAGCCATGGAGAGTAAGTTTGTTTGTGAGTAGTGGCAGCGTATGGATTCAATGTGAAGAGTTGCCGATGAGGTTAAGGGTATTATTGCCGATGCCGATAAAAGAAGGTTTGGAGACTGCTACCGATGAAACAGGGGATGTACCGATGAAGGAGGGTATGAAGACTGCTGCCGATGGAATAGGGAATGTACCGATGGAAGGAACTTGAAGGCTGCTGCCGATGGAACGGGGATTGTGCCGTTGAAAAGGAGGTCGATGAGAATACCATCGTGATTGAGGCGAACTATGGAATAAAGTAGGAGTTAATTTCCTTGTATACGTTTAGTAGAGTCTGAGTTGTATCAAAGTCATGTTTTTCCTTAGATTTGGATTTAGTCGTATTTGGTTACGTTTCTATAGATCAGGATATAAATATAGAGTGAAAGGCAATGTAATAGGGGATCAATCAATACATCAAAAAACAGCTTTTACTCTTATTTACATCTACTTTCGGCGACTTCGTCAATTTGCATATTTTTCCTTTTTACGAGTTCTCATCGATTCGGCGAGTTGCATTGCTCTAAGTGCAATCTTCGACGATCCTCGAGTTCCGCGTGAGTACCTCTTGGCCGTGACTTCCGGGCGTATCGCTGTTGTCAGTACCAAAGTGCTCGTATTTTCATCCTTGTCGATTAACAGGTCAAATCGACTGGCACACTTTGGATATCGACTTCGGGTATTAGCCCTTTGTGTTTGCAGATTTACTTTTGCATCAACACATCTTTTGGCACGCCCGGTGGGACAGATCTAGTCAAGATGCCTAATCATGAGATCGATGCTGGGAATATCATCGTAGTAACAGAAGAAGATCTTAAGGACGATCAGAAGCAGGCTATGGAGAGGGCTATTGAAGAATACAGATAGCTTTGCTTGAAGTCATTCAGCTTGAACAAAAGTGGACAAGTCATCCAGAAGCAGGACTTGCCGTTGCCTCGGCAGGTCACCTTTGATCCTAATCCGGGTAAACTTCAAGAGATGGTTAATTCTGCGGTGAATCATGCTTTAATTAATCACTCCAATGTGTTGTCCAATACTGTTCATAATGCTGTGATTCGAACTTTCAAAGAAGGGCAAGCGTCACCTCGTTACGTTGGGCCTGCTTATCATCAACCAGAAGCAGCATCTGCTGTTGCTCCATCGGCCCCCCAGCCGTTGCGGGAATAGAGATTTCTTCTCCTCCAGTATCAGCAGGTTTATCTAACGTACAGTCTACTCCGGTGCGTTCGGATTCAGCATTATCAGGACGAGTTCAGCTTGGTACAGATCTATCAGCATCAGCTTTATCAAGTCCTGTACCACAGAATAATCAAACTCCTGCTAATTGGTGGGGATATGGTATGCCTCCGGAGCCATCTACTTTCAATCACGGATTATCTCAAGTGTTTGATGCAGCGGGAAAAACTCCTATGCCATCAGCTGGTTTGCCGATAGCTCAAGCGCCTCAATATACTACAACTACTGTACAACCGAGTCTAGGAGGTTTTCAGGCGTCTCTGGGTCAAACATCTAGTTCAAGTCCATCGGCAAATTTGTTACCGATGCAGCAGAAGGCTCCTATTGCCAGTCAACCTGGAGTTCAGGTTATGCCTCAAGTTGGATGTAATTATCCAGCAATGCCAACAAGCTACCAGCCATCGGCAAACTTTGTGCCGATGAATGCTAATATTTGGTCAGGGCAGTTTCCCACTCAACATACAGTTCAGCCAAATCAGCAAGCCACAGGAGTTCATCAAGGTCACATGCATACTGGTTTTCAGAATCAAGCATCGGCAGCTCAGCCGATGAACCCTTTTCAGCAGGTTAATGGACCACAGATAGTAGCAAATGTGCCAATTGCTGGAGATCGTGGGCCACAAAGGTATGCAGAAGGGTATCAACAGATACCTCCAGCAGAGATTCAACCATATCGTCAGCAAGATGTCGATGCTTTTTGGGCCGATAAGATAGCAGAAATTATGAGGGATCAGTTTGGGATCAAGCCCAAAGTTAATACCTATTCTTATCGGACTCCGTATCCTCCGGCATATGATTTAATTCCTCTCCCAAATCGTTACAAGGTGCCAGACTTCACTAAGTTTTCTGGGCAAGACGATACATCAACCATGGAGCATGTTAATCGTTTTATTATTCAATGTGGAGAGGCAGCTTGTAGAGATGAATTGAGAGTTCGTCTGTTCTCATCATCTCTATCTGGATCAGCATTTACATGGTTTATTTCACTACCGCCAAATTCTATTATCACCTGGGCTGATCTGGAAAAGCAATTTCATAAGTATTTCTTTGCTGGAGTTCATGAAAAGAAGCTTACCGATTTGGTAAAGATGAAACAGCGCAATGATGAATCGGTAGAAGTCTTTGTGCAAAGGCTACGAGATGTAAAGAACAAATGTTATAGCCTGGTATTGGATGATCGGTAGCTTGCCGATTTAGCCTTTCAGGGTTTGTTACCACATCTTAAGGACAGATATGCTTCTCAGGAGTTCGAAAGCTTAAGTCATTTAGTGCAAAGGATTTCTGATCAAGACACTAGGGTTTTTGAACCTAAAAGAAATTGGAACAAGAAAGTTTCATTTGTTGAAGAGGCGGAAGATTCTGATTCAGATAATGAACCAGTTATCGGTTTGGCGGAGTGGGTTAAGAATAAGAAGCCAATATCTTGTCCCTTTGGTCACAAAGAGCCAGAAAAGTTTACTTTTGACGTCACCAAAGCCGATAAGATATTTGATCTTTTGCTTCAGGAGGGCCAGATTAAATTGTCACCTAATCATGTGATCCCATCGGCAGAAGAGTTGAAGCATATGCTGTATTGCAAGTGGCATAATGCAACTTCACACAGTACCAATGAGTGTAAAGTATTTAGACAACAATTGCAGTTAGCTATTGAGTCTGGCAGAATAAAATTTGGCAATTCCAAGATTCAAAAGCCGATGAAAATTGATCAACATCCTTTTCCAGCAAATATGTTGGATGCTGAAGGGAAAATTAAGGTGTTGACATCGGAAGCTGCTGAAAAGAATGCATCAGTAGATCCCCAACATCGGATAACTACTGATGATGCAAAAGGCAAGGGGCTATTGACGGAAAGTGGCGGTTCTGGGAGGCCTCCTCGATCTGGCATCGTGATCACTCATCGAAGACAACAAGAAGGCTGGCGTCAGCGAAGGGACCGGTATCGACGACAACAAGAGGAAAGGCGTCAAGAAGAGTGGAATCGGCATAAGGATCATTGGAATTGTCCGTTTTTTATTCATTGTTGGGAGGAAGGTATTAAGTTACCTACTGTTGAAGATTGTCCAGAGTGCAATGGTTATTATGGAGTTAATCATCCTGTAAGAAGGTTTCAATCTGGTAATCAAGGTTTGCTCATTAATGAGCCGATCAGAGGGAGAGCATCAGTACATGATCGGCTGGGGGGCAGGCTCAGTGTGCATGAAAGGCTTGGTAAACGCGTTGCATATTTTCCGAGAAACCAAGAGGAACTTGAAGAGATGGCAAATGCAAGAGTTCCTGATGAAGAAATATTTTACAGGGATCCTAATATACGTCTGTTGACGGTCCTTAAGTATCAATTAAAACTATCAAATAAATAGAGAAAAGGATCCAAATGAAACCAACACCTAGACTTAGGGTTTTATCTGACAGAATTCCACGAGTTTTGCTGTTTATCTATTTCTGCAGGGGGTTATCAGGAAATACGGAAGAAAGGCCCACATGTCGGATTAATGACGGGATATTAACCGAACACGTAATTATCTTACATCTAGAAGAGTCCAGAAGCCACGAGAACGAACGGGAGGCGTAACAGAGCCGGGGACAGGGCGCCCGCCCTAGTCCCTAGGGCGCCCGCCCTGCTGGCTCAGCCAATCAGGCTCCGCCTCGAGGATTATGCTCCACCGACCTAGAGGATCAAGGAAAACCGCACGATCAATGTCGGTTTGATCCAACGGCCCAGATTCATCCGAAAGGGCTATATAAGCAAGGCCCCTGACCCTGGAGGAGAGGCCCTCGCCTCATACTTCAAACCCTAATTCAGGAGGAGAGCCTCTGATCAAGCCCTAGAGCCACCACATCAACTAGATCTCTAGTTAGCATAGCTACATAGGATTAGAACTAGAAGGAGTCAATCTTCGATTGGTTCCCGGATCTGTCAAGAGGATTCTTGGTAATTCCTCTATTGTTCTTCAATTGTTCATCATTGTTCTTCAATATTATGAATATAACTTTGTTCTATTTCAATATATTGGTTATGACTTTGCTCTACTTGATTATATTTGCAATTATATTGTTCTTAGTTTATCATAGTTATATGCTTGGCTTAGTTAGATTGGAATTATATACATGCCTAGGATCGTATAGCGTTTATCCATGTGTACAGTGGGTGAATGATAACTATTGTGTAGACGTGGTGTCTATACCGTATTTATCTGCGATTGCACCCTATATGCCGGATTGTGGGGTAGTTCGCGATAGTGACAGCTTCGTTGATTTTTATATAGTCCCCCTCTCGTGTATAGGGCAGGCAGAGCAACACTATTACAGGGGAGTGATTGCTATGTTCTTAATCTTCCTTGCTAATATTCACTATGCATGGATATAGTCTTTTCTCACCATGATTGCCAAGTATAATTGCACTAACTATGATATGCTAGACTTTATAGTTAATAATAACTTAGGGAATATCTTTGTAGTTCATCCTAATTCCATGCTAATGACTTGCTAGAATATCTGTTGAGGTGCTTATCATTATTATATGTGGCTAGCTGATCAGATTAATTATCTTTGTCACCATTATCACTTTACCTTTACTTAATGTGACATTTATACCTGTATAAAGAGATTGATAAATACTCTCGGTTATACATGCAATGATGTGTACTCAGTTCCATATTCTCATTCCATTATCAACCATGATACTTAGAAATCCCTTCCCAGTGGTAAAAATATAAATAACGATACCTAGAATACTTCCCGGTTAAAATGCTACATCGGTATTAATCTGTGCGCTTGCAGATCCCTTTTATTATTTATCTTGATGAGCAAATGCATATTTCAATACCGCGTCTCTCATGTCATGCTGGGGATGACAACTTGGCTTAAGTGGCATGAGGGATAGGTTTGGCATTTTGGCGCCGTTATCAGAATTAGAAAACTAAGTCTACTTTTGGTAGTGACGTTAAGAATGCCCAACAAGCATTTTTGGCGCCGTTGCCGGGGAAGGTTGATTACTAAGTAGGAATGAATATGGAACTTTGAGTCATCATTTGCATCACTAATCTGATCGAGCTTATCAATTCTCTTATACAGTTTTACCCCTGTATTTTCCATTTTGATTATTTATTGCAGGGTGATGCATGAATAGAAGACATCGTCAACACTTCAGCACAAAGCTTCATCCAAATCCGAAGACCGCCGAAGTTTCATCCAGAATTTGTCGACTGAATTCAAAGCCATGGCGAACAAGTCGATCCGCGAGTTCTCAGCTCCCACTACGGACAACATCCGCACTGGACCTACTGGGGAGATCGACCGCAACTTCGAGCTCAAGCCTGGGCTCATCAACATGGTGCAAGCTAACCAGTTCTGTGGGAAGCCACACGAAGATGCTAGTGCTCATCTTCAACACTTCCTGGAGATCTGCAGCACTTTCACCATGGCTGAAGTCCCCAGAGACGCCATACTACTTCGCCTTTTCCCATTCTCACTGTTGGGGAGAGCGAAGCAGTGGTTCTACGCTACAAAGGAGAAGAACACTACGTGGGCACTCTGCTCCACGAACTTTCTGGCCAAATTCTTTTCCATGGGCAAGACCAATGCTCTCCGTGGGAAGATTATAAGTTTTCAGCAACAACATGATGAATCCGTTCCAGAAGCATGGGAGCGCTTCCAAGACTACATCCTAGAATGTCCCCATCATGGAATGGAAAGCTGGCTACTGATGCAGACATTTTATCATAGGCTCATTAACAGTGCCCGTGAAACCATGGATGCTGCAGCTGGAGGAGCATTCCTATCACTCACCATACCTCAAGCCACAGCTCTTGTGGAGAAGATGGCATCCAACCAAGGTTGGAATGAAGAAAGAACTCAGACACGCAAGAGAGGTGGAGGTATGCACCAGCTCAAGGAGGTAGACATGCTGTCTGCCAAGCTAGACCTACTCATGAAGAAGCTCGATGATCGAGCTGGAGAAAAGAAAGAAGTCATGCACGTCTACGACTCCCACATGACTTGTGAGGAGTGTGGAGGTACTGGACACTCGGGCAATCACTGTCCTGAGTTGCTGGAGGACGTGAACTACATCAACAATAACAACAACTACTACAACCGTCCTCAGCAGAATCAAGGTTGGAATCAACAGAGGCCTAACTACTCAGGTAATTACCAAGGTAACAATTCTTTCAATAATAATAATAATTATCCACCTTTGAGAGAGTTAGTATCCAACCAAGGAAAGCTAATGGATAACCTGTCTAAGAAATTGGCATCTAATGATAAAATACTAGAAAATATAAATAATAGAATGGATAATTTCTCTACTGCCATCAAGAACCAGATTAGCTTTAATAAAATGATTGAATCTCAGTTGAATCAAATAGTTGCTGCTGTTCCTGCTACTAACCCCGGTATACCATCACAACCGGAAGGACTAGAATATGCAAATCTTGTAGACATGTTTGATGCAGGAGATTACTGGAGTAACCCTATCGTGGAAGTAAGTACTGACCGTCTGCCGGTCAAGAGAGGCGATCCAGGACGCCCCGTCATCCTGATCTCCATCGGCATGCGAGACTTCCCAGAAGCACTCTGTGACTTTGGCTCCAGCGTCAACATCATGCCCAGGGTACTCTATGAAAAACTCTTTTCATAACCATTATTAGAAACAACCATGTGTTTGCAGCTTGCAGATAGGACACTGAGTTTCCCGAGAGGAATATTGAAGAACATTTGTGTCCGAGTGGGTTCCTCGTACGCTCCAGTAGACTTCGTAGTGATAGAGACCGGTTCTGATGAGAGGGCTCCCGTCATCCTAGGAAGACCATTCCTGAACACCGAGGGAGCTGTCATCTATGCTAGTGTTGCCAAGATCAGTTTCTACATCAAGGGGAGGAAGGAAACGTTTTCCTTCAAGAACAAGACCGCACAAATCCCAGAGCAACCCCAATATGAACCAAGGAAGAGGACCAACAGGAGGAACAAGAGCAAGAAGCAAGTATGGACCGAGACAGCTAAGATGGTCACTGCCGTGCACAAAGGTCAAGATCGCCAACTCAAGTCACCGTTCTTGCCTAAGAAGGACGACCCAGGTATGCCAAGCATTTATTGCTCCATTAATGGGTCCCACTTCTACAAGACACTTTGCGACACTGGGTCGGGCATCAACATAATGGCCAAGGTCACCTATGAACTTCTGTTCGGAACCATGCCCTTAAACCCAACATATATTCAGCTCCAGATGGCAGATCAGACATTCCGACAGGTCGAAGGTACAGTAACTGACATCCCTGTCAAGATAGACGATCACTTTGTCCATACAGACTTTCAGGTTATTGACATGGGAGAAGATGAATACGATCCACCCATCATCCTTGGAAGACCATTCCTTAGTACTGTCAAAGCAATCATTTACATTGGAACTGGAGAAGTCCACATGCACTTCCCCTCTGAGAAGGTACGTCTTTACTTTACTGACCCTAACTATGTATTTGAAGAATCCAAGCAGGTCAGGACAAGAAGAAGGCGGCGTAACCATAATCAGAAGCAACAGGTCATCAAGGACGGATGGGCAGATTATGAAGGAGAAGTGGTAAGATCTGAAGACATACCACTCAACCAACACTGTCCTGAGGAGACCAAAGCACCGAGACAGGTATGGAAAGAAAAGACAGTTGTACATGAAGAAGAGGTGCTGTCGGAACCACCGACTACGCCATCCACCAAGTCCCAGGACGACTGAACGAATAAGAGTCCCGTTCGGAGGACTTAAAAACACCGAACGCCTTGCCAAGAGGTAACTTGGTAGTTGTCCTATTCCTTTTAATTATTTACTTTATCTTAAATAGTTTGCTTAGTTAATCATATTCATACTATCTTAAAAAGAAAATAAAAATGTTAAAAACCCTAAAGCCCCATGTGAGTATGCGAGTGGCATAAAACCCATAAGTACATTCACTGTGGTGGCATAAAATATATATATATATAATAAATACATAAATATTTTCTTCTGCTTTATAAAAAAAACAACATAAAAAATTCAAGGAGGCTCAGCATGATAAAGGCTAGATATTTATGCTAACACTTAATCAGTTCCACAAAGCTTTGTTGTCTATTTGAGCTTCACAGAATTCAAGGAGACTAGCAGACAGAGGACATTCTAATCGCTGTCAGGGTGCTGCCGACTTTCAAATACACCTCCGCCATCTGCTAGCTACATCAGAAGAGATTATGTCAAGATCCAGCTTGGGGGAGAGCACCTCCATTATCTTGCTAAGTATTTCTATCTTTATCTTTATATTTATACTTCTACCCTATAAAAATAAAAATATACATAACTATGAAAAAAAAACCAAATAAAGATTTTGTGCTTATATATATATACCTATATCTTTTGCTTAGTGTGTTTTAATAAATAAATAAAGTGGCTATGCTAAACTGAATCTAGATAATAATAAAACTCTAGCATGGATATGATGAATAGTTGCTTTGCCTAACTTTCAAATTTGAAGTCCTCTCTCTAAGTTTAGACATAACTGTTATCATTTAAAGCTTGCTCTAAACCTGAACTTGTGGGAAGAGAACTTGATCTAAAGTCTAAGTTGTTAACGGATATGATATGGGAAGGTTGAGCTGCTGTTTATCTATTCCTAGAGATGCTAGAATTCTGGAGAATTTTATCTTTGAAAATCTTAAAATGCTACATGATGAGTTCCTGTATGATGAGAGTTTAAGTTCCTACCACAGCCATACATACATGCTTGCTAGACTTTAAGCCATACCTTTACTTTTTACTGCTTATGAGCATTGAGTGTAGTCAAGCTGTGTAGACCCTTAGGAGCTTGTCATGCAGTTAAAATCAAGATTCACTTGCACGATCACTCATACATGCTGCTTCTACTCCGGAAGTACGCATCCACATATATCCACTCATTCTCATCTCCAGATCCACATAAAATTATTCTACTCCTAATCCGGGAGAGAATAACCAAAAATATTTTCCCATTCTTGTTATCCCCTGTGAAATAAATGCTCAAGCTATTTTGGTTACTACCACTTGCTATATTGTTCTAAGGAGATGAGTGCTCTATACGAGGAAATAAAAAGGGGCAAGTGCCCGGAACCTCGAAAAGAAAAAGATACGAGGAAATAAAAAGGAGCAAGTGCTCGGAACCTCGATGAAAAAAAAATGAGAAGAGAGGTAAAAATGGACAAGTGTCCGACAGTAGAATTAGGGGTACAAGATACCCACCTGAGAGGAAAAAAAAAGAAAATATAGAGCACCTCATTCTCCTCAAGAGCTTTAGAAAGCAAGAAAGGTACGTATCCCCTCAAAAGAGCAAAAGTAGAATTAGACTTTCATCATTGTTATCATCACTACCACCATACACCATTTATTCGCCACACATGCACATCTTGATTTGACTTATTGGCTTGTTTCTCTGGATCCATGGTTTGACTATGCAATAAATGTCTTGTAAGTATGTATACTTTATCTCCCACCGATGAGCTCCAGATATCAAAAGCCTTATTAGAATAGGATGAGAGAGAAGGCAATGTCACTCTGCCTTATACCACAAATACTACATACTTTGCTTTGAGAGAAGGCAGACATCATTACTGCCTTGGTGAGGATCCAGAAATACCACAAAAGAGAGACCTGAGAGAGTCATACAAGGAATCTCTGAGTTTTATTTGAAAATCTGCAAAAAACTCCAAGAGCTATAGCTAATCAAGAATAAGAGACATGGCGCTTGACTAGACTGTTCTATCTTTTAACCGCTCAAGACAAAGGTGACGGTTGCAAGCCCCATGGTGAAAGGTATAATGAGTAAGTTTTAAGTCTTGACAGTTTACTTTAACTCAGAGATGAGACTCTATTTGAAAGCATGTGTACCGTCAAAATTCAAAGGCATTTCAGCAACTACTGAGTCTCTCCTTGCTCAGGGACGAGCAAGAGGTAAGCTTGGGGGAGTTTGTTGACGGTCCTTAAGTATCAATTATAACTATCAAATAAATAGAGAAAAGGATCCAAATGAAACCAACACCTAGACTTAGGGTTTTATCTGACAGAATTCCACGAGTTTTGCTGTTTATCTATTTCTGCAGGGGGTTATCAGGAAATACGGAAGAAAGGCCCACATGTCGGATTAATGACGGGATATTAACCGAACACGTAATTATCTTACATCTAGAAGAGTCCAGAAGCCACGAGAACGAACGGGAGGCGTAACAGAGCCGGGGATAGGGCGCCCGCCCTAGTCCCTAGGGCGTCCGCCCTGCTGGCTCAGCCAATCAGGCTCCGCCTCGAGGATTATGCTCCACCGACCTAGAGGATCAAGAAAAACCGCACGATCAATGTCGGTTTGATCCAACGGCCCAGATTCATCCGAAAGGGCTATATAAGCAAGGCCCCTGACCCTGGAGGAGAGGCCCTCGCCTCATACTTCAAACCCTAATTCAGGAGGAGAGCCTCTGATCAAGCCCTAGAGCCACCACATCAAATAGATCTCTAGTTAGCATAGCTACATAGGATTAGAACTAGAAGGAGTCAATCTTCGATTGGTTCCCGGATCTGTCAAGAGGATTCTTGGTAATTCCTCTATTGTTCTTCAATTGTTCATCATTGTTCTTCAATATTATGAATATGACTTTGTTCTATTTCAATATATTGGTTATGACTTTGCTCTACTTGATTATATTTGCAATTATATTGTTCTTAGTTTATCATAGTTATATGCTTGGCTTAGTTAGATTGGAATTATATACATGCCTAGGATCGTATAGCGTTTATCCATGTGTACAGTGGGTGAATGATAACTATTGTGTAGACGTGGTGTCTATACCGTATTTATCTGCGATTGCACCCTATATGCCGGATTGTGGGGTAGTTCGCGATAGTGACAGCTTCGTTGATTTTTATATAGTCCCCCTCTCGTGTATAGGGCAGGCAGAGCAACACTATTACAGGGGAGTGATTGCTATGTTCTTCATCTTCCTTGCTAATATTCACTATGCATGGATATAGTCTTTTCTCACCATGATTGCCAAGTATAATTGCACTAACTATGATATGCTAGACTTTATAGTTAATAATAACTTAGGGAATATCTTTGTAGTTCATCCTAATTCCATGCTAATGACTTGCTAGAATATCTGTTGAGGTGCTTATCATTATTATATGTGGCTAGCTGATCAGATTAATTATCTTTGTCACCATTATCACTTTACCTTTACTTAATGTGACATTTATACCTGTATAAAGAGATTGATAAATACTCTCGGTTATACATGCAATGATGTGTACTCAGTTCCATATTCTCATTCCATTATCAACCATGATACTCAGAAATCCCTTCCCAGTGGTAAAAATATAAATAACGATACCTGGAATACTTCCCGGTTAAAATGCTACATTGGTATTAATCTGTGCGCTTGCAGATCCCTTTTATTATTTATCTTGATGAGCAAATGCATATTTCAATACCGCGTCTCTCATGTCATGCTGGGGATGACAACTTGGCTTAAGTGGCATGAGGGATAGGTTTGGCATTTTTGGCGCCGTTATCAGAATTAGAAAACTAAGTCTACTTTTGGTAGTGACGTTAAGAATGCCCAACAACATCGTGTGGAGACAACTAGGACTTATCAACCAGTATGGAAAACTAAGCTTCCTCAATGGTGTCCAGGGGGTTTGACAAAGACACAGAAGAGGAAAATGCAGTGAGAGCGTCAAAAAGATTTATATCAAGAAGAAAATCCCTCCAATGAGAGATCTGGTAACCAGCAGTGGCAGATAAGGCACAAGAATAAAGGTCCATCGGCAGATGTCAATATGGTGTTTATGTTGCCGATGGAATTTTTAGCTCTGTCTGATAGCGAAGAAGAGGCTGTTTTCTCTGACCAAATAGCTCAATTAACGCTAGATCCAATGATGGCCATTTTTGAGAAGCCTGCCGATGATGAAAGACAACACCTCAAGGCTTTATTTGTAAAAGGCAGAGTTGATGGGCAGCCTGTATCTAAGATACTTATTGATGGAGGAGCTGCAATTAATATTATGCCTTATGTGATGTATCGGAAGCTTGGTAAGGGAGATCAAGACTTAACTAAGACCGATATGATGCTAAAGGATTTTGAAGGCAATGTATCACCAGCTAAAGGGGCAGTATGTGTTGAGTTGACCATCGGCAGTAAAACCTTACCGACAACTTTCTTTGTTATTAATGGCAAGGGTGCATATAATCTGCTCTTGGGAAGGGATTGGATTCATGCTAATTGCTGTGTTCCTTCTACAATGCATCAATGTCTGGTACAGTGGATTGGAGATAAGATTGAAGTTGTTCCTGGTGACTCTTCTTATATCATCGCATCGGCAGAATCAGACACTTATGAGCGAACCAAGTGCATATCGGGAGAAGCCTGGGAAAAAGAGTTCCTCAAGGTTGCCGATTACGAAATTCTACCGATCCAAGCAGTCGGTTCTGAAGAAGAGTTTTAATGGATAAATTTGCCGATGATGGAAAATTAGGTCAAGGATTTACATCGGCAGATGATTTAATAGAAGTAGATATTGGTGAAGGCGATAGGCCAAGGCCCACTTTTATTAGCTCTAAGTTAAATTCCAAGTGTAAACAGCAACTAGTTGATTTGTTAAAGGAATATAAAGATTGTTTTGCTTGGGATTATACTGAAATGCCTGGATTAGACCGATCTATAGTTGAACATCGGTTGCCTATTAAATCTGGATTTCGGCCACATCAGCAGCTGGCTCACCGATGTAATCCTAATATACTTCCTGATATTAAGGCCGAAATAACCAAATTAATTGAGGCAAAGTTTATTCGGCAGTGCCGATATGCAGAGTGGATTTCTAATGTGGTTCCTGTATATAAGAAAAATGGGAAACTTCGTGTTTGTATTGATTTCAGGAATCTCAATAAGGCCACACCAATGGATGGTTACCCAATGCCGATTGCTGATTTGTTGATTGATGCTGCAGCAGGGCATCAGATTATTAGTTTCATGGATGGTAATGCGGGTTATAATCAAATATTCATGGCTGAAGAAGATATTTCCAAGACTGCTTTCAGGTGTCCAGGTCATGTGAGATTATTTGAGTGGATAGTTATGACATTTGGTTTGAAAAATGCCGGTGCTACTTATCAAAGAGCTATGAACTTTATTTTCCATGAATATATCGGCACGTTGGTAGAAATCTACATTGATGACATAGTGATTAAGTCTGGAGACATCACAAAGCATCTAACCGATTTACGGAAGATACTGGAGTGCACAAGAAAACATGGATTAAAGATGAATCCCAATAAATGTGCATTTGGTGTATCGGCAGGACAATTCTTGGGTTTTATGGTGCATCAGCGAGGCATTGAAATTAGTAGAAAATCTATTGAGGCAATCAACAAGGTTGTTGCTCCTGCCGATAAAACTGAATTACAGTCCTTGATCGGTAAGATTAATTTCATCAGAAGATTTATATCTAATCTGTCAGGTAAGATCAAGGCTTTCAGTCCATTATTGAAATTGAAAGCCGATCAGGAATTTAAATGGGGGGATGAACAGCAATTAGCCTTAGATCAGATTAAGAGTTATTTAACAAATCCTCCAGTATTAGTTCCACCCCAACATGGAAAGCCTTTCAGATTGTATTTATCAACTGAAGATACTGTTATCGGTTCAGCTCTTATTCAAGAATTTGAAGGAAAGGAGCGTGTTATCTATTATTTGAGCAGACGGTTAATAGATGCTGAAACCAGGTATTCGGCCATTGAGAAATTATGCTTATGCTTATACTTCTCTTGTATTAAGTTGAGGCATTATTTACTATCGGCTGAATGTACCGTCGTATGCAAAGATGATGTGGTCAAATATATGCTATCTATGCCGATATTAAATGGTAGGATTGGTAAATGGATTTTAGCATTATCAGAGTTTGACCTACGTTATGAATCGGCTAAGGCAGTTAAAGGACAGGTTATGGCCGATTTTGTTACTCAACATTGCAACACGGTGGATTCTCTGGAAGTTGCTCCGTGGACACTTTTCTTTGATGGGTCTACTTGTGGTGAAGGGGCAGGCATCGGTATCATGTTAATTTCCCCTCAGGGGAAGAAGTATGAGTTCTCATTGCCGATCGTTGCTACATCGACAAACAATCAAGCTGAGTACCAAGCCCTGATAAAAGGGTTAGAATTACTTAAAGAAGTACAGGCTGATGCTGTTGAAGTCTTTGGTGATTCTATGCTAGTTATAAATCAGTTGATTGGGGTTTATGAATGCCGAAGTGAAATTATAATTTTATATCATGAAAAGTGTTTGGAATTGTTAAAAGGGTTTAGGAGTTTTCATCTGGAGCATATTTCCCGGATGCATAATGAAGAGGCTAACCGATTGGCTCAGCATGCTTCAGGATATCAACCTGTTCAAGAAGCATTGATATCAGTGGCTGATACCGATGACTGGAGAAAGGAAATCATTGATTATTTAAAGAATCCATCTAAAAAGGTTGAAAGACGTATAAGGTTCCAAGCGACCAAGTATGTACTCCTCGATGATGAATTGTATTACCGTACCATAGATGGAGTTTTACTCAGGTGTGTTAGCATAGAGGAATCAAAAAGCATGATGAGTGAAATTCATGAAGGAGTATGTGGGGCTCATCAGTCAGCTTTCAAGATGAAATGGATGATCAGAAGAAATGGATATTATTGGCCGATGTTGACGGTCCTTAAGTACCAAATATAGTTATCAAATAAATAAAGAAAAGGATCCAAATGCAACCAACATCTAGACTTAGGGTTTTATCTGACAGAATTCCACGAGTTTTGGTGTTTGTCTGTTTCTGCAGGGGGTTATCAGAAAATACGGAGGAAAGGCCCACACGTCGGGTTTACATAGAGATAATAACGTGTTCACCGATTTTCTATCATCTAGAAGACTCCAGAAGCCACGAGATCAAACGGGAGGCCGAACGGGCCCGGAGGCAGGGCGCCCGCCCTGCTCCCTAGGGCGCCCGCCCTGGCCTGAGAGCCAATCAGGCTCCGTCTCGCGGATTATGCTCCACCGACCTAAGGGATCAAGGAAAACCGTGCGATTAATGTCGGTTTGATCCGACGGCCCACGTTCACTTGAGGGGGCTATATAAGCAGGACCCCTAGCCCCTGGAGGAGGCACTCCCTCATTCTCAATTCTTCAAACCCTAATCTCAGGAGGAGAATCTCTGATCAAGCCCTAGAGCCACCACATCAACTAGATCTCTAGTATAGCATAGCTACATAGGATTAGAACTAGAAGGAGTCAATCTTCGATTGGTTTCCGGATCTGTCAAGAGGATTCTTGGTAATTCCTTTACTGTTCTTCATTGTTCATCTTTGTTCTTCAATATTATGAATACAACTTTGTTCTATTTCAATATATTGATTATGACTATGCTCTACTTGTTTATGTTTGCGATTATATTGTTCTTAGTTTATCGTAGTTATACGCTTGGCTTAGTTAGATTGGAATTATATACATGTTTAGGATCGTATAGCGTTTATCCATCGGATCCATGGGTAAATGATAAATATTGTGTAGGCGTGGTGCTTAGACCATAATTATCTGCGATTGCACCTTACATGCCGGATCGTGGGGTGGTCCGCGATGGTGACAGCTTCGTTGGTTCTTATATAGTCCCCCTCCCGTGTGTAAGGCAGGCAGAGCAACATTATTTTGGGGGAGTGATTGCTATGTTTCTCATCTTCCTTGATAATATCACTATGCATGGGCGTAGTCCTTTCTCGCAATGATTGCCAAGTGTACTTGCACTAACTATAATATGCTAGACTTTATAGTTAAGAATAACTTAGGAAATATCCTTGTAGTTCGTCCTAATACCATGCTAATGACTTGCTAGAATATCTGTTGAGGTGCTTATCATTATTATATGTGGCTAGCTGATCAGATTAATTATCTTTGTCACCATTCATACTTTATCCATATTTTATGTGACACTTACCCCTGTATGCAAGAGATAGATGAATGCTCTCACTTATACATGCAATGATTGATACTCATTCCTATATTCCATTCCATAATCAACATTGATGTTAGTAATCCCTTCCCAGTGGTAAAAATATAAATAACGATACCTGGAATACTTCCCGGTTAAAATGCTACATCGGTATTAATCTGTGCGCTTGCAGATCTTATTTATTATTTATTTAGAAGAGCAGTTGCATACTTCAATACCACGTCTCTCATGTCATGCTGGGGATGACAACTTGGCTTAAGTGGCATGAGGGATAGGTTCGGCATTTTTGGCGCCGTTATCAGAATTAGAAAACTAAGTCTACTTTTGGTAATGACGTTAAGAATGCCCAACAAGCATTTTTGGCGCCGTTGCCGGGGAAGGTTGATTTACTAACAAGGAATGAATACGGAATTTGAGTCATCATTCGCATCATTAAGTGATTGAGATCATCAATTCTCCCATACAGATTTACCCCTATATTTTTCCATTCTTATTGTTTTGCAGGGTGATGTATGAATAGAGGACATCTTCCAGAAAATTTTGTTGACAACCCCGAAGCATTAATCAGAGGGGCAAGAGCCAAGCTCAAGAAGTCAACACTTCGACGCAACACTTCATCCAATCCAGAAGACCGCCGAAGTTTCATCCGGAATTTGTCAACAGAGTTCGCAGCCATGGCGAACAAGACGATCCGCGAGTTCTCAGCTCCCACTACGGACAACATCCGCACTGGACCTGCCGCGGCCATCGACAAGAACTTTGAGCTCAAGCCAGGGCTCATCAACATGGTACAAGCCAACCAGTTTTGTGGGAAGCCGCACGAAGATGCAAGTGCTCATCTCCAACACTTCCTGGAGATTTGCAGCACATTCACTATATTAGATGTTCCCAGAGACGCCATACTACTTCGCCTTTTCCCATTCTCACTATTGGGGAGAGCGAAGCAGTGGTTCTACGCGACGAAGGATAAGAACACTACGTGGGCACTCTGCTCTATGAACTTTCTGGCTAAGTTCTTTCCCATGGGCAAGACCAATGCTCTCCGTGGGAAGATTACAAGTTTTCAGCAACAACATGATGAATCCGTTCCAGAAGCATGGGAGCGCTTTCAAGATTACATCCTAGAATGTCCCCATCATGGAATGGAGAGCTGGCTACTTATGCAGACTTTCTATCATGGGCTCATCACTAGTGCTCGTGAGACCATGGATGCTGCAGCTGGAGGCGCATTTCTATCACTCACCATACCACAAGCTATAGCCCTTGTGGAGAAGATGGCGTCCAACCAAGGTTGGAACGAAGAGAGGATCCAAACACGCAAGAAGGTTGGAGGTATGCACCAACTCAAGGAGGTAGACATGCTGTCTGCAAAGTTAGACCTACTCATGAAAAAGCTCGATGACAAAGCTAGAGACAAAAGAGAAGTCATAAACGTCTACGACTCTCACATGACTTGTGAGGAATGTGGAGACACTGGACACTCAGGCAATCACTGCCCTGAGATGCTTGAGGATGCAAGGTACATCAACAACAACAACAACTACAACCGTCCTCAACAAAATCAAGGTTGGAATCAATAGAGGCCTAACTACTCAGGTAATTATCAAGGTAATAACTCTTACAACAACAATAATAATTTTCCACCCCTGAGAGAGTTAGTGTCTAATCAAGGAAAGCTAATGGATAACTTGTCTAAGAAATTGGCATCTAATGATAAAATACTAGAAAACATAAATAATAGAATGGATAATTTCTCTACTGCCATCAAAAACCAAATTAGCTTTAATAAAATGATTGAATCTCAGTTAAATCAAATAGCTGCTGCTATTCCTGCTACTAACCCCGGTATACCATCACAACCGGAAGGATTAGAATCTGCAAATCTTGTAGACATGTTTGATGAAGGTAACTATTGGAGTAATCCCGCTGTCGGAGTACATAATGACCTTCTGCCAGTCAAGAGAGGCGATCCAGGACGCCCCGTCATCCCGATCTCCATCGGCATGGTGGACTTCCCAGAAGCACTCTGTGACTTTGGCTCCAGCGTCAACATTATGCCCAGGGTACTCTATGAAAAATTCTTTACATATCCTTTATCAGAAACAACTATGTGTTTGCAGCTTGCAGATCGGACACTAAGCTTTCCTAAAGCAATATTAAAGAACATGTGTGTCCGAGTTGGTACCTCGTACGCTCCAGCTGACTTCGTGGTGATAGAGACCGGGTCCGATGAGAGGTCACCAGTTATTCTGGGAAGGCCATTCCTGAACACCTCGGGAGCTGTCATCTACGCCAGCGCTGTGAAGATCAACTTCAACATCAAGGGGAGGAAGGAGACGTTTTCCTTCAAGAACAAGATTACACAAATCCCAGAGCAACCCCAACATGAACCAAGGAAGAGGACCAACAGGAGGAACAAGTAGAACAAGAACAACCAAGGATGGACCGAATCAGCTAAGATGGTCACTGCAGTTCAAGGAGGTCAAGACCGACGACCCAAGTCGCCGTTCCTAATCAAGAAGGACGACCCAGGTATGCCAAGCATTGAGTGCTCAATCAATGGATACTCCTTTCAGAAGGCGCTCTGCGACACTGGATCAGGCGTCAACATAATGGCCACAGTCACCTATCAGCTCTTGTACGGGACCATGCCCTTAAAACCAACATACACTCAGCTCCAGATGGCAGATCAGACATCCCGAAAGGTCGAAGGTATAGTAACCGATGTCCCTGTTAAAATTAACGATCATTTTGTCCATACAGACTTTTAGGTCATTGACATGGGAGACTGTTGGGCATTCTTAACGTCATTACCAAAAGTAGACTTAGTTTTCTAATTCTGATAACGGCGCCAAAAATGCCGAACCTATCCATCATGCCACTTAAGCCAAGTTGTCATCCCCAGCATGACATGAGAGACGCGGTATTGAAATATGCAACTGCTCTTCTAAATAAATAATAAATAAGATCTGCAAGCGCACAGATTAATACCGATGTAGCATTTTAACCGGGAAGTATTCCAGGTATCGTTATTTATATTTTTACCACTGGGAAGGGATTACTAACATCAATGTTGATTATGGAATGGAATATAGGAATGAGTATCAATCATTGCATGTATAAGTGAGAGCATTCATCTATCTCTTGCATACAGGGGTAAGTGTCACATAAAATATAGATAAAGTATGAATGGTGACAAAGATAATTAATCTGATCAGCTAGCCACATATAATAATGATAAGCACCTCAACAGATATTCTAGCAAGTCATTAGCATGGTATTAGGACGAACTACAAGGATATTTCCTAAGTTATTCTTAACTATAAAGTCTAGCATATCATAGTTAGTGCAAGTACACTTGGCAATCATTGCGAGAAAGGACTACACCCATGCATAGTGATATTATCAAGGAAGATGAGAAACATAGCAATCACTCCCCCGTAATAATGTTGCTCTGCCTGCCTTACACACGGGAGGGGGACTATATAAGAACCAACGAAGCTGTCACCATCGCGGACCACCCCACGATCCGGCATATAAGGTGCAATCGCAGATAAATATGGTCTAAGCACCACGCCTACACAATATTTATCATTTACCCATGGATCCGATGGATAAATGCTATACGATCCTAAACATGTATATAATTCCAATCTAACTAAGCCAAGCGTGTAACTACGATAAACTAAGAACAATATAATCGCAAACATAAACAAGTAGAGCATAGTCATAATCAATATATTTAAATAGAACAAAGTTGTATTCATAATATTGAAGAACAAAGATGAACAATGAAGAACAGTAAAGGAATTACCAAGAATCCTCTTGACAGATCCGGAAACCAATCGAAGATTGACTCCTTCTAGTTCTAATCCTATGTAGCTATGCTATACTAGAGATCTAGTTGATGTGGTGGCTCTAGGGCTTGATCAGAGACTCTCCTCCTGAGATTAGGGTTTGAAGAATGAGAATGAGGGAGTGCCTCCTCCAGGGACTAGGGGTCCTGCTTATATAGCCCCCTCAAGTGAACGTGGGCCGTCGGATCAAACCGACATTAATCGCACGGTTTTCCTTGATCCCTTAGGTCGGTGGAGCATAATCCGTGAGACGGAGCCTGATTGGCTCTCAGGCCAGGGCGGGCACCCTAGGGAGCAGGGCGGGCGCCCTGCCTCCGGGCCCGTTCGGCCTCCCGTTCGATCTCGTGGCTTCTGGAGTCTTCTAGATGATAGAAAATCGGTGAACACGTTATTATCTCTATGTAAACCCGACGTGTGGGCCTTTCCTCCGTATTTTCTGATAACCCCCTGCAGAAACAGACAAACACCAAAACTCGTGGAATTCTGTCAGATAAAACCCTAAGTCTAGGTGTTGGTTGCATTTGGATCCTTTTCTTTATTTATTTGATAACTATATTTGGTACTTAATGACCGTCAACAAACTCCCCCAAGCTTACCTCTTGCTCGTCCCTGAGCAAGGATAGACTCATTATGGAGCAGAAATTGCTGCAACGCCTTTGAACGTTGACGGTACATATGCTTTCAAATAAGGTCTCATCCCTGAGTTAGAGTAAACTGTCAAGACTTAAAACTTACTCATTTTACCTTTCACCATGGGGCTTGCAACCGTCACCTGCATCTTGATTGGTTAAAAGATAGAACGGTCTAGTCAAATGCCATGTCTCTTATTCTTGATCAGCTATAGCTCTGGAGTTTTTGCAAATTTTTCAAATAAAACTCAGAGATTCCTTGTATGACTTTCTCGGGTCTCTCTTTTGTGGTATTTCTGGATCCTTACCAAGGCAGTAATGGTATATGCCTTCTCTCTCAAAGTATGTGGTATTTATGGTATAAGGCGTAGTGACATTGCCTTCTCTCTCACCCTACTCTAATAAGGCTTTGATATCTGGAGCTCATAGGTGGGAGATACAGTATACATACTCATAGAACATTTATTGCATAGTCAAACCATGGATCCAGAGAAACAAGTCAATAAGTCAAATCAAGATGTGCATGTGTGGTGAATGAGTGGTGTATGGTGATAACAAAAGTCTAATGCTCTTTTTGAGGGAATACATACCTTTCTTGCTTTTTAAAACTTTTGAGGGGAATGAGATGCTCTATTTTTTTCTCTCTTTTTTTTCTCTCAGGTGGGTATCTTGTACCCCTAATTCTACTGTCGAACACTTGTCCATTTTTACCTCTCGTCTCACTTTTTCTTTCTTCGAGATTCCGAGCACTTGCTCCTTTTTATTTCCTCGTTTTTATATTTTTATTTTTTTAGAGCAATCTCCCTCTTTTGAAAATATAGCAAGTGGTAGTAGAAATGACTTGAGCATTAACTTCACAGGGAATAACAGGAATGGGATAATGTTTTTGGCTATTCTCTCCCGGGTCAGGAGTAGAATAATTTTGGGTGAATCTGGAGATGGAAATGAGTGGATATATGTGGATGCGTACTTCCGGAGTAGAAGCAGCATGTATGAGTGAACGTGCAAGTGAATCTTGATTTTAACCACATGACAAGTTCCTAAGGGTCTACACAGCTCGACCACACTCAATGCCCATAAGCAGTAAGTAGTAAAAGTGCGGCTCTTAATCTAACAAGCATGTATATATGGCTGTGGTAGGAATTTAAACTCTCATCATACAGGAACTCATCATGCAACATTTTAAAGATTTTCAAAGATAAAATTCTCCAGAATTCTAGCATCTCTAGGAACAGATAAATAGCAGCTCAACCTTCCCATATCATATCCGCTAACAACTTAGACTTCAGATCAAGTTCTCTTCCCACTAGTTCAGGTTTAGAGCCAATTTTAAATTATAACAGTTATGTCTAAACTAGAGAGAGAACAAATTTGAAAATTAGGCAGAGCAACTATTCATCATATCCATGCTAGAGTTTTATTTTCAAGATTCAGTTTAGCATAGCTACTTTATTTATTTATTAAACTAAGCAAATATATATAAACACAAAATATTTATTTGGGTTTTCATGATTATGCATCTTTTTATTTTAATAAAGCATAGGTATAAATGTAGATAAAAATACTTATCGGGATAAATGGGGGTGCTCTCCCCCAAGCTGGATCTTGACGTAATTTCTTCTGATGTAGCTAGCAGGTGCAGAGGTGTATTTGAATGTCGGCAGCACCCTGACAGCGATTAGGATGTCCTCCATCTGCTAGTCTTCCTGAATTCTCTTGGCACGGCGTTCGGTGTTTTTAAGTCCTCCGAACAGGACTTCTTTTCTTCTTAGTTGTCCTGGGATTTGGGTGGCGTAGACGGTGGTTCCGGCAGCGCCTCCTCTTCTTGTGTAACTGTCTTCACTTTCCATACCCGACTTGGTGCTTCGGTCTCCTGTTGTGTATCCTCGGGCCTTATGACCTCTCCTTCATAGTCTGCCCATATGTCCTTGATGGTTTGCCTCCTTTGGTTACGGTTACATCGCCTTCTTCTTGTCCTGACCTGCTTAGAATCTTCAACTATATAGTTAGGGTCATTAAAGTAGCGGCGTACCTTCTCAGAGGGGAAATGCATATGGACTTCTCCGGTTCCAATGTAGATGATTGCTTTGACGGTGCCTAGGAACGGTCTTCCTAGGATGATGGGTGGATCATACTCGTCGTCTCCCATGTCAATGACCTGAAAGTCTGTATGGACAAAATGATCGTTAATTTTAACAGGGACATCGGTTACTATACCTTCGACCTTTCGGGATGTCTGATCTGCCATCTCGAGCTGAGTGTATGTTGGTTTTAAGGGCATGGTCCCGTACAAGAGCTGATAGGTGACTGTGGCCATTATGTTGACGCTTGATCCAGTGTCGCAGAGCGCCTTCTGAAAGGAGTATCCATTGATTGAGCACTCAATGCTTGGCATACCTGGGTCGTCCTTCTTGTTCAGGAAGGGCGACTTGAGTCGACCATCTTGACCTCCTTGAACTGCAGTGACCATCTTAGCTGATTCGGTCCATCCTTGGTTGTTCTTGTTCTGCTTGTTCCTCCTGTTGGTCCTCTTCCTTGGTTCATGTTGGGGTTGCTCTGGGATTTGTGTAATCTTGTTCTTGAAGAAAAACGTCTCCTTCCTCCCCTTGATGTTGAAGTTGATCTTCGCAGCGCTAGCGTAGATGACAGCTCCCGAGGTGTTCAGGAATGGCCTTCCCAGAATAACTGGTGACCTCTCATCGGACCCGGTCTCTATCACCACGAAATCAGCTGGAGCATACGAGGTACCAACTCGGACACACATGTTCTTTAATATTCCCTTAGGAAAGCTTAGTGTCCGATCTGCAAGCTGCAAACACATAGTTGTTTCTGATAAAGGATATGTAAAGAATTTTTCATAGAGTACCCTGGGCATAATGTTGACGCTGGAGCCAAAGTCACAGAGTGCTTCTGGGAAGTCCACCATGCCGATGGAGATCGGGATGACGGGGCGTCCTGGATCGCCTCTCTTGACTGGCAGAAGGTCATTATGTACTCCGACAGCGGGATTACTCCAATAGTTACCGTCATCAAACATGTCTACAAGATTTGCAGATTCTAATCCTTCCGGTTGTGATGGTATACCGGGGTTAGTAGCAGGAATAGCAGCAGCTATTTGATTTAACTGAGATTCAATCATTTTATTAAAGCTAATTTGGTTTTTGATGGCAGTAGAGAAATTATCCATTCTATTATTTATGTTTTCTAGTATTTTATCATTAGATGCCAATTTCTTAGACAAGTTATCCATTAGCTTTCCTTGATTAGACACTAACTCTCTCAGGGGTGGAAAATTATTATTGTTGTTGTAAGAGTTATTACCTTGATAATTACCTGAGTAGTTACCTGAGTAGTTAGGCCTCTGTTGATTCCAACCTTGATTTTGTTGAGGACGGTTGTTGTTGTTGTTGTTGTTGTTGTTGTACCTTGCATCCTCAAGCATCTCAGGGCAGTGATTGCCTGAGTGTCCAGTGTCTCCACATTCCTCACAAGTCATGTGAGAGTCGTAGACGTTCATGACTTCTCTTTTGTCTCCAGCTTTGTCATCGAGCTTTTTTATGAGTAGGTCTAACTTTGCAGACAGCATGTCTACCTCCTTGAGCTGGTGCATACCTCCACCCTTCTTGCGTGTTTGAGTCCTCTCTTCGTTCCAACCTTGGTTGGACGCCATCTTCTCCACAAGGGCTGTAGCTTGTGGTATGGTGAGTGATAGAAATGCGCCTCCAGCTGCAGCATCCATGATCTCACGAGCACTAGTGATGAGCCCATGATAGAAAGTCTGCATAAGTAGCCAGCTTTCCATTCCATGATGGGGACATTCTAGGATGTAATCTTGAAAGTGCTCCCATGCTTCTGGAACGGATTCATCATGTTGTTGCTGAAAACTTGTAATCTTCCCACGGAGAGCATTGGTCTTGCCCATGGGAAAGAACTTAGCCAGAAAGTTCGTAGAGCAGAGTGCCCACGTAGTGTTCTTATCCTTCGTCACGTAGAACCACTGCTTCGCTCTCCCCAATAGTGAGAATGGGAAAAGGCAAAGTAGTATGGCGTCTCTAGGAACATCTAATAAAGTGAATGTGCTGCAAATCTCTAGAAAGTATTGGAGATGAGCACTTGCATCTTCGTGCGGCTTCCCACAAAACTGGTTGGCTTGTACCATGTTGATGAGCCCTGGCTTGAGCTCAAAGTTCTTGTCGATGGCCGCGGCAGGTCTAGTGCGGATGTTGTCCGTAGTGGGAGCTGAGAACTCGCGGATCGTCTTGTTCGCCATGGCTGCGAACTCTGTTGACAAATTCCGGATGAAACTTCGGCGGTCTTCTGAATTGGATGAAGTGTTGCGTCGAAGTGTTGACTTCTTGAGCTTGGCTCTTGCCTCTCTGATTAATGCTTCGGGGTTGTCAACAAAATTTTCTGGAAGATGTCCTCTATTCATACATCACCCTGCAAAACAATAAGAATGGAAAAATACAGGGGTAAATCTGTATGGGAGAATTGATGATCTCAATCACTTAATGATGCGAATGATGACTCAAATTCCGTATTCATTCCTTGTTAGTAAATCAACCTTCCCTGGCAACGGCGCCAAAAATGCTTGTTGGGCATTCTTAACGTCATTACCAAAAGTAGACTTAGTTTTCTAATTCTGATAACGGCGCCAAAAATGCCGAACCTATCCATCATGCCACTTAAGCCAAGTTGTCATCCCCAGCATGACATGAGAGACGCGGTATTGAAATATGCAACTGCTCTTCTAAATAAATAATAAATAAGATCTGCAAGCGCACAGATTAATACCGATGTAGCATTTTAACCGGGAAGTATTCCAGGTATCGTTATTTATATTTTTACCACTGGGAAGGGATTACTAACATCAATGTTGATTATGGAATGGAATATAGGAATGAGTATCAATCATTGCATGTATAAGTGAGAGCATTCATCTATCTCTTGCATACAGGGGTAAGTGTCACATAAAATATAGATAAAGTATGAATGGTGACAAAGATAATTAATCTGATCAGCTAGCCACATATAATAATGATAAGCACCTCAACAGATATTCTAGCAAGTCATTAGCATGGTATTAGGACGAACTACAAGGATATTTCCTAAGTTATTCTTAACTATAAAGTCTAGCATATCATAGTTAGTGCAAGTACACTTGGCAATCATTGCGAGAAAGGACTACACCCATGCATAGTGATATTATCAAGGAAGATGAGAAACATAGCAATCACTCCCCCGTAATAATGTTGCTCTGCCTGCCTTACACACGGGAGGGGGACTATATAAGAACCAACGAAGCTGTCACCATCGCGGACCACCCCACGATCCGGCATATAAGGTGCAATCGCAGATAAATATGGTCTAAGCACCACGCCTACACAATATTTATCATTTACCCATGGATCCGATGGATAAACGCTATACGATCCTAAACATGTATATAATTCCAATCTAACTAAGCCAAGCGTATAACTACGATAAACTAAGAACAATATAATCGCAAACATAAACAAGTAGAGCATAGTCATAATCAATATATTTAAATAGAACAAAGTTGTATTCATAATATTGAAGAACAAAGATGAACAATGAAGAACAGTAAAGGAATTACCAAGAATCCTCTTGACAGATCCGGAAACCAATCGAAGATTGACTCCTTCTAGTTCTAATCCTATGTAGCTATGCTATACTAGAGATCTAGTTGATGTGGTGGCTCTAGGGCTTGATCAGAGACTCTCCTCCTGAGATTAGGGTTTGAAGAATGAGAATGAGGGAGTGCCTCCTCCAGGGACTAGGGGTCCTGCTTATATAGCCCCCTCAAGTGAACGTGGGCCGTCGGATCAAACCGACATTAATCGCACGGTTTTCCTTGATCCCTTAGGTCGGTGGAGCATAATCCGTGAGACGGAGCCTGATTGGCTCTCAGGCCAGGGCGGGCACCCTAGGGAGCAGGGCGGGCGCCCTACCTCCGGGCCCGTTCGGCCTCCCGTTCGATCTCGTGGCTTCTGGAGTCTTCTAGATGATAGAAAATCGGTGAACACGTTATTATCTCTATGTAAACCCGACGTGTGGGCCTTTCCTCCGTATTTTCTGATAACCCCCTGCAGAAACAGACAAACACCAAAACTCGTGGAATTCTGTCAGATAAAACCCTAAGTCTAGGTGTTGGTTGCATTTGGATCCTTTTCTTTATTTATTTGATTAGGCTTGAAGCAGCAGCCTTTGGAGAAGCCCTGGATGTTCCCAGTCTTGGTCTCGAAGTGATGGTTTTGGCGCGAGTCCTCTGGAAGGTCAAGGCCTCTAAGGTGGGGGCGTTGTAGCCGATTATTGAGACTGGAGAGGCTGGATGGAGGTTGAAGGGTTTTCCACTTTTGCTTATTGGTGGAACTGGATCATCGGCCTGTTTCAAGGAAGGTTAGCTACCGATATGCATATAAAAGGAAGGAAAGAGACAAAAGTTAAAAGGAACTTACTGCATTGTCAGGAATGGCATAATCGGGATCAATCATGTGCCGATATGTGTGAACAGATATTGAAAACAGCTGTTCTTTCCACTCTTGCTACCATTGCTTATATGACTCTGTTATGAAAGATGCTGGTGACCAGGCGGAGAGATCGACATTGGAGATATCGGCATCGGGAGCAAGTCTTACTATCCTGCTCCATTCAGTTCCAGTGGTAATGATTTCTCTGGGCTTGATCACATCGGCATAGCATAGCTTGATTGGCAGTTGCCCAAAGGCCAGCTGGCGAGATACTGCCGATGGATTGTAGAATTCATAAGTAATATTGGAAGCTTTCCCGCTACCAAATGTGTTGACTGGGATTGCTCTGGGGGTGATAATGGCCATCATAAGATCATTGTCTTGGTTCAGATCACTATCGGCGAAATTGAAGAGGAGAGGGAACTTGTTATCCTCATCAATGTAAGGTACCCAAGCCCTGAGGTCACGAGGGAGGCCATGGTAGAAAGTTTGAAAAAATCTGCCGATTTGGTCCTCATTGGCTTTTGTTCCGGGAAGGACAATTATGGCTTCGCCGAAGTTGAGAGGGGGGCGTGTTGCCGATTCATCGTCTCTAAGGACGTAATCTTCGGGAATCTTTCGTGGGAATTCCTGAGCAAAGAGATCCCACTGTAAACGCTTGTGCATGTGAGCGTTTAACCACATATTGATGAACCACCATGGGCCTCCCAGATTGCCGATGGGTTCGCCAAGTATAAGCTTCTGGGATACTTGGTGGAGAAGGTGGTAGGTTGAACTCAGGAGATATCGGCCAAGTGGGAATCTGACACCGTTGGCTAAGAGTTCTGCTGCTGGGAGGAAAGCGTTGGTTGGTCCTACCGATCGGCCACAGAAAATAAACTTCTCCAGCCACATGTTTAGGAATGTGGCGTGTTCCCTTTGATTGACAGTACCAGTCTTTTGGTACTCTTGGATGTATCCCGTCCAGCTGCCGATGTTGCGTGTACTTACTCTGTATTCAGCTTTTCTGCCAAAAATGTGGCCTTCATCAACAGCTGAGATGTCCAAGCCTGTGAGCATATATACATCGGCAAGAGTAGGGGCACATGGGCCATGACCAAACATGAAGGTATTGGTGGTATCTGACCAAAATTGAGCGGCAGCTATCATCATGGACTCATTCTTTTGTATATCGGCAATGGATAGCCTGATACATTGATCTATCTTCCGTTCTGCCCAGAACACTTGCATTGATCTGTTGACCCTCAAGAACCAGTTTTTCCACCCTTTGGTGGGTTTGGGCCAAGAACGGAACGTGTCTTTCCACAGATTCAAAGAGAAATTTTGAGATTTGAAGGGAATCCGATTTGCCTCTGCATTAATCAGGTCAGTTGGATCTGGGTCACCTATTGGACCTAGGCAATGAAGGGGAGGTTGATGGGTTGGAATCACCAGTGTGTTGCGCAGTTCCTGAGTTTGAAGGACCAAGAAAATGGAGGAGATAGGAAAATGCCGACTGTAAGAACTCGCAGGGAACCAAAAGGATTAAAGTAAAAGTAATAGAGGAAGAACGAACCACAGGAACGTCGAAGTTGACAGCCATTGCTTCGAACGGATGAGGGCACGAGCTGAGAACTTGAAGATGACGATGGCTCTGGTGAGTCGAGGATGCGCGATTGTTGGTTAGGGTTGCCGCCGGAGTGAGAATGCCAAAGGATGGAGTTTGAAGGTAGAAGATGAGCAGCCCGGAGAAATCTATTTATAGGCCATTTGGGGTAGGGGTATTCTTGACTTATCTCTATGCCGTATGCGGATGGATCGAGGTGGTTCAGTTGGATATGGTAATTGTTCGCACGACAATCAAGGGATGGTACAGAAGATTTGACGGCAAGTAATCATGACTTGAAGGATATCTTGATGCAGGATTTTTTGGTTCTAAAAAAAGTGATGTGTCGTGGTAAGATCTTGCTGATGGATTGTTATTTTGGTATCTCAACCATAATTAAGGCAAAGAAGGTTGGAGAATGTGCGATATTTATTGAGATACATGGATTAGATCTAGGTTAAATCTAGTAAACAGATCGTATTATGCTTGGAGAATGGGTAATAGCGAGCATCAGTTGGAGTAAATTTCGGAGCATCAGTATCTTATACTCCGAAATTGGGGGGCATGTGTTGACATCGTTTTTAGCACGTGTCAAGATGATCAGGAAGGGCTAATCAACAGAGGAGAGATTACCGTGCAGGTTGATAGCCATGGAGAGTAAGTTTGTTTGTGAGTAGTGGCAGCGTATGGATTCAATGTGAAGAGTTGCCGATGAGGTTAAGGGTATTATTGCCGATGCCGATAAAAGAAGGTTTGGAGACTGCTACCGATGAAACAGGGGATGTACCGATGAAGGAGGGTATGAAGACTGCTGCCGATGGAATAGGGAATGTACCGATGGAAGGAACTTGAAGGCTGCTGCCGATGGAACGGGGATTGTGCCGTTGAAAAGGAGGTCGATGAGAATACCATCGTGATTGAGGCGAACTATGGAATAAAGTAGGAGTTAATTTCCTTGTATACGTTTAGTAGAGTCTGAGTTGTATCAAAGTCATGTTTTTCCTTAGATTTGGATTTAGTCGTATTTGGTTACGTTTCTATAGATCAGGATATAAATATAGAGTGAAAGGCAATGTAATAGGGGATCAATCAATACATCAAAAAACAGCTTTTACTCTTATTTACATCTACTTTCGGCGACTTCGTCAATTTGCATATTTTTCCTTTTTACGAGTTCTCATCGATTCGGCGAGTTGCATTGCTCTAAGTGCAATCTTCGACGATCCTCGAGTTTCGCGTGAGTACCTCTTGGCCGTGACTTCCGGGCGTATCGCTGTTGTCAGTACCAAAGTGCTCGTATTTTCATCCTTGTCGATTAACAGGTCAAATCGACTGGCACACTTTGGATATCGACTTCGGGTATTAGCCCTTTGTGTTTGCAGATTTACTTTTGCATCAACACATCTTTTGGCACGCCCGGTGGGACAGATCTAGTCAAGATGCCTAATCATGAGATCGATGCTGGGAATATCATCGCAGTGACAGAAGAAGATCTTAAGGACGATCAGAAGCAGGCTATGGAGAGGGCTATTGAAGAATACAGATAGCTTTGCTTGAAGTCATTCAGCTTGAACAAAAGTGGACAAGTCATCCAGAAGCAGGACTTGCCGTTGCCTCGGCAGGTCACCTTTGATCCTAATCCGGGTAAACTTCAAGAGATGGTTAATTCTGCGGTGAATCATGCTTTAATTAATCACTCCAATGTGTTGTCCAATACTGTTCATAATGCTGTGATTCGAACTTTCAAAGAAGGGCAAGCGTCACCTCGTTACGTTGGGCCTGCTTATCATCAACCAGAAGCAGCATCTGCTGTTGCTCCATCGGCCCCCCAGCCGTTGCGGGAATAGAGATTTCTTCTCCTCCAGTATCAGCAGGTTTATCTAACGTACAGTCTACTCCGGTGCGTTCGGATTCAGCATTATCAGGACGAGTTCAGCTTGGTACAGATCTATCAGCATCAGCTTTATCAAGTCCTGTACCACAGAATAATCAAACTCCTGCTAATTGGTGGGGATATGGTATGCCTCCGGAGCCATCTACTTTCAATCACGGATTATCTCAAGTGTTTGATGCAGCGGGAAAAACTCCTATGCCATCAGCTGGTTTGCCGATAGCTCAAGCGCCTCAATATACTACAACTACTGTACAACCGAGTCTAGGAGGTTTTCAGGCGTCTCTGGGTCAAACATCTAGTTCAAGTCCATCGGCAAATTTGTTACCGATGCAGCAGAAGGCTCCTATTGCCAGTCAACCTGGAGTTCAGGTTATGCCTCAAGTTGGATGTAATTATCCAGCAATGCCAACAAGCTACCAGCCATCGGCAAACTTTGTGCCGATGAATGCTAATATTTGGTCAGGGCAGTTTCCCACTCAACATACAGTTCAGCCAAATCAGCAAGCCACAGGAGTTCATCAAGGTCACATGCATACTGGTTTTCAGAATCAAGCATCGGCAGCTCAGCCGATGAACCCTTTTCAGCAGGTTAATGGACCACAGATAGTAGCAAATGTGCCAATTGCTGGAGATCGTGGGCCACAAAGGTATGCAGAAGGGTATCAACAGATACCTCCAGCAGAGATTCAACCATATCGTCAGCAAGATGTCGATGCTTTTTGGGCCGATAAGATAGCAGAAATTATGAGGGATCAGTTTGGGATCAAGCCCAAAGTTAATACCTATTCTTATCGGACTCCGTATCCTCCGGCATATGATTTAATTCCTCTCCCAAATCGTTACAAGGTGCCAGACTTCACTAAGTTTTCTGGGCAAGACGATACATCAACCATGGAGCATGTTAATCGTTTTATTATTCAATGTGGAGAGGCAGCTTGTAGAGATGAATTGAGAGTTCGTCTGTTCTCATCATCTCTATCTGGATCAGCATTTACATGGTTTATTTCACTACCGCCAAATTCTATTATCACCTGGGCTGATCTGGAAAAGCAATTTCATAAGTATTTCTTTGCTGGAGTTCATGAAAAGAAGCTTACCGATTTGGTAAAGATGAAACAGCGCAATGATGAATCGGTAGAAGTCTTTGTGCAAAGGCTACGAGATGTAAAGAACAAATGTTATAGCCTGGTATTGGATGATCGGTAGCTTGCCGATTTAGCCTTTCAGGGATTGTTACCACATCTTAAGGACAGATATGCTTCTCAGGAGTTCGAAAGCTTAAGTCATTTAGTGCAAAGGATTTCTGATCAAGACACTAGGGTTTTTGAACCTAAAAGAAATTGGAACAAGAAAGTTTCATTTGTTGAAGAGGCGGAAGATTCTGATTCAGATAATGAACCAGTTATCGGTTTGGCGGAGTGGGTTAAGAATAAGAAGCCAATATCTTGTCCCTTTGGTCACAAAGAGCCAGAAAAGTTTACTTTTGACGTCACCAAAGCCGATAAGATATTTGATCTTTTGCTTCAGGAGGGCCAGATTAAATTGTCACCTAATCATGTGATCCCATCGGCAGAAGAGTTGAAGCATATGCTGTATTGCAAGTGGCATAATGCAACTTCACACAGTACCAATGAGTGTAAAGTATTTAGACAACAATTGCAGTTAGCTATTGAGTCTGGCAGAATAAAATTTGGCAATTCCAAGATTCAAAAGCCGATGAAAATTGATCAACATCCTTTTCCAGCAAATATGTTGGATGCTGAAGGGAAAATTAAGGTGTTGACATCGGAAGCTGCTGAAAAGAATGCATCAGTAGATCCCCAACATCGGATAACTACTGATGATGCAAAAGGCAAGGGGCTATTGACGGAAAGTGGCGGTTCTGGGAGGCCTCCTCGATCTGGCATCGTGATCACTCATCGAAGACAACAAGAAGGCTGGCGTCAGCGAAGGGACCGGTATCGACGACAACAAGAGGAAAGGCGTCAAGAAGAGTGGAATCGGCATAAGGATCATTGGAATTGTCCGTTTTTTATTCATTGTTGGGAGGAAGGTATTAAGTTACCTACTGTTGAAGATTGTCCAGAGTGCAATGGTTATTATGGAGTTAATCATCCTGTAAGAAGGTTTCAATCTGGTAATCAAGGTTTGCTCATTAATGAGCCGATCAGAGGGAGAGCATCAGTACATGATCGGCTGGGGGGCAGGCTCAGTGTGCATGAAAGGCTTGGTAAACGCGTTGCATATTTTCCGAGAAACCAAGAGGAACTTGAAGAGATGGCAAATGCAAGAGTTCCTGATGAAGAAATATTTTACAGGGATCCTAATATACGTCTGTTGACGGTCCTTAAGTATCAATTATAACTATCAAATAAATAGAGAAAAGGATCCAAATGAAACCAACACCTAGACTTAGGGTTTTATCTGACAGAATTCCACGAGTTTTGCTGTTTATCTATTTCTGCAGGGGGTTATCAGGAAATACGGAAGAAAGGCCCACATGTCGGATTAATGACGGGATATTAACCGAACACGTAATTATCTTACATCTAGAAGAGTCCAGAAGCCACGAGAACGAACGGGAGGCGTAACAGAGCCGGGGACAGGGCGCCCGCCCTAGTCCCTAGGGCGCCCGCCCTGCTGGCTCAGCCAATCAGGCTCCGCCTCGAGGATTATGCTCCACCGACCTAGAGGATCAAGGAAAACCGCACGATCAATGTCGGTTTGATCCAACGGCCCAGATTCATCCGAAAGGGCTATATAAGCAAGGCCCCTGACCCTGGAGGAGAGGCCCTCGCCTCATACTTCAAACCCTAATTCAGGAGGAGAGCCTCTGATCAAGCCCTAGAGCCACCACATCAACTAGATCTCTAGTTAACATAGCTACATAGGATTAGAACTAGAAGGAGTCAATCTTCGATTGGTTCCCGGATCTGTCAAGAGGATTCTTGGTAATTCCTCTATTGTTCTTCAATTGTTCATCATTGTTCTTCAATATTATGAATATAACTTTGTTCTATTTCAATATATTGGTTATGACTTTGCTCTACTTGATTATATTTGCAATTATATTGTTCTTAGTTTATCATAGTTATATGCTTGGCTTAGTTAGATTGGAATTATATACATGCCTAGGCGGCGGAGACGGAGGTGGAGGGACTCCAGAGGTTCCTGGAGGTCTCCCAGACTGCGCTTGAGGTGGCGGAACGGGAGATGCAGGTCGTCCGAGACCAGCAGGTGGCCGCGGACAGCCGGGTGGCCAATGAGTTTTCCTTTCGTTATTCTGATTTGATGGGTTGTATTCGTTTTTTGCACTCATTGTGCCCATGTGTTGAGCAGAGGTGGAGGCGGAGCTGCTGGGGATCCGGGAGGCTGTGAACACTGCAGTGGGGTACATGCACGCCTGTGATGCGAACCAGGAGGAGCACCTCTTGGATCTCCCCAACCGCATCCAGGACACGGTGGAGCTCGGCATCCATCGTGGGGCGGTGGTGGCCCTGACGGTGGCGCAGGTGCGCTCAGGGCATGCGCTCCACCATCTAGTGGGGCTCCCAGAGGGCCAGGAGTTGACTGACCATGATGGGTCCTAGGAGGACTTCGACGAGGCGGCCGACGCCGTCATCGACCTGGTCCCCGTTGAGGGGATCGTGGAGGAGGCGACCGGGCGCCTGGGGCCCTGAGGGGCGGCCAACATCAAAGTTGAGCCCTACTAGCTGGCGCTCCTTGCCCAGGTTCAAGGATGTCACTACTAAGGCCGCCTTGATCCCCACTTAGGATAGGTTTTTCGCATTTTGCCTTAGAAGCATTCTTGTAAAAAGATTCATCATTGTTTAATGAATTGTACCTTTCGTTGATGTGAGTTCTCATTTGGTTTTAGAAGCGTTGTGGGGGGTGACCGTTCGTTGGGTCGTTTGTAGCTCCTGAGCCCTTGCTCGACGTAGGGTCGTGGTCGTTTGTTGGTTCAGGATGCAAGTGCAGCCCCCGAGCCCTTGCTTGATGTAGGGGTCCGATCGGGAGGCCACCCATCTTTGATTCGATCCCTCGCGCGTTCCTTCGTGGAATCGAGGCCCAACTTTGCCTTGTGGAAGTACTACTTCTGCCCCACCATCTTCCTCAAGACGGTGAGGCGGGGCGAGACGGTGCTGGCGTGCATCGGTAGCTGTGCAATCCAACTCCGTTAGAGCCGGGCGGATGGGTACATCGCCATGAAGGGGTCATCATTTAACAAGAGGTGGCACCAGCGGTGGTTCTACCTCAGGAGCGACGCCGACATGCCCCTACCTCCGTACACCGGTTGCTTCTTCAGACAAGCACTAGAGCGCTGGGGCTATGGTCCCATCACCGCCAAAAGGAAGAAAATCGATACCCTTCTCCAAGTAGTCAAGCATTTGGTAGATGCGGACATGATAGGAGCCGGGGTCATCGCCGCATTCCATGAGAGAAGGTGTTGCCACTGATGCGGTGGGCATGCCGCCTAGATGAGATGGTGTCGAACGCGCCCCTCGAGGGGACCGTGCTCATGATAGGGGAGCTTGATCGCAAGGAGATCAAGAAGCGCATCGAGCCGGTGCTTGGGAGTGTCCCTTCTAACGCCGTCCTCGACACCCACCTGCCAATGCGTCTTGATGACGACTTCATCGAGATGGTGAGCGCTCTCCACTCTTCTTATCCTCCCCTTTTCCCTTGGCCTCTTGCATTCCTTTTTGCCTGACCCGAGGCACGGGCGGCTGTAGGGGAATCTCTGCTTAGTCCCTGACTTTGATCCACCCCTTCCCGAGGACGCGATCTAGATAGTGTGGAACCAGGCTCACGCTGAGGGGTGAAGAAGAGGAAGGAAGAAGGGAAGAAGAAGGGGGCTGAGAAGGCCAGGAGGAAGGAGAAGCACGATAAGCACCGAAAGTTGCAACGGCAGGCCGAAGAAGAAGAGGACTCATCGAGCATTGACGATGATGATGACGATGATGATGAGGAGGAGGTCCACCAGTAAGACTGGCTGGACTCCATGGCCGAGGAGGGGGAGCAGCCCAGGGGGTCGTCCCTCTCGATCGAGGGGCGATCGCCGTAGGCTGAACCGCTGCGCCGCGGATCAAAGGACCCCGATCTCGGGGGAGCTACAGCGACGGGTGAAGGAGAGGAGCGCTCGAAGCCACAGGAGCTAGCCCATCCTGAGGGGACGGAGGAATCCTGACCCCAGGATATAGCGGGGTCGCCGCCGCCACTTCCTCAGCCTGACACGACCGAGACCGTGGCGGCCGGGAAGAGGCCTGACCCCGTGACAGCAGGGCCAGACCCAAGCGAGCCGTCGTGGAAACGCCCCCATCCTACGACGCAGAGGTAAGGGGTGCCCTTCTGTGTTGTTTGTTTACACCGAGGCTTGGTAACACTGACGCCTGTTGTTCTTGCAGGAGGGTCCCGTCTGATGTCCCCCCGCTTGCGCCATGGAAGGTGTTGAGGCGGCAAGGCTAGGCCTCAGCTGGTAGTGTGCCGGGTTTGGATGTCTCCGCCTCAGGGATGGCCGATAGCATTCCTTAGGCATCCACGACCGTAGGGGGACACGAGGTGCCTGACACCCCTGCTTCACCTCCACCTAACCCCACCCCATCAGCCGGGGTGGTGCTTTTGGAAGCGGAGGTAGGGAAATTCGTGCAAATGGGGATGGCACCGCTGGAGCAGCTACCGTGATTCGGGTCAGATCTTGCTCTCGAGGGGGCACTCCCTCAGGAGAGTGAGGCACCTCCACCTCCGACGGCGGAGACGTTAGGATCAGCTGTGGAAGCAGGTGCGAGCGCCAGGGCCAAGGGGCGGCAAAGGAGGCCACACCTGAGGGCTCTTCGGCGTAGGTGGGGTCTGCTACGAGAGGCGGGTCCTGGGCAAAGGAGACGCCGATGGGCGGGCCCGGCATCGTCGAAGTGGAGGTGGTGTCCGTCTTGTCCGGTGAGCCCTCTGACTTGGCCAAGGTGGCTCAGTCCTCCCACGCCAAGGGGCCCACGGCCCTCATGCAGGTGGGGCGTGATCCCTTCCAGTGGGGCGGTCCACGCCTCACTTGGTCAGACCGGAATCAGACATAGGCGCCGCTAGTTTTTGTGTTGGATGATGTCGAGGAGCTGGAACGCTGGAGTCAGATTCAGGCAGGATGCTAGACCTTAAACCAGACTCTGACCATGGCATTGTCTGTCCTGCACAATGCCATCCGCCTAGCTAGCCAGCTGCGTCGAGTTAGTTGAATGCTTATCGTTAGGTGTTTTCGCCTTTTGGTGTCTTTGACATGGCTCCTTGCACAGGCGCTGCTCGAACGAAGCCGAGCAAAGTTGGAGTTTCTCTGCCACTAGGAGGGCTCCTAGGGACGCTGGTCGGAGGAAATGCAGAGGACTACCATGGCTGATGCGTGGCTTACGGAAGCCTAGAACAAGATGGTTGTCCTCAATAACAAAATGGTGGATCTTCATATCCGTTATGATGAGGCAGTCATCGACGCCAAGGAGTCAGGGGTGAAGCTGGTGTCCCACATCAAGCACGCTCATAATGACCAAGAGGAGGCCCAAAAGGTGAAGAGCGAGCATGACAAGCTGTCGCAGGCTTCGAAGCGGTTCCAGACCGAGCTTAACTCCATCCGCCATGAGCGCGAGCATGCTCTTGGCGAGTGCGACGAGGCTCGCCAAGAGTGCAACATAGCTCAGAGGGAGAAGAACACCGTGGAGGACCAAATTAAGGAGATTACGCGTGTGGCTTCTCGACTTGCCGAGGAGAACCGCCAGCTGAAGTCCGAGGTGGGATCCTTCCAAGCCACGGTGGCCCAAGGGCGTCAGCATGACTTGGCCAGGGCTTAGGATCTAGAAGGCAAGTACCTTTGGTCATCTATTGTTGGGCACTTTTTTGAGATATGCTTCTTATCTCCTGTGATGATCAGGGCTGAAGAGTAAGCTTGCCACGGTGGAGGCAAAGCTTCTGTCAACGCGGGAGGCCCTGAAGACGGAACATCATGAGCACTCTGAGCTTTGTGCCACCACCGAGCTGGTGTGCGACGCTCTCGGAGCGGTCTAGGTGCGCCCTAGAGCGAGCTCGCTACGGAGTTGTCTCAGGGTCACCTTCGAGCGGGTTCAGACCCAAGTGATGGAGGCGCTCCACCTTGGAATGCGGCGTGCGCTCACTGTCTTCAGGTCCCACTACTAGAAGATTGACCTGGAGGCGCTTAGTGAGGGCTATGTCGAGATCCCTGAGGAGGAGCTCGATGCCGTTGATGAGGAGGTGCTAGAGCTAGCGAAGACCCTAGCGGCCAAGTTTGAAGAAGAGGTCATCCCCCCACCTTTGGATCTATAAACAGTGTCAGACAGGTGCCCGTGCAAAAACTTAGAATGTTGAACAAGTCTGTGGCCCTCGGGGCCCTTCTAAAAACTTGCATTTATCTTTCATTCTAAGTTTTTATGCGTTTGTCTGACCCTCTTAGTGCGCCTAGTCTTGCGGCATTTGGAGTTGAGTCTGACGCCTTGGGTCAGAGTTAATGGGCAAGAGTACCGTAGCCATAGAGGCGTAGGTTTTTCGTAGTCTGATTAACTCAGCCCAAGGGATCCTCGTACTCAAAACCCAGTCACCTCCAGAGGGCTCAGGTGGATATCTTTTTTGTAAAGTTCTTCGAGTGGTTACCTGATCCCCATGTCGTGTTTATGTTTATGGATTTTTTAGAAGTACGAGTCAACCCTTAGGTCCAGACTGGTGAGCAAAGGCACCATAACCATTGGGGTGTAGGTTTCTCGTAGTCCGACCGATCCATCCCGAGGGGCTCTTCGCTTTCTAAAACATTTGCTTTCTTAAACAACGATGCAAGGGCTTGGATACAAATTTTTTTTGAAAAGTATCATGAAAATTTCACGGCATTGGGGGGGGGGGTTCCCCCCTTTTAGCCCCTGAGGAAGGCCCGACCCTAACCAAAGGTAGGGTCGGGTCTCTCAGAGTTAAACCGAGCAAGAGACAATGAGCACTCTTTTATTCTTTCGTGATTAAACATGTGACAAGCCTGGAAATCTATGGGTAGAAGCGACGTAGCTGTTCAATGTTCCAAGCGTTGGTGACGATTTCACCGTCCACGGTGGCCAGCTTGTAGGTGCCGGGTCAGAGTACTTCTGCGATGACGAATGGGCCCTCCCATGGCGGTGTTAGCTTGTGGCGGCCCCTGCTGTCTTGTCTGAGGCAAAGCACTAGGTCCCCGACGTTGAATGCCTGACCCCGCATGCGGCGATGGTGGCACCGGCATAAGGCTTGCTGGTACTTGGCGGAGTGGAGTAGGGCGACATCATGCGCTTTCTCCAGTTGGTCCGCGGCGTCTTCAAGGGAAGCTTGGTTCCCTTGGTCGTTGTATGCTCTGACCCTTGGCGCTCCAAACTCCAAGTCAGTAGGGAGGATGGCCTCGGATCCATAGTCCATGAAGAAAGCTTGAAACCAGTCGCTCGGCTCGGGGTCATCCTCAAACTCCAGAGAACCGCGAGGTATTCTGCGACCCATCGGCGGCCAAATTTCTTCAACCGGTTGAAGATCCTTGGCTTGAGGCCTTGCAAGATCATACCGTTGGCACGCTCGACCGGCCCGTTCATCCGGGGGTGTGCCACGGTAGCCCAATCCACGTGGATATGGTAATCATCGTAGAAATCTAGGAACTTTTTGCTGGTGAACTGCGTGCCGTTATCAGTGATGATGGAGTTTGGGACCCTGAAATGATGAATAATATCGGTAAAGAAGAGCACTGCCTGCTCAGACTTGACTCGTGCAATTGGCCGAGCCTCAATCCACTTCGAGAACTTGTCGATCGCGACAAGCAAGTGGGTGAAGCCCCCAGGTGCTTTTTGGAGCGGCCCAACAAGGTCTAGTCCCCAGACCGCGAAAGGCCAAGTGATAGGGATCGTCTGGAGCGCTTGAGCTGGTAAATGAGTCTGTCGAGCATAGTACTAGCATCCTTTGTAGGAGCGTACTACCTTGGTCGCGTCAGCCACGGTAGTGGGCCAGTAAAAGCCCTGTCGAAACGCGTTTCTGACAAGGGTGAGTGGCACTATGTGGTGATCGCAGATGCCCCCATGGATGACCTATAATAGCCTCTTCCCCTGCTCACTGGGGATGCAGCGTTGCAGGATTCTTGTGGGGCTCCGCTTGTAAAATTCCCGATCTAGCAGGACGAACGACTTGGCGCGGTGTGCAAGGCGTCAGGCTTCGGTTTTGTCGGTTGGGAGTACGCCGCGGACCAAGCAGTCAAGGTACGGGATTCTCCAATCTGGCTAGGGGTCGGGCCTTATGGCTGGGTCATCCTCAATTTGCATAACCTCAGGGTCGGTTGTCGCCGGGGTCGAGTCAGCCCCCGAGGTTAGCATGGGTGGCTCGCTGCCGTCCTGCGGTGACCCTTGGTAAGTGACCAAGGGCTTATACAGATCGCTGGCGAAGACGCTGGCAGGAGCTGGTGCCCAACCGGATGCCAGCTTCGCAAGCTCGTCTGCTGCCTCGTTAGACCGTCTAGCAATGTGGTTGAGCTCGAGGCCATCAAATTTTTCTTCCAGAAGGCAGACTACCTGGCAGTATGCCGCCATCTAGGGGTCGTGACAACTTGACTCCATCATGACTTGGTCTACGATCAACTAGGAGTCACCTCGAACATCGAGCCGTCGGATCCCGAGCTCGGTGCCGATGTGCAAACCGTTGACAAGTGCCTCATACTCAATGACGTTGTTAGAGGTCAGAAAGTGGATCCAAATCATATACCTCATGCGCACGCTAGGGGGGAGACGAAGATGAGTCCCGTCCTAGCTCCGCTCTTCATTAGTGGCCCATCAAAATACAACATCCAATACTCCTGTTCCACCGGTGCCGGTGGCGTTTGGGTCTCTGTCCATTCTGCCACAAAGTCTGCCAGAACCTGGGACTTGATGGCTTTTCGAGGGGCATAGGTGATGCCTTCTGCCATGAGTTCAACTGCCCACTTAGCGATTTTTCCCGTCACCTCCCAGTTCTGAATCACCTCCCCGAGAGGGAAGGATGACACGATCGTGATCGGGTGCGACTCGAAGTAGTGGCGCAGCTTCCTTCGGGTGATGAGGACAGCGTATACGAGCTTCTAGATCTATGGGTAGCGTGTCTTGGTGTCGAACAAGACTTCACTGATGAAGTAGACCAGATGCTAGACTTTGAGAGCGTGACCCTCCTCTTGTCGTTCCACTACGACGGCGGCACTCACTACCTGAGTAGTGGCCGCGATGTATAGTAGGAGCGGTTCCCCCTCAGCCGAGGGTACAAGGATCAGGGCCTTAGTTAAAAGTGCCTTGAGCCCGTCAAGCGCCTCTTGGGCCTCGGGCGTTGTTGACGGTCCTTAACTCCAAAAATAAACCGTCAATCAAACATGAAAAGAATGAATATGATAAAATATCAACAAAGAATACGGGGTTATCCAACAGAATTCCACAGTTTTGTAGAATTTGTATTTCTGCAGGGGTGTATCAGGAAAAGAGGAGATATAATGAACGTCGGGCTAAAAACCATATTCTCCAGCAAAACCAAGCCTAGAAGAATCCACAAAACATGAGAAGCCACGTCAACGAAGGTGGGGCCCACATGCCTGTTGATATTTGGTAACGCAATTAGGAAATAGGATCCGCAAGCGCACGGATATCGGTGAGCACTTCACCCGAGATGTTATCCTGGGTATCGTATTTATATTTTTACCTTTAGGAGAAAGAGTGCATCTGACTAACCAAATCTATTACTACTAACCTTTAGGCTACACCCACTATGATTCGATGTGAGTGATGTATAGAGAAGACTACAACCGCACTCTTCTTCTAACCTTGGTAAGGATGATCTACTGTTCTATTGGGGAGGTTTACGGAATCTAGACACCACAAAGGATGTTCAACCCGCACCTATAAACCATATCGATCCTGCTAACGGGATATGGAATACAAAGGTAACTCGGAATTGTCACGTTCCTCGCTACTACCACGGTCCGGCTAGACGAGGGGATATCTATGAGTATCCTAGCTTAAACACCACGTTTACGCTAGAGATGATTACTCTAAACTCTACGCGAAGAGATCAAAGTAAACTCATAAACCAAAGAACAATAAAACAAAGAACTTACTAGAATTTAGAAGTCGAAATACTGAAGAATCCTGAGAATAAGCCTCGGGTTAGAAGAACTTGCTCCCGCAGGTACAACCTCGGAGTAGACACCGACAGGCCGGCTTCCTCCGATCTACACCTCCACTCTATCTCTCTCAATCTAGTAGAACTAATTCTACTTTCACATTGGATGCTAAGCCCTAAGAGGTGGGAACCCTAGAGGGAACCTCTCTCTCTAAACCCTAACTAGAGATATGCAACTGAATAATGAATTGGGGTCTTCTCCACCAGGGGTCAGGGGCCTTGCTTATATAGCCCTTTTGGATGAATCTGGACCGTCGGATCAAACCGACCTTCATCCTACGGTTTTCCTTGATCCTCAAAGGCGGTGGAGCATAATCCGCGAGACTCGACCTGATTGGTCCCGGGGGCAGGGCGGGCGCCCTAGGGCACAGGGTGGGCGCCCTGTGTCCGGCCCCGTTACGGCTCCCGTTCGTTCCCGTGGCTTCTGGAATCTTCTAGATGTAAGATAATTACGTGTTCGGTTAATATCCCGTCATTAATCCGACATGTGGGCCTTTCTTCCGTATTTCCTGATAACCCCCTGCAGAAATAGATAAACAGCAAAACTCGTGGAATTCTGTTAGATCAAACCCTAATTCTAGGTGTTGCTTGCATATAGGTCCTTTTCTTTATTTATTTGATGGTTATAATTGATACTTAAGAACCGTCAACAAACACCCCCATACTTAGGCTTTTACTCGTCCTCGAGAAAAGGTTGGTTAATAAAACATCTGGGGTTGAAACATTCTTTCATACCTGCAGGGTGTTGTAAAAATCCACTGTGCACTTATAGTCAGGGAAATACATGGTCAGAGTAAAGATCCTTTCTTCTTCTTAATCCCTATCACTTGGAGTTTTTACATATTTTTGAAAAGAAAAACTTAGCATACCTTTATCCTCATAGGTACCCTCAGAATCACTCATTATCTTTTATATTTCTCTCTGAGGCTGTTTTGATTTTGCAAAAATAATTCTTTAAGCATACATACCTTGCATTTATTGTATGGTCAAAACCGGATCCGAGGAGAAGAATGCCATACTCTTAGATCAAAGATTTTGAAAATTAAAAACTTGTCACTCTTACTGGCATATTGCTTATTAAAGGGACCATGGGCTATCATTTTCTTTCCATCATATTTTTATCATATCTCATTTTTTTTCATTTTGGGTGGATACCGAGGTACCCCTAATTCTACTGCCGGACACTTGTCCATTTTTTTCTGCGAGGTTGTCGAGCACTTGCTCCTTTTTATTTCCTCGATATATTCATAATTTTGCATAGCCCATGCCTCTAACGCAATAATACTTCGGAAGAGTGAATTTTTCTGAATAAAAATGTCTTGATCTTAGGAGTATGATAAATCTCTCAACAAGGGTCTAACTTGTTTTGAACAAACTCAATACAAAGCAGATAGCTTTAATTAATATTTTCATGTTTAGCAGGCATATAAAACTTGAGGATGGTAGCTATAATTTTGAGATTTTTTAAACAAATTCTCCAAGCAATAAAGATACTAAGAATAAGGTACTCATACCCTTACCATCTCTTATTCCACAATGACTTTTAGCAACACAAGGTTTTAAAATAATTTTAATAATTGCAGGTTTCCGGGAAATATCACAAAGTGAGATTGATCATGATTATAAGCATTTTTATCCTTTTAATTTATCATGTTTAGAGAGATAAAATTCTGCACAAACTAAGGTGAGTGTGTAAGTGTGTAATAAAAGTGTGCAGAGTGTGTACCTGGTTCATGGAGTGGTACGATCGAAGTGTGTGTGACATGTCAGGGAATCTCCCCCATACTTGTTTTCTGCTTTCTTGCACAAAAGTAAAGTAGAGACACACAAGACATACTAATAATAATCTTTATTAATCTTGAGGCATTTATTACAACCGAATAATAATAATAACCGAATATAATAGATCTAAACTGATTATAAGCGAACCTAATCGAATCTAATAATAACTAAGACATATATAGCCCCAAGATCTAATCTAGATAGCTCAGCGACGCTCACGCCTCCTAAGACTATGCTCTAACTCATCGATCCTCTTGTTGGCGTCGGCAAGGTCATCCCGTAGCTTTAGGATCGTAGTGTTATGGTTGAAGGTCCTCCGATCCATAGAGATATTGGAGTTCTGAATTTCTATAATGCTGTTCTTGATCACCCGTAGCTCCTCATCCACATCTGCAATGGTCCTGCGGCGCTTGGGAGGTGTCTCGAAAGCATTAAGAGCATGCTTGGGTGCTTCCTTCGGAGGAACGAAGCGGACCTTAGCTGCCCTAACACCCTCGAAGTAAGGTCTCTCCTCCGTGGTATAGCGGACACTAGAGATCTCGCCGCTCCGGTTGGTCTTCACTCCGATGATCCGCTCATTGGGTTTTGGCGGCAGGATCTTTGTTCCGGCTGGTACCTTGATGATCTCCTTCCCCTTCGACGATGATGGCGAGCCTTCGAGCAATAGGGGCTGCGTAGGTGCGGTAAGAACTGGGCGAGCAAAGTAGGATTGGGCAGAGCTGCGTTGACGTGGTGGCATGGCTTCTAGCTGTCGCTCTGTGTTGGCCGGGACGAGAGCGTAGGCGTCGGGATGCTCCTTGGGCTTCTTGTTGAGGTCGTAGGGGACGACTTCCCAATCGACGTGGAACTTCTCGGCCATTGGAGCAGCTAGGAACTAAGCAAGATCTAATTTGAGGAAGGAGAGAAGGCTTGAATGAATTGGTGCTAAAAGCTGACGTTGGGGGTCTGTTTATATAGGGGGTAAAAACTGCTCTCGTGCATGGTCGGGACTCTTCCCGCCGTCATGTTTGCGAAACAAACCGAGGACGGAATTTTCCAGATAGCAACGGGCGAGGTTATCGCGTGGGAGAAGTCTGGGGCCGAGGGGAGACAGGGGCAGGGCGCCCGCCCTCATCCTCAGGGCGCCCGCCCTGTGTCCGGCTCCTCTACAAGCCTGCTTTCTCGAGCGTGTTTCTCACCGTGTTTTTATCCCGAAAAATATATACTTGGCCCAAAAACGTCAAATTAAAAGCGTCGGGCTTTAATTTTTAATTGGAAGGTAAAAATTGATCACGTCTATTTCTTCTAATTCTTTATTGGGCTCTAAAAATAATTTAAGACGTTGACCATTTACCTTGAATAACGTACCTTCGTCATTTTGAAGTGTGATAGCTCCGTGGGATGATGAATGAATTACCTTGAATGGTCCTTCCCATTTGCTCCGGAGCTTTCCATGCCCGAAAAGCTTCACCCTGGAATTAAAAAGTAATACCTTATCTCCGGGTGAGAACTCCTTCTTCTTGATCCTCTTATCATGCCATCTCTTGACTCTTTCTTTGTAGATCTTTGAATGTGTACGGAATGCTCCATAGTGACCTCCGTATGGTGATGAGTGACATCTGTCGATGATCTTCAATCCTTCCTCAGTGGTCACACATCTTCTAAGTAGGCCATCAGCGCATACTCGGAAGAGATATGGCTCATCCCATATATGTGAACGACTTTCCTGAATAAGCTTCTTCTTGTTTGCTCCGGGTGGTACATAACCTGAAACCATAAAATTAACAATATCTGCATACCAGGGGTCAGATCTGTTAATCCCGTAAAGCATGTCGTCCCGGAGTGAGTCATTAATGGGGGGTTCCTGTGAATTCTTAAAGTACATTCTAGACAAGTGATCAGCAACAGAATTTTCTACTCCCTTTTTATCTTTTATTTCTAAGTCAAATTCTTGGAGTAATAAAATCCATCTGATTAAGTGAGGTTTAGCATCTTTCTTAGTGAGCAAATATTTTAGTGCAGCATGATCAGTGTAAACAATTATCTTAGCTCCAACTAAATAAGATCTAAATTTATCAATGGCAAAAACAACAGCCAGAAGCTCTTTTTCAGTGGTTGCATAATTAAGTTGAGCTCCTGTTAAAGTTTTACTTGCATAAGCAATTGCATGATGCTTTTTATCTTTAGTTTGTCCCAAAACTGCCCCCACAGCATAATCACTAGCATCACACATAATTTCAAAAGGCAACGACCAATCAGGGGGTTGAATGATTGGTGCAGAAATGAGTGCTTACTTTAATAAATTGAAAGAATTTAGACATGCATCATCAAATTCGAAAGGAGCATCCTTGGCTAGCAAAAGAGTAAGTGGTCTCGCAATAAATGAAAAGTCTTTTATAAATCTGCGATAAAAACCAGCATGGCCAAGAAAACTTCGAATTCCTTTTATATTCACAGGTGGAGGTAGTTGTTCTATTACTTCAATTTTAGCTCTATCTACCTCAATACCTCTTTCAGACACTAGGTGTCCTAGCACTATTCCTTCTCTAACCAAAATGACATTTTTCCCAATTAAGGATTAAGTGCTTTTCTTCACATCTTTGCAAAACCTTATCTAAGTTCTCAAGACAACTATCAAAAGTTTTTCCATAAACTGAGAAATCATCCATGAAAACTTCCATAATCTCTTCAATCATATCAGAAAATATAGACATCATACATCTTTGAAAAGAAAGCTGGTGCATTACATAACCCAAAAGACATTCTACGATAAGCATACGTTCCATATGGGCATGTAAAAGTGGTTTTGCTTTGATCATCAGGATGGATAGGGATCTGGTGATACCCTGAATATCCATCTAGAAAACAGAAAAACGAGTGTTTTGCTAACCGCTCAAGCATCTCATCTATAAAAGGCAAAGGAAAATGATCCTTTTTCGTGGCTTTATTAAGTTTTCTATAGTCTATGCACATCCGCCACCCAGTGACGGTGCGTTGCGGAATTAGCTCATTCTTATCATTAGTAACAACAGTCATGCCTCCCTTTTTAGGCACAACTTGAACAGGGCTTACCCACTCACTATGCGGCACAGGATATATAATCCCTGCATGCAGCAACTTTATAACTTCTTTTTTAACTACCTCTCTCATCGCGTTGTTAAGTCTACGTTGGGGTTCCCGAGAAGGTGAAACAGAAGGATCTGTCGGAATGCGATGGGTGCAAATCATAGGACTGATTCCTGTAAGATCTTGAAGTGAGTAGCCGAAAACAGAGTGGTGTTTTTCAAGAATGGTCATTAATCGCAGAGTTTGCTCCTGAGTGAGTTTATTACTAACGATCACAGGAAACTCTGGATTATTGTTTAGGAAAGCATAGGTAAGACCGGGTGGTAAAGTTTTGAGTTCTATGGGAGGTCTGGGTGTTTCTGCAAACTCATCTAAGGGTTCAGGTTCAGAAGGTTCAGCTTCCTCTTCTATGAAGAAAGGGGCTTCTTCTTCTAAGTCTGATTCATTTAAAAGCTCTAGAGACGCAGCTTTTACCTCTTCCATAGGATCAGGCAAAAGAGATGACTCGATCTTATTATTCAAGGAGTGAGTTATTGTCATAGGGAATTTAAAATCCTTTCCAAAAGAAATGTGTAGCTTTCCAGTTTGACCTTCATAAAGGAGTCTTCTAAATGGTTGTCCTATCAACAGGTCGAAGTCCCATGTATCAAAGATATAAAAGTTCAAATGAACCATGGAGCCTTCTACCATAAAGGGTAGGACATTCACAATTCCAAGACTGGGGACCAATCGTCCCGAAGATTCCTTTATGACCTTTGTTGTGGGGGTTAAAACAAGTTTCCCAAATAAATTAAGTGTAAAAGCTTCGGACATAATATTGATCCCCACAACAGGATTATAGAGAGCGTTAAATTGATCAGAATTATAAGCACAGCGTATAGTTATAGAGGGTGTGTCCACTCGGATTACTTCAGAGGAAAGCTCTGACTCCTCTAACCATTCGCTACTCATAACCGAGATAAGCTCTCTCAATTGACGTTCACTTGGTAAACAAATGCTAAAATGGCCGCTTTGGGGTTTGTCTATAGAATGGTAGTTTGAAATGTTTCCAAAATCGGCAAAAAGATCAGATTCTATATCCAGCATGAAATCAGGTGGTGGAATTTCTTCCTTTTGTGGCTCAAAACTTGGGATAGCTGAAGTAGGTGAAGAATTCGGCAGAGTGTCTACTTCAGCTTCGTAGGTTTCATCATGGAGGGTATTATCCATCTCAGCTTCTAGGATTCTATCTAGGATCGCTCTAGCTTCATCAGTAGGGATACGAAAGAAAGAACCTCTAGACATTGTATGTAACATTTGTTTATGATCTTTCTGAAGACCTCGAAAGAAATGAAAAAGGAGAATAGGGTCTTCAATATTGAGTTTTGGACCAGATTCTAAAAGATCAGAAAAACGTTTCCAGGATTTCCCCAAAGTTTTATTATCTTTTTGTTTAAAAGATAGGACTTCGAGTCTAAGGTCACCAGTACGGTCAAGGGAATAAAAATCTAGACAAAAGTTGGCTCTTAAAACTCCCCATTCACCTTGCTGTTGACTTACCTTCTGACTATACCATCGTCTAGCTTCTCCTCTTAAAGAAAAAGGAAAAAGCTTCCAACGTAAAGTCTTATCAGAGATGCCATCAATGCGAAGACAATAGCATGTCTGCTCAAAATCTCTAATATGAAGGTAAGGGTTTTCGTCTTCCTTTCCCGAAAAAGATAAATTTTGAATCATCGCAATCAACCTTGAACTTAACTTATACTGGGATGTTTGGATAGGCTGTGATGACTTCCATGGTAAAAGGTCAGTTGCTGAAGGTGTTGCGGCATCAAAGATAGATATAGAACCTTGGTTTTCCATTTTTGGTAAAAAGAAAAAGAAAGAATGAAAAAGATAAGAAAATAAAAAGTATGAATACAAGCTAGTAGTAAGACTCAAGGTTATCTCAGCAAACCGTCTTTCTCCCCGGCAACGGCGCCAGAAATGCTTGTTGATATTTGGTAACGCAATTAGGAAATAGGATCCGCAAGCGCACGGATATCGGTGAGCACTTCACCCGAGATGTTATCCTGGGTATCGTATTTATATTTTTACCTTTAGGAGAAAGAGTGCATCTGACTAACCAAATCTATTACTACTAACCTTTAGGCTACACCCACTATGATTCGATGTGAGTGATGTATAGAGAAGACTACAACCGCACTCTTCTTCTAACCTTGGTAAGGATGATCTACTGTTCTATTGGGGAGGTTTACGGAATCTAGACACCACAAAGGATGTTCAACCCGTACCTATAAACCCTATCGATCCTGCTAACGGGATATGGAATACAAAGGTAACTCGGAATTGTCACGTTCCTCGCTACTACCACGGTCCGGCTAGACGAGGGGATATCTATGAGTATCCTAGCTTAAACACCACGTTTACGTTAGAGATGATTACTCTAAACTCTACGCGAAGAGATCAAAGTAAACTCATAAACCAAAGAACAATAAAACAAAGAACTTACTAGAATTTAGAAGTCGAAATACTGAAGAATCCTGAGAACAAGCCTCGGGTTAGAAGAACTTGCTCCCGCAGGTACAACCTCGGAGTAGACACCGACAGGCCGGCTTCCTCCGATCTACACCTCCACTCTATCTCTCTCAATCTAGTAGAACTAATTCTACTTTCACATTGGATGCTAAGCCCTAAGAGGTGGGAACCCTAGAGGGAACCTCTCTCTCTAAACCCTAACTAGAGATATGCAACTGAATAATGAATTGGGGTCTTCTCCACCAGGGGTCAGGGGCCTTGCTTATATAGCCCTTTTGGATGAATCTGGACCGTCGGATCAAACCGACCTTCATCCTACGGTTTTCCTTGATCCTCAAAGGCGGTGGAGCATAATCCGCGAGACTCGACCTGATTGGTCCCGGGGGCAGGGCGGGCGCCCTAGGGCACAGGGCGGGCGCCCTGTGTCCGGCCCCGTTACGGCTCCCGTTCGTTCCCGTGGCTTCTGGAATCTTCTAGATGTAAGATAATTACGTGTTCGGTTAATATCCCGTCATTAATCCGACATGTGGGCCTTTCTTCCGTATTTCCTGATAACCCCCTGCAGAAATAGATAAACAGCAAAACTCGTGGAATTCTGTTAGATCAAACCCTAATTCTAGGTGTTGCTTGCATATAGGTCCTTTTCTTTATTTATTTGATGGTTATAATTGATACTTAAGAACCGTAAACAATGCCATAGAGGCAGGTCAGCCGACCTGGCCTAGGCCCACTTGTCAGCGTCCTCCTCTCACAATCCTCCACCGCCTCCAAGGTTTCATCTCGTCCATTGCTTCAAGTCGGTTTGATCCGAGGGCTACGGTTCATCCCACCGGCCTATATAAACAGAGCCCTACCCCCTGGGAGAAAGCACTAAGTCATTTGATTCAAGTCATCAGAGCTAGAAACCCTAGTCTCCATAGAGTTCCTCTAATTCTAGAGCTTAGCTACATAGGTTAGTAGTAGAGAGAAGGCAAGCTTCGCTTGGTTCCGGATCTGTCGGGAGCGTTGCTCGGAAAACCCTTGTAATCTCTCTATTTGTATTCTGTCGTACATATTTTGCTTAATACCATAGATATGACTTCGCTCTACTTGTTTATGTTCTTAATTATATTATTCATTGTCTATTTTGATTATATGCTTAGTATAGTTGGATTGGTATTATCTTTATGCATATGTTCATATAACGTTCATCCTTTGAATTCATGGGTGAATGGTCGATATCATGTAAGCGTGGTGCTTAGATGGTATTTACCTACGGATGCACCCTATATGCTTGGAAGTGTGGTAGATCAGGGCGTGGCAATCCTGCTGAGTCCTTTGTAACCCACACCTCGTGTATAGGTCAAGTAGAACCCGGTTGCGGGAGAATAGTCTTGCTATGTCCTGGCTCTCTCCTTGGCAATGTTCCTTATACATAGATATAATATTGGTCTTAACAATGATTGCTAAGTGTTATTGCACAAATCATAGTATACCATGACTTGTAGTTAAGATGACTTAGGAATGTTCATTTCTCGGCTTTGCCTAAAACCATGCTATTGCTATAGATTGGAGTGCTCTAGGTGTATTTATCATTATTTATTATGACTTGGATGTTTACCATTTATTATATATTTATCTTATGACTTGTGACATTTATTCCTGTTATTGAGTAGATTGATTCTATATGGTTAACTCTCCATCGCATGTGCAAGTGCTAGGCATTAGGTGATAAGTGATAATCATATTTCTTAGCTATCCCTTCGCAGTGGTATAAATATAAATCAACAACCTGATAATACTCTAGGTAAAATGCTACAATGATATATTTAATCTGTGCGCTTGCGGATAATATTTCTTTCTTATCTTTATATTCTTTTAGTCACATGAAATAATAGATCATCTAGTAATGCTAGGTAGCACCAATAAACATTTTTGGCTCCATCACCGGGGATGACAACCTGGTTCGCTAAGCTAGAAGTGTAGGAAGTTAATAGGTGACTAGTTAAACAAGTGTTGCATTAATAAATACCAACAGGCATCCAGGCGAAGCGGTCCATCTTTCTCAGGAGCCAATAAAGGGGCAGACCTCATTTGCCAAGACATGAGATGAAGCGGCTCAGCACTGCCAGACATCCTATAACTTGCTGTACCCCTTTAAAATGCCGAATTCGGCCCATGTTTGCGATAGCGGAAATCTTCTCTGGGTTGGCTTCGATGCCGCGCTCAAAAATGATAAAGCCAAGTAGCATTCCCCTCGGAATCCCGAAGATGCATTTTTTGAGCTTGATGTTCTTGGCCCATAAGCACTTGAATGCCTGATCGAGATCAGCACTAGGTTATCAGCTTGTTTTGACTTGACTACGATGTCATCTACATAAGCCTCAACGGTTTGCCCGATGAGGTCGCCAAAAATGGTGAGCATACAACGCTGATCGTAGCCCCCGCGTTCTTGAGGCCAAATGGCATGGTTATGTAGCAGTAGGCCCCGAACAGGGTGGCAAAAGAGGTCACAAGCTGGTCGGACTCTTTCATCGCGATTTGGTGGTAACCGGAGTAAGCATCAAGGAAAGACAGAGCTTCACAACCTGTGGTGGAGTCGACTATTTGATCGATGCGTGGTAAAGGGAACGGGTGTTTGGGACAAGCCTTGTTGAGACCAATGTAGTCAACACACATTCTCCATTTACCATTTTGCTTTTTTACAAGTATGGGATTAGCTAACCACTCAGGATGGAACACCTCCTTGATGAACCCGGCTGCCAGTAGCTTGTGGATCTCCTCCCCGATTGCTCTGAGTCGTTGTCTTACCAGTTTGGAGCCGGCCCGGATATCCAAGGAGTTCTCGGCGACTTCCCTCGGGATGCTAGGCATGTCCGAAGGACTCCACGTGAACATGTCACTATTCGCGTGGAGAAAGTCGACGAGCACTGCTTCCTATTTGGGATCCAGGGCGGTGCCAACACGCACCATCTTGCTGTTAGAGCCGCAGGGTCAATGGGGACCTCCTTGACCCCCTCGACGGGTTCGAAGGAGCCGGTGGACCGCTTGGGGTCGGGTGCCTCTTTGAGGCGCGCTTCCAGCTCGACCGTAAGCGCCTTGGACTCGATGATGGCCTCGGCATACTCACAACACTCCAAATCGCACTCGTAGGCGTGCTGGTAAGTGGTGTGGACAGTGATGATCTCGTTGGGCCACGGGGTCTTGTGTTTGAGGTAGGTGTAGTTCGGGATGACCATAAACTTCGCATAGCATGGCCGCCCCAACACGGCGTGGTAGGTGCCACAGAAACCCACCACCTCAAAGGTGAGGGTTTCCTTTATGAAGTTGGAGGGATCCCCAAAGGTGACAGACAGGTTGATTTGCCCGAGGGGCAAGGCCCGCTTCCCCGGTATGATACTGTGGAAAGGTGCTCTGCTCGGGCAGAGCTCGGTCTGACTGATCCCCATGGCATCGAGGGTTTTGGTGTACATGATGTTGAGGCCGCTGCCTCCATCCATCAGTACCTTGGTGAGCCGTGTGTGGCCGATGATGGGGTCAACAACAAGCGGATATCGGCCCGGCTGAGGGACGTGATCCGGATGTTGTCACGGTCAAAAGTGATGGCCGATCTGGACCAGTCGAGGAAGGCTGGCGTGGTGACTCAACGGCGTAGACCTATTGGTTTTCCAGCTTGCGCTGGCGCCTAGAGTCATAGGCCGCGGGGCCACCAAAGATCATGGAGCAGTTGTTGATGACAGGGAAGTTGTCGTCCTTCTCCTTGCCATCGCCCTTGTCCTCCTCGGTCCTCTTGCCAGGGTCGCCCTTTCCCTGGGCACCCCCAGAGAAGTAGCATTTTATCATGCCACACACCTTGAGGGTGTGTTTGACCAGGCCTCGGTGGTATGGGCATGGTTTATCGAGCATCCCGTCAAAAACTCTTGGGCCACCCTCGGGAGGGGCTCGGGGGTTCTTGGTCTCGACGACAGCTACAAGGGGATCCTTACGCAACTACTTGGCCTTCTTCTTCTTCCTGGAGTTGCGGCTAGAGCTGCCTTCGTCGGCGTTCTCCTGCCGCTTCTCCTTTCCCTTGGTGTCATGGAAGATTGCCCCTCCCGCCTCCTCGCCGGAAGCAAAGTTGGTGGCTATGTCCAGGAGCTCCCTAGTGGTGCATGGGCCCTTGCGCCACAACTCATGGACGAGCTCTATGCAGTGGTTCCCGCGAGGAATGCCCTGACGACATCAGCGTCAGTCACGTTGGGCAGCTTGGTACACTGCCGGAAGAAGCGCCGAATGTACTCACGAAGAGTTTCATCTAGCTTTTGGCGACAGCTCCTGAGGTCCCAGTAGTTACCAGGGCGGACATAAGTACCCTAGAAGTTCCCCATGAAAACCTTCACGAGGTCGGCCTAGTTGTGGATGCGACGGGCCGGAAGATGTTTCAGCCAGGCTCTCGCTGAGTCGGCCAGGAACAGAGGGAGATTGCGAATGATGAAGCGGTCATCATCCACGCCACCTAATTGGCAGGCACCGCGGTAGTCATCAAGCTAGAGCTCGGGGTTCGTCTTCCCTGAGTACTTGGTGACATTGTGAAAGCCCAAGTTTGGTTTTGGTAATTAATGACACCAAGTTGCTAATGCCATGTGTTAAGTGTTTTGAGTTAGGCATAAGCAACCACAAGATCACAAAGAAATGGTGCATGGACATGAAATGATGATCATGGTGGAGATGCACATAAAATGATGGACATGATGATCAAGTGGAAGAGAAGGATCTAAGAGCGCAAGGCAAATGTATAACCATAGGGTTTTCCTTTTGCCGGTCTAAGATGAGTAGAGAAGTGATTGACCGGGTATAGGATACATAGCCGACTATCAAGAGGGGCAATCACGGTTAGCTCGGGAATCAAGTGCCACTAGATCAATGTCTTGAGCATATGCATTAGGATCTAGTTGAGAGCTAACATAACGCCTTGGAAAATGTTTGTGAAATACTAACACACATGCACATGGTGGTGTACACTTGGTGGTGTTAGCACATTTGCAAAGGCGGTGGTGTTTGAGCGGTAGTAAGGGAGCTTGCGAGCGCGGGATTCAGGCGTTTTCGAGGAAATGAAATGCCTATTTTCTATTGCGCCGGAGGCGAGAAAAGGTGGCGAAAGTCCAAAATGTTTATCACTAAAAATACAGTGACCGGACGCTGTGGTCGAATTGACCGGACGCGGCTGGAGCGTCCGGTCAGTTCAAACCACAGACAGACGCGCGTGTGAGAAGGGTCGCGGACCGGCGCGTCCGGTCCCTCGCGGAACCGGCGCGTCCAGTCACGCACCCAGGAGTTCAGCACGGAGGGTAGATGCGATCGGACGCGGTGGCGCGTCCGGTCACGAGTGGACTGTTACTGGACTCCGATCGGACGCGGCTGGCGCGTCCGGTCACGTGCAATCGGACGCGTCCGGTCGCAGAGGGAGCTTACTGGACTCCGACCGGACGCTGGCACTGTCGCGTCCGGTCAAATGCTAGAGCACGTCTGGTCACGGCAACGGTAACTTCTGACGCGCACTGTTCACGCTTGTCCTGTAGTGACCGGAGCGTCCGGTCAGCACGATTTGAACTGCGTCGTCCGGTAACGGCTAGCTGCGTACCCCTTCGTTATAAATAGACGTTGTCTGGGGTTTGAGGGTAACTCTTGCACATTTTGAGACCTAGAGACATCCTTTGAGCTAGAGAACAACCCCTCCACTCATCTCTTTGCATAGTTGTACATCTTGAGTGAGATTGAGTGAGATTCAAGTGCATTGCTTGAGAGTTGCATTCTAGAGGCACTTGATCTTCGAGTTGCTGTGGATTTCTTGTTACTCTTCCGTGTTTCCCGACACGGTAGACGGCTTGGAGCAGCGGAGGTGATTGAGCTCGCAATTGGAGATTGTTGGAGCCCTCACCAAGTGTTGTAAGGGGTTCTTGATCCTTCCCCGTGGGAGTTCGCAAATTGGATACTCTAGTGGAGCTCGTGGCTTGGAGGATCCCCATCTTGTGTGCGGTTGTGCGGCGCCCGCCGAGGGCTCGACTCTTGATAGTCGATTAGCTCACGAACCGACAAGTGGGTGCATCGCCACAACGAGGAGTAGCTTGCCGGGAAGCAAGTGAACCTCGGTAAAAAATATTGTGTCATCTCTTTGCCGAGGATTTCTCTTGTGGTTGATCATTGTGATTGATTCTTCAAGTGCATTACTTCTCTACATCGTTGGTATAAGAATCAAGTCACTTGCTCTTTACTTTCTTGTATTAGTCCTAGTGTAGCTTTTATCACATAGGAGTAAGTAGCTTAGTGACTTAGTCTTGTTGGTGTGTATTAGAGATCATAGCCTTGCTTCACTAGTATTATATAGGTGGCTTGCATAGTGTAGTTGAGCTAGTGCTAGAATTAGCTTAGCCATCTTTTATACTAACGTGGTTGTTTAGTGAAGCTTGTAGATTTTTAAATAGGCTATTCACCCCCTCCTCTAGCCATTTAGACCTTACAAGTGGTATCGGAGCCGAGGCACCATTTATTTGAGGCTTAACAACCTACGGTGAAGAAGAAATGGCTCAATTAAATTTGCACATCAACAACACCAAGAAGGCACCTCACTTTGATGGCACAAATTATGCATATTGGAAGGTTAAGATGACCGCACACCTCAAGTCAATCAATAGAGAAGTGTGGAAGGTCACCGAAACAAAATTTGAGGTTGCTAATCCGGAAGCACCTACACCGGTGGAAGAGAAGAAGCTCCAATGCAATGATATTGCCATTAGTGCTCTTCATGAGGCATTAGATGACAAGACATTTGACCAAGTGAAGAACATAGAAGTTGCACATGATGCTTGGGCCAAGTTAGAAGAAACATTTGAGGGCACCGAAGGCACAAAGACCGCTAAGGCATATATCTTGCAAGAAAAGTTTTCTAGCTTCAAGATGCAAGAAGATGAGAGTGTACCGGAAATGTTTCATAGATTGCAAGTCATTGTGAATGAGCTCAAGGCACTTGGTGAGGAGGTCAAGGACAACCAATTCTCTATGAAGTTCTTGAGAAGCTTGCCCAAGAGATTTGATACATTGATCACCGTGCTAGTGAGGACTACATTGAAGGATTCAACTCCTCAACAAGTATTCCAAGAAGTGATGACCGATGATTCATATAGAGAAAACGATGAGAAAGAGGAGTTGGTCAAAAAGAAGAAGAAGGAAAGTGAGAAGAAGGATGATGAGAAGAAGAAGAGTGTGGCATTCAAAGCCACCACATCCAAGGGCAAATCCAAGATTGAATCATCAAGTGAAGAAGACTCAAGCTCTTGTGATAGTGATGACATTGATGAGAAGATGGCTCTCTTTGTCAAGCAATTTGGCAAGTTCATGAAGAAGAAAGGCTTTCGTGCAAGAAGAAGGAAGAACTCATCCAAGAAGAATGAGCATACCATGAGATGCTTTAGATGCCATAGCAAGGATCATCTCATTGCAAAGTGTCCTTATGATAGTGATGATGAAGATGCTATCAAGAAGGAGAGGAAGAAGCAAAAGAAGAAGCAAGAAAAGAAGGAGAGCTCTCATAAGAAAAAGAATGATTCTCATGTTGCTACATGGGATAGTGATGATTCCTCAAGTGATGAAGAGGATGACAACAAGAGCAAGAAGAAGGGGCATGCTAGCATTGCTATTCAAGAGAAGAGCTCCATATTTGACACTCCATCATGCTTCATGGCTAAGGCCGCTAAGGTATCATTCGAAGATGAGAGTGATCATGATAGTGCTAGTGATAGTGATAGTGATGATGATGATCTAACTAAAGATGAACTAATCACTATGCTAGAAGATTGCACTCAACATTTTAAAGAATCTAGAAAGGAGTGCAAGGGCTTGCTTAAGGAAAAGAAAAACCTTATGCAAGAACTTGATGAGCTTAGAACATCTTATGAGAGTCTAAAGGTAGACCATAAGAAGCTTTAAAAGTCTCACACTAAGCTTGAAGAAGCTCATTCCTCTCTAGTTGAAAAATATGAAAACATGCCAACTAATGTTGAGAAAGCTAAAACTTGCAACATAGGCATATCTTGTGATATAATTGATGAATCTTGTCATAAGCCTATTGTTGTTGCTCCCACTAACCCTTCATGTAGCTCATCTACATCATCCTCATCTAGTAGTGATGGTTTCACTTGTGACTCCACACTTATAGTTGAGAATGAAAATCTCAAGAAGGAGGTAAAAGAGCTCAATCACACCTTAGCTAAGGCTTATGGTGGTGAGGACCGCTTGCTTATGTGCTTGGGTAGCCAAAGAGCTTCTCTCTACAAAGAGGGATTGGGCTATAACCCCAAGAAAGGCAAGGCCACTTTTGCTCCTCACAAGACTCGTTTTATGAAGAACAATGGTAGCTATTGCAAAAGTGGCAAGCAAGTTGGTCACATAGAGCAACATTGCATGAACCAGAAATCCAATGCTAATGTATCCTCAATTAAGTTTGATTCTTTCTATATACTTACCAAGGGTACAAATGGTGTTCATGCTAAGTTCATTGGTGCACCATGGATGGGCTCAAAGAAGAAAGCCATTTGGGTACCAAAGAGCTTGGTCACTAACCTTGGAGGACCCAAACAAGTTTGGGTACCTAAAAAGAATTGATCTTATCTTGTAGGTCAATTACAAAGCCGGAGGAAGGCATTGGATGCTTGATAGTGGGTGCACTCAACATATGACCGGGGATTCATGTATGTTCAAATCAATTGATACAAGTCAAAATGGTGGTTTTGATGCTATCACTTTTGGCAACAACAAGAAAGGCAAAGTCAAGGGGCTTGGTAAAATTGCTATTTCAAATGACATGAGCATATCTAATGTGTTGCTAGTTGAGAGCTTGGATTTCAATCTTTTGTCGGTGGCACAACTTTGTGATCTTGGCTTCAAGTGCATATTTGGTAGTGATGATGTTGAAGTCATTAGTGTTGATGGATCAAATTTGATATTCAAAGGATTTAGACATGGTAGCTTATACTTGGTTGACTTCAATGATAGTGAGACACAATTGACATCATGCTTGCTTAGCAAATCTAGTATGGGATGGTTATGGCATAGAAGGCTTGGTCATGTTGGAATGAAACAATTGAACAAACTTTTGAGGCATGACTTAGTTAGAGGCTTGAAAGATGTGACTTTTGAAAAGGATAAACCATGTAGTGCTTGTCAAGCTGGCAAACAAGTTGAAAATACACATCCTAGTAAGAGTGAAATGAGCACATCAAAGGCATTTGAGCTATTGCACATGGACTTGTTTGGGCCAACAACATACACTAGCATTGGTGGCAACAAGTATGGTTTTGTGATTGTTGATGACTACACTAGATACACTTGGGTGTTCTTTCTTTATGACAAGAGTGATGTACATGATCTATTCAAATCTTTTGTCAAGAGAGTGCAAAATGAGTTTGAGACTACCATCAAGAAGATTAGAAGTGACAATGGTAGTGAGTTCAAGAACACAAGAATTGAGGAATTGTGTGATGATCTTGGTATTGGACATCAATTCTCTCCAACATACACTCCTCAATCCAATGGTGTAGTTGAAAGGAAAAATAGAACTTTGATTGACATGGCTAGATCTATGCTTAGTGAATACAATGTGAGTCATTCATTTTGGAGTGAAGCTATCAACACGGCTTGCTATTGTAGTAACCGTCTCTATTGCCATGGGAAGCTTGGGAAGACACCTTATGAGCTATTGAATGGAAGAAAGCCCAACATTGCATACTTTAGAGTGTTTGGTTGCAAATGCTATATTCTCAAGAAAGGCACTAGATTGAGCAAGTTTGAAAAGAAATGTGATGAAGGTTTCTTACTTGGTTATTCTACCACAAGCAAAGCATATAGAGTTTGGAATCTCACAAATGGCACCTTAGAAGAAGTTCATGATGTTGAGTTTGATGAAACCCAAGGATCTCAAAATGAAGATCAAAACCTTGATGATGTGAGAGGAGATCAATTGTCAAATGCAATGAAGAATATGGACATTGGTGACATAAGGCCGAGGCAAATTGATGATGATGATGACATACATATGATTAATCAAGATGTGCAAATTGATACAAATCAAGCAAGCTCAAGTGGTTCTCATGATGAAGTGCAAGATCAAGGTCAAGCTAGTGGAAGCAACCAACTCCCAATACTCCAACCCACTAGCATTGCAAGAGATCATCCATTGGACCAAATCATTGGTGGAATTCAAAGTGGTGTTCAAACTAGATCAAGATTAGCATCTTTTTGTGAGCACTACTCATTTGTGTCACTTGAAGAACCTAAGAAAATAGAAGATGCATTGAAGGATTCCGATTGGGTGAATGCCATGCATGAAGAACTAAACAACTTTGCTAGAAATCAAGTTTGGGAACTTGTTGAGAAGCCAAAAAACTACAATGTGATTGGTACTAAGTGGGTCTTTCGAAACATGCAAGATCAAGATGGCATGGTTGTGAGGAACAAAGCAAGATTAGTAGCACAAGGATACACTCAAGTTGAGGGTCTTGATTTTGGAGAGACATATGCACCGGTTGCAAGATTGGAGGCTATTAGAATCTTATTAGCATATGCTTGTGCACACAACATCAAGCTCTATCAAATGGATGTCAAAAGTGCATTTCTCAATGGTTACATCAATGAAGAAGTTTATGTTGAGCAACCTCCCGGTTTTGAAGATGACAAGAAGCCCAACCATGTTTACAAGCTCAAGAAGGCATTGTATGGTTTGAAGCAAGCACCTAGAGCATGGTATGAGAGATTGAGAGACTTTCTTCTCTCTAAAGGATTCAAGATGGGAAAGGTTGACACCACTATCTTCACCAAGAAGCTTGGAAATGACTTGTTTGTGTTGCAAATCTATGTGGATGACATTATCTTTGGATCAACTAACCAAGATTTTTGTGAAGAATTTGGAAATATGATGGCAAAAGAGTTTGAGATGTCTATGATTGGAGAGCTTAGTTACTTTCTTGGACTTCAAATCAAGCAAATGAAGAATGACACTTTTGTAAGTCAAGGGAAGTGCATCAAGGACATGATCAAGAAGTTTGGATTGCAAGATGCTAAGCCAATGAGTACACCAATGGGCACTAATGATCCATTGGGTGTTGATGCTAGTGGCAACATGGTAGATCAAAAGCAATACCGGTCTATGATTGGAAGTTTGCTCTATGTCACCGCTTCTAGGCCGGATGTGATGTTTAGTGTGTGCAAATGTGCAAGATATCAAGCTTCACCTAGAGAGAGTCACTTGAAAGCAACAAAGAGAATATTGAGATATCTTAAGGGCACTCATGATGTTGGATTATGGTATCCCAAAGGATCTAATTTTGAGTTGATTGGATATTCGGATTCCGACTATGGTGGTTGCAAGATTGATAGAATGAGCACAAGTGGCACTTGCCAATTACTAGGAAGGTCTCTTGTTTCATGGTCATCAAAGAAACAAAATAGTGTTGCACTATCTACCGCCGAGGCCGAATATATTAGTGCCGGTAGTTGTTGTGCATAATTGCTTTGGATGAAGGCCACTTTGAATGATTTTGGAATTAAGTTCAAGAATGTGCCATTGTTTTGTGACAATGAAAGTGCTATCAAGATGACTCAAAATCCGGTTCAACATTCAAGAACGAAGCACATTGACATAAGACATCACTTCATAAGAGACCATCAACAAAAGGGTGATATTAGCATTGAAAGCATTGGCACCGAAGATCAACTAGCTAACATATTCACAAAGCCACTTGATGAGAAGAGATTTTACAAGTTGAAGAATGAATTGAACATACTTGACTTCTCCAACTTGAAATGAGTGCACCCCCACATTCTTAAAATGACATGCCTCTCCTCCGACATAGCAAGGTAAAGTTGTTTGGTATATCATCCATACTTTGCTAAGGACATGTTTAGAACATATAGACATATTTGCATGTCAAATAGGCTCATTCATGAAAATCAAATGAGTTTAATGTATATATGGTACCACTATTGCTTCTATGTTTTGATTGATCTAGTGGTAGCATATGACATGTTTGTGGGCTTGCAAACCTAGTGTTGAATCTAGAAAATGAGCTCATGATGTGTAATTCAACATGGTCAAGATAACCCTAATACTTTATGAGGTGTGAAGAAGCTTGTCCTTGGATCAAACCGAATTACATATTCTAGGCAAGTGATCTAGATTGAACCATAATTTGGACTCCCTCATATTGATTGACTTAACTCTCACTAAAATTGGCACCTTTTTGGTGATTGTTGACAAAGGGGGAGAGAAAAGTCACAAAGATAGAAAAAAGTCACAAAGATAAAAAGTTAAATTGCAAAGAGGGAGAAAGATATAATAAGGGGGAGAGAAATCAAGGGATCAATTAAAAATTGAGCACACAAGTAGGGGGAGCAAGCTCATGAATTATTTGTTGCATTTGTATGTGCATTAACATGATGAATTGTTGCATTGCAAAGCTTAAATTCATATTCATGATTGTATGGTGTTTGCTAGAAATAGAACTTGAATGATGAATTGTTGAGAGTAGCTTTACAAATGGTATCTAGACACCTTTGCTTATAATGTTGATCTCACGGGGTACTCTAGTGTTTGTGATCTTTACAAGTGATGTATTACAAGTGGTGTCTAGCTACATCGATGCTAAGGATGGTATATAAAGGCAACTCTGATTGGTATCACGCTTCAAAGTTCCATTCTATATACCTTAGCATCAATTCGATAGTAGTAACTCTCCCAAAATTCAAATCCATACATATGTGCACAATTGAACCAAACTCATGGAAGCACATATGTAGGGGGAGCTAATACTATCGAAATTGAAAATTAATTTCATTTCATATCTTTGTGATGGTTGTCATCAATTACCAAAAAGGGGGAGATTGAAAGCCCAAGTTTGGTTTTGGTAATTAATGACACCAAGTTGCTAATGCCATGTGTTAAGTGTTTTGAGTTAGGCATAAGCAACACATGTGGTGAAGGTGTACGTGGCAAGGAGTGGTGGCCACAAGATCACAAAGAAATGGTGCATGGACATGAAATGACGATCATGGTGGAGATGCACATAAAATGATGGACATGATGATCAAGTGGAAGAGAAGGATCTAAGAGCGCAAGGCAAAGGTATAACCATAGGGTTTTCCTCTTGCCGGTCTAAGATGAGTAGAGAAGTGATTGACCGGGTATAGGATACATAGCCGACTATCAAGAGGGGCAATCACGGTTAGCTCGGGAATCAAGTGCCACTAGATCAATGTCTTGAGCATATGCATTAGGATCTAGTTGAGAGCTAACATAACGCCTTGGAAAATGTTTGTGAAATACTAACACACATGCACATGGTGGTGTACACTTGGTGGTGTTAGCACATTTGCAAAGGCGGTGGTGTTTGAGCGGTAGTAAGGGAGCTTGCGAGCGTGGGATTCAGGCATTTTCGAGGAAATGAAATGCCTATTTTCTATTGCGCCGGAGGCGAGAAAAGGTGGCGAAAGTCCGAAATGTTTATCACTGAAAATATAGTGACCGGACGTTGTGGTCGAATTGACCGGACACGGCTGGAGCGTCCGGTCAGTTCAAACCACAGACAGACGCGCGTGTGAGAAGGGTCACGGACCGGCGCGTCCGGTCCCTCGCGGAACCGGCGCGTCCGGTCACGCACCCAGGAGTTCAGCACGGAGGGTAGATGCGATCGGACGCGGTGGCGCATCCGGTCATGTTCGACCGGACGCGTCCGGTCACGAGTGGACTGTTACTGGACTCCGATCGGACGCGGCTGGCGCGTCCGGTCACGTGCGATCGGACGCGTCCGGTCGCAGAGGGAGCTTACTGGACTCCGATCGGACGCTGGCACTGTCGCGTCCGGTCAAACGCTAGAGCACGTCCGGTCACGGCAACGGTAACTTCTGACGCGCACTGTTCACGCTTGTCCTGTAGTGACCGGACGCGTCTGGTCACCCTGACCAGAGCGTCCGGTCAGCACGATTTGAACTGCGTCGTCCGGTAACGGCTAGCTGCGTACCCCTTCGTTATAAATAGACATTGTCCGGGGTTTGAGGGTAACTCTTGCACATTTTGAGACCTAGAGACATCCTTTGAGCTAGAGAACAACCCCTCCACTCATCTCTTTGCATAGTTGCACATCTTGAGTGAGATTGAGTGAGATTCAAGTGCATTGCTTGAGAGTTGCATTCTAGAGGCACTTGATCTTTGAGTTGCTGCGGATTTCTTGTTACTCTTCCGTGTTTCCCGACACGGTAGACGGCTTGGAGCAGCGGAGGTGATTGAGCTCGCAATTGGAGATTGTTGGAGCCCTCACCAAGTGTTGTAAGGGGTTCTTGATCCTTCCCCGCGGGAGTTCGCAAATTGGATACTCTAGTGGAGCTCATGGCTTGGAGGATCCCCATCTTATGTGTGGTTGTGTGGCGCCCGCCGAGGGCTCGACTCTTGATAGTCGCTCGCGAACCGACAAGTGGGTGCATCGCCACAACGAGGAGTAGCTTGCCGGGAAGCAAGTGAACCTCGGTAAAAAATATTGTGTCATCTCTTTGCCGAGGATTTCTCTTGTGGTTGATCATTGTGATTGATTCTTCAAGTGCATTACTTCTCTACATCATTGGTATAAGAATCAAGTCACTTGCTCTTTACTTTCTTGTATTAGTCCTAGTGTAGCTTTTATCACATAGGAGTAAGTAGCTTAGTGACTTAGTCTTGTTGGTGTGTATTAGAGATCATAGCCTTGCTTAACTAGTATTATATAGGTGGCTTGCATAGTGTAGTTGAGCTAGTGCTAGAATTAGCTTAGCCATCTTTTATACTAACGTGGTTGTTTAGTGAAGCTTGTAGATTTTTAAATAGGCTATTCACCCCCTCCTCTAGCCATTTGGACCTTACACATTGGTAGGTTGTCAGAACCATGCCGGGAATGGCGTATTATGGATGTCTTGGCTTAAGACCCGTGGTCACGAGGGTTTAGGTGATAGGCTCCGGTCCTCCCCGCTGTCGTAGCGGCCGCCCCGTCGAGGGTGGTAACCGTGGTAGGCACCATCCTCCTTGTGCTTTTTGCATGTGTTGAGGACATTACGCGTGTCGTAGTTGTGGCCAACGCGGGTGTGGACATATGGGGGCTTATCCCCCGCTTTCTGTTATTCCGGGTGGACCCAGGCTTCCTTCTCGCGTGCCGCTAACGATGCGGGCTGGTCGGGCTCGGGCCCAAGTTGTCGAGACATGGAGCTTTCTGCCTGTTGTACCGCGGCACATTCAAGAAGGGCACGCAGCTCCTCATGGGCTTGCCGCCCCTTCGGAGTTGATGGTTCGGGCATCGACTGGAGGAGGATTGCCACGGTGGCAACATTCTGGCTTGCCCTGGTGAAGAGAGGTGGATGATCACCACCATCGTCGTCACAGATGCAGCGGTGGACGTCGCAAGGTCTATGTCGAGCCGCGTCGCCATTGTTGCGACTCCCGAGCTCCTGCTCGAGTGCCACACATAGTTGCACTAGCCGCTGTTGCTCCTCCTCGAGCTTTCTCTCAAGCTCCCGGAGTTGCTCTAGCTGGGGCTATGATTGCCCCATAGGTGGTGGCACGGCCACAATGCCTGTGCGCACGGCGTTACGAGTCACGGCATTGGACGGGGTGTGTTCACCCTCATTCTCATCGGGGGTGCCTTCATGGGGTTCCCCATCGCACATGAATCACTCTCAAGATGGGTCGTGGCTCTCGTCATCGGAGTCAAAACCCTCGAGAAGGTAGTTGCTCCTGAAAAGGAATTGACGCAGAGCCCCCAAGTCATTGAGCCCGAAGAAATCAGCATCAGCCGAGCTGCCATCGTCCTCCTCGGAGTTGACGCTCGGGGATGTCATGATAGTCGTGAAGAACTCCAAGAGGGACTCCAAGTGGTTTCGTGGCAAACTCACAGAGGAATCCTTTGTGGGCCGTATGAGATGGCTGAAGAGCATCTCCAGCAGTCCCCCAATACAACTCTCCCCAATAAGCTAGTATTGGGGTATTCCAATATTACTTTTTGGACTATTGGGGGAGGGTGCTTTTGCAGTTCTCCAATATCTCATCCCCAATGTGTGATTTTGGCCCATGTTGCAGATTCAGCCTGCTTTGGCCCATATCACAAATTCAGCCTGTTTTGGCCCTATCAATCCTACCTTGGCATTTAACCATTGGATCAAAATGCATGGATGATATTTCATCTCCTTCCTTCAGCCACACTCTTCTCTCCTCCTTTTCTCTTTCCCCGAGTGAACTGTCCATGGCGACGGAGAGGATAGGACGGAGGCAGGTGCTTTCCCAAAGTCCCATGGCTTCTTCCCCTCCCCCACCGCCCATCTGCACCGTCCTCACCGCCACCCTCCTCCTCCTCATGTACCTCCTCCCGTAAAATGCCGCCGCCGCCGGAGCCACCGGACCAGCCGCCACCGTCCTCCCCGCTCCCGATCGCCGACTCCGCCTCGTTCCTCATCGCGCTACCCGACATCCACGCTCGCCTCCTCATGCTCTGCACCAAGGCCGCGCTCCTCTGCCCTAGCTCAGCTACCACCGACGCGAGGTCCTCTGCCCATGGCGCAAGTTGAGCTCCGGTGTGGGTAGCCAGGAGAGAAAGGTGGAAAAAGTGATAGGTACTGTGGGACCCAGTGTATTGGGGGGAGGGAGGTTTCCCTCATATATTGAGGGGTTGGGGGATGGTTTTTGAGGGACTGATAAAATTTTTTTTCTCATTGGGGATGGGAATGGGGATCTGCTGGAGCTCTCAAATCCCTCAAAATACAGGTTTTTCTCATTGGGGATGGGAATTGGGGGACTGCTGGAGATGCTCTAAGTCCTTGCAATGTTGTGTAGCCCATAAGGCCATGCCATGTGTGCTGGTGCGGCGCTTATCTCTGGGGAGAGCAGTGGTTCCCCTGAGAGCTACGACAATGCATTGGCAGGGATGGAACGAAGGCGATGGAGATCTTCTTGGGACAGTCGTGGCCCTAGGATGGCGTCATGCTGACACTCTGGCCTTGGGTGGTCGAAACCATGGGGCTGAACGCCCCCAGAAGCCCGTGCCTCGCTGGCATGCAGGCAAAGACCAACCATCGACTCAAAGATGGAGTCGACATTAGCAGGTGAGCCGAGTGACTCAATAGGGGATGGCGGGGTGCTCTCCCCCTCCACGCCGGTGGAATCCAAGTTTCCAACGTGCTCATCAGAACCCGAAAGGGACGCATGGTTGATCGGCACAGAAGGCGGGAGCTGGATCAGGTCGTGATCCATCCCCATGCACAGGAAGTCCAGGCTTCCAAACCGGATATTAGAGCCCGGAGTGAAGCGGACACGATGATCGGCCATCTGAAGCCTGACAAAGTGGATCGTGACACTCAAAAGGCCCCTACCTGGCGTGCCAACTATCGGTGTCTAGAGAACCGAGGGTCTAGATAGAGCGAAGAGTGAATTTGTATCTGCGCGTCTAGGCCCAGATGGTGTGCAAAGCTGACACAAGGGTGTATACTAGTTTGGGCAATAACGGCCCTACGTCCAGTGGGTTCTACTACTGCTCATGTTGCCTTGCACCAGAGTGCTCGTAGTAGGGGTTACAAGCTTTCGAGAGAGGGAGCAGATCCTAGGTCTCTTCAGGGGATTTGTGTGTGAGGTGTGTGTTTCGATTGATTGTTGTGAAATCTTGTGCGTCTTTGTGTCTTGTCCTAGATGTGGCCCCCGCCTCCCCTTTTATAGTTTCCAAGGGGAGGGCTCGGGTTACATTTGCGGTAAAAAGGTGAAATAAGGAAAGATGAAAGAGAAAAACAAAAAGGTGGCCTCGGGTGTGGCTGTCTTCCTCCTTATCCGGTGGGAGTAGTTTCCCCTGTAGCACAGAGGTGCAGTGGGCGTTGATCTTTTGGCCTCTCCATCCACTGGTGCAACATGTTGTGGCCATGCTTCGTCCTGTATGCCTCTGTGCCATCGAGGATGGGTGGTACGGGCGCCCGAATTCACGTAGAGAGGGGGGTAGGTGGTATAGTTGCTGTTATCCCCATCGCTGTAGAGTTATGGATGTCATTGTGGTGGAATGACCGGGGTCATGTTGGGTCAGAGCATGGTTCTCGTGCTCCTATTCACTGTGCACGGTCATGTTCGTCCCATCGGCGGGAGTGGGTGCCGTGGTGAGGGCCCTCGTGACTCCCCACCTTGCCAGAGGGCTCCACGTGTCCCTCGGGCGAGGTTGAAATATGCCAAGGGGGGTCGGTCGCTCCCGTGCATACGTTGCCAGGGTCGGGCGAGGCGAAAATCATTCCCAACAGGGCGCAGGGGTCGGGCGCTTTGATGATGTCATGGGGGTCGGGCGAGGCGGAAGGCGTCCCTAAGCCTTGGATGATTTAGTAGCTGACACACTATTATCGCTCTTGGTTGGGTATGCCTACTATTAATACCCGACAGTATTCCTAGAACGAATGAAGCTTCACCGAGATCCTTCATATCAAAATTCGAGGACAAGAACTTCTTCGTTTCCAGTAGTAGATTAACATCACTACTAGCGAGTAAGGTGTCATCCACATACAGGATTAGAAAAATGTATTTCCCATTCTTGAACTTTGCATAAACACAATTGTCCTCTACAATTTCTTGAAACCCAAACTTCCTTATTGTACTATCAAACTTTAAATACCACTGTCTAGAGGCTTGTTTTAAGCCATAAATGGATTTCTTTAGACGGCATCCCATACATTCTTTTCCTTTGAAAACAAAACCTTTTGGTTGTGACATGTAAACATTTTCCTCTAAATTCCCATTGAGGAATGACGTCTTTACATCCATCTGATTATAAAAGGTTTACATGTCTCATTATAATCATTTTCCCAGATGTCTCATTATAATCTATGCCTTCTCTTTGCGTGAAGCTTTTCCCACAAGTCGCTCTTTAAATCTTTCTACATTCCCTTTGGAGTCATATTTAGTTTTGTAGACCCATTTATAGCCTATTGTCTTGGCTCCAATAGGAATCTTTTCTAAGTCCCAAACTTTATTGATATTCATTGATCTCATTTCATCTTGCATTGCTTCAAGCCACTTCAATGAGCGAGTGCTTCTCATGGCTTCTTCAAATGAGGTGGGATCACCCTCCATTTAAAATTCTTCAATATCATAGACTTCGTAGTCATCAGGAATAGCTGATTTTTTGATTCTCTGAGACCTTCTAGGGGCCTCTGGTGCTTGTTCCATATGGGGCTGTTATTGTTCTTCCTCATGTGTGACACTAGGTTCTATGGGATCCTGAAGGACATGTTCCTCATGTTCATTCATTGTTGCCACGGGAGAACTAACAATAGGTGATGTTACTACAGTGTCTTGCACTGTTGGTGCAGCAACAACAAGTAGCGTGAAGAATGGCTTCTGAACCATCGGAGTGGGCATATGTACCCGCTTCTCCTCTAGGTTAATTTCTCATGCTACCATGCTCCCCCTGATCAACTCTCCCTCCAAGAACACAGTGTGTCTTGTTTCTACAAACTTTATATGTTTGTTAGGACAATAGAAGCGATAACCTTTTGATTTTTTTGGATAGCCAATGAAATGACAACTGATTGTCTTGGAGTCTAGCTTCCCTATGTTTGGGTTAAAGAATTTAGACTCAGCTGGACAGCCCCACACACGTAATTAGTTAAGTGAGGGTTCCTTTTTTGTCCACAACTCATGATGTTTTGGGCACCGACTTGCTTGGCACTCGATTAAGAATATGAATGGCGGTTTTTAACGTCTCCATCCACAAACTTATCGGTAGAGTAGAGTAACTTATCATACTTCTCACCATATCCATTAAGGTACGGTTGCGCTTTTCAGCTACTTCATTCTGCTGAGGCTCGCTCGGTGTAGAGTACTGGGCTACTATACCATTTTCCTGTAAGAACTTTGCAAAAGGTCTAGAAACCTGGCCATATGGGGTATGACGACCGTAGTACTCTCCCCCACGGTCGGATCTTACTATCTTAATCTTTAAATTGTGCTGATTTTCTACTTCAGCCTTAAATATGTTAAATTTATCTAATGCTTCTAATCTTTCCTTAATTAGATAAATGTAGACATAATGAGAATAATCATCTGTGAATGTTATAAATGAATCATAACCATCCACACTTTTCACAGGAAACGGACCACATATATTTGTGTGAATTATTTTTAAGATTCCTGCACTTCGTTTGGCGTCTTTCTTTATCTTCTTAACGTACTTTCCTTTAATGCAATCAATGCACTGTTCTAAATCTAAAAATTCTAATGATGGAAGAATTGATTCTTTAATCAATCGTTCTATCCTCTCCCTTGAAATATGACCTAAACGATAATACCATAATTTTGATGATACATCGTGAACTCTCTTTCGCTTCTTACTTGCATTCATAGACGAGCAGACATTCTCATTTATAGTGCTCACAACATTCACATTCTCACAAAGTGATAGCAAATAAAGCTCGTCTTGTCAGAAGGCAAGACCAATACACTTATGATTAAATAGTATCTTACATTGGCCATTACCAAAATGGCAATCATATCCATCATCATCTAAATATGAGGCACTTATTAAGTTTCTACGCAAAGAGGGTATATAAAGGACATCTGAAAGCTTAAGTACAAAACCATCTTTTAATTCTAGAGAGAGATCTCCAATGGCTTCAACTTCAGCTTCTACTCCATTTGCAACTCTAATTGTTCTTTCTCCTCTTTGCAGGGTCCTCCTCATATGGAATCCCTATAATGAATTTGCAACATGAATAGTTACACATAAATCAATCCACCAAGTAGATTTTGCATAACTCAAATACAAGGACTCATCTACAAATGTAATAATATCCTCACCTCTCTTCAATAGGCGCTTCAGGAACTCTGGACAATCCTTCTGGTAGTGTCCATACTTCTTCAACCATTTGCACTAATCCTTGTCTACTTGAACATTGTTGAACTTCTGATGGTGATCATTCCGAGGGGCCTTCCCTTGTTGCTTAGAGGAGGAGCTATTATCCCACTGAGGTTTCCCTTGTGGTTTGGCATTCTTGTTAAAGTTCTTTTTATTGTCCTTCACAAGGCTGACGGAGTCACCATGTGAGCTCTTAAGCCTCTCCTCTTCTTGCACACACATGGCAATGAGTTTCTCAATGTCCAATTTATCGGGCTGCATGTTGTAATTAACAACAAAAGTCCCATACTCTTTGGGCAAAGAAGCAAAAGCCAAATGAATTAGGAACTCATCCTTGAGCCCCAAATCCATGGGCTTGAGCTTGGATGTCGTGTTGCTCATCTTCAATATGTGCTCTCTTATCCCTCCACCAGAGTATTTCTCATTGAATAACTTCTTGATCAGAGTGCTTGCATAAGCCTTTGAAGAGCCAGTAAACTGACTCTCCACCTTCTTGAGATACTCAGTGGCGGTGGTACATTCTAGGATTGAACCCCTTATTGCATCTGAAATAGTAGACTTAGCCACCATCAAGTAATTGCGGTTCAAAATGTCCCACTTCTTACGTTCAAGATCGTATTTCATTCTCACTTCTGCATGATCTCACTACCGAGCAGTAAAATCAGCATCAGTTTCATTCTCTGCCCTCACCGGGTCCACTGGCTCAGTAGGACACGGATAGATAAGTCCTAGGTCATTCTCGGACAGTGCAAGTGCCAATTCATACTTCTCTCGCCATACACGATAGTTGCTTCCATCAAGAGGCAGAATGTGCGAGATGAACGCCATAGGGTTGAGTCCTGAAAACAGCGTCAGAGAAAGTGAGAAAAAATTATTTAACATAGTAATTGCATGCCTTAATTTAACGTTGGTCAAAATTAAAACATACAACTTTCTTCTACACTAATTCTACATCACCGTTGGGCAGAAATAGAATTAATGCATAAAAACTTCATAAATAAAATTATAATATTATTATTATCAACATTGGTCAGAAAATAACAATACCATAAATTAACTTAAACAAATATATCTACTCCCCAATTAAAATTTTTTGTTGGTTCTAATTTATTTAGAGGATAAACATAATCATAGCAGCGAAAACATGAAAAGGACATGAAAAAAATGATAATTCTTTATCAGAAGCATCTCAGCGTACTCATCTACTCTCTAAACAAATTAACCCGTGGGTTCAAATTTCACTAGAGATTAAAACTAGACAAAAAATCATCAAAATTGCTTCTAAAAAGAATAAAACAAATTCATAAACGTTACTGTAAATTCAGCCAGAAAGCCTATCGCGCACTGCGCGCTGCCGCAACCAAGCCACACGCGCTGCCCTCCCCGCGCCCAGGCCGCAACCTAGGCCTGGGCCAGGATTTCACCATCCCGTCTGGGCCGGTTGCCGGTCCAGCGAACGCTGACCGTCGGATCGGATCCGACGGCTATCCGCTCGGATCGGCAGATCAAAACCGCCCGGCCGGCCTCCTCCCCAAACCCTAGTTCATTCTGCACCCTCCCCTTCTCTCTCTTCGCCGCAGAGGCGACGGCCACGGTGGTCGTCGGCGCCGGTGAGGAAGAGTGCCACCAGAGTAGATCTGGTTCCCCTTCCTCTTCTTCTTTCTCGCTCCCCCTCCTTTCTGTTCTAGCCCCGCACGGAGCGAGTGGGATCTCGAGAGGTGGTCCTAGGCCGAAGGAGGACGACGGTGCCATCACGAGGCCTCTCGCCGGCGCGCGCTCGCCTGAGGGTGAGCGCACCACTGTCGAGCGCCGTGGGACGGTGCCTTGAGCCCCAGCCCATGCACCGGCAAAACGGCACCGTGCGGTGCCCTGAGCTCAGCTTGTACTTCCCACGTGGCGCCATCCGGCGGCCGGCGGTGGCGGCCAGCAGGTGGGGAAAGGTAAATCCCGCCAGCCCTCTAGCTTTTCTCACTTCGGGTTAAGGTTAGGATTAGGGTTAGGGCTAGGGTTTATGTTTCTTCCGAATCAAAATTCATTTCACCTCCTTCTATATTCTTCCCCAAACGAGATCTACACAGTAGTGTAGGCGCTACGATGCCAATGTTAGAACAGCAGGATCAACTTGTCATAGATCTAGCGGGTACAAACTGTTCTAGTTGGGATAAAATAACCTAGAACATGAACCAGAGAGGAAGCTAGAGAGAGGGGGGGAAATGGAAGGGCTGACCATCGACCTTAGAGGAGGAGGAGTCCGCCATGGAGTCGGTGATGTTATCAGAGGGCGTGGGTGACAGCGGCGTTCGGTGGCGCGGTCCAGCGGTGGCGTGACGTCCCGGCGGTGAAGACAGTGGTGGCTTCCCATTGCTGGCTGCTCACCCTATTAGATCGGACTAGGGTTATGTCGGTGGGGAACTGTGGCTGCGGTGAACCTCGTACTATGAGCTGCCGACCCCCACATCTATATATAGCGCAGTGCGATGGGATCCCACCAACCATGTAGGGTTGGGCGCCCCCGAGGCGCAAGGTCAAGGACCAACTCGGTCATTCGGCTGAGCTGGACAAGATCAACACTAACATTTAGTAGTCTTTTTTTTTAGAACAACCGGAGTTTCATTCATTGATCATGAACATGATTACAATCTGAGTCCATAATATCCCATAAGCCTATTGGTGTTTCTTGCCACTCCACCACCAGATTGTCACAGGATACTAATTTGGCACACTCATGAGCTAGTCTATTACAATCTCTACTCGAGAAAACAAAATGAAAATCAATAAAACTCCGGCAAAAACACAAAGCGTTAGCGATAGAAAGGCAAAACTCATGGAGGATAAGTCGGATCGGAATGCATTGTTTCTCAATAGTACCACTGGCAGAGATGTGTACTGTTTCTAGAATAAGGATAGGATATGTTACCGTTGCTATCTTGACTCTGATCACGACCTCAGGGGAAACCAGGAATATTAGGTTGCCGACACAAAAAAGAATGCGCATATATAGGATATAGCTTGCTTTCCATAAAAGTAGGATCAAACATTAGCGATCAAACAAGAGGCGTGGCTAGCGCCCGGACATCCGGATGCTAACCCCCCTGTTCGGACGCCCGTGTCGCTACGCCCCATCCCGTGTCCCGGCCTGTCTGCCCACGTCTCGCCTGCTGCACCCGCCCGCAAAGCAGTGACTCACCCACGCCAGTGGAGACCGCTAGGGATGAAAATAGATCAGATACGGACGGATATCACTGATATTACATTTGGTTTCATATTTCTGTTTAGATTCGAATTCGAATATGGATAATATTAGCTATGTCAGATATAATACAATTGGGTATCAACATCATAAATATGCGATTTGAGTACTCGGATATGGATACGGTATCGAATGTTGAATATCTAGACTCAGATATATACGGGCAAATTTAAACTCCTCTAAACAGATTCGGTCCTAAATACGGTAGGAAAATATCCGTACCGTTTTCACCCCTAAGGACCGCCTCCGCCTTCCCACGCCTGACACTAAGGCGAGACAACAGAAAAGGCGAGGAGGGATGTGCAATACTCGATCTAGTTTTGAAACATCCGGATGCAACAATTGCAACATATGTCTCAAAACAAATGAAACCATTAAAACATGCGTCTAAAACACTTGCAAAAATACCTAAAAAACACTTTAAACCATTGTAAACATACGCAACATATCCAGATAAAACACTTGCATTATATGTGTGAAAACATATGCAACGTCGGAAAATAATAGATGAAACATTGAGAACATGAGCTTGCAACATACGTTCTACTTTTGCAACATCTGTACGAAACACTTGCAACATACTTTTAAAACATTTGAAACACTTGAAACAAATGCTTGCAACATGCAGTTTCATTGCAAACATCTTCTTGCTGCCTGGGAGAATGGATGCTCGTCGTCATGTGGAGTTCGCCATAGGCTGCGGCCCGGCGGTGCTTGTAGGCAGCGGCTCGGCGGTGGCTGCACGACAAGGTAGGGAGGCAGCGGCCTCGTGCTGTGCTTGGCAGGGCCAGTAGCCGAGCGCCACATGCTTAGATTTTTCACCCTCGAACCTGGCGGTGATCAGATTTTCAATCTTAAACTATGAAATTGGGTAACAAACACCCTGCAATTATTAAAACCGAATAATATAGATCCTTTTGTTGGTTTAAAAGGTGCTTTCTATTTTGTAAAAATAATAAAAATGTGAACTACTGTCTAAAAATTCTTAAATAATTTATTTTAAATCAGAAAAAAGATGAAACCAGTATCAACTTTTTTCTAAAAATGTTCACTACTTGTTTATGGTCATATACGTCATTAGATTTTTTTTATTTCTGTTTCTATAGCTTTATTGCTCGTAGTTGCACTCAATATTTATTTAAAACAAGTAAGATCCAATAACTCCAAATATAGCACTAATGGATAAGCTGGCTGATAAGCTGATAAGCTAATGTGTCATTTTTAGAAGAAAACTGGAGCTAGTTTCATGTTTTTAAGCTGTAAAATAAATTAATTATGAATTTTAGCGACCAGTCAAACTATTATTATTAGAAAATAGAAAACCAGCTTTAAAACCAGACAGATGATCAAATTTGTCCAGTTTGGACGGTGGGAGGGGGTGTGTCATCCAATTTCATAGTTACGTTCATGGTTGAAAGGCAAATTACTGTGCAAGTTTAAGGGTGAAAAATAAACTTTACCCAAATAAAAAACTTTCTTTTATATCAGCAATGAAGTATATGCTACTTTTTGTCTACCCACCTGACATACGTAACACTCTAAGGGAAACATTCAGTACCTCAACAACTTAATTATGTGAATTTTTTTTTAATAAATACGTGCTTATATATGTCCGAGATTAGGTTTCTGTAGAAGGGATAGATTCATCGATAACACACTGAACTGGTTCTCTTTTAGTCTTTTTACTTTTTCTTCATGCTCCGCCCGTCACTGATCAATATTGTGATTCGTGACTGAGGAGTGACGTGCGGAGACTTCGCTGCCCAATGGATTCCACCATGATGAAAGATAATGTCATAATGATATCCGGCAGGCCCCTCACGTCGTTACAGCCAAATATATGCCCATATATAGGTAAAGTGGCCACTATATATTTATTAGACAATTGATTATTGCACTGGGTGGCCATCATGCAGAAAATTAAGCCTCTACTAACAGATTGTGACACTACTACTAACAGATTGTGTTGTGACGACACGTCGCCGAAGATTATTGTGTGGTGCCGCCGAGCCGTCAGCCCGTGATAGTTACGTTTGCACGGAACGGAAGTCCACTATTGGCCAGTCGGCGCATGAGACAGCGGTGTGTGCAACTGATAAGGGAGATGGGAGATGCATGAGCCGTGTGAGGTCATGTGGTCGGCTAGAGGCAGTGTATGTATGCAGTGGCCAAGAATATCTTGTACTGGCGGTCGAGTGAATGGATAGAAGTAGTAGAACTGTACATCTATTGTGGCCGACAAATTAGATCTTCTGCTGTTGCATACAACGGGAGCTTTAGAGGAAAATGTCTGGTCCATGAAATTTCCTAGGGAAAATGTAGCGAGTGATGTAAAATCGTCCTTGCTCATGGAAATTTTACTTCCTAATAAAATTGTTAATCCTCTAGCTCTTTGATTTTTCTCATGTGGAGCAAATAAACAGCTCAACTACTGTTCATCTCGTTTCGAGCATTGATGTCTAAACAATGAAACATATCCAGGAGGGAGGCTCGGGCGGTACCCCAAAACCCGCCGCCGCCACCACCCCTTACTACTCATCCCTACTTCTTTCGTCGCCAGAGAAGCCGATCGGAAGCCCAACGGACTACGAGGATAGCAGTGGAGGGGCCATCTCTCCTCGTGGTATCTGGTTTGTGTGATTTGGCGGAGCTTCGCGATGCAAACGTGGCGTTTGAGCCATGCTGGTGGGTGACGTGTGGATCTGGCATGAGCTGCCCAAGGACGTCCAGATCTGATCCACCGATGACCTTCGGCGACTTGTCTCGCACGCTAGCAAGTTGGTGTCACAATGGTGGTCCACATCCAACTTTGGAGGTGTGAGGCTTTTGGGGGAAAGCCCTGCCTGGCACGTTGAGGCCGACAATGGAGACATCTTCGGTGTCTCACTCCTCGTCAGAGGCATTGCCTGGAGGTCTCCTACCTCCTAGGGTTTTGATTGAAAAACCTCTTGGGTCCCTTAGTCGGCGTTGGCGGCATCTATGGATGTCATTTTTCTCCGTGGAAGCATTGTCTCGGTGAGCGCCCCACATCCTCAAAGCTCTTTGCTTGTTATTTTGCGTCTTGCAAGGGCATTTGTTTGCCGATGGTGGTTTGCTGGTGATGTTTAATGGTGGTGGTTCTTGTTGTTACTTTCATTGTGAGGGTGGTCTTTTTCCAGTTGAGTGTTGTTGTAAGTTGTTCCTTCTCTATTAATATATCCTGGGCATTTTTTTGCTCGTGGCCTTTTGAAAAAAAACAACTATGAAACTAGGATTGGATATTAAGGAACCCTTTGGATTTTCGGATTCTCATTCGGAAGAATTTGATCCTTATGATATTTTTTCTAAAAGGGTCATTGGAACAAAGGAATGGTCTTGTAGATTTTGATTGTTAGGATTTGTTTTTAGAAAAAAGAACATTGGAAAACTATGGAATGCGCTTTGTCAAATTCCTATGAGAACCATATGGATTGGGCTTATCACCTTCCTTTGAGCACCATCTGGAATGGTTTGTTTTATAGGAATAAATAAACGATAATGCTTGGCCACGGGCGCCCGTCCCATTCGGACGTGGCTCCTTCACTCATCCTCTCTCTCTCTCTAAAAAAACTCCACTTTGCTTATCCCTTTCGCCAAATCCGTGCCATCCTCTTCCTCCTCAAATTCCTCACCCTCCAAGGTCCATTTCTTACCCACCCCCGGCAGCCGGCACCGTCGCCTACCTCAGGTCCGGGCCCAATGGCACCTAGCTGCTCGTGGAGGCTTCTCCTGCCAGTCCTTGATGCAAATGCGGCGCGCTCCATCTCATCATCAATCCACTACTGCTAAGTCCCCATGTCCCCCTCTGGTCCCTGGTAGTGGGCGTCGGCTCTGGCTCCATGTACCGGTGGTGGTGGTGCGAGGACACGCGATAGCACTTATGGCTAGGGTCACCGTCCTTGTTCTCCAAAGCTTGCCGGCTATTGCAATCCCCCACTAGGTAGGCCATGGCCGTCGACAACGCTGTGTTTCAAGTGTTTTAGGCGTTTCAGATTATGTTTTAAGTGTTTCATCTGAATATTGCAAAAGTCTATCTGGGATGTTGCAATGGCAGTATACACATTTTTAGGGCCGGCCCTGAGTTTTTAGGGGCCCGGGGCAAAACCTAAATTTAGGGGCCCTTATATACATATGAACTAAATGCTTACATATAAAAAGTGTTAATGGTAAACACTTAACTACATATACAAAAGCAATATTCATAAGAAACAATTCATACATATTTTAAATTTTTTTAGCGTTCCTCGATGCGAAGTCATTAATGATGGTATGTTTTGGTTCCTCCACAACAACTATCTTGTTTGGATCTTTTGAAGCGCTTGAATTATTCTTAGAAAACTTATGTATAGACCATCTCTGCGATCATATTAATTCATCTACTCGTCCTTGCTTTTTTCTTCTCATTGTTGCAAAGCTTATTTTCACGGTGGGGTGATTTTGGCTTTTGGGACTATACACGGACATGCTGCATAGGGCATACGGCATACCTGGTGTCCTGGTTCATACGAAACAGTCAGAGCTACGCCTAGTATAGTTTTAGAAACGAGAGTCCGAGATGGCCACCCACCGCCGTTGCCTGTGGGGTGATCGGTTGATCACGTCGGCGTCACAGCGTCGCGTTACTCGTGTCTCGACAAGTCACGTCTTTGCGTGTCGAGGTGTGGAGCGACCCAACGATCGTCGATTTGGAACGGGAGTCAGCCAGACAGTAGGAGTCGCGAGTTGCCGAAGGCCTTCTGGAGGCAGGCTAGCAAACGACGCAAACTGCACTGCTGGGCCTTAACCAAGCAATGGATATACTTCTGAATACTATAGCATGTATATAACTGGGATGGAGCTCCATGGGATTGGGGCCCGGGGCCACCGCCCTGTCCGTCCGCCCTTAGGGCCGATACATTTTAAAAGTTGATCTGATGCTACACATGATGCAATGGCTATACACTCATGTTTCAAGTGTTTCATCTATCTTCAGACTCTGCTTAAAAAAAATCTATCTTCAGACGTATGTTACATATATTTTATTTGGATGTTTTAAAAGTGGATCGGGTGTATGCACGGTACCGGTGGCTAGCAGAGAGCGGCTTGCCGTAGGGCTTCGGCTCCTACCTCGCGCCTTCCCACGCGGCGCGCCTCTCGCCCTCCGCCTCCTCTCCCTTCCCTTCCCTTCCCTCTTTTCTCACCGTGGCAGTTTGAGCTCGACCTGAGCAGGATGGGCGCGGAGCGAGGGAGTTGTGTGTGTCGGGCGCAAGCGCGGGAGCTTCGGATGAATGCCGCCTCCGGAGCGGTATGGGTGCGGGGCGGAGGGAGCTGTGTGCGTCGCGGCAGGGGACGGGGTGCAGGCATGGGTGTCCGTCCAGACGTCCGCGTGCTAGTAGTGGTGGAGCCACAGGGTATATCGGGTATGCCCCGGCATTCTCTGTCCGACCGACAAGTAACTAGTATAATATATGTATATGCATCTGTGTATTGAGAAAAAGAAAAGGTCACTTGGATAACCGATCACACCATCCATGACAGAAGCGGGAAGTGAAAAGGCCCAGGAGGCCAGGACATGGCCCACGCGGCAAGGTTCACCTCAAACCTTAGTACACATTTCACTTTTTGGGTGTTCGCATTCTAATCTCGATCAGAGGCACTAGTGCCCGGATGAGCAGCTGAGGACGAACATGCCTCCAGCGTGTCCCGACCGCAGCACCCCCATCCGCCAGCCCCTTAGAGCGCCACGTGCCCCATCCGCTGGCCCCCAGCTCACCCTCGACTGAACAACATAAAACACTTGCAACGTGAATGCAACATATAAGATTGAAAACAAATGAAACATTTAGAAATATACTTTTGCAGCATGTGTATGAAACATCCAAAATAAAAACACTTGCAACTTGCAGCATTAAACCACTTCCCGCAGCATAAGACTGAAACAACTGAAACATTTAGAAACATACTGTTGCAACATATGCAACATCTAGATCAAAAACCATTGCAACATACGTCTGGAAATAGATAAAAACATCTTGAACATACGCTTGTAACATACCTCTGAAAACACCTGCAACATATGCAATAAGTGCAACATCCCTCAATCTGTTTTGCAACCTCAAGATGAAACAATTGCAATATACATCTGAAACGCCTGAAACACTTGAAACATATAAATGCAACATAGGGAAGGGAAAAGGTTTAGGGCCCGCTCCTGGGGAACCGCGTCCGGACAGGAGTCATGGACGGACGCCCGAGTTGGATCATTTTCGAATCTTGATCCGTCGATCGGAGCTGAGTCACAGAACACACCCCCGCCCTGACGCCTAGCAACTGACGCGGACACGGTGAGGCGTGACGGTGACGCCCTGGTCTTGGTAGCAGGTGCCCTCTTGCCTCTGCATTGTTGCGCTCTCATCACTCGTCTACAATTTGCAGTTTGCACGGCTGTGCTACCACAGAGGCTCGCCGTTTGGCTATTTCTCTTAGGTAAAATTTCATCTTATGCTCTTAGATGATATAATCAAGACATTTATGTCCCTTTAAAACATCAAGTAAATAGTCAGAAAATAGCATTTTTAGTCTTTGGTACTCTTTTATATCTATATTTCAGTTGTTGGGATAGCTTTTGAACTATTTACATTGTATTTAGTGGTTGGTTTCAACTTAATTCATGAATTTAAGCCTTATCATGTTACTTATACCACATAGCGTTGTCAATTTTACAATTATTACTAAATTACTAAAATAGATTTACTGAGTTCTGTATGAAATTTTTTAGGCAACGTACCCTAAACTAAAATTCTAAATTCGCCATTGGGCGCTACCACTACCGATAAATAAAAGCCATAGTAGACGTACCTGAATACAGCAAGATTGCATGATTGGCATTGTCTAGATTTTCAATCCTCCATGAGTTCGAACCGAAAATGCATGAAAGTTTGAGTAAATCCTTTGTTTGGATATGGAACACAGGATATTCGATCATCTCCCGTACGTGTATTGTACGGCCGCTTTACTCATCGTGCCTGATACTACTTTACGTACCACATCATTGCCTATGCGATTCCTAGTTCTGATTATGCCGGTGTTGACTGACGTGACGAGACGCTCTTCACCCAATCAAACCTTATCTGAGCTACTATCCCTCTGTCCCGCTTTAAGTGTCGTTTTCGGTTTTCATGTCATAAGTTTAATTTAATTTATAAAAAATACGTGCAACATTTATATCTCCAAATAAATTTATTAAAAAACTAGATTCAAAGATCTTTCCAATGATACCAATTATATATCATAAATATTAATATTTTTTTAATATATATTTTGTCAAAATTATTTCTCGAGAAGCCAAATATATATTTTGGGACGGAGGGAGTAGCTGGCTTCGTACCCAACCCAATCCAATCCCTGCGCTTTTGCTTACATTAATCAGGAGCATGCGTCATGCGTCCACGTCGGTAGCTAGGTTACGCCCCGAGGAGGCTCGCAAATGGAATCCAAGGACAACACTCAATTACCTCCGAGACTATGCATGCGGCAGTACGTGCCATGGCATCGACGCGCTTCGCTTCGCAAGAATAAATGGGCCCCGTTCAGTTGTGCTGATAAACTGGCTAAAAAACATGGTTGACGGATTTATTGTGAGAAAAAAATACTGTATGCCGGACTGGACGCGCATCGCTTCACCATTTTGGCATTTTTACCCCAAAAATACCCACGACACGAGCAGCAAAAGTAACAAAAATACCCGCCGCCTAGCCGTGCACTAGCACTACTACTCACCTCACCCCGTCGCCCCGTGACCCGACGGCCAGAGTCACCACGGCACACCCAGGTCAGCTCACATCGGTCGGTTGCCGACTTGCCGTTGCCTCGCCGCTGTCTACCGTCGGGTCGCCGCCAATCACAGTCCTGCTGCCCGCAGCATGGGTGATGGGTGGGTTGGGCCTGGCAGCCTAGGCGAGGTAGGAGTAGCAGCGAGCGGGCGCTGCTGACAGCACTGTTTCTGTAGACCTGTCGTGCTCGTGCAACAGCAGCAGCGACGGGTATCGCGCGCTGGCCCGTCCCCGTCGTGGCCTGGCCGCTGCCGCCGGACCGGCCCACGCGCTGTCGTCCTCCCCGGACCGCACAAACAGACCGAGCCAGGCGAGGCGACCCGTTGTTGCTTCCCCCCATTTTGCCCAAACATTTCGTCTCGTCCCGGAGATGCCCCATCCCCCGCAGCTTTCATCACGTGCACGGTGCACGGTGCGCTTAAAAAAGCAACACAAACAACCAGCCGCATACTCCAAACGATCTGAAATCTCCACTGCTTTGGCTTGGGCACCAGCACCACTGTGCAAATTTGGAATAATAAAGTCGAGTCCACAAACAAATTCAATACAGAAATATAATTGACCCTGCACTACCGTGATTTTTTTTTAAAAAAACTACTCTACTCCAGTACAGGACTACTTTATTATATATATATATATATATATATATATATATATATATAGATTAGGAAAAATGATAATTGCTGCCGCCTGCCAACATCTTTAATTTGTTGTCATTGGTTTCGACCGTACGAGGAAGGACCTGGCCCTGGCGACGGGGCCATGCGATGAGAGATGCGGTGGGGCCCTGCGGGCCCGGTCACGCGGCATCGGCCAATGGGTGTTCAACAGCGGCGCGGTACGGAAACCATCCCGGTTTCGCGATACCCCTTCCTTCCCCTCCGATCCGCCGCGGCAGCGCGCATCACGGCTTTAAAGCCGCCCCCTCCCGGCGCCTCCCTCCTCCCGGCCGGGGTCCCCTCACCTTCTCTCCCTCTCTGTCCACCGCCGCAGCTAGCTGTGACGCCATGCACTCGCCGGCGCCATAGCGCCAGCGCCTACTATCTACAACTGCAGGCTTAGTTATCCTGTCAATCAAGCGTCTCGTAAGGAACAAGGAAGGTAGCTTGCTAGCTAATTTTATAGCTGCTGTCGTCGGCGGCGGCGGAAGCGACATGCCTGTTCTTAGAGGATAGGATAGGTTAGCAGGGAGGGTGGTGAGCTAAGATTTTGGTTGAGATCAGGCGGCGGCGGCGATGGGGCGCGGGAAGGTGCAGCTGAAGCGGATCGAGAACAAGATCAACCGCCAGGTGACCTTCTCCAAGCGCCGCTCGGGGCTGCTCAAGAAGGCGCACGAGATCTCCGTGCTCTGCGATGCCGAGGTCGCGCTCATCATCTTCTCCACCAAGGGCAAGCTCTACGAGTACTCCACCGATTCATGGTACGCTCTCTCGCCTCCGTTGCTTACGTATCGACGCGCTCCGCTGCGTGCTGCACCATTTCCTTTTTTTTTTTGGGTGGGGGGACGTGCTGCACCATTTCCAAGCTGTCCGAAACTATGAACTACTTGTGCTCCGCAATTATCTGTTCGAATTTGCTGAGAATTTTCGGGGCTTATTTGGATTTTGGATAGACAGACGTACGACTCGGCTCATATATGGTCTAGAATCTAGATGAAGACGCGTATAGCGTGTGCCGCTCGTGCGAGCGAGCGCTATATACGAGGTAATTTTATGTTCCGCTTTCGCTGGGATGGCGTTCGCTGCTCTGTTTGGGGAAATCTTTGCTACCATGCTGCATGTGTTAATTGCTTGACTGAGTTCACTCCGACTGCGGTCCGCTGTATTAGCCGCTGACCCAATGGGGCCCAATGGTTATTATGGATTATGGATAGCTCCAAAATTACTCAGACGCTCGGCGAGGGGTGAGAACAAAAGAGAAGTCGCACACTTTGGGAACCAGTACGGCGGGGGCCCACTCGGCATGGGCGGAGTAATAGACGAGCTGGTAGAGCGCGTGCGAGTGCTCCGGCTGCAGCACCTCCGCTGCCGCCACCGCCGCCCATACGGCGTCCCCGGCGCCTCCCGCGGCGGAGCCGAGCGCGGCGACATCGGGACGGTGTACCTATCTGAGCTCCGCGGCGGAGGCGCCGGCAACAGCGGCGTGGGGAGGCCCTGCTGGTTCCCGATGAAGGTGATGGACAAGGCGGCGCTGGAGAGCCGGCGGAAGCTGAGTTGTGCGCAGACAGAGCGGGAGATCCTCCAGGTGCACCCGAGCCATTAGCATGGTGGCTTGTGTCCTGTCCAAGAATTTTAATTTCGTTATCGCAAAAATTTCGGTCACCACCGAAATTACCGAATTTCGCGAAATTCGGCCGAAATTTCGCCGAAATTTTTTTAGAGATTAGGACATGAAGTATGTTGTTTCTAAAAAATTTTAGATCTAAATAAATATTAGTATGATTTATGACTACACATCTATTGAATAGAAGAATATACAATATAATCAATAGAAAAATACAAGTTTAGAGTTATACATCACATGTATTAGGGTATTACAAAATTTCGGAATTTTCTTTCGGCCACCACCGAAATTACCGAATTTCGCGAAATTCGGCCGAAATTTCGCCGAAATTTTGAACCCTGTGTCGTCGCGCCATGCGCGTCCTGGCCGCCCTAGGTAGACCACGTACGATGACAGCTGACCGGCAGCAACTTACACGGATCCATCCTTTCTTCTTCAGTACTTACTATCACTGCTAATAGCCCATCATGGCTTCTACTTCTATCTGATTTCTGAGTTTATATTCAAGAACAACTAGTGGGTGTGCATGGGTTCTGAATATATCAACAGAAACCACTAATTATACTTGCATAAGCTGCCGTGGACTTTTCACCTTTTCTCTCATCTTCCTTTCTGCCATCACTATATCATATCATCTCAATAGCCCTTAGCCCTGGCAAACCTTCCACTCTGTTTGTGAGGACTGAGGCAAAATCTTCTGAGTCTTAGTAACCATGCATTTAATCGGATTGATAGGTTTTTTCCTGAATAATGCTTACTGATCTCAAGATTTATGCATGGCAGTAAGTACCTGCCCTATCGCACATAAAAATGATAATATTCTACCCGTCCTCCTACCTTCTCTTCTCCTCTTTCTTGTCCACTTTGTACCACTGATCAATCAACGTCCCCCTACCTTCTCTTCTCCTCTTTCTTGTCCACTTTGTACCACTGATCAATCAAACTTGGACGATTAGCAACATGTAGCTCTCCCATATATGAAATGATTAAGGATGTCAGCACATAATAAAAAAGGAATTCCAATGGCACATGGTGTCCTGTGTGTCCTCTAGAAGAACCATTTATCAGTCAGATGTTTTTTTACGTGTTTTCTGCTCTGACAACTGTGGTCTAATTGATTGAAAAGGAGAGGACTCCGGCACAAAAGGGAATGCTATGTTTCAATTTCAAGACACAAAGATTGGAATTGTAATACTGTTAGCTGGACCTAACCAAGCTTCTTTCATCTTTACTAACTACATGTCTTTTTGTGAAAAAAAAATTCAGAAAAGGAAGTATGTAGTAGGTGGCTTGGTGCCTTGTTTGTTCAAGCATTCTGAGTTCCACATGAGAAACATGGGAGTGCTTGCATGGAACCTAACACTTACATATGGTCGGGTACTGCATGAATAGAAGGCTGAATAGTGTAGCACTCGTCTATTTCAGTTCTCTCAAACTCTTGTACATAACCAAGAGTGAGTAGGCATACAGACATTCTGTAAAAACAAACGTAAGACATAAAAATGATAACTTTATTAACCAACGGAATTCAAACGCTAGTGCCATGTGTTTATGCTAAAATTCAAAAATACAAGTGGATCACCTTTCAATTAGGTGGACAAATCTGAGAAACTGTTGCTTACTCAATATGCACACCTCTAGACAACTGGTAGCACCTTCTCTAGCAGAAATATCTGCATCAGTTTTCAGTTGATAAATATTTCTTATACACCTATACTAATTTACTCAGTTTTCTTTTCCTACCTATTTTGATCCCTTTTTCCACATATCTTGAAATTTTCAAATCTTTGCAGTTTTAAATGAAAAATATAACAGATAAGATTCTGAATGCATGTGTATGGCATCTCAATATCACATGTATGATTTTATTTCTCCTGATTGTCATTGTGTACCTGTACAAGTTTTACTGAAGGTACAACATTCCACCATATCAATGTTCGTGTATGTGAGTGCACTTTGTCGTTGCAGATTATGTTGTCTGAATTTTCAGTTGCAGTTTTCCTTATTGTTGTTTAATAGACATGGTTCTATACTTTACGAGGTCCCCCAAACTTCCCTTGCAGCTGACTTTCTTACTATGCAACCTCAAATGCTTTTCATTTAGGTTTAGCAGCTTTTATCTGAGGCGGCCTTGTTAGAACATTATTACCTTCACACAGCTGTGATGTCTCGTACAAAGTAGAAATTATCCTTCACCTTCCCCCTGAAGACGTGAAGTTCAGCAAATCACTGTAACTTGTGCATGTATGTGTTGGAGCCTAGGGATCGATGGGCGTAGGAATGCGAGAGGTGAGGCCTGGGCTTGAAACCCCGGCGACGAACGGACGGCGCCGTGCTCGGCGCCTGACTGTGAACTCAGCGACAAGAGGGATACAGGGAACAGTAACGCCCGGAGGCCCCAAGGGAAGATAAACTCAATCCCAGGCTAACCTTTCATTAATCCCAAATGTTCCAGACTTATAACAAACTACTAACAAACTTCTCCACAAACTAAGGACTGACACTCGAATGAAAACCAACTCCTGAATCTCCTACTATCTAGCAACTGAACGCAACAGACTCCGCATGCGCTGCTGCGCCTGGTGACCGCGCTCTGGCCCGTTCTCGTGGCCACTCCTAGCCACTGGCCTTGGCACGGCGCCTATACACCTTACCCACCATAACATCACTCCCCCCCTCGACGAACAGCTCGTCCTCGAGCTGAAAGGAAGGAAATTCTGCACGAAGATCTTTCCGGTGGTTCCCAAGTTGCTTCAACCTCCGGCAGCCCCGCCCACTGGACTAGTACGTGCCAGTGGCCACGGCGAAGCTAAGCGCGCAGGGCACGCTCCGGCTGCTATAGACGGCGACCATGACATAGAGGTGGTAGCGCTGGTGGAGTCCCCCGGAATGGTTTGAACACACCCACATGAAAGACATCGTGGATACGTGCTCCCTCCGGTAGCAGCAGACGGTAGGCGACGTCGCCCACGCGCTCCGTGATCTGGAAGGGCTCGGCATAGCGCGGGCTGAGCTTGCCGCGCGGTCCAGGCAGCAAGGATTGTACGGGGCGGTGAAGGATGCGCAGCCACACCCAATCACCCACCGCAAATTCCAGTGCTCGATGATATCCGTCGTAGTAGCGCTTCGCATACTCCTGCGCCTGAAGGAGCCGTTTGCGGACGTCGGAGAGGAATGCGTCACGGTCTTGCAGCAAGGCGTCGACGGTGTCCGTGCGAGCAGAACCTGCAGTGTAAGGGATCAAGACCAGCGGCGGGCGGCCATAAACCACCTAGAACGGCGAGGTGCACAGTGCGGAGTGGTACGACGTGTTGTAGCAATACTCCGCCTACGGCAACCAGTCAAGCCAAGCGCGGGGGCAGTCGCCAGAGAGGCAGCGGAGGTACATAGCGATGGTTTTGTTGACCACCTCTGACTCCCCATCCGTCTGGGAGTGGAACGCCGTACGGAGGCGGAGCTTGACTCCGGCGAGCTTGAACAGGTCACGCCACACGTTGCCTGTGAACACGGGTCCCTGTCGCTAACGATTGAATTGGGGAACCCGTGCAGGCGAACGATGGACTCGAAGAAGGCCTTGGCTACTGAAGCCGCAGTGTACGGATGGCTCAGTGTGATGAAGTGAGCGTGCTTGGAGAACCTGTCCACCACGGTGAGGATGACACTTTTGCCATGGACGCGCGGCAGCCCCTCGATGAAGTCCATGGAGACGTTGGCCCACACCTGGGACGGCACCTCGAGGGGCTACAGAAGACCCGCCGGTTGCAGGGAGTCGACCTTGTTGTGCTGGCAGACCGCGCAGGCGTTGATGAAGTCATGTACCTGGCCGCGATCGCTGTCGATGTAGAAGTCCGCGCGGAGCCGATGGAGGGTTTTCTGGAACCCCTCATGCCCCGCAGTATGGGCGAGCTCCAATACGGTGGCCAGGACCTCCGACGTGGCTGGCACAAAGACCCGGCGCCCATGGAGGATTAGACCATCCACAACCCGCCAGGGCGCGCCCCACTGCTCAACAATAGTATCCCGGAGCGCGCGCAGGTTGTCGTCATCTTGCAGCTCGCGGCGTAGGGCGGCGAATAGGTCAAAGGCCGGCCCAGAAACCGCGTGAACACCTGCCTCGACATCGTTGCGGCGAGAGAGGGCGTCCACGACGGTGTTCAGATGGCCCGGGCGGAATTCCACCGCGAAGTCATATCCGAAGAGCTTCGTCACCCACTGATGCTGTAGCACCGTCGAAAGTCGCTGATCGAGCAGGAATTTGAGGGCATAGTGGTCTGTACGCACCACAAACCGCCGCCCCTAGAGGCATGGCCTCCGGTGCCTGACTGCCTGTACCAGGCCAATAAGCTCGCGCTCATAAGCGGCCAACTTCATGTGTCGCGGTGCGAAGGGCCTGCTCAAGAAGGCAATGGCCCCGGTTCCTTGCTGAAGTATTGCGCCGAACCCGGAGCCGGACGCGTCGCAGTCAACCATGAACAGACGGTCGAACTCCGAAAGCTGTAGAACCGGGGCTGCAGACAGGGCCTGCTTGAGGGCGTCGAACGCTGCTGCGGCCTCGTCGGACCAGGTGAAAGCGTCACACCGGAGCAGTTGTGTCAGAGGCGCCACGATGGCGCCAAATCCCTTGATGAAGCGGCGGTAGTAGCCCGCTAGCCCGAGGAAGCCACGAAAACCGCGGGCTGAGCGTGGCTGCGGCCAGGAAGAGACCGCCTCCACCTTGTTGGGATCCATCGCCACGCCGTTCGTCGAAATCACGTGGCCCAGGTAGGCCACCGAGGACGCCGCGAAAGAACACTAGCTGCGTTTGATGCGCAACTGGTGCTCGCACAGCGCCGTGAGGACAGCCTTGACGTGCTGGAGGTGTGTAGTCCATGACAGCCTATAGATTAATATATCATCAAAGAAAACTAACACGACTTACGGAGGAAGGGTTGGAGCACTGTGTTCATGAGGCCCTGGAACGTCGCCGGTGCGTTCATGAGGCCGAACGGCATCACCAAGAACTCAAAGTGTCCATGGTGGGTACGAAAAGCTGTCTTCTCCACATCGGCCGGGTGCATACAAACTTGATGGTACCCGAGCGCAGGTCCAGTTTGGTGAAGAAGTGGGCGCCGCTGAGCTCGTCCAACAGTTCCTCTACCACCAGAATGGGGAACTTATCCTTGACCGTGCGCTCGTTCAAGGCACGATAGTCGATGCAAAAGCACCATAATGAGTCCGGCTTCTTGACAAGCAGGACTGGTGCTGAAAACGCCAATGTGCTGGGGCGAATTATGCCCTGGTGCAGCATGGTGGCACACTGCGATTCCAGTTCGTCTTTCTAGAGTTGTGGATACCTATACGGGTGCACGACAACTGGTGTGGTGTTGGGCTGCAGATGTATGCGATGGTCACAGGGGCGCTCCGGCGGTAAGCCCTGGGGTTTGGCAAAGACGTCCTCAAAGGACTGAAGGAGCAGATCGAGCATCTCGGGTCCATTGTTGCGGATGGCATGAAGATGGCGCGTGGACTGGACGTCATGCCGTGGAGCCAATGCCGCGCCAAAACACCCAGCGGCCTTCCCTCGAAAAGGCCATACACAAGTCGTCGAAGTCCCACAGTATGGGCCCCAGCGTCCGGAGGAAGGCGACGCCGAGGACCATGTCATAGCCGTCGATGGGGATGGAGTAACAATCGACTGTGAAGGTCTCATCGGCGATCCGGATGCCCACGTCACGCGCCAGGCCGCGGCACTCGACGCGGTAACCATTAGCCACGATGACGCCCGCGCCGGGACATGCCTCGAACTGGAGCCCAACACGCCAAGCGGCGTCGCCCCGGATGAAATTGTGGGTGGAGCCTGAGTCGAGGAGGGCGACGAACTGATCATTGCCGATGGTGATGTACACTTGCATCATGTCCTGGGTACGAATGCCGGTGATGGCGTTCAGAGAGATCATTGGCTGGTCGGGGTCGAACGGTTCAGGAGCAGGCGGCGCCTCTTCTGCAGGCTCGTCGGGCTCCTCCACTATGTAATCAGAGGCCTCCAAATAGAAGAGGTGTGCACACTTGTGGCCATGAACATACTGTTCATCACAATTATAACACAGGCCCTGCTTCCGGCGTTCCGCCATTTCTTCCGACGTAAGCCGCTTGAACGGTCGTGGGGGCGGGGTTGCTAAAGAAGACGCCTGCGCGCCCTGGGAACCTGCAGTCGCGGCCGTCGTAGTCAAGGCCCCCGGAGCGTGGCGCTGTGGCCGCGCTGGTGGAGCCAGCAAGGCGAGCATGGGCGCTGTGTTGCGGCGCTCATATGCATGGGCCAAACGCATGGCCCGCTGGAGATCCTGTGGATCATGCAACTCCACGTCGACGCTGATGTGATCGGGGAGGCCGCCGGTGAACAGCTGCGCCTGCTGATGTGGGGAGAGGCGGCCCGCGTGTGCCATGCGCGCCTGGAATGCATCCAGGTACGCGTCGACGGAGGAGGTGAATGGTAGGCGCGCCAGGTCCGCCAAATGATTGGTACTGAGTGGCGGCCCAAAGCGCTGGTGGCACAGGCGCTTGAATTCCTCCCACTCCGGCCAGCCATCATCGCGTTCCAGGATGGTGTACCACATCTGAGCTATGTCGGTGAGATGGTACGATGCGAGCCAAACCCAGTCGGCATGGCGAGTTTGTTGACCGCGGAAGAACTGCTCGCACTTCAGCAGCCACCCAAGCGGGTCCTCCTTGCCATCATAAGTTGGAAAGGACAGTTTGTGGTAGCGGGGGACAGCCGGACCCTCTGGTTAGGGCGGAATGTGTGGCAATGGCGGCAGGGCATGCATGGGGGCAGAGGGTGGCGCATAGGACCCATAGGACCCCTGCATGATGGAGGAGAAGGATGGGACAGGCGATGACGAGTGCGGGAATGAGATTTGGGTGATGGGGACTCCCATGGATGGAGGTAGCGGCGGTGGAAGCACAACCCCGGAGGTGGGGATCGCTGCGCCAGAGGCCGGTGGAGCTGCTTGGGGCAGTGGAGCGGACAACACCTCTAAGATGACCGGGGCGGACGCCGGCAGCGCGGGGATGCCACCGTAGCTGGGCAGGCCATACTGCATAACCGGCGGCGCGGAGGCGGCGGGTCGGCTCTCGACGGCCGTCAGGCGCACGGAGAGTTCCCCGATCTAATGCTGCATACCGTAGATGGCAGTCGTCAAGGCGTTGAAGGCGTCCGTGGGAGTGGTAGGCAGTGGCGTGGACAGCTGTGCGGTGGTGACCACCACAGCTGTGGTGGCCGGCGCGGTGGGAAGCACAGGTGGTGCGGAGGTGGTGGCGGTGGTGGTGGACACGAAGGTGGCATCGGAGGAGGATCCAAGACCCGACATCTCTGATACCAGGTTGTTGGAGCCTAGGGATCGAAGGGCGTAGGAATGCGAGAGGTGAGGCCTGGGCTTGAAACCCCGGCGACGAACGGACGGCGCCGTGCTCGGCGCCTGACTGTGAACTCAGCGACAAGAGGGATACAGGGAACAGTAGCGCCCGGGGGCCCCAAGGGAAGATAAACTCAATCCGAGGCTAACCTTTCATTAATCCCAAATGTTCCAGACTTATAACAAACTACTAACAAACTTCTTCACAAACTAAGGACTGACACTAGAATGAAAACCAACTCCTGAATCTCCTACTATCTGGCAACTGAACGCAGCAGACTCCGCATGCGTTGCTGCGCCTAGTGACCGCGCTCTGGCCCGTTCTCGTGGCCACTCCTAGCCACTGGCCTTGGCACGGCGCCTGTACACCTTACCCACCATAACAGTATGCTTCACGATTTGACAATAAAATGGAAACCAAATTCTTACAGTAACTCGAGGAAAATGACCTTATCTCCCTGTTCTAGCTTTTTGTCTTCATTATTATGCTCTCAGTGGTACATGGCTGGTCAGTGTGTCTGGTCATCTGGTGCATGTTGGTGTTAATGTGTGTAGACAGTAGTAGTGGTGGTGTATATTTGGGTACCTTTCTTCATTAGTGAATTGACATGTAGCTCTCATAGAGGGGAAAAAACTCAAGAAACATGAACTGCAAGAGCAGTAAAATGTATCACATATTGCTTTATGGATTTATTTAACAAATACAAATAATGGTCAAGGTGGGGAGCATCCCCACCTGATCTTTTTTTATGAATGTGTTCCCTGCCAACAAAATGTTATTAAAATCACAAGTTCATATAAATATAATTTTATAGTAATACCCTTTTAAAGATTTAAGAAGATATAGTCTATTCAGTTGGTATACAGAATTACAAATATGTTAACTGCATGGGAGATAAGAGAAACTTCCATTTGTACATGCTGATGTCTTAAATGTTAATAAGCTTCTGAGATTTGCTAACTAATAATCATATAATTTAATTTTAGTTCATACACTGTTCCATGAAAATTAAGTTACTACAAACAGCAAATGATAGTTTTGGAACATTAAATAAATTATTCATTAAAAAACATAAAATAAATTATATAGGGATGTTCACCGTAGTAATTTCTGTTGTTTGGAGAAATTTTTAATTTTAGAGCAATATTACTTAACATGCTTCAGTTTTATACTCCCTCCACACGGACTAGTATATATGTGGGGAACTTCGACGCACTAGAACTGATTGAAAGAGCTAGATACAATATAATGCAGTTAGAAAGGTCCATAACTTCATTTCGGTTTGACTTACTTAATATATATATATATATATATATATATATATATATATATATATATATATATATATATTGCTGTCTTCTGTAACTACTGTTCTTGAGGTTGTTGTGAGTGCGTCTGAACTAATGTTGTATCCTACTTCTGATTTAGTTAGTTGACTGTTGAAACAAGTGCTTTCACATGTAGAAAATGGAACGATCTTTAGCTAGTCTATGCATATGTATGGTATATCGTGTATAGATATTACACTATGCTTTCTTGTAGGACATGAAGGTGCTATGGTAAATGTTACATTAGTAGATATAATCGTACCATTCTTTATCATACATATATATTGTTGTAATGTTGTGTATATTGTTTAGTTATTCATACTTACAGTAATTCACTTCCAGTTTTAAATTGTTATTTCCACCTTTTCACAGTATGGACAAAATTCTTGAACGGTATGAGCGCTACTCCTATGCAGAAAAGGTTCTCATTTCCGCAGAATCTGATACTCAGGTAAATTCAATTTCCTTTAGCAACATATGAAGCTGTTTTGTAACTTCATTCAATATAATAGGCTCTAATTGATTCATTACTATAGCTTTTTAGCTTTTGTTCATCAGAAAATTTCTCCAGTTCCTGTCAAGTTGGACCAGAAGTACGATTTTTCAAGCTGATCAAGTTGTACTGAATATACATATCTGTGTGGTCTTGATAGGATGTTTTTTAGTGGTAGTGTTTTTGTTGGTCATGGTTGTTTCTTGAGTTAAAAAGGCGTGAATCTGACGATCAGTACCTAGAGATGTTGGTGTGGGTGTATTGTGTTAGAATGTGTGTCTCTATTGATTTGGGCTAACCCTAAAAGGGTAGCTATATAGGTAAGCATACATGGGCCTCATGGGCCTAGCCACATGGGCCTAGTACTCTCAACACCCCCCCCCCCCCGCAGTCTGAACTACCGGCGCAGCGGAGTTCCAGACTGGACAAGAAAGAAGAAAGAACACACACGAGCCCCCCCACAGACGCAACTAGCCACTGGTGATGTTGAGGCTAGAGCGAAACTCGGTAAAGGTCGAGGACGGGAGGCCTTTGGTGAAGATGTCCGCAAACTGGGAGGTGGTCGAAACATGAAGGACCCGCACCTCGCCGAGGGCGACCCGATCCCGGACAAAGTGTAGGTCGATCTCCACGTGCTTCGTCCGCTGGTGTTGGACGGGGTTGGTGGAGAGGTAGACCGCACTGACATTGTCGCAGTAGATCAGCGTGCTCCGGGAGGGCAGAGTGTGGAGCTCGGCGAGGAGCTGGCGGAGCCAGGAGGCCTCAGCCACGCCGTTAGCGACAGCGCGGTACTCCGCCTCGGCACTGGACCGGGAGACCACAGGCTGGCGCTTAGACGACCAGGACACTAGGTTGCCGCCCCAAGAAGACAGCGTAGCCGGAGGTGGAGCGCCGGGTGTCCGGACACCCTGCCCAGTCAGCGTCAGTGTAGACGACAAGCTCGGCGAAGGAGGACCGGTGAAGGAGTAGGCCGTAGTCGATCGTGCCCCGGAGGTAGCGGAGGAGGCGCTTGAGAGCAGTGAGGTGAGGCTCTCGGGGATCATACATGTGAAGACAGATCTGCTGAACTGCATAGGTGATGTCCGGCCGGGTGAAGGTGAGGTACTGAAGGGCACCAGCAAGACTCCGGTATGCAGTGGGATCTGACACTGGGGGGCCCTCAGCCTCTGACAACTTGCCCTGAGTATCAACCGGAGTGGATCAGGGGTTGCAGTCAGTCATCCCAGCCCGCTCCAGGATATCTCGAGTATACTGCCGCTGGTGAAGAAGTAACCCGGCAGGATGAGGCTCAACAGTGACCCCGGGGAAATGGTGGAGCACACCCAGATCCTTCATAGCAAACTCCTGCTGAAGAGCGGTAATGATGCGGCAGAGAAGTGGCTCACTGGAGGCTGTGAGGACAATATCATCAACATAGAGCAGCAGGTACGCAGTGTCAGCTCCATGGTGATAGATAAACAGAGATGTATCATACTTGGCCTCCACAAACCCCAGTGTCAGCAGGAAAACAGCAAACTGATGGTTCCACGCCCGGGGTGCCTGCTTGAGGCCGTAGAGAGACCTGTTGAGCCGGCAGACCATGTCAGGACGGGAAGAATCAACGAACCCCGCCGGCTGACTGCAGTAAACTGTCTCGGTGAGAAGACCGTGCAGAAAGGCATTTTTGACGTCCAGCTGGTGGACGGGCCATGACCGAGCAAGCGCCAGCGAGATCACGGTGCGGACGGTGGCCGGCTTCACCACCGGGCTGAAGGTCTCATCATAGTTGACCCCAGGGCGCTGAGTGAAGCCCCGGAGAACCCAGCGAGCCTTGTAGCGCTCAAGAGTGCCATCAGCCCGACGCTTGTGGGTCCAGATCCACTTGCCGGTGACGACGTTGGAGCCTGGCGGCCGGGGCACCAACTCCCATGTCTGGTTGGCGAGGAGTGCGGCGTACTCCTCTTCCATCGCGTGGTGCCAATGAGGGTCCAACAAGGCGTCACGGACGGAAGAGGGTACTGGGGAGACCGGCGTGTCGCCGGGCAATGCCACAAGGGCCCGGGGTGGCAGTGTGCCAGCCGCGTGCCGTGTCACCATCGGGTGAACATGCCGCGGGTGTCGGTGAAGCAGCGGCGGGTGGTAGACCGGCGGTGCGACACGGGCCGGCGGGGACTGCGGCGGTGGTGTCGGTGTCCCCGGCGGAGAAGAAACCTCGAGGGGCGGCGGCCGCCGCGCACGGCGCTGGTACACCCGTACCGGCGCAGCGAACCACGGAGGAGGGGCCGGGGCAGCACCAGAGGATGACGGCGCCGAATCCACGTCGAGCGAAGAGGCCGGGGCAGCACCGGGGAACGATGTCCCCGGATCCGGGCCAAACGGAGAGGCCGGGGCTGCGCTGGAGGACGACGGGCCCGGACCCGTGGAATCACGGGCGGCCGGGGAGCGGGGACAGGAACCCGGCAAGGAGGTCGGTAAAGCAGTACCTGCAGGAGACCACGGAAAAGGTGGCTGGACCACCGTGTCAGTGGGAAACAGGGAGAAGGGATCAGGAGCAGGAGTGGTGGTGGGTGGGCTGGAGAAGGGGAAGACGGACTCATCGAACATCACATGGCGAGAGATGAGAACCCATCGGGAGGTAAGATCAAAACACCGGTACCCCTTGTGATCCGGGGAGTACCCGAGGATGACACAGAGAGTCGAACGGGGGTCCAGCTTGTGGGAAGAAGTGGCAGCGATGTTGGGGTAACACGCGCACCCGAAGACTTGAAGGTGATCGTACCAAGGAGGGGTACCGAAAAGAGCGTGGTGTGGCGTAGGAGCGGGACAGGCAGCGGAAGGAAGATGGTTGAGGAGGTAGGTGGAGGTGTGCAGGCCCTCAGCCCAGAAGCGAGCAGGAAGAGATGCCTGAAACAGAAGGGTGTGCACGGTGTCGTTGGTGGTGCGAATCATGCGTTCTGCCTTGACATTCTGTGAGGAGGTATATGGGCAAGACATGCGCAACTGAACACCGTGAGAGAGGAAGAAAGCACGGGAGGTGGAGTTATCAAACTCGCGACCATCGTCACACTGGACGGCCTTGATGGTGAGGCCAAACTGTGTGGACACCCAAGCGAAGAAATGAAGGAGCGTGGAAAAAGTATCAGACTTCGCACGCAGGGGAAAAGTCCACGAATAATGTGAAAAATCATCGACCACCACAAGATAGTACTTATAACCAGAAATACTGATAACAGGAGATGTCCATAGGTCGCAATGTACAAGATCAAAAATGCGGGCCGCATGTGAAGAACTATGAAAAGGAAGACGAACATGTCGGCCCAATTGGCACGCATGACACAAATGCTCATTATGAGCCCGAGTACATGGAAGACCGGAGCTACGACTGAGCTACATCAGGCATCACGTCCAGGATGGCTGAGGCGCCGGTGCCAAGTGGTAGAGGAAGTAGAGGCGGTGAAAGCAGCTGACAAAATGGACGGCGAAGAAGATGAAGTAGCCGCCAGGAAGCGAAGAGTGTAAAGGGGCCCCGTGCTGTCACATCGGAGCAGAGGACGCCGGGAAGCCAAATCCTTTACAATAAGACCAGAAGAGTCAAATTCCACAGAACAGGAATTGTCAGCTGTAAAACAACGAATAGAAAGAAGGTTGTGAACCATAGAAGGAGCAACAAGAACATCAGTAAGACAAAAGGAGCCATGAGCACCGGTGGTACCCACAGACGTGACAGGAAGACACGAACCATTTGCGACCATAATGGACGAAGGGAGAGAAGAAGAGGGAGAATGGATAGAAGAAAGTATACCTGGGTCAGGGGTGGTGTGGTAGGTGGCTCCCGAATCAGCGATCCACTCAGGTCCGACAGGAGGTGTCAGGCCCATAGTTCTGAACGAACGAGCCAAGGCCGCCTGGTCCCAACCGGCAACCCCGGGCGGGGTGCCGGAGGGTGTAGCCCACGGTGACGTAGGGGAGACGCCGGGAGGTGGAGCACCAGTGAACATGGCCGTCGGTGGACGAGGCTCGCCACCGGGAGCGTGGAAGGGCCACATAGAGATGCGCCCGGACCACGGGTTCTGGAAGGAAGGCCATGGTGTGCCCTGTGGTGCCGTCGGCACATGGGTGCCCCCGCCACGGCCCCCCCCCCACGTCCAGTGCCACGGCGACGGCGGCCGCCACGGCCCCCCCACCCCCGCTCGACCCGGAGGGAGAGGGACCAAGGAGAGACGACGGCTGCGGAGCGGACAGACGCGGGGGAGCGAACGGACGTGGTGGTGTAGCAGCAAGGGCCACCGAGGAAGTCGAGGAGCCCGACGCGGAGGTAGACCCTGGCTGGAGACCCTGAGCAAGCTCCTCCATGACAAGGTCGTCACGGACCTGCAGGAAGGTGGGGAAGGGGCGCTAGCGGGTGATCCATGTCCGGAGGTGGGCGTAGCGGTCACTGAGCCCGCGGAGGACATTGAGGACGAGGATGCGATCCTCCACGGGCCAGCCCAGGTCACCGAGGGAGTCGGCCATGGCCTTCATCTTCCGGTAGAACTCGCCCACGGCAAGGTCCCCCTGGACGAAGGTGCGGAAGCTCGCGTCGAGCCGCAGAGCCCGGGCCTCAGCATTGCCCAGAAATTGGCCCTCGAGCGCCAGCCATGCCTGGCGAGTGTCAGGCGTGTTGCGAACGAGGTCGTGGAGGTCGAGGGAGATCGTCCCGATGATCCAGGAGAGGACGATGCTGTCAAGGCGCAGCCACAAGGGGGTATGGGCCGTGACAGGGGCATCGGCGAGGACGTGATCGTCGAGGGCGTAGCGGCGGAGGGTGAGGAGGACCAGGTCCCGCCAACGAGCGTAGAAGGGGGACTCGGGCTCGAGCACGACTGGGACGAGTAGGCGAATGTTCTGCACACCCCCGCCCTGGTAGTGGAGCTGGGCCACGAGGGGATCGGCCGGATCGTGCCAGAGGACTGCGGTGATGGAGGCACGGTGGCCCGTTGAGCCGGAGGAAGCAGCGCCGATGTCGTGGTGGGTGTGAGGGGCGAGGAGGTGCTCCGCTTCGGCGATTTGGCGGGCCAGAGCATCAGCGGCATCTCGCTCGCGCTCCCAGGCTAGGGCAGCCGCACGGACACGGGCCTGTCCCGCTGCGGCCGCTACCCGGGCAGAGACAAGCGCGGCGGCGAGGGCGGAGTCGGAGTCGGTGCCGTGGAGCCTAGGTGGCGGCGGTGGGGCAGGGAAGACACCCTGTGCCAGACCCCCACCTGCGGCCATGGCTGCCCGGGCGATGGTGGCGGCATCAGGCGCGGGTGGGCCGCCGGCGCGCAGGAGGGCAGCCAGGGCGGCTTGGAGATGGTCGGCACCCACGGCCCCGGCGTCCGCGCCCAGGAGTCCAGCCAGAGCGGCCTGGAGAGGCGCCGCTCCTGCGCCGGCGCGGGGAAGGGCGTGGGCGTTCGCGCCCGCAGCCGCCAGGGAGGCGCCCGCAGCCGCCAGGGAGACGTCTTCGGCTACAGCTGAAGCCCCCACAGCAACGCCAGCGGCAGCAGCATCCTCCCCCGCGCCCGCTGGGCCCGCGCCAGCGGCAAGTGCAGCAGCGGCGCTGTGGTGGGGCGGGGCGGCAGGGGTAGGCCGGGCAGGGGAAGCCACGACATGGGACCATGGGGAGGGAAGAGGGGGGAAGTGAGTGTAGGTAGAAGGAGGAGGGGAAGGAGGCCGTCCGGCCATGGCCGGCTGCGGCTGGGGCGGCGCCAGGAGAGGGGCCGGTGGCTGGGCGGCGGCTGGGCAGGGGAAGGGTGGGAAGGGAAAGAAACCCTAGCTTGATACCATGTTAGAATGTGTGTCTCTATTGATTTGGGCTAACCCTAGAAGGGTAGCTATATAGGTAAGCGTACATGGGCCTCATGGGCCTAGCCACATGGGCCTAGTACTCTCAACATATTGTATGGGTTCTTTACCCTCCTTTTCTTTTTAATATGAAAGATACACAACTCTCCGGTGTTAGAGAAGGAAAAAATGATCCCTTCATTACTTGTTTTGCCAAACAATTAACTTTTAGCTACCTTACATAGATGTGCCATCCACACAACAAATCCGAATGCTATGAAACTAGATGAAGGCTAAGTCATCTAATGTGTATTGGCATTTTAGATGGCATATATGTAACCGGAACACGTGATGGCAAGGTGTTTTGTAGTGAACAGAAATATAGAAGGTGCAACAAGAGTAACTATATTTGCATTGATAGAAAGTTAAATTAATCAAGTAAGTTTAGTTAACTTGTATTAGAATTGTTCGTTCATTTTGCAGCTTTCAAATCTTAGAATAAATGCTAAAAAGGTAAACTGGTTCAAGTATACAATAACAAAGCATTGTTGCACAAAATATGCTGTAACTGTATTGTAGTGCATCCAAATCCCTCCGGTCTCTAATGCATGACATTCGGGCAAAATTAGTACGATGTTAGGACAGCCAAATTAGTAAAATTTGTACTAATTTTGTTCTAACGTCATCATGTATTAGTAACTGGAAGGAATTGCAATTTTATCCAGCCCCTACATTATATACATGGTATATATTGGCCTTTTGAAACCACAAAGCTCATATATATGTCAGTTTTGGATAATAAACTTCACTGTTAGAATCTGATACCCCTGTTAAGCGCAGTAACCCTCGGATCTTCGAAAGGATATTACGAGTATGACACAATCTTGTACCGTATTAAGAATGATGTAGTTGAATCGCATAGAAAACCCTAGATGACGATCAAGCAACTATGACAAGAGATTAGGATTTGGCGAAGCCGGCCGCAAATTCTATAAGCACAACTCCAAAAGAGTACAAGTGATTGTCGCTCTCTCAACAACCCTATGAGTCACCATACAACACTTCACTACTAGCCACATTTCAAATAAAATTAATAGATTTAGCAACTTAATGTGTTTCTGACATTTAGCAAGCTGTCAGATCTCTTGAATATTTTGTTTGGTTGTCCAAAAGATAAGTTTGTGGAACACTGATCCTCTTCCTCTCCTCCCATCCCCAATCATCTTCCCCACTTATACTCATATGTCATATCAACTAACTGGTCTCAATGCTACTGTTGTTAACTTGGCCAGAAAACTACTAGAGCTATCTTGGGAAAGGACATTAACTATTAATACAGGTTCTGGGTCAAAAACTCTACTACAGACTTCAGGTCCATTTCTAGTAAACTCAATATGATGGTAACAATGTTATCAACTCATCCAACTAATCACGATCAGTCAAGCTAATCGGTGCCATGGTGATTGGCTATGCAGTACGATTAGTCACAATTAGTCGGGCTGATTGGTGCCATGACGACTAGGATTGATTAGACGATATGATTACATTAGGCGGTAAAGCCATAAAAAGTATACCCCTATCACCAATTCGGATTTACTAAGATCAGACCATATAACTTGACAGCATTTTTCTATTTAGAATATTCGACACCCCAAAATGTCATTCATGAAGTGTATCAGACAGTCATATTGTAATGTTTGTGAGGTGAAAGCAATTTAATGGTTCGTAAAAGTAGGGATGTAGGCTTAATATGCTCTTTGTATTAAGAGAAATATGCATTTATAGATCCTGAATACCAAATAGTATGTGATACCAGTATGTATAGGAGTTTAGGACAGTTTCTGGAAGCACAGGAAACACTATATCCAAATGTATTATATGTTGTCAACTGTTTTCTCACCATTTTCTTATAATAATCCATGGAGCTTTCTCATATTTTTTTTACTAAATATGGTGCTAGTCCTAGTTATGAGCAGTAATAAATTATGTTTTAAATTAGTACTTCCTCCATTCCAAATTGTATCGTTCTAGCTTTTTTTTAATATACATAGCTTTTGCAAAGTACTAGATATATATTATGTCTAGGTACATTATAAAAACTATGTATCTAGAAAAGTCAAAATGACTTACAATATGGAATAGAGGGAATACAAAGAATACTGTACTACAGGGCAGTCCTGGGTTCACATAACTATCCCCGGTTATTATGTTGAGTGTCTCCTTCAATTTTGATATACTGAATCAATAGCATTCCTTTTCATGATATTGGCCATATTCAATAACATAAATCTTCTTTGCTTTGTGTAGGGCAACTGGTGCCACGAATATAGAAAGCTAAAGGCGAAGATCGAGACAATACAGAAATGTCAAAAGTAATTTGTAGTGTTTAGTTACTGAAAATATGTAATATGCCCTGTTGAAGATAAATATGACCAAGACTTGTGTATCCTGCAGGCACCTCATGGGAGAGGATCTTGAAACTTTGAATCTCAAAGAGCTTCAGCAACTAGAGCAGCAGCTGGAGAGTTCACTGAAACATATCAGAACCAGGAAGGTAGTGTAATCATATATATTATTAGACTGCAGTGCATTACTTATGTGGTGCCTACTAGGCCACTGACAGCCATGCGCTCTGCATGTTAGAAAGCTAACAAGTAAATATTCATGGCATGTGCAGAGCCAGCTTATGCTCGAGTCAATTTCACAGCTCCAACGGAAGGTAAATTGTTGAGCTCGCTTAAAGTTGGTAGTTCGAACTTCAACAACAACAACAACATAGCCTTTTGTCCTAAGCAAGTTTGTATGATTTCTTTAGCTGCCCATTAGATGGACATGGTTTGTTGCAAGTATTGACTACTTTGGTTGCCTTGTTACATCCACAAAATATTCCTGCTCTTGCGCTGTGCTGAGTGTTGGCATGCGCTGCCATTGTTACCGCAGGAGAAGTCACTGCAGGAGGAGAACAAGGTTCTGCAGAAGGAGGTAGGCAGACCGCAGACGCTGCTGCTACTCAACACGTCGCCTCATCGATGCTCAGCTGGCCCTCTGTTTTCTCATGAAGCAAATTAAATTTACAGAAAGCGTTACTCCTGCCTGCAGCTCGCGGAGAAGCAGAAAGCCCTGCGGCAGCAAGTGCATCGGGACCAAACTCAACAGCAGACCAGTTCGTCTTCCTCGTCCTTCATGATAAGGGAAGCTGCCCCAACAACAAATATCAGGTAGATCACATTCACATCGCGCTACAATCCCAAATAGTGAGATGACTTCATTTTCGGGTAAAGATTTAAGTGAGGTTGGGCTTAGCTAAACCCCATTTAAAAAAAAATACATTTGTGCATTTTTAAAATTAGTGAAAAAATGTAGATTCTTGTAGACCATGGGCAATGTTGACAGTTGACACACGATGTTCATTTATGAGCCACAAAGAAAAAGATTGCGAAATGATACTCGTTTTTTTTTTCTTCACAGAAAGTATGTGGTCAATTTTTTTTCTACAAATTTTCGTGTGTCAATATAATTAATCATCCATCTAGATGTATGCATTTTTTTTTGATAAATTTTAGAATTGCGGTTTTTATCTTAAATTTCCAAAACAGTAGCCGTACGCCTATACTCAACCAGGTTACACCTAGGGCCAATTTCCTGCCTCTGCTGACATTTCAGGAAGCAACTGACAAGAAAAATGACCGTCCGGTTCTTGCAGCATCTTCCCTGTGGCAGCAGGTGGGAGAGTGGTGGAAGCGGCAGCAGCGCAGCCGCAGGCTCGCGTTGGACTGCCACCATGGATGCTTAGCCACCTGAGCAGCTGAAGGTTTCTTTTCACCATCGCGGTGTGGTAGCCCAAAATTCGGCAACTCGCTTCTCCGCCTGGTGCAGTATCGTCGTGATCGCGAGAAGCAGCAGTAGTGGTCTACCGTATTTTTTACCACCATATATAAGTACCAAATCTGCAATGTAATGTAATATATGTGCAGCATCGAATATTCCATTTCCATGACCATAACACGTGCCGGTTTGTGATAGTTTCGAGTCTCACATAATACGTACACATTCATATCACAGTGGCCTTCATCCTTTGCATAAAGTTTCATTTCTACAGAATACAGCTTTGTAGTCGTTTCCCTTTATGCATCAAATTCCATATCTTTGTTGGTCGTTCCAAATTACGTACAGATTAGGGATGCAGCTGCATATGTAACAACAATAGAGAGGAATGGATCCGATTTAATTGCGATGTTCTGATGTCTCCTAGGCGCCTTTTACTACAAAAATGCAGATAACTGAAAACCAGAGGGCGATACCATTCTGTCGGATAAATTAATAAAGATGGTCTTAAAAAGAATGATCTTTCTGCCATCGGTAATGTACAACCGTTTCGCCACCATAAATCGAGGTGTTTACCATCCCAGGTCATAGCTGACACGAATGCTTACCCGACCCGCCCTGACCCGCGCCCTCCTCCCCCCACCCACAAACCCCAAAAAAAAAAAAACAGAAGAAGAGTCACATTTAACACAAGCTAAAGCCACTTCTAAGAACGGTAATAAACATCCTCTGAACTCTGTACCTTGACACTACATGTTAAAAGGAGGATGCGACTGAGGCATGTGTAAAAAAGCGACTGAGTTGGGATGGCTATTAGGATAACCGAGGTAGCTTCTCCTTCAGCCGCGAAATGAACTTAAATGTCTCCTCTGCTCTTACTTGTTGATAAATATCATTTCTTGATACCCTGTCCGGATGGAATTTCAGGAGAGCTTGCTTGAAGGCTTTAACCTGAAAAGGATAAGTAATCTTATCAAATTAACTATTATGTTACAGATATTCCTAAATCTCTTCTATGTCCCGAGCAGAAAGCTTATATATTAGTCTCTGGGGGGAAAAAAAAAGAGCTCCTTGAATAAGAATACAGGTTTATGAAATAAAGGTAGCTACTGATCTTCACTTATACAGAGTTATTGCCTTATTGGCTTAGTCTCACTCCCTCTGTTCCAAATTATATGCTTTTTGACTTTTCCAGATACATAGATTTTACTTTTTTTTAACTGTGTCTAGCGTATATATCTAGGTGCATAGCAGAAGCTATATACCTAGATAGAAAAGTCATAAGGACCTATAGTTATGGGACGAAGGGAGTACCGAAGTACTGTCATTACCCTTATCTGTTCTATTTTTCTTAGAGACTACTTGCAGAATCTAGTCCTGCGAAGTTGATATACAGTTGCTGTATATGTACATATTCATCTGCCTGCAATTGCAGAAGCTACCCATAGCTGTTCATAAAACTCAAGACACTTGGGGTTTTACTTTTATATGGTTAAAAGAGACAAGGGCCAACAGTGTTTGTACTAGGCAAAACGTACACAAACAATATGACAAAAAAGAAGTTAGCAGCAAAAAAAAAAATCCTTTTTATGGTTAAAAGAGACAAGGACCAACAGTGTTTGTACTAGGCAAAACGTACACAATCAATATGACAAAAAAGAAGCAGCAAATAATTTTTCTTATAACCAGCAAGTGATGGGTTGAGTGTATCCATAAGAACAGGGCATACCTCACCGCCTTCAACAGAGATGCCTAGCGCATGCAATATTGAAGTCATATCCCAATGTCTCCTTTCCAAATCTTCCAGTTCCTTTCTGACTACACCCCGATACTGCTCCTTAAGCTGTATAGCTTCTTCATTCTACAGGAAGAAAGAAAAGTTAAGTGCCATATAATGCCAAAGAAATATGAAGATTTACAATGAGTTCTACTAGCATAACACTAGATACTGGTAGAACGAGAGACCTTTCTCTGTGATTCACGGACTTCTTGCAATCTTTGCTTTTGTCTCTTCTCCATGTCAAGCAAGCGTTGAGCTTCAGCTTTCTTTCTCTTTCGCAATTTCTTTGCTTCCTCAGCCTACACAATGTTTTTCAACAAACAAACATCATGAGTTGTGACAGATCCAAACAAATTAGTAGTCCTAGTCTGATAGCTACTTTGATTATCACTCCCTTCATCCAAAATAAACCAATTCCTAGAATCCCCCTAAGTCAAACTACCTCAAATTTGACCAACTTTATAGGAAAACATTGACACCAAATAAGCAACAACAACAACAAAGCCTTTTAGTCCCAAGCAAGTTGGGGTAGGCTAGAGTTGAAACCCAACATGAGCCCCTGGTCACGGTTCAGGCACGTCGATAGCTGTTTTCCATGCACTCCTATCCAAACAAAGATCTCTGGGTATGTAACAACCCTTTAAATCTCTTTTAATTGCCTCCTCCCATGTCAGCTTCGGTCTTCCTCTTCCTCTTCTCACATTGATATCTCGACTTAGAACACAACGCACTGGTGCTTCCGAAGGTCTCCTTACTATGTTTCATATATCTAGCGATACTAATTTGCTGTCATAAATATTGGAGCTCTTTTTCCTATAAATTTGGTCAAACTTAAAATAGTTTGACTTAGGACAACTCTAGTTGATTTAAATTGATTTAATTTGGGACAGAGGGAGCATCTTTTTTTATTAAAAAATAAGTCTAAACTTAGGCAGAAGCCTGCCACAACTGAAATCACATTGAATACAGAATGCTGGATGTTATGTTCCCAAATTATGCATGGCATCACATATTTCTAGTATATAGTTTAACATCAATTCAAAGTAGCAAAATACTGTACCTGTATTTGTAATTGCCGCTGTCTCGATGCCCACTCCTCCTCTGCTGCCCGCTTGTACTCAACAGATTCTTTGTGTTTTTCACGTTCACCAATCAATGACGCAAATCGCCCTAAGTCCTCGGGATCTTGAAGCAAATCGTTACCCCTGACAGGACCATTATCTTGAGCAGAATAAATATTTGTGTCATAGGAAGCTTCAGGTGGTGACTGATCCTTTTGTGAATATACATCTTCAGGTATTTTCTCATCAACCTTTTCAGGAGTACTGACAGAAATTGGAGGACTTCCATCTTTCCTGTCCATTGACGAGATCCCAGAAAAAACCCTATTTGCAGAGGCAAAGTTATAGGCAGAGTTTTCATCCAGCCGAGGTGATTGAACCCCTTCTGAAGCTTTTTCAGAACCAACCATTGAACATTCATTGATATTTGGCACTGAAGACTGGTCATGGTCATCCTTTGACCTGCCGGTATTATTTTGCACATCTTCGGCATTTGGCACAGAAGGACCATTGACACCCTTTGCATTGCCAGCACTACTTTGAGCACGCCCAGGGCCTTCCTTTGTACCGCCACAACTATTTTGAGAGTCATACTTGCTTGCAGCGCTGTAAAACCAAGACATACTCTCATCTGGATGGCGTTCGGCACCAAAGAGATGCTCAGAGTTTTTACCTGGCTGTGTCTCCACCCCAGCACATGATGTGAATGCAGTAGCCCCAGCATCCTTACACTCATGGACACCATGAGGCGGCTTTTTTCTGGAAGCAGCCGTCTCCCACATCTTACGGGCTGTACCAGTGTCATCGAGAATCTCACAATCAGAGCTGCCATCATCAGTGTCACAGTACCATCCTCCGGTAAGATCGCTCTCAGAGCTGTCGGACATGGAATCCAACCCATATCTGTTCCCTGGAGAACCCCGACCCGGTGTCATCGCTGCTGGAGACCCAGAAGCACGGGACATGCTGGGACCTGCTTTATCCCCTCCGGTACCATCTTTCTCGTCTTCATCATCATCTATGTTGATCACGTTACCGGAGGAACGGTACCCTTTCCTGGCTCGAGACCCAGGTCCCGCCGCAGAAGCTGATACTCCCGCAGCTGCGCCGTCGATTATGAGAACCTCCGAGTCGGAGCTATCGTCACCATCATCGTCCTCATCGCTGAGCACCACGGTGCAAGGCGCGGCCTTGTGCGCGGGGAAGACCCGCGTCCACCGTGTCCGGGTGGGCCCCTCGTGAGGGGTGTAGCTGAACCGCGGGAACCGCCCCCACGACATGGCTAGAGACGATCGCCGCTGCAGGCTGGCGGCTATAGCATGCCGACACCCGCGACAACCTCAGGGTTCCACGGCGATCCTGCAGGGAAAACGGCAAGCTTGTAGATTCAATCGAACGCGATGGCGGAAATGCGCAATCAGGAACCCTAATTCGCAGGAATGGGCGTGGGACAGCGTTGAAAAAGAGGGGACTTACCGTGGTAGCGACGCCGGCGGTGAGATTCGGGGAGGGATTGAATCTGGGACCCAAGAAACCGAGGCGGGCTCCCCGCCGCCTGCTCGATTTGGGGAAAGAGGGGGAAGGAGTTCGGAGTTGGTGGGGGCGTGGACGCGAGGCGACGCCACCAAGCCGAGGAGGCGGTGGAGAGCAAGGAAGGGGATCGATCGAGCACGAGAGCAGGATGGAAAATCCGCCTCTTTTTTTTTTTGATTTGGGATTTGGGAGTTGGACTTTTGGTGAGCGAGCCGTTTCAACTTGCGAGAGCAGCGGGGAGGAAGGCGGAGACTGCGGGGGAGACGGAAAGGGTGCCATTGCAAAGCCGCGCGGCGAAACCCAGCACGGCTCTTCCGCGAAATTTTCCCCACTCCGTCCGCACGCGTGCGGTTTCGTCGTCGCCTCCGCGCCCGCGTGCGGCCGGGTGGGGTGGTGTGTATGCCCGCGGGGCCGCGGAGCGCGGTCGCCTGCCTGGCTACCTGTGAAGCGGATGGGCTGGGCCTGGGCTCATGCGGTCACGCCTGTGGACGTCAGTTTCACGCACAGTTGCACAGCAAGTTACGCGAAATAGTTTCTCAAAAAACAAAACAGTTACGCGAAATTCCCTCCCAGAAAGAAAGTTACGTGAACGGCGAACGTCTAGTATCTAGACGTGATGCTGTGATCTTAGGTTACAATTAATATGTTTTTAAACTATATTTTATCTCTCACAACTAAAAAGACTAAAAGCAAGACAATCTCTTCTTGCGATATTTTTTTCGCGTCGCTCGGCCTGCCAGTCCGTGCAATCCCATGCCTGCCCGCTCCTCCCCGCGCAATCTCCGCTGGTTGCTTTGTCTGCGAAAAAGGAATCCGAATTCTCAGGCGCTCTCGATCCCACCCCAGTCCCACGAGCTCCAGAACCTTCCTTCCCATGCCGCGATATCTCCTTCGGTCCTCCCCTCCGCTACCTAGAGATGGCCCGCTATCCCATCGCTCCGCCATCGCCCACTGGCATCACTCCTCTGAGGTCGCCCTCGCCTCCTGCCAGCCTCGCTCCTTGCGCGCCGCCGTTCTCCGCCCTCCTTCTTGCACCCGCGCCATCGCCCTCGCTGTCGCACGCCGTCGCCAAGACTCCATTGACTGAGTCGACCTCGCCATTCACGCCTCCACATCAAGGGGAACTCACAGACGCACGAGCTAAGATTGCGGCCCGCCGCTACACCGATGCGCCGGCCAGCCGTTCTGCCTCCTGTGCCGCTCGCACTTGGTCCGCGGTTGAGGCGTGCAGCCGGCCAGGCTCGCGCGGCAAGGGCACGTGGGTGGAGCGGAGGCTTGGGGCGACGACGGCGGCGCTCGCTTACCGTTCCCACACCGCACGAGAAGAAGAGGTCGCCCTCTGCTCCTGTTGGATCTCCACTCAACCCCAGGTAGGCCGCCGCCGGCGGCCGGGCGGCGGAATCTGGCAGACCGTATGGCAGGAGTGTCTCCAGGCCTTGGATCTCAACCTCGCTCCTGAACAATTTCCTTATCTTGGAGACACGAAGATCACTGGTAGTAAGGAACAAAGATGTAATTTTATTCCCCCCTTGAATCCTTTTGATCTTCTCATTCTGTTTGGTTTGAGTAGAGGTTTCTTTTAATCTTCTAATCTTTTTGGGTTTCAGCAGACAGGGAAAATTGCTATTATAGGACTCCAAACATGTGGCTTTGCTATTATAGGATTCCTAACGTCGACTTTGCTAAAACGACATCTGAAACGTTGAGACTTTATTTTCAATGACATTATGTGCTTTTAATTGTATTTCTCATCTCAAATACATGTATTTTGCTATGACTTGACCATTTTGCCCTCAGACCCTCATAACACGTGTGCAGGGGCTGCTGCCCGTTCCGTGGGCTGGCTGGCCGGCCGGCCGCCGCCTGGCCTGGCTGACCATCGCTTGGCCTGCCTGGACGTGGATTGGCCAGGGCTGGCTGTGGCCTTGGGATGGCTGGCAGCCGCCTGTGCATTGCAGCCGCCTGTGCATTGCTAAAAATAAGAGAGCAAGTGCATCAAATATATACCTTTCCACTTGAAGAACAGGAAGGTGGTACTCTATTGCCAGATGAGGAACTGTAGGCAACAGTGCTCTTGCTAGGGCTAGAGCATCGTTGGGGGCATCCACTGCTACTTGTGCCAGTCCATCGGGTGCCCCCGCCTGGGCGGCCAGGCCACTAGGAGCAGCGTCCAGACCACCGGAAGCCGCCGCGGCAACAGGAGCCACACCAGAAGCCGCCGCGTCCAGACCACCACCAACAGGAGCCGCCGCGGCAAGGTCACTAGGCGCCCCCGCCTGGGCGGCCAGGCCACTAGGAGCGGCGTCGAGACCACCAGAAGCCGCCGCGGCAACAGGAGCCACACCACCAGAAGCTGCCGCGTCCAGACCACCACCAACAGGAGCCACTGCGGCAAGGTCACTAGGCGCCGCCGCGGCTAGGGCACAGGAGTCCATGGCACACGGCCCTCCATCCACACCTTCGGGCGAAGGCTCTCCATCCATGGACAACAGAAGGCGGCGTGGGGAGGGAAGAAGGGGTTAGGGCACGGCGTCGCAGGAGTCGCGTATCGGGGGAGAAGAAAAGTCGGGGATGATAGGTGAATTGATCGGTCATGTAAGATAGATGAGAAGGAGAAGGGCAATATGGTCAATACGGGAAAATACATGTATTTGAGAGCAGAAAAATAATTAAAGGTATCAAAATGTCATTGAGAATAAAGTGCTAATGTTTCGGATGTCATTTTAGCAAAGCCAACGTTAGAAATCCTATTCTAGCGAAGCCACATCTTTTGGAGTCCTAGAATAGCAATTTTCTCCAGCAGATGACTCCATTAAGCTAGAGTTGGTAACGAAGGTTCACAAACCAACATTCAGGAGGCCCACAAATCAACATTCAGGCCATCAAGGTATAATATGTAAAACTGCCCTGGCATCTCCATTTTCTATGCAGCCAAAAAAATATTAAAGCCTTAGTAGTCCCTGAAGATTTCAAAACCTTAAGGCCTTTATTGCAGTAACCCTTTGCTTCTACAAACTGATTTCAATAGCATGGATACAAATTTGAGACATCAAGGTATAATCAGTAAACCAGCCTTGGCATCTCCATTTTCTATGTAGGCAAAAAAAATCAAGCCTTAAGTAGTCCCTGAAGATTTTAGAACCTTAGGTAATTCCTGAATGTGAGACACAAGACAATAGCATGGATACAAATGTTCAAAACAATTTTGCCTACCTTCTAAAGTATTCTAAAATATTGTCTTGCTTTTCTCCAAGAAGCATCCAGTCGAAAATAGATTTATTTTCATTAATTCTTCCGAATTTGAGTTAGCAGGTAGTTAGAGGATGATGGGCCATCTGGCTGCTGGAATTGACAGCGCCGAGGGAAGTTTGGATGAATTCTAAGAAACCGTGTTAAATTTTTTTGAAAACATCAGTATTGATATAATCTCTGTTTTTCCATTTGGTCAAAGTTGTTAACTGTGGTTTGAGGGCCGATTTGGAGGGGAAACACGAAACATGAGAGCAAGATCAATTGCGGCGCTTGAGAAAAAAAAATACTTGTGCTTGAAATCTCTTGCATAGATTGCAACAGTCAATAAGATATCGCCATTTCCACTTTCTCTTATCTGAGAAATATGACTAGCTTTTTTTTTTGCAATTATCCTATTCTCGTCCTCTTATTGAGAATGCATACGCTTGCCATTGTATATTATTTTCAAGCATCAGGTATGAAATCATAGATGAAGTCGGATCCAGTCATACTGTAATTGGGTATGCAATTTGTGTGAACAAAGGATTCCAGGAATCTTTAACTGAATTCTTTCTGCTATCATAGTTATGTACCTTTTCTCATCTCCAGGAGATTAGCTGCTTCCATAGTTCTATGATTTTCAGCTTAACTTTCATTCAATCACAAAGGAAATGAACATTTTGTAGAGTTTATTATGGAGTGGAATTTAACATGTTGCAAAAGATTAGACTGAAGCTATGGTGATTGTTTTTTCACTAACAAAAGGGTGTGAATAGCATGGTGAGTTAGAAGACTTAGATAAATGATTGGTTCTTAATCATGTGTCTGATGCAGATTTTGGCCTATTTGAGGCACCTAGGCACATAAAAGAATTTGTTAAATGTATTTATTCTCAAAATACAGTGTGTCGATCATAAATTAATTTAAGGCTTACAGGGTAGGTGACTAATATGTTGGAGTATGTGTTTAGGCCCATGAGGCTAAGGCCCATGTGGCCCATGTATGGAACCTATATAGCTACCCTTCTAGGGTTAGCCCTAATGAATGAAAATCCTAACTCTAGCATGGTATCAGCAGCCTAGGTTGCTCCTTCCCTCTCCAGCCGCCACAGGGTGCGCCGCCCCTGCTGGCCGCCGTCGGCCACGGCCGGCGCCCCTCCCCCTCACCCCTCCCTCTCCAGCCCCTTCCCCCTCCTCTCCTCTTCTTCTACCTGGGCCCAAATCCTAGCCGCACCTGCTCCTGCCCTTGCCGCCTCTGGTTCCCACCCTGCTGTCCGGTCGCCGGTGGCGCAGGCGCTGGCCGCCGGCCATGACGCCCCGCCTGGCGGCTCCCTGCACCCGGCTGGGACCGGCCCTGGGGTGGGCGGCTCCCTTCCCCACCCCGCCTTCCTGGATTCCCGCCCTGGGGTGGGCGGCTCCCTTCCCCACCCCGCCTCCCTGGCTTCCCGCCCGGGACTCCACCCAGCCCAGCCGCTCCAGCCACCTGAGCAGCAGCCGCTCCAGCCGCTCCAGCCGGCCGAGCAGCAGCTGCTCCAGCAGGCCCGCCATCCGCCGGCCACTCATCAGCCGGCCCGCCCGGAGCAGCAGCCCCTTCCCGGCGCCCAAGACGTCACCACTGATGACGGTCTGCGCCCCCTGCTGCCCGGCGGATACGGCCCCCTGGTATCCCACGCTGTGGTTGATGGTTCTCGCCCGGACTCCGTCCTCGCCGCCGCACTCGTCGCCGCCTGGGCTGCCGCCACGGAGGGGCAGTCTCGGGTACGTGCGGCCGCCGCCATCTGGGCGCGCGAGCGCGATGCGGCCGATGCTCTGGCCCGCCAGATCGCCGAGGCGGAGCAGCTTCTCGCCCCTCCTGCCTCGTCGGGTGCTGGGGCCTCCTCTGCCTCACCGGGTCGCCGTCTCTCCCACACCGCCGTCCTGTGGCACGACCCGGCCGATCCGCTCGTGGCCCAGCTTCACTATCAGGCCGGGGGGGGTCCAGAACATTCGCCTCCTCGTCCCGGTCGTCCTCGAGCCGGAGTCGCCCTCCTACGCCCGTTGGCGGGATCTGGTACTTCTCACCCTTCGCCGCTACGCCCTTGACGACCACGTCCTCGTCGACGCCTCGGTCGCCATCCAGACCCCGTCGTGGCTCCGTCTCGTCAGCATCGTCCTCTCCTGGATCCTGGGGACGATCTCTCTGGACCTCCACGACCTCGTCCGCACCTCCCCTGACGCGCGCCGGGCGTGGCTTGCCCTTGAGGGCCAGTTCCTGGGCAACGCCGAGGCCCGGGCTCTGCGTCTCGACGCGAGCTTCCGCACCTTCGTCCAGGGCGACCTCTCCATCGGCGAGTTCTGCCGTCGGATGAAGGGCATGGCGGACTCCCTGGGGGATCTCGGGTGGCCCGTGGAGGATCGCATCTTGGTCCTCAACGTCCTCCGGGGGCTCAGCGACCGCTACGCCCACCTCCGGACGTGGATCACCCGTCAGCGGCCCTTCCCCACCTTCCTGGAGGTCCGTAACGATCTCGTCATGGAGGAGCTCACGCAGGGGATCCAGCCGGGGTCTGCCGCTTCTCCGGGGTCCTCGACGGCTCTGGCAGCTACTCCACCGCGGTCGTCCGCTCCGTCACCGTCGTCTCTCATGGGCCCTCCTCCCTCCGGACCGAGCGGAGGTGGGGGGCGTGGCTCTCGTCGTCGCCGTGGAGGGGGCCACGGGGGTGGCCGGGGGGGTCAACCCCAGGCTACGCCGTGGGTTCCACCCTCAGGGACTCCACCGGGGGTCACCGGCTGGGACCAGACGGCCCTGGCTCGCTCGTTCAGCACCATGGGCCTAACACTCCGGTCGGACCCGAGTGGATCGCTGACTCGGGGGGCCACCTACCACACCACTCCTGACTCCGGTATACTTTCGTTGATTCACTCTCCCTCTTCCTCTCTTCCTTCGTCCATTATGGTCGCGAATGGTTCTTGTATTCCAGTCTCGTCTGTGGGTACCGCCAGTGCTCATGGCTCCTTTCGTCTTCCTGATGTTCTTGTTGCTCCTTCTATGGTTCATAATCTTCTTTCTATTCGACGTTTTACAGCTGACAATTCTTGTTCTGTGGAATTTGACTCTTCTGGTCTTACTGTAAAGGATTTGGTTTCCCGGCGTCCTCTGCTCCGATGTGACAGTTTCGGGCCCCTTTACACCCTTCGCTTTCCAGCGGCTCTGTCGTCTCCTTCGCCGCCCGTTTTGTCAGCTACCTTCGTCGCTTCCACTTCCTCTACTACCTGGCACCGGCGCCTCGGCCATCCTGGCCGTGATGCCCTAATACAGCTCAGTCGTAGCTCCGGTCTTCCATGTACTCGAGCTCATGATGAGCAACTGTGTCATGCGTGCCAATTGGGCCGACATGTTCGTCTTCCTTTTTCTAGTTCTACTTCCCATGCGGCCCGTATTTTTGATCTTGTTCATTGCGACCTATGGACATCTCCTATTTTGAGCATTTCCGGTTATAAGTACTATCTTGTGGTTGTTGATGATTTTTCGCATTATTCGTGGACTTTTCCCCTCCGTGCGAAGTCAGATACGTTTACCACACTCCTTCACTTCTTTACTTGGGTGTCCACACAGTTCGGCCTCACCATCAAGGCTGTCTAGTGTGACAATGGTCGCGAGTTTGATAACTCCACCTCCCGAGCTTTCTTCCTCTCTCACGGTGTTCAGTTGCGCATGTCTTGTCCATACACCTCTTCGCAGAATGGCAAGGCTGAGCGGATGATTCGCACCACCAACGACACCGTGCGTACCCTTCTGTTTTAGGCCTCTCTTCCTGCTCGCTTCTAGGCTGAGGGCCTGCACACCTCCACCTACCTTCTTAACCGCCTTCCTTCCGCTGCCTGTCCCGCTCCCACACCTCACCACGCCCTTTTCGGTACCTCGCCTCGGTACGATCACCTCCGTGTGTTTGGGTGTGCATGTGTACCCCAACACCGCTGCCACTTCTTCTCACAAGCTGGACCCTCGCTCCACGCTCTGTGTCTTCCTCGGGTACTCCCCGGATCACAAGGGGTACCGGTGCTTTGACCTTACCTCCCGACGGGTTCTCATCTCTCGCCATGTGGTGTTCGATGAGTCCGTCTTTCCCTTTTCCAGCACTACCACTCCTCCGGTCCCTGACCCTCCCTCCCTGTTTCCCACTGACCCGGTGGTCCAGCCACCGTTTTCGTGGTCTCCTGCAGGTACCGCTTTGCCGCGCGCCGGGCCGGCCACCTGTCCCGGATCCCCAGCGGGTCCGGGCTCGTCGTCCTCGGGCGCGGCCCCGTCCTCTCCGGTTGGTGCAGCCCCGAGGCCTTCGTCCCCCGCTTCTGCCCCGGGGGGGTCGTGCCGGTCGCCGACGCCGGATCCCGTCCCGGCACCTGCCCCGGCACCTCCGTCGAGGTTCGCCGCGCCGGTGCGGGTGTACCAGCGCAGGCCGCGGCCGCCGCCGCTCGCGGTCCCTTCTCCACCGGGGACACCGACACCACCGCAGCAGTCCCCGCCGGCTCGTGGTGCCCCGCCGGTCTACCACCCGCCGCTGCTTCACCGACACCCGCGGCACGTTCACCCGATGGTGACACGGCACGCGGCTGGCACACTGCCGCCTCGTGCCCTCGAGGCTTCGACCAGTGACGTGGTGGTCTCCCCGGTACCCTCCTCCGTCCACGATGCCCTGTTGGACCCTCACTGGCGTCGCGCGATGGAAGAGGAGTACGCCGCGCTACTCGCCAACCAGACGTGGGAGTTGGTGCCCCGGCCGCCGGGCACCAATGTCGTCACCGGCAAGTGGATTTGGACCCACAAGCGCCGAGCGGACGGCTCTCTCGAGCGCTACAAGGCTCGATGGGTCCTCCGGGGTTTCACTCAGCGCCCTGGCGTCGACTACGATGAGACCTTCAGCCCGGTGGTCAAGCCGACCACCGTCCGTACCGTGCTATCGCTGGCACTTGCTCGGTCTTGGCCCGTCCACCAGCTGGACGTCAAGAACGCCTTCCTCCACGGCCTTCTTACCGAGACGGTGTACTGCAGTCAGCCGGCGGGGTTCGTCGACACCACCCGTCCTGACATGGTCTGCCGGCTCAACAGGTCCCTCTACGGCCTCAAGCAGTCACCTCGGGCGTGGAACCACCGGTTCGCTGCTTTCTTGCTGACCCTGGGGTTCGTGGAGGCCAAGTCTGATACGTCCCTATTCGTCTACCACCATGGGGCCGACACTGCATACTTGTTGCTCTATGTTGATGACATTGTCCTCACCGCCTCCAGCAAGCCACTTCTCCGCCGGATCATTGCAGCTCTCCAGCAGGAGTTCGCGATGAAGGACCTGGGTGAGCTCCACCACTTCCTCGGTGTCACTGTTGAGCACCGTTCTGCTGGGCTCCTTCTTCACCAGCGGCAGTACACTCAGGATATCCTAGAGCGGGCTGGGATGTCTGACTGCAAGCCCTGCTCCATTCCGGTCGACACTCAGGGCAAGCTGTCTGAGGCTGAGGGACCACCGGTGGCCGACCCCACTGCGTACAGGAGTCTTGCCGGGGCCCTTCAGTACCTCACCTTCACCCGGCCGGACATCACCTATGCAGTTCAGCAGGTCTGTCTTTATATGCATGACCCCCGGGAGCCTCACCTCACGGCTCTCAAGCGCCTCCTCCGCTACCTCCGAGGCACGCTCGACTACGGCCTCCTCCTACACCGGGCCTCCTCCACCGACCTCGTCGTCTACACCGACGCTGACTGGGCCAGGTGCCCGGATACTCGCCGCTCCACCTCCAGCTACGCTGTCTTCCTGGGCGGCAACCTGGTGTCTTGGTCGTCCAAGCGCCAGCCGGTGGTCTCTCGGTCCAGCGCCGAGGCGGAGTACCGCGCCGTTGCTAACGGCGTGGCGGAGGCCGCCTGGCTCAGGCAGCTGCTTGCTGAGTTGCACACTCCGCCCTCCCGGAGCACACTGATCTACTGCGACAACGTCAGTGCGGTCTACCTCTCCACCAACCCCATCCAGCACCAGCGGACGAAGCACGTGGAGATTGACCTCCATTTTGTCCGTGATCGGGTGGCCTTGGGCGAGGTGCGGGTCCTTCATGTTCCGACGACCTCCCAGTTCGCGGACATCTTCACCAAAGGCCTCCCGTCCTCGACCTTCGCCGAGTTTCGCTCCAGCCTCAACATCACCGGTGGCTAGTTGCGTCTGTGGGGGGGTTGTGTGTGTTCTTTCTTGTTCAGCCTCGAACTCCGCTGCGCCGGTAGTTCAGACTGTGGGGGGGTGTTGGAGTATGTGTTTAGGCCCATGAGGCTAAGGCCCATGTGGCCCATGTATGTAACCTATATAGCTACCCTTCTAGGGTTAGCCCTAATGAATGAAAATCCTAACTCTAGCATAATAAGTGCTCTTTCACCTATGGGAGCCAAGTCGAATCAACTGAAACATAGATGCAGTTCTATTTATTGGACAGTTTGCAAGTCTTAAAGCGTACTGGGAACAGACCTTATATCTGTCAACGTCTGTGGGATGCCGATGTGATTTGTATCTCATGGAATAGGTATATCCAGTAGAGAACTTTGTATTAATATTAATATTATGAGTACTATCACTCCTGCTGATTTTACGAACATGGACATTGTCAGGCTTGCCAGTTGCATCATAGGTTCAGGATGTGGTGGTGGCAGTTTCTCAGTTCATGATCTTAGATGAATTCAGTTATTTCCTCGATAAATCAATTTTTAATGTGCTTCTGTGTATTGGATGGAAGCTAGCTTATGGCATTTTTCATCAATTTGTGTTTCGACAGTGGTGCCCCCACGAAGCAATTGGCTGCGCCGCGACAGATTCATTACTCGCTGGGCGGCGTAAGCTATGCGATAATATTTCTTCCTCGCTGGAGGAGCTACATCCCTGGTCTGGTCATAACCCATGCCTTTTGTAAGAGTGCGAAAGTAAGAAGCCATTTTTTTATTGGTTAGTATAATTATCATACCCTGACATTTGTATATTTGATCACCCGTTTGACTTTTTTTGTCTCCTAAATATCTTCTAAAACAGTGTAGCGCCACTTATGAATGGTATCTAAAAACCTCTTTGCAGTTTTCTTGGCAAAGATGCGATTATTCATGCTCACAAATTATCAGAGTCCACCATCCACAAGCACAACCATTGGTCGGGCCTAGGCGCACAACGATCATCGGAACCAGAATCAATTTTTTTCATGTTTCTTCGCAGTTCTGTGCTTCTCTGGTGGAATGTTATAGTTAGTCTCTACGAAAAGAAGCAACAACGGTAGCAACTACCTAATTGGTAACTACAAAAGGTATTTCATCTAATAGTTAATCTACTCAACAATTGTTCTTGGCAGAAAAATGAAATCTGCACCAGTTCTTGAAAGGTTCTAATATGACTAGAGGGGGTGAATAGCCTATTAAAAAATTCTACAAACTCACTAGAGCAAAAAGTTAGTATAACAAATGGCGAAAAGCGAACTTGCTCTAGCTTTATAAAAGTTGCAAGCCACCTATCCAACAATTTTAATAAATATGATCACTATAACAATCAACGGCTAAGTCACTATGAGCTCTTACAAACTAGCTACACTAAAGAGCTCAACTAGGTGACAAGCTACATTAGCAACGAAAATACAAGCTCTCAAAACTAATTACACTAAAGAGCTCGTTACAACTAGTTTGCAGAATGTAAAAGAGAGGTATGTGATCTTTATACTACCGCGTTGAGGAATGAACCAATCACAATAATATGAAGACCGATCACTGGGAGAAATCCAAGAAATCAATCACAAAGGTGATATAATTTTTCTCCTGAGGTTTACGTGCTTGCCGGCACGCTACGTCCCCGTTGTGTCAACCACCACTTCGTGGTTTGACGGCTAATTGGCAATCCAAAGCCAAACTCCCCAAGAGCACCGCAATAACCTACCGCAAGTGAGGTAACTCAATGACATGAGCAATTCGCTAGAGTTGCCTTTGGCGCTCCACCAGGAAAGGCATAACACCCCTCACAAATCACTAGGAGGTGGCTAAGAACAAGCACCACTCTTGCCACAACTCCTCCGCTGCCTCCAAGCCGTCTAGGTGGCGGCAACCACCAAAAGTAACAAGAATCCCGCAGCCAATGGTCACCCAAGTGCTAACTAGATGTAAACTCACAAGCAAATGCACTTGGGATCACTTAAACTCACTTTGATTTGTCAATCAAGTAAGGACGATGAGTGGGAAGGAGTACGCTAAGCTCAAGAGGATGTTAGGATGTCAAAATATCTAAGAGAATCTTCTAGGAGCCAGCCAACAAGTATTTATAGGAGCTCCAAAAGAATAAAGTCATTGGCTCACGAAACAACCACACTCGGGGGTGACCGGATGCGCTGGTCCAGCCTGACCGGATGTGCCACAACGTCCGGTCGCTCCACCGCGACCTCCCCGATGAACGCCACGTGTCTCACTTTGAATCTCATTCGTTCGATCGTAACGGTCACTTAAATGTACTCGTTTACGCACTAGAGTGACCAGACGCGCCGATCAAAATTGATCGGACGCGCCTAGGTGTTCAGTCGCCATTGATTCGCGTTGCTGACAACGCAACCGGACGTGCCGCTTGAATTGACCGGACGCCACAGTGCCAGCGTCCGGTCAATTCCAATAAGCACCCAAGCACGATCGGACGCGTCCAGTCGATCGTGACCGGACGCGCCACCGCATCCGATCGACCCTTCGTGTTCGCTGGTCCTGTGAGTGACCGAACGCGCCGGTGGTAAACCCCAATCCACGCGCCAGACTGCTGCTATCACTGACCGGACGCGTCCGGTCATGCCGAGACCGCGTTGGTTCAGCATCCGGTCACCCCAGTGACCTCCGTTCGCCTCTGTTTCAATCCACGATGACTTAGAGAAAATCTCCGCCTCCGGCGTAGTGGAAAATATGCATTTCACTTCCACAAAAAGCACCGAATCCCGCCGGCCCCAAACCTATCTCTATCGCTCAAACTCCACCGCCTTCGCAAATATGCTAACATCACCAAGTGTATATCACCATGTGCATGTGTGTTAATATTTTCACAATCATTTTTGAGGCATTTAGTTAGCTCACCACTAGATCTAAATGCATACGCAAATAAATCCTCATCTAGTGGCACTTAAGTGATCAATAGCCTCGGAAACTCCCCTCTTTATAGTACGGCTATCGATCCTAAGTGTGATCACACCCTCTATGGTGTCTTGATCACCAAAAGCAAATCCTATATGTACCTTTGCCTTGAGATCCATAGGATTGCACTCCATCTCTTCTTCTCCAAGTATGGCACCAAGTCATCATGATCAACATGCATCTTGCCATTACTTAGGAGTGTAACAATCACCTTTCGCTATCAACACTCAAGCACATGTGATTAGTGCTTATGTTTCATCAATTAGCCAAAACCAAACTAGGGACTTTCAGTTGTCTATTCACTTATTACCTAGTACAAATTTGCATTACACTCCATTCCAAATTGTAAGACGTTTTGCCTTTTCTAGATACATAATTTTTGCTATACACTTGAATATATATTATGTCTAGATACACAATAAAAACAATGTATGTAGAAAAGACAAAACGTCTTATAATTTAGAACGGAGTGAGTATATGCAGTAAACAATGGCTATTTCTATAGTTATAGAACATGTAGTGCACCATGCCTATAAGATGAAATATTCAGCTTCAAATATTTGAGAAAATGCTTATCAGCTTTTAAATTGTCTTTTAATCATGTCTGTCAGTTCTATTCTCTTGAGTTTCCCTCCAATCAAATTATATATGTGAATAGCCTTACAATTTAGCTTGAACATCTTACGTGTTGATGGTAGTCTTTCAATAATTGGACCAAGTTGTGGAATCATCGCCATTCTTTGCTCACGAAACCAGGCAGGAGGGAGGAGGAAGGAGGCAATGACATCGCCACCACACCAGTGGAGAAGAGCGAGAGGCGCATCAAGTCTCCTTGATCGGATATTAGCGAAGTAAGAAATATCATAATATTATGGTGCACTGTACCTGCTGTTGTGGGCACACCTTTCTCCCTATATATGTCAATAGCCTTACAATTTAGCTTACATCTTACGTGTTAATGGTAGTCTTTCAATCATTGGCTTACAAGGGGGGCACTTAGCTAAATTAAACTACAAGCTTTGTTTGCAAGATGTTTGATTATACAAGGTGTTTCGGTTACCCATATCTGAACTTAAATTGAAACGAGGATGCACATAAGATATTTCTTTTATACGTGTTAGCTTGAAAATATATAGGATTGCATGGATTTTAAAACCCGTAGCAACGCACGGTGAGTATAACATACTTTGTTTTAAGATTTTGTGAGAGATTTTTCAAGACATGTAGTATTACCCATGTGACAGACTGACAGACACTAATGTTTATATATATATACTCGAACCTATGTACATGATGGTATTGAGGTGTGGAGGAACTTGAACGTGGATTTATTGGCGCACAAAAGAAATGGATGTCGGAGATTTCTTTCTACCGATATAAAACATTATCTTAGCCGCATTACGCAAAGGTCTGTACAGTAGAGTTTGTGAGCCTGCACGTCGCGCTCTCCGTGACTGTGTTAATTTCACGAACTTTGCTTTTCTGGATTAAATGTTACTTTAACGTTAGTATTTAATTTCACAGTATTATCTTAACATGCGATCCGTCTGTTTTTAGTATAAAAGTTTAGCTATCCCGTAGCAACGTATGGACACGAACCTAGTACTGATGTAAAGTATTTTAACTCGTATGAGCACGGAGTATGACTTCAAGTCATATAGGACATGGAGAGCGTAACGGTAAGTATAAGTTTATCATATCATATTTGAATTAGATTTATTGACATGTAGAGGATGAACTAGAGGTGACTTTCTAGAAACAAAAGATATATTCTCGTTCTTTAATAATATAAACTAGAAGGATTTTTCGCATGTTGCTGCAGGGCAAATGCATGAGACGCCAGGTGGCACCGTATGGGGGAGCGAGCGTGCGAGCGTCGGGCAGAGCGAAGCGGGGCGACGCTCGTCCTGCCAGGTAGAATCTCACTTCCGTATTTTTTAGTTGTATATAGATATAGATATAGAAGATTACACTATGACAATTAATTTTTTAGATCCTCGCCCCATCTCTGAAACATTGTAAATGAATCTGTAAGACATCCTTCCAATCTATACAAAAGAATTCGCTTCCTTTTCTAATGACCATGCATGAGCAACTGCATCTTTTATTAGAAACGATGAAGTAAGTTTACTAATTACTCTATCCTTTCCAAATTATAGTTCGTTTTGGTTTTGCCCTAGTAATTTTCTTTTAGAAAAACAAACAAGTTTATAGAAAAATTAACCAACATCTCCGACATATATAAAAGCTTGTGAAGTTTGATTTTAGAGTGAAATCAAAGCGAATTATAATCTGTAATAGAGTGCTGGGGTTAATAAAGTTGTGACATCGTCTGTAACAAGTTGGTACACGCAAGCATTATCGTTAGAACTAGTCATAAATAAGAAAAAAAAGAAATTGACCCGGCGTACCTGGTCATTTCCTAAGACCACCCATCATCCACCGACGGACAAAAAAAATTACCAATGCGATGCGAATGACATTATGACGGTCGTCGAGTTTCTTCTTTCGAAAAGAAATAGCCATCAAACTAAAGGAACCCTTGTCATCCTATCCAAAACCATATTACCAAGCCTTTTGGAGTGCTTAAGCAGGGCACAGCGAGACGTAGGGCCCACACATTGATCTTGTGCCAATCTTCGCAAAGTAGCTTCACTTCACTTTGAATCATTTCCAACAAATTCTCAGTCAACTTTGCTTAATTTTTTTTATGCAGGGCCCACGTGCTGATAGTTTTGCAAACAGCCAGTCACCTTTTTTTTATCGATTTGACCATTTAGACCATGTTTAAACCGTCATAATTTTGTATTACTAGCAAGCAAATATGCTCATACGTTGCAATGGGGGAGAAAAAACTACAGGCATATAAGCGTCCGATCGTCCTGCGCGAATGCTGCGTACGGACGCCGCTCCCCATCCCAAACCGCCCCCCTCCCACCCCGCAAAATCAGATCAGAACAGAATGGAATGGAATTGCATCCACCACGCCCCCATCCTCCGTTCCCCACCACGCCCCTGTCCCATTCCCCCACCGCCCCCTGTCCCAAAGAGCACGAAACACTTCAAGTGCAACATCGCAAACATATGAAAAAAAACTATGTAGTGCAACATCGTAAAATATGTAGTGCAACATCGAAAAATATATACTGCAACATCGAAAAATATGTACTGCAACAGCGAAAATTATGTACTGCAACATCAAAAATTATGTATTGCAACATCTCAAACAGTAGTACTGCAACATCGTAAAATCAACCATGAAACATGGAAAATGGAAACATTCGAAAATCATCTGTTGCAACAACCCAAAAATCCCATTGCAACATTCGAAAATCATCTGTTGTAACATAAAAAAACACATTGCAACACGGAGAAACAGCAAAGGGCGTACAAACAGTAAGGGGATGGGTTCGAGGTGTAGGCTGGCCCATCACCTTCGAGCTCGCCGGAGGGAGGAGGAAACAGGACCCTAGAGCTCACCGGAGCCTTAGCCACCACCGCGTCTCTCAGATCCAGAGGAGGACGAGGGCTCAGATCCAAAGAAGGAGAAGAAGGAGGAGGGCTCAGATCTAAAGAAGGACCGACCTACCTCGTCAGAGCCATCGCTGTCGTCCTCGTCTCCGGTGGGGGAGCGAAACCTGGGTCGCTAGAGAGCGCGGGGTCGCATGGAGGTCGCGGAAGGGGGTGAGGGACGGAGGGAGGAAGGGAGCACGGGTGGGCGGGGGCGAAAACGAGATTGCGTGTAGGCGCGACGTCCCGTCTCGGGGACGACCCGGAGAGCGAGCGGGCGGAGCAGGGGTGAGTGAGTGCGTGCGGCGGGAGCATTGGTGCGTCCGGCCACCCGGTTCATATCGAAAAAACTATCACCATTCATGAAAAATGAGGTCCAAGATAACACTTACCTATTTATGTTTTTATCTGTTTACACATTTTTAAAGCTATACTTTGTTTTAAGAAGACTATAACGTCCATAATATATAAGCTAATGTTGGCAATAATATAATAATGTCTTAATAAGTATGTATCAAATTTAAATTATAATCTTGATAGATTTTTTCTCCTATTACAAAGCACAAACATATTTACTTATACATATATCATAATTTTAATTTGATACTATCCATTCATGGTACTGTTCAATATCGAGTTCCAATGACTTTCTTTATTGACCCATAAAACTTTGTAATTCTATTTTTTTTATTATCTATAGTCAACAAAGAGTTAGTTGCTGACATGTTAAGGACTGACCTATCTGCTGATAATTACAATAGAAGAACAATCCCGATTTTTCACATGATAGCCCCCTCATATCTTTCGATGGTACTTGCATAAAGTTTAGAATCACATTTGTCTAGACCATAAACAGGACAACAAACTGTTCAAGATTTTATTTTACGGTCTGATTAATTGGACCATTGACTATATCATGTTGCAATAAGATAAAATTGTTTTTAATTTAAAACTACATCAATGATTTACCACATTAATAATTTAATGGTGAAAGTATATATTTTATTATATGAAAGGGGCCAAGTGCTCAAGTATCATAATATTTATTTGTTATTAGTTTTTTATATTTATGGTAAAAATAAGAAAAAACAATAAATACAAATGGAGAAAGAATGTAACAGAAGACATTTGGTAAATAATAGATATAGGTTTGCTTGGTTTTCTTTCCCAGCATATCCGTTGAGCTTCCGTTACTTGCTTGTTGAATTTTCTATTGTAAAAATCTGATAGGCAAAGTGCGGTGGTGGCCACGTTGGAGAGAGTAACGTCGGTTTTGGCCTCTGTTTTATCACCATACGAAAGGAAAATAATACGGCCAAATCCAGTGCAACCGAATATTTAGATTAGGATTCCTATATTTAGCTTATTTGGAATCGCACAGATCTGTTCTAACTCGTATAAGCACGGATTATTATATAGATAAGTTGATATCTATTCTAATTCGTATGAGCACGGGTTATTATATAAATAAGTTTAGATGAAAGAAATTCTCCATTGTCTGGCAGTGAGAGGAGGTGGACGAAAAAAAATGACCATAAATTTTACCTCTTTATTATTAGGTATAGACTAGGTAGCGTGTCCATATGTTGCTATATGACAACTAAACTTTTGTACTAAAAATACATGGATCGCACGATAAGATAATAATATTGTCAAATTAAGGATATGTTTGGTTCCGCACTTCACCAGATTTTGCAGCACCTCCGACGCTGCACTTCCGGCAGCTGTTTGGGGCGCCGCCACAACTTCTGAACTGCACGTAAGTCATTTTCCATGCCTGAACTCGCCAAAAGTCAGAAGACGAAATCAAACGCCACGCTTTCGGCGCCGCCTCTGCTGCGTCTGGGCACACATAGGCGCAGGCCAAACAGGGCCTAAATAACGACGTTAAAAATAACATTAATCAAAAAGCAAAATTTATGAAATTAACACAGTCACAGAAAGCGTGGCATCGTATGCTCACAAACTCTACTGTATAGATATTTTCGTAATACGGCTAAGATAATGTTTTATATCAAGTTCAAGTGTATATATAAATATTAGTGCTATCACATGGGTGACACCGCGTGTCTTGAAAAATATCTCATAAAACCTTAAAACAAAGTATGCTACACTCAACGTATAAATATGTTGTCCACCCAAGCATATACTGTAGACTAAGGAGGAAAACTTTATATAAAAAATAAAACAAAAAAAATCAGATTCATTGAGATTGATGTCTTATATATTGTATAACCAAAAGCAGCTTTTAGCTTGTTCAAAATTCACAGCACCATCAGCACTGCTTTTGGGTGCATTTGGTTGAGGAGCTATGACTTCTGTAAAAACTACTGCCAGTCTCTCTTGCTTACGAGCAGACCCTAAACGTACTACCCCTCATCTAAGGTAGGACCTTCTCGTTGGACACCAGATGATCAACAGTTTTGACGCCTCTTTGGCTAGGTTGGAAGTTCGTAGAACCCAGACCGCATTGATGGTGCCTCTCTTTCCTTCATCATCAATTGCAAATGATATGCCGATAAAACACTAACAAAAACAAGTGAGTCAGCAGATTTCATGGATGATTCTAACTACTAAAGTATTGAGTAGATAACCCATCCTCTCATGCTAACTGAAATCACTGAACTGTACTATATTGAAGTGTTCTACGCCTTTTGAAATATTCCCTCCATCCCAAATTATAAGTCATTGCAAGAATCTTGGAGAGTGAAAGCATCTCAAGTTTGACCAAATTTATATGATAAGATAATAACATTTATGGTATCAACTAAGTACCATTAGGTTATTTGTTAGTTATATTTTCATTATATATTTATTTGATGTCATAAATCTTTGTAATTCTTTCTATAGTTTTGGTCAAATTTGAGATGCTTTGACTCTCCAAAATTCTTAGAATGACTTACAATTTGGGATGGAGGGAGTAGATGGATAGGAAGAGCACCTACACAACCAAAATAAATAGATACTGAATGAGAAAGTATTTTACTTCTATACTTTTGTACACAAGTAGCACTAAAAATATGCTAATATGTAGTACATGATTTATAATCCCAACATTCAAAAATGTTATTCTAGTAGAATCTGCTAACCACCCAAACAATGTTAGTGTCAGTTAAGCTTGTACTTGTATCTTACTTTCTTCATTTTACTTTTACTGCAGTTAAGAGGTGCCTTGGCTCCCAAGTTGATCATGGACAAGCCTTGGAAACCAAGTAGCCTAGAGCATCTTACTTTATGCTGCAAGAATATGCTAGGGAGTAGGTAGGAGCTGCTATGCTCTATATAAGCAACAACACCCTTTTATAACTGTGGGATGCTTTTGTCATTTTCCAATTTAATCTAAGCAGCCACAGGCCAATCTGCCCTCTGGGCTTTGCTCTATATCATATCTTGTTTATATCTGGGCAACAATTGGTATCGGAGCGGAAGTCAAGAGCACCGCTGCTATGTCCACCGAGAGCTCCAGAGCGCGCACCACCGCAGCGGCCACCGCCGGAGGAGGAGTGGTCGTCAACCCTCTGGGCGGAGGTGCTGGTGGGGCAGTGGCTGGAGCGGGCGACCACGCGACGCGCCCTGCTGCCGCAGAGGCAGCGGCTGCGGCGGTGGCCGTCACCGCCCAGCAAGCAGCAGCTGTGACTCAGGCCGCGGTAGCAGCCGCCGCCGCTGCACTTCGCGCGGAGATGGAGCGGGAGGACGCGGCGTCAGCGGAAGAGAGGTCGCTTAGTCCGCGTCGCCGCCGCCCGTCGCCATCACCAGAGCGACGCCGAGGACGTCGCGAGCGATCGCCGGTGCAGCACTCTGGGGCTGGCACGCCGTGGCCGATGCTCACCAAGAGCAACTACCACGAGTGGAGTGTTGACACTTCTTTAACGTCACTCGTGTTAGGTTGTCATCCCCAACATGACACCAAGAGTGTGGTTGTATTATACTTATGCCATTTAACTATATAAAGATATTAAAGTATATATCCGCAAGCGCACAGATAAATACACCCGTTGCAGCATTTCACCCAAGTTTATCCTAGGTATCGTTATTTATATTTAACCAAAGGAGAACAAATAGAGGGGCACATATTAATTAAAGGCTACTCTACACATGTGATATGAATATTTGAAATCACTATCCTTTACTCTCAAATAGGAACCAATCAAATAAAAAGAGATAAAATATATGATAATCAGACCATTCAGATGATATTCCTTAGAGCAATACTACTATGGCAAGTCATTGATCAGAATATAAAGTAAGAGAATAACTCCTAAGTAATTTGTTAACTATTAGTCATAATCTACATTGATTAGTGCAATTATATCAGGCAATCATTGGCTAGGTTATCTCATATCCATAAACAAGGAACATCTCCATTACGAAGCTGAGAAACAGAGTAACAACTAAGTAATGAGACCGCGTTCTACTAAGTTCTACACTCGGGGACTCAACAGGAATGTCACACCCGCGATCTACCACATGGCCCGGAGTATAGAGTGCATTTGCAGGCAAACAGTTTATAAGTACCACACTTACACAATGTTAACCACCCACCCATGACTCAATAAGGTGAGTGCTTTGCAAACATGTGTATAAACATAATGATAAACTATCTATGCCAAATATATAATCAAAGCAGACTAATATCATAATAATCAAGGATATAATATAGATTAAGAACAAGATCATATCTAATGTATTAAGAATAATGATCAAGAATAATGAACTAGAACTAGACAATGATGAACTAGAACAATTACGAATTAGAACATAAACAATTAGAACATGAACTAGATCAAGAACTAGAAAAACTGATGAACTAGATGAATATCTAAAGAACAATGTTGATACAAGAGAGAAGAACTGGATTTACCAAGCTCCTCTTGAGTAGATCTATAGTCCAAGGCTGCTCGACTCCTCTACTTCTAATTCTAATCTAGTTATGCCTAGATCTGATGGAGCTCTAAGGAGATGAGAGTTGCTAGTTGGTCTTCTGCTTTCTGGTTGATGATTGATTGAATGAATTCCCCTCTAGAGGGGGTCGAGGGCCCCGTTTATATAGCCCAGAGCATGGAACTGTGGCTCTTGGATCAAACCGACCTTCACATAGGGTTAGGATGCATCCTTGGAGGCGGTTGAAGTAGCTTGCAAAGGAAGGAGCCGAGGGGCGGCGGCCAGGGGCCGGTCGGCCTAGGGTTGAGGCCGGTCGGCCCCACCTAGCGGCGCCTCGTGGTGGCCCTCCTCGTGGAGTCCTCTGGTGTCCTCTAGAAGTCTCTTGCGTATTCGTGATGTGGAGATTAGGCCGATTGACGTGGGTTCCTTCTCGTGGAAGATATCAATTCCTGAATTATTCTGATAACCCCCGTACAAAATATAGATTCACCAAAACTCGTGGAATTTCGTTAGTTGACACCCTATACCTATGTTGGTGATCATTTATTAGCCCTTTATATATTTATTTTAACCCTTTATTATGGTAGATAACCATCGTCAACATGGAGCCTCCTCATGAAGGTGAAGCTGCAGGCGCGGCAACTCTAGGAGGCGGTCCACGTCGGCAGCGTCAGCCATAGCGACGATCGACGGGCCTTGGTTGCCCTCTGCGCCGCTGTACCTCTCGAAGTCGCGGCCACCGTCGCCGACAAGCCAACGGCAAAGATGGCGTGGAACGCCATCGCGCTGCTGCGGATTGGCGATGAGCGCGTGCGTCGCGCCACGCTGCAGCGGCTCAGAGGAGAGTGAGAAGGTCTCACCTTTCAGCCCGGTGAGCAAGTCGAGGACTTCGCTGTGCAGCTAACCAACCTGATGGGTGAGATGGCGCGCAACGACGACACCGACCTCACAGAGGAGCGCATCATCGAGAAATTCCTCCGGAGCATGCCAAAGAGGTATGCGCAGATCATCAACTCGATTGAGACGCTGCTGGATTTTGAGCAGCTCACCATCGAGGACATCACCGGGTGGCTCAAGTTGGTCTAGGACCGAGAGCAGGCGCCGAAATCTGACTCTGCCACTGTTGGCGGTAAGCTGATGTACACCGCCGAGCAGTGGCGGGCCTTCGACAAGAAGAAAGAGGAAGGTGTCGGGCTGTCCAAGGATCGTCGTCGGTGTCCTCACGGTGGCAAGAAGAACAAGCCACACGGCGACCGTGACGGCGGTGGAGCTAGAGGTGCCGACGGCGAGCGCAGGGTGAATCACGACGACCTCTGCCTCAACTGCAACCGCGCTCGTCACTGGGCCAGGGACTGCCCTCATCCCTGGCGTGATCGTGGTGATCGTGAGTGAGGCGGCGCGGCAGCGCATGTGGTGGAAGCAGAGGAGGATGCTACTCTGTTCTACACGCACGGCCCCCTAGAGCTGGATGAAGAAGGAAGTGGCGACAAGCGCCAAGCTTCGACCTTATTCACCACCAGTGCCAACTTGAACCTTGACGAGCCACGGGCCCGTGTCTTCCTCAACACTGGCACCAGCGAGGACAAGCTTGATGGTTGGTACCTAGACACCGACGCCACCCACCACATGATGGGACGTCGCGAGCTCTTCATCGACCTAGACACTTCGGCCAGAGGCACGGTGCGGTTCGGCGACGAGTCAAAGGTGGAGATCCATGGCGTCGGGTCCATCATCTTCGAGGCCAAGACGGGCAAGCACCGGGTGCTCCATGGCGTCTACTACATTCCGACGCTCCGCAACTCGATCATGAGCATCGGTCAGTTGGACGAGGGGGCTCGAAGGTAGATATCGAGGATGGTGTGCTGAGGATTTGGGATCGGTGCAAGCGGCTGCTTGTCAAGGTCCGCCGCAGCGCCAATCGCCTCTACATCCTCGACCTCAACCTGGCCAAGCCGCTCTGCCTCGCCGCACGCAAAGACGATGAGGCGTGGCGTTGGCATGAGCGTTTCGGCCATCTCCACTTCGACGCGCTTCATCGGCTCGCCAGGGATGACATGGTGTGCAGGCTGCCGGCGATCGACCACGTCAGCCAATTCTGCAACATGTGCGTCATCACCAAGCACTGCCGCACCCCATTCCCGGCTGAAGCCCAGTACCACACGCAGGACCTGCTAGAGCTCATCCACGGCGATCTTTGCGGTCCTATCTTGCCGACGACTCCCAGTGGCAGGCGCTACTTTCTGCTGCTGGTCGATGACACCACGCGGTACATGTGGGTAGCGCTGCTGACCACCAAGGATGCTGCCGCGGACGCCGTCAAGCATCTCCAGGCCATGGCGGAGAAGAAGAGCAGGCGGAAGCTCTAGGCGCTGCGCACTGACAACGGGTGTGAGTTCACCGTCGCTGAGTTCGCAGCCTACTATGCAGAGGAGGGCATTAAGTGCCATTATAGCGCCCCCTACTCGCTATAGCAGAACGACATCGTGGAGAGGAGAAACCAAATGGTGGTCGCCATGGCACGGGCTCTACTAAAGTAGCAGAGGCTTCCGACACAGTTTTGGGGGGAGGCCGTGGTGACCGCGGTCCACATCCTGAACCGGGTGCCCACCAAGGCGCTCAACGGCATGACGCCATATGAGGCATGGCACGACAAGGCATCGGCGGTGGCGCACCTACGCATGTTCGGCTGCCTCGCCTTCACCAAGGACCTCACCCAGCTAAAGAAGCTCGACGACCGCAACCATCCTGGCGTCATCATTGGGTACGCGGATGGCGCCAAGGCATATCGCGTCCTTGACCCTACTACTCAGCGTGTGCGGGTCTCACGCGACGTCGTCTTCGACGAGAGTCGTGGGTGGGACTAGAACAAGGGAGGTAGGAGTCCAGCTCCGGTGGATGAGGAGTTCATCGTCGAGCACCCTACTCCGACCACGTCGAGCGCTCCGACCACATTGAGCGCTCCGACCACGTTGCAATCATCGGCTCCGGGGGGCTTGGAAGCACCCCAGCGGCAGCAACGACTCTAAGCACATCTCAGATCGAGCTCGCCACGCCGCTGGAGGACGATGAAGATCGGCTATTCGACTCAACGTGTTCTACGACGATGAGCCACTCCGCTACCGCACGGTGACAACATCATCGACAACGAGTTCCCTCAAGGCTTGGCCTCTTGTCTCTTCGCCTAGCTCCACCTCATGCACACCGGCAAGCCAACCAACTACGTGGAAGCCAAGGGTGAACCAACATGGGAGGCCTCCATGAACCAGGAGCTCGAGTCCGTGGAGAAGAACAGGACATGGGAGCTCGTTGACCTACCCGCTGGCCATCGTTCGATCTCATTAAAGTGGGTGTTCAAGCTCAAGAAGGATGAGAAGGGGCGGGTGACCAAGCACAAGGCAAGGTTGGTGGCACGAGGTTTCGTCCAACAGGAGGGGATCGACTATGACGACGTGTTCGCACCAGTGGCGAGGATGGAGTCCGTGCGGGTTCTCCTCGCCCTGGCAGCCCAAGAAGGATGGGAGGTGCACCACATGGATGTAAAGTCCGCATTCCTCAATGGTGACGTCAAGGAGGAGGTGTACGTGCGCCAGCCGCCAGGCTTCGCCGTCGCCGGAGAAGAAGGCAAGGTGTACCGCCTACGCAAAGTGCTCTATGGGCTGAGGCAAGCGCGGGCGTCTGGAACGCGAAGCTGGACGCCACCCTGAAGGAGATAGGCTTTCAACAGAGTGCGCATGAGGCGACGGTGTACCGGCGGGGCAGCGGGCGCACTTTCCTGCTCGTCGGCATCTACATCAACGACCTCATCATCACCGGCACCAATCAAGAAGAGGTGGAGTGCTTCAAGGCCGCAATGAAGGAGCAGTTCCACATGAGCGACCTCGGCCTCCTCTGCTTCTACCTCGGCGTCGAGGTACGCCAGGATGCCAAGGGCATCACCCTCCGCTAAGCACACTACACCGAGCGCATCCTCGAGCTGGGAGAGATGGCGGGCTATAATCCGACCGCCACACCAATGGAGGAGAAGTTGTGTCTCAGCCGAGAGAGTAAGGCGGAGGAGGTGGATCCTACGCACTACCGATGACTTGTCGGCAGCCTGCGGTACCTCGTGCACACTCGGACGGACCTGGCGTTCGCCATCGGGTACCTGAGTGGCTTCATGGAGTGGCCCACGATGGAGCATCAGCAGGCTGTCAAGCGCGTGCTACGCTACGTGGTCAGGACCCTGGACTATGGTCTCCACTACAGCAGGGCTCCCGACACGGCACACTTCGTCGGCTACTACGACAGTGATCTCACCGGCGACATCGATACAAGCAGGAGCACTAGTGGAACCATGTTCTATTTAGGTGACTGCTTGGTCAGCTGGCAATCCATCAAGCAGAAGGTGGTGGCTCTGTCCAGCTGTGAGGCAGAGTACATTGCCATCACTATTGCTGCAACACAAGCCCTGTGGCTGTCCAGGCTGCTCGGGGAGCTCCTGGGCAGGAAGGTGGAGGTGGTGGAGTTGAAGGTGGACAACAAGTCTGCCCTTGCCTTGAAAAAGAATCCTGTCTTCCATGACAGAAGCAAGCACATCAGGACCAAGTACCACTTCATCAGAGAGTGTCTGGAAGAAGGAAGCATCAAGGCCAACTACATCGCCACTACTGATCAGCTCACCGACATTCTGACCAAGTCCCTGGGCAAGGCCAAGTTTCAGGAGATGAGGAGGAGGATTGGCTTGAAGTAGATCACCCAGTACTAGGCTTCGGGGGAGATTGTCAGTTAAGCCTAGTACTTGTATCTTAATTTCTGCATTTTACTTTTACTGCAGTTAAGAGGTGCCTTGGCTCCCAAGTTGATCATGGACAAGCCTTGGCAACCAAGTAGCCTAGAGCATCTTGCTTTATGCTGCAAGAATATGCTAGGGAGTAGGTAGGAGCTGCTCTGCTCTATATAAGCAACAACACCCTTTTGTAACTGTGGGATGCTTTTGCCATTTTCCAATTCAATCCAAGTAGCCACAGGCCAATCTGCCCTCTGGGCTTTGCTCTAGATCAGATCTTGTTCATATCTAGGCAACAGTTAGAAAAAAGTATTACGTTGATACAACTCAAAAGGAATTGAAGTTTCATTCCTGCTGTTGATATTAGTTAATATCTAAGTATTGTGCTGTTGATATCGGTTAATATCTAAGGCTAAAAATTTTTCTGTATAATATTTTCCTTATTTTTCATACCTTAAGGATCCATGTTCACCACCTATGCGCAAGGTCGCACAACGCTTGGACCGCCCTTGCCAAGCATGTCCTCGTCGTGCTATCCTCAGAGCGTGATATGAACACTGAACACTGTGTGTTGACAACTAAAAATGTCTATTTTGTGAAGTTGTCAAAATGTGTAACGAACTTTACCATTGCATTCCTCTCGTCGAGATGGTCAAAAAATATATATGGAACGTCCAATTTGGGGTTTGGATGAGAGAGTTATGCCTCCAAGAAAATGTATGAACTACCGGTACTACCGGTCTGAAATCACCGGTACTACCGGTCCGAGAAGGTTTGGCGCATATATGAACTACCGGTACTACCGGTCCGAGAAGGTTTGGTGCAGATATGAACTACCGGTACTACAGGTCCGAGACCGGTACTACCGATGAATGGTGGTAGGTGGCGTAGTTTGGCGCGGAAATCAACTACCGGTACTACCGGTAGGGACTGGTACTATCGGTGGAGCCTGACCGGAAGTACCAGTAGGTGTTTATTCTGAATCTGACTTTTAGATCTCGAACCGATTTGTTTCTAGATTGGTTTTTGGATGTGGAAAACTTAGAAAATAAGCCTTAGAGAGGTTTTCTACTGGATAAGACCACCCCCTCTATATATATGAGAGGATCATGGCCGATTGAGTTCCCATCTATCCAATCGTCATACGAACAAATCAATCTACTCCTTTTACCCCTTTTCTTTTCTCCTTTAACCTCCATGTTGTTCATCCCTTGATCCACGACCAAGGATGATGACCTAGGCTTGCCGGCCAACCTAGGGCACCCCGGCGACGTCCTTGCCCTGACGGGGTCTCTCCCAGGTGAGAGCTTCGACAGTTTCTTTGCTAGTTTGCCTAAAAACTAGCCGATTCTTCGTCACGTAAGCACGATTGGTTATCCTTTGGTGGCTTGCTTGTAAACCTCTCTATGCTTCACCACGAAAGAGTGATATCTTGCTGCGTTCTCCGGTCCGTAGCGGCCCGGGCGTCCAATGCCCTTTCTAGTGTGTCATTCGGACCACATCCGACGCCAACACACTTTTTGGCGACTCCGCTAGGGAAGAATGTGCTTCGGCTCTACTTTGTAGCCAATTCTTCTTACCCTAGCTTTATTCCTCGCAGATCTATTTTCTTGAGCTCGCCATTACCGTTGTATCTGGCCCAAAAGGCCGATCGCATCTTGTTTTGACCCCTTGTGATCTTGCTTGCAATTTTGCAATGTGTTGCGCTTGACATTGAAAAATTCAGCAAGGCGGTCAAGTTCTAAATCATGAAGTATCAAGGTGGTTCATCACAAAACTACTACAATTACCTCGAGGTACAACTTGCAATTGCATCTTATGATCCTAATGGTTATTTTGCAAGTCATATAAACTCTCATGTTGGTGTTGCTAGCTGTAATGATACTAGATATGTTGCATCAGCTGATACTTTTGATAATGTTCCTCATCATACACATAATAATAATGGAAATCATGGTCAAGAGCCGATGTCAACTATGAATTCTTTGAGTTTTGATGCTACTAGCAACATGCAACATGTAAATCCTTGTTCATCAGCTATAAGTTCACAATATGTGGTTCCACCACATGACCTGCCGATGAATGAGAGAATTAGCTATGACAATGCTAGTTATTTAGTCAATTGCTCTCAAAATTCAGCACCTTATACAAATGCTCATATTCATAATTTGGCTTTCATATGTTACTTCCAACTTGAGCCGAATTAATAAAAAATCAGCAAGGTGTTTAAGTGCCAATACTCATGATTCAGTTTCATGTGTTACTAGCTAGTAACCATAGCCGAATCAATGGAAATTCAACACCATATGCAAAGATCAATGCCCACAATTCGGCTTCGTATTTCGCTCATGATCAAAGCTGAATTAGTGAAATTTTAGCAAGGCATTCGAGTACTAAAACTTATGATTCGGCTCAACCTATTGCTAATAATTGTAGTCGAATTAATAAGAATTCAGCAATTGGTGCACATGCAAACAATCATGATTCGGCTTCATATGATGCTCTCAAATCAAGCCGCATCGAGGAAGATTTAGCCCACACTAGAAATCCATATGGCTCCTCTAAATGGAAGGTGCCCACATGTCATAGACCGTATCTATTACACATTGATTACTTGAAAACTCCTGATGGTTGGTAGATACCAGATTTTTATGAGTTTAGTGGTGAAGATGATAAGACCGTTGTGGAACACATTAATATATATATCTCACAATTAGGTTGTCACACCCATTTTTAAGGAACAAATGGAATGCATAGTCTTATGTGCGCCCAGAGATCAATCACACATAAGATGACAAATATAAATAGTATCATCACAAATGTTTATTACATAACGAATAATATCACAGAGTCTTCACGTAATAATGCGGAAACATAGTATAAATATAGTGGTAGCTAGCTCCATAGCACAGGCACGTCAACTGGTTGACCACAAGTCTAGTAATCTTCAGGAAAGTAGTAGTAGTAGTAGTCACTATTTGCACTTTCGGGATTCCATCCTGTGGTGGGGGAATGCAAGGGTGAGCACAAAAGTACTCAACAAGTGTAACATGGGGTTCATGTAGCTCAAGTAGGATAGACACTGGTTCACTACATGTAGCTTTTAGTTGATCATGTTTTAAGCAATTGAGTAGCATCAAATAGGTAATATTCCCATAATAAACACATGATCATGTAAAGAGAATAATGAATAGCAAGAACAAGTAAATTAATAGTGATCTCTATTCCGTAAGGGTCCAAGGCCGCTCGTGTCCGTGAGCACGGCTGATATACCAGTTTTACACTCTGCAGAGGTTGTACACTTTCACTGTGAGTCGTGATCCCCAAAAGCCCGAGGTCATGACTCCCCATTGGACAATCAAGTTTCACTATGAAGTCTTTCCAAGGTTCGTCTAACAAGTTAGGGCCACTAGGTTTCTGTGGCCTGCAAATGTAGAGCCCCCCTTCCATATGGCACAATGACACGCAGCCTATACTCATAGGGACAGGAGCCGCACTACACCCAACCCGGAACACAACCCCTTTTGCGCCATAAAGGTAACCACTAACAAGCTAGAAAAGGTCCTCTTATATGACTAAAGCCAGAGCCATGTAGCCCTCACAGCTGTACTGTAAGTCCCGGATGTTCGCTTACAGATAAGTCCTTACGGAGAGGAATCTAGAGAAAACTCTAGCCCTCTTGTTCCCTGTTGCTAAAAAGCATCTTTTAGAGTTGTTGCATATGTCATTAGTCAAATTACAATATCATTGTTTATGTGAGCACTAGCCACTACCCAATGCCAATAACCATAGGACTCAAGGAACAAGATCAATACTAAGGCATCCTTAACAAGGAGACACATGCAACATGAATTAAGTGAATTAAAGTGAGTAGGTAACAAGGATAATCACATGCTATACTTGCCTTGATCTAGCTGATCCTGTTGATCCGACTCGTAAAAGTTCTCTTGATCACCAACGAACTGATCACCGTCTATTCTCGATTAGCACATCAACAACAATCATCCAAGGGCAATCATGCAAAGCAAACAAAGCTACAATTAGAACAGTACACCAACAGCAGTAAAATAAGATGAAAAGCTTTTAAAACAAATCTACATCGCTCTAGGATCACACAGACGTGAAGTTCACGCAAATCGGAGCTAAAACGGAAAAGTTATGATTTAAACAAGATTTACTTTATTAAAGTAATAGATTAAATCTAACCTCGAATTTTAAAAGTGTAAAATCTACTATACAGCAGTACTAATAGGTAGAGTATGAAATTATGAACCTAACGCAACTTGAACGGATCAAATCGGAGTTAAAACGAAGATTTTATGACCTAAATAGATCTAGTGGCAATTCTGTAAATAGCTGAAAGCGTATTTTCATTTAAACCGACGAAATTTACGTTTTCAAAACAACAAAACGTAATTCGGCATATACGCCTTGGACTGCGGGTTTAAAAACGAAGAAACAGAGGGGCTCTTATGCAAAATAGCCAGGCGAAGGGGTATCCTAAGATCTGAGCCGTTGGATTAGATTTAAACGGCCGAGATTTGACTGGGGGAGAGAGGAAGGGGATTCCGGCCGGCTACAGTGACCGGCGCGGTGGAGGCCATGGCCGGCGGTGAAATCACTCGCCGGCGCACACGGTTAGGGCCCTAGAGGCCATGTTCCGGCTCGAAAATAACACAGGAGAAAAGAGGAGCTCAAACCGAACTCACCGGAGGAGAAAAACGGGGTCGGAGATGAAGGTTTGACGACGGGCGGCTCCAATGGCGGCGGCGGACCTTCTCCAAGCTCGAGCGACGCCTATGCTGTTAACTCGCGGTCGGTGGCTCCGGATTAGGGCTAGGGAGGGGCGGTGCGGACGCAGCGACTATTTATGAGAGGCTAGGCGTGATCTCCAAGCAAGACGCGGTTGGTTCGGCGTCGGACTCTTCCCAACGGTGACCGGCTCGGTCACGAGCAAGGGAGGAAGACGGCACCGACAAGCGGGCCCGAGCTGTCAGCCAAAGAAAAGAGAAAGAGGGGCGCGGCAGCGATTCGGCTTGATGGGCCTCGACGAGCTGGGCTCGGCCCACTACGCGGCGCTGGGTTCGGGTGAGGAAACCGACGGTCCAGCAAGGGAAGGGAGGAGAGGCTGAGCCTTTGGGCCGAATCCGAGAAAAGGTAAATTCTTATCTTTTTTTCTAATATTTCAAATGCATTTTCAAATGATTTTTGAAATAATTTTCTTCTAAAAATAAAAACCAATCACCAAATAAAATATGCATCGGCATGTATGCACAAACACATATTGTAACCCTATATTTGATTTTATTTTAAACAAAATATCATTTGACTAGGTTAAAATGCTCACAAAATTGCGTAAGTAATTCAAATTCCCTATTTAAAAATATTCAAAAATATAGAGTGTTACAATTCTACCCCCCTTAAAAGAATCTCGTCCCGAGATTCGGACGATGCTTACTCAAACAACTGTGGGTATGCTTTTCTTAAATCTTCCTCTCTTTCCCACGTAGCCTCTGCTTCCGAATACCGACTCCACTGAACTTTACACATCTTTATAACTCGGCTTCGGGTAACTCTTTCCGCTGTCTCCAAAATTTTCACGGGATACTCCTCATAAGTAAGATTTTCCTTAACAGTGAGTTCTTCCAATGATATCTGTTCTTCTGGCACACGCAAACATTTCTTTAACTGTGACACATGGAACACATCATGTACACCTGCTAAACTCTCATGCAATTCCAACTGATATGCCACTTCGCCACGTCTCTCCAAGATCTTAAAAGGACCGACATACCTCGGGGCTAACTTTCCTTTCCGATTAAACCTTTTCACACCTCTCATAGGTGACACCTTCAGATAAACATAATCTATCACTTCAAAAGTCAACTCTCTCCGTCGAGTATCGGCATAACTTTTCTGTCGAGACTGAGCTGCTTTCAAATTATTTCGAATCATTCTTACTTGTTTCTCAGCATTCCTAAGCACATCAGGACCAAATACTTGACTCTCTCCCGTCTGATTTCAAAACAATGGAGTTCTACACTTCCTACCATACAAAGCTTCAAAGGGTGCCATCTGTAGACTTTTCTGATAACTGTTATTGTAGGAGAACTCTGCATACGGCAAACTTTTGTCCCAACTTGTACCATACTGCAAAGCACAAGCTCTCAATATATCCTCCAATATCTGATTAATTCTTTCTGTTTGCCCATCCGTCTAAGGATGATATGCTGTGCTAAAATTCAGCTTAGTCCCTAATGACTCTTGTACTTTCTGCCAGTAATACGATGTAAACTGGGTACCTCGATCAGACACTATCTTCTTTGGAACTCCGTGCAAACTTACTATTCTTTCCAAATACAACTCCGCCAACTTTGCACTGGAATACGTAGTTCCAACCGGTATAAAATGAGCAACTTTAGTCAAACGATCCACTATAACCCATATTGAATCAAAACCCCTCTGAGTGCGTGGTAATCCTACTATGAAGTCCATACCAACTTCTTCCCACTTCCACTCAGGTATCTGCATCGGTTGCAATAATCCTGCAGGTCTTTGATGTTCAGCTTTAACCCTCTGACACATGTCACATAGTGCAACATACTCTGCAACATCTCTTTTCAAACCATGCCACCAATACCTTTCTCGTAAATCCATATACATCTTAGTACTTCCAGGATGAATAGAGTAAGCAGACTCATGAGCCTCCCGTAGGATTGCTCCTCTTATAGCTTTGTCCTCAGGCACACATAATCGTTCTCCAAACCATAGGGTTCCCTTGTCATCCATCCGGAATCCAGGTGCTTTACCTTTCGGTATATTCCCCACTATCTCCTTTATCTTGTCATCCGTCAACTGACCCTCGCGTATTTGTTGCTCTAACATAGGCTCTACTACTAATTCCACTGCATTAATAGCAATACTGTAAGGTCCTAGATGGCTAGAGGGGGGGTGAATAGCCTATAAAAATTCTATAAAAACCACTAAGCAAACTTGTTAGAATAACAAACTGCGTAAAGCGAGTTTTGCTTAGCCAAAGGTTGTGATGCAAGCCTCCTATCCACAAGTCTAGTAGATTATGATCTCTAGTTCACACAAGAGCTATGTCACTAAACTTACACTAGAGAACAAGCTAAACAAAACTACTAGCAAAGCTACCACTTAGAGCTACACAAGATAATCTAGTAAAAGTAAGTACAAGAGAGGATTATGATTCTTATACCGACGGTGGAGTGAAGATGTTGCCAATCACCAAGATGATATACAATCAATCAATATTGACAACAACACAATATGAAGACCAATCACCGGGAGACAAGAGACACAATACTTTTGTTCACCCGGTGTTCACTTGTGCACCGACAAGCTACGTCACCGGTTGTGTCGACCAACACTTAGATGGTTCCTCGGTGTGACCCTCAAGTCACTTGCCCCTCAAGGCACGCCCAGCAAGGCACCGCAAGACACCACTCTTAAGTGAGGTAACTCAATGACACGCGGATTCCACTAGAGTTGCTTTTGGCGTCCCACCGAGGAAAGCACAAGAACCTCTCACAATCAACCGGAGGTGGCCAAGGACAATCACCTTCTCTTGCCAACGCCTCCAACAATCTCCAAGCCGGCTAGGAGCGGTACTCTCCAAGAGTAACAAGAAATCCACCGGCTAAACCACCCACAAGTGCCACTAGATGCCCTCAAGCTATGCAATGCACTTTGGGATCACTCAATCTCACTTTTGATTTGCAATCAAGCAAGAGAGATGAGTGGGAGGAGATGCTTTTGCTCAAAGGATGCACAAGAGTGTTAGAAAAGCCAAGAGACCTCCCCAAAGGCCGGCCAACAAGTATTTATAAGCATCCCAAACAAATAGAGCCGTTGCAACTCCACTGACCGTTTTTTCGGGACGACCGGACGCGCCGGTCGAAACTGACCGGACGCGCTCAACCGCGTCCGGTCGCCCTGCGCCATCCACGTGTCCACCGAATTCAAACGCGACCGTTAGATCCTCCAATGGTCACTGCACGCTAACGGTCAAACGCGATGACCGAACGCGCCCCTCAACCGACCGGACGCGCCGGTCGCACTGTACAGCGCGCCTGCGAAGCAATGACCGGACGCGCTCCAGAGAATGACCGGACGCGACAGTGCCAGCATCCGGTCGGAGTCCAGTAAGCTCCCTTGACGACCGGACGCGTCCGATCGTGTGTGACCGGACGCTTACCGAGTCCGATCGACCTTGCGAACTGCTGTTCCTTCAGGGCGCCTGACCGGACGCGCCGGTCCCGCGAGTGACCGGACGCTCCGGTAGCAAACCCTAGCCCGCGCGTCTGTCTGCCCCGCTGCACTGACTGGACGCGTCCGGTCACACCGTGACCGCGTCCGGTGCAGCGTCCGGTCACCTCTGTGACCTCCGTTCGTCTCCGTTTCTTTTCCGGCTTCCGGCGTAGTGGAAAATAGGCATTTCATTTCCCCGAAATCGCCTGAATCCCGCGCTCGCACGCTCGGCGCGAGGGAGAGAGGAACCCAAACCCCTCTCTACCCGCAAACCACAGCGCGACCAACGCCACCTTTGCAAATGTGCCAACACCATTAAGTGTACATCTCCATGTGCTTGTGTGTTAGCTTTTTCTCAATCATTTTCAAAGGTTTTCTAGTTAGCTCACTAGGCCCTACATGCAATGCATTTCATGAATTCACCTAGTGGCACCCGTGTGTCGAATAACCGATAAGACTTCCCCTCTTAATAGTTCGGCTATCGACCCTAAACCACTCACACCCTCTATGGTGTCTTGAGTGTAAAACAAAATGGCCCTATGGTTATACCTTTGCCTTGAGCCCATTTTGTTTCTCCAAAAGATATGATCCATTTCATATCATCACATGACCGTCTCGATCCATCGACCTTGATTTCACTTGCTCTTCACCGTTGCATCGGTCCGTCGGCGCCAAGTCTTGCTCAAGCTTCACCATCGCATGGTTCTTCGCTTCGAGGCCTCGACTAGCCCTTCACCTTCACAACCGGTCCATCGAGCCAAGCCTCATCTTGGTCTTCACCATCTTGGTCATATGAGTCAATGTCATGTCTCATATTCAATGACCACCTTTATGTAAATCATCCACTTAGATACAAAGGTTACCTAGGTTTCATCAATTAGCCAAAACCAAACTAGGGACTTTCAATCTCCCCCTTTTTGGTAATTGATGACAACCCTCACAAAGATGATTTTGATAATAAAAGTTTTGAACTTGTCATACTTGTCCAATCATTTTGCTCATGAGTAAAGTTTGGACAATTATCACAAGCTCTGTTTTGGTAGCATTAGCTCCCCCTACATATGTGCATAGAGTTTGGATTGAAAGCTTTGCACATATGCATGGATAGAAGTGTTGGGAGAGTAATTCTACCAAAATGATGCTAAGGTGTAAGAAATGGACCTTTGAAGCGTGATACCAATCGGAGTTGCCTTTTACACCATCCTTAGCATCATGAAGTAACTAGACATCCAACAAAACTCAAGAACCCTGTGAGATCAACATTATATGTAAAGGTTCTTGGACCACTAGTAAAAAACCTTAGGCATGTCTAGATACCACATGTAAACTATTCCTATGCATGCTAGTAGATCATTTCATCATCTAAGTACTATACTAGCATTGCACCACACAAGCATGTATATTAAAATTAAATACATGTGCAATGAGCAAGTCATATGAAAATGCACAAGCAAATGCAACAACTTTGTTTATGAGCTTGCTCCCCCTACTTGTGTGCATCAAAAATTTTATTTACTTACCCCTTTATCATGTTGAATCATCTTTTTCTCTCCCCCTTTGTCAACAACTTACCCAAAAATGGGATCAAATTGTGGATAGAAGAGAAAAGTTTGATGGAGTAGGTTAAAATTTATCAAATTTGGTTCGACCTAGAACACTTGCCAAAGATATTTAATTCGATTTGAACCAAAGACAAGCTTCTTCACACCTCCTAATAAGGGTTATCTTGCCTATGTTGAATTAAACACTTATAGCAAATCTTCTAGATTCAACACTAGGTGTGCAAGCTCACAAACATGTCATATGCCACCAATAGATCAAATCAAACATAGAGGCAATAGTGGTAACATATATCCATCAAATTCATTTGATTTATCATGAATGCTCATGCATACCACTTATCATGTCTACATGCTCTAGCAAGTCCTTAGCATAGAATGAATGACATGTCAATCAACTTTACCTTGCAATGTCGAAGGAGAGGCATGTCAATAAGTGAGTGGGGTGCATTCAACTCATGTTTGAGAAATCAAGAATATTCAATTCATTCCTTAGCTTGCAAAACCTCTTTTCATCGAGTGGCTTAGTTAGAATATCGGCAAGTTGATCATCGGTGCTAACACTCTCAACGGCAATATCTCCCTTTTGTTGATGATCTCTAATGAAATGATGTCTTATGTCAATATGCTTTGTTCTTCCATGTTGAACCGGGTTTTGTATCATCTTGATTGCACTCTCATTATCACATAGCAATGGCACATTCTTGAAGTTGAGGCCATAATCCTTCAAAGTTGATTTCATCCATAGTAATTGTGCACAACAACTCCCCGCACTCACATATTCGGCTTCGGCGGTAGAGATTGCCACACTATTTTGTTTCTTTGAGGACCATGACACAAGTGATCTTCCAAGTAATTGACATGTGCCACTTGTGCTCTTTCTATTGATCTTGCAACCCCCATAGTCGGAGTCCGAATATCCAATCAATTCAAACTTTGACCCCTTGGGATACCACAGTCCAACATCTCTTGTTTGCTTCAAGTACCTCAATATTCTCTTTGCGGCCGTGAGATGACTCTCTCTAGGTGAGGCTTGATATCTAGCACACATGCAAACACTAAACATGACATCCGGCCTTGATGCGGTGACATAGAGTAGACTTCCAATCAAAGACCGATATTCCTTTTGATTCACCATATTGCCATCAAGATCACTATCCAAATTGCCATTTGTACCCATTGGAGTTGAAATTGGCTTTGCATCTTGCATTCCAAACTTCTTCAACATGTCCCTTATGTATTTCCCTTGACTCACAAATGTCCCATTCTTCAATTGCTTTACTTGGAGACCAAGGAGTAGCTAAGTTCACCAATCATAGACATTTCAAACTCTTTGGCCATCATAGCACCAAATTCTTCACAATAAGCTTGATCGGTTGATCCAAAGATGATGTCATCAACATATATTTGCACTATGAATAGATTATTCCTAATCTTCTTGGTGAATAGAGTAGTATCAACCTTGCCCATCTTGAATCCCTTTGAGAGAAGGAAATCCCTTAACCTCTCATACCATGCTCTAGGTGCTTGCTTTAAGCCATATAAAGCCTTCTTCAACTTGTACACATGGTTGGGTTTCTTGTCATCTTCAAATCCGGGCGGTTGCTCAACAAAGACTAACTCATTGATAATCCCATTGAGAAATGCACTTTTGACATCCATTTGATATAGTTTGATGTTGTGTGCACAAGCATAAGCCAATAGAATCCATATTGCCTCCAATCTTGCCACGGGAGCATATGTCTCATCATAGTCAAGACCTTCAACTTGAGTGTAACCTTGGGCAACTAGTCTTGCTTTGTTTCTTACTACAATGCCATCTTGATCTTGCTTGTTTTTGAACACCCACTTGGTTCCAATCACATTGTAGTCATTTGGCCTTTCTACCAACTCCCAAACATCATTTCTTGTGAAATTGTTAAGCTCTTCTTGCATAGCCATGATCCAATCAGCATCTCTCAAAGCTTCTTCTATCTTCTTTGGTTCTATGGTTGACACAAATGATGCATGCTCATAAAACATAGCCAATCTTGATCTTGTTTGCACACCACTTCTAATATCACCAACAACACTATCAATGGGGTGATCTCTTGCAACATGTTGTGGTTGGAGTACTTGCACTTGATTGCTTGAGCTTGGTTGATCACTTGATGTATCTCGATGAGGAGAACTAGCACCATGATCTTGCACTTGAGAGTCACTAACTAGCTTGAATGGTGAATTGAGCACTTGATCTTTATCATCATCTTGAATATCAATTACTTGTTTTGCTCTAATGTCTCCAATGTCCATGTTCTTCATTGCTTCCACTAATAGAGTTCCACCAATATCATCTAGATTTTCTTCTTCATCTTGTGACCCATTGGTTTCATCAAATTGCACATCATGGACTTCTTCTAGAATGCCACTTGAGTTGTTCCAAACTCTATAAGCTTTGCTTGTAGTTGAATAACCAAGTAGGAACCCCTCATCACATCTCTTGTCAAACTTCCCCAATCTAGTGCCTTTCTTCAAGATATAGCATTTGCAACCAAAAACCCTAAAATAAGAAATATTGGGCTTTCTACCATGAAGTAGCTCGTATGGGGTCTTCTCTAGCAATGGATGACAATATAGTCTATTGATGTAGTAGCAAGCGGTATTGATTGCTTCATCCCAAAATGATTGACTCACATTGTACTCATAAAGCATTGATCTAGCCATATCAAGCAATGTTCTATTCTTCCTCTCAACTAGGCCATTTGATTGTGGAGTGTATTTGGCCGAGAATTGATGTCCAATACCATAATGATCACAAAGTTCTTCAATTCTTGTATTCTTGAACTCACTTCCATTGTCACTTCTCACTTTCTTGATTCTAATCTCAAACTCATTGTGAACTCTAGTGAGAAATATCTTGAAAGTGTCAAACACTTCACTTTTGTCACTAAGAAAGAATACCCATGTGAATCTTGTGAAATCATCTACTATGACAAAGCCATACTTGTTGCCGCCTATGCTTGTGTATGTTGTTGGTCCAAATAGATCCATGTGCATCAAATCAAATGCTTTGCATGTGCTCATTGTACTCTTCTTTGGATGTGAGCTTCCAACTTGCTTCCCGGCTTGACATGCACTACAAAGCTTATTCTTCTCAAATTTAACATCTTTCAAACCATTGACAAGATTGTGAGTTGTAAGCTTCTTCAATTGTTTCATGCCAACATGACCAAGCCTTCTATGCCAAAGCCAACCCATGCTTGATTTTGAGACTAAGTAAGTTGTCAACGAAGTTTCTCTAGCATTGAAGTCAACTAGGTAGAGATTCTCATATCTAAAGCCCTTGAATGCCACATTTGAACCATCCACACTAATAACTTCCACATCATCAACCCCAAAGATGCATTTGTAGCCTAGATCACATATTTGTGCCACGGATAGAAGATTGAAATCCAAGCTTTCAACTAGCAACACATTGGAGATACTCATGTCATTTGATATTGCAATCTTGCCCAAACCAATAACCTTGCCTTTCTTATTATTGCCAAATGTGATAGAATCAACACCACTATCATTGTCATTGATTGAGTCAAACATTCTTGATGTATCGGTCATGTGTTGAGTGCACCCACTATCAATAATCCAATGCCTTCCTCCGGCTTTGTAATTGACCTACAAGCAAATCAATGAAGTTTAGGTACCTATTTTTGCTTGAGTCCTTGTAGGTTAGTAACTAAGCTCTTTGGTACCCAAATAGCCTTCTTCTTTGGGCCCACAATTGGTGTACCAACAAACTTAGCTTGCACACCCTTCACACCCTTGGTAAGCACATAGCAAGAATCAAAAGATATAGCATTAACAAGGTTCTTGCTTTGGTTCTTTTTATTGCAATTATGCTCTAGGTGCCCAACTTGCTTGCATCTATTGCAAAAAAGACCATTGCCCTTCACAAAGCTAGGCTTTGGAGTTGCAAAGGCCGACTTGCCTCTCTTGGGGGTGTAGCCCAGTCCCTCTTTGTTAAGAGAGAACCTTTGGCTACCCAAGCACTTAAGCAAGCGGGCCTCACCACCATAGTCCTTGACTAGGGCGTGAGTGAGCTCATCCACCTCTCTCTTGAGAGTCTCATTCTCAACCATTAGTGAGGCATCACAAGTGAAACCATCACTAGTAGTGGAGGTAGAGTTAGTGGTGGTGGATGAAGAGCTACAAGAAGGGTTATCATTTGACATGATGATAGGTTCATTAAAGGATTCATCAATTATATGATGATAGGGTTATCATTTGACATGTAACACCTATATCACATGATACAACAACCTCCTTCTTTGCTTGTTGCTCAAGTAGCAATGAGTGAGCTTTTTCAAGCTTGGAATGAGCCTTATCAAGATCCTCATGGTCTTCCACTAGACTCTCATGAGTGGTCTTAAGCTCACTAAGGACTTTCTCAAGTATTGCTACTTTCATTGAAAGCTTCTTACACTCTTTGTCCTTGGCAATGGCTGTCTCTAGTTTGTTGCATCAAGTCATATAGTTGTTCTTTAGTTGGTTCATCATCATCATTTTCATTATCATTATTATTATCACTATCATGAGCATATTCCATTTCACTTTCATCATCACTCTCATCATATAATACCTTAGCTTCTTTAGCCATGAAGCATGAAGAGGATGAATCAAATAGTGATGGCTTCTTGTTGATAGCAATGGAAGCAAAAGCCTTGTTGGATGATTCTTCTTCTTCTTCATTATCTTCACTTTCCCAAGTGATCACATAGGCACCATTTTTGCCTTTCTTGAATGTCATCTTGGCCTCTCTCTTCTTCTTCTCAAACTTGTCCTTTTTGTTCTTCTTCTTATCATAAGGACATTCCGCTTGAAGGTGCTCGGTGCTATAACAATTGAAGCACTTTCTTTGTTGCTCATTTCTTTTGAAGTTGTCATTTCTCTTCTTAAAGCCTCTTCTCTTGATGAACATGTGACCCATCTTCTTGACTACAAGAGCAAGTGCCTCATCATCAATTTCAAATTCCCCATCTTCATTGTTGTCTTCTTCTTCTTCAATGATGATGGCTTTGCCCTTGGAGGAGGTGGCATTAAATGCTACGGTCTTCTTTTTCTTCTCATCTTCCACCTTCTCCTTGTCATCAACATCTTGATCATATTTGTCATAGGTCAATACTTCACCAAGCAAATCATTTGGCTTCATTGCTTCAAGCCCATCTCTTTGCAACATCATGATCAACATCTTGAATCTTCTAGGTAAGCTCAATAAGAACTTGTGACAAAAATCTTGATCTTGAGTCTTGTGCCCTAAGCTCTTGAGATCATTGACTATCACTTGCAATCTATGAAATATTTCAATGATTGTTTCATCATCCTTTTTCTTGAAGTTCTCAAACTCACTCTTGAGCCCATATAGCTTGGCACTCTTCACAACCTTAGTGCCTTCATATGTCTCACTCAACCTTGTCCATACTTCACTAGCCAATTCTAAATCCTTGATGCCCTCAAATACTTTTGTGTCAATACCATTGTAAAGTGTATTGAGAGCCATTCTATTGCATGTTCTATTTGCTCTATCTTCATCGGTGAGATGATCGGGATCAATGATAGTAAAATCATTCTCGGTGACTTGCAATACTCTCTCATGAATAGAACCAAGGTACATTGTCATCTTTCTCTTCCAATGAGCAAAAGAACTAACACCATCAAAGAACGGTGGCTTGCCCCCAACATGATTGAACACAATTTGAGCCATTTTTCACACCGAAGGATGTTAAGCCTTGATTAAAAACGGTGACCACGGCTCCAATACCACTTGTAAGGTCCTAGATGGCTAGAGGGGGGGTGAATAGCCTATAAAAATTCTATAAAAACCACTAAGCAAACTTGTTAGAATAACAAACGGCGTAAAGCGAGTTTTGCTTAGCCAAAGGTTGTGATGCAAGCCTCCTATCCACAAGTCTAGTAGATTATGATCTCTAGTTCACACAAGAGCTATGTCACTAAACTTACACTAGAGAACAAGCTAAACAAAACTACTAGCAAAGCTACCACTTAGAGCTACACAAGATAATCTAGTAAAAGTAAGTGCAAGAGAGGATTATGATTCTTATACCGACGGTGGAGTGAAGATGTTGCCAATCACCAAGATGATATACAATCAATCAATATTGACAACAACACAATATGAAGACCAATCACCGGGAGACAAGAGACACAATACTTTTGTTCACCCGGTGTTCACTTGTGCACCGACAAGCTACGTCACCGGTTGTGTCGACCAACACTTAGATGGTTCCTCGGTGTGACCCTCAAGTCACTTGCCCCTCAAGGCACGCCCCGCAAGGCACCGCAAGACACCACTCTTAAGTGAGGTAACTCAATGACACGCGGATTCCACTAGAGTTGCTTTTGGCGTCCCGCCGAGGAAAGCACAAGAACCTCTCACAATCAACCGGAGGTGGCCAAGGACAATCACCTTCTCTTGCCAACGCCTCCAACAATCTCCAAGCCGGCTAGGAGCGGTACTCTCCAAGAGTAACAAGAAATCCACCGGCTAAACCACCCACAAGTGCCACTAGATGCCCTCAAGCTATGCAATGCACTTTGGGATCACTCAATCTCACTTTTGATTTGCAATCAAGCAAGAGAGATGAGTGGGAGGAGATGCTTTTGCTCAAAGGATGCACAAGAGTGTTAGAAAAGCCAAGAGACCTCCCCAAGGGCCGGCCAACAAGTATTTATAAGCATCCCAAACAAATAGAGCCGTTGCAACTCCACTGACCATTTTTTCGGGACGACCGGACGCGCCGGTCGAAACTGACTGGACGCGCTCAACCGCGTCCGGTCGCCCTGCGCCATCCACGTGTCCACCGAATTCAAATGCGACCGTTAGATCCTCCAACGGTCACTGCACGCTAACGGTCAAACGCGATGATCGGACGCGCCCCTCAACCGACCGGACGCGCCGGTCGCACTTTACAGCGCGCCTACGAAGCAATGACCGGACGTGCTCCAGAGAATGACCGGACGCGACAGTGCCAGCGTCCGGTCGGAGTCCAGTAAGCTCCCTTGACGACCGGACGCGTCCGATCGTGTGTGACCGGACGCTTACCGCGTCCGATCGACCTTACGAACTGCTGTTCCTTCAGGGCGCCTGACCGGACGCACCGGTCCCGCGAGTGACCGGACGCTCCGGTAGCAAACCCTAGCCCGCGCGTCTGCCTGCCCCACTGCACTGACCGGACGCGTCCGGTCACACCGTGACCGCGTCCGGTGCAGCGTCCGGTCACCTCTGTGACCTCCGTTCGTCTCCGTTTCTTTTCCGGCTTCCGGCGTAGTGGAAAATAGGCATTTCATTTCCCCAAAATCGCCTGAATCCCGCGCTCGCACGCTCGGCGGGAGGGAGAGAGGAACCCAAACCCCTCTCTACCCGCAAACCACAGCGCGACCAACGCCACCTTTGCAAATGTGCCAACACCATTAAGTGTACATCTCCATGTGCTTGTGTGTTAGCTTTTTCTCAATCATTTTCAAAGGTTTTCCAGTTAGCTCACTAGGCCCTACATGCAATGCATTTCATGAATTCACCTAGTGGCACCCGTGTGTCGAATAACCGATAAGACTTCCCCTCTTAATAGTTCGGCTATCGACCCTAAACCACTCACACCCTCTATGGTGTCTTGAGTGTAAAACAAAATGGCCCTATGGTTATACCTTTGCCTTGAGCCCATTTTGTTTCTCCAAAAGATATGATCCATTTCATATCATCACATGACCGTCTCGATCCATCGACCTTGATTTCACTTGCTCTTCACCGTTGCATCGGTCCGTCGGCGCCAAGTCTTGCTCAAGCTTCACCATCGCATGGTTCTTCGCTTCGAGGCCTCGACTAGCCCTTCACCTTCACAACCGGTCCATCGAGCCAAGCCTCATCTTGGTCTTCACCATCTTGGTCATATGAGTCAATGTCATGTCTCATATTTAATGACCACCTTTATCTAAATTATCCACTTAGATACAAAGGTTAGTCCTAGGTTTCATCAATTAGCCAAAACCAAACTAGGGACTTTCAAATACCCAAGTTTAGATGCTCAAACTCAGCACATAACTCATTTGACATAGGCATACTTGCACCTCGTTAGCATAGCTCTTTCTGCTAAGGGCATCTGCAACCACATTAGCCTTACCCGGATGATAGTGTACCTCCAAATCATAATCCTTAATCAACTCTAACCAGCGACGTTGTCTCAAGTTTAGATCTGATTGAGTGAAAATGTACTTCAAACTCTTATGATCAGTGTAAATATCACTTTTATGTCCAATCAAATAATGCCTCCATATTTTCAAGGCATGAACCACTGCTGCTAACTCCAAGTCATGAGTAGGATAATTTAACTCATGCTTCCTCAACTGTCGAGATGCATATGCTACTACTTTACCTTCCTGCATAAGCACAGAACCAAGACCCAAACGGGATGCATCACAATAAATAGAGAAGCTTTTATTCAAATCTGGCAAAACTAACACCGGGGCTATTGTCAACCTTTTCTTCAGCTCCTCAAAATTAACCTGACACTTATCAGACCACACAAATTTGGCATTCTTTTCCAACAGCGCTGTCATTGGCTTGGCAAGCTTAGAAAACCCTTCAATAAATCTTCTATAATACCCAGCCAATCTCAAGAAACTACGAATTTCTCCCACATCAGTTGGTGGTTTCCAATTCAACACATCTTTTACCTTGCTAGGATCCACTGATATTCCACCATTAGAGACCACATGACCCAGAAAAGCAACTTCCTTTAACCAAAACTCGCATTTGCTACGCTTAGCATAGAGCTTATGCTCTCTGAGCTTCTGTAGGACCAACCTCAAATGTTCCACATGTTCTTCCTTAGTCTTAGAGTATACCAGGATATCATCGATGAACACTACTACAAACTTATCAAGATACTCCATAAATACCTTATTCATCAAGTACATAAAGTATGCAGGAGCATTAGTCAAACCAAAGGACATTATTGTATACTCATACAAACCATATCGGGTGGTGAATGCTGTCTTTGGTATATCGGTAGCACGAATCTTCAACTGATGATAGTCAGAGCGAAGATCAATCTTAGAAAACACACAAGCACCTCTCAACTGATCAAACAAGTCATCAATCCTTGGCAGCGGATACTTATTCTTGATAGTGACCTCGTTGAGTGACCGATAATCAACACACATCCGTTGAGAACCATCCTTCTTATCAACAAAGATCACAGGAGCTCCCCATGGTGATGAGCTAGGACGAATAAAACCTTTCTCTTGCAATTCTTTTATTTGTTTCTTAAGTTCTTCTAATTCGTTAACCCTCATTCTATATGGACGCTTAGCTATAGGTGCAGTTCCAGGCAATAATTCAATAATAAACTCAATGTCGCGGTCGGGTGGCATACCTGGCAAGTCGTCGGGGAACACATCCGGGAATTCATCCACAACTGGATCCTCTTGATTAGCATTATCATCAAGTCGATTTAATGTAGCTGTCTGCGGCTTCTGCACTACAATCTCCACACTAATGCGATCTCCCTTCGGTGTTGTCAGGGCTACTGCCTTTTCCTTACACTGAATCACTGCCTGATTTTGCTTCATCCAGTCTAATCCCAGAATAAGATCAATCCCAGCTGTTCTCAACACTATAGGACTCACTTTGAACTCTACCCCCCTTAAATTTAAACTAATAGGGAGGCATCGATAGGAAGCTTGCATACTACCCCCGGGCGAATTGACTAGTATAGGGTTTTTCATGGCACACAAAGGAATGCTATTTGTCTTAACAAATATTTGAGATATGAATGAATGCGAAGCTCCAGAATCAAAAAGAACAGTGGCAGGGATGGAGTGAACATCGAACGTACCGAGCATAACTTTAGGTTCCGACATTGCAGTTTCCTCCGACAAGTGAGTCACCTTCCCGTAGTATGGTGGCTTCTGATTACTGTTCTGCTTCTGAGGAGTTTGCTGGTTGGCCTTCTCAGGACAGTTATAAGACAAGTGACCCTCCTTTCCACAACGGAAGCACTTGGTTGGAGTATTAGGAGCACTAGTCTTCATTGGGGTGTTGTTAGGGGTACTATGTCACTGATTCTGGTTCCCATTCTGCTGTTGAGAGCGTTGATTGCCATTCTGCGACTGATAAGGAGGACGTTGCAGAAACTGATTACGTGGAGGAAGTTGACCACGATTCCATTGGTTGGGCGGATACCTCTGCTGAAAACCTTGTTGATAACCAGTACGTTGACGAGTGTTGTTTCCAGATATCTGTCCCTGAAGTCTCTTTCTTTTAGCATCCATCTCCTTGCGCTTATTATCCACCACAATAGCGCGATTCACTAAAGTTTGATAATCTGGGTAAGCATTAGACATTAGCTGCAGTTGAAGACCATCATGTAGACCCTTCAAGAAAAGTCGCTGCTTATCAGCATCATTAGCCACCTCATTTGGCGCATAACGTGACAACTGAGCAAACTTGTCTCTATACTCTGCCACAGGCATAGATCCCTGTGTCAAATTGCGGAATTCTTCTGCCTTCAATGCTATCACCCCCTCTGGTATGTGGTAGGACCTAAAACTCTCTGTAAACTCCTGCCAAGTAATGGCGGGGGCATTGGCAGGACGGCCATACTGATATGAATCCCACCAGTCTTGAGCTGCTCCTTGAAGTTGTCCCGAAGCAAACAACACCTTCTGCTGATCATTACACTGAGCAATGTTGAGCTGCTTCTCTACTGCACGAAGCCAATCATCAGCTTCCAATGGATCTGAGGCATGTGTAAACACCGGGGGATGACCCTTCAAAAATTCCCCACGCTTATCCCGCGCAGGCGCTCCTCCAACTGGCTGATTTTGCTGATTGTTCACCAGAGCTTCCATTAGCTGTGTCTGTATGGCCAAAAGCTCATGAATAGTAGGTGTTGGTCCAACTCCACGACCACGGCCTCTACCTCGTCCTCGTCCAGACATATGTTATCCAATATAGTATCAAATCTTAGAGATTACCACATAATAGACAATTCTAGAGATAGAGATTAGAATCTGAAAATTTTCTGGACACATCTCAATTTCAGCTGTTCGGTAAAACGGACCTATCTCGAGTTACAGATATCCAGTAGAGGTGTTCTTTACATGGTTGGAAAGCTTATGAAATTATCTACAACTTTTATTTAACTCATACCCCCAGATTCTGTCACGAAGTTACCCAAAAACAGAACACAACAGAAACTGTTTCTGACTTCCAGACTGCACAGTAACTTCATCTTGTAACGATTATAACTCATGATCCAGAATAGATAAAAAGTTGATTCCAGAGGCATTGGAAAGGTACATGGGTCTAGATTCTCTCATAAAAATTTCAGAATTTTTTGCTGATCAGTTAATTTTAAGCATAAAAGGAAAGACAGACCGCTCCAGAAAAGACAGAACAGAGAGAAAAGTTAACCCAACTAAATTATTTATTTATCACACTAAAACTTAGTATTATATAATTTGGAACTTTTGTAGACAAGCCCACAAAGATCCAACACTCATTACATGGAAAAACCAACTCACACATAAGCACAATAATAACTCAACTAACCACACAAAGTTCACACGACACCACAAACTCAACTTAACTTGACACTACTCGTACTATCGTATTATTACATAAATGGTATTCCAACTCCTAAGGACGGGCTTGATGTTCATGATAATCATAGATCGGTTCCATGCCTTGGTCAATCCTTAAACCATCTATCACTTCTTGATACCTCTTGACGTCTTTTTCCAAAGCTTTAACCAGGGCTACCAACCGACGATTTGTCACCATCATGTCGTGACCAAAATCCACCATGACCCGAGGAACTAAATCCAAATTCCTAGGGTTCGTCATTACCCATCCATACTCTGGGTCTCCACGGGGAAAATAGCGATATTGATCATCTTGCATAATCTCATAGCGAAGGTGACGAAGTCCCAAGCATGCTTCAAAGGCTGCATCTTCTATGCCATCTTCTATAGTGGCACGACGTCCACTATGGGAAAACACTGGTCCAGCAAAAAGGTGCCCAACTCATTGTTCTTAACGAAGATACGCACACTGCACTTCCAATAAGTAGCTTCCAAAGGGTGCTTATGCTCCCAGCAGACATACTCAATTGCAGGATCCCAATCTGTGAAGTAGGCATTAAGTATGTCACCCAGTCGGTGGTGTGACGGAGTGTCATGGCTTGATTTGTGATGGATCCTTGTAATCCAGCCCATAGGAAGGGACGGCACACCAATTTCAGCAGAACCACCTTGTGGAGGCGAAGGGGGCTGTCCTCCATTATTAGCAAGCTCAACATCTTCATCGTCACTCAAATAGATAACCTCCTCCTTAGGTTCAATTTCCTCTTGAGGCAAAACTGGTTCTGGCGCCTGTTCTGTTGTTGATGGCGGGGTTGGTGTAGTGTCTTCTAGTTCCTCCTGAAGCTCTTCGGGTTCCTCATGAAGCTCTTCAGGTTCCTCCTGAAGCTCTTCTGGTTCCTCCAAGGAACGGGGTGGATAATAACCTCCAGTGGTGATACAGGCAGTCTTGCGGGCACGAGGCATCTACAGATTTTAGTCCAAGGGTAAGTTGAAATTAGAGGCAATATTTTCATAATAGAACGAGGCGAAAGAAGCATAATAATTTAGCAATTATCAAGAGTAAAGTGGTAAGCATGAAACAAGTGAAGAAAAGAGAACTAAAACGACCATTGCTAACTAGGCTTGCGTCCTACAGTCAACATAGCTCTGATACCAATCTGTCACACCCATTTTTAAGGAACAAATGGAATGCATAGTCTTATGTGCGCCCAGAGATCAATCACACATAAGATGACAAATATAAATAGTATCATCACAAATGTTTATTACATAACGAATAATATCACAGAGTCTTCACGTAATAATGCAGAAACATAGTATAAATATAGTGGTAGCTAGCTCCATAGCACAGGCACGTCAACTGGTTGACCACAAGTCTAGTAATCTTCAGGAAAGTAGTAGTAGTAGTAGTCACTATTTGCACTTTCGGGATTCCATCCTGTGGTGGGGAATGCAAGGGTGAGCACAAAAGTACTCAACAAGTGTAACATGGGGTTCATGTAGCTCAAGTAGGATAGACACTGGTTCACTGCATGTAGCTTTTAGTTGATCATGTTTTAAGCAATTGAGTAGCATCAAATAGGTAATATTCCCATAATAAACACATGATCATGTAAAGAGAATAATGAATAGCACGAACAAGTAAATTAATAGTGATCTCTATTCCGTAAGGGTCCAAGGCCGCTCGTGTCCGTGAGCACGGCTGATATACCAGTTTTACACTCTGCAGAGGTTGTACACTTTCACTGTGAGTCGTGATCCCCAAAAGCCCGAGGTCATGACTCCCCATTGGACAATCAAGTTTCACTATGAAGTCTTTCCAAGGTTCGTCTAACAAGTTAGGGCCGCTAGGTTTCTGTGGCCTGCAAATGTAGAGCCCCCCTTCCATATGGCACAATGACACGCAGCCTATACTCATAGGGACAGGAGCCGCACTACACCCAACCCAGAACACAACCCCTTTTGTGCCATAAAGGTAACCACTAACAAGCTAGAAAAGGTCCTCTTATATGACTAAAGCCAGAGCCATGTAGCCCTCACAGCTGTACTGTAAGTCCCGGATGTTCGCTTACAGATAAGTCCTTACGGAGAGGAATCTAGAGAAAACTCTAGCCCTCTTGTTCCCTGTTGCTAAAAAGCATCTTTTAGAGTTGTTGCATATGTCATTAGTCAAATTACAAGATCATTGTTTATGTGAGCACTAGCCACTACCCAATGCCAATAACCATAGGATTCAAGGAACAAGATCAATACTAAGGCATCCTTAACAAGGAGACACATGCAGCATGAATTAAGTGAATTAAAGTGAGTAGGTAACAAGGATAATCCCATGCTATACTTGCCTTGATCTAGCTGATCCTGTTGATCCGACTCGTAAAAGTTCTCTTGATCACCAACGAACTGATCACCGTCTATTCTCGATTAGCACATCAACAACAATCATCCAAGGGCAATCATGCAAAGCAAACAAAGCTACAATTAGAACAGTACACTAACAGCAGTAAAATAAGATGAAAAGTTTTTAAAACAAATCTACATCGCTCTAGGATCACACAGACGCGAAGTTCACGCAACTCGGAGCTAAAACGGAAAAGTTATGATTTAAACAAGATTTACTTTATTAAAGTAATAGATTAAATCTAACCTCGAATTTTAAAAGTGTAAAATCTACTATACAGTAGTACTAATAGGTAGAGTATGAAATTATGAACCTAACGCAACTTGAACGGATCAAATCGGAGTTAAAACGGAGATTTTATGACCTAAATAGATCTAGTGGCAATTCTGTAAATAGCTGAAAGCGTATTTTCATTTAAACCGACGAAATTTACGTTTTCAAAACAACAAAACGTAATTCAGCATATACGCCTTGGACTGCGGGTTTAAAAACGAAGAAACAGAGGGGCTCTTATGCAAAATAGCCAGGCGAAGGGGTATCCTAAGATCTGAGCCGTTGGATTAGATTTAAACGGCCGAGATTTGACTGGGGGAGAGAGGAAGGGGATTCCGGCCGGCTACAGTGACCGGCGCGGTGGAGGCCATGGCCGGCGGCGAAATCACTCGCCGGCGCACACGGTTAGGGCCCTAGAGGCCATGTTCCGGCTCGAAAATAACACGGGAGAAAAGAGGAGCTCAAACCGAACTCACCGGAGGAGAAAAACGGGGTCGGAGATGAAGGTTTGACGACGGGCGGCTCCAATGGCGGCGGCGGACCTTCTCCAAGCTCGAGCGACGCCTATGCTGTTAACTCGCGGTCGGTGGCTCCGGATTAGGGCTAGGGAGGGGCGGTGCGGACGCAGCGACTATTTATGAGAGGCTAGGCGTGATCTCCAAGCAAGACACGGTCGGTTCGGCGTCGGACTCTTCCCAACGGTGACCGGCTCGGTCACGAGCAAGGGAGGAAGACGGCACCGACAAGCGGGCCCAAGCTGTCAGCCAAAGAAAAGAGAAAGAGGGGCGCGGCAGCGATTCGGCTTGATGGGCCTCGACGAGCTGGGCTCGGCCCACTACGCGGAGCTGGGTTCGGGTGAGGAAACCGACGGTCCAGCAAGGGAAGGGAGGAGAGGCTGAGCCTTTGGGCCGAATCCGAGGAAAGGTAAATTCTTATCTTTTTTTCTAATATTTCAAATGCATTTTCAAATGATTTTTGAAATAATTTTCTTCTAAAAATAAAAACCAATCACCAAATAAAATATGCATCGGCATGTATGCACAAACACATATTGTAACCCTATATTTGATTTTATTTTAAACAAAATATCATTTGACTAGGTTAAAATGCTCACAAAATTGCGTAAGTAATTCAAATTCCCTATTTAAAAATATTCAAAAATTTAGAGTGTTACATAGGTTTTGCTGGTAAAGAAGATTATATAAGAATATGTAATTTTCCTTTATCCATTACTGGTATTGCCTTTGTATGGTTTACATCTTTGCCACGGTGCACTGTTGGTTCATGGTCTCAATTAGAGGAGCAATTCTATGAATATTTTGGAAAGACTAATGAGGAAAGGCCGATCACAATTGAGTCATCGGCTAAATGAGGATTGCTAGTGGACATGAAAGAAAGATTTGATTCGGATGTAAGCAAAGGTTCGGCTACAAAAGCTGAACAACACAATATCCTTTCCGAATCAATCACATCTTAGAAAACAAGTCTTGTTACAGAAAAGCATGGAAAACAACAGAAATCAACTAGACTTGATTTTTCAGGAGCTAAAGGGGTTGTATACTTATCTAGTGATTACCACATCATTGATGGAGATCAAGCCCCTACAAGCAACAAAGGAGGGTCGTCTGCCTGCTCAGAATCGGCTGAGCCAACTTTAAAGTCGGCTAAGCCAACTCCTGCCTGCTCTAAGCTGCTAGGCCGACTTCCCAGTCGGCCACGCCGACTACCTTTGCCACCAGCTCCAAGTCAGCTAGGCCGATTTCCCAGTCAGCTAGGCCGACTGCTTCCGCCACCTGCCCTGAGTCAGCTAGGCTGACTTCCCAGTCGGCCAAGCCGACTGCCCCTGCTAGTGCCCAAGTTGGCCTAGCCGATTTCCAGTCGGCTAAGCTTTCCAAGTTCCAATAGTTGCTAATGTGTCTTCGGGTGATTTGACCCCTCTTGTTGATTGGTTTCTGGAGAAGAAGAGCAACATCATGCAAATCAAGGATGTGTACTTCTCCAACATGATCAACAAGATAGAAAATACAAATATTTTGCTCAAATTCCAATCCGGTCATACTATTTCAATTTCAACATCTATTAAAGATATCATCACTAATAGTTGTAATAGACTGATTAAGAATAACAATTTATTTATTGATAAAACAAATTCAGATTTTATCGGCCAACATATTGTGTCATATGGCAAGGCCGATAGTGCTAGTTTGTCAAAGCTAAGGCCTTCAAAGAGCAATTGCAAAGCTGTGGCCGAATAGATTGATAATAAATCTGATCCTTTCGTTTGCCTAGCGTTGAAGCTGACTCCACAAAAGAATCGGCTTAATAAATTAAAATATAGCTTTGACTTCACTTTTTGTGATCATGTCTTTGATATCTTGCTTAAAAATAATTTTATTAGAATCATTGATCACAATGTTTTGCCGTCAATTCAAAACTTAGAAGAGCTTACATATTGCAAGTGGCATAATTCGTTTGATCATAATACTTGTGATTGCAATATGTTTCATCGTGTAATCCAATCGGCCATTGATAAAGGCCGATTGAAATTTTCTAAAGCTCAACAGATAGACCAATTGGATTCAATTGGTCTTGATGGCAAACAGGTTTTGAATCGGCTTGCATTAGCCGATTCACTCAAAGCTCAAGGCTCAAATGCCCAAGAGAGAGATGGAGCCCTCAAGTGAAGACAAGGTTGTTGTTCATAAACTACAAATTAAAGATACTCAAGAGAACAACAATGTTATCACAATTTTAGATGACACTGGGGGGCAGGTGAAATCTCTCCAATTAGAACAAAAGCCAATTGATCTCGTTGAGCAAGGGGAATCGGCTAAGGATCCTCCTATGAAGCATGTCTATCCAGATGGGGAGAAGAAGGAGGATGCTCATAATGCTGATGGAGGTAAAGACCATGACAAGCTAAAAAGTAAAAGGCCAAAGCTTAGCTTCGAGGAACTTCTAGCTAAATATGAGAAGATAGCAGAAGCAAATGTCAACAATCGGCCAAAGAAAGTCCCATCATCAAAATTGCCTCCAACGCGTAAGTCTCAAGAGTGGAATTGGCAAGGAGATAGATCTCACGCAGCAGCAACATATTCTCCTTTTGAGCAACCAATTCCCATGTCAAATGGATCACAGTCCGTATATTTTTATCCTTATTTATCTTGGGGCTGGTTTGATCAAGAGGCACATATTTCACCATATTTCAGGCCACAACATGTAGAATATGCAGCTCCCAGACATTCAGATGAATCATCTTATAAAGATCGATTTGATCAAAATTGGTCCAGAGCTCAAGCAAACAAGAAAGTGGTAAAACAAGTTTGCCATGTGAATTATGATGGCCAGAAAGATAAAAGTTCAGATCTAAATTCAACTATTGAAAAGCCGATTACGTTGTTGAAAAATCCGGCTAATGATGGTAAAGAAGTAGAGAAATCGTCTATCGATGTTGTAGGTGCCAAATTTGAACAAAAGAAGATGAATGTGCCTAAAATCAAGAAAGAATTGCCGCTGTCCAAAATAGAAGCGAAACCGACATGCTCAATCGGTTTACCAAAGTGGCAAGAAAAGAAGTTACAAAAGCTTAGTGCAGAGAAGCTAAAAGAAAAGGGTTGGCGTGGGTTCCTAAACGAAAAATTCAAGCTCAGAAAGATGATGCTCAAGCAAGTGTTGCAACAAAGGCAAAGGAGAGAAGAAGGTTCAAAAAATAATTGCCAAGTTAGAGGTTTGCACCAAATCATCAAAATCATTGGTCATGGCATCATCCATATTCTCTGTCTATGCCTATACGAAATTCATCCCCTGGTATGCATGGTTATCCCTCAACTCCTTATTTTGATCTTTGGTATGGATCTGTATGTTTCGGAGGGTTGCTAAATTATTTTGCTTATCAATGATTAAGAGCTGAAATATTTATTTCGGTTATGCATGCTCTTGTGGATGAATTCATATGGCCGATATTTTGATATTGCCCTTAGTGTAAAAATATAGCCGATGAGTGCTTGTGACCATCGTGCTATTAGAAAGCCCCCATGAAATTTACTTTGATGGCTTTCAGGTCTGGGGGCATGACATATGCATTTTGGATTTACTTCATGGATGCGATAATATGATTAATCGGCTTGCAAATAAGGCGAACGTGTTGGCATAATCATTATTTCTCACAATAGTGTTGTTTGAGACATCAAGCCGATTAAAATTACATTTGCACCAAAATTCAAGCCGAATGTGAAGTTTTCTTATTTGGCTTGGTTTATATTGCAATCCATGAAGTATGACATGTTTAAGCCTATGGTGATTCTTTACTAGTGGTGCAGCAAGTTACTGGTGAATTTCAATGCTTAGAAGAGTCACTAAAAGTTTGTCTTGATGCTTGCCTTGATATCATTGGTTCTTTTGCCAAATTTTAAATTTGGCATATTTCAAGGCATGAAAATCAAAAGGTCAACATGTTAGCGCAACAAGCATATGGCTATAACATCGGTGGACGTAATTTTCATGTTCAAGAACAGTCAATGCATAAAAGTTTAGAATTTTTTGGTGCAGGTGCAGACTAGTCGGCCAAGCCGACTGACCAAGTTGGCTTAGCCGACTCCCTCCTTGCTACAGCCAAGTCGACTGAGCCGGCTGCTATAGCCGGTCAGGCCAATTCCCCCCAATCAGCTAAGCCGACTGTCCCTGTCGGCTCAACTGACTCCCCTGTGACTAGCACGGTCAATGAGTATGACGAGCTCTCAAATCAGCCTAGCAAAACTTCCAGTGATATTGGGGCCAATTTGTATGATTGGAGGACTCCTTTATTGATATATCTACGTGATCCAAGTGCTAAAGTTGATAAAAGTGTTCAGCGAACTGCTTTTCAAGTATGTGTTCACAATGATGAGCTTTATCGAAAGACCGCCGAAGACTTGGTGCTGAAGTGCTTGGGATCTGATCAAGCAAGAGTGGCTATGGGAGAAGTCCATGAAGGTATTTGTGGTATGCATCAATCGGCCCCGAAGATGAAGTAGTTATTGTGTAGAGCCGGTTTCTATTGGATTACTATGATGATCGATTGCTTTCGCTACTACAAAGGATGTGAAGAGTGCCAAAGGTTTGGAAATATTCAGCTAGTGCCTGCTGCTATGCTTCATCCTATAATCAAACCATGGCCTTTTCGTGGTTGGGGGCTAGACTCCATTGGCTAAATACATCCCCCATCTTCTAAGGGACATCGCTTTGTATTGGTTGCTACAGATTATTTCACTAAGTGGACCGAAGCTATTCCTTTGAAGAATATGACACATAACGAGGTTATTGAGTTCATCACTAAGCGTATCATTCATAGATTCGGCATACCCCAAACATTAACTACAGATCAAGGGACATCATTTATGTCCAAGAAAGTGAGGGACTTCGCCGAATTATATAAGATCAAGTTGCTCGAATCATCTCCATATTATGCTCAAGCTAATGGCCAAGCTGAGTCTAGTAATAAGACTTTGATCAAGCTTATCAAGAAGAAAATTGAGGAGAATCCAAGAAGGTGGCATGAAGTATTGTCTGAAGCTCTATGGGCACATCGTAGTTCAAGACATGGTGCTACAAAAGTTACTCCTTTTGAGCTATTATATTGGTCAAGAGACTGTGTTGCCCGTCGAAGTGAATTTGGATGCATACATGCTTGCTAAACAAAAATGATATATCAGCTGTTGTGTATCATAATCTAATAATGGATAATATTGATGAGGTGACTGATGTGAGATTAAAGGCTCTCAAGGAAATAGAGAAATACAAAGCTTGAGTTGCTAGGGCATACAACAAAAAAGTCAAGAGCAAATCATTTCAAGTAGGACAATTAGTGTAGAAAACCATACTACCTATTGGATCGAAGAGCAATCAGTTTGGCAAATGGTCACCTAACTGGGAGGGTCCTTACAAAGTGATCAAAGTCATATACGGTAATTCCTATTTGCTAGAGATATTGCAAGGTGAACGTTTCAAAGTAGCATTCAACGGGAGATACTTGAAAAAGTATTTTCTAAGTGTTTGGCAAGAAGCCTAAGTGCTCTCCAAGCAATGACCGATACATGTATCGCCCTTAGAACAAAGATGGCCGATGTATACATCGCCCTTAGTCACCATGCAGCCGATGAGATGGGTATCATTGCTATTTGGTTTAATTATGTTTGTTTGATCAAGTGTTTTCAGGTTCATGCATCATAAACCTAAAAATAGGGGGGCATATGTTGACAACCAAAAATGTCCATTTTGTGAAGTTGTCAAAATGTGTAACGGACTTCATCATTGCGTTCCTCTCATCGAGATGGTCAAAAAAACATATATGGAACGTCCAATTTGGGGTCCGGATAAGAGAATTATACCTCCAAGAAAATGTATGAACTACCAGTACTACCGGTCCGAGATCACCGGTACTACTGGTCCGAGAAGGTTTGGCGCAGATATGAACTACCGGTACTACCAATGGATGGTGGTAGGTGGCGCAGTTTGGCGTGAAAATGAACTACCGGTACTACCAGTCCTTGACCGATACTACCGGTAGGGACCGGTACTACCGGTGGAGCCTGACCGGAAGTACCGGTAGGTGTTTATTCTGAATCTGACTTTCAGATCTCGAATCGATTTGTTTCTAGATCGATTTTTGGATGTGGAAAACTTAGAAAATAAGCCTTGAAGAGGTTTCCTACCGGGATAAGACCACCCCCTTTATATATATGAGAGGATCATGGCCGATTGAGTTCCCATCTATCCAATCGTCGTACAAACAAATCAATCTATTCCTTTTACCCTTTTTCTCTTCTCCTTCAACCTCCATATTGTTCATCCCTTGATTCACGATCAAGGATGACGTCCTAGGCTTGCCGGCCAACCTAGGGCAACCCGGTGATGTCCTTACCCTAACGGGGTCCCTCCCGGGCGAGAGTTTCGACGGTTTCTTTGCTAGTTTGCTTGAAAACTAGCCGATTCTTCGTCACGTAAGCGCGATTGGTTATCCTTTGGTGGTTTTCTTGTAAACCTCTCCGTGCTTCACCACAAAAGAGTGATATCTTGCTGCGTTCTCCGGTCCGTAGCGGCCCGGGCGTCCAATGCCCTTTTCTGGTGTGTGATTCGGACCACATCCGACGTCAACACTGTGAACATCTTATTCCTGTAGAAAAAGACGATGAGATAGCAGTCGGGTGAAGAACCTTAATATAATTCATTAATTGGACCAAGATCCAACTATCCAAGAGCTATCCAGTCTACAGTCACCCTGAAAACAAAATACAGCTTGCTTAGGAACGTCCCCCTAAAAACAGTGTGCCTAAACTTCTATATAGTGCAGTGCGCCACACAAACTAAATTTAGGAACCTATCAATAGCCTTAAAGAAAATTATACCACAAGCCTTGATTGCTGGTTCAACTTCTCTTAGCCTATGCTTGTCCAGATATTTCAATCACGTTATGCAACATCAAGTCTGTCACTGAGTGTTCTCATCTTGGCTTAAGTAACACCTGCAAGGTGCAAAAGTCTGTCACTGAGAATACTACCCCAAGTGTTGAAATTGCATACAGTGGGAAATAAAGAACTACATATGAATAAAGTACTTTTGCTTTGGGTGATGAACCCATCAAGATAGTTTCCAAGCTCAAGTGCACCAACACTATGTCTTGATATTAGTGCTAGAGCACCTGTGATCAAACAATCAATATAACAGCGTAATAGTAATAAGTTTCGTAGGAACTGAAGTTATACATGGTTGCTGTTAAATTATATATGGCACATCACCTAGCACGCTCTTAACACCAAATATTCAGTGAAATAACTGAAGATTTGTATAGTAGCACCATAGTCGCTTTGCTAATGAAGTGTTTAAATGAGAGAAGATTTTGAGGATTTTAGCTCAGAAACCTATCCAAACACCTCCTCATGTAGAAAAACCGATTATATATTATATATGTGTACGAAAATACAAAAGCTTGTGATGACTATTGCAGTGATAATTAGAATGAAAAAACTATAGCAAGGGTAGGGCAGAAAGAGCTCTCTTCAACTACCATTCTTATTAAAACTGTAGCAAAATTATGGAATTAATTTATGCATGGATTATGGGCAAGATACGATAGCACCAAATGTTCAAATCTCATACCTGTGATTGGAGCTGAGACAGGTACAAATCATATAATCAAAACTATTCTTGGCCTTTCGAGTTCATTATGGTGATTGATCTTTTTCCTCAATTTCTTCTGAAATTTTCTGGACAAACAATTTATGCCATCATGAACACTACAGTAACTAATGACTTGCAGAATTAACTACTGGTTCATATATTCTTGCATCACCATCCTCTCAACCAGCTTCAGCATGCTCTTCCTCCCCCTCTATGCTAGTGATCACTGTAGCACATGATTCGTTCCATAAGGATCTGGACTCTTTTGGGGATTCAATTGAACAGAGAGGTTGAGCATAATCATATATATTGTGTGCCACTATGCATGGTACAGGTTATAGAAAGCTTACCACCAATGTCACTGGTCGGAATGTTGCTGGCCATAACACTGGCAAGCGTGCTCACACTGGCGATCCAGAGTTCCAACCCATCGGCATGCACCGAAGGCGAGCCCTGAGTTCACCAGCAGTTTGTAGATATTGTGCACTGACCTGCCGTCCACCTCGACATGTTCCACCCAGGATATATATATATATATATATATATATATATATATATATATATATATATATATATATATATATATATATATACACGTGCTATTCTACACCCTAGGTGTAGAATACTATTCTACACCGAGCTGTTATACTGAACAAAATTCAGTACTGTTCAGTAGTCGCGTTTCAGTATTATTCAGTATTTCGTGGTCCTATGCGTAGTACTGACTAATATTGAACACGGTTCAGTAGTACTCAGTATTTTTTTAGGTCAGTTTTGGCTTGTGGTGTAGAATAATATTCTACACCTAGGGTGTAGAATAGCGGTGTATATATATATATATATATATATATATATATATATATATATATATATATATATATATATATATATATATATATATATATATATATATATATATATATATATATATATATATATATATATATATTACCCTACAGCTGGCTACAAAATAACTTATTCTGTAGCCACTTTGAGTTATGATAATTGCTATGCTAATTTATGAGATTATAGTAACTCCTTACTATGTGATTTACTATAACATTATGGTAAATATCCCCATGTGTTATAGTAATTCAACTATCGTAAATATATACTGACATTATCGTAAATTAGTATATAAAATTATCGTAAATAGAAGTGGCTACAAAATAAATTATTTTGTAGCTAGCTATAGAGTATATATATATATATATATATATATATATATATATATATATATATATATATATATATATATATATATATATATATATATATATATATATATAATTATTACCCTACAGCTAGCTACAAAATAACTTATTCTATAGCCACTTTGAGTTACGATAATTGTTATGCTAATTTACGAGATTACAGTAACTCCTTACTATGTGATTTACTATAATATTATGGTAAATATCCCCATGTGCTATAGTAATTCAACTATCGTAAATATATACTGACATTGTCGTAAATTAGTATATAAAATTATCGTAAATAGAGGTGGCTACAAAATAACTTATTTTGTAGCTAGCTATAGAGTACACATAAGTTTGATAATATATATATATATATACAGTAAAATGTACCAATAAGTTTTTTAGATAATACAATATACACATCTGATGATTAGTCTCTGAACCATCAGCTACCGAGAATGTGGGAAAACTGAAAATTTCATCATGGCCCTTGTTTAGATTCCCAAATTCACCTCCAAAATCCACTATGCAAAAAGAAGATTCTCCATCACATCAAAATACCGGCATATATATGAAGTATTAAATGTAGATGAAATCAAAAACTAATTGCACAGTTTTGTTGTACTTTACGAGACGAACATTTTGAGCCTAATTAATCAATATTTGGACAATTATTAGCAAATAAAAACAAAAGTGCTACAGTGCCACAGGCTGCACTGTGCAGATTCGGCAGCTACCGAATCAGGTAACTGAACAAGGCCATGTACAGACTACAGACCTTTGAGTAGCCATTAGGCATTTCTTAGATAAGACATCCTGACAGGCGGCGCAGGCACTTGAGGACCGAGGCTGTGTTTAGATCCAAATTTTAGAGTGTCAAAATACACTGTAGTATTTCGTTTGTATTTGGTAATAATTGTCTAACCATTGACTAGTTAGGCTCAAAACGTTCGTCTCGCAAAGTACAACCAAACTGTGCAATTAGTTTTTGATTTTATCCACATTTAGTACTCCATATATGTATCACAAGTTTGATGTGACGGGGAATCTTTTTTTGCATAGTGTATTTTTCAATGCATCTAAACACTGCCTGAGATGGGGCGCAGGCTGTCCAGACATCGACGACGGCCCATGTTCCATCAGCGTTCTGCTCACAGTACTTCCTAACTTCGGGTTGTTTAGTTGGTGAAAAAGTTTAGGTTCGGTTACTGTAGCACTTTTTGTTTAATTTGACAAAATTTATCCAATTATGGACTAACTAGGCTCAAAAGATTCGTTTCGACATTTACAGACAAACTGTGCAATTAGTTATTTTTTTACCTACATTTAATGTTTCATGCATACGTCCAAAGATTCGATGTGACGGGTACTACGTAAACTTTTTTGGGTTAGGGAGGAACTAAACAGGCTCTTCTTTCCCTGGTCAGCACCAGTGGCGAAGGCACCTGAAACTCAACTGACATCTGCAAAATGCACACAGAGCCCAAATAAAAAAAGTGCTACAGTACTTATCACATCGAATCTTACGGCATATGCATGTAGTACAAAATATAGGTGAAAGAAAAAACTAATTACATAGTTTGATTGTAAATCACGAGACAAATCTTTTGAGCCTAATTAGTCCATGATTGGACACAAATTACTAAATAAAACGAAAAATGCTACAGTAGCCGAACCCAAAATTTTTCACCAACTAAACGTGCATTCCAAATTTTTTCAGAACACGCACCACTTGCAATGCACCATTGTAGTTTCCAGCGACGCCAGTGGATAGCACCTCCAGTGTCACGGCTCTCGACACGATGCTCGAGAACACCGTCGCATAGTGATTCTGCGCATAGAGAAATTGAATTAAAATTCAGAAGTCCAAAGCTAGCAATCAGATCAAATATCCTAGTGTTTTAAGAACTATATGCAAGAAAAACATTGTACTTTGGACATCGATCACACGTACATACCACGTCCATGAGGATAATATGTTTATAATTTTCTTTCAGGCTATTCAATTAACTTGAATTGATGCATACAATGCAAGCAAAGATAGGAAGCAGTACCTGAACTTGCAATGCCTGATGAGCCGAATATCACAATGCAGAGTTAGTTTTGAATAATTCTAACCATCTATATTTTTGGCAATGCAGACCAGAACAAATTGTCTCCCAAAATAAATATTCAGAGAACTTCAGAGAACCTCCCAAAATACATTGTGGCCAAGATTTTTGAAAGTCAATGTGAGTTTGATCAGAAAAACAAGAATACTTTGCATGGACATAACCTTTTTTCACGTCGCAAGCACCGGCTCCTGATTTCACGAGATGCACGAACCAAGCGCGTCCTGTAAATCATTTTTGTTCATCTCAGTTTCAGTAGTGCGTCCTGTTCGATTCACACCTTCTGTCATCTTTTCTTCTCCTTGGGCTAACATAAGATATTCCAAAAGTTGCTATCTCGTTACGAAATTGGAAGTCCCAGAAAGAATCCCCGATGCCCCAAGACACCAACATTCTAAATTTCTAATCCAAACCAAAATGCATCTAAATTTCTAATCCAAACCAAAACACAGTCAGATCGGAATCCGAGCGCATTGGTACCTGGATCGTCCCTCCACGACCTGGATGAGGAGTGGGTGCGCGACTGTGCCTCCCATGCGAGTCATGCCCATCGTGGGAGGAGTGGCGCGGTCGTCGATTGAAGAGGAGCAAGTGGACCCTTTGGCGTGGCGGCGTCCGGCGAAGACGACGCATGGCGACGGGTGCGGCTCCTCGCGACGGGTGTTGCTCAGCCGTGTTGGAGCAAGGGCAGGGCGAGGAAGTCCGCGCGATGCCTGAGCGATGGCTCAGGGAGGCCCCGAGGTTTCCTTTTGCATGGCGAGGAGCGAGGTTTCCTTTTGCGCGCACGACGTTTCCTTGTGCGTGTCCGCGCGATCGGGAGCGAGATGGGGGCGTGATTGCCGCAGGAGAAGGGTCGGGGGCGGAGGGAGTGCAGGCGCGAATGCCACATGCCGCGCGTGCGATCGCAGGGGAAAGGATGGTGTTACATTTGTATCAAAAACCTTTTTTTATTCTTTATTTTATTTCATATCCTTCCACCTCCACGTTTATATATTTTTTCTCTCTTATATATTTTCATTATGAATTCTTTCTTATTCTTTATTTCTTTTTGTAGCCTTCCACCTCCTACGCACGTTGGGTTGCACGATCGCACGGGCGACGGAAGACAATTTTACATCTGGAATTCTTTTTTATTCTTTTTTTTGCACCCTTCCACCTCCACGTTTATATATTCTCTCTTATACATTTACATCAGGAGTTCTTTCTTATTCTTTATTTCTTTTCGCACCCTTCCACCTCCTCTTAAGAAGCTCGCGGTATCGCAGGGGTGGACCGACGGACGAAGCGACGATTGTCGCACGAAAAAATGGTCTTACTCTCTTTCTTTTTAGTTGTAGGAGATACCATTAGAATATACATATTTATATATGTAAAGTCAAATATACTAGAAAGTAGTTTAGTTTTAGCAAAAGAAAAATTCGAAATAAATTTATTCTAGCAATACGTGAAAAAGTATGTATATGTACTGCAACAAATAGTTTTTCACTACTACATTCAAACCTATCACAAGCGATTCGTAAAGCCTATTACTAACGCTTTTCGGTCTCGGCAATAAGCCGGTGGTGATGCCATTCTCATCACAGGCGGTTTGCAACCGGCGGTGATATTAGCTTATTATGTATATGTACTACGGCAAATAGTTTTTCAGTACAACATTTAGACCTATCACAAGAGGTTCGTAAACCCATTACTAGTGTTTTTCGATCTCGACAATAAGCTGTCGGTGGTGATGACATTCTCATCACAGGCGGTTTGCAACCGGCAATGATATTAGCTTATCATGATCGGTTCGTATTATCAGCCGACGGTGGTTTAAATTTTCAAAATTCCCAAAAATAGGTCAAAAAATAGAATTTTTTTTTCAATCCTGGGAAGCCTCAGCTCCAACTCACACTATTTTTCATAGTACACGGTGCTAGGATTTAAACCTGAGATATTTGTCCTTTGTTCCTGATGAGATATAGGTCCGATCTTCCGAGAGGTAACCGGTAAGTTCAATTTATGGAGATCTCGATGTTGGCGATCCGGCTTCAAACCAGACACGATTCGAACCCTGCAACCGTTACACCACTGCTCCGTTGGTTATCAACCAAGCACAACTTGATTGACCTCGCCAAGAAGGTTTTTCCTGCAAGCGAATCGAAGAGCACAAGCAAGAAAGTAAAAACACGCAATCTGAAATTGCAAATATGAATGATGCGAATATCAATAGAGGGTTCAAGAACTCGGTTCCAAAGGACTAATCAACACAGTGGAGGAGATCAAGAACAGGGGTCCTGGATCACTGTAAAAGGATTTGTCACCACAGTTACGATGAACGATTTAGTTTCTCGATAGAAAACTAAACTCTAAACAAAACTCAATTGTCTAGCAGCAGTAGCGGCTGTGTTTATAGTCTAAGACTCGACCTAGGGTTGAGGACGGCCAGGGGTTGGGCGCCCACAACTTGGGCTTAAGGCCCGACACGATACATGGCCAAGTAGATCCAAATAGGTGATGCAGCACCTTGTCGTGGTCACAAAGAATGATCCACGGACCTTTTGGAGCTGGGACCAGATCCAAAACGACAGCGTCGTCGTCCCCTTTCTAACGCATCCAAGAACGCCCTGTTTCGATGTTGTATGAGAGAGTTATGACCGAAACAATGACGACGTGTCTACTGAATCCGATGGTGACGTGGCAGCTGAGTTGGGGACGAATTGCAACTTGGAGAAGACCATAGCGTCGTTGTGTCTAGCGTGGCGATGTCCTCATCAGTTCCTTTAACCACTCTCCTCTAACTATTCTACCCCTAAGTCACTTATGTCTATATAGTAAGGTTGGACATTCGGTTTTCGGTTCGGTTTTGGCTTGGTTTCTCGGTTTTTTAAGAAACTCGGTTCTTAAAAAATAGGAACCGATCAGTTCTAAAAAAAATCTCAGAACTGACCATTTCGGTTTTCGGTTATTTCGGTTCGGTTTCGGTTCTAATCGAACTAACCGAACTTTTTTAGGAGAGGTCCAGACAACAATAAATATATGTGTTCTAACTTCTAAGGCAAATTTATGAAACACTATATCAATTTTAATAATAATAATTTATAAGGGAATAATAGCAATATAGTGACACAAATATATAGCAGTTCAAATATGAAACACCACACATAAACCAAACATAATCTTACAAAATATAAGTAAGTGAAGTATAATTCATGTTGTTCGGTTCTTTCGGTTAGTTCGATTAACCGAGAGTAAGAACCGAATTTTCTTCGGTTATTTCGGTTCCTCAGTATCAAGAACCGAATAAGGAACCGAAATTTTTTGTTTCAGTTCTTTCGATTTCAGTTCCGGTTATTTCGGTTCAATTTTTCGGTTTCAGTTAATTTTGCCCAGGCTTGCTATATAGCATATCCATTTCCCTAGTATTTACTTTTTAGGATTTAAATAAATATTTAGAACCCTAAACGGTTTTAGATGAAAAAGTCATAAACTACAAATTTATTGTTCTGATCGAGGTCTACAACTTTAATTTTAGTTGTTTCACCATCCAAGTTCATTTAACAAATTTGAATTTCAAAACGTCATGTAACACCCAAAAATTCCAAATTTTAGAATTAGTGGGTTTTAAATAATTTAGATAACAATTAATGGGAAATTAAAATTTTAAAAAATTATTTGGTGTTGCATTCATGCTGCTGCATTTATTTTCTGTTGTGTAGTGGATTTATTTTATTTTGATTTGGTTTGGAAAATTTTATTTGGAATAGTTTGAAAACAAGTAAATAAAGAAAAGAAAGAAGAAAAGGAAAAAAAAAGAGAACACTTACCTTCTCCCTAGCAGCCGACGGCCCGACGGCCTGCTCTCCCGCGCTGGCGCCTGGGCCGCTCCGAGTGGGCCGCTGCCGCCTTTCTTTCCTCCGCGCACGACACCGGGTGGGCCGGCCCAGTGTCGCTGTGACGAGCCGCGCGCCCTCTCTTGGTCGCTGACCGGTGGGGCCCGGTTGTCGGTCGTCTTCCACCTTCCGTGAAGACGCCGGACTCCGAACCGAAGTGGTTGACATCGGTTGATTTCGCGATCTCCGGAAAATCCTACCCGAACACGGCCAATAGAAGCTATAAGTAGGACGCCTTGACCTTCCTATATCCGTTTTTCATCTAAACCGTGAATTCCACCGTGAGAAATCAAGGTTTAGGGTTTGAGGTAGTTGGAGGTTTCGGTTGATTGCGGGTGGAGCTTTCGGGTGGATTTGAGGCCGTATTCTTCGCATTGGTGAGACCGCATCCTTCTTCTCTATCATCATATGCTTTTCTTTTGGGTGTAGATGCTTTTAATCGCGATTTTGAAGCTCACCGTTGGTTCGGTAATGGCGCCACCGCCCCCTTGTTGCCGCGCGTCGTGTTCGGTCTATCGTAGCTAGTCTTTACCGTTTAGTTGAGTTCGCACGGAGCTTCTCCACCGTTTGGATCAAATTTCGAGTCAAACGGTGGTCTAGATGAGGAGAGCCGCCATCTCCGGCGAGATGGAGCCCGCCGGCCATGGGGGGTCGCCGGCCGGACCTGAGGAAGGAGATTGGGAGTTACCTGTGGAGGTTGAGGATGAACATGAGCCGTCCGATTTGAAATCAAGGGCCGAGATTAGAAGATACCCCTTCGCGGGGTAAACTTGATAAAGAGCCCCTGAACTTTTTCTAAATAGAACCCGCGGTCCTTAGCGTATTGTCTGAAATGCGTTTTCGTATTTTGAAAGCGTATTTTCTCTCGGTTAAATCAAAAATACGTTTTCAGATAATTACAGTTTTGCCACTAGAATTGTTTTGGTCATAAAATCTTTGTTTTAACTCCGATTTGATCCGTTCAAGTTGCGTTAGGTTCGTATTTGCGAGCTCTACATGTTAGCGTAGTTGTACAGTTAATTTTGATAATTTATTTTTTGAGTTTATAATTAAGTATTTATTTATCTATAGGAAATCTTAGAAAATTCATAACTTTCACGTTTTAACTCCGAATTTGGTGATCTTTGCGTCTGTGTGATCGTAGAAACGTGTAGAAGAGTTTTATAAACTTTTATTACTGTTTTGTTACTGTTGGTGTACTGTTCTAATTATATCTCTTTGTTTGCTTCGTGTATGTTTGATTGGATGCATGTATGTTGTTGATTGATGATCGAGTATAGAAGGTGAGCAGTATCTGGACGATTCGGAGTATTACTTTGAGCCAAGTCAGCAGTATCACTTGGAGAGTTTTATAAACTTTTATTACTGTTTTGTTATTGTTGGTGTACTGTTCTAATTATATCTCTTTGTTTGCTTCGTGTATGTTTGATTGGATGCATGTATGTTGTTGATTGATGATCGAGTATAGAAGGTGAGCAGTATCTGGACGATTCGGAGTATTACTTTGAGCCAAGTCAGCAGTATCACTTGGAGAGTTTCGATCAAGGCAAGTATAACATAGGACTATCCTTGTTACCTATACATTGGAATTGTCATACATATGCATGTGCTTACCTTGACAACCTTAGAGATTATAACTTAGTGATTGTTATCTTGATTCCTTGTCAATCTTGGGAATGCATATGGGTAGCTACTGCTAGTGCTTAAACTATGAACAATGATCTTTTAATTTGATTAATGAATTAAGCAATCAACCATTAAGATGATTTAATTACTGTTAAAAAGGGGGCTAGAGCATGTGTATTATTTTGATGCTCTGGTTTCTCTCCATAAGGACTTATCTGTAAGTGATAACCGGGATATACAGTACAACTGTGAGGGCTATATGGCTCTGGCTTTAGTTGTCCAAGAGACCTTTTCTAGCTTGTTAGTGGTTACCTTAAATGGCGTAAGAAAGGCTTGCCACGTTGGGTGTAGGGCGAGCCCCTGGCCTAGTGTGTATAGGCTGCGGTTGTTGTGCCACCGGGAAGGGGGTTCTACATCTGCCTGCCGAGTGAATCTAATGGCCCTAACTTGTTAGACGAACTTTTGGATGGCTTTATATGGTTCTCGGGTGTTTGGGCTTGATCTCCCCACTCATTTGGAAATCATGACTCACAGTGAAAGTGTACACCTCTGCGCAGAGTTAAAAACTAGTATACTAGCCGTGCTCACGGATACGAGCGGCCTTGGGGATTCTTGTGGAATAGTTGATCATAATTGTTATATCATGTTTAATTATTGTTGATTATTATTATACTCATGTTAATGCTATTCATTATCCTTATTACAATTGATCATTGGTTCTTTAATGGGAAGCGGTTTATCCTGATGCTACACAATTGCTAATTATATGATTAAAAGCTAAATGCAGTTAAACAGTGTCTAGCCTTTTGAGCCTTATGAACCCTGTGTTATATTTGTTGAGTTCGACATGGACTCACCCTTGCTATTTCCACCATAACAGATGAAGATAATGAGGAAGATTATCGTAATGAGTACTAGTCTTGGTGTCAACCAGTCAACCGTGTCCCTGTGTGGAGTTTCCGCTGGAGATTTACTATTAGTTATTATTATCTATCGTTCAAGACTATGTCTTAAATATTTATTCGCTATGTAATAAGCACTTTGATGATACTTTGTAATTTGTCTACTTATGTGTGCGATCATGTCCTGGGGCGCACATGAGTACTTTATGCATCCAATTTTTGTCCTTAAAAATGGGTGTGACAGATTAGTATCAGAGCCGTGTTGACTGTAGGACGCAAGCCTAGTTAGAATGGTCGTTAAGAGCATCCATGTTTCACTTATTTCATGCTTCCTCTTTTCACCTTGTTAATTTCTAAAGTTTTATGCTTCCTTTACTTTATTCTATTGCGAAAATACATTGATTCTATCTAATCTATGTCTAAATCTTGTAGATGCCTCCTCATCCCCGTCTATCAGCTGCGTAGTACGTTGCCCGTTTCAAACCCCAGGAGCCCTATGAAGATGGTGACCAAGAGCTATCTGATGCTGAATCAAGAGTTGGTGATACACCAATGGAGGATGTAGTATTGGGGTGGACCACGAAGCTTCATATCATGGTTCCTAAGGCTGATGCTTTCTTCCATGATATGCTGACAAGAACCTTGGACAACTACTACTACGATTGGAAAGCTACGTTGGAGTATCGCAGTGCAGAGTATAGTCATCCATGGATGGATTCCTATTGGGAAACGGAGTTATGGGTCAAGAAAAGGGATCCTACCACTAGAAAGCTTAAGGTGGAGTCAAAGTTCATTACCCGAGTGAGCCGGGCAACTGTAGAAACAAGCATGGAGGATGTCGCCTACAATGCATTCGTTTACTACCATGGTCTACGCTCGGACAAGACGTTACAGGGTGTACTCCGGCACTTCCCTTGTTTCCTCCATGACAAGGGTATTTGGACCGTGCTGCTTGCAGATGATTCATCCTTGACTTTACAAGCTACGGTGGGATTAGCTCGTGAATTGGCTCTCCATGAGGTGGATTTGAAGGATGAGTTGCTGAAGGAAAAAGAACTTAAGGAGCAAGCTTATAAGGAGATTGACCAATTAAGGGTGGAGTTAGGTCGTTCCAAGATTTATGAGAAGCTTAATTAGGAAATAGGAAAAATCCCTATGTAATAGGAACGATAGTAGTTGCGAGTCATTTTAAGTTGGATTGTTTTGAGAGTCAGTTTGTGGTGTGAACAATTGTGTGGTTGATGGATTGTTATTATGATAATGTGTGATTTGGATCTTTGTAATATGTGCTGGAGTTTTGTAGATATGCCTACAAGTTCCATGGTTAAGAATATTAAGTTTGATCAAAATATATTAGTCGGTTATGAGGTGAACTTAGTTATGTCCTTTGCTGATTTTTGGATCAGTCTGGGATGTTTTAGAAATAACTTAAAATCCGTTCATGAGAAATTTAAGAAATTTTACTGGGAATAATTAGACTTCTATATCTTTCCAACCCCGCAAGAATTACTTTAATATCTATTATGAGCTAAGAGATATACCTGTTCCAAGTTGGGGTTACTGCACAGTCTGGAATTCTGAAACAGTTTCGGTTAAGTTCAGTTTTTGGCTAATTTATTGACAGAATCAGAAAAGGTGTTGTGAATAAAAGTTGTAGATAATTTTGTAAGCTTTCCAACCATGTAAAGATCATTTGAATTGGACGTCTGTAGCTTGAGATATGATAGTTTTAGTGAGTTACTGAAATTGGAGTTCGCCCAGAAAAATCAGATTTTGCTTATCTATTGAATACATCATCTCGGATTGTACTGAACTTCATTTTCTGTGTTTTTAGAAACAGATGTCAGGCAGAGGTCGTGGCAGGGGTTGTGGAGGTGCTAATCCACCCATTACTATGGAGGAACTCATGCAAACTCAGAATCAGATGATGCAGATGTTTATGCAGCACATGCAGAACAATCCCCCTGCGGGAGGACCACCGCCTGTGCAAGTGAGGGATAAGCGTGGGGAATTTTTGAAGGGACGTCCTCCAGTGTTTTCTCATGCTGCTGATCCTTTAGAGGCAGATGATTGGGTGAGAGCAGTTAAGAAGCAGCTGAATATAGCCCAATGCAACGATATGGAAAATGTGTTATATGCATCTGGTCAGTTACAGGGGACAGCTCAGACTTGGTGGGAGTCGTATCAAGCCGCACGCCCTAACAATGCTCCTCCTATCACTTGGAATGAGTTTGTTAGAGATTTTCGAGCTCGTCATATTCCTGAAGGTAAAATTGAGCTGAAGCAGGAAGAATTCAGAAACCTTAGGATGAGACAGATGAGCGTTAGTGAATATCATGACAGGTTCACATAGTTGGCTCGCTATGCTCCTAATGAAGTGAGGAAAGATGCAGATAGGCAGCGTCTTTTCTTAAAGGGAATTTATTATGATCTTCGCTTGCAATTGAAGGGGAATAACTATGCTAGTTTTCAAGAGCTTGTGAACAAAGCTATTGTGCTTGATAACGAGCGCAGGGAGATGGACAGGAAGAGAAAGATGAAAGGACAAAGCTCAGGAAGCAACAACCGTCAGCGCACTAATTCTCAGCATGGTTTTCATCAGAAGTTTCAGGGACCAGTTAGTCAGTGGAATCGCAATCCAAATCAGAGGTGGTCCCAAAATTGGCAGAGTAATCAGTCGCAGCAGCGTTCATCATATTCACAGCGTCAACAGTATCAGCAGACTGGGCAACAGACTCCTCGCACTGGAAATCCCAATGTTACCCCCATGAAGAATAGTGCTCCTAGCACGCCTACTAGATGCTTTGTCTGTGGTAAAGAGGGGCATATGTCTTACCATTGTCCTGAGAAGCAGAACCAGTAGACTCCTCAGAGCCAGAAGAGCAACCAAAGGCAATCTGGTACTGGAAGGGTGAATCACGTGTCTTCTGATACAGCTCATGATGCACCGGAAGTTATGATTGGTACGTTCAATGTACACTCCACTCCTGCAACTGTTCTTTTTGACTCTGGAGCATCTCATACATTCATATCCAGCATTTTTGTTAAAATGCATAGTATACCCATGCTAGCTATGAAAGAACCTCTCTTAGTAAATTCACCTGGAGGTACCATGCAAACCAGTAATCGTTGTCTTCCAATTAGTATGATTTTAAGGGGGTAGAGTTTAAGATAACTCCTATAGTGTTGAGAACATCTGGTATTGATGTGATATTGGGTATGGACTGGATGAAAAAAAAAATTAGGCAGAGATTCAGTGTCAGCAGAAAGTGGTAGTTGTGACTGCACCTAATGGAGATAAAATCAATGTGGATGTAGCAGTGCAGAAGCAACCAACCGCTGTGGTGAATCAGCTTGAAGATGCTATTAAAGAGAATTCAGTGATTGAGGAATTTCCGGATGTCTTTCCTGATGAATTGCCAGGTATGCCACCTGACCGAGACATTGAATTTCTTATTGAATTACTTCCTGGAACTGCACCTATAGCCAAACGATCATATAGGATGGGAGTAGATGAATTAGAAGAACTTAAGAAACAAATTAAAGAATTACAAGATAAAGGTTTTATTCGACCTAGTTCATCACCTTGGGGTGCACCAGTTATTTTTGTTGATAAGAAAGATGGTGGTCAGAGAATGTGTGTTGATTACCGGTCACTAAATGAGGTAACTATCAAGAATAAGTACCCATTGCCCAGGATTGATGATTTGTTCGATTAGTTGAGAGGTGCTTGTGTGTTTTCTAAGATTGATTTATGTTCTGGTTATCATCAGTTGAAGATTCGTGCCTCTGATATTCCAAAGACAGCTTTTACTACAAGGTATGGATTGTATGAGTATACTGTTATGTTGTTTGGATTGACCAATGCACCTGCATACTTTATGTACATGATGAATAAGGTGTTCATGGAATATTTGGATAAGTTTGTGGTAGTGTTTATTGATGATATACTAGTATTTTCCAAGATAGAGGAAGAGCATGCTGAACATTTGAGGTTGGTATTGCAGAAGCTTAGAGAGCATAAACTGTATGCGAAGCGAAGTAAATGTGAGTTTTGGTTGAAGGAAGTTTCTTTCCTTGGTCATATTGTTTCTAATGGAGGGATATCAGTGGATCCAGGTAAAGTAAAGGATGTATTGAATTGGAAACCACCTACTGATGCTAGCGAGATTCGTAGTTTCTTGGGATTGGCTGGATATTACAGACGGTTCATTGAAGGGTTTTCTAAACTTGCTAAACCTATGACATCTCTGTTAGAGAAGAATGCTAAGTTTGTGTGGTCTGATAAATGTCAAGCTAGTTTTGAAGAATTGAAGAAGAGGTTGACTACAGCGCCTGTTTTGGTTTTGCCAGATTTGAGTAAGAAGTTTTCTATTTATTGCGATGCTTCTCGTCAAGGTTTGGGATGTGTTCTTATGCAAGAAGGCAGAGTTGTGGCTTATGCATCTAGGCAGTTGAGAAAGCATGAGTTGAATTATCCTACGTATGATTTGGAGTTAGCAGCTGTAGTTCATGCTTTAAAGATTTGGAGACATTATTTGATTGGACATAAGAGTGATATATACACTGATCATAAGAGTTTGAAGTATATTTTCACTCAGTCAGATCTGAATTTGAGGCAACACAGATGGTTAGAGTTGATTAAGGATTATGATATTGAGATACACTATCATCCTGGTAAGGCTAATGTAGTAGCTGATGCTCTTAGTAGGAAAAGTTATGCCAATGAGATACGGACGTTGTCTATGACTAGGGAGTTATGTGCTGAATTTGAATATTTGAATTTGGGAATTGTTACTAATACAATGGAATTAGTGATAGAGCCTACTCTAGAGCAAGAAATTTACAAGGGTCAGTTGAAGGATGAGAAACTAAAGAAGATAGCGGAAGATATAGTGATTGGTAAGTCACCAGGGTTTCAAATGGATGATAATGGGATTTTGTGGTTTGGAAAGAGGCTGTGTGTACCTGAGGATCAAACTGTTAGACAGGCAATTCTTCGCGAAGCTCATGAGTCAGCTTATTCTATTCATCCTGGTAGTACTAAGATGTATTTGAATCTTAAACAGAAATATTGGTGGGTTGGATTAAAACGAGATGTGGCTGAGTATGTGGCATTGTGTGATACTTATCAAAGGGTGAAAGCAGAGTATCAGAGACCTGCTGGATTGTTGCAACCAATGAAGATTCCTGAATGGAAGTGGGAGGAAGTTGGTATGGACTTTATAGTAGGGTTACCACGTACTCAGAGAGGTTATGATTCTATTTGGATAATAGTAGATCGGTTAACCAAAGTTGCTCATTTTATACCAGTTAAGACTACTTACCATGGACCAAAATTGGCAGAGTTGTATATGGAGAGGATAGTATGTTTGCATGGAGTTCCAAAGAAGATTGTATCTGATCGAGGATCGCAGTTTACGTCGCATTTTTGGAAAGCTATACATGAATCTTTGGGAACAAAATTGAATTTTAGTACAGCATATCATCCACAGACAGATGGGCAGACTGAAAGGACCAACCAGATATTAGAGGATATGTTGAGAGCTTGTGCATTGCAATATGGAACCAGTTGGGATAAGAGTTTGCCTTATGTAGGATTCTCTTATAATAATAGTTATCAACAGAGTCTTAAGATGGCACCGTTTGAAGCTTTGTATGGACGTAAGTGTAGGACTCCATTGTTTTGGGATCAGACAGGTGAATCTCAGGTGTTTGGTACAGATGTTCTTAGAAACGCAGAAGATCAAGTGCGGGTAATTCGTGAGAATTTGAGGGTGGCACAGTCTCGTCAGAAGAGTTATGCTGATAATAGGAGAAGAGATCTAGATTTTGAGGTAGGTGATTATGTCTATTTGAAGGTGTCACCCATGAGAAGTGTGAAGAGGTTTAACATGAAAGGCAAGTTAGCACCAAGGTATGTTGGACCATTTAAAGTTATTGCTAGACGTGGGGAAGTTGCTTATCAATTAGAGTTGCCTGAGAATCTATCTGGAGTGCATGATGTGTTTCATGTTTCACAACTTAAGAAGTGTTTACGGGTGCCTGAGGAACAGATACCTTTAGAAGAATTGACTGTTAAGGAGGATCTTACATATGAAGAGTTTCCGATCAAGATTTTAGAGACTGCTGAGAGAGTTACTCGAAGTCGGATTATTAAGATGTGTAAAGTACAGTGGAATCGATATTCAGAGGCAGAGGCAACTTGGGAAAGAGAGGATGAATTGAGGAAATCATATCCGCAGTTGTTTGAGTAAGCAGTCCAATCTCGAGGACGAGATTCTTTTAAGGGGGGTAGAATTTGTAACACCCAAAAATTCCAAATTTTAGAATTAGTGGGTTTCAAATAATTTAGATAACAATTAATGGGAAATTAAAATTTAAAAAAATTATTTGGTGTTGCATTCATGCTGCTGCATTTATTTTCTGTTGTGTAGTGGATTTATTTTATTTTGATTTGGTTTGGAAAATTTTATTTGGAATAGTTTGAAAACAAGTAAATAAAGAAAAGAAAGAAGAAAAGGAAAAAAAAGAGAACACTTACCTTCTCCCTAGCAGCCGACGGCCCGACGGCCTGCTCTCCCGCGCTGGCGCCTGGGCCGCTCCGAGTGGGCCGCTGCCGCCTTTCTTTCCTCCGCGCACGACACCGGGTGGGCCGGCCCAGCGTCGCTGTGATGAGCCGCGCGCCCTCTCTTGGTCGCTGACCGGTGGGGCCCGGTTGTCGGTCGTCTTCCACCTTCCGTGAAGACGCCGGACTCCGAACCGAAGTGGTTGACATCGGTTGATTTCGCGATCTCCGGAAAATCCTACCCGAACACGGCCAATAGAAGCTATAAGTAGGACGCCTTGACCTTCCTATATCCATTTTTCATCTAAACCGTAAATTCCACCGTGAGAAATCGAGGTTTAGGGTTTGAGGTAGTTGGAGGTTTCGGTTGATTGCGGGTGGAGCTTTCGGGTGGATTTGAGGCCGTATTCTTCGCATTGATGAGACCGCATCCTTCTTCTCTATCATCCTATGCTTTTCTTTTGGGTGTAGATGCTCTTAATCGCGATTTTGAAGCTCACCGTTGGTTCGGTAATGGCGCCACCGCCCCCTTGTTGCCGCGCGTCGTGTTCGGTCTACCGTAGCTAGTCTTTACCGTTTAGTTGAGTTCGCACGGAGCTTCTCCACCGTTTGGATCAAATTTCGAGTCAAACGGTGGTCTAGATGAGGAGAGCCGCCATCTCCGGCGAGATGGAGCCCGCCGGCCATGGGGGGTCGCCGGCCGGACCTGAGGAAGGAGATTGGGAGTTAACTGTGGAGGTTAAGGATGAACATGAGCCGTCCGATTTGAAATCAAGGGCCGAGATTAGAAGATACCCCTTCGCGGGGTAAACTTGATAAAGAGCCCCTGAACTTTTTTCTAAATAGAACCCGCGGTGCTTAGCATATTGTCTGAAATGCGTTTTCGTATTTTGAAAGCGTATTTTCTCTCGGTTAAATCAAAAATACGTTTTCAGATAATTACAGTTTTGCCACTAGAATTGTTTTGGTCATAAAATCTTCGTTTTAACTCCGATTTGATCCGTTCAAGTTACGTTAGGTTCGTATTTGCGAGCTCTACATGTTAGCATAGTTGTACAGTTAATTTTGATAATTTATTTTTTGAGTTTATAATTAAGTATTTATTTATCTATAGGAAATCTTAGAAAATTCATGACTTTCACGTTTTAACTCCGAATTTGGTGATCTTTGCGTCTGTGTGATCGTAGAAACGTGTAGAAGAGTTTTATAAACTTTTATTACTGTTTTGTTACTGTTGGTGTACTGTTCTAATTATATCTCTTTGTTTGCTTCGTGTATGTTTGATTGGATGCATGTATGTTGTTGATTGATGATCGAGTATAGAAGGTGAGCAGTATCTGGACGATTCGGAGTATTACTTTGAGCCAAGTCAGCAGTATCACTTGGAGAGTTTCGATCAAGGCAAGTATAACACAGGACTATCCTTGTTACCTATACATTGGAATTGTCATACATATGCATGTGCTTACCTTGACAACCTTAGAGATTATAACTTAGTGATTGTTATCTTGATTCCTTGTCAATCTTGGGAATGCATATGGTTAGCTACTGCTAGTGCTTAAACTATGAACAATGATATTTTAATTTGATTAATGAATTAAGCAATCAACCATTAAGATGATTTAATTACTGTTAAAAAGGGGGCTAGAGCATGTGTATTATTTTGATGCTCTGGTTTCTCTCCATAAGGACTTATCTGTAAGTGATAACCGGGATATACAGTACAGCTGTGAGGGCTATATGGCTCTGGCTTTAGTTGTCCAAGAGACCTTTTCTAGCTTGTTAGTGGTTACCTTAAATGGCGTAAGAAAGGCTTGCCACGTTGGGTGTAGGGCGAGCCCCTGGCCTAGTGTGTATAGGCTGCGGTTGTTGTGCCACCGGGAAGGGGGTTCTACATCTGCCTGCCGAGTGAATCTAATGGCCCTAACTTGTTAGACAAACTTTTGGATGGCTTTATATGGTTCTCGGGTGTTTGGGCTTGATCTCCCCACTCATTTAGAAATCATGACTCACAGTGAAAGTGTACACCTCTGCGCAGAGTTAAAAACTAGTATACTAGCCGTGCTCATGGATACGAGCGACTTTGGGGATTCTTATGGAATAGTTGATCATAATTGTTATATCATGTTTAATTATTGTTGATTATTATTATACTCATGTTAATGCTATTTATTATCCTTATTACAATTGATCATTGGTTCTTTAATGGGAAGCGGTTTATCCTGATGCTACACAATTGCTAATTATATGATTAAAAGCTAAATGCAGTTAAACAGTGTCTAGCCTTTTGAGCCTCATAAACCCTGTGTTATATTTGTTGAGTTCGACATGGACTCACCCTTGCTATTTCCACCATAACAGATGAAGATAATGAGAAAGATTATCGTAATGAGTACTAGTCTTGGTGTCAACCAGTCAACCGTGTCCCTGTGTGGAGTTTCCGCTGGAGATTTACTATTAGTTATTATTATCTATCGTTCAAGACTATGTCTTAAATATTTATTCGCTATGTAATAAGCACTGTGATGATACTTTGTAATTTGTCTACTTATGTGTGCGATCATGTCCTAGGGCGCACATGAGTACTTTATGCATCCAATTTTTATCCTTAAAATGGGTGTGACACGTCAAAAGTTCAACTAGACATTTGGGACCTCAAATGATTTCAAATGAAAAACTCATCATCTACAAAGTTGTTGTTCTCATCAAGATCTACAACTTTGGTTTTAATTGATTTTCTATCAAGGTTGTTGGAAGAATTTGGTTTTTAAAATTTTGAAACTTCAGATACAAATTTGAGACTATAAATAATTTCTATGAAATAGTTGTCAACTACAAAGTTGTATATCTCATTGAGATTTACAACTTTGATTTTGTTCATTTTTCCATCTAAGGTCATTTGTACAATTCAAAAAATTTAAATTTCAAAATTTAAGTGCTTCAAACAGAATTCTGGGACCGTAAATGGTTTTAAAAGAAAAAGTCATCAACTACAAAGTTGTCGATCTTGTTGAGGTCTACAACTTTTATATAAAGTTTCTTTTCATCTAACTTTATTTGAAAAAGCTATGAGTTTATTTATTTATTTATTTATACTGCAGGTTATCAGCGTCGTATCATACAACAAGCTGACGGTAAAAATGTCTTCACCGCTAGTTCATATGGCGAGGCAACAGTGATGAGGAGTACATTATCACCGTCGGTTGATGGTGCAAAGCAGCTGTGATGTTGGACTATCACGCCGGCTGGTAAGACGATAATTATCAACCCGCACGTTCTTACGAACCGACGGTGATACTCTCATACGAACCGTTGGTGATAGCTATCACCAACGGTTTTAATGATACCAGCGGTGATGAAGGTGTTGATGATAGGTCAATCTATAGTAGTGATTTTTAAGGAAAAATAAGTCTCACTCCACGTTATATATTCATGATATTAATTAGCTTGGTGACGATGTGGTAGATATAATCATTCTTTACTAACTGTGAATTGAGCAGTCATTTAAGTTGGTTAATGACTCTCTGTTTTTTTCAAATGTGTTTGTCGGTGTAAGAAACGGCGGTCCTAGCACCAACGAGTAATGTGTGTTTGCACATCTAGAATCCGGATGGTGTGCAAGAAGAACACAAGCGATTTATACTGGTTCGGGCCGAAGAATGCCCTATATCCAGTGGGGGAGGAGAGTCTTGTATTATCTTGCACCGAAGTGCTTGTAGTAGGGGTTACAAACGGGTGAGAGAGGGAGAAACTCCCAGGTCTCAAGATGTGAGTGGAGAGTGTGTGAGCGTGTGTGTGCCTATGGATTTGCCTTCTGTCTGTTCTTCTTCGTCGTTCTCCTTCCCATTGGAATGGTCCCTGCCCTCCTTTTTATAGATGCAAGGGGAACGCAGGGTTACATGTACGTGCTACGTGATATTTTTTTAGGGAAGAAAGATCTTAGGCCTTCGCTCTCGCCCTGTAGTCGGTGACGTGCCGCTGTTGGAGGAGTGACTCCTGTCCTTTGATGCTGTAGTGACGTGTCCGGCCATTCATAGCCCTATGGACGACGCAACTACGATGCGTAGAGTCGTGATGGTCCCTGTGGCGACGTGCCTGTCCTTCGGTTTGACTGGCATAGAGGGCCGAGGTCTCGGAGACGTGAATCATGGCGTGATCTCGCTCTATTCGAGGGAATAGTGGCCTAGAGCGGCGTTTCGTACGCCGCACAGGCATGGATCATGCGTATAGTGCTAGTATGGGTAGCATAGTGACCAGCAACTCTTTCTCATGCTTGTTATGGACGACGGCGTCGTGATTTGACCTCTGTCATTCCTGGCTTGTCCGGTTGGGTGGACGCAGGAATGTGGGTGACATCACGGAGGGTCTCGAGGGCGCCAATAGGGGAGCGGCATCAGAGGCCGGTTTTGAGCGAGGCGAAGACAAATAACATCGTCTCTGGGGCTCGGATGAGGCGGTGATGATGTTGTTGGTTAGCTTGTGTCTGAGACCTAGCACTGAGGTCTCGGGCGAGTCGGAGGTGTTCCGAGACCTCTTGTGGGAGACCTCGGATGAAGTGGAGAGATAGGTCGGTATGCTCACGCAGCTTGCTGGAGGCCCAGCAAGAAGAGAGTTAGCACGTGGGTTTAGTTGATTTTCCCTTTGACAGGGCAGATTAATATTTGGTTTTAGGAGGCCGGATGAATTTTTCACCATAATTTGGATACCCCTAATTATGGTACCCGACAGTGTTCAACTCTAATATTATGTTTAATCATGGTGAGTTAAATGGTATGCTGATCGGCATGGAGCTTCTTGTTACATTGAATGGACTCCAGAGTGCAAGTGAAATGGTGTATTTTCGAATTGTTTTTCCTCCTCCATTCATCTAATTTTAATAAATAAAATTATGGAAAGAAAGTAAAAGAAAAAATGCTCCGTCCCACACAGGAACGGAGGAACCACTTCAACTTGCTTATCACGCTGATCGGCGAACAACTGTGCTCTGTGCAGCGTCACAGCAGGAGCATGACTCACAGAGTCACAAAAAGTCATTTACTCTACTAGTCACTAACCAGCGGGCCAGCTTTGAACAGAACCCACTCGCCATGGATGAGGCAAATAATGGTCGCGGTAGGCATTGGTGAGGCCTCGTGATGATGGTTCGTTTCTGATCCTGTACAAAGACAGAGCAGAGCAGCAGCAACAGAAGCAGAGCATCTTCTGTTCCTCTGGGCCAACAACTCCGCTCCGTTCGGCTGCCGCCACCGTCTCCGTCTCGTCAGGTGAGTCTGATATCTCCGTCACTATCCACCTGTCACATCGCAATTCGCATCATCCATCCACACCCTCTCATCTCAGTCAATCTCTCGTGTATGATGATGATCCGATTGGCAACGACAGGCTGGTACCATGCAAGCCCTAGCTTAATTTTCACCTGCTACCAGCCTTGCATAACTGCGATTACTCTAAGTGTATAACCAAAATTAAACATAATTGTGTAGATAAGAATATGACATGTAAATATTGAAGTCTCGTAAGATATGAAAGTGTAGATACAATGGCTTATCAAGCCTCCGAGACTAGATCAGGAACCTAGACATGAGCCCAACTCAACCCTAACTCTCAAATTACTAATCTACTACATTGGAGAGTTCTAGACTTATTACTCCTGGTGTATCTTGATCTGAATGAGATGTCTTTCTAGAGGGGTCTAGGGGTCCTTTTATAGGGGGCGCCAACCATCCTGTGGGCCCATGAATCCATGGCACGGCTTAATCTCGACTCTCCATCCGAATTGACCTTAATAAATGGTGGAGATTGATCCTTAGAGGTGGTGGAACAATTCTGATGCCTATAGGTGGACCAGGGGTGGTCGCCTGACCTACATGTGGGGTCGGCCAACCCCACCTCTAGCTCCTTTCGACATGAATCTTCTTCTAGCCGGTGTCCCACATGTCATAGAGTCGAATGGAGTCGGTTTTGTGTCGAATGGACTTGATTTACTGACGTAGTATGGATCCGCTTGGTCTGTTTTTTGGATAAACCTCCTCCTGCATTCATAGAATCACCAAAACTTATGGAAATACTTAGTTTAAACCTCTATACCTATGTTGGTGATTGATTTTAAGAATAAATACAGGTCATATTGATGGTTTATAGTTGACGTTAACGACCGTCAACACCCATGACGATAAGTTCACCGTAGGGCCCTTAAAAACATAGGGTGGGCCTTGCTTTGGTGGGATATAAATAGAAGTCCTTGGTCGGCCATTTTAATATTGATGAACACCAAAAAAATCTACAAGGTGTTGCTACAATTAAAGATACACTCCACCTACATATTAGAGCTTACTGTTCAAATCCGAAGTTAGGATTTTTCTTAGATCCATCTTTAGCATGTGTTAGGCTTTATCTCGAGGGCTAGAGAGTGAGCCGAGCTATGTGCCTTTGTGATCTTCATGAGCTGAAGCACTTGGAGCCTTAGCGGCTCTCTAGCAACGTCGGCCCTGTGACTATGAGCTTGTTGTGAAGTGGCAGTGACTTGGTATGCCAGGAAGAGGAGACCAGTTCTTTAGTGGAGAAGCTCCATAGTTCACGATGCAAAGTGACCAAGAGAGTCCAATGGCTGTGATGAGCCTTTATGGCTTGCGACCCTTGCCTTGGCTTTGCAAGTCTTTGCGGCAAGCTCAACACCATGGTCGAGAGCATTTTGGCAACCGGTAATAAGGTATGCATCGTCTCATCTCCAAATGTTTGCACTTCTTGACCTGATCTCTTTACCACCCCGCATTTAAATTTTTGTATTGTATCATATTTTGATTCTCCTTCTCGGAGCCTAAGATGGCGCCTAGCTAGGGGCGTCATGGCGGGGATAGCCATTGAATCTATCCGGGTGCTTGCGATGCTTTTTTAAAACAAAAACGAATTTTTACCAACCTAAATTCTTGGTTTTTTAGAGAACGAAGTAGTCATTCCAATAAAAAAATGATGGGCTCTCATTGAGTGCAGTGTCAATTTTGCCCGTCAACATGGTGTGTCGGCACACACGATCATACTGCAGTGTACGTTCATCACGGTTTCAATTTTTTTTTTGAGAATTCACACTTTCAGATATAGCGGTACATGTTTTTGTTCACACTTAACTGGTTTCATTCAAGCCAATCTGCACATTACAATACACGTGGCCATCACTTCACACGTAAGGTCCAACTAATACCTCAGCGACGTTCTTTTGGCTGAGAGTACGTGCAATATATGATGCTTGGGTCGTGATTTCGACCATCACTATACTACACACATCATAGTCATATAAAGGATATATAATCTAATAAGTAGTAAATTCGTAGCTAGTCAAATATGCCATGCACGTGTGACATGCCGTGCGCGTGGTGTACGTGCTAGCTGTTATAAAACATGTTGACAGTGGTTTGGACTTTTTCCTCTCCGTCTTTTATAATCAACATAGTAGATGAAAGTAGAACACATAGACACAAGATGTAGGGAGACTATTCTTTATTCCTCTGAATATTGGTAATTATAACATAGAGCTCCCACGTATATATAGTCCTGCCAAGGGCTAAGAGTTTTGATAAGAGCCCACATACAAACGGACTAGAATTAGGATTCCCTCTTCTCCTTTCCTTCTAGGATTAAGTCCGTATGTTTTACAACACTCCTCCGTGGGCGATTACCACGATATGCATATGCCTCATTAAAAACTCCAACCGAAAATCCAGTGGGAAAAACGGTTCTTGGAGAAAAGAGTACATCGCATTCGTTAATTGCATTGCACATGTTGTCTCATTAAAAACCTTGTGTGAGAAACCTTCGAGTAAAAACTCATATAGGAAAAAAGAGTACAATATCTAACCTTCTTGGTTATGTATTCTTCAGGATATTCTATTCTTCATGAATAGATATTGATCTTCATGATATATGCATAAACTTCAGTGTTTTAGCAAATATGATCTACTTGATGTTTGTAATTCTGGTGGTTTACCTTCAAGGTAGATGTAATAAAATATGCTCCCCCTCATAAAGCCATCCATTGAACTACATAGCTCAAGCCACACATTTCATAAATGTATTCTTAATAATGGTATGCAATACCATAATACTATATCCTTCAAAATGTTGGCTCGAAATTCTTCTATGAATTATAATATGAGAAAATAAGAGCGATATACTTCATGCATAAATGACCACTTATTAGTTGTGCAAGAAAAAAATTTATTCTTCAGGGTAATAAATCATATCAGAGGATTATGGGGGTAAATAACTTACAATATTCAATATCTTCTAGATAGTACACTAAACTTATTATTCTTCCTTAGTAGATTTTCAAATTATATGTTCTACAAATCTTCAAGATTTTGATTATACCACTAAATAATAAAAATCCAATCTCACATATGAAATTTAGGGGACAATTCAATTGCCAAAATCACCACTACTCTTATACCTTCATGGTATTTAGAGGATATCAACACTTCATTACTAACTTTACAATATACACTTTCTAAGTGTTTATATGATTCCTCATTTTCTTTCTCTCGGGCCTATATTCACTCCAGAGATCAATGGTGTTCAAGAATCGATCGGTAAATCCTTCAAGGATGTTCTCATTTATAGTGAATAACAATTCTCTTCTAGATATATTCTCTACTACATGAGATTATAATGTGATATACACAATAAGATAGTAATATTCACTACAAAGTCCTTCGATGAGTATTTCTTCTAAGACATGCTCTTCTTGAGACTTCAATATTCTTACAAGAATACCTTAGACATCTTAATATTTAGTATGACATTTAATTTCCATATGTTGCGATTTATATTCTTTAGAAACTATATGGATTTTCAGAATCCACATACTAACTGCATATTTCATATTCATTTATTCCATTTGCCGGAGACATAGCAGAACATTTATTTCTTCTTAGTAGGAGATTCAACCTCAATTGCTTCCTTCATTGATTCGATATAATCGCTACAGGCGACTTTGCCATGGACTTTATTTTCCGGATCTGGGTTCTCATAAGAGAAACATTTGCAATTATAGAGGTAGTGTTGTCGACAACTATTATTTTCTCCCAATATTCTCATAATATGAGATTATTTTGTCTCTTTGTTATTTCCCAAACAAGAGATGATTTGTTGTTCTGTGTACCCAACACTATGATGCGCGCTTATGTGTTGGATTTTATCTGCATGATGATCCTCTTCATGAGGTGCTTGACCTTCTTCGTGAGGTGTTCTCTTCATGAGAATGAAGGAGTTTGTTTTTATTTTATTTACCAAGTGTACACTAAACTATAACCCATAGGCGTCCCCATAGATTTTAGCTTGATAATATACAACATTTAGTTTACTACTAGTAAACATAACTTCTAGTTTTTCTATAACTTCAAGTTACTCCTCTCATTTCAAATATATATGGCATATGCTCTGCTTCATACTTCACAAGAGCATTAGTCAAACTATTGTTTGATTTAGTGTGTGATACTATTCATACTTTAAGCTTAAAGGAATATTTTCTCTTAAGATCACTTTCCTTCCATGGAAATAATATTTGGCATTCAACATATCACTTTCCTTCCATGGAAATAATATTTAGCATTCAACATAGCCTTTCTCTCCTCCTAATGCCAATATTAGATCTATAATAGCATACTTCAAAAGATATCCCTTGTCATGGGCTTAAAATAATCAAATTCATGTATCTCCAACTACAAGTGGAGGCCCATTCATGTATGCTATGATAAAAATTTATGGGAAATATTCAAGCACATATTTAAATATGCGGGTTATTATACATTATATGCAGTGAGCTAGAATACATAAAGTGCAATAAAGAATGTTCATCGTTCCTGTAAACTCTGGGGTGTTCTTCCCCTGATTTGCACATATTGTAGTTAAAAAAACTATTTCATTATCTAGCTTCTTTATTGTTTAGCCAAAAAAATAATCCAATTACTCATACATAAAAACGGACCATATACTTCAAAAGTATAGATATGCAACATTCAAACTTACAAGGAATTTCTTCTATAATTTTCTAACCAAATGCCTTTTCTTCATAAATCTCAAATCATCATTAAGTGTTTTATCTATTAACTCAATTTCCACTATAATTCAGCCCATTCAAGTGGGTCACTTCTCCATTTAGTTAATTTCAATTTAAGCAACTCCCCCTGATCATAGGCTACTTGGCCATAGACCAATATATCGCTTATGCATGCAACGCATTGAAAGCAAAATATTTCTTAGTTCAACAGGAACTATATAGACATAGTATACTAGCTAGTCAATCTAATTATGAGGGAAGTGCAAGGTTGTAAGGTCCTAGATGGCTAGAGGGGGGTGAATAGCCTATTAAAAATTCTACAAGTACCACTAAGCAAACTTGTTAGAATAACAAACGGCGTAAAGCGAGTTTTGCTTAGCCAAAGGTTGTGATGCAAGCCTCCTACCCACAAGTCTAGTAGATTATGATCTCTAGTTCACACAAGAGCTATGTCACTAAAGAAACACTAGTGAACAAGCTAACACAACTAGCAAAGCTACTACTAGAGCTACACAAGATAAACTAGTGAATGTAAATGCAAGAGAGAGGATTGTGGTTATTATACCGACGGTGAAGTGAAGATGTTGCCAATCACCAAGATGATATACAATCAAGCAATATTGACAACAACACAATATGAAGACCAATCACCGGGAGACAAGAGACACAATATTTGTTCACCCGGTGTTCACTTGTGCACCGACAAGCTACGTCACCGGTTGTGTCGACCAACACTTAGATGGTTCCTCGGTGTGACCCTCAAGTCACTTGCCCCTCAAGGCACGCCCCGCAAGGCACCGCAAGACACCACTCTCAAGTGAGGTAACTCAATGACACGCGGATTCTACTAGAGTTGCTTTTGGCGTCCCGCCGAGGAAAGCACAAGAACCTCTCACAATCAACCGGAGGTGGCCAAGAACAATCACCTTCTCTTGCCAACGCCTCCAACAATCTCCAAGCCGGCTAGGAGCGGTACTCTCCAAGAGTAACAAGAAATCCACCGGCTAAACCACCCACAAGTGCCACTAGATGCTCTCAAGCTATGCAATGCACTTTGGGATCACTCAATCTCACTTTTGATTTGCAATCAAGCAAGGGAGATGAGTGGGAGGAGTTGTTCTAGCTCAAAGGATGCACAAGAGTGTTAGAAATGTCAAGAGACCTCCCCAAGGGCCGGCCAACAAGTATTTATAAGCATCGCATCCAAATAGAGCCGTTGCACTCCACTTGTCCGTTTTTCCGCGGGACCACCGGACGCGCCGGTCGTAACAGACCGGACGCGCTCAACCGCGTCCGGTGTCCCTCAGATTTCAAACTCGTCCGTTAGAACCTCCAACGGTCACTGCGCGCCAACGGTCAAACGAGCGACCGGACGCGCTGTTGCGAACCACCGGACGCGCCGGTGCGCACAGCACCCGCGCCCGCGAAGACAAGACCGGACGCGCTCCTCGCAACCACCGGACGCCACAGTACCCGCGTCCGGTGCGAGTCCAGTAAGCTCCCTGGACCACCGGACGCGTCCGATGGTGAGTGACCGGACGCGCACCGCGTCCGAAGACTTCGTGACTCGCTGTTCGCCAGACCGGACGCGCCGGTCCCGTGGGTCACCGGACGCGCCGGTGTCAAACCCTAGCTCGCGCGCCAGACCCTGACGCTGTACTGACCGGACGCGCCGGTCCAAACTGACCGCGTCCGGTGCAGCGTCCGGTGCAGCGTCCGGTGCAGCGTCCGATCACCTCTGTGACCGCATTCGCCTCTGTTTCTTTTCCGACTTCCGGCGCAATGGAAAATAGGCATTTCATTTCCCCGAAATCGCCTGAATCCCGCGCTCGCACGCTCGGCGGGAGAGAGAAAGGAACCAAACCCCTCTCTACCCGCAAACCACAGCGCGACCAACGCTACCTTTGCAAATGTGCCAACACCATCAAGTGTACATCTCCATGTGCTTGTGTGTTAGCATTTTCTCAATCATTTTCAAAGGTTTTCCAGTTAGCTCACTAGGCCCTACATGCAATGCACTTCATGAATTCACCTAGTGGCACCCGTGCGTCGAATAACCGATAAGATTTCCCCTCTTAATAGTTCGGCTATCGATCCTAAACCACTCACACCCTCTATGGTGTCTCGAGTGTAAAACAAAATGGCCCTATGGTTATACCTTTGCCTTGAGCCCATTTTGTTTCTCCAAATGATATGATCCACTTCATATCATCACATGACCGTCTTGATCCATCGACCTTGACGTCACTTGCTCTTCACCGTTGCATCGGTCCATCGGCGCCAAGTCTTGCTCAAGCTTCGCCATCGCATGGTCCTTCGCTTCGAAGCCTCGACTTGCCCTTCACCTTCACAACCGGTCCATCGAGCCAAGCCTCATCTTGGTCTTCACCATCTTGGTCATATGAGTCAATGTCATGTCTCATATGCAATGACCACCTTTATCTACATCATCCACTTAGATACAAAGGTTAGTCCTAGGTTTCATCAATTAGCCAAAACCAAACTAGGGACTTTCAATCTCCCCCTTTTTGGTAATTGATGACAACCCTCACAAAGATGATTTTGATAATAAAAGTTTTGAACTTGTCATACTTGTCCAATCATTTTGCTCATAAGTAAAGTTTGGACAATTATCACAAGCTCGGTTTTGGTAGCATTAGCTCCCCCTACATATGTGCATAGAGTTTGGATTGAAAGCTTTGCACATATGCATGGATAGAAGTGTTGGGAGAGTAATTCTACCAAAATGATGCTAAGGTGTAAGAAATGGACCTTTGAAGCATGATACCAATCGGAGTTGCCTTTTACACCATCCTTAGCATCAACAAGTAACTAGACATCCAACAAAACTCAAGAACCCCGTGAGATCAACATTATATGTAAAGGTTCTTGGACCACTTGTAAAAAAAACTTTAGGCAAGTCTAGATACCATATGTAAAAACTATTCCTATGCATGCTAGTAGATCATTTCATCATCCAAGTTCTATACTAGCATTGCACCACACAAGCATGTATATTGAATCTAAATACATGTGCAATGAGCAAGTCATATGAAAATGCACAAACAAATGCAACAACTTTGTTTATGAGCTTGCTCCCCCTACTTGTGTGCATCAAAAAAAAATTTATTTACCCCTTTATCATGTTGAATCATCTTTTTCTCTCCCCCTTTGTCAACAACTTACCCAAAAATGGGATCAAATTGTGGAGAGAAGAAAAATGTTCGATGGAGTAGGTTAAAATTCATCAATTTTGGTTCAACCTAGAACACTTGCCAAAGATATTTAATTTGATTTGAACCAAAGACAAGCTTCTTCACACCTCCTAATAAGGGTTATCTTGCCTATGTTGAATTAAACACTTATAGCAAATCTTCTAGATTCAACACTAGGTTTGCAAGCTCACAAACATGTCATATGCCACCACTAGATCAAAACAAACATAGAAGCAATAGTGGTAACATATATCCATCAAATTCATTTGATTTATCATGAATGCTCATGCATACCACTTATTATGTCTACATGCTCTAGCAAGTCCTTAGCATAGAATGAATGACATGTCAATCAACTTTTACCTTGCAATGTCGAAGGAGAGGCATGTCAATAAGTGAGTGGGGTGCATTCAACTCATGTTTGAGAAATCAAGAATGTTCAATTCATTCCTTAGCTTGCAAAACCTCCTTTCATCAAGTGGCTTAGTGAGAATATCGGCAAGTTGATCATCGGTGCCAACACTCTTAACGGCAATATCTCCCTTTTGTTGATGATCTCTAATGAAATGATGCCTTATGTCAATATGCTTTGTTCTTCCATGTTGAACCGGGTTTTGTATCATCTTGATTGCACTCTCATTATCACATAGCAATGGCACATTCTTGAAGTTGAGTCCATAATCCTTCAAAGTTGATTTCATCCATAGCAATTGTGCACAACAACTCCCCGCACTCACATATTCGGCTTCGGCGGTAGAGATTGCCACACTATTTTATTTCTTTGAGGACCATGACACAAGTGATCTTCCAAGTAATTGACATGTGCCACTTGTGCTCTTTCTATTGATCTTGCAACCCCCATAGTCAGAGTCCGAATATCCAATCAATTCAAACTTTGACCCCTTGGGATACCATAGTCCAACATCTCTTGTTTGCTTTAAGTACCTCAATATTCTCTTTGCGGCCATGAGATGACTCTCTCTAGGTGAGGCTTGATATCTAGCACACATGCAAACACTAAACATGACATCCGGCCTTGATGCGGTGACATAAAGTAGACTTCCAATCAAAGAGCGATATTCCTTTTGATTCACCATATTGCCATCAAGATCACTATCCAAATTGCCACTTGTACCCATTGGAGTTGAAATTGGCTTTGCATCTTGCATTCCAAACTTCTTCAACATGTCCCTTATGTATTTCCCTTGACTCACAAATGTCCCATTCTTCAATTGCTTTACTTGGAGACCAAGGAAGTAGCTAAGTTCACCAATCATAGACATTTCAAACTCTTTGGCCATCATAGCACCAAATTCTTCACAAAAAGCTTGATTGGTTGATCCAAAGATGATGTCATCAACATATATTTGCACTATGAATAGATCATTTCCAATCTTCTTGGTGAATAGAGTTGTATCAACCTTGCCCATCTTGAATCCCTTAGAGAGAAGGAAATCCCTTAGCCTCTCATACCATGCTCTAGGTGCTTGTTTTAAGCCATATAAAGCCTTCTTCAACTTGTACACATGGTTGGGTTTCTTGTCATCTTCAAATCCGGGCGGTTGCTCAACAAAGACTAACTCATTGATGATCCCATTGAGAAATGCACTTTTGACATCCATTTGATATAGTTTGATGTTGTGTGCACAAGCATAAGCCAATAGAATCCTTATTGCCTCCAATCTTGCCACGGGAGCATATGTCTCATCATAGTCAAGACCTTCTACTTGAGTGTAACCTTGAGCAACTAGTCTTGCTTTGTTTCTCACTACAATGCCATCTTGATCTTGCTTGTTTTTGAAAACCCACTTGGTTCCAATCATATTGTAGTCATTTGGCCTTTCTACCAACTCCCAAACATCATTTCTTGTGAAATTGTTAAGCTCTTCTTGCATAGCCATGATCCAATCGGCATCCCTCAAAGCTTCTTCTATCTTCTTTGGTTCTATGGTTGACACAAATGATGCATGCTCACAAAACATAGCCAATCTTGATCTTGTTTGCACACCACTTCTAATATCACCAATAACACTATCAATGGGGTGATCTCTTGCAATATGTTGTGGTTGGAGTACTTGCACTTGATTGCTTGAGCTTGGTTGATCACTTGATGTATCTTGATGAGAAGAACTAGCACCATGATCTTGCACTTGAGAATCACTAGCTAGCTTGAATGGTGAATTGAGCACTTGATCTTTATCATCATCTTGAATATCAATTACTTGCTTTGCTCTAATGTCTCCAATGTCCATGTTCTTCATTGCTTCTACTAATAGAGTTCCACCAATATCATCTAGATTTTCTTCTTCATCTTGTGACCCATTGGTTTCATCAAATTGCACATCATGGACTTCTTCTAGAATGCCACTTGAGTTGTTCCAAACTCTATAAGCTTTGCTTGTAGTTGAATAACCAAGTAGGAACCCCTCATCACATCTCTTGTCAAACTTCCCCAATCTAGTGCCTTTCTTCAAGATATAGCATTTGCAACCAAACACCCTAAAATAAGAAATATTGGGCTTTCTTCCATGAAGTAGCTCATATGGGGTCTTCTCTAGCAATGGATGACAATATAGTCTATTGATGTAGTAGCAAGCGGTATTGATTGCTTCATCCCAAAAAGATTGACTCACATTGTACTCATGAAGCATTGATCTAGCCATATCAAGCAATGTTCTATTCTTTCTCTCAACTAGACCATTTGATTGTGGAGTGTATTTGGCCGAGAATTGATGTCCAATACCATAATGATCACAAAGTTCTTCAATTCTTGTATTCTTGAACTCACTTCCATTGTCACTTCTCACTTTCTTGATTCTAATCTCAAACTCATTGTGAACTCTAGTGAGGAATGTCTTGAAGGTGTCAAACACTTCACTTTTGTCACTAAGAAAGAATACCCATGTGAATCTTGTGAAGTCATCCACTATGATAAAGCCATACTTGTTACCACCTATGCTTGTATATGTTGTTGGTCCAAATAGATCCATGTGCATCAACTCAAATGCTTTGCATGTGCTCATTGTACTCTTCTTTGGATGTGAGCTTCCAACTTGCTTCCCGGCTTGACATGCACTACAAAGCTTATTCTTCTCAAATTCAACATCTTTCAAACCATTGACAAGATTGTGAGTTGTAAGCTTCTTCAATTGTTTCATGCCAACATGACCAAGCCTTCTATGCCAAAGCCAACCCATGCTTGATTTGGAGACTAAGCAAGTTGTCAAAGAAGTTTCTCTAGCATTGAAGTCAACTAGGTAGAGATTCTCATATCTAAAACCCTTGAATGCCACATTTGAACCATCCACACTAATGACTTCCACATCATCAACCCCAAAGATGCATTTGTAGCCTAGATCACATATTTGTGCCACGGATAGAAGATTGAAATCCAAGCTTTCAACTAGTAACACATTGGAGATACTCATGTCATTTGATATTGCAATCTTGCCCAAACCAATAACCTTGCCTTTCTTGTTATTGCCAAATGTGATAGAATCAACACCACTATCATTGTCATTGATTGAGTTAAACATTCTTGATGTACCGGTCATGTGTTGAGTGCACCCACTATCAATAATCCAATGCCTTCCTCCGGCTTTGTAATTGACCTACAAGCAAATTAATGAAGCTTAGGTACCCACTTTTGTTTGGGTCCTTGTAGGTTAGTAACTAAGCTCTTTGGTACCCAAACAGCCTTCTTCTTTGGGCCCACAATTGGTGTACCAACAAACTTAGCTTGCACACCCTTCACACCCTTGGTAAGCACATAGCAAGAATCAAAAGGTATAGCATTAACAAGGTTCTTGCTTTGGTTCTTTTTATTGCAATTATGCTCTAGGTGCCCAACTTGCTTGCATCTATTGCAAAACCGACCATTGCCCTTCACAAAGCTAGGCTTTGGAGTTGCAAAGGCCGACTTGCCTTTCTTGGGAGTGTAGCCCAATCCCTCTTTGTTAAGAGAGAACCTTTGGCTACCCAAGCACTTAAGCAAGCGGGCCTCACCACCATAGGCCTTGCCTAGGGCGTGAGTGAGCTCATCCACCTCTCTCTTGAGAGTCTCATTCTCAACCATTAGTGAGGCATCACAAGTGAAACCATCACTAGTAGTGGAGGTAGAGTTAGTGGTGGTGGATGAAGAGCTACAAGAAGGGTTAGTATTTGACATGATGATAGATTCATTAAAGGATTCATCAATTATATCACATGTAACACCTATATCACATGATACAACAACCTCCTTCTTTGCTTGTTGCTCGAGTAGCAATGAGTGAGCTTTTTCAAGCTTGGAATGAGCCTTATCAAGATCCTCATGGTCTTCCACTAGACTCTCATGAGTGGTCTTAATCTCACTAAGGACTTTCTCAAGTATTGCTACTTTCATTGAAAGCTTCTTACACTCTTTGTCTTTGGCAATAGCTATGTCTCTAGTTTGTTGCATCAAGTCATATAGTTGTTCTTTAGTTGGTTCATCATCATCATTTTCATTATCATTATCATTATCACTATCATGAGCATATTCCATTTCACTTTCATCATCACTCTCATCATATAATACCTTAGCTTCTTTAGCCATGAAGCATGAAGAGGATGAATCAAATAGTGATGGCTTCTTGTTGATAGCAATGGAAGCAAAAGCCTTGTTGGATGATTCTTCTTCTTCTTCTTCATTATCTTCACTTTCCCAAGTGATCACATAGGCACCATTTTTGCCTTTCTTGAATGTCATCTTGGCCTCTCTCTTCTTCTTCTCAAACTTGTCCTTTTTGTTCTTCTTCTTATCATAAGGACATTCCGCTTGAAGGTGCTCGGTGCTATCACAATTGAAGCACTTTCTTTGTTGCTCATTTCTTTTGAAGTTGTCATTTCTCTTCTTAAAGCCTCTTCTCTTGATGAACATGTGACCCATCTTCTTGACTACAAGAGCAAGTGCCTCATCATCAATTTCAAATTCCCCATCTTCATTGTTGTCTTCTTCTTCTTCAATGATGATAGCTTTGCCCTTGGAGGAGGTGGCATTGAATGCCACGGTCTTCTTCTTCTTCTCATCTTCCACCTTCTCCTTGTCATCAACATCTTGATCATATTTGTCATAGGTTAAAACTTCACCAAGCAAATCATTTGGCTTCATTGCTTCAAGCCCATCTCTTTGCAACATCATGATCAACATCTTGAATCTTCTAGGTAAGCTCAATAAGAACTTGTGACAAAAATCTTGATCTTGAGTCTTGTGCTCTAAGCTCTTGAGATCATTGACTATCACTTGCAATCTATGAAACATTTCAATGATTGTTTCATCATCCTTTTTCTTGAAATTCTCAAACTCACTCTTGAGCCCATATAGCTTTGCACTCTTCACAACCTTAGTGCCCTCATATGTTTCACTCAACCTTGTCCACACTTCATTTGCCAAATCTAAATCCTTGATGCCCTCAAATACTTTTGTGTCAATACCATTGTAAAGTGTATTGAGAGCCATTCTATTGCATGTTCTATTTGCTCTATCTTCATCGGTGAGATGATCGGGATCAATGATAGCAAAATCATTCTCGGTGACTTGCAATACTCTCTCATGAATAGAACCAAGGTACATTGTCATTTTTCTCTTCCAATGAGCAAAAGAACTAACACCATCAAAGAACGGTGGCTTGCCCCCAACATGATTGAACACAATTTGAGCCATTTTTCACACCGAAGGATGTTAAGCCTTGATTAAAACGGTGACCACGGCTCCGATACCACTTGTAAGGTCCTAGATGGCTAGAGGGGGGGTGAATAGCCTATTAAAAATTCTACAAGTACCACTAAGCAAACTTGTTAGAATAACAAACGGCGTAAAGCGAGTTTTGCTTAGCCAAAGGTTGTGATGCAAGCCTCCTACCCACAAGTCTAGTAGATTATGATCTCTAGTTCACACAAGAGCTATGTCACTAAAGAAACACTAGTGAACAAGCTAACACAACTAGCAAAGCTACTACTAGAGCTACACAAGATAAACTAGTGAATGTAAATGCAAGAGAGAGGATTGTGGTTATTATACCGACGGTGAAGTGAAGATGTTGCCAATCACCAAGATGATATACAATCAAGCAATATTGACAACAACACAATATGAAGACCAATCACCGGGAGACAAGAGACACAATATTTGTTCACCCGGTGTTCACTTGTGCACCGACAAGCTACGTCACCGGTTGTGTCGACCAACACTTAGATGGTTCCTCGGTGTGACCCTCAAGTCACTTGCCCCTCAAGGCACGCCCCGCAAGGCACCGCAAGACACCACTCTCAAGTGAGGTAACTCAATGACACGCGGATTCTACTAGAGTTGATTTTGGCGTCCCGCCGAGGAAAGCACAAGAACCTCTCACAATCAACCGGAGGTGGCCAAGAACAATCACCTTCTCTTGCCAACGCCTCCAACAATCTCCAAGCCGGCTAGGAGCGGTACTCTCCAAGAGTAACAAGAAATCCACCGGCTAAACCACCCACAAGTGCCACTAGATGCTCTCAAGCTATGCAATGCACTTTGGGATCACTCAATCTCACTTTTGATTTGCAATCAAGCAAGGGAGATGAGTGGGAGGAGTTGTTCTAGCTCAAAGGATGCACAAGAGTGTTAGAAATGTCAAGAGACCTCCCCAAGGGCCGGCCAACAAGTATTTATAAGCATCCCATCCAAATAGAGCCGTTGCACTCCACTTGTCCGTTTTTCCGCGGGACCACCGGACGCGCCGGTCGTAACAGACCGGACGCGCTCAACCACGTCCGGTGTCCCTCAGATTTCAAACTCGTCCGTTAGAACCTCCAACGGTCACTGCGCGCCAACGGTCAAACGAGCGACCGGACGCGCTGTTGCGAACCACCGGACGCGCCGGTGCGCACAGCACCCGCGCCCGCGAAGACAAGACCGGACGCGCTCCTCGCAACCACCGGACGCCACAGTACCCGCGTCCGGTGCGAGTCCAGTAAGCTCCCTGGACCACCGGACGCGTCCGATGGTGAGTGACCGGACGCGCACCGCGTCCGAAGACTTCGTGACTCGCTGTTCGCCAGACCGGACGCGCCGGTCCCGTGGGTCACCGGACGCGCCGGTGTCAAACCCTAGCTCGCGCGCCAGACCCTGACGCTGTACTGACCGGACGCGCCGGTCCAAACTGACCGCGTCCGGTGCAGCGTCCGGTGCAGCGTCCGGTGCAGCGTCCGATCACCTCTGTGACCGCGTTCGCCTCTGTTTCTTTTCCGACTTCCGGCGCAATGGAAAATAGGCATTTCATTTCCCCGAAATCGCCTGAATCCCGCGCTCGCACGCTCGGCGGGAGAGAGAAAGGAACCAAACCCCTCTCTACCCGCAAACCACAGCGCGACCAACGCTACCTTTGCAAATGTGCCAACACCATCAAGTGTACATCTCCATGTGCTTGTGTGTTAGCATTTTCTCAATCATTTTCAAAGGTTTTCCAGTTAGCTCACTAGGCCCTACATGCAATGCACTTCATGAATTCACCTAGTGGCACCCGTGCGTCGAATAACCGATAAGATTTCCCCTCTTAATAGTTCGGCTATCGATCCTAAACCACTCACACCCTCTATGGTGTCTCGAGTGTAAAACAAAATGGCCCTATGGTTATACCTTTGCCTTGAGCCCATTTTGTTTCTCCAAATGATATGATCCACTTCATATCATCACATGACCGTCTTGATCCATCGACCTTGACGTCACTTGCTCTTCACCGTTGCATCGGTCCATCGGCGCCAAGTCTTGCTCAAGCTTCGCCATCGCATGGTCCTTCGCTTCGAAGCCTCGACTTGCCCTTCACCTTCACAACCGGTCCATCGAGCCAAGCCTCATCTTGGTCTTCACCATCTTGGTCATATGAGTCAATGTCATGTCTCATATGCAATGACCACCTTTATCTACATCATCCACTTAGATACAAAGGTTAGTCCTAGGTTTCATCAATTAGCCAAAACCAAACTAGGGACTTTCAAAGGTAGCTATAAGCTACAAATATAGCTTCTTTGCTAATATTCATGTAAGAGTGGAGATAGGTTCAGCTCGACGAGAGCATAACATAGTGATACACATTCAAGTGTAATGTGGTATGTTGGTATTTAATCCAACGTAATAGATATCAACAAAATGCTACAAGCTTACTTGCAATTAGTGCAATGTAGAGAAAGTTAATTCTGCTAGAAAGGACATGACTAGAACTCCAAGTCCTTATACATGCACTTCACTTAAAGATAGATTTAGAAAGGCTATGCCTATTAAATATATATTACCCACATTTTCTCATGCCTTTACTCAAAATTCCTCCCCTTTTCGTGCCATAATTACTTCAAGTAGTAATATGCTTCTTGCATCTATGAAAAATCATTTCAAATGTTTAATAGAATTCAATCATACTTCTAGTATTCAATGGTTCTGGCATAAAATTCATATATCCAGTATACAATAACATATTCAGGTAGGACATAAACTTCTAGTTTCTGGGCTGAAATATTAAATACTTGCTTCTACCTATATGGTAGTGGTGCACAAAGAACGATAACCTTCATGGTTAACTGAGGCTTCTTTATGGATAAATTAATACAAAATTTATTTAGATAGGCAATAGGCAATTGTTTATATGTAAAACACAACTTATTCCATGCAAGGTTAACATATATTACTACAAGTAAAAATTACAACTAAGAACTTCATATTAGTCTTCAAACTAATAAAACAACCATTAACTCTTCTACGAGTTTACATAATCCACTTAATTCAACGGGAATTAAAACTTATGCACTGCCACCACTATTATCAATACTTCAGGATATGAATTTCAAAATAAACAAATCTATAAGCATATGATGTAAGTTCTTCTTCAAGAGAAACTTTAAATGTTCTAATCTCTATCCATTCTTATATATCTTAGCTTCAATGTTTGACATTTAGCAGCTTCATGCTTGTTTGATCCTTCTAGAGTATATATATAATATATGCAAGTCAAATATCTTGGTTCACAGAGCTACCTAAAAATTTTGACTCGATTTCTACTTGATATTGAGTAATTCTAGATGATACTGGATATTTCTAGTACTTTAATGCTCTTGATCATCTTCTATTTCAAGAAACATTTCTTCTAGAATTAGACAAATTTGTCCTTATCATCTTGTCTTCTATGACTTTTAACACAAAGCTTCAAGCTAAATTGTTTTTGTTTATAGAGTAGCATTTATATCCCATATGGTCATATAAGCTTGAAAATTCAATTTTCAATATTTCTGGCATTATACAATCATAATGTAGGATATCTTCTAGAATTTCTCATTCAGTGAGTCCCATAAGACCTACGGGATTTAGTTTGGTTACGTACTCATTCTCTGAGAGTAATATAAGAAACTATAATGCTTAAGCCCACTCCACTTCAGTGGCAGTAGAATATCTTACTAGGATTTAATAAATGACCACGCTATATAATTCTGTCATTCAGGACAAGTCCAGGATATTCCTTCTTCATGAAGGTATGCATATATTATTATTACAGAATCATCATGTGCGTATGAGTTTACTACATGTAAACAAGTAGCAAAGTGCAAAAAGATAGCGGATGGTTATACAAAATACTCTTAGAAGCATTGTATTTTCAGGATTATGGTATATATAAAATTCAAAGTTAATACCAACCATTCATTCATCCCGAAAATTCATTATGCTAGGAAAAATAAATATGAGCCTCTCAAAGGTGATAAACCTAAGATCTGCATGATTTAAAGAGCCCATATACCTTACCATGTTTTTAGTGTAATCATTCAAGATTTTACTTCTTGCAAATACATGGTATATGATTCATGATGTGTGATATATAAAAAAATGCATTCAAAAGAGCATAAAAAATTATCGACGCATGGTCCGTATACATGAAGATACTATGCATGCATACAGATGGAAGAATTTTACTGTTAAAATGCCAACACACACAATTCTGCAGGAATTTCTATGTTTCCAGGGTTCATAAACTTAATTTGATGCCTCGCTCCATATAATTTTCAGAATAAATATGAATCAATAACTCCTGATCCGAAAGCCTACTTGGCTCAACCCTTTTGTTTCTCCCCGCTTGCCCTGGCAGCTAGCCCGTAGATCTTCTTGACCTACTCTATCCGATTTGGACGAGCCAGAACAAAAAACTCCATGAGTCGAAACTCTAACTGTTGCGTCCCTTCGTCCTAGCTACAATGGTGCCACACGAGAGCCTAGGCATGCATGTCCAGGCGTCCAGCTCACTGTATAAGGTGCGGTGGCACAAATTCTAATGGTGTACTGACCACCGATGGCTAGCTACTGGCTATTGCGGCCGTGCTGCTGGACGACGGGCGGTTGCTGACAGCATGTAGGATGCGACCTTACCGTCAGGATTTAGTTCGAGACGAGCAGCTAATGGCGTGCAGGCCACAATGAAGGAACGAATAGCGGTGATACACACGGGCGTACAGGCCGCGTAGCAGAGACGACGATGAGTCGTAGCTTCAAGCTGGGCGTGGCGCATCAACTGTGCGGGCCACTACGGGTTGTATGGTGAGTCGGTGTCTAGCGGCAAGCTAGCTGGATGCATTCAGGCATTGACAAATTCGGAAACGGCTTCTTACTGACATGCATGGAGTCCATGTCAATTGGTCTTCGGGTCCAATTAGCATTGCTGCATGCAACGCTATCGATTATGAGATTAGATCTTGCTGAATCTACCTCGGGTCATAATTTGGATGGCACATAGTACTAATGCTCCACCGTACAAGTTTTCATGCACATATGTACCGTTCATGTGTGTGCATGTTCGTATGCTATGTATTCATGCAAGTCTGTGCGTATAAGCTTGCATGTTTGTTTACAGGATAACTCACGTAACGTACTTCATGTACGTGGGCATGTGTGTATACTTCGTCATGCTTCTTGCATGTATGTATATGCACTGCGCGTACAGATTCTATATGGCATTGCTGGAAAGCATAGACTAGCTCGAAGGCTAGCACAATTAAACAATCTGTGAGATCTTTTCCATACCTTTTAAAAGATGTCAATTTAATCTACCTCACATGCCGCGTATGGCAGTGGTTAGTAGATACATACCGCGTAGGGCGTTTGGCATTGTCGTAGAACTGCCTGCTTGATAATGATGGTGCATGTCGATGTAGTTCAGATTGGTAGCAGGTAGGGTAGCAGATCCGTTCCACTAACAACGTCGGGGATGTCGATGTCGTCGAAGTAGTCGTGGCGGAATACTGTCGCGGTACAAGCGCCGGCATCGAAGATCGGCAACAGCTTCAACGGCGATGTCGATGAAGAGCTTGTCGTGCTGATAATATGTTATAAAACATATTGCCAGTGGTTCGGACCTTTTCCTCTCCGTCTCTCATAATCAACATAGTAGATGAAAGTAGAACACATAGACACAAGATGTAGAGAAACTATTCTTTATTCCTCTGAATATTGGTAATTACAACATAGAGCTCCTACGTATATATAGTCCTGCCAAAGGCTAAGAGTTTTTGTAAGAGCCCACATACAAACGGACTAGAATTAGGATTCTCCTTTCTCCTTTCCTTCTAGGATTAAGTCCGTATGTTTTACAACACTAGCTATACGACCACGAAAGCCGTGCGTGCATCGCTTGTGTCTTCGATAGATAGATAGATAGATAGATGGATGGATGGATGTAACAGTATCATGCGTACTGTATGCTGCGATGGTTACATTGGTGGACGCGATCGGCCCGCACGCACGCCGCTGGGCCTGGCTTAATTAGACGGGGTAGGACGGCTGCTTGGCGAGGCCGCAGACGCCCTCCCCGCGGACGCCGCGGCGGATGCGGACGTAGCCGCCCTCGCCCCACGACGCGCCCCACGAGTTCTTCATCAGCCAGTACCTGCTGCCGTCGGCCGCCGTGCCGTACCCGACGGCGGTGATGCCGTGGCTGAGGTCCGTGCCGCACTCCCCGCCCAACACGCCGCTGTCGTAGAACCGGAACGCGTAGTCCTCGCCGTTGATGGCCACGGACACGGGCTGGTTCGCCACGGCCGCCGCCAGCGCGGCCTCGTTGTTGCGCGGCACGTCCTCGTAGCCCCGGATGGATGCCACCAGCGCGGATGCGGCGGACGAGCGGCACGACCCGTCCTCGCCCTGGTACGGGTACCCGGACTCCGAGGCCAGCCCGCCGCGGCGCTGGATGAACTGGAACGCGTCGTCCATGAGGCCGCCCTCGCAGCCCTGGTCCTCGCCGTCGACGTCGCAGTCCACCAGCTCCTGCTCCGACAGCGACACCAGCCGCCCCGTCCGGATCTTGTTCAGCCCTTCCACCGCCGCCACCGCCGAGAACGCCCAGCAGCAACCTGCGTGCACATGCAGCCTATGTTGGACGACGGACCAAAAGTGCATGCATGTAGTAGACTCTAGTCTTCTACTATCAGTATAAGCTCCTCTAGTCCAGTGTCCGTTCTGCTATTTACCTTTCCGTTTCGAGCTTATGACTGACTTTCATAAGCTATTTTTAACCTAATAACGTTCATTTGTTTTTAAATTTCAAATTAAATAGTACTTGAGAGTCAGTCACTAGTATTCAGTATGCATGCATCATGCATGTGCGCAGGCCAGGTGTTTGGTTTGTACCGCACTCTCCCTGGTCCTTGACGCCGGTGACGGCGCCCATCGCCCGCCAGTCCACGCTCTGCGCCGCGTCCACCAGGCTGAAGTTCTCGTACCTGAACCGGCCGCCGCCGCTCCCCGCAGCAGCCGCCGCCGCCGGGCGCGGCCGGAACCCGGTCCTGGCCGCCCGGAACTCCTCGTCGGTGAGGTCGGCGAACCTGTTGGTGGCCAGCCGGTGGCTGTGCTTCCCTGCAGCGTTAAACGAGTCAATGAACTCCGCGTTGGCGCGGAATATCCCCAGCCGCCGCGCCTTCTCCGCCTCATCTTTGTACACGCGCCCGTGCTCCGCCATCCACTTCTCGTGCCGCGACGCCATCGCGGCGGCGGCGACGGCCTCCTCCTCCCCGGCCAGCTCGCGAGCCGCGAGCGCACGGGGAGCGGCGGCGGCGCACGCGCTGCCCACGACGAGAACGGTGAGGAGGAAACGTGACGCCGACATGTTTGCAGCAATTTTTTTCCCCCAAACAAGTGGATGGAAGTGTGCAAATGTGCAATGCTAGCTTCTTTAGCTCATGTGTGTGCTGATGCTTGGCCAAATCCTGCAATGCAGGCAGGGGTTTATATAGCAGTTCAGGGAGCCTGAAAGGACCAGTGCAAAAAGGATATGTAGTTAGGCATGGTTAACTGTTACTCTATCACTATCATTAGTGCTAGGAGGCGATTTAGCCTAACAATATTATATCCATGGAGGAATCATGACGACTGACTGACACGAAGAAAAGAGGCGTGAAGTAAGCTCCTACATGGACGACCAATGTCAATCACTCGCGTATTCTCTTTCACTCGTTCTCTTCAAAGGATCCAAAATTCATGAGCATGTAAGGACATATAATTAATCTTGATGCAGCTACTGGACATCAGTGCACTAATTAGATAACGAACATGATGTTATCGGCCGTTTTATTTTCGACGAGTGAGACCGGCTAGGACATGGAGTCCACACGAGTTTACAAATATGCGTCGCGCACTTGCTGCGGCTTGCGCTACCGTTGGTTCGTTCGTTGGGTCCTGCTGGCCAGGGCTGCCTCTGCTGGTGGGAACTTGGAATTGGACTGGTGACGTGAGCCAGCGGCTCTGCTTGATGGAGCCGTGAGTGATAGATTCCTGGGTCAAGACGTCAAGAAATTTAAAGCGATCGATGTGGATTCCAAGTTTCCTACGGTGGTAGCCACGGACTCTCTTGGCTTGCAGTACGTAGAGAGATCATTGGGTGTCTCTTATCCTCGGAGAGATTGGGATCGCCCATATTTCGTGGATACAAATTAAAGTGCCTAGGTGTCGTCGTTTGGGATTTAGTAATTTTTATCCTTTTCTTTGAATTTATGCTGCTTCTTTAGCTTACAATGAGTTTACCAAAAAAAAATGAATAGCACTATACTGTGCAAAAGATTTTGAGAGGCGATAGTTAAAACGGTTATCATGAGTTACTTTAGGCAGCTGCTCCTACAAATCCCTTGTAAATAGGGCAGTTGTGTTAAGCCAACCGTCAAATCAGTTAACGAGGGTGGTTGCTGTAGGTAGTTGCTTCTACAAATTTAATTTCTAGAAACTTCTGCAAATAAACTCTTAGGGACGACTTGTATAGATGAACCGTCTCTAGAAATACTTTTAAAGTTTAAAAGTTCAAAATTCCTGTTCTATTTGGATTTTGCATTCTCTCATTATTTTCTATGTATATGTTTAGAGAATTGCTCTGGTACTCCTCTTTCTAAAAACTGCATATATCTCAAAGCAGTCATTTCAATGAATTATTATGTTTATTATTTTTGCAACTGGATCCCGCATGGGCCCAGCCCGAGCCTAGCCTGATGGAGGGAAAGTATGTGCAGGTCTCAGGCCGTCGTTTACCTCGTGGACGACGTGTCTGCTCCCTCTGACTCTGAAGCGGCGCTCCCTCCTCCATTCCCGAGCAGGCTAGCAGCGGCGGACGAAGGAAGCCAACCGCAGCACCGCCTTGCCCCTGATCCCGTTTCGTTTTTTGCGGGCAGCAGGCAAGGAGGTTGGGCGCCACCGTCGTCGCCGGTGAGGAAGAGAAGCCGCCGGGAGCCTCCTTGCTGCCACGCACTGATCCTGATCCATCGATCCCCATGGCCATGGCTCCATGCATGCATTCACGCATGTCGCGCTGTTTCTTCACATTTCTACTCCGAACTAATCCATCGAATCGAATCCGCCCCCGTACGATTGATTAGGTGTATGTGCATGTGCGGTGCGGATCCAAATCTCTCATTCTGTTGTTCCTGTACGTACGTGTACAAGATTATATTAAAAATGATGATGAACATTAAATCTATGGCACCTTTATGCACGGGATAACATTTTTAGAAAAGGGAATATATATTAAAAATATCCCAGCCTCTGCATCGACCGATGCATATAGCTATTTCTTATTACAGACACGAACACTGCAACCCAACACGAGAGCAGCTACCACATACACACACCAAAACGGCCTTGACCTGCCAAGATTCACGCGCACACACCGCGACATTCAACTCTCACCACAATAACAACTGCCAGCCGATAGATGCAGCCCCATGCAACCCGCCGCACATCGAGGTCACTGCAGACTGCCGCTGCTGGCTCTGGCGTCTGTCGTCGTCGTTGTTGGCCTCCGCCAGTTGCGTCGGGCAGTCCCCGTCGGATCCACCCCGCCTTCGGAAGTCCAGCCAGCACGCCCTTGCCAGATCCCCGCCCGCCAATCCCGAACCATCAATGTGCGTCAATGAGACCAGATCTGACCGGCGGAGATGGATTCGCCGTCCATGAGCCCAAATCCGAAGACCGAAGACCTCGACGACAAGCAGCCAACTCCACCACCAATGATCCCTCCACGACTCCTCGGCCGCGAGACTACATTTCTTTAGTTGGATGTTGATCGATCGAGATTATTGCATATATAGGGAAACGGATCGACAATTTTCACTTCATTTCACTCCTGTGGATTTGATCCAACATCTGCATTCATGCATGCGCTGCTGAGATTAATTGCATGCGTACGTGTGCCATATCGCCCGTGGAGATAGAAGTGAATCCGTCCTCGATACTTCGATCCGGTGCTTTCTGGCCGAGGAGCAGACGCGTCATCCGTGAGAAAGATCGGACGGAGACCTGACTTTCCTTCTATCAAGGCTGGGCTCGGGCTGGCCTTGGACGGGCTGGGCCCATGCGTGATCTAGTTACGAAAATAATAAAAAAATAATAGTAATTCATTAAAATGGCTGCCTTGAGATGCGTGCAGTTTTTTTTAAGAAAGAGGAGTACCAGAGCATTTCCCGTATGTTTATAGCACAATCCACTGTTTTACCAGAGTTATTCACACAGCTATAGAATCATTCCAGTCCACACTAGAAGGTTTGTCTTGATGACTGGATGTACTATTCGAGCAATCGAATTCACTGAAGATCCCAACCGCTGTCATTTAGGCCATAAGTAGTGGCAGCGCCACTGGAGTTGCATGATCAGAGGAGGATGTTGTGGCCGTGTAGGTGGTGGAAGTGGCGGCGGTAGCGTTGAAAGGTAGCAATTGTATACTCCCTACTATAGGAAGAACTTTTAGGGAAGGATATTTTCCATTAATAAACACAGACACTCTAACCGCTTATATTGAGGGTCTCTGTTAATGACTATTTTATAAAGGTGGTCAGTATTTCCGTCTCTATAAATCAATTAACATAGACATACACCTGAAGAGCCCATCTCTAGAAACTCACAACTTACAGCTCACATTACATCTTTCTACCACTGCACAAATACTCTTTTGTGAGTATATATATGACGCTATCTTTTTATATCAACATTTAGTAGTCTTATATTAAATATTTTAGCTACTAAATGAACCCAAACGAAAAAGTTTCCAACTACAAAGTTTTAAATCTTGTCAAGCACTACGACTTTGGTATATGACATGTCACTATCTGAGATTGTTAGGAAATTTCAAAAAATGAATTTCAAAATATGTGAATTTAAAATGAAATGTTTGTGACTCTAAACAACGTCAAATAAAAAATTTATCAACAATAAACTTGTAGATCAGGTCAGTCACTACAACTTTGGTATTAACCATGTGAACATTCAAGACCATTTGAAAATTCTAAATTTGATTTTTCAAATCTAAGAACTTAAAACACATATTTTGGACTACAAACTCAAATGAAAAACTTTCCAACTATAGACTATATATGTCAACATCTTAGGTTGTTTGAAAATTTTGAATTTTAAATTTCAATGTCCGAGAACTTAAAACAACATTTTGGGACTTTAAACAATTTTAAATAAAGGCTTCTTAACTACAAAGTTGTAGATCACATCGAGAAAAAGCTACAGTTTTGATATAAAGTTCATATTCATCCTAATTCATATGGAAAAGTTATGAATCTACTTTTTATGAAACTATTTATAAAGTTGTGTCATTTAAGATATTCGTCTCTATTTTGATTTCTAGAGACGGATACTTAGAATGTCGGCAAAAGAAATGCTGAGACTTTTCAAGACTTCAAAGTCACAAAATGTCACAGGAGTGCTAATGGAATGGCTCATGCTTTAGGGCAATTTAACAGGAGAGTGTTTTCTTCTTGCTTTTATGCCTAAAGGTGTCCCAACCTACGCGTCGGCAGCCTTGGACTCTAATTGTAATCATGCTCATGGTTGAAATATAAGCTCTTTTCCGTGTTAAAAAAACAATCATTTTCAGACCGTTAAATAGTCGATTAACAGACCCGATCATCTTAGGATGCCCCGCTTCTAAAAATGATTAACAAAGGTGAGTGTTTGCTGGATGCTGCAAGACCACTTACAGAGGCGATCACTAGATGTGCCTACCTCTATTAATCAAAGAGATTGTCTTCTAAAATCTTTTTTAGTAGTGTCTTGTAGCTTTGATACGTGTAGGAACCACTAGAAATACTGAAGGTGAATTAGCATTGCAACAAGCACTGCCACAAAAAAGATTTTAAGAGACAGGTGCCTCGATTAATAGAGCCAGACAAAAAGCAAGACAGTCCCCAGAAATAACCCATGATTAACAAAGGTGGTCATACCATTTTTGGAGACACCATGTCTTTGAAAATCATATTGACATAGGCAAATCTCCTAAGAAAGACATCTCTAAAAATAGGTTCTATTTTCAGAGGTAGACCTCCTAAGAGGTCCACCTCTATTAATATGGTCAAGGCCTAGCTAGGTCTGTTAAAAATCGTGGCTCATTCTCTCTACCAGGCCTATATATGCAGCGCCTTAGGGTTTCGACCTCATCCACAGTTGTTCAGATCCCTTCTCCCCCCCCCCCCCTCTCCGAAATCCTCTCCAATCCTGGCCGCCATCGACCCCCATTCGTGGCCCGCGGGACCTCAATTCTCTTCCTTCTCTTCCTCGCGAGCAGTGGCACCTACTGGATCAAGCAACCAAACATCATATCTGCTAGGACAGGCTAAGACAAGACAACCAACCAATACAAAGGCATGTTGCACATCTCTCGCATGGCTTCCATGGTTTTGCATGCCTAGAGCAAGCCAGGCTCTACCGACAAAGCAACCAAACACGCCCATAGTGTATATTTAAGTGTATAGAAAAATCTATATATCTAGAAAAATTAAAATTTCTTATAATTTGAAATAGACCGAGTACTTTTGTAGCTGAAACGAACAAGCCCTAAATTTCTAGATACACGGTTAACCTCCTTTAGATGGAAAGTGTTTACTTTTATGCAGCTGGAGAAATTGGGTATGGATGCAACCGGCGCTGTATCGATCCTTGCATTGGTGTTGATAATATACATGTACACGGAATGTTCGGTCGATCAAAGAACTAACCTTGCTAGAAGTCAGGAGAGTACATGGACAAGCACAGCAGCAGCTTAACATATCGCTAACAGATCCAACGCCTCAGGGACTACGTCACCAGACTGCAGCAAATGGTTCCCTTCCCATGCATGATTCCACCCAATGGGATTTCCGATTTCTACAGCTGATAGGATCCACGCACGTCGGTGTCGTGGTATCTCCGTTTGTATACGCAAGGCATGGCCAGCTCGACGGGAGCTAATAATATGCATTTTACAGCTGAATCCGGGCGCGAATCGTCAACACGTATGGGACCTCCCCGGTGTCCATTACCCACACTCCAAGATGAGATTCCGGTGGGCTCCTGTCGCTGCCTAGCTAGCTGCTGCGTGCCACTCGTTCACTCTTTCAAACAGTCCCCACGATACCGACCCAACTCAGAAGCGATGCACTCTCTCACCCGTATGTGCTTCCGTTTAAAATAAGAAATCCTACCTGATAGGTTTTCTTCTTCTGTTTCATGAAATCATTCAATTATCAATCCCAGTATTATTATTTGATATATACTTCCTATGCCAAAATAGTAAAATATATATACAAGATTCTACACTCTTTCTAAGTTAAACAATCTTAATTTAACTAAATTATAATAAAACTAATAAAATTTACAAGATCAAATGGGTATCATTGATATATCATCTACAAGTAGGTAAGAGCTCGAATAGATTAGAACCTTTAATTTTTAAATAAGAGAAAAAAATCCCGCATATATGTCCTTCATGCATGGTTTTGGCCACTGCGACGGTCATTCATTAACGTGTGATCCTCTCCCTTCTCATGTGAACCATACTTAAATTTGTTCGCATAACGAAATATAATTTGATCATGTTATTAAGTCAGCACTAGCGCCCGGACGTCCACATGGACGCTCGTGTCCGGACACCTGCGCCTACACTACGTTTTGTGCGCCCCACGCGGGGGACCGCACCGTTCTGAACATCACAAGTGTTGAGAAGAGGAGAGAGGGCGGCACCCGCTTATGGCTCGGTTCGGATGTGCAGCCGGCGCCGGGAGGAGAAGGAGACACCGAGGCAAGGCGGCAAAAGGCGAGGAGGGAGATGCAACATCCGATCTACTTTTGAAATATCTAGATTCACCACTTGCAACATACGTCTGAAGACAGGTGAAACACTTGAAACATGCATTTGAAACACTTATAAAAACACATGAAAACCATTGTAAGAACATACGCAACATCAAGATAAAAACACTTACAACATATGTATGAAACATATGCAGCATCCAAAAAAATACACTTGCAACATACGTCTGAAAAAACAGATGAAACATTGGGGACAGAAGCTTGCAACATACATGTACAACCATTGTAACATATGCAACATTCCAATCTACTTTTGCAATATCCATATGAAACATTCGCAACATACCTATGAAACACCTGAAACACTTAGAACATAGGCTTGCAACATGCATATTTTCACCCTTCTTCCATCGTATGACGCAGCATAGAGCAGGGGATGGGCAGATAGAGGGCAACACCATCGGCCTGTTGCAGCACCTTCTGGAGGCAAGTGGAGGGGGCGCCGGGGACAGGCCGCTGCTGAGTGTTGGCCGTCTGCGGGCTGCAGCTGTCGCAGGTGGGCAAAGGGGGAGGCGGGGACAGGCCAGCGATGGACGCAAGCTGTCGTCGGGCTCTGACCGGGAGGAAGGGGATAGCCGCAAGCGCAAGCGATTGCGGCAAGCGGGCGCAGGCCGATGAAGGCGCCACGGGGGATGGCGGAGGCAATGTGTCGGAGTGGGGCGCGGCGCGGAATGGAGGCGTCGCGGGGAGTGGAACGAGCGGACGGGCCATATGTGGAGAGTTTTTTATATAGAGAGCGCATACGGACGGATGGACGTCCTCGTCCTATCATTATCGACGTTATTATTCACTGTTTTCCAATCAGTTCTTTGTCATGCTTTTGTTCATTTAGTATCTTTGTTCTGACTGGATCAATACATACGCGTTACACTATTTCATGTCATATTAAAAAATATGTTTCAACAAATCCATCATCCATCATGTACAAGCAAGTTAGCATGCATACATGCACTCGTTGCAAAGAGAATTGTTAGAACAAATACGTTGCGTGCATGCGATCGTAGCTAGCTTAGCTGGTTGTCCTTAGAAAAGTCCAAAAGACTCTTTAGATCTCTTCGTATTGACAGGAATAGATATTACGTTGAAAAATAGCCATCCAACAGTTTTTTTTAAAGAGATCTCCAAATATTCCTGGTTTCTCAAAAAATAAAGAGCAAGGCTAGCTCTGATGGGCCATTTTTGTTCTCCTTATTCGGCTAGTGAGCAATCCGGAATAGAGAATGCCAATATTTTGAAAGCTAATTGAAGAAGTTGTTGGAGGGGTCTTCACCGAAATCTCTATTATTCCTATAAGTACAAAAGGATATAAAGTGCATCTTAAAGTTGCTCTTGTGATGGAATCTAGACTTGGTGCATGTGCTCTTAATTTTCTGAATTTAGGTAGGCGACGTGTCAATCTACAACGAGGTGTTTATGATGACTTATTCATCAATTTCAAAATTTATCTTAGTCTTTCGGAAGTGTTTATGAGGACCGTGTGTTTGTAGGAGTGAGTGTGCATATATGTCTAAACATCTATGTTTATACTATGGTTTGCAAAAAAGAAACATTATATGCATGTTAGATCTAATATTTGCAAGATATTTTACATGTTTCTATTTCTAAAATATAATATAACTTTTAAAAAAAATCTTCTATTATCTCCTATAAAAAAGTAATATGTGATAATTGCCGTTCACATCCATATAACACAGTTCTACTATTATCTATACCTAATAATAAAGAGGCAAAATTTTCGTTTAAGATGTAAGATGTAAGATGTAAGTAAGACTCATACTTAACGAAGATTACGTGTAATAAAATAAAAAAAGAAAAAATTATGTACAAAGGTCGTCTCGGCCTCGTGGGCTCTCGTCCAGGTTGTGTCGACAAGGCCACCGTTTCTAGTGATTTTTTAAATACTTTCTACATACACCACCAGTCGTCTCCAGGCAGGTTTCTCTGCTGGATGAAAATAAATCGTCGCCAACTCTGTTTTTAGCGAGATTCGACGTAATCTCCAGGTCTGCACGCCCTATATGAAGGAGAGGAACCCGACGCACATTTGTTTCCCATCTCCGAGCCGCAGTTAGCCCTAGCTCCCCTCTGCACTCGCCCTCTAGATCTCGCGGAGCTCGAGGTCACCCCACCGCTACGGAGGTCCCCATCCGTTGCCCTGGCACCGTTCAGAGCGAGTCGCCGGTCTTGGCCTTGCAGTAGGAAATCGGTAGGTGGAATTCTTGTCCGTTTTCATGCTATCAGCCTCCCTCTCATGGCTGCCGAACCCTGCAGGGAAACTGTTGTCCACTGCCGCCCCGACAAGCCCTCCATCGACCCCGTTCGTTCCCTGCCATCGCGATCCACATAGGTGAGCTTGACATCTCGCCTTCTATCTGTGTGCTCTTCCGAGAAGAATCAGACCCGCCACACCTGTACATGCCGTCTGGAGCTTCGTCGCCGTTTCTGATCCTGTGCATGCCGTCGTATTCTCGTTCTTCCAGTGCTCTTCTTTTGGTCAACCGAGGCTCCTAGGCCCTCTTTTAGGCTCCGCCGGTGAGCTTTCCATCGCCAGCAATGGTGCAACAACCTCCCACACACTGGTACTAGCTGCTCCAGCGGTGCCTTGCCCAACCCACAACAGAGACTGCGTGTAGTTCCTGCGCTTTCCCTCCACACGCATGCAAGAAACGATGACACAAACGTCGAAGCACACTGGCCATATGCGTCTGCGTGTTGTTGGCCTGCTCCAAATTGATACCTAGCTTGATGACATTACAATGATGCCATCATCACGTCACATACGCTTTATGACCATTTTCCTTAAGAAAAACAAATCCAAAAATACTATGAAAATACAATAGCCATCGATTCTCCATAGTTTCTTCGTTTTAATTACGTTTTACTCGTTCAAGTTGACTTAGTATTAATGCTTTGTATGTCACATGTTCTATTCTTAGAACGTAGTCTCTTGTACATAAAATTCACTCGTTTATACGTGATTTAGAAGAGAAACTATAATTACAAAAAAAATTATATTCTTCTTTGTTAGCATAATCAGAACAAACCAATTCCCAAATCCACCTATCATCGTCGGCATAACCATAAAAAAGATCATTAAAAAGTGTGAGTTGTTATTTAAACATTATAAAGTTGATGATTCCCATCAAGAATCAGTACGGGCTAATTCCATGCAAATCAGTATGGAGAAGCATGTGCATATCACTCCTGCAATGGCACCGAAGATGAAATAAGCATAATTCCCTTATAGCACAAGTATGCAGATATACTCAATTCTATAGAAAAAAGTATCCATTCAAGTATCAACTAATACTTTCAAAAGCAGTATACGTACATTCACAGTACTACCAATAAACAAGCACATATATATAATCATATTCCTTTTAAAAAAGTATGCAGTCCGTCATGCATACGCTCATATCTTTTTCTTAAAAAATAATATGTATTTTCTAAAATAATAAAATAGTATAACGCTATATTTTTTTCTCCTGTTGCAACGCACGGACATTTTTACTAGTCTATAAAAAATTTAGTTAAACTTGAAAAGTTTTAACTTTGAACAAACTCACAATTTGTAGGTTTATAATAGTAATTCTACCTATTCACAAGTATCACGATTCATGACATAACAGTCGATAACAACCAGATGAGACAACATGGTCGTGTAAAAGGAGAAAATATGTAGTGCTGCAGCAAAAGTTTGCACTACATGTTTCCCCGTGTAAAAGTTTGACCACAGTTAATAAAGTGACGTAAAAACGTGAAAAACGACGTCGCTTCATCCTATGCTCTAGTACCAGTGCTCGGCCGGTCGCGACCAGCAGTCTCCTTGGGTCGTCGGTCCCGGAGCAGCCGCACCGCACGAACTCCGTCAGCGTCGGCGCACGGGCGCATGCCCTGTCAGCTGGATAGCGTGCCCGTGCCCGTGCGCCTGCCGCACTTCTTTGGTCGGCCGGTCATCGGTGCCTCAGTCCGGTCGCCCGCTGAGCCGCTGGCTACTCCCTCCATTGGCTGGTTCTCGCGACGCTGTTTCAGCCATCACCCGCCGTCTGGTCTGCGTGGGTGCAGCGCAGGACATTCCGACGTCACAGAGGTCACATCAATCGTGGTCTCGTGGAGCTTTGTGCGTTGTGCCATCATCCATTATCGGTGAAAGCAGCTCCTCCTTTCTCTCCTTTTTGCGTCCAACGACGGCCGCAAAGCTTTACTGCTGCAAGCAACCGCAAAATAGAGAGAAAAGGAAGTGGACGAGGACGAGGCAACCCCGGTCCCGGGGAATGTGGCCATGGCACCATTACTGACAAGAGCACTCCGACCGGCGACCATGGTGAGCCGAGCCGGGGCTTGAATATGAGTGGCAATGGCGATGGTTTTGTTTTGGTGCGAGGCTAATAGCCAAGCTCGACTGCTTCGGCAGTATTTGCAATGCTGGCACCTTCAGAGAGAGAGAGAGAGTGATGTGTTCCAGACTTGAGAGGAAGACTCTGTTGGCATGATCCGGCAGGAAAATAACGGTGCTTTTGTTTTCTTCTATGCTAATAAATACTGTTGTTTTCTAATACCACAAAAGTAGCAATATGCTTCTCTGTTCTTTTATATATGATGTACCTTATTAGATTAATTTTAAACTAACTAGGGTCATGTATAAAATAATAAAAAGAACTGATTAGACGATTACACAATGGAACAAAATTAAATACATGTCTCCTCACCTGACTTCTAAGGCGATGGATTTTAAAGCTGAAAAGTATTGTTCACTGATTTGCTACGAGAGAAAAATATTATTCATTCGCTAAAAAAGTACGGTTCGTAAGACAAACGTACAGGGCCTATCTTTTGCTTTGGTGCTGAGTGCTTAAAGAAGGAAAAATAGAGCACATGACTACAGTTGCTATGTTGTTGAGTGCTTAAGGAAGAATAGAGCACATGATTACGGCTAGGAGACATTGCCTAACAGTTTAGAAAAAAACAGACTCCTGTTTAATAGCACTGCCCAATTAAATAAGGAGAAAGTAACGCTACTCACTACTATTACCTGTTTTACCACCCCGTAACATCGTGCTACCATTTGTACCGACAAAAAACTGTTATACATCCACCCCGCCTTGCAGAAATTGTAGAAAATCTAACGAGACGAACTCTCCTTACATAGAACCCACGACGTGTCACAAATGTAACAAATACACTCCCTAACCCCGGCATCCTAACGTTCGTCGGGCATAGATGGTATACAAAATTATTATTTTCTTAATGCTTAAAATCAAGCTTTTGACTTCTGCCTTGTCCTCAACCTTTTTTTCTTAATAAAGCCACCTTGATGTTGATCGGTCAATGTGTAAGGTCGATCTCTACTCCTTAACAACCCGCCTCCCCCCGGCACAAGCCACACACCCAAACCTCACCAAACAAAACCCACCTACCTAAGATTTAAGCGCAAACTCTAATGGGCGACGGATCACGCACCCCATAGCTCATGAGCCCGACATGACTTCGTGGCCCGTGCCTTCATCCTCCACCGTCGTCACCGGAGACAAGCTCATTGGCGTTAGGGTTTCGAGATTAGGGGCTTGGGTTTCCGGGTGGCTTTTCATGGCCGGTGGCCTTAGAAGGGGAAGGGACCTGGCGGAGGCGGCTGGTCCAATTGTGCTGGCGATGAGGGAGGCGGCATGGGTGCCGCCGAGCTGGCGGTGCTCGACATCCAGTTGGTCTGGGCCGACGATGGGGGCGACGAGTCGAGCTTGCCCTTCGATTAGGATTAGTGGAGGATGGGGTGGAGAGAAGAGGTGGTATGGCGGGAGGCTCGACCGGCGGCGAGGGAGGCACTGGCCAGGGGCGGCGGGTGAGAAAGGCGAGGGTGGAGCAGGCGAGGCACGACAAAGTCGATGGGGTTAAGCGTGAGAAAGACGACGAGGCCAGGGTCGCACTCTTCTCTAATGCGTGATGGATCATGCATTAATAAGGCACTCCAGAATTAAGACGAGGGATCTGGATGGAGGGATTACCTGAAAACCATATTATTTTATTATTTCAACGGGAGTCGAGAGGGGAGAGAGAATTCCCTGTGATTAATTAGCGTGCTGCACTGCTGCTGAGCCGTAAAATAAAGAGTTTTTTTTAGAACCACGTCATTGCAAGAAACATCATTACAATTCGTCTATTTAGAAAACTGTCATTATAATTTCATCTCAACCTCATTTTCTACCCCTCCTGCGTACATAGACGCACTCTCAGACACGTTTGCGTATAAGAACGCGTACAGAAACGCGTATAGACGCGTACAGGCCTGCTGGGCGCGAGTCAGAGCGACGGCGTTCGCCCGCGACGCTGGAGCACGTCAAGAGCAGCAGCTTCCTGGACGACGTTGGCGGCCGTAGTTGAGGTCCTTGCTGGCGTTGGCCGCGCAGCTGAACCCGCCGGGATCGTGGACGCGTTGTAGTTGTAGCTGTAGTTGCAGAGGAAGTGGAGGTACTCGTCTTCCCCGGCCTCGTACACCAGCCCGGGGTCCAGCACGCCTGTTGGGTGCACCTGCCCGGCGCCGTAGTCGTACGACGTTGCCGGCGATCCGTAGTCGGTCGTTATCGGCGCGTAGTTGTTGTTCAGCGTCGTTGTTGTGGTCATGATGTCCGGTCGGATCGCGGCGGGACTCCACTCGAGTTCCATGCCTTGACGGTCACGGCAGCCCCGGCAACGTGCGGCAAGCATAGTCACAAAGTTTCTGGGTCGAGGTACGGGGTCGTGGTACATGGTACGCAACTTGCGAGAGACTTTTACACTTTGGGTCGAAAATGAACCCGTGAACCCGGGTCGGGGTCGACGAACCCGGGTCGAGAGTCGAAGGTGGTGAACCTGTTTTATGTGACTATGGCGGCAAGCCATGGATGTCCTGGACACGAGGTTGAACTGCGAGGTTTGCTTCTGCCATGGATGTTGTTTTCGGTAGTAGTAGAGATGGCACTGGAAGGTGCTCGAGCTACCTAGCATAGCACACCAATAAGGACCAACATGTGTGTCTATATATATATATATATATATATTGGGTACTAAATAGTATTCAGTAACCGACCCTCCAGGTTCTGCCCGCTCGGACGCCCGCCCGCAGTCCACAGGCGCGCGCCCCCTATAAGCCCAGAAGCGATGTTTTGGGTACTAAATAGTATTCAGTACCCGACCCTCCAGGTTCTGCCCGCTCGGACGCCCGCCCGCAGTCCACAGGCGCGCGCCCCCTAGAAGCCCAGAAGCGATGTTTTTTTTTTCTTCCGTGCCTGTTTGTAGCCGATTTTTTGTGTGTTTCTGACCGATTTTTTTTTTGTTTCTAGCCGATTATTTTTCTTTCGTGTCTGTTGCCCAATCACGCCTATGTGTGTTTCTAGCGTTTTTTTTCATATTGATTTTTTTTCTTTGTAGCCGGTTGTCATTTTATCCCGCTAGGTCTCCAGGGATGCATATATTTGTATGTTTTTTCCTTTCTATACCAGGTTTCTGTGATGAAATTACTTGTCAACAATAATAATTCATTATGTAAACTATAAATATTATTTTTAATTTGATCGCTACCAACATATCTTGTCAACAATAACAGTACGTGATGCTAATCACAAATAGTACTATTTGGTTCGCTATCATAGTTACAAAGAATCTGTAGGCCTACTCTTTGGGACAACTTGAACCAAAAACTGTAGCGAAGAGGCAAAAAAGCAGATGGTCTATGAAATCCATAGGTTGATTCTTTCACCAAAAAAAAACACTCGACAGGTTGATCACAACGAGGAGATTTGGATCCCCGAATGTGCAGATACACTCATTTGTTTTTGAAGAACTGCGATGATGATGCTCAGGCATCCAAGTGCTTCCTTCTGATGAACTGAAATCTGCATCATTGAGGACTCTTTGGATATCATTTGTAGTTTGCAACAATGCAACACAGCTTTTCTGGATGATGGCCTGTTATGATGGATATTTTACTATCTGATTATAGGTCTCCAATCACCAAACACTTGGGATGCTGCTAACATTGACCTTCATTTGCATACCACCCAGACCCAACTTGTTAACTGCAGAGATACATTACACATACACATGGCTGAAAAGAGAAATTAGAGTATTCCTACTGCTACAGAGTCCATAACTACTACTAGTAGTTCAAGCATACTTAGTTGCAGCACTAGATGAAGCGGATAGGCACACAACTCATGTGAAAAATGCTGAAATGAACCATACAGTGAATCACTAAATGTGTGCATGACCTAAACAGATTACTTATTTTAACTATGCACTAAATTTGTAAATAATCAGGGCTTAAGTGCCATCTACCTGAACACCCTCTTGGAACTTGAATTGTTCTTTTTTTGTAAAAAGCATTAGCACAAAATCATTTGTCATACGACATATAGATTCCATCCCAAGAGTACTTTGTTGAGTGGATAAAAACTCATGCTCTCATGCATCATTAAAATGATAAGACCAGACAAACCTAGTCAAGAAAATCATATTTGACCAAAAAGCATTAATTCTAGCACATGGCTAAATGCAAAGGCATTATCTGAACAAAGCAACACCATCATTGTGAGCCTCACACCAGAAATGCAGCAAAGCTTTTCATTGTTTAAGAGCACTACAAGGTCATGCTGTCCAGGCAACACAAACTGCTACTACATCTTGAAGGCAGAGCTGCCACCACTGCTAATGAAGCACTACGGCCAGTGAACCAAAATAGATACCTGCTGCAGGAAACTGCCCAGGCATGTCTCACAAAACTGCCTCATAAGTAGTTGTTTGCCAGTGAAAAGATTAAGAAGACCAGAACGTAAATTCAGTAACACAACTTGAACTGACAGAAATTTTCACGAAAGATGGGTAGAAGTAATTAACTTACAAAATTGGTAACCAAACTCTTGGTCAGTACACCACAAAAAAAAAGGTATCAGAATTTCGTTGAAAATGGGCAAGTAGGATGTTGTGAGTTGTGAAAGTATGGCAGGTGCCAATACGAACAAACATGGCACAATATGGCAGGTGCCAATGCGAACAAACAAGCTTCCATGATCAGCTCAGTGTGATATCCGATCCATTGCTTTCTAGTTCCTATAACTAGTATATTATGTTTCACAAAGAATAAAGAATTATCTTTGCACCCATGAGTATTTCCAATATATAAGAAAAACATAGTGATGGCATAGCTAATCTGAAGCATTAGCTAAATCAAAACGAAAAAGAGACTAGCATGTAAGCACTGCAAAACAAGTAGCATTCATGTTCTATTTTTGCAAGAAATACAATCACCTGTGCATAAGTTATAGCAGAAAAAGGAGCACTCCAACACTGGATACTGACCTGACCATGCAGGCTATTGACAATCTTCCACTTTACCAGCGATGCATGTGGAGTGGATTCAGTGATACAGCAAGTCATTCGGATAGAAGGTAGCCAATTAATCTGTGAATCCAAATAAAAATACTTTATACTTACCAATCTAGAAAAAAAAATCTCAGGAAACAAATCTAATCAGTCATAAGTTTGCTGGAATCACGCATATCTGAGCATTTACACTCTGGAAAAAACAAGCATGTTGCACATCTTGTATTCTTATTCACAAATAAATAATAATAAATCTCTAATTATGCTCCTCAACCAGCAAACAACCAACATATCAAATGATGTTAGTAACATCTCCCACAGATTGGATCAGAAATGACTACCATCCTCCCACAATCAAGAAACCGATGCACCTCAATAATTGTAATAATCTTATATCATCATCATCCTAGTACCATTTACAACTATGGAAACACTAATAGAAATTTCAAGCAAAAATTTGAAGAATTCAAGTTTTAAAAGCTAGTTCAAGAAATGAAAGCTTTAGTTGTATTCATATGAGATAGTACTGAAATGCATGTGCTAGCTTCTAGAAAGAAATGATTACCACTTCTAGCTCGAAATCAAGCTTTTGTCTACCCTGTCAGCATTTTACCATATTTTCTGGTAATCTCATATGAATTCAAAATTAAAAATTATCAATCCTAAAGACAAGTGACACATTGATAGGAACATGGAAGTGCACATAGTTCGTAACTTCGTATGTAAGAACTTTACCTTACAATGGTACAAAGTAAGAGCAACCAAATTATGACCATAGCGAAGGAAATAAGTAAACAGACTATATAATTAGTTGACCTCCAACGATTCTCAAACATATAGGCTCTTCAAATTACAGAACATAAAACTTCCTTGAAATAGTCAGTCATGAGGGGGAAACAAGATTAGGAGCTAAATTATTTTATTACATAATCATTGTTGATAATTAACTTAATGATAGAAACTATTACATTAGTCTCCCATGTGTGTTTTCAAGGAAGAAACAATGTTATGTATTAGTTCATTGGTTGAGAACAAAAGGAAAAGAAAAAAGGTGTCCTATGTGTCTCCCCCGTCATACCGACTCAGACACTATCTCATAATCAATCTATCTAATTTGATTCCTCCTTTACACAATCGAAACCAACATAGCACATTCAAAACAGAAAAAAAATCAAAACCTGCTGCTGCACAGAGGAAGGCATAGTCAATTGAGGGCAACACAGCAGGAAGACAAAAATTACCAGGAGCACAGAGACATGGACAAGTGATGTGTCAACTGACCACCCCTTCTCATTCAGCACCTGAGTGATCATAGCCATAAGCTCCATCACTAAAAAACCCCAAACCAGCACAAGAGTAAATTTGATTGACAGATTAAAAATACATAAGCTGAACAAATGAAGTTTCTGACACATTGGATGATTGGATAGCTGGATCTTCAATCAGTTTGACTTAACTCTAGATGCAGCGATGATAAAGTTCAAGTTTTAATCTGCGATGCATAAGCAAAAGAAGAGCTACTTCCCAGCAAGTAGTAACTGGTTATAGTCTTTACAGTAGTTTGTGATCCTGATTTCTCTTTTCTTTCTTTTTTTTTCTTGTAAATAACATGACCTCTTTTAAACAATGTGTCAATAGTCATGCTAAAATGCTTGATATTGGTCAAAAGATTGGTAATGAATAATACTAAAGTGCCAAAACTACCACAACAGAATATGTTAATTGCACAGCAGAGGCATATAGGACCTTCTAGTTGAGCAGACCTTCTAGTTGAGCAGTCACATGCTGCTGCTTATTGAAGAGCCTAAGACAAAGGGTTTCCTATCAGCACACATAAATTAGTAGTGAAAATAAACAAATCAAAGGAGAAAAAATAGGATAGAAAAATAAGAAATCAAAGCCAAAGCAATTCTATAGACGTGCTAGGAACTACCCTCTACAAGAATCAATGATGGCTTGTGTACTAATACCACAAATGCAAACTGAAGCCTCCACAAGTCACCATTACCAAATTGAATCTAATCCACAAGCAGTTAATTTATATGAACTATCATAATACATGGTTCGGCTAGTATATGGGCAATGTTCCAAATATGACAGTAACATTCACGGCTTCGCATTGTACAGTAACATAAGTTAGTTATCATTGCATTTACCAACATTCAAGAGCTTGACAGATTAATTTCAGGGTCGCGATAGACACATATCTTTAAATTGAAAAACACATAAGTATGAAATCACATAAACAACATGGAGCTAGCAAGCATTGCCGCATCCGTGACTATTTAATTTACAAAACATTCTAATAAAAAGAGATCGATCAATTAGCTGAATTCATAGTGTAGTCTTCTAATTAGATAGCTTTTGCTCACAACATGCATCGACTCCATGAAAAAAGAGTGAGAAAGAGATTGATCATACATACTTGGTGCTTTTTTGTATTCTAATTGCCATCAGGCATCAGGATGAGGTAGGCGCACCTGCTGTAATACAAATTGTTAGTTCTTTCTCACACCTGCACAAAATCGTCAAATCTGTGTGCAAAATATAATAAAATTTTGGAGATTCAGATATAGCTAGGTTAATAGGCACCTTGCACATGGGTACTCAGTGGGGAGTTCATCGGATGGAAAACAACAACAGGAAGATTAGGAAGCAACACGCCACAAGATCCACTCGGGGTGGGGATGATGACTGAAGGGGTGGAGTCATGGCGACGGCACCACAAGGACCCAACAATGAGGACGGGGGAGGGGAGCAGCGGAGGAGTTAGGTTGAACACCGACGGAATGGGGGGCAACAGAAGTGTTGGAGGGCGGTGCGTCGCAGGCGAGGTGTAGGAGGAGGTGGATGGCGAAGGGGAGTCGCAGAGCAGCTAGGCGCGGGGCGGATAAGCCGCCGCCGACGAGGAGCTTAGGAGAGAGACCTACGCCGACGAGGGAAACTGCCCCACGAGGCCACGACCCGGCGCGTTGCGTCTGCGACGTCTGGATAATGTCTCACATCGCTGGGGAGAGGCGTGGCGGGGCGGGATGCTGGGGCACGCCGGTCAAGAACGGCATGGCGGAGCACTAGGCAACGGCGGCACGGCGCAGCTAACCGCGGTGGTAGGGAGAGGGAACGGGCGGGCGCCGCCGGCGAGGTGAGGGAAGGATCGAGCAGACGGGGTGGAAATTGAAACCACAAAGAAATCGTGGGTAGGTGGGTGGGGGGAGCTTCGGAGCTGCTACGCCACTCGATCTCGTTGGTGGGTGGGCCGGGCCTATGAGCCTCAGGCCCGAACGGTAGGGTGGGCCTGTTTTTGCCTATCTAATAGGACGCTGGGTACTGAATGACTATTTGGTATCCAGGTACCATATAGTAATACTATATATATATATATATATATATATATATATATATATATATATATATATATATATATATATATATATATATATATATACACACACACCTGGCGGAGGCAATTTACTTGTGGATGGCCGCGGCGACGGCGGAGGTGACCTCGGTGAGAGGGAAATCGAGGTACGCCGGTGGCCACCGACCTCTCGGCGTCGTTCACCAGGATAAGCTCGGTAACGAGACGCTGTTGCAGGTCTGCCGGAAGGGGAAACTCTGGCCGGCGTGTACACCGAGCACAAGCACATCGGAGAAGGCTGTCGCCGCGTCCGCGGGGAGGTCGGCGGGCCGGGTCTTGGCGGCCACGGCGCTCGCCGAGGACGCGACGCGCGGGGACCGACGGAGCGCGCGCCGCCAACGCCAGCTGGGCCGGCTCCTCCCTACGCAGCGCCGTGCAGGCCTCGGCTTGGAGCACGGCGCACGATCGGGGCGTCGCGGAAGCTGCCGTGCGCGTCCAGTGGGCCTATACGGTTGTTGTACGCATTCCTGTATGTTTTTCTGTCTGACAGTGAGCCTATATACACGAGAGACGTATAAAATAGCATGAAAGAAAGAATTATAATGACAATTCTTCAAATAAACGAATTATAATAGCGTATCTTTAAACTTAAAAAAATGTAATGATGTAAATAAAAAATCTCTAAAATAAACATTTACCGTGATGGTTCAGCAAATTTTAGTTAAAAACAGAGGTGCGTAAAGCAAAGGAAATGTGTTGCATAGCTGAGAAAATAGATCGACACCAATGCAAGGTCACTTTCTATCGGGGGATGCCACGAGCACGAGTCAACGTGTTTCTGTTCTTCTTCGTCCGTGCTCCCTTGCGGAAAAAAAAATATTTCGTCCGGCATCAAGGTCAGAGTCAACGGACCGTCTCCTCCGGAGGACGAGACTAGGGGTGTGTTCACTTCTTATATAAACCTAAAATATTTTCTCTTCCACTCATTACATCGAATCTTTGACGTATGTATGGAGCATTAAATATAGGTAAAAAGATAACTAATCGCATAGCTTATCTGTAAATATCGAGACGAATCTTTTGAACCTAGTTAGTCTATAATTAGACAAATTTTACTAAATAACAACGAAAGAACGAAAGATGCTACAGTAGCTTTTCGCGAACTGAACACGCCCCAGATCCAAAGGAGCAGGTCGGCAGAAAAAGGTCCGCGCCCTGGTGCCGCCTTTCGCAGTTCATCTCCGTTAAAACAGTACGCGGAAGGCACGCGTACCGCACGTCGGCGTCGATCTTCTCGGCCCCGCTCGAGTTGACAAAAGGCGCCGCGGACACCGGCGAGGGGAGAGCCCGAGACGCGGAGGAGGGGCTGAGCGAGGGCTAGAAGAGGCGCGCGAAGAACTTCCCTTGTCGGCGGGATCCAGTCCGGCTCACCCAATCTGACCCTCCCTGTCTCCCACAGAGGTAAAGAAGCTACACGAGTTGCTCGCAGTCTCTTGATGCCAAATCCAATCTCCCTTGCAAGCTCTACCGGTGCCGCTTCGGTCTATGCATGTATTACTGGAGAACTGAAGTAATCTTTTTTTTCCTTTTCTGGATTGGATAAGGAATTAGCTGGTCCGAGTGAATATTGAAACGTAATGCCTCTGCTCCCGTACGTTCTTTATCATCCAACGTTTGTTCAATAATCCGTCCCACCCCAATGTTTCCATGTTCATTCCAGAAGCAATTCTTGCTCGATTAGTGGACGTTTTATTTTCTAAGCTACAGCTTCACTCCAAGTAGAGTACCAGAGATCCGATCTCAACGAATGAGGATAGTGACTGGGCCATGGGAATTTGACCGAGAAAGAAAGGGACAGGTATAGATAACGGGGATAGGTTGCCCTTCCGGTGCCTAAAAAGGGCCAACAAAATGTCATACCAAGTCAGGCAGCCGTGCTTTGCCTATGAATTTGGGTTAATGGCATCTCAGTTTCAAATAGGCTTGGTCATCTGACAACCTATTTATATGTAGAATATGTCTTGCTAATAATCTGCATGACCCCAAATATATTTCTTATGAATTACCTATCATTTTATATGTCAGTACGCATTCAGTTCTCTGAATTGCAAGTCCTTGAACGTGATTGCATCATTGCAGCAGATCCAGGTTCAGCGGATGGCTGATAACAGCATTCAGCAAGCATTGATAGAGGATCCTCCTAACGTGCTGAAAAGGAAGCCATCAGAAGGAGCTAAACGGTTTCGACGATGCAGGTCAACTCCCTCAGATCCCACCGATCAGAAACCTGCAGAAAACAGATCTGTGCTTAAAGCCAAGGAGTTATTCACGGAGATAAGGCCAAGCTTCAGGCTTGTAGGCCTCCTCCTTTTTGCGTACCTGCTAGTGGGTGTCATCATCTTTTACCTATTCATGGATCAGTTATCTGGGAAGACAACTGATAGAGTGCTTGACGCCTTGTACTTCGTTATTGTCACAATGACCTCGGTTGGCTATGGGGATCTTTTCCCAAACAGTGACACAACAAAGCTGCTTGCTTGCGCTTTCGTCTTCACAGGCATGGCGATCATTGCTCTCTTCATCAGCAAAGCGGCAGATTACCTTTTTGAGAAACAGGAGGCGTTGTTCTTCAAAGCACTGCACATGAATATGAAGGGCAGTGAGGCCAAAATGCTCAGGGCAATGGAAACAAATAAGATAAAGTACAAATTCTACACTGTTGCTCTGCTTCTGGCGATGGTTATTGCTGCTGGGACTGTATTTCTGTGGAAGGTTGAGAAGCTGAGCCTTGTTGATTCCTTTTACTGTGTCTGTGCCACGATCACTACCCTGGGTTATGGGGATAAAAGCTTCTCGTCCAAATTGGGGCGCGTTTTTGCAGTATTTTGGATAACCACGAGTACTATCATCATGGCTCAATTCTTCCTGTACCTTGCTGAGCTCTACACCGAGCGACGGCAGAAAATGCTGGCCAAATGGGTCCTCACCAGGAGGATAACAACCATGGATCTTGAGGCAGCTGATCTAGATGGCAACCGACAAGTTGTGTAAGTGCATAACTTATTACTCATCTCAGCACCCATCTTCCATATTAGTAATTTTTTTCTCTGAAGTGTTTGGTATCAATGATGCTGATATCTGGAAGTTGATGTGTACAGAGCTGCTGAATTTGTACTTTACAAGCTAAAAGAGCTGGGCAAGATCAGCCAAGAGGAGATATCTTGTTTTCTTGAGGAGTTCAACCAGCTTGATGTTGACCAGTCTGGCACACTCTCGACTTACGACCTTAATCTGGCACAAACCAGCCAATGACTGATGGTGCATATGTGATTTTGCTGATTGAATGGTTTTGGTTGATGTTGTAGCATTTCTGTTGTCCATATGTAACTCAGTAATCTTGTAAAAATGCAAATGAGACGATTGAGAAATTATATCCCACTTTTTCTCCAAAGCAACTTGAATGAAGGCTGTTAAGGAAAGTTTATCCGAGCTTGCACACAGAGACAGCATACCTGCCCATTTATTAAGTTGGTTTAGCTCTGCCCCTCTCATTGCCGTGTTTCCAGCATATGATGCGAAAATTGTTATGTAGCAGTGAATTATGGTGGATACTTTTAGACTTGTTACCATTGGCTCTGCATCGGTCGGCAAGCAACAAATCTGATGCCCAGAGATCATTCAGGAACTCAGGGATAGATGCAGAAATTAGCTCAGATCCCATGGGATAGAGCATCTATAGTTGCAGAACATTAAGCAAGATTGCCATCACAAGGCTGACTTTTTCTGAGAAAACGTAAGCACTTCTATTCAAATAGTTCTATCTGAACTCTTACAGCGATTTAACTTCCAATAACACGAAATACGACCTAAAAGATACATTTTTTTCAGATGATCAGCCATGAAACTGCTATACTAAACTAAAGTCAGGCAACATAAGGACATAACTCTAGTCAAACAAAAGAAGATCATATTAAGACACATCCTGGACGGGTACAAGTATGTCCAATCTTATATCTTATAAATGCATGCCTTGTTTGATCTTCTGGGGAATGTATTCATCCGATAAAAAGGAAATGGAATTTGCAGATAGTGCCTCAATCTCAAACTTAACACCCTTTTGCAACATTGCTTCCAACTCTGACCTGTCAAATGAGAGAATACATGTGAAATTCAGGAAGAAAAAACTAAGAGAACAAAATAACTCAAAATTCTTGATACGTAAATGACGCATTTAATAATATCTTAAAAGTATGAAGTGCTTGCAACTATTTTGCCGTTACTGGTAAAAACAGGAAGCTATACAGTTATTGAAGCTAGAGATCTGGTGCTGAAGAAACTTAAACTCCAGACACTAAATCATAAGAATGATGACTGTTCAAATCAGATTTCATGAAAACTGTTAGAGAATGATTTTCCATTGATTTTGGGCTAACCCTAGAAGGGTAGCTATATAGGTACCATACATGGGCCACATGGGCCTAGCCTCATGGGCCTAATACATTCACACTCCAACACCCCCTGCAGTCTGAACTACCGGCGCAGCGGAGTTCAAGGCTGAACAAGAAAGAAAACAAGTAACACACAGGACCCCCCGCAGCCACAACTAGCCACTGGAGACGTTGAGGCTGGAGCGAAACTCGGACAAGGTCGAGAAAGCGAGGCCTTTGGTAAAGATGTCCGCAAACTGGGAGGTGGTCGGGACGTGAAGAACCCGGACGTCGCCAATGGCCACCAGGTCGCGGACGAAGTGGAGATCGATCTCCACATGCTTGGTCCTCTGGTGCTGCACGGGGTTGGTGGAGAGGTAGACCGCACTGACGTTGTCGCAGTAGACGAGCGTGCTCCTGGCGAGTGGGCGGTGAAGCTCAGCCAGGAGCTGGCGGAGCCGGGCGGCCTCGGCCACGCCGTTGGCCACGGCGCGGTACTCCGCCTCAGCACTGGAGCGTGAAACCACCGGCTGGCGCTTGGACGACCAAGAGACCAGGTTGCCGCCGAGAAAGACAGCGTAGCCGGAGGTGGACCTGCGGGTGTCCGGGCATCCCGCCCAGTCAGCGTCGGTGTAGACAACCAGTTCGGCAGTGGAGGACCGGCCGAGGAGCAGCCCGTAGCCAAGTGTGCCACGGAGGTACCGGAGAAGCCACTTCATAGCAGCCAGGTGGGGCCCCCGCGGAGCATGCATGTAGAGACAGAGCTGCTGGACGGCATAAGTGATGTCCGGCCGTGTGAAAGTGAGGTACTGAAGCGCGCCAGCAAGACTCCGGTAGGCGGTAGAGTCCGCTGGCCCAAGCATCGGACCCCCAGCCTCTGACAGCTTGCCCTGGGTGTCCACCGGTGTAGAGCAGGGCTGGCAGGCGGTCATCCCTGCTCGCTCCAGAATGTCACAAGTGAACTGCCGCTGGTGGAGGAACAGGCCTAAAGGTCGGGGCTCAACAGTGACGCCGAAGAAGTGGTGGAGCACCCCAAGATCCTTCATAGCAAATTCCTTCTAGAGTGAGGCAATGATGCGGTGGAGCAGAGACTCGCTGGAGGCGGTGAGAACAATGTCATCCACATAGAGGAGCAGGTAAGCAGTCTCACCCCCATAGTGGTATATGAACAGGGAGGTGTCAGACTTAGCCTCCGTGAACCCAAGAGTCTGCAGGAAGGTAGCGAATCGAGAGTACCAAGCCCGGGGTGCCTGCTTGAGCCCGTAGAGAGATTTGTTGAGCCGGCAGACGAAGTCCGGACGGGAAGAATCCACGAAACCTGTCGGCTAACTGCAGTAGACCGTCTCAGTCAGAGTGCCATGGAGGAAGGCATTCTTGACATCCAGCTGATGCACAGGCCAGGAGCGCTTAAGAGCCAGGGAGAGGACGGTGCGGACTGTAGCTAGCTTCACCACGGGACTGAAGGTCTCAGCATAGTCAATGTCGGGCCGCTGAGTGAAGCCGCGGAGGACCCAGCGAGCCTTGTAGCACTCCAGGGAACCATCAGCCCGCCTCTTGTGCGTCCAGATCCACTTGTCGGTGACAATGTTGGAGCCCGGCGGACGAGGCACTAGGTCCCACGTCTGATTGGCGAGGAGGGCCGCGTACTCCTCGTCCATCGCGCGGCACCAGTGAGGATCCGCCAAGGCCGCGCGGACGGAAGAAGGTACCGGAGAGATCCCCGGCTCGCAGGCGGCGGCGGTGAGGGCCTGCGGGCGAGACGCCTGCCTCGTCACCATCGGGTGAGTGTGACGAGGGTCCCGGTGAAGAAGAGCGCGGTGATGCCGGCGGAGCATGGACCGGCGACGACGGCGCAGGTGACGAGAGCGGCGGAGCCGGCTCACGCCGGCGCTCGTAGACGATGCCGAAGCATCCGGGAGGAGGTGAGGGCGGACGCGGCTCCCGCCGGCGCTGGTAGACGAGTCCGAAGCGCCCGGGGAGAGGTGGGGCCGGTGCGCTCGGTCCCGCGATCGGAACGGCAGCATCAGGCACAACGGGAGGCAGCGAAGCCACCGGGAGCGAGGGTGGAAGCTCCGGGGCTGCCTCGGCCGTGTCAGGTACCAGAGGAAGGTCCTGGTGCGAGTCCGGCAGGGGCGAGGCGGGACCACCAGGAGAGCGCGCCGGAGCAGTACCTGCAGGGTAGAGGGAGAAGGGTGGCAAAATCGCCGGGTCAGAGGGAAAGAAAGAGGCCTCCGCAGGGTCAGTGGGAGGTGTGGGTGTAGAGGTGGTGGAGTAAGGGAATGTCGACTCATCAAACACGACATGGCGAGAGATGAGGACACGGCGAGAGGTAAGGTCAAAGCAACGGTAACCCTTGTGATCCGGAGAGTATCCGAGAAAGACAGAGGGTCGACCGGGGAGCCAGCTTATGGTGAGCAGTGGCGGCAGTGTTAGGGTAACACGCACATCCGAAGACTCGAAGGTGGTCGTACCGAGGAGGGGTACCAAAAAGAGCGTGGTGAGGCGTGGGAGCTGGGCAGGCAGTAGAAGGAAGGCGGTTAAGGAGATAGGTGGAGGTGTGCAGACACTCAGCCCAGAAGCGAGCGGGTAGAGATGCCTGGAGCAGAAGGGTGCGCATGATGTCATTGGTTGTGCGGATCATGCGCTCTGCCTTGCCGTTTTGAGAGGAGGTATACGGACAAGACATGCGCAGCTGGACACCGTGAGAAAGGAAGAAGGCACGTGAGGTGGAATTGTCGAACTCACGGCCATTGTTGCACTGGACAGCCTTGACGGTGAGGCCGAACTGAGTGGATACCCAAGCAAAGAGGTGGCTGAGAGTGGGGAACGCCTCGGACTTGGCACGCAGGGGAAAAGTCCAGGAATAATGGGAGAAATCATCGACCACCACCAAGTAGTACTTGTAGCCCGACATGCTGAGAACAGGAGAAGTCCACAAGTCGCAATGAATAAGATCAAACACACGAGTGGCATGTGAGGAAGAGGACTGAAAGGGAAGGCGAACGTGACGGCCCAGCTGACACGCATGACACAAGTGATCATCGTGAGCCCGAGAGCACCGAATGTCGACACTACAACTGAGCTGCAGCAGGGCGTCCCGGCCAGGATGGCCGAGGCGACGATGCCAGGTGGTGGAGGAAGGAGTGGCGGCGAAAGCGGCAGAGGAAGACGAAGAAGGTGAAACAGACGCCGAGGAAGGCGCAGAGGGTGAAACAGACGCCAGAAACTGAAGGGTGTAAAGAGGCCCAGTGCTGTTACACCGGAGCAGAGGAACCCGGGAGGCCAAATCCCGCACGGTGAGGCCAGAGGGGTCAAACTCAACCGAACAAGAGTTGTCAGTTGTGAAACGGCAAATAGAGAGAAGGTTGTGAACCATACCGGGAGCCACAAGAACATCAGAAATATGAAAGGAGCCGTGAGAACTGGCAGTGCCTACGGAGGAGACAGGAATGCAGGTGCCATTGGCGACCATGATGGAAGAGGGACAGGAAGGGTGGGAAGGACGAAGAGAAGAAAGTAGACTCGCATCGGGTGTGGTGTGGAATGTGGCTCCCGAGTCGGCGATCCAATTAGGACTGGTGGTGGTGCTGAAGACCATAGCCGCCGACTGGCGAAGGTCACTCTGTGGCGGCACCGACGGCTGTGAGGCAGGGAGATGGAGGCGGTGCTCCGTCTCAGCGAGTCGGACACGAGCCGGAGCGACGAGGGTAGGGTCAGCACGACCGGCGTAGAGGTCGCCTGGCGCCGCGGCAGCAGCGGCGCCCAGGGGTCCCACGCCTGCGGCCACACCGCCCGCGCCCGCTGCCAGAGCGGCAGTAGCGCAGGGAGGCTGGGCGGCGTCGAAGAGGATGACCGGCTGCCACTGCGGCGCGACGGGCGGCTGCCGGACCTTGTGCGACGCCTTGCTGATGTCGCTGCCACCTCCCGGATGCCCGGCAGTAGGTGGTACCCGTCCAGCTTGCGCCGGAGGATCGCCTGCCGCGCTCCCAGCAGCAGGGGGCGGGGTGGGAAAGGGCGACCCAGCAGGAGGAGGCGCACCAGCCGGGTCGCCGGGGAAGAAAACCGGCGCCCGCAGCAGCTGGGGGTCAGCAGCAGGGGCAACTGGTGCCCAGGAGTGGAGGCCGGTGGGAGATGGCAGGTGGGGAGGTGGGGGCCCGGCGGTAGGGGGCGGGTTGAGCCCGGCGGGAGGGGGCGGGTGGAGCGGCGTACTCCCCGCACGCCCCACTGCAGCGCCCGCACGGGCCAGGGAGGGGCCGGCTGCAGCGCCTGCGGGAGGGGCCGGGTGGAGCGGCGCACTCCCCGCACGCCCCACTGCAGCGCCCGCGCGGGCCAGGGAAGGGCCGGCTGCAGCGCCCGCGCCTGGAGGGAAGACCCGAGCGGCAGTGGGAGAGGATGCCTGCGGGAGTTGCGGGAGCGGTGGCTGGAGGGGAAGGTGTTCGGCGGGCGGTGGCTGGAGGGGATGGTGGCCAGCGGCCGGGGCCGCTTCCAGTGGAGCAGCAGCGCCGCCAGGATGTGCCGCCTCCAGTGGATGGGCCCAGGGGGAAGAAGAGAGGGGAGGAAAAATCCTGTAGATAGAAGGAGGAGGGGGAGTAGCACCGGCCATGGCACCTGGGGCCGGCGGCGGCGGCCACCAGGGGAGCAGCGGCGGCAGGGAGAGGTGGGGAGAGGAGAACCTAACCCTAGGCTGCTGATACCATGTTAGAGAATGATTTTCCATTGATTTTGGGCTAACCCTAGAAGGGTAGCTATATAGGTACCATACATGGGCCACATGGGCCTAGCCTCATGGGCCTAATACATTCACACTCCAACAAAAACTATGCCTAACCAATACTGAGATTGAGATCCCTAACCAAAAGACAGTTCTAATAGACATTGAGCTTCAACTGGAGGTCACAGTGATATCATGGAGGATATATACTTGGAATACACCTTGTAAAACTCCAAAGCTGGTTCATTACTTCATTACCTCCATTCTGGGGCTTCCCTGTGTAAATAGCATCTAGCAAGAATACCTTCAGCTTTCCTCCTATCTGTGCAGCAGAAAACATGATTTCACAGGTTGGCATTTGACATACAACAAGAAAGTAAGGAACGTCTTCCCATAAAAAGGAGCACATATGACACTTGAATCACTCCAGTTTATTCACCTTCAGGTGACAAATGAAGTAGGCAGCAGTCTGGAAGGCAATATTCTTCAAAATCAGATGTGAAGACTCCAAGCCACCGTATATCAGGCACACGCAACAAGTTTGCATCATGTGCCAATTGCTTGAAGAATGAAATTGCGCAAGGAAGTAGCAGAGGTTGGTAAGTTAATGCAAGTAAATATGACAGAGGTTGGTAAGTTAACGCAAGTAAATATGACAGTCTTGGGTTTCAAAGAACAAAAAGAAATATTAAAGGCCATGCTTGACAATAAAAATAGGACAAAATTTCATGAATAAGATAAGCAAAAGGGGCATAATTATCTTCTTAATATAATGATACGCAGCTCTCCTGCATGTTCAATTTAAAATGGGCATAATTATTTTTTTTAAGAAAACAGGAACTGTTCTAACACACAGCCTTACTGCTAACGGGACTTCATAAAGTAATAGAACTTTCAAGAGCAAAGAGGCCAGGATAGCTGGTGAATTAGGACGAAAGGTGCAGTGTATGATCATGTCCATGAATTCGTTAACTGCAATTTTAACCTGTGAATCTGCTAAGAAAGTTAAGTTCATAATAGCAATAGATGAGCATAGCAGCATTAGATAAATCATGCCTACCAAGGAACCAAATTTATAGGTAGCCAGAATGTCAAAACCATAAGGATCTGAGTCCACTAGGCAATAAGCAGGCAGATGCAGCTGTTCAACAAGGTACCGCAGGAATCTAGGATGGAAAAAAAGAATGTAAAATTGGGATAGAGGTTGAGAAATATGCAAGAGGAACTTAATGAATAAAGAGCACATGCCTTCTTGTTGGAATATCTGGGTAGCCTCTTCCCTGAGTTGACAATGCAATATCATGAAACTAGAAAGAAACATTATGAGAATTGATAACACTGGGTGAGAGTTGCTACTTACTGTAATAACAATGCAGCGATTTCTTTCACAAAACTTGTCATTGGCCAGACGCTGGAACACTGCAAAGGGAGTAAGGGACTACTGAGGCAAGAGCAAAAAGTATTAAATGCAAACAGAAAATTTTAAAGACCTGTCTCCTTCTCAACCACAAGTATGTAGTGAGCAACACTAACAACATCTGCAAGAGGAAAAGAAAGAATAAGACAACTTCAGCTCACTGCAATGTAATTTGGGGTATCAAGGTAGGAAATCAAAGTTTGCATAACACAAAAGGAAGCCTGTGCATGTAGTGAGCAACACTAACAACATCTGCAAGAGGAAAAGAAAGAATAAGACAATTTCAGCTCACTGCAATGCAATTTGGGGTATCAAGGTAGGAAATCAAAGTTTGCATAACACAAAAGGAAGCCTGTGCATAATTACGGGGAGTACTAAGGAGACTCAAGGTCATACTTATTCAAGACCAAACATGATATAGATTGTTAATTGTATTGATAGCCAAGCTTTGCTGTAGAGGTGTAGGCATGTCAAAATTCAACTTGCTAAACAACCATATGATAACTAAATTACAAAATTTAATTGGAAATAAATTGCAGAACGATAAAAGGTACTCCCGCCGTTTCAAACTATTGTTCATTTTAGCTTTGTCCTAAGTCAAACTTCTCTAACTTTGATCAAGTTTTTAGAAAAAATATATTATCATCTACAAGTTCAATAAATGCATTATCAAAATATATTTCATGGAGAATTTAATGGAACTAGTTTGATATTCTAGATTTTGGTGCATTTTTCTATAAACTTGATCAAAGTTAGAGAGGTTTGACTTGGGACAAAGCTGAAGTTTAGTAGTAAACTATAACTTGGAACAGAGAGTAGCTAGTTAATTAAGAATGTATGAATCTGAATTTCTTCGGAACAAAAAAAGAAACATTAAATTGAAGGTCTATGGTACCATTTAAGGGCAAATTGATCAGAGTGACTTTGCCCAGTGTGCTTTAAAAAATCAAGGAAAGAGTTAATTTTTCAGTATCCCCTCCCAAACATTTCCCAATAGCACAAAGTGAGTTGTGTTCTTAAAGTTGCTGGAAAAACCTTTGATTGCCTCAATATCAACAGGGATGGAGAAAGCCTGAATATACAGAAGGTAAAAGAAAACCAATTAAATGGAATCTTATAAATAACCCACTTAGCAAAAATTAGGGGCGGAGAACAAAAAAGCTTACAGCATTGACGTTTGTTATACAATACACTTTCTTTTCGCCCTCCACAAATCTTATCCAGCCCATCACCAGACTAGGATAATGAAGGGTATAGACATGTGCACACAGGTAAAAATGAATAAAAATAAACAAATAGTTCTATGAAGATAACATTGCAAACCTAGTAAAAACTGTGAAAGTAACAGCAAAAGTGTAATAGGAAAATCATATATCGTGAATTGTGAACACTTCTGCTATATGGAAGTTTTTTTGTATTCAGATAAATCAAAGACAACTCTTCATGAATCCAGACATGTCCCATGTCATAAAATATCTCAAATTTGTGAACTTACACTGGGAAGGACAACAGATCCATCGTGGCTTCATTTCTTCCCCCTCTTCATATTCATAAACCTAGACAACTAAGACTACATTGAAAGAACGGTATCCCAGGTTCCCAATCCCACGAGTTCATCAAACACATCCAGATCATCTTTCTTTATGTAATGGAGAGAAGCACACGGGATGATTAAGGAACAAAAGGAAAACTGATTGGTTTAAGTTATAAAAAATGATGTGTCATAAAATAATAGAAGAATAAAAACCAAACATATCTTCAAAGCTTCAACTCTATGGCAGAGTTCATACCCTTTCACTACAGGAACCTGCAGCGAGCCAAGGGAGCACAATATTCAGTCAGCTAAGGCCAATGAAATTAAGACATTATACACCATGTAATAGTCATGGTGCTGCATATTAGTGAAGGATCAAATATCATCGATGGCACAAGTCCTCTCTACAATACACAACAGAAGCTTCTGGAAAGACAGCAGACTAATGGCACCTACGAACCTACCACATTGAGATTGTGCCGACTGCACTTGAAGAGTATGCAGATATCGTTGATGGCACGGTCAACAACTGCTACTTCTGCAGTGAGCCAAGATACATGCAAATTCTAGTAATCACTTATAATGGAAAGAGGAGCAAACATTGCAGCTAGTGATCACAGACCTACGAAGATGGAGGGGTACATGTAGTAGATGTCCCTCTTGGAGCAGTGCTTGTTCTGCTGCAGGAGCTGCTGCACCACGAGCAGCACCCTCAGGAGCACATCTACGAATGAACAACGCATCAGAAAGTAATTAGTGTGATCACATACACGTGGATTTAGATGTATTCATACTGAGGCGGGAGGTGTGGTAGTCCTTGTGGAGCAGGGAGAGGACGTCCGTGCCGACGGGGACGTCGTAGCTGCAGGCACTGCAATCACGCACGAGGGCGCGGCCAGGGATGTGACACTTTGGTGAACATTGCTCGAGAGATGTTATGGTGAGGAAGGAGATGGTCTCGGGAGCGGGGCGAAAGCCAAACCATGGGGACGGGGACGCAGAGTCGGCGGAGGAGCAGTAGTTCCGGTACCGGTGGAGCACTATGGACGGGGAGCGGCCGGCGGCAACCTCTTCGATGACCCAGCGCACAAGCCCTGCGCCGTGCCCCAACGGCGCATCAGGTCCAGACGCTACAGGGGAGAGGGAAGTTTTAAGGGCAGGCGATCGAGGAGATGAGTAACAAAACCTTTGATCCTGCGGAGGAGGAGCGCCGCTTCCTCCTGCCTCCGCCGCAACTGCTGCTCCTCGCCTTCGAGCGGCGCCGCTCGCCGCCTCTTGTCCCTCCCCGCCATGGCGCTAGTCGATCGCGAAGGAACAGAATTGGGCTTAGTGGGCTCCGTTCGACTGCTTGGGCCTTCAAGAGCCCAACAACGAAGCCACCCTTCAAGAGGCGTGACACAACAAAGTTATCTTAAATTGGAAAAGGTTCATATTATTTTCCTCAACTTTAGCGAAAGTTTGTTTTTTCTTTATGAACTCCAAACTCGAACAAAACACCTCCTTAACTTTTAAAACCATTCATCTTACCTCCCTGATCCTATTATAAGCGGTTTTGAAGGCAATTTTGTCTTTTTCATTTTTATTTATTTCGGCTAAATCTTTGAAAAATCATAGTAAATCACATAAAATAGAAAATCTAATTTTGTTAAACTCCACATGAGTAGATCTTACACAGTGAACATATAATATGATATACTTTAGTACAAAGTTTTTGCTGTGGCTTTAGATCTATGCTTTTCTATAATTAAATTGAATAATTCATAACTGCAGTTTCTATGGTCTAATTATGGTAAAATTTTTATATAATTGAACTATAGTAAAAATTTCATACTCATTCGATCATGTATAACTTATTTATAGATTTATTTATATTTAACAAGTATAAACCTAAATAAAATCTATAACTAAGTTATACATGATCCAATGAGTATGAAATTTTTACTACAGTTTAAGCATATAATAGTTAGTCCACCATAAAACTTTCACCATAGTTGGACCATAGAAACTGCAGCTATGAATTATTTCATTTAATTACAGAAAAGTATAGATCTAAATCTACAGCAAAAACTTTGTACTAAAGCATACCATATTATATGTTCATTGTGTAGATCTACTCATGTGGAGTCCAATAAAATTAGATTTTTCCATTTTATGATTTTTCTGTGATTTACTTTAATTTTTCAAAGATTCAGCGGAAATAAATAAAAAAGAAAAAAATAAAACCGCTTATAACAGGGCTAGGGAGGTAAGATGAACGGTTTTAAAAGTCGAGGGAGGTGTTTTGCCCGGTTTTAAAGTTTGGGAAGGAAAAATGGAATTTCGCGAAAGTTGAGGAAGGTGATGTGGATTTTTCCTCTTAAATTTTGGTAATGGAGGACGTCTGGACGGACAGGACGAGCCACCTTACGCCCTGCGCCCTTGAAAGGTCCTTATTTTGTTTTGGTAATTGAGTGACAACTTTAGGTGGACTAATTGTGTTTCTGTGAGATGCACAGGAAATTAGTCCACAGGTGATGGTGTCATGAAGGAGCTCATTGCATATCAGACATGATATGGAGTCATGTGACTAAGGTGGCAAAGATCAAGATGAGGCTTGGCTTGATAGACCGATTGCAAGTGTGGAGGGCAAGTCAGAGGCTTTGGAGTGATGGATCGCAGGGCGATGAAGCTTGAGCAAGACTTGGCGCCGATGGACCGACGCAATAGTAAAGAGCAAGTGAGGTCAAGATCGATGGACCAACAAGGTCACATGATGATATAAAGTGGATCATATCATTTATGATATGGTTGGTGCATGTGTTGCATCAATGTCGGAGGAGATGGAGTGGAATGCGCAAGGCAAATGTATAACCTAGGGCATTTCTATTTCACCGGTCATAGGTGTGTAGAGAAGTTGATGACCGGGTTTAGGATAGATGGTCGTACTATCAAGAGTGGCAAACTTGTTTGTATATCGGTCATCTAGTCACTTGAGTGATCTAACTTTACATCGTTTCTAGAATCGAGTGGCGTGGTAAGTTGAGTGGCTAACTCCTTTAAGAAAATGATTGTGAAAATGCTAACACATGTGCATAAGGTGGTGAACACTTGTTGATGTTGGCACATTTGCGAAGGCAGTGGAGTTTGAGGCGTAGAGAGGGGTTTGGGGTCCTCTCTCCTTCCCGCCGAGCAAGCTCGGCGGGATTCGACGCTTTTCGTGGAAATGAAATGCTTATTTTTCATTGCACCGAAGGATGGAACCGGAGGCGAAGTCACAGAGGTTGTCTTCGCTATTTTCTGAGCATCAGACGCTGGGTTGCTTGGCGTCAGACACTGGCAACGGCAGCGTCAGACGCTGACGTCAGCGTCCGACCAACTCGTCGTGCTACAGTGCTCCGAGGGTGTGTCATCGGACGCACTGGTGGTGTGGTGACTGGCGCGGGACTCTAGCGTTTGCTACCATTGACGTCAGCCGAGTGCGGAGGCGGCATAGCATCGATTGCGCGTCTAACGCTGGGCGCGTCCGGTGAAGGAGCGTCAGACGCGTTGAAAGCTCTATGTTGGTGTTGGTAATTAGTGACAATGCCTAAGTACTAATCACAAATGCTTAAGTGTGATAGCAAAAGGTGATTGGTACAACTCCGAGTTGATGGCAAGGATACATTATGATCATGATCATATGATGCCACAATTGGAGAAGAATTGGTGGATTGGTGCAACCCTATGGAGCTTAAGGCAAAGGTATTTTGCTAGGGTTTGCTTTTGGTGATCGAGACACCTAGTGGGTGTGATCACGTTTAGGTTTAGTAGCCGTACTATGAAGAGGGGAAATAGCATATCAATTCTTGTCCCGCATGTGCCTCTAGGTGACATTTCATTGAGCATATGCATTTGGATAGAGCGCATTCTCTTCGCCCTGCGTGCTTAACTTGAAAATAAGCTAAAACATATGCTTTAGTGATACACATACTTGGTCTAGCTCATAAGTGAAAGGATGAAACAAGTGGAGCAACAAAATCTCAAATTTTGCTCAAGTTATGAGTGTAAGACGCTGGACCCGGGAGCGACAAACGCTGCCCAGGGCGTCTGTCGGCTTACCCTAGCTGTGGCTCTCAACGCGCGCACGTCAGACGCGGGGGCGCCGTTGCGTCAGATGCTGGTGGAACCACTATTCCCGTGTCTGTTGTATGGAGGTTTTTAGCGCACGGTGACGCGGTGGCGACAGACGCTGAGCAACGTCTAACGGGCAAGCAAGGGACTCGTCTGTCGATCGATTTCGCGAAATGGAGCTCTCTGTGTTGCATCTGTCGGGGCGACAGACGCTGAGGTGAAACACGTGTACGTGTCTAACATGTGTAGCGCGCGACCGTTAGATTTTAAACGTATGGACACGTGGCGCTTATCTGAGCGTCAGACGCCGGGTGCCGCGTCTGTCACCTATGTGATAGACGCGTCTGTCGGTGTCGACAGCAGCCCAACAGCTCTTTTCAAAGGGGTACGTCTATAAATACTTGGTGGCCGGATCTTGGCTCTCACTCTTGGACTTTTGACATTCTTGTGAGCACATTGAGCTGAGCCAAAGCATCTCCTCTCATCCCAACTCATCTCCTTTGCATTCGATTGCGATCTTTGAGTGAGATTGAGTGATTCAAGTGCATCGATCATTGATTTGCATCTAGAGGCACTTGGGGGATTGATTTGCCGCAGTGTTTCTTGTTACTCTTGGTGGTTGCCGCCATCTAGACGGCTTGGAGTAGATTGGAGGAGGTCCGGTACGAGTGGTGTTTGTTCGTGGCTGGCTCTGGCATTGTGAGGGGTTCTTGTGGTTCCCCGGCAGAGCGCCGAATTCCAACTCTAGTGGATTGCTCGTGTCATTGCAACCTCTTTCCATTTGGTAGGTTCTTGTGGCACCTTTTGAGAGGCTCAGTCTGTGACCGATTAGCCACCGAACCACGTGGTTGAAGAGGGACACAACGAGGACTAGCGTGCCAGTAAGCACGTGAACCTCGGGATAAATCTTTGTGTCATTACTTCTATATTGTGATTGATTGATCCCGGTGTTCGGTTATCTTGGAATTCATTGATCATTATTCTTGGTTGGCTCAAATTTATCGCTCCTCGGCGAAACCCCTCTAACTCACACTTGAATTACTTTCATAGTTGTATCTTGCTAGTTTGCTTAGTATAGCTAGAGTAGCTCTTTGCTTTGGTAGCTTGCTAGCTCTAGTTGTTTTTCTTCTTGCGGTTTAACTTGTGCGGTTGTGTGACATTCATTAGAATTGTGTATTGGATAGGTGGCTTGCAAACCCCCTTTAGGCTAAGCAAAACTAGCATCGCGCTATTTGTTATATTGATAAACTTGTTTAGCATACTTTGTAGGAATTTTTAATAGGCTATTCACCCCCTCTAGCTATCAAGACCTTTCAAGTGGTATCATAGCCGTGGTCACCGTTTGCAAGGCTTAACAACCTCGGTGTAAGATGGCTCAAGTTGTGTTCAATAATATCGGGGGCAAGCCTCCATTTTTTGATGGTGTCTCATCTTTTGATCACTAGAAAAGAAAGATGAAGCAATATCTTGGCTCTATTCATGAGAAGGTTTTTGAGGTGACACATCATGATTATGCTATCATTGATCCAGACAACCTCACCAACAATGATCGCATCAATAACCAATGCAACACTATGGCTCTCAACACTCTACAATGAGATTGATGCAAAGGTCTTTGAGCAAATCAAGGATCTTGAGATGGCAAGTGAAGTGTGGACAAGATTGGAGGAAACATATGGGGGCACTTCAACGGTAAAGAGTGCCAAACTCTATATGCTCAAGGACAAGTTTGCAAGCTTCAAGATGAAGGATGATGAGTCCATACCAGAGATGTTCTATAGGCTCCAAATCATAGTCAATGATCTCAAGAGCCTAGGGTAGGATGTCAAGGACAAAGACTTCTCTCACAAATTCTTGATAAGCCTTCCCAAGAAGTTTGCTATCTTGAGGAAGATGATCCAAAGAGAGGGTTTGGACAAGGTGACTCCAAACCAAGTGCTTGATGATGTTATGACCGATGCTCAATATGATGATGATGAAGATGAAGAAGAGAAGAAAGAGGGCAAGGTCAAGCAAGAGAAGACCACCGCATTCAAAGCTTCATCCTCAAAAGGCAAAAGCAAGATCGATAGTGATGATGATGAGACCATGGCCCTTCTAGTGCAAAAGATGGGTCGATTCATGAAGAAGAGAGACTATGGTGCAAGAAAGAGAAGAGACTTCATGAAGGCAAAGGAGGTGCTTTGCTACAATTGCAATAGCCCCGATCATATAGTGGCTAAGTGCCCCTATGAAAACAAAAGATATCATAATGAGGAGTTGAAGTTGAAGAAGAATAAGAAGGAGAAGAAAGAGAATAAGAGCTTCACTATCAACAAGACGAAGAAGGGTGGTGGCTATGTGGTCACTTGGGATAGTGATGATTCTGATGATGATGATGATGATGAAAAAAGCTCAAGTGATGATGAGAAGCCCGTCTGGAGAGCATTTGTAAGCATCGTTGTCACCAACAAGCCATCGCTCTTTGACACTATATCGACATGCCTTATGGCCAAACCCACTAAGGTAAAATATGATGATAGTGATGATGATTCTTGTGATGATGATGATGATGATGGTTGTAGAGTGATGATGATGATGATGATGAGAACTACTCCAAGGATGATCTTATGGACATCATTGACCAAATGAGCAAGGGCTACAAGAGGTTACACAAGAAGAGCAAGATGTTTGAGAAAGAGCTCATTGCAAAGAGCAATAAGAACAAGGCTTTGATGGACGAACTTGAGGACCTCAAGAAGAGCAAGGAGTGCAAAGGATTAGAACAAGAGCTCAAAGCTCTTAGGAAATCCTTTGATGAGCTCGAAACTTATCGTGAGTGTCTAAAGGAAGAACACGAGGATCTTGAGATTGCTCACACTAGGCTTAAAGAAGCCTGTTGATGATAATTAACTATCATTTTAAACCATCAACATAAGAGGAATAAATGATAAAAAGGATCACCACAGTAGGTTTAGAGGTTTAAACTAACAAATTCCATGAGTTTTGGTGATTCTGTGTTTTTCAGCGGCTAAGCTGCATAATACAGAATTGATCCTCCTTCCAAAGGAAGAAACTGATGCAGTCGGCCTAATCTCCACGTCATGGATGTGGATAGGGATTCTAGAAGACCTAAACTGACTCCACGAGGCGACATGAGCCAACCCACCGCCAGGTGGGGCCGACCGGCCCTAGGGCTAGGCCAACCGGCCCTCCCCTGCGCCGCCTCGGCTCCTTCTCTTGCAAGCTACCTATACCACCTCTAAGGATGCATCTAAACCCCACGCCAAGGTCGATTTGATCCAAGGGTTGTGGTTCCACGCCCTGGGCTATATAAACAGCCCCCAGGATCTCCTCTCAGGGAATCAGTTGAAGAATTAGATCATCTCTTCCTCATTTGTGAAGACAAGGCTAGAAGTTAGTGTTTCCAAAGAGAAAGAGAGTTAGAGTTCTAGTTCAAGTTTAGAGTTTAGTCTAGATTGATTCAAGTAGAGGCAAGCAACTACTTGGGATCAGGATCGTTCGTCGGAGACTTGGTAATTTCGTTGTAATCATCATTCGACTTTATGCTACTTCAATATATTTCTATATTTCAACTTTATTCTGTTCTTGAGATTGTTCTTGTTCTACATCTTGATATGAATATGATTAGTAGAGATTTTATGAATATGTTCGTAGAAAGCTTGATCTAATTCTGGATAGGATTGAGTGGCTGACATATTCTAGGCATGGTGCTTAGATTATGCTTGTCTGCGAATGCACTCTATGCTCCAGGCCATGTGGTAGATCGCGGGTGTGATATTCCTGTTGAATCCTTTGTAGTCCACTCCTCGAGTATAGAACTTAGTAGAAGGCGGTTACAGAGAAGAGATCATTACTCTGTTCTTGACTTTTCTCTCAGTAATGTTCCTTATTCATAGATGACATGTTGATTATATCATAGATGATTGTGTATAGCTAGATTGATTAATAGACTGATTAAATAAGAAATACTTATGATTTATATCTCTAAATTAATCTCCATGACTACTTGACTTGAATAATGTTAACTCCCTCTTGTCTCTGGAATACCCATGATTATCATTTACCATTTATCTTATTTGTCTTATCCCTTTCATGATAAGTGATTAGTTGTTTTGATGTTTATTATTGATTAAGTGCAAATGATTATCTCTATTGCCATTGTAACTATTTATATAGTCCCGTTTTGATTTTCCTTTCCTTGGTAAAATTACAAATAACGATACTTAGAAAAACCTGGGTGAAATGCTACAATGGGTGTATTTATCTGTGCGCTTGCAGATATATACTATAATATCTTTATTTAGTTAAATGGCATAAGTATAATATAACCACACTCTTGGTGTCATGTTGGGGATGATAACCTAACACAAGTGACGTTAAGAAGTGTCAACAAAGCCCACTCCACTCTACTTGAGCTTGTCAAGAAGGACATCATGCTAGAGAAGCTCTTTTTTAGGGACATGCTAGAGAAGCTCAAGAAGAAGACCGTGGAGGAGATAGTCATTGTGACTTGTGATATTGGACTAACATGTGATCTTATTGATGATTCTATTATTGTTGAGTCTACTAACCCTTGTAGTATATCTACTTCTACCTCTACTACTAGTGATGCCTCACTTGTAGTTAAGAATGAGAAAAAAAGAGGTCAATGAGCTCACTCGTGCCTTAGACAATGCCTATGGTGGAGATGCCAGCTTGCTAAAGTGCTTGGGTAGCCAAAGGTTCTCTCTTAACAAAGAGGGATTGGGCTACACCCCCAAGAAAGGTAAGGCGGCCTTTGCAACTCACAAGCCTAGCTTTGTGAAGAGCAATGGTCGGTTTTGCAATAGATGCAAGCAAGTTGGGCACCTAGAGCATAATTACAACAAAATAAACAAGAACAAAAAAATGCTAATATACCTTACATTCATTTTGATTCTTGTTATGTACTTACCAAGGGTGAGAAAGGTGTGCATGCTAAGTTTGTTGGTACACGGATTGTGGACCCAAAGAAGAAGGACATTTGGGTACCAAAGAGCTTAGTGACTAACCTCCAAGGACCCAAACAAGTATGGGTACCTAAGAAACATTAATTTGTTTTGTAGGTCAATTACAAAGCCGGAGAAAGGCATTGGGTACTTGATAGTGGGTGTACTCAACATATGACCGGTGATTCAAGAATGTTCAACTCAATCGAACCCAATGATAGTGGCATTGAAAGTATCACATTTGGTGACAATAGTAAGGGTGATGTAAGAGGGCTTGGAAGGATTGCAATCTCAAATGATCATAGCATTTCCAATGTGCTCCTAGTTGAAAAGTTGAACTTCAATCTTCTCTTGGTTGCTCAATTGTGTGATCTTGGCTTCAAGTGCATCTTTGGAATTGATGATGTGAAGATAGTTAGTGTTGATGGCTCTAATTTGATCTTCAAAGGCTTTAGATATGAGAATCTATACTTGGTTGATTTCAATGCTAGTGACACTCAACTTTCAGCATGCTTGCTCACCAAATCAAGTATGGGTTTGTTATGGCATAGAAGACTTGGTCATGTTGGCATGAAGCAATTAAACAAGTTAGTGAAGCATGACTTAGTTAGAGGCTTGAAGGATGTCACATTTGAGAAGGATAAGCTATGCAGTGCATGTCAAGCCAGAAAACAAGTGGGCAACACTCATCCATTGAAGAGCATTATGAGTACTTCCAAAGCATTTGAGTTGTTGCACATGGATCTATTTGGGCCAACTACATACATAAGCATTGGTGGCAACAACTATGGCTTTGTGATTGTGGATGATTTCACTAGATACACATGGGTATTCTTTCTTGTGGACAAGAGTGATGTATTTGACATATTCAATAAGTTCATCAAGAGAGTGCAAAATGAGTTTGAGACCACAATCAAGAAAGTGAGAAGTGATAATAGAAGTGAGTTTAGAAACACAAGAGTTGATGAGCTATGTGATGAGCTTAGAATCAAGCATCAATTTTTGGCCAAGTATACACCTCAATCAAATGGCCTAGTTGAAAGGAAGAATAGAACCTTGATTGATATGACAAGATCAATGTTGAATGAGTATAATGTGAGTCACTCTTTTTTGGGCCGAAGCAATCAACACGGCTTGCTTCTATAGCAACTGCCTCTATTGCCACAAGTTCTTAGAGAAGACACCATATGAGATCTTAAATGGAAGAAAGCCCAACATTGCATACTTTCGGGTATTTGGTTGCAAATGCTACATCTTGAAGGACACTAGATTGAGCAAGTTTGATAAGAAATGTGATAAATGATTTCTACTTGGTTACTCCACTACTAGCAAAGCCTATAGAGTATGAAACTTGGCTAGTGGATAACTTGAAAAAGTGCATGATGTTGAGTTTGATGAAACAAATGGCTCTCAAGATGAGAAAGACAACTTGGATGATGTGAGAGACTCAATTAGCTAATGCTATGAAAGAGATGGACATTGGTGACATTAGGCCAAAGCAAGTGATTGATGTGGATGACAATAAAGATCAAGTGCTCCAAAGTCTAATTACACAAGTTAGTGGTTCTCTAATGCAAAATTAAGCTAGTACATCATCTCAAGTGCAACAAGATCAACAAGTGGCTAGTTCATCATCTCCAACTCATGATCACCATCAACATCCAAGCAATCAAGTCCAAGTGCTTCAACCAACTAACATTGCTAGAGACCATCCATTGGATTCCATCATTGGTGACATACAAAGAAGAATTCAAACTAGATCAAGATTGCCATCATTTTATGCACTCTTCTTTTGTGTCAATGAAAGAACCCAAGGACATTGATAAAGTATTGAGAGATCCGGAGTGGGTAAATACAATGCATGAAGACCTCAACAACTTCAAGAGAAATAAAGTATGGGAACTAGTTGAGAGACCTAGTGATCACAATGTCATTGAAATAAAATGGGTCTTTCGCAACAAGAAAAATCAAGATGGGATAGTAGTAAGGAACAAAGCAAGACTAGTGGCTTAAGGTTATACACAAATAGACTTTGGTGAAACATATGCCCCGGTTGCAAGATTAGAAGCAATTAGGATCTTACTTGCCTATGCTTGTGTTCACAATATCAAGCTATATCAAATGGATGTGAAGAGTGCATTTCTCAATGGGTACATTCAAGAGGAGGTGTATGTGGAGCAACCTCTCGGTTTTGAAGATGACAAGAAACCCAATCATGTCTACAAGTTGAGAAAAGCTTTGTATGGATTGAAGCAAGCACCTAGAGCATAGTATGAAAGATTAAGAGAATTCTTGCTATCCAAAAGATTTGTCATGGGCAAAGTGGATACTACTCTCTTCACCAAGAAGATTGGGAAAGACTTGTTTGTGTTGCAAATATATATTGATGATATCATATTCGGTTCAACCAATCAAGATTTTTGTGATGAGTTTAGAAAGATGATGGCAAAGAAGTTTGAAATACTAATGATTGGTGAACTTAGTTTCTTTCTTGGACTTCAAATCAAACAAATGAAAGAAGGTACATTTGTAAGCCAAACCAAGTACATCAAGGATATGCTAAAGAAGTTTGGCATGTAAGATGCAAAGGGCATTACAACTCCAATGAGCACTAATAGAAGCTTAGATAATGACAAGAGTGGCAACATGGTGGATCAAAAGCTATATAGATCAATGATTGGCAGCCTACTCTATGTGACGGCGTCAAGGCCCGATGTGATGTTTAGTGTATGCATGTGTGTAAGATTTCAAGCCTCACCAAGAGAAAGTTATTTGAAGGCAACAAAGAGAATATTGAGGTACTTAAAGCATATATAAGATGTTGGATTGTGGTATCCCAAAGGCGCAAGCTTTGAGCTAGTTGGTTATTCGAATTCCGACTATGCCGGTGACAAAGTTGAGAGAAAAAGCACCTCCGGGACTTGTCAATTGTTGGGAAGATCACTTGTCTCATGGTCATCCAAGAAGCAAAATAGTATTGCATTATCTACCGCCGAGGCCGAATACATCACCACAGATAGTTGTTGTGCACAAATCTTGTGGATAAAGGCAACATTGAAGAATTTTGGCATCAATTTCAAGAATGTGCCATTGCTATGTGATAATGAAAGTGCCGTGAAGCTAACCAACAATCCAGATCAACATCAAAGAACAAAGCATATTGATGTTCGTCATCACTTCATTAGAGATCATCAACAAAAGGGTGACATTGCTATTGAGAGTGTGGGCACCGAAGATCAATTAGCCGATCTATTCACCAAGCCACTTGATGAGAAGAGATTTTACAAGCTAAAGAATGAGTTGAACATACTTGACTTCTCCAATATGAGTTGATGCACCCCAATGATATGACATGCCTCTCCTTCGAGCCCCAAGGTATAATTGGTTGACATGTCATACATTCTATGCTAAGGACTTGTTTAGTGCATCTAGTCATAATTTACATGTTCTAGGCTCATTCATGAAAATCAAATGAATTTGAAGTTTATATGGTGCCACTATTGTTTCCATGACTTGTATGATCTAGTGGTAGCATATAACTTGTTTGAGGAGCTTGTGATCCTAAGTGTTTAATTTAAAAAACTTGTCTAAATATTTGCTTCAACATGGTGCATGATAACCCTTCTAGTGAGGTATGAAGAAGCTTGCCCTTGGATCAAACCGAAACATTTTATTCATGCAAGCAATCTAGGTTGAACCACAAACTTGATCCTCACCTCATAATATGACATGATAATCTATCTAAAATTGGTCTCTTGTGGTCATTGGTGCCAAAGGGGGAGAAAATGTTGTTCACAAAGATAGATTCTAAAGGGGAAGAAAACCTAAAAGGGAGAAAATAATAAAAGAAGGGGGTCAACTAAAATTTTGAGCACACAAGTAGGGGGAGCAAGCTCTTAAATATGAATGTTGCATTTCTTTGTGCAAATCATATGTATGATGCATAGTTATGCATTTCTTTTTCTCTGATACATTGCTTGTATGATGTTTTTGCTAGTATACAATTGAATGGTGTATTGAGGTACTAGCATGAATAGGAAGTAGTTAGATTTTTATTGCTTCATGTTTTCCAAAGTGGTACTAGAGCCTTACTTATAATATTGATCTCACGAGGTTTCTAGTTATGCTTGTGCTTTCCAAGTGGTATCTAACTACACAAGGTGCTAAGATGGTGTTTATCGCTACTCCGATGGTATCACGCTTCAAAGGTCTATAATCAAAATACTTAGCACCTATTGGTAGTCAATGCTCCTATATTTTCCTATCTAAACATGTATGCTTCCTAAATCCAAACATATAGCATACATGTAGGAGGAGCTATCGCTATCAACTTGATTTCATGATCACTTGTCCATATTTCTTACACATGGTAACATATTTGGGCAATGTGACACGAAGTCAATCAAAATTTTATCATAACATCTTTGTGAAAGGGTTGTCACCAATTACCAACAAGGAGGAGATTGAAAGCTCTATGTTTGGTGTTGGTAATTAGTGATAATGCCTAAGTACTAATCACAAATGCTTTAGTGTGATAGCAAAAGGTGATTGGTACAACTCCAAGTTGATGGCAAGGATACATTGTGATCATGATCATATGATGCCACAATTGGAGAAGAAATGGTGGATTGTTGCAACCCTATGGAGCTCAAGGCAAAGGTATTTTGCTAGGGTTTGCTTTTGGTGATCGAGACACCTAGTGGGTGTGATCACGTTTAGGTTTAGTAGCCGTACTATGAAGAGGGGAAATAGCGTATCAATTCATGTCCCGCATGTGCCTCTAGGTGACATTTCATTGAGCATATGCATTTGGATAGAGCGCATTCTCTTCGCCCTACGTGCTTAACTTAAAAATGAGCTAAAACATGTGCTTTAGTGATACACATACTTGGTCTAGCTCATAAGTGAAAGGGTGAAACAAGTGGGGCAACAAAATCTCGAATTTTGCTTAAGTTATGAGCGTAAGACGCTGGACCCGGGAGCGCCAGACGCTGCCTGGGGCGTCTGTCGGCTTACCCTAGCTGCGGCCCTTAGTGCGCGTGCGTCAGACGCGGGGCGCCGTTGCGTCAGATGCTGGTGGAACCCCTGTTCCCGCGTCTGTCGTATGGAGGTTTTCAGCGCACGGTGACGTGGTGGCGACAGACGCTGAGCAGCGTCTAACGGGCGAGCAAGGGACGCGTCTGTCGATCGATTTCGTGAAATGGAGCTCTCTGTGTTGCGTTTGTCGGGGCGACAGACGCTGAGGTGAAACACGTGTACATGTCTAACGTGTGCGGCGCGTGACCGTTAGATTTTAAACGTGTGGATACGTGGCGCTTCTCTGAGCATCAGACGCCGGGTGCCGCATCTGTCGCCTATGCGACAGACACGTCTGTCGGTGTCGACAGCAGCCCAACGGCTCTTTTCAAAGGGGTACGTCTATAAATACTTGGTGGCCGGCTCTTGACTCTCACTCTTGAACTTTTAACATTCTTGTGAGCACAATGAGCTGAGCCAAAGCATCCCCTCTCATCCCAACTCATCTCCTTTGCATTCGATTACGATCTTTGAGTGAGATTGAGTGATTCAAGTGTATCGATCATTGATTTGCATCTAGAGGCACTTGGGGGATTGATTTGCTGCGGTATTTCTTGTTACTCTTGGTGGTTGCCGTCACCTAAACGGCTTGGAGCAGATTTGAGGAGGTCTGGCACGAGTGGTGTTTGTTCGTGGCCGGCTCCGACATCGTGAGGGGTTCTTGTGGTTCCCCGACGGAGCACCGAATTCCAACTCTAGTGGATTGCTCATGTCATTGCAACCTCTTACCATTTGGTAGGTTCTTGTGGCGTCTTTTGAAAGGCTCGGTGTGTGACCAATTAGCCGTCAAACCACGTGGTTGAAGAGGGACACAACGGGGACTAGCGTGCCGGTAAGCACGTGAACCTCGGGATAAATCTTTGTGTCATTACTTCTACATTGTGATTAATTGATCCTAGTGTTCGGTTATCTTGGAATTCATTGATCATCATTCTTGGTTGGCTCAAATTCATTCTCCCTCGGTGAAACCCCTCTAACTCACACTTGTATTACTTTCATAGTTGTATCTTGCTAGTTTGCTTAGTATAGCTAGAGTAGCTCTTTGCTTTGGTAGCTTGCTAGCTCTAGTTGTTTATCTTTTCGCGGTTTAACTTGTGCGGTTGTGTGACATTCATTAGAATTGTGTATTGGATAGGTGGCTTGCAAACCCCCTTTAGGCTAAGCAAAACTAGCATCACACTATTTGTTATATTGATAAACATGTTTAACATATTTTGTAAAAAATTTTAATAGGTTATTCATCCCCCTCTAGCTATCAAGACCTTTCACGCGTCTAATGTGGCTCGGCGTGGTTTCGAACCTTTCTGGACCACATCTGCTGCGACGTTAAACACGCGGTTTCTAAGCGACAGACGCGTCTGTTGAAATGGAGTCGACCGTTGGAGTTTCGAACGCGTGTGACATGTGGCGGCATGTCGAGCATCGGACACGGGGAGCCGCGTCTGTTGCCCTAGCGACAGCGCGTCTGTTGCCCCTGAAAAACGCCCAGTGAAGGGACAACAACTATATTCGTTTGTGGGGCTATAAATAGAAGTGGTGGCCGGCCTTGGACGGTCAGCTGAGCACCCTTGAGCCTTGGTGGCTTGTGTTGGTGTGCTTGGGAGCCCTCTAACCCACTCATGCTTGATAATGTTCATCGGATCGAGTGAGAGAGTCATTCTAGTGTGTTGCATCGTGAGGATTACATCGAGTGGCACTAGGGATTCGAGTTGTAAGCCGGTGATGCTTGTTACTCTTGGAGGTTGCCACCTCGTAGACGGTTTGGTGCGCACGTCAGCGGACAGCGGTTATCTTCTCCCCCACACTCATAAGTTAATTACAAAAGGTGACAACGCGAGTAATTATTAGAGCTAGAGGGGACAGAAACAGCCGAGCTGGGAGAGCAAGAACCGACGCTCCCGATATAGCCAATCCAGCTTCGATTGATCCGACGTTCCCGACTCAGTCAAAGGCCCAAAGTAACGAAGATCACTGAACGTCTCCAGTCTCAATATCTTTTCATTCTTGTTTGATTGATTGAGGACAAGCCAATCTCGTTTCTAAGCACGTCGTAGACCGAAATGCTTCCCCTCCTATCGCAGTTCCTGGTCCCGTCTTGTATCGCTCTTGACCATCTCCATCCTTGCTCGATCGAGTAGGTGAACTCCGTCCCACTCAAACTTTCCTGCTCGCTCCAATGGATTTTTTTTTCAAACTTGATTCGCAGCAACCTGTCGAATGGATAGAGATTGACAGGGGAATTTCACCGAGAAGGAAGAGACAGGTAGTCAGTCAGAGATAGGGGACGCTCATGCGGTGTCATGCCCTTTCCCGCGCCCAAAGGTCCAGTAGTCAAACTTTCGACAGGCTGCCTGCTCTTGCCTATGAATTGAATTGGCCTTCACACAACCCATTTTGTTTTGCCTCACCGTACCTATCTATAGAGGACAACAGCACGCTATATATTCAGTTTGGATTCGTGATGTCATCATTTTCATCTCTATTTCAGAATGGCTTTGTCATCTTGATCTTGGCGATCCGTGCAACTTTGTTATATGTACGTACTAACGTAGCATGTCTCTGAATCTTTAATTTGGTCTCTGAAGGTAACTGCAGCAGGTAAAACGCTAAGCTGATGGCTGACAACAGTATTCAGGAAGCATTACTGCCTGATGCTCCTAATGTGCTGGCAAGCCAGACATCAGAAGGAGATATACGGTTTCAACGATGCAGGTTAATACGTCTGTCCTCTGATAAGAAACCCACAGAACCTGCTGGTCCTTCGCTTCAACCCTTCAAGAAGAGAGGGCCAAACTTCAGGCTTGTAGGCCTCATCCTCTTTCTCTACCTTCTAGCTGGTGTCATCATCTTTTATCTTGTCATGGATCAGATGTCTGGAATGAGAACCAATAGAGTGCTTGATGCTTTGTACTTAGTTATCGTCACAATGACCTCGGTTGGCTGTGGGGATCTCGTCCCCAACAACGACACAACAAAGCTGCTTGCTTGTGCTTTCGTCTTCACCGGCATGGCGATTGTTGGTATCTTCATCAGCAAACTGGCAGACTACCTTATCTTCATCAGCAAACTGGCAGACTACCTTGTGGAGAAGCAGGATGTGTTCTTCAAAGCACCGCAAGGTGAAGCCAAAATGCTCAGCGCTGTCGATACCAACAAGATAAAATACAAGTTCTGAACGGCTGCTCTACTTCTTGTGATGGATGTCATCGCTGGGACTGTGTTCCTGTGGAAGGTTGAGGAACTGAGCCTTGTTGATTCCTTCTACTGTGTCTTTTATGGGGATAAAAGCTTCCCGTCTAAGTTTGGCCGTGTTTTTGCCATATGTTGGATGATCACGAGTACTGTCATCAGGCTCAATTTTCCAGTACCTTGGTGAGTACTACATTGAGAGACGGCAGAAAATGCTGATCAAATGGGTGCTCACTAGGAGGATGACAACCATGGATCTTGAGCAAGCTGATCTGGATGGTGATCGACAAGTTGGGTAAGTGCATAACTCATTTTCAGCACTCGTCTTCGATCAGTTTAAGTTTTCAGAAATGCTAGGTATCACTGATGCTGATGTCTGAATCTTTATCTGCGTACAGTGTTGCTGAATTTGTACTCTACAAGCTGAAAGAGATGGGTAAGATCAACCAGGAGGAGATATCTTTCCTCATTGAGGAATTTGAGAGGATCAATCTTGACAGTCCGGAACACTACTGGCGTACAACCTCATCACTATGACACAAACCAACCAATGACTGATTTATGGATGTGCATTTGATTTTGCTTCTTGAATGGTTTTGGTTGATATTGTTAGCAATTCTGTTGTCCGAATGTAACACTGTAATCTTGTAAAGATGGAAAGATGCAAAGCAGATAACACGAGAGACTCTTCCACTTTCCTTCCAAAGCAACTTCTGAATCAACAAATGTAACTTCTGAATCAACAAATGTTTGCTGGAGGTTTCTCCCACTTTGCACGCTTGCGTATATGTGCATTTTTTACCGGAAAGGACGGGAGTTCCTACTTATTTTTGTTATATTTTTTTTAGAGTTTAAGGGCAGATCACCCCGGCCTTTCAATTAATATCAAAAGACCAAAATCTGATTACAACGCAGTTTAACCAACACACCCACTCCAGCCGGCAGTAGGGTAGAAACAGAGCAGCAAAGTAATAGAAAACATAGTCTAAAGACTGAACGACGTGGCCGAAAAGCGGAACACAAACATCTGAACTGAACGAGCCTATTACATGTATATTCCAGAGGCTTCATTCAGAGCTCCCCACCTGAGCATTGCCGAAGCCTTCCTGCCCTGAAGGAACATCAGCACAGCAGACTTCTCCACTCGGGCCCGAGTATACAGTAAAAAAGTTCCCGAAGATACACTGAAATTCCAGAGGAATTTGCCGAGCACACAGTAAAAATTTCAGGAATCCACAATAGTTCCCAAATTATAAACAGGGTATGTGAATGTTACTTTTATGCGCACTGCAAATGAAGGCCCTTTCAGAAGAGCAATACAGAACACAAGGGAAGCTTTTATTCATCCTCACTGCTCATCATTCACATACAGTTATCGGTCGAAGTTACGCTACACCTATCTCTCCAAAGCCAAACAACCAACCGACCGACCAACCGATGTTTCAGACTAGCACAGTTACTTGGCCAGCTACACCTGAGAATTTGACATGACCGAACTCTCACTGCAGTTCCAGGAGCATGAGTGTCAGAATTTACTTGTCGAAGGCTTGGACCGCTTGCTGCTGAGCTGGGCGACTGGGAACTCTATCAGGATGATGAACGACGAGGTGTCGGCTTCTCGTAGGTACTGTACGGTGCCGCTCATCGTTTTCACCAGCTTCTGGCATATGTACAGGCCGAGGCCCTCCCTGGACACCCCTGGGTTGTGCCGGAACATCTCCTGTATCAGGGCCTCGGGGACGCCTGGAGCTGGATGGACAATCCTGCACATTGAGTCAATCAGTTACACGGCTCCCATTACTACCATTACTTACATTCACCACACTGCAGTGTATATAGAATGGCAGGGACAGCATCAATTTTACACAGGGATCATTTCTACTGTTTCAAACTGCAAAGTGTAACTATATGCCTGAAGTGACATGTATCACTGCATCTTGGCTGGTGCAGTGACAGGATACACAACTATCAGGAGTTAAGACGTTCAGAAGTGAATTTGCTAGCATTAGATCTTATCTGTTCCTTGGCAACATACAGTCCTTTTCGTGGATTGCAACTAACACAATTAGGAGCAGTGCCAAAGTTATTTACAAGAGATAACTGTCGGAATTGTGCTGGGTTAATAGAAACTAGATGTACAATAGTGGTTCACTTATTTAGCTATCTGTCTCTGAGTCAGAGGTTCAGGTTAGCTAAAGATGGTATGCAGGTTCAAGTTAGTTAAGCTGGTATGGGTCTGTATCTCTCTCCTCTATCTCCCTAAACAAACTCATGTATTTCCGTTTATCTTTAAATGGAAATGGAGGATAGCCTTCGCGTGGAAAAAAAATAGTGGTTCACTTATTTGTGAAATCCTCCTTTCAGTTCAAGAACAGCTATCGAAAGACCAAGATGAGACTGGCATATTACCTGAACTCCAAATGAGCAATCTGCATGCCAGACCCAATGTTTTCCTTCTTGGGAATGACCTGGAGCACGATAGGTCCTTCAGCTGGTTGTGTGAATTGAAGGGCGCATGCCAGATAGTCTGCTAGGACCTGCTGAAGCCTTAAATTGTCCCCATAAAGGTACATGCGTGATACTTCCACAGGCCAATCACGTTCAATAGAAATCCGTTTTTCCTTGCCCAAAGGAATGCCTTGCATTAGGACTGTATTCAGAGCTTCCTCAAGGTTGAACTCTATTGTGTTCATCTCCATATAGCTGTGACAGCAAGAATTTGTTTATCAATAGTCAAAAAAATTGTCATGCATGTATAACTGAACTTGTCAGCCTTGTCGTATGCATACATCTTTAGCACAACAAAGCATTAGTACAATGAACAAAAATTTCATGTCTGAGCAATTCTAATCATCATGTGAATATGAAAGCAAGTATATCTTTATGTATAGTGTATGCTGTTTCATAGATCCCTTCTAGAATTGCCACAAAAACAATGCAGATAATCAAATCAACATTACTACTCCCTCCATTTCAAATTATAAGGCATTCCAAGAATCTTGAAGAGTCAAAGGATCTCAAGTTTGACCAAATTTATATGATAAGATAATAATATTTATGACACCAATTAAGTATCATTAGATTCTTCATTAATTATATTTTCATAGTATACTTATTTGATGTTATAAATTTTTGTAATTTTCTCTATAATTTTGGTCAAACTTAAGATGCATTGACTCTCCAAGATTCTTGGAATGCCTTATAACTTGGAATGGAGGGAGTACTGATGATTCGGACAATACAGAACTTACTGTTGGACAGGTAAGGACCACAATTGGGGAATTGGGAATTGGTTTAGATGGCAGCAATACCACTGGCTGCTTGTAGTTCCATATATAGGCAATAGCAGTACTTGATACAGCAAAAGCATAACAAACCCAACAACTAAAGGGCATATTCTAACCACTAAAGTGCCTAGAAGATAAGATGCTGGAATCAGCTTTAACAAAGTAAAGATAACTAGAGAGAAGCACATAGGCTTATACTCTCACTTACCACTGCTCAATGCTTTCAAGGTCAGTGTCATGTAAAATCTTTTTCAGCTGGTCCTGACAGAGAATATTAGATGAAAGAAGTTGCCTCTGTTCCTCTGTCAATTCGGAAGGCTCCAATAAGTTGCAAGTAAATTGCATACCATTGAGTGGGTTCCTTAATTCTTGATGAATGTAAGTTAATTCCTTAAAGCTGTTTGTGGCAGCTTGTTCAGACATTTTCTGCACCTGGAGAGCATGCTGAAGCTCTGGGCTGGCCACATGCAGAAAGCAAATAGCGCCAGTGATCTTACCCTCAGCATTTGTCCTCTTGTTCACTGTCAGCAAGCATTCAATATACTTCCCATCTGTGTCGAAGAAACCAAAAAGGAGCTTCTCAGGATCCTGACCAGAAATCACTGCGTTCATCAGTATGCTAAGTTTCGTTAGAGTAGCATGATCTTTCACCCTACAGCCATAATCATGAAGGGTGAAGACCTCCCCAATTAAGAACTTATCTATCGCATCTTCCCTCTGTATACCGGTAATCTTCTGCATAGCTTTATTCCACTCTAAGCAGGAACCAAGATCGTTGATCATAAATATGGGAGGGATGAGCTCACTGGGGTTCTTTACTATGGCAACATAGTCTCCTTGTATCCTAGTATACTTATCCATAATCATCTTCTGCCTGGTCAAATCTTGTGCTACAAAGCAAACTCCAACGACTTTCTCCGAAAGGTCCCGACTACAGCAGGAGTTAACCATCAAGATTACTGGACCATTGCATTCCTGTTCATGGAATGCTTTAAGCTTGATTTCCAGATTTTGTTCTTCAATTCCTGAAACAAGGAGGAGGCATTAAGCTGTCATAGAAAAAAAAATGGACACATTCAGACTAAGCTGGGGACCACAAAAAGATCAACTGAAAGCATAGTGACAAACCTTGTAAAGCTGAGTCCAAAATCTGCTTAACCACTTCAATAGAATCAGCAACAACAAGATCTATCAGAGGCCTCCCTATGGCTTCCATTGCAGGTAACCCTGTTAGTTCTGCAGCTTTATTGTTCCATCCATTTATGTTACCGGCAATGTCGACAGCCAAGACAGGGGCAGTTGCTGTCTCAATTAAGCGGATCATCTCATTTGTAACTGTTCTTAGTTCAAGTAGCCCCTGTATCTTCTTCATATCATCAGATGGAGCTTTTACAATGGACCTTACATTGTTTCTGTTGGTGCCTTCATCTTGCAGGGAGCCACGTAATATTAACTGCAAAGAATGGATAGCATCCATTTCAACATCCTCCCAGGGAACACTTCTCCATTTAACCACCTCCAAGAAGGCCTTGAATGAAGATCGTGGATGCATCTTCCTGCCATTGTCATCTGCGTCAACCGGTTCATGCTTAGCCCCACCCCACTTGATCTCCTTTGTTGTGTGCGATCGGAACCAGAAGATAAAATCTTTGGAAGAGATTTTTATAGCCGCCATGCCACACACAACTTCACGCAGTGCAGCAGCACCAGGATAACCTGCTTCCACTAAGCTGTCAGTACTCAGCCCAGTTGAACCATCATGGTTCTCCTGCAGCCATGTAGCAATGCTCTTTATCTCTGACTCGGAGGGTGTTGATCCGAGCACCAAAAGCTGGTTCTGGTAATACAATGCAGCACCATCGCACTTTACTAGATCCATCACATTAGGTGACTGGGTAAATATCCCAACAGGAGCATCCCGCAGGAGCATATCACAAAGAAGGGTTTGCGTTCTGAGGATGTGCCTCTCCTTTGCCTGAGCAGCCAATTCCACCTCCTTGTTGAGCTGTATGCCAAATACTTGCAAGAGAAACTCGCAAGCGTACCTTAGTGGGAAAGGGACGAACCTTGGGCTTGTATGATGGCAGACGACCAGCCCCCACAGCTTCCTGCCTTTCGGTTGTTGGTCACTCCTGGTATCCCCATCTTCCTCCTCATCATCGTTTATAGTGACTGACATCACAAGCGATGCAACAGAACCCATGTTTGCCATGTACTGTGCATGGCAACCATGGGAAGCCCTGAGGGTGGAACCACAGAGGCTGAGAGGCTGTGCTAGGCTATCATCCTGAATGATCTTCACAGGAGTGGCAGAGCAATCACATATCATCCTCACTTTGTTCTTCATAAACAGGAACCTGGACGCCTGCGGGATGTCGGTGGCTGGGTAGTGCAGGCCAAGATACGGCTCCAGATCGGACCTCCTGCACTCGGAAATGACCTCACCATGCTCATCCTCATGGAACTTGTAGGCCATGACCCGGTCATAGCCCGTGAGCTCGCTCACCTCACGGACAAGCACATCGCACAGCAACGACAGGTTCCCGCTGGGCAGCGACTGCAGCCTGGAGATGGCCTTGGCGGCGAGCTTGTACGACTTGAGCGCGCCCGCGGCGGTGACTGGCACGTCGGCTGGGTTGACCGGCTCGAGGTCGATGACGAGGCCGACGTCGATGCGGTGCAATATGGCATAGAACGGCTTCCCCGACGTCCTGGCGTGCACGAGGATGGGATTGAGCAGGTTGACCTCCCCGAAGGTGGCGGCCTTGTGGAGCGCGACGGAGCTCTGCGAGCGGAAGAGCGTGCGCACGTCGGCGCCGACGGCGAGCGCGTCCCGTTGGTCGATGGTGGGGACCGCGTGCGGCGTGAGGTCAAGCATCTCGGGCGCGTTCTCGCTGTAGGCGAGCAGCGCGAAGGTGTCCGGGTGGACGGCGAGCAGGCAGCCGAAGGGCTGGATGTAGCGGCCCCGCTGCATGTTCTGGAGGTAGGTGGAGACGGTGCCGGTGCTCGCCGACGGGCGGTTGGCGGCGCTCACCGACGAGGAGTAGTCGAAGTGGCGCTGGGAGCCCTCGAACTCGGCGTGCAGCTGCGCGTCCACGGGCGTCTGCGCCACCACCCGCGCGCTGTGCCTGGACCGCGCAGAGCTGCTCCGGGAGCACGTCCCCCGGTTGTTCGACGGCGACGACATCTCCGCTTCGCCCCACTGCAAGATCCTTCGCCACCACCGTACTAGCCGCAGCGCTGCAGCAGCAAGGGTTGCTGGACCGAGCGGGCGGAGGAATCGGCGGGAATCATGAGCGCGGCAGCAGGGGCATACGCCAAAAGCGAGCGGGCTTTGCCTGGGAGAAGGACGTGATGAGGGAGGGGATTGGATTCCGCCGTGGATAAGGCAGCACGGGGGAAGAGCGAATACACCTTCGAGTCCGCGCGAGTGGGACAGCGAGCGGCCTGCGCGGGGCAGCGGCAGCGGCAGCGATAATATCTCTTGGACGTTGCCCTGCCTGCTCGAAAGGAGGGACACGAAAGGAACCGGAGGGAGCAACAGCGATGCGCCGTGCGCGACTGACTGCTCCGGGGAGAGGACGCCGGCGCCGGCCGGTCGGCGAGGGGCGCGCGGACGGACGGGCGAATTGGAGCGGCGAAAATTTGGGGATTCGCGGGGCTAGAGCCGCTGCAGTTGGGGACGAGTGTGTGTACTCAGGGCTCCGAGAGTGGTAAGCTGTCTGGCGTCATCTGGGTCGTCTTCTCCGCAGCAATCGCCGCCATTTCCATCTCGGGTAACGATCGATCCTGGTAGTGGAGGATTACTACTTCCAGTAGATTAGATTAGATCAGATTATATTATATTATCGCAGTGGTTGTCACTTGATTAGGCTACTCCCACTTGTTAGCCTGTCTCCTGTGACTCTGTGAAGCCTTGTCTCGACCTCACGTCTCACGAGCAGGATGAAAACGGTACGGATATTTTCGGAACGTATTTGAGATCGAATCCGTTTAGATGGTTTTTAATCTGTCTGTATCTGAGTTTGGATATTTAACATTTGATATCGTATTCGTATCCGAATATTTAAATCACATATTTATGATGTCGATATCCAATCATATCTTATCCGGTATTTTTTATACTATACGTATTCAAATCTGAATCCAGACATAAATATAAAAACAAATATGATATCCGTCCATATCCGATCCGTTTTCATCCCTTCTCACGAGTACCTGAATTGTGAAGCCTTGCCTCGGCAGCAATCGCCAGAAACTCCACAGGTTGTTGGATCCAAAACTGGAGCATTTCCCAGATCGACGCTGCAACAGGAGGGTAAATGAAAATCCAGGATTTGTTGCCACCCCCATTCCTCGTCATCCCAGGCCCTTTTCTCGATCTCTAGTGCCAATGAGCACGTTGTTCGATAACCTTTAATAAAATACTACCTCCGTCCAAAAAACAATACAACTATGTGTCGCGTGCCAGCAAAATTAGTTCACATTTAACTAAATTTCTAACAAATACTATTCACATTTATGGCTCCAAAATAATCTATTATAAAAATACATTTTGTAATTAATCTAATGATATTTATTTGATATCATAAATATTGATACTTTTTTATCTATAATTAATCGAACTTAAGATATAAAACTATAATACTGTGCTAGAATTGCATTCTTTCTTATACGGAGGGAGTACCCAGCAAGCTCTGAGTAGCTGTGTGGTATCACAGACCGACGGAGGTGACCAATGTTCCTGCGACTTTCCGCGTCGGAGGTGTGAGCTTCTGTTGTGCAAACGACTGGGGCTGTTCGCTGGCTTGAAAAGCCACGATTGAAAGTATCGGTCACTGATTCATTGTCATACAAAAATATTGTTCGTTAATTGAGAAAGTATGACCTGTTGTCAAAGAAAAACATTGTTTGTTAATTGAGAAAGTATGACTTATAAATCAAGCGAACGGGCATCAGAAGCTCGAGCTTATCCCACCTGATTCACTACACAGCTACTAGCTTGCTTGTTGATTCTCCTCGCCCATAATGGGCTGGTTCGGCAGGTGGAAAAGCCGGCTGGTTTCGGCTGGTTCAATAGTATTCTGTGAGAGAGAATAAGCTGAAACAAGCCGAAACAAGCCGAAACATGACCAGCAGAACAGGACCAATGGATGGGCATGATTGGATCGAGTGCTCATGATACGACATGACGCCTCGCCCATGCATTCTGGACTGGAGTATAGTCCCCTGCACTGCACACGATTGGGGAGTCGGCTGATCATTGTGCTCCATGGCTGTCCCCATCATCAACGCGAGCGAGACAGGAATTGTAGCAGGGCCACGTTTACATTACAAAAAATTGCAACCCGATAAATAGTACCAATTTCGTCTTATTTGATAAATATTGTTACCAACTAGACTCAAAAGATTCATCTCGTGATTTTCAAATTATTTATTTTTTTACCTATATTTAATACTCTATGCAAGCGGCTAAAAATTGATGTGATGGAGAGAGTGAAAAAATTCTAACTTTTGGGTGCATCTAAACGAGTCCCAGATCAAAATCCCTGTGCTGTGCACGGCAAGAAGTTCGAAGCACGTCAACGGTGAGCACGAGGGCAGTAGCAGTACAGCACTGCATCGACAAGTGGTATGGTAAAAGCTTGGGCCTCAGCCTGGCTCTGTCCAGCGCCGTATTGACCTTGACGGCTTTCTTGTACTCTGGGTGAGATTAGTCACTAGTCACGCACATTTGACTGAAGAAAGTTGTTGGACAATGTCGATTGGTAATGTGAAGAGTTAAATGCATAATTAGACAATTAGTACACAAACTTGGTATGTGGGTGTACTTGAACACATTATCTCTAATTGCTTAAACTTTCGTGGGTGCAAAACTCTGCTCATGAATGTGACACGCAGGCAAGAAAACGCCACGTGGCCAGATCATTTGGCGCTTGTGTGTGTCGTACTGACATTTTCATCTTTGCAAATTACTCCCTCCACCCAAAAAGGGTAATCGAATAGGAAAAGTCAAACTTAATAAATTTTAACCAAGAATTAGTCAAATTGTATGAAAGTTTAGAGCATAAAACGTATATTAATTATGTGTGTTAAAGTGTCTCTAAGATGATATTGATGTTTTTAGCCACTTACTTTATATTATAAGAGAAATAAATGGTCAAAATCTATTTTTTATGACTTTCCTCCGATCTATTAAGATTACTATTTTTGGACGGAGTGAGTAATCTTCGTTATCCTCCCAAGATTTCCGTCTTTTCCCCAACTCACCCAAATCCCTTAACCAAACTCCAAACGTCCAAAATCTCATGCCACCGTGATCGAGCATCCTTGATCACCTCTATGCCCAACTCACCCACACACATGGTTTCCTTAAGGGTGGACTATTAGAGCGGGACATAGCCATCTAACTTTCTCCATTCATAAAACCCTCACGTGCCACATCTTTGAATGTGGGAAGAGGCAGCTTGGGTTCCAGCGAGCCGTACCCGGCTGAGCAACCCTTGTCTTGCTAGGACGGGGGAGCCTCCCACATAAGCAAGGCAAAAAAAAAAACACTTGTCCCCGTGGACCACGAGGTAAGCTGGCTCGAGAACCAAACACAAGTTGTACATCTGATTTCTCTTACCTAGCAAGAGCAAGCCAATACAGGGATAGCAAAAGAATCCAGACAGCTCCTAAATGATCAAACTCAAAAAGGTCCGGACACGGCACCCATCGAGTGCTTTGCTTTCAGATTTCAAACCTTTGGCTTTTCCTTTCCCGTAGAATCTAGTTCTCTTTAGACCAGAGCCTGGGACACAACCTCCGCGAGTAAGGGCCTGTTTAGTTCTAAAAATTTTGGAAAGCACTACGGTAGCAATTTCATTGTTATTTGATAAATATTATCCAATCTCATGGACTAACTAGGCTTAAAAGATTCGTCTCGTGAATTTCGTCTAAATTATGTAATTAGTTTTATTTTTATTTATATTTAATGTTTCATGCATGTGTCTAAATATTTGATGTGATGGGAATCTGAAAAATTTTATAATTTTTTTTTACAAACTAAACAGGGCCTAAAGGAGAAAGGAAGATTCATAAAAAAAAGTGAAGGGGAGAAAGGAAAATGATTGAAATTCGCACGGGTGGACACGGGGAGATTCTGAATCAAGGCCGGAAAACCGATCGACGGATATCCATATAGTTAGGGGTCACGTTCTTTGACGCTTGTCAGCCTGTTCGTTTCGCTAGTTTATTATGGCTGAAAGTACTGTTCACTGATTTGTTATGAGAGAAAAACACTACTAGTTGGCTGCTGATTTCGCTGAATAACTCAAAAGACCAGGACGTGTGTCGGTACGCACGGGTACGCACCGCAGGCTGCAAAAACGTGGTGCGCTAGAAAAACATATCCCGGCGCAGAGGAACAGGCAAACTATGCACTCACTCTCAGGCGATGCGATTAGGTCCTTGATTAGTTTACTCTAAAATATAATTTTTTTTTTAAAATTCTCTGTCACATCGTATATGCGAACACATGTATGGAGCATTAAATATAAGTAAAAAAATAATTAATTATACAGTTTGTCTGTAAATGTCGAGATGAATCTCTTAAACCTAGTTAATCTATAATTGAACAAAGTTTATCAAATACAAACGAAAAGTATTATAGTACTTTTAAAAAAAAATTAAAAACTAAATATGACCTAGATTTGGTGTGGGCAATCCAGGCCATGTTTAGTTTGTGAAATTTTTTTGAAAAAGCATTATAGCACTTTTCGTTTGTATTTGACAAACTTTATCTAATCATGGATTAACTAGGCTCAAAAGATTTATCTCGACATTTACAGACAAACTGTGTAATTAGTTATTTTTTACCTACATTTAATGTTCCATACATATATCGGTATATACAATATGATGGGAAATTTTAAAAACTTTTTGCATTTTGCCATGAACTAAACATGGCCCCAATCTGCCTGGCAGTCTGAAACGGGAGGAAGGCACGGTACGATTGGCCGAAACAATCAGTGAATCACGTACTTCCTCCTCCACGTGTCCAGCTTGATGGGATTGCGTTTTTTTACGGAGGGAGCAGGTGCAAAAACGGCACGTTCGCTTGAGGGGTGTTTAGTTATCGAATAGGAAAAGTCAAACTTTATAAATTTTAACCAAGAATTAGTCAAATTGTATGAAAGTTTAGAGCATAAAACGTATATTAATTATGTGTGTTAAAGTGTCTCTAAGATGATATTGATTTTTTTAGCCACTTACTTTATATTATAAGAGAAATAAATGGTCAAAATCTATTTTTTATGACTTTCCTCCGATCTATTAAGATTACTATTTTTGGACGGAGTGAGTAATCTTCGTTATCCTCCCAAGATTTCCGTCTTTTCCCCAACTCACCCAAATCCCTTAACCAAACTCCAAACGTCCAAAATCTCATGCCACCGTGATCGAGCATCCTTGATCACCTCTATGCCCAACTCACCCACACACATGGTTTCCTTAAGGGTGGACTATTAGAGCGGGACATAGCCATCTAACTTTCTCCATTCATAAAACCCTCACGTGCCACATCTTTGAATGTGGGAAGAGGCAGCTTGGGTTCCAGCGAGCCGTACCCGGCTGAGCAACCCTTGTCTTGCTAGGACGGGGGAGCCTCCCACATAAGCAAGGCAAAAAAAAAAACACTTGTCCCCGTGGACCACGAGGTAAGCTGGCTCGAGAACCAAACACAAGTTGTACATCTGATTTCTCTTACCTAGCAAGAGCAAGCCAATACAGGGATAGCAAAAGAATCCAGACAGCTCCTAAATGATCAAACTCAAAAAGGTCCGGACACGGCACCCATCGAGTGCTTTGCTTTCAGATTTCAAACCTTTGGCTTTTCCTTTCCCGTAGAATCTAGTTCTCTTTAGACCGGAGCCTGGGACACAACCTCCGCGAGTAAGGGCCTGTTTAGTCCTAAAAATTTTGAAAAGCACTACGGTAGCAATTTTATTGTTATTTGATAAATATTATCCAATCTCATGGACTAACTAGGCTTAAAAGATTCGTCTCGTGAATTTCGTCTAAATTGTGTAATTAGTTTTATTTTTTATTTATATTTAATGTTTCATGCATGTGTCTAAATATTCGATGTGATGGGAATCTGAAAAATTTTATAATTTTTTTTTACAAACTAAACAGGGCCTGAAGGAGAAAGGAAGATTCATAAAAAAAAAGTGAAGGGGAGAAAGGAAAATGATTGAAATTCGCACGGGTGGACACGGGGTGATTCTGAATCAAGGCTGGAAAACCGATGGACGGATTCGTTTCGCTAGTTTATTATGGCTGAAAGTACTGTTCGCTGATTTGTTATGAGAGAAAAACACTACTAATTGGCTGCTGATTTCGCTGAATAACTCAAACTACCAGGACGTGTGTCGGTACGCACGGGTACGCACCGCAGGCTGCAAAAACGTGGTGCGCTAGAAAAACATATCCCGGCGCAGAGGAACAGGCAAACTATGCACTCACTCTCAGGCGATGCGATTAGGGCCTTGATTAGTTTACTCTAAAATATAAATTTTTTTTAAAATTCTCTGTCACATCGTATATGCGGACACATGTATAGAGCATTAAATATAAGTAAAAAATAATTAATTATACAGTTTGTCTGTAAATGTTGAGATGAATCTCTTAAACCTAGTTAATCTATAATTGAACAAAATTAATCAAATACAAACGAAAAGTATTATAGTACTTTTAAAAAAAATTAAAAACTAAACATGACCTAGATTTGGTGTGGGCAATCCAGGCCATGTTTAGTTTGTGAAATTTTTTTGAAAAAGCATTATAGCACTTTTCGTTTGTATTTGACAAACTTTATCTAATCATAGATTAACTAGGCTCAAAAGATTCATCTCGACATTTACAGACAAACTGTGTAATTAGTTATTTTTTACCTACATTTAATGCTCCATACATATATCGGTATATACAATATGATGGGAAATTTTAAAAACTTTTTGCATTTTGCCATGAAGGCTGTGTTTACTTCCTCAAAAAAGTACTGTGCAGAAAAAATATTCTCCGTCACATTAAACTTGTGATACATGTATGGAGTACTAAATTTAGATGAAATAAAAAACTAATTGTACAGCTTGGTTGTACTTTGCGAGACGAACGTTCCTAATTAGTCAACAGTTGAACACTATTTATCAGATAAAACCAAAACGTACTACAGTATTTTTTTACACCTTTTCGCGGAACTAACCCGAACTAAACATGGCCCCAATCTGCCTGGCAGTCTGAAACGGGAGGAAGGCACGGTACGATTGGCCGAAACAATCAGTGAATCACGTACTTCCTCCTCCACGTGTCCAGCTTGATGGGATTGCGTTTTTTTACGGAGGGAGCAGGTGCAAAAACGGCACGTTCGCTTGAGGGGTGTTTAGTTTGCCAAAATTTTTGGCATAGGTAACTGTAGCACTTTTATTTGTATTTGTTAATTAGTGTTCAATCATAGACTAATTAGATTCAAAAGATTTGTCTCGTGGTTTTCTACCAAACTGTGTAATTAGTTTTTATTTTCATCTACATTTAATGCTCTAGGCATATGTCCGAACATTCGATATGACGGGAAATCTTAAAAAATTTTGGGAACTAAACACCCCTAAGTTTATCAGCCAAATCAGCGAGTCCCTCTGTTCATTTGAGCTTATCAGTTAAAATCAGCCAGCCATGAAATAATGTTTTTCTCTTATAATAAATCAGCATTAACATTAGCCAAAAATACAGCTAACCGAACATAGTGTTTTTTCTCATAACAAACCAACAAATAGTACTTTCAGTCATGACTTATCAACTAAGCAAACAGTAGAAGTGCTCTAGGGCCTTGTTTAGATGGCAAAAAATTTGCCTGGAAAGTACTGTAGCACTTTCGTTTGTATTTGATAATTATTGTCCCATCATAGTCTAAGCAGGCTCAAAAGATTCGTCTATTAAATTATAGATAAATTATATAATTAGTTATTTTTTTACCTATATTTAATACTTTATGTATACATATAAAAATTTGATGTGACGAAGAATCTTAAAAAGTTTTAATTTTTCACCCGAACTAAACAAAGCCTAGGCAGTAGATCTGGTGCATGCTAGCTGATCTGTCCGTGAGACAAAACGGTATGGGACTGCCGTCCTGCGCTCCTGCTGCTCCCAATCAAACACTCAACAGCCATGTCCGGCTTGCTTTTCCAATACTGGGCCACGGCCCACGGGCTATGCGGCAAGCAAGCCAGAGAAGGAAAGGAACCGTGGGCTCAAAACCTGAATGGGCTCAGAGCTCTTCAGCCACTGGCACCACAGGGCCTGGATGGCGGCATGGACCAGGACCATCATGAATCCCTCCCTCCTGAGGCTATCCGCACTCATAGACCTCTATATTCATCCTCTATACGTCCTAGTCAGCAAGATTCTCTTCTCTATACTCAATTCTTCCGTATTCATCCATCCTCTATATCATCCTCTATCCACTCTATCCACTGTGGGACTCACTTGTCACTTTATCTAAATATATCCATGTATGATCTAGTTTTGAAGAATTTATTGAGACGAATTTAATGCTGCAATCGAAATTTAATTTGAATTTTTGGTTTGTGATTTATAGCATTTTTTTCTTTATTTAGCTAGTGGGGCCCGCCACTACCCACTATAGAGTAAGCATTGTACCACTCTAAATATAGAGTAAGAGAAATGATAGAGTATCGTTTTAGAGTACCCAGTACAGCAGTTTTTACTCTATATTCATACTCTAAAGCTTTAGAGTATCGGTTTAGAGTAGTCTGAGTCCCGACTCCTGAGCGTATATCCAATTGAAAAATCAATGAAAAAAACAGGCAGGATCCTTTCTCTCACTTTTCAGAGGAGCAGGAGTAGGTGGGAAAGTTAGTTCTCTTACCTGAATTAATCCTCCCTCCTGAGCATATCCAATTGAAAATTCAATGAAAAGAAGGCAGGGTCCAGGAACAACAATAAACAAAACGGTTGGATTTGTGCATGATTGCATAGGTCAGGATCAGATCAGAGGGCTACAACTTGCACGCACGGAACTGAAGGACGAAGGATATGATCTTGTATTTCCATGAGAGGCTTCTGGACCATGGAGCCAGGTGCTCCACACGTAAGCAGCAGCGAGCATATCAGACCCCCGCTGATAGAAACACTTGAACAACCAATCGTTGGGGGTAAACTGGTTAAAGGTCTTTGCTGCAGGACAGACAGGACGATTACAATAGGGCAAGCTGCTTGGTTTCGTGCAGTCACTTCGTTGTACGATGCCGCTGAATATATAAATAAATAGATCTTATGATATGAAACAGCATTGCGTTTTGTAATCCGAAGAGTTTGTGTTTGGTAGGATGTTGTTTGGTCGTCATCTCAAAGCATGCATGCTACCTGATCCTAGACAGATCGAAGACAGTACTGTACCCCTATATCGGTACCAGTCTAGTATTGTTTGTTTGAACAAAGTTTAACTGGCGAAGGCAGCGTAGTTGCTGGTTGCTGCTACCTGATCTGCCATGTGTTTTTCGGTTTCTGTCAGTTCAGGGGCCATCGAGGAGCAGCAGCAGCGACAGATTAACAGTGTTCTACTGCACTACTTCAGCAGTACTTTTCAATAAATAAATAATGTTTTTCTCTCATAGCATTTGAGCATAAGCATCAGCATAAGCTAAATCTCAACGAAACGAACAGGGCCGAATGCGTGAGGCCCATGGGAGGCAGAAGAGTACAGCGCGGTCCAGAGACAAGTCCAAACCCAAGCAGGCCCACAAGGCGAGAGTGGGAACAAGAACAAAGCGAATCGTGGTGTCCGTTGGGCCTTGGGCAACGGGCCATCGACCATCGACCTTAGAGTCGTTTCCTTACATACATCTAGCTCCCCTGCTACAGTTGAGACAGGCGATTCTCGCTCCCACCGCCGGATTCGCTGGCTCTCTTTCCCCAGTGGCATTTGTGGCACCGGTGTGCCTGGAGAGTCGGAGATCTGGTGGGTGGTGTACATATTCCCTCCTATTAAAGTACTTCTAGCTAGATTAGGGTTAGGGTTCTTCGCTTTGACGTCGGTGACGTGAAGGCGAGCTTATCCAGGTGGCCTTGGGTTCAGGCGACCGGTTCTTTTGTTCCGCCAGAGCATCTTTGGCGACCGCGGCGGTGGCGCCGTGTCTTCAGGGATGGAGCTGTGAGGTATGTTTCCTTCTACCTTGAGAAATCGGGTTGGAGTCTCCTTTTTGGTGTCGTTTCATCGCTGGTTGCTTAGAGGTCGCCAACACGTCTTGAGGCGCTGGATCTGCTTTCTCTTAGTGACGGATTTCTCAGGCGTTCAACGATTCAAGTGTGCATCGGCTTATTTGGTGTGCCGACTGATGTAGCGTTTAAAGTGCATGTCGCTTCTTCGGAAGTTTCTTCGTCGAGCTAGGAATCGGCTTCAAGTTGCAGCTTTGGCGCTCCTCTCTTCGTGAGACGACGCGTCAAGCGGCGACTCCGGTGGCCGGCGTTGAAGATGACCGGGGAAGTCTTACAAGGACTTGGATGTCATTTTGCTTTTATCAGGGGTGTCTTTGTAAGAAATGCATGTAAACTTTTATATCAACATAAATCTAATGCCACCCGATTTTTTTAAAAAAAGAACAAAGCGAAGCGAGCGCCCACCGGTGCAGCCATCAACTGCAGGTGGCCCGTCCAAATCAGACGCGGACGGAGGCGAACAAAGCACGACGCCGCGGATCCCCACTCATATATCCCCTCCTCCGCACCGCACTCCCGTGCGTCGTCGTCCCCGCCAGTGGGCGAGGCGGCGGCGATCGCGAGTGAGTGACCCTGAGCCTGACCCGCCCGGGCCCCAAGCCAAGGTTCGGCGTCGGCGCATGGAGGACAAGGGCCAAACCCGAGGCCATACCATACGGCACACGCGACGCGCCCAGCTTTCGCTGGCCATCTCGCTTTCACGCCTCCACTCGCTGTGTTCGTTCGCATCATCTGACGCCGATCCTCACCTTACGCACGCGTGACTTTCCCGGCCACCGGTCTCCACAGTGACACTCTACTGCCACCCTGGGTTAGCGTAGCAACGTGCTAGTCGTCGCGCCTTCAGCATCATCGTCCCATCCATCTTCTTTACACGATACAAACAGAAAATACTGGGCCAAAACATGCCACGTTACATCGCTCGTGGTGACAAATGGAAGCAAGATAACGAAAGTGAAGATCGAAAGCGTTGATAAAAGGACCTCTTTTTTCTTCCTCTTGGTGCAACATAAAGAAAGCGAGGCTGGTGTGAAAGATAAGACATTTCTGCTGCCATCAACAGATGAACTCTCTATCTCTCTCACCTTGCCCTTTTTCTTTTCACAAAAAACAACATCATTGCTTATTTTATTCTTTCACTTGGCCTAACATATATACTATATATTTAAATGAAGCAGAACAATACACAAGCTAAGAGATGACAGGGATACGGTATACATGATGCTATATATGTATGTATAGAGTATATATGATGAATCTGTACGGCGATTATACAGGATGCACGGCATGATGAGATGACACTGGTGGGGGTGTATAATGGTAATTAAGGGCATGCTAATCAGTGACGCGCACTCATCACATGATGGCGCAGGCGTAGGGGGGGTCCTCCTCGCAGACGATCCAGGGGTTGCAGGGGTACGGCTGGGGCACGTACTGCGGGTAGTACTGCGGCGGGGGCGGCGTCGGCGCCGGGGTAGGCTCGGGGGCCTTGCCGCAGGAGCAGCAGTGGCACCCGCCGTGGCCGTGGTGGCAGCAGCAGTCGGACGGCCACGCCGGGTACGGGTACGGGTACGGCCACGGGTAAGGGACCTGCACCACCTTGGGCGGCGGCGGGGCGGGCTTCTCCTTGGGTGGCTCCTCCTTCGGCGGTGGGGGTTTCTCCTTCGGCGGCTCAACTACCGCCGGCGGCGGCGGGGCGGGCTCCTCCTTCTTCTCCGGTGGTGGCGGGGCCGGCTCCTCCTTCTTGGGCTTCTCCTTGGGCTTGGGCGGCGGGGGCTCGACGATCTCGATCTGCTTGATGATCTTGCACGCCTTGCAGCAGAGCTTGTCGGCGAGCTTGTCCGGGTCGAAGGGCCCCGTGACTTTCACCTTGTTGTTCTTCTCGTCGAAGTCGATGTCATCGATGCAGAACTCACCCTTCTCTGCACGGTGCAGAGTGCGACCGCGGCATCCATGTCGTCCCAAGAAATTCACCGTCAGTTTCAGTCGCGATGAACGAACCATCTCAACACTACAAGTGGAATGGAAGGAAGAAGAAACAAACAGAGAGGAGTAGCAAGCACAAACAGACCTTGGATCCTGTTGAGCACCTTTTGGATCTTGGCACGGCAGCGCCCGCATTCCAGGTCCACCGAGACGATGATGGTCGGCATCTGCACTGCACAGCTCCCTCGTCACAGCGAAATCCTTTCCTCTAGTCTAGCTAAACAGAGAGACGCAGCAGCATACGCACACAGACAGATGCATCAACAATTTCACGCGCACGCACAGAGACAGACGAGGACAACAGCCTGTGTGATTGCAACTGATCTATGGCGGCTACCAGCGAGAAATAAGGATAACAATCAAGGAGAGCAGGAAGAAGCAAAGGGGCCCGTTTGAAGCGTGGAACACACTCCACTCCAGAATAAAGAAACAAAGTCATTAACAGGGGATAGGACAGCCGCTCTTGCCATCAAAGAAGTTTGGCCAAAGATCAAATCAGATCGTACTCTTTAAGCAATAAATCCCTCGAATTATCAAAGAGTAAAGAGCGAGGAAAGACAGGGAGTGAGCAGAGCACCTTGATTCAGCCGGCCGGCGCCAGCAATGGCAGACCGGGGAGGAGGAAGACCTGCTGTGAGAGAGGAAGGGAGGGGGGAGGATGCTGTGGCGTGAATACGCGGCTATATAATATAAGCAAGCACCAACGCCTGACTGCCTCCCACGTCATCTGACTCATCTCGGAGGAGCCGTGGCGATGACAAAAGCAGGGGGAGAAGAACTAGCAGCAGCCACGGAGGAGAAAGAAGCAAAGAGAAGGAATAGGTAGAAAGGCCCTTTGGAAGGCAGCAGCAACCGGCAACAGCGCTCGGTGGGCTAGCTTCCCTGCAGCACGCCACAACCCGAAAGCTCGCCCGGCGTCGCCGTCGCGGCTGTTATTTGTCGTTGTTCCTCCCCAGGATGATTACCACACGGCTACGCCCCCAAAAGGCTCGCTCCGAACGTTTCAAATCAAATCGCTCCTTTTGCTTTCAGAAATGCTAAATGGCAACCGAGTGTGTGAGGCTTTGCTTTTGTGATGATGAAGTGAAAATACGGCATTGCACCTCTCGCTCAGGTGCTTTCACGTCTGGTGAGGGATGGATGGATGGCGCTGGCACTGTTCGTTTCGTGACGGCGATGGTGCCACCGCGAGTGAGAGCGTGCGTGAGTAGTCTTTGCTTTGTTTTCGCCCGGAAAGGTCGTATTCCCAGAGTGCCAGATACGTGCCCTGGTGAAGAACTGGTGCGAATGAACTCCAGCCTGGAGGCAGATGGTGAGCACCGAGAGCAGTTGTTTTCAGATGATTTCACGATTGATGAATCTTTGACCTTCCATGCCCGATTGCCAACAGAGGACGACAGGAACAACAGCGAGTGAGCGGAGCACGTAAGCTACGAGACGACTGGTAATCAGTTAATCACCATAGCAGATCACTCAAATCAGATGCCTTCGGTTCAGCGCCGCGCGCTGGGATGACGACGAGATGGCCAGCTGCGGTTGCAGGCTGGTCCACCCCGTGCACGACGCTTGGACCTGCTGCGCCAACACGATCTGTTTAGTCGTTTGCGAATGGCGGCACGTTGCGATGGGAATGTGAATTCGTGATCCGTTCGGGTCCACAGACCACAGCAACGGCCGGCGTTCAATGTGACGATAACAGAAACCCGTCACCCGCACAGCAATCGCATATCGGCAACCAATCCACCAAGGCACCACCAACTGCTGGATGCTATAGTGGCATTTGATAGTACAGCGGAACGGCAGAACCTCAGCACCCTCCATCACGAAAACAAACTGCTCCTGGCTGCTACCGAGGGCTGCGTGTAATTTAACTCCTAACCCTGTTGCATCACTGCATCTCCGTGCCGTCGATCCAAAGAGCCAAAGAGGGGCCTATTATTACCAACTTTGTGAGGCAAGAAAGGAGATTCTCTGCTTCTTCTTCTTCTTTTTCTGTGGGAGAAGAAAGGGCGACAGACAAAGTGCCATATCTTGTTCCTTACCCTACCGTCTGGTCCGAAAGGCGGCTCGTGAGGTCAACAAACCAGCAAAACAAATGGCGCCGTACCCTGGCAGCCCCACAGCCTCCAAAGAATGCTGTGGTTTCTAGACCGAGAGACGTGCACGCTAGCACACGGAAGGCGCGCGGACGCAAGCCGTGGGGGGCAGGGCATCATCTCCGTCCGCCCGTCCCGTCCCACCGCACGGCGACGGCGCGCATGCCTATAGGGTGTCGGCGACGGGCAAAGTCTTGGCGTTTCCTCCGGCCGCCGTCCTTCCCTCGGTGGTTGCGCAAACAGAGGCTGGCATTGGCGTCCCCATGCCGCTCCCTCCCTCTCCGCAACAACCGAGCCGTTCACGCGCAGTCCATTCAATAAACCAACGCGCTGTGTTGCGCGTCCGACCGATCGCGTCGCATGACCGATCGCTGTGTTGAGCCAGCGACGCGGCTGCCGGCGCGCGGCCCTGTCCCGCGGCCCCGTCTCGCGTTGCGCCCATGCCCCGCCCGAACGGAACGATCCCATTATTGCTGCTGCCGTGGCTGCTGCCGTTCCCTTCCCCGCCTCCCCGGTCGCTGTCGATGGCCTCGTCAGGCACGTATCAGTTCGGCGTCCGCGAACCCGCCGCGGTGTCGGTGGTCGCTGCTCTGCTACTTACCACTGCAGATCGAGTGAACAATCCTACTATGAATTGTGATTCCGTGTGTCTGCACGCACCGCATCACCTGCTGCTTCCTTTCCGGTCAGTTAGCGTGACCATAATATTCTATGTCCGTGGGCACTGACACGTGGATGATGGCAACGTGGGGGAGTGGAGATCATCCTGGTGGTGACGCCGAAAGTGCTCCCCATTTGAGTGAGATTAGGAGCAAAGGAAGCTGTAGCTGGTGAGGGGTGAGACATCCGGTTCCGGTGCAGCCGTGCCCGTGCGAGAGCAGCTAGTTCGCTCGCCGGTTTCGTCAAAAGCGCCTTTGTTTCGATTCCAGGAGTAGCCAAACTGTTTAATTTGTTCTCTGCCTTTTCTTTTCTTTCTAAAAAAAGGTTCGTTAGATCTGCTCCTCCTACCAGAACCTCCATTGGTGTGCCAGACTGCCAGGCACTGACAAAGGCGAGTTTCTAACAGAGGCAAAAAGGCGCCGTGAAGCTGCAACAAATATAGCTAGCTGTAGCTGTGGTGCGTTCCTGCGCCCGGTTTGTGCGTCTCGATGGAACCGGGCGAAGGCGAAGTACGACGCCGCCGACCTTCCACATCGAGATGGAATAGCGTAGTTCTCACACAGAGAAGGGAATAATCGCGGCTTGGTTAGCAGATGATGATGATGAGATGACGAAACTGACGGCAGAGAATAATGGGCTAGCAGGCAGCCGCCGCCTGCCGGTGACAAAGAAGAGGAGAGGAGGTGACGAAAGAGCCAGGTCGATCGACGCACGCAGTGATGGAGGGCAACTGTTGGGGTGGTTGCGGTCTTGTAGAATCCAAGTAGGACGTACTGCTCGATCGATTTGGAGGATCGGAGTAGGTTAGGTGCCCCTTTAACAACTTATTAACCACCCTGCACCGTACAGGACGAATGGACAAGTGATCGCCGCACACCGGCACTATCAGTGCACACTTGAATAATATGAAAGATTGAGACTATGTATTATATATACAGTGTATGGCTTTAGTCACCCGGCAGCAGCAACTCTCACCATTTGAAAGTAGTGCCGGTGTTGTCGTGTAGGGTCCGGTTTCTTCTGGTCATGCATGGCGACTGCAAGGCGTACAAAAACTGCGAGAAAAACTTATGGTTGATATGCTTGGCTTGGCTTGGCTTGGCTTTGGCTACGTGAGGATACCAGAATGTATATATATCGTGTGCTCAGGAAGATAGGACGTCTCCAATGGGGAGTCTACGGCCTTGGTCCTAAGATGGGACCTCTAGCTGATTTGATGTCACCTGTTATATTAGCTCAAACGTTTAGGACCACTGATGTGAATCCATAGACAGGAGCCATATTATTATGAGGAAAAAAAATATGTATCTTCTAATCCCTTTTGTTGGTAGTATTAATATGTCTTCATTGATAGAATCTGACTCCATGGATGGACATGCTCTCTATATGGAATCAAATCCACAATGTAAAGAACTTGGTTCTATATTTGCATTTAGTAATATATAGGACTAGCCAAAAGCCACACGTTGGAGAGACCCGATGCCCATGTGCTGCTACTACGATTAAAAAAACACATTAAAAGTGCTGACCAAACTGCACTAGAAGTATGTATGAATAGAATGGCGCATCTATCTATGATATTGCAAAAATTGAGATTAATCAAAATTTTGTGCCAACAAAAATAAAATAAAATAAAATAAAATAAAAAGGCAAAGCAGCCCTTGGAGCACTCGAGATCCGGATGCAGCTGATTCAAACAAAACTCCGCCATACTGCTGCTTCAAGCTTAGCTGTAAAGTGCGTGCGGCGCTACCTTCCTTCCGTTCGTGCACGGACTCTCCTCAAACATTGCTGCTGCGTCTGCGTTTTCGTCGACCACCACCGGTGACCACTCAGCACTGTTTGAGTATATCCGCCATCCGGCGGGTCGCCTTCGTGGTGCGTCAGCCGGCGACGCGCGTTATTCGGCCGCCAGGCTGCGAATCAGAAGGACGGACGGGAGGACCACGTGTGCACGCGCCCATCTTCCCCGGGCCATAAATTTTGCGAGACTTCGGCTACGTACAATTGTTACGGAGTACTTCCTCCGTCACATGGAAAGTGTCGACTACTAAACTTGACCGTTCATCTTATTTATTTTTTATAATAAATATAATTTATTTTATTATTAGAGATACTTTAATAATAATTTATTAATTTATTATTTATATAAAAATTTGAATAAGACAAACAGTGAAATAAGAAGTCTAAAAGACAAAAGCGACACTTTCAACAGGCTCCGTACTTTGAAAATTCAAATCGCATGCCGAACGGTACGATTCTCTCAGGCATCGTTGGATTAAACAAAAAAACATAGGATTCTCATTCGTTCGTATGGATTGAGTTAGTAGAGCGTCTTCTCTCAGGCCTCGTTGGATTAAACAAAAAAAAAGCATAGGATTCTCATTCGTTCGTATGGATTGAGTTAGTAGAGCGCCTTGTGTTTCGTAGGAATAGCTTGCAGAAAAGATATGAGATACTTTTCTATGAACTGATTAATCCATGAAAAATCCTAGGAGTTCGATTTTGGAAGTCTGATGCTAGCCGGATGAGCTAATTAATCAATCTATTGAACTTTGAACAGCATTTTCCTCTCTTTTCCAGATACCAGAACCTTATCGTTAAGAAGATATCCCTAGATCAGAAATAACTATGGAAAGGGAGCCGATTGTACCCCTGAAGGGTGGTACTATATAAAGAAACATCTGTCCATTCATAACCTAAGATAAGATATCCTTAGATCAGAAATAACTATGGAAAGGGAGCCGATTGTACCCCTGAAGGATTGTACTGTATAAACAAACATCTGTCCATTCATAACCTAAGATAAGATATCCATAGGTTAGAAATAACTATGGAAAGAGAGCCGATTGTACCCCTGAAGGATTGTACTGTATAAACAAACATCTGTCCATTCATAACCTAAGATAAGATATCCCCAGGCCAGAAATAACTATGGAAAGGGAGCCGATTGTACCCCTGGAGGGTGGTTACTCTATGAGGCCTCTAACTATATACTCCATTTGTTGTCAAAAAAAAAACTATATACTCCATTCGTCCCAAAATATATAACTTTCTATAACTTTTCAAACATATTAAGGATGAGAAGAATCTCTCTTAGATTTGGCAGTTATCATTTGCATACACAAGCAACAGATGCTCCGCAAGGCTCAGCTTCATCTGCATACATGGAATGGAATATAAGGACTGCGGTGAATCACTTCATTTATCATTATCATCCATACAACTCCACCTGCCAACAACTGGTATCAAACAATACAACTGAGTCATGAATGAATTAAACAATGATTGTCTCGGCCAAGGATCCAGCTTTGCCCTCCTAGTCTCTTTCCAGGTGGGGGTAGCTGCCCTTAAACCTTAAAACAAATGCTGCCATGGCCCATTCCAATTCTTCCCATAGTTATTTTGGGGTTACTTGAACCCCTGGAATTGGCAGATCTCCAATGCCATTTTACACAAGTTGGCCACCAAGGTATTAAATTTACTTGGGGTCTGAACTTCCGTCTTGGTAGCCTTGAAGAATTGTGTTGCAAGTATTCATGGCGCGGGCATCAAGAAGGCTGTGGTTCCAGAGTTTAATCATGAAAAATCGCCAGCCCCTGTTCATCAAGCGAGAAAATTGCAATAAGATATATGTAAACATGCATAGTGTGGCCAGATGCGGGAACGAACCAAACAGAGCCTTAATGTATCTATATTTCTACAGAAGCCACTCACCACAGAAGGGCAGGGTTTTGTACAAGCTGTTCTCCATGGCATCTGGAGAATGCCTCGCAGGCCCAAGGTATGTGACCATCAGCTAGCACCCTGCAATTACCACTTTCAGTAGCTAAAAAGTAATAAAACAAACAAAAAACAATGAATTGAATATTGTCTATGAATCTGGAACAACGAAGGAGTTAAATTAATCATGGCAGGCAACCATGGCAGATATATGGATCAATGAAGGTGCAAGACTACTACACCAGTGGAGGTGATAAATGGAGATCAAGTGGAGTAGAGGTGATAACGGAGATCAAGTGGAATTGTTAGGTAGAGATGAAAACAGTTGGAATCGATATCATCCATACGAAAACAACTGCCAGTTGGTCAGAAATTTCTCTGATTTTAAAGTTTAACTATTCAATGGTGACTGCAATATGGTACTGAAAGAAATTAGAAAATCCAAATTTTTATAGTCATAAACGGAAACAAGCCCCCGTACACAGGATTTTCGGGTATGGTTTCCATCCCTGAATTAGGCCTGTTTGGATAGAGGGATTAGGGTCAATGTAAGTATGTATAACTAAAATTTGAACTAAATTCTTGCTTTTTCATAGTAGCTGACAATAGTGTTTTTTACCTAAGATTGTACAAACTACAAACCTCCTGCGTATGCAAATCACATGCATTTCTAAAAACAGGGCAATAGGTGATCCATACAGAAAAAACATCACCATGAAGTATAACCTTTTTTTTTTGAAATAGCAGGTCTTCAAAAACATCCTATCTATCGTGATAGTTAGAATAACGGAGGACCTCACTCAAAAAAATAACGGAGGACATAGTGGGGACATATGACTGACCTTTGTTTTCGAACAAATGAATTCCACATATGCATAATAAGCTTCTCATCTTTTGTAACATCGACAAAATCGTCAAGCATCTGCTTTTCAGCCATTAAAATAGCAATGATTAAAAAAACAAATATTTTATGTTTCCAAAGAGAAGAACAAAATAGTCTCATCTTACCCTTCTATCCTCAAAGTCAGCAATATCATCATCAACCTCGTCTTCACTATCATGATCTGAGAAGACTTGTTCCAATGACATTGGCTACAACAAAGTGCATTAATGTGATCAAACTAGTCTTCAAATGAAGGCATTAATGCACACAGAGTCCAAGTTGTAAACGGGCCCTTGTGTAAGGGACTGGTAGTGGGTTGGGCCTCAAAGCACAGGTTAAGGCACAAACCATAGGAGATGGCATCCCCATGTAGAGTGTGTGTGTGTGTGGGGGGGGGGGGGGGGGGGGGTCCTTTGTGGCCTATCTTAAGTAAAATACCGTGGGGGTGGTCTTTTCCCCTACCGGCCGAGTTTTTTAATAACAAGAATATGCATTCAGTAATTTCATTGGTATGGAATCAGAAAGTAGGCAAAAGTAATATAATAATAACAACAAATGAATACAGCCTAAGTTCCACAATATGCGCACGCATGCACGAAAGTTACATGGAAAGAGGTGATTGGTTTTACTAACCTGTGCCCTGTGTGAATGGAAGAACTGGCGCTTTTGCAGCAGTTGTCGACTGCCAAATAATATAAACACAAGCAAACAGTTAGTTAAGCATGTTCCAATAGATGCACATCAAATAAAAAAATATTTGGTACAACACAAAAACATTACTTTCTGGGGTCAGACCGCTCAACAGATAGCTTCCTCGACTTCCCAAACTGTAGCACTGTTGGTGATGAAAGATTGCTCCCATGTACAGGCTGACTAGGGTCAACTGAAGTGTGTGCTACAGAAAGCCCTGAAAAGTTTTTACCATCAGAGGAAAAGTAGGGAACATAACAGATGCAGAAAATGCTAGAGCAGGCAGGAAGCAACAATGCAGGTTTTTCTCAGCATGCGGAGTAATAATAATAATAATTAAAAAATGGAAATAACTAGTTGAACAGACAGTAGCTCAGCAGCCCTTTTCGCCTAGTAAAAGTAAAAGGTTCGACTTTCACTGCTCCTATAATGCAGTACTGCCGTGCATCAAGTGTTCAAGAGGGGTTTTATGCACAATGTGAGATTATCCAACACTCTGGGTGACAAGTGACAACAACGAACTGCTGCATTGAAGAAAGGAAGAAGACAACACACTGTGGATTTGCATGATTTACCATCAGACCAAACATATATTTAACCAAACCAATAAGATAGGAGAACAGCAGATTTCAAAGCCACGTCAAGAAGATGTGTAGTTGATGATAAGATTGTTTTTGACAGAACAGCTTTAAGAAATTTCAGCAATTGGCTAACTGCTTTTCTTTATCTTTAGATCTAAGTTGCAAATAGAGATATTTATTGTGTATCAAATTACAAGTGTAGAGAAGAAAGAGGCGTTTGAACCTAGTTTGATTTGAAAATGGACTATTGACCACGATTGAAAACCAAATTAGTAGCCAGCTCAGTTTTTCCTTATCATCTTTATTGGTGGCACTTGTTGGGTTGCATCTCTACTACCCTACTTGGGATTAAAAAACTTTGTTGCTGCTGTTGTTTTTGACTAACTTTTCTGTGGCAGCTTAAAAAAGTGCAGTAGTGAGCACAAATGCAAAATGTTCCTAAGATCACAAGATGCAAATGTACCGTTCTCCCTTTGCACATAGTCGTCTTCAGATGCTGCCTGGGCATCTTCATGTGATCCTGATTCCATAATATGTGGGTGAACATGCCTGATTTTCTTAGCTGTGGTTTCCAACCTTCTACGCTTCTTAAACCTCGAGCTGATTGAACACAATTAGGAAACAAAACATATAAAGCATCATTGGGGGGAGGGGGGGGGGGGGGGGAGGGAATGCGGGGGATGGGGATGGGAGAACAAGCATACCAGTAGGAAAATGTTTGATGCCTTGGATCAACTCCCTCTGCCACAAACTGGATATAACTGGCCCATTAGTTAATAATAAATACAAAGTTCTCCAGATTAAATAAATAAACAGTATCCACCATGCATGACTATCCTAATGCTAAGCATGTAGAACCTTATCCCACAGAAAATCCAGTAAGGCATACAGTATATTATTGAAGACATTTTAGGGAAAGGTAGTTAATTTTCTAATGTGAAGTACTAATCGATTGTTCATGTGCAATTTGATTCTGCACTCAACAAAGAAAACACAAAGCTAAGAACAGCACAGCAGTAGTGAAGACACGGATAGAAGAACACTAAGGGGTATCTTGAACACATGCAAAGTAGAATTAAGTTCATCAATTATGCCTCTAATGTATATCAATATATTTCACTCTAACAGTCCAATATCATATCACCAATTTACCTCAGTTTTCCAGGCATCAGCCTTCAGACTAACATTCACAGCCTGGCATTCTTCAGATATCTGTGTATGACAATAAAAAAATATATTAAATTACAAAGATCAAGAAGATTTTGCAATGGGTATTCCACAAGTTTACATACCCAGAACTCATAGTGGAACAGGTCATGTGTTGAGTTTAAGTGGCATCCCAGGCCCTAGAATCACCATAGTAATGATATTAGATACAACTTGATAGAAAGGCAAAGTGAATGTAGAACAAACTAATTATGAGGTGTGAAATAACTTTAGGATATGTGCTTTATCATAAAGTGTAGCAGGTGAGGATCTGACATGATATAGTAATAAAAAGGGAACTCTGCTTTAATTTTTACCTTGAAGCTTCCACATCGTACCAAGCAAAATGGGCAGGAAAAATCTTCAGTAACTGGTAAGAACATATCAATGGGATGTATAAGAAAAAGTGAAACATAAAAGCAACAAAGAAGAAGCAATAAGAAATCTTGTCCACCGATAGATGTCCCAAGCATTAAGCATTTTTTTGTCTGTGTGTTTGTACATCCTAATAACTGTAGAATGAATAGTAAATAAGCTATTTCTCTCTCTGATTCTTAGCACACAGGTTTAGTGAATAAGGCAGTACAAGGAACAAATACATGGAACTAGAAACAAGAGAATGCATGATGCAGCCTGGCAACAGCTAAAGTGAATGCAATCGAGGCAGACGAGGGGAAGGGGGAGAGAGGGAGTGAGAAGGGGGAGAGAGATAACCTTCAGTCTTTTGCATTGTATTATTGTAGTACTTGTAATTAAAAAGTACATTTCCAGCCCTCAACCTGCGCAACACAAAATTACTTGATAAAACATTGACGTAAAGGATGCATCAAATACTAAGACACTAGGTGATGTTAAGGTATCATCTATGTGGTCAAGGCAATCCAACGCAGCACAAGCTATTAGCTTCATGTCATGTTCTTTAACAAGAACCAGCAATTGAAAACTGCACGTACAATCACTACTGGTTGGGTGACCAAACGGAACCTGGTTTGCAAAATATGTAGAGAGAAATTGAAGGATGCAGCAAGAATAAGGACAGAGAAGTTACTAAATTCTAGAAAGGGGGCTATGCATGCATTATAGTTACCTTATGATTTCTGGTAATAACGAAGGTGGGACATTATCATATGAGTAATTACAATAATAAGGAGACAAAAGTAATTCTCTTGCACCAGCCTCTTCTGCGGATATGCATACTTGTAATTGGTATGAACCCTGCAACAATAGAGCTTAGTAATCTCAGCAAAACTGAAGGTGTAGCATCCTACAGACAAAATTTACTAAAATTCATTAGTTACAATTACAATTGACAACAGGCTTCAGTTCCCTACATGTGTAACAGAACAGTGATTTGCAAAATCTTTATTTCAGCATTAAAAGTTCATTAACTTTTGGATTTTGCCCCTCTTAGAAGTTGCATTTTTTCCAAAATTATTGTTTCTTTTTATTTGAAAGAAGTAAATTAAGCTAAAAGATTGGTGGGGCAGGGCAAGTTCCTCTAAATTTGAAGATACTTATAGATTACACATGGAAGGAAGAAACAGGAAGGACCTTACCGTAGCATCAACCTTATGAGAGCAAAATGTCAAGCAACTGTCTTGTTCCAGAAATTTTGGCTGCATGCATTAAAAAAATATGTAACTTTCAACAAAAAGCAGAGAAGATAGCAGTCTCTGAAACATGAGAAACAAAACAAAGAGGAAAGTAAAGCAGAATCAATGGAATGTTTCCTGCTATGCGGATTCCAACCTGTACCATCAAATTCAAGTAATTTATCACATGGATTGCTAAGTTGAAGAGTTAGTTCGTATAGATTGCCACACATACTTTAAGATGTGGAAATCTGTAACCTATATCATTGGAACAGTAGGTCCCAAAACAGTAAAATATCACAACACATCTTGCTTATACAAAAATATCCCTCCTCTTCAGTGAACAAAGAGAGAAATTTTCTCTGCTATTTGCTCTATGATACTATATTTAAAAGAACAAGACGAAATTTACATGAAATGCAGAAGCACAAACAGTTTAATTTAACATACCTCTAAGAAGCTTGGGTTCATTGTAACTGTAGAAGCCAAATCCACAGCATCTCCTGTACTTAAAGTCACACATTTCTCCAAAGAGGATGCAAGTACATTAGTTGATATTTTACCCCAGGAACATTTCCCTTCAAGCTCTGTTTAAATGCATAGCAAAAATGGCTGTTAGCCAATTCAATAAGAATACACGTCTACAGTTGGTTTACTTTCAACAGCCTATATTCTTAATAATTGTTTTAAGATACTAACGTAATGAATTAATTATGTACTTTGTAAAAAATGGTAAAACAACAATGAGGATCCGCTTGACAGGAAGAAAGGTTAATCCGATTACTAATAAATAAAGGACTTATCAACATGCTATCCCGGCTAGATAAGTGATCACATAATGTCAGAATATTCTGTTCATCTGATCATTTCAATTACAGTACAGCTGAGCAACATAGAAGATTTTTGCTAAAATAACAGAGCAAAAGATTCTGTAAAATGGACACAGTACTCTCAAATTTTCCAGTTTTGAGTAACAAATTTATAACAGATTGATTTCTCCCACAAATCCACATGAACGAGAAGGCTTTGCACACGGCTGTGGTTTACAGAAGCTTTAGGTAACTTCTGCTCTCAAGGGCTGAGCTGGATGCCTGATACTCCCTTTGTTCCAAATTATGTTGTTTTGACTTTTCTAGGTACATTATTTTTGCCATGTATCTAGACACAATACATATCTAGGTGCATAGCAAGATCTATGTACCTAGGAAAGCCAAAACGACTTATAATTTGGAACGGAGGAAGTAATATGAAGTATGAATTGGATTCGGAACATATTGAGCCAGTTTAGTCCAATCAGTTCAGAAGATGAAAGCAGACCCAGAAGCCTCAGGTGTTAGACTGAAAGAAGCTTCCCCACCCACCTCTTGGGTATAGGTGGTGTGAGAGCTAGGTATTTGAGAAGACAATTAGACCTCCTACAATATAAAGAAGCAATGCACAAACGGCTAATTCAAACAGAGTGGAAGTCATATCTCTGCCACAAAGGCAGAGGTTCATGTCACCACTAACTACATGTTAATAGGTTTCTTAAGAACTTTCTGCAATTTAACTTGTGTTTTGTTGATTGCTATGTCTTAAAATATTTTTATTAGCCAACTGTGCCATTTTGTAAAAAAAATAAAAGTAATTTATTGTGGCACATGCTGATCATCGGCCATAAAATGTCAACAAGAACTTACTTTGGAGGGAAGATCTTTCCACATCATTCCCAGAGTAGCTATCTTCACCAATAATCTGTCCTACTTGCCCTATTCAAATAGAGAAGAATTTGATGACCAGCAAATGAGTGAAAAGGACAAATACCCACATAAGATGCACAACTTACCACAGCTAATAAATATAATGTTAAGGTTGCAAGCACGAGAGGTTGACAAATTCTTCACGCCAGGGATGATGAATGTGGCTTCAGTTTTGCCTTTATTTCCAAATTCGCTAAAATTTGTAAGCATACAAACCCTACTGAATCGATATATCAGAGAATGCTGAAAAATGAATCATGCATCAGAAACAAGATCCTATAGTAGGCAAACTTAAAAATCCATTACTCGTTTTCACAAACTAAAGAGAGTTACACTTACCCCTTCAAGCGAAATATTACTGGTAGGTCTAGCTAAAAGTACATAAAGGGGAAAGATATTCTGTGCTTGTGTATTTGTACTTGCAGAAAGTGATACAGTTATTTGAATCCTGCATTGGTAGAGATAAACTATCAAACACAGACCAATAACGGCAACAAACAAGTTTCTTGTTTGAACAGTGCAGGTGGTTCATCAAAAAGATAACACCTGAGTAATTATTTACTATGCATATGAAGAATATGAAGCCATCTAGTTAAGACACCTACTAAAAGTTGAAAACTAGGAAGTAAAAAAATAGAAGCATATCAGTTCAGTGTGTGGATTGTTGGTTATTGCTGTTTCTTCTCTTCTCCAAACCTCATTGACATTTATGATTGGTCTTATTAATGAAAAAGTGTGACTAAATTCAGAGCAATTCCCTTATTTAGCTGCTGGGCATTCAGAGCAATAAAAGATTCCAGATTTCCCACACAAACAAATAAATGACTGTAACTCCAATCATTTGACACCAAAAGAATAGATTAATCCTACAATCTTTGGAACTGTAGCTAAGTAAAAACAGAATCATGAGAAGAAGACACCAACAATTAATATTATTTATTCTATGTACATAGTTCCTAAGGAATAGTAAAGGAAACTGGAAGAGAAACTCCAATAAGCTTCAAATGATCTTACAACGGCGACAGCTAAAAAAGTAACTAACAAAGAAACTATAATCCTAATCCTAAATTGGTAATTTGTGCCACTGGTGCTGAGCACTCTTGGCTGTGCCCATGCCCATGCAATGACATTAAACATAAGGGACATAGGTACCATATTGATCCTCACTTATCAAGCTGTTGAATTGAACATGGAACGGTACATAGTGAGGTGCAAATGTTCAAAATATTTGACAGTTCATTTAAGGGCCGAACCTCTTTTTTCTCCTTGCCTGTATCTTATATAGAAGGGATCTTTGAATAAAAGGGGGCTGCCAAATATAGAGAATAATTATTATTGGCATCTCATAGCATGCACAGGAAACAATTACTGGTAAGAAACAATATGTGAACAATGTTATGACAGGATTGCAATTGTAAGATGAAATTTACATTTTTAACGGCTCGCCTCTGGATAATATTGTACAGCTCAATTGGCTTGCAATACAAGGCAAAACTTTTTTCTGCAGCGAGTTGCTCATCTGGAGACAATCGAGCCCTAGAGTGTTGAAGGCACATCTCCAATATTCCTGCACAGAAACACAATGCACATCAACTAACATAAGTACAGAACCCTCTCTCGAATCACTTAAGGAACAGCAACAGCAATACTGTCATGGTTACAGATCTCTAAAGCAGCGGTATACAAAACAAGTCGCCTAGTTTCCAGAATCAACCAAGTTAGGTACCACATAAATTTCCAGTGACCAGCTATTTTGAACTCCCGAAAGCAGGTGTCTGCAATGGAGCTTCTCACTGCCTGCCCAAACCTAAACATTCCGAGCTAAGATGTGTCACAATGCACCACCCAAGTCTTTGAACAATAATGCATATATAATTCTCTACAGAGCTGTTACCAATCATGCACCTCACACGCGATATGACAAACAAATTTGGACAACCCAGTGCAGCAGCGAATGTCACTTGGGTGATTAGGATTCAATGGAAAGTTGAACCACGATCCTTTTTGAAAATAATAAATATCAATCACCCCACCCTAATCGAGCCGTGAACGTATAGGGCTTGACAATTAGGTTAACACCACCGAATAGCATAAAAATCCACAGCTAATTTAAGCAATTGAGTCTGATTAGAACAAAAAAAAAACAATCTTTCTTAGAACGACGGAATCCATCATGCAGGGAAACCACAATCGCTAGCACGGGAAGTAACAGCTCTCACCTGGACGATAGCAGCCCCCACTGGACCGAGAGAGAGACGGCGGCCGGCGGCTGGAGGGTTTGGCCGGGATAGGATGGGACCTGCAGCGTTGAGCTCGGCAGGGATGCGTGGGGAGCCTCCCTTCCCCTGCGCAGTTGAGGTGGAACTCTGGAAGTGGGAGGCCGCTTGTACTCTTCAACGAAGTAGAAACGGCCGGTTCCCCACGCGGCGAGCCCGAGCTCCGGTGTACGGCGGCGGCGATAGGGGAACCGGGAATTGTGAGGGTTTGTTGGGACGGGGAGCTTGGTCGGGTCGGGTCGATTGCGGCGGCGAGCGCGTGGTCGCGATGGAAACGGAGGATGTCTGAGAGCTGTTTCTCGATTTCTCTCAGCCGTTGGATTGCCTCTACTGTCTGATGTTCTCTCCCTCTGTCCCTGAAAGGATGGATTCCTAGAGTTGTCTTTAAGTCAAATTTTTTAAACTTTGATCAAATTTCTAGAAAAAAGCGCTAAGATTTATGGTACCAAATTAATATCATTCGATTTATCATAGAATATATTTTCATAAAATACTTATTTTATGTCATAGATATTGATGCTCTTTTCCGTAAAGTTAGTCAAACTTAAAAAAGTTTGACTGGCACGCATTCTAGGAATCCAACCTTTCGGGGACAGAGGGTAATATTCTTCCCTTTCTATTTACGTCTTGTTCGACCGATGATTTGTGCGGCTACTCTATGCCGATGCTGATGTGTTATAAGAGAAAAATACTACTGAATGGCTGGCTGAGTCTGGCTAATAAGCTCAGGCGAACAGGTCTTACTATATTGGTATATGACATATAGATAGAGATATAGGTAGGATATAATTGGACAAAAATGTCTTTTTGCAATTTATTAATTGCTAGTATTAGCTAGGTGGATTCAATCGGGGCCTGATGATTAGCTATGCTCACATCATCGTTATTATCATCATCATCATCCCTAATAAAAAGTAAAAACATGTTTATCTAAAGTCTTTAACCATACACATGTACCTAGCTACAAGATAACATCTCTAGCAAGGTCGACAAATAACAAATCCATCTAGTGGCCTACACGTCAAAGAAGTTTTGAGTTGTTTTGATGATTTTTGTCTTGCTACAAGTTTGGCATGTCATATGTTTTCCTTCGATAACTACTTTTATAGCCAAATACGTGAAAGACACATCGTCTGCCGCAACCGCGACATGTTGTAACTCCAATGTGACGTTCTGAGAACATAGACCCAACACGTTTTTTAGACTTTATCATAAAATATTTCTAAGTTTTCTCTCATCTCGGATTTCCATATTATAACACTCGAAAATCATACTCTCAATATATAAAAACACATGCGTCCATAAAAACCGCTGAATGATTATTAAAGTAAGTCTTTTCAAGTACTTACAAGAAATAGGAAAGTATTGAAACGGTTTCATCTCCATTGCATAATAAAAATGAGTTGTCAATAGTGTTAGTCCCATGTCATCATCTCTAAATAATAAATACATACTCGTTCACTTCAACCATGGATGTGTACCTAGATCTAAATCTACGAGCCACATACACCTAGAAGATAACATATGTAGTAAAGTCGACAAATAACAAATCCATCTCGTGGTCTGCATGTCAAAGAAGTTTTGAGTTGTTGTTTTGAATGACTTTCATCTTGCTACAAGTTTGGCATGCCATACGTTTTCCTTCGAAAACCACTTTTATGTCCAAATATGTGGAAGACGAATTGTCCGCCGCAAATCGTGGCATGTTGTACCTCTGATGTGGCGTTCTGAGGATGTAAAATTGTAAACCAAACATGCCTAAATGTTTTTAGACTTTATCATAAAATCTTTCTAAGTTTTTTTCTCACCTCAAATTTCCATATTACAACACATGAAATCACACTCTCATTATATATAAAAACACATGTGTCCAAAAAAGTACTCAATGATTATTAAGTAAATCTTTTCAAGTATTTATAAGAAATAGAAATGTATTGAAGAGGTTTCACTCTCCGCATAACAAAACGAGTTGTGAATAGTGTTAGGTCCCATGTCATTTATCGACAAAATTTTTATGTGAGTTGTCTATAAACAACTATAACTAATGAAACTTTAGGCCCTCAATAATTTATATAGAGGGAAAACTATTATATTTGAGAGTTGTTGCCTATAGTTCATTCAGGATTCAGGTCTCCCATAAAGGAATAGACGCCATCTCTCTCCATAAAATCCCCTTTGGCATATGTTAAAAAAATCCCCTTTGGAATTAAAGATGGATAAGATATATGTTGTCCACGTGTCCTTACAATTCCAAACTTGAGAATAAGAAAAAAGAAGTTTTTTGTGTCTCTACACAACCATTAGAGTCTAGATTTTCTCCTCAAACTTTAATACCGACAAATTACCTCCATCATTAGTTAGAAGTGGGCTTCAAGATCATTTTATCCTTTTTTTTGAAAAACTAGTAAATGCATGATAAGGTTTTTAAACTAGGAAAAACATCTCTAAATTTATACAAATCCCAAGAAAAAATCCCATAAAAAGATTGGGTCATGAGAAGCCCAAATAAGGCATTTATATGTCCTGAAAATAGATCTGGGATCTTCTTTAAATTGGATTTTCAGTTCAAAAGAATGGGAATAATATCCAAAAAGAAACTAGAAAATTCACAAAACATTCTAATCAACGCATAAACGTACTTTGAAATATTTACACAACAAATATAAGACATGTAACCAGCATGAATGCAACATATATCAATGTTGAATGCATTCGTGAAAGTTACATAATGTGTTTTGTTGTGTAAATTTTTTAAAATGCAATTATACATTGGTTAGAGTGTTTTAGAATTCCAATTTTTTGGATATTTTTTCATTTTTCGAGATGTGAATCTAATTGTTCGAAGCTTCTTTGGATATTTTATTTAGTTTTTTCTCGCCCCAATCTATCTCTATATTTCCTTTTCTCAGAATTTATGAGCTTTTTTAAGAAGAATTTATAAGCTTAAATATAGCTTTTTGTGGTTTCAAACGTTATTAGGTGTTTACTGATTATTTTTATTTTAATTGGAAAATGATAAAACCGTCTTGAAAATCACTACTAACCGGGGTAAGGAGATAATTTAAATTGTTTTGAGATGCGAGGGAACCAGTATATCTAGTTTTAGAGCTCGAGGAGGAAACATAAACGCTGGCAATGAGTTTTTTTAGGGAAATTTAATTAAATTTCCATTAACCAACCATGTCGGTTGAATCACTTGCCACCAAGTACAATATACAATCAGGCACTCCGGCCATTACTGAGGACGTTTCCTCTACACTCATGCTCCCTAAAGAAGCTAATTCATGCGCTGCACGATTACATTCTCTTGGTACATATTTCAATTGGGGAGACAAAGTTTTCAGCTAGCAATTCTTTTAGTTTATGCACCAGCCCTCCCATCGTTGACAATCTGAAATCATCCCCCAGGAGTGCATGTACGACCTTCATAGCATCAGTTTCAAGAATAATATCACCACATCCCAAATCTGCTACCGCTTTCAGACCTTCGACGCAGGCTCGAAGCTCCATGTGCATAGGATTGCAAGCGAAGCGTTGTCGTCCGAAACCGGATTGGATAGCTCGACCCTCATCATCACGGATCACGTGTCCCCATCCTCCATCTCTGTCCGCAACTCTGAAGGAGCCATCGACATTTATTTTCAGGCGGCCACTAGCCCACTACTCGGGCGCTGCCATTTTCTCGCCCTTGATCCAACTGATCCCCCCCGTTGCATGCTAATGTGCAGTGCCTGCATGGGACCGTGCAAAAGCCTTTAGCTCCTGCGTTTGCTTGCGGCACAGACTTGCCAGATATGCTGCTGATCGCCTCTGCTCCCCTTCTCTAATAGCATTCCTCTCATGCCACCAATTGCTCATCAAGAATAAAGACTGCAGCCGGGCATCTCCATTTATTGCTAAAATCAACTTCACCACTTCCAGTGCATTGTGAACGCTGGCAATGAGTTATTAGGGACACAAAAAATTGTGTTTTTGGTGCATAAACAAACAGTACCAGATTAAACCATAGCACATTACTGGCCCGAATCCATTCCACGGGCCAATATCCTTTGCTTAGGCCCAGCTTTCATCAGTCCATCAGAACCGACGCAGAGCCCAGTCCACGTGACTCCTTCCCCGGCGTGGAGACTGGAGACCGAACGCATCACCGGCTGCGCGCGCGGCCGTCGTCCGCGGGTGATTTTTATATTTAACCACTTTTTTAATAAATATTTCAATATTAACCGCCCTAGAAAATAATTTGCATCCCATAGCCCTTTTTGGTCGCGCCATTCCCAATGGCGCGACCAAATAACATGGTCGCGCCACATGCATTGGCGTGACAAGATACGACACATTCGACGGCGTTTCCGACATGGAAAAGTCTAGTCGCGCCACCGGGAATGGCGCGACGAGACTGAATTTTTGAAAAATCATAACTCTTCAATACGACGTCGGATGAAGATGATTTTTATATGAAAATTGTAGCTCTCGATGAGATCTACAACTTTGTAGTTTTGAGTTTTTTTGTTTGACGACGTTAAGATGCTCAAAAAAATTATATAAACTTTCAGCACCAAAATAATCGCGTATTAGTGATTGTTGCATTATGGAAATCGTATCTTTTTTGAATGGATTCAAACAAAGATATAATTTATATAAAAATTGCAGCTCTCAATGAGGTATACAACGTTGTAGTTCTGAGGTTTTACATTTAAGGTCGTTAAGACGCTTATGAGGCTTTATAATATTTTCTCGAGCGTCTTAACGACCTTAAATGTAAAACCTCAGAACTACAACGTTGTATACCTCATTGAGAGCTACAATTTTTATATAAATTATATCTTTGTTTGAATCCATTCAAAAAAGATACGATTTTCGTAATGCAACAATCACTAATACGCGATTATTTTGGTGCTAAAAGTTTATATAATTTTTTTGAGCATCTTAACGTCGTCAAACAAAAAAAACTTAAAACTACAAAGTTGTAGATCTCATCGAGAGCTACAATTTTCATATAAAAATGATCTTCATCCGACGTCGTATTGAAGAGTTATGATTTTTTAAAAATTCAGTCTTGTCGCGCCATTCCCGGTGGCGCGACTAGACTTTTCCACGTCGGAAACGCCGTCGAATGTGTCGTATCTTGTCACGCCAATGCATGTGGCGCGACTATGTTATTTGGTCGCGCCATTGGGAATGGCGCGACCAAAAAGGGCTATGGGATGCAAATTATTTTCTGGGGCGGTTAATATTGAAATATTTATTAAAAAAGTGGTTAAATATAAAAATCGCCCGTCGTCCGCTGTCCGCAGACTGCCAAAGACTGCAACTGCGAGTCTGCGAGCAATGGCATTGCCCGATTGGCGCCAGCGCCGCCCAGCACAACATCAGCGCCCGTGACGCCGGTCCTGTTCTGCTGGTCAGTTTTCGGCTTGTTTCAGCTTGTTTCAGCTTATTCTCTCTCACAGAACACTATTGAATCAGCCGAAACCAGCCGGCTTTTCCACCTGCCGAACCAGCCCGCCGACGCGAGCATGCGTGAGACGGCGGTGGATTTGGTTTGACGAATCCGATCAAGGATCCCGCCCGTGCTCCTTGCATGAAGGCATTTGCATCCGTGGCCCAGCGGCCATCGGGGTCGGGGATGGGGGACCTGCACGGGACCGCGACCCAGCACAAAAGCCGAAAGCGAGGGTGCAGAAGTGTCCACGACCGGGCGGGACGGGGTCAACGCTGCTGTTCTGCCTCTGCCTGTACGCTGTACCAACGCGTGGAGCAGGAGAGTGGACGGAGGCCTGGGCCGCCTGTCCGCTAGTAGATGCCCCCGTAGGCCGTATCCCGTAGGCTACCTACCTGTACCCACAGTAGATGACTAGAAAGAAAGTGCGCGCGTGATGCCACTGCACGTCGCTGGGCTACGCGCGCGGCACGTTCGTCAGGACTCAGGAGAGCGTTTTCCTCTCCTCCTCCGCGAAACCTTTCTCTCCAGTAATCGCGCGCATCACAACGTGTCAACGTGGAACGTGCGTCGAAGCACGGCTGCGGAGCCGGAGCGCGCCTCGTCCCGGCTGGCGCCTCGTCGGCGCCGCGGTGGCGCGCGGGCCCCGCCTGCAGGGGCCGAGCGAGCGCGTGGCGCCTCGCGGCGTGCACACGGCGCGCCCTTTCGCCGCGCTCGCGCGCTCGCGGCCACGATATATGCAGGGGGTGCATGCGCACCATGGTCATCAACTCATCATGGACCTATCTGTGGCCGGTTGGTCGCTCCGTCTCGCTTTCGGCTTTTCCCCGGTGCGCACTGGCACAGGACTACAGGAGGCGGCATAACGGAAAGCGAGAGACTGGCTGGTCCAGGCCATGAAGATGAGAGCATTCACTATTCAGCTGCTGTTGGAAAAGGGCCAGCTGCCCGGCCAATCCCTGTTCGCTTGAACTTATCAGCCAGAATCAGTCAGTCAACAGTATTTTTCTTTCACAACAAATTAGCATCAGCAGCAGCCACAGAAACAACAGGGTTGCGTGCTTCCGCTGCAAGGTGGTTGTCCGCTCCGCGTGCGTGATCGAGCTACGACTACGGACGTGTGCGGTTGGTGTAAGCCCGGGCACGTTTGATGGTCATGTTAACGTGTGCCCGGGCTGTTCAGCTCCACTCAGCATTGCACCAATTGCAAAAGATGAGTTGCAGAACCGGGTAAGGTGCCATCCCCAGCCAAGCTGCTAAATTTGAATCCACACATTTCCACTTCTGAGTTGTAAAAGAGCATCAGTGCTTGGTTTGTTGGGTATGGCTGCTAGACACGAATCAAATGATTCGAAATCAATTGGCTTCCAAATGGGTACGTGCAGGTTCCTATTTCCTAATATACATGCATGCATGTTCCTGGGATTGTTGCGAGGTCTCCTTACTCTCTAGGAGTTTGGTTGAAAAATTCTGGTTCCTTTTCTTTTGAAGAAATAAGAAATCCTGGTTCTTCTGATAGTATTGATAACATATGTGGACATAGGGTTTTTTTTTCTCGAAGGCATCGCTATGAAAAACCTACTACCCTTCCTAGTTTACTTGTTCTGTGTGTCATGAGAGGTGGCGTTTGATAGTCGTTGCTTCTAAGGTTCGTTAGTGTTGTGTTTCTTGTGGTGGTGGTCTCGCTGTTGCCTCTTTTGTGAGGGTTTTGTTTTTGTTTTTTATTGCAAAATTATTCTTCTTTGTTAATATATGATTACCGGTTCTTCAAAAAAAATGCAAGTCCTAGGGAAAGCAATGCAAGACTGCACGAACACCTGTTTTACTGTTTGGTATGGTGCAATGTTCAAGACCACAAAACGGAGAACATGCACCAATAGTAGAGGGCTGTTGGGCCTACTTGCTTGCCGGCCACAACACGCTAGCGGGCGTCTAACTCCTAGTAGTAAAAATAGGCGCCACAGCTGTAGAGGAATTTCACACTCTAGTACAGAAGCAAATAGCTGCAGCAGCTCTCTGCTGAACCCGTTAGGCGTGGCAAACCACAAGAGGGCAAAACACCCCCGTTATGTGAACTACCGTTGGTAGGAGACTGTTGTGTCAACTATCGATCCACACTTAGGGCTTGTTTGGTTCAAGCCCTGGAAGAAGTTGCCTGTGCCTGTAATGGACATGAGACTTGCCTGTGACATATTTGGTTGCAACCCTGGTTTGTCTCCCAGGCCAGACAACAGGTGCCAGGTCCAGACGCTCAAAAACGGTTGCCTGGATGTAGAATGAAGTTGCATGGAAAGATTCTCTATCAGACTTACGGTTATGTTTACAGCTTTATTTTTTATATTTCTTAAGCTCAGTCACCAACCAAACAAAGATGCATTTCGTATGCATAGCCAGGCAAAAAATGCAAATTGACAGGCAGTTCTCAGGCCTCCAATTTTCCTAGCCAGGTCACTCAGGGTTCAAATCCAAACATGCCTTAGACTCTCCGTTAAAAGAAACAAAATTTTAAGATTTCTTCTTAATGAAACACCTCGACACTTGCTCCCCATTAAAAAGCAAATGTTAAGATTTCCGGTGTTAACGAAACATCTCACGCGAGGCTTCCAAGTGTGTGATTGTTTTTTTTTTTAAAAAAAAGCAAAGGACGCCGGAGAGTACGTTCCGAAAGGTGTGTGCTCCGGTAGACCGCTGAACTCCAAGCTCTGAGCCCTTGTTTAGATACCAAATTTACCCTCAAATTCTACTATGTAAAAAGAAGATTCCCCATCACATCAAAATGTCGGCGAGTACTAAATGTAGATGAAATCAAAAACTAATTGCACAGTTTTGTTGTACTTTGCGAGACGAATATTTTAAGCCTAATTAATCAATATTTGGACAATTATTACCAAATAAAAACAAAATTGCTACAGTGTGATGAGACATTTACTATGCAAAGTTTGGATCTCCAAATTTGGGATCTAAACAAGCCTGAATTTAGCCTCAGGCCTTGTTTAGATCCCAAATTTGGGATGCAAACTTTGCATAGTAAATGTCCCGTCACACTGTAGTAATTTTGTTTTTATTTGGTAATAATTGTCCAAATATTGATTAATTAGGCTTAAAATATTCGTCTCGCAAAGTACAACAAAACTGTGCAATTAGTTTTTGATTTCATCTACATTTAGTACTCCATATATGTGCCGACATTTTGATGTGATGGAGAATCTTCTTTTTGCATAGTGAAATTTGGGGTGGAATTTGGAATCTAAACAAGGCCTCAGCAGGAAACTGACATGGGCCTTGTTTAGATTGGTGAATTGGGGAGAAAAACACTGTATCAGAATTCCTGTAGCATTTCGTTTGTATTTGGTAAAAATTATCCAAATTTTGACTAACTAGGCTTAAAATGTTCGTCTCGCAAAGTACAATAAAACTGTGCAATTAGTTTTTGATTTTATCAACATTTAGTATTCCATGCATTTGCCGATATTTTGATGTGACGGGGAATCTTCTTTTTGCATAGTGGAATTAGGGGAGAGAATTGGAAACTGAACAAGGCCATGCTACAAAAGCTGCTACCCTTTAATCGATCTCGATCCCCATGTCAATCAAAAGGCGAAAAAGTGATTGGTACTCCTGCGGTCAGGTCCTCCGCGGCCGCCGGGCACGCATGGCAGTCTGACACACTGCCGGCAGCACTAGTCCTGTCCGCTGTACGCCCAGGCAGTCAGATCACAGATGGAGCTCCAGCGGGCAGCAGATCAGGCAGTCGTCACTCGTCAGGCTGAGGCAGCACGACGCACGGCCACCACCCATGTGTCCTCGCAGAACCAGATGCCCTTATTCTCCGCATCACCCACTTGTTGTGCTTCGGCCCTCGGCAGGGCTCTGTATTGTCCACGCGACCATGCGCATCGCCGCCACTTGCTCGTTTTCAGCGCTCCAGTCCCTTCCCTGCCGCCGCCGGTGACATCGGTGCGATCGGTGGAGTACAAAAATCCTTTTAACAGTTGTGTGGATGGATGACGAATATGTGCGTGACAAGGAGATTTGCTGGGCGCCTTACCTTTTTAAGAAAAACGCCGGATGAAGAATATATGAGCAAATCAGCCCGACACTCGACACCGTGACGACGGCACCAGATCCTCTCGTCTGATGTCCAAGGTTCCATCTCCGGTTTTTCTATTCAACAACCAAAAAACCATTGTTTGATGTCATGCATCCTAGTAGACTAGTAGATGTTCGGCACGAGAGGAGACAAACAAGTTAAACAACTCACAAAGCTAGCAAGCACTACAACAAAGAATCGCCGTACCCATGCAATGGCGGTACATAATGCTCCACCTGGCTCTGCAAGGAAACCACACACAAATTCCTGCAATGCAATGCACAACACAGGGCCAGCCAGCCAGGGGCCCCTCTGGGTGAAATCAGCTTTGCACATTGCAGGGAGAGGATTAAAAGGCGCGGCGGCCACAGCACCGCAGCCTGCAGAGGGGTGTGTGTGTGAGAGAGAGAGAGAGAGGCTACTTTCCAAAGCACGATGGATTTGGCGCCAATCACCGGGTAAAGCGGCGAGCCGCGCGCGATTAGACTAAACTCGTGTGCCCCGGCGCGCCGCGCGCGTGCCCCCGCGCGCCGGGGGTGCAGCCGGCGCGTGCCCCGCGGGGTGTGGGTGCCCAGGTGGCCGCTGCCCCGCCCGTCCGATCCCACCCGCGGACGGCCACGATGCGGGCCCTCCTCGGCACGTACGTCGCCCGGAGTTCCACGGGAATGAGAACCGGGCCCGTACGAGGTGGAGGGGAGCACCGCACCGGGACGGCGCTGTGCGTGCGGAAGTGCCAGCCAACGGAATATAAATAGGGGTCAAGCGCTACCATCCAGGAGCCGAGAATCTCTAAAAGGCGCCGCTCCCGTCCACGCCGCGGCGGGCAGCAGCGAAGCGTCGGCTTCAGAGGCCGGTCCCCGGTCGTCGAGAGGCAGCCAGTGGTGGAGGGATCGGAGGCTAGATAGCTAGCTAGCGGAGAGGGTCCAGCAGTGAGCGGGAGAAGGGGACGATAGCTTAGCGATGGCGTCGCCGGTGGCGGCGGAGGAGCGGGCGGGGATGGAGGAGGGGAAAGGGGAGCGGTGCGCGGTGGAGGAGGTGGCGCTGGTGGTGCCGGAGACGGACGACCCGTCGCTGCCGGTGATGACATTCCGGGCGTGGACGCTGGGGCTGGGCTCCTGCGTCGTCCTCATCTTCCTCAACACCTTCTTCACGTATCGCACCCAGCCGCTCACCATCTCCGGGATCCTCGCCCAGATCCTCGTGCTCCCCGCCGGCCGCTTCATGGCCGCCGTGCTGCCCGACCGCGAGGTCAGGCTCCTCGGCGGCAGGCTCGGCACCTTCAACCTCAACCCGGGCCCCTTCAACGTCAAGGAGCACGTCATCATCACCATCTTCGCCAACTGCGGCGTCTCCTACGGCGGCGGCGACGCCTACTCCATCGGCGCCATCACCGTCATGAAGGCCTACTACAAGCAGACGCTCAGCTTCGCATGCGCCCTACTCATCGTCCTCACGACACAGGTACCTCCTTCCTGCTACTACCCTACTGCCACACCTACCTATCTGGCAGCTTCAGCACGACGCGGGTGAACACTTTACTGAACTGTAGCAAAAATTAACTGATTAACTCGTACTCCCCGTCCTTAAACAAGTGTTGCCACGATATTTGTAACCAAGTTTGACTAGATTTATAAAAAATATTAACAATATCTGTATCACTAAATAAATTTGTTATAAAAATAGATCCAATGATCTATCTAACTATACTAAATATGTACTATTTTCTTGTATAATTGGTCAAAGTTGAAAACTTAGAAAGCTAGAACGACACTTATTTAGTTATTTAGGGATAGAGTGAGTACAGTACTAGCCTAGGCTACTAGCTATAGCTATGCTTAAAATGGGATTTGCTATTTAACAGGTGCCTGAAATATCTCTTCTTCTCAGGCAACACTCCAGCCATGGGATTGCTAATGCATGTCTTCATCTTTTTTCAATCATCCTCCTCCTTCGGTTAGTCGAGGCATGCAGTGCAGCCGCCTGAGATTCAGGGGCCTGTAGTTTAGGAAGTGTGGCTTAAAATAACCAGGCGACAACCCCTCAAATTATTTTGTCGTTCGTTTCTTCAGCTCAAATTGATGTTAGGTGTTGTTACTAGCTAACATTTAAGAATTGACTAATTTCTAATTTCTCTGTCATTTCATCTTCACATCTTTGGCACGCGAATGTAACGTAACGTGCACACTTAGTCTAGAAGACTAGAATCAAAAGTGCAGCTGATAAGTATATGTCAAGATGCGCAAACCAACCAGTCATATCGTATTTGTTCTCTCTTGTTACCACCAATCATGGGCCCGGGGAAGAAAGCGGAAAAGGAGGTCTGAATAATCTTGTGCAGATGTCACCATGAGACCATGCATGTGTACTAAGGGTGGCCTACAAATAATTGGCAGGAATTTGTTTGTTTGCACACATGCATCTTCAACATTTCATAGTGGGGGTGGGGAGCTTCAGAATCCCTTTCTGATTGCTGGCTGGCTCTAGCTGAGAAAACATTTTTTTTAGTGAAGAAATGTAGTTGAAACAAACATATTTTTTTTAGTGAAGAAATATAGTTGAAACAAACATTCTTTGTGGAGGAATGTACTTGAAAAAACTAGTTGGAAAACATGGGTATCTGTTAATTGATTAAACACTTGTAGCCGCCCTAGGTTACAAGCGGAAGCACAAATTCGTTTTAGTTTTTTATGGGTCAATTAACTAGCACTACTCGTCCTCAGCTATAAGTATATTATAATCCAAAAGAAAAAGAGTTTTGCATCCATCAGGATAAACTAAAAAAGAAGGACAGGAGATGCTGACGCAGTGCTGCAGAGACAGCTAGCTGACGTTTTGACTGGCGGTGAAATCCTAACAATTTGCCCACTGCAGATACTGGGGTACGGCTGGGCTGGCATGCTGAGGAGGTACCTTGTCGACCCTGCCGAGATGTGGTGGCCTTCTAATCTTGCCCAGGTCTCACTCTTCAGGTAATTTATTCATCATCACTCGGTTAATACCGATGACTAATTTCTCCATTAGTACTAGCCTGTATGAGACGAGTGGGTGGTAATGGTAATAATGGTCTATGGTGCTGCATGTGCACAGGGCGCTGCACGAGAAAGAAGAGGAGGGCGGCAAGTCCCGTGGCCCGTCGCGGATGCGCTTCTTCCTCATCGTCTTCTTCGCGAGCTTCGCGTACTACGCGCTGCCGGGTTACCTGCTGCCGATCCTGACCTTCTTCTCGTGGGCGTGCTGGGTGTGGCCGCACAGCATCACGGCGCAGCAGGTCGGTTCCGGGTACCACGGCCTCGGCGTCGGCGCCTTCACGCTGGACTGGGCGGGCATCTCGGCGTACCACGGCAGCCCGCTGGTGGCGCCGTGGGCGTCCATCGCCAACACGGCCGTGGGATTCGTCATGTTCATCTACGTCATCGTGCCGCTCTGCTACTGGCAGTTCAACACGTTCGACGCCCGCAGGTTCCCCATCTTCTCCAACCAGCTCTTCACGGCGTCGGGGCAGAAGTACGACACCACCAAGGTGCTCACCAAGGACTTCGACCTCAACGTCGCCGCCTACGACAGCTACGGGAAGCTCTACCTCAGCCCGCTCTTCGCCATCTCCATCGGCTCCGGATTCCTGCGGTTCACGGCCACCATCGTCCACGTCCTGCTCTTCCATGGCGGCGACATGTGGAAGCAGAGCAAGTCGGCCATGAACGCCGTGAAGCTGGACGTGCATGCCAAGCTGATGCAGAGGTACAGGCAGGTGCCGCAGTGGTGGTTCCTCATGCTGCTGCTGGGCAGCGTGGTGGTGTCGCTGCTCATGTCCTTCGTCTGGAAGGAGGAGGTGCAGCTGCCGTGGTGGGGGATGCTCTTCGCCTTCGCGCTCGCCTTCGTCGTCACCCTCCCCATCGGCGTCATCCAGGCCACCACCAACCAGGCACGCGCCGCTCTCGATCTATTGCCGTCATCGTCCATTCGTCCGATCCATGCATGCATTCTCTCGTCTGAACTGAACCTGCTGTTTGTCCGTGCAGCAACCGGGGTACGACATCATCGCGCAGTTCATGATCGGCTACGCGCTGCCCGGCAAGCCCATCGCCAACCTGCTCTTCAAGATTTACGGCCGGATCAGCACCGTGCACGCGCTGTCGTTCCTCGCCGACCTCAAGCTCGGCCACTACATGAAGATCCCCCCACGGTGCATGTACACGGCCCAGGTACGTAGTGATCGTTCTCGCCGTCTTCAGCAGACATTTCCGGAGATGCCGCATATGTATAAAACTGACCCTAAACATGCATGTATGCACGGCGGGCGGGCCGCAGCTGGTCGGGACGGTGGTCGCCGGCGTGGTGAACCTGGCGGTGGCGTGGTGGATGCTGGACAACATCGAGAACATCTGCGACGTGGAGGCGCTGCACCCGGACAGCCCCTGGACGTGCCCCAAGTACCGCGTCACGTTCGACGCGTCCGTCATCTGGGGCCTGATCGGCCCCGGGCGGCTCTTCGGCCGGCACGGTCTCTACCGCAACCTGGTGTGGCTGTTCCTGGTCGGCGCGGTGCTCCCCGTGCCGGTGTGGCTGCTGAGCAGGGCGTTCCCGGAGAAGAAGTGGATCGCACTAATCAACGTGCCCGTCATCTCATACGGCTTCGCCGGGATGCCGCCGGCCACGCCCACCAACATCGCCACCTGGCTGGTGACGGGCACCATCTTCAACTTCTTCGTCTTCAGGTACCGCAAGGCGTGGTGGCAGAAGTACAACTACGTGCTCTCGGCGGCGCTCGACGCCGGCACCGCCTTCATGGGGGTGCTCATCTTCTTCGCGCTCCAGAACGCGCACCACGACCTCAAGTGGTGGGGCACGGAGGTGGATCACTGCCCGCTCGCCTCCTGCCCCACCGAGCCAGGCATCGCCGTCAAGGGCTGCCCGGTGTTCTGAATCCTCCAAGCTGAGCGCGTAGTAAGCAGTGTGTGTAAGTGTAAGGAAATGTTTGCTACGGGAGCCATGGATTCAGCCAAGCATCGATTAACCGATGCAGTGCTTTGTCACTCATGAATGTAACAAAATCTCTCACCGCAAAGACACACCCCAGCAGTGGTGAATTCAGAGGGAGAAAAACAGAGGCGAGGCAGCCTATGGAGCAACAGCTCAGTATCTTTGGAACACCCGAATTTTGAGTCATCTGGAACCGACGGCTCAGTTTATTGCAACCAGTAACTAAGCATTTGCGATCTGGCATTCTGGCGTGTGTAATAAACTGAAATTCTGCAGAGGCTGAAGCTCAGCGTGCCAAGAAGCATAATGTGGGGAATGGGAAGTGCCTGAGTGGTGAACTTATTCAGTCCATAAACAACATATTTTCCATTGGAAGGAAAATACATAGTTATACAGGCTTCTAACTGGAAATGATTTAAATGTGAGAAAGACGGTGAACTTATTCAAAGTCCTTTCTGAACAGAATATAATCTGCCTTTTGTAAAACAAAACGTTTTTTAAGAGTAGAAAAAAGGTCTATTTTACCTCCCTCGACCTCAACCGTTGGTGTTGTCTGATTTTCTTCCTGAAATACAAAACCAAATATCCTACACTATAAATTTCTAACACACAACAAATCACACCCCTAGCTGGTTTTGGGTGGTTTTAGTCTACTCCCAAGTCAATTAAACATTACCAACAAAATTATAAAAAAAATCTCAAAAAATCATCAATTTTTTTTCTATCCTAAAACTGGTTTCGTCTTAGACTTTATTTTAGCTCAGAGAAATATGGAACATATTTTTTTCTAATAAAATCACACTAACACCCTTATAGATTTTCTACACTAGAGAATGAACAAACATATTATGTGATATGATCAATCGGTATATGATGATACAGTTTTTACTTCAAGTCATAGCTTCATGAATCCACAAAACACAAAGAAATATACGGAGTGATAAAAGCGGGAGTATGATCGAGTGATCTCATGTGGTGAAAGTTGGCTAATAAAAGTTGCTGTACGAGCACCTGGTTCTGGAGTACCACCATTCATCCTCATCCTCACAGATTGTACACTTATCAACTGAAAGCAAGAAGCTCCTTGCATGGCTTCTTTGAACTCTGGACCGCCAGGCCTCTGAATGCTCAAAGTGGCAGCTCGAAGATTTCCTCTTCCCTTGCTGCGATGTGCTTCCTGCAGATCCATGCAATGTGGCCGTCGTCTCTGTATCGAACACGCCACAGGCCAAATCTCTGTGCTATGTCCATCCCCGTCAAAACACCTTGCCCTTTCAAGAAATCCACAAGCCATTGCCTGGCTGTTTTCATATCCTCTCCCATGTTGCTTGTGCCACCTTGGTTTTCACCATTCGTTGACCTTCCATACAGTGCTGCTGCGCCCAGAACCCCCATGGACGTGGCAGATGCAGCCGCGCCGTACATGGCCGAGGAGTCCAGAAGGTGCACCACCTCCCTGCTCAGGTCAGGTATCATCTCTCCCATTCCAACGATGAAATGTGCGCCGATCTTCAGAGCAAAGGTCAGCAGCTTCATGAACTTGCTCATGTAAGGTAGCAAGGATTTCACCGTCTGGTTGTCCACTTGAATCAGGTCACAGCCGAGCTGATCTTCTACTACATGCATCTCTCTACGGAACTCGCACAGCATGTGCACTTGTAAGGACCGCATCCCAGGCAGTATTCTTGTGACCAGCTGTTTGGACCGGTTATCTAGGCTAACAAGATAGAACATCTGTGGCACTTTCCTTTCCTCCAACTGGATGTTGTAATTCATCATGTAGTCCATTTTCCTGTGGAGTTCAGTCACAAGGTGATACTCGTAATACCTCAAGCTTGCGATTTCCTCCTTGAGGTCCCTTATTCCTTGTTCCACTCTCTTCAATCTTTGGAGAACCATCTCAACACCTTTTGCAATGCCTAATATGGAAGGATCAACCACATCTGTTTCAGGGATGATTTCAGGTTGCTGCTGATTGTCTGGGGTGACAGCAAGTTCAGTTGCGAGGTGCTGTAGATCATAGTACCTACGGTGAAGGACTTCATGGAAGTCATCATCTGATAGCAATTCTATGGCATGATCTGATCCTGATTGTAAGATGATCCTTTTATTGCTTTCAATTGCACTCCATGTATGCTCGTAATCATACATGCTTTCTGCAGGCAATGACAAAAGAATTTGCTTTATTCTCTTCAGAGGCAGCAGCTGCGTTTGGAGGAACCTATGTGGTATGAGATATTTTACACAGTCTGGCCTGATAATGCTTTCCTCGAACACCAAACTTGAAGACATGTTTAGTATGGTTGGGATTATTAACTTGTGGAATATCCTCACCATGTCAGTAACACTTTTGCTGGAGCATGCAAGCACATCGATGGATGAGTCTAATGTCCTTCCCAGCTCCACTCTAACATGGAAACCATTGACCACTGTATAAATAAGATTTTTCTCCAAGATGTAGACTGCACCCTGTTGCTGTCCCATGCACATGATCTTGTTGTGCAAACGAACCTGGAAAAAAAGATATTGTTTCAGAAAGTAAAAAACGTGTACAGAAAGTAATTCTGGTGTTGTCGGTACACATTTCCAAATAGCATGCATACCACTTTTGGCAGCTATGCTAGTTAAGAGGAACAGAATGTTTTACCTGAAGCCTTGGAAAGAAATCGCTTGTCAAAAACATGTGTATATCTTTGCATTTAAGACGCCTTCCAACATATCTGCAGTCTGGCATGGTTAAGTGCCACTTTTGAGCCCCTTCTTTGCTTTCCTCAAGAATAGATGGCACTAGAAGCAATGTGTCTGGGTTTCCAGGATCCTGTTCATAACACAATTCGAGCTTCAACAGCAAATTTATGACATCATTGCCCTGGAAAGATACACCAGCTCTCCAGTTTGACCCTTGAATTTGGTTGCACAGCTTCTCTTGCAGAATGTTCTCCAGCTCTTGTTTGTGGACAAAACCACTTCTTTCTGTCCTGACTGATTTCAATGTAGCTAGTTGGTTAAGGACATCTCGACAGAACCAGTCACAGTCCAAGATCAGTACTCCAAGCTCCTCAAAAAATATTATTTCACCCAAGTTATGCAGTGATTTTGCAACAGTACGTCTTCTTGTGTCCACTTTCTCTACATTATCACGCCTTGATCTCAATCTTAGCGCTGGAATGTTGAGCTGACATATCTCACGGAACTCAGACCATTTTATTACAGCTTTATTATTCTTCAACCTCCAGTCATGCAAAACTCTAACCAAATCATTGCATACTTCATAAACTTGAGGTACTTGCTGGAGGATTGTCTTAATTGTCATCCGCAAGTGATGGGTGAGTCTACTTACTGAAACCAATGATCTTGCATCCACGGCAAAAACAGTGGGGTAAATTTCTGCATATGAATGGAATTCTTCTCTGAGCCTTTGTACAAGTGCAGCAATTGGCTGTAGCCCTTCTGGTAGATGAGCTACCTTGTCATAATGGGTGAGAACTATAGTTACACTGGGAAGAAATAATTGTGAGACTCTCTTAGCATTTGAAACCAAAAACTTAAGCCAATATATCAGTTCCAGTTCAATCTGATCTATGCTTTTGGGATACCTATTAGCAGGCTCCAGAACCAAGCTAGATACAATCATGAAAAAGCATGGACCGCCATGCACCAGAAACATAAAATCATGCAAGGGAAAACTCTCCTCTTGTCCACCAAGATTACACATTGTCAATTTTGTGTTGCCATCAAAGAAAGCACTAGTTTTATTCTCGCTAGTGTACTCCATTTGCACAATTGGATTCATCAAAGTACTTGTTACATCTATGCGAGACGACTTCAATGGGTTCATGAACTGATTTATGGAGTTATGTAGCGTGCTTTTACCTGCATGGCCACCACAAATTGGGTTATCAGTTGGAACGAAAAAGTGAAAATACAGTTTTTTTTCTCATTTTTGCATGTCTGAGGTATTAATAAAACCTAGGTGTTAATTGAGTGGCTAGTATCACAAGTGAATGTGATCAAGATTCTAGGAAAAATGAGGTTTTACATTGTTTATTAGCAACTCTTCAAGTTAAAAGAGCAAACATGTTACCGATCTAACTACTTCATTTCTGCATACTAATAACAAGGGTAATAATGGACAATGTTGAATTGCTGATGATACCTGCTGATTCCTGACCACATAGAAAAACACGGCAGCAAGTAGGAGCACTAAGTGGCAAATCAAGAAAATCATTTGGCAGAACAAGACTCCCATTTTGACAGAGCTTCTCATAAATTCGATCTGTTTTCCCAGCAACATGCAAAGGTGTTCCATGAAGGTCAATTTCTTCAATCCAAGGGTTGACTTCTAAAGTGCCCATAATGGTTTGCAGGACTGCCTCCCCCTCAACTCCCTTGCAGCCTCTCAAAGACAAGCTACGCAGAGTGGCATTCCTCTCTAAACTAGTAAAGATTTTGACAACATCATTTGGCTTCAAACTTGCATCATAGCATATTGCCAGTTGAATTAGGCTCTGGTTTGTCTCCAACATCTGCAAGATAGCAGATACACCATGCTTGCCGATATTAGCTCGCTCGCCTCCAAAACTCAAAACTTTCAATGTGGTATTGGCTTGTCTCTGAAGTGGAGAAAAGGTGCTAAGAGGGCATAGCAAATGCTCCACCCCTACTCCACCAAATCTATTTCCATCCAAAGTCAAGTTCTCTAAATAGCTGTTCTTAAAGAGCCCTGCAGCTATATACACCACTGCTTTGTCCCCAAGGGAACACTTGCTAAGCTTCACAGTTTTCAGGCTCCTGTTCCGTTCAAGGACTCCTCTAAGCTCTTTGGTCCATTTGGACTTTAGTGGGACACTTGACATGTCCAGTGTTGTCACTGTGGTATTCCATGCCAGAGCACAAGCAACCCGTTGCAGCCCTGTCGAGTTAATGTTGCTGTAGATCCTCATGCTCCCAGTCTCAGGCAGGAATTCAACAATTTTACAGCTATTCATGCCACCTTTTGTGCCACGACTGTGTCCCCATATGTGAACCTCCACTCTACGGTTGCGTGCAAGCACAGCAGAGATAAGTGGAGCCACTGTAATCGAGCTGTTGTCAAGGATGATCAACTTCTTCAGGATAAAGTTCACCTCAATCATCTTGGAGAGTTCTTCTGCCCCCTTGGAGCCTATGGAGTCCTCCCATACTTGGAACTCCTCCACACTTCTGTTGTTTGCCAAAGCTGAAGCAAGCAACGTGGCTCCAGTTGATCCAATTCTACATTCAGAGAAAACAACTGCTTTGATGGTGTTGTTCTGGTGAAGCATTTCCAAGAGTAGAACAAAAGCATGTGCTGATTTTGTGCCGAAAACATTCTTCTGGAATTCCACCTGCTTCACGCTTGAGCCAGGGCCTAAAAGTGAACAGAGAAGTTGCAAGCCCTGAATCTGCCATTCAATACCATGGAATAGGATGTTTCTCAAATTCATGTAGTTCTCTTTGTACCCCACAAGGTGACGAAGAAACCTGTGCAGGAAGTTGACACCACTGTTGTCCATGCAGGCATGAACTCCTAGTGATCTCTCACTTTCCATGGACAAGACTGATTCCAAATTTGCTGGAACCTGGTAGAACGCGATGTTCTCCACGTCCTTGTAGGACTGCAAATCAATATCTCCAATATCTCTGGCATCATCCCTCTTAGATGGTGACGTTATCATGATCATCCTATCACCCATGCTTAGGAGGGGATGGTGGAGGGTAGATGAAAGAGAGAAGCAAAGACAAAGGTTGCTTGTATCATGCAAGGAGAATTCAGATGTATATTGCTAAGGAACAATATGCTTTATGAAGTCAGATGTCACATATTGCAATACTGAAGGTGGTGTGAAAAGACAACACAACACAAGGAAAGAAATCAGATTCCTGCCTTGTCAAGGGGGCACCATAAAGAAAGGAACAATCTTTAACTTTGCTGACCTGGAAAGACAACCAGTAAACTAGATAAATTAGGTTCAACTATTAAAGATTCAGAATACAAAAATCATGAGAAACGAATAACATCAGCTCCAAAGCAGCCCCTGAATTATTTAATTATTTAATTTATTTCATATAATAATATACCAGGATCTCAAAATTTTCTGTTGGCTTCCTGTAAATGCTCTGATCTTATGCACACTATGTGTCTATATGTGTATGTATATCCCTATTGCCTATGTGCAGCATCAGCACATGCATTATTCAGACAAAAGATTGTGCTATTTAACCTTTTATTATTAGCATCATTCCAGAAACTAAAAAGGAACTTAACTTCAATTGAATTTACATCATTAGTACAAGTCAAGATATAACGTAATTACCTTTTTGAGTGTAGTTTTGTGTTGCGTTGTTCCAGCATTGCATTGTGTGAAGGGAGATTCTCATATTTGTGCATGAAGTAACGGATATGTGGCCTTTAACTTTTAGGCAAGCAAAGGGGCTGCCTTTAACCTCGGCCATTACATAAACATCATACAGCTTGAACTATCACCCTGTAGAGTTAATCAGTTCCAAATAAAATATCATATAAGAGCCTGAGTGCTGGCAAAGAAAGTAGAATGCGTATTTCCTTACCACCAAATGCAGGTGGTGTGAAGAGATGGGATCTAAAGAAGCAGCCTGCAACACGGATGATACTGTTCCTTTATTTGATCCTCCACTTCCTTGCAGCATCGGCTCAACATAAGAGGATAGCTGCTAGATCCTGTATCCAGAAGGCTCACGTGCTTTTCTTCCCATGTACTCTATGATTACCTAGTGTTTTTCAAATTTTGAAATTGACATAAAAAGATACTAACAGATGCTAAAAAAAAATCCATAAGCATGAAACATGTTTCTCGAAATTGGTACCAGATGAGGAAAGAGAAAATGTCTGCAAATAGGGAACAACATAAACTGATGTACCATAACCATTTAAGAAGGAATGCAGCATTCTAACCATGCCAGTAAAAAACAGTGAAATTACTCTGCCATGCATTGAGATCCACTGCACAAGTAGAAACACTAACACCATGCTGATGCATCGCAGATAAATTACCAATGTTTTTTTTCTTAAGTAGATGCAAAGCACATGTGAATATGGAAAAAGGATAGAATAACTAAAATATGAATCTATGCCTCTAAGAAAAATAATCTCAATCATATGAGAATTCAAGCCTTTCCATGCAACCAGATGACTGAAATTGGAAGCAATGGTGCATAGCTGATGAGCAAGCACTAAACGGTGTCTTACAGCAAGCTCTTAACTTGGCATGTGGTCCCGGTGGTGGAGACGTGATGATTGAGCCGAACAAATCTTGCTATCTTTGCAATACTGTCAGAGACCATGCATCATATACCGTCAACAACTACTGGAGAAAATTCAAGCAACATGGTGGTACTTGGAAGCTGCAATAGTCAACGTCCTAGATCCAAGTATGTTTCTAATCTGGACTCTGAAAGTCTGAACTATTCCAAAGTCTTACTCTTACACCATTCACTTAATGCCATCTTGCAGGCCATAATTCTTGTCATTTTGAGCCAGCAGTGTAGTGTACTGATAAAAAAAAACACAAAAGAAGGAAATGTTTTCCTGTATGCCCGGGGCATGTTCCATTGATTCAGAAAATAGAGAGGAAAGTTGCTTCCAATTCAAACTTTTACCTTGTGGAAGCATATTGTTACTTGGGAGTTTTTGAAACATGATTGGCTACAGAATGCAACAGCTGACATGCTGCTCCATATTCCAATGTTTCAATTCTTCATGTGAACTTTAATCGGGATCTAATTTCATTTTTCACCATGTATCTGGTTTTATGTTAATGCGAATGACTGGAAGAGATTCTATTAATATGTAAAAGTGGAGAACATATTGCATCAACCATTAACTACTTTGTACAGAGCGTTGTGTTGGGGCCAGCAACACATGAGGAAGATGTAATACCTGTATCCAGAATATGGTCAAAGCATAGATATACTAAATAGTCCGCAAAGTCCAGACTTGTGTCCACTGTCCTCATGTATTGAACATGTTTTAGAACAACAAGTTATGGAAACAGTGACCAAGCTGTAGCAACAAAAATGGGTTCATATCATGGATGAAGAAGACCAGCAGCAGTCATGCTTGTCTAACTGATCATATTTGAGAAGCCAGTAGAATATATAAAAACGTTGAAATGCCAAAGCTGAAGCAAACCCAAGCTTGGAACAAGGCATATCTATGAACTCGTCCTAAATTAATAAAAGAGGAGGTGCAATTTCACTGTCATGACCAACAGAAAACAGATCATCATCAGCATATCATGCTTTGGTAGAAACACAAGATCACAGATTGAATTATTAACCACAGGTGCATACTGTACAGTGTACAAGTACAATTTTCATATAACCAAATAAAGCACCAAAACACAGAGGTTTATGATTTTTTTTTCTTGGAAAAGCACAATTTAATCAGAAGAGGAGGCTGGCCCAAGCAGCTATGAAGGCAAAGCCACCCAATGGTGCCGGTGAAGAAAACTTCCTGTCTTCAAGATAAGCCACAGTGTAGCACCTAACAAAATTATCCATCCTCTGTCAATAACGATTTTATGACACAATTTCAATATAAATGAAAGATGACACAAGAATAAATCATTTTCTTATTCAATGCCTTCTGATAATTAATCTATACCTAATAATAAAGAGGCAAAATTTCCGCCAAGATTTTTTTCCACCTACATGTAAGATGTAAGACTCCTCCTAAACCAAGATTACATGTAAGATGTAAGACTCCTCCTAAACCAAGATTCAATCTCAAATACGTCTATTTTAGGAACATGGCTCTCCCTCTATAATAACAGTTCAATCTAGACGTCGTGCTATACGAGCCCTCCATCGTCCATGATCTTATATGTAAGATGTAAGACTCCTAGCGTGATACGTTAAGGGCGATGGAGATCGAGTAAAAAGCTGTTTTCAAATCCAACCGAAAATCAAATGCAAGACGAACGTGGAAAAAAAAAACTAATTTTCCTTTCCTTTCCTTTCCTTCAGAGAGCAGTCTTTGGGCGGTGGAAAACGGGAGGCTCTTCCCGCAAGGAAAGAGAGTCCTGTTAGGAAAGTGCTGCCTCCCTCCCGTAATGCCCTTGCCGTGATTTATTTGCTGTGATTTTTTTTCCCAGATAAAATAACTCTGATGTTCCTTATAAAGATAAAGATAAATAGTAATATAATATTATGGGTTTTTAAAGTTTGATATTTACTTAATATAAACAAATATTTCTATCAAGTTGTTGGTTTTAATTAGAAATAAATTATTAATATGACATGAATTAGTCGATGATCTAACTAATCAATCTGTAAACTCAAATCTTGAGCAGTTTCACGTTCAATCTAATCAAAACAAATGTTTCTCCAAGCTGTCTGCACATACCAATGCAAATCACTGAAATGTCTACAAATACCGGTACGACTTTCAACAAGGAAAGACATGTGGAAACTGAAACACGACAACTAAATATTAAAGTTACATATTTTTATGGATTCTTAAAAAAAGTCACGTAACTTGATATCTAAATCTACAAACACATGGACAGTCAATATAAAAACTAAAGTTATGATACTTTGCAGGTAAATATTTCATTCTTTACAATGGAAAAAAATGTATCAAGGTTGTATTTTAATTCAATACATAATTCATAGGATATTGTCAATATTAACTTATATTATAGATACCATGATCATCATAAAATAAATAACTTATATTATAGATATCATGCTCATCATAAAATAAATAACAGCTTTTAATTATATAAAAAGATAAATAGTAAATAGATATGTAACATTATTATCCTTGTTTTCATTAACAAGCCTGTGCATTTGTGATTGTTGCAGCAACCACTCACAACATCAAAAGTAACAACTATAGAAATTAAGTTATTGCGGCCGCTGCAGTTGTCAAAAAGATAAAACAAACAAGTTAAACGTTTGATAGTTTTTTTTCTCCCGTTGCAACGCATGGGCATGTTTGCTAGTAATTTACAATTTGGTTAGGGAGGAACAAATGCTTACGTTCCAGAGAAGAGCACGATCCCAACAGTGAGGAGCCCTCCGAACTGCAAACACGGCAAGAATCGGAGAGGTCTTATAAATTAACCGGGAGGTTGCGTAACAGCAAAAATGTTGAAGCGGGCGACAGTAGTACTCACAACGTTGGGGCGCTTGGTGATGGGCGCCCCGAGCAGCGCGGCGGTGTGGACGAGATGGTACAGGGACGCGGTGTGCCAAACCTGCCAAAATCATTCACCCGAATTATAAAAAGCAGATCGATAAATTGGGAGGAACAAACTGGGGACTGTAGAGGAATGCGGATGATGGAGAACGTCATCTACCTCTTTGTACGCGGGGTTCTTGGGGCGGAACATGTGCGCGCCGTAGGTGCCGAGCCCCAAAGCGGCAACCCCTGCTCAAGTCAACCGCTCATCCCGGTGGTCTGATTGAGGAAACAGGATTCCAGGAAGAGGAGGGTGTGAAGGAGAAGACGAGAAGAGAAGGGTTGGTTACCGGAGACGGCGGCCACCTTGTGCCACAGCATCGGATCTATCGGCGCCACCATCTTCCTCTTCTCTTTCGTTCGCCTCTTCGGCCTCCTTTGACTTGCTGCTACTGCTGTCTGCTTCAGCATTCTTTCCTCTCCTTCTCGTCGGCGCTGGCCGTCGGCAGTCCAGTCATTTTGCGGCCGTTTGGGCCGCAAAAATAAACCTGGGCCAACGCTGTCGTCCTAGGCCTAGCCCGTTACCAATATTATTTTAGTTCGGAAAAAGTCTATTTTGGTCTCAGCTATTGCGAAAGTCCGCTTTTGGTCCTTCAACTCTAGAACCGGACGAGCCCCTCAACTTTTAAAACTGTATTATCAGGTGGTTTTACTACAGTAACCATGAGTTTGCTATAATAGCCTCGCAGATTTATTTCGGCTGAATCTTTGAAAAATCATAGTAAATCACAGAAAATTCATAAAATGGAAAATCTAATTTTGTTGGACTCCACATGACTAGAGCTACACAGTGAATATATAATATAGTATGCTTTAGTACAAAGTTTTTGTTTTTTCTTTTTATTTATTTCAGCTCAATCTTTGAAAAATTATAGTAAAAATTTTGTACTAAAGCATACCATATTATATGTTTACTGTGTAGCTCTACTCATGTGGAGTCCAACAAAATTGGAATTTTTATTTTATGAATTTTATGTGATTTACTATGATTTTTCAAAGATTCAGCCGAACTAATATGCGTGGGTACTGCAGCAAACCCGTGGTTACTGTAGCAGCTGTGGTTACTATAGCAAAACCACCAGACAAAACAGCCGAGGGACTAAATCTACGCGGTTTCAAAAGTTAAGGGGCTTATTTGTCCGGTTTTGGAGTTGAGGGACCAAAAAACGGACTTTCGCGATAGTTGGGGACCAAAAGTAGACTTTTTTCCTTTTAGTTTTATTTACTAGCCCGTTTAGGAATTAGTAATACGGTGTTCATGTTAATAATAATAATAAATTTTATTGAAAATTAATTGGACTTAGTCTATAACTCTGTATCTATATTTATATCTATATCTATATATATATATATCTATATCTATATCTAATAATAAAAAGGTAAAATTTCAGGTCTTTTTTTCGTCCAACCCATTCAAATCTCCGCATGCACCGGCACTTTGACAACCACTTTTTTTAATCGGAGAAGAAGACAACGTCAGGACGGAGCGAAGAAGAAGAGGAAGAGGAACGACGCCACAACAGGGCGGAGCGAGCGAATCAGTTTTCCATCTGACCGAATGGGCCTAGTTTTCCATCAGACCGAATGGGCCTAAATTGGGCCGGAAGTTAGACAATGCAGGACGGTTAGACCACTTTAGAATGGGCTGGGCGAAAAAAGGAATCTAAAATTTTGTCTCTTTATTATCTACTAGTAAAAATGCTCGTGCGTTGCAACGGGACACTCAATTTATTGAATGGTCTCTTATATTATTTTTGTATCAAAATTTATTTAGCCAAATTCGTCTTCAAATCAAATTTGTTTTGCAAACTAACTTGTACGAACATTAAAAAAAATTGGAGATTTATCCATCAACGCGTCATGTATTTTAATTCAAAGCTCATATAACTCTGGACCAAATACTTTTTTTAATCAAAAGGTGAGACATCATAGTACCCCTGATTTGAAAGAAAAAAGAATAAAAAACTATGCTAATTAGACCTAGATTCCCCGGCCGTAGAAAATAAAACAAGAAAATATATATACACAAACATAAAAATAATTATTGGAGGGCTTGAACTTGAGGTGAGCCTCGTGAATTCTCTGGTAGCTTCTCTCTCACTCTCTTACATGTGGACCCATGGTCCATGATCTTAGTCCATCTCGAGTTTTAAACTCTCATGTCCTTATCCGTTTCTCCTTACCCCCGTCCCAAGCTCTCCTATGTGTTGCAAGCTTTTCAATTTTTTGCTTATTGACCAAAACCCGTAGGAGTGGCTAGCTGTGTTGAAGCAGCGCGTGTCGTCCCGGTGTGGCTCACGCAGGGCAGGCAGCGGCGGTGCATGTAGGGTGGTCGGCGGCGGCCAGCTGTGCTGTAACAGGGCGACCCATCAGCGGCTCGTGCGAGGCAGTGTGGTGTAGCTTGCGCACGGCGGCCGATGGGAAACCAGCTATGCCGGAGCAGGGCGTCCCAGCACCGGCTCGTGCACGGCGGCTTGGTGCGGCTGGCGCAGGGCGGCCGGTGGTGACTCGGGCACGGCGGGCGGTGGATCAAACATGTCCGTGCGTTGCAATCGAAGAAAAAGTGAGCAACTATGCTTAATGATTATGATGATCATGACATAAGGCTGCTCTCGATTTTTCACATCATTCCATTGTCAGGGGTTGCACGGGTGCATACGTGGAGGTAGATTTATTTAGATTGATTTGGATAACAAACTACTCAAGATGTAGTTTCACAGTTTGATTTTTTGGATCATCGACAAAATCAGGTTATAATAATACAAGTTTTGCTTTTAATCAATATTTGCATTAATAACTTGGTGGTGAAAATATTGATTTCTCCATCATAGTTCTAGAGTTCAAAGCCTATTTTTTGTGTGGTTTATATTCTTTATTTTTTGTTATTATTCATCTACCTGTTTTATTTTCATGTTCGCATTCTGGTTGTTGGTGGTGAAAATATTTTTTTCTCCATCAAAGTTCTACGGTTCAAAGCCTATTTATTGTGTTTTTTATTCTTTATTTTTTATTATTTATCTTCATGTTTCTATTTTCACAATCGCATTTAGTTGAATGTGAAAATAACAGAATAAAAACAGGTTTAGTTGAACGTGAGAAAATAAAAAAGAATAAAAGCGTACCTGAACCTAATCGGAGTTTGATGAGTCCTACATGACCAAGAGTTTCAATCCCAACAGAAAAAACACATGGAATCGAATCGAATCAAAACAATATCACCTCCACCCATGCTCGATCCCAACACGGCTAATATACATGAAGGTATATCAATATCAAATCAAAACAATGAAACAGACATCCAATAAGAAAGGATCATGTGCAGTCGAAAAAAATAGAAAAGGATCATGTGCAGCAAATAAAAAAAGGGGAATCGAGCAATTGTTGTCCCCCAAATCTATACCGAGATCGACTACATTTCCTCCGGTCCCCAAAATCAACAAATATCGATTATCTGCATCCATACACGAATCAATCGAAGAGAAAATCAGAGAAAGAATTAAATCGAGGAAGAGACACCAGACAGGGTCGAGCCACCAACCATGTCCGCTTGTGCGCCGCCTCTGCGCTCACAGGCCAGGGCGCCCGCACCGTTGCCTCCCACTGCGCGTGCGGCTAGGTGCCAGGGATGAGCGGCCGTGACCGGCGGAGGAACTGCGTCAGGGCATCGAGTCGGGCCGCGCTGGGAAGGGAGCTGCCGCAACCGCACGGAGGAACCGCGTCCGGCCGCACCGGGGAAGAGCGGCCGCCACCGGCGGACGAACCGCGTCGGGGCCTCGCGTCTGGCCACAACGGAAAGGAGCAGGTGCCTTGCCGAGCTTGCCGCGCCTGGAAAAGGAGTTGCCGCCTGCCGCGACCTCGCCTCGCCGGTCGCAGGAGAAGCCGCGCCTTGTCGGGTCGCGGCTACCAACGGAAGCGATGGGAACGGAGACAAAGTGTGCGTGTATGGGTGGAAACCTATCCGGCTATCCACCAATGGGAGTGTTCTGGAAGAAGGATCAAATGAACAGGAGAGAAAGATGTGGCATTGGTTGGATATATGGTGCAGGAACAGGAGAGACCGAGGGGACAAGATGCGTGTGGATATGCAATAGAAAGGTGTGGAGTAGGTGGTGCCACGTACGTATTATCTTCTCTGGAATTTCTTGAACTAATCTCCTCTTGATTCGGCTTATGAAGTTACGATTTCTTATTTTCATATAAGCTGTCATTATCCAACATGTGGTGTCTAATTTTAGGGACAAACTAATAGTCCACGCCTCTAACTAGAGGTTAACGAAAAATCCTAAGAAAAATTTATTTGCCAAGAGCTCCATACACTAGCTCGACTTTTCTGATATTGCAACTGGTTTCTTCGTGTTCTAATAAATGTTATATAAGAGTAAAAACAAACAATAAATAACTGATCATATTCATTTTAACCTTTGACTTCTTAAGAAACAAAGATTTTTACCACTAAGTTAATTTAATTTTTTACTCAAACTCATGACCTGTGCTACAACTAACTACGTATTGGATCCCGTTGTAACGCACGGGTATATTTACTAGTTAAGGTATAGATATAGATTATGAACCATTGAAAAAAACTAAATCCAAAATAGAATCGGAAACCAGGAAAAGAAAACTTGTACGTGAAAAAGAAAACTCTGAAGTCACGGCTGTGTCGATCGAAAAAATAGAAAACAAGGAAACCATCGTGCATCGGAAAACAGAGAAGGAATTGAAAAATGCTCCAAAACCTAGACGGTACCTCCTACGGAGACAGGCAAAATAAAATGGGAAACATTCCAACATAGAAAAAAACAGAAAATGTTTGGAAAAAGAAACACTCGATGCTAATCCTACTATAAAAGAGCGAGTTTTTCTTGAGAGAATATCCCTGCGTAATAACTGTTCGATCTAGACTTCGTGCTATATGAGCCCTCTGTCATACGTGATCTTACATCTTACATGTAAGACTCCTAGCACAATACGTAAACTCCTAGCACAATACGTAAAGAAAAGATCGTGATCTTATATTTTACATGTAAGACTCCTAGCACAGTAGGTAAAGAAAAGATTCGAATTTGTTTGAGTCCCGACGGCCGAATAGCCTGCTGCAGATGCCGATTGCTGTCGTCGCCGACGAGCACGCATAGCCGAGCAATTTTTGCCACCAATAAGGTTGTACGAGGAAAATCCTCCGGTGCAACGTCTCTGGAGAGCACATAGCTTAGCAATCGACGGGCCCAAACAAAGTTCAGAGTTGTACGTAAGTCCTTCTCACATTATAATACTCTTCATTGAAATTTACACTCCATCACCGTCTCTGTCAGCTTTAATTCGGTACAAGGGTTAGGTATTTTCTTTTCTATTTTTATCCAATCTTCGTTATATTGCTAATTGGTTAATTAGCTAGGCCTCTTTGCTCATATATATACACATATTTCTATCCAAATTAAGCTCATCGACACTATTGATCTGATTGTCATCTTTACCGATAATCTGATATATGCATTAAGAAATAAGGAATGGATATACATGGAGTCTGAATCTCATTGAAGCTAATGATTAAGTTTTTCTAATATTAATTGTGTAATGATGTTTTTGATAAACACGTGCGTGCCGTCCTCAACGAAGATTCCTACTAGACCTGAAAAAAATAATACATGTGAGACGTAAGACTCCCAACACCTGTGCGAGCCAAATTATCATGTTCGAGGAATCCAACGCGAAAACAAGTCGAAAAGACCCCAACACCTGTGCAAGCCAAATTATCTTGTTCGAGGAATCCAACGCGAAAACAAGTCGAAAAGACTATGACGTCCATACGAGCAGGGGCGGAGAGTATGGCGAGATTCCCCTGTGAATCCCCTCCCCTAAATCGCTGCCCAGTTGTTTCTTCCGCTAATCCGCCATAGGTGAAAAACACAGTATTTTGGGCCTCGGTTCTTTGGGCTGGCACATCCGTCTGGGCCGTGCTGTGTGTGTGGGCAGCGAAAGCGTATTTTGTGGCCACAACGACACTTCTCGCCATCCCATCTCGGTTGTCCCGTGCTTCCTCAGTTCCTCCCGTCTGCGACTCTCTAAGACCTATGCTCCATCGGTCCTAGGCCCGTCGGCCGGCAGGTGGATTTGACATGCAACGCGGCGGCGACTTGGCAAACAGCCAGGCAAGACGACGCAATGCCCGGCGGCACTGCAGTCTGCGCAGCACCGAAGCGGATCAGCGACCAGCAGATCTTGGTGCATGCTAGGCGGTAGCGCTGCATCACGTAATCATCCTGAGTCATCAAAGTAAATTACTTGTTCTTTTAAATCACCAACTATTTGTTCTTTTTAAATTGTTGTTTGTTTATTTATTTTTACTTTAATTTCTTGTTGAATTTGGTTCATTAATTTGTGAACCAGTGAAATTAATTAAGCAAATATAGATCCAAAAGTAAAGAGGAACCAGTGTAAAATTATGAACGTTTTATTTTGAATACTCGTATATCTATGCTTTTCGATTTCACCATACTTAGATTGTTTTCCATCCTCTGCCACTGATGCCAAAATATTAGTGCAAAATGTATTTATAAGAGCCAAAAATATTACAGTCTGTTTAGTTACGGGAATGACTTCATTGGTCATGGGGTGGTCCGGCATGTGCTTGTCCGGCGTTTTTTCAGGAGTGAGTCCGTCCAACAAGCTTGTCCTGCAAGTGGCCTATTTGTGTGCTGTGAGGAACATAATCATGACGGACGTCTTCAATCCACGCCGAAAACCAAACGGTTCAATCAGGTTCTGGATCGGATGATTCCAGATAAGGTAATTCTGGAAACTAAACACGTTGTTAATGTGAAACATGTTTGAACTCGATGTCAAAAGATATGTTTGGACTCGATAGTTGCTCAGTAGGAATATATGTGTGGCCCTATCATTGAGTCTGAATCCATCTATAGAGATATTCTATTTCTATATTTAAAGAAATGTCTATGATATATATGAACTGATATATCGATAATTTAATTAGTATTCCCATTGCATTTGAAATATTTTTCATAAACACGTGCATGTCGCACGTGCATATTTGCTAGTCCTACTATAAAAGAGCGAGTTATTTTTAGAGGATCTCCCTGCGTAATAACCGTTGGATCTGGACTTCGTGCTATATGAGTCCTCCATCATACGTGATCTTACATCTTATAAGATGTAACCGTCCAGAACTCAATCTCACGTAAGACTCAAACTCACGAGCTCTCCTTCTATAGAGATGTACCGAGCCTGATTTTTTCCACCCACCTATCTACGTACTCACATGTCTGTACCCACAGCCTATACCCACCATGCAATGTAAGTGACCGCTGCCGTCTCCGTACAAAAAGGAAAAAAAATTAGGCCTCTCCGTCTCCTTGCCCTGGCCGCCACCACCGCCATGTCCTCGACCACGTGCGCACCTCACGGCGGCTGCAAGGGTCGATCGACAACGGGTTCAGGGCTGTCGGCGGCGGCGGGGCAGCGAGGATGATGGACGGCGTCGGGAGCATGGCCGTGGCCGGATGGTCCTTGGAGAGCGGCCAAATGCGGCTCCTTGATGGGCAGGCGAAGGCCATGCGAGGGCTGAACAACGACCTCCATAGCTTCCAGGCGCGTGCACTTGAGAACATGCAGGGAGACGACCAGAAGATCCCGTAGGAGGAGCTGGAGATCCATCATGCACTCGACCATCTCATGCACAACATCCAATCCATACTAGAGGCTCAGGTACGTACGGTCCTCTCCATCTTCTTTCTTCCTCCCAAGTCCCTCCTGTCCAAGGTGTTGCTGCTCAGATTAGTGTTCCTCGAACAAAGTTATTGATCTCAGTAGAAAGAGGACAAAAACTATTGTGTACATGGATGTTCTACAGTTGTGACATATTTTCTTGTTTGGTTGCATATGAACAGTGCAAAGTAACTAAGAAGAACATTAAATCCTAATTATCTACATTATTTAGGTAATAAATCACTCAGCTCAATTTAATAAATCATATACTTGTTCCTATTTATATCAATTATTACTTGCTTTACGAAAATATATATAACTTTTATTTCCTAGCCATCGAGGCCGACACAACGCGGTGTGCGGCATCCTCAAGAGCAACTACTCCGTCGCGTGCTCGGGTAAGGGTGACTGCTTCGGCACCGGTGGCAGCCTGGCCTACAACAGCACCATGCCCAGCGCATGCACGCAAGAAGAGCTGCCAGTGCGACATCATCTCCAGCTCCGGCGGCGCCGAGGGCGACGAGGAGCTCAGCGCGCGTCTGCCAGGCCTACGCGATGCCGCTGAATGCTTCCAGGATCCTCATTGCCAACGGCAGGGCGAGTACAGGACTAGCTACCGCATGAAGCCACAGCCCGAGCAGCCCTCGTCACGTCGTTCAGCAGCAGCAGGCCTATGGTCATGTCCTTGCTCTACCACTTGAGGCCTGCCCCCGGTTAATGCAGTGTACAGCTTGTTCTCCACGTCCCCTCCTATGGTTCCTACTCGTTTTTGAGTGAAAAGAAGGCTCGGACGGTGCCAGCAAACGACGTTAACAGTAAAAGTAACAGAGTGCTAGATTGAAGAACGGATGCTCATTTTTAATGGTATTTTACGGTGCGATGAACATTTGATGGTATTTTCCAAATTTTGTGTTCTTTCGGTACTATAAAACCAATTTCCCCTTACATTTTATACACATATACACATACACGTACACAGGCGAGGAGGTGCCTACGTGGCCTCTTCCAGGTTGAGCGTCACATCAATGCCGCACCATGAGTGGCCACCAGAAGGAACGCACAGAAGAACCGATGCGGAGGACAGCCGGGCATGCTCCCGTATTGGCGTCAACGCCAGCTGCGCCATCTAGATTTACCTCGAATTCTTGATCTCTCCACCGTCTTTTTTGTTTTTTAGCTCTTTTTTCAGAAGATTCTCTCAAATATGTCCCTGGCGGAAAGATTTCAAAAAATAGACCCTTATCTTAGCGCCATGGTCGTCGGCGTCAAGGTAACACGGCATGGCGCAAGGGTAACTGGCGCCAAGACCTTACCGCGTGGCGCTGACGTGGCAGGGTCTTGGCGTCGTGATCTTTGGCGCCAAGACTTGGTGCCACTCTAATTGGCGCCAAGCCTGGCGCCACAGATCACGAGTACCCAAATTTACCGTAAGATAGACATGTTAGAATTTGTTAAGTCTTGATATTTATTAAGGTTTAGACATATACAAATTGGCTAAGTCTTTAAATTTACCATGAGATTAAGTCTTTAAATTTTGCTAAGTCTGGAATTTATAAATTTTGGCTAAGTCTTTAAATAACCAATTCATGGTAAAATTTGCTTATATCCATCACATGGTAAATTTAAAGACATTTAAAATTTTACCATGACTTGGATATTGCAAAATGGCTTCATGTTGTGGATTTAGATATTTAAAATTTTAGCCATATTTCCATCCAATCCCATAGTAAATTTAAAGATTTAGTCAAATAAATCTGGATTTTTGCTACGGCTTGAATATGTTAGAATACCAACTACCATGTGGTAGATATATGGAAAAATGTCTTTTTTACCATGACTTGAACATTTACAAATTTAAAATTTTAACATGACTTGGATATTGAGAAATGTGACTAACTCTAGAGTTTTACAGTAACTTTCTATTTGATCACTTAGAACAACCTAAAAATACTTAGGATAAAAAATAATATATATGGTAACAGGTCTGTGGCGCTAATGACGATGGCGCCAAGCTTGGAGCCAATGATGACGGCGCCAAGGTGCTGCCACGTTAGCGCCAGCTCGGCGGCGTCGGCCAAGTGGCATGGGGCTTGGCGTCAACATTAACGGCGCCAAGCTGTGTTATCTTGGTGCCAGCTTTGATGGCGCCAAGCCCTGGGTCCATTTTCTGAAATCTTTCCGTCAGGAGCATATTTGAGAAAATCTTTCGAAAAAAGGGCTAAAAACAAAAAAAGACGGATCTCTCCACACACACATGTTGTTGGTGTTAGGCGTCCACTAGGATCACATCCCCGGCGGCAAAAAGCAAGGCAACATGCAAGTCTGGCCGCGCATGGTGGGCTTCTGATTTGTTTGGTGTTTGCCTCTTCACCATACGTATATGCAAATAGATGGATGAGATCCGGAGCAATCACCACCTCGGCGTTGCTAAAATCGCCCGACTAGGAACAGGCCTGACGTGTGCGCATGCACATCCGTGCTGCGTGCATGTGTTACATGCAAGCAAGCATGTGTGGGTTCAGCAAAGAAGAGTACATCCCTATGACTTTCATCTATCCGGCCAAGACGGTCGAACCTTACGTGTTCACGCTGTGGCTCAGTCATCCATTAGCCGGTGTCTATCTACGTACACGCATCTAGGCCGGCATGACAAAGGCGTCATATACATCCATCCACCCTCAGCCTCTAATTCAATGCTGCCACAAGCTGTTTGGCAATCAAGGCCATTCCACCATTACAAGAGATTGAGTTCCTGTGTTTCTGATTTCCAATTCTTTTGTTATGGTGAGGTGAGACACAAATTCACATGCAGTGTACCATATTAAACCAAGATTTCAACCATGCACATGCATACAGCCAATCGTGCATGGTAATTAATCGCCCCACATGCATGACTCATACAAGACTCTGTGCAACACACGTGTATCGCTCGATCTCACCCAGAAAACAACCGCCGGTGCCACAGGATTCCGCATAATAAAACACGTGATAGTATGAAAATTAATATTATTTATGATACATTTACGAGTAAATATTACTGTACTTTGCAAGGTGAGAAAAGTAATCTATCACAATTGTGTTTTAATTTGATACAGTTGTAATAGGACACTGTCATATTATTGCAAACATTACTTAAATTATGGATGTCATGGTAATTAACAAATAAATTAAGCTTTAAAAAACTTTATAGAAAAGGTAAACATAAATAAATAAATATGTAGATTTTTCGTGGTTTTGTTTATGTGGACATTTGATGGATTTTTTTTTCTGATGCAACACACATATTGGGTCAGCCCTCTGTTTTATATATGGAAATAGGATAAAGAACTATTTCTGAAGGCTGAGTCCGATTCCAAAATGTATTGGGCCAGCCCTCTGTTTTATATATGGAAATTAGATAAAGAACTATTTCTAAAGGCTGAATCCAACACAAAATCGAACATAACGTTCTTGTTTAGCGCAATACAGACTCTGTTTTCAAAACGTATTGGGTCAGCCCTCTGTTTTATATATGGAAATTGGATAAGGAAATATTTCTGAAGGCTGAATCCAACACGTGAAAAAGAAAGTCCTAAGACGGTGAATGATTATTTTTTTTGCCATCTTACCGATTCGCTTCCTAGGTGCCACACTCTTACACTCACCAATTGATCGCGGTTGCTTAACACTGCACCAATGGCGCCGTGCCACATTCACCAGTAAGTTTTGTTCGTGATTGAAAATTCTTTATTGTACTAAGATCATCAATTGTCATATACAATAGCTTAATAAAGCCATACATATATTGAAAACATTACATTATTGTCCCATGCTTCGTTACGTCTATATCACGTTGTTTTATATCTATTCATTTAGGCATAATCTTATTACATCATTAATAAAGTCATAATCCCTCATATTGTTTGTATAAGCGTTGGGTAGCCAAGTATGGAAAGCGTAATTGCTAAAAACATATAAGTAGTATAAGCTCACTCTAAGATGAGTGTTCTCTTCTCCGACCTCCCTACAGCCTTCGGTAACACAACTGAGACTACGACGGGTTCTTCACCCATACGAGGATGGCTCGACAAAAGTATAAAAATAGGATAAGATAGGCACGACACGAGCCGATTAAAAAGGTGTCAAGTCAAAGTGCAGAGATATATGCAGCCGAGGCATCCTAACGAACAAACAATTTCAACCTCATGACCCGATCAAATCGATCAAACACTTGACATCTACCTTTATTGTATATCACAATAAAATCAACACTTTCATTGCATGTGAAATACTTTTTAGAAACACGTGCGTGTCGCACGTATATATTTGCTAGTAAAAACAAAAACACGACAATAGCTCCTTGATGGAATCTTTTTGTACACAACTGAAGTCATAGGCTCAAGTTCCTATTTTTACATAAGAATTTTCTATTTTGTCTTTGTTATATATATTTCCCTTCTTTATTATAGGATTGCTCCTCCCCTTGCTCTCAGAAAAATAAATGAAGAAAAACCTTAGCAGAAAAAAGAGACAAAGAAAAAGGACAGAAAAAATTGAAACATGAAAAAGAAATAGACACGGAACGGAAAAAAAGAATAGAAAAAATCAGGAAAAATATAAAAATATGACAGAAAAACGGAATGGAAAAAGAAAACATGTGGAAAAAACAAAATAGATCGGGAAAAAGAAAAATAATAACCAAAACAAAAAAAAGAACGGAACAAGAAAGAAGAAAATGGAGCACGCACAAAAAAACTCTCCACGGTTCACACGGAGTCACGAACATGGATGCCGATGGACGAAAATTAGAGGTGTTTACCCCCTTTTTTCCAGCCCTCCTCTAACTAACTATGTAAATGTGAAATTTTATATTTTTTGTCTACATCCTCCTGTTTTTTATATGTGCTATGTGCTATATATGTTGGACTTCTTGAAGTAACTTGGATAGCGAGGAATCCTAATACAAACAGATTCCTCTCCAATCCTATGAGTAACCTAAATAGGAATTCTAATCTAAATGAAAAAAAGATATAAAATTATAAATTTGTATTTCTTAGTTTGTCTTTTTTCTATTCCTTTTCATTTGTGTTTCCTCTTTTGCATTTCCGTCTTGGACTACTGCATCCGGTGCTTTTTTTTCTTGTCTCCGTGTCTCTCCGTTCCGTTTGGTTTTGTGTTTTTCTTTCCGCTCTCATGTCTATTTTTTTACCTTTTTCGCTTCGTCCGTTTTTATCAGGCTAGCGTCCGGATGTCTGACGTGCATGCTGCTACGCCTACTGCACGTATGAGTTTCCTTTCGTCCCAACACACACCAAACTGCGGGGCGCCGGCTCGATCGAAACCACTTCCTCCAGCTTGCGCGCTGACCATGGCCTGCAGTCACCAGGTATGCATGCATGTGTAATATGTCAGCCTACTGCTTTTGTCGTACAAGTAGAGTACGATCAGAAAATAAAAACATATACATAACTCCACGCAATAGTGCTTTAATTTCTCTGTTGGCGCAATGCCACTTGTATTGTACACTTGCAACATATGTCTCATACACGGGCGCCTGCTCATGAAACACTTGCAACATGAAAAGCACTTTTAACTAAAGCAGATGGAGTATTTGGAACATACGCTTGCAACATATGTATATAGCCACTGCAACATATGCAACATCCAGATAAAAGCACTTGCAACATACGAGTGAAATAGAAAACATTTTGAATAGATATTTGCAACATAGGTATATAGCCATTGCAACATATGCGATATTCATATCTACTTTTGCAACATCCATATTGTGCACAAAGGGACTGCCTTCGCTTGCGAGGACCACCTGTGCCTGCTTATGAAACACTTGCAACATGAAAGCACTTCCTGCAACATATGTCTGAAGCACATGAAACATTTGGAATATATGCTTCCAATTTGTGTATAGCCACTGCAACATATGCAACATTTAGATCATACACTTGCAATATACGTCTGAAGTTGATGAAACATTTTGAATAGACACAAGAAACGTGTATAGCTATTGCAACATATACAACATTCAGATCTACTTTTACAACATCCATATAAAACACTTTCAAAATACTTCTGGAACATCTGAAACACTTGACACATATGTTTACAACATACGCTTTCAATGCAATATGGGCGGGCGGCGCGGTAAACTAGCGCGGTGAAGGTGGCCCTGCGAGATAGCCATAGCAAGCGGGGCGCGTGATGGCGGGGCAAATCTGCGTAGGCAGGAGCGAGCAACGGCACGGGCGGGCGGGGTGCGGAGAATGAGCGGTCCGCACGGAAGCAAGCGGCACGGGCAGGGCGCGCGGAGCGAGCGTAGACATCTGCTTTGTAGCATTACCGTTAAAGAAAGTGCATGATGAAACTTTGGCATGGTTTTAACTATGGTTAATCAAGAAATATTATGAAGATTCAAGTTGTAATATGTTTAGAAGTAAATATTTATGTGCTTTATAACGGGAGACAAAAAAACTATCAACGTCGTATTTTAATTCGAGTAATTTAATTCAATATGTAACTCGACAAAGTAAAAAATTTACAAATCAAACACAGCCTCCACTTCCAAATCGAGAAGGAATCAGTCACCGACAAAGTAAAAAATTTACAAATCAACACAGCCTCCACTTCCAAATCGAGAAGGAATCAGTCACCGTCATCGTTAAGTATTCTCCTGCGCTCTCCACCTTGATCAAAATAATGATTAATTAACCTGGCCAATTAATAAACTTCCATATAAAATTTGACATGCTTATCCATGGCTATGGATATGGAAAGAAATAGTTATTTTAGCTCAATCGGACTTGGATCTCATGACGAAAATTTTTTAGTGGCAAGGTTGGACGAAAGTTTTGCTTCTTTTTTTATTTTTGGTTTAAAATTCCTATTCAAAGCCGTTCGTTACAGATCAAATATTGGTCGTCATATATGTATAATTAGTTTAATGATGAGTCCCTGCTCGTCATAGTTTTAAAAGAGATCGTCACAGAATTGGAGGGTTGTAGGATCGTCACCGCTTATCTATGACGAAACGGAAATTTTCGTTATAGAAAACGATCTTCGATGACGGTTTTTGTGACGGTGCCTGATTTCGTCATAGAATTAGAGGATTGCAGGATCGTCACCGCTTATCTATGACAAAACGGAAATTTTTGTCATAGAAAACGATCTTTTGTGACGGTTTCGAATCCGTTATTAGCAAATTCGTCATAGAAGTGGAGATTTCTACTAGTGTCGAAATCAGTCTAGACGAGCCAGATTGTCGATGATGGTGATTTTATGAGTAGTGTATGTAACACCATTGGGTGTTAAGCATGCATTAACATCCCAAAGCATGAGCATTAGCATCACATACATGTTCATCATCACATGCAATATAAGTTCATTTGAATGGAAATGTGAAAAACATTTGTTTGAACCATAATTGTTGCATTTGCTTGCTAGAGTTGTAGAATTTGTTTAGCTATAATTTTAGATAATCTAGAATTAATTAACATGATTTTTGGAGCAACTTTTGTATTCAAAATCTCCCCAAATTTTGCTTTTAAAAATATTTTAGAAAAGTGAGTTTTTAATTAAAATTTTGGCTTTAAATCATTAATTCAAAATCTATTCAGAATTTAGAAAAGTGCCCTAAATGAAAGCTGTAGAGAATTAAATTTTGAACAACTTTTATTTTGGAGACAACTTGTGAAAATGTCCTTTTCATCTTCAAAATTTGAATTTGAATCAATTTAGCAAATCTGGAAATTTATTTATAAAAGAAAAAGGAATTTTCAGCCTTAATGGGCCGCCGCCTCTGCTTCGGCCCGCTCGCGCAAGCCGGCCCGGCCCGCGTCCGCGTCCGCCTCCTCCCGCCCCCGCGCGCACACGCCGTGGCGACCGCGGCAGAAGCCGGCCGCCCCGTGGCCGTACGTCGCCGACGTCGCGCGCCACGCGCCCTCTGGTGGCCCCCGCGTCCCTCCGCGTGCTCGCCCGCCTCTGCTGCTGCCTCCATTCTCCTCTCTTCGCCCCACAGCAACGCGGCAGAGCGACCGAGCGGCCACCGCGCCATTGCCGGCTCCCGAGCTCTCCCACTGCCTTAGCCGCCACCCTGGCTCACCACCACAGCCTCCGTCTTCCTCCTCGCTTCGCCTTCTCGTTGCGCATCCCGTGCTCGCCACGGCCCGCAAGGATACAACCCCTAGCCACGGTAATAGCTCGTCGGAGTTCCGGCCGAGCTCACCGGAGTGAGCTGCTCCGTGGACTTCACCCCTCCATCCTCCTTCTCGAGCGCACGAGCACCGCATTCGTGCGGTGAAGCTCGCAGACCACACCGCGCGCCCATCTCGATCGGTGTTGGCCGGCCGACGGCGGGTCGAGCCACCGCGCCGCCATGCACGCCGGCGAGCTCAATGCCGAGCTCGTCTAGCCACATGCTAGGCACCCTCGGCTTCGCCTTGTCGCGGGGAATCGAGTGGTGGTGACCTCCGTCACCGGGGAGCTCACCGCCGGCGAGAACGCCGCCGTGTTCTCCCGGTGTGTGTGATAGGCGGGCCCGAGGACCCCACTGTCAGCCTCTCTGATGCAAGCGGGGGAAAATGTGTGGGGTGTGCGTAGCGTTTTGTGTTCGGGTTTTTCAGAAAAAGATAAAGAAAATGATTTTTCAGAAATTATGAAAAAGCTTTCAAAAATCATATCTCAAGATTTATATCTCCAAAAATTGTGAAACAAATTTTGTAGTGTTTCTCATGAGTAGATATATAGTTTAAAAATGTTGCATGTTAGTTTTGTGATACTTTTCTGTGTAGATTTATTTAATTATTATAAATGCCGGTATCTTAGAAAGTATATAGTAAATAGAATAGTGATTAGAAAAAATGTGTTCCTGTTTCATTTGTCTTCTTTAGTGATGTACTTTCTAGGAAAAATGTATTTGAGGCATGTTCTGTGAAAAATTATTGAAGTGTAGTTCAAATGTCTTTAATTGATGATTTTTGTTAATTTTAGTAGAGAGCAAAAATTGTATAACACATGCATGTGATAATTTTTGTATTGTGCTTGTTTACTGTGGGTAACATAGAAAAAATATGAAATCTGTTGTTTGATACTTTTTCTAGTACAAAGTATTTTCATGCTTATTAATATGCTATAGCTTGTTTATTTTGTACAGATAGTTTTACTTATTCAAATTGCATGAAATTTTTGTAGTATAATTTTTAGAGTAGGAGTGTGCTACTGTAATTTTTGTAGATTTTTACCTACAACAGAAATAGGTGTTATTGTGTAACCCTATTTTAAATAGAAAATAAAAGTTTATTCTTTATGAGTAATTAAAAGTAATAAAAAGTGTTTGGTGTATCTTTGAAGCACCAAACTATCTTGCTGGTGTTACTTGATGGGTTAAGGTATTAGGGTTTGGTAAATAGTGACAACACTTGTGTGAGCATTATATACTAACTAGTATAAGAGTAGATGACATGTTTTATGGTACATGTTCTTGGATGATGTGGACTACCTTGTAGAAGATGTTGTCTGTAATCCATACTATTAGTTCAATGTGCTCATCTGCATATCATGTCATCATAGCATTCCACCGCATCTGATGCACCATCTACATGGTTACTTATGCAATTGCATCATACAGGATCGCAGGAGAAGTCGCAGGTAGCAGTGCCGGAAGAGCAGACTTGGACCGATCAGCAAGATCCCGAGGCATAAGAGGTGCCTGAGGAAGAGGAACAAGGAGAGGAGTTGCCCGAGTGCGTAGATCACCAGCCTAGTTCGTTTGAAAGAGGCAAGCCCCGGAGCATTCTAAGTCGTCTACTTTATAAAAAGCAATTCTTTACATATGAGTTTTATATATTGTTGCATTAAGTTATAGGAGTTGAATGAAACCGTTGTTGCATTTATTATTATCCTTGTCCACCTGGTTACCTTTTTACCCTGTTAGGTCAGGATCAAATAATTGCTTAGCCATGCTTAGACCGGTAGAAGTCGGGTGATTTCCTGTCACCTGTGAGTTATAGGTGGATACCTGGTTATGGTTAGCTATAATTGTTATCTTGGAAAGTAACTAAGTGTTGATGAATAAAGAGAGATCGGGCGGAGTCTTATAGGGTTTTGGACTATAGTGATTTCGTCTGTGTCGATTGAGGACTGATCGTTGCTCGTCCCTCTTATCATGTTGAATGCATGCCTCACATTTAGCTGGCCGAATAAAGTACCCTTCGACCGCGAAGCTAGTGATACTATTTCAAGCCGGGATAAACTTGGATTGGCAGACTGGTGCTGAAGGGGTATAACGGGGACGCGAAGAGTGAGCCCAAGGTGCGTCCTGGCAGTCGGCCGGTCCCTGGGTAGTGCGGTCCATGACTGTTATCCCGCGGCTACTTAGAAAGTGTTATTGGTGATCTAAGCGACCCTGACGGGGGAGGCATGGTTTGTGTGAGGAATAAATCACCAGCTGGTTAGGAATCGATTCGAATCGCCATCGCTCCTGGATAGTGAGCACTTGACTCGAGCTACAGCATCGTAGTAACAATGATGGAACGCGGATGATTATGTGAATAATGTTGGAAATGCTAAACCTGATATGGTAACTTTGATGTTAATGGTTAATCAAGTAATTACTTTAGCATAGGTGCTTACCTAGATTGAATAGGTTATAATAAAGATGATGCAAAAAGGACTTAAATTAGTTTATTCATGATAACCTATGCTTTTCGTAAATGAGTCAAGCCAGTCCACTTTATAAAGGCCTTGCATACTCCTTGGTGTCTTTTATTTCTGGTTTATGACGGGTAAGTCTAGCTGAGTATCTTCTCGTACTCAGGGCGTTGTTCCCATTGTTGTTACAGATGGTCAGATGTACTATGGTTATTGCGTCAACTGTCTGTATCCGGCGATGGGCGACAACTAGGACCAAGGGCAATGGTCACTCCGTTCGTCTTATCTTATGCTTTTGTGGGCTACGACTACCTGTTGGCACTGTATTTGAACTAAGTGTGTGTGGTTTAAAACTACTTGCTTCCGCTATGTTAATTTGAACTCGTGTTGTAATAAATTTTTATTCTGAACTCCGATGTATTCAACTCTCGTTGCGAACTTTATGTAGCATGTGACTGTGACTGCTAAATCAGTACGATCTTGGTTGAATGTTGGTTGGTTTGAAATCCTTCGTGATTTCACGGAATCTCGGGTTGTACGGGCTTAAGTTTGGTAAATTATCTGCCTCGGTGGAAGATTTTCTTACTTAATCTCGTATAATCATGTTGATCCATTACAGTGTAAACCTCTACAGAGTGTATAGTTGATCGATCTATACATATGCTGTTTTTTCGGCTATGGACCTTTCCTATGTTACCGCTTCAGTTGATTAGTGAGAGGTGTCCTTTCTTCTTCTCTCCTTGGGTTTGGTGTTGGTTTTTAGCTTTGGCCGTTAAGGCAAGGCATGAGAGGGAGTTGTTCTTGTCGCCTAGAGAGTGAGAGTGTAGTGAGATGTGTGTGACGGAAAGGGTGAATGTGTGGATGAGATGGGTTAAAACTTGATGAACTATTATAAAATTATTGATGAAACTTGCATAGGAAAACTACAGTCAGTTCTACCCTTGCATTCCACTTAATACAAAGCAAACGCAAAGTATAGGGTGGGAGCTAGTGGCTAGTACAAATCGTACTGAAAATTATTTGGCAGGTTTCGGATGTCACCTTCGACAACAACAACAGAGATTAGAAGGATTAGAGGGTCTCGTTCCTACGCTCAAGTATTGTTAAGGAGATGGAGTCTACGCTCGCTGACGCGCTACGCCGACTCTGATGATTGCCCGGGAAGGAGGAGCCTTCTCCTGCAGAAGCACTTCGTCGACTCTGTTGAAGATCCGTGTGCATTTCCGCTAGAATAATGATGTACTTAGGTGTGTTACCAAGTGTTGTAATACCTTGTAAACTTGTAATTCTACGATGTATGACTATGATATCAGCTGTTATTTGATGATGTGATGGATTGCTCTCGTGGACTATCACATTATAATTCATATCTGTGGATTTTCCCTTTGTGGAAAATTGGGATCGTTACACTCGGGGAGGAGAGAGGCGGCGATGGCATGATGAGACGAGCACAGGGCAGGTTTTATAGGGGCGGTGAGGGGAGGAGAGGGTCGAGTCGCGAGCTTGGTGGCAGGCTGGCCATGGCGGCAGCTATCTTGACAGGGGCGTGGGAGAGCGACACTACAAGAAAAACCCCTTCTAGGTACATTTTTGTAGTAACACACACTAAAAGCATATCTACGTAGTCATGTAAAGATGTTTTTTTGACACGATTTTATGAATGTCTCAACATAACACGATTTTAGACACGTTTTTAGTGTTAAAAGGCATGTAAAGACACCTTTTATGATGATATTGTAAGCATCTCAAAAGTGACACGGTGCTAGACACACTTTTAATCGTCAATCGCTTCTAGACACGTTACAAAACGCTCCACTGCTACTTAAAGATGTTTTTTTTGATACAATACTAAAGTCGTCTCAAAATAACACGAAGTTAGACACGCTTTAAACTGTCAGTATAATTTATACACATTGGAAAAGCGTATCAATAATCATATATAGTCATGTAAACATGCTTCTTTATATGATACTGTAAACATCTCAGAGCAAAACAAAATTAGACGTGCCTTCAGTCAGTAATATGTAGAAGGATCATAAAAAATATTAAAACACCCGTTACATATTTAAGTACTCTCTCGTTAACTTTTTTTTACAATTTAGTAGTTACTAACAAGCAATCAATGTAGCCACAACACACCGAGTGATGTTAATGTCAAGAGTTGATGAAATATTTTTATTGTTAGTAAGCAAATATGAGCCAATGCTAAAAATTTATACTTATGACTTATATTACCACAAAATTTATTTTTTATAATTTTAAAATAATTTTCTTAACATTCTATCTCAAGTGTCTTTAATATTTAGAACACAAAAAATACTTTTGAATATATATAACATAAATAATATTATGAAAAAACATATACGCTTCCAGGAGAGCTCCTCGCGCAGACGGGAGGAGCGGCAACGCTCCGCGCGGACAGGAGGAACGACAACTTCGGCCCTGCGAGCGGACGGGAGGAGCGGCGACCTCGGCCCTATGGGCTTGCTTGGTTGCCGGCCAGCGCCTGCCATCGCCACGGAGGCGGCGCCACAAGTCTGGCGAAGAAGTTGTGGCAGCCACGCCTCTATTGTAGCGACGCCGCAGTTGTGGCGAGGAAATCCAGCACCTAAGGTTCGGCAGGAAATTGCACTCGCATGTGCCGTGGCTGCCACAGCTTTGTGGTAAACCAAACAGCCTCTTCGGTTTCCGTGGCCGCCAATAACTGTGGCGTGGCGTGTTCTGGCGTCAGCTGCTTTTGGCTCTGTGGCTCGCCGAAGCTTCGGCAGGCGAAGTGTGGCCGTGAGCCAAACACTCTGTGCGGACGGGAGGAGTGGCGGTGCTGTGCGCGGTCTGGAGGAGCAGCCGTCTCGCGTGCAGCGCCAGCACGGGACAGCGCCACAGGACAGGAGCAGTGGTGGCGCGGGAAGGAAAAGGCGCTGCTGCATCGCAGGACTCAAGCAGTGTAGCGACGGCGCGGGGAGACGACGGGACGGAGGCGCTGCTAAATATATGCTGTGTTTAGTTCCAAATTTTGTAGCGCCAAAATTTACTGTAGCATTTTGTTTGTATTTGGTAATAATTGTCCAATCATTGACTAATTAGACTCAAAACATTCGTCTCGTAAAGTACAACCAAACTGTACAATTAGTTTTTGATTTTATCCACATTTAGTACTCCATACATATATCGCAAGTTTGATGTGACGGAGAATCTTTTTTTGCATAGTACACTTTTCAAGCACAGCCATAGTCACAGTCTTGCAAAATCTTTATTTTGACTCAGATTGTATTCTTTTTTTACTTGTACAGGGAATCCTGGAATGTCCCTTAATAGAATAGCAGATACTTATGCTAAGGCTGTCTTTGTTTATAAAAAAATGGGCAGCTAGAACAGCTGCAGTGGAAGTTAATGATGACTAAAGATTGTTTTCAGTTTGATGTCGTATTCTTGTTGCTATAGCAGATACTTGGCAGCAGCAAAAATCCCCCGCCATAATTCCAGGCATAAAATTTTGCTACTGCATGGCACGGCTTCTTCGAACGAAGTCACACTTGCTGTCCCGGCTTTACTTTGGACCTGATATTTTAAGTGTTTTAAAAAATATGTATGAGAAAGTGAAAAATCTGTCATAATTCATATTCATATATAGTTCAAACAGTCATAATTCATATATGTATTGACAAATGAATTATCAATTTCTAACATAATGTATTGCGTATTTATTGTTGAACATTACCTATTCTACGCTGATGCAATAACTTCTCTGTTGGAAACAAAGAACGATCGAGATAAAAAAAAAGAGTTTTAAAATGTATTATTCACCCGTAGCAATGCACGGACATATTTACTATCCAACCTTAAATCAAATACTCCATTCATTCTAAACTATAAGACATTTTGATTTTATAGAGGCACTCTTTTTACTATATATCTAGACACAATATATATCTTAGTGCATAGCAAAAAACATATAGTCAGAACATCTTATAATTTGTAATGGAGAAAATAAACTATAAGACCTACAATAACTACTAGTGCAGTAAAATAATTCCTGTATAGAAAAAACACATAAAGAGAATCTAAAATGCATGGAGTCCATTGTTTCATAGTTGAATACACCCAAATTTTGGGGTGAAGGACAAATCAAATTCAAAACCAAGATATAATCATATAAACGGTGTCTACCAGAAAGAGACATATTGAAGGCCAATATTGATAGTGCATATGAGGCCAAATGGTCACCACATCTATCTCGTAGGCACAAGAGGAAGTTGTTAAGCCGGCAGTTTCACTTGTTTGGTTGGAATGGATCTTTGAAAAAAAATGCAAGTAGGCGTCGTACGGGAGTAGGTAGCTGCCCAGGTCGTCGTTTGTCTTGCTGGTCAAGGAACAGGTGACCACGATCCCAAGCTTTGGGTCGTGGCCTTCGTTGGCTTGGTTGCCTTAGAGTGAGGGCCGTAGCCGTGAGCCCCTTCCCGTAGGGGGTGGGGCCGTACGCACATCCCATTGGGCCGTATTTGGACGGTGGTCCACCGTGCCTGTCGTCACTGCTTGGCGGTCCTGTCCACTCGGTCCTGGCGGATGGTGCAGGCATGCCCGTCCCTGTTAGAGCGGGTGTACTTGGTGGAGCTCGACCCCCTCCCCGTTCCTCCTTGGGGTCGGGACGAAGGAGAGGTCGTGGACGACTTCCTGGCTTAGTGATTGGCCCAAGTCCGTGCAACTTTAATGGGCCATGGTTGCTGAGCTTGTGCTAGTTTGGCTGTCGCGGGCCGCTCGAGCGGCTGACTAATCAGTGTGTTGAGATACCCTGGGTATCATAATCCCGACAAGCTGGTTCAGTATTTCAGCTTTCCTCCTTTCTTTGAGTCAAAAGCATTCACTTTCCTACCCCAACGCAGCGGTAGCTTCAGGGTTTTGTCAGAGCAAGCAGTCCATGCTCCTGCAGGCTAACCCTGCGAAGACACAAGTTGAGTCTATTAGGACATTTGGGGGGGTTTGAATACTAGGGGACTAAAGTTTAGTTTCGTCACATTGGATGTTTAGATACTCGCCCTGTTTGCTTGAATTATCAGCCAGAATCAGCCAGCTATTCAGCAGTATTTTTCTCTTACAATAAATCAGCATCAGCATCAACCGCTTTTATAGCCAGACGAACAGGGCCACTAATTAGGAGTATTAAATATAGACTAATTAAAAAACAAATTACACAAATGGAGGCTAACTTGAGACAAATTTTTAAGCCTAATTAGTTTATGATCTAACAAAGTGGTGCTACAGTAAACATGTGCTAATTATAAATTAATTAGACTTAATAGATTAATCTTACAAATTAGTCTACTCTAGTACAATTAGTTAGTTTTTTTTGAAACAAACAATTAGTTAGTTTTATAATTAGCTCATATTTAGCCAGTCAAATTAACTTCCGAACGTGACACAGACTCGCGTGTTTGTAACTCGGAGCGAGCTACAATAGGGCCCTGTTTAGTTCCACTTCATTTTGCTAAATTTTTCAAGATTTCCCGTCACATCGAATCTTTAGACGCATGCATGAAACATTAAATATAGATAAAAAAATAAAACTAATTACACAGTTTAAACAAAATAGACGAGATGAATCTTTTAAGTCAAATTAGACCATAATTGAACACTATTTTCCAAATAAGAACAAAAAATACTACAATACCATTTTACCAAAATTTTCGTAACTAAACCGGCGCTAGGAAAGTAATCCTACGAGGAAGAAGAGCTCGCGTGTTTGGCGCTGGATCCGGTTCGAAACTTGGGGCCCTGCCCGGCGTGCAGGTGCAGCAAAAAAAAAGGCGCCGCTGACACGAGTGGCAGGCGCTAGCCTTTGCGAAACAAAAGGCGTCCGTCTCTCTCACTCCGTAGGCAACACCTCACCGAGCGCGGAAACGCGACGAGATCGCGCAGACCGCGCTAGTACCACACTACGGCCCTGTTCTGCTGGTCATGTTTCGGCTTATTTCGGCTTATTTCAGCTTATTCTCTCTCACAGAATACTATTTAATCAGCCGAAACCAGCCGGCTTTTCCACCAGCCGAACCAGCCCTACCACTGACACGTCGGCAGGCCACGGAAAGAGGCGGAGCTATTTGAATTTCGAACGCCGCCGGCCGCTCCGCATTCCCCAGGTCTTTCCTCCGCCTGCCCAGCCAGCCCTCCCCCTCCGCCTCCGGCCTCCACGGTTTCGTAGGCAGCGATGAAGAAGGCGTCAGCGGCGTCGCGCTACGCGGCCTACGACTCCCCGTCCCCGTCCCCGTCCCCATCGCCGCGGCGCGCGGCGCCTTCCGCGGCCGCCGCGACCCAGGGAGGAGCGCACGGCAGCAGCCGCGCGTTGGTGGTCGCGGGGAGATCCGGCCGCGATCTACTGGGGGCCAAGCCGCAGCCGCAAGCCCACGGCAACCTGGGCTCCGTGCTACGGCGGCTCATCTCCATGGACAAGAAGCCGCCTTCCTCCAAGAACCAGCTCCCGGTTCCTCCTGCCGCCGCCGCCGCCGCAGCAGCAGCAGCGAAGAACAACGGCGGCGGGAAGCTGCCGGGGCTGTCGCGGAAGCTGTTCCAGAAAGCCTCGTCCACCGAGGCGGCGGCGCCCAGGAAGACGAAGGCCCTGACGGACGTCAAGAACGGCGGCAACAATGCCAACACGCGGACGCTCGGCATGGTGCTGCGCAGCGAGCGGGAGCTCCTGGCGCAGACCAAGGCGCAGGAGGACGAGATCGCCGCGCTCCGCCTGCAGCTCGAGAACAAGGACAGGGAGGTGGAGCGGCTCAAGGACCTGTGCCTGCGGCAGCGGGAGGAGATCAGGACGCTCAAAGACGCGGTCCTGTTCCCGGACGCGGAGCCGGAGCCGGAGCCCGACCGCCGCCTCCGGGACGAGATCTCCACGCTCACCGACCAGATCCAATGCCTTGCGCAGGAGCTCGCCCAGGTGCGTTCCCTGTCACGGTCTCGCGTGTGTTCTTTGATTTTGCGCCTCGGCGGTCGATCTCTAATGCTCCGCCGCTTGATGTTTCACTTTGTGCAGGTTAAGGCCGAGAAGCACTCGGTAAGGTCGTGCTTTGACGAGGATGGATACTGCTCTTCCCCTAGAACACCGGGGTTTAACGAGGAGACTGCTTTCTCTCTGGTGTGTTCGATTACTCCACCATCTTACAGTGACATGATTGGCATGTTGATATGCTGTTTGCGAAATGATACCTTGAGTTAAATCCCATGTGACCTGGTTATCCATCTGCAAATAGCAATATGCCTTCTGTTTGCGAAATTATACCTTGAGTTAAATCCCATATGACCTGGTTACCCATTAGCAAATAGCAATATGCCTGCTGTTTTGAAGATAATTGCTAATTAATCCGTAGGTTGAGCATATAGTAAGTTGGGGAATCAGTTGGCTGCTTCATTTATAGTTTTTTCAGTATGCAATTTGCATTTCCTGACAAGAGCAGCTATTTGGATTGTTGCTATACATGAAAGATTCTTTTACTTCTATAAAATTGCTTATATACCTGTTTTTTGTTAATTTTTTTATGTATTTTCTTATAACTAATTTATTTTATGTATTACAAGGTACTGCAGAAGCAAACTGGAAAATGGTTACTTCAGAAATTAGCTAGTACTGACAGCTGAATAATAAGAAACTATTATCGGCCTAATCCAATGATGACACAATACATGGACTCCATTTGTCTAGCCTTTTCTAGCTTCTGTTTTTACCTGCACCGCATGAAATACTTTAGTTTTTTATTCTTAATGTGATACAGCAACATTTGCACAATGCAACTTAGAACATTTCTCAGTAGCTTGTTACCTTGTTAGTTCAAACTCTTCATAGTTGCAATTTTTACTTTTGTAAACATTGCAAAAGCTTTGTAGTCATCGCCGAACTATGTCATGTATCTGAAAAGAGAGGATGTAATTTGGTTGTTTGGTTTCAGCTTCTGGTTCTTTTCCTTTTAGATAGATAAGGAAAACATGGGTTCCTACTCTTCTTTCATTGCTGCAAAACAATATTTTGCACACTCTTCCCTACCCTTTAAAACACACACGGATTGTGTTCTATGTTAACGAGTGCCTAGTTGTCATACCAGCTTTATTTGCTGCAAAACAATATTTTGCACACTCTTCCCTACACTTTATTGATGATCTATTCTTTCTATTTGCTGTCTAAAACAGGAGTGCAGCATTGGGGAAGCTGAGACGCCGAACTATGGCAGCCCAGATGAAATGTTCAGCAAGGATCTTAATCCTTGCCTGACCCCATGCATTGCCAAGAGCAAATCTGATGTATCTGCACAATTCCAGTCTTCCTCCCAGTTCACAAAGGTGAATTCTGTCTCCTGTGATTTGTTGGCCTCAAGCCCGAAGAGACTTGGAATAACGTTTTTGTCATGTACAACTTGCATTTGCCAGGAATCTAGCGGTTCCCATCGCAGCAGCGGCAAGGCAAGAGGGGACTTCTCTTACAGTTCTTTTGGCAGGCCAATGTCAAAGAGCTCCGATCATCACAAACCTACCTCAGGAACCAGCAACAAGCGACGAGTATACAAATCTGATCAAGACAAAATCAATCAGAACCTGTTTTGAGTTCACCATCGTCATGAACTTGCCACCGAAGGCAGCCTCCAGCTCCTGCTCTGTGAAATATTTGTAAGCACGTGGACTTTTATGGTCCACTGATACCGGTTTGAGACAGTGAAATAACAATGCTCAGGATCTGTCAGTGAATGCAATCTTTGGTTTGTGCTTTTTTGTGTTATGTTCTTGCTTGCCCAGCTATTTGGAATGCTAGTTTGGCTCTAATAAGTCATGGTTAGATGAGTTTGTAAATTCTTTTTCATTTCAAAATTGTCCACAAAGATATTTGGATCAGGGCCTATGTCTTAGCGGCATATGGACCAAATGGCAATGTGATATATAGTATATGCATGGTGTGCCATTTGCCGATCGATGCAGGTAGCATGTGTGATTTCTCGAGTGCATCTTGGTTCTGGTTTCGGAAATTATGGAAACTGGTGTAATAAACCTCTTGTCTGTTTTGTTTCGCAAAAAAAAACTCTTGTCTGTTTTGTCACGTTGATATTTTGTCTCTGGAGACTCAATTTTTGAAATATTTTAGACTAGTATTTTTTTTCTTTGGGCGTTTGTCTATGGGGATTCAGCCATTCAGGAGTCAGGACACGTTTGTTTCTTCTTTTGTTCGGCATTGTTTCTCTTTGCCAAGCGAGTCTGCTTGTATGATTCTTTTGTCTGAACTCCTTTCAGACTTGTGCGGCCGAGATTTGGCTTCTCCCACCAGAGCGCCAAAATGGCTTGATGGCCTGGGCAAGCTTAGGGTTCTCCGCGCTAGCAAGGTGAGGTAAAGAGAGGTGATTTTGAGAAACCAAACGTCTTGGATGGAGCTGCTCTTCTTTTTGCCATAAAAGTCTTACAGAACAGACCACGAGAGCGCCAAAATGGCTTGATGGCCTAGGCAAGCTTAGGGTTCTCCGCGCTAGCAAAGTGAGGTAAAGAGAGGTGATTTTGAGAAACCAAACGTCTTGGATGGAGCTGCTCTTCTTTTTGCCATAAACGTCTTACAGGACAGACCTGTATGTATATAGGTCTTGTTTAGTTCGCCAATTTTTTAAAAAAATGGTATTGTAGCACTTTTATTGTTATTTGACAATTAGTATCCAATCATGGTCTAATTAACCTTAAAAGATTCGTCTCATGAATTTCGTTTAAACTGTGTAATTAGTTTTATTTTTTTTATCTATATTTAATGTTTCATGCATGCGTCTAAAGATTGACAGGAAATCTTGAAAAATTTTGGGAACTAAACAGGCCCATAATTATATACTTGCGTAAAAACATGCAACTATGGGTTGCGTGCCAGAAAAAGTAGTTCACGTTTGACCAAGTTTATAGTGAATAGTATTCATATTTATGACTTCAAATCAATTTATTATGAAAATATATTTCATGATTAATCTAATAATATTTATTTGATATCATAAACATTGATACTTTTTTATCTATAATTAGTCAAAGTTAAGATACTAAAATGTGATACTGTGCTAGAATTGCATGTTTTTTTTGGACGGAGGCCTGTAATTTCTGTATCGCGTTCTCTAGCTGGAAGAGGTATGTTGCCGCTACCAAAACGTTAGGGGTCGTCGGATGAAACGATGGGCCGCCTGGATCTGAAACCATCAAGGGGCTGTTTAGTCGGTGAAAATTTTTGGGTAAATTACTGTAGCACTTTTCGTTGTTATTTAGCAAAATTTATCTAATTATGGACTAACTAGGCTCAAAAGATTCTTCTCGACATTTACAGACAAACTGTGCAATTAGTTATTTTTTTATCTACATTTAATGCTCCATGCATATGTCTAGGGCCTGTTTGGTTTCGTGGCCCAATGTAGCCATAGCTAGGAATAGGGCCGGGTTAGACTTGGCCAGGCCTTTTGTAGCCAACATGGCCTGTTTGGTTTGCGGATTCGTGCTGGGCTGCTAGTTCTCGTTTTGTGTTTGGTTTGCTGTATAGGAGCATGGCGAGCCTAGTGTAGCCAGGGTGGGCTATGTTTGGTTTGCTGGGCTGGCTCAAGTCTGTTCACCATTTCCCACCGACGGTGTCGTTATCCCTTCCTCCACTCACTGTCTTATATAATACCGATTCGTTGAAGCCTAGCCTCGTTCGCCTCACTCGCTCACCTCGCCTTCCACTCCTGCGCCCCTTCGTCTTCCCGTTTTCTCGTCGCCGTCGCCACCGAGGAGGAGGATGAGCGACCACCCCGACGCCGCGGCGAGCCTTGCCGAGCAGATGGGGCTCGGCCGCTGCCCTGGCACGTCCTGGTGCGAGTGCCCGGCGCACGCGGAGGAGCCGTCGAGCGGTGGAGATTCGCCGTCCGGGACCCGCTCGAGGAGGTCCGGCGAGGAGGGCTCCGGCGACTCCTCGGAGAAGAGCGACGAGTACTACATCTCCCACTCGGAGGTATTGTATCGACTTTGTCAGATTCGTTTTGGTACCTAGGGTTTCTTGATCGTCCATGTACTCAGTGATTGAATCCGTGATAAAGTGAGATGCTTTGGTTCATTTTGATGTTAGTGCAGTTGAATCCATGATTTTCACTTATTAGAATCGTTGTAGCTTAGTTCGAATTAAATGTTAGGGTTTCACACGGACTCCTTACCCCTTTTTCCTCTGCGGTGCAGAGCGAATCCTTCATCCTAGATGTTGTCTTCGAGACCGATTTGAGTGGCCTGACAGGGATTGGGATGCACCGTTGTAAGCATCATCGTCCTGCCATTGTGAAGAGGGCCTGGGATGGCAAGCACACTGGCCGCAGGTTCTTTGGATGTCCTTTGGAGGTATGTTGGACTTACCATCCTAATTTTGATGAATCGCTACTGTTATTTGTGTGTTGTAATTCTTACTGTCATTTGTGTTTGCCTATTGCAGAATGAGGCTGAGCAGTGTCAGTTCATCGAGTGGATCGATGAAGCATGGCCTAAGCCGCTGCAGGACAGCCTGAAGAAGCTGTGGCGCGAGCTTAGGCTGACAAGGCGCTGCAGCGAGACCAGCAATGAGGTCCTAATCGATGCTCTGCGCTGCAACGACGTCGCCAACGCTGATCGGGTGAAGCTCCTGGATGACCTGAATCGCACCAAAGCTCTCGCTGATCGAGTGATCGCCTCCTACCACAAGAAGGCGGCTGTCGTAGCTGTGGACAAGAGCAAGCTCATGTACCTCGTCTACTGCCTTCTAGGACTCATCGCCTTCCTCGTCAGCCTTCTCATGACTCTCATCCTCAAGAAGTGAAGGAGCTCTGACAATGATGGTGTGGTGCCTGGTCTTTTGGTCAGCCCTTCAAGGCTTCAATTTATGTGGGGTTCTATCTAATGGGTGCTATCTGTTAGTCTTTTGTTAATGTTAGTTCCTGGGCATGCCACTTGGATGGCAAGTTATGGTTATGAACTTGTCTGTGTTAATAGTACTGCGATGGTATGCTGCTATGTACTGAATGTTATCCTTCTATCTGATTAATGTGATCCTGCTTCGTCAGGCTATGTTACATGCTCATGTCACAAAGAAGGTTCAAATAGAAGGTTCACAATTTTTTTCCATAGCTAGACCATTGTTCAAACTTACAAACTTGAGGACATAGGCAAACACTTCTGTTCCTACTTGGTACACAGAAGGTAGCATTGAACAAGAACAACAACGATAAGAACACCTATGACTAGATCCTTAACGTTAAGCTCTAATCCCTGCCGCTATGGCTGTTCAGCATGCAAAATATGCAAGTTCTTCTCCATCTTGTCCATCTTACTCATCTCAGCTTCCTCCAGCTTCTTCTTCTGGTACGCAAACAAAGCCTGCTCCCCAGCTTCTCTTGTGGGATAGCTCTGGTGGAGATTGTACTTGAAACCAGAAATTTGCTCATGACACTTGGCCCAGGATTCATAAACCCCTGGCTTGTGTCCCTCAAACACCACATACACCTTCATTTTGACCACTGCAACAGCACACAGACACCATCAATTACAACACAACCATATGAAAGATCACACATATACACATACGAAATGGAAGAAAGAGCACACAGTTATCAAAATGGACATCCACTAAGACAGAAGCATGTCAAATGTTCAAGAATGCATCATGAAACAGCTGCAAATGGGGGGAACTAGCTACAGATCCATCTGCCAAGAGCTACCCAGAACACACATCAATAAGATGTTGCAATATTACACGTCATGATTGACACAAAAAAGGGTACACTGTTTCCCTTCATGCATTCCTGTTGACTGCTCATTGCTGACCTGCATCACTTCACTGGAAGGCCATCTTGGTCCTGACCTTCTCCAGGTAGGTGTGGATCCACAACTCCTTATCCTCAGATGACATTCCAACAAACACCATTGCCGGTGCCTTGTGCTCCATCAGGTAATTCAGACAGGTCATCAGGTCGGTTCTAGCAAATCCAGGGCAGCCCATGACTGCATCATAGAGCCAGGTGCTGCCTCTGAGTGGTTGCCCTCACTGAGTGTTGCATTGAGCCCCCAGATGGCATTAATGAAACCTGTCATCAGAGCAGCATCATCTTCTGAGATCATCCTCCTCTTCTTCTTGGTTGCATCTGCCTTGCACTTGCCTTTGCCCTTGTCTGCCTTCACATCAGCCTCTGCCTTGCGCTTGCCCTTGTTGTTGACTGTCTTTTCTTCTTCATCTTGCTTCTCCAAATCCACCACTTCCTCCTCAGCTGCAGGGGTGCCGAGGGGCTCATTAGACCCCATTGCATGCCTACCAGTTGCCACCCCAGAGCCAAAAATGGTCTGCATGAACTGGTAGTTGACAATGGGGACATTGAGGTACTCGCCATCCTTTGGATGGTCCTGCAAACAGTGTCAGTAGTTAGTAGTTAGTGGTGCTGAAAACTGAATAACAGAAAGGAGTGCAAAGACTTGGACCAAGATGCTTACCCTGACATGACCATGGTAGTGTTCAGGATCCATGGTAATCATGCACAGATCCTCATCCCAATTGGTACCACTGAGATCCTTGAGCCTGCAAACCTTCACCCACTTGGTGCGCCACTTGCGAAGGTGGTTGTAGACCTGAGTCCTAGTAACTTGCCGACCAATGTAACTCTGCAATTCCTTTGCCACAGCATTGACATGGCAGTCCTTGAAGCCCTTGTCAGTCCTTACTCCCTGAGTCACAAGATCTGAGAACTTGCTCAAGCAGTAGGAGGACATCACTGGAGTCCAGTTCAGCCTTGGCGGACCTCCATTGCCCTGTGGGATTGGCTGCACCCCGTGGACCTCAAGATGATCAAACCCATGGTTCTCTTGGCCCCCAAACACGTCAAACCCATCAAACCCATCCATGGCTGATAATAAAAGACAACAAGTACGTGCAAGAGAACAGAGAAATTGCAGTTGAAAGCATAAAACACATTCATTGAAAAGTACTGGTTGCAAATTAAGTACTGGTTAGGCAAGTCTCAAATTATAATAAATGGCATCATTGCCTTAGGACAGGTCTCATACAACACAAATAACATCAGAGAGTTCAAACAAACTGCTGTTGCTCCTAGCCTCAATGGCCTCCATGCCTACTTGCCCACATCTGGTTGGCCCACGTATCCCTCTTCCCAGCCCAGGTAGCATTATCCATGACAGTGTCATTAGGCTCAGGTGTAGGGTTGGGATCCCAGTCTTCCTCAAGTGGAATGACTTCATCATTACCAAACCTGAGTATCCAGTTGTGGAGGATACAAGATACAACAGGCGATCACAAGCTTCACTTGGGTCCTGTAGGGATGGAAAGGCTTGTTGTAGAGGATCTTGAACCTATTATTCTGTGAACCCCAGGCCCTCTCCACAGTCACCCTCAGGGAAGAATGCCTTAGGTTAAACAACTCTCTAGGATTTTCTGGGCTCCTCACCCCATACTCACTCAGATGGTACCTTGTGCCATGTACGGTGGGAGGAAGCCAGGTCTCACTGCATATCCAGCATCAACCAACAAGAATTTGCCTAGAAATTATGGATGAGGGGCATGGTTAGAGGTGTATGAGCACGCTGGTCCAAATTTGGTCCTAAATAAGGGAGTGACATAAGGAAATACCTTGTGGCACCCTAAGGCCATCATCCCTTTGCAAGGCATCTGCTAGGACTCTAGCATCATGTGCTGACCCTTCCCAACCGGCTAAGACTTAGGTGAACCTTAGGTCAAAGTCCACTGCAGCCATTACATTCTGAGTAGTAGTGTGCTTCCTGCCCATGAAGGCCTGTTTCCTCCTTTCTGGGACTCTAGCAAGAACATGTGTGCCATCCATAGCCCCTACACAGTCCTATTTACAAAATGGTACATAGTCAGGAAGGAACTAGTAGGAAGGAAGGAAATGGGCCAGTGGTAAAAAGAAACCCACCTTGAAGAATGGGTACCATTTGGTGCTATTCTGAATCTTGGCTGGGACAGCATTAGAAGGAGGGCAAATCAACTCATTTCTGAGTTCACCAACTGCATAAATGACTTCCTTGAAGTGCCTACTGATAGTTTCAGTCGACCTAAGGAATTTGTACTTGATGACCCTGAATCTGGTGTTATGCCCAATAACTAACAGGAACATGGCCACCTGTTCTTCTATCTGGCTAAAGATGGTGTCCTTCAAGAGCCCCTAGTGCGAAACAAGTCAGAGAGCTGGAAGAAGGGAGCCCTCCTCATCCTGAGTAGCTCTATGCAGCTGGTGTCATCGTTTTGGTGGATGAACTTCAGGTTTGTAAGCCGTTCTTGGTCCCTATGTGTCATTGGCCCATAACTAATCCCTCTCCTATAAACTGACATCCTTCTGAATCTAAGAAAGAACCAGGCAGTCATGACCACGACCATTGCAGCACCCCTAACGATCAGCCGACGCCTAATCGGTTCCATCATGCTAATCAACAATAAAGTGAGAACATATTAGTAAAGGATGTACCTTCACCTAGCAGACAGCAGTATCAAAGACCAAACCCTAGCTGCCATGACAAAAAAGATGGATCCGAGGCTACACAGCAGGGCAAACAGGACAAATGGCTACCAATTACTAGGATCTAAGCAGCAGTTTGTAAGAAACCTAATCAGTTCTGACGACCGGCACGCGACAGCTTCCGCTGCGCCACCCAGGTCCACAAGAAATTCAATCATCGACCATATCCAGAAGAATAAGCATGAAATCCACACATCCGCCACAGATCCAGAGCTAAATCAAAGAACAAGAAAGAATCGAAGCACAAGGATGCGAGGAAAGAAGGGGATTTGGCCGTGTACCAGGGCAAAGGCCGCTTACCAGACACGCCGACAAGGCTCCCCGCCCGCAGAAACCCGAGGACGAAGGAAGCGGACGGGGACGACGACCGACGGTGAGAGCGAGGGCGAGTGAGAGCGAGAGCGAGTGGGAGTGGCGCGCCGCCGAGAACGAGTGAACAGTGACCGGGAAACCCTAGGGGCGGTGAGACCTGGCTTTTATACGATAGCCCGCCGGAGCTCGGAGTGGCCAAGCGGACCCACACGGGGCGCGCGTGGAGCCGGCCCAAGCCAGGCTCCAAAAAAACGGTCACCCCCTCCGTTTTTCTGGGGCCTGGCCAGCCCACGTACGGAGGCCCACTGGAGCCTGGCTAGCCTGGCTCCCAACAAAATCAAACAAGACCAAATTTTCTTGGCCTGGCTTGGGCTGTCCTTAACCAGCAAACCAAACAAGCCCCTAGAAATTCGATGTGACGGATACTACGTAAACTTTTTTTTTTCTTTTATAGCCAACTAAACAGGCCCCAAATACAGCTCGAGCCTACTGCCAACGTGGACGAGTGTACCCGAGTCCACCTCTGACCTCCGCCGCCGCCACCTCCTCCTCCTCCTCCTCTCTCTCTCTCTCGATGGTCGTCTTCTCCACGACACCTCAACCCCAATCGGAACCCGGACCCAGATCTCCGAAAAATCCCCAATCCCAATCTTCCCTCCGCCGTTGCGATCATACCCCACAATCCGAGCCCAAGTCTGCTCGATGGGAATAGCAGCGGCGATTTAGCGAACCGCGCGTTCGCTAGGGTTAGGGTTTCGAGGGTTTGCGCTAGGGTTTGGGCGCACGATGGGGCGGTCGCGAGGGGTGCCGAATTCCGGCGACGACGACACCGGACACAGGTTCGCGCATGTTCCCCCCTCCACGCTCTGCCATTTCGTTCTGCTACCCCGCACGCTCGGAGCGGTGAGCTGACGGCGCTGGTTGCTGGTTGCAGGTCGAAACGGAGGAGGGTCTCGTCGGGCGGGGATGCGACGGACTCCATTTCAGCCGCCATCGGGGGAGCTGGAGAGGGAGGGGGCAAGAAGGCGCTCTACCACTGCAACTACTGCAACAAGGACATCTCCGGGAAGATACGGATCAAATGCTCCAAGTGCCCTGACTTCGACCTCTGCGTGGAGTGCTTCTCTGTCGGCGCTGAAGTTACCCCACACCGCAGCAACCATCCTTACAGAGTCATGGTTAGTGCACTAGATCGTGTGTTGTCTTTGCTTGACTTGTTTTGAGTAGCCTTCCACTAATTTTCAGTTGTTGTATTATTGTTTTGATCTCCAGTGTCCCAACTCCCAAGTCAGTTGTATTCATAATTGCTTAGTTATGAGGGCACACATAAGCTGCATCTGTCGTGGTTGATTGCTCATCGGAACATTTTGAGCTGGTGAACTGAGACCCGTGACCAATTAAAATCAGAAGTTCAGACTGATCACTAATGTCAAAAACGAAATAAAACAGAGAAAGTATAGCACCCAAGGATTAAATTCTTAATAATGTACACAAACACTTAGCCTTTTGACCATGCTCTGCTAAAGTGGACTAATGGTTATTATTCCTTAACCCAAGTAAACTCAGCCTTTTAACATTGCTTACCGAAAGTTTCTTATTCTTTGATCATTGCTTAGCCAAAGTACATTAATACTTGAATGATATTTTGCAACAGGACAACCTGTCTTTCCCACTTATTTGCCCGGATTGGAATGCAGATGAAGAAATTCTCCTCCTTGAGGTAACATTGTGTTTGTTTGGTATATTTACTTCCTGGATGGACATTGTGTTTAATTGTTTGCCTGTCATGATCGAAGGGAATTGAAATGTATGGTCTGGGAAACTGGCTTGAAGTTGCCGAGCATGTTGGTACCAAGTCTAAGTTACAGTGCATTGATCATTACACAACAGCATACATGAACTCACCTTGTTATCCCCTCCCGGTAACTATTTTCTGTACCTTATAAATGCAATAATTGAAATGGCACTTCTTAATTCAATACTACCTCATGGTTGTAGGATATGTCTCATGTTAATGGCAAGAACAGGAAGGAGCTTCTAGCTATGGCTAAAGTGCAGGGTGAGACTAAAAAAGGTGAGTCATGATTGTTTGTTTTTTAGGTGATGGAAACAGTTGATACATTTTGTTGATCATTTGAAGACTTGGGAGATTTCGCTTGCTGTCTAGTTCTTGGTTTTTGTTCATGCATGCTGACCTATTTTAGTATGTGTTAGTTGGTCATAGGTCATTTGATTCAGGCCCTGTTTGGATACCCGTAGCTAATATTAGCTGCATTAGGTGGGTGGAGCCAACTAATAGCTTTTTATTAGCTGGGTGGTTGGATAGTTCAATCTGCGCTATTAACTAGGTTGTTTGGATCAGCTAAAGCTTTTTTTTCTTCCTTTTTTGCAGTTCTCTATTAGCTCCAGTTGATCCAAACAGGTCTTAGTGTTTTAGGTGGAATTGTATGTAGATATTTGGTCTTTGGTAGCAATTTAGCATGTGTTTGGTCATTTTCTGTATGAAATCTTCACATCTTCAATTTTAGAGTTTGTGTATATGCCATTGTGGTGGCTTTGCAAAAGCAGTTGACTTCTACTTTGGATATAGTGTTTTGGAGAAGTTTTTTTTGGGAGAGATGGCGCCAGAGTGGAATGTGTAAAGATCTCTTAACGAACTAGATTCTTTAGTGTATTTGGTCTTATCCTCATATAGAACGTTTGTCAGTGGAGTATCTATCCAACTAGTGGCAGCATGTTACTTTCAAGTGGATGTTTTTTTTAAGGAGAAAAACATCTTGAGTTGATCTCATATCCACAAACAACCCTTATTCTTTGGGTTTAATGGGAACAACGACATGCACAGATATTGCGTGCTCCTTCCCCGCAGCCCCTTCAACTGTAGCTGCAGCATCATTGTCTGTATGGACAAGCATAAAACTTGATTAAACTAGAAGGAACTGGGTTTCATTGTAAATAAGAAGAAATAAGCACCCCAAATTCTAGTTGGTTGAGGTCAACAACTCTACATTCACACTTCACAGAGATGAACACAAGGATAAAAAAACTCAAATAGTACTGCTGCTATAAGTTTTTTAGCCAGTAGCTTGGTTATGACTCCAATTGTGGGAATGCTAGGTACTTTCTAGTTTCTACTGCTACCCTGTACTATTCAATTAAGAAAAGAAGAATGGTAACAGTCAGTGCATATCTGTAAAGATGATTTCTTACTATATTGGGTTGTTTTGATATCTCATCTTTCTTCTTTGTTCATATATATAGGGACTTCATTGTTACCTGGAGAACTGACTCCTAAGGCTGAATCTCCATTTTCTCCCTCTAGGGTCAAGTATGCCATTATTTATCTGAATACCTATGAATATGCCCCTAAGATTCAAAGAGGCTTTTTACCAGCTACTTATCTTGCATAGGATGGAAGATGCACTTGGAGAAGGTCCAGCAGGTCGATCACCTTCGCACATAGCTGTTGGTATGTATTGGGAATTAAATAATTAGCTAGACCAACCTAATCCTGAAACAGTGCATCTTTGGTCTATGTATAGAGATGCAGTCATGTATTCACATTGTGCTAATTCTTGTTGACCTGCTGCAGGTGCAAATAAAAAAGCTTCAAATGTGGGACAGATTAAAGATGGTGCTAATGTATCAAAAGTCGAAGGTACAATCATCGATGAAAGCATCACTTTATTTTCAAGTTTTTATATCATTATATGTTCACTCAGCAACCGGCTCTGCAAAATCTTAGAATCTTTTTTTTTCCAAATTCAGAGATATGCTTTATCAAATGTCACATTCTTAAGAACGGAATGCTTAGAAGTATTGGTAGTGCTATGTCTTTTTCTGTAATTAGAATTCTTTCTATTGGAAATATGTAAGAAATGAAATGATGATAAAGTCTCTCATTATGGCATGGTATTAAATGGAGCAATATGTATATCCCTTTTGTTTACTTTAAAGTCACATTACTGCATAAATCAATTGATGAACCTTGGCATATTTAATTTGCATATGCCAGATGGTCATGTCGATAGAAGTGTTGGTGTGAAGAAGCCCAGATTTTCTGCAGATGAAGGCCCTTCGTTGACTGAACTGAGTGGATACAATGCAAAGAGACATGAGTTTGACCCAGAGTATGATAATGATGCTGAACAAGCGCTTGCTGAGATGGAATTTAAAGAAACCGATTCAGAAACCGATCGTGAACTGAAACTCCGTGTGCTGCGTATTTATCTGTCCAGGTTCGTTAGGAGTGAAGCAAAATTTTCTGTTCATAGCAAGTTTTAGTGGATTGATCCTAATATATTTTGTCCTACTTCCATTTCATTTGTCTGCTATAGTTGTATTAAGGTGATTTTTCTGTTATATATGAAATTTATGTTAACAATGCTTTAGTTGCAAGTTAAAGTGTAAGTAAGAACATTTATATGTTGATTTTGTTTATTAGTATAATAAATAATAAATAATAAATAATGTTTAATAGTGCAAAGCAACTGATTTTTTTGTAGGCTTGATGAAAGAAAAAGGAGAAAGGAGTTCATATTGGAAAGGAATTTATTGTTCCCTAATCCCTTGGAGAAAGATCTTACAAATGAAGATAGGGAAGTTTACCATCGCTATAAGGTCTTCATGCGTTTTCTTTCCAAGGAGGAACATGAAGCCCTCATTAGGAGTGTCATTGAGGAGCGAAAAATTCGGAGGAGAATTCAAGAACTCCAGGTATTATGTTTGTTCATTCGCTCTCTTACTAAATCAACTATATCAATGCGTTCTTCTTACTAGCAAACATACCCGTGTGTTACAATGGAATATTGGAATGTTCAGCTTGTTACGTAGTTACCGGGACGATTTGTGGCTCGGAGATTTATTCATCGATTGTCATGCATTTCAATTTGTCTGAGAATCGAACTTCGTACCTTGCCTTATCTATCTTGCTCAGAAGCGTGCCGCCCTAACTCTATGGTTACGAGAGGTTAAGAGATTTATCGATGATCGTGTTATGCATTTGAATTTGTTTTGAGATTGGACTTGCTCTAACTTGTACTGGCACGGGAGAGAGTGATTGACTATGGAAACACTTCGTATTCCAATTCATTTCAGAATCAGACTCTATAACTCGTATGGATCGGGAGAAAATTAGGTCCGTTGGATCTCCATCAGATGATTGAGTGACAAAGGACGAAGAAATCTTCTGCTCTTTAATATTATTAGGGATTGATTATATAATGATTACACCTGGTGTTCTGTGTTTAAAATCTGCTAGAACTGTTCATTCCATGGATCAACACTTTTATGTGTTTGTTCTACATGAAGCTAAGAAAGTGATTGTAGATAAAACTTACAAGGAACAGATATATTACATATGACTGAACTTGTAGCTGAGAACTAATCCTCAAATTCTTTGTCCTTTTTCATTTTTGTTCTTATATAGGAGGTAGGTTACCTGTGGCAAACACGTGCGGTGAACTGAAACATTTCCTCAAACAAGAAAATATTAAACTAGCAGCGCAGTCCATTATCTATTAGAAAAAGGAGAGATCGGTGGAGGATGATAGATTTGCACATGCTGCGACATTCAGACTCTTAATTTCATTTGTTCATCTCTTGTATTCCAAGTTGCTCCTCCACCCTGGTAACCCACCCAGCCATTGGCCCAACCAATTATCTGTTTGTTTTTTATTCTTATATGACCTATCCTTCATTTTCGCATGGTCTTCTGATAGAAACCTGATGACATTTTAGGGTTACTGACATTACTTGTTAGATATCTCATCTTGGAAGTTGCGCTTGAGTACTCGTACAGCAGCTCTTGCATGCCATTTTTTTGTACTAGGCTGCGCATATGAATTAAGCAAGTTATGTACTGACCTTATGCACAAACGAACCTGCCTGTGTGTCTCTTCCATACGGTCCTAGAAGCTTCAGTATATTCCGGTGCGCAAATAGAAATGTCATTGTTTACTTATATTTTGTTGAATCTCAGGAATGTCGTTCTGCTGGATGCCGCACGCTGGCTGAAGCAAAGATACACATAGAGCAAAAGAGGAAAAAAGAATACGAGCTGAATGCTCAAAAAGCTAAAGAAAGCAGCCATCTTATTGCAAATAATAAATTGGTACAAAAGATGCATCGACCTATGAAAATTGAGTCTGATGGGAATTTGGATCCAAAGAAAGGTGGCGCTGGCTTAGATTCTCCTAAAACTACAGGACTTACAAGTGTTAAGCAGTGGGATGACTGGGATATAGTTGGTCTTCCTGGGGCAGAGCTGTTAAGTGCTAGCGTAAGTGCATTTCAAATCTCAGTACCCTGTTTGGTGATTGGTGATCTCATTTGGGCATATTAGTATTGTGTCCTTGTTCCTACCTTTTGTGTTTGTTACAGTGGCATGATCCATCCTTTTTTATTTCAGGAAAAGCTTCTATGTTGTCAAAACAGATTGCTACCCAGTCATTACCTGAGAATGCAGGAGGTGCTGATGCAGGAGATATTCAAGGGTAGTGTCCTAAAGAAGGAAGACGCCCATGTCTTATTTAAGGTTGATCCTACCAAAGTAGATAGTGTTTATGATATGGTAACGAAAAAGCTGGGCAACCATGAGGAGGCTCCAACTGTCTAGCTTATGCTTTTGAGCTTGCCTGCTGTGACATGCCGAAGAAAACAGATCTTGGTTTTGCCTTTGCAGCGCGTCTGGACTGTAGCCGAAGGTGGAACTATACTAAATCGAATCGGCCATAGGTAACAGAAATTCGTATCAGTTGTCAGAAGCACAATAAGGCATTCCAGCCAAGTTGTAAAATTATTGCCCCGACGAGAATGTGTAGCCTGAGCTTTTCATTCTTGTTCTGCCATTGTTGTGTACTGTTGCAGTTGTGGTAGTGCCTTGTTGTAGTAGGTATATGTGCCTGAGTTTATATGTATCATCGTGTATGTACCATTGGCCGCTCTATTTTATGCCACTGTACCAACCCCAGACATTGATTATTATTACAATTTATCTTGCAGCCAAATCCTTGTCTCTAATGGAAAGCTTGGCCTTCGTCGTTGTTTTCTGTTTGTTGGTTTTGGTTGAAGAGCAGAACCCTGCTCTTGGGCGCCTGGGTGTACTCCCTCCGTCTCAAAAAAAAAAAAATGGTTATGAGGTCGGTGTACTCCCTGTGTCTCGAAAAAAATATCATCACGAGGTCCTGAAAGCTGGGATTCAATATCGTCATGAGGTCGGGTCAAATTTTTTAAAGTTTATAACTAGGTTTATAAAAGATATTTGTATTTTTAAATAAGTTTATTACAAAGATATATTATTTATCTAATGATGTTAAGTATATATTATGAATAATAATATTATATATATATATATTTGGTTAAAGTTTAAAAAATGTCTGTTTCCAAGGATGAGTACTTATCACTTGTTCTGACATAGCAGCTAACAGACACTGTTTGCTTGAGATTATCAACAAACTTGTATCTAGCTTCGATGCCAATCCTAATACTGTTCCCTAACACTGTTCCATTTGCCAAACCTAACACTGTTCCACTCTTGTGTACTACCGAGCTTGTGTCTCCTTATAAAAAAGAAAAGTATATTTTATTTTTTTAATCTAAAGAAAAGGTTAAAGGCTCTTTAGAATGCATGATTTTTATAAGAATTATAAAAGGATTTCGTTGAAAAAAATGCCGAACAGGACAAAAAATCCGTCTTGTAGAGGACCCAATTGTTTAAACCAACTACGTGTTTTTTTTAAACCTACATTCCGTTCCCAAATAAACATATATTATGACCTAATTGTTTAAACCAACTACGTGCCTTTTTGAAATTACTTATATCTTTCGATTCTAGAAGAACATTGTAGTCTTGCACATGCTTGGACGTTGTATTCTTGTTAGTTGGTAGCACGTCCACCTCGCAGGAATTGAAGGAGGCCTGACCGGCGACACGATATGCTCTGATGCAGGGCGGAAGCGGAAGCATGTGAAGGAGTCCGTGGGGTAGTTGGTAGTTGACATGTGCGGAGCGCACGCGGGGCAGCGAGCGACCTTGTTGGCCGTGCGCAGCGCGCCCAATTTCTGCCGCGAAATGTACAAAGCTATACAGCACGGGTATCGATATCAGGAGGATATGGATACTCGGATATAACGAGCCGATTGGTTGGCTTCCATTTTTTTTAACTAAAATCATGATAAGCCAAATTTTTTAGTCATTACTTGGTTTATTTATATTGCTCAATAGTTGACATATCAATACTTGGCCAAAGTTCTGGCAAGTTTCTAGAAACTTCTTAAATTGCATGAAAAAAATGCTTCCCATCAATAATATGTCACTCAAACAATTGTATTATATATTTTTTTACTTAACTTTGGTCACTCTTAATTTTGACAAGCCTAAATCTTGGCCTAACATGATTTTAGTTGGACAAATATTGGAAGCGATGAGGGCCAACATTTATTAAAAAAAAACTGATGCACGGATACGTTTATCTTTTTAAAATTACATTTTCCCGGTACGTATCGGTCGCATCTCGGCTGCGTATACGTATCTGATACGGGATACGCCCCTACCTGGCGTATCGGGGTATTACAAAGACCCGGCAGCCGCGGCGCGACGGAGTAGTGATCCCTCCTGACTGAGCGCGCCGTGCCATTCCCAGCGGAGAAACCCAAGCGAAGCCCCGCGAGAGCGAGGAGAGGGAAAGGGGGGCGAGGTAGCGGACTAGTGGGATGGCGTCGCCGGGGGTGGTGGCCGCGGCGCTGCTAGTGGCGGCGCTGGCGGCGTTCTGCGGCACGGACCCGCTGCGGATGGGCAGCATGGTGGACTTCCCGGGGTTCGAGGCGCACTTCGTCGAGCTCCCCGACCCCGCCGAGATGCCGCCGCACGCGGACGAACGGGAGCGGCTCCGCGGTGCCGAGGTGCGGTTCCGCGGCGAGGTGCAGGGGCCCGAGAGCGTCGCCTTCGACCCGCAGGGCCGCGGGCCGTACACGGGCGTCGCCGACGGCCGGGTCGTCTTCTGGGACGGCGAGCGGTGGGTCCCCTTCGCGACGGCCTCCCCGCGCTGGACGCAGGAGCTCTGCGGCGGGCCCAAGGCCTCGCCGCTGGAGTACCTCCCCAACGAGCACATCTGCGGCAGATCGCTCGGGCTCCGCTTCGATAAGAAGACCGGGGACCTGTACATCGCCGACGCCTACTTTGGCCTGCTCAAGGTCGGCCCCGAGGGCGGGCAGGCCACGCCGCTCGCAACGGAGGCCGAGGGCGTGCGCCTCAACTTCACCAACGACCTCGACCTCGACGACGAGGGCAGCGTCTACTTCACCGACTCCAGCATCCACTACCAGAGACGGTCTGTGATGCCATGCCCACGCTCTCTTCCCTCTGCTTTGCTTGGTTGGTTGGATGCTCACTTGATTCCTAGTACTGACTATGGGGTTGATGCTCGGAAACATCCCTCCCTCACTGGATTAGAAGGTCGTCAGCTTGGATTACTTTACTGTGGGTGTGTTCACTTCCTGAAAAGCGGGTGAAAAAGTTACTGTAGCATCTTTCGTTGTTATTTGGCAAAATTTGTCCAAACATGGACTAACCAGGCTCAAAAGATTCGTCTCGACATTTACAGACAAACTATGTAATTAGTTATCTATTTTACCTACATTTAATGTTCTATACATGCGTCCAAAGATTCGATGTGATGGGTGAAAGAGGAAATATTTTGGGTTGACGTGTGAAGTGAACACAGCCTGTGTTTATCTTGACTCCTAATTGTGGCAACAGACATTTATGTGCTATAAAAGATAGTACTCACCTCTCACGTGTATTCTTTTTTTATATAAAAATTAGACATTATGCTATGATCTGTCAGATCTCTTCAGCACAGCATGTTTCCCATCAGGGAGTACAGTCACATGCTTTCCTACAAAACAATGAAGAAACTGAGGAGGAACAATATAAACACCAAAAATGGATCAATTCTTTCTTTGAGGGTTACAGTCCTACTCTGATGTAACTTTTACTTGTTCTGGTGTCATATAAGGTTCTCTAACCGTTCTACTTCGATGTATAGCACCTGTTTTAGTGACTATTATGACTTGGGCATTACTCTGTTTTTTTTAGCAAAATCAGCAGGGGAGGCCCCAACCTATTTTCCCCTGATTTTATAAGATTACTCTGTTTTTCACTGTTATATTGAGAAAACTTACTGTCTCCTCAATTTGTAATCATTCATTTTCAGGAATTTTATGCAGTTAGTTTTCTCTGGGGATCCCTCTGGGAGACTGTTGAAATATAACCCACAGACAAAGGAAACGACAGTACTGCATCGCAACCTCCAATTTCCCAATGGTGTGTCCATGAGCAAGGATGGCTCATTCTTCGTTTTCTGTGAAGGATCTCGTGGCAGGTGTGTATTCTCTTTCTTACATGTGGTTTAAGCTTTCTTATTTCAGCTTTATCTCTATATTTGTGTTCTTCTGAGACAGGTTGAGCAGATACTGGTTGAAAGGTGAGAAGGCAGGCACTGTGGATCTTTTCGCTATCTTGCCTGGATTCCCAGACAATGTGAGAACGAATGAGAAGGGCGAGTTCTGGGTGGCGATCCACTGCCGCCGAAGCCTGTACGCCCGGCTCATGAGCCGCCATGTCAAGATGAGGAAGTTTTTTCTCAGCCTCCCGATACCCGCCAAGTACCACTACCTGATGCAGATCGGCGGCAAGCTCCACGCGGTGATCATCAAGTACAGCCCCGAGGGCCAGGTGCTCGACATCCTGGAGGACACCAAGGGAGAGGTGGTGAGAGCCGTCAGCGAAGTGGAGGAGAAGGACGGGAAGCTCTGGATAGGGTCCGTCCTGATGCCGTTCATCGCTGTCTTTGACCTGGCGAAGGCGTCTTAGCCGCCTGAGTTTGATTGGAAACATTGTTGAATATGGAGTCAATGGTTACCGCTGCACGCTTCTCTGAGAGGATTAGTGATCCCAATAATTTGGTCCTGGAGCAACCTGGAGCTGTATAATGCTCCCAATAGATTGTGACTACTATGTACGAACAGCTCGTGCTTCTGAATCTAGAATCCGTTCAGACTTTTATTTGGCCAACAAACAGCCTGTTCGCTTGAGATTATCAGCCAAATCAACCAGTTAGCCAACAGTATTTTTCTCTCACAAAAAAAACCAGCCAGTAGTACTTTCAGCCAGTCAGATCAGCCCAAGCAAACAGGCTGAAACAAGTTTTTACGGAGCGAGAATAATGTAATTCCACGATGTAACGGTTCGTTGAAAATAGTTCAAGGCGGTTCTAGCTAGTGGTATTTACAATATACCTGTTTGGATACGGGTTAATAATTGCTAGTTAGCTAAAAATTAGCTAAAATTTGTTTTCTCATATTTATTCAAATAGGAGGGATAATAGGTGGATTATATTTTTAGTTGAGTTTATAACTAGTTGTTAGTCAATTAGCTAGCCAACCATAGTTAATTCGACTAATATATAGCCCCAACTAATAAGGAGTCATATGTATCAAAATTATATCGAGATACAACAGTGTTAAAAGCAGTTGTACTTTTGCCGAATCTAAACAATTATGAGATTAATAAAAGGAACAGAAAAAGAAATCTACACAATAGTGTTACAAATTTACAATGTTTAAAGGAGCCCACGTTTGTTAAGTGGATCTAGATTATACAAGATTAATAAAAGAAGAATATGTACAATTGAATTTTATGATAATCTATCAGCTTAGATTAAATCAAAGAATATGTTCTAATACAATTAATAAATATTAGTTTAGAATAATAAAATAATAAAAATGGAGTTGATTTTTTTCTGAGTTCGGAAACAAAAATATCTAAGCAAAAATTTGAATACTAAGAGACTATGAATAATTAATAGATTGATGTCCACAAGAATTCGAAACAAAAGGTACCAAAATAAATAGTCAAATTGTAGAAAATATATACTCCTTCTGTACTGGCAATTCAAGTTGTTTTGGACAAGTTTTTGGTCAAACATTGGGAATATAAATCATAAATAACTTTTAAGTTGTTGAGTTTGAAAATATGAAAACCATATAAATAGATTTGTTTTGAAAAGTACCTTCATAAAATATACATATATCACGTTCCAATAAATATTTTTATAAAAATAAGAAGTCAAAGTTACGTTTTGGAGACCGTGTTGCTACTCAAAACGGCTTGAAGTACCGGTATGGAGTAAGCATCATTGAAAAATTTAAAAGTAATAATTTGGTTTCTATATGTTGGTGAAAATGCAAAAAAAATAAATAAATGTACTGCTATAAGGGTTTGTTTGATCAGCTAGGCTAGTTATTACCTGAAGCTAAAAATTAGTCTAAATTTGCTGAATTGGCTAGCAACTAGTTGGAGGTCTGCTACGCATATATTTCCGTGCGATTAGATCGATTTTTCAAAGTGCGGAAAGATAGAGTTGAGATAGGGAGTTGTGGGAGAGCAGCTTTTTTTTTTAATTCTGCTAAGAAAATCTAGATCAGGAGTTGGCTCCGGAAACTCTTGGAGATGCTCTAATCAAACAAATAAAAAAACAAATTTTGTTTTAAAATCAAAATTATAATGATTACAAAAGGATAGTTCCATAACTGTTAATTAGGCTCTATTAGATTCATTAGCTATTAATAGTTAGTTAATACTTAATAGTCGAACCTAATATTAGCTAGCTAATTATTAACCGTTATTAGTTGGTTTAGTTCAACTAATGAAATATTAATTATTAGCTAACAACAGTTAATAATTAGCTAATTATTAGCTAGACTATTAGCTAAAATCTGTGTAGATACAAATGAAAATAGTTGTTAGTTAGGTATTAGTTAACAATTAGCTAGACGATTAGCTAAATATGTTTAGATCCAAATGAGATAGCAGGGTAACAATTAGCTGTGCGATCAAACCGAGCATTATTCTACGAGAGAGGAGGGGATTGGTAGGATCTTCCGGATCGAATGAACGAGTCCGGCCGGCGATGGACGCCACGAGAAATATGCAAAGTCCAAACGGGGCGGTCCGCTACAGGCTACACGATGAAGATAATGACGGAGAGCTCGTAGACATAACAGAAGGCACGCAGATGGCCGAAAAAGCACTGCATCATGAACAGTGATCTGTTTGTTCATTTGTTGTCGATCGGCCTCTCAAACAATCTCTACCACATATAATGCATCCATATAAACTTTTTAAAGTCACACAAAAAAGTATCCACCACAGTAATGAACTCTCCTAAGTGCAACAAAAAAATACACCAAACCCAGCCCAACCTTTGAAATGAAGGGACGAGATCCACTCAGACCTCTACTTTCTCTCACTCACTCTGACCACTATGACAAGATCCACTCCAACGGACTAGATTGCTGGTACCAAACCTCATCACTCATCCCACCCGCGCCCACCCCACGTGACTCCCCCTCTCCCACGCGCACGCACGAGCGTGACTCCTCTTCTCCCCTACGCGTCTGCGCGACTCCTCTTCCCCGTGCCATGCGCCTCGGTCATAACCCCCCTCCCCCCTCCCCCAAACGCAGCTAGGGTTTCTCCGTGCGCCGCCCTGCCGGATTCACCCGCCGGCACCGCTCGGTGGCCTGCCGATGCCTCTCTTTGACCGGCCGCATGTGCGACTATATATTAAGCTGAATTTTTTTGTTGTTCTGTAATTGAAGTTCTCTTAAACTAATTGTTTTTGTTGCTGACTCTGAAAAATAGCTGTTTTTGGTGCCTGTTACCCGTTGCCAAGAAGTTTTGTTATCTGTCTCTGAAAATGGCTGTTTTGGGTGTTGTTTCAGATCTGAAAATAGCTTATTTTTTGAACTTCTCAAAGTAGCTTTCAATGGCAGTCTAATTGAATTGCTTCTCACTTATTGTGCAGGTCTATCTCATGTTGAATTGCTTGTCACTTTTTGTATTTGCTGGTGAATCTGTAATCTGTGACGTGGTTATGTTAATCTTTGGTTTTGTATGTTGCTGCCCGCTTAAATAAATAAATAAGACATGGCAAATCAGAAAACAGAGCGCACTGCTTTAGGCGAAATAACAAACAACACAGGTATGAACCCTTCCTCAACTGTGATTTTTTTTACTGTTAGGATGGAGCAATGACTGGATCTGATTGCTACAATTATGTTGTTACCATGCAGTTGGCGTCGCTTCCAACAGTCATTCTATAAGAGGAAGGAAGCTATTAGTTTCATGTGATACAACGGATGCACCTCAGGTGGCCCCTGGCATCCCCTCTGATCTGCATGTAGAATTCTTGTCTAAATTTAGACTGAATCAAGTAATATGAGTGCTGACACTACTTGATCCTGTGCGGCTGTGACTTCTAAGTTCTGATCCCGTGAATTCTCATCGTGTCAACATGGCGGGTTATATGTCTGGTTCTTACAATTTGCTAAATGTTTCAGGTGCACGTACCAGAAGGGGTGGTGGTGTGCTGGACTTCCAGATTCAGTTGCTTACTATGATTTGCGATTGGGGCGTGACAGAGATCATGTTTAGATTGAGGCATGTAGCTGGTAGGTTATGAACAAAAGAGAATCACTGATAAAATTTTCTGTACAAGGTGTGGTCATTTGTTAGTGGTGCTGACTTGACAAGTAATAATACAAGTATTTTTTCATTCTCATCTGTGATCTCTTGTTGGAAATAAATAATATCACACACTGCTGTCTTGCAAGCATACACTCTTCTGACCGATTCTCGGTTCTGTTGTATTCACTGAAACAGCGAGTAGATAGGCTGCAGGTGCAAGAGTTGGTTGCCTGGTTCAGCATTATTTCGTACGAGTGAAGCTGACGCATCTTAATTGGTTCTGACCAAATGTTTAATAGCAGCGGCACTATCAAACTCCTCTTGCCATTCGTAATATGATTTTGTCTTGCATATATTTTCAGGAGACTACCGAGGACAAGTGGAGAAGCACCATAATTCATTGGATTTGAGGAACAGGATAATGTCAAACAATAGAAGTAAGCAAGTAGCCTCGATAGAGGAACATTTTTACCCAAATTATTTATTAACGTATCAATTGCAATTTGCAAATATTATCCGTACATATTCTTCTCCGTTTCGTTGTTTTCATGTGCATTCTTAAAATGCAGCTATGACATTAGCACGGGCACTGTACTAATAATCGTTTGGACACAAGTTTGAAGTTTCAGCATTTGCTGCTCCCACAGGGACAAAAAAAATGAAAATCTCAATCACTGATCCATTTCGCTTGTCCATCCCCATATGCAGGCCTGCAGCTGCCGGCGTGGTCCATGCTCAAGACAAGCCGAACAGCCGAACCATGGCTAGCAGTAGTGCAGTACAATAATTCAATCCACACGGGCCAGTTTCGCACGTGTCGATCCAGAACGAGTGCACGGTCACTTTGTACGATGCCGAAGGCTTCTGCTCCTGTTGCCATGCATGCTGCACTGATTGGCAGTCTGGCACAACATCGCCAAGAACGGCGGGAACTCCAAGAACTCAGTTGGTAGCGCATGGAGGAAGATCACTGCAAGAATGAGGAGGAAGAACACGCTGCTATTGGTAGCGCATGGAGGAGGAGCTGGAGCTGGAGGAGACGCTGCGCCAGAAGCCGGCGCCGTAGAAGTGGGAGCTCATGATCTCGCGCTCCAGCTCCGACGCCGCCGCCGCCGACTCCGCCTGGCCGCGCGCCTCCTCCTCCTCCTCCTCGATGTCCAGCGTCGCGCCGATCATCGCCTTGCCGCTGCTTCCCGTCGACGACGCGGGCGCCGCCGCCGCCGCAGAGGCCGGCCTCTTCCTGTTGGCTCCGGCACCTCCCCGGCCGCGGTGGCGGTGGCGCCTCCTCCTCACCCGCCGCATGACGCCCGCGGGGAGCCGGACGGTGACGAGCAGCAGGACGTCGAGCAGCGCCAGCGGGCAGCAGCAGCACACCGCCGCGCAGTTCGCCGCCGCCTGCCCCGCCCCCTCCCCACACCCCGGCTGGGGCTCATGCTGCTCGTCCTCGCCGTACCGATACTCGCGCATGCGCCCCGCTCCGCTCCCGATCGCGAACCTGCCACCGATGATTCTTTCTTGGAGTCCTTGGTGCGCCCCGGACAGGTGCCGCCGGCTGGGCTGCGTTCGTTGACACCCAGCCCAGCCAAGAATCTTAAAAAGAAGATACCCTGCTTTGTGCTCTCGGATGGAGTGATATTTAGAGATGGAGACGTTTATGGTTGGTGGTGGCGGGGGAGAGAGAGAGGGAGAGGACGAGGACGAGGACGAGGGCGAGGACGAGGGGATAGAGGCGGCGATGGCGTGCGTGGCGTCGGCTTCCTTTTCTTGCTCGCGGCTGCGGCTGCGGCTGCTCCGCGCCTCCCCCGCCAGGAAGGAGAGGAAAAAATCAATCCCCAATTTTCTTCCACCCGTGACGTATTTATCGCTCCCGTTCGCCGGATGGTGACCGCAAGTCTGCAAACACACGAAAGATTTTGCACAGTTTTGTCGAGACACGGCGGGTTTGTGACGTCGGAACGCGGGACGCGATGGGGACACTCGAGGGCGCCGTCGCGTGCCCACCGCGGACGGGTGGAGTCCGAGTCTGCTGGGCGCTGGCTCCGGCTCAGCACGAGCGCTGCGCGCGCGCAAGAGACCTGGTGATTCTGAATTCTGATGATGGACGAATCTGACGGCCGCACGCTTTGCCGCTAAGGATTCGCGCTCCGTGGTGTACTCCGTACGCTGTACAGAGCAGGATTTTGGTGTGGATGGATGTGATGTGCTGGTTTGGATGGTTGTATCCGTCTTGTTTACTGATTTTCATTGATTGGGTCAAACGGTGTTGGTTGTGGTCTACGGAGCAGAGCTGGGGGGCTACAGGGTTGTCGCGCTTAAAATAATGGTAAAATGCCAGCTGGACACTGCTGTTTGTGCTCCTTCTTCAGCTGCTCATCAAATAATCAAGGGGTGTTTAGTTCCTAGGTAAAAATTTTTGAGGTATTACATCGGATGTCGGAAGGGGTGATCAGATCCTAATAAAAAATAATAATTACATAACTCGCCTGGAAACCGCGAGACGAATTTATTAAGCCCAATTAATCTGTCATTAGCATATGTTTATTGTAGCACATCATTGTCAAATCATATATTAATTAGGCTAAAAAATTCATCTCGCAAATTTATTGCAATCTATGTATTTAGTTATTTTTTCGTTTATATTTAATACTCTATATGTATCAAACATTTGACGTGATGAGTTGAAATTTTTTTAGAGAGGAACAAAACACCCCTAAAAGAGGCATTTCGAGGAACGAAAGAAAGGACAAGAAGCAAAATAAGCAACGTGCCAAGAGCTGAAGAAGCTTCCAGAGGAGTTCATACTACACAAACAGAAAATCAATCAACCACATAAAAAACGAAGAAACCGACCACAAAGACGAAGGCGACAGAATCCAGGGTCGGTCGCTACAAACCTGGCACACTGTTTACAGTACAACAGAAGAACATTACGGGGGTGTTTAGTTAGTAGGTGAAAAATTTTGGAGTGTTACGTTGGATGTTTCTAGAGATGTCGGAAGGGTGTTCGCATACTAATAAAAAAAACTAATTACAGAACTCGTCTGAAACCGCGAGACAAATTTATTAAGACTAATTAATCCATCATTAGCACATGTACTGTAGCATAATGTTGTCATATCATAGATTAATTAGGCTCAAAAAATTAGTCTCACAAATTTATCGTAATCTGTGTAATTAATTATTATTTTCGTCTACATTTAATACTCAATATATGTGTCCAACATCCAATGTGATGGGTTGAAAAATTTATGAGAGGAACTCAACACCCCCGTAGCAGTATACTCTTCACGTTGTCGCTATTCTTCACCCGGCAGGCCGGCAGGCATAAGATCAAGATCAGGACGAAATTTTCTACAAGAAACTGGAGTGCAGCGTTTTTGCACTAGTGTAAAAGCATCCACCCTGGCTCAGATTATACAAGTCCACCCACTAGTTGCTATCAGTTTAGAGGTACAAAAGCCAAAGGTCAAGCCTAAGTCGAATTTGTTTCTGTCCTCAATCTTGAAGTGTACACCAGAGAAGAAATCGGATCAGAAACAGTAGCCTACAGGACCTATTGATGACTTGAAGCAAGACCACCAGAAGATAGGTGATCTACAGAAGAAAAAAAATCAGCAGATTTGGCTTCAGATAGTTTCCATCTGATGAAGCAAATTACATGTAGCAGCATCCCATCTCTGATGTCTTGCTACGAAGGATCTGAACAGATGAAACCAAGACAGACTAGCCTGTCAATCATCGCATCTTTAAAGGAACCTGAAACTAGCTGCGCAGATTCACAGATTAGCTTGATTGTCGAGAAGCAAAAGCTGCTTAGCTTCATCGACATGAATCCGGACAACCTCAAGATCTGTTGCCACCTTTTCACCAACGGACAGCATGGGTTCATCCAGACCGCAAGCAGTTAAGCTTCTTCTGTCTTGCAGAAGCTCACCGAGCTCCCGCATCGCCTTATTTAGCTTCGACTGAAGTTCGTCCAACTCCCTGGCTTGATACTGCAAGGACTCATTACACACCTTGATCTCTTCCTCCTTCAAGTTGACTTGGAAAACACAGTCCTGGTACTCAACCAGCAAGTCTTCCATGTCCTTTGCCCTACCCTCCCAAATCTCGATCAACGTGTTGTCACGGACAAATTTCTCAATGTCAGCTTCCAGTATGGAGAGGCAGGAATCCTCTATTTCTGCTTCAAGGACTGCAATCTCACAATCAATATAATCACATTTATTCATGTTTTTTATTTCCTTTTGTACCATGAAGAGCTGTTCACGGGCCTTCTGTAGTTCACACCAAAGCTTCATCCGATCCTCCTCGGATTTCAGCAGGTCGGTTGCCTTGCCATAGTTCTTGGGTTTATGCATTGGTGCAGTGGAAGTATCCAGGTTATCAATAGCAAACAGGACCTTTTCTTCCTCCTTTCTTTGAGCTTCATAAGAGCGAAGTTTCACTTTAAGGCCATCAATTTTGCTTCTCAACTCAGTTTCAGATTCACGTGCTCTTGTTCTTGCGGCAGATAGTTCGATTTTGCGAGTTTGGAGATGATTCAACTGTTCTTTCTTCTGATTCATTGATTCAAGGCTGGCATCGAACTTGGACTCTGCAAGACTTTTGGTCTTCAAAACCAAGTTCCAACATGATGCTGCAGGCAAGAAATACTTGTCTTCAAAAGCATTTTTCTTCTCCTGTGATTCTGACAGCACAGACTTCAGGACAGTGATGTCTTCCTGACCACGCTGTGCGCCTAGACGCTGAAGCTCAATTCTTGCAGAAAGTTCTTCGGCCTTACCACTAGCCGTTTCGAGTACCTTAAAATATTTAACTGCATCCTGAGCAGACACAGCCTTATCTTGGACAAGCTCCAGCTTACTCCGAACAATCTGCAGCACTCCTTTCAAAGCTACAATTGTGGAGTCATGAACATGTTTCACTTCAGGATTCTCAGCTGCTTCACGCATTTCAACATCTTTCTCGTGCAATTGAATCTCCTTTACAGGTTCAGAGTCGCCTTGCTCTAAAATCTTACGTTTGAATTCATCTCTTTCCTGCATAGCTTTCTCATACAAACCCATAAGTCTATCATTTTCCTCATGCATCTCCTCCAGTTGAAGACGCAATTCAACAGATGTAATTCTTGATAAATTGTCCTCCTTGGTGCATTGTTCATCTACTGTCTTAGACTCCTCTGCCACATTGGATGAGTTATGTGCATGCAAATCTGATGTGGCTGCTGGTTGGGCATTCAGCAGATCTTCGTTCACAGGGTTTCCATCTTTATTTGCTTCAACATTGACAACAGCGTTTTCATAGAGCTCAACCAATCTCTTGTGATCCTCAAACAAAACCTTAAGCTGCATCCTCAATTCTTCATTCACTTTGGCCAAACCAATCGCAGTTTCATGAGCTTCTGCTTCCCGTTGACTTGCAGAAGCTATTGCATCAACCAAAGTCTTAAGTTCCATCTGAGCATCTGACAAGTTATGTAAATCTGCCTCTCCTTGCTCCTGGAGCTGGGCAGCCTTGAACTCTTTATCTGTGTTATCGTTTTTCTTTGTAAGCTCCAATTCTGTGGTCAACTCATTGACATGCCTGCACATTGTTTGATATATCAGGCAATGGCATCAGAACAGTAGCTGACAGCATGGAAACTGAAAGTTCCGTACAAGCATAAGCATGATTACAATGCCTAGAGAAACTGGGAACAAACATTGGGTGGAATTCATAGGGAACAATCAACAATAATGTCAATGTGGAGAAGTGAAACCAAATGATTTAATAAATGATCTACTCGTTGGGATTTTTCAAGAAATGATCTACTCGTTGGGATTTTTCAAGCATCATGAACGCTCATTCACGTTACCACACAAGCTTTGAAGCAAAAGAGAAATGCTGTAGCCGATAATGTGACATATGAGTCGATCGAAGGCAGCATAGCAGAAAGGAGACGAAACTTGAAAATAACAGCCACATGTGTTTCAGAATTTCAATTAACCTGTTTTGTGTAACATACAAGGACTAAATACACAACTCCCTCCAATAAATGTAGAACATTTTAGGATTTTAGACGGTCTAACACTTATAGTCCTTCAATATATGAAAAGTTACATTGATTGACAACAAGGTTGATGTTACTATATTCATCATGAAAAATACTTTCATAATTAATAGTTTTCTCTATCTATTTAGAATTGTATACTTCTCAAAATTACAAGTCAAAGAGTCATATTGGAAACCATGTCCATGTCTTAAACGAGTCACAGGCAGTATTATTAGCCATCTCTAAAAGCATAAATATCTCAATAGACTATGGAAGAAGGAAACATATTGATTAATAGTAAGAAACCTAGTAACAGCATGCCAACGTAGGACAAAATGTATACCTTTCAAGATTCTCTTTTGCTTCAAGGCAGAATGTCAATTTTTTACGCAACGACTCAATTTCTCTCTGATTTTGAATAGCCTGCAGTACAAAATTATAAAGTAGTTACAGCCACAAATGAATAAACATAGTAACATACTTATATAAACAAAGGTATAATCAGAGTTGTATATGTCGCAGTAGTATGCTTACACCAACCTGCAAACGAAGAAACTCATTTTCCTCATCACCAGCTGACTCCCCGAATAATGAGAGGCCCTACATAAGTTTTTATAAATATAAGTCAAGTTAAGCATGGATAATTCCATGAAGTAAATATAACCAATTTTTTTTCATATAGTTAGGGATTGGCATCCTTAATTCAGAATTATTTTCATACAGTTATAAGCAAACCTTGTTAATAGGTTCCTTCTCATGCATAAGCTTCCAGTCAAGAGCCTCAAGCAGCTGCGAATCAAATTATTAAGTAAGCTCACTACTTCAATGAAGTAACATATTCACATCATTAGAGTACACCCCAAACAGGATCCAGATGAGTTCGCAATGGAATACCTTATCTTGTAAAATAATGATCAGCTCATGCATCATTTCTCGTTCACCTTCATCAACAAATGACTGCAACCTGATTTTTGCAAGTAACAATAAAAGGCCATTAAAATTCCAACTAAACTCCGAGCAGATAAACTAAAGCACAGACCATAAAGTTTAAATATTCAAGAATCAGTTACTCCTTGCCATCAGTCACATACAAAAAAAATGAGTTGTAATCACATAACAAAATATTCAACAAAGTAGAAGTGACTGGTAAGGTTAACAGAACATTAAAAATAACTGGATAGGAAACAGCTATTTCAAACAATGATCTATTCAAGAATCAGTTATTCTTTACCAACAATCACACAAGTCCACAACCATTTAAAGAGCACCATAGTATAGACAGTAATGCTAACCTTCGCAGCTCTTCCTTTAATTGTAGATTCTCCATTGCAAATTTTGTAATTTCTGGATTACGATCTAATTGACCCCGCAGGACCTCTAATTCCTTTACAAGGTTTTCCTTCTCTTGCAAAAGATGTGCTTCAGCAGATAATTTCCCTGAAGCAACCTGCTCCAATCTTTTGATCCGTTCTTCACGAAACTTAAGCCTCATCTTGAAACTTCTTACCTCTTCTGTCTTTTGAGCTGCCTGTGTAGGAACAGAATATTAAAATGAGCAAGCACATGACTATCCGTGTATATTTTTGCTTTAAGTGCTTTGAAGGTAAATATGCAAAATCATGAAGAACTACAGACCAGCTGTTCAGCAATCTGCTTTGCATCTATCATTGCCTTCAATTGTGCTTCCTTCTCTTGTTCCCTCCTAAAAGCAGCGACAAGGGCAGCATCATAATCGTTCCTCTGAACACAAGGTACCAACAAAATAGTGTAAGTAGCCTGCAAGCACATCAAGTTCTACAAGCAAGAACAGCTATGAATACCTGTGTAGCCCTTTTATCAAAAGTAAGTGGAGTGAACATGCCATGACCTTGATCCCATTTGAATGTGCTAGGGGACTCACAGACAAACCGATGGGAGGCAATGCCTTCTGTTTTATCAGAACCTAATTGTCCTTGCAAACGGCTGATTTCTTTCTGCAAAAGTAGATAAGTTTTAAGATGTATGATAAACTACACATTACAAATGTTTATCCAATAAGAATATTTGGGCAATTGCCTCCAATATAAAGTAAATATCTGGTAAAGTATAAACTCATATATACCTTAAGGTTCTGGATCTGTAAGCGCATGCTAAGAACATCACCAGAAGCATCCTCATTAATTATAGCCTACAAAAAGTAATAGTCAGCTGATGCTTGCACAAAATAAAGGTGGTATGCTAATCAATGTGCGCAGGTTGCTTACATTATTCCTTATGTATTTAGCTCGTTGCGCGAATTTCAATGTGCTTAATGTCTCAGCAGCACAACTGGATAGAAAATGAGAAACATCAAATGTGTAACTTTCAAAATGGAATGGAAGCTTCAAATAAAAGGGCAGTTGAATAGAACAATCATGATTAGGAGTCTACCAGCTGGATGGGCTTATGTTTGCAATTATGGTCGTTTTTGAATTTCCTCCAAGGGAATCCTGGAAAGCAGAGAAAAGACATAACCAAATCTTTTATCAGCAAAGGAAATGCAAACTCACATCTAAAAACTTTGTAATCATATAATAGCTCCCTAGATGCCAACTTACAACATGAGCAACTTTACTGCATCAGTTGTCGATATTACCTGGAGGAGGAATGTTAATTTTGAATCTCTGTACGGAACATGCTGTGACTTTTTGTTTGACACAGCAATTAGGTTCGTAATGACAAGTCTGCAAGAATGCCATGGACCAAAATAGTTACAAAATATGTAATGCTGTGACTTGAATCTGATTCAGCGTGCTAAGTTTATAACAAATTTCAAAAGATTTTCCACAGTTTGTGGTATTATTAGAAGATAATCAACTAACCCCAAAGTTGAGAGTGATTTGTTGATGTTGGTAGCTTCCTTCAGTCGCTCCCCTTCAGCACCTGAGCTCTTTTGCCTGCAAGGCAGAAGTCATGCATGCTAAATAGGAGAGTGAAAGACATTGAAAAGTGGTCACACTGAAAATCTATTATAGTCGTATCAGATGATTATACGTGATGTTACTTATGCAAGTTACCTCTCTGAGCCCGCAAGGTCAACAAGGTTGAGTCGAGAAAAGCGGTGGTGGTTGATACCTTGTGACTCCCACTGAATAATTAATTTCAAGAGAAAGTAAGGGCAATATGTATGTGTCACAATCAACAATAATAAGATTGCATATATGATGCCACTATGACACCTTGAAACTAGAGACCCACAATGAGAACTTATTACAAACCAGTAACAGCTCTGGAGAATATTTGTCTCATGTACCTTACTTTCAATAAGGCAGGTGAAAACACTATGAGAGCGACTACTTGCTCGATTCATATTGGTGGCTGCTACCTTTCTGTTTGCTGCTCCCTGAAAAGAAATGAAGAATGTATATCAAGGTCCGAGTCATGCACTGAACCTTAAATTTAGGAACCAGAAAATTGTGCAAACTTGATTCCATTTGAACAGGTAAAAGGGATTCAAGCTTCCAACAATCCCAACTACATAGACAAACCTCAGCATAAAAGGCAAAAAAAAAAATTATTCTATCAATCAACCTCAATAAGTTGTTGCAGCGCTTCTCGAGCATTGGAGATTTCATGCTCTGTCAAACTCTCAACATGGATACCCTTTCTGGCATCCTCCCTTATCTGGAAGAATCAAACTAGAGCTAATCAGCTTATGGTCTGAATAATGTATTTGTATATCTCGAAATATAGACATTTGCTAACAGCACATAAAAAAGATGCAACAAAGAAAAAGCAGGGATCATTAAATTAACACGAGGTATGGTAGTATATGCATAACTTGAACATAAGGCATGCAAAACCCATAAAGATCTGTATAATTACAACAGAATCCATGCATGAATTACCTGCAAGTTTACAGAATTTGGGTTGAGCAGATCCAGAATCTGCTCATTATAAATCTCCAAAAAAGAGCATTTACAAGTAAACCTGAGCTTTTCATCTCTCCTTAATTCCTTTTCCTGCAAACCGTAATGAATACATTTAGCTAAGAACAGTAACATGTCATGTCAGCCAAAATTAGGCATCCAGAAAGCAACAGATCTTCGAGCCTTGCCTTTTGGATCCTGGCAAAGAGATGCTCAAACACTCGAGGAGTTATACCACAATTCACATTGTTCCTCCGTGTTCCATTTTCTATGTCACCAAGCATTGTATGCGTTTTTCCACTTCCAGTCTAGCAGAAACAGGTAATTTTGTAGGCATACGCGTTGAAAATGAAAGGTAAACACAGAATAATGCACAATCTTAAAACTTGAGTATTTGCAGCAGCATCCAGCAAGTGAAACCTGCAGTTTACCTGCCCGTAAGCAAACATGCAGCTGTTATAGCCAGCTATGCAGTTCTCCACCATGGGCACCCCGGCAACCTTGAACATATCCTCCTGAACAACACGAAAGGAGAAGTGCGTTTTGCACAGAGCACGAAAAATAAGTCAGCAGAAGGAAAGAGGGACGAATGCTAAACTGAGAATGGCGAGCAGCAAGAGCACCTGCGTGACATGTTCGTCAGCGACAAGATCGAAAGTGAAGCGGGACTCGGGGTGTCCAATCCAGGTAAGGCTCTGGCTGCTATCCTGCCTCACGCACCGCTTCTGCCCCTGCAGCGATACCTCACTGCCGCTCAGCGGTCGGATACGGATCACAACCTGCAGATTGGAGAAGTTAAGGGACCAGAAACATACACGTGCTCGATGAAATGCTCGCGGGCGTAGTCCCGCGCGAGGAGCGACCCGAGCGAGCTTAGACTATAGCACTCCCAGGAAGGAGAAACGATGGCTGGATGGAAGGGGAGGAGGCAGCTCGCATCGAGGCGGATAAAGCTCTACCTGCACGTTGTTGTCCTTCCAGAAGGAAGGATCCTCCTGGAGCTCAAAGCGCGCGGGGGAGGGGGCGCAGCTGCCGCCGCCGAGCTCGTCGTCGACGCCGTCCAGATGCATCGCGGGTGTGCTGGAGGCTGGAGCCCGAGGTGGACTTCCGGCGCTTGGGCAGGGGAGGCGGCGGCGGCGGCGGCGGCGGATCGGAGATACGGCGGAAGGGGAAGGGGTCAGCGAGATGGGTTTTCGGTTTGAAATGGGGAGCGGAGGCGGCGAGACGTTGGCCAATTTCGAATTTGGGGTCACGTCCGGCACAGCTTGTGACTTGTGAGCTGTGAGAAAGCAAGACAGTTGCTGCGGCCTGCGGAGTGGGCCTGTCCAGGTCAGTAGACTTTGAATGGAGGCATGGAGCACGAAAAAAAAAACAAATACGAGAGTCTACATTTTGAAATATGCTACCGGTGTTCAAAATAAAAACTCAGGCCTTGTTTAGATGAGAGAATTGGGGAGAAAAATACTGTATCAGAATTCCTGTAGCATTTCGTTTGTATTTGGTAAAAATTATTCAAATTTTGACTAACTAGGCTTAAAATGTTCGTCTCGCAAAGTACAACAAAACTGTGCAATTAGTTTTTGATTTCATCAACATTTAGTATTCCATACATTTGCCGACATTTTGATGTGACGGAGAATCTTCTTTTTGCATAGTGGAATTTGGGGAGAGAATTGGGGAACTGAACAAGGCCTCAGGCCTTCTTCAGTTCCCGATTCGGGAGGGGCCGATTCGGAACAGTAGGCGTACTGTAGCGATTCGTTTGTATTTGGTAAAAATTGTCCAAACTTTGACTAATTAGGCTCAAAATGTTCGTCTCGTAAAGTACAATAAAACTGTACAATTAGTTTTAAATTTCATCTACATTTAGTACTCCATGCATGTGCCGGTATTTTGATGTGATGGGAATCTTCTTTTTGCATAGTGAAATTTGGGGTTGAATTTGGGAACTAAACAAGGGCTCATTAACAATGCTACCAAACCACGGGCACACATTTTTTTAATGGTTGGCATCGTTTATACACTAAGAGCCTGTTTAGTTGACATACATACCCAAAAAGAGAACCCAAAAAGTGCTACAGTACCTGTCACATCAAATTTTGCGGCACATGCATGGAGTACTAAATGTAGACGAAAGAAAAAACTAATTACACAGTTTAGTTGTAAATAACGAGACAAATCTTTTAAGCCTAATTAGTCCATGATTGGACACAAATTACCAAATAAAAACGAAAAGTGCTACAGTAGCCGAACCCAAACTTTCTCACCAACTAAACAACCCCTAACAAAAGTTTGAAAATGGTTCAACGAGGTTATGTAAGGGAAAGAATGAATGGCTACCCCCTGTTCGGCTGAGCTTATCAGCACGGCTTATCAGCCGTGGAACAGTATTTTTTTCTCACAGCAAATCAGCCACAGCCGGCTTATAAGCCAAAAAAACAGTCTACCGAACAGGGCCTACGTCTCCAAAATGGTTTTTACATGGAAATTTTAATGGTGTCGTTTAAGCTTTTAAGTGACTTATAACATATTTGGACCCATTAGCACAAAAAATTAGCAGCTATTTTTTTTAAGCTGGGTAGGAAATATATTACTCACGAATTGACAAATCATTAGCGACTATTATATTGATGTGCGCTCGGAGAGAACTCATGATTTGCTCAAACCCTGGCTCACATTCATACTTACATTCTCTAGGGACAAAATCACATTTGAACCAATGAAATTTTACATCTCTGAAATCAAGCCGCCTGACGATGTAGCGTCATAGTCATTTGAATAGAAAGCATGCTTGACCTGTACAGCATTTGTTTCTAGGATCAAGTTGCTTATTCCTAGTCTTGCAGCCTCCTGAGTTCACCCCCATGGGCGGATTTCAGGCTGAAGGTAAAAAAGTCATCTTACTCGTCCCAGACCAAAGCATAGGTTAAGGCCGGCTCGGGTCTCACAGAGTTTGGCTCCCTATGTATGGATAGGGCGGGGGTTCGAGGATTTTCTCGATCTGCGTGAGAAAATCTTCTTCTTAAGCCGAAATACCCAGAGGCTGTCTAGCCCCCACAGGTCGAGTTTTTTTTATTCCTAGTTTTGTAGCCTCTGAAGCCAATGTAAATAGGCAATAATCTCAGCTTGGAAAGCCCCAGTAGATGATTCACTTTGCCTTTGCCTGACGACACAACATCGCCAACAGAATCCCTCATAACAAAGCCCCATGCCCCCGTCGTTCATTATTGCATATATGATGCATCACAATTCAGCTTCAAAATCCCTGGAGGTGGCTTCTTCCATCGCTCGCGCTGCCTCGGAGCACTGGGTTTCGGCATTGGCAACATATTTAAGACCTCAACTGCATATATTTTGATTCCTTGTGCAATAGTACTAGTAAACCTACTACTTATTAGTTGGAGGGCTGTTAATTATTAATTCCACTAGGTAAATGCCCGTGCGTTGCAACGGGAAACATAATACCGTAATAACATATGTATGAGCATGTGTTATACTATTACCTAAAATAGATACTGCAATCACGATGTTTGGAGCATCTTTGTTACGTGAGTCTTCAGAGATTAATATTTGATATAGGTAAATGATATGCCAAAGTTGCATGTGTGTAAAATAATCCTATATCGACTTTGTGTTTATCTATATCAGCTTAATAATAAAGAATAGAGTATGGAGCAGGTCTAAGAAAACATCTGACAAAAACTAATAGTAAGTTGCCGTGCATAATTAGTACATGTCCTACCAGCTTAAAACTTAGGATTCTTATCCTATATGTGCACCAGAACCATCAAAAATTGCATCTCAGACAGTGCAGAGCTTCCTGTGTGTTCCTGCACAATGCAGTCACAGCTATATCAAGGTAATTAGGAAATAAGCATCTATTAGAATGAAGTCACCTTTGACATTTTTCATTAAGAAAAAAGAAGTGTTACAACAACATATGCAAGCGTTGATCGGACAAGTAGTAATAGCAACGAATCACGCATACCCATACAAAGAGAGCTACAACATAATTTACAAAAGAATGATTTCGTGATCGAGGAGCACTCTCACCGGAAGATCTACATGTCCAGCTTCAGCGATTTTGCGACCGAGGACCACTCTCACTGGAAGATCTATACGTCTAGCTTCAGCGCCTTCTGATGGCGGCACCTTTGACATAGCCTCACAGTAACCATGACATAGACTTCTTCCTTCTTCCGACAGTTGTCGATTCGACTCCTTTCAGAGGTGCGCTTCATTTCAGAGGTGCTCTTTAAAACAACCAAACAACGACATTTTTCGAGAGTTCAAGTCACACTCAACTTTATAGAACCGTATATATTATCTAGAAAATGCTCAAGCATAACAAGGCATAATAAAGTCACGTCTCACATATTACACCTAATAGTACATTCCTCATGCTAACGCTATGGTGGTGTCTAAAAATAAATATAGAACTAAAATAAATAGCCTTTTCAAGCTCTTCGGGTTCCCTACGACTGGTAAAAGATCTGTACCCTTTGGATTTGAGCACTAACTACTAAAGCCCTCAATGTATAATCTTCTAGTAAAACCATAAAATTTGAGCACCAATTGGACCATATAAGATGTAAAGATATTATACATCATTAGAGAAGCTCCAATATAAATATTGGTATACAATATACATTTTAAAATTATTTGAGTATACAAAGAATAAACTAATATAAAGGAAAATGTTGGGATATACATTAAAAAAATTTGAGTATACAAAGACCAAACTAATATAAAGGGAAATATTAGGAAAGAAATAAAGTGCACTCCTATGCCAGTACCTCGTGCATGCCAGTACTAACCTGCACTGAGCAGTAGAGGGGAATATTAGGAAAGAAATAAATTGAAGGCGATAATCATTATCAGTAAATAAAATAGCAAAGGTTAGCTTCATTTGTGAAGAAAGTCTAATACCTTGTCGAAGAAAAGAAGGTTCCAAAAGAATAATGAAACAAAGGTTCAGAAACATACTCCCTCCGTCCATAAAAACATGCAATTCTCGCTTTTCGAGAAGTCAAATAGTTTCAACTTTGACTAAATTTATATAAAAAAATACTAATATTTATGATACAAAATAAATATCATTAGATTAGTTATAGAATATATTTTTATAATAAATTTATTTGGAGACATAAATGTTAATACTATTTACTATAAACTTGGTCAAACTTGAGTCAGTTTGACTGACACGCATCCCATAATTGTATCTTTTCTCGGACGGAGGAAGTAGATATCAACAAGCTTTCCATTTTTTCAAGGAAACATAATATTTCTAAGTGTCATAGTTGAATGTTTAGCATGGCTATAATCCATTGCTTTGAAAGAAAGATCTCCAGGTAAGAATAGGCACGTATCAGGCATGAAAATAAAATGAGACAGACCGACAGTGCGTATGGTGTGCATTAGTAACCTCTGGAAAAGGGTGTATGTTTTCTTCTTTGCTTGGAGATCAAATGTAGTTATCAGGGTGACATATACACCCTAGTAGCAGAGTAAGGCACATCATGCCATCTCCGCTCAAAAAATGAAATTTAAATTACTTTGATGAGGTAGTTCATTCATATTGAACTGAGAAAATCCTTCCTGCACGCACATATAGCTGAGGTAAAATCATACAACTGCTACAGAGCAGCTTAGGTGGGGTGAAGTCAGGCTTACAAGACGCCGCTGGGGAATGAGCAGGATGGCCGCACGCTCCATCTCTGACATATGTATCAGATGCAAAAAGGTCTCAATTTTTTTAAAAAAAGACACTATAATATAATGCGTAGTAGTCATCATGAAATTAATCAATAATTGGACATGTGTTTCTAAACCCTGCACATAGTTTGGCATCTCAATATCCAATTGCTTATAGCATCAGTAGGCGCATAAAACATAAAACCAAGGCAGAACAAATTACCTTCATGGCTATTATGACATGATCAAGAAGCGGCAGAAGGTTGGGACTCAGTTGGGACTTGGGGTGATTGAACAAATTAGTCAATAATTGGACATGTGTACCTACATTTCAGGACAGGTTATTTCTATAACAAAGATGCAGAAATATAGTTGCTCAATAAGGACCTTTTTCCATAAGATATGCTGAAGCCACTGATCACTGGCAGAAGCACCTAAGGAGCAACGTAAATTAAATATACACTAACTTCGTTAGTCACCCATTATCCATGGTATTTGAGACTCCTAGTTAACTGCAAGATTAACAACAACAAAATCTCAAACAAAGATTCACGCATAGGAAAATTTATTTTAGTTAGATGGATCATTCTCTCGTGCTAACGCTAAAGTGACATCTAGAAAAAAAATCATAAAACCAAACCGGTAAACATCAATTATGCATCCAAAAATAATGACACGCATGCTGAAAACATGGCAGTTTCTCCAACTCACAGTTTATGTATATTACATACAAGTAACTATTGATTCAGAGGGTGAGATTTAGCCGTGGCAAAAGAACTTTACTTACTCTGCTACTGGCTGACATTTTTCTCTATTTAGTTTTCTCTTTCGTTCCTATGATTTCCACGGTGTTCAGTTCTTCATATTCATGTACAGCTTCTCCTTTTCTCCCTCCACTTCGGCAAACTGCACACTGAGTTCTGAGTTCTTGAGTACCTTGCTACCTGCCTTCTCTTCAGCTTGATCATGCTGCTTCATCATTGTGCTGCTTCGTCATTGATCTAACAAGAAAACGAAGAAATTTAATTGATTTGATTTACTAAAACCTAAACGTGTTGTATTTGCTGAAAACTTTAAATTGAATCTGCTGGATGTGATAGTTTCACCGTTTTAGCAGGTGACACTGGTAGCTGCTGGCCTGGCCAGCTTCTACTATGTTAGTTTAGTGGGACTGAAACCTGTACTCCACAAAAGCTTAAAGTTGTGGGTTAGCTTCATTTGTGAAGAAAGTCTAATACCTTGTCGAAGAAAAGAAGGTTCCAAAAGAATAATCAAGCAAAGGTTCAGAAACATAGATATCAACAAGCTTTCCATTTTTTCAAGGAAACATAATATTTCTAAGTGTCATAGTTGAATGTTTAGCATGGCTATAATCCATTGCTTTGAAAGAAAGATCTCCAGGTAAGAATAGGCACGTATCAGGCATGAAAATAAAATGAGACAGACCGACAGTGTGTATGGTGTGCATTAGTAACCTCTGGAAAAGGGTGTATGTTTTCTTCTTTGCTTGGAGATCAAATGTAGTTATCAGGGTGACATATACACCCTAGTAGCAGAGTAAGGCACATCATGCCATCTCCGCTCAAAAAATGAAATTTAAATTACTTTGATGAGGTAGTTCATTCATATTGAACTGAGAAAATCCTTCCTGCACGCACATATAGCTGAGGTAAAATCATACAACTGCTACAGAGCAGCTTAGGTGGGGTGAAGTCAGGCTTACAAGACGCCGCTGGGGAATGAGCAGGATGGCCGCACGCTCCATCTCTGACATATGTATCAGATGCAAAAAGGTCTCAATTTTTTAAAAAAAAAGACACTATAATATAATGCGTAGTAGTCATCATGAAATTAGTCAATAATTGGACATGTGTTTCTAAACCCTGCACATAGTTTGGCATCTCAATATCCAATTGCTTATAGCATCAGTAGGCGCATAAAACATAAAACCAAGGCAGAACAAATTACCTTCATGGCTATTATGGCATGATCAAGAAGCGGCAGAAGGTTGGGACTCAGTTGGGACTTGGGGTGATTGAACAACGACGACACACAGATCTCCTCCTTCACCAGATTCCAACTAATCCTTGCTCTGTATCAGCACCTTTTTGTACGTTCCATCTTCTGAAGATAATACGAACAGAAACATATTCAGTTTGGTATTAAGAGACATGGAACTGAGGAACTTCCACTCATTTAGTGACAACATCTTCTAATAGCAGTGGAAAGACCTTCCAGATACATTAGCCATATCAAATTATCAAGTTATGGGAAATTTGCGAACTATAAAACCACGAGCAAATCCTATTTTCCTCCACGGGCAAACCCCAACGCACCAAATCAAAAGCTCGCGAGGGGGGCGGGTGACCTGAGACGTGGGCGGCGTCACGCTTGGCGATCACGGCATCTGAGGCGAGCTGGTGGCTTGGTGCTCTTTGACGAGGTAGACAAAGCCGAAGCCGACCTCTCCGATCTGGTGGAGGACGTGGAAGGCGCTCGTTGATCCAGACATCGCCGCCGCCAGTGGCTGTGTTGTAGAGCGAGCCCAGAGATGGAGCAGCCCATCCTCGGCTCCCTTCCTCTTTGGCTCCCCACCGCCGGCGAACTCCAACACCGCACGCCCCTGACACCAGACTCATGATGTGTGTTTGCAAGAGGAAGGCCTGACCAGAGACGTGCACGGACGGGAGCGGGTTTGCTCTTCCCGCGCTGCCCAGCAAGCCACATGGAGAGGCGGCGGCGCTTGCGGCCCCAGCAGGAGGGCGCAGAGGTGGCGTCGCGTGCGTCCCCGACGAGGGCGTCACTGCACCACATGGGGAGGGCCAGCGAGCGTGGCTCCGCTCGACCTGGCGAGGTCCGTTGCCGCGCGTCCTGTGCCGGGGCTGCGAGCGGCACCGGCAGGGAACCCTAGCCGTCGGACAGGGAGGAAGAGCAATCGCTCTTGTGGTGAGGAAGAGCCGCGCCGCCTTGCCCGCGCTGGATTGGAGGCAGGATCTTGCGAGTGAGGGAGGGCGAGCGTGCCGCGTGTGCGCTGTGGGAAGGGAGCGAGCGGGAGCGTGATTGGAGGGGGATCGTGCGTGCGAGCGCCGCGTGATTTGTGGCAGACTGTGCGGGTGAGTGAACGATCGCCTGCCGGGTGAGCGAACGATCGCGGGAGTTTTTCGCTCGCCCGGTGAACGATTCTCTTCTAAATTTTTTAGTAGTAAGAGATCAGGAGGTTTGGGTTGCTAATAGGTGCTAATAGTTTATGTCCACCTTCATCCCACTATTCAACCATATATTAGCAGTTGGATCCAAACAACCCCTTGCTAAAAATTAGCAGCTATTAGCTAGCTAATTTTTAGTGCTAATGGATCTAAACAGACCCTTAACTAAATAGCTATACATGTGATTAAACATAGGAGGCTCGATGTCCTCATTTGTAAGGTTGTTTATGGATGGAGGGAGAATACATAGCATAGCATCCTTTTTTGGGCAGTGATATTATAGAGGCCAAAATACACTTTTATTTTTTACGCTCTGTCCCTGAATGAATAGATTTCTAACTCAAGAATTTGTCTACAGATAAATTAACCTCTAAGAGGTTGAATGGTCCACTAGTCCATTTATTTTTCTTGAAGTCTTATCGCATTTACTGCACACCCTCCTATCTCACAATCTAGTGTTGAGTGTCTGTAGTTGTAAGGTCAAAAAGGCTAGAGGGGGGGAGAATAACCTAATAAAAACTTCTACAAGAATTACTTAACCACAAGTTAGTACGAAAGGTGGCGAAGCACAAAGCACTAGCTCTAACTAATTAAGCAAGCCACCTACACAAATCTAGTACAAGGCTATCCACTAAACACAACAACAACAACAAACTAGAAACAAGAAGTAATACGAGAGAAGAGCTTCGAGTGATTATACCGCCGTGTAGAGATGAGAAGTACCAATCAATCAATCACACAAAAGAAATCCTCGGGAAGAGAATGACACAAGAATTTATCCCGAGGTTCACTTGCTTCCCGGCAAGCTACTCCTCGTTGTGGCGATACACCCACTTGTCGGTTCGCGAGCTAATCGACTATCAAGAGTCGAGCCCTCGGCGGGCACCGCACAACCGCACACAAGATGGGGATCCTCCAAGCCACGAGCTCCACTAGAGTATCCAATTTACGAACTCCCGCGGGGAAGGATCAAGAACCCCTTACAACACTTAGTGAGGGCTCGAACAATCTCCAATTGCGAGCTCAATCACCTCCGCTGCTCCAAGCCGTCTACCGTGTCGGGAAACACGGAAGAGTAACAAGAAATCCGCAGCAACTCGAAGATCAAGTGCCTCTAGAATGCAACTCTCAAGCAATGCACTTGAATCTCACTCAATCTCACTCAAGATGTGCAATCAATCAAAGAGATGAGTGGAGGGGTTGTTCTCTAGCTCAAAGGATGTCTCTATATCTTAAAATGTGCAAGAGTTGCCCTCAAACCCCGGCCACCATCTATTTATAACGAAGGGGTACGCAGCTAGCCGTTAGAAACGACGCAGCAGAAATCGCGTTGACCGGACGCTCCGGTCAGGGTGACCGGACGCGTCCGGTCACTAAACGACAACCCTGAACAGTGCTCGTCCGAACTAGCCGTTGCCCTGACCGGACGCGCTCCTTCGATCGACCGGACGCGACAGTGCCAGCGTCCGGTCGCGTTCCAGTAAGCACCCGACGCGACCGGACGCGTCCGGTCGTACATGACCGGACGCGCCAGCCGCGTCCGATCGCGCTTCGCTACGCTCGGCTTCTCTGGACGCTTGACCGGACGCTCCGGTCCCGTGGGACACCGGACGCGCCGGTCACGCGTTTAACGTTTTCGCCTGGTTGAACTGACCGGACGCGCTGGTCAGGCCAGACCCGCGTCCGGTCACAAACCCTAGCAGCACCCGCGCCGCGATGAACTGACCGGATGCGCCCCGCGTCCGGTGCAGCGTCCGGTGCACGCAGTGACCTCCGTTCGCCTCCGTTTCTTTTTCGACTTTCGGCGCAATAGAAAATAGGCGTTTCACTCCTCCAAAAAGCGCCGAATCCCGCCTCGCAAGCTCGGCGGGAGGGAGAGAGGAACCCAAACCCCTCTCTACCGCTTAAACCCCACCGCCTTCGCAAATGTGCTAACACCACCAAGTGTACATCACCATGTGCATGTGTGTTAGCATTTCACAAACATTTTTCAAGGCGTTATGTTATCTCTTTACTAGATCCTAATGCATATGCTCAAGACAATGATCTAGTGGCACTTGATTCCCGAGCTAACCGTGATTGCCCCTCTTGATAGTCGGCTATGTATCCTAAACCCGGTCAATCACTTCTCTACTCAACTTAGACCGGCAAAAAGGAAAACCCTATGGTATACCTTTGCCTTGCGCTCTTAGATCCTTCTCTTCACTTGATCATCATATCCATCGTATTATGTGCATCTTCACCATGATCGTCATTTCATGTCCATGCACCATCTCTTTGTGATCTTGTGGCCACTACTCCTTGCCACGTACACCTTCATCACATGTGTTGCTTATGCCTAACTTAAAACACTTAATACATGGCATTAGCAACTTGGTGTCATTAATTACCAAAACCAAACTTGGGCTTTCAATCTCCCCTTTTTGGTAATTGATGACAACCATCACAAAGATATGAAATGAAATCAATTTTCAATTTCGATAGTATTAGCTCCCCCTATATATGTGCTTCCATGAGTTTGGTTCAATTGTGCACATATGTATGGATTTGAATTTTGGGAGAGTTACTACTATCAAATTGATGCTAAGGTATATAGAATGGACCTTTGAAGCGTGATACCAATCGGAGTTGCCTCTATATACCATCCTTAGCATCGATGTAGCTAGACACCACTTGTAATTCATCACTTGTAAAGATCACATACACTAAAGTACCCCGTGAGATCAACATTAAAAGCAAAGATGTCTAGATACTACTTGTAAAGCTACTCTCAACAATTCATCATTCAAGTTCTATTTCTAGCAACCACCATACAAACATGAATATGAATTTAAGCTTTGCAATGCAACAATTCATCATGTTAATGCACATACAAATGCAACAAATAATTCATGAGCTTGCTCCCCCTACTTGTGTGCTCAAATTTTTAATTGATCCCTTTCCAATGTCTTATCTTATGCTTTCTCTTCCCCTTAGTAACTTTTCTCTCCCCCTTAACTTTCTCTCCCCCTTAACTTTATCTTTGTGACTTTTCTATCTTTGTGACTTTTCTCTCCCCCTTTGTCAACAATCACCAAAAAGGTGCTGAAAGCATCTAGGCCCCAAGGTTTGGTTTCGGCAATTGATGACAACGCTTTATTACCATGACTAACGTGTGTTTTGCAGAAACGTTGGTAAGTTAGGTCATGGAGGTTAAAACTGCTTTGGGCACCATGGTATTCGTGTCCCTTGATGGAAATCGTTTCGGTTTTCAAAAGAGTGACGTCAAGATTAAGGACGGTTAGTTCCGGATGACGAGGTGTTGAGACTCGTTCGGAATAGTCGTTAGGATCTTCGTTTTTCTCTTTTGGCCGTACTATAAAGGGGGGCATGAACGGGTAGCTTGACCTAGGCGAGTCCTATGTTTAGGTGTGGTGCACAGTTGTTAAACTTGGCGCTAGGCAACCCTAGAATAGCTCAAAGTTCAGTTGGAAGCAACTTGGTTGAAGTTGCGACGCGTTTCGGAAAGTTTCGGGCTGTTTTCCAGTGACCGGACGCGGTCTTCGGGAGCACCGGACGCGTCCGGTCAGTACGTTACCGCGGCTAGGGTTCGGCCCTGACCACCGGACGCGGTCCTCGCGAGGACCGGACGCGGTGGTCAGCGACCGACACGTGTCACCTGGGGAGAACGCCCGTCGGACGCGACCTGGACGTGATCGGCGCGTCCGGTCACAGTCCAGTAAGGTCCAGAGAGGACCGGACGCGTCCGGTCTTCAACCATCGGACGCGGCCTCGCGTCCGGTGCGATCACAGTACGGTCCCTTGCACGATCGGACGCGTCCGGTCACCCCTGACTGGCACGTCCGGTGGTTCAGTTCAAAATCGCGTTTTGACCGTTACGGGCGACCGGCGCGTCCGGTCAGTTCGACCGGCGCGTCCGGTCAGCCCGTGTCAGAAAGTAACGGTTCGTTTTCTTTGAGGGGTGTATAAATATAACCCCTCCACCTCTTTTAGAGGTCTCTTGCTCATTCAAACATCTGAGAAAACCCTTTAGAGTGCAAGGGAGTGCAAGAGCTCTAGTGAGGATAGAGATTTGAGAATCAAAGTTTGAGTTTCCTCACTAGTGATTAGAGAGTAGCAAGTGTGCATCCATCTCCTCATTTGGGCTCGTTGTGGTCAAGTGAGAGTTCTAGCTTGTTACTCTTGGTGATCGCCATCACCTAGACGGCTTGGTGGTGATTGGGAGTTTGGTGATCATCCGGCGGAGCTTGTGGATGACCCAACTCAAGTTGTGAGTGGTTTTGGGTGATTCACCGCGACGGAGTGTCGAAGAATCAACCCATAGAGAGCACTTGATCCTTGCGCGGATCAAGGGGGAGCGACACCCTTGCGCGGGTGCTCCAACGAGGACTAGTGGGGAGTGGCGACTCTCCGATACCTCGGAAAAACATCACCGTGTTCCTTGCCCCTTTACATTCAAGCAATTACATTCTCGTATTTACTTTCATTGCTTGATTTACATTCCTAGAATTGCCATGCTAGACTAGGATTGGAAACTAGGGTGCAAAACTTTTTATCGGTAGACTCTCTAGGAACACAAGTAGGCACTAGGGGTGAATTCCGGCTTGTAGGATTTAATTCTTGCAATTATTTTTTAGAAAAGCCCAATTCACCCCCCCTCTTGGGCATCTTGATCCTTTCAATTGGTATCGGAGCCGTGTTGCTCCTAATTTAGGCTTTACCGCCTAGAGCAAGATGTCTAACGGGGAAGGACCACCTCCCACCTTTGAGGGGGATGATTTTCCATATTGCAAAATCCGCATGGAGGTGTATCTCGAAGCCATAGATGTCGGGTGCCTTAGAGCCGCAACCCAAGGGCTTCCCGCTATCAAGGATCCCGCAAACCCCACTGGTGACGAGGAGAAGTACGACCGGTGGAATGCAAAGGCCAAAAATGCACTCTACCGGGGCTTAGGCAAAGATATCTTCAATCGTGTGCGTAATGCAAAGAACGCTCATGATTTGTGGGAGAATCTTTGTGCTCTCCATGAGGGAACTAAGAGTGAGCGTGAGGAACGCTATCATATTGCTTTAAAGAAAATTAATTCTTTTGAGATGCTTCCCAAAGAAAGCGCTAATGACATGTACACTCGCTTGAATGTTCTTGTAGAGGACCTCAATGCTCTTGGGCTCACTCAAATGAGCCAATCGGATGTTGCAAGGAGGATCTTGAGTGTTCTTCCCATTGAGAAGTATGGTCACATTGTCACCGTGCTTCATCAAAGTGATCTCTCCACCGCAACTCCAACACAAGTATTGGGGAAGATCAATGCTCATGAGATGTACATGCACATCACTCCGGAAGAGGGCTCATCATCTTCCAAGAAGAAAGACTTGGCCTTCAAAGCTAGCCATGACAAGAAGAAGAAGAAGGGCCAAGCAATGATCGTGCAAGAAAGCTCAAGTGAAAGTGATATTGATGATGAATCACTTGCACTCATGGTGAGAAAGACCACCAAGATGCTAAAGAAGCTAAACAAGAGTGGCATCAAGTTCGATGGCAAGAAAAAGAAATTCTTCACAAGTAGCAAGAGAAAGCCCATCTCGGAGATGGATTGCTACAATTGTGGTGAACTTGGCCACCTTGCTCATCAATGCCCTAGACCACCAAAAGACAAGTTCAAGAACAAGGGCAAGAAAAATGATTCAAGTGATGAAGAAGATGAGAAGAAGAAGAACAAGCCATACAAGAAGAAGGATGGCAAGAAGAAGGAGTTCTACAAGAAGAAGAAGGGAGGAAAGGCATATATTGTTGGTGATTGGCTCACCGACATTGAATCATCTTGTGATTCCTCCGAAGATGAGAGCGATGATGAGAAAGAGAAGGTTGCCTTATTTGTGATGGGGCCATCATCTTCACCGACATCTTCACCACCACCCTCACCGCCTTCTTCACCATCATCGTCCACTACTCACCTATGCCTTATGGCCAAGGGTGAACGAAAGGTACAAAACCATGATAGTGATGATGATGATGATAGTGATAGTGATGATGAATATGATGCACCTTCTTATGATGAACTTGTAAAATTGCTAAACAAATACACTAAAATCATAAGAAGGACTAGAAGTGAAAATGATGATCTTCAAAATGAAAATGAATCACTCTCATCTAAGCTTGAAAATGCTCAAAAGACTAGTGGTGAGCTTAGAGATCAAAATGAAGTTATGTCTTCCACTCTCAAGGAGCTCAAAATCTCTAACAAAGAGCTTAAAGATCAACATGATAAGCTTGAGAAGAAGCATGATGAGCTCATCACTAGACATAACTCCTTGAAAGACAAATACACCACATTAAAAATTGACTATGATAGTCTTGTGGTTGCTAATGAACTTGCTCTTGAGACACATGATGCTACTAACAATGTTGTTAAGTGTGATATAGCTACATCATGTGATGATTTGATCATTGAAAGCATTGAGCAAGGTTCTAGTAGCAAAGGCAAGAGTGTGGTTGAGTCATGCAACCATGATGATTATGCCAAGATCAAGTGTGAGAATGAGAAGCTTGCAAATGAGAACAAGAAGCTAAAAGGTTTGATGGCTCTTGAGAAGCAACCAACAAATGAGTCACTCATTGAAGAGAACAAGAAGCTCAAGCAAGAAAAAGAGCATCTCAAGACCGGCCTAAGCAAGTTCACAAGAGGCCAATATTTGCAAAGTGAGCTCCTCATGAACACCGTAATGAAGATGGATAGAAGTGGTATTGGGTACTTGGCAAATCAAGAGAAGAAGGCAAAAGCTCAACAACAAAGCAAGTCAAAGCCCAAGCCAAAGAGATGTGTTGAGTGTGGTCAAGAAGGTCACTTTGCTCATGAATGCAAAACTCCACCACCAAACCCTTGCCCAAGCATGCTAGACCCTTTGCCTTCAATGCTCATTACATGCTAAGAAAAGATTCAAATGGAAAGATGAAAGTCATGTTTTTGGGTCCCCCAAACAAGAATAGGCCAAAGAAAATATGGGTTGCCAAGTCACTAGTTGAGAAAGTCAAGGGCCCCTCTCAAGTTTGGGTCCCTAAACAAAAAGCTTGATCTCTTGTGTGTAGGTGAACTACAAGACCGGTGGATCTCATTGGGTTATTGATAGTGGTTGCACTCAACATATGACCGGTGATCCTCGTATGTTCACCTCCATTGAAGAGAATGGGATATGTCAAGAGAAGATCACATTTGGGGATAATTCAAAGAGCAAAGTCAAGGGTATAGGCAAGATTGCAATATCAAATGATCACTCACTCTCAAATGTGCTCTATGTTGCTTCTTTGAGTTTCAACTTGTTATCCGTTGGGCAACTTTGTGACCTTGGCTTCCAATGCTTGTTTACACCAAATGAAGTGGAAGTTTCAAAGATAGATGACAAGCAAGTGATATTCAAAGGCTTTAGATACAACAATCTTTATCTTGTTGACTTCACCTCCGAAGATGCAAATTTGATGACATGTTTGTTCACCAAGACCTCACTTGGTTGGCTTTGGCATAGGAGGCTTGCACATGTTGGAATGAGCACTCTCAACAAGCTATTGAAGAAAGAACTAGTAAGAGGATTGAAGGATGTGAGGTTTGAAAAGGACAAACCTTGTAGTGCATGTCAAGCGGGCAAACAAGTTGCAAACACTCATCCAACCAAGGCTTTCATGTCAACCTCAAGAGTGCTAGAACTTCTACACATGGATTTGTTTGGGCCTACAACTTACAAGAGCTTGGGTGGTAATCTCTATTGTCTTGTGATAGTGGATGACTACTCAAGATATACATGGACTTTCTTCCTTCATGACAAATCCGAAGTGGCAAGTTGCTTCAAGAAGTTTGCAAAGAGAGCTCAAAATGAATTTGAAGTCAAGATAAAGAAAATTAGAAGTGACAATGGCAAAGAGTTTGACAACACCAACATTGAAGCTTATTGTGATGAAATTGGAATCAAGCATGAGGTCTCTTCAACCTACACTCCTCAACAAAATGGTGTAGTTGAGAGAAAGAACCGGACTTTGATCACCCTTGCAAGAACAATGCTAGATGAGTACAACACTCCGGAAAAGTTTTGGGCCGAGGCAATTAACACCGCATGCTATGCTTCAAATCGCCTCTTCCTCTAAAAGTTTCTTGGCAAGACCCCCTATGAGTTGCTTAATGGGAAGAAGCCGGACGTCTCATTCTTCCGGGTGTTTGGTTGCAAATGCTACATCTACAAGAAGCGTCAACACCTAGGGAAGTTTCAAAGACGTTGTGATATTGGCTTTCTTGTTGGTTACTCATCAAAGTCCAAAGCATATAGAGTATTTAACCATACCACCGGTTTGGTTGAAGAAACATATGATGTGGAATTTGATGAATCTAACGGCTCCCAAGGAGCAATTGAGAATTGTGATGATGTAGGTGATGAACCCTTGAGGGAGGCCATGAAGAACATGCCCGTGGGAGACATCAAGCCAAAAGATGATGAAGACGATGTGCAAATCATTGATCCACCATCTTCATCACGTGTGCCTCAAGATGATGACAAGAATGAGAGAGTTGAAAATGAAGATACTTATGTCTCTCATGAACAAGCCGAGGCACAAGCTCAAGATGTTGATGCTCCCCCTCCACCTCCTCAAGTGGTTGATAGAAGAAATTCACCTCTACTTCAAGCACATCCACAAGAACTCATCATAGGGAGTCCTACAAAGGGAGTAATGACTCGATCTCAGAAGTTAGCTTCTTTTGTTGAACATCATTCTTTTGTCTCTTGTGTTGAACCTAAAAATGTAGAAGAAGCTCTTCAAGATCCGGATTGGGTGAATGCTATGCATGAAGAATTGAACAACTTCACCCGCAATCAAGTATGGACACTTGAAGAGCATCCAAAAGGTGCAAGAGTCATTGGAACCAAGTGGGTGTTCCAAAACAAGCAAGATGACCAAGGCATAGTAGTGAGGAACAAGGCAAGACTAGTTGCAAAGGGGTTCTCTCAAGTTGAAGGCCTTGATTTTGGAGAGACCTTTGCACCCGTTGCAAGACTTGAAGCCATTCGTATCCTCCTTGCATATGCATCACATCATGATATGAAACTATATCAAATGGATGTGAAAAGTGCATTCTTAAATGGCTTTATAAATGAACTAGTCTATGTCAATCAACCTCCCGGGTTTGAAGACCCTATATATCCTAATCATGTTTATAGGTTGTCCAAGGCGCTATATGGGCTCAAGCAAGCCCCTAGAGCGTGGTATGAGCGCCTCCGGGACTTCCTCATTGAGAAGGGCTTCACCATTGGGAAGGTCGACACCACACTATTCACCAAGAAGTTTAATGGGGAGATCTTCATTTGTCAAGTGTATGTTGATGATATCATCTTTGGGTCAACAAATGAAGATTATTGCAAGGAATTTGGTGAATTGATGTCAAAGGAGTTCGAGATGTCAATGATTGGTGAGCTCACATTCTTCCTTGGTTTTCAAGTCAAGCAAATGAGAGAAGGGATTTTCATCTCTCAAGAAAAGTATACCAAGGATCTTCTCAAAAGATTCAAGATGGAAGAATGCAAGCCAATCAAGACCCCAATGCCATCAAATGGACATCTCGACCTAGATGAGGGAGGTAAACCGGTCGATCAAACTCTCTACCGTTCTATGATTGGTAGCTTGTTGTACCTTACCGCATCTAGGCCCGATATCATGTTTAGTGTGTGCATGTGTGCTCGCTTTCAAGCGTGCCCTAAAGAACCTCACTTAAGTGCCGTAAAAAGAATCCTAAGATACCTTAAGCACACCCCAAGCATTGGTCTTTGGTATCCCAAAGGAGCTAGATTCCAACTAGTTGGCTATTCCGATTCGGATTATGCCGGTTGCAAAATTGATAGAAAAAGCACATCCGGAGGGTGCCATTTGCTTGGGAGATCCTTAGTATCTTGGTCATCTAAAAAGCAAAATAGTGTGGCTTTGTCCACCGCCGAGGCGGAATACATTGCCGCGGGGGCTTGTTGTGCACAAATCTTATATATGAAACAAACCCTCCTAGACTATGGAATTGTTCTTGAAAAGGTGCCACTTTTATGTGACAATGAAAGTGCCGTTAAAATTGCTAACAATCCGGTACAACACTCTCGCACCAAGCACATTGATATCCGCCATCACTTTCTAAGAGATCACGTTGCTAAAAATGACATATCACTAGAAGGTGTACGAAGTGAAAATCAATTAGCGGATATCTTCACTAAACCTTTGGATGAGGCTACCTTTTGTAGGCTAAGAAGTGAACTTAATGTGCTTGATTCAAGTAACTTTAAAAAATGAGCGTGTGTTGTCCCTTGCATTGCATTGTATTATATGTCACGTTTATTTTATCGAAATGCATTTAGGGCTTGGCTAACACGGTTACGATAACCCTCCTTCGGAGGAGTGAAGAAGCCTAACCGTGGATCAAACTTGACAAGCAACCTAGCTTTACTTTCTCGTATTGCATTGCATATGCATGGTTGTTTGTTTGTCGTTTCTTTTCGGTTTAGCTTTGAGCAACCTCTGTGTTCGTCCATGGATAGAGAGAGCTTTTTGACGCTCCTAAAGGTCCAAAAACTCTATTGCATGGCCATACGTTGCTCCTCGGGTGTTTGTTGCCTATTTTCCTAAAAATAATACTAGCCTAAGGCAAAATATTTTGAAAATTTTGAGGGTTTGAGTGAGGTCACTCATATCAGGTTCCAATTGGTGTTTATTTGTGTCTCTTTGAATTGGAACTTGATTGGAAGAAGTCGCGTCGAAGTTCGGAACGAAGAATGGCGAAGAACAGCGACCGGACGCTGCACCGGACGCAGTGATGCTTCACCACCGCGTCCGGTCCCGGCGTCCACCAGCGCGTCCGGTCATCCAGAAGACAAAGTCCAGACCTAGTCACCGGACGCTGCACCGGACGCGCCTCTGACGTCCACCGCGTCCGGTCCCGGCTACCACCACCGCGTCCGGTGCTCCGCGATGAATTCCTGAGCTCTCAACGACCGGACTCTGACCGCGTCCGGTCAGTCCACACCGGACGCGTCCGGTCACTCCAGGCGCTTACTGGAGTGTGACCGGACGCTGCACCACCGCGTCCGGTCATAATGACCACCGCGTCCGGTGATCGCGCGTCGAGCGGATCTCAGCCCCTCATATAACCGTACATCTTCAATCGTCTTTTTCCTCTCCAGTCGCATCCGCCGCCGCCGCTCGTTTTTCTCGCCGTTTCGCCGACTTTCTCACTGCCGGCGAGCCTCACTGCAGCAGAGCCGCGCCACCCTCGCCCGCTCGACCCCCTGCCGCGCCGCGCCCCGCTCGCCCCCTTGCTCGCGCAGCCCTGCTCGCTGCCGCGCGCCCGCTGCCCACTGCCGTGCGCCGCCGCCGAAATCCGTCGCGTTCGCACGCCCAACCTCGCCGTCGGCGAGCTGTCCACCGCCGTAGGCATCCCTAGCCGTAGCTGCTGCACCCCACCTCGTGCCCTAGCTCTTCAATCCCCGTGCCCGAGCCTTCTAGGGTTTTCACCCAAACCCTAACCTAGGGTTTGATCGAAACCCTAATTCTTCAGGTGACGATTCGCTCTTTCTTCGATTCAAGTCACGTCATTCCATTTGTTAGGGCTAACCTTGACCGATTACATCCATTGACTATCTCGCTCGGTCGTTTCAGAGCTCGATCGTCGATCTCGGGGGTTCTCGCGAACTAGGTCACCGCTTCCTCTCACCGTCGTCTCGTCGATCCGAGGTAGTTTCGCGTCACATTTTCTCGTCGTATCTAATATGCTTGCTATCTCTAGGGCTTCGCACCTTTTAGTAATATATGTGCTTATGGTATATCTTTCTATTCCATACGTGCAGCGAGTCTGTCGGTGTGTCAGGGTCAGATTTGTTCGCTAAATCCGAGGCCAAGCCTGCGGATACGGATTGAGGCCAAGCCTCTCGAGTGTCAGTTCATCATCTCACAGAGGTTGTCAGGCAGTCGATCAGCATGGTGCGTTGCAAGAACGCCGGTGGTGCTCCTGGTGACGGGGACAACAGTCCTCCCCGCCGTGATGAGATTGCGCGTGGTAAGCGCATCAAGATTGCAGCCAGGAAGAAGAGGAAGACGCTTTCAGATGCAGAGGTTGCTCAGGCCGTGGCAGACGCTGCAGAGCAGGCAGAGAGAGGTGGCAGACGCAGTGGCATAACATAGGCGAGCGTCGCTTTCACCTTGAAGGTCAACAGCTCGGCACTGAGGCCACTGAGGGTACCGAGGCTACTGGACCTTCCGAGCAGATGTCAGTAGATCCACCCACAGAGCAGACAGAGGCTACACAGGCTACTGAGGCTACCCAGGCTACTGAGGCTCCACAGGCCACTGAGGATACAGAGGAGCAGGCAGCTCAGTCTCCACCACGTCGCCGCTCCACACGTGCTCGTACTCAGGTGACTCCGAGGCCAGAGGGCCAGCGTCGTGGAGCACGACCTCCTCCCAGAGTTAGAGGGTCACCCCCGGTCGAGCACTTAGACCTGAGGGGTGCTTCAGCACGTCAGGTGCAGAGTTTGAGGTTTGTGGAGGTCAGCCGTTGGTTCCCACCAGTCAGAGATCACAGAGCTTCAGTGGGTTTCTACACCCCACTTCAGGAGGACTTCTACAGGGCCCTAGTTGACAGTGGTATTGCATTCAGACCTCAGAGGGTATGTCGACTTGAGGCATTGGTTGATGTTGTGGGAGAGCAGCTCCGTCCGCACCTGTCCTATATGCCTGGCTTATCAGATCTTCTTGGACGGACAGGTGCTTACTGCGGCACATGGGTTAGGGAGTTCTATGCTTCACTGTGGATTGATCCTGCCCATGAGTTTATTCACTTTGCTTTCAGAGGCCGCGATCACAGACTCTACAGCTCCAGAGCCCGAGAGATCCTCAGACTCCCAGCTTCTGACACGAGGATCCATCAGCTTTGTTATGGACAGACTCCTCCTCCCAGACGCCCTCACGGCGGTTCAGTGCCACCTACCGACCTGGTTCGACCCTGCTTTCGCGAGCCTTTTGGCGAAGGGTCACGTCGTACACCTGCCAGCCTGACGCCTCTTGCCAGAGTCTTGGATGCTATTCTCAGACGCACTCTACTTCCTAGACTTGGCTACAGAGAGGGACTGACACGTATGCAGCTTTGGGTTGTTCACCACCTCCTTTCACAGCGACAGTTTGACATCTGGGATCTTATCCTTAGTGAGATGGAGGACACCATTGCTGAGGGCTTCAAGGGTAACCGTCAGCTACCCTATGCACACTGGATTTGCTTTATCATCAGATCTTCTATCCAGATGCCACCAGAGATCAGGGCCGAGATAGCTAACACTACTACAGCTTTCCCTGATTATGATATCAGACAGCTTTGGGCCTCTGTTACTCGAGATCAGGCCCCAGCGCCAGGACAGCGTGAGCGCCCAGACGTTCCTGAGACAGCAGCTGAGCAGGACGCCAGAGTTGACGAGCTTGCCGAGGCAGAGCTCGCGGACCTTGAGGCTCAGACTGCTGACATACCTGAGGATGTCACTTCAGACAGCATTGATGAGGACTACCAGCCCATCCCCAGGTACCGGTCTCCTCGGTCTCACGACCACGAGGCCGGTGGCTCTGGCTCAGCCTCCCGCTCAGACCCAGCCATGGTGGCTATTCTTGAGAGGTTGACCCAGGCTCAGGAGCAGCAGCAGCATCAGATTCAGAGACAGGCACAGGATACAGCTGCAGCACTTGCATAGATACAGGCTCGCCAGGACGAGTTTCAGAGACAGCAGCTTGAGATCCAGAGGCAACAGGTTGAGATGCAGCGACAGAGTCAGCAGCAGTACATGGATCTCCTGCGCCACCTTATCACAGTTGGGGTTCCTCCGCCTGCATCTGTCATGACTCAGGCTTTGTCCAGTGGTCCATCGAGTCAGGGACAGCCGAGCTTCCAGTTCACATCTCCACAGCAGCAGGTTCCCCAGTCCTTTCAGTCCCCGAGCTTCACTCCTATACATACGGGGTTTACACCGTCAGACCAGCCTCGCCCGCATCTCCTGACAGGCACACCTATTGGTGATTTTAGTGCTACCTACAGCGAGTTGACTGGTCAGCCGACACCCTCGCACACCACTACGTTCCACACTTCGTCAGGGTTGTCAGCTCCCGAGGCAGTCGTTCCACCAGTGACAGGGACCGGGACTACAGAGACCATCCCTTCTTCAGTTGCCTCGACAGATCCCCCAGCTACTGGCGTACTTCAAGCTCAGGTTACTCAGACAGATCCACTTGTTGCTACACAGTCAGTACCTGCTCCTGCTCAGACCCAGATCGCTTCGCAGCCACGTGCTTCTTCAGAGGGTCAGCCAAATAGCTCAGACTCCGAGGGCGATTCGCTTCACTTCGTGATCACTCCGCGCACCTCGGCACCCGACACGACTCCGTCTGTCCCCCCGTCAGATTAGATTAGTTTTTTGGCACTTGATGCCAAAGGGGGAGAGAGAGTAGTTTCAGGGGGAGTTTTGTTAGTGGGTTTTCGTTCTTTGTGTGCTACATTCATGCATATCATGTTTACTTTTCAGCATTGCATTCGTGTGACATTATCGTCGAGTCGTAAACTTTGAGTCTTAATGTGTTATCCGTCACAGTGATTAATATATGTCACCGTTTTAGCTATAGCTCTAAGGTTGTGCTTCCGTGCCTTACTCCGATTACTTATGAGCTATAATCTTTATGTGTACTAACGCTTTTTGTCTTATCTTTTGAAGTACACTCTTTTGGCTTGGGGCACATAAGCAATTCCTAACCCTTTGTGCTTATTGTCTTTTGCTTATGTGAACCAAGCATGCTCGAAAACCTTCACTCTAATTTTTTGAACCTTAGTGTTGTCATCAATCACCAAAAAGGGGGAGATTGAAAGCATCTAGGCCCCAAGGTTTGGTTTCGGCAATTGATGACAACGCTTTATTACCATGACTAACGTGTGTTTTGCAGAAACGTTGGTAAGTTAGGTCATGGAGGTTAAAACTGCTTTGGGCACCATGGTATTTGTGTCCCTTGATGGAAATCGTTTCGGTTTTCAAAAGAGTGACGTCAAGATTAAGGACGGTTAGTTCCGGATGACGAGGTGTTGAGACTCGTTCGGAATAGTCGTTAGGATCTTCGTTTTTCTCTTTTGGCCGTACTATAAAGGGGGGCATGAACGGGTTGCTTGACCTAGGCGAGTCCTATGTTTAGGTGTGGTGCACACTTGTTAAACTTGGCGCTAGGCAACCCTAGAATAGCTCAAAGTTCAGTTGGAAGCAACTTGGTTGAAGTTGCGACGCGTTTCGGAAAGTTTCGGGCTGTTTTCCAGTGACCGGACGCGGTCTTCGGGAGCACCGGACGCGTCCGGTCAGTACGTTACCGCGGCTAGGGTTCGGCCCTAACCACCGGACGCGGTCCTCGCGAGGACCGGACGCGGTGGTCAGCGACCGACACGTGTCACCTGGGGAGAACGCCCGTCGGACGCGACCTGGACGTGATCGGCGCGTCCGGTCACAGTCCAGTAAGGTCCAGAGAGGACCGGACGCGTCCGGTCTTCAACCATCGGACGCGGCCTCGCGTCCGGTGCAATCACAGTACGGTCCCTTGCACGATCGGACGCGTCCGGTCACCCCTGACCGGCGCGTCCGGTGGTTCAGTTCAAAATCGCGTTTTGACCGTTACGGGCGACCGGCGCGTCCGGTCAGTTCGACCGGCGCGTCTGGTCAGCCCGTGTCAGAAAGTAACGGTTCGTTTTCTTTGAGGGGTGTATAAATACAACCCCTCCACCTCTTTTAGAGGTCTCTTGCTCATTCAAACATCTGAGAAAACCCTTTAGAGTGCAAGGGAGTGCAAGAGCTCTAGTGAGGATAGAGATTTGAGAATCAAAGTTTGAGTTTCCTCACTAGTGATTAGAGAGTAGCAAGTGTGCATCCATCTCCTCATTTGGGCTCGTTGTGGTCAAGTGAGAGTTCTAGCTTGTTACTCTTGGTGATCGCCATCACCTAGACGGCTTGGTGGTGATTGGGAGTTTGGTGATCATCCGGCGGAGCTTGTGGATGACCCAACTCAAGTTGTGAGCGGTTTTGGGTGATTCACCGCGACGGAGTGTCGAAGAATCAACCCGTAGAGAGCACTTGATCCTTGCGCGGATCGAGGGGGAGTGACACCCTTGCGCGGGTGCTCCAACGAGGACTAGTGGGGAGTGGCGACTCTCCGATACCTCGGAAAAACATCGCCGTGTTCCTTGCCCCTTTACATTCAAGCAATTACATTCTCGTATTTACTTTCATTGCTTGATTTACATTCCTAGAATTGCCATGCTAGACTAGGATTGGAAACTAGGGTGCAAAACTTTTTATCGGTAGACTCTCTAGGAACACAAGTAGGCACTAGGGGTGAATTCCGGCTTGTAGGATTTAATTCTTGCAATTATTTTTTAGAAAAGCCCAATTCACCCTCCTCTTGGGCATCTTGATCCTTTCAGGTGCCAATTTTAGTGAGAGTTAAGTCAATCAATATGAGGGAGTCCAAATTATGGTTCAATCTAGATCACTTGCCTAGAATATGTAATTCGGTTTGATCCAAGGACAAGCTTCTTCACACCTCATAAAGTATAAGGGTTATCTTGACCATGTTGAATTACACATCATGAGCTCATTTTCTAGATTCAACACTAGGTTTGCAAGCCCACAAACATGTTATATGCTACCACTAGATCAATCCAACATAGAAGCAATAGTGGTACCATATATACATCAAAATCATTTGATTTTCATGAATGAGCCTATTTGTCATGCAAACATGTCTATATGTACTAAACATGTCCTTAGCAAAGTATGAATGATATGTCAAACAACTTTACCTTGCTATGTTGGAGGAGAGGCATGTCATATAAGAATGTGGGGTTGCACTCATTTCAAGTTGGAGAAGTCAAGTATGTTCAATTCATTCTTCAACTTGTAAAATCTCTTCTCATCAAGTGGCTTTGTGAATATGTCGGCTAGTTGATCTTCGGTGCCAATGCTTTCAATGCTAATATCACCCTTTTGTTGATGGTCTCTTATGAAATGATGCCTAATATCAATGTGCTTGGTTCTTGAATGTTGAACCGGATTTTGTGTCATCTTGATAGCACTCTCATTGTCACAAAATAATGGCACATTCTTGAATTTGATTCCAAAGTCATTCAAGGTGGCCTTCATCCAAAGCAATTGTGCACAACAACTACCGGCACTAATGTATTCGGCCTCGGCGGTAGATAGTGCAACACTATTTTGTTTCTTTGATGACCATGAAACAAGAGACCTTCCAAGCAATTGACAAGTGCCACTTGTGCTCATTCTATCAATCTTGCAACCACCATAGTCGGAGTCCGAATATCCAATCAACTCAAAATTAGACCCCTTTGGAAACCACAATCCAACATCATGAGTGCCCTTAAGATATCTCAATATCCTCTTGGTTGCTTTCAAGTGACTTTCTCTAGGTGAAGCTTGATATCTTGCACACTTGCACACACTAAACATCACATCCGGCCTCGAAGCGGTGACATAGAGCAAACTTCCAATCATAGACCGGTATTGCTTTTGATCTACCATGTTGCCACTTGCATCAATACCCAATTGATCATTTGTGCCCATTGGTGTACTCATTGGCTTAGCATCTTGCAATCCAAACTTCTTGATCATGTCCTTGATGTACTTGCCTTGACTCACAAAAGTGCCATTCTTCACTTGCTTGATTTGAAGTCCAAGGAAGTAACTAAGCTCTCCGATCATAGACATTTCAAACTCATTTGCCATCATATTTCCAAATTCTTCACAAAAATCTTGGTTAGTTGATCCAAAGATAATGTCATCCACATAGATTTGCAATACAAACAAATCATTTCCAAGCTTCTTGGTGAAGAGAGTGGTGTCAACCTTTCCCATCTTGAACCCTTTAGAGAGAAGAAAGTCCCTCAACCTCTCATACCATGCTCTAGGTGCTTGCTTCAAACCATACAATGCCTTCTTGAGCTTGAAAACATGGTTGGGCTTCTTATCATTTTCAAAACCGGGAGGTTGCTCAACATAAACTTCTTCATTGATGTAGCCATTGAGAAATGCACTCTTGACATCCATTTGATAGAGCTTGATGTTGTGTGCACAAGCATATGCTAATAAGATTCTAATTGCCTCCAATCTTGCAACCGGTGCATATGTCTCTCCAAAGTCAAGACCTTCAACTTGTGTGTAACCTTGAGCTACTAATCTTGCTTTGTTCCTCACAACCATGCCATCTTGATCTTGCTTATTTCTAAAGACCCACTTAGTACCAATCACATTGTAGTTCTTCGGCCTTTCAACAAGTTCCCAAACTTGATTTCTAGTGAAGTTGTTTAGCTCTTCATGCATGGCATTTACCCAATCGGAATCTTTCAATGCATCTTCTATTTTCTTAGGTTCTTCAAGTGACACAAATGAGTAGTGCTCACAAAATGATGCTAATCTTGATCTAGTTTGAACACCACTTTGAATTCCACCAATGATTTGATCCAATGGATGATCTCTTGCAATACTAGTAGGTTGGAGTATTGGGAGTTGATTGCTTCCACTTGTTTGACCTTGAACTTGAGCTTCATCATGAGTACCACTTGAGCTTGCTTGATTTGTATCAATTTGCACATTTTGATTGATCACATGAATATCATCATCATCATCAACTTGCCTCGGCCTTATGTCACCAATGTCCATGTTCTTCATTGCATTTGACAATTGATCTCCTCTCACATCATCAAGGTTTTGAGCTTCATTTTGAGATCCTTGGGTTTCATCAAACTCAACATCATGAACTTCTTCCAAGGTGCCATTTGTGAGATTCCAAACTCTATATGCTTTGCTTGTGGTAGAATAACCAAGTAAGAACCCTTCATCACATTTCTTTTCAAACTTGCTCAATCTAGTGCCTTTCTTGAGAATATAGCATTTGCAACCAAACACTCTAAAGTATGCAATGTTGGGCTTTCTTCCATTCAATAGCTCATATGGTGTCTTCCCAAGCTTCCCATGGCAATAGAGACGGTTGCTACAATAGCAAGTCGTGTTGATAGCTTCACTCCAAAATGAATGACTCACATTGTATTCACTAAGCATTGATCTAGCCATGTCAATCAAAGTTCTATTCTTTCTTTCAACTACACCATTGGATTGAGGAGTGTAAGTTGGAGAGAATTGATGTCCAATGCCAAGATCATCACACAATTCCTCAATTCTTGTGTTCTTGAATTCACTACCATTGTCACTTCTAATCTTCTTGATGATGATTTCAAACTCATTTTGCACTCTTTTGACAAAAGACTTGAATAGATCATAAACATCACTCTTGTCATAGAGAAAGAACACCCAAGTGTATCTTGTGTAGTCATCTACTATCACAAAGCCATACTTGTTGCCACCAATGCTAGTATATGTTGTTGGCCCAAACAAGTCCATGTGCAATAGCTCAAATGCCTTTGATGTGCTCATTTCACTCTTACTAGGATGTTTATTTCCAACTTGTTTGCCGGCTTGACAAGCACTACATGGTTTATCCTTTTCAAAAGTCACATCTTTCAAGCCTCTAACTAAGTCATGCCTCAAAAGTTTGTTCAATTGTTTCATTCCAACATGATCAAGCCTTCTATGCCATAACCATCCCATACTAGATTTGCTAAGCAAGCATGATGACAATTGGGTCTCACTATCATTGAAGTCAACCAAGTATAAACTATCATGTCTAAATCCTTTGAATATCAAATTTGATCCATCAACACTTATGACTTCAACATCATCACTACCAAATATGCACTTGAAGCCAAGATCACAAAGTTGTGCCACCGACAAAAGATTGAAATCCAAGCTCTCAACTAGCAACACATTAGATATGCTCATGTCATTTGAGATAGCAATTTTACCAAGCCCCTTGACCTTGCCTTTCTTGTTGTTGCCGAAAGTGATAGCATCAAAACCACCATTTTGACTTGTATCAATTGATTTGAACATACAAGAATCCCCGGTCATATGTTGAGTGCACCCACTATCAAGCACCCAATGCCTTCCTCCGGCTTTGTAATTGACCTACAAGACAAGATCAATTCTTTTTAGGTACCCAAACTTGTTTGGGTCCTCCAAGGTTAGTGACCAAGCTCTTTGGTACCCAAATGGCTTTCTTCCTTGAGCCCATCCATGGTGTACCAATGAACTTAGCATGAACACCATTTGTACCCTTGGTAAGTATATAGAAAGAGTCAAACTTAATTGAGGATACATTAGCATTGGATTTCTTGTTCATGCAATGTCGCTCTATGTGACCAACTTGCTTGCAACTTTTGCAATAGCTACCATTATTCTTCACAAAACGAGTCTTGTGAGGAGTAAAAGCGGCCTTGCCTTTCTTAGGGTTATAGCCCAATCCCTCTTTGTAGAGAGAAGCTCTTTGGCTACCCAAGCACATAAGCAAGCGGTCCTCACCACCATAAGCCTTAGCTAAGGTGTGATTGAGCTCTTTTACCTCTTTCTTGAGATTTTCATTCTCAACTATAAGTGAGGAGTCACAAGTGAAACCATCACTACTAGATGAGGATGATGTAGATGCGCTACATGAGGGGTTAGTAGGAGCAACAACAATAGGCTTATGAAAAGGTTCATCAATTATATCACATGATATGCCTATGTTGCAAGTTTTAGCTTTTTCAACATTAGTTGGCATGTTTTCACATTTTTCAACTAGAGAGGAATGAGCTTCTTCAAGCTTAGTGTGAGACTTTTGAAGCTTCTTATGGTCTACCTTTAGACTCTCATAAGATGCTCTAAGCTCATCAAGTTCTTGCATAAGATTTTTCTTTTCCTTAAGCAAGCCCTTGCATTCCTTTCTAGATTCTTTATAATGTTGAGTGCAATCTTCTAGCATAGTGATTAGTTCATCTTTAGTGAATTCTTCTTCATCACTATCACTATCACTAACATTATCATGATCACTCTCATCATCGGGTGATACCTTAGCGGCCTTAGCCATGAAGCACGATGGAGTGTCGAAGAGGGAGACCTTCTCTTGGATAGCAATGCTAGCATGTCCCTTCTTCTTGCTCTTGTTGTCATTCTCATCATCACTTGATGAATCATCACTATCCCATGTAGCAACATGAGAATCATTCTTCTTCTTATGAGAATTCTCCTTCTTTTCTTGCTTCTTCTTTTGCTTCTTCCTCTCCTTCTTGATAGCATCTTCATCATCACTATCATAAGGGCACTTTGCAATGAGATGGTCCTTGCTATGGCATCTAAAGCATCTCATGGTATGCTCATTTTTCTTGGATGCGTTCTTCCTTCTTCTTGCACGAAAGCCTTTCTTCTTCATGAACTTGCCAAATTGCTTGACAAAGAGGGCCATCTTCTCATCAATGTCATCACTATCACAAGAGCTTGAGTCTTCATCACTTGATGATTCAATCTTAGATTTGCCCTTGGATGTGGTGGCTTTGAATGCCACACTCTTCTTCTTCTCATCATCCTTCTTCTCATTTTCCTTCTTCTTCTTCTTGACCAACTCATCCTTCTCATCATCTTCTCTATATGAGTCATCGGTCATCACTTCTTGAAATATTTGTTGAGGAGTTGAATCCTTCAATGTGGTCCTCACTAGCATGGTGATCAATGTATCAAACCTCTTGGGCAAGCTTCTCAAGAACTTCATAGAGAATTGGTTGTCCTTGACTTCCTCACCAAGTGCCTTGAGCTCATTGACAATGACTTGTAACCGATGAAACATTTCCGGTACACTCTCATCTTCTTGCATCTTGAAGCTAGAAAACTTTTCTTGCAAGATATATGTTTTAGCGGTCTTTGTGCCTTCGGTGCCCTCAAATGTTTCTTCTAGCTTGGCCCAAGCATCATGTGCAACTTCTATGTTCTTCACTTGCTCAAATGTCTTATCATCTAGTGCCTCATGAAGAGCACTAATGGCAATATCATTGCATTGGAGCTTCTTCTCTTCCACCGGTGTAGGTGCTTCCGGATTAGCAACCTCAAATTTTGTTTCGGTGACCTTCCACACTTCTCTATTGATTGACTTGAGGTGTGCGGTCATCTTAACCTTCCAATATGCATAATTTGTGCCATCAAAGTGAGGTGCCTTCTTGGTGTTGTTGATGTGCAAACTTAATTGAGCCATTTCTTCTTCACCGTAGGTTGTTAAGCCTCAAATAAACGGTGCCTCGGCTCCGATACCACTTGTAAGGTCCAAAAAGGCTAGAGGGGGGGTGAATAGCCTAATAAAAACTTCTACAAGAATTACTTAACCACAAGTTAGTACGAAAGGTGGCGAAGCACAAAGCACTAGCTCTAACTAATTAAGCAAGCCACCTACACAAATCTAGTACAAGGCTATCCACTAAACACAACAACAACAACAAACTAGAAACAAGAAGTAATACGAGAGAAGAGCTTCGAGTGATTATACCGCCGTGTAGAGATGAGAAGTACCAATCAATCAATCACACAAAAGAAATCCTCGGAAAGAGAATGACACAAGAATTTATCTCGAGGTTCACTTGCTTCCCGGCAAGCTACTCCTCGTTGTGGCGATACACCCACTTGTCGGTTCGCGAGCTAATCGACTATCAAGAGTCGAGCCCTCGGCGGGCACCGCACAACCGCACACAAGATGGGGATCCTCCAAGCCACGAGCTCCACTAGAGTATCCAATTTGCGAACTCCCGCGGGGAAGGATCAAGAACCCCTTACAACACTTGGTGAGGGCTCGAACAATCTCCAATTGCGAGCTCAATCACCTCCGCTGCTCCAAGCCGTCTACCGTGTCGGGAAATACGGAAGAGTAACAAGAAATCCGCAGCAACTCGAAGATCAAGTGCCTCTAGAATGCAACTCTCAAGCAATGCACTTGAATCTCATTCAATCTCACTCAAGATGTGCAATCAATCAAAGAGATGAGTGGAGGGGTTGTTCTCTAGCTCAAAGGATGTCTCTATATCTTAAAATGTGCAAGATTTGCCCTAAAACCCCGGCCACCATCTATTTATAACGAAGGGGTACGCAGCTAGCCGTTAGAAACGACGCAGCAGAAATCGCGTTGACCGGACGCTCCGGTCAGGGTGACCGGACGCGTCCGGTCACTAAACGACAACCCTGAACAGTGCTCGTCCGAACTAGCCGTTGCCCTAACCGGACGCGCTCCTTCGATCGACCGGACGCGACAGTGCCAGCGTCCGGTCGCGTTCCAGTAAGCACCCGACGCGACCGGACGCGTCCGGTCGTACATGACTGGACGCGCCAGCCGCGTCCGATCGCGCTTCGCTACGCTCGGCTTCTCTGGACGCTTGACCGGACGCTCCGGTCCCGTGGGACACCGGACGCGCCGGTCACGCGTTTAACGTTTTCGCCCGGTTGAACTGACCGGACGCGCTGGTCAGGCCAGACCCGCGTCCGGTCACAAACCCTAGCAGCACCCGCGCCGCGATGAACTGACCGGATGCGCCCCGCGTCCGGTGCAGCGTCCGGTGCAACGTCCGGTGCACGCAGTGACCTCCGTTCGCCTCCGTTTCTTTTTCGACTTTCGGCGCAATAGAAAATAGGCGTTTCACTCCTCCAAAAAGCGCCGAATCCCGCCTCGCAAGCTCGGCGGGAGGGAGAGAGGAACCCAAACCCCTCTCTACCGCTTAAACCCCACCGCCTTCGCAAATGTGCTAACACCACCAAGTGTACATCACCATGTGCATGTGTGTTAGCATTTCACAAATATTTTTCAAGGCGTTATGTTATCTCTTTACTAGATCCTAATGCATATGCTCAAGACAATGATCTAGTGGCACTTGATTCCCGAGCTAACCGTGATTGCCCCTCTTGATAGTCGGCTATGTATCCTAAACCCGGTCAATCACTTCTCTACTCAACTTAGACCGGCAAAAAGGAAAACCCTATGGTATACCTTTGCCTTGCGCTCTTAGATCCTTCTCTTCACTTGATCATCATATCCATCGTATTATGTGCATCTTCACCATGATCGTCATTTCATGTCCATGCACCATCTCTTTGTGATCTTGTGGCCACTACTCCTTGCCACGTACACCTTCATCACATGTGTTGCTTATGCCTAACTTAAAACACTTAATACATGGCATTAGCAACTTGGTGTCATTAATTACCAAAACCAAACTTGGGCTTTCAGTAGTTGGATGTATGTACTAAACGCTATAATTAGTGTGATATTGGAAAAATCACCGATCTGTGTGCAACTACTTCGATTAATAAAGGGTATCATACTAATCTGTCATAGATTTGCTATGAATCTATTTATTTAGGGACAGGGAAGTATTTTTCTAACTATGCGTTTAGCTATTAAAATGGAGCTATCATCCACTAAATAAGATCGACGCACACTCGCCCTTAAGTATTCCCTACATGTATTCCAAATTATAATTTATTTTGGCTTTGTTGTAGGTTAAACTTCTTAAACTTTAATCATTTTTTCTAAAAAGGTATATTAACATCTATAAGAACAAAATATTTGAACTATCAAAGTAGATCCCATACACCATCTAATTATAAACTATTCTAACATTGTATGTTGGTGCATTCCTTTATAAACTTAATTGGTCAAAAATAGATATATATTTGACTTAGTACAAAGCCAAACTGAGCCATGATTTAGAACGAATAGTAGTAAAATAAATCTTGTCCAAAGAGTTATGTTAACAAATAAATCATATGGTTTGAAAATATAAAAATACCAATTGTTAGTTCAAAATGGCTATGTTAGGAATACATTGAGTTATGTTTAAGTTTTAACACAAAGAGCCACTCTGTTAAGGTAAATCATCATGTCGCTTTCATATTCTCTTATAGCTCTATATTCTTCATAAAGCAATAATAGGCATTACTTCTATATTCCTACAACATGATGAAAATAGGCAAACTAGCCATCCTAGAAAAACTAGGTGACACTGAAAAATAGGCACCCGAATTTATTTCTATGAGGATTTGTAAAGCGATCTAGATATAAATTCATACCATCGACAGATCAGCTCTTTCGGTATACCTTCTCTGTGGTGTGACTTGTGTCCTTATGTTTTATTACCATGGTAAATTCTAACTGTAAGGTTGATTTTGTAATATTATTTCTTTCCAAATTAATTCTATATGCATTGGACTCATTATTTAGACTTTCATTATGTACAAGTGGCAGAGCCAAAGTCTTTTATCGGGGTCAGCTGACCCTGTGATTTCTCAAAAAGGCAATAGACCCCGACTAAGAATTGTTGTTGGAGAGATAAGTGATAACTCTAATCATACGCTTGTCTAGTTCCACCCCAGTCATGTACTTTGATGGATGAAGACCATAACAGTATAGGTCTTGGATGAACGCAATTGATTAGGGCGTATGAGAATGAAAAGGGTTGACTGTTTTTAAGAAGGAACTTTCGTGCTGTTTGGTTCATCGCCCAGTAACACAAACGTAAACAGAAGTAGTTCAAATTTACTTCCCGCCGGGAACGAATGTAGTTGTGTTTCATTTACATTAGCGTTACATTAGATACAACCAAACAACACCTTTATTTATAGCAACACAATAACATTTTCTATCTAAGTTTACCGTTTCTTACTTTATATATGAAGATCAAATTACTATTCTTTGTAATTTTCTATTTAGATATTTACTAATTTACCACATTCCGACTATACTTTTTTTTGGTTAAATCTAGATCATATAAATGATCAACGGTTCATATTTGGTTCTTCTTTTGTTTAATTGTTTTGTAACTTTTTAGATTCTCTCGATGGGGAAAGTGGTGGTGGGAAAAAATACGGAGATAGGTTAAAAAAATTATATATTGAAAAGGAAAAATATAGTTCGAAAACAAAACGCGCCAGGTAGGGGTCGAACCTACGGCCTTCTGCTTAGGAAACAGACGCTCTATCCACTGAGCTACAGGCGCTTAGTGTTTGAGATGAGATACAAATTATTTTCTCCAATTGAGAATGAATCAATTCAGACACTGCCAGGGGAGTCGACAATTGGTGCGAACGGCGGCGGCGAAGCAAGAATCGAAAAGCGCCACAGCCGCAAGGAAGGAACCGAGAACTCAATCCGCTGGCCATGGCGCTGCTGATGGAGCCCGGCGCTGAGCCCCTGACTGAGAGCGAGCAGGCCGATCTGGCCGGCATCGCCGCCATCAAGGAGTCGGCGGCGCGCGAATTCAAGGATCAGGGGAACCAGTTCGTCCGGATGGGCCGGAAGCACTACGCCGAGGCGGTCTCCTGCTACACGAAGGCCATCGCGCAGATGGAGCCCCTCTCCTCCCTCGACGCATCTGCCGCCGCTGACGCCTCCGTTCTCTTCGCCAACCGAGCACATGTCAACCTCCTTCTCGGCAACCACCGACGGGCCCTCGACGACGCCGAGCAGGCCATCCGCCTCTCTCCCTCCAGCGTCAAGGTAACCGCCCCTTCTTATTTAGTACGTTTTGGATCCGGCGGAGGAGCTGGCGCGTGATGTGAGATGTTCTTGTAGCTAGGCGTACTACCGGGCAGTGAAGGCGGCGCTTGCGCTCGACTTGTTGACGGACGCGGCATCCTTCTGCCGGAAGGGGCTCGAACAGGACCCCGCTAACGAGGAATTCAAGAAACTGTTATCGGAAGTGGACGCAAAACTGAGAGAGCAAGACCGTCAGAGAGCCAAGGTGGCACAAGCAATCGCCAAAGCCAAGGTCTGCTTTTGCCTAACAATTGACACTGCTGTAACTAATATTGGAATTCAAATATGTGGAGTAAACCAGTGCTATTGAGCGTATGTAGGATCTTGCTGCTGCTATGGAAATGAGAGGGGTGAAGCTTGGGAAGGCAGCCTATCAAGAGCTGACAGGGGTAAAGAAGCCAAAGCTGGATGAGCAGGGCGTGCTCCACTGGCCTGTTCTTCTGCTCTACCCAGAGGTCATGTCGAGTGACTTCATTGAGGATTTTCCAGATACAGATACTTTCTCACCCCACCTTGATGTCATATCCTTCTGAACAACATGATGCTTTCTTTGGTTGAGTTAAAATGTGTAGTCGTGCAGATGTATAAGTAGCTTTACTGAATTTATGGTAATGGTATCCTTAACTATCAAACATGTTCTCAGAAAGTTCTCCACCATTGCCATGGGATGAGAACCACGCTTACACAAGGGACTCAGTCGAATTGTATTATCAGGTTTGTGTGGATGAATTTAATTTTGCCTGAGAATAAACCCCTACTTCCTGCTAGGCATTATGCTTACAGTTTTATTCAAAAAAAAAAGCATGGTGTGGTGTAGCCTCTTCATTGAACATTATAACAAAATTTGATGCTTCATATTGTGTTTGAACAATTGTTGATCCTTTTGTATTTTTGGATGTCGGAAAATTCTGTTGAGGTTAGGTGAGCCATAGGTGACTCTGGCAGGGGAGTCATCAGATAACAATAACCAAAGTTCAACAAGGCGCTAGGCGACTTCTAGGCGACGACCCATAGCCTAGCGCCTAGGCTGGCCTAGGCTAGCCTAGGCGTTTCAAGGCGTTTTTCTAGGCGTTTTGTATATATACTGATATACATATGTTATCTTCTAAAAGAAAAAATAAACAGCTCAATAGTGGGCTCAGATAGATAGAAAGGCTGGCTTAGAGAAATAGAAAGGCCCAAGTGGCAACCAGTCCAGCCCATCTCCCCACTCCAAGTCTCTCCAAACCTTATCCATCTGGTCGGTCTCCATCTCCTGCATCCTCTCCTCTGCTCGACGCTCTTCTTCGTGCCTTCCTCTGCTCGGTCTCCCGCATCAGCCGCCGCCGTCGATTCCTCTCCCTCTCCGGCTTCTCTCTCTCCTCTACTGCACACCCGCCGCCGCCCGCGCCCGCGCCAACAGCCACCCGCACAAGCCCACGTGAGCGCCCGCCGCCGCCCACAGCTCCTCCTCCCCCACCGGCGACCTCCGCCAGGCGCTCCAACTCCCTCACCGGCGCCGCCTAGGGGTCCGCCTACCCCCATAGGCCAGGCGGACACCCTCCGACTCGCGACTAGTCGCGCCTAGGCGCGCCTAAGGCGTCGCCTTTTTGAACATTGACAATAACATGTTGTACTGAACTCACAACACCTGCACATTTAAGCTGTCATGTAATTAGGAAATAGTCACAGGACATAGATTAAAAATGAACATAGTATAATCCATGATCGTGATGTAATTGAAGTATTAGTATTGTGATATTGTCTATACTCTAACTATTGTCATTGGTTGTATTTCATTGCTGTTAGTTCCTATTGGTGACACCCTGAAAAATGGAAACCATGGCATCACATTACCCTTTATTGCTTTGAAATTAAAACATCTGATGATAATTGAAGAGACATCGGCAACTTCAGATTTCAAACCTATCACAGAGATTGTTGTTATCACCATCTAGTCCAATTTGTCTAATTCACTAACCTTATGGGTTTAACCTCATTCATTACTTTAAGGTTCAGTTTGGCATCCTACTGCAGGTTTTAGTATTGGTCAGCTTAAAGAAATAGGTCAATTCTGTACTAGTGTACTCTTTGACTGGCTATATTCACCTTTATGCATTAGGATGGTTTTGGCAAACCTTTGTCCAAAAGTGAAGTATTAAGATATCTTCTAGAAGGCACTGTAGATTTGAAGGCGCTTCCGGATAGCCTGCTTGACGGGGAAGATGAAGAACATGACAGTAGCAAATGTAGCACTGTTACATCAAGTATGTCAACTAGCAAATGCTCTTTATTTTTGTTTCTTTTAGTTTATCATACTCAAGGAAAATAGCATGGTTGAAACTGCCCTGCTATTCTTTTTGTTAGCACTATTAGGAAGGTGATTTAATGTTCTTCCATATATTCCTCTATTAGCCAAACTACAGTACTGCAAGAAACTCTTGTGTCGTCACTTGTCAACTTGTAATGTTGTACTAATCGGTCTTTTATACAACTCCTTGCATTCTGGTTTTGATGTGCAGCTGATGACTCCAGTAAGTGGATCAAAGTAAAAGAAGAAAAAACACTTCAAGAAGTGCTGCAGGATAAAGGCTATATTGTTCCTGCAATTCCTGGTCTGTTCCTTCAATCTTATATACCCTACATATATAGTTCATGCAGCATTTTTAGTATCCGATGAAGGGTAATAACATCACTTCATATGCAGTGTTCTTTGTTGTTTCAAGAAAGTCCGCCTTCTATAATGACTTTAAGGCTGGAAATTGGTCTTTGCCATGAAACAAAACCGGACACTAAGGTTCAGCTTAAACTGTTCTCGGAGATGGTAGCGGATATGGCAAGAAAGTGGAAGATGCCCGCTTGATCATGGTCCTTTGGTTTAAAAGGAGTGTGCTTCTTTCAGTACCTGCAGACTGACAGTCTTTTGTTTGCCACCGTTTTTCTTGATTGATGGCCGAGGATTTACCGAGATAGACAAAAAACACAAGGCAATGTAATATGAATTTCTATCTGAACCGATTCAGCCTTTAGCATGGATTTAGTGTGTTAAGTAAGTCCCAATTGATGGATGGGCTTGAGAGTTGTGCCTGAGCTTGCTTGTATTGTATGACCACAGACGCTCTTTTCCCATTTTATAATATTGTGCGACTCTTGTGACTCCCGGCAGTGTACATGTTTGCTCTCAGATCGAGCAACACACTTGGGATGTATGCTTGCCGCTGGGAGCCGATGATCTGTGCTGCCATGTTCTCGTTGCTCCTGCAACGAGGCAAAAGTTACCGCCCTCCTGGGCAGCAGCCAGCAGTGGGGAGCAGGGTTTTTTTTACCGACCGGTTTCCGGTAACCGCCGGCCGCCGGTAGCGGTTTACCGGCCGGTTTGACCGGTAACCGGTCGGTAACCGGACGAATTCAAATTTGAATTCAAACTTCCTTCGGTTCGGTAACCGGCCGGTAAACCGGCCAGTTTGGAGCGGTAACCGGCCGGTTTGGCCGGTTTACCGCTCCAAACCGAATTTTTTTTTATGAATAAAAAAGAAATTTTGGTACTTCCTTTGCACAAATTAATGTAAAAAGACCACACAATGTGGTAAAAAATAACATAAGTCACTAAAGCAACAATATATAGTCGCGTACAAATACATATTCGCTTAAATATATAGTCACTAAAACAACAATATATAGTAGCATACAAATACAATATATAGTCGCTTACACAAACAAAGATATAGTTTCCGCTCGCATGGTCAACTACGTAGGATGTATGGGAAGACCCCTTGTTGGCACGACATTTCATATTCGGCGGTGGACATAAGAGAGATACCTTGCTGTCTAAGCAGGTCAGCCTTGTAATCTTGCCAAGTTTGTCCTGTCCATGCTGCTGTTGTCTCCCATTCTTGAACTAACATATTATAAAAACTGGGGTCTTCCCATTCATAGACCCATCTAGTCTGAGTCTGCATGGTCATGTCAGGAATGGGATAGCTATAAGTAGGCTGTGAGGTATCGCTGTAGGAGGAAGAAGAGTACTGTGGAGTGTCGTAGTCCGTCGGTGCATATGCTCTCCTCTGCGATGTCGGTTGTCCATGGTCACGGTCTTGAGTAGCATGTGTGAATTGGGTCTCGCCTGCAATCAACCATAATTAGTAGGCATAGACAGAAACAATTGTGTGTATGTAGGTGCAATGGATACCTGTGAAATGAAGACCTACATAACTACTACCACCAGCACCAATAGTAGCATCCCCACTCCCACCACCACCACCGTCTGTCCCACCAGCACCGCCACCATCACTCCCACTAGCACCGTCATTGGCACTGTCATCGTCACCACTGTCATCGTCACCACTATCCTGGGACTGGTATTGCTCATCCTCAGTCTCTGTGTCGCTGGTCACAGCTTTTCCTTTTCCTCGGTGACGCTTGTCGTGACCCTTCGGAGGCACCATCTGCATCTTCCTCTTCCCAAGGTGAGTTGCACCCACATTTCTACAGGTCCAATCACTGATGCAATCATGCCCCGTAGCCTGACGTAGATCATCGGGGTCTATTTGGTCACTGCCAACACAAACAAATGAATCACATAATACAGCTGAGACATACACACACATTTGTATATATGTAAATATAATGTACCTAACAAGGTGTGATGGCAGATGGACGTCCATTTCGTCAGAATCCTCATCAAGAACAGGAGGCAGATTAGATCTACCGTACTCCATCCATTCCCTAACCGGATTGCTCCGGTCATAGAATGAGACTTCGGCGAACCGGTCGATAAAATCTTCTTCATCATACCTTCGTGGGTTCACATCCGCTAGTCGCAGCCGAAGGTTGTAATTGACATAAACAAGCCTGTTTAGTTTCTTGTGCGACAACCGATTGCGAACCTTAGTATGCAGCAACGCAAAAGTACTCCAGTTCCGCTCGCATCCACTGGAGGAGATGCATTGTGAAACAAGCCGCAAAGCAAGGCGCTGCAAATTTGGAGTTTCTCTACCAAATATCATCCACCAGGCCGCTGCAAGTGCAACACATTATGTTAGCTATATGTTCCAATATACGAAACCAAATTGGTGCAGATTTAGAGTATCTCTTACATGGGGTTGTCCTTGGATCCATCGCCATTTTCATTGCCAGTTCTGAACCAAACTCACCACGCTTCTGTCGAAAAATCTCAGCCTCCTGCAATGCCTGCACGGCGCACTCCACATCCGTCATTTGCTGAAATGTCTCCTTCAGGCCACCGAACATTGTTGGAGTTGGATCCATACTATATGTAAGCTTTGGATTTAGAACAGCAGCTGCAACATATGATTCAAATAAGCATACGGGAAATATTCAATATATACATCTTGCTAAATCAACATAAGTCATTATCATACCTGAACCCACATACGTCCCTATGTACACGTCACGAATCTTTGCATCCATAATCTCTCTATACTCATTCCATGTTTGCGTATTCCTTCCAAAGTACGACTCTAACTCCTGTTTGCATGTCTGGTACTCGTACACCACCTCGCACATGTTGGGTCGCTTGTCTTGATCAGCGAAACGAAGGAACTTGTAAATTGGTTGAACTGTATTTATGATGTATTCCAATCCCTCCCACCACTGAATATTTGACAATCTTACATGAGCATAGCGACCTTCTTCAGTGCGTGCCCACTTGCTCTGCAAAAACTCAGTAGATGCCATCCACTGCATGAACTGTTCATGTTTTCGATGAAAGCTCTCTAAAAATATGTAGTTGGTCCCAAATCTAGTGCCATTCCACTTGACCAACTCACCACCAATTGCTTGCTTCATCATATGATTCAACTGAGAATGGTTGTGCAACCAAGTTAAAATTCGCTTGCATACTTGCAACATACCTGCATGATCGGTCCTGTTACCAATATCCTTCAACATCAAGTTGATGGTGTGTGCCAGACAAGGTGTCCAAACAATGTGTCCATACTCCTCTTTCAGTGAGGTGCAAGCTTTCTTGTAGTTGGCGCCATTGTCGGTGACCACATGTACAATATGCTCGGCACCAATCTCCTCCACCACCTTCCGAATCTCCTGAAAAACGCGTAACATATTATATACACACACACACACACACACACACACACACATATATATATATATATATATATATATATATATATATATATATATATATATATATATATATATATATATATATATATAAAAGAAACACATGACAACTATGTTTAGGACGTACCCTGTACAAATAGTTAGCATCTTGACTTTTTCTAGATGCATAAATGGATTTGTAAAACCATGTGACCCCATTGCAATAAATCAGAAAGTTTATGACACTCATTTTTGTGGGGCCAGTCCATGAATCACACATCAACGTGACACCAAAGTTGGGCCACTCCTTCTGAAACTTCGCATATCTATCCTTCAAGTCTTTCTCATTCAGTTCTAGGTACTTGCCATCAATATCTCTTCCAGTGGGTGACGCGATGCCTTCACCTGAAACCATAAGCAAACAATGAGAATATGGAAATATATATAAGACCATAGGTCTCCACGTATAGGTACTTACCCCACTTCTGTGTCTCTCGCACCGCACTGACAAAGTACGGATTATCGGTATTTCTTCCGGGGATTCCTACATAATGAAAAAACTTTCCCCAAGCTTTACCAATAGCTTCCTTTGCATTTTTCCCCTTCTGCGTCCAAGAGCCTGTATCAATCCTTTGTTGCTGCATTCCTCTCCTCCCACCCGCTGCCACATGATAGTCCTCCACCTCCACTGGAGTCTCCCTCCGTGATCCTGCTCTTCTAAACAACCTGTCAATAGGATTCCCACCTTGCGAACCACCACCACCAGCACTACCCCCTCCACGGTGGTAATTACCTCCTCTACGTTGCACCCTCTGCTCGTACTCATATTCTGCTCTTGACTGGTTGAGTGCTTCCCTCATCTGAGCCTCATATTCATCATCACCGAGGGGATGGTTTCCCTCAGCTGCAGCTTTTTCTTCTGCCAACCTTTGTCGAGCCCGGTCAGCAGTCGTCTTCTTAGCTCTGTCAAGATCTCGCCGAAAGTACGCACGCACATCTGGTGGCACACGGGCGCAATGCAAGGTGTCCGCCCCGTACCCAGCCAAATGCTGTTTAAATCTAGTGCAACCACCGCCTGCTCTCGTCACATGACAATATTTGCATCTCCATCCAGGAGCAAGATTTTCACCATACTCCCATACAACGTCTCTGTTTCTGCCTGACATTGTCTACTCTACCTGCATAAACGGACAACACAAAGTCACACCTAAATAAAATGTATCCTAAATCCTACCACAAATCCTCCATAATATATACCTAAAATATACCTAAAATCTATACCTCACATACACAAAGTTACAATATATACACAAAGTCACATAATATATACCTAAAATCCTAAATCCTACCACAAATCCTACCTCTAATCCTAAATCCTAAAAAAAACATCCTAAAATAAATCCTACCTAAAACCTAACCAACAAACTATTCTAAATCCTAACACAAATTCTACCTAAATCCTAAAACTACTCTAAATAAAAAAAAACAAAAAAAAACTTACCTGCGCGGTTAGCCGCCGAACCGGTCGGTAAACCGAGCTAACCGAGCTAACCGAGCGGTAAACCGAACGAGCGCCGCGGCCTCGGTAAACCGCCCGGCCCGGTCGGTAAACCGAGGTGGTCGCGCGGTAAGCCGGCGGCGGCGGGCGGACGCCTAGGGTTGCGCTCGGACGCTCGCGTTGGGGGAGAGGAAATGAAGTGTCGGCGCGTTTGACCCCCCCCCCCCGCTCACTGCCGGCTGGTTTTGTGCCCGTGACGGCCTAATGGGCCTCACGGGCCTTAACGGGCCGGCACTGTTTTTTTTTTCTTTTTTTTTCAAACTTCTATTCGTATAAATAAATACTAAACGAACTCAAATTTGAAAATTTTTTACACCATTGGCTTCTATAAATCATGGACTATTTTTAGGAATTTTTTCAGCATTTTTTTTTTCAAATTTTAAATTTGAATTTGGGGAAACCCTAACCGGACCGGACCGGAACCGGACCGGCCCGGTTAGGGCGGTTACCGTGGTAAACCGCGGTAAACCGGCCGGTTTTTTTAACCCGGGGAGTTCCAGGATACGAACAGGGGCACTGCACGCTGCGGTTGTGGTGGTGGCGCGCGAACCAAAGCCAGGTGTCTGCTCTGCGAACCTTGGGTGCGTGCATGGAAGACAAGAGGCTGCCTCGGCCTCCGTTCATCTCTATCCCGGGCCGCCCGTCCGCCAGGCACAGCCGCACATGACAAAGCAGGAGAGGCGCGGCTAGCTAGTATTACTATTCTCCCTGTGCGGTGCGCGTACAGAGTACAGACACGAGCGATCGATCTTCTTATATAGAAGCGCCGTAGCGAGCCAAAGGAATAGCCCGGTGCCCCGGTCACACACACGTACGTATAAGCGTGCGCGCCATGGAGCAAACCGAGGCGGTGAGCGGCACGCCTGGAGGTGGCGAGAGGACGGCGAGGAAGGCGGCGACGGCACTGAAGGTGGTGGTGGCCGTGGACGCGAGCGAGGAGAGCCTGCATGCGCTGTCGTGGGCGCTGGACAACATCGTGCGGTGCCACCCGGACGCGACGCTCGTCGTCGTCCACTTCGCCTACCCCGTCGCCGCGCACGGTATCGATACCAGTACCACCCGACCCGACCACCCTTGTTCCTAGTCATCTCGGATCAAAAGCTGACACCTGAACGATTCGTGCCACGTACGTACGCTGATGATCCAAAAGCCGTCGTGTACGCCCCGTCCGCGGCGGCGGAGTCCATGCACACCGTGGCGCAGGAGGAGAACTCCCGCAGGATCGTGGCGCGCGCGCGCTGGACATCTGCCAGGAGAGGCAGGTGGGGGCCACGGGGGCCGTCGTGGAGGGCGACGCCAAGGAGGCCATCTGCCAGGCCGTGGAGCGGATGCAGACCGGGCTTCTCGTCCTCGGCACAACCAAGAGGTAGAGACTGCATTTGCCTTGTTGCCACACGAGGCCATCGAAAACCTGTCGATCGACTCATGTGTGTTGTGTTCTTTGTGACGAACTGACGGTGCAGGGCGTTCTTAGGCAGCGTGAGCGACTACCTCATCCATCACGCCTGCTGCCCAGTGCTGGTCGTGAGGCCCAGGCCGACCAAGGCCTTGTTTAGATGCCTAATTTGGGGAGTGCCAAATTACTATTTGGTACTGTAGCAATTTTGTTTTTATTTGGTAATAATTATCTAAATATTGATTAATTAGGCTTAAAATGTTCGTCTCGCAAAGGACAACAAAACTGTGCAATTAGTTTTTGATTTCATCTACATTTAGTACTCCATGCATGTGCCGACATTTTGATGTGACGGGGAATCTTCTTTTTGCATAGTGGATTTTGGACCCCAATTTGGGGAACTAAACATGGGCCAAGTGAACTCTGACGCCTGTCCTTCTCAAGTAGTACTCCTGTAATGTATATGTATGCTGTGTCCTGTGCGGTCCATAAGTGTGACCAAGCTACTCTATGCGTACAATATGTATGTTCATACAGAAATCAGAAATGTACAAACTGAATAAAGAACCGATCCATGGCACGTATATCTGCACACATTATTCAAAGCGCCTCCTTGCCTACACTTCTGAACTCTGCCGTTATCACCAAAGAATTAGGAGGTTAGACACGTCTGCCAATCACCTTACCTATTCACATTACCTCTGAACCATTTAACCCTACATGCATTCCTTTATAAATGCAAAGGTTAATGTACTCTTAAGATTTCAGTCACGCACGCGTACAAGGAAACGATAAATAAACCAACAGGCTTTGAGGCTCAATAATGTACATAAACTATTCCAAAACTCATAAAAAATCAATGTATTCAAATGATTTGAGTTTCCTCATGTTCGCTTGAAATGTTCTCGTATAAATCTCTCAGCATGAGACGGATACTTTTCCTGGATGTATGCACGGAGGCACTTCTGGTATGAGAAATCAATCCAAACACCATCTATGCGAACAACAAAAAGGCATCTTGACTTCCTGAACTCAGGGTGCCTATCAACCTTCAAGGAGAATCCAAGTTAAGAGAATCAATTTCATATACATCTCTGAATTGTAAGTATACATTTGAAGTTTGCTGTCAAGGATGTATGAAGTATTTGCAAAGTACCCTAAACCTAGCTAAAGTAATTTCGCGTGAGAGCATGATGTAGTATTATTTTGCGAGCTTCTTTGTATCCAGCACAAAATCTTCATAATACAGTATATAAGCACAGAGCACTTTGACTGAGAAAGCGATTCCACTTCATGGAAGGAATTATCTAATCATGATTGCGTACAAAGTCAATGACTATGTCCACACTACAGTATAAATGATTCATATGATGCATGGTACTGATTGATCTTGAAAGGAAGATCAACTTCAATATAGCATCAATCAAATTAAACTTATATCAGATATGGAATTTATATGCCCTTACATACAGAGTTGATGTGAACAATTCCGAGGGGCAGATGTGAGTCTACACAAGTGTTGAAGTTATTGGTCTAATGGGCAAATGTGCATAGCCGATCAGCTCTACATTTTTTATACGGTTTTGTAGCTTTCCTACTTTAGCGATTGAGTTTAATGGATAAAATTAAGAATCATTTCTTAATCAGAATACAATTTTCTCATAATAAGCTGGGCTAACACTTTGGCAATTATTATTAATATATATATTTATTCAGAGCACAATGTCAAGAAATAGCCTTGGCAGCACAAGATACGTGTGGCATTGCCTCATTTGATTTTCTTTATACAATCATACATACATGGTGCAAAACTTCAGTAAATAGCCTCAGTGCTATTGCAAAATGTCAGCAAATTGCCTGGTATAAAATGGAATCGATGCTGGAATCTTGGTGGCCCACCTAACTAATCGGCGCGGCTTAGGAGCTATGTTGAGCTCACCCCAAGCCACCAACAAGGCAGGGTTGAAGAAGAAACCGGAAAGATAAGTTGTTCAACCAATCAACCCCACACTGCTTCATGCCTCCGTTAAAAACCTGACTCTGGTCAACTAAGGCTCAATCTAAAGATGGCATTTCAACTAACCTACAATGAACAAAATCTGAACTAACAATGACTCTAAACAAGGTCTACTGAAGATCTTTCATATACTCAACCTGACAACCTGATCTTAACAATGATCAATGACTCTATCCCAGGTCTACTGAAGGCATGGTTGTTGGCCACCTTCTTGCACTGTGAGTAGGCTATACCCCACATAAGAGGTGGAGCTAGGTGGGTTCAACAGGGTTAGCTGATCCCTATAAGATCATTTTAATCATATGGAAACCACCGTCCATCACTTAGCAATGACCCCATTGATACAAAAGAGATGATCCCAGCAGATTCGATTGCTGCCTTTGGCCTTGACCCACATGACAAAGATCTTCAACAATGAAGGTGGCTTGTCGACTGTGCAACCACATTTTGATCAGGGGCAGCACAAATCAAATGAGGCAAAGAACCGGACTAGCTGCAAGGCTCCAACTTAAAATAAAACTTACCTAAAAAGAAACTAACTAGTAACTAGAACAAGCAGCTGCAGAATAATAACATCTAAAAGAAAATCACAGCGTATCATCAATTCATTCTTTTTTTTTTTTGGTAAAGTGCTACTAACATGTGGCAAGTATCCCATGTTTCAACAGAAAATGAATAATAACTACTAGTGAATAAAATTGCGCAGCTGTTACTAGTGGCTGACTAACCATTATAGCGTCAAGTCCACAACCAATTTTGTCCTGCGCGCGTGGATGGTAGGAGAGGAGCTTCTCCACGACGACATTTTCGTCCTTTGGGCAGAGACATTCGCCATCTCCGTATCTGCTCGGACGCACGCAGCTTGGTTAGAACTTAGAAGGCATGAGCAAAGTCTCGACCACTGCATTTCCATTTTCACAAGTTCATTGCAACTGAGGAGAAAGGGGGTGATCACCTCTCCGAGTGGAGGATATCCTTGATGAGCTGGACTACGGGGTCGATATCGCGGAGGATCTCCGCCTCCGCGGCCCTAAACGGCAGCGGGGGCTCCGGCGTCCCCACAATCGGCGGGTCGACGAGCTTCGAAGTCGGCGGGAGCGCAGGGGGCGGGAGCTCACCGGCGGTGGGAGGCCCGGAGAGGAGTCGACGGCGGGGCACCGGAGCCGCCCACGGCGCGAAACGGGAGGCGCGGAGGAGGATGAACGGGGCCCCGGCGCGGGGGAGGCAGAGGGCGGCGGCCATGCCGCCCGAGAGGGAGGGGTTGGAGAGCGTGGTGTGTCGTCAGAGCAGCGTGGAGTGGATAGCCACAGCAACAGTTCGACCCCTCCGCTCTCCGCGCCTCTCCGCCAAACATCGCAGAGCACCCATGTGCCCACATAGTTGGGCCATAGGCCCATAGCCCATATAGGTTGGAGGCAGCAATACGAGTAGTGTCCGGATAAAGTACTTCATCTTTGTGATGACGACGAACATCGAGATAACACCTGATCAACGGTAGAATTATGACAATTACATTACATGCACAATTAGCACAATAATACATGGAAAACCTACCCAAGGTGACGTAAATCCACGGTATGGGACACCATTTCACCACCCCAATCAATCATCTCCAGAAGTGATGTAGGCTAAAATTGCAGTAATTCGAACCGACAAAACTCATGCTCCATTTGTTCCAAATTGTAAAGCATTCTGAATTTTCTAAATACAATGTTTTTAATATATATTTCTACATAATGTATATTTAAGTGCGTGGTAAAAACATTGTACCTAGAAAAGGTAGAATGTTGGTATTTTGTGATGCCCTACACGGTCAATTCTCAAACCAACTGATCAAACCGAAGTACTTTGAATAGACAAAACCCATATAAAATATGATGCTCTACTCAGTAGATCCTCAAACTGATTGATCAAATCAAAGTACTCTTGAGCGTAGAATGAGCTCAACAAGTTTAATGTCGATACAACCATGTTTAAACTCTAAAGAACAAGCTTGAGGAGAATTGAACTGGAGCCACCAAATCTGGACAACTTCACTTTCCTTTCTCTCCTCTCAAATTGTGTTTTGTGTGTTCTACGCTCGCTCATTCTCTCTCCAATGACAACGACAAAGCATGCTAAGGTTTTTTGTGCATACCACTCCTTCACAAGAAACGCTCAACCGTAGATTCAAGTATCAAATCAATGGTGCATAAGCTCATATAAAAACCACTAAATTGTAATGTAAATGTACACAAATTGTTCAAAGGGTCTCCTCACTTACTCAATGAGAAACATATCTCAGATTGTTCATCAACACAAACCAATAGTCCCCATAAACATGATCATGGGAATATGAGGTACACTGATAATGTAAACATTTGATTAACCATACATCACAGACACAAATTTATCAAATAACAGTTGTTACAATTCAAATTGGAGCGATCAGTTAACGAGTTGCGGAAAAAAAGACAGTGTGTTCATAAAGATATAAAACTATAAAATAAACACTGTATTAGTATACAGTTAAATAGAGACACCATCACTTTGATCCCAACCACCAAGTCTGTCAGCAGGATCATAATTCGTAAACAGCCGGAACTCGTTGCCCAGTTTATTTGAGTGCTGAGGCCTGAAACCACACGGACGAACATTCAACAGCTCCAATGCCTGATCCTTTTGAACTTCCCCTGGCAACATAGAGTGATTGTAACTGAATTTTTGTTTGACAAATATAGGGTTGAACTATGCTTTCCGTACGAAACGAAGAGATCTTTTCATTGAAAGGAAAACAAGGAGACTTCAACAATAACCATAAATATGCAACTCCTGCGCTATAAATATATTAATTAATAGATCATTCTGTCAAAACTTACAAGTCGCAATGAAGTTAAAGTCATCATTAACACCCTTGGATAGATTATAAGATGAAACTACCGTATTAGAGTTCAACATTGTTGGCGTAGCCAACATAAATGAGAAAACGAAGGGTGAGAGAGCGAAGGAGAAAGGATGAAAGAGAGCCACAAGTGATCAGCCCTAAGGTGCCTCTCCACCTCCCCCTCTCCCCCTTTTATAAAGGAGGTGAGAGGTGAGGTTCTCACTATTTTCCCTGGTGGGGCTGGTATTTACATAAATACTAAAAGCTATAAATGGACCCAAAATGTTATTTTGCAAGCCTCCAAGCCACATAATTGGGCCCTGCCCCAACAAACATGATTGTTTAGTGATCGCAAAACCAACATTAACCCCCAACAAATAGAATGTTTAGGGATAGCAAAACCAACATTAAAATACCAAAGCAATATCAAACTAATCACGTTCATTTGACAGCATTAAAGTTGAAGTCATAATCAGCAGGGCCATCTCTAGGGGATGGGCAAGCGGTGGGACCGCCGGGGCCAAGCCGCTAGGAGGCCATTATTATATATGTATATAGTAGATATATATAGCCATTATAATAAAGTGTTTAAGGCCCATATATTTTGCACATCAGCTCATGAGAGGCCATCGTTTTTTTTCATTCTCGATCGACATAGTTTGTCTCTCTCGTAGTTTGATCCGACGTTCGACCCGACGCATCACACCTTGACCAGGCAATGGGTCTTCTTGTCCAATCACCTGAGTGCAGAGTACCCAACGTTGTTGCCCGCCACCCACTATGGATGTTCGAGTGCGAGAAGTAGGACCACAGGTGTCCGGCTACCTATTGAATGGCTTGGATATGTGCGGCATCGAGAAGGATATTTGAGAAACATTGATCTCAATACAATTCTTGAAGATTTTGCATCAAGAAATGCCCGAAAATAATATTTTACAAAGCACCGAAACACTATTATATTATTTGAGATAATCATAATAGTTATTTGCTGTCATTTTAGTTCTTTGGTTATACTATCATTATTATCTTTACAAACTAAATATATGTTGTAAGTTATTTGCTTCATACTATATACTTCAATCATCATATAAAAAATTAGGTTAATGGACCCTTGCTATCATGTTTGCCCAAGGGCCTTTAAAATTATAGAGATGGCCCTGATCATCAGCACCCTTGGCAGATTATAAAGGTGAAGGTATCCTATAAGACTTCCACACTATTGCTTATTGATTGCAGAACAACATCAAAATACCAAAGAATATCAGACTAATCGCTTTCACTTGACAAAGCATTGCCATGAGCCCCAATTACCTGTGAGCAGCAGCAGGAATGAACCTTCAGGCTGTGCGAGGAAAGACACTGTCTTGGCAACCTTTTCCAAGCATTCCTTACTCTGTACCAGCAACCAACGAATAATAACAATTTCTCCTCGATCTTTCCTCTTATCTCAAATGTTAACAAGTAATCAAACACTTTCTAATAGGTAATCTCTGGTAGGGTAGAAACAGCACCAGATATGGAGGGTCGGCAACGACGACGCGGTAGGCGTGCTTCATCGCCGGCGGCAGCTCCTCCGGTCGGTTGTAATCGTAGAAGGTGAAGTCGCCGCCGTACTGCCCGAACCGCTCATCGTACTCCAGCAGCTGCGCGGGCACTCCCGGGTCGGTCTTCTTCAGGTAGGCGTAGAGCGTCGGGCACGCGATGCAAGCCACGGCGCCGGCGGCGGAGCCTGAGCCACAAGTGGAGACAAGGCGGATGACCTCCTCCACCAGCGCCCGCACGGTGCGCTCGTCGTACCAGAACTGGCTCAGCCGCCAGTCCTCCGGGACCAGCTCTACCCCGCCTTCCCCTCCTCCAGCTTCATTCTGCTCCTCCGGCCGCTGCTGTTCCGCCAGGAACTCCCGAAGCGCCTCAATAGCCGCAGCGCTCAGCTGAGGCACGTCGTCGTCGTCGTCTTCCTGCCCCCTGACCTCCCCAGTCACCCTCTCATCCTCCACACCGCTCGCCGCCATCGCATCCACCGCTGGTCTGCTGCGCAGTGAGGACTGAGGGGGGCGGCGGCGCGGGGCACCCTGTAGTAAACGCTCCGCTGGTCCACTCCTCCGATACGACGAACCAAATGGGCTTAACGAAATGAGCATTTATGGAGTCACCATGGGCCGCGTCGGCCCAAAGGCCCAGTGAGCCTGACGGAAAGAGCTGTAATAAAGCGGAGTGGCAATGGAATCGCTCGCGCAGGGGAGGGGAAACTGGGAGGGAGCGGAAGAGAGGTGGGTGACCGCCGCGCCTCCGTCCAGCCTTCCAGTTTCAGGCGTGGCGAACTAGGCAAGCACCACGCTCGGCCTCCGCATACGCTCCTCGAGCGAGCTCTAGTTGCGGCCGCCGCCGTACTCATCAGCGGAGACCGACTAGTCAACAGGTAGCAGAGGGGGAGGAGGGGAGCAGTTCCTGTTCGCCCGGTCACCGCCCGCCCGGAGCATTCCCGCTGCTGCGTCCGCCTCAGTTTGCCGCCGCCCTGTTGCACGTACGGCTAGGGTTTGGAGATAGATCCGCCCGCCGCCCGCCGGCTCGTGTGGAGGCGCGCTGTGGTGCGGGGAGAAGTGCCTGGCTCGCGCGGTTTTGGTTCCTTGTTCTGGAAGGTTCAGGGCGCGCGATCCGGTTCCGTCGCAATCGGTAGCAATGTCGGGTTCGTCGGCGGCAGGGGAGGACATAGTGCAGCACCTATCGTCCAATTCCAACCCGTCTTCGTCGAAGCTCGCCAAGCTCGAGGCACGCATGGCCGGCAAGGCTGTCTCCGCGCCATCGTCACCGCCGCACCATCCCATGGCTGCCCCCGCCTCCGCCCCCGCCATATCCTTCATGGACCAGGAGGAGCTGCCTGAGACTTCCTCTTCCGATGACGATGTCAGTCCTAAACCTCTTGAGCTTCTCCTCTTACTTTCCCCTTCTTTTTTGGCTCAAGTACAGTAGCGTGATCGCTTGGCATCTTTGATTTCCTTGCTCACACATTGGCTATGTTGCTATGTTCTCTTTCTCGCCAGAACTATTTGTGCTATCTCTTGTTATTACAAACATGTGCACGTGGTTTGCTAGTGTAACTGACCATAAATTGGTCAAAATAATTCCACCTCTAGTTTTATCCTTATTATGCTAGCCCTGATCCCATTCCATTATTATGTTTTTGCTGATTAGAACTGCGAGGAGTTTTTGATACAAAAGAATACCATGAAGCGTCCGAGATCTCCAGATGGTGACAACATCCTTGCTCTTGGAAATTTTGAGGTGGGCTCATCTGTTAGAAACTGAATAGTTAATCTCTTATGATTCTCTCCTGCATTCTTTTGTGTGCTCATGAGTCTGAATATTCTTTTCGCTTGGTGGATTCTCTTGTAATTTGATAATCAGGGTTCAGCAAACGAGGCAGCAAAGATTTTAGATGTCACGGATACAAGACCATCCTTGGACAATCCAAATAGGAAAAAACAAGGCCGTGGAAGGGGTCGTGCTGGTACAGGCCGAGGCCGTGGCTCAAAGACTGCTGATCAAACACGACTGACTTCGACTTCCTCAGCAGTTGTAACAAATGGTCAACTAGATAAATTAACCAACAAGGTACGATGTGTCTGTACCGTGCTAGTATCCTGCACATTCTCATGTGCAAACTTCTGGCCCTTCTCATCAGAGCTATTTCTAGGTCATTTGATACCTAAACACAATGAATATATTATTGAAGAAATTGTTGTTTTGAAGGCACTTCCTATTTAAGGGTAAAGTTTGGTCAGTTACAGGATGCTGAAATAGATCTTCTAGTAAATTATAAACATTTATGACTTAATAAAAGTTGAAGTTGGTAACTAAGAGCAAATTTGCACCTATCCATAGATATCTATAACACTTTTGAACTACATAGTGAGAATTTTGAAATTTTGCAGATCTAATGAAATAGATGAATCTGTACAAGCTTATGTTCAAAGATAGCCTGGACTTGTTCAATTTTAACAATGTCTTGATCAAAGTACTAGGATATGTTTTTAGAGAAACTCATTAACAGGTTGTTAGTGTTTTTAACTTTTTATATCCCGATTCAAATGGTTTTGAAAAACAGCATGACGCCCCAGGTCTTATTCGTGACAGTTGGCCACACAGAGAGTTTGAAAGGTTTTGGGTAAACCATTATGTTTGACAACACTAATGTTTTTCGCCCTATGGACAGAACTATTTTCTCCATAATCCATATTTACAATCTGCATCACCGGAAAGCGTCCACACAGGCATATACAAAAATGCATTCAATGACGAACAGTTGATCGATGAACCCTATTACACAGTAATTTATCCTAACCTGCTAATTATGAGCACAATTCAACAGGAATCCCGATCGAGTGTTCAACTGGGCCATGACGACAGGACTGCTTTACAGGTAACTCATTGCTTGACATCATCGTCTTCTGCCAAATTTCTAAATATCTCCATCCTTTTCTAATCACACTATCACAGTATTGATCTGGATGTGTCCTTTTGGAACTGTCTATGTTTCATGTTTGCCTGCTTCTGAATATGTCCTTTTGGATGTCTAATTAATAATACATAAACGTGGAGTCTGTCAGATGGCTTGTGTTCATGGTTTTCATTCTTTTTTCCCTCTCATTTGCTGGGATAGTTTCCACTTACTTTCATTTTCACCTGCCAGTTTAGGCAATCCAACCCTGTAAAGTAGTATGGTGTAGTTAAGATTTTCTCAGAAGTAATAAAGCATAAGCAGTGTTAGTGAAATATTTTACTGATGCCATGCCACTTTGGATGCTTATGAATAGACTGTACCAAAAATCTATGTGTTCTCATTTTTGTTTTAAAATTCTATTCTTAAGCACTCTCCGTTTAATAGGAGGAATTGTCAATGTTACGTGGCAAAGTTGCATTTTTGGAGGAGGAACTTTCTAAATCACGTCAAGAAGCAACAAATTACCATCAGCTTAGTGATAGGTTAGCAAAGGTAAGGAGATACTTGCTATCAGTTTTAATTTAAACATGTATTTTTAGTGTCTTGACATGTTGGCTTTGCATTATTCTTACAGGAATTGAAGGATCTCAAAGATCATGACCAGCAAATGAGATCTAAGGTTGGTAGCATGTTATCTTATGGTTTACCATATTTGTTTTAGCTACTGCCATTCTTTCATTTGTGTACGCTGGTCTGCTATATTCGGGAAACTTTAAATCCACTGTTTAGGCATATCATGGTGAAATGGTGAATAACTGTAGGAAATACCTCACTTTGTTCTATATGCACATGATCTTCTACTGTTGTTACCTGTTAGAAGCTGTGTGTGTCAGTGTGTACAATATACTTTTCCTTCTTATAATGGTCAGGCGCACTACATATGTAATTTTTTTAGACCAATGGAGATTTTACTTATGTGCTTGCTGCATGCATGTTGTTTGTCCACATGGTTTAGATGTGGTTTTGTGCTTTCCTTTTATTTCTTTGTGTGGTGGGGGCCACAGTGGAAGTGAGCTTACAGTACTTGTTTAGCTTCAAGGCAGTCTTAATATTTGTGTGGTTGAGAAAATCTACTCATTCCATGCATGCAATACTAACTGTTCTCATTTTGATTAATGAAGCAAATGAAGGTCCTGTCTGATCTGCTGATAGCTGTGTCGAAAGCAGAGAGGCAAGAAGCACGAATGAGGATAAGGCAGGAATCTTTCAGGCTTGGGAATGTTGGTGTTATGAGGTAATTTTCCAATGTCCCAGCGCTTGATCCTTAATAGTATCCAGAGTGGCCTTTTTTTTTGGATGGGGGTGGGGGGGGGGGGGGGGGGGAGAGGAATCCGTTGCAAAGAGCCCCCTAACTGCAGCTCTCTATCAAGTATGCCTTCTAAAATTGACACCTTAAAACTTTTAATAGCAGATGCTGTTTCTTCTCTTCTTATTTTTTTTCGGTATGAATTGTCTATTGTGACATTGTTTTGATTAATTCTACCCTCGTTCTTAACTCAGAGCTGGGACTATCATATCTGAAACTTGGGAAGATGGACAGGCAATAAAAGATCTTAACTCTCACCTGGTGAGTTCTGCAACCCCATAGATATGTCTACTTGCATACACATATTGGAAGATAATGATTTGACCTGTAGGCAGTAGAACTTGTATCTGCATGGTGGTCCATTTGTTGATATGTGGTAGTTGAGAACTGAGCAATAGCTTGGCTGGTAGGGCCTCCAATTGAGAGGCCACCCAACTGGGCTTGGACCCAGGTGCTTGCAGGCCATGTGATGCCTCCCTAAGGGCTAGTTTGGATACACCATTCCCCATGGGGATTGAAGTAGGGGGGGATGGGGGTGGATGAACTAATTTCCCCCTCGATCCTCTCCAATCCCCATGGGAAATGATTGATGTAAACTAGCCCTAAAGGGTTCGATAATCGCTCTCTTGTGGCAAGGGCAGGGGGCATCTTGCCCCCATGGTGGACTTCTTTCTTTCTACAGACAACTTCTGTTCCAGACTCTTTTGTTTACAATTCTGGCCATATTGGATAGTTGGTCTTGTATACTGATTACTGAGTATCATGTTCAGAAGACACATTTGTACTCCCAGTTGGATTTTACTGACACAATCTGTGCAAATCAAAGTTTTCACAAAGTTTCATCTATAGAGGCATTTTGATTGCTAAGGAAATTTAGATGCCGAATTAATGGCAGTCAATGACTAGCATTTAAGTTTGACTTCACCTTAGTTTATGACCAGTCATGGTATCATCTGTAGTTAAGTTCTTGTTTATTCCTATTTCCTACATAGGCATATCATCCTAGTCCTTTCTCATGTCTGAACTATATAAATGATATCCATATCTTTATAGGCTTTGCTAGTTTGCTGTCTACACCATCTTACTCTTTGGTAATGATGTATTTTCATATTTCTGAGATGCTTATGTTTGCCATATCTTTCTGTAGAAATCTTTGCTGGAAACTAAGGAAACTGTTGAAAGGCATCGTAAATCACTTAAGAAAAGACAATCTGGTGAGTATTCTTTATTTCTGAAGTACATTTTTCCTTTATTGCTTGTGTTGACTTGAATCCTTATAAGCTTCAATATCTTGCATATGTTTTGCAGTTGCACACATCAATGCATCTCAATATTGTTTCATGAAAAGCATTTGCAATAAAATTTAAGCTGATGTAGATTTATTCTTATGACATTCCAGTTTGTTCTTTTTATACAAAGCAAACCTTCCTCCATTATTGCAAGCGTAATACAAAAGTCATAGCAGCTTAACAAAATGAAAAAAGTGTGCACTAGCTAAATTGTATATTTTGCTGGCAATATATCTCCTACATTCCTCTTTTTGTTGTTCTTTTTTTTTATAAAAATGCCTTCTGTTTAGACAAGGGTGATGGCAGTGATGCTGAGACTAGCATGTCTGAGGAGGACATCCTCTTACAGGACGAAATATGTAAATCTCGTCTAACAAGTATCAAACGGGTAATTTTCTTTATGGTGCCATGGTTACTTGCCTAATTGGTACACCTTCTTAATTTTATTTCTATGATTGTACTTCAGGAGGAAGAACAGTATATGAGAGAGAGAGATCGGTATGAGTTGGAAAAGGGGAGGCTTATACGAGAGATGAAGCGTCTCAGAGATGAAGATGGCTCACGCTTTAACAACTTCCAAATTCTTCACCATCGTTATGCTCTGTTAAATCTTCTAGGAAAGGGAGGGTTCAGTGAGGTTTACAAGGTATACTCTTGCTTTACGTATAATTGCTAGAAGTTGTGATTCCTTGATTTGGGCTAACCCTAGAAGGGTAGCTATATAGGTACCATACATGGGCCACATGGGCCTAGCCTCATGGGCCTAATACATTCACACTCCAACACCCCCCCGCAGTCTGAACTACCGGCGCAGCGGAGTTCAAGGCTGAACAAGAAAGAAAACAAGTAGGAGCACAACACACAGGACCCCCCCGCAGCCACAACTAGCCACTGGAGACGTTGAGGCTGGAGCGAAACTCGGAGAAGGTCGAGGAAGGGAGGCCTTTGGTGAAGATGTCCGCAAACTGGGAGGTGGTCGGGACGTGAAGAACCCGGACGTCGCCGATGGCCACCCGGTCGCGGACGAAGTGAAGGTCGATCTCCACATGCTTGGTCCTCTGGTGCTGCACGGGGTTGGTGGAGAGGTAGACCGCACTGACGTTGTCGCAGTAGACGAGCGTGCTCCTGGCGAGTGGGCGGTGAAGCTCAGCCAGGAGCTGGCGGAGCCAGGCGGCCTCGGCCACGCCGTTGGCCACGGCACGGTACTCCGCCTCGGCACTGGAGCAGGAAACCACGGGCTGGCGCTTGGACGACCAAGAGACCAGGTTGCCGCCGAGAAAGACCGCGTAGCCGGAGGTGGACCTGCGGGTGTCCGGGCATCCCGCCCAGTCAGCATCGGTGTAGACAACCAGCTCGGCCGTGGAAGACCGGCCGAGGAGCAGCCCGTAGCCAAGGGTGCCACGGAGGTACCGGAGAAGCCGCTTCATAGCAGCCAGGTGAGGCTCCCGCGGAGCATGCATGTACAGGCAGAGCTGCTGGACGGCATAAGTGATGTCCGGCCGCGTGAAAGTGAGGTACTGAAGCGCGCCTGCAAGACTCCGGTAGGCGGTGGAGTCTGCTGGCCCAAGCATCGGACCCCCAGCCTCTGACAGCTTGCCCTGGGTGTCCACCGGTGTAGAGCAGGACTGGCAGGCGGTCATCCCGGCTCGCTCCAGAATGTCACAAGTGAACTGCCGCTGGTGGAGGAACAGGCCAGAAGGTCGGGGCTCAACAGTGACGCCGAGGAAGTGGTGGAGCACCCCAAGATCCTTCATAGCAAATTCCTTCTGGAGTGAGGCAATGATGCGGTGGAGCAGAGATTCGCTGGAGGCAGTGAGAACAATGTCATCCACATAGAGGAGCAGGTAAGCAGTCTCACCCCCATAGTGGTATATGAACAGGGAGGTGTCAGACTTGGCCTCCGTGAACCCAAGAGTCTGCAGGAAGGTAGCGAAGCGAGAGTACCAAGCCCGGGGTGCCTGCTTGAGCCCGTAGAGAGATTTGTTGAGCCGGCAGACGAAGTCAGGACGAGAACCATCCACAAAACCTGCCGGCTGACTGCAGTAGACCGTCTCAGTCAGAGTGCCATGAAGGAAGGCATTCTTGACATCCAGCTGATGCACAGGCCAGGAGCGCTCGAGAGCCAGGGAGAGGACGGTGCGGACTGTAGCTGGCTTCACCACGGGACTGAACGTCTCAGCATAGTCAATGCCAGGCCGCTGAGTGAAGCCGCGGAGGACCCAGCGAGCCTTGTAGCGCTCCAAGGAACCATCAGCCTGCCTCTTGTGCGTCCAGATCCACTTGCCGGTGACAATGTTGGAACCCGGCGGACGAGGCACGAGGTCCCACGTCTGGTTGGCGAGGAGGGCCGCGTACTCCTCGTCCATCGCGCGGCGCCAGTGAGGATCCGCCAAGGCCGCGCGAACGGAAGAGGGTACCGGAGAGATCTCCGGCTCGCAGGCGGCGGCGATGAGGGCCTGCGGGCGAGACGCCTGCCTCGTCACCATCGGGTGAGTGTGACGAGGGTCCCGGTGAAGAAGAGGTGGGTGGTACACCGGCGGGTCGACGCGAGAGCGTGGTGATGCCGGCGGAGCAAGCACCGGCGACGACGGCGCTGGGGACGAGAGCGGCGGAGCCAGCTCACGCCGGCGCTCGTAGACGATCCCGAAACGTCCGGGAGGAGGTGAGGGCGGACGCGGCTCTCGCCGGCGCTGGTAGACGAGTCCGAAGCGCCCGGGAGGAGGTGGCGTCGGTGTGCGCGGTCCCGCGATCGGAACGGCAGCATCCGGCACAACGGGAGGCAGCGAAGCCACAGGGAGCGAGGGTGGAAGCTCCGGGGCTGCCTCGACCGTGTCAGGCACTGGAAGGTCCTGGGGCGACGCGGGACCACCAGGAGAGCGCGCCGGAGCAGTACCTGCAGGGTAGGGGGAGAAGGGTGGCGGAATCGCCGGGTCAGTGGGAAAGAAGGAAGCCTCCGCAGGGTCAGCGGGAGGTGTGGGTGGAGAGGTGGTGGAGTAAGGGAACGCCGACTCATCAAACACGACATGGCGAGAGATGAGGACACGGCGAGAGGTAAGGTCAAAGCATCGGTAACCCTTGTGATCCGGAGAGTATCCGAGAAAGACACAGAGGGTCGACCGGGGAGCCAGCTTATGAGGAGCGGTGGCGGCGGTGTTAGGGTAACACGCACACCCGAAGACTCGAAGGTGGTCGTACCGAGGAGGGGTACCGAAAAGAGCGTGGTGAGGCGTGGGAGCTGGGCAGGCAGTAGAAGGAAGGCGGTTAAGGAGATAGGTGGAGGTGTGCAGACACTCAGCCCAGAAGCGAGCGGGTAGAGATGCCTGGAGCAGAAGGGTGCGCATGATGTCGTTGGTGGTGCGGATCATACGCTCTGCCTTGCCGTTTTGAGAGGAGGTATACGGACAAGACATGCGCAGGTGGACACCGGAAGAAAGGAAGAAGGCACGGGAGGTTGAGTTATCGAACTCACGGCCATTGTCGCACTGGACAGCCTTGATGGTGAGGCCGAACTGAGTGGATACCCAAGCAAAGAGGTTGCTAAGCGTGGGGAAAGCCTCGGACTTAGCACGCAGAGGAAAAGTCCAGGAATAATGGGAGAAATCATCGACAACCACCAAGTAGTACTTATAGCCAGACATGCTAAGAACAGGAGAAGTCCACAAGTCGCAGTGAATAAGATCAAATGCACGAGAGGCATGTGAGGATGAGGACTGAAAGGGAAGGCGAACGTGACGGCCCAGCTGGCACGCATGACACAAGTGATCATCGTGAGCCTGAGAGCAACGAATGTCGGAACTACGACGGAGCTGCATCAGGGCATCCCGGCCAGGATGGCCGAGGCGACGGTGCCAAGTGGTGGAGGAAGGAGTGGCGGCGAAAGCGGCGGAGGAAGGCGAAGAAGGTGAAGCAGATGCCGGAAACTGAAGGGTGTAGAGAGGCCCAGTGCTGTTACACCGGAGCAGAGGAGCCCGGGAGGCCAAATCCCGCACGGTGAGGCCAGAGGGGTCAAACTCAACCGAACAAGAGTTATCAGTGGTGAAACGGCGAATAGAGAGAAGGTTGTGAACCATCCCGGGAGCCACAAGAACATCAGAAATATGAAAGGAGCCGTGGGAACTGGCAGTGCCCACGGAGGAGACAGGAATGCAGGTGCCATTGGCGACCATGATGGAAGAGGGACAGGAAGGGTGGGGAGGACGAAGAGAGGAAAGTAGACTCGCATCGGGCGTGGTGTGGAAAGTGGCGCCCGAGTCGGCGATCCAATCAGGGCTGGCGGTGGTGCCGAAGGAGTAGGCCAAGGGAGGTGTAGGACACAGGGATGTGGTGTTAACCCTAGGGTTGGCGACTCTTGGGCCCCCCGCACCGGCAGCCCCGGCGATGGCTTGCCAGGTGGTAGGGGCACCCCCCGAGGCTAAGCCAGCCATGGCTGGGAGGGCCGTGGCAGGGACCGGAGTTGGAGGTCCCCCCTCCGCCAGGGCAGCAGCAAGGGCGAGATCCGGCCAAAGGACGCCGGGACCTGCACGCGGTGGAGCCTGAAAATCAGCCGCAGGAGATGCGTCGGCGGCCGTAGCAGGCAGAGGAGTGGCGCCCGGGACAAGGGGCGGGTGCTGCTGGGACAGGGGCTGAACGCCGGCAGGAAGGAGACCTGCGGCATCCAGTCCGGCGCCGAGAAGGTAGACGGCGTCGGCGGGCTGCGCAGTTAGGGCAGCAGCAGCAGCACCCCCTGCAGTAGTAGCGGCAGCAGCAGGGGCAGCAGGGGCAGGAGCAGCGGGGGGAAGGCCGGTGGGGAGGTGAGCTGCCGGGAGGAGGGCCACGACGTGTGGGGACGGCGCGGCTCCAGGAGGCGCAGCTGGGTGTCCAGGAGGCGTGGCTGCTCCTAGCAGGTGGGCGCCAGGGGCAGGGGGCCCAGGCGCGGCGGGCGTGCACCAGGGGCGGAGGGGCGGGCTCGCACCAGGGGCGGGCGGCCCAGGCAGCATGGCGCCAAGGGGAAGCGGCTGCAGCTGCTGGGGAAGAGGGGAGGAGTGCCCGGCGGCCAACAGGGGCGTGGAGCCAGCAGCGGTGGCCTGTGCGGCGCCCAGAACAGGGCCGCCAGGTGCGGGAGCTTGCAGCCCCCTGGATGCGGCAGGAGAAGGGGCAGGGAGCGCCTGCGTCCATGTAGAAGAGGAGGAGGAGAGGGAAGGGAAGGGGTTGTAGAGGGAGGGGTGGGGAGGAAGGGCGCCGGCCATGGCCTCCTGGCCGGCGGCGGCAGGGACCAGGAGGGGCGGCGGCTGGACAGGGAAGAGGAGAAAAAACTAGGCTCTGATTACCATGCTAGAAGTTGTGATTCCTTGATTTGGGCTAACCCTAGAAGGGTAGCTATATAGGTACCATACATGGGCCACATGGGCCTAGCCTCATGGGCCTAATACATTCACACTCCAACAATAATCTTGAAAACTAAATCAGAGGCATTAAATTTAGTCATACTAGGCCTATATGGCTAATATAAAAACAGTCATTCTTTGCTTATAGATAAGAAATATTAAATTTTGCAGCTATTTAGTTCCATGTGGGCCCCTATTGAACACTTGCTTAAAGAGGGTAGGTGTTACTTTAAGGCCCATCTTTCTGTAGAAAATGTACTGCTGTAGTCTACCATCCTAAACTATCTTGATGGTTATATTCGTGTTGGAACATTTGACTAGCTATTTGAGATATTTTCTTTTTCATGAAGTCAGTCTAATGTGTAGTGATGTCTTCAGAGAAATTTGGCTTGATAGTACCAGCAGTTACATGTGACAATTTCTTTTGGGCAGGCTTTTGATTTGGTGGAGTACAAGTACGTGGCATGCAAACTTCATGGATTGAATGCTCAATGGAGTGAGGAGAAAAAACAGAGCTACATACGTCATGCGATTCGTGAATATAACATTCACAAAACTTTGGTGCATCCAAACATTGTCAGGCTATGGGATATATTTGAGATTGATCACAATACATTCTGCACCGTCCTAGAATATTGCAGTGGTATTATATGTTTTTATGACCTTTAACAGACTTTTATTTGTTTGCTGTTCCTGATACCTGTCTGCGGAGGACTTCCTTCTGTAGTCATGCTAACATAAACTCATAATTCAGAAGTGTTAGATGGATACTGTCTCACCGAACTTTAGGCATATATTGTCATTTCCCACATGCATTCATGTTAGTTCTTGGATGAATTTGTTCCATTTTGCCAATAAAAAACTGAGGTGGCTCTTGGAGAGGTAATAGTTGCTGACCCACATTTGCTGCTAGCAATTCTATGTTTGATACTTCTATTTTGAGCCACAACATTCAGCAGCCACCACCAACACTAATAACTACACGGATATGTTTTCTCACTGAAAACAAAAAATTTCTTCCAATGCTCGCTATCTTCTTAATCAACATGCATTCCATTTTACATATATTTTGATCAGTTCTGTGAAGCTTTTCTTTTACAATGTTGTAATCTTTAATGATGGTTTTCCTTCCTAAACCTGTAACCCTCAGATCAGGAAATCATCAATCATGAGTTGTAATAATGTTCTCTTCGTTGCTATTGTTTCAACCAGGCAAGGATCTTGATGCAGTCCTTAAAGCTACACCAATTCTTCCAGAAAAAGAAGCGAGAATCATAATTGTTCAAATATTTCAGGGCCTGGTTTATCTAAACAAGAGGGGCCAAAAAATCATTCACTACGATCTAAAACCTGGCAATGTTCTCTTCGATGAGGTTGGTGTTGCAAAAGTTACAGACTTTGGCCTCAGCAAGATTGTGGAGGATGATGTTGGGTCTCAGGGAATGGAACTCACTTCTCAGGGAGCTGGAACCTATTGGTGAGTGTGATCCTTCCAGTTGATCTTTTGCACTAGCTCACAGAAACTTTCAAGCTACCTGCTGTTATGGATTTTTTTAATTTATTTGCATTTTTTGCTATATTCCTGGTGCAATAAAAGAGTTGCAGCGTTCAAGTATCAGGAATTACCTTTTGTTTTCATTGAGTAGTCGCATTACTAACAAGACATTTTCTTCTTTCCTATAATGCCTTACTTGAACAAGTGGGATACATTTAGTTTTTATTTTGGCAGGACATCATTGTTTTCCTTTTTATGGCCATTGTTCCTTTAGAATGGCAGGCATGTCTCGCTTCAATTCTTTTCTGTTCTTTTTCAGGTATCTTCCTCCAGAATGCTTTGACCTCAGCAAAACACCATTTATTTCATCTAAGGTAATTATATCTGGCAACTGTTCTACCTGTTAATGCGCTAACTGGTGAAAATATATTATGGTTCTTGTGATTTTGTATTTTTTTCTAAATTATTCTACTCAACCAATAGCATAATATATTCAGGTGCCAAAGATAATAGAAGGTCTCCTCACTTTAGCAAGTAGTTTTGGGATGTTTCAATTGTGAGGAGGTATCATGAGGTGGTTTGGTTGTATGCAACTTTTACATAATAAAACACATATATCATCTCTAGCTCACCTCATTATGTAGGCCTGGGCTCATTTATGTGCCTCCTGAACTTCATCCTGATTAGCAATGGCGCATTAGCTTTTCCATTTGTTTTCATGCAGGTGGATGTTTGGTCAGCTGGTGTAATGTTTTACCAGATGCTCTTTGGAAGGCGTCCTTTTGGTCATGATCAGACTCAGGAGAGAATACTTCGGGAAGATACAATTATCAATGCACGGAGAGTGGAGTTCCCTTCAAAGCCAGCTGTATCGAATGAGGCAAAGGTCTGTTTCCATTTTTTTCACATGGTGTAAATAGTTGCATACCCATCACATGTATCAATCCCATCAATGCAAGATACTATACTTGCATTGGTAAGACTTACAGTTTACTGCTTTGTTTAATTTGGCATGTTCATTCTGTCCTCAGCTTGCCCTGAGAATTTGCTGATGTTGGTTAGTTTGGCAAAGTGTGATCTCACCTCACCGCAAATAAAAACATTTAGCTGTACTGTAGTCAGTGTCAAGTCTCCATGTCGTTTTCATTCTAAAATTGTTTCGGTCATCTGTGAGCTAGTTTGATTATTTTCCTTTTCCATTGTCCCTGAACATTCACAGGATCTGATACGCCGGTGTTTGACATACAACCAATCAGAGAGGCCAGATGTACTAACCATAGCTCAAGATCCTTATCTCTCATATGCAAAGAAGTAGCCACTACTCCGGATAACATTTTGGCGAGGGTGTGTGCTCACTTAATTAATGAGATTATGTATGGGGATAATCTCGTGAAGGAGCAAAGTGTTCCACTAGCTCAAGAAGACCACAAAGGGTGTAACTGTATATGTTGTAAATTTTAGTCTGCCCTGTTACAGCAATGACCTGAAATCCAGAAGGCATGAGTTCAAAGGCCAGCTTCTTTGTAACGTAGAGAAAGCAGGCATTGGTTTGAACGGGCCATTTACTCTTTGATTGAAATCTCCTTGCCTCGCTTGTGCCATGCACCCCATGCGTAACGTGATGGTTTCTTGGCTGGTGGGCAGTGGTCCTACCTGTTGATGGTTAGTTTTTGTTTGCTCATACTGTCGGTAAGGTCTGCCAAATCAGGAACCATCAGTGACAGGAGAGCGCTCACATGCTCACCTCCAAAAAAATCCTCTACCTGCGCACGAACGTGATACTGAAACCTGGCCGGATGGACTGGATCTTATGTATTGCTCAAAGTCTGAGAATTTCAGATACAGGTACCGATGTTTCTGTCAGATTTCTGCTGGTGCCAATGTTTCTGTCATTTAAACATACATGCACAAGTTACTGGGATGGTTCATTGCTCATACTTGAGTACAACACAGGTTTGGTTGTTATTTCGTTGTGTGCGACTGGTACAGTCAATTTTACAGTTTTTGGTCGCCTATTTCAAACTGGAGCTGCCTTTTTATTCCGACTGGTGTGGTTACTATTTTTAGCCTTAAATGTTCAGGTGCCTCGTGTTTCTAGCACTGGAATTTTGTGTAGACTCTTTTGCGCCAATCTGTTTTGATTAGCTCATGTTTCTGGCACTGGAAATTTGTAGATGCGCCACAATCTGATTTGTACTTGATTATGAGCCACCGCAGAAGTGAAACGGTCCTGGAGAGAGTTAAGCAAAATCAAAGCTTGATTATCGTATAAGAATGAGATGGCTCATCTTGTGGATGCTACTCCACAGTGAGAACTGAGCATAGCACCAAAATTAATCGACACAAACGAAGGAAACAAGAACTCCCAGTTCATGTCCCCTCGCCAGAGCACTGTTTAATTCAACTTCCTATCTCTACCACCCATCCATCCCCTGCTCCGCCTTCTTCTAGTACCCCTTGCCCTGTGTGGTGAGCCCGAACCCGAGCGGGAACAGCGGGTCGTAGTTCTTGTCGCCGTAGTTCATGGGCAGCTGGTCCACGGACTTGAACCACGTCCGCGGCAGCTTCCCCGTGAACCCGTAGTCCCCGAACAGCACGTCGGTGATGCCCTGGCCTTCCGTTCCCGGCAGCCAGGCCGCCACGAGCGCGTCCATGGCGCCCAGGAACGGCTGTATCACCACGGGGCGGCCGCTGATGAGCACGGTCGCGCACCGCACGGCGCCGCACACCGTCTGGACGGTGCTCGGCCCGGGGTCCGGGATCGTCAGGTTCAAGCTGTCGCCCTTGGTCTCCGTGTACGGGTGCTCGCCCACGGCCACGATGGCGTACGAGAAGCCGCCGTTCTTGACGAAGTCGGCGTCGGGGTTCTCCGCGAACACCACCGTCGTGGACGGGTCCACGGCCGCCTTCACGGCGTCCAGGATCGTGGTGCCGACGGTGATGCGCCCCGTGTCGCCCTGCCACTCGATCGTCCACCCGCCGCACTGGTACCCCAGGTTGTCGGCGTGGCTCCCGGCGACCAGGATCTTGGCGGCCTTCTTGGGCAGGGGCAGCAGCGGCGCGTCGCCCGGCTTGCCGTTCTTGAGGAGCACCAGCGACTTCCTCACCGCCTCCCGCGCCAGGTCCCTGTGCTCCTGCTTCCCCAGCTGGTCGGCGAGGCTAGGATCGGGCATGGGGTTCTCGAACAGGCCCATGGTGAACTTGACGCGCAGAATCCTCGTCACAGCGTCGTCGATCCTGCTCATCGGGATCAGGCCGCTGTTGACGTGACCGGTGAGGATGGTGATGAAGTTTTGGTAGTTGTTGGGCACCATGATCTGAAGCACACCACAACAGTTCGTTGATCAGCATCATCATCATCTCTTTAGGTGATGCCAGAGCCTGGCCATGGCAATGCTAGCTTGGCTTACCATGTCAATGCCAGCAAGAATTGAAGCCTGCACAGAGTAGGAGTAGTTCGCCCCTGGAGGACTGGTGATCCTGTCGATGCCCTCCCAATCCGAGATCGTGAAGCCCTGTAAAGCACACACACACACACACAGAGGCAGAGTCTGAGCACCCAAGTTCCAACGGGTTAGCAGCATCTAAAGACTGTAAAGCGCATCTGTTGTTTTCACTCACCTGGAAGTTGAGCCTGCCCTTGAGGAAGCGCGTGATGAGGTCGTGGTTGGCGTGCATCTTGAGCCCGTTCCAGCTGGAGTAGGAGATCATGACGGTGGAGACGCCCTTTCGGAGCGCGTCCAGGTAGGCCGGCATATGGATGCTCATCAGGCCCTCGCGGTCGATGATGGTGTTGTTCTCATTGATGCCGTTCTGTGTGCCACCGTCGCCGACGAAGTGCTTGGCGCACGCCGCCACCTTGTTCCTGCGACAAATTCAATTTTGCAACAGCCATTCAGAACATATGCACAACGGCTGGGCGTGGGATGGTGCCCTGAATCGGCTTGAGGGTCTCTAACTCACTTTCCGGCGGCGAAGGGCATGCCGCTGGTGAAGTTCTGCGGGACGTCGCCCTGCAGGCCCGGGATGAGCTCAGTCATGGCCTGCACGATACGGTGGTCCTCGCTGTAGCTCTCGTAGCACCGCCCCCACCTCGGATCACGGCACACCTGCGCACCGACAGCAACATCAGCACCACAGCACTGAAGCCAGACCAGACTTACTATAGTAGGAAAGGATCTGGCATTGTCAAAGATTCAGGATGCTTACAGCAATGCATGGCGCGAACGCGTACTGGATGCCGGTGGCTCTCACTTCAAGGGCGGTCGCGGCGCCGATCCTCTTCACCAGATTAGGATCCCTGCACGGTGCAGTCCAAAGGAACACGAGGAGTTCAGTCAACGTAGCAGGCACAGGCTACACAAGCTGGCATTGGCGACGCGAGCTGGAGAATGGCGCTTGCCTGGTGGCTCCGAGCCCGACGTTGTGGGGGAAGATGGTGGCGCCGTACACGTTGTTGTGGCCGTGGACGGCGTCGATGCCGTAGATCATCGGGATGCCGAGGCGCGTGGACAGGCATGCCTTCTGGAAGTCGCTGATCATGGCCATCCACTCCGCCGCCGTCGCCTGCTTCCGCGGCACGCTCCCGCCGCCGCTGAGCAGGCTGCCGATGTAGTAGTCCTTGAGCACCTGCGGCGACGCGACGAGCCGCTCGATCTGCGTCATCTGGCCGATCTTCTCGGCCACCGTCATCCGGGCGAGCAGGTCCCTGACGCGGACCTCCACGTCGTTCTTGGGGTCCTTGTACGGCGGCACGCCCTGGGCGTCACCGGACACCGCGGACCAGAAGAGGAGCAGCAGCGCGGCCACTGCCGGCGCCGTGAGCAGCGCCATCCTGTGGCGACGAAGGAGCGGGACGAGGCGCCTCCGGACCTGCGCGTCGTAGCATTGCAGCGACCATATCAGAATCTCCGTGAAATGCTCCTCCAGGGGCTCGAGGACGCCCGACCTGATGCGGCCGGCGAGCTCGCCGCCCATGACCGGTCAACGGCGGCAAGAGACGGGGACGAAGAGATGAAGGGATCCAAGAAACCATTTATGGTTTGTACTAACGAGACTACTACGACCGGCTTCACTCGTCGGCCGTGCCATGCCCTGGTTTAGTTCCCAAATTCAACACCCAAATTTCACTATGCAAAAAAAAGATTCCCATCACATCAAAATACCGGTATATGCATGGAGTACTAAATATAGATGAAATTTAAAATTAATTGCACAGTTTTATTGTACTTTACGAGACGAACCTTTTGAGCCTAATTAGTCAAAATTTGGACAATTTTTACCAAATACAAACGAATCGCTACAGTGCGCATTTAATGCGCACTATAGTAAACTGTTCCAAATCGGAGGTGTCCGATTTTGGAACTGAACAAGGGCCATGTGTTAGTGGTGCTTGCAAATGGAATATGATTTATGATCGAGTAATTAAGATTTAACAAGTATGCTGTCAGATCAAGGTGTCTTTTTTATTGCTGAAAGCAAAAGCACCTCTGTGCACAACAATATGTGATGGGCATTGTTTAATAAACATAAAAGGGATTAATGTGAACAAGCTCCAGACTAGATATTATTGCAGCAAAAAAATTCATAACACTACAGTAACAACTGAAAGAGCAGGAGTTCGGGCAGGGCCCTGTTTAGTTCACCAAAAATTTTGCAAAATTTTTTAGATTCCCCGTCACATCAAATCTTTGGACACATACATGAAGTATTAAATATAGATAAAAAATAAAACTAATTACACAGTTTAGACGAAATGGACGAGACGAATCTTTTAAGCCTAATTAGACCATGATTGGACATTAATTGACAAATAACAACGAAACTTACTACAGTGCCATTTTGCAAAAATTTTTGGATCTACACCAGCCCCAGGTTAAAACTAAAAAGTAAGACCAAAATACCAAACGATTTTCTTGTGCGTGGTCTAAAAAAAACTCGTGCGTATATTGGTAAAACCAAGAACAGGAAATTAGCAGCCAATGAAAGAAAAATCAGCACGCTAATATCGAACGATTTGCTTGCAAAGCACTATTACTCCAGAACACGAAAACTTGGGAAGGAGGAGGGAGCTGCGGCCATGAGAGCGAACCAATCAATCACCAGAAGCAGAGGAGCTGAACTGATGGAGCCTTGCTGTGCCACAAATTCGTGAGCCCGGCAAGGATGAACAGTAGGCTGCTGGCTTGGGTTATATGAAGCAAGTACAGGCACGAAGACGAAGCTCCGGCGCTCTTCGGAGAAGAGGCAGCGGCACTGCTCGTATGAGGCTATGAAGGGAAAGGTGAGACGCCAAATTCAATGCGTTTGTTGCAACGGATTGGAATCCCTCTCTAGCACACAAAGGTCCAACACGCGTGAACGGACGACTCCCTCCGAGTGCAGAGAGTGCCCGGACACGCGCTACATGCCATCAACAAGAGGACACGCCGGCGCAGCGCATGCACGCGTGTGTTCGTTCCGTGCAGTTACGTAAGTACGTAACTACCAGTGCAGTGCTGGATTGCTATTGCTACAGGAGTACAAGTGTGATTGATTCAGCAAGAAACCGCCCATGTCTTACCAGAAAGGTAGAGCAGCAGATTGGAAGAAGAGGAGGAAGAGGAGGAGGAGGCGAGCATCCTGGCTTGTGCTCCCCGGCGAGTGTGCATATAAAGGAGCAGAGCAGCAACCGGAGAGCAGGTATGCCGGATAAGGGATGAGGAGTGGTTGGCAGGGACCGCGCCCGCCATTGGCACCTTCAATGCGTGCCAATCCCTCTCCCGGCCCCGGCGGGAAAATATTCTTTTTTCATCCGTGACGATCCGTTCGTCGTCCCCGATTGTTGCCTTCCGGCGCGGCGAAAGCAACCCCGTCCGTGATGGATTCTGTCCTGTTCCCCTCCCGGCGGCGAGAATTACGGTTACTGCTGGAATACTGCTTACAACTACTGCCGCGGTTAGTGTGCGAGCACAGCACAAGGGGTGGCTGATGAGGACGTGGTTAGTGTTAGCAAGAGAACAAAATCCGTGTGAACAAGCACAGAAAGAAGGAATGCAACAAGTCCTCTGTTCTGTTTTTCTTTTGCCAAAACATTGGGGACTCACTCGTGCGAGCAGTTTCATCCCCACCCCCATGTGAGCGACCGAGGACACCGTGGGGACTCGGGAGCGCAGCACGGCGAGGCAGAGCTGAGCAACGCCGGCAGTTGCGGGAAGATGGAGCAATGCGGCGAAAGGGGAAAGCCCAGAGGCTCGAGGAAGAAGAGGATGGCTAGATGATGCATGCCTGCGCGAGATTTATACATATTTATAAAGAAGAGCAAGGACGGGACTGCTGCTACTTACGGGATGAGGCTAGGTATAGGTAAGTCGTCTCGCTCAAGGCAAGAACGAATCCGCGCCGCGCGGTGATGGGCGCGGGCTGAGGTGGGTGGCCGGTGCGGCGGCAGCAGAGCAGGGGACCCCGTGGATCGAAAGCGACGCCGTCCCCGTCCCGTCGCAGATCAGCAGCGACCCGCAACCCGCCGCACTGTTCCTTGACGGCAGCACTCTCTCTCTCTCTCTCTCTCTCTCTCTCTCTCTCTCTCTCTCTCTCTCTCTCTCTCTCTAATCTAATCAAGCCCTATCCCGCAGTGCCAGCTGCCAAGCTTATCCTGCTCCCTCCGCCACCGTCTCCGGCCTCCAACTTGTCAGCGAGTTATTCCACCAAGTGGAGGAGTGCGCGCAGAAGCAACGCCGGCTGATTAAGCAAGCCGAGCAAGCAACAATGGCGGACACTGGACCGAGGAAGACGGAGCGGAGGGGAGTGCAGTGCGGGGTTGCGCAATGGCGGACGCAATGATTTTATAGCTGGAGACGAAGGGATCGAGGAAACAGGCGGGCTCGGGGACGCGCGGCAACGGACAAGGGGAAGCAGAGCAGAGGATGCGCCCGGGCGGCTCGTTGATTGAATAGCAATAAACCCCAACGTTCGAATCGGGGGGACGCGTCCCGCCGCCCGTGGAGGAACCGACGGCCGGGATCCGTCCGGGGGTCCGACCGAGGCCCCGCGTGCCGTGGCCCGTGGGGTAGGCGTTAGGTGGGGAACCGGGGATGGGAGGGCAACGTGAGCGTCATGTTGGGCTGCCTCTTTTCCTTTCCGTGGTCTGCGCCTCGGCGGCTTTTCGGCGAGGAAGCCAACGGTCAGTAGGGCGGGCAAATGCAATGCGAGACAGACGTTGCTAATCTTTCTTTTAATAATTATAATTATTATTACAGCTTTGCTAATCTCAATGCTTCTTCTCATGCCTTCTGTTCTTGTGCTGGACCTCGACATCTTTTTGTTTGTTTTGGGAGATGCGGTTGATTCGATTATTCGTCTCGCGGATTTTGATATTTGAAACTTGGGAGCTGTACCGTTTGAGTTTCGGATCTTGTTTGTCATTTCCAATGCTCATTGCAAAATTGAATCTACAAGTTGATGTTGCTTTAGCTACTGTTGGTTTTGGTCATGTCACTACTATATCAAGTCCTAGAATGATGCGGTGTTATGAAAGTTTAGTGTAGGTTTCTGAAAATGTCGCTACACCTGTGAGAGTTTTAAAATCAAATTCTTAAAATAAATTAAACACTCACGTTGGATATTTTCTTAACATGATGATGAAAAAAGTAACAAAGCATGAAGTGGGTATACATATAGCGAATTGGCATGCATGGAAACTCACGAGTCTTGTATGAAAAAAAATGCAAATTAAGCTCATCTCATGCCAAAGAGACCAGAGGAAGGCCGAACCACACTCAAGAAGATGGCCCATTTGCAAATATGATGTGAGCATGCACACATCATGTCATCAATTTTCTTTTTAACATCGTCAATTTTATTACTGACAACTTGTTCCAACGGTTTATAACCCTAAACATCAATAGCTTGCGTTTGTTATTTACCGGTCGCCATCATCCGTGATCGCATAGTCAATAGAGGAGAGGGTACAATGCAATTTTCAAATAGCGAGTTAGCGCTGGATTAGTGAACAGGACCACGGTGATCACGAAATGTCTCCTCTCCCTCTTTAATTACTAGCATGTCACCGTAACGTTTCTTCTTACAGAAGGGGAAATTAATAATAATAACTTAAATGGTAAGGACAGTGAAGAAGGTATTGATGGGGATGCACGCAACAAAGTGGACTATAGTGGAGTACGTAGATTGAAAGGAGGATCTCATTTTCCCGTGGAGGGAACATTCATGATTGAATGATATGATAAGGACGTGTGCCGCGTTTCATTGATTGCTTTAGATCTGTGCATTTATTATTTCCAATTCCAATTCAGGCCAAGTTTAAGTGCGTGCTATCACGTTTGTAGAAAATGTGGCTGTTCCTCTGTCCAAAAAGTTGAAAGAATGTTCTTCGTCAAAAAAAAGTTGTGTTTGCTAAAAAATATTTGCCCTAATGACATAGCACAACTCTTTCTTATTCTTTTTGCAAGAAACTACTCCATCCGTTCTTGAAATATAAGATTCAGAGTTCAAGATTTCTACCAAAATATAAGGTATTCTGGGGTTTAATCTCTCTCCCCTATCTTTTTTTTTGTAGAAAATATTGAGATTTCTTTCAATTTTGGTGTCAACCAAAACAGACAGCCAGTAAATAAGAAAAATAACAACTGAACAACTTCCATCACCGTAATTAGTGAGGGGCAAAGTAGTCTTTTCCCAACCTTTTTATTTTATCTAAAAATCGTCTGGGTATCCTATTTCGGAACAAAGAGAGTAATAATACATAACACACAACCGCTCCCAATCAAAGATACATGTCTTTGGTGACGGGTTGCACACAACTTTACTTCTTTTCTTTTCTTTTCTTTTTGGCAAAACATAACACATGCGAGAGACTGGACTGGTAAAATGCAAATCTTGATTAAATAGACCAAACTACTCTACCTAACCAAATATGTATAGTGAATAGTACTTGTGTGCAGTATGGAACATTGGAACTTTTTCTTTTTATAAGAAACATGCTCTTGAAGTCCAAAATACGCATGTGCTGCTTAGGAAGTTAGTTTCGGTTTATGAATAGTGGTTTGAGTTTTTCATTGCAATGCAAGAATTACGATACTGAGAATCCATTTTATATAGCTCCAACTCTGAGATATATGACAAATTTGTAGTTTGTAGACTAAATTAAAGTAGTTTAATATTTATATTTGGTCTAAACTATAAATGATATGAGTCGAGTAAATGCACTTGAATACCTACAACTCCTAATCCAAGATAACTTTAGCCAGATTGATGATCCCCTTACCATCTTCAATGATGAGGCAGCCGATAATCTTTCAATGTGTCAGATGCATCAAGGGAAATTTCCTTAGCATAGGATCAATGTAACGTTTCCAAGATTTAGGACCTGTCATTCTAGATGATTGGAGGGTGATGCTCCGATAGTGGTCGTTGGCATTGTTGGGTTTCAACATATCAGAACTGGGTTGTAGATTAAAAGTCAAGAATATCATCAAGAGGCTCTAGATTTACTCTACCACTTTCATATTGTCCAGATATTTGGATGTGTAACTAGGGTTGTGATGTTCTCTCCATTTAAATATGATGGAATAATTAAAATTGTCAATTATTAGATTTCTATTTAACTGGTGGTAAATAAGAACTTTAAGCGTTTAAGGTACCATGTGATCAACTAAAACGTACTCAACTCCAACCAACTGATTGTACACTTGTTTCATCCTTCAATAACTGATTGTACTGTTGTGCGGTTACTACCCTACATAGACCATGCTACTATGTTCAAAACACGGCCAGCTGAGAAGATGGGAAATCATGAACACAAATAATTCCGGTAAGAAATAATATCCTCAGCAATGAAAAGACTCCAAAATAAATTCAGCTAGAGATAGGATGAGAACCAAGTGGCACACACTACTTGGCCCGCTATCTACATAGGAAATATTTTGGGCTATGCGGTTCAGGATATGACGAGGCGTGCGCCTTCCTCTATGTCATAGATGCGATGCATGTACACCGCGTCATACAATATATACAAAGCTTGAACATGGATAACGATGGCGACATCTGAATGCTTCTGCTGCAACTTGATTTAACAATACGCAATGTGAAGCACACCATACTTTCTTTTGGGGAGGTAAATGTTTCTAAATTATAAATTAGGGTTCTGCTCCAATACTCCTCTTTTTTAAAATTGTACACGTCTCAAAGCAACCTACCTAATTATTAAGCATTGTCATAATTAATTTTCACCTTGGTCCCGTATGGGCCTGGCCCTCTCAACCCTTGCCCGTCTGCAGCCCATACCCAGTCCATTTCTTATCCTCCTCCAGATCTTTTTTCTTCGGAGTTTCTTTCCCAGCGCAATGCAAGGAACACACCGGCGGTGGCTCGACGTGCAGTACACGGCGATGGAGCTTGACAAACGGTCTCTTCGGCCGTGATGCATGATGACATAAGTGCAAAAGTTCAGATAATTAAAATCAGATCTGGTACTGACGGCAAGAACCAGTGGCGAATGACACCACCTCACGCTAAAATGCTACGGCACTGAACAAAGGGACAGAGGAGGATGGAGGTGCCGCCATGGATGGGTCCTTGAGCAGGTGCGTTCATTGCCGGCGCTTGATCCGCTCATTGCGCGGCACACGGAAGCGAAAAGAAAGAAAGTCCGAACAGATTAGGGATCGACTTCATTGGGTTCAGCTTGGTCTTGGGCTAGGCATGGGCTGACCCATTGGGACCTAGTTGGATATTAATTAATACAATATTTAATTAATTAGGTGTGTTGCTTTAAGATGTGTGCAAATTTTTTTTAAAAAAAGGAGTACTAGAGCAGTACTCTATAAATTATTTTAGCTTTATAGATCTATACGTTTTACTACATATTTAGACATGGTGTATATCTTTATATCTATATATAGTAAAAACTAGGTACCTAAAAAAGTTAAAATGACTAACAATATAGTAGAATAGAGAGAATAATATCCCTCAAAACATGAGAAACATTACGGTGTTGTTTGCCTGAAAGAGTGAAAACTTGTCTGGCCTCAGGCGTAGAATTTTAATGGCCGGGGATTTAGATCCATGTCCGGATGATAAGGTGCCTGGTAGGCAGCAAGCAAACACGCCCGTATAACTGGAAGTCTAGAACAGTGATGTCCCATTAAGAGTTTACGTGGTGTACCTTGCAGAAGCATTCTTTACGGAAACTGCTACGGCGTGGTATTAGAAATCGACAGGCTTAATCTTTTAATGTTAACTGCTTTGTGAGTTTATACTGTGAAATTTTGGTTAACTGCTTTGTGAGTTTATATTGTGAGATTTTGTAAAGGAACCGCATCATGAACTTGTAGGCAGAGTGTAGGAGCGCCGCAATTTCGGTGGTGAGGTGAGAGAGAACAGATCGTGATGCACCGCACCGTCCGGACAAATCTGCCAACCGGAGCTCGAGACACATTCAGGTCGGCATCCGTCCTCAGGAGTGAAAAAACTCCACTGGCCACATTTCAGGTCGGCATGACGGCATCCGTCCTCGGAAGTGAAAAAACGCGCTCGCGCACGGTGCCCTCGTTTTCTCCACTGACGCGGTAGTTTACCATATTTTACCTGTGATTACTGTACTTATAAATTGTCCATCAGTTCTCCCTCTGACGCGTAAAGCCCTGTCGAGTAGTGCAATGCAACCTTATTTTTATGAAGCCCTGCCGTGTTTAGATGGGGTGAAATTGGGTGAAAAAAGTGAAAAATGTATTGTAGCACGTTTCGGCTTTATTTGGCAAAAAATGTTAATCATATACTACTTTGGCTCAAAAGATTCGCCTCGTTATTTTACCCCATAGTTGTTCAATTAGTTTTTCTTTTCATCTACATTTAATGCTCTCCCTGCATGTGTCTAAATATTTGATACGATGAGTAAAAAATTTTTAGGGTGGAGAACTAAACCAGACTAAAAAAAAGATGCCGGGTCACGGACGCCCAAATGTCCGGGCGCGGCGCCACGCGAGTGCTGCGCTTTTCTGCCGGTCACGAATTTGCTGACTTGGGACAATAATATCTAGGGCCATGTTTAGTTTACAAATTCTTTTTTGAAAAAGTGCTATAGCACTTTTCATTTATATTTGACAAACTTTATCCAATCATAGATTAACTAGGCTTAAAAGATTCATCTCGATATTTACAGATAAACTATGTAATTAATTATTTTTTTACCTACATTTAATGTTTTATACATGTGCCGATATATGCGATGTGACGGAAAATTTTGAAAACTTTTTATATTTTGAAGTGATCTAAACATGACCTAGGGGTACAGGCCTGTAGAAAAGCGTACGGGCATGAATCATCATAGCCGTGAATATCATGGTCGGTGGTCGCCGCCGACGGCCACATATTTCCGGGGTATTTTCGTGCGTTCGTCAGCACGCTCGCGTTTGGCAGGCTACTAGGACTGGTTACGGACCAGTTTCAGTTTTTCAGGCTACTACGTTTATCGTCTGTGGACTCTGTTATAGCTTTTCGTAATCCATACTAGGTGAAAATTAATTCGGCTTGTACTGTACATGTGGATGAGTATGTTCGTCGGATGCAGCAAAGAAACGTGGTGGAAAAATGCACACACAGGGAAGGCTGTAACGTACGTCTGTACGTATATATCCTGTTGTGTGCTTCTGGTCAGGCCTTTTGGATTGGAGACATCTCATGACCAGCAGCAAATCCTTGTACAACTTGGCCTCTGCAGCGTACGACTGAGTGCCAAGCTAAGTTGGAACGTAGCAATCGATCAGCGCAGTAACAGAGAGCTGCAGAAGCTGGGTACGTAGAACACCACGATTCTAAATTACAGATTCTGGATAAAAAATAATCTCTAAATTTTCTTAGGTATGTGACTGTGTGTTAAGTCCCGTAGAATCCTAAGATGTTTGGACGAGATTCTAGGATTTTAAGAAATAAAAATTCTATCCAAATTCTTAAAATCCTTATGGATCCAAGCGTTACCTAACCGCAAGCCATCCTTCTTTTCTAGTCATGCCTTGGAGCTCTCCCTTATGGTAACCGTGTGTATTTATTTTTATTTATCAAATATAGCCAAACGCCCAAACCTAATCGTACGATCGACGCTGACATTCTTGGCGTTATGAACGCGGGTGCATACTTCCCGGCCGTCTCTTAGCTAAGGGCCATTTGACAATAATCACATGACGTACGACAGTGTGTTGTACATGGAATCCTTTGCTAGCTAGAGTGGACGGAGCAGCAACATGAGTGGATAGAGCTGCTGCTCCATCCCGGGATCGTGCGCAATACGTGGAGGCCTAACCCTCCAGATAGTCACGTAGTAATTCTGAATTCCGTCCCGACTCCTGACCAAGTGACCAGTATGGTTTTTTTCGCGAACAGAAGAGGACACGTATCTCACGGCACGCAAATGACGGTCAGCTGATGACCAGCAGCACTGTGATGAACGTGAACGTGACTTATGTTTTGAGAATATGTAGAGGGCGGCCGGGTTAGAAAAATCAAATAGCCCCGAATCGACGATTAGTGTTCGTGTAGCCATCGACGGCAAGATCGAAATTGATCCGTTACTCTAGAACAACCTACACACACGCACGCTCCAGCTCCACGGTAACGATCGTGACGTCTGGATAACGGACATGAATTACTCTGTTTATCTGTTGGCACTTGGCAGCCTGATAGATGATGAACAAATGCAGATGCAAACGACACCGCCCTGTTTGGTCGTTTACGGGAATTGCATCTTGGGTCCGTTGTTGATGTACACATGAACATGACCTATAACATGCATGGTCTCTTCGTTTCAAAAAAAAAAAAACATGCATGGTCTCCAACTCTCCACCCAAAGGCAGATCTGCCAAACCACGCAACCGGCCTCCACCTACGATATATTACTAGACGAGTTGAATTGGGACCAAGGCCCTCAGCCCTCTTTGACATGGTTCGCTACGGTTTCAGCTTCTCTGCTATATATGTACTTTAGTGCACTGTAGTAGCTATATATTTTTAGAGCTTCATCAGCTCTGCTACAGTATATGAACATTAGTTAGATAAATAGTTAGAGAGCCAAAGCCATCCGAAATTGTGTCAAAGAAGACATAATACTTCAACCAGCTCAGTCGTCGAGGAAAAGCCACATTTGGGAGCTTGGAATGTTTTGCACTGAAACGACAAAATCGCTACCGAACAAAGAGTTGCTAAAACAATTCTTGCTTGAAGCACTTAGAACCATTCTCAGTTTGTTGCCTACGCATGTGGAACGCTTCAGGCATAGTTTCGACATATTCCGTTTCTTCTCTTCCATGCACTAGCGATTGTAAATTTTCTTTTTCAGATATGTTTTGAGTGCAACATGTTAAATTGGTAGTATTTAAGTTGATCTTCGTTCACAAAAGTTCTATATAGTTTCTGCCTGTTTTTATTTTTATAACTTTTATAAAAAATACTATTTGAAATCAAAATATATCCTATCAACCAAATGGTCTTACAAAATTATTGTAATTCATCGTAGAAATGTTTTCTAACTAAATTCAAATGTTTCTTCGAGAAATCAGATATGTACCAAATACATCCTCAGCCTCAAAGTGGAGACTTGGCCCTATTCGCTTCGCTGAAAAGTCATGACCGAAATACTGTTCGCTGATTTGTTTTGAAAAAAAAAGACGGCGCCGGATGTGCAACCGTCCTCGGCAAGGGAAAAACTCGGGGCGTGCCGTGCTCGCCACCGAGGCACCGACCCAATAGTAAACGTAAACCGCACCACATGTTACCTTTTTCTTTTAAATGTACGGCAGGCGATCGAGTACCGCGCTTTCTGTCGGCCCCAATCACAACGCCACCGCCCGGCCGGCAGAGAGGTGCCCGCCTGCACGTGACGACGGCCGTTTCGCCCAGCTTCCAAATGCGTGAGCTTGAAGAATTCCTCGGCGTTCCATCGAGTCGAGTGTATCGGGTCGGCGGGCCGCGGCGAAAAGCCATCGGCAATGGTTCCGTTGGTGGGCGCTCGGTGTCGGTGTCGGTGTCGCAAGGGCGAAAAGCTGATGCGACTTTGCAGAAGCGCACGGGCGTAGTGCCCAGCCCCGGTCTGCGTCTGCCTGCTCCGCGTCTTCCACAGGAATGACTGGATGGTACATGTTGGATTGGATAACCATCTCCCGCTCCCGGTGATCCATCTGTTTAGATTAGATGTATGAGCGGACGGACTACTGGACCCGTCCTGCCGCTGCACGTCTCCAAGTGCATTAGCCATCTACAGTAGCAAACTAGTCTAATAATTGATACTGGCATGTACGGAGTATATAATCGTGGACTCCTCATGTATACATGGAATACCTGCTTCACATGAATGGAAAGCTATTGCGTGATTAACCAAATCACAAACGCTCACACCATCGAACTCAGTGATACCGGCACAGTTACGTACCATCCAGCCATTTGCATTGGGTGGCTGTTTGCCAGCACTGTGGCTGCTGATTTGCACTGTGCATACAAAGATTTAGTGTCTTGCGCTGGCGGCCGCAGCAGCCCAAACGACTACAATCGTCCTTTTTTTTTAGAATTACACAGTAATGCCCACATTCCAGAATCCAGATCGGTCTAAGCTTAGTTTGTGTGGAGTACGTTAGCTACTTAATTAGCTGCACCAGAGACGGGGTAGAAAATTAAAATGTGCATACACACACAAACACACACACCGAAGTCTCGAAGGCTTCGGTGACTGATGCGCTGCAGCATCTGACGAACCAGTAGCGCTCAACTCGTACCTGTACAAATTCGCCACTATCTGCCTGCCTAGAGCTTCCGGATCAGCACCCAGCAGCCGGCACGTCCAAAGCAAGATCGGACACCATCATGGTCACACACTGCACCGCCCACCTTTTACTTTCTAGCCACGCCCTAGCACATACGTATACCAGCCACTTGGCCATATGATCTGATCAGGATGCAGCATCAGCATCCTCTTGTGTAGTTGTACAAGCAAAAGGCCAGTGACGATAGTCAGATGACGACAACAAAAATGTGTGGTACATTATTCACGCCGGCCGGATATGTACATGCACAATCCTAAATTCCGGATAAAGCACAAGCTGCGGAGATAGAGCCTGCACAGCACAGCTGCTGAAGGTAGGAGTACGTGGATATGGCTAAGCCCCCAGCGTCACGAAATCCTGATGGAAAATTATAGTCGTGCGTTTTTCCAGAACAAATACGCTCCAATGAGGGAGAGGACACGTAATTCACGGCACGCAAATGACTGACATCGTCCACGGTTAGTGGGAACTGGTCGCATGTACCGCACGCATCGTCCTGACTTATCTTTTTTTTGAGACCAAAAGATTTTTGACCTCGATCGAAAGCAACGTGCGGAACATGAGCCCAGGTTTCTGACCAATAACAACTACTTGTTGGCCTATGCAGCACACATGCATTGGTCCAGCTGCGTGCGTGTCATGCGCGTCCTGGTTTGAGAGTTCAATAATCTCCACGTGCGCTCGCGCCGCTTAGACAACACACCTTAATTTCCTTGCCGCAATAAGCATATGGTACGCACAATAACAAATCGGCATAGACGCGCTGTGTGGAGGTGCTGCGAAGTACGAACAAGGTCTAACCCTGCCACACCGGCCGGCACAACCAAGGCGGGCCTTCTAGTATGCCCTGGGCCGCTGCCGGCAGTCCGGCACTACCAACTCCTTTCCACTCCGGCGTGACTGACGCGTCGGCGCGCGGGCGCCTCGGCACGGCCGGCCGCACACATGACACATACGGACATCCGGTCCAGCACCCACCTTCGCGGCTCAACGATCACACACATCGGTACAGCCAAGACGTGCCAGCGGCCTGCTGGCTCCTCCTCGCGGGCCTGCCGCCCAGCGCTTCGTGGCCCGGCTCCCCTTGCGCACCATTAGTCTGACAGGCCCGTTTCTTCCTTTGCGGTTGCGGACCAGGCCCCGTGCCCTGCGGGTGAAACAGCGACTGAAACTATCAACGTAGGATCTGTTTGGCTGCAGCGGCCGTAACCAAGCTACTGAGCAGTTTCTGCTTTTGCACGCAGAGAAGCGCGATGCCGAGCGAGACTGAAAAATAATAGAGGCTGTAGGAGAGCCCAAACTGGCAAACTTGACGGTGACTCTCAGCCAAAGCCAATGAGGTAGCATGCCAGAGCGCCTGATCTTATTGTTCATTCCAAACAACCCACACTAACAACAACCGCCTCAAGAATGCATTGCTGTTATTACCTACGTACATGCCCCCAACGCAACGCTGCCCAATGTGTGCGGCGTTCCCGACTCAACCCCAACCAATTCGAAAGCCTCACGAGCCACAGCTCCACAAGTGCACAACTCACTCACAGGTCACAGCCCATCCGCCAGCCACGCGCCGGTCGTTCTCATCGACGACGCTCGTGTCACACTCATTTCGCGCCCTTGGTGGTGAGCCCGAAGCCGAACGGGAAGAGCGGGTCGTAGTGCTTGTCGCCCACGTTCATGGGCAGCTGGTCCACCGACTTGAACCACGTCCGCGACAGCTTCCCCGTGAACCCGTAGTCGCCGAACAGCACGTCCGCGACGCCCTGCCCCTCCGACCCGGGCAGCCACGCCGCCACGAACGCGTCCATGTCGCCCAGGTACGGCTCCACCACCAGGGGCCTGCCGGAGATGAGGACCACCACGCACTTGGTGGCCTTGCACACCGACTGGATCACGCTCGGCCCGGGCGCCGGGATCGTCAGGTTCAGGTTGTCGCCGAACGTCTCCGCGTACGGCGGCTCCCCGACCACCACGACCGCGTAGTCGTACTTGTCGGCGAGCACGCTGCTGTCCGGGTTCTCTGAGTACACCACCTGCGTGCTGGGATCGACGGTGGCCTCGATCCCGGACAGGATCGTCGTGCCTGTTTCATTATTCCATCCGCAAGTTAGTTGCTGGTCACGAATCCTTGTCTCAAGTGCGAAACGCACAGCAGCTGAAAACGAAACGGAAAAGGAGGCGCCACTCACCAGCGGTGGTGTTGCCGCTGCTTCCTTGCCATGTGATCGTCCATCCTCCGCACTGGTTGCCCAGGTCGTTGGCGTGGCTACCGGCGACCAGGATCTTACCGGCCTTCTTCGGGAGGGGCAGCAAGGGAGCAGAGGACTTTCCGTTCTTCAGGAGAACCAGGGATTTCCTGACGGCTTCACGTGCCAATTCCCGGTGTTCCTATCATGGCGCGAATAAGTAGATTCATCAGTAACCATGTTCAGCATGTATGCAAATGAGCATGAGGTGTTAAGAACTGACTTGCTTCCCGAGTTCGCCCGCAAGGCTAGCATCGGGGTAAGGGTTCTCAAATAGACCCATGGTGAACTTGACACGGAGGATCCTGTAAACGGCATCATCGATTCTGCTCATGGGGATGACCTTGTTCTGAACTTGTGTCGTGAGATCATCGATGAATTCTGTGTATCTGAATGGAACCATGATCTGCATATAATCATTTCAGGGCATGGTCAGCTAGCAGACATAATATGGTACATGCTGAGAAGATGAGAAGCAAGACGTCATTCACTCCCATAATAGTTTATTTTTGAACGAAGGACAAAATTATTTATCAGTGCCGTACTTATCTAAATCAAAGATATGTTACTTTTCAGGAAGTTTTTCCTTTTTTAAGTAAAAAGGTTGGTCCTATGCTTTACTGTTTTTTGAAGAAAAAATAACTAATGCACGTGTTTCTCAGATCTTATTCTCACCATGTCAATACCAGCACCAACTCCAGCCTCAATTGAATAAGAATAGTTGGCGTGAGGAGGACTAGTGATCCGATCAATGCCCTCCCAGTCGGAAATCACAAAACCCTGTTTGCAAAAGAAGTTCAAATTTGAGTATGTAGCTGACGTAAATATATAAACAGAAAAATATAGAGCCTTTGTAATGACCAACTGACCCTAAACTTGAGCTTGTTCTTGAGAAAATCTGTGACTAGGAAATGGTTTGCGTGCATCTTCTCTCCATTCCAGCTGGAGTACGAGACCATGACTGTAGAGACACCTCGGATAATAGAGTTATAGTAAGGAGGCATATGGATGCTCATCAGTCCATGTGTGCTGATGATCGTGTTGTTCTCGTTGATTCCCTTATACGTTCCACCATCACCAACATAGTGCTTCGCGCATGCAGCAACCTTCTTACTGTAGAGTACAGCAGCAAAAACAATTTTAGTTCAGCATTGGAATTGAACATTACTTGTCTACTTCCACCTTTTAAAACAGAAGATGGCTCTAAGCCATGAAGGAAGACAATCTAACTATTATGTGTTCGGTGTAGTATACCTTCCACCAACATATGGTCTTCCCACGGAATCCGCAGGAGCATCGCCTTGCAAGCCAGAGATGAGTGAAGTCAGTGACTGGACAACCTTTGGGTCCTCACTATAGCTCTCATAGCAGCGTCCCCATCTTGGATCTCTACAAACCTGGGCAATATCATGTAAGCTACAGGCATGAGTTTAAAGGGATAACAAAAAAAGGGACATTTATAACCGAAATGAAACATCCACAGTACAGCAGGAAGAAATGCTTATTACCGCAATACAGGGAGCAAAGACATAAGGAATTCCAGTAGCTCTAACTTCAAGAGCAGTTGCTTCTCCAATTCTCTTAACGAGGTCAGGGTCCCTGGAATAGAATTACAACAGCACATCAACATAATAATATAGAGCGACAAATGCTTGTCACAACATAATTACAGGCATATTGAAAGGCATAGCAAAGTAGGTGCAGCTTGTACCTGGTAGCTCCAAGCCCGACGTTGTGAGGGAAAATAGTAGCTTTGTAGACGTTATTGTGACCATGCACGGCATCAATACCGTAGATGATCGGGATACCTAGACGTGTAGAAAGAGCGCCCTTCTGCATCTCAGTCACCATGGAGGCCCAAGCCTCAGCAGATGCTTGAGGAGAAGGCACACTGCCTCCGCCACTCAGTACGCTACCTGAAAAACACCACGGCAATGTCAAACGCATACTCACCAGTCTGTCACCTTCTACATTTTTTCAGTGTAAGTATAATCTGACATACCTATGAAGTATTTCGCCAGTGCGTCGGCTGTGGCATTTTCCCTCTCAATCTGGGTCATCTGGCCAATCTTTTCAGCAAGAGTCATCCGACTCAGCAGATCCTTGACGCGAACAGCGATAGGCTGCTTCGGATCCTTGTACTTGAGATACTCTGCTCTCCCCAACGCTAGCAGGCAGAACATGAGAACAAGGGTGATCTTGTGCACGTTCGCCATCTTGCCTGTGTGGTTCTGATCACCAGGAACCACCTATATATAGACCTGGCAGAAGGATGCCAAACAGATGAGTTAACGTTCAATAAATCTTATTCAATAAATATGCAATATTATAGTACAAGTCACTTGTTTAAAAAAACACATATATAAAACTCTAGAATTGGACCAGTTCCAGATGCTGCCGTAAACATCATAAAAAAACAAAAACACGCACAAAAGGGAGCAGATAACTTAAAATCGGGTGCGTTTTCTGCCTTTCTTTGTTCGAAACCGCGTAAAGTTGCTGAAACCCAGCATGTTTATAGGGAAAACAAACCCAAAGCTACCTAACCTGGATTGATTGAACTGAGCCGGCACAAAAGAAAGGGGGTGATAAAGCATAAAATGCAGTATGAACAGAGTACTATAGGCACCACAACTCTTTCAGAAGCTAGCACAATGAATACCTCAGAATATATATATACTCGACTCAAAGTAAGGAACTAGCAATCCGCATGAGCACGACTGCAAATGAAAAAGGCAGGAATATTTCCTGCGAGAAAAACAATGCAGAAAAGCTTTACCCTTGCTGCCTAGGAAGGGTGAGGATGTCCTCAAAGGAACGGAACCCGGATTCCTCTTATAAGCACCAGTGGATGTGTCTATCAGTGGCCCATGAGCGTTGCACCGACATAAGGATGGATGGCAAGGCAACAAAATCAAAAGAAATTAAAAAAAACAAGGGTCGTGATTAGTAGGGGGGACCTAGAACGAGCTTCGAGCTGTCGCGAACGAACGGTTGAGCATACGATCTCTCGACCTCCACCACTCAGCTCGTGAATGCAGCACCACAAGCGGCACCTATCTGTTGGAATGTCGCTGTGGATAAGATCAGCAGCCATGATTAATCAGTCTCGCCATCGTTATAGAATAATCCAAGTTGCAATCATCCACTCGATCTCCCACTGACCAATCTGCCCACTACGCTAGGATATTTGTGCGGTACAGTGTTCTAGTCTAAGAAAGTGCCCCGTGCAGCCATTTGAATAGGGACAATCTGGTCTACGAGACACTAAGAAAATGCGCCTGTCTGCCCTATAATTCACTCGCCCGGCCAGCACCGCCTGCTGCCGCTGCGTCGAATTGTTTCGTCGCTCGGACAGGGACATCGGAGCCGAAGACGTTTAGGCTAATGCGCCGGAGGCCTCGGCATGCCAAGGTCAAGTTGCCTTGCTCTGCATCGCCAGGTTCAGACCGTGGAGTGACAGAATAAGACAGCATAACCACTTAGGAAAGTTGTGGATCAATTAGGAGAAATCTTGGACTTGCAAGACCAGGCCTACTAACCACTAAATAACTAGTACTGGTACAGCGCTACAGGCATCTCAATATTTCTTTTTGATGAAAAAAAAATCGTATAAGAGATTTTTCAGCAAGCTGGCCAAGTGGCCATGGGCAGCGTGCAAGCAAGCCAGATTACTCGTATAAGAAATTCAGAACGATTCCTCGCGTGCAGCGCGCATCCATCAGCGAGCTCCTCCGCGGTTACCCGTGCGAGGCTGGCATCAGGAATTCAGAAAGAACCCAAGGTGGCAAGCTGGTCACTCTCCACTACTAGTCTACTACTACTCCACCAATCCACAGACAACGAAGCCATGCCATCACATGAACGACACCATGGATGGATACGACGCTACCACTACCATACCATCACGCATCAGCGTCACCTCCTCTGCTAGAGCCCGAGACAGGGCAGGTGGTTCGCAAATCCACATCTGCCCGCAAAGATTTTTAGCATTTTGTAGCCTCTGCATCTCGGGACGAAGCCAGGAAGGGTCGGTGGCGGGCGCTGGCAAGCCTGGAAGGCCCTGGAAAGCCGCCTTTCCTTCCCCCAAACTGACGCGTGTGTGTGCAGCGCAGTCCGCTACCCCTAGCGATTGAGATGGAGAGGAAGGAGCAGGACGAAGAAGAATAGAAGATGTGAAGTGAACAGGCAACCAAGAACCAAGGGGTGGAACTGGGGACCGGGAGGGGGCTCACCGATTACCAGCAGGTGGAGTGACAAGACGGAGAGCGGCCGGGGAGTGGGCGCTTCGCCTGCGCCGGCGAGCAGCCGCACAGCTTGCGCACGCCGTACGGGGAAGCTGGCAGTGCCGCAGTGGCAGCTCACCCGGGGCAGTGAAGGCTGTGGCGAGTGGCGATGGGTGCCGAGGCTTTATTGACGTCCTCGCCGCCTTTACGCAGCAGCTTTTTTTTTTTTTTTTTTTTGAATTGCTAGCGCCCGGACGTCCGGATCCGGGCGCTAGCGTCCGGACGCGACGCAAAAAGGAGGATATCCCCGCCCCCGCTTCCACCTCGCACCACACATAGAAGAATGATAATGAAAAACAGCAACCCGCACCGCCCTCACGTACGCGGGGAGAGCGGATCGAACCCATCTCGGCCCTCGCACGCACGGGGATCCCGCCCCCCCTTCTCCCGACCTCGCCTGCCCTGAAGCACCTTCGCCCACCTCCCCGCCCTGCAACATCCCACCCCCAGCTCGGCACCCTCCCTTTGCCGTTGCTACACCAAAAGCATGAAAACTACTGCAACAACCCCAAACACCTACTGCAACAACGGGCAACACCTACTTCAACATGTGGTTGAAGCAAAAAAAAAACTGAAACAAAATCTCAAACACACTCAAACATCTACCGAAGCCTACTGCAACAATGAAAAGCTCCCATTGCAACACAGCGAAGGAGGAAGGAGAGCTCATACAACATGCCCCGATCTGCTTCTCCAACATCCATTTAATTCTAGTGAAACATACCTTTGGAGCGTCTGAAACAACAGAAACATGCTAATGCAACAGGGGAGAAGAAGAGGAAAAGCGCCGCCGGATCTACATCACCCCCATGGATCCACCAGGGGGGACCGCTGCTCCATGGGATCCACCACGGGGGAAAGCCCCATGCCGCCGTCGAGGTGGGGGAGGCGCGCCAGGGTGGAGAAAGACCACCACGCCGCTGGATCTGCATCGCCCCTCCATGGATCCACCACGGGGAGCCCGGTGCACCATGGATCCGCCACGGGGGAGCCCACCATGCCGCCGTCGTGGTGGGGGAGGGCGCGCCAGGGTGGAGGATACCCCCCACGCCGCTGGATCTGCATTGCCTCCCATAGATCCACCACGGGGAGGGCGGTGCTCCATGGATCCACCGGGGGGAGGTCCACCACGGGGCGAGCCGCTGTCGCCCTCAACTCCGGTCCATGAAGGTCGCCGACGGGAGCGGTGGAGGAAGCGATGAGACATGGAGGGAGCAGAGGTCGCTGCGGGGGAAGGGGGGAAGCCGGAGAGAGGGAGGGAGGGAGGGGTGGCTCGCCAGCGGGGCGGCGTGGAGGGCGCAGGGGAGGGGAGTCGCATGATGCAGCGCGCGGTCGCGCGGTGGGGAGAGTGAAGCGAGGGAAGAAGACGAAAGACGGAGAGAGCGAGTCGAGTGAGTGGGGAGGGGAGGAAACGAGCGAGTGGTCGGGCCCGTCCGGAGGCGTCCGCACGCCCTGACTATATCATTACCGTTTTTTTTTCACCCCGGGAATCTACAGCGACCGAACATCAAAGGCCGGCGACTGTGAATTTGACCGTGCTGGTGTCGGGCCCAACCTGCACTAACTTAGTTACTGCTCACTGACTGGTGGGCCCAAAACACAGCTGTCAGTTCTGGACCCGTGTGTATAGTGCCAGTGGCGCGTTCTGTTTGTTGTCCTTTTGGCCGGTGGACGTGTGATCTGTGCTCGGGACTCGTGGCACCTTTCCTTTTTGTTTTCTTTACCCGGCATACGTCTTCCCTGTAGTGTGTAGCGTACCCCGCAAACTACTCCCAATGGCTAAAAAGCTGTACTTGTACGACAATGAGATTAGAGCAGGTACAATAATGGGCTTATAACCAAGCTAATGCTGATGTGGAGGAGAGAAGGGAGGAAAGAGATGAGAGCTTGACTCTCATGCAAGCACCAAGCTGGGCACGGAAGCATAGGTATTAGTGGGCCCAAATATCAAGTGTTGTGAGGAGAAATAGGAGAGAGAAATTTTTTAAAGATAAATAAGAGACACTTATTGTATAACTTGGCTCTTATAGCTTATCTTATAGCCAAGCAACTTGGCTGTATTATTGCTCTTCCTCTTAGCGATCTGGCTAGTACGGTACGGTACGCGGATGAATTAGCGGTTTTACTCTGCAAATAGAGACGTTGGCACGTTGCTGTTGTCGCACTAGTATTTTGCTAACCAACGGTCGATTAGCTGTAAACTGCCGCTTGAGTACTTCAACTCGAATACACAATGGACGACATTTTCAACATAAGGGATAAAAGCTCTATTATCATTAATCCGTTGCTCATTAATGGAACGTTCGGTTCTTGTTGTCCGCGCGGAAATTTGGGCGATACCGGGCCGCACGAGCGCCGGTGACGCCGAAATGCATGGGATCTTCTCCTCCGATCCTTATCTCGCCAGCCTGGCGCACACAGCGAACCCCGCGACTATTCCCCTGATCTGATCTGAGATCCCAGTCACGCGCCCGCAAAAATGTCAAATGACTGATCGATTTTCCTGACGAAAAGGCATAATCGCGGCAGCGGAACTGCCTGCAGATCAGACGGACAGCCTTCCAGCCGCAAAAGAAGAACAGCATATTCATGTTCACATATTCATATAGGAGTAGATCAGGCCCTCGTTTAGATTGAAGATTTTTTCAATCTGATAAATAGTACCTTTTTCGTCTTATTTGATAAATATTGTCCAATCATGGACCAACTAGGCTCAAAAGATTCATCTCGTGATTTTGAACTAAACTGTGTAATTAGATATTTTTTTACCTACATTTAGTACTCCATGCAAGCGGCTAAAAATTGATGTGACGAAGAGAGAGTGAAAAAACTTGGAATTTTGAGGTAAACAAGGGGCAGGGTAGAGACCGATGGCACGCGCAACGCAAGTTGAGACGCATCAGGAGCACGTGTCCGCTGTCCGCATAACGCCTTATCTGCAGACTGCAGCGCACCCGTCCCATACAGATCACGTCAAAAAAGTTGAGTAAACCCTATCGCCTACCGGACGTGAGATCCAGATCGCGTTAGCGCTGAGATGAGGAGACGAGTAAGCGGCAGATTCACGATCACGAGTACGTCCGCTCTGACAGTCCGAACAGTAACTACACGAGTGAGCAGTCACTCGTCAGGTTGTAACAATCGCAACAAGTCAACAAGTTTAGGTACTTGTTAATAAAGGAACAACAACAAATCAGCATTAACATCAATATAAACCAAATTTTAGTGAAACGGTTATACTATCTGGCAACTGGTAGACACCTTTGCAGACTCTCAGTCTCTCATCACTGGTATAAAAAGGAAAAACTCGTGCGCCATGCATGCATGCTAGGTCGGGGGTTTCCTCACCAGCTTTCTGACGCTCACCAGTAAAAAACTTGTGCGGGAACCAAGATAGATGTAGGAGCACAGCCTGAGATGCAGCTAGCCACATGGAAAGGAAACGGAACGGGGCCAAAAATGCACCAGAAACGACGGAACGGGGAGGCGAAACGGAACATGGTGTACTCTACTGTGTTGGACTACCGACTACACACAGAACAGTATAGAACATTAGAGCTTACGGCGTGTGACAGTAGCAGTGCACCTGTTAAGTGAAGTAAACAGCCGCACATGCAGGGCCGGCCCCCACTCCAGCTAGGGCGGCTGCGGCTAGCCTGGAACACAGCGCACCACCAGTCCACCACGGGTACGGTACGTTGCACGGGAGCGCACGCCCGGCCCGGCAGGCCACTCCAATCAGCGACGCGCCAGGAAATTTTACTGGCGGGCAGATCAGATCTCGTCCTGGGGCTCGTTCATGGCCTCGTTTAGATGAGAGAATTAGGAGAGAAAAATACTGTATCAGAGTTCTTGTAGCATTTCGTTTGTATTTGGTAAAAATTATCTAAATTTTAACTAACTAGGCTTAAAATGTTCGTCTCGTAAAGTACAACAAAACTATGCAATTAGTTTGTAAGTTCATCAATATTTAGTACTCAACGCATTTACTGACATTTTAATGTGACGGAAAATCTTCTTTTTGCATAGTGAAATTTGGGGGAGAATTGGGGAACTAAACAAGGGTAGGCCGTGTTTAGATCCCCAATTTGGGGAGCAAAATCTGCACAGTGCGCATTAAATGCGCACTGTAACAATTCGTTTGTATTTAGTAAAAATTGTCCAAACTTTGACTAATTAGGCTCAAAATGTTCGTCTCGCAAAGTACAACAAAACTGTGCAATTAGTTTTTAATTTCATCTACATTTAGTACTTCATGCATGTGCCGGCATTTTGATGTGATGGGAATCTTCTTTTTGCATAGTGGAATTTGGGGATGAAATTTGGGATCTAAACAGGCCCTAATTCACAGAATAGAGGAGAAAAATATTGTATCAGAATTTCTGTAGTATTTTGTTTGTATTTGGTAAAAATTATCTAAATTTTGACTAACTAGGCTTAAAACGTTCGTCTCACAAAGTACAACAAAACTGTACAATTAGTTTTTGATTTTATCAACATTTAGTACTCTATGCATTTGCCGACATTTTAATGTGACAGAAAATCTTCTTTTTGTACAGTAAAATTTGGAGGAGAATTAGGTGAACTGGCTGGTTCAGTTGTTCAGAGAAGTGGCGTGAGACTATCCGCAGTGGCATACTCTAAACGATACTCTAAAACTTTAGAGTATGAATATAGAGTAAAAACTGTTGCACTGGATACTCTAAAACGATACTCTATCCTTTCTCTTACTCTATATTTAGAGTAGCACAGTGTTTACTCTATAGTGCACAGTGGCGGGCCCTACTAGCTAAACCAAGGAAAAAAATGCTATAACTCACAAACCAAAAATCCAAATTAAATTTCGATTGCACCATTAAATTCGTCTCAATAAATCCTTTAAAACTAGATCACTCATGGATATATTTAGATAAAGTGACAAGTGGGTTCCATAGTAGATAGAGTGGATAGATGATGATATAGAGGATGGATGGGTGCGGAAAAATTGAGTATAGAGGAGAGAATCTTGCTGACTAGGACGTATAGAGGATGAATATAGAGGACCATGAGTGCAGATAGCCTGATCTGATCTGGGGCAGGCAGAGGCTGCAGCGGGTGGGCGCCACGGTTTTTATAGCCGAATCTTAAAGACGCGTCGTACTGTGTAGGAAAGGATGGCCTTGGCGCCTGCCTTGCCTGCTCAGCCCCGCCGGCCGGTGCAGGAGTTACGTTCCAAAAGTACTAAAAAAAAAAGTGCTACAATACCTGTCACATTAAATCTTATAGCACATGTATGAAGTACTAAATATAGACGAAAGAAAAAACTAATTACACAGTTTAGTTGTAAATCACGAGACAAATCTTTTAAGCCTAATTAGTCCATGATTGGACACAAATTACTAAATAAAACGAAAAGTGCTACAGTAGCAGAATAAAAAAAAACTTCACCGCCTAAACAGGCCCGTAGTAGCCTGCCGTGCGATGCTGTCGGGTGTGCACGCATGACGCGTGCAAGCGCCGCTGCTGGTGTTGTTCCAAAGTTTAATGCTGGCCGTGAACTAGGGGATGCCGTGCGTGCCGGCACCATTAAGAGCGCGACAGCGGTTAACAAGCTGAACCGCCCGGGCGCCCCAAATCAAGCGGGTGATTACTTGCTTCCCAGCCAGGATTCATCTAGTACTAAGGATTTGTTTCCACTTGGCTGTCCTGTGACTGCCGCGACTGACTCTGCGAAACACGCCGTGCTGAGTGCGCAACACAATGAGCCAGAGCCAGCCAAGAGTGTCCATATTGCTCCGTTCCGGCACTGCTACTGATTTGTTGCTTGCAGCTGGGTCCGTGTCCGTCCAGTACATCGCGGGATCAGAGAACCAACAAAGAACAGGAAAAGTGCTTGTCTAGCGAACGCGCTCACTGCTACTGATTTGTTGCTTGCAGCTGGGGGCCTGTTTAGTTTTCGGGAAATTTTGCAAAAATTTTCAGATTTCCCAGTCACATCGAATCTTTACACACATGCATGAAGCATTAAATATAGATAAAAAATAAAACTAATTACACAATTTAGACGAAATGGACGAGACGGATCTTTTAAACATAATTAGACCATGATTGGATACTAATTATCAAATAACAATGAAAGTGACTACAGTGCCATTTTACCAAATTTTTGGCAACTAAACCAGCCCTGGTCCGTGTCCGTCCAGTACATCGCGGGATCAGAGAACCAACAAAGAACAGGAAAAAATGCTTGTCTAGCGAACGCGCCTCCAGTGCGATGGCAGCGGCTACCGGTGTGGGGTGCGCCCGCTCAGGTTCGATTACTGTCAGGATTACCAGCGTGTCGCACCGGGGATTTTTTTCCAGAGAAGACCGAGCGTGTGTGTGTGTGGGTGTTTAGTAGTGTAGGTGCGTGTGTTGCTCGGGAGGCACGTCCTGAGATTACACGACGGCAACGCAGCGCGCGCATGAATCTAAGCGCTAGATTACACGACGCCCTCAGCACGGCAGTGAGATACTCTCCCGGCAACGGCACGGCCATCTCGTGATCTCCATCGGCGGCGTGCTGCTACAGTGCTACAGATCGCGGACCACGGTCGCGGGAGGCGGCCCGGGTGCACGCCGCGGCAGCACGCGCGAGCCGCCGAGTCCGGGGGACCGAGAGAACATTCCAGGTTGAAAAATGAAAAGGCCTCAAAGTATGGGCCACCAAGGAGGTGGTTCCATGATCCGTCTTGAAAAAAGGTGGGAAGAATGGGACAGGCCGACCAGGCAAGTAGCAAGGCAAGGAGCCCATGCGTGGGCGTGCCGCGCTTTTTTCTTTCATTTTTTGTATGCATCTTTTAAATTTAAAAAGGACAATATACAGTTTTCTATAAAATATAATCCTTCTATTCTAAATTATAAGCCGTTTTAGATTTTATAGATACATTACCCAAGTGTAAAAAAACAAAGATGTCTTAATTAGATGAAGTATAAAATGTTCCCTCGTCTCACATTCTCACACTAATAGTGGCGATTTATTTGAATACTCCGCCAGGCGGGTAGAAATAATGTGTCGCTGTCTTAGTGGACGAGTGGTCCATATGGATAATTTTGAGTCACCGTAATAGGTGTTACCTTTTGAGTCGCCATAAAAATCATAATATTTTTCATAGGTGCTCCATTGAATACAAAATTTACATGAGAATTTAATAGAGACAATACCTATGACATTTAGTTCAACAGTTTTTTCAATCCATCTTTTTTTAAGGATTTTTCGATCCTTATTGACATTAAAACAATTTATACATGTAAATCTGTATTTGTACATCTGAATAATGCGTCAACTATTCCGAGTTCCGACGTCGAGATAGCTTCAAATTAAAAACAGTGCACTGCAACATTATAAGGTCTCATGGACAATTCATATACATTTTATCGTGATACAAGGGCACACGGATGTCGCGCTTACTACACATTTTTACACTCAATTAGTAACAATTATATTCATATTCATGTACTAATGTGCATGTTTGTGTCTAATATAAACCCGTTTCTATATAGGCCTTGTGTTTTCAACTACATTGACAAATAACGGGAAACACAACACAAATGGTTCGATTCAAGTATGAAAGAGAGCCACCAAATGAACCTTATCTGCTTACTGATCTCAACCCAAGAAGGCCATGAATGCAAGAACACATGCTTAAAATTGTAGATCATTTAGAGATGATCAATGCACACATGTCCCTTATCCAAATGAAAATGCACACATGGTTCGATGTGCGCATCCATGCGACCGACAATGGACGGTCACAATCATCAGAGGCGAAAAACGTGCAATGTGTGAGTCAGTAGTGATGTACATGCACTGGTGCACATGGACCATGGATGTTTGTATGTTACCTTTGAATTGCAAAGCTAACTAAAAATAGACAAGAGTGTCACATCCAAACCAATTATTTTTATCAATCTTAATTTCCTAGCTCCACCTACAAAAAGGCCATGCTCTGGGTATCCTCTACCAAAATGGAATTATGCTTATTTGCCGTTCCCACAAACTATTTCAACACACACCGAAGAAGAGCAAAAAGAGAGTGTAACTGCTAATTGTGACCCGCGGCCTTGGTGGTGAGCCCGAATCCGAACGGGAACAGCGCGTCGTACCGCTTGTCGCCGTAGTTCATGGGCAGCTGGTCCACGGACTTGAACCACGTCCGCGGCAGCTTTCCCGTGAACCCGTAGTCGCCGAACAGCACGTCGGTGATGCCCTGCGCCTCCGTGCCGGGCAGCCAGGCCGCGACGAGCGCGTCCATGTAGTCCACGTACGGCTGCAGCACGAGCGGGCGGCCCGACACGACGAGCACGACGCACTTGACGAGGCCGCACACGTCCTTGATCACCTCGGGCCCCGGCGACGGGATGGTCAGGTTCTTGTTGTCGCCGGCCGTCTCGGCGTACGGCGGCTCGCCCACCGCCACCACGGCGTACTCGTAGTCGTTGGCGCTCTTGCTCAGGTCGTCCTTGTCCGGGCGCTCCACGTAGTCCACCGTCGTCTTCTTGTCCACCGCCTTCTTGATGGCCTCCAGGATCGTGGTGCCGACGCCCGTGAGGTTGTTGCCGCTCTCGCCCTGCCACGTGATGGTCCAGCCGCCGCACTGGCTGCCCAGGTCGTGGGCGTGGCTGCCGGCGACGAGGATCTTCTTGGCCTTCTTGTCCAGCGGCAGCATCGGCTTCGTCTGCCCCTTCTTGCTGTTCTTGAGCAGCACGAGCGACTTGCGGACGGCCTCCCGCGCGAGCGCCCGGTGCTCTTGCGCGCCGAGCTCCTTGGTGAGGCGCGGGTCCGGGAGCGGGTCCTCGAAGAGGCCCATGGTGAACTTGACCCGGAGGATCCGGCTGACGGCGTCGTTGATGCGGTCCAGCATGATCTGCCCCTGCTTCACCTGCTTGATCAGGTCGGCGACGAACTCCGGGTAGTCGTACGGGATCATCACCATGTCGATGCCGGCGTGGATCGTCTCCTTGATGGAGTGGTAGTAGTGCTGGTGCGGCGGGTTCGTGATGCGGTCCACGGCCTGCCAGTCCGTGATAACAAAGCCCTGCATGCAGCACTAGCTAGTTGAGCATGCAATGCAAATGTACTGACAGACAGAGGCACGTTTGCATTGGTTTGTTCATCAGACACAGACACTGACCCTGAAGTCCATCTTGTTCTTGAGCGTGTCGGTGATGAGGAACTTGTTCTCGTGCATCTTGACCCCGTTCCAGCTGGAGTAGGAGATCATGACGGAGGAGATGCCCTTGATGACGGCGTTGTCGTAGGGCGGCATGTGGATCCGCATCAGGTCGTGGAAGCTCAGCGCCGTGTTGTTCTCGTTGATGCCCCGGGTGGTGCCGCCGTCGCCGACGAAGTGCTTGGCGCACCCGGCCACCTTCTTGGACCCGCCGACGAAGGGGACGCCCTTGGGGTGCTTCGCGGGGACGTCGCCCTGCAGGCCGGTCACCATGTTGGAGGTCATGAGCTGCACCAGCCTCGTGTCCTCGCTGAAGCTCTCGTAGCACCGACCCCACCTCGGGTCGCGGCACACCTGCGTGCGTGCAGACCGATCGATCGGTATGGCACATTCATTCATCGTTCGGCTTATCAGTTCAGAAAGACAGAAATAGCAGTAGTAACGTACCGCGACGCATGGCGCGAAAGTGTAGGGGATGCCGGTGGCCCTGGTCTCGTGCGCCGTGGCCTCCCCGATCCGCTTCACGAGATGGGGGTCCCTGGTGGCGCCGAGGCCGACGTTGTGGGGGAAGATGGTGGCGTTGTACACGTCGTTGTTGCCGTGCACCGCGTCGATGCCGTAGATGATGGGGATGCCGAGCCGGGTCTTGAGCGCCGCCTTCTGCATCTTGGTCACCATCTTCTGCCACACTGACGCCGACGCCTTCTCCGACGGCACGCTGCCGCCGCCGCTGAGCACGCTACCTGCACGCACCGCAGGCGTCATGCATGGACGATATATGCATGTGCGCATCAGTGAGTGTTACTGTTACGGCGAAACAAACGATCGATGGAGACTCACCAACGAAGTACTTCTCGATGACTTCGGCGGTCGCGTTGGCCCTCTCGATCTGCGACATCTGGCCGATCTTCTCCTCGAGCGTCATCCGGCTGAGGAGGTCCTGCACGCGCTCATTGATGGGCTGCTTCGCGTCCTTGTACTTGACGTACTCCGCCGCCAACGCCGCCGACGGCAGGAGGAGGAAGGCCAAGACTAGGCACGCGACCGCCGTGGCCGCCGTCGAGCGCGTCATCGCCGTCGTCACAGCAACCTTCGTGGATTCAGTCAGTTGAACTCCTGCATTTAGAATTTTATCAGATCGAAAAGGGATTCATCAGGGCGTGCATATGTAGGTTGGCGAAGAAACTGAAGATACAGTGTTATGGACTCACCGGTTCAGCAGAGAGTGATGAAGAGGAGCGGCTACCAAGTGACTAGATTTTATAGAGACTGGCAGGACGTATTCGATCAGTGCATGTCGTTTCCACGATGCGGTTTGTATGGTAACAGACTCGAGACCCGATCCGATCGATCGATCCCCGGGTCATCGTCTGGAGGATCGGGGCGAAGACCACAGGGTTTTCCCGTTGGACTGACTGCACGCATGATGCATGGGTGCGCGCGTGTGTGAGTGTTTGACTGAAGCGCATGACCACTCGTATGTGTGGCCGCGGAGCCGATCTCAACTGAACAGTGCAGGATTTCTTGCGACAGGAGATGGGGAAATTGGTCGTATAGCATCTACCACTGAAAGATCAAAACGTTAACTCGATATATTAATCCGGTACTTTTTTCACCGTAAACATTTTTCCTCTCGAGCCAAACATACAACAGGACATGAAATTACCTTTGTACATGAAACTATAAAATATCTCCTTTTGAGAAAGTCGGTTGGGGAGACCCCTACCTAATTTAAATTAAATTAAAATACAAGCTGTACATATGAAAAAAAACTCAACCCGCAGAGGTAAGACAGCCCCCGAGCATCGTGCTTAAGAAGAAGACATTCTCACGCAAGTCGAGAAAACCCCTTAATCTCTGCCCTACCCATACACAACGGCACCGTAGCTCCTGTGAGGCTGGGCTGACCTTAGACCTGTGCTTTAGAGTGGGGCAGACGAGGTGGTTTTTTTCAACACGCAGATAAATTGCGCCTTCTCCGACACATATGCAAAGCCAAGGCGGTAAGTAAAGAAAAAAGAGGAGCACGATAGATATAGAGAAGAAAACATGAAGAAGAAAAAGAAGTCAAAACTAGAGGAAAAGAAAATAAAATAATAAGAAGAAAAAGAAACAAGGTACAATCTATACTTCTCAAGCTGTTAGTGCTCTTGAACTTCGAGCTCTTTGTTCCCAATTTTGTGTCGATGCTTTGATAGCTATTCTCCTTGATCCCTTCTTCGTTCTATGTTTCAAAAGTTCTAATGTTTGCACAAAGTTATGTTTGGTTGTTGAATATGAGGTTGTAACGTTATCAAAGACTTTTCTATTTCTTCCGGCCAAATATTCTAATTTCTAGGCCACTGCTGTTATAGCAGTTGCATATTCAGAACCAGGTTAATGTTTCATGTGTGGTTTTGCTCTAGAGTCAGCAAAGTTACAAACCATCTGTTTTTCTCCGGGTTTACTATTGAAACTAGTGATGTCCATACTTGAATTTCATGAGGGCATCTGAAATGCATATGTTCAACATTATTTCATCTTCACTGTGGCCATAAGGGCATGATACATTATCTATGATATTTTTCCTCGACAACATATTTCTTGTCTTCATTCATTCCATTGTTGCCAAGAGCCCAAGAGTATCTCCAGCAATACTATAAAAAAACAAACCTCCAACTTCCTGTTTAGGTAGCAACCTACTTTCAGGGTACCTGATTTTTTTTATTGTTGCCTCCACCAGTACCACCTAAATCAAGCCCTCTATTTTATTTTCTCATAAATGCATGTTACCACTCTATGATTTTCATTTCTCCTCCACAATTTAATCAAAAGTATTTCAATTGCATGTTTCATGAATAACAAATTGAACACCACAAATAATTTGAAAATTGAAATCTAGATTTAAACCACATAGTTCAAACATATCAAAGTAACATAATCAAAATTTACAAGAGGAACTCAAATACAATCACACTACGACACACCATGACATGCCCACAAATGCCCTACCAAATCATAACAGAGCCTCTCATGCATCGTTTAGCCTTCAATCTCATTATGTATACCCAAGAACTCACTCAACACAATTAGATCACATCGACAAACCTCCAACCTCAATACCTCACCACCATCTTGTTCATAGTCAAAGTCCTCTTCCTTGGCCCCCTCTCATTTTCTATGATCACGTTGTAGAGAATTATAGCAGCGTTCATGATGTACCAAATGGTTTCCTTTTCCCACAACCTATAAGGTCCCCTCACCATGGCAAACCTAGATTGAAGAACTCTAAATGCTCTCTTGACATCCTTCCTCACAGCTTCTTGTGCTTGTATGAAGTGATTTTTTTGTTGCCTTGTGGGTTCCTATAGGAATGGATAGTGTGTAGAGGGGGGATTTAGGGGCCAACAAATTTTAGTGACCTAGTAGGTAGTCTATTAAAGCTCTTTTTTTTTTGCTCTACTACTCAAAAATAGAGTAGAGGGCTTGTTTAAGTAGCTGCTGGAGATACTCTAACCAAGCAAAGATCTTACATTTTTTAGGTGCTAAAGAAGATCATAAGTCTTGTGCTATTGGGCAAAGTATCTCCCCAAAAGATAGTATGAAATATTTTTCTAATTGTAAAATTCTTTGTTGGCCTAAATCTTGTTTACCTTGTATCTTTAAGATCTATTAGTTGAATACTATCCGAATGCTTTAGTAAATGTAGAGATTCTTGTCCTGCTTGCTGTGAGGTTAAAGGTCTTGTACAAATTTGCTAGCCCATTTGGGCTAGTCTCGGCAGAGGTTTCATGTCCCAGTTTCTAATATTGTCATATGTTGCAAACGGTGTAGACAAGTTTTATCCTCGTGAAACTAATTTTATGTGTTACAGTTTATTTAATGCCATAAAACTAAACCTCCACTAAAACTGGGCTTGGTAATTAGTTCATCGCTCGACCGTCGAGTTACAACTTACAACATCAAGACATATGGGTTCATTCAGCGTATGTGGAACAAGTTTGCTTGCAATTGTTAATTGTACATTTTCAAGAGTAAATGGTAGATACCTTTTTAAAAATTTAACGTATATGTTAAGATGCCAATGCTAGAGAAGCAGTATACGATTGCCACTTGACAGTCATAACAGTAACTGAAAAGAGAGGTGCTTGTAACATTCCAGCTCTACCAGTAACGTTTTATGTTTATAATCTTGTGTCCAAGGATGAAGTCCAGATACTAGTACGACTCAAAAGTCAAAACTATACAAGCATTCGTGTTGATCTTACATCCGAGATGTACGTGCGCAGCGCTGCGGACACGCTTGAACGATCCGGCCGATCATATCATCTCGTCGGCTTTGGACGCCATGGGGTTGGACGTCATGGGGTACGATTGGTTTCCGTGCACCGACTGCTCGTACGTCTCGCCATCTCCCCACACCGCGTACGCGTCCTCCCCGTGGATGGCGTCGTCGCCGGCGGCCAGCTGCTCCTCGCTGAGCCGTAGCGGCACGAGCAGCCCGACGACGAGGCACACCGCGCTCGTCACGGCGACGTTGAGCGCCACGACGAACGCGATCCCGACCAGCTGCACGCCCACCTGCCGGAGCCCCGCGGCGGCGCGGCCGTCCTTGAGGGCGTACACGAGGCCCACGTACCGGGGGTCGTCGCCGAAGAAGAGGCGGCTGAGCCGCGGCTCCGCGAGGACCCCCGTAAGGACGCCGCCGAGGCTGCCCGCCACGCCGTGCGTGTGGAGCACGGCGAGCGTGTCGTCGACGCGCTTCAGGAACCGGCTCCGCTTGTGCAGCACCATCATGGTGCACCACGGCACGCTCCCGGAGACGACGCCCATGAGCATCGCGGCCCAGCCCTGCACCAGCCCCGCGGCGGGGGTGATGCACACCAGGCCGGTGATCATGCCCTGGACGGCGCCGATGACGGAGGGGCGCCCGAACACGAAGCTGTCGAGGCAGAGCCAGACCAGGAGGCTGGTGGCCGTGCACAAGTGCGTGTTCACGACGGCGAGCGACGCGTCGATGTTGGCGGCGTACGGCGCGCCGCCGTTGAAGCCCGTCCACCCCATCCACAGCAGACCCGCGCCGGCGAGCGTCAGGAGGATGTTGTTCGGCGGGAACGACTCCCTGTCCTTGGCCGTCCTCGGACCCACCTGCCGATCAATCGATTAGCTTGTGTAAATCGGAACATATGCAGTCATGCATGGAAGGCAGACAGTTACCCAGTAGGCGGCAGTGAAGCCGGCGATGCCGGAGGAAAGGTGGATGACGTATCCGCCGGCGAAGTCCATGACACCGGCCTTGAAAAGGAACCCGTTGGGGCTCCAGAGGCTGAACGCCCCAATGGAATAAGAGAAGGTGAGCCAGAGCGGGACGAAGAGCATCCACGCCCGGAAGTTGACGCGTCCAAGAAGCGAGCCGGCGACGAGGATGAGCGTGATGGCGGCGAAGACGAACTGGAAGAAGAGGAGCGTCGCGGCCGGGTAGGCGCCGGCGAAGCCCTGCTCGGTGAGGAAGGCCTGGTCGAGCGCGGCGAGGTCGGGGCGGCCGACGAAGGGGAGGAGGCGGTCGCCGAATGACATGCGGAAGGCCCAGAGGCACCAGCAGACGAAGGTGGCGGCGAAGGCGTAGAGCGCCATGAAGGCCGAGTTGACGGCCCACTTCTTCTTGACGATGCTGCCGTAGAGGATGACCAGCCCTGGCACGCTCTGCAGCCCCACCAGCGTCGCCGCCGCCAGCTGCCATGCGTTGTCGCCCTTGTTAAGCCACTCCGGCGCCGCCTCCGTCGCCATCTCGGCGCCCGGGCGATCGAGACAACGCAGTCGAGCGAATGCAGTGCTCGCGCCGCGAGTCGCGTCCACGGGGAGACGGGAGAAGGATAAATCAAACAGACGCCAAGTGGAAAGGGTAGAGAGAGCTATATAGGAATGGAGGGGCGGAAAGGTCTGCGGGGGAGGAGCGGAAGATGTGCAGATTCTTCAGATACTTTGAACGATGAGATTATGCTGTGTGGTTGGCTGGATGCTGAATATGTCCGCGTTTTTGGGTGGTTTTCACTGTTGCAGTGACACCTATTCATCACAATTAGGAATTTTGCATCAGGGCTGTGTGTTTTATACCACAATTCCATTCTCATGGACGTTCATCCTATTGGAACCGAGCGAACGACGCGCGTGGACTCCTTTTCCCTGGCTAGTGTGACGTCACTGCTGAGGCAAAAGAGAAAAAAAAACAAAATTTTTTACTTTAAAATGGTATAACTTCTGAACGGTGAATTTATTTTCAATTCCATTTGCACCGATGTGTTCTACGCAACGAGACGAATAAAACTACGTCCTACTTGCATATGTTTTGAAGAATTTCATTGTAGTGGCAATTTATATGTATTAACTTATATAACATATAACTTACAACTTTTATATATTATTTCTTTTTAATTTCTTTTTTGGCAGCCTTAGTAAGGTGTATAGAATAACTTATGTACACAAGTTGTATAGAGTAAGTTACGTACACAAGTTGTGTTTGATAACATTTAGTACATAAGTTGTGTTTCATAGCTTTTGTGTTTTTAAGAATAACATGTGTACACAAGTTGTATAGAGTAACCTATGTACACAAATTGTGTTTGATATTTTTTTTACATAAGTTGTGTTTCGTAGCTTTTATGTTTCTAAGAATAACCTATGTACACAAGTTGTATATAGTAACTTATGTACAAAAGTTGTGTTTGATAACTTTTTTTACATAAGTTGTGTTTCATAGCTTTTGTGTTTCTAAGTTTTGGTATAAGTTACAAGTTAATTCGTTTACTTGAGCTTAATAGCTTTTGTGTTTCCAAGTTTTGGCTTAAGTTATAAGTTAATTGGATCCTTTGTGTTTAATAATTTTTGTACATAAGTTGTGTTTCATAACTTTTTGTACAAAAGTTATATGTTATAAGTTAATACGCCTAAATTGCTATTAAAATTAAATTCTTCGAAATATATGCAAGTGGGTTAATTTTGTTCGTCTCATCGCGTAGAACGTACGGGTGTAGACGGAATTAAAAATGGACACACTATTCAGAAGTTATAACATTTAAAGTAAATGTTTTTGCATTTTTCTAACCTGTACCAGCGGTGACACGAGCCTGTTGAAAATGTGAGTGTACGCGGGGGCACATGCAGGGTGAGCGGCGCAGGGGATTGAGCGCATGCGGCATTGTCAGAATATTATTCGTTGTCGGAATATTATTCGTGAGATCAAGGCCCCGTTTAGTTGACAGAAATTTTGCAAAATTTTTTAACATTCCCCATAACATCGAATCTTTAGACATATATATGAAGTATTAATTATAGATAAAAAAAATAAAATTAATTATACAGTTTAGACGAAATGGACGAGACGAATCTTTTAAGTCTAGTTAGATCATGATTGGACACTAATTACCAAATAACAACGAAATTTATTACAGTGTCATTTTACAAAATATTCTGCATCTAATCCGGCCCCAAATCCAATGAACGTTCGTGATTTAATTCTCCCGGTTTCATACAAGGATGTGACATTGACCGCCCTGTTCGCTTAAACTTATTAGTCCGGTCTATCAGCCATGCTATAATATTTTTTTCTCATAATAAAACAGCATCAGCTGGCTTATTAGCTAAAAAAACCATCGGCCAAATAGCTCGGAAATCGTATGAGCTGTGTAGGACCAGAGAACCAAATGCTTGAAGCAGTCTACTCTGAAAAGGCTAAGCCCGTCTGATGGCTATAACGGTGATTAGCTTCATCCTAACTCACAAGGCTGTTCTGCATGCAAATGGCGGAGTTTCTTATCAAGATTTAGCATATATGAATTTGTTTTTGTTCCTCCAATTGTACGACAGGACCTCCAATTGTACGACAAGAGAATGCCAGTTTGGCTTCATGGAAGCCATCCAATTCGTCGAGTATACTCACTTGGATTGAGTCAACACCATATGTACGTGCCATATGTAGACAACATATAAACTTCCATTACAAAAGTTACCACGGCCGAGACTAAGACAGCATTCTCTATTTGCAGCCGGAGAGTTCGATAGGGATCTCATGTCAATGCATACTTCAAAGTTATGTCATGCCAAAAAAACAAACAGAGAACACCAATTCAATTAGTTGAGTTTCAAATTTCTCAGTTGGAGCAACAGTTTTGGGAGAACTGGAGAAGCATAGGCATCAATAACGATCAAGAATCCACACAGATTGAGTCAATAGAATGCCACTATCACCTATAATCAATTTAACGTCATCAACACTAAAAGAATGGGGTTCTATAATACCAAAAAACTGAACTCATCTATGTACCAAACCTCAAAAGAATCACCGAATAGCCTGCATCCAAGGAAAAACGGACAAGATAACAGTGAAACGCACAGTTACTTTCCACACTGTCCACAATCAAAAGGAAATGCTTGCACAGGGACTTCCAATAGATTTTCTTCAGGAAGAAGAGCTTCCGTTACCAGCACAGCACGCTCAAGCAACAACAGCAGGGCCCTATTTTTCAAGGGGGGGAAAAACAAAGTATGTTTCAGAAGTCTGTGAAGCATATAAAACTGCAACTCGGTAAGCTTCATAAATGGAGCTCCCTAGTCCCTAGTTCAAAATATTTCCAGAGGGATGCATATCAATTGGCCTAGGACGGGCTATGAAAGAAGCAGTTTGTTCCTAGAGATATATATGGCTTCTTCCTTTCTCTGTGGTTACGCACCATGATTTTAGCCAAAGGCAAGAATTTGCAACCTTACAATTTGCAAATCTGTTTCTTATGACATAAGTGTCCATGTTGCTATCCAAAACTTCACAGTCAAACTGACAAACTGTTATAGTAGCACTCTACATCTGTTTTTTTTTCCACTCTGACATTATTGTTTGTTCTCAAGTCACAATTTTATTTATAACTTATTAAGAGCCACTGACCTGGCAATGCTTTCATGACTATGATCAAGAATCAGGACCAGGTCTACTATATACATGCAAATATGCTGTTCAGCTGGTCATGTTAAGTAAAAATATCCATTAATGGAAAAGATTGTGCATCCATGAGTGTAGAAAAGGAAATGATGATGCTTAGCTACCAAAGTTGCATACACTCTGCAATCTGAAGCTATTCGGCATGCTTTTCTATAATAATATATTGATTACTGAGTAGCAAGCAACAGTCTCAATTATTAATTATCACTTACTTTGGCTGTTAGATTTGACACAGCTAATTGGAACTTTTCTCTGGTTCTTGAGCCAGCAACATGACCAGCCTTGGCGACCTTGCTAAAAGCACCATTCAGCCAGCTCGTTCCAGCAGACACATACCTGCAAGTTGGAGAAAATACTAGAAGAAATTAGCAATACTCTAAAGAAATCCATGGACATAAAGGCTTTAGGTCCTCAAATACGGCGAAGTGTGCAAGTATTCATTAAGGTACAACAGATCTGTTATTAAATTCTAATATACTTAAATGTATATTATTTAAGCATTAACAAAAGCGTGAATAAGAAGAGACCTGTTGGTTTTCACAGCAGAGCCTGTATCATTTAGCTTGCGCTCTGCAGCCAGCAAAGCAGCCATTGTTTTATCAGAAACATGCAATCTTTGGTCTACTGATTTCACCTTTTCATTGACAACTGATATCCCATTGTTTATCTTCTCTGAAAGGCCAACACACTTATCAAAGGAATTGATCCTCGCTGATGCATTAGCCCTCAACTGATGCTTCTCATCAAATGCTTTAGCCTTGTTCACAGCATCTTGTCTCATTGCTGAACCCTTTGCAATCACATTTGTCATGACATCATGGGCCTTGCTCACATAGACACGGCTATTGGGACTGGTATTGTCCTATACAGCAGGACAAGAGAACTTTTCAATAATGACAACTGCCAGCGTAATACAATATGTATGGAATAATACGAGATAATATACTAATGCACTTTGTATATTTTTATGTTCAAAATTTTATTAAGTAAAAAAAATGCATTGGGAAATACCTCTGAGGAGCACTCCAACTCTGCATTAGGAGCTGAACTCGTACTTGTCACCTCATGGACCATAAGTTGCTGCATGATTTTCAAAATGGATATCTCAATCTCAATTATAAATAAGGATTGATTGCATTTATGTATAATAAATAGCTTAGTAGTGTACCTGTTCAGTAACAGGGATGTAGATGTAATCTTCAGCAGGGGTTATGTTCACAATTTGGTCCACAATTGTTGCTCCCTGGAAAAACAATGGTAGCATGAAATGAAAAAAATGTAATCAGTGCTTACTTGTTTGACAATACTCCAGATCCATCAAGCAATCATGTTGCGATGCAAAACAGAGAGAAGAAGACACTGTGATGTATTTCACTTAGAACACATACAAACAGGAAGAACTTTTCTCCACTGCAGCCAAAGGCTATTCCAAATTTGAATTGTCATTTGTAGTTGACTCACAGATGCAGACTTGTATGCATGCTGGCAAATATAGAAATATCTTGCATGCTTATTTCTTACAAGGATGACCGATTCACAAAGTCAAAGAATCTCAAGCAAAGTAAACCTATAACCTATTTTGTTTCTCACATTCTGTGTCAAATTAAGCAGGCTTTAAAATAATCAATATCTTTGTTCTCTTTGCTTATTCACCAATGTTGAATGGCCTTCTAGTGAATTTACTAACGACCTAAGGATCCCCAATCATCATTTGATTGCCAGTGCATGAAGCACATGGCATATGGTCAAAGAAATTTAAACAATCGTTTTTCTATCTGTTTTATATATAGTAAAAAGACCATTCAAGAATTCAGCATGTGCAAGGATCCTCAGATTCTGTGACAAAACTCCATTCAAAACAAGGCCAGATTGAATAACCTATTAATAATTATGGATTTTTTTCTATTTCTTTCCAGTTGATATATACTGTACGTCTGTACACCAGAACAGGCCATGCATACTTATATGCGATTCACCACGTAAACCAAAACACCTGGGTTTTTCTCTCCATCCCTAGCTCCTATGATTGATGCAACCGACACAAATTTTGGCTTATTGTGGCACCTGCATGCTGCATAACCCCCAGCGTAACAGGTGCATATACCTACTTTACATAATGACAGTCGCCCACACAACACATTTGGAATAGAATACGAATTCTACAAACACTGGAACGAAATAAACAGAAAAAATCCCCTCAGCATGTCAGACAAATTGATGAGCAAAGCCATACCGACAGGAGAAGCGCAATCTCGAGAGCCTTGGGATCTTTGAATGTGACGTAGGCCGTCCTCCCCGACGCCACTGTATCACTGCAACCACCAACCAGAGGCCAAAATCACAATGCAGTTCAAAATACAAGTCGAAAAGGGAAAAAAAAAACGCGACTAAAACATAAAGAAAAACACAAGAGGCAGAAAAATAGGGAAAGAAATCAAGAGGCGCTCACAATCTGATGTCGACGTGCTCGATTTCGCCGGAAAAGGAGAAGAACTCGCGCACCTCCCGCTCACTCGCCAGATCTGAGATGTTCCGCACCCGCACCGTCCTCACCACCCTCTTCCCCATCTCCTGCTAGCGAAAGCACCCGTGGAAAACCGTCAGAATACCGACACGACCCTCTCCAACTCCCCAGCGGAAGCCGCCTACGCCACCTAACAAGAGAACCAATAAAACGCTCACCTCCATGGCGCGGCGCCGAGAAGGAACTCAGAAGAAGCAGTCAAATGAACCAACGCCGATTTCGGGCTGCGCGAGAGAACCGGCAGCGGGAGCCGGGGGAAGAGGAAGGCGCTGTGGCTAGGCAAGGCAGGCCTCCTTGGTGCTCGGGTGATTGGCAATGGCGTGGTCCGGTTGGTTACTCGTCGCCGCCGCGGGTTGCTGCCGCTACTTTTCTTGAGCTGTTCGCTGCCTCGGTGGCTGAGGAAAATTAATTAATATAACGAAAACGAACCAACTCCTCCTTCCAAATCAGCCACGTAGAAAATTCCCCTTCCACCCTCAGCGCAAGACTCGTCCAGGTGAGGATCCCGTGAAGATGGTACAAGGGCATAAGGGTAATCTCGCGGCCTGGTCTTAATACTTGGGCGACATGCTGGCTGCTGAGTTTGCTTGGCGACGGCGCCATCTCTCCTGACCTGTAAAACCATTTTTTATTCGAAAAAGAATTAATTATTGACATTAACTGTGCTAAGTAAATGACTCTGCCGCGACTGGTCCAGCCAGTGCGTGAAAGTGGGCCCACTCATCGTGGGCCTTGTGGGGCCTGGCTGAGTGGCTGGTCTCACGCGCGCGTGGGTCTGTTGATTTGATTTGGGTGCCGCGTCACGGACGACGGTGATTAGGTGTAGGCGGTGGTGGTTAGGCCCGCTGGGCCGGCTCGGTCGGGCTCATGTGGTGCACCCGTCACTTTCTTGCGCCCCACAGGCCACCACGGAGTGGTGCCAAAAGATTTGCACATTTTTTGCTAAAAAAAAAGATTTGCACATTTATGCATGATGATGCATGTGGATGTTGGGTGGGGCCGTGGCTAAACTATTGGGTGGTCACAACTCCCGAGCTTCTATTCTTTTATTTCTACTAGGTAAGTGCCCGTGCGTTGCAACGGGATAACAATCATATACATATCACTCAAGTAAATGTGTATAAATACTCTTATGCCTGCCTCAACAATTTTATCATTTGACACTGAACAAAACATATTTCTCATAATAATGAAATGGATGGGACAACTATTGACTTCATGGCATAATCAAGAATTTTTAAAGTAAGCAAAATCTCTAAAGCAACCAAAAAAAAATAACCAGCTGCCTCGCATTGTCAACAATCCAAAAATTTGGGCATCAAATTGAGATACCTCAAACCAGAGAAGGGTTCTAAAACTTGAACATACTAAGCTCAGATTGTCAACACCAATTAAAAAAATCAATAACATGTTGACTGAACCAAGCGTCAAATGCAAGAACTCTCCATTCAACAATAGGGAATTCCATCTAACATCTTGCGCGCATCTGGAAACTGACAAAGAGACAAAGAGCGGTTTGCATGAGAAGACGCGGCATACTGAGTTACTGACCTGCACGTCCCTTGTGCGTGGCCAGCTCCTCCACCATGTGTTCTCTGTGGCGGCCGCTGCGTGCCTCACCATTGACTGCCTCCATGCACACTTGCACAGCCCCCAGTGCCCTCCCCGGCTTCAACTGCCACCATATTCCCTTCATCGCCTATGTCGGCTTCAACTGCTCGACATTCTTGGCTTCAGTATGGCACAAGTTCTTCCGGAACTGTTTGTCCACAACAAATGGCGTGGCCAGTGCCTTATTGCACAACATTCAAGACTCTTCACCCAAGCCATCGGCACCAAGTCAAGATTTCCTAAAAAATTTCAGCAGCCCCTTTCAAAAATCACAAATCCAATGTCACAAAGCAATCAAATCATAACATGGTGATATAAAAAAAAGCACAAGTGAAATCACAGCTTTGGGGACAATTTTTTGTGTAACTGGAGGGGCTGCAGCCCCTACACGGATTTATTGTAGAAAACAGAACAGAGTTACAAAGTGTTTTGGGGACAATTGATCGATGCCGGAGAAAATCAGAGAGATGAGGAAAAAATAGGACAAACTGAAGCACACGAACCTAGGGGCTCATGTTGGGTTTCAACTCTAGCCTACCCCAACTTGCTTAGGACTAAAAGGCTTTGATGTTGTTGTTGTTGTTGTTGTTGAAACACAAATTCACAAACATTCATGTTAAGTCATCTATGTGTGTACTTCAATAGATAGATGTATGAGCTGAAAAAAAAAACAGTAACAATAGCAAAGCTACATATATGACTGGAAAAATTAGAAACAATCGCAAGACTACATATATATATGACATAATGTCTTACTGTTGAGATAATCTTCAAATCCAAAATCATCCAGGGAAAATAGTTGTCGAAGAAATCAATTTAAACTAATAATGTACTAAGTTGATGAAGCATGAGGATAAAGAAAATAGAAGGCACATATGACTGTACATGCTCTTCCTCTGACTGCTATGTCTACCCTGTCGTCCCTTGAACAAGTCATGATGCCTTTCTCCCTGGATGTCCCTCTTGAACAGCTATTCCCCATCTCAGATTGTTCTCTTTTGGTCCTCTCACTTCATAAGCAAGGCAACATCCTCTGACTTCATGAGCAGGCAGACAGCCTACATGAGGATGCAGTTAGTGTACATTAATGAAAAATGCTAGAGGGGAGTTACCAATTTCTTCAACACAAAAGCAAGAGCAGAGAAAGATGAACACGATAAATCCCTAGGCCAGGCAGCACAAAGCGCTCAGAGGATGGGTGCCGGACGATACAGAAACAATAGATACAATGTTAGGCAACAATATGGTCCATTTTCAAAATGCCTTCTATATCCCCTCTTTCAATGGCACACACACTTCAAATATGCTATGCTGAATGTAAATCGAATTATGCTTTGGTGGTTCAATAAAGCTGCATAAACCTTTACTCTAAAAAAATCACCTCAATGGAAAGATCATTAGCTGAAGATGGCCTTTGGGGCTTACAGGTCTCCATTCTCCTCAAACTCCTAAACTTCCAAAAGTACAGAGAAAAGAATATGCTGGTGGTTTGGAGGTCTTTACACATTCTACCGCAGATGCATGAGTCCCAACAATATTGTTAATTATTATGAGCTAAACTCGTTCCCATGAGTCTTATCAAGAGTCTCCGTTGTACTTGGGCTAACAAACAAAAGAAAACAGAGTAGCTGTAATACATATGTCAGAACTGAGCAGAATTTTAAGAGAATAAAATTGCATAGTTCAATGATTTCTGGTAAACCATACTTCAATTTCAATTGTTCTTTACAATAGCACAACACGACTGCTAGATATCAGTCTTGTAAAACATATGAAAGCAGAAGGAACCTATTATAAAAAGGAACAGAATGAGCAACGTATCCATTTGCAAGATTGCATCATATCATATTGTACACAAGAAATGTCTTACTGCAGTTCCAGGCTCCAGCAGGCTTACAGATCAGACCCATTATGTTCTCTGCATATTAAATAGTGCATACAACACACTTAGCATTATCTTACGGTCAATTGACAATCATCCTAAATAGAATCAACTGCCGGTACCATCTAACTATGAACATCTGGGCATATAAAAAAGATAAATAAAAGAAGCATGCCCCCAAACCTGTACCCTGAGTTCTGTAACCAACAAATCCCATCAAATGAAATGGTTCAAAATTCTAAAATAACATAGTGCAAACTAAAACTAACTGTGCAGTGAATGGCATCTGCAGATAACATTGATCTCTGCTACATCCCAAGTACCATACAACTCGAGAAGGGTGGCGCCCGTACGCTGAAACTCCGCCCACTCCTCGGTCATGCTGATCTGGTACACGAATGCCGGCTTTGCCATCGCTGGCCAGCCTGGGTGGTGGCCGCAGGCGCCGGCCTGGGTGGCCGGCGGGCTGCGGTGGCCGTCGTGGACTTGTGGTGGCCGGTGGCCTGCCCTTCGGCATCTGCGCCCCTAGCACAACCAATCCCCCGTCCCGAGCTCATCAGATTCGGATGGGGATGCAAACAGCGACGCGAGGACCCGTGCGACGGCGCACAAACGTACCTTAGAGCTAGGTCAGCCTTGATGTCGGTGAGCACGTGGGCGGCGGTGGAGTGGATGTCAATGAGCACACAACCCTATCCCCGCGTACGAGCGCTGTAACCGGCCCGCGTGCGGAGAGAACCGGCGGCCTGCGGCCTGGTGCCCTGACCGGTCGTGCGAGGACAGCCGCAGCCGACACCACGCCTTTCGCAGTGTCGCCGGCGCCGCCTCCGTCGTGCGCAACCTCCGCCGTCGCAGGCACGAGTCCATCAACTCCGGAGCCTTCAGCCGGCCACGGGGCAACACCAGTGGGGAAGAACTTGCGGTGCGGCGGCCCTTCCAGGGGAACCCTAGCCACGGGATCCACCACTCCTACTCGTCCGCGCCGCCGCCGCGCGCACAGGATTCTACCTGCTTCGAGGAGGAGCGATGTGGTTGCGGACTGCTGTGCGGCCGGTGGTCCTCATTATCACGCGTGCGTAGGGGAAGCAGGGCAATCGATCGATCTGGGGGAGTGGGGCGAGCGCGGATCACAGGTCTGGGGAGTGCGGATTATAAGCGGGGGGAGCACGGATCGCAGGCGAAGGGAGCGAGCAGGTAATGCAGACGAGGAGGCGAGCGCGACGTCGGAGGAGCGAGGCCGGCGACAATGGCGATGCGATGGGATCGCAGGTGCGCCATGGATTCTGCTTTGGCTTCTCCTAATGGGGGCGCCCAGAGCTAGTCGTCGTGGTCCGAGGATTGTGGAGGGTGCGTGGGCGTCGGTTCTGCGGGCCCCGCTCAAAGGAAGAGAGGGCGGGGCGATGGAAGGGAGCGGGGCTGGGGCTTTGCGCGATGCAGGGTGATTAGCGCGGTTACGGAGAAGCGGGGCGATCGTCTAACTAAGACGATAACATTTGAGGCTTTTTAGTTGTAGAGATTTTACTTTTGTTTAGCGTCCCAAAGCTTCTATTCTACGGAGCATAGCAGTATTTACCAGGAGTAATTTTTTTTTGTTTCGAGAATTTTATACTCCTTGTCATTTTGACCGTTGCCATACCCGCGCAGCCACGCTACTACGAGCAAGATATAGGGGATATATGATCACTAGTTAATTTTATCTTTACACTTGCACACAAATTATAGCTTAGTTGGTTAGTTTTTTATGGCGAAATCTGGACACCTGGATGTGTGATCAAAATATAGGTGCTCGTATCTTTAAAATTTATTTTAAGATTGAACAATTCTATTTTTTAATGATAGACGATATGTCTAAATAGGGTGTGAGCCCTCTTAATATTTATCTATTGCTATTTCTCTAGTGGTAGGCGAAGTGTCCAAGTTGGGTGTGTGTAACATCTAGTCCCGGCATACACGACCCAGACCCACTCTGCCGAGAAGTGGTCCCACCTGCGTAGCAACCCACTTGCGCTTTTGTCCTCGCTTCGCTCAAAACGGTTAACCGAAGGTTACTACGCGTCCCTGGCCCTGGTATTTAAGCTGGTCTATCTCTCTTAGAATTCACAGTATGGTACTAAACACGGTTGCACAATATTTCGCGATGCTACAGTAATCGGTGAACAATACCCGAACTATAGCAACTCGAATTCGGCCTAGGCCAATTCGGTGCTAAAGTAACGGGCTACTACAGTATTCAGGTGACAGTGCCACGATGCTACGGTACCGGGGTCCGGATGTATAGTAACCCCACAGTTGCAGTACAGCCCATTGCCCCCCAGCTACAGTACCATGGGCCCATCCGCAAATTAGGCTCACTTGGCCTATTTTTGGACTGTTACAGTCACCCTCAAGGATTCGACGTCCCCGTCGAATGCCAGATCGGCTTACCCTTTTGGGACACTTAATCCAGGATCCTCCTCTCTTGGTCACGTTTGTGTGTCCCCGTACCGGCGCATGTGCCATGCCATGCCGTGTCCACGACGGATCCACGCGCATGCACACATCATGCACGCGCATCTGATTCCCACGTGCCCGTGAAACCGCGAGAGTCGGCTCTGATACCAAATGTAACATCCAGTCCCGGTATACACGACCCAGGTCTACTCTGCCGAGGAGTGGTCCCACCTGCGTAGCAACCCGCTTGAGCTTTCGTTCTCGCTTCGCTCAAAACGGTTAACCGAATACGCGTCTCTGGCCCTGGTATTTAAGCCGGTCTATCTCTCTCAAGATTCACAGTATGTACTAAACACCGGTTGCACATTGTTTCATGATGCTACAGTAACCGGTGAACAGTGCCCGAGCTACAGCAACCCGGATTCGGCCTAGCCCAATTCGGTGCTACAGAAACGGTCTGCTACAGTGTTCGAGTAACAACAGCATACTGCCGGGGAGTCCGGATGCACAGTAACCCGCAGCTACATTATCCGGCCCGTCGCCCAGCTACAGTACATTGACCCTTCCGCGAATTAGGCCCACTTGGCCCATTTTAGAGTTGTTACAGTGTGAGTCTCTCTTAATATTCATATATTCTTATATCAGTTTGGGTATATAGAAATACAAACAGAAAAGAGTAGGCTCATTACATAAAAAAGCTATAGAAATAGCCATAATACATAGCAATAAAGGAAAAATGAGCGGAAGAGCCAAATGAATCGAAATATTCATGTTTGGAGTGGAAAGAGAACATAAAAATTGTAAAAAGTGTGTGCAGCGAGTGTCTATGTTTGCATTGGGTTTTGCAATAAAAAACTGACCACCAGAACAAAGGTAACAAAGCTATATAGAAGATAGATCGATGACATGGAGTTGTAATTTATCTCTTTGATCTTAGGTATAAGATCATTCGGCCTTATATGAAATCAAACATGTGTAACTTTAATCAATGATAGCTAAAATGTCCTATGATAAAAAACATGGAATAATTGCTGCTATAGATTCTTCACAAAAGATATTGCACGATATAACCCTTTAAAATCGTTAAAGCGTTATGCTATATTTAGTTAAAGTGTTATGCTATATTTACTTAAAGTGTTAGGCTATATATTCTTATTAATTGACTTATATTTCAAATGAGAGGGGGTGTTGATTAAAATGTTACGGACATAGAAACTGAAGACCCAACTGGAAGTTAAATTCTCAAATTTAGATATCCCTTTTGTTCGGATATTGGCACTTTGTCAGAAAAAAAACAACCTAAATGTAATGGTATGTACGTGTCAAAACATGTACGTTAGTTATGCCCGTGTAAAAAAGCTTATATTTTTCGATAAAGATATCCTTAGGGTGTTCGTCCTTTTCCGGACAGGACCGACCGCTTGCCCCCGCGCCTCGCGCCGTGCGACCTCGCCCGCGCTTTGCGCCTTGCGCCTCATGCTGCGCTCTCACACGCCTCGCGCGTCTCATCATGGTCGCAATCCATCTGCCTATCGACCGTGGGTGACATCGAGCTCTGCATCAACAATACTCCATTAGAGGGCAACAAATAGATGAGTACATGTTGCAATTGTATGTTTCATGCGTTTCAGATGTATGTTGCATATTTTTCATCTGGGTGTTTCAAAAGTAGATCTACTGTTGCATATATTGCAATGGCTATACACGTATGTTGCAAGTGTATGTTTCAAATGATTCAGCTATTTCAAACATATGTTGTATATGTTTTATCTAGATGTTGCATATGTTACAATGGCTATACATGTATGTTGCAAGTGGTTTATCTAGATGTTGCATATGTTGCACTGGCTATACACATATGTTGCAAGTGTATGTTTCAAATATTTCAGTTGTTTCAAACATATGTTCCAGGTGTTTTATCTGGATGTTGCATATGTTGCAGTGACCATACATATTTTTTTTTGTAATCGTATGTTTGTAAATGTTGCATCTATTTTAGACGTATGTTGCAGCAAATGCTTTATGTTGCAAGACCAGGCGCAGGAGGTGGGTGCAGACGGAGGTGGTCCTCTCGGGCACAGCAGTCCCGCTACGCACGGGAGTGAAGCGGGCATGGCGGCCCCCACATGCATGTGCAGGCACATGCATACCACAGCAGCAGGCAGGCTAGGCGATAGGCATGGTAGCAGCAACGCTCGAACAAGTGCGGCAGGAACATGCCTGCAGGTGGGTAGGAGCTGCATGCATGCGTTATGGGCCCCGACTAGGCAAAGTGGGAGGCCGCGGCGCGGTGCACGTGTCTCTTCCGTTGGCCGCATGCATCCAGGAAAGTGCGTCATCTGCGTCGTTTCCTGCCGCATGCAGAGGGAGCACGTCAGGAGCGCCGAACGCTAGCCTTTCCCTATTTTTTTATAAAAACATATTTGGCATTATAAAACTTTGGTTTTGATGTTTTATGGTTTCATATTGGAAGCGAGAGTTTTCGTATGAGTGGTCACATGCATTGCTTTGCTTGTTGTCAACGTTCCAAGAGAAATAATATTCTGATTTACAAAGAACCTTGCATTATTTATTAAATCATGTGTCCACATTCTCTTTATAAACACTCAAGGCAAATAACTTTACACTGTGCAAGTCTTGTATCTGCCGCATGCATTTGTTTTGCTTGTTGTCAAATGTCAACGGTACAGGAGAAACATTATTTGAATTTGCTTCGTTCATGTAATCATCATGTTGTCAAACAACCACGACCAAAGAGCCCAATAATCAAGTACAACCTATAGCAGACGGAAGGGAAGAAAATGGGATAGGAGAAAATACCCCAAAGCCCATTTGAGAGCGCAAAACTTTAGGCATGTTTGTTTGTCCGGACGGGGTTGAGCTAGGCCCAGGACGTGCAGGCGGGCTTGTTTGTTTGCCTGGTGGCGTTTTGGGCCTGGTTCGCACACTGCTTAAAGCAGCTGGGAGCCAGGCCCCAACGGAATGCCCCTCCCCCTTGTTTCTCCTGAGCTCGGCTCGTTTTGGCCTCCCTCGCGCTCCCCGTCTCGTGCGCTATGGTGAAATTTCCCCCCTCCTCCCCACCGCTAGGGTTCACCGCCCTTATAATGAGGGGTGCCACTCACTCTTCGTCTTCTCCTCTCCACTCCTCGCTCCCTCGGTGCGGTCAAACCCAAAACCCTCGTCTGGTGGTGCGTGGTGGCGGCGGGGTTGTAGACGGGCCTCGCGTGGCTCGCGACGGCTGTCCTCCATCTCACCGCTACACGGGTGCTGCTGCTCGTCGTTGACTTCTTCTTCCTCAAGACGAGTGGTGCTGCTGGTTGGTGGTGTTTGTTTGCCTGGACACGGGTATGTGGTGGATGTTGCTTCGTCTTTCCCAAGCATTTGCCTTCTTCCTCTCCGGATCTGCTTCGTCCTCCCTAAGCCGTCGGCTTGTTTCGTGGTTGCTTCTTCTCCATCCCCAGAGCAAGGTGAAATCTTCAAATGTTGGTTACACTTGACCTGATTTCGATGGTCAAAGTGCTCATAGCATTGTGAAGTATTTACACTTGACCCGATTTTGGCGGTAAAAGTGCTCATAGCGTTGTTTTTGTGGCAGATCTCTGAGGTCTTGGTCCCAATCCATGATGTTTCCATGTTTTTGTTGCACTGTGATGATACATATGAGCTAGGGTTTGCTAGGGTTTACTTTTTGACATGGTCTGAGATTGGGATCCCACTGTTGCTGGTTTATTGGGCCGATCTGTGAGTTCTTGGTCCCAATCTATGATATTTCCATGCTTTTATTTGATTGTGATAAGATATATGAACTAGGGTTTACTATTTAGCATTATTTGAGCTTGGGATCTGATTTTGTGGGGTTTATTATGGTCGATGATGTTGAGGTGGAGCCTCTAGGTGGCTGTGCTCTGCACATTGCAACCGAGGCCATTGTTGACGGTCACTAACATCAATTATAAACCATCAACATAACCTACATATATACTTAATTCCATCACCAAATATAGGTATCGTGGTTTAAACTAACAAATTCCACAAGTTTTGGTGAATATATGTTTTTAGCAGGGTTTATCAAGAAAACCGCCAAGGGAGACCTGTTTGTCAAAGGAAATCGCGTAATTCCGTAGCATAACCTACGTGGGAAGACTCTAGAAGACTTCTGGAGGCTTTCCACCGAAGTGGTGCCCGAGACACTCATGCAGGTTGCCCAACCCCTGGGGTCCACCAGTCAGCCCCTTGTTGCTAAGTCAGTTCTCTACCGCATCCTAGGTTGCATCTATGCCATCCTTTAAGTCGGTTTGATCTAAGGGCTCATGATGGATGCTCCGGCCTATATAAATAGCCCTGTACCCCCTCCCTAGGTAGATCCCTGAAACTCTAATTCATATCTCTGGGATCAGAGCCAGCTATCAAGAGAAGATTAGTCCTCCGTAGGATCTAGTCTTATAAATAGAAATAGTGAGATAGAGAGTGAGGTAAGAGTTTGGAGGAGGTGTCGGCCTGTCGGTGCTCTCTCTACAGCTTGTACCTTGGTGGATCCAAGTTCTATCTGAGCTTGCTTCTGAGATTTCTCTGGTAATCAACTTCTGATTCAAATAAGCATCTTGTTTTATATTGTTCATAAGGTTTGTGACTCTTTTGAGTGCTTTATTCTCTACATAGGGGGAGCAAAGTATTAATCATAAGTGTAAGCTTGGTGCTTAGACTTAGGTTAATCGTGGATGCATCCTGCATTCCAGATCGGTGGTAACTCGTGAGGGTGATTCTTATAGCCTCGTTGAATCCTCTGTAGTCCACCTCCCATATGTAGGGCAAGTAGCACGCGGTTAGTACGAAAAGCATCCTCTATTGGTGTCTTTTCTTAAGTAATGTCCGCAGTTAAATAGTAGAAGAGATAGCTTACCCAAGTCAGAACTAGAGAACCTTAGTTTTCCTCTCTACGCTCCTATTTATCCTAACCTTGTTGCTACCCCTAGTTAAGTTAGACCGTAGTTAGTCTCACACATTCCCTGTGGATATAATACTTGGAATATCTCTGGATGAAAGCTACAGCGGTATCCATGCACTTGTGGATTTATCTATGAGTGTTAAATATACCAACAAGCTTTCTGGCGTCGTTGCCAGGGAAATGGTTGTTGAATTAACTACAAGCTTAGCTTAACCTTTTATCTCTTACTCTTTCTTTTGTTTTAGTTTTTCTTTTAGCATGGATTCCACTCCTATCTATTAATATGCTAAACCCATGAGTGCAAGCCTAGGACCACCAAAATTTGTAGAGCTTATCCTAACACCTGGCTATGAACCATGCCCAAGTTTAATAAAATTGATTCGGGATCAATCCTTCTTGAGAGAAGGTGATGAAAACCCATACTCACACCTACAAGAGTTTGAACGGATATATGCATGCTTGCGTATCGCTGGCATGCCTGATAAGATTTTAAGATGGAAGTTGTTTTCGTTCTCTTTGATGAAAAAAGCTAAAACATAGTATAGTCAAACCATAGGAAGTATGCAAGGAGATTGAGAAACGTTATGCTCTAAATTTTATTTATATTTATTTCCCAACTCTAAAGTGGTTAGCCTTTAAAATGAGATTCTAAATTTTAGACAACTAGAAGAAGAATCTCTTGGTACATCGTGGGATCGTTTTAACGAACTCATCATCACTGGCCTAGACCTTGCCATTCAAGACCCTGTACTTCTTCAATATTTTTACATGGGTCTTAGCAAGGATTCCATGGAATCCCTTGATGCAGCCTCTAGAGGAGCTTTCCTTCATTTGTCTGCTAGTGAGGCAAGGGTTGCGCTTGATAAAATTAGTGGAAAGACTCCCTGCACTAGCATTCATAATAAACTCCTCGAAGAAGAGAAGGAATCCTCTCCCGAACAAGAAGAGGAAGTTTTGATAGCCAAATCACAACCACTCTGATCCTAAGATTTAGCTATTAATCCTAAACCACCAATACCCTAAAATCCTCCAAGAGAAGGAGGAATTCCACCTTTGGAAATCCCTGTTGAAATTAAGGAAGACCTCTTTGGTGGTAATTTTGGGAGAACATTAAATTCTCATAAGAAACCTTCGAGTGAATATAATTCAAATCCTCTCAAGAAGGGATCTCTTAAGAAGCGTCCTTATTCCCATATAGGACATTGGGAAGAATTCAATGATGGCATGTCTAGTGATGCCATAGAAGGAGAGCTAAGCCATTTAGAAGCCACTCCTATGCTCTCCCCTTCTATGCCCACATTAGATGTCTTTTCTAAACCCATCTCTCAACACATCCTTGACCCCGATGATCCCTCTTATGCTCTTTCTCCTAAGTCTCATGATGACCCTATAAATTTAGTAAGACAACCAAAGTATATGAGTCATGAAGACCACAAGAATGACCAAGAAGAGCAACGACAATGGCTGGAATGTATAGGATCACTAGAGCGCCTAGAGGTGGTGAATAGCCCTATAAAATTTTAGCTCAAACAAATATCAGACCAACTCACGGCACTGCCGCACCTGCACGAAAGGTTAGCTCACAGTTCAAAATCTATCCAACGAAATTTAGATCGGGTAAAATTCTTAGCTTCCTGCAGGGTGATAGAACATAGATCAACAGTTAGAAGTGGTAGGAACACCAGACACAAGTAGATCAGCCTCAAACCCTAGAATCACCTCAACAATAATATGAATAATGAGTAAGGCAACACAAGCACAAGGTGACACAAGGATTTATCCCGTGGTTCTGCTCGCCACTAAGGCTTGCCTAAGTCCACGTTATTGAGGTGTGCCACTAAGGCTTAGAGCTTTGCAACCCAACCTTGTTATCAAGCCAAGAGAGTGAACTCTTGAGATGATAGGTGATTTTACTAGCTGCAAGAGATGGTTACAAACCTCCCGGGGCTGCCACAAGCTTGGCAAGCTCACCGAGCGATGCTCTAGCCGACTATAAGCCAAGCTCCAAGAGTAAGAAATATAACCGCCAGTCAAAATGTGAACCAAATGCTCTTTAGGCTTTGAAAATCAGTGGATCTACTCTCTAATCACTTTTGGCACACTTTTCTCTCAAAGATTGATGGGAAATCTCAAAGGAGAGCTTGAGGGCTTGAAGGACACCAATGGAGAAGAAAGGAGATGAGCACCAGGTCTGTTCTATCGAAAATGAGCAGAGGTGGAAGAAGAGCGACGTTGGGGAAGGACAGGGAAAAGTATAAATACCCCCTATCTTCTAACGGTCAGTTAAGTGCGGCAGTGCCTCTGTCTAGGTGCGGCACAGCCACACCCGGGCAGATAGCAAAGAGATAGGAGTTAGATTGTGGGCTGTCTTGGCTGAGGTAAGGAGGATGTTTGTGACAAAAGATTGAGCACTTGGAAGCATGTTTTTAGCTAGTTGTTGTGTCCCCCTTATAGTACGGCTTTCCTATACTCAATTTCAAAAGATAAAAGTAATTAAACTTTCTTTGAGTATGTTGCCATCCACATTTGTAATTGGGGGCTCCTCCATTTCATGTAACATCCTTGATTACAAATTCACTGCTTATCATCTTAATGAATCTCGTTAGTCCTCTAATTAAGTGGTCATCAACACCAAAACCCACAATAGGGCTTGATTGCACTTATAGAATGTATGAAGAACTCATATGCCGTTGCTAAAGAATGGATGGACAAGTATGAAGCCTTATGGGTATAATCTAAACTTGGCCTAGATTCAAACAATAAGCTTAAATCAATCTCTTTAATAAACATGACTCATCCAAGTTTAGAGGAAGCCTTATATGAGATCAACCCGAAAATCACCAATCCAAGGGAAATCTTGGACAATAAAATGACCAATGAATGTCATAGGCATGGAATGATGGAGGCAATATTGTCACCTATAGACATTCACAAAGAATCAACCCTAGAGCGTGAAAAGGAAGGTTACATCAACGAGCATGAAGCTAGTTCATTAACATCCCATCAAATCCATGCTCGCATGAGAAATCTCCTAAATTAATTAGTCTCTCTAATATTGCCACACATGAGATCTTCAACCCCCTCGTGCTTTCTGTTCATAAAGACTTTGAAAGGGTGGTTGTAGATGTAAATGTTTATTATAAATATTGTAAATCTCATTGGCATGAATTTTGAAATAGGCACCCAAAGGTTGGTGTTGGAGGGGAAACCACCTCACCAACCTAAAGCGTGATTCGAAGGTTTTCCAAGGACGAGCTTCTGTCCTAAAACAAGCATTTTTGGGGAGACAACATGAGCTTTCACCTTTTGTTAGAATACCCTTGTGAAATAAGCATAGAAGCATAGTTGTGAAAATATACCTTCGGGCATTTTTGTCACTAACCATTGCAAGATTGAAGCAAAATAAATGAAGGATGACGACTCAAGGTATGTCCAACCAATCATCATACAACATTGAATCACATCCATCCAAACTTGATTCTACCTTGCAAGATTTAAGCATGGGGGATGGATTTCTCTGAAAAAATCTCTCATGCCATGTTGCTAATTCATCCTGGTTGTCTCTACCTTTAAGCCATGCTCAATTTGCTAAATAATGGTTGTGTTGTTTCATCTTCGTTTGAGTAAATCTCTATAGTGCTTTCATGTTACCTTTGTTTGCTATAGTAAGTTTTGGTTTAGAAGTACTCGACATACTTCCAAAGGTTTTTAAATTAAGCGAGGCGCTTAGGGTAAAATGCCTTCCTTAATTAAAACTAGACATGGAGTTTAGTTTGGCTATTGAACTAAAAAGTGCTTATGTAGACACCGGCTATTTTGTTGGACTAACCCCTACAGGAAACTCTCACATCAATATTGGTAAGTCACGAGATGAATTCAAATCGAAGATAAAGCAAGGCATATGATGAACTCTAATAACATTGCGCAAAGAAGACAACTCATTCATCATGGATGAAAGACCTGTAAGTATCAAAGATCATTCACTTTGTCTTTAGCTACAAGTTACCTTTGCCTTGAAGTCATACTTGTATAGAACATGATAAACAAAAACAATGCTAAAATAATTCTAACACTATCTTTTCATTAGCATAGAGGGAAATTACAAAATTCTGGACAAACAACCCATATTTTAGGCATAAAACAATGAGTGAGGTGAAAGGTCTAACAAGGTGTCAAAAGATCGAAGAGCAGAAAGATGGCATGACAAAAGGATGAGAAAGAAAGGGTGCAATCTAGGAGACAAGAAACTCATGAACAACTCGTACTTCGAGACTAGCCGAATAAGGAAAACTTCAAGCAAAATGGGAAGGACCATCATGAGTCATCTACCCTTCGTCATATGGTGGCATCACACTCCAATGACAAAGGTAACATCCTAAGGTAAATGGTCATTATTTAAAAAAGTTTTTCCCTAATTTTGGTAGCACATAAGTAAGAAACAAACATGTCTGAGTTACAAACTTGCTTAATCCAACCTGATTAACTTAACATGTTTAGTTCTTTAAGCTTGTTACTAGCACCATTTTCTTGATCTTATAGTCTTAACCAATTGAGCTAAAACATTGCACATCTTATCTCTGGAAGATGATAGTCATAATCATGTAAAGATTAATACATTATGTAGAGATAGACAATCCTTCCATAGGTTAAGCAATTCAACCCTCTTTGTAAATATACTTAAATGCTACATTCATGCTCAATCTCTGATCTTACCACCCATGTTATAATTTAACAAAGCACATAACATCAACTTCATCTTGTTCAATGTGCCTAAGGTTAGAGAAGAATAAGGAAAGTTTTTATTCTGATGATGTTTTCCCACCAACAGAGCCCATGCACTTGATCTCTACCTTATCTTTATGAGCAGGACACACTTCAAGCGAGGTATGGGAGAGTCAGTTGACTCCCCAAATCTCTATAAGTGAAGGTCCTAAACCTGTCAAACCAAAATCAAAACTTAACACCAAGACAAGTTTGATGGAAAAAGATGACATCACCGTAGAGGCGTCATCACAAGAATCCTCGCCTTTAGAACAAACCAAGGAACTTGATCAATGAACTTCACAAGGAGAAGTCTGGTTCAAAGAACTTACAAACACCAAACCCTCATCAAAAGAGCTAGTTTGGGGGAGAAGCACTCCCGTGTATCCAGGTAAGTATTCTTTCCCCTTTGTTTTAGTTTTTAGTTTCTTTCATATTTAAAAAATACTGAATGAAAAACAAAAATAAAATTATCTTTGCATTAGTCATTTATAATAATAATGTGTGATCTAGTAAAATTAAAAAAATAAAATAAAAAAGGTGTGTTTAGTTTGCTTTAATTTGTTTGTGAGAGCTAAATAAAATAAAGAGGATTCAGAATAATCTCTTAAATAAAAATGATGAATAGGTGCTCTGTTGAAATTCCTTTCAAGTACCTAGTTTTCAACCTTAAATTCTCCCGAGTTTTGGATAAAATTGTTTTGATATAAGGATTTACTCTGAACTTAAAACTCGTGGGTAGCATATGCCTGATAATCTGATATAAGTCTAGGTAATTGACGGATATGATATGAGAAGATCTGAGCTGCTATTTATCTTGTTTTAAGTGACACTAAAGTTTTAAAGATTTACTTTTTGAAAAAAAATATAAAAATACTACATGATGAGTTTCTATACGACAAAGGTTAAATTCTCACCAAAGTCATATATGTTATTTAGGCTAGGAAAACTTCTACATATACGCTGCTTGTATTGCATTGAGTTTTGCCAAGCTTTGTTGACCCTTATGAGAGGTTTGTCATGCTCTTAAAATCAAGATCATGTACACATCACCCACATATGTACTACTCCTACACTGGGGGTAGGCGCAAAAACATGCTTTCCATCTAGATCCACCCAAAAAAGTTTTACTCCTACACTAGGAGTGAACACCAAAAACATACTTGATAGGTTTTCACCAAATAAATGCTCTAAGTTTTTGTTACTATCTTTTAAAAGTTTTGTTACAAAAAAGAGGCATGGGGCTATGAAAAAATTATTCATAAAAAAAGAGAAAAAAGAGTTGAAAAAAATGGACACAAAAGTGTCTGAGATAATTAAAATAATAGGTACTTAAATGCCCGCCTAAAAAAGAGAGAGATGAATAAGATAGCTCATGCTCTCTCGCAAAAATGTTTCTAAGTTTCAAAAAGAGATGTTTTCAAGGAGCATAGTAGAATTAGGTTAGCCACCACATATATCCACCACACATCCACACACATGCATATCTTGATTTGATATATGACTCAACTCTCTTTGGATCCATCGTTTGACTTTACAATATATGCATTGCAAGTATGCCCTAGCTTTCTCCCTACCTATGAGTTCCACATAAACCTTAGTGGTAGGAAGAGAAAAAGGCATAACATCTTTGTTGCCTTGGTGAGGATCCACAAATACCACATATATTGAGAGATTTGAGAGTGTCATGCAAAGGAATCTCTAAGTTTTATTTTAAAAACTTATAAAAACTCTGGAACAATGGTGGAACAACGAACTTGAGACATACTGCTTGACTTAATCATTCTGTCTTTCAATTGCTCAAGACCCAAGTGAAGGCTAAGAAGTCCCATTGTTGAAGGTAATATGGGTAAGTTTGAAAGTCAGATTAGTTTTGTAACATCCAGTCCTGGCATATACGGCCTGTTGGGCATTCTTAACGTCACTACCAAAAGTAGACTTAGTTTTCTAATTCTGATAACGGCGCCAAAAATGCCAAACCTATCCCTCATGCCACTTAAGCCAAGTTGTCATCCCCAGCATGACATGAGAGACGCGGTATTGAAATATGCATTTGCTCATCAAGATAAATAATAAAAGGGATCTGCAAGCGCACAGATTAATACCGATGTAGCATTTTAACCGGGAAGTATTCCAGGTATCGTTATTTATATTTTTACCACTGGGAAGGGATTTCTAAGTATCATGGTTGATAATGGAATGAGAATATGGAACTGAGTACACATCATTGCATGTATAACCGAGAGTATTTATCAATCTCTTTATATAGGTATAAATGTCACATTAAGTAAAGGTAAAGTGATAATGGTGACAAAGATAATTAATCTGATCAGCTAGCCACATATAATAATGATAAGCACCTCAACAGATATTCTAGCAAGTCATTAGCATGGAATTAGGATGAACTACAAAGATATTCCCTAAGTTATTATTAACTATAAAGTCTAGCATATCATAGTTAGTGCAATTATACTTGGCAATCATGGTGAAAAAAGACTATATCCATGCATAGTGAATATTAGCAAGGAAGATGAAGAACATAGCAATCACTCCCCTGTAATAGTGTTGCTCTGCCTGCCCTATACACGAGAGGGGGACTATATAAGAATCAACGAAGCTGTCACTATCGCGAACTACCCCACAATCCGGCATATAGGGTGCAATCGCAGATAAATACGGTATAGACACTACGTCTACACAATAATTATCATTCACCCACTGTACACATGGATAAACGCTATACGATCCTAGGCATGTATATAATTCCAATCTAACTAAGCCAAGCATATAACTATGATAAACTAAGAACAATATAATTGCAAATATAATCAAGTAGAGCAAAGTCATAATCAATATATTGAAATAGAACAAAGTCATATTCATAATATTGAAGAACAATGATGAACAATTGAAGAACAATAGAGGAATTACCAAAAATCCTCTTGACAGATCCGGGAACCAATCGAAGATTGACTCCTTCTAGTTCTAATCCTATGTAGCTATGCTAACTAGAGATCTAGTTGATGTGGTGGCTCTAGGGCTTGATCAGAGGCTCTCCTCCTGAATTAGGGTTTGAAGTATGAGACGAGGGCCTCTCCTCCAGGGGCAGGGGCCTTGCTTATATAGCCCTTTCGGATGAATCTGGGCCGTTGGATCAAACCGACATTGATCGTGCGGTTTTCCTTGATCCTCTAGGTCGGTGGAGCATAATCCTCGAGGCAGAGCCTGATTGGCTCCGGGGCCAGGGCAGGCGCCCTAAGGACCAGGGCGGGCGCCCTGTGTCCGGCTCCGTTACGCCTCCCGTTCGTTCTCGTGGCTTCTGGACTCTTCTAGATGTAAGATAATTACGTGTTCGGTTAATATCCCGTCATTAATCCGACATGTGGGCCTTTCTTCCGTATTTCCTGATAACCCCCTGTAGAAATAGATAAACAACAAAACTCGTGGAATTCTGTCAGATAAAACCCTAAGTCTAGGTGTTGGTTTCATTTGGATCATTTTCTCTATTTATTTGATAGTTATAATTGATACTTAAGGACCGTTAACAAACTCCCCCAAGCTTACCTCTTGCTCGTCCCTGAGCAAGGATAGACTCAGTAGTTGCTGAAATGCCTTTGAATTTTGACGGTACACATGCTTTCAAATAGAGTCTCATCTCTGAGTTAAAGTAAACTGTCAAGACTTAAAACTTACTCATTATACCTTTCACCATGGGGCTTGCAACCGTCACCTTTGTCTTGAGCGGTTAAAAGATAGAACAGTCTAGTCAAGCGCCATGTCTCTTATTCTTGATTAGCTATAGCTCTTGGAGTTTTTTGCAGATTTTCAAATAAAACTCAGAGATTCCTTGTATGACTCTCTCAGGTCTCTCTTTTGTGGTATTTCTGGATCCTCACCAAGGCAGTAATGATGTCTGCCTTCTCTCAAAGCAAAGTATGTAGTATTTGTGGTATAAGGCAGAGTGGCATTGCCTTCTCTCTCATCCTATTCTAATAAGGCTTTTGATATCTGGAGCTCATCGGTGGGAGATAAAGTATACATACTTACAAGACATTTATTGCATAGTCAAACCATGGATCCAGAGAAACAAGCCAATAAGTCAAATCAAGATGTGCATGTGTGGCGAATAAATGGTGTATGGTGGTAGTGATGATAACAATGATGAAAGTCTAATTCTACTTTTGCTCTTTTTGAGGGGATACGTACCTTTCTTGCTTTTAAAGCTCTTGAGGAGAATGAGGTGCTCTATATTTTCTTTTTTTCCTCTCAGGTGGGTATCTTGTACCCCTAATTCTACTGTCGGACACTTGGTCATTTTTACCTCTCTTCTCACACTTTTTCTTTTTTTTTTTCATCGAGGTTCCGAGCACTTGCTCCTTTTTATTTCCTCGTATCTTTTTCTTTTCGAGGTTCCGGGCACTTGCCCCTTTTTATTTCCTCGTATAGAGCACTCATCTCCTTAGAACAATATAGCAAGTGGTAGTAACCAAAATAGCTTGAGCATTTATTTCACAGGGGATAACAAGAATGGGAAAATATTTTTGGCTATTCTCTCCCGGATTAGGAGTAGAATAATTTTATGTGGATCTGGAGATGAGAATGAGTGGATATATGTGGATGCGTACTTCCGGAGTAGAAGCAGCATGTATGAGTGATCGTGCAAGTGAATCTTGATTTTAACCGCATGACAAGCTCCTAAGGGTCTACACAGCTTGACTACACTCAATGCTCATAAAGCAGTAAAAAGTAAAGGTATGGCTTAAAGTCTAGCAAGCATGTATGTATGGCTGTGGTAGGAACTTAAACTCTCATCATACAGGAACTCATCATGTAGCATTTTAAGATTTTCAAAGATAAAATTCTCCAGAATTCTAGCATCTCTAGGAATAGATAAACAACAGCTCAACCTTCCCATATCATATCCGTTAACAACTTAGACTTTAGATCAAGTTCTCTTCCCACAAGTTCAGGTTTAGAGCAAGCTTTAAATGATAACAGTTATGTCTAAACTTAGAGAGAGGACTTCAAACTTGAAAGTTAGGCAAAGCAACTATTCATCATATCCATGCTAGAGTTTTATTATTATCTAGATTCAGTTTAGCATAGCCACTTTATTTATTTATTAAAACACACTAAGCAAAAGATATAGGTATATATATATATAAGCACAAAATCTTTATTTGGTTTTTTCATAGTTATGTATATTTTTATTTTTATAGGGTAGAAGTATATATAAATATAAAGATAAAGATAGAAATACTTAGCAAGATAATGGAGGTGCTCTCCCCCAAGCTGGATCTTGACATAATCTCTTCTGATGTAGCTAGCAGATGGCGGAGGTGTATTTGAAAGTCGGCAGCACCCTGACAGCGATTAGAATGTCCTCCGTCTGCTAGTCTCCTTGAATTCTGTGAAGCTCAAATAGACAACAAAGCTTTGTGGAACTGATTAAGTGTTAGCATAAATATCCAGCCTTTATCATGTTGAGCCTCCTTGATTTTTTTATGTTGTTTTTTTTTCTTTTATAAAGCAGAAGAAAATATTTATGTATTTATTATATATATATATATTTTATGCCACCACAGTGAATGTACTTATGGGTTTTATGCCACTCGCATACTCACATGGGGCTTTAGGGTTTTTAACATTTTTATTTTCTTTTTAAGATAGTATGAATATGATTAACTAAGCAAACTATTTAAGATAAAGTAAATAATTGAAAGGGAAAGGATAACTATCAAGTTACCTCTTGGCAAGGCGTTCGGTGTTTTTAGGTCCTCCGAACGGGACTCTTATTCGTTCAGTCGTCCTGGGACTTGGTGGATGGCGTAGTCGGTGGTTCCGGCGGCGCCTCTTCTTCATGTGCAACTATCTTTTCTTTCTATACTTGTCTCGGTGCTTCGGTCTCCTTAGGACAGTGTTGGTTGAGTGGTATGTCTTCAGATCTTACCACTTCTCCTTCATAATCTGCCCATCCGTCCTTGATGACCTGTTGCTTCTGATTGTGGTTACGCCGCCTTCTTCTTGTCCTGACCTGCTTGGATTCTTCAAATACATAGTTAGGGTCAGTAAAGTAAAGACGTACCTTCTCAGAGGGGAAGTGCATGTGGACTTCTTCAGTTCCAATGTAAATGATTGCTTTGACAGTACTAAGGAATGGTCTTCCAAGGATGATGGGTGGATCGTATTCATCTTCTCCCATGTCAATAACCTGAAAGTCTGTATGGACAAAGTGATCGTCTATCTTGACAGGGACGTCAGTTACTACCTTCGACCTGTCGGAATGTCTGATCTGCCATCTGGAGCTGAATATATGTTGGGTTTAAGGGCATGGTTCCGAACAGAAGTTCATAGGTGACCTTGGCCATTATGTTGACGCCCGACCCAGTGTCGCAAAGTGTCTTGTAGAAGTGGGACCCATTAATGGAGCAATAAATGCTTGGCATACCTGGGTCGTCCTTCTTAGGCAAGAACGGTGACTTGAGTTGGCGATCTTGACCTTTGTGCACGGCAGTGACCATCTTAGCTGTCTCGGTCCATACTTGCTTCTTGCTCTTGTTCCTCCTGTTGGTCCTCTTCCTTGGTTCATATTGGGGTTGCTCTGGGATTTGTGCGGTCTTGTTCTTGAAGGAAAACGTTTTCTTCCTCCCCTTGATGTAGAAACTGATCTTGGCAGCACTAGCATAGATGACAGCTCTCGCGATGTTCAGGAATGGTCTCCCTAGGATGACGGGAGCCCTCTCATCAGAACCGGTCTCTATCACTACGAAGTCTGTTGGAGCGTACGAGGAACCCACTCGGACACAGATGTTCTTCAATATTCCTCTCGAGAAACTCAGTGTCCTATCTGCAAGCTGCAAACACATGGTTGTTTCTAATAATGGTTGTGAAAAGAGTTTTTCATAGAGTACCCTGGGCATGATGTTGACGCTGGAGCCAAAGTCACAGAGTGCTTCTGGGAAGTCTCGCATGCCGATGGAGATCGGGATGACGGGGCGTCCTGGATCGCCTCTCTTGACCGGCAGACGGTCAGTACTTACTTCCACGATAGGGTTACTCCAGTAATCTCCTGCATCAAACATGTCTACAAGATTTGCAGATTCTAGTCCTTCTGGTTGTGATGGTATACCGGGGTTAGTAGCAGGAACAGCAGCAGCTATTTGATTCAACTGAGATTCAATCATTTTATTAAAGCTAATCTAGTTCTTGATGGCAGTAGAGAAATTATCCATTCTATTATTTATATTTTCTAGTATTTTATCATTAGATGCCAATTTCTTAGACAGGTTATCCATTACCTTTCCTTGGTTGGATACTAACTCTCTCAAAGGTGGATAATTATTATTATTATTGAAAGAATTGTTACCTTGGTAATTACCTGAGTAGTTAGGCCTCTGTTGATTCCAACCTTGATTCTGCTGAGGATGGTTGTAGTAGTTGTTGTTATTGTTGATGTAGTTCACGTCCTCCAGCAACTCAGGACAGTGATTGCCCGAGTGTCCAGTACCTCCACACTCCTCACAAGTCATGTGGGAGTCGTAGACGTGCATGACTTCTTTCTTTTCTCCAGCTCGATCATCGAGCTTCTTCATGAGTAGGTCTAGCTTGGCAGACAACATGTCTACCTCCTTGAGCTGGTGCATACCTCCACCTCTCTTGCGTGTCTAAGTTCTTTCTTCATTCCAACCTTGGTTGGATGCCATCTTCTCCACAAGAGCTGTGGCTTGAGGTATGGTGAGTGATAGGAATGCTCCTCCAGCTGCAGCATCCATGGTTTCACGGGCACTGTTAATGAGCCCATGATAAAATGTCTGCATCAGTAGCCAGCTTTCCATTCCATGATGGGGACATTCTAGGATGTAGTCTTGGAAACGCTCCCATGCTTCTGGAACGGATTCATCATGTTGTTGCTGAAAACTTGTAATCTTCCCACGGAGAGCATTGGTCTTGCCCATGGGAAAGAATTTGGCCAGAAAGTTCGTGGAGCAGAGTGCCCACGTAGTGTTCTTCTCCTTTGTAGCGTAGAACCACTGCTTCGCTCTCCCCAACAGTGAGAATGGGAAAAGGCGAAGTAGTATGGCATCTCTGGGGACATCAGCCATGGTGAAAGTGCTGCAGATCTTCAGGAAGTGTTGAAGATGAGCACTAGCATCTTCGTGTGGCTTCCCACAGAACTGGTTAGCTTGCACCATGTTGATGAGCCCAGGCTTGAGCTCGAAGTTGCGGTCGATCTCCCCAGCAGGTCCAGTGCGGATGTTGTCTGTAGTGGGAGCTGAGAACTCGCGGATCGACTTGTTCGCCATGGCTTCGAATTCAGTCGACAAATTCCGGATGAAACTTCGGCGGTCTTCGAATTTGGATGAAGCTTTGTGCTGAAGTGTTGACGATGTCTTCTTGAGCTTGGCTCTTGTTCTTCTGAATAAGGCTTCGGGATCGTCAACAAAGTTGTCTGGAAGATGTCTTCTATTCATGCATCACCCTGCAATAAATAATCAAAATGGAAAATACAGGGGTAAAACTGTATAAGAGAATTGATAAGCTCGATCAGATTAGTGATGCAAATGATGACTCAAAGTTCCGTATTCATTCCTACTTAGTAATCAACCTTCCCCGGCAACGGCGCAAAAATGCTTGTTGGGCATTCTTAACGTCACTACCAAAAGTAGACTTAGTTTTCTAATTCTGATAACGGCGCCAAAAATGCCAAACCTATCCCTCATGCCACTTAAGCCAAGTTGTCATCCCCAGCATGACATGAGAGACGCGGTATTGAAATATGCATTTGCTCATCAAGATAAATAATAAAAGGGATCTGCAAGCGCACAGATTAATACCGATGTAGCATTTTAACCGGGAAGTATTCCAGGTATCGTTATTTATATTTTTACCACTGGGAAGGGATTTCTAAGTATCATGGTTGATAATGGAATGAGAATATGGAACTGAGTACACATCATTGCATGTATAACCGAGAGTATTTATCAATCTCTTTATATAGGTATAAATGTCACATTAAGTAAAGGCAAAGTGATAATGGTGACAAAGATAATTAATCTGATCAGCTAGCCACATATAATAATGATAAGCACCTCAACAGATATTCTAGCAAGTCATTAGCATGGAATTAGGATGAACTACAAAGATATTCCCTAAGTTATTATTAACTATAAAGTCTAGCATATCATAGTTAGTGCAATTATACTTGGCAATCATGGTGAGAAAAGACTATATCCATGCATAGTGAATATTAGCAAGGAAGATGAAGAACATAGCAATCACTCCCCTGTAATAGTGTTGCTCTGCCTGCCCTATACACGAGAGGGGGACTATATAAGAATCAACGAAGCTGTCACTATCGCGAACTACCCCACAATCCGGCATATAGGGTGCAATCGCAGATAAATACGGTATAGACACTACGTCTACACAATAATTATCATTCACCCACTGTACACATGGATAAACGCTATACGATCCTAGGCATGTATATAATTCCAATCTAACTAAGCCAAGCATATAACTATGATAAACTAAGAACAATATAATTGCAAATATAATCAAGTAGAGCAAAGTCATAATCAATATATTGAAATAGAACAAAGTCATATTCATAATATTGAAGAACAATGATGAACAATTGAAGAACAATAGAGGAATTACCAAGAATCCTCTTGACAGATCCGGGAACCAATCGAAGATTGACTCCTTCTAGTTCTAATCCTATGTAGCTATGCTAACTAGAGATCTAGTTGATGTGGTGGCTCTAGGGCTTGATCAGAGGCTCTCCTCCTGAATTAGGGTTTGAAGTATGAGACGAGGGCCTCTCCTCCAGGGGCAGGGGCCTTGCTTATATAGCCCTTTCGGATGAATCTGGGCCGTTGGATCAAACCGACATTGATCGTGCGGTTTTCCTTGATCCTCTAGGTCGGTGGAGCATAATCCTCGAGGCGGAGCCTGATTGGCTCCGGGGCCAGGGCAGGCGCCCTAAGGACCAGGGCGGGCGCCCTGTGTCCGGCTCCGTTACGCCTCCCGTTCGTTCTCATGGCTTCTGGACTCTTCTAGATGTAAGATAATTACGTGTTCGGTTAATATCCCGTCATTAATCCGACATGTGGGCCTTTCTTCCGTATTTCCTGATAACCCCCTGCAGAAATAGATAAACAGCAAAACTCGTGGAATTCTGTCAGATAAAACCCTAAGTCTAGGTGTTGGTTTCATTTGGATCCTTTTCTCTATTTATTTGATAGTTATAATTGATACTTAAGGACCGTCAACACGGCCCAGGCCCACTCTGCCGAGGAGTGATCCCACCTGCGTAGCAACCCGCTTGAGCTCTCGTCCTCGCTTCACTCAAAACGGTTAACCAGAGGTTACTACGTGTCCCTGGCCCTGATATTTAAGCTGGCTGGGCGAACTCAGGATTCACGGTATGACACTAAGTTTCTGGGTGCAAAGTAACTCGTGATGCTACAGTAACCGGTGAACAATGCCCATACTACAGCAAACCGAATTCGGCCTAGCCCAATTCATCGCTACAGTATGAGCTGCTACAACGTCCGAGCTACAGTACCACGCCGCTACAATACCCCGGAGTCCGGATGTACAGTAACCCCCCGTAGCTGCGGTGAACACCCCCACTGCCCCCCCCGCTATAGTACATCGTCCCATCCGTTGATTGGGCCCACTTGGCCCATTTTGGGGCTGTTAAAAGTTTATTCTAATCTGAAGAAGAATTCTTGATTAAACGCATGTGTACTTTTGAGACGTGAAAATATTGTAGCAACTCCTGATCTATTGTTGAGTTTAGCTTTGCTCAGGGACTGACAAAGGTTAAGCTTGGGGGAGCTTGTTGATGATCACTAACATTAATTATAAACCGTCAACATAACCTACATATATACTTAATTCCATCACCAAACATAGGTATAGGAATTTAAACTAACAAATTCCACAAGTTTTGATGAATATGTGTTTTTAGTATTATCCAGAAAACCGCCAAGGGAGACTTGTTCGTCAAAGGAAATCGCGTAATTCCACAACATAACCAACGTGGGAAAGACTCTAGAAGACTCTAGGTGGCTTTCCACCAAAACAGAGCCCGAGACACTCATGCAAGCCGCCCGGCCCCTAGGGTCCACCAGTCAGCCCATCGTTGCTAAGTCAATTTCCTACTGCCTCCTAGGTTGCATCTATGCCATCCTTTAAGTCAGTTTGATTCAAGGGCTCACGATGGACGCTCTGACCTATATAAACAGCCCTGTGCCCCTCCCTGGGTAGATCCCTGAAACCCTAATTCATATCTTTAGGATCAGAGCTAGCTATCAAGAGAAGATTAGTCCTCCATAGGATCTAGTTTTATAAATAGAAATAGTGAGATGGAGAGTGAGGGAAGAGTTTGGAGGAGGTGCCGACCTGTCAGTGCTCTCTCTACGGCTTGTACCTTGGTGGATCCAAGTTCTATCTGAGCTTGCCTCTGAGATTTCTCTAGTAATCAACTTCTAATTCAAGTAAGCATCTTGTTTATATTGTTCATCAGGTTTGTGACTTTTTGAGTGCTTTATTCTCTACATAAGGGAAGTAAAGTATTAATCATAAGTATAAGCATGGTGCTTAGACTTAGGTTAATCGTGGATGCATTCTGCATTCCGGATCGGTGGTAGCTCGCGAGGGTGTCTCTTATAGCATCATTGAATCCTCTGTAGTCCACCTCCCATTTGTAGGGCAAGTAGTACACGGTTACTACGAAAAGCATCCTCTGTTGGTGTCTTTCCTTAAGTAATGTCCCTAGTTGAATAGTAGAAGACATAGCTTACCCAAGTCAGAACTAGAGAACCTTAGTTTTCCTCTCTACGCTCCTATTTATCCTAACCTTGTTGCTACCCCTAGTTAAGTTAGACCGTAGTTAGTCTCACACGTTTTTCTATGGATACCATAGTTTTTAAGGCGTCGCCAAGGCGTCCGAGCGGGTTTTCAAATGGGGTGTCGCAGTCGCCGCGTCTGTCTCGCGTATGGCGTCGTATGGCGGCGGAAGGCGTCGCCTAGTCGCCCTTTTCTCTGAGGCGGACGCCGCAAGACAGAAACGGCGCGGAAAAGAGCGGCGCCGCGCGCTTGCGCGGGAAAAGAGCAGAGCGATGCGCGTGGGGGGGAAAGAAGCTGCTGCGCGCCTACAGCTCCCGCCAAAGCTCCACAATCCCCATTGCGTTAGTTCAGTTGAGAGAGGGAGAGGGAGAGGGATAGGAAGGAGAGAGAGGAAGAGAGGAGAAGGCTGTGGCACACCTGAATCCGACTGCGGCGCTGGTGCCGGCGCAGCGACTGCCCCGCGCGAGCCGGGCCTGTCCACGCGAGTCCGCCCGCCCGCGCAACTCCTCTCGACTTGGCTCGACTGCGACTCCGCCCCGTCCGTGACGCCACCCCGTCTACGACTCTGCTCCGCGATTCCCGCTCCGTCCACCGTGACCGACTCTGCTCCGCGCGACTAGCAGGTATGTCCTCCCGTCCTCCTTCCTTTGCTGCTCTGCGGCTTTGCTCTTCCTCTTCTTCCTCTGCTCTTCACCCCCTCTGGCTTTTCCCATGCTCTGCTCTACTTTACTTTCTCTAGTCTGCAGTTTGCACCTTTCTCCTATTTATTCTACGCTAGAGTTCGATAGTTGGAAGGGATAGCTCACATGTGTGCTCCTTTCTGTCTAATGACAGTTTGATGTGGTTGCTAATTGCTGTGAATAATTAATATATGCTTGACTGCTTGACTGCTTGACTGTCTAAGAGAGGTTAATTTATTGATCTATGTCATTGTTATATGTGCCTCTGAGGCTCTGATTGTGAACACTAGTATAAAAATGTCTAATTGCCTATTAGTATATTACATGTACATGTACTGGTTGTCTGCTAGTATTTTTTTATTCTTGCCATTGCCATTGCCATCTTGCTAATTTTCTACTGCCTAGTGCCTACTGACCTGTGTACTTTGAACTGCTAGATTAGTGTCACCGATTAGATTAGATTATTGCAGGCTCAGTCTCCTCAGTTTTTAATTACTCTCTTGGTTCTTTCTATGCAGCACAAGCCAACAGGAAAGAATGGCAAGTCCACCTTCTGTCAACAACGAGAATTATGATCCTAAGACCGACAAAGCAAGAAAGGCCAACTCAAATGATCCAGGCTAGAAGTATGGATATTGGGCAAACCTTCAGAAGATAGATAAGGTGACATGTACTCTTTGTGACACTAAGGTTTCTGGAGGGATAAAAAGGTTGAAGCAGCATCTGGTAGGTGGATCTGGAGATGCAAAAATGTGTCCTAAGACCACCACTGCTATTTGGAAGGAGATGAGAGATTACTTTGAATCCAATAAGAGGGCGAGGCCATTGTTCCTAGATGAACCTGCAGATGTGGTGGAGGTGGAAGCAATAGCAGCCCCAGCAGCTGTAGCTGAATCTGTTCAGGCTGAAGACACTGCACCTGCAGAATCCCAAGCTTCCAAGGTGCAGCCAAGTTCAGGGACTATAGCTAAACAAAGGCGTGCAAATTATTTATTCAAGGCTACTGCAGCAGTCAATGTGAAGGCAAAGTCGAAGGCTAACAAGTCAATTGTTGAGATGCTTCGGAAAACACCTGAAGAAGTTGTTGATGAAAGGTGTAAAGGATGTTCTCAGCCAACAATTCCAGCCAAGATAAGGACCAAAGAGGAGAAGCACTATGTGGATGAGCAGTGGGCCTTATGGTTCTATGAGTGTGGCGTGCCATTTAATGCAGCAGTAGCAAGATGGTTTGAGATTGCAGTTGAGGCAACTACACAATTTGGTTCAGGTTACAAGCCTCCTACTCCCTATATGTTAGGTGAACCATTGCTTAAGGATTAGGTGAACCATTGCTTAAGGATGCTGTGAAATTGACCAGTTCTATGAGAGAGGAACATGAGCGGTCCTGGAAGATGTATGGCTGTACACTTATGTCAGACGGCTGGACTGATAAGAGAGGCCGCCATTTGATCAACTTCCTTGTGAATAGCCCTGCGGGGACTATAGATGTCCAACGGGCCGTGTCGTGCTGGCCCGGCCCGACGACATGTCGTGCCGTGCCGGCCCGTGTCGTGCCGCCACGGGCCGCCGTGCCTGACGGGCCGTGCCTGTGGCGTGCTCGTGCCTGGCCTCCGGCCCAAGGCACGGCCCGTGGGCCGTCAGGCCGGCCCGAGAGCACGTCGTGCCCTGCGTGCCGCAGGCGGCCCGAGAGCAGCGCGCGAAGAAGGGAAGAGCGGCGCGACGGATGGGGAGGGGAAGGGAAGAGCAGCGCCGTCTGGGAGAGTGGGAGTGGGAGGAAGTTAGGGTTTGGAGTGATGAAGATATTATATATATGTATGGATTGCAGTGGGTTGTGCAAAATATTCACATGGTTATTAATTTAACGGGCCGCCTCTTGGACCGGGCCGTGCCCGTGCCGTGCCACGTGCCTGGGTGGCGGCCTAGGCACGGCCTGGTCCCTCGGGCCGGGCCGGCCCGGGCCCGGTGGCCATCGGGCCGTGCCGTGCTCGGGCCGGGCCAAAACGCTGGGCCGTGGGCCGGGCCACCGGGCCTCGGGCTGCATGGCCAAGTATAGCGGGGACTTATTTCTTGGAGTCTGTTGATGCATCAAGTGAGGTACATGATGCATTTATGCTTGCTTTGGAGGCAAAGATTGAAGAGATTGGGAAAGACAAGGTGGTTCAAGTTATCACTGATAATGGGGCTAATTACAAGGCAGCTGGTAGAATTCTAATGGAAAGGATTCCTACACTGTATTGGAGCCCATGTGCTGCACACTGCTTGGATCTTATGCTGGAAGAGATAGGGAACTTGAAGGAATTTAAGAAGCCCATTGCAAGAGCCAAACGTGTCACAACTTTCATCTATAGGCATGGGAGAATTCTTAGTTTGATGAGAGAAAAGACAGGGACTGATCTTGTGAGACCTGCAGCCACTCGATTTGCCACCTCTTTCCTCACTTTAAAAAGTTTGTACAAGCATAGAGATGCTTTGAAGGCTTTATTTGTTAGTGAAGAATGGATGAGGAACAAATTGACAAAAACTGCAGCCGGTCAAGAAGTGCACAACACTGTGCTCTCTGTGGAATTTTGGAATTCAGTTGAAGATTGCCTTAGAGCTTCAGCCCCTCTTCTTATTGTTCTTAGGGTGGTTGATGGTGATGAGAGGCATGCAATGCCAGAGGTTGCAGCACTAATGAATCATGCAAAAGAGAAGATCAAGCTCAGTTTTGCTACTGAAAACAAGAAAACCTTGCTCAAGAATATCATTAAGATCATTGAGAAACGTTAGGTGACACAAATGGACCATCCTTTGTATGGGGCTGCACTGTATTTGAATCCAGGAAGATTGCATTCTCTCATACAAGCTAATGATGATGCAACTGTTGGGCAGTTAAGAGGTTGTTTTCTTGATGTGCTTGGAAGAATGGTGGAGGATGAAGAAATTAGAAGCAAGATTGATGCTCAATCCTTGGACTATGAAGGCCTTAGAGGAGATGCATTCTCAAACAAATTGGCCAAGCAAAACCTACAGAATTTGAACCCTCGTACGTGTTGTTTTTCTTGTAATTGCAGCAGGTTTTAGTATGTGCAATTTAATTCTAGCAAGTATATTTCATCTCAAAATGCTAATATATGTTTGTATTTGGCAATATAGTTGATTGGTGGCGTTCATATGGTGGTCGTGCTATTGAGCTTCAAAGGTTTGCTAGACGCATTGTTAGTCTTTGTGCTTCATCCTCTGGTTGTGAGAGAAACTGGAGTACATTTGAGTTTGTGAGTATTGCCAACTTCACTAGTCACTGTTTTCTTCTAATTAATTTGTGCTCAGCTAGCCAATTACTGACAACTTTATTTGTTCTTTTCCCATTCTTCTTTTGTAGATGCATACAAAGAAAAGAAATATGTTGCTGCATAAGAGATTGAATGACATCGTGTTTGTTTCCTACAACCGGAAGATGAAGACCAAGTTTCAGTTAAGGCGTGAGAAAAAAGGGAAAAATTTTGATCCTTTGGTCATTGAGGAGTTTGACTGGGACAATGAGTGGGTTGATTCCTCCTATGTTCATCCTCAAGGTGCCCGTGGGTGTGACAATGGTGACAATGGTAATGACCTTACATGGGAACATGTGGATGAAGCTATTGGTGCATCAAGCTCACTGCGAGGCCGCAATCCTCCAAGGAATGCCAGCAGCAAGCATGCAAGATATGGAGATCCACATGACTTGGGTTTGTCCAGTGAAGAAGAGCAAGATGAAGATCCACATGACGATGCTGATGTGAGTGATTGTGAGCAGGATCCCAATGGCTCCAACGGTGGCAGCGAAAACATGGAGGCTCCAAACATCCTTGATGAGTTTGATGATGGATATTGACTATTGAGAGCTGGCTGCTAGCAGATTTCAAATCTGCACTAAAACTACTTTTGTGTTATACTTGTGCACTACTTAGCATGCCATGAGACTCTTAACTTTTGGTGGTTGGGCTATGTTATGTAATTGTGGCTGTGGACTACTAATTATGCCACTAAGACTATCTTACTTAGTTATATTTGTGAACTGCTTGTAATGTGGCTAACTATGCCATTAAGACTCTTATCTATATTTCTAGAATGTTTGTAATGTGGCTAACTATGCCACTAAGACTCTTATCTAACTTTATGGGCTGATATAATGATGATATATTGGTATTTGCTTGTGTCTTCTGTTGCTAAATTTCTTTGCTGTTGCTAAATTCCTTATTATATATGCAGCTTGCTGTTTGGGAGAACAAAAGAGAGCTTAGATCATCAAAAGGTATTTCGCTATCCATATTTAATCTGATTATATTACAAAGTATTTCTGTTACATAATTATATTAACGAGTCACACATGTTGAAACTTGTTAGAGGTTGTATGGCACATGGAAGAAGCAACTAGAAAGGAGGATCACTACTACATGGGCTTCAGAATTGGCAGCAGAAAGGTATGTATAAGTATATGTTTGTGCTGTCCTATGGAAGGTTAGAGTATGTGTATGGCGTCGCCTCGCCGTGCGCCTAACTCGCCTAGGTGTCTGGAAGGGGGTGGAGCGCCGCAACTCGCCTTACCGCCTTAAAAACTATGATGGATAAGATACTTGGAATATCCTCGGGTGAAAGCTACAGTGATATCCGTGCGCTTGCGGATTTATCTTTGTGCGTTAAATATACCAACAGCCATAAAGCCCTATCCATTAGTTCATTTTGATGTCTGCAATGTGCTTGTAACACCTCGGGTGTTATAGTGGCTAATTAACCTGCCATGTCATCATATTACACCGCAAAGCATCCATGTTTAGGTCAACCCTGTTATGCATTAACTAAAATGATTTTACCTTTTTAGGTTGGATGTGCTTTTTCAGTGGTGTGACTCGAACCGAAAACCCTAATTTTGAATGTGCAAATGCTTAGTTTATGCCCTGCGTAATTTGAGGTGTGTGACTGTGTTATACACTAGTGCCAAGTGTAGGATATGAACTCAAGTACAACACGTAAAATGAAGCTCCAAGTTTGAGTTTGAATTGGAATCCAAAACTTGTCGCGAGTTTTCCGATTCGAATTTGAATTCAAATTTGGGACGTTATTAAAAGATTTTCAAAAGTTAAATTGGTCAACCAAGAGTGGCATTTGGTCAACTATGTGATACTTGACTCAATGAAGACCTTGGATAATGGTTTGATCATTAAGTAATCACCAATTAAAGTAGCAACAGTTTTCAATTTGAAATTCTTTCGAAAACCCTAAAATCCAAAACCCTGATTTTACCCCTTTTGAAATAATTCAACATCTAAGCAAAATTTGGAAAAAAGTTTAAAACCAAGTTTGTAGATCTTTTCAAGGGCTACAACTTTGGTGTTTTGAGTTTTCAAAGTTTCAGTGTAAAATGTGGAGCAATTTTGAAAAGAAGCAAATTTCAAATTGACCCCTTTTCATCCATAAACTCAAATTTCAAAATGGAGGCTGAATTTGAAAATGGTTTGAATAGAAAAGTTGTAGGTCTTGGCTAGATGTACAACTTTGGTGTTTGGAGTTTTTGAAGTTTCAATACAAAATCCAAAGTAATTTCTAAATTACCAAAATTTCGAAAAGTGTCCCCTTTTGATTTTAAATTCAAATTTCAAAATCCAGTTCGAATTTGAAAAAGTGTTCAATACAAAACTTGTAGGGCTTGAAATTTTGAATATTTCATATCTTGGGAATTTTTCAAGTCACTACATGATTTTGGGAGTAATTTCAAATTTGCAGTAAGGGCTTTGTAGTTTGGGGGGAGTGCTACAGTGTTGGGCGAATGAGGGCTCGGCAGCGAGTGGCATGGGCGCCGGTGAGCTGCCGACGTCGAGCTGGCCAGTTCCACGACCTTCTAGCGAGCCACCGCAATCATCTGGACTGTCTCGCGCTCTCCTATCTCCTCTCTACCTTCTCAGCCCCTATAAAACTACCACCGCTGCCACTGTCGGCGTTTTGCTTCTCCATTTCCGCCGCCACCGCCATCGCCTTGCCGGCCAAATTTGTCCTCTCAGCTCCACCTTGACCCTCTCCATCTCGCCATTAGCTCTGCCATCATCTCGCGAGTCATTTGCGCCTCCCAGCGCAGTCTCTACCGCTCGGGATCGCGGGTGAGCCGTCGTCTTCAACCTCAGGTCACCGCCATTCGGGGTGAGCTCCGCCACCGTGGGCAGCTCGGTATAGCCTGAGTTAATGTTTTTGATCTCGTGTTCCCGCATCGTGGTTGCTTTTTCTTGCTCATGCGCTTGCCATCTTGTCCAGCGCACGGGGAGACACGCCGGGACGTCGAAGTTCTCACCAGAGCGGCGCTCGTAGCTTAGGTCGTCGTGCCGCCTCTCGTGGTCAGCCATCTCCACCGCTTCTCCATGCCTACCAGCTGCACATCTAAGCTCGTGGTGAGCCACTGGTGCTTCCCATGCTCTCAATTTGGTTGATTTTGGTCTGCAACGTCGGGGCGCCGGGCACCGCTGCCGCCATGCCGCCGTGGTCGGGTACGGCCTCGTCCATGGCATCTGCGAGGAGGTAGTGTATTCATAGGAGTGCGGTAGATGGTGTAGATCGTGATGCTCGTGATAGCTTAGTTAGAGCTCCATCGTCGGGGTCACGGCCATCGGTCGACCGTCGTAACGCCATGGCCAAACGTGGGAGAGAGCAGAAGGGGAGAGGTGAACGGAGGGAGAGGAAGGCGAGCGCGAGCGGGCCGCGCGTGTCTGCTGGGCCGTGCGAGCGCGCGGGCGAGTGCAGGCGCGAGCGCGCGGATGGGCTGCGCAGTTGGGCCGAGCCGGAGGAAGGAAGGAGGAGTCGGCCCGAGATGAGAATTTTGTTTTTCTTTTTCAAAAATGTGAATAGTGTTAGTATTTATTTATTTTACTAAAATTTTTGTAGAGCTCCAAAAATAATGAAAATTTTTGTGTAAGCTTTTCAATGTGTAAACTAATTAGAAAAAATATTAAATGCTAAATTTGATTACTTTTTGCAAGTTATTTAATTAGCTCAATTAAATATTAAATACAACTTCCAGGAATTTTAGTAATTAAAATATTAATCCAAAAATCATGAAATTTGTTGTAACACTGTTTTAGGCCATGATTAATTTATAGAAAAGTTTAAGCTCAATTAGATGAAGTTTGGTTTATTATTAATTATGCCCTAATTAATTAAGTGTTTAAATAAATGTTAATTGATAACTTTAAGTGTTGTGTGTCCTTTTGATTGAGTGATGACCTTGGGTCACTAATTCTTGGTGATCTTTGGTGCCTTAATTACATGATTGAGCTCGTTAGTAGTATGTTCTTTAAAAGGTGGTAGTGTTGCTGAAGTATCGCTATTAGTCAGTAGGTTTTACTGTTTTGCGACTGTACCGCGAAGGAATGTTGTACTCAAGTTGTTAACCATGGCATATCATCATCAAGCATCATGTTTATCACCACATAATGTTGAGACATGTTATATGCTCATGTAGTTTCCTCTTTCGAAGAAGTCGACGTTGGCGAGCAAGTCCCCGAAGAAGAGCTATCTTTGGTGGGTTCCGGACCAAAAGTCGGAGTTTTTGAGCCCGAGTTAGCCGTCTCGTCAGAGCAAGGCAAGCCCTGGTGCATTTAAACCCTACCTTGAGTTTTACAAATATTTATAATTTATATTATGGTTTACTGCATTAAGTAATTATGAGTTGAGTGATAACCCATTTGTTGCTTTGTCATCCTTGATTATTGCGATATCACCCTTGATACATGTTTTATTGAAAATGCGTAATATGCTTCGTCATGCTTATGATTTAAGCTTTTAAATGAAATGTTTACATGGCCATGACGGCATACTTGATGAATGTTGAAATATGAGAATGAACTTGAAAGATCGGGCGGGTGGTTTGGCCACTGCTAACTTGCATTGAGAAAGGAGTCTCAATGTAATGTTTCCGCCTTATCAGTTAAGGATCGTACGTTGTTGGCCCTCGCGTCATGGAGTTTTTATTAGTACTAGCCATGTACCTATGTCGGGTAAGCCTTACTTCGGCTATTCTATTACGAGAACGTCTAACCTCGCACTGGGAGTGGAGAGATGGCGAGAGTAGCGTGTACCCTCGGGGCTAGAATTGTGCCGGGTTCGAGGAGTATTGTGCTCTCGGGTGGCGATGGACACGTTCTGGTTTTGGGTTACTCGGGTAAGAGTTGATATATGCAAGATTCGGTTCTACATATGTCGCGTGGTTAGGAAGCCTCAGTTGGGTAAATGAAGCGGTTCGAATCGTCGTTACTCCACGAGAAAGGAGTCTTGGCATTGCACCAACATCATAGTTAAGAACTAGAATTGAAAGAGAATGAGAAAGATCTTGATGAGAATTACTTTGATCTAGATTAGGATCACTTAGAATTGGTTAATGAACCATCAATGGTAAAAATAAAATATTGAAGGTAAGGACTTACTTTAGTAAGCTTTTCTGCAAAAGAAATTTTGATTCTTGAATACCCGTACCTTGATTCCCTAAAGCTAGCATGCCTTTGGAGTCTTTTCCTTAGTCGGGTAAGTCTTGTTGAGTACTCCCATACTCAGGGTTTGTTAAACCCCTTGTTGCAGGTGCGGTTCATGAACAAGTCTACTTTGAGCCTTGTTGCATGACCGTTGTGGCTGAAGAAAGTGACGACGAATAGGCTGTGTGGCCTTTGGGCAAGGCATTTCGTTTGTGTGTTTGTAATAAAGTTACTACTGATACTTTCCTACTACTGGTTTTTAATAATGCTACTTAAGGTTTGAAATTTGAAAACTATGGTTTGTATATTTAAGTTATTGTAAGACTTCCGCTACTTTACTATGATGGTATTTTGAATAAACTGTTGTAATATTGCAATACTCCTGTGATTGGATCCTGTTCAGAGGATAACAAGCCTTTTAAATTATGAGGAACATAAGTATGACTGTAAGAGGTCATTATGATGATGACAGGTACATGTGGGCCATCATAATTAGGAGGTTCTGTGACAGTGCTGCATTTAGAGGTCAGCAAGGCAGCCTTAACCTGAATTCAACATTTCATTCCTCCACCCAAGTGTACAACCACTTGAGGAAATGGAGACAGAGGTGAGGTAGAATCAGCAAACTTAAGGACCTTAGTGGAGCCTTATAGGATGGGAAGTAAGGGCAATCATGCTAGATCCCGAAGCATTACACTGGCGATATCAAGGTACTTGGTACTTAGTAAACTTTGTCTCTTTTCCTTTGTCTTCATCACTGCCTGAACTAATTGCGTACCATCCAAAAGATGCTGAGCTTCTAAACACCCCTATGAGGTTCTATGATAAGATGCAAGCTATCTTTGGTAGTGGCATGGCCACTGGTAAGTTTGCTGTTGGGTCAAATGAGACATTAGGTGTGAACTCCTACCAAGCTGACAGTGGTCTAGGAAAGGTGAAAGGCCCACTAGGTAACCATGGAGGTGTGGAGAAGAATGAGCAGGAGGAAGGCAACAAGGAAATCGAGCTACTTATCTCTGATGGTGGTAAGAAGACGAAGAGGGCATGTTTTAGTGTGAAGGAGGTCCTCATCATGACCAACATAATAGATGCAGTTAACAATGTAGCCAATGCCCTTAGGGAGACTGGCCCTGCTCATATGGATGTTGACTCGTATCATGTTGTGATGGACATGCTTGACTTAAGTGAGGAAGCCCTCATTGTTGCCTTCTTCCGCCCGCTGGACAACAAAGCCCAGGCCACTGCCTATGTGAAGATGGTTGACAGTTACAGGGTTCTATGGCTAAGGACCTTCCTTGCCAAACACTACTACATGTAGATGCTTTAGGGCCTACCCTGGACTTGGAGGAAAGCAGTTGAGGATTATGTATGCAATTCCTCCACCCTCCACCACTCTCCTTGACTGACTTTTGGTAACTTTTATTTCTGTGTTCTAGCTGTGCAGCACTGACGGCCTAACACACTACTTTTGGGTTTGTTGTTCTTTTATGATTGAGGAGGTGGGTAACTATAGATGGCATGTAATGGGAACTTATGTGGTGATGCTCCATGGACCCCTGGCTATTGAACTATTGAACCTTTCGGTGGCTACATGCCATGTAATTTATAATATAATCAGTTGGACCTAATGTTTTTGTCGGTTTTCTTGCTGGTTTTTTGATTATATTGCTTGAGGCCGATGATGACAAAATTTTTGTATAGAGGTCACACTGCTTATGATCAGTTGTATGTGGTTCTCATGGCTATTATTAAACCGTGAAATACATCCATGCCCAAGCAATAACTCTTTCTATTCTTTGCTGATGGCTCGGGTTGGATGTGTCTCATGATTCTATGGCTATCATGCACTTGTTATCTTGACTTTGATGGTTTCCTGCTGCTTAAGGCCGATGATGACATAAGGTTATTTTATAGAGGTGGCACTGCTTATGCTTATATCTCTCTTCGTGCTGGTTTGTTGGTTCTCATGGCTATCATCAAAATATGTGACACGTCCGTTCCCAAACAACTGCTCTATTACTGATGCTCTGATGGCTTGGGATGGACGTGTCTCATGCTTCCATGACTGTCATGATCTTGGTTTTCTATCTACATTTGGCTTCTCCAGACAAATAAACACGCCCTCCTATGTTTTGTTCTATTTGCTACTTCAGCAGTGCCACCAATAGCCGTTATCAGAATATATTGAATCATGATATAGTCTGAGGCTACATACTTTTTTTTTGCCTATGATGCAATAGATGAATAGCTAGGGCATTTCTACAGCCGCCTGTGATGTCTACTGCACCTTTGCCATGTGTATTCCGACTGTTTGTTTCTTGAGTTTGTTTAACACTTCCACTAGACTAGACAGCCTCATTGAACAAATAGATGGCTTGCACCTGAACCATTTTTTACTAAGCCTTTGCTGCTTGTTAACTGCAGAACATGTGTGCTTGGTACGTTGTTTTCGAGGGAAAGTAGCCTGATGTGTACACCAGTTAGGCTGAGTGCAGTGAGCATGTACTGGGATATCGTGGAGCTATGCATAAGTATAGCTCTTACGAGGAAGCAATGGCTGTTTTCAACTCAACAATCAACTCAATCTCTACTTCTAAACCTTGTTACTTTGTTACAGAACCTGGACCAACACCCTTTGCAATCAGTTACAAAAAATACGGTGATTTTTTTGTTCGTGCTCTGGTGTGTGCGATGTAGATCACGCTTAAAAAGTGCAAACAAGCTGCATGGCAGCAATTGGGCCTGCACCCCTGGACCCTGGCTCAGCTGGTCCAGGCTCCCCGCGTCCACGGAAACAAACACGCCCATTTGAGCCCAAACATCAGAAGGGCGGCAGCCCACCGCCAACACGCCTATCCTCCGTTCCTCCTTCCCAAACGCCGGCGCTGCCTCCCTGTCCTGTCATGCCGCCGCCGCCGCCGCCGCCGCCGCCACCGTAGAGCTAGCAAGCCAAGGGTAGCATGCGCCGCGGCCTGCGTCGCGGGTTGGGCATCCTCCTCGTCCCTCTCCCGCACGCACCCAGCCGCCCACCGCCGATCTCTCTCGCGGCTCTCCTTCTCCTCCCCCGCCGCCTCAATGGCTTCTCCCGCCACTCTTTCTGCAGCTTCCCCGGCGGAGGCAGCGCCGTCGAGCAGTTCTCAGACGACGAGTATGACCACGAGTACGAAGACCTCCGGGTTCGTGCTACATCCAGCTCCGCAGGCGCACGGATGATAGCTCTGCGTGGCCTGCAGCGGAATTCTTTTGTTCTCCTTGTTTGTTCGCCGCCACGGAATGATTTCTTACAACACGTGCAGCCGTCGTCATCGGTGGCGAACATCGACGAGTGGAGGTGGAAGCTGAGCATGCTCCAGCGCAACGCGGAGGAACAGGAGATCATCTCCAGGGACCGGAGGGACCGCCGGGATTATGACCAGATAGCCAACCTAGCCAAGAGGATGGGCCTCTACAGGTTTTGTGGTGTCATTTCTCAACTCCTGCCTATCAACTATCCATGCACTTGTTGGAAAAGATACTGAATGGAACTTGAATGCTGGGTGTGAAATGGCAGTGAGATGTACGGGCGGGTCGTGGTTGCGAGCAAGGTACCACTGCCGAACTACAGGCCTGATCTGGATGACAAGCGGCCGCAAAGAGAGGTTTGTCTGTTGAACTCAATGGGAAGATCATGTCTTACTTGCATTTCAATTTGCTAGTGCTGAAAGGGTGTTTATTATTTACTCTTTGTGGAAACAAACAGGTGGTGATCCCGCTGAGCTTGCAGAGGAGAGTTGAAGGACTTGTGCAGGAGCATCTAGACCGCGCGCTCTTACCACTGGATAAATGTGGTGGCAACCTAAAAAGTGGCTCTGAGATGGCTGAGAATGCAAACCTGGATGAGCAGCATGATTCTCTGCTTGATCGGTCAGTCATGGAGAAGATACTTCAGAGGAAGAGCATTCGGATGCGAAATTTTCAGAGAAGTTGGCAGGTATGACACTTCATTTGGTTCGTAATTTTGTACATATTAGATAAAGAAGATGGGTAATTTACAAAAGCCTTCTGCAGCTCTCATAATCAGATATGAAGATGGGTAATTTCATATTGTACTTCTAACACAGGAATCACCTGAAGGTGCTAAGATGCTGGAATTCCGGAGATCACTTCCAGCATACAAAGAAAAAGAAAGGCTTCTAGCAGCCATTGCACACAATCAGGTATGCAATATTGCAAAATATGCATAGACATCTATCAGGCATATAAACCATTCCAAAACATGATTAGTGACCCTTTATTATTTCTCTGACATTCTTGTAAACGGTAGGTTATTGTAATTTCTGGTGAGACAGGGTGTGGTAAAACAACACAGCTGCCTCAGTTTGTATTGGAATCAGAGATTGAGTCTGGTCGAGGGGCCTTTTGTAACATTATTTGTACACAACCACGAAGAATATCTGCAATGGCAGTTGCAGAAAGGGTATCCACAGAGAGAGGAGAAAATCTTGGCGAATCGGTAAGTCAGAAATTTCCTTTTGTCAACTTCTGCTACTGTAGGTCATCTTTAATATGTGTAAGGAATAAGGACAAAAGTCCTTACTAGATTCTCTCTATTGTATTTGCATACGATACTAGCTTTTTTAATAGGTTGGCTATAAAGTCCGATTGGAGGGAATTAAGGGAAAAGATACACATTTGCTTTTCTGCACCAGTGGCATCTTACTAAGACGATTACTGAGTGACCGAAACTTGAATGGTGTGACTCATGTATTTGTTGATGAAATACACGAAAGGGGCATGAATGAAGGTCAGATACCATAATTAGATTGCTCCCTTTACCCCTGTTGAGGTTATATCTTTGTTCAGTTCACCACAATTCTGTCATTGCATTGTTTTATAGATTTCCTATTGATTGTACTAAAAGAGCTGTTATCACGGCGCCGTGATTTGAGGTTGATATTGATGAGTGCTACTCTAAATGCGGAACTCTTCTCAAGTTATTTTGGAGGAGCACCAACTATTCATATTCCTGTGAGTTATTGTGTCTTTGCACCGAAGTTATCTCACATATTGGCATAACTCTGACAAAGCTGCACTGATCTTACATTTGTGTTGTTCTCTTGAATGTTAATTCAGGGATTCACACATCCAGTAAGGGCACATTTTTTGGAAGACATATTAGAGAGGTCAGGCTACAAGTTGACCTCAAGCAATCAACTTGATGATTATGGGCAAGATAAAGTCTGGAAAACTCAGAGACAGCTATTGCCTAGAAAAAGGAAAAATCAAATTACTACACTTGTCGAGGTACTTCCTTTTTTCTAAACAGAAGTCAATTAATATAATTCTTGCTTGGGACAAAAGGCTATGTTGTTGTTGTTGTTGTTGTTGTTTAAGTCAATTAATATAATTCTTGCTAAACATTCTTCTGATACTGTTAATGTACTATGCAGGAAGCCCTTAAAAATTCAAGCTTTGAGACCTATGGTTCCAGGACACATGATTCTCTAGTGAATTGGAATCCTGATTGCATTGGTTTCAACCTCATAGAGGCTGTTCTGTGCCACATATGTCGCAAAGAGCGACCTGGTGCTGTTTTAGTTTTCATGACTGGATGGGACGATATTACTTGCTTGAAGGATCAACTGAAAGCACATCCTTTGTTAGGTGATCCAAATAGGGTTTTGCTGCTTGCATGCCATGGTTCTATGGCTACTTCTGAGCAGGTAATTGCTGTAATCTGGCATATCATAGTGATGCTGATGTGACTAAATTTTACACCACATGTATTGTGCCTAAATTGATGTCATGTACAACAGGTTTATCTTGTTTATTAGCTGTTTGATGTCTGTTATCCTGAGCATCCCTTCTGTGTTTCACATCTACATCTGTATTTTGTTCACAGAGGCTAATTTTTGAGAAGCCACCTCCTAATGTTCGGAAGGTAGTCCTTGCCACAAATATGGCAGAAGCAAGTATTACAATAAATGATATCGTTTTTGTCGTTGATTGTGGTAAAGCAAAGGAAACCACATATGATGCTCTAAACAATACTCCCTGCTTACTCCCCTCATGGATTTCGAAAGCTTCTGCCCGTCAGGTGAATTCTTAGCTTCTGTCTGCCTGTTTCATCTTTCATCAATAGATATTTTCTTTGACTCAGGGTCCCGTTTGGCAGAACTGTGCTCCTTGATTCTCCAGCTATGCTCCCTGATTCTTTGGTGAAGTGATTCTGAGGCTGAAAATGATTCTCTTTGATTCTTTAGCATAAACGCTTAAAATCACTATGGAGAATCACTTCACAGAATCAGGAGAAGCTACTTTTTTCAGCTCTCAGCCTCTTAGTTCATTTCAGAGAATCACTTTACAGTATCAACAGAGAATCACTTCACTCTGAAAAAACCATTTGGTAGCCGGGGAGTGATTCTCTTCAAGAATCCGCTCCATGGAGCGCTCCCAAATGCACCCTCAAATTTGAGACTTCTGTTCAATTATAATCCCAATTCCTGACTAAAAGAACTTTGGTCCATTGGCAACACCAAGTTCAAAAGACCTATTTATTCAGTTGACATTTGGGTTATTTATGTTCGTTTAATTGCAATAGTCCTTAACTCTGTTAACCCTTCCATGTGTTTCTCTCTCTCTCAAACCTTTCATAAGGTATCTTTTTGGTCTGTTTCAGGATTCACTGGTTACAATTAGAAGATCAACAATAACAATTGAAAAAAAAATCCCTACGAGTCAAATTTCAACATAACCTCTTGAGTCTTGACTCATATGATCACACTCGACCACTTTGTTTACAGTACCATCTATTCATCTTTGTGAATCATGACAATTCTCATAGTACCCATTGTCTTAATGCAGAGGAGGGGTAGAGCTGGCCGTGTGCAACCTGGAGAATGCTACCATCTGTACCCTAGATGTGTGTATGATGCATTTGCAGACTATCAGCTTCCAGAGCTTCTTAGAACTCCTTTGAATTCATTATGTCTGCAGATAAAAAGTTTGCAAGTCGGCAGCATTGGGGAGTTCCTATCAGCTGCTCTACAGCCTCCAGCACCACTAGCTGTATGCGTTTAAATCATACCTTGACATTTCCATATGCCCTTTTCCTCATTGCCTTGGTGTCTTTGTTGGATTTAGTGTCACATTAACTGAAAATTTTTGAGCATGTACACAGCATATAAATGTTTTAAGTAGGTAGTAAACAATCCTTCTTCTGGTTTTGAATCCTTTCCGCTTACACTTGGTAAAATATGTAGGTCGAAAATGCAGTGGAATTCCTGAAGATGATTGGAGCATTAGATGGAAATGAGAACCTTACTGATCTTGGTATGCAGTGTCTGTTGCTTCCCTGCATGCTCTGGGGACCGAATCTTACAAAAATTTCCTTATTCAACTTTGCAGGACGATACCTTTCCATGCTTCCAGTTGATCCAAAATTGGGAAAGATGCTTATAATGGGTGCAGTTTTTCGGTGCATAGATCCTATACTTACTGTAGTTGCTGGACTGAGTGTTCGGGATCCTTTCCTGTTGCCACAGGAAAAGAAGGATGTAAGCCTTTTAATTTCCACCATTGGTGTATATATTAGTGACTGAGTATTGATTGTGAATCAAAATTTCCTTTAGAAAAAGTTATATTTATGAGAGAGTAGGGATATTTTACTACTGAAAAAAAAATGCATGTGGTGCTTTTTATTTAGTAAGAAGCTTATTTGCATGAAGATAAGAAGGCTTGTTTTTCATATTATACTTTATACATTAGTTGGCAGGAACAGCAAAATCTAGATTCTCAGCAAAGGATTATAGTGATCATATGGCCCTCGTTCGGGCTTATGAAGGATGGAAGGATGCAGAGAGAGAAGGGTCTGCTTATGAATACTGCTGGAGAAATTTCCTTTCTTCTCAAACACTGCAAGCCATTCACTCTCTTCGGAAGCAATTCAGCTATATTTTAAAGGATTCCGGTTTGATAGACTCTGATGGGAATACAAATAACAGTTTGAGCCATAATCAATCATTGGTCCGCGGTATTATATGTTCTGGGCTTTTTCCTGGGATAGCATCTGTTGTGGTAAACAGCTGTTGACAATTACTCTGTATATATCCATTTTGTTAGGCTGGAATTAACCGTTCAACTCACTTTTCTCCTTTGCAGCATAGAGAAAACTCCATGTCCTTTAAGACTATGGATGACGGCCAAGTTCTTCTTTATGTTGTAAGTGCATAGCAGAATGTTCTGAAATGTTCGTACACAATGTCCTGTTTAGTATCTAGCTATCTAATCACCCCTGCTATCATATGCTATGATGCCTTTCAACTTGAAAGTTTCAAGTTGGCAAGTGATTCCATGCTTAGACTCCTACCAATACCAAACTAGCACTGATTTCCAAGTTTGAATTCCTGACATTATTCTTAAATTCAGAATTCAGTGAATGCAAAATATCAGACCATCCCATATCCATGGCTGGTCTTTGGTGAGAAGGTGAAGGTGAATGCTGTCTTCATCCGTGATTCAACTGGAGTATCAGACTCCATACTGATTCTGTTTGGTGGTGCTGTAACAAAAGGAGGCATGGTACATTGTGTTTTAGAACCAATTGTTTTCTCATGGATTTTTGTGTTTATTATTGGTACTGTGTGCTCTCTAACTGTTATGTTTCAGGCTGGTCACTTGAAGATGCTCGATGGCTACATTGATTTCTTTATGGATCCCAGCCTGTCTGAATGCTACCTGCAACTTAAAGAAGAACTTGATAAACTTATACAGAAGAAGGTGAGTCATGCAGTCAATTGGCTTCACTTTTCAAAGGGGTTCTCTAGATTTTCGTTATGCATTTCCATTTTCTAGTTAACAATAACAAATAATTAGTAGAAATCTTGGCGGTATGCAATAAAATCGACAGTGTTTGAGCAGTGGTCTGTGCTTTACTTCAGTTAATCGTCCGCCTGTAACCCTTGTTGTGTCATCTGATAATTTATTTGTTCATCTCCAGCTTGAAGACCCAAATTTTGACATCCACAAGGAAGGCAAGTACATCCTATTCGCCGTACAAGAGCTCGCCGCTGGTGACCTATGCGAAGGGAGGTTCGTGTTTGGCCGCGAGACAAGCCGTGCCAGGCTCCGGAACCCTGAGGACGACGGCAAAAGCAACATCATAAAGGACGGGATGAACCCCAAGAGCCTGCTGCAGACGCTGCTGATGCGGGCCGGCCACACCCCACCCAAGTACAAGACGAAGCACCTCAAGACGAATGAGTTCAGGGCCATGGTGGAGTTCAAGGGGATGCAGTTCGTGGGGAAGCCGAAGCGGAACAAGCAGCTTGCGGAGCGGGACGCTGCCATTGAGGCGCTGGGGTGGCTGACGCAGACGTCCGGCGTGAAGCCGCAGGATGAGAACGACGATGACTCGCCGCTGGACCTGACTGATAGCATGCTGAAGCTGCTCACCAGACCGAGGCGGCACTCGAAGAATAACTCTAGAAAACGATGATTTTTGGGTGAAGATTTGCGTAGATTGGTCACGCACACGCACAGAGAGAAAAAGAAAACAACAGTTTTGGTTACACGAATGCCTAATGATGGTTTAGGTGTGGTGGTGCTCCGGCTTACTGAGTATTGATGCATTGAATGGTTTCGATGTGATGGTCTGATAGAAAATGCTTCACTACGTTTGTACATTTTTTTTGATTTTCCACGCTAAGTCGTCAGAAGTTCCTCCATCCTTGCTGACTCATGTCACCGCAGAAATACCTTGTACGCAGGTTATTTTCAGAGAATAAGTCACGACGATCATAATGCCTAAGCCAAAATTTCTTCCTTCGCTTCCCAAAAAGCTGCGTCTTCTTCCCCAGAAGTAACTTCTGCTAGCTGTTCTCGCACTGGATCAATAAAACCACCCTTTGCAACAAGTGTGCGGGAGTGATTAGATCTCTCCGTTGAACCTTTCGGTATCCAACTCCATATCTTTATGTTTAGATGTTATCAAATTCACCTTAATTTTGGATGTTGTTGGATCAACCTCAAGTCACATGTCATGGGATTGGGGTGGAATTTAGTTCAAGTTCTACTCCAATCCACCCAACACATGTGGATAAATGTGAATATGACTATATCCAAACAAGGACTTAAATGTTCTCACCGTATCCCACCTTCTATATGTAATACCTTTCTTGGGCAAATGAATTCCTTTCAGCAATTTTTTCCATGTATGTGACACTTTACTAGTTCACTAGTCGAACAACCAGAAATTGCACCTGCATTACTAAATTGGTACAAACAACAACACTACTCGCCAGCTGAAACAGTTGTAGCGCGGTCTTTCGGAACGTTCACCGACTCCGCCCTTCCAAATATTTCATTAGAAATATACCAAAATTCTATCAAACTCCCATCAGTCGTCCTTTCGAACTCTGTCTACCCATACACTTTTATTCTAGATGTTTTAGATGGTGACCCTGTCCCTGACGGTTGGGATGCAACATTAATTGCTCTAACGGGCAAGAAAGAGAAATTAGTGCCTCGGACAATCCCACCAAGGTAACCAGACTGCAGACGGTGCCACACCGAACTTGGAAGTTGAGATCCGCGAGCACTGAGTGCATTATGTTAGGGTTGCTAATGGGTTGGTCCATGATCTGTCCCTGTGTTTCAATTGGAACCACAGCCATCTCAACCTTAGCGCTCGTGCAAATCTTTCAAGATCCAAAATTCCCGGGCCTCCTTTTCCTTTAGGGAGGCAAGCTGTTGGCCAGTTAATTAAGGAGTGACCCACGTAGACTTTTTTTCGTAGCCTGCAAAATTGCTTCGGTTTCTGAACTGGCTACCAGCCTGCATGTCGTATGATCTAATTGCATGCATGCGAGTAGTATGAACAAATGGAGTCTGGCTTCGTGATCACAACAACCTAACAAATGCATCGTGATCATGATTTAGTAATGACCGAAGCATCACCTTCCTTACTTCCTACCTAAGCATTGGCAAACAATAGAACATGACCTAGCTAACATGCATGACAGCATGATGCATCTCCTTCAGTTCCCACAACCAAACAAGAACCTGTTAATGCTAGAACTATAAATAAGGGACCAAGATCTCCTAGGAAATAGAAAATATTATTGAGAAATAGCATAGTTGAAGTGCACACACCAACTTTGTGGCAGGAATACATTTGAACGGTATCGTTAGCCTTATAACCTCCATGATTGCTATTGCTGTAGACCAAAAGCATTCAACACATGCTAACAAATTCCAACACTGTCCATAGCAAAGTTGCAAGCTTTTTTTAGAGCATCTCCAGCAAATTACCAATAATTCAACACTATCGAGGGAGATAGAACTCCTCTCTTATTGGAGGGGAGATGAGAGCTATTATTGCTTTAGCATGAAAAAATACTCATCTCCGTGACTTCACCAATATGATAGTTCTATGGTGATGAGGAGTGATTGGAGGACTAGTGAAGATGCTCTGAGCTAATCCCTAGTGGCGTTGGTCGGCTACACAATGTACCTCTTGGAAGAAAATCAATGCTCCATGGGGTGCATGCCCTGTCCTAGTACAATCCGGAGGTGGGAGATCTCAAACAAACAAAGCTTGGAGTCTGCGGGTTTTGCAATGATGGTGAGTGAGTCACTCAGGCTCACCCCCAATCCCAAACAAGCAAAGCAGTTGTAGTGCGGTCTTTTGGAACATTCACCGACTCTGCCCTTCCAAACATTTCATTAGAAATATACCAAAATTCTATCAAACTCCTGTTAGTCGTCCTTTCAAACTCTGTCTACCCATACACTTCTATTATAACTTTTCTAGATTGAGACCCTATTCCCGACGGTTGGGATGAAACAGTAATTGCTCTAAGAGCAGCCACAGTGTGATAGAAAAACGATGCTCCAATCGTCTCTCTCCTCATGAAGCATCGAATTCACCATTGCACGTACCGATGCTTAGTCAAAAAGCTAGCATCCAGGTTTGTAGAGGCATCGATGCCCAACCCTTTAAGCAAATAAAAGTAGTACTTTCTAGTATGAGATAGAACGACGCGCAAAGGAAGTCTAAGATAGGGTTGGCCGCATATTTTATTCAAGTACAGAGTCCATATTGGTCCGGGGCTCTAGGCATTGACACCTAGGTGTAAAATTGAGTTGAAGCATTGTGTAGAAATGGAGGTTGAAAGGACGTTTTAATTTCAAACCTCGATACACTCCGGGTGCTCTTAAGGGTGCGTTTGATTGTTTTTTTTAATGTAGTCTAGCTCGGTTTGACTAAGCATGCTGCCACCGGCTAGGCTTTGCAGCTGCAATACCAAGGGCGCGTTTGGTTTCCTGCTGGGGTGAGCTAGGCTCGTACTAGAGAAGCCATGCTCCCAATGGCCAGGCCGAGCACATGTACATGGCTTTGTTTGGTTGTCTGCTATGCACAACCTGGATGTCCACCAGAGCCTGGCCGAAACAGTAAAATTGCATGGTGCAGCTCTAGCCCAAAGACTAGCACAGGAATCCAATCACGGCCAGGGTGCATGCGGTGAGCCTAGTTGGGCTGGATCTGGGCAACCAAATAGCCCCCAACTTGTTTGGTTCATGTACACATGTAGCCAGGTCACGAAGGGAAGACATTTGGTTACCGTAGCCCACAACTCTCGCTCTCACACAGCAGGCATGCGCGCGTATCCACAAGTACCGAGCCAGGCTCTGGAGAAACGGGAATTCTTTCTGTGGACTGCTTTTGCATCATGCGGGCCTAGCTAGCTAAACCATGCATCCAATCATGCGTTGGCTGCATCACCGGGGCCTGGTTGGGGGCAGGATGCTGGCAATCACGGTGCAAGCGGGCCGCTCTGCAGAGCTCTGCGAAGCTGCCGCCGCTGGCCGCAAACACGATTTGCAGGCATTGCAGGTGCCCGCTTCCTGCAAGCCTGCTGGCCGCAACGGCCCACTGGGCCTAGTGGCCAAACCTGCAGGGCCTAGCAGGACCCGCAAGGGTTTTTTTCTTTAACTGAGAGCAATTACACCATATTACTAGAAGCAAATTACTACTAAAATATAATCACTCTGCAGGAATAAGTACAAAATGACTGTATTATTACATCTGGAAGCCACAATACATAAATTACTCGGAAGGAATAAGTACAAAATTTGGCATAATTGGTGCTGAACATAAATTAAATTATTCTACTTGCTCAAAAGGCTTGTGGAATGAACTGAACATGAAAGTTGCATTTCTTCAGGGCATCAATTCTCTCCGCAAGATGAACACATCTGAAAATTACAGAGACAACACATATTAGTCAATCATATATGCTGCAGGCTTGATGATCATCCCTGTGATCTTTAGGACAAGTAGAGCTATCTGCTGCATACTTGACGATGATAAGCAAATGTAAGCATGGTTCGTCAAATACAAGATAAAGACGGAAGTGGTTTCAGCATGCAGCTATCTGCATCACAAGGCATAGGAACATACAAGGAACCATTGAACCATAGCTTCCAGGCTAGTCAAGAACCAAAGATAGTAGTAATTGATGCAAGGTTAAGCTTCTTAGCTTCACACCTGCTACTAATATAGACTCAATAGGCAGGATGACTCAATTTGGCATGATAACATATTGTCTCTTTTTTTAATCAAACTCATTCAATGGCATGCTAAACATAAATATGGGAAGCTACTGTAGAACGATGGCTGACTGAACTGCTGACAAGACCAATAGAAAAGCTCAAGAGATGGTTGACATCACTACAGAACCAAGAGCCAAAATATAGAATTGTTTCAGCTCAGTTAGAGTAAATTTATACAACTAATGAGAAAAAAAAACTCCCTCATCAATAGAAAATACAGAGATTGTTCCATGCATTAATAGGCTACTTAATACTACTCAGTAGAGACCATAGCATGCCAAACTTAACAGTAAAACTGAACAAAAGTTTCATCACGTTGGTATGTAGGAAACCAGAGGAGTCCCTGAGATGAACAAAAATTATCAACTGTGGACACTAATAAGCTTGGACTGTATCTGGATTTGGTAGGCGTACATATATATATTCAGTGTTACAACGAAATGAAATGGCCACTGCAGATTTATTTGGATCATTTCTGTTACATCGGCTTCCTGTTATGGAAAGGTGCCAGATTTAAGCAAAGGCCGTGTTGACCTTGATAAGCAAATGCAAGCATGGTTCAGTCAAATCACAAATGAAGAGTGTGGCAACAAGTAGAAGAAAGGCACACACAAATCACAATAAACACAATTACTGATTATTAAATAAGATAAATGTATAAATTTAGATGCCTCACCTGAATATGAGTCTTGATGATGGCCTTCCCAATCAAAGTTGCAAAAAAGAACTCGCAGAAAGGTACACTAGTTGCCAGCATTACTCTCTGCCAAGTAAAAAAGGATCAGTTTGTCAGTGCACTAGACTGGGTGAATTTCCCATGGTACAACCATCCAACTTGCTCACTGGGCACCACCAAGTTCAATTCGGAACCACACCAGAGGGAAAAAAAAAAGAGAAACAGACTGTATTACAGATTGGAGAGGTCTGAACCACACCAGAGGTCTGAACATTCAGGGTTCAGACATTTCAGGGTTCAGGCAAAGCCAAGAAGATATGCCACATTCGATTAATCAGAAAAGTATTCTCACAACAGTGCACGCTAACATAGATAGGAGAGGTCTGAACATGTGAGGACAACAATGCATCAACAGAAGAATAAAAATGTAAGAAACTGACATTGATATATCACTAATATGGCATAAGAGAATGTTACTGTATGAAGGTTGAACCTGCTAGTCACAATTAAAGAAAATAAATAAACAGGACCTTACCAGACATGTGCTACTGATATAAGTCATTGGAGATGCTATCCATGTTGTCAATTGATATAATGTCTAAATATGAAGAACCTGCAATTATAAATTAATATGCACCATCAATTGATATTTACATGTATTAGAGAGATGATCGAAGGAAACTAAAAGCATATTGCATACCAGCTGCTCGTAGCCAATCCTGAAAACACAATAAAGCTTCAACGGTGCTGCCTGCAAGTCTGGTCCTGTGATCATTGATAATACGACCACTGGTGCTGAAAGCGGACTTAGATGGTACCGTGGAAGCAGTAACAGCCAAGATATCACGTGCTATGGCAGCCAATGTTGGATACTTAGATGTGTGCATTTTCCACCAATCTAGAATGTCAAAACTCTCATCATCACATGGGAACAAATCATCACGCAGATACCTATCATACTCGCTGTTTTCTTCTTTTCTTTTGGCACTTGTGTGTTCACTCCAATCTGACCAAGAGTGACCTTTACCAACAGCTGTCATATCATCTCTATGGTTCTCCACTTGAGAAGAACCTCCCATTTGAGCAGAGTAGGCATTGAACAATCTTCTAATAGCTTGATCCACTTTATCAAGGTGAGGGACACTTCCATACTCTCCAAATGCTTGCTTCAAGCGAAACTCAATGAACCCAAATTTGAACCGCGGATCAAGTATAACTGGCACACAGTTTGTGAAGTATGAAATCATCCAATACTTATCAAATTTTTCTTGCATTTTAGAAACCATGGATACAATGATTTCATTTGGACTAAATGCTTCCTCTTCTAAAACTTGTTTGATACTCCAGATTTCATGAAAATAGAGGTTCGACGTTGGGTAGCTTGTACCAGAGACCACTTCCGTTGCTTTCTTGAATACCTTTAACAACTTGCATACTGCATTAGCCCTTTCCCAGTCCTGAGATGAGGGGCAGTAAGTATAGTTGCTATCTTTCACTTTTAACTCAAGAAATGCCTCTTTGAACGGCATTGCAGACTCTATCATATCACATGTGGAATTCCAACGATTTTCTACATCAATATTGGGCATACTCCGACAACGAATACCTAGTTCCACAATTACATCCTCAAATTTCTCTTTTCTTGATTGAGAAGCTCGAACATACTTTACACTCTCTCTTATGTTATTGATAACACCATCAATTGCTTGAAGACCGTCTTTAACAATAAGGTTAATCACATGGGCAGCACATCTAATATGAAATAGATCACCATCACAATGCAACATATCCACCTTTAACAAATTTGCTTTCAAGATATCCATCATTGTATTGTTTGGAGCTGCATTGTCTAATGTAATGCTAAATAACTTGTCTTCAATATTGTAAAACTTAATAGTGCTCAACATTGAAGTATAGAGATTAAAACCATCATGTGGTGTTTTGACTACACAAAATCTGATTATCCTTTTTCGAACTTTCCAATCATCATCTATATAGTGGCAAGTGACGCACATATAGCCTATGTTCTGATTGGAAGTCCACAAATCAGCTGTCAATGAGAATCTGAAATTACAGTTCTCAAACATTTCTCTCAGCGTTGTTCGGTGGTTCTTATAAGCTTCTAAGCAGTTTTCCTTAATTGTTGTCCTAGATACGGTTTCTGCGAGTGGATTTAAGCTAGCTGAATAGCTACGAAATCCGTCATACTCCACAAAAGAGAACGGGAGCTCATGTAGTACAATCAGACGAACAAGCTCACATCGAGTCAATTTAGGATCAAACCTCCAGTTAGTGAGAATAGCTGACTCGGTTGTGACTGATGACTGTAACTTATCAACGAAATCATGCATCTTCAGTCTTGGCTCACAAATTTCTAAATGTCTACGCATATGACTAGTCCCTGAAGTACGGGCAGCAGCAAATACCTCATAGCAGTGCTTACATCGGCCTTGTATGACTTTACCATCTTGATAGATAGGATCCATGTCCTTCCAAATAGTAGATCTCAGCTTTCTCGGTTTACCTGTCATTATTAAATATAAAAGAATTAGTTAAACATGATGTAAAGACATTATGCCACCACACAAAGGTCACTACATCGTGCAATTTTGATACTTATTAGCAGCAGCAATGTAGCATGATGAACCTGAATGAGTAGCTCCACTCCGTGGACTGCATGCTGGCGACCTCCGCGGGCTGCGTGACGGCGACCTCCGCGGGCTGCGTGATGGTGACCTCCGCGGGCTAAGTGACGGTGACCTTGGCCGCACAACCAACGGAGACACTATTAGTCTCATCATTGGTGACCTCGTCACCACAGGAGAGACCTTCTTTGCCATTGGAGGCTTGAAGCGCTTGGTTCCTGAAGGATGCCTTTTACGCTTTGTTCCAGAAGAGGTGATCAAATGGGAGGTCGCCGATGAGCCTTCGTGTAGTTGAGACTGTTAAAAAAATTCAGAGAAACATGTTGAGTAACTGAACCAGCTGCTTCTTATCCACTAGATGACAAGAAGATAGATTCTGAAGTTCCTTCTTGAGCACAAAGGTATATGTCATTTTCTATTCTCTGATGAAACAAAATAATGAAAAAGAAATTTCATTTCTGATCTTTGAAAGACTGAAATCAAACCTGATGTGGTCTTCCATGGTGCTTTTTCTCATCAACGGTCTGCCAACCTCCATCATTTATCCTCCCTTCTTCCTAAAATATTCAAAATCATAAACTTGATAAGACACACTTAACAAGCACCCAATCATTTGGTCTACACATCAAGTATGAGATACAGAAAGGACAAATTGGGTTAACAAATAACTGGACCTATCAGATCATATGAAATTGGGTTAACAAATAACTGGACAAATTGGGTTAACTATTCACTGTCTAGGTAGTTTCAGAGGTGCCTTAGCACCCAAGTTCAGCATCTACTTTATGTAATAGGAATATGGTAGAGTAGGTGGCTGACCACTCTGCTATATAAGCAGTGGCAGACCATCGTGTATCCCAAGTATTGCAATTTCTGATTGAATCCAAGCGGCCTAGTGGCCAAGCTGCCCTCTGGGCTTTCTACCAAATCTGAGATCCAATTTTCTTATGTCTGGGCAACGCTAACCATATGGTAGCCAAATTTCCAAGGCAGGCCAAAATTTTGGTTTGGCCAACATGATGCACAAATAAAACATGCCCAGTGTGATAAGAAACAAGGTGAGTAGTAAATGCTTATGCAGACTAACATTAGATATTACAGTAATTTTTGTGCTACTTTCATAAGATTTGTTCCTGAACTTCTATCATTCAAATAGTTTTAACACACCAAATGAGAAAGCTGACCTACATCCTAACATGTTAAATTTTAATCAGAGTAAGGATCTGATAATCCAATGTAGCTTCAGTGATGAATGACACTACTGGAATGCAAGATAAGCTACAAATGCCAAGAATAGTAGGCTTCTTTGCTTATCATCTTCACTAAAATCAAATATATCTGAGGAAGTGTCCTCAAAGACTTGGTACATAAATGTCCAATCGACCTATCTCCCTGGAATGACAACAGGCAGTATATATACTTTGATCATACTAAGTAGCCTTGTTTCATCATAAAATAATTAACTATAGCACTGCTGCACATAATTCCTGTTCAACAACACACATTATACTTGTTATTATAGATAAAAAAACACAAACATGATACCAAAAATTGCCGGGTCAAGATATTCCAGTGCAGACCTAAAAAGCAATTGATACTACATTGCACAGTACATCACCGCCCCTATGCCTCCCCCCCTTGAAACTGTTATTATAGATAAAAAAACACAAACATGAGGCCAAATAACTAGGCCGCAGGAAATGAATGCACACTTGAAACTGACAATTGGGCTGAAATATTTTCTGAAAACCATATGGAATTTTCTATCCTCACCTTGTTAGCTTTACTAATACATATGTTGCTGTTGTGCAGTCTACTAAATAGGGATGGACTTCTGATTTGGATTATCGTCACATCTCATTTTCTGAGCGGAACACAGCACTTGACGGATCTATAAGTAGAGGATGAATGCTAATCATGTATGCTTATTCAAACAGCCTGCTAGCAGCAGCACTACTGCTCTTCTGCTGTTTCACACGGGTAATAATGCAGATCTGCTAGTGTTTCACAGCAAAGCCATACTTTCGTGTTCTGATATCAAGATCTTGGAGGAGGAGTTGGAGGAGGGAGCTCACCTGTTGAAGGAGATGAGGGGTAACTGCTTCAGCTCCCGCTCCTCCGCTTTCGGCTGCTAGAGAACTGAAGAGGGGGAGGGTCTGCACTGCTGTGTGGGCGGCGGCGACGCCGGATCGGGAAGGCTTGGCCGCGGACGTGCGCGCATCGCCGGTCCTAGGCTTCTTGGCAACGGGGGCCTCGGCGGCTGGAGAAAGGTGCTGCAGGCCCTTCCCCTTCCTCTTGACAACGGGAGCCTCGGCGGCCGGAGGAGGGTCCGGCAGGCCTTTCCCCTTCCTCTTCTTGGCCGGCGCGGTGGCGGGGGCGACCGGCTTCGCCAGCTCTGGCATCGTCTTCTTGGCTGGCGCACCGGCATCGACATCGGTTTCTGAGGCGGTGGAGGGGGCATCGGCGGGCTTTTCTCTCATCGACATCGGCGCCGCGGCGGCCACGGCGGCCATGGGCACGAGTGGAGCAGTCATCGGCTCTGCGGATTGCGGGCGTTTGCAGGCATTTGCGGGCTCTGCGGATTGTCTGCTTGAGCCAGCAGGCTGGCCTGCCCAAACCCGCGATAGAAAAAAAGGTGGCCTGCAGGTGTCCAGTGGGCCTATTTTGCGGGGCGGGCTAAGCGGGCTTGCAGACAGGGCCGCGCCGCTTGCATAGTGAGCTGGCAACCAAACGACCCCTAAATCAGTGGGCCCGGTCAATCCCACGGCGGCAGTCCCTACCCAACTTAGAAGCCGAGACACGCGGGCGCTGAGTGCGTTGCGTCATGCGTGAGACCCGGAGCCGGAGGTGCGGCTGCGGCGGCGTCAAGCACGGCGCCATGGTCGCGTACTCGTGTATGCTTTGTTTTTGTTCATGTCTCTGATCACTCGAGCTGAGAGGACCCGAGTCTGTGATGGGTCGCTTTCTCACCTCAATTTTGTAGGGAGACAGTTTTTTTTCTTAGTAATTGAGAATATAATAATTGAACAGTTACTTGGTGGATGTGGCTCTATTTGTATCTGGCACGTAATAGTACGCTTTTTAAATTTCTGTTGGCAACGTCACATGACTACATGGCCACCGTGTGGCGAGATACCGAAGAGTTGTTTATACTTCTGTATATAACAATAATATATAGAGGAGGAATCGATATCTATCTTGTCTTCCACATTCTATCTTATATAATTTGCTTATGTTTATTATTCTATGAGTGACACTCTTGCTTGTTTGCTCCTCCAACGAAGATAATGCTACCCTTCTAGAATCTAAGAGGATACCTGAAATTTTCGAGACGTGTGAACAACAGCATATCAGGCAGGGAGCTATATATACTAGTGGACAAAAAAAAAATTATATGCTTCTTATGTTCGGGCTATACCTCAATTTTTTTTCGAACTTAGATCTTATTCAGCTAAAGAAAAACACAGTCTTCATTTTGCTACAACATTTGTCTAGGGCACGAAGATATTTTTCTCAAAATGTTAGGCCACTAATAAAAGTATCCAGAGTGTGGCTATTACAATATTTCCATTTTGTAATATTGTTTTTTATATCGAACTCATTCTATCCCTTTTTTTTTCAAAAAGAATGCCGATCCATCCAAACTACGCGTACTACATTATTTGTGTTTTTTCTCTTAGCAACTTTTATAAGGCCTTGTTTAGATGCTAAATTTTCTTCCAAATTTCACTATGCAAAAAGAAGATTTCTCATCACATTAAAATGCCGGCACATGCATAGAGTACTAAATGTAGATGAACTAATTGCACAGTTTAATTGTACTTTGCGAGACGAATTTTTTGAGTCTAATTAGTCAATGTTTAGACAATTATCATCACGTACAAACGAAATGCTACATTGTGCTACAGTGTTGCACAATATTCGTCCGCCACCCAATCGGCCAAACTAAACACGGACCAAGCTCTCTCTTGGATTGGTACCTGTTGAACCGACGTTTCCATTTTGCACCTTGCCACGTTCCTGCGTCGTGTCAGCGTGTGGCCTGTTTGACCGGATTGACCAACCAGCTCGATTGCTCGAACCAGAAGCCCAACACAACACGAAGAAGCCCTCTCTCTCTCTCTCTCTCGGTCTCTCCCCGCCGCCTGCCCTGAAACCAATCCACCGCCCCCTCGCCGCCACGCCGGCGGCCACCCGTGTGGCTCGACGACTGACAGCCTCCCGCTCTCCTGATACACCACCTTCGTCTCGCGGCCCCGCGCTTATCAGCGAGGCAACAGCCGCCGCCTCCCGCCCGTCGCGGAGCTATACGGGGAGGCCGGCATCCCCGCCGGCGGCCGCCGCCCGTTCCGAAGCTACCCAGCGCGGATTGATTTCTGTAATCTCTGAGGCGGAGAAGACCACCCCAAGCAGTCCGGGAACCGATTGGGGTGCCGCCCGCCCGGCCGACGATGTCGTCGAGCAGGTTCTCGCCGGTGCTGCAGGCGTCCGATCTCAACGACTTCATCGCCCCATCGCAGAACTGCATCGTCTCCCTCAATAAGAACACCTCCTCCTCCCGCCGCCTCCAGGTACTGACACAGCTCTCTCCGCCAGGTCTCGTTGTTTACCCTAGTATTTGTGTCCGGGGCGAGCCATGCCCCCATGCGCTTGCTGAGTGCAGTTTGAGCTCACCAGCCATACTTGTTTCGAACCCTGAGATGGTGATGTGTGCGATCATATCACGAATGACAAAGATATAGGAAATGAAATTATTTTGCCTCCAGGTTTTTCTGTGCGATAAATAGGAAGGGAAATTTTGTGTTAGCTACAGTTGAACTCTTATTACATTTGTTTTTCCGAAATGTATCTAAATTCATAATTATAGAATAAAATGTTTTTTTTTCCAATGATGTCTTACATGTTGCTCCAATTGGTAGGAACCAAATTATGACTTGTAATGAGTGGACATAGCAACGTGCCTGAACCGTAACATCTTTTTGTCTTGTGCATTTATGTCCCTTTATGTGTCTCCCTGTTTCTCGTCTCTTTTGGGTTTCATCTCTAGCCTACCCCAACTTGTTTGGGACAAAAGGCTATGTTGTTGTTGTTGTTGTTGTTGAATGAGTGGACATAGCATCTTCAGATGATCAGAAATCTCATGTCCATCTTCTCTCACGCACACACACACAAAAAAAAAAAATCATGTTCATTTTGTAATCAAAGGTGGTTCTCTGTCGGCATTAAGAATACCAAATACCTTGATCTCAAAGTTTTACAATGAAAGGATAGCCTAATACTATTTCCCCCTTCTGTACCAAACTTGAGCAGAATAATGCACCTACTTGTTACAGAATAGACTCCTGCCGGCATAGCTTCGCCTTAATTTGCATCTACGAAAAACAATCGTTTGTATGATTCAGGAAAGAAATTTCTAGCTTTATTTACTTTTATCAGAACAATTAGTATAAGTGTCACAGCCTACTGAATGGAACCTGCTGCATTTCCCAAGAACCTACAACTTTGAAAGTGCTAAGGATATACCCATGTTCATTTCTGCTAACAATTAGCTTCACATCTGCATTGTTGGAACTTCATAAGTCAATTCATCATCTACAGCCTTTCAGCAAACTCTTGCCCATATTCCTGACACAGAAATTTTACAGAACAAGCAGAAAGAAACTACAGTAAGCTCAAAACCTCCAGAGGAAGCAGTCAAGATTTCACTAAAAGACTGTCTGGCATGCAGGTTTTTTCTTTTATTTTCTTTTTTACTCTTCCAAGTCAGTTGTGAATAAGTAACCTGATCAAGTTCAATCAAGGCTGACTGTTTCGTCTTTATCTTAGTGGTTGTATAACATCCGCAGAGACAGTTATGCTGGAGAAGCAAAGCTTGGGTGACTTCATTGATCGCATAAACTCTGATAAAGCTGTTATTGTATCTGTATCTCCCCAGTCAAGAGCATCACTAGCTGCATTCTTCAGTCTTTCTCAGTCACAGGTAATTACATGGGCTTGCCATATCCATTCCCCTGTCATCATCACCCTGGCAGATATGCTCTTACAAATGTTTCCCACGAGTTATTTATTAACTCCTTTAAATTCAGGTTCTCAGAAAACTGACTGCTTTGTTCAAGTCGATTGGCGTAAAGGCCGTTTTTGACACAAGCTCGAGTCGAGATCTATCTCTTATTGAAGCATGCAATGAATTTGTTTCACGTTATCAGAAAAATCAATCATCTAGTGGCCAAGAAGCTGGAGCCAATCTTCCAATGATTTCATCTGCATGCCCGGGTAAAATATTTGCTGGAACATGACATATGGATACTTACATAACGCAGTTTGGGTTTTAAAAATGATGTAACCTTGCATGTATAATACTAATGGTTTATCACTACCTTTTTATGCATTTGCTTTAGAAACAAGTACACGATTTTTTTTCACAAAATATGTGTCACAGCCTCTTCCACTTGCAGGTTGGATATGCTATGCTGAAAAGACTCTTGGTTCGTACATCCTACCATACATCTCATCTGTAAAGAGCCCGCAACAGGCAATTGGTGCAGCCATTAAGCACCATGTGGTTGAGAAACTTGGTCTAAAGTGAGTATTTGTCTCTGCTCTAGATAGTGTTATCTTGAAATCAATTTTCATACAGACAAAAAAAAATCTTTGCCTTCTAAGGTGCCGGCGATGCAACTTGGCATTACTGTCATATGTTTGCAAAAGTTATAATGCCATAAGTGATGTTTTATTTTTAATATGAATTAATACACATGATTTATTGTATGAGTAATTCAAACTTCCCTAATAGGAAACCTGCATGCTCCCACCAACTATTCTTTCTTTTTTTTTGGTTTAAGAAACCTGTCATCAGTAAATGTTTTGTAAAAAATAGCAGTGGCTCGCCGATGTAGGTCATCCTTCTCTTTCATACACTTAGAGCCAGCGACTGAGTCCACTTCAGTTTACCCAATAACCTGTATAGATGTGCCTCAAGCTCAGTTTGTATTACTGATGTATTCTAATTTGCTGAAGGCTAAACAATTACCAGTCTTTATAATACTGTTACTTTCTACTTTTCTAGTATTTGACTTTAGTTGTAACCTCCTTTTTTTTGGGGTATGTAGGCCATATGATGTATATCATGTCACTGTGATGCCCTGCTACGACAAGAAGCTAGAGGCTGTCCGGGATGATTTCACTTTCTCAGTAGACGGTAAAGAAGTCACAGAGGTGGATTCAGTACTGACAACTGGTGAAGTGTTAGACTTGATACAGGTTGCTACTTGGTTCTTTTTCTTGCTTGTACTATGGTTGATGGATTTGAAAAACAAGGGAGACACTTATTATGATTTGCATATTTCTGCAGTCCAAATCTATTGATTTCAAGACACTAGAGGAATCTTCATTGGACAGACTGTAAGGCCATGTGCTTGGTGTTTCATTCTGCGTCTATACTCATTTATCTTCTCAAGTACAAGACTATTAATTAGTTATAATCTGTTTGACTGCTACTTCTGTCTTCAAATTTTAGCTATTTTTATTCCAACCACCTGTTCTGAAAAGAAATCCATGTAATGATCATTTACTGTCTGTATATTATCCGAATATACCATTGTTCGTTTTATCTGTTTTGATTAAGTTATCTCAGTGCTGACATGTATTTTTTCTTTATTATAACCCAGGTTGACAAATGTTGATGACGAAGGCCATCTATATGGGGTTTCTGGAGGTTCTGGGGGCTATGCAGAAACGGTCTTTCGCTATGCAGCACGTGTCATTTACAAGAGAGAAATAGAGGGTCCTCTTGACTTTAGAATCTTGCGAAATTCAGATTTTCGTGAAATTACATTGGAGGTAAACTCATTCCCTTGATGATCGTGGAAAACCAGTAATTATTTTACCTAGCTGGAGTGAATGTGTGTATAACAATTAGCAAATGCTGCATGTGCTAGCAGGTGGAGGGCAAACCTGTTTTGAAGTTTGCACTTTGTTATGGATTCAGGAACCTGCAGAATGTTGTTAGGAAAATTAAGATGGGAAAATGTGAATACCACTTTATCGAAGTTATGGCGTGCCCTTCAGGTACTTCGTTATGACATGTCTTTGCATGGGTAGTTGTAAGTTTCCATAAACAAGTTCTAAAATGTAGGATCTGGCTCTATGATGCATTTCTTAGTTATTATTGTTCTGCAGGTTGTCTGAACGGGGGAGGTCAATTAAAGCCTGTTCAAGGCCAATCTGCCAAGGAACTTATCCAGCAATTGGAGAGTGTGTACACACAAGATGTAAGCTTCTAATTGAAATCCAACATTTCTTGTACCATCCTCTGCCCTTAATTATAGGTCGTTTTGGCTTTTATAGGTACATAGCTTTTGCTTTGCACCTAGATATACGTTATGTCTAGATACATAATAAAAGTTATGTAGCTAGAAAAGCCAAAACGGCCTATAAATTGGAACGGAGGGAGTAGTTTATAAGGCAACTTGCTTATCATTGTGGTGCATCTTCGTCCTGACCTCACTTCGAGTCATCCACATTCATGTAGGGCGTGGAGTTATAGACATTTTAGTTGATGCACCGTAGTCATCACTTGAAATGTTTTCGTATTTATTAGGTATAGATCTTGTGATTCTATTATATTCTCTTCTACGCTTGTAGCTTAGTGTACTTTTGTTTGCTTTGGTTGCTTCTTCTTTGTATAATGTTGCTAGCTTGCTACTACCATGCTATAACATCACTGGCTTGCTACCCAGATTTTACTCGTACTGTAATTTTGCCTCTTTCAATAGAGGAAAAGTAAAACCATCTGTTCAATTGTCAGAGCTGCTATTCCATCTCTAGCAGCTTTGCTGAGCTGAACAATATATGATATTCCATGTTGTTTAGCCTTCAAATTTTTCTTTTAATGGGGATGCTATTTATCCTCTAATTTGTTTCCATAGTTTTATCCTCACAAGTGGGAAATATGCTATAACTGCAGAGTGTTTTCTTCCGTGTAATTTGGTAAAGAGTCCTACATGAATTGTGTACCTTATGCGAGTTATTATGTTCTTCCACTAATTGCGTATCTTATGTACCAGATATCAATATCCGATCCTTTCAGTAACCCTATCGCGAAAAAACTATATGATGAATGGCTGGGGCAACCTGGTTCAGAGAATGCAAAGAAGTATTTACATACAGAATATCACCCAGTGGTGAAGAGTGTGGCCTCACAGTTACAGAACTGGTGATAGAGGTTTCTTGTCGCACCAGGAATTTCTATGTTCTTCAAGAGCCAAGAGGGACTTGCAAACATGGCGACCTGTCCATGCTAAGAAGATATTGACCACACAGGAATTAAAACTTGCTCAAGTGTTTTTTTTTGGCATTACAGGGAAGAAGTTTTGTTAAGCTATAGGTTTTCAGTGCTTTCTAGTTAATGTTGTACGCTGCCAAAGGGAAACGAGAGCTAAATTGCAATGTGTAAAATGAACGAAGTAGGAGGTCTTGACGACCTTTTCATTGTTTGGTACTCGTCCGTTGGCGCAATTCTTGTTTTTTTTAAAGGAAGAATATGTGAGCTTCGTTGGTTACCCGTATCTGTATTTAAATGCTCGCGAGTAGTAAGGGAATGAAAAACATACTCCGGCTGTTCTCTAATCCTATACTCTTATAAAACAAAACCTAATAGCTATCAAGCTCTCCAACTAGACAATGCCCTATCACATACGATGAACATCCATTAAGTAAAACTCTATTAGCTATTTATCTCAACATATAAGTTGTTTAACTGGGTAATGCATTATCACATAGAATTAAAAACCACTAGCACATGTGATTGTAATGTCCATGTCAGCAAGACACATAAGTATTTTATTATCGACGTCATCATACCACGCAATTCACTAATTTGCAATTTCCGCAGCAACGCGCGGAGTAGTCCACTAGTGTAGTATATTTTAGCGATTTAGGACAGATTAAAAGACAACACAAAAATGCACGTGCTTTTACTTTTTTAATCAGACATATTATTATATGATTAACGATAATTGGTTGATAAATGATACTCCCTCTGGGTCTCAAAAACATGCCCATCTCAAATAGCAAGGAGTGTTTAATTAGGGTGCCTACTTCCTGCTTTACCCATATTAAATAGGCTACGGTTAGTACCTTGAAACAAAATTACCTCTCCGCCCACCTGGCAAGGGCACTACTTTTCAAGCTGGTGAGCCGAGTTCGACTCTTGAGGCCAGTCTCAGTGGAGAGTTTCATTTTGTTATTTTCAAGACTGCCATGTCATATAGAATGAAATGAAACTCGGATGAAACACCCACTCTCAATGGAAAGTTTCACTCCATAGTTTCATAGACATTTAATTCTATGACTCATAGAGAGTTGGTAACTGTGGCAAGAGAGTTTTATCATCATGAAACTCAATTCTTCTCTCTTTTCATTAAAACGTTGACATGTCATCAAAAATGCATATGTGGCAGGCTATTAAATGCAAATGAAACTCTAGTGAAACTCTCACTGAGACTAGCCTGACAGTCAGTTTTTTGCTGCGCGAATTTGTTATCTTGCCTGATTTTCTTGGAGTCTGAAACGTGCGTGCTGTTAATGCAGTCCATGCGCGGTTAAGAGCAACACCAATAAGCGAATTTGTTATCTTGCTTGATTTTCTTGGAGTCTGAAACGTGCGTGCTGTTAATGCAGTCCATGCGCGGTTAAGAGCAACACCAATAATACAGCCAAGTTGCTTGGCTATAAGACAAGCTATAAGAGCCAAGTTATACAATAAGTGTCTCCTATTTGTCTTAAAAAGTCTCTCTCCTATTTCTCCTTACAACACTTATCTACTTGGGCCCACTAATACCTATGCTTCTGTGTCTAGCTTGGCGCCTGCATGGAAGCCCAACTCTCATCTCTCTCCTCCCTTCTCTCTTCCACATCAGCATTAGCTTGGCTATAAGCCCATTACTGTACCTACTCTAACGGGCAGCCAGGGTTAGTTTTGTCTAAACTGACGCCACAACGACAAAACGTTTTTGAGATCCGGAGGGAGTAAACATTTATTATAAAACTGTTTTCTGTCTCCTAGATCTTACATTTGTGATACAATTTTGAATGATTGTATACGCTATATTAGACAAAGGTAGTAGGAATAGAAAAAACACAAAGAAAAATAACGTGTAAATATCTAATGCAAAATTGTTTTCTGTCCCTAGAATCTTTATATTTAGATATATTTTTTGAATGTTTGTATGAGGCTATATTAGACAGAGGTGTAGTAGGAATCGAAAAAAATGTAGTAAAGGAAGATATGCATAGTGGCAAAATTAAGGAAAGGAAAAGGGCATGAAAGGAATAGGTGTTTGGAACATAGACATTTATAATATGATGATAAGAGGCACTCAACACATAATGCCATGGTGGTTGTGTTGTTTTTATTCTTACTTTATTGGGTAGGACCTGCTATGCACGAGCTATAACTCGGAGCTGTATGGGTGTATGGCAGCATATGGCAGGGGTGAGCAAGCTCGCATTGCATATTGGCTTGGCTAATCATTCGTTCTCCAACTGTGTTAGCAGCAACGTGCCTCGGACTTCCACGAAGACGCGATTGAAAACCAGAGCATGGAATGGATTTTTCCATTCCTGTGAAATTGTGAAGAGGCTACATTATTTCACATTTCATAGAAAAGGGAAGAGTGTTTCCTGTGTTCCAAATAGTATGCTTTGCTTCCCTTTCCTCTGTTTCAGTTTTCTTTGAATTTTCTATGAAAATCCTATGATCCAAAGGGCCCTTGGTTCATTTGGAAAGATCTAGCATGAAACCCGTCTGGGCTGGACGCCTATAAAGGTCATATCTTGAATAAGGCATCTCCAATTTCCTCTAGGAAAGGTCGGATTCATAGCTTAATGGGCGGGGACCTGACCGATCCACAATTGAACGGACCACATCGCTTGCTCATCCGATCGAATGAATAGCAAGTGACATGGTGCTACTGGTATCAAATACTCCATTTTGGTTTAAGATTCAGTATATAGAAGATTCCTTGTAGCATACTCAGAACACACACATGGTTGAAGATGAAGCCGAACTCCACTTGGACAATGTATGTTCATGGTCTGAACCCTTTCCATCTCCACACATGAAACAAAAATTTCTTGATTCAATGAACAAGAAAAGGCATCAAGGCAAAACTCAGAAGGATGCACTGTCATGCTCTAACACAAGGTGCAGCAAACCGGTTTTGCATTACCTGTACTCCCTCCTTCCTATATTCACAAGCGCTTAGATCAGTTCATAGCATTGTTTGCAAGATTGTCATGTCATACATAATAAAATGAAATTTAGATGAAACATTCACTCTTAATGGAAAGTTTCATTACATTTGTTTCATGACTCATAAAGAGTTGGTAATCGTGCCATGAAACTTATTTTTTCTCTCTTCTTAAATGCATTGCCATGGCATAAAAATGCCTATGTGACAACCTATTTAATGAAGATAAAACTCTCATGAAACTTTCACTTGAGAACGACCTTAAATAGTTTTCACGGAGACCAAAAGAATCACTAACTTGCATTAAACTTTTTCCCACAGCCCGCAAAATTGCTTCGATTTTTGAACTGGCTACCAGCCAACATGTCGCATGATCCAATTGCATGCATGACAGTAGTATGAAAATACTACCAGAAGAGAAGTCACAATAAGTGCATGCGGTAAGAGTAGATGCGAGGGAATGAGAAATGATGCATACAATGGCTAGTGCGCCTGTGAATGTTGAAAATTTTCTCTACCTCATCTTCGTAAAATTATTCCCCCAATAGCTCTTTCTGTTTTTTTTGTGGCCACCAATATCCCACTCATCTCCTCTCAAATAAGAGTGGAGTTGTATCTCCCCGGATAGTGTTGAATTCATCTCTCAAATAAGATCTTAGCTGTATCTTTTCGATAGTGTTGAATCATCGGGGATGAATTATAGGTGACTTGCTCGAGATGCGAATTTGTAACAGTTGCTACTGGATATAGTGTTGGAATTTGTTAGCATGTGTTGCAATGCTCTGGTTTTACAGCAGTAGCAACCATGGAAAGGAGGTTATAAAGGCTAACGATTCTGGCCGTTCAAATGTACTCTGGCCGTTCAATAGCAATCATGCATGTTAGCTCTCTTCCCGGACGCACTTCTCGTCTAACGGTTCTGGCTCTGGCCGTTCAATAGCAATCATGCATGTTAGCTCTCTTCCCGCATGCACTTCTCGTCTAACGATTCGGGTTGTTCAAATGTATTCCTGCCTCGTTAGACGAGGAACAATTGCTACATATGGCTAACGAGTAAGTAAATATTTTTTGTGTCCTTAACTAATCTAGATGTTGTATTATTGGGTTCGGCCATGGTAACTTTTGCAATGGAAGTTTATATGTTGTCTACGTATGGCACGTTCATATGGTGTTTGACTCAATCCGAGTATACTCGACGAATTGGATGGCTTCCATGAAGCCAAACTGGCAATTTCTTGGCGTACAATTGGAGGAACAAAAAACAAATTCATATATGCTAATTTTTCATAAGAAACTCCATCGTTTGCACGAAGGACAGCCTTGCGAGTTGGGACGAAGCTAATCACCGTTATAGCCTTCAGACACGGGATTTTTATTTATTTTTAATCCTTTTTTATTTAATATTTTAATAATAATCGTTTCTAAAAAATATTTGTGGATTTGACCCTTTTGATCGCGCGCAGTGGGGCTGGCATGACCAAATAACGCTGTCGCGTCACATGCGTTGGCGCGACAAGATGTCTCACGTTGGACGGTGTTTCCGACGTGGAAAGCCTTGTTGCACCACTACCGTTGGTGTGACAGTTCAGTCTTGTCGCACGACTACCGTTGGCATGATAGTTTCAGTTGCAAATTAATCAAGAAACTTTATATTATTTTCTCGAGCATCTTAACAACTTCAAATGTAAAAACTTAAAACTATAAAATTGTAATCGCATTGAGAGCTACAGCCTTGATATAAAAAGTATCTTTCATTTGATAGCTTGTAGAAAATATATTATTTTTCTAATGCAACAAGCACCAGTACGCGATTATTATACTGCTGAAATCTTATATATATTTTTTGAGAATCTTAACATTTTTAAATGAAAAAACTCAAAACTAGAAAAGATCTACAATTTTCATATAGAAATCATCTTCATCCGAAGTCGTATCGAAGAGTTATGATTTTTCGAAAATTCAGTCTTGTCACGCCACTTCCGGTGGCGCGACAAGACTGAACTGTCACGCCAAATGGTAGTGGCGCGACAAGGTTTTACACGTTGAAAATGCCGTTCAACGTGACATATCTTGTTGCGCTAACGTATGTGACGCGACAGCGTTATTTAGTCACGCCAGCCCCAATGACGCGATCAAAAGGGTTAGATCTGAAAATTTTTTTAGAGCGGTTATGTCGGTGTTCGGACCCGAGGGGGTCCTAAACCAACGAGTAAAATGCTGCGTGTCCCTTTCCTAGATGGTGATGCAAGGAGAACACACGAAGGTTTATCCTGGTTCGGGCAAAAGAAGGCCCTACGTCCAGCGGGGGAGGAGAGATTTTGTATTTCCTTGCACCGAGGTGCTTGTGTAGGGGCTACAAGCTTGCGGGAGAGGGCGACGAGCCCAAGTCCCAAAGGAGAAAAAGAAAGAGTACAAGATGATTGCTTGAGATGTTGATCGCTATGTTGTGTATAGCTGGTTGTCCGTCGTCTTCTCTAGGGCCCTGGCCTACCCTTTTATAGGATGAGAAGAGGCCAGGACGACGGGAGCCTTGAGATGACGTTTTGTCGATCCTGTTGAGGTGGTTGTAGCGACGTGCCTCAGGAATGGGAGGCCATCCTCTGGAATGTGATGTCGTAGGCGTCGAAGTGACCCGGAGCGTCGTGCCATACCGTCCTTCCTTCCCTGTTGTGCTGTGTTGGGGGTCGAGGCCGGGTCGAGGCCAGGTCGAGGCCGAACGGATAAGTCCGAATCCCTGGAATCGTGGTGTACGGACTTTGTCGTATCTTTGGTGACGTACAGTGTGAGGTAAGGTGGGTACAGTGACGTTTTTCACCTCCCATCACGGGATGGGCGTTTCAATAGTGAGGACTGACACTGGTATTGTTCCCACGTCGACCATGCGTGTAGCCATGCCGGTAGGTGGTAGTAGGTAATTGCATTAAATGCTAAGACCTTTGTCCGGAGGTAGGTAAAGAAAGGGGGTCGAGCGCCTCGACCCGGGCTCACGCGAGTCGGAGCGCTCCCGGGGGGCGGTCGAGCCCCGTGCGGGTCGGAGCGCGGTCAAGGCCTCCCGTCGAGGGGGCCTCGTACGAGTCGGAGGCAGGATGCGGTCGAGGCAATCCGTCGAGCCGGCCTCGTACGAGCTGGGCCTGTCGCGTGTTTCTGAAGCGGGTAGTGCTTTGTCGTGATTGGGTTACTTTAGTTTATATTATCGTTGAATATGGGTACCCCTATGGCATTGGTACCGACAGTAGCCCCCGAGCCTTTAGGTGAGTGTGTGTTCACTCTCCTAGAGGTTTTTAGCTGATGAACTGGAGTCATAGCGCTGTTGGCTTCCTCAACAGGGACATCTGAGTGCTTTCAGGACTTCTTCCGGTGGGGGCGCGCGAGCGCACCCGCCGGGTGTAGCCCCCGAGGCCTCGGTGGAGTATTGGGAAAGTCTCCTCCGAGGTCTTTAATCGGGGTCCGCTAGGGAATAGTTGATGCGGCTGAGCCCCCGAGCCTCGCGCGCACGAGGTCGATCGGAGTCCCTGCCGTCTTTCGTTGTCCGGCCCTCACGCTCATCCTACGGAGAGGAGGAGGAGGGGTGGGGAACGTCGTACTACCCCGTTCGGGCGAGTCCGGCGATCTCCGGTGAGCTACTAGCGGGGAGATTCGAGTGAGAGTCCGTGCTCCAGTCGTTAGGAGTCGGCTTGGGGCCCGGGGGCACTCTTCAATGATGCCAAGGAGTGGTCGTGCGGATGTCGGTTCCCTGCGACGGGATCCGAGGGCTCGATGCCTCCCCCGAGGGGATTCCTGCTTCGTCCTCATCCTTTGGCCTCGAATACGTCTTGGGGTGCCTCGAGAGCGTGGCTCGAGCCCTGGCCGTATACGGGCGCATCCCTGGTCGTCCCTTACTCTGTTGCTCGAGGGCGGCTGTCGAACCCAGGTCGAGGGCCAGCCTCCGTTCCCTCGAGACTTAAAATGGGCCCGGAGCCCGTTAAGGGAATCTAGGAATATCCGTCCGTGGATCTCGCCCCGCCCGTTAGCTTGGTGCGCCTTTTTAGGGCGAGATCGGCGCGGTAGTGGGCGGCGTGGCGTTTGGTTACTGCGTGGGGGACGGCCACGTGCCTTGCTCCTGTAAGGCGTGAGGGACGGTTAGGTGAGCGCATTTATTACGGGAAACTGTTCCTACCTTTTCGCGTGGCCGTTGAACTTCCGTCTGGCCTATAAAGGCAAGACCCAGGGGTCCGTGCTTCCTTCCGGTCTCTTGCGCTTCTGCCATCCTCTAGCCCCAGAAAACCCTAGCCCCCTTGCGCCTTCCGCCCGCATTGCTGCCGCCGCCGCCTTCTCCTTCACACTTTCCCTTCCCGTCGGCGCTGATGGCTGGAAGGAGCCAATTCCTCGCTGCCGAAGACTGGGCCTCCTCCTTCGTGACGGAGAAGAAGCTGGAGGAGCTGGTTGAGGATGGGCTGCTGCGGCCGAGGACGAGTCGGTCACGGCCGGAGTGGATTGCGCCGCCGTCGACCCACCGGGAGCCGGCCCCCCCGGAAGGCTACGTGGTGAGCTTCGTAAGTTTCCACGAGCGGGGGTTCGGCATCCCGTCGTCGGTCTTCATGCGGGCGCTTCTCCACTACTACCGGGTGGAGCTCCATCATCTCGCCCCCAACGCCATCGCGCAGGCCGCCATCTTTGCGGCGGTCTGCGAGGGATATCTCGGGGTGGAGCCGCAGTGGAACCTGTGGCTCCATCTCTTCAAGGCCGAGCTCTTCGCGCGGAATGCGGGAGGGAAGGGCGTCTTCTACGCTGCGCGGGTAGGCAGCTGCGTCCTGCAGTTGAGGTCGAGCCGGGCGGACCAGTACATCCCGGCTCACCTCATCTCTTCGAACAGCGGGTGGCACGCGGGCTGGTTCTACCTCCGCAACGACGATAACCAGCTGCCGAGGTACACCGGCCGCGTGCTGACCGCTCGGGAGGACCGCTGGGTGTACGGTGTGCCGGACGTCGAGAAGCCGCGTCTGGACCCGTTGCTGGCGGCGCTGCAGCAGCTTCGTGCTCGAGGCCTGACGGCGGCGGCGGTAGCGACGGCGTTTCATCGCCGCCGGGTGATGCCGCTGTGCCGACGTCGCCTGCGCCTCGACCAGATGACTCCGGAGGCGTCTCTGGAGGGGAGCCGGATGTCGCACGAGACCCTCACCCCCGAGGAGGGGCTTCGCCGAGCCCGCCGGATGGTGGGGACCTTCAAGGCGGAGGAAGCCGACCGGCTCCCCATGAGGCCCACTGAGGGGTTCGAGCCCGTGGTAAGTTCCTTAGTACGCTTGTCTTTTAGTTCGGTTCGTCTTTGAGACCTTCCCCTAATCCGGTCGACGCCAATGCGCAGGACCTATCGGCGCTGCGGGAGACACGACCGCCGGTTCCGGAGGACCGGCCTGCTCGGGATGCTCGACGGGAGCACGCCTCGAAGCAGAAGGCGGTCAAGGAATCGACCAAGAAACGGGCGGCCCGGAAGTCCAGGGAGAAGGAGGCGCGGAAGAAACTTCGGCGCCAACAGGCCCTTGACGGGCTCCCTTTGGAGCCGTCGCCCTCCGAGACCATGTCGGGGGAGGACGACGGCAGCAGCGGCGAGGATGATGATGCCTTGTCGCGGTACGAGGCCGCGACCGGGCTGGGGAGCCTCCCCGACATCCGTCCCCTGCTGGAGCCCATCGCGGGGTCATCCTCCTCGGTCGTCGTGGTCGAGGAGGTCGAGGAGGACGACGAGGAAGAGGAGAAGAAGAAGAAGAAGAAAGAGGAAGAAAAGAAGGAGGCGGGCCCCTCGGCAGGAGGGGCCGCCTCGCCCCGGACCCAGCCAGAGGGGTCGACAGGGGCGCCTGCCCTAGCCCAGGCCCCGCAAGCTCAGGCGGGGACGGGGGCGGGGGCGCCGACATCGTCGTCGGCGGCGCCTCCGTCGGGCGTGAAGACCCGAGGCCAGTTGGCCTCGGAGGCACAGAAAGCGCGTAGCGGCGCGCCGGCGAGAGCCCCAAGGAGCGCTCGGTCCGCGGGTGGGGCTGCCGCGAGGCCACCGCCTGCCACCTCGAGCGGCTCGGACCGTGGGGGGTCGAGGCCCCTGGTGCCGATCTCCGGGTAAGTTTTTGAGCAGAAGGGGACTTGTCTTATCTTTTGATTTCGTCGATCGACTTATCCTTTATTTTTCAGGCTGAAACGGAAGGCGGAGACCATGGGGCCCACCCCCGTGAAGTCCCTTCGAGCCAGCGCCGCCGTCCTTAACCGGTCGGCGGAACAGGACGCGGCCTGGGTCCGCGAGGTCGAGGCTGCGAAGGAGCGCCGTCGGCAGCGGGAGGCCGCGGGTGCTTCGACGGTTGCCGGCCCCGATCCTGCGGCGGCGGGGTCAGAGCCGGCAAGGGTGGTGGCGCCCGGCCCGGTCGAGGCGGAGCCTGAGGCGCTGCCCTCGGCTGAGGCCACCGTGGAAGTGGCCGCGGAGGGGGCGGCCGCCGATGCGACCGCGGAGGGAGCTGCACCGGCGCCGGAGCAGGAGGTGGCGCCGGCGAGGGAGCCGCAGCCACAGCAGGACCTACCGGTGCAGCCGGTGGGCACGACGGAGGGCGGGGCCGTCGAGCCTTCTGCCGGAGCCCCGGAGGCAGCGGCGCCGGAGGTTGAGGTGCCGGTCGCGGGGGCACCGGCGGTCGGAGCGCCGGTTTCCGAGCCGCCGTCGGGCGAGGTACCGGCGCCAGAGGCGTCGACGGCCGAGGCGCCAGCTCCGGAGGCGCTGGTTGCCGAGGGGCCGGTCACCGCCGAGGGGCAGGCGCCCGTGGTCGTTACCCTCGATGACGCCCCCCTGGACAAGGGAAAAGAGATAGTGGGGGCCGAGGAGGGCGAGACCACGAGCCGGGCTGAGGCCTCGACCCCTGTCGGAGCGGCGGGCGAGGGCAACGAGGCCGGCCCTTCGACCGGGCCGCGAGGTGCCCCGGCCGCGTCGTCGTCGTCGTGGCCAGACTTCGCCGCGCTGGCGATAGCGCGGGCTGAGGAGGAGATTCCGAGGTGGGGAGGGCCGCCCCTTCAGTTCAAGGATGCCGCGAACCTCGACGGCGAGCCCATCCTCACTCTGAATGACAGAGATGAGGTCCACCGCTGGCAGTACCTCGAGGGCGTCCGCCAACATCTCGCTCGGCTGCTCAGCGTGGCGTCCGACGCCGTTTCGCGGGGCATGCGGGATGCCACCGAGGTATGATTAATCTACCGGCTTATTCCATGGCTCTTTGTGTCTCTTTCCTTTGGATTCATTATGTTTTTCGGTTTTCCTTGAATTAGGAACTCAAGGAGACCTCCCGCCGCAAGTCGCTCTTCATCCGGGGTGAGAGCGGTGTGTGGGCGTCGCTGTCCCGGCAACGGGCCCTGGTCGAGGAGACTCAGAAGAGGCTCGCCGATCGGACCGCTGAGATGGCGGAGCTGCGCATCGCCTACTCGACGGTGAAGGAGGATGCGATCCAGGCTTGGGCGGCTGAAGCCGTGATGCGCACCGAGGTGGAGAAGGCCCGGGAAGAGGCTGCCCAGGCCCGCCAGGACCTCGAGCCCCTGTCGGCGCGGGTCAAGGAGCTCGAGGAGGACGTCTCGCAGGCCAGCCGTCAACGTGACGCCCTCAACGTTCAGATCGGGCAGGTCACGGCCCGGTTTAGTGCGCTGAAGGACGAGATCTCGGGGCTGAGCGGGGCCGTCCAGGAGAAGGACACGGCGCTTCAAGCCGCCCGCCAAGAGATCGAGGCCCTGAAGGCGACCGTCCGTGAGAAGGACAGTGCCCTCCTGGGGCTTGAGCGGACGTGCGGGGGGCTCCGCGACGAGGTCGTGGGTTTGAAGACCCATGTTGGGGGTAAGTAGCTTGTTGCGGCCGTGTAGTTGAGGTGTTGTGTTAGGCGCTAATCTGCCTTGTCGTGTTTCAGAGCTGGAGCGCGAGAACCAGGAGGCCCATGCGACCGCTAACTCCCTGCAGAGCCTCCTGGAAGCCGAGACCCAGAGGACCCAGCTGCTCCAGGGCGCGATCACCTCGGTGTGTGACGGTCTGGGGGTCGAGCCCGATGTCGATACCGGAGAAGACGCTCCGGGGAACTCCTTCGTCCGTCGGGTAGCGGCGCTAGGTCACCTCGCCCGGGAGAAGATCCGAGACAGCCTCCACCACGGCGTAAAGAGGGCGCTGGCCGTCGTTCGCTCGGGCTTTGTGTTTGACATGGAGCTCGTCGCCGACGGCTTCATCACAGACCCGGAGCGGACGGACGCGGAGAACGAAGACGCCTGCTTAGATCTGATCGAAGCCGCGGAGGGGCCTGGGAGCCGTCTGGCCTCGCTCTTTGAGCCTGAGGTGGTGCCGCCTGCTGACGACGAAGGCTTGTGAGCCAATTCTGGGCACGGAGGCCCGCGTAATAGATTAGCTATTTTGAATTTTGGTTGTGGTGGCCGTAGGGGCCTTAAGAACTTGAGACATAAACCAGTTCGTGGTTAATTTGGTTTTATGCGAGCTTTTCTTCCCTTAATGGCTTAGACCGTGCTCCCGTACGATTTACTTAGCGCACAGCTGCGTCCTTTGGCGTGGGGGAGTGAGTGGAGGTACCGTAGCCTTGGAGGCGTAAGTGATCTCGTGGCTCGACTGCCCTTAAGCTTTAGGATGCCGTTGCGGCTTTCGCAGATCGTGTGAGAACTTGGCACCATTGACCTAAGGAGTGGCTCTTGAAATTTTTAAAAGAGTGTAAATTTTTCCGGGGACTGAGGGGTTCCCCCTGTGTAGCCCCCGAGGGAGGGTCGATTCTGGTAGTACAGAGTCGATCCTCCCTCATCGCGAGACGAAAAATTTTGACACTGCTGTATTCTTTATTGATGAAAAGGAAATTACAGAGCCTCAAGGCTTTCTAAGGAAAATGTAACAGAACCGCCCAATTATACGAGATTAAGTAAGAAAATCATCCAACGGACGGACAATTTACCAAACTTAAGCCCGTATAACCCGGTAGTCCGTGAAATCTCGACGGATTTCAAACCATTTCACATCACAGCCAAGATCGTAATAAGTTCAGCGATTACCTTCATAAGTTACACAGTAGTTTGCGGCACAAAATACATCGGAGTTTAAACATAGTTATTACAAACCAGTTTCAAATAAAGTAGCAGAAGCATTAGTTCAAAGCACACACACACACGCACAACTTTCCAAAATAAAGTGCCAGCTCGCGATCATCTCCCACAAAAGCATCAGGCGAGGAGTAGTGAGTGACCATTGCCCATGGTCCTAGGCTTCGCCCATCGCAGGGTAGAGACAGTTGATACAATACCCATAGTACATCTGTCCATCTGCAACAAGTGGGAACAAAGCCCTGAGTACGAGAAGGTACTCAGCTAGACTTACTCGACAGAACCAAAACAAAAGACTCCAAGGATCATGATAGGCATTTTGGTGGGGTAGCTGACTCATTTGCAAGAAAAGCATTTTTAGCTTAGCAAATCATTTACAAAAGCATGTCATGTTTTAATTCTTTATTCTCCTGTCAACTATGTTTGCACTTTATGCTGAAGTAACCATGTAATTAAGCAAGCAAGGATTACCATTGATAATTTACAATAGTTACCATGTCATTTCCTCATAACTATCCAAGTGTTGCATCCATATTACTACGATGAAGTAACTCAAGTCAAGTGTTCACTATCCAGTGAACGATGGCGATTCGAATCGATTATTGACCAGCTGGTAATTTATTCCTCACACAAACCTCACTCACCCGCTAAAGTGAGGTATTGGTCACCGAGTCAACCATTCAGGTAAAGTCGCGAGCTTGCCAGGAACCACATGTACCCGGGGGCCGCCCGACTGCTCTTTGGCCTTATCATCGCGCCCCCGTTTCCTGCCACTACTGCTCCGGTACAGTGCGTTGCGGGCAATCTACTCGGCCCGAATAATCTCCCGGCTTCGCGGTCGAAAGGTACTTTATCCGGCCAGCTAAATGTGAGGCATGCGTTCAACATGACCCGAGGCCCGACATCGGACGGTCCTTAATCGACACAGACGGAAGACACTACAGTCCAGAACCCTGCAAGCTTCCGTCCGGTCTCATATTCATTTCCACACTTAGTTATTCTCACATGACATTTCTTTCACATAAAACCAGGTAATCCCCTATAGCTCGCGGATGACAGGCAATCACCCGACTTCTACCGGTCTAAGCAAACTAAGCAAGTATTGACCGTGGACACCAGGGTGACAAGGATCGGGTAGAACAAGGTGGAACAAGGTATAATGCAACAACGTTTGCAAACAACTCCTAAACTTAATGCATCAGATTAAGTGAAATTAATAAATAATTCTTTGCAAACCGGGGGAGAAATGCTCCGGGGCTTGCCTCGCTCGAAGGTACTGGGACGATGGTCAGGGCACTCCGGAAGCTCTTCACCGGACTCCTCTTCTGCTTCTGCTGGCTCCGGCTCCGTCACTTCGAGCTGCTCCTCTGCGTCCTCGGGAACAACTGTCGGAACCACCTCCTGCGATCCTGTATGATGCAGAAGTATGAGTGCAACATGCATCGGTGCATTGCAGAGGTGACATGAGATGATGATGATGCGGAATGCATGTGATGTAACGAATGTATTACGTCATCGGATTATGTGGAACTTATGACTCTTCTACAAGGTTGTCTACGTCATCCAAGAACATGTACTCGGAAACTACCAACACTAGTTTCTACCATGCGAGAGTATTTGAGAATCAAGAGGCTTCAAAGATACACCAAAGTATAATTTTCCAACTAACTTTGTATTAAGAATAAATAGAAACCCTAATTAGTCTTAAGGTTAAACAGCAACACATATTTTAGTAGCTCAGAAAAATCTTATAAAATTACAGTGGATTACTAATATCAAGAATAGCTTGACATAAAATTTTTACTGCATTTGGATAACTAGAACTGCCTACACAAAAATAACAAACTAGGGCCTAAAATAGATATTTAAAATACTTTACATTATGAAAAGTATCAAACAACAGATTTAGGAATTTTTCTACTATCTACTACCTAAACAAACACTATGGAAAAATTATCACTTGCATGTTTTATTCAAATTTATTTAAATAACAAAAATAACAAATATTGGTAATAGAAAGCATTTGAACTACACCTACATATTTTTATACAGAACACCCAAGATATAAAATTTTCCTAGAAAGTACATGACACAAAAAGATTAATAAATTTGGAATCATATTTTTCTGACTTTTCTAGGATTTATTAAGTATTTATCAAGAAAATAGCCATTTTACTATTTAATTATAAACTCTACAGAAAAGTTCATCAAATTTGACATGCAATAATTTTACATCATAGATCTGGTCCCAAAGAGTCCATAGAAATTTGTTTCATCAAATTTGGAGCTAAAATGAGCAAGTTACAATTTTTCTAAAGCATTTATACATTTTCTGAAAAATAAATCTCAAAAATCCTTTTTAAATCCAGCCGCTGAACGGCTAGACGCACCCGGCGATCTACACACGCGCGCACACACAGAGACAGATAGGCGGGCCCGCGGGTCAACCGGGTCCCACGCGTCAGCCGCTCCGAGTCAAGGAGGGCGCTGACCGCGCGGATCTCGACGACGGCGAGGTCGCTGGCGACGAGGTCACCACTGTCGTGATCCCCAAGGCGAGGCGGTCCCGTTGAGACCATTGGCATGACCGGAGGAGCTCGAAATCGAGCTTGCCACCGGCCATGGCGGCTCGGCGGCGCTGCTCACCGGCGGGAGCACTTCTCCGGCCATGGGGCGGCACGGGAGATGGTGTCCGAGCACCGGGAGGAGGAGGCGAACAAGATGCTTGCGCGGGTGAGGGAAAAGAAGAGGCGGAGGCGGGGTTTCCACGGAGCGGAGAACCACGGTGAGCTCGGCCGGAACTCCGGCGAGCGATTGGCGTGGCTGTGGAGCTTACCGCGGGAGATGGAGGTGAGCACGGGTTGCGCCAGAGAGAGAGGAAGCTCGGGGCGAGATGGAGAGGTCTGCGGTGGCCGGAGCTCGTCGGAACGCGCGCGTCCGGCGAGCGCGTGCGGTGGCGGAGGCGGAAAACGGCAGCCGCGCTCGGTGAACAAGCGAGGAGGCAGAGCGGAGGGAGGAATGGCGAGGCGCATGCGGGGGGGGGGGGGGGGGGGGGTTAAGGCGTGGGCGCTCGCGCTGGTGGGGGCGACCGAGCGCCACCCGGCCGCTGTGGCCGGCATGCGGCCGCCACGCGGCGCGCGTGCTCTGCCGGAGCGCCAGCGCGCGCGGGCGAGGGCGCGGGCGGAGGAAGGAGAAGGCCGGCTGGGCCTGGGCCGAGGCGGGGCAGTGCGGGCGCGCGCGCGCGGTGAGGCGGGCCGGCTCTGGCTCTGGGCCGAATCGGTGGCGGCGGCCCGCGAGGGAAAAACGAAATTTTTGATTTTTGATTTTCAAATTTAAATGCATTTCAAACTTCAAACCAAATTTTGAACAAGAAGAAAGCATTTTATGGATTTGGCCCAAAAATAAAAGTTGCTCAAAATTAAATTCTCTACAACTTTGATTAAGGGGCCATTTCAAAATTCTTAATAGATTTTAAATGACAAAATAAAAGCTAAAATAGGAGAAAATTTTGAATATTTTTCATAATTACTTTTAAACAAGTTTTTGACAAATTTTGAGCTCCAAAATTTGAACTAGGGTTCCAAGTGATGTAGAATTTATGGTTGCAAGGCTTTTGATATAATGTGATTATCATATTATTATAATCCGTGAAATGTAGCATGTTTAAGCTTTTATTTTAATCGAATTATACCATTATCATACATGATTATAATGATATGAATGCTATGCAATATGATTGCCATGCAAAAATGCATTGCGTAACACCGGAGTGTTACAGCCCTCCCCCTTATAAAAATCTCGTCCCGAGATTTGGGTTACGAACCATTTATTATAAAAATCTTCATAGGCGTTCTTTAAGTATTCACCCGTTTCCCAAGATGCATCCCCTTCATCGTGATGACTCCATTGTATCTTATATGTTTTCACCACACTGTTTCGAGTAGCCCTTTCCTTGGTATCCAATACTCGAACTGGTTGCTCACGATACACCAAATCTGACTTTAGTTTTATGCCTCGAGGTTCAATCCGTTCCTCTGGAACGCGCAAACATTTCTTGAGATGTGATACATGAAAAACTGGGAATATAGCACCCATTGACTCCGGTAACTCCAATTTGTAAGCCACAGGACCCTTCCGTTCCAGGATTTTGTAAGGTCCCACAAATCTGGCGGCCAACTTTCTGCGCACACCAAACCTTTTCTTTTTCATTGGCGTAACTTTTAGATAGACATAGTCGCCAACTTCGAACACAAGCGGTCTCCTTCTCTTATCTGCATAACTTTTCTGACGTGACTGGGCCGCTCTCATATTCTGCTGGATGATATGAACTTTCCTTTCGGCTTCCTCTACGAAGTCAATACCATAATACCTTCTTTCTCCGGGCTCAATCCAGTTTAACGGTGTTCTACACTTTCGGCCATACAGAGCCTCAAAAGGTGCCATTCTGATACTCTCTTGATAGCTGTTATTGTATGAGAACTCTGCTAATGGTAACCATGACTCCCATGAACCTCTGAAAGACAACACACAAGCCCTTAACATATCTTCTAGAACAGCATTAACTCTCTCAGTCTGACCATCGGTTTGAGGATGATAGGCAGTGCTACGAATCAGACTAGTCCCCAAGCCTTTGTGTAAATGCTCCCAAAAGTGAGCAGTGAACTGCGACCCTCTGTCAGACACTATAGTCTTTGGTATGCCATGCAATCTCACAATCTCCGCAATATACTTCTCAGCATATTGAGGTGGTCTATATTCCGTTTTGACAGGCAGAAAGTGGGCTGTCTTAGTAAGACGATCCACAATTACCCAAATGGAATCGTGACCTTTTTGAGTAGTGGGTAAACCCGTGATAAAATCCATACTTATGTCATCCCACTTCCAACTTGGTACTGACAAAGGTTGTAACATTCCGGCAGGCTTCATGTGAATTGCTTTTACTCTACAACATGTGTCACATCTGGCTACATACGCTGCAATTTCCTTCTTCATCTTGGTCCACCAATAACGAGGTCTTAGTTCTTGATACATTTTACTGCTGCCAGGATGAATAGACAACTTGGAGAGATGAGCTTCATCCAAAATTTTATTCTTAAGCTCTCTATCCTTTGGAACAACAAGACGGTTGTCGAACCACAACACACCTTGCTCATCCACCCTGAAGTGTTTCGAGGGTTCTTCTTGAATCTTCTTTTTGATGTAAAATATCCCTTTATCTGCTTTCTAGCCTTCTATAATCTTACTCTCCAAGGAACAACTGACCTGAATACTTTGTAGCACGGCAGGGTGTATTAGATCGAAACCATCTTCAAGCAAGGGTTGCACATTCAGACAATGTGACTTTCTGCTTAAAGCATCAGCTACCACATTGGCTTTCCCAGGGTGATACTGTACATTCAAGTTGTAGTCTTTGATCAGCTCTAACCATCTCCGCTGTCTCATGTTCAATTCTGGTTGGGTGAAAATGTACTTGAGACTCTTATGATCGGTGAAAATGTTGCACACGTTACCCAGTAGATAGTGTCTCCAAATCTTTAAGGCATGCACTACAGCGGCAAGCTCAAGATCATGTGTCGGATAATTGATTTCATGTTTTCTCAACTGCCGGGAGGCATAAGCAATTACTCTTCCTTCTTGCATCAGCACACATCCCAACCCTGTTTTTGATGCGTCACAGAACACATCAAAAGGTTTTTCGATGTCGGGCTGGGCAAGAACTGGAGCAGTGGTCAACAGTTTCCGCAAGGTATGGAAAGCTGTCTCACACTCCTCTGTCCACGCAAACTTGTGATCTTTCTGTAACAGACTTGTCATAGGCTTGGCAATCTTCGAGAAGTCTGGGATAAAGCGGCGATAATAACCAGCTAGCCCTAGGAAACTCCTGACTTCTGACACTGTTGTTGGAGTCTTCCAATCCATAACCTCTTGCACTTTACTCGGATCTACAGAAACTCCATTCTCAGATAGGATATGACCGAGGAAAGGAACTTTCTTCAACCAAAATTCACATTTGCTGAACTTAGCATATAACTTATGATCTCTCAACCTGGTCAAGACAATTCTCAGATGCTCTTCATGCTCTTTCTCGTTTTCAGAGTATACTAGAATGTCATCAATGAAGACAACTACAAACTTGTCCAACTCTGGCATGAAAACCGTATTCATCAGATACATAAAATATGCAGGAGCATTTGTTAGTCCAAATGACATAACAAGATACTCGTACAACCCGTATCTGGTAGAAAAGGCGGTTTTCGGAACATCTTGAGGTCTAATCTTTATCTGATGATACCCAGACCTTAAGTCTATCTTGGAGAACACTCTGGCTTTAGCTAACTGATCAAACAGAACATCAATATGAGGCAAGGGATATTTATTCTTGATAGTTACAGCGTTAAGAGGTCGGTAATCCACACACATCCTGAGAGTACCCTCTTTCTTTTTCTTTACAAACAAGGCAGGACATCCCCATTCAGACTTACTTGGGCGAATAAACCCCTTTTTTAATAACTCTTCCAACTGTTTCTTCAACTCAGCTAATTCATCCGGAGGCATCCGATAAGGTCTCCTTGAAATTGGAGCCGTCCCGAGGATCAACTCGATTCCGAACTCAACATCTCTATCTGGAGGAAGGCCAGGCAACTCGTCTGGAAACACATCCGGTAACTCACATACTACTGGGATCTGATGGATAGGAGTAACTTCCATGGCACAGGTCACACTCACAAGATCTGTTCTTTTAGGCAATGGTACCTGAAAAGTACCCTCTGCCTAGGGATCTTTAAGGGTAAGCATCCGACTGCTTGTATCTATGACTGCTTCCCAGTCTTTCATCCAGTTCATTCCTATTATTACATCCAAAACTAGTCCAGGCATAACTACCAGGTTCACTCTGAACTTCCGACTACCTAACTCAAGGGTTGCCCCTCTAACCATCTTATTGGTTAACACATCAGCTCCTGCTGAACTTATGCGATAACCATAACTCAATTCTGTGCATAGTTGTTCATGCTTCCGTGCAAATGCTTGACTCATAAAAGAATGCGAAGATCCAGAATCAAAAAGAACAACTGCAGGGTGATGGTTCACAAGAAACTTACCAGCAGTTACAGGCTCTCCCTCAGGAACTTCATCAATGGCGGTGTGGTGTACACGAGCATTGTAAGTCTGTTGCTTCTTTTTAGGCGGATAAGGGCAGAACTTGGAAAAGTGGCCTGGCTGACCACAGTTGTAGCAGGGCCCTTTCACTGTACCAGCAGACCCTATAGCTCCCTTGGAGTTGCTCTGTTCTGCAGCTGCGCTGGTCTTTGTTGGCGGCACTGCGATCTTGTACGGTTTCTGTGGCCCCTTGTAGTTCTGGGTTTTATGCTGCGGCGGCCTGAACCTCGCACCAGGTGCGGACGGACGATAAGATGAACGGTTGGCAGGGACAACTCTGGACTGGGATGGTCCTGACTCGAACACTCTCTTGCGGTTCTTGGATGCGGTATAAGCGTTATTGTTCTTCTCTTGCTTCAAACAGTCACTGATAAAGTCGTTGAATCTGTTGCGGGTATTGATACCCACATGCTTCATCATCTTCGGACTCAACCCTCTCTTGAAACTAGCAATCTTCTTTGCATCTGTGTCAACCATGTCTGGAGCATAGCGGCACAAATTATTAAAGGCATGCAGATACTGTGTCACCGTCTTGGTACCCTGATTCAAGGCTAAAAACTCTCCAAGCTTCATCTCAACCAACCCTGGGGGAATATAAACTCCCTTAAAAGCTTCAGTGAAATCCCTCCAAGAGATCTGGGCATTAGGAGGAAAAGTATTGCGGTGATGCTTCCACCACATTCCTGCTGGTCCTTGTAACTGATGTGCAGCATACTCTACTTTCAGAACTTCTGTCATCCTTAACACACGGAACTTATCTTCCATAGTGTTAATCCATTCTTCGGCATCAAGTGGCTCTGCTGCTTCTTTGAAAATAGGTGGCCTCGTATCCATGAAATCCTTGAAACTGCTGTACTGGTTCACTCCATGGCCACCACCTTGATTATTTCCTCTTTGAACATTTTCCGCGATGGTACGCAGAAAGTCTTCCATATTCCTCTGTGATTGTTCAGTACTGCGTTGACTTCCAAGGAACTGTGTGAAGAACATTTCTGCGGTAAGCGGCGGAGGAGGGGGCAAATGTGGTTCTGGACGTGGTTCCTGGTGGTTGACATTGTTGGCACCACTTCCACCAGCTCCTGCACCATTGCCACCAGTCTCAGCGGCTTCATATGTAGCACGACGAGTGTTGGCCATCTGCATATTTCAGCAACAAGTACAATTGAGTGAAGTTGTAAAATTATGTCCGAATGAACAATTATGCCATACTGAATTCATTGGAGAGAACAAGTCATACAAGAAAACAGAGGCGCAATAATTTCATTCCAATTAAACAACAGCACCAATTCAGTTACTTCAAATGCAACATCACGTTCCATACAACCACGTTGCCAGCATACATACACTGGACTTTTATGCGTTCGGGTATCGCATACACAACCAAACTCCAAAGATCGTCAGTCTCAAGGTCGAACAGGATACATCATGATACATGAAAACCAAAAGAAGGCCATCGCGTCAAGCCTAGCTACTAACGCAGGACACTATCCTACTCCTCGGGGCCATCGTCGATGTCGGAGGCGTCGCCATCGCTACCCTCAGCTGCAGCGTCGTCGTCGATGTCCATCTGAGCGGCGTTCGGAGGAGCATACGGGCCCATCCCGTTGTAGAGGGCATGGAACTCTTCATGCAAGTTGGCATTGTACTCTTCTAGCTCCTCGACCCTCTGCCTTAGAAGGTCCCTCTCGTTCCAGGCTTCATTCCTTTCTTGTACTAGCTGCTCCAACAGGCGATCTGCATTCCTGTTGGCCTGAGTCAGCCTCTGTACCTGCTGCATGGAACTCTCGCCTCTCTCGAGAGCTCGGTCCCGCTGCAAGCTCATATCAGCCAACTGCTCCTGCAAGCTAGCTATGGCACGCGCTTGCTTTTTCTTCTGCTTCCTTGCTTTAAGCCGATCATCACCACGTAGGCCAGTCAAGGTCCAATAGGTATTCTCCAGACCTTGGTATGCTCTGATGGCTGCATACATGGCACTCATGGTGTGGTTGTCGCTAGCCCGTCCTTCACTGGGGCCTCTAACCAGGGCACTTCCTTGCGGCTGTACCCAAATGGCGTCGCGAGGATCATCTCTCGGGAAGGTACCGGCCAAAGCTGCTGCTAACTCATTGGGAAATCTGCTCATGATGTCTCGGATGACGCGAAAAGCTGCGCCCTCTGCACCCTCGACTGGAGTGCGTCCTTCGAACTCCAGATGCCAACCATCCCATTCTGGCGCATCACCAAGAGCAGGGACGGTGATCTCTACCACAGCAAGTCCATCTTCAGCTAGCTGGCTCTCGCTCCAAGAGTAAACTGGCTCTTGTCCCTCCGGGTACCCCACATCATGGAGCACTCTCCAAAGCAAGGTGGGCATGCCAAACTCGCTTAGAAAAGTGTCCGTGTTGCGGTGCTCCCGCGGGGCTAGCTGACGACGGGGTGCTCTTCCTCCAGTGGACTTGCGGGCAGTCTGCTTCGTGCGGGCCATCTGTAGCACAAGTTTTAAATTACCCGGTGAGAACATATTTTAGTTGAGGTCACTTTTATCAAAATGGGATAATCCTTTTATAAGGGGAGGAATGCATGCCATGAATGGAATGCACAAACAATATGATGCATGCACGAGTCTTACGTTCTCACAAACTTATGAAAAAGCATCTAACGGTGAATTCGGTGGCATACAACGATCTCTCATATACGTAACTAATTCGGTCTACACGATACGCTGTTATGTACCTGCAGAAAACTCATTTCAGCCCATTTCCCCATGAATGCATGAAAGCAGTAAATCTACCTACACGCTTTACACGAATCCCCAGATACGTGTACAACGGTAGTGACTACCCAAACACATCGTCCTATTGACGGCATCGCCTCAACGGACGGAACACCCACACATGCGACACTTTTATAAAAACATGTGTAAAACATGTAATTATCCAAGTATCATATAAGCACTTTCCCTAGATCGGCGGTGTATCCGATCATGCTCTCACAACTCACACTTACCGAAGCGTAGAGGTAACTGATCCATACATTACCACTCAATTAAGTGGCACTCATACAATAGCACGCCGTATGAGCAACGAAAAAGAAATATGGTGCAGAACCCCAAGTTAGTACTTAAATAGCCACCTAGAGTCCTTAACTGGGCATACCGGATATGACCACTGGCACACTTTTTAGTTTCAAAATCACACTTTTTAAGCAGGGTTTTGGTTTAAATACACTTATGACAGTAATTACGCTAAACCATGCTCCGATACCAGCTGTAACAGAACCGCCCAATTATACGAGATTAAGTAAGAAAATCATCCAACGGACGGACAATTTACCAAACTTAAGCCCGTATAACCCGGTAGTCCGTGAAATCTCGACGGATTTCAAACCATTTCACATCACAGCCAAGATCGTAATAAGTTCAGCGATTACCTTCATAAGTTACACAGTAGTTTGCGGCACAAAATACATCGGAGTTTAAACATAGTTATTACAAACCAGTTTCAAATAAAGTAGCGGAAGCATTAGTTCAAAGCACACACACACACGCACAACTTTCCAAAATAAAGTGCCAGCTCGCGATCATCTCCCACAAAAGCATCAGGCGAGGAGTAGTGAGTGACCATTGCCCATGGTCCTAGGCTTCGCCCATCGCAGGGTAGAGACAGTTGATACAATACCCATAGTACATCTGTCCATCTGCAACAAGTGGGAACAAAGCCCTGAGTACGAGAAGGTACTCAGCTAGACTTACCCGACAGAACCAAAACAAAAGACTCCAAGGATCATGATAGGCATTTTGGTGGGGTAGCTGACTCATTTGCAAGAAAAGCATTTTTAGCTTAGCAAATCATTTACAAAAGCATGTCATGTTTTAATTCTTTATTCTCCTGTCAACTATGTTTGCACTTTATGCTGAAGTAACCATGTAATTAAGCAAGCAAGGATTACCATTGATAATTTACAATAGTTACCATGTCATTTCCTCATAACTATCCAAGTGTTGCATCCATATTACTACGATGAAGTAACTCAAGTCAAGTGTTCACTATCCAGTGAACGATGGCGATTCGAATTGATTATTGACCAGCTGGTAATTTATTCCTCACACAAACCTCACTCACCCGCTAAAGTGAGGTATTGGTCACCGAGTCAACCATTCAGGTAAAGTCGCGAGCTTGCCAGGAACCACATGTACCCGGGGGCCGCCCGACTGCTCTTTGGCCTTATCATCGCGCCCCCGTTTCCTGCCACTACTGCTCCGGTACAGTGCGTTGCGGGCAATCTACTCGGCCCGAATAATCTCCTGGCTTCGCGGTCGAAAGGTACTTTATCCGGCCAGCTAAATGTGAGGCATGCGTTCAACATGACCCGAGGCCCGACATCGGACGGTCCTTAATCGACACAGACGGAAGACACTACAGTCCAGAACCCTGCAAGCTTCCGCCCGGTCTCATATTCATTTCCACACTTAGTTATTCTCACATGACATTTCTTTCACATAAAACCAGGTAATCCCCTATAGCTCGCGGATGACAGGCAATCACCCGACTTCTACCGGTCTAAGCAAACTAAGCAAGTATTGACCGTGGACACCAGGGTGACAAGGATCGGGTAGAACAAGGTGGAACAAGGTATAATGCAACAACGTTTGCAAACAACTCCTAAACTTAATGCATCAGATTAAGTGAAATTAATAAATAATTCTTTGCAAACCGGGGGAGAAATGCTCCGGGGCTTGCCTCGCTCGAAGGTACTGGGACGATGGTCAGGGCACTCCGGAAGCTCTTCACCGGACTCCTCTTCTGCTTCTGCTGGCTCCGGCTCCGTCACTTCGAGCTGCTCCTCTGCGTCCTCGGGAACAACTGTCGGAACCACCTCCTGCGATCCTGTATGATGCAGAAGTATGAGTGCAACATGCATCGGTGCATTGCAGAGGTGACATGAGATGATGATGATGCGGAATGCATGTGATGTAACGAATGTATTACGTCATCGGATTATGTGGAACTTATGACTCTTCTACAAGGTTGTCTACGTCATCCAAGAACATGTACTCGGAAACTACCAACACTAGTTTCTACCATGCGAGAGTATTTGAGAATCAAGAGGCTTCAAAGATACACCAAAGTATAATTTTCCAACTAACTTTGTATTAAGAATAAATAGAAACCCTAATTAGTCTTAAGGTTAAACAGCAACACATATTTTAGTAGCTCAGAAAAATCTTATAAAATTACAGTGGATTACTAATATCAAGAATAGCTTGACATAAAATTTTTACTGCATTTGGATAACTAGAACTGCCTACACAAAAATAACAAACTAGGGCCTAAAATAGATATTTAAAATACTTTACATTATGAAAAGTATCAAACAACAGATTTAGGAATTTTTCTACTATCTACTACCTAAACAAACACTATGGAAAAATTATCACTTGCATGTTTTATTCAAATTTATTTAAATAACAAAAATAACAAATATTGGTAATAGAAAGCATTTGAACTACACCTACATATTTTTATACAGAACACCCAAGATATAAAATTTTCCTAGAAAGTACATGACACAAAAAGATTAATAAATTTGGAATCATATTTTTCTGACTTTTCTAGGATTTATTAAGTATTTATCAAGAAAATAGCCATTTTACTATTTAATTATAAACTCTACAGAAAAGTTCATCAAATTTGACATGCAACAATTTTACATCATAGATCTGGTCCCAAAGAGTCCATAGAAATTTGTTTCATCAAATTTGGAGCTAAAATGAGCAAGTTACAATTTTTCTAAAGCATTTATACATTTTCTGAAAAATAAATCTCAAAAATCCTTTTTAAATCCAGCCGCTGAACGGCTAGACGCACCCGGCGATCTACACACGCGCGCACACACAGAGACAGACAGGCGGGCCCGCGGGTCAACCGGGTCCCACGCGTCAGCCGCTCCGAGTCAAGGAGGGCGCTGACCGCGCGGATCTCGACGACGGCGAGGTCGCCGGCGACGAGGTCACCACCGTCGTGATCCCCAAGGCGAGGCGGTCCCGTTGAGACCATTGGCATGACCGGAGGAGCTCGAAATCGAGCTTGCCACCGGCCATGGCGGCTCGGCGGCGCTGCTCACCGGCGGGAGCACTTCTCCGGCCATGGGGCGGCACGGGAGATGGTGTCCGAGCACCGGGAGGAGGAGGCGAACAAGATGCTTGCGCGGGTGAGGGAAAAGAAGAGGCGGAGGCGGGGTTTCCACGGAGCGGAGAACCACGGTGAGCTCGGCCGGAACTCCGGCGAGCGATTGGCGTGGCTGTGGAGCTTACCGCGGGAGATGGAGGTGAGCACGGGTTGCGCCAGAGAGAGAGGAAGCTCGGGGCGAGATGGAGAGGTCTGCGGTGGCCGGAGCTCGTCGGAACGCGCGCGTCCGGCGAGCGCGTGCGGTGGCGGAGGCGGAAAACGGCAGCCGCGCTCGGTGAACAAGCGAGGAGGCAGAGCGGAGGGAGGAATGGCGAGGCGCATGCGGGGGGGTTAAGGCGTGGGCGCTCGCGCTGGTGGGGGCGACCGAGCGCCACCCGGCCGCTGTGGCCGGCATGCGGCCGCCACGCGGCGCGCGTGCTCTGCCGGAGCGCCAGCGCGCGCGGGCGAGGGCGCGGGCGGAGGAAGGAGAAGGCCGGCTGGGCCTGGGCCGAGGCGGGGCAGCGCGGGCGCGCGCGCGCGGTGAGGCGGGCCGGCTCTGGCTCTGGGCCGAATCGGTGGCGGCGGCCCGCGAGGGAAAAACGAAATTTTTGATTTTTGATTTTCAAATTTAAATGCATTTCAAACTTCAAACCAAATTTTGAACAAGAAGAAAGCATTTTATGGATTTGGCCCAAAAATAAAAGTTGCTCAAAATTAAATTCTCTACAACTTTGATTAAGGGGCCATTTCAAAATTCTTAATAGATTTTAAATGACAAAATAAAAGCTAAAATAGGAGAAAATTTTGAATATTTTTCATAATTACTTTTAAACAAGTTTTTGACAAATTTTGAGCTCCAAAATTTGAACTAGGGTTCCAAGTGATGTAGAATTTATGGTTGCAAGGCTTTTGATATAATGTGATTATCATATTATTATAATCCGTGAAATGTAGCATGTTTAAGCTTTTATTTTAATCGAATTATACCATTATCATACATGATTATAATGATATGAATGCTATGCAATATGATTGCCATGCAAAAATGCATTGCGTAACACCGGAGTGTTACAGAAAAAAGCGACGTAGCTGTTCAATGTTCCAAGCGTTGGTGAGGATTTCACCCTTCTCGTTGGATAGCTTGTAGGTGCCCGGTTTTAGTACTTCTGCGATGATGTACGGTCCTTCCCATGGTGGCGTGAGCTTGTGGCGTCCCTTGGTGTTCTGGTTCCGACGTAGCACCAAATCACCGACGTTGAGGTCGCGCCTGCGTACGTATCTGTCGTGGTAGCGTCGGAGACCCTGCTGGTACCTGGCAGAATGCAATAAAGCCACGTCTCGGGCTTCCTCGAGCTGGTCGAGGGCGTCCTCTCTTGCGGCGTCGTTATTTCTTTCGTTGTAGGCCTTTAACCTTGGGGATCCGTACTCTATATCAGTTGGAAGCATAGCCTCGGACCCGTAGACTAAGAAGAACGGAGTGAACCCCGTGGCTCGACTCGGCGTTGTTCTCAGGCTCCACAGGACCGAGGGTAGCTCGGCGGCCCATCTTTTGCCGTGTTTGTTTAGTTTGTCGAAAATTCTGGGTTTTAAGCCTTGTAGGAGCATGCCATTGGCGCGTTCTACTTGGCCATTTGTTTTTGGATGAGCTACGGCCGACCAGAGCACGCGAATGTGGTGGTGGTTACAGAAATCCAGAAACTTTTTACCAGTGAACTGGGTGCCGTTGTCGGTGATAATGCAGTTTGGAACCCCAAATCGATGGACAATGTCGGTGAAGAAAAGCACAGCTTGTTCGGACCTATTACTGGTGATGGGACGAGCCTCGATCCACTTGGAAAACTTGTCGATTGCGACAAGCAAATGGGTGAAGCCACCAGTAGTTCTTTTCAGCGGTCCGACGAGGTCGAGCCCCCAAACGGCAAACGGCCATGTGATGGGAATGGTTTGTAGAGCATGCGCCGGGAGGTGAGTCTGCCTTGCATAGTACTGACAACCTTCGCAGGAGCGTACTAGCTTGACGGCGTCGGAGACCGCGGTCGGCCAATAGAACCCTTGTCTAAAGGCGTTCCCGACGAGGGTTCGAGGCGCAGCGTGGTGACCGCAAGCCCCCGAGTGCAGGTCATTGAGCAGGTCCCTGCCTTCCTTGTTTGTGATGCAACGTTGGAGAATGCCCGTAGGGCTGCGGCGGTACAGCTCCCTACTGTCACCAATGATCACAAAGGTTTTGGCCCGGCGAGCGATCCGTCGAGCCTCGGTCTTACTCGAGGGGAGGTCCCCTTGGATAAGATAGTCGAGGTACGGCGTGCGCCAGTCAGGCTCGATGTCAGATGGTGGGGTCGATCCTTCCACCTGCATGGCTTCGGCCCCGGTCGGGGGGGCCTCTGCCTCTGGTGGGGGGTCGAGTGACGTCCCGTCGACCCCTCCGTTTGACCCAAGGTCGACAGATGGCCGTTGGAGATCTTTTGCGAAAACGTCGGGTGGGACCGTAGTTCGACTTGACGCGATTTTTGCGAGTTCATCGGCGGCCTCATTATACTTGCGTGCTATGTGGTTGAGCTCGAGGCCATGAAACTTGTCCTCGAGGCGTCGTACCTCTCGGCAGTAGGCTTCCATCTTGGGGTCGCGGCAGCTCGAGCTCTTCATGACCTGATCGATCACTAGCTGGGAGTCGCCTCGAACATCAAGGTGTCGGACCCCGAGCTCGATGGCGATTCTTAGCCCCGTGACGAGTGCTTCGTATTCGGCGACGTTGTTGGATGCAGGGAAATGGAGCCAGATGATGTAGCGCATGTGAACCCCGAGGGGTGAGATGAAGAGCAAGCCCGCGCCTGCTCCTGTTTTCATCAAAGACCCATCGAAGTACATGGTCCAGAGCTCGGCCTGGAGCTGTGTGGGAGGGAGCTGGGTGTTGGTCCATTCAGCCAAGAAATCTGCCAATACCTGTGACTTGATGGCCTTGCGCGGCGCATAAGATAGGGTCTCGCCCATGAGCTCGACCGCCCACTTGGCGATCCTACCCGTGGCTTCCCGGTTCTGGGCTATCTCTCCCAGGGGGAAAGAAGAAACCACAGTAACTGGGTGGCCCTCAAAGTAGTGTCGGAGCTTGCGCCGTGTCAAGATGACAGCATAAAGCAGCTTCTGGATTTGAGGGTAACGGACCTTGGTTTCTGAGAGCACTTCGCTAATGAAATAGACCGGCCTCTGGACGAGCAAGGCATGATCTTCCTCGGCCCGTTCGACGACCAGGACCGCGCTGACTACTTGTGATGTCGCAGCGACATAAAGTAGGAGCGGCTCTCCTGGGGTCGGAGGGACAAGAATTGGCGAGTTAGAGAGTGTGACTTTGAGTTTGGTGAGGGCTTCCTCAGCCTCGAGGGTCCAGGAAAAATGCTCCGATTTCTTCAAGAGGCGGTACAGAGGGAGCGCTTTTTCGCCGAGGCGCGAAATGAAACGGCTGAGCGCCGCTAAGCAGCCCGTGACCCTCTGTACGTCTTTTAGATCTCGGATGGGGGCCATCTTGGTTATCGTAGAGATTTTTTCTAGATTGGCCTCGATGCCCTGCTTGGACACGATGAACCCCAAAAGCATCCCTCGGGGGAGGCCAAAAACGCACTTTTCTGGATTGAGCTTGATATTCTTTGCTCGAAGGCATTTGAAAGCGACGTCGAGGTCGTTTACTAGATTATCGGCTTGTTTGGTCTTGACTACGATGTCATCGACGTACGCCTCGACGGTTGGCCCGATGTGTTCTCCGAAAACGTGCTGCATGCATCGCTGGTACGTTGCCCCTGCGTTCCGGAGACCGAAGGGCATCGTAACGTAGCAATACATGCCGAAAGGGGTGATGAATGAAGTCGCGAGCTGATCGGACTCCTTCATTTTTATCTGATGGTAACCGGAGTAGGCGTCTAAGAACGAAAGAGTTTCACATCCCGCAGTTGAATCAACGATTTGATCAATGCGTGGCAAAGGAAAGGGAACTTTTGGACATGCTTTATTTAAACTAGTATAGTCTACACACATCCTCCACTTCCCACTCTTTTTCTTAACTAATACAGGATTAGCTAGCCACTCGGGATGGTGAACCTCCTTGATGAACCCGGCCTCTAGTAGCTTGTGGATCTCTTCGCCGATGACCCTGCGCTTCTCCTCGTCGAAGCGGCGCAGGCGTTGCTTCACCGGTTTGGACCCGGCCCGGATCTCCAAGGCGTGCTCGGCGACTTCCCTGGGTATGCCCGGCATATCCGAGGGACTCCACGCAAAAATGTCGATATTTGCGCGGAGAAAGTCGACGAGCACGGCTTCCTATTTCGGATCGAGGGTGGCGCTGACGTTCAGCGCCTTCCCGTTGGGATCAGCGGGGTCGAGGGGCACGAGCTTGACGTCCTCCGCGGGCTCGAAGCTGCCGGCGTGGCGTTTCGGATCGGGAATCTCGTTGGCGAGACCGTCGAGGTCTGCGGCCAAGGTTGCCGATTCCAAAACCGCCTCGCCGTGTTCGACGCACTCGACGTCGCACTCGTAGGCATGTTCATACGAGGGTCCCACAGTGATGACGCCGTTTGGGCCGGGCATCTTGAGCTTGAGGTAGGTGTAGTTCGGCACGGCCATGAACTTGGCGTAGCACGGGCGCCCGAGGATGGCGTGGTATGTCCCACGAAATCCGACCACTTCGAAGGTGAGGGTTTCCTTCCTGAAGTTGGCCGGTGTGCCAAAACAAACGGGCAGATCGACCCGTCCGAGGGGTTTTGCCCGCTTCCCTGGCACGACTCCGTGGAAGCCCCCGACGCTAGGTTGCAAGCGCGCTCTCTCGACCCCCAGGAGGTCGAGGGTCTGGGAGTAGATGATGTTGAGGCTGCTCCCGCCGTCCATGAGTACCTTGGTGAGGCGCGTGTTGGCGATGACGGGATCAACGACAAGTGGGTAGACTCCCGGATTGGGGATGTAGTCCGGATGATCATCACGGTCGAAAGTGATGGCCACCGCGGACCAGTCAAGGAAACGAGGGACCGTCGTTTGCACGGAGAAGACCTCACGCCGTTCTCGCTTGCGCTGGCGCGCTGAGAGGCGGGTCGAGGGTCCTCCGTAGATCATGAAGCAGTCGTGGATCTCGAGGAATCCCTCCTCCTTGCCATCACCCTTTGGGTCTTCCTTCTTGTCGGTGGTCTTGTTGCCAGCGCCCTCGAAGTACCTGCGGAGCATATGACAATCCTCGAGGTTATGGTTAGTGGGTCCCTTGTGGTAAGGGCATGGCTCTTTAAGCATTTTGTCGAAGATGCCCCCGCCGGGGGGGCCTCGAGGCTTTTTGCGTTCGGTAGCGGCGACAAGCTCGTCGGCCGGGGCCTCAAGCTTGCCCTGCTGACCCTTCTTCTTCTTGCGGTTGTTCCTTTTGGAGCCCCGGGTGGAGCTCGCAGGATCGTCGGCTTTCTGCTTCCCAGTGTCCTGCTCGCCGCCAAAGATGGCACCAACTGCCTCCTCGCCGGCGGCGAAGTTGGTGACGATGTCCATCAGCCCATTGGCAGTGAGGGGGGTGTGACGGCCTAACTCTCGGACCAACTCCTTGCAAGTGGTGCCCGAGAGGAAAGCCATGATCACGTCAGAGTCGGTGACGTTGGGGAGCTCGGTGCGTTGCCTGGAGAAACGCCGAATGTAATCCCGGAGGGATTCACCTGGCTTCTGCTTGCAACTCCGGAGGTCCCACGAGTTGCCGGGGCGCATGTAAGTTCCCTTGAAGTTTCCCTCGAACACCCTTACGAGATCACCCCAGTCGTGGATCTGTTGGGGTGGCAGATCCTCGAGCCAGGCTCGAGCGGTGTCTGAGAGGAACAGGGGGAGTTGTCGGATGATGACTCGGTCGTCGGTGGCTCCGCCCAGCTGACATGCCAAGCGGAAGTCGGCGAGCCAAAGTTCGGGTTTGGTCTCGCCGTTGTACTTGGCAAGAGTCGTGGGAGGGCGGAACCGTGCTGGCAGTATCGTTTCGCGGATTGCCTTGCTGAAGACCCGAGGGCCCGGAGGCTCGGGTGAAGGGCTGCGATCCTCCGAGCTGTCATAACGCCCGCCCCTGTGCACGTGGTAACCCCGAGCCACACCGTCACCGTGCTTGTGCGTGCGGCGCTCGACGATGTTGCCACGGGTGTCTCGAGGTCCCTGGTCGTGAGCGACGGGCTCAGGGGCGGGAGCCATCCGGATCCGTCGGGCAGGTTCGGGATGGACCGAGGCTTCTCTCTCCTGTCGAGAAGGCTCCGCGAGCCGCTGCGAGGCGGGCTCGCGTCGCCTCGAGGCAGAGCTCTCGGCCTGCTGCAGGGCAGCGGTCTCGAGGAGTTCTCGGATCTCATCTCGAGCCCGGCGCGCTTCGGAATTCGATGGCTCGGGCATGTTGCGGAGGAGCATGGCGGCGGCGACGACGTTCTGGCTGGCTCGAGCGAAGACCGGGGGATCGGTTACCCGGTCCTCGTCGATGCGACGGTTGACGTCGCGAGCTCTTTCGCGAGCTCTCCCGCCAAGTGCGTGTTCCGCGCGCTCATGCTCGAGGGTTTGTTGGAGTAGGCGCAGGTTTTCTCGTTCCTCGTCGAGCCTCTCCCGCAACTCGCGGATTTGGTCGAGCTGCGCCCCCTGATCCGCAAGGAGCTGGGCCTCGCCTTGCCCGGCAGGGTGCCCGTCGTGAGGGGGCGTGTGCCTTCCTCCGACCGGTTGTTCTTCCTGCGAATCCGACGCGCTTTCAACATCGACGTTGAAGCACTCGCGGGTCGGATCGTAGGTGTCATCAGCCGAGTCGGAGTCAGGGGCGCCAAAGTAATAGTATGACGGGGGAATGCATGGTCGTTGCGAGCCGCTACCGGGGTTGCGGCGTGGGGAAGCGGTCACACGGGGTTCTGTTTCCGGCGCCTCAGCAGAGTCCAGATAGTCAGAAACCGGCGTGGACGCGACGAGGTCAAGGGTGGAGCGTAGATGGTGCCCAGGGAGTTCCTCATAAGCACTCATACAAGTGCTCACGGAAGAAGCGTACGCCTGGGCAGCCGGAACTAGCCCAAACGGAAAAGGCGAAGGCGACGTTGCCGTCCATGCCGGGAGAGAGGCACGGGGCAGCGACGTCACACCAGGCGGAGGAGCGGCGGGGTTCTCCGCTGGCGCGCTGTCCTCGGCCAGGCCCATCCTGCCCAGACTTTCCACGAGAAAATCCGGGCCGGCGTCTGACTGGGAAGTGCCGAATCGGGGAACCCCATTGCCCTCCGTGAGGCGAAGACGATGGTTGCGCCGGGCTCGCCGCCGCCGAGCGGCTCGCGCCTGCCTGGAGCGACGGTACCGGCGGATTGCTCCCCCAGGCTGGGAGAGCTCATAATCCTCGTCGGTAGGGTGTCTTGGCGGGAGCAGGACCATATCGTAGCCATAGCCGAGCGACATGAACTCCAAACTCCCGAACCAGATCACCGTGGCCAACGGGATAGGGCGTTCGGGGTCAGCCATCCAGGAAAAAGGCGGGAAAGCGACGTTAGCACGCAGCGAGCCCCCTACCTGGCGCGCCAACTGTCGGTGTTCGGACCCGAGGGGGTCCTAAACCAACGAGTAAAATGCTGCGTGTCCCTTTCCTAGATGGTGATGCAAGGAGAACACACGAAGGTTTATCCTGGTTCGGGCAAAAGAAGGCCCTACGTCCAGCGGGGGAGGAGAGATTTTGTATTTCCTTGCACCGAGGTGCTTGTGTAGGGGCTACAAGCTTGCGGGAGAGGGCGACGAGCCCAAGTCCCAAAGGAGAAAAAGAAAGAGTACAAGATGATTGCTTGAGATGTTGATCGCTATGTTGTGTATCGCTGGTTGTCCGTCGTCTTCTCTAGGGCCCTGGCCTACCCTTTTATAGGATGAGAAGAGGCCAGGACGACGGGAGCCTTGAGATGACGTTTTGTCGATCCTGTTGAGGTGGTTGTAGCGACGTGCCTCAGGAATGGGAGGCCATCCTCTGGAATGTGATGTTGTAGGCATCGAAGTGACCCGGAGCGTCGTGCCATACCGTCCTTCCTTCCCTGTTGTGCTGTGTTGGGGGTCGAGGCCGGGTCGAGGCCAGGTCGAGGCCGAACGGATAAGTCCGAATCCCTGGAATCGTGGTGTACGGACTTTGTCGTATCTTTGGTGACGTACAGTGTGAGGTAAGGTGGGTACAGTGACGTTTTTCACCTCCCATCACGGGATGGGCGTTTCAATAGTGAGGACTGACACTGGTATTGTTCCCACGTCGACCATGCGTGTAGCCATACCGGTAGGTGGTAGTAGGTAATTGCATTAAATGCTAAGACCTTTGTCCGGAGGTAGGTAAAGAAAGGGGGTCGAGCGCCTCGACCCGGGCTCACGCGAGTCGGAGCGCTCCCGGGGGGCGGTCGAGCCCCGTGCGGGTCAGAGCGCGGTCGAGGCCTCCCGTCGAGGGGGCCTCGTACGAGTCGGAGGCGGGATGCGGTCGAGGCAATCCGTCGAGCCGGCCTCGTACGAGCTGGGCCTGTCGCGTGTTTCTGAAGCGGGTAGTGCTTTGTCGTGATTGGGTTACTTTAGTTTATATTATCGTTGAATATGGGTACCCCTATGGCATTGGTACCGACAGGTTATTATTAAAATATTAAATAAAAAATGATTAAAATATAAAAATTCTCCTCAGACAGGCTTAGCCTTTTCAGAGTAAGACTGCTTCAACATTTGGTTCTTTGGTCCTACACAGTTCATACGATTTCAATGTCACATCGTTATATAAAACACTCAGCCCGGATGCAAAATTCCCGGCCGTAACAAGAGATCATGCGCTAATTGTGATGAATAGGTGTCACTGCAACAGTGAAAACCACCCAAAAACGCGGACATATTCAGCATCCAGCCAACCACACAGCATAATCTCATCGTTCAAAGTATCTGAAGAATCTGCACATCTTCCGCTCCTCCCCCGCAGACCTTTCCGCCCCCTCCCCTTTCCACTTGCCTCTGTTTGGACGCGACTCGCGGCGCGAGCACTATACACTCGCCCGACTGCGTTGTCTCGATCGCCCGGCCTCCGAGATGGCGACGGAGTGGCTTGACAAGGGCGACAACGCATGGCAGCTGGCGGCGGCGACGCTGGTGGGGCTGCAGAGCGTGCCGGGGCTGGTCATCCTCTACGGCAGCATCGTCAAGAAGAAGTGGGTCGTCAACTCGGCCTTCATGGCGCTCTACGCCTTCGCCGCCACCTTCGTCTGCTTGTGCCTCTGGGCCTTCCACATGTCATTCGGCGACCGCCTCCTCCCCTTCGTCGGCCGCCCCGACCTCGCCGAGCTCGACCTGGCCTTCCTCACTCAGCAGGGCTTCGCCAGCGCCTACCCGGCCGCGACGCTCCTCTTCTTCCAGTTCGTATTCGCCGCCATCACGCTCATCCTCGTCGCCGGCTCGCTTCTCGGCCGCGTCAACTTCCGGGAGTGGATGCTCTTCGTCCCGCTCTGGCTCACCTCTTATTTCATTGGGGCGTTCAGCCTCTGGAGCCCCAACGGGTTCCTTTTCAAGGCCGGTGTCATGGACTTCGCCGGCGGATACGTCATCCACCTTTCCTCCGGCATCGCCGGCTTCACCGCCGCTTACTGGGTAACTCTATGTGCCTTCCATGCATAACTGTAAATGTTCCGATGTACAGAAGCATATCGATCGATCGGCAGGTGGGTCCGAGGACGGCCAAGGACAGGGAGGCGTTCCCGCCGAACAACATCCTCCTGACGCTCGCCGGAGCAGGTCTGCTATGGATGGGGTGGACGGGGTTCAACGGCGGCGCGCCGTACGCCGCCAATATCGACGCGTCGCTCGCCGTCGTGAACACGCACTTCTGCACGGCCACCAGCCTCCTGGTCTGGCTCTGCCTCGACTGCTTCGTGTTCGGGCGCCGCTCCGTCATCGGCGCCGTCCAGAGCATGATCACCGGCCTGGTGTGCATCACCCCCGCCGCGGGGCTGGTGCAGGGATGGGCCGCGATGCTCATGGGCGTCGTCTCCGGGAGCGTGCCGTGGTGCACCATGATGGTGCTGCACAAGCGGAGCCGGTTCCTGACGCGCGTCGACGACACGCTCGCCGTGCTCCACACGCACGGCGTGGCCGGCAGCCTCGGCGGCGTCCTGACCCTCGCGGAGCCGCGGCTCAGCCGCCTCTTCTTCGGCGACGACCCCCCGGTACGTGGGCCTCGTGTACGCCCTCAAGGACGGCCGCGCCGCCGCGGGGCTCCGGCAGGTGGGCGTGCAGCTGGCCGGGATCGCCTTCGTCGTGGCGCTCAACGTTGCCGTGACGAGCGCGGTGTGCCTCGTCGTCGGGCTGCTCGTGCCGCTACGGCTCAGCGAGGAGCTGCCGGCCGCCGGCGACGACGCCATCCACGGAGAGGACGCGTACGCGGTGTGGGGCGACGGCCAGACGTACGAGCAGTCGGTGCACGGAAACCATTCGTACCCCATGACGTCCAATCCCAAGCCGACGAGATGATATGAGTTCAAGCGTGTTCGCAGGGCTAATGCTTGTATAGTTTTGACTCTTGAGTAGTATAGCTGGTGGAGCTGGAATGTTACATGCACCTATCTTTTCAGTTATTAGTACGATTTTCACCCTTCTCTAGCGTTGGCGTATTAACATATTTACTTTTTATTTTTTTCAAAGGTACCTACCATTTACTCTTGAAAATGTATAATTAACAATTGCAAGCAAACTTGTTGCACATATGCTATGTCTTGATGTTGTACCTGGACAGTAGTCGAACGATGAAAAGGCCAATTTTAGTGGAGATTTAGTTTCATGGCATTAAATAAATTGATATAGCATAATATAAATAAAGAAAGAGATGATAAAAGTTCCGTAGGATAAAATTAGTTTCATGAGGATTAAACTTGTCACACTGTTTTCAACGTATGACAGTATTAGAAACTGGGACATAAAACCCCTACTCATAAGACTAGCCTAAATAGGTTGTCAAATTTGTAAGACCTTTAACCTCATAGCGAGCATAACAAAGAATTTCGACGCAATCTCAATTGAGCAATGCAACCAAGAAGCTAGAGTAGCTTTATCTTTGAAGGATTCTTGTATTTGGGTCGATAAACCCCTGAGTTTATTATCGAATCTCTAGTAAATGATGTAACCATGTTTGAGAATCAATAAAGTGCGCCGCATGGCTTCCATAAAAAAAAAGAATTGCTACATTTACTAAATCATTCGGATAGTATTCAACTAATAGATCTTGAAGATACAAGGTAAACGAGATTTAGGCCAACAAAGAATTTTACATTTAGAACAATATTTGATACTATCTTTTGGGGAGATACTATGGCCAATAGCACAAGACTTATGGTCTTCTTTAGCTCCTAAAAAATGTAAGATCTTTGCTTGATTAGAGCATCTCCAGCAGCTACTTAAACCAGCCCTCTACTCTATCTTTGAGAAGTAGAGAAAAAAAAGATTCAATAGACTACCTACTAGGTCATTAAAATTTGTTGGCCCCAAAATCCCCCCGCCACACTACCCATTCCTATTGGCCCGACAAGTGAGTTTCTGGTTTATCCATTTCCTACCCCGCGCGCTCGACTCGTCCCCACTAATGCTGCCGACTGGCATTTATCCTTCTTGGGCTACTTTTGTGAAGAGCTATAGGAACCCAAAAGGCAATAAAAAATCACTTCACACAAGCACAAGAAGATGTGAGGAAGGATGTCAAGAGAGCATTTAGAGTTCTACAATCTAGGTTTCCCATGGTGAGGGGGCCTTATAGGTCAGGGGATAAAGAAACCATTTGGTACATTATGATAACGTTATTGTAATTCTCCACAACGTGATCATAGAAAATGAGAGGGAGCAAGGAAGAGGACTTTGACTATGAACAAGATGGTGGTGAGTTGTTGAGGCCGAAGGATTTTCTCCGTGATCCACTTGTGTTGAGTGAGTTCTTGTGTATACATAATGCGATTGAAGGCTAAACAATGCATGAGAGGCTCTATGATGATTTGGTAGGGCATTTGTGGGCACATCATTGTGTGTCATAGTGTGATTGTATTTGAGTTTCTCTTGTTGATGTGAAAATTTTGATTTTGTTTGAACTATGTGGTGTCGTGTGTTTGAACTATGTGGTTTAAATCTAGATTCGGATTTTCAAATTATATGTGGCGTTTAATTTGTTGTTCATGAACATATGCAATTGAAATACTTTTGGTTAAAATTGTGGAGGAGAAATGAATCATAGAGTGTAACATGCATTTGTGAGAAAATAAAATAGGGGGGGTTAATTTAGATGGTACTGCCGGAGACAACGACAAAAACCAAGCACCCTAAACCCTAAACCCTAAGCCTAGGGCCCCGTTCGGCTGGAATTATAAGGCGGCTGAAAAATACTGTTGGCTGATTTTTTGTGAGAGAAAAATACTGTTCCGGCTGAAAAAACAAGACGAATAAGACGGATTATAAGCCAGATGAACGGGGCCTCTAATAGGAAACTAGAAGGCTTGTTTTTTTAGTATTGCTGGAGATGCTCTTGACAACAAAGGGATGATTGAAGACAAGAAATATATTGTCAACGAAAAATCTCGTAGATAATGTATCGTGCCATTATGGTCACAATGAAGATGAAAATGTTGAACATAAACATTTTAGATGCCCTCAGGAAATTGAACTATGGGCATCACTAGTTTTAACAGTAAACTCGGAGACAGACATGGCCGCAACTTTGGTGACTCTAGAGCAAAACCACACACACATGACACATTATCCTATCCTATTTCTACATTTTTCCTATTCCTGCGTTTTTTCAATCCTGTGTTCTAGGGGGGGCTAACCTGGTTCTATAATATCTTGTGTTCCAAAGGGGGGGGGGGTCTAACCTGGTTCTAAATATGCAACTGCTATAATAGCGGTGGCCTAGAATGTTTGGCTGGCGAGAAATTGATAAGTCTTTGGTAACATTACAACCTCGTATTCAGCAATCAAAGATAGCCTTTGTGCAAACATTAGAACTTTGGAGACATAGAACCAAGAAGGAATCAAGGAGAATAGCTATCAAATCATGGACACAAAATTGGGAAAAAAGAGCTCGAAGTTCAAGAGCACTAACAGCTTGAGATGTACTCCCTCTGTCCCTATTTAAACGTCGTTTCCGGTTTTCGTGCCACAAGTTTGACTCAATTTGTAGAAAATACGTGCAATATTTTTATCTTCAAATAAATTTATCAAAAAACTAGATTCAAAGATCTATCCAATGATACTAATTATGTACTATAAATATTAATATTTTTTAATATATATTTTGTTAAAGTTGTTTCTCGGGAAGCGAAAGCGACAAATATTTAGGGACGGAGGGAGTATATATGGTACCTTGTTCCTTTTTCTTGTTATTTTATTTTCTTTTCCTCTAGTTTTGACTTCTTTTTCTTCTTCATGTTTTCTTCTCTATATCTCTTGTGCTCCTTCTTTTTTCTTTACTTACCGCCTTGGCTTTGCATATGTACAGCTTGCATTTTCAATTTAATTTAAATTAGGTAGGGGCCTCCTCCCCTACCGACTTTCTTAAAAAGAGATATTTTATAGATTCATGTACAAAGGTAATTTCATGTCCTGTTATGTTTGGCTCGAAAGGGAAAAATGTTTACGGTGAAACAAAGTAGTATATTTAGTTAACGTTTTGATCTTTAAGTGATAAGATGCTATACGACCGAATTTCCGCATCTCCTGTCACAAGAAATCCTGCACTGTTCAGTTGAGATAGGATCCGCGGCCACTCATACGAGTGGCCATGCGCTTCAGTCAAACACCTACACACGCGCGCACAAGAAACACCTACACAAGAAATCATGCATGCAGTCAGTCCAACGGGAAACCGGTCTTCGCCCCAATCCTCCTAGTCCTCGCTTTCCTCCTGCCGTCGGCGGCGGAGTACGTCAAGTACAAGGACGCGAAGCAGCCCATCAATGAGCGCGTGCAGGACCTCCTCCGCCGGATGACGCTCGAGGAGAAGATCGGCCAGATGTCGCAGATCGAGACGGCCAGCGCGTGTATATATCTGGACTCATCCTTCGACACAAGATTATAAACATAAAACGTTACTGGTGGAGCTGGAATGTTACATGCAACTATATTTTTAGTTACCAGTGAATATGCACATGCGCATACACGTGTCTAAAAAACATTCATCACAAGAGATTTAGCACACAAATTTTATTAAATTATTTTTAAAATAAAAAACAACTAATAAACAGGATTAACGACAAATTCTACGAGAGGATTTCAAGGGGTCACAAAAACTTAATTGGTATTTATTTACATATATACTACAATAAGATACACCATGTACCTTGGCAAAAATATTTATTTTCTGTAGCTAAAACTTATGCTCAACAAAAGCAATGTTGCTACTTAGATTATTGAGTAAGGACCATCAATTAATAAGTCACAACGAAAAGGAACATACATTTCAGTGACATCTTTTAAGTAGGCTAAATCTTTGCTAACATAGGATCCTCTAATCTATCTTCCAAGAGATGTAGAAGAAACATTTTCGCAGGGAAGATCCTCGTCCTGCATGTTTTTTTTTCTTTTTTGAAAATAAGTCCCAACATAAGCTCCACATTATTTGATCTTTAAAACAACTGGATAACACCAAAGCCTTCAGTTCTGATTGCACTCTGAGAAACCTGCAAAAAGATAGACCACAAAAGAATGTATACAAGATTGATTGATTGAAATGATCATGAACAAAAGAGTGCATCCCAATTTTGTTGAACGAAAGAAGCTAACAGAAAATACTTTGAAATGAAAAAAGGTCTACCAATAAACGATTGGCCATATATGAACTATTGACTAAAGCTAAATGGAAATGAAACGAAATCGTGCTTATTTTGTCAGCAAAAAAAGCAGGTAGTTCACTCAGTCACCATAGTCAATACAGTTAAACGGCTACCTTACAGTAATAGAGGCGAACTCAATCTTGCCATTCACAAAAGAGACATGACTTGCTAGTACATTTTATTTCCTAGGATTTCACTATTTCAAATTTTCCAATAGCCAGTAGCGGTTAATTTAATAGTACAGATGACAAAACTGTGATGCCTCATCTAGTTTAAACTAAAAAAAATATGCCTAATAATTTTCTCTAGATAAATATGTTTATTATGGGGGTGTGAAGAAAAATGCTTTAAATATAGATATGAAGAAATTAGGCTTTGCACTTTGGAATTAATAAAGAAATGATCAAGACTAAAATAAACCGCAAACACTTTGGACTCCAACTCTGCAGGAGCAGAGAGCCATCCATGGCAAGTGCAGCGATGGACTTGCTCATACATTAGTTCCATCCAGCATATGCCCGATCACAAATGCAACAGTAGACAAGAGCACAAGTTTTAAATCTATCAATAGAAAAGTAGCGGAGGACAAAATGTTTATAGAAGGTTCTAAATTTCAGAAAGCGGTGAGAAACAGAGAGCATACTTTCATGTTTTCTGCTTCATTTCAGTGTACTATATATTGGCAATGGCACTCAAAATAAACAAATCAAACAATTCATGCAATGAAAATCAATAAATCATGCCTGAAACTTAAAGCCTAAATAACATACCATTTGATGTTATTCAGGAATAGTAGTGGTTGAAGGTTCCTTCGAGTGCATTGGTTTTCACATTTAAACATGGTTGAGAGATCACGACATGCTACTGTGGAGGGGGCCATCAAGCAAGCGGGCCTGTACAAAAGAGACATGAATTTCTAGTATATTTTATTTCCTAGGATTGCCACTATTCGATTACAGGCATGCCAAACATTTCAAGTAGATAATACTGTAGATAAAGGTTTTAAATCTCCGGCTATAGCTGTTTGAGAGGATTTAGCTGAGTTTTTTCATGTACAAGTTAACTCTTAGCTGCCGCTATAGCCTATTTTGGGACATAGATAGCTAAATGTCTTAGCTGGCTATTTAAAACACCGATAAACACATGCACAACTGAGTTCAAATGGATTTTTTTTTCTTGAAACTATATGGTGGTGCATACAGCTGATGTAAGTTGAAGGATCATTACAACATGAGTCGGAATAAAAGAACATGTAAATAACAAATCTGTAAGTTATCCTAGCATAATGTTAACAGTTAAGCTCCTTGTCATATGCTACTGGAGGCAGAAAAATATTAGTCATATATAGAAGTAAGGTGCACTGGGCAGCAATACATGAAGCCTCAATAAACAAGAACTCAGAAATCCTGAACTACCCTGGACGTCCTCCGTTCCTCTTTAGCACAAGAGATGTCTTCATTTGCGCCGGTCACGCTTTTCTTGCCTGTTTGTATGGAAAGACAAGGCAGGTATATAATAGGCTATGTGTTTTCTTGCCTGTTTACACCAACATTCTGTCACAGTAAAAAGTAAAAATTCTGAGTGCCAGTTCAAATAGTAAAGCAATGCACCAATTAGCAGATCGCAGATGAAGTCACTCTTGCCATCCACACATATATTGATTGGTTAATCAAGTATTATATATGTCAGTGTACTAAAAGTTATGCAACACATAAGCATACAAGAAAATAGCATTAGTAATTTTCATGGCTCCTACAATAATATATTTTATACAAAAACATTACAAGAAAATAGCATTATGAAATTTGAAATTAAATTTTAAAGATGGCATAGATTTTGATATTACGTACCTTTTGAAACAATTAAATTGGACCTGTCTTTTTTTGGTTTCTTGTGTCGAGAAGGTTCTGGCATGCTTTTTTGATTGTCATCTGCAAATTCCATAATTTGTAATTCTTCGTTGTTGTTTGAATCTGATATTTGGTTGTGCTTCCTCTTTTTTTGATTTTCTGTTGAAGGACTCATGTCTGCATTTTGTGTTCTACATTCCGAATGAATGTTCTGGTGAACCAGATCATCAGATATTATTTTTCTTTGTTCTTCTGGATTCCTGTTTTCCTGCAGCATAACAAAATTCTTTTTAGTTAGTTTGGTTGTCAATTTTAAAAGGATAATGTCCATTATTAAAGTGTATGTGTATTCAGACGTTTCATTTTCTTTCACTTACCTTTGAAGAGTCCATGTTTTTATGTAAATCAAAGATGTTATTACAGCTTTCATATTGTTCTGCTGAATCCATCTTGGCGCTTGATTCATTGATATTTTTTGAGTTCATTTTTTCCTGCATTAATAACCATATTAATATTGGATGGTCAAAGTCTTCAATGATATATTAATTTATGATGCTTATTAAGGGAAGAAGAATGTAATAACATGCTAACAAAAATAGTAAATAGTTTACTAACTATAAGTAATCATACAGGAAATATATTTTCAGAGCAATAACTATAAGTAATCGTACAGGAAATATATTTTCAGAGCAATATTTTTATCAGTTAAGAACTTGTTTTTTTTTCTTGTAGTGTTTGGAAAAGACTTTGGACGAACACATGGTGAAAGTATGCTATGATCGGTACATTTTGACTGACAGATATACTGATGGCTGGTTGTCTTCAGGTATTCTCATCTGAACCATATTCTTATTTTGTTTTTTATATAGTAAATTGGCATATTTCATCTCCATAATGCATATTTGCTTCTTTTTTTGTGTTTATAGTTAGCGGTCAAAAGTTTTAGGTCGTTATCTTTTTTTGTTGAAACCAAATATGATGATGCTAACATTCATATAGCAATGCAAGAATGTACTTGTAATGTAGCAGACGTAGCAGATCAGGCACGGTTAGCGTGTATTGCGACATTTCAGTGAGTTTGGCGGTTGGTGTCACCTGGACGTTCTTTGGCTTCTCGACGAACTGTAGGCGGCGATCAGAAACACATGTGTGATTAGTCTATATCTATGTGTATAGCAATGCAAACACATTCAGATTTGTGGATTCGTAGAATAGAACAGCATAGTACACCTTGATGCTGGCAAGCAAGGCGGTGACGCCGGCCAGGGAGACGCTCGATGGCCGACACTTTTTTTCTGGATAACTAACTGGGATTGTAGACGTACGTGATATTGATTCTTTAATATTGTATGTATATATAGGAAGAGGAGTAATACGTGAGGTTTTAGGACTAACGTGAGGTTTTAGGACTACAGGAATAGGAGGATTACGTGAGGGAGAATCCAATTTTGATATTGATTCTTTAATATTGGAAGAGGAGGGATACGAGAGGTTTTAGGACTACAGGAATAGGAGGATTACGTGAGGGAGAAGTCAATTTTGATATTGATTCTTTAATATAGGAAGAGGAGGAATACGTGAGGTTTTAGGACTACATGAAGAGAAGGATTACGTGAGGGAGAAGTCAATTTTAATGGATTATGTGAGGGAGAATCCAATTAAATGCTTATAAATCTCTTGCTTGCTTACTTGCATGAGGCGTCCTGACATTTTTTATTTCTATAAAAAAATTCTTATAATTCTTCTGTTTGCTTAGTTGCATGAGGCCATACTGATTTTACAGGTGTGGTATCACTTTGTACAGAATAATTAAATCTATAATCGATTTTTTTTTCCCGGCTGAGGCTTGAACTCTCAACGTTAGCGATGTTGTCTCTGGTAGCTTTCTTTCAACGTTCCATCACTTCGCTGCTCCAAAAAAACCTCAGGCGTCATCACGTCAGGATGCATCAAATACTTGCTTTATCTGCAAGAAAATTATTTTTATATGTAGCATAAATATATTTGTTTCCGGTATTAATTTTTCTGGAACTTTAATAAGGTTAAATTAAAATATTGAACGTACCAGTATCACAACTCTAATACATCTTTGAAGACAATATTCTTTGTCCTCTTTCTTGTGGGGTCAATATCTTTGTTTGTTTTTGCCAAAACCCACGTATCTTTGCGAGAAACACCCCTTGACAATGCTACATATAATTAGCCATGTGAGAAAACTGGTTCAGGTAGATAGACACCCACATTTGGTATACATTTGGTATGTCTGACCTGAGCTTTATTTATTGTCATTACAAAGCTCAATCTTATCGGGAATTGCTTTCGCTTAAACTTGAATGGCAACGAAAGGTCTTCGGAGGGGGACATGGGAATCCTAGGTATGAATACTCTGGTTCCTGCATGCTGCCCATGAACTATTTCAGCATCAATTGAATTGTTCTGGAATCCTCGAATGACCAGCAAATCTGGTTTCTGAGATTCTGATTTCCTATGACATTGTAACACTATCAGTGTGTAGTTCCATGTTTATGGCGGACCACGACTCCACCAGTCATGGTATATATGGATTTGTTCTTATAACCATGGGCGGATTGCTTCGATTAGAGTAGGATTTGTTGATATAGTTCTTATGTGTCATTTGGCGCAGAACTCCACTGGATTCTGTCTGCTTGCTTCCTGTATCATTATTTACCTTTGTAATCATACAGTGTAGGGGCGGGTTCAAATTGCTTGCTTCCTTATTACGTGTGGTGTGCTCTTTAAAATCGATTTTGAGAAGACATATGACAAAGTTAGCTGGAGACTTCCTTTTGACTGCCTTCACATGAGAGGGTTTAATGCTACTTGGTGTGAGTGGATTAGGCAAGTGGTGTCAGGGGGAATTGTTAGCGTTAAACTTAACGATTCATATGTCCTTATATCAAGAGCTTTAAGGGGGTAAAGGCAGGGAGACCCGTTATTCCCAATATTGTTCAATTTCGCTGCTGGCTGTCTTACAAGAATGGTGTTAAAGGCTCAGGATAATGGACTATTTAATGGTTTGGTTGAGCATATTATCTCTAAGGGGGTTGCCATCCTGCAATATGCAGATGACACCATCCTGTGTCTGAAACATGCTTTAGAAGGTGCTAGAAATATGAAACTGTTGCTATACATGTTTGAGATGATTGCTGGGTTGAAGATCAACTTCAGCAAGAGTGAGATTTTAATGATTAATGATGATGAAAACTAGGGACAGAAATATGCAGAAATTTTTAATTGTCAATTGGGTATTTTTCCTCTTAAATATCTGGGAGTTCCTATTAGTCCAAGCAGGTTGCATTTAGCTGACTGGCTTCCACTCACTGAGAAATGTCACAAAAACTAGATGTATGGAAAGGGGGCTCATTGACAATGGCTGGTAGATCAACTTTGATATGTGCTAGCCTAAATAATTCTCCTATGTATCACATGTCTGTCTATCTTCTCCCTAAGACAATAACCAATGAAATTGATAAGATTAGAAGAACTTTCTTTTGGCGAGGGAGAGGGACAAAAGGAAAATATCACCTCATCAAGTGGGTCAAAGTTTGCAAGAGTAAGAAGAAAGGCGGAGTTGGTATAAAAAATTTAACAAAGCCGAATATCAGCTTGTTATGCAAATGGTGGTGGAGGTTGGAACAAGAAGAAGGCTTGTGGCTTGTGGCAAGAGTTAGTGAAGAATAAGTATCTTTACAAATATTCAATTCATACAGTTTCTCATAAAACTGCATGACTCACCCATATGGTATGATCTTCTCAAAGTTAAAGGAATCTATCTGAAGGGAAGAATAGTTAAAATCGAAAATGGCAAGAAAACTAGATTTTGGGAGGATAGTTGGTTGTTTGATAAACCCTTGTATTCTCTCATACCTGAACTCTTTATTCTGTGTGAGCAAAAGGAAGTCACTGTATACAGTGTCAAAAAAGGGGATGTTCAGCTTTCCTTCCGAAGATGGTTACCAATAGAGCTTAGGGATATTTAGAACAAAGTTTGGTCTTTAGTAGAAATATTCCAACTTACTGAATCACTGTAAAATCAACATATAATGCACTGACAGAGAGTGATAATGGCACTTACCTCAAATAGATCTGGAGAGGGAAGATCCCTCCTAAGATCAAATTTTTTATGTGGCTGTTATCTAATGGAGTAGTCTTAACTAAGGATAACATGCTTAGGAGGAATTGGCATGGTAGCTCAGATTTCTATTTTTGTGAACTTGATGAATCAATTGACCATTTGTTCTTTAAGTGTTCAGTGGCTAAGGTTGTATGGGCCTATGTTGCTAGATGTTTTGGTGCTAGTGACATACCTGGTAATCAGGGTTCAAAATTTCGACGAAATTTCGGCCGAATTTTATGAAATTCGGTAATTTCGGTGGTGGCCGAAAGAAAACTCTGAAATTTTGTAATACTCTAATATATGTGATGTATAACTCTAGACTTGTATTTTTCTATTGATTATATTGTATATTCTTCTATTCAATAGATGTGTAGTCATAAATCATACTAATATTTATTTAGATCTAAACTTTTTAGAAACAACATACTTCATGTCCTAATCTCTAAAAACATTTCGGCGAAATTTTGGCCGAATTTCGCGAAATTCGGTAATTTTGGTGGTGACCAAAATTTTTGCGATAACGAAATTAAAATCCTTGCTGGTAATCTCAATCAATGTTGGTCTTGGCTTGACAAATGGTTGCCTCAAGGTAGAAAGTTTCATGGCATGGGCACAGCAGCGATCTGCTGGGCAATATGGAAGGCGAGAAATAAAGACTGTTTTGATAAAAAGATTATCAAGAATCCGATGGAAATAATTTGTCATGCTGGGGCTCTAATGAAGTTTTGGGCAGGGTTGTATCTAGAATTGGATAGGGGGGCTCTGGAAGAAGGGGTCAACGTGATGCTGAAGGCGGCGATAGATATCTTAGCTGCCAAGAAGATAAGATATCATGCGCTGATGAAGATCCTCAGGACAACCACAATGGCGGTCAGCACAAGAAGTAAGGTGGACCTCTCGATGATGGGACTTATGCAGATGGTCGGATCCAATCTCTTTTCTGGTAGATCAATTATCTTAGAAGGTCTTTCAATCTGTTATATTTCTGGTACTTGGTTTTTGGTTATGTCGTATGGTGTAATGTCAGAAGGTGAGTTTGGCTTGGTGATGAATCCTTTCTCTTTCTGGTCAAGTTTCCTCTTGCGCTGGTGGTTAAGCGCAGTCTGTTGGCTGGGTAGCTCATCCTCTTACGCTGGCGGTCAAGCATATCTTCTGGGTCTGTCTCATCTTGTTCCTGCTTCTTAAACATCTTAAAGATGCTTGTATTTCTGTTCTATGAATGGGAATGGGGATCCCCGAATCTAAAAAAAATATTACGTGTGGTGCAATTCTTCTGTTAAGTTAAGATCCTTACACTTATGCCTAAGCTCATCGATAGCATGCTTCAATTTAGCTTCATATCTCATTAAAAGTAATTTAGAAACAAATCATACAAGTACTTTAACAGTTTTAAATCTTTTTATATACTATAATAAGACGACACCTTCATATTTTTTATAGTAATTATAAACACGTACGTGCCGCACTAGTACCTTAGAAAAACAAGGAGAATTTAGGATGAAGTTCAAAATTAATTGTTTACAGGAAACTTAGAGTCCAACATGGCATATATGGAAAAGTAATTTCTATAAGTTTCCAGTCCAACATGGTGTATATGGAAAAGACTCGTCTATACATCCAGTGCTGCAACGGTAGTCTAAGCTGCCGAGGTCTTGAATCTTTGAGCAATTTAAATGATAGGCGATCCCTCTGTGACATGATTGATGCAAGAAGACAACCTCCTTATAAGGATGGAATCCAAGGAACACAAGGAATTCACGATTGCCGCGAGGTCCATGCTCAGACAGAATATCCTCCATGTCAGAGCTCCACTCCAACTCAGTCGCCGCTATTTCTTCTACTAGATGTGTATCATTGTTGTCTCCGTAGCACCGCAAAAACCATGGTCCATTGTTGATGTCATATGCACAGTAGCACCTCCTCGGTGGCAGCACAGAGCTAAGGCAGGTGTCACATTTCAACACCCATTTCAATTGGCTATGTGATTCATCAAGGTACCAAACTTGAAGCCGGCATTCGTAGTCAACTGCTGCGTAGTACACCCCGTCTTTTGATTTCCCTATATAGACTTGAGTATTCTTGCTAGCATCAATACCCATGGGTCGTTTGAGTAGGTGATATGTCCCACTTGACGTGTTTATTCTAGAAAAAAGAAATATAAGTTTAGAAAGAGGTAAGAAAAGGTTAAGAAAAAGGGAAACAAAGGCTATATATACTCATTAACAGTACAATACAGTACTAGGTAGGAGTAGCCAATAGAGTGATTACGTACCTCATTACAAAGCCGTTCTGGCATTGCACGTACAGCCTTCCCCGGTAGAAGGCGCTGTAGCAGCCTGACCGCTGGTAAAAAACATGTTTCTCCTGCTCCCGGATGCGTGCTACAGTCCCCATGGTGGGAAGCCCATGTGTTTCCCGTTCAAAGAGCCTCTCGTCCCACCGTCCCGTGCTTGACGAGAAGACGCGGAGGACGAACGGCGAAGGCGGCCATTGTGAATCCGGGTTTAATAGCTGCCTTGTAGGAACCCTGGGGATTAAAAACACCTCGTAGTGCGGCGACACTGTTGGATCGAACGCGAGGATGGCTTCGTGGTCGTAGATGCAGCCGTGTTCGTTCGCAAGTAAGGGCATGGGCGGAGGTGGAGGTGGAGGCGGGGGGAAGCCCGCCCATCGTCCGGTGGCGGGGTTGACCACCAGTCTCCAGAACAAGAGGAGGCCGTTGCAGTGACCGTGGAATGGCGAGCTCTCCATGTCGTTGGCTGCGATGCAGTCGTCGAGGTTGTCGCAGATTGCCAGGCCCGTCGAGGGCCGGGAGAAGAGCGGCGGGAACACGTAGTCACAGTCCATGAGGAAGATGCCGCGCAGGGTGAGCGGGAGGAGGTCCGCTCGCAGCAAGCGGGACGACGCCTGGTCGCGCGGCGAGAGGCGGCCTAACAAGTCCGCGAGGATGTCGTCGGGCAGATCGGCCATGCCGTCGCCCCGTCGGGCTATTCCCGAGTCTCGGCCTTCCTTTGCGACTGTGCGGTGGGCGCAACGCAAACGACTTGTATATGCCCTTGATGGCTCGATCGGGTGAGGCGCGGCGGGTGTATGCGTATTATTTATCGGGCCCGGGATGCAGGGGAAGCTCGATTCGGTTTCAGACACAGCGGTAGGGTCCGCACGCAAGAACCATGCCTCTACAGAATCCGTTGCGGCTACTACACCCTTCTTTCTCTATTTTCTTTTTTGTCGTTGACAACGGTAAAGACTTCTCAACGAACGGCCGTATTATCAGCTACCCGCACGCCCACCCCACTCGACCGGGCACGCTCGTCTTCTACCTCCCTCTCTCTCTCGTCCCCGGCGCCCGGCGACGTCCTCCCCGGTCCCTGTGCCCGTGCCCTCGCCGGCGCCCCACCTCCTCCCGACGCGGTTCCTTCCTCTCTCCGGCGAGCATAGGGTTCCGGCGTGGCGGCCATGGCAGATCCGGCGGCGGATCCACGCTAGGTAGGCCTCCTCCTCCTACCCCCTCCTCTCGATTTGAGACATGGCTAGATTACAGTTAGGGTTAGGGTCAGGTGCGGAAGGTTTTTTTTTTTATTTTGGCGCACTGGGGGAGGGCATGGCTGCCGCTAATCAGGGCGGCGGCATCTGACGCGCGCGCATAAGGGCGGCGTCGGCTGCGTGCGCATTAGCGGCGGCGCGTGCGCATCAGAGCGGCGGTTGCTGCTGCTCTACGCCGGCAACCCACCCCTACCTCGCCCGGGGTTGATGTGGCACAGTCCCTCTGCAAAAAATTTACTTTCCAAACATACAGGTTCAACCCAGCACACAGCTCGTGTACTCTGAAACTGTCTGTCTAGTATGTAGGAAGTGTAGTTCAGGCTTCGGTGATGTCATCATGCATATTATCTCTGTTCAGTCAATAGCAATGTTTTCTGTTTTTTTTTACAACCAAACATCACGAGACTGCCAATTTCATTTCATATTTGATATAGAGGATGAGGAAGAGGCGCAAATGTTAGCAACAGTATATTGAAGTGCCATAATTCAGAGCCAGGAGAATGTCCGGCTGCCAGTTCCAGTAGTATGATCCAAATGATTGGTGTGTAATGCTTATGCATGGTGGAATCAAAGGAGGTGCCCCGGCCCTCATTGCTTTCATCTAGACCAGATATGATGAGGTGATGAGCAACCTCTTAGAAAGTAGCCTACCGACTCGGAACAACCAAGACATCGCTAGCAAAAGCCAACCATGTTTTTTTTTTTCTTGAGCCTTTTTGCACTTGAGAATCTTGTCCTCACATCACTTGATGGTGTCGATCAATCCAGGTTTTTTTCTTGAGCCTGATCAAGGAAGCTCGTTGTACTGCATCCAGCATCCTTTTGCTGGTATGTTGTCTTTGCAAATTTTATTCAGTCATACATGGTTGTTATCATATTACAGGCAGCATAACTGCCAATGCTAGGTTTCGTATTTATTTATGTAAGTTTCTCTCAACAAATGGCAATCACAGTACATACTATACATGCTCTGTGTCTCACCATGCTTGTTTATCACAATGTGATGGTCTTTTTAACTAGTAAGAATAGGCTAAATTGCCTATTTAGGAAGACATTGTTGCCTAATGGATGACACTTAAATTGCCTAAAAAAATGCAATCCACCACAGCATTACCTGCTCATCACCAATAGAGGCTCCAGGAACATCCATAACACTTGTGCTATTATGTTGTATAGTTATTAATCCTTTTTAGATCAACAATCTAGTTTTAGAAAGCCTGTGATGAACAAAAGCTCGTAGATTTATGCCTCTGGCTATTTGTGATGAACTGATAGCCTATTCTTTTCTCCGTTTCTATTGTTGAAATCATTTTTCTGTTGGTTCCCTCCATATTGTCATTTTGGATTTTTGCAAAATATATATGTAGAATAGAAAAAGAAAAGTATGCGTCTCTGTTGTGGCTTCAGCTTGTTTTCGAGCAATGCAGGCTTAAATGTGCCATAATTGCGTGGAATCTGTGCTATATTTAGCTGCTTGGTTTGGGTTGGCCTCAGGTAAACTGGCTTCAGATGGCAATTTGGTTGGCGTTGGCGTTTCTGATGTGCAAATTTAGCTGGCCTTGGTGTTTCTGAAAAATTAGAATTAGAACAACTACCCTGATTCACCTAAAACTTATTTGTTACGTCCCACATTGACATGCTTGTTTCCTCCTTGTTGGCTATTGCCTTCACCTTGTTTCCGTCATTTTGCCCAACTGCTTCTCGATTTCACCTCAATTTTACATGCTCTGAACATAATGCAGGGTGCTGCTTCGTCATGTGCCCCTCAAGGGAGGAAGCTGACAAGGCGGTGAATGCCTACCACAACAAGCGCACACTCTCTGGGGTATGCGAGCATTCTACTGATCTTGTTCTGGTAGTAGGTTCTTTCTTGCCAATTGCCTAGCCGCCTAGGTGGAATTGTTAGTAACTGAACCCACTGTAGCACCTTTAGCTCTAGCTCCTTCTAACTCGCTAATTATGAAAGTATCCCATAATCTGGTTGGCAGGGGCCACATTGTCAGCTAATGTTTACTTTTGGTTGTCCGGTGGGATGGGATCAGATGAGTCTTTCTTGGGGCACTTTAGAGAAACTGAATTAAGTGACTGCGACTTTGGTGGTTGGTTCAAAATGTTGGAATTGGATTTGTTTAAAACTTTGGGCTCCAAGTTCTAACCATTAATAGTTTGTCAAGGTGTGTGCAAATGATTGCAAGGCGTGAACCCATTCTCAGTTTGACATACTACAATCTTGTTAGGAATAAATAATTGTGGCAGATATGTACTGAGTAAGATCTTCAGCTGATTTAAACTTGTTTTTAGCAGACACCAGAACTGCCGCTTTGATTGTTGTTTTTATATACAAATTTATTAGATGGAGCTAAATCTAGTTTGTTGAACTAGCGTAGCTGCTATTGAATTGAACTAACTGGCCTATTACTGAATTGAACCACAAGCGCAAGCATCATTAGACTGATTTAGAGAGATTGATAAATGTATGATTTACTGATAGATCAGGGGTCCTTAGCTTCTAGTCTAGCAACTTCTAGTAGTAGTAGTTTGCTTCCCATCACTCAATATTTTTTGATGCATTGTGAAAGAACGGTTACAATATTTTAAGTTTCGACGCATGGACCAGCATGTCTTGATCGCTAGATAATGGGGTTTTAGTGGCAAGTCAATGCTTACTCCTTGTTCATGTTCGTTGTTTTCAAGTCAATGCTTTCGGTGGCAATACCCATATCTTTTTCACTAGATAATGGGTTTTCAGAATTAGCTGGCAACTTCGACACATGTTGCTGGATTGAATTGTCGTTAACCAGCCCATCTATCTGGTAGACCATCATGCTACCATCAGACAGACGAACTAGTGCTCCTTGCTTCCAATCTTTTTGTGCTGCTAATCTGAGATTTCCCTGCATGGTGAACACCTGTGCCAAAGGATCAGCCTGCCTAGACAGCTCTGGCCAGCCTGATGGCTAGGTTTAACAGTTCTACATTCACGGGAGATCTGCATGCCAAATATGTACTTCGGGTCATTTTCTATGGCAATGCGAATTGTGATGGTTCATACAGTCATATGTCTGCTTATTTTTATACTGCGGGTGAGGGTGGGGCTGTGGGTTGCAGATGAACACAGACACTGTACTTGCTTTTCAGAATACATAAATTGCCCATTTAAGAAGAGATTGTTGCCTAATGAATGACACTTAAATTGCCTAAGAAAATGCAATCCACTACAGCATTACCGTATCATGTGATGGGATTTGATCATTGCACTTTTACTGCTGTGGTTATGCACGGATTTTCAGGTTTCTATTTGCTCTTTCTGATAAGCTGATTGTTATCACAGGGCTATTTGTTATTATGAACATGGAGGTTCTTGCTACAGAATGTGATATTATTGGAAATCCAGCCCGAAATCCAGCCCTACCTCCTGATTCTGGAGATTCTTATTCCATGAGAGCAGACCAGTTTAATGGAGCACCTAAAAAATGGTTCAATGGTAGGGAGTGCTTTGAACAAAGTGTCAAGGCCGACACTTTAATGGAGCACCTCAAGTAATCCAGAGATAGATGGCAGGGAACTCTTTGAACATGGTCCCTAGGCCAAGGGACAATGCACAGGTATTCCAACCAACAGTACACGTATTTTTCCATATCTAATGACAAACAATGGGCCTGTCACTTTTGGTCTTTTGCTAGGTTCTTTTATGTTTTGCGATGTAGCAGTGAGACAAATGACATCTGGATCAGTTGGTGGGTAACATGGATTCTAGTTGAGATACCTCTAATTGACTACATGTCACATGTGCATTGATTAGTTACTAAACTTCATTGGGAATAGGCAACTAAATGTACTGACCAGGCAATATTGTGGCAAGATCAATGCAAAATAATGCAAATCATTAGGCAATTTTATATCATTCTTCTCTACTCTCTCTCTCTCACACACACACACATTGCAGGTTCTAAGTTATCTAGCAGGGGGAGATCAAGTACAAAGCACAAAGCAGGTATATGATGTGTGCAATATATGTAAATAAGTACATATATGTGGTGAGAGGGGAAATTATATTGGAGGATGACTCGGTTCGATTTTAGATCCATGTTAGTTAGGCACTTGCGTCTTTTAATCAAATCTCTATTTTTTTTTTTTGCACCGGGGATGGGGGTGGGGGTGGGGCTATGAGTTGCAAATGAACATAGACACTATACTTTCTTTTTCAAAATACATAAATTGCCTATTTAGGAAGACATTATTGCCAAATGAATGACTTAAATTGCCCAAGAAAATGCAATCCATTACAGCATTTACCAGCAGCAACCTGCTCATCACCAGTACAGGCTCCAGGAACAATAATGTCTTCTCAAATAGGCAACATATTCATCCCCATCTAGCAACAAAATTATTCCCCATCTAGCAACAAAATTATGACACATGTTATCCTTTTTTAACATGCAGGATGGAGGCCATGTACTGAGAAGCAAGATGCAGGGCACGTATAGAGAAGATGCGTAAATGTGTGCTTTTTCCTAGGACTAGATGTATAGTGTTGTGATCTAGAAAACTGCAGATGCAAAATGTGTTTTTTATGAATACGTTGTCCTTTTTGTAAACATATACATATAGTACATTAAAGCATCTGTCAAGTGCTGATTTGCCTTTTTTTTTTTCCAAAAACCGTGGTCGTGTATCTAGGCCTGAGCCGCGCAAGCCGCGAGGGCGCGAATGTTTTTCCTCCGGGCGTGCCAACAAGCCAGCGTTAATTAGCTTTTTGCCAAAAAAAAAAAAAGGTGTCTCATAATTGCACTTTTACCAAAAAAACGGTAAGGCCGTGTGGAGGCAATATACTACGGCCGGCCGTGCATTAGCCACTTACATCACCCGGGATGCACATTCTGCTGAGAAGCCACCAATCCACCATCACAGAGCCAGGTGCCGGCCAAAGTTCGGCCAGGCCAATCTTCGAAAGCAGCCTGAACCAGACCTCGCAGGAATAAACACAGCTCAGCAGCGAGTGGTCACAAATTTCACTATCCTGGTCACATAGAGCACAAAGATCACTCTCCTGTAACCCATGGCGATACTGGCATCACCTAATATGGGCAAACCCATGGAAGACAATGTAAAGGAGCACAAAACAGAATGGTGGCATCGATTGTAGACTAATGCGATAGATGACATCTCCTAGCAAAGAACATAGAAGCCAATGTAATAAGGTAAAGTTTGTTTTTTTCATGCCGACCATCAAATATGGGTATTAATGTTTTCTCTATAGAGTCATCTATCTAGGAAAAACTGAAAGAAGTAAGCAAATGACACCATATCTATGTAATGGTGTCTTCCAGTCTTCCTAGGTTGCAAAATGTGAAAGGAGTATATAGTTTTCTTGGTATGCATTTAAGCCATCATTCAGGAACTCAGTAGTAAATTTACCTACAGGAGCTCAGAGTAAAAGTGATTAGAATAAAATAGCCAAATCCTGATGAGCACCTGAACTTGGTTGCATATTTTATTAAATCATACAAATACATAGTACCAGATAAAAACTTTTAATAGTTCATTTGAAATTCATGAAGCGTGCCTCTAAGCTGAGAAAAAAAATAAGCATGAACATTGAATAGTGTGTCAGCAAATATAGCAATATAACATGAATACTCTTTGTTCGAAGACGGAAATTGTGCTGACATAAGTATGTTTATATAAATGCAAGCTTGAACTCTGCACATTTTTCTTTGTCTCCAGAACAATACAGTGTAGGATGGCAATATGACACAGTAAGTATGAATCTACAAATGGAAATTTAGCATGAACTTCATCTAGTCCTCACATCTTCAGTTAGCAGAGAGTAATTACTCTCTGAGCTGATGGAAACTGAACATATAGCATAAATGGAAATCCAAAAGCTTCATAACTCAAAGGGACACTATACCTTACAGGTAGAAACTTAAATAGCTAGTGACGTCCAAACTTCTCTTCATGGAGGATTTTATTTGGACTGTGAAGTAAACACGAGGAACAGGAGAAGAACTTACCAAGGTTGCCGGCAAGAACCTATTGCAATACAAAGCAAACATAGGTATGAGATGGAAATCTGAGAAGAGCAGATGTATGCACACGCAGGCAAGCACAAAAGGGGGAAACGTAGATCAAGTAAAAAGGTAGAAGAGTGTTGAAGGGCAAAGAGGATCCATCTCACAGCCTGTAATGGTACTGTCCACAGCACAGCAGCATCCATCTCAAATTACACAGCATCTGAGAGCTGATATAGCAAGGAACTAAAAACAGTCCTTTCATTTTTTTTTGAAAAGGCACAATGTCATACTTCAAAATAGCCATTCAACAGGTCACTGCTGCTTCCATCATTCTCTGAAGTCAAGTTTTTACCTCTTGTGCCAAGATTAGAAAACCCAAAAATCATTGTCTCAGGAGCTAACGTCCAAGGTCGACGACCAACGACACTACTTTTTTTTTCAGTAAGACAGATGGAGAGAAAGTCAGAAACCGAACACCTGCATTTGTTGTTGGCCTGCCGCATCACCTACAAATTTAATAGTACAACGGAAAAGGCAATCCAATTCTTCATTTTCCTTTCTTTCCAATTAAATCCAGTTCTAAACTCAGATTTGACTAATTCAGGATTGGAATTTTGGCAATAGTTAGCTGGCGACAAGCAATGTTTCCGAAATAAAAAATAGAAATCCATATGTTGGCAGGAAGCTTGGCATGGTCGTTTCCTCACCTACTCGCGTGTGGTGAAGCAGAAACCGCCCGTTTCACGCCGGTGCGCCGCTCGCCCATGCTGGGGCTGCAGCTCTGGGCCCCCCGCGCGGGCGCGTCGGCGGATACGGGCCGCCGCCCTGGGGCCTAGTCGAGTCGGGGCGTCGGTGATGCAAGGGCGACGCCAGGGCCGCTCGTCCATGGCAGCGCGGCTGGGTCGCCCGTGCTGGAGCTTCGCCACGGCCGCCGCCTCGGTGCGAGAGACGGTGAGAGAGGATGGGGAGGGTTTTTTTTTTTTTGAGGAAGACGGGGAGAGTAGAAATCGAGGAGAGCCGGAGAGGAGGACGCGGCGGCGTCGGCGGAGGGCAGCGCTAAGGCGGCGCGGCGGAAGCGAGGTGAGGGAGTGGAGGTATTTCCCCTTTGACCAGACGGCGAAGAACAAGGTTCTCGTTTTCTACCGCTGGACCGACCGTAAACACGCAAGTTGAATGATCTCTTTCATTCTCCCAGCGTGAGTGATCCATGTATATTCTCTACAACCATTCTCGTCTGAGATCCCCTAGACATTCTCTGGAATGTCGAGATCATTTCTAAAGCGTGAGTGATCCATGTAACACGGCTGTTGGCCTCTTGGACGCATGCAAACGGCATTATGGGAGTAGTAAAAACTCACATGACACACGGTGGCAGTAATCCACACGCTTAGGATAGGATGCAGGATCAGATGGTGTCATTACATGAAGCAAACACACTGTATTCGACCTTTATGTAAAGCAAACATTGTATTTTTAAAAGAAAAAGATAAATTAACACATCATTAAACAAATGGTATAGGATACTTGTACTTCCGAAGTCCACAAATGGTATAACCTTCTTCAGTGCAGTCGTGGCGTCATTGATGTGGGCACGTTGCAGTCTATTATTAACATCAAAAGGTTTACCATCATTCCATCTGAGTAGCTGTTTCGAAGCTTCACCCCAAATGTGTACGAGTTCACAGTCCTCGTGAGTGGCAAAACTTTCTGAATCGAACACTGGAGCGAAAGTTTCACGGATGGGGATGAGTCTCAGGGACTCACTCACCATTAAGGCAAATCGACATACTCCAAGCCTTGCCTGTGCCCAGACAATGGTTGGATCTCCCATTTCTGGATTGTGCCATGACAAAGCATGCACACCATGCAGCATCGATCGTCTTCCAAGCGGTACATTATGTAGTTCACCTACGCCACCGTCGTGGAGCTGAGAATAATCCCTACCAAAATTTAGTACATGTTCATCGGGGAAGAAACTGTACTCCTTTAAGATGAACTTGTGACCTGCAGGGTTTACAATACCAGTAAGAAAAAAAAATTGGTCTCCAGCGATAAATACATAATTTCAAGAATTTCAGAAATACCAGGTCAAATTTAAACAAATTCAAATTGACTTTATATCATTTCACTTCAAAAGTTCTTCAATCCATCATGCAACACAAATTTATATGACGTCAACAAAATAAAACAACATATCAACAGAGGTAATATGGCGGGCTGATGGTGGGCGAGATTCATATGCTAGTGATGTCAAAGATGTGAATGAGGAAGATTCACCTGATTTATTTGCAAAGCCGCATAAATACAGATCATCCACGGCGATGTAGATGGTCGTCTCATCGTTGTGCTCGCCGGTAAGATGCAGGTGGATCAAGTGATCCGATGGTGATCCGATGGTGATCACTTGTTTTGACGTTGTGGGGCGAGAACAAGATGCCCCTCCACATCCAATCGATCATGGGGAGGCTGGTTTTCCAAAAGAGACACCTTAAGTGTGTCGTAGAGGTCCTCAATGTTCCCCTTTACAACATCAAATTTAATGTCGATCACTATTTGTGCAGAAACCGATTTAAGGGCTACTACTAAGGCTAGTAAAAAGAGCTTGTAACTGGCCATAGTGTTGAAATGCTCTGTGTCTACAGCAATGCAATAGCAACTAAAAGGCGGTTATAAAGGCTAACAATTCCACCCCTTCAATTGTATTTCTGACTATAAGTTAAGCAAAGTTGGTGTGTTCTTGCTTGGCTTTAGGTGGGAATTGATCTACATGTTAGCTAAGGGGCCTTGTTCTATCACACCTCTTTTGTTGTCTGCCAATGCTTAGGTACGAAGGGGATGAGCTTGGTGTATCATTACTAAATGATGAAGCATTTGTTAGGTATGCTACAAGGAGTCTAGGACATGAATGTACACTAGTGGCAGGCGCGCGCCCTCGCGCACATAGGCAGCAGCCAGCAAAGGCTGTACATAAACATATGTTTAGCCTATTATCAATAGATTTGGGTATATATAGAATTTACAAAAGATGGATTTGGGTATAGAACTTAAAATTGAAGGTCCTTGAGCTTGCTAAGAAGAAACTTGGTGGCACCCTCAACGCCCTTCTTGAATCCATCCACTTTCTCTGGCTCCAACACGGCAGTGAGGTTCTTGATGTATTTCTTAATGTAAGCCACGAATGATTTCTTGTCAAAACATGTAAGCCACGAACGATTTCTTGTCAAAAGGGGTTGCTTCTGCAAACAGGAATACAAGGATTAATAAAAAAAAACCTAAGCACAAGGTACACTCAGGAAAAAAAAATCCCGGCACATTTAGAGGCCAGCAACTTGAAGGCGGAAGGTGTCAACAATATCAACAACCTTGACGGCCGTGTCATCAACATCTTCGTCTTCGCTGCCCTCGGCAGACAGGTTGGCACCAATATCCACATCGACAAGTCCTTGGACAACCCATTGCAAGCATCCAGCACCACGTAAGTAACAATCACACCAAACCAGCTAAGCAACATAATGGAATAAGCAAAACAGACTATTATTGCTGCACACATCATGACTATATAACCTAGTAAGGCAGATTCATCCAAATTGATAATTGTTGGTACAACCAAACATACAGAAGAATACTCGCACAATCAGGGCAGGGGCACACATGAAAATTAAGTTTTGGTGGATCTGCAGGTTATAGTCATGAACCAACATAAAAGTCCCGAGCTTTATAGCCCACTAGACTAAACTAACTAAACATGCATCAATTTCAACCAAGAGCAAACTACGTGGCATCCCCACAGCAAGTAAACTACAAATGTGGAAACGTTGTCCAGATTTGAGAACACAACCACTAAAAAATTTTGGCTCCAACAAGGAAAATCTGTAAATAAATAATCCAGAAAGGTATGCTATGAAAAAAATGGCATAAACAATCTGTAAATCAGAATTTGAATTGGGAAAGACTGTACGCGAGGGCATACATTCTATCATCTATGAGCGACCATAGGTTCGATGAAACAATAGTACAAAAGGTAGCAGCACATGTTTGTATGAGGGATGCAGTTTAAGCTTTTAGTTTGACAATTTGACATGTTTTTTTGCCACCAAAAAAAACCGTACAACCTGGTACAACCTATAGTAAAAAGGGGAAACAGAACATTAAAAGCACCAAACTGGATGCAAGAGATCTACTGGACCAGCTCACCGTAGTTGGCCTATTGTGATATTAAACTGTAAAACTTGTTATGAGTAAAACATAATCTAAACTACAGTCATAAGCAAGGGCTATTTCACTTCAATGGCAACTCATGCAAACACCTAACATAAGCATGCAAGCACACTGCCTAATTTGACGCTGCTGAACGGTGATATTGTCTACCAACCAAACACATGTCTCCCTAGTTTCTACCGGTGGGACCAACTGTGAGCCAGTGGTTCGGCGACAGTAGGGGTAAGAGCAACCCTGCCATGGTAGAAAATACAAAATAGCAACTCAACATATGGCACTCTACACTAGAACGATACAGGGTTTCATGCAATGTTTAAGGAAGGGGAAAATTTCACTGGATCGAAACAATCAGCTGATTCTACGATGATTCAGATTCCTATAATCTAGAGCATGCCGGGGAGCACCTGTACCAGATAAGTGATCAAACAACCGAGTAAGAAAAGGACCACAGTCGTGAACATATTGGGGAGTCGGAACCTAGAATACAAGGGGCTCGCTTCTTCTTTCCTTTCTTCTTCTTCTTCTTCTTCTTCTTTCTTCTTCTTTCCTTTTTTGCAACAGCTTGTTTAATTGTTCCAAAACTTCTTTCACAGCAATGTCAATCGGTACCTGTAAAGGATTTTGACCAACAGTCAAGCTAATTATAAGTTTAAGTTTAGTGATATCTGGTATTGTCACTGTTACCTGAATGGATTTAAGATACTCTTCATTCTCAGATAAGGCTGTAAGCATTCTGTTCTTCCACAGAAACCAATTATTGGCATAGATACTTTGTGATGGTACCACACTGATATTACAATATTTTGCAAAAATTAGCCATTATATCAAGACACAATTTTGAAAAACACAGTACTGATCCATACCTTCCACAGTTCTCTTGCTGCCCCAGTCTGAACAAACTAATTCCACAATCTAAGGCATGTTGCACATCAGAAGGCAATGCATCTCTGAAATCAGTTTTTTTTTAAAAGAAAGGAAAACACTAGTTTAATTAACGCCATATCCAATTCCTTTTACTACTTACATATAACATAAAAGCGGTCAACCTTTAAGTAGATTGAACATTCAACTTCCTAAACATTTTCTCAAGTTGTATAGCTATCCTATAAGTAGTTGCGTAGTAGATAGTTGATCTAGCAACAGTAGATTGAATAGACACCATATATGGAAAGATATAGAACTAGCCCTTTCTATGTGTATAATATATGTATGGAAGTACGCAAGTTAAGAGTAGCTAAATTGCTCAGTTTTAGTTTGAGTGAGTGCCTCTTAACTCCTCCATTGCCAACAAGGAGAGAGAAAAATGTGTACCTTCCAAGCTTTAGGAGAGGCATCTTCACCATTGAGCCAAAGCGTTGACACAGGTCATCTTCAAATTGTCTACGACCCTGAAATTATAATATTAGTAATTCGCTAAATTTCTGAAAACAGTTATTTCATGAAATTCAAGCATACCTTGCCTTCATACAAGTGGTAAAACTTTAACACCTGATCAGCATCAAATGAATCGTCCGAATTTCCCTTTTGAATTATATATTTACATGTCAGACATTTCACAATATGTAAAGTGATTATTCCATATTTGCATGAGTAAATATGGACTATGGAAATCCATATTTGCTTGAGTAAATATGGACTACAGAAGAATTTACTTTCAAAACAATTTCTGACGAGAATAAGCAAGTGATTTTTGAATTGTTACATATTTACCTGTTTAAACACACAAAACATAAAAACAGCAAGAGATTGAAGAGAAAATGGATTTGAATCAGTGCCTGCAAAAACCAGTAGAAAGACAAGTGATTAACTCAATGATTCAAGAAAACAAGGGTCATATCATAATATATTAATATTCTTTTAGAATCTGCAAGAGCTTCAAGAGTAAATATGGACTAAGATAGTATGCCAAAATATATCTTTGTATAACAATACTCTCAAATTAATACATCCCTTAAGAGATTATTGACCAGTTCAGAATCGTGAGAAGATGAATACTTGTCTTTATTGATTGAACTTCATAAGTACAGAGTACACTTATAGAAGACTAGAACTAGAAATAACTGGAGTTAAAGGGGCGACAGCCAGGGGAGGAACATAGGCGACACCAAGGGTGGATCTATATACACTGTACCAGGTGCAGACGCACCACAGAAAAATAAAAATACAATAATAAGAGCTAAATTTTCACCATATTTGCACCCCCCATGCTGGGCTATATACACGCTGAGCTAGTTCCCCAGGCAGTAAAGCCAAGTAGTAAAGCAGAGTATTTATTGTATATAGGGAGTATTGCAGAAAAAAAAAGAACACCAACAGGCACGGAAGCGGTCATGTAGAGAAGAATATAAGGTACCTTCACAGTCAGGGATAACAGGAATAGCAGCTGCCTTTGTTGTTCGACAAATATCCTCGATCTGGAAAAAGAAATAACTATAAGGTACAGTAAAGTTATCTTAAAGCATAAACAGAATCATTCAGAAGTTGTTTGCTATGATCAATCTTATTATGGCAATCTTACCTGACACCACAGTCCTTCAGTTGGTGCATTTTTGTCAGTAAGTGTAAGTCTTGCTGGGTACCTCTTTTGTTCATCAGCAACCTTTTCCCAGTATTCTCCTGTAATGACAGTTAACAAAAACAAATCATATAGGATGCTCCTAAGAAAGGCACAAACTGGACTGCTGGAATTAGTCCATTTCCAACTATCCCCAGAAGCACCCATAAACTAATAACACCTAGACCAAATTTGATTCTATGTTCAAGAGAACCAAGAACAGTACAGTCCTCCGCTACTCATTGAACCCATGTTTTATTGCAATGAATAAATCAACCCAATAAGTTTAAATAACGTCTCATATGTTCAATACCTTCGAAAAGATTTTCACTTATGAAATGAAGAGAGTGATTATCACTAAAGCCACCCGGCGATTTTTTCAATATTTCATTACACAGAGCTGAATTTACACAGCCAGGCATACCTGAAAGAAGAACAAGCATGTTGAGAGTCAAACAACAGTCACAATCAGACTCCAATAAATATTCTATAAGATTTGCCAAGATAGTGATAGTCAGGATTGAGGTATGCTCAAGCAAAATTGAGTGGACTATAGATCCTGGACATTCAGATGGATCAGAAAATCTAAAATCATTAAGCTTCAGACATAAATGTAGTTAAGCTTAATCCATGATTACCAAGAAAAATATTTCAGCTAACTATTTTGTAGCTCACCACTGCACCTCAGAATCAGAGATGGTGGCAGAGAATCCCAAGCTGAAGGTAAAATGCATACCCACGTTTTAATCTTGGATGGTGATAAGTGTACCTAGTGCCTCAGTTACAAAACAATTCGCAACAACACAAATTAAGTATAGCTGCTAAAGATATATCTTGTAATTCATTGGCAGCTCTTACCAGTAAAGAAGACAATAAAGCCCTCTGTTTCTAGAGATGCACCTTGTTGAAGATCACCTTCACCATCAGGCATGGACCTGGAAATTTCTGTTTGATACAACTCACCAGCAGCCCCAATCAAAGCCAAGTTGGAATGGCTCTGTTTAGCAAATTTTTCAAGGAAAGGCTCTGCCTCCTCAAGGTATGTTTTGGATGGGGGTTGTTGATTTTTACCATATTTCTTTATAATGTGGTCGCCCCTGCAGTGCATACCAGTAAAATTAAAACAAGAAACACATGATGTTTCATAAGTGAAAGAAGAGAGTAATAATATACCATTTTTTCAACAATATGGTAAGCTTTTGATGCTTACTTGCTGATGTTCCCCAATTCGTCATTTGCCTATTCACACAAATAACTATTTTAATTCCAAAGATAGCATTGTTTCTATTCAATACAGCAGCAATGTAGACCTACTACAATAGCACAAATTCACAACTTAAACTACAACAATTACATGACTAAAAATATAAAATATTTTAGCATCAAATTATCGTGTAATGAAGAAACGAACTAGAACTCTGTTGGAATGAATGGACTAGATTGCTTAGGCTAACCCTAGAAGGGTAGCTATATAGTGTAGCATACATGGGCCTCATGGGCCTAGCCACATGGGCCACAGACATATACTCCAACAGCCCCCGCAGTCTGAATTACCGACACAGCGGATTCAGACTGTACATCAGGAAAAGAAAATACACACGAGCCCCCCCCCCCCCCCCACAGACTCAACTAGCCACTGGTGATGTTGAGGCTGGAGCGAAAGGCGGTGAAGGTCGACGATGGGAGGCCCTTAGTGAAGATGTCGGCGAACTGAGACGTCGTAGGTACATGTAGGACTCGCACCTCACCGATGGCCACCCGATCACGGACGAAGTGAAGATCAATCTCCACATGCTTGGTCTGCTGGTGCTGCACGGGGTTGGTGGAGAGGTAGACTGCACTGACGTTGTCACAGTAGACAAGCGTGCTCCGGAGAAGAGGGTTATGGAGCTCGGCCAGGAGCTGTCGGAGCCAAGAAGCCTCGGCCACGCCATTGGCCACGGCACGGTACTCCGCCTCGGCACTGGAGCGGGAGGCCACCTGCTGACGCTTGGACGACTAGGACACCAGGTTGCCGCCCAAGAAGACAGCGTAGCCGGAGGTGGAGCGCCGAGTGTCCGGACATCCGGCCCAGTCAGCGTCAGTGTAGACAACCATCTCAGTGGAGGAGGACCGCCGGTGAAGGAGCAGGCCGTAGTCCACAGTGCCTCGTAGGTAGCGGAGGAGACGCTTAAGGGCAGTGAGGTGGGGCTCCCGTGGATCATGCATATGAAGGCACAGCTGCTGAACCGCATAAGTGATGTCCGGGCGAGTGAAGGTGAGGTACTGGAGAGCACCAGCAAGACTCCGGTACGCGGTGGGATCAGACACCGGGGTCCCCTCAGCCTCAGACATCTTGCCCTGCGTGTCAACTGGAGTGGAGCAGGGGTTGCAGTCGGTCATCCCTGCTCGCTCAAGGATGTCAAGAGTGTACTGCCGCTGGTGAAGAAGAAGTCCAGCAGGATGAGGCGCAACAGTGACCCCAAGGAAGTGATGGAGCACACCCAAATCCTTCATAGCAAATTCCCACTGGAGAGAGGCGATAATGCGGCGAAGGAGTGACTCACTGGAGGCGATGAGGACAATGTCATCAACATAGAGCAGTAGATACGCAGTCTCAGCTCCATGGTGGAAGATGAACAGTGACGTGTCAGACTTGGCCTCCACAAACCCCAGTGATCGCAGAAAGGCAGCAAAGCGATGGTTCCATGCCCTGGGGGCCTGCTTGAGGCCGTAGAGAGATCTGTTGAGCCTGCAGACCATGTCAGGACACGAGGAGTCAACAAACCCGACCGGCTGACTGCAGTAAACTGTCTCAGTGAGAAGACCATGCAGGAAGGCATTCTTGACATCCAGCTGATGCACGGGCCAAGAGCAAGTGAGAGCGAGGGAGAGCACCGTGTGGACTGTAGCCGGCTTCACCACTGGACTGAAAGTCTCATCATAGTCAACACCAGGCCGTTGAGTGAAACCCCTAAGAACCCAACGAGCCTTGTACCGCTCGAGAGTGTCGTCAGCCCGGCGCTTGTGTGTCCAGATCCACTTGCCGGTGACGACATTGGAGCCGGGTGGACGTGGCACCAGATCCCAGGTCCGGTTGGCGAGGAGAGCCGCGTACTCCTCTTCCATCGCGTGGTGCCAGTGAGGGTCCAACAAGGCCTCGCGGACGGAAGAGGGTACTGGAGAGACCTGCGAGTCCACGGGCATCGCCGCAAGAGCCGGGGGCGGTAGGGTCCCGGCCGCGTGTCGTGTCACCATAGGATGAACATGACGCGGGTGGCGGTGAAGGAGCGGCGGGTGATACACCGGGGGCTTAACGCGAGCAGTGTGGGGCTGCGGTGACGGCCTCGGTGTACCCGGCGGAGAGGAGGACAACTCCGGTGGTGACGCCGGCGAAGGAGGGACCACCGGCGGCGGCGGCGGCGAAAGTGCCGCAGCAGGTCGTGCCCGGCGCTGGTACACGAGGATCGGCCGGGCAAAGCGCGCAGTCGGAGCCGGTGGGGGCGGCCGGGGACCCCGTCAGGCGGAATGACAGGGGCCGGCCCGAAAGGGTCCCCGTCCATGCTCGAGCTAGGAGCAGGGTCGGGGGAAGCACCGGCCGACGACGAGCTGGGGCACGGGGCCGTAGAACATGCAGGAAACAACGGCAAAGGTGGCTCGACCACCGCATCTGTGGGGAATAAGGAGGAGAGGTCAAGGGCAGAGGTGGAAGGGGTGGTGGTGGTGGAAAAGGGGAAGACAGACTCATCAAACACCACATGGCGTGAGATGAGGACCCGACGAGAGGTGAGGTCGTAGCAGCGGTACCCCTTGTGGTCCGGGGAGTATCCAAGGAAGACACAGAGAGTGGATCGGGGAGCCAGCTTGTGTGGAGCAGTGGCTGTGGTGTTAGGGTAACACGCACACCCGAAGACTCGAAGGTGGTCATACCTCGGAGGGGTACCGAAAAGAGCGTGGTGCGGCGTAGGAGCCGGGCAAGCAGCGGAAGGAAGGTGGTTAAGAAGATAGGTGGAGGTGTGCAGGCTCTCTGCCCAGAAGCGAGCGGGGAGTGAGGCCTGAAGGAGGGTACGCACGATGTCATTGGTCGTGCGAATCTTGCGCTCCGCCTTGCCGTTCTGAGAGGAGGTGTAGGGGCAAGACATGCGCAACTGGACACCGCGAGAGAGAAAGAAGGCTCGGGATGTGGAGTTATCGAACTCACGGCCATTGTCACACTGGACGGCCTTGATGGTGAGGCCGAACTGAGTGGAAACCCAGGCGAAAAATGGTGAAGCGCCGGGAAAGTCTCAGACTTGGCACGTAAGGGAAAAGTCCACGAATAGTGAGAAAAATCAACCACCATCAGATAGTACTTATAGCCAGAAATGCTTAGTACAGGAGACGTCCATAGGTCGCAATGTACAAGATCAAAAATGCGAGCCGCATGTGAAGAAGAACTAGAAAAAGGAAGACGAACATGATGGCCCATTTGGCACGCATGACACAAATGCTCATCATGAGCTCGAGTACAACGAATGTCTAAGCTATGACTAAGCTGCATCAGGGCATCACGTCCAGGATGGCCGAGGCGCCGGTGCCAAGTGGTAGAAGAGGTGGTGGCGAAGGCAGCTGACAAAAGCGAAGATGGCGAGGTAAACGCCGGAAAGCGGAGGGTGTAAAGGGGCCCCGTGCTGTCACATCGGAGCAGAGGACGCCGGGTAGCCAAATCCTTCACAGTAAGACCACAAGAGTCAAACTCCACAGAACACGAATTGTCAGCTGTAAAACGACGAATAGAAAGAAGATTGTGAACCATAGAGGGAGCAACAAGAACACTGGGAAGACGAAAGGATCCATGAGCACCGGTGGTACCCACAGAGGTGACAGGAAGACATGAACCATTTGCGACCATAATGGACGAGGGGAGAGAAGAAGGAGACTGGACGGAAGAAAGTATACCAGAGTTGGGGGTGGTGTGGTAGGTGGCACCCGAGTCGGCAATCCACTCAGGTCCGACCGGAGGTGTCAACCCCAAGGTGCTGAACGACCGTGCCAAGGCCGCCTGGTCCCAGCCGACAGACCCGGGAGGGATGCCGGGGGGAGTAGCCCACGACGATGAAGCGGAGCCGGGAGGTGGAGGACCAGTAAACATGGCCACCGGTGGTCGAGTCTCACCCCCGGGAGCGTGGTAGGGCCACATAGAAATGTGTCCTGACCACGGGTTGTGGAAAGAAGGCCATGGTGCCCCCCCGGTGGGCCAGCAGGCGGGGTGACACCACGGCCTCCCCCACGACCCCCACCGCCCCCACCACGTCGGCGACAACCGCCACGCCCCCCACCTCCGCTTGGCCCGGAGGGAGGAGGACCAAGAAGGGACGACGGTGGCGGAGCAGACGGACGAGGAGCAGTCGTGCGGGGTGGAGTAGCAGCCAGGGCTGTCGAGGAGGATGAGGACCCCGAAGTGGTGGTGGACCCCGGCTGGAGGCCCTGAGTGAGCTCCTCCTTGACGAGGTCGTCGCGGACCTACAGGAAGGTGGGAAAGGGCCGCTGACGGGTGATCCACGTCCGGAGGTGGGCGTAGCGGTCGCTGAGCCCGCAGAGGACGTTGAGGACGAGGATGCGATCCTCCACAGGCCAGCCCAGGTCGCCGAGGGAATCTGCCATGGTCTTCATCTTCCGGCAGAACTCGCCAACGGCGAGGTCCCCCTGGACGAAGGTCCAGAAGCTCGCATCGAGGCGCAGAGCTCGGGCCTCAGCATTGCCTAGAAACTGGCCCTCAAGTGCCAGCCACGCCTGTCGAGCGGAGGTGGAGGTGCGGACGAGGTCATGAAGGTCGACAGAGATCGTGCCGAGGATCTAGGAAAGCACGATGCTGTCCAGACGCAGCCACGACGGAGTCTGGACCATGGGCGTAGGCTCGTCGAGGACGTGGTCGTCGAGGGCGTAGCGGCGAAGAGTGAGGACCACCAGATCCCTCCAACGAGCGTACGAGGGCGACTCGGGGTCGAGAACGACCGGGACGAGGAGCCGGATGTTCTGGACGCCGCCGGCCTGGTAGTGGAGCTGTGAGACGGAGGGATCGGCCGGGTCGTGGCGGAGAGCCGTAGTGGTGGAGGTGAGGTGGCCTGTCGAGCCGGAGGAGGTGGCCCCCCGTCCGGGGCGAGAAGCTGCTCCGGCTCAGCGATCTGGCGGGCCAGGGTGTCGGCGGCGTCCCGCTCCCGTTGCCAGGCAAGGGCCGCCGCACGGACTCGCTCCTGTCCCGCTGCGGCAGCGGCCCGGGCGGAAACGAGGGCGGCAGCGAGGGCGGCCGAAGGCGGTGCGAGAAGGTGGAAGGTGGCACCACCCATGGCCAGCCCCTGCAGATGGGAAGGCGCACCGTCGCCAGATAGAAGAAGGCCGGCAGCAGCAGCGGGATCTGCCGGAAGGTCGGCCCCGACGGCGTCTGCGACATCGGCCGGGGTGACCGGGAAAGCCGCTGCCGCGGGGGCACTGCCAGCAGCGAAGGCGAGGGCCTGCTGTGCCCATGTCGCGGGGAAGAGGGGCGCGGTGGTGGAGGGTGTCCAGCCCGGGCCAAGGGCTGTGTCGTTGGTGCCAGCACCCATGGCGGGCAGCAGTGCCTGTGGCCGGGCCGCGCCAGCAGAGGGAGCGCTCATGGCGTGCAGTAGGCCTCCGGTGGTGGGGGGCGGTGCTGATGGATGAGCGGCCGGGAGATGAGGAGGAGCCGGCGGTGCTGTGGCAGGAGGAGTAGCCGGCGGCGGGTCAGGGCCCAGAGCGGGCGGCGCAGGCTGAGGGGTGGCGCCCACCACTAGCGCCTAGGTAGAAGAGGTGGAGAGGGGGGAGAGAGGAAATAGGAGGGAGGGGGGTGGAGGAGAGGCGCCAGGGCCAGCCATGGCGCCGGCGGCGCGCCGGCGGCCTGGCGGGCGGCGGCTGGAGGGAGGGAGGAGGGAGAAAGGAAGTTAGGCTCTTGATACCATGTTGGAATGAATGGACTAGATTGCTTAGGCTAACCCTAGAAGGGTAGCTATATAGTGTAGCATACATGGGCCTTATGGGCCTAGCCACATGGGCCACAGACATATACTCCAACAAACTCAGAAAAAGAACCATACATCTGGATGCGCACGTTTTACAGACATTGACATTGCCCATTAATATTACTATCAACTTGCTAGAGGATTTACTAGTAAAGTTTCTCTAATTTTACATAAGTTATGGATATGAATTAAGTATAAAAGAAGTACCAGCACAAACACAATGTTAGAAATATCATTTCAACTCCTCATTAATTGCAGAAAATTGAAGTGTAACTTGGTTTTGCATATAACATACCTTTGATAAAAAGCTTTATAAGCATAGGGTCCATGTTCGACAAGGGTAGGGAGACGATCATGAATTAAAACTGTCCTTAACTGTCATGTGGCAATATAAGCAACTTGTTAAATTTAGAAGACAAAAGAGTTAAATTCTATGGTTTTAGACTTTTAGTCCTCTTCCACGTCCAAGAATAAAATCATGTTAAATAGAAAGGAAACCCATATACAAACCCATATACAAATGCCAAAGTAAGCCATGAACAACTAAAAGAAAGTTGAAAATAACGATAAAGAAATACCTTAAACGGAAGAAATTTTAGTTTAAGCATTGGATACAAGTCCTCATCTGGCAAACCATCTGAAGAGCTCTCTTTGGAGAGTTCAGGAGCCCTCCAATTGTTGTCAGTGAACTGATTTATATCAACAAAGAAACCTAACCATGGTATATATGTCATTCAAAGGCACATTATTTCATGTACAAATACTAATAACAAAGAACTTATCATCATGAGAAAATTGTGTAAGAAAAAGTTAAGTTTACCTCTATATAGAGGCCACAACTCAGGGTTGTCCCTAAAAATAGAAGCATGGATTTAAAATAAAAAACGAGATTACTCCCTCCACTCCAAATTATAAGATAGTTTGGCTTTTCTAGATTCATAGCTTTTGCTAATTGCTATGCACTTAGATACACACTATGTCTAGATGGCAAAAACAATGTATCTGAAAAAGCCAAAACATCTTATAATTTGGAATAGAGAGAGTACAAACTAATAAACAAGGCGGACTTAATAAACTTACGCTCTCTTTTGCCGATACTGTCTAATATCATGCACACAGATAAGCATCTTATAAGAGAGGTTCTGATTTGCAGGAGAATTGGAATTGCGGCAATTCTGATAGCATTTGAAAGATGCTGGGAAAAGACCTCGTTTCTTCATCAGACTAATCAAGTCCTGCAGCAGTTAAGAAAGAACTGGATTATCAATAAGCTAAAACAAGTATATTACTGGTGAAAAATATCATTATCATATTTGGATAATAAAGGCTAACCTGCAAGTTTTGAGTTGCAGCATCTACGGGTTGTGCTTCCAGAAAATCAATCATCACAAATCTACTTGTATCTCGCCATTCATCAGACCAATCCAGTAAGTTACACATTGAAGCACTTTGGAGTAGTGCTCTAATCTACCAGTCATATAAAAGTCAAATGAAGTTAACATAGAACCAACAGAAAGCTAAGAACATCAAATATAACTACTGTTAGTACCTTGTCTCCATCTGAATTATGAGCAGCACATATTTCTCGTACACTCGGTCCTAAATCCAAGTAAGCTGCATACCATCATAAGTTATTTCTTAGAAGCTCATATCGGGTAACATATAAAACTACAGTTTAGCAGCTTACATTCATCTAATGGTGGTTCAGGAACATTTTTCAACAGTTTTCTCAGTAGTTCAAAGCTTTCATTACTTACAGCACGGGCAAAAACTCCTTCAAGTATCTCACCTTGTGCCTTGAAATACTTCTTTGAACCTGTTGCAACACGAACCAAATAGATGGGAAAAGAAGGAAAATGTACCAGCTTAATTTGGAGCAGCAATAAGATAACAATGGCCAGTCAAGATAATCCTACCTGGTATAGTTTCCATCAAGGGCGCTGCAGACAAGTGTTGCAGTTCCTTTTTCGCATAATGCATCATAAGTTTTAAAAAATGAAATAATAGATGCCCTGACAAAAGTTTTAAACCAAAAGCATATCACTACTACCATTAAATCCATATAAGCACATTGTAAGCGTACTACGACTTAATGTAGAAGTGTGCATGAAGGCCATTCGATGAATGAATGCAAGCATGAGAAATAACCATGCATAACTATAAGGCTACCGTTATCTCTCAATGAAGATGCACATCGACACAATGATGGTCAGCAGAAAAAAATAAGATTTCAGTATTTCTATAAGGTTGCCTTGGCATAGATTACCGAATCAAAGAAATGACTCACTCTAATAAGGAATAAGAAAATATACTTTTGACAGAAGGAAACACCATAAGAATGAAAAATAAGAACGGATACGCCACAATCTGCAATTGCATAATTATAAATTCTTCTTATCATTTCTAAAACACATGTACCAATATCATTATTTCACCATCCCTAATCAAATGAAAAATGTACATATCTCATATAAGTATATGACACAATGCAGCCAAACTTTTCAAACGATTGATGTCGGCTTGCACAAAGTTATCAAAAGGGAACCTTGCACTACTGCAGACTGCGGCTTTGCCTAGCGCCTGAGACGCTCGGCAAAGGCCGAATTGCGCTCGGCAAAGGCTTTGCCGAGCGCAACGCTCGGCAAAGGGCTCCCGGCAATGAAATGCTCGGCAAAGCCTCCTTTGCCGAGCGTTTTTTATCGGGCGCTCGGCAAAGCCTTTGCCGAGCGCCTAGGCGGCACTCGGCAAAGAAAAGCGACGGTCACGGCGATAGTCACGGCGTGACGTTTTCTTTGCCGAGCGCCTCCAATAAGACGCTCGGCAAAGAGCAAACTGAGTTTTTTAAAAAAAAATTCTTTGCCTAGCGCCTTCAGCCTGGCGCTCGGCAAAGAGCAAACTGATTTTTTTTTAAAAAAAATTCTTTGCCTAGCGCTTCTAGCCTGGCGCTCGGCAAAGAGCACACTGATTTTTTTTAAAAATTCTTTGCCTAGCGCCTCCCTCCTGGCGCTCGGCAAAGAAAAACAATTTTTTTAAAAAAAATTCTTTGCCTAGCGCTTCCAGCCTGGCGCTCGGCAAAGACCACACCGATTTTTTTAAAAAAATTCTTTGCCTAGCGCCTCCCGCCTGACGCTCGGCAAAGAGAAACAATTTTTTTAAAAAAAATCTTTGCCTAGCGCCTCCAGCCTGGCGCTCGGCAAAGACCACACCGATTTTTTTAAAAAAATTCTTTGCCTAGCGCTTTTAGCCTGGCGCTCGGCAAAGACCACACTGATTTTTTTTAAAAAAATTCTTTGCCTAGCGCCTCCCGCCTGGCGCTCGGCAAAGAGAAACAATTTTTTTTAAAAAAAAAATCTTTGCCTAGCGCCTTCAGCTTGGCGCTCGGCAAAGCTGGGTAAACTACAAGGCTCTTTGCCTAGCGCTGCGCAAGGCAAATCTGGAACCCAGATTTTGTTTTTTTTTATTTTTTACTTTCTATCGCTGCAAACACAACATATCATATATTTATATATACATCAAAGGGAATTCACGCGCCCTGTCATTACCAGAAATTAATATTCATTTCAGTAGACATGGCAATGCAAAGATCTGTATTATGCATCTTAAGATCAGAAGTCGTAATGGCCAAATATCATCGATGATAATTACCAAACACTTTAACCAGTAGCTTGGAATAGTAACCCATATGTGCAATGGGGAACGCTAAATAGTAGCAAATTACACATTTTGCAGCCAACAAGTCTACCAAGATCATTTAATCGATTAATAGAGTGGCATGTTTTTTGAAAGCTAAACATCCAATACTAAGCATAAGTTGATCATCCAGAAACAATTTGTTGCAGCTGATAGAATAGCTATTAGTATACAGCCTCCAGCTGTTAGCCTACCCTCATATTCAGTGCCAGGGCCTGACCAGCCAATTTGATACATGTCACCAGAAACTGTTAAGGGACATTGGTTAAGGAAAAAGATAACGAATGTAAAAGTTATTATCTATATATCTATACTATCCAAGAGAAGCAAACAGCACATCATATTGCATCCATGGACAGGAACTCAGAGAAATGAAGCATCAGATGGATACAAACATCCACACGTTTCAGTGTCCCCTCACCCATCTATGTCAATATCAGCAATATTTTCTGGCCTTTGTTTCGGTTGGTTTGGGCATGCAGGCCTCAAATATGCCAACCACTGCCTCATGTGGAACACTCCTTTTAGCCTGCAAAAGTTAAGAACTATAGGTTACTTGCATCAAGGCTAGAACCAACATCCTACAGGGAAGCACACAATACAAAACCAGATGCACTACTAAATATTTGTATCAACTAAGTTTCCAAAATCAAATTCAGGTACATAATCATGGCGTATGCACTATTAGTTTCATCTGCATTGTTAGATTTTAGATTCTAAATAATACCAATCAAAATACAACCTCGTCTTCTCGGTAGTACTATAAGAAACACCAATCCCCACAAATAAAATGCAATTCACATAATACCTAAGAGACGCGCACAAGCTCCATCTAACTATCTACATCTATACAATTAGCCTAACATTCAATTGTAAGTCAAATCTAATCCACCTCACTGGATTAAATAAGACAAATCTAATCCATCTAACTATCTACAGCTATACAGCAAGGCCAAGGCTGCTGTCCCGACTCTGGACTGCAGGTTTGTTCATAGAAAGGTAGAGGGCTTTTTCGCAAAATGTACAGAGACAGATGTCGGCACAGCAATGAGCCACCAAGGCTTCGAACATTGTGGTGCTTCCAAAGCGGTATCCTGTTAATCATGCTTCTTCTCGCTAATTGAAAAAACATCAAGAGGCAGTTAGGAGAAAAGGGCAATAACTTTTTTTGGAACTCAAAAGGGCAGTAACAGAACCACTCAAGTAGAACACTTTACCATTCCATCAATACTTCCAAGCCGACTTGACGTGGGTTACTTAGATTAAAACACAAAGATACGATCTGACCAGAATTCAGTGTTTTCGCCACTAATAACTCCTAAACATTTTGATTCTCAACTACAAAAGTTTACTAATCACTTATACAATCTTAGGTAACATGCAGACAGATGGGCTACTCAGCAAGGTCATTTTGTTTGTTGGATACGCTTAAGTGACTGATCACAGGCACAAGCACCTAAAGAGCCACTTAAATGGAATATATGCCACATTGATAGCTATCCATTATCTGCATTGTTTCTAAGACTCCTAGCTAAAGTCATTATTAACAACACAATAACATAGAATCAAAAGAAATAGCTCATGTATAGAAGATTTATTTTCAGTCAAGGATCATTGTCTCATCCTAGGAAATATTGCCAACAGTCATGCTTGAATTTTAACAGGCTCAGCATCAAGCTATAGAGTTTGTTACTCAGCGAGACCACGATACCTTAAGCAAGCTATAGAATATCAGCAGGCTCATCAGCAAGCTCCCATTAGCAAAAAACTACATATCTATGAATAGACCTCTATCGCCAGTGTTATTCAAAGAAAGCTATACATATACAGCTGGGATACTACACATGTTAGAACTCCAATGCAGCTATCAAATGTTAGTAAGCAGAAACACAGCATCTTTCCTATCAGGAAAAGGACTTGAAACCAATCAATTTGTCCATTTGATAGAAGAATTGAAATACAAGAACTAACAAATTCTAGAGACTTTTTTTGTTGTTTCACCTTGCAAATCCAATCCATGGTGTCTCTCCTGTATGAGGACTTCCGTGCTCCAGCCTCCACCAGCGACTGCATGGCCTCATCTGTCATAGGGAGCACAGTGGCATCGGCTCGCAGCTACCCAGGCAATGACGCTGCTTGTATCTTCCCTCCTCGTGCCACTTGATGTTTTTTGGGAAGCCAGATCAGCCGTGGGTTGCTGCTATTCTCAGATCTGGCTCACAACACCCTCAACAATGTGGATTGAAACTTGGCACCACTGGATCTAGGAATTGCCAGTCACACCATCGTCAGCCCACCATGGATTTGTTCCTTGACAGAGGGTGTTGCTGTGTTAGAACTTAGTGTGCCAATTAAATTTCTAAGAGAAACAAATAGTGTGGCAGGGATCTAGGAATATCAGAAGAGTCTTCTTACAAATTTGGCGGCATGACAGAACTTCCTCAGACATCCTTGATGCTTGCTTGCAGTGGTGGATCTACGACAGTGGGGCGAGATCCTGAACCAGAGTAGCTAGCGCCTCCAAACAAAAATTGACAAAAAATGGTTCTGTATAAACCACAAAAGGGATGAGAGAAAGGACCTGGACAACAGCCACAGCTTCGAACGCAAGGAGGAGGAGCTCGGACCTGAGGTGTCATACCGCTACCATCATTGCTCGCTAGCTTGTTCCTTGGCGCTGTAGACCAAAGCACCGTCGCGATGCGCTCCTGCTCGCCGCCCTTGCGAGCGAGCCCGTGCGTGATGCCCCACAATGGCGTCTACTTATCCTACGATCTAGCCACAGCCCTGGGGCCAGGAACGATGGCCCCATGACCCACCGCCCCTGTGAGCGAACCAACATAGACCAGGGAATGGCGGTGTGCCGGCGAGGCAAGATGGAAGGTGCGGTGGCGGCGGCGGGTGGGGAGAAGAGAGAGAAATGAGAGAAAGGAAGAGGTGGCCAGGGCTGTGGCAAGATGGAAGGTGCTGTGAAGTTTTGTTTTTTTTTTCAATTTTGGCCGGTTCATGTAAATAAGGAGACGCCTTTGCCTAGCGCTCGCGATTTGGCGCTCGGCAAAGAGGTGCCTTTGCCGAGCGCCAGATCGCGGGCGCTAGGCAAAGAATTTTTCGTTGATTTTTTTTTCAATTTTGGCCGGCTGAGACGCTCTTTGCCTAGCGCCCGCGATCTGGCGCTCGGCAAAGATGTGCCTTTGCCAAGCGCCAGATCGCGGGCGCTAGGCAAAGAATTTTTCGTTTTTTTTTAAATTTGTTTTTGTGAATTTGTTTTTTTTATTCGTTTAAGTACTGTACACTCCTTTGCCGAGCGCCAGATCGGAGGCGCTCGGCAAAGACTTTTCCGTTTTTTTAAAATTTGTTTTTAGATTTGTTTTTTATTTGTTTTTTTAAATTTGTTTAATTGTTGTACACTCCTTTGCCGAGCGCCAGATCGGGGGCGCTAGGCAAAGAATTTTAAATAATGTGTCATTCATGCAAAAAAAGGTTTGAAAGAAAAAAAAAGAAAATTCTTTGCCTAGCGCCAAATTTCAGCGCTTGGCAAAGAGGTGCCTTTGCCGAGCGCCCTGCGTTAGGCGCTAGGCAAAGGTGTCTCTTTGCCGAGTGCCAACCTTGGCGCTTGGCAAAGGCACCTCTTTGCCGAGCGCTGACATTTGGCGCTAGGCAAAGAATTTTCTTTTTTTTTGTTTTTTTGTTTCAAACTTTTTTGTCATGAATGACACATTATTTAAAAGTATATGTTAAGTTTTGGTACTTTTTTAAATCTTTTTACTATTTATCGTTAGTTTATTTGATTTAATTGAATTTCTCCGATAAACGCGTGTTTGAACTGTAGGTGCATCGAATCTCCGAATTGGACGGTTCGAAAATTGATATTCGCATTACTTAGCGTATGTTAAGGCCATATCCTGGAGCACGCATGAAATATCGAACATCTAGCGCACGGAACACGGCGACCAAGTTGCGTGTGAAGTGCTATTAAATTAAAAAAAAGCAAACAAAGTTCGAAAATCACGAAACTTAGCGAAACATCTTTGGAGCACATGTGGAGGCTATGGTCAAAATTTGGTAAAGTTTCATGCACGCTGTCACGTAAGTTAGTTAGAAACCTAGACATCTCACATGTGATAACTTGTGATCACATGTGAGATGTCTAGGTTTCTAACTAACTTACGTGACAACGTGCACGAAACTTTACCAAATTTTGACCATAGCCTCCACATGTGCTCCAAAGACGTTTCGCTAAGTTTCGTGATTTTCGAACTTTGTTTGCTTTTTTTTAATTTAATAGCACTTCACGCGCAACTTGGTCGCCGTGTTCCGTGCGCTAGATGTTTGATATTTCATGCGTGCTCCAGGATACGGCCTTAACATACGCTAAGTAATGCGAATATCAATTTTCGAACCATCCAATTCGGAGATTCGATGCACCTACAGTTCAAACACGCGTTTATCGGAGAAATTCAATTAAATCAAATAAACTAACGATAAATAGTAAAAAGATTTAAAAAAGTACCAAAACTTAACATATACTTTTAAATAATGTGTCATTCATGACAAAAAAGTTTGAAAAAAAAAACAAAAGAAAAAGAAAATTCTTTGCCTAGCGCCAAATGTCAGCGCTCGGCAAAGAGGTGCCTTTGCCGAGCGCCAAGGTCGGCACTCGGCAAAGAGACACCTTTGCCTAGCGCCTAACGCAGGGCGCTTGGCAAAGAGCCACCTTTGCCGAGCGCCTAACGGAGGGCGCTCGGCAAAGAACGACGGTATATTCCGCGGTGGCTCTTTGCCGAGTGCTATCCTTTGCCGAGCGCCTGACGCTTGGCAAAGACGTTCTTTGCCGAGTGTTTCTCTTTGCCGAGGGCCTGGCGCTAGGCAAAGGAGTCATTGCCGAGCGCATTCTTTGCCGAGAGCCCGGCGCTAGGCAAAGGTGGCCTTTGCCGAGCGCCCGATAAATAGCGCTCGGCAAAGACCCAGGCGCTAGGCAAAGGCACTGTGTGCCGTAGTGTTGTGGAAAATAACCAAACATGATTTGTAGGTAGGCGCCATCTCCGACAAAATTCAATCATCTCTACGGTAGAATAGAATTTTGGCTTGCCATGGTCCAATTTTGCCACAGCGGTAACCACAACTGCAAATGCTCAAACATAAAACAGATAGTATGGCAAAAGCAATTAACAAAAACAAATATAGCAAGTGACTGAGATGCCCCTCTATGTACATGCAGAATCATACGCATTGGAGTAAAACTATGAAAAGGAAAACGAAACAAACACATGAAGTACCAGAACCATAAGAAGGTCAGTAAAGAGTTTTTTAATTATAAACTAATTAGAAATTTCCAATATTCTGGGAAAATAAACAATTCAAAAAATACTGACTGTTATCGAATGATGAATGTAATCCTTGGGACCCAATACGTGAAAGTGGTGTTTTACTTTACTGTTAACGTAACATGAGGAATGCTTAGTTGATAAAGTGCATCCTCCACTACCCAAAAACAATAGCATCAAAATGACAGTTTTTACAGGATGACACACTTTTCTCCTACTGTGCAAATGGCAAGATAATGGTGTGGCAGCAAACCAATCAGATCAAAATACACGAGGTTGAACATTACAGAAGTTAGATCCTGACTTTTAATGACATGGTATAACAAAAGTAGCAATAAAGCTTATGTCCCCAATTCAAGATAAAAAATAAATAAAAAAGACATCTATGCAGCAGAGATGGTGATTAGAATGGTGCTGTTGTATTAGATATGGTGCTTCAGGAAACAGAACAGATATATGTGCATCTAATTTTATTTCATCATTCCATATTGCATTAACAACTAGCAGACAAACAAATTCTACAGATCTGTTTTTATTTCTAATATGCATGTTCTCTTGAGAAGATGCAAGCAGTGGCTTTGCCGAATTTCTGTGATCATTAAACTGATACAGCAATTCCAGTCTCCAAAGTACACTAGGGCAATGGTTTACTAGCAACTAATGGTAAACAATGACATAGATGGAATCAAATCCGTAATCGAAAAGTATACAGGGACAACAAATTTATATGACGGCAAATAAACTGAGAGATACTTTAGTGGAATATCTAGAGTTTACCCAATGAAGTACAGAACTGAAGGAAAGGGCATATACTGTAATCATGCTTAGGCCTTTGTCCATGGTCTCCCAAAACATCTGTCACAAGCTCCATTGACACGCTCATAGAGCTTAACTAGAAGCAAGAAACAGGATAAAAATCAGAAGTTGTTGAGCCAGAAACGCTAAAAGAGGAAGACACAAAGAATACTGCGAGCATGCTTGATGTGTACTTAATTCCAAATAACTAGGAATCTGAAATAAAATAAGCTTTATAGCTAGGATGGTGATTTTTAATATGCTAGTAGTTTAGTTGGTACACAATAATAAGTTAATAACAAGATTGTGGTGGTTTTTCAATAGGACCTCTGTGTTCTGCTTTTTGATCCACTAGTTAGCTAACAAAACCTACTTTTTGGAGTTGCAACTCCCAAACCTAACTACAAAAAAGAAAACAATCCATAACTAAACTACAAATTGCAACAACATAACAAAGCGAAGTTCCTCCTCTGCTTCCTAAGCTAATAATGTATGATGTCAAGTTTATGTTGAATAGGAGAAAAATGCAAAAGAAATAATTTGCCCTAGTTCAAAAGATATGCCATTGCTATATGAAAAATTACATCATTTTAAGTAATGCAGCAAGGTCCACAGACAAGAAATCATGAAGTTCTAGACAAACGCTGAGCTGAACGTGGAATACCGCAAGGTAATTGCTGAATTTTGATATCTTTTCAGAAGCCTCGTTTCCCCAAGCTTCATGGAACGAACGTTCCAAAACAAACACCCCCACAGCTGTGCAGCTATTAGCAAAAAATACGAAATCAATCGTAGCACATATAGATGATGAAATACATAAAGACAGGATGGCACATCATACAAGTTTCCGAAACTGGTCTCAGCATATGCACCACCATCACGACCAGCATACATGAAGAGTGATCCAGAATGCTTAAGAGAAACCTGAAGAGCAATGTTATTGCCACATTAGGAGTTTAACATCATTATCACCACCAATTAATTCACTACGAAACAGTTTTCAACAGCAAAAGCAAGATGACAGACAGACCTCTATGTTTGCTAAGCCATCTGTTACCATCTCAATCATTCTGGTTCTTGTCTGACAACATAAAAGTGAGGGTAAGTTTCTTGATAAAAAAGGAAAGTCGTTTGCAATCATAGTTGTAATAACAAAAAACCCTCCGTTTTTATTTAGAATTTTAGATGTCATATCTGTGTTCCTAATTGGAACAGTTAAATATGTTATTAATCCTTCAATTAATGAAACTAGGGGCCCTACAATGCTGGCAAGTTCAGTCGTCCAACTACTCGATTACCGCATAGTGTATTGCTAATTCCACTTGAATTACTCTAGAAATACTATCACCAGATAACAACGGAAGAAGGAAGATATGCTATAATTGATTTGGAAAATGTAATGTCAGTTCAAACTGTGCCAACCAAATACTATTACTACGTAACCACAATATGACAAGGGTGAATCACATGGTGTTTAAACAGCAACACAGTCATGACAATCAAATCTACAGTAGTAAAGGCGCGCACCCCACCTCGTGATCAGATTTTGTGTTCTCGAACTTTGGGTAGAAACAGGTTCTGACCTCCGCCTTTGTCAGTTTTTGGCCTGCAAGGCTCGTTGCAGTTGCCTGCAAGGGAGAGGCGGACGAAGACACCTGCGCCTGCCTTCGCCGAGGCCGAGGTACCACTGGCCCTGGGCATGCTCCTATGCGACGCCCCTGGCGTGGCGCCTGCGTTCCGCGCGGCATGCGACACCCCTGGCGCGGCCCCTGCGTTCCGCGCGGCATGCGACGCCCCTGGCGCGGCCGCTGCGTTCCGCGAGGCGGCAGCCACGGGGGAGAGGGGGTAGATTGCGACGACGAGGAGCTCCATGCCCGACGCCCCTGCTTGCCCTACGCGAAAGAAGACAAGGACGGGTTTCGGTGAGTTTAGGTTTTGCGTGTGGAGGGGAGTGCGGTGAGTGGTGACACCTGGTCGCGGCGGGGAGGCATTGGGGCGAACAACCCGGAGAGGAAGGAGGCGGCAGTAGTGGAAAGGATGGAAGAGGACAGGCCGGGGTGGTGACCTGGTTGGTTGAGCCGGCGAGCGTCAGGATGCAAGCGGGCCGACGCCGCCGCTTCGGCTGCAAGTTCTCTTTGCGGGTTATGCGGTGTCCAGGGCAGAAGCATGCAGTCCGCATGCATCTGCAGGCTTGGCGGTGGAGCCTGCAGAACCTGCATGGCCCGCATGCATACTGGTATTGGAGGTAGACTAACGTCGAGTTAGGCTATGTTTAGTTTCTAAAAATTTTTAAGATTTTCTGTCACATCGAATATTTGGACATATGCATGGAGCATTAAATGTAGATAAAAAAACTAATTACATAGTTTGGTAGAAAACCACGAGACGAATCTTTTGAGTATAATTAGTTCATGATTTGACACTAATCGACAAATATAAACGAAAGTGCTACAGTAGCCAAAGACAAAAAATTTCGCGAACTAAATACACCTTTAGTCTACCGCCCACGGCGACGGACGCCGAGTTAGCCAACCGCCCAACACTACCAGCAGACTTTGTGGAACGGCGAACGGGTGACACGGCCTAGGGGTTTGGCGAGAGAGAGTAGTTCTACAGCGGCGGAGACAAACACTCGAACAGGTAACTAACGGAGCAAGCGACATGAGAAGGACGAGCAAACTGCGGAACAGAAGCAAAGGACATTTGCAGGCCTACGCAGGATTTAACGGGCTCTGCTGACTGTCCATTGGGTGTGGCAGGCGAGCCTGCTTCATCCCACGATAGAATAGCGGCTACCTGCACTGTCCAATAGTCATTTTTTGCGGGCTAGGCCAAGCAGGTTTGCGGGCAAGCCCGCGCCGCTTGCAAGGTTAGGCAAGCGTGCGACGTAGCCGACGTGAGGCGTCTGGCCTAGCTCTCTCTACCAGCCGGGATTCGGGAGGACGAAGGCCGGAGGAGTTGTAACTAGGGGAAATTGCTTTCATAGCATCCAAAGATCCCGAGTTCCAGAAAATAGCGCTTATACCACTAAAAAAAACAATCCGTACGTTACCCAAAACTACCATTCTGTCACGGTTCGAGCTAACGATGTGAGTCCACCGTTGCTTCTCCTTTCTTCAAACGCGAGCAACCAGTGGAAATCCCATCCCCTTCCTCTTCCTCAGCTCCGGCCGTAGCAATAAGCTAGCAAGGGTGAGTAAGGTCCAAGGATTGGCTCCAGGATGCTCATCTTGCTGCCATTGCTGCTAGTGCTAGGAATGGTGCCCGAGTCCACACAGCTGCAGTCGTCGCAGACATGGTCGTTACTTGAGATCCAGCAGCTGCTCAACTACCCGCCGGTGCTCCACACCTGGGGCAACACAATTACAACATCGACTTCTGCTACGCGGGGACTACAAGACCGCCTCCGCCTTCATCGAGTGCTACGGCGACAGCGTGACGCAGCTCCACATCATGGGGCATGGCGCCGGCGTGCCCTCGCTGCCTAAGACGTCCAGCATCGACGCCTCCGGAACAACTCGCTGCAAGGTGAGCTGCCGGATCGGAGTCCGTCAGGAACATGGGGTCGTTGCGGTCGTTGGCGCTCGCATGCAACAACCTCTCTGGACCTGACATGCTCACGAACCTCCAGGTGGTGGACCTCGCCAACAAATCGCTCGCCTGGCGTTCCGGCGGCTCAGGCGGAAGGTGTGCCCAGCCCAGCGTCGTGCTCAGCGGCAACCGTGTTCTGCCAGAACCAGGCGCTGGCCGTGGGCATCGTGCCCGTCTAGGCGCGCAGCGGCAACAAGACCAAGGCCGGGCTCGTGGCCGGCGCCGGCGCCGCCGCAGCGCTCGCCGGTGTGGCCGTCTTCCTCGCTGCGCGGAAGGCGGACGTGAGGCGCGCCAAGGCCAGGCTGCCTTGGCAGCTGGTGCATGGTGGAGCACGCATCGTCCATCAGCGCGTACCCATCACAGCCCTTCACCGACGTGCGCCACATCTCGCCGGTGGCTGGGAGTTGGATTTCTTCTGGCCTTAAACGGACGGGAATCGATGGTGCTGACGCTGTTACCTTCAACCTGACGGAATGCTACTTTTTGATAATAGTTCCATCTTTTTGGTGTTATTTTACGTAACGGAATTCTTTCGGTGGAATTTTACGGATCTCGTGATCTTTCGATGCTACGAAACCAATTTTCCCTTGTATTTATGGGTTGAAGAACTGTGGGGTTTGGGGCTCGTGCAGTGAGGTTTTGGGTAGCGATTTTGTTATCTAAGGGGGTGTTTAGTTCCTCCTAAAATTTTTTTACCCTGTCATATCGGATGTTTAGACACATGCATGAAATATTAAATGTAGACAAAAAAAATAACTAATTAACAAAGTGCGATAAATTTACAAGACGAATTTTTTAAGCTTAATTAATTTGTGATTTTACAATGTCGTGCTACAGTAAATATGTGCTAATGACGGATTAATTAGGCTTAATAAATTTGTCTCGCGGTTTTCAGGACAAGTTAGGTAATTAGTTTTTTATTAGTGTCCTAATACCCCTTTCGACATCCTATGAAACATTCAATGTGACATCCAAAAAAATTTCACCTAAGAACTAAACACCCCATGTAACACCCCAGTGTTAGGCTTGCATTAGCATTTGCAAATCGTGTGCATAAACATAATCATGCGTTGATAAGCATCACATGAAATATAGACTTGAAACAGGTTAACGAAACAAACATGTTGCAATGTGTTGTTTCAGTTGATTTAAAATTATATCGATGCTTGTTATGACTTGTATGTGCTTGTTTGAGTAAATGAACAACTTAGAAATGTTTATCAAATAATTTGGAGCAAGGTTTGTATTCAAAATTTTCTCAAATTTTGCTTTTAAAAATAATCTTGAAAAATAGAGTTTTGATTTAAAATTGACTTTTAAATCCCTAGCTCAAAATCTATTTGGATTTTGGCTTTGCTCCTTTTGGCAAAGTTGGAGATCAGAAAGTTTTGAGCAACTTTTGTTTTTGAGTTACTTTTTGAAAATGAGTTTTTAGGGCTCAAAATGGGGTTTTGAGCTGCTGCACTTTTGAAAATAAAAAGAAAAATCGTTTCCTTCCTTCGTGGCCGCGCGCTCCACTTCCGACCCACTGGCCGAAACTAGGCCCCCGCCGCGCTGCGTCGCCCCTCGCGCGCTCCCGCTTGAACGCGCCCGCGCCCGACCCCGCGCCGGCCGCCGAGTGGCGCTCGGTGGCCCCCGCGATGCCCTTAACCAGCCGCTTCGCCTCGCTCCTCTCTTGTGCTCGCCTTTCCGTCTCGTCCCGCCCAAGCAACAGCCGCAGCAGCGCGCACCTGAGCTCGCCAGAGCCGCAAGCATCGCCGTGCCATTGCCGGCCGCAACGCTTCACGCCTTCACCATCCGCTCTCGCCTTCGCCTCCACCGTAATGTACTTGGCCTCACCGCACCACCCGCAACCGCTACCGGCAAGTGAGAAGGCCGAATCGGCTGTCCCCTTTTCCCGCCCGCCATAGCAAGCTCGCCGGAGCTCGGCTCCGCGCGAACCACAAGCCCCCATGCCTCCATCTTTTTCTCCTTCTCGCGTTTTTGGCTCCGCCTCGACACGACGAAGCGCGAGCACCCTTCGCTCGGCCTCACCGTGGGCGCGAACGGCAGAGGCGCCCCCATGCAGCGCCACTGCTCGCCGGCATTAACCGCTGCTGTAGCTAGGGCTCATCCCCGCCGACATTCTCTACGGCACTGGGTTCGCGGCAACATGGGGAAGCCACTGGTGCCATCCGCACCGTCGAAGGGCTCGTCGCCGGCGGAGCTCCTCCTCTACTCTATCCGGCTGACCAGTGGGGGCTCGGGCCCTAGCTGCAGCGGCTGGAGCTAGGTTTGGATGCACTAGACCGGGTGCTGGTAGCATTTCTACGGCCGGGTTTTGAAATAATTTTGAAAATGTTTTTCCAGAAAATATGAAAATAATTCCAAAAATCATATCCTGAGATCTACAGTTCCAAATTGGATGAAACAAGTTTTGTTAGGTTTCTTATGACTAGATCTAACTGTTAAAAATGTTGCATGTCATTTTTATGGTACTTTTCTGTATAGCTTTATTTAATTGTTATAAATGCTGTTATCTTTGGAAATGTGTAATAAATCATATATGTCTCAGAAAAATATGGTTCTAATTTTGTTACTCTATTCATGTGTTGTACTTTCTGTGAAAAATATATAATAGGCATGTTCTATGGAAAGATATGGCTAAGTAATTTATGTGCATTTATTTGTGGTTTCTTGTAAAATTGCTAGAGCAAAAAATATGAATAATACATGTAGGTGAAACTTTTTATACGGTGATTATATACTAACTAGATCACGGAAAAATACTAAATCTGTTGTTTGATACTTTTCATAGTACAAAGTATTTTCATGTGTATTTATGCCATGCTTTTTGTCATTTTTGTGTAGGCTGTTATACTTATCCAAATGTAATGAAAATTTTGTGATAGACTACGTATTGCATGAGGAAGCTATTGTAATTTTCTCCTAATTTTCTGAGCACCAGAAATATATGTTGCTGTTGTAACCTTAGTTTAAAGTGAAATAAAATAACCTTCTTTATGCATGGTTAGTTTAATTATGTAGCTTTGGTATATCTTTGAAGCATCTTGACTTGTTGGTATGATTTGGTATGTTTGGATAACCATTGTGATGTTAGTGTAGTAGTACCTGTGTTGTGGCTATATAGTAGTTAGTGGTGCATGATGGTAGTTAGTAGTAGAAGATAATGCAGTAAATGGACATGTGCTTATGATACATGTTCTTGGATGATGTTGAATACCTGGTAGAAGAGTTTTGCACTTACTCGGCAGGATAGAAATAAAATTGCTCATCTACATACAAGCATTCATGTTTCATCATACATCATTTTCATCCTATGCACATTTCTCATAGTTACCCATCCATATCATATAGGATCGCATGAGGAGCTTCCAGTAGCAGTGCCCGAGGAGCAGGCCGGGATCGACCAGTAGGAGGTTCTAGCATAGAAGGTGCAAGAGCCCGAGGAGCAAGGCGAGGAGCTTCCTGAGTGTGTTGATCACCAGCCTAGTTCCTTCGAAAGAGGCAAACCCTGAAGCATTATAAGTCTCTTACTTTATAAAATCAATTAATTATATAAGTTCTATATATATATTATTGCATTAAGTTGTAGGAGTTGAATAAAACTGTTTGTGTATTTATTATATCCTTGTTACCTTGTTATATTTGTATACCCTGATAAGTTTAGGACCGCGTTAAATGCTTAGCTCTGCTTAGACCGGTAGCGGTGAGTGATTTTCTGTCATCAGCAACTATAGGTGGTTACCGGAATACTTTAGATGGAATAGATGATATCCTGAAAATAACAAAATATGGATGGATAAAAGGAGACCGGGCGGAACAAGTAGTGTGCAACCATACATGGTTCTGAGGTGCTTGTAGTTTCCGCCTGTGTCGATTAAGGACCGATCGTTGCTCGTTCCTCTTGTCATATTGAACGCATGCCTCACATTTAGCTGGTCAGATAAAGTACCCTTCGACCACGAAGCTAGTGGCACTATTTGGACCGGGATCTACACGGGTGCGCGTATTGGTGCTGATGGGGGTATGACAGGGGCGAGAAGAGTGAGCCCAAGGACAGGCAAGGCATGATTCCTGGCAGTCGGGGGGGTCCCTGGGTACTGCGGCTCCAGTTTATCCCGCGACGTTTACCGAAATAGTGTCATTGGTGACCTGTAGCTCACTTGATCGGTGAGTGTGGTTTGTGTGAGAAATAAATCACCAGCTGGTTAGGAATCGATTCGAATCGCCATCGCTCCTGGATAGTGGATCCTTGAAAATGCATCTTGGCCCTTGTGGGTTTTGGTGCATTGAATGACAACACGATTAAGGGACTAATAATATTTATGAGACTTGCAGGTATTTAGTCCCAGGTGAATTATTATGTGTTGGACTCATAAATGTGTGGTGATCATATAAATGTCAAATGGAGTTCAAGATTTATTGTGAAGCAAGGCTTTGCAAGCAAGTGTGATATCAAATAGATGAGACATAAAGTGTTGCATATGGAATGGTCTCAACTATAAAGCTTGCAAGAACAAATATCAAAGATAGTTGTCAAGCTTGTGAGGATTATTGGAAACAATCTAGTTGGAGCACAAGACAACAATGCAAATGAATATGTTATTCATATCTTGGTTAGAAGCACTGACAAGACATGTTAATCTTGAGAAGGTGAAGATAGCAAGGAAATCTCTTTGAGGTACTAAGCGAAAGGTGAAGGGCAAGCGACGGCTTGGCGGCCGATGGACCTAGCTAAAAGTGAAGAAGGAATTTTGTTGCATTTAGTCTATGCACTAATCAAGTGGTGTTTGTCAATGTGGAAGATCAAATCAAATGTTCATTGTGACTTGAAACCTTCGACACAAGTCACATGCTCAAGATGGACAAGCTCAAGAAGTTGAAGTGATGAAGACCCTCAACATTGCATGATCAAAGTGGCAATCAAGTCTATGTTGAAGAAAAGCTCAATTGGTGGTTCAAAAAAATTTTATATAATTATTTGAGTTGAGTTTTGCCACACTTAAGAGGGATGCATCACTGAAGTTTGAGACAAGCAATAATAGTGCTCAAGTTATCCTATGCGAGAAAGACTTGAGAGAAAGAAAGAGTGAGAGAAAACCCCAAAATTCTAGCTTGCCAGCCAAACCCGGTCAGACCAGGATGACATGCAGGTCAGACCAGGAGTAGGTCAGGCCGAGATTCGTCCCAGCCAGACCGACTTTAGCCCAACGGCTAGTTCAGTTTGAACCCCGGTCAGACCGGGTTCTCATCCTGGTCAGACCAGGTTTGCTGACTCAGCCCAACGGCTAGTTTCGCTTTGGTGGCTATTTATACCTCTCCCACTCCTCTATTTGTTGCTGCTGGTTCTCCCCACTTCCACACACGACCAGAAGCACTTGGCCACTCCTCTCTTCCTCTTTGTGAGTGTTCTAGCTCCAAACTCCCATATTCTTTGATTAGAGAGTGAGACAATTTTTGTGAGCTTGCCTTGGTGGCTTTAGAGAGCTTGAGAGACATTGTGTGAGCTGTCCCAATCTTGAGCACTTGAGCAAGTCGAAGAATTCCAATTCGTTGCGTTCGTTTCTCTTGGAACTTTGTTCCTAGGTGGCAAAGTGTCACCGACAAGCACCCGAGGGTGTGTGGGCTGCTGTGGTGGCCTTGTAAGAAGGGCTAGTCTCCCCGCTGAAAGAGGAAAGAAGACCCCTTAGTGGAATTGGTGGAAAGAGACCGTTTCGGGTCTGGCCACGAATTGACCTTGGTTGGGTCCTCACCGGCTTCCACAACGGAGACGTAGGGCACCTTTGGGTGTTCCGAACTCTGGTCAAACAGATCCTCGCGTCTCCCCTTTGGTTTGTCTCACACTTGTTTACATTGCATATATTATTTGTGTTTCCGCTTGCGCTACTAGGGTGTGGTGATTTGTGTTTGCAGGAGCTGTGTGAAAGCATTCACATATCCATAAGCATTGCCATACTCCAAGTTGCATCTACATATAAGGGGATAAAGGCTCGAAGCTCTTTTGGGCGCAGAAGTGTCGGAACTTCTGGTACCTACCGGAAGTACCGACAATCCCGGTCTGACCTGGTTGTGATCCCGGTCTGACCTAGTGTCGGCCTGACCGGGTTGTGATCCCGGTCTGACTGGGCTCGCCTGTGTTGTGAAGATTTTATGTGCTAACTTTTGTCATAAAAGTTTGTAGAGCCTATTCACCCCCCCTCTAGGCATCGAAGTGGTCCTTTTAGTCCTTGACTCGAGCTACGATATCGTAGTAATGATGATGAAACACAGATGATTATATGGATAATATTGGAAATGCTAAACCTGATATGGTAACTTGATATGAATGGTTAACCAAGTGATTGCTATAGCCTAGGTGCTTACCTAGAGTGACAGGTTATAATAAAGATGATGCTAATACTTAAATTGGCTTATTCGAGATAAATTATGTTTTTTCGCAAATGAGTCAGCTAGCCTACTAAAAGAAAGTCTTGCATACTACTTGGTGTCAATTTATTTTAGTTGAGGTGGGTAAGTCTAGCTGAGTACATTCTCGTACTCAGAGCTTTGTTTCTATTGTTGTTGCAGATGATCAGATGTACTATGGATATTGCATCAACTGTCTGTATCCCGCGATGGGCGACAATTAAGATAAGGGCATGGTCACTCCATACGTCTTACATGATGCTTTTGTTGGATATGACAACTAGCTGGCACTGTAATTCGAACAAAGTGTGTGTGAAATCTCAAAACTATTTGCTTCCGCTACTTTATTATGAATTTGAGTTGTAATAACTTTATATTTTAAACTCCGATGTATTTCAATGATGTTGCAAAATTTATGTAATATATGACTGTGACTGCTAAACTTGTACGATCTTGGTTTGTATATTGGTTGGTTTGAAATCCTTCGTGGTTTCACGGACTACCGGGTTATACGGGTTTAAGTTTGCTAAATTATCTGCTCCGACGGTGATTTTCTTACTTAATTTCATATAATTGGTCGGTTCTGTTACACCCCTGAGTAAAATTTATCGCCGGTCAATGAATTTGGCCGATGATGTAATCTAGTTCTGAGTTTTTAAAGTGATACGTGTGGGTCTCTTAATTCATCTTTATCCCACGATATTGTCTCCGTTTCAACAAACCATATACCTCCTTTCTCATCTAATTCACCGTCGCTTACACGAGTCGACGGGCAGGCTCGATCGCTGTGCTGCTCGATCGCCGCTATACACGGTTCCTTCCATTCCTTGCTGCGTGGTGGCCTGTTCTGCGAACTCTTTTCCATGGCTTCCATTCCGCACTGGCGCTGTGTACGTGGTTCAAAAATGAATGCTAGGAAATCGGAAACTGACGACCTGCATTCTATAATTCAAAAAGGGTCTACCCTCCACTCTCCTGCATTCGCTCAACTCACTCCTGCATGCACGGTACCACTACTGCGGTGATGTGGACTTGTGGAGCGCCCACTAGGCAACAAACTTCACTTCACTTCACTCGTTTTTATGATGATAAGACTGTCCGCACTTATGGACCTCTATATTCATCCTCTAAAAGACCTAGTGATCAAGATTCTCTCCTCTATACCTACTTCTCTCACATCCCTCCATCCTCTATATCATCATCTATCTATTGTGGGGCCCATTTATCACTTTGTCTAAATATATCCATGTGACATCTTGTTTTAAAGTATTTATTGCATCGAATTTAATGGTGCAATCAGAATTTAATTTGAGTTTTTGGTTTATGAGTTATAACTTTTTTTAGTTTGTTGAACTTGTGGGGCCCGCCGGGACGTTAGAGCTCTCTCTCCTTCACCTGTCTTCTGCGCATGCAGGTGACGAACGCTATCACGCTAAAAATAGCGGGTGAGCGCCGGTAGCGTACTTCCTCCAGTATACCGCTGCAGACGTTTTTTACTGCGAATGCTACTGGAAGTTGGATAGCGGATGAAGATGACGTACCCAGTGCGCATAGGCTAAATGCCCGTGTACATGTAAACCTGTCGTTGGGGAGGGTACGGGCACACCCGTGCTTGCCCATATCCACACCCATGTCTGACATACTTGCAGGTTCCCTCCCCACTTTTGCTCATACTCGTTTATCCATATTCATTGGATAATTGAGTATTCAAAATACTTTAATCAAGATACTGCTATAGTCAAAGTTTACAGGCAGAGGAGAAATCGGGAGGTTCCAATCTGCAGTAAAATGCATAATAGGGGAATCTCCGGTAACAATCGACTCTTCAAAACAACGAACGGGGATTTTGAGGACGAAGAAGAAAACAATATGGATCAGAGAGGAGGAAGGAGGAACAAGTCGAGGCTCTCACGGACTGTGCAAGGATCTGTTCCATGATGAGCTGCGACGTGGCCGCGGACGTGAAGGAGAAGGAGCTCCCGGACGTGGTGGCGACCCCGCACACAATGGCCCCATCGTCGAGCTCGCACGCGGCGTCCTCTGCGATGGGGCTGACCGCGAGCGCGGCCGGCGGCAGCATTGGCGGCGGGGGCGCGAACGCATGCCCCAACGCGCTCCAGGGGCGGGTGAGGAACTCGAGCGGGTCGAAGTTGCCCAGCTAAACACCGCCACACCTGGACTGGGAGCCGCCACCGACGAGCACCAGGACTGGGAGCGGCTCCGCCACCGTCGAGCGTACTCAATGGGGACTGGGAGCGACGAAGATGGATAAACCAGGAACACCCTCCCCGTACCCGCATCTCATCGGGTATTACCCATATCTGAGCGGGTACATAATTTTCTACCCATACCCTATCCGTTTCTGGTGGGTATGGATTTGGATAGCGGGGATGAATATCCGGCGACAGGCTTATGTACATGTTCGTTTAAATAAGTTTCCTTGGCCGATAATAATCCTATCATTATTCATTCAAATTTCTCGGCTAAAAAGCGAAACCGTATACAATGCTCTAATAACGTCATGAAGCCAAAAAAAAATTAGTCTCCTGTTAATTGTTCAGGGTCGATTATGACCACATGATATACATGAAACTGGGAACAAGTCGTGGCTTCAAGTACCAACAGATACTTTCCTCTCAGTTCGATAGACAACACAAGCACATACTACAACTCCAAAAACTCAAATTTCATTTCAAGATGAAATAATATCATCATAGTCAATATCAACCATAAACACTGACACAAATTCAACAAAAACACAAAAGATTCATCGACTTCCAGTAACCAAAATGTAGAACTGATCCAGCCGTTTCTCCTACTCAACGATCCTCAGCTGCCTGATCTTCTCTTACTCCTTCACATGCTTGATCTTCTTTGAAACCTTCTTCAGCTCATGCCACTTGCAAATCTTGCTTGTAGTATGCGCACATACCTCCCATCACCCTGCATCTCCTCATCTCTGTGGACAGTACTGCACCAAAATACATATTACAAATTTCGGTCACATAACTCAAACGAACAAACGGAGCTCATACCAGAGTTGCTTAATAATCAACCAAAATGCAGTACAGATAACATACTAAGTTACATTGCACTTGGCATCATCACCGGCTGCAGTGTATTAGGGCAAAGGATGCTATATAATGGCCCAGATGACCACATCTCTCACACAGCCTTCTTGGTAGACGGAACCGGGCCGCAGCGCGGCCGCAGGTGACTCTGTTATGTCCGGCTACTCCGCACCTGTCACAACGATGGCGACGACGAACAGTACACCATTCCTCGTTCCGGCCATCCGCATCGACTCCATGGTTTTACCTGATCATAGCACCTTTGCATACTTTCATTCTCGGTTGATCTGCAAAAACTTGCGTTGCGTGCGTTAATCCCAGCACACAGTACAGAACTACCAGTCAAAAAACCAATAACTGACATGGGTGTCATACCTCCTTTCTTCCTCACAAGTTCCATCTACACCTCCAGCATCCTCCACGACGATGATCTCCACAACTTCTTCATCCATACTGGCACGATTGACCTGAAGCACACAATGAGTTTCGATCTACAGAAACCTAAAGCCACAAGTATGAAGAAGTACTAAGAGCATCTCCAAGAGTTTGGCAATTTTCATTTGGCAAATCTTGTGTTTTGCCAAGTTGTCAAAAGATATGTCAAGTTAAAATAAAGCCTCTCTCCAATAGTTCCCTATTTTTGTCTTGGCAAATCAAAAAAAAGAAGGGCCCACCAAGGAGTTTGTTGACCGGTACCATCCCATCTGCTCACGGCGTTGTTGCCCGTCGTGCCGCGGATCGCAGGGGGTCGCGATCTTCCCCTCCGAGTCACCAAGACGCCGCCACTCCAATAACGCCGCCGATGTACCCAAGCAGACGACCATCACCTACACAAGCCAGCCATCTCCTCTTCCTTGTGTGACCCATCTCCTCCACCATCTCCTCGTTCAGCAAACCCTAGGAATCATGCCTAGGAAGAGATCCCAGGCTCGAAGACAATTGGAGGATTCATCATCGGATGATGATGAGTCTCTGATATTATCGGCTGCTCAAATTGTGCAAACATTTTCCAATGTCAAAGGAAGACACGGTGGCTCTGTCCATGGTCATGGAGTTCTTTACCGTGATAGAGAAGGCGGGCATGAAAGGATGTTCCATGACTATTTGGCGGAGAATCCGACATACGGCCCCGAAATATTTCGTCGAAGGTAGTTCTTCTTTCTCTTTGGATTCATTTGTTCTATGTGCTTAAATGTTATTGTAGTTGTTAAAATTTAATTTGGTTTTCTTCAGGTACAGGATGTCTAGGAAACTTTTCTTAAGCATAATAATGCTGTTGAAGCCCATGATGATTACTTTGTGCAGAAAAGGAATGCGGCCAATGTTCTTGGGTTGAGTTGCTTCCAAAAAGTCACTGCCGCAATGCGTATGCTCACTTATGGGGTTCCAGCTGATGCGACAGATGAGTACGTTCGCATTGGCAAAAGTACTGCACTTGAGAGCCTACGTAGGTTTGTTGCTGCAGTTGTTGAGATTTTTGGAGATCAGTACCTCAGATATCCCAATGAGGCAGACACAACATGCTTACTTGCTATCGGTGAGCAAAAAGGCTTTCTAGGAATGTTAGGGTCCATCGATTGTATGCTTTGGACGTGGAAGAACTGTCCATATGAAAAACAGGGTCAATACAAGGGGCATGTGGACAAGCCAACTATCATTTTGGAAGTTGTTGCTTCGAACGACCTTTGGATATGGCATGCCTTCTTTGGAATGCCTGGGTCACATAATAACATCAATGTTCTTCATAGATCTCCCTTGTTTGATAACCTGGCAGAAGGTAGATCTCCAGAAGTGAACTATTCCATTAATGGCCATGACTACACAATGAGTTATTATCTTGCAGATGGTATATACCCCTCATGGGCTACTTTGGTCAAGTCCATCACTCTTCCTATGGGGAACAAGAGACAATACTTTGCAAAAGCGCAAGAAGCAGCGAGGAAGATGGTTGAGAGAGCTTTTGGGGTTCTTCAATCTAGGTTCGCCATTGTTCGAGGACCTGCTCGCATTTGGGACATGGAAACATTAGCATTGATCATGAGGGCTTGTGTCATCATGCACAACATGATTGTGGAAGACGAAGGCTTCGTGGTCGACCCTAACGAGCGTTTCGAGTATGGTGGTGAAAATGTCGAACCTGCTCGTGGCCAAGCTCATCGTACACTTGATGAATATATTGAAGCGCACACAAGGATCCGAGACAAGGATACACATGTTCAGTTAAAAGAAGACCTCATCGAGCACTTGTGGAACCATCATCCAGATTTATATTAGCTACATAGTAATTTTATGTTATTAATAATTATTTGTGATGGGCACATTTGTATTAGCTAAACATGAGCTTATCTGCATTTATATTTCAATCTGTGCAAATTTTCTTGTGATGCACACGTCAGGGTATCATGCTGTCCATTCTGAAACATGAAAACAAGGAGCATCAGCATTTGTGCAGGGAACAAAATCTTCTCTGTCCCATCGAACGAACATCAGCGCGCACAGGTGCAGGTCTGTCCCATCTGCAGGATTTGCCGGCCATCAGGTCTCCATCATTTGTCGAAGGGACAGGAGCAAATGTGCAGGGAACAGGCAGGACCTGCCGGCCACCAGCAGCATCAGCAACCAGCACCGAATGTTTCCCATCCCTTTGTAGCAACAGTACCATGCACAAAAAGCCAAGGATGACAGTACAATGCACGTTGATTCGGTAGCAATTAAATTCCATGCCACGTCCAAGGCATATACATAAACTAATTATATACTGATGCATACAAAGATTAAAATTTAGTGCAAATAAATCCCAGAATTCACATTGACATTCGATAACAAAGGTTCAAAGGTTCACATTGAAATTGGATAACAATGGTTCTGCTGAATCAAAACAAAAGTTCAATAACTCAAGAACTCAAACGACAGCAAACTAAAATTATTTTGCACGACGCCTAGCGACAATCTCCTTCTGCATCGTCTCAACCCATTCACGCTGCATCGGGTTGAGGGAGGCAATGTCCATGAACATAATTTCTTTTTCCTCTTTTATCAAGTTCGCTTCAGCTTGTTTATGTTCCGCTTCAGCTTTCTTTTCGTCAATTGTCACCCGCTTCTTCTCCAGCTCTAGTGCTTCTTTATCTATCTCTATAGAAGCCATGAACCTCTCCTGCTTTGCCTTCTCTTTTTCATTGTCCAAAGCCTCCTTCTTTGCCCACATCTTGTCCAAAGCCTCCAAGCAAGCTTCCCCACCTCCTCGCCTTAGATTTTCTTTTACCTTCTTTATCGTATCTGGCCTTTTCCTTGCTTCAGTTTGTTGACCAACAACATCTATGATTGCTTGTTCATTGTTGGTGCCTTCTTCATCCCTTGGCCTCAACACCTTACCAGACTTCTTCTTGTTGTTTGCTGCTAGTTTCTCTAGCTCCGCAAGTTCTACCATCTTGGCTTTCCACTTGTCTTCCCCCTTTAGTATGTTCCAACAAGGCATAAGAGTGATTTTTTTTTGTCCTTGTCTAGTCCCTCGTACATTTTCAATGCTTCTGAAATCTGTCCAATGAATTTGTGAATATATAGGGTGAGTTTTCTTTACACGTACGAGTATCTACTCCGACCTGAGATACACGCACGCAAGGGTCGGGGTTGCGGACATAGTTAACGGAGACGTCGTGGGGTGCAGCCTGGAGACGTGGGGCCCGTTACCTCCCCTAACGAGTATGGCTGGAACCCAATTGTATCAGGTTAATGGATATCTAGAAGATCCAATCACGCAGTTCGGCATGCAACTAATAGATCCCATCTAGTTAAGGAACTATTTAAATAATATATTTACTGTTATGTCGCCGTGATTCAAGGCTTTGTGGATAAAGCTAGTAAACAAGGTACGGCGGCGCATATATATATATATATATATATATATATATATATATATATATATATATATATATATATATATATATATATATATATATATATATATATATATATATCTAGTTTTCACGTGTATACGATGAGAGTACGAGTACATATACTTATACATATATCAGAGTATGAGCATATACCTATTTGAGGGAAGTATATGCATATACCAGTAACATTTTCCCATCGAGTATGCAAGCCAGGAAAGTATGTACATATACTCCGTGGCGTGTATTAAATTTTAAATGGCCTTTTTTTATGAGTATAGAGTACTCATGAGTATATATGGAGTACGTGAAAATTTGCTAATTTTAGCTGCTGTAGATTTAAAAATAATGTACGTATGATTTATTACATACTTAAAAGGCAATATGGAGTATCCGTGCATACACTTCTTGATGTTGTATGATTACATACTTAAGGCAAAAAGGAGTATTCGTGCATACATGATTACTGAAAAAAGTATCATGAGATGCAATAACCTGGAAAAAGTATCAAGAGGATATGCTGATCCTCTTGATACTTTTTCCAGATTATTGCATCTCATGATACAGCATATCCTCTTGATACTTTTTCCAGGTTATTGCATCTCATGATACTTTTTTCAGTAATCATGTATGCACGAATACTCCTTTTTGCCTTAAGTATGTAATCATACAACATCAAGAAGTGTATGCACGGATACTCCATATTGCCTTTTAAGTATGTAATAAATCATACGTACATTATTTTTAAATCTACAGCAGCTAAAATTAGCAAATTTTCACGTACTCCATATATACTCATGAGTACTCTATACTCATAAAAAAAGGCCATTTAAAATTTAATACACGCCACGGAGTATATGTACATACTTTCCTGGCTTGCATACTCGATGGGAAAATGTTACTGGTATATGCATATACTTCCCTCAAATAGGTATATGCTCATACTCTGATATATGTATAAGTATATGTACTCGTACTCTCATCGTATACACGTGAAAACTAGATATATATATATATATATATATATATATATATATATATATATATATATATATATATATATATATATATATATATATATATATATATATGCGCCGCCGTACCTTGTTTACTAGCTTTATCCACAAAGCCTTGAATCACGGCGACATAACAGTAAATATATTATTTAAATAGTTCCTTAACTAGATGGGATCTGTTAGTTGCATGCCGAACTGCGTGATTGGATCTTCTAGATATCCATTAACCTGATACAATTGGGTTCCAGCCATACTCGTTAGGGGAGGTAACGGGCCCCACGTCTCCAGGCTGCACCCCACGACGTCTCCGTTAACTACGTCCGCAACCCCGACCCTTGCGTGCGTGTATCTCAGGTCGGAGTAGATACTCGTACGTGTAAAGAAAACTCACCCTATATATATATATATATATATCAGTCTCAAATAAACTAAATTGAAGTAAACGATTAAACACATATTACATACCTTGTCTTGGATAGTTTGTCCACTTTGATTCCTACGTTCAATCGCGTCATAGCATGAACAAGACTTGTTCACTTGAAGCTGAATAGCGAGCCACCTATGCATAATGGAACTCTCTGACCTCACAGCTTCAGTTGTCTTGTGCTTCTCAAAGAAAGCATGTACTCTACCCCAAAATGTGGAACGAGCTTGATTGGCCCCGTTGATGGGATCTTTGCTAACGTGCAACCAGCCTGCACAAACGACTTTGTCTTCCTTCCAATGAAAATTTTTTGCTCTCCTCGATCCCTTATTTGTACCGCGACTTGCCTGCACTTCTTCCACTTCGACTTCCTGAGTGTCTTTGGGTCATATGAATGTTGAGGTCCTCCAGACCAGCAACTTCACCTCCGTCCAGAAGAATGCCGGACAAAAAGTCTTCACCATCCATTCCAATGAGTCTACAAAAAATAAGATAAATTTATAAATCTGAATATATGAACCTTGACTATCAGATCACCATTAATACGAACAACCGGCCTAGCTTGACTACCAACAGATCAACTATCAGATCACCATGAGTACGAACAACCAGCCTAGCTTAACTACCAACACATCAGGGCACTACGAAAACATTACAGACTTCGACCCATCATGAACCCTAGATGATTGGTACTGGATCAAATGAACCCTACCGTCACTACCGCATCAAGGAACTACCATGACTACCCACAGCGGCCAAGGAGAAAAAAATACGAACCCTAGATGAATAGCAATAACGGAGGCATGGAGAGACATGGGGGATAGAGGAGGTACGTACCAGGCTGCTTGATGATCGATCTGCTCTGCCGTGGGAGGATGGATCGACGGATCTTGGCGGCCAGCGTGGGAGGAAAATGGAGGGCGGCCTTGATCTACTCGCCAGGACGAAGGGCGTGCACCCGCGGCGTCCTTGATCTACTCGCCAAGAGCGCGCGACGGACCTTTATCGCGACCAGGTCGCAGCCTTCGCGCGGGAAGGAGATGAGGAGATTTCCCCTCGAGCGCGGGAAGCCTCACGGCGCGGCGCGGAGTACCGATGCGGAGTCGACTCCGCGTGCATAAACATACGCGCGCGGACGGGGAGGATGCCAAGCGAATAAGTTTGCCAACTGATTTTGCCAAGCTGTTGGAGAGCAAACTTTAATCTTTTACCAAATTTTCAAAGATGCCAAACTCAATTGCCAAACTCTTGGAGATGCTCTAATAAACGCTCAAACATGCCTAAATATATAAGCAACCCACCGTCTCCCAGATCCGTTTTCGACGGCGATTATATGGACACAGGCCTTTTTTTAATTCACGTATATATACGTCCAGATAAATACGACTGCTGTATAGCCACCGCCAACAGACCAAACGGGTCGTGTTTGTCCACCCGTTAACCAGCGCGCCTAACTAGTCGTACACCTGGTTGATGCGTATACTCTCCATGGGAGTAAATACTCCCAGGAGTCTCCGTCTCTATCTCTATTTTTATCCCTAATATAATACATAATCTATATATATATCTATACCTATACCTAATAATAAAGAGGCAAAATTTCTCACCCTCTGAATTTGGTCCAGTCATTTTTTTTGTCCATCTCTCCCTAACTATCAGACAATGAATAGTTTCTTCCATCCGGATTTATATGACCCATCCCGATACGAGTTAGAGAGTTGGACACCCCAATAGCTACGAATCCTAATTTAAATAGGTTTCTTCGATCCTAATAGGAATCCTAATCTTAATTGAAATAGAAATAGAAAATATAAAAGTACAAATTAGGTAGTTACTTTGAGAGAGAAACAGAAGAAAAAAGTTTTTCCTAATAGAAATCCTAATCGTAATTGAAATAGAAATAGAAACAATATAAAATTACAAATTAGGTAGTTACTTTGAGAGAAAAACAGAAGAAAAAAGTTTTTTTAGGCTTATGAGATAAATAGAAGAAATGTTACAACGGTAATTATTTGAGAAAAAAACATAAGATAAAAATAGAACGGATGAAAAAAGACAAATCTAAAAAAAAAGAAAAGAAGACTAATACGATATGAAATTGGAACATAGGAGTAGACGGAAATAAACACATCCGGAGAAAAAAAAGAGAGAAGAATCCGAACAAAGAGAGAGGGAGAGGAGGCGTGATCTTCAACCAGGAGAGTTCGAGTCCAAGAAGTATTACGCTCGGAGAGAGTCCGTTTCTGTGTCCTGTCTAGAATTCTATTTTTTTTCTTTCCTCATCAGTCTCCCTTTTTCCGTTTTGTCCCGTCTATGGTGTTTTTTTTCTTTTCCATTTTTCTTGTCCTTTCCTGTCCACCTTTTTCCGTTTTGTCCCTTCAGCTCCTGCCGTTGCCTTTTTCAAAAAACAAAAAGCTCCTGCCATTGTTGTGGTGTGTTTTTTCTTTTCTGTTTTTCTTTTCCTTTCTTGTCCGTGGTTTGTGCATCCTTGTTTTTCTTATTCTTTTTAATTATGTTTTTCTCTTCATTCTTTCTCTATGTGTTTCTGTTTTTTCCTACTTCCTCAATCTAGGTCTTTCTTAAGTAATAAATATAATATTACATGTCTTTGAATTAATGACTTTTGCCAAAAAAAACTAAAGATTTTTACCATCAAATTGATCCAGTTGTGATTAGAAAAAAGAACTTTTAGAACTTGATAGGCTGATGGTCTAGCTAATCAAACCATCAACTAAAACATTGAGCACTTTGTTATTTAATCTAATTCAGTCTAAATAACTCTATTTTGCAACTTTGTGATGATTAACGAACAAACCAATACAATCTATAAATATCTTATTCTAATTCAGTATAGGTATAATAGGACATTTTGATATTATTGCCACTATTAACTTAGTATTATGTGTGTCCTGTCATCATAAAAAATTATAAAAAGGGTGAAACATAAATTAATATGTATTCATGTTTTTGTTCCCATAAATATTTTATGGTACTCCCGTTGCAACGTACAAGTACTTTTACTAGTACATATAATACATAATACACCGATGTAAACTTTTCTATAGCTATCCCATCAATTGTTCCCCACAGTCATGCCCTCTTATATATGCACCCAAAACAAATACACCAGGAAATATGAAACCTTTGAAAAGAACACATCAGATCCACTCTAGCCTCTTCTTTCTCTCAGGCCTTATTTAGTTCGTGAAATAAAATTTTTTAGATATCACATCGGATGTTTCATGGGATATCGGAAGGGGTTTTCGGATACTAATTAAAAAATTAATTATATAACTCGCTTGGAAACTGCGAGACGAATTTATTAAGTCTAATTAAGCCATCATTAGCACATGTGTTACTGTAGCACTTAAGGCTAATCATGAACTAATTAGGCTTAAAAGATTCGTCTCATGGTTTCCAACCAAACTGTGTAATTAGTTTTTTTCATCTATATTTAGTACTTTATGAATATGTCTAAACATTCGATGTGACGGGATGAAAAATTTTTGGTCAGAAACTAAACACTGTCTCCCTCACTCACGTCCAACGATCCAGGTTATTTGAATCAAACCTCCTCACTCAGCCCCACACGCGACTCCTCCCTCCGCCCCAGCCTCCCCACGCCCATGCCCCACGTCCACAGTTCGATTCCTGTTCCCTGCATTTTTTTCCCGAACTATCATCCTCTCCTCTCGAGCGACCGGCGACCGCACACAGGAAAAAAAACACCGCACATCTTCCACTGGGAGACAGCCGCCTCCTGGTTCCCGGCGACGGCGAGCTCTCCAGCACCAACGGTCTCCTTCGGCTCGTCGGCGATGGCCGGATCTGGTGGACGGAGTCGCAGACGCTCCACCCCCTTCTTCTCCCATGGCTCTCCACCCCCTTCTTCCCCAGCCCTCCTCCCCCGACGGCCAGAGTCGCAGCCGTGGTCGGTCAGGGCGGCACCGTGCCTTGCCCCGCCGCCCGCCTGGCCGTCTCCTTGGCTGGGGGCACGGCTAGCCTGGCCTCCGTCGTCGCCAGCCTCGTGGCTGGGGGCGCAGCCCCCTGGATGCGGCTGCTGCTGGCCCGGCTGGTGGCGCGCCTCCCCTGCGCGCGGGCGCAGGTCGCCGCCGCCGCCAGGCGAGTCCGCGCGGGGCCGCCACCGGGCGAGTCGAGACCGCGGCGGGGCGTCATCCTCCCCCGCACCCTGCTGCTGTTTGTGATTTTCATTAGGGTTTCGCTGCCAGGGGTTTGATCTGGTGGATGCGTGTGCTTGTTTTTTTAGAAAAGGAAATATATTAATATCCCAGCTTCTACATCGACCAATGTATATGGTTGTTCCTTATTACAGACTAAGACGAAACAGACCAGGGAATCTCAAACACAAAGTTTTGAGCCATGACGATAACAAACAAAGTTTCCAAAAAACACAAACTAGAATGCAAGCCTATTAGTAAAACGTCAGTCGTGTCTTGCAAACACCTCCATCGCGACTGTCTCAATAGTATTGCATCCCATCTTCATCCAATGGCGATCCTCCTCCTTCTGAAACATGGACCAGAACTTGGTCCAGTAAGTCCCCCTGAAAAGAACCTGCAAGTAGGATGGTACTAAGACTTTGTCAAACACAACAACATTTCGGGTTAACCAAGTTACCCAACAGATGGCACTTGCACCCACAAGAATCTGGAATTTCAGGTTCCTATTTATTCCTTCCAATCAGTCCGTAAACAAGACATGTACACTAGTTGGGGGTAATAAATTAAAGGAAACTTGAACAACTCTCCATATAAATTTAGCGAAATGGCAGTCAAAGAGTAAATGTTGTATAGACTCGTTTGAAGAGCAGAAGCAACATTTTTTATCTCCTTGCCACTGTCGTCTTGCTAAATTATCCTTTGTTAAGATTACTCCTTTGTACAAGTACCACATAAAAACTTTAACTTTGAGAGGTAGTTTGAGTTTTCAGATTAGCGTATTATAAGGCATAGCTTGTGATACTAATAAGGCTCTGTACATGGATTTGACTGAAAATATACCGTTCTGATGTAGCCTCCACACAAAACGGTCTCTTTGGTTTGTTAGATGTACATTTGCAACCATGGCCACTACATTGTGCCACGCTTGCAAATTAGCACCCACGAGGGATCTCCTGAAAGCTACATTAAGCGGTATCGAAGACAATACTGATCTTACAGAAGCACTTCTTTTCCTCACGATATTATATAGTGCTGGAAAAAACGATTTCAGTGGATACGGTCTGATCCACGCATCCTCCCAAAATCGCACTTGGGACCCGACCTATATCAAACTTTTCCAACGAGAGGAACTCCTCTTTGACCTTCATGAGGCCAGCCCAAAAACTGAGCCGGGCATGTATTGAACATGTGTCAAAGTTTTATCCCGTAGATATTTATTCCTAAGCAATTGTTGACAAATTCCATCTCCATTTAACGACTTAAATAACCATTTACTTAGGAGACACCTATTATGAACATCTAAATTTAACACCCCTAACCCCCCTGGTCCTTTGGCGTACAAACTATCTCCCATTTTGTTAGTCTATATTTTTTCTTATGTTCATCATTCTGCCAGAAAAAACGAGATCTAAAAAATCCAATTTCTTCAGTACCCCTCTAGGTACTTCAAAAAAGGATAGCATGAACATGGGAAGGCTACTTAAAACAGAGTTAATTAGAACAAGCCTCCCTCCTACCGATAATAACTTACTCCTCCAACAGTTCAATCTCTTCTGGAACATTTCTTCAACATGTTTCCAGTCCTTATTCATGAGCTTTCTATGGTGCATCGGAATTCCTAAGTATCTAAATGGGAATGACCCCACACTACAACCAAAAATTTGTGTATACTCAATTTGGTTAGCTTTGGCTGCTCCATAGCAGAATAGTTCACTTTTATGAAAATTGATCTTGAGCCCTGATAGCTGTTCAAAAGCACAAAGCAAGAGCTTCATTTTCTTTGCCCTCTCAAGATCATTGTCCATAAAAATAATAGTGTCATCCGCATACTGAAGGACTGAAAGTTCCTCATCAATCAGATGCGGGACAACCCCATGAATCTGTCCAGCCTCTTTTGCTCGTGAGATAATGACAGCCAACATGTCAACCACTATATTAAACAGGATTGGAGATAACGGATCCCCTTGACGCACTCCTTTCCTTGTTTGAAAATAGTAGCCTAAGTTCTCATTAACCTTTACTGCAACACTCCCTCTAGACAAGACTTTAGAAATCCATTCACACCAAGTTGATGAGAATCCTTTCATTCTGATGACTTGTTGTATAAAGAGCCATTTTAATTTATCGTAAGCCTTTTCAAAGTTTAGCTTTAAAATAACACCATCTTGTTTCTTGTGCTTGTAGGTTTTTGAAATTTCTGCCGAGATCTGTCTCCACGGTTGTTGGTATGTGAAATCCCATCCGACTATCATTTTTAGAATTTTTTCTGATTGCCGATGCCTTTTTGTGCACTGTGCAGTTGGGTCTATTTGTGGTTTTTGTTTGGATTTCTGTGAATGATGGTTTGGGCATATTCCTGTGAGCAGGATTGAAATTAGTTTGCTCGTCACCTACCTCCTGTTCTATAATGCAATGCAAGTAACTTTCTGATAGATGCGTGTGCTTGTAGGTTTTTGAAATTTCCAGGGTTGGAGGAGTCTGTGTGCGCTAGGCCCTGCCGAGATCTGTCTCCACGGTTGTTGGTATGTGAAATCCCATCCGACTGTCATTTTTAGAATTTTTTTCTGATTGCCGATGCCTTTTTGTGCACTGTGCAGTTGGGTCTATTTGTGGTTTTTGTTTGGATTTCTGTGAATGATGGTTTGGGCATATTCCTTTGAGCAGGATTGAAATTAGTTTGCTCGTCACCTACCTTCTGTTCTATAATGCAATGCAAGTAACTTTCTGATAGATGCGGCAGGTGCCGGTGGAAATGTCAGTACAAGATAGTAGATTCAAAGGAATTTCCTCCAGTTATCTCATTACTTGTTAATCTTTGATCTTTTGTAAAAGTTGTAGCGTCAACTATAAGCCTGATAGCTTGGTTTGTTTTTGATGGTACTACTGCCCTCAGGCTTATTTAAAGACCCATAAATCTTTTTGGCCATGCAAATAGTTTATGTTAAATCAATTAACTTGCTTCAGCCTCTTGTAAACTGTTAAGAATACTGATAGCATCTAATGCTACATGTTTTCAGAAGGCGCAGCTGCGGCCTGTGGGACTTTTGGCCGACCGCTGCAAGGCAACGATGGCTTATGAAACCATCGAGAAGCTAATTAAATTGGCTGAGGTGATTCCTTTGACCCCTTTTGAGTTGTAGAGATTTTGGATGTGGTGATTGCAATTTCCTGTGGTAATTTGGGATCTGTTTGGTGGTTTGTTAGGTGAAAAAGTATATGCAATGATCTGTCATTCAGTTGTTCTATCACAAACATTCATTCAGTATATAAATGTGTCAGCCCAACATTGGCTACCATTCAGTATCTAAATTTTTGGCCATGTAAATTTGTTTCATAATTTTAGTCTTCTTGGTTTTGTTTTAGTCTATGTTGACAGACTCTTTTAGTCTTTGTTAGATTCAGCTTGACAGGCACTACATGTAGTTCTTTTTAGTTAACTGAAGCAATTCTATAGTGAACTATGAACGTACAACTGTTGTCATGTTTTTTCCCAAATAACATCAGGTAGATGCTACTCTGTATTGCCATTTTTTATTCAGATTACTAAGCCATGTTAATATGTTGGTAAATAAACCATCAACTAGCAGCTGGTCTATTGTGTATTTTTTTCCCAGAACTATGCTATGAAATACCATCAGCTAGATGCTCCTCTGTAATGAAGTTTTTTTAGATACTGCATATGCAATCAGAAACCATGCCATACCTAAAGGCCTGACCTTTGGCTCGTTCCTTTCTGCTATATAGAAACACTGTGATTAAAATTATATATTGCCTGTCAAAGTTCTAGGATATGCTGGCAATTTTTTAAAACTTTTATATCGCACTGAGCCAGCAAACAGCTTGATGACTAACTTAAGAAACTAAAAAAATAATCCGATTGATTTCTGTTTGCGTTCAATAACTCGGACATATATGCCTTTTGGTTATTTGATTTGTTTGGTTATATGCTGCCGTAGCGATAGCACGGACAGATTCATTAAGTCGTGGATACCTTTCATTTTCACTTGTTTACAATTTAAGTTTAGACCATTACCCCACCATGGCCAAGATCAATGCCGAGTTTGCGTGTTGTTTTGTTTAGTAAAAGCAAGTCCCTGTCTACATGTTGGATGGCGATTTCGGCACTAAGTACTTGTCAAGATGTATACTTTGTTTAAAACATAATCTCCTTGTTTAATCTCAGGCATCTGATCAAAAAATTTAAGCAGAGTTGAAATTGAGGAGTCAACCATGGAAAGCTTCCCCTGTCCTAGACATTTCAGATTACATTTTGGAATCGACTGTAATGCTAGATAGAGGCCAGAAACTGTTTTAAAGTACAAAAACTAATTTGATTTTTGTTAAGCCACCAGATTATGTTTTCCGTATTTATTGCAGCAGGTCTTACACCTGATCATATTCTAAATTTCAGTCCTAAACCTGACCGATTATATTGTTTGCAATTCTTCAGGTGGAATGCTGTACTGACATATTGACTTTTTTTTTACTTAAGCTTTAATTTCAATTACTAATATTTGATGTCTTAAAATTTCAGCCTCCGGCAGTAAGGAAGTGGAAAGAGAAAAGGAGTAGATGAGTTGGTAGAATCACTGAAAGTTGCACTAGAAAAAAGAACCGCAAAAAGGATACGTTGATTTTTTTAGGAGTAATACAAGCTGTCTAGGAAATGAACCAAGTACTTGATATATTGTGTAATTGCAGCCAACATAAGTATGTTGACACTTCTCTTTTCAGTTGTTTTTGTTGTATTTTGATCTTGAGGACAATGGTGGATTTAGCCTTCCTTTACATGTATGCATGTGTGTAGCCAGCTTATCACTTTTGTTAGTCCAAATGAAAAGAAGAAGAAAACAAAGTTGTATTGGTTATTGGCTTATAACCTGCTATTCTTCCAAGCATATGATGCCAAACATGTGAAAAATATTTTCTTACCAAGTTTAGATCTTATTGATTGGCAAACAAATATCAGGTTGATCGGCAAACAAATATCCTCTTATAAATATTTTATTTGATTTGTCTGTAGCGTTATATATATATATGTGTGTGTGTGTGTGTGTGTGTGTGTGTGTGGCTTCCTGCCCCGTGCTTCGCAACACACTAGTTAACTATGTTTCTGGACGAGACAGTATTTTGCTACTCATTAGGGTAGTCACAATGCTAAAAACACATGTAGTTTCTATGCTTATTAATTTATTTAGACATAATACATAGAAACTATGTTTCTAACTGATAGCTTTTATATCAATCACATGTCTAAGAACAGACAGCAGTTCATGATCTCAGTTTGCTCATACAAGTCTTCAGAGAACTGCTATTTTTCTGAATTGGAACATAACTGAAATCAGATAACTTCATGCTTAACTGAATGTTGGCCTTCAATTCCTCTCCAAGCTTACTTATAAATTCTTCTAGGATTTCTAAAATTGCAGATAGCAAATAGTTGTTATTCAATTACTGATTATCAAATTGGAGCGAACCTGCTAGTGCTATTTTCAGAACTGTGTGTATCTGGCAAGGTAGTTGACAGTATGCGGTTCTGATAGATAGATAAGCATACAGGTAGAACTGAATGTCACCAGCACTAAATCATGTATCAGTGTGGAAGTCGACCACCCTCCCCACACCAAACACTTCATAGGCTTCACAGATCAAGGAATTGCTAAATCAGCGCACAAATCGTCCCCTCCACTTTGCAGCTTGTAGCTTCAGCTTGCACGCATGTAAGGGTCGCACGAGAGGTAGAGGTTCTTCACCAGCACCGCGGGGCCACTGGCGCTCGCGAGGACGCGCAACTCGACGCCGCCGCCGTCGACGAGCTCCATGTCGTCCTCCCTGGGCGTGCGCTCGATGAACCCGCCCAGCACAACCTTCCTGTTCCTCACCACCACCTGCTGCTCTTGCTCCACAGTCCACACCGCCGCCGGCGTCGCCACACACTCGGGCTTTTGCCGCCTCCATCTCCAGGTTTGGAGGGGTATTTTTTTTAAGGTAGATAAAGCGTAAATCTAAATAAATCTATAACTAAGTTATACATGATTCAATGAGTATAAAATTTTTACTACAATTCAAACATATAATAATTAGCCACAGTAAATCATAGAAGCTGCAGCTATAAATTATTCCATTTAATTAAAGAAAAGTATAGATCTAAAGCTACAACAAAACTTGGTACTAAAGAATATCATATTATATGTTTACTGTATCGATGTACTCATGTGGAGTCGAACAAAAATGGATTTTTCATCTTATGATTTTTCTATGATTTACCATGATCTTTCAAAGATTCAGCGAAAATAAATAAAAAGAAAAAAACAAAACAACCGTTACTATAACAAAACCACCGTCCAAAACTGCTTGGGAGAGTATGTTATCTGATCGGTTTTAAAAAGTTTAAGAGGTAGAAAATCCGGTTTTATAGTTTGGGGGTGAAATATTCTACCCTAAATAGTTGGGAGTTATTAGGTAGACTTTTTCTATTTTTTTAAAAAAAATGGCAATGAAGAGACGGGATGAAAGGACCGTTGTAGCAGAGGGACGTTGGTTCTCGTGGGAGTTGGACCATAGCAGCGAAGGGGTCGGACCAGTTGGACAAGGGTCCGACCTAAGGATGGCAGCAGATCGGGTTCGGGCGGATATCTATGGGTTTCGGGTCCTGCGGGTTCGGGTTTGGAGATGATTTCTCACCCACGATTTTCAAGTTTGGTTTCGGATTTGATATCGGGTTCGGTTTCGGGTTTAGTTTTCCACGTGTGGATATCCAATGGATATTCGAAATAAATCATTTGAAATTAAAACTCATGTGTTTATAATATGCTAATAATAACTTGTTTACTTAGATTATTAAATCTATTCAAAATTGACTTATGAAAATATTTATTATTTGTTGTCTCTTATTTATACATGTGAATATGTGTATATTTATCCGCGGGTTTCGGGTATCTATTCGGGTTTTGAGTATCCGTTCGGGTTTTGGGTATCCATGGGTTTGGTTTTGGTGATGGATTTCCACCCGAATCAGTGTTCGGTTCAGGTTTTGACTTCAGGTTTCGATTTTAGGTGCACGGAGACTCCACCCGACCTGTTGCCATCCTTAGTCCGACCGGTCTCTGTCCGCGCGCAGAAGGGGGCAAGCACGCTGTTGGGTCTGGCTGCCTCAGGTGTCGGCCCGGCCCGACTCACCCCAGCGAACGGCAGATTTTCAGAAGCGGGTGCAATGTGGCCGTGGGTCGACTGTCAAGGGGGAGTCGGACGGAGTTGGGTTCGACCGCCTGGCGAGCGCTGCGAACGTCCGTTGCAGCGTGGTGGACTGGTGGCCTCAGATGGAACGGTAGCACTGTTCCTCTCTGGGCCCCACCTGTCGGCGCTCATGGCAGAGAGAGACGTGCAAGCTCAAGTGAGGGTCGGACCGGCACAGGGTCCAACGGCCCTTGGCCAGACCGAAGTTCTCTCTGCATAGGAATTCACAGGCGTCACACAAAGGGTCGGATTGGTCCGACTGGGGCAGTTCGACGAATGACTTAGGGCAGTCTCAACGAGTAATAATGATAGTTTCTGTCTATATTAATTATCCTGTCAGCTAAGAAAAACGCTAATGTGGCACTCTAATTAATAAAAAAAGAGAAGAAAATTTGATGAAGCTTCTAGGAGAGAAACTAAGTCACTCAAACGAGGCATAAAGAAACTGCAATGTTTGCGTTGGTAGGAAACGAGTCATTTCTATCAGTCGGGCCCGCGATGGGATTGCTTGCCGCCATCCGCGCAGGCTGCCGTTGCTGCGCTCGCCGCACCGCCGTCGCGCAAGGCACCACTGCCGTGTTCACCGTCGCGAAGGCCGCTACGTTGTCGTGCAAGCTGCTGTGCCATACTCCCATGGTAATGGAGATGCATGGAGAGGAATCGGAGTTCACACTCATCCTATAGGGAAAAGCTAGCTGTGCCATGCTGCGATCTGAATCTGAATAGCCATCGTCGCCTAGCTCATGTCCTCGTCGTGTTTGGCAACAGACGGTGCTCCGAGGCTCGATGGATCTTGCTCGCTTCGTGCCTCAATTTGATTTCGCATTTGTGGCAGTGAAGTCGGAGGAAGAAGACTGAGTTTGGAGAGAGAGAAAAAAGCAACATTTATTGTCCGAAGACACTTGCACAGTATGAGGCAGTTTCTATAAATGGTTTCTTACTGATTTGGCTGCTATGGAAACTATGTACGATTTCAAGCATTGGGACTGCTCATGCCCCTGTCGATGGAAATCGTTTCGGTTTTCGAAGGATGAACGACAAGGTTAAGGATGGACTAGTTCTAAGTGTCGTTTGGCGTTGGAGAAACACTTAGAGTAGTTTAAGACTTTGTTTTTTCTTTGGGCGTACTATTAAGGGGGGTATGAACTAGTAGCTTGACCTATGTGAGTCTAATGGTTTAGGTGTGGTATACACTTGTCAAACTTAGCACTAGGTAACTCAGGGTTTGCCCTAAGATCGATCGGAATCAAAATCATTCACAAAGATGTTGAATTGAAAGTGAATGGAAGGGTTTTCTACTGACCGAAAGCTGAAAAACGTCGACCGGACGCAGGGTCCGAGTCCGGTCAGTGCACAGCAGTGCGTAGCAGCAGCGCAGGAGCGACCTAATGCTGAACTATAGTTGACCGGACGCTGGGCTCTCAGCGTCAGGTCGTTTACAGAGAGCATCCAGAGAGGCAAAAAGATGACCGGACGCTGGTCAGAGTCTGGTCAGAAGAAACGGCTAGTTCTGACAGGTTTGCTCATTGTGCATGAGTTGAACTGATCGGCGCGTCTAGTCAGAAGGACCGGCGCGTCCGGTCACCCCGATACTTGCTGAGTTGGCCTCCAACCGTTATGTTTTGAACGAGGGGTATAAATACTTATCCCACTCGTCCATGCGAGGTTTCTTACTCATTTGTTCAGCTGAAAAACACCTTTGGAGTGCAAGAGCCTAGTGGGGTGATTGAGATTTGATAATCCAAGATTAAGGACCTCATTAGTGCATAGGGAGTAGCAAGTGTGCATCCACCTTTCTCATTAGACTTGTCATGGTCAAGTGAGAGTTTGTGCTTGTTACTCTTGGTGATCACCATCACCTAGACGGCTCGGTGGTGATTGGAAGCTTGGTGATCATCCGGCGGAGCTTGTGAATGACCCAAGTTGTCTTTGTGAGCGGTTGTAAGCGATTCACCGCGACGGAGTGTCGAAGAATCAGCCCGTAGAGAGCACTTGATCTTTACGCGGATCAAGAGAGAGCTACACCCTTGAGTAGGTGCTCCAACAAGGACTAGTGGGGAGTGGCGACTCTCCGATACCTCAGAAAAACATCGCCGCGTTCCTCTCTCTCTTCACTTTGAGCATTTACATTTGAGCAATTCAATTCATATCTTTACATTTCTAGAATTGTCATACTAGAGTAGGATTAGAACCTATGATGTAAAACTTTTGTGCGGTAACAATAGAATCAATCTTAGGCACAAGGGGGTGAAATGAGCTAAGTGTAGGACTTAATTATTGCAAGAAATTTAGAATTAGCTCAATTCACCCTCCCTCTTAGATATCTTGATCCTTTCATATGTATGTACTTGATCTTGCAAAAAAAAAACAATACAACTTGCTTCGTTTATCTTTTGAACTCGCCAAGTGGTGTGGGCCTCAATTTCTCAAGCAAACCTTGCCCAATGCCTAGAAAGTAGACCTAATTGCAAACCTTGCCCAATGCCTAGAAAGTAGACCTAATAGTGAGCGGCGGATCTAAACAGATTAAGAGCAACCATAATGTATATAGACTGGTTAGTCCATATGGACAACTTTTGCGTTAGTGGGCTACAGTTATTGTTGTTGTCACAATGGCCCTGTTCATCCGGCTTGTAATCCGTACTTTTCAGCTTGTTTTTTTAGCCGGAACAGTGTTTTTCTCTCTCAACAAATCAGCCAACAATATTTTTCAGTCAGCTTATCAGCACAGCCGAACAGGACCAATGTATATGGTCTGGGTAGGCCATATGAGAGAGGCAAGGGAGAGAGAGTGAGCAGAGAGAAGAATCATTTGTTTATTCCTTATGAGCAGCCCATAAAACTATGAATACCTTTAATTATGGACTGCTTTATAGATCACCTCTACAATATTTCAGCTAGCTGGTAGACAATATTCTAATGCATATAGACTAATTTTCTATAACATTGTGGTTGCTCTTAGGCCCCGTTTGCTTCCCGGAGAACGACCCCCCGGGAAGAATTCCTAGCCGGAATCGTTACTTAATTTATATAAGAATTTCATTGGCCGGAATGATTCTTGGCGCGATATGTCCTGACCGAACGAGGCCTAATACACAAAGAAGATGAATTATCATGAGTTGCAGTGACACGAATTAAAATTGACCAAGTTACAATGCGGCACTCAATGTCATATAATGTTAATAATGAAATGATATATGCGTCATACATTTTCAGCGGGTTCTAAAAAATTTCAGGTAATTCAAGCGCCGATGCAGGCTGCAGCATATCAGGGATCACCTCCAGCAGGTACGTGAGCAATCCACCTAGCAGGAAGAGAAACACAAACGCGAGCACGATCTTGGCGACATAGATGCAAGTGCCCCTTAGTGTCTCCGTATCAACGGCATCTTCTTTGGATAGCTGCCTGTCACCCTGTTTCTGCAATTGACATCACACAAAATGATCCCTGTTTCTGCAACTAACAATCCACACAAAATGATCCCTCAAAGAAAAAGGATTATCCAGTCTGTATTCGTTTGTTTTGGAGCCGAACAATAATTGGTTGTTGGAGCCGGCCAAAACAACCAAAATGAAATGGAGAGAAAAAGCGAACCGGCCAAAATTGGTACGGTGTTGCGGTCTCTAATTGATATGGACACCATCGACTGAAACAGAACATCCGACGGTGACTAATTCACGTGTTAGAGGCGTCTAAAACAACAGAAAGTGATTTAGCTTTTCCTAAATTAACGCCTAGTTCTTGATTCTTGAAGAAAAATCGAACTTTCATTCGAGACAGCTTGTTCAAGACAGATGCAAGTTAGCAGGTGAGAACTAGCCATGGCATACCGTGTCCGAGTGCGGCGCGTGATGGATCCCGGGCGCGTCCTGCGCGGTGACGGTCTGCAACCTCCAGCCGCGGCCGTAGTCGGCGAGGGCCGCGCTGGGGCCGAAGCTGACGGGCTCTTCGCCGTCCCTGACGGCCTCGACGTGCAGCGCCGGCGGGGCCCCGTGGTCGAGCTTGCGGTTGATGGCGTGCAGCACGTAGCGGGCCGTCGTCCCCGCCGCGAACCGCCGGACCTTGCCGGAGCTCCTGCACGTCACCTCCAAGAACTGCCATGCGGCAAGCAGGCGACAAGCAAGCGCGTCAGCTCGACGCTTTTGAGTTGCTCGGTCGGAGAATTGCTATTCTGAATTTTCCGCGGGATGAAGATGTACAAGAAGGTTGGTCGTGGGGCTTTCTGCAGCAGGAGGAGAGCGGGTCTTACCGGTGGCGGTGGAGGAGGAGAGTCGCCGCCGCCGTCCTTGCCTGGCTGTTGCGCGTCGCCGGGCTGCTGCGCCCGCCGCTCCATCTCCGCACCCTCGGATTTGGATTTGGGACGGAAGGGGTGGGGCCGTGCGGCCTTTGGTTGACTTTATGCTGTGCGGGGCGGCCTGACGCCCTGACCACTGGATTGCGGATTCGCGCTCGGTAGACCGTGCTCGCGGCCGGCCAACACGACACTGAGATTCAAGTCCGCGCCGCACGTCGGTCAGGTACGTCGGAGCACAGCACGAACCGCCACCCAAACCCACGCCATGCACCGGCAGCTCGGGACTCGGGTGAGTGGGTGACGCTCGAGCTGGTGCTTGAACGACCCAAGTGCCCGACCACCTGACACAACTCAACTCGTTTCACCTGATCGTAACTATGATCAACTCTTTCATCTGATTGCAACTATTCTACTATGATTGCCTCGTCTGCAGTGCTGTCAACGCCACTGGCTCACCGGCCCTCTTCCCTAGTCGGTAACGAGATAAACCAGACATAAAGCACTCCCTGCTTTACTGTGTAGCTGTACGTATAAACAGCACATGTTTAAATCTATGCTGAAATGCATATACCAGATAAAAATATGTAAATCATTACAGTGATCAAAGGCGTCTTGTTTCCATATGGTTCCCAGCAGAAAATTTCAGGCCACACCCATTGAGAACTGTACAAGGTAAAACTGATCTCGGGTTCCCAGTTGTTCACTGCTAGCCTTAAAAAAATTGCAGATTCTAATTGTACAAAAGAATATGTTCTCAAAGAAAAGGAAATAGGGTTACTGCAACCCCAACGAATCTAGCCTTGTCCATCCAACCCCATACAGCAAATATTTGGCCTACTCTTCTTTTCCCTCGGGAGCTATCCTAACATATTCCAAACCTAAAAAAACATTTGTTTCCCACTCATGGAACAATTCTCGACTGAAAACAAGTTTTACAGCTTAACTCATGAAATCAAATGCAGCTCACTTCTTAGAAGGGGTAGCAATTGTTTTATTTGTGCTTGCTTGAGGGTTATTTGCCATCCTGGATGAAGAAGCACCATCTATGGCAATGTTCCCCAACCCTACGGCCATTGCCTCTCTTTCTTCATTCTCTTTCATTTGCTTCTCTGAAACACCATCACTTGAACTCTGTCCTGAGTCTGGCAGTGTTTTAGGTTGCTGTCGGAGGGGACCAACATCAAGCCAAGGATGCTGAAGCAACTGAGCAGCGGTAGGGCGCTTCTCAGGAACAAAATCAAGTATTGGAACAAGAAAATCCGCCATCCTAATAGCATTTACTTCAGTGAACTCGTACTTCTCCATCAGCACCTTGTTGAGAGGCCAGAACCGCAAGCGTCGGATGTGCCTCAAATCCCCATACCGATTGAAGAAGTCACGTGAATACCGACCACCCAACGCAATCTGGGAAACATTATTTGTATGCCAAAATTAAGAACACTATGAACTTTTGTTTAAGAACTATGGCAAGTTAAAATTGAAACCTTGCTAACCTTTCGAGGCATCATTCCTAGCAGTTCCATCATCAGTGCAAGGTGATCCTGCATTATGAAGAATTTCTCAGAATATAACTCCATCTTGGGAAGGGAGCAGGTCAAATCATTTTCGCAAAAAAAGAAATTGCAAAGCTGCAGTCTAGAGGCACATACTTGGCACATGCAAAAATACTATTAAAATGAAGAAACCTTGATGTAAAATTTTACATAGTTCAAGGACTAATTTGTAGAGTTATCAGCAGTTGATAACCAACAAAATGCAGAGGTCAATCAACTAGAAAACCCAAATGATAAATACTTCAAACTTGCTCAATCCACGCAAATAAAATTTTCCATGTGGTTCAAGACTATATGCCATATGCAAGTCAAAAATGATTTACAATCAACATCGTTTCTTGTTACCAGGATACAGAAAATAGCAAACAAAAACTCATTCTGCCCAGTCAGGCTGCAGCAAGCCACGAGCCAACACAGCAACGTTGGCAGAAGTTGAAAAAAAAAAACAGTTTCTAGCTCTACCACTTAGCCTTCGTGTTCTTCTTCTGTAATCTATTTTTTTAGACATCAACTTGCTTCTCTTACAAGAAAGCATTTAGATATGGAATTGACACTTCCTCAAAACTATCTATCACAAATGCATCCTTCGAAATGATCAGTGATAAGTAGGTCAAAGTAGTTCATGATTAGAATCCTAGCATCATAATTGGATAAACCATAACTGTAAAGTGGCTAAGCCAAAAACAACAGAGCATGTAAAGTTGGCAGAAGGTAAACATCAGCAGTTCAAATTGTAGAAAAATATTATGTAAAAGTGGGTAATAACTTATGTGATTGTGCGTGCCATCCCAATATCGACAAACTAAATAGTTACTGTACTTTTCAGTATTTTTTTTAAAAAAAAGGGACCTCCATTCTATTTTATTTGGCATTTTAGATTTGTGAACACATGGTATGGAAAAGTAAAGATCAACCACTAAAGTTGTATCCTTCTCTAACTGGCTAGACTCATTGTCTCCTATTGTCACCAACTAGCAAAGCAAAGTACCTTTGCATTGGGTAGTTCACAGATGTTCAGTGTCAGTGACGCGAAGTTTAAAAAAAAAACGTGTCATTACACATATGACCAAGGATATTTACATGAAAGATGTATGCAAAACAACATGGCAAATACACCAAGGATATTTTATGTCCCTTTATGTGTCTCTCTATTTCTCCTCTTTTGGGTTTCATCTCTAGCCTACCCCAACTTGCTTGGGACAAAAGGCTATGTTGTTGTTGTTGTTGTTGTTGTACACATATGACGGCAAATACAGGGACAAAATTGAAAGCATCATGGATTTACTACTAACAAAAAAAAAGAAATAGAACCAGCTGATTTCGTAGTTAAAGACAACACAAGATGCACACTGCATTTATTTCAAGATTCATGTTTGATTATCATAGTTTAAACAGCTTCATGTTCCTTTTTTGTTAGTTATTCTTAGCTGGGTAAGGATGAGGATCCTACCAAACCAAAAGAGAGTTAGCTGAAACCAAAGCAAAGTTGTATAATAATAAAACGAATTCTTCAGAACAGACTTAGTCACTTCTAGTTCAATGACTGGTTATGAGATTTCAGAATAACTACACATAAAATAATTAGATTAGAGGGCAAATTACATTGTGTTCATTGCAGTATGGAAGGCTTTTTTTGGGTTATCAAGACCAACTTTTGTTCAGGGTACACTTGTAATTGGGTGATTCTCTTTGCTTTTTTTTCTTGGATACGATTCCATGAAAAGTACAATAGATGAAATCAGGGCAATGAGAAAAAATAGACATACCTCATCTCTGTCAAAATTATCGCCACTATGTGGATCAAATAGCACATCCCCAGTGGCAAGCTCAAAGCAAATGCATGCAAAGGACCACAGGTCAGCAGATGTAGAATACTTGGAACCAAGTATAACCTCAGGACATCTGTACTGCCTTGTTTGAATGTCGCTTGTGAACTGCTTGTATGTCCAACATGCATTTCCGAAGTCCACCAGCTTGCATTTTAGGTCAGCCTCCATTGCCATCTTCTTCTTGGCCCCTTTGCTACCCCGTCTATCTCGTGTTGCCCGCTTCTTAGCTCCATCCTGGATAGGACTACCCTCATTTGTTGTACCCAGATCTCCTCGGTCATCTGACCCATCTGTGTCAGCAGATGCCACAGCACTACTTCCTTCTGAAGTAGCAGCAGCTGCACGTTTGGCTTTCTTCCGGATCTTCTTCTTCTGGTTCTTGGTGAGGCCACCATTTCCTGATTGTGCAGGCACCTTTGGAGGTGGCTCGTCTGTCCTCGCTGAAGGCAGAACCAGGGGTAAACCTGATTTCCGAGGGTCCTTCGAGGGGTCAATGGTAGACACAAGCAATATATTCTCCGGCTTAAGGTCAGTGTGAATAATAGAAAGTGTGCGGTGGAGGTAGTCAAGGCCAATGAGCACATGGCGGCATATCTCCTTAACCATCGGAAGGGGAATTCCTCGATAGTCCGTGTACTTTATCAGGGTCAACAGGTTATCACCGAGAAACTCAAAAACCATGCACACATGGTTACCGTTAGGACCCGAGTGCTTGAAGTGGTCAAGAAGCTTAACAACACATTTTGAGTCGTCAGGATCACCATCAGCAATCTGCTTCAAGATCTTGATCTCATCCATGGCTGCTTCTGTGTAGTGTTGAGCGCTCTTCTGCACCTTCAGCGCCACATATCTCTGTACAGAGCATCAACAAATCCAGAAACGTTAAGACAGATGCTCCATGAATCTCTAGATAGCAGGGGATAAAGAAATCGGAATTTTCGTGAATAATGGGAATCCCGAATGGAACAGTAGTTATCATTTTATCCGCAGCGAATCTATGTATTAGTATCCTCTCAGGGAAAGTAACGAACAGTTGGTGGGCAGAGGCAAACAGCAGCAGCAAACTGGATAAACCGCATCCAGATCGACAACACTAATCATTGGAATAGGACACGAAGAGATCTCGAGAAAAGGGTTAGGGCACGCACGGAGTGGGCTGTGTCCCAGGCAAGCCAGACGGTGGAGAAGTGACCCCATCCGAGCTTGGACTGCACAACGTAGGTGCCCTGCTTGAAGGAGTCTCCGACGTGGACGACGTGGTATCCGCCACGGCGGTAGTCCTCGGTGCCCTCGTCCTCCGACGTGTAGTCGCTGCTCTCGACCTCCTCATCCTCCTCCTCGCCCCTCCCCCTGTGCCCCGCATCCGCCTCCATCGCCGCCGCCCCCTCCTCGCCCTCCATCCGCCGCCTCGACAACGACCCCGCCGCTTCCGCCTCCGCCATCGCGCGAGAGGCCCGGATCTGCGCGTTGGCGCGCGGGAGCTAGGGTTTTGGGCAGCCTTTTCTAGTGGCGGTGGTGCTCGGCTCGTCTGTCTGGCGCTCCCGCTGCGCTTCCTTACTCTTTGCCTCTAGTCCTCTGCGCCCCGAGCAGCACCGCTTTATTACGGGTTTTTTTTATCCAGCCATTACAATTCTTGAACTTGGCTGTCATAATTCTTCTTCACATGATCCTCGCCATTTCTACGTTTCCTGACAGCCAGAATCAGCAGTCATGCAACAGTATTTTTCTCTTACAATAAATCAGCGAACAGTACTTTCAGTCACAATAAACCAGCGAAACGAACAAGCTGCAGACGTGAATGTCTAGGCCTACTGTCAGCCTGCAGACGTGTATGCATCTTCCGTATGGACCAAAGCACCCCCGTTGCTTCTCTCCCTCCGATCATTGACGGCCCCACATGTCAGCTTCTCCTTCTCCCTCATATGTTTCTAGACCCTTCTAGAAGCGGCCATGTATGGAGCACGAGTAGATGCCAATCTCAGGCTACGGACCACGAGAAGACAAGCAGGGCGGCTCTACGGCACCAGAGCGACGGCGACGTTGAGGATAGGCCTAGCTGGAGCTCCCGTGCGGCCATGGCGGGGCAGAGCTCCGCGCGGTGCAGGCACAAGCATAGGCAACTGCGTTTGTGGCAGTCTGGCCGAAGCGGATGACCTCACCTAGGACACCTATCGGCCACCACCTCATGCGAGACGTAGTAGGGCGTTCTCATGGGTCTAGCGTTCACGAACTAGGCGGCGAAGCTGAAGAGGAGGTTGTCGGGCTTGACGTCGTGGTGCGCGACCCCGCGGCGGCACTTGAAAGCCTTAGGTTGGTTTTGGATAATTGATGAAACCTTAGTATACCAACCTTTTGCTTAAGTGGTATGTGAGATAGGTTGGTACACTCCAAGTGGTGGACCTAGTTGATGGCACTCATGGTGATGGAGGTAGCCAAAAGTTGAGATCAAGTGCTCCAACTTAAAAAAGAAGAAAGAGAAAAACAAAAATGGGCTAAGTCAAAGGTATACTTGATAGGACCATTTTTGTTTTGTCAATCAAGGCACTATAGAGAGTGTGATTGGATTTAGAATAGATAGCCATACTTTGAAGAGGGGAAATAATGGTTAAAGTGGTTATCAAGTGCCACTAGGTGTTGTTATTCATGTATATGCATTAGGACCTGGTGTGGACTAACTTAACCCTTGAAAAGTGCTTTGGAAAATGCTAACACGCGTGCACAAGTGATGGAACACTTTTGAAAGCCCTAGTTCAGTTTTGGCTAATTGATGAAACCTATTTGGACTACCCTATGCTCTAAGTGCGGATGTGAGATAGGTTGGTCCAACCCAAGTGAAGGAGCTAGGTGGCACTCATGGAAGAAGATGGTCACATGACATGAAGATCATGGTGATGGTGTGAACACATGTGATGATCAAGCTCCGGACATTGAAAAAGAAGAAAGAGGAAAATAAAATGGACTCAAGGTAAAGGTATAATTATAGGGCCACTCTCTTGGCACTTCTAAAAGCTACATACACCCTTTGAGAGCTGAGCACACCACTCCACTCACTTGCACACTTGATTTGATAATCTTGAGTGAGATTGGAGAGCCTCTAATGCATTGCTTAGCGGTCTAGCATCTTGTGGCACTAGTTGGGCGATTTGGGCTGGTGGAGATCTTGTTGCTCTTGGTGTTTGTCGACACCTAGATGGCCCGATGATTGGTGGATCGTCGAGTCGAGGAAGGTGATTATCTCCAGCTCCGATTATTGTGATCCTGAGGGGTTCTTCTGCTTTCCCCGACGGAGCACCAAAGGCAACTCTAGTGGATTGCGCGTGGCTTGTGGATCCTCATCTTGTGTTGGTTGTGCGACACCCGGTTGCAGGTTAGGCGTGTGATTCCTATTAGTGCGTGAACCTCCAAGTGAGTGAATCGCCACAACAGGGACTAACTTGCCGGCAAGCAAGTGAACCTTAGAGAAAAAATTAATTGTGTCATCATTGTCTCCTTGGTATTCTTGGTATTCGTTGTGATTGATCACTTGCCACGGTGGTATATCATCTCTACCGCTCTTGCATTACTTTCCTAGTGTAGCTAAACTCTTTAGTGTAATTAGTTTTGAGAGCTAGCTTGTGTCGTGTTAGTGGTTAGCGAGGCTCTTTAGTTAGTCTTTGAGAGCTCATTAACTTAGAGGTAGTGACTTAGTCCTTTGTGTGTGATATAGAGATTATAGCTACTAGAATTGTGGTAGGTGGCTTGCATTTTTAGTAGGCTAGCACAAAACTTGCTTTGCCTCGTATTTGTCTAACCATTTGACTTAGTGTTGTTATAGATTTTTTAATAGGCTATTCACCCCCCCCTCTCTAGCTATTAAGACCTTTCAAGTCGCATTAGAGTCGTGGTCATCTTGATTTGAAGCTTAACAACCTTCGGTGTCAAAATGGTTCAAATCAACAACACCAAGAAGCCACCTCAATTTGATGGATCAAATTATCCTTATTAAAAGGAGAAGATGACAACGTACATCAAGTCAATCAATAGAAAGGTTTGGAAGGTGGTGGAGACCAAGATTGAGGTTGCCAATGCCAAAGCTCCCACCGCCGCCAAAGAAGTATTGCTCCAAAACAATGACATTGCTCTTAGTGCCATTTATGATGCTTTGGATGACAGAACATTTGAACAAATCAAGAATATTGAGATGGCTCATGAGGCATAGAAGAAGTTGGAGGAGTCATTTGAGGGCACACAAGCGGTGAAGGGTGCCAAGGCATATATCCTCAAGGAGAAGTTTGGTAGCTTCAAGATGAAGGAGGATGAGAGTGTGCTGTAGGTGTTCCATAGGCTTTAAGTGCTTGTCAATGATCTCAAAGCACTTGGAGAAGAAGTGAAGAACAAGGATTTCTTTCACAAATTCTTGAGATACTTTACCATCAAGATTTGGCGCATTAGTCACAATTCTAGTGAGGAGTGGTTTGGACACCATGACACCAAACCAAGTGTTGGGAGATGTGATGACCGATGACACATATAGAGATGATAATGAGAAGTAAGAAAAGAAGGAGAAGAAAGATGAGAAGAATGATGAGAAGAAGAAGAGTGTGGCATTCAAAGCCACATTATCCAAGAGTAAGGCCAAGCAAGACACATCAAGTAAAGGTGAAGGCTCATTTTCTTGGGATGATGATGATGATGATGAGAAGATGGATCTCTTTATGAAGAGATTTGGCAAGTTCATAGTGAAGAAGGGCTATCGTGTTAGAAGGAAGAAGTCTTCATCCAAAAACAAGGAAGAATCAAGAAGGCACTTCAAGTGTGGAAGCAAAGATCATCTTGTTGCTCAATGCCCATACAATAGCGACAATGATGATGACGACAAGAAGAGCAAGAACAAGACCAAAAAGGAAAAGAAAGAGAAGAAGGACAAGATGACCTTCAAGAAGGAGAAGAAGGGTGGTTCATATGTGGTTACTTGGGATAGTGATGCTTCATCAAGTGATGTTGATGATAGTGATGATAACAAGACCACCAAGAAGAAGGCTCTTGCAAGTATTGCCAGACATGAGAAGCCTTCTATCTTTGACACTCCATTGACATGCTTCATTGGCTAAGGCCACTAAGGTACAATCCGATGATGAGTGTGATGATGAGGAACATGATAACAATGAAAATGATAGTGATGATGATGATGATGAACCAACTAAGGATGAACTACTTGACATGTTAGATGATGCTAAAGAATATTTTGACATTAAGAAAAGGGAATGCAAAAGCTTGCGTAAGGAACTACAAGCCCTTAAGCAACCCTTTGATGAGCTCAATGCATCTCATGAGAGGCTAGAGAAATCCCATGAGAAGCTTCGCAAGGCTCACAAGAAGTTTAAAAAAGCTCATTCCTCTCTACTTGATGAGCAAAATGTGAAGGAGCATGTTGTAACATGTGACGTGGGCTTAACTTGTGATATAATTAATGAATCATTCTATAAGCCTATCATTCTTGCTCCCACTAACCCTTCTTGTAGCACTTCCACTTTTAGCTCATCTAGTAGTGATGGTTTCACTTGTGATGCCTCGCTAATGGTTGAGAATGAGACATTCAAGAAGGAGGTAAATAAGCTCACTTGCATCTTAGGCAAAGCCTATGGTGGTGAGGACCGCTTGTAATGTGAACTAGGGATCCCGATCTTCCAAAAGGTTCTGATAACTCTCGATTTGGTGGAGTCACGACACAATTCGATCTGGCTTCCGAACAACTCGGCTCTGAACCCCGCAATCGCAGCACCACGACTCCTCTAGTTATCGACCGGCGTTGCACGGTCGACCTCGCCAAGAAGGCTAAGTCCTTGCCTGCGAATCGAGAACACAAGCAAGAACACAAAGGAATGCAACCAAATTACAGATGAATGATTAATCTCACAAAGTTGGGGTCTCACAAACCGACGACGGCGGCGAAACTGTTATCAACAGAATAATCTAAGCAAAACCCTAACCCTAATGTAGGCGGCGACTACTTATTATATAGCCTAAGGGACGTCCAAGGACCCCTATTCACATCCCTGGGGAGTGCCAACACGTTACAAGGCCCAAACGGCCCAAAAGACGGCGACACAGCGCCCTGACAGATTTTGGACGGTGACTTGTTTCGATGATTTCCGTTGATTCCGAATAGCTTTTGACGTGGGACCACTTGGGTTGGCTTCCTTATCAAATAAGCTTTCCATCCATATATGGATCATCGAAAACGGAGTCCGGATACGTCCTGGGTGACCAGTTCAAGGCAGACTGGTCCTGGATTTCGAGGTGGACTCGAACTTGATTTGGCCTCCACCTTGGTGACTCGAACCGGATAAGGTTTGGGCCTTCTTCTCGATTTGGATGCCCTTGCTGATCTCCTTGGCCTCCATGTAATTCTACAAGCATGGTCATATGTGTGGAGGCCATGTCCTCATCAGCTTGCTTATGTGCTTGGGTAGCCAAAGAGCTTATCTCTACAAAGAGAGAATGGGCTATACCCCCAAGAAAGGCAAGACGGCCTTTACTCCTCACAAGACTAGTTTTGTGAAGAACAATGGTCGGTTTTGTACTAGTTGCAAGCAAGTTGGTTACATAGAGTAGAAATACATGAACAAGAAATCACAAGCTAAAGTATCCTCAATTAAGCTTGATTCTTTCTATGTGCTTACCAAGGGTACTAATAGTGTGAAGGCTAAGTTCATTGGTGCACCATGGATAGGCTTAAAGAAGAAAACCATTTGGGTACAAAGACCTTAGTAACTAACCTTCAAGGACCCAAGCAAGTTTGGGTACCTAAAAAGAATTGATCTTCTTTTATAGGTAAATTATAAAGTCGGAGGAAGGCATTGGGTTCTTGATAATGTAGATAGTGTGATCAAAATGGGCTCAAGGTAAAGGTATAATTATATGGCCATTTTGTTTTCAGTGATCAAGACACTGTAGATAGTGTGATCACATTTAGGATAGATGGTCTTACTATTAAAAAAGGAGCTCTCATCGGACAACTCAATCATCTAGTGCCACTAGGTGTTGGAAAACATGCACAAGCATTTTAGGCCTAGTGCATAATCGGTGAGAAAGTAATTAAACTTTGAAAAAATGATTGTGAAAATGCTAACACACTTACACATGATGGTGAAACACTTGAAGTGTTAGCACATTTGCAAAGGTGGTAAAAAAGGTGAAGAAAAGGAGGCGTAACCGAGCTTGAAGTGGTGTCCCGACGGCACCGCCACCCTCTGTCCAGTGCACCGCCATCCCTGTGGCGGTGACCGACTGAGGAGGCCGAGAGAGAGGTGTTCTGGTGGGGGCACCGGTGCATCTAGTGTGCACCACCGTGAGAAGGGCGGTGCCACCGCCATTTTCTTCCAGAGACTAGGTGAATTGGGGATGGTCACCGCCGCGGACACCGTCGCCCTGAGGGTGGTGCACCGCCCTAAAATTCCAGAGGCTAGGGTTTTCAGGCAGCTGGCTGGGTGGTCACCGCCACCCTAGGGGCGGTGCCATCTCCGCCTATCCAGTGCCACAATGGCTAGTAGGATGACCATTGGAGGGGCACCGCCACCCCATGTCCGATACCACACTAACATGTCCGGTGGCCCTGCAGAAGCTGACTCAAAGGGTAATAGCTCTATTTGCTTATAAGCTTATAAATAGAGCTTGTGGCCGACCTTGGCCACTCTCTTGGCACTTCTAACAGCTGCATACACCCTTTGAGAGTTGAGCACACCACTCTACTCACTTGCACACTTGATTTGATCATCTTGAGTGAGATTGAAGAGCCTCTAGTGCATTGCTTAGTGGTCTAGCATCTTGTGGCACTAGTTGGGCGATTTGGGCTGGTGGAGATCTTGTTACTCTTGGTGTTTGCTGACACCTAGACGCCCTGGTGATTGGTGGATCGTCGAGCAGAGGAAGGTGATTGTCTTCGGCTTCGATCATTGTGATTGTGAGGGGTTCTTGTAGACGGCAGGACCATGGCGCCTTGATCCGGTTGGTGACCCTAGGCCATGTGGCGCGTCGAGGGTGCTCCGGACCATGGTGAAGCACAATTTGGAGGGGTCTAGACCCTGAAGCAGAGTCCGAAGAATTATTTTGAGCAAACAGAGACTGACCAAAACACTCCGGACCAGGTGACGATTGGTCCGGACCTTGGGTTCAGACTCGGTCCAGAGGCATTTGAGAGTTCTAGAAGCTTACATGAGTATCCGAACTGTTGTAGCGATTAGTCCGAACCTTGGGTTTGGAGCTCTGACAACAAAGCCGTTGGCGAGCCAACGGTCAAGGGGATACAGTGATAGCTTGAGATTCAAAACGGGGAGGAACCAGACTGGGAGCGCATGGTCCAGACCCCTCGGGGGTCCTGGTCCGGAGGCCCTTCATTGGCATAACGGCTAGTGAGCACTTAGAGCTCTATAAATAGATGTTGGCCGGCTCTATCTCACCCTCTTGGACATTTTGGTCATTGATACATCCTTGTGAGCTAAGTCAGACCTCTCTCACTCAATCTCTTGCTTGATTTTGCATCCAAGTGAGTTGGGAGTGATCCAAAATGCATTTGCTTGAGTGATTGCATCTAGTGGCGCATGAGGACCGTTCTTGCTGTGGTTTTCTTGTTACTCTTGGTGGGTACCGCCACCTAGATGGCTTGGAGCAGCGGAGGAGCGTTGGCACAAGTTGGTGATTGTTCATGGCCACACCCGGCATCAATTGTGAGGGGTTCTTGGGCTTATTCCCTGGCGGAGCGCCAAAAGCCACTCTAGTAAATTGCTCCTGTCATTGAGTACCCTAATCTGTGTAGGTTCTTGTGGTGCCCTTGTGTAGGGCTAGGCTTGTATATACCTATTAGCTCGCGAACCACCAAGTGAACGGTCGACACAACGGGGACTAGTTTGCTGGCAAGCAAGTGAACCTCAAAAAAAATTATGTGTCAATAGGTTCATTGGCCTTCTTGGTATTCATTGTGACTAATACATCTCTTGTCGGGCTTGGTATATATTTCTATCACTTGTACTTACATTTCTTGTGTAGTGGTAGAAATAGCTAGTCTTACTAGTTGAGTAGAATAGCAATTAGTTGTAATTAGTTTTCTTGTTAGCTAGCTCACTAGATTAGAAGTAGTGACATAACTAAGTGATTGCCATAGAGATTACAATTCACTAGCATTCGGTAGGTGGCATGCGACCTTTTATAGAGCTAGAACAAAACGCTTTTATTGCCATCTTATTGCTTAACAAGTTGCTCTGGTTGTTTTAAAAAAATTATTAGCCTATTCACCTCCTTTGAGGACCTTTCAGTACTGCTCCGGGATCTTGGCTCCCCTGCCCGTGCGGATGCAGGACTGCAACGGGATTAAGGATGCAAGCGGGCCCGTCTGCGGGCGCCCACCATGTTCCTGCAACAATTGCATGCAAGGATTGGTCACTCTGCAGGAGCCCGCAATCATAGATTAGTTGTCTGCGTTTAACTGTCAGGCTTTGCAGGAGAAGCTAAGCAGGATACACAGACGCCGCAGGAGCCCGCTGGCTCACATCCCGCAAGCTCGGCGAGAGGACCCTGCTACATACGAAGCATTAAGGATGCAAGCGGGCCCGTCTGCGGGCGCCCACCATGTTCCTGCAACAACTGCATGCAAGGATTGGTCACTCTGCAGGAGCCCGCAATCATGGATTAGCTGCCTGTGTTTAACTGCCAGGCTTTGCAGGAGAAGCTAAGCAGGATACGCAGACGCCGCAGGAGCCCACTGGCTCGCATCCCGCAAGCTCGGCGAGAGGACCCTGCTACATACGAAGCATCCTGCCGAGGCCGGCGCCCACGACGAGGGTCTATCCGGGGCGCTACTCGCTGTTTGCATGCTGCGCGTGATGCTGGCGCTCCGGCCGTGCCGCCACCGCACCATGTCCGGCGTCGCGCACCACGCCACGTCTGGATGCCCAAGAGATGCAGGCGATGTGGACAGTTGCAGGCTTTCTAGGTTCACTTGCATATGTTTAGTGGGCTTTGCAGACTAATCTCTTTAGGCCCGTAACACAAATGGCAGGTGTCTGCATGGTCCACTAAGACTTTTTTAGCAGGCGGGCCAAGCAGGCGCGGGTTGTATCCCTAAGCGGGATCTTGGCGTGGATGGCAGGTGGGCTTGGTTTTTTTAACACTTATTTTGCTCAACGTCTTTTTTAAAAAAAAAGAATAGTCTACTTCTACGTATCTTGCATGGGTTAAAAAAAACCTATACATAGCCATAGGAATTAATTCCATAAGCAACATTGAACTAAATGGAGCTATTTCACAATTATTATCCCATTCCCATGGTTGTGCACGACTGCACGTAGAGCGAGAGCGTGGGTCACCCAGCTGGGCCAGCTCGATTGCTCGTGGATGTGCACGAGCACGTCGTTGCCAAGGCCGCTGGCGTGGTCAGCAGGTGGGCTTGGTTTTCGGTGTTGCTTTGCCTCGTCCACGTTCGCCGGCTGCCAGATCTATTGATCCGTGCTCTGCTCTGGGAGGTCTCGAAGCAAAACATGTGGCATATATGCACTTGGATGGAACTGGCGGAACTGCTTGTCCGCAACATGATTCGAATGAGACAGTCCGCTTCGAGACAGCTGAATTGGGCCTGGTAATCAGGCACCGTCAGCGTCCAAAAGAAATCAAACCAAAGAGTCCATCAGTCAGCGTCCAAAAGAAATCAAACCAAAGAGTCCATCAGTTTCATATTCAAAATGTCCCTAAGAATTAAGCCATAAAAACTGACCAGATACCGGCGGCGAGCTAAGCATCGCCGAACCTATCACAAACATTTCGACACCAAGGGACTGCTACAGTGCCACTGCCAGCAATACTTGGTAAGCGCAAGCAGCATCAACTAGAACAAACTTAGTAGTTGGTACTAATCTCTAATGAATTACAGTACAATATTACTATTACATTACCGCTGCATGCTACACCTGGAGGCTGACTACTAGCATCCAAAGACTCTAAACCGGCGAGGTGGAGAGCAGGAACGCCGGCATCGACCTCTGCAGCAGGATGCCGCAGAAGGGGCAGAGTGCGACGGAGGCTGCTGACAGATCGAGCAATCCTTCATCATGGATGGTGGACGCCTGCATGGTGAAGAACGACTCCGGCAACAGCTTGTCGACCGTGCCTCCGCAGCACACGCAGTGCCACACTGGCTGCACAACGGAGCACAGGATCATCGATGCCCTGCACCGCGATAGGGTGTGCCTTTCTCCGCAGATGGCTACATTAGGCGACTCGAAATGGACTGGCGAAGAGCAGTAGGGGCAGCTTTCTATATCAGAGTATCCGTGGATCCTGCAGGAGGAAACAGTTAGGTTCCGTGCCCAATGTTAGTGAACTGGTATCTCTTTTCACAGATGAAACTGGATGACAGATGATTGATCAATTGAGATGGGAAAATGCACCTGCTTTCTAGATCTTTGATCTTCGATCTGATAGACTGCAGCTGGCTATGCACTTTTTCGTAAATTCATGGATACCCAAGAATCCATCTGGGCAACCCCGACAGGAAACCAGCAATTTTCAGTGGAGTTACCATTGAACAAACATGCTGTCTGTTTCAGGACTGCGGCAAAGGTGAAACCCACCAGCCTCTCTCGCAGTTCTGTTTCACTCCTTACCAAAAGAGCGTTCCAGAAATCAGTTGTTTCCTCATTACCGTTTTGAGCACCAGGACCATGCTGTGCATGATTGCTGAGCATTACTTTTCTGCAAATTATGTTCAGTAAGTGTAGCTTCCGCGAGTTGACATAGGGCATCATGTCATGCATTGAACATGACGGGGCATTGATAGAAATACGCTGTGGGTCGCCCGAAAATAAAGCTGAGACCCAACTATGCACTAAAGTCTCCAGAAAGGCAGGTGCAGATTTCTTCAACTCTTGCAGCGCAGTTACAACATCCCATAACACAAGCCTGTTTTCAACATTATCGTATTTCTTCAGCGACCACAAAATGTTGGATCCCCACCACATCAGGTTACTTGAGGATAAGTCTGCAGACTGTGGACTGCAAATATCAATGCTCCTGTCTAGTGGAATACCAACAAATTGGCCACCGATCCAGATGAACTCAACCACCGCCTTTTGTGTCCTGTTGTTTTGATTACCAAAATTAATTCTAAATGTTATATTAAAGCAAGGAAGATTTGTAGCACAAGAACCCAGTACTTTTCACAACACATAAGTAAAATTACCTGACTTGATACATCTGGTTCAAAAGGTTCAGATCCAAACTGCGGACCTGAAAAACGACAGCCATCAATTGCAGCTTATGCATATCTCTTCACTGACAGTAACAGTTCAGTTGAACAAAAAGACGTCGGATACAAAAGCCTAAGGCATACCACAGCAATCATCTGTTCTCCAGGTGCTAGTGTAAGACCATAGCATCGATCAGAGACTTCTGATAGCTGCATGCATATTGAGAACCCAATTATATGGGGAAAAAAAATTGGACATCAAGGATAACAAACATTTAAGTATCTACTAGTTTTACATCTGCTGACTCCCTTAGCTCTGGAAAATTTGAATGCACAAAAATTTCTTCAAGGTGGTTTTCATGAGAGATCCAACAACGTGCAGAATTGTCCTAAAAGAAGAAAAAATGAAAAGCATCAGGCTGAAAGGCGCAACTTTCAAAATCTGAGTGATACAACTCCTCAGGAGGAAGAACAGAGTGAATTGTTTAGTACAGTAAGTTGAGCTAGTAAATTAACCAACGATCAAGAAAGATTTCATCTTTTAAATTCATCAAAGGTTATGAAAAACAAGAACAATAAACTGCCACAGAGAATACATCAAGCAACCAGGACACGCGAGCACCTGGGTTAAAGATCGCATGGGCAACCTCTCAACTGGATGTTCTACCAACCATGCTGCACCTTGGTACTAAAGTTGTTACAGGTTATATTTATCAAAATGAAACCAGATCATCAGATAGTGCAATAGTAAAAGAGGCTCACAAAGTTTCAGTAGTTAAACAAAGAGTAAAATGCACCATCAGTCCCTGAACTTGGCTGAGGGGTCATATAGGCCCCCAAACTTTGAAAATGCACACCAAAATCTCTAAACTTACTAAGCATGTCATGTGAGGTCCAAGTCACCATATCTTGAGTTAATCTGCCTACGTGACACACTGACTGCACGATGACATGAAATGCATGTGGGCCCACATGTGAGTCACATCTCTTCCCTCCCGAGCATGTGAGCCCCACACAATGGTGCTATGTCATTGTGAAGTCAATGTGCTATGCAGGCGGAACACCTCAAGTTACGGTGATTTGGACCTAATGGGAAAAGAAAAGTAAGTTTAGGACCAGGATGACACCCAAACCAAGTTTGAGGACCCACGGTGCATTTAGCTCTTATAAAACAAATAAGCACGAGAAGTATTTAGCTTTTTCACAAGTGTGAGTAGGCGGTGGAGGTAATCGTGATCCTGGATGGGAGTGGGAGGTTGGTCACCTCAACGCCCTATGTTGGGAAAATGGGAAGGGTAGGGGTAGAAAATGGAGATAGAAGGAAGGTTCATGTATTGCTTAACCTTACACAGGTACATCTTATAAGCATACTATATGCCAGCTCTCCTAATCTTGTGCACTCGAGACTAAGAAATATAACTTATCCAAACAAACTTCCTAAGAAACTGAAGTCTGAAGCAAAGCCTAACAACCTGATAGATATACTCAAGGCACGCTCACCGCACGTTCCTGCTGCCTCAAGCTGCCATTGGCGCGTTTGCCCTCTTGGCGCACCTAGAGTACTGCTTGCCCCACATAGCATCATACCAAAATGGTACTAGTTAATTTTCAACACCACGATTTTAATCTTCTTTACTCACAATATACAGGGAATTGAAAGGTGTATTGGAAACAACGTTAATGTCAAGCCCTGTTTTCAAGACGTCCGATTAATCGCGACTAATCATCCTGGAAGGTTTTAGCAACTTGACCAGGGCCTCCGACCAGGCCAGACCGTCCAGGAACCTGGTCGTCCAATTAATCGTCATCCAGCCGCGATTAATCGTCCGTCCAGGCTGTTTGGTCGTCCAGCCTGAGAGTGGGTTGTATCTCAGAGTTGGGCCTAGTAGGATATGTTATGGACTTGATGTGCAACAGATGGAGATGGAGGAGGCTTCTGTCTAGATGCTGAACTACTTGAGTAGTTCTTTAGATCATTGGCTATTTTACCTATTTATGTAATGGACTTGATGTATGCACTATGGTAGTGGCAGTGTGGCACTGTGAACCACTATGCACTATGCACTATGCACTATGCAGTTCTGGACTGGTTTAAATTATGTGCTTTGCTGTGTTGGTTTGTTTTGTTGATCACTTGATTGCCTTCCATAGTTTCACCTGATTGAGTGATTGTCTTGTTAATGTGCTTTATTTTTCTATATTTTCAGTTTGGCAGCAGCAGCCAGCAAGACAAGAAAGGGCTCTACAGCAGCCAGGTAAGTGGCCAACTGACCTATCTAGAGCCTAGAACATGTAGTACATTAGTGTGTGTATAATGTATATTGTATATAACTATATTATATATATATGGTATATATCAGTATAATATAGGGGACGATCGGGACGACCAGGGGACTCGTCCAAGGTCGATTAATCGTCCTGGACGACGACTAATCGTCCTGGACGTCCTGGACGGTCCCCAGGCATCCAGACTCGTCTAGCCGTCTTGAAAACAGGGATGTCAAGAACAATTGTCTAAAAAAGGGCTTAATACACTCATTACCCTGGTGGCCTGGGAAATTTGGAAGCACGGGAATGAGTGTCTTTAATGGTGCAAGTCCAAGCATCACAATATTACTGCAGACAATCACAAATGAATGCGTCCTATGGCGCTCTGCTGGTGCAAAAGATCTCCAGGAGCTGCTGGCTGGATCGCTTGTTGTGGGTTGATTTTTCCTAAGTTTCTGTTGGTGCTCTTTGTCGCTTAGCCTGTACTAGACTAGTTTCTTTGGCCTTGTGTCTCACAATCACAGGTCATGTTAGCTGCGGAAGGCTATTTGCTCTGGTCTAGTGTTTCCCTTAGGGAGAGGGGGGGGTCTTCTCCATCCATTTTACTGTTCTTCTTTTTCTCTCTTAAAGAAATGATGCGCAATTCCCTTCCGTGTTCGAGAAAAAAAAAAGAATGATTGTCTAACAAGAAAAAGAGAATGGAAAGAATATGAAAGAAACAAAAGGAAGTGATCCATGGTTGAGCATAGCTGGCTAAAGTGGTCAACTCATACTTCATCTCAAAGTGGTTTTCACCACACATCCCACATCTCTATTCGATGTTTTACTTAGACTCTCAAACTCTCAACAATCCAATGGCTTCAATCAACCCAATATTCGGGATGCTAAAACGCAATATACAATCAAGGCACAGCAATCAAATAGGTGACATGAAAAAAAAGTCAACAAACCTGACTGCAAGTGAATAAACAATAGCCATCCATAGCCCATTGTAAACCTGTCACCTATGGTAATGTTAGACATCTTTTTTTATTTTTTCTGAAGATAAAATATCCTCAACTAATGTGAAGCATTACCACTTGATCATGTGCATGCCATGCACTGGAAATCTCAATTTTTTTGCTAGATGTATTCCATATCCATATTTCTAGTGACCCGGATACTCTTCCAATTGCCAAACTAACCTCATGTTGAGACCGGGCAGGTATGGCTAATGAGATTGACGACACTGGAGCTGATAAATCAGTGGCGACCTGACCAAATAAACATTTGGAATGAAAATTTTAGTTAGAAGAACATCAGAGTTCAGAAGGACGAACCTTGAAGGTACAGAAGCATGCTATATTGATTTGATGTTGTGCAATCTAAAAAAACACATGAATTGTACATGTCAAGTGTGAACTGTACTAGGTATATATTACATACCTCAGCAACTAACACAAATGGCACTTCTTCTCCACTTGCACATTGATTTAGCCCTTCAATATTCCCTAACCATATCTTAACACTGAAAAAACAAACCAAATCTTCAACATGAGATATGTAACATTTACAGAAAACTAATAATAACTATCCAAGGCAATAAATGACCATAGGAATAACCAAAGTATGTAAATTATGAGGCAAAGACCAATGAGAATCTTTAAGGCATATGGGTAAAGTATTTTCACCACCACCCAGATATCTCGTGCAGGAATGAGTTGCATGATTGTTTAACATCAAGCACAGCAATTAGAAAAATAAATGGGGGACAGGAGTGCTTTCTTATTTTTATTTATTAAGGCAGAGGCAGGACAAGCTCATTGCATGCCTATACAGGTCATTCTGCTGCTTATGGACAAATTTGGACCTTGTTCCAGAAAACAGAAGCAAAACTATGCTTGATTATCCCCATATATCACTTTTGCCATGTCATGAGTAAAGAAGAGCTCACAAAATTCATGTAAGCAAACAAGAAACGGTGAAAGCCCTAGTTTGGTTTTGGATAATTGATGAAATCTAGTACTAACCTTTAAGCTAAGTGTGTGGATTGCTCGTGTCATTGAGTTACCTCACTTGTGGGTAGGTTCTTGCGGTGTCCAACGTGTGGAGGAGGTTCGTGCAACACCTCTTAGCCGCCGAACCACCAAGTGTTGGTCGACACAACGGGGACTAGCGTGCCGGCAAGCACATAAATCTTGGGAGAAAAATTGATTGTCTCTTGCCATTTGGTATTCTCCTAGTGATTGATTGATATTCATATTGTGATTGGTTCATCCCTCGACGCGGCGGTATAATCACCTTACTCTCTCCATTACATTCCCACAAACTAGTTGTAATAAGCTCTTAGTGTAATTAGTTTTGAGAGCTTGTCTTACCTTTGCTAGTGTAGCTTCTCACCTAGTTGAGCTCTTTAGGGTAGCTAGCTTTTGAGAGCTCGTAGCGACTTAGCCATTAATTGACTTAGAGATTATAGCAACTAGAATTGTTGGGATAGGTGGCTTGCAACACTTGTTAGAGCTAGTGCAAAAAGCTTTATAGCTAATTAGTTGTCTAACAAGTTTGCCTAGTGTTCTGTAGATTTTAAATTAGGCTATTCACTCCCCCCCAAGCCAATTAGGACCTTTCAAACGGTACATAGTACGGCTGAAGAAAGCACGTCACCATTTACAGACAATACGGATAAATCACGATTACCTTCCATCTGAGCATCCAGTAGCTAAAAGCAATGAGGATTTTGAAGAGCCCGCAGAAAGAACTTGCCAAGTTATGACACTGACCCATGATTTGTGAGCTTGCAAAACCCCGATGAGCATTGGATCACTGGTAACCACACCAACATCTATTGTGTAATATTCTGGCTTACATAGCTTCCAAAAAGAAAGATTTCCATATTTTGAGCCAACAGAAAGAATGCACCAATGCCTCAATAAACAAGAAGTTTTATCACTTGATGATACAACTGGAGACCATGAAACTACAAGGGAAGACAAATGTGCAGCACGACAAGCATACTGTTTTGCCGTGATAAGAGGAGATTTGCTTTCTCCATTGGAGGACAATGATGCTTTAATATTTCCTGTGCTGTTTCGTTCATTTACAGCAACTACTTCATGCCTGGGTTTTACAGTCTGGAATCACAAACACAGTAATGTTAAATAGAAAACACAAAACTGTCATGTACTATGCTACAAAACACCTTTAGCATGATACTCCCTCCATTTTTAAACACATGATACCATTTAAATTTTTTTCTCAGACTTTGACCGGCAATATTTATTCAATTACTTAGTAGCTAAGGAAAGTGAAAAAAGTGTCACTAGGTCTGTCATCCAAATCACTTTAAGCATGCCTTGTATGTTTGTCTATTTGCACAAATATTTAAAGGAAAGACGAATACTCCAAAAGTCAAATGGATGTAAAAAGTCAACGGTGCCATTTAAAAACGGATGGAATAATTGGTTCTTCCTTTTGTTAAGAAACAACTAGGTTTTTCTTTTATTACAAAGTAAGAAGAATAAACCGAAACTTCAGCATAAATGTGTAAAATCTCCACCTTTTTCAACGATTTCTTCTTTGATTTAGAGCATGGTTCCATCGAGAAGTTTGCATCCTTTGAAGCATCTAAATCAACTTCATTGCCGTCATAAATAAAACCATCTACTCTATATTCAATAAAAATTCAGTGAAAACAGATTCAGGTACAGTATATGGATGTTAGAAAGATTGCTAAGAATGTTGTCTTCTTGCAACAAAATAAATTAAAAGGAAAGATTTGTGACAGATGATTCGTACAAAGTGCTTGCATATAAGCACTTGACATCCTACATGATGGCTAAATGGTGCTTCCTTTGATCATCTTATTATTTCAAATGTGGAAACTTTTCTCAATGACAAAGTTATGATGTAGAAATAGAAAATATCATTCACCTTGGTGGCTTTATTTTTCTCTGTCCAGGACACCTGAAATAAAGAGATTCTTGCAATTCACAAGTAGATCCTAAAACCTCTGTCTCCCTAGTATTTGTATTCTTCTGATTATAAAAATCATACTTTTAGCCACATATTCAGATAAAAGTATGATGACATGCTAGAGTAGAAGTTATCATACCGGAGGAGTCAAATGAGAACCATTATCCACTCCAAAGTATATAGTTTTATAGTAGTTAAACAGCAACTGTGATATATCTGCGACCTAGGCCAGGTGAAATGTTAATAAGCACCAAAATATCCGTGACCTAAGAACAGGTGATCACTGATCATTCCTAACAAACAAATGCAATGAAAGATAAAAGCATAGTCTAGAAATTAATAACAGACAACTAAGAGCAAACAAAAGCTAGTCCTAGAACCAAGGAGTCAAGAAAAAACTTAAATTGCAGGTTCTATTCTGATTAGAAGTTGGAACAGGAATAAGAAAGTGGTACAGAACGAAATTTTGGCTGAAAACTAGGTTATGTAGTTAATGTTCATCTGATTCTCCTAGTAATAAAAAAAAGTTATATTACTTATATGCATTATGCATGGATCATGGGAACAATGGCCCTAACCAAATCTGGCACAAGAATCACTGTAGCAGACATTTGGTTGGTATCCAGACTAACTTCTTAGTCAACCATTTCATCATAAATTGAATGTTGCTTAAATAGCACAGAAAATGCTCACTTCAACCCATTCATCACATAACTCCCAAATTGGTGACCGGTAAAGCTTCACATGACCATCCACAGTGCAAACAGCCAGCAAACACCTACATTAGCCATCCATATTATAAACATATGTAAGTAGAGTAGGATGAACAGATGAGCTTGTACATAAAACTTACACCTAGAGAAGATCATTTAGAATGTCAAAGGTATGTGTACCTGGAGTTAGGTGCAAATCCTTGTTGAGACCATGAAATCGATCGGGCACATGTTTCAGTTTCACGTGCTAAGGAAGTGGGCAATAAACATGGCTCCAAGAGATCTGCAAATATTGATAAATTGAGAATTTTAGATCAAACAGAATTAATACACCTACATGGTCTCACTGGGCTTCCTGTTTTTTTTCCACTCTTTGGTGAAATGGCAGTAATGGAAAATTTTATACTCCCTGCATCACAATATAAGGTGTGGTTCAACTTGGCACAGTCATCAAGATCGTACTTTGACAGCTAACTTCTCTCATAATATACCGTGTGCGGCAACAAAAAATTGATCATTAGAAAGTATTTCTAAATACAAATCCAATGAAACCACTTTTGTTGTTGAATCTTAAAATGCATCTTGCCTTGTACTTTGTAACAGATGGAGCACTAGGCTATAAATATAGAAATGCCATGACATTTGTTCAGGAGGTTGAACATGCACTAATCATAGTAGTTTGAATGAATTTCACAAGGTATAAGTATAATATGCCTAGTAAAACCTAAGATTCCAAAGGGAGGTGTTTATGTTGCAGTAACCCACTAGCGGCATATAAGGAGATGTAACTCTGCTCTGGCTGTGTGAATGAACCCATGGTGAAATCAAGCAGAGGGTGGGTGCAATCAAGCAACAGGATGCCATGACGTAAGCACGGATGGAATCACACCACAACAAACAATTTTGCAATCCTGACCTCGTCGCCAGGGTTCCACCTCCTGCTTAAGAGCGTCTAGGCGAGCGTTTAATGACGTTTGATTCAAACATTGGTAAAACTGAAAAGCCAAATAGCAAGAAAGTTTATTCATTATAGTTCCCAAAGTTCCATGTTATTTTTACAGCACCACACATTCACATTACAAAACCGATGTCAAGCCAACAAATTTCTGGATACAGTATATGTGAATTAAGTCTTCATTCATTGTACAAAATAATTAACACAAATGTCCAAGTTAAGCAAGTCCTCTGGGAGATGACTAATGCAAAGACCAGTTTTACCTTCTCTCTTAACCATTCCTATAGGAAAAGGGTCACTGCGACGAAGTCCAATCAATCCACGGGGTCCATCAAGCGCAGCTGGGTTCTTGAATATGAAAAAACGGGCATGGTTAGTGCAAGGTTAGGCTTATCCATATTCCATACATAAACTATCATGACCCTGAGAATATGACATATATGTGATCATCTTAGAGTGATTGGATTGCACTTACCAGAATAGTTACAATGTGACCAGATGCGACAGCCACAAGATTGTCACTTGACCAAGCAATGGCGTTTGGGTAAGATGGAGAGGCAATCAAGGTCGCAGCTTGGTAATGAGGAGCCATGGCACCAATGCCCAAGCATATATAGCAGTATAATTAATATAGAACTCTGCAAAAGCAAGGGCAACAGTGGACTTGTTTGGTGCTTCAAAATGTAAATAGGATCTAATTGTTGTGATAAAACATCAAACAACAATAAGAGCCAGAACATGGCACTGGGGACATCAAAGTATCAAACAATAAGTTGAGGTAAGAAAATATAAAAACAACAATTTCATTCAAAATCACACCTTAACAGGCATCAAATAGCCAAACAGCTTGAGGTTAGAGTTTGAAAATTTATTTTTAAAAAAAATAAAAATTGAGAACTCGGTTTCGCACAGCAGACAGGGAAGAGCATGTGGTTGCAGCCTTGCCCTAGCTAGAAAAGGTCTAGCATTTTATACCGAACAGAAAGCAAATAAAAGCAGATGGGCTTGAATAGCAAATAAAGAACGCGTATGCATGCATTTCACCATAGTAGAAATATAGCTCACTACTTACTAAACGAAAACGGAATTTATTCGAGGATCAAAAAACCTCCTGGCTAGTTAAGGTACTAGCTGACCCGAAAAGGGGTGGGAATACCTGGTGGGCGCTCATCGCCAGCGACGAGGTAGGCAAAGGCCTCACCACCTGGGGTAGGGCGGCGGCGGCGGCGGTAGCCCATCCAGTCGTCGCAGACAGAGAGGGAGGGAGGGAGAGAGAGAGAGAGAGAGAGCGAGCGCACGCGGTGTTGGCGGCGAACGGAAGAAGGAACGGGGGGAGGGAAGCGAGGGAGGTGGACGAAGGTTGTCAATTCTACTCTTTTTTTTTGCGACTTTCTACTTTTCGAGACAAACTAGAAAACAAGTGGCAATGTTAGGAGATGAAAGTCAAATTGACGAGGCAGTGACGTAGAATAAGGCTCTTCGGTGAATGGAATTTTATCTATTGTAGAAATTAAATTAGTGATATATTTTCTTTTTGTTTCTTAGGAATGGTACAATACAATCCCCTTGTTGGGGATTTGATTTCACCAGAAAACTCAGTCCCTAAAACTATGGAGTTGAAAATGTGATTTCCATAACAAAGTTTGCCTGGAGGGAAGGAAGCGAAGCGAAGGTGAAATTTAGATTCGCTGGGAAGAATTCGTCTTCGCTAGGAAGAGAGAAGATTGAGACAAGGAATAAGCGATGGCAAGAGTTTGGTTTCGCTCAGCGATCAAAGACAAGACTTTGAGAAGAATTGATGATAAAGTTGAAGAATGAAGACTAAAGTAGTAAAAAGGACCACTTCGCCCTTATAGTTTGAAAGGGTTGTAATGATTTAGATGGGGGTATGATGGTCATTTGTATATAAAGTACGAAGGCTAGGACCTCTATAAATACTCCCTCTGACATGTATAGTACGACTATAAAATGAATACAACTTTGACTTGTGTTTAAACTTTGATGTTTGTGTAATTGACTTACCCAACACCCCTTCTTAATATACTAGTTGAGTGTCCGTGCGTTGCGACGGGTAAAACATATATAAAATCCCATAACATGCGGTAAATGTTGAATTCCTTCTTTTTGTGAACTAAAGTACCGTAGAATCCCATATACAACTAATTTACCGAAACCAAAAGTTTACTATTCATCAGCTAAATTTTTGTACCATAACCTAAATGACAATTATAGCCTTGACAAAAAGAAAACTCAGTTGTATAGAAGTGTAAAAATCAGAAATCCTCCAGTAACAAACCATATTGGCATTGGCAGATTGAAGTAGATTGAATGAACAAAGATAACATTATTATTGTCTGAACTGTATGCCACACGACTGCTTCACCTTGAGCTCGTGGCATGTATCCTCGAATCCCCTTGCCTGGATGACCATGTGTCCAGAGCACTCACAAGATCACTGGCTCCCATAAGTACCAACACAAGCTTAATTTCCTGGATCGTGATAGAGAAAAAATTTCCTAGATGACAACAAAGTAGATGACATTATCAAAGTTGGGTGGGTTGAAAGAGCCTATGTATAGTTGAGGCTAATGACCAGCATCGAGTCCTTTCGGCAGCACTTCCCTAGCTCGGAGTCTACCTCGCATTACGCCAATCCTCAACCTGAGATTCAGAGAATGTCAAGATGTATTTCAATCCCACAAAAACCTAAATGTTTATGGAACAGTAATAGTGTTGCATAATGAAAAATGGAAGGCTTACATACAAACCTATCGCAAGCATCCAGAATTAAACATCTCAATGCAACTGGGCAGTCGGCGGGTTGTTCGTCAATTGTAGCATGCTACTGCTGCCAAGGTTCTATAGTTTCCCACAAACCTGTCAGTGTGAGATACATGAAAAAATAGCCACCATCAGTTAGGAAGGTAGATGTCCTTAATTGTAAAACCATTCAAAAGGAAAAATTATTTTTTTGGATGAAAGGTTTTCAACCAGCTAGTTGTCAATATCAATTATCAAGCATGTCAAAAACATTACAGACGGTTTGGGCATCATAAAGTGAAGCATAAAGAGATATGTGAATATTGCCCTATGCTAGTTGTCAATAAATTATGATGGAATGACTTGATCTCCACTAAAAAAACATTTTCCCATTTGAGGCAGTGCAGCTAGCAAATATTACAACATCTACAAATAATATATGCTACCATTCAGCAAGCCAAGAAGAATACAAGATAGTTGGTTTAGTACTGTTCTCTTTTTACTTGATGACATGATTCCCACGAACTCGTGATCATCCATTTGTGATATTCACTCAGCATGTCATCCACTCCGAATACCCAGGATCTGCCAGCACTATGCCACACTAATTCCAGAGCCTAGAAAAATTAAGAGAAGCAATATAGGAATAAGAAAAGGCATTAAAATCCTGAAATTAAGAGCCCAATAGATGAATAAATAAACCGAAAAAGTTCTCTTTAACATATAAAGAACTGACTGAGCATCTGTTTGTTTACCTCCAAAGATCTTGTATAAACTACAGTAAATGATTATTTAAAGATAATAAAGAAGGGAACCTCGCTTCAGGAAAAGACCAACGAAAGCAAACATGCGTCATGCAGAGAGCAGCTTCTCTTATGGTCTTACCATGTGAAACAGTAAAGTGCTCTACCACTCTAGATGACCCAGAGTAGATAAATTGAACTCTATAAGTATAATTTGAAGCCATGAGAGGGTGTTTAGAATTTTTAGATTGGTATTCCTTCAAACAGGAGGTTGTTTTGTTGTGGTAGAAAGATGCGACTGAAACCAAATAGATTGTCTTGGTAGTCTTGTTGTGTGACACTATGCATTTACATAGCTCTTCCATGATGGCATGAACTTTCATGATGCTAAATGTTAACTGATCTGTTACCTAAAAGGTTGCCCTTGCAGATTTAACTTGTGAAAGCACCTCAACTACTACCAAAATTATCTTAGTGGTGACCAAACCAATTTAAAAAATTCTTTCAATTGTTTTACAGAACCAGAAACATTGATATTCTGTTTCAGAAAAAAAAAACAGCTGCGCTGTTCTACTGGGAACACTATTCTTGTTTTTCACAATAAGAAGAAACTCTGTTGTTCTCTATTTTGATAGTGGATAGTGCTTTCACTTATATTAGATGTGCCTGACAAAGCTCCACATTGATCTTAGTGTTGTCATGCATGAACAACTGAATGAACCCTGAAAAGCACAAACACTTCATCTAAAAAAAGGCACAGGCACTTACCAAAGAGTAGCTAGGTCTGTTGAGGCATAGTTGAAGCTGCTATCAATCTTAACCACTATCAAAGGGATTTGATGACCTTGAATAAATATAACTCAGGAACCCTCATTCTACTTGATCAAGCCTTTGTTATTCAATTCCTCCAGCGCTTCACTTGAGGAATATAAGGATTATAGAAACTCTCACCCTAAAAGGTGCTACATTAATTAGCTTAAATAAATGGCCTCCAGAACTTCACAATATTTAATTAGCTAAAATATTGTCAAGAATTCACAGTTTATCGTGCAAAATTTATAGCCTAATAACTCATTGGCGGCAATAGCAGCCACAAGAACCTCTGATGTGTTGCTTAATCTGGTGGTGAGAGGTAGAAGTACACATATTGGTACATACTACTGGGATGGCATACTTGAATGCATCCAAAATTCACCAGTTTTAGATGATTATCTAAAACTCAGCATATATCATCCTTTTCATCATGAAAAGAAATTGATGTGGCCCTTGGTTGGTTGAGCTGACTAATATCTGCAAAGGTTTATAAAGAAATAACAGTATAAATAATTCATCACTCGTATTGGGAATTGGAATGGCGGAGTGAGACCATAAAAAACTGCTGAAATTAATCACCTACATCAAAAAATTGGTAATTGTTGCCTTGCTTAAGGATTCATGAATCATATGCATGCCATTATGCCTACATACCCTAATTTCATATCAGAGCTCATTAAATAGAATTTAGAAATACTATTTAGACTAAGATTGTTTGATGCACACAGACAATTATATAATTAGACCTGCAGGTCCTGTAGAATTTAGAAAGGTGGATCTTTTGTAACAATCAGATAATACTTTGAGTGCCAATTATTATAGCCTTACACTTGACCTACAGAACTATTTTGATGAACTAAACCTGCATCAGTCCAATGCTTCTGAAACATTTTTTGGGTCCTTCTCGCTCGTGTGTCAACTCTAAGCCCTGATTTGTGGTTCTCTTTGTATCAGTTTCTTTCAACATTGAAGCAATCCGAACAAACAGTAATACTGATTTCTTCCCTAGTAGAAAATCTAAAGCTAACACTGCAGACGTGACGAGCATCCTAATTTATTGTTTTGACAGGATCGCAAATTACCTCACCTTGACGAGGGCAGTCCACAACCACAGCCACACCTGGTCGCAGTTGGTTAAGGGGCTTCTCAGCGAGGAAGGTATCCAGGCGATGCTGCTTGAAGGAGAGGTGGAGCATGTCCAAGCGGCGAGGGAGATCGGGGCGACGGTCCTCAGCAGATTAGGGGAGCTCGACGTCGGGCAGGTCGCGGCCACCGGCAGGCGGCGCTCGTCGATGTGTGCTGGTTCCGCGGGTACGGTGTGGCCGCGCGGCAAGGCAGAAACTGTGGGGCCGAGCGGCGCTGCCGTGGCGAGGAGCCGCACCGGTGCCGCCGTGCCACCGCGGCGCGATGGGGCAGAGTAGCGGAGGCGGCGTGGGAGGGGCGGGGAGGCGGACAGGGCGTGTGGTGCAGCTGTGCGAGCAACACGTGGAGAAGATGGGGAAGGATCGTGGGCGTGCGACGGTTCCGTGGGTGCCGCGCGTGAAGTAAGGAAGGGGGGCGATTAGGAGAGGGGCGGGATTAGTTTAGGAGCGGGACGATTAGGCTAATCTGACGATAACATTCGGTTCTTTTTAGTTATAGTGATAGAGATAAATAGAAATTATTCGATTATACTGGCTAAAAAATATCCGTTCATATAAAAAAAGCTACGGGATAAACACCTCCGAGCTATTTTAACTTAAGCCAGAGGATTTCTTATCTAGTCCGAGAAAACCACCAAACTCCATACCTTGCAAGCTCGTTACCCGGTGAGAGAGCCAGTCCATTTACCTGTGTTTTATGAACGTGGACAGAGAGGGATTTTTTTCACACCGTCGATGAGAAATTCACCTGGTCACGGGGGACGCGGCTATCCGGACAAACGATTTTATGTGATTTTTTCCGCACGGAAATAATCTTGTCTTGCCCCGGAAAATGATTGGTACTGTGCTCCAAAATTGAAATAAAAACAGCTTGAAAAATATCTAAAGCCAGCTGAAAAGTGGAAAAGGACACCGTTAATCCAGCACGGAATATTTCCCAGACCTTGTAGATAAGGCTACACTCACTGATCACACGTTCCTGCAGGAACTGGCAGTCATGGCGGGCTTCTGCACTCCTGCTGCCACTGCAGCTGCCCATGCCACTCCAACGCCTCTGGCGAGCTCAAGGAAGCACATCGTCATGTGCCTCTCCCCCAAACCAAGCAGCGGTGGCGGCGGCGGCGGCGGAAGCAAGAGGGTGCGGCTTGCGAGTACAGGCGCAGCTCCTCAGGTGCGCGCGGTGGCGCCGGCGACCGCGGCGGAAGAAGCGGCGGGGCCCTCCCCCGCCCCTCTCAACGTGGAGTACCTGGCCGCCGAGTTCGCCGGCCACGGCGTCAGCTTCGAGCCCGTGGGCAGCAGCTGCGCCGTCAAGATGGCGCTGCGCAACGGCAGCGTGGCGCACGTGCTGCTCCCCAGCGGGCTCGTCACGTCCTACAAGCCCGCCATGTGGCACGGCACGGTCACGGAGGTGCTCCACACGAACGTCGCCGAGGGCCCCGGCGGGCGGGCCGTCATCCGCGGCGGCGTGTCCGTGGACCTCCGTTGCGCTGGCGCCGACGGCGTATGGTCGCCGAGCGCAAGCGGGGCGTGGTCGCTCCGCGACGTCCGGGGAAACCCAACCACCTCCATCGAGGTACGCCAGAACACTGATAAGGTTCCCGAGCTTCGGAAAGGTCATTCGTCATGGCACGTCGCGTTTCCTTGCAGATCGAGCTCGCGTCGGCGGCGCCGGGGAACGCGGCCGCGGCGAGGTGCGTGGTGACGCTGCACCCTGAGGCGCTGGCCACGGAGCTCGCGGTGATGAACGGCGCGTCGTCGCCGATGGCACTGACGTGCGCCGTGCCTAGCCACCTGCGCGTGAGCACCCCGGACGCCACCTACGCCCTGGGGCTCCTGGGCTCCGACTACCGCAGCGTGGAGCCCGCGCTGTCGGAGTTCAGCATCATCCCTCCGGACTACGGGGCCGCGCAGCAGTCCGCAGCAGGGACGACAGCCCGGCACCGGTGGGCAAACAGAGGCTTGGACATGATCCTCTCGGGCGGGCAGTTCCGTGGCGCGGCGGACGAGCCCGACGGCGAGGAGGACGACGACTACAAGCACATGACGGACGCGATGTGCCGTGTATACAGCAACGCGCCCAAGGAATTCACCATCATCGACAGGGTAAAAACCAAAACCTTCGGAGATTGGTTTATTCAGTTGACTAGAAATTCAGGACCGGGTGACTGGTGCGAGCTTTTTTGCGCGGGAACCGCTTGCAGGGCAGGAGGAACTCCGTTTGCTTGCACAGGAAGGGGTTCGAGGAGTTGTACGTCTTCAGCCCGGGATCCCAGTACCAGTGGTACGGCAAGTACGCCTACGTGGTCGTAGGGCCTGCCATGCTGGAGCCTGCGATGCTAGGGCCCGGCGACACGTGGCAGGGGGCTCAGTACCTGCGCAACCCCAATCTCTAGTCATGCTAGCTGGGAGAACTGATGACGCTGGACACGTCACATGTTCGTGTAGTGTATCCAGATCAGCAGATGAGGCCAGGCGAGACGCAGAATAATTGGAAATCCAAATACTGTGATTGGCAACCACAATGGTCTACAGATATTGGAAATGCTGTCCATAGTGAATTGCTGATGACAGTGTTCAATATTAGAGACATGTCTATCACCTCTGCAGTTTCACAATGAACAATTTTCGTAGTGCGCTCAGAGATTATCACTTTCTCTAAATATTAGATACGAGAAAAGAAACACTACTTCAGATTTCTATTTTTCAACCCTCAGCAACCTCCGTCCATCCAAGAATGCCAACTCCTCTTTGTATACCAATACTCTACATAAACTGCTCTACCCAAGCCATTCAAGCCTTTGAATCTTACAATCAATCATCGTCACCTCCATCGTCAGCATCCATAGCAGCATCATCGTCATCCCCTGCATCTGCATGGTCGGCAGCATCATCGACATTCATGAGCTCCTGCCTTACAACTTCTTGATTGATTTCTTCCAGTACTCGAGCATTCGGTTCTGGCAGAGGATACTTTTCCACCTTCATAGCCTTCAGGTTATCCTCTCCAAAGAATGTGGTGAATGGCTTCGGGACCTGCAAAATGTGCATAGTTTGGACCCATCCAGATGCTATACTCTTTCATGCTAAGGAAACAAGATAGCAGCAGTCACAAACACACCTTGAAGAAGTGGTTTCGCTCCTTGGCACTCTCGACAAGGTTGTTCCAGTGTTTATCTTGCTTCAATGTTGAAGCAGAACCTACAACCTGTGCCATGCAGATTATTATTTAGATTTACAACTAAGTACTTCCTCCAATCACAAATATAAGCACATTGAGATTGTTCCTAAGTATTTTCTTTTTACTTTGACCATCAACGAACATTTTATATGGACTGACAACCCAAGATTGGCATTACTCAATCACACACACACAGCTCCTTCCAAAAGAAAACAGATTTTGCCAGTCAAAGTGTCATATTGGAGATTATGTCAGTGTTCCAAATTTATAATGGACTTACAATAGTGGTTGGGGGGAGGTATATAATAACATGAACATAGAGGCACAACTGGTGGTGGGTGGTTTGGGGGGGGGGGGGGGGGGGGGGGGGGGGGGTAGGTATGGGTGTCTAATTGTCAGTTAAATCTTGAAAGTGGATGGAGCCATGAAGTTACATATTGCACAGGACATTCATCTCGCAAAAGCATTCTACCATTCATCTTAGATACCATAACTATAAGCAGCATCCTTGAACAGTCATATCTACTTGCATGTATGGATGCATGAGAGAATCTCAAACTTTGTGTACATGTTGCTAGGCAACAGAGTTCCTTATTAAATTTATAGCCTGCACCTGCCTCTACCTCTCAGTTCAGACTAGGGTGTATATTTGAATTATGCGTCATGCAAACAGTGGAAACTTTGAAGCTACCATAATGCCAAAACAAAATAGTCATGATGAACTTTGAAACATGGAGAAAGGGGCTTACCAGTACAGCAGATTTTGCTCTTGTGATGGCAACATTCATTCGTCGAAAATCAGAAACAAAGCCAATCTTTTGCTCCTCATTGCATCTTACACATGAAAAAATAACTATTTCTTTTTCACGTCCCTACATACAAGCAGTAGGACATAACATCACATCATAGTGGTCACAAAAAGAGCGAGAAAGAGATAACATCATAATCACTGGCACTTGCAAGAGTATTGAGGCATAGAGGTGCTTTGTACAGAAATCCCAAAATGCATTTGAACTAGTACCTGGAATCCATCAACGGTGCTCACATCTATCAATTCCTTTGATTGATCCCCAAAGGTTGATCGGAAACTGTCCTTCAATAGTTTTACTTGATGCCTGTATGGTGATATAACACCGACTTCAGGACTAGATTTGAGTTCTGGATAGCGCATTGCCAATTGGTGATACAGGAGAGTTATGAATTCCACTTCATCCTGGTTTACCCAAGAACCACTTCCAGATGGCTGGGATTCAATACCATCAACATCAAAGAAACAAAATGGTCCAAAGCAGCTGTAGGAATGCCATGGACGTTTCCTGCTGAGGCCCTCCTCATCTTGTAGTACCCCTTCATAAAATTCTTTTGAAGGGAACATACTAATCTGCATGGGAATGGATAATGAATTACAACAATCATTCCAGTTTCTAGCTTCAGATATGCTGAAGATAAGAGATTCACCTCTGGATGCATGCGATATTGGATTTTAAGCATTTGCACTGGAAAACCAGCAGCCTGAAATCTTTTGAACAAGCTTGTTCCATATCTAAGAGATAAATGAACGTTGTCTTAGCATATTACAGCACCTGAAAAATGTGTGCCTGTATAAAAAGATCATCTTACCCCAACTTCTGAGCAGTCTGTGAAATGACAGTTGCAGGCAACTGAACTGGGTCACCAACCTGATAAGAAAATTATGAGATAGTTATCATTACCAAAAGCTAAAGTGATTGTATTCATGTGCACAGATTAACCTGATAGAGATATTATGAGATGTCAAGAGAAATGGTGAGACTGCGCAAACACGCACACCAAGAAATGAAAGTATACTTTTAACGTAAGCCCAGATAGACAAGTGCTACTATAAGGTACTATAGGTAAAAACTAAAGAGAAGAGAAAATATTCAAAATGTCACCTGGGCCTGACCTCTGTCACATAACAAGGTACTACATCAATAAATAATATACATCTTGCACAAGGGAAAGCAAAATGCTTAAAGAAAAGGAAAAACAAAACAGTATACAAAAAAATGAGAAAATTAGACAACATACAAGAAAAATTTGTCTGCAGCCATGGATCAAAGGAATAAGAGTTGCAGGTTCCACCTGAAAAGGGGATAAGTCTAAGCTTAGGAACTTAATTAAACAGAGGCACCGAAAATTCCATTATCCAAATTGATAACGTCAATGCTCCATGATGAAAGCAATGTTTAAAAGTTTCCTCACCGCTTGTGCAGCTTCATCAATTATAACAACATCAAAAGCACGGGTCATCCTGCTGAAAATTGAGGATCCACTGAAACTCAGAGTAGAAAATACCTACAAATTTTGTTTGAAAGTGAGAATACTATAATAGATATAATCAGCTAACATTTATAATTAATCAGAAGAGTACAATGGCTGCTTCGTCCAGTATTGAAGCTCTAATCCGATCGTATTCACCAGTGCCTCGTCTCCCACCATCTAATGTGTGATCTACACCAGAAAGTTTTTGTTGAATCTGCAAGGTTGAAACCATTGTAGTTGACAGAAGTTATACAGAAAATGTATCGCAACTTTATGTAACTTACAAGGTAATCCATGGAAACTGCTTTAACAGAATGAAGGGCCTTCACTCCAATGCGCACAATTTTAGGGTTGTAAGTGTTGTTATTTTCATCTCGGATTCCTGAAACAAACAAAAAAACATCACTTCATTACTTAATTTGTGCATGATGCTTCCTAATGATAGCATGAGTGCTGAGTCTAAAAATGTATGAGCACACCAGATGCACAAAAGGGAAAACAAAGAGACAAGGGTTATGGGAGCATTGTGTCTGTACTGGATATTTAGAAACGAAAACCTTTACCTGTCTTAAGAACACGCAAAACGATCTCATCAAGTGCTGAGTTGGATGGAGCACAGACCAACACATGGGCCCGATACTTGCGATTGGAACTTACGACTTCAGGTTTCTATAAAGATTTTTTTTGCCATGTAAGGGGTAAAATAGTCCAGGAACTTGAGTAAAATTTAGCAAGTATACCATATAGAAGAGTACCAGTTCATTTCCTGTTGGGTAAAATCCATCATCACCATCAACAGGCATAATCAAATCTCGAGGATTTGCACCAAGTAACCAAGGAGATGCCTTTATCCAGTGTGCACGCCTGTCATGTGAACTCCCCAGTTATTGGTGCCAACAGAAATTTGCAGTCGCATGGTGTTTGTAAAACTAGAATCAGTAATCCATCGAAATAACATAAAGTTCTTAGCTGTTCCACTTCTCACACAGAAAAGGTAGAAAATAAAAGGCTACAAAACATGGTACCATAAACAAAACAACCTTTTCCTCCCAGCACTCCCTGGTTCGTTTGGATGATTTGAGATATCAAAGGAACAAAAGCAATGTCAAAACTAAGATAATTTATTTTTCTAGTAACCAACACATAACCATGCAGATCTATAAGAGAAACCAGTTAAGGATGGAGCATTTCAAAGGGAAACTCATAATTTGAAGCAGCTACATTGTTATTTGTAGAACATTGAGATTCTCTATTATTTTCGGCTAACCCTAGAAGGGTAGCTATATAGGTACCATACAAGGGCCACATGGGCCTAGCCTCATGGGCCTAATACAACCACACTCCAACCCCCCCTCCCCCCCCCCCCCCCCCCCGCAGTCTGAACTACCGGCGCAACGGAGTTCAAGGCTGAACAAGAAAGAAAGAGCAGAACACACAGGACCCCCCCCCCCCGCAGCCACAACTAGCCACCGGAGACGTTGAGGCTGGAGCGAAACTCGGAGAAGGCCGAGGAAGGGAGGCCTTTGGTGAAGATGTCCGCAAACTGGGAGGTGGTCGGGACGTGAAGAACCCGGACGTCGCCGATGGCCACCCAGTCGCGGACGAAGTGTAGATCGATCTCCACATGCTTGGTCCTCTGGTGCTGCACGGGGTTGGTGGAGAGGTAGACCGCGCTGACGTTGTCGCAGTAGACGAGCGTGCTCCTGGCGAGTGGGCAGTGAAGCTCAGCCAGGAGCTGGCGGAGCCAGGCGGCCTCGGCCACGCCGTTGGCCACGGCACGGTACTCCGCCTCGGCACTGGAGCGGGAAACCACCGGCTGGCGCTTGGATGACCAAGAGACCAGGTTGCTGCCGAGGAAGACCGCATAGCCGGAGGTGGACCTGCGGGTGTCCGGGCATCCCACCCAGTCAACGTCGGTGTAGACAACCAGCTCGGCAGTGGAAGACCGGCCGAGGAGCAGCCCGTAGCCAAGTGTGCCACGGAGGTACCGGAGAAGCCGCTTCATAGCAGCCAGGTGAGGCTCCCGCGGAGCATGCATGTAGAGGCAGAGCTGCTGGACGGCATAAGTGATGTCCGGCCGTGTGAAAGTGAGGTACTGAAGCGCGCCAGCAAGACTCCGGTAGGCGGTGGAGTCCGCTGGCCTAAGCATCGGACCCCCAGCCTCTGACAGCTTGCCCTGGGTGTCCACCGGTGTAGAGCAGGACTGACAGGCGGTCATCCTTGCACGCTCCAGAATGTCACAAGTGAACTGCCGCTGGTGGAGGAACAAGCCTGAGGTCGGGGCTCAACAGTGACGCCGAGGAAGTGGTGGAGTACCCCAAGATCCTTCATAGCAAATTCCTTCTGGAGTGAGGCAATGATGCGGTGGAGCAGAGACTCGCCGGAGGCGGTGAGAACAATGTCATCCACATAGAGGAGCAGGTAAGCAGTCTCACCCCCATAGTGGTATATGAACAGGGAGGTGTCAGACTTGGCCTCCGTGAACCCAAGAGTCTGCAGGAAGGTAGCGAAACGAGAGTACCAAGCCCGGGGTGCCTGCTTGAGCCCGTAGAGAGATTTGTTGAGCCGGCAGACGAAGTCAGGACGAGAAGAATCCACAAAACCTGTCGGCTGACTGCAGTAGACCGTCTCAGTCAGAGTGCCATGGAGGAAGGCATTTTTGACATCCAGCTGATGCACAGGCCAGGGAGAGGACGGTGCGGACTGTAGCTGGCTTCACCACGGGACTGAAGGTCTCAACATAGTCAATGCCGGGCCGCTGAGTGAAGCCGCGGAGGACCCAGCGAGCCTTGTAGCGCTCCAAGGAACCATCAGCCCGCCTCTTGTGCGTCCAGATCCACTTGCCGGTGACAATGTTGGAGCCCGGCGGACGAGGCACAAGGTCCCACGTCTGGTTGGCGAGGAGGGCCGCGTACTCCTCGTCCATCGCGCGGCGCCAGTGAGGATCCGCCAAGGCCGCGCGGACGGAAGAGGGTACCGGAGAGATCTCCGACTCGCAGGCGGCGGCGGTGAGGGCCTGCGGGCAAGACGCCTGCCTCGTCACCATCGGGTGAGTGTGACGAGGGTCCCGATGAAGAAGAGGCGGGTGGTACACTGGCGGGTCGGCGCGAGAGCGTGGCGATGCCGGCGGAGCATGCACTGGCAACGACGGCGCTGGTGACGAGAGCGGCGGAGCCGGCTCACGCCGGCGCTCGTAGACGATGCCGAAGCGTCCGGGAGGGGGTGCGGGCGGACGCGGCTCCCGCCGGCGCTGGTAGACGAGTCCGAAGTGCCCGGGAGGAGGTTGGGCCGGTGTGCTCGGTCCTAAGATCGGAACGGCAGCGTCTGGCACAACGGGAGGCAGCGAAGCCACAGGAAGCGAGGGTGGAAGCTCCGGGGCTGCCTCGACCGTGTCAGGCACCGGAAGGTCCTGGTGCGAGTCCGACAGGGGCGAGGCGGGACCACCAGGAGAGTGCGCCAGAGCAGTACCTGCAGGGTAGAGGGAGAAGGGTGGCGGAATCGCCGGGTCAGTGGGAAAGAAGGAAGCCTCCGCAGGGTCAGCGGGAGGTGTGGGTGGAGAGGTGGTGGAGTAAGGGAACGCCGACTCATCAAACACGACATGGCGAGAGATGAGTACACGGCGAGAGGTAAGGTCAAAGCATCGGTAACCCTTGTGATCCGGAGAGTATCCGAGAAAGACACAGAGGGTCGACCGGGGAGCCAGATTATGAGGAGCGGTGGCGACGGTGTTAGGGTAACACGCACACCCAAAGACTCGAAGGTGGTCGTACCGAGGGGTACCGAAAAGAGCGTGGTGAGGCGTGGGAGCAGGGCAAGCAGTAGAAGGTACGCGATTAAGGAGATAGGTGGAGGTGTGCAGACACTCAGCCCAGAAGCGAGCGGGTAGAGATGCCTGGAGCAGAAGAGTGCGCATGATGTCATTGGTGGTGCGGATCATGCGCTCTGTCTTGCCGTTTTGAGAGGAGGTATACGGACAAGACATGCGCAGGTGGACACCGGCAGAAAGGAAGAAGGCACGGGAGGTTGAGTTATCGAACTCACGACCATTGTCGCACTGGACAGCCTTGATGGTGAGGCCGAATTGAGTGGATACCCAAGCGAAGAAGTGGCTGAGAGTGAGAAACGCCTCGGACTTGGCACGCAGGGGAAAAGTCCAAGAGTAATGGGAGAAATCATCGACCACCACCAAGTAGTACTTATAGCCAGACATGCTGAGAACAGGAGAAGTCCACAAGTCGCAGTGAATAAGATCAAATACACGAGTGGCATGTGAGGAAGAGGACTGAAAGGGAAGGCGAACGTGACGGCCCAGTTGGCACGCATGGCACAGGGGATCATCGTGAGCCCGAGAGAACCTAATGTCGGAACTACGACTGAGCTGCATCAGGGCCGCCCGGCCAGGATGGCCGAGGCGACGGTGCCAAGTGGTGGACGAAGGAGTGGCTGCGAAAGCGGCTGAGGAAGGCGAAGAAGGTGAAACAGATGCCGAGGAAGGCGAAGAAGGTGAAACAGATGCCGGAAACCGAAGGGTGTAGAGAGGCCCAGTGCTGTTACATCGGAGCAGAGGAACCCGGGAGGCCAAATCCCGCACGGTGAGGCCAGATGGGTCAAACTCAACCGAACAAGAGTTGTCAGTGGTGAAACGGCGAATAGAGAGAAGGTTGTGAACCATACCGGGAGCCACAAGAACATCAGGGATATGAAAGGAGCCGTGGGAACTGGCAGTGCCCACGGAGGAGACAGGGATGCAGGTGCCATTGGCGACCATGATGGAAGAGGGACAGGAAGGGTGGGGAGGATGGAGAGAAGTAAGAAGACTCGCATCGGGCGTGGTGTGGAAAGTGGCGTCCGAGTCGGCGATCCAATCAGGACTGGCTGATCGTAGCCCTGCGGTAGGAGGAACTGCGGGCCTGGCAGTGTTGCTGAAGGAGTAGGCCGCGACGGTGGCGGCCCGTGGGAGACCGGCGCCGGGAAGATGGATGGCGTCGGCGGGCTGCTCGGTAGCGGCAAGGGCGGAGGCAGCAGGGGCAACAGATGCCAGGGCCGCAGGGGCAGCTGCAGGACCGAGGGATCCTGGCCGGAAGCGAAGGCCACCGAGGCGAGGTTGTCCAGCGGGGCGTACTTGGAGCCCGCGTCCCCGGTCCACACCCGGTCGTCCGTGTCGTTGCCCTGCCCCATGGCGCAGTAGGCCAGCAGGATGTCGTCCCAGGGGCAGTGCCGGCTGGAGGTCGTCAGTAGGAGCCCCACCCGCGCCCCCGGCAGCAGCGGCGGCGGCAGCAGCCCCCGCATCGTTAGCAGGAGCCCCACCCGCGCCCCAGGCAGCGGCGGCGGCGGCAGACTCCGCACCGGCTGCTGTCAGGACGGCAGCAGGGGTGGTGGGAAGGGCAGGTGGCGCGCGAGGTTGCGCGCGCAGGCCAGGAAGAGGTCGCCCAGCAGCGGTTGCAGTGGGGGCGACGCTGCTGGAAGGGAGGGGCAGGGGCGGCGCTTGCAGTCCAGAAGAAGGGGCGCTGACGCCGTGGGAAGGGAGGGGGAAAGGCGGCGCTTGTAGCCCAGGCGGAGGGGGGAAGGCTGGTGGCGCGCGCAGGGCAGGAGGCCGCCCAGCCGCGGGTGCAGTGGGGGTGGCACTGCTGGAAGGTAGGGGCAGGGGCGGCGCTGGGGCGCTGACGCGGAAGGCCAGGTCGCCGAGGGTGCAGGCGGCGGCGTGGGCGGGAAGGAAGGTGCGGCCCGAGGCGGCAAGCGGACCGTCGGTGGCGGACGTGGCCAGGCGGAGCGCCTCCTCGGCCCCCGAGTTCGGATCCGCCACCACCGGCCACCACGGCGCCCCCGAGTTCAGATCCGCCACTACGGAGGCCAGCGGCGGGAGCACGCACAGCGGTGGCTGCAGCTGGCGGCGGAAGAAAAGGAACAGAGTGGGGGACAGCGTCCGTCCGGGCGGTGCTGTACCATGGGGAGGAAGGATGGGGGAAAGGAGTGGAGGAGGGAGGAGGAGGGGAGGGAGAAAGGCCAGCCATGGCCGGCGGCGGCTGCTCCAGAAGGAGCGCCGGCAGCTGGGCGGCGGCTCAGGAAGGCAGAGAAGGCCCCTGGCTCGATACCATGTAGAACATTGAGATTCTCTATTATTTTCGGCTAACCCTAGAAGGGTAGCTATATAGGTACCATACAAGGGCCACATGGGCCTAGCCTCATGGGCCTAATACAACCACATTCCAACATTATTAATCAGCTTTATATCCTTCCCATTTTCCATACCCCAGCCCAAAGTCAAATAAATATACTAGAAACTAACTAGGAGGTCTGCATTCTTAACATACTTGCCATCAATGTCCAGTTCTGGCCCATGCTTTCGAACATCAAATCCTCCTCTGCAATAAGCATCACGAAGCATATGAGATACATGCGTGAAATTTAAGATTTCAAGAACTGCAGTATAATTACTCTCTCTCATATACGATAAACATGGAGCTTTTCTATACTCATAAATGGAAATATGGAATTACTATTCCATACACCAAAATATAAAGAATAACCAAGTGAGTTTGTTACTTGATCTGCATTCTTGCAGGAGCAGAATGGAGAACAGCACTAAGGAGTCCAAGAATAGTTTGTGTCTTTCCTGTTCCTGGAGGGCCCTGCAAATAAGCAGATAGAACTTAGAAGAAGTAACATAAATCAGCAAATTGCACATTACTCTTAAATAGTGTTATGTGTTCGATATGCACATCATTCAAAAGAAAAACATATAGCTAAAACAGCTCAGGTATTTGCAATACTTTCACATAACTAATCAAGACAGGTAAACAATAACAATGCAAATTAATAGTGGTAAAAAAATAACAGACCTGAATAAGAACAAAGGATCTGCGCGAAAGACCTGCCTAGAGAAAAATTCAGTAACTATCAGAGCCATGATTTTAAATAAATATTAGGAACACAATACATACACCAACAATGCAAAAATCACAAAGGATGCTCACATTGACTGCTTCTAGCTGGGAATCGTTAAGATTAGTTTTGAGGTAATCCATAAGTGGCTCAGGAACATTCCACGCACGACTTTGATCATCACCATCCTTGTGCTTCTCAGTAGCTGAAAGAATCAAATCCTTAAAAGGTAGAGAAGCTACAGAATGCATAGCTGTGAACTCCCGCATTATTGTAGACAAGCTGCAGACCTGAAAATTTAAACGAGAAAATGGCATATCAAGCAGTACATGCCGTCAATAAACGATGCAACCATGAAAAACTCAGGTGCGTGTTTTAGAACAATTGAGACTCGCCTTCAGTATCCACAGCAAGCTGTTTTGACTTGCAATGGTGGAAGCAAAATGTTGCAGCCTTGTAGAGTTCATAGGCTTTGCAACATTCAGATTTACAATTTCACCTGCCACAAAAGTTCTAAGCGAAATATGTAAGCCACCACCGCGCTGTTCCACCAATGCAAAGGCGTATGCATTAGGGGTCGATCCCTCCTCAAACTGCAAAAGTGCAGGCACATCAGTTCATCACATAATGTACTCGGCTACAGGCTACTTGCCAGATTGATCTATTTCAGTATAGTTCATCACATAATGTCGGCTACAGACTACTTGCCAGAATCTAAGTATGATGTCACAGCCATAACTTATGGCACATTTTGCTCTGTTCTTGGACAAAATCTCCAAAAGGTAAGAACTAAGAACTCAGGAAATACATCTAGATATTTTATGGGTTTCGGTTATTAAATATTATGCAAATGGCCACCTACCAAATAAAAGTTTGGCACATTTCGGCCCAATCAGTCATTACCTTGGTATTTTCATATCAGGACCAGCTAAACTACAAAATTTACTTGCACAACACTTACTTTCTCCTTAGAGAGAAGCAGTAGGTCATTCTCTGACACATTATCCTGAAAATTGTCTTCCACCGCCACAGAGAGCTTGTGGAACCCCTCGGACTCTGTGCAAGATCCCACTGCCCCCCTCCGCCAGTCCATCCCAGATTCTACACACACCACACAAGGTCAAAACATAAATAAAAAATTCCCAATTGGCAACTCACCAGTGAAACAAGAGCAAGCAACATGCTGTGCTGAGAAAGAAGCAAAGCGCAGGAGCGCGCGCCCTAACCTTCCTCCTCGTCGCTGCGTCCCTGGATGATCTGCGCCTTGACCTCCTCGAAGAGCAGTGGCTCAAAGACACCGAGGTACTCGGCCACCGAGTCGTACGTGTTCTTCACACGCTGCAGCACCTTGGCCTGCTTGCCGCCCTGACCCCCGAGCCGGAGAAGGTTAGGGATTTAGAAAAGTTTGTTATGGATGGTATGGTGGGCGGGTGGTGGGTGTGGTGAGGTTGATGTGCATACCTTGGATTCGGTGATGAGGCGGAGGTAATCCCAGCTTAGGACAATCTTTTGGAAACGGTCCATGGTGGAGGAGGTTGACGTGCCGCCGCTGGACTTCTCCACCGTCATTGGAAGGGCGGCCACTGGTGTACCTAGAATTTTAGCTTAGGTTACACCAAGCCAAGACTCTTAACATAATAACTCCACGAATATCCACATCCAGTAAACAATTATTAAATTTGCTAAGCGATTCAACAATAAAATACCAAAAACGCAAGGCATCAGCAATCAACAGTGCATCAAAGACCAAAGAGGGGAGGCAGTAAATCAATTAATAACTAGTTTGAAGTCTGTACTTCTATATATAATTTGTATACTGCTGAGCATCAGCAATCAACAATGAAGTCTGAAACATTGCATTTCTTTTCTACACTACAGTCTGTAGTCTGTACTATTGTACATCAACCAGCAAGTGGTTCACATAAATACATAAAATTTCTCCACGTCTCATTTTCATCTCATATCTACAGACCAAAGCGGCAAATAGGAGACGCAGCCGGAGTGCCAGATAGACACAGGAGCTATGTTGCTTCAATACTTATGATATGTCGTGTGTAACGGACACCCAAATATGCAAATTCTCCACACACACACACACACACACACACACACACACACACACACACAAAATGACACAGGGATATAGTATAGCTAGGATCTTTTAACGATAATAATTAAATCAAATAAAATAGTAGCAGCGACTAAGCGATATTCAAGAACTTAATAATACCACAGTACAAGTACATTACAGATAGGAATGCTGAACTGCTAACTCAGTTAAAGGCATAGTCATAGATCACGTTGCCAGTTACCACTCACCACACACATAGTAACAAAGAACAGAAAAGAAGATAACTATGGATATCAGACCGGAGCGCTGCTGCCGGGGGCGGACCGAGTAAAGGGACATGGGCGCCCGATGGTATTTGCAAAAAGTTGGAAGTTAGTAGGAATCAAATAGCTAAAGCTCGGTTTCGCACAGCAGCAGGGAAAAGAAGGAGTGGGAATACCTGGTGGGTGCTCGTCGCCGGCGAAGAGACCAGCGAAGGCCTCGGCACGTGGCGTAGGGCAGCGGCGGCGGCGGCGGCGGTGAGGGCGCTGTAGCACACCCAGTCGGCAGAGAAAGAGGGGGAGAGACAGGAAGGGAGCGAACGCGGGTGTAGCCCAACCCAGTCGGCGCAGAGAGAGAAGTGGAGAGACAGGGAGGGAGCGAACGGGGGGGTTTCTGATGCGGCGGCGGCGGTAGCCAGGTTTGTTCGGCCCAGGCGGAGCGTAACCGGACGGCCTTCTCCTATGCCGTTTTTTTTTATTTCTTTCTTTCTTTACTCATGCATTTACAATGTCATTTAACTATATTTACATCTAATATCTTATTACTATATTTATAATGATTTTTTCACTGTAATTTATTGGAAAAAGTCTACTTGACCCCCCAACTATTGGGGGTGTCTACTTTACCCCTAAACTATGAAACGGTCTAATTTACCCCCTAAACTTTGCAAAACCGGCCAAATCACCCCCTCGAGCGGTTTTAGGCGGTGGTTTTGCTACAGTAACAGCAGTTTTGCTACAGTAACGTCGGTTTTTGTCTTTTTCCTTTTTTATTTATTTCGTCTGAATCTTTGAAAAAACATAGTAAATCACAGAAAAATCATAAAATAAAAAATCCAATTTTGTTGGACTCCACATGAGTAGATCTACACAGTGAACTTATAATATAGTATGCTTTAGTACAAAGTTTTTGTTGTAAATTTTGATCTATTTTTTTCTGTAATTAATTTGAATAATTCATACAACAAAAACTTTGTACTAAAGCATACTATATTATAAGTTCACTGTGTAGATCTACTCATGTGGAGTCCAATAAAACTGGATTTTCTATTTTATGATTTTTTTGTGATTTACTATGATTTTTCAAAGATTCAGACGAAATAAATAAAAAGAAAAAGACAAAACCGCCGTTTCTGTAGCAAAACCGCTGTTACTGTAGCAAAACCACCGCCAAAACCACTCGGGGGGTGATTTGACCGGTTTTGCAAAGTTCAGGGGGTAAATTAGACCGTTTCATAGTTTGGGGGGTAAAGTAGACTACCTCCCATAGTTGAGGGGGTCAATTAGACTTTTTCCATAATTTATTGGACAGAGTAATGTAATTTGAGGATAACACAACTTTTATTTCTATGAAACGTAGATCTCAAAAAAATATATAGCAAATTGTTCAAAAAATTTACAAATTATTTCTACGGATCGTAGATATCAGAGAAATATATGACAAATTATTCACAAATATCAAATGTCAAAACCGAACCAAACCAGCTGCCTCCGCACCCAACATTTCATCCTCCAAACCACCATGGACTTCTCCGCCGGCGGGGGCGGGAGCGGGAGCGGCGGTAGAGGTGGAGGCCCCGGCGACGATCAGGCCCAGGCGAAGCGCTGGCTGGAGATCGCGAGCAGCTCCTCGCGACTGAAAGGTCCTAATGATTAGAGGGGGTGAATTGTCTATAAAAATTTCTAAAATAACACTAAACAAATGGTTAGACAAATATGAGGCGAAGCGAATGTTACGCTAGCCCACTACAAATACAAGCCATCTACCACAATTCTAGTTGATATAGTCTCTAATCACACAATAGCTATGTCACTGCACTAAGTTAGTGAGCTCTCAAAGACTAACTAAAGAGTCTCACTAACCACTAGACTGCCAGAAGCTAGCTCTCAAAACTAATTACACTAAAGAACTTAGCTACACTAATAATGTAAATACAAGAGAGGTGATGAAGTTTATACCGACATGTCGAGGTGTGTGCCAATCACAATATGGAGTCAATCAATCACAATAAAATCCAATGAAAACTTCGGAGACAAGATGACACAAGATTTTTTACCGAGGTTCACTTGCTTGTCGGCAAGCTAGTCCTCGTTGTGGCTATTTACTCACTTGGAGGTTCACGTGCTAATTGGCATCCCACGTCAAACCCTCAATAGGGTGCCGCACAACCAACACAAGATGAGGATCACACAAGCCATAAGCATTCCACTAGAGTACCTTTTAGCTTTTCGCCGGGGAAAGGCCAAGAACCCCTCACAATCACTATGACCGGAGCCGGAGACAATCACTAACCTTCGCTTGACGATCCTCGCTGCTCTAAACCATCTAGGTGGTGGCAACCACCAAGAGTAACAAGCGAATCCCGTAACGAAACATGAACACCAAGTGCCTATAAAATACAAACACTCAATTAATGCACTTGATTCTCTCCCAATCTCACAAAGATGATGAATCAATGATGGAGATGAGTGGGAGGACTTTGGCTAAGCTCACGAGGTTGTAATGTCAATGCAAATGACCAAGAGATTGAGCTAGAGCCGGCCATGAGACTTGAATAGAAGCCCCACGAAATAGAGCCATTGGCTCCATAGTCCACTGAAAATCGGGGCAACTGGACGCAGCCAACCCAGCGTTCGGTCACGTGATCAACGCCATGTGTCCCCGCCTTCAGACCTCTACCGCTGATCTCCAACGGTCGACTTCCCGCGCGTGCGGTTAAGTGTGATCGAACGCACCAAGCTGGGATTAGACGCTGCGCCACCACGTCCGCTCACGCCCTCGCCCACACGACCAACCCACTGACCTGACGCACCAAGGCGAATGACCGAACGCGCCACCACGTGGCGTTCGGTCACTTCCAGAGAGCTCCCCGAGCGGCAAAATAGCGACCCGACACGTCAGATGCGCCACGACCGGACTTAGCCCTACGTCTGGTCCTTTGACTATTCACCATTCGAAAGATTTCAACACAAATCGAGCTTGCGTCAGCATACGTCAGTTGTGACCAGACACAGGCCCTGCGCGTCCGGTCACAATTACTGTGCTGTGTCTGGTCGTAGACCATATGTAAGGTCCAAATAGCTAGAGGGGGGGTGAATAGCCTATTTAAAAATCTACAAGCTTCACTAAACAACCACGTTAGAACAAAAGATGGCTAAGCTAATTCTAGCACTAGCTCAACTACACTATGCAAGCCACCTATACAAATCTAGTGAAGCAAGGCTATGATCTCTAACACACCAATAAGACTAAGTCATTAAGCTACTTACTCCTATGTGATAAAAGCTACACTAAGCAAACTACACTAGGGTAAGTACAAGAAAGTAAAGAGCAAGTGACTTGATTCTTATACCAACGATGTAGAGAAGTAATGCACTCGAAGAATCAATCACAATGATCAACCACAAGAGAAATCCTCGGCAAAGAGATGACACAAGATTTTTTACCGAGGTTCACTTGCTTCCCGGTAAGCTACTCCTCGTTGTGGCGATACACCCACTTGTCGGTTCGCGAGCTAATCGACTATCAAGAGTCGAGCCCTCGGCGGACGCCGCACAACCGCACACAAGATGGGGATCCTCCAAGTCACGAGCTCCACTAGAGTATCCAATTTGCGAACTCCCGCGGAGAAGGATCAAGAACCCCTTACAACACTTGGTGAGGGCTCCAACAATCTCCAATTATGAGCTCAATCACCTCCGCTGCTCCAAGCCGTCTACCGTGTCGGGAAACACGGAAGAGTAACAAGAAATCCGCAGCAACTCGAAGATCAAGTGCCTCTAGAATGCAACTCTCAAGCAATGCACTTGAATCTCACTCAATCTCACTCAAGATGTGCAACCAAGCAAAGAGATGAGTGGAGGGGTTGTTCTCTAGCTCAAAGGATGTTTCTAGGTCTCAAAATGTGCAAGAGTTACTCTCAAACCCCGGACAACATCTATTTATAGCGAAGGGGTACGCAACTAGCCGTTACGGACGACACAGTTGAAATCGCGCTGACCGGACGCTCCGGTCAGGGTAACCGGACGCGTCCGGTCACTACAGGACACGTGAAAACAGTACGCGTCAGAACTAGCCGTTGCCGTGACCGGACGCGCTCAACCGTTTGACCGGACGTGACCGTGACCAGTAAGCTCCCGTCGAGACCGGACGCGCCGCGAGTCCGATCAGCACTCCGCTGCTCTCTGCCCCTCTGGACGCCTGACCGGACGCTCCAGTTCCGTGAGGGACCGGACGCGCCGGTCGTGTGCTCTTCTTCTGCGCACAGGTGAACTGACCAGACGCGCTGGTTAGGCCAGACCAGCGTCCGGTCAGAAACCCTAGCAAACAACACCTAGTTGAACTAACCGGACGCGCCAGCCGCGTCCGGTCACTTCGACCACCGCGTCCGGTCACTGTATTTTCAGTGATAATCATTTCGGACTTTCGTCACCTTTTCTTGCCTCCGGCGCAATAGAAAATATGCATTTCATTTCCTCGAAAACGTCTGAATCCCGCGCTCGCAAGCTCGGCGGGAGGGAGAGCGAACCCCAAACCCCTTACTACCGTTCAAACACCACCGCCTTCGCAAATGTGCTAACACCACCAAGTGTACACCACAATGTGCATGTGTGTTAGCATTTCACAAACATTTTCCAAGGCGTTATGTTACCTCTCAACTAGATCCTAATGCATATGCTTAAGACATTGATCTAGTGGCACTTGATTCCCGAGCTAACCGTGATAGCCCCTCTTGATAGTCGGCTATGTATCCTAAATCCGGTCAATCACTTCTCTACTCAACTTAGACCGGCAAAAGAAAAATTCTATGGTTATACCTTTGCCTTGCGCTCTTAGATCCTTCTCTTCCACTTGATCATCAAGTCCACCATATTATGTGCATCTCCACCATGATCAACATTTCATGTCCATGCACCATTTCTTTATGATCTTGTGGCCACCACTCCTTGGCACGTACACCTTCATCACATGTGTTGCTTATGCCTAACTCAAAACACTTAATACATGACATTAGCAACTTGGTGTCATTAATTATCAAAACCAAACTTGGGCTTTCACCAGACACCACCGAGCGCGCCACCTTCTTTTATAATTGATCGAACGCTGGAACCCTGAGTCCGGTCACACGAACTCAGCGTTCGGTCATTGTTTGATAATGAACACCACCTCCTTCACTTCACCAACTTTACTACCCTTGCTCAAATATGCCAACCACCAAGTGTATCACCTTGTGCATGTGTGTTAGCATATTTTCATAAATATTTTCAAGGGTGTTAGCACTCCACTGGATCCTAATGCATATGCAATGAGTTAGAACATCTAGTAGCACTTTGACAACTGCATTTCGATACGAGTTTCACTCCCCTTAATAGCATGGCTATCAATTATAAATGTGATCACATTCACTAAATGTCTTAATCACCAAACCAAAAAAACTCCTATCAAGTTTTACCTTTGCCTTGAGCTTTTTGTTTTTCTCTTTCTTCTTTTGCAAATGAAGAGCTTGATCATCATCACTTGTCCAACACCACCACCTTTGGACTTCAATTGCTTCGCCACTTGGATTGATGCTTAACCTATCTCATGATCACTTAGAGCACATAATTAGCACCTAGAGTTTCATCAATTCACCAAAACCAAATTAGAGCTTTCAGCGGCGCGCGACCTCATCAGCTGCAAACACTTCGCGGAGTGGGCGGTGGAGGCAGACCCACTCCTACCCGGTGTTGACGAGCTCCTCGTCGTCGCCGACATCCTCCAACTGTCGCCCAGGGTTCATCCTGACCAGGCCACCGTCTCCTGCGTCTTTCGTCGCCTCGCGCTCCTCCTCGGGCCCGTAACCCACACCTGAGCAGGCTCCAGCGATTTTGTACACATGTCAGATCTAACGGTCCAAAATCATGTGCCCACAGGAGCCGAAATAGCCGAGTGTGAGGTAGCAATTCTGTTTTTTGAGGCAAAGGGGTCGTGCTTGCCCTTCACGCACGTGGGTCTGCCCTACCAGTACACGTGGGCCATCCTTTCCTCCTTGGTCACTTCGAGCGTGTTTGGTTGGATGGCTATGGCTACATCTGAGGCTTGCATATTGTATTAGTCTATTTGAGCCGTGTTTGGTTAGCTGCTGAGTTCATCTAGCTAGATTTAGGTAATATGAAAAGAAGTAACTAGCCAGGCTTAAAAGGAAACACAGAGGAGGATTGTTTTAGCATGGCCAAGCTTGCTAGCGATTCATTGGCCTAGGTGGATGTATTTTCTCATCTTTTCTCAGGTAAGGCCATCCATTGAAGCCAGGTCAAGGACAAAGGAGGATGACAACCACGGAGGAGCGCGTGATGAGGAGGGCTCCTAACCCGACGTCATCGATGCAGGCTGCCGCCGCAAGAATTGTATCTCTCGATGCCTCCTCCGACCATCTGACGCCTAGATCTCTAGCTAGTGTCAACCTTGCCCCCAACCTATGAGGCTACGACTACGACCACCCAGATCTGCTAGTAGATATGAACCGGTGGCATGAGGCGATTACAGGCCCACGCTAGGACACGAGAGACAACACCCGTCAACATGGGAGGGGGGAGGGGGCATGTCTGCACCACGATGGCACGAGACGAAGGCAAGTTCGCACAATGACGGCATGACCATGTAAGACATTGGCAAAGATGACGAACCAAGACGAATGTGGTTGAGGTAAGGTCACCATAGCAAAGAAGATGTAACGGTACTAGATAAACTAGCAACCAAACAAGAATTTAGTCAATACAAGCTTAGCTAGCGCATGACAACCAAACAAATATATATGTTGATTAACTTGGACATGCCGAGGTAGTCTGGTAGCCAAGCTTGCTAGAGGAACACACCCTTCGTCTTTCTGGCGCCCTTCCCTACCCACCTTCCTCAAGTCTATGACTATCACTTGTCCTCTAACGCCCGGTAGACCCTGAGCAAGGTTAGTGCTTCAGGTTTCGGTTTGAGGGGTTTTGTGTTCTCCAGTTGTAAGATGGGCCTTTAGGGAGACCGGTAGACAGCAACAGTGTCAATCAAGATGGTGATGAGGGCAAGGGAACGGAGACGCCGCCACCAGACGGAGGGAGAGGACTGTCAGGCGGTGCTGGTGACAAAACCATCGGCTTGAGAGCGAGAGAGGAGATGGATGTTATAATTAGGACCAAAGACAATCATGGGCCGAAGCACGGAGGGGGACGTCGGGCCCGAGCGGTACGCCTACCAGAGCACAGAGTCGGACGCCAGGGCTTTGGGACTGGCTACCGGAGCACGGAGCGGTACGCCTACCGGAGCACAGAGCCGGACGCCGGGGCGTTGGTTTAGAGCTGGAGTCGCTAGGGGTGACGGGACACAACGAAGGCAAGTCCCAGAGCTGACTGCGAGCTGCGGCAGGGGAACAGTGTGATAATGGAGGCGTTGCCAAAATTAGTTTTTTTTTCATTGTTGGGGTGTGCATAGTCTAATGCATGGCCAGCTGTGGCATTAGAGCAAGTATTATAAGCGACGAAGAGCCGGCGTGATGAACTCCAGGTCATCAGAAAAGTTGCCAGGTCATCAGAAAAGTTGCCACATTATGAGAGAGATGGTTGAACGGGCGCTTACCAACTTGCCGGCTGAAACGCAGAATACGAGAGAAAAAAAGCTGCCTGGCAGCCGGACACTGGCTGCGAGCTAGCTGGGAGTCGCCAGTGAGCGAGCGTATCCATTAATTGCTTGAGTCCCATCTGTAAAATATTAATTGCTTGTGTATTGAATACAATTGACCTGGAGCTTCTCGCAGCTAACGAGCGGGCGTATCCATTAGCCTTGCTCTGCGGGCGTATCCATTAGCCTTGCTCTTAGCTGTGTCCAGATCGCAGGTTACTTAGGGCTTGTTTAGTTTGCAAAAAATTTTACAAAATTTTTCAGATTCCTCGTCACATCGAATCTTTGACACATGCATGAAGCATTAAATATAGATAAAAAATAGAACTAATTACACAGTTTAGACGAAATTCACGAGACGGATCTTTTAAGTCTAGTTAGTCTATGATTGGATAATATTTGTCAAATAACAACAAAATTACTACAGTAACATTTTCCAAAAATTTTCGGAAACTAAACAGGCCCTTTAAAATGGTGTGAAACAGGATAACATGGTCGCACAAGTTGCAATGCTGGAAATGCTGTCCATGGTGAAATGCGGACAACGATGTTCAATAATAAGATCTTGTTCGATGTCAAATGTGATAATGTTAAATTGCTCGATGTCCAAAGAACACACAGCGTTTCATATCAAAACTACAAACATTTCTTAATCTGACCATAAGTTATTCCAAGCAAGGAAAATCAGTGCCAAGTATATACATCGCCAAGAGATGAAGGACAAGTCTCTAATGTTAAACTCGCTTTAAGCAACAAAACTCCGAGCGACCAAGTAGTGGCAAGTTCTTCACACAGGACAACCTCGGATTGAAGATCCTGCATGTTTAGCAAAACAATTACCCCATGTATATCATTCCAGGTTCCATTCGCGCCCTCGCGCCCACGGCCTTGGTGCTGTTGAGCAAAGATGCACTGGTTACGAGGGGAAAATGAGTTTCCTAAAGTGAATGAAAAAACAAGTTTATCAGCTTGCCGTCTCAAACAAGATCATGGAACAATTGGTTTCTTCAAAGGCTTCCAATAGTAATATGTTAGTTGGAATGTAAAAGAGATCTTGTCGAACGTTCCCCTAATATTAAGCTGCCCAAACTCACTTGGTCAAGGGTGTAGATGCGAATTTGGGTCCTATTTTCTTCTTAATAAAATGCCACATAGTTCCTCCTAGGTTGGTCTTGTTTTTTTAGACCATTCCCCTAATACTAATATCATGCAAGGATCTAGCTGTGACTGCAATATACGATATAATATGCATGATGCCTACTAGTTTATAATTGCAATTTCTTCACAGGAAGAATCTCTGTCATGTTTAATTCTGCCACCCCACCAAGCTGTAGGTAGCTTCGTCAGTGCACCCATGCATTTTGGAGCTTTTTCTCGAACAACGAAGGAGAGCTACCTGTCATTTCATTTTAAAAAAATAGCATATATATATGTGCAAATAGAAATGGAAAAATGTGAGGAGCCACCACATTTTGGAGTTTTTTTTTCTCGAACAACCAGGAGAGCTGCGTGTTATTTCATTTAATAAAAAAATTAGTACGAGGAGAGATCAAGAGGCCTCTCCAAGACCAAACCCCTTAACTTACGTTCGCACCTATTACAAAATTTTGGGTTAATATGAACAGCTAATATTCGATGACAATTTTCTTTTCTAATGAGGAAAGGCTGTACAAAAGGAACGGCTTAACATGGTTTTAAAAATTACTATGTCCTATATTGACAAAGGACTCAGTTTTATAAAATTCAGATTTCTGGATATCAACAGTGGTTACTACTTTACTAGCATCATACCTACTTGGAGAACCTCTTACTGAAGATTCCTGCATGTTGGGCAAAACCACTTCCCCTTGAATCTCGTTTCTGGTGTCAGACCCACACATGTGTAATGGAACCATTCACCTCCTTCACACTGTAGCATCAAGGAAAAACAGTTAGCATCTCTAAGAGATAGGTTGCTCTCACACAAGAAAGAAATTTTGTATTGTAACATGACAAGCTTTGGTGTTTCTAATGTGATGGTTCAACACTACTGTGGATTCCAATCATAACATTTGTTCGTCAGAAACCTTTCTTTAGTAACGATGTTTGGAAATCATACTTATTATAGGGTTTAGGGTTTAGGATGGGTTTAAGGTTTAGCATGATCACAAAGAGTCATACACACCATGCATGTCGGCATATGACCATGAATTGTTGACAAAAAATATTCGGATACACCATGTAGGTTTTTTAACTGGTTTACGAAGAATTATTTGTTTCTCTATTTTCTTTCTTCGAAGGTGTACACATTGGTAATAACAGTTTATCAAACATCAAATACTGGCAATGCTCAACGATGCAACGCAAGATGGCCTATGTATCAAGCAAACCAATTGAACAAGGTTTTTTTTTTTTTTTGGTGTGCACAATGGCAACAGAAGAAAACTACAGACTTGAAGATAAGATCATAGACTATCAGTCAAGCTGCAACAAAGCATAATGAATGCTACATTCTATTGTTTGAAATGGGCAAAAGGAAATCCTAAAATCACAGCAGAGATCTAAAGCTTATCCAAGATCTGATTAGATTAAAATGTAAAGGAAACTATAAGATACTCTCAAAATAACTCATGAGGCAAGATTATTTGGCACAAAGATGACTTACATTCTCATTGTCACAAGCAATCATGTCACCATATGAAATCTGAAATAGCAATCACAAAGAAATCTTATTCAGAAAGTGATTGCGACAAAAAAATTGTTTCATGCAAATAATTTCCAGAAAATATTAACACGCATATTATCTTCAAAACTGACCTGGTGGCATATACAGTATGTCGGTTCATTTGGATCAATTGTTTGATCCACATCCATAGATGTACCTGCTTTCTTGCTGCTACCTGGAGGGGGCATTAAGTCAAAGTCCATACCCCTTTCCCTGTCCCATTCCCTCTCTCTAAATTTCTTTGATGCTTGAGGTGTACTAAAACCAAACCTCCTTTTATCATCCCTGCTAACCACCGGAACTAGAGGAAGAACTGTAGGTTCATCTGAAGGTATCTTCCCTTCTGCAATTAAAATAGAAGAAAAAATCAATAATCTGTTTGATGAAGATCTAAGGATGGCAGCCCACAATAATGCCTAGCATCTGCCACGACTGCTAATACCATGCTTTAAATCTTCTGCAAACTGGCCCAAGTCTTCATCAAGGCGTTTTATATGGCTCTCTATCTGTACAATAATGCAGAAGGTGCTTGCAATTAGATATCCACGCAAAGCCAGTGACACTCAATAAAATGGTAAGACTATAGAAGTTGGCATTTCATTTCTAGATTGATCCACATTCACCAAAATCTCTTTACTTCCTAGCAGGCATAACATCTGTTAGGCTTCTAATATAAACATCTAATCTTAGATATATGGAGGCATATCAAACAATATGAATCGTATCAGGTTCTTCATATTCAAGTTCAATCTATTCTTGCTGACCATTATCTAGTAGTTTTAGTTAGTACTCATATTTGAATTTGCGGCAGCTTATAACTCAGAACATATCAGTGACTGCAAAGACTTGACCCTGGAATTAGTTCAATTTAAGTTTGTATAACATTACAAATGCATACTCTCGTAGTGCCTTTTGGATTTCAGATAAAAAAAAAGTTGGACCCGACCGGAGAATAGAAACGAAACAGCAACTAAGATAGTTATCAAATATGAAATAAATGTATTGTTGTACTAGGTGAGCATTTAAAATTAAAAAGAACTCATACCATAAGCTTCTTAAACCTAGGACCACAGGGAAACAACAGGAAGGAAGCAGTACCAGGTCATAAGCTTGGCGTGCCAGTAAGACTTTCTCGGTGCAAAGATTCAAAGCATTGTCCTGGCTAGCTTCAATGTCCTTCTTCATCCTCTCTGACTCATCATCATCCATGTTTGACCTGTCATACCCATGGGATGATACTCCCAGAATATACTTTATCTGTTCTTTGGTCTGACCCATAATGCCTGAAACACAAAATCGCATATGCAAAAACAACCATTCACTTATCATCACATCAAGCAGCAATAAGTGCTTAGATGCAGTTTACAGTTCACGAAAATGCCAACTTAGCACCAACTGACACTAAAAGAAATTGTCTACGTACTCCGTCCCGAAAAGAGTGTAATTCTAACTACAGTTCTAAGTCAGACCATATTTAAATTGACCAAAAATTTACAATAAACTAGTATCCCTAAGATTTATGACATCAAATAGGCATCATTATTCATCACGTAACATATTTTCATAGCATACCTGGTTGGACTTGTAGCTGTTGTACTATTTTCTACAAACTTATTCAAATGCAAAATAGTTTGACTTGGACAAGATTTGAACTCGCGCTTTTCTTAAGACTGAGGGAGTACATAATAAGCAAACATATAAGAGATGCAAAATTTCGAACTGATATCCTTATATATATATACTAAGAAAAACAGAAATGGGGAAGAAATCATCACCATGTGCCCTGTCATCGAGCTCGCGCATGGTGGAGAGAATCCTCTGCAGATCACCGGCCAGGGTGCTCGAGTCTACACGATTCCAAACACAAAATAAACTGGTACGGACGAACAATAGGAGGGGGTAGCAAACTCAATAATCCGTGAAATAGGGGGCGCGTAAGTCTCACACTCGAGGTAGTCGTCGACGTACACGCCGGTCCGAGCGATCGCCATGCCTGCCTATGATTGCTCCCGGATTCTGCGTCTCCGAGCAGGGTTCGATGGATCGATGCCTCGATTTGGGGAACTAGGGGTGGCGAGACGGACCGTAACGGGACGGGACGGGACGGTCCTCTCCTCGCTGGCGTTTGGATGAGGGGAGAAGTGGGATGGGCTCGTCCCACAGGCGAATATTCACCGTAGATGCGGGACGGGGGCTGCCCGCACAAAACGAAGGGACGGGGTCGTCCCGCTTGCAGGGCGTGAAGCGCCGTCTCCCGAGAGGACGAGCTCGAGGACAGCGTGGCGGTCTCCGGCGAAGGTGTGGGTGCGCAGGGCCAAGCTGCGTGGACGAGCGCCGGTGAGGGCGCTGAATCGACCTTCGACCGCTTGATCGGGGAAGCGCGGATCCGCACGGGGAAGCTCGAGCGGCCGGCGACGACGGCGAGGCGACGGCACGGGGAGGCCGGCCCCAGCGACCTAGTGGGCTGTGGGCGGCGGCGAATCTACCCGCGCGAGGTCACGATACGCGAGAAGATAGGCCGTGGGGCAAAAAGGAGTTCACGAAGTGGGCTGAAGGTCATGAACATGGCCCAATAGCCACGTCACCGGGCCAACAGATCGTTTTTCAGGTGTTGCTAAAAAAAATCGTTTTCAGGGAAGCAGCAGGCCATCAGCCAGTCATCGACCGTCAGACGTCAAATCAACCTCGCGGCATGTGCAGTTAGGCATCGAAAAAAAAACTCACCTTCCGTCCTTACCCAATTTGTTGCCGGTGTATTGCAATGAAAATTATGTGTTCATTAATATACGGTCATTAGATAATTTGCAGACCGAAGAACGATCACGTCATGTATTTCAATTCATCCTAAAATTACACTTAACAATATGCTTGCACGTGTGCCACTCTAACTCGTATGTGCATGAGAAGTTTGAAGTTTTATCGGTGATCATGTCATGCACTTTAATTTGTTTCAGAATGCCTAAACATGTTGCTCTAACTCGTATAGTACAGAATTGAGTGAAAGACCATATAAGCAAATGTTTAATACTATATATACCTAGCAAACGTGTTGCAATGAGCTGTCCGAATGTACACGTTGTGTGGTCACTTGATTCTGTCGAGACAATTATAAAAAGGTAGCTATCTTTGTTCATTTAATTGAGTTTAGCACCTTATTTCAATTGAAGCTTAATTCCAAATTCCATAACAAATGCTAGATGCAAACCCAAAGAATATCACCATTACATTAATAGAATTGATCTAGGAAATGTGAGCATAGTGTCAAATTAAGGACTTAATAAACCGAGTGTGCATATTCCAAGGAAGAAAAATATCCATAGAAGTCGACGACTCTGGAAGGAGAACTGACACAAGTTTTTTCTCATCTAAAAAACCCTAGGAACAGAGACCTTACGAAAAATGCCTCGAGATATGGTGGTGCTAACAAGGTTCCACTTGTTGAAAAATGCCTTGAGATGTGATGCTAACAAGGCTGCACTTGTTACATTTATTTATCTATGATCGTATTCTCTTTTTTTGAAAGATCCGGTAGTATTAATATATTCCTCTATTCTAAATTGTAAGACATTCTAACAAAATATATATCTAGGTGCATAATAAAGCTATGTATTTATAAAAACTAAAATAACTTATAATTTAGAAAGAAGTGAATCTATACCTAACAATAAAAAGATAAAATTTCAGACTCTTTTTTTTCGTCCATCCATTTTTTTTTGTTTTTCTCTAACTACCGAACAATGGAGAGTTTCTTTCGTCCAGACTTATATATAGCTCGTGATTCGCGTCCAGATTGATATGGAGTTGGATTCTGAGATATAAACTGAAAAGAAATAGATATCCTAATCAAATAGAAAAGAATAGGTTGGACTACATCACATTTGTCGTGATCTATTTCGCGCTGAATTTTCTTCTCTGGCCGTTTTTCATCTATATATTCTATTGATTGTCCGTTTGTCAATTTTTTCTATGGCTTTTCTCAAACAAAGAAAAAGAAAATAATTATGGACTACAATGGATACAAAGTCCGATTTCAATACGCATTGGCTCACGTTCTTCGTATCGTTTTGTGATTTGGATTCCATGAACCACGCAACAGCTCGCGTTGCCCACGTAGTGGTGTGCTCTGGTTGTCCAACCTCGACCTCGCCGCGTGAAATGGCTACACCCTGGTCTACTTGTTCCGCCGCCTAGGGAGGCAGCAACCAGCCTCAGCCGGACTTCTTCTCGCCCGACGTGGGACTGCAATGCCGCGGGTGCGCTTCTTCATCGTCGCATGGTCCGTGGCCACGCTTAAGGACTTCGACGACTTCACGCCGTCCAAGGCCATGAATGACACGTTCGTGCCGAAGTACGACTCCGTGGGCCCCGACGCACCTCCTGCTTCAGGTTGATGCATGCGCTGACTTCCTGTTTGTTGGAACAAATCATTGCTTCCTCGATGGAGTTTGTGCATGCATGGCATGGTTAATGAATAGAATGATTCAACGAGATAAGGATGGTAGTAAAGATGAAACGAAGTTGAGTTTAGGATTTGGCAGATCACCTTCTTCAGGTGCGGCGGCAGGCGCTCGTCACGGAGATGCACCACTTTGTCATCGACGGCAGTAGTGTCGTCCACTTCATCCGGAGTTTCTGTAAGGTCCAAGTAGGCTAGAGGGGGGTGAATAGCCTAATAAAAACTTCTACACAAACTACTAAACCACAAGTTAGTATAAAAGGTGGCGGAGCTAAAAGCACTAGCACTAACTAACTAAGCAAGCCACCTACACAAGTCTAGTTCAAGGCTATCCACTAAACACAACAACAACAAGCTAGATACCAGAAGTAATACGAGAGAAGAGCTTCGAGAGGTTATACCGCCGTGTAGAGATGAGAAGTACCAATCAATCAATCACACAAGAGAAATCCTCGGAAAGAGAATGACACAAGAATTTATCCCGAGGTTCACTTGCTTCCCGGCAAGCTACTCCTCGTTGTGGCGATGCACCCACTTGTCGGTTCGCGAGCTAATCAACTATCAAGAGTTGAGCCCTCGGCGGGCGCCGCACAACCGCACACAAGATGGGGATCCTCCAAGCCACGAGCTCCACTAGAGTATCCAATTTGCGAACTCCCGCGGGGAAGGATCAAGAACCCCTTACAACACTTGGTGAAGGCTCCAACAATCTCCAATTGCGAGCTCAATCACCTCCGCTGCTCCAAGCCGTCTACCGTGTCGGGAAACACGGAAGAGTAACAAGAAATCCGCAGCAACTCGAAGATCAAGTGCCTCTAGAATGCAACTCTCAAGCAATGCACTTGAATCTCACTCAATCTCACTCAAGATGTGCAATCAATCAAAGAGATGAGTGGAGGGGTTGTTCTCTAGCTCAAAGTATATCTCTAGGTCTCAAAATGTGCAAGAGTTCCCCTCAAACCCCGGCTACCATCTATTTATAACGAAGGGGTACGCAGCTAGCCGTTACAAACGACGCAGCAAAAATCGCGCTGACCGGACGCTCCGGTCAAGGTGACCGGACGCGTCCGGTCACTACGCGACAGACGTGAACAGTGCGCGTCAGAACTAGCCGTTACCGTTGACCGGACGCGCTCCTTCGATCGACCGGACGCGACAGTGTCAGCGTCCGGTCGCGTTCCAGTAAGCTCCCGACGCGACCGGACGCGTCCGGTCGTACGTGACCGGACGCGCCAGCCGCGTCCGATCGCGCTTCGCTACGCTCGGCTTCTCTGGACACTTGACCGGACGCTCCGGTCCCGTGGGGCACCGGACGCGCCGGTCACGCGTTTAACGTTTTCGCCCGGTTGAACTGACCGGACGCGCTGGTCAGGCCAGACCCGCGTCCGGTCACAAACCCTAGCAGCACCCGCGCCGCGATGAACTGACCGGACGCGCCCCGCGTCCGGTGCAGCGTCCGGTGCACGCAGTGACCTCCGTTCGCCTCTGTTTCTTTTCCGACTTTCGGCGCAATAGAAAATAGGCGTTTCACTTCTCCAAAAAGCGCCGAATCCCGCCTCGCAGGCTCGGCGGGAGGGAGAGAGGAACCCAAACCCCTCTCTACCGCTTAAACTCCACCGCCTTCACAAAAGTGCTAACACCACCAAGTGTACACCACCATGTGCATGTGTGTTAGCATTTCACAAACATTTTTCAAGGCGTTATGTTAGCTCTTTACTAGATCCTAAATGCATATGCTCAAGACATTGATCTAGTGGCACTTGATTCCCGAGCTAACCGTGATTTCCCCTCTTGATAGTCGGCTATGTATCCTAAACCCGGTCAATCACTTCTCTACTCATCTTAGACCGGTAAAAGGAAAACCCTATGGTTATACCTTTGCCTTGCGCTCTTAGATCCTTCTCCTCCACTTGATCATCATGTCCATCATTTGATGTGCATTCCATCATGATCAACATTTCATGTACATGCACCATCTCTTTGTGATCTTGTGGCCACTACTCCTTGCCACGTACACCTTCATCACAAGTGTTGCTTATGCCTAACTTAAAACACTTAACACATGGCATTAGCAACTTGGTGTCATTAATTATCAAAACCAAACTTGGGCTTTCAATCTCCCCCTTTTTGGTAATTGATGACAACCATCACAAAGATATGAAATGAAATCAATTTTCAATTTCGATAGTATTAGCTCCCCCTACATATGTGCTTCCATGAGTTTGGTTCAATTATGCACATATGTATGGATTTGAATTTTGGGAGAGTTACTACTATCAAATTAATGCTAAGGTATATAGAATGGACCTTTGAAGCGTGATACCAATCGGAGTTGCCTTTATATACCATCCTTAGCATCGATGTAGCTAGACACCACTTGTAAAACATCACTTGTAAAGATCACAAACACTAAAGTACCCCGTGAGATCAACATTATAAGCAAAGGTGTCTAGATACTACTTGTAAAGCTACTCTCAACAATTCATCATTCAAGTTCTATTTCTAGCAATCACCACACAAGCATGAATATGAATTTAAGCTTTGCAATGCAACAATTCATCATGTAAGTGCACATACAAATGCAACACATAATTCATGAGCTTGCTCCCCCTACTTGTGTGCTCAAATTTTTAATTGATCCCTTTCCAAAGTCTTATCTTATGCTTTCTCTTCCCCTTAGTAACTTTTCTCTCCCCCTTAACTTTATCTTTGTGACTTTTCTCTCCCCCTTTGTCAACAATCACCAAAAAGGTGCCAATTTTAGTGAGAGTTAAGTCAATCAATTATGAGGGAGTCCAAATTATGGTTCAATCTAGATCACTTGCCTAGAATATGTAATTCGGTTTGATCCAAGGACAAGCTTCTTCACACCTCATAAAGTATAAGGGTTATCTTGACCATGTTGAATTACACATCATGAGCTCATTTTCTAGATTCAACACTAGGTTTGCAAGCCCACAAACATGTCATATGCTACCACTAGATCAATCAAAACATAGAAGCAATAGTGGTACCATATATACATCAAAATCATTTGATTTTCATGAATGGGCCTATTTATCATGCAAATATGTCTATATGTTCTAAACATGTCCTTAGCAAAGTATGGATGATATGCCAAACAACTTTACCTTGTTATGTCGGAGGAGAGGCATGTCATATAGGAATGTGGGGGTGCACTCATTTCAAGTTGGAGAAGTCAAGTATGTTCAATTCATTCTTCAACTTGTAAAATCTTTTCTCATCAAGTGGCTTTGTGAATATGTCGGCTAGTTGATCTTCGGTGCCAATGCTCTCAATGCTAATATCACCCTTTTGTTGATGGTCTCTTATGAAGTGATGTCTTATGTCAATGTGCTTGGTTCTTGAATGTTGAACCGGATTTTGTGTCATCTTGATAGCACTCTCATTATCACAAAACAAAGGCACATTCTTGAATTTGATTCCAAAGTCATTCAAAGTGGCCTTCATCCAAAGTAATTGTGCACAACAACTACCGGCACTAATGTATTCGGCCTCGGCGGTAGATAGTGCAACACTATTTTGTTTCTTTGATGACCATGAAACAAGAGACCTTCCAAGCAATTGACAAGTGCCACTTGTGCTCATTCTATCAATCTTGCATCCACCATAGTCGGAATCCGAATATCCAATCAACTCAAAATTAGATCCCTTGGGATACCATAATCCAATATTATGAGTGCCCTTAAGATATCTCAATATTCTCTTGGTTGCTTTCAAGTGACTCACTCTAGGTGAAGCTTGATATCTTGCACATTTGTACACACTAAACATCACATCCGGCCTGGAAGCGGTGACATATAGCAAACTTCCAATCATAGACCGATATTGCTTTTGATCTACCATGTTGCCACTTGCATCAATACCCAATTGATCATTTGTGCCCATTGGTGTACTCATTGGCTTAGCATCTTGCAATCCAAACTTCTTGATCATGTCCTTGATGTACTTCCCTTGACTTACAAAAGTGCCATTCTTCATTTGCTTGATTTGAAGTCCAAGAAAGTAACTAAGCTCTCCAATCATAGACATCTCAAACTCTTTTGCCATCATATTTCCAAATTCTTCACAAAAATCTTGGTTAGTTGATCCAAAGATAATGTCATCCACATAGATTTGCAACACAAATAAGTCATTTCCAAGCTTCTTGGTGAAGAGAGTGGTGTCAACCTTTCCCATCTTGAACCCTTTAGAGAGAAGAAAATCCCTCAATCTCTCATACCATGCTCTAGGTGCTTGCTTCAAACCATACAATGCCTTCTTGAGCTTGTAGACATGGTTGGGCTTCTTGTCATCTTCAAAACCGGGAGGTTGCTCAACATAAACTTCTTCATTGATGTAACCATTGAGAAATGCACTCTTGACATCCATTTGATAGAGCTTGATGTTGTGTGCACAAGCATATGCTAATAAGATTCTAATTGCCTCCAATCTTGCAACCGGTGCATATGTCTCTCCAAAGTCAAGACCTTCAACTTGTGTGTAACCTTGTGCTACCAATCTTGCTTTGTTTCTCACAACTACACCATCTTGATCTTGCTTGTTTCTAAAGACCCACTTAGTACCAATCACATTATAGTTCTTCGGCCTTTCAACAAGTTCCCAAACTTGATTTCTAGTGAAGTTGTTTAGCTCTTCATGCATGGCATTTACCCAATCGGAATCTTTCAATGCATCTTCTATTTTCTTAGGTTCTTCAAGTGACACAAATGAGTAGTGCTCACAAAAGGATGCCAATCTTGATCTAGTTTGAACACCACTTTGAATTCCACCAATGATTTGATCCAACGGATGATCTCTTGCAATGCTAGTAGGTTGGAGTATTGGGAGTTGGTTGCTTCCACTAGCTTGACCTTGATCTTGCAATACATCATGAGAACCACTAGAGCTTGCTTGATTTGTATCAATTTGTACACTTTGGTTGATCACATGAATATCATCATCATCATCAACTTGCCTCGGCCTTATGTCACCAATGTCCATATTCTTCATTGCATTTGACAATTGATATCCTCTCACATCATCAAGGTTTTGAGCTTCATTTTGAGATCCTTGGGTTTCATCAAACTCAACATCATGAACTTCTTCCAAGGTGCCATTTGAGAGATTCCAAACTCTATATGCTTTGCTTGTGGTAGAATAACCAAGTAAGAATCCTTCATCACACTTCTTTTCAAACTTGCTCAATCTAGTGCCTTTTTTGAGGATATAGCATTTGCAACCAAACACTCTAAAGTATGCAATGTTAGGCTTTCTTCCATTCAATAGCTCATATGGTGTCTTCCCAAGCTTCCCATGGCAATAGAGACGGTTGCTAAAATAGCAAGCTGTGTTGATAGCTTCACTCTAAAATGAATGACTCACATTGTATTCACTAAGCATTGATCTAGCCATATCAATCAAGGTTCTATTTTTCCTTTCAACTACACCATTGGATTGAGGAGTGTATGTTGGAGAGAATTGATGTCTAATACCAAGATCATCACATAAATCTTCAATTCTTGTGTTCTTGAACTCACTACCATTGTCACTTCTAATCTTCTTGATGGTAGTCTCAAACTCATTTTGCACCCTCTTGACAAAAGACTTGAATAGATCATAAACATCACTCTTGTCATAGAGAAAGAACACCCAAGTGTATCTAGTGTAGTCATCCACTATCACAAAGCCATACTTGTTGCCACCAATGCTAGTATATGTTGTTGGCCCAAACAAGTCCATGTACAATAGCTCAAATGCCTTTGATGTACTCATTTCACTCTTACTAGGATGTTTATTTCCAACTTGTTTGCCGGCTTGACAAGCACTACAAGGTTTATCCTTCTCAAAGGTGACATCCTTCAAGCCTCTAACTAAGTCATGCCTCAAAAGTTTGTTCAATTGTTTCATTCCAACATGACCAAGCCTTCTATGCCACAACCATCCCATACTTGATTTGCTAAGCAAGCATGATGTCAATTGGGTCTCACTATCATTAAAGTCAACCAAGTACAAGCTACCATGTCTAAATCCTTTGAATATCAAATTTGATCCATCAACACTTATGACTTCAACATCATCACTACCAAATATGCACTTGAAGCCAAGATCACAAAGTTGTGCCACCGATAAAAGATTGAAGTCCAAGCTCTCAACTAGCAATACATTTGATATGCTCATGTCATTTGAGATAGCAATTTTACCAAGCCCCTTGACCTTGCCTTTCTTGTTGTTGCCGAAAGTGATAGCATCAAAACCACCATTTTGACTTGTATCAATTGATTTGAACATACAAGAATCCCCGGTCATATGTTGAGTGCACCCACTATCAAGCACCCAATGCCTTCCTCCGGCTTTGTAATTGACCTACAAGACAAGATCAATTCTTTTTAGGTACCCAAATTTGTTTGGGTCCTCCAAGGTTAGTGACCAAGCTCTTTGGTACCCAAATGGCTTTCTTCTTTGAGCCCATCCATGGTGCACCAATGAACTTAGCATGAACACCATTTGTACCCTTGGTAAGTATATAGAAAGAATCAAACTTAATTGAGGATACATTAGCATTAGATTTCTTGTTCATGCAATATTGCTCTATGTGACCAACTTGCTTGCAACTTTTGCAATAGCTACCCTTGTTCTTCACAAAACGAGTCTTATGAGGAGCAAAAGCGGCCTTGCCTTTCTTGGGGTTATAGCCCAATCCCTCTTTGTAGAGAGAAGCTCTTTGGCTACCCAAGCACATAAGCAAGCGGTCCTCACCACCATAAGCCTTAGCTAAAGTGTGATTGAGCTCTTTAACCTCCTTCTTGAGATTTTCATTCTCAACTATAAGTGTGGAGTCACAAGTGAAACCATCACTACTAGATGAGGAAGATGTAGATGTGCTACATGAAGGGTTAGTGGTAGCAACAACAATAGGCTTATGACAAGATTCATCAATTATATCATATGATATGCCTATGTTGCAAGTTTTAGCTTTCTCAACATTAGTTGGCATGTTTTCATATTTTTCAACTAGAGAGGAATGAGCTTCTTCAAGCTTAGTGTGAGACTTTTGAAGCTTCTTATGGTCTACCTTTAGACTCTCATAAGATGCTCTAAGCTCATCAAGTTCTTGCATAAGATTTTTCTTTTCCTTAAGCAAGCCCTTGCATTCCTTTCTAGATTCTTTATAATGTTGAGTGCAATCTTCTAGCATAGTGATTAGTTCATCTTTAGTGAATTCTTCTTCATCACTATCACTATCACTAGCATTATCATGATCACTCTCATCATCGGATGATACCTTTGCGGCCTTAGCCATGAAGCACGATGGAGTGTCGAAGAGGGAGACCTTCTCTTGGATAGCAATGCTAGCATGTCCCTTCTTCTTGCTCTTGTTGTCATTCTCATCATCACTTGATGAGTCATCACTATCCCATGTAGCAACATGAGAATCATTCTTCTTCTTATGAGAGCTCTCCTTCTTTTCTTGCTTCTTCTTTTGCTTCTTCCTCTCCTTCTTGATAGCATCTTCATCATCACTATCATAAGGACACTTTGCAATGAGATGGTCCTTGCTATGGCATCTAAAACATCTCATGTTATGCTCATTCTTCTTGGATGTGTTCTTCTTCCTCCTTGCACGATAGCCCTTCTTCTTCATGAATTTGCCAAATTGCTTGACAAAGAGAGCCATCTTCTCATCAATGTCATCACTATCACAAGAGCTTGAGTCTTCTTCACTTGATGATTCAATCTTGGATTTGCCCTTGGATGTGGTGGCTTTGAATGCCACACTCTTCTTCTTTTCATCATCTTTCTTCTCATTCTCCTTCTTCTTCTTCTTGACCAACTCATCCTTCTCATTATCTTCTCTATATGAATCATCGGTCATCACTTCTTGAAATATTTGTTGAGGAGTTGAATCCTTCAATGTAGTCCTCACTAGCACGGTGATCAATGTATCAAACCTCTTGGGCAAGCTTCTCAAGAACTTCATAGAGAATTGGTTGTCCTTGACTTCCTCACCAAGTGCCTTGAGCTCATTGACAATGACTTGCAACCTATGAAACATCTCCGGTACACTCTCATCATCTTGCATATTGAAGCTTGAAAATTTTTCTTGCAAGATATATGCTTTAGCGGTCTTTGTGCCTTCGGTGCCCTCAAATGTTTCTTCTAGCTTGGCCCAAGCATCATGTGCAACTTCTATATTCTTTACTTGCTCAAATGTCTTATCATCTAATGCCTCATGAAGAGCACTAATTGCAATGTCATTGCATTGGAGCTTCTTCTCTTCCACCGGTGTAGGTGCCTCCGGATTAGCAACCTCAAATTTTGTTTCGGTGACCTTCCACACTTCTCTATTGATTGACTTGAGGTGTGCGGTCATCTTAACTTTCCAATATGCATAATTTGTGCTATCAAAGTGAGGTGCCTTCTTGGTGTTGTTGATGTGCAAGCTTAATTGAGCCATTTCTTTTTCACCGTAGGTTGTTAAGCCTCAAATAAACGGTGCCTCGGCTCCGATACCACTTGTAAGGTCCAAGTAGGATAGGGGGGGTGAATAGCCTAATAAAAACTTCTACACAAACTACTAAACCACAAGTTAGTATAAAAGGTGGCGGAGCTAAAAGCACTAGCACTAACTAACTAAGCAAGCCACCTACACAAGTCTAGTTCAAGGCTATCCACTAAACACAACAACAACAAGCTAGATACCAGAAGTAATACGAGAGAAGAGCTTCGAGAGGTTATACCGCCGTGTAGAGATGAGAAGTACCAATCAATCAATCACACAAGAGAAATCCTCGGGAAGAGAATGACACAAGAATTTATCCCGAGGTTCACTTGCTTCCCGGCAAGCTACTCCTCGTTGTGGCGATGCACCCACTTGTCGGTTCGCGAGCTAATCAACTATCAAGAGTTGAGCCCTCGGCGGGCGCCGCACAACCGCACACAAGATGGGGATCCTCCAAGCCACGAGCTCCACTAGAGTATCCAATTTGCGAACTCCCGCGGGGAAGGATCAAGAACCCCTTACAACACTTGGTGAAGGCTCCAACAATCTCCAATTGCGAGCTCAATCACCTCCGCTGCTCCAAGCCGTCTACCGTGTCGGGAAACACGGAAGAGTAACAAGAAATCCGCAGCAACTCGAAGATCAAGTGCCTCTAGAATGCAACTCTCAAGCAATGCACTTGAATCTCACTCAATCTCACTCAAGATGTGCAATCAATCAAAGAGATGAGTGGAGGGGTTGTTCTCTAGCTCAAAGTATATCTCTAGGTCTCAAAATGTGCAAGAGTTCCCCTCAAACCCCGGCTACCATCTATTTATAACGAAGGGGTACGCAGCTAGCCGTTACAAACGACGCAGCAAAAATCGCGCTGACCGGACGCTCCGGTCAGGGTGACCGGACGCGTCCGGTCACTACGCGACAGACGTGAACAGTGCGCGTCAGAACTAGCCGTTACCGTTGACCGGACGCGCTCCTTCGATCGACCGGACGCGACAGTGTCAGCGTCCGGTCGCGTTCCAGTAAGTTCCCGACGCGACCGGACGCGTCCGGTCGTACGTGACCGGACGCGCCAGCCGCGTCCGATCGCGCTTCGCTACGCTCGGCTTCTCTGGACACTTGACCGGACGCTCCGGTCCCGTGGGGCACCGGACGCGCCGGTCACGCGTTTAACGTTTTCGCCTGGTTGAACTGACCGGACGCGCTGGTCAGGCCAGACCCGCGTCCGGTCACAAACCCTAGCAGCACCCGCGCCGCGATGAACTGACCGGACGCGCCCCGCGTCCGGTGCAGCGTCCGGTGCACGCAGTGACCTCCGTTCGCCTCTGTTTCTTTTCCGACTTTCGGCGCAATAGAAAATAGGCGTTTCACTTCTCCAAAAAGCGCCGAATCCCGCCTCGCAGGCTCGGCGGGAGGGAGAGAGGAACCCAAACCCCTCTCTACCGCTTAAACTCCACCGCCTTCACAAAAGTGCTAACACCACCAAGTGTACACCACCATGTGCATGTGTGTTAGCATTTCACAAACATTTTTCAAGGCGTTATGTTAGCTCTTTACTAGATCCTAAATGCATATGCTCAAGACATTGATCTAGTGGCACTTGATTCCCGAGCTAACCGTGATTTCCCCTCTTGATAGTCGGCTATGTATCCTAAACCCGGTCAATCACTTCTCTACTCATCTTAGACCGGTAAAAGGAAAACCCTATGGTTATACCTTTGCCTTGCGCTCTTAGATCCTTCTCCTCCACTTGATCATCATGTCCATCATTTGATGTGCATTCCATCATGATCAACATTTCATGTACATGCACCATCTCTTTGTGATCTTGTGGCCACTACTCCTTGCCACGTACACCTTCATCACAAGTGTTGCTTATGCCTAACTTAAAACACTTAACACATGGCATTAGCAACTTGGTGTCATTAATTACCAAAACCAAACTTGGGCTTTCAGTTTCGGGCATGGTCCAGCATCGCCCGTGGAGACATCACCATCGCTGTCGTGTTCCTCACGCCCCTCCGGGAGCCCGGGCACGCCCACGGCTGAGTGCCCTATTCAACCACACCCACGAGTACGGCGCGCGGTCGCACCTCTAGGCCAGCAATAACCGGTGGCAACAAGGCGGAGTATGCCAGCACGATCCTACGTGTGACCGCGCGCGGTGTCCACCTTCCATGCGCTTGTGGTCCACGTCTAGCGTTGCACGTGCTGACTCCTGATACCGAGTCCTGCCTCAGTGGTGCACACCTCGCTTGGTGTCCGGCCGCGTCGGTGACTTCCTGACCAACCCGCTGGGGTTTTGGCGCTCCACGGGCGATGGGGCACGGGGAGGAATATGCGCGGTCGCTGTTGGGCCACGCGGACCTGGCTGCGCTACCGCAGGGCGGGCTATCCGGCACAGACCTACGCGTGATCAGCCTAGGGATGTTGGGTGGGGCGAGCCAGCTCTGCTAGGACCGGCGCTCATGTACTTATATATAAAGCCATGCATTAATTTGATATACAAGTTTAACAAAACATTGTCATATTATTGATTGTAGCTTTAAAAGTAAAACACAAATAGATCTACAACGTTCCTGTTCTCATTTCCTATGAATATTCAATTGCTTATGTTTTTCGTTGCAACTCACGAGCATATTTGCTAGTAATTAATAAGAGAAATTTACATATGCCTTTGCCGCAAAGACCATAATCGTATTCATTCACAACTTACGACATGACCTGCATAAACACACAAACCACACAAACGGACAAACCCAAGATATCTTCTTCTGTGCTCCCTCTGTCTCTAAATATCTGTCGTTTTCTCTTCCCGAGAAACAACTTTGATTAAATATATATTAAAAATATTAATATTTATAGTACATAATTAGTATCATTAAAAGATCTTTGAATCTAATTTTTTAATAAATTTATTTAGAGATACAAATATTACATGTATTTTTTATAAATTGAGTCAAACTTGTGACAAGCACACAAACGGTGACGCTTATTTAGGGACGGAGGGAGTACCCCGCAACTTTAGCATCCGTGAAAGAAAAACTATTTAGTTCCTAAAATTTTTTTGGAAAACGCTACTGTAGCAATTTCATTGTTATTTGACAAATACTCCCTCCATCCCAAATTATAAGACGTTTGACTTTTTTATCTCAAGTTTGACCATTCGTCTTATTCAAAAAAATTTGTGCAAACATAGTCAAATTTAAGTCATTCTTGAGGAACTTTTATTAATATACCAAGCCACGATAAAAGAATTGATATTTTTCATAAATTTTTGAATAAGACGAGTGGTCAAATTTGGTGTCAAAAAAGTCAAACGTCTTATAATTTGGGATGGAGGGAGTATTATCCAATCATGGACTAACTAGGCTTAAAAGATTTGTCTCGTGAATTTCGTCTAAACTGTGTAATTAGTTTTATTTTTTTATCTATATTTAATGTTTCGTGCATGTGTTCAAAGATTCGATGTGACAGAAAATCTGAAAAATTTTGCAATTTTTTTTGGCAACTAAACAGGCCTAAAGCTAGTTACGCGCCAATTTTAAGAGGGCCTAAAGGTAGTTACGCGCCAATTAAAACCAACAAAGATGGGCTGCTCCTCCGCAGGAGCCCCTGGCCACGTCACCTGAATTTTTTTCGTCCGTCGGATCTTGCATCGGATGACCATCGTTGCTTGGTGCAGATTTCATCTGAAGTGGCTTCTTCCGCTCATTCACTTCAATTGGCTTTTACCTCTGCTCCTCTCAGTGTTGTGCGACTTCTGCTCCGGAGCCGACCCACCAAATATATACACGGGCTTCTGATTCCCCTTCTCCATCCTTCCAGAAAAAAAACGGCCTCCACCTTATCTCTTCCCCGTACTCATCCGCTCCTCCCGCAGCTCGGTGCGACGCCGCCGCCACTCGCGCCCCCACCCGTGCCTTCCCTCCTCCTCTCTCTCTCTGCCAGCGGCTCGGCGGCGGCGCCCATCCTCCTCGTCCTCCTCCTCTGTCCTCCGTTTCTCCCTCCCCTTCCTCTCCCTCTCCCCTTCCCTCCGGAGGCGATGGTGGGCGCGAGGTGGCGGTGGGGGTCAGGCGACGGCGCCCCTGTGGGCGGTGCGCCGACGCGGGAGGGGCTCGGCGGCCTCCTCCCTCTCCCTCGTCATCCGTGCGGGCTCCTCAACGCGTCCTCACGCTGGGAGCTTGTGCTCCTCTACTCGACGAAACCCTAGGTGCTTGTGTGCCGGCGGCGGCTGGATCTGACGGTGAATCATTCTCTTCTTCTCCTCCTTGGTCCCATGCCTCCTCCTCCAGATCCTCTCTCCCTCGCATTTTTTTGAGCTGCAGATCCTCACAGCGATTTGTATGGTAGTTGAGAACTACATTTTCTAATGCTTTTCCTAATTTGTATTTCTGTGAATATATCGCACAAGCTACAAGATAAAACTGGGTCGCAACAATTTCTATAGCAGATCTGAATCCCCATTTTTCCTGTAGAGTGCACTTCCTCAGCTACAAGATTTATGGGGGCAGGCTCAACAAAAATTGTAGGCGATTACTGACTCTCTTTTCTAAGCAAATAGATCTTTCGCCTGAAAATTTAGATTTGTGGACAAAGCCCTGTGTAGGTCCTTGGTCAGCAGCAAATGCAGTACGATGAAAAGATCCATCTATGTTGTTAGCACCCATATATTACCCTAAGGTAGGTTAGTTACTGTTGTTTGTTTACAGCTACTATGTAGGTGGCATGGCAATATCGCTAACCCGGTTTCCAGTGTTATGGATACGCACCATCCCTTCTTTTACATGTGATTTACGTTGTGTGTACAGCTATATAGGGTACCATTTGGGAACCTCATATTCTTTGGGTTGCCTACAGATATATGTGATTATATTCAATTAGAAATCCTAGAGAAATGTATTTGTGCTATTTAATTATTGCCCAACACAGCACATTTCATTATGTTATTATGCAGGAGGTGATGTCAAATCACTGGAATGAACATGGGAAACTTGCCTTTCACACCTTCTTCCAGAAGGTGCTGTCTGCTGTGTATCTTATTTGCAGTTCTTCTTATTTATGAACCAAAATCTAAATAAAGTTCATAATTTATCTATCAGTTTTACTGTATACCCTGTGAACTAAATGGCATTTCCCTTCTTCAACAAATGGATGCTTGTGTCTAAAGAAAAATAGATTAGCTTCAACAAAAATGCAGAGCCTTAGGTCCAAATGGTCTCCGATATATCTTTGGACGCTATCTGCTTCTCTGTATATTTAGATTCATCTTATCTAAGTTCCAGTTACACTGTACAGTTCAATGGAACTCAACTTTTCAGCTGAACTGCTCTATTTGTGAGGAAGCTAAATAGAATAACAAGGTCTCTTTTTTCTAAACCCTACCATACTCCTGTTCTTGGCCATGTAGTACTTGCTAGCAGGGAACTTTTTTGTTTGGTGAAAACTTCAGAACCGCTATGATTGCCACCAACAGTTGAGCATGATGCACTTCTTTGTTTCATGCCAACCTTGCCCCTTTTTTCAAAATTATTGCAATGCATATTATACTGAATGTTTTTCTTTGTCAGGTTCATCGACGAAATTAGAACTACTCTCTGGCCTACACTAAAGCAGCACGCCAGGTACATGGACGCTATGTATTTGTTCGTTGTCAGGTATAGACACTAAAAGGCACGCTATGTATTTGTTCGTTGTCAGATATAGACACTATTTTTATCATCGCTGAACCTTGCTGTATATGCAAAGAACTATTTGCGTGTGATTAGTGCCTCCTAATATTCTTACATACCAAGATAATGGGAAGCATCCAGCCTTGCACAAAATTCTGTCAGCTCAGTGTTTAAAACTATCATGTGCAAAAAAAGGTAGACCCATATCGTACCTTCATAACAAAATGGATAGCTGAACCATTAAGGTCCAGTTTAGTGTATTCAAATTGAATCTATGCTTCCGCTAAATTGCACCTCCATGAAGTTCAATTTGTTTCGCTGATTCTCTTGCAATTTTCCGATGATGCTCACCTCCATCCACATTTTGTGGCTATTTTTTTTTTCTTAACCAAATCTCTTATGATTGCTATCCAGTTGGTGCTTTCTTATCTGTTTTTTTTTCAGTTTGGCGACATCTTCAACAAATTAATCCTCTATTTTCCAAGTCATACCATACAACGCTAATGCTTAATGAATAAATAAAGACCATTAACAAGCTTCTTCAGGATCAGTTCAAGATTATGCAAAAAAGGTCTTTTGAGGCATCCCTTCTATGTCTCTTCCTATTGCCTTGAAATCCATTCTAAGTACGACCTTCTATCCCGGTCTTCTTATGTGGGTCTTCTCATCACGGATAAGCAGGTCAGCACCAAATTCTCATTCTGCTTGACAGTGATTTATTAGAGTACTGCCCAACACCCCTTTAGCTATTGGACAGACTACATCAGGTGCAATTTGCTGACAACCCATGAGCCATTTTAGCCTATTAATAGCAGTGAAATGCAGTATGCTTGTTCAATGAATGAAAATTTGACAGGCAGTCTCTATCATCAAATTAGCTGGTCTATGTAGTTTACCTTTAAAATTTTATATTACCTTTTGTGGTGCTACACTAAATCAAATTATCAGCGGAGGTAACAATATGAAACACTACATGATATTTTTACTTCTCAGTCATGTGATTGGGAGAGATGCCTACTCAGGGTGATGAAAACTATGTAAGAATCCAATTTCATTGGGAGTTCTAGAGAGATGGAGAAATACTTTCATCCTATAACTGGGCTGATGTATGTACCTGATTATATATGTGCCCCTTAAAAATTAGGTGTCAGTGTTCGAGAATGGGAATTAACATTACACTCTGAGTTCAGTTAGTTTTACAGTCCCCTTAGGTTTGGATTTATAATTCCATCTATGAGTACCTTTTATGTATGTTGTATGATTCCGCCTTTGTATTGCATAACTTGATTTTTGCTGTAGGTATGAATGGTTTGTGTTGCAATTGTGATAAAAGGAGCCCATGTGGCACTAATTTATGGTTCCCAAATCTCTTCCATGCAACTAGAGTATATGAGAACAATGTTGACACATTCACAGTGATTGCGTCCACAGATCACAAATCCCAGGCCCAAATCCAAAAAAAATATTCCAATCGATTTTACTTACTATTTCTGTGCTTGGTTCTTGGTGGTTCTAAAATACTTTGTAATTTGAGGAGTAGACCTACATTTAAATTGCTTTGTGCTTTGGCATTTAGTGGTGCAAAATAGTTCTAATTGCAGCAGTGAAGCTCGTGCAAAATAGTTAGGGTCAGCCTGCAGCTTCAAATTAAAATTAATATAATTAAATATGAGCAGCATTTGACTGCTACACTCCCACTTCAGATGTTCGACTGATTAAAGAATGTGCTCGCATGTATGCCTCTAAATTACATTAAAGAAGAGTTAATAGCAAAGCTAGAAGGAAGGGACATTTTGTCTATATCGAAGTAAGTTCCCAAAGTGAATACTGAATAATTTCAGCTTACGCTATTTTTGTTCGCTGCTAAAACCTACAGGTTTCACAACTTAGAAGCTTTAGGTCAATTTAATTTCTACTGTTCTCAGCTGTTGCTTTTGAATGCAATTTAACTTAGAAGGTGTTCTCACCTGTTGCTTTTGCATGCAGTTGAACTTAGAAGCTTTGGGGAAATTTAAATTCATATATTCTCTATCTTCGGTTCTGTCGAAATTCAGTTACAGTAATGTGGTGCAGAGATCTGGTTTTTTAAGACTCTTGTTGCATGCTTACGTCTACTTTGCATGGTACATGTTAGTAAAAGATGATGTCATTAGAGATATCCATGCATCACAAGTAAATTTGCAGTTCTCGATAACTTTGACAGTTTTGAGAAGTTTGATGTGTGGTATGATGCTGCACACAAATGCAGTATCCTAGCGCCAAATCTGCCATCCGTTGGATATTGAAATTAACTGCCAGGATTTACCGCACCAGCTTCAACCCACGAATAGCTTCACTTACCTTGTTTAACCTGTTAGCTTCCATTGGCTTCTGCTCCCAGCGTCCTACTCTTCGACCAATGCCTGCCTTCTGATTCTGGTTTCCTTCCACCAAATATTTTCCTTGATTTCTGCCCGATCTGGACTCCAGTTGTTTCACCCTGCACTGAACTCGACGCTTTCCTGCTGCACCGCCCTCTCCGCGCCTTCTCCGCCATCGCCATGCCTCCGTTATCCGCGCTGCCGCCGTCCTCCCCGTCTCCAAGCATTGCAACGCCTCCCTGCTCCACGCCGCTTGCCTATTCCCCCCCCACCCCCCGTTCGTCGTTGAAGGCGCCCTTGGAGGGGAAACATGCAATTTCAGCCAGAAGAACAAGACGAAGGCATTGGTATGTCTACACTTAACACATCTTTTTACTTATGTAATAAACCTGCCCATACTATTGCTATTCTTATCGTTTCTAATCAATACAACAAACTATGCATTATAGATGATGATATGATACAAGCAGCATAGAACGACCATGAAAGTGGCCCTGCTTCATCAGACTCCTCAAGTACGTAGACAAAAAGTATAGACAATTGTCATGTATATACCAAATACTACCAGCACTCATAGTTCATTATTAACTACTCCACAGGTACACCATTTCCTTGCAGTCACAGCACCTATTGCATGTGCTACCTATAGGATTCAGGTACAATAATCATCCCTCAACACTCATTACCCTAACAGTACAGGTTTCATACAGACTATAGCTCATTCAGAAACACACATACCCAGATTGATGAGCCAATAGCTTCTCATTCAAAACGAAGATGGAGACTTCACTGCACAGCAGACCAAGCATGTACCCACGTTTGAAACTAGCCATGTATAATAACCGTGCTCCTGTGCAGAGCACCGCTATTATTGTACAAAACGCCTATTAATGTAACATAGATCCTCGGCCCTGTACTCTAGATCAAGTGACATAAGGCTACAACTTTGTTTGTGTTTGTCAAGGCGTAGCCGTCTACAATTCTAGACTCAGAACAGTACCTAAACAAGTATTTCAGTGTAAGCATAGTGATGCTTTATCTTAACACCGCATTGTTTCCTTATATATTTGAGCTTTTCCATCTGCATGTTATAACCATAATCAATTTAACCAAAAAAACATCCATACTATATGGATGTCAGGTTTTCCCGAATTCGCAAGCGCACAGGCGCGCGGATGCGCGCGGCCCGCTACTAGTTTTAAGACATTCTCCGAGCACACCGAGAACGCTGAACGCTGTATAGTGTACGTGAACACAAAATGGATGAAGAAAGAGATATAATTATACAAAACATGGGGATAAAATGACTTAAACCTAGTCTTTTTTTGTCTTATTACTCTCCACAGTAACGCAACACGCAAAAAAAACTACCTTAATGTTGTTCAAAGTATAGGAAATCGGCTGCTTCGCTAACAATAATAGAGCTAAAAACAAAAATGCAAAAAAAGCAAGGGTTACAACAAACCCGGTGTCACAGGGTATGTAAGAAGCCTAACACGGGTACCAAGACACCAAAAACCAGCCACACAACTAATAATAAACAAACAAAATAAGTAAAATATGGTTCATTCCCATGATGAGCCCCAGCTCACGAACTCCAGTACCAAACGAGGTCTATAATTCAGGCAGAATCAATAGGTTTTGATTTGCAGATACCACAAAACCTGCAGTATATGCACCGATAAGGCGACCAGTATACATGATGCTTAGTTGCCATTTGATATGCCACTTTCAGCTACAGGTTTGGAGGCATTAGCCTCCGCCTCAGCAGGAGTGCCTTCCTTGCTCAATGCCTGTTTCTGTGTTGCCCCTGGTTTGCCATTGGTTGCATCCTTGTCCTTTTCTTGAGAAACATCGCCCCCCTAGACAATGCGAAGAAACAAGGCATCAGAGACTATCATTTAAGACACACAGAACCACAGAACACTGAAATAAGAACAGATACTTGCCTGGCCTTGAAGCAGTTGCTGCTTTGCCCTCTTTTCCTGCATCAACTTTTGGCGATTCTCGTAAAAACCAAAATCATCCAAAATTGATGTTTTAGTAACATGTTCTTTGAAAATCTTCAACATCTCAAGACCTTGTTCCAGCTTAACCTGCAGCATTATAGACAGCACAGGGTCACTATCATAAGTAAGCTTCTCAGAAGACCAACAATATTTATTATCAACAATTCATAGTGATACATAATTATTCAACAACCCTCTTCAACAGAAACCAACAAGTGAATGGCCAGACAACATTATGAGTTGTCATGCAGATTCGCTAAGGCCCCTCGGGTTATGGCATAGTCATACATGACTGTAAACAACGAAATAGACAGATCATATTTTGCAGTTCCCACTAGCTAAAAGTCCCCCCTGATAAACCAGTAAAATTTTTAAATATCCTGAAAAGAAAGTAACCAAAACATTATCTTTACAGCACCCCTAGCCCATTGCATTATGATGCAATTAATCACTTAATAAGCATCTAAACCAGGTAACTTTCAGGAAATATACCTCTTGTGTGTCACGGCTGTTTGTCACAGGCTTATTATCATTGTTATCCAGTGTAATATGCTTCAAGATGTTGTTAGGCACATCCTTGACTATGTGCCACTTGAGTGGAAAACAACCATTCCACTTGTCTTGTTGCCAATACTCCACAGTCTTATCAAAGTCGACAGGACCAACCATTTCAGCAACACCAACAAACTGACCACTTGTGTTCACCTAAGGGACAAGGTCAAGGTCAAAAAGGGACTGCCAAAGAAGAACAGTTAATAATAGGGAAAGAAAGATGCTACAGACTTACAGAGAAAAACAAGAACACTGGGCAGTCGCTGGATTTCTCCTGAGCCTCTCGGTACCCAGCATCCAGCTTCTTATTTCCATTAGGTGTGCTAGCCCACACATTGTATTTTATACTCTTGTGCACATCATCCTCACTATATGATTTGATTACAAAGAACTTTGCATCCTTGTAGGCTAAAGGAAATCCTTCCTGGTTAAATTGGCCTTTGTCTGGAAGAGCACTGTTCTGTTTCCCCACTGAAGGGAGGGCCTGGCCCTTCACAGCAATAGTGACAGTAGGCCCGAATTGTTTTTGGTGCTTGAAACCACCAGACCTTGGTCCTCTGTTCAGCTCGGTAAAGCCATCTTGATTCTCACCAGTAAAACCAAAAGATGCACGCCCTCTGGGCTTGTATTTGGTATCCACAACTCCCCACCTCCCATTGTTTCTCGAGTTATACATGTTTGATCCAAAACCAAGGCCACCTTTCAGTGTGTTCCCGTACTGACCATACTGTCCATATAATCTGTTGTCCTGGTACATCCTAGAAGAATAGCTAGGTGACATCAGACCCATTCCAGGCGAAGGCATCTGTGCATGTATACCCTGGAAATAAATGAAACCAACAGCTAAGCTTTATTCAAGAACACTGCATACTTCTCATAATAATCCAAATATGCACACACATCACATTTGTATGTGCGGAGTCTTAAAAAAGGCAGTACAATTCATTATCAATGGTACTTGAGAGAAAGCTTTAGATGTCATTGGATCGCCAGACATAATTAATTACTTAAAAAAAACTCTGCAACACAATATTATGAAAATGATTTGTTTGGAGAACACACCATGAGGTTTGTTGTTGGACGCTGGCTCTGACTTTTCGTAGAAGATGAATTGGAACGGTAAGATGTGGAACTAGCAGTTGGTATCTGATGCCCATTCGAGTAAACTGGACCATCATACCATTGAGCTGGAGAACGAACACCACTGTGACCATAATTGCTTGCAGAAGGTCCACCACCTTGCATAGGTCCTCTTCCATATGAACCATTGTTTGCTACTGATACATTCAGGTGGGTTTGCTTACGCGGCAGCGAACTGTTGTGAGCAGTCGTCATACCATTAGCACACACATTTGGAGTTGCTTTTGTTGCATCTACCAAAACTCGTGCCTGCTGACTGGCAACAGAGGGCGGTTCAGGTTGAGAACTGGCACCATTTACACCATGTTTTGCGTTTGTTGGGGTTGGTTGCTGGTAATATTGAGTCGGGTACTGATATTGCTGAGAGCCATATGACTGGCCATCATGCCCGACAGTTGGTACAGGAGAACCCGAAGGATATGGGCCATATGGAGCATAGCCATATCCATGGTACATGTCTCCGTACACACTCTGCTACATTAGTTCAACAGAAAAGAAAGTATCAGCTTCATCCCTTATGTTATCCACAAGAGTAAATAAGTGAATTCACCAAAATTCATAGTTCACAATCTGAATGTGTACACATGCCACTATATTTGTTCTCAGATTTCTACAGGAAGTGGAAGCGCCTATAATCCAAATGTATCTTAAACCCAAAAATACACCTAGTTGAGATAATTGCAGAGTCAACACAAATGTTAACTTACAGGGGGCATCTCCATTCCTTCATGACCAGAATACCTTGAGTCCCATTCATTGGCTGAGCCATCATAACCTGAGAAGCAGCATACAAGAATTAAGTATTGCAATTGTTGAACTTAGCCACCTACAAAGGTCTGTGGCAACAAGGAGCACAGGTTTATGTACCACTAGGAAAGTAATAGGCTGGAGAGGCATATGCATTGGGCTGGTAGAAGAAGTTAGGATCCATGGCCTCTTGTAGTAGAGGTGTTATCGACCTATCCACCTGCGAAGTAGTGCTCTGTGCATCTCCAGCGTGGGCAGATCCATATGGCATCCCAGAAGGCTACAATTATACAATTTAGGAAATCATTGATTTTTATCCTCAGTGAATTTCTCCTTCCACTAAGAATAATTCTGCAAAACGAAACGGTGGCCCAAAACAGCCTACAAAGCGGTACCTTCTTGGCAGCGTCGGAGCCATCCTTGCTCTCCAGGGACAGCTTCTGCAGGAGATTGGTGCTCTCTGCAACTCACGAATCAAGGAAGAAGCACATGGAATTCAAGCAAGCACCTCACAGTTCAACCAATACAGTTTACCTACTGAAAACAAATATATATTTTTTCCATATATAAGCGTGACGAAAAAAAAGAAATATTTCTTAGAACCGCCTCCTAAAACACTGCTCCAAGGCCCTGAGCACGGATCAAACCCGCCAAAAAAACGAACAGGAAGCAAGGATACGGTCAGCAGCAGTAGGGGCAGGAGCAACTGTCGCCATGGCTTCTTCCCTCCGAGTCAATTCGATCTAGGACAGACGCCTGCCGCAGCCACCACCACCACACGGCTGCTCCTGAATCGGATCCAAGGCCGATGTAATAATTCGATAAGATAATTCTTGTCTATGGCGGGGAGAGGCGGTGGGTAGGTGGTGGTGGTGGAGGATAAACCCTAGGGAAGGGGAGGGGGAGACGAGGCGAGGAGAGTGAAGGGATAGCCGCCACAGACGCGAGGGGAGGGAGGAGGAGGCCGCCAGCCAAGAGGTAGAGGGGTTTTAGCGATTCGAAGGCGGTGATTCAAATACCGACCCGGCCCATCCCCGCCGCTCGTTTATCTTCTCAACTTCTGCTCCAGGTACACAAAACTTGTGAGCATGTTGGAAAAGGGTGTGTAAGGGCGCATTTGGAAGACGGCCACCACAGCTCCCCACAGCTATCGCGCGTTGCTGGACTTACAACGTGCCGCAACGCAGCTATAGCTCCTCAGTTCATTTGCACGCCACAGGCTGCCAAAAGTCCAGCACACGAAATGGCCGCTGTGTTTTTGGCACACCTGAAACGGCCACCGTGTTTTTGGCACAGACGCGGCTTAGGAGTGATCCAAACGAGCCATAAGTCTTCAAGGGAACAGGGTGACACAACTATATTAGTAATAAAACTCCTTAGCTCAGTTTATGGTGAAGACAGGAAAAAAAATACTAGAGAAAACTAACATATAAAAGAGGAGAAGATGATGCAAAAAAAATGGTATGATGGAGGCCCTACCTAGCCATACTGAGGCCCTGTTCATCTGGCTTATAATCCGTCTTATTCAGCTTGTTTTTTCAGCCAGAACAGTATTTTTCTCTCACAAAAAATCAGTCAACAATGTTTTTCAGCCGGCTTATAATTCCAGCCGAACGGGGCCTGAGTCCTCCGACGCTGGTGGGAAGTAAGGAATAACCTTTTATTAGCGCGCTTTTACCAAACCCGTCACGCGATTTTCTTTCTCTCCTGTTGCTTATCTTCTTCAATAGCCAAACCTCCCATTCTCCTTGTTCAATGAACCACGCAAGCCTGTTGTTGCCTCTTGCCTCTACTGCCGCCCCTAGCTTGCAACTCACCCATCGACCGCTCTGCTAGCCAACCACCTCCGCTCCTCCACCCCCGCACTCCCCTAAATCCAATCAGGGGAGAAAGCTTGCCACCTTGCCCCCACCCCCAACAGTTCTTCCACTGCCTGCTCGGCGGTGCGTCCTGCCGTCCCTCAACTCCCACCACCGCCGAAACCGATCGTTGTCATTGGGCACCTCCCTTTCTAAGCCAACTGTGCATGTAGGGCTCCCACAAAAATCTTAAACCCTAACGCCAATGCTCCTCTGAAAATCCAAAATCCAAAACTTTAACCCCAAATCCCATCGCTGCCACGTCCACCACCTAACTCGTGACAACCTCGCCGTCAACCGCCCCGCCATGCATGGCCCGTGAAGCATTATGCATACAAATTGTTTCATATTTGGAAATATGTCCATGCGTTGCTATGATTTTTAAGTGACTCTTATACAAGTTATTATTGTGTTCTCTTTCTCCCTTTTCTTGATGTAAATGAATTGGTCAAAGCAATGCTTTTCATGGAGTTTAACCAAATAGCAAAACCAGCTCCATTAGTGATAGTGTTGTGTGCGATGGTTCAAAGGTTTTCTATAAAGTTGATGTATTGGTGAATATTAATCTGGCTTGGCATGGTTTGAATCAATGGATATGCATGCTCGAAGATGTTCCACATGCATGCTGCCATAGTGACATACATGCTATTTCTTCTTGCCATGCTTCATGTAATGCTTCTTTGCGGAATATGCAGGGTACTTCTTCTTGACAAGATTCATGTAAGGCTTCTTTTGTGGGGGGTGAAGGTTAACCGAGACTCTTGGTTGTGTGGCTTACTATATTGTCTGAAACATCATATAGAAACGACTGAACATTTCATTATGACTTGTATAGGTACATTAAATAGCCAAATATTATTTGTTTATTACATGCCAAAAAACCCCCTCAAATGTACATCGTACATGTTACATCTCCATTGTGCACTGAATCCATTACATATTTGCAAATGCTCTAGCATTGTATTGTGCATGATGGTGATCCAGATATAGGCAAAATTACATCATGCCACGTGAATGTTAATTTGGTACATCACTCAAGTCTCTCAAGATTAAGAGTATGTCTCTAGGACTACGTGAGTATGCTAACGAGGAGGTCATACGAACACACTTAAGTTATTTTATCTCTACAATGTTTGTACTCAAGGCAACTTATTAATTCAACATTATTGACATCTAGATTTTTTTGCGAAAAATTAACTCGTTCCATAATACTTACTTCTTAATTTCCATACTGACATTATTTTATCTCTACAAATGTTTGTACTCAAGGCAACTTATTAATTCAACATTATTGGCATCTAGATTTTTTTGCGAAAAATTAACTCGTTCCATAATACTTATACTTCTTAATTTCCATACTGACATGTGTTTAAATGGTTATTATGGCCATATTTAAAGATTAGATCACTTGGAATTATAAATAAACTAAAAGTAAAATCATGTTCTTTTACATATGGAGAACTCCAGTTCTTAATTGTTATCCTAGCTATCCATATCCATGGACGTTATTATAGAGGTACTATGTGATGATTCAAAAATATATGTTGCATGTTGTTTTCCCGTGTGGCTGTGTCTGCGTCTGTGTGGCTCTAGCATTAATCTGTATTTAAACTACTTTAGCAGGAAGACAGAAAACCCTAGGCTGCCTTGGGCCAGCCCATGGCCCAATCAGGCCCATGCTCGGTGGCTGTGGTCCTTGGTCATTGCAGAACTTTCTCCACAAAGCTCCGAGCTTGTTCTTATCTGGAAGCGGTTTCGCTGCTTGACGAAAAATCTCACTCGGTGCTTTGTTTGTCCTCCTCTCCCGTCCGGTCGTCCCGTGGCATCTGGAGCACAGCTAATCGGCTGTTTGGTGCTTCCATGTCCACTTGTAAAACCAGGAGCCAAGCGCACGGTTTGCAAACACGACCGTGCATATTTTCTTTCCCTGGCAGCCTAGCTGGAAAACACCAGTACAGCAGTACTCAGTAAGAACAAACAATCGTGTGTGTCCCAGAAGTATCCTTTAACAGTTGACACGAGTCACAGTTGTTTCAGACGACGTGTCGACAGGCGAAGCTACTGCTCTCCTCGGTCCCAAAATAAATATTACTTGATTATTAAATTTTTAATATTAATTAAATATATAAAAAATATTAATACTACTTGATTATTAAATTTTTAATATTAATTGTATTGGCAAAGGCCATCTGAGAGCTGTTGCCTGATCATGGAAATAAAGGACAGAGGGTTATCCATTTCTCTTGGATTCGACTCTTGGATTCGAAGCAGGTAATAGTTGCATGAAAATATCAAGTGGCATCTGCAGTTTCTCCATCATCGATAGTTTCGCGGTGGACTGATCGGTGCGCTTTCCAGATGTGGAATTGCACCAAGGAGTTCGTGCACATACTCCGGCGCCAGAGCACGGGGTTCGTGAGGGGGAGCTCAAAGTGCCATGGTGTGACACTGCACGAGTGTGGCCACTGGAAAGCTAGGATGAGGCAACTTCTTGGCAAGAAGTAAGTTGACATTAAAAGATTGTCCTGCATACATAGTAGCGCATGCCTTTCCCTTTTTATACTCTGTTAGCTTCAGTTCAAATGTTTTTATGCATGGTTATGAGCAAAAAGTGCTCAATGATTAGTTCGACATATTTTAAGTTCATGTTAGGTCCTTGCAGCTTACGTCCTATTTAAGGGATACAACAATTCTTGCCATCTTCTTTGGTTGGTCTTGCTTCTCAATTTCTATCCACATAATAAGTCCTATTACTCTCGATTTCTACTATCTATAATATTGTTTCTGCAGTTTTTTTAATAGAGTTGCTATAAATTTTGTAGGAGAGTTGATACTTACGAGTATGCGTGGCAATGATTTTTGTGCTATGGCTTTGGCTATTGTTTCTTTAGTTACGTGATTGTAGTATCTTTCAGCTCAATTATCTGTAAACACGTTTGTAACTGAACCCAAGGCTGATGATCTATTCACTAGCTTAGGGCTCCTTTCTCCTTACTCTCTCTTTTATGCATGTATGAATTACATATGTTCTTTCAAGGATATTATTTAAGAATAAATATAAAAATGTCTTGTATAATTATTTATCTGTAATAATTATTAGGAGAGGTTCATCCATAAATTTTTAATAATATATATATATATATATAATATGCAGGTAATGAGGAAGAGCGAAAAAGGGTTGAAAATGATAATATCAACAAAATTCTTGTGCAAAGTTTATGGGCTAATGTTGAGGCTTCCAAAATGGAGAGACCATGTATATTATTTTTAAATTTTTGAAAACATATTAAACTTTATTGGCTCGGTTTGTCGAAAATAATCTCAGATTAAGTGAAACTGATAAAAATAATCTCAGATTAAGTGAAACTGATAAAAGTGTGCCTTTTTTATTTGATTTGTTTGGTTATGTGTTGTTGTAGCGTTAATACGGGCATTATACTAGTATTTATAATAGTGTAATTCGATTGATCTTTCGTAATAAATAGCTTAGAGATATAAGTGTCAATATTATTTATATATATATCTACTCCTAATTTAAAAAGTTTTACTTCTCTAGAATTGAGATATATATTAAAATTCGTAGAACCAATAATAATAATTAAGGCCTTATTTTTGAAGGTGAGAGTTTTTCTTCTAAAGCAATAAACCATATATTGGAACTAGACTATTCTATTTTTTTAGTTTTCTATATAGCTTTTATTTTAAAATAGAAAGGTAGTAGTAAATTTTGAAAGGTTATAAACGACGTGTGTAAGTTTTTTTTATTACACCTTGGTATAAGCTTTGAAGTTTGAACAGAGGTGCTTCGTTCAGGCTAGCTCTGTATAACAGGATAAGGTGAGTGGTCCCGGTCGCGCCGTTTTTTAACTTCGGACCTCCTGGACCCTGGAGGGTGGAGGGAGGGCTGGAGGGTTCCCGACTTCTCGTTCTACGACCGGGACCTGCGCTGGTGGCATGCTCGTCTGTCGTCTCTCAATGACTGGATCTGCCTCCGGCGCGCGGGCGCGACTGCAAATATCTCGTTCTCTCGATACTGACGTGCGCTCGTTTTCTTGGCCGAGATGACGAGAGGTTTCTAGCTGCTCCAAGGAGGCAAGGACCAAGGCCGGGCCACGAGTCGGCACCCTTTTCAAGCTCGGGACCCGCAGCCCACCAGAATCGACGGAAATGCATGAAGACAGAGCGGTTTGTACTCCCTCCGTCCTAAGAATTCAAATTCTAACACTAATTATAATAAAAAATATTGATATTTATAATATTAAATAAATATCATTATATTTTTTATAATGACACTCCCAGAAATCAGAAGTGTTTTTTTATAGAATACTTTGCCAAGAAAGTATCCTTCGCAGTGCAATTTTTTTTACCTTGAGTTTAGATAAAAATCTAACCTATTATTCGCTGGATCCTCTGCTCCATCTGCTCAGTCACCGTTGGATTTCCCGCGACCGCACATACACATGATTCGGATCATAGCGTGCATGGGAGAGGAATCAGAAGGGGGAGGAAGGCGCACAGGATCTGGGAGGCCTCGATGGAAACTACCGCGGTCTTCTCCAACGCGCACGGGCATAGTTTCTTTCACATCGATTGTATTTTAGAAACTGTTTCGGGTGTTTTCTCTTTCTTTCTTCAATAAATATAGTGCTACATCAGCAAATAATAGCCATAGAAATAATGGTAGAGTCCACATCGGGAGTTCTCTAAAATATATTTTTATAATAAATTAATTTAGAGTCATAAATGTGAATATTGTTTCCTATAAACTTAGTCAAATATAAACCACTTTAACTGGAACGCAACACGTAGCTACGTTCTTTTGAAACACATATATTAGTTCGTTTTCTGTTCATGCGTGCTGAATGAATATTTTTTATTTCTTTCCACACACACGTCTTGTACATCAGAGATCATCATCATCAATCATCTAAATAGTCGCGGGACGAAGCGGACGACGAGAGGAACGAAAGAACATTACTCACGTCAATCAAGAGATGGTAATGTTTCGCGTGTAAGGATGTGGCTCACCGGTTGAAGGAACGCCACAGTTTAGGCATATGATATGATGATGAGTTTCCACATTTTCTCTGTTTTAAGGATAAGGATAAACTAGAGTGCTACTCCATAAACGTGGCAGAACCAAAAGTTTTGAGTAGCGGGTCAGCCAAATATGATCGATTCGTCATAATACACATGATGTTATATTCTGCAATCACATTTTACAGATAACAGCACAATTAGATTTTTGTTTCTCACTTAGACATACTTTAGCATACAAGTCATCAGCTAATGTAATTACGGTAATACTATGATTAGGGTTTAGGGCATCCATCTAGGCGTGTGCATCCGGACGCCCATGTTCCTAGGCCTGCGTGACGACCAGGCCCAATAGGCAATCGACTGCTTCCCTCTACGCTCTCTCCTCCATCATATCTCATTCGTTTTCGCTCGTCGCGGCTTCACCACATCGGACACCCTCCCCACTCTTTCTTGCCGCTGCGCACCACTTTTGCCGCCACACCACACCTACTCCTCCTACCGAACCTCGTCGACGCTTGCTCCACTCCGGCTCACCGCTGCGAGTCGCATCTGCCGCCACGCCACGCCCACTCCTCCTAAGGAACCTTGTCGACGCCGACATGGTCAACGAGTCGGACGTCTTCGGTGGCGTGGGGGACGACAACGACGACTTCCTACGGGCCCTCATCAACGCGGACCTCCCTGGCAGGGACCTTGACCTGGCGTGTGGAAGCTCCTGGTTGCCGTGTCGCTCTCCTTCAAGCTTGTGTTTTAAGTGTTTCAGATGTTTCATCTGGATATTACAAGTGTTTTATCTTGATGTTGCAAAAATAGATTATGATGTTACACATATTGCAATGGCTATACATATATGTTTTAAGTGTTTGTTCTAAATGTTTCATCTGTTTTTCAGACGTTCGTTGTTGTTTCATCTGAATGTTGCATATGTTTCACACATATGTTGCAAGTGTTTTATCTTGATGTTACATATGTTTGCAATGGTTTTCCAAGTGTGTTACAAGTGTTTCGGACGCATGTTGCAAATGTTTCAGCTGTTTCGTACGTATGTTGCAAGCGTTTTTATCTGAATGTTTCAAAAATAGATCGGGATGTTGCACATGTTGCAATGTGATCCACCTTGCCACCACCATCTGCTGTAGCTGCTTGGATGCCGTGCATGCTCATGGGGGAGCAGAGGGATGGAGCACTGCTCGGCAACGAGCGCGGGAAGCGGAGGGTGATGGCGGCAGGAGCGTAGGCGGACCCCGCGCGGCATGCGTGGATAGGAAGCGCAGGGGGCACTGGCGGAAAGCGGAGGGGGCGCGGGCAATAAGGATAGAGGCACGAAGTGGAGCACAATTTTCTCAGACCAGCAACCTTAAGCGCAGAAACGAACTGTAGCCGCAGACGTATGTACGCGGACGTACACCCGAACATCCAGCGCTAGCAGTGCTGGTGTAATTATCGTTGCTTCTATTGCAATTGCTTTCTCCTTGTAAAATAATATCAACTACCTTCCTGTCTAGGTTAAACATGTTTTTTTTGTCTTAAATGCATTAAGACAAAACGAAATGGACTATGCGCGATGGCTTAACGTGTGATTCACACGTGTCCTGCCTGACTGACAGGCTTAAATTGCTTGGCTTGTTAGCCAGTGTGCTGCATTCCTTGTTGCGGGCAATCTAGGCGAAAGTCTCCCAATAGTCCATGCTAATGCTATGGTAAAGAAATCACACGTTAAGTATGTTGTTCTATGGATTTTTTGTCTCTCTGTTTTGCCTGTGGATCCATTAGAGAAGACGCGTCCTCTGCTCGGAACGGGGGCAGCAGTGATGAACTGATCATCATTCATGATGCATGCACCGCCGTTGCCCATGAGGCCATAAAGCAGAAAAGATTGCGAGTTCATTCCAGATAGGGATCTGGAGAAACGGACAGCATGCTGCGATACATTTTTGCAGTCAGAAGGGGTGTCCGGGGTCCGTCCCCGTGTATCCACAACGTTCCTCGCTGGACGGCGGCTGTTCTGTGATTCTGTCTGCACCTCAAATTCTCACCTCCACCGTTTCACGACCGATTCTCGCTCTCGAGAGAGAAAGGAGAAGAGAACCACGCGCGCCATTGCTCGAGTCCCGGACCCGAGCGACGCTCTGTTTTCCCCCGAGGCCCCGATGCAGATGCAGATGCAGATGCCCAGCGGCTCAGCACGCCGCATCCGAGTCCAATCAATCACCGGAGACGAAAAGAGAAAAATGCAGGTGGGAAGGGAGGGGAAGGGGATCCCATTCCATGGTTGGGAGCACCGCGCGGGGCTTCGTCCGTCATCCGTCAGGTAATGCGACCCTCCCCCTCCCCTGGCGATCGAAAACGCGCATGGCTAGAGAGGCCCTAGAGCAATTCCGACCACGATGGGGACGGCTCCGTGCTGTCACAGTAGGAAACGGTTAAGAGACGAGACCTGAATCGTTTGGGGGCGTTGTTGGGCTAGATGATAATGCCATGTGTATTCTTCAGAGTTCGTTCTCGCGGGAAATTAGCGATTCTTCGATATGAAGGTCTAGTCGCTTCTATATTTTCGTATATTCCGGATCCTGCTTAGATGCAGGATTGCAGGTACAGATTAAATGGTGGGCTGAAGCCAATGCAGTTGGTTCATAGGTTGGATGGTTGAAGATGGTTAGTTCGTTAGGATAATATGTATTCAACCGTTGCACGAGTAGTGGGCGTATTGATGGTTTTAGCTTAACCAGAAGATGAGGAATCCATTTTGCGTTGAATGTGGTAGGGTACAAATATATATACTATCATCTATATACATCTTCAAATAATTACATTTTTCTCTGTTTCAATCAATCAATCAAAATAATCAAAAGAATGATATCAGGATATATCCTATATTTCCCTTTCTTTGTAGGCATTTTCCCACCCAAAGTTATAAAAAATGGAAGAGAAAAACCACAACTCAATCTGTGCACTCCTATAAAAAATCTTCAGTTCTCTGTAACTTCACAAGTAACTGTACCATTTTACTCTTTATATCTGTAGATATCAGTCAGTCTGTGTGCTGCTGCAGAAGAAAGTGAAACTGAGAATTCTGCCTTAGTAGTGGGGGCGGTTCCACATCGGACGGATCAATGTCAAGCATCAGTCGAGCTATATCATCCAATGATATTGGTATGCTGCATTTCCATTCATTTGGGCGTTAGATTTGCAGATTCGGTTATGTTATCTACTGCATGCATATTGACATCTTAGTGCTGAACTACTGATTATACCTTGAGTCGTCATCTAGCAAGAAAGAACTATTTGGAGTAGTTATTGAGTCATCTGTTGTCATCGTTCTCATCTTTCCAATGACCTGAAATAAAGTTGGCTCTTGTTAAGATGTTCTCTTCAGCAATGCATAGATGCATTTCACGCATTCAGGAAACCGAATGCACTTGGAATTGCGTATATGTTTAGTCATGTAAGTTAGCAGACATGCACTTACCTCTTGAGATAGACCTTGTGCACCATACTTGTCGTCCCAGAACATCGTTGCTATGCGATATATTTGAGTTATGCTCAAAACCTGTGAAAATACACAACAATTCATACTTGCTAGCTTGAAGAAAATCTTAGTATTTATAAGATGTCTTCTTTACAGCTTACAGGGCAAAGCTCATTTGTGATTTCCTCCAGGGTTTTGTGTGACTTCTGATGCAAAACCTGTAATATGAATTCATTTAATAAGTAGACAGATCAAACTAGTATAACCGTTGAAATAACTGCATGTTTTCAGGCATACCAGGAACCCGACTGCCTGCCTAATGTGTTGCAATTCATCCCAGGATGTCCCTACATACTGCATTATGGACAATATTTCAATTTAATTAGCACTCTCTTACTGATTATAATTTCTGTCTTGTTAAAATTACCAAAAAAAGAGGAAAAATATTCACCTCTTCAGTTGTTCTAGAGCACCACTGCTCCAGGTCTTGTAAACCAGCCTTTAAGAACTCCCCATTGCTAAAAGAGCAGCATTCCCGACGAAGTAGCAAACTAAACAAAAAGGGTAGAAATTTGATACAGTACAGAATCAACCATGTAAAGCATTTACCAAGGTTATTTTGGTGTCCCATATGAACCTGTGCAGTCAAGATTTGCTAAGACTTGGAATGATATATAGCAATACCTGTTGAAGAGTTGCACATTCAAATATGCACATACTTGGCTAAATGTTTTCCTGATTATCACCGGAGGTACCTACAAAATTGAAATTAAATTCAGCAATGCATTTGTGCAGTTCCCTAATTGTAAGACAGCTGAAAAATATTAAGATAGACTCACATAGTTATTTTTCATCGTTTCCAGTGTCTGATCCAGGCACTTAACAATGTTTTGCCAATGTAGACTTGACGCTTGCCTAGCTAGCCCATTAGAGTGTATGCTTTTTAGTGATCCCCGAGATGGTCTCACACGGTTAGCTCTTGGAGCCTATGAAAATCGACAATTGTTAGAAAATTCTATTTCCTCATATCCTGGTAGCGGAAATGGCTTAGTTGCTGTACCTGTATGCACATAGTCAAGAATGGACTGATTTCCTTCTTCAGGTTATCTCTGATTATCCCATATATCTTCTCGACATATGCTGTCAACTGTTGCTTGAACCGAAGCGCTGGATATTTTGCCTCTACCATTGATGCAGTGTCAGGCCTTCCCACCATTCCACTGTATCCACTAGGTATGCCTAATCCTGATGATGTCCGAGCACTCTGAAATGAAAGTTATGGGGTGTAAGCTCATGTTTACCATGTGAACATCAGTCCTCGGTGCTAAATGAAAGTTGACTAGTGAAATCTTGACGAGAAAAAAATACATAGTACAAAACACATTCTATCTTTGAATTTCAATGAGAGGCTTGAACTATGGCTTCAACCACTAAGGCATTGTGCTCTACCAGTCTACCAGTGGCCTTGGCCTGTATGGTGGACCACGGGGTCAAACTTGACGTTGCAACCTCAGATAAGAACCTTAACCCATTCTAAAAGAAAGTCTGGATGGAGAACTTACCTGCACCATTCTACTGAACAGACTGCCTGTTGTGGTCCAGCTGCGATTTGTTCCTTTACTTAATGAACTGCTAGCTTTGAGAGTGTTTTGTAATAAGTAGAGGAGAGTTGATGTTGTCGACAACCAATATGCAAGCTCTCCAGAACTTTCTGCTCCCTGTAAATTAATGAATTAATGTACTCAGGTGATGAGTTTCTCAAGTACTTGCTTGCCAACATTGTCTTACTTCAATGAAAAAGTTAAGTGGTATGCAATGTGAATAGCAACCTCAACTGATGACCTAATTGTTTGGATGATACGATCAAATATGTTAGTCTTCTCTGCTTCAAATGAATGCCAGTGTAGGAGTGATTTGTAGACAATGCATGCTGCAGCAGATTTTTTGTCGTCAAATCTCCTGTCTTCTACCAGACTTTTAATCAGGGCATCGTGGTTTTCCTGTGGAAGGATGAAGGAAGAACAAATGGTGAGAAATCAATCTTCAGTATGCTTCATTGTCTGTGTTTTTGATTCACAGAACTTGTTTTTTCACATTAATACTAAAAAAAATAAAGCAGGGACCATACTTGCTGTCGATCCGTCAGCGATTTTTGTTTGCTTAGATTCTTTACAGGAGGCACAACCACCTGCTCCTGCATCGTAGCATATGTCCACATTAATGTGATATATTAATGAGATTTTGCAGTATCTTATATAAATGTTTGCCAGGTAAAACTTATAGCACATACATTGACCGTTTTAACTTCTTCGAGCTGGTGTCCCTTGTCAAGTTCCTGAATATGAGTGAGGTTTTAGACAGAATTAAATGCAAATGTTTTTACTCATCAAATAGTTAATGCTCCCAAGTAGTGTTTTTGCAAAGTCCTCTTCAAGGAAATTTACCTCGATTACTGTTGTCTGATTCATTTCAGGAGTGACCACTTCCTGAACAGCTAGTGTAGAATTACTGCGGAGCAACTCGATCTCTGACTCCAAGGTGGCAATCTTGCTTTCCAATCTAAACATATCATTTTTTTAGTTTGTGAGGCTTTCTCATAGGACATGAGTACAGCCCAGAAAGGAAAAAAATGTGAACGTGAAGTATGCATATTGTAGAATGTACCTCTCTATCTGTTTTGATTTATCCTCATCAGCTGATGTAACAACCAGTGATTGTTGTCGTAGAACCTGGTTTTCAGATTCCATATTGGATAAACTTGCTTCAAGCCTGCACCATATTGTGGAGGTAGTATGTGGGCAGCGTTTGTAATATAAACGATTTAGTTTTACAAAGAAGAAAATTTATTAGTACCTTTCGATCAGCTCTTGAAGTTGAGTAACTTTGGATGCTTGTTCTTGTGTTTCCTGTGACAGTTCATCAGACTGTTTTTGCAACTCAAGAAGCTTATTTTCAAGATCCTCAGCCTTCTGTTTAAATGTACTTAGTTCATCCTGGATCCAAATGTGTATGTGAGAACTTTTCTAAAGAATTAAATTATGAATCTTATATCTGAATAAAAATGCAGAATTTAATGGGGATTACCTCAAGTTCTTTATTTTGAGTTGTCAACTCCTCAAGTTTTGCATTGTCGACAACTGGCACTTCTACTATCTTTGGTGGTGCCTGTTCAATCGCTAACTTCGCAGCTTCTTTCTCCTTTACTATTGCTACATGGGCTTCCTCGAGATTTTCTTGCAATTTTTGCAGTGCAGATTGTAGCTTTTCAATTTCATGGCCCTTGGCTTCTTCAAGGTCAGCCTGCCGGCAAGACATAGTAGATAAACTCATTTTGGACCAAGTAACATACTAAACACTACAGAAACTACTATATTGATCCAAGTGAATTACCCTCAAACGCTTCTCGACGTCTAACCGCCATGTGAGTTCTTCTACTCTCTTTTCTAGCTTGTCTTTTGCTTCTTTGAGTGCGCCGGTCTCTCTTGCTTCCTGTTTACATGGTTATGCTTACTTTATGAGCATTAACAATGAATGATGTGCGTGTTGAAGATGTGTAATTGTACAGACCATTCTCAGTTTCCGAAGTTCCTTTCTTGCAATGCGTGCCCTCCACAAGCACTGAAGAATCAAAGCAGCTCTCTTTTGCTGCTTGTAAGCAACATAAGCTCTGTGTTGGCGCCATCGAGTCTGTGATTCAAGGAACTGTTAATTATGGTTTTCCTATAAAAACTATTTGCAAACCATGATAGGCATAATAGTGCAAACCTGGATAATTATGGATGCCTTGGTCTCTCTTCGGAATCTGTGTTCATTGCGAGCTGCCATTGCTCGTAATCCTGTCTGTATTACTATAGCTGATTCATATACTTGCAGGTACGCTTTTCTGGCAGAATGGGTACGCACGTGCTTTTGTATCCTAATTGAAGCAGCGTCTCTCCTCATATACTCAAAAAGCTTTTTAGCTAGTCGTGCTGCAGGATTTTGATTAAATTGTATGTCAGTTTCAGGTAAGGCCAGTTTTGCTGACAACTGACATTGAGGGCACAAAGTGCTCAAAGCAGTGAAGAAATACCTCTCCAGAACTTCTGAGATTGAACTGAGGCTTTTCGTAAGTTAATGAATTCCTTTCGCATAAGATGTGTCTTTATACGCCTCTGTATTAGTCGCACGGCATTGGCCAAAATTTCTGCTCTTCGAGCATCCAGCTCTGCCATCTGACCAGCTCTTAGGAATACCTTAGTTTTCCCTATCTGATATATATGAAAAAAGTCTAATTTGAGGTCTTGAAAAAAAATTATGTCTTGAAAAAAAGAAAGTTTCGTATACGATTGTTTTATTTCCCATATCCACTCATCATAGGCTACCTGATATCCTTTCAAACCCATTCTATCACATATCGCTGCACAGGCGGCCTTCTCATCACTACAAATGCATTATGCCCACTTTAATCTTCTTTAAAAAAAATCAGTGTAACTAGTATACATATCTCACTTAAGAGTTCCAAATCGATTTACATTGTCTACTTAAATTCAACAGCTAGAGCATTATACCTGTCGACAAGCTCCGGTGCAAGCATTCCAAACCGATCAATAAACTCATCGAATGTCCTCTTCGTTGGATAACCAGCACAGCTAATCCGAATTGCTTCCAGGACACCCTGTACCACGACCATGTGCAAATGTCAAATTGATTGAGATAAAGATTCAGTAAAGTAGTGCAAATTGCAGTTGTTGGAGTAGCATAGTAAAACAAATTTCACATACATACCCCACATCTCAACTGATTCAAGACATTGTAGTTCTCGAAAATGCCGGGTTTCAGTACAGCATTAGGCTTGACACATCTGATGTAGTGAGGTTCTGTTGTATTCAGTGTTTCCATGAGGGATTGCAGTTGTTGCTGCATATATATGGATTAGGGTTACTGACCATTCAAAAGTCAAACATAGAGATCTAGCTCAATATGACACACCTTAAAGCGAGTACCGATTGAAGAGAATTTGGACTGTTTAGAAGTTTCCTCAGGTAATGGAGGAAAGAGGTTTGCAACAAAAGGGCACCTTGAAGAATTTAGTAGAGCTTGGTGTTCAGCTACCACATAGTCTTTGTTCTTATCAAGGAACTGATCCGCTTGATATGTCACCTGTTTTGTTGAACTGCTTGTTAAAAATTTGTTGCTGGTTGATTTCAATTTCATGTAGTAACTGAATAGTTGCTTACATCTCCTGCGTAGTGGTTGATTGTAAAGGCTGTCCGAGCAAGTTTGGGCTTGCTGAAGCGCTTATGTGCCTTATATGTTTGGTACATCTTTTGAGCAAATGTTTCATGTGTAGACTTTGGAAACATGCTGCATGAAAGACATGCCATGCTTATATTTTCCTTCAAATTGCATGCTATGGAATGTTCTTTGCTAGGGAAAACTATGCTATGTTAATATTTAGTAACAACAAAATATACTAAGTATGTTTTCAAATTTGTGTCAGTTTGCACATAAAGCTACATGTTTCTCAAAGCTCTTCTCCATTTTTTTATAAATGAATCTCTCAAAGTACCACAAGTCATACCATGCCTCATCCAGTAGTGCAATTATTCCTCCAGGTTTCTGCATGCAATGTTGAAGTGTTATTGATCAACCGATACTTGATTATTCTTCTGTATGTGTAGTCCATATACCACTTCCAATATGGTCCCAGAAATTACCTTTTCAATCAGGTCCAGCACATCCTGATTATCTACAAATTCAACATAGCTCCAGTCTATTTCCTCCCTTGTGTATTCTTCTTGCTCCATCTTAAATACATGCTGCAAAAGGAACTCATGTGTTTGATGTTTTAGATGTTTCCATAGTAATTGAGTATTAATTAATTGTTCTCTTAGTATCTACTAATCTTGTCCAACCTGATTGAAGTGCTGCTGCAACTTCTCGTTTGTCAAATTGATGCATAGTTGCTCGAAACTGTGAGATGAGCAGAATTTAAATCCTGAGTCGGCTTTTTAGGTACTAAAAAAAGGTATAATAAAACAAAAAAAATGCATAGCCATACTTGCAGGACCAGACAGTACCAAACTACTAACGGCAAACCTGTTAATCTTGAAGCTCTCAAATCCATAGATATCAAGCACACCTATTATATTGGTCGCATCTGGATCCTGGCCAATTGAGTTATTGATCTTGTCTACAATCCTGTCAAACAAAATAAGAAAATCCCCACATTGTTTAGATGGATTCCATTACTAGTGTTGCTAAGCCTGAATTGGTAACTAAAACATCCAGCTTGTGGTCTTTACATATACTGACAGGTAGGGGTGCAAGTGGGTATGAAATAGGTAGTTCTGGTTTACTGCATTACTTCATTTCTCTTCCCTTTTCCTTGCTTTGAAATCTTTTTTAAAAAAAAATCTGGACTTATTCATTTTTTATTTATGTGTTTTGGGTCGACCCAATGATCCAAAGAAAAGTAAGCTTGCATCCCTGCTTACAGCCAACACTAGTAGCACTTGAAAATTTTCCTTGTTTTTTATGCATTCATGAACATGATATTCTTACCAGTCAAACAGTCGTGAATATACTGTCTTTGCTAAGGCATCACGACTTAATGCTGCAGAATCTGGATCAAGGGGTTTCGTGATATTCCCATCAGGTGTCACAATAACACGCTGGCAAAGGGAGGCTTCAAGGGCCTTCTCATCACACCTGAAGATAAGTTTATGCTTTAGTGTACCAGAAAGATCCAGATAACCAAAATAGCTTTTGAAAGACTTACATTAGCAGTTCTGCAACTGTTTTCAGGTGATAGACTGATTTATCATCTCTCAACTTGGATGAGTCAATTTCCTGCCCTTTGGAGAAGTTAATGTTTCCTAGGTGAAGGATTGCCGCTACTACTCTGAAGATTGCATCCTTTGAGCAGTGAAAAAAATGAATTAGTTCTTAGCTGAACAATCTATTTGCTATTTCATTTCAAATCTTCTTCAAATATATATATATATATATATATATATATATATATATATATATATATATATATATATATATATATATATATATATATATATATATGATGTACCTGTTCCTCTTGATCAATGCCAACAATATCCATAGCATTTCTAGTTTCTATGTATTCTCTTGCATCATCCACATTGGCCACTTCATAGCAGTTTGTTTGGTTCAAGTAATGGAACGATCTTGGGTCTCCCACCTTGAACCTTTTTACATCCTGAAATCAGTTGACCATTCTGAAGAAGTTGGTCTTCGGTTGTAACCACACAGTGACACAGAAACCAGAAATTGTACTTAGGCTCTGGCGCTATGCTTGGGAGTTACCTCAGGGGGTGCAGAACAAAGCATGTAAAAGCAATGGTAGTTCCTCTCAGGATCAGAGACCTGACATACTCGTGATCGTTCAAGGAGGTATGTGCGAACAGCAGCCCCTGATATCTTCCCATACTTGTCGAATTGGATTTCAACAAACTTACCGAATCGACTGAAATGGTGGACATGTTTAAGTATATACACGGTAGGGGGAAAAAACAATGTTTTTATTAAAGTGCAACTGCAGTTACTGATCAAGAGTCCACCTTGAGTTATTGTTCTTCACTGTCTTTGCGTTCCCAAATGCTTCAAGTACTGGGTTAGACTATGTGCGCATAGTACAAAAATAAAGAAGTTAGTGCGGACACTGTATGTGATCAAAGATGAGAAAAAAGGGAGGAGATGGCAAGCTTTTCCTACCTCAAGAACCTGCTGCTCAACAGTCCGTCCCTCGGTACCAGACCTTCCTCCCATGAATGCAAGATACCTCATGAGCATCTTGGTCGTCTCCGTCTTGCCAGCACCACTCTCGCCACTCACCAAGATTGCCTGACTCCCCTGATCATTGATCAACGCCCTGAAATTTTTTCCATCGACAGCAACAAGGAAGAACGCCGACGATGAGCTAGCCTTCAGCCGATGAACCGTATCGTATCTACAGAGATTATGGACCAGAACACGCAGACCTGTAGCAGGCGTCCGCGATCGCGAAGAGATGCGGGCTGAGCTCCCCAAAGCTGGCGCCCTTGTACTGCTCCATCATGTGCACGTCGTACAGGTGAGGCAGCCGCTGGAAAGGGTTCACCGCGATCAAGATGTTCCCGGTGTACGTCTGTCAGGTCGACACGCGTACGGTTGTTAGCTGTAGCGGAATGGAAGCCTTGAGCAGTTCGGGACAAGGACAAAACCGAGTATACATACTACCTCCATTCCTAAAACGTGTCGAAATATTTGACTTCTCGGAAAGTGAGAATGATGTTTATATTGGTACGGAGGAAGCACGAAGCTGAGGATCGCCATCCCGGATGGCAAAATTAAATTACTTACGTATATCTCGTTAAGGCCGTATCGGCAGGAGAGGTTGTGCAGGACGCCCGGCTCGTGGAGGTAGGCCAGCTTGGTCATGTCGTCCACTCCTGACGGCGGCGCCTCCGTGTCCTTGGGGTATATGCTGCCAAGGCTCGCCACGACCTGGAACGGACGGCCAGTTAGTTGCGGCTCCAATTATTTCTCTTACATATACATGCAGAGCAGTAGTCGACTCGATGAAAGTCGAAATATATGCTATACCCCGGCAGCAGCCAGCAGGATAGACGACGACTGAAGAAGAATTAACCGAGAGAGAGAGAGAGAGAGAGAGAGACGAATAATAATCAAGGTGGCGCGCGGAGTACAACGCACCGTTTTGCCACTGGTGGTGGCGATGGTGGCGTCGCCGCCGCCTTTGATCTCGGTGACGACGCCGTCGACCCAGGCCTCGCCGGGGTCCTCCAGCCACACGTGCGAGCCGACGATGATGTTCACCGGAGTCCCCTGCATGATCATCAGGCGACGATCGATGAACGTACGGATTACTACTCCATAAAGCAGCAGGCAGATCAACTCGATCGCGCTGTCTAGTCTAGCTAGCCAGCAAAGCAAGGTGGGAGGAGACAGGAGAGACGAAGAACAAACTACTGACCATCTGGTGGCCGATCCGCCGGCGGACTTGGATCGATCAGCTCCTCGTCGTCGTTGGCCACCACCCACCGGCAGGAGCTAACCGCGCATAGGACTAGAGGAGCTCGATCAATCGATCGATCGGAACTGCGAGCAAGTGAGGAGGAGGATATCGATGGATCGATGAGCCGGTGGCTGGCTGGCTGCGCGAATGCGCACGCGAACAGGTGGAAAGGGGAGGCGCGGGGGCGGTCCGAGGCCTGAAGCCTGATGGAGGAACCACGCAAAGCGTAGGGGAGAAGGAATATGCAAGCTGGTGCACAGGAGCGGAGTGGGGTGGCGGTCGCTGCCTCTGAGCTGGTTCGCCTCTCCCTTTTTGCTAGAGCCTAGAGGGAGCCGAGTGACCCATTGCATATACAACTTGTCTGTAACACAAATAACTACCTTTGTCACGTACAATAGGGTAAACCCTTTCCAGGACACATGGGTCGCCTGTTTCCAGGACACATGGGTCGCCTCTCCCTTTTTGCTAGAGCCTAGAGGGAGCAGGGAACGGAGAGAGAGAGAAGACTTTTTAATTTGGTGCAGACTATTTGAAGATTTAATAGCATCTGATCTGAAATGTGGCGATTCTGTGCTTTGTAAATCCCCATTGCCTATCTTTGTAAAACCATATTTCTGATTTGGGCTACAGCTACAAGCCATTAATAAAAAAAATTCAGGTCACTCGATCGTTCAAAAAAAAAAAAAAGAGCCCGGATCGGAATCGCTACGCCCCCTGAGCGAACACCCAGCACGTGCAATCCGGCGCAAAATGACATTCTGCATGTTCTTCAAAATGCATGTCTGTAGAATCGGACGCTCACTTTCATGTTTGCGGGGGAAAAGACGTCAATAACCTGCCTTGAGCGTATATTGGTGAGGACAGGATCATATATATCAAGTTAAAATCCAATTAAGATGCGCGGTTATAGTCACCAAACATGCTTGTACTCGAAGAGACATGCTGACTTGGAGATGGCAGGAAGAAGTGGCACAGATAGGCGTCAGAAATGAAACTTGGAACTTTTAGCTTTAGTGACCCATTGCATATACAACTTGTCTGTAACACAAATAACTACCTTTGTCACGTACAATAGGGTAAACCCTTTCCAGGACACATGGGTCGCCTGTTTCCAACTGGCATAATTATCAACTCGTAGTACATCTTATCGGTACCTTCATCATCATCAGGAAAGAAAAGAAAAAGAAGAAGAAGGCGTCGAAGCACAAGCGGTGGGTGGCTTGGCCAGCTTGGCGTGGCTGTCGACTGTCGTGCGGCCCCGCTGTGAGCGAACTTGGCTCGGTGGGGCGCTGGGCGGTGCCTTCCCTCGCTTCTTTCGGCCGGTGGGGGAAACAAAAGCGACGTCCCACGAAAGCGGGGGAGGGACGGGAAAAAACGTGCCTTTCGGCCGTCGCTTCGTTGGACTGGCTGGGTGACTGGCCACGGCCTTCGATCCCGTCGGTTCCCACCTGCGCTTCCTGCCCGGCGCGCTGTCGTGTCTCGTGTGCCCCGGTCCTCGGTGTCTGGCAGCGCTGCACGCACATCCAATATCCATGTTTTTATTACGTCCAGAATGCCACGGATCGGGATTGTTCAAGATTCGGATCAGCGGGATTGTTCAAGATTCGGATCAGTGGCCCTGTTCGGCAGGCCGTTTTTTTTTTATAAGCCGGCTGTGGCTGATTTGCTGTGAGAGAAAAACACTGTTCCACGGCTGATAAGCCGTGCTGATAAGCTCAGCCGAACAGGGGGAATAACTTCTTTGCATTGGCACTCTATACTCTTTAGTACTGAACCCGGCGGTTGTTGCCACCCGTCACGGCTCTCTCCTGTTATACTTTAGCCAGTTGTAAAGCTGGAGTGAATTAGAGAGCGCTGTGTTTGTCTTATACTTCCTCCATTCCAAATTATAAGGTATTCTAAGAATCTTGGAGAGTCAAAGCATCTTAAGTTTGACTAAAATTATAGAGAAAATTACAAAAATTTATAATATTAAATAGGTATACTATGAAAATATAATTAATAAAGAATCTAATGATACTTAACTTGTGTCATAAATATCATTATCTTATCATATAAATTTGGTCAAACTTGAGATCCTTTGACTCTCCAAGATTCTTGGAATGCCTTATAATTTGGGATGGAGGGAGTAAGACTTACCATAGGAATGTATATATGATAAAGTTTTAGTAATTACTATTTTCCAGTTTTTGAGGTGTTGTATTTTTTGCACCCCCTGCCTAAAGCTTCGCCCCTGACTTCCGCGAAAAAGTCGTCAGCCGGGGGGAAAAAACAGAGAGAGGCCTTGTTTAGATCACCGATTTGGTGATCCCCGAATGCACTGTGCAGCACTGTGCAGCACTGTAGCACTTTTGTTTTTATTTGATAATAATTGTCTAAACATTGATTAATTATGCTCAAAACGTTCGTCTCGTCAAGTACAACAAAACTGTGTAATTAGTTTTTGATTTCATCTATATTTAGTACTCTATGCATTTGCCGATATTTTGATGTGATAGGGAATCTTCTTTTTGCATAGTAAAATTTAGGGGTGAATTTTGGTATCTAAAAAAAGGCCAGAGAGAGAAAGAGGCTTTCGTCTTCCCATCTTTTTGTTCCTGATGCTTCACCTCACCGACCGGCAGAGTCTTCGTTCTTCTCGTCTGAATCAGTCAGCTTGGATGCCGATGCTTCTCCTTGCTGAGCTTCGGGCCCGGGCATTGCTGGTGGCCCGGTTGGCTAGCGTCAGGGTTTGTTTGTATGTACACACCACGTCCCATGAACTGAGCTGCCAAAAGGCCTGTATTGCATGTTGCGGATCCGGCCACTGCTGGACCCAATGGGCCGTCCCCTGCTTTTGTTGCCCCTCCCGGTACCAAGAAGGCTAGCTTTACTTTCAACTTCTCGCATCCGTGGTATCAAGCCGAGCCATGTGAGACAGTGGGAGTGCTGCAGATAAGGTTCTCGATCGACCAATTGACAGCTAATCATAGGCTCCACGCCTCCACTTGAACCAAGAACAGGGTACGTAGGACTGTAGGAGCAATCCAAGCATCCGTTGCTTCCGCATTGCAGAGGCCGTAGCTAGGATCAGCAATGCCTTCCCCTCCGCCGCCTCCGATGTCCACGCTCCACAAGTGCTGCTCCTCCTCCTCGTCGCCGCCTAAGCTGCAGCGAGCTCCGGACAGCAGGCACAAGCCTATCTGTACGTGCCTCATCGCCACCACTCTCCCCGTTCTCCTCCTCTCCTCCGTGCTCTCGCGTTTGTTTGGTTAACTCTCGCGTGCCGTCGCGCAACAGAGCAGGCGGCGGAGCCTGCAGGCTGCCGATCACCAGGAGAGCTCACGCCGCCTCCCTCCTCCTCTTCGGCCTCGCGGGCGCGCCGGCGCCAGTCAGGGCGGCGGAGGAGGGCGTCCTCGGCGCCATCAAGTCCATCTTCGACCCCAACGAGAAGACCAAGGCCGGGAAGACGCTGCCCAAGGCGTACCTCAAGGCGGCCAGGGAGGTGGTGCGCACGCTCCGGGAGTCGCTGGAGGAGGACGACGGCGGCGACATGGCCAGGTTCCGCCGGAACGCCGACGCCGCCAAGGAGTCCATCCGGGAGTTCCTGGGCGGATGGAGAGGCCAGCAGGCCGTCGCCGCCGAGGTACATGAACATGAAGCTCCGCTCACCTGAGTAATGGGTGGCATACTGGCATGGCAACCTGTGATCGTCCGTCCTCCATTGGTCCATTTCTTACCCCGCTTGTTTCACCGCACTGCAGGAGTCGTACGTCGCGTTGGAGAAGGCGATCAGATCACTGGCGGAGTTCTACTCCAAGGCAGGGCCATCCGCCCCGCTTCCACAGGACGTCAAGAACAAGATCCTCGATGACCTCAGCACCGCAGACGCCTACCTGTAGATTTTGCTTCTACAGGGGCATTGTATTGCATGCACATCTCAACGATGATGATTTCATTCTAGTATTTTGACCTGCAAAAGCTTTCCTTCACAGGAAGAACAAACGCATTCCAGCACGATGCAAAAAAGAAACCAATTCCGCATGACGGATCAGGCGGACTATTTCTAGCTTGCGCATACATCAGTTTACCTTACAGAGATGAGAATTATCATACAGAAATGAGGGATGATTCCAGGAATGCGCTTGCGAGAACATAAACCTATTAACAAAATAACAACTGGTGTAACATTTACGACCATTTGGTGGCTGCATTTGCCCTCGGAGTTTAAGTTAACGACGAAAAAACAAATGAAGGGGAACTACCCTCCGCATTCTACATGCTGACTTTTCAGCTGCACATCAAGTTTTTTTCAGCTGCACATCAAGTAAGCTGGTTGGAGTTAACACTTTTCAGTACTGCACAGGCTGATTCTTCCCAGGCCGACGGACGAGTCAATTGAACCGTCAATTTCTGAGTAAAACTACAGGGGTACCCCAGCAACTAATCTGCAAAAAACCGCAAGCCTCTTTCTGCCAACGGATGGATGTCTTGCTAACTGCTGAGTCAAAACTCAAGAGGTACAAAAACTAATGGAGGCTTCGTCCATGTAAAGCTTGGGGCCCAGAAAGCTGCAACCAAATCTTACCATCTGCAACAAAGATTAAAAGGTCATGAGACACGCATCTAATGGTGGCGGAATGATACTAACATTTACAACTATTTTGTGGCACCCAACAAATATATCTACCACCATCACCCTATATAGCGGAATATTTTAACTAAACTACGAAATAAAACTAGGTGGTTTGTCTCAACATTGTAATATTTACACAATTATATCAATATCTTAACCAAACATGTAAGCCTTACTTGCACTTACCAAGAATGGGGAGATTGTTGTGAAACATCACCGTTGCAAATACCGTCAGCATTTCTGCTGTTGTCCCCATGCTTTTTGACCCCCAAACCTAGGGGATCAGCACTTGCATCAGAGCAAAGAGAATCTTCATTGGCTACAACAGGTGATTTCTCAGTTTTGTCTACAGAGGAAACAGCACCAGCTGTATAAATGTCTGATGACCATTACATAGAAGAAAAGAAAATAATTGGGATATCAACAAGGAATATGGTGTCTGCTCTGACCTCCTTGAGAACATTGATCTTCCTTAGGTAAGGCCTTCAGCAATGGCTTTTGGAGAAGACCTGTACCAGGAAAAACTAACATGCTAATAGATTTCACTTCTTCCTTCTCAGAATCTTCAAGTGGACTAAATCCAAATCTGGATGTCCAGGTGTCCACAAGTTCTGTGATAGCAGGAATGATCAACTTCTCAACATTGAGAGAGCTGAGGATCTGACAGAGAAAACAAGAGGCAATAATTAAACACCATCAGAAAAGTGAAACTAAGCAAGATATCAGATCAGTTAATCCAACCTACTACGGTCATCATCAATGTAAGGTGTATAGACAGGACAACTATGCTAGACTGGTAGCTGCAGACACTTCTGAAAGTACAAGTAATGCTCCACAGTGGGTTCAACCATGTAAGGCATAGACTAGTTCAGCAGTACATGGATCGTACAAATCAGAAAAAGGCACACATAAGGTAAGGAATACCTTTGTAACATGCAAGGGGTTAAGCAATCCTATATCTCGTGTATTATTCATACTCCTATATATAACGCCCATGGGGCTACTATTCAATACAAGTGCTACTTGTTGGAGTATATGTCTAGGCCCATGAGGCTAAGGCCCATGTGGCCCATGTATGGAACCTATATAGCTACCCTTCTAGGGTTAGCCCTAATCAATTGAGTCACTAATTCTAGCATGGTATCAGCAGCCTCTTTTCCTTCCCTCTTCTAGCAGCCGCCGCCACCCCCTGGTGCAGCCGCCGCCGCTGCCTTCCTGGCCGGCGGGCGCCACCATGGCCGGCCGCCGCTCTCCTCCCCCCTCCCCTTCCTATTTCCATTCCTTTCCCTCTCTCCCCACCCCCTCCTGGGCCAGGATTGCTGCCGCAGGGGGCCTACCCGCCGCCGCAGGGGGCCCAGCCGCCACCCCACCCGCCGCCGCTGGGGGGCTGACCGCCCTGCCCGCCCAGCCGACCTACCCTGGTGCAGCCGCCCTTCCCCATCTCCATCACGCCGTCGGCTTGGCTCTGGAGGGCCGCCCTTCCCCTGTCCACAGCGCCCCTCCCTCTGCTGCTGCCCTTACAGCCGCTCCTGCTGTTGAGGGCGCAGCCGGGGGCTCGGGCTCCTCCTCCCTCACTGCTCCGGCGGTTGGGGGGCATGGGGGGGCCCCTGCTGCAGCCCTTCCTGCAGGAGGTGTTGAGGATGGGGGCGTTGATGTCCTGTTAGAGCGCCCCGCCGACGCCGTCCACCTTCCCGGCGCCGGGATGGACACCGGCAACCACCTTCCCGCCGGTGCCCAAACTTTCCCGGCCTCGACACCGCCACTCCTCTCCCAGATCTACGCCGGCTCTCAACCCTACGCTGGCCGTGACACCTCTTCTCTCGCCGCTGCTCTCGTCGCCGCGCGTGCCGCCGCCGCGGAGGGGCAGGCCCGGGTGCGGGCAGCCGCCCTCGTGTGGGAGCACGAGCGCGAAGCGGCCGACGCCCTGGCTCGTCAGATTGCCGAGGCGGAGCGGCTCCTCTCTCCCGCCTCTCCGGCTGGTGCCAACTCCTCTGCCTCGCCGGGTCGCCGTGCATCTCACACTGCTGTCCTCTGGCACGACCCGGCTGACCCGCTCGTGGCACAGCTTCACTACCAGGCCGGGGGGGTCCAGAACATTCGCCTCCTCGTGCCGGTCGTTCTCGAGCCGGAGTCACCCTCCTACGCTCGCTGGCGGGACCTCGTGGTTCTCACTCTTCGCCGCTACGCCCTCGACGACCACGTCCTCCTCGACGCTTCGGCCGCCGTCCAGACCCCGTCGTGGCTTCGTCTGGACAGCATCGTCCTCTCCTGGATCCTGGGGACGATCTCTCTCGACCTCCACGACCTCGTCCGCACCTCTCCTGACGCGCGTCGGGCTTGGCTTGCCCTTGAGGGCCAGTTCCTGGGCAACGCCGAGGCCCGGGCTCTGCGCCTCGACGCGATCTTCCGGACTTTCGTCCAGGGTGACCTCTCCGTCGATGAGTTCTGCCGCCGGATGAAGGGCATGGCCGACTCCCTGGGGGACCTTGGGTGGCCCGTGGAGGATCGCATCTTGGTCCTCAACGTCCTCCGGGGGCTCAGCGACCGCTACGCCCACCTCCGGACGTGGATCACCCGCCAGCGGCCCTTCCCCACCTTCCTGGAGGTCCGTGACGATCTCGTCATGGAGGAGCTCACGCAGGGCCTCCAGCCGGTCTCCACTACTCCTGCAGGGTCCTCGTCCTCCTCGACGGCCCTGGCTGCTACTTCTCCGCGCCCCCCTACTCCACCGCGGACCACTGCTCCACCACCGTCGTCTCTCCTGGGTCCTCCTCCCTCCGGGCCGAGCGGAGGCGGGGGGGGGGGGGGGGGGGGGGGGGGGTCGCGGCGGTCGCCGACGCCGCGGTGGGGGTCGCGGGGGTGGCCGGGGCGGCCACACCCAGGCTCAGGTTCCCGGTGGGTTACCGGGGGGGGGCACCATGGCCCTCCTTCCAGCACCCATGGGCAGGGCGCATCTCTATGTGGCCCTACCACACCACCGGGGCCGAGTCGCGCCCACCAGTGGCCTTGCTCACCGGCGCTCCTCCTGCTGGTACTCCACCCGGCGCCCTCCCTGCTGCAGCGTGGACTCCACCGGGGGCCGCCGGATGGGACCAGACGGCCCTGGCTCGCTCGTTCTCCACCATGGGTCTGACACCTCCGGTTGGACCCGAGTGGATCGCTGATTCAGGAGCCACCTACCACACCACTCCTGACCCCGGTATACTTTCGTCGCTCCACTCTCCTTCCTCCTCCCTTCCTTCGTCCATTATGGTTGCAAATGGCTCTTGCCTTCCTGTCACGTCTGTGGGTACCGCCGGTGTTCATGGCTCCTTTCGTCTTCCTGATGTTCTTGTTGCCCCTTCTATGGTTCATAACCTCCTTTCTATTCGTCGTTTTACAGCTGACAATTCTTGTTCTGTGGAATTTGACTCTTCTGGTCTTACTGTAAAGGATTTGGCTTCCCGGCGTCCTATGCTCCGATGTGACAGCACCGGGCCCCTTTACACCCATCGCTTCCCGGCGGCGCATTCGTCTTCTTCGTCGTCCCTTTTGTCAGCTACCTTCGCCGCTTCTACTTCCTCTACTACCTGGCACCGGCGCCTCGGCCATCCTGGACGTGATGCCCTCATACAGCTCATTCGTAGCTCTGGTCTTCCATGTACTCGAGCTCATGATGAGCAACTGTGTCATGCGTGCCAATTGGGCCGACATGTTCGTCTTCCTTTTTCTAGTTCTTCTCATGCGGCCCGCATTTTTGATCTTGTACATTGCGACCTATGGACCTCTCCTGTCATCAGTATTTCTAGTTATAAGTACTATCTTGTGGTTGTGGATGATTTTTCGCATTATTCATGGACTTTTCCCCTACGTGCGAAGTCGGATACGTTTACCACACTCCTTCACTTCTTTGCTTGGGTGTCTACTCAGTTCGGTCTCACCATCAAGGCCGTCCAGTGTGACAATGGTCGCGAGTTTGATAACTCCACCTCCCGAGCTTTCTTCCTCTCTCACGGTGTTCAGTTGCGCATGTCTTGCCCATACACCTCTTCGCAGAATGGCAAGGCCGAGCGGATGATTCGCACCACCAACGACACCGTGCGGACTCTTCTGTTTCAGGCCTCTCTTCCTGCTCGCTTCTGGGCTGAGGGCCTGCACACCTCCACCTACCTTCTTAACCGCCTTCCTTCCGCTGCCTGTCCCGCTCCCACCCCTCACCACGCCCTCTTCGGTACCCCGCCTCGGTACGATCACCTCCGCGTGTTTGGGTGTGCTTGTTACCCCAACACTGCCGCCACCTCTTCTCACAAGCTGGACCCTCGCTCCACGCTCTGTGTCTTCCTCGGTTCCTCCCCAGATCACAAGGGGTACCGATGCTTCGACCTTGCCTCCCGACGTGTTCTCATCTCGCGCCATGTGGTGTTCGATGACTCCGTCTTTCCCTTTTCCGGCACCTCTACTCCTCCGGTCCCTGACCCACCCACCCTGTTTCCCACTGACCCGGTGGTCCAGCCACCTTTCTTGTGGTCTCCTGCAGGTACCGCTTCACCGCGCTCCGCGCCGGCCACCGGTCCCGGCTCCCCTGCGAGTCCGGGCCCCTCGTCCTCCGGCGCGGCCCCGTCTCCTTCAGTTGGTGCAGACCCGGGGCCTTCGTCCCCCGCTTCTGCCCCGGGGGGGTCGTGCCGGTTGCCGACGCCGGATCCCGTCTCGGCACCCGCACCGGCGCCTCCGTCGAGGTTCGCCGCGCCGATACGGGTCTACCAGCGCAGGCCGCGGCCTCCGCCGCTCGTGGTCCCTTCTCCACCGGGGACACCGACACCACCGCCTCTGTCTCCGCCGGCCCGTGGTACCCCGCCGGTCTACCACCCGCCGCTGCTTCACCGACACCCGCGGCATGTTCACCCGATGGTGACACGACACGCGGCTGGCACCTTGCCGCCTCGTGTCCTCGAGGCTTCGACCGACGACGCGGTGGTCTCTCCGGTACCCTCCTCCGTCCGCGACGCCCTGCTGGACCCTCACTGGCGCCGCGCGATGGAAGAGGAGTACGCCGCGCTACTCGCCAACCAGACGTGGGAGTTGGTGCCCCGGCCGCCGGGCGCCAATGTCGTCACCGGCAAGTGGATTTGGACTCACAAGCGCCGAGCGGACGGCTCTCTCGAGCGCTACAAGGCTCGATGGGTCCTCCGGGGTTTCACTCAGCGCCCTGGCGTCGACTACGATGAGACCTTCAGCCCGGTGGTCAAGCCGGCCACAGTCCGTACAGTGCTATCGCTGGCGCTTGCTCGGTCTTGGCCCGTCCACCAGCTGGATGTCAAGAACGCCTTCCTCCACGGCCTTCTTACCGAGACGGTGTACTGCAGTCAGCCGGCGGGGTTCGTCGACACCACCCGTCCTGACATGGTCTGCCGGCTCAACAGGTCCCTCTATGGCCTCAAGCAGGCACCTCGGGCGTGGAACCACCGGTTCGCTACTTTCTTGCTGACCCTGGGATTCGTGGAAGCCAAGTCTGATACGTCCCTGTTCGTCTACCACCATGGGGCCGACACTGCATACTTGTTGCTCTATGTTGATGACATTGTCCTCACCGCCTCCAGCGAGCCACTTCTCCGGCGGATCATTGCAGCTCTCCAGCAGGAGTTTGCGATGAAGGACCTGGGTGAGCTCCACCACTTCCTCGGTGTCACTGTTGAGCACCGTCCTGCTGGGCTCCTTCTTCATCAGCGGCAGTACACTCGGGATATCCTGGAGCGGGCTGGGATGTCTGACTGCAAGCCCTGCTCCACTCCGGTCGACACTCAGGGTAAGCTGTCGGAGGTTGAGGGACCTCCGGTGGCCGACCCCACTGCGTACAGGAGTCTTGCCGGGGCCCTTCAGTACCTCACCTTCACCCGGCCGGACATCACCTATGCAGTTCAGCAGGTCTGCCTCCACATGCATGATCCCCGGGAGCCTCACCTCACGGCTCTCAAGCGTCTTCTCCGCTACCTCCGGGGCACACTCGACTACGGCCTCCTCCTACACCGGGCATCCTCCACCGACCTCGTCGTCTACACCGACGCTGACTGGGCCGGGTGCCCGGATACTCGCCGCTCCACCTCCGGCTACGCTGTCTTCCTGGGCGGCAACCTGGTGTCTTGGTCGTCCAAGCGCCAGCCGGTGGTCTCCCGGTCCAGCGCCGAGGCGGAGTACCGCGCCGTGGCTAACGGCGTGGCGGAGGCCGCCTGGCTCCGGCAGCTGCTTGCTGAGTTGCACACTCCACCCTCCCGGAGCACACTGATCTACTGTGACAATGTCAGTGCGGTCTACCTCTCCACCAATCCCATTCAGCACCAGCGGACGAAGCATGTCGAGATCGACCTCCACTTTGTCCGTGATCGGGTGGCCATGGGCGAGGTGCGGGTCCTTCATGTTCCGACGACCTCCCAGTTCGCGGACATCTTCACCAAGGGCCTCCCGTCCTCGACCTTCACCGAGTTTCGCTCCAGCCTCAACATCACCAGTGGCTAGTTGCGTCTGTGGGGGGTTGTGTGTGTTCTTTCTTGTTCAGCCTCGAACTCCGCTGCGACGGTAGTTCAGACTGCGGGGGGGTGTTGGATTATATGTCTAGGCCCATGAGGCTAAGGCCCATGTGGCCCATGTATGGAACCTATATAGCTACCCTTCTAGGGTTAGCCCTAATCAATTGAGTCACTAATTCTAGCACTACTAATAAAACTAGGGAACTATCACTGAAGGATTAAATGCATTTTCTGCAAATAATTATTGTCCTACACTAGCAATACCATCAAGCATGCATACCATTTCAATTCCATCTACAAGTCGGCGGCACATCCCTTGTCGCCTATACATATTCCGGGTACCAATGAACGGCATCTCAGCTAACTTGGTTCCATGTATTCTGTTTCAGGATAATAAGATATGAAAACAACAAAATCATATAAGGGCCCAGCAATTCAAGAATAGTAACCTACCTAAAAGTAGAGAGCCTGTCAATTTATGTTAACTGTTCATCCAATGATGTAACAAGACAGCCACAAAACAGCTACAGAAAGTTCATGTACAAGAAAAAAATTACAAGGTATATAACATGCCTTGAGAGATGTGCATTAGCAAGCTACAGAAAGTTCACGCACGGGCATGATTAATTATGCAAACTATATTCGTGAAAACATGAAATGAACCTTCCTAGAAGAAGCATTCAAAACTTCTTAGTAACTTAAAAGCTACAGGGAGGTTTTCCTCCATGAGACCGCAGATACCATAGATTATTATTCAGCGCCAACAAGCCATGACCTGTACAGCAAAATACTAAGCAAGTAGGCATTCCAGTAAGGATGTTCTTTTCCTTCAAACTGGAATATACGATGGTTACAACAATCATGTAAAGAACTCAAATGAGGAATGGGTACAGCGCTATACTAAAGTTAGGCACTAAACAAGATCGCCAGTAGTAGAAATATGCAAAATCAAGTCATTGTGTTTGAAAATAAAGTCTTTTGCTGGCACATTGGGACAAATTTTGGTTTGTTCAAGGGGTTTTTAGAGTATGCTTCTTTCTTATATCCGTTTCACCAAACTGGTATTCAGATCTATATAGCTTGGGTATACATCTCACTGGATACAGCATTCAGTGCCATATAGATGGCTAGACAGTCACAAAACATAGCAAGAAAAAGAAAACAAGAGGAAATAACACACCGGACAGATGCTGCAGCTATTATTTCATCTCCACGTTCTAAAATGAATATATAGAATCCACGGAAATCCAATCGGGCAAAATTTGATCTGCATGCAAGGAAAGGCAAAAGGAGCAATTAGTTATCTCCGACAAAAGTTGCCACGACACCATGGCATCAATACAGAAAACTGTAACTGTTAAAAGAATACGCCAATTTACACATCAACAAAAAAAATGGTTCGAAGCAATAATGAGGCCATTAAATCAACCAGCGACCCATCAACCGTTTTTTGATAGATTACATTAATAAATTGGAAATGTGGGAGTTACATTTTGATGGGTGCCACTAATCGCATGGTGCATTGCTTCCTTTTGTTATTTGATGTATGTCCAGGCGAAATTTTGGTGCTTAGAGCCTTTGCTTCCTTTTTTTAATATATCTATGATGTATATTTGGCACGTATCACATATCATGGTTCCATGAATAATAATTTTCTAAGTTAGATCCCACGAAGGTCACATACCACTTCCACTTAATGGTACTACCCATTCATACCTATCCCTAGCTAAACTGCCATATTAGGAACTTTTCAAAGTTAGGATTGCATCAAGCTGACACCCTGGAACACCTAAGCATGAAAGGACTCCAAAAGCCGGAACAGAATGGGCAGGTTGTGAATGGGCTAACGGAAAGGCTGCAGGCCAACAGTGGTTAAAAGCACAGATGGTGTTATGTTCATTGTATGCATTGTCTGGGTTTACTTCAGTGTATAGTTGAATCTCAGTACGGTATGGAGCAAATTAGTTTAAAATTATCTCATACATAATATGCCAATGGCCCCTATACCATAAGGATATGATCTAAGTTGTTACAGATGAAAATAGAGAAAATGATGAAGATTGTTATATTATTAGAATAACCAAAAATGACTCAACATCTAAAATTAACGGGACTAAAATCTTTACTATCTCCAGAATACTAAAAAGCAGTTAAATTTATGACGAGGAAACCCATTTAATACACGCAGGTCAATCTATGAAGAGCTATGCACTTCTCCATTATGCACAGAGATGAAGTTAACAATCAGCAATAATTTCAGTAATATTGTCTAATCAGCTCATCCTGATAGCCCCGCCAATACACAGAAGGCGGGTGGGAGAGAGAATAGTGTGGAATGAATTAAAAGGCCATAGTAGCAAACAGCTTGCACGTTGTACAAAGGATACTTGAAACTGCATGGAGTTCGGTGACCTTATAGAAAGATAGATGCATACCCACAGCTATACACAACATTGCGTATCAAGTTGATGCCAGTTCTCTGGTCAACAATCGGAAGGAAGCATTCGTCCATTAATGAAAGTGCAACAGCAATCTTGGAGTTACACTCCACTCTTGTGTCCAAAGGAAGGACTTCTTCTGGTACATCTTCATGGATGCGTTGAACAACTCTGCATGAATATTCTGGTTCAAGATCCTTCTTGACTGCAAGAAGATTCTGCAATTCCTCAAACAGCTGCATCACAGAAATAGTGATTTTAGATTCTGCAATTATATCAATGGAACTTCTTGGGTCAGTTGGGGCTTAGGAGGGTATACATACATACATACATTAATAAACGAGAAGATAAATAAAACAACAAACATATAGATAGAGAGCATCTAGACAGGAAGTGTGTTTGATGTTTTTTAAAAAAAAAAACTAGTGGTTAATAGAGCATTTTCAAAAAGACACAACTTCCATGGTGCTTTCGCATAGACTAAATACCAATTGTCTAGTTTCAAAAATAAAAAATATAGAAATTCAGAAGAAGAGTAGAGCTTTTAATAGTTGGACTAAAATGACAAGATTTTCATGTCACTAAATAAGAGTTCAAATACCACACCCATACAGTACCTTACTACGTGTAATCACTTATAGTAATGAAATTCATGTAAATAAAAACCAGTGGCCTGAATATCTGTACATTGCACATGATCTTAGTATTATATCAAGTACAGATACTTGGACATAGAAGGGAATAGCATATTATGGTGCAGATATTTAATGACTGAGTTCTCAAACATATAACAACAACAGCAAAGCCTTTTAGTCCCAAACCCACCCAACATGAGCCACTAACAAAAAGGAAAAGGTGTCTGCCTCAAACATCAAAGTAAAATAGCAAGTGTCACCATTTGAATTATGCTCATGAAAATCACAAGGTAGTATATCCAGGAACAAGGTCAAGGGAAACAGAACAATAATCTGACAAGTGTTACCAGTCTGCAGCTTTGTTGGCAGAATAAATTGCCTGTCTGACTGGAAAGGTTAGCTATGGAATCATTCTCAGGAGAGCAGGCTTCATGATCTGCAGACATTAGTGTATGGAATACTCAAAGACATGATTGAGCATCAAAATAATATAGTAAGATAATAATGAAAATGTGGAATAAAAAGTATCAAAGACTTCAAAATTCGAAAGAACTACAGAGAAAGTATAAACAGGGATCACGTACACTGCTCTTCGCACTGGGAACAAGTATGCAATGAAGAATCAACATCAGCAGTGTCTTCAGCACCATCACTAGAATGTTCATGGCAAAATTTACACAAGCAGTTTGCACAACACCAATAATCAGAGGGAAGTTCCTGCAAAATTGGAAATTCAATAGATTAGAGAATGCTGTGCTGAAAAGTTTTATTGAGTCTTAGACCTTGTTTGGATGCACTTCTATCCACCCCAATCCATGTGTGTTGGAGTGGATTGGGGTGGAAAATAATTTAAGTTCCACCCCAATACACTCCCAACACATGTGGATCGAGATGAATACGATTTCATCCAAACAAGCCCTTATCAGTACAGAAAACTGGGAGCACTATTATTGGGCATTGCAAGTTTTCGATCATGTCCTAATGCAGTAACAGCTAAATTTGAAAAAAAAAGGTACATAAATTGAAATACTGCCATTTGTTGATTCAATCAAAAGAAACGTCACGGGTAATGAAAAATAATTAAGACAACAGCCAATCACAGTACTCGTGTGAAAGGTATAAATGCATACCTCCAGTCCTAGACAACTCATGTGAAATGTCGAGGGGCATCCATCACAGCAGATCAAATTGCCTCCATCGCCGCAAATACCACAGGTGTCATCATTGGGGTCATCGCCCTCAATGCTAACAGGAAAGAAATCTTGCCTTTCAGCATCAGACTGCATATTCCATGCATTAATGAGACAATGCAAAAGGTCAATGTCTTGCCCATCGACAAGTATGTTTCTGTATGGCTTATTTACTTCAGAACCAGAATGAGCCACAAATTCAAGCACTGAAAGGACCTCGCTACAGCAGCTACAGTCAATCCCATCCCTAGTGACGATACCCTCTAGTAAAACCTTTGAGTGGCTTTCATCCATACATTTCAGCTTAGTGTTGACGGATAGAACATCCAGATCAATCAGCCAGGAGAAGATCGTACGTTTCCATTCATATGGAACAAAACCATCAGTGCCGCTGCCAGACTCCTTGTTCGATCCACGAACAAGTAGAGCACAACCACCTCGTTTTTTTCTTTCATTGCCTAAATGCAGTCTTCTTGAATTTGCAGTATTCTTCTTCTTTTCCTTTTTGAACCTTTTCTGTCTCAACCTTTGAATCTCTATTTTGGTTGTTCTTTTGTTTACAACAACTCTTTTTAATTTGCTAAGGATATCCTCTGTTAAAGTACAACCTGGAGAGCTAGAGACCTGCCTTTTGCCGGGGCTACCAACAGATTTTTTTGACAAAGTCTGGTCTTTAGTACTTTCCTTCTGCTCAGATTCCATACTTGCACGAAACGCGTAATATGCTTTTGTGACTGACCAGTAAGACCCTTTGCCACTAGGAGGGATATACACAGAATCCATGTAGTCTCTACCATTCCTGGGTCTTAAATCAATCGTCCAACCAGCATCTAGAAGCATGGCCTTTATCTGATCACTTATTTTTTGCTTTTCTTCACGAAGAGTTCCTGTACCTTCAGGCACATTCATTTTGCCTTTTCCTGGCTGCAGAGATAAGGAGCTAGATTCAGATTTGATCAAAGGAGGTCTACCCCGACCTGCTTTGGAAGGACCAGAAGTATGCTTCAACTTAGATCCAGCCCTTTGTTTATGCACAGATTTCTTCCGTTTCCGCCGATTCTGTTTCACAACAACTTCTTCAGAATCACTGGAGTCCTCTTGTTTTGGCACGACAAGACGGGCGGCACCACGACGACGTCCGCTACGAGTTCTCCTGTAGGAAGTATCGCTGCTGATCTCGTCATCATCAGATTGATCCTGTGTCTGCTTGATAGCATTTTGATTAGAGTGGTTGGAAGATCTGCTTGACAAATTTGTTTGATTGCGATGCTGCCGTTCCCTCAGAACACGTTTATTGCCCAAATCACTGTTATTCCCAATAAGCTTCTCTCCAGAAGACTTATCTGGTTGGTCTATCTCAGGATCAGAAGACGAATTTCTTGTCTTTTTCATGGATGGCAAAGCAATTGGTGACCTTCCAGTGATTTTATCAAGCCCTGCTTCCAATATCCTCTTCTTGCTGGCAACAATCTTCGCACCAACAGACAGTAGTGGTTTCTGCACAGGAGTCTTATTTTCAGATTTAACTCCATCAGAATCAGTATGCTCCATATCATTTCTCTCAGTGATGGCTGAACCAGAGATATTCTGATCCACTGCAGAAACAGCTGCTCCGGTTGTTTTCTTAACAATCCTGACACTTCCCACAGGTGGTTGTGTCTTCAAATTGATCTCTGTTTCGTTTTCTGATTCCTTAATCTCTGTGGCATTCACATGATTATCATTCTCAGTGACACCTGAGTCTCTTCGATCAACCACCTTTTCTTTCACTGTTTGCTTCTCCATACTGGTATTACGTTCTCCCAGCTCAGCATGGTGACCTTTTGGAGATACTGCACTGCTCACTTTCCTTGTATAATGAGCAACAATACCTCCCTTCCTCCCTCTGCTTCCTAGTGCAGCCTCATTTGAGGTAGTTTTACGTGAGCTTCCAGAAACTTCTCTCTGTCTAACTGTAGCTGACCTTGTAACTCGCTTCTCAAACCACGACTCTTCACATGTCCCCTGCTTTGCCTCGCATGTTTTTCTACCTCTCCTCGTAAAGACAATGTCATGTGATGAAACATCATTGGCTTCGTTCACAGGGCTTCCTCTCTCCTCCTGCTTAGTGCACCCAGTTAGATCAGTGTGGTTATCTACTGCGCATCTTCCATTCTGAGTCAAAGAAATTTCAGTTTCTGTACAAACATCGTCAATGTGAGAATGCTTCTCAACTTTCGGATCACTACTGTGGAGTATCACTTCCTCGGTATGAACCACATTATTCTCCTGCTTACTATCCTCCTGCTTAACAGATTCTGATCCACTGGTAGGGCTGATTTTGGTTAAATATGTACTTGTGTCGGCATCATTAGCAATTGCTGAGTCTATGACCTCACCCTGACAAGGCCCATGTCTCACTATGTTATCTTGGGCCTCATCAACACTCAAACTGTTTATTCCAGCTTTGGTGTCATTCTGCTCTGAATGAGTTACAGCAGACACCTTCTCATCTGACTTGACTGTCTTATCATCTGATTCTGCATTGCTACCTTGAGTGCCTAAGCCATCACCTTGAGAAAAATCTGTTGCAGGAACACCCGGCATTCCCATATTATTCTCAGAACACCTAGCTGACTCTTCCGAGACAATGCTCACATCCAAGTTAACCAATCCGTTGGCTTCCTCACCATTGCAAGTAACTTCCATCAGCACCCTGCTTTTGCAAGCCTCAGCCTCCACAATAGCCTCATAGTGTTTCCTCTCCAAACTGTCAGTTTTGCTAACCTCCACAGCCACTCCACAGGCTGCCTCAGCCTCAGCACGCAGCTTCATGGCATCGGACCTCAACACCCTTTTTGTCACACCACTCCTGTCCTCATCCGCAGAACCCCTCCGGTCCTTCCTTTTCTTCCCAGTCAAGGCAGGCCCTCCGCCAAGATGCTCATCACCAGAAGACTTGTTTTCCTCCAAGGAGGCAGGAGCCTTCTTCAAATCCTTTGCCATACTTCCTTCCATTCCTGGCATTGGAGCTCCCTTAGTAGAGCCTTTATTGCCCATTCGAAGCCCCTGCAGAAGATCAAAAACCTCAGCAGATGATCAAACTCTACTATTTCTCTCATCTAGAGTTCACGAGATGGTAAACCAACTAAACAGCACAGCCTGCCCTAAACCCTAGTTTAAACCTACTCCGACATGATTAAGAAATTCTGGACAATGCAAAACATAACGGGCAAAAAAATGGACCACAAGTGACTACTTTAATTCGTTTCGCAGAAAAACAAAACAAAAAAGTAGTCTGAAGCAAAGACTCCGCCAGCAGCAACCCTACCGGAAAAGGAAGCAAGCAAGCAAGCAAAAACATAGCCCCAATAAAGAAGCGTAATTCCTGGGGAAATTTGGTAGAGGAAGCAACTCACAGTGGCGTCGGGCATGGGGGTTCGGTTGAACCCCCAAAATATCTGGGGAATTCGGCAGCACGAAGCCCTGTGGCGTCAACTGCTTCCGTCTGCCGATCTCCAGCGGCGAAGAGCAACCACCTAATCAAACCACCCGAACGGAGGAATAGGTCAGTACGGCACCACTCGGCGCAAAAGTCCGCACCAAACCGAGCAGGAACAGAGGGAGATTTGGATTCCTTCCCAGAACAAAGAGATAGAGGGGAAAAAAACTACTCCTTGAACAGGGAATCCATCCACCCCTCCCCAGCGAGAGCCGGGACGAATCACTCACCAGCGGGAACGGGAGCAACCGGCCGACCTCCGCGCTCCCGGCGGCTGGATCTCCGACAAGGCGCCGCGGCGGGTGGAGGATCCAGCGGCGAGTAGTGGGAACTGGGAGACAAGGGACCGGCGGCCTTGTGCTGTGCTCTCTCGCGTTTTCCTGCGGGGTTTTATTTGTTTTGTTTTTGGGATCATCCGGCGCTGCGGCCTGCGGCGGGCGCCTGCGTTGGGTGGGTGGGCAGCGGTAACTGACGCGCGGGGCCTGCGCCGCTGCCGCGGCTGCGGCCGTGGAAACGCGGGCCGAGGCTGCGTGCCTGCGTGGGTGTGGGTTGCGTGGGTGGGGTTTGATCTGGTTTCGTGCCTGAGGAGACCCCGGGGAGGGTTGTGGGGTACGAGACGTCAGTGTCACAATTTGGTTTTTGAATGTTTGGGGGTGTGGTCGTGTGGACAGACATTTTCCCTCCATTTTTCATCTCTGCTCGTTGTCTGCCGCTGCCCGCTGCGTACAGCTTGGAGGAACCAAGTACTCCCTCCGTTCATAAATCTCTATCATCTTAGCAAATTTGGTTTTTTCAAAAATCTCCATCGTCTTACTCTGGGACCATGCGTTCGCTTCGTCCCTAGGCGCCCGCGACTCCTCGTACTCGTTGTCGCCTTCACTGCTGCACCGTTCTCCGTCGCTTGGACTACTCCCTCCGTTCCCTCCCGTTAGAATCTGTAGGCTACTCGCTGCTTCAAATAGTCCCTCCGTCGCCTCCACGTACGACTGCATCTGTTTCCAGCAGAGGCTGAGGGATCTCATGTGCTGTTGTGCGCCTCCACAGAAACCTCCGTAGGCTATCTCGCTGCAATGGAGCGCCAAGGAAATGTCGTCGATCAGGGTCTCATGTGTGGCGTGAACTGGGCGCCAGACTCCTTTGATGAATCCGGCGATTCTTCCGCGAGCGAGGTGAGTTTTGTGCCAGATTCCTTGGCCGGCGACACTGAAGTGCCAAACTCCCAAGGATGGGATTCTGATGAATGGGATGCTGCCGATGGCCTACTATGTTTGGCATCTACGTGAGCGCGTGAGTACGAGCGGCCGCGTGATGGTTCTGCGTGGGCGCGCGATGACGGTGTGGGAAACGGAGGATTTAGCGGCGGCAGACGGAGATTTACTCAGGCATACGAAGGGATGCATGCGCATTAATCAAAATACGGCTGAGTTAACGCAAAGCCCATGGGCCATCGACTTTCCTTGGTCTCTGCGCACAGGGCTTAGATGATGGAGATTTATGAATGGAGGGAGTAGTATTTGAGGCTGTTATAAAAAAAAAGGTTGTATTTGAGGCTTAAGGATTCCAGAGGAACGTGTAGTCCTTTTGACTGACAGTTCAATTCGGTTGCTAGTGTTTAGCGACTTTGTAGACAGTATGTTTTTAGGGTTTTAGTGATCGATGTTCTTATATGCCACATTTGACTTAACGGTCGATCACTAACTTAGATCCCAAGGATTAATTGCATGGCGGTCATGCATAGATAGGTAACCGATACCATTATTCGTTACTCATTAATATTAGCTAGCTCAACGGTCGCTGACTCACTCGTATGTTTTAGTTAACGACTTTCTGTAGTGGGGCCTATATGGACGAATAAATCATAAACGATGGCATCATATGTTACATGTAGAAAAAATCACATAAGTAAATAATGCTCCTGGATGTACTACTATTACATGAATTGATGATGTTCCTCCCATTGATATATACGTGGAACTTTGTTGAAGTTATTAAGTTTGTAAAAAGGGGGGGGGGGCACAACACTATTGAATGGTGTGATTGGAGGAAAGAACAAGCAATAGAGAAGGAAAGGCTTGGAACCTCTATGCTTTCTCCCTTGAGCGGTGTGTTCAGTCAATAATAACCTTCTACCTTGCTTGCTGATAAAAAGTGATATATTGAGTGCATGTATCCTTAGTAGTCGACTGCACCATACCTATTAGGTCAATATTCACCTTTGGATATTTCTTTATTCTCTAGGATTTTCTACTGGTTATATCACTAGTAAGCTATCACAACTATCATTTTTTCTTAGCCTTCTGTATCATCGCTAACTATGGACATCACATTTGTTGTGGTTTCATGATCTAGTGATTGACAATCCATTTGGTTTGCTCATGTTTTATAACTTGTAGACCACATGGTTTAGGCTTTTAGTCTACTTGGTGTTATAAAGAGGGAACTTGAATGTACGAGTGAAGAATGATGTTATTCGTTACATGTCTCATGATGGCTTAACGGTCGACGGCTAACTCACTCAAAAAATTAATGATTTATATGGTGAGCATGCATAGTAGGCAACATATATTGTATATTACTCATACCAACTAGCTCAACGGTAGACGACTCACTTGTATGTTTTAATAAAGGAATTTATGTGGTGGAGTCTGCAGGAATGGGTAAATTAAAAACGATGGCGTCACATGTTAGTTATAGAAAAATATTTCACACAAGAAAATAGTACTTTCAGATGTACTATCACATGAATTAATAATGTTCATAGAATTGATGTATAAACGAGTGTCTATGTGGAACTATGTTGAACTTAGGTTTGTAAAAAAAGACACAAATGTGCGATTAGAGAAAAGGGGTAGCAATAGAGAAGCAAAGCTTTAGAATCTATGCTTCCTCGCTAGAGTGATGCATTCAATCAATAAAAACCTTATGCTTTTGCTTGCTAATAAAAAATGATACATTGAGTGCATGTATTCTTAAGTAATCAATTGCAACTATAGGTCAAATATGCACCTTTGGATATTTCTTTATTCTATGCTGACTATATCATCTTAGCGTGTGCAAACCATCACAACTGCAATTTTGTATATGAAGCATCCTTCATCGTCACTAAAAGCAGACATATCACTTATATCACAATATCATACCCATCTCACCATGGCTTAATGATCGACAATTCACTTGGTTTAAGCTGGTGTTTTAGTGACCTCTAGACTGCATGGTTCAGGGTCTTAGTCTACTTGGTTTTCTGCAATTTATATAGAGTAAACGTGATCGGTGGGTCAGTCTAGGCACTAGCAGTCTCCATCAACCATGATTTTTTTGCGACGCCATCAACCATGATTTACCTTTGTGTTTTTAAGGCTTCGTAACTTTTGAGTATAATTAGGTATATAGCCCTTGTGTAACTTGATTGGAGACATTTTAATTTGAAAAGAAGTAACGTGGAGATTTCAATTATGATCCAATTGGCTTACTCTCATCTGCTGTTGTTAGCAACCCTGTCATCATAGATGGCCTATTGTTATCATATTTTTTTGAATCTGGATGTTTTTTATTGAAATCAACAAATCACAGAGCTATATATATTGTCTATGTCCATTCTTCTAAACTTTGAACTTGGTTGATCACCTGTTACAAGTAGAGATACTTATGATCAGATATAAGAATAAATTTCTAGAACTCAAATTACAACTACAGCAAGAAGTTCATCCTTTATTGATAACTGAATGTATTTTTCAGGCTAATAACCAGACCAAAGGGCATACCTAGGCACGACATCGTCCTGTGGTTGTGATTAAGGCTGGATAACGAGCCGAGCTCGGCTCGGCTCGTTATCCTAACGAGCCAGAAAGCCAGCTCGGCTCGGCTCGTTATGAGCTCGAGCTGGCTCGTTAGGCTCGCGAGCCAGGTATAAAAAATACACAAAATATAATATTTGCATTTATCTAAAGCTTAAAAATATTAATAATATAAAAATAATATATTCAATAACCTTAAATCGAATAAAATATTCATATGAGCTAACATATCATCCATTTATGAAGTGCAAGACATGAAGTAATACAAAACTAACATAAGTTATGATGACTTTTTCCCTAAAACTACGGCTCGTTTGGCTCGCGAGCGGCTCACGAGCCAGCTCGAGTTGGCTCGTTATAGCTAACGAGCTAAAATTCTGGCTCGGCTCGGCTCGTTATCATAACGAGCCGAGCCGAGCTGAGCCGAGCCAGCCACGAGCCGAGCGAGCTAACGAGCTTCGAGTTTTTCATCCAGCCTTAGTTGTGATCTATCTTTAATTAATTATCCATCCATGAAACTGGTAGCAACGCATGAGCATAAACGTAGAATGTTAAAAGGTATAATTTGTGCTACCATTTAGTTATATTGCTAGATGTTTTAGTTAAAGCGTGAACTTAATGTTTTCGTTTTCTTTTCTTTGTCACATCCGGGCATATATGTATTGGCCATTTTGATGTAACAAGTCATTTGAACATGTTTGAAACTTGAAATTTATATATATTTGGTGCTACTGAAATCAAGCGTCTACATATTTCTTTCACCTGTTACTATATCTATATCTATATTTATATCTATATCTACCACTTTCTCTTATAAAGCTAATTTTTACTACCAATTCTATCATATCCCATAGTGGTCCACGTGATCAACTATTGCCAGCTAAATCTATCTATCTGTTAATTGCCATTCGTTGGCTCCATCTCAGTAACAATCGGTAAATCACGTTCTTACCAAATGTCACAGAGAAATGAAGAGGCACTGAAAAAATTCTATAACAATCAGTAAATCACGTTTCTACTAAATGTCACAGAGAAATGAAGAGGCACCGGAAAATTTATATACACGAAAGAACTAAGAGGTTATCTCGCAGTATTTAAAATAAAATAAAATAGGTTTCGATCTATTGCTAGATATAAAATCTCCCTAACCCTAACATCCAACATCCTCGTTCTCGACTCCTCGACCACCACCCGGGTTTGCATCCGCTCCCTTCTCCTTCCGACGTGCTCCCCTCCCGTCTACGTTCCCCATCCAATGTCGTCGGCCTAGTACTCCGGCCTTCGAACACACACATTCTCCATCGGTCGGCTACACTTTCTCCCTTATACGCCACCAGCCATTCCCCTGCTTCCTTGGTACTTCATGCCTCACTTCTCCGAGTGGACCGGTGCCCCTCCACCGACGGAAAGTCATCAACAAGCGGCGACGGTGAGCATCGATGAACGAGTTGATATTTGTGATTCCCCAATCCCTAATCCCACGCTTGAGTTATGTTGATTTGTGAAGATGTTGATCTGTGAATACGTACTTGTGATCTATTTTGAGGATTTGTAATCTTGTTTTTTTTCAGTGTCAAACTGATTGAATGGCTTGGTGTTCTAGATGGTTGTCATGATTTTCCCTCAAAAGATGGTTGTAGTGATTAGGAGAGCACGTGTGCACGTAAGGTCTATCATACCCATCGTGTTGGCACGACCGCACGACATGCCTCAACACGATAAGCCCATATAGCCAAAGCTAGCCGTAGTCGAGGAAGCCAGGAGAATATAGGCCACGCGAAGTCAAGTTATTGGTCGTTCTCAAGCTAGGAGGGAGAGAGCAGTGGCGTAGTCGCCGTCCTTGCCCACAGAGGAAGACGCGGCCGCCGACGCCCATACCCGAAAGCGAGCAGCGAGGGAACACACCGTGACACCGGTGATGCCACGGTCCCTGTCCTGCTTGACGCCGGCAAAGGCGAGGACCTCAGCGACAAGGCGATTCATGCGGAGTTCGAGGCAGCGTGGTGTCATCGTGCTTCTGATTCAAGGCTACCCTAAAACGAAAAATTCAACACAACCTCGCTCAGGGCCAATTTGCTTAAGCAAGATGTACATTGTTGAGATTTACAGCAACGAAGCTTAAGACGACCCCACCCCCACCCCACCCCCCCGCCCCCCTCATTTTTTTCAATCTCCACCAAACATAGAAACACTCAACGGTAACAACTAGACATTACAACGTTACAATGTGAATTAAAATTTGTACGGTGCTGTCAGATCATGACCAAGTGATTAGCCAAACAACACCGGAGATATCATGCAAATGTATATGTTTACATATAGCATAAAATTACTAACTCGCTTAGGTTGATAAAGCTTATAAACTTCACTTCAATAGCCAAATAAACTATCTACTCCAACAGATAAGGTGTCCATATATATTAGAACAATATCCAAAGCTTAGACAGATGATGATTAGTTGTCGCCGGCATCGTCCTCGTCGTTGGTGACCTCGACCTCACGCTCGACGTATCCAAGGGTCTTAAGCTCCTCACGGACGTACTGCTGCTCCGGCTTGATCTGCTCCTGCGACTTGTAGTACACGTCCGCCCACCCCATGTACCTCGCGCGCTCCGTGGGGTCGTGGTGTTAGATTGATCTCCTGACCGAGGAAGCCCAACGGCTTCTTTGGGCCTTGTCTCGCGCCCTGATCGGGGGCGCCCAGCCCATCTATGGCTGGAGGGCCCCCGTCGCACTGCGCATATAAATAGAGAGGTGGGGGCCGGGGCACTAGGTACGAGGTTCACCTGAGCCGCCAGTTTCCCCACCTACAACCCTAATCCCGATCTCGAGAGAGGGGCGCAGCCAGCGACGGGAAACGCCTCCACGCCGTCACCGTCACTGCACTGCGCCGCCGGATCTCCACTGCGTCGACTTTCCTTCCCCGAACGTCGCTGCCCGTGCGCAGCCACCATCAACGTCCGTGATGGCGACCGGCTCGAGCTCCAACACCACCACCCTTCCTTCCGATGGTTTGCACTACCTCGATCTCTCCCTTTCTCTCTCTCTCTAAGATCCGTTAGATCTTGTACTAGGAACTTGATGTTTATACATGAAATACATAGATGCTACCCCACTGTTCTACTGCTATAAGATCCTAAAAGCTTAACATTGGTATCGGACGCCTATATAGCAAGTAGATCTAGCTGTTGGGGAAAAGAAAGAAACGAAGAACCGATTTCTAATCGGAATAGTACACTACCGAAACCCTAACCCTAGATGGGGAATAGAAAATAGAGGAAGAAACCGATTTTAAATCGGAAAAGTAAACCCTAACCCTAATCGGCAAAAAGTAAACCTCTTACCGCCGGCGGTTTTTGGAAACCGTGCGGGGAAAACCAAAAGGAGCCGCCGCTCGCTGGCGAGACGCCGCCGCGCATGCGTGCGAGCCGGTGGCACCACTGCGGGGCCGCTCGACGGCGGCGTGCTCAACCGCGGGCGAGCACGCGCGCCGGCGAGGGGGCCTGCGGTGGCGCCGTTTTCTTCCTCCACTGGTGGCCAAGGATGACGGCTGCTGCTGCTCTCTTGGAGAGTAGAGAGAGGAGGAAGAAGAGAAAGTAGAAAAGAGGAAGGAGATCCGACCGGGCTTGCTCCGGTGGAGGTTTTCTTCACCGGCGTCGTCGGCCACCTGGGCCGCCGCCGCTATCGCCATTGTGGCGTAGAGAGAGAAGGAAGGGAAGAAATGGGAGTTAGGGTTTCACGGCAACCGGTCGGCCAGGGTTTTTGATAGCCCGAGATTGAAGGATAGCCGCCGGATCTAAATGAACGGCTGCCATCACTCTGGGCTAAAATCAGCCCAGGCGGGCGAAACCGCCGGATCGAAATCCCGGCCCAGGCCCAGGTTGCGGCCTGGGCGCGGGGGAGCAAGGCGCGCGCGGATGGGCCTTTTTGGCGAACTGGGCCGCGCGGTTCTTTTCGATCGGCTGATGGGCTGTGCACAGAAATAATAATAAAAAAAAAGAGGCGCCAACATATACTGGGCCGCGCTGGGCCATTCTCCAGCGCGCGCAAATGGGCCGTTTGCTGCGGTGGGCTGCACTGCTGCTCCAGCAAACAAGCCATGGGCCAAAAATGAAAAGTATAATCTTTATTGTTCACGTTTTTATTTTTCTAGAAACAATGTCAATGATTTTTTGAATGTTTTGATTTGAATTTTGATGTTAGATCTCCGTATAAATTTTGTCCAACGATAAATTTTCGGAGAACAGTACAGTATTTTTTCATGTTTCTGGAAAAATAATTATGGGAATATTTATGTTAAAAGTGTTTCCGCTGCGTACTCAAAGATGTTATTTCATTATTAAATTCGAACCAACGGGAGAATTTAATTTTGAAAAATGGATAAATTTAAAATATGATCATAATGTTGTTATTATTCTGACCAACGTTGATTAATAGCAGTATTATGATGTCATTATGATTTTCTCATGCATTAATTCTATTTCTGCCCAACGGTGATATAGAATTAGTGTAAAAAGAATGTTTTTGTATGTTTTAATTTTGACCAACGTTGGAACTAAAGCATGCAATTATTCATGTTATAATTAAGTTCTCACTTTATATGACTTATATTTTCAGGAGGTTACTCTTTGATGGGGTTTATCAAAGATATTCCACCCCTCAAAGGTGACAACTACAATGAATGGAAAAAGAAAATAGACCTCGCCTTTGTTTTGGCTGAGGTAGACTGGGTGGTCACCACACCATGCCCCAGTGAACCTGTGGCACCGGTGAGGGAGGCTAATGAGTCTGATGCTGAATGGCAGAAAAAAGAGAGGGACCATGCTCCAGTACAGATGGCATATGACCTACAAAAGCAAAAGTGGGTCAATGCCAACAAAAAGTGTGTTGCTGTCATAAAGAACACAATTGAGCCTACCATAATGGGCTCAATCCAAGAATGTGACACTGTCACAGAGTACTTGGAAAGGATAAAGAGTCAGTTCTATGGCTCTTCAAAGACATATGCTACTCAGCTGATAAAGCAGCTGGTGACAGAAAAATACACTGGAGGTGGAGGCAATGGCATTAGAGAGCACATATCAAAGATGAATCATTTGAATAACAAGTTAAAATCAATGGACCTGGCTCTTACAGAAGAGTTTCTTGTCCATCTGATTTTTGCTTCGTTACCAAAAGAGTTTGACACTTTTGTTGTCAACTACAACATTCAGCCCGAAAAATGGGATTTAGAACGTTGTATGGCGATGTGTGCACAGGAAGAAGAGAGGATAAAAGCCGCCAATGGTGGTACTCTCAATTTTGTTAAAGACAACAAAAGAAAGAATTACAATGCCAATGCCAACTCTCCCTCAAAGCCAAAGGGCAAAGCTCCCATGCAGCATCAGCCTCAGCAGAACAAGTTTACAGTCAGCAAAGATCAGTGTCTTCACTGCAAGAAGACGGGACATTACAAGAAAGATTGTCCTGAATTCTTAAAGATGATCATGGCAAAGAAAGGTGAGAACATTATTACGTTCATAAATGAATCCCTGTATGTACAGTATTCGAAATCTACTTGGTGGATTGACTCAGGCGCAACTGTTCATGTTGCAAATTCTTTACAGGGATTCCGTTCGACGAGAACTACGCAAAGAAGCGAAAGGCAAATTAAAGTCGCAAATGGAGTCCAAGCAGACGTCGAAGCTGTTGGCGATGTCTCCTTAGAGCTTGCCGATGGATTCATTCTTTTGTTGAAAGATGTTTTATTTGTACCGTCATTACAAAGAAACTTGATTAGTGTGTCATGTTTGGACAATGATGGATTCGATTGCCATTTTGGAGATGGCAAATGTGAAATTTTATGTAATAATGAATGTGTTGGCCTTGCTTTTCAAAAGCAAGATCTTTATTTGTTATCACTTCGTGAAAATGTGAATTCCGTATGTGATGCGAATGATAACGTTTCTCGTTTGTGAACGCAAATAGAAAACGAAAGAGAACTCAAGATGCGTCGTCGAAATTATGGCACTGTCGTTTAGGCCATATTTCGAGGGGGAGAATAGAGAGACTAGTTAAGAATGATATTCTTCCTCCATTAGAGTTCTCAGACTTTGAACAGTGTAAAGAATGTATTAAAGGAAAATACACAAAGCAAATTAAAAAGGATGCTAAACGAAGCACAGGAATTCTACAGATAATTCACACAGACATCTGTGGTCCCTTTCCTGTGAAAAGTGTGGATGGTTTTGACTCGTTCATCACATTCACAGATGATTACTCCCGTTATGGTTACATTTATCCAATTAAAGAAAGAAATGAAGCGTTGGATAAATTTAAAATATTTAAGGCTGAAGTCGAAAATCAGCATGATTTAAAGATTAAAGTGGTCCGGTCTGATCGTGGTGGGGAGTACTACGGTCGGCATACCCCGTATGGCCAAGTTCCTGGACCTTTTGCAAGGTTTCTACAGGAGAATGGCATAGTAGCCCAGTATTCTACACCGGGCGAACCTCAGCAGAATGGAGTAGCTGAAAGGCGCAACCGTACCTTAATGGATATGGTGCGTAGTATGATGAGTTACTCTGATTTGCCATTGAGTCTATGGATGGAGGCGTTAAAAACCGCCATTCATATTCTAAATAGAGTACCAAGTAAAGCGGTGCCCAAAACACCATATGAGTTGTGGACAGGAAGAGAACCTTCACTAAAACACTTGCGTGTGTGGGGGAGTCCTGCTGAGGCAAAAGTGTTTAACCCAAATATTGGGAAGTTAGATCCCAAAACAGTTAGCTGCCATTTTATTGGCTATCCTGAAAAGTCAAAAGGTTTTCGTTTCTACTGTTCAGATAGATACACAAAATTTGTAGAAACGAGACACGCTGTTATCTTAGAGGATGAAATGATGAGGGGGAGCATGGTGGCTCGAGAAATTGTTCTTGAGGAGAAGCGGGTATGTGTGCCCAATCCGATGATTCAGGAACCATTCTTTGAACTACCTGTTCTTGTTGCACCAACAGTGCCAGATACTGTAGTGCCAACACCTGTTGTCAGTTCTCCTGTGGTAACAATAAACAATGATGAGGAACCTGTTCTTCAGGAACCTATACAAACTGATGCCACAGATGAGGGGGAGCAACAACAGCCCCAAACAGAAGATGTGCCAAATGTGGAGGCCCCTAGAAGGTCCCAAAGAGTTAGAAGATCAGCTATACCCAACGATTATGAGGTGTATAACACTGAAGATTTTCAAATGGAGGGTGATCCCACTTCATTTGAAGAAGCCATGAGAAGCGATAATTCATCCAAGTGGCTTGAGGCCATGGAAGATGAAATAAAGTCAATGAGTACCAACAAAGTTTGGGACTTAGAGCCTATTCCTAAAGGAGCCAAGACAGTAGGCTGCAAATGGGTCTACAAGACAAAACGTGACTCCCAAGGGAATATTGAAAGATTTAAAGCGCGACTTGTGGCAAAAGGTTTTACGCAAAGAGAAGGGATTGATTACAATGAGACGTTTTCTCCAGTCTCATGTAAGGATTCCTTCAGAATCATAATGGCGTTAGTGGCACACTATGATTTAGAATTACATCAGATGGATGTAAAAACGGCATTCCTGAATGGGGATCTGGAGGAAAATGTTTATATGGCACAACCGAAAGGTTTTGTCGTAGAAGGAAAAGAACGAATGGGATGCCGCTTAAAGAAGTCGATTTATGGGTTAAAGCAAGCTTCGAGACAGTGGTACTTGAAGTTTGACAGAACAATAAAGAATTTTGGGTTTAAAGAAAATATTGAGGATAATTGCGTTTATACAAAGTTTAAGAATGGAAGGTATATTTTCCTAATCCTGTATGTAGATGATATCTTACTCGCTAGTAGTGATGTCAGTCTACTACTGGAGACAAAGAAGTTTTTATCTTCAAAATTTGATATGAAAGATCTTGGTGAAGCTTCATTTGTTTTGGGGATAGAGATTCACCGAGATAGAAATAAAGGGGTATTAGGACTATCACAAAAGGCATACGTAGAAAAAGTTTTAAAGAAATTCAGTATGCATAAATGTAGTGCCTCACCTGCACCTATGGTCAAGGGCGACAGATATGGGGATTTTCAATGCCCTAGGAACCAATACGAGCTCGATCAAATGAAAGTGGTTCCATATGCTTCTGCTGTCGGAAGCCTGCAATATGCTCAAGTATGCACGCGCCCTGACTTAGCTTTTGTTACCGGGTTGCTTGGCAGATTTCAAAGTAATCCAGGAATTGAACACTGGAAATTGGTAAAGAAAGTCTTGCGATATTTGCAAGGTACGAAAGGCCTCATGTTGACGTACAGAAAGTCAGATTCTCTCCAAATAGTGGGGTATTCAGATTCTGATTATGCGGGAGATGATAGAAAATCCACGTCAGGATATGTATTCACTCTCGCAGGAGGAGCAATTTCATGAAAAAGCTCGAAACAAACCGTCACTACATCGTCCACAATGTATGCCGAGTTTGTAGCATGTTATGAGGCAACGGGGCAGGTGAACTGGCTAAAGAAGTTCATACCCGGTTTGAATGTGGTCGACAGCATACATAAGCCACTAAAGTTATACTGCGATAATGATCCAGCAGTACAGTACGCTCACAACAATAGGTCAAGTGGTGCTGCCAAACACATTGACATAAAGTATTATGTTGTGAAGGATAAAGTCCGGGATCAAATTATAAGTCTTGAGCATATAAGCACTGAAAAGATGCTCGCGGATCCGCTTACAAAAGGCTTACCACCCAACGTGTTCAGAGAACATGTAGCCGGCATGGGTTTAAGGGAAAGCCTATGACTCCTGGACTATAATAAAGGGCCCAAAGTTAAAGTAACTGTTTCAGATCAGATATGTGTATTGTAGCTGTCAAATCCATCGGCAGTTGACCGTGACGATGAAATATGCTCTATACACTTATCTGTGATGGAACGAGTAAAGTGAAAGATATTGAAGTCAAAGTTTAAAGGTTTAAGTATATGTTGAGATCAAGGGGGAGAATGTTAGATTGATCTCCTGACCGAGGAAGCCCAACGGCTTCTTTGGGCCTTGTCTCGCGCCCTGATCGGGGGCGCCCAGCCCATCTATGGCTGGAGGGCCCCCGTCGCACTGCGCATATAAATAGAGAGGTGGGGGCCGGGGCACTAGGTACGAGGTTCACCTGAGCCGCCAGTTTCCCCACCTACAACCCTAATCCCGATCTCGAGAGAGGGGCGCAGCCAGCGACGGGAAACGCCTCCACGCCGTCACCGTCACTGCACTGCGCCGCCGGATCTCCACTGCGTCGACTTTCCTTCCCCGAACGTCGCTGCCCGTGCGCAGCCACCATCAACGTCTGTGATGGCGACCGGCTCGAGCTCCAACACCACCACCCTTCCTTCCGATGGTTTGCACTACCTCGATCTCTCCCTTTCTCTCTCTCTAAGATCCGTTAGATCTTGTACTAGGAACTTGATGTTTATACATGAAATACATAGATGCTACCCCACTGTTCTACTGCTATAAGATCCTAAAAGCTTAACACGTGGATCCTGACGAGAAATCAGCTGCCTCTTCGCCTGGGCTGATCTGGCTGACTGACTGAAAGTACTGCTGACTACTTTTTTTAGAGAAAAATATTGCTAGCTGTCTGACTGATTTGGCTAATCTCAAGCGAACATGCTGCAGTCTGCCACCATCGGGAAGGGCTTTCTATGCTTGGGGATCTCCTCCTTCGTCAGCTTCCCTACCTTCTTATTCGGCTCCCTTGTCTCATCCGGTTCGCTCATCCGTGTGCAGGGTGTCGCCTCGACGGCGGTGGCAGCCGAGATCCTGATCATCTTCTTGCGCATCATCACGCCTCCCTCATCCTCACCGAACATCATCTCGCCTCCCATCTCGCCCTTCCTCCGTAGAGACAACATCTCGCCCTCCCTCCGTCAAGACAACGGCACGGCGAGAAAAACACTCTATATCGATGCGATGCGATGCAATGCGGGGAGCGGGCTGGTGCAGGGTGCGGACTGCGGAGTTATATATAGCCGCCCAACCATGGCCAGATTCGGAATTGGACCCTGGGCGCCTGTGCGTCGGGCGCGCCGCCGGCGTGGCTCGGCCTCGGCGCCGACGCGGATCTTTGGACCGACAGACAACCATGAGCACCGCCTTCGACACAATAACTGGCCTTTTTGCACATTTCTTCTATGGGCCACAAGTCTAAAGAGTTTGGACCCACGAGAACAAATGATCGAAATTCTGCGTGCCTTTTTCATCAGCTTGAACGACAAAGTCAATCATCAATAGACACGAACAAACGATTCTAAAAAAAAGAAAACACGACCAAACAAGAGCCAATTCTCAATATGTCATTACAAATTTTGTTTGTTCCCTACATTTCACTGAAACTTTTGATTTCCCTTCATTGCTATAGCTTCAAAAATTTTATACCTCCAATGCCATTTTGTTGTGGAGTAGTATATGTATATCCTACGTCTACGTGATACTGTTACACAGAGTACACTCTCTTTACTATTGCGGCCGTCCTAAACTACTGTCACGCGTAATGTGACATGTTGCACTCCACGTCTCCACGTGCCATTCCTTCTTCACCGCTGAACTGCTACGTCCGACTACTGTATCTGTACACGACAACATAAAAAGCGGTGGCACAGCCCACCGCCGACTGAGACACAGCGAAATCATCCAGGGCATTCAGCGATGGAAGCCCGACCCAGCAGGGTAGAGTGCTCAGAACTCCCCGAGCAGCCTGAGCCGAAGAACCCCGGCCGGGTGTTCCACACCGAGCGCGTCGCCCCGAGGGACGCCACGGAGTCGTTAACCGAGCAGCTGGCGCACGGCGGTAGCGGCGACGGCGCGATCGACGAGACGTACGACACCAGCGTCAATGCGCCCTCGGCGGCGATGCGGGGCGCGGGGCGATCCCAGGCGGGGTCGCCGAGTGCGCGCAAGCTGCGGTGGTGGCCAACGCCCGCGCCGCACGCGACGAGGACAAAGTCACCGTGACCGACGTGCTGACGGTAAGCCGTTGACCCTGCCATCGGCACGGCCGGGCTGATCCAGCTCGCCGCGTCGGCCGGTTGGTTTTGAATTTTTTACGGGGTGCCGACGTCGTGTCTTTCTTTTCAGTGGGAGGCGACGATGAAGCTGCCGACGGGCAAGGCGGTGACTAGCGAGGCGGAGGCGGCGAACGACCCCCGAGCGGAGACGAACCCGCGTGGGGTGAGCGCAGCGCTGGACATGGCGGCGAAGCACAATCTGAACACGAGCGCGCGTCTTGAATAGGGCACGGCCTTTCCGGACTAAGCTAAGCAGGAATAAGCTAGATCATAGTCCAAACTCTGTCCATGAACTTCCTCAACGCTTGAGTCGGATTATTTACTGTATTAATCTTTGCGCTATGTATATGCTCGTAGAAAATCAGTGTTCTACTGTTCTTCGTTCTTGCTGCCATGCATGGAACTCGCACAACCATGGCGACGAATTTATCGCACTGATTCTACCACACCTTTGCCTAATCACAGCTTATCCACTCTGCTCGATAATTAATAAAGTAAAAACTACACAGTACGTTCACAATTCACAACTGCCCGGACACAAACGCAACACGCTGCACTGTACTCAACAGTCTGTAGCGCTTATGCACCGCGACACGACGATACGAGACGAGGGTCCGGTCACACCTTCTCGAGCGCATGCCTCCACCCGTCCACCGCGAGCGTTCCGTAAGAGTAAGATGGCACCTGTCGGAGCAAGGGAGCCACGGGCAAGTCGTGGAAAGCGGCCCCCGAAAACCAAACGCCACGGCGCCTACGGATTCAGCTTCACGCCTCCACGTAACCCCGTCGGCTCCCTTGCGTGTCTCCGCTTTCGCGAATCGCGCCTCCATACCCGCCGCTCTATAGCACGCGGCCAACCCGACCGGACGCATGCAGACGCCGGTTCTCCGCCGGTTCTCCGCACGACGCAACCCGCTAGCTAGCAAACCGTACGTACGTGCTACGTGGTGGAGAAAGAGATCGACATGAGCCAGGGGCAGCCGAGGAGGCCGCAGCAGGGCGAGGACCTGCAGCAGCACGCGCAGGAGCAGCCCGTCAAGTACGGCGACGTGCTCGACGTGCTGGCCCAGCGGCGCGTGCCTCCCAGGGACGCCGCGCTGCTGCAGGCCGCGGAGCAGTCCGTGCTCGGCGGGACGCAGAGGGGTGGGCCCGCCGCCGTCCTACAGTCCGCCGCGACGGTCAACGCGCGTGCGGGCCACGTGGGCAGCCGACGCCGGCGCCACCGTCGTCGAGGCCGAGCTCGGAGGCCGCCGCGTCGTCACCGAGTCCATCGGCGGGCAGTTAGGGTGCTGCTGCTCACTTGCAGCCACATCTTGCAGCATGTAGGTCAGCCCGCTTGCGCAGCGCGTGATGAGGATGGTGAGAGCACCGGCAACTGCAGGTCAACAGCCCGCCGGCTCGTGCTGCTGCATCTCCATACTGGAGTCTTGAGCTCGGCCCTCTGCCGCTCAAGTTCGCTGGACGAGGAGGGCACGAGGCCATAGACGGACGGAGATTCACCGCTGGGGCTCACCAGTAAACCGTTCTCGAATGGGTTCTTGACTTATGGCAGCAAGGAACGGAGGAAGAAGAAGGCCGTAACATAAGACTATGGGAAAGAAAATGGCGGCGGACTACTCGCCGTGGCGCTTCCAGCCACCGCCGTGCCGTGTCCAAGGTGATTATGTGAAGGTGGTGTTCTCGCTGCTGACGAAGATGGTCTGCCCATCGGGATGCACGGCGTAGGAAGCGCGATGTGCTCGCGCTCGAAGGGCGGCTCGGGGAGCTCCCGCCGCGACCACACCCTCGTAAACATTCCGGTTGTAAATTAACTCGTCAGTCTGAATCGGGGTAAAAACGAGAACGGAAGAAAATTAAATTACAGGTCCGAAAGAAAATGAAATTACAGGTCCGTCCCAGAAAGAAGGCCGCTGGATCGAGGCTAAACAGATTTTTTTTTTGAAAGGAGGCTAAACAGATTAGATTTTAACCTAATCACCTGACTATATCGAAGGTGCTTCGTGCTTCGTCGAGTGAACAGACAAGATCTTAACGTAACCTGACTTCATGTGCTCGAGTAACAGGGAAGCATGTCGCTGCATTGGCGAATGGCAAATCTCGAGATGATACATCGCATTCAACATGAGTACATGACTGATGAAGAGCACACAACTGCTCCAACCAAATCACCGATTCAATTATTCAAGACGCAGAGCACCAGTTTAAGGACAAGTTATTGTATATCCACCATATGCTGTGCAACTTGATTTTGCTGTCTTACTCTTTACACGCTAACCAAGAAGAAACCGGGTCTCCCTCCAAACTGTTAAAGAAAATTTGAAGAACTTTCAGCTAAGGTTTCTAACAACAGTTTGTGAAATTCCTTCTCTTACATCTACATTAACATTGGGGAGGTAGCTTTAACTCTTCGATAACTTGTCTAGAATACATCAAAAGCTCGCTGAATCGCCTAAACATCTGTCAGAATTATGGATGATACAATCATGACATAGGCCAGGAAGAAGAACATGACAATCTGGATGAAGAACTTTGGGTTGTCCCTCAAACTTGGGCCCGCCACTGATCTACTGCTTGATAATACAAGAATAAACTTTCAGTCATGTCTGCTCAGCAGCGAGTAAGAATAATGCAACGGATACATGGCTTTAGCATACCTGGCGATCCGCTGTGAGAGTCGATGGAATGGCAGACTCTGAATGAAAACAACACCTGGTCCCGTGAGAGATGCTGTTAGCTGGTTATCACCCTGCATAAGACGATGTTTCTTAGGGATTATGAGCATGAACAACTAACAAGGAAACATGAAGGAATGACACTGACCCCAAAGACTGCTCTTCTAAGCTGGTTAGGGTTCTTCAACTGGAAGTTAATGGTGGTTGTCATAGCCACAATACAAGCAGCATCAACGGTAATAACCTCTCGGGGAGCAAGGATTTTCTGCATGACTGTAGATCGAATAGCAAAATATTCCTAGTCACATCCTATCCACATGTTACCAGTCAAGAATAACCAGCTAAAGTGAAAAGAATGATATGAGATCACGTCTTGTTCATGGAAAACAAACTGAGGTGCTGAGTGGCCGGTCTGCTATGTTTAAATTATTGTAGTTGCCTAATGATGTACACATAATCTATTATATATCACTGTAAGTGTTTGCCTTATTAACAACATCCGTATCTGTTAATGCATAATGTGCCAACCTAATGTTGCATACAAATCATATAATCTCAGTGTATCATAAATGCCTAAACCATTTACAGCAATGAAGCTCATCTTTTAAGCCCAATACTTTGATCCGTCCAATTCGCATTGCTACAGTGTATATGGCATTGCATTCTCATATACTGATACCTGTCTTACTATGTGACGAGTGCAAAACAGTCTGTACCTGATCCACCGCCAACAAGAAAAGCCATCCCCTGGCCCCTAAGCTTTTGTTTAAGGATCATCTGGAAAAAAAATTTGTACAGCTTCAAATTCCAGAATGCAACATAGCAAGAAACCATTGATAAAAGCACAAAAAAGGTACAGATCACACCATATCCAAAGCAATAATATCCAAACTAATAATATAACTCAACAAAGTTAACCAACCTCTGCACCAATCTCAACATTCCGTGGTCTTGGATCAACTGTACTAGAGACTGACACATCATTGACCGAACATAGAAAAGCATCTGCCTGCGATAATAATTAAGCATATGAAGTTCTCTTATTTTTCAAGCAAAGTTCTCCTGATTTTCAAACAAATTGAGACAGTAACTAACCTGGCAAAGAAGTTCTCCACCAAAGTTTGCTAGATCTACCTGTAACAGACACAAGCAACTACGATCAGACTAAGATACAATTCTAGTACTATATCAAGGCACAATTATAATGCCAATGCTTCTAGTACTGAGCACATTCCATAGCTGCAGGCATGCTTGACATAAATCTGGTAAGAGGTAGCTAAATGGCCAATTGCGATGTATTCTTAACACTTTGTAATCATATGTATACGATCATACAGTTAGGTTAGCAAAGGTTGATGTCTAATCTAATGAAAAAAGTATTCAAGTGGATGGTTAAAGTTCAACAAGAGGATTAACAAATTCTCACCTAACATACAAAAGATCACAATTTGAAAGTTGTAGAGGAATAACCAAAATCAACAGCTAAGTAGCTAACAAATACAGTCTTGAATTTGTTAGCATAAGAGGACAATAGTGGTTTATTTCACATTAGAAAATTATCACATTGTTAGGCAGGGGAGCGAAGTAGGGGCTGTAGGGGTAGCAGCTCATAGCTACATTGCACAAGAAAGAAAATGTGATACTAAGAGAAAAGTTAAAACATAGAAGAGAAGCAAAATACTAACCGGCAGTATCCTCCCAGGAAATGGTGCAGCAATCCCAACATATCCATCATCGGATCCAGAATTAAAGAAAATGGTGCTGCTTACACTTTTCCCAAAAATCCACTGCCACACGCCTCCATCATTTTCAGGCAAGTAATTGTTGTCCATCTGCATGTTCCCAGACATGTAGCACATTGTACCTAAAGAAAACAACAATGATGACTGATGAAATAATCGCTATTCACATGCTAACAATGTATAGGGCTACATATGACACATTTTTGTTACACAATATATATGTAAGTAAACTCCGCCTATGTTGACTGGAAGACTTTCTTAAGTCGTCTCAACATAGCCGGTCCCAAGCCCGGGTAAAGGAGGAGGGTGTGTTAAGGTCTGGCGAACCAACAGTAAAAAAACAGCCACTCTCATGGATTTGAAACCCACAAGAGATTCGTTGGGGCGTAACCCTCTTAGCGACGCGCTACATCAGAACCCGGGTGTGGTGTTAAATGGGCAAGGGCCGGGTCGTCATCCCCTTAGTGGCGCGTCGTATCGTGACCCGGGTACGATGAAAAATGAGCAAGGGTCGGGTCGTCGCAACCTTAGTGGCGCGCTACATCTACGCCCGGGTGTAGTGAAAAATGAGCAAGGGTCTTCGCACTTCCCTCGACGGGTGCGAAGGGTAAGGAAGCTAGCCGAGCCAACTAGGATTCGTCTAGGTAGCTGGAACGTAGGGTCCCTAACGGGTAAGCTAAGAGAGCTAGTCGATGCAGCAATTAGAAGACGTGTAAATATTCTATGCGTTCAGGAGACTAAATGGAAGGGCCAGACGGCGAAGGAGGTAGAGGATACAGGCTTCAAACTTTGGTACACGGGGACAACATCGGGTAGGAATGGTGTAGGCATCTTGATCGATAGGAGCCTTAAGGATGGAGTCGTTGATGTTAGGAGGCAAGGCGACCGAATTATCTTGGTCAAGCTAGTAGTTGGAGATTCGGCTCTAAATGTGATCAGTGCCTATGCCCCTCAGGTAGGTCTTAGCGAGGGCACCAAGAGGCAGTTTTGGGAAGATCTTGATAGCATGGTTAGTACCGTGCTTATCAGCGAGAAACTCTTTATAGGAGGAGACCTCAACGACCATGTTGGTGCGACTAATGTAGGTTTCGAGCGGGTGCACGGGGGGTTCGGATATGGTAGTAGGAATCAAGAGGGGGAGGATGTTTTGAACTTCGCGCTGGCCTATGACTTGTTGATAGCGAACACCCTCTTTAGGAAGAGGGAATCTCATCTAGTAACCTTTCGTAGTGGACAACACTCGAGCCAGATCGACTTTATCCTTACAAGGAGGGAGGATAGACGTGCTTGCTTTGATTGTAAGGTGTTACCTGGGGAGTGTGTTGTCCCTCAACATAAGCTTGTGGTGGCGGACTTTCGCTTTCGGGTACGTGTCCACCGGGACAAACGGGCCAAGATTGCGAGAACGAAGTGGTGGAAGCTTAGAGGGGAAGCAGCGCAAACGTTTAAGGAGAGGATGCTAGACGAGGGGCCTTGGGAAGAAGGAGAAGATGCCGACGACATGTGGCTAAAGATGGCAACATGTGTCCGGAAGGTGGCTTCGGAAGTATTTGGCGTGAGTAGGGGAGGCAAACGGGAAGCGAAAGACACATGGTGGTGGAATGACGAGGTGCAAAGGGCTATTAGGGAGAAGAAGGAGTGTTTCAAGCGTCTCCACCATGACAAGAGTGCAGCCAACATCGAGGGCTATAAAATAGCGAAGAGGGCTGCAAAGCGAGCTGTGAGTGTAGCAAAAGGTCAGGCGTATGATGGCCTTTATCAGCGGCTAGGCACGAAGGAAGGGGAGAAGGACATTTATAGGATGGCTAGAATCCGCGAGAGGAAGACAAGGGACATCAACCAAATAAAAAGCATCAAGGATGGGACAGATCGACTTCTGGTGAAGGATGAGGAGATCAAGGACAGATGGAGAGAGTACTTCGACAAGCTGTTTAATGGGGAGAATGAGGGTCCTACCCTTGAGTTGGACGACTCATTTGACGATACCAACAGACGCTTTGTGAGGAGAATTCAGGAGGCAAAGACCGGAGAGGCTTTGAAGAGGATGAAGGGAGGTAAAGCGATGGGCCCTGATGGTATCCCCATTGAGGTGTGGAGATACCTAGGCGTCAGAGCGATAGTATGGTTGACTAAGCTTTTTAACCTTATTTTTCGATCTAACAAGATGCCTGAAGAATGGAGGAGAAGTATATTAGTACCTATCTTCAAGAACAAGGGAGATGTTCAAAGTTGTACTAACTACCGTGGGATTAAGTTGATGAGCCATACGATGAAGCTCTGGGAGAGGGTTATCGAGCATCGCCTAAGGAGAGTGACACATGTGACCCAAAATCAGTTTGGGTTCATGTCTGGTAGGTCGACCATGGAGGCGATTTTCTTATTACGACAATTGATGGAGAGATATAGGGAGCAGAAGAAGGACTTGCATATGGTCTTTATTGACCTCGAGAAGGCATATGACAAAGTACCGAGAAATGTCATGTGGTGGGCCTTGGAAAAGTACAAAGTCCCAACTAAGTACGTTACCCTCATCAAGGATATGTACAGGGATGTGGTGACGTTTGTCCGAACATGTGATGGCGACACCAGTGACTTTCCAATTAAAATAGGACTGCATCAGGGGTCAGCTTTGAGCCCTTATTTATTTGCTTTGGTGATGGATGAGGTCACAAGGGACATACAAGGTGGTATCCCTTGGTGTATGCTCTTTGCTGATGATGTGGTGCTAGTTGACGACAGTAGGGCAGGGGTTAATAGGAAGTTAGAACTATGGAGGCACACGTTAGAGTCGAAAGGGTTCAGACTTAGTAGGACTAAGACCGAGTACATGAGGTGCGATTTTAGCGCAACTAGGCATGAGGAGGGAGACGTTAGCCTCGATGGGCAAGTGGTGGCCAAGAAGGATACTTTTCGGTATTTAGGGTCGATGCTACAAAAGGACGGAGACATTGATGAAGATGTTAGGCATAGAATTTCAGCCGGCTGGTTGAAATGGCGTCAAGCTTCTGGCGTCCTCTGTGACAAAAGGATGCCTCAGAAGCTGAAAGGTAAGTTCTATAGGACGGCGATTCGTCCGGCGATGTTATACGGTGCTGAGTGTTGGCCTACAAAAAGGCGACATATCCAGCAATTGAGTGTAGCAAAGATGCGTATGTTGCGTTGGTGTTGTGGGCACACAAGGAGGGATAGAGTCCGGAACGACGATATTCGGGATAGGGTTGGAGTGGCACCAATTGAGGAGAAATTGATTCAACATCGGTTGAGATGGTTTGGACATGTCCAACGGAGGCCTCCTGAGGCGCCGGTGCGTAGTGGAGTTCTAAAGCGGGCCGATAATGTAAAGAGCGGTAGAGGTCGACCTAAACTAACTTGGGACGAGTCCGTTAAGAGAGATCTTAAGGAGTGGAATATCTCCAAGGATTTAGCTATGGATAGGAGCGCTTGGAGATTGGCAATCAACGTGCCGGAACCGTGACCTCTTTTTGTCTCCCTTTATGTTTTTTTTGTGTCTCCCTGTTTCTCGTCTCTTTTGGGTTTCATCTCTAGCCTACCCCAACTTACTTGGGACAAAAGGCTATGTTGTTGTTGTTTGTTGTTGTAATATATATGTAAGTATATAACAGAAAATTCTCAGTAACTACCGACCAGAAGGTTATCACTATCAGTAACTACCGACCAGAAAGTTAATCCATTGTGAGTTACAGGCACGGTTACAGCCAAAAGGAAAATTAGACACTAGAGCTGCATACTTTTGTACGAAGATATAAAAAACATACAATTTGTCAATTCCTGCCACATAATGACTAGTTAGCACCCTATTTACTATGTTTGGTTTAGCTGAAGGTCATAAACAAAGATACTTAGTTGAGCAGGCAAGCTGCAGAGCATAAGGACTGAATCCAGTTACCTGGTTTTGCAGTCAGCTTCTCCTGAGACTTCAGCATCACCTAATAAAAATCATTTGCCCGCAACAATTCCAGGTGATTACGTTCAATTCATGTGAAGAAAGGAGCTACAAGTGTGCATAACAGATTTGAGCACCAGAAACTACCTGCAGGACCTGCACATCTCCACCGGATATCTGAAACGCCGTCACAGATCCTTGCTGGCTCTGAAACCATCCCACACAGTTCAAATCGAATCAGACGTGACAAACACAATCGGAGCCCATGAGCAGCGGATCAGATGGATCCAGCCCCGCGAGCTCGAATCCAACCCTAACATCCTACGCCGAGATGAGACCATCACTCGAGAAAAAAGGATCAGATCGTCCAGGGGAGGGCAGGAGCGCGGACCTGGTAGACGTAGGGCTGGAAGGGAGTGGAAAAGAAGGGAGCGGCCATGGCGGTGACCTTCTGGAAGCTTCTGGAAGGGTCACTGGGCGCCGGCTCGGTGAGTCGTCGTGGGGTTCGGGGAAGTTGCCGTTCGGCGGAGCCGGCGAGCTGCTCTTTTGGGTTCTCTGAGCTTCTTAATTACGATAACTTTTTTGTTTTTTTATTTTTTGTTGCCACGTTGGTTTATCCAAGCCGTTGATTGTACGATGGTGGTGCTTGATCCGCGAAAGGGGTACGGTGGTGCTCCCGTGGCCTGTCCACGCAGGCTTCCTGTGAACGTGGCGGCACGCCATTGGTCTGAGTAACTTGCCACGACGTGTCCATTGTACAAACTGCTGCCTTTTCATGTCAAATTTGTGGATCGTTAGTCTTTTCTCGCTTTTTATTCGTTCTGTACGTTATATTTGTCTCGATAATGAAAATAATATAAAATATAAACGTAGTGGTACATATAATGCAAAGAATTTCATTTCAAAAAAAATACAAAAGGAAACAAGCACCCTTCAACCTCAACGGGCCAGTAATAAAAAAATTCACGTTCTTGCGTCATAGAGCTAATAGCTATTCCCTCCATTCCAGACTATGTCATTTTGATTTTTTGGTATAGAGATTTGCTATGTATCTAGACATCTGTTATATCTAGATACAGTCTAGATACGTAACAAAATTGATGTAAAAATATCGAAATGGTTTATAATTTAGAAGAGATAGAGTAGTTTTTGTTTGCAAGGGCTACTAATAATTAGCTTCTTTAGATTGAAGTCTAGCTAATAATAATCTAGATAATTGTTATTTGATACCCAACTAACAACTATCTCCCTAGTTAAATGAAATCGGCTAATAGCAGCTAATGTTAGCTATGGGTTGTTAACTAATTAACTATTGGCAGCTAATGAATTCAAATAGGACCCTAAAATGTCATCATATTAAGATAATTAGCTCTATTTTTTATGACATGTTCTACTACTTATTTGGCCTTCCATATTTGATAAGATGCAAGAGGATTTGTTGCTATTTTTAAGTTGCTTGCAGACAAGTCTACCTTCATCCACATATATTCGATGTTATGTGCACACCAAAATATATGGACTTAAAAACATATTTGGCGGAGCTCCATTTGTAGATTTTTTTTTTGTATATGGGTATTTGTAGCTCCAGAAAATCATAGATCTTGAGCGGGAAGCATGTCAAAGTTCATGTAACTCATCTTGTTTAATAGATTAAATATATAAACATTTAAACCACTTTATTTCAGCCTATAAATTGTAGATCTAACATGAATGTTGGAGCTAAAGCTATGTCAAACGGACCCTTAATTAGTCTCATCTATTTACATCACGACCACAACAAAAAGGTTGATATTTTAATAGAGTTAAATACTTAAGTTCTTGTATCAACTATATATGTTGCTTTGGTTGAACCAGAGCATCCACCAATGACAATGTGCAAAATACATATGACTTAAACCTACTCCATCGGAGTAACATGAGTCACACTAATGTGTATAATAAATATAGCGTATGTTTTTTATACCGTTTTATTTTTTATCTGAGTTCGTATGAAAAAAAATATGACTTTTACGGGATGTGCAGAAATGGTGATTAAATTACGTCAATTCAAATGGTGAAAGAGAAATCCCACCAATTAAGTTGGATAAACTAAACCTCAATGTTTTAGTGGGGAGGAGTATGTTTTATGCATTTTCCCTTGCAATTCCTTTTAGAAGACAAATTAAAAATGTATTTTTAAAAACTATTCTTCTTAACAAACATCATACTCAAGACATGCTATGCATTATTTAAGCAGCTTGAACCTTTGTATTAAGAGCCCATAAACACATGAAGAAGAATATACATTCCACTAAACTCATATAGCGAATACAAGTTAGTAGCAATCGCCGCTACACTGCTCCTCATCGCCGGTGTCACTTCCAACGCCGACAAGCTCCTCTAATGAAGCTCCCAATTCAAAAGTGGTTTTTTTCCAGGTAATATCATCAAACGTTTCATAAACAAAATTGATTTGCTCCAAGCAATGTCATCAATTGTTCCATCAATGAAAATGATGGAAAAAATGAATTTTGTTGTGGACGTGTCATCAATTGTTCCATAACAAAATTCGATCATACCAGCACGAACAAAGAGAGCCACATAACAAGTAGGAGGAACCTAAGGTAAAAAAAGTAAATTTGGCCGTAGGGATGAGATTGAAACTGAAAATTTGTGTCTGGGCTCGTGTCCATAAAAAGCAATATATTTTGTAATCATTTTTTTATCAACATCTTATATAGATTGTGCTTATTGTAATTCACTAAATGGCCAAATTAATAAAACTGATTTTGTTCCCGATCAACTATCAATCGTTCTTATCCTTGCTTTGCAGTGAAGATCGGTTGTGCTAGCATAGAGAAAAGGCGCAACCGCAACGATGCAGAGAAATTAGAGAAAGAAGGAGAAAAAAGTTATATTTACCCCCCATCAACCATATCCCTAGTATAGTTTCCTCTTCATATGCAAAAGCAAATATAGTTTGCTTGAACTATTGAAACTGCATAAAACCCTACCTTATTTAGAAATGGGTTTTCTCTGACATAGCGTTAATATGTTAACGATTTTGCGATGTAGTCACATTGATAAAGATGTGACGTTGCAACCAACCAACAAATAAAAGAAAAAAAGATCGGACATCACTTACTTAGAGCATCTCCAAGAGCTTGCCAAATCTACTTGGCATCCATAAAATTTTGGCAAAACATGAAAAACATTTTCCAACAACTTGGCATCCTAACTTGGCAAAAATATAGACTTGGCAAATATCCTCTCCCCACGTGCATATATGCGCGCGCGCATACGGCTTGGCATTCTATCTGCTGCGGCGATGCTGCTTCTGATTGGACGTCGAAGGCCTTGCTGATGCTGGTAGTACTAGTACTAGACGGTAGCTGTTGGCAAATTAAATTTAGTTCTTGTCATTTTATTTGATGAATCAGTAAACATTTGATTTTTTATTCAGAGAACCTTTTATTTATATTATGCAGTACTATTTCTGATATGACCATGAAGATCGCTGCTGAACCATGTGCTTGTGGCTTTGTCTCCTGGTGCTGGTGATATGAAGCTACGACGCCTGGAACAAGAGTTCGTGCAGAAAAACGACCCGCCGATGAAAAAAAAGTTGTGGATCTACTTTTTTTTATTTTGGCAAGTTAAAAATGCCAAACACTTGGAGATATGCTCTTTTTTTTATTTCCCATATTGTTTTGGGAGTTGCCAAATCACAAGATTTGCCAAGTAGAATTTGACAAACTCTCAACACATGGCAAAACCACTTACACATCTACAAGAAAAAAAAACTACTTCTAAATAAATGAGGTAGCTGGTTATCTGTACGATGTTCATCAGGTTTTATCGTTGATGATGAAAGAGGAAATTTAGATTAGGGTAGTTTGAATGAGATAAATTAGATTTTTTGCGTGGAAGAAAACGGCGACCTATTGGCCTATTGGGCCGTGAGCGAGGAAGAAAAAATGGAAAAAGGACAGACGGAAGCCGGAGAGGCCTCCCCGACGGCCTTTTTTTCGCCTACGCGGACAGCCGGACAGACGGTGAATAGCCTTCATCGGTCAATCGGCGCATCGCCGTCCCTTTTCCATATATGAACCTAGGGCCCTACCAAACAGCGACTGACGCTCCCGAGTCTCGCGACTCGCCCGGTCGCCCCCAACTCCGCCGACGCCGAGCACCACCGTTGTCTCCGGCTGGTCCTCCACTGGCCGCTCCTCAGTCAGTCCCGGATTCTCCCTCGGCTCTGGAGTGGAATGTTGGTTAATCCGGCGATAGGGCGATTTCCTCTTTAACTGGTGAGTAATCGTAGGTTTAGCTGGGCGGATTGCTCCGGGGACGAGTTGGTTTCGAATTCTCCGTCCGGTTAGTTGTGGAATTGTGTGCCCGCTCACTCTCTACTAATCAGTCGATTTATCTGTGATTTGGTTACGATTTTCTTCCTCGTGTAGGATCAGCACAGCCGGAGCTCAAAGGCTCCTGTGAAGTTTATTAAAGAATTTTAGGTTCAACGGAATCCCCATGCCCCCCAATAAACCCGGCTTTTCTTCAGGCCGGGACGCGGTTTTCTGGTCGGGAGAAATGAACGCATATCTTATTGATTCGCTGCTTTACCAGCAAGACATTGGGAACAGGGGTGAATCCAAATTCTCAACGGTGGCATATGATAGCATCATCAATGGTGTCGGTGATAAGTTTGGGGTGACAATTGACCGGAACAACATAAAAAATCGCCTAAAGTATATCAAGGAATCGTTCCATGAGTGTAGGAACCTCCTTGGTGAAGATACTCGGTTTAGGTGGTGCTCAGAGACCCGAAAATTCAATGCCGATCCAGATGTTTGGAGAGAATTGATCGAGGTTCGTGTGTGCTATCAGTCAGTCAAGAATAGTCGTTGACTTATCTGTTCAAGAGGAGAAAGACCTTGAAAGCCCCTGACCCACTATAAATCATCTGCTTTGTTTTGTAGAGAAAACCGGAAGCAAAGAAATGGATGATGAAGACGATTGACCACTATGATAGGTTAATGGTGCTATTTGGTAAGGATAGGGAGAAACGTCCAGATGTCGAGAATTCAAAAGGTAGCGCGAAGAAAAAGGCGCGAACAGAACCACCAAAGGAGAGACTTCATCGTACTCCATTAAATGGCAAGGAGCGAAAGGAGAGACTTCATCGTACTCCATTAAATGGCAAGGAGTCAGCTGTTGCCGAAAGTTCCGATAAGAAGGTGGAGAAATTTGAGGTTTCGATTTTGGACTTTATGAATTATTACTTGTTCTCACTGGTTGAGCAAGGAAAATGCTTTGGTAATCTTGATCCAGGATGCCTAGTTTTGCCACCTTTAAATTTTGGCATGCTATGCTTTCTTTGGCAAATGTTTACTTGATTATCAAAATTATGGCCCGCCATGCTTCCTTAACCTGATGATTCACTTGTACAAAATGAGTGTTTTTACCAAGTATGCTACAACTGTGTTGTTGTGTACCATACAGTTTTGCCACACTTGGCTTACTTTATTTGCAACAAGGTTCACTATGAGCCAAATGTCGAAGCAAGTCCTTTTGCTCACTGGATGCTTGTCTGAAGACCAAAGCATGTAGACTTATAATAACATCATGTATCTGTTCTTGCACCATCGCGGTACTGGTACATAACAAACCGCTTACAACTTGTCTAGTTCACTTTTATGCACTACTTATTTTGGATGGTTTGTGTCTTTTATATACATAAAAGGTAGCACGGCTATTAGTGGTAAGTTAGATACCCTTTTATACTGTTTTATGATGCTTACAATTTGTTGATGCATGCATTATCGCTAGTTTTACTGTAAACACTAGTTCTGTTCAAACAGATAAGTTATATTAACCACTAACCTATATGTCACCTGTTGTTATCTTGCAAAATTTTCCGTTAACAATTTCATTGATATATTCTATATATCAGTTCTGTTGATTTCATTCGCTCAACCAATGAAGGATTGATTGAATGCTTCTGTAATTTGTGAAAAGATATATTTTTTTCTCTTGAATACAGTAGCTTTGGAAAGATTATTATGAACCATTGTAGTTACACTTGGTGAATTCATTTGGTGACTGAAATGAGTTTAAAGTGTGTTTGGTTTGCGTCACTGCATGGTCCAGAATCAAAAAATCTAAGCTAGCCACGCTGTTTGGTTTGCATCACCTAATAGACCCATCCATCACCGACTAATCCCTCATAAGCTGGTAAACATGTCAATTTCTGTGACCATCCGGCTCCTCGGAAATCAACGGACAACCACTTCCTCCAAATCAAAAGTCTGTCCAATCCTTGCTAAGGTGAATCCAGGAGGGATCAACCTCATTCCGCACTAGATGGTTCCTTGAACAAAACGCGCTGTTAGGGTTCACTTGGTGACTGAGATAAGTTTCCTTTTATCCAGCCCGGTATTATACGTGTAGGATTTTCTAGCGAGATATTGGCATCATGGGTTTATTTGGGATGTTTTCTTCCATTATCTAAAAAAAGTATCACCATGTTGGCTGAATTTAGTGCAATTTTCACCTTGCTCTGATTGAGACTCTTTCTTTGTCCAGATCCCTGATGAGATAATAACAAATGTGGAACTTGATTTGTCAGAATCGTGCAGAACTGATAATGGCATTGTTGCCATACCTATTCGTGCCAATTCATACGGTAAAGGTTTGCCCTATGCTCCTGAAAATTGGCCACGCTCTGGAGACATATGGCACTGGAAAGTTGGAAGCAGAGCTTCTGGAGCAGGCCATTGGGCTGACAGGTGATGCTCCTATCATGTCCGGATATGTTTGATATGAATTTAAGCAGCACTATGTAAAGAGTAAAAATGAATAGAATGTATCAATTCCTTATTTTTGCATTAGGACAAGCTAAGATTTGCGGTCAATTTATTCGTTCTATATTGATTGTGCCACAAAAAAAAAAGATGTTTGTGTCTGCTGTTGACTATTTGGATGGATCCAACTGTGAACAGGTATCTTACGCCGCCATCCCGTTTTCGTGATGCTACTCCTAAGAAGTTAGGATTTGCAAGTAGAGTACAAGTTGAAGAATTTGTTAAGAGAGAATTTCCGGATGTCGATCCTAGCACATTCTTTTCTATGTTTATCTGGAAGATCCCTGCTGAAGGATACAGGATCCAAAAAGGTTAAACCTTTCTGTTGCATTTTTATGTTGTTCAGTTGTCATGTAATTAGTGCTTTAGATATTAGTTCATTGAGGTTCTGAAAGCTGTTATAAATAGCTGTTTTAGTGAGCATGTACAGTTGTGGGGTTTATAGCAGCACCTGCGGACACTTCTTTGGAAGCCAATTGTTTCATTATTTCTTTATACATCTGCGCAATATTAGGTATAGTAAAGGGTATGTAGGTATGTTGGATCTTGTATCTGATTTTTCTAGCACCAGTTAATATGTAACACTGCTTTCTGAATATGCCCATGGACCTTCCACTACTTTCATTTGTTGTAGTGGCCTTAGTATGTTAGATCTTATGTTTGTAGGTGTATATGTACGTCTTAGTGAACTTCGTCTTCCTACAACTGTAGCTACTGTGCTGCACCTAATACATCACCAATTCACCATAACTCCACCTTACGCATCTGCAGTTAAAAAATATCTTTTTTAACTGTACAACATGACATGGTCCTTTTGAAGCATACCCTTGTATTCTTAACTGTAGTTCCTCCCTGACCATATAACTCAATTCCCCAAGCAAGGTGACCCATTTTGCCAAGTTGAGCATTTGATTTTACGAAGATAAAAAGCAGGGGTTGCATATCCAGTTGTGCGCGGTAAATAATAAAGTTTATGGGGAAGTGGCCACACAGTCATGTAGTATAACGTTTCTTTGCAATACCGCTATTCTCTCACCCTTTCCACATCTGTAGTTGCTGCGAATGGAATCTCCTTTTACAATTACCTTTATTGGTGGATACAATTTAGTGTCCTTGCAACATTTTTATTTAAAATCATGTCTGACTTTGGTCCGTTCAGAAAGCTTTCTGTGTTCACATCTTATATGGGAAGTATTTTGATATTTAAATCGTTTTTAGATGTGGGCTTGTTTGGGCCCCTGTCATTGTATAAGTTTTGGACCCATCCTGTATTCTCCATGTCTTGCATGTTTTCGACACTTTTTTTTGCATGTATAAGTTTTAAGCCCATACAACATTCCAGTGACCTTGTACTCTATATATGGTTGGTCTAGAGAGCCTTCCCTTACATCTCCCAATCCTCAAACCCTAGCCGCCAATCCTTCCACCCGCTGCATCTGACCAACTCTTGCTGCCGATGACGCCCTTCTACCTAGTACCGCGCTCCGAAGTGAAGCGGCGCTATCTCCTTCCCCAGCACAGGAGACCACATTTTGCCTGTAATGAAATATCTGATCTCATTTTCTATTTTTCCCCTTCGTACATCTAGACTAGAAACTGCTTGATTTTACGGCCCTGTTTGGAACTACGATCTGCGACCGCGCGGTGCGGTATCCCATCCGTGGCTCTGAGGCCGCGATATGGGAAATCGGCGGTGTAGTTCATTTCCCGATTTTTCCCCTCACAGGCGGTCGCTAGAATCACGGCCATTGAGAGGCGTTTGGTGGGATTTTCCCGGTTCTCACGGTGGGGCGCCCAGGAATCCGATTACAATCGGTTCCAAACAGGGCCTACATCTGGTGAATGGTGATTTGTGTTTTTATGCGCGCGCACACGCGCGTGGGGTGGGGGTTAATGGATCACAAGATACATCATGTACACAGTTGTTTCTGTATGGTTACTGCTATTCTTTTTCAGATTGCTTCCTTTATGCTGCTCGTTAATACCTAAGTATTTTCAGGCACCCAGCAAGTGAGGCGCAATGAACCTGAACCTGAACCTGAACCTGTGATGGCTGATCCAGGTGGTCTCTGCAAGGCTAGGAATAGCTTGTGCAATCTTGAAAGTGAAGGTTTTGTTGAATCATCACCAGCACGGGCTTGTAATATCTGCTGCAAAGAGCCTGGTTTCTGTCGTGAGTGCTGCTGCCTTCTCTGTAACAAAACCATTGACTATTCTTTTGGAGGTTACAGCTTCATAAAATGTGAGGCAGTTGTGGAAGAGAACTTGATATGTGGGCATTCTGCACACCTTAATTGTGCTCTTCGAAGTTACATGGCTGGAACTGTTGGGGGAGTTTTTGCCTTGGATGTCCAATATTTATGCAGGCTTTGTGATAACAAAATCAACTTAATGACGCATGTGGAGAAACTCATGGAAACGTGCCAATCTCTTGAATCAAGGGATGAAATCGAGCCTATACTGAATTTGGGCTTATGCCTCTTGCGTGGCTCAAAACAAAAGAGAGCAAGAAGCTTGGAGAACCATATGAGATCAGCAATGGAAAAGGTATACTTTGATGTTGTATCTATTTGATCATCCGTTAATAGCATATTGCCTATTGTCATAATTTAGTGCTCCTTTGATTGTTGATGAACTGGTGATACCACACAGTCCATTTTGGTCCTAAAATACCCTAATAATTTAAAGTCATGGATTGATGGTTTATTGCTTTATGCAGCTGGAATGTGGATTTGACCTTGTTGAAGTCTGGAAATTGGAAGGTGACGAGGGCAGGGCAACACTCAGTGCAGGTAAACTTATTTTACGAGTGCAACTAACTGTAGGAAGATTGAACTCTATTTAGCCCCAGTGATTTCTAGGACTTAATGTCCGTCCAAAAATCTCAGCTAGTTGCAATACTTTGGCCTTTGGTGTTTAATGTAATTCTTAGAAATTTCAACTATAGATGGTACAGAACTTTGGGATCATATATGCCATACCTGTCTGAAAATGTCCTGTAGATCTCCTATTAGATGTTGCCATGTATAGCCCCTTTGGTTGACGCCTATGGTAGTCTCAGTGCTGTAGAAATGACTAATATTTGCTATTAATTTAAGTTATGACATAAAGTTGGATAACTAGTTTATTGGCATTGGGATATGTTGTTCAATTTCTTCTTTGTTCATAATTGGGTTATTTTCTTGATATGTAATGCAGGAGAGAATTCCCCACCTACCAGTGGTGTGACTGTGCTTGGGGCTCAGCAAGTTCCTGAAGCAGGTGCACTTACAGGGCATCCTGATCTGATAGATACACTGGGTGATAATGACTTTGAAACGGATATAGAAAATCTTCCAGTGTTCATTACTGGAGATCAGAATGTTGCGTCTGCCAAATTTGAGGATGAGATAGATCTTGCTCTTCAAGAACTGAAGAAATCTCAGGAAATGGAATATAACTTGGCAGAGCAGAAGCTTTACGCTCAGAAAGACCGCATCCTCTGTCTGTACAGGCAGCTTGATACTGAAAGGGCTCAGCTTGCAGATCCCATGCCCTTGTCTGATGCTTCAAATTATGGCGCAATGCTCGCTAATGTTCTACGCCATGTGGACCAAATCAAGCGTGAGGAGGAGAAATTTAAGTCCATGCTGAAAGTTGCTGGTGGATTTGCGAAAGCACCACAAAGCGTCATCAAGGAGCTGTTCGGGTTACCTGCTGATAAGTAGTTCTGATATCAGACTTGCTTGGAACTTAGCTGTCGGTAGTTTACCATAGAATCAAACTTGGCTGTGCTGTTGTAGCTGTTGTAGTTGTATGGGTTGTACATCCTACCAAACGGGTTACCCATAAGTCTGGTTTGGACTTAACCAGTAAGTGCTGTGGATGCGCAGGTTTTCTATGGACCTGCTTGTATTAAGAGTCGTTAAATGTGACATTCTAAATGGACCGAATCTGAACCATATAATCTGCTGTGGATCCAGGCGATACTTATGTTAGACTTGTCTAACCTGTGTTTTGTCGACCATATAATTTTCGTAAAATGTGCATTAACAGGTTGCTGCAATACTTCATCAGAGCAAATGCCTGAGCTGGATACTTATGATTTAGGCACTCTTTTAGAATGTATGAATTTCATAGGAGTTATACAGGAATTTCATAGGAAAAACATAGGAAACATGAAAAAAAAAAATCCCCCAATCCAAAGGAGCCTTAGTGATGTTTGGAATTGTTGGATTATGGAATGTGTGAATTGTTAATAGAAATTGTCAATAGAAACATTTTGGGTGTTAGCTTGAGCTAAAGGCAGCAGTTGTTGCTGCATCTGCTCTTTTTTCCTCTTTGCAAAACACCGTAGGTGCAGCAGCAGGCCGCTGCTGCAGCAGCAACGGCTTGCTGCCGAACCACCCCACCAATTTCGACCGTGCAGTTTTTTGTGGTTGAGACGTCAGTAGAAACATCGTGATCGTGCAGTAATCCAGACGAATAGTTAACAAATTCGATTATTCCTGCTAACTGGGACAAAAAAGCTAGGCGAATGGTTAACAAATTCGATTATTTGTGCTACCTGGGGACTCGACACAAGCTAGACACTTTGACAGGAACGATTTAATTCCTGAAGGACTAGGGAGAATCGCACAGGGGTAATTAGGGCCCTGCGCCAAATGATGTCATTTGCTCTGCTAGAACTCTGGTTCAACACAGATGATAGGCGCACGAACAAAAACTTAAGGCTGTGTTTAGATCACTTGAAAAGTGCACTATGCAAAAAAAATTCCTCGTCACATCAAACTTGCGATATATACATGGAGTACTAAATGTGGATAAAATCAAAAACTAATTGTACAATTTAGTTGTACTTTGCGAGACGAATGTTTTGAGCCTAATTAGTTAATGATTGAACAATTATTACCAAATACAAACGAAATACTACAGTGTATTTTGGCACTCTAAAATTTGAATCTAAACACAGCCTTAGCATGAAATGATTCCATCCCTGCAAGACGTGGGGGAAACCTAGACCCCCTGCACGAATGCTGTTGTGCCATAACTTTGTGGCCCAAGAACATCTGATTGATAATCACAAGATTTTGTTTATGATCCTAATAACAGGACTAAAATAACTCCAGCGTCCGCCTACATTTCGCTGCAACCATACAAAAGAACACAGAAGTCATGATCCTAGCCCTGGTTTAGATCGAAGAAAATTTCAACCTGATGAATAGTACCATTTTCGTCTTATTTGACAAATATTGTCCAATCATGTACCAACTAGGCTCAAAAGATTCATCTCGTGATTTTCAACTAAACTGTGTAATTAGTTATTTTTTTACCTACATTTAATACTCCATACAAGCGGCTAAAAATTGATGTGATGGAGAGAGAGCGAAAAAACTTGGAATTTTGAGGTGAACTAAACAAGGGGCTAATAACAGGACTAAAATAACTCCAGCGTCCGCCTACATTTCGCTGCAACCATACAAAAGAACACAGAAGTCATGATCAATCTCACAGGAAATGAGATGAACCTACTAGTACTAGCTAGAAGCCACCCTAGAGAGCAATTTGATCTTCGGCGAGCCCGATTCAGGTCGGATTCGCCTGCGCACCACCGAAGAGCCGCCGCCTACCCTGCAGCCTGCGACGCGCTCGCCGCACCATCGTCGAGCACCTGGACGCGATCAGCTCCGCGGCGGCTGGTAGCAGCCGTGTGCCCTCGAACAGCGCGCTCCTCTGGTACTCCAGCACCCACGTCTCCGGTTCCAGCCGCACCGCCGCCGCGCTCTGCCGCCGGTGGGCCCAGGAGCTGCCGTTGCTCACCCGCACCGTTGGCCACACCCTCCCGTCGGACCACTGCACGCAAAAAGAGACACGCAGGGGGAGTTTCAGCGAGCTGGCGGTGCTTAGTTACGGCGAGGAAGGGCAGGTTCTTGCTTCTTTGCGGTTAGTTACCTCGGTGATCTCGCCGGAGAGGAGGGTGAGGTGCCGGGCCGAGAGCGCTATTGGGAGGAGGCCGGAGGCGCGGAGAGGGCTCCCCCAGACGCTGACCTCCTCCGCCACGGATTTGTACACCGTGCAGCGCCAGTGGAACACCTGCTGATCATTCTGCACAGACAGATTGCCAAAAAAAAAAGGTCGTTGATGAATATCTGTACGTTTGTGTAGTCGTTGATGAATATCTGTACGCTCTAATCAAGAACGAATGAGGAAGGGCAAGAGCCGCAAGAATGGCGCACCTGGTGGAATCGCCAGACGGAGTCTCGCCAGCTGCAATTGGCGATCCCCTCACCGCCGATAAGCTGGCGGACCCTGCGCTCCAGGACGCGCAGCTTATGTTCCAGGCCGCCAGGCGCGAGGCGCGCATCGGCCCCAACCTGCGCCACGGCTTCCGGCGACAGCTTGGGCCCAAAACCCCTGGCCGCGGCCTCCGGGACGAGCCCTGTGTCGACCCACAGCAGGAGCAAGAACCCAAGAACCGTGGCCGCGTACAGCGGCCAGTCGTGCGACCAGCCGCCGCTCCTCGTCGCGCGGGCGCCGGCCGGGGCCGGCGCCCGCCTGGACTTGGCCGTGGAACGCATCGGCGGCGTCCACGGCGGCTCGGTGGAGTCGGACCCCGTCCCCGCCCCCGCGGCGCGGTCGCGGAAGAAGAGCGCAGGCCTCCGGTCCCTCGCGGCGGCGGCGCCGGCGAAGAACCTGCGCGCGGAGGCCGCCTCGGGCGCGCGCACCAGGTCCCGCGTGGCGTCGATGCTAGCGAGGCATATCTCGCAGGCGCAGTTGGCGTCCTTGCGGCAACCGGGGTAGTAGAAGCTGTCCCCCGCGCCCGCGCGCGCCGCCCACTGCACGACGGCGGACGGCGGTGTCCCTGTGGAAGCGGAGGCGGACGTGCTGGAGTTGGAGGAGCACGAGGAAGGCATGCTGGAGCCGCGAGACACGGTGGGCGTCCCGCTGGCGGTGGCCGCCCTCCTGGGCGCCCCCGCCGCCGGATCCATCTCCCTCATGTCGTCCATGGGCTCGTCGGCTGCTGGTTGGTTGGCTGGACGGTGGGGGTGGGTTTCGTGGGTTGGGATCGGTGTTATACGGTGGCCCGACGAGGGGTTCGAAATTTGAAGCGGCGTGCCGGCGCAACGGCTTCTGCGGAGCAACGGTCGACTCGGCTCGGTTTCTCATTTTTCTTGTGTGTGGTGTGTCGGGCACGGCAGATCTGATCCGGGTCCGGAACTGGATGAACCCGCGTGTTGGACTGAATGGATCCAACGGGGACGCCGACTCGAGCGAGCGCCGCTAACGTGGCCCAGTAATTGAGCTGGGCCTTTGATCCACTTAAATCTTTGTCGTGCTAGCCGGCCCGGCCCCTGCACGTGTGGACGGCCGGCGCAAACAAGGGCTCTGTTTGTCTTAGGAAACTGCCAGGGCCCGCATGTCCGATCTGGGCATTAGCGTCCGCCAAGTGCACTTGGCCACGTGCCCGCCGTCTGCATCAACTTTACGTGGGGGCCCACGTCGCTCCGTTTCCTTCCTGCTCATGTACGCGCCCAAGCGGGGCCGCGTCTCGATCTGCTCTCGCTTCCTGCGCCTACTACTCGTGCCCCTCCGCTCCTACACGCATGCACGCCGGCCCAGCAGCTGCAAAAGCAGGTGGCTAGGCAGGTAGGTCCAACTACAACATTCAAACACCAGATCTACTTTTGCAGCATCCAACTACAACATTCAAACACCAGATCTACTTTTGCAACATCTAGATGAAACTTTTGCGATATACGTCTAAAACAGATAAAACATTTGAGACATATAGTTGAAACATCATTGCAACATGTGCAATATCGTGATCTACTTTTGAAACATTCAAATGCAACACTTGTAACATAAAAAAGAATACAAATGAAACACTTGAGACATGCGTCTGAAACACTTGCAACATACGTGTACAACACACAGATGAAACATTGGGATAGATGCTTGCAATATACGTGTACAACCATTGCAATATCCCGATCTACTTTTACAACATCTGTATGAAAACAATTGAAACATACAACATCTGCATGAAAATAATTGAAACATACATCTGAAACAACTGAAACAACTGAAACACTTGAAATATAGGTTTGCAACATGTTAGGAAAACATCGAGAAACACCTGAAACATAGCATAGTCGCGCGGCCATGACCTATTTGGTGGTGAACTGCGGTAGATCAGCGAGGAGGACAGGAAGCGGATGGAGGCCGTCGTGGCGGAGGTGCTGTGGTGGTGAACCGCGAGGCCCAACCGAGCAGGGGGCTGAGGAGGGCTGCCGCCCAGAGGGGCCCCGCGAGGAGCGTCGTCTCCCAGGCCACCCCCAACGCCATAGGCTGTTCTAGCACCCTCGCCACCGCCGATGGTACGTACCCCATCGGAGTCGGCTGCCCGGGCTGCGACGCGTGGGGGGACGGACACGGTAGTGTGTGTGTGGGTGGGGGAGGAGATGAGGCGCGCGGCGCGGCGCAGGACGGAGCATGGCCTGGGAATGGGGAGCCAGCGTTGCGGGTGGGCGTGCGCGTTGTGGGAGGGAGTGAGTGGCGAGGAAAGGCAGAGGCAGTGAGGCGGAGTGCGGGTGCGGTCAAGGGCGGATTTTGGGCTAGGGCCACTAGGGCCACGGCCCTAGGCGTGGCCCAAAGAACACCTTATAGTTGTATGTCGTTTTTTTTGACCTGGTTTTAGATGTTGGGTCATAGCCTCCCGGCCCGTCACAGAGAGGAGCAGTCGAAAGGCACACGATTCGCGAGCGCAGCGCTCCTCCGACTCCGTTCCTGCTTCTCTCCGTGACTCCGTAGTCTGAACCTAGCTACCGGGTGCCGTTCTTCACGACACCATGCCTCCGCCAGTCCTCCCTCTCGCCGGACCTCCACGGATCCACCACACTTGGGCTTGGCCGCAACCGCAGGCTGTAGATGCCCTGTTCGGGGGCGTGATGACTCGGTGCGGCGGTGCTGCCGTGCCGGCAGCGGCAGCTGGAAGGAAGGCCGGCATCTCGGCCTTAGTGTGGCCCCGTGGCCGCGTAGGCAGGCAGCAAGCTACACCTTGCAAGCTGCACGCACACAACAGGCAGGCTGCCAAGCATGCGGTTCTGTGTTGCTTGCTGATTGCACGGACGCCTCCCCTGATTGGTAGTCCCCATTTCAATTCTCAAATCTCAAATCTAAAGTTCTTGGTACCAGGTCTATGTTTCTTGCCAGATATGCGTCTGAATCATTATCTCAGACTTTATGTTTTATACTAGGAGGCTCTAGAAAAGATGAAGATATTTCATATCATTTCTAAGAACTGAAGTCTCGAATGAAAAAATTACCTTCATTATCTCAAACTTTATGTTTTCCATCAATTATTTTGTGGATTTAAGTACGAAATTGAGATATCACAAAAACTTATGTATTTACAAGCTACTTTTGTTATCTATCGGTATTAGTATTTTGACCCGATGCGAGTGGTCTATACGATTTCACAGTGGCCCTAGTCGTGAAAATCGACAAGCTCTGCCACTAGGTGCGGCGGCGATTCAAGAATGGGTGCGGCCGTGACGACTCGAGAGGAAGTGAGCGGAGATTTTTTTTATTATTATTTTAGCAACACACCGTGCCATTGATAATGGGCCGTTCGGGTGGGCGAGGACCACCAACGTGGGCGTGCGGACGATTAGACGTCTTACCCACACCATTATCATTTGCTTTATTATGTTTATAAAATCAAAACTCTCGGTGAAAACAACGTGAGTATTTTTATTTTTCTGATCTCCACTTTAGAACTTTAAACTAGCATAATCAAGAATGTGAGACTCTCACTAAACACTTTGAGTATTTTTTATTTTTCTGATCTCCACTTTAGAACTTTAGACTAGCATAATCAAGAATTAAGAATAAAAAGTTCTCTCGGTATGGATGATTATAAGCAGAAACAACCACTTGGGGCTAGTTTGGACTGGGATTGTGATAGGGAATGGGAAATGGATTGGAATGACACGCAGAGGTATGGAATGGGCATGCTAGCAGGGCCGGCTCTATAATTTTCAGGACCCTTGGGCAAGCAAAACGGTAAAGACCCGTTGAAATAATTTTCTAATGTAAAAATTAAAATAGATAGTACGAATAATAAAAGTTAATTTGGAGCATATATTTAATTCATAATAGATAATGATAATATAAAACACTAAGAAACAGTAACTATTAGGATTTCCTCAAATAAAAATGCTTTATAGTGGCTTGTAAAAAAATTGTCTTCGGACATGGCCTGATGGGTGTTGGCGTGTTGCGGAGTTACGATCTCAACGAGAATAGCAAACGTTGCTACGACGCTGCGTGACCTGCGTCCTGCGCTCATTGCCTGCGAGAAGCTTGGATGCTACGAGACGGGATGTTTGTTGGGCCTTTAAAGGCTTATGCCAAATCCTTCTACTAATTACATGTATACTCTTGGGCCACCTAGCTTCATGGCCCGTGGCGGTTACACTGACTGCCCCTACCTGCATGCTAGTCTATATTTCCCTATTCCTATTTATTCCCCCTTATCTAATCATGGGATCAAATCTATCCCATCCTTTATTTCTCTATCCCACTCTACATTTCCCAAAATCCAAACGGCACACTGATTAGAAGAGCACGGTTGCTCAGACTCCAATCACGTTCATCTACCAGTGAAAAAATCTAAAATGTAGCGATCGCTACGTGCGCACAGCGGACGGACACTTCCCCCAGTCTGCGACGGCACGACGGTAACGACAAGGCACACGCGTCGGCTCTGGTTGATGCTATCGGCGGGAGGCGGGGCAAGGCATCTCGACGCGCGCGTGCAGCCGCGCCCGGTCTCTAGCTAGCTAGGCAGGCAAAACACGATCTGCCTGCGTTTGCTGCGCCGAAGCGGAGCACGCGCGACGGCCGGCTGGTTGTCCAGACCCGTGCCCCGGCGATGCGCACGCGCGAGACCCGAGCCATAGGTCTCGCACCGCATGGGACACGAGCTGGACCCCCGGCCCGGCCGGCCCTCGTGTCTTCCGCCGTCGCGCCGGAGGCCGGAACAGAACAGCGCCTGGGCGGCGGACCGCGTCTGGCGACCTGCACGTACGTGTGGCGCTCCGGATGATGACTTGATCGAGCGAGGGTGACGCCGACCACGGCATGTCATTGTCGGCTCAATTATCACCTCCGTTCCGTGCCAAAGCGCCGGCTCCGAGGTTACGAGCAGGTGTCAGGCTCTCAGCGGAGATAATCCCCTGGGTTTCTTAGTCTTTGGAGCGTCGGTTTGGTTTGCTCCATCACATCGGAAGCTTCTGCATTCCTTTGTAAATATAACGTGGCTTCTCAAACAAGAGTCTTCTGTCGCTGTCAGTGAGGCACGGTGCAGCTTTTGCTATGCATCAGTTTGACTGGGATCGGATTACATAATAATCACATAACTTTGCTCTGAAGGAAGCGATGACTCACGACTCAGAAAATAGTTCGGGCTAAAAAAAAATGTCGACGTGTTACGTGTACACGACCGTGACCTGCTCACTATCTGCACTCCTTTCAGCTCCATTATCTAATTCAGCTACGCTTGCGATTGCGACCTGCTCACTGTCTGCACTCCTTGCAGCTCCATTATCTAATTCTGCTACGCTTGCGATTGTAGGCTACATATAGATTCTTCAGACAGTCTGTTTCGTATCGCCAATTACAGGTGCTTGGAGGCTGGCTTTTCTAAGTAAAGGTAACACTAGCTAGTACTGTTATTTAATTATGAGTGCTGCAGCTTCTTGTCAAAGAACATTGTAGGCTCGATCATTAGAGGTGGAGGGTATGCCTGAGGTATGATTAGTAAGTACTGGGGAGCCGTCAAAACTCAAAAGCATGCGTGCACTTTCTCCAGGCTATTACAGAAAAGCACGCCTTGAGTCTTCAGGATCAGACAGGCTTACCGCACACACATTATCACCTCGGAACCTGATCAGCCTTTTGGAAATCCGCACATTTATCCGATGATGAGTTCAGACGGTAGAGTAAGGCCAGTCAATAGATAGCGCTACAGTTGGGGGTACAGTGCAGGAATTCAAAACCGGCACAGTGTTGGTCCCAAGTGTGTATGGTCAAATTCAGAAGCAGCACAAGTCCTGTTGTCGACGTCAAGACGTAAATTTAGAGCCGCTTGGTTTCCTCGACCTCGTTGTCAATATCTGTCTTGACTGTCACTAATATGCTTTTATGTCGTAGTGTGAGTCATAATCAATTGCCCATACCACTCCATCAGCGGGTTGATTAACAAACAGCAATCCGTCCCGTCGCGGGATAAAAGAAAAAAGTATGTTCGGACGTTCTCTTGGACATCACCAAGGCCTTTCCTTGTCTAGCCCATGGCTAGCCAGGTGTAGGAAAGCAATTGCCACTCGTAGCAATATGTTGTACCTAGTACGTCGTCTAGCTATTTCCTTTTCCAAACAATGGAGATGGGTGAGGTGTCATGGCCGCGTGCGGACTGGCGGTGGTTGAGAACCTAGTTGAGGATAATAAACCCGTCGAATTTCCGATTTCTCTTTCAAAAAGATCCAGGAGAAAAAAAAGGAAAAAAAAACAAAGAGATTGGATCTCAGTCTATGGCTCTATATATGCGTGCGTGTCTCTATGCCTCTCCGAGAACGAGGGATCACCATTTTCTGCATGTGCGCTGAGAGCGAGAACTCTGAAAACAACCGATGAAATTCTCACGAACGAAGAAACCAAATGCGATCTCTCTCAGAGCCCTCAGGGACAGATTCCCGGATAAAGACCTGCGAGCGTGGAAGAGGTTCTGCTCAAATCAATAGAGATGATAGATATATAGTTGAGCAGTGCAGAAATCGTGGAAGAAAGTCCGCAAAGGAACGAAGCAATTGCATTCAGACGACGAGGTAGGCAGGAAGCGGCCATGGGAGCGACAGAGACAGCACCGGAGCAGGAGCCCAAGCATCCAAGTGCCGATCCGGCCCGCTAGGTCGTGATCCAACGGTCGACGTTCAGGAAGCATGTGCTGGCCGGCCGCTGGGTTTGCGGATTATTGGTGGTGCCGCGATACGGCTGGGTGTAAGGCGAAATTAAAAAAAAAAATCCAATGTGATTCCTGGAAAAAACGTGCTCCCGGCCGACGTCGCACGTATGCCATGGCTACCAGCAGTCCAGCCTACCATCGAGAACGCCGGATCGGAGCGCATCGGGTGCGCTACGGCAGGTCGGCAGCGGCGCCCACTGTTCGGCGGCCGGCGCCGCTGTCCGAAGAAAGTACCACGGAAAACCGCGCGCGTTATGGCATCGTCGCCGGAGAAGACGGTGGTGCTCAGTTAATTTAATCCAAGATTCGAAGCCAAAACCACCAGCTCGTTTGATGATGCATAAATGCCTTTTGATTTCTCGATTGATCAAATTAAGTCATCATATCAAAGGCTTGATTGTTCCGATCCTTACATATATGTACACACTGGAGCAAAAATAAAACTTACATAGAAGCTGCGAAGACCCACGGCGGTCTAGTAGTGTAGTCAAGAACGCCGGTACCAGTGCCCTAGGGCGCGTGGCAAGTTGTCGAGGAGAAAGGAACGCGAAGCTCATGCAGCGCCGCCTCGGCCCCGGCCCGCAGCGCGTCGCGATCACCGTATCAGAGGCCGACGGACAACGGCGAGGCGGAGGCGCAGTGGTGGCCCGGGCCCCTCGGCGACGCGGCTGACGACGACGACGCGGCCTTCTTCCAGGACGCGGTGCGCAGCATCTGGCACATGCCCTCGGCGACGCGGCCCGCGGGCCCGCCGCGGCTCTTGAGCGTTCGGCAGATGGCCATGTGCGCGCGCACGGCCTCCTCCACGTCGGGCGGCGCGGCGCCGGCTCCCCGGGCGCACTTGCCGGCCTCGTACTTGACGGCCTCCGAGCACAGGCCGCACAGCCACCTGCCCCCGAAGTAGGCCCGCACGCCGCTGATGTACTCGCCCGTGCACTCCTCCTCCAGGCCGCAGCACTCGCAGCTGACCGCCTCCACCTCCATGGCCACAGGCCACGTATGGATCGATGTTCTTGCTTGCGAGGTGCGATCAGAGATGAATCGAAGGATCGGCAGCAAATTAGAGTTGTTCGATCGAGATGTTCTTGCTTGCGAAACGGAGCTATGCGCTGTGGTGCTTCTCTGCTTGGGCTGGTTACCTTGACGTGTTTATATGGAGCTGGCCTCCCGGGGAAGGGGAAGGGAGCGGCCGGGGGCGGCTCTGCTACAGTGCCTGACGCCGACGCTTGCATGGCACCCGTCGCTGTCCGGCGACCGGCGCAATTAACCGTATTGTTTTCGCCGGGAAAAGACGGCATTTTTTTTTTGTGGACACATGGAAGGCGCCATCAGGTGATGAGATTGAGATGCATGGCTAGCCATTTAGGGCCATGTTTAGTTTACAAATGTTTTTTGGAAAAGCACGGTAGCACTTTTTGTTTATATTTGATAAACTTTGTTCAATCATGGATTAACTAGGCTCAAAAAATTCATCTCGACATTTACAGATAAATTGTGCAATTAGTTTTTTTACCTACATTTAATGCTCTATACATGTGCCGGCATATGCGATGTGACGGGGAATCTTGAAAACTTTTTGCATTTTGGAGTAAAATAAACAAGGCCTATGCTATGTTTAGTTCTAAAAATTTTCAAGATTCCCCGTCACATCGAATATTTGGACACATACATGGAACATTAAATGTAGACGGAAAAAACTAATTACACAGTTTGGTAGAAAACCACGAGATGAATCTTTTAAGCCTAATTTGTCTATGATTATACACTAATTGACAAATACAAACGAAAGTGCTATAATAGTCAAAACCAAAAAATTTTACGAAGTAAACACACCCTTACTCACTCTCGCAACTGTTCTCACGTAGCTCAAGGCCTGTTTAGATGGCAAAAAAAGATTGCCTGAAAAGTTTTGTAGCACTTTCGTTTATATTTAGTAATTATTATCCTATCATGATCTAAGTAGACTCAAAAGATTCGTCTTCTAAATTACAAACAAACTGTGCAATTAGTTATTTTTTTTATTTATATTTAATGCTCCATACATACGTATAAAGATTTGATGCGATAGAAAATCTTAAAAATACATACGTATAAAGATTTGATGCGATAGAAAATCTTAAAAAGTTTTCAACTTTTCGCCCGAAGTAAACAAGACCCAAGTACTGCTGCCTAGCAGATGAGAGTCGTACGCACAGGACATGTGGCTGCCGGATCGTGCCCTCGCCAACAGGGAACAGAGAAACACACTGTTTCGTACAGGAGTACCTGCTGCTAGTCGTATTAGTCATTTGATTTTCACCAGCCTTTCACACCGGCGGTGCTTTCATAAGTAGGAACGGCTCTGAACCGCGAGTGCTGAGCTCCGCTGTACGATTATAATCGCATCGTTAAGGTTCATTGGCCACGCATGCATGGTTATTGTACATGATAGCACTTTGTCAAAGCCGACTCTAGCTAATAACTTTTGGTCAAACAGTCAAAGTATGACGGAATTATGTGGTCGCTGCCCTTGTTCGCAGGAAAAAGGGCCGGGCCAGCTTCTGGGTGCTGAAATGTTGTCCCATGCATGCCCTTGCTTGCTTGTCCAAAAGGGCACTTGGCGGTGGAATCTAGCTCATCAAACGTACTACAAACTTTTGAAAAGTTTGGCCGACATATCTTCAATTGGAATTGATCAAGCAAAGCATGCATGCAAATTAAAAGTCTGCTGCTGCAGCAGTGAAGCATCATCGCCGCCCGGCTATACACATGCTGAGCTATCAGTATGTACTGTATAGCCAACAAATGCTATACCGTGTAGCTGGCAATGGCACCTAGCGCTGCTGGGACGACGTACAGACAGCCCATGGATATCAGATCAGGTCGTCACGACTCGCGACTCGTAGATGCGGCCAAGGTCCGATGCCCTGAACCGGCCGGGCACACACGACGATGAGCATCGGACCGGTCGGCCGGCCGGCGATGGCGAGATGCGGCCACGGGCACCATTTGTCGTCTGACACTTGGCATGCAGCAGATGCTATAGTATAGACAGACACAGTGCTGGTTGGTCGCAACAGTTCACCAAACCCTTTTATCCTTGTACTGTTGTTGTATTATTGTACACGACCTCAGCCGTGCCCATCTTCCTGTAGGGCTAGTTGCTCGATCGATTCATTGCATCGGTCTAGAGACAGAAGAGAGTTATCGAGATAGGATCGATGGACTCATCACGTCACCGAACCCGCGACATGATCCTGCAGTGGGCGATGTCCACTCCACTCCAGTGACGCTGTGGGCAGCAATCGATATTCTACGAGAGGAAGAGGAGGAGACACCGTATCGGCTTCGCTTCGCATGTATCCATCAGGTGACATGGCGCATTGGCACTACATCCATATCCATGGACGCGGTGTTCATACGCTTAGCCCATCCTTGAAGCTAGCGATCGGCATTGTCGCGCGCCCCTGGCGTCGGGTCGGGGACACGGCCAAGTCTAGGCGCCGAGGGGTCACTCACTGTCATTGTCACTGATGACAGATGCTTGGCCGAGCGTCTGCATGAGCCCCCGCAGCACCACCCGAACGGCTGTCTCATGCATTCCCTCGTCTCACCAAGTCACTATTCTCACGCACGCCCGGCTCGTTGGCAGCAAGAGCAGCTGTGGATGATCTCCGCCTGTCTCAGGCACGTCACCGGCGCCGGGCGTTCTGTCAGGATGCATGGCTCTGGATGAATGCGGCGCACATTGCCTGGACGTGACCAGCCGACAGAACTCTGCGAAGCCGCCTACACGCAGCGCGCCAACAAGTTGTCCCCGTGTCCCTCGTCGTGAAATCACCTGACACCTGACCGGCAGACATGGATGGCCGTGGGACGGAATATCGTGTCCTGTTGTCACGTACTCGCGTCCTATCTGTCAGCTTGCACAGTGCAGGAACTTGTGTGCTGTGTCTACATGTATATCGGTTCGGATAGGTTCTGGGATGCAGATTGCGGTCGCGGTTCCCGCAGAAGAGTGACTACCCAAAGGCCCAGTTTAGTTTCAGAAAATTTTGCAAATTTTTTTAAAATTTTTCGTCACATTGAATTTTTGACACATGTATGTAGCATTAAATATAGATAAAAAATAAAACTAATTACACAGTTTAGCCATAATTCACGAGACAAATTTTTAAGGCTAATTAGTTTATGATTGAACATTGATTGCCTAATAACAATGAATAGTGATAAACATGTAGACTACGCCCCTCCCGTCGCCCTGGGAGTTCTTTGTTTCCTCCTTGTGTTTTAGGTTTTTCAGTTTCATCGGGCAGCGCGATGTGTGCGCAATGCTACGCCTGAAACATGTTTTGTACTATCAGGCTTCAAGAGCCACATGATCAATGAAATTTTAGGTGGGGGATTCTCTCCCCCCCGTTGACCGATAAAAAAAAACAATGAAAAGTGCTACAGTGACATTTTGTAAAAATTTTCGCCATCTAAACACAGCCAAATAACACCGAATTTTATCTGCAAAAGTTACATTCAGGTCATCGTGACCCTCTTCTCCGAAGTTCTGCAATTGAAAACGCCACAACAAATCCTTATTAAAAAATACATTATCCAGAGTGTGAAATTCATGGATAGAGGAAAATTCATAACAGAGTTAACATAAAAAATGCTGAATAGGGCTTTTCAGTTAAATAACGTCAATTACAAAAAAAAACGGAATTATTGCAATGGAATCGATTCCAAGGCTACAAATACTACAAAACTTAGGAGTAGGTCTCTAAACCTATATATACCTACCTAAATAGTACAGACACATACGGGGTGTTTAGTTACCGCCTTAAAAACTTTACACCCTATCCATCGAATATTTGGAGATATGTATAAAACATTAAATATAGATAAAAAAATAACTAATTGTACAGTTTGCATTTATTTTGCGAGATGAATCTTTTAAGCCTAATTAATCCATGATTGAACACTAATTGCTATAGTTACGTATATGCTACGGTACCTAAAAACTTTATAGCCCCTGAACTAAACACGCCCATATTCTCAAGATCAATAGAAGTCAAAATCTAACAGCACGCGGTCTTGCCACCCAGGCGAGGCTATCTTCATCATTTAGACTTCAAACTTCTCATGCTCTCAGCCTTTGCATGACAATCACTGTCCAGTTAGATCTTTCATGCTAGCAACCTGGGGGCATTTTGAACTCCATGTAAACTGTTCTTGGTTTTATTAATACATCGCTAGTTATTTTTTTTAAAAAAAACGAAACTCATGGCAACACATGAGATATATAATTAACAATGTCTTTGTCGCGACGCAAATGCAACTGTCCGTATATAGAAAATTTAAACTGAAGGTTAAACGTAGACTAAAAATTCAAGTTTTCCCTTACATGCTAGTCAGTCACATAGCCCTACATGCCGGTCAGTCACATAGCCCAACAGAAAGGCCACTGTCTGTTAGCTGCTCTAATATTCTTCCCGGTCCTGGGAAGGCTAGCTAGAAGGGCCACCAGCTTTCCTTTTTGTTCTCCAAAACCGGCGACTCTGCAGTAACGAAATCAAACCCTCAACAAACCTGATAAAAAAAATACTAAATGGTGCTATCTAATACCCAGTTCTGGATATACGGAGTTGTAGTGCGCCTCAGCCGAAAAACTAAGGCCGAGTTTAGTTCCCAAAAAGTTTTCTCAAAAAATTGCTGTAATGAATCTTGTGACACATGTATGGAACATAAAATGTAGACAAAAAAAAAACTTACCCTGTTCGGCTGAGCTTATCAGCACGGCTTATCAGCCGTGGAACAGTGTTTTTCTCTCACAGCAAAACAGCCACAGCCGGCTTATAAGCCGCAGAAACAGCCAGCCGAACAGGGTGACTAATTGCACAGTTGGGTGGAAAGTCACGAGACGAAACTTTTGAACCAAAGTAGTCTGTGATTGGACACTATTTACCAAATAAAGTCAAAACGTTCTACAGTACATTTTTCACCATTTCCACCCTAACTAAACACCCCCTAATCATATAACTGCAACAGCAAGACTTTAGATAGCAACACCACGAATCAGTCTTCCAAACCTTCACAAGTTTATCATCACCAGCGGATACAAACAAAGCTCCACTCACACTGAAGCAAATAGCTCTAATAGCGTCTGAATGAGAACGACCACCACAATCATCTGACAATGAAACTGGATGACCAGCCCTGGAGGAACAGAGTAAATATTTACTTGCACATTCCACCAAATGAAATGCGGAGAAAAGGCGCTCCACTTCTCACTGAAACATGTGAACTCAGGATTCAACAATATAAAATTAAGCAACCAGGACCTGATTTCGTTAGTAACAACTTACACAACCTGACTCACAAGAATTCCATTGTTTTCTTAAAGAAAACTTTCCATTCCTCTCCACACCAAACTAAGTTATAAGAGAATACAACTAACGATAAGCAGCAGATAGATTCAGTTCAGAAACGCACTACAACCTCCACCAAAATCTACCAATCGTGTAATCAAACACTAGCACTTTCTGCATAAGAGGTCCATGTTTGATTAGAAAGCGGCGATGGAAGCGAGTATTCCAATTTCGAAACCTGAGATCGAACACGCGAAGACCGGGCCCAATGGCGACGGCGACGGAGTTGCCGTGTTGGTGGGCGGCGACGAGCGCCGGCGCGAACTCCGCCGCGCCGCTCACCTCGGGCTCTTCGACCGCTGTGTCCTCCATTGCAGCGGCAGCAGCAGCGGCGGCAGCCGGAGCTCGGATTCGAATCGAGCGCGAGACGGAGGAGGCGGGGAGGGATTCAGGGATTAGGGTTTACAGGCAGTCGCACATGGGGCCCAGAGACCAGTGTCACAAAGGAGAGCCCGGATAGGTTGCAGTTGCAGGCTTGCAGCCCAAAGGTGGTTTGTTGGTCATGGGCCTCCACGAAAACTATCTCTGTCGGACTGCCCAATTCCACGGAAGGCCGAGATGAACGCAGCACCTCGATGAACGCCTCAGATTCGCCAACCCACACGACCGCACCTATATAAAGAATCCACCCTCCGTTCCCGTCTTCCTCTCCGCCGCCGCCACGCGCTCGCCTTGGCTCCCTCTGTTTCCCTTCCTCCATAGCAGGCGCAGGCCAGGAACGCCCAAGGCGACCGCATCTCCAAGATGGTACGCTCCCTGTTCCGATCCGCATATTCATTTCGGTTTTGTTGGTTGCTCTTCGACCTAATGATATTACGCATGCTTTCTTGGAAATGGGAGCAGGTGCTGCAGAACGACATCGACTTGCTCAACCCGCCGGCAGAGCTTGAGAAGCTAAAGCACAAGAAGAAGCGCCTCGTCCAGTCCCCCAACTCCTTCTTCATGGTATACCTCTTCATGCCCTTTTCTAATTCTGCGTGATGGGGTGTTGCAAATCATGCCCTAAAGAGACGCAACGAATGTATCATTGGAATTTAGTTTTGGCAAAATAAAAACCTGAACCTAATAGGGTGATTTGGTTTGGAAGAGAATACCAGAAATTGGATTTAGTATCGCTGACTACATCAAGAATTACTTCCAACAAAGCAACATGACAGCTTAACTGCTCTTGTTTGTCATGTAACATACATGTAGTCAAGCTGGATGCTATAGGTTATGCATAATTCATCAAATAAGTTGTGTTTATAAGAGAGTTAAAATGTGAAAGCAGAAATGAAAATGAATCTTAAAGTTACATGTATCGACTTATATTAATATTAGTCATGTCTGCTCTTGTGCCTGATTGGATACTGACTCTAATCATGTTTTTTTTTGTGTGCAGGATGTCAAGTGCCAGGGCTGTTTCAGCATGTAAGTGTTCATGATCGTTGCTCCTTTTTTGTTTTTGGTTACTACAATTGCAATTGATATAGACTCTGTGTCATTCCATTTATCCTTTGCTGATTGCTGATGTGATCTCCGAATCTTGTGTTACTGGTTTCCACTGACAGTTTAGCATGCTCAGTTTACTAGTAGGGATGCGATTACTACTAGCTAGTTAAAATATGAAAAGTCATGGTTCAGTTATAAGGTTGTATTTTGATTTCGTAAAATTTCATACCCCCTGTCCCCAAAAGAATGCAATTCTCACTCAATGAATACATAGGACAGCAAAATTGTTTATAGATGGAGATGGAAACAGTTAATGTTTGACTCCTGTTTTTGTTTGTTTCTCACCTGACCAGTACGAGGACAATTGTTCTGTTTAAATGTGGGTTAATTTAGATTGCGCAATGTTACACCTCGCTGCTTTATTTGCTGCAATTTTGCAAGTGTAGCTGGTTTGATCATGTTGTGTACGAGTTCTAATTTACGTGTGACCACTAAGCTTACTACAATTATGTGATCTTTAAACCTTATCCTTTGTTGAAAGGTTATTATGGTTGTATAGCTTTTGTGATATCAGCATGCTGAACAAATCAAATGTTTGATGTATCTTACAAAGTTTTTGTGATTGCAGAACCACTGTGTTCAGCCACTCCCAGACTGTGGTTGTGTGCCCAGGCTGCCAAACTGTTCTCTGCCAACCTACTGGTGGGAAGGCCAGGCTCACCGAGGGGTGCTCCTTCCGTCGCAAGGGCGATTAGATCCTGCTGTCTTAATGGGAGAAGAGAGAAATTTGCTGTTTTACTACCTTCCCATGATATGTACTCGTGGAGGATTTTGTTGATTATTATGGCTGTTTAGCGTGCCCTGGCAATGCTTTTGTAAACGTGCACTTTGCTTGAGCTTAGTGACATCTACTAAGGTGCTGTTTGGTTTTGCTAAGGGAGTGGCAATGGTAGTGAAATCAGTTGCTGGCGTTAATTGTTGGGGTTTAACTGTGTCATTTGTTTATTAGTTGCCTTGTGTAATGGATTCAATTTAACAACTTAGACCGTCTCCGACAAGGAATGCAAAAGGCTACCCATACCTAAAATGCCTAGTGTACAGTAAAAAACGTCCTCCAAGAACGCAATGCGAGCACCCATTTTGCGTCAGAGGTGAGAGGGAACCTAAAACTGCGTCGCTCTCTCTCCTCGACCCAAATTTGAGCCATCGACGATGGTGGGCCCGTGACGGGGAGCCGGTGGCGTGGCCTGGCGGGACCGTGACGGGGAGCCGCCGGCGCGACCATGGCGGACCCGCGATGGGGAGCTCCGCGCAGAGGCAGCTCGCAAGCGCACCTGGAAGTTCCGTTGGGGGAGGTCACGTCCGCATCACTGCTTGCCGGTCCGTGCCACCGCTCGCCGGTCGGCTCCGCCGCTCGCCGGTCCGCCCCGCCGAGGTTGGCCTGGATGTCGCTGGTCCACGCCACCGCTCGCCGGTCCGCACAGCCATGGCGTCCCCGGTCCCCATCGGTGGCCGCATCGCCGCCCAGAGGCCGCCGCCATCGGTGACGAAGGGGACGAGCGTGGATCCGCAAGGGGAGGTGGAGGGGGAGGCCACCGTGGATCTGCTCCGGGGGCGGAGCTTGGCAGGGGCGGCAACCCGCTTTTGCTGTCCGTGAGAGGAAGGGAAGAGGAGGAGGCGGCGGCGGCTATGGAGTCGGGGCTCGGCGCTCGCAACAGGAGGAAGGGAAGATGCGTCCGCTTTGTTGCGTTTGCTGTTGGAGAGGGGAGGTTATGGGTCTCGTACCCTTTTGTTGTGCCCGACCCAAATTGGTGAATGCGTCGTGTGTTTGGGTTCCATTTGTTGGAGTCAGTCTTACTATTACAGTCTCTAGCCCAATGCAGCGATCACTCTCAGCGGCAGATTGTTCTGTAGCAGTTAACCGTCATTTGGATAAGCGATAGAAAAGACGTAGCATTGTTATCAGGAGTTTCCTGTAGTTTTTTAAAATCAAAACAGCAGCTAATCAAAAATAGTGGTTTCATCGACATTAGTTCATTTTGAGAGGGGAGATAAAACAACTCATCACTACAATACATGGAAGAGCCGAAGCTACTTGAAACTCTACCAAACGAGGCCGACGATGCTCCTCTAAGGTTGAAACCCGGTGTGAAGTGCGAGCAGACGAAGATGTAGATCAGTCTTGCCATGTCGAGGTCGACACAACAGGTGCTTGCTACTAGGAGTTGTTAAATGGAAATCATTACCATGGTAGAGATGTCAACGGAAAATTCTTTGTCGAGAGTTAGGTTCTCCATCCTCGTCCCCGCTGGGATTCATCCTCCTGGAGTAAATTTCTCACAAAATCAATATACCAATATCCAGTAAATCAGTGAGGCCATCAACTCATCATAATAAAAAGATATCAAATAATCAATAGACCTCCATTTGTCTACTAGCACCATCAGATTGGGTATATATGGAAATAATATATTGGTATAAAGATATCATTTGTAAAAACAATATACGACCATATTGGGTAGCCATAAGAGTGAGAATGCATCATGGGGCGGGTACGCGGGGATGGGGACGAGATATGATTCCCCATCCCTAGGAAAACCGACGAGGACTATTTTCTTCTCGTGGGGACTAAGAGCATCTCTACATATATCGAAGGCAAGGGAAGAAGACAGGATCGTCGGATCCACCTCCGAGGATGGCGAACTCGCAGGCAAGTGAAACCCTAGCCGCCATGGGGGGGAGAATGAACCAAGAAGACATGGGAATTGAGTGTGGGGGTAGGGGCAGTGACCCTATCGATGTCAAGGGGTGCGCGAAAGGTGTGCTGTAGATGCAAATATACCCTTGCGTAGCTAGATATGACCAATTTGAGACAGTGGGATGTAGATTCAAGCTACTTTGAGGACAGTGTTAAGCCCGGCCCAAACTTGCACAGGTAACCAATTAGACCCTATATTCCAGTTTGTCTATATATTATGCATGGTAAGAAACCACCGTTCAAGAGCTTCTCTATATCTTATGGATGGTGAGAAACCAAAAGAAGAATTGTCACATTTAGAGACTTAACTGAAGTTGTTGAAGAGTTTTTTCCCCTCTAGATCTTTGTTGAAGAGTGTTTTTCTATATATATGGTGCATGGTGAGAGACCCGGAAGAAAGAATGGCCACATTTGGAGACATACATGAAGAAGCTGTTTAAGAGTTTCTCTGTATCTTATGCATGGTGACAAACCAGAACCAATGAATGGTCGCATTATGATATCTAATTGAAGTTGTTGAAGGATTTAAGGATATAAAAAGGCCTTGAAATTGCTCTAAATCAGGTCCGCCCCATCCCCTAATACGCGAACTCGACTCGGGGATTAGGACCAGTTGCCATCTCTACCCAATGCCACCAAACAAATGGCACTTTAAAACACAACAAATAACACTAGCAACTGATTTTCATTACCACTGACACTCCATTAGCTAAACCAACGGGCACACTTAATAGATGTCACTAAGCTCACACAAAGTGCACTTTTATATAAGCATTACCAGGGCATGCTAAACTGTCATAATTAACAAAATCCTCAACGAGTACATATCATGGAAAGGTTGCAAAACATCAAAATTCTCTCTTCTCTTAAGCACCAGCAGGATCTAAGCACCCCTCGGTGAACCTAGCCTTGCCACCAGTAGGTTGGCAGAGAACGGTTTGGCAGCCAGGGCACACCACCACAGTCTGGGAGTGGCTGAACACAGTGGTTCTGCAATCACAACAACTGAGTAAGATAACAGCAAACATTTCAATTGTCAGCATGCTGAAATCCCAAAAGCTATAGAAGCTATAGACCCATAGAGATAATTGCTGTCAAGCCTAGTTGTCACATGTAAATTAGAACTCAGTGGAATCAATCATGCACTATACACAATATAATCAAAACAGCTACACTTGCAAAATTGCAGCAATAAAGCAAATAAATGGCCAATCTGCTGGAATGATACGGTGTATTGCAATTGTGGTAACAAAAAAAAAGCAGCAAGGATCAAGAACACTTATTACATGCTGAAACAGCCATGACACTTGACATCCTGCACACAAGGGAGAAAAAAAAACATGATTAGAGTCAGTCTCCAATCAGATGGCACAAGAGCAGACACGTCTCCTATATATCAGAGATGATTTGCACTAGGGCCAGGGCCATCCCTTTGTGAGTGCAAGCTGTACGCTTGCACAGGGCCCCATTAATTCTATCAACTAGTTTTAATCTACTTTAAAAAATTGTGTACATACTCCTGAGAATCGGTGTATATTAAACAGACATATCCAATAAAAAGTTTCATGACAATATTAAGATGACGTTATGATAGTATAATTTGTGTAATTTTGCACTAGTTACCATGTAGTAATGTCAATTTTTGATGACTTGAGGAAGTATTGAGAGAACATATTAGTAAACCCTAACCAATTAATACAAGTTAATAGATAACTTTAAAATTCATTTTCATTTCTGTAGCATCCAACTTAACTTCATGTACAAGTATATAATTGTTACTCCTACATGGCAAACAAGGGCAGTTAAGTTTTATTGTTACTTTGTTGGAAGTATTTTTTTCTGAAGCATTTGTCACTAAATCGAACTTATGGTACTCTCTTCCAAATCAAATCAATCTGTTAGGTTCTTTTTTTTTCTTTTACCAAAACTTGGGTCTCTTTAGGGTATAAATTTATTTTCTTGGCACCACCCTATCACGCAGAATGAGAAAAGGTCATGAATGAACAGGCATACCATGAAGAAAGAGTTGGGAGACTGGACGAGGCGCTTCTTCTTGTGCTTTAACTTCTCAAGCTCTGCCGGTGGGTTGAGCAGGTCGATGTCGTTCTGCAGCACCTGCTCCGATTTCCAAGAATGCACCAAGAACAGCATTAGATAGAAGGCCAATCAACGAAACCGAAATAAAAAAAAGAAATACAAACACGCGGTCGGGTCAGGAAGCTAGAAGTACAAACACGCGGCCGGATCAGGAAGCGTATCATCTTGGAGATGCGGTCGCCTCGGGCGTTCCTGCTATGGAGGAAGGGAGAGAGGGGACAAAGGCGAGCGCGAGGAGGTTACGGGGAGAGAGGCCAGAGAGGAGGGTGGATACTTTATAGGTGTGGGGTGACGAATCTCAGGCGTTCATCGAGGTGCTCCGTTTATCTGCTCCGTGGAGGCCCAAGACCAACAAATCAAGGCCTTTGTCCTTGGGCTGCAAGCCTGCAGGCTGCAGCTCCTTCACGAGTCATGACACTGGTCTCTGGGCCCCACGTGCGAACTGCCCGTGAACTGTAAGGTCCTAGATGGCTAGAGGGGGGGTGAATAGCCTATTAAAAGATTCTACAAGTACCACTAAGCAAACTTGTTAGAATAACAAACAGCGTAAAGCGAGTTTTGCTTAGCCAAAGGTTGTGATGCAAGCCTCCTATCCACAAGTCTAGTAGATTATGATCTCTAGTTCACACAAGAGCTATGTCACTAAAGAAACACTAGTGAACAAGCTAATAACACTACTAGCAAAGCTACTACTAGAGCTACACAAGATAAACTAGTGAATGTAAATGCAAGAGAGAGGATTGTGATTATTATACCGACGGTGAAGTGAAGATGTTGCCAATCACCAAGATAATATACAATCAATCAATATTGACAACAACACAATATGAAGACCAATCACCGGGAGACAAGAGACACAATATTTGTTCACCCGGTGTTCACTTGTGCACCGACAAGCTACGTCACCGGTTGTGTCGACCAACACTTAGATGGTTCCTTGGTGTGACCCTCAAGTCACTTGCCCCTCAAGGCACGCCCCGCAAGGCACCGCAAGACACCACTCTCAAGTGAGGTAACTCAATGACACGCGGATTCCACTAGAGTTGCTTTTGGCGTCCCGCCGAGGAAAGCACAAGAACCTCTCACAATCAACCGGAGGTGGCCAAGAACAATCACCTTCTCTTGCCAACGCCTCCAACAATCTCCAAGCCGGCTAGGAGCGGTACTCTCCAAGAGTAACAAGAAATCCACCGGCTAAACCACCCACAAGTGCCACTAGATGCCCTCAAGCTATGCAATGCACTTTGGGATCACTCAATCTCACTTTTGATTTGCAATCAAGCAAGAGAGATGAGTGGGAGGAGTAGTTCTAGCTCAAAGGATGCACAAGAGTGTTAGAAATGCCAAGAGACCTCCCCAAGGGCCGGCCAACAAGTATTTATAAGCATCCCATCCAAATAGAGCCGTTACAACTCCACTCACGTTTTTCGCGGGACCACCGGACGCGCTGGTCGTAGCAGACCGGACGCGCTCAACCGCGTCCGGTGTCCCTCAGATTTCAAATTCGTCCGTTAGATCCTCCAACGGTCACTGCGCGCCAACGGTCAAACGAGCGACCGGACGCGCTGCTGCGAACCACCGGACGCGCCGGTGCGCACAGCACCCGCGCCCGCGAAGACATCACCGGACGCGCTCCTCGCAACCACCGGACGCCACAGTACCCGCGTCCGGTGCGAGTCCAGTAAGCTCCCTGGACCACCGGACGCGTCCGATGGTGAGGGACCGGACGCGCACCGCGATCCGAAGACTTCGTGACTCGCTGTTCGCCAGACCGGACGCGCCGGTCCCGTGGGTCACCGGACGCGCCGGTGTCAAACCCTAGCTCGCGTGCCAGACCCTGACGCTGTACTGACCGGACGCGCCGGTCGAAACTGACCGCGTCCGGTGCAGCGTCCGGTGCAGCGTCCCGTCACCTCTGTGATCGCGTTCGCCTCCGATTCTTTTCCGACTTCCGGCGCAATGGAAAATAGGCATTTCATTTCCCCGAAATCGCCTGAATCCCGCGCTCGCACGCTCGGCGGGAGGGAGAGAGGAACCCAAACCCCTCTCTACCCGCAAACCACAGCGCGACCAACGCCACCTTTGCAAATGTGCCAACACCATCAAGTGTACATCTCCATGTGCTTGTGTGTTAGCTTTTTCTCAATCATTTTCAAAGGTTTTCCAGTTAGCTCACTAGGCCCTACATGCAATGCACTTCATGAATTCACCTAGTGGCACCCATGCGTCGAATAACCGATAAGACTTCCCCTCTTAATAGTTCGGCTATCGACCTTAAACCACTCACACCCTCTATGGTGTCTTGAGTGTAAAACAAAAATGGCCCTATGGTTATACCTTTGCCTTGAGCCCATTTTGTTTCTCCAAAGGATATGATCCACTTCATATCATCACATGACCGTCTCGATCCATCGACCTTGACTTCACTTGCTCTTCACCGTTGCATCGGTCCGTCGGCGCCAAGTCTTGCTCAAGCTTCACCATCGCATGGTCCTTCGCTTTGAAGCCTCGACTTGCCCTTCACCTTCACAACCGGTCCATCGAGCCAAGCCTCATCTTGGTCTTCACCATCTCGGTCATATGAGTCAATGTCATGTCTCATATTCAATGACCACCTTTATCTAAATCATCCACTTAGATACAAAGGTTAGTCCTAGGTTTCATCAATTAGCCAAAACCAAACTAGGGACTTTCATGAACCCTAAGGCCAGTCTCAGTGGGGATTTCATGTCACTGTTTCCAACACATCCAGATTTTAAAAACAGTGCAGAAGAGTTTCATCCCTATGAAACTCTCTCTACTCTCATGAAATTCTTATCATCTTTCCCTTCATTAATATGGTGTCATATCAGCATAATTAATGTCCATGAAACTCTAATGAAACCCCATTGAGACTGACCTAATAATCCCTGAATCCCTCCCTGCCTCCTCCCTATATTGCCGCTGCAATGGAGGACACGACGGCTGAAGAGACCAAGGTGTGCGGCGCGGCGGAGTTTGAATCTATCTGCTTATTGTTACTTGTATTCTCTTATGATTTAGTTTCATGCAGAGAGGAATGGAATTTTTTCTTTAAAGAAAACAATGGAAGTCGTGAGTCAGGTTGTGTATGAAATTATCAGGTCCTGGGTGCTTAGTTTTACATTGCTGAATCCTGAATTCACACTTTCCAGTGAGAAGTGGAGCACCTTTTCTTTGCATTTAAGTCGATGGAATTTTACTCTGTTCCTCCAGGGCTGGTCATTCAGTTTCATTGTCAGACGATTGTGGTCACCGTTCTCATTCAGATACTAACTGGAAGCAGCGGGCGCATGTGAACTGGTTACAATTTGGAGACCGAAATACTAGCTATTTTCATAAAGTGTGCTCGAACAGGAGAAGGAGAAATAGAATAGGTCGGCTACAAAAGGAGAATGGGGGTTGGGTGGACGAGGAGGGAGAGAAGAAGGTGTTTATTGCTAACCACTTCTTTCAACTTTTCAGGTCAAGCCGAATTGAGGAGGAGCATACGCAGCAACTCCTGGATGCTGTGCAGCCCCGAATCACGGCGGATATGAACGCTTTCCTCCTAAAAGAATTTTCAGAGGAGGAAGTGAAGAATGCACTTGATTCTATTGGAGATTTCAAAGCCCCTGGCCCGGATGGAATGCCCTCAATCTTCTATAAGAATTTGCGGGATGTAGTAGGGACAAAGTTATCCACCGAGGTCTTGCATGTGTTGAGCGGGAATAAAGTGCCAGAAGGCTGGAATGACACGGTAATATCTCTGATTCCAAAGACGGACAAGCCTAAACGTGTCTCTGATCTCCGTCCTATAAGCCTTTGTAATGTCACATACAAGGTGGTTTCCAAGGTCTTAGCTAGCAGATTAAGGAGAATATTGGAGGAGGTAATCAACCCGGCCCAAAGTGCTTTTGTCCCAGGTCGCTTGATATCAGATAACATTCTTGTGGCATATGAGATTACGCATTTCTTGCTGAATAAAAGGGAAGGGGAATTGGGTTATGCAGCGTTAAAGCTTGATATGAGCAAAGCATATGACAGGGTTGAGTGGGTTTTTTTTGGAACAAATGATGAGACAGTTGGGGTTTGATTAGCAGTGGATTAGGCTTATTATGGAGTGTGTCTCGACAGTATCCTATCAGATTAAGGTGAATGGGGAGCTCACTGATAGCTTTAAACCTGAGAGAGGACTGAGGCAGGGAGATCCATTATCACCGTACCTCTTCCTTCTATGTGCGGAGGGTTTCTCAGCATTATTGCAGCAAGCTAAACGAGATGGCAAGATTGCCGGAGTTAAAGTTTGTCATGCAGCACCAAGTGTATCACACCTATTGTTCGTCGATGATTCCTTAATTTTGATTCGTGCGAATGGAGGGGATGCTCAACATCTACAGGACATCCTGGATTTGTATGAAAGGTGCTCAGGACAGATGATCAACAAGGCAAAGTCAGCTGTTTTGTTTAGCAAAAATACAAAGGCTACACAAAAAGGGAATTGTGTGAAAAACTCCAAGTGACGAAAGAGACCATGAACGAGCGGTACTTGGGCCTCCCTGTACATGTGGGCCGATCAGTAGGGGGCACCTTTTCGTACCTAAAGGATAGAATTTGGAAGTGCATTCAAGGGTGGAAAGAGAAGTTCTTATCTTGGGCAGGAAAGGAAGTGCTTATTAAAGCTGTTGCACAGGCCATTCCAATCTTCGCGATGGGCTGTTTTGATTTAACTAAGTCGTTGTACGACCAAATCAGCAGGATGGTATGCAGGTTTTGGTGGAACCAACAAGAAGGGAAGCATAAAATTCATTGGCTTAGTAGGGATGTTCTTCAAAAAGCCAAGAAGGATGGGGGTCTCAACTTTCGAGATATACACGCTTTTAACTTGGCAATGTTGGCCAAGCAGTCCTGGAGATTATGGGACAGGCCTGAGTCACTTTGTGCAAAAATTTTGAAGGCTAAATATTATGCTAACACGTCAGTCCTAGAGGCCAAACCAAAAAGGGGAATGTCATACTCTTGGAGAAGTATATTGAGAGGCCTAGAAGTGATGAGGTTGGGAATGATCTGGAGGGTGGGAGATGGTAGAAACTTAAAGATATGGACTGATCCCTGGATTCCGAGAGAATTTTCCAGGCGACCTATTACCCTAAGAGGAGGGAGTGTTCTCTCAAAGGTTGATGATCTAATCGATCCGGGTACAGGCACATGGGATGCCAAGCTGGTCCAGGATGTTTTTTGGGAGCAAGATGCAGAGATTATTTTGTCCCTGCCGGTGAATGAAGGACGAGAAAATGCTCTAGCGTGGCATTATGATGAGCATGGCCTGTTTAGTGTGAAGAGTGCTTATAAAGTGTGCTGGGACAACATGCTGCGAACGAAAGATAGGGGAAGTGCGCAAGGTGGTAGCAACCAAGCAGCTGACTCGATATGGGACAAAATTTGGAAAATAAAATGCCCAAACAAAGTGAAACACTTTGTGTGGAGATTTGCTCAAAACAGCCACCCGTTGAGAAGAAATTTAGCAAGAAGGGGAATGAAACTGAACACTAAATGCCCGGTCTGTAATCGACTAGATGAAGATGGTGGGCATCTTTTCTTCAAATGCAAGTTGGCTAAACATGTGTGGCGTCAACTGAAGTTAGAGAAAGAATGGGATGAACTAAAAGACCTTGCTAATGCACGAGATGTGGTTGATCAAATTATGAAGGAGATGGAGCGACGTCTTCTGATGTTTATAACTCTCTGGACTTTATGGTCTGAGAGGAACACAGTTCGTGAAGAAGGGCGGAGGCGCTTGGCCGAGACCATTGTACGAGGTATTCGAATATATGCTGGTGAGGTGGGAGCATCAAAGCCTGAACGGCGAAGGGCTCAGCCACGACGAGCTGAGCGATGGACTCGGCCTCCAGGAGGATACCTGAAACTGAATTGCGATGCTTGTTTCATACCGGGTGACAGATGTGGTGGCTGGGGTTTTTTGATCAGGGACCATGATGGAGAGGTGGTGCTATGTGGTTGGGGGCGTGTAAATCATCTGTTGAATGCTTTTCAGGCCGAGACCATAGCATGCCTGCAGGGGGTCCAAGCGGCCATTACCTTGGGGATCGGGCAGCTGTTTTTGGAGACAGATGCGCAGAAGGTCAAGAAAGCTTTGGAGTCGGAGTTGCAAGATCTGTCAACGGCTGGAACTCTTGTGGATGAATTAAAGTTTTTTACTTCAACAAATTTCATTAGTTTTGAGTGTGTTCAAATCCCGAGAGTTTGTAACAAGGCAGCTCATGTTCTTGCTGCTTTAGGTGTGGGTAGCACTGAAGGGGCGGAGCACATGTCGCGCGAAGTCCCGGATAGTGTCAATGTAATTGTTGGTCACGATTAAAAAGGTCTTGTTTACTTAAAAAAAAGGAGCTATTTGCTTCGGTGTGAGTGGAGCTTTGTATGCATGAATGCATCTGCTGGTGATGACAAACTTGTGAAGGTTTGGAAGACTGATTCGTGGCGTTGCATCCAGACTATGTAAGAGCATCTCCAACAACTTGGAAAAAATCACTTGGTAAATCTTGAGTTTTAGCAAGTTGCTAATTTATTTGTTAAGTGAAAAAAAAACCTCTCTTCAACAACTCCTTAAAACTCACTTGCCAAAATGAAGAAGCCCACTAACGAACGAAGAGGCCCGCTAAATGAACGAAGAGCCCCACTAAGCGAACGAAGAGCCCCGCTAGCGAACGAAGAGCCCCGTTAACTTTTCTCGTCACAACTTCTGCTCGCGCTCGTCGCCGGCGCAACTTCTGCTCGCGCCGGCGAGGAACAGCAGCACTGGCTGCGGTCCTCCTCGCTCCGGCCAGGCCCGCCCCTCGGCTCCAGCCCCGAGGCCGTCCCGGAGCGTCGCCGAGGCCCCGAGATCGGGATAGCAAGTCCTTTCCGCGCGTGTATTCTTCCACACGCGAGGCCGGTAAATAGCAAGTGCGGATAAATAACAAGTTAGTTTGAGAAGTTGTTAGAGAAGGAATTTTGTGTTTTTGCCAAAGTTATAAGAATAGCAACCTGTTTTAAGGAGTTGTTGGAGATGCTCACTCTGCTCTTCTGTTCTCATTGCGAATAACAAAATTGGCACCAAAACGATGGGCTCTAAGTTTGCAAGTATCTGTATCCTTGGACTCTGTTCCGTTGCAATAATTCCATTGCAAACATTATTTAACTGAAAATCCATATTCATTAAATAGTTCTGTCCATGAATTCACACATTTGAGAATGTAATTTGAATAAGAATTTGTTGCAATGTTTTCAATTACAGACCTTCCGAGAAGAGGGTCAGTGCGGTTGCTACAGATCTTTCTGACGCTGAGAGTCGATGCCTTCAGATAGAGACGGTACTCCCGTCATTTGGGGTACCAACGACTAGTCAGTTGTTAAATGGAATCCACTAAGGCAACTAAACAAATGACACTTTCAGTTAAACCCCAACAAATAACGTCAGCAACTGATTTCACTACCATTGCCAATCCCTTGGCAAAACCAAACAGCACCTTAGTAGATGTCACTAAGCTCAAGCAAAGTGCACGTTTACAAAAGCATTGACAGGGCAAGCTAAACAGCCATAATAATTAACAAAATCCTCAACGAGTACATATCATGGGAAGGTTGTAAAACAGCAAATTTCTCTCTTCTCCCATTAAAAGGCAGCAGGATCTAATCGCCCTTGCGACGGAAGGAGCACCCCTCGGTGAGCCTGGCCTTCCCACCAGTAGGTTGGCAGAGAACAGTTTGGCAGCCTGGGCACACAACCACAGTCTGGGAGTGGCTGAACACAGTGGTTCTGCAATCACAAAAACTTTGTAAGATACAGCAAACATTTGATTTGTTCAGCATGCTGATATCACAGAAGCTATACAACCATAATAACCTTCCAACAAAGGATAACATTTAAAGATCGCAGATAATTGCAGTAAAGCTTAGTGGTCACACGTAAATTAGAACTCGTACACAACATGGTCAAACCAGCTACACTTGCAAGCAGCAAATAAAGCAGCGAGGTGTAACGTTGTGCAATTATCAAAAGAAATACAAGCGCAATCCAAATTAACCCACATTTAAACAGAACAATTGTACTTGTACTGGTCAGGTGAGAAAGAAACAAAAACAGGAGTCAAACATTAACAGTTTCCATCTCCATCTATAAACAATTTTGTTGTCCTACATATTCCGGAAGTGAGGGGTTATGAAATTTTACGAAATCAATATACAACCTTGTAACTAAACCAAGAATTTTCATATTTTAACTAGCTAGTAGTAATCGCAACCCTACTAGTAAACTGATCATGCTAAACTGTCAATGGAAAACCAGTAACACAAGATTAGGAGATCACATCAGCAATCAGCAATGGATAAATGGAATGACACAGCGTCTATATCAATTGCAATTGTAGTAACTAAAAACAAAAAAGGAGCAAGGATCATGAGCACTTACATGCTGAAACAGCCCTGGCACTTGACATCCTGCACACAAAGGAGAAGAAAAACGAAAAATAACATGATTAGAATCAGTCTCCGATCAGGCACAAGAGCAGACACAACTAATATTAATATTAATTAATATGAATATAAGTCGATACATGTAACTTTAAGATTCATTTTCATTTCTGTTTTCACATTTTAGCTCTCTTATAAACACAACTTATTTGATGAAAAATGCATAACCTAAAGCATCCAGCTTGACTACATGTATGTTACATGGCATACAAGAGCAGTTAAGCTGTCTTGTTGCTTTGTTGGAAGTGAGTTTTGATGTAGTTATCGATACTAAATCCAATTTCTGGACTCTCTTCCAAACCAAATCACCCTATTAGGTTCAGGTTTTTATTTTGCCAAAACTAAATTCCAATGATACATTCGTTGGGTCTCTTTAGGGCATGATTCGCAACACCCCATCACGCAGAATTAGAAATGCAGAATTAGAAAAGGGCATGAAGAGGTATACCATGAAGAAGGAGTTGGGGGACTGGACGAGGCGCTTCTTCTTGTGCTTTAGCTTCTCAAGCTCTGCCGGCGGGTTGAGCAAGTCGATGTCGTTCTGCAGCACCTGCTCCGATTTCCAAGAAAGCATGCGTAATATCATTAGATCGAAGAGCAACCAACAAAACCGAAATGAATATGCGGATCGGAACAGGGAGCGTACCATCTTGGAGATGCGGTCGCCTTGGGCGTTCCTGGCCTGCGCCTGTATGGAGGAAGGGAAACAGAGGTAGCAAAGGCGAGCGCGTAGCGGCGGCGGGGAGGAAGACGAATGCGGAGGGTGGATACTTTATATAGGTGCGGTCGTGTGGGTTGGCGAATCTGAGGCGTTCATCGAGGTGCTGCGTTCATCTCGGCCTTCCGTGGGATTGGGCAGTCCGACAGTGATGGTGTTCGTGGAGGCCCAAGACCAACAAACAAAAGGCCTTTGCCCTTTGGGCTGCAAGCCCGCAACCTATCCGGGCTCTTCTTCGTGACACTGGTCTCTGGGCCCCACGTGCGAACTGCCTGTAAACCCTAGTCCCTGAATCCCTCCCCGCCTCCTCCGTCTCGCGCTCGATTCGAATCCGAGCTCCCTATCTTGCGGCTGCTGCTCCCGCCTCCCGCTGCAAGCCTGCAATGGACACAGCGGTCGAAGAGCCCGAGGTGAGCGGCGCGGCGGAGTTCGCGCCGGCGCTCGTCGCCGCCCACCCGCACGGCAACTCCGTCGCCGTCGCCATTGGGCCCGAGCTCCGCGTGTTCCATCTCAGGTTTCGAAATTGGAATACCCGCTTCAATCACCGCTTCCTAATTAAACATGGACCTCTTATGCAGAAAGTGCTAGTGTTTGATTACACGATTGGTAGATTTTGGTGGAGGTTGTAGTGCGTTTCTGAACTGAATCTATCTGCTGCTTATCGTTAGTTGTATTCTCTTATAACTTAGTTTCGTGTGGAGAGGAATGGAAAGTTTTCTTTGAGAAAACAATGGAATTCTTGTGAGTCAGGTTGTGTAAATTGTTACTAACGAAATCAGGTCCTGGGTGCCTAATTTTATATTGTTGAACCTGAGTTCACATGTTTCAGTGAGAAGTGGAGCTCCTTTTCTCTGCATTTCACTTGGTGGAATGTGCAAGTAAATATTTACTCTGTTTCTCCAGGGCTGGTCATCCAGTTTCATTGTCAGATGATTATGGTGGCCATTCTCATTCAGACGCTATAAGAGCTATTAGCTTCAGTGTGAGTGGAGCTTTGTTTGCATCCGCTGGTGACGATAAACTTGTGAAGGTTTGGAAGACTGATTCGTGGCGTTGCATTCAGACTATGTAAGCCACACTCTGCTCTTCTGTTCTCATTGCGAATAACAAAATTGCCACCAAAACATTAGGCTTTAAGTTAGTATCTGTATTCTTGGGCTCTGTTCCATTGCAATAATTCCATTTTTGCAATTGACATTATTTAACTGAAAAGCCATATTCATCATATAGTTCTGTCCATGAATTTCACACTTTTGAGAATGTAATTTGAATAAGAATTTGTTTCAATGTTTTCAATTGCAGAACTTCCGAGAAGAGGGTCAGTGCAGTTGCTATTAGCAATGATGACCTGTATGTAACTTTTGCAGATAAATTTGGTGTTGTTTGGTTAGTCGCTTTGCGGGAAGATAGTGCAGAGCAAGTTTCAATTGATAACAAACCTGTGTCAATTCTTGGTCACTATTGCAGTATCATCACTAGCATGGTATGGAACAAGTTCTAAATTCTATATTACCTGTGCTATGGATTTGTTCGTCCTGCATTTATTTTAGTAGTGAAGGTGTCAATTGGCAAACCCATAAAGTCTGCTACACTTCAGTTTTACTTGTTGCTCCTTTCATGTCATTTATAACCATGATTTATCATTTGGGCCCTGTTTAGTTCCACGAAAAAAACACTATGCGAAAAAAAGATTCCTCATCACATCAAACTTATGATACATGCATGAAGTATTAAATGTAGATGAAATCAAAAACTAATTGTACAGTTTGGTTGTACTTGACGAGACGAACGTTTTGAACCTAATTAGTCAACAGTTGGACACTATTTGCCAAATAAAACCAAAACGTGCTACAGTACTTTTTTTACATCATTTTTACCATCTAATCACACCCTTGCTTGGGATTGCAGAAGTTTTCGCCAGATGGGCGGTTCATTGCTACTGCTGACAGGGACTTCAAAATACGTGTATGTCTTCTGTTCTTATCACTGATTGGCGGCTGCATCAATGGAGCATAAATTTGGACTTATTCTCTTATTGTGCTGCAATTAATTTTGTAGGTCACATTATTCCCAAAGAATCCTCTAAAAGGGGCCCATGAAATACAGAGCTTTTGCCTTGGGCATACAGAGTATGTTTGGTGTACAATGCCATTGTTTACAGTTGTTATTCTGTTTTTAGGTTCTTTTAATGTATATAACAATTTGGGTTTATTGGTTGCGTTCTGATCATAGGAGTTTCAGAGCTTAGTCTGATTGATAATTGGTTGTGACTCTTCCTACAGCTTTGTGTCATGCATCACCTTCACTAGCACATCTGAAAACCAGAGCTTTCTTATATCAGGAGGAGGTGATTCAACTGTGGGTACATAGTCTTTTAAGTGTATTGACATGTACTTTTTTCTCCAGGCTTCTCCTAACATTGTTTCATCTATTAAGGTTCGCCTGTGGGACTATGTAAATGGATGTCTCCTTGATACATTTCAAGTCAGAGATAAGGTAACATCTTGAAGATATGTCCTGTGGGACTAATATACAATTTTTTCTGTTCTCAATTTTCAACATTTTCCAAATTATCTCCATATATATTACAGTTCTTAGAACTACTTGCAGATGGGAGAACTCTTAGGACCAAATGAAACAGATGATAGCAGTCTAGCCATTGCAGATATATGCCCGAGTAATGATGGCTCATTGGTTGCTATAGCTATTCAAAGGTAAGCTTGACTTGTGGGGCAATATATCTCTAAGAAAGTGATAGTATTTATTGTGTTCTAACATAGTCCTCCTTTTTCACTCTGCAGTTTCAGTGGTGTGATGCTTTTAGCATGTGATTTAGTAGGAAAGAAGTTATCTTTCCTAAAGGTATGCCTATTTCGTAGACAATTTGGTGGTCCGAGATAACTTACACAACCTAATAAGGTCTTGTTTATAAACTAGGGTTACCATTAATTTATTTTTTTGGGTCAGTGCTGATGGTCAGCACTTTCTAGGACCATAAAGTTTTTCCATGCTAGGTTTAACCTGGTTTTATTGAATTGCTTTACTAACCAAGAAGCCTATCATGTAACTTATGCTGTTTATACCATTATAATGACTTGGCTGGTATGCAAATATGTCAATCTTACTAGCTAGTAGCCTGTCTTAATATGATAACTAATCATAAAACTGAGATGAACATTTGAATATCTGTGGGGCTCAATCGAAGTATAAATTAAAACTCTTATAAATTTAAAAATATCTGTGGGGCTCAATCGTGGTATGTCTTTCATGTCTCAGTTGTTCAACAACATTTACTCTACCCCCGCTGATGAGTCGATACACATTATCTAATTGCAGGTGATTACGATGGAAAAGAGCTATATTCCTACTAGCTTAGCATCCAGCTTGTCCTCAGAACTCTTATGGACTGTCATGGGCGCAGCAAACATGCCCAACCAGGCTTCCTCCCATTTATTAACCCGTTTAAGGATCATTCCCTGTTTCCAAAAGGACAGATTATCTTCTGATGATGTCGGTCCTGCAACCCTTGAAGATGGTGAGGTACCACACGGTGAGAAGCTCCTTTTGGCACTGCAAGGAAGCCTAGACGTCACAAAGCAAGAGGAGGTGTTAGCTTCAGTGCTGGCTGCGCTGAAGGTTTCAATGCATAAGATGCTGGTGAAGAAGCACTACTCGGAAGAGAGGAGGGAGCAGAGGAAAAGAGGTAGGAACGACAAGAAGATCAAGAACTAGCTCAGCATGCGGTTTCAAGTTTCCACAAGACCGTAGAACGGTTCTCTGTTGCCTTGCTGTACCATTCCTAGTTTCAGAGAAAAAAAAACACAGAATACTACTGTAATATCAACAGCCGTAAGAGTAATAAATTTGCCAGCATTTTTCTTAATACGGGCATATTATAACAGTAATCCATGCTGATCACTCCAGTAAAATTGCTGCAGCTTTGCGTCTCCTTGTCCTCATCTGTTGTGATCTGTGGCTTTGAACTGAACGTTACAACCAAGGGAATAATTGCACGAATTATTATGTGATCCCAGGAGATCGTTCCTGCAAGGATTCAAATTGCGGCTGATTGAAAACTGCGCCGAGTGACTGATTGCCTCTCTGTTTGTCGCGATCTCAGCAGACTGATGCCCCCCCCCCCCCCCCCCCCCCCCGGAATGAGCCAATGGGGAGCACGGAGATTATTCCGGCCCCGTTGTCGTCTCTTTCCTGAGTCCTGGCGCACGACATGGTCGCCGACGTGACGCCGGTGAGGACAAGGGTTTCTGTTCCCTTTTTTTTTTGCCTTTGCGAAAGCTTCCGTGACGTGTCTGATGGTCTCGCCGAGCTGGAAAGAACCCATGGCCTGTCTGTCGCCTGCGCCTAGGCTTGAATTGAAAAGCGTAGGACTTTCATGTATTTCGAGATAATTTGCATCAAATGACACGACAGCGACAGGTCTTTCATGTATTTTCAGAGGATTTTTGCATCAGAAAACGCGACTAGTTCAATTCTGGATGTTTTGAAAAAGGCCTTTCATGTTTTTTCAGAAAATTTTGCATTCAAACGGCACAATAACGATAGGTGTTTCATATATTTCCACATGATTTGGCATCAGAAAACACGACTAATTTAGTTCTGGATGTTTCGAAAAGGGCCATTCATGTATTTCCAGAGAATTTTACATCAAACGATGCGATAATCCAGAGGTTTTTTTTTTGCATCAGAAAACACGACTAGTTCAGTTCTGAATGTTTCGAAATATGGTTTCTTTCCTTTTGCGGGATGTGGACAATTGTTCGTTTCATCCATGGACGAAACATAACACAATGAGGGGAGTTGATTACATACATTATTAGGAATCGAGTTCTGGACGACGCGGATGAAAAGGTCTGAACAATTTGGGAACATATTCTTGACCTAATAAAAACCCTATCCACTTAAGACGAGAGATGCAAAGCAAAGGCAGGCACGAAATATGGCCAGATAGATTAGAGTTCTCCGCAAGAAAGTTAAGTTCCCCCGGCCGGTCAACAGCATGATGGCTGCCTTTTTGCGTTCTTCTCTTCGGGGTTGTTTAGTTGGTAAAAAAGTTTGGGTTCGGTTACTGTAGCACTTTTCGTTTTATTTGACAAAATTTATCCAATTATGGACTAACTAGGCTCAAAAGATTCGTTTCGATATTTATAGACAAACTGTGCAATTAGTTATTTTTTTACCTACATTTAATGTTCCATGCATGCGTCCAAAGATTCGATGTGACGGGTACTGCGCAAACTTTTTTGGGTTGGGGGAGGAACTAAACAGGCTCTTCATCCATGCAATACTCTTCTAGCGAAACATGGAACTAGCCCACCCGTTAACTTCCCAAAGGCGTCTCTAAACAATGTTATCTTACTTGCTCTGTTTGTTCAGTCGATGGTCAGGTCATCCATCAATTCATGCCGTCATGGAGCCACTGCCCGAGTGCCGTGGTGATTACAGCAGCTACGTGCCAGGTTTTCCATGGCTGCCAACTTTTCTGATTGGCTCTTCAACCATATGACAAACTGCAGCTTGGATGTGAACTCCACCGTACTTGCATTGGTGGATGACAAAGGAAGTTCAGTCCAAACCGGATTAGAACAAACACGAAATATCTTATGAACAGTGGCTGCCCAAGACCTCCAGTGTCCATACATTGAGTACATGACATGACAAAGCATCAAAGTTGAATTCATCGTCACCTTTGTGACGATCCGGCGACCTACGATTGAACGCCTTGCACAGGCGCCGGATTGCTTTTTTTTTTTCACCCGACAGCTCCACATGAAGCTTCCATTCCATGGCCATGGTCTCTTCTCCGCGGCGTAAAATTGGCCTCTCCTCCGCTCTGCCCTGGTGTTTTCTCCTTTCTGTTGTTTTCTCCGCATTTCGCTGAAGGCGAAAGGGAGGCAAGCGCGCGTGCTGGGTTTGTTTCACTGACCCCCCGTGACAACAACTCCATGTTCTTTTACCTTCTACTAGAACCACAGGACACGATGTCAATTGTCAAGGCCACACAAAGTCAGAAACAGCAACAGGTTTTACAAAGGGCCATGGAAGGCTTTGCCTGGTTGCTTTCTTCACGGCTATGTACACAAGGAGGCCTAGCTGCTGTCCAGTCACTGCACTGTTGCAGCATGTGCAGTTGCAACGGCAAGCCATCGTGATATGATGAGTCTGGTATTTCTAGCCCCCATCAGGCCATCACTGGGTTGAGAAATTAGAAATGCACACATCTGTTTCCAAAGAAAAAAACGGTTTTGAAATGCAAGTCAGGAGGGCATGCAGGTTAGCTGGTTAGGTATCCCTCCCTTTCACCCCCTGTGCAATGTCAATGGAGAAGAAATAAAGGCACACACCTGGATTGCCCTCTGAAATCCTAGAGAAGGGGAAGAAAAAAGCTTCTCATCTTAGAGAGAAAGAGAGAGATGTTTAACTGTTTCTACAATGATGAAGGGGGTTCATGTGGGATGATGGCATGGGGTTGGTTGGTTTGTCAATTCGGAGCAAGTGCCAAAGGAGAAGAAGGGCAGTTCTTTTTCTTTACACCTGCCGTTCTCTCCCCCTTCCAATGTGCCATTCCTTCGCCGCCCACAAGCCGCTGCCTGCCTGACGGCTGTATCAGGACAAGTGCTGAAATTCACTGCATCGGATTGTTTGACCTTGGCAGAAGCTTCCCTCGTGCACCCATGGCTATCTTGTTCATCACGTGCATGTATACATGAGAGCCACACGGCGGCTGACCTCCATCTTTCTTGACGGCTGTCTGGTAAAATAGTGTAGCTAGTAGAAACACACCAAAAGAAGTTAGATATTGTGACACATTAGATGGACCTTTTTTTGTTGTCAAGTGTCAATCCTGATACGTACAGAAAAAAAACCCAATTGTTTATAAGCACAGAAAAACCTTGAGCCAAAGTCAGCTGGTACGTACTAGTACGTGCTGCTACAAAATAGGCCGATCCCTTTCTGCTCGATCACAAGTTTGTCGCCGTGCGAGACAAATTTACTCCAAAAAATGCTGTGAAAACCACAGCTGATGCTTCAAGTCGTTCAATCACTCACTTGTCAAACCTGCAAAACAAATGCCCAGACAAAAAAAAAAACTGTACAAATAATCACGGAGTACATACTACTCCGTATATTTTTAGTGTCAGCTCCAATGATTGGCTACGGCAAGCACAGTCTGTGAGATCCGTGCAGCAAAGGCATGGGCGTGAGCGGCGTGCGGTGCAGGGAACAATCATCATATATGGTGGCAGGGCATGGAGAAAATTTAATTGACTCCGTGTGGGGATTTGAATTTTCAATCTTTTCAAAAAAAAAAATGGGCATTTGGAATACACATCACAGCAAATGTATGCTTCTTCTTTACATATACATAGGAGGAATTCATGGTTTCACTGAATTAGGGAGGGTGAACTTAGATTTACTTTCGCGCGCATTGTGAGCTCTGTTTTGCTTCTCCTAAATATAATTTTTCAATTCAAAATGTTGTTTTCTTCAAAGCCTTGAAAATAACGTAACACTCGTCCGACATCACGCAAAATAATGACATATGCGTGTAATGTAAATTCATAGCCACATGTCCTGACGATATTTTTTGCTATTAATAATTTCCACTAAAGTCGTTGGATCATTATGCAATCCTCTCATTTTATTGGATCGAATTTCAATAGTGTGAACCGGGCCCCATCAGATCTTATTGAATTGGACCTAGAGTTACCCACACAGAATATGATGCTATCACAAAGAAATATTCCTCAGATTTATTTAATCTACCCGATTAGGTCCTCTTCCCAGTTTTTTTTAGATAATGAGGTCCTCTTCCCGGTTACCGTCTTATCTTTTTGCAGCGCCATTAGCACCCAAATTGGGTAGGGTCAACTGCCTCATGATGCTGCCATATCTGTCCTTGTAATGGGAGACGTGGCAGGTGAACACTGGAGAAGCCTGCCGCAGCTCGCATTTGTGTGGGCGCTGTGCTGCCTGTGTGAGCAGTGCGATGCAAAAAGGAGATGCAGAACGCAGCGGAACGTCGTACGCACGTCTCGTTGTCTTGTCTCCAGTGGTGGAGAAACGGGCCAAAGAATCGGTATGTTTTTACAGTGTATATATTGGATTTATATAGTTATAAGTAATGTATTCTGTGAGAAAATACTGGTCAACGTCTAACTTTGAAAACCCTTTTCAAAGCTGAACACAAAAGCGGAGGGGGATCTTTTTTCCCCCAACTGTGTCTGATGATGTTCTAGCCCTTGTTTAGTTCTCAACTTCCCCTCCTAAATTTCACTATGCAAAAAGAAGATTCCCCATCACATCGAAATATCGGTAAATGCATGGAGTACTAAATGTAGATGAAATTAAAAACTAATTACACAGTTTTGTTGTACTTTGCGAAACGAACATTTTGAGCCTAATTAGTCAAAGTTTGGACAATTTTTACCAAATAAAAATAAAAGTTGCTACAGTACGATGTGACCTACACTATTCCAAGTTGGATCCCCAAACTTGGGATCTAAACACGGGCCTAGTTCATTACGAGGAAAATTGAATGGATGGAGTGTACGAGAAATTTGTTTTCTAATAGCTGGTTTTGCTACAGTACTCCCAAATATCCATGGACAGTTGATCTAATTATCACATATCGTTTCCTTGGTGGTAGTAGGAAAAATAGGAAAACTATCTTTCTATTAGATCAACATACATGCATAATCTAACTTTCCTATTTAATGTAACGTGACATGCGGATAAAATCTAAGTGTATTTCCTCAAACATATTTATTTTGTAATTAAAAATATAAAGTTGTAGCATTTTTTCCCAAAAAAACTAATGTGATTCACAATATTTTTTTTCCACTTTTCCTGCCTCTTAGTTGCTTGACTGCTCAGCGACCTGCTTTATCCATGAAATTGGGTTTCTAACTTAGTATTTTCGCCACAACATTATAGAACAAAGGTTAAATGTCCACCCTTCCAAGTTGCTTGAAGTTAAGAGGCAGTCTCAGGTACTTGTAAGGGAATGATAATATTGGGCAAGCAATATCTGAAAGAATGTTGTCCAAATCTCCAATTCAAATTCACTACAAAAGATAGGATAGAACTCGTCCTTTTGCGAGGTTAGTCACTAGTCTAGAGGCTCTCCCAAATGCATCCAGTAGGGGCAAAAGCAACAAAAACACTTCTTCTCTTACTAGATTTAGAAAAATCACGGTGCCAATGATACTCACCCTGGGCTTAGCCGATCTGTGTTGGATGGGATTGAGCAATCCTTGTTCTGTGGTCAAATCAAACCATCTCTAAAGCAGATCAACTGTAAGGACAAAGAGAAGAGGAGAAAGAGGGTCTCCTTGTTTCAGTCCCCTCACATGCTAGAACCGTTTGCCTCTAACTACATTAACGAAAATAAATGTGGAGGTTGTTAATGGCAGAGTTGTCATCCGTGATCTCCATCATCGGTTTCCAAAACCGAGATGCAGAGGTCTAACAAGATAGTCCTAGCGCATTGAATCAAATGCTTTTGCAATATCAAGCTTAAGGAACAATGTAGGACACTTGGCCTTTTTATGTAAAACTGTGATTGCATTCTATGTGCATATCATTCGGTGCTTTATAAAGGCACACCGGCTTCTTGAGACTAGTTGATTGAGGCCTTCTTTGACATAGCTTCTAAAGGAGCTTCACGTGTTAGGCTGATCAGTCTTAAGTCAGTCACTCTAACGGCATCTGCTCTCTTCGGGATTAGAATTAGAATCACACAAGGGAACTGTGAGAGATTTGTATGAATCTCATGTGTTTCAGGCTCCTTAAAAAGTTCCCTTGTTTCTTACTGACACCACTAGTTCCTTGCCCGTACGTTGACAGGCGATTTAACCAGTTGCATGATCTACCTGCGCTTGAGGGTTTCTCTGTGCTCATGTTGATCTCTTGATCCTTTTGGAGAAAAAGATGCGTTTGCTCCTGCAAGAAAAAGACGAACCCGTTCAACTCAATCATTGGATCTCTGCTGAGCATGAGCAGGACGACAAGATTTTTGCTGCTGCGCCTGCCAAGCACTGGTGGACAGCAAATCTACCCTATCTTGGCGCCAACGGGCCCGGAATCTACCGCTGCCGTGCATGGGCTCCAATGCCAGAGCAGCGGACGGTAACACACAACACAAGGAGCTCGCGATCGAGCTGCGTTGCGAGGGCAGAGAAAGACGGGCAGTGCAGTGATGAAGATAAGGACCCGCCCTTTGGAAGCGCGCACACACAAACCGACACTGACATCACAGGGGGGGGGGGGGGGGGGGGGGGGGGGGGGGGGGGGGTCAGGGGAGGAGAGGGTGAGCCTTCTTTAAGATCACACCACAACCTCCCCTCCCCCCTCCTCCTCATTCCCCTCTCCATTGTGTCACTCACTCTATACTAGGTCCTAGGGAACTAGCAGTTGAGCTCTTAAATTCTTGCTTGAGGTGCAGTAGCAAGACACACTACTACAAACAAGCTGATCAGCTGATGCCCGGTGGCTTCAGGATCTTGCCAAGGTTTGCGAGGTCCCATTTTGCTTCTCCCCTGGGCTTGCAGTTGCGTTTGAGTGCACCTCTGAGGCGGCTTTGATTGGCCCTCGCGCTCCGTACTTTAAGCTCTCCGCCTCGTCCATGGCGTTGCAGCTCTCAAGACTTGCTGTCTCCTGCTAGCTGCTGCTTCTACTCCACCTAGCTGAAAGGTAGAACCGAGATCAGTCTGTGAATTCGTTAAAGATCACTTCTTCCTCTGCAATCCGATCACTTCAGTTCTCGGAACGAACATCGCGAATTGACGCTTCTTTTGTGCCACCTCCTGTCTGTCCGTGCAGAGTGTCGTTGGTCCTGAATTCTTGGTCGGGTGCTGTTGGAAATGTTCTTGAGGTCGAAGATCCAGGAGGTGATCCTGCGGAGGAGATCGAGGTCAATGAACAGCGCCGGCGCGCAGAGGAGCCACGTCCCCGATCAGGCCGCGAGCTCGTCGACCGTTCCATGCGACGGCGACAGTGGCGGGGCCGGGGCAGACGCCGCCGGCAGCAAGAGTGCCGCTGCACGAGCCCTGTTCGCCTCCCCGAGGCTGCTGCACTCTTCCTCCCTGCCCGCCGGCACCCTCGCCTTCGCCAAGAGCCCCGCGCGGGACGCCGAGTCCGAGATGGCCTTCTCCATGAGCCCGACGTCCGTGCTCGACGCGGCGGCGGCGTTCGCGCCAGGCACGGACGGCGTCGGCGCCAGCAAGCGCCGCCGGCCGTGGCGGGCGCGGGACAACAACGGCCTCGCGAACGCGCTGGACTGCAGCGACCAGCAGCAGGAGCGGATCGTCCTCTCGGCGAAGTCGTCGTCCCCGCTGGTCAGGTCGTGCTCCCTGGACCGCCGCGTCGAGTTCGGCGTCAAGAACAAGAGCTCGTGGCTGCCCCTCCGCGCCTGCAGCGGCCGCGAGGCCACGTCGCCGGCGCCGGCCGACCCGCGGGAGATAATAGAGCCGTCGTCGGAGGACTACACGTGCGTCATCTCCCGCGGGCCCAACCCGAGGACGGTGCACATCTTCGGAGACCGCGTCGTGGAGGGCGGCGCCGCGGCGGAGAGGGAGAGCTCCCCGCGGTCGATCAATCTGCCGGCGCGCGGCGACCGGGGCTTCTTCAGCCTCTGAATGATCCATCCATTCGCGTGTAGCTTGATGATGCCTAGTAGGTAAAGAAACTGAGCTTGCTGAGTGCTATTATTAAGTTCAGCCTCAATGCTGCTGTATTGTATTGGTTGTTCCATTTCCATCTGATCAGATGATCATAGATGTTTTTCTTGATCAGATGATGTACTAGACGTTTTGTCCAGGTTGAGCTGAAGCTGTGATATAAATTTCATTATGTTGTTATTACAAGAAAAAAAACTGCAAATTTAGCTCCCAGTGGCTGAACTACTCTGTGATAAATTTTGTCTCCAAACTCGTTTTTGCAACCAGCACAATCAGAATGTCAGACCAACCCTGTATACTCCTAACTTCAGAGCACTTCAAGTTCTGACTTAGCTCACAACATCTCATCTCCCCAATCCTGACAAGAACTCAGGCCATTTCCCAACGAATCCAGCATTAAACCATACCAATCCTTCATACGAGAGCATGCTATTGCTGCATGCCCTGGGTGAGGCGAGTCCCAATCATTGGTGGGTTTCTTGCGGCATGAACCCATGGAAAAGAGCTCAATGATTGATGTCTCTTGTGGCGAGCCCTGCCTGCCCTGCTGCCCTGCTCACCCAGACCAGACGATCGGGCGGGCGGGGCTGTGGGGCGGATGCGCCCAGCGCCCCACTTGAGCGGTGCCTCGTCGCCGTCAGGGGCCCCGACCCCGTGGACACGGGTCTCTCTGCCCCGTGGGGCCTGATTCCTTCTCCGCTCGGCCATTTGTGGTCTCATCTGATCTCATCCCCGAGAGTGTTTCGGTTTCTCTGTCAAGCTTCCTTTCCGTGACGCCGACTGGTTTGAAACTGACGCCCATTTTCTTCCTTATTTTCTAGTGACTGTTACGCATCACGCTGTCACCTCCACAACTGATGATGGCCTGGTGTGACGGGCATTGCCTGAGCATTGAAATCTCTCTCTTTCTTTGCAGGGCATCATATTCATGACGATGAGTTTGAGCACCAGGCCATTTTTTTGTGATGAGTTTTAGCTTCAGTTGTGCTCATAATTCTTGTAAAATAAAAGGGTGGTTTGGCTAGGCTTTGTAGTGCCTTTTCAAGGGTTGGTGACACGGCGGTGCAATTGCGCCCCCCCCCCCCCCCCCCCCCCCCCCCCCCCTCTTTTGGTCTTTCTAAGGATATAATGAAGTTGTGGCAACAACACCCATCACTGATTCACAAATACATGTCATTATCATGCAGCTCTTCTTTACTTGTTCTCCTGAACCTTTTAGTCCTGTTGTAAAATTGGAGTTTGGAACATAGCTCATGTTCTCCGAAATTAATTTTGTGCGCCTAGAACGAGTACCGACATGTCTGGCTGCGCACGTCCCGTGCATGAACTCAACAGCACACGATGTACATATTTTGACCTGCTTCATGGCCTCCTGCCTTCCTGTCTCCACAACTCATCCACTATTGAAGTCAGTTGAAACGAACAAGTACAGTACAGGTGGCTTAATTGATCTCTCTCCTGAATCAAAGTGCCTACAGACAAAGCTTCTTTGTATAAAGCTTCAAGTAAACTAAACCTGACTTTCAAGTTTCAACCCTTCCTCACACAAACGGACCAAAAGAAAAAAAAAGACGAAGAAGAGCAGCAAGTGCATAATTTTCTGCAGATATGCCATTAGCACCCTGACGTAACTATACAAAGATAGGACCTTACTATCAGGTTTCACTACATAGAATGCCACACAAGTAAGCCCAGAATATCTCAACTGAATTAATTAATTGGAGTAAAATTAACACACACATTCAAATTAGAAGTGCTGTGGAGAAACTATTCCTATGCCAATTTCATATGCTGGACGATGTTTGCTGAGCTGACTGGTGTTTCAAAAGTTCACCCTTAAAATAGCACCAAACTGAACCATCAATATCAAGAAATTTCAGCCATCAAAACCTCGCAAACCATTACACAGACGGTGAACTGAAGTAGTCATCACTACGATGAACAATCACTTCTGGTATTTACAACGTTCAGAAACCAGTTAATCCATTCACATGAAAACTAGTGTCATCAAGAATCAAAGAGAGCACATATTAGCATACTGATGAAGTGAAACCCTCCAGTGTCCAGATCTTGGATTGGATGCCTTTATGAAATTGTAAATCTCTCAAGACCAGAGATAAATATGATTCCTGTCCGAGGTAGCAAGAGGTCCTAGTCCGCACCATGCACTTGCAAGAACAGGTGAAGAATGACCCTCTAGGATGGTCAGTGTTCCATTCTTCAGTCTCGACCATATGTAAACAGATCCATCAGAAGAACCAGCAGCAATGCAATTTTCATCAGGGCTAATACAAGGTTTGCCCCAGCTACCCACCGCTCTGTTACCCATGGCCCTGAATGTTCCACAAATCTCCAATGTTCTAACATCAAAAAGGTTGTGCACATTATCTCTCCCACTTGTAAGAATAAAATTTTTGCTCCGTGACACACAGACCGAGGTGACATCAAGATGAGCAGCTATCTGTGTAGTGCATTTCCCACTACGGATATCCCATAGCCGAAGATTTCCATCCCTATGGCCCGAACAAATGATGTCACCATCAATGAAAGCTAGTGAGTTGGGGTTGCTTGCAGACATTATGGTGCTTTTGCAGAAACCTGTCTGTAGATCCCAAGTCTTGATAGTACGATCATTGGATGAACTAGCAACAACAAAGCTCTTCACCCAGCTTGCATCAACAGATGAAACATTTTTGGTGTGACCAGTCAGAGTGTGACGAGGACGTCCCCCATTGACTTCCCACACAAATAGCTTATTGGAGCTACAGGCAGCGATCACAAACTTGTTATCATTGGTCACGGCAAGATCATTAACAGACCCCAAGCAACCATGTAGGGTGGAGGTCAAGGAACCAGTAGATGCACTCCATATCTTAACAGTTTGATCCTGACCCCCACTAATTAGCTTGTCTGAGTTATGCTCAAACATCAAGGATCCACACCCACCATCATGAGCACGAATAGTTATTGTGCATGTTGACGGGATTGATGTTTCCATGTAACCAGCTTCAGAACGCCGTATGATGCCATCAGCTTCTTGCTGTGCATTAAGTTGTATACCACCAACTCCAGCTGTCTTTAGCTTTAGAACCATCTCCTCATACATCGCATTGGCCTAGACAATTATTTTACAACCATTAAAACAGTAATTTATACATGCAAGTGTTATGGGTACAGTTTTTAGCTAAATATGGGGCAGATATTTCAAGACTGGTGTAAGAAGGTCACTTACAAGGATACACTTCGGCAGTCAATGCAAATCATAGAACTAAACTAACGAAATTCTACCAAGAGAAATATTGTACTGTTGCTTGCACCATTATGGTATTATAAGCATCCTTGTTTTGATGTATCTCCAATTCTCCATTGGTTATTACAGGATCATTGCAACTATGATAAAGGAATATACATTGCTAATAGGTAAATTTAATTTGTCTATCATGCTCAGTAGGCAAGCCACAAGCATATTGCTTGGACAATCCCTGATTTCAGATATCGCATATTGCCAACATGCATTTTAAGCAAAAGAAGGAAAATAAGGTACCTCGTTGAGCCTCTCTGCGTCTTTCATCTTCTCTAGCATCCATCGATCAATCAGACTTTGGTTCTCATCCTCTGCAGCTTTTAGTTTCGCCAATGCTTGTTCAAGTTCGGCTTTCACTGTCTGATGCTCTTGAATGAGAAGATCTAAGGCTTTTGTTTTTTCATCAAGTGACTGCTTTAGTTGTACATTCTCTTCGCTGTAAAAGTTTTGCACAAGTGCTAAGTACCATGTTCTCCACAACTGTGACCAAGATTAGCAAAAATAAATCACATTTAATACCTCGTCTTCTCAAGTTCAGCCTGCAAACTTGTAACCATCGCTTCCTTCTCTTTGAGCAGTGCTTTTGATGCTTTACCTTCTTCTATCTCGGTTACAAGCTGCTCAGAGAGCCGGGATTGTGCCTTGTAGCAGTGCTGCAGCTCCAACTCATGCTTCTCAGCCTTCTCTTTCCACTCCAAAGCCTACAAGGAGTTAACAAAACAGCCTCTCCTTCACTAAACACCCAAGTTATAGTCCAAAATTCTCGAAAAAAAAAGGGATGTCCCGGCGATACAAACAGTTGAATTCAGTAGGCTCAAGTAATATGATCAGTAACACACATTCGTTTGCAGGCTTCAAAGTACGATAAAAAAGGGAAGGAGTAAACTGCAAGATTGGGAAAAGTAGGGAGAGGAGAATAGGAGATTGGCCTCACGTGGGCGGCGAAGGGACGGGTTAGCGCCTCGATGGCCGGGCTGTGCGCCCCTTCCTCGGCGAGGTGCCTCCGTTTCAGCGACCGCAGGGCACGCCGGATCGCCGCCCTACCAGCCTCGGCCTCGGCCATCGTCCTGCACACACCCAGCAACAACAGCAAAGCGTCCCCCTCGTGTCAGGCAAGCAGCAAAGAAGAAATAAACTGGTTTAGCTGCCGAGTTGAAGGATTCCTCACACTCTCCCGCGGATTTCTGTAGCAGCAGGGGAGAAGGAGGCCGCGCGTCCGGTGGCTTCAGTTCTCGGCCAGGGCGGCTCGGTTCCGCTCTTCGTCGAAGACTAGCCGAAACTTGAAGAAAGAGGAAGACGAAGAAGCGAAGGCGGCGTCCGGGCCCGCAAGTGGACTCGGACTCGTGCTGGATAGCGTGGGCCAGTACATGGGCCTTTGGCCCAAGCCTAATAAGTGAACTGGGCCGATGGGCGAAAGGGATATTCCGGGCTTGGGGGCCACGCATGGTTTTCTTCTCCGCTTCCTCCGCTGCCTCCCTTCCCGGCGAAAGCATCGGCCGCCGCCTCCTCCACACCCACCCCACGGGCGCATTGGTTGGCTGTTTCCTTCTCCCCGGACCCCTGCCGTCCTGCGCGAACAAGGTTGCCCGGGCACCTCGCTGTCGTCGAGTCTGAACCGTGCTGCGCCGCGGAGGGAAGTGAGTGAGATAGAGAGGGGAAAGGAAGATCAGATATAATGGCGGTTGCCGTCCTGCTGCGCCAGAGGGCGCTCTCGTCGCCCCACGCGGTCTCCTCGTGCCGAAATGGTACGTACTACCTTGGGAGGTTGGATCCTTGGGGGTTGCCTATGGTGGCTGGTCGGTTTGTTTGTTCTTTTGGTTGGGGTCCGGTGACGTGTGTTCGGTGGAATGCCAAAATCAAACGCGCCCTCTGCAGAGATTACCGACCAGTGGTGGTATCAGTGGTAGTCTCTATTTGCAGGTTATTAGTAGCATCACTGTGTTATGTTTCATGTTTGATTGGATAAATAAGCAGTTGGAAAAGGCGATAATTTTCTTGTTCGGTTGTGATTGTAGTTTTCTTTTCTCCTCTGATGAATAGAGCATAGCTTTGAAGAAATTTACCATACTAGGAATAAGAAATTGTGGTCTCAATTTTGGTGTATATGGCATATATGGAATGGACAGCACAGTGCTGTATCGTGGTTATGCTATTATTTTATACTTCTTTGCCTTGTACTTTAAAATTTGCTTTAGTACTTCACTTTGTTCCAGTGTCAAATCCACTGGTGGTTCTATCCATTATACGTTGTTCTTACATATCTAAAGTTGCTTTTCTGTCTAACAAGCTCTATACTCTGTACAGTTGTTTATACTAGTGGCCTTTTTTCCAATTCTGGTCTACACTCAATGGTGAATTCTACTAATTTGAGATTTTGGAGGACCTACCATAACTCTGGGAAGTTTGATTTGACTGATCTGACGTAAGAATCAATACGTATCCTATTGACATGTGTAAAATTCAAGTTTTTTCCTTGCATATCCAAGTTTGGGTGTATAAGTTTCATGCATTTTGTACCATACATTCAACACAATCCATTCCTTGACTCCTAAAGTAACATTCCAGTCTGGGATGCTGTTACCCAGCATTATTCACCATAACAAAAAAAAGAAGTCAAATATATAGTAAGTTATTATAGTGGCTTGAATTATGAGTACAGTTCAAAATAACCGGGAGCACTTATATTGTAGTTTGTTTAGTTCTCCATGTAAACTTCAATTAAGCTATGTGCTACCTCGGACAACAGGCATCCTCATATCTGGTACCCTAAAGCCCGAGAAAAGAAGCGTAATGTGTTTTTACATGTTGGCCCTACAAACAGTGGGAAAACTTATAGTGCTCTCAAGAGACTAGAAGCTAGCGCTTCAGGTACTGTTTTGAGCAACCTGTACTAAAGAACGTAGTGTTACCATGGTTGCTGAGTTTTCTTCAAATTTTGTAGGTGTGTACTGTGGACCTCTGAGATTGTTAGCAAGAGAGATAGCCCAAAGGTTAAACAAAGTTAACGTCCCATGTAACTTGATTACTGGACAAGAAAGGGACGAAATTGAAGGTGCAAAACATAGCTCAGTGACAGTTGAGATGGCTGATGTGACAACTGACTATCAATGTGCTGTTATTGATGAAATTCAGGTACTTAAAGTAACGCTCATTTGTAGACTGCTAGGATGGGATATCAGAGATGTCTATAAATAACTACAAATAGTAAGCAAGAGGCTTGTGTATTTGATTTTATTTTTTAATAAATGGTCAAAACAATTGTGTTTCTCACTGTCAATAAAGAGTTATTTGGAATATCTCCCATCATTCTAATTTTGTCTTATTCCATGGAATAGATGGTTGGTTGTAAATCAAGGGGTTATTCGTTCACACGTGCACTTCTGGGGCTTTGTTCAGATGAACTTCATGTCTGTGGTGACCCAGCTGCTGTTCCCCTTATTCAGCGAATTCTTGAAGCTACTGGTGATGTAGTTACGGTAATCTAGATGAACTAACCAAATACTGCTACAGCGGACTTATATATTATTTATTTATTTTTGTCCATATATCGTAGTTGTGAATTTGAAGTGTGTTAATGTTGCCAACCATGTTACTCTGCCAGTATACTGCCATTATGAAGTTAGATTTCTTGACATGGACAGACAGTATTTTTTTTTGTACAAGAAAGAGATATGATGTAGTTACCTATTATGTGATGAAACATCAACAATATCTGTATCTTGCAAGCCTTAGCTGACTTTGAGCTTAAGTATTTCAAATTCTCTCCACTCTGGCTTAAGATATGCAGCACTTTTCTGGTACTGTCACATACTCAAATATGTCTTCGTTCACATTTATATATGTTGAATATCATATTTCGTGGATAACACCATCTGTCATACTACTCAATTAGGCCCTTGCCCTACTTAGGGCATGTTTGGATCTCACTCTCATAGTGATTCTCAATAGTGATATGGAATCTGGATTCTAGGTTAAACAAATGAGGGGTGTTTGGATCTCATTCTCATAATGATTGTTACCTTCGCATAGTGAAAATCTCTAAATAGTAGGGTTTGGATAGATAGTTTAAGTGTTTGGATCTCATTCTCATTTTTCTTAGGAGATCCAAACAGGGCCTTAGATTGTAACTATCTTGTCTAGTACCTCCTGTGATCACATATAAGTGGCATGGACATTGCTGCATTCTCCAAAAATACAAGTTTTAACCACTATTATCAATTTTATTATGTTTAAAATCTTTCTAAGAAAATATTTATCAATGCAGTACTTTCGTGTGTTTGATCTAACACTAATAAATGTTGAGTGTTGACCGTCATAAAAAATCACAGCTATAGAGTAAACCCATCTGGGAACCTCCTTAATGGGAAGATTACGTGCAGTCTTATGCAGCTCTGGTTGGTGATATGCTATTATGCTGCTGTTTTGTATATGCAAAGAATATCCAAGTAGATTTGAGAGGGCTTTGTCCTTGCCCAAATGAATTTGTTCTGAATAATACTCCCTCCGTTCCAAATTACAAGTCGTTCTGGCTTTTCTAGATGTATCTAGACATAAGTGTCGATCTATATGCATAGCAAATTTATGTAATAGAAAAGCAAGAATGAATTATAATTTGGTATGGAGTTATTTTCTTTTCCTTGATAATGCTAAAGTACTGATGCAAGCATATAACGAATGTTATCAGGCAAATATCCAAATTTACAGATCCTATGTTGTTGAGCAGGTTCAATATTATGAGAGACTATCTCCTTTGGTTCCTCTGAAGTCTCCACTTGGGTCTTTCTCTAACATCAAGGCAGGAGATTGTTTAGTAACATTTTCAAGACGTGGAATTTATACTCTCAAGGTTGGTATGGTTCAACTGGCCATTGCAGCATTGCTTCATATATCTAGCATTTGCATGATGTACTCCACATATCTAAGAAATAAACATAAATGTCCTTCAGAGTTCTTGAAAAACATAAAACAAATACAGTAAAGCCTAGGAAATGAGCAAAATCAGACACCTGAGGATAGTTGTTTCTATTTAGCAACCATCAAAGTATGTTTGTTTTCCTTATGCTTTTCATAAGCCTTGCCAATTGAATACTCCTTGTAAACTGAAGTCTGTGAAACAGTTAATTCAAATCCACAACCATAAAACAAGTGGATCCATTAAACCAGGGGCAGATTCAATGCACAAGGATCAAGGACCAGCAACGGAGTTACCACGACAATGCCTGCTAACTTTTTTTCCCTATGTCTTCACATTAAAACCCTGAAAACACATCCTTGTATTAATCTACAGATAACAGATTAGAATTCATTATCATTAAAAAGATATCCAGTAGATGAAGTGAATATGAAGTTTCTGGCACCTTTCTTATTTTGCAAATTTTCATGCATTCAGAAAAGAATTGAAAGGGAGGGAAAACATCTTTGCTCTGTGGTCTATGGTTCATTGCCACCAGAAACTCGAACAAAGCAGGTATTTGCTTACATCTGGGTATCTACTGTCATACTATACTATTGTACTTTTGCCTCATTGATGCCACATGTTCCATATGTTAAGATGAATAGCAGCATGTGTAAGATGTTACTTCGGTAATACTCATTGATATCCATACAGGGCCATCCAGTATTGATGCTGGACTTTAAAGTGCACAGCCAACCAGTTTTTTCTTGGTTTGCGCAATTAATGCCATAACCCACAAGCTCATAATTTTAGCCAGAATTTCAAGATTTTGTGAGTCATGTTTGTAGTCTTTTTTTTGTCATAAAAGTAACCTTGCTGGTGGTCATGCGTGAATTAACCTATTCCTTAAGCTTGCAGGCGACAATGTTCAATGATGATACCAGTGACCTTAATGTGCTAGTAGCTAGCGATGCTATTGGAATGGGTCTTAATCTGAACATTTCCAGAATTATTTTCTCTACAATGATGAAGTTTGATGGTTTCTGCAACAGGGAACTAACTGTGGCCGAAATCAAACAGATCGCTGGTATTGAATTTTCTTCTTATGTTTTACCTCTAGAAGTTTCCTTTTCGCCCTTTTGTTTTCCCTTGATTTACAGGCTGTTGAGCATCAGTTTGGGCACATCTTACATGTTTTAACTTTTACCTTCTTTCTGCAGGCAGGGCCGGGAGATATGGGTCTAAGTTCCCTGTTGGAGAAGTGACCTGTCTAAATGCTGAAGATCTCCCATTGCTGCACTCGTCTCTGAAATCAGCTTCTCCCATTATAGAGGTACTCTCTTTACTGCACACTTGATTACTTTCCATCAATATGAATGCAGCAAGAAGCTTTGTATAGTTCATAATTAGCACAAACAACCACAACTACTGACTTTGTTTCTCTGCAGCGTGCTGGACTTTTCCCCACATTTGATTTATTATCTTTGTATTCACGATTACATGGAACTGACTTTTTTCACCCTGTACTGGTAAGCTAAACAAACCATCTCTCATGCTATGTGTAAAATGCCTCAATACAAACACATACTTTGGATTCTATAACTGATTGTCAACAGCGAAGTTACATGCTTTACTTGACAAACAACTTAGTGGTGATACTGTGATAACCATTTAGCTGGGATACTATAAGTTCCTGTGCTATTTTTCAATATCCATCAGAAGTTTCTAGCACTATAAACACTCAGTCCCGAGGCCCGAGGGAAGAACTCCCCTGGGTTTTACACTAAAATGAAACAACTCGTCAGCAGGACCGAGAAAACAGCCCAGATCCCAGATACCATTAGTTTCTAGCACTATAGCTGCTTCATAATTCTTTAGGTGGTTGGTTCAAGCAAATATGTCACAATCTTTTGCATGCGTCAATTGAATTTCCTTCACAATATTTTCATTTCTTTTGAGGTATCTGTGTATTTGTTCAAACTTCTGGTGCTCAGCTTGAGTTGACTTGCTCAGAATATTGAAGTAGAGTTGCCTTTCGTCTATCTACATTGTATAGGAGGAATAGAATTGGTGGAATAGGCGATTGTATTTCTGAGTCTCATGGGCAGATTATATAGGTGTACATTGCTTAGGAGACAAGAAGGCTCCCTTGGAGATAATATAAGGCAAACTGGGATTACATGATCCTAATCTACCATATCTGGAGATATCATCTCTTGAATAGCTTGTTATCATATTTAGTTTTCTCCCACCAAATATATATCAATGCTTTCTGGCTCTTTGCAGCTACTTCTTATGGTCTGAAAATGTGTATTAGTTTTCATTTTGTTGGGCTGCAGGAACGTTTCCTGGAGAAGGCTAAACTATCACCAGACTATTTTATTTCTGATTGTGAAGATATGTTGGTAAATTTTTCCATAAGTACCTTTTTCTTTATTGGGTCAAATTTTCTACAAGGAACATTGTATAAAATCAAGATGAAATCATTTGGGTAGAAATAGACTGAATGCCTGCTGAAAAAACAATAACATCGCATTATCCTTAAATTTATAACAATAGCGAACTTTCCTAGGTAGAGTATGTTTTCTGTTAAGTTGCAAGTATAATATTTTTGTTAAGTATTATTTCTTTTGTTGTTTTAACAGAAGGTTGCTGCTATTGTTGATGATTTCCCTCTCGGATTGTATGATAAATACCTATTCTGTATCAGGTGATCTATAGTACTGTGATACTGTACCAATTTGTCCTCTTGTATGTATTTTTTAATTCTCTTGCTTCACAACTCTTGTGAACTACTGTTATCTAATTACTTTCCAATTCATATTGCAGTCCAGTGGACATACGTGATGATATATCTGTCCAAGGACTAGTTCAGGCAAGCATTTCTATCTTTTTTTCTTTGCTATATTTTTGTGGAACTAGGACACATGTTTCTAATTTCGTCAATATGCAGTTTGCAGAAAATTATGCAAGGAAAGGCATTGTTCGCCTTAAAGAGATATTCACACCTGGAACATTACAGGTTCCTAAAACAGACAATCAACTCAAGGAGCTTGAATCGGTTCACAAGGTTATTTATTTGCACCTAAATTCTTACTGCTAGTAACTTCACATGCCTGAACCATGAGCAGGCTTTACATCCCCGAATAACATCACAATCATTGATGCCTTCTATATATTTATTTTGTTATTCTTTCTTGTTCTTTTTGTTGGCGTTTCATGTTGGGTTTCAACTCTAACCTACTGCAACTAGCCTGAGACTAAAAGGCTTTGTTGTTGTTGTAGTAGTAACTTAGTAACTTGTTAGTTCATAGCCATTTACTGTATATATTGTCAACATTCTTCTGAATACAAATTATTCTCGGTACTCTAAAATTGTTGCATTGAGATTAAGCATCATTTATTATGGTGATCACTTCAGGTCCTAGAGTTATATGTGTGGTTAAGCTTCAGAATGGATGATTCCTTTCCAGACCGTGAAGTGGCTGCCTCTCAAAAGTCAATCTGTAGCATGTAAGTTCTTAGATCCGTCTAGAACTCTTTTGGCCATTCTGTAGATCAATTCTGTAGAGTTTTTGTCTCTGGTAATATCAGGTTGATCGAAGAATATCTGGAGAGGCCAGGATGGCAACCACAAGGCCGAAGAAAGTTTTTGCGTGGAGCACAAAAGCTGCTCCAAGAATATGATGAATCGCAATTGTATGATCTCTTTAATCTCCAGTAATGTCTGGTATTGTTTTCAATGTTTGGGATAACTGTGCAAACCTCTTCTACACAAAATAGACTTTTCATCTTCAATTAACTCCACAAAATATATATTACTCCCTCCATTCCAAATTGTAATTCGTTCTGGCTTTCCTAGTTTTGCTATGCACCTAGAAATGTATATCTAGTGTACAGCAAAAGCTATGTATCTAGAAAAGCCAAAACAATTTACAATTTGGAACAGAGGGAGTATTATGGGAGGGGTGCATCAAACTTGAAGAACAGTGCTAGATTCCCTAGAGGTACTTGCACATCGTAGGCTGTATTGCGACTCTGCATCACGTATGGGACCATTATCTGTCTCGACGGCAGCTTTACCTCTTGATATATTTGTTGAAAGCTGTTCTTGCTATTTTTTTTATATTTCTCTCCAGCAATAGAATGTTCCTGCATTCAATTTTAATCATCGTTCTCTCTGTAGTTTTTTTTTAATCTTTAAGTAACCATCTTGGTGTTAATGAACAGGCGCAAATATTTTCAAGAAGTCAACCCAGGACCAAAGTAGAAGGCCTATACAGGGAAGTGAATCACCACTTTTCAGTCCAGATTTGAGGAACCATCCAGAGCATTTGAGGAACAGGCGCAAATATTCTCATTGGTTATGGATCATAGGCACAAAGTCAAACGACATTTCGGATGACAGAAGAGATACGTGGACTCATCTCAAACCGTGATCATCTAGATTGATTTGGCAGCACACATTCCCATCAACCAGATTCTGTTCGACCAGTAGCATTTTATATCCCAAATGAAACTACACTCCAGTGTAAAGTCAAGGAAAATAGAACCATGAGCCCATGACAGGGCCGCTTGTGAGACGGAGATCGCGTATTAACAGGCATGCAGACAGTACTTGTGCAAGCTAACCTGAGTTCCATGAGCAGCAGCAATGGCGGCTCTAATCCTGTATATAAAGAGGGCAATAATATTGCTTGTGCTGCTATTCAGTGCAAAATCTGAATGTTTATGTATCCATTGACACTTTAGTAGACATTTTATACGCACTAACTAATAGCTAATGGCCCGTCTGTAGTTTTGTACATAGATTCTTTTCAGATTTTTTGAAGTGTCCCGATGTTACATGTTCATTGCTGATGAGTTGCAAAATGAAGTTCCAAACGATGTTATGATGAGGGCAAAAATTTTCTAAATAATGTTTCTCTCCCAAAACAACCGTTGCCATGCCTTAATCAATTCCAGTATTTGTCCAGAAAGGGCCCAAAAAAATGCCTTAATCCATTCTAGTATTTGACCAGAAAGGGCCAACAAAAGGGGAAAAAAAGAGGAACCGGTATCCACGGTTACCATTAAATCACAGACCCTCGATTAGGGGCAGATCCAGCCCAAAACTCCATTGATGTCACCTCGACTACACCATGGCTTAACTTCACATATGAGCATCAATTTACAATGGAAATCAACGGAAATCATTGCTGTCATGTGACAGTAATGAAGACATGTGACAGTAATGAAGACTTCAAGAGGACATGTGACAGTAATTAAGACTTCAAGAGGGCTGGCTCCGCCCCTGCACTCGATGCAGCATTCATCGTCTTTCCAAATCAGTGTCACCATACCAAGTCTTGGCCCATTTGTTGTATTGCAGCCGAGAAGCTAGGGATCCCCTTCGTGTCTCCGTACCCAACACCGTCAAGGGAGGAAAGGGTTAATAAAAATCCTGTACAGTTTTCATGTGGTTTTTGAACACAAAGATCACAGTTAAAGAGATGGATGCAGATGCCGTTATAGCAAAATTATCTAACTAAACCAGAATATTAGCTTGGTGAGGCACAAGGATGTACAAGAACACAAGAATGCCTTAAATAGAGAACGGAAAATAGCCTCATGTTGCTTGTCAAAGGCTCAAAGCAGTTAAAGTTCATCAAAGACAGTCCTGGTAGTGCATCTTGACATACTCCCCTCACTATAGCACGTGTGCAAACGAATGCACCAAGGGTGCACCAGCTGATTTCAACAATGGAACACCAAGAAGTTGAATTCAAACACATTGGTTAGTCGGTTACAAACTTACAATAACACACTACAGTGGCAATTAATACTATAGGTCTGGGCAATGCAAGTAGAGTGAACAATTGAACATCATCCCCAAATCTACGCATTGCAAGAAAATGCTTAACTGTTACAGGAATCTATACAGATGGCTTTAAATATAAAGCCGAAATCTTTAGTGATCAAGCCCTGCCTCTAGATCAGTCTAACGAAAAACTGTGCCCATCTATGTATGTAATATTACATATGAAAATGAAATGGTAGATAGGAGAGAGCAAAGCTATCAAAGCAGTAAAATCATTTTATATCCATCTTTATATTAGTAAACTAACCGTGTCAATTGATCCAGTCCCAATCTGTAAGTTCATATGTCCAATGGTATAAAACCCTACAGGGAGCGAACCATTGCTATGTGTCGGTACCAATAGTATAGGGGTACCCACATTTAACGATAATAAAAAACAAAACGACTAAACACAGCCCACTTCAAAACGCGCGTCAGGTCCGCCTCGTGTGAGGCCGGCTCGACGGAATGCCTCGACCGCATCACGTCTCCGACTCGTACGAGGCCCCCTCGACGGGGGCGCCTCGACCGCGCCCCATCCCGCACGACGAAACTCCTCGACCGCACCCCGACTCGCGTAAGCCCGGGTCGAGGCGCTCGACCCCCTCTCTTTACCTACCCCGGGACAAAAGCCTTAGCATTTAATGCAATTACCTGCTACCACCTACCGGCATGGCTGCGAGCATGGTCGACGTGGGAACAATGCCAGTATCAGTCTTCACTGTTTTACCGCCCATTCCATGATGGGAGGTGAAAACTGTCACTGTACCCACCTTACCGCGCACTGTGCGTCACTAGTTACCCTCGAGGGAGGATACGACAAAGCCCGTACACCGCGATCCCAGGGATTCGGACTTATCCGTTCGCCCTCGACCCAGCCTCAGACCCGGCCTCGACGCCCCGCGCGACTCAACAGGGAAGGGAGGACGGCATGACGCGGCGTTCCGGGTCATTTCAGCGTCTCGTCCTCTACGTCACCATGGTGTCCAGGGATGGCTCCCCATCTCTAGCACACGTCGCTACAACCACCTCAACAGGGATCGACAAAACATCATCTCAAGCTCCCCTTTGTCTTGGCCCCCTCTCGCCCTATAAAAGGGCAGGCCAGGGCTCTACAACGGGGACGGAAGATAACGGACGACAAGCCACATATGAGATAGAGATCAACATCTCAAGCAATCATCTTGTATTCCTTTTTCTCCTTTTGAGACCTGAGCTCACCACCCTCTCTCGCAAGCTTGTAACCCCTACGCAAGCACCTCGGTGCAAGGAAATACAAATCTCCCCCCCCCCCCCCCCCCCCCCGCTGGACGTAGGGCCTTCTCTTGCCCGAACCAGAATAAACCCCCGTGTGTTCTCCTTGCATCACCATCCAGGAAAGGGACATGCAACATTTACTCGTCGGTTTAGGACCCCCTCGGGACCGAACACCGACACTATGTTACAAAACAAATCCGAGTCAGGCATAAACGAATATATTTGGATAGGTAAGAATGCACACAAGTGAGAACATTAGTGGATCAGAAGAAAAGGAAGCAGCTATAACCCTGTACAGGATCTATTACCACTCATCAAGGTACCCACTGCTAGGATTGCAGAATTAGCAAAATCCGCAATGCATATTATTGACGCAACATCCTCAAAGTTCAGAGACAGTTTCATGCATACTCTTTCATTAGATAGTCAAGGTTTCAGCAGAACAAAGCAGCAGGCTCAAAAATACCCAACAAGATAGTTAAATGGTTGCAATATGTATATACATAGATTCTTATTATAACAGAGAAAAAATACAAGCAGCCTACGATGAGAAGTACAACATTCAAAGACCAGGCTCATGTTTTGAAGTATACTACTTAGTGCATAATAATAAGATAACATTTGTACTGTTCCAAAAACTATATTGCCCTTGCAATACCATTGCGTTGGAGCAGAAGAAAGTAACATGAGTACTTACAGAAATTAAGCATGCCTATTTCCCAACCGTTGGCTTTTCCATAATTCCATACTCTATAATTAATATTACTTGTACAAACATTTATTTAAGATCTGTGTCACTTGCTCTTGCCTGCACTATTTTCATGCCATTATGCATAGTTATTCATATCACTGTCGAATCCATACCAGCATACATTTTTATTTATCACAAGTGTATTATTCAAGGTACCTTTGCAGCGTTGATTAAACATTTAAGTCTACAAATTGCAGCATACTTGCAGCATATAGTGAAACATTTAAGTCTATAAATCCATAAAATAATGTTTCAGTAAATGAGAGCACTATGTTGGAGCATACTTGCTTACCTAGAGAGTTTGTGATACATATAGAGCTCTACGCTACAACATCTACAAACTGAAGCACAAGAGGCTGGAGCTTACCCAGAGAGAGTATCAACATTGGGACACCTCCGAGGTGAGTAGAGGTTGAGCAGGAGGGGGGCATGTCCAGTAACGGCCAACACATGGGAGGCTAACTGCCAACACCCTAGGGTTAGGATTAGGCAACTGTAGCTCATGATTCTTCTTGGATGTGTGCCAGTCAGGTGATGGCCTCCAGCACTGAACCCTGGAGGTATCGGTCAACTGGAAACCAGCAAAAGGGACGATTGGATCCAGCTTTTTCATGGCAGGGAAGCTCATGTGTTTAAATAGATCAACAGTAGTTTTTACAGTGTACGCACAGCTCTGGGTACCTTTTTTTCATCTATTCCAAGATTCAGCTTCACTAGTGTTTGACAATACAGCATAACACTGTCTACCATGACCATCCTCTCTCAAATAAGATGGAACACCGCTCCTACAACTAGTACCTTCTGTATGCATCCTGAGAAGCTGAATCTTTCTCACTGCTGAAAGCATGTCCATCTTCTTAAGCTTGTCCAGCACAAGATCAAAGGTCTGCTGCTGTGGAGCAAAGCCCTTCAGCACCATCTCCTCCAAGAATAAGCAGGACTGGGTGAGCCTCCCGTTCCGGCATAGCCAGCTCACCAGCAACATGTATGTGCTGAAATCAGGGGTGATGTCCTTCCGGAACATATGGCATATCAGGAACAGAAGCGTCTTCACCCATTGCCTTCTGCAGCATAGCTTCAGCAAGGGGGTGTACGTCTTGATGTCTGGCTTGCATGACTGTTCCTCCATCTGAACCAACAGTTTAAGTGCATTCTCAGCCTGAGAGTGATCACAGGCAGCAGAAATCAGGGTGTTAAAGGTATTCAAGTTTGGGGATATTCCGGTTCGGTGCATTTCTTCGACCACAAAATTTGCATCTTGCAACCTCCCAGATCTGCAGAGTATGTATATCAGAGAGTTGTAGAAGGAAGCATCTAGGGCACAGCCATCTTGCTTCACCTTGTCAAAAGTATCCAGAGCTTCTTGTGTCCTCCCAGCCTTCCCTAGCGCGTGCATCACAATTGTGTATGTGATAATATTTGGAGGGCATCCTTTTGTGTGCATCTCATCCAAGATATCATCAACCGTCTGAAAATCTTTCTCCATGCAGTACGCTTCTATCAAGCTGGTGTAAGTTATTACTGAAGGACTGAAACCATGCCGCTCCATCTCCTTCATCGTTTCACGAGCCTCCTTCAGCATCCTCGCTTTGCACCAGCCATGAACCAATATGTTGAAGCTACTCTCATCGGGAGGAATTGTCCCCTTCAAAGCTTGGAAGGCACCTCTTGCACGCTTCACACTCCTCTCCTTGCACAATGTGTCCAAGAGCACATTCATGGCCTTTGTGTCCTTCGCCACCCCAAAGCGGTCCATTTTATGGAAAGCATCAATGGCATCACTCCATCGGTTGGCCCCACAGAGCCTCCTCATCACCTTCGTCATGGTCGCTAGCGACACCAACCCCCCAATCTCATGCATCTGGCTGATCAGACCACACATCAAATCAAACTGCTTGAACTTGCCCAATATGTCTACCATCATGTCATATAAATCAGCAGAATGACAGTAGCCTGCCTGAGTTCCCGCCCACGTGAAGAACCCAAATGCGGCCACCCAATCATTGCTGAACCTGCTCAGGACCTTGTTGACAAGGCGTGCTGACACCCTGACAGGGCAGCAGTCCATGGCGATCACAATGGCCTCTGGAGAAGCAAACCATGATCTCAAAATCCGGCTGACCTCATCCACGTCGGCTTCAAATTCGGCGTCTTCATGGGATCCAGGGCAGCTGGCATGGATCGACAGTGGTCTGGATCCTCCACCGGTAGCAGAGCAGCCTTGTTCTTCTGAGAAGTCTGATTTGGCTGGGAGCACAAAGTCATCATCGCCATTGTCGTCCAACCCGGACCAAGGATCACCATCCTTCGGGTTCCTGAACCAGCCAGGCAGGTCGAACCCCACAGTAGAGAAGGATGCTTTCTGAAAACAACCATTTCATCCCTAGTTAAGAATTCAGCGGATAATACACATAAGCATAAGTGATATGTTTTCTGAAGGAATATTGGCAGAAGCGCTGCCCATTCATTTAGCAGATACAAGGATTTTAATATACAGAGTTTACAAATCTCATGGGTTCTCCCAGTCCCAGGCAGGCCATGAGGTTTAGCTTCATCTTACACTCAAATACATAAAAGATGGGTAATCCCGATCTATATCAGTATCATTATTCAAAAGACAACAGAGAATTTGCAAGTTTTGCATCATAACAATTAAGTGTGATTAGGTTTTCTTTCTCCTTCGATATTCAACTAAATACAGGAGAGTGAATCACCTTATGCGTGCAAGTAAATTCCTCGAGCTGTGGCCGAAACGTCGCAAGCTGATCCTTCATGACATTGGCCACATTCTCCCCGACCAGTTTCTGAAAGTTCCCAGCAATAATCTCATCTCATCTTCCAAACAGGGAAGAAAGAACACAGATCTCTCATTTAAATAAAACAAGTACAAGAAGAGCACATACGCGAGTAGCCGCCGCATACTCCAAGCCAGCGATCCCAGGAAGCCTCCTCATGCTTCCCAGTGGCGACCACGGGAGCGAGGACGACGAGTTCGAGGCACCGGGATGGGGCGAGTTTGGGCGGGGATGGAGGGCGAGCTCGGCGCCGTCGGGGAGGGCAGGGTAGCCGGAACCAGATCCTCTGCAATCGACCCTCGCGACTGCATCCGGCAGTCGCTCAATCCCTGCCGTTCCCTGCCATCGAACGAACCAGCTGAGCCTAGGCGCTTCCTCTCCTCTGCACGTCGTTCCGGCCCAACGACACGGCCCGTTAAGGAGGCGCGAAAGGAGGCCGCGGCCAGTCCGACCTGCGGCGTGCAGAAGAAGAGGAGAGGAGGTTCGGCTGGGGCTGGTACCCGGACGAGGAGGACCGGAGAAGAAGGTCGCGTAAGCGCAGGCGTCGAAGCGCCGCTGCCGCAGGTACGGCGAGACGGAGGGCGGGAACGCCCGCCCCTTTCCTCGGCGTGGCCGTGCGGGTGCCGCCGCGCGGGCAGGTGCAGGGGCGGCGGCGAGCTGCGGTAAGAACGACGATGGCAGGAGGTAGAGAAACACGCCTTGGTTGCAGACCAGCACATCGACGGGGCCGGCCTCCTCGAGCTCTCGCGCCACGGCGGCAGCGTCCCGCACGTCGGCCGCGTGGACGCCGACGCCGACGCCGACGCCGAGGACGTCGTCGTGGCCCGAGTCGCGCTAGATGGCGGCCCGAGTTGTGGACCTCGACCGCGGTGGCCGCGTACTGCAGCAGGGCTCGAGCACCATACAGCTAGCGCACGGGAAACCGGCCTCTGCGTGGCCAGCGGGCAAGGCGGAGAACACCCCCGAGGCACCTAGCTGGGCGGCACGACATCCGGAACGAGGACACCCGGGCTGACGGAGGAAGAAGATAAGGGAGGACGACGCTCGCTAGAGCGACGGCGGCGGACAGGACAACCGAGCTGCTGCTTTTTAGGCTTAACGGGCCGTGTTGTTGGGCCGGAACGACGTGCGGAGGAGGTGGAGCTCAGCTGGTCCGTTCGTTGGCAGGGATTGAGCAACTGTTAGATGCAGTCGCGAGGGTCGACTGCAGACCTGGTTCAGGCTAGCCGACGGAAACGGCCGGGGCGTGTCCAGGGTGCAGCGAGGGTGGGTTTAGTGGGCGAAAAGTTTTTATATTTTTGAAAAATATTATATTGGATGTTTAGAAAGAGTTTTTGGATATCAATAAAAAAACTAATTACATAGTTTGTCTAGAAACCGCGAGATAAATTTATTAAGCCTAATTAATCTGTTATTAACATTTGTACTGTAGCACTTTAGTGTCAAATCACGGACTAATTAGGCTCAAAACGTTCATCTCGTGATTTCCAACCAAACTGTGCAATTAGTTTTTTCGTCTATATTAAATACTCCATGCATGTGCCGCAAGATTCATTACTGTAGTTTTTCGTGAAAACTTTTTGGATCTAAACACGCCCTAACTAGCAACCTCCTACTCTGTCTCTAAATATCTGTCGTTTGCGCTTTTTAAAAAATTACTTTGATTAAATATATATTAAAAAATATTAATATTTACGGTACATAATTAGTATCGTTGAAAAGGTCTTTGAATCTAGTTTTTTTAATAAATGTATTTGGAGATACAAATATTGCACATATTTTCTATTAATTGAGTTAAACTTGTGGCACACACCAACAACAACAGATAATAAGGGCCGGAGGGAGTAGCTGGTTAGTGGCGACAGCTGACTCCCTGTCTATCTTGTCCATCTTGTCGAAGTTGTATAACGTGCGTATCGTTAAAGCCCAGCAAAGCCCATCTAACATTTTTCGGACCGGGCCATGAAAAAAATAATTGTCCACGTTCGTCATATTAGCCTCGAGGGGGTAAATCCCCCGCCACAAAAAAAAGCCTCGAGGGGATAAACTAGACTATTTCAAATCGATAATGCTCAGGACAGGACGTCCGTTCGTCCCCGCCCGTCCGGACGCGACCCCCAGATGCGTAGTGGACCGGTCCACCAACCCCTTCAAATCCCCTCGTCAATTTCTAATAAAAACGATCGTCGCTCTTACACGCTCGTTGCTCTTATCCGCTTGTCACTCCTATCTGCTCGCCTGTCGCCTCCGAGGATTAGCGCTCGGCCATCGGACTATAGGCCCTCCCGACGAAGGATCTTCAAAGGTTTTAAATGGCACCAAGAGCAGCATACCGACAACATCAACATGCTTTTTACCCGCTGAACGCACAGGCCTAACAAGATGGCCAACGGCCATCTCAACCCCGGACAACAGGGAGTCTGGCGCCTCAACCACCGACACCCCCAGCACGTCGGCCAACAAACCACCCCGGAGGGGAAGGAAACCACCAGAAAAGGTGGGAGCAAAAGACCAACCCGATTTCATAAGTTGGTAGACATAGCTCCCAAGAAATCCGTCGGAGAATCCAGCATCGGTGCCGGTGCCGACGAAAACGAGGGAGGGAAGCTTTATTCCACCACACATGGGGAAAAGAAGAAGCCCCATCTCATCCACGGTTAGAAAGAGCAGCACAAACCTCTGTAGCCCCACACCGGGGAGGACGCAGACAAAGGCGACGCCGACAACACCAGCAGCGGTACCGTAGGAGAAGGAGCAGCAAAAGAGCCCACCCAAGCACCTCAAAGTGGGCACACAAGCTCCAAACCTATCTAGATCTAAACTAGTAAGGTGGAATATATACATCGGACACCAGAATCGCAGCTCCCCATCCGAGGCTGAAGAGGCCACCGGACGCGACGGGGAGTAGGCGACGTCGGCGCCAGAGCTGAAATCGCCTCGGTTTCGCCCTCTTGTACTGTAGCAAAGGGAAAGGTCGAGAAGGCTCCTCTAGCACATGGCTGAAGAAGCCCACCAACAAGGTGACAGCATAGACAGTAGAAGTCTGGCCTGCAAAGTCACGCGGGTTCATTTTTCTTTTTCCTTTTTTTCTTCCCTTTGTGGCTCGTGATTAACTCACCGTAGCTTCGTGCTTTCAATATATAGCTAGACTAAAAATTATCAAAACCCCATTCAAAAATCTGAAAAACTACTTCAAAATTATATGAAAATTCTAAAACAATGTAAATATATTAGGGCCTCGTTTAGATGCTGAAAAAATTTCAACCCGATGAATAATACCACTTTCGTTTTATTTGACAAATATTGTCCAATCGTGGACCAACTAGGCTTAAAAGATTCATCTCGTGATTTCCAACTAAACTGTGTAATTAGTTATTATTTTTACCTACATTTACTACTTCATGCATGGGTCCAAAGATTGATGTGATGGAGAGAGAGTGAAAAAATTCTAACTTTTCTTGTGCATCTAAACAAGGCGCCGATTTTATCTTTTGTGGTACAATTTTCAAAAAAATAATGATGTTCTCAGCGTTTTCTAAAACCTTTTAGCGTTAGTTAAGAAATGTCCAAACCGATCAAATGAAATTGCCATGGCCGCCCTCTCATTGCAGTCTTGAAGATTGTGTGATGCCAACACAGATTCCATCTCAGACCACAGTTCACAAGACAAATTAAGGTTACGCAGGTCCGTGGCGCGGCGCTTCAAACACATTCGCACAATGATGGGGGCGACAGAAAGCATGCAAAGAAGACGAGCGATGCCCGCCGGCCGACTAGTTGAGGCATGCATGGCCGGCCATAGTTAGGTGTACTATAGCTTATTATCAACTTAACTGAGGTCTCAACTGGCGAGAGCTAGCCTAGGCGACGCTGCGGTTGAAGCCGAAGCAGGAGCACCCTTGCGCGACGTCGTCGACGGGGGTCATGCCGCCCTTGCCGCTGCTGGTGTCGATCTTCTCCAGCAGCGCCACCACCTCCGACATCTCCGGCCGGTTGTCTGGGTTCCCGTCCCAACACCGCGTCATGATGTCCGCCATCGCCCGTGGACAGCACCTCGGAATGTCTGGCCGGATGCCCTGCATGCAACTTCCACTCATCAGAGCTAGCTCAGTGATGACGGTGCCAACCAAGCAAACATATATATATGTAATGCGCGCGTGCACAGCAAGCGCACCAGCTTGACGACGTGGTAGGAGATGTCGGCGAGGCTGTAGTTGGGGTAGGCCATGGCGCAACAGTAGGTCTCCCATAGCAGGATGCCGAAGCTGTACACGTCACACTTGTGGTCGTACGGCTTCCCCTGCAGCACCTCCGGCGCCATGTAGCCCAGCGTGCCCGTCTGCCCTGTCACCTCGCAGCTCTGCGCCTCCACGCGCGCCACACCAAAGTCGGCGATCTTCAGTGTCCGCTTCCGGTCCAGCAGCATGTTCTCCGCCTTCACGTCGCGGTGCATGATCTTCTTCGAGTGTAGGTAGCTCAGCCTGCATGCGTGCATATCCCGTCATGACCGCGTGCCATGCAGCACTTCTACATAAGAGTCATGCAAGTTACCACTCATGCATGACGTACTCACCCTCTGGCGAGATCGAGCGCGAGCCGGACGACTTTCCTGTAGGAAAGCTTCTTGTCCCGGTGGTTGTACATCAACGTCTTGAGCGTGCCGCCGTGCTGGAACTCGACCACGACGACGCAGCACTCGTTCGGCGCGGTGCGACCGCCGCAAGAGGAGGTCGACCCCTTCTTGGGGATCTTCAGCTGTGACGTCCCCATCGATGCGCCCACGAACTGCATGCCGCCGGCAAGTTTCAGTGATTCAGACGTGCACGGTGCAGTGAACTCGAACTCGAAGATGGCCGTGAATTTTGCTTACGTAACCTTAGTGACGTTGGGGTGGTCAAGCTTCTGCCAGACGGCGACCTCCTTCTCGAAGGCCTCGCGGTGCTTTGCCGCCGTGTCCTGCCCATCATGCCCCCAGTCCAGAACCTTCACTGCATCTCAAATACAATGCAATGTGTCAGGGATAACCCTAGTGCAGAACCTTCACTGCATCCAAGTACAATGTTAGGGATATAATATCAAACGACTTTACTCCTTCAATATCGTTTTTTTCGAAATCGAATTTTTAAAATTTAAATAGATGTATAAAAATATTTTCAGCATTTGAATCTCTTAACATAATTATTATAAAATATATTTTACTATTAAACTAATGATACTTATTACACATCATAAATATTACAATATTTTAATATATTTAAAGTTTTAAAAAATGATTCCTTGAAAAACTAGATATTAAAGTTATTTAGAATGGAGGGTTTATATAACTCAGTCAGAAAACCGGAGAAATTCAGTGTGGGCCGTGGAGTATAGATCATTTCTGCCTTCCTGGGCATTTCTCCCTTATCATACCAAAATTTTAGGCTCTTGAATCGAAAAAAAATCCTAAAGTTGTCCTATCTTCCTTGTTTTCTGATTTTGCTCCACACACCGGCGAGCTTCCTCACCAATGAGCTTCCTCACCAATCACCACACTCCCATGCCTACCCTCCGCACTATTGATCTCAAAGTGGCCTCACATCTTTTGCCACTCCTCACTACCCGCTAACTTATTCAAGTAAGCGTGTGTTTGCAACAGCTTTCTTAGGCTTCGGTAAATTGTTTTAGAAGAAAGTTTAGTAAAAACAGATCCCCATGGTAAAAAAAATAAATAAAATGTCCATAGTGCTTTTATCTTTTTCTTTCTTTTTTCATTGTCTTTTTCCTCTCCTATTTCTCCGTTCACCCCCCTTTTCTTTCTTTCTTATCCACTCACGCTACCTTCCTCCAAGTCGCCCACCCCGCTTCATATGTTTTTGCCTTGATGCCTTTGTCCACCCCCACATTGACGTCACCATTCACTCCGCACCTCGCTCGCGTGGAGGAGGGACGTTTCGGAGCAAGGGCCTGTGCGCCTAGATGAAGGAGCCTAGTTAAGTCACTTTTTTTTTGCTTCCACGTAGGCTTCCGCTCTAGATCAAGAGTGTGAGTCATTGGTTGGTAGAGCAGCCGTTGATCCCGTTTGGTCAGTGGAGTCGTGGAGTTGCTCGTGGACCCTAAGTTGCCGTTGAGTCAGCCCTTCCCATCGGCCATTTTCCACCACCTTGGTTGTTGGTACCTCCGGATCCACCATTTAAGATCATGTTTTTCTCTTTTTTCTATTTCTATACAAAATTTTGTTAATCCTAAAATTGTAAATGAACATGGATCCTTGCATCGTCTGTCTATTCATATTTTTGGTTGAATCTTTTTGGCACTTTTGATGTTTTTTTTTAAACGGAAGCACCTAATGGCATTGTGCACATGGCATATTGTTTTTTACCTACTCTTCTCCCTCCTTCGAAGATCGAAGGGTGTGGTGCAGCCGGGCCAACACCCATGGATAGTGTACGTCGCCGGTGAGGACCAGACGTGATTATGGCCGTATGAACGGACGTACCTGCGACGTCGTGGCCGTCGTAGGTGCCGCGGTAGACGACGCCGAAGGTGCCATGCGCGATCTGGTTCTGGATGTCGAGCTTGGCGAGGTCGATCTCCCACTCGAGCAGCGGCGTCTCCGGCCGCGGCGACGCCGACCGCTGCGACCGCTGGCGCTCCAGCCACACCTGCGACCGCGTCTTCTCCAGCTGCACGTCCAGGTTCTTGAAGTCGATCTTGTCCGCCCGCACGTACATCTCGTTGTCGGCTCCCGCCCTCACGAACACCCCGGCGCCGTCGGCCCCGTTGATGCTGCGGCTCCCGAAGCTGCGGCTGCGGCCGCGAGCAGCAGCGCCGCCGCCTGCGATGGAGGCCCCAGCATAGGACATGGCTGCACACGACACGTATACGCCCGATAATTCTTGCCAAAAAACCGAAGCTAGGTAAATTAAAATGTATGGTCAGATCGATCCGAATATATAGAATGCATGCATTAGGGGTTTCGAGTGCTCGATGATGATGATTTCGCACAGCAGGAAGCAGGGGAAAGGGAATGGCCGATGACGATGAGTGGGCATACCTGGCTGATGCTCGTCGCCGGCGAAGCGCCCCGACGAAGACCTGGCCACGGGCGGCGCCGCTCGCCCTGACGTGTCGCCGCTAGAAAAGAGAGGCCGAGGGGGAAAGAGAGAGAGGGAGGGGGTGATTGGGTGAAGGCGCGGAGCGGTACGCCGGGCGACGCGCTCGGGAAATCCGGAACTCCAGATGGCTAATCTTTTCTTTTTTTCTTCTTCCAAATGGCAAAACTATCTTGCAAGATAAATACGTTTCAGATTATTTGTTCGCAATAAATGCTTATATATAAGATTGTATGTTCTCCTTATAAAAGTTCACACCTCCGATTTCTTTTAAAAGTTATTAGATTGGATGCGATTCACTCTTGTTGATTAGGAGCCTCATCATCAGTATCTTTTTTAAAACTATAATTGAGAGTGTACAATATCTGATATCGCGATCTTGCACAAATGAGATGGGATCGTAGGAAGAAGTTCTCGTGCTGTCTTCTCATCATCATCCCTCTCTCCTAGCATGCCTTAATTCTCTTCCATTCCTTATTAGATTGAAAAATTAATAATGTATGCAGACAAATCTGCGGGACCAAATAACACCAAAATGGATGTGATGCATTCAAACAGTTCTCAGCAAGGATACATGCAACTTATTGGACGCGCTTGGATCCTTCGCTTGCTGTGGCGCCTTGCCAAGCGAGGATAGTGCGCAATGTGCGTTTGCTTCCCTCGCTCAACCTCCTCGGAGGCTGTGTTGGCAAGGTTTACCTCGCTCGCGTGGGAGAGCAGGATCGGCTCGCCCAAGCGAGAAAGGCTCTCCTTTCCTGCGCTGGGCGAGGCGAGGTAAGAGCATCTCCAAGAGTTTGGCAATTTTCATTTGACAAATCTTGTATTTTGCCAAGTTGTAAAAAGATATGCCAAGTAAAAAAACAGTCTCTCTCCAAGAGTTTGGTATAATTCACTTGCCAAACCCAGATCTAACTTACATCAAGAACCCTGAGGGAGAAACAAAATTATGTTTATGCCCTTCCACCTCTTAAAAACTTACATCAGGAACCCTGAGAGAGAAACAAAATTATTTTTGTGCCCTTCCACCTCTCTCGTACATACGGATGCCAAGTCCGCTCCGCGCGCGCATATTTGCGCGTGCGAGGCCGGTGGATGGCAAGTTGCCAAGAATGCCAACCTCATTTGCCAAGCTGTTGGAACCCAAATTTTCTCATTTTGCCAAAATTGAAAGGATGCCAATCTCATTTGGCAAACTCTTGGAGATGCTCTAAGGCGTTGCTGGAATATTATCACCTATGTCGCTCCAAATATCGACCATAATGAGAAAAGTAGTTGCAGATATATACTAAATAAATGAGAAGTCAAACACATATATTTCAACTCCCCATCCGACCACCGCTATGGTTAAGGCTTATTTGGATCCTATAGTCTAAAGTTTAGTTGGCTAACGACTATTCCATCTGTCCTATAATATATTGTACTCCCTCTGTCCCGTAAAGACCGTTGCTGGGGAGTTTAAAATTTGTCTAAGAAAGACTGTCGCTGGGCAGTTGAACATTGGCGGCAGCAGTAATAAAAGAAACAAGAAAACTTCCTGTCCATTTGTTTCCTGCTCTTGCATATCCATCCTCGCCAGAAAAAAAAGAGTTAGACGTGTGGACACACTCTCCTCCACTCATTGCCTGCTCCTGCACCTCTCCACTCCCCGTCGATCAGCAGTGCCTACTATTCTTGGTAAACGTGCCTGGTCATAGAACGACGGTCTTTGCGGGACGGAGGTAGTATTCTAAAAATTTTGAGACAACTTAAGAGAATACTCAAATGACACGTATACCATTAAACCGGTTAATATAGTTTTTCCTCAAATTATAATTTCCTTTTCAACAATTTTTTTTTCTAAATCTGAGCATAGACACCTAATAAAACACAATATATTTTAGCATAAAATTTAGAAGTTGTAATGCATTGTATTCTAGGACCGAGGGAGTAAAACTTTAGACTATAGGTTTGGAGCCTAAAAAACTAAAATAGTCTAAAATTTAGTGGCTAAATAAATGATAAGTCTATTAGGATAGAAACAGTGTCTGAATGAGAAGTTCAGTGACTAAACTTTAGGCCATGGAATCTAAATAGGGTCTAAAATTGATTTTGAGTTAGTTTTCAAAACCGTTCAAATGATATTTCAATTTGCCCGAGGGTTGTCGCTCGCGGTGTAATAGCTATAGCAAGCCTTGAATTTCTTGAAGTATTTTGAATGAGTGGATACGTGGGATTCAAATCTGGACCACTTGTCTTGACCAATGACCACACCCTTCTACTACACGGTCACTTGTGATCAGGATTCAGGATGTGATGCTATTTTTTTACATCAATATGTAAAAATCTTATATTGAATATTTCAGTTTCTAAACGATCTTAAACAATATGAAATGAAAAGGTCTTCAATTACAAAGTTTTAGATCCTATCGATCTCTACATTTTTCATATAAATTTTATCCTCATCCAACTTCATTTGAAAAAAATTATAAATTTAATTGTTCTGCATCTATTTTTAAGAATGGCTGACTTAGTAAACCGCCTCTAAAAATGGATTTCTAGAAATTATCTATTTTCAATAGTGTTGACAAGCAATTGCCTCTAGAAATCATATTTTCGAAGACGGTTATCGTAAGCCATTGTCTCTAAAAATGAATATATTTTTTGAGACGGTTTACTTAACTAAACTACTCTATTAATGTATTTCAGAGGTGGTTTATAAGCTACAGTGTTTCTGAGAGACTGAGATTAACTAAAAACAGTTTGCTAAGTAAACACCTATAAAAATTGCTTTTATTTACTGTCAACTAACCTCCGCCACCTCCCGGCCTCCCGGCCAGAAGCCATGGGTAGCCAGGACCACCGGTTGTGGCCGGTCAAGGGCGGAAACCTAGAGTGGCAAGGGGCAAAGAAAACCATGCGTGACAAAGAGAACTGCACGAATGATGGGGAAAATCAGTGCTAAGTAAGAATACAGAGTGCAGAATGCACGAGCTGCATATGTGAGGAGTCAAAGGAAAGGTATACCAAGCGCATATTTTTAGAGAGTTCAGATACAAAACTATTAGAGGGGCTTTTAACAAAAATGATTTAAGGAGCTCTTGAGATGCTATAAGCAATCCTAGAAAATCTATTTTAAAAGTGACCACCTCTAAAAATATATGCTATAGATATAAATCAATATTCTATATAAAAATTGCAATAAAGCTCGATGAGATTTAAATCTTTTTAGTTAACAACCTTTTCCATTTGACATCATTTTGATCGAGTCTCAAATATTTGCTAAAGTTATCTCGGATCTTTTCTTAAAATGATTTAAAATTTACAAAAAAACTCAGACAAAGACGCACTCTATCTTATAATGCTTAACAAGATTTACAACTTCATAGTTAAAATTCTTTCATATAGATACGTTTGTGTGGGGATAAATGTGCATACGTATATGTGAGAATTTGCATCTCGATCTCGAAAAATGTACAATACACAATCCAGACAGGTTAAGTGTCAAACAATATCAAGTTAAAAATCATATGTGGTTGCATGTAGAAACAATTTTTTAGTAGCCAACATGCATTGCTCGGTGACTGTAAATAATTAGGCCGTTGTCACGGCAATAAAAGTGCATAAAAATAATTTCATGCCACAAAACTTTCTTTATCTCTTCATCTATACTATTACATCAGTTTATTTAATATCCATAAAACTTGTATAAATCCTTCACTAAGACTAGCCTAGTAGTGTATTTCTAGTAGCGTACTAGCCTTGGTTAAAGTTAACCATAGATAGCACTTTTTTTTTGGGTATGGCTTCCACCACTACGTTCGTCGCAACAGACACATTTACTGGAAATATAAAAATAAAAATAAAAACATAAGAAAGGCTAAGATTGCCTGGGCTTCTACTGGGCCGGCTCTGAGTGTGACCCAATTATTCAATGGAATTTTCATCCCAGGAGGGCGCGCGATCGAGTCACTGGCCATCTGTGTTTTTGCTACCGACCTTACCTCCCTCGACTCCTGAACTTTAAACTCCCTCGGCTCCTGAACTTTAAAATCAGATAAAACATCTTTCTTAACTTTTAAAGTTATTCGTCTTATCTTCCTGCACTGTTATAAACAGTTTTAAAAATATTTTTATCTTTTTTATTTATTTTAACTAAATCTTTAAAAAATCATAATAAATTATAGAAAAATCATAAAATAAAAAAAATAATTTTATGGTAGATCTACACAAAACATATAATATGGTATGCTTTAGTATTAAATTTATGTTATAATTTAGATCTATATTTTTTTAATTAAATAGAATAATTCATAGCTACGGTTTCAATTATGCTAAATTTTTTATGGTAAAATTTTTATAATAAACTAATTATTATATATTTAAACTGTAGTAGTAAAAAATTTATACTAATTGAATCACGTATAAGCTAATTATAGATTTTATTTAGGTTTACGCTTTTTAAATACAATCTTTGAAGCAAAGCAAAGCACATAGCCAAAACAATTATTTCACTTTACAGAGGAACTGAACTCCGGCAGATACTAGTAAAACAGAGGCGGGGGCAAGGCAAGGCACATTCCAAATCCAACATTCTCTCGCTGCGCCTGCGCGAGCTGGCAGGCAGGTACAGGTAGCCGTGCTCACGAATCCGCCGCCCGGAAGAGCGTGAGGAGAGAGAGGAAGAGGTTGATGACGTCGAGGTAGATCGCGACGGCGGCCCAGACGTACTCGTCGTAGGAGTAGCGCTTGATGAGGTTGTCGGTGTCGTAGATGATGTAGCCGCAGAAGATGAGCGCCGCCAGCCCGCCGTAGACCATGAGCGAGATGCGGCCGAGCGGGAAGAAGAGCTGGATGAGCGCGAACAGCATGAGGATCATGAGGGCGGCGAACAGGAACGGGCCCAGGAAGTTGAAGTCGTGGCCGCGCTTCGCCGCCCAGAAGGTGTACGCCGTGAGGCTCAGCACCACCACCGCCGTCAGGATCCCCGACTCCAGGATCACCTCCCCTTTGGTGAAGGCGCAGGTGAGGCCGACGGCGAAGCTGATGGCGATCGTGAAGAGGCCCAGCAGCAGCAGGTTCACCGGGTGGTGCTGGTAGTAGTAGTACAGAGGGCACAGCACTGCAGGACGGACGCACGCACGCAGCAACGATTTCGTTCGTTAGCGCCGCCATACGTTTGCATCAATCAATCAACAAATCGAAATCGAGCCAGAGATTGTGTCGCGTACCTATGAAAGGGAGGATGATGAGGAAGATGTAGAGGCCGAATCCCCCGGGCGTGGAGACGAAGAAGCGCGCGACGGGGCGGACGTACACGACGATGGCGGCGACGGCGACGGTGAGCAGCATCTGGATGGACAGGATGCTGTAGACCTTCCGGATGAAGGCCCACCGCAGGCGCGGGTCCTCCAGCATCAGTGGGTACAGCGGCCGCGCCGCCAGCCCCGTCTCCGCATCGCCGGCGTACCACTCCGGGCCCTTGGGCGGCGGTCGGAAGTACATCTTCTGGTTCTCCTCCTCCTCCGCCTCCTCTGTTCCTGTCACCGCCCTCTACTCTCACTGCCCGTGTACGGAGGACACGAGGCCGGCGCCCGGAGCTCTCACAGTCACGGCTTCCTGGTCGCTGTCGTTGCGCGCTGGTGGTTGTTGCGGTGAATGGCTCGCCGGGCGGGGAGGTCTTTAAGGAGGCGCGGAATGGGCCCAATGGTGGAGAGCAGAGGATGGCGCGAGAGGGAGAGTGAAGGTTCGCGACGATTCCATCCTGTGGCGGTGCGGGTGGTCCGGCGTTGCGAGGACCGAGGCTGACGCGTGGGGTCCAGGTGCGCGAGCCGCGTTCTAGTCACGTCTCTGTCCGTCTGGTGGCGTCTGGACTCCGGACTCGAGAGGGTGGAGAGGAGAGAACGGGAGAGATCAGATGCCAGATGCGTTGCTTTTGCTTAGCGGCAGGGGTATCGCCGCAATGCGTTTTCTTCTGGGGTTTGCCTGCGCTTTTTCGTGTGTCCAGCCTAATTTATCGGGATTTCTCTGGGCAAAGCTAAGCATAAGCAACACTGCAACATTAGATGCGGCAATATCCGGTACTGTTGTGATCGTCAATGGGCTTGTGGCTCTAAGGAAAATGGTTGTGTAATTTCATGTGGGGGAGTTTTCATCTTCCGTTGGCTTCACATCATCGACCTCAATTTTCCTCATGCATGACTCCCCGCAAAGGTTCATCTTTTATATCGTCATTTCCAGTAACTGTCTTATTTTTATATTTTTCTCTGCACTTATAAGTTGGATTATGTAAGTGAAACAATCGAGTTGATGTCTAGAGGGAACGAATAGGCCTAAAAAATTGCTATATAAAATAAAGGAATTGTGCAAAGTTCACCAAAAACCAGCGTAGTTGTTTTTTTTGACTAAAACACTGCAGAAGGTTTTCTAGCAAACCTGCAAACGGATTAGTTTTCGTTTAGCGCCTCTTCTAGTTCAAATCAAACTTGATGTGTGACTTCTTGATGTGTTTCTCAACGGTTCACATAGTCCCTGCGAAAAAAACGCACACAATCCAGTAGACACAAGTACTCAAATGCAAATGTAGATGTGAGACAAATCAAAGAATGAGACATGATGATTTGTTATTCAAAGTTCAGGTCCACACTCAGACCCTACGTCCTAGTCCTTAAAGCCACGAGCGACCACCGCAATTAAGCTCTAGCCGGGTTATTTTCAACCACTTTTCATAATGCACTAGTTATATTTTTTCTTTCATAGGCAAGATTGCAGCCCGCACAAACTTCCTATGGCCTAGCTGTCTAGGAGCCAAGCTCAAGAGTAACAAATGCACCACAAAGCTTGACATTGCCAAGTGTTTAAGAGGTGGGCTCAACTCACACCACACAGGCTCACAACACTCAAATCTCACTCTCCAATCCGATAAAGGGTTAGACAATTTTGCAAAGCATAAGAAGCACTCCCATAAAAACTGACTGTCTGAGCAGTCTAGAATCTTGAACTTCCAGACTTAGAACAAAACTAGCCATTGAGAGCTAGTTTTTGCGAGAACTAACCTTTAGCCTTTGAAAAAACACCTTTCTTGAAATGATTTGGCAAACCCTTTCTAGTGAGACCAATCTTTGTGCAATCACTTATGTCTCAACCTTCATTTGAACAATTATTCTTGCCATTAAACTTAAAATGAAATCCCAATTTTGTTAAGGCATAATATGACAAAAGATTCATATGAAAGACTACCCGATAATCATGAAACCATGTCCCTTTCACCATTTTCATGACGTACTTGTCGTCATTTTATCAATTGATTTTAGACTCATTTCTTGTTTACATGGCATTTGCTTCAATGAGTCCAATCACTTTCAACTTAACATGGTAATAAACGCCTACATACCATAACAGCGCAATAAAACAGAAGTTCAGCCTGTTAGAATGAATTGGGCCCGTTTAGCTAGCCTTCTTTTCAGCAGCAGCAACCATACTCATAGTAAAGATCTAAAGAGCCACATCATCGTTGAGCAGTAGGCGTTCTGCCGGGTTTACCTTTCCCCTTTCCCCTCCCAATCTCCAATCCAGTCCACCTCCAATCTACGCCTGATTCACCTTCCTTTCCCCATCAATCATAGGTCGCCACCTACGTTCTCCCCCTTTCAGCTCAGATCTTTCGCATGCATCTTCGATCGACACCTGCCCGCTTCTGTACTCCACTTCCTTATATCAAATCTATCTTTGCCTCTATCCCCGTCTACTAAATGTCCACTGTCCTTTTCTCCAATACTTTTGTGGAGAAGATCACTGCCATCATCCGTAAATTTTGATGAACTAGTGTTCAGGATGATAATCCGACCAACCCTATTGCCTTCCGCTCTTGGGATGATATTTGCCAATCCAAGGATAATGGGGGTCTTGGCATTAGAGACCTCTACACTGTCAACAAAAGTCTTATTATTCATGCTGCTTGGAATATTGCAACTACCAAAAATCCTTTCATTACCAGCATCATCAAGGCCAAATATTTTCACAACACCTCCATCTGGATGGCCAAGTCTGACGGCCCTCGCTCCATCTTCTGGTCTTCTATTCTTCAGGTTAAAAAGGATCTAGTCCACAATGTCGTCTATCAAATTTATAATGGAAACTCCTCCATTTGGTCTTCTCCTTGGTGTCCAATCTGGGACTCAATTCACAGCCACCTTTTGTTACCTGTCACCCACTCTCCTCTACCGAGTGTGGTCTTTGATCTCTGGTCCCCTAATACCTGTAATTGGAACCTTGATCTTCTCTCCACCATCTTTGACTCTCAAGCTGTTCAAATCATTTCCCAAGTCAACACGGTGGACATCCATTACCAAGACATCTTGTGGTGGACTTCAGCTAAAAAAGGTGACTGTACAGCCAAGAATATATATATAGATCCTTCAGATTGCAGGTTTAGGTACAATTACCGCCGACGGGATCAAGAAGCATCCTCCACTAGGCAAACCAAATCCTTCAGCGAATGTGGAAGCTAAAAACGCTGCCTCCTCTCATCAAGACCTTCACCTTCACCTGACGTATCATCCGAAGAGCGCTGGCCATAGGATACAGAGCTGCAAGATTTTCTCAACACATAGACGAACACTGCGCTCACTTGAAAGGTCTTGATGGCTAGAGGGGGGGTGAATAGCCTTTTAAAATTTTCTACAAAGACAAGCTAAACAAGTTTATCAATATAACAAATAGCGAGATGCGAGTTTTGCTTAGCCTACGGGGTGTTTGCAAGCCACCTATCCAATTCACAATTCTAGCATATTTGCACTCAACCACACAAGTTAGCTTACAACTAAAGCTAACTAGCTACACAAGCTAAGAGCTATACTAACAAGCTAGCAAGGTAACTAAGAAAATAATACAAGAGAGAGTTAGAAGGGTATCACCGAGGGGCGAAGTATTGAGCCAACCAATCAATATGATCAAGAGATGAATTTCACAATACACAACCACCGGGATCAATTAATCACAATAAGAATGATGACACGAAGATTTATCCCGAGGTTCACGTGCTTGCCGACACGCTAGTCCCCATTGTGTCCCTCTTCACCACGTGGTTCGGTGGCTAATCAGTCTCACATCGAGCCTCTCAAAAAGGCGCCATAAGAACCTACCAAATGGCAAAAGGTTGTAAATGACACGAGCAATTCACTAACGTTGCCTTTGGCGCTTCGCCGAGGTAGGCACAAACCCCTCACACTCACGGGAGGTGGCCAAGAACAATCACCAACTCTTGCCAATGCCTCCAAGCTGCTCCAAGCCGTCTAGGTGGTGGCAACCACCAAGAGAAACAAGAATCCCACAGCAAATCAACCACCAAGTGCCAACTAGATGCAATCTCACAATGCAAATGCACTTGGATCACTCAATCTCACTTCGAATATGCAAAGAAGCAAGAGAGATGAGTGGGAGGGGAGTTGCTTAGCTCAAAGTACTCACAAGTATGTCAAAGAATGCGAGAGAGAGAGAGCTTTGAGCCGGCCAACGAGTATTTATAGACGTACCCCTTCGAATATAGCCGTTAGGCACAGGATTCAGCAGCAGTCGCGCTGACCCATGCGTGAAGCACGACCGGACGCGCTGGTCCCATAGCTGACCGGACGCGCTGGTCAAGCTGAGCAACGCTCTAGCGAAACAGTGACCGGACGCGCTGCAGAACTGACCGGACGCCATAGTACTAGCGTCCGGTTGGAGTCCAGTAAGCTCCCATGATGACCGGACGCGTCCGGTCGACCGTGACCGGACGCGCCACCGCGTCCGATCAAAAAACTGAGACACGCGCAGACGCTGAACACTGATCGGATACGTCCGGTCACACAGAGACCGCGTCCGGTCCAGCGTCTGGTCACCACCGTGATCTCCGTTCGCCTCCGTTTGATTCACCCTTTCACATATGAGCTAGACTAAGTATGTGTGTCACTTTAGCACATGTTTTAGCTCGTGAAACAACATGTGACAACGTCTCCAAATCTCAACATTGGCGTAAAGGAAAATAGACGTTTCAATTCCTCGAAAATGCCTGAATCCCGCCTCGCAAGCTCGGCGGGAGGGAGAGAGGACCCCAAACCCTCTCTACCGCTCAAACACCAATGCCATCGCAAAAGTGCTTACACCACCAAGTGATCTCGTCATGTGCGAGTGTGTTAGTATTTTCACAATCATTTTTCGAGGCGTTATTAGTTCTATCCAAATGCATATGATTATAAAATGCACACCTAGAGGCATTTAGGAGTTCAATAGCCACGTCATTCCCCTCTTTATAGTACGGCTATCTATCCTATAATGTAACCACACCCACTAGGTGTCTTGGTTACTAAAACACAACCCTTAAGCATATACCTTTGCCTTGATCACATAGGGTTGCGTTCAAATCCAAGTGTGGCCATCATGATCATCATGTCCATCTTGCCACCAACCTTGAAATGTACTAGTCCTCATATGCTATATACAACTTAGGCATAGGATTAGTACTTAGGCATTGTCACTAATTACCAACACCAAACATAGGACTTTCAATCTCCCCCTTGTTGGTAATTGGTGACAAACCTTTCACAAAGATATTATGATAAAATTTTGATTGAACCCATATCACATTGTCCAAGTATATTACCATGTGTAAGAATTATGGACATGTGATCATGAATTCAAATTGATAGCAATGGCTCCCCCTACATGTATGCTATATATGTTTGGATTTAGGAAGCATACATGCTTAGATAGGAAAAATATAGGAGCATTGACTATCAATAGGTGCTAAGTGTTTTAGATTATAGACCTTTGAAGCGTGATACCATCGGAGTAGCGATAAACACCATCTTAGCACCTTGTGTAGTTAGATACCACTTGGAAAAGCACAAATATAACTAGAAACCTCGTGAGATCAACATTACAAGCAAGGCTCTAGTACCACTTTGAAAGAACATGAAGCTAGAAAAATCTAACTACTTTCTATTCATGCTAGTACCTCAATACACCATTCAATTGTATACTAGCAAATCATCACACAAGCAATGTATCAGAGAAAAAGAAATACATAACTATGCATCATACATATGAAGTGCACATGGAAATGCAACATTCATGTTTAAGAGCTTGCTCCCCCTACTTGTGTGCTCAAAATTTTAGTTGATCCCCTTCTTTTATCAATTCTCCCTTTTAGGTCTTCCCCTTTAGAATCTATCTTTGTTAACAACATTTTCTCCCCCTTTGGCACCAATGTCCACAAGGGACCAATTTTAGATAAAATATCATGTCATGTTATGGGGTGAGGATCAAGTTTGTGATTCAACCTAGATTGCTTGCATAAGTAAAATGCTTCGGTTTGATCCAAGGGCAAGCTTCTTCACACCTCACTAGAAGGGTTATCATGCACCATGTTGAAGCAAATACTTAAACAAGTTATCTAGATCAAACACTTAGGATCACAAGCTACTTAAACAGGTTATATGCTACCACTAGATCATACATAGCAAAGAAACAATAGTGGCACCATATAACCTTCAAATTCATTTGATTTTCATGAATGAGCTTAGAACATGTAAATTATGACTAGATGCACTAAACAAGTCCTTAGCATAGAATGTATGACATGTCAACCAAATGTACCTTGCTTTGTCTTGGAGGAGAGGCGTGTCATATATGGGGTGCATCAACTCATGTTGGAGAAGTCAAGTATGTTCAACTCATTCTTGAGCTTGCGAAACCTTTTCTCATCAAGTGGCTTGGTGAATAGATCGGCTAGTTGATCTTCGGTGCCTACACTCTCAATAGCAATGTCACCCTTTTGTTGATGATCTCTAATGAAGTGATGACGAACATCAATATGCTTTGTTCTTTGATGTTGAACCGGATTATTGGTTAGCTTCACGACACTTTCATTGTCACATAGCAATGGCACATTCTTGAAGTTGATTCCAAAATCCTTCAATGTTGCCTTCATCCACAAGATTTGTGCACAACAACTACCCGCAGCGATGTATTCATGATTGTGAAAATACTAACACACTCGCACATGACGAGATCACTTTGTGGTGTTAGCACTTTTACGATGGCGTTGGTGTTTGAGCGGTAGAGAGGGTTTGGGGGTGTACTAGTCCTCATATGCTATATACAACTTAGGCATAGGATTAGTACTTAGGCATTGTCACTAATTACCAACACCAAACATAGGACTTTCATCACTGTGGTATAATTGAAACTGATGCTCACTTATTCTTCCACTGTGAATTTGCACATGCAGTTTGGTTTTCAGCCACCCCGCCACTGCGAACAAATACTCTACCACTCGAGGATGATGGTGTACAGGTTATCCTTCCATTAATAATTACTGATTCCGTTGATGATTCATTAATGCAAAAAATTTTAACTACTTTATGGTTCCTCTGGAAAGCTCGAAATGATCAAAGATTTTGAAGGAAAACATGGACTATATGGTAGGTACACCATGCTGTGGCAGCTTTCATTGCCACATCAAATTTGACTCTCTGTCAAATAGGCGAACAGGATCATGGGCAAGACGAACACACCTTCCTGACACCAACACAAGCTGCACCTCCCATTGCAACGCCAACGGACAACACTGCACATACACGAGGTATACCTCCATCTACTCCAAACCAGGTTGCAAGTAACCACAGCACAACGTGGGCACATGAAGGCCAACTACAAACTCACGGGGAGGTTCGGCACCAAGGTATGACAGATTTCGATGTAGGAAATAACACCACATCGCTGACTCAGATGAACAGATCCAGGAATCATCTACAAGACACATATCTAATCTGGCTACCAGGTCTTCTACAGGGCATCAGGTGTTACACTGATGCCTCTATAACACCTGACAATACCTCTATTCTGCCTAGGAATGCAGGATTAGGTCTGTTCGTCATCAACACCCAGGTCCAACCGGCGCAAACCATCTACATCAAAGCCAAGATGACCGAAGCCACATCGGTGCTTATGGCCGAGGCAGCGGCAATGGCACTCGCTGCCATTATCACTCACCGTCTCAATATGTAGCCAATCATTTTTCTCTCTGACAATCAACAGCTTGTGCATTTCCTAAATGCACTAGATCAGGCAAATCCACCGGAATGGAGGATCAAACACTTTACTCAGATGGTCACAAACTTCACAGGCCAAAGGAACGCAAGAATTCTCAGGATTCAGAGAACTCAAAACAAGATGGCTGACGTGCTAGCTAGGCAGGCATTTCTAGAAGCACCGCGTACATCTTCAGCTATAGTTTGTTCTTGCACAAACGTTGCTCATGCAACACAATGTTCGATTCAAGAGGCACTTCTATCTGTTGCTTTAGACTCTGTAACCCTTTTTCAGCTGCTTGTTGAAATAAAGTTGTTTGTTGTAAAAAAAAAACCATAGCTCATTGTTGTTACAGTGTATTGTCACTCATGACAAGAGCAGCCGTAGCTGGATCGGCTGCAGCAGTTGCTACAGTGTTACATACAGTACATATCAAGACCAAAAACATAAGCTGTCTGGCACATACACAGTCCAAAATCATTAACTTGATTTTCTTAAGAATTCCAGAGGCATCTCTTGATTAGTCCTCAGCCGCGGAGCTTGACCATAGGAGTAGGGGACGGTCTATATATATAATTAAAGGATTAAACACTAATGAACAGTATAAATCACGGTTAGATAATCTCTACCCCTAATAATACACTGACGTAAATTTTTCTACAGCTACCCCAACAATTATCTCCTACAGTCATAACCTCTTCTATGTGTACCAAAAAAAAATATGCACATAGAATATAAAACCTTTGAAAACAACGCATAAGATCTACTCTTACCTCTCCTTTCTCTTCTCCCTCACATCGGCCAGGTTATTTGATCAAACTCATCACTCACCCATCCAACGGCTAGCGTGCGACTCTCCCTCGCCCCCACGCGCGACTCCTCTCCCCACGCGCGACTCCTCGACAATCGACTCCATTCTAAAAAAAACTCCTCGACTCCTATCCTCACTCCCCCACGGACGAACCCCTAGGGCCGGCCGCCAGGCCAGTAGTGCCAGTCCGCCGGCAGCCAGGGCAGCAGTCCGCCGGCGCGCGAGGGTGGGATCGGATTGGGACGGTGGGGAAGGGCGTGTGGGTGGTCGGCGGGAGGTGGCGCACCTGCGCTGAGCGGTCGGTCCTAGAGGCTGGAGCGCGGGCAGCCAGCCGGCCCCGCGCGGCCGTGCCTGCCCCAGGCCAGCAGCGGACAAGCAGGTCTCGGCGTTGGGGCTGGGATGGGGATGACATGCGCCCCAGACCATATCGGCCGGCCAGCGACGTGGTGAGTTTCCCAGTGTCAGGTTCGATCCCGAGACCTTCTCCTCATCCACTGGCGGAGCGTAGTGGAGGCGAAGCTGGGCGCCCCCCCTTTCTCCGCACTGGCCGGGGCTCACTTGATGTCTACGTCTGTAGTTTTGTACGAAGTTGAGCAAGCAGCGCCGGCTATTGATTGCGTGGTGAGGTGAAGTTCAGCATCTGCACGAGCCACGAGAGCGAACGCGCGTGGACAGCATGGTGGATGAGGAAGGTGACGGCGTCCTGTTACTTCTAGAAAGCAGCGAGACGTCGTGAGACTGAGTTTTGCTGTTTTGGGGTTGTGCGCCTGTTCCTTCTGCCATGCTTTTGAGCCATTTGATAAATGTCACGGAAGACAAACTGCTAGCGCTACTGTACCTAATGTGAGCAGCTCGAGCTTAAACGAGCCAAAATGCAGCTAGTTAACAATTAATACAATGAGCCAAGCGGAACTGGCCATCGAGAGCTTTTTATCTAACACTAATTGCCGCTAAGCATAAGAGCATCTCCAGCAGTACTACCTAAAACACACCCCCTACTTCTCTATTTAGGAAGCCACCTATTTTGAGACTACTCATATTTTACTTTCAACTCCAGCAATACTACCTAAACCATACTATTCAAATTCGTTTCAGTAGTCAATGACATGTGGGGCTCTTTTGTCATCTCTCTCATCCAGATTTTGCACGGTGGAGAGTAGGGGGCCAACAGAAGTAGAGGGTGGAGGGGGAAAAGTAGGAGGCCAACAAATGTGGGGGGTCTAGTAGGGGGCCTGTTGGAGTTGGTTTTTTTGATCACCACTACCTAAATCTGAAGTAGGAGGTCAAGTAGGGGGTCCTGTTGGAGATGCTCTAACTGGGCTGCTTCTTTATTCGGAGTTATAGCTTAACTGCCCCCCCCCTAGTTTGGCTCCACGCTCCGCCACTGCCTCTATCGCCTTTCTTCAGCCCCTCCTACACCGATGTAGCCCACTACCATCGTCTTCCGCTGTTCGTGGTTGGCAGGGCGGTCTTGTGTTCCACAATTTTTTGACTGTCTATTTCTTTTTTTCATGGTTTAATTTTCTTCAGTGGAATGTTGTTTTTGCTCTCCTTCGTGAAAGAAAATTCTTCGAGTGATTGCTACTCCCATATGTGTAATGCGTTCTCCAGGTCTTTGACATATACACTAATTTGTTTGGATTTGTGTTTTTGCAGTGACAACAACTGGGCAGGCAGCCTGAGACCTGAAGCTGTTGAGGTACAACTATACAAGACTTTTTGACCAGCAAAGTCCATACGCCGGCCGAGCATGGATGGCTTCAGCCTCCTGGAGCTTCTAGGCCTCGGGATGCACATCCCAGTGATTAGTAAGTCCTACGTGCCCCTTTCACTTTGTGTCGTTGCAGCCAATGATCTGAGCAAAATAGCATTGCCTGAATTGTTAAATTAACTTGAAAACTTCTGAACGCCCTACAAGTGTGATAGCTAAAATGCCGGTCTAATAAACAGGTGTAATAAGTGCCAATAACTTTCCTGCAGGAAGGTCAATTATTCCAGCATATTGACCAGATGAGGACGGTATGGCAGCATGTGGTTAGGCTATAGTTTTTCTTATTACCTAGAACTAAGCATTCTAATTTGTGTTTTTTCTCAGGATTTCTTGCACATTGACATTCAGTGGTAACGTCGAAGGAGCACAAGGTGAGGTACACTCAAGAGCTTGAGCATAAGGTGTATACTTGGTAAGATCGTCATCTTCAATACTTCAGTCTCAATGAATAAGTAATTAGTTCTTTTTTCAACTACCTATTTACTACTGTACTGTAATTATGTAAATGAATGGGCTATGCTTACTTCAGTCTCAATGAATGGGCTTGTGCACGTGCTCAAAGGTAAGGACTCATTAATCTGAATGGGGCTCGATGGATGCAGGCAGTACCAATGATAGGAACCCTAGTCCTACGAGGATTGATCTCAGGTTGTACGAGTGGGAGGGAGGAAGTCGAGGCTTGAGCACGCGAGGAAGACGGCGCGGGGGCGCCGTGGCTGCGCGGTCGCGAGGGGCAGAGGCGGCTAGGGCAAAACTCCCGGCTCCCTGAGGAAGCCGGAAACAATTGTATTGTTTCTGCTTCGTCTCCCGTGAAAGTCTTACAAGCTATTTATATCCCTTTTCTAAAAATAGAAATAACTCCCTAATAATAATAATAATTTTACTAATAATAGATAGACTCCTGGACACGCCTGGCCTTGAGGGCCTTCGCCTGCTGTAGGAGATGCCCGTCATAACATCTCTCCCCGCCTGCGAAAACAGCTCGTCCTCAGAGCTGGAAGTCGGGGAAGGCGTCGCAGAAGGCGTCAAGTGTCTCCCAGGTGGCGTCGTCGTCAGAGAGGCCATGCCACTTGACCAAGAGCTTCCAGACGCCACGATGTTGCTGCGCACGCAGCACACGCTCGGGTGCAGGAAGCACACGGCCATCGAGCGTCGGTGGAAGATCGCAGAGTGCAGTAGGAGGGTCGCCGCAGTGCTGCTTCAGAAGACCAACATGGAAGACGTTGTGGATGCGGGCACCGTCTGGAAGCTGTAGATGATAGGCGACGTGGCTGATGCGTTCGAGAACGCGAAACGGACCGGCCCATCGTGGCCCCAGCTTGCGTTTGGCCCGCGGGTCCAGGGATGCGGTGGAGAAGACGCAGCTAGACCCACGCGCCCACCTCGAACTCAACATCCCTGTGGTTGGCGTCGTAGTACTTCTTGGACAGCTGCTGTGCTTGGACGAGCCACTGACGGACCTCCGCGAGCATTTCATCGCGGCTGCAGAGAAGGGTGTCGGCTGTTTCGGTACGGGCCGTCCCGGGCCTGTAGGGGATGGTCGGGGGCGGGGGATGGCCGTACACCACCTCGAAGGGAGTCGCGCGAAGGCCGGTATGGAAGGAAGTATTATAGCAATACTCCGCCCAAGAGAGCTAGTCCACCCAAGCGCGCGGCCGGTCACCTGTAACACAACGCAGATACATAGCAATCACCTTGTTGACCACCTTCGACTGGCCGTCCGTCTGAGGATGGAAGGCCGTGCTCATACGGAGAGTCACGCCCGCCCGCTGAAAGAGGTCGCGCCACACGTGGCCGGTAAACACGGGGTCCCTGTCACTGACGACAGACAGAGGGAACCCATGCAACCGGACGACGCCATCGAAGAAGGCGCGAGCGATCGATGCCACAGTGTAGGGGTGGCCGAGCGCAATAAATGCACGTACTTGGAGAAGCAGTCGACGACGGTGAGGATGACCGACTTGCCGCCAACCTCGGGCAGCCCCTCAATGAAATCCATAGAGATGTCCACCCACACCTGAGATGGCACCTCAAGGGGCTGTAGGAGGCCGGCTGGCTGAAGGGCCTCCGTCTTGTTGCGCCGGCACGTCACACATGTGCGCACCCAGTCCTGCACCAAGGAACGATCACCTGGGATAAAAAAATCAGCGCGGAGACGGTGAAGAGTCTTTTGGATCCCCTCGTGTCCAGCACCATGCGCTAACTGAATAGCCTGGTGCCGGAGGTCAGCGACGTCGGGGATGAACACGCGGGAGCCGTGCAGCAGGAGGTCACCGTCCTCGCACCATGAGGCGGGCACGCAGCTGGACGGCATTCGGAGCCGTGGCCGAGGCGTGGCGGACATGGTCGAAGTAGGCGAAGGTCGGCCCAGAGAGTGCAGCCACTGCTGCAGCCGTGCAGTAGGCCTCTGGGGCTGTGTCGACGTCGCGGCGGGACAAGGCGTCCACCACGGTGTTGAGGCGACCCGGGCGGAACTCGACGGCGAAGTAGAAGCCGAAGAGCTTGCTGACCCACTGGTGCTGAGGTACCGTAGAAATGCGCCGGTCCAACAAGTACTTGAGGCTGTAGTGGTCCGTGCGCACCATGAAGTGGCGCCCCCAAAGGTAGGGCCTCCAATGCCGCACAACCTGCACCAACCCGATGAGCTCATGCTCGTAGGTGGCAAGCTTGAGATGGCAAGCGGCGAACGGCCTGCTGAAGAAAGCGAGGGGTCCCGCGCCCTGATGAAGGACGGCGCTGAACCCCATGCCGGACGTGTCGCTGTCAACGATAAAGAGCTTGTCGAAATCGGGCATCTGGAGCACCGGGCCCATGGTGAGCGCGCCCTTGAGCGCCTAGAAGGCCGCCTCGGCGTCGTCATCCCACTCGAACGTGTCTTGGCGCAAGAGACGTGTCAGTGGGGCTGCGATGACACCGAAGTCCTGGATGAACTTCCAGTAGTAGCCGGCGAGCCCGAGGAAGCCGCGCAAGGCCCGAGCAGAACGCGGAGCTAGCCACGCAGCCACTGCGTGATCTTGTCGGTGTCCATGGCGACGCCCGCCGCGGAGATGACGTGCCCGAGGTAGGCCACCGAAGAGGCCCCAAACGAACACTTGGAACGCTTGAGGTCGAGGCGGTGGGCGGTGAGTACGAGGCCGATGTGCTGTAGGTGCTCCGCCCAAGAGGAGCTGTAGATCAGGATATCATCGAAAAACACTAGCACAAACCTTCGAAGAAACGGCCTGAGGACGTCGTTCATCAGCGCTTGAAAGGTAGCCGGGGCATTGGAGAGTCCGAAAGGCATCACCAAGAAATCATAATGCCCCTGGTGTGTGCGGAAGGCCGTCTTGCTGATGTCGTCCGAGTGCATCCGCACCTGATGGTAGCCAGAGCGCAAGTCCAGCTTCGTGAAGAAGCGGGCACCGTGATGCTCGTCCAGAAGCTCATCCACCACTAGGATGGGGAACTTGTCCTTGGAGGTCTTCGCGTTGAGGGCGCGGTAGTCGATGCAGAACCTCCAGGACTTGTCCGCCTTGTGAACAAGGAGGACCGGAGCGGAGAACGGTGACGTGCTGGGGCGGATGATGCCTTGGGCGAGCATCTCAGCGCACTGCCGCTGCAGCTCGTCTTTCTGAAGCTAAGGATAGCGGTATAGCCGCACCGCCACCAGGGCCGCGCCAGGCAACAGGTGAATGCGGTGGTCGTACGGCCGCGCCGGTGGGGGCCCCGTCGGCTCGTCGAAGGTGGCGTGGTGCTGCTGAAGAAGGCTGTCCAGCAAGGGCATCCCGGGGGTGGTGGTGACCGCGGCCAGCTGCTATTGGGCCGGCGCCATCGGCCCCCCATGCCTTGCCACGTGATCCGGCGGCCGTTGCGCCAGAACGCCAAGGTGAGCGCCGTGCAGTCCCAAAGGATCGGCCCCAGCGTCCGGAGGAAGTCGAAGCCGATGATAAAGTCGAAGGCGCCCAAGTTGAGGCCGACGCATGTGATGGCGAAGTCCTCGTCCCCAATGCGGATGGGCACGTCGTGTGCGATCCCCTCGCAAGCCAAGCGATCACCGTTGGCGACGGTGACCCGAAGATGCTCGCCCCCAGAGGGAGAGAGACCGAGGCGGCGCATGGCAGCACCCTGGATGAAGTTGTGCGTGGAGCCGGTGTCAAGGAGGGCTAGGAAGCGCTCACCCTTGCAGGTGACCGGCAACAGCATGGCGTTCGGTGGACGAATGCCGGTCACCGCGTGGAGAGAAACCACCAGGGAGGTGGCTGCGGGGGCCTCTGGGCGGCCTGCTCCTCCGGGTGGTCGGCTGGGTGACCATCCTCCCTAGCCGCGTCCCCCGGCTCGTCGACGATGTAGTCAGAGGTCTCGAGGTAGAAGAGGCGCTTGCAGATATGGCCGCGAACATACGGCTCGTCACAGTTGAAGCAGAGGCTTTGTCGACGCCGTTCCACCTGCTCAGCTGACGTGAGGCGCCAGAAAGTATGTGGCTGCCCGAGGGCGGCAGTGGCAGCCGGCTGGACGGGCAGAGGCAGGAGTCGCCACCGCCGCGGGCTGAGGGCCACGTCCACTCCGCTGCTGCTGCTGCAGTTGCTGTAGAGCAGGGAGGAAGGCTGCTGTGCGCCGCTCATAGGCACATGCGTAGTACATCGCTGTCAGTAGGTCCGGCGGGTGGTGCATCTCCACGTCGACCCTGATGTGCTCGGGAAGGCCGCCCACGTACAGCTGAGCCTTCTGGCGGGCGTTGAGGTCGCGCTCGTGGCAGAGGACGGCGTTGTAGCGCTCCGAGTAGTCCTGGACGGAAGAGGAGAAGGGCAGCCGAGCAAGCTCCGCCAAACATGTGCCCTGCGTTGGAGGCCCGAAGCGGAGCTGGCACAGCTCGCGGAACCGCTCCCACGCAGGTATGCCCTCATCTTGTTTGAGCACGTAGTACCATGTCTGAGCCACGCCACGGAGGTGGTAGGAAGCCAGCCACGTGCGATCTGAGGCGAGGGTGCGCTGCCCCCGAAAGAACTGCTCGCACTGGTTGAGCCAGTTGAGCGGGTCGACGGCGCCGTCATAAGTAGCAAACTCCAGCTTGTAGAAGCACGGTGGAGCATGGGCGCCCGTGTGGACGCCGCTGGGCACGCCGGCGTGGACACTGCCGGGCGCACCGTCCTCAGGGTGGCCGCCAACCCCCGCTGCTGAAAGTCCCTAGTTTGGTTTTGGCTAATTGATGAAACCCAGGACTAACCTTTGTATCTAAGTGGATGATTTAGATAAAGGTGGTCATTGAATATGAGACATGACATTGACTCATATGACCAAGATGGTGAAGACCAAGATGAGGCTTGGCTCAATGGACCGGTTGTGAAGGTGAAGGGCAAGTCGAGGCTTCGAAGCGAAGGACCATGCGATGGTGAAGCTTGAGCAAGACTTGGCGCCGACGGACCAATGCAACGGTGAAGAGCAAGTGAAGTCAAGGTCGATGGATCGAGACGGTCATGTGATGATATGAAGTGGATCATATCCTTTGGAGAAACAAAATGGGCTCAAGGCAAAGGTATAACCATAGGGCCATTTTGTTTTACACTCAAGACACCATAGAGGGTGTGAGTGGTTTAGGGTCGATAGCCGAACTATTAAGAGGGGAAGTCTTATCGGTTATTCGACGCATGGGTGCCACTAGGTGAATTCATGAAGTGCATTGCATGTAGGGCCTAGTGAGCTAACTGGAAAACCTTTGAAAATGTTTGAGAAAAAGCTAACACACAAGCACATGGAGATGTACACTTGATGGTGTTGGCACTTTTGCAAAGGTGGCGTTGGTCGCGCTGTGGTTTGCGGGTAGAGAGGGGTTTGGGTTCCTCTCTCCCTCCCGCCGAGCGTGCGAGCGCGGGATTCAGGCGATTTCGGGGAAGTGAAATGCCTATTTTCCATTGCGCCGGAAGTCGGAAAAGAAACGGAGGTGAACGCGGTCATAGAGGTGACCGGACGCTGCACCGGACGCGGTCACAGTGTGACCGGACGCGTCCGGTCAGTACAGCGTCGGGGTCAGGCGCGCGAGCTAGGGTTTGCCACCGGCGCGTCCGGTGACCCACAGGACCGGCGCGTCCGGTCATGCGGCCTGAGGGAACCGAGGACGTCGGACGCGGTCCGCGTCCGGTCACACACCATCAGACGCGTCCGGTCGTCCAGGGAGCTTACTGGACTCCCACCGGACGCGGGTACTGTGGCGTCCGGTCGTTGCGAGGAGCGCGTCCGGTCGTTGCTTCGCGGGCGCGGTTGCTGTGCGCACCGGCGCGTCCGGTCGTCTGCAGCAGCGCGTCCGGTCGCTCGTTTGACCGTTGGCGCGCAGTGACCGTTGGAGGATCTAACGGACGAATTTGAAATTGGGGGACACGTGGACGTCGCAGGGCGACCGGACGCGGTGAAGCGCGTCCGGTCAGTTACGACCGGCGCGTCCGGTGGTCCCGCGAAAAATGTAAGTGGAGTTGTAACGGCTCTATTTGTTTGGGATGCTTATAAATACTTGTTGGCCGGCCCTTGGGGAGGTTGCTTGGCATTTCTAACACTCTTGTGCATCCTTTGAGCTAGAGCTACTCCTCCCACTCATCTCTCTTGCTTGATTGCAAATCAAAAGTGAGATTGAGTGATCCCAAAGTGCATTGCATAGCTTGAGGGCATCTAGTGGCACTTGTGGGTGGTTTAGCCGGTGGATTTCTTGTTACTCTTGGAGAGTACCGCTCCTAGCCGGCTTGGAGATTGTTGGAGGCGTTGGCAAGAGAAGGTGATTGTTCTTGGCCACCTCCGGTTGATTGTGAGAGGTTCTTGTGCTTTCCTCGGCGGGACGCCAAAAGCAACTCTAGTGGAATCCGCGTGTCATTGAGTTACCTCACTTGAAAGTGGTGTCTTGCGGTGCCTTGCGGGGCGTGCCTTGAGGGGCAAGTGACTTGAGGGTCACACCGAGGAACCATCTAAGTGTTGGTCGACACAACCGGTGACGTAGCTTGTCGGTGCACAAGTGAACACCGGGTGAACAAATATTGTGTCTCTTGTCTCCCGGTGATTGGTCTTCATATTGTATTGTTGTCAACATTGATTGATTGTATATCATCTTGGTGATTGGCAACATCTTCACTTCACCGTCGGTATAATAATCACAATCCTCTCTCTTGCATTTACTTTCACTAGTTTATCTTGTGTAGCTCTAGTAGTAGCTTTGCTAGTAGTGTTTTTAGCTTGTTCACTAGTGTTTCTTTAGTGACATAGCTCTTGTGTGAACTAGAGATCATAATCTACTAGACTTGTGGATAGGAGGCTTGCATCACAACCTTTGGCTAAGCAAAACTCGCTTTACGCCGTTTGTTATTCTAACAAGTTTGCTTAGTGGTTCTTGTAGAATTTTTAAGAGGCTATTCACCCCCCTCTAGCCATCTAAGACCTTACAAGTGGTATCGGAGCCGTGGTCACCGTTTTAATCAAGGCTTAACATCCTTCGGTGTGAAAAATGGCTCAAATTGTGTTCAATCATGTTGGGGGCAAGCCACCGTTCTTTGATGGTGTTAGTTCTTTTGCTCATTGGAAGAGAAAAATGATAATGTACCTTGGTTCTATTCATGAGAGAGTATTGCAAGTCACCGAGAATGATTTTGCTATCATTGATCCCGATCATCTCACCGATGAAGATAAAGCAAATAGAACATGCAATAGAATGGCTCTCAATACACTTTACAATGGTATTGACATAAAAGTATTTGAGGGCATCAAGGATTTAGATTTGGCAAATGAAGTGTGGACAAGGTTGAGTGAAACATATGAGGGCACTAAGGTTGTGAAGAGTGCCAAGCTATATGGGCTCAAAAGTGAGTTTGAGAACTTCAAGAAAAAGGATGATGAAACAATCATTCAAATGTTTCATAGATTGCAAGTGATAGTCAATGATCTCAAGAGCTTAGGGCACAAGACTCAAGATCAAGATTTTTGTCACAAGTTCTTATTGAGCTTACCTAGAAGATTCAAGATGTTGATCATGATGTTGCAAAGAGATGGGCTTGAAGCAATGAAGCCCAATGATTTGCTTGGTGAAGTATTGACTTATGACAAATATGATCAAGATGTTGATGACAAAGAGAAGGTGGAAGATGAGAAGAAAAAGAAGACCGTGGCATTCAAGGCCACCTCCTCCAAGGGCAAAGCTACCATCATTGAAGAAGAAGAAGATGACAATGAAGATGGGGAATTTGAAATTGATGATGAGGCACTTGCTCTTGTAGTCAAGAAGATGGGTCACATGTTCATCAAGAGAAGAGGCTTTAAAAAGAGAAATGACAACTTCAAAAGAAATGAGCAACAAAGAAAGTGCTTCAATTGTGATAGCACCGAGCACCTTCAAGCGGAATGTCCTTATGATAAGAAGAAGAATAAAAAGGACAAGTTTGAGAAGAAGAAGAGAGAGGCCAAGATGACATTCAAGAAAGGCAAAAATGGTGCCTATGTGATCACTTGGGAAAGTGAAGATAATGAAGAAGAAGAAGAATCATCCAACAAGGCTTTTGCTTCCATTGCTATCAACAAGAAGCCATCACTATTTGATTCATCCTCTTCATGCTTCATGGCTAAAGAAGCTAAGGTATTATATGATGAGAGTGATGATGAAAGTGAAATGGAATATGCTCATGATAGTGATAATGATAATGATAATGAAAATGATGATGATGAACCAACTAAAGAACAACTATATGACTTAATGCAACAAACTAGAGACATAGCTATTGCCAAGGACAAAGAGTGTAAGAAGCTTTCAATGAAAGTAGCAATACTTGAGAAAGTCCTTAGTGAGCTTAAGACCACTCATGAGAGTCTAGTGGAAGACCATGAGGATCTTGATAAGGCTCATTCCAAGCTTGAAAAAGCTCACTCATTGCTACTTGAGCAACAAGCTAAGAAGGAGGTTGTTGTATCATGTGATATAGGTGTTACATGTGATATAATTGATGAATCCATTAATGAACCTATCATCATGTCAAATGCTAACCCTTCTTGTAGCTCTTCATCCACCACCACTAACTCTACCTCCACTACTAGTGATGGTTTCACTTGTGATGCTTCACTAATGGTTGAGAATGAGACACTCAAGAGAGAGGTGGATGAGCTCACTCACGCCCTAGGCAAGGCCTATGGTGGTGAGGCCCGCTTGCTTAAGTGCTTGGGTAGCCAAAGGTTCTCTCTTAACAAAGAGGGATTGGGCTACACCCCCAAGAAAGGCAAGTCGGCCTTTGCAACTCCAAAGCCTACCTTTGTGAAGGGCAATGGTCGGTTTTGCAATAGATGCAAGCAAGTTGGGCACCTAGAGCATAATTGCAATAAAAAGAACCAAAGCAAGAACCTTGTTAATGCTATACCTTTTGATTCTTGCTATGTGCTTACCAAGGGTGTGAAGGGTGTGCAAGCTAAGTTTGTTGGTACACCAATTGTGGGCCCAAAGAAGAAGGCTATTTGGGTACCAAAGAGCTTAGTTACTAACCTACAAGGACCCAAGCAAAAATGGGTACCTAAACTTTATTGATTTGCTTGTAGGTCAATTACAAAGCCGGAGGAAGGCATTGGATTATTGATAGTGGGTGCACTCAACACATGACCGGTACATCAAGAATGTTTGACTCAATCAATGACAATGATAGTGGTGTTGATTCTATCACATTTGGCAATAACAAGAAAGGCAAGGTTATTGGTTTGGGCAAGATTGCAATATCAAATGACATGAGTATCTCCAATGTGTTACTAGTTGAAAGCTTGGATTTCAATCTTCTATCCGTGGCACAAATATGTGATCTAGGCTACAAATGCATCTTTGGGGATAATGATGTGGAAGTTATTAGTGTGGATGGTTCAAATGTGGCATTCAAGGGCTTTAGATATGAGAATCTCTACCTAGTTGACTTCAATGCTAGAGAAACTTCTTTGACAACTTGCTTAGTCTCCAAATCAAGCATGGGTTGGCTGTGGCATAGAAGGCTTGGTCATGTTGGCATGAAACAATTGAAGAAGCTTACAACTCACAATCTTGTCAATGGTTTGAAAGATGTTGAATTTGAGAAGAATAAGCTTTGTAGTGCATGTCAAGCCGGGAAGCAAGTTGGAAGCTCACATCCAAAGAAGAGTACAATGAGCACATGCAAAGCATTTGAGTTGATGCATATGGATCTATTTGGACCAACAACATATACAAGCATAGGCGGCAACAAGTATGGATTTGTCATAGTGGATGACTTCACAAGATTCACATGGGTATTCTTTCTTAGTGACAAAAGTGAAGTGTTTGACACCTTCAAGACATTTCTCACTAGAGTTCACAATGAGTTTGAGATTAGAATCAAGAAAGTGAGAAGTGACAATGGAAGTGAGTTCAAGAATACAAGAATTGAAGAACTTTGTGATCATTATGGTATTGGACATCAATTCTCAGCCAAGTACACTCCACAATCAAATGGCCTAGTTGAGAGGAAGAATAGAACATTACTTGATATGGCTAGATCAATGCTTCATGAGTACAATGTGAGTCAATCATTTTGGGATGAAGCAATCAATACCGCTTGCTACTCCATCAATAGACTATATTGTCATCCATTGCTAGAGAAGACCCCATATGAGCTACTTCATGGAAGAAAGCCCAATATTTCTTATTTTAGGGTTTTTGGTTGCAAATGCTATATCTTGAAGAAAGGCACTAGATTGGGGAAGTTTGACAAGAGATGTGATGAGGGGTTCCTACTTGGTTATTCAACTACAAGCAAAGCTTATAGAGTTTGGAACAACTCAAGTGGCATTCTAGAAGAAGTCCATGATGTGCAATTTGATGAAACTAATGGGTCACAAGATGAAGAAGAAAATCTAGATGATATTGGTGGAACTCTATTAGTGGAAGCAATGAAGAACATGGACATTGGAGACATTAGAGCAAAGCAAGTAATTGATATTCAAGATGATGATAAAGATCAAGTGCTCAACTCATCATTCAAGCTAGTTAGTGACTCTCAAGTGCAAGATCAAGGTGCTAGTTCTTCTCATCAAGATACATCAAGTGTTCAACCAAGCTCAAGCAATCAAATGCAAGTACTCCAACCACAACATATTGCAAGAGATCACCCCATTGATAGTGTTATTGGTGATATTAGAAGTGGTGTGCAAACAAGATCAAGATTGGCTATGTTTTGTGAGCATGCATCATTTGTGTCAACCATAGAACCAAAGAAGATAGAAGAAGCTTTGAGGGATGCCGATTGGATCATGGCTATGCAAGAAGAGCTTAATAATTTCACAAGAAATGATGTTTGGGAATTGGTAGAAAGGCCAAATGACTACAATGTGATTGGAACCAAGTGGGTGTTCAAAAACAAGCAAGATCAAGATGGCATTGTAGTGAGAAACAAAGCAAGACTAGTTGCTCAAGGTTACACTCAAGTAGAAGGTCTTGACTATAATGAAACATATGCTCCCGTGGCAAGATTGGAGGCAATAAGGATTCTATTGGCTTATGCTTGTGCACACAACATCAAACTATATCAAATGGATGTCAAAAGTGCATTTCTCAATGGGATCATCAATGAGTTAGTCTTCGTTGAGCAACCGCTCGGATTTGAAGATGACAAGAAACCCAACTATGTGTACAAGTTGAAGAAGGCTTTATATGGCTTAAAGCAAGCACCTAGAGCATGGTATGTGTAACACCCCTGGGTGTTAAGCATGCATTATCATTTCAAAACATAAGCATTCAACATCATTGCATGTTTAACATTGTTTGGATTGTATCACTTTTCAAATTTAACTTGAAAAACAAATAAATGGAAACCCTAAGTTTAAAATAAATGTTAAAAAGTTAGTGTACTTTTTAGAAGTAGCAATTTTAAATAATGTAGAATAAATCAACTTGATTATTTGGAGCAAAAATTTGGATTCAAATCCTCCTCAAATTCTGTTTTTGAAATTATTCTAAATAAATGAGTTTGATTTTTAAATTAGCTTTAAATCTCAAATTTAAAATCTATTGGGAATTTTGAAAAATGTTCTATATGAAAGTTGTAGAGAATAAAATTTTGAACAACTTTTGTTTTGGGACAAATTTCTGAAAACCTCGTTTTCATCCCCAAAATTTGAATTTCAAACAAAAAATTTAAATCTGGAATTTATTTGAAAAAGAAAAACCGGATTTTTTGTTACTGGGCTCCGGCTCCACTTCTCGGCCCACGGCCGAAGCCGGCCCAGCCCGCGCCGCATCGTCCCCTCCCGCCCGCGCGCGCGAGCGCCCGCGCGCGACGCCGTGGCGTCGCGGCAGGGCTCGGCCGCCGCGTGGCCGTACGCCGGCGGCACCGCGCGACACGCGCCCCTGTGGCCCCCGCAGCATCGCGCTCGCTTACCCCGCCTCCGCGCGCGCGTCCGCCTCGGCCACTCCCTCCATTCTCGCTCGCCCGCTCGCAGCAGCCGCAGCAGCGCTCCGCCGCGCCATCACCGGCTCCCGGAGCTCCGCCACCGCCGTTCGCGCTCGTGGCCGCTCCTCCGTCCGATTCCTCGCGGCCTCAGCTCCGCCCCGCTCCCCTCCACCGCGTGCGCATCTCCACTCCGCCGTTCGAGCTCAGGTGAGGGCCAATTTGGCCGCCCTTCTCCTCCGCTGCCGCCATGGCCGCAGTTGGCCGGCGTGCTTGGCCGGAGCTCTCTGGCGCTCTTTTCTTCCCCCGGTCTCAAGCAATCGCCTTCCCTTCGCCTTGCGGTGCTCGCGCTCATCTTCTCGGCCGCCTCTGTGGTCTGCATTGGCCGGCCGACGAGCTTCCGCGCCGCCGTGCCGCCATCCCCGCCGGCGAGCCCCCTCCGGAGCTCCCGCACCGCTCGGAGTTGGTGCGCTGGGTGCGTCTCGACACGGGGAACCCGTTGGTGTCCTCCCCGTCGCCGGAGACCTCACCGGCGGCGAGTTCGCCACCGGTCAGCGCCTCCCCCGCGCTGCTCTGGCTGGCCGGTGGGCCCGTTGACCCGCGGGTCCCGCATGTCAGCGCGTGTGGGTTCACTGCACCGGGTGTAGCTAGCGTTTTCACCGGCGATTTTCAAAAGAATTAAAGAAAATGATTTCTCAGAAATTATGAAATAGCTTTGAAAAATTGTATCTCGAGATTTATAGCTCCAAAAATCATGAAACAAAGTTTGAAATGTTCCTTGTGAATAGATCTACAGTTTAAAAATATCCCATGTTATTTTTGTGACACTTTACTGTACATTTTTATTTAATTGTTATATATGCTGTTATCTTAGAAAAATTGTAGTAAATAAACTAATAAAGGGAAAAATGTGATTCTTGTTGCATTAATCTTCTTTAGTGATGTACTTTCTAGGAAAAATGCTAGTGAAGTATGTTCTGTGGGAAATTTTTGAAGTGTAGTTCAAATGCCTTTATTGGTTAATATTTGTTATTTTTAGTAGAAATCAATATTTGTAAATAACATACTTATGATAATTTTTGTAGTATGTTAGTTTATTGTTGGTAACCTAGGAAAAATGTGAAATCTGTTGTTTGATACTTTTCTTAGTATAAAACAATTTCATGCTCACATTTAAGCCATAACTTGTTTATTTTGTACAAGTAGTTTTACCATTCCTTTTACCATGAAAATTTAGTGGTAGCTTAGTTAGAGTAAGAATACTCTACTGTAATTTTTGTAGATTTTTATCTACACCAGAGATAGGTGCTGCAGTACAACCCTAGCCAAATAAGGAATAAATGATTATTCTTTATGAGAATTTAAGAAGAATAAAATGTGTTTGGTGTATCTTTGAAGCATCACTATGTATTGCTGATGTTGTGAATGAGTTAGGTTGGTAAGGTTTGGTTAATTAGGGTTACTTGCTTGTGTCAGGTGTATGTTAGTTGGTGTAATCAAATTAAGTAAACCTTGGGGTATATGTTCTTGGATGACGCGGACTACCTTGTAGAAGATGAAGTTTTGTACTAACTACTCATTCCATGTGCTCGTCTGCATCTCATGTCACTTCATCATTCCATCATAATCCGATGCATCATTCGCATGTACTTATGCACTTGCATCATACATGATCGCAGGAGGAGTCGCAGGCAGCAGTAACCGAGGAGCAGGCTTGGACGGACCAGCAGGAGCCCCAGGCACAGGAGGTGCCCGAGGAGGAAGAGCCAAGCGAGGAGCTGCCAGAGTGCGTCGACCACCATCCTAGCTCGTTCGAAAGAGGCAAGCCCCGGAGCATTATAAGTCTCCTATTTTAGAAAAAGCTATTCTTACTTACCTAAATTATAATTATATTGTTGCATTAAGTTATAGGAGTTGAGTGAAACCGTTGTTGCACTACTATCCTTGTCCACCAGAGTTACTGTTACCTTATTAGGTCAGGATCGAGTAATTTGCTTAGCCATGCTTAGATCGGTAGAAGTCGGGTGATTTCCTGTCACCTGCGAGTTATAGGCGAATACCTGGCTATGGTTAGCAGTATTTGTGAATCTTGATAAGTAACCAAGTGTTGGTGAATAAGCGGAGACCGGGCGGAGTCTTATAGGGTTTTGGACTATAGTGATTCCGTCTGTGTCGATTAAGGACCGATCGTTGCTCGTCCCTCTTGTCATGTTGAACGCATGCCTCACATTTAGCTGGCCGAATAAAGTACCTTTCGACCGCGAAGCTAGCGACACTTTTTGAGCCGGGATAAACTCGGGTTGGCAGACTGGTGTTGAAGGGGGTGTACGGGGACGCGAAGAGTAAGCCCAAGGTGCGTCCTGGCAGTCGGGCGGTCCCTGGGTAGTGCGATCCATGATTGTTATCCCGCGGCTTCTTGAAAAGTGTCATTGGTGATCTACGCGACCCTGACGGGGGAAGCATGGTTTGTGTGAGGAATAAATCTCCAGCTGGATAGGAATTCGATTCGAATCGCCGTCGCTCCCGATTAGTGAGCACTTGACTCGAGCTACGGCATCGTAGTGATTAATGATGGAACACGGATGGTTATGTGGTTAATGTTGGAAATGATAAACCTGAGATGGTAACCTTTAATGCTAATGAGGAATCAAGTGGTTGTTTTAGTAATAGGTGCTTACCTAGCATAAATAGGTTATCATAAAATGATGCTAAAAGTACTTATTTTTAGTTATTCACAATTAACTTATGCCTTTCGCAAATGAGTCAAGCCAGTACACTATATAAAGCCTTGCATGCTCCTTGGTGTCATGTTATTTCTGGTTTATGACGGGTAAGTCTAGCTGAGTACATTCTCGTACTCAGGGTGTTGTTCCCATTGTTGTTGCAGATGGTCAGATGTACTACGGGTACTGCTCCAACTGTCTGTATCCGGCGATGGGTGACAACTAGGACCTTGGGCAAAGGTCGTTCTGCTTATCTTATCTACTGCTTTTGTGGACCATGACTATCTACTGGCACTGTAATTGAACTAAGGGTGTGTGTGTGTGTAAAACTATTTGCTTCCGCTACCTTATGTTAAACTATGTTGTAATAACCTTATTTCCGAACTCCGATGTATCCTACTTCTATGATCAACTTTGTGTATCGTGTGAACTGTGGCTGCTAAATCAGTACGATCTTGGTTGTATGTTAGTTGGTTTGAAATCCTTCGTGATTTCACGGAATCTCGAGTTATACGGGCTTAAGTTTGTTAAATTAACCGCCTCGGTGGTAGATTTTCTCACTTAATCTCGTATAATTACGTTGATCCGTTACAGCTGGCATCGGAGCATGGTTTAGCATGTTACGGTTCACATGAGTATTTAAAAACAAAACGGTGTTTTCAAATGAGCTTTTGAACTTAGAAGTGTGCCAGTGGTCATATCCTTTATGCCCGATAAGGACTCTAGGTGGCTTATTTAAGTACTAACTTGGGGGTTTGCATCATATTTAAATTTCGTTGCTCATACGGCGTGCTATTGTATGAGTGCCATTCACTTGAGTGGTAATGTATAGATCAATTACCTCTACGCCTTGGTAAGTGAGAGTTGTGAGTGCATGGTCGGATACACTGCCGATCTTGGGGAGTGCTTAAGTGATTCCGAGGTACTCACGTGCCACGCGCATGTTTGTATGAGGGTATCATTGGTGGGAAATTCCGTCATGCAGTGACGATGCCGTCAATAGGACGACGATTCGGGTAGTGGTTACCGTTATACTCGTATCTGGGGATGCGTGTAGAGCGAGTAACTTACTTTACCGCTTTCGTGCATATTTTCATACTGTGAGGTTGGGCTGAAGTGATTTTCTGCAGGTACATAACAGCGCTTTCGAGTAGCACGTATTAGTTACGTTACAAGAGATCGTTGTATGCCACCGTTTATTCCGTTAGTAGTTATTAATTTTCTAAGTTTGTGAGGACGTACGGAACGTGCATGCATCATGTTATGCATTTCATTCATGGCATTGTTCCTCCCCTTATAAGTTGCTTATCTCATTTCGATAAAAATGCCAACTTAAAAATTTGTTCTCACCCCTGTAATAAAATTTTGCTACAGATGGCCCGTACCAAGCAGACAGCCCGCAAGTCCACCGGCAGAGCTCCCCGTCATCAGCTTGCTCCGCGCACTCGCCAGCGCCACACTTTTCTTGGAGAGTTTGGGATGCCTACGCTCTTGTGGAGAGTGCTCAGTTATGTAGGCTATCCTGATGGTATGGAGCCCCGCTACTTTTGGTCAAATGAGCGGATGGGCGAAGGACTTTTGGTGACTGTGGAAGCAGTAGTTCGTCCCCGAGGTGATGGTTCTGAGTGGACCGGTTGGCGTTTTGAGTCAACTGGCAGGACACCTGAAGAAGCCGCTGAGAGGGCAGCCTTTGGGATCCTGAGGGATATCATGGATCGCTTTCCTCAGGAGTTGGCAGCAGCTATAGTTGGAGTCTTTCCGAGGGGCAACCCCTCCACTGACTCGTGGCAGCAGGCAAGGGGCAGATCTTTGGAGATTAGCACAGCAGAGGCACAAAACAGTGACAACCCTGCTATGAGTGCCATGTTCGCAGTGATGAGAGCCTTCGATGGAGTGGAAGGTAGTCTGAGACGTGTTTCTAGTTCTCTTGGTCAGGCTCGTGATGACCGCCGTCAGCTTCAGAGAGATCACGATGCCGAGATTGAGAGGCTCACTGCTGAGATGGCTCAGTTGACTCGTCAGAGAGATCAGGCCACTCAGAGGACTGTGGTCTTTGAGGGAGATGTACGTGCACTGAGAGAGCAGCTTGAGCGACTGACCACCGCCCACAGGAATGCTGAGAGCATGTTGGCTCATGTGCTCCATCAGAGGAATGAAGCCTGGTCCGCAGAGAATGTGTTGAGAGCTAGGCAGTTTGAGCTAGAGCAGCGGTTGGTCGATGCAGAGGAGTACAATGATAACTTGCATGAAGAGGTCCATAGGCTGAACAATCAGCTTAATCCTTATGACCTCCCTGGCGCAGCCGAGATGGATTTGGATGTAGACGAGGATCCTGCAGAGCCCGTGGCGCCAGCCGAGGAGCACGACGACGCTGCAGTTGGCGGCAACGCCAACGTCTCTGACCTAGACAGCGACCACGATGAGTAGGCTAGTAGTTGTTGCGCTAGCTACTAGGTCCCGCTTGCATGATCTTTTGCGTTGTTGGCACTTGAGCATGTAATAATGAGTAGAAAGACTAGAGCTTGATGTAATGTTGGAAAGCTTGGATGTGTTTGTGACGATATCCGAACGTCAAAAGTCCAGTGTATGTATGCTGGCAACTTGGTTGTAATGGACGCGATGTGTGTGCTTTAAGTAATATAATTAGTGATGTTGTGTTAATTGGGATGACTTATTGTGCACCTGTTTTATTGTATGAATTTGTTCTCTCCAGTGAATTCAGTTCGGCATAATTTTTCATTCGGTTGCAATTTCTACAACATCACCTAATAATTACTGTTGCTGAAACATGCAGATGCCGAACACTCGCCGTACCGTGTATGGTGCCGCCGAGGCTGGTGGCAGTGCAGCTGCTAATGATGACCATGATCCACCACCGCCTCCTCCACCCTACACGGCAGAACAGTTTTTCGCCCAATTCCTGGGAAGCCAACGCAACATGGAAAGTATGCAACAGAATATGGAAGCTGCGCTGCGCAGTATCGCAGATAATACCAGACGGGGGATAAACCAGGGTGGCCACAAAGCAAACCAGTACAACAGTTTTAAGGACTTCATGGATACTCGTCCACCGATCTTCAAGGAAGCCGCAGAACCTTTAGATGCAGAAGAATGGATTAATACGATGGAAGACAAGTTTCGTGTCCTGAGGATGACTGAAGTGTTGAAGACTGAGTACGCAGCTCATCAACTTCAAGGTCCGGCAGGAATGTGGTGGAAGCATCACCGCACCACTTTTGCTCCCCACGCCCATATCACTTGGAGGGAGTTCACCGACGCCTTCCGTGGAACATACATTCCACCAGGTCTGACCGAGATGAAGCTTGGGGAATTTCTGGCGTTAAATCAAGGCACGAAGACTGTGACTCAATATATGCACGCATTCAATAACCTGAGCCGTTATGCCCCTGATATGGTAAATACTAATGCCAAGAAGATCGCTAGTTTCAAGAGAGGCCTGAGTCCCAAGATGATGAAACATGTGGGTACAAACATGAGAACTAATTTCAATGACTTCGTTAGTGACTGTCTGAAGCAAGAGAAGAACAACAATGTTTATGCCGCTTCCAAGATCCGTAAGAGGGCTTTTGAGTCGGGTTCATCTCAGTCCAGGGCCCCAGTAAACAACCGCCCGGCCTATCGCTCGCCCGTCCCCGGTACAAGGTTTAGGCCACCGCAACGGAAGAATCAGAATGCTCAGCCATCCCAGAGAAACCAGAAGCCGTTCAAGATGGCATTGCCTCAAGCAAAGACAGGACAAGGCAGTTCATCGGGAACCGTGGCTCAAGTGAAGGGACCGTGCTTCAACTGCAACCAACCTGGACACTTTGCAAAGTATTGTCCCTATCCTAAGAAACAGCAAACGCAGTATCAAGCTCGTGTGCACCACACCACTGTGGATGATATCCCTGAAGGAGAACCGGTGACAGCTGGTATGTTTTCTATCAACAATCATCCTGCAGTAGTCTTGTTTGATTCCGGATCATCTCATTCCTTTGTAAGTCAAGCATTTGTTAAAAGGCATGAGCAAAAGATAGTTGAATTGGAATGTGCATATAAAATTAGTTCAGCTAGGGCTGATCTGTTGACTAATCAGATAGTTCAGGGAGTAACCCTAAACATATCAAACCGGCAATATAAGCTTAATCTGATAGTCATGCCAGGGTTAGTTTTGGATGTGATCATGGGTATGAACTGGATGAATCGCATGAGAGTTGTAATTGATGTTGGAGGAAGGAGTATATCTCTTAAGGAACCCAATGGGGAAGGCACCTTTCGGGTGGTCCTACCTAGGAGAGTAGACCTAGCTAGCACATCTTGTGCGGTCCAAATTACTCTACTAGCCCAGATTCCAGTGGTCTGTGAGTTCCCAGATGTGTTTCCAGAGGAGTTACCTGGACTGCCGCCAGACCGAGATGTCGAGTTTGCCATTGAGTTAATTCCAGGAACAGCACCGATCTCCAGAAGGCCTTATCGGATGCCTCCCAATGAGTTGGTAGAATTGAAGAAACAACTTCAGGACTTGCTGAAGAAAGGGTTGATTCGTCCCAGCTCATCCGAATGGGGATGCCCCGCTCTGTTTGTGAAAAAGAAGAAGGATAACTCCTTACGCATGTGCGTGGACTATCGGCCACTGAATGCCGTGACAATTAAAAACAAGTATCCTCTTCCTCGGATTGATATCTTGTTTGACCAATTGTCTAAAGCCAAAGTGTTCTCTAAGATAGATTTGAGATCAGGGTACCATCAGATAAAGATTAGGCCGCAGGATGTGCCTAAGACTGTATTCTCAACCAGGTATGGTTTGTACGAGTATCTCGTCATGTCTTTCGGACTGACAAATGCTCCTGCATACTTTATGTACCTGATGAATTCGGTTTTCATGCCCGAATTGTACAAGTTTGTGATAGTGTTCATTGATGACATACTAATATACTCAGAAAATGAAGAAGAACACGCAGAACACCTCCGGATAGTCTTGACTAGACTCAGAGAACATCGACTGTATGCTAAGTTCAGCAAGTGTGAGTTCTGGCTCAGTACAGTTCCTTTTCTTGGCCATGTGTTGTCTGAAAATGGCATTTCTGTAGACCCTAGTAAAGTTCAAGAGGTTATGGACTGGAAGTCACCAACTTCAGTTCACGAAGTTCGCAGTTTCCTCGGTTTAGCCGGTTACTACCGTCGCTTCATACCAGAATTCTCGAAGATTGCCAAACCAATGACCAGCCTGTTACAGAAGGATCACAAGTTTGTATGGACAGAGGTGTGCGAAGTAGCTTTCTGTACTTTGCGGAAGTTGTTGACCACTGCTCCCGTTCTGGCCCAACCAGACATAGAAAAGTCGTTTGATGTATTCTGTGACGCATCCAAGAATGGGTTAGGATGTGTGCTGATGCAAAATGGAAGAGTCATTGCTTACGCATCACGACAGCTGAGGAAGCATGAAGTTAACTATCCAACACATGATTTAGAGCTTGCAGCAGTGGTGCATGCTCTAAAGATTTGGAGGCACTACCTGTTGGGTAATGTGTGTAATATCTTCACGGATCATAAGAGTCTCAAATACATCTTTACCCAATCTGAGTTGAACATGCGACAGAGGAGATGGTTAGAGTTGATAAAGGACTACAATCTGAACGTGCACTATCACCCTGGAAAGGCTAATGTAGTAGCAGATGCACTGAGCAGAAAATCTCATGCAATTGATGTGCAACCGTTGTTTGAAGAAGGGTTCAATTTATTACATCCAGCTGTGTTGCATAATATTCAGATCAGTTGCACTCTGGAAAGCCAGATCATTGATGGTCAGAAAACAGATAAGGGAATCTTTCATATCAAAGAAAAGATAAAGAGAGAACCCACCAAACACTTTCGCTTGGATGAACAAGGAGTGTTATGGTTTAAGGATCGACTGGTAGTACCTAAGGATAGAGAGCTCAAAAACAAGCTGATGGATGAGGCCCATCGTTCTAAGCTATCTATTCACCCCGGAAGTAGCAAGATGTACCAAGATTTACGACCCCGTTATTGGTGGACTAAAATGAAAAAGGAGATTGCAGCATACGTTGCTCGATGCGACATGTGTTGTAGAGTTAAAGCTCTTCACATGAGACCTGCAGGACTCCTACAACCTTTGTCGGTACCCGATTGGAAGTGGGATGATATAAGTATGGACTTTATCACTGGTCTTCCCACCACACAGAAAGGCCATGATTCCATTTGGGTAATAGTCGATCGCCTTACCAAGTCGGCTCACTTTCTGCCAGTTAAAACAAGTTTTCGACCACCTCAATATGCAGAAAAGTATATTGCTGAGATTGTCCGATTGCATGGGATACCAAAAACAATAGTGTCTGATCGAGGTTCACAGTTTACCGCTCACTTTTGGGTACATCTTCATCAAGGTTTGGGCACTAGTTTGATTCGTAGCACGGCTTACCACCCACAGACTGATGGGCAGACAGAAAGAGTTAATGCAGTACTTGAAGATATGCTTAGAGCTTGTGTGTTATCATCCAGAGGTTCATGGGAATCCTGGTTACCGTTGGCAGAATTTGCTTATAATAACAGTTACCAAGAGAGTATCAAGATGGCACCATTTGAAGCTCTGTATGGTCGGAAGTGCCGAACACCGTTAAATTGGGTAGAGCCCGGAGAAAGAAGGTTTTACGGGATTGATTTTGTAGATGAGGCAGAGAAGAAGGTCCGTGTTATTCAACAACACATGCAAGCAGCGCAGTCTCGTCAGAAAAGTTATGCGGACAAGAGAAGAAGACCATTGGAATTCCAAGTAGGTGACTATGTATATTTAAAGGTTACCCCAATGAAGAAGAAACGGTTTGGAATCAAGAAGAAACTATCTGCTAGATATATAGGGCCATACCAGATCTTGGAGAAAAAGGGCCCCGTGGCATATAAGTTACAGTTACCAGAAGAGATGAGTTCGATCTTTCCCGTCTTCCACGTATCCCAATTGAAGAAGTGTCTACGTGTTCCAGAGGAGAGAATACAACCTCAGGGTATTCGGATCAAGGCAGATTTGGAATATCGCGAGCAACCAGTCCGAGTCCTGGATACCAAGGACCGAGTCACTCGGAACAAAGTGGTCACAACCTACAAGGTTCAATGGAGCCATCATGATGAGAGCGATGCTTCTTGGGAAACGGGAGAATATCTTCAAACTGTTTATAAAGATTTTTACGATAAATGGTTCGTAACTCAAAATCTCGGGACGAGATTCTTATAAGGGGGGAGGGCTGTAACACCCCTGGGTGCTAAGCATGCATTATCATTTCAAAACATAAGCATTCAACATCATTGCATGTTTAACATTGTTTGGATTGTATCACTTTTCAAATTTAACTTGAAAAACAAATAAATGGAAACCCTAAGTTTAAAATAAATGTTAAAAAGTTAGTGTACTTTTTAGAAGTAGCAATTTTAAATAATGTAGAATAAATCAACTTGATTATTTGGAGCAAAAATTTGGATTCAAATCCTCCTCAAATTTTGTTTTTGAAATTATTCTAAATAAATGAGTTTGATTTTTAAATTAGCTTTAAATCTCAAATTTAAAATCTATTGGGAATTTTGAAAAATGTTCTATATGAAAGTTGTAGAGAATAAAATTTTGAACAACTTTTGTTTTGGGACAAATTTCTGAAAACCTCGTTTTCATCCCCAAAATTTGAATTTCAAACAAAAAATTTAAATCTGGAATTTATTTGAAAAAGAAAAACCGGATTTTTTGTTACTGGGCTCCGGCTCCACTTCTCGGCCCACGGCCGAAGCCGGCCCAGCCCGCGCCGCATCGTCCCCTCCCGCCCGCGCGCGCGAGCACCCGCGCGCGACGCCGTGGCATCGCGGCAGGGCTCGGCCGCCGCGTGGCCGTACGCCGGCGGCACCGCGCGACACGCGCCCCTGTGGCCCCCGCAGCATCGCGCTCGCTTACCCCCCCTCCGCGCGCGCGTCCGCCTCGGCCACTCCCTCCATTCTCGCTCGCCCGCTCGCAGCAGCCGCAGCAGCGCTCCGCCGCGCCATCACCGGCTCCCGGAGCTCCGCCACCGCCGTTCGCGCTCGTGGCCGCTCCTCCGTCCGATTCCTCGCGGCCTCAGCTCCGCCCCGCTCCCCTCCACCGCGTGCGCATCTCCACTCCGCCGTTCGAGCTCAGGTGAGGGCCAATTTGGCCGCCCTTCTCCTCCGTTGCCGCCATGGCCGCAGTTGGCTGGCGTGCATGGCCGGAGCTCTCTGGCGCTCTTTTCTTCCCCCGGTCTCAAGCAATCGCCTTCCCTTCGCCTTGCGGTGCTCGCGCTCATCTTCTCGGCCGCCTCCGTGGTCTGCATTGGCCGGCCGACGAGCTTCCGCGCCGCCGTGCTGCCATCCCCGCCGGCGAGCCCCCTCCAGAGCTCCCGCGCCGCTCGGAGTTGGTGCGCTGGGTGCGTCTCGACACGGGGAACCCGTTGGTGTCCTCCCCGTCGCCGGAGACCTCACCGGCGGCGAGTTCGCCACCGGTCAGCGCCTCCCCCGCGCTGCTCTGGCTGGCCGGTGGGCCCGTTGACCCGCGGGTCCCGCATGTCAGCGCGTGTGGGTTCACTGCACCGGGTGTAGCTAGCGTTTTCACCGGCGATTTTCAAAAGAATTAAAGAAAATGATTTCTCAGAAATTATGAAATAGCTTTGAAAAATTGTATCTCGAGATTTATAGCTCCAAAAATCATGAAACAAAGTTTGAAATGTTCCTTGTGAATAGATCTACAGTTTAAAAATATCCCAGGTTATTTTTGTGACACTTTACTGTACATTTTTATTTAATTGTTATATATGCTGTTATCTTAGAAAAATTGTAGTAAATAAACTAATAAAGGGAAAAATGTGATTCTTGTTGCATTAATCTTCTTTAGTGATGTACTTTCTAGGAAAAATGCTAGTGAAGTATGTTCTGTGGGAAATTTTTGAAGTGTAGTTCAAATGCCTTTATTGGTTAATATTTGTTATTTTTAGTAGAAATCAATATTTGTAAATAACATACTTATGATAATTTTTGTAGTATGTTAGTTTATTGTTGGTAACCTAGGAAAAATGTGAAATCTGTTGTTTGATACTTTTCTTAGTATAAAACAATTTCATGCTCACATTTAAGCCATAACTTGTTTATTTTGTACAAGTAGTTTTACCATTCCTTTTACCATGAAAATTTAGTGGTAGCTTAGTTAGAGTAAGAATACTCTACTGTAATTTTTGTAGATTTTTATCTACACCAGAGATAGGTGCTGCAGTACAACCCTAGCCAAATAAGGAATAAATGATTATTCTTTATGAGAATTTAAGAAGAATAAAATGTGTTTGGTGTATCTTTGAAGCATCACTATGTATTGCTGATGTTGTGAATGAGTTAGGTTGGTAAGGTTTGGTTAATTAGGGTTACTTGCTTGTGTCAGGTGTATGTTAGTTGGTGTAATCAAATTAAGTAAACCTTGGGGTATATGTTCTTGGATGACGTGGACTACCTTGTAGAAGATGAAGTTTTGTACTAACTACTCATTCCATGTGCTCGTCTGCATCTCATGTCACTTCATCATTCCATCATAATCCGATGCATCATTCGCATGTACTTATGCACTTGCATCATACATGATCGCAGGAGGAGTCGCAGGCAGCAGTAACCGAGGAGCAGGCTTGGACGGACCAGCAGGAGCCCCAGGCACAGGAGGTGCCCGAGGAGGAAGAGCCAAGCGAGGAGCTGCCAGAGTGCGTCGACCACCATCCTAGCTCGTTCGAAAGAGGCAAGCCCCGGAGCATTATAAGTCTCCTATTTTAGAAAAAGCTATTCTTACTTACCTGAATTATAATTATATTGTTGCATTAAGTTATAGGAGTTGAGTGAAACCGTTGTTGCACTACTATCCTTGTCCACCAGAGTTACTGTTACCTTATTAGGTCAGGATCGAGTAATTTGCTTAGCCATGCTTAGATCGGTAGAAGTCGGGTGATTTCCTGTCACCTGCGAGTTATAGGCGAATACCTGGCTATGGTTAGCAGTATTTGTGAATCTTGATAAGTAACCAAGTGTTGGTGAATAAGCGGAGACCGGGCGGAGTCTTATAGGGTTTTGGACTATAGTGATTCCGTCTGTGTCGATTAAGGACCGATCGTTGCTCGTCCCTCTTGTCATGTTGAACGCATGCCTCACATTTAGCTGGCCGAATAAAGTACCTTTCGACCGCGAAGCTAGCGACACTTTTCGAGCCGGGATAAACTCGGGTTGGCAGACTGGTGTTGAAGGGGGTGTACGGGGACGCAAAGAGTAAGCCCAAGGTGCGTCCTGGCAGTCGGGCGGTCCCTGGGTAGTGCGATCCATGATTGTTATCCCGCGGCTTCTTGGAAAGTGTCATTGGTGATCTACGCGATCCTGACGGGGGAAGCATGGTTTGTGTGAGGAATAAATCTCCAGCTGGATAGGAATTCGATTCGAATCGCCGTCGCTCCCGGTTAGTGAGCACTTGACTCGAGCTACGGCATCGTAGTGATTAATGATGGAACACGGATGGTTATGTGGTTAATGTTGGAAATGATAAACCTGAGATGGTAACCTTTGATGCTAATGAGGAATCAAGTGGTTGTTTTAGTAATAGGTGCTTACCTAGCATAAATAGGTTATCATAAAATGATGCTAAAAGTACTTATTTTTAGTTATTCACAATTAACTTATGCCTTTCGCAAATGAGTCAAGCCAGTACACTATATAAAGCCTTGCATGCTCCTTGGTGTCATGTTATTTCTGGTTTATGACGGGTAAGTCTAGCTGAGTACATTCTCGTACTCAGGGTGTTGTTCCCATTGTTGTTGCAGATGGTCAGATGTACTACGGGTACTGCTCCAACTGTCTGTATCCGGCGATGGGTGACAACTAGGACCTTGGGCAAAGGTCGTTCTGCTTATCTTATCTACTGCTTTTGTGGACCATGACTATCTACTGGCACTGTAATTGAACTAAGGGTGTGTGTGTGTGTAAAACTATTTGCTTCCGCTACCTTATGTTAAACTATGTTGTAATAACCTTATTTCCGAACTCCGATGTATCCTACTTCTATGATCAACTTTGTGTATCGTGTGAACTGTGGCTGCTAAATCAGTACGATCTTGGTTGTATGTTGGTTGGTTTGAAATCCTTCGTGATTTCACGGAATCTCGAGTTATACGGGCTTAAGTTTGTTAAATTAACCGCCTCGGTGGTAGATTTTCTCACTTAATCTCGTATAATTACGTTGATCCGTTACAGTATGAGAGGCTAAGGGATTTCCTTCTCTCTAAGGGATTCAAGATGGGCAAGGTTGATACAACTCTATTCACCAAGAAGATTGGAAATGATCTATTCATAGTGCAAATATATGTTGATGACATCATCTTTGGATCAACCAATCAAGCTTATTGTGAAGAATTTGGTGCTATGATGGCCAAAGAGTTTGAAATGTCTATGATTGGTGAACTTAGCTACTTCCTTGGTCTCCAAGTAAAGCAATTGAAGAATGGAACATTTGTGAGTCAAGGAAAATACATAAGGGACATGTTGAAGAAGTTTGGAATGCAAGATGCAAAGCCAATTTCAACTCCAATGGGTACAAATGGCAATTTGGATAGTGATCTTGATGGCAATATGGTGAATCAAAAGGAATATCGGTCTTTGATTGGAAGCCTACTCTATGTCACCGCATCAAGGCCGGATGTCATGTTTAGTGTTTGCATGTGTGCTAGATATCAAGCCTCACCTAGAGAGAGTCATCTCACGGCCGCAAAGAGAATATTGAGGTACTTAAAGCAAACAAGAGATGTTGGACTATGGTATCCTAAGGGGTCAAAGTTTGAATTGATTGGATATTCGGACTCCGACTATGGGGGTTGCAAGATCAATAGAAAGAGCACAAGTGGCACATGTCAATTACTTGGAAGATCACTTGTGTCATGGTCCTCAAAGAAACAAAATAGTGTGGCAATCTCTACCGCCGAAGCCGAATATGTGAGTGCGGGGAGTTGTTGTGCACAATTGCTATGGATGAAATCAACTTTGAAGGATTATGGCCTCAACTTCAAAAATGTGCCATTGCTATGTGATAATGAGAGTGCAATCAAGATGATACAAAACCCGGTTCAACATGGAAGAACAAAGCATATTGACATAAGGCATCATTTCATTAGAGATCATCAACAAAAGGGAGATATTGCCATTGAAAGTGTTGGCACCGATGATCAACTTGCCGATATTCTCACTAAGCCACTTGATGAAAAGAGGTTTTGCAAGCTAAGGAATGAATTGAATATTCTTGATTTCTCAAACATGAGTTGAATGCACCCCACTCACTTATTGACATGCCTCTCCTTCGACATTGCAAGGTAAAGTTGATTGACATGTCATTCATTCTATGCTAAGGACTTGCTAGAGCATGTAGACATAATAAGTGGTATGCATGAGCATTCATGATAAATCAAATGAATTTGATGGATATATGTTACCACTATTGCCTCTTTGATTGTTTTAATCTAGTGGTGGCATATGACATGTTTGTGAGCTTGCAAGCCTAGTGTTGAATCTAGAAGATTTGCTATAAGTGTTTAATTCAACATAGGCAAGATAACCCTTATTAGGAGGTGTGAAGAAGCTTGTCTTTGGTTCAAATCGAATTAAATATCTTTGACAAGTGTTCTAGGTTGAACCAATTTTGGTAAATTTCAACCTACTCCATTAAACATTTTTTTCTTCTCTCCACAATTTGATCCCATTTTTTGGGTAAGTTGTTGACAAAGGGGGAGAGAAAAAGATGATTCAACATGATAAAGGGGGTAAATAAAATTTTTGATGCACACAAGTAGGGGGAGCAAGCTCATAAACAAAGTTGTTGCATTTGTTTGTGCATTTTCATATGACTTGCTCATTGCACATGTATTTAGATTCAATATACATGCTTGTGTGGTGCAATGCTAGTATAGAACTTGGATGATGAAATGATCTACTAGCATGCATAGGAATAGTTTTACATATGGTATCTAGACTTGCCTAAAGTTTTTACAAGTGGTCCAAGAACCTTTACATATAATGTTGATCTCACGGGGTTCTTGAGTTTTGATGATTGTCTAGTTACTTCATGATGCTAAGGATGGTGTAAAGGCAACTCCGATTGGTATCACGCTTCAAAGGTCCATTTCTTACACCTTAGCATCCTTTTGGTAGAATTACTCTCCCAACACTTCTATCCATGCATATGTGCAAAGCTTTCAATCCAAACTCTATGCACATATGTAGGGGGAGCTAATGCTACCAAAACCGAGCTTGTGATAATTGTCCAAACTTTACTTATGAGCAAAATGATTGGACAAGTATGACAAGTTCAAAACTTTTATTATCAAAATCATCTTTGTGAGGGTTGTCATCAATTACCAAAAAGGGGGAGATTGAAAGTCCCTAGTTTGGTTTTGGCTAATTGATGAAACCCAGGACTAACCTTTGTATCTAAGTGGATGATTTAGATAAAGGTGATCATTGAATATGAGACATGACATTGACTCATATGACCAAGATGGTGAAGACCAAGATGAGGCTTGGCTCAATGGACCGGTTGTGAAGGTGAAGGGCAAGTCGAGGCTTCGAAGCGAAGGACCATGCGATGGTGAAGCTTGAGCAAGACTTGGCGCCGACGGACCAATGCAACGGTGAAGAGCAAGTGAAGTCAAGGTCGATGGATCGAGACGGTCATGTGATGATATGAAGTGGATCATATCCTTTGGAGAAACAAAATGGGCTCAAGGCAAAGGTATAACCATAGGGCCATTTTGTTTTACACTCAAGACACCATAGAGGGTGTGAGTGGTTTAGGGTCGATAGCCGAACTATTAAGAGGGGAAGTCTTATCGGTTATTCGACGCATGGGTGCCACTAGGTGAATTCATGAAGTGCATTGCATGTAGGGCCTAGTGAGCTAACTGGAAAACCTTTGAAAATGTTTGAGAAAAAGCTAACACACAAGCACATGGAGATGTACACTTGATGGTGTTGGCACTTTTGCAAAGGTGGCGTTGGTCGCGCTGTGGTTTGCGGGTAGAGAGGGGTTTGGGTTCCTCTCTCCCTCCCGCCGAGCGTGCGAGCGCGGGATTCAGGCGATTTCGGGGAAGTGAAATGCCTATTTTCCATTGCGCCAGAAGTCGGAAAAGAAACGGAGGTGAACGCGGTCACAGAGGTGACCGGACGCTGCACCGGACGCGGTCACGGTGTGACCGGACGCGTCTGGTCAGTACAGCGTCGGGGTCAGGCGCGCGAGCTAGGGTTTGCCACCGGCGCGTCCGGTGACCCACGGGACCGGCGCGTCCGGTCATGCGGCCTGAGGGAACCGAGGACGTCGGACGCGGTCCGTGTCCGGTCACACACCATCGGACGCGTCCGGTCATCCAGGGAGCTTACTGGACTCCCACCGGACGCGGGTACTGTGGCGTCCGGTCGTTGCGAGGAGCGCGTCCGGTCGTTGCTTCGCGGGCGCGGTTGCTGTGCGCACCGGCGCGTCCGGTCGTCTGCAGCAGCGCGTCCGGTCGCTCGTTTGACCGTTGGCGCGCAGTGACCGTTGGAGGATCTAACGGACGAATTTGAAATTGGGGGACATGTGGACGTCGCAGGGCGACCGGACGCGGTGAAGCGCGTCCGGTCAGTTACGACCGGCGCGTCCGGTGGTCCCGCGAAAAATGTGAGTGGAGTTGTAACGGCTCTATTTGTTTGGGATGCTTATAAATACTTGTTGGCCGGCCCTTGGGGAGGTTGCTTGGCATTTCTAACACTCTTGTGCATCCTTTGAGCTAGAGCTACTCCTCCCACTCATCTCTCTTGCTTGATTGCAAATCAAAAGTGAGATTGAGTGATCCCAAAGTGCATTGCATAGCTTGAGGGCATCTAGTGGCACTTGTGGGTGGTTTAGCCGGTGGATTTCTTGTTACTCTTGGAGAGTACCGCTCCTAGCCGGCTTGGAGATTGTTGGAGGCGTTGGCAAGAGAAGGTGATTGTTCTTGGCCACCTCCGGTTGATTGTGAGAGGTTCTTGTGCTTTCCTCGGCGGGACGCCAAAAGCAACTCTAGTGGAATCCGCGTGTCATTGAGTTACCTCACTTGAAAGTGGTGTCTTGCGGTGCCTTGCGGGGCGTGCCTTGAGGGGCAAGTGACTTGAGGGTCACACCGAGGAACCATCTAAGTGTTGGTCGACACAACCGGTGACGTAGCTTGTCGGTGCACAAGTGAACACCGGGTGAACAAATATTGTGTCTCTTGTCTCCCGGTGATTGGTCTTCATATTGTATTGTTGTCAACATTGATTGATTGTATATCATCTTGGTGATTGGCAACATCTTCACTTCACCGTCGGTATAATAATCACAATCCTCTCTCTTGCATTTACTTTCACTAGTTTATCTTGTGTAGCTCTAGTAGTAGCTTTGCTAGTAGTGTTTTTAGCTTGTTCACTAGTGTTTCTTTAGTGACATAGCTCTTGTGTGAACTAGAGATCATAATCTACTAGACTTGTGGATAGGAGGCTTGCATCACAACCTTTGGCTAAGCAAAACTCGCTTTACGCCGTTTGTTATTCTAACAAGTTTGCTTAGTGGTTCTTGTAGAATTTTTAAGAGGCTATTCACCCCCCCTCTAGCCATCTAGGACCTTACAGCTGCCGAGGGGGCAGGGGCACCGACGCGTAGAGCAGTGTCCCATCGGTGCCGCCGTAGAAGGTCCCGGCACTCGGGGCTGGAGGCACGACAGGGGCGGCCCCGACCGATGGCGTGACGGTGGTGGCCGACGTGTAGATGGGCGGCGTCGTGCCCATCAGCGCCCACGACGGGATGGGCGACGGGGAGGCCGACCATCTCATCTGATGCAGGGGAACCCCCGAGCTACCCTGGGGCATGCCGAAGGAGAAGCTCGTTGGCAGGGACGTAGTAGGCGCGGGCAGTGGTGGCGGCAGCTGCGAGGTGGGCGAAGGCGGCGGCGGAAGAAGGCTCGCCAAAGATTGCTGCATGGCGGCCATGTTGCGGCTGAGGACGTCCACGGTGTGGCCGATCTGATCCATGTTGCGGCCGACTTGGTCGACCACACTGGCCAAACCCTCCAGGGTGAGGGCGGTGCTGGAGGGCTCCGAGATTTCGGAGGATGCGGCCGGCAGCGGGACGGTGGAAACCGGCGGCGTGAAGGACACCGGTGGACTGCAGAGTCGTGGACATCGTCCTGGAATTCCCTGATACCAAGGTGATAGGAACCCTAGTCCTACCGGGGATTGATCTCAGGTTGTACGAGTGGGAGGGAGGAGGTCAAGGCTTGAGCATGCGAGGAAGACGGTGCGGGGGCGCCGTGGCTGCGCGGGCGCGAGGGGCAGAGGCGGCTAGGGCAAAACTCCCGGCTCCCTGAGGAAGCCGGAAACAATTGTATTGTTTTTGCTTCATCTCCCGTGAAAGTCTTACAAGCTATTTATATCCTTTTTCTAAAAGTAGAAATAACTCCCTAATAATAATAATAATTTTACTAATAATAGATAGACTCCTGGACGCACCTGGCCTTGAGCCCTCCTCTGTGTGCGGCAATTTAGCCACTAGAGGGCCTTCGCCTGCTGTAGGAGATGCCCGTCATAACAACCAATTGCACATCCTGTGTCTCAAGAAGTTCACAAAGTATTATGGTATGACCTTTTTCTTTCTGGCAAAAACATGTCAGCTTTGTTGTTTCTCTCATTTTTTATTGATTGATTTGGAAATTGTGTTGGTGATGAAGGAATTGTCTACGTTTGGACAGAATGGTTCTGGAACAAAATTCCATTATAATGAAATAACAAGTTATTTAAACCTATTTGTACCTGGTAAACTGATGGGGTTCTTTACGACAAAAGAAACAAAAAAAAAAACTGCAGCTGTTATGTTACACTAGGCACTAGCACATACAACTGAATTCTTGTGATGCTCCAAAGTTGATGAAAGGAAACTGGGGCAATGGCATATAATGACTTGCATAACCTTGGTTTCCAAAATAAACTGATTAATGATGAGCAGTCCCATATGGTTTTGAGAGAATTGAGAGCTACCTTCATCCATGCATGGATTATGTATTTCTACATGTAACTTGTCAGCTAGCTTAATACAGAAAAAATTCTAATATGGATTTTTGTTTATATATATGCAGGATTTATGTCATGGGCTCATGGCCTCCAACCTGGTGTAATGTTACTTTTTCGCCAAATTCCAACCCATGGATAGATAACAAAATGGACATTTCATTTTTAAAAGGAAACTAAGATAGTGGCATATAGGGGGTGTTTGGAATTGCTTCACAAACTCTCCTCCACAAACTCCACCGTGGAGCAGCTCCACAAAAAACTGGAGTTTGTGGAGCTAAAACCGTTTGGCTGAAAACGTGGAGCGAAGCTGAAAAACGTGGAGCGGAGCAGTCCCAAACACCCCCATAATGAGCTATTTATTTGCTTGCACTTGGTTTCCAAAAGGAATAGGATGACAAACATTCCCCTCTGATGTAGAAAAAATTATAACATGTAGCACAAAAGAAACATGTACCGTAAAACATTAGCTGCAAGCCTTCTGGTAACTTCCTAGCTTCTACAGGATCTTAGGTTTCTTTTAGTAAATTATTTTCGTAGTAAGGTTTCTTTTTATATATTTGATTATTTCTAAGCCATGTACCAGAGTGATAATCTTTGTTTTAATCCACATGTTAGCAAGATTTACTTGATTCCTGGACGAAATACCATATTTGCTTTACACCAATAAATTTTGCTTAAGCTAACTTACAAGCTGATTTAACTATACCTGGACGGAATATCATGTCTAGAGATTGCTTTTCTTCCTTTCATAGTTCATACTACAATATCTACTGACAGCCATGAAAACTATCGAGCAAGTGTGTCCATTTGGGAAAAATGATAATATCTCTATTTTGCTTTGTTTCTTGCAGCAAGTGTCAGGTTATAAGTACTGAGTAACTGATGCATACCTTGTATTAGATTTATTTTTGTGAACTTAAGTTATGATCAGTGCATATATGAATTGATATTGTGACAACCTTATGAATATGAACATATAGTATGATATTCACTATGCCAAAACTGCAAAAAGAAGACACCTAATTCAGGGTATATAACTGACACTTGCTGTTCTATGCAGGGATGAGCTATTATGTTTGTTTCAGAGAAGCGATCTCTGTCAATTCTTAAATTAGATGGCTGGAGCAGGCTTTGGTTTTGTCAGTATTAGCACTTCAAGCCTTTCAACGCTTTGGATGTCAGGTCTTTGTTCTCTTACCAAAGTGGTATGTTAATATATTTCTGCAATTTATTGCTATGCAATTCTCTAATCTGTTATGAGGGCCAGATCTATTTCGAATTGAGTTATTATCAATAAAAAGTCATGTTAAGTGATGCTTTGTTTTGTACTTTTACTGAATCAAGTGGAGGCTGTTCTGTTGCTAAGCAACTTGAGGTAGTCTTCACTGCAAAGTTGTCATCATCAAGTTTCATCAACAGTGGCAAGGCGCTCAACGACATCTTCACTATCAGATTCGGAATCAGATGAAGAGTAGAGCTGTTCATTAACATAAGTAAGTGTATATATAAATTTCGTCTTAGTGAGTCAACAGATATGACTTTGTATTGATGCCGTTTATACTCCGTAGATATTTGATATCTAAATGGAGATAAGACAACATGTTAAAGTAATCCTGATGCTCTTTCAACGATCAACCTGCTCGATGTGGTCAAATTGCCGGCTACTTGCTATGCAGATTTTCCCGAGTTGATTACCTTGGTTCTTTTATGCTGCTTCTGCTACTGTTGCTTATTATGTCCGGTTACTTATTATGGCCTTATAATTTCATGAACTGAACTTGCTCATGGTATACAAAAGTGTTTTCCAGATTATATATACATGGTGATATACAATTGTGTGTAACTTAAACTATGGAAAAAATATCGTGTTTGGTTGTTTTCAGGTGAATCCCTAAAATGCCGCCGTGGCGTTAGCACGGGTACTATACTAGTAGAGATCATATTGAGCACCAGCTTGGTCTTCACTAATTAAGCTCGCCCAGTGTAGTCCTTGTGCATGCATTCCAAAAGCTACCAAACATATGGGGATCTATCTCAGCCTTCGATCTCTCCGGTCATCCCGTGCATTGGGCCAATCTATTTTGTCAAGGACTAGCAATATAATGTTTTTCCCAAGAGCAATAATTCCTAGATGCAGAGCAGCCATGTTCACGAGATGTGGAGGGATGTGTCATCCGTCTATTCTGAGGTACTCACGCTCCACGTAGCATGACACGGTGACACAAGAAAGGCTATACTAGGTACTAGGGCCTAGGGTGGGACCCACGCCAACAGGCACCAGCCAGGCTACTGCTAGCACGACAATTCCAACTGAGCTTGTTCTTATTGTTGTCCAGATGCGATCAAGAGAAAAAGAATCACCTTTATGATGTTCTTGTTCTCCCTCAGAAGCAGGAACATTGAAATCGATGACACGTAAACCAAGGCGTTCATTGTGATGAAGATGTAGGGGCTGACCTTGGAGATGGGCTTCATATTCATAAAGTTGATCTCCCTGGAGATGAACGATTTCATCTTCTTGCTCATACGCAGGTTTTTTATTGAGATCAGGTAAGAGCTCTCCATGTTGATCTTGGAGATGGGCTTCATCTTCATAAAATTGATCTTGCTGGACACTCATTATTTTGTCTTGTTGCTCATATGAAGGTTATTCATTGAGATCGGGTAGGAGCTCTCCATGAGAATCATGAAGAGTGTTTAGATCTATGGGCATGGCTGATGATGAAAATGGCTTCCAGGCTGATGGAGTGGATGGTCTTGTGTGTCTTGCTCTTATATGAGGGGAAGAAGGGGTGGCACGGGCGCAAAATCACCTGGCGCGGTGGTTCAAATTTTGACCGTTGTTGGGCAAACGCGTGGGTGATTCTAAGCCACAAAATGGTTTGGGCAAGCTTTGTTTATTTTGGTTGTCTCTAGAGTCTTCGAGCCAAAACTTGTGCCAATTCTGTGTAATGACACATGTAATATCTAGCGGCTGCAATTTCTACTGCCAGATTCTGTATGTGTGCGATCATTACAAACATGTCAAATCAATTTATAGGGGTATTGTGGCAATTTCCTATGTTGCATTGGTATCCCCATTGGTCCTATAATTGCGTTTTTTTTGGATGGAGGGAGTATGGTGTAATAAAGACTAAAAGTAAATTTGTTTGCACTGTTCATGCAGACTAAGCTTAGCAAGACAAAAGTAGGAGCAATAACCGAAATAATATAATACCAGTAAATAGACTGATATGGATGGTTAATCTAAGAATGAGTCATCAAATCAGTCGACAACCAAAAGATCGACCTAGGAGTCTTCAGATTACTATATGTCTATATCATGAAGATAACAGTCTTCAGTCGACTAGCAGCCTGACTCACCTAGAGAATATACATATGGGGTTGCTTTATTCTGAATTTATTATAAGGTTTTGATTTGAATTCCATCCCACCAACACCCAATACTAATATTGACGGGAGTATAGATGCCGAGAGTAGAGACGATGCCTGAGCCTTCATGCACAAAATCAACTCTAGCGACGCTTTCCATTCTTCTCTTGATCTCTAAGATGATAGGACCATAACTCCCGAAACCAGCCACTTGGATACTCCTGGCTGCATTAGCGCAGTCTGTCGCCACTCTCATAGTTTGGAAGCCTAGGTCAGCCGTGAGAGCGAGGCCTTCACGACATGCAAGTGCTTCAGCCACGCCTCCGGGAGGCCTTCCAGGGCTAGAGCCGAGGCACCCAAGAAAGTGACTTCTCCATCCCTCGCAATCGCTACCACTGCCGCTCTCCTAGTATTTTTTTTGGCAATGCAGCATCCACATTAATCTTCATCGCTCCGCTGGGTGGCCTATTTGGGGGCAGCCCAACTTTGCGAGTCTGGACCTCTCATGTGCACTGGGCCAGAATTTTTATATAGTCCTCCAAAAGTCTTTTTAAATCTCACTCTCTAAATCATCATTTATATAGTCATTTGCATAAAAATCGCTTCTTATATCTTTTCGCCCTAAAAGTTTTTCTATATCTTATGGGCAATCTAGAGAGCTATTCCTGTCTTCTATTTTTGGCTAGCGAAAAATTCGAAATAGAAGATGGTTATATTTAGATAACCATTTAGAAAAACTATTGAAGGGTATTTTTTCGCCAAAATCTCTATTCCTAGCATTTAGAAAGGATATAGAGAATCTCTTGGAGTTGCTCTTATTAGAGCAACTTCAGGTGTTTTCTGTAATTAATTTGCTAAATTTATTTTCCTCTCCAATAGTTTTCTATTTTAGTTTTCCAAACAATTTTGCATTGAAAACCCTAAACTATTTTTAACCAACCAAATCTCTTTTAATATTGTCTCTTACGGTTTTCTCACCTAAAATCCTTTATTTCCTTAATTTACTCATGCGTTCAATTTATTCCTTTCTCCCGAGAGAAGCACCTGATGAGAGTGGATATAGAGTTTCTCCCGATTATGGAAACTTACGAATTGGAGAAGATATTTTGTAACTTTTTTTAAGAGGACTTTTTTCTATATTTTACTAAAAAATCAAGATAAGGAGTTGTTTTACAAAACTCATTGAGACGCTCTTAGTTCATGACGTACTCCCTCTGTTCGCTGAACAGAAAAGAACACACAAATGTGAGATCTGCTTACCACGTGGTCCAGTTTCTTTGGGCCGCCAAATAAAAAATCGAACTTGTTAAATAAAAAAAAAGAAACCTAAGGGATGCATTATCCCTTGGCGCGGATGCTCCAAAGTTTGTTGTAAAAAAGGAAAATTTGTTCGGAAATTTCCTTTCAAGTGAGGATTCCCGAGGCCTATGTAGTCGATACTCGATACCTCTGTACCTCTCTTAGGAAGTACTGTAGATAGATAGATACCCGGCTGGCTCTATTTTTTGATAAATTAGTTACAAGTCGACCGATAACACATGTGGGTTTGAAAAAAAAGGGACTCCTAGAATATTGGGTTATTAAACCATGTTGAAAAAAAGGACCCCCTCTTAGTTCCTGTGCCCAGACCTATAAAGTCATCTTTTTTTATGGAGGGAGTATGTTATGTTGTCTACAAATGATATTCCGTTGACTTCATTACCATATCCCTCTAGCCATGATGTGCATAGGGTGAAATATGTTTCTCCAACAAGAACTACTAATCTTAGCCTTCGTCCATACATAGTCACATTCCAGAACAAAACTGTGAATCTATGATGGACATTGGACAGTAACACCATGGCAAAAGTACTACATTGGACTGCATTCTCAAGTACTACAGAGTGAACTTTCTGAGCATGATGCAATGGCAAAAGTATGTTTTTCTATTTGGCCCTGCTGCTCTTTATCAGATCTGCTAGGCATTTTTTTTTCTCAAAGACAGAGATCTGCTAGGGATGAATCGGTAGATGCATTGAACTTTATTCTTGAATAATTGGAGCACTGCCATATGCAAGTGGAAACTCTATACACATCGATTTCAACGAAATTGAAATTGTCTCTGCTGTTGCATTTGGTTGCAATTGATTTTTGCCATGGACGAGATGCTTGCTTGATTTCTTAGTGTGTTTTTGCAATGACAGACAACTAAAATACAATTCCCATGATCTGTATGAACTTGTTCGATTTCTCCACAGTTGTGATTGGGAGATACTTAGTGCAGTATATGCAATTTGGTGAACTTGTTGGTCTAGTATATTGACTAAATACTGCATTCTCTTTACTGAAATTTGGTGCCTGTACACAAAACAGTGTAAGAAACTCTCGATCTAAATATCTTCTCTGTTAGTGCTAGCGTATCCTTAATGCCTTGTCTGATCTAGTGAGCTGGTGATTGGGAGCAGCTTGGATTTTTCAGATCCTGTTGCCTGCATTATCTCCACAAGGTAATTATCTGAAGGGGCCAAGATTATTTCCTCCTTTTTTTTTAGTTTCCACAATCATGATTCTGTAACTCGTTCTTTGTGTAGAAGGACTATATGTTAGGCTCAGAACTATGAATTAGTGCAGAGGCTGCCACAACATTACATTCTAAAATCATTCATCTTGCAACTTTTAGATTGAGCATGGTTTGTTCAGATTGAGATATAGAGGATAGACTGGTTGATCACATAAAAAATCAGGATTTATCTTGGTTGAGATCTTGCTCAATGTTTAGACTAAAATGTGAATGCACAATGACTTTAGAGTAAAATATGAATGCACAATGTTCAGAGAAAAAAAACAGTGCTGCTTGATAGGTTACATATAACTTAACCTTGATGAGTTTTAGCAATTTAAGCAAGTCCATTATTTTTATTCTGTTGCTTCTCAACATAACAATGCTACAGCTTCATTGGGTTTTTTTTTCTTGTTCAGAGTAGTAGGTGAAAGGAAAAAAAAGGGAGTATTGTTGCGAGGAACCTTAGTGATAATATGATACAAAAGGTAGGGTTGGGTGCTGACTGCCAAATTACTAATTTCTGTACAATTTGTTCTTATGAAATACAAATTTTGTGATAGCTGTCATCTCTTTTCTGCATCAGTTTCTGTACAGTCAGTCATCAGTTTATGTACACAGTCATTGTTATCCGGTATATGTAGATTATGAGATAGGAGCCTGCACATACTTGGTGATTTAGTACTGAAGCTCATTACTGAACTTTGTAGTATTCATGCTTTGCCTTGCCTTTATTTTTTTTCAATTCAGAACTAGTATAGGTCATGGCACATTGTAGAAATATCAAAGGTGAAAGCTTCTTTGTCAAATTCTGGACACCTTGTAGATTCATAACCAATATATGTATGTGACATGTTGAAGCAAATATCTGATCTAATAAATTTTATTTTATTTTATTTTATTGCAGCAAATTCATAGCTGTGGGCACCTTGCAAACTCTTTTGCATTGCTTCAGTTCAAGTTCAGGCCAACTTCAGTAGTAAACCTTTAGTGTAGTTAACTAAATGTCATATTGAGGTGTCATTTATTTGAAGTTCTCAATCATTTCTTTTTGTGTAGTATTCATTTTTTTTCATTCTAATGCCAATAACTTGATGGACGGATCTGAACTGTATGTGAGGTTGTAATTAAGGATGATATCTACTTCTATATATTATTTTTTTGAACTTCGTTAGTTGATGCCGTCAAGAATTGGCCAGCTTGTCAGTCTGAACCTATCCTCACGTTGGCCATCAGGAACTGCCATCAGGAAACGAATCCTGACGGTTGGCCGTCAGGAAAAAGTGATATTTCCTGTCGAGTTGTTCCTGTCGGTTCATTCCTGACGCTTGGCCGACAGGAATATGTTTCCTAACGGTTTTTTGCCTTTTCCTGACGGTTTTTGGCCGACAGGAATGCTCATGCCTGTGGTAGTGCCAAGCCTCTAATGGTGCCACAAGTTACTAGAGTGTCTTCTTGATTAGTTTGCTCGTGTTCAAAATTGGGCACCTCCTTGAGATATAGTAGGACCCATTTGCCCCACAAATTTACAATTCATTTTAGAAAAATAGTACTTCATCTGCAATTTTAGCTTTGTGATTCTCAAATAAGAGAATATTGCTAGGCCGTATATCCCCATGGATTATCGATGGATGGGCCTTCTCATGAAGGTACTCCAAACCTTTTGCTGTATCAACAGCAATTTTGATTCTTTGACGCCACTCCAGAGGAGGATTGATCTGTTAACTTTTTCCTGATGCACCTTTTTTCCTGTTGGATGAAGAAAACAGTTGTTGTCAAGACATATGATTTGCAAATTATCATGCATTATTACTTTATCTCCAGGTGCAGGGTGAGGAAATGTTAAAAGAAAGATTTGCTAAGTGGCTTCCTGCATACCGTGCAAAATATCATGTAAGGGAGCCCAATGTAGCAAATTCATAAGCCAATAAATATTGATCTTCTTCGGTACAGAAGTCATACAAGTCCAGAAAATTTTCATGCTTAAATTTGGATGCAGTGGCAGCCTAAAACCAAAGAAAAGAAAAGGCCAAAACTAAAATGATCAGTAGCATGAATAAAAAATGTAAGAAATTTCATCACAGTTGATAAGAATAGGCATTTGCATAGTATTGGGGGGTATGGGACTGGGTAACCATGCCTGGAGTCGAAATTTTTTCGTAGACTCAGGGTGTACTGGAACTTTGAGCTTCCTCACGGTTAGATGTTCCCCTTCATCCAGAATAATAGAATATAGTTCTCCATATGATCCCTCACCAATCAAAGTCTTGGAGCCAAAATTATTCTTTAGATTGATTTCATCAAATGATAATTTGGCGCCAAAGCCATTTCCTTAGAGGCATATGTTGATAAAATATGCTTATAAGCACAGTGGAATGATAAAATGATACCATTTATTTTTCCTAAACTTTTCTTTACACGATTAATAAGAAATGGAACATGGATGTCAACAACATAATTTTTACCAAATGCATGGAGATCTTTGTTTGGGGTACATTTTATGTTGGGGACCCCATTATCATGTTCAAGGCTCAATTACATAGGCTAGAGGTTCGCAGCATAATATTTGGGATCCGTTTGTAGCCTTTAGTGGTATTTTTGTAAATACAAACCCCACCGATATCCATTTGTAGCCCCTAGTGGTATTTTTGTAAATACCAGCCCCACCATGGAAAATAAAGCCACCTCACCTATGTAAGGGGGAGCTCCTAATTCCTCACTCATTCGTTCTCTCTCGTTTTTTGCTCTCTCGCGTTTGGTGGCTAAACCAACAATCTTCAAAATATGCTGATTCCATACTGTTGATAACATGAATTTTGGTGGCCGTAGATTTTTCAACATTGTTATCTCATTCACATTTATCCTTTTTAAACTAGACCTTTCTATATCTTCTATGTCAAGAGTACAAATTCATAGACAATGAATCGATACAACTACTAGTGAAAAATTGTCGTGACCTAAACCAATAGATCCTTTCACATATGTTTTTTATGATTAAAAGTCCATACAAATCTGGATCCGCAATGTCAAACATTGAAATAGATATCTTTTGTTGTAACATCCTGACAAAGTTTCTTATTCTTTTATCTGCCATCCCAAATCTTGTCATCAGTAAACAGTTGTTCTGTTCATGTAACTTTGCTCGGCGAAGATGATTATAGATGGTGATTTTCTCAACCACCAAAATAAATATAGTAATCTTTGTTATGTCTCTCAAATCCCTGGAAAGTTGCACCCTATCTGAGCCTTACTCAACTACGTTTATAGCGGAGTCCACCTCCCCGACCCAGCCACCTTACACTGCCGCTGCTCCGCCTTGCCGCCATCTTGGCACCGCCGCTCCACCCTGTCACCGTCTCGGCACCGCTGCCCCCACGAACCTGTCGTTCTTTGGCGCCACCTCCACCTCAACCGTCGCATCGATCTCCGCAACTTCTCCCTGATAAGCATCAACCACGATAAGAGTTCTCCGCCTCTCCTTATCTCCTATTGCCTAGGGTTTCTACCAACGTGGAATTAGTAGAACCGGTGTTGTGAGTTCGACATAACTTGCAGTTCCTTGGGTGGAGGTGCTCAATAGCACTTAGAGTCGAAGGATTTCCATCCATGGTCGTGGTCGCAACCAGTGCTTAAGTTTTCAGTGTGCAGATGTTTTGTTTTGTGTTTTGAGTATTAGCAAGCACTTGAACTCACGTATCGAGTGCTTCCATCTAACTTAAATTACTAGCATACCGTTGTTGTTGGCTTTACTCTTTGCCTGTGCTTGTTGAATTGAAATGCTCCTGCATAGGCGTTCGGATAGTTTTTCTATCGAACGTTATTTTAATTGGATCCAACCCATATAGATGGCCCAACAGTCTCTACCTCACATATTTCTCTCCCATGTCGTTGCTCGTCTTCCCGACGCGGCACTGGGGTAGGGCGTTTGTGGCTGGCGGCCCCATGATCGCCTTTCTCCTTCGCCGTTGACTGCCTTTGATCACTAACTCTTCCTCCTTCGCGGCCCCGCCTGCCCGTGCCCGCCAGCAGAGGCCACGCAGGCGTGAATGCGCTGGCCACCGCGGGTGGCCAGGCGGCTAGGAGAGGTGGTCGTCGTTGGCCAGGCCCAGGCTAGGCACAGGAGCAGCTGGCCACTGCCACACTGCTCTACCATCCTTGGCCATCAGCTTGCTGAAATCGGCCGTTGCCCCGCTTTGTGTTGCGTCATTGGAAGAAGGGTAAAAACCGCATGTTGTAAGAGTATGTTTCTAAGTGTTTTAAATGTTTCAGAGGTATGTAACAAGTGTTGTATATCGGTGTTGTAAAAGTAGATTGGGATGGTACATATGTTGTAAAGGCTATACACGTATGTTTCAAGTGTATGTTCCAAATGTTTCATCTGTTCTAGGCATATGTTGCAGATGTTTTATCTTTGCAAAAGTAGATCTAGATGTTGCATATACATGCATGTTGCAAACATATGTTTTCAAGTTTTTCAGGTGTTTCTTACGTATGTTTGCAAGTGTGTCATCTGGATGTTGCATATGTTTGGAATGGTTTTCAAATGTTTTGTAGGAGTTTTTGCAAGTGTTTCAGATGCTTATTTCAAGTTTTCACCTGTCTTATTTTGTATGTTGCAACTATTGCATCTGGATGTTTCAAGAAGATTGGGTGTTACACATGGGATGTGTGTGACAAGTGGTTGGCGGCGCGGGCGACGTTCGGGGCGGCGTGGGCGACATTTAAACCTGTCGTTGGGTATTCATACCCATTATCCAAATCCATACCCATGTGGAACGGATCGGGTATGGGTAGAAGATCGTATACTCGCTCGGGTATGGGCACGAGGAGGGTATTTCTCATTTCTCCGGTCTCCACTGGATGGACTTGTCAGAACGCACGGGAGGGGCAGCGTATAGACTACAGACTATAGAGCACCTAGCTGGCGTAGGCCTCGGGTTCCGGTGAGGATCTTGGCAACCACGCTGTTGTAGCCTTCAATCCTCGGCGTGAACTCGTTCTAGTACCTGTCCGACGCAACCGGCTGTGACTGCGGCGGCGGCCTGGAGCTCTTGGATAGAACCACCGCGTAAGAAGGTGTGGAGAAGCAGGCAGTGGAGCGGAGCAAGCTGTCGAGCGACGTCAGCGCAGAGGCGTCGATGGCGGCGGTGTTGAAGGAGACACCGTAGTTGAGGAGCGTCCCATCCTTGTCCGGCAGTGTGAAGAGGTAGCGCAGGCGATCGAGCTTGACGATGGGCTCATCCCGCACGAGCGGCCAGCCCAGGTCCTTGGTGAGCCTGACGATGGCGAGGTCCTAGTGCTCAAGGTCGACGGGGCCGTCAGAGCCTGCCATCAGCTGCAACATTCCTACAGCAGTTCTTTGATTAAAGTAAATCGGATACCCGATCATCCAATGGATATGGGGAATTGGGTATGAGCAATTGGGGAGGGGATCATGCGGGTAAGCAAGATATGGATGTGGGTATGGGTAGGCACGGGTGTGCCCATACCCTCCCCAACGACAGGCTTAGCGACATTGCAACGTCCAGGGTGGTGCAGGCTCACTACAGGTGCGCTCGCTCGCGAACCCAACACGCTTTGGCGCTCGCTCGCTCCCTGTGCGGGCACCTTCCAGACGCTAGCGCCCAAATTGGACGTTCGGGCGCTAGCAAGTCCGTTTTGGAAAACTTACTTCAGTTTAACATTGTCCATATGTGTTCTGAATATGCCAGGAATGCTTGGCATAAGCTAGGTGCTATGCCCACAGAAGAAGCTATGCAAGAGTACATCACAAAAAAGTCTGTTTGGTTTTGGGCACCACTCCGTGCTCTTGTGTTCTTTATTTCAGTGTTGTCTACTCCCTCTTAATGAAATACGTGCTACAGTGCACGTTCGCCAAAAAAAAAAGAGTACATCACAACTGTTCAGGAGCTATTCCCTACTGGGATCCAGGTGCAAGTGCGGTAAGTTCTGTAGGTCCTTATGCACCTCACTATTGCAGCAGTCTGTACAATAATCCTCGTGACAGTGTCGGCTTATCCATGACATAATAATTTTAGAAAAGGAAAGATGAAGATAGCATTGCTTCTGCATCAGCTTCAAAGAGGCCCATGGGACCTATATTTAGCAGTTTGATGTATGAGGAAGACGAAGGAAACGAATCGTAAGTGGTGTCTACCTCATGGGTCTTTTCTCCAGAAGTTTTTATGCTATAAATTTTACCTACCTTGGACTACTATTTTTAATTGGAATAAACTTAAATGTATATGCAGAGAACTTGGTGACATCCATGTTTCAGGGAGGGAAGGAGTAACTGATGACATAGTGAAGCTTCTGGCAGCTGGTGTGGAAGTCAACGTGAGAGGTTTGTGTTTGCAAACTGTAAGCCATCTAATGCTTATGTTATGTTTATAAGCATAATTCGTTCAAACATAGTTTGTATATGGTATTTTCAGATACTGAAGGTAGAACTCCGTTGCACTGGGCTGTTGATCGTGGACATCTTAGTGCTGTTGAGGTTTTTGCAAAGCAAATGCAGATCTGAATGCTAAGGTAAATTGGAATTACTATATACTTATTGTGTTCTACTATTCATGGCAGATTTATTTGATGAGTAACATGGAGCAATCGGTGTTAGTCTAATCATATAGCTGAATGAAGTGCATTCGGTTGTTTGCAAATTAAACTACATTAAACAGAAAACATGTTGTCTATGCTCGTTATGACACTTGATTGATTGCTGTCAGTAGTTCAGCATACCATGGCACCATAGAGCTTCAAAGTTCAGCCACAATCTCTTGGGCCATTAGGTTTATGAGCCTAATGAACTGAACTGAACTGTCTCTACCATGTTCAGGACAATGAAGGGCAAACAACACTCCACTGTGCTGCCGTTTGTGAAAGAGAAGACACTGCAGAATTGCTCGTCAAGCATCATGCTGATCTTCAGATCAAGGATGAGGATGTGGGAACACAGCACAGGACTTGTGCCCTTCGAACTGGTATTTTATGAACCAGGCAAACTGACAACACGAATAGACGGATATGCCAAGTGTCATCTGCCAAGAAACACGCTACCTTAGCTGTAACGTAAAGCCCATACCACACTTGGTCATGTGCTTTTTCTTTATGGGGACATATGGTATATCTAGTGTCCTGTATGAAATGTGGGAATTAGACAAGTTGTTTGTCTCGACATCTACTGTACGTCGTTGCAGTATTAGTGCTGGGAGATGCATGTATTGCTTTACTCAGAAGAATTGTGCTGAACACCAATGGTCTGTTACTGTTAGTGAAAGTAACTCCAATCGTATATGGTTCGTCAGTTTTTTTGGGCAATTCGTGAACCTACTGTACCCTGTTAGTTGTTAGCTTTGTATTGGCCATCTATTGTGTATTCGTGTGGAACTTAAATATTAGATGGGGTTGGAGATGACAGTTCCAAAACCTAAAGTTTTTTTAATGAAAAATACCGTAAAACAGACAGTGGGTCACGATGAACTAAATTGATCTTTGCAGTTGGTTGTCTGCCGTACATTTTTCATTTCTTTTGGCTGCGAACTCCTATTTGAAAGTAAAGAATATCCTCCCTCCATATCGCTGTCCTGGCTTAACCGCTCATAGCTCGTCGTGGGAATCACTATCAACTTCATTGCTGTAATGATCATCCGTATAAACGGTGCTATAGAAGGATATGTACTCATCTGTCCTCGAGCGATAATTTGCCGTCTTGGTTAACACCAGCCTGTGTCAATAAGCTTAATCGCAATTAAGTAAGAAACAAGGAAAGTAAACATAGTTGCTTAGATACTTCAATAATTTGATGTGGCCGACACCTTCATAAAAAACTTGGCATGTGAAGTAGCATATCAGAACTCCCCTGGAATGAGGCTCTGTAGTACAGAGCGTGCTTCTTCCACCGTCAAGTAGCTGAACATTGGAAGAAAAAAGGGATAAAATCTTGCTAAACATTTTTTTTTAAAAAAAACTATAGGTTAACTCTACTTCTGTTTCATAGGCTTGTCAAATTATTATTAGAATGCTTTACTTGTCCATGTCGGCGTCCAATTCTCTGAACTTCTTTTCAGCTTCGGCACGCTCAAGATCATGGTCACCGTCGTCGTGATGTGCACCGGAGATGAGGCCAACAATCATGTGAGATTGGACTACGAGTGGGTGAGATTATGTATGGATCTCCAAGGATATTGACACCATGCCATTGCTCGCTCGCTGCTCTCCCCCGCACACTGCTACAGTGCTACTTCAACCTCAGCGGTCTTTGACGTCAAGGCTGCGGGCGCGCCGGCGCTAGTGCTCACCATCGGTCAAGGCTGCCGGTGCCGCGGCGCTGGTGCTCATCACTTGCCGCATGCCCGCCATTGAGCAGCACCTGGCGTCGTCCTCCGCGAAAGAATTTTCTTGAAATATACTGTTAATAATAAATTATGTTCGTAAATAAATATCTCCTACAACTAAAAAGAATGAAAGATGGACATTTTTTTCGTGTGATGATTGCTTCGTCCGTCTGCCTGCCCACCCTCTGCGATCTCTGTAATTTTACCGCGCCGACATGTGGACCTGCGTCCTGCAAGGCGCAGGCGTCCCGCTCCAATCAGCGTCCTCTCCTCTCTCCCCCCACGCGCCGCCGCCTCCGCCTCTTCTTCCTCCACCAGTCCCAGCACGCAGGGGCGGACCCACTGGTAAAGCCTTGTAGTACTTACTACTAGATTATATCTAAAATAAAGCTAGCTACAATCAATGAAGGTTACTGACATGTCTTCGTAGCCCAATAGTAAGCCGCATGTTTTTGTAACCAGGAGATCGCTGGTTCAAATCTACCGCATATACAATTTTTTGTTTTTATTTTCTATTTTATGTTCCCTTTTAAAACTATTGTTTTCTATTTTATGTTCCCTTTAAAAACTAACTTTTTATGTGTCCCCTTTAAAAACTAACTGTACATCTACAACTTTTTTGTTTTTATTTTCTATTTTTATGTTCCCTTTAAAAACTAACTTTTTATGTGTTTCCTTTAAAAACTAATTGTACATTTTTTCTTTAGTTTTTGTGTTTTTATCCTTTATTCCAATTTTTTCATCCCACCTTGTTGTGTCCGGTGAGATACGCCATAAAATGGAATGAAAATTTGTAGCTATGCATGGCATAGAAATTGTTAGTTATGTATGGTGTCGTATCCACTTTACATAGTATGCACTCCAACGTTAGTTGTGCATCAGGAAGATTAAAGAGATTAAGATTAGTGGTTCGAGATTGGTTCGCGGTTCGTCCAACATTAGTACTAGAAGGTAACATATTATGTGAGTTTTTTAATGAAATTTAATTGATATGGTTTTACCGAATTACATAAGAAATTTTTTATATGGCATACCCTATGTTAAAATCCTAGGTACGCCACTGCCAGCACGTGAGCCCGCAAGGGGCCAGGGACCACGCCGCTGCGCTCGTGCGACCTCCCCTCCTCCATGGCCGGCATGAGCTCCCTCCCCATCGAGGTCTTCTCCGTGGGACCTGCTCGAGCCGGCGCAGCCCCAGCCCGATTCCTTTCGCGCGGCGCGTGACCTTCCGTGCTTGCAACGGGCGGGCTCCGGTGCGGCAACCACGGACCGGGTGGCCTCCAAGCGATGTGGTTCAGCGGCGTGGGGCGAGCACGCACCCCAGCGGTGCAGTGGTGTGAACGCACCCCAGCCCGACGGTGCGGCAGTGCGGCCTACCGCCACGCGCGTCGCTCCCCATCCCCGCACCCTGCCCCCACAGAGCGATGGCCATGGCATGGGCGGGCTCCGGTGCGGCAACCACGGCCCAGAAATCACTTGGCATCGATGTGACATGTTCAGCAATTGGTTCGGATCCAACGTGTGGCAGCATATAGGTAAGCAGCCGATTCAACCTTGAGGTCATTACTTCGGATTATGAACTGATTCTTTTCAATTGTGACTAAGAACAAATTTGTTGTGTTTGTGATTAGAGACTGGATACGTATTCTTTTTTAGGTATGAAATCAGAAGGGACGATTCCTTCACTTGACAGGGACCTCACCGAAGTTACCAAAATGCTTGCAAATTGCAATGAAAGCAGAGCTTCTGCATCTGCTATTTGCCCCCTAGGCCTCCGCACTGCAAGGTGGAGAACTGAAAAAATGGGTACAGAAAAATGACTATGGCCTTAGTTTTTTGTAAATACATGTTGTGACTTTTTCTTCAGGTCGTGACTTTTTCAGGTTCTGAAACTCATAAATTGGTCAGTACCTCCACCGTCCAATGTCTGTCCTCAATTAAATTGCTTTATGGCCTGCATTATAAAGTTGGGTTATTGAATTTGTAGGTAATTAAATATATATATAGCTTATTTGAGTACTCGACCTAAATCTGTTTCCACTCAGCTGGATATTTTTTGAATGATCCGGTTACCCGGTGATGAGGACATCCTCCACTATTACCCTCTTGCAAAGACGCAACAAAAAAGGTCAAGTGGCCTAGTTGTAGTTGGACGGCGACCGTGTGAGCCTCTAAATAATTTGCTTAGCTTGGGAGGAGAAAGCCACCTTAAAAGAGAGAGTCACCCTTCCCCTATCGGACTAATCTTTTAGGGACATTGGGCCTTTCCCCGAGTGGGTGTGCATAAGAACTGTTGGGGTCCGGGCAACCTTAATTTATTGGGCCTCGGTCAACCCCACCTGGGCCGGATGTATCATTTGGTATCAAAGCTGGACCCTTGTTTAAGGAGGTGGGAATGATGAGGACATCCTCCACTATTACCCGCTGGCAAAGACGTAACAAAAAAAGGCCAAGTGGCCTAGTTGTAGTCGGGCGGCGACCGTGTGAGCCTCTAAATAATTCCACCTTACTTAGCTTGGAAGGAGGAAGCCACCTTAAAAGAGAGAGTCACCCTTCCCCTATCGGTGTGCATAAGAACTGTTGGGGTCCGGGCAACCTTAATTTATTAGACCTCGGCCAACCCCACCTGGGCCGGATGTATCATTGATGAGAACGTGATTTCCGATCTTCCGTCAGGTTCAAGATAAACAACGATTTGGTCGGAGAGCGACACACCGATCCGGCTTCAGATCACAAAGACCGAACCCTACAACCTTAGCACCACGTCTCCTCTGGTTATCAACCGTGTCACAATCCGGTTGACCTCGCCACAAAGGCTAATCCCTGCTGCGAATCGAAGAACACAAGCAAGAACAAGATAAAACGCAATTCAATTGGAGTGACAATTGCAGATGAATGATTAAGCACTCGAAGTTGGGGTCTTGCAAACCGATAACGGCGACTGTTCAATGACAGATTGATCTAAAGCAAAACCCAAAACCTAGCGTAGGCGGCGGCTAATGATTATAAGGCCTAAGGGGCATTTAAGGACCCCCACTCACGTCCCTAAGGAGTCTCGACACGTTACATGGCCCAAACGGCTCAAAAGACGACGACGTAGCGCCCTGATAGATTCTGGATGTCAACTTGTTTCGATGATTCCCATTGACTCCGATGTAATTTGGGTCTCAAACCAAAGCCATTGGTTAGGTTATGAAATTATCTTTCCATACATATGTGGATCATCAAAAATGGAGTCCGGATGCGTCCTGAGCATCCGTTTTATTGCAGACTGGTCCAGAAGGCCGAAGCAGACTCGAACTCGAATTGGACTGGGCCTCCGGCTCGGCTTGGACGTCCTTGCTAGCCTCCTAAGGTGGTGGCCAAGGAGGAGGACGTCCTTGGGCATCTTTTAGGTGTTCTCCATCTTCTTGGGGCGTGCTTTAACTTGGGCCTGGGTCCCAAGTGTGAATAACAAGCCCGTGACGATGCCGTAACACCCGACAGAAATAGTGGCAGAATGTCTCGATGATTTGGAGGCCTTGCCAATGTGATATTGAGGTGGGATCAGATATATTTGAAATCTTATCAAATAAGCTTTCCATCAAGTGCTCATTGACCTCGATCGCACTCCGGATGGATGAGTTATGGTCTTTCCAATGAAGCACTATCGGGCTGCCGACTAACCGAAAGTTCAATTTTGATGGACTTGCACTTTGAGACACATTTGTACCTACATTCAAATAATGACATGTACATGTGGAACCAAGTGAATTTTACCTAAAATTACTATACAAATGTAGGAACGAGCGGACCTTATAATCAATGGTTGTATCCGTGGGTGTCATGTCCTCATCATCCTCCCTTTTTTGACAATAAACCGTTCTCGGTTTGAGCTTAGTTGGGGGACAGATTGTAGGTTGTAGCCAATGCTGCTTCCCTTTTTAAAATTTAACTTATTGCTTTATAACAAAACTTAGGGATCTTAACATGACATGATTATATCTAATGCAGCCCTTTGATTGGTCATATTGATGCATAGAAAAAGAAGATTTCAGATTTGAACAAATATAAACTCGGTGTACCATATATTCTCCTTTACAATTATATTTGCCAATAAATTGATATATACATGTAGACAACCATGGTAATTCAGCATATAAAAATTTCTCCTCCAAACTACTCAGAGCACACAGTGTTTCAAACTCAATATATCCCAAAGTATTTAAAGAAGTCAATAATTTTAGTTCATCTTGTTCAGTGGCAATTGGAAGCAATTGTTTATTTTTAGCACAAGTATTTTGTTCCAAAACAAAAGAAGCATTCTCATTCACTGATTGCTGCACATGAATAATCATACCACTATCACACAACTTTTCTTTATTACAAAGATCAGTAGAACATTCGCCATGTGACAAAGGTAAATTAATAGAAGGTTTTGGTATAGGATTATTAGCATCATTGGTGAGAAAATTCATTACAACAAGAGAGCTCTTGTATGATACATTTACATGTTCTTTCTCAGTCACCTTGTCCTTGTTTTTGGATACATGCTGCAAAATATTAGTTCCAACAAGAGGCAAAGTAATATCTTCATTTTGTAAAAATTCAGATCTAGATGAAGGTACTGTAACATTTAAAATAACTCATTCTTTTCTAAAAGGCCCATTCTTCCTCCTCTCGGCCTTTAGGAGATCTTTCCTTAAAATTTGAGCAGTAGTCATAGGTATAAGTGTAATTTTTATACCATTATATTTGAATAAATATTTATTAGTAATTGTATGGTGCACAACATTATTTTCAGATATCCATGGTTTACCAAATAACAATTGACATGATTGCATAGGTACTATATCAAATTCAGCGCTATCCTTATAAGGACCAAGGGAAAACTCAATGCGTGTAATTTCAGTTACCTTTATCTTATCCTAAGAATTTACCCATTAAACGTAGTATGGACGTGGATACGGCTTTGTGGTCAGACCAAGCTTCTCAACCATCTCTAAGCTTGCAAGGTTGTTGCAAGTCTCGCCATCAATCATAACATGATAATGTCATTCCTTCACAACAAAGTATGTTTGAAACAAGATATTGAATTGGTTTTGCTCCGCCTTCTCTATTTGAGAACTGAGCACTCGTTGTGCAAACTCCGTAGACAGTCCATCCATAATGTACTGCAATTCGCTCTTAAAAAGAAACTCGTTGGTTGGCATATATTGTTAGAATCAAAATAAATACCCTATTAACTATTTATGAGTCAGTGAAATCACACCCTCACACACGTCTTATCGAGTTCTTACCAAGTTCTTACCAACGCAAGCAGTGGATGGTACAACCGACGGCTGGTTCATGATACCGATGAGGGCGTGGCACTGAGATTACAAGGATATTTTTCTGTACTGATCTGGAGTATATATGTAGAGCTTAGGAGGCTTAAAATATGGTAGCAAGGAATAGCAATAATTTAATTCAGAAATTACAAGATTGAAAAGTAGTCCCAAGCTAGTCTATGTCGCCGGCCTAAACTCGTCCTGAATCTAGTTGAAGCAAGCAGCAATGCAACTCAGCACAAAGACTCAAAGGATACAAGCACTTCTGAATTTTTTTCACTTTCTTTTTTTCTTTCTTTTTTTCTCTTTTTTTCTTTTACTTTTTTTTGGTGCGGCATTTACCTTTTTTTTGCATCGTATTACTTTTTTCCTTCTCTATTTTTTTGGTTGTGCGACTCTTTTTTTTGCACGTTGCCTTTTTCTTTTGTTATAATTTTTTTATATAACCCACGAAGTGTTGTACAAAGAGTACAACTCAGGATACTGGAGAACAGGTTTCGATAGAAGATGAAGACTCAGAGTTATATTAAGAATATTGGGCAAGAGAAATAGCTATAACAATAAATCTAATTGTCGTACAATATGGTTACGTGCATCTAATTGGAGTCCTTTCCTTTAACGATACAGGAAGCCAAGGAAACAAATAAAGATTGAATGGACTATGCTTCACGACAAGATTGCTTTCCCTTCTCTCGCTAACAAAACTATTTCTCTTCTTCACAAATTCTAACAGGAAGAATCCACGAGGAAAAGAAAAAAAATCTGGAGAACACCACAAATTATATGAATGGCATAAAAATTATGGTGGTGAAACTAGTGTACACACACAAGCAAGATATGACGCTAGAGACCAGGAACAACACCTAGACACAGCAAACACGATGACTTCGCGAGGGACGATAGTTCAAGAAAGCTAACTGAAATAAAAAAATTGCGGTGGCACAATGGGTGTTGGGATTAGGGGAAAACAATGATGATTACAAATATTTTTGTAGGGTAATTTTTTAGATTTATAGGACGAAGGCAAAATTAACTAAACTAGTGTAAATATGAACTTGACAGTATACCTGAGGCTCTGATACCACTTGATGGGGACGTGATTCCCGATCTTCCGTCAGGTTCAAGATAAACAATGATTTGGTCGGAGAGCGACACACCGATCCGGCTTCAGATCACAAAGACCGAACCCTACAACCTTAGCACCACGTCTCCTCTGGTTATCAACCGTGTCACAATCCAGTTGACCTCGCCACGAAGGCTAATCCCTGCTGTGAATCGAAGAATAGAAGTAAGAACAAGATAAAATGCAATTCAATTGAAGTGACAATTGCAGATGAATGATTAAGCACTCAAAGTTGGGGTCTTGCAAACCGATAACGGCGACTGTTCAATGACAGATTGATCTAAAGTGTCACAGAACCTCCTAATTATGATGGCCCACATGTACCCGTCATCGTCGTAATGACCTCTGACAGCCGTACTTATGTTCCTCATAACTTAAAAGGCCTGTTTTCCTCCGAACAGGATCCAATCACAGGAGTATTGCAATATTACAACAGTTTATTCAAAATATTTAACAGAGTAAAGTAGCGAAAGTTTTACAATAACTTAGGTTTACAAACCAGTTTCTAAACCTCAAACCTTATATAACATTATTACAAACCAATAGTAGGGAAGTATCAGTAGTAACTTTATTACATCACACAAGCGAGATGCCTTGCTCAGAGGCCACACAGTCTACTCATCGTCACTTTCTTCAGCCACAACGGTCATGCAACAAGGCTCAAAGCAGACTTGTTCATGAACCGCACCTGCAACAAGGGGTTCAACAAACCCTGAGTACGAGAGTACTCAACAAGACTTACGCGACTAAGAAAAAATCCAAGGGCATGCTAGCTTTAGGGAATCAAGGTACGGGTATTCAAGAATCAAATTTTCTTTTACGGAAAAGCTTACTAAAGTAAGTCCTTACCTTCAATATTTTACTTTTACCATTGATGGTTTATTAACCAACTCTAGGTGATCCTAGTCTAGATTAAAGTAATTATCATCAAGATCTTTCTCCTTCTTTCTTTCAATTCCAGTTCTTAACTACGATGTTGGTGCAAGGCTAAGACTCCTTTCTCGTGGAGCAACGACGATTCGAACCGCTTCATTTACCCAGCTGGAGATTCCTAACCACACGACATATGTAGAACCAAATCTTGCATATATCAACTCTTACCCAAGTAACCCAAAACCAGAACGTGTCCATCGCTACCCGAGAGCACAGTACTCCTCGAACCCGGCCCAATTCTAGCCCCGAGGGTACACGCTACTCTCGCCATCTCTCCACTCCCAGTGCGAGGTTAGACGTTCTCGTAATGGACTAGCCGAAGTAAGGCTTTACCCGACATGGGTACATGGCTAGTACTAATAAAAACTCCATGACACGAGGGCCAACAACGTACGGTCCTTAACTGATAAGGCGGAAACAATACATTGAGACTCCTTTTCTAATGCAAGTTAGGAGTGGCCAAACCACCCGCCCGATCTTATAAGTTCATTCTCATATTTCAACATTCTTTAAGTATACCGTCATGGCTAAGTAAACATTCTTTTAAAAAGCTTAACTCATAAGCATGGCGAAGCATACTACGTATTTTCCGTAAAACAGGTATCAAGGGTGATATCGTAATAATCAAGGATGATAATGCATCAATTGGGTTATCACTCAACTCCTAATTACTTAATGCAGTAAACCATAGTATAAATAATAAAGATTTGTAAATATTAATGTAGGTTTAAATGCACCGAGGCTTGCCTTGCTCTGACGAGACGACTGACTCGGACTCGAGGACTCCGACTTCCGGTCCAGAACCCACCGACGATAGCTCTTCTCCGGAGGCTTGCTCGGCAACGTCAACTTCTTCGAAAGCGGAAACTACACGAGTATATAATATGCTTCAACATGATGCTCGATGATAAACATGATGCTTGATGATGATATGCCACGGTTTACGACTTAAGTACACTTTCCTTCGCGGTACGGTCGCAAAACAGTAAACCTACTAACTAATAGCGATAATTTAGGCGATACCAGCTTTTATTACCAAGTAAGTTACTAACGAGCTCAAACATGAAATTAAGGTGCCAAAGATCACCAAGGATTAGTGACCTAAGGACATCACTCAATCAAAAGGGCACACAACACTTAAAGTTATCAATTTAACATTTATTTAACATTTATTTAACATTTATTTAACATTTAATTAATTAGGGCATAATTAATAGTTGATCATACTTTATCTAAACAAGCTTAAACTTTTTCTAGGGATTAAACATGACGTAAAACAGTGTCACAATAAATTTCATAATTTTTGGATTAATAATTTAATTATTAAAATTCATGGAAGTTGCATTTAATATTTAATGAGACTAATTAAATATCCTGCACAAAGTAATCAGATTTAGCATGTAATATTTTTGCTAGGTAGTTTACACCTTGAAAAGCTTACACAAAATTTTTCATGATTTTTGGAGCTCTACACAATTTTTAATGAAATAAACAAATATTAGTACTATTCATAATTTTAAAAAAAGAAAAACAAAAACCAAACCGGGCTGACTTCCCTTCCTCTCTCTGGCTCGGCCCAGCCGAACGGCCCGCTTGCACTCGCCCGCGTCGCGCGCTCGCGCCTGCGCCCGCGCAGCCCAGCATCGCGCGCGGCCCAGCAGCCAGCCCAGCCGCGCCCGCGCCCGTGCCCACGCTCCCTCTCCCTCTCTCTCTGACATCCCGACCCCGCCTGTCATCCCCTTCCTCCGCTCACTCCTTCTCTCCCGTGACCCGGCCATGCCCGCACGGTGGTCGGCCGGCGATCACGGCGTCGGTCGCCCAACCAAGCTGCTCAACGGCATCTACACTTCACCACGAAACCGTTTTAACACCTAATGGCTACGCTACAGCTCCGGGAAGACCTTCCCGATGGCCATGGCGGACCGGCTGCCACGGTGACCGGTGTCCCGACGATCCACTATGGTAACATCTAAAGCGAAAGCACGGGGAGCATCAGGAGCTTACAGCGGTCGCAGTGAAGCCACAAGGAGGCGCTGGGAGGCAAGAAAATTGATTCATGGTGAACTCGTCTATATATAGGCAACGGTCACGGAGATAGCCACAGGAAGACGCGCAACGTCGCGCTGGCGCTCCTGGTCGCGCGGACTGGACGGCAACGGTAGCTCACCGGCACCCATACCGCGCGGTGGCCGTTCACCATTGGTGACGTCACTGTAGCTGTCCCCCCCCCAAATTTTGAAAATCAAACTGTTTTCTTAAATTACTTTCAAATTCACGTAGAAACTTGAAAAACTCCCAAGATATGAAATCTTCAGAATTTCAAGCTCTACAAGTTTTGTATTGAATACTTTTTCAAATTCGAACTGGATTTTGAAATTTGAGTTTAAATTCAAAAGCGGACACTTTTGGAAATTTGGTAATTTAGAAATTACTTTGGATTTTATATTGAAACTTCAAAATCTACAAACACCAAAGTTATACATCTAGCCAAGACCTACAACTTTTCTATTCAAAACATTTTCAAATTCTGCCTCCATTTTGAAATTTGAGATTGGGGACAAAAAGGGGTCAAATCTGAAATTTGCTTATTTTCAAAATTGCTCCACATTTTTCACTAAAACTTCGAAAACTCAAAACACCAAAGTTGTAGCCCTTGAAAAGTTCTACAAACTTGGTTTTAAACTTTTTCCCAAATTTTGCTTAAATTTTGAATTATTTAAAAAAAATAAAACAGGGTTTTGAAATTTAGGGTTTTCGGGGAAATTTTCAATTGTGATTTGTTGCTACCTTAATTAGTGATTACTTAATGATCAAACCATCATCCAAGGGCATCATTTGGACCAGCATGACATGGTTGACCAAATGCCACTCTTGGTTGACTAATTTAGCTTTTGAAATTCTTTTAACATTTCCCCAAATTTGAATTTAAATTCGAATCAGAAAACTTGTGACAAGTTTTTGGATTTCAATCCAAACTCAAACTTGGAGCTTCATTTTATGTGTTGTACTTGAGCTCATACCCTTGTAACACCCCTGGTGTTATAGTAACTAAAAACCTGCCATGTCATCATTTGCACTGCAAATCATCCATGATTAGGTTAACACTGTTATGCATTAACTAAAATGAGTTTGAATTCTTAGGTTCGATGTGTTTCTCGTTGTGTGGTTCGAAATCCAAAAACCCTAATTTCGATTATCACCGCAAATACTTAGTTTATGCCCTGCGTAATTTGAGGTGTATGACGGTGTTATACACTAGTGCCAAGTGTAGGGTATAAGCTCAAGTCCAACCTATAAAATAAAGCTTCAAGTTTGAGTTAGGGTTTGGGATCCAAAGCTTGTTACAAGTTTTCCGATTCGAATTCGAATTCAAAATTGAGGAATCCCTAAAAGAATTTCTTAAGTCAAATTGGTCAACCTAGGGAGCCATTTGGTCAACCATGTGAGGCTTGACTCAATGATGTCCTAGGGTGAAGGTGTGATTCCTAAGTAACCAAAGTTAAGAAAGAATCAAGTTTCAATTCAAAACTTTTCCGAAAACCCTGAAAAACAAAACCCTAGTTTTACCCCTTTTGATATAAATCAAAATCTAAGCAAAATTTGGGAAAAAGTGTAAAACCAAGTTTGTAGATCTTTTCAAGGGCTACAAGTTTGATGTTTTGAGTTTTCAAAGTTTCAATGTAAAAATTGAAGTAATTTTGAAAAGATTCAAATCTCAAAATTGTCCCCTTTTCATTTTCCCTATCCAATTTCAAAATGGAGGCATAAGTTGAAAATATTTTGAATAGCAAAGTTGTAGGTCTGCCCTAGATGTACAACTTTGGTATTTTGAGTTTTTGAAGTTTCAATACAAAATTCAAAGTAATTTTGATTTTTCAGATTTCCCAAAATGTCCCTATTTGAATTCAAATTCAAATTTCAAAAACTAAGCTGAATTGGAAAAAGTTCATATTGAGATAGTTGTAGATCTTTGAAAATTGGACGACTTTTGTTTTTACAGATTTTCAACTTCTATTGAAAATTTGAGAGTAATTTGAATTTTGATTCCAGTGGCAATTCTGTAAATAATTTGAAATCAACGTCAATCACCGCACGCCACCTCTCCCGACGCCGGCGACCTTCGCCCCGCTTCCAGGCGCGCCCGCGGCGTCCCGCGACCGCCTCGTCACGGCCGTTTTTCTCCGCGTGTCGCCACCACACCGGCTGGGCTCGGCTATAAAGGCCACCGTCGTCGGCCAAAGCATTTTCTCTTCCTCCTCCGCTCATCGCCGCGACCGGCCACCGCCCTCCGCCGCCCAAATTCGCCGCTGCTGTTGCGTTACCGCCCCACAGCTTTTGCCTCTGGCTTCGCAGCGCGTGCGCGCAGCTACTGAAGCATCCAATTGCGCCTCACCTCCTCTGCAATCGCCAGCGCGTCCTCTTCTTCCTCGCGGCCGGCAGCAACTCCACCGTGACCGCCTCACCGTGGACCGGCCCTTCCAGCGCCTCTCCGGCAACCCCAAGCTGCTCATCGTAATCACTGTGAGCTCCTGCACGTGATGCTTCTCTTGTTTTAATCGTTACCGTCTTGTGGTCGTGTTTTGCTCGTCGTGTCGCCGTTCGGGTCGCCGCCGAGACCGCCATGGCCGCGGTTACGCCTCCTCCGTGCGGTAGCAACTCCAAGTCTTGTCACAGTTAGGTTCGCAAGGTTCGCGTGGTGGTGTTGAGACGTTGGGTAGGTGTCCGACTCACCGGAGACTCGTCGTCGGTGAGCTCACCGTCGACGATCGCCGTGGCAGCGCGTCCGCGCGCGTGGGAGGGAAGGAGAAGAGAGGGAGGCGAGGATGACATGCGGGGCCGGTGCGTCAGAGAGACAGGGAGGAGCGGGAGCGTGAGTGAGACCGGGCCGCGCTGACGGGCCGCGCGGTTGGGCCGAGCGGGCCGCGCGCGTGCGAAGCAGGCCGGGCCGAGAGGGGGAACAGGAGAAAGGCAGCCCGCGATGGAAATTTTTTGTTTTTCCTTTTTCAAAAATGTGAAATGATTTTCAGTTTTATTATTTATGTTATAAATTATTTATAATTCCTAAAATAGTGAAAATTTTTGAGTAACCCTTTTTCACTGTATACTATTTAATAAAAATAATAAATATCAATTTTAAGTACTTTTTATAGATTATTTAATTAGTCCATTTAATTCTTAAGTGGTTCTTAATTAATTTTTCTAGGCTTATTTATTTATCCAAAAATCATGAAAATTATTTTATCATCTAATTAAGATATAACCTTCTTAAATTAAAAATTTTAGCTTAATTGGGTTAAGTTAAATTTTATGCTTAAATTATGCTTTAATTAATTAATTAATTAATAAGGTAATTAGGGCATGATAATTAATGTTGCTTGACTTTATGATTGAGTGTTGACTTTAGGTCATTAACCCTTGATGACCTTTAGCATTGTTAATTGGTTGCTTAAGCTTTCCTAATTATGTTGTTAATTCCTAATTACTGTCATTTCATGTGTTTAACAAATTCCGTAATAAGTTGTTTAGGGTAATCGGACCCTAGATTAGGGTTAGGTTAGAAACCTTTGTTGTTCAGTTGTACCGTGAAGGAAAGTTGTACTCAAGTTGTTAACTTTGTTAAGCATCCTTTGAGCATCATATTTATTATCTCATCATCCTAAAGCATGCATTATCATTACGTTTAGTTCCCGTACAAGAGGAGGGTACGAAGCCGAACCTGTCCCCGCCGAAGAGTCATCGTCCGTGGAAGTAGGGTTTGACATCTGCGGTACTGAACCCGAGCCTGAGTTTCCCGTCGACCAAGGCAAGCCCCGGTTACATCTAAACTTACCTTGTGATTTTAAAAAGTTTTATTTAACTTTTATTACGGCTCTATTGCATTAAGTGCTAGGAGTTGAGTGATAACCTAATTACTGCATTATCATCCTTGATATTCCAATACCATCCTTGTTACTGTTTTGATTTAAAAATGCTTAGTATGCTTAGCATTGCTTAATGAGAAAACTTTAAAACTTTTAAACAAAGTTTGAAGGGTTGTTGGACAATTACTTGATGAATGTTAATGTTGACAATTGGGACCGGTCGGTGGACTTGCATCGGGAAAGGAGTCCCCCTGTAGTGTCTCCGACTGAGTCAGTTAAGGACCATACCGTTGTTCGAATTGTGTGCGTCGAGACTTTGTAACTGATCACATGCTCTGGTAAGCCTAAGACCTCGGTAATGCCAATATGTGAACGGCCAACCGCGCACTGGGAGTGGAAAGATGGCGAGAGTAGTGTGTACCCTCGTAGCCAAGGGCTGGATTGGAGGTGTACTATACTCTCGGGTGGCGCTGGACCCGGTCATGTTTTGGAGGATCCGAGTGAAGGTTGATATATGTCGGTTAGAGTCCTACATATGTCGTGTGATTGGGAATCCCCAGCTGGGTTTAATCAATTCGAATCGTCGCTGCTCCTCGGTTAAGGAGACTCGATTCTCTGTTCAACATCGTAGATAAGAAATGGAACTTTGTTCGGAGAAACAGAAAGATATTGAATGAGTTATATGATCTAGATTAGAATCACTTACATTCTGTTGATAATTAATATTGAAATAAAATCATGATCTTAAGGATTCACCATTAGTAGCTTTTATGCAAAAGAACTTGACTTCCTGCTGGAACCTCACCTTGATTCCCCTAAGCCTGCATCCCTGAGTCGTTCCACTAGTTTTGTCGGTTAAGTCTTGTTGAGTACTTTCGTACTCAGGGTTTGTTAAACCCCTGTTGCAGGTTCGTCTCATGAGCAGGTGTGTTTTGGACCCTATTGCATGACTGTCTTTGCGGCAAGCGACGACGAGTAGAGATGTTTGGCTCTTGGGCAGAGCATCGCGTTTTGGTGTTGTAATAATGTTAATAATGCTACTCCACTACTATGGTTGTAACACTAAACTTAAGTTTTATAAATTTGGAACCTCAAGTTTGTAAATATATGTTATGTAAGACTTCCGCTTTTGTACTCTGATGTAATTTATTATATAAACTGTTGTAATATTATGATGCCTCTGTAATGTGATCCTGCTCGGAAGATTGTGGATGATTCGGGTTTCCCGAGGACACCCGACAGACTTCTTAAGATCTGTGGTACACTTGTACAGTGGTTAGAAGTCTTTAAGACAATAACAAGTACAGGTGGGCCATAGTAATTAGGAGGTTCTGCCACAGCTGGTATCAGAGCCAGGTTGGACAGAGCGGTTGTAGTATTACATTTCAAAAACTTCAAAACAGTTGAGTCAAATAAATGTAACTGACTATTTTGGTCCAAATTGCTTATTACCTATCTTTATTCCTCTTGTAGATCTTTAGTCATGTTTAAAAGCTTTTGGTGGAATAGCATATTAAAAGTGCCCTATAAATAAAGTTTATGTTTTGTTACTCTTGTGCAGTTAATTCAAAAATCTTTAATAATCGTCCGTATGTTAAGTCATGCATCATGCTTAATGAATCTGTTAAGTTACCTTCCCCGTTATTGAGGTTTGGGTTAAGTAGTATCAATCCTATTCATGCTAACCTTCAGATCCTCCCCAGCTATCCTTACCAAATTCTACCTTTTCCCGCTACAGGATGGCCCGTACTAAGTTGACGCCCCGCAAGTCCACCGGACCAAAGGGAGTTCCTCGTCGCCAGCTTGCTCCCAGGGACGAAAGTGCTAGCGGCAGCAGGACTGTCCCTCAGACGGAGATCGAGAGGCTTTCCGCCGAATTAGCCTAGGCTACACGCGATAGAGCTACGGACGCTATCCAGGTCGGAGAGTTACAGAATCAGTTACGGAGGCTCACTGGGGCTCATCTGAGCTGTGAGCGGATGATGGGTCGCTTAGTAACGGAAAGGAATGAGGCATGGCACCGAGAGGATGTTGCCAGGGAACGTGCTGAGGAGTTACAGTTCTATGTCAACGATCTGGAGGGAGATAATCAGGTTCTCCACGAGGAAGTACATCAGTTGTTCTATCAACTGCATCCTCCACCTGGTGCAGCTGAGCTAGACCCTGGTGTTATCCTTGCTGATGGTGGAGAATCTGCAGAGGAGTTAGAGGAAGAAGAAGATCTGGAGGAAGTGGAGCCTGTGGACGAGAGTGACGATGAAGGAGGTCACGTTTCAGGAATGGACACTGACCGTGAGGACTGAGTTGGTCAAGTGCAGTGTGTAGTTAGAAGTTTATGTTTGTTGTCAGCCTTAGTTAACCGGGAAGTCCGGCATGTGTGCGGACCTATGTTATAAATAAATGCATCTGTGTGGCGTGTTTGTAATCGCTTTTGTAAAGGTTCAATAAAAGTTTGTGAATAAAGTTTGGCTTGTTATCAACAGATGGCTCATAATGATGATGGTACGGGGGCTGCTCAGGGTGGGAATGGTGTCCCTAACCCACCACCCGTTCCACTAAATATGGCAGAGGCTATGTTCGCCCTTGTCAATGCTACTGCAGAAAATGCTAGGCTACTAAGGGAAGTGGTTCAGAATAATCACAATGCACCACCAGGCAATCGGGGTCGAAATAACCACCGGAATGAAACTACTTATGTGGATTTCACTGATACCCGACCCCCAGTGTTTTCCAGAGCTGATGAACCGTTGGAAGCAGATGACTAGCTCCGCACTATGGAGCAAAAGTTTGAACTCATAGAGTGTAGTGACTACCAGAAGCCGGTGTTTGCAGCCCAGCAACTCCGAGGTGCGGCCGGAGCATGGTGGGGAAATCACCTTGCTGCCTAGCCAGCTGGTCATCGGGTGACCTGGGCGGAATTCCGTGCGGCTTTCAGAGCTCACTTTATTCCAGAAGGGATTATGATCAGAAAGTTAGAGGAATTTCTTGCACTAAAGCAGGGAGACCAGACAGTAATGCAATATGTGGGCAAGTTCAATCACCTATCACAGTATGCTGCTGACCAAATCAACTCTGATCGCAAGAAGCAAGCTTGTTTTATGAGGGGTCTAAACTCGAAGATTCGTACTATGATGACTGGTTGTCTGAATGTGACTTATCATGAGGCCGTTGATATTGCTCTTTCATCAGAAGAAGAGTACCGGAAGCATAAAGAGGCTAAAAAGAAGAAGGTGTCGTATGGATCATCTGGTGGCAATCAAAAGCGCCAGAAGATAATTTACCATCCCCAAAATCATTTCCGTTCTCCTTTTCGTCCACCACAATTCCAAGCCCGGCAACAGACATTTGTCCATCCTGTTGCAGCTCTATCCTATCCACGTCAGCCGAGTGCTCCTGGCATTCGTCCCCCACTTCAGCAGGGCAACAATATCAATAATTATCCCTGTTATAACTGCGGAAAGACCGGGCATTTCTCGAGGGAGTGTCCATACCCGAGGTAGTATAATCAGAATTATCAGAAAGCTGATGTGCCCCAACAACAGAACCAGAATCAGCAGAGGGGCAATCACCAGAATGCTCAGAAAGGCAAGCCCGAGAAGAAAACTGGACGAGTCTTTTACACGCAGGCCGAGGCAATACCCGAAGGAGAGCCCGTCATGATGGGTATGTTTCCTGTTGCAAATCATCCTGCAGTTATGCTTTTTGATTCAGGCGCATCACATACATTCATCAATCGTACATTTGTTATGAAACATGCAATTCCAATTGGGGAAACAAAAGAGAACTTTTTTATACAGTCGCCCGGGGGTCATCTGTGTACTAAAGAGATGGTACATCAGGTACCTATAGTTTTGGGTGGGCATACTTTTCCCACGTCCATGATAATTTTGAAGGATCAGGATATAGATGTGATCCTAGGCATGAACTGGATGTATCAGCGCGGAGCTATAATAGATACTCTGAATAGAACCATAAGGCTGAACTTACCTGATAATAGTTCTCAACTTCTTATCCAACTTCAAACACCAAAAAGGGCAGTCGAAAGAGTCTGTGCAATGTCTGTGAAAGAAATCAGTGATATACCTGTGGTTTGTGAGTTTCCGGATGTTTTCCCAGATGATCTACCTGGATTACCTCCTGACAGAGATGTGGAATTTGTAATTGAGTTGAAACCTGGTACTGCCCCAATATCTAGAAGAGCATACAGAATGCCACCGAAAGAGTTAGCAGAGCTCAAGATACAATTATAAGAGCTACGTGATAAAGGTTTTATTCAACCTAGTTCTTCACCATGGGGATGTCCAGCCATATTTGTGAAAAAGAAGGACAAAACCCTGAGGTTGTGTGTTGATTATCGTCCGTTGAATGAAGTGACTATCAAGAATAAGTATCCCCTTCCTCGTATTGATCTACTTTTTGATCAACTTGCTGGAGCCAAAGTCTTTTCTAAGATCGATCTTCGATCTGGCTACCACCAAATAAAAATTCGCCCTGAGGACATTCCAAAGACTGCTTTCACTACTAGATATGGCCTTTATGAATATCTAGTCATGTCCTTTGGTCTTACCAATGCCCCCGCTCATTTCATGTATCTCATGAATTCGGTTTTCATGCCAGAGCTTGACAAGTTTGTTGTTGTCTTCATTGATGATATTTTAGTTTACTCCAAAAACAAGAAAGAACATGCGGAACATTTACGCATCGTTCTCAGTCGCCTGAGGGAACATCAGTTGTATGCTAAGTTCAGCAAATGCGAGTTTTGGCTTAAGGAGGTGCCATTTCTTGGACATGTTTTGTCGGCAGAAGGTGTTGCTGTTGACCCTGGTAAAGTAAGGGATATATTAGATTGGAAGCCCCCAAGTACTGTTCATCAGGTTCGCAGTTTCTTGGGAATGGCGGGCTATTACCGTCGATTCATTCCTGATTTCTCGAAGGTATCAAAACCCATCACTGAGTTGTTGAAGGTTCAGGTTAAATTTGTTTGGTCATCAGAATGTGAGAAGGCTTTCCAAACATTGAAGAGGTTGTTAACCACTGCTCCAGTGTTAGCTCAACCAAATATTGAAAAGTCGTTTGACGTCTACTGTGATGCTTGTGGCACTGGTATTGGATGTGTGCTGATGCAAGAAGGTCGAGTGATTGCTTATGCTTCTCGCCAACTCAAACAACATGAAGAGCACTATCCAACCCATGATTTAGAGTTAGCGGCTGTTGTTCATGCTTTGAAGATATGGCGGCATTATTTATTGGGTAATCTATGTCACATCTATACAGATCACAAGAGTTTGAAATACATTTTCACCCAGTCTGATTTGAATATGCGCCAACGAAGATGGTTAGAATTGATAAAGGACTATGACTTCGAAGTGCATTATCATCCGGGTAAGGCAAATGTGGTTGCCGATGCCCTCGGTCGAAAGATTCATTGCAACTGTTTGACAGTGAAACCGCTGGATCTATCTTTGTGTCATGAGATTGAAAAGTTGGGTATCGAAATAGTTCAACATGGTAGTGTTGCCAATATTACGGTGGAAACAACTATAAGAGATAAGATTATTTCTGCTCAGAAGGAAAATAAGGGTATAGTTCACATAAAGGAAAAAGTCAGAAAGGGAAAAGGCTTATGTTTTAGAATTGATGAAGCAGAGGTCCTCTGGTTCAAAGATCGTTTGGTTGTACCTAAGGTTCCGGAGTTACGTCAATTGATTTTGGATGAAGCACATTTGACCAAATTCTCCATCCATCCTGGAAGTAATAAAATGTATCATGATCTGAAACAAAGATTCTGGTGGACCAAGATGAAGATTGAGATTGCCAGATACATAGCCAAGTGTGACACCTGCTAGAGAGTGAAAGCTGTACATCTGAAGTCAGCCGGAGTATTGCAGCCGTTACCCATTCCATCTTGGAAATGGGAAGATATCAATATGGATTTCATAGTGGGTTTGCCCAAAACAGCAAAAGGGTTTGATTCTATCTGGGTTATTGTGGATCGCCTCACTAAGTCTGCACATTTCATTCCAGTTCAAACTATATATCCAACTATCCGGTATGCTAAGATATATTTTGACAGAATTGTTAGTCTGCATGGGATACCTAAGACAATTGTATCTGATAGAGGTACACAATTTGTTAGCAATTTCTGGAGGCACTTACATGAGTCACTGGGTACTAAACTTCTGCATAGTACCGCTTATCATCCTCAAACAGATGGTCAGACTGAAAGAGTCAATCAGATTCTAGAAGATATGTTAAGGTCTTGTGTGCTCAATTACTCAGATTCTTGGGATGACTGTTTTACCTTTGGTAGAATTCTCCTACAATAACAGTTATCAAGAAAGTATCAAAATGGCACCGTTTGAAGCACTGTATGGACGCCGATGCAGAACTCCACTGAATTGGTCAGAATTAGGAGAAAGGTGGTTCTTCGGAGTTGATTTAGTAAAAGAAACTGAAGAAAAAGTCAGACGTATACAAAATAATATAAAGATAGCACAGTCTCGTCAAAAGAGTTATGCAGATAAGAGACGATGAGCACTGGTGTTCGACAAAGGAGATTATGTATACTTGAAGGTATCACCCATGAAAGGAGTTACCCGGTTTGGGGTTAAAGGCAAATTGGCACCCAGATATATTGGACCGTTTCAAATTCTGGAACGATTTGGTAAAGTGGCTTACCGTTTAAGGTTACCTGAACAACTCTCTGCAGTACACAATGTGTTCCATGTGTCACAGCTAAAGAAGTGTCTACAAGTGCCTGACCAAGTGATTGATTTTGAGGGGGTCGAGCTTGAGCCAGATCTAACATATTCAGAGCATCCTGTCAGAGTTTTGGATCAGAAAGATCGTGTCACCCGGAGTAGAACAATCAAGTGGTATAAGATTCAATGGAATCAGCATTCAGAAGAAGAAGCAACCTGGGAATCTGAAGATTATTTGCTGGAAAACTTTCCCGACTTCTTTGCTTCTAAGTTACAATTTCCTCTCTAGATTGTAACTCCTTCTTTTTAAACCTTGTGATGTAAAATACCTACCTGTTTTATGAACAAATCTTGAACGTGTTTGTATGGCACGTTTCCTTTTTCCTTTACCTAACCCAAGGCTTTAAATCTCGGGACGAGATTTCTTTAAGGGGGAAGGGCTGTAACACCCTTGGTGTTATAGTAACTAAAAACCTGCCATGTCATCATTTGCACTGCAAATCATCCATGATTAGGTTAACACTGTTATGCATTAACTAAAATGAGTTTGAATTCTTAGGTTCGATGTGTTTCTCGTTGTGTGGTTCGAAATCCAAAAACCCTAATTTCGATTATCACCGCAAATACTTAGTTTATGCCCTGCGTAATTTGAGGTGTATGACGGTGTTATACACTAGTGCCAAGTGTAGGGTATAAGCTCAAGTCCAACCTATAAAATAAAGCTTCAAGTTTGAGTTAGGGTTTGGGATCCAAAGCTTGTTACAAGTTTTCCGATTCGAATTCGAATTCAAAATTGAGGAATCCCTAAAAGAATTTCTTAAGTCAAATTGGTCAACCTAGGGAGCCATTTGGTCAACCATGTGAGGCTTGACTCAATGATGTCCTAGGGTGAAGGTGTGATTCCTAAGTAACCAAAGTTAAGAAAGAATCAAGTTTCAATTCAAAACTTTTCCGAAAACCCTGAAAAACAAAACCCTAGTTTTACCCCTTTTGATATAAATCAAAATCTAAGCAAAATTTGGGAAAAAGTGTAAAACCAAGTTTGTAGATCTTTTCAAGGGCTACAAGTTTGATGTTTTGAGTTTTCAAAGTTTCAATGTAAAAATTGAAGTAATTTTGAAAAGATTCAAATCTCAAAATTGTCCCCTTTTCATTTTCCCTATCCAATTTCAAAATGGAGGCATAAGTTGAAAATATTTTGAATAGCAAAGTTGTAGGTCTGCCCTAGATGTACAACTTTGGTATTTTGAGTTTTTGAAGTTTCAATACAAAATTCAAAGTAATTTTGATTTTTCAGATTTCCCAAAATGTCCCTATTTGAATTCAAATTCAAATTTCAAAAACTAAGCTGAATTGGAAAAAGTTCATATTGAGATAGTTGTAGATCTTTGAAAATTGGACGACTTTTGTTTTTACAGATTTTCAACTTCTATTGAAAATTTGAGAGTAATTTGAATTTTGATTCCAGTGGCAATTCTGTAAATAATTTGAAATCAACGTCAAACACCGCACGCCACCTCTCCCGACGCCGGCGACCTTCGCCCCGCTTCCAGGCGCGCCCGCGGCGTCCCGCGACCGCCTCGTCACGGCCGTTTTTCTCCGCGTGTCGCCACCACACCGGCTGGGCTCGGCTATAAAGGCCACCGTCGTCGGCCAAAGCATTTTCTCTTCCTCCTCCGCTCATCGCCGCGACCGGCCACCGCCCTCCGCCGCCCAAATTCGCCGCTGCTGTTGCGTTACCGCCCCACAGCTTTTGCCTCTGGCTCCGCAGCGCGTGCGCGCAGCTACTGAAGCATCCAATTGCGCCTCACCTCCTCTGCAATCGCCAGCGCGTCCTCTTCTTCCTCGCGGCCGGCAGCAACTCCACCGTGACCGCCTCACCGTGGACCGGCCCTTCCAGCGCCTCTCTGGCAATCCCAAGCTGCTCATCGTAATCACTGTGAGCTCCTGCACGTGATGCTTCTCTTGTTTTAATCGTTACCGTCTTGTGGTCGCGTTTTGCTCGTCGCGTCGCCGTTCGGGTCGCCGCCGAGACCGCCATGGCCGCGGTTACGCCTCCTCCGTGCGGTAGCAACTCCAAGTCTTGTCACAGTTAGGTTCGCAAGGTTTGCGTGGTGGTGTTGAGACGTTGGGTAGGTGTCCGACTCACCGGAGACTCGTCGTCGGTGAGCTCACCGTCGACGGTCGCCGTGGCAGCGCGTCCGCGCGCGCGGGAGGGAAGGAGAAGAGAGGGAGGCGAGGATGACATGCGGGGCCGGTGCGTCAGAGAGAGAGGGAGGAGCGGGAGCGTGAGTGAGACCGGGCCGCGCTGACGGGCCGCGCGGTTGGGCCGAGCGGGCCGCGCGCGTGCGAAGCAGGCCGGGCCGAGAGGGGGAACAGGAGAAAGGCAGCCCGCGATGGAAATTTTTTGTTTTTCCTTTTTCAAAAATGTGAAATGATTTTCAGTTTTATTATTTATGTTATAAATTATTTATAATTCCTAAAATAGTGAAAATTTTTGAGTAACCCTTTTTCACTGTATACTATTTAATAAAAATAATAAATATCAATTTTAAGTACTTTTTATAGATTATTTAATTAGTCCATTAATTCTTAAGTGGTTCTTAATTAATTTTTCTAGGCTTATTTATTTATCCAAAAATCATGAAAATTATTTTATCATCTAATTAAGATATAACCTTCTTAAATTAAAAATTTTAGCTTAATTGGGTTAAGTTAAATTTTATGCTTAAATTATGCTTTAATTAATTAATTAATTAATAAGGTAATTAGGGCATGATAATTAATGTTGCTTGACTTTATGATTGAGTGTTGACTTTAGGTCATTAACCCTTGATGACCTTTAGCATTGTTAATTGGTTGCTTAAGCTTTCCTAATTATGTTGTTAATTCCTAATTACTGTCATTTCATGTGTTTAACAAATTCCGTAATAAGTTGTTTAGGGTAATCGGACCCTAGATTAGGGTTAGGTTAGAAACCTTTGTTGTTCAGTTGTACCGTGAAGGAAAGTTGTACTCAAGTTGTTAACTTTGTTAAGCATCCTTTGAGCATCATATTTATTATCTCATCATCCTAAAGCATGCATTATCATTACGTTTAGTTCCTGTACAAGAGGAGGGTACCGAAGCCGAACCTGTCCCCGCCGAAGAGTCATCGTCCGTGGAAGTAGGGTTTGACATCTGCGGTACTGAACCCGAGCCTGAGTTTCCCGTCGACCAAGGCAAGCCCCGGTTACATCTAAACTTACCTTGTGATTTTAAAAAGTTTTATTTAACTTTTATTACGGCTCTATTGCATTAAGTGCTAGGAGTTGAGTGATAACCTAATTACTGCATTATCATCCTTGATATTCCAATACCATCCTTGTTACTGTTTTGATTTAAAAATGCTTAGTATGCTTAGCATTGCTTAATGAGAAAACTTTAAAACTTTTAAACAAAGTTTGAAGGGTTGTTGGACAATTACTTGATGAATGTTAATGTTGATAATTGGGACCGGTCGGTGGACTTGCATCGGGAAAGGAGTCCCCCTGTAGTGTCTCTGACTGAGTCAGTTAAGGACCGTACCGTTGTTCGAATTGTGTGCGTCGAGACTTTGTAACTGATCACATGCTCCGGTAAGCCTAAGACCTCGGTAATGCCAATATGTGAACGGCCAACCGCGCACTGGGAGTGGAAAGATGGCGAGAGTAGTGTGTACCCTCGTAGCCAAGGGCTGGATTGGAGGTGTACTATACTCTCGGGTGGCGCTGGACCCGGTCATGTTTTGGAGGATCCGAGTGAAGGTTGATATATGTCGGTTAGAGTCCTACATATGTCGTGTGATTGGGAATCCCCAGCTGGGTTTAATCGATTTGAATCGTCGCTGCTCCTCGGTTAAGGAGACTCGATTCTCTGTTCAACATCGTAGATAAGAAATGGAACTTTGTTCGGAGAAACAGAAAGATATTGAATGAGTTATATGATCTAGATTAGAATCACTTACATTCTGTTGATAATTAATATTGAAATAAAATCATGATCTTAAGGATTCACCATTAGTAGCTTTTATGCAAAAGAACTTGACTTCCTGCTGGAACCTCACCTTGATTCCCCTAAGCCTGCATCCCTGAGTCGTTCCACTAGTTTTGTCGGTTAAGTCTTGTTGAGTACTTTCGTACTCAGGGTTTGTTAAACCCCTGTTGCAGGTTCGTCTCATGAGCAGGTGTGTTTTGGACCCTGTTGCATGACTATCTTTGCGGCAAGCGACGACGAGTAGAGATGTTTGGCTCTTGGGCAGAGCATCGCGTTTTGGTGTTGTAATAATGTTAATAATGCTACTCCACTACTATGGTTGTAACACTAAACTTAAGTTTTATAAATTTGGAACCTCAAGTTTGTAAATATATGTTATGTAAGACTTCCGCTTTTGTACTCTGATGTAATTTATTATATAAACTGTTGTAATATTATGATGCCTCTGTAATGTGATCCTGCTCGGAAGATTGTGGATGATTCGGGTTTCCCGAGGACACCCGACAGACTTCTTAAGATCTGTGGTACACTTGTACAGTGGTTAGAAGTCTTTAAGACAATAACAAGTACAGGTGGGCCATAGTAATTAGGAGGTTCTGCCACAACCCTACACTTGACACTAGTGTGTAACACAGTCACACACCTCAAATTACGCAGGGCATGGGCTAAGTATTTGCGGTGTCATTCGAAATTAGAGTTTTGGTTCGGATCACACCACTGAGAAGCACATCCAATATAGAAATATAAACTCATTTTAATTAATGCATAACAAGGTTGACCTAAGCATGGATGTTTTGCGATGCATTATGATGACATGGCAGTTTAATTAGTAACTATAACACCCGGGGTGTTACATAAAGCAAAACCTAAAACCTAACGTAGGCGGCGGCTACTGATTATAAGGCCTAAGGGGCGTTCAAGGACCCCCACTCACGTCCCTAAGGAGTCTCGACACGTTACATGGCCCAAACGGCCCAAAAGACGACGACGTAGCGCCCTGACAGATTCTGGACGTTAAATTATTTCGATGATTCCCATTGACTCCGATATAATTTGGGTCTCAAACCAAATCCATTGGTTAGGTTATGAAATTATCTTTCCATCCATATGTGGATCATCGAAAATGGAGTCCGGATGCGTCCTGAGCATCCATTTTATTGCAGACTGGTCCAGAAGGCCGAAGCAGACTCGAACTCGAATTGGACTGGGCCTTCGGCTTGGCTTGGACATCCTTGCTGGCCTCCTAAGGTGGTGGCCAAGGAGGAGGATGTCCTTAGGCATCTCTTAGGTGTTCTCCATCTTCTTGGGGCATGCTCCAACTTGGGCCTGGGTCCCAAGTGTGAATAACAAGCCCGTGACGATGCCGTAACACCCGACAGAAAATATTGGCAGAATATCTTGATGATTTGGAGGTCTTGCCAATGTGATATTGAAATGGGATCAGATATATTTGAAATATTATCAAATAAGCTTTCCATCAAATGCTCATTGACCTCGATCGCACTCCGGATGGATGGGTTATGGCCTTCCCAATGAAGCACTATCGGGCTGCCGACGAACCGAAAGTTCAATTTTGATGGACTTACACTTTGAGACGCATTTGTACCCACATTCAAATAACGACATGTACATGTGGAACCAAGTGAATTGTACCTAAAATTACTATGCAAATGTAGGAACGAGCGGACCTTATAATCAATGGTCATATACGTGGGTGTCATGTCCTCATCACCCGGCTTTGATTTATCATAAGAAGGGTTCAGAAAACAACTATTACAGGCGCGAGAGCCATGACCATCCCCAGCCTAAGCTGTCGGTCAGCTGGATATTCTGAGTTTGTATCTAAAGTTTGAGGCTTGAGTAAAATATGTCTAACCAAATTAGGTGTTTTATGTTTTTTTTCTTTGGAACTTTGAGGAGCATTATATGTGTAATGTTTTCTGTTTCTAACTTAATGCAAAGTTGAAATATTCATCATTTCCTATAATCTAAAACTATGAATTGAAGTTACTCTGGTGTTTTTCCGATGATAATAGAGCTGCAACTTGTTCATTGGAATGTTTTTTATATTGGCAATTTTATTTACTGATTTCCCAACAGGTTCTCATTGACATACGTGCAATTTGCTCCACTGTGACTGTTTATATTTCTTTTTATGAAAGAGTCATCAAATACCCTACAAGGTATGCTTGATATTTCTTAGTGAGACTAATATTGATGTGTAATCACAAATCAGCTACTTTAATCCAGTGTCATCCAGTTGTTAGGCTGTGAAGCATTTTCTAGGTAGTGAATGCATTACCTGAGAGTGTGCGAGTTCATAGTGAGATATGTATGCTTATAGGTCATGAACCTATACAGTAAGACCGCTCCTTACCGCTCCTTTAATTCCTACTGTCATGAACCTATATTTCAATGCACAATTGTTTTCTACATTTTTTAGATTGATTCAAGTTCCTGATTTTTTTTCTTCATGTTGTAGCTGCTAGCGATGGAGGGAAAGCCAAGCTGAACCGCTGAAGCATGAAAAGCAAGTCCATTGTCTTAGAGGCAAAGACTAAAAGCAAATCCAGTCAATTTTCTCTTGTTCATGAGGGACTATTCAGTTATCAATTATTTTAGAAGTCTTGTTAGTGTTGTTCAGAACTTAACTCCATTTAAGCCAAGATCATATTCAGTTTCTGTGCAGGTGAATGAGGAAACATGCCACATATGTTGAAATGGAGTAATTTAGATGCTGCCAGCGTGCTCACTAAGTGCAAGATCCTATGAGTACTGTTTATGGGAAACATCAAATATTTGATTAGAAGTATGTGTCCTATGCAGGGCTTTCTCTTTGTAAAAAAAATTTATGAATCCAATTTGGCTTGATGAAGCGTGACAATTAAGGTATGCATCATGTGTACTGCATACTATATTTGAATTGCTTTGTACTCTGGTGTCCAGTTTTCTAATTCACTTTGTGGATGGCCATTTACTCAGTAGCATGCCAAGTTTTCAAACGGATAAAGGGTCAGACTCTATTACTCCCATGTATGTATCTTACATGACCATACCTGCTCTTTTCCTATGTTGCATGAACTTGGAAGATGATCATTATTTACTGATCTAATTATATCTTGTGTCTTTTGGTATTTTTAGGAACAAGAGAGACCATGAATTGCAATGAGGCCCATTGTTTTTCTATTAAATAAGCAATCAATTCTATTGACTTCAATGATCTGTAAGGGTTCTGCCCCATTTTTCTTTTAAATATAAATATAATGATATGCAACTCTCCTACTTGTTTGAGAGAGAAAAAACCTTCAAAGATTTACTGTTCTCTGTTTATGATTGTACGTCAATACTTTACTGATTCTACACCCTCAGTGATGTCTCATTGTCATTTCCATAGTGGTGTTTTATGCTGTTAGAGTTTTTAACTTGCTTGTATTGTGTTAGTAATGGATAATGGAGCAGTGGGAGATAAATTTCTATATCACTGTATTCGCTAGTGCAATAAGTGATGCTCTTTGGTGATTATGTCAAGAGGTAATTAATGTCAATGTTTGAGCTGGATGCCTGGATGACAAGAAAATCATAAGGCCGTGGCGGCGCTGTCGCAGGAGATGGAGCCAATATAATTGCTGGGGCATGGCACCCTGGTCGACTTCTCCACCATTCACCAGGTATATCCTACTGCCTACGCCTATTCAGTGTTGATCTTTCATGTACCTTTCATGACTACTGAAAGCTCTATGTTTGGTGTTGGTAATTAGTGACAATGCCCAAGTGCTAATCTTATGCTTAAGATTGTATGTAGCAAAGGAGGATTAGCACATAGCATGGTGAAGCATGATGATCAAGTGTGGATGATGAAGTGCTTACCATGGTGATGAAGGAGGGACAAGGTGCAACCCTATGGAGCTCAAGGCAACGGTATATGCTTAAGGGTTGTGTTTTAGTAACCAAAACACCTAGTGGATGTGGTTACATTATAGGATAGATAGCCATACTATAAAGAGGGGAATGACGTGGCTATTGAACTCCTAAGTGCCTCTAGGTGTGCATTTCATAATCATATGCATTTAGAACTAATAACGCCTCGAAAAATGATTGTGACAATGCTAACACACTCGCACATGATGTGATCACTTGGCGGTGTTAGCACATTTGCGATGGCGTTGGAGTTTGAGCGGTAGAGAGGGTTTGAGGTCCTCTTTCCCTCCCGCCCAGCTTGCGAGGCGGGATTCAGGTGTTTTCGAGGATTTAAAATGCCTATTTTCCTTCACGCCAATGTTAAGATTTGGAGGCGTTGTCACATGTTGTTTCACGAGCTAAAACATGTGCTAAAGTGACACACATACTTAGTCTAGCTCATATGTGAAAGGGTGAATCAAATGGAGGCGAACGGAGGTCACAGAGGTGACTGGACGCTGGACCAGACGCGGTATCTGTTTGATTGGAAGCGTTCGGTCAGTGCTCAGGGTTTGCGCGCGTCTTGGTCTTCTGATCGGACGCGGTGGCGCATCCGGTCGTTGTGGGAGCTTACTGGACTCTAACCGGACGCTGGCACTGTGGCGTCCGGTCGCTGTTTCATTGGAGTGCTACTCAGGCTTGACCAGCGCATCCGGTCGAGCTTCGCGCGTCAGGTCAGTGCGACTGCAGCTGTTTCGAGTGCCTAACGGCTATATTCGAAGGGGTGCGTCTATATATACCCGTTGGCTAGCTCAAAGCTCTCACTCTTGCACTCTTTGACATACTTGTGAGCACTTTGAGCTAAGCAACTCCCCTCCCACTCATCTCTCTTGTTTCTTTGCATATTCGAAGTGAGATTGAGTGATCCAAGTGCATTTGTATTGTGAGATTACATCTAGTTGGCACTTGGTGGTTAATTTGCTGCGGGATTCTTGTTTCTCTTGGTGGTTGCCGCCACCTAGACGGCTTGGAGCAGCTTGGAGGCATTGGCAAGAGTTGGTGATTGTTCTTGGCCACCTCCGTGATTATGAAGGGTTTGTGCCTACCTCGGCGAAGCGCCAAAGGCAACGTTAGTAAATTGCTCGTGTCATTGCAACCTCTTGCCATTTGGTAGGTTCTTGTGGTGCCTTTTGAGAGGCTCGGTGTGTGACCGATTAGCCACCGAACCACGTGGTGAAGAGGGACACAACGGGGACTAGCGTGCCGCAAGCACGTAAACCTCGGGATAAATCTTCGTGTCATCATTCTTATTGTGATTAATCGATCCTGGTGGTTGTGTATTGTGGAATTCATCTCTTGATCATATTGATTGGTTGGCTCAATACTTTGCCCCTCGGTGATACCCTCCTAACTCTCTCTTGTATTAATTTCTTAGTTACCTTGCTAGCTTGTTAGTGTAGCTCTTAGCTTGTGTAGCTAGTTAGCTTTAGTTGTAGCTAAGTTGTGCGGTTTGACTTGTGCGGTTGAGTGCAAATATACTATAATTGTGAATTGGTTAGGTGGCTTGCAAACATCCCGTAGGCTAAGCAAAACTCGTATCTTGCTATTTGTTATATTGATAAACTTGTTTAGCTTGTCTTTGTAGAAATTTTTAAAAGGCTATTCACCCCCCTCTAGCCATCAAGACCTTTCAACTACAATATGTTTTCGAGAGATCACCAGCATCAAGATCCAAGAGTTATGTGAAGGTGCACCTTTTCACCATCCTTCATTGATTTATAGGTAGTTCACAAGTTCATTTGTGGCACTCGTGCTTCTTGTAGAGATGTAGCAGCACCTCACCCTCACATTCTATATTCTGTGAGTTGACAACGTGAAAATTAGGAAATGAAATATTGCGACGGATTGATGGTAATTAATTGTACAATGGTAAGCAACCCTTTATTAGTCTATACTTGATAAATAATTATCAGTTATGTTTTTCCAGGTATGGTTTCAGCAAAGAAATTGTTGAGTGCCCAGATAAGCTCTGGTGGCCCCCACATGTTAGACTTTTATATTTCTTCTTCATGCACCTAATTTCAGTAATACTTGACATAACATCATGGTAGGATATCGGCCGTTCAATGCTCAAGCTTGTGGCCTTTGGTTTCTTCCTATGGCCTACCAATTTTGTTGTGACAAATGCATGGGGATGTTTGGAAATATTAATTCTTATTTTTTGGTATGTTCTGTGCAAACCATTCTTCCCTGGAAACTTCATCATAAGCAATGCTTATTTGTCAAGATCTATATTTGTATGATTAAGTTCCATTGGTATGTGTATTTCTCATCATTTTAATATTAAGTACATGGTTATTGAGATTCATTAAAGATTTTCATAAATACATAATACACTCTCATAGCGATTTAAGGTTTGGGACTTTTGCAATATATGTTTGACTAAACCTGCAGATCTAATTTTCTGTTAAACTTCAGAGGATATTTATGGGACCTTAATCTTCGAACCAGAAAATAATCTTATAATTTAAGTTTTAGCTTCACTGCATAGTGTTTATATTTGAGACCTGTAATGAAAGCTCTTAATCATGAACGATTTATTCACTTAAACTGTGAAAAGCTCTCTGTACTCTTTTGTACATTCCTGAATATATAAATCAATTCTAACTTATTGGTGGTTTTTTTTGTTGCCTGGACCTCCTGATTCATAATGCTGCCAAACATATATATTTATTGTATCTTGAGGTAAGCACTTCTCTTTCTTATTAATTATGTGTCTTACAAGGGATCTGTTGACAAATTTATTCTTTTAGTTAGTGGTATGTTAGTGCATGGAGAATTACACTTGATTTGTGGCAACCTATTCAATCAAAATATTACATTTCATTTGTATTGCTTCTAAGACCGAATTATATTGCTTGTGCTAACGCTACGGCGGCGTCTAGAAAAAAGAATCATAAAACTAAAATAAATCATAATGATAAAAGATAAATCAACCGATGAAAGAAACATAAATTCACAAACTAATGAAACAAAATACACTTGATTTTTCAAACATCATCCCCTATAAATAATGACAAATACTTATACCTAGATAGCTGAATTGTCAGAGCAGGAAGCTGCAGGAATGACAAATACCACAATAATTCATATCTGAAATTGTGCTCTTTGTGGGTATTTGCAAAATTGAGATGCTTGTTGTCAGACTTTGTGTGTGCTCTTCGTGATGTTTGCAAAATCGAGATGCTTGTCATCCGTATATGATGATGCAGATCCTAGCATGACCATCGGATGAATCGTGTAAGTATTCGGCTCCAACTGATTTTCATCAGACCATGATGTTGACATAATTTCTCGGTCAGTTCAACAGACATAGCTGAGCCCACATAAACAATGCTAAAAGCTAACAGTAATTCAACAATCCATATACATGGAAACTTACCTTGCCAAAAACCATATGTTGGATAGGAGGCAATGGTGGTACTCATGTGGTGACTTCAAAGCCATATAGAAGCTGCCAACTGGGTCTCTAAATGCACTGTTTATGAACCATCATTTGTAACCCCTGAAACAAAAACTCCCACATCAGTACATTTCAAGCAAACTCCCATAGGCATAATTTCAAGTGTTCATAAATAATAAAGCAATCAAGTTGCATACAGACCTACTAAATATAGGCTTTGAGCCATGAACTTGCCTATATCAATATGCAACTTGGCTAGCTCTCCACCTTGGGGGAACTAAATGAGCTAGCAAAATTTGATGCTCGAAAACAATCATCAGCAACCCTTAACCAGCACTTTGTGCTCATGTCGAAGAATAAAAGCATGGTTGCTATGAAGGACGACTAAGGGAAAATCACATCGTGAGAATTTAGCAGATACAACCTTTACTGCACCTGTTGACAAGGCAGAGATAACTACTAAGCGCTAACTATTTCAGCAAACACTGAGATGCAGCAAAGTTCAGAATAGCCATCTCAGGTTGTAAGTGAGAACTAAAGACCGGATGTACAAATAATTACCACTTACCAGCATGCTTGGCCGATGACTCAGCTGGAGATGCAACCAAAGAAAAAGAAGCCAATGAGGCAAATGAAGCCAATGACTTCTTCTTGGCTCTGGCCACACTCCATCAGGATCTTTGGAAATACAGGTTGGATAATCTACGATGTACTTAATATTTCAGTATATGGTGATGGATGGAAATTAATTCAAAAATCACTGGCCAACAAAAAAATGATTGATCAACTAACTAAATCAATTCAGAAATCAAATTTCAGTTTATGTCATGTTATATAACAAAAGAAATTCAGAAATCATTGGCATCCACCACATTCTGTCTTGTATGCATCTTGCCAAATTGCATGCATCCAACATTGCAGTGTAATATTTCCTCTTGATTACAACAATAATCATCCACACCAATGCCTAAAATAATGTACTGCGATACGGCCAATCTAACCACAAACGCAAAAAGGGCTTCATATGCATCTTAAATCAAATCTGAATGGGATCTACAAACCAGATAGAACTGAATCTATAACTAATATCATAAATTGTCCCACCTATGCCAACAATCGAGTAACCACATGGAGAATCACTGTCATGCCCGATGCCCATCGCCACTCCTGGCTGTCGTCCTAGCCGCGCCCTGGTGGCCGTCGTCCTAGCTGCGACCTAGTCCTCGCTCACCCCTCCACCGTGATGCGTGGGAACAGAGCACCGGAGTGGACGCCCGACGCGAGGGGACGAGCCGGCGAGGGGTGGCGCCCGCGTTAGGGTGAGGGAGGAGAGCCGCCGGGGCACGCTCTCGCTAGCGCGCCGCCCGCGGAGGCGCCGTCGCCCTACACCCGTCGTCGCAGCATCGGGAGAGAGAGAGGGGGGAGGGGCGGTATTCTTTTTTCTTTCTGCGTAAAAAATGACGGGCCGAGGAATTGAACTACGGCTGCTCTCAGCTGGCATGGGGGGCTGGAAGATGGGAGGGATGATACACGCGATCTTGATCGTCGGATTTGAGTGAGCAAGGAGAGAGAAGATTCGGAAGCAATCTGGAGAGTTCATTTCAAAGGTGTTATTTTTCTGAGTACAGTTTTCTGGGTGGATAGAGCAGGGGCTTCTCAGCGGGAGACGTTTTTGGTGTGGATCTAAGAAAGAAAAAGTTGGTGAATTAGTATGGTAGATTTATGGCAACTTATTCAATCAAAATATTACATTTCATTTTATTGCTTCTAAGACCGAATTAAGTGAATCTATTTTACTGCCTCAAGATATTACTAAACTTCTCCTATAGAACGTTGGACCTGCGCGGGGCTAGAATGATATTATTGTATGCTTGCATGGCTTTGATATGGTTCCTATAGTAGTGTCAGGTGCATGATAGTGGATATGGTTTTCACCCTCACCGTATATTTTTCTTGCAAGTGGTTGATATGAACTAAACTTCAATAAATCATTTTTCCTGTTTCTGTGTGGCAGGATGAGATGGAGGCGTTCACCACGCTCAAGTGTCAATAAGATGAAGGACGCTAACACATCATTATATAGTGAGGCCCAATTGTCCCGGCTCAGGTGTATATACAACATGTCCTGTTTCACTTGTATTGTGGTGAACTATATATCTATGTAATAAACCCATATTAATTTACATGTCATATCTAGAACAGGTACAGAAACATTGCTATTTGAAACCATTGCACTTGGACAGCCATAACCTTGAAATTGCTGAATATACATCAACTGCTACATTAGACATAACAGAACTCAATGCCTACAAATTACCTGTTGACTGAAGCTACTAATTGATTGTGCGGTATGTGACTGGTCCACTATTTGAAGAAATTAAAAACCGATTTCCACCTAACCATTACCTTTTGTACCAAGATTTAATGGAGTTGGTCCCTTTGTTGCAGTGCCCATGTTTACGACTTCTAATATATTTGTTGTATTTTACTGTTTGGTGAGTTGCTAAACCATATTGTCGGTACCAATAGTATAGGGTACCCACGTTTAACAATAATAAAGATCAAAACAACCTAGCCACGACAAAACACTGCCCACTTCGAAACGCACGACAGGTCCGCCCCGTACGAGACCGGCTCGACGGGATGCCTCGACCGCATCCCATCTCCGACTCGTACGAGGCCCCCTCGACGGGAGACCTCGACCGCGTCCCGCACGACGAGGCACCTCGACCGAACTCCGACTCGCGTGAGCCCGGGTCGAGGCGCTCGACCCCCTCTCTTTACCTACCCCAGGACAAAAGCCTTAGCATTTAATGCAATTACCTACTACCACCTACCGGCATGGCTGCGCGCGTGGTCGACGTGGGAACAATACCAGTGTCAGTCCTCACTGTTTTACCGCCCATCCCGTGATGGGAGGTGAAAAACGTCACTGTACCCACCTTACCACACACTGTACGTCACTAGTTACCCTCGAGGGAGGATACGACAAAGCCCGTACACCGTGATTCCAGGGATTCAGACTTATTCGATCAGCCTCGATCAGGCCTCGACCCGGCCTCGACCCAGCCTCGACGCCTAACACAGCGCAACAGGGAAGGAAGGACGGTATGGCGCGGCGCTCCGGGTCATTTCAGCGTCTCGTCCTCTGTAACACCATGGAGTCCAGGGATGGCCTCCCATTTCTAGGGCACGTCGCTACAGTCACCTCGACAGTGATCGACAAAACATCATCTCAAGACATCCGTTGCCCCGGCCTCCTCTCGTCCTATAAAAGGGTAGGCCAGGGCTCTGGAGAAGACGACGGATAACAAACCAAGCACCAGATAGCGATCAACATCTCAAGCAATCATCTTGTATTTCTTTTTCCTCTTTTGAGACCTGGGCTCATCACCCTCTCTCACAAGCTTGTAACCCCTACGCAAGCACCTCGGTGCAAGGAAATACAAATCTCTCCCCCCCGCTGGATGTAGGGCCTTCTCTTGCCCGAACCAGGATAAACCCCCGTGTGTTTTCCTTGCATCACCATCCAGGAAAGGAACATGCAGCATTTACTCATTGGTCTAGGACCCCCTCGGGTCCGAACACCGACAGTTGGCACGCTAGGTAGGGGATCGCTGCGTGCCGACGTCGCTTTTCCGCCTTTTTTCTAGATGGCTGACCCCGATCGTCCTATCCCGTTAGCCACGGTGATCTGGTTCGGGAGTCTGGAGTTCATGTCGCTTGGCTACGGCTACGACATGGTCCTACTCCCACCCAGGCACCCAACCGACGAGGATTACGAGCTCTCCCAGCCTGGGGGAGCGATCCGCCGGTATCGTCGTTCCAGGCAGGCGCGAGCCGCCCGACGACGACGAACCCGGCGCAACCACCGTCTTCATCTCGCGAAGGGCGACGGGATTCCCTGGTCCGGCACCCCCCAGCCGGACGCCAGCCCAGACTTCCTCATTGAAGGTCTGGGGAGGATCAGCTTGGCCGAGGGTAACATGCCGATGGAGAATCCTGCCGCTCCCCTGTCCGGTGAGACACCGCTACCCGGAGCGCCCGTTCCGGCGTGGACAGCCACATCTCCTTCGCCGTTCCCGTTCGGGCTAGATTCGGCTGCCCAGGCGTATGCTTCTTCCGTGAGCACTCGCATGAGTGCTTACGGGGAACTCCCCGGGCACCATCTACGCTCCACTCTGGACCTCGTTGCGTCCACGCCGGCTTCTGATTATCTGGACTCTAACGAGATACCAGAAACAGAACCCCGTGTGACCGCTTCCCCACGCTGCAACCCTAGTGGCGATCCGCAACGGCCATGCATTCCCCCGTCATACTATTATTTCAGCGCCCCTGACTCCGACTCGGCTGATGACACCTACGATCCGACCCGCGAGTGCTTCAACGTCGATGTTGAAAGCACGTCGGATTCGTAGGAAGAAGAGCCGGTCGGAGGAAGGCACATGCCTCCACACGTCGAGCTCCCTACCGAGCGGGACGAGGCTCAACTCCTTGCGAATCAAGGGGTGCAGCTCGAGCAAATCCGCGAGTTGCAGGGAAGGCTCGACGAGGAACGGGAAAATCTGCGTCTGCTTCAACAAACCCTCGAGCGTGAGCGTGCGGAACGTGCACTTGGCGGGAGAGCTCGCGAGAGAGCTCGCGACGTCAACCGTCGCATCGACGAGGACTGGGTAACCAACCCCCCGGTCTTCGCTCGAGCCAGCCAGAACGTCGTCGCCGCCGCCATGCTCCTCCGCAATATGCCCGAGCCATCAAACCCCGATGCTCGTCGGGCTCGAGATGAGATCTGAGAACTCCTCGAGACCGCTGCCCTGCAGCAGGCCGAGAGCTCTACCTCGAGGCGACGCGAGCCCGCCTCGGAGCAGCTCGCAGAGCCCTCCCGACAGGAGAGAGAGGCCTCGGTTCATCCCGAACCTCCCCGACGGATTCGAATGGCACCCGCCCCCGAGCACATGACTCACGACCAAGGGCCTCGAGACACCTGTGGCAACATCGTCGAGCGCCGCACGCGCAAGCACGGTGACGGTGTGGCTCGAGGTTACCACGTGCATAGGGGTGGGCGCTACGACAGCTCGGAGGACCGCAGTCCTTCACCCGAGCCTCCGAGCCCTCGGGTCTTCAGCAAGGCAATCCGCGAAACGATACTGCCGGCGCGGTTCCGCCCTCCCACAACTCTTGCCAAGTACAACGGCGAGACCAAACCTGAACTTTGGTTCGCCGACTTCCGCTTGGCATGTCAGCTAGGCGGGGCCACCGACGACCGAGTCATCATCCGACAGCTCCCCCTGTTCCTCTCCGACACCGCTCGAGCCTGGCTCGAGGATCTCCCGCCCCAGCAGATCCACGACTGGGGTGATCTCGTGAGGGTGTTCGAGGGAAACTTCAAGGGAACTTACATGCGCCCCGGCAACTCGTGGGACCTCCGGAGTTGTAAGCAGAAGCCGGGTGATTCCCTCCAGGATTACATCCGGCGCTTCTCCAGGCAACGCACCGAACTCCCCAACGTCACCGACTCCGACGTCATTATGGCTTTTCTCTCTGGTACCACTTGCAAAGAGCTGGTCCGAGAGTTGGGCCGCCACACCCCACTCACTGCCAACGGATTGATGGACATCGTCACCAACTTTGCCGCCGGCGAGGAGGCGGTTGGTGCCATCTTTGGCGGTGAGCAGGACAAAGGGAAGCAGAAGGTTGACGATCCCGCGAGCTCCACCCGGGGCTCCAAGAGGAACAACCGCAAAAAGAAGAAAGGCCAGCAGGGCAAGCCCAAAGCTCCGGCCGATGAGCTCGTCGCCGCTACCGAACGCAAGAAGCCTCGAGGCCCTCCCGGTGGGGTCATTTTCGACAAAATGCTCAAAGAACCATGTCCCTACCACAAGGGACCCACTAACCATAACCTCGAGGATTGTCACATGCTCCGCAGGTACTTCGAAGGTGCAGGCGGCAAAAACACCGACAAGAAGGAGGACCCCAAGGGTGACGACAAGGATGAGGGATTCCCCGAGATCCACGACTGCTTCATGATCTACGGAGGACCCTCGACCCGCCTCTCAGCTCGCCAACGCAAGCGAGAGCGATGAGAGGTTTTCTCCGTACAAACGGCGGTCCCTCGTTTCCTTGACTGGTCTGCGGTGGCCATCACTTTCTACCGTGATGATCATCCTGACTACGTCCCCAATCCGGGGGTCTACCCTCTTGTTGTTGATCCCATCATGGCCAACACACGCCTCACCAAAGTACTCATGGACGGCGGAAGCAGCCTCAACATCATCTACTCCCAGACCCTCGACCTCCTGGGGGTCGAGAGAGCGCGCCTCCAACCTAGCGTCGGGGGCTTCCACGGAGTTGTGCCAGGGAAGCGGGCGGAACCCCCCGGACGGGTCGATCTGCCCGTTTGTTTTGGCACACCGGCCAACTTCAGAAAGGAGACCCTCACCTTCGAGGTGGTCGGATTCCGTGGGACATACCACGCCATCCTCGGGCGCCCGTGCTACGCCAAGTTCATGGCCGTGCCAAACTACACCTACCTCAAGCTCAAGATGCCAGGTCCAAACGGCGTCATCACCGTGGGGCCCTCATACGAGCACGCCTACGAATGCGACGTCGAGTGCGTCAAGCACGGCGAGGCCGTTTTGGAGTCGGTGGCTTTGGCCGCGGACCTCGACGGTCTCGCGAACGAGGTTCCCGACCCGAAGCGCCACGCCGGCAGCTTCGAGCCCGTGGAAGACGTCAAGCTCGTACCCCTCAACCCCGCTGATCCCAATGGGAAGGCGCTGAACATCAGCGCCACCCTCGATCCGAAATAGGAAGCCGTGCTCGTCGACTTTCTCCGCGCAAACATCGACATCTTTGCGTGGAGTCCCTCGGATATGCCGGGCATACCCAGGGAAGTCGCCGAGCACGCCTTGGAGATCCGGGCCAGATCCAAACCGGTGAAGCAACGCCTGCGCCGCTTCGATGAGGAGAAGCGCAGGGTCATCGGCGAGGAGATCCACAAGCTGTTGGAGGCCGGATTCATCAAGGAGGTTCATCATCCTGAGTGGCTAGCTAATCCTGTGTTAGTTAAGAAAAAGAGTGGGAAATGGAGGATGTGTGTAGACTATACTAGTTTGAATAAAGCATGTCCAAAAGTTCCCTTCCCTTTGCCACGCATTGATCAAATCGTTGATTCCACTACGGGATGTGAAACTCTCTCATTCTTGGATGCCTACTCCGGTTACCATCAGATCAAAATGAAGGAGTCCGACCAGCTCGCGACTTCATTCATCATCCCATTCGGCATGTATTGCTATGTTACGATGCCCTTCGGTCTCCGGAACGCAGGGGCCACGTACCAACGGTGCATGCAGCACGTCTTTGGGGAACACATCGGGTCGACGGTCGAGGCTTATGTCGACGACATCGTTGTCAAGACAAAACAAGCCAACGGTCTGGTCAGTGACCTCGACGTAGCGTTTAAATGCCTCCGGGCAAAAAACATCAAACTTAACCCTGAGAAATGCGTCTTTGGTGTCCCTCGAGGCATGCTTTTAGGATTCATCGTATCCAAATGAGGCATCGAGGCCAACCCCGAGAAAATCTCTGCCATAACAAAGATGGGCCCCATCCGAGATCTGAAGGGTGTACAGAGGGTCACTGGTTGCCTTGCAGCACTCAGCCGCTTCATTTCACGCCTCGAAGAAAAGGCGCTCCCTCTGTACCGTCTCCTAAAGAAATCACAGCATTTTTCATGGACCCTCGAGGCTGAGGAAGCTCTCACAAAACTCAAGGCCACGCTCTCTAACTCACCCATCCTCGTCCCTCCGACCCCGGGGGAGCCACTCCTACTGTACGTCGCTGCGACGTCACAAGTAGTCAGTTCGGTCCTGGTGGTCGAACGGGCCGAAGAGGCGCATACCTTGCTTGTCCAGAGGCCGGTCTATTTCATCAGCGAGGTGCTCTTAGAAACTAAGGTTCGATACCCACAAATTCAGAAACTGCTATGCGCCGTCGTCCTGACACGGCGCAAGCTCCGACACTACTTCGAAGGCCACCCGGTTACTGTGGTTTCTTCTTTCCCCTTGGGAGAGATAGCCCGGAACCGGGAAGCCTCGGGTAGGATTGCTAAATGGGCGGTTGAACTCATGGGCGAGACCCTGTCCTACGCACCGTGCAAGGCTATCAAGTCACAGGTGTTAGCCGATTTTTTGGCTGAATGGACCGACACCCAACTCCCTCCCACACTGCTCCAGGCCAAGCTCTGGACCATGTACTTCGATGGGTCGTTGATGAAAACAGGAGCAGGCGCGGGCTTGCTCTTCATCTCGCCCCTCGGGGTTCACATGCGCTACGTCATCCGGCTTCATTTTCCTGCGTCAAACAACGTCGCTGAATACGAGGCACTCGTCATGGGGCTGAGAATTGCCATCGAGCTCGGGGTCCGACACCTTGATGTTCGAGGCGACTCCCAGCTCGTGATCGACCAGGTCATGAAGAGCTCGAGTTGCCGTGACCCCAAGATGGAAGCCTACTGCCAGGAAGTACGGCGCCTCGAGGATAGGTTTCACGGCCTCGAGCTCAACCACATCGCACGTCGATATAATGAGGCCGCCGACGAACTGGCGAAAATCGCGTCGAGTCGAACTACGGTTCCACCAGACGTCTTCGCAAGAGATCTCCAGCAGCCATCCGTCGACCTTAGGCCAGACGGAGGGGTCGACGGGACATCGGTCGACCCCCCTCCTAAGGCAGAAGCCCCCTCGACCGGGGCTGAAGCCCTGCAGGTAGAAGGATCGGCCCCGCCATCTGACCTCGAGCTTGACTGGCGCGCTCCGTACCTCGACTACCTTATCCAAGGGGACCTCCCCTCGAATAAGACCGAGGCTCGACGGATCGCTCGCCGGGTCAAAACTTTTGTAATCATTGGCGACAGTAGGGAGCTGTACCGCCGCAGCCCTACTAGCGTCCTCCAGCGCAGCATCACAAACGAGGAAGGTAGAGACCTGCTCAGCGATTTGCACTCGGGGGCTTGCGGTCACCACGCAGCGCCTCGAACCCTCGTCGGAAACGCTTTTCGACAAGGATTCTATTGGCCAACCGCGGTCTCCGACGCTGTCAAGCTAGTACGCTCCTGCAAGGGTTGTCAGTACTACGCGAGACAAACACATCTTCCGGCACACGCCCTGCAAACCATCCCCATCACATGGCTGTTTGCCGTTTGGGGGCTCGACCTTGTTGGACCGCTGAAAAGAACGACTGGCGGCTTCACCCACTTGCTTGTCGCAATTGACAAGTTCTCCAAGTGGATCGAGGCCCGCCCTATCACCAGCATCAGGTCCGAGCAAGCTGTGATATTCTTCACCGACATCATTCATCGCTTTGGGGTCCCCAACTGCATCATCATGGACAACGGCACCCAGTTCACTGGTAAAAAGTTTCTGTATTTCTGCGACCACCATCACATTCGCGTGCTCTGGTCGGCCATGGCTCATCCAAAAACAAATGGCCAAGTGGAACGTGCCAATGGCATGCTCCTACAAGGCCTGAAACCCAGAATTTTTGACAAGCTAAACAAGCATGGCAAAAGATGGGCTGCCGAGCTGCCCTCGGTCCTGTGGAGCCTAAGAACAACGCCGAGTCGAGCCACGGGGTTCACTCCGTTCTTCTTAGTCTATGGTTCTGAGGCAGTCCTCCCAACCGATATTGAATACGGGTCCCCAAGATTGAAGGCTTACAACGAGAGAAACAATGACGCCGCAAGAGAAGACGCCTTCGACCAGCTCGAGGAGGCCCGAGATGTGGCTCTATTGCATTCTGCCAGGTACCAACAAGGTCTCCGACGTTACCACGACAGACACGTCCGCAAGCGTGACCTCAACGTCGGTGATCTGGTGCTACGACGGAACCAGAACACCAAGGGACGCCACAAGCTCACGCCGCCATGGGAAGGACCGTACATCATCGCAGAAGTACTAAAGCCGGGCACCTACAATCTATCCAACGAAAAGGGCGAAATCTTCACCAACGCTTGGAACATTGAACAGCTACGTCGCTTTTTTCCTTAGAAAGCCTCGAGGCTCTGTAATTTCTTTTTCATCAATAAAGAATACAGCAATGTTAAAACTTTTGTCTCACAGTGAGGAAGGATCGACTCTACACTACCAGAATCGACCCTCCCTCGGGGGCTACACAGGGGGGAACCCCTCAGTCCCCGAAAAAACTTACACTCTTTTTTAAATTTTAAGAACCGCTTCTTAGATCAACGGCGCTGTAAGACCACTCTAAGGATCGAAAGGACCCTCGAGCCAGGAGTATCGCCTACGCCTCCGGGGCTATGGTGCCTCCACTCAGTCCTTACGCCTTCTAGAGGTACAACTTCACGCTAGGGAGACCTAAATGACGGTTCCTAACTTTGAAAGAGATTACACTCCCTGCCGCTTAGATCAGGTTCTCACACAATCCGCGAGGCCGCAAGAGCACCCTGAAGCTCGAGGGCAGTCGAGCCGCGAGATCACTTACGCCTCCGAGGCTACGGTACCTCCACTCGCTCCCCTATGCCAAAGGGCGCGACTGCGTGTCAAGTAAATCGTACGAGAACACAATCCAAGCAATAAGGGAAGAAAAGCTCGAATGGAATTAAATTAACCACGAACCGATTTATGTTTTGAGTTCTTAAGGCCCCCGAGGCCACCACAACCGAAAATCAAAATAGCTAACTTATTACATGGGCCTCCGTGCCCAGATTTGGCTCACAGGCCTTCGTCGTCAGCAGGCGGGACCACCTCAGGTTCAAAGAGCGAGGCCAGACGGCTCCCAGGCCCCTCGGCGGCTTCGATCAGCCCCAGGCAGGCGTTCTTATTATCCTCGTCCGTCTGCTCTGGGTCCGTGATGAAGCCATCGGCAACGAGCTCCATGTCGAACACAAACCCCGAGCGGACGACGGCCAGCGCCCTCTTCACACCGTGGTGGAGGCTATCCCGTATCTTCTCCCGGGCAAAGCTACCTAGCGCCGCCATCCGACGGATGAAGGAACTCCCTGGAGCGTCTTCCCCGGTGTCGGCGTCGGGCTCGACCCCCAGACCGTCGCACACCGTGGTGATCGCGCCCTCGAGCAGCTGGGTCCTCCGGGTCTCGGCTTCAAGGAGGCTTTGCAGGGAGTTGGCGGTCGAGTGGGCCTCCCGGTTCTCACTCTCCAGCTCTGGAATACGACAAGCCAAAATTAGCACCTAATACGAGGCCTCGACGGCATAACTACAATAGTCATACTTACCCTTGATATGGGTCTTCAAGCCCACAACCTCGTCGCGGAGCCCCCCGCACGTCTGCTCGAGCCCCAGGAGGGCGCTGTCCTTGTCACGGACGGTCGCCTTCAACGCCTCAATCTCCTGACGGGCGGTCTGGAGCGCCGCGTCCCTCTCTTGGACGGCCCCGTTCAGCACCGTGACCTCGTCCTTCAGTGCGCTGAACCGGGCCGTTACCTGTCTGATTTGGACGTTGAGGAGGTCACGTTGACGGCCAACCTGGGAGACGTCCTCCTCGAGCTCCTTGACCCGCGCCGACAGGGGCTCGAGGTCCCTGCGAGCCTGGGCAGCCTCTTCCCAGGCCTTGTCCACCTCGGTGCACATCGTGGCTTCAGCCGCCCAAGCCTGGATCGCCTCCTCCTTCACCGTCGAGTAGGCGGTGCGCAGCTCCGCCATCTCAGCGGTCCGATCGGCAAGCCTTTTCTGGGCCTCCTCGACTAGAGCCCGTTGCTGGGACAGCGACGCCCACACGCCACTCTCACCCCGGATGAAGAGCGACTTGCGTCGGGAGCACTCCTTCAGTTCCTAATTCAAAAGAAACCAAAAAAGATAACGAAACCAAGGAGAAAAGACACTGAGAGCCACGAAAAAAGCTAACAGATTAATCGTACCTCGGTGGCATCCCGTATACCCCGCGAGACGGCGTCGGACACCACACGGAGTAGCCGATCGAGGTGCTGGCGGACGCCCTCGAGGTACTGCCAGCGATGCACTTCATCCCTGTCATTCAGGGTGAAGATAGGCTCGGCATCGGGGTTCGCGGCGTCCCTGAACTGAAGGGACGGCCCTCCCCACCTCGGGATCTCCTCCTCAGCCCTCGCTATCGCCAGCACGGCGATGTCAGGCCACGACGACGACGACGCGGCCGGGGCGTCTCCCGGCCCCGCCGAAGGGCCGGCCTCGTTGGCCTCGCCCGCAGCTCCCGCGGCCCCAGCAGACGTCGAGGCATCAGCTTGACTCGTGGCCTCGCCCCCCTCGACCCCCATTATTTGCTTTCCTTTTTCTAGAGGGGCGTCATCGAGGGCAACGACCACGGGCACCCGCCCTTCGGCGGTGACCGGCCCCTCGGCTACCGGCACCTCTGGAGCTGGCGCCTCCACCGTCGACGCCTCCGGGGCCGGCACCTCGCCCGTTGGCGGCTCGGAAGCTGGCGCTCCGACCAACGGTGCCCCCGCAGCCGGCACCTCGACCTCCGGCGCCACTTCTTCCGGGGCTCCGGCAGGGAGCTCGACGACCTCGCCCTCTGCCGTGCCTGTCGGCCGCGCCGGTAGGTCTTGCTGTGGCTGCGGCCCCTTCGCCGGTGCCACCTCTTGCTCCGGTGCCGACGCAACCTCCTCCACGGTCGCATCGGCACCCGCCCTTTCTGCGCCACTGACGGGCGCTTTACCCGTCGCAGCCTCGACGGTGGCCTCGACCGAGGGCAGCGCCCTAGGTTCCGCCTCAACCGGACCAGGCGCAGGGTCGGACCTTGCTGCGGCGGGGTCGGGGCCGGCGACCGTCGAAGCACCTGCAGCCTCCTGCTGCTGTCGAAGGCACTCCTTCGCGGCCTCGACCTCGCGGACCCAGGCCACGTCCTGCTCCGCTGACCGGTTGAGGACGACGGCACTGGCCCGAAGGGACTTCACGGGGGTGGGCCCCATGAGCTCCGCCTTCCGCTTCAGCCTGCAAAGTAAAAAATAAGGTCAGCTGACGAATTCGAAAAAAGGCAAATCCCCTAAACCCGAAAACTCACCCGGAGATCGGCACCAAAGGCCTCGACCCTGCGCGGTCCGAGCCGCCTGAGGCGGCGGGCGGCGGCCTCGCGGCGGCCCCACCCGCAGACCGGGCGCTCCGTGGGGCCCTCGCCGGCGTGCCACTGCGTGTTTTCTGCGCTTCCGAGGCCAGCTGGCCTCGGGTTCTCACCCCCGACGACGGCGCCGCAGACGACGATGTCGGCGCCACCGTCCCGGCCCCCGCCCGAGCCTGCGGGGCCTGGGCTGGGGCAGGCATCCCCGTCGACCCCGCTTGCTGGGTCCGGGGCAAGGCGGCCCCTCCCGCCGAGGGGCCCGCTTCCTTCTTCTCGTCCTTCTTCTTCTTCTCCTCCTCGTCCTCCTCGACCTCCTCGACTACAACGATCGAGGAGGACGACCCTGCGACTCCCCAGCCCGGTTGCGGCCTCATACCACGACAGGGCATCATCGTCCTCCCCCGAGATGGTCTCGGAAGGCGACGGCTCTAGAGGAAACCCATCGAGGGCCTGCTGGCGCCGGAGCTTCTTCCGCGCCTCTGCCTCCTTGGCCTTGCGAGCCATCCGTTTCTTGGTCGACTCCTTTACCTGTTACTGCTTCGAGGCGTGCAACCGTCGAGCCTCGCGGGCGGGCTGGTCCTCCGGCACCGGCGGTCGCGTCTCCCGCAGCGCCGACAAATCCTGCACGCCGGCATCAACCGGATTAAGGGGATCCGAGAAACGAATCAAACCGAAACGAGCGTATCATCTCAAAATACTTACCACGGGCTCGAACCCTTCAGTGGGCCTCATGGGGACCCGGTCGACCTCCTCCGCCTTGAACGTCCCGACCATCCGACGGGCTCGACGAAGTCCCTCCTCGAGGGTGAGGGCCTCGTGAGACATCCGGCTCCCCTCCAGAGGCGCCTCCGGAGTCATCTGGTCGAGGCGCAGGCGAGCCGGCACAGCGGCATCACTCTGCGGCGATGGAACGCCGTTGCCACCGCCGCCGCCGTCAAGCCTCGAAGGCGAAGCTGCTGCAGCGCCGCCAGCAGCGGGTCTAGGCACGGCTTCTCGACCTCCGGCACCCCGTATCCCCAGCGGTCCTCCCGGGCGGTCAGCACGCGGCTGGTGTACCGCGGCAGCTGGTTGTCGTCGTTGCGGAGGTAGAACCAGCCCTCGTGCCACCCGCTATTGGAGGAGATGAGTCGAGCCGGGATGTACTGATCCGCCCGGCTCGACCTCAACTGGAGAACGCAGCTCCCCGCCCGCGCCGCATAGAGAACTCCCTTCTCCCCCGCTCTCTTGGCGAAGAGCTCGCCCTTAAAGAGGTGAAGCCACAGGTTCCACTGCAGCTCCACCCCGAGGTACCCCTCACAGACCGCCGCGAAGATGGCGGCCTGTGCGACGGCGTTGGGGGCAAGGTGATGAAGCTCCACCCGGTAGTAGTGGAGAAGCGCGCGCATGAAGACCGACGAGGGAACGCTGAACCCCCACTCGTGCAAGCACACGAAGCTCACCACGTATCCTTCCGGGGGCGCCGGCTCCCGGTGGGCCGGCGGCGGCGCAATCCACTCCGGCCGCGACCGGTTCATCCTCGGCCGCAGTAGCCCGTCTTTGACCAGCTCCTCTAACTTCCTCTCCGTCACCGAGGAAGAAGCCCAGTCCTCGGCGGGGAGAATTTGGCTCTTTCCGGCCATTGACGCTGTCAGGAGGGGAATGAGCGAAGGGGGAGGCGGCGGCGGCAGCAGCGGTGTGGGCGGAAGGCGCAAGAAGGCTAGGGTTTCCTAAGGCTAAGGATGGCAAGAGCGCAAAGAACCGGAGGGGAACACAGACCCCTGGGTCTCGCCTTTATAGGCCGGGAAGAAGTCCAACGGCCGCGCGAAAAGGTAGGAACAGTTTCCCGCAATAAATGCGCTCACCTAACTGTCCCCCATGTCTTACAGGAGCAAGGCACGTGGCCGTCCCCCACGCCGTAACCGAACGCCACGTCGCCCACTACCGCGCCGATCTCGCCCTAAAAAGGCGCGCCTGGCTAACGGGCGGGGCGAGATCCACGGACGGATATTCCTAGATACCTATAACGGGCTCCGAGCCCGCTATAAGTCTCGAGGGAACGGAAGCTGGCCCTCGACCTGGGTTCGACAGCTGCCTCGAGCAACAGAGCAAGGGACGACCAGGGGTACGCCCGTACATGGCCAGGGCTCGAGCCACGCTCTTGAGGCACCCCAAGACGTATTCGAGGCCAAAGGACGAGGTCGAAGCAGGAATCCCCTCGGGGGAGGCATCGAGCCCTCGGATCCTGTCGAAGGGAACCGAAATCCGCACGACCACTCCTTGGCATCTTTGAAGAGCGCCTCCGGGCCACAAGCCGACTCCTAACGACTGGAGCATGGACTCTCACTCGAATCTCCCCGCTAGCAGCTCACCGGGGATCACCGAACTCGCCCAAACAGGGTAGTACGACGTTCCCCACCCCTCCTCCTCCTCTCCATAGGAGGAGCGTGAGGGCCGAACGACAAAAGACGGCAGGGACTCCGATCGACCTCGTGCGCGCGAGGCTCGGGGGCTCGACCGCATCAACGACTCCCTGATAAAACGTACAAAAGACCTCGGAGGAGTCTTCTCAATACTCCACCGAGGCCTCGGGGGCTACACCCGGCGGGTGCGCTCGCGCGCCCCCACCAGAGAAGTCCCAAGAACGCTCGAAAGCCCCCGCCGGAAAGGTCAACGGCACTACGACCCCAATCCATCAGCAAAAAGCCTCCAGGAGAGTGATCACACACTCACCTAAAGGCTCGGGGGCTACTGTCGGTACCAATAGTATAGGGTACCCACGTTTAACAATAATAAAGATCAAAACAACCTAGCCACGACAAAACACCGCCCACTTCGAAACGCACGACAGGTCCGCCCCGTACGAGACCGGCTCGACGGGATGCCTCGACCGCATCCCATCTTCGACTCGTACGAGGCCCCCTCGACGGGAGACCTCGACCGCGTCCCGCATGACGAGGCACCTCGACCGAACTCCGACTCGCGTGAGCCCGGGTCGAGGCGCTCGACCCCCTCTCTTTACCTACCCTAGGACAAAAGCCTTGGCATTTAATGCAATTACCTACTACCACCTACCGGCATGGCTGCGCGCGTGGTCGACGTGGGAACAATACCAGTGTCAGTCCTCACTATTTTACCGCCCATCCCGTGATGGGAGGTGAAAAACGTCACTGTACCCACCTTACCGCACACTGTACGTCACTAGTTACCCTCGAGGGAGGATACGACAAAGCCCGTACACCGCGATTCCAGGGATTCGGACTTATCCGATCAGCCTCGATCAGGCCTCGACCCGGCCTCGACCCAGCCTCGACGCCTAACACAGCGCAACAGGGAAGGAAGGACGGTATGGCGCGGCGCTCCGGGTCATTTCAGCGTCTCGTCCTCTGTAACACCATGGAGTCCAGGGATGGCCTCCCATTTCTAGGGCACGTCGCTACAGTCACCTCGACAGTGATCGACAAAACATCATCTCAAGACATCCGTTGCCCCGGCCTCCTCTCGTCCTATAAAATGGTAGGCCAGGGCTCTGGAGAAGACGACGGACAACAAACCAAGCACCAGATAGCGATCAACATCTCAAGCAATCATCGTGTATTTCTTTTTCCTCTTTTGAGACCTGGGCTCATCACCCTCTCTCGCAAGCTTGTAACCCCTACGCAAGCACCTCGGTGCAAGGAAATACAAATCTCTCCCCCCCGCTGGATGTAGGGCCTTCTCTTGCCCGAACCAGGATAAAAACCCCCGTGTGTTTTCCTTGCATCACCATCCAGGAAAGGAACACGCAGCATTTACTCGTTGGTCTAGGACCCCCTCGGGTCCGAACACCGACACATATATACTACACATTTCTTAAATGTGGGTTGTTTCCATGTATTTAAAGATGTGGGTTTCTATGAAAGTTTTCATACATATTGCACAATCCTTATTGTTGGCTATTTTCATGTATTTAAAGATGTGGGCTACTTGAATATGTAAAAGTTGATCTCACATATTTTCCTTTTATAGTTATCAGGGTATTATTTGTTCCCTATGTAATGCATGGAAAAGTCTATACAGTAGATTTGGTGAGCCTGTGACGCTGTGTTCTTTGTAACTGTGTTAATTTCACAAACTTTGCTTTTTGATTAAATGTCACTCTAGTGTCGGTATTTAATTTCACTGAATTGTTATCTTATTATGCGATCACGTGGTTTTAGTATAAAAATTTAGTTATCTCGTAGCAACGCACGAACACGCTATCTAGTTCTAATAATAAATTAAACTATTGAAGCCCATGACGCCATTTAAGGGCTTGTGCAGTTATAAAAAAAATTGCAAAATGATCCAGTAGCACGTTTCGTTGTTATTTGATAATTAGTGTCCAATCATGGTCTAATTAGGTTTAAAAGATTCATCTCATCCATTTCGTCTAAACTGTATAATTAGTTTTATTTTTATCTATATTTAATGCTTCATATATGTATCTAAAGATTCGATATAACGAGAAATCTGAAAATTTTTGCAAAATTTTGTGGGACTATACCGGCCCTAAATGCCGGACGCCCCTACCACCCACCAACCAATCTGACACTTGTATTACTGTCTGTCCATACATGAGCCGCCACGTGTCCTACGAATTTAAAAGTTGGTTAATGCGCTCAACTACCAACAGCTAAACCCTGCCAACCTTTGCCGCCTTAAATCTCCCCCCATCCCCAACCGGCCAGCCCATTCCATCCCGCAAGGAGCTCGAGCAGCAGCAAGATCTGACTGATCTCGCGATCTGCCCCCTCTCTAGTGTGCTCTGTAGCGCGCGCAGGTCGGTGATGCCTTCGGCGGCGATGACGGTGGCGGCGGGGCTGGCGACGGGGCCGGGCAGCCGCGTGACGCGGTTCGCCAAGTCGACGGCGGCGTCGGTGACGCCCGTCAGGCCTGGCAAGACGCACGCGCTGTCGCCCCTGGACAACGCCATGGAGCGGCACACGGTGCACGTGGTGCTCTACCTCCGCGCCGCGCCGAGCCTGGACCGGGAGCAGCTCAAGGAGTCGCTCTCCGAGGTGCTGTCGCTCTACCCGGCCATGACCGGCCGGCTCACGCACGGCGAAGGCAGCGACGGGGCTGGCACTGGCAGCGCGGACGCCGCGCCCGCGCACCGGGGGTGGGTCGTCAAGTGCAACGACGCCGGCGTGCGCATGGTGGATGCCAGGGCCGCCGTCACGCTCGACGCGTGGCTCGCCACGGCGACCGGCGACGAGGAGATGGACCTCCTCTACTACGAGCCTATGGGGCCCGAGCCTTACATCTGGTCTCCGTTCTACGTCCAGGTACCCTTGGGTAATTAGTTAATCAATCTCAGCTTAGCTCTGTTTGGTGAAATTAGGTAAGCTAATTGCCTAATTCCATGCCAACTAAACAACAAATACTACGCAGCAGGCAGCAGGAGCGTTCTGTTATCTTGACTACCTGTTCTAAAATTTTTTTTTTGCCTCTGCCCATCACATCGAATATTTTGGGTTCTAAACGTAGACGGAAAAAAAACTAATTACACAATTCTTAGAGGAATCGCGAGACGAATCTTTTAAGCCTAATTAGTCCATGAAAAGTCTTACATGCTACAGTAACCGACATATGTTAATAATGGATTAATTAGTATCATTAGATTCGTTTCGTAGTTTGGGTTTTGTAATTTGTTTTTTTATTAGTATCTGAAAACTTCTTCCAATATTCTTCCAACATATTCTTCTGACACATTTAATGTGACATCTAAAAAAATTCTTTTCGCGAACTAAACTTAGCCTTAGTTTGAGTAGAGTTTGGTGATGGTGATACTTACATTTACTTATATTTAATTCGGTAGGGAGTAGGGACAGCTCCAGAACTAAATGTCCTGTGCTGAGTTCTGATGAGATGTACCGCTCCGATCGCCTACAATGGCATGACTGCATGAGCCTAGGAATCGACTTGAAGATTTCCCCTCAGTGATCGACTGGCCTCGTTTAATCACAGGAAGTAAAGTTTGGTGGGGAGGGGGGTTTGTCATTTCAGTGTCATGTGAGGGTGTCGTATGAGGTGTTTCTATATTAATAAAAAAAATAAATTCATTAGTAAACCGTGAAATAAATTTATTAAGCTTAATTAACCTGTCATTAGCATATGTGTTACTGTAGCACTTTATTGTCAAATTATATACTATTTAGGTTTAAAAGATTCGTCTCGCAAAGTAGTCGTAATTGACATTTTGCATTTCATCGTAGTTGGCATTTTGCATTTTACATTCTATGGAGAACTAAACGCAGCTTTAGTTATTTTCTAGTCTATATTTAATACTTCATGTATGTGTCAAATATTTGATGGAATGGGGTGTAATGCAGATAATCTTTTTTCACTTACGAAATATTTGATGGAATGGGGTGTAATGCAGATAATCTTTTTCCACTTACGAAATTACAGTCTATTTTTACCTCCTACTGTAGTAGGGCTTAGACTACCCGCAGTGGTACTTTAAAACGATACTCTAAAGCTTTAGAGTATGAATATAGAGTAAAAAACTGATGCAATGGGTACTCTAAAACGATACTCTATCATTTCTCTCACTTTATATTTAGAGTGGTACAGTGCTTACTCTATACTCTACAGTGGCGGCCCCACTAGCTAAACAAAGGGAAAAAAATGTTATAACTCACAAACTAAAAATTCAAATTAAATTTCGATTGCACCATTAAATTCGTCTCAATAAATCCTTTAAAACTAGATCACATATGGATATATTTAGATAAAGTGACAATTGGGTTCCACAGTGGATAGAGGATGATATAGAGGATGGATGGGTGTGGAAGAATTGAGTATAGATGAGAGAATCTTGCTGACTATGACGTATAGAGGATGAATATAGAGATCCATGAGTGCGGGTAGTCTTAGCGCTGTCTTGCAGTGGGGTCAAACGACTGGCCCCGTTCAGCTGTGCTGATAAGCCTGCTGAAAAACACTGTTGACTGATTTGTTGTGAGAGAAAAATACTATTTCGGCTGAAAAAAAACAAGCTGAAAAAAACAGATTATAAGCCGGATGAACAGACCATTATAGCTTCCCCAACGCGCTTACTTGACAACTGCCCCAACCTCTACGTCTGCTCTTCAAGGCCGACTAGTAGTCCCGCGCGCGTTGCAGCAACGGAAGCAGTTGGCTCCGATGGTCCCAGCAAATAAATGGTCACTCACGTCACGAAACAGGTAAAGATATTTGACGGCGTCAGACGAAGGAAGCTGTCTTTATTGTGAGCTTTGGGAGCCTATTTTTTTTATCTATATGCACTGCTGCTTTTAGCTGAGGCCAATAAACTTGTTAGTCTCCGTTAGGGAAGCCCTTATCTGCAGCTGCAGTATACTCCTCTTTTCGGCTCCTCTTGACGTCATTATCTGCAGCTGCAGTACACTCCTACGACCAAACGCGAACCTGATACATTTTTGCTTTAGGGTGCGTTTAGTTCAAAAAAAAAATTTAGCTCTGGTTATTGTAGTACTTTCGTTTGTATTTGTAGTGTCTAATCATAGATTAATTGGACTTAAAAGATTCATATCGTGGTTTTCTACCAAACTGTGTAATTAGTTTTTATTTTCGTCTATATTTAATGTTTCATACATATGTTTAAACATTCGATGTGATGGGAAATCTTAAAAATTTTTGGAACTAAACATGGCCTTAATTAATTTTTCATGGATGCAGCTGACGGAGTTCGCCGACAAGTCGTACGCGCTGGGGCTGAGCTGCACCCACATCCACAACGACCCCACCGCCGCCGTGCTCTTCTTCCACGCCTGGGCTGCCGCGCACCGCCGGACCACCAGCCCGTACCCGCCCTTCCTGCACGCGCCGGCGTTGGCGGTCTCCCCAACCTCGCCGCCCCCGCCCCCGCCTCTGCTCGCCGAGAAGGCCAGCGCCGCCTCCCCCGCCAGCACCGATGCCGCCGCCATGTCCTCCGCCACGTTCCACTTCCCGGCCTCCGCGGTGCGCGCGCTGCTCTCCTCCCTGGAGCCGGGCACCACCCCGTTCGCGGCGCTCGCCGCGCTCTTCTGGCTCCGGATCACCGGCGCCGCCGACGGGGAGCGGGAGCTCACGCTGGCGCTGGACTTCCGCAAGCGGATGTACGCGCCGCTGCCGTTGGGCTACTACGGCAGCTCCGTCCACTTCACGCGCGCGCGCGCCGACCTCGCGTCCGGGTTGCCTGCCGTGGCCGTGGCGCTAGACCGCCACGTCGCCGGCGTGCCGGAGGAGGAGCTGTGGCGCGCCCTGGAGTGGCTCCACTCGCGGCAGCAGCAGGAGGTCGCCGCCACCGCGCCGTTCCAGATGTACGGGCCGGAGCTGACGTGCGCGGCGCTGGACCACGTGCTCATGTACGGCGCGGAGTTCGAGGCCGGGGTGCCCCCGGCGCGCGTGTCGTGCCGCGTGGGCGGGGCCGCCGGGGAGGGGCTGGTGCTCGTCCTGCCAGCGGCCGAGGGAGGCGAGGCGCGGGACGTGGTGGTGACGATGCCCGCTGAGACGACGGCCAGGCTCTGCCGCGACGCCGAGATGATCCGGCACGGCGCCGAGGTGGTGTTCGGGGCGAAGGCCGGAAAGGAGGAGTAGGCCCACCAGTGCCACGACGGAGCAACAAGAATCGCTGTGCTGCTGTTGCTGGTCCCCCTGAACTTAAAAATCCATGCTCTTTACTTGTCTTGCATAGTACTCTGTTTTGGTTTTCATGTGCCCTGTCGCCATGTGTGGATGGATGATCGCATTGCTGCCCTGCTGTTCGCAACCATACCTCCAATCCGCCCATGTGGAGAGTACTGGTAGATTTTAATTATACTTCATCTGTTTGGGGTGTGTTTAGTTGATGAAAAAGTAGGTGAAAAGTTACTGTAGCATCTTTCGTTTTTATTTGACAAATATTATCTAACTATGAAGTAACTAGGCTCAAAAGATTCGTCTTACAAAAATCATACAAACTTAGCAATTAGTTATTTTTTTATCTATATTTAATACTCCATATATACGTCTAAATATTTGATGTGATAGATGGAGAAAGAAATATTGGATTGGAAAGCATCCATGTCTGCACGACTGCATCCTGACTATGCGAGTGAGGCGCTAATTCGTTATCCACCCCAAACCACCATTGTTTGCAAGTTAAGGAACCTCTGGGCTCCACAAAGGAATCCGTTGGCGGCGGCGTTACATCGGATCGCCGGACGTGTACATATGGTCTCAAGTTTCTCAGTGCATGTGGCTGGCGTCCCACATGGATCACGACTTCACCATGGATGCGTGGATCGGATCCACTGCCCTAGCACCAGCTATTCCTGGGGGCGGCTTGCATGTCTGCTGATGTGTGGATGGCTTCCAACAGCTATTCTCGCAACGGCACGCTCGCTCTAGCACACAGGAGTCAGGAAGCTCCGCATGCACCAGGGACGGGAGGACGGGTGCCGAGACCCGAAAGAAAGGGATCTACAGAAACAACGCTCGTCGTAGACTTTCCACCAGTGCCGCGCTGCAGAAGCGTCCAGCAGTCTCCATGGCCGCCGCAGTCGACACCGCGGCCGTGGCGGGTGCGGGCAGGAGGCTGAGGGTGTTCTTCCTGCCCTCCTTCATCCGGGGCCACCTCATCCCGCAGACCGACCTGGCGTGCCGCGTCGCCGCGGCAAGGCCCGCGGAGGTGGAGGCGACCATGGTCGTGACGCCGGCCAACGCGGCCCTCATCGCGCCCACCGTGGCGCGCGCCGCGGCCGCCGGCCACGCCGTGCGCGTGCTCTGCTACCCGTTCCCGGACGTCGGCCTCGGGGAGGGCGTCGAGTTCCTCACCACCGCCCCCGCGCACGACGCGTGGCGTCTGTACCGCGCCATGGAGATCGTGCAGCCGTCCCACGAGTCGCTGCTCCGGGACCACCGCCCCGACGCCATCGTCGCCGACGCGCCGTTCTGGTGGACCAACGAGGTCGCCGCCGAGCTCGGGGTGCCGCGCCTCACGTTCCACCCTGTCGGCATCTTCGCGCTGCTCTCCATGAACAACCTGTTCACCATACGCTCCGACATCATCCGGACCAGCTCCGCCGCCGCTGGGACGGTGCTGTCCGTGCCGGGCTTGCCCGGGAAGGAGATCGCGATCCCGGTGTCCGAGCTCCCGAACTTCTTGGTCCAGGACGACCACCTCTCCAAGGGGTGGGAGCAGGTGAGGGCGTGCCAGATCGCTGGCTTTGGCGTCATCGTCAACACCTTCATCGACCTAGAGCAGCCCTACTGCGAGGAGTTCAGACGCGTGGAGGCGCGCCGCGCCTACTTCGTCGGGCCCCTGGGACAGCCATCGCGCTCCACCCTGCACCGCGGCGGCGACGGCAATGTGGACTGCCTGAGCTGGTTGTCCACCAAACCGAGCCGGTCGGTAGTGTTCGTCTGCTTCGGGAGCTGGGCCGACTTCTCGGTGACTCAGACCAGAGAGCTCGCCCTGGGGCTCGAGGCGTCGGACCAGCCATTCCTGTGGGTTGTCCGCTCCCATGACTGCAGCGACCAGTGGGCACCGGAGGGCTGGGAGCAGCGCGTCGCCAGCCGTGGCTTGGTCGTCCGCGGATGGGCCCCGCAGCTGGCCGTGCTGGCCCACCCGTCGGTGGGCGCGTTCGTGACGCACTGCGGTTGGAACTCGGTCCTCGAAGCCGCGTCCGCGGGCGTGCCGGTGCTCACGTGGCCACTGGTGTTCGAGCAGTTCATCAACGAGCGGCTGGTCACCGAGGTGGCCGCGTTCGGCGCGCGCGCGTGGGACGGCGGCAGGCGCAGCGAGAGAGCCGAGGATGCGGAGACCGTGCCGGCGGAGGCGATCGCGCGGGCCGTGGCCGGCTTCATGCAAGGCGGAGAGCAGCGCGACAGGTTGAAGGCCAGGGCCGAGGAACTAGCGGAGCGCGCGCGCGCCGCTGTCAGTGAGGATGGGTTGTCCTGGCGTGACATAAACCGCCTCATCGATGATCTCCTGCAGACGAGAGCCTCAGGGTTGGCACAAGGGAATTCCGTCCAAGTTTAATTTGTTTTTGCGCATACATTGTATGTAAGGCTAGAGAACAGAATTAAAAGGTGACATTTCGGCAAGGCAGAATGTGAATGCTTCCATTTTGGGAAGGCCATGTTTTACTTGGTTAAAAAAAAGGCCATGTTTTACTCTCACAGCCCGTTTGGATCTCTAGAATTGAATTGAATCTAAATCATAGTATGCTTAGAACTAGGAATGACAATTCTAAGAAATTCCAGTGAAGCACAACACACCTAAGTAAGATTCATAGCTAAAAATGGAAAGGCTAATGCCATTCAAGGGACCCAAACAGGCCGACAGTAATTTTTAGGACATCCTTGTCCTAACTAGTGAGATGGTCCTTGCAAATTATCCTGTTATAACATACGGTTCAACCCTAGTACGACACAATTACTTGTCCTCTTAGACTGGACCCACCAAGGTTTTCATTCCCTGTTCACAAGACTGACATGTGTTACGAACAGTGTTAACAAGTTTCGTACCCATAGGATTTTTCATCATCTCTCCCTATTTACACTATATCATGTCAACTTATTTAATAATATACATAAAACCTCTAATGAGACCGACTTTATGTTTCACTCTAGTGTCTCACGGTCGAATATATGACTGAATGGTGTAGGCATAAATGCATCCTTGAATCAGATCGCTCCTCAATTATCAAACTTTTGAAGGAAAATAGTGGGTTGAGATCTCGTCCACGATTCATTGTGAAAGAAGCGGTGGAAGCAAGTGGCCTTGTGCAGGAATGGACAATTGCCATACGAAGAGAATAGAATAGCGCGGCCCATGAACTCGCGCAATTGGCGAATAGAACATGACATTTTGCAATCTGCGGTTTTATATGTAGAGCTTATAGTTGCTAGGGAATGTAATACTTCCTCTGAGTCAAAGAAGATATATGACTTGACCACTGTTTTTTTATCGAAGTAGTTGGTGGTACACCACCACAATTTGCAAAAGCTATGTCTTGCTCTTATATTTGGTTAACACTACTATATTTTTAAGCAACAAACTTATCAGCTACTCTATACAAATACTGAAGAGTCAAATGATTCTTCCATTTGTCTTTTTTACTTATCAAAGTGGCTTGTGTTCTTTTGATATGTACTCCATCAGTCCCAAAATATCTATCGCTTTCGTTTCCCGAGAAACAACTTTGACAAAATATATATTAAAAAATATTAATATTTATGGTACATAATTGGTATTATTGGAAAGATCTTTGAATATAGTGTTTTAATAAATTTATTTTGAGATACAAATATTGCACGTATTTTGGAGTATTTGACTTGGACTCACGACCTATGATCATACGAATTAGAACCGCGCATTTATGCATACAACAACGGTGTATAACATATCTGTATCAATATAAAAAACGAATGCTAATACAGTTATCTAAATCAAGTTTCAGGCTTTCAGCAGAAACGAATGCCGGAGTACTACAGATATTTTGATTTAGGACTTGTTTAGTTGGGGAGAAGAAAATTTTTGGATATCGGTCGGAAGGATGTTGGGAGGGGTTTTCGGATACTAATAAAAAAACAAATTACAGAACCCGTCAGAAAACTGCGAGACGAATCTAATGATACTAATTAATCTATCATTAGTACATGTGGGTTACTGTAGTACTTAAGGCTTTTCATGGTCTAATTAGGCTTAAAAGATTCGTTTCGCGATTTCCCCGAGAACTGTGCAATTAGTTTTTTTTTCATCTACATTTAGTACTCCATGCATATATTAAGCATGCTCTTTTAGTGCAGAAGGCAAAAAAAAAATTAGAAACTAAACAAGGCCTTAAACTTTGACGAATATACAAGCACCTAGTACGGAGTAGGCATGCAGCACTATGCATAGTTGTGCTCCTCTGTTCCTAAAAAGAGTCATTCTTACTTCTAAAAAGTCAACAATGTTAAAGTTTGACCAAATATATTTAATAAAATATTAATATTTATGATAAGTAATTAGTATCATTGATACATCTTTTATACTTTTATAATAAACTTATTTAAAAATATAAATATTGTATGTATTTTGTATAAATCTAGTGAAAATCAGGCTAGTTAGGAGGGAGTACCATTTTCGTTTCAGAAGACATGTCCAGAAGACAAAGGCTTTATTTAGATTTCAGAATTCACTCCAAAATTCTACTATAAAAAAAAGATTCCCCGTCACATTAAAATGACAGCACATATATGGAGTACTTCCTCCGTCCGAGAAAAGATGCAATTATGGGATGCGTGTCAGTCAAACTGACTTAAGTTTGACCAAGTTTATAGCAAATAGTATTAACATTTATGTCTCTAAATAAATTTATTATAAAAATATATTCTATAACTAATCTAATGATACTTATTTTGTATCATAAATATTATTATTTTTTTATATAAATTTAGTCAAAGTTGAAACTGTTTGACTTCTCGAAAAGCGATAATTGCATGTTTTTATGGACGGAGGAAGTACTAAATGTAGATAAAATCAAAAATTAATTGTACAGTTTTGTTGTACTTTGCGAGACGAACATTTTAAGCCTAATTAATCAAGATTTGGACAATTATTAAAAAAAAAACCCAAAAGTGCTACAGTCTCGAAGGTGATCCCGACTCGGGTAACTCGGGTAACTAAACAAGGCCAAACCCGTGACTTGCTCTGCGGCTGCGGCGTCACATCACATCCCACACCTCGCGTCCACGTCCAGGTTCAATGTGCGCGCACGCCCCGCGACGGCGCAGCCAACCAGCGTCCCTGTTTCCACTCTCCCGCGATCCAGTTGGTCCCCACCCCACCCCGTCGGCAGCGGGTTAGCCGAAAGCGGGAGAGCACCGGCAATAAAATACGCTCGGGAAGCTGAACAGGAGGATGGGCGGACGTTTCCAGAACTCTCGCCCGCGCCTTCGCGAAAGTTCGTCGCCACATCACCTTACCCGCCCCGGATTAAACAACGCCCCCCAGCGAAGTCCTCGCGGCCAGCTCTTCCAGAACCGTCTGGAATGTTCGGAGCCGACGCCGGGCGCCCAGGGTACGTGGGGGCCTCGCGTGTACTTGCCTACCGATAAGGTCCCCGGCGACGCGGTGTCGCCACCCCTCGACGTCTCAAGTACAAAGGGAAAGCTACTCGCCCGACGGCACTCAACTCAGCTCATCAGTGGGAGACTGTACTTTCCGGTCTCTGGTCGTCCTCCACGCTCGGTACGTTCATGCAGTGTTGCTCTCACTCGCTTTCTTCTTCCTCTGGTCCTCCACTTCTCTGCCAAGCTCTGCGTCTTGCCGCTGCAGTTTCACTAATTTATTTCCCTTTCGATTCGCAGAGGCTTCGGTTTAGAGGTTCTCTAATCAGGTCCGCTAACGTCGATAGCTAACTTCTTGCGGGCATTTCAGTCTACTGACAACCTTTTTCGTTTTCAACCAACCTTTGGTGCTTCTTGAATTCTCGTGCTCTTTTGACATTCAGGAAGGCCATTTTCAGATCGAGCTAGTTCAGCCGAGGCGTTTTTTCAGCCAAAGATCGCCATCTTTTGGACCTGCTCTTGATTCGTTCGTTTCGATTGATTGATTCGTTTCGACTTTCCTTCGCTCCTCTGCTCCGACAAGCGGACCTCCTCTGTTCTTCTGCCATTGCGGGATCGTGTTTGTTCGGTTGTTGGTGCGGCCATGGATCCCTTCCACGGCATTGTGAAGGAGGAGTTCGACTTCGACTTCGACTTCGACTTCACCGGCGCGTCTGCGGGGGACGCGGCGGCGTCCTCGTGGGCCGTCGCCTTGCCGGAGCTGCCCCGGCCGATGGAAGGACTCGGCGAGGTGGGCCCCACTCCGTTCCTGACCAAGACCTACGACGTCGTGGACGACCCCAACACCGACACCGTCGTCTCCTGGGGGTTCGCCGGCAACAGCTTCGTCGTCTGGGACGCCGACGCCTTCGCCACGGTGATCCTCCCGCGCTACTTCAAGCACAGCAACTTCTCCAGCTTCGTCCGCCAGCTCAACACCTACGTAAGTCGAGTCCACTCGCTGTTCTTCGCTTTCAATTCGCTGTTGAATGCTTGAGCCGTCAATGGCGGTCGATCGCCGGCATGTGACGCTGAACTCGTTCGTTCTTTGCATTGCATTGCAGGGGTTCAGGAAGGTTGACCCAGACAGGTGGGAGTTCGCGAACGAGGGGTTCCAGCGTGGCCAGAGGGAGCTCCTGAAGACGATCAAGCGCCGGCGCCCGCCGTCGAGCCCGTCGTCGGCGCAGCAGGGGCAGGCGCCGTCGGCGTGCCTGGAGGTGGGGCAGTTCGGGCTCGACGGCGAGGTGCACCGGCTGCAGCGCGACAAGGGGATCCTGCTCGCGGAGGTGGTGAAGCTGCGGCAGGAGCAGCAGGCGACGCGCGCGCAGATGCAGGCCATGGAGGAGCGCATCGCCACGGCGGAGCAGAAGCAGCAGCAGATGACGGTGTTCCTGGCGCGAGCCATGAAGAACCCGAGCTTCATCCGGATGCTGGTCGACCGGCAGGGCCTTGGTGGCCGCCGCAGGGAGCTCGAGGACGCGCTCTCCAAGAAGCGCCGCCGCCCCATCGAGTACCACCTCCCGCGCGACGGCGAGAGCAGCGGCGGCACCGCCACGGAGGCGGCGGTGAGCGACTACATTTCCGGCCTTCCGGTCGGCGTCAACGGCGTGGCGGAGGCGGACGACGACGAGAGCAAGCGGGAGGGTAGCGGCGTCGGCGGCGGCGAGGACACGGAGAGCTTCTGGGTGGAGTTGCTCAGCCTCGGCCTGGAGGAGAAGCACCGGGAGGGCAGCGGCGGCGGCGGCGAGGAGGGGAGCGGAGCTGACGTCGACAACGACGTGGACGATGACGTGGATGTGCTGGTGCAGAGCATCTACCACTTGAACCCGAACCCGAACCCGAACCCGGGCAGCCCCAGTGGCAAGTGAAACTTCCAGAACGTTCCATATTCCAGAACCCACTATGGTCTATGGAAGCTCGCAGTGGGCATTGCAAGTAGGCGATAGTTTTTCATCCGGCGCCTGACTTTTTGTCGCGGGCGGCGCAAGTTGCAAAAGTGCTTGCGGTTGGCCGGTTGCCAAGGAATGTTCAGGATGCTCGAGCAGCAAGTCTGCAGCCTACTACAGTACTATGAGTGGCAAGTAGATTCTGACTAGATCAGGATGAAGCAAAGGCACTTTCCAAATGTAGATGGTGCCGTTATTCAGTGGTACTCCTACCTGATGTGCATATATTAGCCCTGTTCTGCTGGTCATGTTTCGGCTTATTTCAGCTTGTTTCAGCTTATTCTCTCTCACAGAATACTATTGAATCAGCCGAAACCAACCGGCTTTTATACCAGCCGAACCCCCTCATTTTCTGAAGTTCTGAAAGGATCTCTGGCCTGTCTAACGGCCGTTCCTCCGAGTGCTGACAATTTTTGCGGACAGATCATCATACGGAGCAGTACAGTTATGTGTCACCCGGTGTCAAAAATAACAAGTTTTTTATGCTGACATTAGATGTTGATACTCCGCAGTATAAACTGCGGAACCAAAATATTTAATTATTCTGGTCTATGTTCTATAAGAATGCTAAAATTTTTCATAATGCTTTTCATACAACTCATAATACTTATTATATTGAGCAAAGCCCAATAACAAACACACCTGAACATTTAAAACCACAAAATACCTTCTCAACATTTCAAAGTGATTTATTTGATGTTTCGCAAACGTGCAACCGGAGCCCACCCGTTATTTTGGTCTCTCTTTTTCTTATATAAAGACCATATATTTTTTTCATATAAAGTTGCATGGATATAAACTTTACACCAAATTGTAAAGTTCGACATGATCCACAACTTTATATCTGATAAATTTTTAATTAATGTTGTAGAGGCTTAAATGTTTGTTTTAAATTACCATATTTTAGTGTTTTATTTTCAAATGACCTCAAAGTTGACATAGTCTATATGAAAATTGTGATTCCTAATAACATACATAACTTTTACGGTGACAACTTTTTAATCTGATGTCGTTAGAGGCCCATGTATTTGTTTTAAGTTCTTTGATTTTGCTATTAATTTTGTTATTTCAAATGACCTTAAATGTTGATGATCTCTGCATAAAAATTGTAGCTCTTAACATAACCTATAACTTTGTAGTTTATAACATTTTCATTTGAGTTTGTAATAGCTCAACTATCAACGTAGTTTGATTTTACCTCTTAAACTTTAAAAATCAGATATCTTATCTTCTCAAGTCTTAAGAAAGTTCAGATTAACTTTCCACCCTGGTTTGAAGTAGTTTGCAAGACGGTTTCATCTTTTTTTAGTAAAAAAAATCATAAATATTTGATAAGACTTAAACCATGAAAAATGTCTCTAAGCTTCTAAAAAATTCCAAAAATGCTAAAGATAGATCGGGGCATGACAAACCCAAATAAAAATATTTAGAGCTAGTGCAGACATCTCCAGAAGGTTTTAAAAATTACATTTATTATAGAAAATAGAAAAACATCCAAAATCATCTAAAATTTTCCCAAAACATCATAATTAATGTCTAAATGTATTTTGAAAACATTTCGTAACAAAAAACTTGTGGTTGCTTTTTAGATTTTTTCTGGATACTTTTTCTTTTTTATAGCTAAATCTAATTTTTGCTTCTAAAGATGCTTTTACGAGCTCTATATATTTTATTTGGATTTTCATGTTCTAATCTATATCTTGCATTTTTCTTGGAAACTTTTAAATTATAGAAAGATTTTTTGTGGCTTAAAAATATTATCAAATACTTAACTTTTTTAACTAAATGTCTTGAAAATCGTCACTTTTTTGACAAGAGAAAGTCATCACTTTAAACCAGCCAAGGAAGGTAACTTGAAATGTCCGCCAAGAGAAATTCGTCACTTTAAACCAGCCAAGGAAGGTAACTTGAAAGGTGTGCCATAGTTTTAGGAAAGGTATAGACAACACTCTTTGCTTGTATATGCACTTTCCCTCAAATTCTTAGGCTTGAGAGAGAATATGTTTTCTACTTCCACTCACGTAATAAAAAATGCAACGGTCCGTCCTGTTCGCTTAAACTTATCAGCTCAATTTATCAGTCATGATATAATGTTTTTCTCTTACAACAAAAGAACGTCAACTGGCCGCATGAACCATTAGCTGAACAACCTCTTGAGGACCATCAGCAATGAGCTAAACGCACCAAATCCCACCGCCACGTCAACACATGGGAGCCAATCACACCCAGTTGGCCACGCAAGGAGCACGACCCCGTTTCGTACCCACGCGATTACCCGATTCGCAGGGTCCTTTATTGCAAAAACACGCATCACCTCCGTTGCCATCTCGCTCCCGTGACCCATCCCGTCGCGTCTCGGCTTGGTTTCCTCCTCCCGACGACCGCCGTGCAGGAGCGGAGCTCCCCGCCGCTTCTCTCTCCCCCTTCTGAGAGGCCCGAGCCCTGATCTCACGCTGAGGGCGGTGGTATTAGGAGATTAGCGATGGCGAGGTGGCGGCCGGCGGCGCTGCTGGTAGTGGCGCTGGCGGCGGTTCTGTCGGCGGCGTGGCGGGCGGATGCGCTATCGGTGACGGTGACCGACACCGAGTGCATCCACGAGTTCGTGCCGTACGAGGGTGACACCGTGTCCGGGAACTTCGTCGTCGTCGACCACGACATCTTCTGGAGCTCCGATCACCCAGGCATCGACCTCACGGTACACACCCGATCCCCTTGTCCCCAGCCGTACTCCAATTCTGCGCGGTTAAATTTGATGAGAGGATCGTGTTCGATTGGGTTTATGGGTTGTTTTGATGGGATCTGGCCATCAGGCGGATTGAATTGGGGATCGGGTGCCTTCATGATTCGTGATCCCCTGACGCGATCTCTTGTTTATGCACCAGTTGGGCGATCTAAAGTATTTTTTTATGATTCGCACAAGGCTTTATATAGTTTAGCTTGGTGAATTAGTAGCGTTCGTTGCTTAGGAGTTGATTCAGTAATGGGTTTTGCAAAGTTCGGACCTTTTGGGGAATTTCAGCGGATGCTTTGGTATAGGGTCTGCTGCGGGTGCCTTGCGAGTGCACAATATTGTTAGTTCAGGTATGGTTGGATGATAATGTGCTGTTTCGCTGCTTTCGTCCCCTGCAATTGTTTGGATTCTTGGTTTTGCGGCAAGGAGTTTTTTTTTGGGTGAAATTTGACGCCAATTTCACTTCTTCCCACTTGAAAATTGAAAATATCAAGCGAGAGGCCCTCTGCAGTTCCATATCAGTTGCTGTGTTGTTGGCTCTCTTTGTTGGGTTCTGCTGCAATTGATGCTAATAGATGTTCTACTTGCTAGTCTGTCTTATGATTTGAGTTAACACTACCGTGGATGCTGCAATTGATTCATATGGTCCTGTCTAGATAGGCTGACAGTTGTGCCTTTCTGATAGTTTGGACATTTGTTTTGTGCTAGTAGTTTTACTGTGCTATACTTATTCTTTGCTTGGAGATGCATCTGTGCCTATCTGAGTAGAAAGGAGGGCTTCTCTCTTGTCTGGTAAGTTTGGGCCTTTTTCTGTTGAACTTTCAGATGTGTCCTTCTGTGCAGTGCTTTCACATGCTTAGCACTGAAGAATTCATTTATGAGTGGAAACCATTTATCTCTCTGATTTTAAAGTTAGCATATTGTTTCTGTAGAAGGTACACTCTTTTGGCAACATTTTAGGTTTTAGTTTCACAGATGAAAATAAATATCTGTTTGAGAGGAATCATTGTTTTGATGTCTCAGAAAACTCTTAACAATTACACTGAATGAAACCTAATGAACTTGGGAAAATAATGGGTTTTGCTCACGGAAAATTGGTTCTATAGCTTTAAATGATCACGAGAATGGTAAAATACCATTGAAAGATCACGCAAATGTAAAATGCCACTGAAACATCCAAAACTCCAACTGAATCTAGCACTGATACCCCTGAACACCATGGCGCCGGAGGAACAAGCCGCAGCTTGAGCACCCGGGACAGTTTGCCGCCACCGCATGCCGGCAGGAAAGCCAATGACATCAGGCGGTGTCGCAGACCAGGCCAGTGGTGGCAGCGCGGACTGGGCCCAGGCCGGTGGGTGGCCGGCGCTGCGTGGACCGGGACCAAGTCGGCTGGTGGGAGCGGCGTCGAAGTGTCGAAGCAGGAGGTGTCATATGGTCGCAGGCTCTTTGCAGTGCATGCGGTTGGGAGATGATAAGTTTGGTTGGACTTACGCACAAGGGTACAATTGTCATCCTGTTCCGCTGTGTTAGCTGCAAACATGAAAATACGATTTCTGTCAATAAAATCTAATGGAGTGCTAGATCCCGTTAGAGTTTGGACGTTTCGATGGTATTTTACCTTGGCGTGACATTTTGGTGGTATTTTACGATTCTGGGGATCTTTGAGTGCTTTAGAACTAAATTTTCCTTTTCACTTATTGCATTACTGACGTTTTCATTTGTTGCCCTGTTCTTCATCTTGGAGTGCTCCTATGGCCAATCTGTCACCAAATTGAGGTTGAGGGCCTTGGCACTATTCTATCTATAGTCAACTACCGGTCACCTCTTACTCCCAACAAGGCAACAAAGCAATGATGTTTGTTACTTTTGGAAATGTCTGAAGTGGTCCTAGTGCAATTACAAGTGCTATTAATATTATTAGTACTTCTAAAATTAATGCAATTGCAGTTTTTTGCGCATGGTTGGATGCTATGTTCTGCGGGTGACGTTATACGCTGCGATTAAAACGCTTGTCGGTTTCGTAGATCGGTTTGCGCCACTTGGGTGAACGCTCTGTGTTCATTTCAACATGGTTTCTTTAGGTCGTTGCGTTTGTTTTTGCTTTGTTCAAACTATTGTAACTTCGTTACTGTCAAGTAATGAAATTCGGCTTGTCCATGGTGGTAAAAAAAAGTACCTGCATATAGTTTTTTCAATATGCTTACACTTGATATGATGTTCTATATTAACTTTTTGCTTCTGTAAATGCAGGTAACGTCACCAGGTGGCAACACTGTGCACACATTGAAGGGAAAATCTGGTGACAAATTTGAGTTTAAAGCTCCGAGGGGTGGCATGTACAAGTTCTGCTTCCATAACCCATATGGAGCACCTGAAACTGTTTCTTTCTACATTCATGTTGGGCACATACCCAATGAGCACAATCTGGCAAAAGATGGTTAGTTTACTGCCTTTCTATCTTAAGGTTCTCAGCACCTGCCTACTCTGTCAATCTTAACTGTTTTGCAAATACCAAAGAACCATCAATTTGATTGATTTTTTTTACCTTCATTATTGTTCAGAGTTATGTGTCATTCGTCTAGTGTTAATATTTTAGCACTGCCATGTGTAAGCAATGTCTCGTTTCTGTTGCAGAGCACTTGGACCCTATCAACGTTAAAATCGCGGAGCTGAAGGAAGCATTAGAATCCGTCACCGCTGAGCAGAAGTACCTAAAAGCACGCGAAGTTCGTCACCGACACAGTAAGCTCAATGGACTTGGGACTTGCATGTGCTCTTATTACATCTCTGGAATGTTTTGCGCATTATAGCATTTAAGCTAGTTTTTTTCTTTTGAAAAATAACATCAATGCTAACAGAAAGAAGGGCCCTAGCAGTTAGAAGTTAGAACCCATTCATGTCAACGTTTCTGAATGCATTAGAGTCAGAGCGCAACTAATGTTGTGACTTGATGTAGAGATTAGCATCCGTCTATTCTCCACCTATCTAAGTTTGTATCTAGTTTTATCACAGCCTACTTATCGAATCAATGCGTTCTTCAATGTAGAGGGGACAAACAGATGATTTTGTTTAGTGAAATTGTTCAACCTGTTCTGTTTTGCTCTTTCAGTTTCCTTTCTATTCAAGTAAAAAAAAATGCCTTGTGCTGAGATCTCTATAAAATCTAGGTAACAAACGACTAATTACGTAGCAGGGGACAGGATATTATGAATACATTTTATTCTGTTGGTCTTCTCATGTATTTATTGCTACCATTTTATGACAATGCGGAGTTAATTTCATGCTTTGATTCAATCCAGCTAATGAGAGCACCAGAAAGCGTGTCATGTTCTATACAATGGCGGAGTACATAGCTTTCATGGCTGCCAGTGCGTTGCAAGTCCTCTACATCCGCCGCTTGTTCAGTAAAAATGTGGGATACAACAGAGTGTAGGATACAACTCTACTTCCAAGGCGACAGCGGAAGCAGCACATGATCCGAACGGGAAACATTCTCTGCCAATTTGACAAATTGTGGCGCTGCACCCTCTTTTTTTTTTGTTAGTTTATAAGAAACACTTTTTAATTTATCATCGTGTACTTTTAGCAACACTAGTGATATGTTGAGTGCATTTGAAGCTGAACATAGTTCCCTAATTAATCTTCAGAGGATCGTTGTGAAAGTTAGTATTGTTCTGCTACCGATTTTGATTCTATGTAATCCAGTGATGGCTTAACGGGCTCTGTGCCTCTATGCCACTGTGTGGCGACATTGTGGGTTAATTTCGTGGCACCATTTCACGCCTTAGACTTAGACTTAGGCCCTGTTTAGTTTCCAAAAAAAATTGTAAAATTTTTCAGATTCTCTGTCACATCGAATCTTTAGATACATGCACGAAGTATTAAATATAGATAAAAAATAAAACTAATTATATAGTTTAGACGAAATGGACGAGACGAATTTTTTAAGTCTAATTAGATCATGATTGGATACTAATTATCAAATAACAACGAAATTTGCTACATTGTCATTTTGCAAAAAAATTTACAACTAAACAGGCCCTTAGATTGGCAATACTGATGGACATAAATAAGTTGTTTACAGGAAAACATTTATTAAACATGTATATATACTCATGTGTTGGGGTTCCCAACACATGAACAAGGTCCAAGACGGCGTTTTCAAAATAGTTCACCACCACACTTATTTTGAAATAAAATTGTACAATTTGTTAAACCAAACAGGATCAACTCGCACCCGTCGTGTGAAAATTCAAGGGATCCAAACCAAGGTGAACAAAAATGTGGTCAAATAAAACTGCGCAATTCACAGCTATACCAAGCCACAATGCCACGTCACAGACAGAAGTACCATGCCCCAATTTCCACTTTATCTCTATTGGAGCAGGGGGGGATACTTATTTACTTACTAGAACTCATGATGCAGATAGAAGTTGTATATATATATCAAATACTTCACAATCAAGTACATTAACATTTTTGTTTAACATCTGAGTTAAAATTTACATAGGGAAGTATCATTTGTTGCACCAAGACAGAGGTTTGAACTTGGACATGCATATCTTTTGGTCAGAATAAAACTGCAGGCCTTTGTTTGATGGTATTGCTTTCATATAATCACACTCTTGGCCACTGTGGGCTGACTACCTGCAGAGTAAATAAACAAAATCATCACTAACAAGCATATCATCTTTTTACTTAGCGTGTACATATTGACGGTGCTGCTATATAAACCTCTAATGTGCTGAAAACTAACTGCATGCGGCTAGCAACTACTGATGGTTCCTCTGAATTTCCTGTGACAGCCATCTGTTCCAGCTGCAAGGTTTTCACTGGTAACCTGCAGCGTCAATTTTAGGAACATGTATGAGATTCTGAGATAAAAGAAGAACAACACTGCTGGCAGAAGCTGTTCTTACCATGCCATTCCTTTGACATAGTAAGCGTTTGCGATTATAGCACAAAACCCTTTCCACTGATGCAAGACGTCAGCTGACACCGGTGGGTTAGTAGACCACCTGGTAACTGTTAGTTGTGGTGTGCACAATATTGTGATGAACACTATACTGAGCCACATAATGCACTCACGAATCTGCATAAAAGAGTGTCACTGAGGCAAAGAATGAAACTAGAGAAGATCTTATGGGGAGCATTTGCATCACAAACATGCTCGCAACTGAATTACACGATACCTTATAAAAGCTTCATATCTTGCCAATGAAAACTAGTGGACTTACTCTACTGAATACAAAAACTAACAAAATAAAAATATTGCGTAAACAAATCAAAGTGCAGATTTTTCTAAAGCAACAAGTTCAAAGCAAAACTGTTTGAGTTTGACTTGACTACAAAAGCTGCGGTATAAAAATGTAAATGCATAACAGAAGATGATACTGAACAGTAATGTCAAAAATAGATGATGCAACACGTGATTGTCAGAGTATGCTAACCTCAAAAGAGTGGACTTTGAACTTCGAGCTGGTCCCCCCTAAGGACCCTAAGCCTTCAATCTCTAGACCAGAATCTTCAATATCCATAAGTTCCTTTCTAAGCCCCTCATCTGTACACCCTAGGGCATATGCGGTCACTCCAGCACTGACAAACTCCTGATTATATTCTCAGACACAGTAATTACTAATTAGCAAACAGAAAAACTTCTGGCAAGTATGGTGAAGATTCAACAAGAATCAATACTTTTAGGTTTTCTCCACCTCCTCCTCGATCAATAATTTTCTTATACCGCTTGAATAAACTGATCGCTATGTTACGTGATGAGCGGAATTCATCATCGGGCGAAGCATTAACATGGAATCGATTCTGCATAGAACAAAATGCTTTAATAAGAGGGAAAAACAGTGATCAAAATCGCAAAAAGGAGGGCAAGGAATACCAGGCAGTGCCTTGTAGTTCTTTCATTTAAACTTTTACACAGAAGATGGCTGGTTCTAGTGAAGTTAACTTTGTGGCTGTGAAAAATGGGTGACTTCTGTACATGATGGCTTTCTGCTGAACTGCAAACTGCACTGCATCCTAATTTACAATGAAAAACAGAGGCACTGTTTTCAGAGAGTTTTAGGTCCCGGCAAGAACTAGGCCTCACAAAAGGAACAGTTTCATGTAGCATCAGCATGACTGAGTACTCATCAGACTCCAAGCTATCTGCACATTCCTCTGAAAACAGGAGAGGACTCCAGAAGGCAATTCAACCTACGACAGAGTATGCTTTAATCAATCACCAAGAAGAACTAGGAGCACCACAGATTTTGTAAGCTTGAGTTATGCTCAGTTATAACAAGCAGTCTTCTAATCTCCCAACTTTAGTGGCATTTGAGGGATGCGTCCGAAGATTAAAATCAAGCAAAATGAATACTTTTTCTCACACATGTATCATAAGTTAAAAGCATGAGCAATGGCAACAGATGCTGAATGAACCGACCAAAACATAATTTTTTTCCCTATCAATATACTGAATACAAGAGAGCAGAAAATATCCATGTTACTCGGCAAGAAAAGCTAATTCACAGACCATGTTCCAACTTCCAACAACGAACTTCATGCCTCCTTAAGTTCCAAAACAGACTTTTACATCTCTTCACATAATACAGTTGCCTTAATAACCCAAAATGACGCATTTAAAAAAATAAGAAACAACCCACAAAGCTTTACTAGGATCGTTCCACCCAGCATGACAGCATACTTGATGTCAATTAACACTCATTTGACTACCGAAGTAACACTAAAAATCTGTGAGTTTATATTTCATAAAGATGCAAGCCAAGGTCCATAGGAAGAAGAAAACAAATCAGTATCAAAAAAAGAAAATTTACTTATATTCCCCTTTCAAACAACCAAAGGAAATAAAACTGAAGATCCTTGCTCATGAATACTAGCCCAAACAAGCAACCTGCCTATGGGTACCAGATGTACAGATCCCGTCACCAGGTACTGGGCTGAAACAATCCGAACGCGAGCAACGAACTGCAAGGGGAGCAGGCCTCACTCACCTCCCGGGAAGCAGCGGCCGGAAGATGGCTGGCGCCTGGCGGTATCTCCAAGAAGGCGGGAGTGGGAAGGGAGAGGTGGGGACGTGGAAATATATAGATACGTGGAGGGGTTAAGTGGCTAAAATTTGGCGAGCGAAATGTAAAGCGAACAAGAAATTCTCGAGGGCCACAATAAAAAACGACTGGCGAGGCTCGCGGAGGAAAGCGCGAGGATGGCAGCCCTCGGCCTGTCGCTGTAGCTGTCGCTGAATCTTTCAAGATGGGCCTGTTTGGCTGTTTATGGCCCGGTAGAGGGAATGCGTCTGGGCTCTTCCTTATTCCTTCTGGGTCTCGGCGTCTCGCCCATCCACAAACCCTGTCAAACTCAGTGTCATACGCAAGCTGCACCCTAACTGCACGAGGAATATACTATCTCTTCCAGCACTAAAATCTGATCTATTTCTTTCAATATCAAAGAATTAATCGCGTCTAGTAAAAATAAGGTCATGGAATGATCACTCTGTTTTTCTTTGAAATAAGGCGTATTTGTAGAGAAAATGAAAACATATTGTTTCATGGACATTAAAATGCCAGCAACCACAGGAATAATGATATTATTGTAACTGATTAACCAAGCATCTCGATGAGAGGTCCTGAATAGTTTCAGTTGCTACTTTCCAACAGCAACGCTCCAACGAACAAATCAAAAGGCTAATGTGTCAGCGAGGAGGTTACTCACCCCCTCGTATTCGCTCGCCTAGTAATGATCAGATGCGTCCTATGGTATGCTATCAAGTATCAACGGAACAAACAGGTCCCGATCGTGTGATGTCGTTGCTTGAGAAAAATGCTTTGGCATATAGTATGTCGTTGGGGAGGGTTGCATGCTCATATCCACACCCATACGTTGCTTATCCGCATGTTTATCCCTCCCCATTTTTGCTCATACCCAATTATTCCACATATCCATCGGGTAATTGAGTATCCAATTTACTTTATCAAGGTACTACTACAGTTAGATTTCCAGCTGATGGACGGGGTTGCTGCATAGCAGCTGAATGCTAGAGATATACTCTTTATGTTCCAAATTATAAGTCGTTTTGATTTTTTTTTTACATAATGACTTTTTCGGTTCATTCAGATATATTATTGTATCTAGATGCATAGAAAATAGATGTACCAAAAAGTCAAAGCGATTTATAATTTGAAACGGAAGGAGTAGTAAATAAAAAGTCAATCACCATTCTTGTGGGAAGCAAATCGTACAATAATGATAACTAAACCAAAATATAACAAAACAGCAAGCAACCAGGCGCCTCGGTCGGAGACCCTACTAGGGCGTCAATGCGACCGGCGCGGGGGCCTCCTCGACGGAGCGGTGTAGGCGCCATGTTACAGTGACGGTTAGTGGCACACCATTGTTGCCTGTCCATCCCCACCGTTCCACTTTTTAAGCCTGTTGATCATGTAAGGCTACTGCACAAATTTGAAATCCTAACCCCAATTCCAATGAGCACCGCCTCCACTATCTTGGCCCTCGCTGCCTATCTCGCCCAAACCTTGCCCCCGCCCCTTCTAGTTTTTTTAAACATGGAAGTAAACTCCATTACTAGGCAACTGAGGCCAAATCCTTGGCCACCAGAACCTGAATACAACCGAGATCTTATCCGGACTTAGCCCTGCTCCGAGTGCATCAAGACCATGAGCAACCGAATAAAGGTTGTGCTCCTCCACCTCTCGCGACTGACGGTGTCCCACCGCGCCTTTGCCTCGCTCTAGCGCCCGCCACCGACGCTGACATGGACTTCCTCCGCCGGATTCCAGGCTTCCAGCAACCCATCTCCAGCAGCACCTCTTCATTTTTTGGTGGCCACCAATATTTCTCTCATCTCCCATTAAAGAAAGGGAGAGATACAACTCCCTCAATACCATACGGATCATCCCAGCTACCACTTTTTAGTCATATTTTCTCTTATATTCTTGTAGAACCCACCTTTCATGTGAGTATTAGGAGGGAGATATATTAGGTAATGTTGCAACAACTTCCCCAGTAAATCTATAAAGTGATATTAGGCTATCTCAATACTATTTTATTGGGGGAGTTGTATTGGGAGACTGCTGGAGATGCTCTCAGTTGAAACCAAAACCCTCAACCATCGGCCTCTTCGGAAGCTCGCTAGATTTTGAGATATGTATGCTGACATGCAAAACCACGCCAAGATAAGAGCGTCCCCAATGGTGGGCAAATCGCCTGCTCTGACCAAATCCTATCGGCTGCACAGGGGGGAGGAGAGCGAGCTAGCGCTTACCTTCTAGCTGGTATCGCACGGATTGCGAGAAAGAGCTCTATCTCAGCTATGCTAACTCTTCACCATTCTGTTTTTTATTACTTTTAGGGGGTGTTTAGTTGTTGGATGAAAATTTTTGGAACGTCACATCGGATGTTTCAGGGATGTCGGAAGGGGTGTTCGGATAATAATAATAAAAACTAATTACATAACTCGTCTGAAAACCACGAGACGAAACTATTAAGCCTAATTAATCCGTCATCAGCACATATTTACTGTAGCACAATATTGTCAAATCATAAATTAATTAGGCTTAAAAATTCGTCTTGCAAATTTATCATAATCTATATAATTAGTTATTTTTTTTGTCTATATTTAATACTCTATATATGGATCCAAACCTGCTGATGAGGAAAATTTTTGGGAGAACTAAACACCCCCTCAACTCTCAACCGCGCTAGCAGTTCGGTGACCCCCCGTTGCGAACGCCCTAAAAGCCGGTTCAGCTGGTGCAGACAAAGTTCTCTGAATCTGGATCCATCATCCGATCCATTGGTCAGAGCGACCTTGATTTTAGCTGTCTCGCTTTATGTTCCGCGACTTCCGCCCCCGTCCTAGACTTTCCCGGCCTTTTTCTGGCTTCTGTCATGCATTACTGTGGCCCGGACCCAGTGACCCTGATCAGCAAGGCAAACTCCACTAGCGTTGTGGGTCCTTGGAAGAAACACAAACGATGATGAATTCAACAAACCTTTTAACGTGTCTAACTAAACATAGCTAGGGACCAACATACGTGCGTGTGTATATATATATATATATAGCTAGCTATAAAATAACTTATTTTGTAGCCACTTCTATTTACAATAATTTTATATACTAATTTACGACAATGTCAGTATATATTTACGATAGTTGAATTATTATAACACATGGAGATATTTACCATAATATTATAGTAAATCACATAGTAAGGAGTTACTATAATCTCGTAAATTAGCATAGCAATTATCATAACTCAAAGTGGCTACAGAATAAGTTATTTTGCAGTTGAATTACTATAACACATGGAGATATTTACCATAATGTTATAGTAAATCACATAGTAAGGAGTTATTATAATCTCGTAAATTAGCATAGCAATTATCGTAACTCAAAGTGGCTACAGAATAAGTTATTTTGCATGAGTTACGATAATTGCTATGCTAATTTACGAGATTATAGTAACTCCTTACTATGTGATTTACTATAACATTATGGTAAATATCTCCATGTGTTATAGTAATTCAACTATCGTAAATATATACTGACATTGTCGTAAATTAGTACGTAAAATTATCGTAAATAGAGGTGGCTACAAAATAAGTTATTTTGTAGCTAACTATAGAGTATACTCTCGAGCATAATAATACAAAAGGAAAAAATTGCTAAAGTGCCGATCGCAAAGTTACATACAATACAAGCAACATTGTACCGGGAGGTGACAATGATTATTGGAGCCCGCCAGACTGGCCCCACAAGTCATTGTACCCTCGGCATGTGTACTTCGAATTCTCGATTATATTCTTGTTAAGAAAGTTGAGTATCCAAACTTTATAGAATACAGTCATACGGAGCGTATTTAAATCGTAGGAACTTTCTCCGTGTTTTGTGGATGTGGCAGATTTTTTTTTTAAAAAAAAAAGCTTTTTGTGAGAAAAATAGGACACTCTTGAAAGAACTATTTTCTTGCATAATATATCTGTGTAAATTGCAAGCATCAAAAACCATATTTTCCAAGCATTCTTTGGCACTTTTGTTTGGAGATGCTTCGATGACCCACGATTTTGGAAAGAAAATGACACGTTGTTCTTGCTCTATAAGGACTTGTTTAGGTGTTGGATTTTGACTGCCAGATTTGCTGCGTGCAGATGAAAGTCGGCTAATTTGTGCCTCACCTTGGCCAAACGTTCCATGGCACGGAAAGTTAAATCCTAAATCCTGTGAATGAAAGCTAGAAGAAGCAATTGCCGTAATGATTTGCCTCACGACTGTATTAGTTCAACTTTTAGTCTTTTTAGTGCCCGGTCTATCGTGACGAGTCAAATTTGGAACCGGTCACCAAATCAAGCATCGATGATCCGCACGGTTGCTCTTTGTTGCGGACGCTCATGTATTTTGACAGAGTTTCGAAAAAAAAAAGTGTTTTGACAGAGATTTGTTTTCTTTTGTCGGTAAAAGGTAGCGGAGCGAAAATATCATTTGTCGGTCTCAGTAGTACGTACGTGCCTACGTGGTCCGTCGACAGGAGTGCGCCGTGCCACGTGACCCATCCGCCGCCGCGCACGCTTCAGAACACTAGCTCGCTGCTCGCGGTCGCGGCTTGCCAACAAGGTCGTGCTGTTTGCTGCAGCCGAGCCGTGCAGGCCGCTGGGTTCTCCGACACGCGACCATGGAATTACCGAGCCTGCTCCTGCGCCGCTGCGCGCAGCGTCCAGGCAGCTCTAATTTTTCGGGATCCAGGCCTTTGGACACGCACGCGATGATGTTTCCCGGCGGCCGGCGCGCCGACCGAAGATCGCAGCTCGCAAGTCGCAGCAAGTGATGTGCCGTGAGCCCGTGAGGCGAACCGGTCCAGACTCCGGAGCTGGGTCGTCGCGCGAGCTCACGCCGCCGCCTCGTCCGTCTTTTTTTTTAAGCCTATTTTTCCGAAAGATTCTCTCAAATATGTTCCTGCCGAAAAGATTTTAAAAAATAGACTCTTATCTTAACGTTATGGTCATCGGCGTCAAGGTAACACGGCATAGCGCCAAGGTAACTGGCGCCAAGACCTTAACGTGTGGCGCTAAGACCTTAACGCGTGGCGCTGACGTGGCAGGGTCCTGGCGTCGTGATCTTTGGCGCCAAGACTTGACGCCACTCTAATTTGTGCCAAGCCTGGAGCCACAGATCACGACGCCAAGACCCTGTTTTAAGTAGCCAAATTTACAGTGAGATGGACATGTTGGAATTTAAATAAATCTGGATTTTTGCTACGGCTTGAATATGTTAGAATACCAACTACCATGTGGTAGACATATGGAAAAATAACTTTTTTACTATGACTTGGACATTTATAAATTTAAAATTTTAACATGACTTGGATATTGAGAAATGTGACTAAATCTAGAGTTTTTACAGTGACTTTCTGTTTGATCACTTAGAACAACCTAGAAATACTTAGAATAAAAAAATGATATACATGGTAACAAGTCTGTGACGCTAGACTTGGCGCCAATAGTGACGGTGCCAAGGTGCTGTCACGTCAGCGCCAGCTCGGCGTCATCGGCCAAGTGACATGGGGGCTTGGCGCCAACGTTAACGGTGCCAAACTGTGTTACCTTGGCGCCAGCGTGAATAGCATCGAGCCCTGGGTCAATTTTCTAAAATCTTTCCGTCAGAGACATATTTGAGAAAATCTTTCGAAAAACGAGTAAAAAAAAAAGATGCCGCCTCGTCCTCGCGTGGCGCGCGAGTCTTGCCACAAGACGAACCGGTCCACGCTCCACACAAGTGTATGCTCTGCATGCTTGCGGGCGACGCCGAATGAACCGTGGCCCGTGGATTATACATGCGTTTTGTTCCTGACGATGATGGCGTGCTCATCGTCTTGGTTTTATTTTTTTTATAGCTGAGAACTACTTACATAATATAGAAAATTATTATATTTCAGGAACCGGACCGAACGTCCGATCAGATATTGATCCGTCAGACAATATTGTGAACCAGGCTGATTCGTTTTCCCGACGCGCGCCTACATTCCACGCCCCCGCCCGTATCAACTTTTCACGTGCCCACCCAAGGCTGTGCGCGCCTGTGGGGACCGCTGCGCGCCTGTGGGGACCGCTGGTGACATGCGCCCGCCGCTCCTCGCGTCCGAATGGACGGCCGCACAGCCCGCTCCCATTCGCCTCGCCCCCGCCTCGGACGCACACCCTGCCCCCATCGCTGCGCCCCGCTCCTTTCCTCGGACCCCCTCCTCTCTCTTCGTGTGGACGGGACTTGGGAGCCGGTCCTAGCTCGCTGCGCCCCTCGTACGTCGGTCCCCAGCTCTGTCGTGCCCCATCCCCTAGTGCCTAGGCCGTGCGCCCATCACTCACCGTGCCTTGGCGAAACACTTACAATATGAAACATTTAGATGCAACATATGTCAGACACAAATGAAACATTTTGTAACATATTGTTGCAACATATGTGTGAAACATATGCAACATCTAAATAAAACACTTGCAACATGTGTGTGAAACATATGCAATATTCAGATAAAACACTTGCAACATGTGTGTGAAATATATGCAACATCTAGATAAAACACTTGTAATATGTGTGTGAAACATATGCAACATCCGGATAAAACACTTGTTGCAACATATGACTGAAAACATTTTTTTTCAAAACGCTTGCGACATAACATTGAAAAACATTTGCAAAAGTATGCAACATATCGATCTACTTTTACAACATCCTTATGTAACAATTACAACATACATTCGAAACATTTGAAACACTTAAAACATATATTTGCAACATAGAGAAGGGGAAGGCTAGGGACGATCGATTTTCCGGTCATCGGGTTGGGATCCGGTGGCGAGTGGCGGCGAGCGAGCACCAGCAGCACTGACTTTGGCGCCGTGCGATGGCGCGGGAGCGAGCGAGCAAGCGAGCGGTGCAAGGTCGGGGGCGCGCGTGGGAGAACCCCGCATCAGCGAGCGGAGTGAGGCGCGACGTATGAACAAGAATAAAAGACATGGAAATGAGTAGGGAATAAAAAATGACAAAGTTATGGTACATGTCAAGCCGCGCATCCGTTTAGAGGGAGCCGCTGGCATCAGACGTCCTGTTTATAGCATTAATGTTATATTTCAGTTGCCTTTTCTATTTGCTATTTTCACGAGACAAAATGTGGCTTTGATTCCAGTCTTCAGATAACGACTCCCATGCCGCTTGCAGATTTAGATTAGGCATGATGCGTGGTGTCTGCCTGTCTCTAACGTGTATGGAGGACTAAAGCATGATCTAATCTAGAGGCAAAAAAAAAAAGGAAATGCATGGGCCGTTAACGTTAATAAACTTCATTCAATTGAGGCCGAGCCATGACTTGTTCGCGCGCGTCAGCCCGTTCGTTTCCTAGCTCCGAGTAGTGGAAGGAACATGTCATGCGCGCGCGCGAGCGAGAGGCGGACACGGTCCGTGCAAGCACGTACCCAACGAAAGCCAACCTTGTTAGATCCTTGTCGATCGCGAGTAGGATTCCTCCATCTGGTTTCCTAATCGATCGATCAACCAGTTATCCGCCAATCATCAACGCAGGAATAACGCTCACCTGCTAAAGATTTGCATGCCTACGTACGTCCGGTCCCAGTTTATGAGATCCGTTCAAACAAACAAGATAAAGAGTATGCGTTGTTAATTGGTCGAGTCGATGATCAAGTCAACCGGCCGGGAGCTCGGTACTCTTGATCCATGGATAGATGGACCGTGTCAAGACCCGAAACGAGGCATCCATCGCCCTGGATCGGATATGCATGCTTGAATGCGTATTACTAGTAGAAATTCAGACGCTGTCACGATCTTGCGTCGACAGCACGAACACTGTACGTGAGTACGTCTAGCTACACGCGCGGCCGCACCAACCAACCGGCGTCGGCGTCGTCGCTGCCTGCACGCTCACGCACCGTGGGTTCACACGGACTTTTTTCTTTTGGTCGGTCACGGATCGGAGGGTGTTTAGGGACTCGATCGGGGTCACACGGCTCGGAATTATTGCTACTCCCTCACAACATGCTGCATGTCATCACGCCGGATTGCTGGGTGTAGCGTAGCAGCTATGTACCGAGTACTATAGAAGCAGCACCAGCACAGCTAGTTTATGCTCGACCAGACCTTCCGAGAGCGAGACCGTGTGTGCGTGTAGTACTCGCTTCGCCGTCACTGCAAAATTATTGCCGCCATGTGCGCACGCACCGCCGCACGGGACGGGACGGCGCGCGGTGACATTCCGGCCTCGCCAACCACCGCGCAGAATCATGCATGGGCACATGACGGTGCCGTCGTAAATTTAAATAAAAAATGATTACAGCTTTACGAACCACAGTCCACATAGGAGCCAAATTCGAAAGAAAATCAAACGCTACGTGTATAAACGGACCCCAGATGAAAAGTAATACGTTCACGTGACACTTATTTTTTCAATGGAAGTAAAATGTAATTTTGTGAAGTACTTTATTTATAAGGTATATAATATTGTTAGTAGCAGGCCGGTAACCAAAAGGGGCGAACATGGCAAGAAGCAGCACGGAGGACAGGATCAATGCTTGTTACGTACTAGTACTACTCCACTGTACAAAACGTCTGTCCGTGTTTGCCGGAGTCTCCCGGCGGCGGCGACGACTACCGGCTGAGAGTAATTTACCGGCTAATCGTAATCGGCAGCCTCGCCCCCAGCTTAATCTAATCCCAAACTCTGCATTCAAAATCGGCGAGACACCTTCGCGTGACACTGATGACACCGACCGCCGGTACCCACGGGCCACCGCCGGCCAGCCTTCGTCTCCACGCCTGCGACGTCACGGGGGCAGGTTCGCCTATCCCCTGCGCCGCGGCTGAACAGCGTCGGCGCGCGCGAGCGCGACCAGACCAAGCCACGGGGGACGCGCTTTGCGATTCGCGAGGGGGAGCGTCGCGGTGGATAAGATTCGGTGGGGGCGGGGCGGCCGGGCCGGGCCGGGGGGAGCGGGGTCGTCTGCGCGACTGCGCCGTCTGCGTGTAGTAGTGGTGGGGCCGAGGAGCGGGTGGTCAGTGGGGCCCGTTTGGCGGTGTGCGAAGAAGAGGCTCGCACGTTTGACCCTGACGACGCCACGTGGAAGAGGCCAATGGTCCGACGTGGTCAGCGGCCGGGAACAGGACGCCCGGGCCGCAAGGTGGCCTATTTTTTTTTGTATGTATAAGGGATAAAGGGAAATCAATTTGCCCACTGGTTCGTAGAAACTTGAATGTTTATTAATGCGTTGGGATATCATAAGAAAGTTTAGACAAGATTTGCATAGAATCTCTAACAGTAACTAGTGATGCATGTTCTTCTTTCTATTTGCACATCAAACGGATTTTCTGTCTCATCATGGTGTAACAAGTGAGTACTTCTTCCATCTTAAAATATAAGTTATTGAAGTATCCAAAATTTATAATAAATTATAGGAAATGGCTAATGCACGGCCATGCGTGCGATTAGTGTGTGAAATGCATACCTTCTCGACCCCGCCCTCCTCGCGCGCTCGAAGCCGCGTCGTCCATGGCTAGGGATGAAAACGAAAATGATAATCTCCGATTTTCCGAAATCGTTTTCGAGTTTTTTCCGATTTTTATGCCTAAACGAAAATAATAGCGGTAACCGAAAAAACAAAAATGATAACGGTAAAAATAATCGGAAACGAAAGCGAAAATGATTTTGCCCTCTTCCGATCGTTTTCGAAGATTCCTGTATTTAACCGGTAATTTACCGTCGGTAATTACCGATTCAAAGGCCTTTAACTAATGAATCCTCATTTATTTATAGATATACAATGCATTACACATGTAAGCACACAAGACAATTTTTTTAGAAAGGATCACATTTGTACACGCAAGTTGCAAGCACATAAGACAATTTTTTTTTGAAAGGATCACATCTACACACAAGGCAAATAATTTTTGGAAAGGAACTATCTAACGGAAGTATTTCATGTGTATAACAAGAAGGCAATCAACACTCGAGATTTTTTTTTCTAGCCTTTACCTTGTATATGATGTGTTGGCTGCTACCTGCGACACATACATATATTGTGTTTGCTTCTTATTAGCTATGTGTTTCTCAGATTTTTATTTCTTATTAGCACTATTGCGCTAATACATCTATTGCTACGAGCCTTACATATCTCTGTACATTAATATGATGCTTATTACTAACTCATCTACAGTTACCTTGTATGAGAACTAACATATGTATGTATCCATCACAAACTATGTATGATGAATACTCAGAATATGGATGGGAAGATGTGGCCGGGGACGACGATAACATGCCTAACGTTCATCTTTAAGAAACCTATTGGCTACAGCCTCCACTGAAAAAGAAACTATAATAATTCATGTTTTGATCACTATTTATGTCGAGTCAACTTAGATTATGATAGTTTATTTGTATCTTTGTCAAGAATTGTCATACTGTTGCGTGGTTTGCCACTATTTGAGACCTAAGATTGTGTGAATTGTGTGGTTTCAGCTTATGATCTTGTCAATTGTGGCTTTATTTACTATTGTCATGTGAGATAGGTCGACTTATATGGATCTTCTCATGTTCTATAGTTTGGTGTGTTTATCGTTTTTTAGATACCGTTCTCATAGATTCCGATTATTATCGATGTATTTTTCGATCGACTACTATCGTTTTCGAAATTACCGGAATATCGGCGCCGTATTCGTTTCCGATAATATCGTATCGATTTCGTTTTCGAGAAAAAGATGTGAAAACGAAAGTGATTTGGCCTCCTATCGATCGTTTTCATCCCTATCCATGGCCGCCGATATCGAAGCGGCTTCGACCGCTCATCCGAAGCTTCACCGATCCGTCCATTGCCCATGGTGACCTCATCTACCTCCGCCGCCGCCATGGTCATGGGCGCCCCCACCCTGACCTAGCGTGGTCGCGTCCACCGTCGCCAGAACCCTAAAGCCGCCCTCCCACCGTCCCCACTGCTTGGTCGGCCTGCCTCCCCCAAGCCCCTTCTCTTCTAAAGCCCGCCAGAGTTAGGGAAGAAGAAGAGAGAGGGGGAAGAGGGGGAGAGAGAGTAGAGAAGATGCTTGAACAAGGAGGAGGATGACAAACCTCGCCAACGCTGGTGGCCTAGGAGCGCCGGTAGCTGCCAGAGGAGGAGAGAGAGCGTGCGGTGCGGTGGCCTCCTTCGAGCGTGGCCATAGTGGGGAAGAAGAGAGGGAGGGACGCGACCGAGAGAGAGAAGTGGGCGTGCGAATGTGGGTGCAAGGTGGGTGCAAGTAGCTTTTCCCTGAATTATAAGGTATTCTAGGTGAATGAATTTTCTCCCAAAACCACCAATCATATGTGAGAGATACAAGATTTTTTTCTATAGTAAACAGATGATTACATAAGAAATCTATTTATTTATAATATCTATCCTAAGATTGCTAGAATATTTTATATCCAGAAAGAAGTGTATTTGTGGTAATTCTTTAGCACCACTAAATATTTTGGTGAACTTCCTATATGTGCCCCAAATTACCAAGATTATTACTCTTTGTCACCGATTTTTTTCTCACCCCATGTGTCCTATCAATTTTATTTGTTCATTCCATGTGTGCCATTACCGTTTCAGGGGAGTTAATTTCAACAGTTAATACAAAACGGCGCATGTATGATGAAAAATAACTTAAATCTTAAACAATGGCAAATGAAGATAGATTTCAATAGATGATGATTAAGGACATCGATGCCAATATTAGTTGTAGATTTGTGGTGGATATTGCTACCAACAATAAGACACCTATGCTAACTTTATTAATCTCAAGATCGACCATCTACGTGGGAAAGCTTTCTTGAAAGTCTTTGCAATAACATTATTCGAATAATAATATTAAGATTTAAGAATGGTCACTCGAGAATCATACATGAATAGTGTCATATTTGTAACTGTATTTTTTATGTAACCTAAGGAAGCGCGTGCTTGTCTAATTGAATAACGTATTGTGTCTTAATAGGCATACAATGCTACTCTTTCATATTTTTTAGGAATATGCCTATATCATCAATCCTATGTTTTCTTAATTACACCACCGCCTTATGTCTCCTAACATCAATAAATATCATGCACCACATCCTCTCTCATAACTATTGAAACCATTTCCTGTGTGCCTTACTACACTAGGGTTTGACGTCAATCATTTTTCGTCTTTGCTACCTAGCTCCATATGTTTTCTATGCCAATGTTAAACACCGACCTTATTTCTTTAACTCCACTTCATGCCTCATGGATCTACAACAATCTACTACATGATTCCTTTCTTAGAGTACCATCAAACAACTCCTTTCCTCTCATGACCTACGGTGCCGTTGTTACTCAATCCTCGTCTTAGGTTATTGAATCCTCAACCAGGTTTAAGACCAAAGAGCAAGTCCCGCCAATCTAGATCTATTGTTGAAATGGCGCTAATCTAAGGCTAGGGTCGACGAATGTCTCACTTTTTCTACTGTCCATGTTTGACAACCCTCTACTGATCTAATGTTCAAGACGAGAGTGAAAAATAAGGTATGTGTGTTCTTGCCTCTCTTTTGGCATTAGACCATATTACTTTTGCTATGATTGGGCACAACTAAAAGGTACGATTGAATCACCCTCCAAAGTCTATTTTTCTTGTACAATTTTCTATGTACTTATCTATCTCGACAACATATACTAAACACGGTATTTATCGAGAGGAAGTACTTAATACGCCCTGTTCGTTTGATCTTATTAGTTAAATCAGCCAGTCATTCAACAGTGTTTTTCCCTCACAACAAATCAGCGAACAGTACTTTCAGCCATAACTTATTAGGCAAGCGAACAAGGCGATAATACATAGAAGAGCAAAAGGGAAACAAACCATCTTGTCCATTGAAAGTTCTCCTCTGTTGTCATTCACCACACACCAAATAGGCATTCCGACGAAAGGGGAAATTTCATCACGCTTTAGAGACAGGAACCAATAGCTCTCCTCTGTCAAAGTCGTAAAGATAGAAAGTAAACACGCACGAACAAAGACAAGGTCGGTCATAGCATTGTTACCTACAAGAAACAAAAAATAACAATAAAAAAAGAGAAAAAGAAAATACTAGGGAAGCGTAGCAAGCAACCAGGCAAGGGGGACTCGAGCCAACAACCGAATAGAGAGAGCAGAAGCAGAGGACACACTCACCACAGGTGCAAGCGAGGCCGCATAGACGGAGCAGAGCAGCTTAGAGGAGAGAGGCGGCGTCGCGGCGAGGTGGAAGTGGAAGAGAGGAGAGAGATAGGGGGTGAAGGTGCGTGGGTAAAAAAGAGGAAACAAAAAAAGAAAACGAGCGAGGCAGAGAAAACACAAGCAAACAGACGACAACAAAAATAGGAGGTCGGAGGCGACGAGCGGGAGGCGGAGGCGAGGAACAACGTGAATAAAATTTTATTCGGAGAAACAAGGGAAGCCGGGGAATCGCGTCAGAATTCCGGCGAATCGGCGGGATCCGGCCGGGATCTGCGCGCCGGATGAGGGGTCGGCACCATGAAATGGTCCACATTGCTCAGTAAGGTCGTCTTCGCCGCCGGCCAGCAGCAGGAGCAGCAGCCGCCGCCCCCGCCGCCGCCGCCGCCGGGGTCGCCGTTCCACCACCAGCAGGCGGTCCAGGACCTCGCCACCCCGAGGCTCAGCTCCGCCTCCACAGGCGGGGACGAGGGCGGCTTCGACGCGGCGGCCGGGAGCTCGCCCTCTGCCGCCGCGTCCCCTGCCAGGTGGGTCCCCCAGCCGAGTCAAACGCCTCTATACTGGTCTCGCGTTGCCTGAATCAAATCCCGTGTCTGGTGATGCATGGCCAGCTCCGATGCGATCCCGTTACTCCCTTTTCCGGGTTTAGCAATGACAATCGGATTTAGATTCGGAGAGGGTTCGATCGTAGATGCTTGCTTTTCCGTTTCATCTTCCCGTCTTTGGCTGTTTGGTGATTTAGTTGGTAGATGCGGGACTATGTGTTGTATTAGCATTTTAACTCATACAGGATTGATATCAGTGAATGGTTTTTTTAGCTCGAGCTTGGTGATAGTGCTGCAGTTATTTTGGTTTTGCTCTTATGTTGATCATAGACGACGACGGTGTCTTCAGAGGAAATGATGCTGGACTAGGATGGTGGTACCTTGCAGAGAAATGATGCCGGACTAGGACGGTGGTTGGGCGAGTCGGTAGCTGCATAGTCAATTTTATGATCTGTATGCCATGCCTGAAGGCTACGGCCCTTTCCTTTTGTTTGTTGTGCTTTTGTAGAACAACGAGGCTAATGTGTTTTTGCATTTCTCGTAGCAGAGAAAGTGGAACTTTTAGCAATCTTGATTCGGGTTAACTTTATGATTCTGGTTTGCTTGATTTGTCGGTTTATGTTTGAACTGGGATGTTGTAAGATTATTGTGGCACATGCCATTCTAAGGTGGTGTGAAGTTCGGTTGACTGTGTTACATTGTTTCTCGAGTTACCACGCTGCTAGGGATATGCTCCTTCATTGATTTCTTTGGTTAGATTTCCTGTGTTAGATACTTCTAATGATGGTTGTTGCTACTACTGTCATATTCTCTGTGACCCCCCTTCCGCTGCACAGTCACTCGTATTGGCTGGACAGTTGCTGATGAGGGTTGCTATGTCATCAATCTGTGATTAAACATGATTTAGCTGCTTTGGACCCTTATCACAGAGATTGTATATATAAGAGAGAATATATCTAGTTTACTGGGGAATGGAGACTTGTAAGCCATACATGCTTAACTTTTGGTCTGAAAATTAAGATTCCTGATTGTTCATTTTTTCTATTGCCATTGCTGCAGTGTTTGTTTAATAGCATTACAGTACCATGAAAGAACAGTGACTTATTCATGCACTTGCCATTATACTATCCTCTGCCTCACTAACTATATAATCACTTGGTAAAGGAACAAATACTATGGTCATGACTCATGATTGTTCGTTAAGTGTGTTACCAGCTATCTTTTCTTGGACACTGTATAGCACTTGGACCTGATAACAAAAATCTGTACCTCTTATAAGTTTCTATTTACTTTTTTTTTTCTGCCAATCTCTTCAAGCTAACTAATCTACGTGTATGGATTGCGTTCTCACATGGTAGTATATGCACCATAGGTTAAGTTCCTGTATTCTAGCTTTCAACAATTATATCAAGAATTTATGTCCATTTCAAATATTGATTGGGAATTTGGTTCTGCTATTTTAAGTGAACAATATATGCTTCTGCAAAAAATCTTCATGTCCTCCATCTTAACCAAGGATGCAAGTGGGTCTCCAATGGTGTTTTGTGGGTCAGCTAGCTGAGTTCATGTCTCCCCTTAAATTAATTATGTGGCATGCGATTCTAGTTCATTTTAGCAAGTTTGGGTCGACCCAATGACCCAAAACATGTGGGACTTACATCCCTAATCTTAACATCATTTCTCTTGTACTCAGGGGGAAAAATGAATTGGAGTCGGACTTTAGGAGATTATGGGAAGAATTTCGCTCTTGCAGCTCTGAAAAGGTACCGTGAGTCCCTGACACTTGTTTTATTTTTTTCACCATAAATCCATAGTAAGACCTTGTGAGCTGGTTCTTGCCTTGACATTGTATTCTGTTTTTCCCTCTGCAGGAGAAAGAAAGGGCCTTAAATTTGGCTGTAGATGTCTTCTGTAGGCTAGTGAAGCAATATTCTAGTGTAGCTCAATTAGTTACAAAGTATGACTCTTTACAATTGCACACACTATTTTCAGTAAATTATGCTGTTACATTGCATTTATTTCAGTGAGTTCATGTCTACTCTCTATTTTAGAAAACTGAATAGTGGTCTTCTGTTTCTTTCCTTCATAATTTCTACAGGTTAGTAGAAGGACATGTTTTTTCTTTTGTTATTGGAAGAGCTTTTGTTACTGATGTGGAGAAACTAAGAATCCACAGCAAAGGAAGATCACTGCATGTGGCTGATGTTATTGGCTTCTTTTCAGATATCACAGAGGTTTGTTCTTATATTGTTTATCTAGTGCAATTTCTGGATTCCAGGTGGCCATAGCTCTCTTAACTCGTTGGTTCCATGATCCAGCTTGGTATATGTCCAGGATCAAATTTGTTGTATGCAGTCGAAGTTCTTGTGACAGAGGTTAGTGAAATTGCTATAATATGACAAAGAGAAGTCTTTTTTCATGCAGTATACTGTCTGTTATTGCAACGTTTATTAAAGCATGCAATTAATAGTACAAAGAAGCAAGAGGCATCTGTTTTCTGAGTTCTGACACAATTAATATCCAAGTGTATTGGGGGTGTCGGATGGTTCATGGATAAAAAATTACTTAGCTATGGACTTGCTTGCTGATATTATATTTCGTATCCGATATGAAACACAATTACACAATTTACCAAATGTTTAAACTAACAAGCATCTCTTGTCATGTTTAATTAATTTCATGGTTACAGACAAATGATAAGCAGCCTCTGTTGGACTCTGGTATTTTGTGCTGCCTGATATATATCCTCAATTCTCTATTGAGTCCCAATGAGAACTCCACAAATTCCTCGCCTGTTCACCAAGAAGGATCCAGTATTGAGAATAACAAAAATTTGGATCCTATGCAATCACGACGGCTTGAGGTAGTCTCAATCTTCTGGTTCTCATAGAAACAGGGCCTTATTTGCAAGACTACTGTTGATATACACAAAAATCGTAAATTGTTTAACATAGGGTTGCTGCTTTGTCTTTATTATTACATGTATTTTGCTTTGTGTTCATATATGTTATATGGTGACTATATGTTGGAGTATATGTAGGCCCATGAGGCCAAGGCCCATGTGGCCCATGTATGGAGACTATATAGCTACCCTTCTAGGGTTAGCCAAGTAATGGATTCACTTTCTCCAACATGGTAATCAGAGCTTAGGGTTAGGTTCCTCTTCCCCTGCCTCCCAGCCGCCGCCACCCTGCTGGTGCCGCCCGCCGGCCCAGCCACCATGGCCGGCGGCCCTCCTCTTCCCCCCTCTCTCTATTCCCACTTCCCCTCTTCCTCTCCCACCTGGGCCCAAATCCTGGCCGGTGCAGCCGCTGCTGCCTCTCCCAGCGCCGCTGCTGCAGGCCACCCGCCCAGACCCGGCGCGCCCCCTCTGGCCGCCCCTCTTCCCGCCGGCCAGTACCTGGCCGCCGGCCAACCTCTTCCCGCCGGCCAGCACCTGGCCGCCGGCCACCCTCTCCCCGCCGGCCAACACCTGGCCGCCGGCCACCCCCTGCCTGCTGGCGGCTACCCTCTGACCGGCGGGCAGCCCACTGGTGTGCCCGCTTCCCTGCAGCAGCGCCCCTCCTCCCCCTTCCCACCTGGGGCTGCGGCTCCTCCTCCTGATGCCGCCACTGCCCAAGCCCTTGCCGCCTCCTCTGATCTGGGCACGGTGGGGGATGGAACCGAGGATGCAGCGCCGGCAGGGGTAGTTCAGCCACTCCTCTCCACTGGCGACCCCGCTGGTGCCGCTACCGGTGCTGCTGCTCCTTCTCTGGACCCTCTCGGTCTCGGTGGCTCTCATCCTTTGCACGCCCCGGGGCCCGATTCCACTCTCGCTGCCGCCCTCGTGGCTGCCCGTGCTGCAGCCGCGGAAGGCCAAGCTCGTGTGCGTGCGGCGGCTCTCGTGTGGGAGCGCGAGCGCGACGCGGCCGACACTTTGGCTCGCCAGATCGCCGAGGCGGAGCAGCTCCTTGCTCCACCCGCCTCCCGGGACGTCGGTGCCACCTCTGCCTCGCCCAGACGTCCCATCCACCACACCACCGTCCTCTGGCATGATCCGGCGGACCCGCTCGTGGCCCAGCTCCACTACCAGGCCGGGGGGGTTCAGAACATTCGCCTTCTCGTCCCGGTCGTCCTCGAGCCGGAGTCGCCCTCCTACGCCCGCTGGAGAGATCTGGTGGTTCTCACCCTTCGCCGCTACGCCCTCGACGACCACGTCCTCGTCGACGTCTCGGTCGCTGTCCAGACGCCGTCGTGGCTCCGTCTCGACAGCATCGTCCTCTCCTGGATCTTGGGGACGATCTCTCTGGACCTCCACGACCTCGTCCGCACCTCCCCTGACGCGCGTCGGGCATGGCTTGCCCTTGAGGGCCAGTTCCTGGGCAACGCCGAGGCCCGGGCTCTACGCCTCGACGCGAGCTTCCGCACCTTCGTCCAGGGTGACCTCTCCGTCGGGGAGTTCTGTCGTCGGATGAAGGCCATGGCTGACTCACTGGGGGACCTCGGGTGGCCCGTGGAGGATCGCATCTTGGTCCTCAACGTCCTCCGGGGGCTCAGCGACCGCTACGCCCACCTGCGGACGTGGATCACCCGTCAGAGGCCCTTCCCCACCTTCCTGGAGGTCCGTGACGATCTTGTCATGGAGGAGCTCACGCAGGGCCTCCATGACAAGATCGTCACGGACCTCCAGGAAGGTGGGGAAGGGCCTCTGACGGGTGATCCACGTCCGCAGGTGGGCGTAGCGGTCGCTGAGCCCCCGGAGGACGTTGAGGACCAAGATGCGATCCTCCACGGGCCACCCGAGGTCCCCCAGTGAGTCAGCCATGGCCTTCATCCGTTGGTGCCGACCCGGGGCCTCCGTCCCCCGTTTCGGCCCCAGGGGGGTCGTGCCGGTTGCCGACGCCGGATCCTGCCTCGGCACCCGCCCCGGCGCCTCCGTCGAGGTTCGCCGCGCCGGTACGGGTTTACCAGCGCCGGCTGCGACCACCGCCGCAGCCTGTCCCTTCTCCACCAGGGACACCGACACCACCGCCACTGTCTCCGCCGATCCGTGGCACCCCGCCGGTCTACCACCCGCCGCTGCTTCACCGACACCCGCGGCATGTTCACCCGATGGTGACACGACACGCGGCGGGCACCCTGCCGCCTCGTGTCCTCGAGGCTTCGACCGGCGACGTGGTGGTCTCTCCGGTACCCTCCTCCGTCCGCGACGCACTGCTGGACCCTCACTGGCGCCGCGCGATGGAAGAGGAGTACACCGCGCTGCTCGCCAACCAGACATGGGAGTTGGTGCCCCGGCCGCCGGGCGCCAATGTCGTCACCGGCAAGTGGATTTGGACTCACAAGCGCCGAGCGGACGGCTCTCTCGAGCGCTACAAGGCTCGGTGGGTCCTCCGGGGTTTCACTCAGCGCCCCGGTGTCGACTACGATGAGACCTTCAGCCCGGTGGTCAAGCCGGCCACAGTCCGTACAGTGCTATCGCTGGCACTTGCTCGGTCTTGGCCCGTCCACCAGCTGGATGTCAAGAACGCCTTCCTCCACGGCCTTCTCACTGAGACGGTGTACTGCAGTCAGCCGGCGGGGTTCGTCGACACCACCCGTCCTGACATGGTCTGCCGGCTCAACAGGTCCCTCTACGGCCTCAAGCAGGCACCTCGGGCGTGGAACCACCGGTTCGCTACTTTCTTGCTGACCCTGGGATTCGTGGAGGCCAAGTCTGATACGTCCCTGTTCGTCTACCACCGTGGAGCCGACACTGCATACTTGCTGCTCTATGTTGATGACATTGTCCTCACCGCCTCCAGCGAGCCACTTCTCCGGCGGATCATTGCAGCTCTCCAGCAGGAGTTTGCGATGAAGGACCTGGGTGAGCTCCACCACTTCCTCGGTGTCACTGTTGAGCACCGTCCTGCTGGGCTCCTTCTTCATCAGCGGCAGTACACTCGGGATATCCTGGAGCGGGCTGGGATGTCTGACTGCAAGCCCTGCTCCACCCCAGTCGACACTCAGGGCAAGCTGTCGGAGGCTGAGGGACCTCCGGTGGCCGACCCCACTGCGTACAGGAGTCTTGCCGGGGCTCTTCAGTACCTCACCTTCACCCGGCCGGACATCACATATGCAGTTCAGCAGGTCTGCCTCCACATGCATGATCCCCGGGAGCCTCACCTCACGGCTCTCAAGCGTCTCCTCCGCTACCTCCGGGGCACACTCGACTACGGCCTCCTCCTACACCGGGCCTCCTCCACCGACCTCGTTGTCTACACCGACGCTGACTGGGCCGGGTGCCCGGATACTCGCCGCTCCACCTCCGGCTACGCCGTCTTCCTGGGCGGCAACCTGGTGTCTTGGTCGTCCAAGCGCCAGCCGGTGGTCTCCCGGTCCAGTGCCGAGGCGGAGTACCGCGCCGTGGCTAACGGCGTGGCGGAGGCCGCCTGGCTCCGGCAGCTGCTTGCTGAGTTGCACACTCCACCCTCCAGGAGCACACTGATCTACTGCGACAACGTCAGTGCGGTCTACCTCTCCACCAACCCCATCCAGCACCAGCGGACGAAGCATGTCGAGATCGACCTCCACTTTGTCCGTGATCGGGTGGCCATGGGCGAGGTGCGGGTCCTTCATGTCCCGACGACCTCCCAGTTCGCGGACATCTTCACCAAAGGCCTCCCGTCCTCGACCTTCGACGAGTTTCGCTCCAGCCTCAACATCACCAGTGGCTAGTTGCGTCTGTGGGGGGGTTGTGTGTGTTCTTTCTTGTTTCAGCCTCGAACTCCGCTGCGACGGTAGTTCAGACTGCGGGGGGGTGTTGGAGTATATGTAGGCCCATGAGGCCAAGGCCCATGTGGCCCATGTATGGAGACTATATAGCTACCCTTCTAGGGTTAGCCAAGTAATGGATTCACTTTCTCCAACACTATATTTCTTTCATTTTCTCCTGGTCAACTTGGGTTTTGATTTTTATTCTTTTTTCTGTTCTATGGAGATTGAGGGAAGCGTAATACATATAATGAAAGCACTGGCGAGCCATCAATCTGCTGCACCAAGTTTAATTGAAGATGATGCCTTACAAGTTCTTTTCCACATGGTTGCAAATGGTTCACTATCTGTGTTTTCACAGTTCAGGGATGGTATTGTTCCCCTTCACACAATTCAGCTCCATCGCCATGCGATGCAGGTAATTTGAAACTGTAACATTATGTTTTGGAGGGGTCATGTTTCTGCTGCACCAATAGTTGCTAAATATAGAGTTCATAACTGAACAGGTCCTTGGTCTTCTTCTTGCAAATGACAATGGGACTTCTGCAAAGTACATCAGGAAGCACCAGCTGGTACATTACTATCTGTTCTTTATTGTGGATGAAATGTTGTCCTTTTCTTGGGTCTAGTTAGGATTTTGTCACACTAAAGTACTAAACAGCACATAGCATTGTGTTCTTAGTTATTCAAACTTCACAATGAATAGCTGTTTTCACTTGGCTAACATTAGAAGTTTAGAACATAAATGTTGGAAAGTGGTTCTCTATTGATTAGGGCTAACCCTAGAAGGGTAGCTATATAGGTTCCATACATGGGCCACATGGGCCTTAGCCTCATGGGCCTAAACACATACTCCAACTATATAGGTCCCATACATGGGCCACATGGGCCTTAGCCTCATGGGCCTAAACACATACTCCAACACCCCCCCCCCCCGCAGTCTGAACTACCGGCGTAGCGGAGTTCAAGGCTGAACAAGAAAGAACACACACAACCCCCCACAGATGCAACTAGCCACCGGTGATGTTGAGGCTGGAGCGAAACTCGGCGAAGGTCGAGGACGGGAGGCCTTTGGTGAAGATGTCCGCGAACTGGGAGGTCGTCGGAACATGAAGGACCCGTACCTCGCCCATGGCCACCCGATCACGGACAAAGTGGAGGTCGATCTCCACATGCTTCGTCCGCTGGTGCTGGATGGGGTTGGTGGAGAGGTAGACCGCACTGACGTTGTCGCAGTAGATCAGTGTGCTCCGGGAGGGCGGAGTGTGCAACTCCACAAGCAGCTGCCTGAGCCAGGCGGCCTCCGCCACGCCGTTAGCAACGGCGCGGTACTCCGCCTCGGCGCTGGACCGGGAGACCACCGGCTGGCGCTTGGACGACCAAGACACCAGGTTGCCGCCCAGGAAGACGGCGTAGCCGGAGGTGGAGCGGCGACTTCAAGACGGCTGGTCGAGCCTGGACGCCTAAGGACCGTCCAGTACGTCCAGGACGATTAATCGTCGTCCAGGACAATTAATCGACCCTGGACGAGTCTCCTGGTCGTCCTGGTCGTCCCCTACATATGGGGACTGATATATACCATATATACATATATTATATAGTTATATATACAATATACATTATACCATATACACACACACACACACACACATTAGTATACTACATTTTCTAGGCTCTACTGCTCTAGATAGATAGGTCAGGTGGGCACTTACCTAGGTGCTGCAGAGCCCTTTCTTGTGTTGTTGGCTGCTGTTGCCAAACTGAAATTACAGAAAAATAAAGCACATTAACAAAGGCAATCAGGTGAAGGGCAATGCAGTGATCAACAAAGCAATTTGACACACTAAAGCACATAATTCAAACCAGTCCAGAACTGCATAGTGCATAGTGGGCTAGTGGCACACTGCCACTGCCACAGTGCATACTGCATAGTGCATCCTGGACGGCCCACACACCCTGGACGGCCGATTAATCGCGATTGGACGACGATTAATCGGACGTCCAGTTTCCTGGACGGTCTGGACGAGTCGGAGGCCCTGGTCGGGTAGCTCCAACCGTCCAGGGCGATTAATCGCGATTAATCGCGACTAATCGGACGTCTTGAAAACATTGGCGGCGAGTATCCGGGCACCCGGCTCAGTCAGCGTCGGTGTAAACGGTGAGGTCGGTGGAGGAGGCCCGGTGGAGGAGGCCGTAGTCGAGCGTGCCCCCGGAGGTAGCGGAGGAGGCGCTTGAGAGCCGTGAGGTGAGGCTCCCGGGGGTCATGCATATGGAGGCAGACCTGCTGAACTGCATAGGTGATGTCCGGCCGGGTGAAGGTGAGGTACTGAAGGGCCCCGGCGAGACTCCTGTACGCAGTGGGATCGGCCACCGGTGGTCCCTCAGCCTCAGACAGCTTGCCCTGAGTGTCGACCGGAGTGGAGCAGGGGTTGCAGTCAGTCATCCCAGCCCGCTCTAGGATGTCCCGAGTGTACTGTCGCTGGTGAAGTAGGAGCCCGATAGGACGGTGCTCAATAGTGACACCGAGGAAGTGGTGGAGCTCACCCAGATCCTTCATCGCGAACTCCTGCTGGAGAGCGGTGATGATCCGGCGGAGAAGTGGCTCACTGGAGGCGGTGAGGACAATGTCATCAACATAGAGCAGCAAGTATGCAGTGTCGGCTCCATGGTGGTAGACGAACAGAGACGTATCGGACTTGGCCTCCATGAACCCCAGGGTCAGCAAGAAGGCGGCGAACCGGTGGTTCCACGCCCGAGGTGCCTGCTTGAGGCCGTAGAGGGACCCGTTGAGCCGGCAAACCATGTCAGGACGGGTGGTGTCGACGAACCCCGCCGGCTGACTGCAGTACACCGTCTCGGTGAGAAGGCCGTGGAGGAAGGCGTTCTTGACGTCCAGCTGATGGACGGGCCAAGACCGAGCAAGCGTAGCACGGTACGGACGGTGGCCGGCTTGACCACCGGGCTGAAGGTCTCATCGTAGTCGACGCCAGGGCGCTGAGTGAAACCCCGGAGGACCTACCGAGCCTTGTAGCGCTCGAGAGAGCCGTCGGCCCGGCGCTTGTGGGTCCAAATCCACTTGCCGGTGACGACATTGGCGCCCGGCGGCCGGGGCACCAACTCCCACGTCTGGTTGGCGAGTAGCGCGGCGTACTCCTCTTCCATCGCGCGGCGCCAGTGAGGGTCCAACAGGGCGTCGCGGACGGAAGAGGGTACCGGAGAGACCACCGCGTCGCCGGTCGAAGCCTCGAAGACACGAGGTGGCAGTGTGCCAGCCGCGTGTCTGGTCACCATCGGGTGAACATGCCGCGGGTGTCGGTGAAGCAGCGGCGGGTGGTAGACCGGCGGGGCACCACGAGCCGGCGGGGACTGCGGCGGTGGTGTCGGTGTCCCCGGTGGAGAAGGAAGCGCGAGCGGCGGGGGCCGCGGCCTGCGCTGGTACACCCGTACCGGCGCGGCGAACCTCGACGGAGGTGCTGGGACGGGATCCGGCGTCGGCGACCGACACGACCCCCCCGGGGCAGAAGCGGGGGACGAAGGCCCCGGGTCTGCACCAACCGGAGAGGACGGGGCCGCGCCCGAGGACGACGGGCCCGGACCCGCTGGGGATCTGGGACCGGGGGCTGGCCCAGCGCGCGGCGAAGCGGTACCTGCAGGAGACCACGAAAAAGGTGGTTGGACCACCGGGTCAGTGAGAAGCAGGGAGGGTGGGTCAGGCAACGGAGGGGTGGTAGTGCCGGAAAAGGGAAAGACGGACTCATCGAAAACCACATGGCGAGAGATGAGAACCCGTCGGGAGGTAAGGTCAAAGCACCGGTACCCCTTGTGATCCGGAGAGTACCTGAGGAAGACACAAAGCGTGGAGCGAGGGTCCAGCTTGTGGGAAGAAGTGGCAGCGGTGTTGGGATAACATGCACACCCAAACACACGGAGGTGATCGTACCGCGGCGGGGTACCGAAGAGGGCGTGGTGAGGAGTGGGAGCGGGGCAGGCCGCGGAAGGAAGGCGGTTAAGAAGGTAGGTGGAGGTGTGTAGGCCCTCGGCCCAGAAGCGAGCGGGAAGAGAGGCCTGAAAGAGAAGGGTACGCACGGTGTCGTTGGTGGTACGAATCATCCGCTCAGCCTTGCCATTCTGCGAGGAGGTGTATGGACAAGACATGCGGAGCTGAACACCGTGAGAGAGGAAGAAATCGCGGGCGGTGGAGTTATCAAACTCGCGACCATTGTCACACTGGACGGCCTTGATGGTGAGGCCGAACTGTGTGGACACCCAAGTAAAGAAGTGGAGGAGCGTGGTAAACGTATCAGACTTCGCACGGAGAGGAAAAGTCCACGAGTAATGCGAAAAATCATCAACAACCACAAGATAGTACTTATAACCAGAAATACTAAGAATAGGAGATGTCCATAGGTCGTAATGTACAAGATCAAAAATGCGGGCCGCATGGGAAGTAGAACTAGAAAAAGGAAGACGAACATGTCGGTCCAATTGGCACGCATGACACAGTTGCTCATCATGAGCTCGAGTACATGGAAGACCGGAGCTACGACTGAGCTGTATCAGGGCATCACGTCCAGGATGGCCGAGGCGCCGGTGCCAGGTGGTAGAGGAAGTAGAAGCGACGAAGGCAGCTGACAAAACGGGCGGCGAAGAAGACGAAGGAGCCGCCGGGAAGCGAAGAGTGTAAAGGGGCCCGGTGCTGTCACATCGGAGCAGAGGACGCCGGGAAGCCAAATCCTTTACAGTAAGACCAGAAGAGTCAAATTCCACAGAACAAGAATTGTCAGCTGTAAAACGTCGAATAGAAAGAAGATTATGAACCATAGAAGGAGCAACAAGAACATCAGGAAGACGAAAGGAGCCATGAGCACCGGCGGTACCCACAGACGAGACATGAATACAAGAACCATTAGCGACCATAATGACGAAGGAAGAGAGGAAGAGGGAGAGTGAATCGACGAAAGTATACCGGGGTCAGGTATAGTGTGGTAGGTGGCCCCCGAATTAGCGATCCACTTGGGTCCGACCGGAGGTGTCAGGCCCATGGTGCTGAACGAGCGAGCCAGGGCCGCCGGGTCCTAGCTGGCGACCCCCGGTGGAGTCCCGGAGGGTGGAACCCACGGCGTAGCAGGGAAGGCAGGAGGAACTCCGGTGAGCATGGCCATCGGTGGGCGAGTGTCGGCTCCGGGGGCGTGGTAGGGCCACATGGAGATGCGACCGGACCACGGGTTCTGTAACGAGGGCCATGGTGCCCCCCCGTGTGTCCCCGCCGGTGCCGGAGCCTGGGTTGGACCGCCCCGGCCACCCCCGCGGCCCCCTCCACGGCGACGACGAGAGCCACGAGCCCCCCACCTCCGCTCGGCCCGGAGGGAGGAGGGCCCAGGAGAGACGACGGTGGCGGAGCAGACGACCGCGGTGGAGCAGGAGGACGCGGCGAGGTAGCAGCCAGGGCCGTCGAGGAGGATGAGGTAGTGGTAGAGCCCGGCTGGAGGCCCTGCGTGAGCTTCTCCATGACGAGATCGTCACGGACCTCCAGGAAGGTGGGGAAGGGCCTCTGGCGGGTGATCCACGTCCTGAGGTGTGCGTAGCGGTCGCTGAGCCCCCAGAGGACGTTGAGGACCAAGATGCGATCCTCGACGGGCCACCCGAGATCCCCCAGGGAGTCAGCCATGCCCTTCATCCGACGGTAGAACTCGCCGATGGAGAGGTCACCCTGGACGAAGGTGCGGAAGCTCGCGTCGAGACGCAGAGCCCGAGCCTCAGCGTTGCCCAGGAACTGGCCCTCGAGGGCAAGCCATGCCCGGCGCGCGTCCGGAGAGGTGCGGACGAGGTCGTGGAGGTCCAGAGAGTCGTCCCCAAGATCCAGGAGAGAACGATACTGTCGAGACGGATCCACGACGGCGTCTGGACGGCGACCGAGGCGTCGACGAGGACGTGGTCGTCGAGGGCGTAGCGGCGGAGAGTGAGGAGGACCAGATCTCGCCAGCGGGCGTACGAGGGCGACTCCGGCTCGAGGACGACCGGAACGAGCAGGTGAATGTTCTGGACCCCCCCCCCCCCCCCCCCCCCCCGCCTGGTAGTGCAGCTGAGCCACGAGCGGGTCGGCCGGGTCGTGCCAAAGGACGGCAGTGTGCGACACGCGGCGTCCCGGCGAGGCAGAGGAGCTGATACCATGTTGGAAAGTGGTTCTCTATTGATTAGGGCTAACCCTAGAAGGGTAGCTATATAGGTTCCATACATGGGCCACATGGGCCTTAGCCTCATGGGCCTAAACACATACTCCAACTATATAGGTTCCATACATGGGCCTTAGCCTCATGGGCCTAAACACATACTCCAACAATAAACTTTTGAAGAGTGGGAAAATCTTCACTGAAGCATCTTGGTATTTCATTTAGGCATTTTTGTTCTGACATAGACATCCTTTTTGGGCCCCCAGTTAAATCCTGGTTACTGTGCTACCATTTACCAAAGTTCTGTTTTCTCTCCCTTTGATCATCTCTTTTTAGAATAGTCACTGGTGGCATGCAGGGTTCAACCCCTTCCTGCTGGGGTGTTGGGCATCTTGTAGCAGTTTCCTTGTATTATTTACTGGAACACCTATTCTTTTGCATATATTTCTATTCAGTCTTGTTAACCCTTTCTCCACCATGTCTTTTAGATTAAAGTACTCCTTATGGCTGTGAAAGATTTCAATCCTCAGAGCGGTGATGCTGCTTACACCATGGGCATTGTGGATTTATTACTGGAATGTGTTGAGCTATCTTACAGGCCTGGTTAGTATTGATGAACTTTGCCACTCATGTATTTCTTCTGAGTATGATGCTTTAATTCAATATTTTTCAATGTTTACAAACTATTAAATAACTTTCTTTTGTTTGTGTTGTTCTGGTCGTGTTTCCACCTCTAGCTTGTCCTTGCTTGGGATTAAATACTTTGTTGCCATACAAATTGAATGATCACTATTGTCGTGCGCCTAATATCTTAATATCTGGTTTACTTTACAGAGTCTGGGTCCATAAGGCTCAGGGAAGACATACATAATGCTCATGGTTACCAGTTCCTTGTTCAGTTTGCTCTTACGCTTTGTAGCTTACACAAAAAACAGACTCTCCAATCCTCATCCAAGTTAGCATCCAAAGAGGATGCATCTGTTCCTTCTCACAGATTAGAACAAGATATATTCTCATGTGACCTTTCACCTCAGTTGTCTAGGTTGCTTGATGTTCTTGTAAATTTGTCACAAATTGGCCCCTCAGAAAATGGTGGTGGTAAGAGTTTAAAATCTTCTCATGCGAAAGGAACAGGGCACAGCAGAAGCCGAACTCCTTCTGCTGACAAGTTTGACGACATTATGGAAGTTAGTAGCCCCAAGGTAAAAGATCTTGACGCCATTCAGATGCTACAAGATATTTTTCTGAAGGCAGACAACTTGGAAGTGCAAGCCGAAGTTCTCAATAGAATGTTCAAGATTTTCTCTAGCCATCTTGAAAATTACAAGCTATGCCAACAACTACGCACTGTTCCTCTTTTTATCCTAAACATGGGCAGCTTCCCTGCAGCACTACAAGAGGTCATCTTAAAAATATTGGAATATGCTGTCACTGTAGTAAACTGCATTCCAGAGCAGGAGTTGTTGTCACTTTGTTGCTTATTGCAACAACCAATTTCTACCAGTCTTAAGCATACAGTGCTTTCGTTCTTTGTAAAGCTACTTTCCTTTGATCAGCAGTACAAGAAAGTTCTTAGAGAAGTTGGTGTCCTGGGGGTATTGTTAGATGACTTGAAGCAAAACAAGCTTTTCTTTGGAGACGAGCAGCAAAATAAGGCCTTTGACTCTACAGAGAGGATGTCTAATGCAACTAACTTTCAGAGGACGGCAGACAACAAAGATGCAATTCTTTCGCCAAAGTTAATGGCTTCTAGTTCTGCAAAGTTTCCCATATTTGAAGATGAAGGGACAATTACTGTTGCTTGGGATTGTCTTTTTTATCTGCTGAAAAGAGCTGAGCCTAACCAGCAATCATTTCGATCGTCCAATGGTGTCAACATCATTCTTCCTTTCTTGGTATCCGAAAGCCACAGATCTGGTGTATTGCGACTATTGTCATGCCTAATAATTGAAGATTCTCATCAGGTTTGTGTTTGTACCTGACTATTCCATGAAAATACAGGCCATTTTTTCTTCTATAAATTTTTGAGGGCGTTCATGGTTCAGCTGCTGCTGCAGCTCCACCAGCAACAGCTACATTAGTGTGCAGCTGTGGAGCTGCAGCCGCAGCCACAGCCAGCTGAACCAATTAGCCCATTAGTGTAGGGGCGGAAATGTTGAATTCTCTAATTGATTAGTCTTGGTCGAGCACTTGTGCAAGTTGAAGGACTTCATTTTCTTATGCTCACTGTATATTTTCTAATCATGCCTAGTGATTTTATTAGCAGCATGCTTGCGAACTTGACTTAATTTTGACATATGAGTACTGTTTTCAGGCTCATCCAGAAGAAATAGGGTCATTGATTGAAATCTTGAAGAGTGGGATGGTATCAACCTCATCTGGTTCTCAATTTAAGCTTGAAAATGATGCAAAGTGTGATACATTTGGTGCTTTGTGGCGGATTCTTGGGGCAAACAGCTCAGCACAAAGAATATTTGGAGAAGCCACTGGATTTTCCCTGCTGCTGACGACGCTGCATAGTGTCCAGAATGACAGTGAAAATGAAGAGACTGAATCATCTTTGCATACTCATATGAAGATCTTTGGTTTTCTATTGCGAGCAATGACAGCTGCAGTATACAACAATTCTGTCAATAGGATAAGGCTGCATACAATCCTGTCGTCGAACACTTTCTATGATCTCCTCTCTGAGTCTGGTTTGCTTTGTGTGGATTGTGAAAAACAAGTTATTTTGCTTTTGCTTGAGCTTGCACTTGAGATTGTTCTCCCGCCCACTAGTAACCTGCAGGTAGAGAGCATTTCTTCTGAAACCTCAGAGGATGAATCGAGCTTCTTGTCTGCAACATCGTTTGGACTTTCAAGGCTTGACAAGGAGCGTGTGTACAATGCTAGTGCAGTTGTTGTGCTGATCCGTTCTTTGCTGGTATTTACACCTAAAGTTCAACTTGAGTTGCTGAGATTCATTGAGAAGCTAGCAATTGCTGGTCCCTTCAACCAGGAGAATTTAACTTCTGTTGGTATGGGCAAAAGATATTCTTGCTACCCTTTTTCTTTTGACTCATTTTGACATGGCACCTTATGTTTTTGTTACTCTTTTATTATATAGGATGTGTTGGCCTTCTACTTGAGACAATCAGCCCATTTTTGGAGGGTTCCTCTCCTATTCTTAATCATGCCTTGAGAATTGTTGAATTGCTAGGTGCTTACAGGTTCGTCATATCTCATAAAATTCCATGCGTTCCGTCGCAACAGTTTTGTTTCGTTGTTTCACAGTACATGGTTACTCTTTTCTTGTCCAGGTTGTCTTCGTCTGAGCTAAGGCTTCTTGTGAGATATATTCTTCAGCTGAAAGTGAAGCGTTCAGGTCATCTTTTTGTTAATATGATGGACAAGTTAATTCAAATGGAAGATGTCAGACAAGGACATGTTTCTCTAGCTCCTTTCATTGAAATGGACATGAGCAAAGCCGGTCATGCATCTATTCAGGTTTCATTAGGAGAAAGAACATGGCCGCCTGTTTCTGGGTACTCCTTTGTTTGCTGGTTCCAATTTCAGGACTTCTTTAAATGCCAACCGAAGGAAGTAGAAAAAGCGTCAAAAGGGGCATATAGCAAGAAGAGTGGGCATGTTTTGCGCATATTTTCTGTGGGTGCAGTGGACGATGCTAACACTCTGTTTGCTGAACTTTATCTCCATGACAATGGTGTTTTTACTATATCTACAGGAAGTTCAAGTTCATTGTCATTTCCAGGCATTGAAATGGAAGAAGGAAAATGGCATCATCTTGCTGTTGTTCATAGTAAGCCAAATGCACTAGCTGGCCTTTTCCAAGCAAGTGTGGCTAGCCTGTATCTTGATGGAAAGCTGAGGCACACTGGCAAGCTTGGATATTCGCCATCCCCATTTGGTAAATCTTTGCAAGTAACACTTGGTACGCCTACTATCCGTGGGAAAGTTTCTGACTTGTCATGGCGGCTCCGGTGTTGCTATCTTTTTGAAGAGGTCTTGACACCAGGGAGCATTTGTTTTATGTACATTCTTGGACAAGGGTATCGGGGGTTGTTCCAGGACACTGACCTTCTGAGATTTGTCCCAAACTGGGCCTGTGGTGGGGAGGTAATGGCAATTCTGGATTCATTAGAAGTGGAAGTTCCTGCGCCTTCAAGCAGCCAGCGTGTTGACAGTTCAATGAAACAAGGGAGCTCTAGACTTGAGAGCAGTGGAATTGTTTGGGACATGGACCGCTTAAGAAATCTCTCTTTACAATTGTCTGGGAAGAAGCTTATATTTGCATTTGATGGAACTTCATCTGATGCTTTTCGAGCATCTGGGACTCTTTCGCTTCTGAACCTTGTCGATCCAACTTCTGCTGCTGCATCCCCTATAGGAGGTGAGTAATGTCATCTAGCTATCTAATTTACATTTTCTGTTTTTGAATTGGATATGCCAGAATTCAACCAGTTATGTTAACAGGTATACCAAGATATGGGCGTCTAAGCGGTGATGTTTACATTTGTAATCAATGCACAATTGGTGACACTGTTCAAACAGTCGGTGGGATGCCTGTTGTACTTGCCCTTGTTGAAGCTGCTGAAAGTAGGGATATGCTGCATATGGCGCTGGAGCTGCTTGCACTATCTCTTCAGCAGAGTCATCAAAATGTAAAAAACATGCAGGCCTTGAGGGGTTATCATCTTCTTGCACTTTTTCTTCATAGGAGAATGTCACTATTTGATATGCAATCTCTTGATATCTTCTTTCGTATTGCTGCCTGTGAGGCTTCCTTTCCTGAGCCACAGAAGTCAAAGATAAATCGAACAGCAAGTTATGCGTCTGGAATGTCCCCAGAGGCCAGCCTTGATGATCTTACCTTACCCAAGTTTGGTGATGATATGTCTTCTGGGGGATCGCATGGGGATCTAGATGACTTTTCAGCTCAAAAGGATTCATTTAGCCACTTGTCTGAGCTGGAGAATGCTGACCTAGCTGGTGAGACTTCTGAATTCATAGTCTTGTCAAATGCCGATATGGTTGAACACATTCTTTTGGACTGGACTATATGGGTTGCTGCTCCTATATCAGTGCAAATAACTCTTCTTGGGTTTCTCGAGAGGATGGTGTCCATGCATTGGTTCAGAAATCACAACCTTACAATACTGCGCCGAATTAATCTTGTTCAACATCTTCTTGTTACTTTACAACGTGGTGATGTTGAAATTCCCGTGCTGGAGAAGCTAGTTGTGCTTCTAGGTGTCATCCTGGAGGATGGTTTTCTAGCTTCTGAGCTGGAGCTTGTTGTAAGATTCATAATCATGACATTTGATCCTCCAGAGCTTACACCGAACCGCCAGATTGTGCGGGAGGCTATGGGAAAGCATGTTATTGTGAGGAACATGTTATTGGAAATGCTTATTGATCTACAAGTAACCATAAATGCTGAAGAATTGCTGGAGCAATGGCATAAAGTTGTTTCATCCAGATTGGTCACATATTTCCTTGATGAAGCAGTACATCCAACTAGTATGAGATGGATCACGACTCTTTTAGGAGTTTGCCTTACGTCATCAACTACATTTGCATTGAAGTTCCGTACAAGTGGAGGTTTTCAAGGATTGAATCATGTGCTTCCAAGCTTTCATGATTCTCCAGAAATATACTATATATTGTTCTGTTTGGTGTTTGGGAAGCCTGTTTATCCTCGAGTGCCAGAGGTCCGCATGCTTGATTTCCATGCTCTCATGCCTAGCGATGGAAACTACGGAGAATTGAAGTTTGTGGATCTATTGGATACTATAATTGCAATGGCAAAAGCTACATTTGATTCCTTGATTATGAAATCTATGCTTGCACATGAGAATAACAATCTTTCACATCTTAATGGCACCTTGGTCGCGGATCTCGTTGAGGCGACATCAGACATGGGAGGTGATCTTCAAGGAGAAGCTCTGATGCATAAGACATATGCAGCAAGGTTAATGGGTGGTGAAGCAGCAGCACCTGCTGTTGCTACTTCAATATTGAGGTTCATGGTTGATCTGGCAAAGATGTGCCCACCATTCTCTGCTGTTTGCAGGCGACATGATTTCCTAGAGAGCTGTGTTGATCTCTATTTCTCTTGTGTGAGGTTTGTACAATGTGTCAATCTGCATATATCATGTTACTTGGTGCTTTAAATGTTTATATTAAGCCTTGTTTTGGTTATGTAGGTCTGATTGTGCCCTGAGGAAGGCAAAAGATCTTACAACTGCTGCAACTGACGAGAGGAATGTACATGATGATGATAATGGAAGTTCAAAGGATGCCTTTTCAAGTTTACCACATGATCAGGAGCAATCTACCAAAACGTTGAGTGTCACAAGTTTTCCTCAGGAGCAGAAAAGTTCCAGTTCAGAAAGTACTGGCATGCCAAACTCTTTTGAAACTGCTGAAGCCAAAGCAGATGATTCTTCGGATCAGGAGCTCAGCACTAAGATTTTAAATGGAGAAGCAAACCAAATGTTTAATAATGCTCATGATCAAGGGAAGATCACAGCTTCCACTGCAAATGGCATTGCTGAATCCCACCATGCAACTGATTCACCCAACTCGGCTGCTATGAATAATGTTGGATCTCCTGTTTTATCTGAGAGGTCAACCTACAGAGCAGCTAGTACCCCTACTGCATCTCCAATGGCCCCATTCACATCTTGGCCTGGCAGTGCAGGATCGTATAGTGATGGTAGACACCTGACAGCTTCTCCATCCATGGCTTCATCTATATCTGGGATAGACCTGGACCCGTCCCCTGATCTGAGGACAAATATTCAGGGATCATCTGCCGCGAATACCCTTTTCCCAATCAATTCCAAGCTTTTGCTTGACATAGATGATTTAGGTTATGGGGGTGGCCCATGTTCTGCAGGAGCTACAGCTGTTCTAGATTTTGTTGCTCAAATCCTTGCTGACACTATCTCAGATCAGCTTAAAGCAGCACTCTTTGTTGAGAACATTTTGGAGTCCGTGCCTTTGTTTGTTGATATTGACTCTGCTCTGGTTTTTCAAGGCTTGTGCCTAAGCAGATTGATGAACTTCCTTGAAAGAAAGCTCTTGCTTGATGATGAAGAAGATGGGAAGAAACTTGACAAGAGCCGCTGGTCTGTCAATTTGGACCCACTTTGCTGGATGATTGTTGATCGTGTGTACATGGGGTGCTTTCCAACCCCACTCAGGGTACTACAAACACTAGAATTCTTAATGTCCATGTTACAGCTTGCTAATAAAGATGGCCGTGTTGAAGATGCTGTGCCTCCAGGTAAAGGTATTTTGTCCATTGCTCGAGGAAGCAAGCAACTTGATCCTTACGTCCACGCGATATTGAAGAACACAAACCGGATGGTAATGTACTGCTTCCTCCCAACATTCCTTAAAAGTATGGGAGAAGATGATCTACTTGCAAATCTTGCATTCCTGACGGAAACTGGGAGGAGTTTAGCTTCTAAACCTTATCAGGAAGATTATTCTATTGATATTTGTACAGTTCTCCAGCTGCTAATTGCCAACAAGAGATTGGTGCTCTGCCCAAGCAATGTTGATACAGATCTAATGTGTTGTTTCTGCATAAATTTAATGGCACTTCTCCATGACAAGAGAGTAACTGCTCAAAACTTGGTGGTTGATTTACTTAAATACTTGGTAGTGCATCGTCGCCAATCTCTTGAGGATCTGCTAGTTTGCAAGCCTAATCAAGGACAGCAACTGGACATCCTGCATGGAGGACTTGATAAATTGCTCACTGGAAGTACATCAATGTTTTTTGAATGGCTCCAAAGTTCCCAGCAAACAATAAGTAAAGTGTTGGACCAGTGCGCTCTAATAATGTGGGTTCAATATATTACTGGCTCAGCAAAATTTCCTGGCGTGAGAATAAAAGGAATGGAGGTCAGGCGCAAGAAAGAGATGGGACGGAAATTTCGTGAATCTGCAAAACTAGATGCCAGGCACTGGGAGCAGATAAATGAGCGGAGGTATAATCTTGATTTGGTTCGTGATGTGATGTCTACAGAGCTAAGAGCAATTCGTCAAGACAAATACGGATGGATATTGCACGGAGAAAGTGAGTGGCAAAGCCAGCTCCAAGAACTTGTTCATGAGAGAGGTATTTTTCCCGTGCGGCAATCATCCACAGAACCTGAGTGGCAGCTGTGTGCTGTTGAAGGACCATATAGAATGAGGAAGAAACTTGAGCACTCCAAATTTAAAATAGATACTATTCAGAATGTTCTAACCAGCAACCTTGGATCAAATGGTGCTAAGATGATCAATAAAGAGGATGGAGAATTGTTGATGACATCTGGGTCAGATACAATGTCAGGCTTGAATCTTTTGACCTATGACACTGAGCAGAAGGATCTTGATGCTGTTGAGTTTTCGTCATTCAAAGATGAAGATGACATATTCAAAGGAGGAAGCACAATTTCAGCTCCAATTGGCTGGACTGATGATAAAAGCAGCATTAATGAACAGAGCCTTCATTCTGCGACGGAATTTGGAGCAAAATCAAGTTCCCTTTCTTTTCACATGACCGAGAGTCACCAGGGTAAATCTGAACTTAGCTCACCAAGGAGGGCACCTTCAGTCAAAGGTACTGATGCAAGAACCTCAGAGGATAAATCAGAAAAGGAGTTGCTTGACAATGGTGAGTATCTTATCAGGCCTTATCTGGAGCCCTATGAGAAAATAAGGCATAAATACAACTGTGAACGGGTTTCTGGTCTTGATAAGCACGATGGAATATTTCTAATTGGAGAACTTTGCTTATACATTATCGAGAACTTCTACATTGATGATTCCAATTGCATTTGTGAAAAGGGCAGTGAAGATGAGCTCTCTGTCATCGATCAAGCTTTAGGTGTGAACAAGGATATAATGGGAAGCAGTGAATCTCAGTTGAAATCACCTTCCACTTGGGGTGGGACAGCAAAGGCCTTGCTTGGTGGCAGAGCATGGGCATATAACGGAGGTGCTTGGGGTAAGGAGAAGCTTTGCAGCAGCAGCAACCTGCCTCATCCATGGCATATGTGGAAGCTTGATAGTGTTCATGAGTTGCTGAAACGTGATTACCAGCTCCGCCCTGTTGCAATTGAAGTTTTCAGCATGGATGGTTGCAATGAGCTTCTAGTTTTCCACAAAAAGGAGAGAGAGGAAGTTTTCAAAAATCTGATCGGCATGAATCTCCCGCGGAATAGCATGTATGGATTCTCAATCCTTTGCAACTCTAGATGCCTAGTAGTTAACATGTGCATGCGTAGCATTAAGACTTGATATGACTTCCTACTAGAATTAAAATGAATTCAAAACACTTAACTACCTGTCTATATAATTATCGTGTCATGAAAGGTACTCCCTCCAGTCCAAATGATAAGACATTTTGCCTTTTCTAGACACATTTCTTTTACTATGTATCTAGACATGGTGTATATCTAAGTGCATAGAAAAATCTATCTATCTAGAAAAGCCAAAACGTCTTATAATTTGGAATGGAGGGAGTAATATGTACCAATTCATGACTTTGTGCTTCAGAGCAGTGGCGGAGCATGTGGATTAATTAAGGGGGGCTAAATTGTTAAGGAAAACCAATGTATATTTTTCTTTGCAAGTTGATGCAACTGCTTTGTATTTGTGCAATATATACCTACAAAACAATCTACTTTTGAGCTTTGTATAAAGAATACTAGTAGTTTCTCCATATAATATAACCTAGCTTAGTGAACAAATCAAGGACATGAGAGTAGACAGGGGGGGGGGGGGGGGGGGGGGGGGCAGCACCCAGTTTGGCCTCTGAGAGGCTCCGCCAGTGCTTCAGAGGAATTAAAATTTCGTGTTTCATTCTGAGGGAAGTTACTTTTTTGTCAGCAGATTGCATGTTAAACATGCAACTGTCAATTTTTTATTGTCATAAGTTCTGGTATTTAGGATCTATAGTTTCGAAATCACAAGTATATTGTCCTAATTCCCAGAGGTTCACGTCTCACACCCTTTTTTTCCTTTGCCCGGTAGTTTTTTTACTATAATTGTCAAGCTTGATATTGCTGGGAAGAGATGTCTATTTTCATGAGAAACTAAGATATCAATTTTGCCTATTGCCTTTTTACTAGCGCTGTATTGTTATGTTTGCTATCTGTTCTTCCTTCTTGCCTCGTTCAGTTAATGGTTTAGGATGTTTTCTTTATCTTGTGCATTCTATGAACTATTTGAACTTGTAGGACCTGGCATTTTCTTTCTATTACTTATCATTAGATTTGGCATAGGAGCTTTGTGCCTTTGTTAACAATTGAAGAAAATATGCCTTTCCACAGGTTGGACACAACCATATCAGCATCCTCTAAACAGGAGAGTGGTGAGGGGAGCCGTCTTTTTAAAGGCATGGCAAAATCATTTTCTAAAAGATGGCAAAGTGGAGAAATTACAAACTTCCAATATCTCATGCATCTAAATACACTTGCCGGTCGAGGGTACAGTGATCTCACACAGTACCCAGTATTTCCATGGGTTCTCGCAGATTATGAGAGCGATGCTTTAGATCTGAGGAATCCACAGACATTTCGCAGGCTTGATAAACCCATGGGATGCCAAACGGAGGAAGGAGAAGAGGAATTCCGCAAGAGGTTGGTTCATTTAGCATCCATTTGTATGCTTTTGCTTCTCTTTCAACTTTCAACTAGAAAAACTAACATCTTTAATTTTGCTAAACGCTAGGGTCCATATAACTCAGTTGGAATTCTTTGTTTTGTTCCTTTCAGATACGATAGCTGGGATGACCCTGATGTACCAAAGTTCCATTATGGCTCTCATTATTCAAGTGCTGGAATTGTCCTTTTCTATCTCTTAAGGTTGCCTCCTTTTAGCACAGAAAATCAGAAATTGCAGGGTGGACAATTTGACCATGCAGACCGTTTATTCAACAGTGTGAGGGATACATGGGTAAGCGCTGCGGGCAAAAGTAACACATCAGATGTGAAAGAACTAATTCCTGAGTTCTATTATTTGCCTGAATTTTTGGAGAACCGTTTTAATCTTGACCTGGGCGAGAAACAATCAGGAGAGAAGGTATACTTTCACAAATTGCATGCAAATCTTTGCACTAGACTAGAAAGTCTTCAGTTGGGGCAAACATGTAACTTCTTTAAATGATGCTTTCAGGTTGGTGATGTTGTTTTGCCACCTTGGGCTAAAGGCAGTGCCAGAGAATTTATTAGGAAGCATCGGGAAGCACTGGAATCAGATTACGTATCTGAGAATCTGCATCATTGGATTGATCTTATTTTTGGATATAAGCAGAGAGGAAAGGTATTAAGCATTTCTCCATCTCTACATTTGCATTTTATCCCTAGCAGTGTTGCTGTAATCATCATAGCACAAATATGTTTCGGTTTGAAATAAGGATAGTGTCTTCTTTTTACTCTTGAACATACAGGATTTCTGAGCACAAAGTGAGCTATTAATTTGCCTTTTTATTAAAGTGTTTTAGTCTTCTACTGATTCATTATTTTGTGCCATCTGACTGGTTATTAAATCATGCATAGTTTTGCTTTCATCCTAGGGAGAGCAGGATTATGGGTTAATGAACCAATCTGCTTCGTATTATGTTCTCCATTTTACTTTACATCTCAGATGTAATCTTGACCAACGATTTCTATATATTATGCTGGGAATAATTTTTTTAGCTTTTGTGAGCACAAAGTGACTTGTAATTCCCTCAGTTCCAAATTATAAGTTGTTTTGACTTTTTGAATACATAGATTTTGCTATGTATCTAGACATACGTTATATCTAGATAAGTCAAAGTGACTTATACTTTTGAACGGAGGGAGTACTTCGTTTGGTAGTATCTCTCATTTATTAACGTGATTTCTGATATTTATTTTCTTTTATATATATGGTAGGCAGCTGAAGATGCCGTCAATGTCTTCTATCACTACACATACGAAGGCAATGTTGACATAGACGCAGTATCAGATCCTACCATGAAGGCTTCAATACTAGCACAAATCAACCATTTTGGTCAGACCCCAAAACAGTTATTCCAGAAACCACATCCACAGAGGCGGACTGACAGGAAAGTCCCTCCTCATCCTCTACGGTACAGCCCCTATCTAACACAGCAGGAGATTCGCAAGACAGCATCTTCGGTGTCCCAGATTGTCTCCTACAATGATAAAATCCTAATTGCTGCAGTTAACTGCTTGCTCAAGCCGCTAACTTACAACGAATACATTTCCTGGGGATTCCCTGACCGAAGCTTGAGAATATTAACATATGATCAGGATAGACTTTTGTCTACACATGAAAGCCTTCATGGTGGTAGTCAAATTCAGTGCACTGGAGTGAGCCATGATGGCAACATTCTCACCACTGGTGGTGATGATGGAGTTGTTGCAGTGTGGAGATTTGTGAAGGATGGCATCCGCCGTCTCCTGAGAATGGAGAAGGCTTTGTGTGCTCACACGGGCAAGATAACTTGCGTCTCTGTCAGCCAACCTTACTCACTAATTGTCTCAGGTTCTGATGACTGTTCTGTTATCTTGTGGGACCTGACAAGCCTAGTCTTTGTGAAGCAGCTACCAAGGTTCCCAGCATCAGTATCCGCGCTACATGTGAACAACCTCACTGGTGAGATTCTGACTGGTGCTGGTGTTCTTTTTGCTGTTTGGAGCATCAATGGGGACTGCCTTGCTGTGGTGAACACCTCCCAGCTTCCTTCTGACCTCATCTTGTCTGTGACAAGCACGATACACTCAGACTGGCAGGACACAAACTGGTACGTGACAGGTCATCAAAGCGGTGCAGTAAAGGTATGGAAGATGGTGCACTGCTCGTCTGATGAAGCAGTAAATAACAAGAGCAAATCGCCTGCCGTATCTTCTGGTGGGCTTAGCCTGAACGGCCAAACACCAGAGTATAGGCTACTTCTGCAGAAGGTGCTCAAGTCACATAAACACCCTGTCACTGCGCTTTGTATCCCACCGGACTTGAAGCAGCTTCTGAGTGGGGATGCCAGCGGTCACTTGCTCTCATGGTCATTGAAAGACGACAGTTTCAAGGGTTCATAGCACAGAGGAATATAGGGTTTCAGCTGCACATATAGAGAACACTGATTAAATTATACCACTGATTTCTTCCTCGTCCAGAACTGAGCATTGGTGTGCATTGACAAAAGAGCTCAGATCAGCAAGCTTCTACATGGTATATGAAATGTTCCCTGGATGCACCATGCCTGGGCCATACAGTAGTCCGGGCAGGAGAAAGAATACAACAGACACATTGAAAGGATGAAGTGGACGAGGCGATGAGGCATTACTGCGCTGACATCATAATCTTAATACTGTGAATTATCAGATGGTTGTACCTTCTCTTCTTGTTTTTTTGAGGAGAAAAGGATTCATGTGGGCTTAGGTGCCAGTGTTTGTAAAGTCTGTACAGGGTAATTTTGGTGGTGCCGGTTGAGGTGGACGATGATGATGTACTGTCTCGATGTTTTGTTTGGGGTTGTGGAAGGAAAAGGTGTTAGGTTCAATTTCTCTCCTCCCCCCTAGAAGTGTTGTATTCTTTGACTGGGTGTAATTTGAGCACCCTTGTGTTCAGTAAGTCTATTTGCATATACATGCAAGAGTTTTGCTGAACAAAGCAACGAGCCACTTTCCATAGTTCCATGTTTCGATTGGAAGTCCAATTTGAAGTGAAGTGTCGCAAATAATTTGGAACTTGGGGAAGGTTTACTGTGTGTACATCCAGACACCGTGTCGCACATCCGTGATGCAACACTAATTAGGCGTGCTCCTTCCTTTCATCATCACAGATTAACAAGCGGATAAGCAATGTTTGCTTGAACTTATCAGCCATGGTATAATATTTTTCTCTTATAACAAAATAGCATTAGCCGACTAATCAGCCACTAAAAGCATCAGCTGACTGGCGCCGGCAGTCATATCCTCTCGATGTTGTCTCTAGGATTCCCCTTGACTGGTAACTGGTGAATTTATCTAGAATTGCCCATGGTCCCATGATAATTTTGTAGCCATCTACTCCTACGAGACTTGCGACTTGCGAGGCACAAAATGTCAGATGTCTCAACTCTGTTCTTATCGCTCTTCGCACCAAACAGGTGGAGATGGAGGTCCTAATCGCACTGCAAGTGTTTTTCAGCTGGACAGGTGGCAAAGACTAGAGAGGCACGAGGTGCAATGGGTTGAACGCATCGCTTCAACCGACAACCGAGCTTTTTACGTTTTGGTGAGGGCGTGATCAGTCAAAGGATGAAAGGCTTCCAGCCATCAACACGCGTCCGGTCCGTGCATTTGACTCATATACAAGCAACATCTTAGTATGTACTGCTAAGTGCTAACATATGGTACATTACGAGTACTTCTCTCTGCATCTGCTTATTAAAACTAGCACAGCTGGTTATGCGTAGCCTAGTTTGGTGTACATGATAATCCGCAAAGTCCTACACTTCTACACGTCAGCGTGCGGTGGAACGTTAAACCTAAACTGGATAAGACTATTGCTATATCTTATCCAGATTCCTCAAGACCTAACTCGCCCGAATCTCCTGTGATATTTTCTGACTTTTTGTGGCTTATGAATCATGTGAAAAAGCGAATAATCATACAGCTACTTTCTGAAACAGAATAAAACGGCACTTGTATCCGCTGGATGTTACCACTAGATTCATCAAACCTCGATCCGTCCGTGATCCAGTGCGTAATTAGTAATTTCGTATACACCTCTAGTATTTCTAAGCTCTCACTGTGCATAATTTATTTATTAAAAAAACTTGAAAAACACTGGGCCCGTTACAAACATGGTCAAATTCTTTGGATTCTTGGAATTGAATTCATTCTAATAATTGTGATTTAGTTATAGATTAATTAAGTTAATATAGTTGTATATATGAATATATTTGTATATTATTGTTAGTCATACAAGGGATATACTTTATATGTTGCATTTCTATTTGTACGGAAGTGAGTTTAAAAGTGTGCTATAAGTTAGAGTGGAAATATAACATGGTGTTTTATGGAATTCATTTTCATCTCCCACCCTATGAATTTGAGATATGCTTATTCGTGAGGTTGGGAAAGTTTTGGAATGTCAAATTTCAAACCAAATAGCTTAATCCATTAAGTAAATTTCAGTTCCTTTAAAATGAAGGGATCCCAAATGGCACTTAGATCGCATGATTCTCATACAAAGTTGTAGCAAAATTTATCCAAAATCACAGTTCCAAACAAACGTTGATTAGCATCTACATGTAGTAGTAGTAGTAAGGACAGCACCAGCATGATGATTAGGAGAGAGAATGAATAAGGTAAAGCATCAATCCAGTGGACGGAGTCTAGATTTGAGAACTCGATGACAAATTCTTCCACGATAGATCTGGAGTTCTGGTCTTCTGTACGCGAACATTGACCTAATAACTTTCAGAAACCGTGGTTTTCTCTCCGCATGTGCTAATCAAAGCTCCAGCTGGGCGCTGGCTATGCTTAATCTCCATGGTTTATAGGATAACAGAAGTCATAAACTGGATATGGATATGGATAGGCAACAAATTTACCAAACTACCCCTAGAATACAATTTGTCTTGCATCAGAATATTCCATGATACATATACATCACAATAGCCGGATCGAATCTCTTTTGACGATTCATAAACCGTGCAACATCTGTTGCCTTTTATGATGCAGCTTATCCAAATTCCTCCGTAAATCCGCAATCTCCCTCCCCGGAAATAATTAAATAAATAATCGCAAATATGGCTTTATCCACTAACCGACCAAAGGGTAAAATGGGAAACGAAAAAAGCCTATATATGTTGACTTGTGTGGGCTTGTGGCATTCGGAGCGTTTCCTTTGCCGTAGCAAACAGACAAGGGAGAGTGGGGAGACTAGCGAAAGAGGACAGCGCACGGAAAGCGAGGAGAGGGGAGACAGAGAGGTCGCATCGGACGGCGGCGAGATGCTGGCGGTGTTCGATCCCACGGTGGCCAAGTGCCCGGAGGGCCTCCGCAGCCCGCCGGTCGCGGGAGCGGCCGCTGCAGCAGGCGGAGCCGGCGCGGGCGCGCTGATGAAGGGCTTCTCCGACTCGCACGACGGCGCCGTCACCGTCAGCCTGGGCCCCTCCGGCGCGCTGGCCTACTCGGCGGCCAACCAGAACCCCCTCGTCCCAAGGTGCTGCTGTGCTCCCCGGCCCGTGCTCGCTCGCTCGCTTGTGTGATGTGACGCCTCTGCGTGATGCGAAAATGGTTCGTGTTTGTGTGCTTGGGCTGAGATTCGGTTATGTGATCGCTTCCTGGAGGTTGGATTGGAACGGGGTGAAACTTTTTGAGTTCCCGATGTGTGATCTTATTTTTTTCTTTAGTTTTTTGAGGCTAGCGAACGATGTGGGCTTCGATCAGGGCTGCAGGTGCTTTCCACGCCGATTCGAGGAGAGATTTCTTCCGTTTTTATGTACAGATTTTTATTTTCGTGATGGTCTTGTCTTGTGGGTATAAACTTGGGGCGTTTTTGTGGCGTAGTTGTTGGTCATGCTCTTCTAGTTGTCTAGATCTGCTCCAAAAGTTTGTAGAGTCAGCACCTTCGCGATTTATTTCCGGGCCAAATCAACACACGTTTGTGATGAACGCGGTGCTTTGTACGAATTTGAACATTGGGGTTGTTAGATGTATTGTTGGTTCATGACTATAAACTATTTGATCAGTCGAATTCTCTGTAAGTTTAGTTTGTGGATTCATGAATGCATTGATTCACACCCACCTACACGGCCACACGCCACACCTGATTTAGTGTCCTCCATTTTTAAGTCTGCTTGTATTTACAGTAGTGCTGTTTATCAGGTAACATTGACTGTGCTAGATTGGATTGTTTTCAAGTAATACCTGGAATCACTTTACTTTAGGAATGCTACTGCCTTTTGGTTCTAAAATGAAGAATGAGTGTTTGACAATCCATCTCTACAGCAACTAGGGAAGGAAGAAAGAGCATATTCCTAGTTCTCAGTACATTTACAGTCACATGACACGGTCATTTACACATTATACATATTTAGGATGTATTTGTACTTCTAGTAGTTTGTGGTTCTCTTAGATTTGTCGACGGATTAATGTTTTTTAACCTTATCCTGAGCCATTTAGTCCTAGGTTCCTAGTTATGAATTATAGTTTCAGACTTTCAGGTCCAATCACCTTATCAGGCATATATGATCGTTATCCAACATAAAGAGACTTCCCAATTATTGTGTGGAGTTGGGTATGGGTATGAGTCTATCTGTCTATGAGAACTTTGGTTGAACCTTCTGCATTGCTTCTCTCTTTTGCACGCTCTCTATGTTACATATGTTATTTGAATAACTGTCACAGGTACTGTAAATATTTCACAATTAGACAATGGTGGGCTAGGATGGCCAATAGCATGGCCTTGTCTTGTTGACGCTACTGAGTTACATGTCAATTTGACACTCGTAAGCATTTGTTCCTTGTCAGCCCAAACATGGATGATGGTGACAAGTGATGTTTATTACTTGTAAGTATTAGGTAGTAATGTGTAGTTCCAACAATTGAAAATGGTTGTAGACCTGTCAGAAGTTGAGTCCCTTTAAACTAAATCAAAGTGCATTGTACTTCTAACCTATTATTAGTCTGCTGAGTTTTGCGGAATACAGAACAGAATTAACATTGATGGGCGTTCCAAATAGTAAGTCTGCTTTATTCGAAGCATCATGCTATTGCTTCTGAGAAAGTCAATCTCTGGAAGGAACTGTCTCAGACTGGTTTTAGGCTTGCAGGATTTCGTCAACTGCATTGCATGGAATTTCATTTAAATTAGATCATTTTGACATGGAAAAAAGTGCATCGCAACACATTCATATTTATCTTGAATCATGATTGATCCTGAGAGTTCTTTTATTATCTGGTGTATCCATACAGGTGACTGAATTACATTTAGCTGACTCTGTGCCTTGTTCTCCTGCCCAGGTTGTTTGGTGCTGTGAATGACATCTTCTGCCTGTTCCAAGGGCACATTGAGAACATTGCCAACCTGAAGCAGCATTATGGCCTGAGCAAGACTGCAAACGAGGTGACTATCCTCATAGAGGCCTATAGGACCCTGAGGGACAGGGGTCCGGTCCCAGCCAGCCAGGTTGTGAGAGACCTCGGTGGGAAGTTTGCGTTCATCCTGTATGACACCCTGTCGAAGTCCACCTTTGTCGGTGCTGTAAGTTCACCGACTGTAATTCAGCCGATCACTTCTTTCCTCAACCTTACCTTGTTGACTGGCTTGAGCCTTGAGTTGCAATGCCATGTTTAAATGCAGGATGCTGATGGTAGCATCCCTTTCTTCTGGGGTGTCGACTCTGAGAACCACCTTGTGTTCTCTGACGATGCTGGGCTCCTCAAGACTGGCTGCGGCAACTCGCACGCGCCATTCCCCAAAGGTAACTACAACAACAGAACACCAGTTTCCACCCTTTGTGCACAATCATCTACTTACCATAATTCATGCATGTCCACCCCTCAGGTTGCTTCTACACCACCTCCGGTGGGCTGCAGAGCTTCGAGCACCCACTGCACGAGGTCAAGGCGGTGCCACGCGTGGACAGCCAAGGCCAGATGTGCGGCTCCACCTTCAAGGTCGACAGCGAGAGCAAGAAGAAACAAGACGCTAGCATCCCCCGCGTCGGCAGTGCCGCCGACTGGTCCAACCAGTTCTGATCGTCTGGCTTTGTTCACCATCTTCTTGGTACCCATTACCCCGGCTGCCTACTACGAGGTGCCGAGCTGTGTATCTGATGAATCCATGAGACGATTTCTGCTACGTCTCGCACACTTGTCGAACGCCGTGAGATTCTCACATCGCGTTTATCTACGCTATCGTGTAACTGATATACTAATCATACGGAGTGTTCCAGGTGGTGGTAGATGTACTGCAGAATCTATCTCCCGTGTGTTTCAATAAAGCTGAATAAGAGACTCGATTTGGTTCTGACGTTCTGTGGATTTGTGATGCTAATAAAAGTACTTTTGAGTCGTTTTTTATCGCATCCTTTTCTTCTTCTTCTCGTTCTCCTGTACTGCATTTCATTACCAGAAAGGCAGAAATCGTCACGTTGGGCTCTCTCTGCCTGGCGCCTGGCGGTTACCGTTACCGTGGGGCAGTTGGGCAACTGGGGCACTGGGCATACGACTGTTGGAATCAGCTCGGTCCGTGACAACCATTGGACAATACTGCATGGACTCTGCCTAGTTAGGGGATACCGGGCTCGGCTCATTAATTGAATTTCTAGGTAGTATGTTTACTTTGGCTGTGTTTAGTTTCCCATGAAATGCAAAATGTAAAATGCCAACTATTTTAGAATGATGAAATACAAAATGTCAAAATTTTCATAGGTGTGTTTAGTTCCATCCATAATGTCAAATTTTTCATGGGGTCGGTGAGAGCTTTTTGGCTTTTTTTTTGACCTCTTGAGGCCAAAATCCAAAATGAAGAATGGATACCTTTTTCCAAAATTTTTGCATGATGTATAGTTCCATTTTGCAAAATGATAGGCTAAAATCTAAAATTTTTTAGGTGAAATGAGGAACTAAACACACCCTTTGTAAGCTTGTTTGCATGTGTGCATGTGCTCAAAGATATCTAACCAACCATAGACATAGTAGAAATTCACCCTAAGTTGCAAACACTAACATTGGGGGAGGTACTTCAGTCAGCCGGTGCATGTCACTCGACCCTAGTTTAGAAACGCATCATTTTAAGCTGTTTCATTCCTCCTATCTGAACATCTACATGTCTGACATGGATGCTGCTTTAAAATTTTCATTGTAACTTTCACATTCGAGCTCTAAATCGGACCAACCATGTCTATTTCGATCGTTTGGTTGAGAGCTCCATCATGGTGAACTCAAATCTACAGTTTTGGCTTCATCCTCTCGGTTCAAGGTTCAAGCAGTTTTTATCTCTCTTCTTCCAGTTTTGTTCTGAGCTATTTTTAGTGTCAACAGCGTGGAGCCCAGCCCTACGATCGGGCTTGGGCTGAGAGTCTGGCCCAGCCAGTTTGCTCGGCCCGTATCGCTTCCCGAACCGGACCAGCGGTTCAGCGCACAACCGCGGTGCCGAACTAGTAAACGTGTCCAAGTCTGAAGACTGCGAAGTGCGAACCCGCCAGGGTCGTCTTCGGTCTTAGCGTAAAGTTTTGATGTCACCTAGGGGGTGTTCGGATATTATAGAATCAGTCCCTAAACCGCGAAATAAATTTATTAAGTTTAATTAATCCGTTATTAGCACATGTATTACTGTAGCACTTTATTGTCAAATCATAAACTAATTAGGATTAAAAGATTCGTCTCGCAAATTACACGTAATCTGTGTAATTAGTTATTTTTTAGTTTATACTAGCAAATAGGCCCGTGCGTTGTAACGGGAGAAAAAAATTAAATATTCGTAGAAAATAACAGCAAAATACTATATATCTATTTATGTTCCACTATTTTTACAAAATTTAAAAGCTATAACTTATTTATAATGACAATGACATCCTAGGCCATTATATGATAATGTCCTACTTAGCTATATCGAAATAAAATACAACATTGATAAAAATTTATCTAGTTCGAAAATAAAGAAATATTTACTTGTAAACATTTTAACTTTAATTTTTATATTATGTTATTATTTGATTTGATTAATTGGACAATTGATTCATCCATTCACACCCACGGAGATGGAGTCAGGCGATGCAAACACACCTTACGGGACCCAGCCGCCACCCGCCAGCGAGATGCAACCGGGTTCGTCTACAGCTTTCACACACTTCAGGCTTAGGCAAGCAAACACCAACAACGACACTAAGCATCTAAGCTACACAAGGTTCTAATCAGGCACAGATCTTGCTCAGGCAGTCAGACACCGCTCAGAACCCATGGCTCCGGTTTTCACAATCATGGACGTCACCTACGTCACTGTAACGGCTGGCGCGCTGCTGTCCGAGCCTAGCATCAAGCTTAACGCCACGGAGGCGCAGTGGATTCTGGTTCTGCTGCAACACCTCCTGCTCTTCGAGGGTGACCATCTGCCACCCTTCGACACCATCCTCCATTCCCTTCGATTCTCCCTCGCGACGACCCTGGCCATCCACGTCCCGCTCACCGACAAGCTCTACTACCTTGCGGGCATCGGCGATGTCGCCGTCTGTTGCTCCATCGGCAGCGGTGGCGACGACGACTACGTCAGGTTCGTCGCCACGCAGTGTGATGCTGACGTGCGCCGCCTCGTGGGCGACGACCGTGATGTGCTCACGTTCGTGCGCCTCATTCCGGAGCTCAACATGAGCCTGCTGCCGGGGCCGCTGCTCACCATGCAGGCAACGCGTCTCGCAGTTGTGGGAGGCGGGGTGGCCCTCAGGGTGAGTGTGCACCATGCCGTCGGCAATGGCTCCTCCCTGTGAAGCTAGTATATTTCTTCTTCCTTGTTCCATGGATCAAAGGGCGTTGTTATTTCATCGTATTAGCTGGACAGATGTCTGCGGCCGGACCTCCTTGAATCTCCATGAATCCAAACAGCGAGGCTGACCACCAGGTTGACGAGGCCGATCAGACGCTCGTTCTTCGCTCGATAAACCCACGAACGCCCTCCCGGGAAGAACGCGTGATAGGGTGTTCTAGGATCGGCTAGTCCACCTAGAACGCGGTCATATCTCGTCGAGAGATGCGCTGGACAGTAGGGGGTTAGAAAAGCTTGAGGCAGAAGATAAAAGTAATAGATGTGTTTTTTTTTACAATTGGGTGTTGGATGTCTTAATCGGTCGTCACCCTTTATATTTATATAATAGGACAACTAGCCTTTTCGGTATATAGAATATAATATAAAATTCTTGGGCTAGATTAATCACGTAATAGGGCAGCTAGCATTTTTAGTATAGATAATATAATATAAATTTTTTAGGCTAGATTAGACACGTTGATTTTCCATAATTATATTCAGACTTTAACAAACTTCTAACCTGGATATCACGTTCGTGTACCATGTTGTTGTCTTCTTGTGCATGTTATACCATGTATTATGGTGTAATCACCACTGTCCAAAATTAATAGCAAACAGAATTGGTCCAACGGCTTTTCCCGTGACCATCCCCGATTCCTATTTGGTCAGGTCTTCCTCATACAGATCGATGCGGAGACTCCGTTATTTTCTGTCACCACGTAGCTAGGACCTCCGCTTGTCGTGCTTGCCTTTTTTCTTTCAAATTTACGTGTCAACATGCAAGGTGCAATATGTTTTAGAATTAGACTCCGTACCGCGCTAGATAAGATTTATTCTAACTCATATAAGCACGGATTATATATATAAATCCGGATGGAAGAAACCCTTCATTGTCCACGAAGTTAATTAGGGAAAGACGGATCATACAAATGGATGTACGAAACAAAAGAGCCGGAAATTTTCTCTTTATTATTAGGTAGCTATAGATATACTCTCTCTGTATCGGATTTAGAAGTCGTTTTGGACAAGGTTTGAGTCAAACATTGGGAATATAAAAATCATCAATAGTTTTTAAGTTGTTGAGTTTGTAAATGTAAAAATTATATGAATAGATTTGTCTTGAAAAATACTTTCATAAAAATATACATATATTACTTTTCCATAAATATTTTTTATAAAAGCAAGAGATCAAAGTTATGTTTTGGAGACCGGGTTGCTATCCTAAACGACTTCTAAATCCGATACGGAGAGAGTAGATATAGATTTAATACTCGGTATATGAGTCAAACATCCGAAATGACAGTGCCTAAAGATGACAGTGCCTAAAGTTCTAGGCCGTGTTTAGATCACCGACTCGGGGTGGCCGATTCTGTACAGTGCCACCCCGAGCACTGTAACACTTTTGTTTTTTTGTTATAATTGTCTAAATCTTGATTAATTAGGCTCAAAATGTTCGTCTCGTAAAATACAACAAAACTGTGCAATTAGTTTTTGATTTCATCTACATTTAGTACTCCATACATATGCCAGTATTTTGATGTGACGAAGAATCTTTTTTTATATAGTGAAATTTGGGATGAATTTTGATATCTAAACAAGTCCTTAGATTACCCGCAGTGGGTACTCTAAAACGATACTCTAAAGCTTTAGAGTATGAATATAGAGTAAAAATTGTTGCACTGGGTACTCTAAAATGATATTCTATCTTTTCTCTCACTCTATATTTAGAGTAGTACAATGCTTACTCTATACTCTATAGTGTGGCGGGCCTCACTAGCTAAACAAAGAGAAAAAATACTATAACTCACAAATCAAAAATCCAAATTAAATTTCGATTGCACCATTAAATTCGTCTCAATAAATTCTTCAAAACTAGATCACACATGAATATATTTAGATAAAGTGATAAGTGGGTTCTACAGTGGATAGAGTTAATAGAGGATAATATAGAGGATGGATGAGTGCGGAAGAATTAAGTATAGAGAAGAGAATCTTACTGAGTACGTATAAAGGATGAATGTAGAGCTTATGAGTGCGGGCAGTGTTAGCGCGAGAACACAGAACAAGGCCCACGTTCGTCTTCCCCGTCTCGGGCTCCGCGTCGGCGCGTCCCACCACGCGCTCCTCTCTTTTTTTTTTTCTTTTTACAAACAAAAACTTTTTATTCCACCTCCATCCTTGTCTCTCTCCTTCCCGTTCCCCCCTTTCTCTCGCCCGTACGAAACCCTAGGCTCCGCCGGCCAAAACCTCGCTGCCGCGCCGCCGTCCGGCGGCGCCCCATGGCCCCGGCCTTCTCCGTCCCTGACGCAGAAGACCTCCCGGCCCGCAGATCCGACGCCTCCGACGTCGCAGGCAACGTCTGGGACCTCGCGACCCTCCCCACGCCCCCCGCCGGCGGCGGCCGCGAGATATACATCTACCGCAACACGTTCAACCTCGTCCCGCGCTCCATCGGCGGCGGAGCCGGCGGCCTCAGGTCGCTCAAGTTCTTCGGCAACGATGTGGAGGTGCTACCCGCGGATGCCGGGGGCGAGCTGGACAGGCTCGAGAGCCTCCAGGTCAAGGTGTCCGCGCCCAGGGTCTCAGGGGCGCCGCTCCGTCGGATGCAGGCTCTCACGGAGCTCGAGCTCTCAATGGTGCCGCCCAGGCCGTCTTCGTGCTCCATACTGGCGGAGGTTGCTGGGCTCAAGTGCCTTACGAAGCTCACCATTTGCCACTTCTCAATAAGGTATGTGCAAAACCACAAATTCAATTCCCCGTGCCTCTTTTTTTTTTCATTTTCAAGCTTAAATGTGGTTGCTTTATTGTGTTCTCAGCTGCCCCCCCCCCCCCCCCCCCCCCCCCCCCCACTAATTATTCAATTCAATTACAGTAGTGGAAATGGTGTGCGTGACTAAGCTTGGATGGGTAACCATGATTAGTAATGCCTGTTGGTTAGGCTGAATTTCTCTGTGCTAGGTAGCTTCTGGTAACCGTGATTTCTTTTGTCAAGTGTTAATGTAGATTGACCGAATGTTGCCGTGCATTTTTTTACTTTGCTTCTGTCATGATTTTAATTCCATTTGTTTACTGTTCAATTCATCACAGTACAAAATTACTGAATTGTGGATAGCTGCTATTCGTATTTCAAATACACTAGAATGCATGTGCATTATTTATTGTGCTTCATTGCTTCAGTGGTGGTGGTGCACCCATTGGCTTTGCGTTGGAGTTTAATTAGGTTGCTTTCTGTAGAATCACCATAACTTTCCTTATTGCTGAAAATATAATGTCAGCCATGTGCTGTGTGCAACCTTTAAATTGCTGAATCACTGTTAGGGTCATCAAATGGCTCCATGAATTTCATCCATCTGTGTGGTGTGGACATAGGTTGTCTTAGTTCCTGGAGTGTAAATACTGATGTGCTGATCATAGTTCTTAAGGCGTAAAGGCGAGCATGACAATGTGCCACCGCCCAGACGCCTAGGCGCCTGCCTTGCCCGCCTAGGCGAGCATTTTGCAAGGCGCTGGGGGGTCGTCTGGACGCCTAGGCGACGCCTTAAGAACTATGGTGCTGATGTTTCAGACCAGTTGGGTACGACTTTTAGGCTTTTAACCAGGGTGTGTTTGGTGTTTTTTCTTTGGGGAGGTGGTGGGGGTGGGGGGGTGGGGGGAGCGGGCAGGACAGGGACATCCAGGTGTTTGGTTCAGGAACAGATAGAATGGAACCGCACGTTCAGGGACAGAGCACGTCCCCACTGGTGAGGGAGGGTGGCCTCTGTGGTAGCCACGCCTCCGCGCCGGTGAGGGAGGGCAGCTGGGTCAGGCCGAGCTGCCTCACCAAGCAGGGCAGGCAGCGGTGGGCACAGATGCTGCTCATGCCATGGATTTGCTCTGATTTTTTAATATATATGAATGTGCTCTGTTTTGGGAGAGGAAAGGAGGAAGAAAGGGGAAAATGAGTATCACACATGGGCCCACCTTGACGGTTATGAACGGATGCAAAACGGCCATCCACCCTATCCTTTTTCGTCCCTCATACCAAACACAAAACATGGTTGACTCCTTCCCCACAACCAAACATGGAGATGAGATCATCCCCACCCAGAAAACTGGGGCGACACGGTTCTATGCCACCTCATCCCAAAACAAATGCAACCTTACTAATTGAATGCCAGTGATATGTTTTATGAACACATTGATGTTTCAGGCCATTTCCTTTGCTAAATGAGCACCAGTGCTATGTGATATGAACACAATGGTAGAATTGCTTTTGCTAAACTTTTGATTCTGTGATGCATTATACTTACATGTAGCTTTTCTCATACTTTTTTTTTGTTGGAACCAAAGTTTTGTTGAGGTTTTCCCCTTTTTTCTTTTTAGTGCCATTTTGTGATATCTGCAGTCAAACTTTGGTCATTTATGAATATTTGGAATGGATACATGAAAATTTTATAGGTAGATACAATTTGAAATTACTTCCACCGCATTAAAGTTTTAGTAGGTTACAAATCAGTGGACATAGCTGATGTCTTCGGGACCGTGATTGTGTCAGATGTGTGCTGCTTTAATGATTGGAGTAGTTAACTGAATTGCCTTGTTGTATGAGCTACTCTTTTGAGTTTTGACTGATTGTTATCCTTGTCACAAACTCACAATGTACAGGTACCTCCCTCCTGAGATTGGTTCCCTCAGGAAGCTCCAAGAGCTTGACCTCTCTTTCAACAAACTGAAGAACTTGCCTAACTGTATAATTGAGTTGAGTGCGCTGAAGTTCCTCAAAGTGACCAATAATAAGTTGGTGGATGTACCCTCAGGAATCTCTTCTTTGAGATTTCTTGAAAGCCTTGACTTATCAAACAACAGATTGACTTCTCTTGGTTCGGTTAAACTTATTTCTATGCTTACGCTGCAGTATTTAAACCTTCAGGTATTTTGTCTATCTACTATGTCTCTTCTCATGAGTAAAATTACATGTTTCTTCTGTATTCGCTATATTCTAATTGTTCTAACATCTATTCCACTGTCTATACTAGTGTTTCTGCTATATTTGTTTTATGTGGTTCAATACAGCAATATGTATGTGTTGAAAATTTAAGGGCAGATGTGTTAGAGGAGGTATTTAACCCAAAAATAAAGCATATGTTGATTTTATGGGGAGCAGGAGGGGTCACTTGTTTTGTGCTAATGATGTTATACTTATTACTCATTGGTGCTATTTATTTTATATCGTGGATGCTGTTTTTATAAATTTAAATATCATACATTGACATTTTGTTTTCTGTTTGAAGTTTAATAGGCTCTCCCATTCCTATGTAATTCCTTCATGGATATGCTGTGATATGAGGGGAAACGTTGAAAATGCTATGGAGGGTTGCAAGCTGAAGTACACAGGTGTAGCAGAATCTAGTACTTCAAGTCGTGCTTGCGACAGTGCCCTTTTATACTTACAACCAGAAGCTTCCCCAAATTTGAAACACCATGCCCCACAGAAAATGAAGAAGGGCTGGAGGAGACGGGATTGCCTGCAACAACGAGCTCGCCAGGAGCGTTTGGAGTCGAGCAGGAGCAAGCTCAATGAAAAATACATAGATGAAATGGCTGTGACCATGGCTGAAGATGAATGCCCTTCTAGTTTGCATGATATGGAAAACAAGCTAGGCATCAGAATAATTGACGAAGAAACCTCAGCACAGGATTCGTTGAAAGAAACAAGTTCTATATCTGAATATGTATCTTCAATAGTCGATGATGATTTGGATGGGCTTACAAAGGATAGTGGCATGATGGTACAGGATCACTATGACGAGGAGAAACCTGGATTCAATATGAGAGGTTACGATGATGACAAATCTTGTATCAGTGGGGAGCCTGCTTGTTTCAGCAGAGGCAGGATCTGCAGCGTCGAAAATGAACTAGATGATACTGCTTCATCTGCCCATGATGTTGGTGAGATTGCTCGTGACAATCCTTCAGTGACATCCAAGTGTGCTTTAAAATCTAAAAGGCACCCTGATATGGACAGCAATCCTAAACCAAGCAAATGCCCTCGACCAATTGATGAACGATCAAAACTTTCATATAAATACAGTGTGGAATCATTTTGCAGCATAGATGACCATCTACCAGATGGTTTTTATGACGCAGGCCGAGATATGCCCTTCATGTCATTAGAGGAGTATGAAAGGAGTCTTGGGCTGTATGCACGGGAGGTTATTCTCTTGGACAGGTTAGTGCCCATTCCTATCCATATGGGTCGTCTACATTCTTTTTCCATGCTGTATGTTCTAACATTCTTTTGTTTTTCTTAGAGAACAAGATGAAGAATTGGATACAATTGCCTCTTCAGCACAATTGCTGCTATCTAGTTTGACAAGGCCAAGCTCTTTTGAAATGGAGGAATATGCAGGCCATGATTTACTGAGGGCATCAGTGCTTGCTTTGTTTGTTTCTGACTGCTTTGGTGGTTGTGACCGAAGCGCTTCTCTTGGGAGAACACGGAGAGCTATTGTTAGCTTGAGGAAGGAGCAGCCTTTTGTTTGTACTTGTTCTGCTGGGAACTTAGGCGACAACAATGAAGCTTCTAAGCAGACCAATACTCTTTCTGGGCACTTTGATTTTACTGGTCTGTGTAATAGATCAATACATCTCATCAAGGCAAGAAGAAATTCGGGTATTGTACCTATAGGCTCACTGCAATTTGGTGTTTGTAGGCACCGAGCTGTCCTAATGAAGGTAGTAACCCTGTTCCCTGTACCAGCTTCCTTTCTGTATTTGTACTTTGACATTCTGTATTTGCAGTTTGAAGTTTGAACACTGTAACCATACGCTTTGCAGTATTTGTGCGACCGGGCGGACCCTCCAATTCCTTGTGAGCTTGTGAGGGGCCATCTTGACTATACACCTCATGCTTGGAATGTTGTTCCTGTTAGAAAAGGGAATGTCTGGGTAAGGATGATTGTTGATGCTTGTTACCCCACCAACATAAAGGAAGAGACAGATCCAGAGTACTTTTGCAGGTGAGCAGCTTGTGATCTTATATTCCTATACTATTTGTAAGCAGAAATCATTGTAGCTTCCCTTGTGTTCCATTCTTTTTGCCTGTTGTATTAACATGGAGAGCACCTGCAATAAGAACTGCACCATGCTTACCCTATCTCACGGTCAATATTGCGTTAGCACTGTTTCAGCGTATGCTAATATTGTACCTGGCATAAAGAAGGGCCTACAAAATGCCACATCACACATTTCTACAACAACAACAACAACATAGCCTTTTGTCCCAAGCAAGTTGGGGTAGGCTAGAGATGAAACCCAAAAGAGACGAGAAACAGGGAGACACAAAAAAGACATAAAGGGAGACAAAAAGAGGTCACGGTTCCGGCACGTTGATTGCCAATCTCCAAGCGCTCCTATCCATAGCTAAATCCTTGGAGATATTCCACTCCTTAAGATCTTTCTTAACGGACTCGTCCCAAGTTAGTTTAGGTCGACCTCTACCGCTCTTTACATTATCGGCCCGCTTTAGAACTCCACTACGCACCGGCGCCTCAGGAGGCCTCCGTTGGACATGTCCAAACCATCTCAACCGATGTTGAATCAATTTCTCCTCAATTGGTGCCACTCCAACCCTATCCCGAATATCGTCGTTCCGGACTCTATCCCTCCTTGTGTGCCCACAACACCAACGCAACATACACATCACACATTTCTAAAGCAGCTAATTTCCAGCTTTTAGGTTCTGTCTATATCATATTCTGAAAAGAACAGTATTGTAAAATATTGTATTGTATTCGCTACCTTTGTCACATTCTATTTATGATATGGTCCATGATGCTGCCAACAAATTGGCAGTCCTATCTTTACAAATTTCACCTGTGCAGCTGTTCATCTGCCTGTACAGTTTTCATTTTGAAAATTTGTAACAGCTAAGAAAATATCGTCACTTTGTGGCAGGGACTGAGCCCATTTTTATATTTTTAATTCTTGATTTGGTTATTGCTGGTAGATACTCTTTTAATCTTTTATTATTTTGTTCACCTGATGGTAGGGGATCTTGTCTGCTGATCTTGTGTTGCATGCACATTAATCCTGCTGTTTCAGGGTGGCACTGACACAAGTATTACATGCTACATACAGTTTCTTTCTGAATCCAAGACCATCATCTTATGTTTGATTAACCCATTATCTCTGTGCTGTTTCAGGTATGTACCGCTCAGTCGACTTCAAATTGCACTCGATGATGAGGGCTATACTCCTCGGTGTTCCTTCCCATCTGTCTCATCATGCAAAGAAATTGAAGTTACAGCTTCTAGTTCTGTCTATCACTGTAAAATTGGTGCTGTTGATGCTGCTGCAAAGGTTTTTGTTCTTTCACCTTTTATTCTTTGTGCCTTCTGTGTGGTATTTTTGGGTGTATGTACTTGACTTTGTTGCAATTGCAGATACGATATCTGGATACTCGCAGTGCCTCAAATGATGAAGTTAAACTTTTTGAATACAAGCTTCTGGGAGAAGTAAGAATGCTGGGTGCGTTAAGGAAGCACAGGTCCATAGTGGACATATATGGACACCAGCTTTCATCTAAATGGGTTCAAGTCGAAGGTGATAAAGAATATAGGATATTGCAGTCTATAATTTTAATGGAATATGTAAATGGAGGTTCTCTTAAGGTAAAAATCATTTATCATGTTTATGACTGTCTCCTGTATTGTTTCAACATCAATTCAGATGTTCATTTTGGGTACCTTACCTGTTAAAATTTCTCATCAGGGATATTTGACAAAGCTACTGAAGGAGGGCAAGAAGTGTGTCCCCATTGATCTGGCAGTTTACATTGCTCGGGAAGTTGCTTGTGCATTGTTGGAGATGCACAAGAAGCTAGTTATTCACAGGGACATAAAAAGTGAGAATGTTTTGGTTGATCTGGATTCCAAGAGGAATGCTGGTGCACCCATTGTCAAACTTTCTGATTTTGACAGATCTGTTCCTTTGCATTCTTTATCCCATACATGCTGTATATCTCATCTTGGTACCCACCCACCCAATGTTTGTGTTGGAACACCTTGTTGGATGGCTCCAGAGATTGTTAAGACCATGCATGAAAAACACCACTATGGACTGGTAAGAATTTGTTAGATAATTATGGTTTTGTTGTTTATTCATTATATTTGTTCAGTTATTGTGCATGCTTGTTGGTGAGTTTGGTGGTTATTTTGTTCTCAGCAACCTGCATTGTGAAATATTATATGGTTTCACTAATTATATATATACACCAATGTTTTGAATGTGGCTTCTATTTGAAATTATGTTTCTGATCTGGGAATCAATTATCTTGCAGTAACAAATTTAGCCCTGATCTTGTGGAGACATTCGTACTTCAAACATTACTCTGACCTTAAAAAAACATTACTCTGACCACTGTAACTATCATGCAACCTGTGTGAATGCATGTCTGTTGGATTCACATTGCAAATCCACTTCGATTTTAGAATTGAGATCCATTTGAACTGAAGAATTGTGTTAGTATTAATACTTAGCCCCCTAGGTATGTAAATTGTACAAAACTATTTAGTTACTACAGATCTACCCTGTCCCAACCAAATCCCCAAGAGGTTCGGTTGGCTGATTAGATGTTTCTTGGATGCAGGAAGTAGATATCTGGTCATTTGGATGTTTTCTATTGGAGATGCTTACGCTTCGGATGCCTTACCAGGGACTTCCTGACTCAGAAATATATGATCTGATACTGGTAAGAAGCAAATTACTGTTTTTGTAGTTGCTCTAGTGGTTACATATGAATGTATAATCATCTTCCTAATCCTGTCTCTTCAGAGGAAGAAACAGAGGCCAAGGCTAACTCAGGAATTAGAAGCATTCTGGACATTGGATGAGCCAGCTACGAGGCTAAATTTAGGGATCACATCTGATGCTCATGCAGATAAACTGAGACATCTGATAGATCTGTTCTACCAGTGTACCAGAGGACATGCATCCAAGCGGCCCAAGGCTGAGCAAATTTACAACTCACTGTGCTCCTTACCCACATGTTACATGAGGTGAACATTTGGATACTGGATGAACAAGAAACTTGGTGGTGAAGTCGTGACCGACATTGGTAAAGCGCAGGGGAAGGTCAAGGCAGGTGGTTTCTGCAGGCATGCCATCTGGCCAGCCTCAGAGGTTTGATGCTCTACCCGACCTTTTCACAGCTCTCAGTGAGTTGGTCTTCAGGTGCAGCCAGGCAGAACACGAGAAGTGGGACCAAGGCTAGCGGCTTTGGTCGCCAGAGCTCCTCCTGTGTCAGTTTTGTAGCGGCACGGCATCTGGGTCCTTCCACTTGTAGTAGTTGCCATCTGATCATGTATGTGTAACCCCATCCCCCTTTTCCCCTTTTCATTGTTGCCATCATCACTTGATGGGGGTGTAAGTTATCAATTTAGGTCATTTGTGCCCCAAGGCATTTGTCTGCTAGACCGCTGCATTCGCTTCTGTACGTGTATTGTATTATTTATTTTTGTTTATTCTTTTAGAAAAAAAACTCAGTCAGTCAGCGACTGTCGTCCGTGTACTTGTAACAATTGATTACATTTGAGTTGTGTTTTCGCGAGTTTAGCCCTGTTTAGTTTCTAAAATTTTGCAAATTTTTTCAAGATTTTCCGTCATTGAATCTTTGGACGCATGCATGAAACATTAAATATAGATAAAAAATAAAACTAATTACACAGTTTAGATGAAATTTATGAGACAAATCTTTTAAGTCTAATTAGACTATGATTGAACACTAATTGCTAACTAACAACGAAAAGTGCTACAGTACTATTTCTTAAAAAATTTTGCAAACTAAAAAGACCTTTGTTTATGCTGATTTCACCATCTTTTTTGGGCATGATTTCACCATCTTTTTTGGGCATGAGCTCCTCGGGTCGTGTACCATTGTCTACAGTCGGACTGCCAAACAATTAGACAGCCTGTTCATCGTCTTGTGTGCAGTAATACACGTGTCGTGATAACATTGTCACTGTTCGTCGTATTTACCGTTGCCTTTGGCATCTTCCAAGTAAACGCTTCCTTTGGCATCTTCCAAAGGTACATGTGTGCTGGGCTATGCTGGATCTCCTGCTTCTTGTAGCATGCTACACGGATCTGGAAAACATGGCTATGTGTATATTACTCCTGCCTTTCAAACTTACTGCATACTCCCTCTGTCCCTAAATATCTATAGGTTTTGTTTTCTAAGAAATAATTTTGACTAAATATATATTAAAAAATATTAATATTTATGATACATAATTAGTATCATTGAAAAAACCTTTGAATCTAGTTTTTAAATAAATTTATTTGAAGATAAAATATTGCACGTATTTTTTATAAATTAAGTCAAACTTATGGCGTATAGACCAACGCGATAGTTATATAGAGATGGAGGGAGTACGTATTTTTGTTTGGTTGGTTGATTATTTTAAGCAACGCACTCGGATATGTTTGACTATCCTGCATCTCTGAACTGAATGGACCAGCCTCTGCACTTCTGCTTCGTCCAAAAAACCGCTTTTAAAACTCGGGGTTTTGTATTCTCGAGACGGAATTTGTTTGCGGGCGAGGGCAGGGCGGGGCGCGCAGTTAATTCCCGCGGCGGCAGCGTAGGCGCGAGGCCACGTTCGCCTCCTCCGCGCGACGCGCCGCGACATGCATGTGCTGCCCCGCGTTTGACTCGGCGCCGATTGGCAGCTCGCCGGCCTCGGAATCGGATCCCCCTTCGCGCTCGCCGGGTCAGCGACAGGGCGAGGATTGTTTACGTACGGGCGCCACCTTGACCGGCAGCCGTCCCCATGTGACCCCCAACCGGGCCGGTCTCTGGGTCTCTGCCCGGCGATCCGTCCGTCCGTCTATATAAGCAGCGGCGGATGGGCATGTGGTGTGTTGAGCTGCCTCGCCATGGGGGCCATGGACCGGACCCCGGAGGAATGGTGCGAGTTGAGTGCCCAAGAGAAAGAGTGAAGCTGCCAGCATGATCTAACAACGGCATTGCTCCTCGTGTAGCGCCCTGTGCTTGTCTCCATGGAGAAGACTGCAGCAAAGCTTAGCTTAGCTTAGCATCCACCATGGAGTGGAACACACATGTCATGGTGTGGGTTGCTGCGCGAGGCTTGCGAGTGATGGTTAGATCATGCTGTGACAGTTTCACTCTTTCCCTTTGGGCACATCGATTGGAAGTGCACAGACAGTCGCAACCAACACGACAATCAGGTGTGCTGCGCATACATACTCCATAGTCCATACCCTCCTCTTCCTCCTCCTCCTCCTCCTCCTCCTCGTCTCTCTCTCTCTCTCTCTCTCTCTCTCTCTCTCTCTCTCCCTCTCTCTCTCTCTCTCGTTGCAATCGTGAACAGACACTCGTCGCTCGTACACAAATTCTACCACTCGCCAGTCGCCACTCTCTGCGATTAGGAAGCTCGACACTTCTTTCCTGCTCTTAATTTCTACATACTACGATTGTGCTCTGCAACCACTGAATGTTGGTCTCTTAACAGGAAAAATGTCGCAGTAGAACCCTCCACGAGGAAAGTAACCAAAGATGCTTACCACTTGCAATGACCTTGTCAGCTGCCACTCGTCTGACCCATGAACCCTACGGTTTGCAATGCTATTTATTGTCAGTTTGTTATGATGGATTCGTACTGTTTATTTTTTTTTCCACATAGGCAACAAAAAGGTTCCTCATATTATTATCTTTCATAGAGGAACTGCTGGCCATTTTATTCTTAATGAAAACGCCTCTTGCTCCGTGGTTGATCTTGTTTTTATAATTGACATTCACAATGTGACAGTGAGCTCCATCACCTCGCAACCAGGCATGGCTGCATCGACGACTCCACTCGCTTCCCCATCGCACTTCGCACACCTCATGAATTAGAGTGCACGATTTATAGAACATATTATAGGAAAAACATAGGATTATAGTTGGATGCCAATTGTCCTACAGAGATTATGAAACTAGGAAAGTTTCTAATATAGTGTTAGGAAGCAATATATAGGAAAAAGAACAATACAGGAATTAGAAGAGGGAGAGAGAACCACAACCAGAAAGGAGGTTGGATCTCATGTCAGATTAACTCACAAATTTCTACGGATTGAGCCATTTCATAGGACCTGTAGGATTTCAGTATGGCCACCTAGTTGTTCCAACTTCCAAAGGGCTACACATAGGACAAATTCATATAGAATTCCGTTCTAATTCTACAAAATTCCTTCATGAATCCATTGTTCCAGAAGGAACCCAGCAAGCCTGCAACCGACGAAGCACGTCGCGTGTTTCTGCTAGACAGCTGCTTCACGAATCACGACGACTCGAGCTTATTCTGCTTCAGAAACTCCAGGTCCTTGAGCTGCCGCTGCTGCACTTCCTTGGACACGGTCCTCCCGTCCCGCTTCCTCTCGCCGGAGGCCACCTGCTTGGCCATGGACGCCACCATCCGCTCGACCGCCGGCCTCCCGACGGAGGGGAACACCGCGTTCAGTATCGTCCGAAGAAGCTTCTCGTCCTCTTCCTCCACCATGTCTTGGCCGAAGCAGCAGACGTAGATGGCTTCGAGCGCCTTCTCCGCCCGCGTCTCCATCGGTATCTGCGGGGCTGGAGCCTTCAGCTTCGCCCTTTTCTGCATCAATCACCACACACAATTCATCTTCTCTGATCAGGACCAGCTGATGTTTTTCTTTGATTCTAGCATACTACGCCGTTGCAACACAGATAGTAGAATAATAATGTTATTAATCGTCAACAAGATCAGAAAGCTCTTAACATTACCTCCCTTGCCGCCCTCATCATGTCGATGAACGTCTCCTCCTCGAACTCGATATCGTTGGAGATGCGGAGCCGCGCCACGCCTTCCAAGATCTCCTCTGTTTTGAGCAGCCCGGCGCCAATGGCGGCCAGCCAGCAGCACAGTAGAACGTAGAAGGGATCTCCCGGCTGCCCAACGACGCCACGAAAAGATTTCTCATTTCACTCCATTCAGGAGCTGTGCGCAGCCGTGTACCAGCCAGCAACAATAGATAGAAAACCTGAGCAGACAGCAGAGCAAAGGCGAAAGGTACCTTCCCGCGGCGCTGGTTGAAGTCGTAGAAGGCCTTGGAGTCCATGACGGTGCACTTCTTGCTGACGCGGCGGCGGAACTCGGCGAAGTCGATGATGTCGCCGCCGACGCCGCCCTCGTCGCTGAGGATGCGCGCCACGAGGCCCACGACGGGGAGCGCGCCGATGAGGCGCCCCGCGATGGCCGCCGGCGAGTTGGGGTTCGGCTCCATGTACGCCACCACGGCTCCGTACCGCCGGCGCCGGCCGCGCCGGACGAGGGCCGCGGGGCGGTGGCACGGCAGGAACGGTGCCGTCAGAGCGAGCTTGTGGGCGACGGGTAGTGCCCCCATGCCCATGCCCGCCCGTCGATGGGGTTTACGTGGGGGTGGGACGCCTTACGTACGTGTCGTCGCCGTGGCCGTGGCGTGGCGCGGCGCGCGCCTTATCTGCTCATGGACGAGCCAGTTTAGAGCTTGGATTTTGGACTCTGAACTCTCTGAAGGCGGGCGGCGGCTGTGGAAACCGCGTCAGCCCTGCTGGCGTTCGTGCCTCGTCGAGTGGCACTTGCCGGTGCCCGCGCCTCGAATCGACGGGGTTGCCGCCGTCTTGCCGAGCACCTCGCACACTGGCCTCGCCGTCCGGCACCCTTGCGCGGACTGGGGGAGTGGCCGAATGGGGATAGGGTAGGACAGGGGTAAGCAGCGTTCCTGGTTCCTGAGACGGGATTGAGTTGATGATAAACGCAGGCTAACTGGACTTGGGCTGCATTGTTGTTGATGGGCTACAACACAAGTGGTTTGTGTTAGTCCTCTAGTCGACCATAGGAAGGAAATCTTAACGTGCGGTCGTCCGAGCGGACATACGCGTCTTCCCCGCTCGCTATCGCGTCTTCGCTCTCTCTCTCGTCCACACCCTACCAAAAAAATAAAATTCTTCACCGCACCCTCTCTCGCTTCTACTCGTCTTCAGATGCTGCCCACCTCCACCGCCCTATCTGGTCACGCGCGACCGCCTCCACCATGCTGCCGGCTCGCACGCGACCGTGCTCCACCGCGCTGCCTGCTCGTCATGGCTGGCCCACTCGCTGTGGCCGCCTCCACCGATTCGGCGAGCCGCGGCCACCTCCACCGAGCCGGCAAGCCTCTACGATGGATGCTCCAAGAAACAGGCGAGGGGGGTGAGCTTCATGTGAAGCCGTCCCGTCGAGCTCCATGCACAACCGTCGACCTCCGCGCCAATGTTGAGCTCTACAACGACAAGCCTCCATTCGTCCAAGCAATAAGATGACATTGCGTTGAAAGCCCATGTTGCAAGCGTATGTTTCAAGTGTTTCATTTGGATGTTGTAAGCGTTTCATCTTGATGTTGCAAAAGTAGATTGGGATATTGCACATGTTGTAATGGCTATACACGTATGTTTTAAGTGTACGTTCTGAATGTTTCATTTATTTTTCCAGACATATGTTTACAAGTGTTCCATCTGGACGCTGCATATGTTTTCGTAAGTGTTTCAGATGTATGTTCTAAATGTTTCAGTCGTTTTCGCACATACGTTGTAAGTGTTTTCATCTGAATGTTTCAAAAGTAGATTTGATCTGGTGTTGCAATAGGTGTTTCATATGCATGTTTCAAGTGTTTCATTTGCGTTCAGACGTATGTTGCAAGTGTTGCATCTAAATGTTTTAAAAATAGAGGTATTGCATCTCCCTCCTCACTTTTTTGCTGCCTCGCATCGGTGTCTCTTCCTCCTCCGGCGCCGGTTGGGCATCCACTTCTATTTATCGATGCTGGTGACGCTCGGGCCGACGCAGGCCCTGTGTGGGCGTGTGAAACGTCACAGGAAACGACTGCAGACGACGGCGTCCGGATGCTCCGTCCGTTCGGACGTCCAGGCGCCAGTCGTTCCCAAATAACAATCTAAGCTCAGCCGCTAGCCCGCTGCCACTAAAATTGCAGGCTCGATTTTGGGACGCATGTTACTACAGTACAATATCTTGGTTGGAGCCAAAGTGAGCGGCGAAGGCCCAGCCCAGCTACCCAGTCATCCAATCCAATTCCAATTTCCAAAGATGAGATGTGGTGCTGCAGCGGCTTTCCCGTATGGATACGGTCTCCCCCTCCTCATCGTTCGAATGATTCCCTTCGTGCAGTGCAGGTGCACCCTCCCTTGTTGTCGATGTCGGGTTGTCGGCCTCTCCCGGCTTGGGTCTCATCCAGTCATCCCTCCCCCGCCCGGCGATCCGCTCGCGCGTGGTTCGCGTGCATGGCGTGCCCGGGGCCGTAGCCTGCTTGTCGCGTGTCGCGCGGTGGCCAGTCCACGTCCACGTGACCCGTTACCCTCGCCAATGATTGCAGTCATCATGCATATCGGCGATTCATTGCCATACATATGCGTATGCGCGGGCCTAAATGCATTTTGCGTGCGTGCTAGTGCCACGTTAGGCGGCCACTTCAGTCTTCAGGTGGCAGTGGTGGAATATACACTAGTACAGAGACATGCTATACAGACGGGTCTATACCCATTTTCATTGGCGTTTTCCAGCATCGACTGCGCTGGAGGCCAGTGGAAATGGGACCACAGCACAGGCGGTTGCTTTTGAACCGCCTGTGCGGCTCACTTAGTGAACCACCTGTGGAAATGGATTTCCATAGGCGTTTCAAAAAGCAACCGCCTGTGATGTTGGATATTTTTATATTATGAAACTTTGATGTATATAAATGTATATATAAAATATTTAAATTGCATGTTGCTATATTTGAACACCATCCAATAAGGTTTAGTAGTTCAAATTTCTGGAAAGGAGGTTTATAAACATCATATATTTACACTTGATAATACATTTGCAAATTTAATGTCAGAAAGACATACATGACTATTACTTATAGTACCTTAGAAGGGTTCTTGATGTATCGTCCGTTCTCTCTCATGAACTCGCACACGTAGAATCCACAGTGGACCGATCCGGGTGGTTGCTTGTGGCACTATATAACGGGAAAGTGGTTATTTACTTGCAACATCGTTCTATGTATTGTACATGTATGATATGTATTCATAAATTTTCATACGTACCGGCCAGTTATGATATATTTTTAATGGTTGTCCTTGTGTTGATGACTCACACCTTCCACCTTTAATCTTGTAATACCTATATGCCCTATAATCTCGAATAGAATCACCTTGTTATTCTCAACATCTCATCGATTAAAGTATGCATGCAAAATCTCGACTTATAGCTCTAAGTGCCTCACAAATGTTCCATAGCTTGTAGCTGGGTAATCTGCGTAGTCATATACCAACACCTTTCCAGACCTAGGAAAAATCATGAAGTAGATCCAGTGGTCCCTGCACGAATCAAATTTGTGATGCATGTGTGTACTAAAATAATTAATTTGATATATGCAAACTCACACTAACCCAAAGTTGTAGGGGGTCACTATGGATTCCCAGTGTTAAAACTGAAGCATTGCGTGTCCTAGGTAGAAGGCGTATCTGGCTTCAAACTCCTTCGTATGGTCCGTTATTTTCTTCTCTCGTTCTTCACCTTGTAAACCTTGTAAGTCTTCGTGAAGATCCCCGATTCTGAATGTGTGCTGCTCCTCACATATTTTCATTGGGTTCAAATATCCAACCCTTTGACTGGCATTAGAATTAGAATTCGACCCGTAACGCATCTCCTGCTGATCATATTGCATTCTGCAAGGCGCACGTACATGTAAGATATTGAAAATTGATACAACTAACTAATAATAACACATGCATGTGTTAGTATGAGTGACACTTACAATACAAACACCGTTACGAGCTGTACATCGAGTCTCTGGAGGTTCATCATCAACCACATGTCCTCGAAGGTAATAACAGTCGTTTGTCCGCCACTAACAAATGCAGCTGGTGGTATAGATATATTGATGGTGTCGATGCCAACAGAGGATGTGAAAGCCCAAGTTTGGTTTTGGTAATTAATGACACCAAGTTGCTAATGCTATTGTATCAAGTGTGATTAAGCCAGGCATAAGCAACATGTGATGGAGGTGGAAATGGCATGGAGAGATGGCCACAAGACCACATGATTTGGTGCATGAAATGATGAGCAAGATCATGAAGAAATACATATAAAATGATGGACATGATGATCAAGTGAAAAACAGCAAGAGAAATGAACAAATGAATAAATACACGAAACATCTGGACTTTAACATTGCACATCCATCTTGAGCGGAACAGCCAGGTCGCCCACGATGGCAGTGGTGGGCGAGGGGCCTGGGCGGTGGCGGTGGCAAAGCAGTAGAGGAAGAGCAGCGGTAGGTGGGCGTGCGAGGGAGAGAGGTGGATGGCTGTGAGCGGGAGCTAGACGCGGGTGCGAACGCTGGGCCGCAGCGTGTTGGAGGCGGAGGTCTTCCTGTCCGACGATCAGGAATCCGGCTGCCGTGGTGGAGGCGGCAGTGGCGGTCGGGTGGTGGCGGTCTTCCTCTCCACAGGCGAGCGCCGGTCGGGCAGCAATGCCGGTTGGTCAGTGGGTTTGCTGCCCGTAGCGACGGAGAAGGCGAGCGAAGGGCGGCGGTGCGGTGGAGGCGCCCGCAGTGGCCGATGTGAAATGGGGAACGGAGTGTCGCTCTATTTTCTTTCCTTTTTTGGAACTCTGTATGTAGGAGGAGGCCTGTGGGCCAGTCCACAGGCGTAGCTAGCTGCGTCCGAACGGATCAGCACGGGATGGACGCCCTAGCCGCAACATTATCGTAAACACAAACAACTTATGTGAAATTAAAAAAAGGAAATAAAGAAAGTAATTTGAAAATAAAATAAAAGGTGGCATTCATCTCCTTCCCAGGCCTAGCCCGCGCATAGGAGAAAACTCCACCAAAATCTTTATAGATCTCCTCTCAATTGATGAACGATGGCTATGATAACCAGTGTGCCACAAACCTATGCTGCGCAGAGAATCCCTCACTGCCGAAGACACATAGGTTCAGACGTTGGAAAGGTGTCATCACACACACTAACAGCAGTCCAAATCCAACCTGCTCACCATCCTCATCGACCCCCATTAACCCTGCCCCACGTTCCCGGCTCGGCAGACTATGTTCACCGCGCCCATGGCCTCCCGCCCCGCAATCCCATCCAGGTTCACGCACACCCGCCTCCCCTCTTGGCCTTTTCCTAATCATAATCAAATCACCCACGCAGCCACTGCGAAGGTCCGGTGGTGGCCGCCAATTTACAAAACCAAACAAAACGCACCCGCGATATAAAGAGGAGACCACGGCGTCAGGTGGAAGAGGCAGAGGTGGACGAGGCGCGCCACCGGCCGAGCCGAATCGAGCAGCAGCAGCAGCAGCCCTCCCACCTTGCCATGGCGACGCAGGCCGCTTTCCGCGCGGGGTTCTCGCAGCTCGCCGCGCAGCCGGGCCGCGACCGCGCCGGGGCGGTGGCGCTGGCGCCGGCGCGGGTGTCCGTTGCGGCGGCGGGTGTGGGTAGCGCCAAGGTGGGTGTGCGGGTGGGCGTGAAGGCGGGGACCGCCGCGGAGGCCGCGGCGGTGGCGCGCCGCGGGGTGCGGTGCCGCGCCAGCCTGATCGAGCCCGACGGCGGGCGGCTGGTGGACCTGGTGGCGCCCGAGGAGGGCGGGCGGCGCACGGCGCTGCGGCGGGAGGCGGCGGAGCTGCCGCACCGCCTGCGCCTCAGCCGCGTCGATAAGGAATGGGTCCACGTCCTCAGCGAAGGGTGGGCGAGCCCGCTGCAAGGGTTCATGCGCGAGGATGAGTTCCTCCAAACACTTCATTTTAATGCCATCCGCGGCCAGGATGGCAGGATGGTCAACATGTCCGTCCCCATCGTGCTCTCCGTCGGGGACGCACAGCGAAGGGCCATCCAGGCCGACGGCGCCACGCGCGTCGCGCTCGTCGACGAACGCGACCGCCCCATCGCCGTCCTCAGCGAGTAAGACAAACAGATTTCCCCTTTGTTGTTTGTTTCTTTGTCCTGTTGCTGTTCCTCTATATGCATTGGTAACTGAAGATGATCGAATAGAACATGTTAGGATCTTGTGATTGCACAAAGGACATAATTGCTGCTAGTTGGTAGCTGGGTTTGGAATTGTGAGCCTGTGCTTCTGGTTAATTAGGTTCATGAATAACCTCTTTAGCTACAAACAGACATGGATTCAAAACGTACATGTCTTCCCTCTTTCATCAGGTGCAGAGCTTGACCCTCCACAATGTGTAGGTGCCTTCCATAATGTTACTATGTTAGCACTGATTCTGTTACCAGTCATTTACTGAATGATACGTACTTCGTAATGTGAGCTTACTGTTCTAAGGTGAAATTTCTATCAATTAGGATCATCTTGACGTCAACATATTTTTTATAGGATGCGGTTTCCTCTTTTGTCAGTTCTACTATTACAGTGAGAAGTAGCGTCATACTATATCAAGATATTTGTATACGGTCGTTATCAGCCAAGTCGCAGTTGGTGTAGGCCAATAGACATACCCTCGACCTCGGACCTCGGACTCGCTATATTATTCTAAAACTTAGATCACTTCCGCTAGTAGATATTATTGTGTTTTTACATTTTTACCACGTCCCATTATTATAGGTATATTCATTGAAAAGTGTCACATGATAATATCCTTACATGTCACGCTAATAATAATATTGTGTTTCACATTTTCGCCGTGTCCCAGTATTATAGGTATGTTCATTTAAAAGTGTTGCGTGATAATATCCTCACATGTCACGCTAATAATTTTATTTCATCCTTGTTCACAAACTACTAAAGGTGTTGAATCATTGGAAAGGAAAAGAGGGAAATAGAATGTTGGTTTTACAGGTGTAGTTATCAAATGCATATGGTGACATAATAACGTAGTCACAAGGAAAACACATGCTTTGTTGTAGATACTTATCTGATTGCTAATGAAAATAATGATGTTATTGTTCTTCTTAAATGTATTGGATAACCTGTTGATATGACACAAGTGAGTGTCAGTTTTTTATTCACTCCCTGTGACACTCTTTTCTCTTCTTCATGAATGTGTCTGAGCACGTCTTTCATTAAGAGGAAGCGAAAGATACAACACCACGATCTTAGCGAACCTAACACTCTTTCCTCTCTTTGCAGCATCGAGATCTATAAGCATAATAAGGAAGAAAGAATAGCAAGGACATGGGGGACAACTGCTCCTGAGTTACCTTATGTTGAGGAGGCAATTACCAATGCTGGTGACTGGTTGATTGGTGGGGACCTGGAGGTTATAGAACCAATCAAGTACAATGATGGTCTAGATCAGTATCGCCTGTCTCCAGCACAGCTGCGTGAAGAGTTTGCCAGGCGCAATGCTGATGCGGTATTTGCCTTTCAACTTCGCAATCCTGTACACAATGGGCATGCTCTGCTTATGACCGACACACGCAAACGCCTCCTTGAGATGGGTTATAAAAACCCTGTTCTTCTGCTCCATCCACTGGGAGGATTCACAAAAGCAGATGACGTGCCTCTTAGTTGGAGAATGAAGCAACATGAGAAGGTATTCAGCTGCGATAATTCTACTCTTTACTTTAATCTCAAATTCCCAATAATTGAGTTACTGTTTACTCTGTAGTAGCAGCTATGTCCTTGAACTAAACATCTTGTTTTGATGGAAACTGCTATGTCAGCATTGAACAATTTTGTTGTCAATAGCAGCAATTATGTCCAAGAATTTGAGATATTATGTTTTCATGGGAATAGCTGTTGGCACTGAGAAATATGCCTAATCTCCCCGAAAAGTGTAGCCAAAGTTTATCTAAATTCCAGAACATCACTTAGATTGTAGTACAACTATTACTTAAAACTCCAGTACAAATTGAGTGATGTCTTTTCCTGTAATGAAACAGGTGGTTTGATGGGTTCACTAGACTATGTTCAAGTTCTGATTCTTGTACCATTCTAACACTGTTGATTTCTACTAGGTTCTTGAGGAAGGTGTCCTCAACCCAGAATCAACTGTCGTTGCGATCTTCCCCTCTCCAATGCATTATGCTGGGCCAACTGAGGTGCAGTGGCATGCTAAGGCTCGTATTAATGCTGGTGCAAATTTCTATATTGTTGGAAGGGATCCTGCTGGTATGAGCCACCCCACAGAGAAAAGGGACCTCTATGATGCAGATCACGGAAAGAAGGTTTTGAGCATGGCTCCTGGCCTTGAGAGGCTCAACATCCTTCCTTTCAAGGTATGTCATCCTTCCTGACCAGATTTCTTCCTTTCATGCATATGCAGTAAGTAAAGAACAATGTATTGTAATTAACATTTTTCTTCGCATCTTTACACATGTCAATCTTGATCCCATGTACGTCATTTAATTAACAAGAAAATAGAAACATTTATTGTTTTTCTGTTTTATTGACATGTTTCTTGGCTCTTATTTTGGATCAGGTGGCTGCATATGACACAAAGCAAAAGAAAATGGATTTCTTCGATCCATCAAGGAAAGATGATTTCCTCTTCATCTCTGGCACAAAGGTAAGTTTTCACAGTTGCTAGGATGTTGTAAATTTCAGCACCAATCCTTTGTAGCCAAACCCTAACAAATCATGCCTTATTCAGATGCGCACTCTTGCCAAGAACCGCGAGAATCCCCCAGATGGTTTTATGTGCCCGGGTGGCTGGAAAGTACTCGTCGAATACTATGACAGCTTGGTGCCATCTGAGGGCAGCAGCAAGCTGCGCGAACCAGTTGCAGCCTAAAATCTGGAAAGTGCTTCAGATAAGGAAATCCTACTATATCAGCGCAAGCGGTTCTTTGCGACATAGAACCGATGTTATATGATTGTATAATGGTTGTAAGACTTAAAAACACTGGGCTTGGTTCGGACGTTAATGTGTGCTTTGTAACTGGTGTGTGGTGTGCCCTATCTGCTGGCAGTGTTGCACATGCACTGGAGCACATCAAATGTTTGGTGTCAATAAGGACAGGCTATGTATCTGCCAGATTGTACATATACATTGTGGTGATATTATTATAAAGCTGTCTTCTGCCGTTCAGGCTCGTAATGATGAACTATTTTATCACTAGTTCTCTTTAAGCATCAATTTTTTTATACTTTTATCGAGCATAAGTTATTGGCTTAACCTCATGTCCTCATGGTTTGGATCTTTTGGAAGCCGCAACCTTTTAGGGATGACTTCACATTTGGTATTGAATTCAATGTTTGCAAGAGCTTGTTTGAATCACAGTTGGATTATTATATTTTAGATTATGCATAGAATTATTATAATCAGAATAATGGATTACAATAATTAGAGTGTTTAGGTCAATAGATTATGGTGATTGATTATGGTTGGTTAAAGTGAGAAATTCTTACATTATTCTTTATAGTTTGGCAAGTTGAACAGTCGGTTGGGTCGTTGGGAAGCAAGTTGGGACTTTTAGCATCCATAATCCCATATAACATGGTCTCATCTAGATTATGGGATTATGGTAATTAAGAGTTTTGATTATAATAATCTATCATGTAACAATCTTATTTGGATAAAAAAAAATTGATTATATAATTCGATTATTATAATCGGAGGGTATCCAAACATTGCCTTAGATGGCAGTAACAAAGAGGGAATATTCATGATTCAGAAGAAATAAAATGGCTGAACGTCAAAATGACCGGAAAAGACCACATAGATTCTTAACATAACTTCAAGAACCAACAAACATGGGTACACATGAACTCCTAGATATCTGTGGCAATTCTAGAAATCTAAAATTAATGTTACATAGTTAACAGTCTAGTCTGAAACAGAGCACAACGTTACACACGGCAAACTAGCCTCGTTACAAACAGAGGTATACAACACTTCGAATAACACAATCATAATACTGAGCACACAATTGCAATTTACAGTACTAGATTTGTGACAGAAGAATCCGATCAAGAGGACTACTAGTTTCACATTGCGCCCTTCACCCAGATATTTTCCGCTCAGCATTCTTCATCATAAGCACAAACTCATCATAATTCACCTGCCCGTCACCATCGGTGTCTGCTTCCCTGATCATCTGCTCAACCTCCTCATCGGTCATCTTCTCCCCAAGATTGGTCATCACTGTCCTCAGCTTCACACACCAACACGAACAAGTAAGAATGAATGAAAACAGCATGGTCTGAACTTGCTGAGGCACAAGAGATTACCTCAATTGGGGAGATAAAGCCATTCTGGTCTTTGTCCAGGACCTCAAATGCTTCCTTGAGCTCTTCATCGCCATCGCCATCCTGCAAGCAGGTGTTGGCAACTTTCAGTTTGAGATAATTTTGAAGTATTTGAAATATATTTGAAATACACAAATGAGACTCACCTTCATCTTACGGGCAATGAGGCTTAAGAACTCCTGGAAATCTATGATCCCATTGCCATCCGTATCAACCTCGCTCATCATGTCATTGAGCTCCTGATCGCTCGGATCGAGACCAAGGGAGCGAGTCACTGCAGCCAGCTCTTCCATGGTGATGCATCCTACACATGGCAAAGTTACATTCCACTTGTCAACTATTCATACAAAAGAAAATCTTTGTGATTGCACGCACACAGGTCTCAGCAAATCCTCCAAACGTAGGATCAGGAGTCTAATGCAAGACAAGTGGAAAGCTTGGTCAGAACTTTTGACTAGGATAGAGATGTCCAAATTAAAGCTAGAGTATGATTGGCTACTTAGCTATGTGCGGATCCTAAAGCAAATGACCCATAATATCAACACTTCAACCACAAACATCACAAAATATAGTTTCCAAAGACGTGACGAGGATTATTTCAACTTTCCCTAAAGGAATCAGGCGGATAACTCACAGGAAAGATTTAAGACCCTTCTGGAAAGCAAAACTGAGCCAATAGTAAACCTTTTTTTTTGTCACAACCAAAAAAGGTTCTTTGACTAAAGTAAGTTAAAAGAGTTAGTAGTAATACAACACATTTCAGTCACCACTACTACATAGCTAAAAGAACTTTCAAGGAAGCATCTCGCCACAAAATAAAAGGGGTCCATCTATTGCTTTCTTGAAGACTATTGCTTGACAGTTGACAGCACACAAAGTTACACGAGAACAGTACAGTAAAAAAAACTCCTAACCAGCTGATGATTCAGGTTAGAGCCCCTTGCCCTCTATTGACAAATTTTCTCCTTTTTTTCTAAAAAAAAAGGCTGGGCCTCAAGTGCAGGGATGCAATAAAAATTCTGCCCAACATGGTTAATATCTTATCAATCACGAACTGTGAAGAGCACTGGATTGGACATGCTGCCCACATGCAGAAGAGTAGCATTGCTTCCAAAACCCAGCAACTACAAGTCTAACCGAGCAAGAGAAAACAAAGAAACAAGCTCAAGAACAAGCACCAGATCAAATCAAAAGCAAGCTAAGCCATGGTGAGAGGAGACCAGAGGAGAGGTAATTATATACCGTCGCCGTTCTTGTCAAAGAGGGAGAAGGCCTCCTGGAACGCGAGCCTCTGTTCGTCCGTCAGCCCGTCCATGCAACTGCCAATCCCTGACAGCAAAAGCTACTAGCCACGCCCACACCACACTAGTCACTAGAACAATGCCAGTTGCCAGGAGAGACCGAGAGAGAGAAGGTAGGTGAAGAGGTATGTATGCTGGTGCGAGGAAAGCAGAGATATAGGGAGGGAGGGACCGGGAGTAGGGAAGGGAAGCAGGGTGGAAGCATCCTGTGCTTGGAAACCGATGGACGAGTAAATAAAGATGACTGGACGGTGGGTTTTGTGGAAAAAAACGGCGGTCCTCGTGGTTTTCCTAATCATTTCCGGCGCTTTGCCCGCGCCTCCGACTCAGCACAGCGAGCCAGCGGCGGCCACTGTCCAGGCAGCCTAACACGTAGTGCAGCTTGAGGGAAAAGGCGCTACCACAGTACCACTTGTGCCACGCAAGGCCTTGCTGGAACTGTGGCGTTGTAAAGAGCAGGTGAATTGCCGCAAGAGAGCAGCGAGAGAGGGTGATGGAGATGTTGTCCCGGGATGCAAGTACAGAGTAAGTTTCTCGGGACGAACCAGTTTGTCTGTGTTGGAATTTGACTTCTAATAAAAGACGTGATATGGCGTAGCATGGCTCCTTGATTGCTCCACATCCAGCAGCTCTAACACGAGTACCAGACCAACCTGGAGTAAGAAAAATAATCGTCAGTAAAGTGATTTATTCCAGTTCCAGACATCTAGATTCGTACGTACTTGTGGTCTGTGAAGTCTGGAGTTTTGTAGTGCAGGAAGAATACTGACTTTTTCAAGGAATTCTTGGAGAAACTGCTCAACTACATACAGCAGGTGAGAAGGTGACTGCTGCATTTGCTTATGCTGAAGCGGCAATGCAAGCATCCAGCCATCCACCACGGATAGCCATATAGGAGTGCACTGCGGCCAGCAGAGAACAAACAAAAATATAACCATCATTCAGAACACACCCGACGGTTCTAAATGCCATCCATTCGCAGAGCAACTTATTACAAGGCAGCCAAAAAAGAAAATAAAACGGAAACATAACCACACTGCAGACAGGTGGAAGGATAGCAGACGACTGCTCTGGTCCTGAGCAGGCATCCAAACAACCAACCACAGCACAAATGACAAACCTGAGCACCCCCACTGCCCCGCAGCACCCCACCCACAACATATTCAAGTATAATTGTAACGAGAGAAAAAAAAAAGAAATTGCAAAACACAAAAACAAACAACAACATAAACCGAAATACCAGATAGTCACATAACTAAATAAGCATCCAGGTTTGCACCCCTGAAGTTAACAACTCAACACAAATACAATGTCCAAATAACTGAAGCAGTACCAGGCAAGCGTTACACAGAAGGATCACTCCAACCTGACAGCTTAACTAAAACCTACACGACGACAGGGACTCACAGAGGAGCGCACAAAAGTCCAGTTTAAACTAAAGATGCACATCCCCTAGTCTTCACTCCTTGGAGGACTTGTTGATCAGGGACTTGTGAATGTGCGGGATGACACCTCCACCTGCGATGGTGCCCTTGATGAGGGTGTCGAGCTCCTCATCTCCACGAATGGCCAGCTGCAGATGGCGAGGGGTGATACGCTTCACCTTCAGATCCTTGCTAGCATTCCCAGCCAGCTCCAGAACCTCAGCAGTCAAGTACTCCAGGATGGCAGCAGAGTACACAGCTGCAGTGGCACCAACACGGCCATTTGCCTGAGTCCTCTGCTTCAGCTGACGGTGGATACGTCCAACAGGGAACTGAAAGCACAACAGTGAAAATCAGTAATCACATATCAAAGCTAAACTCTGCATGGCCACAGAATAACAACAGAAACAGAGCTAGTGTATCTGCACCACTTAATCAAAAAACCACACCAATATCAAAGCTGTGACAGTAAAACCATAAACTCCAAGAATCTAGTGACTACAAATAATAATGCATAAGCATCAAGACTAGAAAATCAAGAAGAAATGCTTGGTCAGCAGCAACACGTAATGATAAATATGTTCCACCACAAGTGAAAATGATGCAACAACACACAATACATAACCAAAACAAAGTACAGCATTTTGCATAGAGGATAGTTTAGCACTATTGATGGATCAGGTCCACAAAATTTCCCTTTCCATCTTGTCAACCCACCAAATACCCATCTCCAAGCAAAGGAAAGGACTGCTGAAGTACCATTTCCTCATCCGGAGTTCTGACCAGATAATCAATCAATAATCACGAAATTTAGACTGCCCAAACGCATGTCAATCGCTCACTGCAAATTTTAAAACCACATAGGCTGAAATCATAACCTAGCAGAACCTACAATTGCTCAAAAGAACCGACACAGTCATCTCAAAAGAACAGACGCAGTCATGTGCACGGTAGCCAACATAACGCAGCAATACAGACCGAGCTCCGCTTTAGATCTACAAGCTTGGCAGAACAATAGAAGCCCTAAATTTTCAAAAACCTGACGCAACTAGCGCGCCCAACCTTTTCAAAGCCGCAGCTCATCCAACTCGGACGCGAATCTAACGCCTGTAGATATCATTCACAGAACGAAGGCACCTCAGCTAACCGTACGAAACCTGAAATGGTCAAACCTAACGCGCACGACCCCGTAGAATACACAAATCTCGTACGCAGCAGCTACGCCCGCGCGCGAGCCCGCCCACGGCAGTACAAATCCAAACGAGCTAGCCCTAGAACGCGGGACGCGCAAAGCAAAGCGAGCGGAAAGCACAGCACGCGCAAGGAAGTGGGGGGAGGGCGCAAGTCACCTGGAGGCCGGCGCGGGAGGAGCGTGAGACGGGGGCCTTCTTCCCCTTGTCCTTCTCGGCGGACTTGGCCGCCGTGGTCTTCGCGGCGAGCAACCCTTTTCCTCCCTTCCCAGCCATCGCCTCCTCCGCTCCGCTCCGGGGAAACTCGAGACCCTGCGGCAGAAGAAGCCGAATCCGACGGCGCGCGGGCCGAATCAGCGCAGATCGAGCGGCGAATCGGGCGGATCTCGCCGCCGATTCGGGAAATCAAACGGCGAATCGCGCGAATCGGGCGGCGCGGTTCGGATAAGATACGGCGGGGGTCAGAGCGCGGCGGAAGCCCTCACCTGAGTTTTCGGCTGCCTCCGACTCCGACTCCGACTCCGACTCCTCACGCAAGGCACTAAACGAAACAGAGATTTTTTTTGCGACTGTGCGGGTTGGGTGGGTGCGGCCGACTTGACTTATAGACGGAGAACTCTATCCAGCACCTCTAACTACGCAGATATTTTCAGCGAGGCTTAGGAGTTCTGAGTTTTGGACTGTTCGGTCAGAGACTGTGGTTGAGTGTGCGGTTTGGGAAAGAAGTGGGGTGGCATTTGTAAAAAGGCGAAAAGCTCAGGTCGCCTGCTCGTGGCTTCGTAAGGACGGCGCGGGCCGCGCCGGCGGGGGGCTAGCGCGCGCGGTTACTCCTGCCTGCGACGAAAATTTCGAAATGCTGCCGCTTCACTCCCTTGGAAATTGGAATATTGTGTGGGTGGCTGGGCAGCGGTCAGCCTGGACAAAAAAATCACCGAAAACCGTAAACTGAACTGAACTGAGTCGAACCGAACTGAAATTTTGGTTTTTTTGTTTTCGGTTTTGGCTTCGGTTTTTATCCTAGGAAGTTCGGTGTTCGGCTCGATGTTCAGTTCCATGGCAAAACCGAACTGAAAAACCGAAGAAGCCAAACTGTGCTGCGCTAGTGAGCATGCACCAGAGAACAGAGCGACAGCCCAGCCCAGTAGCCCACCTTCGGCCTCAATTCGCTAGTCGCTACTTCACTTCAACTGCTGCTGCACGCCCGTCGCCCGCAATCCTCCGCACGGCCGCACCCTCGCACCGCGCACCACACTCCAAACCCTAAACCTAACACTCGGAGGCGGCAGTGGCGGCGGCGGCGTCGCGGTCGCGCGGTGCCAGGCGAGAGGCGAAGGAGCGGCACGCGGGAGCGGGCGACAGCGGAGCGCGGGGTAGCAGGGCGGTAGATGCGAGCAGCGATGGGGCGGTCCCAGCAGGTGCACCCGGAGGGCGTCTGCGGGCGAGCCGGCGAGGGGCGGTGGCGCATTTGCAGCGATGGATCTGCTACGCCCGGCGCCCGGTGGGTGTCCTACGTCTGCGGGTGGGGGCAGCGGCGTATCGGCACTCGGCAGAGGCGGGGCTACTCCGCGGCTACGACCGGGGGCCGGCGTGGCATCCGCGGGCGGCGGCGCGACATCAACGCTACTGCAACTAGCGCCCAACGGTGCCTCGGCTCCGCGCGTCTGCGCATCCGGCGAGTCTCCACTATCCTTGTCCTGCTTCTTCCTTGTTGTTGTTCGTCAATTTGCTCGGTGGAACCGAAAACCGAAACCGAAGAAACCGTCACCGAATTCGTCGATTCCTAGTTCTTTTAGCAACCGATCGGTTCTCTATCTTAGCAAACCGAAGTTTAGGGGAACCGAACAAACCAAACCAAATTCTCGGTTTAAACCGAATGTCCAGGCTGGGACAGCGGGCTAAGGCGGAACCATGGAAACGGGCAACCACGAACCCCAGAAATTTCTGATCCAAATTCCAAATCTTTGAGAGGCCGACGGACAGAAGGTTCAATTTTTTTTCGAATTACACAAGTACAAACGCAGATGCTCAACACACAGGCACACTCGCCCCTATGAACACACGTACGTAAACCCTACCCCTATAAACATACGTACGCAAACCCTACCCCTATGAGCATAAAAAATCATATTAACAAGCATAAAGATAAAAAAATCTAGAACTCACTTATGCATTTATCCAATGAGCATAAAAATTTTACTACAGTTCAATCATATAATAATTAGCCCATCATAAAAATTTCACCACAATTGGACCATAGAAACTACACCTTTGAATTAATTACAAAAAACATAGATCTAAAGCTACAGCTAAAACTTTGTACTGAAGCATATCATATTATAGATTCACTGTGTAGATCTATCACGTGGAGTCCAACAAAATTGGATTTTTCATTTTATGATTTTTCTGTGATTTACTATAATTTTTACAAAATTCAGCCAAAATATTTTTTTAAAAAAGACAAAACCACTTTTGAAAACCACCTGTAACCAGATTAAAAAGGTAAAATGAACGTTTTTAAAAGTTGAGGGAGATGATTTACCCGATTTTAAAGTTCATGAAGGAAAACTAGACTTTATCCAGGAGGTAAAATAGACTTTTTCTCAAGCCAAATAGAACCTACCGTTTCTACGACGATAACATTCAAGCCCAAAAGTATAAAACATGGTAGAAATATAAAAAAATAGGGGGTGTTTAGTTCCTCTCCCAAAAATTTTCACCTCATAACATCGGATGTTTGGACACATACATAGAGTATTAAATGTAGACGAAAAAATAACTAATTACATATATTACAATAAATTTGCGAGACGAATTTTTTGAGCTTAGTGTGCCAAATTTTGTCATGAGATGGGATCACATGTGTGTGCTCACCGAGGATGCCCAACATTTGTTCGACGAAATGTCTCAAATAAGGTAATCTTACCAATTAAGAGAAGAGGTGACTGCAGATAACCAAACACACTCTGAGGCTAGCTAGCCAGGCTAACATAGTACAGAAGACAAAACAACCAGGCCTTGACTTGGTGGAAGCAGGCTAAGACTGCCCATGCTAGGATTTTAGCCAGGCTAGAAGTTCACCAGGAAATCAATCACACCCATATATCACTCATACACGTAAAGATGAAAACGGACGGGATGAATCTCGTTCCGTCTGCAACCGTATACCGTTTTATTCCATACGTTTTCGTTTTTTCGGGAAAATACGGAAACGGGACCGAAAACGGGACGGAATGCACCGGGACCGGGACCGAAAACGGTTGAGCGTTTTTCCGTCCGTATTTACGGTATACCGTATTTTGCCGGGATAATCCCGTATTCATCCCGTTTTGTTCCTAACCGGGATAAGCCCAGTACTATGGCCCTGTTCTGTTGGTCATGTTTCGGCTTGTTTCAGTTTGTTTCAGCTTATTCTCTCTCACAGAATACTATTGAATCAGCCGAAACCCGCCGGCTTTTCTACCAGCCGAACCAGCCCTATGTCCTTATGGGCCTTATCATCTAGCCTCCGTCCCTGGTTCCTCTCAGTTGGCGTTTGCGGCCTCCCGCCTCCCAATTCCTCTCGGCTGGATCCTGCGTTGCTGTTTCTTGGCTTTGGCCTCTGGGTGTGGCAGCATGTGTGCATGCATGTGCAGTGTAGCAGGAAGAAGTAGCCTCAGGACTGTAACACTTCAAGTGTTTAGTCCTTAATTGCATTGCATTTGCATAAACATGACATGCATAACCCATGTTTAGTATTTCATGTAATGTCATTCATGTGTTTGTTTAGGGTTTGTTTGATTTATTTCATAAAGTATTTGATAGTTGGTGTAACAAAAAGGTAAAGTAGTCAATCATGACCTACAACACCTTAGCTATACTTAGAGTAACATTTGGATCAAGGTTTATGTTGACCAAAATTACAAAATTGCCCTCCGAGACAAGTTTGACCACCATTTGACCATAGAAGGCTCTAGTTTGACCAATTAAAAAGTCTAATTTAGAGACCTTGCATGGAAGAGCACCCTTAAGCAAAGTTGTAAAGAAATTCATGAGGAACAAAAGTCTCAATATGACCATCTCATGAAAGTGATCACAACATGCTCAAAAGTGGCCCACAAAAATCAGCTAGTGAGGTATTTCCAAGACTTAGAATTTTTCTAAGTCTGGAATCTGACCTTACAGTTTTACTGATGCCTACTTTAGGAGCTTGTAGTTTGCAAACCAGGCCAAACCAGCCTTCACTCATATTAACAAACTTGTAGATCACATGTAGCCCTACAACTTTGTCAACATTACCCAAGCCTGGTTCTCAATGGTTCAAGAAATATTGTGTCATGAACAAGAGCTGTCAGTCGGCATCATTAACTGAACTCCGGTTTCAGTTTCACTGAGCACTACTTAATGTCCCTATATATCACTAACCAAACCGAATCAGCTCTGGAGGCCTATTACAAAATTGTAGAGCTTACATAGGTCTACAACTTTGTTAATTTGAGTTTCCACTGAAACGAGCTAGTTTAGAAGATAATCAGCGTTGAAATCCCCCTGTCAGTCGACCATCGATGACCCTTCAGCCGGTTTCAGTCACGAGCGACATCGCGCGTCGTGGCGCCCGGGCAGGAGAACGCCGCCGCATGTCGACCAGGTGCTGCCACCCTCTCCACGTCGCGAGCTCTGGCGTAAGTGAAACCCGAGCGGCCACCTCCCCCTCTCTCGCACGCGCCACTCCATTCCTTCGCCCCCTCTCTCTTCCAGTCGCAAGAACACCGAAACCGAGCCGCCATTCCCCTTCTCCTCCGGCGAGCTCGAGCGTGAGGTACGCCGCATCACCGGCCGCCAGACCTCGCCAATCCCTCCGCCTCACCACCCTCCATCCCCTCGACCCACCGACGGCCGCGATTTGACTCGAGGTGAGCCGCATTGCCTTCTTCCCCGTTTCCGAGAGGTCGCCAGAGCCCGCCATGGGACCTCACCGTGGTCGGGGTGCTTCGGGTCTCTCTCCATCCTCCCTTCCTAGTAAAATGGATTCGCCTAACTTCGGTGAAGCTCGTACCGAGCCTAGACCGCACCGTGCATCCTCACCGGCGACGGTGCGCCGCCACCGGGCCTCACCAGCCGCCGCTCGCGGTGGCAAGCCCTTTCCACCCCATCCCCATCCATCCTACGGGCACCAATCGACACACCGGGTGACGGAGAGCACGAGGCGGTGTTCGGTTGGCCGAGCGAGCCCTTCTCCGGCGAGCTCGAGCTCACCGGAGCTCGCGGGACGCCGCCTCCCCTGCCTCCGGTCGCTGACCGCGGGGGCCCGCCCGTCAGCGTCGCGCGCGGGCGGGAGCGCTGAGCGGGCCGCGCGCGCGAGCGTGTGTGTTGTGGGCCGAATTTCCGGGCCGGCCCAGTCGTCCGAAATGAAATTCATTTTTATTATTTTGTCACTTATTTTTGTACAAGTTGGAAAAATATAGATCTAGGGTTTTAATGATCCAAAAATCATGAGATAAATTTTGTTAGAATCTACTTGATGTGTAGTATTTTAGAAAAATATGGATCTGGCATGGGATGTTTAAATTCTGTAAGAATTTATTAGATCCTTTAAATGTGTTTTGGAATGCATGCAAATTTGTTTAATTTATAACTTGAGCTGTGGTGTTCCATAAATCATGAAATTTGGTAGGTAGGTTACTCTATGCTAGCCCTAGCTCTGGTAAAAATTTGGGCATCAGTGCTTAAGTAATTTTCAAGTTATAAGGCTATCATTTTATTCTAGGAAATAATTGAAGGAATTTTTGTAATTTTTCTACATGTGCAATGTTCTTGTAACTTTTTGGAGAATGTCTTGGTACCCTAGAGTGTCTAAGAAAAATATGAAATCTGTTGTTTGATACTTTTCAATGTGGTTTATGAATTATGCAAAAATCAGCCTTTTGGGCTTGTGAATTTTTTATAGAGAGTTTCTGTGAATAAAACTTGTTCAAATTTTTACTATGGTCTATTTTGGGGTCAGAGAGTCCTCTGTAATTTTTGTAGAATTTTAGGAGCAGTTTACATATATATTTAAAATTCCACCTAAATAATTAAGTAAATTAAGAAATGGGGTTAAATAAATGTTCTAGTGGGTCACACCTTATTTTCTGGTGTTTTTATACCTCAGGTGAACTGTTGGTAACATTAGTTTGGTTTTAGGGGACTTTGGCCACATCAATAAATATTTACCCTTTGTAATTTTAGGTCTTCTGGACAGCTGGTAGTATTTCTAAGTTTGACCTTTGATAAAATTGGTTGCTGGAAAACTTGTAAATACCAAAGTTACAGTAAACTTGATGATCTAGCTTGTGTCAAAATTTGGGAGCATTTAGCTTAGTAGTTTGAGAGTTACTGTTGTTTTAAGTGGCAGTTCAGAATCTGCTACTCTCTGTTTTGAGAGGACAGATTCTGGAACTTGTGAAGTTTGACTTGGAAAACTTAGGAGTTTGGGGTTAAGGTCTGAAAAGGAATTATAGAACATTTCTTAGGCTTTCCAGATTGTCTTAGATCATATCTTTTGGAATTGTAAATCTCCAGTTGTGATAAAAACAAGTAGCTGCTGTCCAGAATGCTTACTGTGGTGTTTTGCTGATTGATATGGTGTGGTATCCTAAGACATGTTACTTTTGTAATTATTAGGTGTTAGGGCCTTAACTGAGGATGAGCAGCTTTATCTTAGGTTAAGTAGATTAGGTGAGTACTTCTCTACCGAAGAGGAAATTTGCACCTACTCTTTTGAAGTGATTTGAATAGAGCGTAAATTGTGGTAATGTATTTCATTCCGAGCATATTGCACCTTTCATTATGCATTCATGAGATTTATTATGCACTCATGCAATAGGTGTACCGGAGGGGGTGACACTCCTCGAATTCGAACCAGCGATACCAGAGGAGGTGCAGAGCCAACCGGAGGAATCAGCAGAAGAACCCAACGCCGGGGAAGCTCCGTCAGAAGATCTACCCGAGTGTCCGGACCACAGACCCGCAACGTTTCTCAAAGGCAAGCCCCGGTGCATGCTGAACCCATTGTTTTATAAATATATCTTGAGTACTTTTAATTGTTTACTGCATTAAGTAGTAGGAGTTGTATGGAAACAACTGTTGCATTATACCTGTCCTTGTCCAGATATTGTGCCCTAATCCTATATTAGGTTTTGGTACGTGTCAATGCTTAGCCCTGCTTAGTACGGTAGAAGTCGGGTGATTTCCGGTCATCCGCGAGATATAGGAATGGGTCGCGAGTGGCTTATGGCTATCGTGATGGAACCATGCTTTAAAATGAAATTGAGACCGGGCGGGAGTTCGATGGTACAGCCGTAAGACACTTCACGTCTTGGGTGTGGAGCCATGCCCGTCTGAGTCGTTTAAGGACCGATTCGCTGTACGTCCTTGAGTCATGTTGAACGCAGTCTAACACTTAGTTGGCCGGATAAGTCGTTCCGACCGCGAAGCCGAGTAATGTGATTCAGGCCGGGAATCGAATGGTAGGTTGCTTCTTGGAGGAGAGAAAGGATGTGCTTGGGGACATTGGCGTGAGACCAAGGGGGGGTTAGAGTCCCTATCACCTGGCAGAGTGTCGCCCTTGGGGTTGCGACATCATTCGGACCCGCGATTCCTGAATCATATGAAAAGGTGGCCTGTGCGACCCTGGCAGGGGTCTGCACGGTGAGTGTTAGAAATACCCCTCCAGCTGGATAGGAATTCGATTCGAATCGCCGTCGCTCCCGGTTAGTGAGCACTTGACTTGAGCAGCGGCAACGTAGATCTCATTAATTAAACAGATGGTTAAGTGAATGATACAATGTTGCCACAACTTACACCTGCTATGGAATAATATGAATAATTGTTTGATGATAATCAAGTGCATGTTTAGTACAGGTGCTAAGATAGATGACAGGTAAATGCTAAAAATAACTGCTAGTACAGGTTATAAGAGTTTCAACTACTTATGCCTTTATGCAAAATGTGATGTCAGCTAGCCTCTTGTGTAAGCCTTGCATAATCCTTGGTGTCTTATTTATTTTCTGGTTTATGACGGGTAAGTCTAGCTGAGTACATTCCAGTACTCAGGGTTTATTCCCTCCTGTTGCAGATGACATGCTTTATCAGGGATTCTGCAAGACGTGTCTCCACCCTGCGGGTGATGATGACTAGATCACAAGGGCGTGATCGTCTTTATGTACTTTCCTCATGCTTTTGCGGGATGTCGATCATCCAAACTGGCAGTATTTAAGTAACTATGTGTGTGTTATGCTTCCGCTACTTTCAAACTCGGTTTGTAATATTTGCTACTCCGTGGTGTAAACTTATTTCGGACTACTTGTGAAATGTAACGTACGATGTGTATGTTGAATGATGCGATCCTGGTTGTAAGCAGTTTGGTTTGAAATCCTTCGTGATTTCGATTGACTACCGGGATTATATGGGCTCAAGTTTGAAAATTTGAGCGCTTCGGTGCTTGTTTTCGTACTTGTGCTCTTATAATTTGGTCGGTTCTGTTACAGCTGGTACCGGAGCATAATTCAACATTAAACACATCTTACGAGTAATTAAAAACAAAAGTATTTGTTTGCGAAAAGGGTTAAACTCTAAAAATTATTTTTATTGGTATGCCAGTGATCACATCCCTTAGCCCAAATCAGGACTCTTAGGTGGCTTATTATAAAGACTAATTTGGGGGCCTTGTTTGTTTCTGTTTCGTCGTCCATACGGCGTGATATTGTATGGATGCCATCCACTTGGGTGGTAATGTATGGATCAATTACCTCGACGCTTTGGTAAGTGTGAGTTGTGAGAGCATGATCGTCCAACCGGCGGTCTAGGGGAGAGTAGTTTTGGTGATTTGCATATTTACATGTTTAAACCATGTAACTATGTAAAAACACTTAATTGTGGGCATCTATCAATCGGGTAGCTTTGATACTGAAATATATACATCCGGGGATGTGTATATGGAAAGTATTTAGTTTACTGCTTTCTTGTATGTTATTCTGGGAATTGTTGGGCTGCAATGGAATTTTCTGCAGGTACACTAACAGCGTAACGTGTAGACCGATAGTTTCGTTTATATGAGAGAACGTATGTATGCCACCGCCTAGCGTTAGCACTTTAGTTTTCTGCTAAGGTGAGAGGACGTACAGAACGTGCATGCATCATGTTTAATTATATCATACATGTCATTCACTCCCTCCTTAAAAATTTAAATAGTCCCGACTAAATTAAATTTCGTATCCCCTAAATGATTCTCACTTAAGTCACATCTTGTTGATACAGATGGCACGTACCAGGATGACAGCCCATAAGTCAACTGGTGGAAGAGTCCCTCGCCACCAGCTGGCTCCACGTGAGCCCCGTCCTGAGCCCTCCGAGGTGGAAAGGTTACGGGCTGAGCTGGCAGAGGTGACTGCTGCTAGGGATGCAGCACGGCAACTACTGGAGCAAGTGATTCATGATCGAGATCAAGAAACGCTTGCAGTCCAAAGGTTGACAGTGGCAAATCGCAACTGTCAGCGTATGTTGGTCCGTGTGATGGAACAGAGGGATGAAGCCTGGCACGAGGAGAACGTTCTGAGGGCCCATCAGTTTGAGCTCGAACAACAGTTAGAGAATGCTGAAGAATACAATGACAACCTTCATGAAGAAGTGCACCGCCTGAACAACCAGCTTAATCCTCTGCTACCTAGAAACAACAACGTAGATGAGGATATGGGTTCGGGAATCTTCATGGCTGAGGATGATGATGAAGTGGAGGTCGATGGACCACAGGATGCTCCACCTGCAGAAGCACCAGAGGAAGAGCCAGAAGAAGAAGAAGACGAAGAGTTAGAGCCTGTCAGTGATGAGGACGGCGGGGAGATCCTTGACACTGACTCGGAGGATGATGCTTAGAGTAGTCGTCACGTACCTATAATGTTAGGATCGTCTTTTGTGCCCTCCCTGTGAAGGAGTGAGGCCTTGTAATAACTTGACTTTGGATGTAAGGTGAACCGTATGTTGCCTGAATGTAGTTTGAACCTGTTAATTTCGATCGCAATGGGATGTCTTACTGTGTTGTGTTCGATGATGGTGTCACGATTAGCACCCTTCGGTGCCGCGACGAAACCGAGGGCCTCTTATGGCGCGCGACATAAGGTTGTGCTGCTTGGCACGCGCAGGTATCGAGGTGGCTAGTCCTGATCCAACATAGAACTCTCCATTAAGAAGTCTCTTTGTGGTCAGTTTGAAGTAGCCTTTTACAGTCACTAAAAATCTTGAGATCAAATCCAAGTACCGGGCGAAAGGTCAAAAATCATGTAGATAATAACGTAAACGGTCCGATAACCGTTGTGCTCCCTGTGAGTGATCCTTTATCGAAGAACGTCTTGTGGGATTACCGAGTATGAGTTCGTCAATTGATGCGCTTGAATGGATTGTGCGGTTGTGATGAATTATTGTGTCTTAATTATTATGAGAATTCTATTCTTGAAGACAGTTTGACAATTCGCAATAATTCATCTACAGATTTCCCACATCGTCAGTGCTCATTGGCTATGCATTTTGCAGATGTCGTACAATCTACGTCGGGGTCGTGGAAATGAGGAGGAGGACCAGCCGCCCCCTCCGCCACCACCTACTCCGGCAGAGTTGATGCAATCAGTGGTTGAGGGGCAGCGTATGTTGGCCGACGCCATGCGCCAACTGGCTAATCGAGAGGCTCGGCATGGTCGTCAGGGCCCATAGCCAAATCAGTACAGCGATTTCAAGGACTTCCTGAATACAAAGCCCCCGATCTTCAAGGAAGCAGAAGAACCACTACAGGCTGACGAGTGGTTGAATACCATTGAACAAAAGTTTCGTCTGCTACGCCTAACTGATGAGCTGAAAACTGAGTATGCTTCCCATCAGTTGCATGGTCCAGCGGGCATCTGGTGGAGCCACTATCGTTCCACACTGCCTGCCAATGTCCCAATTGCTTGGGATCAGTTTAAGGCGGCATTCCGGGGGAATTATATCCCTCCCGGTCTTATGGCAATCAAGCACACGGAGTTTATGAGGCTGTCACAGGGAAACAAAAGCTTGACTGAATACTTGCAGTCCTTCAACAACCTGGCAAGGTATGCCACAGAGTTTGTGGACACTGATGCAAAGAAGATTGCTAGTTTCAAAAGGGGCCTCGGCCCAAAGCTAATGAAGACTATGGGCACTAGCAAGTGTACCACTTTCAATGATTTCATCAGCGATGCTTTGACACAGGAGAACAACAATGCTATTTATTCTGCTTCTAAGAGCCGTAAAAGGGCCCTCGAGGCAAGTGCTTCTCAGTCAAGGGCCTCAGCTGCACCAAGGTCGTCTCCACGCCCGCCTGCTCAGAATACGAAGTTCCGTCCGCCACAGAAAAAGCCTGCTGCAAAAACTGGGTTCCGTAAGGCGTATACTGTCGCTCTGCCAAAGGGAACTTCTGGTCAGAGTAGCTCTAGTGTTCCTCCTAGCAATATGCCTTGCTGGAATTGCAACAAGCCAGGCCATTGGGCCCGGAACTGTCCGTACCCTAAGAAAAATGTCAATCAAGGTGGTCGTCAGGGACACGCTCATTATAACAGCATTGAAGAAATTCCATCTGGTGAGGTGGTCACGGCTGGTAAGTTCCTAGTTGACCAACACCCCGCAGTGGTACTTTTTGATTCAGGTGCTTCGCATTCCTTTATCAGTCCTAAGTTTGCATCCAAATTTGCACACAAGTTGCATACTGTTGAAGGTGTGGGTTATTGCATTAGTGCTGCAAGTGGGAATATTTCCACAAACAAAGTAGTGGGGAACCTTGAGTTTGAGATAGAAGGGCGGAGTTATTCGCTTGCTCTATTGGTGTTACCGGGGTTAGACATAGATGTTATCTTGGGCATGAATTGGATGAGTCAGAATGGGGTACTCATTGACACATCTGCTCGGGTAGTTATGCTCAGAGATCCTACAGATCAAAAGGGTTTTCTAGTACAACTTCCCAGAAAAGTTGAATTGTCGGGGGAAATTCATGCTGTGCAAGCAAAGGCGTTGGCTGAAATTCCCGTAGTAAATGAATTTCCGGACGTTTTTCCCGATGATTTGCCGGGACTCCCTCCGGATCGGGATGTGGAATTTAAAATCGAGTTGCTGCCTGGTACCGCACCCATCTCTAGGAGACCCTATAGAATGCCTCCAAATGAGTTAGCTGAGCTTAAGGTACAATTGAATGAACTTTTGAAGAAGGGGTTGATCCGTCCTAGCTCGTCTCCGTGGGGTTGCCCTGCTATCTTTGTAAAGAAGAAGGATCAAACCTTGCGGATGTGCGTGGACTATAGACCTCTGAATGCAGTCACTGTTAAGAATAAGTATCCTCTACCGCGTATCGACATCTTGTTTGATTAATTGTCCAAAGCTAAAGTCTTTTCCAAGATTGATCTAAGGTCTGGGTACCATCAGATTAAAATCCGTCCTGAAGATGTTCCAAAAACAGCCTTCTCGACAAGATACGGCTTTTATGAGTATCTTGTTATGTCCTTCGGCCTGACCAATGCCCCAGCGCACTTCATGTGCTTGATGAATTCGGTGTTTATGCCCGAATTGGACAAGTTTGTGGTGGTGTTCATTGATGACATGTTAGTGTATTCTGAGAATGAGGAAGACCACGCTGAACACTTGCGTATTGTCCTCAGCAGACTGCGTGAGCATAAACTGTATGCGAAGTTCAGTAAGTGTGAATTCTGGCTTCGTGAAGTACCTTTTCTTGGGCATGTGTTGTCCGATGGCGGAATTATGGTGGATCCCACCAAGGTACAAGAAGTATTGAATTAGAAGGCTCCTACTTCGGTTCATGAGGTCTGGAGTTTTCTTGGGTTGGCTGGCTATTATCGTCGCTTCATCCCGGATTTCTCAAAAATAGCCAAACCCATGACTCGGTTGCTGCAAAAAGAAACCAGGTTTGTCTGGACTCCTGAGTGTGATGCGGCTTTTCACCAACTGCGAACCCTCCTAACCTCGGCTCCGGTTTTGGCACAACCGGATATCGAGAAACCTTTTGATGTTTACTGTGATGCCTCAGGCATAGGTTTGGGAGGTGTTTTGATGCAGGAAGGCCGAGTAATTGCATATACTTCACGGCAACTTCGGAAACATGAGGTGAATTATCCGACGCATGACTTAGAACTGGCCGCAGTTGTTCATGCTTTGAAGGTATGGCGGCATTATCTGCTGGGCAATGTCTGCAATATCTATACAGACCACAAAAGCCTCAAATACATCTTCACCCAACCCGAACTAAATATGCGTCAGAGAAGATGGCTCGAGTTGATTAAAGATTATAATCTTCAAGTGCACTATCACCCAGGCAAGGCAAACGTGGTTGCGGACGCCTTGAGCCGTAAGTCTCACTGCCATTCCTTAGTGGAAACTGATTTTCACCGATCCCGCCTGTTACATCCGGCAGTCTTGTACAACATCACTGTCAGTGGTACTCTCAGAAATAGAATCATTGAGCTCCAAAAGACTGATCAGGGTATATTTCACATAAAACAGAAGATGAAAGAGGAAGAAACTAAGCATTTCAGGTTAGATGACGAAGGTGTGCTGTGGTTTAAGGATAGGTTAGTGGTACCTAAGGACCGAGAGCTTAGAGATCAGATCCTGTCCGAAGCACATTCTTCCAAGTTGTCCATCCATCCTGGTAGTAATAAGATGTATTATGATTTGAAGCCACTTTATTGGTGGACCAAGATGCGGAAAGAGATAGCTGCATATGTTGCTAGATGTGACACCTGTTGCAGAGTGAAAGCTGTGCACATGAAAGCTGGGTTGCTTCAGCCACTTTCTATTCCAGGCTGGAAATGGGAAGAGATAAGTATGGATTTCATTGTCGGACTTCCTCCTACGGTCAAAAATCATATCTCTATCTGGGTAATTGTTGATCGTTTGACCAAATCAGCTCATTTCATCCCAGTGAGAGTGGACTATCGTCCTACTGACTATGCTGAGTTGTACTTCAATCAGATAGTCCGGCTTCATGGGATACCTCGTACGATCGTTTCTGACCGTGGTCCCCAGTTCACTGCTCGCTTTTGGGAGCATTTGCATCACCTTCTGGGAACCAAGTTAGTGAGAAGCTCTGCTTATCACCCCCAGACATCTGGTCAGACGGAACGAGTTAACCAAATCTTGGAAGATCTGTTGCGGGCATGCGTCATTTCATCCAAGGGTTCTTGGGAAAAATGGTTACCTTTAGCCGAATTCTCATACAATAACAGTTATCAAGAGAGTATTAAGATGGCCCCATTCGAAGCTTTGTACGGTCGTAAGTGCCGAACTCCGTTAAACTGGGTAGAAGCTGGTGAAAGAAGGTATTATGGTATAGATTTTGTCAAGGAAGCCGGAGAACAAGTCCGGACTATCCAAAAACACATGGCCGCAGCCCAGGCTAGACAGAAAAGCTATGCTGATCGTCGTAGAAAACCACTCGAATTTGAAGTTGGAGACTTCGTTTATTTGAAAGTTTCTCCAATGAAGAGTGTCCAACGTTTTGGTGTTAAGCGGAAACTTGCACCAAGATACGTGGGTCCTTTCCAGATCATAGGCAAGAGTGGAGCTGTTGCATACAAAATCCAGTTGCCTCCTGAAATGAGAGCCATATTCAACGTTTTCCATGTATCTCAGCTTAAAAAGTGTCTTCGAGTTCCTGAGGAGCAGGTTCCTTTAGGAGATATCAGGCTTGAATCCGACCTAACCTATGAGGAAAAGCCCGTCCGAGTGATCGATACTCAAGAACGAGTAACTAGAAGTAAAGTGGTTAAGTGGTACAAAGTGATGTGGAGTAATCAGGGAAGTGAGAGGGATGCTACGTGGGAACGGGAGGATTATTTGCGGGATGGTTATAAGGAATTCTATGAAAAATGGTACGCTTTTCAAATCTCGGGACGAGATTTTTATAAGGGGGAGGGCTGTAACACTTCAAGTGTTTAGTCCTTAATTGCATTGCATTTGCATAAGCATGACATGCATAACCCATGTTTAGTATTTCATGTAATGTCATTCATGTGTTTGTTTAGGGTTTGTTTGATTTATTTCATAAAGTATTTGATAGTTGGTGTAACAAAAAGGTAAAGTAGTCAATCATGACCTACAACACCTTAGCTATACTTAGGGTAACATTTGGATCAAGGTTTATGTTGACCAAAATTACAAAATTGCCCTCCGAGACAAGTTTGACCACCATTTGACCATAGAAGGCTCTAGTTTGACCAATTAAAAAGTCTAATTTAGAGACCTTGCATGGAAGAGCACCCTTAAGCAAAGTCGTAAAGAAATTCATGAGGAACAAAAGTCTCAATATGACCATCTCATGAAAGTGATCACAACATGCTCAAAAGTGGCCCACAAGTCAGCTAGTGAGGTATTTCCAAGACTTAGAATTTTTCTAAGTCTGGAATCTGACCTTACAGTTTTACTGATGCCTACTTTAGGAGCTTGTAGTTTGCAAACCAGGCCAAACCAGCCTTCACTCATATTGACAAACTTGTAGATCACATGTAGCCCTACAACTTTGTCAACATTACCCAAGCCTGGTTCTCAATGGTTCAAGAAATATTGTGTCATGAACAAGAGCTGTCAGTCGGCATCATTAACTGAACCCCGGTTTCAGTTTCACTGAGCACTACTTAATGTCCCTATATATCACTAACCAAACCGAATCAGCTCTGGAGGCCTATTACAAAATTGTAGAGCTTACATAGGTCTACAACTTTGTTAATTTGAGTTTCCACTGAAACGAGCTAGTTTAGAAGATAATCAGCGTTGAAATCCCCATGTCAGTCGACCATCGATGACCCTTCAGCCGGTTTCAGTCACGAGCGACACCGCGCGTCGTGGCGCCCGGGCAGGAGAACGCCGCCGCGTGTCGACCAGGTGCTGCCACCCTCTCCACGTCGCGAGCTCTGGCGTAAGTGAAACCCGAGCGGCCACCTCCCCCTCTCTCGCACGCGCCACTCCATTCCTCCGCCCCCTCTCTCTTCCAGTCGCAAGAACACCGAAACCGAGCCGCCATTCCCCTTCTCCTCCGGCGAGCTCGAGCGTGAGCTACGCCGCATCACCGGCCGCCAGACCTCGCCAATCCCTCCGCCTCACCACCCTCCATCCCCTCGACCCACCGACGGCCGCGATTTGACTCGAGGTGAGCCGCATTGCCTTCTTCCCCATTTCCGAGAGGTCGCCGGAGCCCGCCATGGGACCTCACCGTGGTCGGGGTGCTTCGGGTCTCTCTCCATCCTCCCTTCCTAGTAAAATGGATTCGCCTAGCTTCGGTGAAGCTCGTACCGAGCCTAGACCGCACCGTGCATCCTCACCGGCGACGGTGCGCCGCCACCGGGCCTCACCGGCCGCCGCTCGCGGTGGCAAGCCCTTTCCACCCCATCCCCATCCATCCTACGGGCACCAATCGACGCACCGGGTGACGGACAGCACGAGGCGGTGTTCGGTTGGCCGAGCGAGCCCTTCTCCGGCGAGCTCGAGCTCACCGGAGCTCGCGGGACGCCGCCTCCCCTGCCTCCGGTCGCTGACCGCGGGGGCCCGCCCGTCAGCGTCGCGCGCGGGCGGGAGCGCTGAGCGGGCCGCGCGCGCGAGCGTGTGTGTTGTGGGCCGAATTTCCGGGCCGGCCCAGTCGTCCGAAATGAAATTCATTTTTATTATTTTGTCACTTATTTTTGTACAAGTTGGAAAAATATAGATCTAGGGTTTTAATGATCCAAAAATCATGAGATAAATTTGGTTAGAATCTACTTGATGTGTAGTATTTTAGAAAAATATGGATCTGGCATGGGATGTTTAAATTCTGTAAGAATTTATTAGATCCTTTAAATGTGTTTTGGAATGCATGCAAATTTGTTTAATTTATAACTTGAGCTGTGGTGTTCCATAAATCATGAAATTTGGTAGGTAGGTTACTCTATGCTAGCCCTAGCTCTGGTAAAAATTTGGGCATCAGTGCTTAAGTAATTTTCAAGTTATAAGGCTATCATTTTATTCTAGGAAATAATTGAAGGAATTTTTGTAATTTTTCTACATGTGCAATGTTCTTGTAACTTTTTGGAGAATGTCTTGGTACCCTAGAGTGTCTAAGAAAAATATGAAATCTGTTGTTTGATACTTTTCAATGTGGTTTATGAATTATGCAGAAATCAGCCTTTTGGGCTTGTGAATTTTGTATAGAGAGTTTCTGTGAATAAAACTTGTTCAAATTTTTACTGTGGTCTATTTTGGGGTCAGAGAGTCCCCTGTAATTTTTGTAGAATTTTAGGAGCAGTTTACATATATGTTTAAAATTCCACCTAAATAATTAAGTAAATTAAGAAATGGGGTTAAATAAATGTTCTAGTGGGTCACACCTTATTTTCTGGTGTTTTTATACCTCAGGTGAACTGTTGGTAACATTAGTTTGGTTTTAGGGGACTTTGGCCACATCAATAAATATTTACCCTTTGTAATTTTAGGTCTTCTGGACAGCTGGTAGTATTTCTAAGTTTGACCTTTGATAAAATTGGTTGCTGGAAAACTTGTAAATACCAAAGTTACAGTAAACTTGATGAACTAGCTTGTGTCAAAATTTGGGAGCATTTATCTTAGTAGTTTGAGAGTTACTGTTGTTTTAAGTGGCAGTTCAGAATCTGCTACTCTCTGTTTTGAGAGGACAGATTCTGGAACTTGTGAAGTTTGACTTGGAAAACTTAGGAGTTTGGGGTTAAGGTCTGAAAAGGAATTATAGAACATTTCTTAGGCTTTCCAGATTGTCTTAGATCATATCTTTTGGAATTGTAAATCTCCAGTTGTGATAAAAACAAGTAGCTGCTGTCCAGAATGCTTACTGTGGTGTTTTGCTGATTGATATGGTGTGGTATCCTAAGACATGTTACTTTTGTAATTGTTAGGTGTTAGGGCCTTAACTGAGGATGAGCAGCTTTATCTTAGGTTAAGTAGATTAGGTGAGTACTTCTCTACCGAAGAGGAAATTTGCACCTACTCTTTTGAAGTGATTTGAATAGAGCGTAAATTGTGGTAATGCATTTCATTCCGAGCATATTGCACCTTTCATTATGCATTCATGAGATTTATTATGCACTCATGCAATAGGTGTACCGGAGGGGGTGACACTCCTCGAATTTGAACCAGCGATACCAGAGGAGGTGCAGAGCCAACCGGAGGAATCAGCAGAAGAACCCAACGCCGGGGAAGCTCCGTCAGAAGATCTACCCGAGTGTCCGGACCACAGACCCGCAACGTTTCTCAAAGGCAAGCCCCGGTGCATGCTGAACCCATTGTTTTATAAATATATCTTGAGTACTTTTAATTGTTTACTGCATTAAGTAGTAGGAGTTGTATGGAAACAACTGTTGCATTATACCTGTCCTTGTCCAGATATTGTGCCCTAATCCTATATTAGGTTTTGGTACGTGTCAATGCTTAGCCCTGCTTAGTACGGTAGAAGTCGGGTGATTTCCGGTCATCCGCGAGATATAGGAATGGGTCGCGAGTGGCTTATGGCTATCGTGATGGAACCATGCTTTAAAATGAAATTGAGACCGGGCGGGAGTTCGATGGTACAGCCGTAAGACACTTCACGTCTTGGGTGTGGAGCCATGCCCGTCTGAGTCATTTAAGGACCGATTCGCTGTACGTCCTTGAGTCATGTTGAACGCAGTTGTAACAGAACCGCCCAATTATACGAGATTAAGTAAGAAAATCATCCAACGAACGGACAATTTACCAAACTTAAGCCCGTATAACCCGGTAGTCCGTGAAATCTCGACGGATTTCAAACCATTTCACATCACAGCCAAGATCGTAATAAGTTCAGCGATTACCTTCATAAGTTACACAGTAGCTTGCGGCATAAAATACATCGGAGTTTAAACATAGTTATTACAAACCAGTTTCAAATAAAGTAGCGGAAGCATTAGTTCAAAGCGCACACACACACACACATCTTTTCCAAAATACAGTGCCAGCTCGCGATCATCTCCCACAAAAGCATCAGGCGAGGAATAGTGAGTGACCATTGCCCATGGTCCTAGGCTTCGCCCATCGCAGGGTAGAGACAGTTGATACAATAACCATAGTACATCTGTCCATCTGCAACAAGTGGGAACAAAGCCCTGAGTACGAGAAGGTACTCAGCTAGACTTACCCGACAGAACCAAAACAAAAAGACTCCAAGGATCATGATAGGCTTTTTGGTGGGATAGCTGACTCATTTGCAAGAAAAGCATTTTTAGCTTAGCAAATCATTTACAAAAGCATGTCATGTTTTAATTCTTTATCCTCCTGTCAACTATGTTTGCACTTTATACTGAAGTAAGCATGTAATTAAGCAAGCAAGGATTACCAGTGATATTTAACCATAATTACCATGTCATTTTCCACATAACTATCCAAGTGTTGCATCAATATTACTACGATGAAGTAACTCAAGTCAAGTGTTCACTATCCAGTGAACGATGGCGATTCGAATCGATTATTGACCAGCTGGTAATTTATTCCTCACACAAACCTCACTCACCCGCTAAAGTGAGGTATTGGTCACCGAGTCAACCATTCAGGTAAAGTCGCGAGCTTGCCAGGAACCACATGTACCCGGGGGCCGCCCGACTGCTCTTTGGCCTTATCATCGCGCCCCCGTTTCCTGCCACTACTGCTCCGGTACAGTGCGTTGCGGGCAATCTACTCGGCCCGAATAATCTCCCGGCTTCGCGGTCGAAAGGTACTTTATCCGGCCAGCTAAATGTGAGGCATGCGTTCAACATGACCCGAGGCCCGACATCGGACGGTCCTTAATCGACACAGACGGAAGACACTACAGTCCAGAACCCTGCAAGCTTCCGCCCGGTCTCATATTCATTTCCACACTTAGTTATTCTCACATGACATTTCCTTCACATACAACCAGGTAATCCCCTATAGCTCGCGGATGACAGGCAATCACCCGACTTCTACCGGTCTAAGCAAGCTAAGCAAGTATTGACCGTGGACACCAGGGTGACAAGGATCGGGTAAAACAAGGTGGAACAAGGTATAATGCAGCAACGTTTGCAAACAACTCCTAAACTTAATGCATCAGATTAAGTGAAATTAATAAATAATTCTTTGCAAACCGGGGGAGAAATGCTCCGGGGCTTGCCTCGCTCGAAGGTACTGGGGCGATGGTCAGGGCACTCCGGAAGCTCTTCACCGGACTCCTCTTCGGCTTCTGCTGGCTCCGGCTCCGTCACTTCGAGCTGCTCCTCTGTGTCCTCGGGAACAACCGTCGGAACCACTTCCTGCGATCCTGTATGATGCAGAAGTATGAGTGCAACATGCATAGGTGCATTGCAGAGGTGACATGAGATGATGATGATGCGGAATGCATGCGATGTAAGCAATATGTTACGTTATCGGATTATGTGGAACTTATGACTCTTCTACAAGGTAGTCTACGTCATCCAAGAACATGTACTCGGAAACTACCAACACTAGTTTCTACCATGCAAGAGTATTTGAAAACCGAGAGGCTTCAAAGATACACCAAAGTATAATTTTCCAACTAACTTTGCATTAAGAATAAATAGAAACCCTAATTAGTTCTAAGGTTGAACAGCAACACATATTTTAGTAGCTCAGAAAAATCTTATAAAATTACAGTGGGTTACTAATATCAAGAATAGCTTGACATAAAATTTTTACTGCATTTGGATAATTAGAACTTACTATACAAAAATAACAAACTAGGGCCTAAAATAGATATTTAAAATACTTTACATTATGAAAAGTATCAAACAACAGATTTAGGAATTTTTCTACTATCTACTACCTAAACAAACACTATGGAAAAATTATCACTTGCATGTTTTATTCAAATTTATTTAAATAACAAAAATAACAAATATTGGTAACAAAAAGCATTTGAACTGCAACTACAAATTTTTATACAGAACACCCAAGATATAAAATTTTCCTAGAAAGTACATGACACAAAAAGATTAATAAATTTAGAATCATATTTTTCTGACTTTTCTAGGATTTATTAAGTATTTATCAAGAAAACAGCCATTATACTATTTAATTATAAACTCTACAGAAAAGTTCATCAAATTTGACATGCAACTATTTTACATCATAGATCTGGTCCCAAAGAATCCATAGAAATTGGTTTCATCAAATTTGGAGCTAAAATGAGCAAGTTACAATTTTTCTAAAGCATTTATACATTTTCTGAAAAATCATTTCCAAATATCCTTTTTAAATCCAGCCGCTGAACTGCTAGATGCACCCGGTGATCTACACACGCGCGCGCACACAGAGACAGACAGGCGGGCCCGCGGGTCAACCGGGTCCCACGTGTCAGCCGCTCCGAGTCAAGGAGGGCGCTGACCGCGCGGATCTCGACGACGGCGAGGTCGCCGGCGACGAGGTCACCACCGTCGTGATCCCCAGGACGAGGCGAACCCGTTGGGACCATTTGCACGACCGGAGGAGCTCGAAATCGAGCTGGCCACCGGCCATGGCGGCTCGGCGGCGCTGCTCACCGGCGGGAGCTCCTCTCCGGCCATGGGGCGGCGCGGGAGATGGTGTCCGAGCACCGGGAGGAGGAGGCGAACAAGGTGCTTGCGCGAGTGAGGGAAAAGAAGAGGCGGAGGCGGGGTTTCCACGGAGCGGAGAACCACGGCGAGCTCGGCCGGAACTCCGGCGAGCGATTGGCGGGGCTGTGGAGCTTACCGCGGGAGATGGAGGTGAGCACGGGGTGCGCCAGAGAGAGAGGAAGCTCGTGGCGAGACGGAGAGGTCTGCGGTGGCCGGAGCTCGTCGGAACGCGCGCGTCCGGCGAGCGCGTGCGGTGGCGGAGGCGGAAACGGCAGCCGCGCTCGGTGAGGAGGCAGAGCGGAGGGGGAAATGGCGAGGCGCTGCGCGGGGGGGGGGGGGGGTTAAGGCGCGGGCGCTCGCGCTGGTGGGGGCGACCGAGCGCCACCCGGCCGCTGTTGGCCGGCATGCGGCCGCCACGCGGCGTGCGAGCTCTGCCGGAGCGCCAGCGCGCGCGGGCGAGTGCGCGGGCGGAGGAGGGAGACGGCCGGCTGGGCCGGGCCGGAGGCGGGGCAGCGCGGGCGCGCGCGCGCGATGAGACGGGCCGACTCTGGCTCTGGGCCGAACCGGTGGCGGCGGCCCGCGAAGGAAGAAAATCCATTTTCGATTTTTGATTTTCAAATTTAAATGCATTTCAAACTTCAAACCCAATTTTGAACAAGAAGAAAGCATTTTATGGATTTGGCCCAAAAATAAAAGTTGCTCAAAATTAAATTCTCTACAACTTTGATTAAGGGGCCATTTCAAAATTCTTAATAGATTTTAAATGACAAAATAAAAGCTAAATTAGGGAATACTTTTGAATATTTTTCATAATTATTTTTGAACAAGTTTTTGACCAAATTTGAGCTCCAAAATTTGAACTAGGGTTCCAAGTGATGTAAGAATTATGGTTGCAAGGCTTTTGATATAATGTGATTAACATATTATTATAATCCGTGAAATGTAGCATGTTTAAGCTTTTATTTTAATCGAATTATACCATTATCATACATGATTATAATGATATGAATGCTATGCAATATGATTGCCATGCAAAAATGCATTGCGTAACACCGGGGTGTTACAGCCCTCCCCCCTTATAAAAATCTCGTCCCGAGATTTGGGTTACGAACCATTTATTATAAAAATCTTCATAGGCGTTCTTTAAGTATTCACCCGTTTCCCAAGATGCATCCCCTTCATCGTGATGACTCCATTGTATCTTATAAGTTTTTACCACACTGTTTCGAGTAGCTCTTTCCTTGGTATCCAAAACTCGAACTGGCTGTTCACGATACACCAGATCTGACTTTAGTTTTATGCCTCGAGGTTCAATCCTTTCCTCTGGAACGCGCAAACATTTCTTGAGATGTGATACATGAAAAACGGGGAATATAGCACCCATTGACTCTGGTAATTCCAATTTGTAAGCCACAGGACCCTTCCGTTCCAGGATTTTGTAGGGTCCCACAAATCTGGCGGCCAGCTTTCTGCGCACACCAAACCTTTTCTTTTTCATTGGCGTAACTTTTAGATAGACATAGTCGCCAATTTCGAACACAAGCGGTCTCCTTCTCTTATCTGCATAACTTTTCTGACGTGACTGGGCTGCTCTCATATTCTGCTGGATGATATGAACTTTCTTTTCGGCTTCTTCTACGAAGTCAATACCAAAATACCTTCTTTCTCCGGGCTCAATCCAGTTTAACGGTGTTCTACACTTTCGGCCATACAGAGCCTCAAAAGGTGCCATCTTGATACTCTCTTGATAGCTGTTATTGTATGAGAACTCTGCTAATGGTAACCATGACTCCCATGAACCTCTGGAAGACAACACACAAGCCCTTAACATATCTTCTAGAACAGCATTAACTCTCTCAGTTTGACCATCTGTTTGAGGATGATAGGCAGTGCTGCGAATCAGACTAGTCCCCAAACCTTTGTGCAAGTGCTCCCAAAAGTGAGCAGTGAACTGTGACCCTCTGTCAGACACTATAGTCTTTGGTATGCCATGCAACCTCACAATCTCTGCAATATACTTCTCAGCATATTGAGGTGGTCTATATTCCGTTTTGACAGGCAGAAAGTGGGCTGTCTTAGTAAGACGATCCACAATTACCCAAATGGAATCGTGACCTTTTTGAGTAGTGGGTAAACCCGTGATAAAATCCATACTTATGTCATCCCACTTCCAACTCGGTACTGACAAAGGTTGTAGCATTCCGGCAGGCTTCATGTGAATTGCTTTTACTCTACAACATGTGTCACATCTGGCTACATACGCTGCAATTTCCTTCTTCATTTTGGTCCACCAATAACGAGGTCTTAGTTCTTGATACATTTTACTGCTGCCAGGATGAATAGACAACTTGGAGAGATGAGCTTCATCCAAAATTTTATTCTTAAGCTCTCTATCCTTTGGAACAACAAGACGGTTGTCGAACCACAACACATCCTGCTCATCCACCCTGAAGTGTTTCGAGGGTTCTTCTTGAATCTTCTTTTTGATGTGGAATATCCCCTTGTCTGCTTTCTGACCTTCTATAATCTTACTCTCCAAGGAACAACTGACCTGAATACTTTGTAGCACGACAGGGTGCATTAGATCGAAACCATCTTCAAGCAAGGGTTGCACATTCAGACAATGTGACTTTCTGCTTAAAGCATCAGCCACCACATTGGCTTTCCCAGGGTGATACTGTACATTCAAGTTGTAGTCCTTGATCAGCTCTAACCATCTCCGCTGTCTCATGTTCAATTCTGGTTGGGTGAAAATGTACTTGAGACTCTTATGATCGGTGAAAATGTTGCACACGTTACCCAGTAGACAGTGTCTCCAAATCTTTAAGGCATGCACTACAGCGGCAAGCTCAAGATCATGTGTCGGGTAATTGATTTCATGTTTTCTCAACTGTCGGGAGGCATAAGCAATGACTCTTCCTTCTTGCATTAGCACACACCCTAATCCTGTTTTTGATGCGTCGCAGAACACATCAAAAGGTTTCTCGATGTCGGGTTGTGCAAGAACTGGAGCAGTGGTCAACAGTTTCCGCAAGGTATGGAAAGCTGTATCACATTTCTCTGTCCACTCAAACTTGTGATCTTTCTGTAACAGACTTGTCATAGGCTTGGCAATCTTCGAGAAGTCTGGGATAAAGCGGCGATAGTAACCAGCTAACCCTAGGAAACTCCTGACTTCTGACACTGTGGTTGGAGTCTTCCAATCCATAACCTCTTGCACTTTACACGGATCTACAGAAACTCCATTCTCAGATAGGATATGACCGAGGAAAGGAACTTTCTTCAACCAAAATTCACATTTGCTGAACTTAGCATATAACTTATGATCTCTCAACCTGGTCAAGACAATTCTCAGATGCTCTTCATGCTCTTTCTCGTTTTCAGAGTATACTAGAATGTCATCAATGAAGACAACTACAAACTTGTCCAACTCTGGCATGAAAACCGTATTCATCAGATACATAAAATATGCAGGAGCATTTGTTAGTCCAAATGACATAACAAGATACTCGTACAACCCGTATCTAGTAGAAAAGGCGGTTTTCGGAACATCTTGAGGTCTAATCTTTATCTGATGATACCCTGACCTTAAGTCTATCTTGGAGAACACTCTGACTTTAGCTAACTGATCAAACAGAACATCAATATGAGGCAAGGGATATTTATTCTTGATAGTTACAGCATTAAGAGGTCGGTAATCCACACACATCCTGAGAGTACCCTCTTTCTTTTTCTTTACAAACAAGGCAGGACATCCCCATTCAGACTTACTTGGGCGAATAAACCCCTTCTTTAATAACTCTTCCAACTGTTTCTTCAACTCGGCTAACTCATCCGGAGGCATCCGATAAGGTCTCCTTGAAATCGGAGCCGTCCCGGGGATCAACTCGATTCCGAACTCAACATCTCTATCTGGAGGAAGGCCAGGCAACTCGTCTGGAAACACATCCGGGAACTCACATACTACTGGGATCTGATGGATAGGAGTAACTTCCATGGCACAGGTCACACTCACAAGATCTGTTCTTTTAGGCAATGGTACCTGAAAAGTACCCTCTGCCTGGGGATCTTTAAGGGTAAGCATCCGACTGCTTGTATCTATGACTGCTTCCCAGTCTTTCATCCAGTTCATTCCTATTATTACATCCAAAACTAGTCCAGGCATAACTACCAGGTTCACTCTGAACTTCCGACTACCTAACTCAAGGGTTGCCCCTCTAACCATCTTATTGGTTAACACATCAGCTCCTGCTGAACTTATGCGATAACCATAACTCAAATCTGTGCATAGTTGTTCATGTTTCCGTGCAAATGCTTGACTCATAAAAGAATGCGAAGATCCAGAATCAAAAAGAACAACTGCAGGGTGATGGTTCACAAGAAACTTACCAGCAGTTACAGGCTCTCCCTCAGGAACTTCATCAATGGCGGTGTGGTGCACACGGGCATTGTAAGTCTGTTGCTTCTTTTTAGGCGGATAAGGGCAGAACTTGGAAAAATGGCCTGGCTGACCACAGTTGTAGCAGGGCCCTTTCACTGTACCAGCAGACCCTATTGCTCCCTTGGAGTTGCTCTGTTCTGCAGCTGCGTTGGTCTTTGTTGGCGGCACTGCCATCTTGTACGGTTTCTGTGGCCCCTTGTAGTTCTGGGTTTTGTGCTGCGGCGGCCTGAACCTCGCACCAGGTGCGGACGGACGATAAGATGAACGGTTGGCAGGGACAACTCTGGACTGGGATGGTCCTGACTCGAACACTCTCTTGCGGTTCTTAGATGCGGTGTAAGCATTATTGTTCTTCTCTTGCTTCAAACAGTCACTGATAAAGTCGTTGAATCTGTTGCGGGTATTGGTACCCACATGTTTCATCATCTTCGGACTCAACCCTCTCTTGAAACTAGCAATCTTCTTTGCATCTGTGTCAACCATGTCTGGAGCATAGCGGCACAAATTATTAAAGGCATGCAGATACTGTGTCACCGTCTTGGTACCCTGATTCAAGGCTAAGAACTCTCCAAGCTTCATCTCAACTAACCCTGGGGGAATATAAACTCCCTTAAAAGCTTCAGTGAAATCCCTCCAAGAGATCTGGGCATTAGGAGGAAAAGTACTGCGGTGATGCTTCCACCACATTCCTGCTGGTCCTTGTAACTGATGTGCAGCATACTCTACTTTCAGAACTTCTGTCATCCTTAACACACGGAACTTATCTTCCATAGTGTTAATCCATTCTTCGGCATCAAGTGGCTCTGCTGCTTCTTTGAAAATAGGTGGCCTCGTATCCATGAAATCCTTGAAACTGCTGTACTGGTTCACTCCCTGGCCTCCACCTTGATTATTTCCTCTTTGAACATTTTCCGCGATGGTACGCAGAAAGTCTTCCATATTCCTCTGTGATTGTTCAGTATTGCGTTGACTTCCGAGAAACTGTGTGAAGAACATTTCTGCGGTAAGCGACGGAGGAGGGGGCAAATGTGGTTCTGGACGTGGTTCTTGGTGGTTGACATTGTTGGCACCACTTCCACCAGCTCCTGCACCATTGCCACCAGTCTCAGCGGCTTCATACGTAGCACGACGAGTGTTGGCCATCTGCAGATTTTAGCAACAAGCACCATTGAGTGAAGTTGTAAAATTGTATCCGAAGGAACAATCATGCCATACTGAATTCATTGGAGAGAACAAGTCATACAAGAAAACAGAGGCGCAATAATTTCATTCCAATTAAACAACAGCACCAATTCAGTTACTTCAGATGCAACATCACGTTCCATACAACCACGTTGCCAGCATACATACACTGGACTTTTATGCGTTCGGGTATCGCATACACAACCAAACTCCAAAAGATCGTCAGTCTCAAGGTCGAACAGGATACATCATGATACATGAAAACCAAAAGAAGACCATCGCGTCAAGCCTAGCTACTAACGCAGGACACTATCCTACTCCTCAGGGCCATCGTCGATGTCGGAGGCGTCGTCATCGCTACCCTCAGCTGCAGCGTCGTCGTCGATGTCCATCTGAGCGGCGTTCGGAGGAGCATACGGGCCCATCCCGTTGTAGAGGGCATGGAACTCTTCATGCAAGTTGGCATTGTACTCTTCTAGCTCCTCGACCCTCTGCCTCAGAAGGTCTCTCTCGTTCCAGGCTTCATTCCTTTCCTGTACTAGCTGCTCCAACAGGCGATCTGCATTCCTGTTGGCCTGAGTTAGCCTCTGCACCTGCTGCAAGGAACTCTCGCCTCTCTCGAGAGCTCGGTCCCGCTGCAAGCTCATGTCAGCTAACTGCTCCTGCAAGCTAGCTATGGCACGCGCTTGCTTCTTCTTCTGTTTTCTTGCTTCAAGCCGATCATCACCACGTAGGCCAGTCAAGGTCCAATAGGTATTCTCCAGACCTTGGTATGCTCTGATGGCTGCATACATGGCACTCATGGTGTGATTGTCGCTAGCCCGTCCTTCACTGGGGCCTCTAACCAGGGCACTTCCTTGCGGCTGTACCCAAATGGCGTCGCGAGGATCATCTCTCGGGAAGGTACCGGCCAAAGCTGCTGCTAACTCATTGGGAAATCTGCTCATGATGTCTCGGATGACGCGAAAAGCTGCGCCCTCTGCACCCTCGACTGGAGTGCGTCCTTCGAACTCCAGATGCCAACCATCCCATTCTGGCGCATCACCAAGAGCAGGGACGGTGATCTCTACCACAGCAAGTCCATCTTCAGCTAGCTGGCTCTCGCTCCAAGAGTAAACTGGCTCTTGTCCCTCCAGGTACCCCACATCATGGAGCACTCTCCAAAGCAAGGTGGGCATGCCAAACTCGCTTAGAAAAGTGTCCGTGTTGCGGTGCTCCCGCGGGGCTAGCTGACGACGGGGTGCTCTTCCTCCAGTGGACTTGCGGGCAGTCTGCTTCGTGCGGGCCATCTGTAGCACAAGTTTTAAATTACCCGGTGAGAACATATTTTAGTTGAGGTCACTTTTATCAAAATGGGATAATCCTTTTATAAGGGGAGGAATGCATGCCATGAATGGAATGCATACACTATATGATGCATGCACGAGTCTTACGTTCTCACAAACTTATGAAATAAAAGCATCTAACGGTGAATTCGGTGGCATACAACGATCTCTCATATACGTAACTAATTCGGTCTACACGATACGCTGTTATGTACCTGCAGAAAACTCATTTCAGCCCATTCCCCATGAATGCATGAAAGCAGTAAATCTACCTACACGCTTTACACGAATCCCCAGATGCGTGTACAACGGTAGTGACTACCCAAACACATCGTCCTATTGACGGCATCGCCTCAACGGACGGAACACCCATACATGCGACACTTTTATAAAAACATGTGTAAAACATGTAATTATCCAAGTATCATATAAGCACTTTCCCTAGATCGGCGGTGTATCCGATCATGCTCTCACAACTCACACTTACCGAAGCGTAGAGGCAACTGATCCATACATTACCACTCAATTAAGTGGCACTCATACAATAGCACGCCGTATGAGCAACGAAAAAGAAATATGGTGCAAGAACCCCAAGTTAGTACTTAAATAGCCACCTAGAGTCCTTAACTGGGCATACAGGATATGACCACTGGCACACTTTTTAGTTTCAAAATCACACTTTTTAAGCAGGGTTTTGATTTAAATACACTTATGAACAGTAATTACGCTAAACCATGCTCCGATGCCAGCTGTAACAGAACCGCCCAATTATACGAGATTAAGTAAGAAAATCATCCAACGAACGGACAATTTACCAAACTTAAGCCCGTATAACCCGGTAGTCCGTGAAATCTCGACGGATTTCAAACCATTTCACATCACAGCCAAGATCGTAATAAGTTCAGCGATTACCTTCATAAGTTACACAGTAGCTTGCGGCATAAAATACATCGGAGTTTAAACATAGTTATTACAAACCAGTTTCAAATAAAGTAGCGGAAGCATTAGTTCAAAGCGCACACACACACACACATCTTTTCCAAAATACAGTGCCAGCTCGCGATCATCTCCCACAAAAGCATCAGGCGAGGAATAGTGAGTGACCATTGCCCATGGTCCTAGGCTTCGCCCATCGCAGGGTAGAGACAGTTGATACAATAACCATAGTACATCTGTCCATCTGCAACAAGTGGGAACAAAGCCCTGAGTACGAGAAGGTACTCAGCTAGACTTACCCGACAGAACCAAAACAAAAAGACTCCAAGGATCATGATAGGCTTTTTGGTGGGATAGCTGACTCATTTGCAAGAAAAGCATTTTTAGCTTAGCAAATCATTTACAAAAGCATGTCATGTTTTAATTCTTTATCCTCCTGTCAACTATGTTTGCACTTTATACTGAAGTAAGCATGTAATTAAGCAAGCAAGGATTACCAGTGATATTTAACCATAATTACCATGTCATTTTCCACATAACTATCCAAGTGTTGCATCAATATTACTACGATGAAGTAACTCAAGTCAAGTGTTCACTATCCAGTGAACGATGGCGATTCGAATCGATTATTGACCAGCTGGTAATTTATTCCTCACACAAACCTCACTCACCCGCTAAAGTGAGGTATTGGTCACCGAGTCAACCATTCAGGTAAAGTCGCGAGCTTGCCAGGAACCACATGTACCCGGGGGCCGCCCGACTGCTCTTTGGCCTTATCATCGCGCCCCCGTTTCCTGCCACTACTGCTCCGGTACAGTGCGTTGCGGGCAATCTACTCGGCCCGAATAATCTCCCGGCTTCGCGGTCGAAAGGTACTTTATCCGGCCAGCTAAATGTGAGGCATGCGTTCAACATGACCCGAGGCCCGACATCGGACGGTCCTTAATCGACACAGACGGAAGACACTACAGTCCAGAACCCTGCAAGCTTCCGCCCGGTCTCATATTCATTTCCACACTTAGTTATTCTCACATGACATTTCCTTCACATACAACCAGGTAATCCCCTATAGCTCGCGGATGACAGGCAATCACCCGACTTCTACCGGTCTAAGCAAGCTAAGCAAGTATTGACCGTGGACACCAGGGTGACAAGGATCGGGTAAAACAAGGTGGAACAAGGTATAATGCAGCAACGTTTGCAAACAACTCCTAAACTTAATGCATCAGATTAAGTGAAATTAATAAATAATTCTTTGCAAACCGGGGGAGAAATGCTCCGGGGCTTGCCTCGCTCGAAGGTACTGGGGCGATGGTCAGGGCACTCCGGAAGCTCTTCACCGGACTCCTCTTCGGCTTCTGCTGGCTCCGGCTCCGTCACTTCGAGCTGCTCCTCTGCGTCCTCGGGAACAACCGTCGGAACCACTTCCTGCGATCCTGTATGATGCAGAAGTATGAGTGCAACATGCATAGGTGCATTGCAGAGGTGACATGAGATGATGATGATGCGGAATGCATGCGATGTAAGCAATATGTTACGTTATCGGATTATGTGGAACTTATGACTCTTCTACAAGGTAGTCTACGTCATCCAAGAACATGTACTCGGAAACTACCAACACTAGTTTCTACCATGCAAGAGTATTTGAAAACCGAGAGGCTTCAAAGATACACCAAAGTATAATTTTCCAACTAACTTTGCATTAAGAATAAATAGAAACCCTAATTAGTTCTAAGGTTGAACAGCAACACATATTTTAGTAGCTCAAAAAAATCTTATAAAATTACAGTGGGTTACTAATATCAAGAATAGCTTGACATAAAATTTTTACTGCATTTGGATAATTAGAACTTACTATACAAAAATAACAAACTAGGGCCTAAAATAGATATTTAAAATACTTTACATTATGAAAAGTATCAAACAACAGATTTAGGAATTTTTCTACTATCTACTACCTAAACAAACACTATGGAAAAATTATCACTTGCATGTTTTATTCAAATTTATTTAAATAACAAAAATAACAAATATTGGTAACAAAAAGCATTTGAACTGCAACTACAAATTTTTATACAGAACACCCAAGATATAAAATTTTCCTAGAAAGTACATGACACAAAAAGATTAATAAATTTAGAATCATATTTTTCTGACTTTTCTAGGATTTATTAAGTATTTATCAAGAAAACAGCCATTATACTATTTAATTATAAACTCTACAGAAAAGTTCATCAAATTTGACATGCAACTATTTTACATCATAGATCTGGTCCCAAAGAATCCATAGAAATTGGTTTCATCAAATTTGGAGCTAAAATGAGCAAGTTACAATTTTTCTAAAGCATTTATACATTTTCTGAAAAATCATTTCCAAATATCCTTTTTAAATCCAGCCGCTGAACTGCTAGATGCACCCGGTGATCTACACACGCGCGCGCACACAGAGACAGACAGGCGGGCCCGCGGGTCAACCGGGTCCCACGTGTCAGCCGCTCCGAGTCAAGGAGGGCGCTGACCGCGCGGATCTCGACGACGGCGAGGTCGCCGGCGACGAGGTCACCACCGTCGTGATCCCCAGGACGAGGCGAACCCGTTGGGACCATTTGCACGACCGGAGGAGCTCGAAATCGAGCTGGCCACCGGCCATGGCGGCTCGGCGGCGCTGCTCACCGGCGGGAGCTCCTCTCCGGCCATGGGGCGGCGCGGGAGATGGTGTCCGAGCACCGGGAGGAGGAGGCGAACAAGGTGCTTGCGCGAGTGAGGGAAAAGAAGAGGCGGAGGCGGGGTTTCCACGGAGCGGAGAACCACGGCGAGCTCGGCCGGAACTCCGGCGAGCGATTGGCGGGGCTGTGGAGCTTACCGCGGGAGATGGAGGTGAGCACGGGGTGCGCCAGAGAGAGAGGAAGCTCGTGGCGAGACGGAGAGGTCTGCGGTGGCCGGAGCTCGTCGGAACGCGCGCGTCCGGCGAGCGCGTGCGGTGGCGGAGGCGGAAACGGCAGCCGCGCTCGGTGAGGAGGCAGAGCGGAGGGGGAAATGGCGAGGCGCTGCGCGGGGGGGGGTTAAGGCGCGGGCGCTCGCGCTGGTGGGGGCGACCGAGCGCCACCCGGCCGCTGTTGGCCGGCATGCGGCCGCCACGCGGCGTGCGAGCTCTGCCGGAGCGCCAGCGCGCGCGGGCGAGTGCGCGGGCGGAGGAGGGAGACGGCCGGCTGGGCCGGGCCGGAGGCGGGGCAGCGCGGGCGCGCGCGCGCGATGAGACGGGCCGACTCTGGCTCTGGGCCGAACCGGTGGCGGCGGCCCGCGAAGGAAGAAAATCCATTTTCGATTTTTGATTTTCAAATTTAAATGCATTTCAAACTTCAAACCCAATTTTGAACAAGAAGAAAGCATTTTATGGATTTGGCCCAAAAATAAAAGTTGCTCAAAATTAAATTCTCTACAACTTTGATTAAGGGGCCATTTCAAAATTCTTAATAGATTTTAAATGACAAAATAAAAGCTAAATTAGGGAATACTTTTGAATATTTTTCATAATTATTTTTGAACAAGTTTTTGACCAAATTTGAGCTCCAAAATTTGAACTAGGGTTCCAAGTGATGTAAGAATTATGGTTGCAAGGCTTTTGATATAATGTGATTAACATATTATTATAATCCGTGAAATGTAGCATGTTTAAGCTTTTATTTTAATCGAATTATACCATTATCATACATGATTATAATGATATGAATGCTATGCAATATGATTGCCATACAAAAATGCATTGCGTAACACCGGGGTGTTACAGCAGTCTAACACTTAGTTGGCCGGATAAGTCGTTCCGACCGCGAAGCCGAGTAATGTAATTCAGGCCGGGAATCGAATGGTAGGTTGCTTCTTGGAGGAGAGAAAGGATGTGCTTGGGGACATTGGCGTGAGACCAAGGTGGGGTTAGAGTCCCTATCACCTGGCAGAGTGTCGCCCTTGGGGTTGCGACATCATTCGGACCCGCGATTCCTGAATCATATGAAAAGGTGGCCTGTGCGACCCTGGCAGGGGTCTGCACGGTGAGTGTTAGAAATACCCCTCCAGCTGGATAGAAATTCGATTCGAATCGCCGTCGCTCCCGGTTAGTGAGCACTTGACTTGAGCAGCGGCAACGTAGATCTCATTAATTAAACAGATGGTTAAGTGAATGATACAATGTTGCCACAACTTACACCTGCTATGGAATAATATGAATAATTGTTTGATGATAATCAAGTGCATGTTTAGTACAGGTGCTAAGATAGATGACAGGTAAATGCTAAAAATAACTGCTAGTACAGGTTATAAGAGTTTCAACTACTTATGCCTTTATGCAAAATGTGATGTCAGCTAGCCTCTTGTGTAAGCCTTGCATAATCCTTGGTGTCTTATTTATTTTCTGGTTTATGACGGGTAAGTCTAGCTGAGTACATTCCAGTACTCAGGGTTTATTCCCTCCTGTTGCAGATGACATGCTTTATCAGGGATTCTGCAAGACGTGTCTCCACCCTGCGGGTGATGATGACTAGATCACAAGGGCGTGATCGTCTTTATGTACTTTCCTCATGCTTTTGCGGGATGTCGATCATCCAAACTAGCAGTATTTAAGTAACTATGTGTGTGTTATGCTTCCGCTACTTTCAAACTCGGTTTGTAATATTTGCTACTCCGTGGTGTAAACTTATTTCGGACTACTTGTGAAATGTAACGTACGATGTGTATGTTGAATGATGCGATCCTGGTTGTAAGCAGTTTGGTTTGAAATCCTTCGTGATTTCGATTGACTACCGGGATTATATGGGCTCAAGTTTGAAAATTTGAGCGCTTCGGTGCTTGTTTTCGTACTTGTGCTCTTATAATTTGGTCGGTTCTGTTACAAGGACATGCAGTGGGTGTGCATGCATTGTAGCGTCGCTGTTCCTCTTAGATGCATGTGTGTGCTCAGGCGGTCAGGACTCAGGACTTGGGAGCGTTACCGAGCGTAGCAGCAGGAAGTAGCCCAGCTGAGCAGTTTAGCTTATTCACCTTTACTAATCATGGAGATTTATTATTTGTTTACTTATTCTACTTTTGTATCTTGGTTATCATAGGTGATATGTAATCCCGGCTTAAGTTCCTGGCTACCGTCCGTTTCCGTTGATTTTCCGATCGTATTTACCTGTTTTCGTATGACCGTTTATCCCGCTACCGTTTCCGCTCCCGGCTATCCCGCTCCCGCTACCGTTTTCGTTAAAAAAATATGAAAATAAAAACGGTAGAGGTATTTTCCGTCCGTTTTCATCCTTACATACACGCCACTTAGGCCGAACATCGCCAGGTTGGGCCTCCTGTTCCTCTTGGGCCACATTGGCGCCGACTGGGCCTCGGTCTCTTGTCATCAGCTTCAGCAGGGACATCTTCAGCAGGGACATTTAATGAGTTGATCCATCACAATTGCATCCCTCACAAGCTAATAATTAGTGTAAGCACAAGGAATAGGGTCATTTTACCAAATTCATAGGTTGCCGTAGAAGGTTTTGTTGTTGTTCTAATAATAGTATTAGTAGTAGTTCCTATCTTGTTTTATAAGGATTATTACCTAAAAGAGGTGCTTCAAAACTGTCATTTAGGTAGCATAGGTGCCCTATGTTGGTCAATTAGAGTCTAGGAAAATGTAGGTTTTGTTAATTTGTCTTGATCCTAATACTAGCTTAAAAAAACAAAAAGGTCGTATACATGGAAATAGAAACTAAGGAGATGTACAAGTGATTACTCAGGGTAATACACTAATGCTGATGATTAGTCCTTATATGCTTCTGGCTCTTCAAAGCTTCTGGCTCCGTTACTGGGAGAATGGGAGGAGAAAAGCCACTGACAAGTGATTCCCGAGGTGCAAAGTATACATTTTTTGTTTTTGCATGTAAATATGCTCAGAGATGTGCAGTGTTTTGTTCGGCTGGCTGGTGGCTGGCGGTTGTTGCTGACTTGTTGTAAGAGAAAAATACTACTGTCTGGCAGGTGGTAGGTGGCTGATGCTAAATTGATGTGAGAGAAAAACACTGCTGGCTGGCTGGCAGCCAACCAGCCGAACAAACTGTTGGATTCCAAAAGTACCTTTCCTTGGACGAAGCAAACAAAGACACCATGATGAAGCGCACCCACCACACTCTAGGTTCTACTATGGCTGTGTTTAGTTATCAAAGTTGGGAGTGTCAAATTTACTGTAGCGTCATTGTAGTATTTCGTTTGTATTTTGTAATAATTGTCTAACCGTTGACTAATTAGGCTCAAAACATTCGTCTCGCAAAGTACAACCAAACTATGCAATTAGTTTTTTATTTCATCTGCATTTAGTACTTCATGCATGTACCGCAAGTTTAATGTGACGGAGAATCTTCTTTTTGCGTAGTGCTAAATTCAGAAAGTTTGGAGCAACTAAACACAGCCTATAAATCGGGCTGGGTCCAACGACATCATTCCTACAGTTGGGCCATCAAAACTACCCCGGCCCAATGGAACCTCTGACTAGAAGCCACCTAGCCAGCCACCCACCCATCGGAAGCCATCCATCCAGCTGACGATCCAGAACCAGAAGCCACCCACCCACCCATCGGCGTGCGCGAGGCGATCGGAGCATCCCGTCCCGAGGAGGAAGACCGGCCGGCGACGAGGGGGAAACATGGGGAAGACGCCGGTGCGGATGAAGGCGGTGGTGTACGCGCTGTCGCCGTTCCAGCAGAAGGTGATGCCGGGGCTGTGGAAGGACATCACCACCAAGATCCACCACAAGGTCACCGAGAACTGGATCTCCGCCACGCTCCTCCTCACACCCGTCGTCGGCACCTACCAGTAAGCCCCCGCTCCCCTTGGGTTCTCGCTCGCTAGGCTGCGTTGCGTCCACCTCACACAGATCTGGTCGGATGGATTGGGTGCTGCTCCGGCTGGCCGGGGATCCAGTTAGGGTTCGGTCGATTGCCCTTGTATTAGATTTTTTTTTTCCTTAGAGATGCGATGGTGACCCGGATCCTCTGATTTGCTCTGATTTTGGTAGTTCTAACGCGGATTTCTGCTTTTGGTGGTTTCGTTGAGGATGAGTAGTACGGTGGACAAGGGATTTGTGCCATTTGTTGTCTGTATGTATTCTGTAATGCATTGACCTGCCCCTGGGTTCGATTGTGGAAATGGGAACTAGACACGGGTCATGCTTTGCTTCTTTTATGCTAGCTCATGCGGCACATAGATGTGCATCTTGATGATTTCTTCTCCATGGTTTTATGTGATTAGTGTTGCCAAACCAAATGTGTAAGGCCTTCAGGTATTGCTTAGGATTGTTTCATCATGAAGCCTTGAACGTTCAAACTAGTTGAAGGTTTTGCATGTGTTGATCTAATAAGCTAATATGCTTTTTGGACTGAACTTTCAAAGACTAACATAAAAGAATTATATTAGGTGTACAGTTCCCAAGTTTTGCATGTAATTTGCATGCTAATCTTCAGTCTCTACGGTTGTATAGTAGCTTGAAATCTGTTTAGTAGTTTAGCCTCTTCTGTTGATTGATCATATACAAATCTAATGTCCTTTTGATCCTGAACTACTGTGTACTCATGAACACTATTGTTAAATCACATAACATTTGTGTTCAGGGGCAATAAGGCCATTTATAGAGAATCCATGATTGCCCATCTTAGGGGTTGTAACCTAGTCCTCATAGGAATCTTAATACTTTGGTTTTGGTTAAAGTATTGATGGGGCAGGTGTATTCTGTTTGATTATTCTTAAGCTTTTCCAAGGTATGCAAGTTAGGGCAAACAGTTAGACATAATTCAGTTTAATTAAGAATTAGTCCCAATATGCTTTTTGTAAGATAAAACTATTGTAGATGCTCTAACTCAATATTCTCCTTGAAGATAATTAAGAACTAGTCCCAATATGCTTTCGTAACTCTCAATATTCTCCTTGAAGATAAGTGAAATGTGTGATTGGGCTCAGATGCGAGTTCAGAAACCCTTTTTATGTGTTCGGGTTGTACACATGTGAGCTTGTGAATCTGGTGACATTGTGTAAATCTCATGTCAGGTCCGACGGCAATGCATGTGTAGGCTTCTTTGTCTCGTGACCCAAACTACTTCAATCATCCACATATGCTGTAAATTAGTCAAAATACTGATCTGATGACCATTAGGATAATCTCACACCAATTCAGAAAGCGGAAGCATACTTTCCTTTGAAATAGGTATCTCAAAACTGGATTTAAGATCTGTTTTTATGCTGTTCTATTTGGTTGCCCAAATAAAAAATACTACAGTTCTAAAAAATGCAGAATGATTGAATTTCCTTCTGTCGTAGGGACAGAAAATTGTTAACAACTGATCTTCCTTGTTAGATTAGCGGGTTGCAGAATTCACATAATTAACATGCATGATTATGATTTGTTTCAATGTGTCTGCAGATACGCCATGTGGTACAAAGAGCAGGAGAAGCTTTCCCACAGATACTAAATGCGCTGCTCTCCAAGTTGACTGCGACAGCAGTTGGAGTTTTCATGATGGGTTCTATAATCCTTCAATGATGATTTAACATTTGTTGGATCAATTTTAGTTCAATGCCTTTTTCATATTTCCAATGCCTATACGGTATGTGTGCCTGGCATACGTATTTTGAGGCTTGCTAAATATGTACCTTTTGTCTCTGAAGTTGTTAAATAAAGCAAATTAACTGGCAGTTTCTCTTGTTTTTTGTTTAATAATTGGTAACTGGGTTTGTTTGTCAGTTGTTTCATTTTTTGCGTCAATGAGATCAGCGATCAATGTCACTTAACCTTTTATTTGGTTTACAATATAGCTGGTCGTATTCTGGATTGTCGATGGTTTTGTCGTAGTGAGGAAACCAGTGATCTTAAACCTAAGGAGAAGATTGGTTTAATCGTTATTATACTAAACATATTGTTTGGGCTGTAAATTCAATAGTTATTATTGGGCATAAGATAGTTTTTTTTGCATATCCAGCTCTTACTGTCGTAGCCGCAATCAGGTTTTATCCTATGTTTTTGCACGCTGATGGGTGTAAAAAAGTATTGGATTTCTAATAACAAGGCATGGATGTGAGGAGGCCTGAAATATGCCCGCAAACAGTAAAAGATTTAGGAGGCTGTGCACTTGTGTGCTGTGTTATGTGACAATAAGCAGTAATGCTTTCCTGACCTGCTCTTGTGGGGTGGTTCTTTGCTATGGACGACAATCGCAATGTTCTGTAGTTACATTCCAAAGGCCCGTTGCTATGTCCTCGCTTTTAGCTTTCTGAATCACTACAGTGTTTTCTATATATAAGAGGCCTATACATAATTGGCAACCTGGCATATGTTTTTGTTTGACCTGAATGCCCTATTTTGCACATAGTTGTTACCACATGACATTGTTACTTAGGGACAGGCCGACACGGTGACACTTGGTTGGTCCTGTGCATGCAGTTCAGTGTTCTGTAGTCGACACTTTGGCAACCTATTCTGTCGTTCCTGTGTTGAAAGACCTTACTATTAGCGACATCGGCTTCCAAACATCGACCTTTGCAACATCGGCTCATTCATTTGTCATGGTGTTTCTCTTGTGTGCGAAACAAATACTACTTCCTGTGTAACTGTGTTGGAAAACCTTATTATCAGCGACCAAGTCTAAGGTTAAGCCTCCTGAGCCAGACAGAATGCATGATCATGTGAAACATGCCCAGCCTCTCTGGCGGCTGGTGCAGCATGAAGTGGCGCTTCACTAGGCGGCTTCACTAGGCGACCGGCACCGTCACGTCCGGTATCCGCTCCAGCACCTCCCTCAGCCTGGGGATGTCAGCGACCGGCACCGTCACGGAGAACGCCTCCCACCGCAGCACTTGGGCGAAGGGCAGCGCGTACCCGTCGGACAGGATCACCGGCACGCACACGACGTGGATGCCCTCCACCACGCGCGCCGCATGAAGGAATAGGAGTCGAGCGGCCCGCCGTCCTGCTGTCCGTGGCTGTGCTCGTACACCGGGAACACGTCCAGGTCGAGGCCCTTCCAGTGCCGGAGCAGCAGGTCGCGGACGTGCCCGTGCCGGCAGCCGGCGAAGAAGGCGAGGAACGGGCGCGACGCCAGGAGCTGCCGCGGCATGTCGCCCGTGTAGAGGTTGATCTCTGGCACGCTCACGTCCTGCCCCGGCCGGAAGCCCTCCGAGGTGTTGGCGTTGCAGAGTGCGCGGATGCCGTTCGCGTGTAGCTCCGGGTGCCCCCTTGACGCTTCAGGGCCCTATGCATCCAGCACACGCAGAGGCTCAGTAAAATGTTCGATCCAGCAAGAATTCGTAGCGGCCACACCACACTGACCCAGCCGTGGCAGGAGAGCATGAAGTGGTCGGTGCCGGCGGAGCCAGAGGCGGAAGGCCGTGGCCGCACCCCCGGCACAGTAGACTCATTTAAATATCTATATAAATATTTATATTTATAGTACAAAAAAAATTAATTTCATCTATTTTATTAAAATACGATGATTTTGGTTAGAAATAGTGTAGATTTGTTTAAAAATTTGTTGAAACATATAATTATGTATATTTTATCACACTAAAAAATACGATCACATTTCTTCGGCCCCTCTTAATTAAAATCGCTGGTTCGACAGAACGGTTCCAGTAGGGGTGCCGTGACGCGATGACGCGGACCGTAGTCGGCGACGATGGCGCGGAGAGGGTTGTGTCGTAGGTGTTGGGCCGGTACGCGAACTGCTCCATCTTGGTGACGCGGAACCGCAGGAAGAAGGCGTGGGCGTGCGCCGGGTCCGACGTGCGGATGCCGCAGCGCGCACCGCCGCCACGACGGCCTCCTTGCGGCGCCATGAGCTCCAGCTGCTCGATGAAGCGGCCCTCGATGGTGTACATGTTATTGCACGGGCCGGCGTGCAGGATCGGCGGCTCGCCTTCCTCGTACACGTACACCTTGAACCGCCTCTCCATTTCTCTATAGCTCCTGCGTGCTTCGCAATCACCGTACGTACTCGTGAAATCAAATGGCTATCATTTCGTTTCGGGTTGGATTTGGGTCACCGTCGTCGCCGGTGGAACGCGGCCGGGTTGCGGTAGACGCTGGCCACGAGAGCATGGTGTTAGGTTGATCTCCTGACCGAGGAAGCCCAACGGCTTCTTTGGGCCTTGACTCGCGCCCTGATCGGGGGCGCCCAGCCCATCTATGGCTGGAGGGCCCCCGTCGCACTGCGCATATAAAAGAGAGGTGGGGGCCGGGGCACTCAGTACGAGGTTCACCTGAGCCGCCAGTTTTCCCACCTACAACCCTAATCCCGATCTCCAGAGAGGGGCGCAGCCAGCGACGGGAAACGCCTCCACGCCGTCACCGCCACTGCACTGCGCCGCCGGATCTCCACTGCGTCGACTTTCCTTCCCCGAACGTCGCTGCCCGTGCGCAGCCACCATCAACGTCCGTGATGGCGACCGGCTCGAGCTCCAACACCACCACCCTTCCTTCCGATGGTTTGCACTACCTCGATCTCTCCCTTTCTCTCTCTCTCTAAGATCCGTTAGATCTTGTACTAGGAACTTGATGTTTATACATGAAATACATAGATGCTACCCCACTGTTCTACTGCTATAAGATCCTAAAGGCATAACAATGGTATCCGACGCCTATATAGCAAGTAGATCTAGCTGTTGGGGAAAAGAAAGAAACGAAGAACCGATTTCTAATCGGAATAGTACACTACCGAAACCCTAACCCTAGATGGGGAATAGAAAATAGAGGAAGAAACCGATTTTAAATCGGAAAAGTAAACCCTAACCCTAATCGGCAAAAAGAAGAGAGGAGGGTATGGACGGGACCTACCTAGACCTCTTACCGCCGGCGGTTTTTGGAAACCGTGCGGGAAAACCAAAAGGAGCCGCCGCTCGCTGGCGAGACGCCGCCGCGCATGCGTGCGAGCCGGTGGCACCACTGCGGGGCCGCTCGACGGCGGCGTGCTCAACCGCGGGCGAGCACGCGCGCCGGCGAGGGGGCCTGCGGTGGCGCCGTTTTCTTCCTCCACTGGTGGCCAAGGATGACGGCTGCTGCTGCTCTCTTGGAGAGTAGAGAGAGAAGGAAGAATGAGAAATGCTCTAGGGTTTGGGTGACCGTCGGCCGGCACCGGGTTTTTGTTTCTCCGATCGCTGCGTCTGGCCGTTCGATCAAGGGCGAGCAAATCCGACGGCCACCGGTGCACCGGGCCAAAATCGGCCCAGGCGGGCGCGCTCTCCAGGCCACTTTCCCGGCCCAGGCCCAGGTTGCGGCCTGGGCGCGGGGGGGGGGGGGGGGGGGGGGGGGGGGCGCTGCGCGCGCGTCTGAGGCCGAATGGGCCGGCACAGGTGATCGGCCCAAAAAAGAAATGAACTGAGAAAAAAAATGTGGCGCACAGTAAAGGCCGCGGGCCCATGGGCTGCTGCCCGACTGGGCCGAAATGGCCTGAAATAGAAATTCTTTCGATTTTTTCTTTTATTATTTTCCAGAAATAAATATTGATGCACTTTTTTTTTGATCAATATCGATTCAAATTTGATGCAATTTTCTGGGCAAATTTTATCCAACGATATTATTTGTTTAGATAACAGTAGAGTAATTAAAGTACTTCTGGAAAATAATATGAGAATATTAAAAGTATTTCCGCTGCGTACTTAAAGATGTTGCTTCATTATTAAATTCGAACCAACGGGAGAATTTAATTTTGAAAATGGATAAATTTAAAATATGATCATAATGTTGTTATTATTCTGACCAACGTTGATTAATAGCAGTATTATGATGTCATCATGCATTAATTCTATTTCTGCCCAACGGTGATCTAGAATTAGTGTAAAAAGAATGTTTTTGTATGTTTTAATTTTGACCAACGTTGGAACTAAAGCATGCAATTATTCATGTTATAATTAAGTTCTCACTTTATATGACTTATATTTTCAGGAGGTTACTCTTTGATGGGGTTTATCAAAGATATCCCACCCCTCAAAGGTGACAACTACAATGAGTGGAAAAAGAAAATTGACCTCGCTTTTGTTTTGGCTGAGGTAGACTGGGTGGTCACCACACCATGCCCCAGTGAACCTGTGGCACCGGTGAGGGAGGCTAATGAGTCTGATGCTGACTGGCAGAAAAAAGAGAGGGACCATGCTCCCGTACAGATGGCATATGACCTACAAAAGCAAAAGTGGGTCAATGCCAACAAAAAGTGTGTTGCTGTCATAAAGAACACAATTGAGCCTACCATAATGGGCTCAATCCAAGAGTGTGACACTGTCACAGAGTACTTGGAAAGGATAAAGAGTCAGTTCTATGGCTCTTCAAAGACATATGCTACTCAGCTGATAAAGCAGCTGGTGACAGAAAAATACACTGGAGGTGGTCATGGCAATGGCATTAGAGAGCACATATCAAAGATGAATCATTTGAATAACAAGTTAAAATCAATGGACCTGGCTCTTACAGAAGAGTTTCTTGTCCATCTGATTTTTGCTTCGTTACCAAAAGAGTTTGACACTTTTGTTGTCAACTACAACATTCAGCCCGAAAAATGGAATTTAGAACGTTGTATGGCGATGTGTGCACAGGAAGAAGAGAGGATAAAAGCCGCCAATGGTGGTACCCTCAATTTTGTTAAAGACAACAAAAGAAAGAATTTTAATGCCAATGCCAACTCTCCCTCAAAGCCAAAGGGCAAAGCTCCCATGCAGCATCAGCCTCAGCAGAACAAGTTTACAGTCAGCAAAGATCAGTGTCTTCACTGCAAGAAGACGGGACATTACAAGAAAGATTGTCCCGATTTCCTAAAGATGATCATGGCAAAGCAAGGTGAGAACATGATTACGTTTATAAATGAATCTCTGTATGTACAGTATTCGAAATCTACTTGGTGGATTGACTCAGGAGCAACTGTTCATGTTGCAAATTCTTTACAGGGATTCCGTTCGACGAGAACTACGCAAAGAAGCGAAAGGCACATTAAAGTCGCAAATGGAGTCCAAGCAGACGTCGAAGCTGTTGGCGATGTCTCCTTAGCTTGCCGATGGATTCACTCTTTTGCTGAAAGATGTTTTATATGTTCCGTCATTACAAAGAAACTTGATTAGTGTGTCATGTTTGGACAACGATGGATTCGATTGCCATTTTGGAGATGGCAAATGTGAAATTTTATGTAATAATGAATGTGTTGGCCTTGCTTTTCAAAAGCAAGATCTTTATTTGTTATCACTTCGTGAAAATGTGAATTCCATATGTGATGTGAATGATAACGTATTCTCGTTTGTGAACGCAAATAGAAAACGAAAGAGAACTCAAGATGCGTCGTCGAAATTATGGCACTGTCGTTTAGGCCATATTTCGAGGGGGAGAATAGAGAGACTAGTTAAGAATGATATTCTTCCTCCATTAGAGTTCTCAGACTTTGAACAGTGTAGAGAATGTATTAAAGGAAAATACACAAAGCAAATTAAAAAGGATGCTAAACGAAGCACAGGAATTCTACAGATAATTCACACAGACATCTGTGGTCCTTTTCCTGTGAAAAGTGTGGATGGTTTTGACTCGTTCATAACATTCACAGATGACTACTCCCGTTATGGTTACATTTATCCAATTAAAGAAAGAAATGAAGCGTTGGATAAATTTAAAATATTTAAGGCTGAAGTCGAAAATCAGCATGATTTAAAGATTAAAGTGGTCCGGTCTGATCATGGTGAGGAGTACTACGGTCGGCATACCCCGTATGGCCAAGTTCCTGGACCTTTTGCAAGGTTTTTACAGGAGAATGGCATAGTAGCCCAGTATTCTACACCGGGCGAACCTCAGCAGAATGGAGTAGCTGAAAGGCGCAACCGTACATTAATGGATATGGTGCGTAGTATGATGAGTTACTCTGACTTGCCATTGAGTCTATGGATGGAGGCGTTAAAAACCGCCATTCATATTCTAAATAGAGTACCAAGTAAAGCGGTGCCCAAAACACCATACGAATTGTGGACAGGAAGAGAACCCTCACTAAAACACTTACGTGTGTGGGGGAGTCCTGCTGAGGCAAAAGTGTTTAACCCAAATATTGGGAAGTTAGATCCCAAAACAGTTAGCTGCCATTTTATTGGCTATCCTGAAAAGTCAAAAGGTTTTCATTTCTACTGTTCAGACAGATACACAAAATTTGTAGAAACGAGACACGCTGTTATCTTAGAGGATGAAATGATGAGGGGGAGCATGGTGGCTCGAGAAATTGTTCTTGAGGAGAAGCGGGTATGTGTGCCCAATCCGATGATTCAGGAACCATTCTTTGAACTACCTGTTCTTGTTGCACCAACAGTGCCAGATACTGTAGTGCCAACACCTGTTGTCAGTTCTCCTGTGGTAACAATAAACAATGATCAGGAACCTGTTCTTCAGGAACCTATACAAACTGATGCCACAGATGAGGGGGAGCAACAACAGCCCCAAACAGAAGATGTGCCAAATGTGGAGGCCCCTAGAAGGTCCCAAAGAGTTAGAAGATCAGCTATACCCAACGATTATGAGGTGTATAACACTGAAGATTTTCAAATGGAGGGTGATCCCACTTCATTTGAAGAAGCCATGAGAAGCGATAATTCATCCAAGTGGCTTGAGGCCATGGAAGATGAAATAAAGTCAATGAGTACCAACAAAGTTTGAGACTTAGAGCCTATTCCTAAAGGAGCCAAGACAGTAGGCTGCAAATGGGTCTACAAGACAAAACGTGACTCCCAAGGGAATATTGAAAGATTTAAAGCGCGACTTGTGGCAAAAGGTTTTACGCAAAGAGAAGGGATTGATTACAATGAGACGTTTTCTCCAGTCTCATGTAAGGATTCCTTCAGAATTATAATGGCGTTAGTGGCACACTATGATTTAGAATTACATCAGATGGATGTAAAAACGGCATTCCTGAATGGGGATCTGGAGGAAAATGTTTTTATGGCACAACCGAAAGGTTTTGTCGTAGAAGGAAAAGAACGAATGGGATGCCGCTTAAAGAAATCGATTTATGGGTTAAAGCAAGCTTCGAGACAGTGGTACTTGAAGTTTGACAGAACAATAAAGAATTTTGGGTTTAAAGAAAATATTGAGGATAATTGCGTTTATACAAAGTTTAAGAATGGAAGGTATATCTTCCTAATCCTGTATGTAGATGATATCTTACTCGCTAATAGTGATGTCAGTCTACTACTGGAGACAAAGAAGTTTTTATCTTCAAAATTTGATATGAAAGATCTTGGTGAAGCTTCATTTGTTTTGGGCATAGAGATTCACCGAGATAGAAATAAAGGGGTATTAGGACTATCACAAAAGGCATACGTAGAAAAGGTTTTAAAGAAATTCAGTATGCATAAATGTAGTGCCTCACCTGCACCTATGGTCAAGGGCGACAGATATGGGGATTTTCAATGCCCTAGGAACCAATACGAGCTCGATCAAATGAAAGTGGTTCCATATGCTTCTGCTGTCGGAAGCCTGCAATATGCTCAAGTATGCACGCGCCCTGACTTAGCTTTTGTTACCGGGTTGCTTGGCAGATTTCAAAGTAATCCAGGAATTGAACACTGGAAATTGGTAAAGAAAGTCTTGCGATATTTGCAAGGTACGAAAGGCCTCATGTTGACGTACAGAAAGTCAGATTCTCTCCAAATAGTGGGGTATTCGGATTCTGATTATGCGGGAGATGATAGAAAATCCACGTCAGGATATGTATTCACTCTCGCAGGAGGAGCAATTTCATGGAAAAGCTCGAAACAAACCGTCACTACATCGTCCACAATGTATGCCGAGTTTGTAGCATGTTATGAGGCAACGGGGCAGGTGAACTGGCTAAAGAAGTTCATACCCGGTTTGAATGTGGTCGACAGCATACACAAGCCACTAAAGTTATACTGCGATAATGATCCAGCAGTACAGTACGCTCACAACAATAGGTCAAGTGGTGCTGCCAAACACATTGACATAAAGTATTATGTTGTGAAGGATAAAGTCCGGGATCAAATTATAAGTCTTGAGCATATAAGCACTGAAAAGATGCTCGCGGATCCGCTTACAAAAGGCTTACCACCCAACGTGTTCAGAGAACATGTAGCCGGCATGGGTTTAAGGGAAAGCCTATGACTCCTGGACTATAATAAAGGGCCCAAAGTTAAAGTAACTGTTTCAGATCAGATATGTGTATTGTAGCTGTCAAATCCATCGGCAGTTGACCGTGACGATGAAATATGCTCTATACACTTATCTGTGATGGAACGAGTAAAGTGAAAGGTATTAAAGTCAAAGTTTAAAGGTTTAAGTATATGTTGAGATCAAGGGGGAGAATGTTAGGTTGATCTCCTGACCGAGGAAGCCCAACGGCTTCTTTGGGCCTTGACTCGCGCCCTGATCGGGGGCGCCCAGCCCATCTATGGCTGGAGGGCCCCCGTCGCACTGCGCATATAAAAGAGAGGTGGGGGCCGGGGCACTCAGTACGAGGTTCACCTGAGCCGCCAGTTTCCCCACCTACAACCCTAATCCCGATCTCCAGAGAGGGGCGCAGCCAGCGACGGGAAACGCCTCCACGCCGTCACCGCCACTGCACTGCGCCGCCGGATCTCCACTGCGTCGACTTTCCTTCCCCGAACGTCGCTGCCCGTGCGCAGCCACCATCAACGTCCGTGATGGCGACCGGCTCGAGCTCCAACACCACCACCCTTCCTTCCGATGGTTTGCACTACCTCGATCTCTCCCTTTCTCTCTCTCTAAGATCCGTTAGATCTTGTACTAGGAACTTGATGTTTATACATGAAATACATAGATGCTACCCCACTGTTCTACTGCTATAAGATCCTAAAGGCATAACACATGGTCCACTCCAGCGTCGAACCACGTGTCCGCCGTGGTACGTTGCCACTGCCACGGCCGGCGGGATCAACCCGCCGCCGACGCCGCGCCGCTCGCTGTATCGCGGCCCGTGCCGCGTCAAGCTCCTGCTCCACGCTCATCAGCATCTTCCTCCTGCTCCTCTCCTGACTCACAAGGACACACGGTAGCATCGTAAAGGCAAAGAAACTGAAAAAAAAAATCATAGCGATACATAGCACTTCGGTTTGCAACATGTATACACACCGTGACGAGAGAAGAAGAGACGAGAAGCTGCTCTGACCGCGCAGGCCGAGAAGATGCCGGCGGCGAAGAAGAAGAGGCGAACTGCTCATTCGAGCTGGAGACGTCGACGGAGCCTCCTCGCTGTGCACGGACGGTGGAAAGCGCAACGGTAAGGATCACGAAGCCTGCACGGAGGGAAGCCCCGCAGCAGCTGCCACTCCGGCGGCGAGCCATGCGTACCGCGAAAAGGCCCCGTGGCTCGAGCGCCGCCGCGCGAAGATTGGGAGCCTCCTCGCTCGATGTCTTCATGTTCGCCCAGGCGCTGCACCTGCACATCCACAATGGGGAAGGCCAGTTCGCTCTCGGGCGCCGGGCCACTACCGGGGAGGCCATCCTCCCTCAGCACATACCGACTCGGCGGCAGCAGTAAGACCGCGGAGGCCAGCTCCTGCGCCGACTGCCCCAGCCCCCAGAGGCCGATGCACCATGTTTTTAGATGTTTCTCTTGGGTTTTGCTAATGACCGAGCTCACTCTAGTCAGTTCCTATTGACCAGTTTACAGAAAGTCTACTGCTGTGTACATGACATTTATGACTACAGATAGAGTTTGTTCACTAGGGATATATTGTTTTTCTATTCTACTAATAAGTATAAAAGAGGGGCTGCTATTTCTCACATGCCTGATTTTTAAGTATTTTTTAGACGATGAACGGTATCTATTACTCACTCAATTCCAAATTATAAGTAATTTTAAGAATCTTGGAGAGTCAAAACATCTTAAGTTTGACCAAATTTATCGTCATGACACACCATCACACCAGATCTGCGTGAGGGGGACGAAACACAGCATAGCGAGCGAGCACCGAAGGGGAGCGGGGGCTTACTGGTAGGTGGCGACGACGGGGGTAAGGAGGAGCGTGGCAGCATAAACAAGCCTACACCTGTATTGCTGTCAGAATTGACATGAGATTTTACACTATTAAGGATCAGTGTTACACCAGATTGACAAGCTCACATGTGTACAACCCAAACACACAAAGAGGGTTTCTGAACCCACATTTGAGCCCAATCACACATTGCACTTATCTTCAAGGAGAATATTGAGAGTTACAAAGACATATTGTGACTAGTTCTTAATCAAACTAAATTATGTCAGTTGTTTTCCCTACTTCCATACCTTGGAAAGGCTTAGGAATAATCCAACAGAATAAACCTGCCCATCAATACTTTACCCAAAAAGCAAAGTATTATTATTCCCATGAACACAAAGGTTGCAACCCCTAAGATGGAATCTGGATTCTCTATAAGTGGCCTTATTGCCCATAAACACAAATATTATGTGACTTAACAAGAGCACTTACAGATACACATTAGGGCAGGATCAAAAGGACATTTAGATTTGTTTATGATCAATCAGACAGAAAAGGCTAAACTACTAAGCAGATTTCAAGCTACTACAAGACCCCGTAGAGACTGAATATCAGGACCCTAATTACATGCAAAATTTGAAAACTGCACAACTGACAACAATGCCTTTTAAGTAAGTCTTTGAAAGTTCACTCCAGAAAGCATAATAGATTCACCATGAAAACTTTAAACTTGTTTGAACTTTCAAGCTACAAGATAAAACAATCCTAAGCAGACTAGTTAAAACGCATTTGGCTTAGCAACACTTATCAACTAAATGTTGTGTCATTTCATCTAAATTGCAGGTGTTGGTAATCAGAAATGGAAGCATACATCAACCAAATAGCGCACATTATAAGACACTTAGGCAGCATGTTTCATCTGCACATACTCTAACCTCGGCTCAATCAAGACCAACCTAACCAAACATGACATAAAACCATGGTGAAGAAATCATCAAGCTACACATATATGTGCTACATGAGCTAACTTGAGCAAAGCATGGCTTGTGTCTAGGCATCCTAGTTCCAATTTCAGCAATCGAACCCCGAGGGCAGAACAATGCATTATAGAATACATAGACACCAAATGTCACAAATCTTTTGCTACCAATTCGACACCCTACTCATCATCCTCAACGAAACCAGCAAACGCAGGAACCAAAATCGAAGCAAATCAGAGGATTCATACCACCATCGCATCTAAGGAAACAAAAAATCTAACATAAGAGCAATCGATCGAACCCTAACTAGATCCCCCCGGCCAACTGGAGCAGCATCCGATCCGACCAGATCTGCGTGAGGGGGACGAAACGCAGCATAGCAAGCGAGCACCGAAGGGGAGTGGGGGCTTACTGGTAGGTGCCGACGACGGGGGTGAGGAGGTGCGTGGCAAAGATCCAATTCTCGGTGACCTTGTGGTGGATCTTGGTGGCGATGTCCTTCCAAAGCCCTGACATCACCTTCTGCTGGAACGGCGACAGCGCGTACACCACCGCCTTTGTGGCAGAACCTCCTGAATAATATGACCCACGTGTGCCTATTATTGTACTTCTGATAACTGCACATTGAAAGTCCTATGTTTGGTGTTGGTAATTAGTGACAATGCCTAAGTACTAATCCTATGCCTAAGTTGTATGTAGCATATGAGGATTAGTACATTCCAAGGTTGGTGGCAAGATGGACATGGTGATCATGATGGCCACACTTGGATTTGGACGCAACCCTACGTGATCAAGGCAAAGGTATATACTTAAAGGTTGTGTTTTAGTAACCAAGACACCTAGTGGGTGTGGTTATATTATAGGATAGATAGCCGTACTATAAAGAGGGGAATGACGCGGCTATTGAACTCCTAAGTGCCTCTAGGTGTGCATTTCATGTAATATGCATTTGGATAGAACTAATAACGCCTCGAAAAATGATTGTGAAAATGCTAACACACATGCATATGGTGATGGTCACTTGGTGATGTTAGCACGTTTGCGAAGGCGGTGGAGTTCGAGCGGTAGAGAGGGTTCGGGGAAATGAAATGCCTATTTTCTACTACGCCGGAAGTCGGAAATCAAACGGAAGCGAACGGAGGTCACAGTGGTGACCGGACGCTGGACCGGACGCGGTCACTGTTTGACCGGACGCGTCCGGTCAGTGTCCAGTGTCTGCGCGGTTTTCAGTTGTTTGATCGGACGCGAGGCGCGTCCGGTCACAGGCGACCGGACGCGTCCGGTCGTCCAGGGAGCTTACTGGACTCCGACCGGACGCGGGCACTGTGGCGTCCGGTTAGTTCTTCAGCGCGTCCGGTCGCTGGTTCGTTTTGCGCGACTCAGGGTTGACCAGCGCGTCCGGTCAGTCACGGGACCGGCGCGTCCGGTCATGACCAGCGCGTCCGGTCGTTGCGACCGGCGCGTCCGGTCAGTGCTTCGCGAAACTAGCCGTTACTCGACCGGCGCGTCCGGTCAGTCGGACCAGCGCGTCCGGTCAGCGCGATTTCAGCTGGATCTCGTTCCTAACGGCTATATTCGAAGGGGTACGTCTATAAATACTCGTTGGCCGGCTCAAGGCTCTTACTCTTGGACATTTGACATACTTGTGAGCACTTTGAGCTAAGCAACTCCCCTCCCACTCATCTCTCTTGCTTCTTTGCATATTCGAAGTGAGATTGAGTGATCCAAGTGCATTTGCATTGTGAGATAGCATCTAGTTGGCACTTGGTGGTTGATTTGCTGCGGGATTCTTGTTTCTCTTGGTGGTTGCCGCCACCTAGACGGCTTGGAGCAGCTTGGGGCGTTGGCAAGAGTTGGTGATTGTTCTTGGCCACCTCCGGTGATTGTGAGGGGTTTGTGCCTACCTCGGCGCTTCGCCAAAGGCAACATTAGTAAATTGCTCGTGTCATTGCAACCTTTTGCCATTTGGTAGGTTCTTGTGGCGCCTTTTGAGAGGCTCGGTGTGAGACCGATTAGCCACCGAACCACGTGGTGAAGAGGGACACAACGGGGACTAGCGTGCCGGCAAGCACGTGAACCTCGGGATAAATCTTCGTGTCATCACTTTCATATTGTGATTGATTGATCCCGGTGTTCGGTTGTTTTGGTATTCATTGTTGATCATATTGGTTGGCTCAATACTTCGCCCCTCGGTGAAACCCTCCTAACTCAACTCCGCTTTACTTTCTTAGTTATCTTTGCTAGCTAGTTTGCTTTGCTAGAGTAGCTCTTTTGTGTAGCTTGCTAGTTGTAGTTGTAGTTACCTTCTCGGTTTACCTTGTGCGGTTGAGTGCTTATACTAGAATTGTGAATTGGATAGGTGGCTTGCAAACACCCCGTAGGCTAAGCAAAACTTGCATGTCGCTATTTGTTGTATTGATAAACTTGTTTAGCTTGTCTTTGTAGAAAATTTTAAAAGGCTATTCACCCCCCCTCTAGCCATCAAGACCTTTCAAGTGGTATCAGAGCCATGGTCACCGTTTGCAAGGCTTAACAACCTCGGTGCAAGATGGCTCAAGTTATGTTCAATCATGTTAATGGCAAGCCTCCATTCTTTGATGGCATCTCTTCCTTTGATCATTAGAAAAGGAAGATGAAGCAATATCTAGGCAATATACATGAGAAGGTTTGGGATGTGACCAATGAAGGATACATCATTCTTGATGAAGAAAATCTCACTCCAAATGACCGCATCAACAAACAATGCAACACGGCGGCACTTGACACAATCTACCGTGCCATTGATGATAAAGTATTTGAGCAAATCAAAGATCTTGAAAAGGCAAATGAGCTTTGGATAAGGCTTGAAGAAACATATGAAGGCACTTCAACGGTAAAAAGTGCCAAGCATATATGCTCAAGGACAAGTTCTCCACGTTCAAGATGAAGGATGATGAATCCATCCCGGAGATGTTCTATAGGCTCCAAGTCATTGTCAATGATCTCAAGGGGCTTGGAGAGAAGGTTGAGGACAAGGACTTCTCACACAAGTTCTTGATATGCTTACCCAAGAAGTTTGCCACCTTGAGAAGAATGATCTTTAGAGAGGGATTGGACAAGGTCAAACCAACCGATGTGCTTGGAGATATAATGACCGATGCCCAATACAATGATGATGAGGATGAGGTAGAAGAGAAGAAGGAGACCAAGGTCAAGCAAGAGAAGCCCATTGCATTCAAGGCTTCATCTTCTAAGGGCAAGAGCAAGGTGGAGAGTGATGATGATGATCCATTCGATGATGAGACCATGGCCCTCCTAGTGCACAAGATGGGAAGGTTCATGAAGAAGAAAGGATATGGGGCAAGGAAGAGAAGGGACTTCATGAAGGCAAAGGAGGTGCTTTGCTACAATTGCAATAGCCCCGATCATGTAGTGGCAAAGTGCCCCTATGAAGACAAAAGATATCATGATGGAGAGTTGAAGTTGAATAAGAACAAGAAGGATAAGAAGGAGAAGAAAGAGAAGAAGAGCTTCACTATCAACAAGAAGAAGGGTGGTGGCTATGTGGTCACTTGGGATAGTGATAACTCCGATAGTGATGATGATAGCTCAAGTGATGATGAGAGGACCACTCGGCGAGCCATTGCAAGCATCGCCCTCTCCAACAAGTCATCCATCTTCGACACTACATCGACGTGCCTTATGGCCAAGCCTACCAAGGTAAAATATAATGATAGTGATGATGATTCTTGTGCTAGTGATGGTTGTAGGAGTGATGATGAGGAGGATGAGGACTACTCCAAAGATGATCTATTAGGCATAATAGATCAAATGAGCAAGGGCTACAAGAGAATAACCAAGAAGTGCAAAATCTTAGAGCAAGAGCTCATTGCCAAGAGCAATGAAAATGATGCCTTGATAGAGGAGCTTGTTGCTCTCAAAAAGAGTAAGGAGTGCAAATGAATTGAACAAGAGCTCAAAGCTCTTAGGAAATCCTTTGATGAGCTAGAGGCCTCTCGTGAGTGTCTAAAGGAAGACCACGAGGACCTCGAAGTTGCTCACACTAGGCTTAAGGAAGCCCACTCCTCTCTAGTTGAGCTCATCAAGGAGAAGGACCTCAAGTTGGAGAAGCTCATGAAAGAAGCCAAGGAGGAGCAAGTGATTGTCACTTGTGATATTGGACTAACATGTGATATTATTGATGATTCTTTATTTGTTGGTCCTACTAATGCTTCATGTAGCTCATCATCATCCACCACAACCAAGTCTACCTCTACTACTAGTGAGTCATCACTTGTGGTTGAGAATAAGACTCTCAAGAGAGAGGTGGATGATCTCACCCGCGCATTAGGCAATGCCTATGGTGGGGATGCCCGCTTGCTAAAATGCTTGGGTAGCCAAAGGTTCTCTCTTAACAAAAAGGGTTTGGGCTATACTCCCAAGAAGGGCAAGGCAACCTTTGCTACTCCAAAGTCTCGCTTTGTGAAGAGCAATGGTCGTTATTGCAATAGATGCAAGCAAGTTGAGCATCTAGAGATTAATTGTAATAAAATGAACAAGAACAACAACAAGTTTCATGCTAAAATAGATTACATTCCTTTTGATTCTTGTTATGTGCTTACCAAGGGTGAGAAAGGTGTGCATGCTAGGTTTGTTGGTACACCAATTGTGGGTCCAAAGAAGAAGGCCATTTGGGTACCAAAGAGCTTAGTTACTAACCTCCAAGGACCCAAACAAGTATGGGTACCTAAGAAACATTAATTTATTTTGTAGGTAAATTACAAGGCCGGAGGAAGGCATTGGGTGCTTGATAGTGGGTGCTCTCAACATATGACCGGTGATTCAAGAATGTTCAACTCTCTCAAATCAAATGATAGTGGCATTGATAGTATCACATTTGGTGACAATAGCAAGGGTGATGTGAAGGCTCTTGGAAGGATTGCAATCTCAAATGATCATAGCATTTCCAATGTGCTCCTAGTTGAAAAGTTGAACTTCAATCTTCTCTCGGTTGCTCAATTGTGTGATTTTGGTTTCAAGTGCATATTTGGTGTTGATGATGTGGAGATAATTAGTGTTGATGGCTCCAATTTGATCTTCAAGGGTTTTAGATATGAGAATCTATACTTGGTTGATTTCAATGCTAGTGACACTCAACTTTCAACATGCTTGCTCACCAAATCAAGTATGGGTTGGTTATGGCATAGAAGACTTGGTCATGTTGGCATGAAGCAATTGAACAAGTTAGTGAATCATGACTTAGTTAGAGGCTTGAAGGATGTCACATTTGAGAAGGATAAGCTATGTAGTGCATGTCAAGCCGGAAAGCAAGTGGGCAACACTCATCCATTGAAGAGCATCATGAGTACCTCCAAAGCATTTGAGTTGTTGCACATGGATTTATTTGGGCCAACTACATATACAAGCATTGGTGGCAACAAGTATAGCTTTGTGATTGTGGATGATTTCACTAGATACACATGGGTATTCTTTCTTGTGGACAAGAGTGATGTATTTGACATATTCAAGAAGTTCATCAAGAGAGTGCAAAATGAGTTTGAGACCACAATCAAGAAAGTAAGAAGTGACAATGGAAGTGAGTTTAGAAATACAAGAATTGATGAGCTATGTGATGAGCTTGGAATCAAACATCAATTTTTGGCCAAGTATACACCTCAATCTAATGGCCTAGTTGAGAGAAAGAATAGAACTTTGATTGATATGGCAAGATCAATGTTAAATGAGTATAATGTGAGTCATTCATTTTGGGCCGAAGCAATCAACACGGCTTGCTTCTATAGCAACCGCCTCTATTGCCACAAGTTTCTAGAGAAGACACCATATGAGATCTTAAATGGAAGAAAGCCCAACATTGCATACTTTCAGGTATTTGGTTGCAAATGCTACATCTTGAAGAAGGGTACTAGATTGAGCAAGTTTGAGAAGAAATGTGATGAAGGATTCTTACTTGGTTACTCCACTACTAGCAAAGCTTATAGAGTTTGGAATTTGGCTAGTGGTTTACTTGAGGAAGTTCATGATGTTGAGTTTGATGAAACAAATGGCTCTCAAGATGAGGAAAATAACTTGGATGATGTTAGAGGAACTCAATTGACCAATACTATGAAAGAAATGGATATTGGTGATATTAGGCCAAAGCAAGTGATTGATGTGGATGACAATAAAGATCAAGTGCTCCAAAGTCCAATTACACAAGATAGTGGTTCTCTAATGCAAAATCAAGCTAGTACATCATCTCAAGTGCAACAAGATCAACAAGTGGCTAGTTCATCATCTCCAACTCATGATCAACATCAACATCCAAGCAATCAAGTGCAAGTACTTCAACCAACTAACATTGCAAGAGACCATCCATTGGATTCCATCATTGGTGACATACAAAGGGGAGTTCAAACTAGATCAAGATTGGCATCATTTTGTGCTCACTCTTCTTTTGTGTCAATGGAAGAACCAAAGGACATTGATAAAGCATTGAGAGATCCGGATTGGGTAAATACAATGCATGAAGAGCTCAACAACTTCAAGAGAAATGAAGTATGGGAACTAGTTGAGAGGCCTAAGGATCATAATGTTATTGGAACAAGATGGGTCTTTCGCAACAAGCAAGATCAAGATGGAATAGTAGTAAGGAACAAAGCAAGACTAGTGGCTCAAGGTTACACACAAATAGAGGGTCTTGACTTTGGTGAAACATATGCCCCGGTTGCAAGATTGGAAGCAATTAGGATCTTACTTGCCTATGCTTGTGCTCACAATATCAAGCTATATCAAATGGATGTGAAGAGTGCATTTCTAAATGGGTACATTCAAGAGGAGGTGTATGTGGAGCAACCTCCCGGTTTTGAAGATGACAAGAAACCTAACCATGTATACAAGTTAAGGAAAGCTTTGTATGGATTGAAGCAAGCACCTAGAGCATGGTATGAAAGATTGAGGGACTTCTTGCTATCCAAAGGATTTGTCATGGGCAAAGTGGATACTACTCTCTTTACCAAGAAGATTGGGAAAGACTTGTTTGTGTTGCAAATATATGTTGATGATATCATCTTCGGTTCAACCAATCAAGAGTATTGTGATGAGTTTGGGAAAATGATGGCAAAGGAATTTGAAATGTCAATGATCGGTGAACTTAGTTTCTTTCTTGGACTTCAAATCAAACAAATGAAGGAAGGAACATTTGTGAGCCAAACCAAATACATCAAAGATATGCTCAAGAAGTTTGGCATGGAAGATGCAAAGGGCATTACAACTCCAATGGGCACTAGTGGAAGTTTGGATAGTGACAAGAGTGGCAACATGGTGGATCAAAAGCTTTATAGATCAATGATTGGTAGCCTACTCTATGTGACGGCATCAAGACCCGATGTGATGTTTAGTGTATGCATGTGTGCAAGATTTCAAGCCTCACCAATAGAAAGTCATATGAAGGCAACAAAGAGAATATTGAGGTATTTGAAGCATACACAAGATGTTGGATTGTGGTATCCCAAAGGTGCAAGCTTTGAGCTAGTTGGATATTCGGATTCCGACTATGCCGGTGACAAAGTGGAGAGAAAGAGCACTTCCGGGACTTGTCAATTGTTGGGAAGATCACTTGTCTCATGGTCATCCAAGAAGCAAAATAGTATTGCACTATCTACCGCCGAAGCCGAATACATCGCCGCGGGTAGTTGTTGTGCACAAATCTTGTGGATGAAGGCAACATTGAAGGATTTTGGAATCAATTTCAAGAATGTGCCATTGCTATGTGACAATGAAAGTGCCGTGAAGCTAACCAACAATCCGGTTCAACATCAAAGAACAAAGCATATTGATGTTCGTCATCATTTTATTAGAGATCATCAACAAAAGGGTGACATTGCTATTGAGAGTGTGGGCACCGAAGATCAATTAGCCGATCTATTCACCAAGCCACTTGATGAGAAGAGATTTCACAAGCTAAAGAATGAGTTGAACATACTTGACTTCTCAAATATGAGTTGATGCACCTCCATGATATGGCATGCCTCTCCTTCGAGCCCCAAGGTACAATTGGTTGACATGTCATACATTCTATACTAAGGACATGTTTAGTGCATCTAGTCATGATTTCTTATGTTCTAGGCTCATTCATGAAAATCAAATGAATTTGAAGTTTATATGGTGCCACTATTGTTTCCATGTCTTGTATGATCTAGTGGTAGCATATAACTTGTTTAAGTAGCTTGTGATCCTAAGTGTTTAATCTAGATCACTTGTCTAAATATTTGCTTCAACATGGTGCATGATAACCCTTCTAGTGAGGTGTGAAGAAGCTTGCCCTTGGATCAAACCGAAGCATTTTATTTATGCGAGCAATCTAGGTTGAATCACAAACTTGATCCTCACCCCATAAGTCAACATGGTAATCTATCTAAAGTCAGTCCCTTGTGGTCATTGGTGCCAAAGGGGGAGAAAATATTGATCACAAAGATAGAACTCAAAGGGGGAGAAGCACAAAGGGGGAGAAAATTGTTGTTCACTAAGATAGATCCTAAATGGGGAGAATTGATAAAAGAAGGGGATCAACTAAAATTTTGAGCACACAAGTAGGGGGAGCAAGCTCTTAAACATGAATGTTGCATTTCCAAGTGCACTTCATATGTATGTTGCATAGTTATGCATTTTTTTTTCTTCGATACATTGCTTGTGTGGTGACTTGCTAGTATAAATTTGAATGATGAATTGAAGTACTAGCATGAATAGGAAGTAGTTAGATTTTTCTTGCTTCATGTTTTTCAAAGTGGTACTAGAGCCTTGCTTATAATGTTGATCTCACGAGGTTTCTAGTTTTGCTTGTGCTTTTCCAAGTTGTATCTAACTACACAAGGTGCTAAGATGGTGTTTTTCGCTACTCCGATGGTATCACGCTTCAAAGGTCTATAATCTAAAACACTTAGCACCTATTGGTAGTCAATGCTCCTAATCTTTCCTATCTAACATGTATGCTTCCAAAATCCAAACATATAGCATACATGTAGGGGGAGCCATTGCTATCAATTTGAATTCATGATCACATGTCCATAATTCTTACACATGGTAATATACTTGGACAATGTGATATGGGTTCAATCAAAATTTTATCATAATATCTTTGTGAAAGGGTTGTCACCAATTACCAACAAGGGGGAGATTGAAAGTCCTATGTTTGGTGTTGGTAATTAGTGACAATGCCTAAGTACTAATCCTATGCCTAAGTTGTATGTAGCATATGAGGATTAGTACATTCCAAGGTTGGTGGCAAGATGGACATGGTGATCATGATGGCCACACTTGGATTTGGACGCAACCCTACGTGATCAAGGCAAAGGTATATACTTAAAGGTTGTGTTTTAGTAACCAAGACACCTAGTGGGTGTGGTTACATTATAGGATAGATAGCCGTACTATAAAGAGGGGAATGACGCGGCTATTGAACTCCTAAGTGCCTCTAGGTGTGCATTTCATGTAATATGCATTTGGATAGAACTAATAACGCCTCGAAAAATGATTGTGAAAATGCTAACACACATGCATATGGTGATGGTCACTTGGTGATGTTAGCACGTTTGCGAAGGCGGTGGAGTTCGAGCGGTAGAGAGGGTTTGGGGTCCTCTCTCCCTCCCGCCGAGCGTGCGAGCGCGGGATTCAGGCGATTTCGGGGAAATGAAATGCCTATTTTCTACTACGCCGGAAGTCGGAAATCAAACGGAAGCGAACGGAGGTCACAGTGGTGACCGGACGCTGGACCGGACGCGGTCACTGTTTGACCGGACGCGTCCGGTCAGTGTCCAGTGTCTGCGCGGTTTTCAGTTGTTTGATCGGACGCGAGGCGCGTCCGGTCACAGGCGACCGGACGCGTCCGGTCGTCCAGGGAGCTTACTGGACTCCGACCGGACGCGGGCACTGTGGCGTCCGGTTAGTTCTTCAGCACGTCCGGTCGCTGGTTCGTTTTGCGCGACTCAGGGTTGACCAGCGCGTCCGGTCAGTCACGGGACCGGCGCGTCCGGTCATGACCAGCGCGTCCGGTCGTTGCGACCGGCGCGTCCGGTCAGTGCTTCGCGAAACTAGCCGTTACTCGACCGGCGCGTCCGGTCAGTCGGACCAGCGCGTCCGGTCAGCGCGATTTCAGCTGGATCTCGTTCCTAACGGCTATATTCGAAGGGGTACGTCTATAAATACTCGTTGGCCGGCTCAAGGCTCTTACTCTTGGACATTTGACATACTTGTGAGCACTTTGAGCTAAGCAACTCCCCTCCCACTCATCTCTCTTGCTTCTTTGCATATTCGAAGTGAGATTGAGTGATCCAAGTGCATTTGCATTGTGAGATAGCATCTAGTTGGCACTTGGTGGTTGATTTGCTGCGGGATTCTTGTTTCTCTTGGTGGTTGCCGCCACCTAGACGGCTTGGAGCAGCTTGGAGGCGTTGGCAAGAGTTGGTGATTGTTCTTGGCCACCTCCGGTGATTGTGAGGGGTTTGTGCCTACCTCGGCGCTTCGCCAAAGGCAACATTAGTAAATTGCTCGTGTCATTGCAACCTTTTGCCATTTGGTAGGTTCTTGTGGCGCCTTTTGAAAGGCTCGGTGTGAGACCGATTAGCCACCGAACCACGTGGTGAAGAGGGACACAACGGGGACTAGCGTGCCGGCAAGCACGTGAACCTCGGGATAAATCTTCGTGTCATCACTTTCATATTGTGATTGATTGATCCCGGTGTTCGGTTGTTTTGGTATTCATTGTTGATCATATTGGTTGGCTCAATACTTCGCCCCTCGGTGAAACCCTCCTAACTCAACTCCGCTTTACTTTCTTAGTTATCTTTGCTAGCTAGTTTGCTTTTCTAGAGTAGCTCTTTTGTGTAGCTTGCTAGTTGTAGTTGTAGTTACCTTCTCGGTTTACCTTGTGCGGTTGAGTGCTTATACTAGAATTGTGAATTGGATAGGTGGCTTGCAAACACCCCGTAGGCTAAGCAAAACTTGCATGTCGCTATTTGTTGTATTGATAAACTTGTTTAGCTTGTCTTTGTAGAAAATTTTAAAAGGCTATTCACCCCCCCTCTAGCCATCAAGACCTTTCACACATGCACGTCATAAGACTCCGAAAGTCTGTTGGGAGTCCTCGGGGAACCCGAATCATCTACTAATTTTTCGAACAGGATCCATTACAGAAAATATTGCAGAATTACAATAGTTGGTACAATAATTTAGATTACATCAGAGTTGAACAGCGGAAGATTTACAACCATAATTTACAAGTAGTAAACCTTTAAGTACAACCTACTTTAGCCCTAGTCAAGGCATAAGGATAGTTTGCTAACTACATTCTAACACTACACACAAGGGAGATTCACTCTGCCCGAGGGCTCACATGAACTCTTCTACTGCTGGCTCCCATCCTGCAATAGGGGTTTAACAACCATGAGTACAAAGGTACTCAACAAGACTTAACCGACAAAAGAGGAAAGACTCTAAGGATATGCAGGATAAGGGGAATCAACTGCAATAAGGGTTTAACAACCCTAAGTACAAAGGTACTCAACAAGACTTAACTGATGAAAGAGGAAAGACTCCAAGGATATGCAGGATAAGGGGAATCAAGGTGAGTCTATAGCAAGAACAAGAATACTTTTTGTAGAAAAACTGCACTAAGATTGATCCTTACTTTCAATATTTTAAGCTTAACTTTTGTATAAGGATTATCCTTTTAAGCACCTATCCTAAATCCAAGTACTTTATAAACCATTACAACAGTGACCTCACAACTATAGTTCCAGTTGATTAACTACGATGTAGGACAGTTGATCGAGTCTTCTTCTCTGAGAAGCAATGGCGATTCGAATCGATTGGCCCAGCTGGGGTTTCCTTACCACACGACAAAGGTGAGTAGTTAACTCACATTCATCGACCCTCGCTCGGATCCTCCAAAATGGGAACCGGTCCAGCGCTATCCGAGAGCACAATACCCACTTCACTGTGTCGTTCGTCCCTGACGGATTCACAGGAGTGTGTGACACGATACTCTCACCATCTCTCCACTCCCAGTGCGCGGTTATCGTTTCCCATTCAGGACTAGCCCAGGTATTGGGCTTTCCAGAGTATGTGGCCAGTACTGTAAGTCACGATCACACCATACAACGAACGGTCCTTAGTCGACACAGACGGGGTCACTACGTCCAGTCTCTAACTGGGCGTAAGCCAAGATTCCGTCCAATCTAGATTTAAAAAGTTATGATCATCTTCATACTTTAGGTTCATCTTTAACTTTAGAAACACCTATCTCTAGCATTTATATCTAAGCAGGGCTAAGTATTTAGAAATATTACTGTAATATAATTACCATAGGTGATTAAGGATAAACAAGGTAGTTATGTAGAAAAGGGTATCATATAACTCCTGATACTTAATGCAACAAGCATAAGACTTAAGTGACAACATTTTATAAACACAAGGAAGGGTTTATGCTCCGGGGCTTGCCTTCGATGTCGAGGTTGTCAAAAACTCCAGAAAACCACAACTAGAAAGCCACACGCTAAAACATAATTCCACTTTGGGACTTGCTTACAAGGGAACTCCTTTTGTGAACTATACGGAAAGAATATGCATGCTTCAGGATGATGAAAAGCTAAACATACTTCAAGGTGATAAATTAATGTAATAACTTGAATACAACTTTCCTTCATTTAAGGATTAAGTTATTAATTCATTAAGCAAAGTTAATTATTAACTATTAGCATAAGAGAAAGACATAAGTAACAATTTAAAGACTCGCCTAGGAATATTTTAAGGTATTAATGTTCCTAGGTCAGCAATCAATCCAAAATCCACTCATCAATTTATAATGATTTATAAAATCATTTTGGGTGTATTTATTAATCCATAAAAGGCATAGATAAGAAGTGAACAATCTATCAACTTCCAATTCAAGCCAAACTTTTTAAGTAGATTGATTTTATCATAAACAACATGTACACCAATTTTCACTATTTTTGGATAATTAGTTTATTCTACAAAAATTATGAAAGGTACATTTATTAATAAAAACATGTAATTTTTAGTCATATCAAAACTACTGAAAATAACAATTTCATATTTTTCCCAGATTAGTCATTCATTAAAGAACAACCACTATAAATTTCATAATGTTTCTACCAGTATTTATTTAGTTATGAATTATTGAAACTTATCACTTAATTATTATTTTGGAAAATAGAAAAGGAAGAACAGGCTCCCTTCTCCCTATTGGACCGGCCCAAAGCCAGGCAACGGCCCACTCTCCCTCTCCCTCCCTTTGACCGAACAGGCCTAAAGCCCAGACGGCCCCAACCCCGGTCCGACTGCGCCCCACTGGCGGTGATCGCCGGCGGCGAGCCTCCAGGCGGTGCTGCCTTCCCGACCTCGCTCTCCTCTCTCTTCCGTGTCCTCTGGTATACCTCTTTGTTTCGGTGGCTGATGAAGATGAGCACACAGTCGATGGCGGCGGGTCGGCTAACTCTGGCGAGGCGGCTCGGGCGGAAGACGACCTCTCCGGTGGTGGAATCAAGCTCTACACGTCCTTCTCTACTTCCCGAACCCAGTCCTAGAACTAATTGAAGAAGATAAGGATGACACCAAGCTCCGCCCCATGAATGGCGGCTCGGCGGACTGGAACACGGTGGCACGGCCGCAACTCGATCAAAAGAGCACGCTAGAGGTAAAATTGGTCGAGGGGCCTGCATCCGAAACTCACCGAGACTTCAAGGCACCGACCGATCGAATGAGAGCGACAGAGAAACTCCTACGGCGGCGTTGAGGTCACGACGGTGCTCTGTTCTGGTGATGGCGACAGCGTCCAGGCACGTCTGCTCGTGCGCTGAGGAAAAGAGAGAGCATGAGCAACAGGGGCACAGGGAGATGCTAGAACAGGAGAGAGCTAGAGTTGAGCTGTACCAGAGGGAGCTGGCCAAGTGATAGGGCTCATGGCGGCACGTCGGAGACCCGAGGTAGAAGATGACGCCGCACGGCTAACTCCAGGGGTAAAAGGTGGAGCTATGGGTGGAAAATGGATCGTAAGGAGGTGACGGAACTGTGAGCAAGATGAATTGAAGCGGGGAGGAACGGTGGCGAGGAATTTGATCAGAGATGAGAGTATGCTCGTCGGCGCCGGTGGAAGGAGAAAGAGAACGAGGGGTGGCCGGCCTCGATAGGTAAGGGCAAAGGAGCGGTCTCTCGATGTCCAACTCCTGCTTGCGTTCGTGATGTGGCAGCAAAGCTGCTGCGTGCCGTGGCCGAGCCAAGTGGTGGCCGAGGGCGGTGAGCGGTGGCGGCGTCCCGGTGAAGCAACCAAGCAGAGAGATGAGTCACCCCTACAACAATGATGTTGCAACTGTTTCAATCTCTTGTTTCAGACCCTTCTTCCCATCTTTTCTCCAATTTCTGATCATTTTCTTGAAAAACTCCAAACACCAAAGCTGTTCCAAATCACATAAACTCCAACTTTGCTTAAAGACTTGGGTCCAAAAGACAAACAGATTAGGAGATCTAGGAATACAGTGATGAAACAACATGTTTCAAAGAATGAAACAGAGAGCTGAAATATTTTGTTTCACCAAATTTTAAAAGTATTTAGTAATTCACTTAACTTGTGATAGATATCAGGGTGGGCATTCGGTTTTAACCGATAATTCGGTTCGGTTTTTCGGTTCCTGAAAAGTTCGGTTTTCCAAGAGACAGCAGCCGATCGGTTTTCCATAGAAGCTGAAACCGACAACTTCGGTTTCGGTTTTTTTACGTCGGTTTTTCGGTTTAAACCGAAGAAATCGAATCTACTGTTTGGCCGACTCGCAGCTCCCTGCTCGCACTGGAACTCGCGCCGCCACTGGCCGTCGCGCGCCCGCGCCCGCGCCCTGCTCGTGCTCGGGGCCGCGCCCTGCTCGCGCTCGCCCCTACTCGCGTTGCAGCGCGCCGCCGCCGCCGCGCCTTGCTGGCGCTCGAGCGGGCCGCCGCCGCCACTGTGAACTGCTCCGTGCTTGAGCGGGCCGCAACCGCCGTGTCCTGCTCCGCCCCGCCACTAGTCGCCGTGGCCTGCTCCGGACTCGCGCCGCGGCGCCGACGCCGATGCAGCTTAGGGTTGGGGAATGGGGACGAGCCGGATGAGGAGGTGCCAGATTAGGGTTAGGAGACTGGACGACTGGTGCTGGTGTGGCTCACGGACTTGGATTGGATCGGTGGATTGGTGGTGGGTTGTGAGTCCGTGACTCCTAGTGGGCTGGCTGTTGTGTTCAGCTTGCTAGCTTCTCGGTGTTTGCAGATAGGGATCCCTTGCAGATAAGAACGGTTCCTCGGTTGTTCGGCTCGGTTGCACTTAAGAACCGAACCCGAAGCCGAACATCGAAGTTCACAGATCAGAAAACCGAAACCGAACCGAACATATTTCGGTTCGGTTTCGGTTCGGTGTTCGGTCTTCGGCGTAAATGTGCCCAGGCTGAGATAGATATATACATGTATATATTGCACTCACATTTCAATAACAATGCAATAATTTTTAAACTTATTTTAGTGAATGCATAATTCGAGATTGTTGCAACACAAAAGTACCACACATTATGCATTTATGCTTTGATGATGATATGTTCCCTTTTTAATATCGCTTAACACCAGGGTGTTACAGCCTTCATCCGCACCGGCGTCTTACCCATGCTTGCCCCGCGTTGACGGCCGGTCTTCCTCCTCGGGACGAGATGCTCCGATTGCCTCATGCACACCGATGGGTAGCTTCTGGTTCTGGATCGTTCACTCCGCAGAACAGCTGGGCTAGGGTTTGGTATATAGGTTAGAGGTTCGATTGGGCTGGGCGAGTTATGATGGCCCAACTGCAAGGAATGGTGTTCACTTGTTGAACTTTGTAGTGTGCCTTCGTTTGCTTCGTCCAACCTTGTAGTGTGCCCGTAGACATGTAGTTCAGAGATCTGTAGTGGATCTTGGATTATGTCATTTTGGGAGGACTTTCCCTTTGTACCACATAGCATATCTGCATAGGCACATTGAAACAAATCAGAATGATGAATGTCACTTATGTGAATTATGCAACCAGTTAATCTAACGAGGAAGATCAATTGTTCAAAATTTTCTATTTCCCTACAACAAAAGGAAATCCAATTATTCAAACCGCATTTTGTGCGGTGGCACTTTTTAAGTGGGCAACCAAATAGAACAGCATAAACATATATATTAAATCAAGTTTTGAGATACCTATTTTACAGGAAACTATGCTTCCACTTTCAAGAATTGGTGTGAATTATCCTAATGGTCATCAATATCGTGACTAATTTATAACATGAGTTGATGGTCGAAGCAGGAAACAAACAAGCCTACACCTAGGCTATATTGCTGTCAGAATTGACATGAGATTTTGCACTATTAAGGATCAGTGTTACACCAGATTGACAAGCTCACATGTGTACAACCCAAACACACAAAGAGGGTTTCTGAACCCACATCTGAGCCTAATCACACATTGCACTTATCTTCAAGGAGAATATTGAGAGTTACAAAGACATATTGGGACTAGTTTTTAATGAAACTAAATTATGTCAGTTGTTTTCCCTACTTCCATACCTTGGAAAGGCTTAGGAATAATCCAACAGAATAAACCTGCCCATCAATACTTTACCCAAAAAGCAAAGTATTATTATTCCCATGAACACAAAGGTTGCAACCCCTAAGATGGAATCTGGATTCTCAATAAGTGGCCTTATTGCCCATAAACACAAATATTATGTGACTTAACAAGAGCACTTACAGGTACACATTAGGGCAGGATCAAAAGGACATTTAGATTTGTTTATGATCAATCAGACAGAAAAGGCTAAACTACTAAGCAGATTTCAAGCTACTACAAGACCCCGTAGAGACTGAATATCAGGACCCTAATTACATGCAAAATTTGAAAAGTGCACAACTGACTACAATGCCTTTTAAGTAAGTCTTTGAAAGTTCACTGCAGAAAGCATAATAGATTCACCATGAAAACTTTTAACTTGTCTGAACTTTCAAGCTACAAGATAAAACAATCCTAAGCAAACTAGTTAAAACGCATTTGGCTCAGCAACACTTATCAACTAAATGTTGTGTCATTTCATCTAAATTGCAGGTGTTGGTAATCAGAAATGGAAGCATACATCAACCAAATAGCGCACATTATAAGACACTTAGGCAGCATGTTTCATCTGCACATACTCTAACCTCGGCTCAATCAAGACCAACCTAACCAAACATGACATAAAACCATGGTGAAGAAATCATCAAGCTACACATGTGTACCACATGAAACCATGGTGATTTTCTCCCATTTGCTTCCTCTAGCATGCAGCTACTATGATCCTTGAGGGTAAAGTGAGCATGTCAATGCGATTGGATTTTAATCATGCATACTCTGATGCTGAGTCAGTTGCCCCAGTTATTCTGGCTCAAGAATGTACCACGCCACAGAAGACCTTTAGCATCCCATTATGTGTAAGTGTCATGTGACCATTACTTAGGATAGGTCTGCTATTGCGACGTGTTGTTTGACATATATCGCATACTTTGTAGGCTTCGTCATACACTCCGGATTGTGATGAAACCATGAAACCAAAAATTGGGATGACCTTTGCAGATGTTGAATCAGCCAAGGAGTTCTATAAATGCTCTGCACATCATGTTGGATTTTCAGTTCGTGTTGGGCAACACAAGGTCATTGATGGAGTGACCTTGTACAAGCGATTCTTCTATTCAAAAGAAGGATTTCGCAATGAGAAGAATATGCAATCTAGTTGCAAACAGAAGAAGTATGAGAAAAGAAACACTAGGTGTGGATGTGAGGCTATGCTTGTTATCAAGCGCACTGAGGATCATAAATACATTGTGACAAGGTTTGAGGAAGACCATACACATGCACTCGTGACGCCTAGCAAGCAGCAATTCACCAATAGAAAGGTCACATTGAGTGCCAAGAACACATTGTTGACATGCCATAAAGCAAGCATTGGCACATCACAAGCATATAGATATCTTCGTGTTGGTGCTGGTGGTTTTGAGAATGTTAGATTCTTAAAAAGGGAATTGCATAATTACTACGGTGCATTGAGAGTATTGATAAAGTCATCAGATGCTCAAATGTTTGTTGATCAGTTGAGTAGAAAGAGCCTTGCAAACCCAGGTTTTTATTTTGACTATGTTGTGGATGACCATGGCCTACACCTAGCCTTGCAAGTCCATGTGTTTTGGGCTGATTCAACCTGTAGGAAAAATTATGCTCACTTTGGTGATCTTGTCTCTTTTGACTCTACATACAACACTAATGAGTATGGCATGGTTTTTACACCCTTCACGGGTGTGAATCACCACAAGAGTAGTGTATTGTTTGGTGCTGCGATGTTATCGAATGAAAAAACTGAGTCATATGTGTGGTTGTTTCATACATTTCTAAAAGCCATGGGAGGTGTTGAACCTAACCTGATTATTACTGATGAGGCTGCAAGCATGAAGACTGCAATAGAAGCTGTTTTTACAAGATCTATTCACAGGTTATGCATGTGGCACGTTTTGATGAAGGTTCTTGATAAGGTTGGCCTGACATTGAAAGAAGATGAAGAATTTCACAAGCATCTGAGCTGTTGTGTTTGATCCTCTGAAACACCCACGGAATTTGAGGAAAGATGGGGATACATTATGTCTAATTATGACTTGCAAGGAAATGAGTGGTTCACAACAAAGTTCGATCAACGAAAATCATGGGTGCCAGCTTATTTCAATGACATACCTTTGTCAGGGTTGTTGACGACGACCTCAAGATCAGAGAGTGCAAATTCTTTCTTCTCTCGTCTAATTGATGGAAACTTTCATTAGTTGAGTTTTGGCTGAGGTTTGATGGAGCACTGGAAGAACAACGATACAAAGAACTAGAAATGGATAATGTTACCCTTCATACAACCCGCAATCTGAAGACAGCATGGGGGATAGAGAAGCATGGCAGTGAAGTTTTCACCCATGAAGTTTTTGATGATTTTCAGGCAGAGGTGATAGCTGCTAGGGATCATTGCCTAATTGATACCGTGCAACAAGACGGTGAGGTCAAAATCGCTGGTATCATTGAAGATTCTCGGAGACCAAGAGTTGTACACTTTGATAGATCAACCATGGTTGCAACATGCTCGTGTATGCTGTTTGAAACTCATGGCATACCATGTCGACATATCATTCTAGCTTTAAGAAGTTCCAAGCTGAATGAACTTCCAAAATATTATCTATTGGAAAGGTTTATGCAGGGCTGCAAGAAAACCCACATGTTTGATGCGGATGGCACGTAATTGGAGGAAAACACTAGTAGGAAAAATGACCCTGAGATGCACAAAATGCTTTCAGAGGCTTTCAACCTAATAGAAAAGGTTGTCCTACAAGCTAAGCAATCACCTGTTGCTATGCGTTTGTTAAGGGATGAATTAGTTGCAGTTCATGAAAAACTCAATTTCATGGTTCCTGGTAAAGAAAGAAGCCAGGTTGAGGAGTTTGAGTCATATCTTGGATGCTCCATTCCAGATAAAATCGACATCCACCCACCAAATGATACACGTTCTAGGGGTAGGATCAAGAGAATCAAAGGGCATCATGATGAAGTAGAGCAAAAAAACAAGAATAAGAAGAGAAAGAAAAATGGGAGGATTCCACGCATGTGCAAGGCATGCAAACAAGTTGTGTTACATGATTCACGTAACTGCCCAAACAAAGCATCAGAAGAGTGATACAGAAGCACTCGAAAAGGACATGGCTTTAGTTGCTTATGTGCCACTTTATGAAAGGTGAAGCTTACCAGTTGACCTAGTATGGTACATGATGAGTTTTACTTGATCTCAAAAAGGTTATCTTAGCAGCCTATTCGATGTCAGGCATTCAATTAACATGTATATGTAAATTTGTAATTATGCACTAGTATGAATCCATACTGATCAGACATATATATTGGACCCCATTTACAAGTGTACAAGGGAATTTCCATTAATGCATGGGCTACACTTATCAGAAAGTAAAATGCATCCAGACACTTCTCATTCATATTACAGAAGCAAGATGATACACCTATGGAAATTGTAGAATATTCATGTAGCTAAAATTACATATCCACAACATTAAGTTCCCAGTAGAACTCATAATACATAAGCACGGCGTGTTGTGGGCAGCATGCATCATATTCGGTCTTGACATTTTAGTTGTCTTTATTAATATGTCCTTGGCAGGAGTGTGGGTGTGTGTCTTTCAGCAATAAGGATGGCTTAAATTGAATCATTATCTTCTCTTTTGAATGTTGAAACCGAGCACAGTGTTGCATCAGGACTTATCATATCTCATTCTCCTTATCTGAAAACTAGAATAACACCATGTCGTGTTTTAGGTCTACAATTTCCTCCCAAGTTTCAGGTCCAAGTTTCATGAAAACCTGAAAACATAATAGACAAACACATAGCAGGAAGCTCTGTGCAGAGCTTGAGCACACAACTGACGAGCAGCATTTATTCTTGCTTCCATGAACCAGAGCCATGAGCAATAGTCCCTACAAAAAATGAGCTTATCCATTCCTTGGAACAACCACCATACCATGAAGATCAGCCATCATCTCAATTCTTTTTTAGGAAACTTAGACAATCGATCATAGTTTTGTAACAGCTCTCTCACACTGCATATTTGAAAACGGGCAAGCCATATGTATTTCAGACAAAAAAAATACAATGTATATTACAGCTTATACCATCACTACTACTAAATCTTACAAACTTCAGAACAAAAGCAAAAGAAATATTGTTTCTTCAAAGCTCAGCCAACCGACCCTGCTGCATTCTTCTCATGCTCAGTCCAGTCAAGTCACCAGATTCCAAACTGGATCTCATAAGAGCAGTTGTCCTACAGATAGGTGTTAGTGTTCCTGAATGAATTGCTCTGTTTCTGATGGACTGACGTAACCAACTAATGTGTCATCAAGATTGAGATGACTAATCTGGTGGTAGCCTTCCAGTAATCAGCTCCACAAGGACGACACCAAAAGGTGAAACATCAGCTTTGCCAATTACTCTCCAACACAGAAGAACTCCGTACCATCCCTTTTTTCTTGAAATTCAATCATGGCCTCAGACCCACACCTCAGAGGCTTCTGATCCTTTCCCCGTTTGTGTTTAAGGTCTGCTGTCTGTTTCTCCTTCAGCCATCTTTGAGTGCTTCACCCATGACAATTTTTGTTTACCTATTACAAAAGGGAAACAAGTTTCAAGTTGTCAAAAAAATAATAAAAATGAGCCCACTACAACACAAGGAAGTAGAGGCACCAACCATGACAATTGTGTATTTGTATGTATAGCCTAGAACAAAGAAAAGTTACCATGAGTTAGATGGAAGGAATTATTGAATTAATTTGGCAAAACTCCATACTTTACACTCAGCATATATTTTTCAATTGTACTTTTCCGAAACTTCTAGTTGCATGAATCAGAAATAAATATACTGCTCATGCTGTCCATGTCTTTATTTGCACAAGTAAAAGAGAAGGGCCAGCTATATGGAGTCATAGTCAAGCCATCGGAGGCAAAATAAAGTAGAGTTTGGTTGGGCCACTGGGTCACAGAAGTTTGTAAAAACAACCACTTAAAATTAAGAAATGCATATCAAATCATTGTACAACACAAATCTAAATTTCTTAGTTTTTTTACTGTATCGACTTTGTCCTCTGCGCTAACAAATCAGGTGCCAACACTGAATTTTTTGCTCTTATATCAGATAGCAGAGCAATTCATTCAGGAACACTAACACCTATCTATCCATCTGAAATCTGTAAACGCATGCAACAATCATGCTTTTTCACTTCTGAGATATACAGCATAACAGCACGCAAATGACTGGGATAACAGAAAATCTTTGAACATCTGAGCTACCTGTCTACAGCACGCAATATTAAAGTAAGTTTCACTTGGAGTTCTCACAACTAATTCTACTAATTAAACCCATCTACAAAATCAATGCATTAGGATTGTCTGAGTTGTTTATTAGTCATTTCCTCCAGATAAGTATACCATTTCCTCAAACACACGTCAGAAACTCAGAACTACAGAAACAAAGTCGTATTCTATCATCGTAGGGAGACTCAAGCAATAGAAAACACGAACCCGTCTCCTCCGCAGCTCCCTTGGCAGCAAGCAGATGGCCATAGAACCCGACCCAAAAATCTCCTGCAGGACCTGGCACGCGGCAGCCTTCACGTACTGATCCTTGCTCCTCTTCTCCGTGACGCACCGCTTGATCACCTGAAACGGCGACGCCGGTACCAGCACGCCCCCGCCTCCATTGCTCGCGAGGCAATCCTCTTCGATCCGGACGTCTTCGAGGGCCGGGCGCGCGACCTGGGTGACCAGGGACTCGGTCGCACCTCCCTGATCAGGCGTTCAGCGTCCGAGGCGGACTGCTCCGACAGATTCTGCGCGGCGAGGATGTAGAATACGGCAGCGCCGTCCCGGTGCCGGTCCTGCGGCGACCCGCCGGGCTCCCGGAGGGGGAGCACGAACTGCTTCGTTTCCTCCGGCACAGAGAGCAAGCAAGCCGCGGGCGCACCGGCCTAGCCACCCGCCACCACCGCGCGCGCGGATCAGGAGCCTCTGGCGGGCGGGCGACCGCCGGGCCTGCCGCGGGCGTGGGGGCAACCAGCCGACTGGAGACGCGTCTGGACAACGGCCGACTCTTTCTCGGACGGGGAACGATTGGAATGGACCTGGCTGCACACTCAACTTTGTTCAGGGGTCTAATAGCGAAGGGTGCCGAGGCAGTGCGGGGAAGGGAAATGAAAATGTAGCATGGAGATGGAACTTTCTAAGCCGCAGATCACACGTCCGATGGTGCACGACGCAAGTTTGCAGGTTTCTATCTAGTGCTGAGTTTACACTACATATTCTCCCCCCAAAATCAAACTTCAATAACAATTGGACGGTTAAAACTGAACTTCTCTCAATTTATGGACGTCTACATGTACTTTACCAAAAAATTTTGATGTTTTAGTTTTATCCTGACTCCTAAGTCAAACTGCTTTAAGTTGGACCAAATTTATAGAAATAGTTTTTAATATTTGTAACACCAAATAGCTATACTATGAAATTATGTTCCATGACAAATCTAATAGTACTTATCTAATAATATAATCATTATGACTCTATCATATAAATTTAGTTAAATTTTAGATAATTTAACTTAGAGCAAAACTCAAACGTTATTTTTTGTTTTGCACAGAGGTAGTATTAATTACTGAGCCTGAAAATCACTGGCACATCTCGTTTCATACGAAATGCCATGCAAATAGGTCAAATTTGACATGCCGTGATGTCCTTTGTACCGTGAATATATCACAGATGAAATCTTTAAGTTGCCAAATCCCAATGCATATCTCCACTCTCTACTATGCTATTCTGGACATCAATTGTGAAATCCGATTGGCTACACAAAAAGGAAATAGATTCGTAGATTGTTACATTTTCTTCAGGCATGACGGCCAGCCTCTGAGGACGACGTCATGGCGGGGTTTCTACGAATGCCAGCAGCAAAGCAACACCATAGTTGAGAGGAGCGGTGCTGGAAAGTGGTCTGGTATGGCGATTGACCTTGGGGAAGTTTTCCAAGCTCCTCCATCCAAGGTGCAACCAGAAGCTTTGGGCGAAGGCAACATTCGCTGACGAGATGATCCCCGATTTCAGAGGCTCCATGGTAGAGCTCACAAGTGTCATCATCAATCACATTGTTCCACAGCAAATTAGCTCAGCACTGTAGGAGATCCTGGAGGTCTGGAGGAGCCAGCCGAAGAACTTAAACCTTGGGAGGCAGGCACGTAGCTACGCCACACAAATTTGAAATTTGTATAGCTCCCCTTCGACTTCGATGCCGGACCTTGTAGAGACGCGGTAGATCCATCTTGTATCCAGCCAATTCTCGTCCATAAGAAGCAGTGAAGCACCGATCCGACCAACTCTTCCAGGTTTATCTTCTCCTCGACGGTGACCGGAGTGAAATGATTCACTAGGTAGGAAGCAGCTGAGTCCTTGGACAAACATCCCTGACCGTCACCACCAGCAGTCCAGCTTGGAGGAGTGGCTACGCAAGATCAGCAGGACAGAGGATAACGTGCACTGGTACTCCTTCCGCTAGCTCAAATGAATTTTTTTTCTCCTCTTAGTGAAACACACGTCAACGGACGTGTTCTAAAAAAAATCCACGTGGCATCTAAGCTTATAGATAAACATTGGAGGTTCCCTAATCTGATTGAATGTTAAATCCAGTGCTATTGACTGTCCTGCGCCAAGCACACGGCTCAGTTATGTACCAGATACATTACCTGGCTGGCTACAATACAAGCATGTCAGATCAACAAGGCTGACCCGTCGGTCCATATCAACTTATTGGCGGCTTTGTTGTAAAAAAAATAATTAAAAAAAACTACTGGCGGCTCGAAATCCTCCAACTGCATCAGGACTTAACAAACTCCTTTGGTCTCATGTCTTCACGTAGCAATCGTATTATTTTGTTCATAAAAAGGGTAGCTGGGAATTTAAACCTGTAGCTTCATGGAGCAGTAGAGCCTATAGTGGCGCCTCTTGGAATCTGCTAACAACTGGAAAACTATCTTGTAACTCTCCACTTCTCCGGTCAGGTTCTGACATGTTTCATGTGCCTCCCAAAAGATAGGAACGGCCCCTTCTCCAGTGCATGTTTAAGGGCATCTGAACTCCATCGTGTCATCAACTGCATGCCTTGACGCATTCCCCCTCCCACAAAGTACTGGATCATCCATGCTGGACGTCTGAAAGGCACCATGTCTGAAGGAACCACCAATGCTGATAGCATGCTCACCTGCAATTTGTTGAGAAGGATTACAGTATGTCAGACATTTGCTGCAACAATATGCTTTGACTAAGTCATTCAAGCACAAATATCATGATTTTTTCATTGAGGAACCACACAAGTGCACAAAAAGATACTACATTATTCCAATGGGGTAGATATCCTGATGTGCAACCAGGCGAAACTTATATACTGAATCAATCTATGGAAGTTTTTGGAAAATGAATTGGTAACCCAAGAACTTTGACTTTGGCAAGGACAATGCAATGTCTGAAGAAGTTTCAACTAAACACTTCTTTTTGTGTGTGCATGTTCAGGATACTAGTCAACAGTCCATAACTTCCCATGGCGTTCTAATTTGTCTTGAATATTTCTAATTTCCAGATTGTGGTAGGAATAAGACATTGCCACTGAACTGCCTCAGTTGATATTGAGTGAAAATCTGGAAGATTGGCGACCATAATCCTTTAGTTCAGCCAAATACATAGCCAGAAAAAATTACAGGTGGTGATGGGTCGGTGCAATCTTCAGTATATCGTGTGGACAGAATTAATCGCAGGATGTTTCTTCCTGAAAAATAATGGGACAAAGAAAATCACTACCTTCAATCAGTTTGATTATCAAATGCGATTGTAAACTGTAATTTCCAGATCAATGCATTGCCGCTTTTCCGGAATGTTGGTGCCTTGGTATTAGAGATATGTATAGTTCAGTCATAATCGCCGCATCAGGTCAACAAGCAATTCAGTTCACACCATGAAACTGCAACAGACAAAAAGAAATAACACAAATACACATCACTTTAGTTGCAAATCTTGTTACCACTTACCAGTGGAAGGGCTATAAGGTCCTCTGAATGTACAAGCCTGGAGAACTGCTCCTGTTACAAGCACAATAAAAAATTTCATTATTAATTAAAGACTTTAATTCTTATAAACATGAAGGACCAGAAATTTCACAAGAGAACACGCAGATAACATAATTTGACCAGACTCATACCATTGTTAAACAACAACTTCAACAACAACAACAACATAGCCTTTTGTCCCAAGCAAATTGGGGTAGGCTAGAGATGAAACCCAAAAGAGACGAGAAATAGGAAGACACATAAAAGGGATATAAAGGGCACAAGACAAAAATAGGTCACGGTTCAGGCACGTTGATTGCCAATCTCCAAGCGCTCCTATCCATAGCTAAATCCTTGGAGATATTCCACTCCTTAAGATCTCTCTTAACGGATTCGTCCCAAGTTAGTTTAGGTCGACCTCTACCGCTCTTTACATTATCGGCCCGCTTTAGAACTCCACTACGCACCGGCGCCTTAGGAGGCCTCCGTTGGACATGTCCAAACCATCTCAACCGATGTTGAACATTGTAGAAATTTATTCCCAAATTTTAGAATGAAGTTGAAAGCAGGGTTATTAAATCACAATATTAGCATAATACTATGGACATGATTGAGTTCACTGAACATGTTGGCATACTTCATTGAAACTATCATAGATCACTAAATTGGAAACAGTTTTTTTTTAACGTAACGGCAGGAGCTCTGCCCTTCAATTAAGATAGAGAAAAGAGAGTTTTATGTACAAGGGAAATAGCGCTCTAGGGCAAACAAAACAAATTGGAAACAGTGACCTGGTATATTTCAAACTCACATATAACAGAACAGCTACCAGCTAAAACAAGCAGCACAGATTTCCTCTCAATCCAGGTAGAGCATACTGCACTAAGTTCTCTGCCTCAACTCCTGGGTATCTCGGGGGGGGGGGGGGGGGGGGGGGGGGGGGGGGGGGACACTGCTCGACTAAGCATAATTTCCCTGCAAGGCAAAAACCACATCGATTGGGCCAAAAAGAACACTTCTAGTTTGGCTAATCAACACAAAACATCTCTAAAATATGCAATCTCAACCAAACCGTGAGCTATTGATTGGGCAACGTCGTCAGTAATTCACGGCCATTGGATCCGGCTGTGTTGTTACAGATGGTAATCCACACCAATCATAGAGATGAGCTAGGGTTATTATTATTTCTATATAGTCTAAATATCATGTACGTCAGACAGTTTTGTAACGAGTCCTTGTACTGTACCTATGTGTCCACCTTTCAATGTGCAAAAATAAAAGAAGTTTATGCAATGATTGTATATTCTGTATACAAGGACCATTTCGCGCTAATCCAGCCAATTCGTCTGCCAGACGGACATAATTAAAACACTTGTCAATCAGACTCATCTTCTTTGTTTTTCAATTAGAGCACTAATAAGTCATACAAGCTGCTAGTTAAATTAAAGCTCACATCTGGTTTGAACAATTTGATAACCTACCACCTTTTAAACTTGTGTTCATATATACAAGATGAAAAGGGTAGGGCGTTTCTCAAAAACATGGACTTTTAGAAAGAAAAAAAGGGGTCCATATAGGGAGTACCGGGATCCAAGTGTTGAAATGAAGTACCTCTTGCTGGTTTGCAGGGTGTCCCAGCTACCTCTTGAATGTACAATTACTAGCAATCAGTCAGTCTATCACAAAAGCTTGAGTCAGGAGAAACATGGAGCTTTTCGTGGCCTGAAATGATGTATTTGTAATCATAAGCTAACCATATGAAAGTATGAAACTACATCGATTTTGAGTTGTAAGGTGCAATCTATCAAATATATATGAATTACATCTTTGTGAGGTAGGACTACAAAATGCTGCAGGTGTTTGAGGCCTGCAGACTTGCAGAGCCAAGTTGTTGACTGCCACCGAGCAAACTCTATCATTGTTTGTTGGCGCTTCCCGAATAGGCTTGCAGCATCCTCTGCAAGATTTTGTTTCTCGCAGTGCTGCCTAGAGCTGTACTAGGACTGAGCCTTTCTTCTAGACAACATGAAAAACCTGACCGCACAAACCAAGCTTTGACCAACCAATATTCCCATCAGCAATGACGATAGGTTGGCACCACAATCGAGTCCCTGGTATGTGTATACATTTATATCACCTTATTTAAGAATTGACGAGGGAATCTAGTTTGATTTGGAGTATGGTAGGTTGCCATCGGATTATTGCTCCACCTCCCTAGAAAGTGTTTGATTTCTTTCTCATGCCCAAATCTTCACTAATTAGGAATTTGACCAGAGATCTAACTAGTCTGGATTACCATAAAATCAGTACTCGATTAAGCCTGCAATATCTAAACCTTGGATCGTGCATTTATCAAGCTTGTGGCTACTGATCTTTTGATGTAAATAGGTAGCAGATAATGCAGATGCATTATGCATATCTTTTGCTGACAACACAGAACTGCTACCGATCTTTTGTTGTAAAGAGGTAGCAAATAATGCACATGCATATCTTTTGCTCATAACACAGAACTGCTGCTAATCTTTTGGTGTAAATAGGTAGGCAGGTATCAGATAATGGAGATGCATATCTTTTGCTGTAAAAATAGTAAAATATAGTATCACTATGATAGATTAGTCAAGAGCTTATCTACAGACTTTGCTCTTTATAGCTCTTGAACAATGTATGAGTAACTGTAACCTTTGTTAATATAGATCAAGTGACAGATCAATATTAAAGCTCTAGCACAAATCTATTATCTCTATATCCCTAAATACAACAGCTCAAGGACAGACATCTTTAATGTTTTCTAAAAAAGAGTTCTACCTTAGCATGGTCCACAAATAGTCCAATGTTAAATTATATACAAAACATTTATGTACCACAAGTTTGCTATACTATAAACTGCCATATTCTGGTTTACATATATAACTATATAAGCATGACTTTTTCCCCTCTGGTTGAAGAAAAATTAGTGTCCCTCCATGATGTCAAGTGAATGCAAATTTCATCCATAACATAGGCTTGTCTAAGCTGATTCCATGACCCTTGAATAATATCACAAGCATGGTAATCAGCAGTATTTAGTTGTAGTATCACAAGCATGGTAAGTAATACACATTGATCAATCACATGTACTGCCACATGCAAAACAGTATATCGTGGGCTACTAGATAAGTACATGTATATGGATACATATGTACATACAAGCGCACACATATATATGCATGTAGCCTACTCAACAACATATTAGCGACTTAAAAGATTAACTGGACAGGCAAACTCCTTTGCGAAACACCGGACTAAACAAACTTCACAATTGGGTCACCCACACAATAGATGTCGAGGGCGCAACTGATTCCAGCAGGGACACAATTCAGGAACGAACAAAAGAGACTACAGTCCTGCCGGTATTCAAAGGATTATAGCCCCTCCATGGACACTATAGCATTGGGCTTGGCATATAAAACATGGCCCATTCCAATCATTATCGCCACTGGCCCATTCAAAAAGGAGGGCACGGCGAGGCCACACCAACTTTTCTAGTAACTTTTCATTAAATGTACAAGATTTTACCCATTCATTAGAAGAAAGAAGCTTGCATTTCAAAAAATTAGTAAATGGTAGTCTTACCTGGCATCTGAACTTCTGAAGCAACAACATCAACATCCAAAATTACTAGCACCTGCTGATTTTCTCACTCCTTTTCTTTCCATATTCTGCCTCATTTCATCACTGTGGTTCCAGTGACCTCCAGCCGCATACAAGTTGGAAAGCAAGACGTATCCACCTTCTTCTGTTGGGTCAAGACAAAGAAGTTCTTTTGAAGCAATTTCTGCAACTTCAGTATTTTGACCAGCCAAACTCGCATTTAAAATGGAACCCCATATAGACCGACTTGGCCTCATCGGCATCCTCCTAGCCAAAGATAATGCATCAATCAGCTTACCTGACCGTGCAAGGAGATCAACCATACAACCAAAATGTTCTATCCCTGGTTCAATACTGTATCTTTGCTCCATAGCATAAAAAATCCTACACCCTTCATCCAGCAGGCCAGCATGACTGCATGCACTGAGAACAGCAAGCAATGTGACACCATTAGGTGCTACGACCTCAGTTTGCATCTTGCAAAATAGTTCCAATGCTTCAGTTCCATGGCCATTGAATGCAAGGCCAGAGATCATAGCTGTCCACAAGGTAACATCTTTGTCCAAGGCTTTCTCGAACACATAATAAGCTACTTTAACATTTCCACATTTGCAATACATGTCTACAAGAGCCGATGCCAAAAAGGCATCCTGATGACCAAATTCTTTCACCACCCAACCGTGGATACTCTTTGCATGATTCAATGATCCCTTACCTGCGGCCGCAGAGATCAAGGTAACAGCAGTCACCTTATCCGGATTTACACAACTGGCAAGCATACGATGGAATAGTTTCATCACTTCATTGAAACTTTTGTATCTAGCATATCCAGCGAGAAGCGCATTCCAGGATATTAGATCCCTGGAAGGTGCCTCAGAAAAAAATCTGCTAGCGAGGTCGAACATGCCAGCATTTGCAAAACCTGAAACCATAGTGTTCCATGAAATGCCATCCTTCTCACTAGCTTCACCAAAGACTCTCTTAGCCGCATTCATTCTTCCACATTTTGCATACATATCCAGAAGAGCATTTACCAGAATCAACCAATTATCTCCTGCATCCATTCTCCGCATGATGACACCATGAACAGACCTCCCAAGAAGCACGGTCTTCAAGCGCCCACAGCAAGTGAGCAGAGCAACAGTTGTATACTGATCAACAACAATCCCCCTGTAAGCCATCTCACGGAAAAAGCACAGCGCCTTCAGGCTGCACCCTTCATTCACATACCCAGACAGCATGATGTTGCAAGACACGGTATCCAACACCAGCGCAGAACGGAACATCAGCTCGGCCGTCTCGACATCCCCGGCGTCGATGTACATCTTGATTAGCGAGTTCCGCAGGTACACGCGCGAGTGCAAACCACTCACGACGACATGGGCGTGCACCTGCCTCCCCGCGGACAGGCGTTCCACCGACCTCAGCAGCGCGAGGAAGGTCTGTTCGTCGGGGAGGACGGACGACGCGAGCATGGAACGGTAGAGAGCCGCCGCCTGGGGCGGCGAGGAGGAGTCGGGCGCCGCCGCCGCGGAGAGCATGAGGTTGTAGATGTAGAGATTGGGGCGGGGCGTGAAATGGTGGAAGAGGAGCTCAGCCTCGCGCGTGAGGCGCGGGGAGGACACGGCGGTGGCGAAGTGGAGGAGCCGGCTCATAGGGAACGTCTCCAAGGCGAGGCCGAGGCGGAGCAGGTGGGCGAGGATGGCCCGGAACGGCCGCGCCCCGCGGCACCGCTCGAGGAGCACCAACGCAGGGTGGCCAAGCCGCAACGAGACGGTTGGGTCCCACGTGCGCCCCGCGGCGGCAGAGGCCGCCATCGCGAGAGATGGGGCGTGTGGCCGTGTGCTCAGGAGAGGGGTCAGGGGGTCGATACCAACCAGTCTGAGCTCCGAGGCGGCGTCGGCTCTGACGACGACGAGGCATCGTGTAGCAGGCTGCAGCACCCAATCTGTCAAGGCCCAGCCAGCACAATGAACCAACCCTTCAAGTAGCCTAGTAATTTTAAGCCCAGATATTTTCATTGATCCAATTGAGGCCCAATTTAGTTCTGGGCCAGAGACAGTTCATGTTGTCATTGAAAAAAGGAAAAAGTCTACTTTTCCTCCCCCAACTTTCATGAAAGTCCGCTTTTCCTCCCTCAACTTCAAAACCGGGCAAATCACTTCCCTCAACTTTTCAAACCGTGCATCCCTTCTTTTTTTATTTATTTCGGCTGAATCTTTGAAAAATCATAGTAAATCACAGAAAAATCATAAAATGAAAAATCCAATTTTGTTGCACTCCACATGAGTAGATCTACACATTGAACATATAATATAGTATGCTTTAGTACAAAGTTTTTGCTATGAAGGTTTTGTCTTTTTCTTTTTTATTTATTTCGGCTAAATCTTTGAAAAATCATAGTAAATTACAGAAAAATGATAAAATGGAAAATCTAATTTTGTTGGACTCCACGTGAGCATATCTACACAGTGAATATATAATATGGTATGCTTTAGTACAAAATTTTTGCTACCAAGGTTTTGTCTTTTTCTTTTTTATTTATTTGGCTGAATCTTTGAAAAATCATAGTAAATCACAGAAAAATCATAAAATAGAAAGTCTAATTTTTTTGACTCCATATGAGTAGTTCTACACAGTGAACATATAATACGGTATGCTTTAGTCCAACAAAATAATTATAGAAGCTGCAGCTATAAATTATTTTAATTAGTTACAGAAAAGCATAGATCTAAAGCTACAATAAAAATTTTGTACTAAAGCATACCATATTATATGTTCACTGTGTAGATATGCTCATGTGGAGTCAAACAAAATTAAATTTTCCATTTTATCATTTTTCTGTAATTTACTATGATTTTTCAAAGATTTAGCCGAAATAAATAAAAAAGAAAAAGGCAAAACCTTCATAGCAAAAACTTTGTACTAAATGATACCATATTATATGTTCACTGTGTAGATCTACTCATGTGGAGTGCAACAAAATTGGATTTTTCATTTTATGATTTTTCTGTGATTTAATATGATTTTTCAAAGATTCAGCCGAAATAAATAAAAAAAGAAAAAGACAAAACCGCCTCACTGTAGCAAAACCACCGGTTACTGTAGCAAAACCGCCTTCGAAACCGCTCCAGGGAGGTAAAATGCACGGTTTGAAAAGTTGAGGGAGGTGATTTGCCCGGTTTTGGAGTTGAGGGAGGAAAAGCGGACTTTCGTGAAAGTTGGGGTGGAAAAGTAGACTTTTTCCTTGAAAAAAATTCAGTTCAATGGCGAGTTGAAAAAGAAAATGGAAAAAGTCTAATTGACCCTCCAACTGTAGGGGTGGTCTAGTTTACCCCCGAACTATGAAATGGTCTAATTTACCCCCTGAACTTTGCAAAACCGGCCAAATCACCCCCTCGGGCGGTTTTGGGCGGTGGTTTTGCTACAGTGTCAGCGGTTTTGCTACAGTAGCAGCGGTTTTGCTACGGTAACAGCGGTTTTGTCTTTTTCTTTTTTTTATTTATTTCGTCTGAATCTTTGAAAAATCATAGTAAATCACAGAAAAATCATAAAATGAAAAATCCAATTTTGTTGGACTCCACATGAGTAGATCTACACAGTGAATATATAATATATTATGCTTTAGTACAAAGTTTTTGTTGTATGAATTATTCAAATTAATTACAGAAAAAAAATAGATCAAAATTTACAGCAAAAACTTTGTACTAAAGCATACTATATTATATATTCACTGTGTAGATCTACTCATGTGGAGTCTAACAAAATTGGAATTTTCATTTTATGATTTTTCTGTGATTTACTATGATTTTTCAAAGATTCAGACGAAATAAATAAAAAAGAAAAAGACAAAACTGCTGTTACTGTAGCAAAACCGCTGACACTGTAGCAAAACCACTGCCCAAAACCGCCCGAGGGGGTGATTTGGCCGGTTTTGCAAAGTTCAGGGGGTAAATTAGACCATTTCATAGTTCGGGGGGTAAACTAGACCACCCCCTATAGTTGGGGGGTCAATTAGACTTTTTCCAAAAGAAAATAGAGGGAAACAAGAAGAATATACATGAGCACTCCTTGAATTTTCACTTCTCTTATATTTCTTTTTTTCCGATCACACAAAAGGTTTGCGCGTCTTTGTATTAAAATAAAGGAAAATTTTAATACAACACACCTTAACGGTACCCTATATGGTCAGAAGAGATGTACATGGACTTCTCCTATATTTCTGGCATTGAATTTTAAAATGATTTGAGGCAACGTTCTTATACCACCCACCAGTACAAGTAAATTGTTACTATTGTGATTTGTTATTTATCTTTGTGTCATAACATATTAAATTTTTATCTTTGTCTGCCTATAAAAAAATTATAAATTTTTAATTGTCTTTATGCCAACACAAATCAAATTTTGTCGGATTTGTGGTTTGTCTAGTGGGTTCTTTATTTTCGGTACCAAAAATTACAGATTGCGCCTACGGTAATAGCAATAAACAAGAAATCTATAATTTTACTATGAAATATATGCAATAACCATTGCCTGAAAGAACAAAAAAATTCAGCCACCTGAATTTTAGAAAGTCCCTAAATTTTTATGGATTCATAAACTTTGAATTGTGCATGGATTTCTATAAACTTGTTAAACATGTCATATTGGCTAAAAGTTGAAATAGAAAATACTGTAGTATTATTGTCTAGATGAACGAAGGTGCTTGTACTCCCAAGTCCTCAACCCACCAGCAGTCAAACTCAATAAAGATCTATATATTACAAGTTTTTTTATGGGTTCACAAGTTTTGTATGTGCGTGAATATTTGTGACTATAACGGGCTTTCTAAAAATTAATGATATTTTAGCACTTCGAATCTACTCCATCCGTCTCTGAAAGAATCAATTTCCAGCGAGTTTCGGACAGATTAGTATAGCTGCCAAATGACCATGTTACCCTTAATCAATTTGAGATCCACCGTTAAGTTGCACTGGAATCGCTGCTTGGGGCTACGCGCCGGTCACGTCATTTACTCATCCAGCCAACTGAACCAGCTAAACCGTCAGCTACGTACGCGCCAAAAACAATTCAAGACACGCGCCAACACATTTGTTTACTCCACCGAATACACAAGCACTAAAAACAATTCAAACTGAAAAAATTTCTTTACAAGCGCCAGAATCCATCTGCTACGTGCCAAAAAATATTTACAGTGAAGAACCTTTGTTAGAAGATGAACAAGCTGCTGCCCAGGAAGATGAACAAGCTGCTACCATGGAAGACGCACAAGCTGCTGCCCAGGAAGTGTGTCATCATTTTGATTTGAATATTTCTCTCTTAGGAACATCAAGAAATACATGGAGGTAATCATGTTTTACATGCTTAAATTCTAGATCATGCTTGCATTTCTGTTTTGTTATAAGTGGTAGACAGTGCATCTAACACTTGCATTTCCTTTTTTTTAAGTAGACCATGATGATGAAGACTACGGTGTGTATGCCGGTGATATGGACGTGATCTTCGAACAACCAGAAGATGAGGGAGATAACCAAGGGCAAGGTAACAACCAGAGAAAAAATTTGACTAACGAGCAAAGGCAACATATATATGAAGCTTCGCTTACACTTAGTAATGGTGGCAACATGAAGAAAAACACAACTGCTCTGGTTACTGAAGTATTGGGAGTCAAAAGGTCTTTAGTACAAGGCTACAAGCTATTTGGCGTAGAGTTAAGGAATGCCATGCACTAGGAATACCAATTGATGTTAGTTCAAGAAAATCTAAAAATTGTGTCTGCAAAAAAATTCAAGTAGACTTATCTCAAGTTGCTCATATCCCTTTGAAAAGAAGGCGCACCATACGGTCACTTGCACGTGCTATTGGTGTGAACGGAAGCACACTTCACAGGTGTTTCAAAGAAGGAAAGCTACGACGTCACTCTAGCTCACTTGAACCATATTTGAAGGAAGCAAATAAAAAGCAGAGGCTGGAGTTTTGTGTTTCAATGCTTGAAGAAAGTAGTTTGCCAAATAACCAAAGATTTGAAGATAAGCGCAACATCGTGCACTTAGATGAAAAATGGTTTAATGGCACAACGAACACAAGGACTATGTATATGGCGCCAGATGAAGAAGATCCACACAGGACTGTGTAGAACAAAAACTATATTACCAATGTGATGTTCTTGTCCGCACAAACCAAGCCTTGTGTTCTTTGTGCACGGAACCTTGGGTCAAAGCACGTGAGAACGAGGGAGAGGAGAGGCACGGGAGTAGCAGTAATAATGCAGGGGAGAGAGAGACAAGGCGTGTGTGGCTTGTTAAATGCCACGAGGACTACAAGGCGAGCCGGTGGGAGCCGTACACCCCCAGAAATCAACTTGTTTAGAGACAAATTCTTAACCTAGAAATTGATTCTTTTAGAGACGGAGGGAGTACATGCTACATTTACCGAGTTAGGGCTGGTTTGAAATGCGGGAAATTTTTTTCCATGTTCCTACATTTTTCCTATAAAATCAAATTGATTTTGTGAAACTCCTGCACGATTCCTGTGAAGTTTGTTTTTCATGTAAAATCAAATTGATTTTGTGAAACTTCTGTGCGATTCCTGTGAAGTTCGACTCCCCGAGGGAACGAATATTCCAAGATTTAATAGCGTTGTGCTTTCAGGAGTATGCCACGTTCCTATCGACGGTGAGATGTCTATGATAACTTCATCAATCTCGAGTATTTGACCCAGTCTTCGAAGATGCTTATAGGGATATGATTTACGTGCATGCGTTCATAGGTGTGAGTGCGTTATGAGTTGTAGTGTGTAATAATTGTAAAAAAAAACTCCATCTACAAATCTTTGTTTATTATGGATATGAATATGGAAGGGTTGAAAGTAGGTTGTATTTATTCCTTGTTTTCACACTTTTTCCGGAGTGTTAGAAAAACCGAGCAAAAAAACTAAAAATCAGAATCTGAAAAATTGGTCCGCCCTGGGTCAAAACTGACTGCAGAAAACGGTAGTATAGTCGGGGAAAAAAAACGGTAGTATACGAGACAACTGCCGGCGGAAAAAAAAGGCACAATAAAAATACCGAAACGGAAGAAATAAGCAGGAAAAAAAGACCGACAAATCGGAACGGACTCAGATTAAACGGGCCAAGAAAATTACGGAAGAACTTTTTCCTTTTTAATACGTGCTATATAAGGTATATATAGATAGACATATAGTATAATCCTAAAATTGCTGGATAGTTTTTGTATCAAGTCCTCGTTTAGCACGCGAAATTTGTTGGGAATGGTACTGTAGCACTTTCATTGTTATTTGTTAATTAGTATCCAATTATGATCTAATTAGGTTTAAAAGAATTTCGTCTTAACTGTGTAATTAGTTTTATTTTTTTATCTATATTTAATGTTTCGTGCATGTGTCCAAAGATTCGATGTGACGAAGAATCTTGAAAATTTTTGCAAACTTTTAGGAACTATAGGCCATGTTTAGTTCCCAAAAATTTTCAAGATTCCCCGTCACATCGAATGTTTAGACATGTACATGGAACATTAAATGTATACGAAAAAAACCTAATTATACAGTTTGGTAGAAAACCACGAGACGAATCTTTTAAGCCAAATTAATTCATAATTAAACACTAATTGACAAATACAAACGAAAGTGTTACAGTAGCCAAAGCCACAAATTTTCACGAACTAAACACACCCTAAACGGGCCCCAAGGCCCAGACCCAAACCCAATCTTCCTACGACGACTTCTCCCCCGTCGAGATCCAGGCTGCCGACCGCTTCCTTTTCCTGCCTGCCTGCCATGCAGGAACCCGCCGCCGCCACCATCGCCACGTCCCTGCTCCTAGGCTTCCCGGACTGGGTTCTTCTCGACACTAGAGCGCGCCTCGGGCACTGCAACAACGCGACCACCGCCGAAGCCAAGACGAGCGACCTATGCCCCATCACGGTCTCCTTCGAGGTCGTCGATCTGCCCGGTCTCTCACGCTGCATTGTCCAGTGCCCTGACCTGAACACCGATTCGAGGTCTCCGCCCATGGTCATCGGCGCGGATGGCGCCTTCCTCATACGCGTGTGCTTCCCCGTGCGCGATAAACGGATGTTCCCTGACGTCTTCGTCTACAGGGCCGACCCCAGAGCGTCGTCGCTCCATCTTGTCCCGCGCCCCTATCCACTACTCCACTTCAAAACCGCCGTCGGCGTATTGGCCGCCGGCTCCGGCGACACCGCCAACCAGTACTGTTCCGTCGTCATCCCCGAGCGGCCTCCTGGTTGGATGAGCTATTCTCTCCAAGTCTTCCGTACCACTACCAAGACAATGTGTCGTGGAGCACTAAGACTGCCCACACTCATTGACCTCTATATTCATCATCTATACGTCCTAGTCAGCAAGATTCTCTCCTCTATACTCAATTCTCTCGCACACATCCATCCTCTATATCATCCTCTATCCACTCTATCCACTGTGGGACCCATTTGTCACTTTATCTAAATATATCCATGTGTGATCTAGTTTTGAAGGATTTATTGAGACGGATTTAATGGTGAAATCGAAATTTAATTTGGATTTTTACTTTGTGAGTTATAACATTTTTTCCTTTGTTTAGCTAGTGGGACCCGCCACTGTAGAGTATAGAGTAAGCACAGTACCACTCTAAATATAGAGTGAGAGAAAGGACAGAGTATCGTTTTAGAGTACCCAGTGCAACAGTTTTTACTCTATATTCATACTCTAAAGCTTTAGAGTATCGTTTTAGAGTACCAACTGCGGATATTCTAAGGTCACCAAGGTGGCTACGGACCTGCAGTGGTACGGCGGCGGGTTGGGACTTGGGGTTGCATCGGCATGCGCCCACCAAGGTGTTCTCCATTGGAGGAGGCTCGCTGGCCTGGATTGATCTCCGGCACGGTATCATGATGTGCAACGTTCTTGACGAGGAACCCGAACTACGGCTGATCCAACTGCCCCAGTTGTTGCCCAGCAACCAGGGCTTCTTCGGGGAGCGTTTGGATGGTTGCAGGCCTCCTCTGGATCCAATTCGTGATGTCTCCTTCAGAGACGGCCGTTTCAGTTTCATCGAGATAGAGTATCCATATGAAACAGATGATAGCGACACAACCGAGCCGCTTGACTTTCCATGGAGGGCCACCGTGTTCAAGACAAGTATTTCTTCGGGGCAATGGGACTGGGACAGATGCCACACCGTGGCCTCAACTGAGCTCTCGCGTTCGGACCCACGTTTCCTTCAGCTGTTTCCTGAGATCTGGGTCCGTCAGAGGGTCCGTAGGAAGAAGAGAATGGTCTTGAGCAAGGACGTCATAAACTCACGCCCTACACTGGACATGTATCAAGATGATACTGTCTACATGACGTCCAAGCTGTTTAGTTTCCACGAGCTGAATGGTTGGCTCTTTGCTGTTGACACTAAAGCCAGGAAACTGGAAAAGGTTGTGCCCTTCTCTGAAGAAAGTTCGTCTTTTGGCAATACTAAACTGCAATGTGCCTTCTCCAAGTACCTCAACAAGGAAGGTAATTTCAATATTTGTTCTCCTACTGCACATTTATTTGTAGGAAAATACATGTCCTGGTTAGCTAGGTTGCCTTTTAATTTTGCTCTAAAAGTAGAACTTGGCTTATGCAGGAAGAAACTTGTCTACACAGGACCTGGACAATCCAGAGCACATACAACGGTAGGGACGAAAACGATCGGAAACGATCGATAGGAGGCCAAATCACTTTCATTTTCACATTTTTTTTCTCGAAAACAAAATCGATACGGTATTGTCAGAAACGAATACGGCATCGATATTCCGGTAATTTTGAAAACGATAGTAGTTGATCGGAAAATACATCGATAATGATCGGAATTCATGAGAACGATATCCTCATAAACGATAAACACGCCAAACTATAGAACATGCCATAAAACTCAACCTATCTCATAAGACAATAGTAATAAATAAAGCCACATTTGACAAGACCACGAGTTAAAACTGTCAGTTCACATCATCTTAGCTCTCGAACAAGCTAAACTCAAGATCCGTTCGTGATCGTGGTGAGGCTAGAGTTTGGGTGGAGTACGTGATTGACTAATTGTCTTCTTGTTCCTGTACGGATGAAATACTTGCCATATAGTTCCGTTCCAAAAAAAATATTTGTTTTTTGTGCTTACGTGTGTAGATGGGATGCTTAGATGTGAGCCAGCTAGATCTAAGGTATATACATTATATAGTCTATAAATAAATTAGGATTCAAGGTCATTGAAACGGTAACCACTAACGGTAAATTATCGGCTAAATACGGCAATCTTCGAAAACGATCGGAAGAGGGCAAAATCATTTTTGCTTTCGTTTTTTTATTATTTTTATCATTTTCGTTTTCATTTTTTTGATTATCGCTATCATTTCCGTTTAGGCCTGAAAACTGAAAAAAAAACTCGAAAACGATCTCCGAAAATCAGAAATTATCATTTTCGTTTTCATCTCTATACAACGGATACAACAAGAAAGCAGTCAACAACAGAGTCAACAATCCAACGAAGGGTTGTGCAACGTCAGCTCCCCTTCACAAGGTATGCTTGTTCCGATGCAGGAACAAGTGCAGCAAGGCCAAATGCAGCAAAGAAGACCACCGGCCACAACCTGGAACCAAGACAACAATTTAATAGCAGGAAAGACGACACAAACAGCACAACAACAACAGCTCATCCAACAGGGAAGACCTCCGGACTACAAGATTACCATTCCTGCGTTACTTCCAGGTCCCAGATGCTTAACAGATGCTTCAATAGCCACGGATCAAACTACAGCACCACACAGAGCCGCAGGCCTTGGGGTTCTAATCATCAATACACAAACCAACCAAACACAAACTATCACCATCCAAGGCAGCATCGACACTGTATCATCGGTGATTATGGCAGAAGCTGCAGCAATGGCTCTGGCAGCGAGAATTGCCCGTGCTCTAGGTCTAAAGCAGGCAAATTATTTGACAGATAACCAACTCCTGGTGAATTTCTTCAACAGCAACAGTTTGTCCATGCCACCGGACTTGAGAAAAAAAACCGCTCACCCAAGACTTTATACATTCTCTTGAAGCGAACCAGATCAAAGTGTACAAGATTGCAAGAGAAATAAATATAACAGCACATTCTCTAGCTAAGCAGGCACATAGACTTCTTTCCCAGCCTCCATCATCACAGCCTGTGTTTTCTTGCACAAATCTTGCTCATGTACACCAGTGCCCGGTTAAGAATGCACTGGCCTGTGTAAATATGTCGCCTTTCAGGCTGCACACAGTTCGTTGTGCTTAATGAAATGTCGTTTGTTATAAAAAAGAAACTAGAACTTTGTTGTGTGACTATTTAATTGAATCGAGTGGTCGATCTAGTTGTCGACTAGTCGTCTGGTCGGTACCATGCATGGCAAGTAGGGTTGACTAGCCGATTTAATAACCTTAGATTTGCAACTTGGAGATTATTGTTCACATGACCCATCAGCATGTGGAGTGAGAGACAAAATTGGCCTTGCTTGCCTGTAGCGCTTTTCATAAGTATATGGGAACATGAATCGAGATGTCTGTTTTTTATTGCTTAAAGGATTAACAGTTGCATACTATTCCAGCCTCATGCCCTGTTTACTTCTCATGCAAACCCAAAATATTTCCTCTTCCACCCATCACATCGAATCTTTGAACGCATGCATGGAGCATTAAATGTAGGTAAAAAAATAACTAATTGCATAGTTTGTCTGTAAAGTTCGAGACGAATCTTTTGAGTCTAATTAATTCATGGTTGGACAAATTTTACCAAATAACAACGAAAAGTGCTACAGTAACTTTCGTCCAATTTTTCTCAACTAAACACAGCCTGAGTAAATCTTGTTTGCTTGTTGCACTCTGCATGCCACCATGCATGCATGCAAGCACCCCAGATGCACTATCTCCTCACATCAGCCCCTTATTGATTACTCTTAAATTTAGTATGTTGCTGCTACACCCTCTGTGCTCCGACATTAGAGCATGGCTTATAAGGTCGGCGGGATGTTGGCTGTATCTTATGCCATGTCGTATCTAGCCATCAGCAACAAACAGCCGTATAATAAGTTGGCTGCTAGATCCATTTTTCTGATGTATTTAATTATCTGTGCATATAACTTCCTGTGATCATAAGTAACATATATCTTTGTGGCCATATGTCTTACCAAACAACTTATGCATGCTGTATAGATGTGCTACCCTCAGGCGATGCGAGAGCTGACACAAAGGATCCATGGGTAATAAAGATGCCGAGGCAAACGCCGGCTCTACCGCTCACACCGAGCGGCAAGCGGGCGGAATTTTCTCGATGTACATGTACAGCCGGGCGAAGAACGGAGCGCCGGCTTCATTCTCTCTCCTCTTTTCTCGCTTGTCCAGCTAGGATTCTGATGACATGGACAACCTTGCAGCCGGCCTATCTGGCCTTATTATACTTGCTCTTAATAGAAGTTGAGACACAAAGTGTGGTAGTACGATTTGATAACTACTTCCATGTTTATCTCATTTCAAACTATGCATGAACACAGCCTGTACAATCATATAGTAGTATCATTTTCCAAAGTACCCCCACTCTCACGCTCAGACATGAAAGTGTGCACCGCCCTAGGAAGTGTTGACCAATAGCCATGCTGAGCTTTGGTAAGCTCCAAGCTAACCTTGATACAATACAAGCTATTCATTTTTCAACTGTACAGTGTAGCTCTGCAAAACATAGCAATTGTGAAGTTCCTTTTAATTGTCATTTGTGTTGTGCAATACTGAAATGCCCCCCGCCCCCCCCCCCCCCCCCCCCCCCCCAATTTCACCTCACCCTCCGCCACTGATGGTACCACCCGAAGCGCTGAACTCAGGGAAGAAACTGCTGAAAAGTTTGGTTTTCAACCAATCCGTGTGTGTGTGTCTATATATATATATATATATATATATATATATATATATATATATATATATATATATATATATATATATATATATATATATATATATATATATATATATATATATATATAATGACCGCCCGAGCATCAGGTCTAAGCCTTTCTTTATAATGATCAGTGTAACACCTTGTCAGATGTAAATTGAACTGGGTTTAAGCATATACGATCTAAAAATACCGAAAATGTCAGTATGCTATAGTTGCAAATCTTTAATCTTAAAAAGATAAAAGATATTGCAGATTGCTGCCATTCTGAACTTTTACTTCTTCGAATGACCGTAGAAAAAACGTGGAAAAAAATTCTAGGTGCTTTTTTTTGAACATTCAATTCTAGGGGCTTTCAAGGGGGCATTGACCGTATCAGATTTGATAACCGGTTACATAGATTGCTGCAGAGATGAAGTAGATTGGAATAATAGATGGTAGCTGAAAAGGCTTTTATGATGTGTATATGCATGTTGTTTGTATTCCTGGATGTCTATTTAACTGTCATCGTCAATCTCAAATCTACTGGTCCACCTCCTTGTATGGGTTCACGAGTTTGTGTGTGCGTCAACATTTGTGACTATAACGTGCTTTGCAAAGATGAAAATTAAGTGATATTTTCAGCGCTTTGAACTTACGTGATACATTTACCAAGTTCAATGTAGCACAGTAGCAGTATATGCCGTTTCAAAGTTCATAGATGTATATATATATACGACACTCTCAATTCAAAGTTTTTTCTCAACTCAAAGTTTTTTTTTTCATAGACTGTTGTTTATTAATTTTTACTAGACCTATAAGCAGATCAGTCAAAAATACAACCGGCATGTCTCGATCTAGTTCTATCTACTGAAACTTTACCGTCACAGAAAAAAAGCGGACATCACGTACATACTGAGTTCAGACGAATTTCACCCCGTCACATCAGATGTTGGACATATATATACAACATTAAATATAGATAAAAAATAACTAATTACACGTATTACGATAAATTTATGAGACCAATTTTTTAAGCCTAATTAATCCATGATTGTCACGTCTTCACGTTGTCGTTGTTAGTGTATGTCGTTTCTAGTGGCTTGTAAACTTTGTGTCGTGTAGTTTGTCAGTGTTGTACTTTGAAACATGTCATTGTAATAATTTTCATTATCACATCTTCATTCGTTTCATTTGTTGGTCCACTCACTAAGATTGTTGTGTGGTTTATTGATGCAGTTTATAAATGCAGTTTCTTAGTGTAGTTCCTGCGCCGTCGTAGTTTCAGGGCAACCCCGCCATGGGTGGGGGCGGGTTAGGGGTACCCCGCGGGGTACCCCTAACCCGCCCCCACCCATGGCGGGGTTGCCCTGAAACTACGACCGCGCAGGAACTATGCTTTCGTTTTGCGTCAACTGATCGTCACAAATGCAGAATGCCATGTTGAGTGATTTACAGCAAGTTTACGGAAGCTATGGCAGAAATAATTGCATGTGGACCGGCAAAGATTAAACGAGTGTTACCAACTACATTAGTCGAATCGAAATAACCAAGTAGAGTACTGCTGCTACACCTACACATAATTTAATTGTTCTAGCACTACATAACTATGATAACATGTGTCCGGCGTCTGCTAAATATGACTACTCTACTAATCGCCAGGGGTGTAGGGGTCTCGCGGTCTGCGTCGCCTCCTTGGATTCGTAGGGACCACGTTGCTTCTCCAGCCAACGTCTGTGCGGTCCCGTTGCTGCCTCTCGCATTGCCGCCTATGTCCACGATCGAGCTGCTGCGTCGACGACGGCCCCTGCAAGCAAGCAACCGGATGAGCTACTCTAAATGTTGAGCTAAGAACAGTAGAATTAAAGAGAAAGCAAAGCATACGGACCTGTTGCTTGGCTGGTGTGTAGTTCTCCTGCTGTGTGTAGTCGACCCCCTGTGTACCAAAAGGAGCACCGTACAGCTATGAGGCACCCATCTCCTCGTGACCGGTGTAATCCCACTGGGGAACGTCCTCTTCGTCGTCGTCGTCGTCGCCACTCGTCGTGTCATACTGAAGTGCCTCATCCAAATCGTCCGGAGCCGCTGGACCCTTCCCTCTATCCTGCGGAGTACGAATAGACGAGGACGCAGCCCTGGTGTCGCTAGCAGAAGCAACTGTGGTGGACATCGTTTGGCTCTTGGACCACGTGGGGTTGTACGGTACGTCCAAAGTCGTATCCGCACAGCTCAGCTTTTGAGCCAACTTTTTACAGCTTTTTTTCATTCTCTACAGGTTTAGATGACAACAAGCATTATTAAGCGTGAATTTTAAAGGTAACTGAGTTGTAGTCACGAATGTTACTATCAAAAGTACCTTGACAAAGGCACGAAGAGGGTTGGTCTTGTCGTCCCTAGTCCGAAAAAGTTGCCTGGAAGCTTCCTCGGAGTAGTTCGACAACTGTTATGCCTACAACATCACACAACGTTAACTCGATCATTTCAATTGAATTTTAAAACCCTTACCTCGTTTGAGAATGTAAGTGCAAAGTACTTACCACGTATCTATTAAGAGGGGCCCTAAGAAGTTGTGTTTGCCCCCTTTGCGCATCGTCGAACGCATCGGCGATGTCATCCTCATCGGCCGCATCTGCAGGCATGTTCGTGTACGGGACCATGAGATGAGTCCTCGTACTTCGCTGCAGCCATTGAAGGTACTCCATCCATCTTGCCGGGTGGTGTGGCGGAATTTTGTTGATGTGACGACGATGCCTATTATACCATCTGTTCAAATGTTGTTCGTGCATCAACGCCCAATTCTTTTGCGTGGTCCGAAGCCTCCGATCGATCCTGCATTGCCATATTGCATTAGAAATGAGGCGCTTAAGTAGAATAAACATATTGGCATCGTACCCATGCAGCTGAGCGTTGGTGGAGTACAGCGGTGGAATTCCTTGCAACCTCCCGAACTGTCTGTAAACCCTAAAAGGGTAGTGCATCTCGACGATATGGAAGAAGATAAGTGGCCCTTCGTAAAGCCACTCGTCCGCTTCCTCCTCGCAGCACGGACTAAGGTAGTCCTCTAGCTCCCACCTAGACCACGGTGTCCATCTTACCTGCAAAGTAAAGAAACTTAATTTAGTATCAATCTCATTGATAGTGCCTTTAGTAGGAAATGTGGATATAACTTACGTAGTTGTGTGTCAACACGTCTATCGCATCCGTGTACTGCATGTACCTCCTTTCCAACTCGCCCCTCACTACCTTAGCGTCTTTCCAGATGAAAAGGGCGGTGGGTCGAACGTCTTGATGCTGCCATTCCTGCAAGTTTACACAAACAAGGTGTCACTAATCTCTTTAGTCGTATGAAGATATCAAAGTTGTCAATGTACTCACAGGCAAATGCGGAGGTTTAGTAGGCCTCCCAACTGGAAACCGCTCCCAAATCCATACTTGAAGTAGGTATGAGCAGCCACCTAGGTTAGCATTGTTCGACTGGCGACGACAGGCGGTACAAAGCTGACGGTATGTCCAAGCAAGGACCGCGGTACCCCAGCTATACGTTGCAATATTCTCAAGTGGCTGGATTAGGATCCTCAAGAAAATCCAGCTGATGCGTTTGGCCAATTCCTCAGCCTCCTTCAAATATTCATGTGCCGCCTTCCCCCATCTTCCAAGCTCGTCTTCATTCCTCAAGGCTAGGCCATACCGCTTAACAAAATACTCATTGCACTTCCTAAAAGAGAACTCGACAATACCAGACACTGGAAGAGATCGAACGCCTTTGAACACACGATTGAAAGACTTAGAGGAGTTTGTTGTCATGATGCCGTACCAGAAGCCGCCCTTATCAAATGCTAATGCCCACTTGGCTTTATTTTTCATCTGCTGGTCTAACCATGCCTTGCCAGCTTGGTTAAGCATCTTCTCTAGTTCTACCATAGTCTCGTTGAACTCGCGTTCCGTACGTTTATTACAAATCTCCTTTAACTTGTCAGCCACATCCTTCTTGCGTTGACGCCGCCAGAAATTGGTGGCAAAATGTCACATGCACCAACGGTGCACTAGGGCCGGGTGACCATCAATGTGTTCATCGGCTGCATTTAGAATTCCAATGTGACGGTCCGAAATCAGACAAATGGTGCGAGAAGGGCCAAGCACATGAACACGGAGCAGACGCATAAACCATGACCATGAATCATTGTTTTCCCCCTCCGCCAAAGCAAAAGCCATTGGTACTATCTGGTTCTCTGGGTCTATAGCAGCAGCCATCATCAATGTGCCCCTGTATTTGCCGGTGAGGAACGTGCCATCAACAAGAACAACTGGCCTACAACACTGAAATGCATGTTTGCACTGATCGAAATACCAGAACACACGGTACAGAATATGCCTCAACGGGTTCTGAAGATAGAACCCTCCTGTGTATATGAACGATCTCATGCCAGGGTTGAAGTGTTCCATCGCACACAAAATGCGTGGAACCCTGTTATAGGCTTCCTCCCAGCTACCCCAACGAATTGCCAGGGCAATTTGCTTTGCCCGCCGAGCCTTTCCATACGTGACCTCATACCCAACAAATGCGACTATGGTCTCCTGCAAGAAAGACACTGATACGTCGTTGTCCTTATCTACAAGACCCAATATACGACGGGCTAGATACCGAGCCGTTAACTGGGGATGGTACCTTTTACCCTCATTAGTCTGGCATCTGTGCGGCTATTCCACCGAAGTTACCTTCCACTTACCATCACTCCGCCTCTTTCGTGCATTCAACTTCCACGAGCACGGGAATCCAGCCTTACATAATATGTGGAATTTTACCTCCTTGTCAGAATGTCGAACCGTGTAAGGCCTATGATGATACACAGCATAGTCCTGAAGGAACAACTTCATCTCCGACATCGTATTGAAAAGCATTCCCTTCCTCAGTATTAAATTTTTATGGTTGTACAATGATTCCTTACACATCTGCAAACCCGTGTCACAAACTGCCATATGCGACATACTTACATCGTTATAATTTGGCACACCGGTAAAAGGCAAGCCAGCCTCCCTCAGCTGTGTAAGCTCTGCCGATGTATAAGAGGGTGGTGCAACGTATTGTTGTGGCTCCCTAACCCTGCTCCATCCTTCATATTGCACTACATCATCTGGATAACCGGTGGCTAATGTGCCCTGACTCTGCATGCCATGAAGTACCTCAAGCGGTACTCCTGAGGGCATGCCACGAACTGGTGTACACATGGCAGATGCACCTCCAGAGGGCATGGCTTCAACCGATGCTCGCATGGCATGTGGACCTCCTTCCTCATTTCTTGAATCGTCCGAATTAGTGCTAACATCATCACCAATCATTTCCTCCGCTGCCGCCTCCACCTCCTCCTGTTCAAACTCGTCTACATCAAAATCATTGCTTATATGACCAACTAGAGGAGAATGAACCCGCTCCTGCGTCAAATTACCATCCAAGTCCATACTCTCCATAGTTTGTTGCATCTGCACACCACAATCTCCTAGAGTATCACTGTCCAAGGACGGCTCCTCATTCTCAACATTCTCCAGCACCAACTCAGCCATGCCAACATTCAAACCTTGGATGACCCTATTGTATCGGGACCACTCTGCTTGGTTGCACAAGTCCATCATCACATAGTGTGCCCTATTCTTTCCAACATCGAACCTACCCTTTAGTGTGAAAGCCTCGCCAAACTTCAAACTCAAACGGTCACATAGATCGCGGAAACTAGGGGTGCCATCAAACCATTCCAATTCTTCATACATATCCTCAAACTGGCAATCCTCTCTCCTAACACTTCCTCCGTAAAAAACTCTTACACCGTAATCCATCTACAAAACGATTTGACATCTGATTATCAACTGACCATTATGGTACCACTAATTACTACATAACTAACTAAATAACTAATATTACCTAATAAAATCCGAATAACTAATAATCGTTAACTAATTAACTAATAACTAAATAACTAATACGAACCCATTAACTACAAACCAATATTAACTAACTATCAATAATATCGTCAATAACAAATCATCATTAACTAACTAAATAACTTAATAACTAATATTACCTAATAACTAAATAACTAATAGGTACGTAACTAAATAACTAATATTACCTAATAAAATCCGAATAACTAATAATCGTTAACTAATTAACTAATAACTAAACAACTAATACGAACCCATTAACTAACTAAATAATCATCAATAACAAAATATTGTCAGTAACAAATAATCATCAATAATATCGTCAATAATCATCAATAACTAAATAATCATCAATAACTAATACGAACCAATATTAACTAACTATCAATAATATCGTCAATAAGAAATCATCGTTAACTAACTAAATTACTAAATAACTAACTAAATAATTCAATAACTAACTAAATAACTATTGTTCAATAATAAATAATTAACTAAATAAATAATTCAATAACTAAATAATCGTTTAATACAATGAATAATAAATAATTAACTAAATAAATAATAAAAACTTAATAATATTTACTACAAATAAATAATTGAAACGACAAATTAAAAAAAATTACCGTAAATCGGGTTGCGGCGGCGCGACGAGGTTGCCCGGGCGGCGGGGTGCAACGCTCCGCGGCCGGGGTGGCGGCGCGGGAACGAATGCCGGAGACGCGGCCGAGGGCGCGGTCGCCGGGGCCGCGGCGCCGGGGGCGCGGGAGACGGCGCGGCGGCGCGGACGGCGGTTGCGGGCGGCGGCTAAGCGACGGCGCGGCGGCGGCGTCGCAGCAGGGCGCAGCGTCGCGGCGGGGAGAGGCCGGGCGATGCGGGGCGCGGCGGGGCGCGGCCGGGGCGGCCGGGGCGCGGGGGAGGACCTCCGGGCGAGCGCGGCAGCTCCGGCGGCGGCTACGGCGGCGGCACGGCGCGGGCGACGGCGGAGGCGGCAGGGTCGAGTGAGAGGAGACCGAGCGGGCGTGGCGGGGCGCGGCTTATATTTATGCCGCGCCCCGCCATGACGGGTGGCGGGGTACACCCCGCCACCGATCATGGCGGGGTACGCCCCGGGTGGCTGCCACGTCAGCCTGCCACGCCGGATGTGTACCCCGCCACCATGTATGGCGGGGTTCAGTGCATTTGCCCCGCCATGCATGGTGGCGGGGCCAAACGGGTTAAATTTAAAATTTTTTTGAAACACGGGTTAAATTTAAAATTTGTTTCAAATTTGGGCTAAAATGCGCGTGCGCCCATGCCATGTGTGGGATTTAGGCTTCGCAGAATGGCACATTAAGATGCAGCAGATGAAGCAGGCCAGCACTGTCCCTAACCTTGGTACTGCATCTATTCCAAAAGAAAATAATTATAAATATATCTCTAAATAGGTCTAATATAAATATGTCACATGATTAATTTGATGATATTCAGTACGCATCATAAATACTCTCTTTGTCCACATAAGAATACAATTATAGCACAATATCAAGTTAGAACATCTTGAGTTTGTCTAACTATAAATAAAAATAAAAATATTTATACTATCAAATAAGTATTTTTCGATTTGTTACGGGAGATATTTTTGTACTATGCTTATTTGGTGCCATAAACATTAATATTTTACTTATATAATTGACTAAACTTTAGATGCGTCAACCAAGAATGCATCTACAATTGCATTCTACCGTGAATAGAGGTAGTATTTGTCTTCTTATATATATTTATTTAAACCTAAGATTGACTGACTTATTGCAAAGCTGGAATTATATCTTTTTTTTGATGGAGAGAGTACAGTGGATGCTGCTAGGCATGGCATGCACAGGATCTACTCCTTGCATTCTAAATTATAAGTCATTCAAATTTTCTTGGAGAGTCAAACTATTTCAAGTTTGGTCAAAATTATAAAAGAAATAACAAAGTAAAGATTTATGACATCAAATAGGTATACTATAAAAATATAATTAATGGGAATCTAATGATACCTATTTGGTATCATAAATGTTATTATTTTATATAAATTTGGTCAAAGTTGAGATTCTTTGGCTCTCAAAAAAGTTGAAATAATTTATAATTTAGAATGAATGGAGTAACTTTTTCTCTTACCGCCGGTCCGCCACCCAGGAGAGAAAGAAACTTAGCAAAAATGATGCAATGGTTATATCTTGCACAAATCCTAAGCGTGGGACCCCCATACTACATAAATGAATAAAACAAAAAAAACAGTGCTCCTCCTTTTATTGGCTAGCTTTGGAGAGAAACCGTAGCAAATAATGTCTTTATTCTTTTAGTGCCTTGTCTCTCTGGCTCCTACATTTGCTCCGGTTCTAGTCTTTTTCATAGTTTCTTATGTGCAATGGCTTAGAACAGAGGAGGAACTAGAAAAATGATCCTAGTGCCTCTTTGAGGCATAGGCTGCATATGTCCTAAGGGCCCGTTTGGAACGAGAGAATGAAAAAAGGCATAAGAATATGATGTAGTATAAACTAAAAAACTGCAGAAATCTAAAACATAGGAATATCTAAAGTTTGTTGTTTGGATTGCAGGAAGAAGAGAACAAGCAAGATGCTTTACTATGAGTTGCACCGGATGTTCTATTTCCTATAAAATGCACATCCCATGTTTCCTTTCCAAAGGAACGGAAACTATAGTTTCTATAATCCAAACTCTATCACACTAATCCTTTCCAAAGGAACCAAAGACTCCAATTCCTGTGAAAAAATTATCTCAAATAGGCCCTAAGTAAATATATATAATTATGTGTGCTGCACGGTGAAGTCGAACATCACTACTATATGACTATTGCACCAGTGCTATTACGAGTACAACATGCCTTCTTTGTGACTAATTTACAAAAAGTCGAGCTCTTACCTCACAAGTAACTTACTAGTACAGTTTGAGCAATGGAGCTTTTATAAGTTATCAAAGTGTTATATAATGAGCGGAAAAAATATCTCCTAATACACAAATTCTATTCCACCCTAGATACATACCGGCCTTATTCTAATCATCTATTGGTTTACAAAAGAGCGTGCCCTTGAAGGTGTTGTATCGAAAGTAGGCTATTTGTCATAACCAAATAGAACGAATCCCATTTCCCTAAGGAAGCAGAATAGGATAGAAATAGCTTGTTGTGTTCGAGGATAATATGCTTGCATTAGGTAGGAACATGTCTCGGTGAACCACCTCTTACGGATCTTTCTCTTGTATCTTGGATAAGACAGGGGCGGAGACAGAGTAAAAAATGTGATTCTTTTTACTTTTGGGGGAGGGGGCAGCAGTACAAATTGGCAGCAGTACAAATTTTATTTAAATGTTAGTCAAATTTAAAAGTTCCTAATGCATTTGTGGGGACTTAGGGATCTTGTGCCCCCCTCACCCCAGTCTCCACTACTAGACCGGGGACACAATCTTGTTAGGACTAGATTATTTGATGTCTTTTTAGAGATGTAACAGTTCGACTTGCTATTGTATACTTCCTCCATGTTCGGGGTGTAGTTTATGTATTATGCCCCGCTCTTGTGCACCTCCTATTATCGCAGGAAGTGGGGAACTTACGGTGCAGGGTAGAACTATCGCTTCGCTCAGATCCTTGAAGAAGCAATTCCCATTGACGATGTTCTACACCCTACCAAAACAACAACGATGACGAAGAAAAACAAAGCCCCCAAGAAGTGATCCTCAGTCCAGCAATCGGTGCCAGTGTCGATGCTGCCATTGTGCGAGTTTGATTCCTGAGTCTTCCGTCTTTTGCAAAGAAAGCCCAAGCTAACACGAAATAATCGAGCGGAGTAGCGGCCCCTCGTTCTCATGTGCATGCACATTAATGAAGGGCAAACTAGTCCAGATTAGAGACAACAACTTCCTTTAGCCACCTTTGGTTCTAAGGCTAAAACGACTTTCTTTAGTAACATGGAGGGGGTACTCTTTTGTTGGAACTATAGTAGCTTAACACTCCTTTGGGATATGGGGGCATATGTCCCCATTATACCTAGATGAGTAGACTTAATGATCACATATGGATGGGTTATGTGCCATTTTTAATAGTGAAACAAAAGTGTCTATCATAACTCCATGACTAAAATATAAATTTATCATAAACTCCATTATTGCACTGCTCTAATTGTTCTATAAGCAATTGATTGTGCATGCAATTCTAAGATTTTTTGGACAAAACATTGTTGTTTAATAAATAATAATACACTTGGAAACAAAAAAAGAAAGTCAACCTTATTAATACTAGGCGGTCTAGAAGGTAGAAATGAACTGGGTTAAATTTTTAATGGTAAAAGTGCACTTATTATGGGATGACGAAGAAGGTAGGGACGGAAGACGATACCAAGCCTATTTGATCTATCCACTCACCGCATCCAAACTAGGGACGAAAATCCTACCCACAACTATATATTATACCCGACGAGTGTGGGTATAAAATTCTACCCGTGGGTGTAGGTACGGGTACAAGATTCTACCCGCGATATTGTTTCACCCGTTACCTAGTGGTCCATCTATTCTAGCGATATCTAGCTCGCGACCGCAATGCAAGTACCCGCGGGTACATACTACGGGTGCAAAATGTTATCCACAGTCACATGTTTTGGTATGAAATGTCGTCTATTAGAAAATTCATCGAAGGCAGTTAATTATTTTCCTCCACACACATACCTTACTCAACTCAGTGCTATCATCTATAACTCAAACACATGAACCTATGTTTTGGAGCAAATCGATCTAAGCTACAAAAGACCACTGACCAACGTCTCCGGCAAACACAAAATGAATCTCATTATGGGGCGTCTCTAATTAAACATATATAACATGACTACTAGCCTGTCTCTTTGTTCAAAACTACAAAGTCTACGCCGTTTGCTCCATGCCCATGGACCTATTTTCCTTGAAAAGTTGGTCAGTTGATTGGATTTTGTTGCGTGCAGAAGATCTGGCATCACTGTAGCTGGATCACCATCGAAGTGACGGTTTGCCACTACCGCAATGATGGTGGAAAGCCACACACCCCCTTGGTGGCACTCGGCGGCAGCTAGCTAGTGGGCGTCGACGGTGACAAGAGATCCTGTGAGCCGTTTCACGGCACGACCGGAGTTTTTGGCGCTTGCCCGTTGGTCGGCTCGAGTCGTGCCTGCACCTAGGCTACGCGCACGTCACGTCAATCGGTGGTTTGCCATACGCCCCGGTCTCGGGATCATGCAGGGGAGATAGCGAGAGGTCGATCGATCACGCACGCTCGAGATCGCGCAAGCATGCGCACCGGAATGTGCCATGATCTGGACTCGCTCGGCGTCGGCGAGGTGCGCGTCGTGCGAGTGCGGAGCGTGCTTTTGGGGTACGCTATTGGCAGGCAGGCAAGCAGGGCAAGGGAGGGCGAGTCGGCCATGCTTGCTCCATTCCACTTCCACGTCTCACTCCACACGCTCCATGGTCCACGCGCCATGTTTCTCTTGATCGCATCGCAAATTTTACTTTGCCGTTGAGTGCTCCATCTCCTGACCATGTATCGTAGTACCATTGGAGTTCTCGTACCTTCCAATTTCCAAAGGACGGGGATCATGTTTTGGCTTAGACTATTAACCAACTCGATATTAAATTCAGATTTTTTTGTTGGGTTACGTCTAAAAAACGAGACCGGACTTGCTAGCATCCGGACGTTGCCACGCATGTAAGAGGGCCTACGCACGCCTAATTCCGTGCACCCCACCACGTGGACCCCATGCTGCTTCTTCTCACCCCAACCATCACGCTGGCTTTGTTTCACCCAATGACTGTCGCGCCCGCACGTGGGAAACCCACGTGGTTTTCCAGTCACTTGCCCCGCCTGCGGAGGCGTCTGCCGACCACAGGCCCCCGCACGGTAACCCACAGTAGCGCCCCGAGAGCAGCGACAGACGTCTCCAGCAGATGGGTCCCCTTGCAACATGTGCATCATCTCGATCTACTTTGGCAACATCCAGATGAACACACTTGCAACATACGTCTGAAACAGCCGAAACACTTGCAATATATGTCTGAAACACCTGAAAACCCTTAAAATCCGTTGCAAAAACATATGCAACATCCAGATCTACTTTTGCAACATCCAGATGAAATACTTGCAACATATGTATGAAACACCAGAAACACTTAAAACATACGCTTGCAACATGCATGTTATGCAACATCCATATATACTTCTGCAACATCCAGATGAAACATTTGAAATATACGTTTGAAACACCTGAAACATACGCTTGCAATATGTATTTATAGTCATTGCAACATACACAACATCTAGATGAAACACTTGAATATATATACGCCTAAAACACGACATGGTTGGCAGCCACAACCTACCTTGTGGGAAATTGAGGTAGTCAGCAAGCGTCGCTCAAGTGCAGTGGAGAGCGAGGATGGTGGCTCGGCGCGGTAGAGAGAGGAAGGATGGCGCCAAGTAGGCGCCCCAGCGCGCCGCAGCGGTCGTCGTGGACCATGTTGGAATCTGCGACGACACGGGCTCAACGGCGAGTGCTGACGCCCGCGGTGGAGGCAGCGGTGGCGGTCAGGCGGGTGTGGCCTCCCACGTCGAGGCGCCCCCTGCTAGAGAAGGTCGCGGCGGGATGGTCCCGTGCCTGCGGCGAGGCGCCCCGCACTGGAGAACGTCGCGGCGAGCAGCGGGCAACGCAGTGGAATCTACCGCGGCGGTTTATGGCGTAGTGCGGCGGTGAAGAATGCCACTACAGGCGAGCGAGGAGGATTAGGAAATCGACGTTCAACAGTTATTTTTTAATAAAAAAGCGCGGGGTTGTTGGACCGTTCCATTGCACAGACCTGAAAAGCTATCATCCGGAGCATTTCCGTCTTTTGTTTCTGCGATTTGCAAGGACTATCCGTTGTTCGAAACTAGCACTGGTAGGTATTAGTAGCTGGTAAAATAATATTCTCTGCGAATTTGACGTGTGTAATAACCAAAACACGTCCAGGTGACTGCCGACTTGGCGAGAGTGAACCGTTGTGCCTTGTTTTCAGTTGACCCTGTCGACTCGAATCACAAACAAATTATACTGCTACTGTACTATCATTAATTAACTACCTCTACTGGCGACGATAACTTCGGGCATGGTGAAAAAGTTTGGGTAAAGTTCGTGTAGCACTTTTCATTATTATTTGACAAAATTTATTCAATCATAGACTAACTAGGTTTAAAAGATTTATGTCAACATTTACAGACAAACTGTACAATTAGTTATTTTTTACCTATATTTAATGCTCTATGCATATGTCAAAGATTTGATGTGATAGTTAGTGTGCAATTTTTTTTACCTTTTCACTAACTAAACAGGCTCGAACTTTACAAGGCGCGTACGACGTCCACGGACCGAGCATGGGTTCCCTCCTGCTCCGATCTGCCTGCCCGCCGCGCGCGACACCGGGACGTGGCCCCTGACGCCGCTGCGCCGGGGCGCTCGGACAGCACACCTGCGCCGGATCAGCAGCCGTGGTGTAAAACTCCCGGCGTCCCCGTTTGTCAATCTGAAACGGCGACACGTTCCCCAGCGCGCGCCGGCCGGCTCTACTGGGGTGCCAGGACTGCATGCGTGCCGCTTGTTTAGATTCCAAATTCCACCCCAAATTTTACTATGCAAAAAGAAGATTCTCCATCACATCAAAATGTTGGCACATATATGGAGTACTAAATGTAGATGAAATCAAAAACTAATTGCACAGTTTTGTTGTACTTTGCGAGACGAATATTTTAAGCCTAATTAATCAATATTTGAATAATTATTACCAAATAAAAACAAAATTGCTACAGTATGACAGGACATTTACTATGCAAAACAAGGCCCTGGCTGGCCCTCTCCCGGCCGGCTAGCTAGCTGCAGCTGCAGGCCATGCCAGTAGGGTTTTCCGGTTTCCTCCGTCCCTTAGCCCTCAGGCATGTTTAGATCGCAAAAATTTTTAGGAAAAATTCTGGTAACACTTTTTGTCGTTATTTGATAAAATTTGTCTAACTATGAATTAATTAGGCTTAAAAGATTCGTCTCGACATTTATGTAATTAATTATTTTTTATCTACATTTAATATTTCATTCATACGTCTAAAGATTTGACGTGACAGGTAATGTAAAAAAAAAATTAGATGTTTTTAGCCATCTTAACAAGGCCTTGACATTTTCTTGGATCGTGCTGCTAGCTGATCGACCAGTGTGCACAATGTGTAGCCGCTACCCAGCTAGCTTGGTAGGGTAGGGTAGGAAGAATCGGGCACATGCGATGGACGGACGGGTCGGAGCATATTTCTAGACCGCGTACGTATATTATTATGGCCTTGTTTAGTGGATGAAAAGTTTGAATTTTTCTAACGGTAGCACTTTCGTTTATATTTGATAATTAGTGTCCAATTATAGATTAATTAGGCTTAAAAGATCCGTCTCGTGATTTATAACTAAGTTATGTAATTAGTTATTTCATTTACCTACATTTAGTGCTCTATGCAGATGTGATGAAGAGAGTGAAAAAAATTTGAACTTTAGCCTTCGTCCAAACAAGGCCTAGATGCGTGCGTTGCCTAGGGCGCGCTAGAGCTCGCTCGAGAGTCATGCAAGTGTTAGGATATGCATGTGTCTCTAATTAATCCCAACCACACCGTTGCTCGCACTGAAGAGGAAGATGATGAGAATGAGATGCCAATAATGCAATAATCATGCCCATGATTAATTGGCCCGAGCGAGGTTGTGCTCGGGGTTCTAGGGGTGTCCCCTGCCCCCAAACTGACTCATCATCTCATCACCGGCCCGGCCGGCCGTCTCATCTCGAACAACACACGCTTTTGCCTGCCTACGTGGTCTCGATCGCGCGAGAGTGAGTACATGATACTGGCTGTTGCCACAGAGAATAGATATCAGTACCACTGATGCTTAACTGCTTTCCTGTGGGTTACTAGCTTGTATACTACTACCTAGCTCAGCCACCAGGTCATCGCGTGCAACTTAATCAAATGCATGGTTAGTACGATCAAAGTAAGTCAAACAGTACACAAGGTTAAAAACTTAAAACGACGTACTCTATAAAATCCATTCGCCGATCACTACTGGTGTGTAGTCAAACTGTCAATGATGATTTGTTAGTATAATGCTACAGTAAGGTGATGGCAGAAAGACAAGGTTGCAGAAAACTATGCACATCGGGATCTGTTTACATGTACTCATAGGCACGGTTATAGCAGTAGCTGCATAGCATAGCCCTAGCATACGCATGGATGCGCGCGGGCACGCAAACGGAGGGGTTCAGGGGTGGTGGGGCGCACCGGCCCGGGGCACATGGCCCTGGGTCTCTCGACGCGCCGGCGCCGGCGACACCGCCCCGGCCCCTTCGGCTTCCCTTCCATTCTTCCACTATATCCCACCCGGCACCGAACGTGCCGTGCGTTTTTGTACGAGCCAATGCCCGACCATCGCCGCACAATAATATACTCCCTCCCTATCAGATTTAGAAGTCATTTTAGATAAGATTTGAATCAAACATTAAAAATATAAATCATCAATACTTTTTAAGTTATTGAGTTTGCAAATGTAAATTTTTAAGTTGTTGAGTATACTCGTGTGAGCGCCCATCCACCGCTATGTCTTTGGTCGCTTTACTGTGCGTGATCATGGCCGCGCTATTATTATGCTAGCCGGAGCCGGTCGGTGTGCCTGTGTTAAAGGCTTTCCATCCAGGGGAACATCACCATTTCCGCCACGACTTCTTTGTGATCCATCTTATATGCTGCTGCCGCTGCTGCATATATATAGTATATATATGCATTTGAATAATTAGTTGATCGATTTAATTTAATCGTGCATTGTACGTACACCTGCTTCGTCCATGTCACTTTTGCCGTCTGTCACACAGTGATTTTTAGGGAAGTTAATTAAAATCACTGAAATTCAATGACGTGTCATTCAAGGAACTTTGGCCTCGTTTGGATCCAAGGGCTAGAGCTAGTTTGAGCTAGTTTGAATCAAACTATCCCAAAAGTATCAAGCAGGAGGGCTAGAGCTAGTTTTTTTAACTAGCCCATCCAAAAAAAACTATCCCCAAAGGGGTGATTATTTGGGCTAGTTTTGATGGGGCCCACAGAAAAGTGTATTTTTCTTATCCTTGAGCCACACCTGATCCATCCCCATCGCGTCCTAGCCGCACCAGCGCGAGAAAGTGCGCTGCGTTGCCGCCAGCCCTAGCGGGCGAATCCCTATCTTTTTTTTGTTTAGCTTGATAGAGGACTTGTAAGTTCGTGTGAAACATCTCATTTGTATGGACAAATTAAATTTATTGTGATTTGGATGCTTGATTTGTAAAAATAATTTATTTGTGTCATTTGTGTACGGGAGGAGGCCACACACGAGCCTACCACACTAAATCCGGCTGGGAAGACGGTTCAAATGAGTCAAATGATTAGATAACCGCATTTATTGTTAAACTAGCCCTTGCATCTAAACATATCTTTGGCTAGAGCTAGTTCAGAGCTACTTTAAAGTTAGAAACTAACTCTAGGGATCCAAACAGGGCCTGAAGTTTTCAGGGCCATGAAAAAATTAAAGTGACTTTCACAGGGCCTTACAGGTAATTTCTCTAGTCTCGGTATTTGTATGTGTGTTTCTAGGTGAGTGTATATATGTACGAGTCTCTGTATATACTGTGATTTAAAAGATAACCATTTTAATCCACAGCTTTTATAGCCGGGTCCTATGAAGATTTTCCTGGATCCGAGTGCTGCATCGTTAGGCCAGTTTCAACGGAGATTTCATGTCACTGTTTTCGACATATTCAAATTTTGGAAATAGTGTAGAAGAGTTTCATCCCCATAAAACTCTCTCTACTCCCATAAAATTCTTATCATCTCTCTTCATTAATACGATGTCATATCAATATAATTAATGGTCATGAAACTCTGATTAAACCTATTAAGACTAACCTTACGACCTTACCTCTTTCAGTAACCATCCTGAATTGTGTCAGTACAGTGCATTTCCTCCGCTGTCTAGCTGCAGGCCGTGATTTATTTTTAAAGCTTTTTCGTTAGCGCGCGGGGCCTGGTGGTGGGCTGGAGAATGATTGGAACCCAACATCCTGTTCGTTTGGACTTATCAGCAGAATCAACAGTCATCAAGCAGTGTTTTTCTCTCACAACAAACCAGCGAACTGTACTTTCAGCATAATAAACCAGCGAAACGAACAAGCTGCAAGAAATGCTGCTAATCCGCGGTGCTGCTGCTTCCATCATGCTAATGCCGGATTTAATTAAAGTAAACAACCATTCCGGAATATGGTCGCGTGGAGCTGGGGGAATCCGTTCCGTGCCCACATGCACGCCGGCGTGGGGCCGACACCTGAGTTGACCTGCCCCCACCCCTCCCGGCACGTGGGCCCCGCCGGCCCTGGAGGTCTGGGAATCCAACCACTCCTGCTGCTGCCCCCTCTTTCTCTCTCTGCGTGCTGCTGATTAGGGATGAAAACGGACGAAATTTTTCCCGTACCGTCCCGTTCCGTTTTCTATATTTTTCCGTCCGTTTCCGTATTTGCGAGATCCTGTTTTCGTATTTGCGAAAGTAGAAAATGGTGTTTTCCGTCCGTTTCCGAGTAATCCCGTTTTAATATGGAATAGACCCGTATTTATTCCGTTTTTATTCCGTTTTCAATATATACTCAACATGTTCAACAATTACATGTCCTTATGTTACGTTAATATAACTACAAATCACCAAATATGCCTGTTATGTTCACGTACATAGCATGTAAATGAATATTAAACTTTGTATATATTATTACATGACTTTATATATGTATACTTTGAGAATATTATATTATGTGATCTTAATTTGATTTTCCGGCTCTCCATCCGTATTTGTTCGTTTCCGTATGTCCGCATATTCCGATTCCGTTTTCGAACCCGTATTTTCCGAATCCGATCCCGTTTTCGCCAAAAAATATAGAAACGAAAGTAGAAATAGGGTTTTTCCGTCCGTTTTCATCGCTACTGCTGATCGTGGAAGGCGTTGTTCGTTTCACCCTCCAGCTGTCACCGTCAATCCGTTTGTCTTGGCTGATTAATGTCAGATCAGATTGCTTTGGTTTTTTAGTAAAGTCCATCACCGGTTTTTAAACTTGTACCGTTCTGTCATCCCGGTCCCTAAACTCATAAATTGACCGTTTAGGTCCTCAAACTTGTTCATCTGTATCATCTCGGTCCCTAAACTTGTTCGGCTATGTCATCCCGGTCCCTAAACTTGAAAATCACCCGTTTAGGTTCTCAAATTTATTCAGTTGTGTCATCCCAGTCCCTAAACATGGTTTTTAGTCTCATTTGGGTCAAAACAGGACGATCTAAAAACTCTATATCAAAAATTAATTCATAACTTTTTCATATGAGCTCGAATGAAGACAAACTTTATATCAAAATTGTAGCCCTCGACGCGATCTACAACTTTGTAATTGAACAATTTTTGAATTAAAACTATTTAGGGTCTCAAAATATTGTTGTAAGTTTATAGATTTTAAAATTTAAAATTTAAAATTAAATTTTGGGATACTAAATGACTTCAAATAAAAAACTTTTCTACTACAAAGTTGTAGATCATATTGAGAACTATAACTTTCATATAGACTATGTCAGTATCTAAGATTGTTTGATAATTTTATATTTTAAATTTTAAAATCTATAAACTTACAACAATATTTTAGGATCCTAAACAGTTTTAATTTAAAAACTTTTCAACTACAAAGTTGTAGATCGCGTTGAGGGCTACAATTTTGATATAAAGTTTGTCTTCATTCGAGCTCATATGAAAAAGTTATGAATTAATTTTTGATATAGAGTGTCTAGATCTCCCTGTTTTGACTCAGATGAGACTCAAAGCCAAGTTTAGGGACCGGGGTGACACAACTAAACAAGTTTGAGGACCTAAATGGGTGATTTACAAGTTCAGGGACCGGGATGACACAGTTGGACAAGTTTGAGGACCTAAACGATCGATTTGCGAGTTTAGGGACCAGGATGACACAACGAAACAAGTTTAGGGACCGCTGATGGACTTTACTCTTTTTTTTTCTTTTGCCTTCTTACCATTAAGTAAATTTTTTATTATTTTTATGAGTGAAATGGAGAAATTATGTTGTTGTGGTCATGTTGCCAGCAGTGTTTTACGGTGACACTGACGGCTACGATATATCGAGCAAAAGAGCATTGGAGATAAGATAAGGACGAGCCAATGAGTCATCAGTTTCTTCACCATTTGACCATAGGCCCAAAGCAATGATGGTGATTAAAGGCCGTTTTCCTGGACGGTGTCGAATCGTAATGGCCATGTTGACGGTATGGGAGTCGCATATCTCGAAGTGGACGGCATAAAGCTGGAGAAATTATCACTACTACACAAAAGATTAACCGAGACAGACAAAAGAGCTTAACCGAGGCGTTTTGGCCAACCACCTCGGATCAAAGATCACAGTTAATGGGACCTTTTTTCGAGGCGGTTTGATGCCCGTCTCGGTTGATAAAATAAAAAAAAAGAGAAAAAAACAGTGGATAAGCCCGGCGAGCCCACCCACGGGCCTGCCGAGCCCATCCGCACCGCCGCTGGCTAGATCCGCCGCCGTCGCCGCCCCAGGCCCGCTGCTGTTGCAGCAGCCGCCGCCGCAGATCCACAGTCGGAGGAGGCCCGCGCCGCCGGATCTGCCGCCGCTGCCCCAGCCGTATGGATCTAGCCCCAGCAGTTGCGCCAAGCAGAGGGAGGGGCGTCGTCAAGCCAGGGGTTGGACCGCTGCTCCTCCGGCGTGGTGGATCCGCTCCGGGATCTCCTCGATCCGCCGGCGGCTCCTTGGCCCCGCGCAGGAGCTCTGCCCGGTTCTTCCAGCGCCGCCATGGCTGTGGCTGAGGAGGAGGGGCTCCGTCGCAGAGGAGGACGGCGTGGGGGAGGAGCGGCGCCGCCGGTCCCCCGCGCCGGTGGAGGAGCTCGGGGGAGGGGAGCGCCAGTGGAGGAGCTCGGAGAAGGCACCACGCCCACGCCATCGCCCGATCTGGTCAGATCCGCCGCGGGGAGGCCGGATCCGGCCACCACACCACCGGATCCGCCCTCCATCTCCTGCGCCTGCCGGATCCGCGAGGGGAGGGGGGCGCTGCCGGCCACCGGGTTAGAGATGGGAGAGAGAGAGAGTGGAGTGAGAGGTGAGGGAGAGAGAGAGTGGTGGAGTGAGAGGAGGGGCGCCGCACCGTGATGTGGGGAGGGCGCCGCGATCGCGCTCGGCCGCTCGGGTGGGGAGGGGGGCGAGAGAGAGAGGAGTGGGAGAGAGAGGGAGGAGTGAATCTGAAACCCTCAGGCCGCGCTTTTATACTCACTCCAGCTATCGGGCTGAGCCTGGGCCTGCTGGGCCTCGGCAATATTAACCGAGGTGGGTGTTATAAGAGACCCGCCTCGGAAAATTGGGGCATTTTTGGAGGCAGCCTCTTTTATAATAACCGCCTTGTAAGGTGGTTTTTTTAACCGCCTCGGTTAATAAAAAGTGACTGCCTCGGTTAATGACAGGCATTAACCGAAGTGGTTGACATTTCTGCCCGCCTCGGAGAGGGTTTTAAAAAGGTCGCGGTAAATATTATTTTGTAGTAGTGTATGCAAGTTTAGTGAGTGGAAAGATATAATTCGGTGAGTAGCAAATACTGTGAGGCTCTATTTGGTTCCTACAATTGAGAGGAATTGGAAAGCACTTTTTAGACATTGGTTTCAACTTATAGGACCAAACAGGCTCTGAGAAGATGCTAGTTTTACTAGTTACGGCTGGAACATTTTTTAGAATTAGGAGTAGCTTAATGCTCCTCCAGTTGAAATTATAAGTCTTTAGCTTTGTACATACTAAGTTAAAAATCTTTACATTTAACTAGATTTATTTATAGAAAAACACATAATAGTATAACATCAAACAAGATTCATTGACACACTATGAAATATGTTTTGATAATGCATTTTATTTGATATTATAGATGTTAAAATTGAACAAGATCCACAAACAACTTACAATTTAAAAGAAATTAGCAGTACACATCAAAGCTCAGAAAATTCAACCAAATTCTCTTCGTAATTTTTTTACGTCTCTCATCTGGATACAGTTGTAGTATCTGTTCATGTATAAACTCACACCAATCCTACATACGCACACCACACCATACCACGCCTACACAAATAAAACTACGACTACACTCAAATCATATCACGTCCTTTGTGACATCACTGAATTCTCTTTGTAATTTAGACCCAACCCACCTATCCCAGAGCTGATTCTGACGGAGAAAAAGGGTAGATCCTGCTGCGCTGAGTGACGGGTGGACAGATCGGCATCGCAGAGGGGGGCCACAGCCGCGGTGGCCCACCAACTCTACTCCGTGGGGCCGGCGGTGAAAACCCATCCGATTTCAGCAGGGAAGGACGGTGACGTCAGGCAGCGCATCACGCAAGGGGAGGACTAGGAGGCACTGGGCACCGGCAAAATCGGCGCAGTCCAGCTCACCCTGCAACACGCGTCGGCACCCGGCATGCAGGGTGCCCGGGGCTCCGTTCACTAGCCAGCCGTGCATGCCTGATGCCCCTCTGTTTCCTCCCCTGTTTTCAGGGGAACCTCTCGTCATCTTTTGCTCATATACAAACCGTGCATTAGGCCAGTCTCAGTGGAGAGTTTCATTTCGTTGCTTCCAAGACTGCCATGTCATATAGAATGAAATGAAACTCGGATGAAACACCCACTCTCAATAGAAAGTTTCACTCCATAGTTTCATAGACATTTAATTCTATGACTCATAGAGAGTTGGTAACTGTGCCAATAGAGTTTCATCTCCATGAAACTCAAATCTTCTCTCTCTTCATTAAAACGTTGACATGTCATCAAAAATGCATATGTGGCAGGCTATTAAATGCAAATGAAACTCTAGTGAAACTCTCACTGAGACTTAGCATATGTTTTTGCAAGTGCTTTAGGCCCTGTTTGGTTACGGTTTGTTAAAGTTTAACACCCATCACATCAATGTTCCCTCGAATGCATGGAGTACTAAATGTAGATTAATTACATGCATGTCGATACAGATTAGGAGTGATTTACGAGACGAATCTATTAAGCCTAATTAATCTAAAATTGGAAACTTTTTATCAAATAAGACGAAAGTGTTACAGTGTTTGTTAAACTTTAACACCTCAAACCAAACACCCCTTAGTATTCATTGGGTTTGGTCGTGACTATAACGAGCGTGGATTGAAACTTTTTATTAAAGCCATATTTTTTTCTCCTCCATTATCTAAAAAAGAACGCACTGTGAACTCTATTTTTTTTGGTTTGTTCTAGATATTCCATTTGACTTGTTTTACATGCGTATGAACGATATTTGACAGTGGTTCGTACACATGAGCGTTATCTATCCACAAGTATAAACAGTAAAAATTACTAACACCCCTCATAGCAAAACATCATCATAAATCATATTTTCCTTTAATTGTCCGTGCTTATTGCGATTCGTATACTTACTACATTTCACATTATCTTCTTGTGAAATCGAGGAAAGTTCACTTATACAATTCATTGTAATACTTTCTCTACTATTTCAACATCCATCTTGGAATAAAGACTATATTTTGTATGGTTTTGGCATCCTTAGCTATCTTCCTCTCTCATTTCGTTTGAGGACATGAATTTCACCAAAAAGTGGTTCCATTCATGGAGGAGTACAATTCTTTATCAGATCCAAATTAGGGCTCAATATTTACCTTTTGGGCAAGTACTATAAAACAAATAGAAGATAATAGATAAATTAAATAAATGCAACATCATACTTTTTTAGCTTCAGCATCCAATTAAAGTTCTACACATGAACTTGTTTTTTTAAAAAAATAAATAAAATAATACACATAACACATGCAGTGCCAACAAGTTGGCCTCTGCCCATGAATAGAGAATCCAAACGGAGCAAACATGGAAACAAAAATTATTGGCTCCAACCTCCAACTAGGCTCACTCATGCTCCAACCTCCAACTAACTGCTATCGTAAGTTGCAACCCCACTTCCATCTCCCTATCTCCTCCTGCCATCACCCTAGACTAGGAGCATTTACCTCCACTTTCTCTCTCTCTTCCATCCTCCTCTCTCCCTCTATATATGCACATCTCCACCCTGTTCCTGGGTCCTCTCTTCCACCCACTGCAACCCCAAATCTCTCCTTCCTCACATACGCGCAGCAGAGGAGCTAAGAAGAAGAAGAAGAGAGCAAGCAGAAGCTTAGCTAGCGTGGAGGTGCCCAAGGCGAGAGAGACAACGACGGCCGCGACAGGCTAGCCAGCAACCAGCTGCTAGCTCCTGCGGAGCCGAAGCCGATGGCTGGCGCCGACGTCGACGTCGGGACGGAGCTCCGGCTCGGCCTGCCGGGAGGAGGCGCCGAGGCGGCCAAGGCCGCGAAGAGGGGCTTCGAGGACACCATCGACCTCAAGCTGAAGCTGCCCACCGCCGGCATGGAGGAAGCTGCCGCAGGCAAGCCGGAGCCGGCAGCCGAGAAGGCCAAGAGGCCCGCCGAGGCGCCGGCCGCTGATGCCGAGAAGCCACCTGCACCCAAGTACGTATACATCTGCAAGCATGTTGATTTATCTGCATGGGTTAATAGGCTTAAATTGACTGCTAGGAGTATCAGTTACCGACTTACCGTGGCTATTTAAGTACCGCGAATCCGAGATGCTAACCTTTTTAAACTAATGATTAGGAACGTTATTAACCATGGAATTCCTGTGAGTGCCATATAAGGGACTATGTTTTTTTCCTTTCACTTTTTTATGTATGGAATAATAAGAAAATAAAAAATAGCGTAATGGCATTTGGTAGAAAGCGTGTGCCTGACTTTATGTGCATGTGCTGGCTGCTGTTCTTTTTTTCTCCATGCTTCCTTTTATTTATTCAGGGTTTTGTATTTATCGTACGCCGAGTAATCTTAGCATATCAACGAGACACACTTTGAGCAGGGCAAAATATCCACAGAACAGATCCTCTGGCAGAAAGTGCATACGGAGAAACTATTGTGTATGCTCGTTGTCGCTCGTAAAGCGCGGCGCGAATTATCATCACTTTTTTAAAATAAAAACACATACCAGTATGTTCATTTGATGCCTGCCTTTGTCGGTCGATGTCTGAAAAGAATGATGTACTTAACCTTTTGGCAGATTCCATTAGGAAAAAGGTGGCGTTGTAGCTTTTTTCCTCCTTTTATACTGAATAGAATGAACGGTTATGATTAATGGAATATCTTGGATATCAGGAGAACCATACTTGTACCCAAGTGATTTCTGAATAATAATTATGGTAATGATTCATGTGGCCTTAACCGAATCACAGTGTCATTATACACATTATTAGAGGAAAGCTGAGCTGGTCGCAAATAAGAATACAAATTAAACATGCATGATCTGGCTGAATCGAACTCTCAATGGATCTTCCAGTTATCATAGTAAAGAATACCAATTTCAAGCTCTGACTAGAGCAATTGTTATCAACAAAATCAAGTGATTGTTAACCAGAACTCCGTGTTGCATACCAGGGCACAAGCTGTGGGTTGGCCACCAGTCCGATCATACCGCAGGAACGTCATGACCGTCCAGTCTGTGAAGAGCAAGAAGGAAGAGGAACCTGAGAAGCAGCAGTCCGCTGCCACCGCCGGCTGCAACAGCTCTGCCTTCGTGAAGGTCAGCATGGACGGTGCGCCCTACCTGCGCAAGGTGGACCTGAAGATGTACAACAGCTACAAGGACCTCTCCATCGCTCTGAAGAAGATGTTCAACACCTTCACCACATCTGGTAAATCACCCCGTTGGCATAGGAATCTGCAGCATACAGTTTGTGAACTGATACCAATCACCTTTACAAATTCGGCAAATGCAAAGTTGGCCTGAACTCATAGAAGCTGCATCCATGATCCATCTTACCAGGGAACAACATGAATGAGGGGAAATTGGTTGATCCAGTCAGCGGTGCTGATGTGGTCACTACTTACGAAGACAAGGATGGCGACTGGATGCTTGTTGGCGACGTCCCATGGGAGTATGTTCTCCATTCTAGTGTGCCATCATCTGCTTTCATATTTACTGATCCATAATTAGGATGTGATCAGGCAAATGTTCAGACTTCAGTTTCTTATATGTTTGCCTTGTTGATTGATGTCCCTGCAGGATGTTTGTCGAGTCATGCAAGCGTCTGAGGATCATGAAGAGTTCTGAAGCCATAGGTCTTGGTTAGTGTCTCCAGATAAAATTATCTTCCATAGTTTCATTATAAGATTTACACGTCAACTCTAACAGCCTATGTTTTCTTCATTAAAAAATACAGCACCAAGAACGAAGGACAAGTCCAAGAACAAGAGCTGAAGAAGATGCAGCGTTAAAGATGCTGTCCATTGTGTCAAAAGAATGGTGCCCTTGCAGTGTGCTGCGGTTTTTCTAGAAATATAATGCGTTTTAATTACTAGTTGGAGGGAGACATTTCTTGTTCAATTTGTTCATGGACCAGAAGCAATAATCTATCTGTGTGTAGCTGGATTGGTGTTATGTGATGTCCCCTACCGTGTGTCCCAGAATCTACTTGGTGATTTTATTCCAGTGTTGTTAATCAAGCTTGTGTGATTGTTAAGTAAAGGGCATCAATGAGACTATTATTATTATGGTACCTTGTAAGTTAACCTGTTTGTTAATTGTCAATACAATATTTGGCAACCTGTAGGTGGTCAAGTGGGGGGAACAGGCCATGTGCCGGGTGATGGGGAATCCATTAGTATAACCCTAGTCTATCTGTATATTTAAGTTATTGGCTGGGTCTTGAGGCATGATGGCATGATCACAGCATGAAGCTTCCTTGCTCCTGCTAGAGCTGTGGTCATACCAAAGCCAAGTACATTGCATAAACAAACTAAACCATACTCTATTCAACACACATTTATGAGTCGAAAATGTAACCAGTATATAAGATGGCATACGTGTTTTGGTCTGCACGGTATCTATAATATGATAATATCATGAAAACGGTATCAAATAATGGGTGTCCTTTGGGGATCACACAACAATTGAATGCAACCTTCCAATGATTATGTGGAAGTTATGTGATGAGAACAAGAGGAAGGCTATATTATCTCTTTGTGCTGTGCTTAAAGGGCATACCAACTAATGAGTCTACAAAACAGCAACTACCCCCCATAAAACAGAACAGTGGTGCCATTGGATATCACATAGCCAGAACAGGAAGAATGCACAACAATCATTTCTGGAGAAAATCCAGCATTCCCAGCGGATAATACCACATGCTATACAAAACTAGTAAAATGTAATTGGCTTACATCAAACTGGAGCTTGAGCAATGTACAACTCAGGGAGATCTAACTCCTCCAGGCAGTAGAGCTCCCCAGTGTTTGCATGTGAGCAGAAAATTGCATATAAATAATCCACATGAACACGTTAATCCTGCGCAACCAATTACTGCAAGTGTTCAATAAAAACTTGCAAGTAAACTTCATCTGTGAATATGAAGTCTGGTCTCTCTCAAAGCCATATCTTCAGGATCTTAAATGGACCAAAGTGGAATAGCACAGACATGGTCAGGCTCCATGACTTTCTAGACCTGAACAGCCAACTCCTGCAAGTGTTCAATAAACACTTGCAAACTAACATCGTCGGTGAAAATGACTTCAGATCCCTCTGACAGCTGTGTTTTCTGTGTCACAGATGGATTCAACCGAGCGAGCAGGAACCTAGCCTGGCTACCATGCTGGTCACACTTTATGAGTTTTGGCACAGGGAAACGGTCTACCAGTAGTGCCTCCGCATCTACTTCTGGTGCTTCAAGGAGCTTCCGCAAATTTTCATGGTTTGGGTCCTTATGATAGCCAAGCTTCCTCCATTGAGCAATCTTTGAGCCATAATGAATCACGATATAGAAGTATGAATCAAATAATAAAATGACATCAGGAGAGATGGAGCTGACATCTAACAGCACAGGAATAGGTGGTCCATCGAATGAGTACTGGAATAGAGTAGGCTGTATCATGATTAGAGACCCCACAACTCCCTCCCTATTCAGCATCAACCTGAAGAAAGCAGTTTCATCGGGAGAGCTGTTGAAAACATCAATGAACTGTGATCTCCGCAAGTAGTACATGAACTGCGGATACAAGGAGAAGTTTGTTGACAGCCGAAATGTAGATGGATCTTCAGGAACATAGTTTCCAAACTTAGCAGTAAAGCGGATAAGCATCTTGTCAAGCCATCGTATAACATCTCTAACATGGTATGTCTCTGCCCTGTAAACAGCAAGCCTGGCCATAACAGCTGCAGCAGCTTCCTGATCAAACCCTGCAGCAATTTCAGGAGATCGAGGAGCAGCCCACCTTCTTGCAACAGTCGTTACCCTTAGGCGATAACTACCATCACCATGTCGGTAGCTTGTCATGAACTGAATAAAGAAGACAGTCGGGGGCTCAGCTTTATGATTGCAATCAACTCGGAAAAAGAAAGCAATGCTGGTCTTGCTGCTCAGTGAACTAGTTTTCCAATAATTGGTCCCACCTTCACCAATTTCCTTATCACTAACTGAGCTATTTTTCCTGTGGAGGGAAATGCAGGGACCAAGGGCACCACAAATCTTCACCTCCTTTGATGTCACTATTTCAATCGTCGCATTAAAGTTCATATTAAGGTAATTGGTGCCTTCACGCTTGAACATATGCCTAAAACAGCTTTTGAACTGCTCAGACTCAAATGACTCTGTATGCACCATTAAACCCCCTGACACTTCAATTGGATTCCTCAGCTCTGCAGCCCCAACCTGATCAAGAGAGCAGGCGAATAGATCAAGAACTAACGCATGGTCTGTCAACCTCTTTGCAACTTTCTTATAGAAATCACGTGCTTTGTCAGTCAGCGGTGCGTTGCTATTGAATATGTCACGATGAGAACGAATTGCCTTCCCAAGATCAGTTTCCACCACACACCCTGGACCAACTGTTGCAGGACCAGATGTAAAGACCATAATCCGACCACCGGTACTGGGTGAGCAGCAACCCTCTAGAAGAGCAATAGCAGTGGAAATCGCTGCGCCAGTTGCTCTTAAAGGGCGATGCCCACGTGGACACGCAGACATGGAGTTCAGGTCCTCTATTGCAGATGTGATGTTAAATTCACATTCAGAAACAGGCAGCAAAAATCGCTGTGCTTCAGTGGACCTTCGCATAGCCAACTTCTTGTACGGTGAATGGTGAACACCTAGTAGTTCTTGTATCTGAAATATAAAAGAAGGCTTATGTGATATACGGTAATCACAACAATTTCTAATACAAGCAATTGCAAAAGCATATCACCAAACTTGAAGACATTCAAAAGATGAGGGAACCAGAGTTTTATATGGCAAGTTTGGACAACAGGAACATAGCAATAGGGACTCTAAACCAAACCCAAAGTTTTAGACAAAGGGAAAAATTCTCTGGCTACGCAGTTTTCAAGTTTCCACATTCTCTCAAGCACTATATATGGACATGAGCATTTGCGAGAGTGCAATCCTACAGTGCAGAGATATTCAAGTTATACATCCAACAACAACTACCACCTTAGAAGACCAAGAACCTACAGCTCCTATAAAAAAAGGATTACATTGCAGGGATAAAGTGTCCAGGTCACAAAGAATTTTACAAACCAAGCTATTTCAAGGTGCTATCAGAAGACAAAAGTTTTGTAACATAAGTTCAAAGATGGCATTGCCCCTGCATTTATTGATTGGGAACAGAGTACTTGCTGACTTGCTGTGTTTGACCAGTTGCCACTGGTAGTGGGCTAGTGGCAAATGTGAGACAGGTGAATGTGAGAGGGATTAGATGGGTCATGCTAATAGTGGCAAAAGGTTAATACATGCCCCAGAACTAGCATCAAAACAAGCTACTTACATTCAAATTTCAAACCATCATTACAGGCTTGAGAGATCAGCCAGAAGAGTTTTTAAATGTGATGAGTAATAGCAGGCTGGCAGCAGCAGGAACAGATTATGCATACTCAGCGAAACTAGAATGCTGATCATGTCACATAGATTGGCGCAGAACCAAATTACAAATTCAGTGTCCTAAGGATGACATTACAAATTCACAAACCTTGTCAGACTCGAGCTCACGCTCGCCATTGAGCACAACCACCCGAGCGCAACCCTCAAATCCAAGATCGTGCAACCACACGGACGCAGCGAAAGTGACGAGCGCCACCCTGATCCCCTCGGGCAGCCCCTGCACGACCCTGCGCACCTCGTCCTTGAGCACGGCGAGCTCCTCGGCCGCGGTGGCCGCATCGATCACGAACACGAGCGCCGGTGGCCCCGGCCCCCCGGCCTCGGCGGGGTCCGGGGGCAGCGCGTACTCGACGCTGGAGTGGGTGGGGAAGAGCTCGGCCGGGAGCGCGTCGGGGGCTAGGAGGCGCGAGAACGGGTTGGCGGCGGCGCCGCAGAAGGGGCAGGACCAGCGCGCGGAGCCGTGGTGCACGCGCGAGAACGGGTTGAGCGCGGCGCCGCACCCCGGGGAGGCGCAGCGGAGCGGCGCGTAGGGGAGCAGCGGGAGGAGGTCGGGCGCCGTGGGGTGCTGCAGCGGCGAGCAGAGCACGGCGGTGGGCACGACGAGGGACGCGGCGGCGGGGGCCGTCGGCGGCCACGAGTGCCACGGCCACCGGAGGCCCTCCACGGCCTCCAGCTCCGCGAAGTCCATCGGAATCGGAGCCCGATCGGTGTGGTGGGCGCCGCGGTGGAGTAGCGACTAGGGTTTGCCTTCGTGTTCCAGTGTGCAGCCTTTTTTTTTCCGGCCTTTGGTTCCTTTCTTCCTCGAGAGAATTTTGGCTTGGATGCTTCCCTTCATTTCTGCGAGTACTGTGCTACAACCTTCTTCACAGGAAAAAAAAAGTTCACATTACCCCCTCATCTTTCGTGAAAGTCCACTTTTCCTCCCTGAACTCTAAAATCGGATAAAACACCTCCCTCAACTTTAAAAGCCGTGCATCTTACCTCCCTAGCCCTATTATAAGCAGTTTTGAGGGCAGTTTTATCTTTTTCTTTTTTATTTATTTCGGTTGAATCTTTGAAAAATCATAGTAAATTATAGAAAAATCATAAAATAGAAAATTCAATTTTGTTGTACTCCACATGAGTAGATTTACACATTGAACATATAATATGGTATGTTTTAGGACAAAGTTTTTGCTGCAGCTTTAGATCTATATTTTTCTGTAATTAAATGGAATAATTCATAGCTATAGTTTTTATGGTCCAATTGTGGTGAAATTTTTATGGTGGGCTAATTATTGTATGCTTAAACTGTAGTAAAAATTTCATACTTATTGGATCATGTATAACTTAGTAATGATTACATGATCCAATAAGTATGAAATTTTTACTATAGTTTAAGCATACAATAATTAGTTCACCATAAAAATTTCACCACAAGTGGACCATAGAAACTGCAGTTATGAATTATTCCAATTAATTACAGAAAAACATAGATCTAAAATCACAACAAAAACTTTGTAGTAAAGTATAACATATTATATGTTCACTGTATACATATACTCATGTGGAGTCTAACAAAATTAGATTTTTCATTTTATGATTTTTCTATGATTTATTATAATTTTTCAAAGATTTAGCCGAAATAAATAAATAAATAAATAAGACAAAACCGTCTTCAAAACTGCTTATAACAGGGTGAGGGAGGTAAGATGAATGGTTTTAAAAGTTGAGGGATGTATTTTATCTGGTTTTGGAATTTTGAGAGGAAAAACGGACTTTCACGGAAGTTGATGGAGATAATTTGGACTTTTTCCTTCGTCTAATGGTGGGCGTTGGATCGTCTGCGAACAGCCGATCTTGAGACGGAGACGGAGTTTTGCATTGTCAGGTTGGGCTGGTACTGGCCCAGCAGGGAGGTGGATGGAATACGGGCTAGGCCCAATTGCGAGGAATATGCTTGGGCCAATCAGCCCGAATACACTTGGTTGTGAGCCTCCCAGTTTATAGTCAACCCAATCACAAAAAAAAATTATAGTCAACCCAAACGGAGCGTTCATCATTCAGAGTTTCAGACGATGATGACCGGCAAGTCGGTAACAATGCAAGCTAAAGAGACTGTATTTCTCGTAGAGTCGGCCAGTATTAAAAGGAAAAAGAAACAAAATCTTCCTAGGTCGTCTTTGCACACGAGACACCATTAATTTTTCTTTCATCGTCAGGTCCACTGATCCTGTTTTCGTCACTGAAAATGAAGCAAAAGAGATTGCGTCACAGTAGCACCATCTTCTTCCTTCATGCCCCCATCCTGCCGTGCTGGATCGTACCGGCCGGCGGCTGCGTTACAGCCTCTCTCTCTCTCGCCTCCTACTCACGGTCGTGGGCAGTGCCGTCAGTTTTCCGCGTGTTTCTATTCTTATCAATCGCATACTCCAGTCATCACCTCAGCCTCCACGAGTCAACGTGCTGCTCCAGTACCCACCTGCTCTGGTCCGCTACATTCCGTATATCCGTAGTGTCTGTCTCGTGGCGGCTGCGCGCGGGCGCAGTCCGCAGAGCCGAATGTCAACGCCCGCTTGTTTCGGTTTCCGAGGCGCCGCACAAGACGACCGCTGTTCTGCAGTTTTCTACGGAGTAGATGGATAGTATGTAGTAGTAGGCTGTGTTTAGATGTGTAAAAAGGTGTAAAAAAAGTATTGTAGTACGTTTTGGTTTTATTTGGCAAATAGTATCCAACCGTTGACTAATTAGGTTCAAAACGTTCGTCTCGCAAAGTACAACCAAACTGTACAATTAGTTTTTGATTTCATCTACATTTAGTACTTCATGCATGTATCGCAAATTTGATGTGACGGGGAATTTTTTTTGCATAGTGTTTTTTTCGTGAAACTAAACAGGGCCGTACTTCCTTTGGAAAATCACGTATTCACGCACGTCGGTCTATAAACCAACGTGATAAGTGAGATCATCCGTACGTATGACGTAGACGCGCACCTGCGGTAAGACTTGTTTTGAACCACACCCGGTAAATTGCTGTAGGGCCTCGTTTAGATGCTGAAAAAATTTCATCCTGATGAATAGTATCACTTTCGTCTTATTTGACAAATATTGTTTAATCGTGGACCAACTAGGCTCAAAAGATTCATCTCGTGATTTCCAACTAAACTGTGTAATTAGTTATTTTTTACCTATATTTAATACTCCATGCAAGCGGCTAAAAATTGATGTAATAGAGAGAGTGAAAAAAACTTGGAATTTTGATGTCATCTAAATAAGGCCTAGGTTCGTTTCTGATATGGGTACTATATTAACTTGATTAATTAATGTGGTGTACGGTGTCCCGCTCGGATTCGTTACTCTTTATTGGTTTTATATATACTATGTATGTTTGCAGTTTGCGTGTGAAACTACGGACGATTCCTGTTTCCCATTCCAAATACTGCAAACATACATATATATACCAAGTACTGTAAATATCTAGCTTTTGTCTGTGGAATCTATGCGCAGAGGTGTTGCTCTCAGAAAGCTCGAGCAGACGTACGTCCACCGGTACTCCTATACTACCAGCTAGCTGTATCTGGCTTTGTTCCCGTCACCGGATCTAGTAACATCCACCACTGCCAAGTGCCACCACCTCTGGAACCTGTCCTGTCTTACCTGGGCAGCGTATATTTGTAAAAAATTCGGAATCATGGAAGGTAATATAAGCCTTTGCTGACCTTCAAAAAAAAAAAACAAAATAAGCCTTGCTGTGGCTGTGCTGCCATTGCAGCAGCAGCCAAGGGACATATATTCTCCTATAGACTCCAGCACAATAAGCTTGCAGCCGTTTTAATCACTATCGATCAGGCCCATTTGTTTACGAAAAACTCGAGGACGTGACCATACTACCTTGCAGGGTAATTTACCACTTGAAAAAGGACTCGAGGACAGGATTATACATTCTTTGATGAAAAGACCAAGGGCGCGACCGCATCCAGGTAGCGGGTTCGGTTCGGTCAAATCGCATCATATCGGATTCGGCGTGCATAGCTAAACAACGGTAATAATCCAACTACTTTACCGGACACCTCACCGCGGATGCACCGGCTGTACGTGCCTGAACAACCCGTTGGCTCTTAACGGTGACGCCGTCACATGAGCCACCCATCGTGCATGCTCGCGTATTTTCAGAGAAGGAAGGAGACTGCGACTGCGGAAAGCCTGGATAAATTTTTTGTCATTAATTTTGAGAACCATAAATTTGATCAATTTTAGCTAAGCTGACTAGTTGGTTAATAAACGCCGATTAATAAAATGGCATCTAACCAAACGCCGATTAATAAAATAAAACTAGTTGGCTAAAATCTGGCTAGCCTAGTGTGTACGCTAAACCAGACACATCCCATACACGATGATATGAGAAAGATTTGAGTACCATCCACACGCAGACACTAGGAAGGATTGGTAGCACGATGTAGTACTCCGTATCTATCTAATCTGCCTGCCTGCCTGTCTGCGGATTCACGGATAGAGCGAGAGCCGTTGCATAGATATCCCCTATCCGATCGACACGTAGTATAGCCTGAAGCTGCGCCGGACGCGGTGACGCGCGCGGGCAAGCACCTAGCGCTAGCGGGCGATGTCTCTCCAGGAGCTCTACTACGAGAAAATGAAAGATGCCCCGGGGTGGCGTGCGTGCGGCGCGCGTCGCCCACTCCGCTCGGCGAGAAAAGCGTGGACCAACCAACCGCGTCTCGGCTTCGGCCGCGTGATTCGGTTCCGGAGCAGGCCCCACGGGCGATCCGCGTGACCGTCGTCGCGACTGGACAGCGCAAAACGCAGCTCGCCGTCTAGTCTCCTGCCCTCTCCGACCCGTTGACCGGTGGCTAACGCAACTCACGCGAACCTATCATCGCCACTGTTTTTGTAGCATGTTCGACGAACAACTTACACGAGATTATGACAACCCCGTAGTCACGTACCGTAGTGAATTCTTTTTATATATATGCCTGCTTGCATGGCAGATGACGTATACAGTGTAGCCATCACTCAGGTCAGGAGTGGTTGCAACCGAGGTGGATGGCTACAATCTCTGTGGTGGAGTTATTATAAAGTTTAAAACACGCCCCTTCATCAAATTTAGGGGATCAGATCAGTTATAGGAGTAGTAATAGCATTTGGGAAGTAAAACAGGCCCTCGTATATAAAATAACATTAGGGGTCTCACTGAAAAACACCCCCGTCAATTCAGGAAATCATCGATGATTGATTATATATAATATATATACACACGACACAAGAGCTTAATTTAAGCACCGCTAGCATAATTACGATTCCTTTCATCCCCCACCGTTAACAGACTGATTGCTCGTGCTCGTATTCGTAGATCCACCCGTCGCACGAACACACAAGCGAGGCCCTCCTCTGCGCTCCTCCGAAACTCTCCTACTTTTCCCCCTCTCTCTCCCGTCGTCGCCATTTATTACTCCTCCTCGTCCCAAAATTTCTGTCGTAATAAAGGGGTCATCATCCGTCCACCGTCCACGTGGTCGGCGGTTGCGGCCTCGGCGGCGGCGGCTGGCGCCGGAGATGTGAGAGCCCCCGTGCCGCTGGAGATGGCTGCGGCGGGGGCGGGGGCGGGCGCCACCGGGGGCGGCGAGGGGAAGAAGCGGGGCGCGTCGCGGAGCTGGATCCTGCTCGACGCGGCCGGGGAGGAGCGGGTGCTGGACGCCGATAAGTACGCCATCATGCACCGCGTCGACATCAACGCGCGCGACCTCCGCATCCTCGACCCGCTGCTCTCCTACCCCTCCACCATCCTCGGGCGCGAGCGTGCCATCGTCCTCAATCTCGAGGTGCGCCCCGCCGCACCCCCCCCTTCGCCAATTCAATTGTGTCGTTTTTTCTTCGACGGATGGATGGCGTGGGAGGAATCATGGAACAGCGTGTGCGGGCGGGGTTTCCTGTGATTTCTGAATTTCGCCTTCCTTTTGCGGATTTTCGGGCGCTAATTGTGTTGTTTGTGGCTAGATATGGTGCTGCGAACACAGTGTTAGAACCTAATTGTTGTTGGGATAAACTGATCCCCTAGTCGCGGCTGATTTTTCTTTATGATCCTAACGATTATGTTGGATCGTGCTGTTCTGCTTTTTTCATATTAAATGGTGCCGAGTACTTGATGCAGCTGCTTCATCTGAAAAGAAAAGTAAAGGAGATTTCTAACGAGTTTTGTTTTCTCTTTTGATGGAATCTTCGTCGGTGGCTCGAGCAGCACATAAAGGCGATCATCACTTCCGACGAGGTGAATTTTACTGCTATTTCCTCCTGATTGTTTAGCTGCTAGGAGCTTGAATTTTACTGCTATTTCCTCCTCCTGATTGTTTAGCTGCTAGGAACTTTCAAGTCGTTTCCTCCCATAATCTAGAGTAATCACAGATCTCTGCAGAAACCTGGATTAGTTATCCATATAAAATTTTGAAGAGAAAGTGATATATATATTTTTTCTGAATACATAACTTCATTCTGCTCTCGAATCCTCGATTTTAAATAGGAGCTCGCTATACTAGTTCTCAGGCTGCTATAAAATAATTCGTAAAGACATAGTTTATTTGATTGAATTGAGGATCTTAAATGTCCCATTCTTAACTGTCGCAAATGTGGTTACTCACAACTGTTGTATTTGGATTGGCTCAGGTTTTGCTTAGGGATCCTTCTGATGAGAATGTAATCCCTGTAGTAGAGGAGCTCCGGAGGCGGTTAGCTCCATCAAATGCCACTCAGCATGATGGAAAAGAGAACTTAAATGGACGGCATGATGTGGAAGGGGCAGAAGAAGATGGTAAGTTGGGCTCTGCTACTTTCTGTCAACTTAGGAGGACACTAATATATTTGTGCAATGTTGATGTGGTTACTTTGTTTGACATTTGTGCCTCTTGTATAGCCAAACAAGCAAGTAAATCTTTGTAGATACAAAAAAGTATACAGGAAAGAAATGGACATAAAGTTTTGATTGAGATATGGTCACACCATTTTCTTTCTTTCTTTCTTTTTAATTTCTATGTCCTTATCATGGGACATTCTTTTGGGAGAAATACGTTATGTTAGTCCAAAGTATGTATCCATGGCACTTAACTTTGATATCTGATGCCCTATCTGGGTCTCCTTGCACTTGTCCAATAATGTTGTATGAGTCTGCAATTTAAATTATATTCATTTAACTTCCCCTAGGAACTTTGGATAAATTAACATAACTTGAGATATTCAAACTATGATTTGGTTGTGACGTGTGTGTGCCTGTCCTCGCATGCATGTCCATCCCTTTTTTTTTCTCTAACAAAGATAATAATTATGTAGCTAGAGCACAGCAACATATTTCTAAGTGTTGTACCAAATCAATACTTGATATATATATGAACCTCTGTGATTCATTTTGGTAAACTGTTCCTGGATTTTTTTTAACTTTTCTATTGTGTGAAACAAACTATAATTGACATGCCATTTGCAGCCAGATCCCCTTGTTTCAATTGACTTGCAAACAATATATCTGTGTGGTTCATTCTAGATTGAAGTATAACAAAGCCCTTGCCATTGTTTCACATATATTTATTCTTTTATTTGTCTTGGTGGATTCCCACGATATCTATACACAATTCTTTAACATTCTGCTATCTGATCTCATGAACTCCACAGAATCTCCTTTTGAGTTCCGTGCATTGGAGGTTACTCTGGAAGCAATCTGCAGTTTCCTTGATGCGCGCACTACTGAGCTTGAGACCGATGCTTACCCAGCTCTGGATGAGTTGACATCCAAGGTGAGTGGACATGCTCGTATACTGTGTTCCATTAGTATGCACTTGATTTGAACATCCTAGTGTGTTTTAATAAAGTTCGAGCATCCTAGAAACATGATATGAGTTATTTTAAATGACATTCAAAAGACGTGCTAATTGCATGATGCAGAAATGTGCTACTTTACTTTTTTTTCATAAGTGAAATTTAAATATATATATTTGGATATTGAATAAAGTAATCTTGCGCAATCACATTTTAGTTATGTCTAGGGGACGGTAGAGTTATCATTATTCAGTAGGAATTTCTACATAGAATTACAATGAAAGATTGCAACAACATTTACCTTTATTTTATTTATCCTACCTCCCTTCTGATCAGAGATATTTTTGTGTCAATTTAGTACTCCTTCCGTTCCAAATTATAAGTCCCTTTGACTTTCTTGGTACATCAAATTTGCTACATAATTTGAAATGGAGGGAGTAGCAATCAAATTTACATGCTGGTTTGCTAACAATGGTACTTTTGTCGACATGTTAGTCTGAAAACATGGGCTATAGTATAAGTCATGACTGTGGAACACAGATTTTAATTCAGTCTAACAGATAATCTGCTGTATAATTAAGCTTCATTCAGTTCCAACATAATATTAGCTATGTTGCATGGAGGGCCCTAGAATAAACTAAACTTGCATTGGTAAGGAGTATTGGAAAAGCCTGCAGATCTATCTCCTTGCCAACATCATATGTTTCCTACTTTCCATACACCCATGAAGGCATATCAGGCTAAGATCTTTCTAATTCCTTGTTACATCATCTTCATACATTCTGTGTAGCAATTTCTGCATATTAAGCCGAGCTGTTGTGGACATCGCAGATCAGCAGCCGCAACTTGGATAGGGTACGTAAGTTAAAAAGCGGCATGACAAGATTGACAGCAAGGGTTCAGAAGGTCTGGTTCCTGTTTGTCATACCTCATTTGGTTTGCCACCTGATACTTTTCTGTACAGTTTTTTGGGGTATTTTCTTTAGAATGTGGATAATTTTTGTTGTTCACTGTGTTCTGAATGTCATGTTGTAATCTCAGTTCCCCTGCTTTGTGCAAGCTTAGTTCTGATCATGAGCCATGCCACTGTAAGAGGGTAGATAGTTGTGATACAAAGTGCTTTCTCTTTTTTTGGTCTTTTGGGATTGACATGCTTACAATTGACTTCAGGGGGCATGATTTTTTTCCCTAGTAGGTCCAATTTATTCATTTCAATAACAGAAGTTAACATGTAGATGTTGTTAGTTAGTTATCATGAAAGTGACTTGCTTTGAATTATCTTAGTTTTGTACTGTATTGTTTGCCTTAAAATGCTTAATAGGATCAAATATTTTATATTCCTAAAAAATATGTTCTTTAAAATTGAACCAATGAATAAGATGTTCACAGTGTAGCCATGCATGAGCTAATTGTTTATGATGTATGCCTTCTATTCATGTGTTAGGTATATTTTCATCTGTACCTCCATTTGAGGTGCACTTTTCATTTATACCACCAGTCCGTGTCAATGATGTGTAAAACCAGACCCCACATGTAATTGACTATCTTGATAGTAGTATAAATGAAAAGTGCCTCCCAAGTGATGGTATGAATAAAAATTCTCCTTAGTGTTATTTTATTTCGTGACATTAGTATTCTTGGTGAATAGTGATAGATTGCCAGCGCTGTTTCTCTTTGTGGTTTAGAAATCACAAAATTCTCTATATTTGCCAGGTGAGAGATGAGCTTGAACAATTATTGGATGATGATGACGACATGGCTGATCTTTACTTGTCTAGAAAGTTGGCTGGGGCATCTTCCCCTGTCAGTGGTTCTGGTGGACCAAATTGGTTCCCTGCATCCCCAACTATTGGTTCAAAAATATCAAGAGCAAGCAGAGCCAGTGCAGCTACTGTGCATGGAAATGAGAATGACGTTGAAGAGCTAGAGATGTTGCTAGAGGTTTGTATTTTGTTCCTTTATCTGACGGACATAACTTATCAGTTGTCGTTATCTTGGTTGAGTACTTAAAGTTATTATAATCTGCAGGCATATTTCATGCAAATTGATGGCACATTAAACAAATTGACAACGGTAAGTTGGCACAGCTGATTTTAAGTTTTACAGCATCACAATACTAGCAAAGCCTGACCGTATGCTGTTGTTCACATGGGTATTGTTTAATTTCTAATGCTGTACATGTGGTGGGCCTTGGAAAAGCACAAAGTCCGAACTAAGTACGTTACCCTCATCAAGGATATGTACAGGAATGTGGTGACGTTTGTCCGAACATGTGATGGCGACACCAGTGACTTTCCAATTAAAATAGGACTACATCAGGGGTCAGCTTTGAGCCCTTATTTATTTGCTTTGGTGATGGATGAGGTCACAAGGGACATACAAGGTGATATCCCTTGGTGTATGCTCTTTGCTGATGATGTGGTGCTAGTTGACGACAGTAGGGCAGGGGTTAATAGGAAGTTAGAACTATGGAGGCACACGTTAGAGTCGAAAGGGTTCAGACTTAGTAGGACTAAGACCGAGTACATGAGGTGCGATTTCAACGCGACTAGGCATAAGGAGGGAGACGTTAGCCTCGATGGGCAAGTGGTGGCCAAGAAGGATACTTTTTGGTATTTAGGGTCGATGCTACAAAAGGATGGAGACATTGATGAAGATGTTAGGCATAGAATTTCAGCCGGCTGGTTGAAATAGCGTCAAGCTTCTGGCGTCCTCTTTGACAAAAGGGTGCCTCAGAAGCTGAAAGGTAAGTTCTATAGGACGGCGATTCGTCCGGCGATGTTATACGGTGCTGAGTGTTGACCTACAAAAAGGCGACATGTCCAGCAATTGAGTGTAGCGGAGATGCGTATGTTGCATTGGTGTTGTGGGTACACAAGGAGGGATAGAGTCTGGAACGACAATATTCGGGATAGGGTTGGGGTGGCACCAATTGAGGAGAAATTGATTCAACATCGGTTGAAATGGTTTGGACATGTCCAACGGAGGCCTCCTGAGGCGTCGGTGCGTAGTGGAGTTCTAAAGCGGGCCGATAATGTAAAGAGCGGTAGAGATCGACCTAAACTAACTTGGGACGAGTCCGTTAAGAGAGATCTTAAGGAGTGGAATATCTCCAAGGATTTAGCTATGGACAGGAGCGCTTGGAGATTGGCAATCAACGTGCCTGAATCGTGATCTCTTTTTGTCTTGTGCCCTTTATGTTCCTTTATGTGTCTCCCTGTTTCTCGTCTCTTTTGGGTTTCATCTCTAGCCTACCCAACTTGTTTAGGACAAAAGGCTATGTTGTTGTTGTTGTGCTGTAAGAGAACTTTTAGGATTTAGCTCTGTGTTGACGTTGTATTTGTTTGCAACACCTTTTCAGCTGAGAGAGTACATCGATGACACGGAAGATTACATCAATATCCAGGTAATGTTGCCCTGTATAGATGCATACTGCATTTTATGTTTTGACCATTCAGTTTCTAAATACATTTTATTTTTTCTTCTTTTCCCGTGCAGCTCGATAACCACCGTAATCAGTTGATTCAGGTATAATTTGCAATAAACTGGACCTCATCATGTTACTCTTTGCTAGAGACGTAGAAATTCCAGAATTACAGACTGATTTTAGACAGGTGTCAATTTTAGTACTTTGATGTGTAATCATTTGGTGCTGAATGTGCATTCCATATCATGTCACCCAAGCAAAGTCCTGAGTAATACTTGTTGCATTTTTGTACTCTTTTATAATAACATATTTTTCGTTTGGTACCTGCAGCTAGAGTTATTTTTGAGTTCTGGGACCGTCTGCCTGTCTCTGTACTCGTTAGTTGCTGGAGTCTTTGGTATGAATATCCCGTATACCTGGAATGACGGCCATGGATACATCTTCAAATGGGTAAGTCTCTACTCGCAATATGGCACATATAATGATGCGTTGCTTGGTGTAACTTGTTCCTCCCGTGACAGGTGGTTCTTGTATCAGGGCTTTTTTGTGCCTTTATTTTTGTCTCCATTGTTGCGTATGCGAGACACAAGGGTCTCGTCGGATCCTGAATAGCTGAAATAACCGCAACTTGCTTCCCTCAACTGTAAATTTGAGCCAGTGAGCATCGACTTTGCGGGGTGATTCATCTGTTGTACCAAATTGGGTAGTATCAAATTGGATGTTGAATAGGAACTATAATAGAAAGTTAATGCAAAAGAAATATATTATGATTGCCCCCGGTTTCATAATGTTTTCATCGAAAGATTCATTAAGAAATCATGTTAGCTAGGTACCTCTTTCCGAAACGATTTGCATAACTATGCACAAGTGCCTGCATTATCTTCTCCTTTTTTTTTTGAAAATTTGCCTGCTTTTTCTTTGAATTTTCGTTTAGTACTACATGCTAGCAGGGCTCACTTAAATTGTATTTTGTATGCACTTGTGCCTCTTACGAGACGATGATTTTTCTCAAGCATCTTTACTTCTGCTTCTGGATGGTGTATATTTCGTAATGCTGAAGCTCCATTTTCCATGTGGAATCTAAACTCCTGCTCGTTACATTTTCGAATTAGTGGTAGCACGGTGGCACTACCAAACGTAACAAGTTTCCAAGTGGGTCAGCCTGTGTCTGGGGATGGAAGAGACTGTAATGGCTTAGCCGAGTTTCTTCTGTTTGACTGTTTCTGCTCATGATGTTTTACAAATGCTGTAAACGGTGCTATGGTCCTTGCTAATGCAATGGCCGGGTCTATGCCCTCGAACTCTAAAAAACTACCAAACGTGACAACGTATTCTCGTGTGGTTAGGTCTAGAGCCGTCTGCCACCGGTAGAAAACCTCTAGTTTTCTTGTAATGCCAATACCAACCAACATACGGTACGCATTACAGAGTAGATGTTTACTATATGCGAGGAGGACAAACACGAGCTGATATAAGGCCCAAGGTCCAGAGTAGAAGAAAGCCCATCTGATGTATACTTCGAGAGCCTTTATTTATCCCCTCATTGAGATTTGCACCCAAACGGAGAGCTAAGCGAGATTGTATTTGCCAAGAAAATACGGATCACTTCTCCTTGGACAGCAAATGGAGAGCTAAGCGAGATTGAATTTGGCCAGAATACGGACGAGCTTCTCCTTGGACAGCGGCTGCAAACACACAGGTACGACGTTATCAGAAAATGATCACTGAGTCTTCTTCAAAGGAACGATCATTCATCAGAGCCGCTCAAATTTACACAGAGTAATGTCAGCGTGTGACCTTGGGCGTGAAGTCGTCGGCCCCGGCCTTGATGAACGCGTCGACGTCTGACGGGAAGGTGTCGCTGGACAGCCCTACGATCGGCGTCGTCACGCCCATGGCCCTAATCTGCCGCGTCGCCTGCGCGCACGCACGCCGGCGCCGGCGGGGACAGAGCAAGTCAGCTCGGCGCACCAGTTAAATGGCAAAGTGCACGCGCTGCCGTTAGCGGAACATCGATCGATGTGAATTGCGGGTTAGCGCGCGCGCTCACGCATATGGGCATATGGCATGACGCACCTCGTGCCCGTCCATGATGGGCATCTTCCCGTCGGTGATGATGAGGTCGTAGGCGCCGGCGCCGCCATCCCGCACGCGCCGCACCGCCTCGGCGCCGGTCCCCGCCTCGTCCATCTCCGCGCCGCCGACGGCCGACCTCAGCAGCGCCCTCGCCAGAACCTGCAGCTAGCAGGCGTTGCAGGCCGGCCTGACTAGTGACCATCGAACATAAAACATCAAGTTTTCGCGTGGACGCGCACTGCGCACACGTACCCTGTGGATCTCCTCGTCCTCGACGAGGAGGACTTTGATCACCTTGCGCTCCACCGCCGCGCCCGCCATTGCAGGACGCTCGACGCCCTGACGAAACCAGACCTCAACGCCCGGGCCAATCAAGTGCGATGCGGTGGCAGTTAGCAGCAGGCTTGCGTTTAAGTAGCCGGGACAAGAAACATTGCACGGAGAGTCTCATGGCTGCCGCCTCTACGCAATCTACGGGCCCCCGGCTCGTTTCGGCAAAAGCCGCGAAGGCTCCACCGCTCCATGTGCCCATGACCTGATTCAGTTCGTCGTCGCGCTGTGCGCGTGGCTCCCAGGACTCAGAGGCGTACACGAGCGAGGACACGGTACATGCCCGATCCATCAATGGACGCGATGCGAGCTGGGTGTTCCAAACCACACGCGACATGGCGTGGTTACTGCGATCGGCAAGGGCTACCGCTTTGAGGGGGGCACTGGCGATCCAAGCCGCGGGTCACCGGCCTCGGCTGTTTGCCCGGACAAATGCTACATCTGGCGGTACCTGGACGCGCGAATAATTGGGCGGCCTGCCTGCCTGCTCTGCGTCTGCCTCGGCCGCTAGCAGCGGCAAGTGGCCTGCCTAACCCCCTACGGCGCTCGAGATCTTTCGGGGGATCGTGTGTGTCGTCAGCGCCTGCTTGATCCGACGGCGGCGGCGAGCGGGCGAGGCAAGAGGTAGCTGCGGCGTTTACCATCGGCGACAGGCGCAGATGCGTGAGTGCCCATCGTCGGAATCACCGAATCGGCGGCGGCTCTGCTTGCGATGTGTCGCGTACTCGCGGATGAAAACGGATCGGATAACCACGATTATCACTGATATTACATTTGTTTTTATATTTCTGTCTAGATTTAAATTCGAATACGAATAGTGTAGCATACGAACTGCACAACAGGTTCCCTGCTGGCGGACGAACGGCACAGAGAGAGCTGTCTTATTCGGTGCGATTTTGGGCCGCTACGCATGGTTGCCAGGAAAGAGGCCCACTCGTCCTCCTTCACTCCAGCATGGAAAGCCCAGTAGCCGCCCAAGGCTAGTTCTCGGCTTCTGGCCGCCGCACCTCACCAGTGACCTCTGCGAATGCCAGCCAACCAGCTGCCGACGGAATCGGCAGACAGCAACCAAACAACTACCAGACCCGAGTCGCTGAACGACGCCTCCCGGAAGCGGAAGGGACCCGGAGCAACGCTCTCGGCCAAGGAGCCCAAGAGGACGCTGTCAGTTGATACGCCTGTCCCCGCCGTCCAGGCGCACACGCACTGCCGCTACTGTACTGCTCTCGGCGGTGCGCCTACACGGGGGAAGACGCAGGTGAGGTGGCCGCCGCCGCGCCGCCAGCTTGGCCCCGGCCCGCGAGCGCGCGCGGCTTGGCTGGTGTCATGCATCTTATTAGGTAGGACTAGCAGTGGCGCGCCGCTGTCGGCTTGGATGCCGCGACCCTGCTACCACGCCGCGGATCGACGACGCACTAGTAGATGCTCCGGCGAAGGCCCCGCCGGCCGAGCCCACCGCGGATCGCCGGCTGTCCAGGTGGCCGGTCAGGGTCAGGTTAGTCGCCGTCGCCACGACCAAGAAATAAAGCTGGTGTATTGCGCGTTCCAGAGTTGAGAATCTGCTGGTGGCTGGTGCTCTGGTGGGGGAGGCCGGGAGTTTCCTTGCTCCACGACCCGTACTGCAAGTACGGCCGGCAACTGGACATGGCACAGTTTTGTTGACAGAACAGATCGAATGCTGGACAGGAGTCTCTCGCCGCAGCCGCACGCTGCACGCAGCATTTTCCCTCCCTCCCTCTCGTCTTGGGCTGATTTAACAGCTGACCCAACAACGTATCCAGCCAACTGCCTCTGTACGGCCGCACCGCGGTAAGCTTGGCGTTCACTCCAGTCTCTCTGCCAAGTGCCGAGCTAACGGCAAAAGGAAAAACCATGCCGTGCTCCGTGCTCGTGCGCACACAAAAGGTGTCAGGTTCCAAGACACAAAGCCCACATCTCCGCCCGCTCCGCGGATTCCTTGCAACCGCCGATCGGCTGCACATGCTAGCTAAATCCACACAGTAGACCAGGGAGGGTGTCGCCGATCGTGCGTCGTGCAAGTGCAACGCTCGGCCTGTGCTGCAGTGCAGTAGTGCGCTAGCTGGGGATTTCCACGGCACCACCTACTGTATCTGTATACTACTAGTATTTATTAACAGTAATAATATCAGACAAAATACATTTACCTGCTATATTTATGATCAGGCAGCTTCACAAAAAGGATTACACTTTGCATTGTGAGCCGAGGTCAAACCTTTACCCTATGTTGAGCCCTTGAGAGAGCTGAGACTACTGGCTCTGTTCGGTGGTCGCAGAGTACGGGACCGGTCACGGTTGGCTTGGCTGCTTGCTGCCGCTCCCTTCAACCGCCGCCAGAGCTCAGCTCAGAAAAAGGTCGAGGCGAGGAGCAAAGAGACGCAGCCGCAGGCAGAATCCGAGTGCAGCCGCTGGTGTCTGGTGATGTCGCTGGACCACGGCCACGGCCCACGGGGTCCCCTAGCCCCCTGGTTCCCTCCTCTCACGCGTTTCGTTTCATTGAGGCTGTGATCAGGACGAGCCAGCCGTGTACCTGTAGCAGATTTCGAAGTACTACGAGAATCAATTACTTGCCCACCCCTACTAATTCCAGTCTTAAAATAAAGGTCTCGGCCACGTTTAGATACCAAACTTTGGAGACAAATTTTGCATAGTAAACGTCACGACACATTGTAACAATTTTGTTTTTATTTAGTAATAATTATCCAAACATTGATTAATTAGGCTTAAAATATTCGTCTCGTAAAGTAGAACAAAACTATGCAATTAGTTTTTGATTTCATCTACATTTAGTACTCCATATATGTGCTGACATTTTAATGTGATGAGAAATCTTTTTTTTGCATAGTAAAATTTAGGGATGAATTTAGATATCTAAACCAGACCCTCCATCTTCCAACATCATCATAACTTCATAAGCGACGTGACCTGACACCACCCTTTTCCTCAAACCAGAGACCTGATGCTATCATATGAGCTGAGTGAGAGCTTCCCAGTGCGCCTATTTTTACTATTTTTATCTGAAGAAACCAAAGCCACGGCAGCAGTTTCAGAAAGCTGCTTTCCGGCCGCAGCTACTACAGGCCGAGGTTGGCGCAATCAGATATGGCCATGGCCACTACACAGAGCAGCACAACGTGTTGCCTGCAGCTGTAGCGCTCTATTCTTTTATTGTCCCTACGCCTTGTTTAGTTTGCTTCAAAGTTCAAGTTTTTTCACTCTCTTTCCATCACATCAATTTTTAACCGCTTGCATGGAGTATTAAATGTAGGTAAAAAAATAACTAATTACACAGTTTAGTTAGAAATCACGAGATGAATCTTTTGAGCCTAGTTGATCAATGATTGGACAATATTTGCCAAATAAGACGAAAGTGGTACTACTCATCGAGTTGAAATTTTCTTCAATCTAAACGAGGGCCTAGTTAGCATCACCATGAGCTGACGTCGAGGTACTAGGCAACCACACCCAGCCACCCAGCCATGGACGTACTAGGCTGCAGGCCAGCGCAAAGTGTCTTAGCATGCAAAACTGAACTGAAACAACCTGCATCTCCATCCACAGAAGAGAAGGCAAGAAGAAAGGAGAGCTGCTGATATGCTAGTAGAGTCATGTGAATGTTTTCTCGCATGGATCTAGGGGGTCTGTTCGATTGGCTGAAAATAAATGACTGAAAGTACTCTTGGCTTATTTATGTGAGAGAAAAACACTGCTGGCTGACTGAAAATAAGCGGCTGAAAGCTCAAGCTCAACCGTCGCACCGAGAACCTCAGTCACCGGTGGCAGTTTATCAAGTCTTGGTAAAATGGAAGTGATATGGCTCAGATGTCCGGACGGACGCCCGCGCGCTACACTCCGTTCGTGCTCCACGCGGGGCTTGCGCTGCCTAAGTGATAAGAGGGGAAGGGTGCGCGACGCCTCCGATTTGGAAGGACCAAACGACGTTGTATGGATACCCTGCCGACACTGGGAGAGACGATGCAGCAGAAGGTGGGAAGGAGAGATGCAACATGTTGATCTACTTTTGAAACATTCAAATACAACAGTTGCAACATACGTCTAAAGACAGTTGAGACACTTAAAACATGCTCCTGAAACACTTTTAAAAAACACCTAAAAATACTTAAAAACCATTACAATCATACGCAAACATCCAAATAAAACACATGCAACGTATGTGTGAAACATATGCAACATCTAGATAAACACATTTGCAACATGCGTTTGGAAACACAGATAAAACAAACCTCTGAACCATCTAAAACACTCGAAACATACGCTTGCAACATGCCTCTGAAACAATTGCAACATATGCAACATCTCCCGATCTACTTTTGCAACATCCATATGAAGCAAATGCAACATACATCTGAAACACTTGAAACAAACATATGCAACACAGGGGGAGAGAGAGAGAGCCTAGCGCTGGGAGCATCGCCCGTCAGGGTGAGAAAGGGCGCCGCCAGGTGGTAGGGAGGGTGTCTCACCCGAGTAGGGGAGCACCACTGACTCCCCTACAACACCGCCACGCTACCTCCAAAGGATCTCACTCATGCTCCATGGATCTCGCCGGTGTGGGGGAGAGGCTCGCCGAATCTACAGGCGTTGAGGGCTCCCAGTGGGGGAGAACACCGGAGTGGGGGAGGGGCGCCGCCGGGGTGGGGGAAGGAGCTGCCGGGGTGGGTGAGGGCGCCACCGTCGGTGAAAGCCCAAGTTTGGTTTTGGTAATTAATGACACCAAGTTGCTAATGCTATTGTATCAAGTGAAATGAGGTAGGCATAAGCAACATGTGATGGAGGTGAAAATGGCATGGAGAGATGGCCACAAGACCACATGATTTGGTGTATGAAATGATGAGCAAGATCATGAAGAAATGCACATAAAATGATGGACATGATGATCAAGTGGAGGAGAAGGATCTAAGAGCGCAAGGCAAAGGTATAACCATAGGGTTTTCCTTTTGCCGGTCTAAGATGAGTAGAGAAGTGATTGACCGGATTTAGGATACATAGCCGACTATCAAGAGGGGCAATCACGGTTAGCTCGGGAATCAAGTGCCACTAGATCAATGTCTTGAGCATATGCATTAGGATCTAGTAGAGAGCTAACACAACGCCTTGAAAATGTTTGTGAAATGCTAACATACATGCACATGGTGATGTACACTTGGTGGTGTTAGCACATTTGCAAAGGCGGTGGAGTTTAAGCGGTAGAGAGGGGTTTGGGTTCCTCTCTCCCTCCCGCCGAGCTTGCGAGGCGGGATTCGGTGCTTTTTGGGAAGTGAAACGCCTATTTTTTACTGCGCCGGAAGTCGAAAAAGAAACGGAGGCGAATGGTGGTCACTGGTGACCGGACGCGGTCATGGTTTGACCGGATGCGTCCGGTCAGTTCATCGCAGCAGTCAGGCGCGCAGGTGCTAGGGTTTGCAACCGGCGCGTCCGGTCCCTCACGGAACCAGAGCGTCCGGTCAGGCACCCAAAAGGGCAGAGCTAGACGTAGAGCCGATCAGACGTGCGGCGTGTCCGGTCACGTGTGATCGGACGCATCCGGTCGTGGTGGGAGCTCTCTAGACTCCGACCGGACGACGAGTGCAGCACGTCTGGTCAAACGCTGAAGCGCGTCCGGTCACGGCAACGGTTACTTCTGACATGCACTGTTTTCGCTTGTCTTGTAGTGACCGGATGCGTCCGGTCACCCTGACCAGTGCGTCTGGTCAGCACGTTTTGCACTGCGTCGTCCGATAATGTCACAGAACCTCCTAATTATGATGACCCACATGTACCTGTCATCGTCATAATGATCTCTGACAGCCGTACTTATGTTCCTCATAACTTAAAAGGCATGCTTTCCTCTGAACAGGATCCAATCACAAGAGTATTGCAATATTACAACAGTTTATTCAAAATACTATCAGAGTAAAGTAGCGAAAGTCTTACAATAACTTAAGTTTACAAACCACAGTTTCTAAATTTCAAACCTTAAGTAGCATTATTACAAACCGGTAGTAGGGAAGTATCAGTAGTAACTTTATTACAAACACACAAACGAAGTGCCTTGCCTAGAGGCCACACAGCCTATTCGTCGTCACTTTCTTCAGCCACAATGGTCATGCAACAAGGCTCAAAGCAGACTTGTTCATGAACCGCACCTGTAACAAGGGGTTTAACCAACCCTGAGTACGAGAGTACTCAACAAGACTTATCCGACTAAGAAAATGACTCCAAGGGCATGCTAACTTTAGGGAATCAAGGTACGGGTATTCAAGAATCAAAATTTCTTTTGCAGAAAAGCTTACTAAAGTAAGTCCTTACCTTTAATATTTTATTTTTACCATTGATGGTTCATTAATCAATTCTAAGTGGTCCTAATCTAGATCAAAGTAATTCTCATCAAGATCTTTCTCATTCTCTTTCAATTTCAGTTCTTAGCTACGATGTAAGTCAGGCGATCGAGTCTCCATAACCGAGGAGCAACGATGATTCGAACCGATTATACCTAGCTTAGGATCTCTAACCTCACGACATATGTAGAACCAAATCTTACATATGCCAACCCTCATTTAGATCTCCCAAAACCAGAACGTGTCCATCGCCACCCGAGAGTACAGTACTCCTCGAACCCGGCCCAATTCTAGCCCCGAGGGTACACGCTACTCCCGCCATCTCTCCACTCCTAGTGTGATGTTAGACGTTCTCGAAATGGAATCACTAACATCTTGGGCTTACCCAAGGCATGAGGCTAGTTGCAAAGTCTCGAGACACAAGCGGGCTTACAACGAACGGTCCTTAATCGACAAGGCGGAAACACTACATTGAGACTCCTTTCTCAATACAAGTTAGCAGTGGCCAAACCAACCGCCCGATCTTCAAGTTCTTTCTCATATTTCAATATTCATTCATGGCCATGAAAACATTCATTTAAAAAGCTTAATTCAGTAAGCATGGCGAAGTATACTACACATTTTCAGTAAAACAGGTATCAAGGGTGATATCGCAATAATCAAGGATGATAATGCAGCAATTGGGTTATCACTCAACTCCTAATTACTTAATGCAGCAAACCATAGTATAAATAATAAAGATTTGTAAAACTCAAGGTAAGGTTTAAATGCACCGGGGCTTGCCTTGCTCTGACGAGACGACTGACTCGGGCTCAAAGACTCCGACTTTCGGTCCGGAACCCACTGAAGACACTTCTTCTCCGAAGGCTAGCTCGCCAACATCAACTTCTTCGAAAGCAGAAACTACACGAGCATACAACATGTTTCAACATGATGCGGTGATAAACATGATGCTTAATGATGATATGCCACGGTTTACGACTTGAGTACAACTTTCCTTCGCGATACAATTGCAAAACAGTAAAACCTACTAACTAATAACAGTTATTTAAGCAACACCAATTCTCCTTACCGAACACGTTACTAACGAGCGCAATCATGTAATTAAGGCACCAAAGATCACCAAGAATTAGTGACCTAAGGTCATCACTCAATCAAAAGGGCACACAACACTTAAGATTATCAATTTAACATTTATTTAAACATTTAATTAATTAGGGCATAATTAATAATAATTTAAACTTCATCTAATTGAGCTTAAACTTTTTCTATAGATTAATCATGGTCTAAAACAATGTCAAAATAAATTTCATGATTTTTGGATTAATATTTTAATTACTATAATTCATGGAAGTTGCATTTAATATTTAATTAAGCTAATTAAATAACTTGCAAAAAGTAATCAAAATTGGCATTTAATATTTTTCCTAATTAGTTTACACCTTGAAAAGCTTACAAAAAAATTATTATTTTTGGAGCTCTACAAAATTTCTAGTGAAATAAACAAATACTCTTACTATTCACATTTATGAAAAAGAAAACAAAATCGCCGATCGGGCCGCTTCCTCTGTTCTCCCTCTAGCTCCACCCAACCGCGCGGCCCAGCTGCCTCGTGCCCATGTTCCCCTGCTTCGCGCTCGCGCGGCCTAGCAGCGCGCGTGGCCCAGCAAGCCAGCCCAGCCGCGCCCGCACTCGCTCGCTCTCTCTCTGACGTCCCGACCCCACCTGTCATCCTCCTCCTTTCGCCGGCCGATGGCCATCAACGACCGTCGACCGCCAACTCGCCGACGGCGAGCCCCCGGTGAGACCGAGCTGCACCAACACCATCACACTGACCCCACGAACCTATCACTACGCTTACTACTGCCGCAACCACCCCGGAGGGAGCCTCACCTCGACTATGGCGGCACGGTGAGTACGACATGCGGTGCTCCGGCGACATGAGCCGGTAACGGTTAGAATTGAGGGGACCGGGAGCATGAGTAGCTCACCGCGAGCGTAGAGGTGCAGTTGGAAGACGTGGAGAGGCAGTGGAGATGGGTGGCCACGTGCAGCGCCACGGTGATGCCCGGCCACCGGAGATTGGGAAGGAGATGGCCGCGCGGGCGCTTCGGGCGAAATTGGCTGGTGAGAGCGATCGAGGAGGTGCGTGGAAGTAAGGAGAACGTGATGATGCGGTTGCCTTTGCCTGAGATGGCCTGATGGCGGCAACGTTGAGCGACGGAGCTAGGCGGCGGCGGTGGCAAAACAGAGAAGAAAAAGAGCTCCACGGTGAGCTCGAGTTTATATAGGGCACGACCACGGTGACAACACTGGAAGGTTCGCGACGTCATGCTGGCAATCCTGGGCGCGCGAGAAGAGCCTGGACGGCCACGGCGGCGCTTCGGCGCCCATACCGGTCGGTGGCCGGCCTCCATTGGCCGAGCACTGTAGCTCCCCCCCAAATTTGCAATTTCAAACTGTTTTATCAAATTACTCTCAAAATCATATAGCAACTTGGAAAATTCCCAAGATATGAAATCTTCAAGATTTCAAGCTCTACAAGTTTTGTATTGAACACTTTTTTAAATTCGAACTGGATTTTGAAATTTGAATTTAAAATCAAAAGGGGACACTTTTTGGAAATTTGGTAATTTAGAAATTACTTTCAATTTTATATTGAAACTTCAAAAACTCCAAATACCAAATTTGTACACCTAGCCAAGACCTACAACTTTTCTATTCAAAACATTTTCAAATTATGCCTCCATTTTGAAATTGGATAGGGGAGATGAAAAGGGGTTAAATTTGAAATTTGCTTCTTTTCAAAATTGCTTCACATTTTACACTAAAACTTTGAAAACTCAAAACACTAAAGTTGTAGCATTTGAAAAGTTCTACAAACTTGGTTTTAAAAGTTTTCCCAAATTTTGCTTAGATTTTGAATTATTTCAAAAGGGGTAAAATCAGGGTTTTGGATTTTAGGGTTTTCGGAGGAATTTCCAATTGAAATTTGTTGCTACCTTAATTGGTGATTATTTAATGATCAAACCATCACCCAAGTGTATCATTGAGTCAAGTATCACATAGTTGACCAAATGCCACTCTTGGTTGACCAATTTAACTTTTGAAAATCTTTTAATAATGTCCCAAATTTGAATTCGAATTCGAATCGGAAAACTCGCGACAAGTTTTTTGCATTCCAACTCAAACTCAAATTTGGAGCTTCATTTTACGTGTTGTACTTGAGCTCATACCCTACACTTGGCACTAGTGTGTAACACAGTCACACACCTCAATTTACACAGGGCATGGACTAAGTATTTACAGTGACATTCGAAATTAGGGTTTTCAGTTCGAGTCACACCACTGAGAAGCACATCCAACCTAGAAAGGTAAACTCATTTTAGTTAATGCATAACATGGTTGACCTAATCATGGATGCTTTACGGTGCAATATGATGACATGACAAATTAATTAGACATTATAACACCCGGAGTGTTACAGGTAACGGCTAGCTGCATACCCCTTCGCTATAAATAGAAGTTGGCCGGGGTTTGAGGTAAACTCTTGCATATTTTGAGACCTAGAGACATCCTTTGAGCTAGAGAACAACCTCTCCACTCATCTCTTTGCTTAGTTGCACATCTTGAGTAAGATTCAAGTGCATTGCTTGAGAGTTGTATTCTAGAGGCATTTGATCTTCGAGTTGCTGTGGATTTCTTGTTACTCTTCCGTGTTTCCCGATACAGTAGATGGCTTGGAGCAGCGGAGGTGATTGAGCTCGCAATTGGAGATTGTTGGAGCCCTCACCGAGTGTTGTAAGGGGTTCTTGATCCTTCCCCGCGAGAGTTCGCAAATTGGATACTCTAGTGGAGCTTGTGGCTTGGAGGATCCCCATCTTGGTTGCGGTTGTGCGGCGCCCGCCGAGGGCTCGACTCTTGATAGTCGATTAGCTCGCGAACCGACAAGTGGGTGCATCACCACAACGAGGAGTATCTTGCCGGGAAGCAAGTGAACCTCGGTAAAAAAAACTTGTGTCATCTCTTTGCCGATGATTTCTCTTGTGGTTGCCCATTGTGATTGATTCTTCGAGTGTATTACTTCTCTACATCGTTGGTATAAGAATCAAGTCACTTGCTCTTTACTTTCTTGTACTAGTCCTAGTGTAGTTTGCTTAGTGTAGCCTTTATCACATAGGAGTAAGTAGCTTAGTGACTTAGTCTTATTGGTGTGTATTAGAGATCATAGCCTTGCTTTCACTAGAATTGTATAGGTGGCTTGCATAGTGTAGTTGAGCTAGTACTAGAATTAGCTTAGCCATTTTTTATACTAACGTAGTTATTTAGTAAAGTTTGTAGATTTTTTTAAATAGGCTATTCACCTCCCCTCTAGCCATTTGAAACTTACAGTCGGTCAGGGAGGCAGCCATAGCCACGCGCCGAGGTAGAGGTGGGCGCGCGCCAGAATGGGTGAGGGCACCGTTGCTAGCCATGGAGGGAGCGGGCGATGCACGCGATGGAGGGGGTGAGAGGCAAGCGAGCCAACAGATAAGTGCAGGATAAGTGCAGTGAAGAATTTTTTTTAATAACAAGCGAATGAGTGGAGAAGCTACGTCCTACCGTCTCGGACGTCTTGGAAGCAGCATTACCATTGGTAAAAACAAACTACTGCTACTGCTAGTCAACTTGAATGCATAAGGCGTCCAAAAGAAAAAAAAAAGACTAGCATCAATGTCACCTGAAATTGGCGTTTTTGTGAGCAAGTTGAGCGAAAGCTACGTACAGGACGTTGAATAATCTATCTACTCGATCATATGACGGAACTTAGTCGTTTTATACATTCTATCAAATACCAATTTTCTTCTAGTTTGTTTTACAACAGTTTTCTTATAGTTACTAGTAGTACAAAGAGTTTCAACAATGTTGAGTATGCTAGCAAGTCAGCTGGAAATTTCCTTTGTTCGATTTGTTTAGGGCTGGTTTAGATGCAAAAAATTTTGCAAAACGGCACTGTAGCTTTTTTCGTTGTTATTTGACAAATATTGTCCAATCATGGTCTAATTAGGCTTAAAAGATTCGTATCGTCCATTTCGTCTAAACTATATAATTAGTTTTATTTTTTATCTATATTTAATGCTTCATGCATTTGTCCAAAGATTCGATGTGACGGGAAATCTGAAAAATTTTGTAAAATTTTCTAGGAACTGAACAGGGCCTTAGTATAGAAGAGAAAAAAAAGAGCTCAGAATACGTCTTCCAACGTGTCGCCTACGTGGGCGTGAGCTAGAAATTCTCCTGGCCCCACGGGGGGCTGCGACGCTACCCGCACCCGGCGACGCCCACACGAAATCCCCCGCTTCCCCTCTATTTATACACACCACCAATACGGCGATATAAAACAGACACAAGACTACTCAGCCCCTTCTCTCCCACCCGGCGCCTCGCCGGAGCTCCGCCGCCGCCGCCGCAGCTGTCCGGTTCCCGCAGCAGCAGCCACCGACGCCGCCGCACATCCGTGGAATGCCCTCAGATACGCCGCCCCGCGCTGCGTCTTCCTGAAGCCGAGGCTCCGTCGACGCCGCCGAACCCGTGCATCTTCCCACGGGTCCGGAGGAAGAAGAGGGAGGAGCTGCAGCTCGGCGGCCGCCGAGGAGGAGCCTAGGAGATGGGGACCGCGAGGGGGTTGGCCCGCGTGCGGCGGGAGGCGCTCGCCGCGTGCATGACGTGCCCACTCTGCCGGGGACTTCTCAGGGAGGCCACCGCCATAACCTTGTGCCTCCACACATGTAAGTTCCCTCCTCTCTCTCTCTCTCTCTCTCTCTCTCTCTCACCCTACCTCCCTGGCTATCTCTGTCCCGTTCGTTCGTTCGAGCTCTCTATCTGCGCCTGTCTCTTCCGGCACCCGCGCCGGAGGCGGGCATGGTTTCCCCGCCCGCGTCGCCCCCGCGTGGGCGCTCGTCTCCTCGCGTTTGCGTCCTTCGTTTTCGTGTCGGATTCTTCTTGTTCTCTCATTCAGATGCCCCCGGCGATCGGCCTGGTATCCGATGCGAGTTCTTTGATCCCAGGAGGGTGGTGAACGCACTGCCTTTCGCGTGGATTGTGGTCGTGGCTTTCGTCGCGCGCGGCCACCCCTGCCGTGGTGGCCACCTAGCTCGCGCCGCGTTCGCGTTTGCTTCCCCGTGGCCGGCGTTGCTGCTCAGCGGGAGTCGGGGTTTCGTGCCCGGCGCCCCCGGGCCCCGGGGATGGTTCTTCCCACGTTGCCGTGCATCTAGTGTTTTCTCAGCTTGTTCTTGACGATCCCGAGGTGTCCCGTAGCGCCTCTTGATCTGCACGAGGTCCAAAAGGCGCGGACTTTCTCCTGAACCACGTCTGCTTTGTCGACGCCGAGCTACGCGCCAGCCGCCGCGGGAACTACCCGGGAAGACCCCGCGCTCCCGTCTACGGCACGCTGGCGCTCGGTTTCTTGCCGCCGCCATGTCCCTTATCTCGTTCCAGTGTGCTCGGTTCTTGCTCTGCCCGTCTGCCGAGTTGGCAATGCCGCGAAGCAGCAGCGCTCAGGCGGCTCCCACGTTTCATCAACGCCGCTGCAGGCTATTCGCAGTCTTAACTCGGAACAGCCGCTGTGCCGCAAGTTATGTTGGCCCTGAGCAGACCCTCGGCGGTGACCGCCGGTGCCACACATCCTCGTGGCTCTGTCTCGCATCCGCGATTCCTGACGGGGTGATTGAACAACTTTCGGTACATGAACGCTTGCGGACCGCGGAGCTTTTAGTGCTACGGGAAAAGGCTGTAAAGCGCTGGCACTTGTTGTAGAATGTATGGGTGTCATGCATCGAGGCATTCACGCACTAACCAATTCAACCCAAAAGCTTAACCTATCAAGAAGAGATGGACAATGCACTATACACACTTCAACGCCCCCACTCACGTGCAGCCCGAGAGAGGTGTGCAGCCAGAGGCGCAAACGTGGAAATAAAGGGGCGGAGGACTTAAGTTGCCTCTACCAGGATTCGAACATACACACTTCAACACCCCCACTCACATGCAGCCTGAGAGAGGCACGCAGCCAGAGAGGCGCAAACGTGGAAATAAAGGGGTGGAGGACTTTTTGCCTCTACCAGGATTCGAATTCGAGACCTTTGGCTTTGATGCAATGTTAAGTTGCATGCACCAATCAATTCAACTCAAAAGCTTAAGCTATTAGGAAGAGTTGGGCAATGCACTTATACACACTTCAACATTCTAGTAGCTTCCTGTGAGTTCGGTAATGGTCGGGAAGTTTAAGAAGGGTGCCATTCTAGCCTGCTTCTGATAAGAAACGTGGTCTCCGATTAGTTGGAGTCCTCATGCTTATTATTGATAGAATGGGAAATTGAATTCAGTTGGATGCTGTGATTGTGTACTGCCTTCTAGTAGTTATCTGTTGAGGGAGTTGGGACTTGTATAAGGAAATTACTTGTAGTGCTCATGCTACATGGTTTGATCTGCAGTTCTGCAGCATTCTTGTGATCACTAAAATATTTTTTGGATTCGTTGAATATCAAGTCAGGCAGTGCTGCTGCGCCATAAGTGTATTATAGATGTCAACCATGCAGCATAGTGCAGCACATATCCTTGTAGGAACCAGAGACCAAATGAAACACTTCGGCAGGAGCTTTCAGAGTTTGTGTGCCAAATATTGCAAGTTACTAGTTGCTGTGGAAGAAGTTCACACGTGTTGTTACTGTTATCAGTTGTTTTAAACCTCTTTCTGAATCTGGCTTCCTTGTCTTATTAGAATTTCTCCTATTACTATGCTTTGGACAGTTTGTCGGGAGTGCATTATGGAGAAAATAAATGGTGAGGAAGTTGACTGTTGCCCAGTATGCGACATTGATCTTGGCTGCGATCCTGAAGAGAAACTCAGGTGAATCAGTTGTTCTGACTTTTGAGTTTCTGCTGTAAAACATAGTTTCTACTTTCTCCTTACCCCGTTCTGGCAATGCCTTCTGCATTCAATTTATTTTTGTACAAGAAGTGCAACCATGAAGATGAGGCCTTAATATGATGTGAAGTCCTATACATCATGCTATTGCTAATGAGTAATAAAACCGTGTATCTTGAAAACTTCTCTGAGAAACTCAGCCAGTAATGGCGCCAAGATCAAGGGATGGTCAAAGTGCAGAGAAAGGATTAGGCCTTATTTAGTTTCAGGGTGTAAAGTTTTGGGGTGTCACATCAGGTGTCGCATGAGGTGTTCGGATACTAATAAAAAAAACAAATTACAGAATCCGTCAGTAAACCGCGAGACAAATTTATTAAGCCTAATTTATCCGTCATTAGCGCATGTGTTACTGTAGCACTTTATTGTCAAATCATGGACTAATTAGTCTTAAAAGATTTGTCTCGTAAATTACATGCAATCTGTGTAATTAGTTATTTTTTAGTCTATATTTAATACTACATGCATGTGTCCAGACATCCGATGTGATAAGGTGGGGTGGGAACTAAACAAGGCCTTACAAAGATTATCATAATGGATAAAACCCATATGTAGTACTATTTGCCTAGGATATCTGCAATTCAGAGTTTCAGACAAACAATCTCTGTCATAAATATAGCTTGGGATTTTAGGTTTAACGCTTAAAGTACTTGGAGTATAAACATTCACTTTCCTTCTACACTGTCGCATATTCGCATATAGCATTTATTGAAGCAGCCTTTAGTCCGTGTCCTATTAATAGTTTGGCTATGACATGATCTATTGTTGACATATGATATCTGATTGAAAATCATTCTTACGATTATCACTTTAGGGAGGACATAAGCTTGTAATACACCTTTACCTGTCATGTTTTTTAATTTGACAAAAGTTGGAGAGACCAGCCTCTCTTGTGCTCACTGCCGACGTTTTGTACTGTAGTTCTTTTCTGAATACTTTTTTGCCTCAAGTACCTGGTTTTTTTATTATGTAAACTGAATTTTGGGCCATGGTGTTGCAGCTTCTTATTTATTTCTAGTGCATCGACTGATCAATGATGAATTGATGCTACCTAACTGTGATCATTTCCTTGTTTTTGAAGGCCTGACCACAACCTTCAAGATGTCAGGAATAAGGTATTTCCAATTAAAAAGATAAATGTTGATGCTCCAAAGGCTGTAACAACATTGCCAGCAAAGAGAAAACAGAGGTCCCTTTCTTCCTTGGTGGTTGACACTCCAAGGGTAGTAAAGCGGACTGGTTTGACTGGAAAGAGAACCAAAGCTAAAAGGAGGGCAGCAGCTTCTCGTGCAACTTCTCCCGTTAATAATGGAGCCATGAAATTACCATCTAAATCTGAAAATCGAGATCAGAAGACTGAGAAAAGCTCTGCATCACAATCTACCAAGGTGGCAGCATCTGCAAACAAAACTGAAAATCAAGATCAAAAGAAGACCAGGAAAACTTTGGCAAAACAGTCGACCAGGGCAGCAACACCAGCAAACAAAAAACAGGTAAATATGGAGAACCATCTGATGTTTGTAACATTACATTATTTCATGTGAAATTTCTCTGTGGATTCTCTTGTTAAAATGGCTTGTTCTCACACATCATTATGCTGCAAAACAGCGAAATACAGATGTAGAACTTTCAAGTAAGGCATCTTCCGAAAATAGAAAGAATGGCAAGACAGCTGACAAGGATGAGCTCCGTAAATCTTCAAAAGTACCTAGGTCAACTCCCAAAATCCATGCCGTCAATGAAGAGCAAATAAAAGAGAAAGAGAGTGAACTCCCTACAAGGAAAGGAGAGGCAGACAACAAAGTACCTATGTCAACTCCCAAAATCCATGCCGTCAATGAAGAGCAAATAAAAGAGAAAGAGAGTGAACTCCCTACAAGGAAAGGAGAGGCAGACAACAAAGTGGTTATTCCTGGGACAAGTGTGAGAGAACATTCAAATATCTCACATCTTAAAGAGAAAAATGATGGCAGTTCTCCAGAATCTTCACCATTGAAAAATAAAATAAAAACAGAGGATGATTCGTACCAAGGATTGCTTGGTTCTGCAAGCGATTTGCATGATCCAATAACTACTCCGGTGTGGTTCTCGTTAATTTCTTTGCCTAACCAGTAAGTATTAATAGTGAACTGTTGCTTTCTTAAAAGCTGAGGAAACTCTTTAAAAAAAATAGTATTCATAGTGAACTAATGATTGTGATGATAATCTTATGTCATTTTCTGAGTTTTATTAAGTCAAAATGCTAACTGGTTTTCAGGAAAGAAGACCCACAGCTGCCTCAGTTATCAAAGACTTACATGAGAATCAAGTGAGTTCCATTTAGTCCTGTAATTTCTTTTGACTCTTGTCATTCTCGGAAGCTCTTGTTCATAGTTTAGAACTGTCCAATTCTTTGCCCGATTAGTCTGCTCCAGGCTGTTCAACGTACCGTGATGCTAATAATATTTCTTCTCAAGACTACATGACTGTAGTAATGTTACCATACTGGCATCTCCTGATTAGTTTGAGCTCTGGTATTTTGTTCAAAGTACCATGACGTAAATGTCTTAGGAACTTCTTTGGGCCATTCCAACTTGTTTTCTGCACTGGGAATTTATTTTTTTCTCAGTTTCTTCGGTTTAATTTTTGTCGTTGTTTCAGAGACAGAAGTTTGCAGATTTCCTCAGTACAGAGGTACATCATGAAGAAACTGGATCTAGCTAATGAAAATGAGGTGATTTACTCAGATGTTGCTACACTTCCATTTTGTTATTAATCACAATAAAATAGTGAGCTGGCCACTTGTTGACTTGTTTTAGGCCTTGATTAGATTCCAAATTTGGGATCCAAACTTTGCATAGTAAATGTCTCGTCACACTGTAGCAATTTTGTTTTTATTTGGTAATAATTGTCCAAATATTGATTAATTAGGCTTAAATATTCGTCTCGCAAAGTATAACAAAACTGTGCAATTAGTTTTTGATTTCATCTACATTTAGTACTCCATATATGTGCCGATATTTTGATGTGATGGGAAATCTTCTTTTTGCATAGTAGACAAGGCCTTAGAGTACCGGATCGACATAGACAACTAGACATCAACCATGCAAATGTGAAAGACCACTAGCAATACACTAAGTTAGTTTCAGAGTAGCCCTGCCATGGATAGAGCCACAAGATTCGAATGGCGAATTGTGTTCTCCTGTCCGCTGCTAATTAGCCTTTTTGTCACCTATTTCACATTAGTATCTTTCTGTTCTTCTTTGCACTGATGATTTGAGTTCATGCAAAGAAGGCGCTAATAATTCTTCTGTAGATGACAGGAATTCTGATTGATTCCATCCTTTTATTTTAATCTGATCCCTGTTCCTCTCCAATCCAACTGCAGGTGGAGATCATCTGCCATGGCGAGCCGATCTGCCCCTCGAGCACGCTGCATGGACTGATGGAACTGTGTCATCGTAGACAGCCGACAGAGCCCGTGGAGGCGTTGGTGGGCACGCCTGCCAACGAGTTCGTCATGGTGCTGGGCTACCGTCGCCGCCACCGCCCTAATTCGGTGCCCAGCACCGTCGCCGTGCCTCCAGAGCCATCCTGAAGCGGTCTGCAAGGGTGAATGCACCGCCGTGGAGCCTTGAGCTGCACTGCTCCGTCCGCTTTTGTCCATCCTCAATCAGTCTACTAGTATAGTCGTTTAGGATAAAACAGAAGAAAGAAATTACCACTACAGTTTTTTTACTCATTTCTTAGACTTTCTTTTGGATCGTACTCATTTCTTAGACTTTTGTAAAGAGGGAGAGAGGAAAGAAGTTCCGCATATGCGATGTGACGGGAATCTTAAAAACTTTTTGTATTTTGGAGTGATTTAAACAAGGCCCTGGTGTGAAATCGATCTCCTGTTGTTGCGCCGTGATATTCTTCGTTCGCTCATTGCCGTACCAGGCAGCGCACAGTCCATAGTGCCTGCTACTGTACCAGTCCTATAAAGAAAGGGTGAAGTCTGAGGGCTGCTGCCGGCCGGCTCCGGCTGTTTCTGTCTCGTAGTGGTCTCCTGGTCCTGCCCCGTTGGTTGACTTGGAACGGTAACTGTCTCTACGGCAACGGCAAAGCATAGCTGCTGGCTGCTGCACAGCACAGGACAGCATGGCTTGCATGCCAAGCTGGTGCACACAGTTCACAGTCACAGGCATACTGCGCGGCTGTGAAGCTGGAGCTGCGCGTGCGGCAGAAACGCTTCACGAGCTTTTGAGCTCGAGCTCCACACTTCACGTCATGCTGCCCCTCCTCCCGACTCCCGTTGCTGACGCCTGTGACGGTGACGAGCAGCTGGCCCAGCGAAAGCGAGGCGGCGGCCTTTGTTCTGAGCGAAGCAAAGCCGAGGCCGCGGTGTTGACTTTGACCATCTGCTGTTGGACGTCACTTTTTTTGATTCCCTGTTGAACGTCACTTGATGCTTACAGTAAGCACGGATCCCACAAACGTATAGTTAGCTGCCAAAATTAGCTTTAGTGGATTTAAACACCTCAGTTAATAGCCCAGCTAATAGCTCAAAATGAGCTGTAGCTAATAATGAAAAAATATTAGCGAGATCTTATTAGCTAAATAGTATTAATTATAGCTAGATGATCCAACGGAACTTAGCTATTAGGTTAGCTAATTAATAATCCAGCTAGTAAAAATCTATTAGCTAGTTTCCTTCTGCTCCCAGCTAAGAACTAGCTGACCGTTCTATCAAAAAAGAATTAGCTGACCGGATCAAATACGATTATACCCTAGAAGCGTGGTAAAATTAACCAAAACAAGCTTCTTTTCGTTGACTCCGATGAAACCATCGGTGCGTGCTCACTGCAGCTTTTTACGGCTGCAGTTGCAGCTCTGGCTGCGAACAGCAAACTTATTTCTACCGGCCTTTTAGGGCATTTTGGTTTGAGCGTTAAAGTTTAACAAATACTATAACACTTTTGTCTTATTTGACAAAAAATTTTTAATCATAGACTAATTAGGCTTAATATATTTGTTTCGTAAATTACTCCTAATCTGTGTCGACATGCATGTAATTAGTCTACATTTAGTACTATATGCATTTGCCGCAACATTGATGTGATTGGAGTTAAACTTTAACATGTGGAAACCAAACAGGGCCTTAGGCCTCGTCTAGTTCCCAAAATTTTTTACCTCCACCCATCACATCGAATGTTTAGACACATGTATAGAGTACTAAACGTAGACGAAAAAAAATTAATTGCATAGTTCTCGAAAAAATCGCAAGACAAATCTTTTAAGCTTAATTAGTCTATGAAAAGCTTTAAGAGCTATAGTACCAACATGTGCTAATGATGGATTAATTAGTATCATTAGATTCGTCTCGCAGTTTCCTGACGGGTTTTGTAATTTGTTTTTTTATTAGTATCCGAAAATCCCTCCTGATATTTTTCCGACACATTCGATGTGACACCTAATTTTTTTTTCGTGAACTAAACGCAGCCTCAGTTCCAAGGTGTAAAGTTTTAGGTGTCATGTCGGGTGTCACATGGGAATGTCCTATGGGATGTTCGGATACTAATAAAAAAATAAATTACAAAATTCGTCAGTAAACCGCGAGACAAATTTATTAAGCCTAATTAATCTGTCATTAGCACATGTGTTACTGTAGCACTTTATTGTCAAATCATGGACTAATTAGGCTTAAAAAGATTCGTCTCGCAAAGTAGTCGAAATCTATGCAATTAGTTATTTTTTTAGTCTATAATTAATACTCCATACATATATCAAACATTCGATGGGATAGAGCGTAAACTTTTAGAGAGGAACTAAACAAGAATTGTATCCTTATACAACGTGCCCCGCAGCTGAGAAAAATCACAGACGAACATGCTGCGAATACGTGCAATACAGCTTGTCGTCCTGGCAACAGTTGTTTCATAGGCTGCCCTTAAAGCAGCGCTGTCACGGCTGCTGCTGCTGCTGCATCTCCTTGTGAGAGCAAAATTTTGTTGAATGGCTGCACAGCAGTGCTCTGACCAACAGCCAAACATGTGCCCCAGCAAACCACAGGACACAGAGAGAATGAGTATAACTTGTGCAGGATAGAGAAATTCAGCAAAACCAGGACAAAATAGTTGCTGCAAGAGATCGACATATCAAAGCATTCAGGCAAGAGACTAGAGAGATCTGCAAATTGACAAAAAGTGAATTATGCAGAAGGAACTCTCACCGTGAGAGCACCCTCTGCCTCTGGATTATGCAGAAGGAAGCAAGCAACACGGAGGTTTGGTTGCAGCTCTGTTCGCTTGGCTGATAAGCTATGGCTGAAAATACTGTTCGCTGATTTGTTGTGAGAGAAAAACACTGCTGAATGGCTGTCTGATAAGCTCAAGCGAACAGGGATAACTAGTTATCTACTACACAGTACATAAGAATGAATACTTTCCGCAGACCAGTTGAGCAATGCCGATGTTTTCCTTCGTTTTCGATTATTACTGCTTCTCCATGTAACATCCCGGCCCAAGGCTTAACAGGATTAATAGGATACTCGTACCAACAAGTTGCAACTTCTTTTCCGGAAGCCCATCTCGAAAGAACTCCAAAGTTAAGCGTGCTTGGCCTGGAGCGATGGGTGACCGACCGGGAAGTTCTTCCCGGGTGCGCACGAGTGAGGACAAAGTGCGCAGAAAAGACTTGTGTTGGTCTGTGAGGTCAGTCTATGTCCTAGAAAGCGGCCAGATGTAAGCGGACCCCGCCTCGAGGAGGCGGGACGTTACAGAATGGTATCAGAGCCGACTCTCGCGGTTTCACGGGCGCGTGTGTCGCTGTTGCGCAGACATGGTGCGCATGGCTGGTGTGGACCCAGAGTGGTCACACAGCATGGCATATGCGCTGGCACTGGACACACGGACGTGGCCAAGAGAGAACGTTCCTGGCTTGGGATTGACCGACGAGGACGTCGGTCTCTTAAGGGGGTGAGGATGTAACATCCCGGCCCAAGGCTTAACAGGATTAATAGGATACTCGTACCAACAAGTTGCAACTTCTTTTCCGGAAGCCCATCTCGAAAGAACTCCAAAGTTAAGCGTGCTTGGCCTGGAGCGATGGGTGACCGACCGGGAAGTTCTTCCCGGGTGCGTACGAGTGAGCACAAAGTGCGCAGAAAAGACTTGTGTTGGTCTGTGAGGTCAGTCTATGTCCTAGAAAGCGGCCAGATGTAAGCGGACCCGGCCTCGAGGAGGCGGGACGTTACACTCCAATGTTAGGCCAATCAGCTATTCAGGCAGCATTCAATCGCACAAGGGAGAAAGAACCCAGGTTGACAGAAAATACATTACAGATGTAGAGTCAAATTTAGCCGCACCCATACGAACTACAAAAGAGAACACAATATCAAGGAAACGACGGGATTTTCACATTACCAACAGATACAGTTTCATATATCGATATAATAGAGACACAGTGAAGGTCAAAGGTGATGCACATGCACATAAACATACACTGCAGGATTGTAGATGATGAGTCTATGACAAGTCAGATACATGATATATCCTACAGGATGTACATTATACACCACTCAAAGTTATTGAAATTTATAATCACAAACAGAATTGAGCAATAGAATGTGCAAGCAAAATCGCAGTTATCATTCTGAGATATAACAGATTCGAACACCACCATTCCAAACACCAACTGAATCCAGCAATGACTTCACATGATCATTGCACTTGTTTCACCACAAATATAGAAAAGCTTAACATGCTTACACACCCACAACCAATATTAGACATCGTGATGGTAATTACAAGGAAAATTGTTACTATCTGCAAGCAATAACATCAAGATTGCTGAACTGCATAAAGACTGAAAAATCATCATGAATACCACACTGCCCAGCTGCACGAATCAACCAATGCGGACATATGTGGGCAAGATGGGCCCGGCGGCGCTCATGCCAGCGGCCACCAGGCCGTCCCCGGCGGCCTCCTGCTCCGTGAGGAAGAGGTCGTCGGTGGTCCTGAGCGCGGCGTGTGCGCTGACCAGCGCGCCCCCGATCATGACGGATCCCACGACGTTCCAGCCAACGCTGGTGAAGAGCATGGCGATGACGGTGACCCCGCAGAGCGCGGCGAGCACGGTGCCGTCGTCGAACTCCATCCCCAGGACCCTGAGCGGCTGCCCCCCCTGCGCGGGCCGCGCGAAGTAGAGGAAGAACCAGGCGGCGCAGAGGAAGAGGAGCATGAAGAGCGTGCCGGGGTGCCAGAGCAGCGAGGCCGCCACGACGGCGAGCACGGCCAGCGCGTAGTTGGCGCGGAAGTAGGCGGTGTTGCGGCGCATCCGGGCGAGCGCCTCCCCGACGGAGGGCGGCTTGGAGAAGGCCGGCGCGCGGAAGACCTCGGCCCACGGCCGGCGAGCCGCGATGAGCGCCTGGCCCTGCTCGCGGAGCCGCGTGACGAGCTCGCCCGCCTTGGCCAGCGGCGACGGCGGCGCCGTGGGGTCCTGGACCGCCCCGGCGTGGGTGGAGACTTGCGTCGGGGGAGGGTTGGGGTTGGAGTTAGGGTACGCCGACGGGGGCGCCGGGTAGGTTGGGATCTTGGCGTAGCCGGCGCTGCTGCCCCCGGAGGAGGCGGGCGCCGGGTAGGTTGGGATCTTGGCGTAGCCGGCGCTGCTGCCCCCGGAGGAGGCGGGCGCCGGGTAGGTGTATCCGGCGCCGGGGGCGGAAGAGGCGGGCGCGACGTAGGCGGCGCCTGAGCCGTACATGGCGGCGGAGGAGGCGTACGTGGCGGTAGAGGAGGCGGGAGGAGAGGGCTGGGCGGCGGCGGAGTTGCGCATGATCGCGGGGAGATCGGATTTGCAGGAGGGAGGAGAGGTTGGGGAAAGGTGGGGAGGGAAGAAGAATAGGACGCGTCCACGCACGCTTCGCTGGTTGAGTTTGAGTTACCCACGACCACGAGCCACGAAGCCGAGAGAGGATGATTGCGTGGCGCTGTGCTTCGCTGGAAAACCGTGAGGGGATGGGCTCTCTATTTGTGGGGAGGAAACTGGTTTTGCTTCGTGGCAAAGCACCCCGTTGGCCGTTGCACTCGTTTCCCACTTTGATGCGTGCAAGTGTTGACATCATGCTTAACCCTAAGCCATCCAATCGTAATCAGTTGGTCTAATCTACCGGTTGTTTTCAGCCTCGAACATGCCTTGCTCCCCTCTTTCTTTGTCTCTGATGCGGTTGCTCCTGCTCGTCATCCTCCTTTTTCCAAACAACATCATATATATTTGTAAGACTTAGCCATTGGTTTCACATCGCAAGCTATGTCAATTCCGCCCTATCATTATACCTAGAAGTTTTTTTTACTTTAGTCACATAATTAACTCCCAATTAGTTTTCCATTCGCCACAACATGCTATGCAGATGGTGCTTCTATGATTTATCAAACAAGGCACCATAGTCTATACACTCGTTCTTCAAAAACACACGAACACAAAAATCCCGTCAGTTTGAGGTTTTCATTGGTGATGTGGAGAAGATTATGTTCCCACGTGCAACTGGCAATAGCTTGTTGGGTAGTTTGGGAAGAGAGGAAGAGGGATGAAAGGATTGACAAACTATCCCTCTTGAGTCTTGACTCTAGAAAATACTGTTTCCCGGCTTGGTTTCCTATGAAGCAGGATAAAACTGGTGTGCTTTAAGACATTGTTGGATCCATAATTAAATGGAGTATTATATTATTCACTAATACAGCCATCTAAAAGCTAGCTCTAAGCGTGTTATTTTATATTTTAATAGAACAGAGAACATATCTCTTGATCAAGAGCTACACTTATATATATAAATTTTAAGATTACGTGAGAGTCTCATGTGCGACTATTTATATTATATAAGCTAAATGCTAAAAATTAATAATGTTATTAGAAAAGTTATCTAAAATCCAGTAAATAACTTATACAAGCTAAGTTGCGCGGCCTGCGTCCCGGACTCCCCGGTCCATCTGTGACTACTGACTAGTGCACGCTTCCGCGTTGCGAAACTGTCATGCTCTGAACCTGCTGGCTCCTGTAGAAATTTTCATCACGTACCCGGCCACGAATATGCAACTTCTCTGTGACCATCAGCTGGGGGCTACCATCAGCTCACATGCCAGTCTGGCAGTCTCACATGCAACCTCTCCGTGACCATCAGGTGTAGGCTATCCGTACTCATGACCTCTATATTCATCCTCTATACGTCCTAGTCAGCAAGATTTTCTCTTCTATACTTAATTCTCTCGCACCCATCCATCCTCTATATCATCCTCTATCTACTTTATTCACTGTGGGACCCACTTGTCACTTTATCTAAATATATTCATGTGTGATCTAGTTTTGAAGGATTTATTGAAACGAATTTAATGGTGCAATCGAAATTTAATTTTGGTTTGTGAGTTATAACATTTTTTTCCTTTATTTAGCTAGTGGGGCCCGCCACTACCCACTATAGAGTAAGCACTGTGCTACTCTAAATATAGAGTGAGAGAAAGGATAAAGTATCATTTTAGAGTATCTAGTGCAGCAGTTTTTACTCTATATTCATACTCTAAAGCTTTAGAGTATCGCTTTAGACCATCTTCCGCATAGCCAAAGTTTAGCCCTATCATATAGAATCTTTAGATACCAATTAGACCTATTATACAGAGGTAAATTATAAAACTAAGGCTAATTTACAAAACGAATCTATTAAGTCTAGTTTGTCCATGATTTGACAATGTGGTGATCATAGATTAATTAGACTTAGTAGATTCATCTCGCTAACTAATCTACTCCTGTGCAATTAGTTTTATAATTAGCTCATGTTTAGTCCTCCTAATTAGCATCCAAACGTCCGATGTAACACGAACTAAACTTTAATCCTTGGATCAAACACCCCGTACATCACTACATGGCATGTGTGGCACGCGTACAAGGTGGTCTAAAAGCATCTCTAAGAGTCTTTCTAAATCTCACTCTCTAAATCATTATTTGAAAAGTCATTTGCATGAAAACAATTTTCTATATCTTTTCACTCTCTAACAGTTTTTCTATATTTCGCACCCACTCTAGAGAGTAATTCTCGTCTTCTATTTTTGGCTAGCAAAAAGTCTGGAATAGAAGATGGCTATATTTGGATAATCATTTAGAGAAGCTGTTGGAGGATAATTTTTCACCAAAATCTCTATTCCAGCATTTAGCAAGGATATAGAGTCTTTGGGAGATGCTCTAACTATATATGCCATGTTAGGTCAAACAGAAGCAGAAGGTTGTAACGAAGTTCACAGTAACAGCATAAAGCAACTCTAAAAGCTTGGCTAAATTATTAGCCAAATTTTATTGTTTAGCCATTTTATAAAATAGAAAAACTCTTCAAAAAAAGATGAGGTCCCCAACAGACTTGTTATTATAGAAATCACATAGCAAGTGTCCGTGGTTTGTTATATATGGTCACAAAAAATTAAGAGATAGCTAGTTTCCTATTTTACCAAGTCAGATAGCACATCTATTGGAGCTAGTTTTTCTATATAGATTCTAAAATTGCCTCCATGACAAAAAAAAAAGAGAGAGAAGCGCGCGCGCCAAGCTGTTGTTGGAGTTGCTCGGTGCTCCGGAATCGAACTCTACATCAAATTAGTACCTTCCTGGCCCTTCTACCACGCTTAGTAGATTAGATGGTCGACATCATGGTCACGGCCAACCAAACAAATGCTGCCGCCCCATCTGAAAAAGCGGCAGTCGGCAGAGTAAATTATCCCTACGGCCTCGTAGCCCCCGACTCCTCTGGCCCCCTGCCCGCCGCTACCACCGGCGGCGCCGGCTGCCGCCCCGGCGCCGGCGCCCACCACCCTCTCGCCTCCCCTCTCTCCCCTCCCTACCTCCCGCTCCTCTTCCTCACCCCCACGGGCATGCGCGAGCGTGGTTGTGCCGCCGCCGTCTTCAGCCGCGTCGACCTCCCGGCCTGCACCGTCGGCTGCCTCTCCGCTGCTGCCCAGGCTGGATCCCGCCACCGAGGACGCTGCAGATGACCTGCCAGACTGCTGCCTCCTCACCAGCGTCGGCGCCGTCTCCCGGTCATGTGCGGCTGGCGCGCTCGACCCGCTGCCGGCAGACGGCCAACATCAGGCTCACCCACCATCGACAGCCAGCCCCTGCTTCCTAGGCCCGCCTGCGCCGCCATCGATGGCGGGAGCCACCGCCGGGGCCGTCACCGGACCCGCACCCCCCGGATCCGGCGTTGGGACGCCCCCGCAGGCTCCCTCATGGGCCGCACCGCCGCAGTCATTGGGCGCCGCCGCCGTGGCCACCACCGAGGCCACCCCCGCCGGATCCGGCGATGAGGCGGCTTCGTGGGCTCCTGCAACGCCCTCGCCGCTGTCGACGGGGCTTGCCTCCCCGCCGCCGCCGGATGCTGCCCTGGGTGCTCACGTGGACGCTCGAGGCGCTCGAGGGGCAGCCGTGCGGCCATTGCTGCCGCCGCGGCCGGGCACGGCCCCGATCCCAGCGCCCGCCTCTTCCTCACCGTCCTCTGCCTCAGCTCCCTCCCCTCCCCAGCCGGGCGACCATGCGGACGCCCCTTTGTTGGACGCCGCGGACGCGGCTTGCGAGGAAGCCGGCGCGGTGCCTCTGCCCGTGCGGCCGATGGCCGGTGAGGCCATGGACGAGGCTTGCGCGGGTGGACTCCGCACAGCCGGACCTGTGGCCTCCACCCGCGTCATGGCTGCCCACGGGCCCTCGATGGAGTCGGCAGAGCAGCTGCCGCCTGGGGCTGGGGTGCACGACGTACTGCACCCGGTCGCCGCCGGCGTTGCCGCGCAGCGCGAGGAGTGTGGGGATGCCCCCGACGCCTTCCTCGTCTGCCCATCTGCCCCAGCACCGAGCCCGCCGTCCACCCCTCTGACAGACGAGCTGGTTCTCATTGAGGACGTCCTCGAAAGTGAGGACGAGGACGAGGACGTCGTTGCCTCTGCTTCCTCGGGCTTCCGTGGGCACTCTGCTGCCCCCTCCCCAAGCTCGTCCACCCTGTCCCCTTACGCTGCCCCTTACCTTCCTGGGGGCTGCACGGGGGGACGATCCAAGGCTCGTCGCTGGGCTGATGATGGCTTCGGCGAAGACTCCGACGCGACACCAACCTCCATGGCGCCCTACCTGGACGCGGTTCGGCGGGAGCTGCAGCCGCCGTGCCCGCCAACGTGGCCTGTGAGGCCCCTGCCGTCCTCCTGCTCGGGGCGTAAGGGGAAACATCGCCGACCACGTCCACAGCTTGTGCATGGCCTGCCGCCGCGGCCGATGGAGGGCCGCATTCCGGCGCGTCAGCGCCTTGGTCGCCAAGGTCGGGTTTCCGCCCCCGACGCCGAGGGATGGCGGGAGATCCTCCGGCCGGAGGCACGACCAGAGGCTGCCTCGGCTGTGCTCCGGGGACCAGCTCGGGGGAGCCGGCCTCCTCGTCGTCCTCCACACCGCATCCCCGCTGATCTCCACGGGAAGTGCCTTAATTGCCTCTCATCCGCACACCGGGTGGCCACCTGCAAGCTCCCCCAACGGTGTCTGCGTTGCAGGGAGTTTCGGCACACTGCACGCAATTGTAAGCGGCTGAGGCCCGTGGCCTCTCGGGGCTTAGGGAGTGCACCGATGGGCCGCCAGCGGTGCCCAGTCCAGGAACGCATCGTCGACAATCGCCAGGGCACCCCGGGTCTGGCTGTCCACCGGGCTGCCGCCGCAGGCACCAACCAGCCGACTTCCCCTGGCTCATCGGCCGCGGCAGGGGGGGCCAAGCCGAGGGCAGAGGCGGATGTCAGCATTGGCTGGCGTCGGCGGCGTCGACGTCAACACCGGAGGAGGCGGCGCTGCGGGCGGTCGCAGGCACCGCCTGTCGGCACCGCGCCGCCAGGGACCATCGAGACGCATAGCGGGAGGAGCTCCGCCCAACCTGACCCGTTGGCGCGGACATTTCGCCCAGATGTTACGTATGCTCGCGACATCGAGGAGGATCCGATGTTGGAGGAGTTTGCAGCCTCCCTAGTCCGCGGCCGGCCCACCGGGAGGGACTCCTCCGAGTGCCTACCGTCTCCTCCCTCGGAGGCTCCAGTCGTGGTACCGATTGAAGCGGCGCCGTGCGAGGGCACTGGGACTCCCGCTTGGGTTGACCCGATGCTCGATGAACTCGATGCCTCGCTTCAGCTCGCTGCCTCGCTTGTCGCCAGGCGTTCGGTGGGTGCTTCGGCGCTTGGGGGCCCGCCTACTCCGCCTACGGCCCCTCTGGAGGCTCAGGCTAGGTTGGTGGACGCCTGTTCACCACCAACAATGGTTCACCTCAACTTTGCGGATGCTGAGGCGTCGGGGGTGGAGGCTGAGGCCCCCTCGTCGCACGGCAACGACACGGGTCGGCTGGACATTGAGGCTGGCGACGCGGCTCTTGCCGTGTCGGAGGCGGCCTTGGCTGTGGATCTATGTCCTGTAGGCCCGAACGTATGCGGCTCGGGCGAAACATCCTCGGCGACGGTATTCGCGGGGAGACCCCCTCTAGCCATGCCGACTGTCGCTGTTGCTGCATTATCGTTTGAGGAGAGTTTAGAGGAGCGGCTCTGTCTTCCTTTGCAGACGCCCCTCATCCATGGGCCGCCGAGGTTGCGCAGACCTCGAACGCCAGCTCCGGTTACGTCGTTGCGGCGTAGTGAGCGCATTGCCGCCCAACCGCGCGAGGCAGACATCACCAAACAGGCTCAGCGTGTTCTCATGAACAAGCTAGGATTGGAGGCTCCGTCCCCCAATGTTGCCTCTGACACGGTGCGCAAATACAAGGCGGCCTTCCGGGAGCCGTTTTCAGACTCCACCCATGACGCACTAAAGCTTCTTTTTGGTGGAGAGTTCGACCAAGTGGCCATGGAGCTGAACATGATCGGGTTGGACGACGAGGACAACTAGCCCTTCGGCACCGGCACCTTTGTCGTTATAGTTTTATGTAATCACAACCTCGTGCGAGTGTCGTGAGGGTGTGGAGTATGATTTTCGGTAATCTACGGATTACCGTAAGTTTACCCTGCCAATAACAAAACTCCTTTATTCTGCTTAATGAAATACGTGCTACAGCACGTTCTCGAAAAAAAAAAAGCGGCAGTCCTTCCTGCCGCAGCAGAGCGCAGAGCTGTCCACAATACGCCGCCGCTCCATCTCAAATTGGTACAGTAAAATGCAACCATCAACAGTGGCGGTCGGTACCAAACGAATACAGGGTCGAACACTTGGCTGTTTTTTTCCAGATCAATGTTCCATTTCAGTAAGCAGAACTCACTACGGAACAAATATCACTATTGATGAAAGACAACAAATGACACACCGGGAATCTTCAGGCGAATCAATTCGAGAGAATGACCGAACGTCCCCTCAGCCCGCTGTCCGCTCCACCATAGTACCACCACCATCCTCCCGGCCCCCAAGCCAAGGTACCGTTTAGATAAAAAAAATTTGCCAAATTTTTCAGATTTCCCGTCACATCAATTCTTTAGACGCATGCATGAAGTATTAAATATAGATAAAAAATAAAACTAATTACACAGTTTAGACGAAATGGACGAGACAAATCTTTTAAGCCTAATTAGACTATGATTGGACACTAATTACCAAATAACAACAAAACTGCTACAGTTCTATTTCGCTAAAAAATTTGCCAACTAAACGCAGCCCAAGGCTGAAGGCCCCAAGCCCTGCACGGCTCCACCACGTGCAAGCAACTCCACCTGAGCTCTCAACCTCAAGCGCGGTGGCCAGCAGCTGAGAGCGGACACCAGCAACGACTACGATTAAACGAGTACTAGCCTCGTTTTAGAAATTTTAAGTTTTTATACTTTCTCCGTCGGATCGAATCTAAGGACACATAAACTAATTGTACAGTTTAATTATAAATTACGAGATGAATCTTTTCAGCATAGCTAGTCTATGATTAGACAATAATTGCCAAATACAAACGAAAGTATTACCGTGTCAAATTTTTCTAACATTTGCGATCTAAACAAGACCCTACTGTACTCCAGTATCGAAATCACAGATATCCATGCTCGTCTGGATAAACGAGTTCAATATTTTGACATTCAACCAAGGTGACGAAACAATCATCAACCATGCTTGGATTTAAGGTACATACAGAAAAGCTAAGACATAGGCTCCCATCAAGGAATCAACAGATTAAGGCATAATTAAGCAACAGAAAGTGTATACTATGGTCAAGAGGAACTACTGGGAAAAACATATTTTTTTTCTATGTAAATGTCACGACAGGATTCTAACTTCACTATAAGCCATCCAAGTTCTGGCCAAACAAACTATTATCAATATATGAATACTAGTCTACCGTGAGATAATGAACGCACCAACATACTTGAGAACCGTGCATACCAGAAATCAGAAAGAAAATTAATTAACCATGATTATAAATCATGCCTAACAGATGGTCATTGAACTAGAAGCACCCACTTTAAAGTAAATGCTCCAAAATAGTTCCAACATATCATGGAAGTCTGCTAAATTATAAGGGGGATTATCCGTTACCAAGTCTAGTACAATACAATAAATAAATGCATCAACTCCATTGATATAATAACGAATCCAGGAAATAGAACACCACCATACCAATACCACCAACTGAATCCAGCAGCGATTATATAATTCATGATACCACTACACTCATCACAGCCAACATACTATGACAAGCAAGGCTTAATATGTTCACATTCTCACGACAACGAATATTCGACCAGACAATATGAAGAGTACTGCTAAGTGATTTAACTACAGGGGACTTGCTATTGCAACTAAGAAGAGTACTGCTGTACCAAAACTTCAGAGCTAAGAGTAAGGCTGCGTTTAGTTCGCGAAATGAAAAATTTTGGGTGTCACATCAGATGTGTCGGAGGTTGTCGGGAGGGGTTTTCGGATACTAATAAAAAAATAAATTACAAAACTCATCAGAAAACTACGAGACGAATCTAATGATACTAATTAATCCGTCATTAGCACATGTTGATTACTATAGCACTTAAGGTTTTTCATAGACTAATTAGGCTTAAAAGATTCGTCTCGCAATTTCCCCAAGAATCGTGCAATTAGTTTTTTCCGTCTACGTTTAATACTCCATGCATGTGTCCAAACATTCGATGTGATGGATGGAGGCAAAATTTTTTAGGAACTAAACAAGGCCTTAATTGATTTGGCTGCGTTTAGTTCGCGAAAAGAAATTTTTTGGTGTCACATCGAATGTGTCAAAAGGATGTCGGAAGGGGTTTTCGGATACTAATAAAAAACAAATTACAGAACCTGTCAGAAAACTGCGAGACGGATCTAATGATACTAATTAATCCGTCATTAGTACATGTTGGTTACTGTAGCACTTAAGACTTTTCATAGACTACTTAGGCTTAAAAGATTCGTCTCGCGATTCCCCGAGAGCTGTGCAATTAGTTTTTTTCGTCTACGTTTAGTACTCTATGCATGTGTCAAACATTCGATGTGATAGGTGGAGGCAAAAATTTTTGGAAACTAAACTAGACTTTAACTACTGGGGACTTTGCTATTGCAATTAAAGAAGAATACTGCTGTACCAGAACTTCAGAGCTAACCCAACCACTATTTTGACTGCAGGGAAATTTATGCCATGTTTAGTTCCCAAAAAATTTGCAAAATTTTTCAGATTCTCATCACATCGAATATTTAGACACATGCATGAAGCATTAAATATAGATAAAAATAAAACTAATTATACAGTTTAGACGAAATAGACGAGATAAATCTTTTAAGCCTAATTATATTATGATTGGACACTAATTGCCAAATAACAACGAAATTTGCTATAATGTCATTTTGCAAAAAAAAAAATGCAACTAAACAGGCCCTCAGTTCAGATTGTGTTTGTTTGCCTGTATAAAATAATATGGTGATCTTGAACTTAGAACATGGTAACATTACCCCTAAACATCGAGTCTTATACCTGTGTGCCATTATAAAGGTTTGCAATTACTCGTAAGCCATTAAATAATTTGAGTGGTTATAGGTGTTATGGTCGAAACTTTTTTTCTGCCCTCAACATCGTTCCATCCGCGTTCTATTTGGTTTTCACGGTTTGAGACCTCTGACATGTAGACCCGACGACTTAAAATGTCTACGATACCCCCCGCAAGCAGGCCACTTGTTATCCCCTCCGTGGTCGTCGGGCCCGTGGCTCCTCAGCGGCGGCGGCAGGGCACGCGCGGCCACTCGGCAGCGGCAGCAGGGTGCGGTTCCGCGCTCGTCAGCATGTACGCCAAGTGCAGGTGCCTCGAGGACGGCGTGGCGGTGCTCGGGGCGCTGTCTCAAGATGTCAATGGGGAATTCCCCGTCGGGGGATAGGCTACCATCCCCGTCCCCGCGGGGAAAGAATTTCCCCATCCCCGCCCCCGTCAACGCCAACAGGGGATACTTCTTCCCCGTCCCCGTCCCCGCGCGGGGAAAAATCCCCGTGGGGATCCCCATCCCTGCTCAAACATACGATGAAATCGGATCCCCGCTCAAACATACGATGTCATTCATCAGTATACAACCAAAAATACAATGAAAATAACATATATCACAACTCAAATCTCCTGCTGCTCCTCCATCTTCGCCTCCCCTACCTGCTGCTCCTCCACCAGACCGCCATCGCCACGGCCATCAGGAAAGGCAAGCACACACACACACCCGCCCGCGGCCAGCCCGCCCTCCGAATCCCCACCAACCGCCTGCACTCACCTCCGTTCACGGCTTCGCGCGTGGGTGCCTGGCTGCCTGCTCCATCCCAGCTCGCTTGCGCACATCGCCGCGTGGGTGTCTGGTCGCCTATGCCGGTGCTAGTGCGGAGTAGGGGAATGAGTGGAGTGGAGCTGGAGACTTGGCCGCTTGGGGACAAGGACGAGTTGGAATTGGGATGGGAGTGGCTTGTGGTGGCGGTGGGAGTATGTGAGCGAGGTCTGGAAGCTGAGGGAATGAGGGTTACTAGGTCATAGTTGCTTGTATATATATGTATATGTATTGGGCCTTCGTGGGCCTTTAGTGTGCAGTTGGGTCCCCGCGGGGAGCGGGGACGGGGGCCTGCGTACCATCCCCGCCCCCGTCATCCCCGACGGGGATAGGATTTGGCCCGTTTAATTCCCCGTGGGGAAAGAATTCTTCCCATCCCCGTCCCCTAATGGGTGAATTCCCCGTGGGGAATCGGGGAACGGGGCCCCATTGACATCTTTATCCGCGTGCGCGCATGCTGGGAACGTCGAGGAGGGCCTGCGCGGTCGACATCCTCTGTTGGGTCAGATCGAGCCACCCTTAAGCAGGATGGTGGGCTGCGTGGCCCAGCTCGGATGAACGGCCCGGGCCCAGGAAGCCGAAGTTAAGGCCCATGCAGCCGTTTGGCCGGCCGAAAGGCCAAATAGGGCCTCTTTGTTTTCTTGTTTTGAGGCCAAATTAAGTCACAGCTGTATTTTTTTCAGTATTTATAATATTCTATTCATTTAATTAATTTTTTCAAGCACTGTTAAATAAGTCATGAATAAGTTAGTTTGGACAGTATATAATCATTAAGGGCCGGTTCAGTTCCAAAATTTTTTGCAAAATGACACTGTAGCGATTTTCATTGTTATTTGGCAATTAGTATCCAATCATGGTCTAATTAGGCTTAAAAGATTCGTCTCGTCCATTTCGTCTAAACTGTGTAATTAGTTTTATTTTTTATCTATATTTAATGCTTCATGCATGTGTCTAAAGATTCGATGTGACGAGGAATCTTGAAAAATTCTGCAAAATTTTTTAGAACTGACAGGGCTAAGGGTGCATTTGGTTCGAGAACCAAGTTGGATAGGATATGGCGATCCATGAATATTGAGATAAGTATATCTATGATGCATGTTTGGTTCGATGGATGGATGTGGTCATTTTTCTATTTGGTTGGATGGACGGAAGTGGATGGAACGAGAATAGTTGACTAATTATATCTATTATTGAAAAATAATAACAACTAATTGGACACTAATATATGTGCACTAATACGATTTCCGTCACAAAAATCACTAATTTAAAATAAAATATGTTAATCAGCACACGAAACATGTACTAGTCAACATATTAGCACTTGTCAAAACTAATCCTACCATCATAATTATTAAGTAATAATATAACATACTAATAATCCTTAAATTATTTACTAATTACAAAGAATAGAAGACATGGATAAGCCGGACTGTCAGATTTTTTATCACGAAATCTAGCATCTATGTAGAATATTCTCTATGCATGGATTTACTTATCCCAGTGATCCACCAACCAAACACACTCTATTCATGAATGGTCCCATCCCATCCACCAAGATCAAACAACCAAACACATCTTAAGTAATCTTCAAACTTCAAAAATACCAATCCCTGTTGACATATCCATATCCAATATGAATTATTGTCCACAGTATCCTACAAGTTCTAATACGAAAATTGAATCCACGTGTTCCTACGAGATACGTACTCCTTAGTGGTCCATGCCTCCGCATCCGATTAACAATAAGGTCAGTTTCAGTGGGGTTTTATGGCTCAGTTTTTAACATGCCCTATATTTTTAGAAACGGTCATGCTAGCGCCCGGACGCCGCAGCGAGTGGTACCAGCCCCGCACCCCACGGAAAAAAGAAGAAGGAAAAAGAACACGACCCCGCCCCCGCCCCCACTGCGCACGGACGCGACCCTGGCCCCCCGCCCCGTCCCCGCACGGAGAAGAAATGCGACCCTGCCCCCCGCCCCGCACGGACGCGACCCCCCGCCCCGTCCCCGTACGGAGAAATGCGACCCCCCGCGCACGCACAGGTCTACCCCCGCCCCCAAACTCGCCGATCCCCAGCACCTCCGCCCTCGCCACCAGCTCACCACCATAATCCACCCCCGCCCCCCAGCTGCAACAAAGGGAAAATTCTATTGCAACAACGAAGGACACCCTAATGCAACAAAATGAAACAAACTGGTGAAACAAACGAAAAAAGCTATTGAAACATCGAAAAAACAACTAATGCAACAAAACAAAAAAAATACGAACTACAACACCCAAAAAAGTCTAATGCAACATTCAAACACATCCACTGTAATAGCGAGGTGAAACTACTACAACAAGAGAGAAAGAGATATTGCAACAAAGCAGAAGCGCTGCTAATGAAACAATGCAGTGGAGCTGCTGAAACTTTCAAAAAAATAGTATGCATACATGTTGAAACAAAGTGACTTACTCATTGAAACAACAAATCAAAATAACTGAAATAAACATAACAAAACTACTGCAACATCCGGGAAAGTGCTAATGCATACTTGTGCAACAGCAACCCAAAGCTACTGCAATAAACTGCAATGCAAGAATGAAACATCAGCAAGAAACTAGTGAAACAAGAAAAAGCTTGTGCAATAGCAAAAGACACTACTACAACAACATAAACAGGCCTGATGCAACAAAAAATCGCCACAAACCCTAGCCCCACCGCTGCGTCTCAGATCCAATGGAGGAGTTGAAGGAGCAGGAGGAGGAAGGCCAGATCCAGAGGAGGAGGAGGCAGGAGACCTTAGATCCAGAGGATAATGGGGGGAGGAGGGGATGGCTGCAACATCAAAAAAATCATGCAAAAAAACTTTTCACATCATCTGTTGCATGTAGATCTGAATCGCCACAAATCCTATCCACCATCAAAACCATAGATCCAGAGAGGGGAGGGGGGAGGAGGAACAGGAAGAGGAGGGAACAGATTGAGAATCAGAGGGGGAGGAGGAGGAGTCGTGCCTCAGATCTAGATCCCTCCCTCCCTACCTCGTCGGAGCCCATGGAGCTAGCAGCGTGTGAGGGCGAGAGCACCAAGGAGGGAGGGGGAGGTGCGTGGGCTCACCAGATGCTGCCGTCGTCGCCCCCAACTCCGGCGGCGAGGAGGGCGTGCATGTCGCAGCGGTGGGGAGGAAGAGGGGGAAGGAGGGGAGGAGAGGGAGGAAGGGAGGGGGAGGGGAGGGAGGAGGGGAGGGAGCACCAGACACGCGCGGAGGGAGGAGCGCGCCAACGCGACGCTGGTGGAGCGTGCACGCAGGGGAGCGACGGAGACGAAGAGAAGAGAGAAGGAGAAATGGATAATGCGGGGAGGAGGCAAGCGAGTCTGCGAGTGGAGGCAGGGAGGAGGCGAGCGAGTGAAGGCGGGGCGTTCGGCGCAGGTCGGACGCCTTGTATGTATCATTACCGTTTTAGAAACAATTTAGAAGAGTTGCATCTCCATGAAACTCTCTCTGCTCTTATGAAATTTTAATTATCTCTTTTCGTCAATACAGTAATATGTCAACGTATTTAGTTCGCACGAAACTCAAACTCCCATTGAAATTGGCCAAATAATAACGAGGTTATAAGTCCAACAAACGTGACGCGGCACTTCAGCCGCGAGCCCGCGACGACTCCGCAGTAACCACCCCCAACCCACAGGTGCGCTCCGCCTGGGCCGAATAACCCTGCCGGGCTACCGCCGCCGCATCCGTCACCTCTACACCGCGTGCGCTCTCCCTGTCTGCGACGACTGGGTGGGCTACCGCCGCGCCGCTGCCCTATGGGTGCCGAGGCCTTCGCCGGCGAAGAGCGGCCTGCAGGTATTCTCATCCCCTGCTCTTCCCTGTCTGCTGTGCCAAATCGAGTTCCCAAACTCAAGCTATCTGGCTACTTGATGCGTACTAACTTCTAACTTTTTTGCAAAAGTTACGAGCTGTATGTATATGTGTACTCCCATGTTCCTTTATTAGATCCGCCCCTGGGAAGATGAATGAGGGAGTAGGTCGAGATAGCTAACGTACATAGAACATTAGGCTACACAGCATTTTAGCGTACACAGAACACAGAGTCAAGTTCGTTTCTTTCTTGATGTATAACATTCACCAACCTCTCTGTTGTTGTATTGTTGTGCCCACTCTGGGCTTATCTTCTTTTTAATATAATCGGCAGCTCTCCTGATTCGTTTCAAAAACATTCACCAACCTTTCTAGAGATATAACATTCTCTATTTCCTTCTGTTGATGTATCAACTATGAATGTACTTTACTCACATCTTTGTTTTGATCCTTCATCAATGGGTAATTAATTAGACAGAAGTGTCTTATTTTGCTTCATTTTGCAGAGCTGAGTTTTATGAAAAATCACAAATGACACATAAATTACAATAGTATTTTTTTTTGACCGTATCAAATGTATTAGATTTAGAATTCAAACGTGAGTGGTTAAACACCATCTTTATTAGATTTAGAATACTCATGTGAGTGGTTATCTTGACCCTGATATGTAATATAAAATTATTTTTTTAGTACCTGATGTTATAATGTTAATTGTATGTAGTTCAACAGTCCGACGAATGCTCGTTGTTGAAAAGGGCTAAGTATAGCCATAACAGAATCATGAAGAGGAATTCAGACCAACTCTTCCATGGAACAATTGCCAAAAGAAGAATTGCACCTAAAGTTTCGCTTAGCAATCTCCCTATGGTATGTGCGGTCATAAAGAAATTAAGTATATGATAGTGTGTTTTCGCAGATCTATAATATGAAACATTTTTTTTTTGCTCTAGGATATTTTATTACAGATCTTGTCGCGGTTGCCAATAAATGATGCTGTACGAACAAGTGTCTTATCAAGAGAGTGGAAATATGTTTGGCGAGGCCACACCAACCTAACTTTTAATTCGGCTACATTGAGGAAATATTATTCTAAGACCTCCTTTGGTTATGGATTCATCAATGATGAGGAATTTATTACGAGAGTTGATACAGTCTTGCGTCACCATAGTGGTGCGGAGATCGAGCACATGGAAGTCAAGCATAGATTAGATAACAAGCATGCAAATCATATTGATAGATGGATTAATTTTGCAATCACATCAAAGGCAAAGGAACTTATCATTGATTTAAATGGTGGTTTTGAGCTATCATTGTCCAGAGATATGTCACGTGGCATACACAAAATCAGAGAAGAATCATATAGTTTACCTTCACAACTTTTGAGTGCTGACAATGTTTCATACTTGCAGCGTCTAGAGCTCACTTCTTTGTCTCTTCAACTACCTACTGATTTTAAAGGATTTCTGAACCTTAGGAATCTTATCTTAGTGGATGTGAGTATCACTGATAAAGATGTTCAGTATATGCTATTGAGATGCAATCATCTCGAGTTTTTTGAGGTTGCCTACTGTAGAATGATTACTAGTATACAGGTGCCTCATCCTTCGAACCAGCTTAAGCATTTGGTCGTGGATAAATGCCCCTTACTTCAAGTGATAGAGCTGAATTGTAGTCCAACAATGCTCGAGTACACTGGCACCATAGCCCCATTAATATTTGGTTCAACTTCCAGGCTTAAAAACATATGTATCAATTTCAAGCTCTGTAATGCTATTCTTGACTACATGGTCACTGGATTCCCTAGTACTTTGCCAAGTCTCGAGACTCTAACCTTACAATGTGCACAATGGAAGGTTAGTGATATGTCCTCTGTGGTTCTATTGTTGTTTGATTATTTTTATGGTCAAATCCAATATCTTTTTTCTGCTCTTTGTTTTTTATGTGCTGCAGAGAATTATTTTACCTGGAAATCCTTTCATATTTACTCATCTTCGGCATTTGAAGTTAGAACTAGTTCTATATGGCAAGAAAAAGAGAAAGACTGATGTCCTTGACTATGCTTATCTCTTGGAGGTTGCTCCTTTCATCGAAAAATTGGAGCTGCTAGTAAGTTTATCTGCAACTTTCAGGAAACACATCTCGCATATGAACAGATTTTATGCCACCTGTTGGGAAATTGTTAATGCTAGGAATATGCTAAGGTTTTATTTGATTTTGAGTTTAACATATATGTCGTTCTGCCTTTTTATGCTTACATAGCACCAAAACTTTTAGTACATTGATTATATGATATATCGGTAGCAAAGGGAAAAAGTTAACAAACATTTATAATTTAGAGTTGTATATTCTTTACCGCTCTTAAACTAGTGCTGTGTCTACTGAATGTTGGGGCAATGGTCATTTATTTCACAAACAATACTGTCATGACGTGTACTAATCATGTTCATTTTCTTATATGTATATGTGGGGCCTTTTTCACTAGATGTGGTTGGACTGCCCACGCCGACCATATAGGAAAGAGGACGGTGAGCTAAGGATTCGTCCTCCGCACCAGCACGCCCATCTCAAGTCAGTTCGTATCAGCGGATTTTTTGGTCACAAAGATCAGGTAGAGCTGGCACTTCACATCCTTCGCAGTTCCATCATACTCGAGAAGATGGAGATCAGCCCAAGGGTTGAAATAGGTGGCTGCTGTGGGTCAGAAAAACAACATTATGAGAGGGAACAGTACGCGGATGGTCATAGAGTCGCCACCGAATTTGTTTGCAAGGCGGACCAGCGCAATGTTGTTAATGCAGTAAAGGCGTCATTTTCATGGGGGCCCCCTCTTGACCGTGGCTATGCAAGTGGAGTCCACGAGACCTCGCGACTGGGAGGGAGGCTGTTAGTCTGTTACGCATGCACAAATGCCGTCGCGTGAAGCCTCCTAAAACACGCACAAAGTGACTGACCTTCCTAGATGTCATGGCCGATGCAGGAGGTAGATGGATAATTAAACTTCTTGTAGCATGTAGGCTTATTTCACTCTTGAAAATAGTTCTGAATTCGTTCTGAGTGGAACGGATGTTGTGATTTGTGAATCGGTAAAAACTCTTGCTGGTCCTCATGCAAAATTAATCAGCAGTTCTGAAGCTGCTCTGAATTTTTGTACACTCCTTGCAGGCTTAATTCTGAATTTTCTCAGAACTGAGGATACATGTCATGAATAGACATATATTGTTTATGATGCATGCATAGTTTCATTTGTACATTTGTTTTGTGGGTTTATCTGAAGAAGTAACTGAATCACAATGTACTCCCTCTGTCCCTGAAAAAGAGTTATTCCCGCTTCCCGAAAAGTCAACAACTTTTAACTTTGGTCAAATATATTTAACAAAGTATTAATATTTATGATACATAATTAGTATCATTAGATAGATCGTTGAATATACTTTCATAATATAAACTTATCTGGAGATATAAATGTTGCACATATTTTCTACAAACCTAGTCAAAGTTGGGAACATTTTCTACAAACCTACTCAACGTTAAGTTGGGAACATTTTCTACAAACCTACTCAACGTTGAGAAAGTTTGATTAGCACGATTCCCAGAGTGACTCTTTTATAGGGACGGATGGAGTAACTCTGTTATATGACATCTAAAGAATGATTGCTTCACTTGCATAGATGGTGTTGAAACTAGTGCAACTGTTATGGGTGTGGCAAGCGCCCTGACATCTGGACGCCCGCGCAACCCGCCTCTGTCCGCCTCGCCCCACCCCGCACGCGCATCCTGCCCTTGTCGTTGCACTCGCGTCTCCTTCCCAATGATCCCGCTCCTCTCTCTCTCTCCACGCGGGCGGGACCCGGGAACTAGATGAGGACGAGCATGCCCCCGTCCGCAAGACCTAGGCGCGCCACGTGCCCTGACCACCTGCACCCGGCTCGCCGCGCCCGATCCCCCGATGCCCAGGGCATTCCCCATGACTCTTTGAACACACCTTTGAACCGTAAAACACTTGAATGCAACATACGTCTGAAGCAGATGAAAATATTTGGAACATACACTTAAAACATGTGTATGAAACATATGTAACATCAAAATAAAACACTTGTAACTTGCAACATGAAAACACTTACTACGACATAAAACTAAAACAGCTGAAACTATTGGAACATACTCTTACAACATGTGTGAAACACATACAACATCCAAATAAAAATACTTGCAAACATACATCTGAAAATCGATAAAATATTTTGAACAAATGATTGCAATATGCCTCTGAAACACTTGCAACACATGCAACATCCTGATCTACTTTTACAACATTCACATGATACACTTGCAACATACCTCTGAAACAACTAAAATATTTGAAGCATACACTTGCAACAAGGCGCGACACTCTAGTGGGCGACGACCACCGTGTCGGACGTGCTGAGGAACTCGATAACTGCCTCGATGGGCAGATCGGGGCTAGGAGGCGGCGGAGTGAAGAGCACCACAGACTTAGCCCCCTGCGAGCTTCTTCCACTATCGGGGTGCGAGAAGCCTCGAGGCCGGCGTAAAGTACGGCACAGCCGCGACGCCCTCGGTGTCTCCAACCGTAGGAGGAGGTGATAAGGAGGACGTCGACGCCAGCGATGCAGGTGGGAGGCGTGACTCCAACTGCGGAGCCTGGCGTCGTGGAGGCGAGTCGGGCGAGGGCCACGAGTCGGAGGAAGCGGAGCGAAGCTTGCGGGAGCGCATGAGACGGAGTGAAATATATTTTTTTTATTTGGAAAGACGACGCCCAGATGAACGTTCTCACTGTATCATTATCGAACTGTTATTATTGTGTTAGAGAACTCCACCAAATCTCCAATTTGCTCTCCTTTCCGTAGAATCTTGCAGTATAGGAGATGTGTGCTTGTTCCACCGATTCCTATAATTTTTAAGAGATCTCCTAGTTCATTCCTCTATTGTAAAGATAGATAAGATACAATCCGTCCTCTCCTATTCGTGGGTCCCATCCCGCTCCTCTCATCCCCTCGTGTTTTGTGTTGGCTGTGCCGTCCCCGTCCACCTATAGCCGTGCCACGCCGGCCGTCGCTGCCGAGCCGTCCGTCCACTCCCCCAACGTCGTGCCGCTGCTGCCGCACATCTGCTCCCCCATTGTTGTGCGCTGACCATCAGCGCGCGACCATAGAGGAGCTGAGGCGTTTGTTTCCTTTAGGTCTTGGAGCGCTCAAGGTCTTGGACTTTTGGGCCTATTTATTCGGACTTTTGGGCCGGACCTGTTTCGTGTAGGCCTTTCTATGTAAATCATTTGCTGATCCGTTCAAAAAAAAAATGCTGATCCGAAGTTTGGCCGGCGGCCGCACGAAGCGCCGCGTTCGTCCATCCCGATCGTCTCCGGTGGCTGGTACTCTCCGCTTCTCCCCTACCTCCTCTTCATCTCTCTTGCTCGCTCATACCCTCACCCCTAGCTCATCCGTTTCAGAGACATGGACTGCCCTAACCCCAAGAGGGGCGCGGCGGCGGTGCCGCTGCCGTTCCTCCCAGAAGACGCCATCTTGGAGATCCTCGTCCGGTCCATCCACAAATTCAAGTGCGTCTCGCAACGCTGGTGCGACCTCATCTCCGACCCCGTCCACCGCAAGCGGTTCCCCCAGACCCTAGAAGGCTTCTTCCGCATCGACACCGATGGCGACTATTTCCACGGGAAATTCATCAGCGTGCCGGGGATCACCGCTCCCCTTTTCGACCCTTCCATCTCCTTCCTCACGAAGCTGCCCGGGAATAAGAACATCAGGCTCCTGCATTCCTGCAATGGGCTACATTGTGTGCAACCCCACCACTGAGCAATGGGTGGCCGTGCCCAGCGCCGGTTGTCCCTCTCCAAGTGATGACGCCTCTACCTACGTCGTCTTTGACCCAGCGGTCTCGCCGCACTTTCACTTGTTCCACCTCTGGGAGAGTGCTAATCTAGGCGTGATTGAGGTGCGCACCTATTCGTCTGAAACCAGGGTGTGGATCAACTGCACAAGCAAGCAGAGGAAATGGCAAGAGGGAGGTGGATGGAAACTATGGCTTAAGGTTAGGGCCACATTTATGGGCAACACCTTTGTCAATGGCATGCTGCATTTTATCATCGTACATGGTTACATCAGAAACTATCTGATAACTGGGATTGGCTTGGAAGGGAAGACGTGCAAGGTCATTCGCTGGCCAGGGATTCGTGGCTCTAGTGCTCTTTTTCTTGGTCAATCCCAAGGGCACTTGTATTGCATCAGTGGATATCGAGAAGGAGAAGGCTTTTACCAGAGTGGAATTTCCATTTGGGTTCTTCAGGAATATGATACAGAAGAATGGCAACTCAAGTGCAATGTGAGCTTCTTGAAGCTGTTTGGAAAAACAAAGTGCCGAGTTCATGTTGACTACAATGTTGTCGCCATCCATCCAGATTGCAATTGGGTCTTCCTTGTTCAGCACTGCAACCAGAAGCTAATAGCATATGACATGGACAATAAGAAAGTGCATGCTCTCCGCTCTCTCACACACAGCCATCGGCTTTGTACTCCGTATGTCCCCTATTACTCGGAGTTGTCGGTGCTTGCTAATAAGCACTGAGTTTTTGCTTTTGTGGGGTACTCGTGGGGACATTCAACAGGAATTTGATCTCCTGCAGGCATGGGGGAGCTAGCGACCTGGTTATCTGGAGTCCATTAGAAGTAGCTCAAACATTTTGCTTGTGATTTGGAATTTTGGATTTATTTCCTTCTCATGTTTTTGGTCCAATAACTAATGCAAGACCGTTGAGGGACAATAAATACAATTTTACATGGCAGGCGAACCTGAATTTCGTTACTAGAAGCAACTACTAAAACACTAGCAGCAACAGGGGACAAAAAACATATATGCCTGTTATCTGTTATACTTCTAGGACCGGATAGCAGTAGATCAGCAGGGTAGAACTATGTATTTTAGTTATGAACATTGAGATCTTAGTCATAGAACTACCGGATCCGAGAGGGAGAGAGGGAGAAAGGGGAGTGAGGTGGTGCAAACCGTCTGTAGGAATGGTGGAGTTTGATCCGGAGGCGGCCATGTCGATGTAGCGAAGAACAGCGCAGTCCGAAGGCGATGGAGGAGCTTCCCGTCACTTGGCTGCGCACCCTCTTTGGATCGGGCTAGGGTTTTAGGTGGGGCGTCGAGCTCAGGCAAACCTCGTGTCAAGAGCCGCCGGCGCCCACCTCTGTTTTTATAGCGCAGGGTGACGGGGGCCCTCCAGCCAAGAATAGGCTGGGCGCACCCGATCAGGGCGCGAGTCAAGGAAGAAAGCCGTTGGGCTTTCTATATTTAGGAGATCACTTCTAACATTCTCCCCCTTGATCTCATCACTTACTTTAATCTTCGAACTTTTATTTTGACGCTTTTACTTTACTCGTTCCATCACAGATAAGTGCATAGAGCATGTTTCATCGTCACGGTCAACTGCCGATAGATTTGACAGCTACAATATACATATCTGATCTGAAACAGTTACTTTAACTTTGGGTCCTTTATTATAGTTCAGGAGTCATAGGTTTTCCCTTAAACCCATGCCGGCTACATGTTCTCTGAACACGTTGGGTGGTAAGCCTTTTGTAAGCGGATCCGCGAGCATCTTTTTAGTGCTTATATGCTCAAGACTTATAATTTGATCCCGGACTTTATCCTTCACAACATAATACTTTATGTCAATGTGTTTGGCAGCACCACTTGACCTATTGTTGTGAGCGTACTGTACTGCTGGATCATTATCGCAGTATAACTTTAGTGGCTTATGTATACTGTCGACCACATTCAAACCGGGTATGAACTTCTTTAGCCAGTTCACCTGCCCCGTTGCCTCATAACACGCTACAAACTCGGCATACATTGTGGACGATGTAGTGACGGTTTGTTTCGAGCTTTTCCATAAAATTGTTCCTCCTGCGAGAGTGAATACATATCCTGATGTGGATTTTCTATCATCTCCCGCATAATCAGAATCCGAATACCCCACTATCTGGAGAGAATCTGATTTTCTGTACGTCAACATGAGGCCTTTCGTACCTTGCAAATATCGCAAGACTTTCTTTACCAATTTCCAGTGTTCAATTCCTGGATTACTTTAAAATCTGCCAAGCAACCCGGTAACAGAAGCTAAGTCAGGGCGTGTGCACACTTGAGCATATTGTAGGCTTCCGACAGCAGAAGCATATGGAACTACTTTCATTTGATCGAGCTCGTATTGGTTCCTAGGGCATTGAAAATCCCCATATCTGTCGCCCTTGACCATGGGTGCAGGTGAGGCACTACATTTATGCATACTGAATTTCTTTAAAACTTTTTCTACGTATGCCTTTTGTGATAGTCCTAATACCCCTTTACTTATATCTCGGTGAATCTCTATGCCCAAAACAAATGAAGCTTCACCAAGATCTTTCATATCAAATTTTAAAGATAAAAACTTCTTTGTCTCTAGTAGTAGACTGACATCACTACTAGCAAGTAAGATATCGTCTACATACAGGATTAGGAAGATGTATCTTCCATTCTTAAACTTTGTATAAACACAATTATCCTCAATATTTTCTTTAAACCCAAAATTCTTTATTGTTCTGTCAAACTTTAAGTACCACTGTCTCGAAGCTTGCTTTAACCCATAAATTGATTTCTTTAAGCGGCATCCCATTCGTTCTTTTCCCTCCACGACAAAACCTTTCGGTTGTGCCATGTAAACATTTTCCTCCAGATCCCCATTCAGGAATGCCGTTTTTTACATCCATCTGATGTAATTCTAAATTATAGTGTGTCACTAATGCCATTATAATTCTGAAGGAATCCTTACATGAGACTGGAGAAAACGTCTCATTGTAATCAATCCCTTCTCTTTGCGTGAAACCTTTTGCCACAAGTCACGCTTTAAATCTTTCAATATTCCCTTGGGAGTCACATTTTGTCTTGTAAACCCATTTGCAGCCTACTGTCTTGGCTCCTTTAGGAATAGGCTCTAAGTCCCAAACTTTGTTGGTACTCATTGACTTTATTTCATCTTCCATGGCCTCAAGCCACTTGGATGAATTATCGCTTCTCATAGCTTCTTCAAATGAAGTGGGATCACCCTCCAATTGAAATTCTTCAGTGTTATACACCTCATAATCATCAGGTATAGCTGATCTTCTAACTCTTTGGGACCTTCTCGGGGCCTCCACATTTGGCACACCTTCTGTTTGGGGCTGTTGTTGCTCCCCCTCATCTGTGGTATCAGTTTGTATAGGTTCCTGAAGGATAGGTTCCTCATCATTATTCACTGTCATCACAGGAGAACTGACAACAGGTGTTGGCACTACAGTATCTGGCACTGTTGGTGCAATAAGAACAGGTAGTTCAAAGAATGGTTCCTGAATCATCGGAGTGGGCACACATACCCGCTTCTCCTCAAGAACAATTTCTCGAGCCACCATGCTCCCCCTCATCATTTCATCCTCTAAGATAACAGCGTGTCTCATTTCTACAAATTTTGTGTATCTGTCTGAACAGTAGAAACGAAAACCTTTTGACTTTTCAGGATAGCCAATGAAATGACAACTAACTGTTTTGGGATCTAGCTTTCTAATATTTGGGTTAAACACTTTTGCCTCAGCAGGACTCCCCCACACACGTAAGTGTTTTAGTGAGGGTTCTCTTCCTGTCCACAATTCGTATGGTGTTTCGGGCACCGCTTTACTTGGTACTCTATTTAGAATATGAATGACGGTTTTTAACGCCTCTATCCATAGACTCAATGGCAAGTCTGAGTAGCTCATCATACTACGCACCATATCCATTAAGGTACGGTTGCGCCTTTTAGCTACTCCGTTCTGCTGAGGTTCGCCCGGTGTAGAATACTGGGCTACTATGCCATTCTCCTGTAGAAACCTTGCAAAGGGTCCAGGAACTTGGCCATATGGGGTATGCCGACCGTAGTACTCCCCACCACGATCAGACTGGACCACTTTAATCTTTAAATTATGCTGATTTTCAACTTCAGCCTTAAATATTTTAAATTTATCCAACGCTTTATTTCTTTCTTTAATTGGATAAATGTAACCATAACGGGAGTAGTCATCTGTGAATGTTATGAACGAGTCAAAACCATCCACACTTTTCACAGGAAAAGGACCACAGATGTCTGTATGAATTATCTGTAGAATTCCTGTGCTTCGTTTAGCATCCTTTTTAATTTGCTTTGTGTATTTTCCTTTAATACATTCTCTACACTGTTCAAAATCTGAGAACTCTAATGGAGGAAGAATATCATTCTTAACTAGTCTCTCTATTCTCCCCCTCGAAATATGGCCTAAACGACAATACCATAATTTCGACGACGCATCTTGTGTTCTCTTTCGTTTTCTATTCGCGTTCACAAACGAGAATACGTTATCATTCGCATCACATACGGAATTCACATTTTCACGAAGTGATAACAAATAAAGATCTTGCTTTTGAAAAGCAAGGCTAACACATTCATTATTACATAATATTTCACATTTGCCATCTCCAAAATGGCAATTAAATCCATCGTTGTCCAAACATGACACACTAATCAAGTTTCTTTGTAATGACGGAACAAATAAAACATCTTTTAACAAAAGAATGAATCCATCAGCAAGCTCTAAGGAGACATCGCCAATAGCTTCGACGTCTGCTTGGACTCCATTTGCGACTTTAACGTGCCTTTCGCTTCTTTGCGTAGTTCTCGTCGAACGGAATCCCTGTAAAGAATTTGCAACATGAACAGTTGCTCCTGAGTTAATCCACCAAGTAGATTTCGAATACTGTACATACAGGGATTCATTTATAAACATAATCATGTTCTCACCTTGCTTTGCCATGACCATCTTTAGGAAATCGGGACAATCTTTCTTGTAATGTCCCGTCTTCTTGCAGTGAAGGCACTGATCTTTGTTCACTATAAATTTGTTCTGCTGAGGCTGATGCTGCATGGGAGCTTTGCCCTTTGGCTTTGAGGGAGAGTTGGCATTGGCATTGAAATTCTTTCTTTTGTTATCTTTAACAAAATTGAGAGTACCACCATTGACAGCTTTTATCCTCTCTTCCTCTTGTGCACACATCGCCATACAACGTTCTAAATCCCATTTTTCGGGCTGAATGTTGTAGTTGACAACAAAAGTGTCAAACTCTTTTGGTAACGAAGCAAAAATCAGATGGACAAGAAACTCTTCTGTAAGAGTCAGGTCCATTAATTTTAATTTGTTATTCAAATGTCTCTAATGCCATTGCCATGACCACCTCCAGTGTATTTTTCTGTCACCAGCTGCTTTATCAGCTGAGTAGCATATGTCTTTGAAGAGCCATAGAACTGACTCTTTATCTTTTCTAAGTACTCTGTGACAGTGTCACACTCTTGGATTGAACCCATTATGGTAGGCTTAATTGTGTTCTTTATGACAGCAACACACTTCTTGTTGGCATTGACCTACTTTTGCTTTTGTAGGTCATATACCATCTGTACGGGAGCATGGTCCCTCTCTTTTTTCTGCCATTCAGCATCAGACTCATTAGCCTCCCTCACCGGTGCCACAGGTTCACTAGGGCATGATGTGGTGACCACCCAGTCTACCTCAGCCAAAACAAAGGCGAGGTCAATTTTCTTTTTCCATTCATTATAGTTGTCACCTTTGAGGGGTGTGATATCTTTGATAAACCCCATCAAAGAGTAACCTCCTGAAAATATAAGTCATATAAAGTGAGAACTTAATTATAACATGAATAATTGCATGCTTTAGTTCCAACGTTGGTCAAAATTAAAACATACAAAAATCATCCTTTTTACACTAATTCTAGATCACCGTTGGGCAGAAATAGAATTAATGCATTATAAAGTCATAATAACATCATAATACTGCTATTAATCAACGTTGGTCAGAATAATAACAATATTATGATCATATTTTAAATTTATCCATTTTTCAAAATTAAATTCTTCCGTTGGTTCGAATTTAATAATGAAATAACGTCTTTAGGTACGCAGCGGAAACACTTTTAACATAAATATTCCCATAATTATTTTTCCAGAAACATGAAAAAATACTGTACTGTTCTCCGAAAATTTATCGTTGGATAAAATTTATTCGGAGATCTAACAAAATTCAAATCAAAACATTCAAAATGCATTAACATTGTTTCTGGAAAAATAAAATGAGAAAAAAGATTATTATTTTCATTTTGGCCCATGGCTTGTTTGCTGTAGCTCACTGCAGCAAAACGGCCCACTTGGCCCACTTGGCCGAGCAGCAGTGCGCGCTGGAGAAAAGCCCAGCGCGGCCCAGTCGGCCTCGGCCTTTTCCTCCTTTTTTTATTGTTTCTGTTCACAGCCCTGCAGCCGATCTGAGGCCCAGTAGGAAAAACGGCCCGCATTGGCCCGACTGGTGCGCAGCGGCTCCCGCGCCCAGGCCGCAACCTGGGCCTGGGCCGGGAATCTGGCCTCCCGCTTCGGCGCGCCTGGGCCGAAAGTCGGCCCGATCTGGCTCGGCTGATCTGAGCCGTCTATTGCGATCCGACGGCTGGGAGTCGATTTCGGCAGAACAAAACCCCTTCAGCCGCACGCTCTAACCCTAACTTCAGTCATTTCATTTCTCCTCATTTCTTCTCTCATCCGCGCGGCGGACACAGCAGCGCCGGCGCCCATGGCGCCCGACCGCACGGTCGATGGGAAGAAGCCGGCGTTCCCGTACCCCCTCTCTCTTTCCCTTGCCTCTTTCCCGTTGTTCCGAGCGCCCGCATCGAGCATCAGCAACATCCTCGCCCATGGCGAGCGGTGGAGGAAGGTGGTGGTGCCGTTGCCGGACCCCTCGCCGGCGCGTGAGCTCGCCCTAGGCGGAGCTCACCGCCGTCGAGCGGTCTGGGCAACGGTGCCGTGAGCATGCGCGCGCGCCACGGGATCACGGCGGCGGGCGGCAGCTCCAGTTCTTTCCCGCACGGTGTCCATGACGCCGCGGGTGGTGACGAAGGTAAGGCCGACGGTAGGTCAGCCATTTGCGTCCTTTATTTTGTTAGGGTTAGGGTTCCAGTGCACTTTTCCGATCCAAAATCGGTTTCTTCCTCTCTTTTCTATTCCCCATCTAGAGTTAGGGGTTCGGGTATTGTACTATTCCGATTAAAAAACGGTTTTTCGTTTCTTTCTTTTCCCCAACAGCTAGATCTACATGCTATGTAGGCGTCTGATACCAATGTTATACTTCTAGGACCGGATAGCAGTAGATCAGCGGGGTAGAACTATGTATTTCAGTTATGAACATTGAGATCCTAGTCATAGAACTACCGGATCCGAGAGGGAGAGAGGGAGAAAGGGGAGTGAGGTGGTGCAAACCGTCTGTAGGAATGGTGGAGTTTGATCCGGAGGCGGCCATGTTGATGTAGCGAAGAACAGCGCAGTCCGAAGGCGATGGAGGAGCTTCCCGTCACTTGGCTGCGCACCCTCTTTGGATCGGGCTAGGGTTTGTAGGTGGGGCGTCGAGCTCAGGCAAACCTCGTGTCAAGAGCCGCCGGCGCCCACCTCTGTTTTTATAGCGCAGGGTGACGGAGGCCCTCCAGCCAAGAATAGGCTGGACGCACCCGATCAGGGCGCGAGTCAAGGAAGAAAGCCGTTGGGCTTTCTATATTTAGGAGATCACTTCTAACATTATCTTCATGGTGCTGTAAACCAATTCGTGATAATAGCATCTCAAGGTTTCAAGTGCTACCTTCTGCATTTCCAGAATTATAATCTGTATATACCTCTTTTTTTGCTTGAGCTTACTAGTGAGTGATTGCTGTGAGATTTTTTATTTATTCCCTCAGTCCTGCTTGTGCTTATTTATGCAGAAAAAATGAATCTTCTATATCTTGCAAACAACGCATGCACCAGAACGGTTTAAACTTAAATTTCTGTCATATTAAACTCAAAACTGCCCAATTATATAGTTTCCGGACCATATATTATCTACTCTTTCTGTCCCATTAAGAATGTAATTATCTCTTTTTGATGAGTGAATCAATGTCTGATTTGACCAAATATATACAAAAGGTACTAATGTCTATAATGTATAATAAGTATCATTATATTAACCATGGAATACATTTTTATAATAAACCTATTTTGATGATACTATTTTCTATAAACTCAGTCCAACTTTAAACAATTTGACTTAATTCAAACTTAGTATTACATTCTTTTTGGGAAGGATGTAGTATGCTTAGCTGGAACCTTGTCATAGCCTCATAAGAGACTATGGAGTTATGTGGACTGTGGACAGAGCAGAACTTTCTCATAGATGCTGATTACGTGCATCTAGTTTGGCAGCTGGACAGAATATCAAACTGATATTTGTGTATAGCCAATGGTAGAGCTGTCAATTGCTGAACAGCGATTTTTTTTTCTTGTGTTTGCTTGCTTATACTGAAGGAATAAAAAACACACTACCGTGTGTTCTTAGTACAAACTCCACTTAATGTCCTCCTTGGAAGATCTTTAGTGGGTAAAAAGTTAGTGAAGTGGCATAATCTGTGGAGACTAGCACTCTCTGGTTACTTTGGATAGGATTCTCTTGTTTGTTAGTCCATGTGAATTTGGGCCCGGTTCTCTTAATCTTCAATAAATGTATTAAACAATCTGATCAGTCTAGGATCCCCCTGATTGTTGCTTTTGTCTTTCACGTCTCTGATTAAATTGAAATCTCCTCCAATCATTATAGGTAACTTTGACATTTGACAGCATTCCTGTAACTCTTTGATTCTTTGATAAAGTCCCTTGACCACTCGTGTTTAGCTGGCCCATATACACTTGTCAAACTCCATCTAAAATCATTCAATATGTCTCTAATATCAGTCTCTATGAAATATGTCCCCTTGTTCCACCCCTCAATTTCAAACATGTCTTTAATCCCTACCAGAATGCCTCCTAAGTGTCCTTGAGCTGGAACCCAGTTCCAGATAAAAGGAACCCATTTGTTCGGTCCTTTAATTCATAATCTTGAAACTCTTGCTTGATAGTCTCTTGGATACCTATAATATCCACTTTCTCTTTGGAAATCTGGTCCTTCAGTTATCTGACCCTGGCATCCTTCCCCATTCCTCTAATATTCCATATTAGCATCTTCGTCTTAACTTAATCTTTCGAGTTCTCTGGACAGCCTGGAGCTTCCCCCTTTAGGGCTCCTTTGGAACGCCGGTGAAACAGGGAATGAATTCCATAGGAATGACTGACGTCAGCACTCATTTGGTTCACGGTAAACTTTCTGGAAGAAAACGGTGGAGGAAAGGGTTCGCTCTCACTGTGTTCGCAGGAAACGAAAAATCCAGTTCAACTTCATGTTCCCGCACTGGCTCGTGTAGGAAACGAACTCCCTTTCCTATCCTGCGCTCTCAGTTTCCTACAATTTTCCTGTGTTTACCCCGTGAGCCAAAGGAGGCTTTAGCTTTTTGAAGATTTTCCAATTCTCTTTTTCCTAGTTGTAGTTTAGACTTTCTACTGTCAACGCATCCTTATCCCATTTCGTGACCTCCCCTTTTTATCAACCTCATCCTCTAGCCCCAATTTATTTATCAACCTGATCTCCTTATCTTGGCTCTCTTCCATCTTCTGTTCCTCATGAACCCCCTATTCTTAGAAACCCTTTCTCCAATTCGTCTAGTCTGTCATTGTTCTCAAACAATACCATCAGATGCTCCAATTAATAGAACCTCATCCAAACCTCTGTTTTCCAGATTCTGGTCCTTATTATTGTCTATACCTCTTAAATTGTTATCAATTTTATTTAGGTCTAAATTTTCACTTTCTAAGATTTGTTGTCGTGTAAGAACTTTCTCCCTCATAGCAAGGCTAATAATTTAGCCTGCTGCTGGCTAAATGAAGGTGCCATGTCATATACAGTAAGCAATATAGTCTACTTGTATAATAAGGGAGCTGAAAGACCGGCTGTATCAAATACGCAAATAATTAATACTTTAGAGTTAGAGCCAATCACATCATCACAGAGGAGAACCAAGCGCCGGCTCCTCGCTAGCATCCGGCTGCAAAAGAAAACCTTTCCTCTTGAATTCTGTGTTTCGGCCGGCGAGAAGATAAACGCCCGTTCGAGCAAGGCTAATAATATAACCGGCTTGCTGGCTGTAAGGTTCCTTTTAGCATTCTCTCAGCCCATTTATATAGTAGTTGGCTCTTCACAGTTAATATATGACCCACTTGTGTATCTCACAGAGTTTCTTGGTTCTTGTGTCCAAACCGGCTGCAAGCTTACAGCCCGCTTCTCCCCTCTCTCCTCCCCTCAGCATTTAGCCAACTTACAACTTGTTATTATACTTGCTCTTCTACACCCTCTCTCTCCTATCATGGCATTATTTTTGTTGACGTGGACATCATCTCGCCGACTGAGACATGTTACTATACCTGCTCCTCATAGCTAGGAGTATATATTTAGCCTCAGCCATAGCTACTCTTAATTGTTCCTCAAGTTTTATGGAATTAAGAGTTTCCTCTATTTCCTTGTCATTATTCCCCAAAATAATATCACAATCACTAGCTATCTCCTCTAACATATCATCGTCACATGAATCTAAAATGCTAAAGGAATTGGTTGATGCAAAAGGCACACCTGTTTCTGCTTCACCCTTCTCCTGATGTGCCTGACTCAACTTGCTTCTGAATGAGACCATTGTCTGAACTCTTGTACTTTGTCTTGCAGCAAAAGCTGGTTTGTACCTCTTTAATGTTCCCCTTTTCTTGAGTTGGGACATATCGGTCCAGTTGTTCCCTGGATATCCTTCTTCCGCATTCTCCATAAACTTACCTGTTACTGGCTCAAAGACAAATTCAGTTTCAGAAGTCTCTTCTGTTGGGGGTTCCTGAGAGCTGTGAAACTCCTCCCTAACTCGAATTACCACTTTAGACTCAGGACAATAGAAGGATAGTGGTATGATGCGCTCAATCTCCTTTGGAGCCCAATGAATGATACTTCGAAAATTCCTAGCCTCCTCCTCTTATCCTATCTCTGAATGTACTACGACTATCTGTGCCATAGGATCATTTACTTCTACCTCAGTCTATTCAGCGATGTTTTTCTCAGCCAGGTGATCGGAGTTCTATCAGCGATTGAATTTATTTTTACCTTTGCTAGATTTGGTTCAAGCTCTGGTTTTGCATTCACCCGATCTGCGGCTAGCTTTGCCTGTCCTTAGTTTACCAGGCAAGCCTAACCTTGCTCATACGGGCGAGTAGAATGACTAGCTCGGCCTGTTGGCAAAGAAATCCTAGAAAAGTGTAAACCCTGAAACATTACTTACCATAGAACGAAACTCATGTCATGTATCTTTCCTGGTCAAGCGATATACAGTACCACCCGGTAAAGAATCCAAACACGCCCTATGGATCCATGGTCCATGGTACCCAACAAGATGGAGTTCGTACCTCACGGTGCGCTTATGCATGCTATATGCAGCCATAATACGTGGGGACGAATAAAGGCAGCAATATATTACTCGACTGTATCGTCGTTTGTAGTGAGCTCGATTCTGATGCCATCTTTCTGAAGCAATCCAATTATACGAAGAAACGTAAACAAATCTGCAGGGTAGAGATCACCATCCCTCCACGTCTCCACCAACCCAAAGATCTCAATTAATAACTTCCCTTAGCAGTTCACCGATACAAAGAGTTTATACACATTCAAAACACAACACATTCGTAGACACGTTTGGTAAACAGATTTATTTACGGAGCAGCTATCACTACTGCACACGGGCTCTTTGCCGAGTGCTTGCTCCTATTGCACTCGGCAAAGGCTTTGCCGAGTGCCGCACTCGGCAAAGGCTTTGCCGAGTCGGCAAAGAACCTATAGGCAAAGGTTTCTTTGCCGAGTGTCACATATCGGGCACTCGGCAAAGCCTTTGCCGAGTTCCACGTCAGCACTCGGCAAAAAAAATCCGCCGTCAACTCTGACGGCCCCTTTTGCGGCACTCGACAAAGAATTTTCTCCATAGTCTTGCACTTGGCAAAGAAATTTTTTTATTTTTTAAAAAACTTTACCGAGTGCCGCGGCCCTGACACTCGGCAAATAATTTTTTTAAAAAAAATCTTTGCCGAGTGCCATGGCTCTGGCACTCGGCAAAACTAGGAAATTAGATCTCTGCTTCCCAGCTTTGCTGAGTGCCATGGTCATGGCACTCGGCAAAAGGGGGAAAATGCTATTTTTTTTGTTTTTTTGCTTTCCATCAGCACAAATAAAGAAATCACATATATATCAACACACAACATAGGATATATCACATACACATCCATATTCCATCACATACACATCCATAACCCATAATACATCACATATAAATCCATTGTCCATAATCCATCACATACATTCATATCATCCATGACAATATCCATCACAATATATATATGTCTCTAGTAGTAGTTCAACATAAGGCTAAGTCTAACACAAGTCCATGTAACTTGAAAAGAAACAAATAAACGGTACCCACCCTCCCCACCCAAAGTGTGAACTGCCACCTTGAGGAGGGCCACTTGGCCACCCGGCCTGTGGAGAAGGGCCACCTTGAAGAGTCGGGTTTGAACCCGCCGACTGTGGCCGCACAAAGGAGAAGCGAATTCATGAGTATCTGCAGGAAGGCCGCACAAGCTAAAGGAATAAACAATCATATATACTCACCGGAGTCCCTACAGGAGGAGGAGGAGCCACAACTGGAGCGAGCTGCGACTGGGGCACAACCACACCTGGCAAGGCCTGAAGGCTCGCCATGAAGCTGAACATGTCCTGCATCCTCTGCGCCTCGACCGCCCTCTGGGCTTGTACGTCCTCCATCTCTAGCCGATGGGCCTCCGCCCGGGCCGCCTGCTGGGCCTCCAACCTCCGCAAGTCAGCCTGCAACATTCCACCTGTAATGTTTAAACAATGCAAAGGCAAGGTAGATGTGTAAAAGCAATGAACGACGAATAAAACAGTACTAACCTGGAGTTTCACCATCTGCTGTTGTGAGCTCTGCTGCCGAGAGCGTATGGGAAGGGAGGAGCTCGTGCTCCTTGCTCGAATCTCGGTGAGGTTGGGAACAGAGGCGGAGTCGACTGTGCTGTCCGCTATCCAGTACCAGTCGTGTTGCTTCCCTCCTCCCAGCCTCATCAGGAGGTCTGTGTCCAGGGGCTGGGTTGCTAGATCGAAGTCCTCCCCATAGCGCTAGCGGGCCACCGAGGTGTACTCGCTAAGCTTGCTGTCGACGCTCGCGTTGGTGTACGCCTCGGGCCCATCCACCGGGTTATAGGTGACTTCCGGGGCTGTCGCCTTGCCCTTGTGTGCCATGGTGTACGCCATGAACTCGTTGCATTCCTGGCCTTGGTGCGCCTGGGACTGTGAGAAAAACACAAAGATGATTACATGTAATGAGAATTGAGCGTTAGAATAAATAAATAAAGATGAAAACACAAAGAAGATTACCCATGTCTGGACGTACGCGCTGAGGCTCCGGTTGCCTTGGTGGTGTGGCGCCCCACCCATCTGCAGGCAGTAGTCCTGACGGATGTTGTGCTTCTCCGCCCACTCCTCCGAGAGCCACCTGTCCACAATGGCCTCCCAGCAGAGGCGGTGCCTGGTGCACCAATCAGGACATTGCTGCATGCCATCAAGTTATTGATATGTCAGAAGACGAAATAAAGCCTACCTATTCTTCATGGAAGGAGTTAGTATTAATGTTTCATACTTACCGAGAGGTACTGCTCCCTGGTGAGCGTCCTGGTCCTAGCATCGGGTTTCCTCACCACCTGACCAAGGATGTCGGCGCTGTAGTTGATGATGCACTGGAGCCACGTCTCGTGATATAGGTCTGAGAGTCGGGACCTACAGACCTTGTCCTGCACTCGCACCGAGAAGGGGCTTTTCGTGAAGGGGCTTCTGTGCCGAAGATAGCATATCGTAGTACGCCTTTGAGTATTCCTCTGGCTCGTGCTCTAATTCTTCACTGAATCGTGCCTCCTGAAAGTCATCCATCTAGTATGCTACCCCGGCATCTCCATCAAAAGCCTCGAGGTGTGGTCTCAACACCTCCTCTCTAATACGATCGGTTTCACCATGGTGGATCCAGTAGGTATAGTTTGGCGTGAATCCATAGTTGCAAAGATCTTCCCCCACATTCTTCCTATTCTTTCTTACACGGTTGTCACTTTTGCTGCAGGGACACGGCATCCGACTCGACCCTCTAGCAGCCTCGCCAAATAAATGCTCCAAGAAAGCATTAGTCTTAGTCATCCATTCTGGGGTCATACTTGCATGGCCCGTGTACATCCAATCATGGTTCTCCATCCTCTGGCATATACATATGTAAGCTAGTAATATAACCAGCAATTGCATCTGCACGGTGTTCCTACCATCTAACAGGTGAGGATAGGTCCTAATTCCACCCGCGGATGCGTAGATGAGGTCAGTTTCAATGCTTCGCTCCTATCCGAGACAGAATTTTGGCAGCATCTCCCCGCTGTTCTCCTAATACATGTCCTGCAAGGGAGAGTGTGTATCCGGAGAACAACAGGGAGGTGATGCCGAAAGTCTGTCTCAGACCGGAGCGAACCATGGAAACTAACCTCATCTACGCATCTGCGGGCTGTCCAAAATACGTGGACAATCCGAAAGAGATACGGTCGCAGATATGCAAAGATCTGCATACCTCCGACCGTATCTTTTTTGAACGGGAGACGCCTAACTGGGCTACGCGATCTACGACCATGATAAGAAAGAGAGGTTATTTATACCTAAGGTGGCGGTGGAGATAGGCTAGTGGCGCAGTGGCGAGTTGGTGCAGTGGGGAGGCGACGCAGTGCAAGCAGGACCGTGGCGCCGACGAAGACGATCGGGGCGGTCGAGGTACTCCGGCTCACCTCCAACGAGTCCTGCTCTGCAAAAGAAGAAACACAACACTATAAATTGAAAATTTTGGCAGAACCTCCCCTTTACTGGGAGGTTTCCAAAACCTGCAAGAAAAACACCGGCATGATGTCCGACATCCACATTTCCGGTACGATGGCCCACACATCAACAATTCAGGCACGAAGGCCGTCAACAACATAAACGACACGACGACTGACAACAGGGGGCTTTACCTTCTTCTCCGGTGAGGGGCGGGGACGACGGCGTGGACGAACGGCGTGGATGACGTGGACGGTCATCGGACCGAGGTCCTTCTCCTTCCTCTCCTCCTCCTCCTCCCTTCTCTTTCTTCTTCTTCCTCCTTCACCTTCTTCTTCTTCCTCCTCCTCTCCTTCTTCTTCCTCCTTTCCTCCCTCATCTTCCTCCTACCTCCTCCTCCTACCTACTGGCTGGCCGGGGGCGTGGCCGGGGGCCACCGGCGACGGCCGGGGATGGCGTGGGGCGGGCGGCGCTGGCCACCGACGCGGGGCAGGGGCGACTGCCTCGGGCCGTCGGCGGCCGGTGGGCGGGCGAGGCGGCGGCGCGGGTGGGGGTGGGCGTGGCGAGTGCGGCGGCCGACCGCGGGCGAGGACGCTGGCGCTAGTGGGGGCGGGCCCGGTGGCTAGCCGCAGGCGAGGACGTCGACGCTGGTGGGGGCGACCGGGGGCGGGCGCGGGCGAGGACCCGGCACGGGTGGGGGCGGGCTCGGCGGGCGCGGGGAGGCGGTCGCAGCGGCGACGGGAGGTGGCGGCGGCCGGTGTGTGAGAGAGAGAGAGAGTAGAGAGAGGGCCGGTTCGACCCTTTTTATGTGGCGATCGGCTTCGTCGAGTGCCGTGATCTGGCACTCGGCGAAGTTTTAAAAAAATGCAGGAGCCTTTGCCGAGTGCCAGCTGGACGACACTCGGCAAAGTTATTGCCGAGTGCCAAACCTAGGCACTCGGCAAAATAATTTTTTTTTGTTTTTTGGCACCAAAAATTATTTTGCCGAGTGCCTAGGTTTGACACTCGGCAAAGTTGCCGAGTGCCAAACGGCAGGCACTCGGCAAAGGGGACGGCGCTGGATGCCGTCCGCCCCCTACCAATCTTTGCCGAGTGCCAAGCGCTCGGCAAAGACTGCCTTCACTGAGTGCCAGGCTTTGCCGAGTGCCAGGTTTTGCCGAGTGCCTAAAATTTGGCACTCGGTAAACACCCTCGCACTCGGCAAAGAACGGGTTTCCCGTAGTGTATCGCCTAAACGCTGACGTAGCTCCTACGCCTGCGTCCCATCCCACCCGATCCGCCGCGTCCGTTACCGTTTGGCACTTGCTGCGCCCGCGAGGTTCCATCCCCGCCGCGCTCGTATCACCCGGGGCATCCGTACCCGCCACTCCTGCGTCCGCGGCCTCCATCTTCGCCATCGACGCATACACCAGGGAGCCATAGCAACCGGCCTTCTCCTTGTCCGCGGGCCTTACTGAGGCATCTACCATGCCTCTCACGCCCTAGCGGGAGTCTAGCCTCCACCAGCTAGCGATCACGCCGTCGTCGTTGGAGGTCCCCTTCGCCCGCTTCCTATGGTCATTCGTCGCAGCAGGCAAGCAACCGCCGCACTGCTCGGCACAATAGCACGACCACCTAAAGCTTGGGCTTCCTCCACGCCAATATTCAGATATACTTTTACAACACCCAAGTGAGACAATTGCAACATATGTTTGAAATAGATGAAATATTTGAAATATACACTTGCAACATAGCCATTGCAACATATGCAACATCCAGATCTACTTTTGTAACACCTAGATGAAACAGTTGCAACATATGTCTGAAACAAATGAAATATTTGGAACATGCACTTAGAACATAGACATTGCAACATCCAGATCTACTTTTACAACACCCAGATGAAATAATTGTAACATACGTCTAAGACAGATCAAACATTTGGAACATACACTTGCGACATACGTGTGTAGTCATTCCAACAAATGCAACATCCAGATCTACTTTTGCAATACCGGATAAAATACTTGCAACGTACATCTGAAACAAATGAAACATTTAAAATACTTGAAACACGTGTGTATAGCCATGGCAACATATGCACCATCCAAATATACTTTTACAACATCCATATGAAACACTTGCAACATACATCTAAAAACACCTGAAACACTTGACGTTTGCAAAATATGCTTTCAGCGTAACATCTCCTTGCTGCTTGGGCGAATGGAGGCTCGTCGACGTGTGGAGTTCACCGGTGTAGAGCTCGCTGGTGGCACAGAGCTGGCGGCGGCGCAAAGAGGGCAAGGTGGGGGCAGCGCGACGAATGACGCAGAAGGCAGGCGGGATGATCATCGGGCGCTCGGACGCCGTGGAGAACGTCGAGGTGGCACAATCACGATGGAGCCTAGTCGCGATATGGTCGTGGAGCTAGGTGGTGGCGCAAAGAGGGAGAGGTTGTAACACCCCGGGTGTTATAGTGCTAATTAATCTGCCATGTCATCATAATGCATTGCTAAGCATCCCTATTAGGTTAACATTGTTATGCATCAACTAAAAACAAGTTTATTTATTTAGGTTGAATGTGTTTCTCAGTGGTGTGCTCCGAAACCGAAAACCCTAATTTCGACTACCACCGCAAATACTTAGTCCATGCCCTGCGTAATTTGAAGTGCGCGACTGTGTTGCACACTAGTGTCAAGTGTAGGGTATGAGCTCAAGTACAACATCTAAAATGAAGTTCCAAATTTGAGTTTGAATTGGAGTCCCAAAACTTGTCGCGAGTTTTCCGATTCGAATTCGAATTCAAATCTGGGGAGAACTGTAAAACAATTTCGAAAGTGAATTGGTCAACCAAGAGTGACATTTGGTCAACCGTGTCATGTTGGTCCAAATGATGCCCTTGGGTGAGGTTTTGATCACTAAGTAATCACAAATCAAAGTAGAAACAAATTCCAATTTGAAATCCCTCCAAAAACCCTAAATTTCAAAACCCTGTTTTACCCCTTTTGAAATAATTCAAAATCTAAGCAAAATTTGGGAAAAAGTTCAAAACCAAGTTTGTAGAACTTTTCAAGGGCCGTCTCTCGATCTCCAGCCGCTTCCTTTGCTTCACAGCTCTATAAAAGGACCGGCATCACCACTGTCGCCGTCGGTTTCATTATCGCCGCCGCCACCGTCCTCTTTTCTCCGGCCAAATTCGCCCTCCCTGCTCCACCGTAGCCGTCTCCATCTCGCCAATCGCTCCGCCTCATCCTTGCGCATCTCGTGACCCAGCTGAGCTAGCCCAATTCAGCCTGGATCGCCGGGGAGCCGTCGTCTTCCACCTCGGGTCGCCGCCGCTCCAGTTGAGCTCCGCCACCGTCGCCAGCCGCCTCCAGTGCCTCCCCGCTTCAACCGATCACTCCATCGTGATCGTGGTACGCCCCTGATGCTCCCTGACCCCTCGCTTTAACCGCTACCGCTTTGTACCGTCGAGTCGCCGGTCACCGTCCCCGTCGAGCCGCCACCGTCGTCGGTGAGCTGTTGCCGGAGCTTGAGCTAGGGCGTTTAGTAGCAAAACGGGTTCGCTAGGTCGTGTAGAAGATGTTGGTCAGCTCGGTTGGTCGTTTGGGTCATCGGTCGTCGGCCGGCCACCGCGGGCAAGCGCACGAGCGCGCGGGAGAGCGAGAGCGAGCGGGAGGTGAGGGATGACAGGTGGGGACGAGCTGTCAGCGAGAGAGAGAGGGAGGCCGACGCGTGCGGGCGAGCGAGCGGGCTGGGCCGCGGCTGGGCCGTCGCATGCGGGCGCGGGCGCGTTAACGGGCCGCCGGGTTGGGCCGGACCGAGGAGAAGCAGCCCGATTTCATTTTTGTTTTTCTTTTTCAAATAAATGAATAGTGTTGTTATTTGTTTATTTGTTTAAAAATTGTGTAGAGTTCCAAAATTCATGAAAATTTTTGTATAAGCTTCTCAATGTATAAACTATCTAGGAAAAATATTAAATCATGAATTTGAATAATTTTTGCAGTAGAAATAATTGGTTCCAATAAAGATTAAATGCAACTTCCAGTAATTTTAATAATTTATTTATTTATCCAAAAATTATGAAATTAATTATGGCACTGTTATAAATCATTGTTAACCCATAGAAAAAGTTTGAACTTGTTTAGATAAAGTTTGATCAATTTCTAATTATGCCCTAATTATTTAAATAGAAAATAAATGTTAATTTAAGAACTTTAAGTGTTGTGTGCCTTTTGATTGAGTGATGTCCTTAGGTCACTATCCTTTTGTGATCTCTGGCACTTTAATTTCATGATTGAGCTCGTTAGTAACTTGTTAGGTTAAAAGCTGGTATCGCAGGGAATCGTTGCTACTAGTTAGTAGGTTTTCTGTTTACGACTGTACCGTGAAGGGAAGTTGTACTCGAATCGAAAACGTGGCATGTTATCATCAAGCATCATGTTTATCATTGAGCATCATGTTAAAGCATGTTATGTATTCGTGTAGTCACCGCTTTCGAAGAAGCAGAAGTCGTCGAGCAAGCTTCCGGAGAAGAGCGATCGTCAGTGGGTTCCGGACCAGACGTTGGAGTCTCCGAGTCTGAGTCAGTCGTCGTGTCCGAGCAAGGCAAGCCCCGGTGCATTTAAACCCTACCTTGAATTTTATAAATGTTTTATTATTTATATTATGGTTTATTGCATTAAGTAATTAGGAGTTGAGTGATAACCTAATTGCTGCATTATCATCCTTGGTTATTGCAATACTACCTTGATACCTGTTTTACAGAAAATGCGTAGTATGCTTCGCTATGCTTAGAAGTTAAGCTTTTAAATGAAATGTTTACATAGCCATGACGGCATTCTGAATGAATAATGAAATATGTGAATGAACCTGTAAGATCGGGCGGGTGGTTTGGCCACTGCTAACGTGCATTGGGAGAGGAGTCCCAATGTACTGTTTCCGCCTTATCAGTTAAGGACCGTACGTTGTTGGCCCTTGTGTCATGGAGTTTTTTTAGTACTAGCCATGTGCCCATGTCGGGTAAGCCTTACTTTGGCTAGTCCATTACGAGAACGTCTAACCTCGCACTGGGAGTGGAGAGATGGCGAGAGTAACGTGTACCCTCGGGGCTAGAATGTGGCCGGGTTCGAGGAGTACTGTGCTCTCGGGTGGCGATGGACACGTTCTGGTTTTGGGTTATTCGGGTAAGAGTTGATATATGTTAGATTCGGTTCTACATATGTCGTGTGGTTAGGAATCCCCAGCTGGGTAAATGAAGCGGTTCGAATCGTCGTTACTCTACGAGAAAGGAGTCTTGGCCTTGCACCAACATCGTAGCTAAGAACTGGAATTGAAAGAAAGAATAAGAAAGGTTTTGATGATAATTACTTTGATCTAGATTAGGATCACCTAGATTTGGTTAATGAACCATCAATGGTAAAAGTAAAATGTTGAAGATAAGGACTTACCTTAGTAAGCTTTTCTGCAAAAGAAAATCTTGATTCTGATTTACCCGTACCTTGATTCCCTAAAGCTAGCATGCCCTTGGAGTCTTTGTCTTAGTCGGGTAAGTCTTGTTGAGTACCTTTGTACTCAGGGTTTGTTGAACCCCTTGTTGCAGGTGCGGTTCATGAACAAGTCTGCTTCGAGCCTTGTTGCATGACCGTTGTGGTTGAAGAAAGCGACGACGAGTAGACTGTGTGGCCTTTGGGCAGGGCATCTCGCTTGTGTGATGTAATAAAGTTACTACCGATACTTCTCTACTAGTGGTTTGTAATAATGTTACATAAGGTTTGAAGTTTGAAAACTGGTTTGTAAACCTATGTTATTGTAAGACTTCCGCTATTTTACTCTGTTGAATATTTTGAATAAACTGTTGTAATATTGCAATACTCCTGTGATTGGATCCTGTTCGGAGGAAAGCAGGCCTTTTAAGTTATGGTGAACATAAGTACGACTGTCAGAGGTCATTATGACAATGATGTGTACTTGTGGGCCATCATAATTAGGAGGTTCTGTGACAGAGGTGGGGGCGACACGACGGCGGTGATGACACAGATGGCAAGTGGGATGAGGGCCGGCGGGCACCCAGACGCCGTGGAGAACCCAAAGCGACACGGTCACGGTGGAGACGTGGAGGGCAGTCGCGATGCGGTCATGGTGGAGCACGGACGCAGCGTTGCGGGCTTGGCGAGCTGGATGAGTGGATACGATTGGGGCATGTGGATGAGCGGATACGAGTGTTGCCTCGTTACATGTCGTGGTCCACCAATAGGAGCGTCCGCAGGCCTGGGAAGCCAGCGTCCAGACGAATAGACGTTTCCAATTTATTTATTAAGTACGTCCATGGACCACGGTATAGATATACTATTTCCAATACTTTACCACTAACTATGCATATATAAGAGAAAAAGGCTTGTGTTTCAAATTATAAATCTAACTTTTCTAGATTAACATCAACAACATATAATTAGTTTTTCTGAGTATTCTTTGGAGTATAGCTTTATATATAGGGCGTTTTTGAACTTATATGTTTTAATATATATATTTATAATTAGTTAAATTTAGATAAGTTTGAATTAGAACAAAGCTGTGAATTATAATTTGAAATGGAGGTGACGCATTCATGTCTGCTTTCCACAATACTCCTCCTAATATATACCAAAATTTTTTTCCAATAAAAGAAACTTTTACTAATTTATCAAGAGCTTTGCCCATCGAGGTGATAGAAAATAGACACCCAGAAACATAGAGGTCCAAATATATCCCAATCGTTCGTGGAGCACTTCTCATTAAATTATCATTGTTGCACAGCATGTCTGCCGGGATACACTTATTTTGTGTACTACAGTACCTACGGGTCGAATCAAAGAGTACAACATTATTATTAGTACACCACACGTCGACACTACAGAAATACACGTACATATACGCAGTAAAAACGAAACACACGCGCATGGTAGTTGATCCGTACGACTGCCAGCGTTTGCATGCATGCAGCCATGAGCCATGCAGGCACTCCTACATGCATGCCGGGACGAACGGGGTGGCACATAGCATTAGCGGCGAGTGGCGGCGCACGCCGAGGCCGGGGGCCTCCTCCATGTCAACGTCCTCGACGCCCTCCGGCAGCGACCAGTCAAAGTGGTAGAGCAGGCCGACGAGCGCGAGCTCCATGCTGGCGAGCCCGTAGTTGAAGCCCGGGCACATCCGCCTGCCGGAGCCGAACGGCAGGAACTCGTAGCTGCCGCCCGTGAAGTCGACGGCGCCGTCCTCGAAGCGCTCCGGCTTGAACTCCTCGGCGTCGTCCCAGTACCTGGGGTCGCGGCCGATGGCGAACGCGTTGACGATGACGCGCGACCTGGCCGGGATCGTGTACCCGTCCAGCTCGCACTCCTCGATGCTCTCCCGCGGCACCAGTAGCGGCGCCGGCGGGTGCAGCCGCAGCGCCTCCTTGATCACCAGCTTCAGGTACCGCAGGTTGCTCGCCTGCAGGTCCGCCTCCGTCACCACCGCCTTCCCCTGGAACGCCTCCCGGATCTGCCCCTGCAGCTTCTTCATCACCGCTGGGTTCCGCATCAGCTCCGACATCCCCCACTCCAATGCCGACGCCGATGTCCCCGTCCCGCCGGCGAACATGTCCTGGATTAGATCATGCATGTAATTAATTGTTAACTACTATGAGTGACACATGATGATTGCTAATACTCATGTAGTTAGTTAAATTATTACCAGTATGATGGCCTTGATTCTGCTGTTGCTGAGGTGGAAGCCGAAGCCGCCTTTCTCCTGCAGGGCGACGAGCACGTCGACGAGGTTCTCCTCGGCGTTCTCGGCGCCGCTCTTGATCTTATCGTCGCGGATGGCCTTCCTCTCGGCGATGATCTCCTCGAGGATGGCGTCCACCGTCCTGTGGATGTTCTGGAGGCTGCGCGTCATGCCGGTGACCTTGGCCAGCACGGTGGTCCACGTCGGGAACAGGTCCGGGATGTTGAAGCCGCTCGACAGGCCGACGCCGGCCTTGATGGCCGCCAAGAACTCCGCCGAGTTTTTACGCTTCTTCCCGAAGGCCGCCCGCGACACGACGCTGTTGGTCAGGCTGTGGAACATCACGCTCAGGTTCACCGGCGTCGATGGCCCCGCCACGCGGATCTCCTCAATCCGCAGCTCCACCTTCATATGCATGCATGCGTACAATTACCTTGTCAGGGAGGGATCCATTGCATGACATCTTTTCCTTTTCTTTTTGTTGTTCTTGGCGGTGCATTCTTAGTGTTAGTAGAGTATATGCGTTACGTTAACACAGGCACACAGCTGCCTTGTCGTGTTTATTTGATAACTGTGCCAGCCGGCCGTTAAGGAGAGGTGGCCAGTAGTGCAGCACAGCACTCACCTCGTCTTCCCTGATGTGACGGAAAGAGAGCACGCGCTTGGGGCTGAGGATCTCAGTGGCGCAGAGCTGGCGCAGCTTGCGCCAGTAGTCGCCGGAGGGAGAGAAGAGGATGTCGGCCCAGTCGTAGCCGACGATCTCCCCGGCGAGGAGCTTAGGCCTGGTGGCGAAGTTGGTGTCGTGGGTCTTGAGCACCGCGCGCGCCGTCTCCTTGGAGGAGGCCACGACCAGCGGCGTCTCGCCGAGCCGCAGCATCATGAGCGGGCCGTGCACGCGGGCCATGTCGAGCAGCGCGCGGTGCGGCAGCACGTTCACGAGGTGGTGCATGCTGCCGATCACCGGCAGCTTCCACGGGCCTGGCGGCAGCCGCGGCTTCGGCTTCAGGGCGACCTTCAGCAGCTGCAGCAGCGCGACGGCCACGATGGAGAGGAGCAGAGACTGGTTGAAGTACTCGTCCATGGCGCTTCAGGATGGCTACTGGTTACGTACGTCTACGTAGTATCGAGTGTGCTTGCTGATTGCTCGTTCGATCCTGGGTGGGGGTATTTTATAGGCCGAAAGAGGGGATCACGTGGCACGTGGGATGATGCCATTGTTGCAGCATCTGCACGTGACAATGATCTCCTGCTGATCCTTGCAGCAGACACAGAGAGAATAAACTGTTGATCAAGGAATTTGTTTAAGCAAAGTGGATCAAAGGACTCAAGACTTAGCATGAGGAAACAGAACAAAAAAACAGAAAGCTGCATTGCTTTCTGACCACCTAGCTAGCTATCAATAATCATGTTTGTCTACCAGTAATAAACTTGCATCGGTAAGTATTAGCTAGTTATTACTACTTACTGCTCCAATACTATTCGGCAGCGTCGGTGTATGGTGCCATGTTCCTCGGTTCTTCGCAACCGCTTGGAGCAAAGCAGATCTGGAAAACTTTGGCGCCTCCACGGGTTAAGTTTTTCTTTTGGTCGGTCATGCATGGTAGATGCTGGACAGCGGACAGGAGGTTTCGCCATGGACAACAGGACTCAAATGTCTGCATCTATGATCAAGACGCAGAAACGATGGACCACATCCTTCTTGGGTGCTCCTTCAGTCGTGAGGTCTGGGAGTCATGGATTATGAGATTACATCTCTATGACATGGTGGTTGTTCGGGAGGAACCGGTGATGCTGTGGTGGTTACAAAGCAGGAAGATGGTTCCAAAGCCTATCCGTAGAGGTTTCGACTCCCTCTTCTTCCTCATTGGATGGATGATCTGGAAGGAGCTAAACACGAGGACCTTCAATGGCGTTGCAACTTCGGCTGTGCGAATGGGAGTGATGATCTAGGAGGAGGTCGATGCTTGGTGTCTGGCTGGCTACAGATAGCTAGGGGCGCTCATTCTTTGACTTGGCTCAGACACTAGTCGCTAATTGGGTGTTTATGTAATCACAATCACATGCAAGGCTGGTTGGAGAGGGCTTCGGTAACCTTGGATTACCGTGGCAGCTCTTTGTTGTAACAAAACTCTCTTCTGCTTAATAGAATACATGCATCGTGAAAAAAATTGCTACTTACTGCTAGTACATGTGTTACACATGTGTGAGACAGTGAGAGCAGTGTCAGCAAGTTCACCTAGCTAGCTATCAATAATCAATGTTTGTCTGCCAGTAAAACTTGCATTGGTAGGAGTATTAGCAGTACTTACAAGTACATGTTTTTTTTCTCCTTTTTGAGGCATGTATGACAGTGTGTAAAAGAGCAGTGTCAGCATGTTCAGTAGTGCATTGTTCTTGTTCCTGCCGTGCTCCCCCCCTCTGCCCTGCATCCTTCACTCCTCCTTTCTCCTTCTGTCCTTCAGTCATTCTCCAGCTCAAACAGCGAGCAACAGGTCTACGCCCAGAATCCAAAGCAGCAAAACAGCCGGACCTCCATTGTCGTCTCCTGCACTCGTCCTGCTGCTCCCAATACAGCACTCGTCCTTTTTTTTTGCGAAGCCACCTCATCTCCTAAAAGTTACCTAAAATGAATTTCTTCTTGTTATTAGTACCTAACGAGCTAATATTTTTTTTTTTGGGGGGGGGGGGCTAATTTTGTGTGTGTGTGTGGTGGGGTGGAGGGGTTGCGCTATTCAACATGTGGTCAAATCATTTTTCTTGTGCCTAAAGGAGTAAACGGTGTTGTGGCCAAGGCTCCTCACCACGCCATCTTCGCAAAGTGGAACCAAAACATACATATTCCTTTCATTCCAAATTTCTATTCTAAATTACAAATCATTCTAGCTTTTCTATGTACATAGTTTGTTACGTATCTAAATATACATCACGATGTCTAAGAAGCTATGTAAAAATAAAAGACCAAACTCCTTTTGTAAGTGAGAGAGTACCTCATAAGTTTATCTACCTTATATTACGTCGCTCATAGTTCTACTAGATGCGACACGGTATGCACATGTGTCCTGCGTGGCGTTCTGCAGCACGTGCGTGCGTGCGTGCATGCATGTCTCGCTCGTGAAACATATACCGTACGTGTCGGCATGATATGGGATTGCGGGTGGATGGTACGTGTCGGCATGATACAGGATAGCGGGTGGATGGCAAAAGAATAACCTAAACATTTGATTGGCATATTCATCATGTTCTACAGCGAGCAACAGGTCTACGCCCAGAATCCAAAGCAGCAAAACATCAGGACCTCCATTGTCTCCTGCACTCGTCCTGCTGCTCCCAATGCAGCAGTCGTCCTTATTTTTTTTTTGGCGAAGCCACCTCATCTCCTAAAAGTTACCTAAAATGAATTTCTTCTTGTTATTAGTACCTAACGAGCTAATAAATTTTTTTTGGTATTTTTACATATTTACCATCCTTACGAGGGGAGTGGCAGACCTCATGCCACTATCAGTGACTCATGCGACCCCACATGTCAGTGACACATGTTTTGGTGTCCTCCATAAGGATGACAAATATGTAAATGCCCCAATTTTTTTGGGGGGCTATTTTTAATTTTTTTTGGGGGGGGGGGGGGGGGGGGGGTGGGGTGTGGTGGAGGGGTTGCGCTATTCAACATGTGGTCAAATCATTTTTCTTGTGCCTAAAGGAGTAAAGGGTGTGGTGGCCAAGGCTCCTCACCACGCCATCTTCGCAAAGTGGAACCAAAACATACATATTCCTTTCATTTCAAATTTCTATTCTAAACTACAAATCATTCTAGCTTTTCTATGTAAATATACATCACGATGTCTAAGAAGCTATGTAAAAATAAAAGACCAAACTCCTTTTATAAGTGAGAGAGTACCTCATAAGTTTATCTACCTTATATTACGTCGCTCATAGTTCTACTAGATGCGACACGGTATGCACATGTGTCCTGCGTGGTGTTCTGCAGCACGTGTGTGCGTGCGTGCATGCATGTCTCGCTCGTGAAACACATACCGTACGTGTCGGCATGATATGGGATTGCGGGTGGATGGTACGTGTCGGCATGATACAGTATAGCGGGTGGATGGCAAAAGAATAACCTAAACATTTGATTGGCATATTCATCATGTTCTACAGCGAGCAACAGGTCTACGCCCAGAATCCAAAGCAGCAAAACAGCGGGACCTCCATTGTCTTCTGCACTCGTCCTGCTGCTCCCAATGCAGCAGTCGTCCTTTTTTTTGGCGAAGCCACCTCATCTCCTAAAAGTTACCTAAAATGAATTTCTTCTTGTTATTAGTACCTAACGAGCTAATAAATTGGCTCAGACACTAGTCGCTAATTGGGTGTAATCACAATCACATGCAAGGCCGGTTGGGGAGGGCTTCGGTAACCTTGGATTACCGTGGTAGCTCTTTGTTGTAACAAAACTCTCTTCTGCTTAATAAAATACATGCATCGTGAAAAAAATTGCTACTTACTGCTAGTACATGTGTTACACATGTGTGAGACAGTGAGAGCAGTGTCAGCAAGTTCACCTAGCTAGCTATCAATAATCAATGTTTGTCTGCCAGTAAAACTTGCATTGGTAGGAGTATTAGCAGCACTTACAAGTACATGTTTTTTTTCTCCTTTTTGAGGCATGTATGACAGTGTGTAAAAGAGCAGTGTCAGCATGTTCAGTAGTGCATTGTTCTTGTTCCTGCCGTGCTCCCCCCTCTGCCCTGCATCCTTCACTCCTCCTTTCTCCTTCTGTCCTTCAGTCATTCTCCAGCTCAAACAGCGAGCAACAGGTCTACGCCCAGAATCCAAAGCAGCAAAACAGCAGGACCTCCATTGTCGTCTCCTGCACTCGTCCTGCTGCTCCCAATACAGCACTCGTCCTTTTTTTTTGCGAAGCCACCTCATCTCCTAAAAGTTACCTAAAATGAATTTCTTCTTGTTATTAGTACCTAACGAGCTAATAATTTTTTTTTGGGGGGGGGGGGGCTAATTTTTTTTTTGTGTGTGTGTGGTGGGGTGGAGGGGTTGCGCTATTCAACATGTGGTCAAATCATTTTTCTTGTGCCTAAAGGAGTAAAGGGTGTTGTGGCCAAGACTCCTCACCACGCCATCTTCGTAAAGTGGAACCAAAACATACATATTCCTTTCATTCCAAATTTATATTCTAAATTACAAATCATTCTAGCTTTTCTATGTACATAGTTTGTTACGTATCTAAATATACATCACGATGTCTAAGAAGCTATGTAAAAATAAAAGACCAAACTCCTTTTGTAAGTGAGAGAGTACCTCATAAGTTTATCTACCTTATATTACGTCGCTCATAGTTCTACTAGATGCGACACGGTATGCACATGTGTCCTACGTGGCGTTCTGCAGCACGTGCGTGCGTGCGTGCATGCATGTCTCGCTCGTGAAACACATACCATACGTGTCGGCATGATATGGGATTGCGGGTGGATGGTACGTGTCGGCATGATACAGGATAGCGGGTGGATGGCAAAAGAATAACCTAAACATTTGATTGGCATATTCAACCTGTTCTTTAGCACTGCTTCAACAATATTGTTTAGCGTAACTATTTTAACAGTACTCTCTCTAATCCAAAATAGAAATCATTCTCGCTTTTCGAAAAATCAATTTTTTTTTAACTTTGACCAATTATATATAAAAGAATATTAATATTTATAACACATAATTAGTACATTAGATCGTTGAATATACTTTCATAATAAACTCATTTTGAGATATAAATGTTGCACGTATTTTCTATAAACCTAGTCAAAGTTGAGAAAGTTTGATATGCACGTATCCCATAACTTCATCTATTCTGGGACAGAGGGAGTACGTACTTTCAGCGGAAAAAATAGTATTTTTTTCTCTCACAACAAATCAGCATAAGCAGTAACATCAGCCAAATTTTAACGAAACGAACAGGGCTGACAGGGCAGCACTAGTAGAGAAGTGGGACACAGTCCTGGTTAGGAACTGGCTTTAGTCCCGGTTGAGCCAATTTTCTCAACCGGGACTAGGTATCTGAGACTAAAAGCATTGTCCTTCAGTCCTAGTTGTCTCAATCGGGAGTAAAGGTCCTCCTATGCTAAAAAATATAATGCCTTCCACCCCTACAGCTCGTGGGATTCAAACCCAATACCTCATGTATGGCCTCGCACATACCTTTCCACCCCACCTACATAACACATGTGACCTTAGGTGGGATGCTTTTCTTTTAAACTAGCCCATCGATCCTTTAGTTTGGGTTGGTAACACCAACCGGTATGAAAGGGTCTACCTTTAGTCCAGGTTGGTAATACCAACTGAGACTAATATAGACCCTTTAGTTTATGTTGGTATTAGTGACCGGAACTAAAGTGCTCTAAAGCCGAAGAAACTTGACCCAGGACTAATGGTCATATTAGTCGTGGGTCCAATCTATTCTCTACTAGTGCAGGGATCAGATCAGAGTCGTGATCGTGCATGTGCATACGCCGGGGACCGCAGTATAGTACGGTGACTACGTACACGTACTCTCCTCGATATGATCGCGGGCCTCCAAAAGTTTTGGGCTGCTCGATCCTGGCGCATTTCCGTCCATCCCGTTGTGATCTGAACAATGGGCTGGAACTGGAAGTGTGCAGTACACTCAAAACTCAGGCCTCGACCGTACGTGTCCTCCCCGTGCGACGGCAAGACTGGCTTGACGGATACTCAGTGGCGAAACCAGCGACTTTGACACTTTGACTAAGAGAGTCGGACAAACGTAATGACACCTTATATGTGAAAAATATATACACAAGTGTATATCCCAGTAGATTTTTCTATGCTTCTACGTATGTACTTAGTGTTTATAACAAAAAAAATTACAATATTTTGATAAAAATATGAGTCAAAATAGGCAAAATGTGCTTTGTATTGAAATATTTACAATACTATTCAAAAACTTTTTTTGGGGGGGCGGGGTGGGTTGGGGATGGCCCCTGGTTCCGCCACTGAAGACACTGATGTTGCGCAAGGAATGGCAGAACTTTCTACCGTTGTGGCTCTCTAAAGGATACTCTAAAGCTTTAGAGTATGAATATAGAGTAAAAACTGCTGCACTATGTACTCTAAAATGATATTTTCTTTCTCTCACTCTATATTTAGAGTGGTACAATGCTTACTCTATAGTGGGCAGTGGCGGGCCCCACTAGCTAAACAAAGAAAAAATGCTATAACTCACAAACCAAAAATCCAAATTAAATTTCGATTGCACCATTAAATTCGTCTCAATAAATCCTTCAAAACTAGATCACACATGGATATATTTAGATAAAGTGACAAGTGAGTCCCACAGTGGATAGAGTGGATAGAGGATGATATAGAGGATGGATGTGTGCGGGAGAATTGAGTATAGAGGAGAGAATCTTGCTGACTAGGACGTATAGAGGATAAATATAGAGGTCCATGAGTGCGGATAGCCTCAGTGCCAACCATGTTTCAGGCTTTCGATGATCCATGGCGCGGAATTTCCATACTCCAAGTTCTAGCATCGCGCACCCGTTTGGTTTTGAGTGGCAAAAAAAGAAAAAGAAAAAATCACACCAAATTTACTTGCTCAACATAGGGGCACACAGATCATTTCACATGCCAGCAGCTAATAATTCTAAAATAGACGGAAATGATATTTAAGGCACGAACGAAGCGATGGCAATTGAGAAAGAAAATTATTTTTAATACCTTTTCTCTTTTAAATTATAAAGGGGGTGTTTAGATCCACAAGAAGCTTTAGTCCATATCACATCGGATGTTTATATGCCAATTAGGAGGAATAAATATGAGCTAATTATAAAACTAATTACATAAGTTCTGGTTAATTCGTAAGACGAATCTATTAAGCCTAATTAATCTATGATTAGCCATGTGATGCTACAGTAAACATATGCTAATTATGGATTAATAGATTCATCTCGCGAATTAGCCACAACTTATGCAATTAGTTTTATAATTAGCCCATGTTTAGTACTCCTAATTGACATCTAAACGTCTGATGTGACAGGGACTAAAGTTTAGTCCTGGGATAAGTATTTTTAATTTTTATAAGAGATATATTTTTTATTATATATATCTAGATATTTTATATATCTAGTTATATAAATAAAATTATTATCTAAAAAATCTGGAACAACTTATAATTTTGAAATTTATATTTTGAAACTGAGGGAGTAGCAAATAAAACGCCATCTTAATTTTCAGAAGTACACTAGAACCTGGGCCAAAATTCTTTAACTACTCTTGAAGGCCCAATCTCAGAAAAATGGCCCAACAGGCAACAGCCAACCCCAGCACTCTACTCAGGATTCAGGCGGTGTTCCAGACTTCAGTTCCCAAAATCCGCGATACCCGTCACGGCGTATCCCCGTTACCCGACGTACGCTTCCTGTGTCCGCGGCTCCGCGCCGCCGGCCGTCGCTAGCTGCCTATCGCCAAGGAAGAAGACGCTCCGCCTGCTGGTTGAATCCCGATTCCAGGTCGGCAGTCCAGGCCTTCAGCTGGTGAGTCGGACTTTAATCCTACCAAAAATGTCTGTCGACCAATAGGGATTGTGAAATTGGGATTAGGGGTTGTGCATTGTGAAATTGATGTGTGATTCAATATTTCAGTGCTTCGTTTCAATATATATATATATATATATATATATATATATATATATATATATATATATATATATATATATATATATATATATATATATATATATATATATATATATATGGTGCATTTTCTATACTCCTGGGAGTAGTTACTCTCATCTTTAAAAACCCACCTTAAGTATGTGTTCATACTAGTTTATCACTTTGAGTATATTTATATACTCATATTAAGGTACTCCAAATCTTTCTACGCGAAAAAATTTCAAAGGAACCCATACTTTTTAATATATTACGAAAATGCCACTTACTGTACTATATAAAATAAGTATGATCATATACTCTATGTATGCATGCATACTTGACATATATAATATCATAGATGGTCTAGTATGATCATATACTTCATGTATATACGCTTCGTTCGGTCATATACACCCTAAATCTTGAGATATAAACATGGGAGTAACTACTCCCTGAGAGTAGAAAATAATTTCCCTATATATATATATATATATATATATATATATATATATATATATATATATATCAGTGCTAGGGCTTTGGTCATTTGCATAGCTTAGCATGAAATCTGAGCGCAATGCATGACTATTTATAGTCCTCTATGCAAGTTTTAAAATTTAGGTTTTTTATTTTAATTAATCTTTTTTTATAAAAAGATATTTTATTTTCAATCTCACCACTGTTTTTTTTAAAACTAACCCCTTTGGCTGACAGCATGCCGTGCTCTCTTCCACGGCCCAAATCCCGCGTTTTGGGGCCAACCTTCGATGGTAGAAGCACGCCACAACCCCCCCCCCTAGATGTGGTGCCTTAGTTAGGGTTTATATGCAATTTCGAATGGTTTAGTTAGTTTGATTAGATTAGACTACTTGGAATCACCTAGGATACTTGAAGTAGTTTGGTCATGTATGTGTACATTTGGTTTAACATGCCAAATAATTTTGCCTTAGAATATTTAGAAATACATATAATACTTATATAGCATTGCCATTTGGTTTCGTTATTAAGTACTTAAGTTTCCTCTCATCTATGTGTACATTTACTTTAGAATTTAGATTACCAACAATACTTAATATAGTTTGGTCAAAATCTTTTGTAGATGGATAGTTTAGTTCGTTTGTTTCATGGAGGAAGAGTCAAAGCAGACGGCGAGTTTGAGAATATGGAAGATGAAGTCGAATTGTTTGACACACCTCCTAGCCTTAGGGATCTCTTGTGTCGTGTTAGGGAGAAGTTTGACGGTGATTTCACACTGAAGGGAAGGTTTGATTGTGAGAAGATTAGGGCACATTATGTGTTGATGAGATTGCCTAACAAGGCACATTGGTTGCGCTACAAAAAGGTAGTTGAAGGAGCCAATGTTTCATGCCTTGAGGTCGTGGTCAAGAATGGACATAGGAAGGAGGATTTGCAATCCATTGATGGCGTTGGAGGTGATGAAAGGCAAGTTAGGTATGATGTTGAGGCACTGGAAAACCTGGTTGAAGACACCAACTTGACAGAGGAGCCCATTCAATCTTTGCCGTTGATGTGTACTCCGGTGGCCGTGGAGGATTGTAGGAGGTATTCAAATGCCATTGTAAACAATGACTTTGATGTGGGTACATATGAGCACGACGAGTGGAAGCAAGAGGAGGAGGACAATATTGATGATTATGATACAATAAATTCTAAAAATTCGGATGAAGAAGGAGACCTAGATGGTGATGATCTTGCTGAAAGAAGAGATGTTGATGAGGTGGAAGATGGTTCTAAAGAAGGTAATCGTGTCGAAGAACGAGATGATGAGAGAAGAGGCAGAGGTGAGTTGGAAGGTTCACCTACACAAGATCCGACTGAGGATGGTGCATGGATGAGGTTTAATGAAACATGTCAGTTCATGCCACCAGATAGTTACACAGCCAATGAGATGAGGCAATTCCGGTCGGTTCATGTACATGTTCCTAGTGTTCCCAACTACATGGACATTAGCATGACCGATAAGGCTATATGTGACACCGGGTTGAAGTTGGCTAGGGAGTCAGTTTATGATCCAAATAATGAGATCATTAGTAAGGGGATGATATTCAATACATTGAATGAGTTGAAGTTGTTCCTTTAGGACTATGCGATAAAGCACCATAAGCCATACACAGTTACACATTCCGATCAAAACAAGAGGTATACCATAATTTGCAAGCAAGGCTGTCTTTGGAAGTTATGGGCTCGCAGGAAGACAAACGATGGGAAATGGAAGATAAGAAATGTGGTTCAACCTCATACCTGTGGTACAAGTGACACGAAGTAGTACCGTGGTGTGTACCGCTAGCTCGACTGCTCCGACGTGGGGTACACTCCCAACGTGCTCCCCACAAACCCAAAGAGGCAGAGGCACAAGCAGACCAATACACTCCAGGGAACTAAAGTGTTCTGTTGATCTGTTCTCTTTGTGCTACATTAGTGTATGTTATATGTAGAATGACTTCCAGTATTTGTTGAACTTAAACACCTATCTTCTTTATGAGTTGTGTAACAATGGTGATGCTATGGACTTAATGTTACACCTATCTTTTGTACCAATGGTGATGCTATGTAATTAATGTAATGTAACACATAACTTAATGCTACCAAGTTAACACCTATCTTGTTTAGAATTTTTTTTATTGTTAATCCTTTTTGTGAACAATGGTGTATGGCTTGTGAACGGCTTGTGTAGCAATGACTTAGTGTTATGGACTTATTGTGTATGTCTGAGAATATTCTAATGTGATGCTATGATTAGTGAGTGCATGTGTGAGAATACTCCAGAGTGAACGGATTACAGAATACAGGAAAAACTGTCGATAGCTGTTTTGTCAAAAACAACTCGAAATTGACTTAATGTTATGGACTTATTCTGCCTACTTGTGCAAATGCTGGCGTGCCACCTGCCTGGTGTGACAATGCAGTTTTGCCACGCCAGGGCGTTGACACGGCCAAAGGGGTTAGCTAAAAAAACAGTGGTGGGGTTAAAAAAATAAAATATCTTTTGAAAAAGGATTAAGAATAAAAAATCCAAACTTATTGGTTATTATTATGATCATTTGAATATTTTTTTGTTATTTTCTACTTGTAGCTGTTTTAAAATTTTAGTTGTATACTGTAGGCATACGCTGGGTTCGGTCTGCTACTGGCTAGTTGCCAGCGGGAGCTGTGCCAGGCGTGTGGTGGTGGACTGGTGGCCGAACGAGGTTTTCATCTGCGCTTCGACAGCAATGATCATTTACTAGGCACGCCATCCTTTCCCTTCTTCTTGCTGTAGAGAACCGAGCACCCCCAGGCTATATGCATTCTAATTTGTCTCGGTCACTAGTATTTACATGTATCCTTCCTTGTTCCCACTAACTTCGATTTTTTAGGCAGAGTTATCGGGTGTACACCACTGTCCTATACTGGGCCCGTCCTATACTGTAGTGTGTTTGCGGAAATGTCCCTGCGCCTCCAAGTGCGGCGGCAGTGCTCGCCTTAGACTCCTCACCTTCCGGGACTCCTTTCTTTGCCGCACGTTCTCCATCCTCCAGTCCAAAGTCTCGGCCACACCATCACAGGGCCGGTCTCTAGATATGCAAGTCCGGCTGCCCCAAAGCTCATCTCGGTCCAGTTCTGACCTTCTTGGGTCCGGCTTCTAAATTGATGTGGTTGACTCTGGCCTCTGGACCGCGTCCTTTCGTTTCTCTCCAGAGGCTGCAGGGGCAATGAGTACCTGGATGACCTCCACCGGCATAACACCAAAGAAGTGCAAGACTTTGATGATGAGATCCATGACATGCAGCATCGCAAGAAGCTATTTTACAAGCTGGACCGGCAATCCAAGGAGTATGAAGAGAACATCCTGCCCTTGTGCCGAAGCAGGAATATGGACAAAGCCAATGCCAAGAACCCAAAGAACGCAAGAAGGTGGAGCCTGACAAAGTGACAAGTCTGTTTCTTCCAATGTTCTGAAGCCAAAGGCAAAGCGTGCAATTAGAGATGACAACATGGTTGAAGTGAAGCGGGAACGGATGCCAACCTTCAATCAGATGACTGATCCTTACCACCACCCTTTTTGCCTCGATATACATGTCACGAAGGGATCGGTGCGTGCATGCTTCGTGCACCGAGTGACGAGCAGGGTGGTGGCAGTTGCACATTCTATATCAAAGGATATGAAGTTTGTTCTTGGTTCAAGGAAGTGTAAGGGTATGAAGGCATGTACCGCAGTTGGTGCATTGCTTGCAAAGCGTGCATTAGAGGATGATATTCACAATGCACTGTATACACATAGGAAAGGGGATAGGAGTGAAGGAAAAATTGAGGTTGTGTTATGTGCTATTATTGAGAATGGAGTTGATGTCAAGGCGAAACTGAAACAAAGAAAGCCGGTAAAGGTATTCCATAGCATGTACTGTTTTTTTTTCTAAGCTTCAGAGTTCAAGAGTTTTCTTTAGGTTTTATAATCGTTTTTCCTTCAGGTGCAGCATATCAAGTATGGCATATATCATTACTTTATCAAAATATTAGTTCATTGATGCTCAAATGTGTTAACATATAATCTCATACACAACTGATATTTGGAGCGAGCTCAGCATTAAACCTTGAAATGCAGAGGTGAACAAAAGCAGTTACCTAGTGAAAATCTAAATACAACTTCTTTTGAAATCACATCGACATATGTGTTTTTTTTGTATGTGTACATAGTAAGATTGTTGATTTGTTCATCCTTTTTCTGACTTCTTTTAAAATTCAGTTTTTGCTAAAGTAACAAATGGACAAGGTTAGGTCTGTAAAATCTTTTGCGGGACTAGTAACCAATGCAGTAGTAAACATTATGGTCAAAAGTTGTTACGTGAACTTTCAAAATTTTGAAAAGAAAGAAAAGATGAACAAAACTGTTTTCTGTGTTCCACTCAATCATGAACTTATGAGCGTCAACTGATTTTATCTGTAGATAATGCATTTGTGGCTTCCTGGCTTTCAAATTCTTTGATCAGGGGCTCAGGGCCTGTGTTTATTTATGCAAAACTTCCATTAGAGAGGTGTGCAGCGTGACAGTAGAGAAGTGTGCAGAACTCTTGTGCACCTGTGGAGAAGTCCTGAAGGTTTTGTGGCAATTTTTTTTTGCTGCAGAACCGAAGACATTCACTTCTCTTTTGCTAAATTTACTAGCTGCCAGTGGTGTTGTTATTTGATTGAATGCTTACAGAAAATACTCGACCATATAGAGATGCAAAATGTTCAGTAAATCAAAATTTCTTTATCCAATGTTGTAGTGCTGAGGTCCTTTTTTTTTTGAAATAGTGCTGAGGTCTTTTGTTTATGATACATTACCGTGCTCGCTTATTATGGTCAGTTGGTCACCAGTCACAGCTTTAACAGAACACAGAAAGTTCAATGTGCCCTCCGCAATTGGAGTCTAATTCATCAGAGTTGAAATTTCTATCTACACGCTGTCAAGAACTAATGATAATTGGCCTCACTGTTTCTTTTACCTTCACATGCAGAATACATTGGCGGCACAGCATGATTGGTCCGTTTCAACCATTCTTCAGCACAACTCCTGATTTGCATGAGCATGACCCGATGCTTCAGAGCCAGTCTAATTTCATCTGCAAAACTGATAGACAGGGGGGGGGGGGGGGGGGGGGGGGGGGGGGGCACAAGCAACTGAATGAAATGTGGGCATGTGGCATCCCAGGTGTTTCTAGCGGTATTGTTTGGTGTGTACCTCGCATTCTCAATCGTGGAGCCTTAGACACACATACTCATGCATTAGCTGAAGTCTGTGTTAGTAGGGTTTAGGCATGTGATGGCACAAAACTCATCCGGCTTATAATCCGTCTTTTTCATCTTATTTTTTTAGCCGGAACAGTATTTTTCTCTCACAACAAATCAGACAACAGTGTTTTTCAGCCGGCTTATCAGTACGGCCGAACAGGGCCTCAGATCCGTGTATTTGACGCACACAAGTCACAAACGGCTTGCATTTGTGCGAGAGTGAGTTGTTCGGTGAAAGTGACCTGCCGATTGGGATAGAATACCCCATCAGGCCATAGAACAGCCACAATTTCAATTATGCCCAGTTGAAACATAACCATTGTAACATAGCGGTTATAAATATATTCATTCAAATTGTAGGTGTTCAAATTGACGTCGTTTAAAGAGAGAAATGTATTCGTTCAAATCATAGTTGTTCAAATTGATGTTGTTCAAATTCTGGGAGCCAGGCCTGACGGTTTCACCAGCGCCTTTTACAAGATATCCTCGCATGTCATCTGGGAAGACATCCTGGCCGCTTTGGACGCTCGGTTGCATGGGGACGGTAGGGAATTTGGGAGGCTGAACAACGCCCTTGTCGTGCTCCTTGGGACGCTCGGTTGCAACCCCAAATGACGATGATACATATTCGCCAAACTCGTCTCTAAGCTGCTAGCTCAGCGATTGGCTCCCAGAATGCACGAGCTAGTATCCAGCAACCAGAGAAAACTTCAAGTACGTGCAGTGCGCCCTGCGCAAAAAGAAAATCCCAAAAGCTACTATTGCAACTAGACATTTCCAAGGCGTTCGATTCGTTGTCTTGGCCTTTCTTGTTGGGGGTCATGGACGCCATGGGCTTCGGATCGTCTCGCTGCTCAGCACCGCTTCTTCTCGTGTGATCCTGAACGGACAGCAAGGGAAGCCAATCCATCACATGAGAGGTGTGCGCCAAGGAGACTCTCTGTCACCCCTCCTGTTCATTCTTGCAATGGAGGTTCTATCCAAGCTCTTTGCCAAGGCTTGCTCGGTCAGGGTACTCTCAAGCAACCGGAGCTGGTGATGATCAAATTGCAATGCAGCATTTATGCCGATGATGTGATCCTCTTCGCGATGATCAAATTTTTTGATGCGCGGCCGGCCTAGCGACCAACCTCGCCATGTGCTCCATCAAGCCAATTTTTAGAGGCGGATACTCGATCGAAGAGAGTAAGAGCATCTCCAACGCTATTGCCTAAAACAGACTACCTAAAACTCTATTTGGGTAGCCACCGATTTTTTTACTATCCAAATTTTGCTCTCAACGCCAACAATACTACCTAAAATTGGCTACTCATTTTCGTTCTTCTAGAGAATGACATGTGGGTCACACATGTCATCCTCACTCGTGTTCTTCTCGACAGAGCTTCCATGGCCAAAGCAGAGGAGTCGCGCCCTTCCCGGGATCCGTCGTCGGGAGGCCTGCCGCGCCGAGATCCGTCGTCGAGAGGCTTGTCGCATCGACATCCGTCGTGAGGAGGCACGTCCGCGCCAGGAGCCGTCGTCGAGGAAGCAGCACCACGTGGCATCGAGCTCCGCCCGCCATTGAGGAAGTAGGGCCGCGCGCCGCCTGGGAGCTCCTCGCCATCAAGGAAGCAGGCTGCCGCTACCTGGGATCTCTGCGCGCCGGGGGCACGACCGCCTACGCCGAGCAGGATGCTCCGGGGAACTCCGCCCGCAGGGGGTAGGGCCGCCCGCGCCGGCAGGCCGCGCCAGGGAGGTCGGCCGTGCTTGGAGCTTCGCACGGCAGGGACAAGGTCGAGGTGGCGGCGGGGGAAAGTCGCGCGCGGAGGAGGGTGCGAGCTCCGCCGGAGGAACGCCAACGCCGGGTGGGGACCTCCGGTGAGGTCAGGTGGCGGCACCGGTCATCTTCCCGCGCTGGTGGAAGAGCACGGCGGCGGACCTATCTGGCGGCGCGAGGGAAGGAAGCGGGCGTCGGGCAGTTCGCGATGGGGAAAGGAGTCGGGGCATCGGGCTGCTGTGCGCGGGTGGGGGAGAAACGGCGAACAAATTTTTAGCTGCCCTGTTTGTTGCCCCAACAAATCTAGACAGTGAGAGGGAGGATTTGTTGAGCCAACAAATTTAGGTAGGCTGATAGATAGCCTATTGAAGTGGTGTTTTTGACCCTCACTATCCAAATATAGGATAGGTAGTGAGTTTAGGTAGCCTATTAAAGATGCTCCGAGTATTTTGGGCTGCCAGCTGCAACCATTCCTAATCAAATATCTTGGCTTTCCCGTCAACATCAAGAAAATCCCCGAGACGCCGGGAAGTAAAGAATATCAATATTCATGATATTTATATTAATCATTAAATATATTTTTATAATAAATTTATTTAGAGATACAAATGTTGCTAATATTTTTTATAAATCTACCCATACTTAAGAAATTTTGATCTGCACAGAACACATAATGACATTTATTTTTGGAGTGAGTAGTTTGGAGGAGCTCTCTCGGACAAGCCTGAGGGCCTCTTTGGGAGGGCTCCGGCCGGCTCCGGCTCCCCCTGACACCACCCGCGTGGATCACTGTAGATCACTGTTCACCGGAGCCAGTTTTCTCTCTCCTCATCTCCCTCTCTCACTGACACGCGCGACTATTCACCGGAGCCGGAGAAGCTCGTTTTTCTGGCTCCTCCGGCTCCCGTTCTCGCGCTGCTACAGTGCCGTGAACAGTATTTTCGCAGGTGAAGCCGGAGCCGGCCGGAGCCCTCCCAAAGAGGCCCTGAAACTAGTTTGGAGTAGCGCTCTCTCTCGGATAAGGCTTTACTGTAGCTAGGGCTGCAGTTGATTTCTGATCCGGCTGTTAACTCCAAAAAGGCTTTACTGTAGCTAGGCACTGTATAAGCTGCAGTTGCAGCCGCAACTATCAGTCTATCACACGTGTTAACTCCAAACGAACAGCTGCAACTCTCTATCACAAAGACATGTCTATCTCTATCATGAAAAAACTCACTAGCAACAGAGAAGTAGCAGGCCCGTGAACCCCTCTGAGCCCACCGAGGCCACAATCAGAACGTCTGAACCCGCGACATGAAGATGTCAAACTGTCGAAAGCATAGTTAGGATTCAGACAGTGGAGACACAGGGACGGGTACACGCAGACCGCAGGGAACCTGGCCTCTCAAACGGCAGACGTCCAGTGCCAGTACAAATGCCGCTGCGGTTGGTGCACCATCAGAGCCGGCAATCCCATGCATCGCAGCATCACACTCGCGCTAGAACAAACAACACGCGACAGACCAAACCACTGCGTCAACAAGATTGTACCACTGGACTGAAGACGATTGTACATTCGGTTCCTAGGTGTAGCCACTTTTACAGGCACTTTCCTGCCTTATGCCTTCTTCTCCGATCCAATCCCCTAACACCATTCTCAGACATACAACTGCAGCTCAATGTTACTACACTGCAACCACAGGATGGGCCCTAGCACAGGATGAACGCAAAAGAGAAATCGAAACTACAAAACTAGAGTATTTGATGAGGAACTCTCCCTTTCTCCATCGACGCGATAAGTTTCCTTCTGTCACCATTGATTTGATTCTTCTGAAAGAGCTAGCTAACTGACTCTCTCCCCCCAACTGTTAGAAGCAGAACATATGTACAGACACTAAGCTCTTCTTCTTCTTCTTCTTCTTGTCCTCCCTTCCTCTAGGGAAGGGGGGTGACTCTAGAAGCGATCTTGAATTGATAACCTGAAAGATCAGGCTGGCTGGGCTAGAACTCGGTTGTGGTTGTGGTCACCTTCATAGGTAACAATCAGCATCGAGGGGTCGTCCACGCACCTCTCGACATGCTTCCTCGCGGGGCACCCTCTCACGCTGCTACACTTGTAATAACCCCTGCAAGGCAGCGTGCTTGTGAGTATTTGTAATCTGCATATTTGACAAAGGTAAGACAGTGATCTGTGTTGCAAAAGCAGTAGCCAGTTGTAACCTTCCTTGGATTGCAACAGGTGTGCTACCATAATTAGAACAGGTTTCTTTCAAACCACATGCATGCTCAGTAACCAGTATGCTTATTGTAAAATAGGAAACAAAACTGAATAACTTGATTAGAAGACAAACGAGCCAATGCTATAAGCAGCATCTAAAGAGTTGGGGGAACACTTGTTCAGATTTTTCACTCAGTAATCCTTTGTGGTGCGTGCTTCCATGCGAGATCATGCATTCCAGAATACGGAAAGGAGAAATACTAACTTTGAACTCAACAGAAATGGTGGTCGTATGCAACTAGCATCAAGTCAGTGGGTACGACTACACTATAAATTAGCAAGTACCAAATCGATATAAGCAGATATCATTAAATATGTACCGCATATACTCTAGTAAGAAACACTTCAAATTCACACAAAAAGATTTAAAGGGTCACAGATGGACAAGTATTCAGTACCTAGGATGTGGGGATCCCTTAATTGGCTTCTGCCCATACTTCCTCCATGAGAACTCATCAGATGGGATGTCTGCAACCTTGTTGCTTATTGCAGGGACTTTGATGGACCTCCTTATCCTTAGCTTCCTGCAATTACATACAAAAAGGTGCTTGTTAGAAACAAATTAAAAAAAACATAACGCAAGTAGTTAGCTATCAGTTTATAACCAAGAATTCCAACCTTTTCTTTGAACAATGGCACCGGCTCCCGGTTGTGCACCGACCACTCCCATCCTCCCTACCAGCACACCTTCTCCTGTGCACCAGGCCCAGCTCTGGTGTGCTAGATGTCTGAGAGCCACTAACTAGTTGGAACGGCCTGCTGGCCCGGTTTCCGTCCAAACTCACAAGACTCCCTTCCATGCTCAGAGACGAAAGGAACGAGCGAGATGATGACGCCGTGCAATTTGAGCTGTCAAACTTGAGATTCACACCCTTACCGCCACCGCCACCGCCACCGCCTAAGCTACCACCCTGATCACCAAGATTGCTCCTCTTCATCATCTCATTCTGAATCTTCATCTGGTGCATGAGCTGAAACCTCTGGTAGCTCTGGTGCTGCTGGAGGAAATGAAGGTGAGCGGCGGGCAATGCCGGGGTGGGCGTCCCTGCAGGAGGCGCAACGGACACTGGCTGGACCATCTGGACCGGAGGGGCCTTGGACGACGGCCCCTCCAGACCGGCAGCCGGGTTCTCTAGCAGCAACCTCTTGGGGAACTGGGCAGGGATCCTAATAGGATCCTTAGACGACGAGCCCTCCATCTGGTGGTACCTCGGGAACAACTGGAGCCCAGTGATCGGGCTCGGGCTGGGCGTCTTGGCCACAGTGGCGGCAGCGGCTACCGCAGAGCTCTCGAGGAAGAGGTTGCTGTCGAAGATGGGCAGGGGCTTCTTGATCTTCCTGACCCTAGCGTGGCCCTGCAGCTGCAGGCCATTGCCGTTGGAGTTGGAGAGCTTGGCCGTCAGGGAGCCGAACTTGGCGACGGCATCCCCGGTGGCGGCCACGAGGTCCTTGCTGGGGACGAGCTGGCCGTGCGGGTTGGAGAGGAGCGCCAGCACCCGGTGGCAGCTCTGCACTGCCGTCCTGTTGGCCTCCTCCATCCCCTCCATGGACGGCCCCATTCCGCCCTCCCTGCCACCAAACACTCACTCACTGAGTCACTGAAATCAAACCACTGCCTCAGCAGCAAAGCGCGATTTCTTGCGGTGACAGCACAAGCATTCCGCTCCGTACACAAAGGTAAAATACAGTGACAAAGGTTGATACGCGCGCGGTGGCTCTAATCATTCCATGCCATAAAAGATTTGCAAGCCTCCCTAGATTTGCAGCCTGAATAAGTATAATAAAGTAGCAGCCCGGCGCAGGAGATTCCCACAATGATGAGGCACATGAAGGCGGCATTTCGGCGACCGGGTAAGCTAAAATTGGGCATTCGAGCACGGGAACATGGCGCTTAAATGGTCCAAATCAGTGCTAAAACTAGGCAACATGACAAGCCAACCCAACAAACACCTGAGACCTACACGACGCCGCTAGCAGAAAAAGCCCAGGCGCCATCGCCGCCACCACCACCCTGCTGCTCTTCTCCCTCTCCCCCTCCGCCGTAAAATACAACCACTGGGAAAAAAATCAAGGAGGGGGAAACCCTACGCCAGCCAGCAAGCAATCGGCTGCTTCGCGCCCCCATCGATACGGGCACAAGGCTAAAGCGCGGCACCAAATCGGCAGGGGAGGAAGCAGCAGAGCACGTACGCGCATGCAAAACCAGAGGAGGAGGAGGAGCAGGAGAAGGTCGCAAACCTCGCCGAGCGAAGCCCGGCCTCGCCTGGTGTGGCGACGACGAGCTCGGGGAGGGTGGACGCCTGCTGGAGGAGGACAGCGACGCTCTCGCCCTCGGCTGGTAGCCTGGTTCCAAGCGAAGGAGCAGCAGCAGCAGCCCGTGGTCCGTCTGCGGAAGTGCGGAGTGGTACGAGTCCAAGGCCCGGCGCTCGGCAGAGTGGAGTGAGCGACGATTTATATATAAACAATAAACAAACAAATACTACTGATAGATAGGGAGAGGGGGTGGTGGCTCAGCGGGGAGCGCAGCGCAGGCAGTGGCCTCGCTTTTCTTTATTCCGCTTTGTGCTCGCTCTCCGTCTCGTATTCCTTCCTCGGGCCGGGCGTGCTAGACATGCTGCTGCGCGGGGCGGTGGGGCCCGGGGCGATCCCGGCCGTCCATCGCGCCCGTCCCTGTCCTGCGCTTGGACTTTTTCTTTGTCTCTGATTTTTTTAATGTTTTTTCTTCGGGTTTGGGAGGGTGATGGTGGGGCTGGGCGCTGTGGCCACCGGCCGGGCTGCCGTTTCGTCAAAGGTGTGAGCTGTGTCAGAGGCCAGCCACAGTGGACAGTGGTGGTCTTGTGGGGCCCGCGGTTTCTCTCACACTCTCTCTCTGTCTTCCTGCTCCTCGTGAGCGTAGGGCGTTGGACTCGCCCCTCCCCCCTCGCTCTCGCTCTCGCCCGCCACCTCGCCGGTGTGGTGCGCTGTGCGTGAGCCTCTGTAGTAGGGATACGGCTACTGCTGCTGTTTTTTGGCTGGAATTAATTGCTTTTGAGCATGGCTGGTAATTAATTAATTGTGCTAGAGAGATATGCTATGCTATGGATCGAATCCGGAGGATGTCCAGTTCATAATTATGCCAGCAAAATATGTTTCTCTATAAATAAATTAAATCTTAAAGATATTCCGTTTCATATATCGCTATGTAAATTTAATTGTAGCATATCCTTCCTATAGATATCTCATTCTACAAGTTAATTACTACTGATATAAGATGTATTTTAAAACTACTAGATATTCTGCAAGTTAATTACTATTGACACAAGATTTATTTTAAAACTACTATATCTCTAACACAGGTGAAATTAGCCAGGTTGGCACTGAGTTGTTCGCTCTATGCTGATGATACATGCACCCGTGAGACACACACAGATTTTTAGATGACAATAAGTTGAGGTAAGCTATATTATTTTATTATTAGTTGTCTAGCTGCACACACCATTGTGTGGCAGTGTAGTATTTAGATAAAACTAATTGTACTAAGAAAATAAAATACAAATTTAATCAAACCTAATGAATGCAGAGCTCATATCTTATTGTAGGGCTCTCTATGCCATATCTTTTGCCTAGATATCTCATTTATAGCACTAGCTAGCATATCGTTGGTTACTATCTATCAATAAAAGTTACTATATATGTACAAGTGAACCTGGTTGTATAGGAGCATGTCATGGTTTTGCTCAGTCTACTGTGATGATGTGTACTAGCTATGGACGTCTAGAAGTGTAAGTGTTAGCTTTCAGCAGCTGCTGGCGCTAGTTGTCTTACATACCAACCATAAAGACACATGGAGGTTTACAATGCTACTAGGCAGCAAACTGTGATGTTAGCTGTCTCATTAAGGGGCATGTCCATATAGTTTTGATGTTGTATAGGATCTCACTTGTTTAGTCATCAAAACAAATAAATGTATTTCTGCCAGCATAATATAGTATTTTTTTTGTATACCCAAAATCTTGCCATTGATAATATATTAGTGATCACTAAGAAATACAACATGCATGTTCAGATCATAAGCCTATAATACACCCAAAATGAAAGAATGTACAATAAACATGGGACAAGCCATGTCTCTCACAACCCCACCAATTGGCCCGTGACACTTCTTGTAAATTGACAAGCTATTGATCCATATATACACGCTACTTTGAGAGCAAAGAAAAGAAAACTTCCTCTTGGTTTTCTATCTTCTGCATTACTCGGCATGCCATATTTAGATGGTATCTGTTCTCATCGACAATTCCGCAGCCCCGTTCTTTGCTATACCCCTCAATCAAAATCTAAAGCATCAGCTGGTGGCTTTGCTTGCTCGAGTGAAAGAAGCAAAGAGCCGAGCCGTCACTCCAAACAGGCGAGCCGTAGCAACTAGCAAGGCGTTGGAGCTCCCCGCCGCAGAGAATCCGCGCATCCTCCCATGAAGCCGTTGGAGAGCTACGGCAAACGACCACGCAACACGTACAAGACAAAAAGAGGCGTGGACCCGGCCGACCCCGGGCGGGCGTCGAGGCGCGTGCGGGTCCATCGCCTCCTCTCACCGCCATGTGGGCTCCTCTCCGTCGTCCCTTCCTTTTTCCCTCCTCGTCTCGTCTCGTTGGGCGCCCCGGACGCACGCGCGCGCAGGCGCCGCGCAGCCGCGGTCGTGCCCGACCCCGACCGCGACCGCCGCCTTCCGATGAGACCCATCCCGGCCAAGTTGACGAGCCAGCCAGGGCCCGGTCCTCCTCCACTGTTCGTCTGTTCCCTGTGCGTGCCCTCGCCTAGTAGAACTAGAAAAGGAGGGTGCTCCACTCACAGTGACAGGTCACTTTTTTTTTTTGGGTAACAGGTCACATCTTTTTTTGGTGCGTTTTTGTGTAGGAACACTCACACGTCACTCGCTACTCTGGATGAGTTTATTTATACCACTAATTAAGTCCAGACACTTTATATAGTTCGTTGGAGAATGGGGAATGTTTTTTCTTTTGGATGTGTGGCGAGATCGTGTTTAGGTAGAATCACAAGTGTCGTGACAAGATTAGTCGTGGGAAAAGGCATGCACGATACGGGTGCATCCGATCGGTTATATCGCGACACCAGGCTAGGTTAGTGAGGGCATACGAGAAAAAAATGTGTTTTCGTTCTAGGTTCCCTCCAACAACTTGGATCCTGTACAAAGAGGATTTCAGTCCTAAGTATTTTATTCCAGCCTTTTGTTATCATTGCTAGAAAAGGATTCAAGATTCTATCAATTGTGAATTGTCGTATTGTAAATTGTTAGTGGACATAGAGTGAGACCGTGAGTGCAGGTGAGAGGGAGAAAACTATTTTAAAATTGTTTTGGATTGGAGCAAATTTACTTTTGAAGCACATCAATATTTTTTTTTCTTTTTTGCGAAACAAAGTGCAGTCGTAGACGCTAATATACACACGACACGTGCACAATCATGTTCTCTACCACTTAAAAAAGAGCCCTTATGTTAATTCCTTGAAGAAATTTAGAAAAATACGAGCACTCGTATTGGTCAAAATTTAAAATGTAAAACGTGAGCACTCATGTGTAGGAGTAGTATTAAAGAACTCAACTCTAGTGAACAGATTCCACCGGAAAACCTAATCAACAGACCTCAACATATTACTAGACGAGTGTCGTTCTCTTTGTTGACTAATATTCTTGTAAAAGCACAATCCACTCGTAACTTGGAAGTTGAAAAAAAAAACCTTGCTCATTTGTAAAAATTGCACGGCCAAAACCCCCTCTCCAAATATATAGGGGACACACTGAGTATCACTAATAACATGAATAATAAACATGACTGCTACTACTTCACCTATGAGTTAGATACCATGTGAATTATCAGACACTGATTGAGTATTAGAGTACGTACGTACGAAGCACGTACCTACACCTATGGAAATGGGCTGTGACAACAAGGGCAATTAAAAGGAGCTTAAAGTACGCCCCCTAATGATAGTTGCCGCTACCCAACAGCTCGGCAGCGGCACCCAGTACGCACGTGCGATGCGGCCGTCGTCGTCATCATCTTTGGATCAAGAAGGTACATGTGGTGGCTTTGTGGTGATGATGACGATGCATGATCGATTTCCACCCCCTCCAACTCTAATTATGGTCTCTCTACTGTTCACCGCTAATACGGTCATGAATGGATAATCATCGTGTCCTCTGAAACACAACGGGATGATGGCAATGTTGTATGGCTCGTTTTTTCCTGATACTGTACTGTGTGCTATGGAATAATTCATGGCGAAATTGCACTCGAGACCCTAAAGCCCTTGTTTTCTGATTTTTGATATCTCTCTGTTTTTTTCTTACAAAATGTCACTGTGTTCTAGATTACAGTTTACTTTAGCTTTATCATAAACCAATCTTCTCCAATTTTACCAGTTTTCTATAAAAAATATATCAACGTCTATACACAAATTGAATAAAGCTAATAATTTGGTATTGTAGATAATCATATATCCTTTTGTAAATTTAGTTAAAGTTAGAGAGTTTTAACTTCTCACAAAATTATAAATTTGAAACACACACACACACACACACACACACACACACATACACACACAATTGTCAATGTGGAAGGTGGGCAAGTGAACTGTTCCTCCGGGGCTCAACTTTGTCTGATTCTCATATACTCCCTCCATTCCAAATTATAAGACATTCCAAGAATCTTGGAGAGTCAAAGAATCTCAAGTTTGACTAAATTTATATGATAAGATAATAATATTTATGACACTAATTAAGTATTATTAGATTCGTCATTAATTATATTTTCATAGTATACCTATTTGATGTTATAAGTTTTTGTATTTTTCTCTATAATTTTAGTCAAACTTAAGATGCTTTGACTCTCCAAGATTCTTGAAATGCCTTATAATTTGGAATGGAGGAAATAATTATTAATTTGAATAATAGTTTTGACTCGCTTCGGTGCGTATTTAATGAATCCCATAAACATGCACATAGTATGTTTAGACAAAATCTCATGGATCACGACTACTGTGCTTCATGGTACACAAGCAACGATATTCATGTCGGCAGGAATGCCTGATTCGTTGTCGTTTTGGTGCGCTACATGCGAATCCGCCAACTCTTTGGGCTGTGTCGTAGTCTCGTAATCTTCGCGACTGCAGCTACCTCGTGCACCACGGTAGCGAGGAGTTATTTCGTTTCCTCTCAAAAAAAATTAGAAGATGGTGAAGTCACTTTATTATTACTAGTAAACGTGTCCGTGCATTGCAACGGGAGAAAAAAATATCAAATACAGTCATGTGAAACGATGATAGCAAGTGCTTCATTTCTATTTCCTTACTATGAAATTTAAGACCTCTAATCTATTTTAGGATAACCATGACATCTACGATATAAGTTAAAATTGGTAATAATATGACTGTGTCCAATGAACTTGTATCAAATTAATACAAAATACAACATTTAGATGTAAATATATCATAATTGAAAAAATTATACTATCCATGTATTTCTATAGTTAGATATTTAGTTTCGTCATTTTCTTCAAAGGACCATAAAAATCCATAGTTGGAATCTTTGATTAAAGTTAGAGAGGAGTTAGTTGCTAACGTGTCAAGAATTCTGGTGCTTATAACAGGAGACCTCTCCATTTTTCACATGGCATCTCTCGTCGATGATTGCAGATATGCATTTATTTAGACATGATTAGAAAGTAAATTGATCAAGATCTCAACTCATTGGTTGATTAGTTGGACCATTGAGTAATCTAGAATTTAACAAAATAGGTTTTGTTTCTTTTTTTGATTGGAAAATAGGTTTTCTTTGTAGTAAAATCATAAAATTACATAAAGGGCAATGGTTCAAATAATAGTGTTGTGTTTATTATTTTTTTAGTTTATTTGAGAAAAAACAAAAACCATCATAGTTAGGAGAAGACTTTGGGAAAAATAATACCGAGCAGATGCACAACAAAGGAATGCGTGGGCTAGACAAAAAAAACTTGCAGATTAAAAAAATTATAGGAAAAAAACACCGTAGCTAAACTTGCGGACAGAAACATTAGGAACGCGAGGACAAAAGGTTGTATATTTCCTTAATTTTTATTTTTATTTTCCTTTTCTATTTAGATTAGGATTATGATTCAATATCAAGCACGATCAGGTCTATTTAAATTAGGATTCTAACTCGTATGAGTATGTATTTTATATATATATATATATATATATATATATATAAATCTGGATGGAAGGAACTCTCTATTGTCTAGTAGTTAAAGAAAGACGGACCAAACAAATGGATGGACGAAAAAAAGAGGTTGAAATTTTGCCTCTTTATTATTAGGGATAGATATGTGTGCGCCAGATAAATGAACCGGAGGGAGTATACGGTAACGCTGCTATAGCTATAGCTTAAATGGCTATAAGAAATATGAAAAAAAAAACCCCGATAGCCTCCAACCCTATATCGTGTGCATATAATAAAATTTGTCAAAATAATATTCAGCATATATTGTACTTAACCTTGATACACGTGTGGCATATTAACTGCTAGTACTTAATGTTTTGGACTTTCGGACAATGGGGGCTGCAGCTCGTAAACGAAAAAGGACTGTAGGCAGAAACACATGCCGTCTCAGTTTTAGCCCTTGTTTAGTTCTCAAAATATTTCCCAAAATATTTCAGATTCTCGTCACATCGAATCTTTAGACACATGCATGAAACATTAAATATAGATAAAAAAATAAAACTAATTACATAGTTTAGATGAAATGGACGAGACGAATCTTTTAAGCCTAGTTAGGCTATGATCGAATAATAATTACCAAATAACAACGAAAGTGCTACAGTAGAGCTACAGTTACATTTCTCAAAATATTTTGAGAACTAAACAAGAGCTTAAACTCAGACACACGTTAGCGAAGCAAAGTTGGACATGCAAGATTATAGAAACCGAACAAAAAAAAGATAAAATTTGTCAAAATAATATTCAGCATATATTGTACTTAACCTTGATACACGTGTGGCATATTAACTGCTAGTACTTAATGTTTTGGACTTTCGAACAATGGGGGCTGTAGCTCGTAAACGAAGGCCCTGTTTACTTCTTAAAAAAAAGTACTGTGCAAAAAAAAGATTTCCCGTCACATCAAACTTGCGATACATGCATAGAGTACTAAATGTAGGTGAAATTAAAAACTAATTGTACAGCTTGGTTGTACTTTGCGAGACGAACGTTTTGAACCTAATTAGTCAACGATTGGACACTATTTACCAAATAAAGCCAAAACGTACTACAATACTTTTTTTACACATTTTCGCGCCTTTTCGTGGAACTAAACACAGCCGAAAAAGGAATGTAGGTAGAAACACATGCCGTCTCAGTTTTAAACTCAGACACACGTTAGCGAAGCAAAGTTGGACATGCAAGATTATAGAAACCGGACAAAAAAAAGATAATATATATTAGAATTGTACTTATCGTTACACACGAGTTGTTTTTATGAGTCCAGGTCACATACACGACCCGACCAATATGTTTTGGAATCGGATTCCACGTCATGCTAGATAAGAGCTATTTTAATTCGTATGAGCATGACTTATATATATAAGTATGGATAAAAGAAACTCTCCATTATCTAATAGTTAGAGGGAGACAAACACAAAAAAAATGGACGGACAAAAAATAGGGGGTGAGAAATTTTGACTTTTTATTATTAGGTATAAATTATTATTATTTGCTTTACGGACTCTGACTTCTTCGCACGTTGTAGCAAAGAATCACAATCAGAATATTAAATTTCTCATGGTGAGGTGGGGTTCTCCTAATGTTTTGGCATTCAAAATTTAGTATAATTTTTTTTCTACTAAATGCCTCTTAGTGAGATTCCCATGTGTTATGACTAGTGATAGTGTTTCATTACTACTACTTGAAAAACACTAAGAGAATTCCATCATTTTGGTAGCGAATAAGAGCTGCTCAGAGTTATGTCAAACATAACCTTATATCCATACATCTATGTCTATACCTAATAAAAATATTAAAAAGAGAAAAAAAACTATCCCTCAATTTTTGTACGTCAATCCATCCCACCCACTATACTTCATGCTAGGGACGGATCTAGATACATGTTTGTGCATCTTTGGCAAAAATTTGTAGGGGGGAGGGGTTCCATGGGTCCGGCAGACGCCCCACCACTGGATCCGTCCCTGCTTCATGCTTACTCGTTCATATCTCAATCTTAGCTTACCATGTACATGTTTCCATTCTAAATCCAACACGATACCACATTTTAAGTCCAAAATTATTACAATTCAAATTCAATATGATATCATGTTTTTTGAGAACGGCGCATGTCTAGCCATGGTGTGAAGTTCAATTCCATGATATACTGAAATAAATAAATAAAAGTAACATAATTATTATATAAATTTTTGAGCTACAAGTCATCTATATGACCGTTCAATAAATTATACATTCCTATATGGATTCTATTGTATGGACATGCTTATACAAGTATAAATATAAATACTGGCGTAGTCAATCAAACAAGTAACAATACCGAGATGTAACGTTCCAGCATGCTAATAAAGGCAAGCGATAAACGGCTAGAATTGCCGGGCATCCTAGCTCGTTTGATTCGTGCGGACCCATGACGTGAACTGGCCTATATGTCCGGTCGTTCTCGCGGGTCTGTTTGTCACGTCACGGTCTCCGAGACCCCGGCGCAGTCCCGGCCTTGGACGGGCACGCTCGACGTGAAGCCAAGAGCCAAGGCCCGCCATCGTCTAGTCGGTGTGCATGTCCGGCCGGACACGCCTGCGTCACAGGCGTATACGTGTAGTACAGTATTTGGGAGTGTGTATGCGGAGTCAGCAGCTGGTCCGTCTCAGCTCTTTCTCCTTCGGTCACACATGAACACGACAAAACTAGGCGATGGACGAGACGACGATGGATGCACGCGCACCAAACTGCGCGCAGACGCATACGCATGGCTACATCTTCTTCGTTTTGGACCGAAAGTAAAGTGCAAAAGCCGGTCAGAACTGTTACGTATGCACTCGACGTCCTCGATCGCTGCACACGCCGCGCGGTTGCGTGCCGCCGTTCGTTCGTTCCACCACTTGACCCGGCCGGGCGGCCAGCCCGTCGTCCCCTTCCACCGGTCGGCTCGGCCCGCGACGACTGTCACAGTTGCTGTTATGCTAGTTACCGTGTTCCATGACCTAAACAAAAGATCTTATGGTGCTGTTTGAGTTTGACACGCAAAGCTTTATTTTGCGCGTTCGCTAGAAATTATAAATTAAAAAGAAACAAAAGATGTTATGGTGTTTGATCTGCACACGGAGCTTATCACTTTATGGCATTGCGCATGCGTACGTGAGCATGCACCACTGCACTGAGCGCGCGGACGGGAGACAGGCACAAGTGCACGCAGTCTCTAAGCAATGCAAATTACATATCGCACCGCCACGGGTTTCCCACTAACGCACGCACCACCCGCACAAACTCGATCACGATCTGCGACGCTATCCCATCCATCTGTGTCTGTGATCTATCCATGGGATCGAGCTCGAGCACGCACGCGGCCGGCCGGAGTCGGAGACAATGCATATGCATGGTGCGCTACGTCTGTGTACTACGCTGCGTAGTGGCGCTTTACCGGAAACTTTCCAGCACGGCCCGATTGACTAGCGTCGCGTACGTTACAGCGACACCGAGAGCTCATCGCCGTGCCTTTTTGCCCCAGGTCGAACGCCATGATCACAAAGGAAAAGCCGGGCCGGGGACGGCGAGAACGAAGCTAGAGCTACCGCTACCCAGAGAATGAGATAGCCCGGCCGGCCCGGACCAGGCGATCGATGATAAAGCAGCTGACGAGACTGAGAGGAACGAAGAATCATCCCGGCCGGCCGACCGCAGCTAGCTGCAGCTGCCGTGAGCGCATGCATGGTGCCTATGCCTATCCGAGCCTGGCTTTATTTGGCTCCTCCCCGGCCGAACGCTGTCGCCATCGCCCCGGGGAAAGGCCGGCCAGGGCCAGGCCAGCCACGAGCGCTCCGGGTCCGGCCCGGCCGAGCGCGCGTGGCTTGATCCCCGGCTCCATCATGGCTTCCACCAGTTGGGAGTTGGGGGACGGAGGAAAAGAAAAGGAGGGCAGGCACGATCGAGATTGTTGGCCCAATAGCTTTCGCCTGCTTTTCCATCTTCCATCGATCTTCTTCTCCCGGCTCTCTCTGGTCTGCTCTTTCTGCTTTTCGTTGCGGCCGGCCGGCCTCCCGGTGAGGCTTGTTGTTGTTGTTGCTGCTGCTGCGTGACGCGGGAAATCTTGGGCGCGAATTTCTTCCTTCGGTCGTGTCGTATATGCGGCATATAGAGGAGTGCATATATGGTCCAACTCACGCGGCACTCAGGTCAGAATCAGAGACGGGCCGGCGTTCGTTCGTTCGTACAACAAGCTAAGCGTGCATGAGCGTGGTGTGATCTCAAATCTGGAATCCGCACCGGATTGGACGTGCCGTCTTGCCGACATGTGAGCAAAGAATGGAGTGTTTCCGGTCACTGTACGAGGTTAGGTTGGGGCCTTTGCCTTTCTCGTACGTACTGTACGGTAGTGCACTAGTGCGGTCCGGGTAGGCTTCGTTTTGTGTGTAGGCTTGCGTACCTCGTTCGATAGGTTATCATGTCGCTCGTCGTACATATGTTGCCTAGCTATTGCATTGGGTTTTGCTAGGTACGCTCTGGGTTTAAAATTTCGGTCAAATTTCGCGAAATTCAGTAATTTTGGAGGTCGCTGAAAGAAAACTCCTAAATTTTGTAATACACTAATACATGTGCTATATAACTCTAGACTTGTATTTTTCTATTGTTTATTTTGCATATTCTTCTATTCAATAGATGCGTAGTCATAAATCATACTAATATTTGTTTAGATCTAAACTTTTATAGAAACAACATACTTCTTGTCCTAATCTCTAAATAAATTTTGGCGAAATTTCGGCCAAATTTCGTGGAATTCGGTAATTTCGGTGGTGGCCAAAATTTTTGCGTTGCCAAAATTAAAAACCTTGGGTACACTGCTACAGTATGTACGTGTTTCATCTTATATCGTGTTTCTACTTGGAGAACTAGCAAAAAAAAAACACCATCAGCGTCATTGGGTTTACTTAAATTCCAATAATATTTTCCCCAAGAATTTATAAATTTCATCGAGGACGCAGGACCCAACAAACACCTGTAAATTCGCCCTTGAGTCCCTAGCAGGGCGAAATGATAGAAACGACGAGATGCAGATGAGTGGCACAGTATTGTTAGTCTCGGTGACTCGATAACGGCATCTTAGAGCACCATCACATCATGAGCATAAAACTATTACTAACTCCGTTTCAAATTATAGTTGGTTTAACTTTTTTTACCCCAAGTTTGATTACACGTCTTATTCAAAAATTTACGCAAAATATCATTTCTTTTGTTGTGGCTTTCTTTATTAACAAAAATTCTTCAAGAATGACTTAAATTTGATTATGTTTGTACAAATTTTTTGAATAAGACAAGTGATCAAATTTGGTGTAAAAAATCAAACGAATTATAATTTGGAACGAAGGGAGTACTACTTACATATCAATTTGTAGTTCATCCTAGCTAGACCTCACTTTTACCAAATTGTAATCATCCAGTCAACCTCAAGTCGTTCTATTTTTATTGTTTCCTAGAATGTGCATGCTATTTTTGTTCTTTTCGATCGTCCCTCGTATCGCCATCACTGTCACAACCATAGAACACCCACTCCCCACTCCCTCCCCCTCCTAAAAAAAATCCTATGCAGCACTAGCTCTCTCTGGTCTGTATCTCCATACTCGAATTGGTTTCGATTATCTGACGTATTACGGCAGGGGCTATGTAACACCTCGGGTGTTATAGTGGCTAATTAACTTGCCATGTCATCATATTGCACCGCAAAGCATCCATGATTAGGTTACCTTTGATATGCATTAACTAAAATGAGTTTACATTCTTAGATTGGATGTGTTTCTCAGTGGTGTGACTCAAACCGAAAACCCTAATTTCGAATGTCACCGCAAATACTTATTTTATGCCCTACGTAATTTGAGGTGTGTGACTGTGTTACACACTAGTGCCAAGTGTAGGGTATGAACTCAAGTCCAACACGTAAAATGAAGCTCCAAGTTTGAGTTTGAATTGGAATCTAAAACTGGTCGCGAGTTTTCCGATTCGAATTTGAATTCAAATTTGGGGAATTATTAAAAGATTTTCAAAAGTTAAATTGGTCAACCAAGAGTGGCATTTGGTCAACCATGTGATGCTTGACTCAATGATGCCCTTGGATGATGGTTTGATCACTAATAATCACCAATTAAAATAGCAACAAGTTTCGATTTGAAATTCTTCCGAAAACCCTAAATTTCAAAACCCTGATTTTACCCCTTTTGAAATAATTCAAAATATAAGAAAAATTTGGGAAAAGTTTAAAACCAAGTTTGTAGATCTTTTCAAGGGCTACAACTTTGGTGTTTTGAGTTTTCAAAGTTTTAGTGTAAAATGTGGAGCAATTTTGAAAAGAAACAAATTTCAAATTTGACCCCTTTTCATCCCCAAACTCAAATTTCAAAATAGAAGCAGAATTTGAAAATGGTTTGATTAGCAAAGTTGTAGGTCTTGGCTAGATGTACAACTTTGGTGTTTGGAGTTTTTGAAGTTTCAATATAAAATTCAAAGCAATTTCTAAATTACCAAATTCCAGAAAAGTGTCCCCTTTTGATTTTAAATTCAAATTTCAAAATCCAGTTCGAATTTGAAAAAGTTTTCAACATGAAACTTGTAGAGCTTGAAATTCTGAAGATTTCATATTTTGAGAATTTTTCAAGTTGCTACATGATTTTGGAAGTATTTTGGCAAAAACAGTTTGAATTTGAAATTTGGGGGGGGGGTGCTACAGTGCACCGGCGAATCAGGGCAGTGCAGCGCACGGCATGGGCGCCGGCGAGACCGTCGTGGCCTTTCCGGCCGCTTCCAGGTGATGCCGTGGCCGTCAGTAGCTCCTAGACCTCGCTACACTTCTCTACTTCGTGTTGCCCTGCTATTGATCAGCTTCTTCTATATAAACAATCGACGTCGTCGTCGTTTTCCTTTTCCGCCACCATTGCCACCGAGTTCACCCGCCGGTGAAATTCACCGCCATCCAGCCATCACCGTCCTCTCCATCGACTCAATCGGTTTATAATTTTATTTTAAAATTGAGTCATAGGAAACACCATACTATAAAGAGGGATGCAAAATAGACTAGCTAGATATGGTTAGAAGTGCTCTTGTCGATTATATTTATGCGCTTGAGAGACACACTGCACTCACACGCACTTAGAAAATATATATAGTGTTTTCTGTGTGCACCGGTAGTACCGGTCTGCTTGGCTGCGCGCGCAAGGTTGCGCAAAACTAAACTACCGGTAGTACCAGAGTTCCAGCGATAGTACCGGTGTAGACCGGTAGTACCGGTAAGTCATTTTTGCGCATGACTTTGTTGCGGCTTCAACGGTCAGTTTTGGAGGACCGGTAGTACCGGTAGTCGTTCAGAACTTCGGAGTATATATTCTTCTCTCCTCCACTTGTAACCGTTAACCACGCTATTCTACTGATTCCCCATCTGAGAAAAGAGCTCCCAAGCATTGACTCACCCACTCTCTCCCTCTTTGCTCCTAGCATTCAATCCTTGCAAGATTAGAGCTAGAGAAGTGAGATTTGAGAGTGGGAGGCTTCGATCTATGACTTGAGCACTTCGATCCATCGTCTTGCCGGTTTGTTTTACATTTGTTACTCTTGGGTTCTTAGAACCCTAGCCGGCTAGGCGTTCTTCGTGGTTGCCTGTGTTGAATCATTTGTGAGGGCATCCCAAAGTGTTTGTAATCACCCTCTCTCTTAGTGGAAATCTCAAGCTATCCTTCGTGGTTGCTTGAGGGAGGAGACCTTCGTGGTCGGACCTTAGTGGTCACCTCAACAACGAGGACGTAGGAATTCCTGTGTGGGGATTGCCAAACCTCGGGATAAATATTGTGTCCTGCGTGCTTGTTGCTGTGGTGGTAGCTTCGACTACCCTTGCTCTTGTGTTTGTTTGTGTTCTTCCTCTCTACCCCCTATTCTTAGGTCGGAAGGCCCGATCTACAACTTGGGAAGGAGCCAAGCTCTGGGAACCTCAGCATCACCTTCAGCACCATCAAGGAGTGTGGGGGTAACACTTGAATCCGGAATCAAAACTCAATTTACTCTGATTTCGTAACCTCTGTAGGGCACCGGTAGTACCGGCTTTGTCTGCACCGGTAGTACCAGTCCTCACAGACCGGTAGTACCGCTCCAGACATACTGGTAGTACCGGTTGGTATTTAACTTCCGCAGTTGAGTTTTGAGTTTCAGTTTTTAAATAGGCCTATTCGCCCCCCTCTAGGCCAATTAGATCCTTTCAATACATGATGGTGAATTATCAATCTCTTTAACCATTGCTTCCCTGTGGATAAATACGATACTCTGGAATACTTCCGAGTAAAAGCTATAACGGTATCCATGTGCTTACGGAATTTTCTGTGTGCGTTAATAAATACCAACAATGATCATGGTGCATGTTGATGACCAAGAGATGATCAAGTGCTCAATTTAGAAAAGAATAAAGAGAAAAACAAAACCCAATAGAGATCAAGGCAAAGGTATTGCTTAGGGTTTTGGTTTTGGTGATCAAGACACCGTAGAGGGTGTGATCACATTTAAGATCGCTAGCCGTACTATAAAGAGGGGAATTATTTGGCAAAACGGTTTATCGAGTGCCACTAGGTGACATAATTCATGCATTGCATTTAGGAACCTAGTGTGCTAACATGTAACCCTTGTAAAATACTTTGAAAAATAATAACACACGTGCACACAAGTTCTACACTTTGTGATTAGCAAGTTACAAGCAAGGGTGAAGCGATCGCAGACTTAAAACAAGGAAAGGAGGTGAAAGTTCATGAGCGAATGCTGGCGCCGGGGTGACCGGACTCACCCCAAGTGCGTCCGGTCAGTGCTAAGCGTGGCCGAGGAGGCCAAGTCCTGACCGAACGCTGGAACAAAGAAGCGACCAGACGTGCAGGGGCTGCGTCCGATCGAGGTTGACGTACGCTGACGTTAGCAGTAGAAGAGCACGGAGAAGATTACTGTGTTGACCGGACTCACTGGCATGTCTGGTCAGCTTAGACCTGACACGTCCAGTCGTGATTTTCACGCTCTGGACCTTCTATGATGTTGACCGGACTCTGGCGCGGTCTGTGTCCGGTCAGACGTGAAAGCATCTAGGCCCCAAGGTTTGGTTTCGGCAATTGATGACAACGCTTTATTACCATGACTAACGTGTGTTTTGCAGAAACGTTGGTAAGTTAGGTCATGGAGGTTATAACTGCTTTGGGCACCATGGTATTCGTGTCCCTTGATGGAAATCGTTTCGGTTTTCAAAAGAGTGACGTCAAGATTAAGGACGGTTAGTTCCGGATGTCGAGGTGTTGAGACACATTCGGAATAGTCGTTAGGATCTTCGTTTTTCTCTTTTGGCCGTACTATAAAGGGGGGCATGAACGGGTAGCTTGACCTAGGCGAGTCCTATGTTTAGGTGTGGTGCACACTTGTTAAACTTGGCGCTAGGCAACCCTAGAATAGCTCAAAGTTCAGTTGGAAGCAACTTGGTTGAAGTTGCGACGCGTTTCGGAAAGTTTCGGGCTGTTTCCCACTGACCGGACGCGGTCTTCGGCATGACCGGACGCGTCCGGTCAGTACGTAACCGTGGCTAGGGTTTCGGCCCTGACGACCGGACGCAGTCCTCGCGAGGACCGGACGCGGTGGTCAGAGGCCGACACGTGTCACTTGAGGGAAACACCCGTTGGACGCGACCTGGGTGTGATCGGCGCGTCCGGTCACAGTCCAGTAAGGTCCAGAGACGACCGGACGCGTCCGGTCATCAACGATCGGACGCGGCCTCGCGTCCGGTGCGAGTACAGTAAGCTCCTTTGCACGATCGGACGCGTTCGGTCACCCCTGACCGGCGCGTCCGGTCATTCAGTTGAAAATCGCGTTTTGACCGTTACGGGCGACCGGCGCGTCCGGTCAGTTCGACCGGCGCGTCCGGTCAGCCCGTGTCAGAACATAACGGTTCGTTTTCTTTGAGGGGTGTATAAATACATCCCCTCCACCTCTTTTAGAGGTCTCTTGCTCATTCAAACATCTGAGAAAACCCTTTAGAGTGCAAGGGAGTGCAAGAGCTCTAGTGAGGATATAGATTTGAGAATCAAAGTTTGAGAGTTCCTCACTAGTGATTAGAGAGTAGCAAGTGTGCATCCGTCTCCTCATTTGGGCTCGTTGTGGTCAAGTGAGAGTTCTAGCTTGTTACTCTTGGTGATCGCCATCACCTAGACGGCTTGGTGGTGATTGGGAGTTTGGTGATCATCCGGCGGAGCTTGTGGATGACCCAACTCATGTTGTGAGCGGTTTTGGGTGATTCACCGTGACGGAGTGTCGAAGAATCAACCCGTAGAGAGCACTTGATCCTTGCGCGGATCAAGGGGGAGCTACACCCTTACGCGGGTGCTCCAACTAGGACTAGTGGGGAGTGGCGACTCTCCGATACCTCGGAAAAACATCGCCGTGTTCCTTGCCCTTTACATTCAAGCATTTACATTCTCGTATTTACTTTCACTGCTTGATTTACTTTCCTAGAATTGCCATGCTAGACTAGGATTGGAAACTAGGGTGCAAAACTTTTATCGGTAGACTCTCTAGGAACACAAGTAGGCACTAGGGGTGAATTCCGGCTTGTAAGATTTAATTCTTGCAATTATTTTTTAGAAAAGCCCAATTCACCCCCCTCTTGGGCATCTTGATCCTTTCAATTGGTATCAGAGCTGTGTTGCTCCTAATTTAGGCTTTACCGCCTAGAGCAAGATGTCTAACGGGGAAGGACCACCTCCCACCTTTGAGGGGGATGATTTTCCATATTGGAAAATCCGCATGGAGGCGTATCTCGAAGCCATAGATGTCGGGTGCCTTAGAGCCACAACCCAAGGGCTTTCCGCTATCAAGGATCCCGTAAACCCCATTGGTGATGAGGAGAAGTACGACCGGTGGAATGCAAAGGCCAAAAATGCACTCTACCGGGGCTTAGGCAAAGATATCTTCAATCGTGTGCGTAATGCAAAGAACGCTCATGATTTGTGGGAAAATCTTTATGCTCTCCATGAGGGAACTAAGAGTGAGCGTGAGGAACGCTATCATATTGCTTTAAAGAAAATTAATTCTTTTGAGATGCTTCCCAAAGAAAGTGCTAATGACATGTACACTCGCTTGAATGTTCTTGTAGAGGACCTCAATGCTCTTGGGCTCACTCAAATGAGCCAATCGGATGTTGCAAGGAGGATCTTGAGTGTTCTTCCCGTTGAGAAGTATGGTCACATTGTCACCGTGCTTCATCAAAGTGATCTCTCCACCGCAACACCGACACAAGTATTGAGGAAGATCAATGCTCATTAGATGTACATGCACATCACTCCGGAAGAGGGCTCATCATCTTCCAAGAAGAAAGACTTGGCCTTCAAAGCTAGCCATGACAAGAAGAAGAAGAAGGGCCAAGCCATGATGGTACAAGAAAGCTCAAGTGAAAGTGATGTCGATGATGAATCACTTGCACTCATGGTGAGAAAGACCACCAAGATGCTAAAGAAGCTCAACAAGAGTGGCATCAAGTTCGATGGCAAGAAAAAGAAATTCTTCACAAGTAGCAAGAGAAAGCCCATCTCGGAGATGGATTGCTACAATTGTGGTGAACTTGGCCACCTAGCTCATCAATTCCCTAGACCACCAAAAGACAAGTTCAAGAACAAGGACAAGAAAAATGATTCAAGTGATGAAGAAGATGAGAAGAAGAAGAACAAGCCATACAAGAAGAAGGATGGCAAGAAGAAGGAGTTCTACAAGAAGAAGAAGGGAGGAAAGGCATACATTGTTGGTGATTGGCTCACCGACATTGAATCATCTTGTGATTCCTCCGAAGATGAGAGCAATGATGAGAAAGAGAAGGTTGCCGCTTTTGTGATGGGGCCATCATCTTCACCGATATCTTCACCACCACCTTCACCGCCTCCTTCACCATCATCGTCCACTACTCACCTATGCCTTATGGCCAAGGGTGAACGAAAGGTACAAAACCATGATAGTGATGATGATGATAGTGATAGTGATGATGAATATGACGCACCTTCTTATGATGAACTTGTAAAATTGCTAAATAAATACACTAAAATCATAAGAAGGACAAGAAATGAAAATGATGAGCTTCAAAATGAAAATGAATCACTCTCATCAAAGCTTGAAAATGCTCAAAAGACTAGTGGTGAGCTTAGAGATCAAAATGAAGTTATGTCTTCCACTCTCAAGGAGCTCAAAACCTCAAACAAAGAGCTTAAAGATCAACATGATAAACTTGAGAAGAAGCATGATGAGCTCATCACTAGACATAACTCTTTGAAAGAAAAATACACCACATTAAAAATTGACTATGATAGTCTTGTGGTTGCTAATGAACTTGCTCTTGAGACACATGATGCTACTAACAATGTTGTTAAGTGTGATATAGCTACATCATGTGATGATTTGATCATTGAAAGCATTGAGCAAGGTTTTAGTAGCAAAGGCAAGAGTGTGGTTGAGTCAAACAACTATGATGATTATGCCAAGATCAAGTGTGAGAATAAGAAGCTTGCAAATGAGAACAAGAAGCTTAAAGGTTTGATGGCTCTTGAGAAGCAAACAACAAATGAGTCACTCATTGAAGAGAACAAGAAGCTCAAGCAAGAAAAAGAGCATCTCAAGACCGGTCTAAGCAAGTTCACAAGAGGCCAATATTTGCAAAGTGAGCTCCTCATGAACACCGTAATGAAGATGGATAGAAGTGGTATTGGGTACTTGGCAAATCAAGAGAAGAAGGCAAAAGCTCAACAACAAAGCAAGTCAAAGCCCAAGCCAAAGAGATGTGTTGAGTGTGGTCAAGAAGGTCACTTTGCTCATGAATGCAAAACTCCACCACCACAACCCTTGCCCAAGCATGCTAGACCCTTTGCCTTCAATGCTTATTACATGCTAAGAAAAGATTCAAATGGAAAGATGAAAGTCATGTTCTTGGGTCCCCCAAACAAGAATAGGCCAAAGAAAATATGGGTTGCCAAGTCACTAGTTGAGAAAGTCAAGGGCCCCTCTCAAGTTTGGGTCCCTAAACAAAAAGCTTGATCTCTTGTGTGTAGGTGAACTACAAGACCGGTGGATCTCATTGGGTTATTGATAGTGGTTGCACTCAACACATGACCGGTGATCCACGTATGTTCACCTCCATTGAAGAGAATGGGATATGTCAAGAGAAGATCATATTTGGGGATAATTCAAAGAGCAAAGTCAAGGGTATAGGCAAGATTGCAATATCAAATGATCACTCACTCTCAAATGTGCTCTATGTTGCTTCATTGAGTTTCAACTTATTATCCGTCGGGCAACTTTGTGACCTTGGCTTCCAATGCTTGTTCACACCAAATGAAGTGGAAGTTTCAAAGATAGATGACAAGCAAGTGATATTCAAAGGCTTTAGATATAACAATCTTTATCTTGTTGACTTCACCTCCGAAGATGTAAATTTGATGACATGTTTGTTCACCAAGACCTCACTTGGTTGGCTTTGGCATAGGAGGCTTGCACATGTTGGAATGAGCACTCTCAACAAGCTATTGAAGAAAGAACTAGTGAGAGGATTGAAGGATGTAAAGTTTGAAAAGGACAAACCTTGTAGTGCATGTCAAGCGGGCAAACAAGTTGTAAACACTCATCCAACCAAAGCTTTCATGTCAACCCCAAGAGTGCTAGAACTTCTACACATGGATTTGTTTGGGCCTACAACCTACAAGAGCTTGGGTGGTAATCTCTATTGTCTTGTGATAGTGGATGACTACTCAAGATATACATGGACTTTCTTCCTTCATGACAAATCCGAAGTGGCAAGCTGCTTCAAGAAGTTTGCAAAGAGAGCTCAAAATGAATTTGAAGTCAAGATAAAGAAAATTAGAAGTGACAATGGCAAAGAGTTTGACAACACCAACATTGAAGCTTATTGTGATGAAATTGGAATCAAGCATGAGGTCTCCTCAACCTACACTCCTCAACAAAATGGTGTAGTTGAGAGAAAGAACCGGACTTTGATCACCCTTGCAAGAACAATGCTAGATGAGTACAACACTCCGGAAAAGTTTTGGGCCGAGGCAATCAACACCGCATGTTATGCTTCAAATCGCCTCTTCCTCCAAAAGTTTCTTGGCAAGACCCCCTATGAGTTGCTTAATGGGAAGAAGCCGGACGTCTCATTCTTCCGGGTGTTTGGTTGCAAATGCTACATCTACAAGAAGCGTCAACACCTAGGGAAGTTTCAAAGACGTTGTGATATTGGTTTTCTTGTTGGTTACTCATCAAAGTCCAAAGCATATAGAGTATTTAACCATACCACCGGTTTGGTTGAAGAAACATATGATGTGGAATTTGATGAATCTAACGGCTCCCAAGGAGCAATTGAGAATTGTGATGATGTAGGTGATGAACCCTTGAGGGAGGCCATGAAGAACATGCCCGTGGGAGACATCAAGCCAAAAGATGATGAAGACGATGTGCAAATCATTGATCCACCATCTTCATCACGTGTGCCTCAAGATGATGACAAGAATGAGAGAGTTGAAAATGAAGACACCTATATCTCTCATGAACAAGCCGAGGCACAAGCTCAAGATGTTGATGCTCCCCCTCCACCTCCTCAAGTTGTTGATAGAAGAAATTCACCTCTACTTCAAGCACATCCACAAGAACTCATCATAGGGAGTCCTACTAAGGGAGTGATGACTCGATCTCAAAAGCTTGCTTCTTTTGTTGAACATCACTCTTTTGTCTCTTGTGTTGAACCTAAGAATGTAGAAGAAGCTCTTCAAGATCCGGATTGGGTGAATGCCATGCATGAAGAATTGAACAACTTCACCCGCAATCAAGTATGGACACTTGAAGAGCATCCTAAAGGTACAAGAGTCATTGGAACCAAGTGGGTGTTCCGAAACAAGCAAGATGACCAAGGCATAGTAGTGAGGAACAAGGCAAAACTAGTTGCAAAGGGGTTCTCTCAAGTTGAAGGCCTTGATTTTGGAGAGACCTTTGCACCTGTTGCAAGACTTGAAGCCATTCGTATCCTCCTTGCATATGCATCACATCATGATATGAAACTATATCAAATGGATGTGAAAAGTGCATTCTTAAATGGCTTTATTAATGAACTAGTCTATGTCAATCAACCTCCCGGGTTTGAAGACCCTAGATATCCTAATCATGTTTATAGGTTGTCCAAGGCGCTATACGGGCTCAAGCAAGCCCCTAGAGCGTGGTATGAGCGCCTCCGAGACTTCCTCATTGAGAAGGGCTTCACCATTGGGAAGGTCGACACCACACTATTCACCAAGAAGCTTAATGGGGAGATCTTCATTTGTCAAGTGTATGTTGATGATATCATCTTCGGGTCAACAAATGAAGATTATTGCAAGGAATTTAGTGAATTGATGTCGAAGGAGTTCGAGATGTCAATGATTGGTGAGCTCACATTCTTCCTTGGTTTTCAAGTCAAGCAAATGAGAGAAGGGATTTTCATCTCTCAAGAAAAGTATACCAAGGATCTTCTTAAAAGATTCAAGATGGAAGAATGCAAACCAATCAAGACCCTAATGCCATCAAATGGACATCTCGACCTAGATGAGGGAGGTAAACCGGTTGATCAAACTCTCTACCGCTCTATGATTGGTAGCTTGTTGTACCTTACCGCATCTAGGCCCGATATCATGTTTAGTGTGTGCATGTGTGCTCGCTTTCAAGCGTGCCCTAAAGAACCTCACTTAAGTGCGGTAAAAAGAATCCTAAGATATCTTAAGCACACCCCAAGCATTGGTCTTTGGTATCCCAAAGGAGCTAGATTCCAACTAGTTGGCTATTCTGATTCGGATTATGCCGGTTGCAAAATTGATAGAAAGAGCACATCCGGAGGGTGCCATTTGCTTGGGAGACCCTTAGTATCTTGGTCATCTAAAAAGCAAAATAGTGTGGCTTTGTCCACCGCCGAGGCGGAATACATTGCCGCGGGGGCTTGTTGTGCACAAATCTTATATATGAAACAAACCCTCCTAGACTATGGAATTGTTCTTGAAAAGGTGCCACTTTTATGTGATAATGAAAGTGCCGTTAAAATTGCTAACAATCCGGTACAACACTCTCGCACCAAGCACATTGATATCCGTCATCACTTTCTAAGAGATCACGTTGCTAAAAATGACATATCACTAGAAGGTGTTCGAAGTGAAAATCAATTAGCGGATATCTTCACTAAACCTTTGGATGAGGCCACTTTTTGTAGGCTAAGAAGTGAACTAAATGTGCTTGATTCAAGTAACTTTAAAAGATGAGCGTGTGTTGTCCCTTGCATTGCATTGTATTATATGTCACGTTTATTTTATCGCAATGCATTTAGGGCTTGGCTAACACGGTTACGATAACCCTCCTTTGGAGGAGTGAAGAAGCCTAACCGTGGATCAAACTTGACAAGCAACCTAGCTTTACTTTCTTGTATTGCATTGCATATGCATGGTTGTTTGTTTGTCGTTTCTTTTCGGTTTAGCTTTGAGCAACCTCTGTGTTCGTCCATGGATAGAGAGAGCTTTTTGACGCTCCTAAAGGTCCAAAAACTCTATTGCATGGCCATACGTTGCTCCTCGGGTGTTTATTGCCTATTTTCCTAAAAATAATACTAGCCTAAGGCAAAATATTTTGAAAAATTTGAGGGTTTGAGTGAGGTCACTCATATCAGGTTCCAATTGGTGTTTTTTTTGTGTCTCTTTGAATTGGAACTTGATTGGGAGAAGTCGCGTCGGAGTTTGGAACGAAGTAGGGCGAAGAACAGCGACCGGACGCTGGATCGGACGCTGCACCGGACGCAGTGATGCTTCACCACCGCGTCCGGTCCCGGCGTCCATCAGCGCGTCCGGTCATCCAGAAGACCATCTCCAGACCTAGTGACCGGACGCTGCACCGGACGCGCCTGTGTTGACCACCGCGTCCGGTCCCGGCGTCCACCAGCGCGTCCGGTCATCCAGAAGACCATCTCCAGACCTAGTGACCGGACGCTGCACCGGACGCGCCTGTGTTGACCACCGCGTCCGGTCTCGGCTACCACCACCGCGTCCGGTCATCCGCGATGAATTCCCGAGCTCCCAGCGACCGGACTCTGACCGCGTCCGGTCAGTCCGCACCGGACGCGTCCGGTCACTCCAGGAGCTTACTGGAGTGTGACCGGACGCTGCACCACCGCGTCCGGTCATAACGACCACCGCGTCCGGTCATCGCGTGTCGAGCGGATCTGAGCCCCTCATAAAACCGTTCGTCCTCGATCTGTTTTTTCACCCGACCGAATCCGCCGCCGCCGTTTTCGCCGTCCCGCTGAGTCCGCCGCGCCCTTGCTGTCCTGCTCGCCGCCGGCGACCTCGCCCGAGCCTAGCCGCGCGCCTCCTCGCCAGCTGCCCGCGCGCGCCTGCTCTTCCTCGCGCCCAAGCCGCTCGCCCGCTGCCTCACCGCAAGCCGCGCGCCACCGCCGCCGCAACCGCCGCTCCTTCCCGCCGCCGGCAAGCCCTCCACCACCGTGACCTCACCACAGCAGCCGCAGCTCTTCCCCCGTGCAGCCCTAGCCCCGCATCCTCCACCTTCGCTCGAGCTCCTAGGGTTTCACCCAAACCCTAACCTAGGGTTTGCCCTAAAACGTTCTCCAGGTAACGAAATCGATCGTTCTCGATTCAATTTCGTTTCATGTCGTTGCTAAGGCTAACCTTGACCGTATTCATCCATTGAATATCTCGACTCGGTCCTTTCAGAGCTCGATCGTCGAATTCGGGGATTCTCGCGACCTAGGTCACCGCTTCTTCTCACCGTCGTCTCGTCGATCCGAGGTAGCTTCGCGTCACGATTCACTTCGTATCTAATATGCTTGCTATCTCTAGGGTTTCGTACCTTTTAGTTATGTATGTGCTTATAGTATATCCTTCTATTCCATCGGTGCAGCGAGTCAGTCGGTGTGTCAGGGTCAGATTTGTTCGCTGAATCCGAGGCCAAGCCTGCGGATACGGATTGAGGCCAAGCCTCTCGAGTGTCAGTTCACCATCTTACAGAGGTTCTCAGTCAGTTGGTCAGCATGGTGCGTTGCAAGAACGTCGGTGGTGCTCCTGGTGACAGGGACGACAGTCCTTCTCGTCGTGCTGAGATTGCGCGTGGTAAGCGCATCAAGATGATGGCTAGAAAGAAGAAGAAGACGCTTATAGAGGCAGAGGTTGCTCAGGCCGTGGCAGATGCTGCAGAGCAGGCAGAGCGAGGTGGCAGACGCAGTGGCATACATATAGGCGAGCGTTGCTTTCACCTTGAAGGTCGACAGCTCGGCACTGAAGCCACTGAGGGTACCGAGGATACTGGAGCTACAGAGCAGATGTCAGTTGATCCACCCACAGAGCAGACAGAGGCTCCACAGGCTACCGAGGCTCCACAGGCTACAGAGGATACAGAGGAGCAGCCAGCTCAGTCTCCACCATGTCGCCGCTCCACACGTGCTCGTACTCAGGTGACACCTAGGCCAGAGGGCCAGCGTCGTGGAGCACGTCCTCCTCCCAGAGCTAGAGGTTCACCCCCAGTCGAGCACTTTGACCTGAGGGGTGCCACAGCACGTCAGGTGCAGGGGTTGAGGTTTGTGGAGGTCAGCCGTTGGTTCCCACCTGTCAGAGATCATAGAGCTTCAGAGGGTTTCTATACCCCACTTCAGGAGGATTTCTACAGGGCCTTAGTTGACAGTGGTATTGCTTTCAGACCACAGAGGGTGTGTCGGATTGAGGCACTGGTTGCTGTTGTGGGAGAGCAGCTTCGTCCGCACCTGTCCTATATGCCTGGTTTGTCGGATCTTCTTGGACGGACAGGTGCATACTGCGGCACATGGGTCAGGGAGTTCTATGCTTCACTTTGGATTGATCCTGCCCATGAGTTCATTCACTTTGCATTCAGAGGCCGTGATCACAGACTTTACAGCTCCAGAGCTCGAGAGATCCTCAGACTACCAGCTTCTGACATGAGGATCCATCAGCTGTGTTATGGACAGACTCCTCCACCCAGACGCCCTCACGGCGGAGCAGTGCCACCTACAGACCTAGTTCGACCCTGCTTTCGTGAGCCTTTTGGCGAAGGGTCTCGTCGTACGCCTGCTAGCCTGACGCCACTTGCCAGGGTCTTGGATGCTATTCTCAGACGCACTCTACTTCCCAGACTTGGCTATAGAGAGGGACTGACACGTATGCAGCTTTGGGTTGTTCACCACCTCCTCTCACAGACACAGTTTGACATCTGGGATCTTATACTTAGTGAGATGGAGGACACCATTGCTGAGGGCTTTAAGGGTAATCGTCAGCTGCCCTATGCACACTGGATCTGCTTTATCATTAGATCTTCTATTCAGATGCCACCAGAGATCAGGGCGGAGATATCAGACACTACCACTGCTTTCCCTGATTATGATATCCGTCAGCTTTGGGCCTCGGTTACTAGAGATCAGGCCCCAGTGCCAGGACAGCGTGAGCGCCCAGACGTTCCTGAGACAGCAGCTGAGCAGGATGCCAGAGTTGACGAGCTTGCTGAGGCAGAGCTTGCGGACCTTGAGGCTCAGACTGCTGATATACCTGAGGATGTGACTTCTGACAGCACAGATGAGGACTACCAGCCCATCCCCAGGTACCGGTCTCCTCGGTCTCACGACCACGAGGCTGGTGGCTCTGGCTCAGCCTCCCGCTCAGACCCAGCCATGGTGGCTATTCTTGAGAGGTTGACCCAGGCTCAGGAGCAGCAGCAGCAGCAGATTCAGCGACAGGCACAGGACACAGCTGCAGCACTTGCACAGATTCAAGCTCGTCAGGACGAGTTTCAGCGACAGCAGCTTGAGATCCAGAGGCAACAAGTTGAAATGCAGCGACAGAGTCAGCAGCAGTACATGGATCTCCTGCGCCACCATGTCACAGTCGGGGTTCCTCCGCCTGCTTCTGTCATGACTCAGGCTTTGCATTCTAGTGGTCCGTCGAGTCAGGGACAGCCGAGCTTCCAGTTTATATCTCCGCAGCAGCAGGTTCCCCAGTCTTTTCAGTCCCCGAGTTTCACTCCTATTCATATGGGGTTTACACCGTCAGACCAGACTCGCCCGCACCTCCTGACAGGCACACCTATTGGTGATTTCAGTGCCACCTACAGCGAGTTGACTGGTCAGCCGACACCCTCGCACACTACTACGTTTCATACTTCGTCAGGGTTGTCAGCTCCCGAGGCAGCCATTCCTCCACTGACAGGAACCGGGACTACAGAGACCATCTCTTCTTCAGCTGCCTCGACAGATCCCCCAGCTATTGGCTCACTACAGGCTCAGGTCACTCAGACAGATCCACTTGTTGCTACTCAGTCAGTGCCTGTTCCTGCTCAGACCCAGACCGCTTCACAGCCACGTGCTTCTTCAGAGGGTCAGCCAGATAGCTCAGACTCCGAGGGTGATTCGCTACACTTCGTGATTACTCCGCGCACCTCGGCACCCGACACGACTCCGTCTGTCCCCCCGTCAGATCATTAGATTAGTTTTTGGCGCTTGATGCCAAAGGGGGAGAGAGAGTAGTTTCAGGGGGAGTTTTGATAGAGGGTTTTCGTTTTTCTTTGTGTGCTACTTTCATGCATCATGTTTACTTTTCAGCATTGCATTCGTGTGACATTGTCGTCGAGTCGTAAACTTTGAGTCTTAATGTGTTATCTCGTCACAGTTTTAATAAATGTCACCGTTTTAGTTATATAGCTCTAAGGTTGTGCTTCCGTGCCTTACTCCGATTTCTTATGAGCTATATTTTTATGTGTACTAACATTTTTTGTCTTATCTTATGAGTACACTCTTTTGGCTTGGGGCACATAAGCAATTCCTAACCCTTTGTGCTTATTGTTTTTTTGCTTATGTGAACCAAGCATGCTCGAAAACCTCACCTCTAATCGTTTGAACCTTAGTGTTGTCATCAATCACCAAAAAGGGGGAGATTGAAAGCATCTAGGCCCCAAGGTTTGGTTTCGGCAATTGATGACAACGCTTTATTACCATGACTAACGTGTGTTTTGCAGAAACGTTGGTAAGTTAGGTCATGGAGGTTATAACTGCTTTGGGCACCATGGTATTCGTGTCCCTTGATGGAAATCGTTTTAGTTTTCAAAAGAGTGACGTCAAGATTAAGGACGGTTAGTTCCGGATGTCGAGGTGTTGAGACACATTCGGAATAGTCGTTAGGATCTTCGTTTTTCTCTTTTGGCCGTACTATAAAGGGGGGCATGAACGGGTAGCTTGACCTAGGCGAGTCCTATGTTTAGGTGTGGTGCACACTTGTTAAACTTGGCGCTAGGCAACCCTAGAATAGCTCAAAGTTCAGTTGGAAGCAACTTGGTTGAAGTTGCGACGCGTTTCGGAAAGTTTCGGGCTGTTTCCCACTGACCGGACGCGGTCTTCGGCATGACCGGACGCGTCCGGTCAGTACGTAACCGCGGCTAGGGTTTCAGCCCTGACGACCGGACGCGGTCCTCGCGAGGACCGGACGCGGTGGTCAGAGGCCGACACGTGTCACTTGAGGGAAACACCCGTCGGACGCGACCTGGGTGTGATCGGCGCGTCCGGTCACAGTCCAGTAAGGTACAGAGACGACCGGACGCGTCCGGTCATCAACGATCGGACACAGCCTCGCGTCCGGTGCGAGTACAGTAAGCTCCTTTGCACGATCGGACGCGTCCCGTCACCCCTGACCGGCGCGTCCGGTCATTCAGTTGAAAATTGCGTTTTGACCGTTACGGGCGACCGGTGTGGCAGAACCTCCTAATTACCATGGCCCACCACGCTTCCGCTGCGCCACTCTGATGTAAAGTTTTGTAACAAATGCTGTAATGTTGTAGTTACTCCTTTGTTGATCCTGTGTGAGTTGTAAAATGTGGATGATTCGGGTTTCCCGAGGACACCCGACAGACTTCTTAAGTACTGTGGTACACATGTATGGTGGTTAGAGGTCTTTTAAGATGATAACAAGTACATGTGGGCCATATTATTTAGGAGGTTCTGCCACAACCGGCGCGTCCGGTTAGTTCGACCGGCGCGTCCGGTCAGCCCGTGTCAGAACATAATGGTTCGTTTTCTTTGAGGGGTGTATAAATACATCCCCTCCACCTCTTTTAGAGGTCTCTTGCTCATTCAAACATCTGAGAAAACCCTTTAGAGTGCAAGGGAGTGCAAGAGCTCTAGTGAGGATATAGATTTGAGAATCAAAGTTTGAGAGTTCCTCACTAGTGATTAGAGGGTAGCAAGTGTGCATCCATCTCCTCATTTGGGCTCGTTATGGTCAAGTGAGAGTTCTAGCTTGTTACTCTTGGTGATCGCCATCACCTAGACGGCTTGGTGGTGATTGGGAGTTTGGTGATCATCTGACGGAGCCTTCGTGGTTGCTTGAGGGAGGAGACCTTCGTGGTCGGACCTTAGTGGTCACCTCAACAACGAGGACGTAGGAATTCCTGTGTGGGGATTGCCGAACCTCGGGATAAATATTGTGTCCTGCGTGCTTGTTGCTGTGGTGGTAGCTTCGACTACCCTTGCTCTTGTGTTTGTTTGTGTTCTTCCTCTCTACCCCCTATTCTTAGGTCGGAAGGCCCGATCTACAACTTGGGAAGGAGCCAAGCTCTGGGAACCTCAGCATCACCTTCAGCACCATCAAGGAGTGTGGGGGTAACACTTGAATCCGAAATCAAAACTCAATTTACTCTGATTTCGTAGCCTCTGTAGGGCACCGGTAGTACCGGCTTTGTCTGCACCGGTAGTACCAGTCCTCACAGACCGGTAGTACCGCTCCAGACATACTGGTAGTACCGGTTGGTACTTAACTTCCGCAGTTGAGTTTTGAGTTTCAGTTTTTAAATAGGCCTATTCGCCCCCCTCTAGGCCAATTAGATCCTTTCAATACATGATGGTGAATTATCAATCTCTTTAACCATTGCTTCCCTGTGGATAAATACGATACTCTGGAATACTTCCGGGTAAAAGCTATAACGGTATCCATGTGCTTACGGAATTTTCTGTGTGCGTTAATAAATACCAACAATGATCATGGTGCATGTTGATGACCAAGAGATGATCAAGTGCTCAATTTAGAAAAGAATAAAGAGAAAAACAAAACCCAATAGAGATCAAGGCAAAGGTATTGCTTAGGGTTTTGGTTTTGGTGATCAAGACACCGTAGAGGGTGTGATCACATTTAAGATCGCTAGCCGTACTATAAAGAGGGGAATTATTTGGCAAAACGGTTTATCGAGTGCCACTAGGTGACATAATTCATGCATTGCATTTAGGAACCTAGTGTGCTAACATGTAACCCTTGTAAAATACTTTGAAAAATAATAACACACGTGCACACAAGTTCTACACTTTGTGATTAGCAAGTTACAAGCAAGGGTGAAGCGATCGCGGACTTAAAACAAGGAAAGGAGGTGAAAGTTCATGAGCGAATGCTGGCGCCGGGGTGACCGGACTCACCCCAAGTGCGTCCGATCAGTGCTGAGCGTGGCCGAGGAGGCCAAGTCCTGACCAAACGCTGGAACAAAGAAGCGACTAGACGTGCAGGGGCTGCGTCCGATCGAGGTTGACGTACGCTGACGTTAGCAGTAGAAGAGCACGGAGAAGATTACTGTGTTGACCGGACTCACTGGCATGTCTGGTCAGCTTAGACCTGACACGTCCAGTCGTGATTTTCACGCTCTGGACCTTCTATGATGTTGACCGGACTCTGGCGCGGTCTGTGTCCGGTCAGACGTGAAAGCATCTAGGCCCCAAGGTTTGGTTTCGGCAATTGATGACAACGCTTTATTACCATGACTAACGTGTGTTTTGCAGAAACGTTGGTAAGTTAGGTCATGGAGGTTATAACTGCTTTGGGCACCATGGTATTCGTGTCCCTTGATGGAAATCATTTCGGTTTTCAAAAGAGTGACGTCAAGATTAAGGACGGTTAGTTCCGGATATCGAGGTGTTGAGACACATTCGGAATAGTCGTTAGGATCTTCGTTTTTCTCTTTTGGCCGTACTATAAAGGGGGGCATGAACGGGTAGCTTGACCTAGGCGAGTCCTATGTTTAGGTGTGGTGCAAACTTGTTAAACTTGGCGCTAGGCAACCCTAGAATAGCTCAAAGTTCAGTTGGAAGCAACTTGGTTGAAGTTGCGACGCGTTTCGGAAAGTTTCGGGCTGTTTCCCACTGACCGGACGCGGTCTTCGGCATGACCGGACGCGTCCGGTCAGTACGTAACCGTGGCTAGGGTTTCAGCCCTGACGACCGGACGCGGTCCTCGCGAGGACCGGATGCGGTGGTCAGAGGCCGACACGTGTCACTTGAGGGAAACACCCGTCGGACGCGACCTGGGTGTGATCGACGCGTCCGGTCATAGTCCAGTAAGGTCCAGAGACGACCGGACGCGTCCGGTCATCAACGATCGGACGCAGCCTCGCGTCCGGTGCGAGTACAGTAAGCTCCTTTGCACGATCGGACGCGTTCGGTCACCCCTGACCGGCGCGTCCGGTCATTCAGTTGAAAATCGTGTTTTGACCGTTACGGGCGACCGGCGCGTCCGGTTAGTTCGACCGGCGCGTCCGGTCAGCCCGTGTCAGAACATAACGGTTCGTTTTCTTTGAGGGGTGTATAAATACATCCCCTCCACCTCTTTTAGAGGTCTCTTGCTCATTCAAACATCTGAGAAAACCCTTTAGAGTGCAAGGGAGTGCAAGAGCTCTAGTGAGGATATAGATTTGAGAATCAAAGTTTGAGAGTTCCTCACTAGTGATTAGAGAGTAGCAAGTGTGCATCCATCTCCTCATTTGGGCTCGTTGTGGTCAAGTGAGAGTTCTAGCTTGTTACTCTTGGTGATCGCCATCACCTAGACGGCTTGGTGGTGATTGGGAGTTTGGTGATCATCCGGCGGAGCTTGTGGATGACCCAACTCATGTTGTGAGCGGTTTTGGGTGATTCACCGCGACGGAGTGTCGAAGAATCAACCCGTAGAGAGCACTTGATCCTTGCGTGGATCAAGGGGGAGCTACACCCTTGCGTGGGTGCTCCAACGAGGACTAGTGGGGAGTGGCGACTCTCCGATACCTCAGAAAAACATCGCCGTGTTCCTTGCCCTTTACATTCAAGCATTTACATTCTCGTATTTACTTTCATTGCTTGATTTACTTTCCTAGAATTGCCATGCTAGACTAGGATTGGAAACTAGGGTGCAAAACTTTTATCGGTAGACTCTCTAGGAACACAAGTAGGCACTAGGGGTGAATTCCGGCTTGTAGGATTTAATTCTTGCAATTATTTTTTAGAAAAGCCCAATTCACCCCCCCTCTTGGGCATCTTGATCCTTTCAAGACAGAGAGGCGCATTCGGTCAGCGGCTGACACGCGCGAACGATGGCGGCAGCGTTCGAATTTGAATGGAGGCAATGTGGCGCGTCGTGGTTGGATGGCAGGTGTGACCAAACGCACCTGACCGGACGCGGGGCTGAGTCCGGTCACCTCCGAGCTGTGTAACGGTTGGATTGTTGTTGGGGGTCTATAAATAGATCATGGCCGGCTTAGGGGGTCTCCCTCTTGTAACTTTGACATACTTGAAATCTTTGTAAGCCTAAGCAAACACCGCTCACTCATCTTTATCCTTGATTCATTATCATAACGAGATTGAGAGTGATTTCTAGTGCATTTGCTTGAGTGATTGCATCTATTGGCACTTGGGGATCGTTGTGGCTGCGGAGTTCTTGTTACTCTTGGTGGTTGTCGCCACCTATACGCTTGGAGCAGCGGTGGAGGTCCGGCATGTGTTGATGATTGTTCGTTGCTGGCTCCGGCTCCAGTGATCTAGCGGTGGAGAGCCAAAAGGTAACTCTAGTGGATTGCTCGTGTCATTGAGTTACATCACTTGTGGGTAGGTTCTTGCGGTATCCAATTGTGTGGACGAAATTTGTGCGACACCTCTTAACCGCTGAACTTCGGAAGAAAAATCTTGTGTCTATCTTGTGTTTAATTGGATTTCTCCCGGTAATTGGTTATCTACATTGTGATTGGTTCATCCCCCTACGCAGCGGTATAAACATTCCACTCACTTCTTTACTTACTTGCAAAGTATTTGTTACAAGCTCTTTAGTGTAAATAGCTTTGAGCTTTGAGAGCTTATCTTACTTCCTAGTGTAGCTTCTCGCCTAGTTGAGCTTTTTAGTGTAGCTAGCTTTTGGGAGCTCAAAGTGACTTAGCCTTTGATTGATTTAGAGATCATAGCAATTAGAATTGATTGGATAGATGGCTTGCAACCCTTGTAGAGCTAGAGCAAAACTTGCTTTATACCGTTTGTTATACTAATCATTTTTCTCTAGTGATTTATGGATTTTTAAATAGGCTATTCACCCCCTCTAGCCATATTAGGACCTTTCAATGCGCGTGCCTTGAGCTGAATGCACAATAGTCCAGTTCATACCGAGTTACAGACACATACAAATGATGGTTTTGTCAGAGTCGAGCTTGAAAAAAAGTTTACTTTTTTTTGGCGGAGAAAAGTTACTAACGCATTGATCCATAATCCCATAGAAGACATGGGCTGTGAGTTGCAATATTTTCCTAAGAAAAAGTCCACATTACCTCCCTCAACTTTCGCGAAAGTCCGCTTTTTCTCTCTAAACTTCAAAACCGGGCAAAACACCTTCTTCAACTTTTGAAACCGTTCATCTTATCTCTCTGACCCTGTTATAAGCAGTTTTGAAGGTGGTTTCGTCTTTTTCTTTTTTTTATTTATGTCGGCTGAATCTTTGAAAAATCATAGTAAATCACAGAAAAATCATAAAATAGAAAATCTAATTTTGTTGGACTCCACATGAGTAGATTTACACAGACATATAATACAGTATGCTTTAGTACAAAGTTTTTGATGTGACTTTAAATCTATGTTTTTCTGTAATTAATTGGAGTAATTCATAGCTACATATTATATGGTCTAATTATGATGAAATTTTTATGGTAGGCTAATTATTGTATGATTGAACTGTAATAAAATTTGTAACTAAGTTATACATGATCTAATGAGTATGAAATTTTTACTACAGTTTAAGCATACAATAGTTAGTCTAACATAAAAATTTCACCAGAATTGGACCCTAGAAATTGCAGTTATGAATTATTCTATTTAATTACAGAAAAACATAAATCTAAAGCTATAGCAAAAACTTTATACTAGAGTATACCATATTATATGTTCAATGTGTAGATTTACTCATGTGGAGTCCAACAAAATTAGATTTTATATTTTATGATTTTTCTGTGATTTACTATGATTTTTCAAAGATTTGGCCGAAATAAATAAAAAATAAAACCGCCTTCAAAACTACTTATAACTAGGTTAGGGAGGTAAGATGAGCAGTTTTAAAAGTTGAGGGAGGTGTTTTGCCTGTTTTGGAGTTGAGGAAGGAAAAACAGATTTTTAGGAAAGTTGAGGGAGGTAACGTAGACTTTTCCCTATTTTCCTAGGATCCGCCATTTCATTTCGGGCTCTAAAAAATGCCAGCCCATGTCCTAGACCAACTTTGGCCCATGCAGACGAGTCTGGGTCCCAACCCAAATCGGCCGCTCAAAGTTGGAACAAGCGTGGCAGTGGCAGCCTAGTCCCTTCCAGGTAGGTCCTAGAGGGTCAGACCGCTGACCGCATGACCAAGCGTTCGGTTGCACCTTGCGAGGCCCAAGAGCCCGACTAGGACCTCTTTTGTTTTTTTTGTTTGGAAAAAGAGAGAAAAAACAGTGCATTTCATTAACTAGAAATAGGATTACAATCCAGAGAGGCAGTAGCTTGCCCCACGGTTGGACTTGTGATTTGTAAGAACAAGTAAACGATGATTAGCACTTGGCCCTAATTCCATTGAGGGATAACAATAACATAAATAAAAGTACATATCAGTGTCAGCGACGTACGTCACTGCAGCACATAATTCAGAGCCCAACTCTAACCAGCTAACTCACGTGAAATTTCCAGGAAACGGTTAATCCCGAACCAAAAATCTGCTCCGGTCAACTAAGCACGACGACGCTGACACACGACGCTGGTCACTGGTGCCCCCTGACGCCGATGGCTTCGGTTTAGGCCAGTCTCAATGGAGAATTTCATTACGTTGTTTCCAAGACTGCCATGTCATTTGAAATGAAATGAAACTTAGATGAAACACCTACTCTCAATGGAGAGTTTCATTCCGTGGTTTCATAGGCATTTAATTCCAAGACTCATAGAGAGTTGGTAATCGTGTCAAGAGAGTTTCATCTAGATGAAACTCATTTCTTCTCTCTCTTCTTAAATACACTGCCATGTCATCAAAAGTGCCTATGTGGCAACCCATTTAATGCAAATGAAACTCACGTGAAACTCCCACTGAGACTGGCCTTACAGCCACGCGATAAATTAAAAGGCGACACCATTTGCAGCAGGAGTAGAAACCAAGGAGAGCACACCGGTTCCGGTTGCCGCCGCGACTCGGAATCTACGGCACGACCGGAACGCGCCTGCCCGCCCCTCCTCGCCTCATTTCTCGGAACGCGCCTGGTTCCCATTTCTCGCCCGCTTCCTCCGGCCCCTTTCGAGCTTTGATCCCGGCCCACGTCTCTTTTCTGTTGTAACAACACGAGTCCTACAATTTTGTACACGTGCTCAAAATGCCACTTGGAGGCTGCGATACTCCTAAACAACACTGGTTTGTACTTAATTAATAGAGCCAGGGACGTGGAAGCTCATTTTGCACATCCGGTTCTTAAAAGAATCAAGAAATGAGCCTTGGGGTTCATGTTTCTTTTTGTTGGGGATGAAGGATCGCGTGTCAAAACACGTTTTGCACGTGCGATGACGCCTGAGGGCCTGCAAAACCAGGGGCGGCAGCGGCGCTCCCAGCCCCAGCCCCAAGCTGCTGCTTCCTCTCCACTTCCTGCATGAGAGCCTCCTCCACGGCCTTTTCCACCTCGCCGGCCGCAATCTGCACACACAAGACGCCAAGAGGAACCGCGTGGTTAGTTCTAGTGTTGCGTCGAGTAACGTGGCACATCCATTTGGGAGGGGAAAAAAAAAGCAACAACTGCAACAGAAGGAAACGTATCATGATAAGCTCCGCAATTATGAGATGCTGCGTGTATATTCAGACAATCAAATTGGAGAGGCATTGACAATTGACAGACAAGTTGCGGTTTATATAAAAAAAAACAATGGACATGGTGGTACTATGAAAAAGGGCAGGGTTGTCAGCTATTGGAGTTGTTGTTTGATTTGACATGTCAAGGTTAATGTTAGCTAATAGAGGTTGCACATTGATTAGACTGTCTGTTGAAGATTTTATATAAAAAAAAAACATGTGAGGATTCGTTGAAGTTTTTTTTTTTAGAAGTAGGGAGACCTGAGCAGGAGTTTGACACGGTTGACCACTGTCAAAATGTGAATTTTGAAGTGGAATGACTCTGTTTTATATGATTTTCCTGTGTCCATGTGTTATACCATCTAATATATTATTTGTTTAGCCAGATTGCCTAGATATATATCCAAATTTGATCATACTTTCTTCATCCTTATATCCTGGCGACAATCCGTTTTCCTATCCAACAATCTAACTCGGTGAATCTTGTATGTGACTGAACTGCTGTATCTTTTTTCCAACCTAAATTCTGGATCAGCCATTGTCAGCAAAGCTGGTAGATACAGTAAGTTGAGAAATTTGAGAGAGTGCTCACCGTGGTTTCGACATTCATCTCCGTGCAGAGCCTGCGTCCGGAGAGGTTGGAGCGGATGCCCCTGGCCCTGACGTCCATGCCCTTGAGGCGCCTGAGCGCCCCGATCATGGAGTCGATGGCGGACGCCGGCTCGTCCACCTCGAACTGCACCTTGACGCACTGCTGCCTGGCGTCGTGGCCCAGGATCCGGGCCTTGAGCTCCTCGTTCCGGCGCTGCAGCTGCTCCCGCGCGCCCCTCAGCTCGTGGATGTAGATGGCGGCCGCCTGCACGATGGAGTTCTTGTCGCCCCTGGACCGGGACGCCACCAGCGCGTGCAGGTCGGCGTAGCTCTGGCTCAGCTTCTCGCGCCGCTGCCGCTCCCGCATCATGTGCCGGAACCCGCGGCTGCTCTCCACGGCCGCGGCGCCCGCCGGCTGCTGCCGCTGCCGCTGCCGCCGCGGCTCCTGCTCCTCCTCCCCGTCCTCCGCCATTGCCATGCTCTGCTCACGCTGTCCGTCCCCGCCCATCCTGCCCAGCGCGTCGACCACCTGCCCGTGCACGCTGGGGGCCCCGCCCCCGAACGGCGCTCCCGCCCCCACGCCCACGGCCGCTCCGGTGTAGTCCTGGAACGCGGTCGGCATCGGCGCCGCGAAGGGCGGCTCCGGCTCCCCGGGCGATGCAACGAGGCCGAAGGGCAGCTCCGGTGAGGGCGGCCCGGCGACGTGCGGGTAGAACGGAGCCTCGTCTTGGAAGAAGCTGGCGTAATTGTAGGAGTCCATCTACATTTCCGGCCTCCGTGCTCCGCAGGTTCGGTTGCTCGACCTCGACGCGGCGGGAGTGGAGACCGGAGAGCCGAGAGCGCGGTTTGGTTGCATTTGCGTTGCCGGAGAAGTGTTCGAGCGCGGGTTAAATAGGCACCGGTGCGGTGCGGTGCGGTGCGGGGGAGGATTAGGATTACGGTCACGTGGTCAAATTGGCGAATTGAGGCGGAGGTGCAGTGCCCCGCGTGTGAGGAAGAAGGGGACATGGTGATGGTGGGGCCCTGGGACAAGGCTGGGAAAGGTCAAACCTGGGATTTCGCAATTGTTAATTCGGGTTGAGGGGGAAAAGAGCACGTGCTGCTAGCCTGCGGCGACGCGCTTTGGATTTTGGAGGCTGGCGCACGTACTATAGGATAAAAAGGAGCCGGCTCAGAAGGTTCCACGTAGGTAGGGGGCCACTTGGAAACCAAGAGCCAGCGCTCTATTTGCCGCTCGCACCCCCACAAGAACTGCTATTTCGAATACCGATATTGGAATGGCAAACCAGTTTTCTTTACACAAATTTTGTGGTCATACCACCGAGTCATAAATAGACATTTGTAATTCGTTTTACTAATGTACTGACCATCGCCTTTTACAATTTCGTAATTACAAAAATATGCAATTCAAATATAGGTAAAAAAAGTTAAAAATACTACTGCTCTAATCTTTTTTGCAGCATTGTAGAAAAAAGAGCCATTTTCAGATAAAACTTTGGCCCTGTTCGGCAGGCTATTTTTTTTTGGCTTATAAGCCGGCTGTGGCTGATTTGCTGTGAGAGAAAAACACTGTTCCACGGCTGATAAGCCGTGCTGATAAGCTCAGCTGAACAGGGGGTTTATTATACCACATTAACGATTCATATAAATGGTTGAGACTAGAATTCCAGGACATCATTTTTGAAACTAAAAATGCATGTTATAGCATTACTCACAAATTAACCATCTGAGTGAGATAAACACAGACTACGGTGACAAAAGAGTTTAGCTATGGCTAAAATGTGGCGGCTGAGACAAACTAAAAGATTTAAATGTCAGTTAATTCGTGATGATGATATGGGGATTTCCCAGTTAAATTCAAGAATAAGGGGCATTTATATATAAACAGTAAGTTTGAGGGCTTAATATGCACTTACTTTATTAGTATAAAAATCATGGACATATTATGTTCAAAGAAGCGCACGCTAACTACCAGTCAACAAAATCATCATATTTGCACGTTGTGCCACATACCCACAATACACGAAACATATAAAAATCCGTACATATTTGCATTTCCCTAGTATCGATCTACTAAATATATTTAAGGAGGACTGGAAGAGAAATTCAAACAAAGAGCGCACATGAACAGGACGAGCCACCTCACAGTCACAGATGCATGTGAACTAGGACCAGGCACAGCTATAGTAGAAAGCACACGTCAGATGCCAATGCCATGCATGCCACACGGACACGGTGGAGAGACCATGACTCCGTGCGAGATGGCATGCGTGGATGTTTGAAGAGGGAATGACGAGTAGAGACTGCTCCTCGACCGTATAATCTTCTACTCTCTCTGCTTGCTCTGCTCCCATCCTGGACACGTTTCTGGCGACACGGCACGGAAGCTTCTATTCTTCACCGAGTTGTTAGTGCATGTACTTAGTAGTACGATGTCCCTTTCCTTTGTTTTTTTTTTTAACTTTCATTTGATCGCCCGGTAAATTTAGTTTGTTAATTAATTCTGTTCTGTCATGTGGACGGAGGGTGACAGTGCAGTTTATATGTATAAAATCCAAGGTCCATGCATAGTCACGGGTGGTGTGGTCGTTTCGTTGGTGGTTCCAAATATTCCAGACTCGGTGTGTTCCCCGTGTTAGCCTCCGCACTAGCTCCATGTGTTCTGTGAAGTTCAGGCACTTGTTTTCTAATTCAAGTGCGAGGTGATTGGAAGTTTTTGTCTGCCTCATTTGCGTACGCATGGAATTTGCAGATCACCCACATGTCTGAAAGTGATGCATCATGCGCACATGATGGAACAAAGCATGCAGCCCTTACGTTGTTTAACATGGATTAATAATGACATATCACCGTTATGCATCAGTTGTTAAATGAACCTAACAAAACACCATGATGCTATCAAGGGGAAAGGGGAACACACCAAATCTGGAGTTTGTTGATACTCCTAAAGGCCTATAGTTGTAGGAGTACTATAGTTTTAAAACTGGAAGGTTTGTGGCATCCAAACATCCTCTAAAAACAAACTCGTTTTTCAAATTATCTAAAAATACTTTAGATCAGCAGAATTGTTAGTTGTTTTCCAATGTCGGTTTCATCTCTTATTTACTACAACATGCAATTTGCAAACTAATCACATGCGTGAAAGTGATGCTGCATACATAATGGAGCTGTGCAGCCGTAGTTAAGACAAGGGCCAGTTGGATGTATGTCAACTGAGTTCATGGTTTTAAAATTCAACAATTAATAAGATGACCCCTTCCACATCTTTTCTAAACTCACATCTATGGCGGCTCTGTACAATTTAAGTCATCTTAGATCTATCTAACCCTTTACCTTTAAACATTCCATTATATTCAGAGGATCAACTTCCACATATGCATGCATTTTTGTAAAGTTCAGTGAATGGTGGTTTGATCCTATTCATTTACATACGCATGGAATTTGCAAATCACCCACGTGTGTGAAAGTTCATGCAAAACACCATTTCCTATCCAGTATCCACTTGCATTCCTAGATACGAGACGATATAGGAAGCTTCTTCATAGCTTTTATAATTTCTTTGTAATATACTACCTTAGTCCCGCAAAGAGTCTTATTTTTATTTTGTTCTAATTAAAGTCAAACAATCTTTAGTTTGACCAAGTTTATATAAAAAATACTGATATTTACTATAACAACTAAAATATCATCTGATTCATCATGAAGTATATTTTCATAGTAAATCTATTTAGTGCCATAAATATTGATAATCTTTTCGATAAATTTAATCGAACACAAGATAGTTTGACTTAAGACAAAACATCACTCTGTGAGATGGAGATAGTATCAATCACACGCCTTAATTATAAATTAAACTGAGTATCATGGCTTCAACCCCCCCTTTGCCCCTCCCCGCCTCCTACTATGGACGCGGTATATATGCTTATAGCCACAATTGTTGCTGCTTTTCCTATAGGTTTCAACTTTCAAGCAACTCCATGAATCATAAAATGGTTATATTGTAGATGCCTCCGAGAACAATTAGGCTCAAAATTTAACATCTAAATTCGCAAAGACCGAACGGACAAAGGAGTTGCAGCTACAGGTGCGTGGTGGTGGTGACTGGTGACATGGGAAAGCACGTCTTGCTTTGGACGACTATAGCCTCATTTTACTTAAGGGCATGTGTAGAACAGGGGAGCCAATTCAAAATGTGTGCATACCTTTGTGGACACTACTGCCTACCGAAAATACGAAGTACTCCGTACGTAGGTCTTAGTGACACCCTTTTTTACAGCACTGATGGTCAGAAATGGTGATCCCTTGTGTTGTGCCACAGGCCAGAATCAATACTCTCTTTGACATTGAAAGAATCAATTCCTAACAACTTTAGGACAGATTAGCGAACAAGAAAAAAGACTATATTACTCCCGGCTGGACATCAATATCTCTGTAGTTACCGAGAGCACTTGAGTCTTCCAATACAACTAAGAGCTATCGTCTGGAGTATTCAAAGGATATTAAATGCTGCTTTACCTAGTCCAACGCCCAAATCGGAAGAGGATTAGGGCGTCCTCAATAATGCTGACTACGTAGCTAGACGACGTGGAAGCAGAAAAATAAATAAACACGAGAAAAAGCAGAACACAGAACGTCGAGCCTTGTGCGTGTGAGAGGTTCAGTCCTCGTAGCTCGTGCGAGCCTAGCTCTTCTGATCTCGCTAGCGTCTTCATTTTTTGCATTCTCTCACATCCACGTCGGCCAAAAGTACCACTAGCCAGCGAAATCGCTAGCCTGTTGGACACGCCCTTAGGGAGCAAGGGGCGTGAAAGAGGGAGATAAGAGGGGCTGTGATTTAATACGACCTAAGACTTCGAGGAGAAATAAATTAGGTTGCTAGATCATCTGTTCTAGAGGTTGATTCTTTTATGAATAAATTTTCCTCTAGGAATTGATTCTTTCAGAAACATAGAGAGAGTACATTTGTAAATGTGTATTAAGACAGCTACCTAACAGAAATGTATTTTCTTCGAAAGCTTTAAAACACGGTCATTGCCAACAGCTGCACGCCTATTCTAGCTACAACCTTGGGCTGGTTCGGCTGGTGGAAAAGCCGGCTGGTTTCGGCTGGTTTAATAGTGTTCTGTGAGAGAGAATAAGCTGAAACAAGCCGAAACAAGCCGAAATCTGACTAGCAGAACAGGGCCCTTGTCGAGCCATGTGGCTAGGCCGACCGTGGCCACGCCACCTGTTGTCGCTCCCTGCCCGTTGCATGCCACCGCCAGCCGCCAGCCGGGCTCCTGCACAAAGGTTGTTTTGTTGTTCCAGATGCGTAGGAGGCGAGAGTCGAAAGAAACCACGTTTTCGCGGCTCCATCGAAAAATAACTCCAGCTCGTGCAGGCTTCTTTGTCGGAAGTATTTCTTTGATGGGTGTTTGACAAGGTTTTTATTGGGGCTCTAGAAGCGGTGCCAAACGAGCCCCTAGTTAGGAGTTAGGACAAGTGCGGACCCTTTTGACAAAAAACATATTTATGGTTAAAGGGAGTACCCCTCCATTTTTCAAAATGAAGGCGTTATTTAATCTTGCAATGTCTTTAAACTAGACTTTGACTATTAGTCTGTTAAAATCATAACAGAAATAAAGTACTCCAAATGTGAATTCAATAATACCATTTTCATATAACATAACTTATAGAGGCTAATTGAGTAATTGTTTGTTAAAAATTTACGAGGTTTGATTCTTAAAATGTGTGCACACATTATAAAGTGACACGGACAAGGGCATGACTTATTATACATTTATAAGCTTGTATAACAATGTCCTTGGCGGGTACCTCCTAGCCTCTGGTCTTTAAAGGTTAGTAATAAGACTAGGGCCATGTTTAGTTTACATTTTTTTTAAAAAGCACTGTAGCACTTTTCGTTTGTATTTGATAAACTTTGTCCAATCATAGATTAACTAGGTTCAAAAGATTCGTCTCGACATTTACGAACAAGCTGTGTAATTAGTTATTTTTTACCTATATTTAGAGTGTGTTCACTTCCCATGCAAACCCAAAATATTTCCTCTTCCACCCATCACATCGAATCTTTGAACGCATGTATGGAGTATTAAATGTAGGTAAAAAATAATTAATTGCATAGTTTGTCTGTAAATGTCGAGACGAATCTTTTGAGCCTAATTAGTCCATGGTCGGACAAATTTTGCAAAAAAAACAACGAAAAATGCTACAGTAACTTTTCACCCGCTTTTCATCATCTAAACACACCCTTAATGCTTGATACATGTGCCGACATATACGATGTAACGGAGAATCTTGAAAACTTTTTGCATTTTGACATGAACTAAAGGCCTAGACTGGACGCCGGTTTCAACGAAGGGGTGGGAGAGTCGCTGTATGCTCGTCCCACCGGGTAAATCTCCAGCGATGATGGGAGAGAGGGTTGCCCCTGACAACTCAGGCGACGGGCGCGTCGTCGCCGGCACATGCTGCGCCGAGGCGCGCTCCGGTGGCCCCCCTGCACCCGTTCCTCTCAACCCACCCAGTGCCGTCGCGCCTCATTGCCTTCGCCCCCAAACCTCATCAGCGAAAGGGCCTTCCACTCTCACCGCCACCCACAACTCCACAAAGCTCCCACCACTTCTCCCCAGCCCTCCACCCACAGAAACCCATCGCCATCGGCACCGGCGCCAGCGCCGCCGCCGCCGGGACCTTCCAAAGCAGCTCGCAGCAGACCGCAAGAACAACAAGAGCAGCAAGGGTGCGAGAAGAAAGGTGGTTCAGGTGAGCGTCAGGCCTGGGATTGAATTCCAGTCTCTGGTCCTCAGGGACCTCTGCTCCGACGTCGTCACGCCTGAGCCCAGCTCGAACTCAGGTGCTTTCTGGATCACCCCTCCTTTCCATTCTCCGAGGTTCTCTGCCGTTTCCATCTCCAACATGCTGTCCTTCTTCCTGTGCGCTCCCCGCCCCAGCGTGTGCGTGCCTCTGTCGTTGAGCCTTCGGTGTTTTGCGCTCGAGTCGCCTCAGAAAATGTTGCCAGCTTCATCCTCGCTCGCCGGAAGCTGAAGCTGCATAAATGTATCTTTACCCTCCATGCCTCGCTCCCTGCGGCTTCCGCCATGGCCGGCCAGCTGAGGGAGGAAAAGGACTTTACTCCCGGCCACCTACCTCTGCCTGGAGTAACGGAGCTGAGTAACTCCAGCGCAGCGCGCGGGGCTCGAGGCAGGGTCGACTTGAAGAGGCTGGACGTGGAGAGATATCCAAATCTCGCTACAGTCCCTCGGACTCGACCGGGAGTTATGGCGCTGTTGGGCAGGCTGTTTTTTTTTTCTTATAAGTCGGTTGTGGCTGATGGCCGAACAGGGGTACGATGCTCCCCTTCCTCCTGTCTTGTCCCCGGGGAGGGAGCAGCGAGATGGTGATCGACAGGGGAAGGAACCCCATGCTGCCGCCAACGTGTCGGGACAGACGAAAGCCGCTCCTCATCACCCCTTCAATGCTGCTGCCAACGGCTCTAAGAAAACTTATGCTGAAGCCCTCCTCTCGTCTGGTATTTCTGCTGCCTCCGGCTCCGACCGGGGCAAGGGCAAACGCCGCCCTGCCCCCTTCGTGCCTCCCTCCGTTGGGTGCTTCCGCTGCCTTTCGTCCTCTCACATGGTTCGTGACTGCCGTGACCCGCTCAGGTGCCGGCGCTGTGGTGGCAACGGCCACCGACAGTTCCAGTGCTCCATGCCTGTTGCGCGTCGCCGCCAAACCCCTTTCACCCGCCGCCACCCGGCTTCAGCTCGCCATGTTCCTGTCAATGCCGCCGTCCCATGTGTCCCTCGGACACTTCCTCCTCCTCCGCCTGAACAGGGTGATGCTGCTGGTGTGTCCCGGCAGCCTCCTCCGGTGGCCTCGCCACCGGCCATCGTGCAGCTCGTCTTGGGATGACAATGAAAGAAGCTGCAAACCTCTGGCAAGTGGCAACATCGTCTACCAAGACAAGACAGAAGTGTAGTATCGGTTTGGTGTACCTCTATTGTTTCCTTTATGGTTAGTCTCTCTTTAATTTCTGCTGTGTAATCTCCCTTTGAACAGCAAGCTCTTTGCTGCTCCTGTGCAATATATCAGGTGTGGCCGTGTTGACAGTTCAAAAAAAAGGACGGGGGATAGCCTCCCCTCCTTATTTTACTTCATATAAAACAAACAAAAAGAAACCCAGTAGCACACTTGTGCCCGAGCTAGTCTAAACAGTTCTTCTTTGTATTCCAGTGGGAATACAAGAACACCTAGATCAAATCTGTAGGAAATGACTTTAGCGGCCTAACCGAGTGATCGATGTAACTATGTAAGCTTGAAATGAGACCTAGAACCCGGTATATGCAACTCTACTTCATGTCGTGCTACATTTCTTCCCGAAGATCACGGCCATGGATCGGCAGCAGAGTCATGAACTCCGTTTGCGAAATTTTACTGCAGGCATAGAATCAGTTCCTCTAAGCATCAGACTCGTGGTGAAGCAGAAAGAATTTACGGCCAAGCAATACGTAAAAGAGCACAAGGTTCATCGGAACACATAGATGGATCCCAATAATTTCAGCCCCCAAAAGGCAGGACACTTGTGAACAAAACACCAAGAATGCAAGGTATGTAAAGACAATCACAATCATAAGGGAAGTGAGGTCTGTCATGGTAGAATACCTGAAAACGATGGACCCAACAGTCCAGCCCCAAGAACAATCTGAAGTTCTCAATTCCTTATTCAGAGTTTCACCCATCTCCAGTTCCACTGTTTTGAAGGAAAACCATAGAAAGTGCAAATTATAAGATTTTTTACTAAAGAAAATGAATATATGCCCAATATAAAGAACAGGGATTCCATCGGAATAGAGAGACCAAGGTAATGCAACAATTACAGTGGCGGCAGAGTTTAATACTGTACACACCTGACCAAGATGGACACAGCGGCGATTCCAGCCCCATGGAAAACCTCAATTTCTGAATTTCTTAGCAGAGTTTCACCCACCTCACTCTTTGCACTGTTTTCAATGGAAAACCATAGACAAGAAATCGAATTAAATGGCCTTTCCTAAAGAAAATGGAAGATATGCTGATGCTTCAAGCTACACTAAAAGAGAAATCTATGGCCTCAAGGGAATATATGTTTTGAGATCTGTAACTTTTGATGCATACTCCTACTTTAGAATTGAACGACTTACACTGAATGATGTTCCGCTTCCAATTTGGGTACGGGAAACAGCAAAACGAGAAAATAAGTCCACTTCATCTCCCCAACTTTTTTTTCATGAAAATCTGATTACACGAACATCCCCTTTCTAAAAAGATATCACGAACAGTCGATCCATCCCACGAGCGAAGCATATGCATCAGTGCATCACCCATCGTTCGTCTCAAACAGACGGAGAGAGAAATTCAGCTCATCATCAGTTCATCACCAAGCATGAACTGCCCCTCCAAAAAGTCATCTCCTGAGACGCAATCACGAAAGGAAGAACACTCCAGAGCTAGGAAAAACAAACGAAAATTCAATGAGAAAACTGTAACCCTACCCAGCAACCAAAACACCCAGCGACATCAGAGCTCCCAGAGAAAAAGCCGCACCAGCGAATCGCGTCAGATCAGCAGAAAGTTCTTACCCCAGATTCGATTCGTCTTCCCGCTTGCTCTCCCTCGGAGGCGGAGCTTTCCCCGTCTGCCGCGAAGATTGTGGGGGAGCAGGTGGTGGTCAACCGCAGGAAATGTTTTGCCGCGTGAAAACTGGTCCAGCAGCCAACACGCTAGGGGCACTCTGAATACTTGACTCTGCAAACCGATTGGCCGCTCTGGCTTCAAATGCACTAAAAACACGTGGTCAAACATTCCGCCTCTTTTTCTTCCGTTTTTCCTAGCAAAGAAAATATGTCTGGGAGGGGGACGTGAAAACGACCGGGCTAAGTATAGGCTTCAAGCAAATGGAGCAGAAATGCAGGGGAAAAGCATGTCACAGGACAAAACACATGTGATGAAATGCAAATATTCTCCACTGATGCACCAAAACAGACTCACAGTCAGTTCACGGTACAATGTTGAATATTGTTTTGGTACCTTACTCTGCCCAAAACACGTGAAGAACATTTCCGATTACTTTAGGATGATACACCACGAACACGAAGGCCAGCTTCAGATGGACCTCACAAGGTACATGAAAGACACATGCTCTTGGGAATGAGACTAGTTGGATACTTCCATGACAGACACACACGCCACAACGACTAATGATTTCCAAGTAGGACCTGCTATTGTCAGTCTAGGCAGTTAGCTTGCTTCATTCAGTCTATTTTTTTGCTCTCTTGCGACCTCCCCCTCTTCCTCTGGAGGTAGACGCGGACTTCTCAGGAGAACTATGAATGTTGTCGCTGCCTGTCTCAGAGGGTTCATCCTTGACGCTTGCTTCTTTGTCACTTTCTCCCTCGAAGAGCTCTGTCCGGTCCGTTGAGTTCTCCTCCTCCTGCTCCACCTCCTTTGAAGGCTTGCCAGCGGATTCGAGTTCCACAACTTTATCTCTGAGTTGTCTGAGCTTGGCCTTCTTCGAATTTAACACAGCCACAAACTAGAGGAACATAAAAATGGTGAGTAGTGCATAAATAAATTAAGATCAAAATTAGAACTGAATGAGAAAAGAATTGGCATCTAAACATCAACATGAAAGGGAGCAAAAAGGCAAGACCCAGCAACTAGTGTTTTAAGTAATAACAGTGTACATCAACGCAAAGAAGCCAAGAGTATACATCAGTATGCTGAATTTCGTATGGGAGCTGTATAAGAAAATATCACCTACAATAGTCACCAAATGAACACAGTAACATAAGAAACTGTACCTTTGAAAAGGTGGCTTGCTCGAACTCAGCTTTCTCATTGTTAAATCTTTCACTTTGTTGCAAGCACTTCTCAGCTTCTTGTTTCAACTTGTCGAAGGATTGTGTTTTCCTCACAACCTCTTCCTAAATAAGGAAATATAAATAATTTAGTAAATTTAGGCCCAAGTAAGAAATGTGCAGAAGTGGTTCAGTAGCTTGGTAGGGATAATTCAGGCAAATCAAGTTTATATTCATCTGCACCTCAAGAATCAATTCACCCTTTGGTCATCTTTAAATTCAACATAAGCATAGCTTAGAGAACCTGTTTCAGAATCACAGGTAGGCTGAAAAGGAAGGTAAAGCAAAGGGGCATACACTCAAGCGTATATTTGCATCCATAAGAAAATCCAGGATCTCAGATATAGTCTGCTGCGTGTTTGGTGAAGGCTGCAGCTTCCATCGCCATTCCAACTTGGTACCTTGTCTTTCAAATGTCCACGAGAGCTAAATGGAACAAGGCGAAATTTTTCAGGAAATAAGCAAAGATGAAATCCGAGAAGCTGGAAGACTGGTCTGAATGTTAGACACATAACAGCCATATGAACATATTTGAACTCAAGTGCAATACATCTTCATGTTGCAAGATGGTAAGACCAGTACAAAAGCTGGAAATAGTGACAACACTAACTAATTACTAAGCCTAGATATGAAGAATCAAGACAACCAAATGTGAAGGAACTAATCAGTACTAGAGGTGGTGGTGAGCACATACTATGGTAAATTCTTTTCACTTCCAAGTCCTGGTCTATATGCTAACCTCTGAAGGTTGGTCTATTGCGTGAACTTTTTTCTTGGTTCCTTAGTTCCATCTCAACTGTGGTTGACCCTACCTCAAACTGTCTTACTGTTATGATTTAAAACTATTGGAATTATAAATGTTGTCTGGTGACCTTTGTAAATGAAAATGATGGCCACCTCACCCTCTTAATCTTGAAAGGGATATATGACAAGTTTGCAAGGGGGACACATTAGTAATGAGTACCACACAAAACGTTAGTTGAAAGGTCGTCGCAAAAAAAAAAAAAAAAAAACGTTAGTTGAAAGGTCAGCAGATGCCGGAGTATTATCAAATCAGCATACAGTGGCACCTTAATCCAACAACGTTTATAACTTTTCTGATGAAGAACTCATTAATGTTTTTTATGGAACTGGTCAGTATAGGTTCATACGAATTTTAGTACAGATCGGTAGCGTCCCTTGAAAGGTCCAAATCCAACAATGCTGACAGAAATCAGCGACTTGTGTGAACTAAGAAAAAGAAGACCTGAAATATCCTTTCTAACACCATCTGCACTAAGCCCATGGGCAAAACGACCTAAATGAGGATGAAACGTGGTAGTGTAACCTGAAATAACAACCCTTGCAGACTTGCGTCTATGTGAAATCGAATAGGCAAGTTTTTCAACCTGGCCTAGAATCAGCTCATTAATCCAATCTACTCAACAACACATACGTACCCAACAGCACAGTAAGATGAAAAAATTGGGCGAAAAGAGCCGAACGGACTGACCCTGCGGTTTCCTTTGCCGGCGTCGTGGAAGGAGTACGTGGAATCAGGCTGTTGGAAGGCGAGGTAGCGCTCGGCGAGGGCGAGATAATCGGCGACGGGCTGGTCCCACTGCTCGGCGCGGAGGCGCACCTCGTGGTCGGAGGCGTCGGCGACCCAGGCGCCGGCACCGTCGGTCACCGCGAGGGAGAAGCGGGACGGCAGCCACGTGGCTTTGACGAAGACAGTGCCGGCGCCCGCCGGCAGCGCCTTGGGGTCCTCCACCGGCACCGAGAGCTTCGCGCAGCTGTGCCTCGCAGGCACGGCACAAGAGGCCGCCGCCATGGTCGTCGCTGTCGACTCGAGCCCAACGAGGGGAGGGCGACTGGTCGGGCAGATGGGCACGGATCGGCCGTTGGAGACGGCTGCGCGGCGCACGCGAGGCTTGTGGACCGTCCGATGACGCGACCGGTTTAGTTGGAGGGTTTGCGGGGAGCCGGGGACCCTCGCATTTCGCAGTTCGCAAGGCCTATAGTCTCTGTTCAGGACTCGGCAGGGGCGTGCAATGCACCATGTACATTTTTTTTTCGTAAGTTCGTTGGTTGCGTACGTGGTGGAATCGACGTCACACAAAAACAACTTTCAGACCTCATCTGATTAACGACAAGTTCAGTGATCCACTTGTACTCCGTACTAGATGAGGAGTATTTCAAGCTATTGAATTCGCAACATAGAGTATTGCTCCCGTTTGAATCTCTAAAGAAATCTTGAAACACTAGCACAAAAGGAAGTAGGGGCATCATCGATAAGAAAAGAAATACGAGGTTGCTTCCAACATGCTATTTGTGTGGTAGTTATGCTTTTCATATCTTATAATTTTGTTTGTTCTAGTACGAAGAAATGAAAACTTTCTAAGATTGTGGTGTTGTGCAATGATGAATTTGTCTTTTAGATTAAGGACTGATGTAGTGGGTTTGTGCAATGACGAGTTGTGCACATTTCATGGAACAGTTCGGCCATGTAGTAACCTGTTGTCCACAATTGAATATGTGAAACTGAGCATAAATTCATGCTGACTTTTTTATTTATTTATTTTATTATTTATTAGAGTAGAGTATCGGTAAAGAATCTCGATTATTAATTTGATCTTTTTAAATAATACTAAGTAAGCCATCCACGATGCATAGGACTACCCCTCCCCATTTTCTAATTTTGAATGGAATACTTTATTATTTTTTAGATGTTCGTTTGTTTATGTTAGTAACTCAAAGTCCAACCGCTAGCGTTATCTAAAGGCGAAAGGGCTAAATACTAAACGGAAATGTTGTGGTGAAGGCGCTCGATCGTCTGGATGCTTCCGTTCGTGAGCTGCGACACCAGTCCAACGGCTCAATAGTCGTGTCCTCTCGTCCACTCGCTCCTAACCATAGCCTGATATCTCTATTCTCCAGAAAGCTCTCCACCGCAGCGCTGCAACCGCGCTCCGTCGCGTTGCCACGGCGTTGTCCACGACGTCCGAGAGCCCACCACGCGGCATCTCCACCCCGCCTAAACACGGCCGTCCGCTTTCCTCCATCTCCATCGCACCTCCTGCTCATCGCGGCCTTCTCCAGCCCGCGGACTGCCTTCCCCATCGGAGCGGTGACAGCTCGTGCCAAATCCACCATAGCCTTCTCCACCGGAGCGGCCTTCTACACCGGACCTGCCGTGGCCTTCTCCACCAGAGCGGTGAGCTCTACACCGGTGAACTCCGCACGTCTACGAGCCTCTATTCTCCTAAGCAACAAGAAGATGTTGCGCTGAAAGCACGTGTTGCAAACGTATGTTTCAAGTGTTTCAGATATTTCAGAGATATGTTGCAGGTGTTTTATATGAATGTTGCAAAAGTAGATCGGGATGTTGCACATGGTACAAGACTATACACGTATGTTGCAAGAGTTTGTTCAAAATGCTTCGTCTGTTTCAGATGTATGTTGAAAGTGTTTTATCTGAATATTGCAAAAGTGGATCTGGACGTTACATATACATGCATGTTGCAAAGCGTATGTTTTAAGCATTTCATGTGTTTCATACGTATGTTGCAAGTATTTCATCTAAATGTAGCATATGTTTACAATGGCTACACACGTGTTTCAAGTTTTTCAGAGTGTTTTGCAAATGTTTCAGATGTATGTTGTAAATGTTTCAGATGTTTCGGACGTATGTTGTAAGTGTTTCATTTGGATGTTGTAAAAGTAGATTTGTTGTTGCACATGTTGTAAAGGAACCCACCTAACGCAGCCGCCTGCTGCAGCTGCTAGGGCGTCGCCGTGGGTCACCGTGCGGGCACCTGAGGCCGGAGATGCATCCACATGCGAGGCAGGTGATTGAGACCCACGTGGGGTTCCCACGTGCAGGCACAGCGGTTAGGCGAAGCAGAGCAAGCACGATGGTTGGGCAGGAATCAGCATAGGGTTCCCGCGGTGGAGCGCACGAAAACAGGCAGCGTGTGCTCCACTTCTTACACGTGTGGCAGTGTCCGACGCTAGCGCTCCGGAACGGGACGTCCAGACGCTAGTAAGTCCGAATACTAAAACCAAGTGAAACAATTCGGTTATTCTCATTTGAGAAAAAAGCAATTCGGTTATACTTCAATATAATTTGCTCAAAGTCCAACCGCTAGCGTAATCTAAAGGCGAAAGGGCTTCAACTGCCGAAACCAGGTGATGATGCCTAGCTGACTTTGAAACAAAAAGGCACCAACGGAAACCTGCGCCGTGGCATCCCGCATCCGCTGTAGCTTGAACCTTAAGCTTGGAATCCTGACTAGCATGTGGTGACGACTGACGACGATGGGATTCCAAGGTTCGATCGGCTCCCCTCGTGCCTCTGCTGATGCTCAACGAGCCTCCCCCCTAGCTTTCCCGTCTCAAGTGGGTGCAAAAGCCACCGTGCTTTGCACCCGAATCGCTTCGAGGCCGGACCCGTCGCCACGTCCCCGCCACAGCAGCAACGGACGATCGATCGCCGATCGCCGGGTCGCGGTCCCTCGCTTTGCCGCGCGCGCGCGCGTACCAGATCGCTGGCGGTCCTGGGAAGAAAGCGACGCGAATAGCATCTGATCGCGGGCACGCCCGAGATCTCTGCTGTCGCGTCCGGCGCTCTCGGCGTCCGCTCCCCCTCTTCCTCCTTCCCCCGTTCCCCGTCGCTGGATATTTATTAGTTGCGCTCGGTGCTTACACGGGGCCCTTCGCGTGCGTTCATGATGTGTTTTTCCATCTGGGTTTGTTGTGCTGCAGCATCGTCGATCGAGTCGGTAGCTTCATGGCTGTCGAGGGGAATGATGTCCGGTCCGAAGATGCTGTGCGGCGAAAGCAGCGGCGGTGGCGGCTTCGGACCAGGCTTCATTCCCCATGACTCATGGAAACGGCAGCGATCCGCCGAGCTTCCCGTGCGGTGTTTGATCAGCGAACCTGCGCGACCAAAGCTGCAGCCTTGCAGGACAGGCGTCCATGTTCTCAATCTTCTCATCAGCAGGCAGGTATGCATGCTGTTTCTGAAAGTTTTTTTTTTAGATGAGCAGCGCGGCATGCTGTTCTCCAGCGTCCTCTTCACATGTCTCAGATCTGAACACTGTGGGACGGGCATCGACGGATGAGCATTGCCGCCGCCTGCTTCGCAACTGAAGGCATGGTAAGCACGGACACTGACTGGTCTACTTCCTGCACTCCATAGCAAGTGAAGGTTCGGTTCACACTTCAGAGCAGGGTTCTGAACCCGTGCAAGATTAAAGCACAACTCTTGCATTAATTAGATACCATGCACCTGAATATTGCAATTACATAACGAGGAGCCAAGAGACTCAGAAAGAAATGTTGTCAATTTCATTCGGTGATCATCTTTAGTCCGCAGTGTCTGCAATGAACGCTGACGCTGCTGCTGGAGAGCTATACTTTGCTACTGAAGATGAAATAATCATGTTAAATTAGCCATATATCCTTACTACACTTGATTTCGAGTAGATGCAACCTGCAGCCGCTCAGCATAGAACATAGAGTAACATTACTAGTTCGCTTCCTTTGAAGTTTTTTTAGAAATATGAAGGGGCCGAAGAAGAGTTGGGGGTACAAATATGCCAAAAAAGATAAACTCCAAACAGCAAATTACAACAGATTTTGTTACCATAAATCAAAAGCTATTGTAAGCATTGACTTCATCCTGATTTTGTAGCCATAAATCAAAAGGTATTGAAAGCATTGACTTCACCTCGAGGGATAGCAACGCCATTTCTCTGAAGAAGAGTGATTTGCATTCCTGAATGCTCAGCTTCAGTTTTTGAAGATTGAATAGTTCCTTGCTGTTCAGGTCACCCAACACATAAGAAATTACTTCATTATTGAAGATTTGAGACTGAAGCTAATCCCTGAGAGCTGAAGTGAGCACTGGAAAACTGCATTGCACTGGTATATTTAAGCTGAGCAATGTTATAGTACTCCCTCCCTTTAACTAGTATAGGAGGTAATACGTCAAATAAAAATCTGAGCTCTTGATTCTTTCAATTTTATGATTAATTAGTTACTCTAAGAAAAGAAAAAAAAATAAGGGAGCTGCTATTCTTCAGGCGCCTGAGATTTCATTTTTGTTTAGACAACGGACCTCCAGTTTAGACAACGGACCTCCGCCGTTGGATCTTCATCCAATGCCCCAGCTGACGCGCCTGTTCATCTTCCTCCAGCAGCTCCTGTTCCGTCGGATCCACCGCAGATCTCGCCCCTGCCGCCGCCCATTGCACCCACGGCGGCCTCCCTCTTCCTTTCCCCCTCCCGCCGCCGCTTTCTTCTCCAACTCCGGCGAGAACAGCCACGACGCCTTCGTCCTGACCTAGCCCGACCGCCTCCACCGCCGCCAGGGCCCCGAAGCCACCCGACTGTCATCCCCACCGCCTGGCCTGCCTACCTCCCCCAAATCCCATTCTATAACCAACTGAGTTGGAGAAGAAAGAGGGGGGAAGAGGCCGGAGGGAGGCCGCCGTCGACGTCTTCATCTCAAGTGGGGTGTGGGCGCGCGCGGGCGTGGGCACGGCGGCGGTGCAGACGAAAAGCGTCGCCTGAAACAGAAGTCACATTTCAGGCGTCTGCTCTATAGAAAATGTGAAAAAATATATTGCCGAACCAGCATGTGAGAGCATCTCCAAGAGACTCTAATCCTTCCTAAATGTTAGGAATAGAGATTTTGGTGAAAAACTACTCTCGAACAGCTTCTTTAAATGGTTATCAAAATATAGTCATATTCTATTCCGGATCTTTCGCTAGCAAAAAAATAAAAGGTGAGAATGACTCTTTAGAGTGCGCGCGAGATGTAGAAAAATTATTGGAAAGTGAAAAATTATAGAAAGCCAGTTTTTTGCAAATGACTCTCCAAATAATGATTTAAAGAGTAAAATTTAGGAAAGCTCTCGGAGATGCTCTGATATCCTTCCTTTTCCTCCTTGCCAATTTCATGTATGCAAATAAAACTTTAGGTACATTGTACTTATACGTGTTCCTTTTTTTTGTAATGGACATGTTCGTTGCCATGTACCTAACGTTTCTAGCGTTTCATGTGTGCGCAACGTGGGTTATTACTTGCATAGAAAATAAATATTCCATGCTAATTAAGTTACTCCCCTCCGTTCTGTAATATAGAATTTGAAATTTATCCTAAAATAAAAGAAATCCAAGAAAAAAAGATAGTGTTTACTAAATAAAAATACTTGATACAGTACTTGCCATATTTTTTATAAGGAAGTTGAGAGTCCACCTCTTAATCATGGGGAATAGAATTTGATTTTAATAGATTAGGAAGTTAAATAAAGGATATATGTGTCTATTGCACTCTCTTATTTTGTCTGAGTGCTGTGTTTCAGAACGGAGGGGGGGTATGTTGTATCTAAAGTTGCAAAAAATAAAAAGATGTACCACATCGAATAGATCATGTGTACATTTATTAGATCTAAAATACCTTTAACTTTCCTTATCTATTCTACTTTACGAAATTAAAAATTAAATAAATACATATTTCATATATTACCTTCTAAGAAGCCATAGCTGATTCTAACCATCTGATTTAGTTAACTGAACGGTTCATAATTATTTGAGAGTATCACAGCAAAGCCCATTTAAGATTAACAAGCTAGCAAGATCTTGCAAAAGGACAGTTAAGGAACAAATGTATCGAGGTTTCGTGTACTGCAAGATGACAAAGAACACATTCGTAAGAATCAAGGTGCATGTTCTTCCTTCTTAGAATGTTTCTCATGCTCAATATCAACCAAAAAAAATCTTACGCTTTGGCTACAGAAAGAATCCCAGAGCCACTTATAGGCACGATGGACCTGACCTGAGAATGACCAATTAGAGATCTGTAGTCACTTGAAGATGAAAATGTGTTTGATTCCTAAACATATCTCCAAACATCATTGCTATCCATCAACTTCCTTAGAAGTTTGGCCCGTAGAGTCAATGATGACCCATCAGAAAGGCATAAGCCAGATTACAATGGCAAATGGAAACCGAAACCTTTTGAGTTGTCAATGGATGTCCTACATACCAAGTGAAATCTATGTTCATACCAACATGAATAAATTTGCATTGCTAGCAAAAACATTAAACAGTATAATAAAGAGTTAAAATTCCAGTAATGCATAGGCCAATTTTTGTGGCAGTTTAAATAATATATTGAGCAAACATTAAAATCACCACTAGACGCCACGATCCACATCAATATTATTTTACAGCAAGAACATGTGCTAATTAATTTCTAGGAACAATAAACAATTAAACATATATGTTGGGAGACAAAATATTGTATAATAACATCAATACAAGATTCTGTATCTACCCTCTCCGTGGGACATTACCAATGGCTAGTACAACATTTGTTTTAAATAAGAGAAAGAATAATAATATGTATAGTCCATTCTTATAAGCAAATGGAACCTATTACATTTTATTAAGGTCTAACATTTTTTATTGAAGCTGGAATAATTTTCATTAGAACGTAGAACAATTCACAAACTTAGAATTATTTTTTAAAAGCTACCACACTTTTTTTTGCCGAAATAGAAACTATTTTCTCTTTGTGATAATTTCCAAGTGAACATGAAGTGTTTTTTTCTCTAATATGGAACAATTGTTCCCATGATTCAGTATTATTGTTATACCCAATAAAAAATGATAAAGACTTACTGAAACAATATTTTAGGTGCTCCAACAAGGGATAATAAAGAGCATTGACATTTCAATATGTCGTGAAAATTTTGAGTTTTCCTATCATCGCTATCTTTTGCATTTTGTTGTTTACTTTCTATGAATTTTTATCGAATAGTATTATTAAAACTTAGGTCGCAAAACAATTTTGTGTGTTAGAATAGCCAAACTTTGTCACCTTAGGAGAATTTAGCTAAGCGATATGTTTATGTTTTGAAAAAAATATCATAAAAGCCCAATTCAAACCATCCCTTATTTGTCAAAAATAACAATAATGCATAATTAAGGGACTAGGGATGTTGCTCGTACCACATACGACTAGGTGATCCTTGTGAGACAAACGATTTTTCTATAGGTAGAACATTTTTTACTTACACCTTTGATGCTGAATATGTTTTGGTTGGAAAATAACTAAATATTCTATTAGAAAAAATATTCTAAGAAGAGGGAAGAGTTTTCTAATAGTCAAAAAATATTAGGTGTATGACTCATTTGCCTTCCCAATTACGTATGCAATATGTAATTCCCAGAAGAACTTTCTAGACAAATGGTCAGTATGCATAAGATGTAGTTAACATGCTTTAGGCTATGGAACACTTTAGATCTAGATATTTTGTATGATTAGATTTTAAAAAAAATACAAAAAAGAGTAGACAATTGCCACCATAAAAGCCATAAACACCTATAAATTTGAGTACTCAACACATTAGCTTGACAAAGTAAAAAACGCTTATAACACCATTATTTGTAATAAAGATTAAAAAGTTTGCTATAATTAAAAATTAAATAAAATATTTTTGCAAGATTTTCTTTGAGTTCTCTCAAAAATGTATGCACATTCATTTACTCAACTACCAAATGGATATTTATTTTCTTCTTAGGATGCTTTAAAGATGGATCTACAGATTCATCTTTCCTTAAACGCTCAGAATATAGATTATGGGAAGTATGGAACTTCTTTACGCGATATATAAATCTTTCGTCCTAATTTCACAAGCCGACAATTTTGTTGCTTTCCCTATGCTGGACCTTGCATCTACACGCACTTCTTGTAAAAGGAATATCCTTCATGATCCAATGCCCTTCGGAGATCTTTCCTTAAATGCTCGGAATATAGATTATGGGAAGCATGGAACTTCTTTACGCGATATATAAATATTTCGTCCTAATTTCACAAGCCAACAATTTTGTTGTTTTCCCTATGGTGGACCTTGCATCTACACGCACTTCTTGTAAAGGAATATCCTTCATGATCCAATACCCTTCGGAGATGACGTTAGCACTGTTTTTAGCACAAAATAAGACAAGAATCGTGGCATAACGAGAATCATTGCCGAGCACTGATTTTACACCGTATGCCATATCTGAATAATAACGAGCGCATGTAATTGTGACCCATAGCTATATATGAAAACCAATGGTTTAGGATTAAATGAATCATGCAATTACCTAGGGAGGTTTCTTTCAAAGTAGCTTTTTCCTTATATCATCATAACACTGGAAGAATGGGGTTCATTGATTCAAGGGAATATTGTATAGAACTTTCAAGATTGATCAGTATATATAATTAAAAGAGGGATTACACTCACTGTTACATCATCGAAGTATAGCAATTTCATCATTATGATGAGCTGAATACAAACAAACTCGCAGTATCAAGTTAACATGTTAAGTCTTGGTTTGACAAAATCAATGATATAAACAATTACATCCTCTGGAATTTTTGCCCATGTACTCATAAGCGAAACCAATTTCAAAACCATTTCACATGCTAAATTCCTGAAAAGGATAAGCATAGCAATATAAAATAATTCCATTTAATCATTACTCCACTACTAGCATATGCATATGAACTTAAATGAAATGATCCATAAGGAGCCTACCAGATTTGTTTCAAATTGCCCTCGGCAGCATTGGACATCAACTTCCAAATGCTATCGACACAGCCCCTCATTCATAAATCCATTGCAATGTCCACATCATAACTAAATGTTACTGCAAAGAAATTTGGCATAGTAAGCAATGTAGGATAAGTGTTAGCTTAACTTGATATGCTACAAATAAAGACTCATTCCACAAGCACAAACTCACAACAGTACTCTTTGGCCTCACCGGAGAGTCACCATGGTCAGCCCCGCTAGAGCAACGGTCATAGCGTCCCCCTCTCCTCTGGCACCTAGTTTGACAGCATCATGCTTCTCAAGGCCCTTGAAGAGGTCCACACGGGCGTCCTTGGCCTCATCAAGTCCAATGTCTCCTTATTCCTGAACCCTTATCTATCTAGATGCCTACACCTCTACACCCCTCGTGCCCCCGGGCGTTTCCATCCCCCTCATTGACCTCCCTCCTCGTGCCACGTGAATGTTTATTTAGGACTTCACAGAAACAAAATAACCTAGGATGCATAATTAAGTTTTTCAGCATGGTTAAGAGCAGGGGTAGTATCTGGAAAATAAAATGTTCAAGTTCAAATTGAATACAAAAAAGAGATAAATTACCTTTGTACTCCATAACCCACTTGAGTTTAATAATTACAGGCTTCCCTAACAGGTTGTTCAGGAAAGGTTTTGGGTTAACTGGCACGATCTACACAAAAACAAGAGTTAATCCGCATCTTATTTCTTCTCCCAAATCATCTATTCTTTCGAATCTTTCTCAAATCCACCTCTGCCACCTCTCTTGCAGGTCTAGTGCGAAGTGAGAAACGTGTACATGGAGTCATGATCTTCTGAGATGACCCGATCATCATGACAGGCAAGCACCACTACCTATTGAACCCTATTTTGGATACTCATGTGTTCATCATCTATTATGTAGTTGCATTTCATACTAAGGATGCTTAACCACCAAACTTGGCTTAACTAAAGTTAGCTCAACTCACATTCTATAATGTTAGTCCTAAGTAATCACTACATGGATCGGGATGAATAATCTTGCTTAGTTGGCCTAGATTCGATAGAAGTCGAGCTTGATCAGGAACTCATACTTGTGCTCTATAGCTAGGATGGTACACCGGGTTCTTAACCACTTAGAACTTGATGAAGGGGGAAGAATTTGGTGTAGTTCTTAACTTGACTAAGGTCAACCACAAATTTGACTTAGATCATCTTGTTGTGAGTTTTAGCTCAATGAGGGGTAAGCTTGCTATGAGTGTTGGATCTTGATTGGCATAGTTCATGGAGTAGATAAGGACCATCTCTCTGTTATAGTGAGTCGGAGCAACCACCGTATAGACCACATGTCATATATGGGTGTGACAAGCTAAGTACTTAGTGGTGTTTGACTAAGCACATGGATTCGGCTCGAGATGCGGCATGGGGTAGCTAGAGGGGGCGCTAGTACGTTGGCTCATTGTTGTACCGTTCATGGGTTAGTTGTCCACACTAGGGAAAAGTTGGGACCTTGAGGTAACCCTTATTTGAGCACGGATATGGAGTTTCGTCCTAGACTCCTCTATGGGTCACCCTGGGCATTCGGTATTACCGAACCGATCGGTTCGGTACTTCAGTTCCCAGAGAAATTCGGTTTCTCAGAAAATAGGTACCGATCAATTCCTTCCAAAAATCGGTACCAAGAAAATTCAGTTTCTGTATTTTCCAAAAAAAATACCTAACTGATCGCATGGACATGTAATAACAGGTTCAAAAGCTAATTTTGACATAATTTGGACATGATTTCCTAGAGGATAATAATGCCAAATACATATATATAAAAGTCCACAAGCCTATAAGAGTAGAGTACTACAAATACATAATATAATAGACTAAAATAGTGCTATCAATAATATAACAACACTCAAACTCAACACATTTCATATAGTTCAGTAAATTTGGTTCCCCGAGGTAAAGTAACTGAACATGGTACCGAAAAATTCAATTTAGGTATTTTCGGTTCGGTTCTCGGTATTTTATGCCCAGGGTTATCTATGGTACAATTGTACACCTTTGCGGAGATTTTTTCGAATGCATGAGTGTCGTTGGACGAGTTCAGTTGTTCTTACTTCGAGTTTCATAGTAGTGAGAGTAATTAGATATATTTTACTTGAACTATGCAGATTCCATTTGGTCACCTTTGCTTCCACTTAATAAATAGCTACTTAAGTATGAGCATTTCAATTCTAACTTACAGCAGCTTGAGCATAAGCATTTCAATTCTAACTTACGTCATGCTTTTCTGCAAGTATACAATGCTTCTATAAGTTATCTCACTACATTCACCAAATATTATTTATGTCAATAAGTCTTTTAGTATAGCTAGATATGTGCTCGTGCGTTGCACGGTGGCCACGAATTTTTGTGCACGTCTACTAGAAAGGATTTGATCATTTTTTAAAAATAATAAAAACTATTAAACAATTTTGTATTGGAACCTAAACTATTTCCAAATGCATTATTCAAAATAATTCAGGCGTATGCAAATTCATTGTTCGAGTACGGCCTCCTGACTAACATGCACCGAGCCTCTTCCGTTCCTTGCACGTAGATTTATATTCCTGACTCTGGAGTTAGAATAGTTTCAGGCTTTTCATATTGACTTTGGAGCTCCTTCCCCCACCCAGCGTCCTCCTCCCCCACCCCGGCGGCGCCCCTGCCCCCACATCGACGTCCTCACCCACTGGGAGCTCCCAATGCCCGCAGATCGGCGGCCATGACGCTCTCTGCGCCAGGCTCTCTCTCTCCCCCTATGTTGCAATTGTATGTTTCAATTATTTTAGATATTTCAGAGGTATGTTGCAGTTGAATCATATGGATGTTGCAAAAGGAGATCAGGAGATGTTGCACATGTTGCATATGTTGCAAGTGTTTCAGAGGCATGTTGCAAGTGTTTTGTTCGAAATGTTTCATCTGTTCCTAGACATATTGTTGCAAGCGTTTGATCTACATGTTGCATTTGTTCCACACATATGTTGCAACAGTATGTCCAAAATGTTTCATCTATTTCAGTCTTCTGTTGCAGCAAGTGTTTTCATGTTGCATGTTGTAAGTGTTGTATCTGGATGTTGCATATGTTTTCACACATATGTTGCAACTGTATGTTCCAAATGTTTCATCTGTTTGAGACGTATGTTGCACTCAAGTGTTTCATGCTGTTCGGAGAGTCAAGAGGCGCCGGAGAATGGGACGTGGCGCGCAGCGCTCTGGGGACCCACGTCGAGGGCACGATGGGGCGGGGGTGCGCCTACGGAGGTGAGGCGAACGGATGGGGATGAGGGGCGGGGTGCGGGCGTGTCAGGCGTGTGCGCGCGGGGGGGGGGGGGTGTTGTCCGATGGAAACTGGGCCCATGTACATGTGTGGGAGCAGAGAGGTTGCGGACGGGCGCGCGGGTAGGGGCAGAGCAACAGCGTACGTGGGCGTCCGGACGTGCGCTGTCCGTCCAAGACGTTCAGGCGCTAGGCGTGCCGTCAAATTTAGCCTTCGTCAGTGCAGCACAGTCTGACGAGTTTCTGAATATAGCGAATCAGGAACATAAGGCAAAAGAGTAGGTCCCACAGTAATGGAATAGACCAGAGCCGGATATGCTAAAAAACTTAATAATCCAGATGGCGCTTTGACTGTAAGGTGAAGGAAGGAGGATGGGGCTTTGTGATCAGAGATAGCATGCATGGGGAAGTAATTCAAGCTAGTGTTGTCCGACTAATAAATAACCTGACGGATGCTTTGCAGGCTGAAACAAAGGCGTACAATATCTGATGGGGATAAGAGCTGCATGCGCGCTGGGTGTTCAGCGTGAGGCGACGGAAACTGATTCACTAATGCTGAAGATGGCACTGGAAACTAATTGCTTTCGTCCTCGGCAATGGGTAGCCTCATTCATGAAGTGAAGTCGATTATCTCCAGTAGTTTTATGTCACACATTGCCCTCGCAATTGTAATAAGGTAGTGCATGTCTTTTGTGTCGATTCGATGCAAGTGTCCTCACGACTCCCACCTCGTGGGACGGTAGGCCTTAGGGCGTCGAGGACATTTGGTCGCCGACGATTTTGTTCGGTGTTTCAGTTAATGGAATTTACTATTCCGTTCAAAAAAGAAACAAGCTTACTACAAGTCTCATGAAGTTTCAACTAATCCTATCTCCATGACTCCATCTCTATCACCCATGCGGCCGGTGCTTACACTTACACGGGACGTTTCATGAGCCTCGCCCTCGCCCTCGCCCTCGCGTACATGACATGTTCTTCGATTCCATGTGGCCATGCGGGTTTGTTCCCCGCACGCTGAGATCTGAACACTGACGGACGGACAGACGGACGGACTGCAGATGAATACCTGCTTTGCAACTGAAGGCATGGTAAGCATGGACACTGACTGTTCTACTTCCTAGCAAGGGAAGGCTGAAGGGTTCTCCAGCGTCTTCAGTCTTCACATGTCTGAAGTCTCAACGCAAACGGACGGACATCGACGGACGAGCGTTGCCTCTGCAGATGACATTACTGGTCTCCTTCTGGCACTTCATAGCAAGGGAGGAAGGTTCGGTTCAAACTTCAGAGTAGGGTTCTGAACCCACAACTCGTGCTGTAAATGTAATTACCAGGCACCTGAACAGTGCAATTACATTACAAGGAAACAGGAGAAGAGACTCGGAAAGAAATGTCCTCTATTTCATCCCGTGCCATCTGTATTCTGCAGTGTCTGCGATGAACGCTGAATTAGCAGTAGCCTAGAACAGGCCTGGTTGCAACGAACGCTGACGCTGCGCTGTAGCCTGTAGAGCAACTTTGCGACTGAAGATGAGATAATCATGCTAAAAAAGCCATATATCCTTCCCATATTTGATTTCGAGCGGATGCAACCTGCAGCCCGCTCAACATAGAAACACAACATACTATTACTAGTTTGGCCTGTAGAATCAGAAAGGCACATGCCAAATTTCGATGGCAAATAGAAACCGAGACCTCTTCTGAGTTATCAGTGGATCGTTAGTATTTTAGGATCATAACCAGTAGATCTAGCGGGTACACCTTTGATTTGGGATAAACATGTAGACCATCCTAGGATATGAACTGATATGAGCTAGAAAGGGAAAAATGAGGAAGATGCCTGACCGTCGGGCTTGGCTGACGAGCTCGAGGAGGAGGCAGTCACGGCGTCGGTGTAGGTGGCTCTGGTGTCGATGGAGTAGCGGTGCAGTGGCGCCGCCAATGGGGCATCCCGCCGCTGGTAGTGCCACCCTTGGGATCAGACTAAGGTTAGGAGTGGGGTGGTTACTGTGGCACTAAACCTCTTGTCTGGAGCCTCTAGCCTCCACCTCCTCTTATAGGCACTATGCGACGGGGTCCATCAGCCAGGAGTATGGCTGAACGCCCCCGATCAAGGCGTGAATCAAGGTCCAAGTGGTCGTTGGGTCATCTTGGTGAGAGATCAACCTAATATTCTTCTCCTTGATCTCAACTTATCACTTAAACTTTAGACTTAAACTTTATATTTATTTCTTTTACCATTCCATCACAGATCAGTGCATAAAGCGTGCCTCATCGTCATGGTTAATCACCAATAGATTTAACAGCTACAATACACATCTCTGATCTGAAAACAGATTCTTTAACTTTGGGCCCTTTATTGTCCGAAAATCATAGGCTATACCATAAATCCGTGTCGACTGTGTGTTCTCTGAACACACTGGGTGGTAAGCCTTTAGTAAGCGGATCCGCAAGCACTTGCTTGTTACTTATATGTTCAATACTTTTAATATGATTCTGGACTTTCTCCTTTACAATGTATAACTTTAATATCAATGTGTTTGGCAGCACACTTGACCCGTTATCTTAGGAGTAAACTACTTAAATGGTTATTGCTGTTGACAATCATTATCAATTCCGGGTACAAGTTTCTTAACCATTTCGCCTGTCTCGCAGCCTCATATCATGCTATACTATAACTTTGCATCACTGATAATACTAAAACTGTTTCTTTGGAGCTTTTTCACAATAAAACTTCAACTGCGAGTGTTACCTACTACGTGGGTTTCATTAAACATCTCGCCAAAATTTAACATTGTACCCAGAACTACTTGAGAGTACTTGTTCTTTCTTATTTAGCATGAGACCGACATTCTTAACTCCATTCCAGTGATCTATATCTAGACTGGACTTTTGACAAAATAACCCGGATACGTGAACTATATCAGGGTAAGATCTTATCTGTGTACTCATTAAGCTTCCAACAGCTAAAGCATATAGGACGTCTATCTATAACAATCTCACATTGCTTCTTGGAACACTGAAATTCCCAAAGCTATTACCCTTGACCATGGGAACAGGCGTAGGTTTACTCGCATAGGTACTTTATTTCTTTAGAAAATTTTCTTAGCATGCCTATGCGATAGTCCTAATACCCCTTTTTCTTCTATCTCGGTGAATTTCAATTCTTATAACGAGAGATAATTCACCAAGAACTTTCTTATTAAACCTTGAGGACAAGAACTTCTTCTCATGCAGTAGATTGACATCACTACTAACAAGTAAGATGTCATCCATATATGCAGGACTAGGAAATGAATTTCTCATTCTATAATTTTATACAAATGCAATTGTTCTCTCATTCTCTTTAACCTAAAATTTCTAATTGACTATTCAACTTTAAATGCCACTGTCTAGAGATTTGCTTAAGTCCATAAGAGATTTCTACAGGTGGCATCCCTTACGTTCTTTTCTTTCCATGACAAAACCTCTGGGTTGTGCCATGTAATCATTTGTATACAAATTTCATTAGGAAATGCCGTCTTTACATTCATCTGATGTAACTCAGATCATGATGTGCCACTAGCACTTATTGTAATCTATTCATTCGCTTCACGTAAAATCTTTTGATTCAAGTCGCGCTCTACATCTTTATATATTCCCTTTGGAGTCACATTTTGTCTTGTAGACCCATCACAGCCTACTATTTTGGCTTCTTAGAAATTTATTCTAGATCCCAAAATATTATTGGTATTATCAATTTTATTTCATCTTCCTTTGCTTCTTGCCACTTGGACGAGTGAACGTCTCTCATGGCTTCTTCAAATTAGGTGGGATTACTCTCTATTTGAATTTCACTAATATAGACTTTATAGTCATCAGAAATATCTGATTTTCTTATTCTTTGAGACTTTCTGAGGCCTCAGCTACTAGCATTTCTTGACCTTTATTGCCAAAAGATAATTGATTTTATAAGGTCCTGTGTAACAAGATCCTTGTTTACATTATTCATCCTCCTTATGGAGTTAGGTCTCTTTGTACCATACTCCCCCAGATTGTCCCATCTTTAAACTTTCTCATTTTGGGTTTAATCTGCTAAAACTCATATGGCATGTTTAACACTGCCTTAATAACTCTGAATGCATCCAGTATGAATACTGACCGACTATGCTATCTTCCGATCGGAACTGTAAAAAGATCCAGGAATTTAGCTATTTCTTTACTCTAGAGGTATCGTTATTATGACCGTCTTACTCCCCCGACGATCACATTCATCTTTTATAGATCACTCTTGCCTTCAATGCATAGTATGCATCGCATTATCTGAAGTATGGGGAAGTATCTTTCTTAATTTATCTCACATTTCTCTCCCTCAAAATATGGTATGAACTTTTCTACCACAATTTCGAAAACTATTCAGAACTCTCGTGAATGAGAAAACTTTGATTACTTACTTCATCCATATGATTACATCATGCAAAATGAAATTATTTCTTAGTTCGTATGGGAGTACTTTTTCCTCATTTCACTTCAATAACTCAACAGAGTCCTCTTATTATCAGTACTTTTGCAAGTCATGCTTGCATGTCATTCTTATCATGAGGTTCGTTTGCAACTTTCTTTTGTTCTTAAACTCATACTAGGATAGCATAAGAGTTACCCTAAACTTTTCTCCCTGTGCAGGATACACTAAAAACACATGAGTCATCACATCTTTCTCCCGCCATACAGGATCTGATTAACATAAGTACTATGCCGACTTTACCCCACTATGCGGGTATTTTCTCAAACTTTTCTCGCCATGCGGGTACTATCACAAAACTTTCCCGCCATGCGAGATAAATGCCAGAATTGGCTCTCAACATATTCAATCATCAAATTCAGAAATAAATCTGAATATTATTTTAACACACATGTTTAATCCAACGTTGGTCAAATTAAATATGTATATGACTTTTACAACTGTCATCAGTGAAACTGAAAATAAATTCATCTTCATAGAGAGTACATAGAAGATATTTCTTAAACGAGACTCCCAATGATCTATCTCTTTTCTTGGATCAATATCTCAGAATTCTTTTCTTTCGAAGCCATTCTTTAAAGAGAACACAGTCCCTCATGCAATGGTCTTCTTTCTTTATCATCTTCTGAGTCACAAGGACCCAACTCATTTTCTTTTCTGCCTTCAAGAATGAAAGCATGAAATTCTTTGTCTGAAAAACATTAATCAATAATAATGAGCATGAAAATAACCCTACGTGGTCTGGTTAACATATGCAAACTCAATTATCTTATAACCCTCTTCAAAATTAAATTCTCCCGTTGGTTCGAATTTAATTAGAAGATCATCATTGCAGCGGAAACATAAAAATACATTACATTCTGCTCGCTTTGGAGCATCTCTTGTTTATTATCCATTCTCCGAAAATTGGTCACTTTGATGCAAAATTTATCAGAGATTTAAACTTTAAACATAAAGCTCATAGAATTATAATATTGTTATCATCAACGTTGGTCAGAAAATAACAATACCATAATTTAACTTTAAACTTAAACTCATAAATAAACTTATAATATTGTTGTCATCAACGTTGGTCAGAAAATAACAATATTATAATTTATCTTAACTATAAACCAACTATTTCTCTAGTTAAAATTTTTTCGTTGGTTCCAATTTTAACTGGAGGATCAACTTTTCAATATTTACTTTGCAGCAGAAACATGAACAATTCTTAAAAGAATACTAATTCAGAAACATCACTGTGTACTTATCCATTCTCTAAGCAATTATCCTGTTGGTTCAAATTGAATAGAGATGAATAAAAATTCATCAAATATGCTTCCGAAAAATATTAAAACTTACAACAGTTCTTTGCAACTCATTTGGCCCGAAGGCCCAGCTCGCGCAGCGGCCCGCGGCCACTCCCGCGCGGGAGCAACCTGGGCCTGGGCTGGGAAAGTGGCTTCTGGGCCGCCTGATCCCGCCGGCCTGCTGGCCATGAGTACTGCTGGCCACCGGATCTGATCAGACGGCCGGTCTTCATTCTCGCGGGAACAAAAGGAAAAAATGGCGTCCAGCCGCTGGCTCCTAGAAACCCTAGCCTCCATTTTCTTCCCTCCCTTTCTCTTCCGCGTAGCCGACGGTCGCCGGCGGTGGGGAGGTCATGGCCTCACCGGAGCTCTCGCCGGCGGTTCCCAGGCCTCTATCTTTCTCTTCCTTCCCTTCCTCTAGCCTGCACCGCCCAAAACCGAGCAGTAGCAGCGATCGGCCATGGCAGCCCAAGATGACCGGAGGAGAGGGTAACGGCGCCGCCACAGGCCCCCTTTCCTCATTCCTTTCTCTTTTACCTCCCCTTCTTCTCTTCTGACTGCTACGCCCGAAGACGAGCAGCAGCGGCAGCCACCCGTGGTGGCTCGGAGGTGCGCTTGGCGTCGCCGTGGAGCTCATTGCCGGCGCGCGCGCTCGCCCGTGGCTGAGCGCGCCGCCGTCGATTGGCCCCGCAACGGTGCTCTTTTATTTGCTCTCTCGCGCACGGTGGCGCGGCCGAGCGCCGGCAAGCCGGCGGTGGCGGATCTCTAGCCGCGCGACGGCGGGATTGCGTCCCGCACGGCGGTGGTGGTGACGGCACCCACGTAGGTCCGCCTCCCTTCCATCTTTCTTCATCTATTAGGGTTAGGGTTTGGGTATCTTTCCGAAATGGATTCGGTTCTCCTTTTTCTTTGATTTCCCCTACTAGGGTTTGATAGATCCGAATCGAATCGAATCCTTTTCTTCTTTCCCGACCTAGATCCACTCACTAGGAAGGCTTTGATACCAATGTTAGTATTTTAGGATCATAACCAGTAGATCTAGCGGGTACACCTTTCCTTGATTTGGGATAAACATGTAGACCATCCTAGGATATGAACTGATATGAGCTAGAAAGGGAAAGAAGAGGGAGGATGCCTGACCGTCGGGCTTGGCTGACGAGCTCGAGGAAGAGGCAGTCACAGCGTCGGTGTAGGTGGCTCTGGTGTCGGTGGAGAAGTAGCGGTGCAGTGGCGCCGCCGGTGGGGCATCCCGCCGCTGGCAGTGCCACCCTCGGGATCGGACTAGGGTTAAGAGCGGGGTGGTTATTGTGGCACTAAACCTCTTGTCTAGAGCCCCTAGCCCCCACCTCCTCTTATAGGCACTGTACGACGGAGGCCCACCAGCCAGTAGTATGGCTGAACGCCCCCGATCAAGACGTGAATCAAGGTCCAAGTGACCGTTGGGCCATCTTGGAGGGAGATCAACCTAACATGGATGACCCAGACACCAAGTGAAATCTATGTTCATACCAAGATAAATAAATTTGCATGACAGGCAAGAATAATAAACAGTGGGAGAAGAGTTACAAGCACAATAACACAATACGCGCGGATACATTTTATGTCAGTTTAAATGCTATTGAGTGAGCAATATAATTTTACAGCTAGAACATGCGCCTGTTAATTTCTGGGAACAGATAAACATAATGTTGGGTGACAAATACAGTTATAACATCAATACAAGTTTCCTACAAAACCTTTTAGTACAAGTCGTGCAAGCAAGTGTTCTCAAAACTGTATTCACATTCAATCAAGTTGCTTCGTCCAATCGAAGGGCTCCCAGCCCTTCATGAAGCTAGCAACAGCCTGCCTCTGGTTATCCATGGACTCATGCCTTCGCCGACGGTGCATGTCCTCCTCCGGCAACTGGAGCATCCCTCTAATGACATTCAATCCAAATCCAGCGCTGAACTTGCTCTCGTCATCTATTACATGAACAAAGCCACGGTCCAACCCGAACTCCACATGGAAGTAGGCAAAGTTCTCCGGGATGACTTGCCTCAAGTTGCGGCTTGCACTTGTCGGGATAACCTTCTTCATCTCATGTTGGGTCCATTCTTCTTCAGCTTCATCAATAGCCTGGAGTAAATGCAAACAATCTCGTTACAACCAAAAGCAAAAGAGAGCATTCTCAGTTATGAAGGTGGAAATAGACAGCTGACCTTTTTGAAGTACATTGGGGCATTGCTTGACACTTCACAAGGGACAGGGATGCACTCAATCATGCAGTGTCTCCGTTGTTTGGCCAGGCTTATGACGGTCTCCATAAACACCACATCCTTGTCCTGCTGAGCAAACATCTTCAGCAGGCACTTCTTGAAGTTGCGAATCTCCCCCCAAACATTCTGGTCAACTGTTCTCGTTCCAGATTCATGCTGCAACCATTATCAAAATCATCAATAATGAGAAACTGATTGTTTGTTCATAAATTAAAAGACAGAATGTTCCAAAAAAATAGCATATTCAAAAGCACAAACGAGTAGCAGCTGGTTGGTTCTTAAGAAAGCTTGATTTCGTGCAAATGCAACAGGGCCAGCAAAATTGTCTCACCTGTAATGGGAGAATAATACAATGCCCAGGGACAACAGGCTCAAACTGCGGCAGCATCAAGTAACTGAAGTTTCCAATAGCAACAACCAGATGCTTTGGCCTGGATGGGTTCTCAAAGCAATACAAACAACGCTCCTTCTGAGTCAACATATGTCTATTAGTGCTTCTCCTCTCGTCATGTGCTTCTTTATTCTTTCTTTTGTCCTTTTTAGTGGGAGCATCACCAAAATCATATTCATCTTCTATACTTTTACACATGTTATACTGCTTGTTGTGCATAATTTTATTAGCCAAATGCAGGTCAGCATCCTCTTCTCTTCTCCTGCGATCAGCTGCACTAGGCTTCAATGTACTCCTACAAACAGAAGAAAAAAGAAGTCTTTATTAAGTTACATGCACTGACTAGTTCAACCAAAAGCTTAAACGGATGGGGAGAGGTGAGCAATTCACTTATATTCCAACACTCCCCCTCACGTGGAGGCTCCCTCAGGCCTCAGACGTGGAATAAGAGCGAGCAACAATTATTTTATTTAATTGCGCTAACCAGGATTCGAACTCGAGACCTCTGGCTCTGATACCATATTAAGTTGCATGCATCGACCAATTCAACCCAAAAGCTTAAGTTGATAGGGAGAGGTGAACAATTCACTTATATTCCAACAGTCTTCATCAGCAAGATAAACTATAGGGCTATAAGTGCTAATATAACAATGAAATCAGAACTTCTTTTCCATACTATTCGGGAAATCATGTAGTCTTAGAATACTTTGCCACAAAATGACAAATGCATACTTTGTTTTGAGAAATCATTATTTACCATGACACATATGGTCGGACATAGTTACCTGATTGAGCTTCTTTCTTTTCCATGACCAGGCTTCTCATGGGCAGTATCCTGATTCTCCAGCAAAGCTTCCATTTCTCTCTGATAAAGAATGACAAGCAGCTCAACCATATTGCCAAGCAAACAGAAAATTTATCTCAACTCTCCCTATTTCTAGAGATAACAAGACATCTATCCCAGTTTCCTAAATCACGAGATGTGGGTAAATATGTGCTTAGTTCAAATATATGGTGCAATCTGTTAGGAAAATATAGACCCAGCAGGACTAATGCAATCCATGTGTTGAACCTTAGTTACATGCAATTTTTAAGAATATAAGTTTAAGACTACGATGATGGTGGAAACACAATAACTAACATATCTACACTGTTACATCAAATGAATATATGTCAAGGGTACTCTGCATATTCCAATTGTTGCATTAAAAAAAATAAATTGCTATATAATGATTCACAAATTCATAAAGCCAAAAAAAGTGTCAGCATTGCCACACCACAAGAAAAATAATTGAAAGACTCACCGAAAGTTGTTCAGCTTCTTGATGCTTGCCTTTCATTCGGAGCTGCAGAATCTTTGCAGCCATCTGGTTTGCATTTAATTTCTGAGAGCTCACTAATGGTACTTTGTTTGAACTCTCCCTAAGTGATTTCTGCTCATTGTCCCTCTGCTCATCAGCACTAGCACTAGCACTAGCACTAGCAGTGGAAACATTTGTGTTCTTACTCTCAAGATTGCTAATCTTTTCCATAAAACTTCCATCATCAGAAAACTTATTTAAGCTTGCTACCGCTGAAGAGATAAGTGCCTGATCCTCAGAAGATATATTCTGTCTTCTCTTTTTCCATGGGACAGAATCAGGCTGGGGTTTTCTCATGGCATGATGCTGAGAAGAAACATCCCGTAAATATTCACGCCTGCCACTGCTACCATCCGGCTGACCCTCTGGATTTCCTTTGACACGTTCTTCTGAGTTGTCAGCATTCCCAGATTTTCTGCCTCTAATGGCATGCAAATGAGCATGTGAATGGGCAGCTCTTGATGCTGATACTGAAACAGCTAAGTCACCTAACGAGCCCCATCTCTCTTCAACAACCTATATCAGTCAAATAGTCACAGAAGTTAATGAGAAATAAAAATATGAATTAGTTACTGAGAATAATTACGTGTACCTATGCGCTTACCTCCTCAAGTTTTCTTCCTTCACGAGCAGCTTGCTCCTTTGCACGCTTCAAAGCTTTAAGTCTCCAGCTAGCACCTCCATCACCCACAACAGAGGATGCAAGCAACTGACTGCCTGCATTTGATGGGGTTGATTCTTCTGGGTATCCAGTTCCATTATCTTTAAGGTATGGGTTAAGTTCCTTTGGGTAGCGTCTCATAATCTATCGACAATCAAGCAAAGGCGGATTACTACAGCTTGTCGAAAAAAGCAGCATGTAAGAAAGTGCATTGTCATTCGCATTACCTCTTCATGCACAGCTTCATCCTTCTCGATATTATCAGCCTTACCAACAGCACTGCCCTCAGTTCGGCTGCCGCTTGCTGGCTTGAGCATCCATTCAAGCCCCATCTCCCTCCTGACCACCTCACTTGCCCTTAGCCCCTCACCTTCATTATCTTCCTCCTCACCGTCGTCGTCGCGTCTCTGCTTCCCGCTGCGAGGGGCTGTAACAAATGGCAATAGGTCATATGTGATCAGACAAAGATATCCAAGCTTGTCAAAATTACAACAGAAGAACAAATGCTGACCGAATTTCGTACTATTTTATTTACCTCTTCCCCTATCAGATTCACTGGATTCGGATTCATCGTCGTCAGAGAAGTTGCGCCGCCGCCTCCTGTCCTTCCCCCGACGCTTGCTCCGACTGACATCCTCCTCCTCTTCCTCCCCGATTGAATCGTCGGTGTCTGACGCCGAAGACTCTTCCGACGAGTACCTCTTGCTCCGCCTCCGCTGCCGCCGGCTACTTTGTCTCTTCTCCTTCTTGTCCCGCCCTCTTTTTCTGTGCTTCGACGGCCTCTTGCCGTCGGAGGAGTCGGAATCGGAGCCCCGGTCACCTCGACGCTTCTGAGCAGACTGGATCTGGTCGCGCGGAACCAGCTTCACGCCGGACAGCATGCCTCCTGCGAGGGTTTCGTTCGACTGCGAGAGAGGACCGTAGGAGGATCGAGAGAGGAGAAGGGCAGGGCAAGGTGCCCAGCCGCCCAGGCCGGCGGCCGCCCGCCTCCCAGGCTCCCACCCGCGGACCCGCCGCCTCGCCGGAGCCTCCTAGGGTTAGCCGCAGCCGCTTGCCGGTCTTCGAATCGAGCAAACAGATTGCTCTGCTGCTCCGTCGCTCGGGAGTCGGGAGGGTCAGAGGGACTCGGCCACTCGGGAGAGGCCGAAAAGCCAGGTGCGGTGTTTTGGGCCTTCTGGGCCGGCCTGGGAAGAGGAAAAGCGAGGCCTGTGACAGTGTGGGCTGATTGAGATTCTAGGACAGTTTCACAAAGCTATTTTGCTGTTTCTCTACCAATCAGGCACGTTTCAAACAGCTTTCCAGGAGAAGTCTTTGAAAACGCGCTCTCACATGCGGTGTGTGCGAGGACAAGCTGAACATAGTAGCTTCTTCCCGCTCACTGCCGCTCTGGTGGGCATGTTTCGCAAGAGCTCTAACGTACTACGCCCTCTATCCAAATTATAGGTCGTTTTGTTATTTCTAAGCACGTAGCTTCATCAATCTACCTATATATATAATATGTCAATATATATAGTAAAAACTATATGTCTAGAAAACCAAAATGACTTAGAGCTTCTCCAGCACTATTACCTAAAACAATCCTCCTACTTTCCTGTTTAGGTAGCCACCTACTTTTAGAGGGCTATTTTTTTCCTATTGTCTCAATAGGACTACCTAAACCGGGACCCTCAAATTCATTTCAAGATACAATGACATACGGGTCCACTTGTCATACTCTCCTCTTCCCTCTCGAACTGACGGCGGGGAGCACAAACAGGGAAGGTGGAGTGCTGGCGGGGAAGCGCCTCACATGGAGGAGGACGCATGGCGTCGGGGAGGAGGAGGATGGTGTCAGTCGTGGAGGCGTGGGCAGCTATGGTCATGACCTTTGGCAGGCGAGCTCGGTGCCACAGCAGGGGAGGCTAGACTATATATGGACGAGAAGGGCCAACGGCGACCGTGGAGGTGCATCCAGTCATGACTGAAAACCCTAGTTTGGTTTTGGATAATTGATGAAACCTAGGGACTAATCATTATGTCAAGTATGTAGACATGAAATGATAAGTCACATGCCAAGTGATAGAGCTAGATGATGGTCATAGTGATGGAGGTGACCAAAAGATGATCAAGTGCTTCACATTTGGAAATGAAAAAAGAGAAAAACAAAACTCGATGGAAATCAAGGCAAAGGTATTGCTAGGGTTTTGGTTTTGGTGATCAAGACACCATAGAGGGTGTGATCACATTTAAGTTCAATAGCCGTACAATAAAGGGGGAATCATTTGACTATTTGGTCTCATAAGTGCCACTAGATGATGACTTACATGCATGTGCATTAGGATCTAGTTGAGAGCTAACATAACCATTGATAATATTTGTGAAAAATATGCTAACACACGTGCACAAGGTGATACACAAGGTGGTTAGCGCATTTGTAAGGGTTTTGAGAGGAAGAGAAAAGTGGAGATTCAGCAAAGAAACGAAGGCGAAACAGGTTACTGAAAGTGACCGGACGCTGGCCTCGGGGGCATCTGCGCGTCCGGTCAGTTCAGGCAGAGGTGCGAGTGAGCTGAGCGAGCGGACGTTGGCCACGGTACACCGGCGCGTCCGGTGCACGATTGCGTGGCAGCGGACGCAGGCGACCTGACGGATTGCGTCAGCGTCCGGTCGAGGTGACATCAGCACGTGGCGAGGGTCTGTGTTGACTGGACGCTGGGGTGTGTCCGATCATGCCCCAGCGGACACGTCCAGTCACTGTTTGAGCACGAAAATACCTCTTTGAAAACGACCGGACACCGCGTTGATCAGCGTCCGGTCATCAGCATTTGCGTGTCCGGTCAATCGGTTGACCGTGACCTGGACCGACTCGCGACCGTTGGAAATCGACGTTCGATATTTGAACAGGGACGCGTGGCAGGCATCGGTACGCTTGGACTATAGCAACCGGACGCTGGGGCTGCGTCCGGTCGATTCCACCTGCGCGTCCGGTCGCCCTGTGAAACGCTGCATTAAGAACCTAACGGCTCTATCTGTTTGAGGGGCTTATAAATACGTGGTGGCCGGCTCTAAGGGATCCCTCTTGGTCTTTTGAACATCTTAACATCCTTGTGAGCTGAGCACACTCCCTTCCACTCATCTCCATTACTTGATTGCTAATCCAAAGTGAGATTGAGTGATTCCAAGTGCATTTGCTTATGAGTTTGCATTTAGTGGCACTTGGGGATCGTTGTGGCTATGGATTTCTTGTTTCTCTTGGTGGTTGCCGCTACCTAGACGGCTTGGAGCAGCGGAGGAGTTGTGGCAAGAGTGGTGCTTGTTCTTGGCCACCTCCCGGTGATTTTGTGAGGGGTGTTGTGCCTTCCTAGCGGAGCGCCAAAGACAACTCTAGTAAATTGCTCGTGTCATTGAGTTACCTCACTTGCGGTAGGTTCTTGCGGTGCTCTTGGGGAGCTTGGTTTTGGATTTCCAATTAGCCGCCGAACCACGAGGTGTAGGTCAACACAACGGGGACTAGCGTGTCGGCAAGCATGTGAACCTCGGGAGAAAAATCATGTCTCCATTATGATTGATTCATTGGATTTCTCCTGGTGATTGCTATTCATCTTATCGTGATTGGTTCATTCCTCATCGCGGTGGTATAAAGATCAACTCCCCTCCATTTACTTTTCGTAAACTAGTTGTAAAAAGCTCTTTAGTATAATTAGTTTTGAGGGCTTGTATTATCTTTGCTAGAGTAGCTTCTCACCTAGTTGAGCTCTTTAGTGTAACTAGCTTTTGAGAGCTCGTAGTGACTTAGCCATTGTTTGTTATAGTGATCATAGTGACTAGAATTGTTGGATAGGTGGCTTGCAACCCTTATAGAGCTAGAGCAAAATTGCTTTTCGCCATTTATTATACTAACCTTCTACTCTAGTAAGTTTGTAGAATTTTTAATAGGCTATTCACCCTCCCTCTAACCATATTAGGACCTTTCAACGACGCACCTAGATCTAGTCTTGGTGGACCTAGAGAAGAGGGCCAACGGTGGGGGAAGGGTGCGGTGACGATGAGGGAGGAAGACCGCGACCTAGCGTGGGCAAGCCCTAGAAAGGGAAAATGACCGAACAAGAGTTCGGGTAGGCACTTGTTGTCCCGATTGAAATGGGTAGTGAAAGGGGAAAAGTAGCGAGCAACAAATTTGGGTCCCCTAGTAGATAGTCTGTTGGAGCTAGTTGTTTTTTCCCAACAGGAATGGTTAGTGGGAGGGGAAAAGTAGAGGGCAACAAATTTGGATCGCCGAGTAGATAATGTGTTGGAGCTATTTTCTTTCTCCACTACCTAAAAAGGGGTCTGTTGGGTAGTCCTACTAGAAATGCCCTTATAATTTGGAATGGAGGAAATACCTTTAATGGTTGGATGTAATCCCTCGCTTATATCTTGGTAACCAACTGGCCATTGAGAATCTGAGACTAATTGGAACTAATGACTCCTGTAACGAACCACACATTTCGCAAATCATATTTTTCATCATGTAATAATTTCTCTGATAGTCTGTGATAGTAGAGAAATTTACAAGTTAAGTTTTTGTCTTTGTACCTGATGGTCTCCTTCCTCTTCAAATTTCAAAAAGAGGACACTCAACTCCATCACCTCAATCCAGTAAAAAAACAAACAAACTGGCCATCTCAAAGTTCTCTTTGACACAAGGAATTCCAATAAAAAGGCTTACGCGAAACACCTACAAAATTCCAAAGAACACTACAGCTAGCATTTGAAAACAAGTGAAAACCTAGCAAACAATGTGTCCATTTCATTAGAGTAGAATAAACCGGTTCCACATATTTGACCACAATAGTAATTAACCAACATATATACAGTTAGTAACGGTCCTCGTTTCTGAAACAAGACTTCATATTTTTAAAACAGAATAAATAACCATATCATATTCTTCTATGGGGGGGGGGGGGGGCGCCCGCCTTGCCATGTACCAATCTTCTATATCTAAATATAAGCTTCCCATGCATCCTCCAAGACCACAAGCTCCAAGAAAAGCTGCTCCAAATCCTATGAGAAGAAAACCAAGGTCTTCCTCGTGTCCTCCTTTTCTGTACTGCCTTTGAAGGTAGCAAGATGCCATGATGCCAGCAAGATACGGGAGCTGAACAATGTAATTAGGCGGGGCTTCCTCCATGTCCCTTCTTCGACGCCTTCTTCGAGGCCTTCTTCGTCGAGGCATCCTGGATATACGACAACAATAGCAGTTTGCCCATAAATTTCTTTAAGGTATTGAGATTAAAAAAATGAAAACAATTTCCACATGTAACGCCATAATATAATATTGTAAGACAACGTGATACTAAGTTCTCCTGATATGTATATAACTGTTATTGATGATGTACACATGCATATAGTGAAAAACATTCTATATATGTACAACAGAAGTCACACCAAAGAAAAAAGAAAGTAATTGTGCAACATGCTAGTGAAAAAAGATTCTAGAGATTTTTAGGCCATATTTGGATGCATTAGTTGCTAATAGTTAGCTAGCTAATACTACCTATGTCCCCAAAAATGTAATTCTAGGTGCATTCTAGATTAAAGTGCCTAAAATTTGACTAAATATATAGATAAAAATAAAATATTAACGTTTACGACATGATGGTCTGCCTAAGTGGACATATGCTCTTCTTCTCTAAATTTCAGAAGAGGACACTCAACTCTATCACCTCAATGCAGTAAAAAAACGAACTGGCCGTCTCAAATTTTCTTCGATACTAGGAATTCCAATAAAAAGGCTTACGCAAAATACTCACAAAATTCCAAAGAACACTACTGCTAGCATTCGGAAACAAAGTGACCCTAGCAAACAATGCGTTCATTCCATTACAGTAGAATAAACCGATTCCAAATATTTGATTATTTGACAACAAATAGTAATCAACCAACATATATACAGTTAGTAACGGTCCTCGTTTCTGAAACAGGACTTCATATTTTAAAAATAGACTAAATAATCGTAACATATTTTTAAAATAGAGTAACGGTCCCCGCCTTGCCATGCACCAATCTTCTGTATCTAAATATAAGCTTCCCATTCATCCTCCAAGAAGCTTCCCACGCATCCTCCAAGAGCATAAGCTCCGATAGCAGCTGCTCCAAGTCCTATGAGAAGAAAACCAGGGTCTCCACCTTTTCTGTACTGCCTTTCGAGATAGCAAGATCATGATGCCAGCAAGATACTGGAGCTGATCAATGAATTTAGGTAGAGAGTCTTCCTCCCTGTCCCTTCTTCGAGGCCTTCTTCGAGGCATCCTAGATATATGATTGTGTACTAAGTGATACTAAGTTCTCCTGATATGGTTCCCTCAAAAGAAGTTCTCCTGATATGTATAACTTTTATTGATTGTGTACACATGCATATAGTGAAAAAACATTCTATATATGTACAAATGGAGTCACACCAAAGAAAAAAGAAAGTAATTGTGCAACATACCAGTGAAAAAAGATTCTAGATATTTTTAGGCCATATTTGGATCCATCAGTTGCTAATAGTTAGCTAGCTAATACAACCTATGTCCCCCAAAATATGCAATTCTAGGTGCATTCTCAGTTAAAGTGCCTAAAGTTTGAACAAATATATAGATAAAAATATTAATGTTTATGACATCAAATAAATATACTATAAAACACATATTTCATGATGAATCTAATGGCACCTATTTAGTATGATAAATATTAGTATTTTTATATGAATTTGGCCAAACTTGACATATTTTAACATAGCAATTGCATCTTTTTAGGACGGAGGCAGTAGCTCATAGCTAATATTAGCTAGCTAACTATTAGCTGCGACTAGCTGCTTCGGTCCAGATAGTGAGATAGCAGTTAGTTGGTATTTAACTAACAATTAGCTAGACTATTAGTTGGACCCATTTAGATCTAAAGAAACTAATAATTAGCAACTAACCCTTAGCTTATCGATCCAAACAAAACCTTAAAGGCATATAAAGAGAAAAAAATAGCTGTCATGTGTTTACCGAAAGCAATGTCATATATGATTTTGTGATTAAAGAAGTCAAGGACCCATTAAGATTTAATCTCGATGCACCCAAGTTGATATTATGTGATTTTTTTTCAAACTAGTGCTATCTAACAGTACCAATTTACCAGCCTGGCAGCAACAAATGTTCTATTTCCACTCTAATTTGCATTTATATACTAAAGTTCTACAATATTGTGTCACACACCTCTTAACCTAAACAAATTCAACTTTTGAAACTAAATTTACATCTGCACGTGAAGAAGTTGCCTTTCAACTTCAATAAAGCCAACCTATTGACTCATAAATTTATTTTTTATGAGGAAACTGAACATATATGCAAACGCGTGTGGTTTGAGTATTTATTTAAAATAACATAAACTTTCAACTTGAATGCCAAACTTTGGTCGAAAGATAAAGCTTTTTAGAAATCCATCGTAGGACTAGAAAATTGCTTTTTTCTATCATGAGTTATTTGAACTTTAAGGTGAATTTATTAATCCAAGTTCAGATCAAACAGCAACCTCCCAACTCTCACCTTCATTTTTTGCAACTCATACTCAGACACCAAACTTTGAGTGCAAACATCATAACTTTAAGTGGTTATTATGCAAAAATTCAAACCCTGTTAGTGTGTAGAAAACTTGTAGAAGACTAGAAGGTGAAACATTCAAACTATAATGGAGCAAAATCTCCTAATAAGAAAACATGCCTAATATAAATGGTGTAGCAACAGGACATAAGGAGGGAACAAACAAGCTCTTGGTACTAGGAAAAATGGTCTGAGTAAGGATACTGGTCTATAGGGATCAGTCCGCATCAGATACATAAGTTATAAGAAAGTTTTTATTGTTGTGTGTTAGAAAAGGTGGTGAGCACATATTTATATGTCTAAAACTGCTTGTGTTTTCATACATTAATTGGCACATGATTGCAAGCTAGCATGGTCACAAGGACAACATAGAAACAAAGATTGCTATCAACGTGATCCCAAATTAATTACCAATCTACAAAGTAGATGACAAATAGGATGCATGGTATGAACACAAACACTTGTAAACATGCCAAAAGTTATGGGACCAAGAAAAGATTGGCAAAAGGAATAATGACATGTGAATAGCCACTTGCCTTGGTTGGAGTATCGGTTTTAGAACTCCTGAACACCTTTTCGCCTACATGTAAAGTCCAATAAATACAAAATGAAAATAAGATATGTAGGATCAATTCACACTTAGACATGCAATAAGAGGATGTGAATGATTGCAGAAGCAAAAACAAATTCAAAACACCCCCCGTAAACACAAAACCAAATTAAGCCTCGTTGTATGTTCTGGACAGAACAATGCGCCTCTACTTAAAATGATCTCGACCTAAAACCATAGCTTCGATTGACCTCAAACTTTTATAGATCAAAGTAGATGAAATTATTGAACTAACCCAATGGCGGGTCTAGGACTCGAGATTTAAAATAAGCAAGCACGATGTATCTGATGGTGACAAGAATTGATCAAGCCCTGAAATTGTGATTATGCAAAATCTATGCAAGATTAATCAACCAAACTTCTCAGATCTATGCTCGAGAACAAGAAATCGATCTAAAATCAAAAGCTAGACACGTAAAACGACAAGCAAAGACAGAAGTGGATGAATGAGATTACCAACTCATAAATTAACAAACCTTAATCTTTATTGCATAGCTCAGTTAACAAGATGCCACTTACAAGCATCCACACAAAATTTCTCCACGAATTCCAAACCCTAAAACAGCTCCAGCGGCTGCTTCTTTTTTCCTTCTGTTCCACGTGGCGCACAAAGCCGACGTCGCGCTCGTCCCACCGAACCAACAACCTGTTCAGTCTACTTTTATCTCCCAAAGCCAACACACCTGCCGTGTGGGCCACTTGCCTAGCTGGCCAACACGTCCAGCACCCTAAGCCAAGTCCGTTTTGGATTTCATTCACATACACATACGTATATGCGCCGAACATGCATACCAGCATGCACATCACCTACAAGTCCGACTTGACTTGCACTCGACCTCCGCGACCAGGACTCCAGAGCTAGGACTCCCACGTCTAGACGCTTGCATGCACCAGCAGCCTAGCGCGGCTCGCCTGATCACCGCCGCGTCAACACAAACGCGACACTTCCAGCGGCTGCACCGCCAATCCTTCCGATCAAACCACTGGCAGTCGTAGTCTGACAACATCTGTCTTAGCCACACCGACCAGGACAAACCTAACACTGTAATCGGCACATCTTCCGTCTCACGGAGCGATTGTCTTTTAGGTACATGGTTCACTGGATCAACGTCCCGCATGATATCCATTACCGACAGGACCTCAGTTTCTCCCTAAATTTAGACCTAAAACCTCAGTTCCTCCTGAATCCAGTTTTAGTCCGTCATCGATCACATTCCACCTTAAGCAACATCTGCACATGAATAAATATGCAAATTACATCCGAGCATAAGTCCTCGACTTAACTGAAGTCAATACGCACAATACCTCGCACGAGCATGTCATGCAATAATATCAAATCACCACACTACCACGAGTGTATCCAACCATCATGCTATCACAAGCATATATAAGGGTTATTGGATCCGATGACTAAAGTTTATGAGGTGTCACATGGGGTATCGCATGGGGTGTTCGGATACTAATAAAAAGCAAATTACAGAATCTGTTAGTAATCTGCGAGACAAATTTATTAAGCCTAATTAATCCATCATCAGCACATGTTTACTGTAGCACCACATTGTCAAATCATGAACTAATTAGGCTTAAAAAATTTGTCTCATAAAACAATTTCAATCTGTGCATTTAGTTTCGTAATTAGTCTATATTTAATACTCCATACATATGTCCAAACCTCCAATGAGATAGCGACTAAAGTTTATGAGGAACCAAACACCCCCTAAGTAGCACATGAATATCACCCTATGCCATAATTTAGAGCACTTTGCAATGCCAATTCCATCTCAAACCAATTTTTCATTACATGATCTCACAAGATCAAACACAAACTAAACTATAATAAAACATATTTATATTTGGAACGAATTAAACAGAACACTAAAGTAGTAACTAAGTTCGATTTTCAGAGACCAAAAACGGGTCACTAATTAGAGAAGAAAACTATCCAATTATACTTATGTATATGCTGGGCTCATCCTTTCTGGGACTTTATTACTTGTCCGTGTCAAATGGAACCATGGCCAAGAATAAGCTACAGTCCACAATAGATTGGATTGTCTGATGCTATCTAGGATTTACAAAGTTGGCAACTGACACATGCAATCCAATAAAATCAATCTAGCAATTTGGCAAATAATTGTAAAATTTGTCCCGCAATTCGTTAGAGAAGCACTAAACAACATAATACTATTTGGATTTATTTCAAAGATTGTAGTCCGGGATCTATTGAAATTAAATGTTGCTCAGGTGAAGACTAGAGACCACATAGTCGTTCATATAATATGGTACTAAGAGTGACATATATACCCCCAACAAAGGACATGAGTGTACACATGTACACCCGAAGTCCATAAGCATAATATCTGTATACACTTGTGATTCGATCATATTGGAATCCAAATAGCTAAATAGCTTAGTCTCTGTTTCGATCCCCATATATAGTAGTTATCTGCTAATAATTATCTCTTTTGGATCCAAACGGGTATAGGTAGTAGACTAGCTAATTGTTAGTTGGACCTTTAGATAACAGTTATGTCACTAGCTAAACCAAATCAGATAATAAGTTATTAGTCAGCTAACTATTATCAGATAATGAATCCAAACAAGACCTTAATTTAGGATTTAGGTGCTCAATTTTGAGTGGCATGAAGGGAAGAGAAGGGGCACATACCCGGTGTGGGCGTTGGCAAAGTGCCTGAGGAAGACCTGGGCAGCTGGGCGGAGGGGGCCATGGTCGCCCTAAACCCTGTCACGCATGTGGGGTGAACGGGAGAAGAAAAACAGAGAACACGGCCGTAGTTCAATTCAACATAGCTAACAATAATTTTAGTTATAGAGACAAACAGGAGTGGCCATAGCAAAACGCATGGCGGACATACTACTCTAGGATTTTACTGGGCCCACAACAAGTCACACGATTGGGCTGAGCCGGATCACACCATGTAGAAAAGACCAACAACTCCTGTATGTATCTCCCTTCCCAAGGGCCACGGCCCCACCACAAAACCCCATATCCCGTTCCTGGTATTTTGTGCAAACAAAACCCCATATTCCGTTTCAGCCCGGTCCATCCCCGCCTTCCATCTCGGCCTGCCTTGGTGAAACGTCCTTGATTTCCACAAAGGGAAATCCACAGAAACGAAGTGTAAAATGACGAAACATTCCGTCAACTTACCCAAATCTCAGTGATATATAAAGTCATGCACGAATATCAGAGTACAATAGAGAGTTTTACATAACTTATTCTCATCGCCTCGCAGGGCGGAACGCACTCACACAAGCATCCGGAACAGTATTCGACGTAGATAGCAGCGGAAAACGATATTCTGGAACCAGCTTGAGCGTAGAACAGACCCTCTAGTCCTCCCAATCATCACCCTCATAGTCGTACTCGGGCTCTGAACCTGTCAAAAATCTATCAGTACACTTGGTACTGGCCACGCATCATCCATCCTATGCTTGCAATGCTTTGTGGAAAGTGGAATGTATCGGGGAAAGTAGAAAGAGACCTATTTAGGCTGTGGGTTTCCTATACAAGTCATTAATATTTTAATAATAAGATGTTCATCAGTTTTTAACCCATCTTAGTCTCACATTTTTCTCATTCCCATCACAAACAACACATCTCATCTCACTCTCTCTCTAGGCGACGAGATTGACTCCCGCTCAGATCTCGTCTCAACGGCCAAAGCCGGAATCCAACACAAAACCCGAGGGAAAGGTAGAAAGGACTCATCTCTCTAATCAAGTGAAGCGTAGGTCATGAAAATGTCCATATCCGCGGACGCAGCTATACGTATAGATCGATCAACTCTGCAGAGTGTGTACACCTGGTAATCCACAAGATCGCCATCCTCGACGATCTGGCTCGTCTAGGCTGATTCCGACTGCCTCCCAACCGATACAGTACCACCCTACCACTCAGCCCTGGGCCACCCCGGTGTCCACCGAAACGCTGAGACTGTGAGACATAGTACCGGGCCCCCAAGGTCACTACGCTGTCTTAGGAGGGTGTGAGTCTCCATGCCCGTACCTCCCTACACTATCACCTTCCAACCTAGTAGTAGTGGTACCACCCTAGTCAGTCGGGTAATCGTCTCCCGCCCATCAGGAGCGAGTGGTGTGCACGAAAGTCCCATGGTTCCGGTTCTCAAGACATACCAGTCCTTAGGAGGACCAGACAGGATATCTTCTCAAAGGGGAACACCGTCTTCCCATGCCACGACAGCACCTCCACCAGGGATAACCAACACCCCAGTTCACCTCACAATATACCCGCCACAGGTATCTCTCATGAGGGATGCCCAGGTCGCACCCCTCCTGCAAGACTTGCCCCAAAGACTCGTCGTAGGATCCTGTCCGATCGACTCAACCCTCACCACTCACCCAAGACGCACGCCAAGATCTCCCTAGTTCTTTTATCAGGTTTACCAAGTTCTCGACACTACGTGTCTTATACATATACGTCTCTCACTCACCGGCATCACATCACAGATATAATGCGAGTAAGAGTAAAATCAGTAATATGTAACGTGCGAGCATCTAACCTAACAGCAGGGTGAGCAGGAGTAAGGTTGCAACAAGGTAAAGGGCTCAAAGTAAAGCATCTAACATGCAGTCTATCATCATATTATTTCATAAAAAGTAAAGCGCTAGCAATTCTATATTTGCATGCGTAATAGGTTTTACGGAGATGGGTGGGGCGTGGCACCTGGCAGGTCGTCTCCCAAGTCCTCGCTGTAGTCGGGATCGTACTCCTCAGTTGGCAGGTCCTCCGGATCTGTTAAACGTAATGTTGAGTCGCATTAACGACTCCTATAGAGGTGCACAAAGAATCAACCGAAATTCAAAAGATCCAAATGCACTCAAACACAAGCCTAAGATGTAGAGCTCATTTTTAGAAAAATTTAGAAACTATTTTGGTATTTTTCTGAGTTAAAATGAATTAGTTATGAATTTCTAAAGATTAAACGATTTTCTGAAAAAGAAAAAGAAAAGGGAAATTTCGGGCAGTGACACGTGGCAGCACCCGATTGGTCGAGTGTACAGTGCAGTCAGTGACATGTGGGGTCTGTGAACAGTGCCTGTGACAGGTGGGGTCCACTGGTCATCGTTGACCGGTCAACGGTTGACCGTTGACTTGGGCCTGGACTGGGCTGGATTACGGGCCGAGTTGGGCCGGCCCGGACACGTGGCGGCTCCTCGTGGTGCCACGTCACGCTGCGGGCTTGAAATGGGCTCCAATTTGGTGGGCGTGGCTCACGGTGGGCATGACCGAGCGGTCCATGGTTGTTCACATGGTTCACGGTGGACCGCGTCCATTCTCTCTTCTCTCCTCACAGTCCATGGTGCACCGGGTGCACGTAACCACGCAGCAGTAGCGCCTTCCCCTCCTCTGCTCCACGAGCACGCTCCAGAGCATGACGCCGCCGGCAAGGCGAGCACGAGCAGCCTCCTCCGTGGCTCTCTTTCCCCTCCTAGTTGCGCACGGCGCGTTTCTTGCCACGGTGAACGAGATAGCTCTCCTCCCCTCGCTTCTACCGGCTTAATACAGCAAGAACGGAACCTCGCCATGGTGAGCTCTTGCCATGGTGGGCGCGCTCTGCGTCACGCTGTCCCTCGGCGTTCCCAGGCGCTCCGTGCGCGATGTGGCCCGTGGTTGGGTTCGCAAGTGTGCGTGGGCATGTGCAAGCAGGGTGCAAGTGTCAGGGCTCCCTCTTGACCGGCTCCGATGTGGAGATGGCGAAGCGGTGCCCGATGTTCACGGTGGCGGTTGACAGAGTGAAGGAGGTCGAGCATGGCGACTCACCAGAGGTGGCGATGGTGATAGGATGGTGGTGCAGGCGAGTTGGTGTGGTGTCGAACGGTGGCTGTGCCGTGCAGTCCCACGACGAAGAAGATGAAGCCGGTTTCTTCCCCGTCTCCGATATCCCGAGCGGCGGCGGCGGCTTCCATCCCTGCTTCCCTCTCCTTCCTTTCTCTTCCTACCCCTTCTCTTCTCTCTTAATGATGTATCGTGAGTTGGGTGCCACCAAGACGGCGGCGAGCGGGATAAAAGGGGGTTTGGTGCTCGGCTTCGGAACTTTATAGACCGAGCTTGACCGTGGTTATGGCGGACGGCGGATGTGTCGATTTGGACACGTGGAGGTGATCGGGGCGATTTGGAGAAGGGTTTTGGGGCGGCCACAAGATGGTGCGTGAGTTGGTGCCTCCAATTTGGAATCGTTGCGGTTAGGATGGTACGGTGGTGGCAGAGCTCGGTGGACCATGGCGACCGTGCTGTGCGTGAGAGCGGGGCGAGGCGAGCGCGAACGGTTGATGTGTCACACTACGGAGCGGAGCCGCAGCGGCTTGGCGCGCACGTCTACGACCGGGGGCAAGGGGAATCTTTCCCACGCCAAATCCGTGACCCTGTCTCCCCTCCTCTTCTTTTCTCGTCGGGCGAAGCAGAGTGCAGGGGAATCGGGAGGAAGGGGATGACCTCGGGGGTCCACCCGTCAGCGTCTGCAAGAGAGAGGTAGGGCGGGCCGTTCCTGGCGAGTTGCTGATCGGCCGGCTCAAGGCGGGTGGGTGGGCCGGCTCATGTTGGGCCAACTCAAGTTGGATGGGTGGGCTGCGGCTGCGGCTGAGCAGGCGGCTATTGGTGTTAGCAGGCCGGCTCGGCGGTAGCGGGCCGGCTCAAGAGCTGGGCCGAAAAGCTTTCTTCTTTTTTTTGATTATTTCAAAAAGATTTTCTGTTTTGTATTTTCTTTATATAATTATGCGAAGCGTTTGTATGTAACCAATATATGTTGCCTCCATTTATCTAACAGAATGGGATCTGCTAAAAAAATATTTTTGGGTTTCCTATTATTTGATAAGATTATATTTGTACATGTAGTTATAAAAAAAACTAGTTTAAGATATGTTGTTGCCCACATGAGTGAGCCCTAGTGGGATCCACCAGAGGTCGTTCATGGTTTCAATTATTTATCACAGTTATATTTACACGTTTATTTAATTTACGCAACAATATATGTGACTATTTTCATTTAATCAAAACAAAGAACATAAGAAGCAACTCATGACTATATAATTAAATGCAAAATGTAATGTAAATATCTACTTTAGGGTCTACTGGTGCAACTAGGTTGTAGTTTTCCTACATGTCACTCACCAAACATAGGTTGTTTTTGGAAAAAAAAATTTGTAGTTGTGATTTTTGGTATGTTGGAATTTCTATGTTGTTACACTTGGTGGCCAGGCAATAACCCACCAGCAGACCAGCACAACCGCCAGCGCTGACAAACTCAATCTTTGGTGCGTGCTTCTATAAAAGACAGAGATAAGGGTGACGGTCATACATTTCCGCAAGAGAACCAGATGGTGGAAGCACACGATGGTCGGTGAGAGCGATCCAGGCGGTCGGCAAGAGCAGGGGCTGTCCACTATCGAACATGGTGGCTATCGATACCATGCTCCGCGACCACTTGTGGTGAGTCATCGCTGACCACATGACCAAGCAAGGCCTCCTCAGAGGTGGAATTTCATGGATGCTATATCGCAGTTTTCTCCAAGGAAAAAGCTTCCGTGATGTCGATGGTTTTGGTGGCGCGCCATAAGAACGACAACATGGTACTTCAGCGTGGAAGACAAATCATGGCGGCGGCATCTTCCTCTACCTCCACCACCTATATGGAAAGCAAAGCGTCTTGAGGAGCTTTTGAGGCTAAGGTATTCTACTTCTAGAGCTAAACAATTTTTTACTGTCATTAGCTAGATTTAGCCTGCTGAACCCGCTAAATAGCACCCCTGCCATGGGCCTAAATAGTTTTAATGGGCCACCGAGGTCTTGGGCTCAAAACGAGCCAATAGGGCCCATGGGTACCATAGCGTGGGTATTGGCATGCACTGTAGTGGGGCAAAACTCATCAAGATTTAGGATCGGGAAGAGTCTAGAAGATAGGATTTCAAGGCCCTCCCTATAAATATAAGGAGAGATAAGCAAGAATAATCTAATGGAGACCCTAACTCTCTCTCCCCACTCTTCTCCCAAACTCTTTGCGGCCACGCCACGCACCATACATCCAGATGGCCGCAACCCCCTGTTGCTGCCACCCCCTCCCTCTCTCTAATGGCACGACCAGCCCTAGGGCAACAGTTCTCCTCCTTTAATCCACCTCTAATCCCTCAATTCTACCCCAAATAAAGGTCATCACAATCCCATTTAGCCCGCTAATCGGGCGAGAGAATCAAATAAGGCCGCAGAACCAATTGTGTAAAGATTACTATGTATAAACCGATGTGTTTTTTTATATGTATCACGTATGAATTGATGTGTTTGTGAGACTATAGTCATTTATAATATAATATTTAGTTCATCCCTTATGTATTATGTATGAATTGACAAAGGAGTAGATGAAGACAGTGGTGATGAAGATGAAGATATGTTGCACGCTTTCTACAAAGCCACACAGCCCGCCTCCCTGACATACAGCTTCCTATCGCGTCTCTACGCTTTGACCATGGATGCGTCAGTGGAGCAGGGCCTCTACGCTTCAACCATGGCCGCAAAGGTAGTGGAGGGCCTCTCCGCTTCGACCATAGCCACGACGGTGGCGGAGTGAGGCCATTGATAGTAGGCGGCAGCCCCGATGGAGGTGGTCGTGGCTACCCAAGTGCTGGGTGAGCGGGCCTGCCCGTACTCTTCCACAACGGCGTCACCAACATCATTCAAAGGACCAACGTCCACACCTACAATGCGATCGAGCACGACAGCGGCCGGGATGAGTGCCTACCTGCGACACGCCCAGCTCACCAAGGTCTATGGGTCCGCGCCTTTGGCCTCTCCCACGGTTTACCGCCATTGTACTGTGAATATGGCGCTGGTCATGGAGATCCTTCCCACCGTGCACGTCCTCTTCCACGGCGCCAACGGCTAGTACTTCTACGCCACGTGCAGCCCACTGCGATCTGGACACATTCGAGGGTGCGTCGCATGGTGCTTCTTCGACCACGCGATCCGGACACATTTGACGGTGCGTCGTGCAGTGCTTCTCACGAATGGTCGATCACCGGAGGAGATTGCGATAGCCGGATGCCTAGATTGATACATATGGACGGGCTTACCACAGTTTACAGTTAGGCACGGGTAGTTCAGGATGGACAGGTGCATCTTGCAAGATGTGTCGGTCTATAAAGCTTTAGTATGACCCCGTTTTCGCCACTTTGCCATACACCACATGTCGTTCATCTATCAAAACAGTAGGTACTAAGAAAATATATCCAATTGCCTTTATCACTAATCTAAACAATTAATATTAATATAGACAAATAACCCATACTAACAAACTAACTAAACTTAAACTAAAAATAATAGCTAACAAGCTAAAACCTACAGAAACTAACTAAATTTAACCTACACTTAAACATGTTAACTAAAATTTCTAACTAACTTACTAACCTAAACATAAAGCAAATGCAACAACATGAACACATAAAAATCGAGGGCATACACTAAACCCAACTTTCTTAACGTATTCGATCTACCTAAAATAGTTTGCATATCTACACAATAATTTTTTTTCAAAACACTAGCTACCAAGGCTATTCTTCGAATCCACCATGAAAACACGAAATGATAGGGGCATTACCTTGCCCTAGGCCGGGAGAAGCTTGGGGGCAACCACCAACTTGCCCCAGAGGCGGATGTCGCCGGGGGAGGCCGGTTCAGCCCCTGGCTGCGCTCAGTTGTGCGAGGGAGGAAGAAAGAAGGGAGAGGGAGGGAGGGAGACGCGTTGCTCTGTAATCCCCCTGCCGCGCCAGATGGGGTGGCACGGCAGGGGCCACGGTGGAGTCGGTGGCGCGTTAAAGGGGAGCCATGTCACCGGTTAGTAGGCAAGTTGGTCTGCCACGGCGGCAGGTCAGCCGCGTGAGGCGGTTCGGCGCATCGGTACAGTTTAGCCATGCCAGGGAGATTGGCGCAGCCAAACGAGATAGCTTTCGAAATAAAAGTTGTTTGGTGTTATTTTTAGAAATAGTTTTAAAAAGGTTAAAAATAAAAGTTGGGGCCCTGTTTGTTTGAACTTATCAACCATGATATAGTGTTTTTCTCTCACAACAAAACAACATCAGCTGGTTTATCAACCGTAAAAACCATCAGCTGAACAGCTTGTCAACAGTGATGGACCGAATGTTGTGAGGTGGACATGTGGTTCGATGGGAGAAGTCCGACTGAGCTGGGAAATGGGATACATGGACGTGCTTCTAAGAGATGATCCCACCGCTATCCTGCTTCCTGCTGCCTTTTAAGAGATGATCCCACTGTCATCCTGGTTGTCCATGGTCGATTTACCAGGTGAGAAATATATAAATGTTCTGCTGATAGAAGTTCAGTGGAACATATGGTGCGTATAAAAGAATGGAGAAACTTAATACAATTTGACCCCTGATATATAGGGACAGAGTGACACGAGTAAGTATGGTCTGAAACTAATTAAGTGGTTGATGACACCACTTTTAAGTTTTAACGAATGCTTGGATTTGCTTCTGAAGACTTAATTGGTTATTGGCTTATTCTCATTCTATGGTAATCACCCAGAAATTGATCCACTGGATAGTATCACAATGAGCAGCAAATGTTAAGTATTCCAGTTTCGAAGAGTGTGCAGTCAGAGCATATATAGTTTTGTTGTTCGAGCTGTTCAATCTAAAATATATTCATAGTTTAAGGTGTATCAACATTCAACGGTATCAGGTATCTTCACAGTTTGCTACAGGTCGATATGAAGTGTTAAAACTGATAAAACCAATGATCATACTAAAAATGATGTCAAGTAGAAGCTACTGTATTTCTCAATATAAACTATTGCTTTCATTTGTAATGAAATGATGATCTCTTCAAGTTAGAGAATCTTAAAAGAGTGACATACTTCTGAAATGTGAAACAGGGTACGTTGATGCAAACTCAGTTCTCCGTTTCCGTGTTATCAGAATTATCTACTAATTATCCTTTCGATTTCATTTCCAGGATTGTGCTGCACCTGATTCAAGTCTACAACTGAATATGGGAATTCTTCCCTTGGACAGAATTGTCGATGCCTCCTCTGGTTTACAGCAAACCGAATTGTTCAGAGAACACCTGCTGTTTTCTGTTAAAGCCGCCAGTTCTGTTCTGAAACGGTCTACATTGATGTACTCTGTGTTGACATTGCCCTCTTTAAACACTAGGAGATGATTGTCGTTAGTTGCCCTATCTTCTAGACAGATCTGATATCATTGGCAAATACGATGTTGGTCGTGTAGCCTGATATGCTGATGGAGTGACACACTCTAGACATGTATCCTTTGGTTCTGGTTCCGAAGAATCTCTGGATCGTCCGCAGCAGCTAGTGGCTGTGGTTGCTGGTGGTTTAGGGGGCGGCAACAGCAGCGTTCAGCGTGCAGGGGCCGCTGCCGCCGAGGCCGAGCCTTGGCCTGCCGCTGCCAGCAGCAGAACCAGGAGCCGCGGCTGACGAGGAAAGCCGCAACAGCCAGCAGGGCCACGGCCAAGCATCATCGCCGCTAAGGCTACTGCAGGAAGGAACGCTACTGTACTACAGGAAGGAGAAGGAAACGCGCAGCTGTTGGCAGTGGTGCACCAGATGGACGGAAAGGGAGGAGGTGCAACGCCAGACGGGACAGCTCGCCTACTTGCTAGCTCATGGCCGCAGCAGCTGCCAGAGCCAAGGGACACCACCGTTGATCTGTGATCCGTTGTGCATGTTACTGCTGTGTTGCTGCCTGCTTGCATTTCCCTCCTTTCTCCTCTGCCAAGTTCCCTCATTTCTCCTCTGCCAAGTGTATTTTGTTTTCCTTCCATACCTTTTGTACTCCCTTCCCTTCCATACTTGTTCCGTTTATGCGACTGCAATTGAGATCCTTTGGCTGCTACTCCATGATCATGCTGGTTTCTCCCGAGTTCTAAGTACATACAGCCTATTTAACACCAAAGAGATCACATCACCTCAAACAAATAGGCAAACAGCGTTAGTTGAAGCATAAGCATCAACCGTAGCAAACAAATTTCAACGTAACAGCCGCTACTGCAGATTGCGTCCCAATATTGTACCACAGGACAGAAGCTTTTACCACACGGCAAAAGTCCACCACTATCGCATGACATTTTTCACTTCACAACACCAATTTATTATTATTCAATAGCAATCGAGTCATCACAAAAACAAAACAAAAGTAGCCACGGCGCACAGTGAGTAATGGTGCAGCAAATAAGCAACTCAAAGCATTACGACAGGTCCAACAGAGGATGGGCGGGCTACGTCCGCCTACAATCTATCTCAGCTAGGTCGATTGTCCCATAACTCACTGGCTTTGATAACTAAACATGATGCATGCTAGCCACCCTCCGATGCAGAGAGGAGAACATCAACCATGATTCCTTATTGATTGGTGATGGTGAATAGGTTCAATGACACAGCATACCAACAATACTCAGAAAAGGAAGGTTTTCACTCCACCACGGTCACCAGCTCAAACTCAATTAAGGACAGGTTGTTGTCCTCCTTGACTGTGAACTCAGCTGAGCTTTCAGCAGCTTTCACAATTCCCCACTTGTCCACTGCAAGCCGCATTGAACCCTTGAACATGTCAATCTTTGCATTCCTCAGTTCAACAGTTGTTCCAGGCTTCATTACATCCACTGCACAAAAAAGAAAGATTTATTGCTGATAGGTTTACTCTGATGGAGGTCAATTAGATCCAATCCCTTGGATTGGGATCAGATAAGAGCCACAATAAAGGTGAATAGCAAGATGTTGGAACCACATCACAACTATCAACAGCCTTCATGACCAAAACCATGCATGCCACATGCAGCAATTTTTCGTTATTTCATTTTTGGGAAACCATTTTCCTGTAGTTTGCCAAGCCAATAAAAACACCATCTTCAGCCATCATTTCTACATTTACTTTTCAATATGCAACACAACGCACAGAAGCACAAGGAACCAAAAACTCAAACTTAAGAAAAGTGAGTGCTTCAGTAAAGAGTGAATCGTGTACATGAGACTTGTCCCCTGATGCAAAGTAACATTATATTAGGCAAGCACAGTTATATCATGTAGGTATGTCAAGACTGAAGATGATCACCAACGGTATAAACTAAATAGTCGCTAAGGATATTCCAACTAGTGATATTTATAATTGCATGAGTACCAACGAATCGTTAAAAAAAATTGTAAGCATGCCTGGAGACTGGGGTGATAATGGTAATGGTAAAGAACATGGCATCTATCTTTGCATTTCACTAAAAACAAAGGTACGAGTATGTAGGATTCTGACAATATCTAAATTCAGGCCAAGGAACCAGTAAGTTTGAGCAGATTAGAAGCAAGGTCAGACTGATATGGTTACTGCTATCAGCATAGTAAAATAGAACAGAACATGCAACAGATGATGAATTCAACTTACATTAGTGCTGTTGATCTGTACCAGCAAACAAAGCTTATGAACTTTGGAAGCTAACTTAGCAAAATCTAACCAAAAGCATGGAAAGTTGAGATTGTACACAATGCAACAACATCAGACAGAACAGGAGACACTGAGATGAACAACCACAGTACTAGAAAGATTAGTACTAGTCACACTTGCAAACAGTAATATGTTGTAAAATTGACGGTGTAAGGTATTGCCAAGGTATGTGGAAACAATTGGGAGAACCTTGATCGTTTCTTGCAGTGAAGACAATGATGCCAGTTTCATCGCCAACCAAGCACTCGGCAATCCTCATCTGCCTTCCCTGGGGCCCTCCCTCGCGGCCTCTCTGGACGACCATCTTGGAGTCAACAACCTTGACGATGAGGTTGTGGCCGTGGGTTCCAGGGCGCAGCTGATCGACCTTGGTGAAGGTTGGCTGCCTGCGAGCGCCAGAGTCTGCCGCCATTGTTCCCGTTGCTCTTTCTTCCTCCTATCACTCTACTTCTCTTGGTTAGCTAACCCTAAAAGATAACATGAATATGAATGGAAAAACAACAACAACAACAACCTTAGTTAAGTGTCTGATGCGTCTGGACGGATCAGGGGCAGATCCAGTAAAGGGACATGGGTGCACACATGTACACCCAATAATTTTTGCAAAAACTTCAAAGTTAGGAGGCTTGTCAAATAGCTAAATAGCTTTAGGTTAGGGTTTCGGTGCTCAGCTTGAAGGGAAGGGAACAGAAGGGCTGGGAGTACCTGGTGGGTGCTCCTCGCCGGCGAAGAGACCAACTAAAGCCTCAGCACCTGGCTTAGGGCGGCGGCGGCGGCGGGCGGCTGAGAGCGAGAGGGGGCGAGAGAGATGCAGCGGACGAGTAGGGATGCAGCGAACGGACCGGGAATCCACGTTATGCAGCGACGGCGAAAAAAAAAAGAGCACACCCGCACGGGCCTTCTTCTGGGCCGTTTTTTTCACAATTTCTTTCGAAATTTCTTAAGGGAGAAGGCCCGTTCGGGTGGGCTCCCTCAGCCGAACAGCCGCCTCTCTCTGCGCCGACTGGAACTACCTGCTGCAGTGCTGCTTCCGCCGCCGCCCTACATCAGGTGCCCCGTGCCCAGATCTTCGTCCGGCCCTTCTCCGGCAACGAGTAGCCACCAGGTATGCCCGCCCCTTCTCTTCCCTTCTTGTTGTGCGAAACGGAGCACCCAAAGGCTAACCTAAGCTATTTGGCTATTTGTAATGGCATCTGTTCTAATGGCAAGTGTATACCTGTACTATGCCTTCAAAAAAAATTATCACCCATGTCCTTTACTGGGTCCGCCCCTGCACCCATATCTTATACTTGATCTGTTCCTGCTTGAGAGGAACCATTCACACTTGTTCATTAGCATGAGATGATTGATTATTAAATTTCCTGGCTTCTTGAGATACACTTTGTACTTGTAGTTGTAGTTGCAGCATTGTTCCTCAGTACATGTCAGAAGGCAATATGCTTTGCTTTCTACCAAACTCTCAATTTTGCTTGAATATATCTCGATGTGCTTGTGACTTGTTCAATTAACACATTTGGGGGGGCAAATAACATGTTGGATGAACTTGTGTGGAATGTTACTCTGCAATTTTTTTACGTGGTGATCAGAGTTAGCTCCATTGGCCGCTTGGTGCTAGCCATGCTGTTGCAATTCTTTGTGCAATCGAAGTTGCTTGTCTTTACTTCACGGTGTTAACAAGGTTAATGATGGCCGACATATTTCTTCTGTTCTTTAGTGTTTCCTAATTGCAACAACCCAACTCTATCTGTCAATATATTATCTTTCATCGTATGTTCATTTACGCTCTCCCATTAAAAAAAACAAAGAACAGTCTTCTGTTGTAGCTTTATTGCCAGTGACCTCTATATCAACTAAAGCCATGTACTTTCTTGCTTACTTTTATGCATATATGGATCGTCAATTCGGCACTTGTCTACCATGAGCCTGATACTTCATTTTAGAAGAAAAAAAAGTATCATTTCTGTTTTTATTGCCTTAAAGTTTTTCATAGTAGAAAGGTTTTAATGGGTCCCATTAAGTATTGTGGCTGCATAACATGTGCTAAGTAGCCCTATGGGCACAGTCCAGGAAATCTGTGTGACATGGTGTGGCTGAGGATCGTACTTTACATTAACTGATATGCTACCCTCTATGCACTGAACCTTTTACTATAAGTATTCACTGTATCTGTATATATGTTCTCTTCCCTGTGATTCTGCTACCCTTTTTGTGGTGAATATTATGCTCAAGTATCATAAAGTTATTGCCCATGTCACAGCAAGGTTAATTTTCTAATTGCCTCAGATTTTGTTTACTGATGTCTGTGTTACATGATGGTTACATGACAGTGCTAATTTTTACCTTCTCCAGGTGTCAGGGTATTTGTAAACAGTTACAAAAGTCCTGCTTTGCTGTAGAGTCATGGCTGCAAAGATACGCGTAATGATGAAGTCTTTTATGAGCCAAAGCAACCAGATCTCAGGGCTTATGCCATTCACAAAGAAGATTGGACTACCTGAATCACGAGCCTTGTATACCGTGTTGCGATCACCTCATATTGATAAGAAGTCCAGGGAACAATTCTCGATGCATGTCAAGAAACAGTTTGTGGAACAGACAGCCAAACCACACGAACTTCACAAGAAGTTCTTCTGGTTAAAACGCCTGCGTATACCTGGGGCTCAGTTTGAAATCCAAATTTCTTTCAAGACACGTCTGGATATGGCGAGACTAAGGTCCCAAGCTCCTTGATGACTCCCAGATCTTTCTTATCGTCCCGAAAGTTTGAAGTGCTGAGACTGGTACTCAGAACTTGTATCCATCAACATTTCATATGAAGACATGCTTATTTTGATGACTTTCGAAAAATGTAGCTGCTAATTATTCATTACCTTCAGAGATAAAAAAAATCATGAAAATGCAGCATGATATGGCTTGATTCACAAAACTTTGTGTTGTACTGTTTCCAATGCAGTTTTAGCAGTCATCATTGATCCAACCCCTTTTTAATTCATATGATAATGTTTTATTTTGATCTGTTCCATTTGTAGACAAATACTTGGACATTCCCCTTACAATTAGCCAAAGAAAAAGTCATGTATCCACCAAGAAGCTGCTTGTATCTTCATCTTCTTGAATTCCATGCCATGACAGCAGACATATTTGGTGGCAATGAATACTTATATCTGGTATTATAAAGGAAAATAATAGTCGGTACACAAAGGATGACTTGAAACAAAACGTTCAGAGCCCTCAAAAACTAGCCAAGGCTTTTCTGGTATTATTAAGGAAAACAATAGTCGGTAACCAAGGCTTTTCTGGTTGTCTTCCTTTGATCGATCGCTGTCTGTCGGAGCTTGAATATTGTATTAAGAAGGCAGTAAGGAAAAGGAACAGCTTGAATATTGTACTAAGAATACTGACTGCCGCCAAAACAGAGGGTTAGAAGTTAGATAACCAGACCTTACCGCAGAACAAACTGAAACAAAAGGCATTTAAAATCTAGCCGACTATTTCCTATAATTGACACATCTGATATCTAAATTCTATGTTAACCAACAAATTCAGCGTAACCTACTCTCACTAGCTCTTTGTCGGCACCAAAACAGACACCGTCGAGGTAGATAGACTAGACAAACCTTAATCCAAAGCACCACTGTCACCATCACCTCTCTAAGGCCAGTCTCAGTGGCGAGTTTTACGGCGTTGTTTCCAAGACTGCCACATCATACGAAATGAAATGAAACTCATATGAAACACACGTCCACAATGGAGAGTTTCATTCTCTAGTTTCATAGGCATTTAATTTCATGACTCAGAGGGAGTTGGTAATCGTGCCAAGAGAGTTTCATCTAGATGAAACTCATTTCTTCTCTCTCTTCTTTAATACATTGTCATGTCATCAAATATGCCTATGTGGCAGCCTATTTAATACAAATAAAACTCTCATGACACTCCCACTGAGACTGGCCTAATGCCGCAAGGGAACCAAAACCCTAGAGGATAACAACTCTTTTCATCTCTTTTATTTATAGCAAGATAATAAAAAAAAGGAGAGGTTGTCTTTCGAAACGAGAAAATGGAGTTGGCCTAGACGCCTAGTTATGTGGCGTTGTTCCTTATAAAGTATTCAAGATAAAAAGAGTTAATGGATAAAGTATCTATCTACAATATTTTGAAGAGCGCACGCATGATTTACATCCTACCCGCGAGTGGTCGAGCTTGAGCAAAATCTCAAGGCGAGCATCGATGAATTAGAAGAACCACTAACGATGTATGGGCTCATGCGATGAAGCCATTGTTCGGCTTCTTTTGTGAAAGAGGGCCTTACAGGCTTATTACACCCAACACTCAGCACGCGAGAGTACAAAAACTAGCCTCAAACCAATTGCGAAGATCAGAGCCCTCAAAATGCCGCCCGTGCATCAACACAAAAGAGCGCACACAAGGCTTTCAGGTGAAAAAAAAAACTTGTTCATAAAACAGATCGTTTGTCAATTTCGTAAGTTGATGACTCGGATGAACAAATCGTGTGTCTGTATTTCAATAAATTATTGGTTGCAACAAAAATGCTACCAACCAGTACAGCATCAAGTGAACATCGAAGAATGATGGCATGCGGCCCCGAGTCACCGAAAAAGCTTGCACATGATCCCTGTGCAGGTGAAGTAGACCTCGTGCTCCAAAAGGTAATTTGTAGAGTTGAACAAAATTCTGATGTCCATTCATACTCAACCGAAAGGGATTCAGTTTGTTCATTTGGAGCTGTGAACCTTACGTGCAAATGTCGCAGCAACAACAAGCGGGAAAGCGATGCTTGCATCGCAGTGCACCTGCATTTCCAGATTTTCAAACAATAGATTAGATTGTTAGACTAATACGTATATGCTGACTTCTAATTGATATAGCAGAAAAGGCAAAATTAAACAATCAGATAATAATTCATAATCCATTACAATTATTAAAGAAAGTAAGATGGTGCATGTTTCAAGCCCAAAATGCAACGTTCTAAATTCTGTTAGTGCAAAAGTTGTCCACAGTGACAGAAGGAAGTTAAGATGTTTTAGAAATTAAGAAACATCTTTAAATATACTTTTCGATTATTTTGATACCTCATTGCAAGACAAATCAACAGCAAATTGCAGCATGATGTTTACCAAAGCAAGCTTAACTAGAGTTATGTGAAACATAAGAAACAGCATCTGTCATCTGAAGCTTTGTGAAGAAAAATATACCTTTACAGGTTTTGCTGAACCCTTGATCTTGCCCCATGAGACTGCTTCATCAGGGTGTGCTCCAGAATCGCTACCATCAAACTCCTGGGCCGTGTTAATATAGACAGCATAATCTGCACCATTGCGGAACATATTGGCATTGCATATATGATGCTTTGGAAGGCCTCCACCAAGAACTATAATCCCTGTCTTCCTTGGTGTTGCATGGATGGCTTCCCCATTCATCAGTCGTATATCTGTAAAGATTTCAAGCTCAATATTGCATAAGAAAGCAAAGGCAAGGACAGGACAGTGAATCATACCTTGCACAATGTCAATAATAAGGCCAGGATTACGAACTGCATGACAGAACAGCATGTCTCCAAGTGATCCATCAGTCAACGCTGGGCAGTATACAGGAATGTTATTCTGGTCAAGTACTGATGAGTTAGTACAGTGTGACTATTGTCTTGAGATGTAAATCAACAAAGTAGCTCGTGAAATTAAGAACTACAGTATAAGAAAAGCACAAACTTCAATGCAAAAGATATTCTACCTGGAACAGGGAAGGGTAAGCCAGAGTTCATTCTAACATTAAGAATAATAGCTACTTTATACTGCTTCCATCTACTAAGCTCTGAACAATTCTAAAAAAAAAGGTTTGAATATAGATATCAGGTATACAAACACACTGCATTAATCAACGAGATGGAAAGGTTCAAGTCAGGAAAGGCAACTATCTGGAGAAAATACATGACTCCTGGGACAGTGAAAAAATAGATCCCACGGTAAAGCAACAATAACTTGCTCACGTAACTCCACAGAACTTTTATTACTTTTCACATCCCCACCCCACTCCCCTAAAAAAACACCATACACAAATAAAAGAGGAACAAAAACTTCATATCTCATTGTTTACCAACAGAACTCAATCCATAATTCATGAATAGAATCAGAACACTCCCATTTCTGAAGTTCTTTTAATACTTCCTAAGAATACACAGCTACATGTTACCTTGTATGCCCAATAAAGATAGGAGCTTTCATCATCTATTTCTTTGCCAAGACGAGCTATCACCTTTGACGGTGTCCAAACATTCTGCAAGGAACAATAAATTGATCCATGACAAAGACATAAATAGGGTTCACTTCTTGTTTCCAGAAAAAACAAGATCAATTACTGATACACCAGAGCTGGTAGGTGATCTATTACAAAACATTATTGATGTGGAAAATGCAGGCTGCTCCTCAGTTAAAACATCAAATATCCAGTAAGGTGTAACCTTCTCTGTATTGATATTCAGCAACTTCTGCAGAAACTAATAGCTCATACTTCAAACATTTGGTTTGGCAAGATCTCACTTGTCTGGCTGTTCAAGTTCATATGCATATTGCTAGAAAGAGAAAAAAGAAGGTCATCACTCATCACTCTAAAGGCCAGAAAAAGTATAATGTCGATAAAAAATAAGCTAGTCAAGAAAGATCAAGCAAATGCCAATATATTTTAACTTTTTAGTACATTAAGTGTGACATGCTACACAAATACTTTTTAAAGATCAAGCAAACGTTAGGTTTTTCTTTCCTGCTTCTTAGTGGCTCAGACAGTAGGAAACATTTTACAGGTTGCAAAAAAAAGCATATTCATATTACACTTCTAGTATCTAATAGCCATTGAATATGGCAGGTACCTTTGTTTCAGCCCAAAGAAATATTATATAGCTTTGACCCAGCAGGGATGCTTACCTCAGTAGATTGCTCCAGTAGCATCTGGTCAAAGAGTGGCATGATCCAGTTCTCAAACTTGCAGTAGTTATCATTTGGCACCAACAGATTTCCTATCCGGTTCAGTCCTTTTGACCGCAGCAGTGCTCCAGGTAAAGAAAAATCACCTCTGTAGGTTGGTGCAAGGCATTTAATGAGATCCTCCTCTATACCGCCAGCACTTGTAACAATAACATCCACCTAAAGAGCATAATTTTTCGTAGAAAAAGTTAGTGTCATTAGAACATTAGAGCTCAATGCATCTGGTAATGTTAGGAACAGATATGTCTAGGCATGCTTCAAGCAGACCACTTTACTAAGGGACATTGAAACTTCTTTCCAATCGAAATTTGCACTTGTTACCATGTGATGCTGAGCTAGAAAACGGATTATATCCCGGATGCCAGAAGACACAAGATTTGAAGTGAAGCCCAGAAATATCTTGCACTTCACAGATTCTCTATATTTAGGGTCAAGTTCAGCTTCATCACAATCCTCACTGGCCTTCTCATGAGACAACCTCCAATCTAACTTTAGTTCAGACAAGCATAGCAAATATCAGAACCTTGGAAACGATAGTAGCGAATTCAACAAAACTGAAACTGAATAAATATGCTGAGGCAATATTGTAAGAGCAAAGGTATTTTTGTGATGTAGGTAGTTCTACCTTAAACCAAAGGTAAGTCCAACTACGGATGTTTAGTTGACAGCAATGTATACAATAAAAGCAGAAACTTCCCTAGCAATTTTATGTCTGTTTGCTCCATTTTGGTGAAAACTTTAACCCGCATAGGAGCTGCCAACGCCTGAAGGTCTTTACTAGTATACTTGGGTCATTTCACTGTTACCGCAAATTCAAATATACCTACATCACTGAAGCTACAACAGCTGGACATCTATCAGCTTGGCCATGTTTACGACTTTAGCCTCCAAGCATTCCCGATCAAAATCCAGGTGTCTAAACATTAATTTGCCGACATTCATCAGAAAACACACTAAAACAGACCCCGCATCGCACAAAATCACATGAACCTATCTTCTTCTCTATGTTGCTACAGACCTACAGTTAACCCCCAAGCGCAAACTCGCCCTCCGGACGAAACCAGCAGCGTAGCGGCCGACGTACCATCTGGTTGACGACGTCGATGGCGTCGCCGAGGTTGGATGCCTGGAACCCCGTGCTCGCAAGCGAGGCGAGCAGCCCCTCGAGTCCGAGGCCCGGGTCGTTGAAGTCGGCGCCGGCGATCCTCGCGAACCGCGACTCGTCGAGCGACTCCGACGGCTTTAGCACGATGGAGCGCACGCCCTCAAGTGCCTCCACGTCGCGGACCACGCCGCCGCCCCCGCTGCCTCCCGCACCGGCCATCTCTGGAGTCTGGAGCCCCCAAACCGCCGCCGCAGCAGCCTCGCTTTCACTTCGTTTTCCGCTTCCGCACCGCACAAAAGCGCAAGAATCAGGTTCCGCGCGGGCCGCTCGGCTGCCTTTTCCAGTGCCTTTTCCTCTCTACTGCTACTTTAGTTGTGGGGGTCGGCCCATTAGCGTTTTGTTTGAAGACCTTCCGAGATTTTGGGCCGAGACTGAGAGAATCTAGCCCAGCACTGCCTGTATACATAAGGCTCGATGATACTTCCGAGTTCCGAGGAAAGCCTTGCAAACTCATTTGCGTTAAAAAAAAAACGAGCCTTGCAAACTCACTCGTCAATCTGGCCTAGCGAGCAGCGCCTGCCGCACGTCTCTTCCAGGTCCAGGTCAAGGTCAAGGTCAAGGCATAGTTTGTTGATACTGATGGCTACACCCTGATGGAATGAAATCCCTATTGCGTATTGCCGTCGATAGTCTCGGTATCGGTAGTAACCATCTCCGGGTTGCCTTTTTTGATAGAGCAACATTGCACTGCTGTTCGCGCGAGTATTGAGTTGCAGCTATCAATGTCACGAGCTCCCTATGTTGATCCGTCCCTTTCACCACCAACGTAACAGAGTCATCGGGCACGTGGGTTGAGGCAGATATATGGGCATCTAAACAAGGCCATCATCTATACTAGTCTCAGGAATCAGCAAACCCTAGTCAGATCGTCGTGCTTGCCAGCTGCAGCATTGCCTCATGACTTTGCGTCTTTTGCTAGTGGAAACTTTTGTGCCTAACAAGATCACTAGACTGTATCCCCATTCCCCAGTTGTTGAGCAGGCAATGAGGCAAAGCACTAATTGCCGGTCATGGCCGCCAACTTGATGATGTGCTTCTGGTTTCTACAGATCGAGCAACATCTATCACTGTTGTTTGCGTATATGTGTACCAGCTGCAGCTATCAAGGTCTGAACACTGGACTCCCAATCCCTTTCAGTCTCCAATTAATCGGTGCTTCCTGCCAGCTGCAAGCATGCACACGAGCCTTATATGGACTGGAGCAGTGAAATCGACGTCTGCATCGCTGATCGATCGGCCGTGAGGTTAGCAAGGCAATGGCTGTTCCTCCAGTCGTCGTCTAGAACACTGCTACCCGGCTACCACCTAGGACGGTGCGCACGCTCGGTTCAGCGAGCAGGATCAAGCAATGGAATCGAGCACTGATTGTGATTGATATATATACCCATGGGCCATGGCACCTTTTGTTGCAGTGTGCTAATTGATAAACGAAAAGGACCCCTGATCGATCGATCGATCCAAGAATGATTTTTCTGAACGATGCTCTGTGGCTGCCGTTGCTCCAGATCTTAGCAGTGTGCAGGAGTTTACTACTTCAGTGGGGAATGGAGCTGAGAAACAGCCTGAAGAATTCCGGAGCAAGGGTTCAGAGCAGTAGATCAGATCATCAGAGGATGGATGGATGGATGCCCGAGTTGGAGTTGATAGAGCACTGCAGCATCGTCGGGCCCACCGGCCTGAATTTTATTTTTTCCTACTAGTAGTAGCCTAGAGAAGGATGTTTCTGAACAGCCGTCTTTGGGACAGTTTAACACGTCGACCTTCCATCAACGTCCACGTCGCCGACTCTCCGTAGCACGACGTGCGTTCGAGAGCGCGGCAAGAAAAGGTTGCGCGCGTGGTGCCCGTACGTACCACTGCCACCGTCCTTTTCTTTGACAGCAAGCAGACCAAGGCCGCGTTTAGATTATAAAAAATTTTAACCCGATAAATAGTACTAATTTCGTCTTATTTGACAAATATTGTTCAATCGTAGACCAACTAGACTTAAAAGATTTAACTCGTGATTTCCAACTAAACTGTGTAATTAGTTATTTTTTTACCTACATTTAATACTTCATATAAGTGACTAAAAATTGATGTGACGGAAAAAGAGTGAAAAAATTATAACTTTTGATGCATCAAAACGAGGCTCAATGCGCCAACCCGCCGCCCACCCAGTTCCAGGGACCGGCAACGCTCCTCTTCGCTTCGTGCCTGCAGGCTGCAGCTAGCTGCCGCACGCGTCGGCGCTATTTTAACTTATTTTTAGTTGAAATAGTATTTTTCTTTCGTAATAGAACAGTGAACAGTCCTTTCGACTATGATTTTTCAGCGAAACCAACGGCCTCTCGAATCACGCCGTCCTGCTGCTGCTTGAGTCGTACGCGAACGCGGTGCGCCGCCCGAGTGAGTGAGCGCGCGCCGGCTGTCCCCGTTTCAAGTTTCAACCGAGCCCGAGCCGTGAAAAAACAAGCAAGCGCGACAACACTGGAGTGGAGCGCCTGCTCTTGCCAGAACGAAGGCTTCCTGTACGAACGCGGTGCCGCACGGGTCGGGTCACGTTCTTCTGCCTCTGCCTGACGATGCGTAGCGCTGTGCATGGGAGTTGCCAAGACTGTTTGCTTGCATCGCAAGTGCACTGCAGAGCTGTAATGAACCGACGGTGAGATACGTCCATTGTCCCCGAATCCCGTAATAAATCAGCCAATGAACCTATGACTCCCGTAAGTCAGCCTGAGGAAGTAGTGCGCGCGGTAACTCGTACAACACATCTGAGGAATCCCGGCAACTCATAGTACAACACAGCTGGTAACCAATTCAATTGTGATCTTTGATCTGCGGTAACCATCTGAACGACGATCATCATTGATCGGTGTCGATGATAGGACATAGCAAAGCTCTTATGGCCGTCAGGCGTCCAGCGTCTACAGTACCGGCGTACCGCTGTCCGCCACTACCGTCCATCACTGCTACGCACGCTTACACGAACTTAAACACGTACGGGTGCCGGGTGCGCGCCAGAGGCGGAACCAGCGGCCGGACAGCCGGACAAACGTGATCGTTTTTTTTTTTACGAACGTGATCGTATTTTTTAGTGTGATAAAATATATATTACTATATGTTTTAATAACTTTTAAAAATTTATACACTATTTCTAACAAAATCATCATATTTTAATAAAAAATAGGTGAAATTAATTTTTTTGCTATAAATATAAATATTTATATAAGTATTTAAATGAATTTACTGTGCTGGGGCACGGTCCTGCTAGCCCCTAGTTCCGCCTCTGGTGCGCGCACGCATGATGACCTTTTTTCGGTCACCGTGCTGACCGAAAAGGACGCCTGATCTAACCCTAATCAAGGCAGGCAGCAGGCTTGTGCGCATCGAGCAGCGCTGATGTCAGATTGCAGCGGCATTTTTGCGATGGACGGTCCGTCGGTGCAAGTCTACGTCACCCCTAAGTATGGGTGGCGTCTAATTTACCCTTTCAAATATGAAACGATCTAATTTATCCTCTAAATTTTCTAAAACCATCTACTTTACTCCTGGTAGTTTTGGACGGCGGTTGCTACAGTAACCATGGTTTTGCTACAGTAACCGAATCTTAAAAAATCATAGTAAATCACAGAAAAATCGTAAAATGAAAAATCCAATTTTGTTAGACTCCACGTGAGTAGATTTACACAATGAACATATAATATGGTATGCTTTAATACAAAATTTTTGCTATAACTTTAAATTTATTAAGATTTTCTAATAAATTTAAAGCTACAACAAAAAAATTTGTACTAAAGCACACCATATTATTTGTACTAAAGCGCACCATGATTTTTCTATTTTACTGTAGCAAAACCATGGTTACTGTAGTAAACCGCCGTCCAAAACTGTCCCAAGGGTAAAGTAGATGGTTTTAGAAAGTTTATGAGGTAAATTAGACCGTTTCATACTTGAGGGGATAAATTAGACACCATCCCATACTTCACTTTTTCCTATCCCACAACGATAGCCGCTTTTCTTTTTGAACAAAACATGAGAGCACGTAATATAAGAAAACACCAGGACAAATTATATAAGCGTTCCTGGTCGGAACGGTTCCGGGACATGATTCCCTGGGAACCGAACGTAGCCAGAACGATTCCTTGTATGTCGTTTCTTTCAATATTTTCTATAGGGCCGGAACCATTCCTGGCTAGGAACGGCCGGGAATGGCATAACCGAACGGCGTCTTAAAGAGAAACTAAGTGGTAAACAATTTTTCAATCAATAGAAAAATAGGTACGTAACAAATTCAAGTTAAATTAAAGATGACTCCAACCTACTCCCTCCATCCCAAATTATAAGACGTTTGACTTTTTTAATCCCAAGTTTGACCATTCGTCTTATTCAAAAAATTTGTACAAACATAGTCAAATTTAAGTCATTCTTGGGGAACTTTTATTAATATACCCAGCCACGATAAAAGAATTGATATTTTGCATAAATTTTTGAATAAGACGAGTGATCAAACTTGGTGTCAAAAACGTCAAACGTCTTATAATTTAGGATAAATGGAGTAGTAGATAGTCAAATAGTTTTTTTTAGAAACAAATAGTCAAATACATAACCATATCTTTTATCCAACCTGCTGAGATAGCCCGCGCAGCCAGCCGCACTGTACCGCCCCGTTTTGAAAGGAACGGCTGTTGGTACACTAGTAGCTACCTGCTGTTGTCCGGGACTGGACAGTACTGCTAAGTGCTAATACTGCTCAGCTCCGTAGATTTCCATCCTCTACGAGGCTACGACTACGATCAAGTGGCACGGTTCAAGTGCTTAACACCCGAGGGCTCGAGATGCAAAGCGAAGCGTGTCATGTATTATGTAGGAGTACTTCTACTCGCTTTTTGACTTGTCTGTAAATGGTACGTACACAGTGTTTGGTTGGACGCCACGAATACACCGTGTGGTTCCAAGATGGGAAGGGTGAATCTGAACTCTGTCGAACCCGTCAAAGCGTACTGCAACACGGCAGTTTAGAGCTGGTACAATGAGAGAGATCAGAGCTCGGCACCCATACAATTATTAAGCTGGGCACGAAAACATATACATTAGTGGATTCAAGTAGCAAGTGTTGTGAGAAGAAATAGAGAAGAGAAACTTTTTTAAGACTAGCAAATTTGCCCGTGCGTTGCAACGGGTGAGAAAAAAATTCTATCTCTTATAGTTGATACATTCTTGATGGTACACTGATTTACGTATTGTCGATATTTTGGAGATCATTCCAAATTGTTTGTTGCAATGGAATATTTTGGTTGTGATGGAATATTTTGTTGTTAACCACTTCCTCCTGTTTTGACATTTTTAGATACGTAACTTTTATTGTGTAGGTAGACACATCATGTATCTAGATGCGTAAAAGTTCTGTATCCAGAAAAGTCAAAATAACTTATAATTTGAGACATGATGTATGTTGTTATATAAGCAGCTCAAGAGCACCTGCGGGTTGCGACGTCGTGCTAGCCAATAATGTGCAGTGCTACGTTAATTAAGGTGTGGTGAAGTATCCGAGCAGGAGCAAGTATGTTTAATTATCTATACTTAATTTACCTTTACTATCATTCATAAATTAACTCATCAAATTGATAATTAACCAACAAATTAAATAAACAACTTTTAAAAAGTGACGTCTACCGCTGCAATGCAAATTTGATACCTGATGTCGATCGAGTGATCGGTGTGCTCTGTCGACGCGCCTGTACGTGACGTGGGGCATGGTTGTGCGCTTGTGCCTTGCTGGCTGATCGAGCCTTTGTCTGATCACCTCCGCATCAGAGTTTCACCTACACCGCATCGACGCTTGTAGTATCGGCGGAGCTTGAATCAACGAATCGTACTTCCCCTGCAAGCTGTGTGAGCACCTCGTGTGATACATGCGCGTGCGAGCATGAAGATGAAAGAACCCTACTGCTATTATAACTACATACGTGAGAAGAAATAGAAGAGAGAAACTTTTTTAAGATAAATAAGAGACAATTATTGTATAATTTGCCCTGCAGCGAAGTAACTTGCATGAAAACCGAAGCGGTTGGCGGTTTCCGGCGCGGCGTATGCGTTCAAGCGCGCGACGAGCTGGCGCCCGCTGCCCGCTGCCGCTCGTCTCAACGTCGGACTCCTCTTCTTTAATTCCTTCCCGGTTTCATGGCACCGGTTCTCCTGAGGACAGACAGAGATCATCCAACGGCCGGCCAGGGAACAGCAACGGAGTATCACCTACTCTCTGTTTCCCGTGAGCATTTCGCTATGTTTGGACTCCTATAGTTCTATACACTCAAAATAAACTGACTCCTATAGAATTTATGTACTCCAAAGAGTTCCCATTGTTGTTTGCTTTTTTTTTGTTTCTTCAGTGGTTGATATAGGCACTCAAAATATTTGGAACTCTAGGCCGAGCTGTCATGTCAAGCTGTGCCGTTCACGTCGCGGGGGGCTTGTTCTGTCAAGTGTCAGCAGTCCTTACCACCGCCTCGTTGGCGACCTTGCAAATTGCAGGGGGGCAGCCTCCAAGTTGCTCTGCAACTACAGTGGTATGCAGAGCTATAGACGAGATCCGATTAATCAAGCAGCCCTGATCCAGATTACTTGGAACGACGCGGTGCAGCACCGCGCCAAGCATGACCTCTCGTCGCTGGGCCGTGGCAGTTCCGCAAATACCCCGTGACGGCATGGGCGCTTTCGCAGCAGGGCTGGCCTGGCCACCACGTGCATGTCGAGCTCATGCAAACTGCACGGTCCCCCACGCCCACGGGTGGCTGAGGAGGAGATTGCGTTGGCCCGCCCAGGGTCAGCGTCAGCCGTCAGAGATTCCGATACGGGGCACACCTCACCTGTTCTGTTCATCGTCCACCCAACCCGGCTTGCTCACCGTTTCGTCGGTTCGGTTTCGCCTCCCCTAAATTCTTCTCCGTCCACGTCACGTCCTTGACGAGTAGTCGACGTCCATTCAATGTAGCTAACGATCTCTATTGTGGCCTGGCTGTCCAGTCCCCGATCGATCGACCTCGCCGTGCACACTTAGTAGTAGTAGTAACAAGCATACTGTACTAGATGCAGTTCTAGTTGCGGTTGCAGAAGTTGGCTTCCAGAAACCTCCGAGAGCTCCAAAAGTGCTTAGCGTATGGCCAAGTTATGCACTCTGTTCAATCTTAGATTCAACAATTCGGGATGCAGGGCAAACCCAGCTTCTGAACTTCAAAGACAAGTTTGCCCTTCACTTTTCTTCCTCAACTACATGTATCAGTGAGGGGATAATGGTAATTTTGTTGAAAGGAGTAGCATATCTCAACTTTTAGAATCTATGGATTCAAACCTCCTTTTAAGTTCTAACCTACCTTTTAGAATCCAATATTAGAGAATTTACGGAGTAAACCACATGATATCTAATCTAGTTAATGTGAACACATTAGTGGATTGGAGACTAACGTAATCTTTAGAGTAGTCAGCCATCGATAGAGGTCAAGGGAACCGTGGGTTGTCTTCCTCCTCTCTAGACGCCATGGCGTCAACGAGGAAGGTGGTAAAGAAGACGGCAATGTCATCTGGACTTTTGGACGTCGATGAGGAAGCAGGCAGTGAGGAAGAGGTCAATGTCCTCTTGGTTGTCGGTGTGGAAGTAGGGACGGCAGTGTAACGACGGTGACCTTCCATCACTCAAGCACCACGCCAGATCGGATCTTAGTAGAAGATGAGTATTAGTTTATTTCTCAGAACGTTGGTTCCTCGAGGTGGGAGCCGCCCCTCTTAATGTCGTTGTGTGACAAGGGGCCATAACCCTCGGTCACTTGCGTGCCACCGATCGCCGCATGTACAAGAGTCTCGTACTCCTCTTGACTTAGACATAGAACACACGAATGATTAAGATGTTAGCCTATACAATCCACGACATGAGATCACTTATTTCAACATCCAGCTTACACAATATATAGCGTTTTGAAACAAGACCTAACGAGCAAGCGGCCAACAAAAGTTGAGTTGCCGAGGTGAGATGCTAATACACAATTATCGTCTCGTTTTTACTGTAGAAAAGGCCGACGCGAAACACGTAGGTTTCATATGTTTTTGCCATTCGTCTCTCGTGGGTCCACTTCTTAATTAATTGTAAGCCTTAGATGCAGAATCTAAGAGATGAGATTTAACTAGGGAGTTTTTTTTTGGTGATATGTATTTTCTAATTACTTCGCTCATTTATAGTATAGATACAGCGTAACTCCTATCAGAGTGAACTTGGAGTCTAGACTCTATAGAGGATGCGCGCACGAGAATTATTTGGACGAAAGTCATTGATATTATTTAGGTGTAAACAGGCTTCGAACTATCATTATGTCGCTTGAACTATTTATATTGTAATTTGTGAAAACACAACTTAATTTTTAATCTAATACTTATCATATTACTTTTGTGTCTATATATTGAATTATGTTGCAAATATTATATTTTTTATCAGATTAGTAAAGAGTTTTACTAAATTACATATACAATTATTTACGTGGCATACCTTTTCTAAAATTCAAGGTCCACTACTAAGTACATTAGTGCGGCACTTGCTCTAATTTGAATGGCTAAGTCTTGGAATCTCCGATCGAATTTCGCTCCGTCACCTCCACCTCTGTTGGCAGACTCTCCCGTACGACATTCGGCTTCCACGAGTTCCCTCAGAATCTTGAAGTCACGAAAAGGTCCTGGAACAGCGTTTGGAGCCGTGGAAATGGAATGCACAGATTCCCCACAGCAGACAGAAACAGACCCGAGCGCCGAACTTGTGTTCCGCCCGCCGACGAGAGGACGACATCAAATCCGGACGTGTAAGCGATGTGGTGCGCACTACGACGGCCTTGCCGGCGGAATCGCGAATCAATTCAGGGTGCCCGCTTATCCGCCGTGCTTCTCATCCGCTGTGCTTAACTGCTCATCCACAGCAAAGCATTTCTATCCTGGCCGGTTTAGCACTCGATCAGTCATCTGTCAAGGGCTCCAGGCAGATACGACGTCTGGGGCGGCAGGGCGCGCGCCGCGGACCCGGCACGTCACGTCTCCTCGCGCAAGTGTGCGCGAGCTCCGCGCGCCATCGCATCCGTTCCCATCCCAGCGATGGCCGGGGCCGCCGGGCCGGGCTGCCGGCCGGCAGTGGCCAGTGGCCAACAAGCGACGAGGGCCGGCCAGCCAAGTGGCCGAGAGAGAGATGGGGCGTTAATCCGGCGATGCCATGATGGGAAAGGGAAAGGACGCGGCCTCTCCTAGCCCGTGTCCTTGTTGTCCTCGTACCCAATTGGGCACGTTGCTTCCCCGAGCCGACCACCCCAAACCAACCATATGGAGTATACAGGTATACTGCCTACGTACGCCTTCTGCATACAGCTGACCGGAAGAGGAAATGGAAATACGAAAGATTACGTACAGGACAAGACAAACGCAATTTTTGCATAGCAAAAATCTGCATCAACTTGGCAAATTCGAGTCGTTGACTCGTTTGTCGTTCCTTGGATCGCCGCATTGGCTGATTGGCATGTCGATCCCAGGCACAGCGGTTAACAGCTCAGCTCATATCAATGCGGGCCCCGGCAGGCGTCTGCCGGCCCTTGGATCACGGTGCATTATGCTCGACTGTTCGCACATGGGGACGGTCGTATCTACACGTACGAGCGCCCTGTCGCGTATTCTACTACGTACACGGTACACCAGGCAGATGCAAGCTGAACTGCATTTCTTTTCCTGCACGGCTACACTACACTAGCATTAGTCAAAGCCTCCAGTAGATCAGTTTTACGCGTAGCTACAGATGGATGGATTTTTTTTTTCATTTTCTCGTCGCCGCGGGCTGCCGCCGTTAGGTTCTCCTAGCTGGCCGACGGTAACTCGCCTACTCGGCAATGGCGCCGAGGTCCGGCACGAAGTCCCTGCCGCGGCTGCTGCCCCTCCTCGACCTCCGGCACGCCTTGCCGGACCGCGAGCCGTTGCCGCTGCCGCCGGCGGCCTCCGGGAACACGAGCGGGCCGTCGTGGTCGCCCACCAGCGCGGCGCTGGCGCGGATGGCGAGCGCGGCCATCTCCTCCGCCTGCAGCGGGCGGCGCCGCATCGCGGCGGGGAGCACGAAGTACAGCTGCCCGGGCTGCAGCGCCTCCTCCGACCCCACGGCCGCCACGGCGCCGCCGAGCTCCAGCCCGTCCGCGCTGCACAGGAACCACGAGGCCGCCGTGCCGGCGGCCGCCTTCACGGCCTGCGACGCCCGCGTGCCGCCCGGGAACCGCCGCAGCGCGCCGTCCGCGAGCACCACCCTCGCCTCCACCGCCGTCGACCCCGGCGCCGCCGCCACCGCCGTGGCCTCGCACGAGTTGCAGGCTCCCATTTCTACTGTACTGTAGGACGAATCTGAGAATGTGTCTAGTGTGCTGCTGCTTCTGCGCGTCCACGGACCGAAGGAATCCAGGGAGAGCTCTCTTGCTTCTGCGCGTCTACGGCAGCCGGCTAGCTCCAGCGGCGACCAGTGCACGACGAGCGAGGCGGCCGGCGAGCTGCTGGCTGGCTGGTTGAGTTGAGTAGCGAGGCGGCGTCCGGTGCGCGCGCGTATATATAGCCGAGGTGGACGCGTCGGGTAGTGCGGTGAAGGCAGGCGAGCAGAGAGGGAAAAAGGAGCGACGAGGCTACCGAGAGAGAGGATGCCAACCTGGAGGTTGTTGAGGACAGCTTGCATGCGGGGGCTCTGCAGTACGCGCGCGTAACAATGCTGTGCACGCGCGCCCGTCAGGCCGTCACTGTACGAGCAGTGCGACCGGCGTAGGCCCTCCGTTCGGCGCAACACGCTGCGACTCATGGCCTGTTTAGTTCCTGGATTTTTTTTTCGAAATACTACTGTAGCACCATGTCTTAATTAGGCTTAAAAGATTTGTCTCGTTCATTTCGTCTAAACTGTGTAATTAGTTTTATTTTTATCTATATTTAATACTGCATGTATGTGTCTAAAGATTTGATGTGATGAAAAATCTACTGTTTTTTTTGAAATATTTTGGAACTAAACAGCGCCTTGGCACTCGGCTAGCCACCGTGTCGCGTTACCTGGCGGCTGGCGCTGGTGGCTATCTGCTACTGCTTGCATCCATGGCGTCGTGGGGGCCAACATGCCATGCCAGCGTGCGCTGGTGCATCATGCATTACCAGTTCAGGATCAGCGGACGGCCCGGTTTTGTGAAGTCTGCTGTTAAACATTGTACGGTATGATAGAGTGAGGCGTGACAAAGTAACGAAAGAAAGGGATGCATTCAGCCATGCCACGGAGTTAACGGAGAAGAAAATTAAGCAAATCCATCACATGTGCTAGGTGAACATGCATGGGGATCGATCTTTTGGCGGAAAACGGCGCTTTGTTAATCTATAAAATTGCCGGAGCACTCCGACGAGGAAACGGCGAGGAAGAAACACCTAGAGGAGCAGAAAACGGAGCCGATCATTGCGCTGCCTTGTGCGGGAGAGGCCGCGAGCGCGCAGGGTCACGAAACGCCCCGAGGAACCGCCAAACTGGGCAGCTTCGCGCCGTTTTCTCCGTAGCGACATGCGGGGTCTTTCTGGATACGCTGCGATAGCAAAGGCGATCACGATTCACATGAGCCGCGAAACGCAGCTTATATAACTAAAAATATCGCGTCGGCTCGCCGCTCCGTGGCACGGACATTCAGACATGCTCCTACGGCCTCCAAGAGCCACGACATGTGTTCGCAGGCTATTTTATTCTAGTTTTGGAAATGCTTGATTGACTATACGAAAATTTTGCCCTTAAGGACTCATGCTCCCACGTCCGCAACCGTTGATCACAGTGGCGGACCTAGGAATTAAACTGCGCCTGGGCGAAGAAATTTTTCTCCTTCATCTTAATATAGGACGGGGATGCACCGCAAGATATGCATGGATATAAATGCTAGCCATGTTTTTAACCGTGTCTAAGCATGTTTTCTGAGCGGCTTTAGGCTCAAAAAAAATTTCACAACCCCGTTCAAACGAGCAAGTTTTTCATGAAGAGGGTACGAAAATACGGACAAAGCGCAAGCCCCGGCTTGCTGCACGAAATGAATAAAAAGACAGAAATAGAAATCAGCTAACGGAAAATTACGCAAGGAGCCACAATAACTGCAAACCCCGGCTCAATAATTGTAATTAATTGACGTACCGAGGAGCCACGATACGTTTGCATGCATGCATGGTTCCTCTCTGTGTGCCCGCTAGTGTAGTAGGGTCAAACGTTTTGTTGCATAGCATAGCAGTCGCAGGTGGTTCGCTCGGGCCAGCTTGCATGCCTAACGCGTCTAAAATTCTGTGTACCAGCAGCAGCTCCCGTACTTGAACGTGCGCCGAAGCCCGGGCAGGCGCCCAGGGTCGCTGGGCCCTGGGTCTGCCCATGGTTGGGCGGATCTAGGGGTATTCCCTGGTATTCCCAGAAATACCTAACTATTTTGCTACATGTTTATGTATATATGTACATATACTTATGTAGATATATGTATAATGCAGCATTTTGTATTATTTTCGCTCATTTTAGCCCGATTAGCCGCTCCACCCGGCCACCCCTTCCAGGCTTCTTGGCATGTGGCCCAAGCACCCGGTGTCCTGCTCCTCACCCGCTCAGCCGCTCACAGAGAGATGGACGCGAGTCGCGACTACCGATTCAGCCTCCAGAAGTCCACAGTCCAGGTCGGTTGTTTATGCACAGCAATACAGGGGCTTCAGTTTTCAATTAGGACTTAGAAGACTTAAGTCTAGAATCTAGATATTAGATATTGGTTGAGAAATTACTGATTTATAGTGCACAAGTAGTATTGCAGTATATTTTAAACCTATGGCTTGATATTTTCGTGTGTAGGTGGGAATACCCAAGTTTGAAATCCTGGCTCCGCCACTAGATTGATCAGTATACTCTTGAGATGCATGCCATCATTACTCTACCTCGTATGCACCATGGGATATGTATAGCACTATTCATCTTCCTCATCTAGCTGCCCACTGCCATTCTTGCTTGTTCTCGCCCCCACGGTCGGCCACCGTCCTCCGGCGAACCCTAGCACCTGCGGCGGTCTCCCTCTTCCCCTCCCCCCGCCGCCATCTTCTCTGACTTCGGCGAGCATCCTCCGCGGCAAGCTCCAGCCATGGACGCCCTCGCCCTGGCCTGGCCCGACCGCCCCCTACGCCGCCAGAACCCGAAAGCCACCCCACGACCATCCCCCACCGCCTGGCCGGCCTTCCTACCCCCGAACCTTTCCCTCTAAACCCGCCGAAGTTGGGGAAGACGAGAGGAAACCTCGCCGGAACCCTAGATTGGAGATCCAGCAGCAGCAGGAGGAGGAGGAGGAGGAGGCACACCTCTCCTGTGCCGCCGTCGTCGCCGGAACGGCCATAGGTAGAAGAAGGTCGCGTCAGGGGAGGGGCGCAGCTGCCGCCATGGTGCGTTAGGCGAGGGGCACCGCCATGGTGCGCCAGGGGAAGGACCGCCGTGGTGCGCTGGACAAGGGGCGCCGCCATGGTGCGCTCAGGGACGGGACTAAGTGACGGGAGGGACGGGATGGGAGTCGGGATCGGGAGGGAACCGACGGAGGGAGGGCCCACTATATATGCGTATTGGACATTGTATTTGGACTGAAGTAAATGTGTGGCACAAATCATGAGATGTTCATCCAACGGCCGCTGCGTGGGAGCATGTGCCCTGCAGGGCAAAATTAAGGGTATGTTTGGTTCGTCCTGTTAAATTTTAACGGGTGTTGACTCTGGGTTGACCATAGGGTGTTCGGATATTAATAATAGACTAATGAGGCTTAATAGATTCGTCTCATAAATTAATCTCAATCTTTGTAATTAGTTTCGTAATTAGTCTATGTTTAACATTCCATATGTACGAAGGAAGGATGTTAAAAAAAAGAGAGAACGAAACACCCCCTAACTTTCTCGACTACCTTTCTACCTGGGCAAAACGGTAGGCCGGATTTTCGTTTTGGAAAGCATTTGGTCAATCAGAGTCCGATTTTCCAGTTCGTCGGCATTGGATTCCTCCGACAGCTCATGGGCTCGCGCCATTGTCAGAGCTCCACAGTACTGTACCGGCTCCCTAGTCGTGCCCCTGCGCTGGCGCGTCGATCTGCATGCAGTTGCGGTGTGACCGGAGTCCGGATCCCGCTCCGACGCTGTCGCCTTCATGACGCCACGGCGTGACACGTACAGGCAGCTTAGCTGGACGGTCCCGTCGCCCGCGCCACGCCCCGCCCATGCTGGAGCCCGCGCGGACGCCACAGAAAATAATTCCGAGGACAGCCGAGCCCCGAGCTCTCTCTCTGGCAGGTCGACCACCCAATGCAAGTCCCAGAAATAATGCACCGGGGACCGGAGAGGAGTAAACGCACGGACGCCCATACCTGCTGATCATTGGCAGTGTGGCCTCTGCCGGAATGAATGAGTTTGTGAGTGTTCTTCGTCGCTGCGACCGTGCGGATCCAAGCATTAACATGGGCAGATCAGATTCAGATCCCCACTCATCAGCCGGAGAGTGATGCATCTCCATCGACCATCGGCCATCGCCGATGCCCGGCCTTCTCGGCCCTACCCATTGTTAAGAAAGGTCAATTCCGAACAGTGCCTATGAATTCATTGCCCGATCGATCCCTGTCTTGTGACGAGTAGGAGTAAATCGGTTCAGCTCAGTGCAGTGTACCATGGCATCAGCATCATTCACGCAAAAATGCTCACTGTGACCAAAGCCCACCCACCTTTGCTCTCAGGCACGGGCAGGGCGCAGGGGTTGCAGTTTCAGGATGGATCATTCATGCAGTAGTAAATTCGTCCTCCAACAACACTGGACACCCAACTGGCAATCAACGTTTAAAATGTTACGCTTCGCTGGAGGAGACCGGAGTAGTACGTTACTGCATTTTGTGTCCTGGGTTCTGACAACCCCGGGGTTAATTTAAGCAGACAGAAGAGATTCACGAGCCCAACCATTTGATTAGCTGCACACTGTGCGCTGCACCCGATCGGTGACCAGACATACATCTCCCGAGCCCGTGCCAGGCTTGCGGTCAGACGAGACCCCCCATTAGATTATCGCAAACAGCCACATTTGTCTCCTCATATGATGATTAAACTATCCCTAATCCAAGACGTCCCAACTGAAACATTTCAGAAGAAAGGTTCCGGCTGTTCGGTGCGCGCAGGCAGAATCTAGCGCCAGCGCGTCGCTGCTCGCGGACGGGCCGACACCGGAGGGGCAGCGCTGCCGGAGCCAAGCTCCCGCGCTCATGTGCGCCCCGACGACGGTAACCAGCTGCTGCCCAGCTCGGTTGGTTTTAGTTGGTTCGGTCGATGGGGAATCGGAACGGCATTCCCTTGTTGATAAAACCTATCACGCGCTGTCAGATCGGAGGTCAGAGCTGCTGGATAAGATACAACGGGAAAAGGTCAGAGTTGAGTTGGAAACGGTTGGTTCAGGGCCAGCCGTGCAGATTTAACAAAGATCGGCTTGGTTATTCGGTTATTCTGATGCGATACGAAAGCGAAGCCTGTCAGTCAGCGGGGGGTCGTCAGTCGTTGTCTCTCATCTCGAGCCCGATTCGACCGATTCTTCGTGTCTTTTTTTTGCTGCGGTTTTGAGGCGAATGGCGATACAACTACTCGTACACGTACAAGTGCAGGAAAGCGGAGCATTGCCGCATCGGCATCGGACGTCGAGTCGAGGTCGAGGAAGGAAAAAGGCGAAAGGAGGACTGGACTGGAAGACTAAAGTGGCCTGAGTGAAAGGCCGCCTTTCTGTGTCCGTTCTGATTGTTATCGCTTTTGTGACTGCTCTGGACTCTGGTTATCTGGAGCCGGCTATCTCGACGAGTTGAACTACATACCGTATCCCCTCCGCTCGGTCGATCTAGTGGGCCAGAAACGAAACGGCACAGCTCCTGTTCCAGCGGGTGCAGCAGGCCCTTTTCTGGTTCAAAACAGTGGTGGTCACCGCTACACTGCACTGCACACCGCTAGATTGGTGGATTGGTACTGCTAACAGCTAACCTGGCGTAAAGGTGTTAGATTTCTGTCGCACCGTGCACGGTTCCGTCCGAATAAGTAATGCCAGCGTTGGCACGTCCCGCTCGGCAACCACCATCCTGTACTGTCGTCACTGGTTAGCTAGCCGTGGCTGGCTGTGGGTGCTTCTCCAGTTCTCTGCCTGTCGTGTGCCATCTGCGGTCGTCACACCAGCCGTCGACCCCAGCGTACATGTACAGAGGTGGACCAGCGATTTTGATTAAGAAGAGCCTAGGGTAGATACGTGCTATCATCACCCCTGAAAGCTTGATTGATAGCTTATCCTAACGCATATGTTCATTCTCGATCCACCAACCAAAACACACATCAGGTGCTCATCATCTCGCCGTTCCGTTCTTCTTCCCTGCACGAAAATTTGACAAGCCGGATGCAGAGGATAGGGCTAATCAGAATCTCACAAAAGTGGCTGGTAGAGGTCCAACTGCCGCTGACACCAGATCCAAAACAAAAACGGGCAAGTTGTTTGACGAGGACGCACGGCGCGGTGGAGGGCTCCAGCCGCAGCCAAATGCATTGCACACTGGCGCCGCCCTTCTGTCAGCCCTGCGCCCCGGCCTGCGTAGATCCTAATCCTTTGTTGTTTGTCTATGTAGGCCCTGTTTTATCCTTGTTATATACGCCTTCTATTATCAAATAGGAGTACTAGTGTATAAATAAAAACATTTAAAAATATCCAAGTAAAAAATGGAGGAATATTAAATAGGCGCACAATCTTGCTAGATATGTATGGTTGAGAACTGAGCCTTTAGGGTGTTTTCTCGTATTTTTCTTTGTTTATTATTTTGGAATATAACGATGACATTTTTTTTTGGTGGCAGATGATACATCCATTGATAGTGAGATGCCTAGGTGGTTTTATCAATTTTAAAATCTAACGGCTTAGACTTTCGTATATACTCAGGGTAGAGTGTGCGCACATAATGTGTTTGTACTGTGATTCACAAAAAAATTATTATACTACTCCAGTACTCCTTGCTATTTATCAAAGAACCCCCTTTACGCACGCGGATGACAACATCTGTACAAGTACTAATTAAATTGATTAGAAAATAAAGTGAGGACATATGCGTCTTTTCTATTTTCTCTTAATATATCTTAAAATATCTAGAATACACTACATTTCAAGATGGAACACTACATTTCAGAATGGAGAAAGTAGCATGCTAATTTTTAGTAACTAATGGCAACATTTATCTCACTATTAGATGCTGATACATCTAGGTGAAAAGTGTCCTATTGGCACTACCTATTTGATCCTTTCTTGCTAATTTTGACATACTAAGTATTAGCACTATGGATCAAACATACCCTACCCGTGTTTGATATGGATGGTCTACAAGCATTTCAGTTTTGGGTTATCGGATTGTGTCTTTTACAATTTAATAAAGTTGGAACTAACAAACAAACAGTTTTTTCCGTTCAGCTTGTCTAGATCAACAGTCCACTCCTCGGTTGGATTAGTTTGTTTACCTTTTGACTCTCAGCTTCACAATTCATGATCTACAAAATACCTCTTACAATCCCAAGTTTGAGTGAGAGGAGAAACTAACTAGAATGACATTTGACCATAATTAGTTTAGCTGATACAAAGAACACTATTAGCTACCCACTTGCATTCTTACATTCTTGTGCCAATGCCCTTTCCTCTCCGATTTGGGGTCTACGTCGACCTTGCCGGCGAGATCATGCTGGTGGGTTCACCTGACCCCGGATGGCCCCTAATGGCTTCGACGGCAACCAACCAGCGGCTGTGCATCCACCACGGGCGAGATCCAAAACGGGCTGGCTGTTCGACGAGGACGTGGGCTCTCTAGCTGCATGGCAAATGCATTGCACTTGTACTACTGTCACCCCCGCCTGCATGCCTTCATCGATCATGCAGGCTGGCTGGAGCATCTGTTAGACAAATCCTGCAATGCACGCGCGCGTACTGCACTATCCTCTGTTTCCTGTCCGTGAGAGCTCCATACAGGAATCTTTCAAAAAAAAAAAGGAACTGCACACAGGAAATGCATCCCCTCACCCTGTCACCCATCTCTTGTCCCCGCCTGATTTTCAAAATGGGTTTGGTCAACCGCATCATTGGGGCAATGTTCGGTACTAGTTTGCTGGATGAATGGACTAACTAAGGAGGTGTTTGATTCGAGGACTAAAGTTTAGGGGGTGTCAGGTGTTCGAATACTAATAAAAAAATTATAGAATCCGTTAGTAATCCGCGAGACGAATTTATTAAGCCTAATTAATCTATCGTAAGCACATATTTACTGTAGCATCACATTGTCAAATCATGGACTAATTAGGCTTAAAAAATTCGTCACGCAAAACAGTCTCAATCTGTGCATTTAGTTTCGTAATTAGTCTATATTTAATACTTCATACATGTGTCTAAATATTCGATTGGACAGCGACTAAAGTCTGGGAGGTGAATCTAAACACCCCTAATCCGTGCTCATGGAAACAATGTTTGTGGCTTGCGACTTTGCGAGGGATGCAGTGTCCCTGTCACCCCGGCGAGAGCAGAGAGATCCTGATGGGATCCACTTCGCACAGTGCACTGAACATTGCCCAATGATCAGTCTGGTTGGTCCGACCTGATGGGGATGCACTGTACAGGCAGATGGATCATGGATGCACTGGACCCGCTTTAAATCCGACGCCCCTACCTATCGTGGGAACGGGATTTGTTTTCTCCTTTGCAATTTTTGTTCTGTTTTGGATTTGTTCTTATAGTTTTGTTGGTATAAGGTGTTCTGAATATGCACTACTGTGTGGGTGTTGGCCATATTTCAGGCTTCCAGCTAGGGGAAGATCATGGTTGTGAGACTCTGGTGTCTATTAACACAATCACGAATTTTGTAGATTACGTAGCTCTTTGTCGAGCCATCTGTATTTAATTTAATACTATCTTGAATGCTATAACTTTTAGCCAAATTCAAAATAGGCGATATGGAGTTGAGTGTTGATCACTGCCTCTCAGTCGATTTCATGTATGCTCAACAATGCTCCCAAAATACAATTCTAACACATTATCAAGTCAAATAATTTTAACTTCAACAACCGTATCATTGAATAAATCATATAATAATATTTCCATAGTATATCTATGTCGTCAATATTATTTTCTATAAATTTAGTTAACCTTTAGTTAGTCTGAGTGGGGATGCAATTAGAATTGCATTTTTTTTCAGGACGGAGAAGTTACCAGAATTTTTTACTATTTAGCCTTTTTTTTAAAAAAAATACATTTGGCCCCCTGAACGATATAAACTCATCTTTGGACCCTGGGGGTCGGCGCCAGAACTCACGGCTCCGAGGTAACACATCTCGGCGCCACAGATCTTGGCTCCGAGGTGCCTGGCCGCGCACAACAAGATATCCGAGGTGGCGCTGACGTGGCCGGTACCTCGGAGCCACAGATCTTGGCGCCGAGCTCGGAGCCACAGATCTGTGGCTCTGAGCTCGGAGCCATGTATGAAAGCCCAAGTTTGGTTTTGGTAATTAATGACACCAAGTTGCTAATGCTATTGTATCAAGTGTGATTAAGCTAGGCATAAGCAACATGTGATGGAGGTGGAAATGGCATGGAGAGATGGCCACAAGACCACATGATTTGGTGCATGAAATGATGAGCAAGATCATGGTGGGGACGCACATAATATGATGGACATGATGATCAAGTGGAAGAGAAGGATCTAAGAGCGCAAGGCAAAGGTATAACCATAGGATTTTCCTTTTGCCGGTCTAAGATAAGTAGAGAAGTGATTGACCGGGTTTAGGATACATAGCCGACTATCAAGAGGGGCAATCACGGTTAGCTCGGGAATCAAGTGCCACTAGATCAATGTCTTGAGCATATGCATTAGGATCTAGTTGAGAGCTAACATAACGCCTTGAAAAATGTTTGTGAAATGCTAACACACATGCACTTTGTGGTGTACACTTGGTGGTGTTAGCACATTTGCGAAGGCGGTGGTGTTTGAGCGGTAGTAAGGGGTTTGGGGGTTCGCTCTCCCTCCTGCCGAGCTTGCGAGCGCGGGATTCAGGCGTTTTCGAGGAAATGAAATGCCTATTTTCTATTGCGCCGGAAGCAAGAAAAGGTGGCGAAAGTCCAAGTTGTTTTTCACTGAAAAACGGCGATCGGACGCTGCACCGGACGCGGTCACGGTTTGACCGGACGCGTCCGGTCAGTTCATCGTGGCGCGGGCACTAGGGTTTGTGACCGGACGCTGGTCTGGCCTGACCAGCGCGTCCGGTCAGTTCACTTGTGTGCAGAAGGAGAGCGCGCGACCGGCGCGTCCGGTCCCTCACGGAACCGGAGCGTCCGGTCAGACATCCAGAGGGGCAGAGCGCAGCGGAGTGCCGATCGGACGCGCGGCGCGTCCGGTCACGTGCGATCGGACGCGTCCGGTCTCGACGGGAGCTTACTGGAACGCGACCGGACGCTGGCACTGTCGCGTCCGGTCAAACGGTTGAGTGCGTCCGGTCACGACAACGGCTAGCTCTGACGCGCACTGTTGCTTGTTGTCGTGTAGTGACCGGACGCGTCTGGTCATCCTGACCGGAGCGTCCGGTCAGCGCGATTTTCGCTGCGTCGTCCGTAACGGCTAGCTGCGTACCCCTTCGTTATAAATAGAGGATGTCCGGGGTTTGAGGGCACTTCTTGCACATTTTGAGACCTAGAGACATCCTTTGAGCTAGAGAACAACCCCTCCACTCATCTCTTTGCTTGGTTGCACATCTTGAGTGAGATTGAGTGAGATTCAAGTGCATTGCTTGAGAGTTGCATTCTAGAGGCACTTGATCTTCAAGTTGCTGCGGATTTCTGGTTACTCTTCCGTGTTTCCCGACACGGTAGACGACTTGGAGCAGCGGAGGTGATTGAGCTCGCAATTGGAGATTGTTGGAGCCCTCACCAAGTGTTGTAAGGGGTTCTTGATCCTTCCCCGCGGGAGTTCGTTAATTGGATACTCTAGTGGAGCTCGTGGCTTGGAGGATCCCCATCTTGTGTGCGGTTGTACGGCGCCCGTCAAGGGCTCGACTCTTGATAGTCGATTAGCTCGCGAACCGACAAGTGGGTGCATCGCCACAACGAGGAGTAGCTTGCCGGGAAGCAAGTGAACCTCGGTAAAAAATCTTGTGTCATCTCTTTGCCGAGGATTTCTCTTGTGGTTGATTATTGTGATTGATTCTTCAAGTGCATTACTTCTATACATCGTTGGTATAAGAATCAAGTCACTTGCTCTTTACTTTCTTGTACTAGTCCTTATGTAGTTTGCTCAGTGTAACCTTTATCACATAGGAGTAAGTAGCTTAGTGACTTAGTCTTGTTGGTGTGTATTAGAGATCATAGCCTTGCTTCACTAGTATTGTAATAGGTGGCTTGCATAGTGTAGTTGAGCTAGTGCTAGAATTAACTTAGCCATCTTTTATACTAACGTGGTTGTTTAGTGAAGCTTGTAGATTTTTAAATAGGCTATTCACCCCCCTCTAGCCATTTGGACCTTACAATGTATCCTGACGCCGAGGTACCGATCAAGGAATGGCCCCTAATCCGGCATGCACGTGGATGCATCTTTATTTACTGTTCTTTGATTTGCCTGCATGCCGCAAAAGAATACTAGTACCTCTCGTCAACAAAAAAAGTAACTATACGATTTGTCTAATCTAATCTAAGTCAAACTAATTTAAAACGATTTGTCTAATCTACCTCTCAGACCCACTCATGCATGATGAGCACGTACAGCTAGCCATCAAAAATTAGGGCATATATACATGAAGTGGTTAGTATAATTCATTTATATAAACGTATTACAAGCTTTTGCCAGAGTTTTTGATCAAATAAAATGTCCAAACTTTTGGCAAACGATGGATAAAAAAAGACCATACCCGCCTGCGTCGTTCGCCTCGTTGGTGTCGAACGGCGCATGGTGTCATCGCAGTCGCACTTGCATGGTTGGAGTAATTGGGATCGCTTCGAATTTCTTCGGCAGCATCGTCGTGGTACGCCGTGGAACTTGATCACGTGGAGTTGTTGAAGTGGAAGAAAGCCTCGTCGGCCATCAGTTGGTGTAGCCTCGTCAGTAGCTGAACTATCAACTTCACCTGCTAGACATAAGATAGAATTATACAAATTTGATTCAGGGCTCGAACGGCAGCCGAGCCCCTATGGTTTGGTTGTAGTTTCACACAGTGCATATATGCACACATATCTTATTAGCAGTAATTTAAGCGCATGCATATACACGTATATAGATACATGTACACATGCAGCTTGGCAGTAGTTAAGCAGACAAAGGCATATGCTCATGTGCCACTGGCGAGTGCTGACCCACCTCCAGGCTTGCTTCACGTCAAGCATGTAGCAGCCCACGTATGTCTAGCTATGGGCGGATGTATGTTCATGGCAAAGGGTGCGGCCGCACCCACGAAAAATCAGAAAAACAGTGATTATGTTCAATTTTCCACCATATACGCACCTATACAGTAAACATCTATGCACCCACAAGGCAGCGCACCCCCTTAAATTTTCTCTAGCTCCGCCACTGTGTCTAGCCGTGGTCGACAGCGTGTGTGTGGGCTCGCCATCTCGGCACGTGGTCGTTGTTGGAGTAGATGGAGCCGTGGTCGACAGCGTCCAGGCTCGCCTCCTACCAATCGGTAATGGAGCCCTGCTCGATGGTGCTCGATAGGCGTTGGCGTGCTCCTCCGGCGTCCGGGCGTCTCCTCTGACCGACGTTGCATCGGTGGATACCGAAGACAGCTTGCCGGCATGCGTGATCAGCCATAGATCTTGGCGCTACCTATTTAGGTTTAATAACTCGGCGTCAGGATTCACGGCTCCGAGGTCGAAGCGATCCAAGCTACCCCAACCATGCAAGTGCGACTGCGATGACACCATACGCCGTTCGACACCGACGAGGCGAACGACGCAGGCGGGTATAGTCTTTTTTTATCCATCGTTTGCCAAAAGTTTAGACATTTTATTTGATCGAAAACTCTGATAAAAGCTTGTAATACGTTTATATAAATGAATTATACTAACCACTTTATATATATGCCCTAATTCTTGATGGCTAGCTGTATGTGCTCATTATGTATGGGTGGGTCCGAGAGGTAGATTAGACAAATCGTTTTAAATTAGTTTGACTTAGATTAGATTAGACAAATCGTATAATTACTTTTTTGTTCACGAGAGGTACTGGTATTCTTTTGCGGCATGCAGGCAAATCAAAGAACAGTAAATAAAGATGCATCCACGTGCATGCCGGATTAGGGGCCATTCCTTGATCGGTACCTCGGCGCCAGGATACGTGGCTCTGAGCTCGAAGCCACAGATCTTGGCTCCGAGCGATCTTGGCGCCGAGCTCGGAGCCAAGATCTGTGGCTCCGAGGTACCGGCCACGTCAGCGCCACCTCGGATATTCTGCTGTGCGTGGTCAGGCACCTCGAAGCCAAGATCTGTGGCGCCGAGATGTGTTACCTCGGAGCCATGAGTTCTGGCGCCGATCCCCAGGGTCCAAAGATGAGTTTATATCGTCCAGGGGGCCAAATGTAATTTTTTTTTAAAAAAAGTTAAATAGTAAAAAATTTGGAGAAGTTACCAGCCAAAATCTGCAACCACGTCAAGCGGAAAATGGAGGTTGACAACAAAAGGACATGATCTTCTATTTGTGCCTAAATTAAGCGCACAAAATCACAATAAAGTAAGTTTCAGCGTTGCTAATATGTGATATCATATAGACTGATCGTGTGTACGTACGATAGTGGAAACCAGAAACTAGCAAAGTCGAACCTAGGCGCCCATGGCTTACGTTCCAACCACACTAAACCCAAGTCTTTTGCTTTGTTTACTTTGCATTACCCTTTTCGTCAATGGTTTAGTTTATGTTTGACCCCAAGGTACCATAATGGATTAAGTACCGCTAATTCAACTGCTTTCTAAACATCTTTCTCCGATCCATCGTCAGAAAATCCAAGAAATCACGACCTATCACCGCACCGTCGCACCACGATTCCTGAAATGCTCACCGGGCTGCCCACGCCCGCCTTTGCCCTCCACAGATAAGAAATGATACGACGATGCTCGCCAGGATCATCTTCTGCGTGGTTATCGCCGCCGCCGTCCTCGCTGTAGTCCTCCTCGCCACCGTCTCCCCGCTGCCGCACCGGTCCGGCGGCGGCCACAAGGGCGCTCCAGGCCAGCGCACCTTCACGGTGTACATCCACCCCACGGTATCGGCACCAGCCCTGCAGCAGGAGCAACAAGTCCAAGAGCGCCGGCGAGGAGCGAGCGCGCTGGTGTTCCACCACCGGATGACGGCGGGGCCGGAGAGCACGTCGACGACCGTCGGCGCGGCCTCTGGGTTTCTGCTCCCGGCGCGCGAGCGGGGCGCCGCGGCGTCGGTGTTCGACACGGTGCACCTGGCGTTCGACGGCAGAGCCGGGCTGTCCGGCAGCCTCTGCGTCGAGACGAGCGACGAGAAGGCGCGGCGGGGCGGGAGACGCCGGCACGACGGGGAGGATGAGGTGCTGCGAGTGGTCGGCGGCACTGGTGCGTTCGCGTTCGCGCGAGGGCATGCCGTCCTGCGTGGGCTGCGGCCCCGCCCTGGCGCCACGGCGGCGGCGCTGCTTCTTGAGATCAGCGTTTCCTCTGCTGGGAGTTAGTCTGCTACTAAGCGTGAGCGATCGCCCATCAGGAAAAAAAAAAAGAATGTGAGCGATCATATATGTCATAAAAGATCCAGTTTTTGTCTTCTTTTCATTTGTGATTTGAATTGGCAACCTGTTTTCTTTTCCAAAAAGAACGTAGCTTTTTTGCTAATAACCTGAGACGCAAGTGTTCACAAAATGTATCTTTGCAGTGTCTCCAGAATGACAGAATCGAGTTATAAAAAAAAAGAATGGCAGAATCATTTTTTCTGGGTGGTGAGAGTTGTACTGCATACATTTCCTCATCTTTTGAGAAGAACGGGCACACATTTACGGTGTGTCCATATTCACGTCTCAAAACTATATGAACTTATGAAGCATTGTAGAGACAAGTTCAAACAACCAAAATCTTGTAAGCTTTCATATTTTTGCATCACATATAAAAGGAGTATAATTTTTTGTAGAGTGAAAAAAGGAGCATAGGTTTTTTTGAGGAACAAAAGAAAAAGAAGCATATAGGTGCAAAAGGCATAGGCGTCGTCATTCGCCAAACACACAAACTAGCACAGACCGAGAAGCCGAGATGGGCTTTCGGACTATATTTATTCCTATTTCGGCCCAATCCGAAGGGGCCACCACATCCCAATATGGGCCCATACCCAACTCATGAGCATCATCGAACCCCACACTTCCAGACTGATCACCCGCGGATCCGCTGCATCAGCACCAATCAGTCTTCCGCCGCCTCTGTCCGCTTTGGCTCTCGCCGTCTCGCTCGTCGCTGGCTCGCTGCCGATACGCGGCGGCACACGGACGGCGCGTCGGCCGCTGGGCACCCGAAACAACAGCCAAAGCCGCAGAGGCGCATACATGAAGCAATCCCTACCTCTGAGTATCTGACTCCGCCGTCGAAGGTACGCGGCCATCTCGACTATCTCACATTTTCACATATTCACATCTCGTCTTAGAGATACTGCAAAAGCACGCTTCTGGAAAGAGGTCCACAAGACAAGACCCTTTCTTTCGAAAAATAAAATTTAAAAGTTCTCACAATAAACAAAGCTATTCAGCTGTCAATTTAATAAACTCTTATCATCGTTGACAATTAATCAATTATATCCACTCGATCTAGAAATAATTGAAAATTTACCAATGCAATCACTGCCCCCATGGTTATGATTATTGCCACTTTAGTGAATGACACACGGGTCTATGAACAGTGCTATGTGGGTCTAGGCAAATTTTCGAGTCCCAATGTTTACAATGGCAAGAATCTAAGGGCTCGTGGACCTATTTTATTTTCTAAAAAAGTTGCCAACGTAAAAGTAAAAAATGATGCATGGTTTTAGGGTCTTTGCCCTCGTGATTTCGCACCCAGTGTCTACAAGTTATCTAGAAAGAAGAATAGATTATTGAAAGGTGCCTTAGACAACAACTGGATCCGTGATATCAACCTTCAACACCCAGGTTTCACTGTCCAAGTCTTCACTGAATATGCGCAATTGTGGCGTGCAGTTGCGCAGCTGCAGCTGCAACCAAACTCAAGGGACGGAATCGCCTGGAAGCTAACCAAAGATGGGAAATACTCAACGAGCTCATCCTACAAGGCTCAATTTCTAGGCTCTTGCAAGACAAATTTTTGCTCTTTTATTTTGGAAGACTTGGGCACCGCCAAAGTGCAAATTCTTCGGTTGGCTAATTTTACAAAATAGGGTTTGGCCGTTGGATCGCTTGGCTGCCCGTAATTGGCCAAACTCCGGAAATTGCCCCTTGTGTTGTCAGTTGCTAGAGTCCAGCTTGCATCTTTTCCAAGATTGTCGTTTCACGACGGTTGTGGGAAGGCATTGCAATGTGGGTTGGTGTACCTGGTCTACTACCTATTAACTCGGTCCATGGCGAAAGTGTCCTCGAATGGTGGAGTATCATGGTTCGTGTTCACTGTGCAGACAAAAAAGGTTTGCGCTCTCTGATCATCTTAGTGTGTTGGGAAGTGTGGAAGGAAAGAAATGCAAGAATTTTTGAGCATAACGGCACAACAAATCAACAAGTACTAAACAAGATTAGAGATGAAGCGAGGCTTTGGAAAGCAGCCGGAGCAAAACATCTGGCAACTCTTCTACCTTTTTCTTGATCCTTTTATGGGTATAATTTACTTTGGGGGCGTGACAGGCTAAAGCGCCTTGTACAGTGCTACTGCGGCTGTCTTTGGCTTTCTCCTTTTTAATATAGCAGGCAGCTCTCCTACCGGTTCGTTTAAAAAAAATCTATGTCTAAACTATCCAACATAGCCCTTATGAAATATAATCTAAAACGGACCCACGAGTCTTTGATAAATTGCCCACCTACACGGCTCTAGAAATAATATAAACTAATCCATTAAATTAGAATAAAATTAGTGCCTTTAGTCTTATTAAAATAAACCAAAATATTCTTTAAATCTATTTCTAGTCACTTACCTCTCACACTATAAAAATATACATCCCAAACTACTCCAGTATATGCTTGTGTGCTTCTACTATTTTTTAATGAGGTCTTTGGTTAAATCTAAATCGCTAGATCATTATAAAATAAAATCGAAAGACGCATATTCTTTTATTTTTTTTGGATTAAAGTACTAGGTTTATGCATGTAGCTCAAACTAAGGTTTCTACTAAACCCATGTGGAAGTATGATACAAAAGGATAAAATATATAGCATAATTGGTAGCTAAAGTCTACATAACACGATAAAGATTATAGGTATTTATATGAGTATTGTGTTGTGAACAAACGAGGGTAAGCAGTTTTGATCAGTGAGTCCTAATTTTAACTATAGCTTCTACCACCTATGTCTATTAAAATTACTAGCCCGTGTAAGAGTACGGTTTGACAAACTTAGTTTTCATAATATTATGTGACCCGAAGCTTTCTTCCGTTCGAATTCCCCTTGTTTTGAGCCTGAAATTTCAGTTTTACTTGTGAAGCTGAATGTTTCATTTTGATTTTCATTGACCTAAAGTATGAGTGTATGACTAGTATGAGAAGAAGATGAATATGTTTTTATATTTTTCTTTCCATAGTAGGTTTGACTGCGACATGATGTAATGCATACAAACTACAAAGCAATACAGCCATACAAGTTTTATTGACATCGTATAATGGATGTGAAGTACAAACCATTTGCCCGTTACATAGGGGAAAGCATAAGAACCCTACACTTTTTTCTTCTATTCCTAATTTCCTAGACCTTTTCTTTTTCAAGATCATTTTTGCTAGTCTTGATGACTATAAAAACGAAAGAATATACAAATTCATTTATGAGAACCATGGGTAAAGATTGGAAAACTAGTGAACGAAAACTGAAAGTAATCTACTAGCGCAACGCAGGGACTGCAACTCTGAATGTTCTGATCCCCTTCCCTTGCTGCAGAAGGATTGTGTTTTCCACTTGTTTCTGTGTATCCATACTTGCAATTTGTGGGTATCTCCTGTGCTGCGACATGGAGATATGTTCAAGTAAAGGATTGCTTCAATTGCTGCTGGCTCATATTAAGCTTTGATAGGAGGAAGACGCTAGCAGAGGAAGCCAGCACCGCTCCACCAAAGTAGGCCATGTCGAGTCCAGTAACCAGCGGCACGCTCTGGAACTTCTCGAGAACCCCCACCTGGAGCAGCAGGAGTATAGCGTGGCCGATCCTCATCTTCGCCTGGGTGACCGACCTGATCCTGGCCCCTTCTTTCAGCTTCTGGTATGGATTTGTAGCTCCTTGTTATTAGTACCAACACATGCGTGATGGATCTGTGTATTCAACAAGTATTGACAGGGATCAGATTTACCTTGAGGTTGAATGCACCCAAGCGGGACGTGTCAACGTGCCGTGCCTGTTTCTGAATGCTCTGAGAACCATAGAACATGGTGTACAGCCCCATGCCAAACGTGAGAAGAGCAGTGCCAATCAGAAACATGTCTGAAGAGAAAGAGATTTGCCCTCAAGTTAGTTAGTGGGTACAGCAGTGTGCGAACTGAAACTGACATGTAAGGAAGGTACTTAGCGGCCATAGGAGTGTACCTAACGCTTCAATAAGCAGCCTTATGATTTCACCCTGGTCTACCGTGTGGGACATGGCGTGGAAGCGCATGAAGAATGACTTCATCACAACCGCACAACCCTGCAAACGTATAGAAATGTGAGCCCGGGAAGTCTTCACTCGCACCATTGGCTACAGGAGGCAAGGCAGCAGGTAAAACTGAAGAAAGGGTCTCTACCTCAGCAAACAACGGGACTGAACCAACAAGGGATCCCGCAACACCGATCAGTGTGAAAGACTGGCAGTTGATGATGACCTGATGTTGTTATCCACATGAACTCCGTTAGTAAAGATGAAAACCTGGTGGATAATTCTATGAACTGCAACTTCTGTTCTCTGTAGCTCTTTCAGAGAATCCTTACCTGATGGATAATTCTCTCGATGATCTTGGGGCAGCACTGCCTCGCAGTGCCAACTGCGCGGCTCCAAACTGCCTCAGGATCATCCTCCTTGTGATCTCATACGCCAGGGGTAACAGGAGATCAATGCTCTTCACCTCCGACTCCGACAGGAAAACCCCCTGCCTCTTCTCAGGTGTGATGCTGGGCCTGGCAGCTCCCAGGGTGATCAAGGCAGCCCTCTGCTCTGCGCTGCGGCTGATCCTGTGCAGGTGCAGCGGCTTCTTCGCCTCCCATAGGAACGGGAACTTGAGAGAGGGGATACGGTAGGGGCTGGTGTTACCAGACGTCGAAGATGAAGGAAGATTTCTGTCCGTTTGGAATGCCTTGGCGGTTGCCCTGAGCAATCCGCCGCTTGCCCCAGCCATTGCCGAGCTTCGGTTAACAGTACAGCTTCTCTCTTCCCAAGTTCCCTTCTACTCTAAAGCTGATGTTGTATGGAGAGCTCTAATGCCGAGCTTCGGTTAATAGTACAGCTTCTCTCTTCCCAAGTTCCCTTCTACTCTAATGCCGAAGGAAAATGGAGCCGCATGCCCCAATGCTGATGGCACGACGAGCGAAACGGGACAGACGAGAAGAACGACTTGGCTGCACCGAAAGCAACGTTGAGGAAGGAAAGAAAGAAAGAGAAGCAAAAAGTGAGTTGAACCTGCAACACTGTTACTGTGCTGACTACTACTGTAAAGCAAGCTTCGCCGCTCAGCCCTCGGAAAAGCGCGGAAAAGCTCCAAAGATTTTTCGGTGGAGCGAGGAAACGAGCGCCTTCCACGCATTTTTCACCGGAGCCGCGGACAGCGAGTCGAGACAGACGCTAGGAGTGAGGACGAGCGGTGGGAGCGAACCGGACGTACGCGTGTGCGGCGGCAACGGGTTTCCTTGGCCCGCTCTGGCTTCCTCCGTCCCGTTCCAAGGGCACGCACGTGACGCAAACGCCAGCCGCTCGTTCGTTCGTTGCCTCGCTCCCGTCGTCTTCCATACGGGGAACGACGGCGGTGGAGGCGCGCTAGCTGCCTTCGGCTGCATATGCGTCCCCATTTTCTACCCTGACGAAGGCGTATGGTCCTAAATTTTCTCGCTCTCGTGATGTGATGGTGCGCCGATCATATACCATCGGACGAACACGAACCCAACTTTAGTTGGCAGCTTACGCTTGGAGACGATAAATCATTCTGCTCCTCTTCTTACCTGGTACTGGGAATAGCCGTGGAGATGGCGTAGCATTGTCTGAAGAATGGAGACGATCAACTGGATAATTTCATTGATCGTATACAGTGTACATATATAGAGTACAGTAGCCCTTGGCCATGAACACACGCACGCACTACACACAGAGTGGATGAACGCAGGCCACGGACGAGTGGGCGCCGTGAAGACCGGGTGCGCGTGTGTGCGCGGCTGAGCGCGCTCTGCGGAAGCCGTTGGCGAGGCGAGTGTGCGAGTGCCGTTCTGGAGCGCTGAACGTTGGCGACACGAGATACCCGGGCGAGCTCTAGCCGTTGGAGACGTGGGACAGGTTGGTCCGCTGACACCCCCTCAGTCTTGACGTCGCCGGTCATGACGGAGAGACTGTCTCGGAAGTCGAAGAAGAGCGCCGAAGGACGCCCTTTGGTGAACACATCCGTGAGCTGCCGTGCACTGGGAACATGCGTGACACGGAGTTCGCCGATCGTGACCTTCTCCCTGACGAAATGAATGTCAAGCTCTATGTGCTTGGTGCGCCGGTGGTGGACTGGGTTGCGGCCTTGCGGGACATGTAGACCGAGGAGATTTTGTCGCAGAACGCGACCGTAGCGGTGGGCACCGGGCAGAGCAGTTCGCCGAGTAGCCGTCGTAGCCACGAGCATTCGGAGACGGCATTGGCGATGGCGCGGTACTCCGCCTCGGCATTCGACCTCGACACCGTGGTTTGGCGTTTGAACGACCATGATATGAGGGATGAGCCAAGGAAGACACAAAATCCCGATGTCGAGCGGCGCGTGTCCGGGCAGCCGGCCCAGTCGGCGTCCGAGTAGGTGGAGATCGTCGGCGTCGTGATGGCGCGTAGCTGAACATCGAGGGGAATGGTGCCTTTGACATACCATAGGTCCATAGTATACGTTTCAGCATCGTCATGTGCACGTCCCGCGGCGCATGCATATGGAGACATACTTGTTGGACGGCGTATGCGATGTCCGGTCGCGTGATCGTCACGTATTGAAGCGCGCCGGCGAGGCTCCTGAAGGTTGTGGCATCGGCGATGAGGGTGCCCTCGGTTGCTGAAGCCTTCGGCTTCGTGTCAGCTGGCGTGGCCACTGGTTTACAGTTGGCCATGCCTGCCCGCTCAAGAAGCTCCTCAGCATACTGGGTCTGCGAGAGGAAGAAGCCGGTGGAGTTGCGGCGAACATTGATGCCAAGTGATGAACCGGCCTCATGTCCTTGACGGCGAAGACGTCATGGAGGCGCTTAATGATGTGCCAAAGGAGCTCAGGCGTGGAGGCAGACAGAATCATGTCGTCGACGTAGAGCAACAAGTACGCCGTGGCGCTGTTCTTGTGGTAGACGAACAGGGACGTATCGGCTCTGGACTGCACAAAGCCGAGGGATGTGACGTGCGCGACGAAGCGGTCGAACCATGCTCGTGGAGCTTGACGGAGGCCGTAGCGGGAATGCGACAGGAGGCAGACATCGTTCGGCCGTGCTGGATCAGCAAACCCTGTGGGTTGCTGGCTGTAGACTTTTTCACGCAGGTTGCCGTGCAGGAACGCATTGGAGATGTCGAGCTGGTGAGCCGACCAGCCCTTGCTCGCAATGAGCGTGAGAACGGTCCGTATGGTGGCCGGCTTGATCACCGGCGAGAACGTATCCCCGAAGTCGATGCCGGGTCGTTAATGGAACCCGCGCACGACCCACCGAGCCTTGTAGCGCACAAGTGTGCCGTCGGGCTTCATCTTATGCTTGAACACCCACTTTCCAGTGATCACACGTGCTCCCGGAGGTCACGGCACGAGGGACCACGTCTTGTTGGCCTGTAATGCATCAAACTCGGCTTTCATCGTAGCAGACCAGTGAGGGTCTTTGATGGCAGAGCGGACGCTGCGAGGAATCGGCGAGATGGTGTCGTCGTCGTTGGCCGCCAGGGCGTACTTGGGGTTTGGCTTGTAGATCCCTGCTCGTGCGCGGGTGACCATGGGATGACCCGTCTGCGCGGTGGTGGTCGACGTCGCGGTAGAAGAGGTCGACGTCGTGGTGGACGAGCTCGACGTCGCGGTGGACGAGCGCGACGTCGCGGCTGGCGAGTGCTCAGGTTCCGCGGCCGAGGAGCCCGCGTTCCCTGGAGGTGGTGAGGAGTTGTTGGCGATGTCCGCTGCTGGTACGCCACGTTTGCGTACAGTCCGGGCGCGCTTGGGGTGAGCTGTCAGCTCGTCGAAGAGGCGTGCAGGGGGCCGCGCCGTCGGACCGGGGCGCGTCGCGGCGTAGTCGTCCAGGTCGGTGGCGGGCGAGCGCGGCGCACGGGGCACAGACGGGAATTTGACGACGCTGTTGTACGGCTCAGTGTTGCGGAAGGGGAAGACGGCCTCGTCGAAGACGATGTGTTGCGAGGTGATGACACGGCCGGTGGCGATGTCGTAACACCGGTAGCCGTGGACCCGCGGTGATCCGCCGGGTGGCCGATGAAGGTGCATCTCGTCGATCGCGCGGCGAGCGTGAGGTGCGGTTGCTGTCATGTTGGGAAGCAGCGGCAACCGAACACTCGCAGCTCGATGTAGGATAGTGGAACGCCGAAGAGCATGGCGTAGGGCGTCGTGGTGTCGGTGGCACGGCACGGCCGGCTGTTGATCAGGTACGTCGCTGTGGCAAGTGCCTCAGCTCAGAAAGCCAGCGGAGCTGCACTGTGAACTAACATGGTGCGTAAGCAATCGTTAACAGTCCGTAGAATCCTCTCAGCTTTCCCGTTATGTTGAGAGGTATAGGGATAAGAGAGACGCAGTTGTGTCCCAAGGGAGGAAAGAAGAAGACGCATGGCGGTGGAATCATATTCCCGGCCATTGTCGGTCTGGAAAGCTAGGATGGGGAGTTGGAATTGGGTATGGACATATGAGATGAACGCTCGGATGGTTTGGAACACGTCGGATTTGTTACGCAGAGGAACAGTCCATAAGTAATGTGTATAGCCATCTAGAAAAACAACTTAGTACTTGTATCCAGAATGACTAAGGAGAGGTCCAAACATCAGAGTGTACGAGTTGAAAAGGGAAAAATGAATGTGATGCTGAATCATTAAACGGTAAACGTGTGTGCTTGCCCAATCGACAAGATGAACACGAGTGAACATCAACTTTATTACATTGAAAAGGAAAAAAATGCAAAATATGAGAGGTAACTGGGTGGCCGGGATGACCCAGCTGCTGATGCCATAGTGAGGTCGCCGAGGATGCAGTGAGAGCTTGATGGTGAGGAAGCCGAAGTGGATAGAGGTCACCGTTACTCTCACATCGGCGCATCTCCGCCCTGGAAGGAAGAGCCTTGATAGAGAAACCAGAGGGTTCAAATTCAATAGACACATTGGCCCTGTTCGGCAGGCTGTTTTTTGGCTTATAAGCCGGCTGTGGCTGTTTTGCTGTGAGAGAAAAACACTGTTCCACGGCTGATAAGCCGTGCTGATAAGCTCAGCCGAACAGGGGGATTATTATCACGTGTGAGACGGCGAACAGAAATTTACCAGGAGACGAGGACATGTGCGACGTCGCGCTGGTGTCGAAGTACCAGTCGGACGCGCTCTGTGGATGCTGCTGATTGCCCGCGGACTGGAGTGCTGCGTAGAAAGCACTGTTGTTGCAGAGAACGGCTGGTGGTAGGCCGCCATCGCCTGCTGCGGCTGGAACGGCGGTCGAGGCCCCAGAACGCCGGCGCCGGGGGCGCGGAACGGCATGGACTAGGCCTGCACAAGGCCTTGCCATGGGTTGTGGGCCGCGTTCCACGGCCCAGACTGGGTGTTGGAGGTGTTGGAGCGGGAGCCGCCGCCGTTGCCGTTGTTGCGTCCACGCCGGCGATCAGAGCGATTGTTGGAGCGGGAGTTCCCGTTGCCGTTGGTGGAGCAGTTGTCCCGGCGAGGCGCACCAGAGGAGGAGCCCTCCTTGTTGCCGGAAGAGGCACCGCTGGACTGGTCACCATGAGTGGCGGTGAGAGCTTGAGTGGCCTCGGCGGCGACGTCGTGCTGAACGCTGACCTCCTCAAGCATGAGGAAGGAGCACGCACTCATGAAGGTGTGCGGCAGGTACTTGGCGATGATGACCGGCTTGACATAGCGGTACTTGGGATTGAGCCCACGGAGGAGGTTGAGCACCTGGCTTGGCTCGAAGACGGGGTGGCCGATGTCGGCGAGTTGATCGGCGAGACGTTTCAGCTTGGTGCAGTAGTCGTTCATCGACATGTCGCCTTGTTGCAGGGTTCACTTCAAGGTACACCGCACGCTGAAGTTTGTTGTCGCGGAAGAGGTTCTCGATGGCGTGCCACAGAGAGAAGGCGTCAGGGCGATCGCGGCGAATGATGTCGAAGACGCCCTTGGAGACCGTGGTGAGGATCCAGTTGGCGACGCATGAGTCCACCATGCGCCACTCACCATCACGCTCCGAAGATGGAGTTGTCGAACGAACGTGGCCGTTGAGGCCAAACTTGCCGAGCACAGAGTTGAAGAAGCACCTCCATTGGCCGTAGTTGCCCTCTTCCATGTCAAGGACAACAGGAACATGGTGGCGGATGGAAATTCCCTGAATGGAGGAGGCGGCGGTGGGGTTGACGAACTCGTCGTTGGAGGAGTCAGAAGGAACAGAGGAGGGCGCCATGGGTGCGGAAGTGGAGGTGGAGGCAAAGGGATTTTCGAGGACCGGAGAGGAGGCTGATACCATGAAGAATGGAGATGATCAACTGGATAATTTCATTGATCGTATACAGTGTACATATATGGAGTACAGTGGCCCTTGGCCATGAACACACGCACGCACTACACACAGAGTGGATGAACGCAGGCCACGGACGAGTGGGCGCCGTGAAGACCGGGTGCGCGTGTGTGCGTGGCTGAGCGCGCTCTGAGGAAGCCATTGGCGAGGCGAGTGCGCGAGTGCCGTTCTGGAGCGCTGAACGTTGGCGACGCGAGATACCCGGGCGAGCTCTAGCCGTTGGAGACGTGGGAGAGGTTGGTCCGCTGACATTGTCATTTGCAGTTTTTGCAAAACTTGTCGCGCCCGGCGATCACGACGACGACGGCGACACGCGCGCGCGTGTTTTGTTCTCGCGCGGCAATGCTGCTCAGGTCGTGCCGAACTCGCTTCAGCGCCGTCGTCGTTCCACCGCCAATACTAGCAGAGTTTTCTAGCTGGAAGCCTATCTATCACCTATCAGTTGCTCGTGGTCGCATCGGCCACCGACGGAGAGAGCAGGCACACGAAGCCAGCGATGGCGATGCATATGGTACCAACGGCAGCTAGTAATCCTGCGTGTGTGCCTGCACTAGTCGTCCAGGCTCAACGGTTGGCAGGTCGTGTCAGTCCAGCGAAACGTCTCGGCGCTCGTCATCTGGCGAGGCCACGTCGACGTCGGCCACTCGTGAACTCGCGATGCTCGTGCGCTAATTTCTTCGTGCTGTGATCGCGTATCTACTCGGCTTTGTCAGGACTCAGGAGGTAGTTTTTCAGTTTTTTTCTTGAGCAAAAGGAGGTAGTTTTTTTTATGGGATTTGCACCGGAATCTCCAGGCAACCTGGGCCTTGCCCGGCCCAATTAACCTGTTCAAGAAACGGAGAAAGGGGCCTGGAGCTTGCACAGTTTGTGGCCATCGTCAATTCGTCATCAGGGGCTCCACCGGTTCCTTCACATTGCCTCTCCAAATGAGCTCTAAATTCATTGCGATCCATGTGCACGATTGAAACAAGATTCTCTCTGAACTAAGTTTCCAGATTTGTAAACTTGGATGATTTCGTTCACATTGCTTGCATTGCCTGTCTTGATAGAGTAGCCTCGATATTTGTTGCAAAAGCATGCCATGAGCTATGGTTTGGATTACGAGTATCGAGTAATGAGTATTGGCCCAGCAGAACGTAGTGCAGGTAATCTGATTCCGCAGAATCCATTTCTATTTTTCAATCCTTTTTAAACAATGAGCAGGATGCAGAATCTTTGTCCACAAGCTAGATTGCAGAGCACCACGATAAAAGGCGAGCATAAAGTTTTGGGCACTCGCAAAGCAAAGGGAAGTGGGGCTGCAGCCAAACGGTGGCGTACAGTTGGTTGGATTCGTGGTCGTCAGATGGGCTCGAAATGTATCTCCAAATAGCAGATTGAGTGCCTACTTTCTGCTACATTTCAGGCTTTTCTCCACTGTGGCGACAAAAGCTATTTGTCTCAACACGACGATACCAACGATTGTGGTGGGTATTACATTAGTGTTAATCAGAACTTATACATCAGAATCCAAATTAGTATAAATGTATGTGTTCTAGTAAAAATATAAGAGACGAGTATATTTCATTTTTATCTATCTATCTATCTATCTATCTATCTATCTATCTATCTATCTATCTATCTATCTATCTATCTATCAGCTTGTGCAAATCTATCGACTAAATCTTCATTGAGCACTGTATGTGGATAATAACCAAACATAAATTGTAAAGTTAATACATGCAACTGCCAACTAGGCAGATCCTAGTGATCAGGTACTTTGCTCATGATCGGTGCACCACATGGGTCTCTCTCCGGTTCAAAGCATGCACTGGCTTTTGTTCTGTTACCTCTGTAGTGAATGCCAATGCCCTGTGACCGCGTGAGTGTTTTTCCGGCAAACGAACTACTGGGCAATCCAAATCAGATATGCACGGCGCGCAAATCGACTAGTAGTAGGAACAAGCTGAACGGGAACAGCTTGCTAGCACATTACAGACTGCCCTCCGGTACAGACAAGACAACGCACACGGATCCTCGCCCATCTGGGGCGACACAGAGGACAATGGCCATCACGCCTCTCACGTCCACGAACCAGAGATGAAAACGTGCGACACCTGATGAGAATTGGAGCGGTAAACGATCTGGAACTTCTTAGCCATTCTCATCCTGTGCTGATTTCCGGACGAATTTCTCGTTCACGCGATCGCGTGACAAATTCCCATGTCTGAACGTACAGGCTAAGGGCTCATTCCCATCCTTGACGCCCTGGACGCCACCACGTTGCGCGCGTGCGAGTCGCACACCTGCGTGCTGAACTTGCACCCGTGCCGCGCCCTCCACCCGCCCGCCGCGGGCCTCGACCCGTCCCCGCCTCTGCTGCCGTCCGCGCTGCGGCGGCCCGGCGACGGGCTGCCGCCGCGCCCGTCAATCTTCTTAATAGCCCTGCGCATGCTGGAGCACTCGCGCTCCAGCTCCTGCACCCGACTCGCCACGCTGTCCATGTCTAGCCGCAGCACCTGGCTCTCCTGCGCCAGCACCGTCGCCCCTCGCCACGCCGCCGCCTCGCTGGGGCCTGCACGCGGAGGGCCGTTGTTGGAGGCTGCCAAGAGCGTGCCTGTGATGGCACGCCGGAGCTGCAGCTGCTCGAAGAAGAGCACCTGCAGCACCGCCCGCAGCGGGAGACGCTCGTTCTGCGCCGCGTGCGTGCATGCCTCCACCGTCAGCTTCCGGCAGTCCACCACACCCACCACCCTGTCCCGCTCCTCCGCCGTCAGCCGCGGGTGTGCCTGCAAATTAGCCAGTCAGTGGCCAAAAGAGATGGGATCTTTGGCAGTGACAACTCAAAAAAGACATCTTTTCTTTGTCCTTTAACGTGGACCACATGCTCCGTGGTGACCTGGCAGCGGACGCACGTACCTTGAGGTAGATGTCGACGGCGCGGTAGACGCCATCGTCGTAGATACGGGCATGGTCGGGCAACGAAAGCGCGAGCTCACAGAACTTGGCGGGCTTTAGGTTGGCATCTGACGCGACCTCGGCAAGGTAATTGTCCACCAGCTTGCCAACCTGCACCATGACCACGGCGGACGGCCGCGCCACCACCTCCGTGGGCACTGCTTCCTCCTCTTCGATCGCAGCCGAAGACGACGCCTCGCAACCGAGCTCCTCCTCCGCGAGGAAGTACCTGACGATCCGCTGGACACAGTCCACGTCGTAGAGCGTCTCCGCGGTGCCCGAGTAGCTCAGGATGAGCACGTCCTCCAGCGTGGCCTGCTGCAGCTGTGTGGCGGCTTTCCGCTCCAGCGCCGCGCGTGTCGCGTCCGACGCACGCAGGATGTGCGCCGTCCGCAGCAGCGCGAACAGAAACTTGGCAGTGACGATGCGCCCCGAGCATTTGTCGGCGGGGAGGCTGGCGACCACCGCCTCGAGGAGCTCCTTCTGCTCCACCTCAGAGGACACCGGCGCGGACGCGAGGCGCCGCCGCATAGACCTCGATAGCCCCGGGATGGTGCCCCTGGCGTAGGACACCAAGCAGCTCTCCCTGGCCTCCGCCCTGACGTCGTCGCGCGCGGCCATGGCCGCCATCACCCGCTTGTACATGCGCAGGCCGAGCACGGCCAGGTCGTCGAACCAGGACCTCGACGCGGCCGACGAGCGCGCGGCGATGGCCTCCACGCAGCGGGACACAATGCCGAGCTCCTCGGCGAGCGGCAGCAGCTCCTCGCAGGACTTGAGCGCCTTGGTGGCGTCGCCGGGGTGCCGCAGCACGGTCTGGTTCAGATAGGCCTCCGCGCGCGCCGCGAGGTTGTCCTCGGCGTGGTCCTCCGTCATCTCCAGATATTCGGCCGCGCAACGAAGGGGCGCGACGTTCCAAGCGGTGAGGTCGATGCGGACGCCATAACAGAACTTGGCGGCCGCCTCGAACGTGCCCGGGCCGCCCGGGAAGTCCGGGAACGCAATGCTGTAAGGCTGCCCGTCGTCCTCTCCCGTCCTAACCTGCTGCTGCTCGTGCTCGGCTTCCTCCTCCTCCTCCTCTGCTTCCTCGATCTCTGTCTCCGCAGCACCGTCATCGCCTCCGCCGCTACTACTCATCGGTCTCCGCCGCCGCCGTCTCCGCGCAGGACGCTGCTCCTCCTCCTCGCTGAGCATGCGGTGGATCTTGCGGCTCTTGGACATGAGCGGGAACTGCGCGGGAAACGCCTCAGCGGAATTTCATCGAGCACGACGCAGGGGAGCATCGAATCCCAACAATTTAGAGCAGCTCAAGAACTCACCTTGTGGAGGTGGAAGGTCATGTCGTGCACCTCGAAGACGACGTCGCTGGGCAGCCCCGTGGTGCAGAACCTGGCGCGAGACAAAGAACCCATCATCAACACAACAGACACGCGAAAGCAGCGGAATTCTGCATCAAACCACCGCAATTCAAATAGCCAGCACCAGCGGCGCTCACTAGTCACTACTCACCATGCCTGGCCCCTCGTCGAGCCGTGCCGGACCGACGACGGCATGGCCGTTGCCCTGCCCGCTACGCTCCGTCAAGCTACGATCCGGAATGAGAAGGAGATGGCATCTGCTACATCTACCTCCCTCCCTCGCTCGTAGCCGTATGATTGGGGCGGGCGCCGGACGGGTAGGTGTGGCAATTCAGGGCGGCTACCTGGCGAATTAAATTGGCATCAGAATCCCACTTCCCAGGCCAGTGTCAGCAGCAGGAAGTTATTGCTGGGGGGATAAACAAGGAAGGACAGGACAGCCGATGACATGTTTGGAAAGCTGCGGCTCGTTGCTGCACCTGCGCTGCGCTCGTGGTTTATAGTTAAAAATCTAGCTCATCAACGATCCGCTGTCGGCTTGCCGCCGTTCATCTACTGCCTTTTTTGTGCGTGTTCTCTTGGCTGGGGAGCGGCGGTGAGGGGAGGGCGATGAGGTGCGTGTGACCCAACCACTCCACGTCAAGCAAGAATGAGATGAGAGGGAACGCTTGCAAACTTCTTGGGCGGGTAGCGTCCTCACCTACGTCTGCCTGCTTGCGCCGGTCCACGGCTATGGATTTGGACAGCTGAGAAAAGGCGAAAAGGGGATGAAATTATTATAACAGCAAAAGGCGGCCTCTTTCTCGCCTCAACACCCAACAGAAAAAGCTTTATAAAAAGAGGGTAAAGATATGTGGATGCCCTGGGAAACAATTTCAGGCGGCCAACCATGTAGTACGGCGCAGCCGAGAAATGAACAATCTGCATTGCGCTGCATGTTTCAGTTTCAGCCCCCTATTATATTTTGTGTATGTAGTACGTTGTTAGGTTGCCAGTGCCTACTGTCGAGTAATCTTAACTGTAAAGCATACGGCTACTAATAATACAGTAATGCTACGAGCAGTACGTGCTACTGCATGTACATACATTTGTTTTTGACCAAAATTCGTGCCCTTTTTTTTTTTCTCTTTCTTTCTTTTGCGCTGCTTTTTGGCGGCCAGATGGGAGCTGTCTGTCTGAAATCTGAAACGGGGGCGGTGTGTGCTGCCTTTACCGCTGGGCGTTTCGTTTTCGCACCGTTCCCCTTTTCTCTCCCTTTCCCGCGGTCGTTTTCCAGCCAGCCCAGCACGGCTGCGGCAGGATTTCAGGGCAGGGCAGTCCTCAAGGTGTGAAGGCGTGAAGCTGAGCACGCAGCTGTCGAAGTAGAATGAACGAACAACGAGCCCCCAACGCTTCATGTACGTGCACCCTGGTGCAGAGTGAAACCAACGAGCCCCCAAACCCTGGTGCAGAGTAAATTTTTGCAACTCTGGCTACCGTAGCACTTTCGTTTGTATTGGGTAATTATTGTCCAATCGTAGATTAACTAGGCTTAAAAGATTCGTCTCGTAATTTACTACCAAACTGTGTAATTAGTTATTTTTTTACCAACATTTACTGCTCCATGCATGTGTCCAAAGATTTGATTTGATGGAGAGAGTGAAAAAATTTGGAATCTAAACCAGACCCAATTTTTGGTGCCGTCGTGCAAGTCAACATTCACAGCAGTTCATACACTGTACTTTCAATCGAAAAAATCGTGAATTCATGTCCAAGTCGTACGGCCCAGGAGTCAAGAACGTGTCTGACGGCCAAATGCATTTTATCATGGCACCAGAATCAGGGATAATTGGATGGATGAACTGAACTGGAGGCTACAAGGGGTGTGTTTAGATTGTAAAAAGGATGTAAAAAAAGTACTGTAGCACGTTTTGGCTTTATTTGGCAAATAGTGTCCAACTGTTGACTAATTAGGTTCAAAACGTTCGTCTCGTCAAGTACAACCAAACTGTACAATTAGTTTTTTATTTCATCTACATTTAGTACTTCATGCATGTATCACAAGTTTGATGTGACGGGGAATCTTTTTTTCGCATAGTGTTTTTTTCGTGGAACAAGTTTGATGCTCGAAATCAACATGGGTCTAGTAATGCCGTGCTGTGCCCCAACTGCGCCGCACAAAGGAAACTACTACTGTTCCAGCATTAAGTGAACACATTACTCCTCGCAAGAAACAAAAAATAAGTGTGTGTTTAGTTCGTTGGCTTTGCCTACTGTAGCACTTTTATTTATATTTGTCAATTAGTGTTCAATCATAGACTAATTAGACTTAAAAGATTTGTATCGTAGTTTTCTATCAAACTGTATAAGGGTGTGTTTAGTTGAGAAAAATTGGGTGAAAAGTTACTGTAGCACTTTTCGTTGTTATTTGGTAAAATTTGTCCAACCATGGATTAATTAGACTCAAAAGATTCGTCTCGAACTTTACAGACAAACTATGTAATTAGTTTTTTTACCTACATTTAATACTCCATGCATGCGCTCAAAAATTTGATGTGATGGGTGGAAGAGGAAATATTTTGGTTTTGCATAGGAAGTAAACAGGGCCTAATTAGTTTTTTTCGTCTACATTTAATGCTATATATATATGTATGTGACTAGGATTCTTAAAAATTTTTGGGAGCTAAACGTGGCCTAAACAGCCCCGTGTCCTTCGGACCAACCTTCTCCAGCTGGGCTCCGGTATCTATTTAGGCCTTGTTTAGATACCTAAATTCACCTTTAAATTTCACTATGCAAAAAGAAGATTTCCCATTACATCAAAATGTTGGTATATATATGGAGTACTAAATGTAGATGAAATCAAAAACTAATTTCACAGTTTTGTTGTACTTTGCGAGACGAACATTTTAAGCCTAATTAATCCATGTTTGGACAATTATTATCAAATAAAAACAAAATTGCTACAGTGTGATGTGATGTATACTGTGCAAAGTTTGGATACCAACTTTGGTATCTAAACAAGGCGTTATTGTTCCAGTGGAATCTGGATCCCGTTGGGATCAGTAGGACTGCGTATAAATTCGCCTTGGGACTTCTCGTTGGTTGGTGTGATTGTCCCTTCTGCTCTTAGCCTCTTCGGCCGTTTGCAAAATATACTCTCTCCGTTTTTACATACGTGGTACTAGTTTGTCCAAATTGAACATTCTTAGCTTTGACTATGAATTTTAAAAAATTCATGCAGTATTATAACATGTTATGAAACCATTTCCGATTGTAAATTGAAGGGAAAATTTGCTATTGGACATGTCAAATGATGCCTCTTTGTTGGAGGACACTGCGTTTTTCTACTTTTGCCGTGAGACACTCTGATTTTTTAAAATTTTGCCAGTGGACACCGCGCCCCTTATTTTATTAATTTCCACCAGATGATGAGAGAGAAAAGTGGGGAAATGTCATTCTTGCCCTTGCCTTAGTGAAATAGAGGAAGGTGGTGCTGACATGGCATACGGTTGACTTATTTGACCATGGGTCAACAGAGGATGTGGACCGCCCTTCCAACATTTTGAATAAATGCAAAACATATGCAACATATGTAACATCTCAGGATCTACTTTTGCAACATCCATATGATTCAACTGCAACATACCTCTGAAGGGTCTGAAACAACTAAAAGATACAATTGCAACATAAGAGGGAGAGCCTGCACGGGGAGCACCATGGCCGTCGGATCTGAGGGCGTTGGGAGCTCCCTGTGGGGGAAGACGCCGGTGTCGGGGGAGGGGCGCCGCCAGGGTGGGGAAAGGACTGAAGGAGCCACCGGGGTGGGGGAGGAAGACGCCGGAGTCAGGGAAGAGGATGTCGCGGTGGGGGAGGAGGACGCCGTAGTGGGGGAGGGCACGCACCGGGGTGGGTGAGGGCGTCGCCGTTGGCCCCCGGCCAGGAAGGGAGCGGCGCGGCATGCGCAACGGGAGGGGCGAGAGGAGCGCGAGCCACGGGGCGAGCACGGATGAGTGGAGGAGGACGCGCTGGAGAGAGAGCGGATAAGTGCGAACGAGTGGGGAGGAAGGATCATGAGAATTAAAGGAATGGTATCGCGGGTAGGACGCATGGGCGCGCGATACGCAGCAACGACGGGGTCCATCTGGACGGAGGGACACCCGCATTACCGTTTTCCTTCTTATGTCAAGGTAAGAAAACAATGATCAGATTAGCTCTATGACCTTGCGGGTACTTTTCTATCTGTCAAATTATCACTACATCCATTTTGTTGACTTGGATCAGCTTGGAGCCGGTTTCTTTTCTTTCTTTTCTGGATGATGAGTCCTGGAGTCAGTTATAAGTTTCAACTCTGCATATACATATGGTAATGTTGCTACTTTGGATTACCATATTGTACTTGCAAGTTGCAACATGGTACTATGCAGCACAATGCGAAGGCAATTTAAGAGTTGTTCCTGAGGCTTCATTCGGTATTTTTTTCATTGTAAACGCTTCTGGAAGCAGTGATTGACGTGCATTCCAATTATAGTTTTGATGCCAAAAATTTTTATGAGATAATAAGGTGTATAAGTCACCTATTGTCGATAAGTTTTGATGCCAAAAAACTACATATTCCTTTGAGCTCTAAAAAAACTGCTTACACATTCACTTCAGTCATTTATTTATTATTACTATTCCAATATTATCACTTTCAAATCTCCGCAACAACACACAAGAAATCCACCAAGTCTGAGGCATGCGCACGTCAGCATGGTTCAAAATTTTGACAAAATTTCACGAATCTCGGTAATTTCGAGGGTGGCCGAAAAAAAATCTAAAATTTCTTAGTACACTAATACACATGCTTTATTGTAAATATATATACTTCTTCTGTCCCAAAATAAGTGACCTTTTATTCACGAATCTCACGAATCTAGACAAATGCTTGTCCAGATTCATAGCTAAAGTGTCACTTATTTTAGGACGGATGGAGTAACTCTAGACTCATATTCTCTATTATTTATGTTGCATATTCTTCTTCAATATATGTGTAGCCCTAAATCATGGTGTGTAGATGTCATCTTGTCCAGCTGTTTTGCGTAGATGTAACGGTGGTGCTGTTAAACTTTGTTGCCGTTGAACATCTGGGCTCCTAAAACTGTTAGCTAGTCGTCTGAAGCAGACGAGTGTCATGGCTAGTTTGGTAGCTTTCTTAAACTTCTCTAAAACTACTGCTCTGTATTACTTCAAACTCTGTATTTTCGTCGGATGCAATGGGAACGGAGGAGATTCCTCGTGTCAAAAAAAAATCATGGTGTGTAGATCTAAAAATTTTAGAAAAGTCATACTTCATGTTCAAGTCTTTAAAAAAAGTCGCCGAAATTTCAGCCAAATTCCAGTAATTTTGTGAGTAGCCAAAAAAAATCTAGTAACGGAATTGAAAACCCTGTCCGTCAATAGCAAACACCTGTGGTGATTTTATCAAGCTCAAAATGTGTTTTTTAGTCTATTAGAGATGTTTATGGTTATATGGAGGTGAGTGTGTACGCATGGCCTTTGCATCGTGTATAAAAAATGATGATTAAATGGAGGAGTGGGTGATGCTATAGCCAGAGCACTCAGGCCTAAGCACTGCTAGCGGTATAAGATAAGTAAGACGGAATCTGATTTGATCCTCGTCCTTTTGTGTTCGGAAAAAAACCGTTTGGAATGTTTTGGTGTCGTTGGCCGACGACGGCTGGCATGCATGCTGCGCCATGGAGCCGAAAGCGAAGCGCTGTCTACCAGTACTACTAGCTACTCCTAGCTAGGGGCGCCAGGTTTTCGGTTGGCCGCGAATTCTCGATCAACTGAGAACTCCCTACGTCGTCCTATGTAAGCTCCTAGACAGTCATATGCTGATGATGTTAAGGCTCCGAAGTGTCTCACTGACCAGGGAAAACGCCTCGCTACCTTTCGCAGCCACGTGAGGGCTCCCATGCTCTCGCTGTGTGCTCGTGTCGTTGTCCCTTAGCGTCGGCGAGAACTGCGAAACGCAAAGTGAATGGATGAATGAATGCCCGCGCCCCGCGGGCAGTTGGCGGAGTGAGAGAACTGCGAGACACCATGGAACCGACGGACGCACATGCACCTGTGTTGCAGTGTTGGGGCGAGACAGCGCGTAGGGACACGGCCGGCGAAGAGACGGTGCATGCGACTTGCATTGGCCCGGCCGGCCGGGCGGCGAGCGTCGACAGGGGAAAAGAAGGCGCCGAATTTGCCTTGAGGGTTGAGGCCGGGACGACCAGCTGCCAGAATCCAGAGATTTCGTGAGAGTACAAGACATGTCACGAAACGTGGTTTTACTTTTACGAAAATAATACGCGAGGTTATACCGTCACGCATCACACGAAAAATAGATTTTCGCAAGAGTTCACTGCCATGTATTATTTTTGTGACGGGAAGTCCGTGGCGGCCACCCTCACGAAAATAACGTTGTCACCAGGTTTTGGATCGGTGTTTTCATGACGCCTTTTTGTGGTATTTCAAAATGTGACAAATTTAAACAATATTTTGAGATAATAAATGATCTCACACAAAAAAAGTAGTAAACAACAAAGTTGTAGAACCAAACGATATCTGCAACTTTTGTATTGGTGATTCCTCTATCCGACAAAGTGGCATTATATATACTACCACCTTGTTAAAATCATTTGAGTTTTTATGTAATGATTATGTAACAAAAACATGTCAACATGCAAGATTGTAGAATTTTCTAACAAAATTTATAATAGAAATAGAAGGATGAATTATCCCAAACAAACAAATATTTTCCCCTAACAACTATGAGATATTGGACAGAGTGAATGTATGAGCAAAATATATTTTATATAAATTTTTATGGAGCCTATTGGAAGTACACATAGTTCAATTAGGAATTACTTACGTAGCCAATCAGAAATTCATTTAAACAATAGATAATATCAAATAAGTTCTGAAATTTCTAAAACTCCTCCACAACAACACATATGTAGGTTGTTACTTGTTAAAAAAGCTTCGAAGCATGAAAGACATTTTTTCTAAGGTGGCTTCACAACGATCATTCTGCATTTGATTGAGAAATAAAATGACCAATAACAGCAATAAAAAAGCAGTAAGAACACCATGAATTGATAGAGCATGATTTTAGAAACATTTAGGAAAAACAATCAGCACATTTGAAGTTAGCATGAGGGAGAAAGACTAGTTACAAAATTTCGCTGCAGATTAAAAGGAGAAAACTTTTGTTCGTGTTCTTTAATTTCTAGTATTTAAGCAATCATTTTTCTACTGAAAATCAGCAACCCATATTTCATGGCGGTGGAATTTGACTCTCATAAAAATGATCACTCTCATGAAAATAAACAATTTCGTGGTGGGATAGTCATTTTCACGGGGGTATTTAAATACTCTCACGAAAACAACTGATTTTCATGACGGTTTATGGAGCACTCTTATAAAAATAAGTTTTCGTGGTGGGATTTACATCACCCTCGTGAAGATGATTATTTTTATGAAAGTACGTTTTCCACTCTTATGAAAAACTGTCCCCTCACGAAATCTCCAGTCTCCTGTAGTGTACCTTTCTTCCACGTGTCAGGCTCAGGCACGCATCAAGGCATTATTATGCGCGCACTCTCGGTGCCCTTTCTGGCGCAATCATCCACTCGCCTTTTGTGTCGCAATGATGCTACGCAGGGAGCGGTAGCGTCGGTTCATTGGACACTTTGGTTTCAAAACCGGGGGAGCCGGCACAAGTCTACACTATTCTAGCCACGACCTAGCTACTAGCCGATGAAGCTTTGCGCGCGCATGCGCCGGATCGAAGGGCCGCCGGCGTGTCTTGCAAGGGATGGGGTTGGAAGGCGAGGGGTAAGCTTCTTTATTCCACTGGAACACCGTCAGCGTCAGCTTATTAACCTCGCTCGATCGACATGTTTATTAGGCGCCATTAGCAGAAACGGAGCAGGTACCGGTGACGTATGATGTCCCTACCACAACACCTGTCCATAACCCCGCCGCACCGGTGCTTGTGGCAACAAATTGTAAGTGTACATATATATAACCCAGTAATTAACGCGTATGTAATGTTTTTTTTAGAATCAACGCGTAAGTAATGTAACGGGCAGCAAAACAGTCTTCTTCATATTCGGCGCAGATTCTTGCCGCCGGGGTCCAGGGCCCAGGGCCGTGTGCCGTCACGCCGGCCTCGTCTCACCGCACCGCGCCTGGGCCTTCGACTCAAGAGGAGCAGCCTGGTGTGTCCAAGCTAGCCCAGGAACGCAAAATTGGGCCATGCCGTTAGACATGGTGCCATCTGTAGATTGTCCAAATCCCAATCATTTCGCCAAAAAACAAAGACAGATAACACACAGTGTTTTTTTTTTATCGGTAGGTATTAAACTCAAGCTTTCAATACATACTTCTTATAAGATGGTAGACCTGCAAGACCATGGGTTAATGGTCTAGTGGCATTATAACTGGGAACACAACGATACAAGATCAGTAGACAGATCATCAAAAGTTTTAGTTTTTTTTTAAAAAAGATCACTGGAGGTTAGGATTGATACATTTATTGAATACATCCTTAGCACAAAACCAATTCATTTTCAATTAGTACAACACATAAGCATGTTTGAAAATTTCCCTTATAACAATGCAAAGTTGCAAAAAGCAATGTATACCTAACTAAATTCACCATCCCTATCACAAAAAAGGTGATCAAACTACATAGCTCGTGCCCAGCACAAGCTAGATTAATTTTTTTTCATACCTTCCAATTTCAGCTATTTCCAACAGTATATATTAGGACGTATAGCGGCCCAGCAGATTCTTCTGTTAATATATGAGTTAGTCCCTCCAAGACGTTTTCTTGTGAAGTGAAACCGACGACGTGTTATTTTGTTGTAAGTGATCGATCAGACAAGTCTTAGCGGAACGACGTCGTGGAAGCGCTGGCTCCGAAGGCGTCGCCGGGATACCGGTCGAATATCTGGGGCGCGTCGCCGGCGCCGAGGAGCAGCGGGTCCGGCGCCTCGTCGGTCACGCGCCACACCTTGATCGACTTGTCGAGGCTGCCGGTGTACACTATCCACCGTGACGCCGACGACGACCCCCCTCCGGCGGCGGAGGCGCCACCGGCAGTGGATTCGCTGCCGTTCTCGCCGTTGTCCTCGACGACGGCGATGCACCTGATGGGCTCGGTGTGGCCCGTGAGGACCGAGAGGCACGCGTGCACCCCGCCGTCGCGCCGCCACACGAAGATGGTGTTGTCGGCGGAGCCGCTGAGCAGGAGCGCGCCGGCGGCGGCGAGGCAGAACACGGCCTTCTTGTGCCCGCGCAGCACGCCGCCGTGGACGAGGTGGCGCTCGCCCTCCCAGAAGTTGACCAGCCCGTCGGAGGAGCCGCAGTAGAGCACGGGGGCGACGGCGCTCACGGCGAGCGCGTTCACCGCGTGCTCCTGCTTCAGCAGCGTCTGCACGGGCGTGTGCTTGGTGCCCTTCCCCTGCTGCTCGCGCCGCCATACCTTGACGGTGCCGTCCGCCGAGCCCGTGAACACCAGCCCGTCGAACGCCGCCACGATGGAGTTCACGTTGTCGTCGTGCGCCACCACCGACTCGAGGCACTTGGAGTCGCTGATGCGCCATACCTTGAAGGTGCGGTCCCAGGACCCGGAGTAGAGGAACCCCTGCGCCGGGTCCGTCGGGCTCAGGCACGACACGGCGTCGCTGTGCCGGATCCACAGCGCCGACCGGTTCTTGCGCACCTCCACGTAGTTGGACGGGTTCAGCGAGCCGCGTAGGAAGTCGCGCAGCCGGGGCAGGCTGCCCACGCGCTTGTGCATGCCGTTCTTGGGCGACACCTTCCACACCCTGATCTTGCCGTCCTGGTGGCCCGTGAAGATGCGCTCGCCGGAGATGACGATCGCCTTCACGAGGCCGCTCGAGGACTTGAACCCTCCGGAGTCCTTCTGCTTGCGCCAGACGCGGATGTTCTTGCTGTCCGACCCGGTGTAGAGCGTGTCGCCCTTGGCGGCGAGCGAGTAGATGTGGCCTTCCTCCCTCACCAGCGAGCTGATGAGGCTCGTCCCGGGCGCCATCGTGGGCGGGCCTCCTCCGAGCCCGGCGGCGGACGCCTCGCTGTGGTGCGACCAGGGGGACGCCATGGTCTGGTTCCAGGGGGACATGTTGTAAGGTGAGCACTCGCCGCTGAAGCTGGACGGGTAGTCGGAGTAGTACCCGGGGCTCGCGCCGCCGGTGGCAGAGGAGCTGCTGTTCCGGTTCGACGACTCATCGTCCGTCCCACCGGAGAACTGGAGGTTCGGGTCGGACTGTGGAGCAGGCAGTGGGAGGTTGGACGGGTGCGAGCGGGCGACGCCACCGCCGCCGCCCTCGCCGTCGCTGTCTTTCATCTGTCTCCTGCCGGAGGCCGTGGTGGAGCGAGCTCCGGTGCGGTGGATGGGAGAATTGCGAGAGGAGGGGAAGCGCGGGCCTGTGTATCTGTGGATCGGAGGTCGAGTGAGAGGCGAAGAGAAACTGGCGGGAAGGGACAAGTCGTTACGACCGTTAAAGAGGTGCCGGGGAAGAAATGCCCGCGAATTGCTCCCTCTCGTCAATTCAGGAGGCTAATTTTGAGGTCGGGAAGACTATCTTTAGACATGGAGCACAGGAACTGTACCCAGTTCGTAATAAGAGTATATATAAACATTTGGAGCGTGACCTCGAGTATTTCACGTAAACTTAAAAATAAATTAACAGTAATGTGTAAGGTGATCTGCGCAAAATGATAGCGCGATTAGCCTGTTGTTTTGCCCCCACCTGTCTTATCTATATTCTGGTTTATGTGAAATTAGCCCTTTAGTTTTGAGAAAACGTGATGACTTGTCTAAATCTTTTTTTTTTGTTAAAGACACTAAAAAGAGTGCCTCACGATAATGCTATGGGTAGGGTGTCCATTTCGTCCGGACGCACGTTGGTAGGCCTCGACGTCCAAACAACCCAACATGCAACATTACCATCCGTACAGAAATAAAAATAAAAAATCGCCGCTATCACCTTCTTTCTCGAATCGTCGTTGTTTTCCCATCCATTCTCGAACCAACTCTTAACGCCCATATCGCCGCTGCTTGCTCCACCACGACTGCGCTGCCGCGCCGCACCGCCGTGGTAGCAATACAACAGCATGTTGCACCGCGCCATTAGTGCCGCCGCCTGCTTTCCTGTCTCCCCACCGCCACTCACCACTCGCCGCTGAGTTCTTCGAGTCGATGCAGCGTGGTCCACGACGACTGCTCCAGCGTAGCATTATTCACCACACCCAGCCGTTTGCCTGCTGCCATCATCTCTCTCTACTGCACCCGAGCGCCGCTTGTTGGCTCCCTAAGTTCCCCCACTAGGTAGGCCATGGCTGCCGGCGTTGCCATGTTTTGTTTCAGGTGTGTTTCAGAAGTTGTTTTCAAGTGTTTCATCTGTATGTGCGTATGTTGCAATGGCTATATACGTATGTTGTAAATATATGTTTTAAGTGTTTTAGTAGTTTCATACGTATGTTTCATGCGTTTCATCTGTATGTTTCATGCGTTTCATCTGTATGTTTCACGTGTTTCATCTTGATGTTGTATATGTTACAATGGCTACATACATATGTTTTAAGTGTATGTTCCACATGTTTTATCAGTTTTAGACGTATGTTGTAAATGTATGTTTCAAATGTTTCAGCTGTTTCAGACGCATGTTTCATGTGTTTCATCTCGATGTTGCAATGACTATACAAGTATGTTTCAATAGTATATTGCATGTGTTGCAATGGTTGGACGGATGTTGCTTGCAGAGGAGATGAGATGTTAGAACCGGAGAAGGGGCACGACTGAGACAGAGCGTGGCGGAGGATGGGGGCACGGCGGGGATGGCGTCACGGCGAGGGGAGGAGCGCGGCGGGCTTGACGCCGGGGGTTCAACCGGGATGGGGATCGAGTCGCGGATGGTCGGACGCAGTCACTGGTGCGGGATCGGTGATGGGCGGCCGGACGCGATTCGCTGGCGCGGGATCTGGCCGGACATCCGAGCCCTAACTCTGCCAACAATATAATGCACTAGGATGACTCGATCTTATCCCCTAAAACATTCCCATTATTAGATCCTAAGAGCCTAATGCTAGTAGATCTTCTTTGCTTTGAGGTCCATATTGACTTTGGACAATATGTAAAAGCTAGACCTATGCTAGTAGATCTTTATTGAGCTGGGCAGCTCTAACCTTTTGGAGGTGGCCTATAACAACCACACACGAGCCATGGACGAAAAGTTCCACGAGCGGCGAGCCTATAACTTTTGGATGTACGCATATTTTTTTGAACGCAAAGGATGTACGCATATGGAAATGCAATTGTCCAGGAGGGGTCAATATAGCATATATGAGCCATTGACGAAAGTTCCACGTGCTGTAAATTGCCAATATCTCTTTAACATAAGATGCCATCACACCATGAGTTTATGTTTACATGATCTTCCCCATTTAAACTCCCAATAATCGTCGTGGCATCTTGCAACAACGGTTGCTTACTGCAAGAAAAGAAAAAAAAATCTGTCAAGTGATCTCAATCTCTTCTGCGAAGGGATCAAGAGGGAAGCGCTCAGCCAAGTAAGAAGACGGGTTCCTGCTCTGGTGCTCCCTTTCACAACTTAGTTGCTGCGTATTAAAATGCATGCACAATGACTCAACTGGGCAAAGATGGAGCATACCTTGCCATTCAGATATTAGTTCTTGTATTTCATAGTTTCCTTCTCAAATCCAATTGTTGGGAACTGTTTTGCATATTCCTCCACATCATGGCGAAGCTTTGCAATCTCAGATTGGACGCTATCAGATTGCAAAGTGGCAACAAAGTCCTTCAGCTTTGTTCCACCTAAATTGCAAGAGTTAAAAACAAAACATAAATCAGATCATCCCAGTAGTGATAGGGACACCTCAATGAATGCAAATGTGTCTAACAGTCACTGTGGTTTGTTTTCTTTAGGAAAAAAAACTAAAACTTTGAGTGACCTGTCGTTGCAGCCTTAATCTTCACAGCCAGATTCACTGCTGCATCGAAGAAGTCAGCAACCTTAGCGAAATCTTCCTCAACAAATCCTCTGGACGTAAGAGCTGGGGTTCCTGCATGATGGAGCGCTAATATTGAGAATTTGCAAGATGAATTCAGAATAATCTAAACAAACATTCTATAACAAAATATAAACAAACATTCTATAACAAAATATTGTACCCATCCTGATGCCTCCTGGTACCATAGCCGAAACATCACCAGGAACTGTGTTCTTGTTTGCTGCAATATGCACGCTTTCTAAAACCTTCTCCACCCTCGAACCATCTATCCCCTATACATAAAAAATATAATATTGTTCAGACATGGCATCAGAACTGGAAACAAGTAGGTTTTGTGTATTTAGCACATTTAGCTAATATGTATAAAGAAATAGCTAATATGCATAAAAAATAATAAAACAAGGAATGTGAAACACACTTTTATCTTACCTTATTCTTGAGATTCACCAGCACTAAATGGTTGTCAGTCCCACCGGAGACCAGTTCATATCCTTTTGCAGTCAAGCTCTGATAACAATGTAACCATCAAGTAAGTGATTCAAACTGTCTAGCACAATTAATAATGCTGCAGAACTACATGTTTGTGTTTCTTCCAGCTGAAGTGAATAAAAATGAAAGATAACATCTTTGCAAATAACATTATCTACTGTAGCTTGCCGAAGTATAAGAGAACTGCAGGCCTTCTCCATCAGAATTAGTTGGTGCATGCAACTCAATATGGTACCAAAGGCAGAGGTCTCGAGTTTGAATCCTACCTAGCATAATTAAATAAAATAATTGTTGTTTGCTCCTATTCCACATCTGAGGCCTAAGGGAGCCTCTATGTGGGGGGTTGGGAGGTGAGGGGGAAGTGTTGAAGTATCAGAATTGCCCACCCTTTCCATCAACTTAAGCTTTGGGTTGAACTAGTCAGTACATGAAACTAAAAATAGCTAACTCAACAAAATGCTTTGAAATCAGGGAAAAAATATTGATAATCTACTACGGTTTCCTAAAAACTGCTATTAATATAAACAGTAAACAGGTTACTCATCCTACTGTTGAGCAAGTATCTTAAATCTAATCCTCCAAGACTCAGAGAAGTTCTTTTTGCTAAATGTGAACACAAATACCTGCGCAAATTTAGCACAGTTACTGACAACTTGCTCTTGGTAAGCTCTGTACTCTGGAGTAGTTGCCTGAAATATAAAATAACAGCTGAGAGCCTCATAAAAAGGCAAACAATATGAATAAAAGATAATATAAAACAACATGAATAAGTGGAGCAGACCTGTTTAAGCGCAACAGCCAAGCCAGTAATAGTATGATTATGAGGCCCACCTTGCAGACCAGGAAAGACGGCAGCATTGATCTTGTCCTCAAAATCATACATAACCTATAGAATATTAAATATATCATTAGTCCTTTTGGTTTTTAATGCAACAAGCAGCTTCAACACCCTACGCTAGTTTTTTTTATCGCTTTCCTCATGCCATACCTCTTTTCCTTGCTTATTTATTTCTTTCACCCCCTTCCTGTAAAAGATCATGGCTCCACGTGGCCCACGGAGTGATTTGTGAGTAGTGGTAGTCACTACATCTGCATAATCAAAAGGAGATGGAATAACACCAGCTGCAACAAGCCCGCTGATATGTGCCATGTCTGCTAGAAGTACTGCCTTCTGCTTGTTGCATATCTGTCAACACATAACATTATGGAATTATTTGATTGATCACAAAAGATCACGATTCAATTTTACTGTTGAGTTCTCTCTAATATAATAATGTGCAGCTCTCTTGCATCTTTGCGAAAAAAAAACTATTAAGGAAAGAAACCTTGCCTTCCGCATACGGTCATAATCATATAGCCGAGCATATGCACTTGCACCAGCAACTATCAACTTTGGCCTGAAAAGAACAGCGCTTTTCTCCAACTGTGCATAGGAGCAAGTAAGGTGTTAGTGTGATTCATCTTAAAATACGTTTACCACTGAAAGAGAAATGACACAGCAACAAATATCCAGATAATCCTTCTGTCTCTTTTTCTGGCTAAAATGCAAAAAACAACAAATTGTTGCTCACCTTGCTTAATACATGTATCTATAAACTAGAAGAGGGAAGGAAAATGACCTGATCATAATCAATCAATCCAGTGCTTTCATCCAATCTGTAAGGCATTGTCTCAAAGAATATCGAAGTTGCAGATATCTTCTTAGTGTCAGTCTGCAAACAGTAGGTAGAACCTTTGAGCTATAGGAGTATCTAGAGAATCATATCTGAATGTTACTAAGAACTACGGGAAAATAGCACTCATTTGCAGATATTACGTATGCATTACATAATCAAGCGTGCAGGAAGAACTTAATTTTGCATAGCAGGTGCCAGTGCAATAATGGAACGACCATAATAAAGAAATCTAAACTAACCACAGAGCCAGAAAGGAAAGAAAGGCAACAGTTGGAATATGTGTTTAGGCCCATGTGGCTAAGGCCCATGAGGCCCATGTATGGAACCTATATAGCTACCCTTCTAGGGTTAGCCAAGGAATGGAATTACAGCTTCCAACATGGTATCCAGCCTAGGTTAGCCTCTCTCCCTTTTCCCCTCCACCCAGCCGCCGCCAGCCTCCTCTGCTGGCCGCCGCCGGCCAGCCGGCGCCATGGCTGGCCGCCCCCCTCCTCCTCCCTCCCTCTACTCTCACTTCCCACCCCTCTCTTCCTCATCCACCTGGGCCCAAGTCCTGACCGGCGCTCCTCCCTCTGGTACCGCGCCCGTGCTTCCTCTGGCCGCCGCTGGCGCCCTTCCTAGCGCGGCTCCTTTGGCCGCCGCCGGTGCCCTCCCTGGCGCGGGCCTGGAGGTGGCCGGATCCACCGCCAGCAGCTCTTCCCCCCTCCCTGCCGCAGCCCTTCCCCAGCCACAGCTGCGCCAGCCACTTCTCCAGCCGCTCCTGGTCCAGGGGGCGGGCCTTCCTCTTCCTACTGGCGCCACTGGAGCACCCGCCCCTGCCCAAGTCCTCACTTCTGCAGCGGTTGAGGACCCGGGGGCCGCCGATGGTGGTCTCCAGGCCGATGGTGGCGTCCAGCCCCACCTCCAGCAGCTCCAGCCCCATCTCCAGCAGCCGCAGCCCCACATCCAACAGCCGCAGCCCCTCCTTCAGCCACTCCAGCCTCTCCAGGCGCTGCACGAGGGTCTACTGGCTGCTGCTGCCACCTCCGGTCTTCAGTCCGGCCCTCCTGGGAGTCTCCCTCTCGGCCTGACTGGACCGAACCTCACCCTCGCCGCGGCTCTTGTCGCTGCCCGGACCGCCGCCGCGGAGGGCCAGGCCCGTGTTCGCGCGGCCGCCCTCGTCTGGGAACGCGAGCGCGACGCGGCCGACGCCCTGACCCGCCAGATCGCCGAGGCCGAGCAGCTTCTCGCCTCTCCCGCGGGCCTGGACGCCGGCGCCACCTCCTCCGCCTCGCCGGGACGTCGCGTGTCGCACACCGCCGTCCTCTGGCACGACCCGGCCGACCCGCTCGTGGCTCAGCTCCACTACCAGGCCGGGGGGGGGGGGGTCCAGAACATTCGCCTCCTCGTTCCGGTCGTCCTCGAGCCGGAGTCTCCTTCCTACGCCCGCTGGCGGGATCTGGTGCTTCTCACCCTTCGCCGCTACGCCCTCGACGACCACGTCCTCCTCGACGCCTCTGTCGCTGCCCAGACGCCGTCGTGGCTCCGTCTCGATAGCATCGTCCTCTCCTGGATCCTGGGGACGATCTCTCTGGACCTCCACGACCTCGTCCGCACCTCTCCGGACGCGCGCCGGGCGTGGCTTGCTCTTGAGGGCCAGTTCCTGGGCAACGCTGAGGCCCGGGCTCTGCGTCTCGACGCGAGCTTCCGCACCTTCGTCCAGGGTGACCTCTCCGTCGGCGAGTTCTGCCGTCGGATGAAGGGCATGGCTGACTCCCTGGGGGATCTCGGGTGGCCCGTCGAGGATCGCATCTTGGTCCTCAACGTCCTCCGGGGGCTCAGCGACCGCTACACCCACCTCAGGACGTGGATCACCCGCCAGAGGCCCTTCCCCACCTTCCTGGAGGTCCGTGACGATTTCGTCATGGAGGAGCTCACGCAGGGCCTCCAGCAGGGATCCACCACTTCCCCGGGGTCCTCGTCCTCCTCGACGGCCCTGGCTGCTACTTCGCTGCGTCCTCCTGCTCCACCACGCCCCTCCGCTCCGCCACCGTCGTCTCTTCTGGGCCCTCCTCCCTCTGGGCCGAGCGGAGGTGGGGGGGGGTCGTGGCTCTCGTCGTCGCCGTGGAGGGGGCCGCGGGGGTGGCCGGGGCGGTCACCCCCAGGCTCCGGCACCGGCCGGGACACACGGGGGGCACCATGGCCTTCGTTCCAGAACCCGTGGTCCGGTCGCATCTCCATGTGGCCCTACCACGCCCCCGGAGCCGACACTCGCCCACCAGTGGTCATGCTCACCGGAGCTCCTCCTGCTGGTCCTCCACCCGGCGCCTTCCCTGCTACGGCGTGGGTTCCACCCTCCGGGACTCCACCGGGGGTCACCGGCTGGGACCAGGCGGCCCTGGCTCGCTCGTTCAGCACCATGGGCCTGACACCTCCGGTCGGACCCGAGTGGATCGCTGATTCGGGGGCCACCTACCACACTACTCCTGACCCCGGTATACTTTCGTCGATTCACTCTCCCTCTTCCTCTCTTCCTTCGTCCATTATGGTCGCAAATGGTTCTTGTATTCCAGTCTCGTCTGTGGGTACCGCCGGTGCTCATGGCTCCTTTCGTCTTCCTAATGTTCTTGTTGCTCCTTCTATGGTTCATAATCTTCTATTCGACGTTTTACAGCTGGCAATTCTTGTTCTGTGGAATTTGACTCTTCTGGTCTTACTGTAAAGGATTTGGCTTCCCGACGTCCTCTGCTCCGATGTGACAGCACCGGGCCCCTTTACACTCTTCGCTTCCCGGCGGCTCCTTCGTCTTCTTCGCCGCCCGTTTTGTCAGCTGCCTTCGTCGCTTCTACTTCCTCTACTACCTGGCACCGGCGCCTCGGCCATCCTGGACGTGATGCCCTGATACAGCTCAATCGTAGCTCCGGTCTTCCATGTACTCGAGCTCATGATGAGCAACTGTGTCATGCGTGCCAATTGGGCCGACATGTTCGTCTTCCGTTTTCTAGTTCTACTTCCTATGCGGCCCGTATTTTTGATCTTATACATTGCGACCTATGAACATCTCCTATTCTGAGTATTTCAGGTTATAAGTACTATCTTGTGGTTGTTGATGATTTTTCGCATTATTCGTGTACTTTTCCTCTCCGTGCGAAGTCAGATACGTTTACCACGCTCCTTCACTTCTTTACTTGGGTGTCTACACAGTTCGGCCTCACCATCAAGGCCGTCCAGTGTGACAATGGTCGCGAGTTTGATAACTCCACCTCCCGTGATTTCTTCCTCTCTCACGGTGTTCAGCTCCGCATGTCTTGTCCATACACCTCTTCGCAAAATGGCAAGGCTGAGCGGATGATTTGCACCACCAACGACACCGTGTGTACTCTTCTGTTTCAGGCCTCTCTTCCCGCTCGCTTCTGGGCTGAGGGCCTGCACACCTCCACCTACCTTCTTAACCGCCTTCCTTCCGCGGCCTGCCCCGCTCCCACTCCTCACCACGCCCTCTTCGGTACCTCACCTCGGTACAATCATCTCCGCGTGTTTGGGTGTGCGTGTTACCCCAACACCGCTGCCACTTCTTCTCACAAGCTGGACCCTCGCTCCACGCTCTGTGTCTTCCTCGGGTACTCCCCGGATCACAAGGGGTACCGGTGCTTTGACCTTACCTCCCGACGGGTTCTCATCTCTCGCCATGTGGTGTTCGATGAGTCCGTCTTTCCCTTTTCCAGCACCACCACCCCTCCGGTACCTGACCCACACTCCCTGTTTCCCACTGACCCGGTGGTCCAGCCACCTTTTTCGTGGTCTCCTGCAGGTACTGCTTCGCCGCACGTCGGGCCGGCCCCCTGTCCCGGAGGCGCGGCCCCGTCCTCTCCGGTTGGTGCCGACCCGGGGCCTTCGTCCCCCGCTTCTGCCCCGGGGGGGTCGTGTCGGTCGCCGACGCCGGATCCCGTCCCGGCACCTGCCCCGGCACCTCCGTCGAGGTTCGCCGCGCCGGTACGGGTGTACCAGCGCAGGCCGCGGCCGCCGCCGCTCGCGCTACCTTCTCCACCGGGGACACCGACACCACCGCCGCAGTCTCCGCCGGCTCGTGGTGCCCCGCCGGTCTACCACCCGCTGCTGCTTCACCGACACCCGCGGCATGTTCACCCGATGGTGACACGACACGCGGCTGGCACCCTGCCGCCTCGTGCCCTCGAGGCTTCGACCGGCGACGCGGTGGTCTCTCCGGTACCCTCCTCCGTCCGCGACGCCCTGTTGGACCCTCACTGGCGCCGCGCGATGGAAGAGGAGTACGCCGCGCTACTCGCCAACCAGACGTGGGAGTTGGTGCCCCGGCCGCCAGGCTCCAACGTCGTCACCGGCAAGTGGATTTGGACCCACAAGCGCCGGGCTGACGGCTCTCTCGAGCGCTACAAGGCTCGATGGGTCCTCCGGGGTTTCACTCAGCGCCCTGGCGTCGACTACGATGAGACCTTCAGCCCGGTGGTCAAGCCGGCCACCGTCCGTACCGTGCTATCGCTGGCACTTGCTCGGTCTTAGTCCGTCCACCAGCTGGACGTCAAGAACGCCTTCCTCCACGGCCTTCTTACCGAGACGGTGTACTGCAGTCAGCCGGCGGGGTTCGTCGACACCACCCGTCCTGACATGGTCTGCCGGCTCAACAGGTCGCTCTACGGCCTCAAGCAGGCACCTCGGGCGTGGAACCACCGGTTCGCCGCTTTCTTGCTGACCCTGGGGTTCATGGAGGCCAAGTCTGATACGTCCCTGTTCGTCTACCACCATGGAACCGACACTGCATACTTGCTGCTCTATGTTGATGACATTGTCCTCACCGCCTCCAGCGAGCCACTTCTCCACCGGATCATCACCGCTCTCCAGCAGGAGTTCGCGATGAAGGATCTGGGTGAGCTCCACCACTTCCTCGGTGTCACTGTTGAGCACCGTCCTGCCGGGCTCCTCCTTCACCAGCGACAGTACACTCGAGACATCCTGGAGCGGGCTGGGATGACTGACTGCAACCCCTGCTCCACTCCGGTCGACACTCAGGGCAAGCTGTCTGAGGCTGAGGGACCACCGATGGCCGATCCCACGGCGTACAGGAGTCTCGCCAGGGCCCTTCAGTACCTCACCTTCACCCGGCCGGACATCACCTGTGCAGTTCAGCAGGTCTGCCTCCACATGCATGACCCCCGGGAGCCTCACCTCACGGCTCTCAAGCGCCTCCAACGCTACCTCCGGGGCACACTCGACTACGGCCTCCTCCTCCACCGGGCCTCCTCCACCGACCTCGTCGTCTACACCGACGCTGACTGGGCCGGGTGCCCGGATACTCGCCGCTCCACCTCCGGCTACGCCGTCTTCCTGGGCGGCAACCTAGTGTCTTGGTCGTCCAAGCGCCAGCCGGTGGTCTCCCGGTCCAGCGCCGAGGCGGAGTACCGCGCCGTTGCTAATGGCGTGGTGGAGGCTGGCTCAGGCAACTGCTGGCTGAGTTGCACACTCCACCCTCCCGGAGCACACTGATCTACTGCGACAACGTAAGTGCGGTCTACCTCTCCACCAACCCCATCCAGCACCAGCGGACGAAGCATGTGGAGATCGACCTCCATTTTGTCCGTGATCGGGTGGCCATGGGCGAGGTGCGGGTCCTTCATGTTCCGACGACCTCCCAGTTCGCAGACATCTTCACCAAAGGCCTCCCGTCCTCGACCTTCGCCGAGTTTCGCTCCAGCCTCAACATCACCGGTGGCTAGTTGCGTCTGTGGGGGGGGGGGGGGTTGTGTGTGTTCTTTCTTGTTCAGCCTCGAACTCCGCTGCGCCGGTAGTTCAGACTGCGGGGGGTGTTGGAATATGTGTTTAGGCCCATGTGGCTAAGGCCTATGAGGCCCATGTATGGAACCTATATAGCTACCCTTCTAGGGTTAGCCAAGGAATGGAATTACAGCTTCCAACACAGGATTGTGTGCAGTATCAGAATAAAAATAGTTGGAGGTAAAAGGAAACTCCAGACCCATGTACCTGGTAACCATGAGAAAGATGTCCACCGTGAGGAAGATCCAAAGCCATGATCCTTTCATGTGGCTTCAAGAGTGCAGTGTATACTTGGAAGTTGGCAGGCGAACCGGATAGAGGTTGAACATTCACTGTAGGGGTTGAAAATTGGTCATGAGTTAAGAAAATTTTGGTGAAAGGGCAGCTAACATTATAAGAGAAATATGGCCAGAAACAAAAGATAAATATTGGAAAACATATATAATAATGTAGAAGATTGGCCACACGTAGGTAAGATGGTGGCAAGTGGTTTGGTTTGTGATTGAGCAATGCCTACATATCATAGTCACATAAAACGGGTTCACCACCTTCGACCCTCGACCCAGGTTCGTCGACCCCGACCCGGGTTCACGGGTTCATTCTCGACCCGAAGTGTAAAAATCTCTTGCGAGTAGCGTACCACGTACCGCGACCCCGTACCTCGACCCCATTGACCCAAAACTTTGTGACTATGCTACATATACATAAATTAATCTCTCACAACTGATCCCATGTACTCTGAACTCCTTGCAAACTTTGTAACATTTTTAAATTGCTTCAAACTGTTAGACACCGTCTTAATCTCTTACAGGTAAAACAGATTGTTTCCATCATTGCCTTCTCTAGTTCGCATTACCCGAACCAGGAAAGGAGAAAAGTACTACAGCTTTAGTGAAATAAAGGCTTGAATGCATAGAGATATGTCACAAAAGAGGAACATATGACATGTCAACTAGATACTGCTGCTAGAGCTAGACTATACAAGATTTTACCTCCCCACTTCGCTGGGTCCAAACGGAAAGCCTCCAAAGCACGTTTCTGACACAAGGATTCAGCCATATCAATAAATCTGCAACCAAGAAAACCCAGAATCTTTATCTAAATGGAAAAGAAAACCCAGAATAAAAACCCCAATTCAGATGATTCGAGCAGAAAGTCACTCAATTTCTTGAAAACATGCGTGTTTCCACTGAAACTATCCCGAGAATGATAAGCAATAGAGCAGGGCCGTACTCATTTCCACCGTAGTATCTTGCGCCAGGGTACCCCTCGCTGTACTTGTTGGTCATGACGGAGCCCACTGCCTGCATCACTGACACCGACGTGAAATTCTCCGACGGGATGAGCTCCAGCCCCTGCCACCAAACGCATTGGCACGAACAGAATTCAGAAGGGTGTTGAAAAAAACAAAGAATAATAAAACCCAACAATATAATGACCGGAGACGGCTGAAAAAAAGTACGTCTAGGAAAAGATGACTGAAGAAACAGAGACCTTCCATTGGCGGGCCTTCTCGTGCTCGATGATGTCAAAAATCTCGGGGTCGACATCTTCGAGCGGCGCGTTCAGCTGCTTCGGCCACTGCACCCGGTGCCAAGAACACGAGATGAACAAAAAATCAAGCGACAGACACGGAGCAATGGACATACCAAGGATTCAGAACAGAGTAACCGGGACATACGGTGATTCCGGATCTCTCCTCCGTCGCCGGAAGGGACGCCTGCGCACGAAAAAAAAAGGCAAACCAGCCAAATCACAAGAACGGATCAGGACCGCGCGATGAGTCGTTCTTTGTTTGTTTGTTTCGAGGGCGTGGGTAGAAGACAAGACAAGGACAGATGACCGCCGTGGCGCCGTGCCACGATAATAAGAACAAGAAGCAGCGGTCGGCGTCGTACCATGTAGTAGAGCGGCGTGATGCGGGAGAGCGGCTGGCGGCGCAGCGCGTTGGCGGAGAGCTTGCGGAGGGCCGTCGCCATGGCCATGGTGGGCGGTGGGCGGTGGCGGGCGCGTCCACCACCTCCTCCTGTGCTGTGCCGGGGTTGGAGCCTCGACTTGGGAGGTAGTGGAATTGGTAACTTTTTATGGGGTTTATTTATATACTGTATTTTATTTTCGCTGGATAATATATGCCTGTCCCGTGCTCGTATGTTTGGTTGGATGGCCAGGCCAGCGCTTGGTCTCCATCAGCGCCCACCACTCCACTCCACACCAAACGCATCAACGTCACCAACCCATGAACAGAACATTGGGTCTCCATTCATTCGGAATTCCCGTTCCTACTCCACGTTTTCCTCTAAAATCTTCCGTTCATTTTTTTGTTAGTCCTCATTTATCTTGCACCCAAGTGTATTCGGCATTCCGGCTCCTACTCCACGTTTTCCTCTAAAATCTCCAGTTCTTTTTTTTTTGAGTCCTCATTTATATATATTTGTTTTTTTTGGAATACATTACTCATTTTTCGCGACTTTTACTTGTAGCACAGCGTCCATGACGACGTAAGCACTGAGCACATTATTGTTTTACAGATTTACTTTTTCTTCTTTTTTTTGTTTTATACGAATCAACTTGTTGAAATGGCATTTTCAGTTTTTAGACAGTGCGAATTTTTGAACTTGTAACTGAAAGATTCTGGGCATCTAGCTGATTTCTTTATTGTATAGCGTAAACTGTGCCTGTTTTTTCTTAACCCGCCAGATTATTATATACTGCACTGAACAGTCAACCAACATATATGTATATAAAAAAAGAGTATCAGTATCAACAGACAGAAAATTTGGTTTCATTTAGGCCAGATTCGCATCTCAAATGACCGCTAGAGCAAGGGCATGTTGGTCCCAAGAGAGAGATAAAAAAAAGTGCCCTGAATAGTTTCAGCGTTGGTTATTATTAAACTTTCGCGACGACCACCAACCCTGGCAGGAAAGATTCTTCGCATCGAACCAATATGGTTGAGCCTGAAGGAGCGGAGGGCCTACCCTGGAGATGTGATTTGGTAAAGTGGCACCAATCGTAAGGCAGCTCAACCACTGAACCTACACTCTTAATCATCCATCACCAAACACCCCGAAAGCGACATCACAAGAGAAGATTTTTTTTTTCACATGAGAAGGTTATTGCCAAATCATTGTTCCTTCTATTCTTCACCCCCCAAAAATATAATATACCGTAAGCCATGCCACATGAAATGCATGAATGAATCATTTAACAACATTACAGCATATCAAATGCATGAATGAATTATTTAACAACATTACAGCGTGGCGGGAAAGGTAGATTCTATCGGAAAGTCTATGATCATGGCAGAAAAAAAATAGATTTTATCGGAAAGCGAAAGTCTATGGAGAGGACAACGCCACTGCGCCAGGGTGTAGCTGTACTGCCTACGTGCATCCAGACCACCCGATCCCTATCTGTTCCACGGCCACAGGTGAGCAAAAGCAGAAACACTGCCCACGAGTTCGTAATTGAAAGCGGGTAAAACGATCAATCTGAGTCTCAAATAATAAAAAGAGCCGAAAATTAAAAGATGAAGATAAGCATGTTTTTTTTTTAAGTTTCCACATTCGTGAATTTGATTCCCCCAAGGACCAAGGGCCAAGCAAGAACAAGTCTTTCCCACGAGAGATGACTGGCTATCAGTCCGAATCCAAGTAGAAACGAAGGTAGAAAGACAAGCCACAACAGTATGCATCAGAGCATCTCTAAGAGTTTACCAAAATTTACTTGGCAAATATCGTTATTTGGCAACTTGCTAAAATATATAGCAAGTAAAAAATAGACTCTCTCCAAGAGTTTACCATTTGGACTTGGTAAAATAAGAAGAGACCCGCTAAGCGAACGAAGAGCCCCGCTAAAAAACGAAGAGCCCCACTAAACGAACGAAGAGCCCCGCTAAGAAACGAAGAGCCCCGCACGCGAAGCCGGATACGCGCTCGCGCTCAGCGCGCAAATATACGCGTGAAGGAGGAAGATTTGCCAAGTTACTAAAATTTGCCAAGTTGGATGCCAAACTGTTGGAGCATAATTTTTCTTATTTTACCAAAAATAAATGGATGCCAAGTTAATTTGGCAAACTCTTGGAGATGCTAAGCAAGTGAGAATTATTTACAGAGTTTAGGTTATTACATTTCTAATACCATTAGGTCCCATATTATCACCCTGTTCGTTTGAACTTATCAGCAGAACCAGCAGCCATCCAGCAGTGTTTTTCTCTCACAACAAACCAGTGAACAGTACTTTCAGCACAATAAACCAGCGAAACGAACAGGGTGTATGTTTAAAAGTAAAATTTTCTGACAACTTTAAGGGGTTTTGCCCTAGGTCAGCATGCCATCATGTTCATTTTACATCAGAGAAGCAACTAGAAGTCCAAGTTCCAAAATTTGTACGTATTTCTATATGTTACAAAGAAAGCCACATGGCCACGAAAGGGAACTACCAAAACTGTAAGTACAGGCATGTACATTATATTTGAACCAGATAAAGTCCACATCTGTTAATAAGGTTCCTATGGGGAAAAGAGGAAAGTTAGGGTCAGCCTAAACGAACTTGCCTGTCTTTTCTTCTTTTTCTTCAATGTTCTCTGCCTCTTTGGCCGGGTCATCCACCTCTACAAGGTCTTCAACCCTTAATCCAGAGGGGCTGTGCGCCGTGTGTCCATCAAATTGCAAATGCTGGGTTATTCATTAAACATCTGAACGCATACCATGCGCAAGCCCCGATTACAAAAAACAGTGCACTGGCTTCAGATTCCCACATTGTTGCTATCTGGAATACATTGGGTTGGGCAGAAAAGAGATTGTATATATGTCCAGGCCATGGGCTGCACGTGTATGCTCGATTATTACTATGCTAATTCACTTGGACCAATCCATATCCATTCATGTGTACTATGGAGCCTCTTCTTTGCCAGCATTTGAGAGGCTGGATCGAATTGAAACCCTCCTACAGCTCATGTTTGAAACAGTTAATCCCAGCCTTTGCTTTGGATACAAGGGGGAAAAGATAAGCCACAATCAAAGATCTTAAACCTGTTTCACTGTCATTCATAGTAACTAGCAGCCATATCACATGTTGGGCATGCTACAGTAATCCCTTTTTTTTTGTGGATCTGGAAATATGGTAACAAGGTTAATTGGACATAGGTGAGTGCTAATTCCAAATGTTGTAAATAAACCAGAAGATCAAAATTGTCCAATCAATATTAATGGAAATTTACCCAAGAAAAAAAGGTGAAAACACATGAAAAGGAGTGCTGATGACCTTATGGGGTGTGATACAAACATTTCTGTGTGAAAAATGGTAGCTAACTATAATTGATATGTTGCTCATAAAGAAAGAAAGTGTACAACCAAAAGTATACCCAAGTAAGATCAATAGAACCATAGGTACACAAAGAAAAGATGTATTTACAAAGTGATCCATAAATTGTTCAACAGAAAATCAAAACTTATGCCAGAAACATTACTCCAAATAATAAGATTGCCACTTAACAGCAAACAGGGCAGAAATCAACTGAGAAGGGGCACAACCAACTAGGCAAACAACAGTGAGCAATAGAACACAAGATGTTCAGTGAGGTCTCAGCTTCAGCTGATCCTGGACGTGATGAAAGATAGTTTGGAACCATTTTTCTGGTTTTCAATCCAACTACTCATTTGGATTTCTAAAGAAGGGAAATAACGAAAAGCCACCTACAAGTTTTACAAGGTTTTAGTTTCCGACCACCCTTAGAATCCTGTGTTGCTACGTGGTACACATGTAGACTATGTACTGATTCATCTCTTGCCACAGTGGACCATGTGGGTGTTAAACTCAGTGGAGTTTTAGCCCAATTCTAGAAATTGCGCACGTGTTAGCAAAATCAATTGAGTTCAACGAACATTCCACATGTGTTCATGCAAATTGACACAAAAATCTGCTACTTTTACTAGATTGTTGGCACAGATTTTAAATTGACTGCCGGGTTCTCAAATATCCATGCATATAGGGTGGCCATTGTCACACAGAATGCCACACCTTCATCTCAATAGCGGTTCAAACTCAATGCTGAGGATCAGCTAGACATGTAGCTGCCCTGACCCCATAGCAAGAGCATAATCAACAAAACCTCTGCAAAAAAGCTAGCCCCAAATCTCTCTGCAAAATACAGCCAAACACCACCCAAATGCCAAATCCAAACATTTGGTTCAACTTTGCTATTTTACCAGGATAAATGTGCTGCCACACCCTCTACCTCCCATCCACGTCACCATTTGCCTCGTTGTCATAGGCATCCCCACCCCACCCCCCCCCCCCCCCTCCCCCCACCCCAGCCTGTGTAGCTGGCGTCTCAACTCTCAAGAAGTGAACAATACGAGAAGTCAAGCGGCGAGGCCCATGTCAGATTTAAGGTCCACACTGGCAAGTGATGGGCCAGACAATTTGCCACATCAGGTGTCCACGCGAGCAGCCGCTTGCAGGATCAACACAGGATCCAAAGGGAGGTGAGAATTTAAAACCACATAAAACATGTGGGAGGTTGACTGGAACAAATGTACTTGTGGGTGTTTTTTTCCTGAAAAACACACCAACTTGTCCTCTGGGGGAGAGGGGGCTTTTGTTACTTTCTTTCTAAGAATAGTCCAGTGTGAAAAGGTTTTATAATTGAGCAACAATCCTGCAATCTGATGAATTTTGAACCATAATGCTGTTCTCCTTTTGGATCAGATAGACAACACATCTTTGACGAAATTAAAGGAAAAAAATCACTATATTGTCCTTAGACTTGTAGTGAATGACCACCCAGGTCCTTGAACTTTCAATCAAGAAATTAAAGAATGAAAGTTCAATATGTTATCCTTAGACTTGTTGTTGGAGTGTGAATGTATTAGGCCCATGAGGCTAGGCCCATGTGGCCCATGTATGGTACCTATATAGCTACCCTTCTAGGGTTAGCCCAAGTAATGGAATCTCAGTTTACAACATGGTAATCAGAGCCTAGGGTTATTTTTCTTTCCTTCCTCCTCTGTCCAGCCGCCGCTCCTCCTCCTGGTGGCTGCCGCCGCCGGCCTGGAGGCCATGGCCGGCGCTCCACCTCCCCACCCCTCCTTCTACAGTCACTTCCCTTCCCTCTCATCCTCTTCCCCATGGGCGCAGGTCCTTGCTGCCCCATCTCCAGCCGCCTCCAGGGGACCTCATGCTCATCCACCTGGCGGCGCCGCCCCTGATCTGGGCGCCGCCCAGGCCGCCGCTGCCTTTTCTCCTCCCCTTCTAGCCGCCGGTGGCTCCTCTCCTCTTCCCCAGCAGGTGCAGCCGCAGCCCCTTGGCGCTGGGCAGCCGCATCCCCTGCAGCCCCTTCCCCTTGGCGCCGTGCTGCACGGGGCCGCAACCCGGCCTTCTCTCCCTGCTGCCCTGACCGGCGGAGCAACCCGCCACACCCTCTGCTCCCCAGCGGCTGCTCCCTCTCCAGCGGCTGCTGCTGCTCTTCCTCCTGGCGCAGCAACCCACCACACCCTCTGCTCAGGTCCGCCCCTCACCGCCCCAGAGGCTGCTCCCTCTCCAGCGGCTGCTGCTGCTCTTCCTCCTGGCGCGGCTGCTGCTGCTCTGGGCGCAGTGGCCGCGACTGCTGCTGCTCAGGGCCCCGCGCCAGCCCAGGCGTGTGCAGCTGCCGCCGGCCAGCAGCCGCCATCCATGGCCGGTCGCCTTCCCACCCCCGCTGCTTCTGCCCCTGCTGCCCCTGCTGCTGCCGCTACTACTGCAGGGGGTGCTGCTGCTGCTGCTGCCCTTACTGCGCAGCCCGCCGACGCCGTCTACCTTCTCGGCGCAGGTCTCCTTCCTGCCGGCGTTCAGCCCCTGTTCCAGTAGCACCCGCCCCTTGTCCCAGGCGCCACTTCTCTGCCTGCTACGGCCGCCGACGCATCTCCTGCGGCTGCTTTTCAGGCTCCACCGCGTGCAGGTCCCGGCGTCCTTTGGCCGGATCTCGCCTATGCTGCTGCCCTGGCGGGGGGGGGGGGGGGGACCTCCAACTCCGGTCCCTGCCACGGCCCTCCCAGCCATGGCTGGCTTAGCCTCGGGGGGTGCCCCTACCACCTGGCAAGCCATCGCCGGGGCTGCCGGTGCGAGGGGCCCAAGAGTCGCCAACCCTAGGGTTAACACCACATCCCTGTGTCCTACACCTCCCTTGGCCTACTCCTTCGGCACCACCGCCAGCCCTAATTGGATCGCCGACTCGGGCGCCACTTTCCACACCACGCCCGATGCGAGTCTTCTTTCCTCTCTTCGTCCTCCCCACCCTTCCTGTCCCTCTTCCATCATGGTCGCCAATGGCACCTGCATTCCTGTCTCCTCCGTGGGCACTGCCAGTTCCCACGGCTCCTTTCATATTTCTGATGTTCTTGTGGCTCCCGGGATGGTTCACAACCTTCTCTCTATTCGCCGTTTCACCACTGATAACTCTTGTTCGGTTGAGTTTGACCCCTCTGGCCTCACCGTGCGGGATTTGGCCTCCCGGGCTCCTCTGCTCCGGTGTAACAGCACTGGGCCTCTCTACACCCTTCAGTTTCCGGCTTCTGCTTCACCTTCTTCGCCTTCCTCCGCCGCTTTCGCCGCCACTCCTTCCTCCACCACTTGGCACCGTCGCCTCGGCCATCCTGGCCGGGATGCCCTGATGCAGCTCCGTCGTAGTTCCGACATTCGTTGCTCTCAGGCTCACGATGATCACTTGTGTCATGCGTGCCAGCTGGGCCGTCACGTTCGCCTTCCCTTTCAGTCCTCATCCTCACATGCCTCTCGTGCATTTGATCTTATTCACTGCGACTTGTGGACTTCTCCTGTTCTTAGCATGTCTGGCTATAAGTACTACTTGGTGGTTGTCGATGATTTCTCCCATTATTCCTGGACTTTTCCTCTGCGTGCTAAGTCCGAGGCTTTCCCCACACTTAGCAACCTCTTTGCTTGGGTTTCCACTCAGTTCGGCCTCACCATCAAGGCTGTCCAGTGCGACAATGGCCGTGAGTTCGATAACTCCACCTCCCGTGCCTTCTTCCTTTCTTCCGGTGTCCACCTGCGCATGTCTTGTCCGTATACCTCCTCTCAAAACGGCAAGGCAGAGCGTATGATCCGCACCACCAACGACATCATGCGCACCCTTCTGCTCCAGGCATCTCTACCCGCTCGCTTCTGGGCTGTGTCTGCACACCTCCACCTATCTCCTTAACCGCCTTCCTTCTACTGCCTGCCCAGCTCCCACGCCTCACCACGCTCTTTTCGGTACCCCTCCTCGGTACGACCACCTTCGAGTCTTCGGGTGTGCGTGTTACCCTAACACCGCCGCCACCGCTCCTCATAAGCTGGCCCCCCGGTCGACCCTCTGTGTCTTTCTCGGATACTCTCCGGATCACAAGGGTTACCGATGCTTTGACCTTACCTCTCGCCGTGTCCTCATCTCTCGCCATGTCGTGTTTGATGAGTCGGCGTTCCCTTACTCCACCACCTCTCCACCCACACCTCCCGCTGACCCTGCGGAGGCTTCCTTCTTTCCCACTGACCCGGCGATTCCGCCACCCTTCTTCCCCTACCCTGCAGGTACTGCTCCGGCGCGCTCTCCTGGTGGTCCCGCGTCGCCCCAGGACCTTCCAGTGCCTGACACGGTCGAGGCAGCCCCGGAGCTTCCACCCTCGCTCCCTGTGGCTTCGCTGCCTCCCGTTGTGCCGGATGCTGCCATTCCGATCGCGGGACCGCGCACACCGACACCACCTCAGCCCGGGCGCTTCGGACTCGTCTACCAGCGCCGGCGGGAGCCGCGTCCGCCCTCACCTCCTCCCGGGCGTTTCGGGATCGTCTACGAGCGCCGGCGTGAGCTGGCTCCGCCGCTCTCGTCCCCAGCGCCGTCGTCGCCGGTGCTTTCTCCGCCGGCATCACCACGCTCTCGCGTCGACCCGCCGGTGTACCACCCACCTCTTCTTCACCGGGACCCTCGTCACACTCACCCGATGGTGACGAGGCAGGCGTCTCGCCCGCAGGCCCTCACCGCCGCCGCCTGCGAGCCGGAGATCTCTCCGGTACCCTCTTCCGTTCGCGCGGCCTTGGCGGATCCTCACTGGCGCCGCGCGATGGACGAGGAGTACGCGGCCCTCCTCGCCAACCAGACGTGGGACCTCGTGCCTCGTCCGCCGGGTGCCAACATTGTCACCGGCAAGTGGATCTGGACGCACAAGAGGCGGGCTGATGGTTCCTTGGAGCGCTACAAGGCTCGCTGGGTCCTCCGCGGCTTCACTCAGCGGCCTGGCATTGACTATGCTGAGACGTTCAGTCCCGTGGTGAAGCCAGCTACAGTCCGCACCGTCCTCTCCCTGGCTCTCGAGCGCTCCTGGCCTGTGCATCAGCTGGATGTCAAGAATGCCTTCCTTCATGGCACTCTGACTGAGACGGTCTACTGCAGTCAGCCGGCAGGTTTTGTGGATGGTTCTCGTCCTGACTTCGTCTGCCGGCTCAACAAATCTCTCTACGGGCTCAAGCAGGCACCCCGGGCTTGGTACTCTCGCTTCGCCACCTTCCTGCAGACTCTTGGGTTCACGGAGGCCAAGTCTGACACCTCCCTGTTCATATACCACTCTGGGGGTGAGACTGCTTACCTGCTCCTCTATGTGGATGACATTGTTCTCACTGCCTCCAGCGAATCTCTGCTCCACCGCATCATTGCCTCACTCCAGAAGGAATTTGCTATGAAGGATCTTGGGGTGCTCCACCACTTCCTCGGCGTCACTGTTGAGCCCCGACCTTCTGGCCTGTTCCTCCACCAGCGGCAGTTCACTTGTGACATTCTGGAGCGAGCCGGGATGACCGCCTGCCAGTCCTGCTCTACACCGGTGGACACCCAGGGCAAGCTGTCAGAGGCTGGGGGTCCGATGCTTGGGCCGGCAGACTCCACCGCCTACCGGAGTCTTGCAGGCGCGCTTCAGTACCTCACTTTCACGCGGCCGGACATCACTTATGCCGTCCAGCAGCTCTGCCTGTACATGCATGCTCCGCGGGAGCCTCACCTGGCTGCTATGAAGCGGCTTCTCCGGTACCTCCGTGGCACCCTTGGCTACGGACTGCTCCTCGGCCGGTCTTCCACGGCCGAGCTGGTTGTCTACACCGACGCTGACTGGGCGGGATGCCCGGACACCCGCAGGTCCACCTCCGGCTACGCGGTCTTCCTCGGCGGCAACCTGGTCTCTTGGTCGTCCAAGCGCCAGCCCGTGGTTTCCCGCTCCAGTGCCGAGGCGGAGTACCGTGCCGTGGCCAACGGCGTGGCCGAGGCCGCCTGGCTCCGCCAGCTCCTGGCTGAGCTTCACCGCCCACTCGCCAGGAGCACGCTCGTCTACTGCGACAACGTCAGTGCGGTCTACCTCTCCACCAACCCCGTGCAGCACCAGAGGACCAAGCATGTGGAGATCGACCTTCACTTCGTCCGCGACCGGGTGGCCATCGGCGACGTCCGGGTTCTTCACGTCCCGACCACCTCCCAGTTTGCGGACATCTTCACCAAAGGCCTCCCTTCCTCGACCTTCTCCGAGTTTCGCTCCAGCCTCAACGTCTCCAGTGGCTAGTTGTGGCTGCGGGGGGGTCCTGTGTGTTGTACTCCTACTTGTTTTCTTTCTTGTTCAGCCTTGAACTCCGCTGCGCCGGTAGTTCAGACTGCGGGGGGGTGTTGGAGTGTGAATGTATTAGGCCCATGAGGCTAGGCCCATGTGGCCCATGTATGGTACCTATATAGCTACCCTTCTAGGGTTAGCCCAAGTAATGGAATCTCAGTTTACAACACTTGTAGTGAATGATTACTCAATTTCTTAGACTTCAAAATTAACTACAGATCCCCGCAGTTGCAAATCATCTCTTACAAACTTGAACATGGAAATTATGTCAACTACGATGTTAAGCCTTATTATGCTAGTTTTCTGACAAGGAGTAGTAGTTCAGACGTCTCACAGCAGGAAGGTATAAATGAGTTGCTCATCAAGATAAATGAAGGCTTTGACGACCTTTATCAGGATTTTAAAGTTATTGAGGATCCCTTGTGCCACTCAGAGGTTGCATGTCACTAGTTACCCTAGTGTCAGAGTCAAATCCAATACTGCTGCTCAAGTGTACATCATTAACATCCTTTTCGTTAGGCAGGAACCGATCAGTTTCTAAGATATATCAAGCTTAGCTTTTTCTAGCAGTCAGCAGTCTATTACCGCAGAGTGCCCTCCTAAGTCATCGATAACCGCGTACATCCCAGCTTCAGTTTTATCTTGAGAACATCAATAAAAAAAACAGGTTGAGATGTGACAGAAAGATTGCTGTATGTTATAACGATGACCAGCAGCCACATATAAGGAGACCTATAATTTAAAAAAACATAAAGCGAGGCAAATAGAAAAGATTCAGGTAGCATTGTAAGTTTGGACAATTTAGAACTATGCAATTTCGTTACGCTAGTAATGAAATTCGGTTTAACCGTTGTGGAAAAAATTACCTGGATAATTTGCCCATGCATAATGAAGTCACATCTTTGAATCATATCCAAGGTGTCCATCCCTCGTACATATTGCATAAGTTGTCGATGTTTGTTGCTTGTTTAAGAAGATAATCAACTTGCTCAGAAATATTCAAGGACCTTGGCAGAATAACATGAGATCAATAAAACAAGAAATGTAAATAAATAAAATTGACTGCTAAAATTCTTCCTCTTAATTGCCCACCTGGTACCATCTATATCCTGTCCATGTAACTTATGCTCCACTTGCTTCAGGATGGACAGAGCAAAAGGATTTTTACCTGTTGCCATCAATGAGAACAAGCAAATGCTAGCTGTAATTTTGTTTCAGCTTCAGAATGCTTAAGGCATTTACTTGATTAGAAGCTAAGAAGTTCTCAGACACAAAAAAGATTATGAAAATACAAAGGTATGATTATTTACAATATTCAATCTCCCATAGCAAATAACTAACATGAGAGAAAATTACTCACCTTTTTGCATTAATCTTTCTTATATAAACCAAAATTAGATAGCATACTTAGTATAAGGTTGATGAAGTTAAAGATGTCTAATGTCTTATTATTTTTTTACAGTATATGCAATTTTAGTTGCTTCTCAGATGAAAATTATTCGGTGTCAACATAGTGATGACTGTACATTTACAAACAGATTAAAACAATAATGATCTGATAATTTTAAGTGTTGAGATACACATACATTTCTTATATTAGTTTCAGAGCAGCACAGTTTCTGTCAGACAAAACAATTCAGTAAAACTCAGATACAGGCCATCAACCCTTTTATTTTTGTCTTACCTCTGGTCACTCGAGTGGTCGAGTCTCCATAGGATTTAGGATCGCTGTTGTCACATTCTTGTCCTCTAACTTGTTTGAAGGCTGCTGCACTGTTATCTGCACTTTCAATTCTTCCCTCCACCAAATCGGTTTCAACCTCCTGATTGTTGCTGCTGTCTTTTGTTTCCTGGTCAGTAGCACCAGGACCTTCTATTTCAGCCCCATCATCCATAAGAGCATCTATTTTCTCTAAGTTGTCATAAGAACTAATCTGGGTCAACCCTGTGGTACATCCAGAACTGCTAGTATATGAGTGCTCTGGAGGTGAAATCCAACATCCATCTTGCAAGGAAACGTCGGTATTCATTTCTTTATCTGAAGAGCCACAATCCATGCCACCAGGAGATGCTCTATCCTTCTCAGTTGATGGATCACTTTGCAAAAGATCGGGATGTGTTGAGAGCATATCCTGGGATCTCACAGATTCCCTTTCTCCTGGAACTTCTAGAGCCTGTGAATAAGAAAAAAAGATGAGTGAGATAATTGAAACCTAGACAAATGTACAAAAAGAAAGGGTTAGTGTTAAACTTATGTATGTAAACCAAAATACATCTATATTCCTTGTAAAAAATAGCAATCAAAACTGACTAAACAGATAAAGCAGAAATGTCTGTACGTCACATGAGTATTTAGAAATTCAGATTCACATACATTGACCAGGAAGTTCTATTGGAGTATATGTCTGTGGCCCATGTGGCTAGGCCCATGTATGCTACCCTATATAGCTACCCTTCTAGGGTTAGCCTAATCAATCAAGTCCATTCATTCCAACATGGTATCAAGAGCCTAACTTTCCTCCCCTTCTCCCTCCCTCCCTCCCTCCTCCAGCCGCCAGGCAGCCAGGCGCCGCTGCCCTTCTCCCTGGCCGGCCATGGCTGACCCTCCCCCTCCCTCCTTCTTCCTCCACTTCCCCCCCCCCCCCCCTCCCTCTCCCACCCCACCTCCTGGGCCCGGATTGCTGCATCTCCTCCTGTGCCGCGCCCTGCAGCCGCTGGATCCCCTGCTGCCGCCGCTGCCCTTCCTGGCGCCGCCAGCCATGGCGCCGCCGGCCACGGGGCCGCCCTCCCTGCCGCCGCGAGCGCCCTTCTGGAGCCGCCTGCCGCAGGCGCGCCTCTTCCCTGGACGCGGCCAGCCGCCCCTCTCCTCCCTGTCGCGGGCTCCCCCCAGGCGCGGCTTCCCCTGGCGCCTCTCTTCTCCCTCCTGGTGTGGTTCTCACTGCTGTGCCCGGCGCCTCCTTCCCTGTTGTGCCCGGCGCCTCCTTCCCTGCTGTGCCCGGCGCCTCCGTCCCTGCTATGCCCGGCGCCTCCTTCCCTGCTGTGCCCGGCGCGGCCGCCCCTCCTCCCCCTGGTGCCGCTCCTGCTAGGGCTGGTGCGGGTGAACTTGGGGAGGGGGTGGCCGTCCTACCCCTACCCATGGATGCGGCACCACTGGCGTCTGGTGCCCACCCCACGCCACCTGCAGTTCGGCCACCGCCCCCGGCCACTGATGTTGTGCCTGCTGCAGCTCTGGGTGGGGTGGTCGGCCTTCCCTCTATTGGCACGCCGGACTCCGTCCTCGCCGCCGCTCTCGTGGCGGCCCGGGCTGCCGCTGCGGAGGGGCAGGCTCGTGTCCACGCGGCCGCCCTCTCTGGGAACGTGAGCGCAACGCGGACGACGCCCTGGCCCGCCAGATCGCCGAGGCGGAGCAGCTCCTCGCATCTCCCACCTCGCCGGGTGCTGGGGCCTCCTCCGCCTCGCCGCGCGGCGGTGGGGGGGGGGGCGTGGCGGCCGCCGTCGTCGCGGACGCGGACATGGTGGGGGTCCTAGCTTCCACGACCCGTGGTTGGGGCACCTCTGTCCGTGGCCCTTCCATGCTCCCGGTGGTGCGCCTCGCCCGCCGGCCACCGCCATGCTTGCTGCTGCTTCTCCAGGTTTTCACCCAGCCGCATTCCCGTGGGCTACACCTTCCAGCGCCTCGCCTGCGTCGGCCGGTTGGGACTCGGCGGCCTTGGCACACTCCTTCAGCACTATGGGCCCGACAACTCCTGTCGGCCCACAGTGGGTCACCGATTCGGGTGCCACCTACCACACCACTTCCGACCCCAGCATCCTCTCTTCAGTTCACCCTCCATCTTCCTCTCACCCTTCGTCCATCATGGTCGCAAATGGATCATGCCTTCCTGTCACGTCCGTGGGTGCCGTCGGCGCTCATGGCTCCTTTCGTCTTCCTGATGTTCTTGTGGCACCTTCTATGGTTCACAACCTTCTTTCTATTCGTCGGTTTACAGCTCACAATTCCTGTTCTGTGGAGTTTGACTCTACCGGTCTCACTGTCAAGGATTTGGCTTCCCGGCGTCCTCTGCTTCGGTGTGACAGCACGGAGCCCCTTTACACCCTTCGCTTCCCGGCGTCTCCTTCGTCTTCTTCGCCGACCCCTTTGTCAGCTGCTTTCGCCACCTCTTCTTCCTCCACCACTTGGCACCGGCGCCTCGGCCATCCTGGTCGTGATGCCCTGATGCAGCTCAGTCGCAGTTCCGACATTCGGTGTCCTCGGACTCCCGGTGAGCATTTGTGTCATGCGTGTCAGCTGGGCCGTCATGTCCGTCTTCCTTTTCATAGTTCTTCTTCCCAGGCGGCTCACATCTTTGATCTTATACATTGCGACCTCTGGACTTCTCCTGTCATCAGCATTTCCGGCTACAAGTTCTATCTTGTGCTGCTTGATGATTTCTCTCATTACTCCTGGACTTTTCCTCTTCGTGCAAAGTCTGAAGCTTTCCCCGCCATTCTCCACTTCTTCGCGTGGGTGTCCACACAGTTCGGCCTCACCATCAAGGCCGTCCAGTGCGACAATGGTCGTGAGTTCGATAACTCCGCCTCCCGTGCCTTCTTTCTCTCTCACGGTGTCCAGTTGCGTATGTCTTGCCCGTACACCTCCTCCCAGAACGGCAAGGCTGAGCGCATGATTCGCACCACCACCGAGACCATGCGCACCCTCTTGCTTCAGGCGTCACTCCCTGCGCGCTTCTGGGCTGAGAGCTTGCACACCTCCACCTATCTCCTTAACCGCCTTCCTTCCGCTGCCTGCCCAGCTCCCACGCTACACCACGCCCTTTTCGGTACCCCTCCTCGGTACGACCACCTTCGCGTCTTCGGGTGTGCGTGTTACCCTAACACCACAGCTACCGCTCCCCACAAGCTGGCACCTCGTTCGACTCTCTGTGTCTTCCTCAGGTACTCCCCGGATCACAAGGGGTACCGGTGCTATGATCTTACCTCTCGTCGGGTCCTCATCTCTCGCCATGTGGTGTTTGATGAGTCTGTCTTCCCCTTCTCCTCCACCCCCACTCCCACGTCCACCCCGGATCCTGACCTCTTCTCCTTGTTTCCCACTGACGCGGTGGTCGAGCCACCTTTTCGGTTGTCTACCACAGGTACTGCTCCACCGTGCCCTTCGCCGAGGCCGTGCCCTCGCTCGCCGGGCCTAGCGGGATCCCCTCACGGGCCGGCCACCGTCACTATGCCTGACGCAGGTCTCGAGCCGTCGCCCCTGGCACTGCCTGCGCGCTTCGCTCAGCCGATGCTCGTCTACCAGCGCCGTGCACCTCCCGGGTCGGCCCCCGTTACTACGCCTGACGCGGGGCCCAGGCCGTCGACTCCGGCACCACCTGCACGCTTCGCCCAGCCGGTGCTCGTCTACCAGCGACGTGCACGACCAGAGCCGCCGCCTACGTCTCCACCAGTGGCTCCTTCGTCGGGGTGCCCTCTACCACCGACTGCTTCTTCTCCGCCGGCGACACCGACACCGCCGCCGAGATCCCCGGATGCCCGTGTCACGACGCCGGTGTACCACCCCCGCTGCTTCACCGACACCCGCGTCATGTTCACCCGATGGTGACGCGACACGCGGCGGGGACCCTGCAGCCCCAGGCTCTTGCGGCGATGCCCGGTGACTCGCAGGTCTCTCCGGTACCCTCTTCCGTGCGCGAGGCCTTGTTGGACCCTCACTGGCGCCGCGCGATGGAAGAAGAGTATGCGGCTCTCCTCGCCAACCGGACCTGGGATCTGGTGCCACGTCCCCCAGGCTCCAACGTCGTCACCGGCAAGTGGATCTGGACACATAAGCGCCGGGCGGATGGCACTCTCGAGAGGTACAAGGCTCGTTGGGTTCTCCGGGGTTTCACTCAGCGGCCTGGTGTTGACTACGATGAGACTTTCAGTCCAGTGGTGAAGCCGGCTACAGTCCGCACGATGCTCTCCCTCGCACTCACTCGGTCTTGGCCCGTGCATCAGCTGGATGTCAAGAATGCCTTCCTGCATGGTCTTCTCACTGAGACAGTTTACTGCAGTCAGCCCGGGGTTTGTTGACTCCTCAAGCCCTGACATGGTCTGCAGGCTCAACAGATCTTTCTACGGCCTCAAGCAGGCGCCCCGGGCATGGAACCATCGCTTTGCTGCCTTTCTGCGATCACTGGGGTTTGTGGAGGCTAAGTCCGATACGTCACTGTTCATCTTCCACCATGGAGCTGAGACTGCGTATCTACTGCTCTATGTTGATGACATTGTCCTCACCGCCTCCAGTGAGTCACTCCTTCGCTGCATCATCACCTCTCTTCAGCGGGAATTTGCTATGAAGGATTTGGGTGTGCTCCATCACTTCCTTGGGGTCACTGTTGCGCCTCATCCTGCTGGACTCCTTCACCAGCGGCAGTACACTCTTGACATCCTTAAGCGAGCGGGGATGACAGACTGCAAACCCTGCTCCACTCCAGTTGACACGCAAGGTAAGCTGTCTGAGGCTGATGGGCACCCGGTGTCTGATCCCACCGCGTACCGGAGTCTTGCTGGTGCTCTCCAGTACCTCACCTTCACTTGACCGGACATCACTAATGCGGTTCAGCAGCTGTGTCTTCATATGCATGATCCGCGGGAGCCCCACCTCACTACCCTCAAGCGTCTCCTCCGCTACCTCCGCGGCACTGTGGGCTACGGCCTGCTCCTTCACCGGCGGTCCTCCTCCACTGAGATGGTTGTCTACACTGACGCTAACCGGGCCGGATGTCCGGACACTCGGCGCTCCACCTCCGGCTACGTTGTCTTCTTGGGCGGCAACCTGGTGTCCTGGTCGTCCAAGCGTCAGCAGGTGGCCTCCCGCTCCAGCGCCGAGGCGGAGTACCGCGCCGTGGCCAATGGCGTGGCCAAGGCTTCTTGGCTCCGACAGCTCCTGGCCGAGCTCCATAACCCTCTTCTCCGGAGCACGCTTGTCTACTGCGACAACGTCAGTGCAGTCTACCTCTCCACCAACCCCGTGCAGCACCAGCGGACCAAGCATGTGGAGATTGACCTTCACTTCGTCCGTGATCGGGTGGCCATCGGCGAGGTGCGAGTCCTACATGTACCTACGACGTCCCAGTTCGCCGACATCTTCACCAAGGGCCTCCCGTCGTCGACCTTCACCGCCTTTCGCTCCAGCCTCAACATCACCAGTGGCTAGTTGAGTCTGTGGGGGGGCTCGTGTGTATTTTCTTTTCCTGGTGTACAGTCTGACTCCGCTGCGTCGGTAGCTCAGAGTGCGGGGGGGTGTTGGAGTATATGTCTGTGGCCCATGTGGCTAGGCCCATGAGGCCCATGTATGCTACCCTATATAGCTACCCTTCTAGGGTTAGCCTAATCAATCAAGTCCATTCATTCCAACAAGTTCAAACATGGTCATGATTCTGCTAATATACTACTGCACCTGAAGCTTTGCAAAATGTTCACCTCTTTTATCATTTTATGACTTAAATTTCAAACTGTGGTTGCAAATGATTAACATGCTCTCAGCATATAACATTTCTTAGCTAAGTACCTTGTGAAGATTCCCAGCATGAAGACTTGAAATGTGTCCAAGCTTCATTACCATGGAATGCAGTTCCTTTGCATTCTCAGTGAGTGGACCCACCAGAGGTTCCATAGTTTTGCAAGCTTCCCTAACTTTAATGTTATAAGATTGGTATAATGCCTTTCCGTGAATAAGAGGCATACTAGCATTGTTCTTCTCTCTTTCCTTTGAAATCGCTTCAGACATAACAGTTACATCAGCACATAGACAGGCTTCAAGTGGAAATAGAACTGTATTTGCCTGTTTGAGAACAAAACATAAGCTTTTCTTCAGATTAAAAAAAAAGCAATACCATGTTCTACCAAAAACAATATTGATGATAAGTATTTATATGTTACAGGAATATTGCTTAGCATATTCCAATAATGTTACATCAAAACCATGTCGATATTAAAATTTTAATATACTGAAATCTAAAAATGCATGCACATGAAAAAAAAGGTAAATGTATTGATCTTGGGGAACGAAATTTAATGAACAAAGAGAAGCAGTGACAAGCCTTGGAAAGATTGGTCATAAGGGAACTGTGCACTGCAGCGGCTTCCTTCCCCAGAGTGTACACATCATGCAACCCATCTGCTATAGCTAAAACCTGCAAATAATTCACCAGGAAATCAGGAACAAGAAATAACTGATTCAACCACATTGTCAAGAACAACTAAAAAGAGAGTGTGACTACATAAAACAGACCACCAGATATGAAACTTCTAGTTCATCATAGTTGAAGAGTTAAAATTCATCATAGAAGTGCATATACGATTCAGCAATAGCAAACATCGAGCTAAATAATAATAATTTCTCAATTCAAGGTCAATGTAGTTACAAACCATTTGCAGACTTCCACAGCCCAATTCACACAATTGTCTTGACTAACTCTTATGCAATCATAAAACTCAAAACAAAAAGTTCCATCAAGATGATATTTGTTTATGTACCTCCTCGAGCAAGGAACCACATTCAGAAGTCAAAGCAGTGCGATCCTGTGATACATGTTTGAATCCAGATAGCAATGCACTTGCTTCACAAGCATGCTCATACATAGCAACAAGAGCATCCTGCAGATTAGCTGGCAAAAGATACCAATCTATTATACAATGATAAATACAGGGAATATATCTTACAAGTTCCCACATTGGATGATAAAAAGAAACAAAGCAACAACTTCATAAGTAGGAGTGGCATACCTAAAGCAGAATTTGCTTTCACAGAGACTACTGAAACCTGGTTGTTTGCTGAAAACAAGCCTTTTCCAGCAGCTTCCAGGCTGAGCTGGCCAAGTTTCCATTCCTGTTCTGCACCTGTTTGTAACATAAGTAAACTATTATGGAACAGGAGAAACTTATGTAGCATAACAAGAGAAACCATAATGGAAGAAGTGTGCAAAACTTTCAGATTCTGGCGATGCCCATATATTTTGTTTAGTGGCAGTTGTGTAGCTGAGTACTATAGAGCATAAATAAAAAAAGTCACAAAAATAAACACAAGTTATGGTACAAACAAGCAACCAGCCAACCACAGCCTATACACTAGCACATCAGCACAATAACACCACAAACTGTTGGAGTATGTTTGTATTAGGCCCATGAGGCTAGGCCCATGTGGCCCATGTTTGGTACCTATATAGCTACCCTTCTAGGGTTAGCCCAATTAATGAATCAGACAATTCTAGCATGGTAATCAGAGCCTAGTTTTTTTCTCTCCTCCCCTGTCCAGCCGCCGCCCCTCCTGGTGGTTGCTCCAGCCGCCGGCCAGGAGGCCATGGCCGGAGCTTCTCCTCCCCACCCCTCCTACTCCATGGCTGGCGCTCCTCCTCCCCACCCCTCCTTCTCCTGCCTACCCCCCCAGTCGGTGCTCAGATCCGCCCGCCTGGTGGCTGCCGCCGCCGGCCAGGAGGCCATGGCCGGCGCCCCTCCTTCCCACCCCTCCCACTCTTCTACCTCCGCGAGCTCGGCCTCTTCCCCGCCGAGTTCCTCCTCGCGAGCCCCAACTGCTTCCTCACCGCAGGGCTCAACATCCGCCTCCGCCCGACACCCACCTCCGCCCCAACCGCTTCCTCACTGCGGGAGCCGCTGGTGTGCAGCTGCCGCCGGCCAGCAGCCGCCAGCCATGGCAGGTCGCCTTCCCTCCCCTTCTCCTCCCTCCTCCACCCCGTTTCCTCTCCCTCTCCCTTCACTAACGCCACCACCTCCTCCCCCTCCCTCCCTTCCCCACCCACGGCCTGTTGCTGCTGCTGCCACCTTCTCCACTCCCACAAATCTCTCCTCCAGCGCGGCGGCCGCCCGATCCGCCGGCCTCCCTGCTGGTGTCCAGCCCCTGCAGTCCCAGGCGCAGCAGCCAGCGACCGCGGCTCCCTCCAGTGGCGCCGCCCCTCCTCTCCAGTGGCGTCACCCTTTCTCTCCAGTGGCGCCGCTCCAGCCCCTGCAGCCCGGGGAGCAGCAGCCAGCGGCCGCGGGCCAGCCACCGCCTCCTTGGGTCTGCCTGGCCGCGCCGCATGGAGCCTGCCCGTTCCCTTCACCTCGGGCCTGCCTTCCCCTTCCTGGAGCTGCAGCCGCCCCGCAGGGAGCACCCGTCCCATCTGGAGGTGCTTCCGCTCCAGTAAGCCGTGGTTGGCACGCGGGCGTACGCCGTACCAGGGCCGGCGCCACTGCCGCTGCCTATCGTGTCGCGCGCCGGGCCTTGTCGGCTCCCTACCCTCTGCCATCGGCTCCATCTCCCCCGTCGTCGCAGCCGGAACATCTTCCTGGCGCCGCTAACACCATGGCCGCCACCGCCGGGGCCGCTGGTGCGGGGGGCCCGGGCGTCGCCAATCCGGGGTTTCCCCCCAGATCCCTGTGGGCTACCGTGGCCTCCTCCTTCAGCACCACCGCCAGCACTCCACCAGTTAGTCCTGATTGGATCGCCGACTCGGGCGCCACTTTCCACACCACGCCCAATGCGCGTCTACTTTCTTCTCTCCGTCCTCCCCACCCTTCCTGTCCCTCTTCCATCATGGTCGCAAATGGCACCTGCATTCCTGTCTCCTCCGTGGGCACTGCCAGTTCCCACGGCTCCTTTCATATCTCTGATGTTCTTGTGGCTCCCGGGATGGTTCACAACCTTCTCTCTATTCGCCGTTTCACCACTGATAACTCTTGTTCGGTTGAGTTTGACCCCTCTGGCCTTACCGTGCGGGATTTGGCCTCCCGGGCTCCTCTGCTCCGGTGTAACAGCACTGGGCCTCTCTACACCCTTCAGTTTCCGGCGTCTGCTTCACCTTCTTCGCTTTCCTCCGCCGCTTTCGCCGCCACTCCTTCCTCCACCTCTTGGCACCGTCGCCTCGGCCATCCTGGCCGGGATGCCCTGATGCAGCTCAGTCGTAGTTCCGACATTCGTTGCTCTCAGGCTCACGATGATCACTTGTGTCATGCGTGCCAGCTGGGCCGTCACGTTCGCCTTCCCTTTCAGTCCTCATCCTCACATGCCCCTCGTGCATTTGATCTTATTCACTGCGACTTGTGGACTTCTCCTGTTCTCAGCATGTCTAGCTATAAGTACTACTTGGTGGTGGTCGATGATTTCTCCCATTATTCCTGGACTTTTCCTCTGCGTGCCAAGTCCGAGGCTTTCCCCACTCTTAGCAACCTCTTTGCTTGGGTATCCACTCAGTTCGGCCTCACCATCAAGGCTGTCCAGTGCGACAATGGCCGTGAGTTCGATAACTCAACCTCCCGTGCCTTCTTCCTTTCTTCCGGTGTCCATCTGCGCATGTCTTGTCCATATACCTCCTCTCAAAACGGCAAGGCAGAGCGTATGATCCGCACCACCAACGACATCATGCGCACCCTTCTGCTCCAGGCATCTCTACCCGCTCGCTTCTGGGCTGAGTGTCTGCACACCTCCACCTATCTCCTTAACCGACTTCCTTCTACTGCCTGCCCAGCTCCCACGCCTCACCACGCTCTGTTCGGTACCCCTCCTCGGTACGACCACCTTCGAGTCTTCGGGTGTGCGTGTTACCCTAACACCGCCGCCACCGCTCCTCATAAGCTGGCTCCCCGGTCGACCCTCTGTGTCTTTCTCGGATACTCTCCGCATCACAAGGGTTACCGATGCTTTGACCTTACCTCTCGCCGTGTCCTCATCTCTCGCCATGTCGTGTTTGATGAGTCGGCGTTCCCTTACTCCACCACCTCTCCACCCACACCTCCCGCTGACCCTACGGAGGCTTCCTTTTTTCCCACTGACCCGGCGATTCCGCCACCCTTCTCCCCCTACCCTGCAGGTACTGCTCCGGCACGCTCTCCTGGTGGTCCCGCGTCGCCCCAGGACCTTCCGGTGCCTGACACGGTCGAGGCAGCCCCGGAGCTTCCACCCTCGCTCCCTGTGGCTTCGCTCCCTCCCGTTGTGCCGGATGCTGCCGTTCCGATCGCGGGACCGCGCACACCGACCCCACCTCCTCCCGGGCGCTTCGGACTCGTCTACCAGCGCCGGCGGGAGCCGCGTCCGCCCTCACCTCCTCCCGGACGTTTCGGGATCGTCTACGCGCGCCGACGGGAGCCGGCTCCGCCGCTCTCGTCCCCAGCGCCGTCGTCGCCGGTGCTTGCTCCGCCGGCATCACCACGCTCTCGCGCCGACCCGCCGGTGTACCACCCACCTCTTCTTCACCGGGACCCTCGTCACACTCACCCGATGGTGACGAGGCAGGCGTCTCGCCCGCAGGCCCTCACCGCCGCCGCCTGCGAGCCGGAGATCTCTCCGGTACCCTCTTCCGTTCGCGCGGCCTTGGCGGATCCTCACTGGCGCCGCGCGATGGACGAGGAGTACGCGGCCCTCCTCGCCAACCAGACGTGGGACCTAGTGCCTCGTCCGCCGGGTTCCAACATTGTCACCGGCAAGTGGATCTGGACGCACAAGAGGCAGGCTGATGGTCCCTTGGAGCGCTACAAGGCTCGCTGGGTGCTCCGCGGCTTCACTCAGCGGCCCGACATTGACTATGCTGAGACATTCAGTCCCGTGGTGAAGCCAGCTACAGTCCGCACCGTCCTCTCCCTGGCTCTCGAGCGCTCCTGGCCTGTGCATCAGCTGGATGTCAAGAATGCCTTCCTTCATGGCACTCTGACTGAGACGGTCTACTGCAGTCAGCCGACAGGTTTTGTGGATGCTTCTCGTCCGGACTTCGTATGCCGGCTCAACAAATCTCTCTACGGGCTCAAGCAGGCACCCCGGGCTTGGTACTCTCGCTTCGCTACTTTCCTGCAGACTCTTGGGTTCACGGAGGCCAAGTCTGACACCTCCCTGTTCATATACCACTATGGGGGTGAGACTGCTTACCTGCTCCTCTATGTGGATGACATTGTTCTCACTGACTCCAGCGAATCTCTGCTCCGCCGCATCATTGCCTCACTCCAGAAGGAATTTGCTATGAAGGATCTTGGGGTGCTCCACCACTTCCTCGGCGTCACTGTTGAGCCCCGACCTTCCGGCCTGTTCCTCCACCAGCGGCAGTTCACTTGTGACATTCTGGAGCGAGCCGGGATGACCGCCTGCCAGTCCTGCTCTACACCGGTGGACACCCAGGGCAAGCTGTCAGAGGCTGGGGGTCCGATGCTTGGGCCAGCAGACTCCACCGCCTACCGGAGTCTTGCAGGCGCGCTTCAGTACCTCACTTTCACACGGCCGGACATCACTTATGCCGTCCAGCAGCTCTGCCTGTACATGCATGCTCCGCGGGAGCCTCACCTGGCTGCTATGAAGCGGCTTCTCCGGTACCTCCGTAGCACCCTTGGCTACGGGCTGCTCCTCGGCCAGTCTTCCACTGCCGAGCTGGATGTCTACACCGACACTGACTGGGCGGGGTGCCCGGACACCCGCAGGTCCACCTCCGGCTACGCGGTCTTCCTCGGCGGCAACCTGGTCTCTTGGTCGTCCAAGCGCCAGCCCGTGGTTTCCCGCTCCAGTGCCGAGGCGGAGTACCGTGCCGTGGCCAACGGCGTGGCCGAGGCCGCCTGGCTCCGCCAGCTACTGGCTGAGCTTCACCGCCCACTCGCCAGGAGCACGCTCGTCTACTGCGACAACGTCAGTGCGGTCTACCTCTCCACCAACCCCGTGCAGCACCAGAGGACCAAGCATGTGGAGATCGATCTACACTTCGTCCGCGACCGGGTGGCCATCGGCGACGTCCGGGTTCTTCACGTCCCGACCACCTCCCAGTTTGCGGATATCTTCACTAAAGGCCTCCCTTCCTCGACCTTCTCCGAGTTTCGCTCCAGCCTCAACGTCTCCAGTGGCTAGTTGTGGCTGCGGGGGGTCCTGTGTGTTGTGCTCTTACTTGGTTTCTTTCTTGTTTAGCCTTGAACTCCGCTGCGCCGGTAGTTCAGACTGCGGGGGGGGGGGTGTTGGAGTATGTTTGTATTAGGCCCATGAGGCTAGGCCCATGTGGCCCATGTTTGGTACCTATATAGCTACCCTTCTAGGGTTAGCCCAATTAATGAATCAGACAATTCTAGCACAAACCACAAGAAACCAACAGGCTATCTTCAGCGGATGCAGCTTTTTAGAGAAAGACTAAACTATCCATCTTGATTAATTGAGTGGGGCACAACAATCTCCACAGAAATTTGGATATACCCATGCGCACATGGACAGCATCGAGCATAACTTTAATGGTAATATGAAAGGATGAATAGTCAACTTACATGTAAAAGAATGATATGCTGCATCTAGACGTGCCAGGAGATTCAAGAAAGTTTGCTGCCAGGCCCTGCCTTTGTCCGTAGATTGTTCAGAAGCTTTATCCTCAGGAACGAAGTAAAGTCCATCTCTGGATGCTTCAAACTCTAAAACAGAGGTGCAAAGTTGAACAAGATCAGATGCCTCCTTTTGAACCACTCGAAGCAATTTCCTTCTTTTTAATAGATGACCATGAAATTCAGGGGGAATTCCTGAACCCTTTGCCGTTGAACCACCTGCACTGGAAGTATTTGGTCCAGCACAGGCCCATCCCATTGCTCTCTCAAGTTGTCCTTCAGCCGAAACAGAAATGCTTTCACAAGCTTGCAGGAATTCAATTGACCTTGTTACTAATGAGACTGAAGATTGGATCTTATCTAACAAGTTGCTTCTGCTCAAATTTAAAATCAAAGAGATGAACTTATCATCACTAAGAATATTTTGTGACAAAAACTTTGCCTTCTGTGCATGAGGCAATGACATATCATGTAGCCATTCAACCTGAACTATTTCCAAAATGATTTTGCGCAGAGCCTCAGTGAGTTCATTTAATTGCCTTTTCATTAACGAAACTGCAGTGCGGGCAGCTCTAGCTGTTTCATGAGCATTACAATACTCCTCAAGCATTAATGCAACCCTTCCAACGGCAGCAGAATCTCTTTTAGGCTGATCTGATTCTCTTATTCCTTGACTCAGCTGCAGTAAAACACTAATTTCTTCATCTAACTTTAAGATGAGCGCAGGAGCAATCCTTTCTGTAACATACCGGAAAACTTGCTTTTCCACATGGATCGCAAGCTTCTTTTTAAGAGTCATGTAAAGTTGATTAGCACTAATACTATGCTCAAGAGAAGATGAAATCTCACGCATGCATAAATCAAGAACTGAATCAAGAAGATTGAGTTCCCAAACGAAAAAAGCATGATCCTTCAATATGCCAGCTAAAGGCCACACCACATCAGACAATGAAGAACCCGAAGACAAAGCATCTTTAACATTGGAAATGGGATTATCTATGTGAGGGAACATGCCAGATGATGATAGCATACGGTCAAGTGCTTCCAGGTCAGCAAAGGGCTTTGTCAAAATTGAAAGGAGGGCCTTAATTTGTCTAAAATGAAACTCACTTTCCTGATCATGATCCACCAAAGATGAGACGTACTGTTTAGAAGAAAGCAATGAATTCATGACACTGTCTTCTACTTTCATAAGTGACGAAATACGCATATCTTTCTGGCTCCATGTTTCATGTAGTTGTTCCAATTGTGCCCTACAGATTTCCTCCTGTGAAGCTAGCTCCTCTGCTTCTTCCCATGATAGATGTTCTCTACCTCTTGCAGCAGCTTCTTCAAGAGCTATTTGCTGCTCAGTAATTCTGCCAACTTTCACAGAGTAGTTCTGTTCCAATTCAGTAAGAGATGTTCTCTCAAGTTCTACCTCAATCAGCGTCCCTAGAGCATTATCAACAGAACCACGTACCTCAGAAATTGACCTGATGGTTTCCTTTACCTCTGATTTATGTGGAACAACTGATCTGATAAATTCTGGAAGAAAAGCTTCAGTCATTTGTTCAATCAAGTTGATACTTGAGTGCAAAGCGGCCTGAAAAGTAGAAGCCCAGTGCCTAGGACTGGGCTTTGCATAAGCAGCACTTGTTTCAGCTAAGGTTTTCCCAATAACTTCATGCACTTCATCAACAACTCCAGAGATTAATGCACATTTTTCTATGTGTTGTTCGAAAACTTGCAAGCCCATTCCAGCATCAGCTTCAAGACCAGAATCATCTGTCCTAAATTTAGCTTTTCCAATAGCTTTAGTTGAGAGCTCAGACACTTTGGCTCTAATATCACTATATAACTGACCCACAGCAATCCCAAGAATAGAGAGCACCTTACCTGCTGTCTCTTGTACATCACCCTTGGCTGGAGTTTTGATCTCACCCTGTTGAGGACTTCCTGAATGCGACAAATGAGTATTATCGCCGTCCTTCTTTTGTGAAGGAAATTGAACAGAGTTCATGAATGCAGAAAGTATCCGCTCTTTGGATTGCACTTCATTATTCAGCCCAATAGAATTCATCAGTTCAGAACACTCCCTCGCAAGTCTTTCCACACATGAAACATAACTTTCCATTTGATTTAAGAGATCCCTATATCTTTGTTGCACTAGATTAATGCCTTCACCTTGAACCTTAGCAATGGCTTCTGCAGCCTGCCTTTTGGCAAGGGAAAGCATATCCTGCGATGTACTCCTTACAGATAGCTGCAAGACTTGCGCCCAACTAGTGATCGGACTGGTTGTGATGTAATTAACTGGAAGAACTTGCTTCAAGACTAAAGAATATTCACCAAGTGAGTCTAAAGCAGAGGAAAGTCCACCCTGTAACTCAGATAATAATTGAGAAACCTCCCTATCCAATTCCGAGCACTGTGCTCTTGTTGGTTCTGGTACAACTGTAAGTGGGACTCCTGATTCTAGGACGGCAGAAATAAGGCTCAATGCCTCATCCTTACAATTCAATTGCATGCATGACTCAACGCACGCAACAGAGTTCTCCCGTATAGCCTCAAGAACCAGTGCATGTTTTTCCACCCATATTGCAAGCTTGTTAGCTTCATCAACTGCGGCAGCTTTTGCTTCTGCTAACTCGTGAGCATGAATTTCAAATGAAGTGCGAGATTTCTCAGCAACTGATGTAGCATCAGCTAGGACTGACTTAGCCGACATTTCATGCTGCAAAACACTTGATCTCTCTTTCTCAGCATGATAAAATATAGCCGATGCAGCTTCATACTGATCTAAACTATCCAAGAATTTCTGCACGTAGTAAAAGTTAGCAGGAGATTAAAAATATTTTATTTGAAATACTTAATATGTGACTAACAAAATTGTAAAGAATACCTTTAGAGAATATACTGTAGCTGGCAAATTAGTTAAGAAAAGATCCTTGTGCTCCTGGGAAAAGGAAAGCGTTCAATCAGATAGTGACAATAATAATAAAAATACATCACAAAATGGGCCTCAATCCTGAAACAGTAATCATAGCGTATTTCTTAGGAATAAATTAAACAAGAAAGTTTGGCTATAACCATGCATACAACATCAGTTAGCTAATTTGATAGTGTCCCTACATTTGCTTCAATCATTCATAAATACAAATTTTCTATATCAAGCAGTACGACGCCATCATCTTCAGTAAGCAACTTTGGCCACCAAAATTAAATTATTCATAGTAATATGTTGGTAAAGGGAAAAACACGTTTGGAAGTACTTCTGATGACAAATAACAATTTAAAAGTGCAACCTTCATGTTAAAAAACTAAAAATCTAAGCAATCAAAGCTAAAGTCTGACCACTCAAATTCTAAAACGTTGTATATTTCTGGGAAGAAGTTTTGCTTAGTAAATACAATAAGAGTGCAGATTTTCCACAATGAAGCATGTGTTTAGTAGCACCTCCCTGTTAAATTAATCACAAATGATAGATGCAGAGAAACTTTCCTACTCGAATAGATAACAGTTACCTGCAAAGGAACACGGATTTCTTGAATTCTAGAAGAGAACAAGCTCAAACTAACTGCTAATTCCATTCCTTTCTTCTCTTCACCGGCAATTCCTGCTTCATCTTGGATATTTCCACGTGTCCACTCAATCAATGGATCCCAAACAAATACTTCCAACAACATCAAAATAATATCTTTGTTCTTCAAGAGGACATCCATAACCTCCTCACAAGTAACTCTAAAAACACCTTCCACGCCAGTCAATCCTAAAGCTGATTCAATAGTTTGAGTGAGACGGAATGGAACAATTTCTGGAATCTTCAACCTCTTCCCTTTATCAAAGCATATGTTGTAATCAATATGAACTACATCCCCATTGCTGAAATCCATAAGAATGTTGTCCAAATGTCTATCTCCAAGACCCAGTATATGGCCAACTATGCTCATGGCTGCTACGCTGCTGGAGAATCTGCAATGAGAAATTGATTCATAGTTAAGCAATCGTCAACAGCAAATTTAGTTATCAGCCATTAAATTATTAAAATCATAGCACTCTTTGGTAACCTGCATTATGTTGAACAAATGAGTAACCGATAATTTGTTCATACATGCATTGTTGACCTTACTGTTGGAGTGTGTTTGTATTAGGCCCATGAGGCTAGGCCCATGTGGCCCATGTATGGTACCTATATAGCTACCCTTCTAGGGTTAGCCCAATTTAATGCAGACAAAACATTCTAGCATGGTATCAAGCTAGGTTTCTTCCTCCTTCCCCAGCCGCCGCTTCTTCTGGATGGCTGGCGCCGCCGCCGCCATGGCCGGCTGGCCACTTCTTCCCTCCACCTCCCTCCCTGCCTTTCCACCAGTCGCTGCCCCTGCTGACCCCCACCCTCCCCCCGCCGCCTTCCTCTGCCTCCCCGCTCCCTTCGCGCGGCCCCCTGGATCCGCCGCCGGAATCGGGCGCGGCGGCGTTGCTGGGCGCCGACCCAGCGGCGCTGACGGCAGCCGGCCCCCTCCTCCTTCCCCACCTCCCTTCTTCCCTTCTTCCCGTGTCGACCCGTCACGGCTGACACCACCCTTCACGGAGCGCTGTTCCTCGGGCGCGAGCCGCTCCGCTCTGACCGCGCTGGAGCCGCAACAGGCAGCCGCCGCTCCCCTGCTGCCTCCGGCGACCGCTGCTCCCCTGCTGCCTCCAGCGGCTCCTCAGCCCCCAGCGGCCAGCATCTGCTCCTGCGCGGGCTCGCGCCGGAGGCCCTGCCTCGCGCGCCTGTCGCTGCTCTGCAGCCGCCAGCAGCTGCCGCCCCTGTCCCAGCAACCAACAGCCAGCAGCAGCCGCCGCCACTGTCCCAGCAGCACCCGCCCCCTCCCTCCGTTTCTCTGGCGGCGTCGAGCGGCGCTTCTCCGCCCCCAACATCCACTGCTGCAGCGCGCACGTACTCCTTCCCTCGCCAGGAAGCATCATATGCTGGGCGGACCTACTCCCTCGACTCCTGTGCGCATCGCTGGGCGTCCTCGTCTTCCTCTGCAAGCAGCAGCCGTGCAGCCCCAACTCAACCCGGGGCGCCTTCCTCCCTCACCAAGTCCCAACCACCAGCAGCTGCCGCCCCTGTCCCGAGCGCCGCTCCTCTGCCTGCTGCGGCCGCCGGCGCACCTCCTGCGGCTGGCCCTCTTGCTCCACCGAGTGCAGGTCCCGGCGTCCCTTGGCCGGCCCTCGCCCATGCTGCTCCCCTGGCGGCGGGGGGACCCACATCCCTGTGGCCTACACCTCCCGGGCTTGTCGGTTGGGACCCAGCTGCCTTGGCCTACTCCTTCAGCACCACCGCCAGCCCTGATTGGATCGCCGACTCGGGCGCCACTTTCCACACCACGCCCGATGTGAGTCTTCTTTCCTCTATTCGTCCTCCCCACCCTTCCTGTCCCTCTTCCATCATGGTCGCCAATGGCACCTGCATTCCTGTCTCCTCTGTGGGCACTGCCAGTTCCCACGGCTCCTTTCATATTCCTGATGTTCTTGTGGCTCCCGGGTTGGTTCACAACCTTCTCTCTAATCGCCGTTTCACCACTGATAACTCTTGTTCGGTTGAGTTTGACCCCTCTGGCCTCACCGTGCGGGATTTGGCCTCCCGGGCTCCTCTGCTCCGGTGTAACAGCACTGGGCCTCTCTACACCCTTCGATTTCCGACGTCGGCTTCCCCTTCTTCGCCTTACTCGGCGTCTGTTTCACCTTCTTCGCCTTCCTCAGCCGCTTTCGCCGCCACTCCTTCCTCCACCACTTGGCACCGTCGCCTCGGCCATCCTGGCCGGGATGCCCTGATGCAGCTCACTCGTCGTTCCGACATTCGGTGCTCTCAGGCTCCCAATGATCACTTGTGTCATGCGTGCCAGCTGGGCCGTCACGTTCGTCTTCCCTTTCAGTCCTCATCCTCACATGCCCCTCGTGCATTTGATCTTATTCATTGCGACTTGTGGACTTCTCCTGTTCTCAGCATGTCTGGCTATAAGTACTACTTGGTGGTGGTCGATGATTTCTCCCATTATTCCTGGACTTTTCCCCTGCGGGCCAAGTCCGAGGCGTTTCCCACTCTTAGCCACCTCTTTGCTTGGGTATCCACTCAGTTCGGCCTCACCATCCAGGCTGTCCAGTGCGACAATGGCCGTGAGTTCGATAACTCAACCTCACGGGCTTTCTTCCTTTCTTCCGGTGTCCACCTGCGCATGTCTTGTCCGTACACCTCCATCCAAAACGGCAAGGCAGAGCGCATGATTCGCACAACCAATGACATCATGCGCACTCTTCTGCTCCAGGCATCTCTACCCGCTCGCTTCTGGGCTGAGTGTCTGCACACCTCCACCTATCTCCTTAACCGCTTTCCTTCTACTGCATGCCCAGCTCCCACGCCTCACCACGCTCTCTTCGGTACCCCTCCTCGGTACGACCACCTCCGGGTCTTTGAGTGCGCGTGTTACCCTAACACCGCCGCCACTGCTCCCCATAAGCTGGCTCCCCGGTCGACCCTCTGTGTCTTTCTCGGATACTCTCCGGATCACAAGGGTTACCGATGCTTTGACCTTACCTCTCGCCGTGTCCTCATCTCTCGCCATGTCGTGTTTGATGAGTCGGCATTCCCTTACTCCACCACCTCTCCACCCACACATCCCACTGACCCTGCGAAGGCTTCCTTCTTTCCCACTGACCCGGCGATTCCGCCACCCTTCTCCCTCTACCCTGCAGGTACTACTCCGGCGCACTCTCCTGGTGGTCCCGCCTCACCCCTGCCGGACTCGCACCAGGACCTTCCGGTGCCGGACACGGTCGAGGCAGCCCCGGAGCTTCCACCCTCGCTCCCTGTGGCTTCGCTGCCTCCCGTTGTGCCTGATGTTGCCGTTCCGATCGCGGGACCAAGCACACCGACCCCACCTCCCCCCGGGCGCTACGGACTCATCTACCAGCGCCGGCGGGAGCCGCGTCCGCCCTCACCTCCTCCCGGACGCTTCGACATCGTCTACGAGCGCCGGCGTGAGCCGGCTCCGCCGCTCTCGTCACCAGCGCCGTCGTCGCCGGTGCATGCTCCGCCGGTATCGCCACGCTCTCGGGCCGACCCGCCGGTGTACCACCCGCCTCTTCTTCACCGGGAGCCTCGTCACACTCACCCGATGGTGACGCGGCAGGCGTCTCGCCCACAGGCCCTCACCGCCGCTACCTACGAGCCGGGGATCTCTCCGGTACCCTCTTCCGTCCGCGCGGCCTTGGCGGATCCTCACTGGCGCCGTGCGATGGACGAGGAGTACGCGGCCCTCCTCGCCAACCAGACGTGGGACCTCGTGCCTCGTCCGCCGGGCTCCAACATTGTCACCGGCAAGTGGATCTGGACGCACAAGAGACGCGCTGATGGTTCCCTGGAGCGCTACAAGGCTCGCTGGGTCCTTCGCGGCTTCACTCAGCGGCCCAGCATTGACTATGCTGAGACCTTCAGTCCCGTGGTGAAGCCAGCTACGGTCCGCACCGTCCTCTCCCTGGCTCTCGAGCGCTCCTGGCCTGTGCATCAGCTGGATGTCAAGAATGCCTTCCTCCATGGCACTCTGACTGAGACGGTCTACTGCAGTCAGCCGGCAGGTTTCGTGGATTCTTCCCGTCCGGACTTCGTCTGCCGACTCAACAAATCTCTCTACGGGCTCAAGCAGGCACCCCGGGCTTGGTACTCTCGTTTCGCTACCTTCCTGCAGACTCTTGGGTTCACGGAGGCCAAGTCTAACACCTCCCTGTTCATATACCACTATGGGGGTGAGACTGCTTACCTGCTCCTCTATGTGGATGACATTGTTCTCACCGCCTCCAGCGAGTCTCTGCTCCACCGCATCATTGCCTCTCTGCAGAAGGAATTTGCTATGAAGGATCTTGGGGTGCTCCACCACTTCCTCGGCGTCACTGTTGAGCCCCGACCTTCAGGCCTGTTCCTCCACCAGCGGCAGTTCACTTGTGACATTCTGGAGCGAGCAGGGATGACCGCCTGCCAGTCCTGCTCTACCCCGGTTGACACCCAGGGCAAGCTGTCAGAGGTTGGGGGTCCGATGCTTGGGCCAGCGGACTCCACTGCCTACCGGAGTCTTGCGGGCGCGCTCCAGTACCTCACCTTCACACGGCCGGACATCACTTATGCCGTCCAGCAGCTCTGCCTCTACATGCATGCTCCGCGGGAGCCCCACCTGGCTGCTATGAAGTGGCTTCTACGGTACCTCCGTGGCACACTTGGCTACGGGCTGCTCCTCGGCCGGTCCTCCACTGCCGAGTTGGTTGTCTACACCGACGCTGACTGGGCGGGATGCCCGGACACCCGCAGGTCCACCTCCGGCTACGCTGTCTTCCTCGGCGGCAACCTGGTCTCTTGGTCGTCCAAGCGCCAGCCGGTGGTTTCACGCTCCAGTGCCGAGGCGGAGTACCGTGCCGTGGCCAACGGCGTGGCCGAGGCCGCCTGGCTCCGCTAGCTCCTGGCTGAGCTTCACCGCCCACTCGCCAGGAGCACGCTCGTCTACTGCGACAACGTCAGCGCGGTCTACCTCTCCACCAACCCTGTGCAGCACCAGAGGACCAAGCATGTGGAGATCGACCTACACTTCGTCCGCGACCGGGTGGCCATCGGCGACGTCCGGGTTCTTCACGTCCCGACCACCTCCCAGTTTGCGGACATCTTCACCAAAGGCCTCCCTTCCTCGACCTTCTCCGAGTTTCGCTCCAGCCTCAACGTCTCCAGTGGCTAGTTGTGGCTGCGGGGGGGTCCTGTGTGTGTTGCTCTTTCTTGTTTTCTTTCTTGTTCAGCCTTGAACTCCGCTGCGCCGGTAGTTCAGACTGCGGGGGGGTGTTGGAGTGTGTTTGTATTAGGCCCATGAGGCTAGGCCCATGTGGCCCATGTATGGTACCTATATAGCTACCCTTCTAGGGTTAGCCCAATCTAATGCAGACAAAATATTCTAGCACTTACTTTCCAAAAAAAATGCATTGTTGACCTTCTTTAAATTCAGTTACTATATGTATTAAAATACATCATTGCATGGCAAGCATTACTTCACAAAGTTACTTAAGCCCTGTTTGGATTCATTAGCTGCTAATTGTTAGCTAGCTCAGGAGTTTCTCTCCCATGCACTACTCTTGTCTCTCCTTTGTATTCTTTCTCTTCTTAATGAGATGACATGCAGCTCTCCTGCGTAGTTCGAGGAAAAAAATAGTTAGCTAGCTAATAGCTCATAGCTGATATTAGCTAGCTAGCTAACTATTAGTTGCTATTAGCTGGTTTGGTCCAACTAGTGAGATAGTTGTTAGTTGGGTATTCAGCTAACAATTAGCTGGACCCATTTGGATCCAAAGGAGCTAATTATTAGCAGCTAATTGTTAGCTCTAATGGATCCAAACAGGGCCTTCTACACACAAAATTCTTAACCAGAGTTCCTAATATTAACATGAGTTTTAAATTTTAAATAATGAAGATGTCCTGCACTGCACACACATCAAACTCTTGTCAACGCTAGTAGAATCAAATCCATGACAAAGTACGCACAAAACTAGGAAGACTGTCTTCACCTCAGCTTCCATGGAAGGCCCAAATACCAAATACTAAGGACTATGGATTTGCAACCATTTAGTTCAGCAAATTCCCCTCTTTCTTTCTTCCAAGAAAAGAGTAAACATCTTTTTCTTTCAACTACTGTTTAAGAATATGTTCTTTACTCATTAAGGTTTAAGAGTGCAACAGTCAACTAAAGCAGAAATTCAATTTAAAATATAACTATATATTCCCTCCAGTGACAAAAACATGTCGTTTTGGACAAGATTTAATTAAACCTTTATAAAAAATAAATTTAGCTTGAAAACATAAGTTATGTGTGTAAATGTAATTGTACTGAAAAATACTGCAGGATCTTATAGGTGTGAAGGATTTTAAGAATATATTATAGAAGAAATTAGTGGTCAAAGTCAAATGTGAAAAGTATTTGTGAACGGAAGGAGAGTGTCTCCTATGCCTAATGCAGGAGTGATTTCCCAGAATACCAACAACTAACAGCCTACTCATTCTTTGAGAAAGTGACAAATAGTAGCAGAGAAAAAATACACAATCTTTTCCCAGGAGGGTCAGGGTGTTGAGCTGCTGCCCCCCTAACAGTGGCAAAGAGTAAGTGGTGGTGGATAATGTAAATTCTGTGTTCAAAATAAAGGTGCCATGCTTCCACATACCTATTTACTTTTGAGTTAAAGTTTCTGAACCCTTCGCTTGCACACCACATTTCTTGCCACAGAATCTGTTTCGGAGTCTCATTCATAAGCTCCAATAGAACTTTTCTTTTAACATCTAGTGGCCAATCTCTTCGTGAGACTACCCTTTTTATCCCTTTTTCTTTCAGTGCTGGTATAATCTTCCCATAGAACATGTCACTTGGACGGGGAACAGGTGCAACAGGGTTGTGAATGTTACCAGTGCTAACTGAAGATAGCTGTGCCTCTGCCTGTGCCTGTGCCAACTGTGAGCGCTTTTGCCATGATTTGTACACATTGTATATGCTGCTTACATTTTCCACCCACTGGATCAGTCCAGCTCGTCCACTAACTGGTGTAACGGAATAGAACCGTAATGTGATATTTCGACTTCGAGTGTTGGAAGACGAATACAACAAGCTATTTATTGCCTCCAACAACTGCATTATCCGTGAATCAAGGCGTAAATCTTCCCGACCCTTGAGAAGGTAAGTGTACCTCTGACCATCTGATCCTTGCAAGATGAGCTTCTTAGGCCTTGTCTTTGTTGAAAGTATTGTCACCTCTTTGCAGAAGGAAGATACAGTTACAGTGTCATGGTTTCCAGAAAAGGATTCTGAGGAACCAAGTATCTTCTTCTCAAAACCAGGCATTGGAATGTCAGAGGTTGACAAAACAGCTAGCTGCGGAGCAATTTCACTTAACATTACGCATGACTTTCTTTGATGCGTGGCTAAAGAAGCAGCAATTGAATCAAAAGGTTGCCAAATCTCTCCTAATGCTGCTGGAGATCCAGGGGGTGTCTTAAGGGTTGTGACTGCAGATTTCAGCTTAGCATTGTATTCTTTATGGAACCACATTTCGTGGGGTGTTTTTGGTTCACGAGATGTAGACGCCAGACGGCGTTCCAAGGCTACAACTATTGGAGTCATAACAGCAGAATATTTTGCAGCATTGATCTTGTTCTTTTCTGCTGAACTCAGTGTAGAATTTGCAGCAACCCTTGCAGCTTCGTCTTTAAGTATATTGATTCTCCTCAAAACATCTGCATTTAAATAGAAATTTGGACAATATTAGCATCTGCATCTGGCCTCATGAAGTGTAGTTTACAACTTTACATGGCCGAAATATATAGTCATCTAGTCCTTGAGGCCCAGAAGACAGGTTAGTACAGATATACCGAAGGCTAGATACAAATCATTTCTACATGTAAATTGTTTTATGCAACAGCAGCTGGACAATATGCTTCCAACTGAACTTACATATGAACTACTCTACTCCCAGTGACAAGAAATTTTCATTTGCATATAAGCAAATCCTTTAACAGTATTGTTGTTTTGTGCAGCAGTAACTGCATGATATGCTTGGTAGATGCCGTGACTTTTTTATCTGGCGCGTTTGTAATTTGTTAAGGTGCTAAGTGTGTGGTGCCTGTGCGTGTGGGCTGCAAGCTTGGTGTGCTGGTCTTTGGGGGATGTGTTTTGTACTTTGGTGTTCTTGTTTCTTCTTGTTAATGCAATGATACACAGCCCTCCTGTATATTCGTGTGTGTGTGTTGGGGTGGGGGTGGGGGTGGGGGGGGGGGGGGGCCTGTATGCTTCAACAAGAATTTTTTTCATTTGTATACAAGCAATTTCTTTACAGTATAGCAAGCTGAAACTGAAGTATCTCACAAGTCACAAAGTCATAAACATTCCAGGGGCACCATCAATCCTAATGCATATATGCAGCGAGTTTCATCCTTTCATGGCACTGGAAAGTCTGGAACCTAGTTAACTTATCATGTGCAGTAGCATACAACACTAAAAGAACATATGTAATTCCACAAAGCATAGAATAAACAAACGTTAGGGTGCTTTCATGTTGCAGACACCTTTTAAAATCGACTATATTTTACCAATTATATCACCTAACCAATAACATCCTTTTCAAGTCATAAATCAAAAAACATATTACTCTAGTTGGTAGAGACTGACTAGATTGTGAGGGAAAGAACAGCGGTGTCAAGCAGAGCTGAAACCTTAAACTAAGTCCTATGTAGGTATCTAAGTTTTTAATAAAAGCCGCCTCCTAGTTGATTCATCAGCACAGCAAGAGGGGAAGGGAGGCTTACCTGAATGGAGATCTTGTAATGTGCTGAGCCATTGTTCCTCCCAAAGAACAGTAATCATACCTAGCTCCTCAATTGCAAGCTTAACATCTTTAACTAAATTGGGGTATAGCTTAATCTATGGAAAACAGAAAGGTTCCAAATAACATTAATTGGAATAACCGCTTATAGACTAAAGCAGATAACCATAGTCTAATATGTAAGGTAAAATACCAGAAAGTCTGATATGCGCTGAAGCTCCTCAGAGGGTTCTCCTTCACAAGCACTGATATCAACCAATGTAGGATATACAATAGAACAAGGAGATAGCTTTCCTAGCTTCAGCAATATGCTCTCCAAATGTTCCCTTACTATCTTCTCAGGGTGGGAACTCAAGCGTGCAAAAAGTTGAGGTATAATCTCCTGCATATTTCCAAAGCATATAATTATACAGTAAATATTATCATACACCCAAAATTATAGAATATAGGACACTATCATGACGTACCTGCCATGGCAATAAAGGAACTGTTGAAAGCCCACTTTCAAGTGTTTCCTTCAGTTCCACCCCATAGTTCAACATTATGTGAAGGAGATACAGCATCGCACGCATAGTGTAGCTTCTTGTTTTCCCTTTCAAAGCATCATGGTGATATGAAGATTGAAACTCAGTTGATGAATGACAAAGGTACTGAAAATAAGCATGTGCCGCATGCCCGAAGAGTGATACCCTCCTTTTCCTTAAAGACCGCCATATTTCAGTAAGCTTGCCAATCAAAGGTGCAGTGTCCTTTCCAGAATCACATTTACAAAGAACCACAAGCTCTGATGCTAGAACTGCAGAGGGATCATCACCGTCACGGGCCTCAAAGCCTGGTGCTCCAGCTGCAGTTTCTATCAAACTAATTGCCTGTTCAATAAGTAAAGATATGGGGTATTCTGGTGCAGAATTGTAACGCCCTGGTGTCACTGGGTATTCACAACCCACGTGATTTGCATGTTTATCAGCACAGATACTTCTGATTATTTCCCCCACCTCAGATTTCTCGTCATCTGTCAAGTGATATCTATCCGGGGAGAGTTCAGACTGAAGAACAGGGGACAGTGAATTCTGCAAATTTGAATCGGTTCCAGACAGAGAATAACTGGCATGAGCAAAGCACCAGGATGCATAAGCAAGCCAAGCCTTACCCATGCTAGGGCAAAGTTGCCAGGATATCTTCCGAGCAGTGCCTATGATTTCTTGAGCAAGTGCATGATAATCCAAAGTCGAAACAGACACACTATCACCAGATAGAAGTTTCTCTTGAAACCCATCAGAATCGCTGAAATCTTTTATTACCTTTGGAATGATTGAATTTAAAGTAGGAGTTGAGTTCTCTTGCTCCATCCAGGTTGAGAGTTTCAAACAAGCCCTAGCAACTAGTGAATGTGAAGTGCCAATGCCAGATGAACAACTAACTGTAGACAGAATGCTAGCACGGACCAGTGACCACAGATCAGATAAAGCCTCTTCATTATTTCCCTTTTCATGTTTCAGCAAGGCGCCTTCATACTTAATGTTCAATTCAAGTATTTCCTTGTCCATCTCATCAGACGCCTTCAAAGGATGATCTGTGAGGTACTGGTTTAAACGAGTAGCCAACATAAAGTTGCCCTGCTTTCTAGAAAGACTTGTAAGCTTCTGACAGAGAAGAAGAGTGGATAAAGAAGATGGCTGTGTATTACGGTACACTTTGAAGACCTTTAGCCACATGCTGCAATCTTGATGCATTTTATCGACAGGATCATGCAGTGCTTTCAGTAAAGAATCCATTATTGATTGCGATTGATTAGGTCCATTTCCGCAGGTCAACCCCGAGGCTTCTTCGAATGCAAATATGCAATGAAGCTGGCCAGCGCAAGCAGCAGCTTCAGGCAATCCATTGAGTGGGACAACAGAGAGTGCTTCATCCAACATCAATTTAGCCTTATCAAGCTCTGCTTTTACGCCCTCTAACTTGCTATTAGATTGCAGCATTCCACGCAAAAGCATAAGTTCACTTCTCTCAAGTGCGACCTTGGGATCAAGGGTGAGCTCACTGCTGCTTTTCGGAGTCAGGTCAAGATAACCCCAAGCTGAATGAAAGTCCCCCTCATCAAAGCATGCCATTGCATGAATAGCATTAAGTTCATTGCCAGCACTTGTTAGAGCACCTGAATAAGGTTTGCCGGCGTGTACAGCACGGAGCACTTGTAACTCAGAAAGCCAACTCTCTAAGCATTTCCAATCTGAAAGGGATGTGTAGCACTCGATAACACGCTCTATGATGTACTGAATGCCATCAGATTTCATGGAGGCAAGGGCTTCCTCCGATTGCAGTAGATGTGAATAATGTGCAGCAGCCTTTTCATACTGCCCCTGGGATTGATAGATCAGTCCTGATATCCAGGAGAAGTGATTGTCGCGATCAGGTACGCCCCGAACTAGTTGATTATCTTGCTCAAAGTAAGAGTAGAATGTTGATGCAGCCCACTTCTGAAGTCCAACTAAGGCATCTGTTTCATGACATCTGCAGAATGCCAGGGAAGCATGCCGGAGGACCTTCAGAACATCTGCTTCTAACCTCTCTCTAAAGGCATGATGACTTTCAGTAGCCCCTCCCGTGTGACTGTTGCCTCTGAGGGATGATGCAGCCAGGTTTCTAAGATCTACCAGCCGCAGTGAACAGTAGTGAATGACTGCATCACTACAATGCATAGCTAATCCTGCATTCAACATTGGATCACAAATTCGTGAAAACCACTCTTCACAAACTCTTTTGTTTGCATGGAAAAACAAGGAACTTGCTTTTGGTGGGGGTGATAGAACAAAGGAACCTTCATATGCATTGTAAGCATATTTTTTCAATGCCTCAACAAAATCCAATAGAAGACGCATTGGCAATAAGCAAATGTCAGCTGGCCCTATATACCTTCCTTCACCTTCCTTAGCTTCCAGCGTCAATACATTTGTTACATCCAAAAGCATGCGTTCTAGAGCTGCAAATGTCTGAGTGGGACCACCTAGATGAGTTCGAAGCCGAAGGTTAATGCAGTGACGGGCAGCTTCATGGATTCCCCACCAAACAGCAGCATGATTATTTACTGAGTATATTCTATCAATAGTATTTCTGTCAACACCAGGACCTTTGGGGAGTTCGTTCCCATCAGCATCTCCAAACATATCAGTTTGACCAGAAAGCATATCTTTCTTCCCACGGTAACTAAAGACCAGCCGTTGCACCCAAGACGAAAGAGGTAACTTCAATCTGAGAGAAAGGTAACTCAAAACAGAAACAAGCTGCTGCCAGTGGAGTTTCCTAGGCTGTTGCTTCACAGCAAGCACATGCCTCCAGTTCATGCAATGGTTGGACATGTTAGCAATATCTGAGGAATTAAGATACTTATGCTTGTCTGCAAACAAGCCAAATGCATATGTTGTGATAGGCAAGGTGATTGAAAATAACCTTAAGAATGCATCCTTTACATTACTATCTGGATCACTAAGCTTGTCTAGCAGAACCTGAGTGACAACATAGAAATTCATGGGATTGATGAGCCTTCCCAGAAATAGTAACTCCAAGGTTATTGCAACATGGCACCTTACTTTAGGCTCCCTATCATATGCACAATCCAAGACAGGAAAAAGGATACCATTCGAAAGGGTAGCATCCCAGATGACATCATAAGAGAAACTGAGCTTATCCACATCCCTCTCCAATCCATGGATCAATTTTTCAAATGAACCTATCCAATCTAGAGCCTCTAATTTCAGTGTCAAGGATGATGATGCATTGAGGCCCTGAACTATGTATTTGCCATATTTATGCACAAACTTCTTTTTACATTCACAAGAAATCTTCTTTTCTGCCACAACCGGCTGTGTTTCACAACCTCCAGAGCCTCTTTCAAATGGTTCAGATGCTGGCATATTGCTTGAGAGTTCCATGTTGCTCAGTTTGTGTAGTGTAGAGAAAATCTGAAACTGTATCTCAAGGAAATTATGGAAAGGCGCACCGAATGGGTCAAGCTTCTCTGAGATGAATGATATCAAGTTAGTTGTTCTCTCATTTCTCTTTTTTGTATCCAGTGCAATCGTCACCAGAAGAATCTTGAGATCAAATTTCATTAGGGAAAGCAACTGATCCTCTGAATACTGTGCCCAACAATGTAGACCTGAGTTTGACTTGTTTTTCCTTTCACTGTTAGATTCTAAGGAGAGACTATGGATATCAGGGTAGCTTACATGTCCTTCCTCAAGCAGAGATTTTATCAGCTCCAACTCATTCATCAACGATGCAATTGCTTGATCAACTACATCTTCCGATCCATGCTGTAAGCAAAAAAGGTAAGTAGCTGCTGAGTTTGCAACCACGGTCTGGTTTGGATGAAGACGTAACTTGGATAAAATTGAACTGAAGTCAAGCAAAGCTCCAACAGAAGCTGCACGGAGCCCCAAATTTTGCAGTGATAGAACTTGCAGGTTAGTCTTAAGTGCTGCCACCAACTGTGCTGAGGAGGCAACTTCCAAGCTCTGGGCCAACACATCCACAAAATGGACATAAAATTCAGCAAACCTTTCCTGCAGAATCTCTGCAAGCAAGACCAAGCATTTGGATGCTTCTTCCATTCTCTCAGACCAGCCAAGGTTAGAGGCTATCACTGATGCACACCTTAAAAGCTGAGGAGCTAAACCTTCCAGAGGCTCAGCTACAAGTTCCCTTAGGTTATTTCGCTCAGCCACACCAGAAGCCATAATCTGCAGTACAGTAGAGAAGCAAGCAAACAGCGGACGAAGCCTCCCAGAATTATGGCTGGCTGCAAGGTTGGGATCATGCACAAGCACCTCCATATCGGCCAAGAACTTGGGCAGTAATCCAAGTGAAAACTGCAAATTCCCAAGCCAATGCCACTGAAACTGCGGAAAACTATCAATGATCATGCTGCGATCGGCATCAGCTAGGTCCGGCACAAATGCCCACCCAAGAAGCAGGTCCATGATATCAACAAACTGTGGACGGAAGCAGTGGGGGAACTTAGCGGCAACCAGCACAAGCAGGCTGAGCAGACACCGGAGCACGGCGAGGGACGTCCGCTCATCCTCTAGCACGTCACGGCAGGCGGCAAGGAGAGGCGGCACGAACCTCTCAACCGGGGCCACGTCCCCAGTGGCCAGGAGCTCCCGGAGCCCCTCGGCGACGAGAGCAGCTGAGGAGGGGTCCCCCAGGAGCGGCAGCGCCCAGGCGACGAACCCGTCCGGCAGGCCCCCGGGCGCTTCGTGCGAGCACAGCACCGCGCAGAGCGCCGCGTACGCCGAAACCGCCGCGCGCCGCACGGCATAGGACCTGCACAGCAAACGATAAAGCACGAGCCGGTTGAATCGAGTGATTCGTCACGAATGGGGAAAGCGAGGAGGTTCACTTACGCATCGTCGGCGAGGAGGACCGAGAGGGGCGGGGCGAGGAAGGGAGCGAGGGCAGGTAACAGGGGGCGGTTGGGCGGGTGGAGGAAGGAGAGACGGAGGTTGGAGAGGGCAGCGGTGCGGGAGGCGTCGTCGGAAGGGTGCGGGGGATCGCCGGCGGCGGCGGAAAGGAGGGAGGAGAGGTGCTGCTGGAGCTGGTGGTGCGCGTAGGAGGGGCGAGGGTTTTGCATTGTCGCGACCGCCACGCCGCCAATCTCATCGGCCGCCGCGCTGTCTAGACCGCCCGGCACGGAGAAACACAGGAGCAGTCTCTCGCGTCGGCGTCTCCTCCGCCTTCTCTCGTGGAACGGCCAGTGAACCGCCGGTTCAGATCGATATATCCATATAAATACTGTTAATATGAATTTTTATTTGAAAATTAGTTATACGGTAATGCTTCGTATAGGTCCATCCTTGTGTGCCACCCGCCGCGCGGTCAACCCTTTCGCTTTCCACCCTTGTGTCTCACCGATGCCAGAGTGACCCGCCGGCGAGTGTCGAGAAGTCGTCAGAGAGGGTAGAGCTCCACGCCGTGGGCTGCTTGAGATCTACGCGCGCACCCTACTCGCGCCTCCTGCAGCGGCAGCGCTCCATCTGCCGGTGACCCACGCCGGAGCTCTGCGTCGCTGCGAGCTCCATGCGCCACCGTCGACCTCTGCGCTGCCGCGAGCTCCATGTGTTGCCGCCGACTTCCGCGTCGACGTCGAGATGCATAACGACGAGCTCCATTCATCCAAGTACCAAGGTGATATTACGCTGAAAGCGTACGTTGCAAGCGTATATTTCAAGTATTTCAGATGTTTCAGAAGTATGTTATAAATGTTTCAGATGGATGTTACAGAAAGTAGATCGGGATGTTTGCATATGTTACAATGGTTGCACATGTATATTTCAAAGATCTGCTCTTAATGTTTCATCTGTATGTGTTCGAATGTATGTTACAAGTGTTTTATCTGGATGTTATATATGTTTCACGCATATGTTGTAAGTGTTTTCTCTGGATGTTGCATATGTTTCACACATATGTTGCAGTGGTTCGTCTGAATGTTGCATATGTTTTCTGATGTTTTAGACGTATGTTGTAAGTGTTTCAACTATTTGGATGTATGTTGCGAGTGTTTCATCTAGATGTTGCGAAAGTAGATCTGTTGTTGCACATGTTACAGTGAGATTCATCTGCTACAGCTGCTGGACCCATCTGCATGTGCGTGAGTGTGGAGAGGACGCGAGCAGCAGGTGCGGGAAACGGTGGAGGCGCAGATCGAGACACGACTGAAAGGTCCTAATAACTAGAGGGGGTGAATAGCCTATTAAAATTTCTACAACAACACTAAGCAAAGTGGTTAGATAACAATGAGACGAAGCAAATGTTGCGCTAGCATACTAAAAATGTAAGCCACCTACCACAGTTCTAGTGACTACAATCTCTATACACACAATGACTATATCACTACACTGAGTTAGTGTGCTATCAAAGACTAACTAAAGAGCCACGCTAACCAAACTAACAAGCTCTCACAACTGGCTACACTAAAGAGCTTAATAACTAGCTTGCGATAATGTAAAGAGAGAGAGCAAGATGGCTATACTGCCGAGTCGAGAAATGAACCAATCAATCACAAGAATGAATACCAATGCAGATCAATCACCTCGGAATCAAATGTTGACACAATGATTTTTTATCGAGGTTCACTTGCTTGCCAACATGCTAGTCCTCGTTGTGCCGATTCACTCACTTGGAGGTTCACACTCTAATTGGCATTATACGCCAAACCCTCAATAGGGTGCCGCACAACCAACACAAGATAAGGATCACATAAGCCACGAGCAATCCACTAGAGTACCTTTTGGCTCTCCGCCGAGGAAAGATTAAGAACCCCTCATAATTACCACGATTGAAGCCCGAGACAAGCACCTTCCTCCACTCGACGATTCTCGCTGCTCCAAGTCGTCTAGATGGCGGCAACCACCAAAAGTAACAAGCGAATCCCGCAACGAAACACAATCACCAAGTGTCTCTAGATGCAAACACTCAAGCAATGCACTTGGGTTTTCTCCCAATCTCATAGAGATGATGAATCAATAATGGAGATGAGTGAGAGGACTTTGGCTAAGCTCACAAGGTTACTATATTAATGCAAATGACTAAGAGAGTGAGTTAGAGCCGGCCATGGGGCTTAAATAGAAGCCCCCACGAAATAGAGCCGTTAGGCTCACAAAGCAGCTCACTACGTCCTGATCGAACGTGCCGATCGAAATGACCGGACACAGCCCCGCCAGCGTCTGGTCACAGGATACACGCCACGTGTCCCTGCCTTTGAACTCTGGCCGCCGATCTCCAACGATCAACTCATTCCCGCGCTCACGTGTTATGAAGGACCGGACGCTCCGATCCAGGGAACGACGCGCCAGCCCCGCGTCAGATGCTCACAGCGCCGCGTGCCTCCAACTGATGATCGGACACGCTGATCCGCCACAGCGCCCGTGCGTCGGGTCATTTCTAGAGAGCTCCCAAGCTACAAAAATCATGACTGGACGCGTCAGGTGCACGCGACCGGACGCGCCACCACGTCAGGTCAGTTGACTGTTCACCGTTCAAGATTTTTCAACACAGCACCCAGCCTACGTCAGTGTACGTCAGATGTGACCGGACCTAGGCCTTGTGCGTCCGGTCACATTCACTGTGCTGCGTCCAGTCGTAGACTAGACACCACTGAGCATGCCACCTTTTATAAGTTGACCGGACGCTGGAACCCTGAGTCCGGTAACAATGAACTCAGCGTCCGGCCATTGTTTGACAGTGAAAACCACCTTCTTCACTTCACCAGCTTCGCTACCTTTGCTCAAATGTGACTAGCATATTTTCACAAATGTTTTCAAAGGTGTTAGCACTCCGCTAGATCCTAAATACATATGCAATGATTTAGAGCATATAGTGGCACTTTGACAACCGCATTTCGATACGAGTTTCACCGCTCTTAACAGTACGACTATCAATTCTAAATGTGATCACACTCGCTAAGTGTATTGATCACCAGACCAAAAAGCTCCTGCGAGATTTCACCTTTGCCTTAAGATTTTTATTTTTCTCTTTCTTCTTTTCCAAATTAAAAGCTTAATCATCATCACATGTCCAACACCACCACCTTTGGACTTCGATTGCTCCACCACTTGGATTGGTGCTTAACCTATCTCATGATCACTTATAGCACATGGTTAGCACCTAGGGTTTTGTCAATTCACCAAAACAAAACTAGAGCTTTCAACGGCCCCCACGTGGACGCGGGAAATGGAGCGGCACTACCCCCGTGTGATGCAGGCGCAGGCATGTGGGTGGGGCGCAGCAGCATGCCTACACGGCAGTGGCGGATCTACGCTTAAGCTGTGGGGCCACCTGGCCCCACAGGTTTTGTCGCAACATATTAACCCCCCTACATAACACTTGTTAATTACCTTGCAATTAATTGATCATGTACATATCTGTGTAAAACTTGGCTCCACAGGATTTGGATCCTGGATCCGCCACTGCTACATGGGGGTGCGGGCAGGCACAACAGGCACAGGCATTCGGGTGGTAGTCACGTCCGGACGTCGGGGCGCTAGCCTGACCATTAGTTATATGAGTTTGATCCGTGGAATGAAGTGATTTATCATCGTCTCAATGTTTAGTTTTTTTATTTGTGAAATAGAATAAGTTGATACGCAAGCTAATAATTAATACCAGTACAAGGAATAGGTTCATTCCGCTAAATTAGTGCAAAGGTTATCTGGTTTAAGGAATGAGTTAGTTCATCACCTACTTATTTCTTTTCGAGTAAAGTTCCCCGTGGGTCCCTAACTTGGTCGGTGCCATCTCGGTCCCTATGCTTCCAAAGTGATATTTGTGGCTTTCCAAATTTAACGAACGGTGTCATCTTAGGTTATGAACTTTCAAGGTGATCACCACCGATCTATAAACTTGATCAATGGTGTCATTTCGGTTCTTAAACTTAGTTGTGAGTCTCATATCGGTCTAAACGGGACCAACCCACTCTATAGTCAGATAATTGCAATTATTTCTATAGTCAGACAATGACAAAAAATAATGTATATTACAGTACAAAAATAATTAACAATCCAAAACATCTCTCTCCTGAAGCAGCCAACTCAAAATTGTACTCGAGTTGAAAAAAAGTTATATGCACCCAGTATGCATGCAACTTTAATGCATAAACTTCCTGTTTTGCTGCCATGTGTTCCCACCTCATGATCCAATAGCAAGTATCAAGCTTCCTTCCGTAGTCTATATGGACCACGCCAATCATAGACCATACTGTTGTGAGTAGTAATTACGAGTAACCATCCAATCTTTCATTGATCATTAGATAGATATTTATACACAAGAGGAGAGGAGGTTCGAGGATGCGAAACTCTCACGTCAAGTAACCACGATGCACATCCCGTGGTGGGAAGTTTCCCGTATGCATGTTCGTAGAGAGATGTGCGGTTATGGCCTATACGGGGAGTTCCCAACTCTAAAACCAACTCCAGGTATGCGTTTGGGATGAGATCATCCAGATACAAAATATTTATTATAACACATACCAACTAGAGATGTTTGATATTTTTTTGTATATACATGTGGTAGCAGATCAGGAAAGATATGCACTGAAGCTGCATACACAGCATGCAAATGCAATTTTTTCCCCTCGAGTTGCCGACCCGAAAACCGCACTCGAGTTTGAGGCGGATACAGACTGCCCGGGCCTCGGGATCGACTCGGACCAGAACTTGAGCCCGCCACGCGATTAAACTAGTCTGACTCCAACAGCTGGCTGGCGGCCCGTTTTAGGGACTCGCTGAACGGACTACAAAAGTCAGGCGACTGATAGATAGGAGTTGTGGAAAAAAAACATACGTATAAACAGTTTCACGCGCATCGTAAGTATTGTGCCGTAGCCGGCGGCGGCGGCAGCCCACCACCGTCTTGTTGTGGTCTTGTTCCACGCCGCATGCTGCGGCTACCGTCTGGCCACGGTGCTGCCGCATGCCTGCCGTCTCTTCCCTGAAGTGAAGAACATGAGCGTACGAGGAGGTGAATAGAAGGAAGAAGAACTGCCCGTTTTGCTGTTCTAATTAATCCATCTAGGATAACAGTCAAAGATCGACCTCTTTCTTTGAATGACATGTCGCCTCCGTCGTCTGTTGATGCTGCAACGGGACCCGAGACCGTTGTTCAGGCTGCTGCTCCTGCTCCTGCTCCCAAGGATAGCGCCGATCCATGCCACGCCCACTCTAAGGACTTCTTGGATGTAGGCCAGCTCCTTCTCCCAGTCTCCCTATATATACACACATGGTGCTGTTGTTGATTCCTTTGTAGTGTACTACCACGCTACACCGCACTCAACATTATCTTTCGAGCTCTGTGGTCTCTCAATGTCCGTTTAATTTGATAACTGCAGTGTCTCAACAGCCACGAGATCAAGCTTGGGAAGTGCATGCACCATCTTGGCTCGCTGCATCAGTGCCGCCAGAGAGCTAATGATGATGTAATGGAACCCTCGAAGGTTCAGGAGGGGGCTACTGCCCCTACTGGTTCATGCTACATCCCTTATCAGGCACTGAAGAATGTACGTTGTTTCGTCTCGCTTGCCTTTTCTAGGTATTGAGATAAATGAGATTGTTGAATGTACTCCCATATTATTTAATTATATAGTGTATATCTAAATATTAGTTCTCGATGCATTTTTTCCTATTAATTCCCCATACATTTGGCTAAAGGAAATGCCACTATTAATTCCCCATGCATGCTTGTGCTATGTATTTAGATAAAACACTATGTTTAGATCAGCCTGAGGAATAACATTTTTTTTAGTCATGCTATTATTCATTCCCCATGCTCATGTTACCTCGATAACCCTATTAGCTCATACAAACATTTTCATTCTTCATCGGTTTGCTACTTAGTTCATACATTGTTGAGTTCACATTTAGTTGTCCACTAGTCTAATGCATGTTTTGTTTTAAAAAGTTAACTTGATAAGTTTTGACCAACAACTAGCTAAATTACATGAACGTCGTCCAATGTATAAAAGTTGCATATAATTTTCAAAACGCTTTTTAAGGAGATGTCGAGATGTGTATTTTCTAGCAATTGACAATAAGAAAAAAAAAATACAATGGCCACAATCTACATTCCAAGACACTATGCTTTACACTGCGGTCTCAAATGTTGTTGGTTGATATACTGCAGTGCCTCAACAATGACGAGGTCAAACTCGGGAAGTGCGAGCTCTATCTTCACTCGTTGTTTGTGTGCCACACGAGAGCTCGTGAGCTTTTCAGTTGATTCACGGTCTCGTCATCGCTATTGATAAGAGTGGTAAAACTATGAACCAGGCTGCTGGCTGCTGATATTATCCATGGACTCATGGAGTAGTGGACAACTGGATATATGACATTTCGATTTTGCATATGCAGCTAAGTACACCCAGTGTGAGGGTGAGCCAATAGGATGACATGCGGGCTTATGTGCCACGGTGTCCGGTTTCATAAGCTTTACTACCACCCCAAGGTTTTTTTTTTTTTGATTTCACAAACTTTAGTGCGCACAATGCCTGTCAGGGTTGACTAGACTACGCATCAAAGGTTATGGGGTTATATAGAACTTTTTCTATTTTGCACATCTAATCCTATTTTACAAATTTAAAAAATATTTCATATATTACCTCCTAATAAAAGGTAGTAATAACTCATGGTATCCATCCAGATTTAACTAAAAATGCTACTCCAAAATCCTTAAACATTGCCCAAATGCTCTAAGTTGTATGGTGTATGGACCCCCACATTGACACTAATATTTTTTTTGTATGATGTAGTCCATATGGATCTCTTTCGTATATTTAATTGCAAAAGAATAAGATAGTTCAAAAGGGCGCATAAATTGAACTCTGGTTTAGGAGAGGTAATATTTTGAATGATATTCTCAAGCAATAAATATACACTTTACCATTGGCAATGGCTCGCTGGCCACGTCGCCTTGCATGCAGTTTGGCCAGCCAAATGAGCTCAGGCCAGCAAATTGGCAGCTCAGATCATGCCGCTGTTTTTATGGACTAGCTTGGCTGGCAAAAATCTTTTGGACTATCCCAATTTTGGCCTTGAACCAAATTGCAACCAAATGTAGAAGGCATGGCCAAATTTTGGCTTGGTCAACAGTTCAGTTGCAAGTCTGAAAGTTGTCCCTGATCATGACAATACCCAGAGCTTCCCATTAAGAACTCTGCAACAACATTTGGGTCAGGACAAAAACTTCAGTGAGTGTCGTACAATGCCATGATACAAATTAGCCCCAAATAAGCCATTGATTCTATAGACGTCAGTGAATACATTTGCATTTTGCAGACACCAATCACACCCAACACAACAGGAAGTGGCCAATGCCGCAATGCTCTCTGCAGAGGAACATCAAAGTCACAATAGCGCCAGCCACAGTACATGTGATTTTTTTTCCAGTGCTGCTGTGAATGTGCATCCAATGCCTTGCTTAGCTTCAGCCTGATCCAATATCTTCACTAAATGCTTCAAGCTTCTTGTGACGAAGAAAACATCCAGACAGAGCAGCTGTTCTCATCACCTAATAGAGCACACGAAATTAAATGTGTCACAGCTCCCATTCAAGCATCAGACCTATGGTTTGCAAGGCAATTTTGAGAGTCAATATAACATGCACCTGCCAAGTTTAACTCATCTTCAAACTCATCTTGCATACCAAATCTTCTGTGCCCGGATGATGTTACAGCAAATGGAAGGTATGGATGGAACGAGAACCCGTTTAAAGTATCTAAGATCAAGTTGATATAAGATTAAAATGGATAAAAAGGGGGGCAGACCCAGTGCCAGAGGCTCCCACACGAGTGGGGTCTGGGGAAGGGAATAACCGAAGCAAAGTCTTACCCCCGCAGAAATTCTGCAGAGAGACGGCTTCGAACCTAGGACCTGGTGACTCGGCGAGCTAGCACTCACCAACTGCACCAGGCCTGCCCTTCATAAGATTAAAATGGATATAATACAGAAATAGAGACATACTAAGGCGTCTTTGGTTGGGACACTGGCCTGGGGGCGCTCGCCCAGGCAGGTCGATCCAGCCGCCAGGCGCTGGAAATCGACGGCCTGGGGAGCCACCCGGTCCAGGCGCCTTTTGCCAGGTTCACAACCAAACACGCCGTTAAACCTCCTCTGGAAATACAAGTTCAGAAGAGACATACCAGCTGCTGCTTGGAAGTCGGTTACCCATTGACCACCTTGAAGATCATATACATGGACCATGCCATCCTATGGAGACACGGAAATTCCTCTTTCAGTTTTTGCAGGTTCAAAACATAATTAACTCAAATGAGAAAATGGCCCTCACCTGCCCACCGGTGACTAGATGTCTACCACAGGGCTCAATATCAAAATATATTCTTTGATTAGTAGTATCAGCTGATCTGTACAACCTTATTATGGAAACCACATACACAAAAAAGAACATAAGAAAAGCTTGCACAGATAAACTAGAAGGGACATAATTCCACTTAAAAATCCAGTATACTGCACCGACATAGTAGTTCAGTTCTACTTATTAACTGATGTAAAATATACTGCATTGGTATAGACATTGAAAGATTGCTAGAGTAATATATGATCAATATAAAGACAGGCTTGCTTCGGTTATGATGGCAAGCGGATATATCCAATTAACCCGCACTGGAAAGCAAGCTTACTACACCTAACCAATCGAATAGCATATCCGCACAACCACTTAAGTATGCCATATGGAAGTAGATAGGCCAGCATTGAGACGATAAACCATATCTGCCACAAGATGCCATAAACCCATAGCTGAAAATAAAGCTATAAGATCTGCCCAAATGAAACATTTAAGATAAGATAAGATGACCAAAGAACATTTTATCATTTACCTGTTCACCAAAAAAAAAATCATTTACCAAAAGAAACAAACAAAAACTTTGATATGTTCATTCACATGAGATAAGGCCTTGTACGTAACCATCAAATCATTTAAAAAAAATCCAAGAAATAAATTGTTCTGTAAAGGCAAAAAAAAATGATTAAGCTCTTACTTGTAAACAATGTCCACAGTATTGCGAACATCCCAACATAATATGTATGGATCCTGATAAAAGATCAATAGATACTTGATATCATATACCAAAAGGATCGAGTAAATCTATGCAAGTCATATGAACCCTGAACTGCCCAATAGTATGCTAACTGACCAAATGTTGAGAAAATAGGTACCTTGCGCCCTCCAGTATACAGATAGTTCCCATCTTTCGAAAAAAGCACCTGAAACTTTCATCAATGTTAACTGCTATTCATACCGTAAGATTCAAATGTACACGACTGCTTTCCCAACCTGTGTGACACCGCCAATCTGCCCATGTAAGACATACAAAGGCTCCATATTACTCTCTGCATACACAGCAGTTGTCTGGCTGTATGAACCAACAGCAAGCATCCCATTTTGTGGAGAGAAGGAAATTGAAGATATTATACCTGTCATGAAAACAAGTGCTCAGAAGCCAAGCACTTATAGCAAAGTTTGTGTAACTTCACAAGTCATACCAAAGGAAGTTCAATAACCACTAGCCAAAAGTGAGCCTGAGATGAAGCAATCAAAATCTTTATGAGTAAAGCTTAGTGCAAAGTTGTTGATAGTGCAGCCTCATTGATCATAGTGCTCTAAACGATAGTTATGTAGACAACAAGTTCTAGCACAAACTTATTTTGGTGGTTTCATTGAATGCTATTGTTTGAGGAAAAAGAATGTAAAGTACATTTCAAGAATCTATGATCTACATACTCCAACAGAGTTTTAAGGATGCTTCAAAGCATGTCAAGGGCACCAAACTTACAACAGGAATTGTCACATACCAGTTGGCCCTTCACCTCCCTTAAGTAAAGAATATTGATCAAAATCTCTGCCAGGCCGATGAACATCAAACACTCTTATAGCTTTGTTATATCCAGCAAATAGCCTGCAGAACAACATACCCCCCAATGAATAAATATTCAAGAAGATTTTACTTCAGTCTTCAGTTTAATTGCCTGAAGTTAGGCCACTAACCCATATGTTATCTTAAGATATGAAAGTATGATATTTGACAATAAGCATTACACACAACAAAATGAGTAAGAAACCATTAATTTCTTATGCTGAGAATAAGACCTAACAGAATCCCATGACTACAAACAGTATGTTTCAGAAAAATTCCTTACATAACACAAATTAAATTTAGAGTCTGAGTGCACCGCACATACTTAGATCCTGTAGAATTGAAAGAAATTGTAAGTGCAGCAGCTATTTCATCCATGGCATCATATGCTCTGTATGTGCACCGGAGCTGCAATTCCCAAAACAAATAATCAGAACCAGAATTACTTGTTAGCCACACACGAAAGACAAAAAACAAGAACCACCGCTCTTACTTCCCCACTGGTGGCATCCCAAAGGTGTATGGGATGATCACGACTGGTGGTTGCAAATACACAGGTGGCTGGGTCTGCATCAAATTCACTAATTGATCATAAAGGAAGAAGGAACATGAACATATCAAAGAAAGCAATTCACCACCCACCAGACAAAGACATACACGGGTACCAGCAGAAATCGTACACTGGCTCACCCTCATTCACCTGAAGGAATGCGCCATAAGAATCTGCAGGGGAAAGAATTGAAACTAAAACAGCAGATTGGAAGTAGAGAATAATTGAACCAACAGAAACAACCAAAGGATAGGCTAAGCATTGAATGCAAGCATTTACATGAATACATGATACACTGCCACATTCGCAACAGCAAAAAACTCAAAACCAGAGACGCACCTTCACCTCCGACGGCGGCCTCGGCAACGGGCTCCGCCGCACTGTACGCTTCCTCCGGCCTGTCCAACGGAAGAAGGAAATGCCCCACTTTTAGCCACTCGCCGCGCGTGCGAAAGAGAGAGAGAGAGAGAGAGCGTATCAGAAAATGTAAGCGCGCGGCTTACAACTTACAAGTAGAACAAGCGGAGGGAGTTATCGTCGGAGCTGGTGAGGAAGGAGGACCCGTCGGGCGACCACTTTACGCCCTTGAGGAAGTTCTCGCCGCCTCTGTTGCTGCCAGAGGAAGTGGCGGAGCGGAACTGGCGGGCGAAGTGGTAGAGCCGGCGAGGGGGGCGGTCGAAGCGGAGCTGGGGCCACGTGTACTCTGCCGCCGCCTCCATCGCCGTAGCATCGCTCTCCGCGTCGCCCTGTGGCACCTCTTCCGTCTCCGTAGCATCGCTCACGGCGCCGCCCGGTGGCGCCGCCGCCGCTTCCTCTTGCGCCGCTGCCATCGTGCTCAGCTCTTCTCCGGCGAAGCAAAGCTACCGGCGGCCTGGGGCTGGGGTTTCGACGGGTTTCTGGCTCGTTCCCGTTTGGGCTGAACCAAGTGGAATCATAGTCAGACAGGCCTGGCCCAAACGAAGTCACAGGCCGAGCCCGCAACTGCATCGTGGGCTCGTGAGATTTGACGTATAGGGCTGGGCCCAACCCAACCCCACGTGCACGGCACGGCACGCGACTCACCTCTCCGTCCAGGTAGTTGCAGTCGCGAGCCCACTGGTGGTTGCAGTGTTAGATCCGTCCGCCTGAGCCAGAGCGAGGAGTGAATCCCACGGCACGGGGCCATGTCCGACGAGTCGCCGCCGCCAGCGCAGGCGGTCGAGAAGAGCCAGCCCGCCGAGCAGGCGGCAGGCGGCTGGGGCGGATGGGGCCTCTCCATCTTCTCAGAGATCTCCCGCAACGTGAGTACTGAGTAGCACTCCGACCTGCCGGCTTCATACGCCATGCGCGGAATTATTATTATTTTACTCGGTGGAAAGGTCGGATTAGGGTTTCAATGAATTGATGTGGTGTGGTATGTCACAGGCGGTGGAGGTTGCTAAGAGTGCCATCGCCGACATTCAGCAACCGCCTGAGCAGGAGACAGGACCCGGTAGTGGCGAGAAGGATCAAGAGAAGGAACCGGAGGGGGATGGGGAGGAGGAGGAGGAGCGACGCAAGGCGGCTCTGGACAAGCTGGAGAAGGCCAGTGAGGACTCAATCCTGGGCCAGGCAATTTCCTGCCTTGCTTTGCTACTCTCTCAATATTACTGCTGTCTTCCTGGGCTTGGCAATGCCGGTGACAATGGTTGGTGAATTGCTGTTTGCAATATGTGTATGTGGGTTTCTGCAGGGGCTGAAGGCCTTTGATAGCTCGGTGGAGACCATCACGACTGGTACTTGGCAAGCTCTTGGGACCGCATGGAAGAGTGGTTCACTATTTGTTCAAAAGTACATCCCTCATTTTATGTCTACTTCAGTTTCTGCTGTTACAGCCCTTGTGGATTGAACAGGAAAAAATTAGTTCAGTGATGACAGACACATCCCATGTTACTTGTCCTTACATTACATGAAACAGCCTAGACGACCTAGTGTTCCTTCCTCCCACTAGTAAATCCACCCAGTCTGTTCTACTTTTGAAATCGTGGATCTAGTTGGTTACATCTTACACGTGAGAACATGAGATCCAAATCTGTATTATATATACTAAATGCCGTTAGCGCTAGTTTATGATGCCATTTATTTCCAGTTACTGGTTGATAAATGAATACATGGGTATTCAGCTGCTTGTGCACGTGTATAACATGACATTTCATAGATGTTTTTATTATGTATAAGATAGCGATGAGATTCTGAAAACAGACTTTCCATCATAAATTTGTTGTTGTCTGTTATCTAGTAACTTTGTATGTCTTTTCTCAACTTCAAGCATCAACTATCAGCAGGTTAACCTTCTAATGTCTTATTAATGTTCAATACTCCTATGTCTAGATATGTAGCAAATTCGATGTGCCAAAAAAAGCCAAAGCGACTTATAATTTGGAACGGAGGGAGTAGTTAGTAATGTGTTCATTAACAGTAACCCTGCAACGGTCTCTCCTTTACTTGGATAAGTAACACGTTTGCTTGGTGTATTTATCTCTGACTATAACGTGGTTACTTTCCTAGATTGGAAAATTCAGCTTCAAGCTTGGCCGAAACCATTCAGCAAGGAGAACTGCCTGCCAAAGCATCTGCGATAGCACCAACCATTTTAGAGGTAACTAGTACTCAGTAATTGCATTGCCTCTACATATATGTGAAACAAATATTGTTTTAATATTAAAATTCAATAACCACAGACAGGGAAGTCATTTACAGCAAAAGGAATGGAAGTGCTTGAACGTGTTGGAAAGGAAACAATGGAGTTTATTGTCGAAGAAACTGGTATGGAAGTTGATAAAGGTAGTAACGGTGAAGGTGACCAGCAGACAGAAGAGGAACAGTTTGAAGAAGTCTCATTTGACAGATGCTTCTATATTTATGGAGGGCCTGATCAATTAGAGGTGATGCTTTGTTTTCCCAAGGATATTATGTGTTTGGTCTTCAATATGCCCCTTTTTTCTCTTAGTTGGATGTGGTCTCTTTTTTCTTCTTCTTTGTAATAGGAGCTGGAAGCATTATCAAGCCATTATGCATTGTTGTTTAATAGGAAAAAGGGAAAACTTAATGCTGAGCAGAAAACATTTTACGATGGAAAGCTTAAAGAAGTACAACAGATTTTTAATCTTAGCACCAATGTTGACGAAGATGGACCAGAATCTGACAAAGGGAAGAAGATCGAATCAGCTAACACTGACGCTGATGCTGAGATGAAGAAGTTATGTGAAGCCAGTGTTAGCAAGGCTGCTAAGATGGCTGCAGGGTATGTGTATCCTTCACTCCCATGTGAATTCAAAACTAATATGTTGCTACTTATATTTATTTTTGTCAAGTATTGATGAAATTAATGAAATTGTGTCAATTTATAAAGAGACATTTAGCATGTGATTGACTAGATAGGCAGCAACTTCTTAAGAAAATCCAATGTATACATGATGAAAACAACATGGTTTAACTTTTTTGCGATATATTGTCCACTCAAGTCGGTTCTAAAAATATCTTCTAATTTAGACTTCATTTTTTTGGCATTCATTTCTTTAAAAGCATTCTTGAGAGTTGAAACCTGATTATATCCACCTTTGCAGGTTCACCACTGCCTTGGGTGGGCTTTCTCCTAATGAGATTATCAAACGAACCACTAATAGGCTTGAGACCATTCACTCAGAGGGTGTTCATGTATGTACATACTATGTACTATGTCATTCTTTGCTTATATATTTGATATTTCTTTGAGGGAAAAACTCTTTCTTGCAGAAATTATCAGAGATGTGCTGCCTTGCAGTTTCTCAGCTTCTGGTGCTAGGAAAGTCAGTAATATCTTCTGCCAATAAATCAAAGAATGAAGACGATGAAAATGATGTTAAGATTGATTGGCCTGAAGATCCCATTTCAAAAGCTAAAATAATCAGATGGAAGGCGCAATCCATCTCTGTGGATATGGAAAAGGTGTCTACTAGTTTTGCTACAGGTAATGGACCTCTCATGCGAATTGATTACTCTTTGTAGGAGGTGAATTTCAATCTTCACAAATGCCAACTCATTTGTCTGTTAGGTATCTCGGATGTTGCTGAAGCTTATGCGGCAGCCATGCAAAATGCTCTCGCTGACAAGCAGGATGACCTCCCAAATCAGAAGTCTTTGCAGGAGAAGGTTAAGTCCATATCCATCCATCTTAACTCCGATCAGACCAGTGCTGTCAGCAAGCTACAAGACGCCCTGCAGTACCTGGCCTACGTCGTCATATGCGCTTCAATGCCAAGTGTGTAATTGTGGTGTTTCCTGTGTTGAGCATTGCCTCAATTGTTGGCCATTTATGTACATTTGCCTACGGGTTCCCTTCAGGGTTGCAGAATTAGGGCCTCTAGCTATCATCGTACCACACTAGGACTTGTTGATTAGTTGTGATGGTTGTACTCCATTGCACTTGGAAAGTTGTTGCTCTCTCTGTTTTTCCTCTGAGAACAATGAATTACTGATGTTTAATATACATACAAGTGGACTGATGCGTTCAGTTTACAGCTGATGGCTTACTGCCCAGTCCGGTCTGGTTCGTGTTTTTCACTCGAAAGGTTCAGACCACGCGGGGTTTGGTCCCAGCCGGTGTAAGATTGGCCAAGCTGAGCGCAGAGGGCTAAACACAGAGCTTGGTAGGGGGCTATGGGCGCACATCCCACTCCAGACTTTTCTCCTGCTGACGATGTTTTTTAGAGCATTGCACTATGAATCATTTTCCGGACCACACAGCACCAGGATTTAGACCTTGTTCATATGCCCGTACTAGCAAATTCCCGTGCACTGCTACAATAAAATAATAATTGAGTTATTTACTTTCGAAAACAAAGGATGTTGTATCTTTTTTTCAGGGATTCATTTTAGAGAATCAACATAAAAAACGTTCTCTTTGAAGATAAAGTAGAGATAGACATAACTAATCAAGTGAGATATATGTCTCTAACTAGACAGTAAATTAAATTCTAACTTCCCGTGCCCAAAATGAAACTTCCTGCATCCAAAATGAAACGCTTACAAATATTACCTTGAACAAGCGTTTTGAACATCTGCTCATTTGAAGATAAAGTAGAGATAGACATAACTAACCAAGTGAGATATATGTCTCTAACTAGACAATAAATTAAATTCTAACTTTCCGTGCCCAAAATGAAACTTCCTGCATCCAAAATGAAACGCTTACAAATATTACCTTGAACAAGCGTTTTGAACATCTGATCATAGCCCATAAAGGCGTCCCCAACACTGCAACGCATCACGGTGGATATATGCCCCAACATCGATATAAGCACTAAGTCTCCGTGTCATGTGCGTTGGTTGCTTCGCAAATATGTCGATAACCTGCTTAGACAAATCACATAAGCATCTCTCCAAGCTTGCGTAGTGACAAACTAGTACGTTGTTCTAAGGAAAGAGAGACGATAACAAGAGTGGAGAGGGGATGTTGAACGAATAAAAACGATATCTGTGTTTCAGATAAAAAAAACGGTCTTGTTTTCTAGAGATTGAAGTCTATTATCTTCATCTCATGCATGTTTAGGTTTTTGTAGAAGCATGCATTTTTAGGTGGAGGATAACTTTTTTGTCGATGCTTATAGAAACATTTATCTTCGTTGGTGGTGTTCTAAGGTCAGCCTAATGCGCTGACTCAACTTATAGTCCCAGCATGCCAATTAGGTTCGGATGTCCACACTGTCTTAAAATCATATGCTTTAAGGTTATTATTGCCTCGGGAGAGAGAAAATGACATGCATGTACATGAGAGGGGGGAATTAGAACATTAAGGGCGTGTTTGGTACCGCTCGCTCTCGCTTCAGCTTCTTCTGACAAATACTATAGCGTCATGGCGTGAAACTATTTTGGATCCGAAGACGCCAAATAAACTATAAAAAGGATGAAACCGGTAAAGCTAAAATTTCTAGCTTCTTTAGCTTCGGTTCTGACATGTTACAATGTTGCTATAGTGTGTCTATAGTGTTGAAGCTAAAGTTGACATGAGCGTACCAAATACGTCCTAAAAGTGACATGTGAGCGAAAAAAGAGGCTCCGATGAGTAAAAGAAAATATAGTCCTGAAAAAAAATAATGGCTCCATAATCCCGTGCCTATATGTTATATATTAACCGGAACAACAGAGGTTCAATAATCCTATGTTATACTTCCTCCGTCCCAGAAAGAAAGACGTTTTCGTTTCCCGAGAAACAACTGCCGGCAATTATATATTAAAATATATAAATATTTATGCTAAGTAATTAGTATCATCGGAAAGATCTTTAAGTCTAGTTTTTTAATAAATTTATTTAGAGATATAAATGTTGCATGCATTTTATATAAATCGAGTCAAACTTGTGGCACGAAAATCCAAAACGTCTTTCTTTCTGAGACGGAGTAGTATTAACTTTTGTTGAAAGCCAGTACTGCTGCATGCTTGCGTCGGTGAAGGCCTTTTGCCGAGGCCTAAAGACCAAAGAGCCGCCATCACGGTGCTACACTTTTCGCCTTCCTCCTGCTTCCACATGCCACGCGGCGGCTAGAAATCCCTGATTCAGTGGCACACCTGTCCGCCTAGCCGCCTACGCGTGCACTGATAACAGTTCTTCAATTCCGCGCACACACGCGCTCCGAGCCGCAGATCCTAGCAAGCGCGGCGCATCCGACGGCCACTACAGCGCGGTGCCGTTCGCCGCCCGCACCGCCCAAGGCCCCATGAGCGGAAACCACGGTCCACGGACCACGGCTACGTTCCAGTCAAGGTGGAGGTTGCAGCCCCGGTTTCGCCCGCTGCGCCGTGGTTTGCTGCGCACGAAGGTGGCGAAACCGCACCCTCCTTCCCGTCGTTTCTCATCTCTTCCTCCTTTAGAGCTACTAGTATATAATCAGGGCTCTCGTCTCCTGGGTCCTCACAGGTTCGTTTCGGTTTGGATTGATTGGTTTCATCGGTGGTGAGGTTAGGGTCTTGGAGTGGATTGATTTGGGATTCTGTGTTCGACGATTTGGGGAAGGAGGCAATGGCGACTGCGGGGAAGGTGATCAAGTGCAAAGGTCCGTGATTTCTCTGTTTCTTGATCTGACTAATTTTGGTTTATGATTCGTGAGTAATTTTGGGGAAAGCTTTCCTAGATACTTTTTTTTTAATGAACAGTGGCGCTGATCTTATATGTTGTCCTACATTCGTGGTGACCTTATTCCTTTTCTATCCTTTAACCCCCATGAAAATGCTATCGATCTTTCTTGATGTGAGCTAAAAGAAGTTACATCGTCCAACACTGCTATTCACCGTGTGGTCCATCCGGCAGTCTGGCTGGACTCACACTGAAGGCCTTTGCTTATTCACCATGTTCTCGGTCGCGAGGGCGGGAAGTTTGCATTTTGATGATTAGCTTGACTATGTGATTGCTTTCTTGGACCCGTGCAGCTGCGGTGGCATGGGAGGCCGGCAAACCGCTGTCGATCGAGGAGGTGGAGGTAGCGCCTCCGCAGGCCATGGAGGTGCGCGTCAAGATCCTCTTCACCTCGCTCTGCCACACCGACGTTTACTTCTGGGAGGCCAAGGTATCTAATCAGCCATCCCACATTTGTATCTTGTCAGTAGATATGATGCAGCAACTCGCGGTTGACTTGCGCTTTCTTGGCGGCTTATCTGTCTTAGGGGCAGACTCCCGTGTTCCCTCGGATCTTTGGTCATGAGGCTGGAGGGTATGTTCTCTTCCCGATTTACTTCATTATGTTGCTGACTATAGATGAAGTGTGTTTATGCTCTACTCCATCTGTCCCAAATTATCTTTCGCTTTGGGTTTCCACGCCGCAAGTTTGACTCGATTTGTAGAAAATACGTGTAAAATTTATTAAAAAACTAGATTCAAAGATCTTTCCAATGATACTAATTTTATATCATAAATATTAATATTTTTAAATATATTTTATCAAAGTTTCTCAGAAAGCGAAAACGACATATATTTTAGGACAGATATTTTGGGACGGAGGGAGTCATATATATTATGCTCATGCGCCTGAATTTATGGTATAGTTGGTGGTCTTTGTTTAATGGCTTACTAGATGCATCATCTGAATGAGTCATAAGAATTTTTTTTTTGTTTGAAATGGTATATCAACGTTTGAATATGGGAAAATTATCTGTGTGGACGTCAGGCAGTGGACTTTGATAGATTTAGGATTCTTTCAGCAGCAGTTTTTTCAACTAATTTACTCTCGTATTTTTTTTTTCAGTTTATAAAGACAGCACAACTAGGGTTGTGCAGATATGCAGTCCTTCAATTGACATATATCAAGTTTTCCTTTCAGTATACTGCTGGAGAATAATTTTAGATCTTTTTTTGTTTCAAAAAAATAATTTTAGATCTTTTATCTAGTGCCCTGAAATTTCTTGATTTTAACAGTATCATAGAGAGTGTTGGAGAGGGTGTGACTGACGTAGCTCCCGGTGACCATGTCCTTCCTGTGTTCACTGGGGAGTGCAAGGAGTGCCCCCACTGCAAGTCGGCAGAGAGCAACATGTGTGATCTGCTCAGGATCAACACTGACCGGGGTGTGATGATTGGCGATGGCAAGTCACGATTTTCAATCAATGGAAAGCCTATCTACCACTTCGTTGGGACTTCCACCTTCAGCGAGTACACTGTCATGCATGTTGGTTGTGTTGCAAAGATCAACCCTGAGGCTCCCCTTGATAAAGTCTGTGTTCTTAGTTGTGGTATTTCTACTGGTAAGTTCATTTACTAGATTTGGTATGGATGTTAGAATATATTTATCATGAGATGCTGAGTTATATAATTTCTGTGTTTAGGTCTTGGTGCATCAATTAATGTTGCAAAACCACCAAAGGGTTCAACAGTGGCTATTTTCGGTCTAGGAGCTGTTGGTCTTGCCGTAAGTGTTGAAATTATTCGCTTGTTCTATCTTCTATGACCTTTCCATTGCCATGAGAATGTGTGTTGGGTTTGCATCTGATTACCCTGCACATGATTAGGCTGCAGAAGGTGCAAGGATTGCTGGAGCGTCTAGGATCATTGGTGTTGACCTGAACCCCAGCAGATTCGAAGAAGGTGAATCCCGTTAATTTAATAACTGAGTAGTTATTTTACTATTTTGTTTTGATAAGTCAGTGGCTCATCCCTTTGTCCGATTTTCAGCTAGGAAGTTTGGTTGTACTGAATTTCTGAACCCAAAAGACCACAAGAAGCCCGTGCAGGAGGTCTGTTTCTTTACCTGAGACAACAAAAGGTTATCACAGCTTATGCTGAATTTGGCCATAACATCCAATTCCCTTTTGGTTTAGGTACTTGCTGAGATGACCAATGGAGGGGTTGATCGCAGTGTGGAATGCACTGGCAACATCAACGCTATGATCCAAGCATTTGAATGTGTTCATGATGTAATTACTCTTATACACATACTGTTCAGCAATTGTTCTCCAAATTCCCTTTATTGAGACATGTTCTAACCGCTGTGCTCTTAAATCCAGGGCTGGGGTGTTGCTGTGCTGGTGGGTGTGCCACATAAGGATGCTGAGTTCAAGACTCACCCGATGAACTTCCTGAATGAGAGGACCCTGAAGGGAACCTTCTTTGGCAACTTCAAACCACGCACTGATCTGCCAAATGTGGTGGAGCTGTACATGAAAAAGGTAAATGCCAGGTGTTGTTTCTTCAGTTTCCTTACCAGTTGACCTTTGCTGAAATTGTTATACCCAAAGAATCGTCCTACAACTCTGCTTGACTGTGCACAGGAGCTGGAGGTGGAGAAGTTCATCACACACAGCGTTCCGTTCGCGGAGATCAACAAGGCGTTCGACCTGATGGCAAAGGGGGAGGGCATCCGCTGCATCATCCGCATGGAGAACTAGATTTCGCTGTCTGGTTTGTGATCTGACCTGGGTTGGGTTAATAAAAGAGTCAATGCTGAGCCTGCCCTTTCGATGAGGAGGTAGATACACGCTGGTGATGGACCACGCTTGTGTGTCGCGTTCAGTTTGGCTTTGTCAATCAGTAGAGCAGCTTCCCGTATCTAATTATATATCGGCATGAGTCTTGTGAACCATCATCTTTTGGCGTAATATATGGTATGGTGCCACTATGAGCTTCAGTCTATAAATTTCTGTCTGGTGCTGCTTATGTGCACATCTGTTGAGTTTTGTCTGAACTTGTCTCCAGTGGTTGTCCAGCAGGTAGCCAGGCTACCAGTAGTACACTGTAGGATCCGCAGTCTGGGTAGGCAGGCAGATCCAGCACTTTCTTACAGCTGAATACTGTGCATAAATTGGAATTCCCGGTTATCTACTCTGCCCCTTCAAATCAGACATATGGCCAGGAAAATTCTAGTATATTTTCGTCGATCTAGGTGCTGTGTCGCGCCTATGGTCCAGATATGTCATCAAAATATTCAGAAACCAAATCCAATGACGGATGAATATACCGGGGTGGTAAGGAACGCATTAGCTTTCGTTTTCACTAGAGTCAAGAATAATTTCCTGCGCCAATGGTGAGCGAAATTCAATTTGTATTTTTTTGAACGTAGAAATTGAATTTGTATAGATGTATCTCTCGACTGATGACACACAAGACAGAAGAACTAAAGAATTAACCACACCTCGCTCGCTCGTATGTCCAAAGTAAAAAAGAAGGGGAAAAAAAACACCAACAGAAGAGGAATCAATCAGCGAATTTCAGAGCAAGCCGGGGCGCGAGTGGAAGGGGAACTGATGCATCACAACCACGGGAGCCTTCTCACGATCCCTCTTCTTCCTCTCCTTGCTTCCTGCTGCTGCTGCGGCGGCGGCGGCGGCCTTCTCCTTTCCTGCCACACGCTGCTGCTGCTGCTTAGCTTCTGGGTAACCTGCTCCACCTCTTGACTCCGATTGCTTCCGGCCGGCAGCAGGCGACGACACCGCGGCGACGGTGACACTACCGCAGCATCCTCCTAGTCCCAACACCATGATGATCGATCGACCGCACCGCACGATCTCCTCCTCCTCTTCAGCCGATCACCTCCTGATGACTGCGTTTGTGCTCTGGCGCCTGGTCTGCTAGCTACTTGCCCCGATGATGATCTTGCACTTGTACTGCTGTGTGTTGCTGCGTTACGTCTGTGAGTGTGGTAGGCTGGTCTGGTAGCGTGCATTTATATAGGAGGTAGCTGCTGATGAGTTCCTTCCGTGATGCGGTGCTTTTGTTGCTAGGGCCGAAGGAGGAGGGTAGTTTGAAGCTTCGTCCACGGGAAGGCCGGGTGAATAATCTCTGTTTGACGTGCTTGCTCATCGTTCTCCTGTTGACGCTGCCTTGGCTGCCAAGACTCCGTTCCATTTGACTTGGTCAACAAGGTTCTTAGTGTCCAGTCAATCCAACACGTGCTAGTGGCGGTCTGGCGGACACGAGAGGGGAACTTTCGTGTGGCTGTGGCCGTGCTGTGGGACATTAAAAGACGAAAACGGCGCTGTGAACTTCGGGAACTTCGGGTGTCACGTGGGCGTCGCATAGAGTATTCGGATACTAATAAAAAATAAATTATAAAATCCGTCAGTAAACCACAAGACGTATTTATTAAACATAATTAATATGTGATACGTCATTAGCACATGTGTTACTGTAGCACTTTATTGTCAAATCATGGACTAATTAGGCTTAAAATATTCATCTCGCAAAGTAATCGTAATTTGTACAATAGATTATTTTTTTAGTCTATATTTAATACTCCATGCATACATCAAACATTCGATGGTATATATAGGATGTAAACTTTTAGGAGGGGAACTAACCGAGGCCTGAAAATGAAAGTGATGTGGGGTGGTAGGTTCGTTAACCTGCGACGTGCTCCGTCAGACCACAGCTACTACTTGGCGGCTGATGCTGTTGATTTCTTGTGGTTTTCGAGTTTTACCTTTCACCGCTACCCTTCCTTGGTCTCGAGCATAATTTAATAATAATAGTACTTATATATAATTGTTACTCCTTTGTGTTTCACGTTTAAGTCTGATACAAAGAGCCTCTCTCTCTCTCTCTATCTATCTATATATATATATATATATATATATATGGAGGAGTGTATGACTCGTCTTTTTCGCTTTTGTGGTTGAATAGCTCAATAATCACGACGACACAACCAAAGGAATGAAAGACATTGGCGCCGAAGGCATACACCAGAAAGCAGTCGGCACTAGAATTCTACCTGGAAGCATGCATACATGCGCCTAGGGCTTGTCTCTATCTCGGATTCTTCATGCCCATCCTTCAGCATGAACAACTATAATGTCAGCAAACCACTAACAAACTACCTAAATCAGCAACGCCCAACGCTCCACACAAGCAGGGCCAACTCAGGTACCGTTTAGATGCCAAAAATTTTGCCAAATTTTTCAGATTCTCCGTCACATCGAATCTTTAGACGCATGCATGAAGCATTAAATATAGATAAAAAATAAAACTAATTACACAATTTAGACGAAATGGACGAGACAAATCTTTTAAGCCTAATTAGACCATGATTAGACACTAATTGCCAAATAACAACGAAACTGCTACAGTATCATTTCGCCAAAAGTTTTGCGAACTAAACAAGGCCTCAGCAACAACTATATAACCACTAGCAGGCTCCAGCGAATCCCAGTATCCCGATGGCTCAGCTCGGAGGCTGGCAGCCTTTCTAGTGCTGCTCCTGCAGCAGGGAAAAAGACGGGAGAGCAAGAGGAAAAGAGCTCCCATCGTGGTGCATCACTTCCCCTTCCATTCCCGCCCTGGACTGCTGTGAGTCTGTGACTTCAGCCAGCTCGTTTGCGTTGCATCATCAACTCCATTTCTTCCGTCTTGTTTGGACATCGAGTTGTTGTAAAGTAATGCTATTGCTCTCGGAAGACTTGGAGAAGTTTAGCATGTAGGCAGGGATTGCTGTCTAAGCGGGCATGCAGCTAGCCCCTGATCACTGTGATGCTTTGTTTTCCCAAGGTTATTGTGTGCTTGGTGCCTTGGTCTTCAATATTTGCCCCCCTCTTTTCCTTATTATTAGTTGGATGTGGTATTGTGGTCTCTTTTCCTTATTAGTCCCACACACACAGTTCACTATCCAAACTTTCAAAGATCATACATTGCTGTGATAAACACTATGCTAAGAAAAAAATCAGCAATCTAGTTTAGTTAAACAATTCAGATACCAAATTCTACTGATGGAATGGTCTGACCTATTATTATTTTGTTAATACTAATGTGAAAATTAAAGGGGTTATCCATTCCTAGGATCAGGGGGAATAAAAGTCTTATTTCAAGGCATAGTAATATGGCTCAAAATGTTATTCGTGAGCAGTATTGTGGCGAAGGTAAAAAAAAAAAAAGTGACATATACTAGAAACTATAGTTGAAAGAAAGGATGATACAACAGAAGGTGAGAATTTTTTTTAAAAAAAAAACAGGGTGCATAAAGGGAAATCACAATCCCAACAAACCATCTTCACAATCATGATAACTGTCCTTGCTTTCCAAATGATGAATCTATTAGAGTTGGTGCCCTTTGGTGCTTGATCATAGTAGCCAATCTGCCAATAAGGTGAAAGTACAGTAAGACATTCCTGAAGGCCCCGTTCGGCTGTACCAATATCATTTTCATCATGAGAAGTACAGTTAAAGAATACTTACTTAGTTTCTATATGTGCAGCGTCCTCAGAAAACTGCATTTACCTATCTTTCATTCAAAAACTTCATACTGCCCATCTGATTAAATTCAGACTAGAGCTCTCCTGACCCGGGATTAAAAAACAATGCACAGAAGACAACTTGATGGCCGCTTGACAAGCAAGGGGATGCCGAACTGAGCTCAACCGCCTCAAATTAAGTATACTAGCATACATTTGGGGAGTGTTATTCAATTCTGAGTCTGACTCCAGTCTCCAGATTTACATGTGGTCAACAACACGCTATTTGCCCTAAACTATGAAGTTGCACACATCAGAATTGCATTCAAATGGACAGAACTGAATTCTAGTAAATGGTACCTATATATCTGTGCATAGCTACCGCATATTTGGGTTTTCCTCTTTAATTTTTGCTAGTTTTGCATTTATGAGCTTATCTAATATGGGGGGCTCAAGAGGGATTGGGTCAAGACATCTCTCGTGGGCAGCATTGTTCACCTGCAGAGATATGAAGATCTGAGTTACAGGTAAGCACAATACGGAACAATTACACACAAGTGCAGTTTTGACTGGTCTGAGGCAAAATTAACCGGTGGAAAGTTGAAATGTGTGGCAGTATGTGACCTCTTTGAGTAAAAAGCTGATAGCTGCTTCATCATCCACAAATTCCTTAAGGGAGGTCTTGAGAAATTCCATATCCAGCTGAATCTGCTGAAATCCACTTCTGTTGAAAGTCTGAAGACGGACAAATTCTTGCAAGCTTTTCAGGCAGAGCTTGAGGACGGTAGAAATAACAGATTCCTGAAATTTACCCAGAATACAAGGAATTACAGTCAAAAGCGGCTAAGTGTTCTTCCTGTAGATGGAAGAAAAATATACTTGAACTATAGCATCTCTCCCTAATAGCATCACAAAATTCAATTGATAAGCTGCTCTATGACCACAATCAGATAATGCATTCTAAAAACTATGATGCAGTTGGCATTGATGTGGATTTTACGAGAATATGTGGGATTTGCAGTAACATAACAAGTGTTACGAGAGCCCAAAAGGCCAAAAGTGGAGGCAACTGATTCTGATACTTGGGTAAATCAGCAGGTTTTATTTTTGCCTATTATTTTTAAAAACTTGGGATATAAACTAGATGAGCATTCAAGCCTATTGGTTTGACTTTAAAAGGGGTTCAGATGGTTAAGAGGTGAGAAGCATAGAAGAATAGACTCCAAAAATTATCATGCCATTCCAACTGGGACAAGCTCATATGACTGCAATGTTAATTACAAGTTGTTAAAATACTACTTAAAATGTTGACAAAAATATTTTGCCAGGATCAATAAATCTCACAGCATGGTGCAGTATATTCCAGCAACCTAATGAAACTTCAATTTAGTCATCAAGTGGAAAAGGAAATGAAGGCAGAGATCATAAATACTACATGATGCACAAAAGTGATCAGGTTATACAAGTCTATAGTGGTCCCATTGAATAGGTGATCCTTTAGCAATTCTCCTGGATAACATTATAGCATAACTATAAGTTTGTTATATTCATCGTGTCACAAGAGCACAAGTAAATAATGTTAGAATTAGTGACTCTATTGATTTGGGCTAACCCTAGAAGGGTAGCTATATAGGTTCCTTACATGGGCCACATGGGCCTTAGCCACATGGGCTTACATATACTCCAACACCCCCCCGCAGTCTGAACTACCGTCGCAGCGGAGTTCGAGGCTGAACAAGAAAGAACACACACAACCCCCCCACAGACGCAACTAGCCACCGGTGATGTTGAGGCTGGAGCGAAACTCGGCGAAGGTCGAGGACGGGAGGCCCTTGGTGAAGATGTCCGCGAACTGGGAGGTCGTCGGAACATGAAGAACCCGTACCTCGCCCATGGCCACCCGATCACGGACAAAGTGTAGGTCGATCTCGACATGCTTCGTCCGCTGGTGCTGAATGGGATTGGTGGAGAGGTAGACCGCACTGACATTGTCGCAGTAGATCAGTGTGCTCCGGGAGGGTGGAGTGTGCAACTCAGCAAGTAGCTGCCGGAGCCAGGCGGCCTCCGCCACGCCGTTAGCCACGGCGCGGTACTCCGCCTCGGCACTGGACCGGGAGACCACCGGCTGGCGCTTGGAAGACCAAGACACCAGGTTGCCGCCCAGGAAGACGGCGTAGCCGGAGGTGGAGCGGCGAGTATCCGGGCACCCGGCCCAGTCAGCGTCGGTGTAGACGACGAGGTCGGTGGAGGAGGCCCGGTGTAGGAGGAGGCCGTAGTCGAGGGTGCCCCGGAGATAGCGGAGGAGACGCTTGAGAGCCGTGAGGTGAGGCTCCCGAGGATCATGCATGTGGAGGCAGACCTGCTGAACTGCATAGGTGATGTCCGGCCTGGTGAAGGTGAGGTACTGAAGGGCCCCGGCAAGACTCCTGTAAGCAGTGGGGTCGGCCACCGGAGGTCCCTCAGTCTCCGACAGCTTGCCCTGAGTGTCGACTGGAGTGGAGCAGGGCTTGCAGTCAGACATCCCAGCCCGCTCCAGGATATCCCGAGTGTACTGCTGCTGATGAAGAAGAAGCCCAGCAGGACGGTGCTCAACAGTGACACCGAGGAAGTGGTGGAGCTCACCCAGGTCCTTCATCGCAAACTCCTGCTGGAGAGCTGCAATGATCCGCCGAAGAAGTGGCTCGCTGGAGGCGGTAAGGACAATGTCATCAACATAGAGCAATAGGTATGCAGTGTCAGTCCCATGGTGGTAGACGAACAGGGACGTATCAGACTTGGCCTCCACGAAACCCAGGGTCATCAAGAAAGTAGCAAACCGATGGTTCCATGCCCGAGGTGCCTGCTTGAGGCCATAGAGGGACCTGTTGAGCCGGCAGACCATGTCAGGACGGGTGGTGTCGACGAACCCCGCCGGCTGACTGCAGTACACCGTCTCGGTAAGAAGGCCGTGGAGGAAGGCGTTCTTGACATCCAGCTGGTGGATGGGCCAAGACCGAGCAAGTGCCAGCGATAGCACTGTACGGACTGTGGCCGGCTTGACCACCGGGCTGAAGGTCTCATCGTAGTCGACGCCAGGGCGCTGAGTGAAACCCCGAAGGACCCATCGAGCCTTGTAGCGCTCGAGAGAGCCGTCCGCTCGGCGCTTGTGAGTCCAAATCCACTTGCCGGTGACGACATTGGCGCCCGGCGGCCGGGGCACCAACTCCCACGTCTGGTTGGCGAGTAGCGCGGCATACTCCTCTTCCATCGCGCGGCGCCAGTGAGGGTCCAGCAGGGCGTCGCGGACGGAAGAGGGTACCGGAGAGACCACCGCGTCGTCGGTCGAAGCCGCGAGGACACGAGGCGGCAAGGTGCCAGCCGCGTGTCGTGTCACCATCGGGTGAACATGCCGCGGGTGTCGGTGAAGCAGCGGCGGATGGTAGACCGGCGAGGGACCACGGGCCGGTGGAGACAGTGGCGGCGGTGTCGGTGTCCCCGGTGGAGAAGGGACCGCGATCGGAGGGGGCCGCGGTCTGCGCTGGTAGACCCGTACCGGCGCGGCGAACCTCGACGGAGGCGCCGGTGCGGGTGCCGAGACGGGATCCGGCGTCGGCAGCCGGCACGACCCCCCCGGGGCAGAAGCGGGGGACGAAGGCCCCGAGTCTGCACCAACCGAAGGAGACGGGGCCGCGCCGGAGGACGAGGGGCCCGGACTCACAGGGGAGCCGGGACCGGTGGCCGGCGCGGAGCGCGGTGAAGCGGTACCTGCAGGAGACCACAAGAAAGGTGGCTGGACCACCGGGTCAGTGGGAAGCAGGGTGGGTGGGTCAGGGACCGGAGGAGTAGAGGTGCCGGAAAAGGGAAAGACGGACTCATCGAACACCACATGGCGCGAGATGAGAACCCGGCGGGAGGCAAGGTCGAAGCATCGGTACCCCTTGTGATCAGGGGAGTAACCGAGGAAGACACAGAGCGTGGAACGAGGGTCCAGCTTGTGAGAGGAGGTGGCGGCAGTGTTGGGGTAACAAGCACACCCAAACACGCGGAGGTGATCGTACCGAGGCGGGGTACCGAAGAGGGCGTGGTGAGGGGTGGGAGCGGGACAGGCAGCGGAAGGAAGGCGGTTAAGAAGGTAGGTGGAGGTGTGCAGGCCCTCAGCCCAGAAGCGAGCAGGAAGAGAGGCCTGAAACAGTAGAGTCCGCACGGTGTCGTTGGTGGTGCGAATCATCCGCTCTGCCTTGCCATTCTGCGAAGAAGTGTATGGGCAAGACATGCGCAACTGAACACCGTGAGAGAGGAAGAAAGCTCGGGAGGTGGAGTTGTCAAACTCGCGACCATTGTCACACTGGACGGCCTTGATGGTGAGACCGAACTGAGTAGACACCCAAGTAAAGAAGTGAAGGAGCGTGGTGAACGTATCCGACTTCGCACGTAGGGGAAAAGTCCACGAATAATGCGAAAAATCATCAACAACCACAAGATAGTACTTATAACCAGAAATACTGATGACAGGAGAGGTCCATAGGTCGCAATGTACAAGATCAAAAATGCGGGCCGCATGAGAAGAAGAACTAGAAAAAGGAAGGCGAACATGTCTGCCCAATTGGCACGCATGACACAGTTGCTCATCATGAGCTCGAGTACATGGAAGACCAGAGCTACGACTGAGCTGTATCAGGGCATCACGTCCAGGGTGGCCGAGGCGCCGGTGCCAGGTAGTAGAGGAAGGAGAAGCGGCGAAGGCAGCTGACAAAAGGGACGGCGAAGAAGACGAGTGCGCCGCCGGAAAGCGAAGGGTGTAAAGGGGCCCGGAGCTGTCACATCGGAGCAGAGGACGCCGGGAAGCCAAATCCTTGACAGTAAGACCAGAAGAGTCAAATTCAACAGAACAAGAATTGTCAGCTGTAAAACGACGAATAGAAAGGAGGTTATGAACCATAGAAGGAGCAACAAGAACATCAGGAAGACGAAAGGAGCCATGGGCACCGGCGGTACCCACAGACGTGACAGGAAGGCAAGAGCCGTTTGCGACCATAATGGACGAAGGAAGTGAGGAGGACGGAGAATGGAGTGACGAAAGTATACCAGGGTCAGGAGTGGTGTGGTAGGTGGCTCCTGAATCGGCGATCCACTCGGGTCCAACCGGAGGTGTCAGACCCATGGTGGAGAACGAACGAGCCAGGGCCGTCGGGTCCCAACCGGCGACCCCCGGTGGAGTCCACGCTGCAGCAGGGAAGGCGCCAGGTGGAGTACCAGCAGGAGGAGCCCCAGCAGGAGGAGCCCCGGTGAGGAAGGCCACCGGTGGGCGCGACTCGGCCCCAGTGGCGTGGTAGGGCCACATAGAGATGCGCCCTGCCCATGGGTGCTGGAAGGAGGGCCATGGTGCCCCCCCCGGTAACCCACCGGGAGCCTGAGCCTGGGTGTGGCCGCTCCGGCCACCCCCTCGACCACCACCGCGGCGTCGGCGACCGCCACGGCCCCCCCCGCCTCCGCTCGGCCCGGAGGGAGGAGGACCCAGGAGAGACGACGGTGGTGGTGCAGTGGTCCGTGGTGGTGTAGGGGGGCGCGGAGAAGTAGCAGCCAGGGCCGTCGAGGAAGCCGATGCCCCTGCCGGAGTGGAGACCGGCTGGAGGCCCTGTGTGAGCTCCTCCATGACGAGATCGTCACGGACCTCCAGGAAGGTGGGGAAGGGCCGCTGGCGAGTGATCCACGTCCGGAGGTGGGCGTAGCGGTCGCTGAGCCCCCGGAGGACGTTGAGGACCAAGATGCGATCCTCCACGGGCCACCCAAGGTCCCCCAGGGAGTCCGCCATGCCCTTCATCCGGCGGCAGAACTCAGCGACGGAGAGGTCCCCCTGGACGAAAGTCCGGAAACTCGCGTCGAGGCGCAGAGCCCGGGCCTCGGCGTTGCCCAGAAACTGGCCCTCAAGGGCAAGCCAAGCCCGGCGCGCGTCAGGAGAGGTACGGACGAGGTCGTGGAGGTCGAGGGAGATCGTCCCCAGGATCCAGGAGAGGACGATGCTATCCAGACGGAGCCACGACGGGGTCTGGACAGCGGCCGAGGCGTCGAGGAGGACGTGGTCGTCGAGGGCGTAGCGGCGAAGAGTAAGAACCACGAGGTCCCGCCAGCGAGCGTAGGAGGGTGACTCCGGCTCGAGAACGACCGGCACGAGGAGGCGGATGTTCTAGACCCCCCCGGCCTGGTAGTGAAGCTGTGCCACGAGCGGGTCAGCCGGATCGTGCCAGAGGACAGCAGTGTGAGATGCACGACGACCCGGCGAAGCAGAGGAGTGGGCACCCGCCGGAGAGGCGGGAGAGAGGAGCCGCTCCGCCTCGGCAATCTGACGAGCCAAGGCGTCGGCCGCTTCGCGCTCGTGCTCCCACACGAGGGCGGCTGCCCGCACCCGGGCCTGCCCCTCCGCGGCGGCGGCACGCGCGGCGACGAGAGCAGCGGCGAGAGAAGAGGTGTCACGGCCATCATAGGGTGGAGAGCCGGCGTAGATCTGGGAGAGGAGTGGCGGTGTCGAGGCCGGGAAAGTGGGAGCACCGGCGGGAAGGTGATTGCCGGTGTCCGTCCCGGCGCCGGGAAGGTGGACGGCGTCGGCGGGGCGCTCTGACAAGGCAACAACGTCCTCATCCTCAACACCCCCTGCAGGAAGAGCTGCAGCAGGGGCCCCCCCATGTCCCCCAACCGCCGGAGCAGTGAGGGAGGAGGAGCCCGAGCCCCCGGCTGCGCCCTCAACAGCAGGAGCGGCTGTGAGGGCAGCAGCAGAGGGTGGGGCGCTGGGTACAGGGGTGCCCGCCAGAGGGTGACCGACGGCGGGTGGGGTGAAGGTGGCCGCGCCAGGGGAAAGGGGCCCCAGCAGCGGCGCCTGGAGGTGGTGCGGCTGGATCCCCAGCGGCGCCTGGAGGTGGGGCGGCTGGGACCCTAGCGGCGGCGGGTGGTGGGTTGCCTGGTGCCCTGCGGCGGCGGGTGGAAGACCAGCTCCAGCAACCGTGGCCCAGGAGGGTGTGGGAAGAGAGGGAAAAGAGTGGAAGTAGGAAGGGGAGGGGGGAGGATCGCGGCGGCCAGCCATGGTGGCGCCCGCCGGCCAGGGAGGCAGCGGCGGCGGCTGCACCAGGGGGGCGGCGGCTGCTACCAGGAAGAAGATAGAGAGGCTGCTGATACCATGTTAGAATTAGTGACTCTATTGATTTGGGCTAACCCTAGAAGGGTAGCTATATAGGTTCCTTACATGGGCCACATGGGCCTTAGCCACATGGGCTTACATATACTCCAACAAATAAAAATATTCCTCTCAGCTGTTGGAAATAACTAATTTCCTGAGGAAGTATGCGATGCACTCGACAAAATTCTGACAACAGCAAAACTATCAACGCATTATGAATTACTGTTTTCACCTAAAACAATCAGAATGTGTATTTAAATCTTTGAACTTCTGTTATAACCTATATAACTACAAGATCACCATTGTGATTACTGATGCAGTATTATGTCCCTTGACCAAATATTTAACAAACTAAAAGATTAATGAAACCAAAAGCTGATAACAACTTTTTACATCTAAAAGGAAAGGGAACTAGTTAATTCCGGGAGATTACCTGTGTGTATTCAACTTTGGTGAATATTTCCATTTTCTGCTCGAATAACTTTGCCAGGTGGTTTTCTAAAAACTGACTTCTAGCACGATGTGTGTTTGATCGGTTCAACATGTCTTCTCGCATTGGATTGCTTCTGGAGGAAGTCGTGCTACCAGTGCTATCAGAATGCCGATGTCGCCGAACTATACCAGGTAAGATCTGCTTGACTTCAGATACCACACCATTGATCTAAAAGAAAAATGATGACCGTTTACTTAGAGAAAACTTTAGAACCGGAATTTCCAGTAAGAACTCATTTTCTGAAAGCAGACTCCAATACCTAAATTGGCATGGTACTGCATGCTCAATTATGAATTTGTAGCCATACCACATAATGCAATAGGAAAAGGAACTGGACAAACCTCTAGGAGAAGTAGATCAACAAACATGTTCACTTCCCTAGGTTCCTTGTGCTGTTTTAGATGAACATATAAAGAAAAAGGAAATGCAAATTTGAGCAACAAAACCAGAAAAAAGCGAAATCACCGAATATTCTGTTGAATACAAAGGCTAACCTTAATCCAAACCGGTGTTGTAAATCGCTTATTAAGAAGTTTAGAGATCTTCTGAGTCTTCATATTTATGTACTGTGCCAACGAACACAATATTCAGTTATTGACACTGCCAGATCAACTTTTAAAAAAAATGTACAAAGGAGAAAAAGGATTAAGCTATTTCAGATTACAAACAGTAGAGTTTCTGAGTATGTTTCTGATTATGCTCCCATGGCATGGGAGATTGACCCTTTACATGTAAACTGCCCCTTGGCTGCTTAGAGACTGAAAATGATTCCTTTTGGAAACAAAATTCTAGAGAAAGTAATGGCATGGCACTATGGATACTATGTTTTCACGACACAAGATATCATGCATGTACTAACATTGTTTACGGAGTTAAATGTATCCACAATGCAATAGATTTATGGTTCTCAAAAAATTGAAAGACTAAATAGTGCACACATAGCACTTTCTCCCTGTTACAAGAGTGCACCCGACTTTTTGTAACAAGGAGATCCAAAAGTACAAGAGAAAATACTACTCTGCAAGCCTTCTTTTCTATCTTTATGTAGTTATTTAATTCCATGCAGCAGTTGATGAGAAGCAAAGAAAATAAGCCACCATATGGGACAGTGAGATAAAAGTTCTACATAAAAGCCAGTAACAATGAACAATAAAATGAAAAAGAACAGACGATAAAGAATGATTCCTACATGGTGCAAGAATTTCTCTCCTGATGAACGATATAGCCGACATATTTCTCCAGGCACAAAAGGTGGTCCATATTCGTAGCTACGTGCACCACCTCCAAAAAAAGAAGATGCTAGCTCCTAAAAAAGGTAACAGAAGCCAGAATTGTTTCATTATGAAGTTTCACATTGGACAGTGGCCAAGTGATTGGAAACGACACAACGTACCTCTGTAACTTTAGGAACTGTTGTTTGTTCAATGTAAACACAGAGTTGTGCAAGCATAAGTACCAAGACTGTTGGGACCTTATCAATTTGCACAGAATCCATAGTTGACTCTTGTGTTTTCTTTTTGCTTCTCCCAGAGAGCACATGAAAATGCCCATCAAGTTTCTGGAAAAAATCTTGAAAACCTTCTTGTACCCAATCAATAATCAAATCTCTCAGCTTTACAAGCAACTCTATATTGCCATCTATCAGATGATGAAATTCCTGGAAGCAGCATGTCCAGAAATAGAACATTAAAACAGAGCATGAGAAAGTCATGAGCTTTGATTGTGTGTAACATTTATGTTGCTTGACAACATGACAAAACAGATGGTTGTTCAGATGTTCTGAAGCTTCCAAGTATGTACCTGCAGGAGATCTATGCATCCTTGGGATACTTTGATTTTGCTTGTCTCCATAGCAGTTTGCAGCTGTGACTCTTCTAACTTCTCATTTGATGTTGAATGTGTCCTAACCAGTGCCTCTGCTCACCCATGTACAACATATGTGAATTTTTCTACTCAAGACCTTTTTCTACTTTCATACTTGTACCATTACAAGCTAAACCAAAATAAATTACTGGTGAATCACATCTGAACTTCAATCCGGAATGAAGTCAGTTTTGGAGAAAAAATGCATAGTAAAGTAAGGTGGGAGGTGGGGACCTGATATTTCACTTTGAAGATGGAGAAATGCAGTTGCTATGTGTTGCCTAATAATGTCTCGAGTAGTCTGCCAGTAGAAAAAAAAAATTGCCACGCGCAAAATCAGTATCAAGAAATATGAAGTGAACATCAAAGATATCAAAAGCAGCAATTACAGAAGGGTGTTTTTAAGTATATTCATTTGTCCCTGAATAAGAAAATATAAGACAGAAGAAAATAAACCTTCAGTATTTCCAAAAGAACCATATAACCTATACAGTAACAATATACAGCCAAAGTATACTAACAAACAATTCTCAGCTAAACATATAGTACAAAACAGTTTTTGCAGATTTCTAAATCAATGTATAGGTTCTCAGGCAGAGAGAAACTTAGTCTACTGAGTGGGTGCTGGCGTGCTGCTACATGTTACATATGAAAATAAACATAATACTATAATCACCATTGAGGAAATAACCCGATAAATAAATACTAGCAAATGATTTTAGAATATTATTTCCAAGATAATAGATCTAATAAATGATAATTATACGCCCATAGCAAACCAATGCTTCAAATATGTCCCAACACCAACACTAACAATTGACGTGATATAATTCTGAGAACTGGTGGCTACCAGTTATTTATCACTTCATTATAAAAAGAATGTAATTTGGATATCAAATAGTGACAAACCTAAATCTAGACATCAATTGGTGGACTTGTCCACTCCTATGACAGGAGTCACTGTCTTAAAGAACAAGACATCATTATCTGCCATATTATCCAATGCCTCCAGGAGCATTATGTTGGAATGTGTGTGTATTAGGCCCATGAGACTAGGCCCATGTGGCCCATGTATGGTTACCTATATAGCTACCCTTCTAGGGTTAGCCCAAATCAATAGAAACACTTTCCCTAACATGGTATCAGCAGCCTAGGGTTTTCTCTCCACCCTCTCCTCCTCCCAGCCGCCGCCGCCGCCGGTGGGCTCCCTGCCGCCGGCGCCATGGCTGGCGCCCCACCTCCTCCTCCCTCCTTCTTCAGCTATTTCCCTCCCCTATCCTCCTCTTCCTGGGCCCAGGTGGTGGCCTCTCCACCCGCCACCCCTGCTGCTCCACCCGCCGCCGCCCCTGATGCCCGTCCGCCAGCAGCCGCGCCATCTCCTGGAGCCACGCTCCACCCTCCAGGTGCAGCCGCCGGCGCCGCCCGTGCCCTGGCCACCGTTCCCGGCCTTGGCGCGGTGGGGGAGGCCACGGAGGGAGCGGCCGCAGCGGGACTCCATCAACCGGCGGACCACCGGCCACCGCTGCTCCATCAGCCGCTGCCTGAGGGCCACCAGCCGCCGCTGCTCCTGCCTGAGGGCGCGCCGGCCACTGCAGGGGCCCGGCCTCCGCTGCCTGGGGATCTCCAGTCGCCACCGCCCGGACATCTCCCTCCACTACATGATGCTGCTGCTACCGGTCTCCGGTCGCCACTGCTGCACGCCACTGCTGGGGGGCTGACTGGACTGGTCCGCCCACGCCCACATGCTCCTCCGCCGCCTCTCCACGGCCCGGGTCCGGACTCCGCCCTCACCGCAGCTCTCGTCGCTGCCCGGGCTGCCGCCGCGGAGGGGCAGGCTCGTGTGCGCGCGGCTGCCCTCGTGTGGGAGCGTGAGCGCGACGCGGCCGACGCCCTGGCTCGCCAGATCGCCGAGGCGGAGCAGCTCCTCGCCTCTCCCGCCTCCCAGGACGCTGGGGCCACCTCCTCCGCCTCGTCGGGCCGCCGTGTGTCCCACACCGCCGTCCTCTGGCACGATCCGGCCGACCCGCTCGTGACTCAGTTGCACTACCAGGCCGGGGGGGGGGTCCAGAACATTCACCTCCTCGTGCCGGTCGTCCTCGAGCCGGAGTCGCCCTCCTACACCCGCTGGCGGGATCTGGTGCTTCTCACTCTCCGTCGCTACGCCCTCGATGACCACGTCCTTGTTGACCCTTCGGTCGCCGTCCAGACACCGTCCTGGATCCGCCTCGACAGCATCGTCCTCTCCTAGATCCTGGGGACGATCTCCCTGGACCTCCACGACCTCGTCCGCAACTCCCCTGACGCGCGGCGGGCGTGGCTTGCCCTTGAGGGACAGTTCTTGGGCAACGCCGAGGCCCGGGCTCTGCGTCTCGACGCGAGCTTCCGCACCTTCGTCCAGGGTGACCTCTCCGTTGGCGAGTTCTGTCGTCGGATGAAGGGCATGGCAAACTCCCTTAGCGACCTCGGCTGGCCCGTGGAGGATCGCATCTTGGTCCTCAACGTCCTCCGCGGGCTCAGCGACCGCTACGCCCACCTCAGGACGTGGATCACCCATCAGCGGCCCTTCCCCACCTTCCTGCAGGTCTGTGACGACCTTGTCATGGAGGAGCTCACTCAGGGCATCTAGCCGGGGTCCGCCACTTCTCCGGGGTCCTCGTCTTCTTCGACGGCTCTGGCTGCTACTCCGCCGCGTTCGTCCGCTACACCGCCGTCGTCTCTCCTGGGTCCCCCTCCCTCCGGGCCGAGCGGGGGTAGGGGGTCGTGGTGGTCGTCGTCGCCGTGGTGGGGGTCGCGGGGGAGGCCGGGCTGGTGTCACCCAGGCTCCAGCTGGTGGTCAGGCACCGGCTGGTGGGCCGCACGGGGGGCACCATGGCCTTCGTTCCACAACCCGTGGTCAGGGCGCATCTCCATGTGGCCCTACCACGCTCCCGGTGGTGAGCCTCGTCCACCGGTGGCCATGTTCACTGGCGCTCCACCTCTTGGCGTCTCCACGGCGCCTCCGTGGACTACACCCACCAGCACCCCTCCGGGGATTGCCGGCTGGGACCAGACGGCCTTGGCTCGCTCGTTCAGCACCATGGGCCTGACACCTCCTGTCGGACCGGAGTGGATCGCCGACTCGGGTGCTACCTACCACACCACCCCTGACCCTGGTATACTCTCGTCTGTCCATTCTCCCTCTTCCTCTCTCCCTTCGTCCATTATGGTCGCAAATGGTTTGTGTCTTCCGGTCACGTCTGTGGGTACTGCCGGTGCTCATGGCTCCTTTCGTCTCCCTGATGTTCTTGTTGCTCATTCTATGGTTCACAATCTTCTTTCTATTCGTCGTTTTACAGCTGACAATTCTTGTTCTGTGGAGTTTGACTCTTCAGGTCTTACTGTAAAGGATTTGGCTTTCCGGCGACCTCTGCTTCGATGTGACAGCTCCGAGCCCCTTTACACTCTTCGCTTCCCGGCGGCTACTTCCTCTACTTCGCCGTCCGTTTTGTCAGCTGCTTTCACCGCCTCTACTTCCTCTACCACTTGGCACCGGCGCCTCGGCCATCCTGGACGTGATGCCCTGATGCAGCTCAGTCGTAGCTCCGGTCTTCCATGTACTCGGGCTCATGTTGAGCATTTGTGTCATGCGTGCCAATTGGGCCGACATGTTCGTCTTCCTTTTCATAGTTCGACTTCACATGCGGCCCGCATTTTTGATCTTGTACATTGCGACCTTTGGACATCTCCTGTTATCAGTATTTCTGGTTACAAGTACTATCTTGTGGTGGTCGATGATTTTTCGCACTATTCGTGGACTTTTCCCCTGCGTGCGAAGTCTGACACGTTCCCCACGCTCCTTCACTTCTTCACCTGGGTGTCCACACAGTTCGGCCTCACCATCAAGGCCGTCCAGTGTGACAATGGTCATGAGTTTGATAACTCCACCTCCCGTGCCTTCTTTCTCTCTCACGGTGTTCAGTTGCGCATGTCTTGCCCATATACCTCTTCCCAGAATGGCAAGGCTGAACGGATGATTCGCACCACCAACGACACCGCGCGCACCCTTCTGTTTCAGGCCTCTCTTCCTGCTCGCTTCTAGGCAGAGGGCTTGGACACCTCCACCTACCTCCTCAACCGTCTTCCTTCCGCTGCCTGTCCCGCTCCTACGCCACACCACCCCTCTTCGGTACCTCTCCTCGGTACGATCACCTTCGTGTCTTTGGGTGTGCGTGTTACCCCAACACCACTGCCACTTCTTCCCACAAGCTGGACCCCCGCTCCACTGTGTCTTCCTCGGGTACTCCCCGGATCACAAGGGGTACCGGTGCTTTGACCTTACCTCCCGACGGGTCCTCATCTCTCGCCATGTGGTGTTCGATGAGTCCGTCTTTCTCTTCTCCAGCACACCCACCACCACTCCTGTCCCTGACCCCTCCTCCCTTTTTCCCGCTGACACGGTGGTACAACCACCTTTTCCGTGGTCTCCTGCAGGTACTGCTTCGTCGCGCTCCTTGCCGGGCACCTGCCCCGGCTCCTCGACGGGTCCGGGCCCGTCGTCCTCTGGCCGGCCCCGACCTCTCCGTTTGGCGCAGACCCGGGGACCTCGTCCCCCGATACTGCCCCCGGGGGGGCCGTAACGGTCGCCGTCGCCTGGGCATGCCCCGGCACCTGCTCCGGCACCTCCGTCGTGGTTCGCTGCGCCGGTACGGGTGTACCAGCGCAGGCCGCGGCCGCCGCCACTTGCGGTCCCTTCACCGCCGGGGACACCGACACCACCGCCGTAGTCCCCGCCGGCCCGTGACGCACCGCCGGTCTACCACCCGCCGCTTCTTCACCGACACCCGCGACATGTTCACCCGATGGTGACACGGCACGCGGCTGGCACACTGCCACCCCGGGCCCTTGAGGCATCGACCGGCGACGCGCTGGTCTCCCCGGTACCCTCTTTCGTCCGCGACGCCCTGTTGGATCCTCACTGGCGCCGCGCAATGGAAGAGTACGCCGCGCTTCTCGCCAACCAGACGTGGGAGTTGGTGCCCCGGCCACCGAGCTCCAACGTCGTCACCGGCAAGTGGATCTGGACCCACAAGCGTCGGGCTGATGGCACTCTCGAGCGCTACAAGGCTCGATGGGTTCTCCGGGGTTTCACTCAGCGCCCTGGAGTCGACTATGATGAGACCTTCAGCCCGGTGATCAAGTCGGCCACCGTCCGCACCGTGCTTTCGTTGGTGCTTGCTCGGTCATGGCCCGTCCATCAGCTAGACGTCAAGAATGCCTTTCTACACGGCCTTCTCACCGAGACAGTGTACTGCAGTCAGCCGGCGGGGTTCGTTGATTCCTCCCGTCCTGACATGGTCTGCCGGCTCAACAGGTCTCTCTACGGCCTCAAGCAGGCACCCCGGGCGTGGAACCATCGGTTTGCTGCTTTCTTGCTGACACTGGGGTTCGTGGAGGCCAAGTCTGATACATCACTGTTCATCTACCACCATGGAGCTGACACTGCATACTTGCTGCTCTATATTGATGACATTGTCCTCACAGCCTCCAGTGAGCCCCTTCTCCGCCGGATCATTGCCGCTCTTCAGCAAGAGTTTGCTATGAAGGATCTGGATGTGCTCCACCATTTCCTCGGGGTCATTGTTGAGCCTCGTCCTGCCGGATTACTTCTTCACCAGCGGCAGTATACTCGGGATATCCTAGAGCGGGCTGGGATGACTGACTGCAACCCCTGCTCCACTCCGGTTGATACTCAGGGCAAGCTGTCCGAGGCTGAGGGCCCCCCAGTGTCTGATCCCACTGCCTACAGGAGTTTCGCTGGTGCCCTTCAGTACCTCACCTTCACCCGGCTGGACATCACCTATGCAGTCCAGCAGGTCTGCCTTCACATGCATGATCCCCGGGAGCCTCACCTCACGGCTCTGAAGCGCCTCCTCCGCTACCTCCGGGGCACGCTCGACTACGGCCTCCTACTCCACCGGTCCTCCTCCACCGACCTTGTCGTCTACACTGACGCTGACTGGGCGGGGTGTCCGGACACTCGGCGCTCCACCTCCGGCTACGCCGTCTTCTTGGGCGGCAACCTGGTGTCCTGGTCGTCTAAGCGCCAGCCTGTGGTCTCTCGGTCCAGTGCCGAGGCGGAGTACCGCGCTATCGCTAACGGCGTAGCTGAGGCCTCCTGGCTCCGGCAGCTTCTCGCTGAGCTGCACACTCCGCCCTCCCGGAGCACACTGATCTACTGTGACAATGTCAGTGCGGTCTACCTCTCCACCAACCCCATCCAACACCAGCGGACGAAGCATGTGGAGATCGACCTACACTTTGTCCGTGATCGGGTGGCCATGGGCGAGGTGCGGGTCCTTCATGTTCCGACTACCTCCCAGTTCGTGGACATCTTCACCAAAGGCCTCCCGTCCTCGACCTTCACCAAGTTTCGCTCCAGCCTCAACATCACCAGTGGCTAGTTGCGTCTGTGGGGGGCTGTGTGTGCTCTTTCTTGTTCAGCCTGGAACTTCGTTGCGCCGGTAGTTCAGACTGCGGGGGGTGTTGGAATGTGTGTATTAGGCCCATGAGGCTAGGCCCATGTGGCCCATGTATGGTTACCTATATAGCTATCCTTCTAGGGTTAGCCCAAATCAATAAAAACACTTTCCCTAACACATTATTCCTAACCCTAAACTATATGCCCCCTATAGTTAGTGGAAGCAGATAGCAATACTCAGCGCGGAAAAGCACTTTGGTTTAAGCCAAATTTCCATAGTAAGAAACTGCCAGGAGGAATGAACAGGAGTTATAGGAAAACAACTAAGAAGTATATTATGCATATTTAACCACATAATTGCTACTTGATTCTAGGCAGAACATAAAAGTTGAGTGAGGAGAGAAAAGTGTAACATTAAATCTGGTAGTAACCTCCAAAGAAAAAGCTGGTAGCGCAGCCTCTGGAATAACTTCATCGATGGCAGTTGCATCCTCCCATAAGGATCCTTTGATCACCAAAGAATAGTAGTATTAAATTTAAACAGTCCAATAATCTTACAATAATATCAAATTCTTAAGCAAGACCATTGTTGGCATTGCAGAAGCAGCACTTCAAAAGAATCCTATTCAAGTCATAACAGCAAAATCTCAGTACAATTAGTAAGTTTCAATGTCAATACAATACAGCATAGTGAACTCAACAGCTAACTCGTCCTAAAGGTAAAAATACCACTGAACGAATGCCAAAGATGTTAAGGAGGCTTTCCTACAGAGGGAACTTCTTTTGACATATGAATTCAAATTCCAACGATCACTAGCCAATAGAGGTTTAAACTATTGTTCTAAGCATATTCTGTAAATAAAATTGCAATGGTGCTATAGCATAGAATATAGATAAAGTTCTTACGTAGCATTGCCAGTAGATCTGTTGATGGAATTCTTTTCTTCAGATTCTCTCTGACTGTTTCATATCGGCTTCATCAAAAGAAAACGACAAATGTATATGTGATGAATCTAGTAGAAATGTAAGATAAAACAACAAAGCAACCATAGGCCATACGGAGAAGACAAATGTGTCAGTTTATCTCATACACAGAACCGAGTACTGGAGTAATTATCTACTATCCCCATTGCACAATAAGGAATATGTAACAGCTCATAAGTAGAATGGTAGGAAGCAGATAAAGAAAATATTCCCCATGGTTTTTTCACTCCCAATTCTCTTTGCATTTGGAAATATAGGACATGCAACAGGTTGCTCCTTTCCCATCTAGCAACAGGTTCAAAAGGCAGTTGCAGCTTGAAACATAGCCGTCAACAGGACAACCAGGAACCCACACACAAAAGAACACACACGAACACAGTGGGTTTGGTGGCTGGAAATGACTTAGCCTTTTCTGATTTTCTCTTCTACTTATAGACAGCCGTGAGCTACAAATCAGGCTGTGATAGCCTCCTAGTAATGAAGAATATTGCACTCTTATTCAGCCTTTGCTCCTATTACTCCATGCTGAAATTAAGCTAAAGTTAAGGCTATGAACCTAGGCACTAGCATGCACCTAGACACAGGATTATTTCCAACGAAGCTGCCTCATCAGCCTCAGGCCCAATATTAGCAGGAATGGAGGTAGAATAGGGGGAGTGCCCCCTAGTCCCCCGCCCCATGCCTCCATCACTCCCAGGCAGTGCAAATCAAAGCAGCAAGACCAATTTCGATATCCACCCGCAAGATGCTTTGGTCTTCTCAAGAATTTAGAATTTGAAATTTAAAACAAAGTGAGAAAAATAATCATCTGAAGTTATATCTACAAAGCTTTATGGACACACGTCAACTCAGAGGCTTTATCTTTCAGGATTAGAATGTTGATATTATTAAAGGAAGAAGGTATGTCATGTATCTTCAGTTCTTCACATCAGTAATCTCGGTTTATATTCTGGGAGCTAAAACAGAAAAGGATTGGCAGGATACAGTTAATGGTCTAAGGACAGCCAACTGTTTCATGGCACAGTTGCATAAGGACTGAACTAAACTTACTTTGAGAACAAAGCTTGTGCAAGTTCAATGAGACGCCTTTCCGAATCAGGAAATATTATTAAATAAGCACGGAATGTCTTTGAGATGTCACCAATTGAAGCCTAACAAAAAAATAGCACGAGGTATTAGATGATTAATCAATACAGTAGAGCAAACGCGTAAATGGGCATTACAACTAGGCTGCATGTTACAGCATGAGCAACATCGCATTACATAGTGTGCAGACTTAGTAGTCATACAGGCAACAGAAGCAGTGCCGATCCCAAACTGTGTAACTTCCATACAATACTAAATGGAAACTGTTCAGTTGTAACATTCTGATATATACACATGCACACCTGCGTAGGCTCATTCTGGAAATTCAAGAGGCAATCTTCAAGCTTCTCAAGTAGATTAGATTTTAAGTTGTCCACCTGTTGACATATATGAAAAAAATAATACGATGGGCTTTACAGAAAAAAAAAAAGGCAAAACATGCAAGTAGTACATTGCAAGACAGAGAGGGGCTCAGGCATAGCCTCATCGACATGCACATTAGTATAACTAGCAGTGATAAAATACATACCGGAAAGTTCAATTGTTTAAGGAGAACTACAGCTTCTGCTCTTGCTTCAATAGGTTCAGAATCTGAGTATAACTTTGCCTGTAATTTATGGGCAGTAAATAGTATTAAAATTCTACACAATTAGAATAATGCAATTATGTAACAAACGATAAGTAGTAGATGGCATTTGGACAAATAATTATGTCATCTTCCATACAAATCTGAGTCAAAATGTGCACAGTTACCTGAAGGTGTTGTATAACTAAATCCATTGCCTCCTCAGATGCTTTTTTACAGTCTTGAAAAGATGTATCTCCATAGGCCTATAATACAGAAGAGAGTACATGAAAGAGCATGGTAAAAGGTATTGCAGGGAGTTTCTAAGATGAGGAATTTCACTTAGCTCAAATTTACCTCAAAAATAGGTTTTGCTCCAGTAAAAAACCTGACAGCATCTGCATATGCTTCTGTCTTGATGCATTTGTTAAGCCGAGTTGGAAGGTCATATATGAACTGCAACAGAAGTTGATGGAAACTAACATTTTATCAAAAGCTTTCTTTTTCTGCACCTACATTTAGTTAGTTAGTTATTAGAATTCACTGGCAGTAGAAATACCCCGAGATTTTTTTTTCAAAAAAAAGTATACAGAGTAAACTATTGACCAAGCAGTCTCGAACAAACATCTTCATGGCATGTCTTAATGTGACCAGAAACAAAAACTCATGGAGGTCAGTCGCATACTCGCATGTTTCTAACTTTCTATATATTTCATGCAGTATAAAGATTAGTGGTCCAAATACACAATAGACTAATATATATCAAGTGGGATAAACTAAACAAGCACAACTTGCCCAAGTTATTTCCCTTGCTTCAAAGAAAATACTAAACTGAAAATTGCTACACTTAATTACCTTGGGTTTGTAGTACTGCATTCCCTATGCAACACCAAAACTTCATGTTAAACTAAACATGTAGATCACTAGGGCCTCCCACAACACAAGGGCTGGGACAACGACAATGACACACACACACACACACACATATATATATATACACCACTTAGGCTACTCCCAGTGCATAATATCATGTTGTTATATCCAAGACTGCCACATCATACAAAGATCACCAAATTCATATGTAGATAAAATCCCTCCAACACATAGTACCATACTGTTGCTTCTTAAGAATTAAAAAATAATTAATTGCTGTTATGTTCTGTTTATGAGAGTGGGCCCAAGCTGTTGGGTTGGTGCCAAAATATTGGACTTCGTGTTAGGCATTGTTTCTCTCCTATTTAATTCTGCATCAATAAAAAATTCTCTGTCTATGTAGCACCTAATTGATGTGCATGATACCACCCATTGGGAGTAGCCTTAACCATATTATTATATTATTGCAGAAATTTGCATATTTATGAAACTACAAATTGTTAGTTCTTGACAACAGTGACTGACGGAGCAGCAAAAATCATAGTTCTAAGATTAATAATGAAAGCAGGAGTATGTACTTGAACTTTCCGGAGCAGATTGCGTGTACGATGTAATTTCTCGATGTTTTCCCTTTTGTCAAAAAGAGATGTATTCACTGTGTCGCTTTTTGATTGCACTGATGTTATCTGGAAAAGGCAAACATAGGTTGGTTCAACCATGTAAAAATGGGTCTGCCATGCACCAACAATGAGATAATGCATACTTTTGAAAGGAGCTGGTCCATATTTGCCTCCATTCCAACAATGTTAGTCTTCATCCTGTGGGAAAAAATCACAGATAGATAGCGATACATGTTACAACTATAGAAAATAATAGTACTAGTAAATCAAACTCATTAACAGAAGGAGAAGTCTGAGCTATCAGTAAGGAAATAGCACCACCTTTTTATAGTATCAGTTGCACTAATAAACTTGTTATAATTCTCATACACTAGCATCTGTAAATCTGTGTCTAGGTTCTTGATCTCAGCAGCCATCTTCACATGCCTTTGTAGAAGACCTTCCAGATTGGATTGTTGCACCTGAAAACCACGTGAGTAGTGAGCATGAGCATCCTACTCTTAGGTATCGGGGCTAACAAACTAAACATGATATTATGTCATACTAATTTACGCTTTCAACAAACGCTATTACACTAGCAATAGCATATTAGGGTATGTAGTTTGGGCCCAAAAAAATCCTGCTAATATTCAGCAATGGCCTATGTTTAAATGTCTGCGAAATACTGGCAAGCACATAGCCCTTTGGTCACATCCAATACAGTTTTTTTAACAAAACTTGGTCAATTCATTGCCTCATCAGTATTAGAAAAAACTTGAACAGCTAGCCAATCATTTAACAAGGTCAGTTGAAGGCACAAACCAAAGATATCCTAGGTCCATATAGGAAAAGGGTCAAAACCATTTCAGCTTTCTTATAAAACCATTTGCAGCAATCCAAGTATGGAACAGTGTGAATAACTCAAGCCATTCAAGTGAAAATGGCAAGGCATGCAACAAATATATGCAGAAAAAGGTCATTCGAGTGATAGATCATTCTAAATTTCATATAATCAGAATGCCAGTAAGCTACGTACAGAACAGAAAAATGATAATGTAAAAAGGTAATACCAGTGTAAACTATGTAGCATAAGCAAACTATATGAGTAAATGAAACTATAAAAAGGTAATGCTACTGTAACAAGCAGTCTAACTCTAACTACATAAGTAGCATGGCAATACATTTAATCTTTCTAATTCACATCATTAATGTGTCTAGATCACAAACTCTAAGGATACCTGTGCAGCATAACTCAAATGTGCTGCATGGAAATGCTCCTAGTTAAAATAAATGTGATTGAGATCTTAGTTATTAAAAAAAAATCTAGACCGTGCATGCCAAATTCAACAGTGTAGTTATGCAGCAAGCACGCTATGTACATACTGATAGAAGTGCTCTAATGCACAATGTCAATTGCATCTGTTTTTGCAAACTTGCTATGATTCATGTTATGTATGTAACTCACCGCCTCAGATATCATCTCTTGAGGATTCTATTTCCTGAGCACAATTATTTATAATTACAAGATACTGGAACAAATTTCATCCAAAACTCAACTCCATGAGCTACACACACATCAGAAATTTTAGTAGCATATACACAAATTGCACAACCGACTGTGTTTAAATAGATAAGTTAACAGCATCATAGGATATGACATTTTGGCTCGGTTGATCTCGAGACAAACGCGATGTGAGCTAATCAGGTCAATTCCAGAAAGAGGTTAGTAAATTCAGGGGTTATACAGACCAAAGTTCATCACATTCATTCAAAGTCTACGCAACAGGTCCCCAACTATACTATCCGACCGAGAAGCAGGGAGCTGGATCTGAGAGACCAGGATGAGGGACGGAGTGGGGATCAGACACAAGCACGAACCAGGACATTCATGTAGATGTCGGGATCGAAGGAGGTGGAGTTGATGGAGTCGAGGGGCGATGCGGGCGCGGCGGTAGGGGACGGCCGCGCCAGGGACGCGGGGGCCGCGGCCCCGGCGGCCGCGGATGGGTCGGTGTTGTAGAAGCTAGCAAGGAGGTCGCGCGTGCGCCGAGCCTTCTCGTCCATTGCCGGCGGTGCGGCGCCACCGGCTGTCGCCATATCGGTGAGGCTTCGCGGCGGGGCTCGCAGTCGGGACGCCGGAGAGAGACCAGAGGTTGTGGGAGTGAAGATGGAGAATGAAGGGGTGTTTTGGAAAGTTTCGTTTCCAAGCGTAATATCGCATATAGCTCTGTAATATTCGAAATTATACAGGGGCTATGTTCAAAAAAAATTATACAGGGCTAAAGAAATGCAAACGAGAATACGAGATTATTCACTTTTTACTGTGTGTTTGTTTGTTTTTGCAACTGCAGGTAAGCTCAGTTGAGGGTTTTAAATCTAGCTCTTCGATTGCATACTGTTTAAAGCTTCTTTTTTCCTTAAAAAATAAAACGAAGTTGTTTTAAGCTTGGTGCATAGGAGTATCGTGCAACATATTTCAATCAATCTTTGTTATCGCTACATGTTGGTGTTCTACACATCCACGCCAACAATGCTCCGTCGTGTTTTCAAACTCTTAGCCTGATATGCTCACACTACCAATAAATACAAAATAGTCAAATTCACGATTCATCTGTAAAATGAATCATAATCGCACAATAGACAATGTATAAATACTTACGATGACACAAGGCTTGCTTTGTTGGGATTCTTTTTGAAATCTCCTACAACTAAAAAGAATAAAAGGAAGACAATTGTTTGGTGCGGCAATTTTTTTGGTGTTACCGTCCATCCGCACGTGCGATCCCATCCCTCCCTCGTCGGTCTGCCTCTCGCCGTGCGATCCGACCCCTTCCTCTTATTTCCCTTTAAAAAAAATCTTCAATCACCGAAATTTCGGGCAAAACAAATCAGCGGCACAGCCAATCTAGCTGGGACATGCAAAACAAATCCTCACCATCACCCGAAAATCATGCTGGGCGGCCCAGATGCAAAGGCAGATCGCTTCGCACAGCGTCAAGAGTTTCGCATCGGTTCACCGCCGGACGCGACGCCTGCAACCACGAAGCCGCCGGACGACCTCGCCAACCCACCGCCGCCGGACGACATCGCCAAACCGGCACCGCCGCCACGCACCGACGCTGTTTCCGCCACATCGCAGCACCTCAGTTCCTCGGCCTCGACCAGCGGACGCCGCCGCCATCGGACGGGCCGGTGCCTGATGCAGCGCAGGGCGCATCACATCGAGCAGCAGCAGCTTCTTCAAGTCCTACATCCTCGCTCGCTGCTGCCACCAGGTGCGCCAACCCCTTCTCTTCCCTTCCTGCTGTGCAAAACTGAGCACCCAACCCTAGATGGTAGCTAATTGGCTATTTCTATTCCGATCTAATCTAATTGAGAGCATGTGTGTTATGCCTGCTAACTTCTCTTCCCTTCAAAGATTATCATCCCTACATGTGCACACCCATGTCCTTTACTGGATCCAAAAAAAATGGTTCCTATGTGTCCACAATGTCCAGTAGATTGATTGAAAAAAAACAGCATCCAAAAATTATCAGCTATGTATATCAGCATCTCAATTTCTGGAAATTCCACACTGCGAAAACCAGCATCCAAAATTTTATCAACTATGTATATCGGCATCTCAATTTCTGGAAGTACAATCTAGCCAGGTAGCCTTTATATTTCCAAAAGGCAGTTCCTCCTTAGCACCATCTTTCAGAACTGTTAGCTTTTATACCTATCCGACGTTTCCTCCGTTTGGCCATCTACTGCCTCTTCCATGACCATGACACTGCGCCATTTTCGAGCCTCAGCGCCATTGTCGAGCCTCTTGAGCAATGGATGGCCAGTTCGGCACCGTCGACGAGAAGAACGTTCTTGGCGTGAACTAGGCGCCCGTGCCAGAGAAGCTTGTTCGTGGGGTGAACTGGGCGCCGGATTCTTGCGACGAAGAAGAAGAGGATCAACAGGACTCGCCCGTGCTACATAACTGAAAACGGTTTGTACACTGTAGCTGTCCAACAACACACTAACCTGAAACATCACCTACATTTGTTGATGCACCGTGCAGACCATCGGCATCACCTACATTTGTTGATGCACCGGCAGTTCACTGAAACTCTATGGTCATAAAGAGTGGATACTTCCCAGCATTTTGGAAAAATATAAGTGAAAATCTATTGGTTTAAGCACACTAAAGAGAACTACTTACTTTCATTTTTCAATTCTCCAGTCAAAGCATTTCCTGTTGAATTTTTAAATAGTGCAGTTTGTTAATTGCTTGTCTTGCCATTTGAGTTCCTGATATATGCGCAATGATACATACAGCCAAGAAGCTTATTTGAGGCACATGATAAAATTTGGGAACTAAATTTGAGGATTTTTTTTCCAGATTATTCTTAAATCGAAGCTGATAACTGAACTTCTTTCAGAATCATGTTTGTATGGACAGAGGAGTAGTGCATTCTCAAACATGTAACTGGCAGAAATAAAACCTGATTTAGTAGACTTCAACTTGTGTGGTCTATAGTTTCCTCGAGTTACTTCATTCACTTTCTCTGCTTCCTGATTCCTGTCAAGATTTATCATGTAGACTGCACTACATGGGGAAGATGTCTGTTTAAAATCTAATCCAATAATATGATATTTCTACTACTGATAGAAAGTAGCCAAACATGATTTTTTTACTGGTCTTTTTAGATTCTTATTTTTAAGAATCTCTCGTCACACACAATATTGATTTGACAAAGTTGTCCTTTCCAATGCGTGCAACTTCTGCTCTGGATTTGTTGAAATTTCTTTTTTTCTATTGCCTGATAGCCCTATAAGATAGAAGAGGAAGGAAGTATGGTATTTTTTTTGTCATGTGCCTTCAGATTAGTATTCAACTATCCATTTCCTTCAGATTTCACCAAGGGGAAGGTTTCAAATTTGCTTTCTTTACCTGTAGATCCTGTCACCAGTTCGCTGCTGCCCACCTCCAGAAAGTCATCCACACTGCCAGGGCCTACATTCAGTAATATAGAGGATACTCAAAGGTAGTTGTCGGGTATAGGCATTGCTCAGCTTTCTAAGATGATATTAGTAATTCACTAATTTTTGAAAAAGAATCATTTCTTTATATGTATGCCTTCACCTGGTTGTTTAGTTACTATGCACTTGGCCTGGTGCAGCATGAATAAAATTCAGAAAAAATAAAGTGCACTCAGTCTACTGCCACCTCTTTGCTTCTTGCAGCACACTGCCATGCTGTAGAGACTAATTATCATCCCATAGATAAAATGCATTGCATTTTCATCTCTTAACCTTGCAGCAGTTTCTGTCATACCCTTCTCTGAACTTGGTTTGGCTATAGGGTCAATCTATATACCTTGACTTGATGGTTTTGCCACATCGTACCTCACACTGTAAAAACATTATACAGTAGCGTGAATTCTGAGAGACGGGTTATAAATGCTGAAGCAAATAAAAATTGTCCTAATGCCCTCTTTATGCTTGATCCTGGACTAAATTTATTGCAGAGGCATGTATTCTGTCTGACAGAAAAACATCACATTTTTTTTGGGTTATGTATGTTAATTAATTTTCTTATCTCAGGGATAGTTTTACACTTCATCCCTTTTGATGTCCTGAAGAAAGAAAATGAAAATCCACCCCCATCAACACCTCCCTCAGTCCCTCCCTCGGGCTTCCATGGGCGCGTTCCTTGATCTCCCACAAGCAGCGCCGCTTTCCCCAACTCTGCCATCCCTCCCCCTTGGGTTCCCACCCCATGGGTAGCGCCGCCGGCAACTGGCACTCCATCCACTATGCCACTGACTGCCGACCGTCAGCCTAGGCCACAGTGGAGATGGATTTGAACGTGCGCATAGGTTTCGGAAGGATCACTAGGCTCGTGGCCAGGTCACCCACTCGCCCTCCTGAGCAAGGATGTCAAGCTGGTCGCAGTCAAGTGTCAACGACCCTTTCATCGCCACGGATTACATGTTCCCTCGATTAATTGCTCCTGTTTTTTCTGTTCTTGCCTTCTTGTTATTATTATTACTTCTTTGGGTTTGTTTTGTGCTGCAGTCTCAACCCGTGGTGATAGGCAGTGCCTATGTGTGACAGGTTTGTAATTTTTTGAGATTTCTCAGCATCTTTATTCTGCCCTTGATAGGTCAATTCAGTGATCTTTCTGTTCTATCATATTACAAACAATCGATACTTTTCAAGTCAGTGTACAGCGCAATGTCAGGTTATCCTAAAAAAGATAGAAATAACTACCGGCATTGTTGATGGTACTCTACAGGCATTTGACATTCGCATGGGTAGGTAGGTGATGCCCTATTCTATTCTGAATTATATCTGACATGTACTCTTTGGTTTACTAAATGGAATTTTGGTCGTTCCCCTTTTATATAAAAAAAATCCTAATTGACTTATTAATTTATTCTATACGGTTTGTTGGTTCGTTTCCCTCTTGCTTATAACAGGAGACTGTTGATAATCGGGGGCATCCTGTGAACTGTGTCTCATTATCAAATGACATCAATTGCCTTCTAGATAACTGTTTAGATTCACAAGCTGATCCCTTATACAAAAAAACTCACTAAAAAAAGCAGCTCATCATTTTGTTTTTAGCATGGGTACAAAATTGCAGGAGGCTTCTTTTGTCTAGCCTTGAGAAGAGATTCCTCCATATATTGACATAGCTGCCAGTCTCATTTACCATCTTGAATGGATTGATCTTAGCAAATTTTCGACTTAACTCTTAGTCTCTGATTCATCATTGGTCTATCGTCTTTGCTATATCATCATTCATGGGCATCCTTTATGGTTCAAATATATCCAACTAATGGGTTTTGCAGCTGCACTTAGATGCTATTGGTGCCACGGAGGTTCTTACACTTGCAGTCTCCTCATGTCTCTCAAGCAACATATTTTACAATTGTAGTGCAAAATTTATTTTACATACATTAGGAAACTTTAAGTTAACTTGGTATTGAAACATGTACCTTCCTAGGTAGCTAGCAAGCTAAATGGACCAATTTCATTTGTCTTTGCAACAAATCATATGCTAATATTTACTTGGTGTGTTCCTGTGCAACAAATCAACAGTCAGTATTGGATGCTTCTCAGTGGCCATACGTTTGTCATTAATAAGTGGAATACATGTTTTACTAATCTCAAAAATTGGCAAATAGGAATATTCATGATATAGATTTTAGTTTTAACTAATCGACACAAAATGCCTATCAGTTGCAAATGATTTCCTGATCTAGAGTTCTAGGAATATGTGTTTTGACCTATACTAATGGCTGGAGAGCTGGTCCTAGGAAACCTGAATAAATAAAGTTCAGAGGGACTGCTGTTGAGATTGCGAAGGTCCTCCATCAGTTCAAGCTTCTCTGACTTTTAAGGCATACTGATATTGTTGAGGAAAACATGTCATGTTACATCCACCGAGGAAGGATTTCTAAGATATTTATGTTGTCTTTTGAACTAATGGATATCGACATCACCGGGTAATTCAGGCTAATAAACATGATGGTACATTGCTCCTGACCCATGTGGGTCTTTCTTTACTAAATTTTTCATATTGTTGTTTTGTTAAGTCTTCTCTTATTTCATGTCCTCCACCTTTGTGTTTAGTCTCAAACACCTATGTAATCTTGATGATATTAAGTTATTATTGCAACTTTGCAAAATCATATTATGACAAAAAAAAGTGTTGTATGAAAGATCAGGCCATGGATGATGCCTAATTTGAAGGCATTGGAAAAGTGAAGAGGGACCATCCTGCACGCCAATTTTAAAATGGAATTTGAGTTTGATCAGTTGCTGAACATTTAATTAGTTTTATCAGGTGCTGAACATGGAGTTTGGCCAGAAACTATTTGGTGTCTACAATTACTTTTTATAGCATCAGATAATTAGCACAAGAACATGAAGTAATTTAGTTGGCAACTATACATGCTATCTTCAGACCAAATCATTTGGAGTGAACCTTCAGTCGGCTCAATGGAAAGATCTGAGTTTTTCAAATAGGCTTCGGCATGCCAATTGTTTGTCACCTATACACAGGATCTTTGCAGCTGATGAGAAGAACATTTACAGCAGTGCACATTTCATTTTGGGCCACTTTTCTGATATATAGTTTTTTTCCCCTACTGATTTAGCATAGCCAGTTTACTTCTCATAGTTTTGATGTGGTATATCAAATGCCGGTGAAACATTAAAGAAAGAAAAATATATCAAACAGATATTCAATTTTTATCTGTCTTTTGCTGGTGGCTACCGTGCTCCTATGCTTCATTTCTTTATCTCTTGATTTTGATATATGTCTTGCATACATCGATTGGAGAAAATCGGAATACTCATTATGCGGCATTGTGGTGCCATTAGTTTCTCCAATTTCACCCTTATGCATCTGACCAAGTTATTACAATTTAAATATATGATTAATTACTCATTGTTATCCATCTACATCTACAGGATTAGAGAGAGGGAGACCAGGGGTCTATTATGATCCACGGTCGCTGGCTACTGCAAGCAGTGGAAGACCCAATTGCATGTTAGGACAACACATGAGTTTTGGGCATTTGAGGTCATGAAAGACTAAAAAGATCTATACAGTAGAGTTTGAGAGCCTGCGGCGCCGTGCTCTTGGTGACTGTTAATTTCATGAACATTGCTTTTTAGATTAAATGTTACTTTAACATCGGTATTTAATTTCACAGGAATGTTATCTTATAGTGCGATCCGTGTATTTTTAATACAAAAGTTTTACTGTCCCGTAGCAACGCACGGGCACGCTACCTAGTATAGTATAATAGATACAAATGTCATCCACTCACTCATGTGAATTTACATACATTATTGTTTCCCTCTTCTACCTCTAAAATCTGGAGCCGCTCCCCACGCGAGCAACTCGGGCAACAGCCAAACCCTAGCCGCCGCCCCCCCTTCCTCACCTCCCCCGCCGCGCCGCCGCCGAGTGGACCGTCGGCAGGGTCACGCGACCTACCAGGATGGCGGCAACGGGGCTCCCTCTCGTTTGGCGGCATGTGGTGGCGTGGGCGGCGGCGAACCGGCGGACCGCGGCCTTGCGCAAGCAGCGTGGTGCTCGACGGGCGCGTGAAAGTCCTATGTTTGGTGTTGGTAATTAGTGACAATGCCTAAGTACTAATCCTATGCCTAAGTTGTATGTAGCATATGAAGATTAGTACATTCCAAAGTTGGTGGCAAGATGGACATTGTGATCATGAGTGGCCACACTTGGATTTGGACGCAACCCTACGTGATCAAGGCAAAGGTATATGCTTAAGGGTTGTGTTTTAGTAACCAAGACACCTAGTGGGTGTGGTTACATTATAGGATAGATAGCCGTACTATAAAGGGGGGAATGACGCGGCTATTGAACTCCTAAGTGCCTCTAGGTGTGCATTTCATATCATATGCATTTGGATAGAACTAATAACGCCTCGAAAAATGATTGTGAAAATGCTAACACACATGCACATAGTGATGGTCACTTGGTGATGTTAGCACGTTTGCAAAGGCGGTGGAGTTTGAGCGGTAAAGAGGGTTTGGGGTCCTCTCTCCCTCCCGCCGAGCTTGCGAGGCGGGATTCAGGCGTTTTCGAGAAGTTGAAATGCCTATTTTCCACTACGCCGGAAGTCGGAAATAGAAACGGAGGCGAACGGAGGTCACAGTGGTGACCGGACGCTGGACCGGACGCGGTCTCTATTTGACCGGACGCGTCCGGTCAGTGTCCAGTGTCTTCGCGTGTTTCAGTTGTTTGATCGGACGCGAGGCGCGTCCGGTCATAGTCGATCGGACGCGTCCGGTCGTCCAGGGAGCTTACTGGACTCCAACCGGACGCGGGCACTGTGGCGTCCGGTCAGTTCACCAGCGCGTCCGGTCACTGTTTCGTTGTGCGCGGCTCAGGGTTGACCAGCGCGTCCGGTCAGTTACGGGACCGGCGCGTCCGGTCGTGACCAGCGCGTCCGGTCGTTGCGACCGGCGCGTCCAGTCAGTTTGACCAGCGCGTCCGGTCAGCGCGACTTCGGCTGTTTCAAGTTCCTAACGGCTATATTCGAAGGGGTACGTCTATAAATACTCGTTGGCTGGCTCAAGGCTCTAACTCTTGGACATTTGACATACTTGTGAGCACTTTGAGCTAAGCAACTCCCCTCCCACTCATCTCTCTTGCTTGTTTGCATATTCGAAGTGAGATTGAGTGATCCAAGTGCATTTGCATTGTGAGATTGCATCTAGTTGGCACTTGGTGGTTGATTTGCTGCGGGATTCTTGTTTCTCTTGGTGGTTGCCGCCACCTAGACGGCTTGGAGCAGCTTGGAGGCGTTGGCAAGAGTTGGAGATTGTTCTTGGCCACCTCCGGTGATTGTGAGGGGTTTGTGCCTACCTCGGCGAAGCGCCAAAGGCAACATTAGTAAATTGCTCGTGTCATTGCAACCTTTTGCCATTTGGTAGGTTCTTGTGGTATCTTTTGAGAGGCTCGGTGTGAGACCGATTAGCCACCAAACCACGTGGTGAAGAGGGACACAACGGGGACTAGCGTGCCGGCAAGCACGTGAACCTCGGGATAAATCTTTGTGTCATCATTCTTATTGTGATTGATCGATCCCGGTGGTTGTGTATTGTGGAATTCATCTCTTGATCTTATTGATTGGTTGGCTCAATACTTCGCCCCTTGGTGATACCCTTCTAACTCTCTCTTGTATTATTTTCTTAGTCACTTTGCTAGAGTAGCTCTTTTGTGTAGCTTGCTAGTTGTAGTTTTCTTCTCGGTTTGACTTGTGCGGTTGAGTGCAAATTTACTAGAATTGTGAATTGGATAGGTGGCTTGCAAACACCCCGTAGGCTAAGCAAAACACGCATCTCGCTATTTGTTATATTGATAAACTTATTTAGCTTGTCTTTGTAGAATTTTTAAAAAGGCTATTCACCCCCCTCTAGCCATCAAGACCTTTCAGCGCGCCCGCTAGTGCTGCGGCAGCGCCGGCCAGAGCCCATCCGGCGCAAGGTGGAGGCGGCGACGCTCTCTCCCCCTTTCTCCCCTTCCTCCATGGCGTGGCAGCGACGACGGCGCCGGTCGGGGCCTCTTCAGTACCTGGGTGGCCAGATCTGGCGCCTGGGATGGTGACCGCAGTGGCGTCCACGACGTCGGCTTGGGACATCGGAACCTCGACCCTGGTGGCCGGATCCGACGTCCTTTGGGTTAGGGACGGCGCCCTCTGGCTGGGGGCGGCGCCCGCGACGGTGGTGGGCAATTCCTCTTGGTGGTGGACAGTGGAGGCTGGCAGCGTTGGTAGCATGTGCCGGAGCCGGCAACGGTGGCCAGTGGCGGCTTTGGTGGCCACTGCTGATGGAGCGGGGATGGACCTGCAGCGGAGCGGGGCATGCAGTTCGGCCACGGGCGTGCTGGTGGTGGGGCAACATGCCCGCTTTCTTCTTCGCTCTTGTTTTGCAGGGGCTCAGCAGTGGTGCGGTGTGCGTAGTTTGGCCGCGGGCTTGCCGGCGGCGGGCTGCGCGCCCGTGGGCATCTTGCCCGTGCGCGCCTCCCACCGTCGCGGGCGAGTCTGGGAACGGCTCCGCACGTTGTGGCGGTGCTCGACACACGCTACCCGGTGCGCACCTCCCTCCGCCATGAGCGAGTTCGGGAACGGCTCTGCGCGTTGTGGCAACGGCCGGCAACCCTGTGATCGCTTGCTGGTGCGCGCCTCCCATTGTCGCGGGCGAGTCCGGAATTGGCTCTGCATGGTATGGCGGCGGCCGGCAAGCCCCCCCACCTCCGTCCAGGCGTGGACGTTAGTCGGTGCGCGCCTCCCACAGTTGCGGACGAGTCCGCCAACGGCTCCGCGCGGTGTGGCATCGGCCGACTTCCACCTCCTCTGACCAAGCGTGGACGCTTGCCGGTGCGCCCCCTCCATCTTTGGGCGAGTCAACGGGAGCACTGCCAAAGGTTCTGGGTAAAAGCTCAGCTCAGATTAGTCTGAGCCAGTGGCGAGATCTACTTCTTGAAGGCGTCATTGAAGAACCTTTTATTGTTGTCTCTTGGATCGACTCGCTCATCACCTTGACACAAGGCTCGGGCGAAAGCCTGGCCAAGCACCTGCAGAGTCATCTCTTCCTCTTCCTGCTTGGCTGACGATGATCACGTTGCGACGTTATTCACCTTCCTGGAGGCATCGTTGAAGAGTTCTTGTGTCTCGATGTTGCCCGTTCTTCGCTCTTTTGGTGTATTTGTGGTGTTGGATATGCCATAACATACAAAATGTAAAACTATATAACGGGCCATTTTGGGCCAATGTATGAGATCAGGTGGGGAATGCCTCGCCCTTGACCTTCAAAAAAACCCTCTAAAATCTCATATGACTCCAAGGTATTATTATCACCATATATTATTAGATCTTTGAAATTCTTTTTATCATAGAACAACCAGCGATGACAACACGTGAGATTGTCTCCAACAATTATAATTAGCTGCTAGGTACCAAGGCATGTGTCACCGCCATGTCATTTAGAGATAGCACAAAAGAATATGCCTCCAACAATCTAACTTTAATATATCGTCCAAAGTTAGGGCAATCCCAAATGGGTCCCAATGGTAGTTTCATGCGCATAAAATAAGCTAACACGACATAATATAAATGAAGAGAGAGATGACAAAAGTTTTGTGGGATAAAATGAGTTTTACGAGGATTAAACTTGTTTACACTATTTTTAACAACTCACAATTTTTGGAAATATGGACATAAAACTCCCACTGAGACTGGCCTTCTTGAAGATCACATTGGTCATACGGGATAGAAAGTGAGGATGGGTATGAGCATGGCCTCATGATTAACTAACTTGGATCCCCCTTAGAGTATTTTTTATGAAGAATTTAAGAGCCTCATACTTTGCTACTATGCTACCTATGTGGAGTAATACTTTTGTTAGTTCGAGGCTGACACTTATATTGGCTTGAATTAGGCCTGCCATGACCACATTCTCTCTTATCTTTAGTGGACACCTTTTTTTTTTAAAAATGTCATACTTAGGTTTAGTGGCGGATCTAGGATGAAAGTTCAGGAGGGGCTAAAGTCATCATCTTGAACCTCTAGCCTCCCTTTCTCAAAGCAACCATAGCAAAGTTATCGGAGGGTCTCTAGGGGCCTCCATGAGATCAGCGGCGGTAGGGGGGGTTGACCCCCCCCCCCCCCCCAACACGCACACAACACACACACCGCTAGATCTGTCCTTGCTTAGGTTACTATTTACCAGTTACCACACCCGCCACTTTCGTCTTTTGCTACATGGGACATTGTTTCTTGTGTTGATATCCTACGAGGTCATTGTTCGGTGTGACGTGGATGTCACCCTACGAGGTCATTGCACGGTGTGACATGGATGACTAATGGAGATCGGAGGTGCGTTTTGCAAATTATACACCCTCATTCTCTCTCCATCAATGCAGCACCCCATAGCCCAAATTCTATGTTCGTTTCGCTAAAACTTGGCTTATGCCAATTTGCTGTGAGAGAAAAATATTGTTCGTTTTGTGAAAAGTACTATTGAAGTAACTCAGATCCATTTGTACAGTTAGACTTTTGTCCCTGATTCTCAATGTGAGCATCAGGTAGGCAAGAAATACGAGCGAGATGACGACGACCATGAAGGTATTGAATGGGATTAACAACAACCTGCATGCATCTTTTGCTTATTCAGTTTCTATCTTGAAGCAATTTTCTATATCTAAATGCTTGCATGGGTAAATTGGAATCATGCCTATATCTTTTTTCCCTAACCTATATTAAAGTATTCAACTATACCTGGATTATTGTCTAATAAATAGTAAATAGCAATCTACGGCTCAAATTCACTCTACACTATAATTTTTCACTTTATGTAAAAGAGTCAATTTAGAGTTGTTCTATCACTATCATTATTCACATAAAAAGCTTTGTTTGGCTGCACTTTGATCTACCTTAATCCACTGTACTAAGACAAATTTGAGGTGGATTGAAATGTAGTTAAACAAACCCTAAAAGAGTTAATCCGAAGTTGACAATATATGCCTCTCATATATGTTTGTTTAACCCCCTCTCTGCTAGCAGTGGGCAAATCCACACAATCTTAACACATGGTATATGGGTCACTATGGACTTAGTTTAAGTAAAGCTAGGATGTCACGATCACGATGTTTGATCCATTCTCTCTCTTAGATCTCAAGTTCAATTTTGGCTTCTGAAAAAAAAAGTTCAATGCTCATACTCTCTCCGTCTCAAAATTTGTTGTTTTCGCTTTCCGAGAAACCTTTGACAAAATATATATTAAAAAATATTAATATTTATGGTACATAATTGGTATCATTAGAAAGATATTTAAATCTAGTTTTTTAATAAATTTATTTAGAGATACAAATGTTGTATGTATTTTCTACAAATCGAGTCAAACTTGTGATTCAGAAACTAAAAGCGACACATGTTATGAGACGAATGGAGTATATTGTGCTCGGTTCGAATTTTCAGTTTGATGGTTGGAGTTTTGATCACATCGCAGCTGCTTTTAAGCAAAAGCTGAGACAGATAGATCCACAGAAGAAAAATCTCACATTGTACCATTGGACCTGTGCTCAAGCCCTTGTTTAGTTCCCAAAATATTTTCTAAAATATTTTAGATTCCCGTCACATCGAATCTTTAGATAAATGCATGAAGCATTAAATATAGATAAAAAATAAAACTAATTATACAGTTTAGACGAAATGGACTAGACGAATCTTTTAAACCTAGTTAGGCTATGATCAGACAATAATTACCAAATAATATAGCGCTACAGTTATATTTCCCAAAATATTTGGGGGCAACCAGCTCACGATGACGATGACGGACGAAGCAGCAGAGCTACCACCCACCCTCCGCCTGGCGAGGGCGACGACCCGGGATATGACAATCCCAAATTCCAACGCGCTGAGCGGCATCAGCTGCCAACGCCGCTGCAGCAGCTCAAACGTGCGCCGCAACCACGTGTCCCGCCGCACGCCCCGCGCCAGCGGCATCTGTAAAGCACCCCTTGTCGCCGCTCCGGCGTCCACCCCGCCCCCGCGCTTTTATTCCCCACTGCACCGCATCTCCCCCTCCCCTGCGATGCCGTTGCGCACCTCCTCTCTCTCGCCGCCCCGAGACCCCCACGCTTCCCTCTCCGCCCGCGAACCGTGGCGCCTCCACCCGCCGCCGCCGCCGCCGCGGCGATGCCACTCGCGGCAGAGCCCGACGACGCTCATGAGGAAGGGGAGAATCAGCAGCTGCTAACCACGACGAAAGGAGGGCCCGGGCTTGAGGGGCTGGTGGTGGGGAGCTACTGCCACGATGTGCTGATCCGGGGCGGGCGCGTTGTTGGGGAAACGCTCGGCGGGGCTGCGGCCTTCGTGTCCAACGTGCTCGACGCCGCCTCTCCCCAGGACGCCGCGCTCAACGAGACAGCCCCCTTCGTCGTCGTGGCCAAGGTGGGCCACGACTTCGTCTACGCCTCCGCGCCGGCGCCTGCGCGGCATCCGCCTTTGCTCTGCGCGTCGCCGACCACCTCCTTCCACGCCCAGTTCTCGGAGACCGCCGCCTCGGCGCACGCCCCCGACCGGGAGCTCCGGCGCGTGCGCGCCTGCGACCCGATCTACCCCGCCGACCTTCCCGACCGCCGCTTCGCCTACGGCCTCGCCGTCGGCGTCGCCGGGGAGGTGCTACCGGATACGCTCGAGCGGATGATCCGGCTCTGCCGCGCGGTGCTCGTGGACGCGCAGGCGCTGATCCGGGCGTTCGACGGCGACGGCGCCGTCGGCCACGTGGCGCTTGACGACACGCCGTACGCGCGGCTTCTGCCCCGTGTGGCGTTCGTTAAGGCGTCGGAGGAGGAGGCGCCATACGTCGGGGTGGAAACGGCGAGGCGGTGGTGCTGTGTGATCGTCACGGAAGGGAGGGACGGGTGCCGGCTGTACTGGGACGGCGGGGAGGCGCGCGTTGCGCCGTTCCCCGCCGTCCAGGTGGACCCTACTGGCGCCGGAGACAGCTTTCTCGCGGGTTTTGCAGCCGGACTGCTGTGGGGCTTGTCGGCGACGGACGCCGCGCTGCTGGGGAACTTCTTCGGCGCCGCCGCCGTATCACAGGTCGGCGTGCCCACCTTCCATCCCAAGATGTTGCAGGTTTGCTCCATTTCACTTGTTCAGCTCCTTGTACACTCGGATTGGGAAGAATCATTCTGTTCATGTTGATCAATTAAATCCTTGACCATTTTTTGTTAAATGCGTCATTTATCAGAGGCAAAATCGTAGCTTTAACAGACTGCAGCCTTGAAAAGACACGATTTCATCGATGACATTTCCAAATAATTTAGACCTATGCTGGAGTAGTATTTGGCTGTTAGGCAAGATTTGAAGAGATGTGATCTTTTGAAAATGAGCCTCGAAGACTTTCAAATGTTTACTTCGATATTATCAAGGGCTGAATCATCTAGCCAGTAGCCACCATTTATTCAGGTGTCTTGAGGTTGAAGGAAATAGCAGCCATAAAAGAGCATGGTGTGTTTAATCTGCAAAAAAGGAGTGTTGGGTGGAACTGTAGGTGTATTAGTTAGAAGTCATCCAGTTTACGGTGTGCCTGAAAATATATTTTGTGGCTAGCATTAGCGTATGTCTTGACCTATCACTTCTCATTCAATTTATGTGGATGGTGACTTGGTTGGTTGAACATATTCTAACATCCACGATATTCTGTCTCTTCTTTTTCTGAGAACCGCTGATCCAGTTATTAATTGTCATACGCACACAAAAAAAAAAAGCATTCATTTGTCACATCACACCTTATACTCAAGATCATTTTAGGATGCTGGATGCCCAATGTAGTAGCCTTAGAATCTGTTACCAGTTTCCGGGGTTAACAATCTTCTTTTTTGGTTTTGTTTCCAGGGATTAAAAATCTTGATTTTTTTTTGTAAGAGTAAATAGTTACTATCTGTTTAGTTACACATCCTTCGTTGCTCGACAGTTGAATAGAACTTCATTAATATTAGGGGACTTCGTATCCAGTGACTAAAGTTTAGGAGATATCACATGAGGGTGTCGTATGGGGTATTCAGATACTAATAAAAATAAATTACAGAATTCGTCAGTAATCCGCGAGACGAATTTATTAAGCTCAATTAATCTGTCATTAGCACATGTTTACTATAGCACCACATTATCAAATCATGGACTAATTAGGCTTAAAAAATTCGTCTCGCAAAACAGTCTCAATCTGTGTATTTAGTTTAGTAAATAGTCTATTTAATACTCCATGCATATGTTAAGCATTCGATGGAACAACGACTAAAGTTTAGTCCAAACACCTCCTTAGGTAGGGATATATATACCTCAACATTGTTGGCTAGTATTTGGTGTAATTAATGTTTCACTTCTATGGAATTACTGATCCTTTTTTTATTTCAACTGGGTGCAGGCAGTTAAAGAAATACTTGAAGAGAAGACAACAAAACGCTCTAGTCCATGTATAAACGGCACTAGTTTTACCTTGGAGAAGTCAAATATGCACAATGAGTTACACGCAGCTCTCCAAGAAGCGGCGATGCTGAATTCTGAACAGCAGAAGGCTGATAAGGCGAACGGCAATGGTGGTGATATTTGCTCGCCATAGGAACTTCACAATGAAGCAATCAGAAGCCAAACTGAAGTTTGTGGCAAAATAACCCAGCAGCAATCCAGATCTCACATTGAGGTCTGTAAAACACGATGCCAACAAGTGGAGAAACTTTGTACAAACGCTCTCTCCGGCTTAAACTACAATCCTGCTGGTGAGGCCGTGAGGGTTCGTTTCTACCTGCTATTGCTGATGAGAAAATGAAGACAACTGAGCAGTTGTCGAGCTATGTCGCTTGAACGTATCCTGCTTTCTACTCCGAACAAGTGTGCCCTTTTGAGCTTTCGGGCATTCGTGCGGTTAACCTTTTACCATTCTAGCGTCCCTGCCTGGAGACAAGGAGATTTGTCTGACTGAACTGAGAACGGGACAACACGCAAGTTAGCGCGTCACCGGTCTGAATTCGATTTCAACTTCTACCTCTTTGGTTACTGAAAACAGAATCAATAGAAGCAACAAAAAAAAAATTCCATACATAATCTTTGGTGCCATGATAAAAGCTTACACATACACAATTTTAACTCAAAAACACTGGCTAGTTAAAAAAGATTCACAACAACAGGCAGATCATCTTGGATTCGCCGTTTAAACTTAATAATGCTACATCCGCAACGAAGAAACTCAACTGTGTCTGACACAAAGTGAGCCATATAAATTTCCAGTCCTCCGTACGACGGAGATAGACATCCAATGTTAGTATGTCACACCTCTTATGTTTTGTATCTTGCTGCAACTATCCCCTTGCAGCAATGAAGAAGTTAACACAAAGGCACAATACCCGTTAGCAGGAGCCGCATAACCTCGTCACAAAATTGCTTCACCTCAGGTACTGCCTCGGTGCAGAAAGAAGCTCAGCTGCTGTGCTAGATGCCTGAGTTCAGTTTCGATCATTTGCAGAACCTGAATGAAATGATTAAATGAAGCTGCTCCACTCGTTAATGTGGTACTCACTCCATTCCAAATTATAAGTCGTACTGGTATTTTAAGATACATAGTCCTTTCTATGTATCTATACATGATGTATATCTATGTATGGAGCAAAAATTAAGTTTAGAAAAGCCAGAACAACTTACAATTTGGAATGGAGGAAGTAGCATACAAAATAAAGAACACACTAGATAGAGTAGCAGGAGTCCTCACCACCACATTCTTACACCAAGCCACTGCTCTGACCATATGCTTTCTAGCTGTTGCTGTAGAGAAGGTGTTCAGAAGCAAGAACTGAATGAACATGATCAAATATGTGAGTGGCAGTACAAGGTGCTTACAGTTGGGCATCAGCAGATGTTCTTTTTGATTTGTGCTTTGACTTCTTTTCTTTCTTCTTATGCCTGTAGAGATGCGTGGATCACAAAAGTGAGCATGGTGAGTTATAATAACCATAAAAGATGCTGGCACAAAGAAACGAGAGAGCCTACTCATCATGTGAGCTTGGATCCCAACAATGTTTCAGCTTGCGGTCGACGTGCCTCATGTCCTTAACAGTAGGTATATTAAGCTGGTCAACCTGCAAGATACACAAAGAATAAAAAGAGAATGACAAAGTTACAGTAACTATCAAAATGATTATGATATATGGTATGTAACAAAGGATAGCAGAGACAGGCCCATGTGGTTAGAATTGGCATAATAGTAGAGTCTTCTATATTTTCTACCATATTAATGACAGATGGATTTTAAATTTCTAATCTTTAATTTTTGTAGGATTTAAACTCATTAGTTCACTAAGCCTAATGTTGCCCAGCTTTAGTATACGACATAGTTCTGTGGGCCCAATTGCAAGATCTACATAACAATGGTCAATGGGGCTAGCTCTTCTATGAGTATGCACTAAAAAACATTTTTTAGGGGGCACAGAAGTCAAAAGGGGATCTTAAGAATAATAAAAATAAATAAAGGACTCTTTACTGCAAAGACAAAATTTCTCACTACCCCGTGGGGTCACAGACTAGATGGAACTTAAATTGAACTTCTATATTTTTGTGTCAAACAGAAATATTTTACTTGGATAAAATACACCTCCTATGCATTACAAGACACCATAGCATAGTACAGCAATACCATAGTGGCACTGAATATTAAAATTTGGTAAAAAAAAACGATGTGCTTTGTCTTGCTGCCTACATAGGAGTTAGGAGTTAGCACTCTCACAGTCTCAGTGCTCAGTATTTGGCTCTCGTGAGCCTTTTAGTTTACCATTGTGAATTCTCTTTAAAAAGCGACCACATGTAAGCCCTACCCTTTACTAGCAGTGACATATGGTGATGAAAAAACTCCACTTGTCATGATTTAACCATTAGCAGATACATCTGACTCCGGTTTTGATGTTTATCATGCATGACTCCAAAATAACATGGGGTTTTAGAGATAATACCATATCTGTTAAATAGATACAGCTTTCTGATAATTTATACATGTTCAATTATCTATCAAGTTTTCTAACCATCCTGTGTAACTCAAAATTTATGCTAGGCAACTGAAGCATAACATCAGTACTTTTCTTAGTGATAGGTTATATCATTGGAAATTAATACTGGCACAACCCACTTGTACATAAACTTTATTGCCCACAGCCAAATCCTTACCAAGTAATTGATTGTGTTGATCGACTGAACAAACTGTTCGACCGGACAATCAGAATGTTGCCTTGAGAAGATAGTTTCCAAGTATCTGCAACCAATCAATGAATTTAGTAACATGAAAACAATAAATATGGAGAAAGCAACCACATATTGAAACACAAAACCCTGACATCTCGCTCAAAAAACAAAACCCTGACATATGGTATTCATAATAATTCAGATCAAATGTTCATGACCTTTCAAAATTGACGACCCTGAGAAGATCATTGGACTTGTGAAGAGCAGCCAGTGCCAACTGCAACATTTGAAACAAAGTATATAGTGGGATCAGTTGAAAAATTGAAGTTTGAGCAAGCTAAGCCTGAGAAGTATGCACGTTGGATGCTTTCTCAATCAGAAACAAAACGAAAGCAGTAAATTCATCAAAATGGTAATGTTACCACAACTAACAAGAGTTAGTGTAAGGTTACCTGCCCAGGGGTATAGAGAAGAGGTGCATCAGTCAACATCATTTTGTCAACACGGGATATAGCAGCCTGGCGCAACTCCTGTAAGCCAATCAGAGGTAAGGATGAACACTGTACAACTTGCAGAATATGGCGTAGTAGTTATTTTGGTTCTAAACTGAGAGCACATAGGGTGTCTAATCCAGCTTGGAAATTCACACTTCCTCATCTAATGATGGTTGGAGTATACTGTTTTAGAAAATATATAAATGGTGTATCTTCACTCCAGAGAATAGCAATCTTATGACTCATGAAATCATGTGCCAATATTCAAATAGAAGCAGTTCCTCTGATGTCAAAGTCCCGGAAACTTGGTCACTGACACATGGACCCCAGTGCCCAAGGTTCCACCTGTGACCAAGTCTCAGTGACTTAACATCACAAGATCCCATCGTATATTCAATTGGCTTTTCAGCAAAGCGAACAGGGCCTAAAACTGTACTCTTTTTTTTGGGGACAAAATCCAAACTCTAGCTACCTAATGGGGCCCACTTAGTGAACTGAATCGGCATCAGAAAAAAGAAACGCATGCCTTATCTACTCAGCATACACAAGTCATCACAGGCTCCCATCGGCCTCTCAGCCGCCGCTCCTCTCTCTTCCACTTTCCCTCCACACCCTTCCCTTTGCTTCCCTAGCCCCTCCCCTCCCCTTAGATCCAGGTGGCAAGTATGGTGGCAGAGGTGTTGACAACCACCAGAGCGAGCGGATGCTGTTGTGCGGCATTTGCTGCTGCAGCAGGAGGTTGAGTTGGGGCATGAAGCGAAGCAGCCGATCTACGCCCGCAGCCTCTGGTTTGGACACAGGGAAGGTTGTAGCCATTGGCACGGCTTCAGGGAGATGCCCACCTGCCATTCAGGCCCTCAACCCTCCCTTCCTGTTATGCTCCTCTACTGCTCGAAGCTCGTGTCGGAGGGATACGGCATGCCAAGGGAATGTGCAGGCATTTCCTTTTAAATTGTGCATGTGCATTAAATTCCTTTGGGAACCGAAAAGGCAACCAAATCTACATGGCAGCAAGTGCTCAACTAACTAGGGGCACATGCGTCATTACCCACCACCACTAATTGGTCCGAAAAATCCTAAAAACTTCAATTTTTGTGGGACGGATGGAGTAGTAGATAGCCTGCAAATTCTGTTTCATCTACTATGTACATCTTTGGCACCCGAATCAATTTTTCTGATTAGATTTGTCCTATTCCATCAGTGTTGAGATCACCGAATATGAAATACAAACACTGTAACCAAGATGATTCAATGTTTGCCCTTGTCACATGCAGAATTATTAACATGGTAGTATTCTAATTGTAACTAAAAGTATAAACTTCTAATCTAGGCACTAGTACCACTCCTAGTAGCATCAACCCTGTGCAATTACAATACTACATGTGTCATAATCAATCACAGTTTCTAGATCGATTTCTGGCATTTGTAAGAGACTACGACAAAGATAGAGGCTGGTAGAAAATATTTTGCACATGAACATGATTTACGTAAGCTTGTGCACATTGGAACACGTCCAAAAAAAAAGAAAAAGAAGCAAAAACAGCAAATGTTACCTTCAAACGCTGGAACGGACCATTACCTGCCCTGCAGAAATCCTTCATGCAGAAAGCAATAGTATTAGACAATAAACAATGCAGTGGAAAGATTGAACTGTGAAGAATTCATAACAGTGAATACCATGGAACTCCTAAAACAAAGCAACACAAGAAACTCTACTTGTTAATTAATTCAGCGCAAAACAAGTACAAACTTACCTCTAGGTCATCAATAAATCCTTCAATCGATCGATATGGAGCATAAACAATGAGATCAAAATCTAAAGTCTGGAAGCCAACAAGTAACTTAATGTCATATTCAGGTTGCTTGGAGGTACTAACAAAACAAAATGTGGAAGTGGCATACTTTAAGAAGAATCATCTCATTATTTAGAATGATCTGGTGGTCCTGCTGAATTCCTTTACCAAGTTCCTCAGCAGAAACATGGTTTTCTTCCACTTTGCAAGAAGCATATACACATGTTAACCTGTCAGATGAAAGTTGGTTAGCTGGAATTTCCAGACAAAACACTAAATACATTCAGGAAATCAACCTTGAATGTATAGGCATAGAACAAGACACAGCACACTCATAGTTTTCATCAAGACACACGCATCACTCTTCACATAATATGCTAAGAGAACTTAGCTAAGCATGAGTACACTAGAAATCAACCTTCACATTCACAAACATAGAACCATAATTGTTATTGTTAGTGCCTGCTTACATAATATGCTTTGGGTGATGCTCCATTACAGACCACTGTAAATAGAATCTCTTGAAATATATTATTGCTGTAGCCTGCAAAGCAATAAGCAACCATGAGCAACCAGAATCATAAGCTCACAAAGGTTCCATCTTGGAAGAGGAGATTCTTTACCTGGATTTTGTGAGGGAACTTGAATGCAGCGCATACTTCCTGAATCTTCTGCTCATAAAATACCCGTGTCAATTGCTCCTCTTCGTAAGACAGAGGCTTTACACCCGAGCTACCCTCAACTGAACCAAAGAAAACTATTTCAACACTAGCGTGACGAAGTGCAAGAAGGAAAAACATGAAAGCACAGCTCTTTGGAGTGAACCGGTGATGCATATTTCACATTTTGGAGCGCTACAGATAGCGTGGGTGAGTTCTAAACCAACAAATGTCGCATACCATGATCCGGTGCGGGCTCTGGGTAGGAGACCGAGCCATCAAGCAGGTCCACACTAAGCCGCGTCGTCCCATACTTCACAAAGAGCACGACAGGAACGATGAGTAAACTCGGCATTAGCTAACCAAAACTGCTGATCAAGTAGATACGGCTACTCAGGGGAAGCAACGCGACCCAACCTGCGCAAGGGTCTGAGCAGCCCGCTGGTTTGCCGCCGCCCACCTCTCCATCTACAAAGCACAGCATAAGGGCGCGCGCCGTATTGTCAGAAGGTCAGAAAGGCGACGAGACCGTGACAAAGCATAGGAAAGCAAACCCTGAGCGCCCGGGCTCACCAGATCGTGCGACTGGAAGATCCACCTCTCCCGTTGGGTTGAGGTCCGGAAATCAGCCATCTTTGCGCTCCTCCTCCTTCACAGTCACCCACAGCCGATCGAACCCTCGGTTCCGATAAGCGGCGAGTATTAGCGGGGCACCCACCACTTAGAGCGGGTGTCTGTGGAAAGGAATGACACAACAGCAGGATGCGCTGTTTGGGCGCGAATAGCGGCGGCGACCGGTGGAAAGGCGCGCGGCGACGGATGGCAGCGGCGAGCGCCGGGGAGGTGGTGATGGTTTTGAGGTGGGGAAAGGGAGAAGCAAACGGAGTCGGTCTTTCTACGTGGCGCGGATCCGGCCCAGCCCAACCGTTTGGCCTGTTCTAGGCCCAGTAAGGTCTTGGAGCACTTCATCTTCATCACGCGTTTCGCTCTGGCCGACCCTGTCTGTTTCTCTGACTCTTTATCACGCTTACCGTGTTGAACCGAGCTCCTTCCGCCGTCTCCGCACCGCAGGCCCCCGTCTCCGGCTCTCGGCTCACCTCTAGTCGCTCCTTCCGCCGGCGAGTGGCCGTCGCTGCAACGAGGAGAAGAGAGCGGAGATGGGCGACGAGCGGGTGAAGGCGGAGGCGCTGCAGATCCTGGGCCTCTTCCAGGTGCTTCCCCGCCTCGTCGTTTTCGACCTCGACTACACCCTCTGGCCCTTCTACTGGTCCGTCTCCTTCCTCCTTCGTCCCGCCGTCTCTTCTCAGTTCCCCCGACCCAGCTTCGCTGGCGAGAGGTCTCCGATTTGATGACCGCCGCTAGGTGTTCCTTGTTTGTTCGATTGACTGGTTTCTGATTTCGACAGCGAGTGCCGGTCCAAGAGGGATTCGCCGAGCCTTTTCAGGCACGCCAGGGGCATCATGTACGCCCTCAAGGAGAAGGGGATCGACATGGCGATTGCGTCTCGCTCGCCCACCCCGGACATAGCCAAGGTGTTCCTCGACAAGTTGGAGCTCCAGTCCATGTTCGTCGCCCAAGTAAGGCTGTGTTTAGGCTGTGTTTAGTTCCCCGTAGAATTGAAAATGCAAAATGTTACTTTAGAAGGATGAAATGCAAAATGTCAAAATTTTCATAGGGTTATTTAGTTCTATTCAAAATGCTAAATTATTTTTGGTAGGTGAGGGCTTTTTGGCTTTTTTTTGTTTGCCCCTTGAGGCCAAAATCTACAATAGAGAATGGATACCTTTTTTGCCAAAAATTTTGCATGGTGTTTAGTTCCATTCTGCAAAATGATGACCCAAAACCCAAAATTTTTTGAGTGAAATAGGGAACTAAACACACCCTTAGTTCCCCATGAAATGCAAAATGCCAGCTACTTTGGAATGATGAAATGCAAAATACTAAAATTTTCATAGGTGTGTTTAGTTCCATCTAAAATGCCAAATTTTTCGTGGGGCGGGTGAGGGCTTTTTGCCTTTTTGGATTTTTTTTTGGCCTCTTGAGGCCAAAATCCAAAACGGAGAATGGATACCTTTTTGCCAAAAATTTTGTATAGTGTTTAGTTCCATTCTGCAAAATGATGAACCAAAATCCAAAATTTTTTGGGTGAAATACGGAATTAAACACACCCTAAGGCTGTGATTAGTTCCCCATGGAATGCAAAATGCTAACTACTTTGGAATGATGAAATGTAAAATGCTAACATTTTTATGGGTGTGTTTAGTTCCATCCAAAATGTCAAATTTTTTATGGGGAGGGTGATGACTTTTTTTTTTTTTTTTGCCTCTTGAGGCCAAAATCCAAAATGGAGAATAGATACCTTTTTGCCAAAAACTTTGCATGGTGTTTAGTTTCATTCTGCAAAATGATAGGTCAAAACCCAAATTTTTTTGGGTGAAATGAGGAACTAAACACACCCGAAGAATCCTTATTCCTTCCTCAGCTAGCCGGGCCTAATTTTCGTGTGAGTTGTTGTTTCCCTTTCTGCATATAATAATTCCTTGGTGCGCCATAGTTCAGGCAAATTCCTCTTAGAAAACAGGGCGATCGATAACATATGGAACTGGAAATGGCCCTTATGTGGCTACACCGCTATATGCAAGCAAAGAGCAATGCGAATGCGTTACTTGTGCAGGTTTTTGAGGGTTACTGGGTTAGTTTCAAAGAGCACATTGGTAATGAACAACTTATATCAAAATATTTTTGGTTAATTGGCCACAAAGAAAATAATGAAATCTGAGTCCAATTCTAGAATTTGCAAATCTCAGTCCATCTTAACTAGTACTACTATACTGTAGTCCTATCTTCCTCAAAAAGTGCACATATTGCTGTAATATTCTAGGAGCAACTCCAGGTGTTTCCTATAATTAACTTGCTAAACCAATAAGTTTAGCGAGTTAACAAAAGAAGTAGCAACCTTAATTTATTTCCCTCTCCAATAGTTTCCTATACTAGCTTCCTAAACGATTTTGCATTGAGAACCCCGAACTATTTTTAACCAACCAAACTTTTTAAATTGTTTCTTTGTCTCTTACCACTTTCTACCCTGGAATCCTTTATTTTCTTAATTTACTTATGTGTCCAGTTTACTCTGATCTCCCGAGAAAAACGCCGCACGGGGAGCGGATATCAACTGCGGAAACTTATGAGTTGGAGGGGCAATTTACCAAGTTCTTACTTTTAAGAGTAGTTTTACCAAACTGTTGTAAGGAGCTTTTTTCTCTTTTTGCCAGAAAATCTAAGTAACGAGTTCATTTAGGAAACTCCTGGAGTTGCTCTAAGATAGTGGCCTATGGTACAGTAAATTCGGTTATGTAACTACCAAAAAATTCCATGCCCAATGATATGTTCCTTTAATGATCCTGCACGGTGCACGGCACACGATTCTGTGTTCCTTGCTCAAGTTTTTTTTTTTTGTTTTCTGGATCAAATGCCTTTTCTGGTGTAAGAACAGAATGCTGAATACTATATTATTTTCTCTTGGTCACTGTATGAAGGAAATATTCTCCAGCTGGACTCACAAGACTGAGCATTTCCAAAAGATCCAGAGGAAAACTGGAATTCCCTACAAATCCATGCTTTTCTTTGATGACGAGGACAGGAATATTGATCCGGTAATCACTTATTCGCATTGTGCTCACCTCATTCTAGCTATATCCAAAATTTAGAATATATTTTCAGCGACTTTCTGTTATATTGCTGGAGGCTATGGATATTTAGACGTGCTAATTGATTCCATGCTCAAGTATTCATGATTGGAAGGGATGCGTAGCTTACTTCATAGAACAAAAACGTAAGAGTTAGCTGAATTATATGTTAGTGGGTCTGCTCGTTCTTCTCTGTACTATATGATTAAAAACAATATTTTGGCTTTATGTGGATCAAATGGTTTGATTATCGTAGAAACACACTAAAATAACTACATACGTTTAGGTATAGGCTATTTGGGTTCTTGCATACACCTTGGTTCCCCAAAACACAGCACTCCTCTATAAGGCAAAAGTATGTAGGTGTGGTCATACTGTAATTGCGCTTGCATACATGTCCATCTCAATTGCATGTATGCTCGCATAGAAGTTACTTTTATGACACTCCTGGCTTCACGTCGAGAAACCTTGACTGATAAATATATTCATCTCTTGTTTTCAGGTATCAAATTTGGGGGTGACGAGTGTTTTAGTAGAGAACGGGGTGAACCTTGACATGTTTAAGCTGGGTCTCAGTAACTTTGCAACTAACTATGCTGCCTCCAGCAGAAAGGAAGACAAATAACCTCGACGAGAAGTGATACATTCGAAGAAAATACCCTCAAAACATTGTACTTGAATTTCCTGTAATCAATTGCCCCTATTCATGGACAATTTGTTGCTGAAGGATGACCTCACAAACTAGCTATTGAACTGATGCAACGCTTGTCTAATATTTATTTGAAGGCAAAGCATCGCGTGTCTTTATTTCATGTGCCAAAACAATATATTGGACCATCTGTTTTGTTTTATTTTGTGTCAGAATGGTGGCCCTATGGGAAATTTATAGTCGCCATAGGTCATTTCATAGCTGGGCTGCGGTATTTGTAAGCAAAAGATGGAGTGGAGTGGTGCTGCACGGTTGATGCCACTCATGCCATCTAGATTGGGATCTTCATGCTCCTAATTGTTTACTTAAGTTTTAAGTTGGTAGCAATGCCGATTAATCTCATGGAACAAGTGTGACCTCGACTGTCTTATTTGAGGCTGCTCAGACTATCGGATTCGTTGCCTTAGCTTGTTGATTGCTCGGATCATTCTGTAACACCGATCATGTTGTTTCTAGTCAGATCACATGTTGTAGAAGGGGTTTTGACCTTTTTTTTTTTACCGGGGCACAGTGTCTCCATTCCTACTTATTGAGCGGAAATACGTTGGCACCGGATTTCCAACCCGGGTGGCCAAGCTCACATCTGGAGCTTCTTCTGACCAAACGAGCTCTTGCTACCCCTTGGCCCATGTGCTTGGTTCATTTAGCCCCGTTTTGCAAAAAAAAAAGTTTCACATTCTTGCGAGAATCGGTAGAATCACTGCCAAACGGGTTAGATGAGAAACGTTTCACTCGAGAATCACTAAAAACGTTTCTCATTTTTATGCCTAGCAAAGAGAAACACCTGTTAGCTAGTTTCGCATGATTCTGCTTCTTGTCTCCCTTTTGTATTAGCAACCATACTTTTTTATTTAGTTCTTTTTAAGCGAAATAAGTTAAAGTAGGTTGTATTTAGGTTATTCTTTGCCCATAAAAAGTTTTGTAATTTTTTGAATAATATTTTTGTTTATATATTTTTTCATGAAAAAATATTCTTTTGAATCATAATCCTGCTTACCAGCCAAATAGTTTCACGAAATGATTATGATTCATCACCAGAAACGTCTCTTGAGAGAGTCTGGATCAAAATGTTTCTACAAGAATCTCGATCCCTACTAAACGCACCCTTAGTCTTTTTCCCATTTCTCTGACTCTAGCATTTACATTGTTGACCCATCAAGTCTTGAGTGCTTGCCATCAAAATTTCCAAAATTCTCTCACTGCCATCAAATAATTTTGGTGCTTCCCTGGTTGCCATTTCTGTCACCTGCAGAGCAACACGCGTTAGAGCATGTCGAAGAGTACCCAATATCTTATTCTAAAAACATGAAGTTTTATAACTCCAAAAAAATATTGAAAGAAATAAAGAAGGCCATCTCCAAGAGTTTCTAATAATCCATTCCTACAATATAGAAGACAATTTTACATCTGGAATCCTATACTATTTCTAAATTATTCTAACCACTTTTATATATTCTTTCTCTCTTACACATTTGCATCAAAAACCCTTTTCTACTTTTTATTCTTTTCATTTCACACCCTTCCAACTTTGGATTGGCCGACAAACACGCGGGGGAGAAAAGATACGCACGACTCGGAATCGTGTAAATTTACGCGAAATAGGGTGACTTTTTGAATTTTTTCTCATCTTACTAAGAACCAAGGGCCCTGTTCGGCAGGCTGTTTTTTTGGCTTATAAGCCGGCTGTGGCTGATTTGCTGTGAGAGAAAAACACTGTTCCACGGCTGATAAGCCGTGCTGATAAGCTCAGCCGAACAGGGGGAAGGATTAAGAAAGGATTTAGAGACCCTTGAGATGCTCTTAGATGGGACGGCGGCCGTTAAATGGGGTGGTGGCCGGCAACGACCGCAGCAGGCACTCCGCAGCGCGGATCGGTGACGAGTACAGGGACAACAAGCAGTTGGCGAGATCGTCAGGTCAGAGCCGTGGTGCGCGACCAGGCGAGGGCGCGACCGCCACGGGGCGGGACCTAGGCACGGCCACCGCAGGGCCCGTCGAAGCGCACGCAGGCATGGGGCGCGCCTGACCGGAGGGCTCGCGGCCAGGCAAGGCGAGGGCCGGCCGGTGGGCTCGCGACCAAGGGAGGGTGTGCCGCCACGGGTCCAGCGATGGCGCGGCCAGGCGCGGCGAGCACACGCGGGACCGGACTGGACCGGACATGGCCGCCGCAGGGGCGACCAGAGCGCCCGCAGGCATGGGGCGCGGCCAAGCGAGGCGGGGCGCGGCCAAGCGAGGCGAGGCCGGTGGGCTCGCAACTAGGTGAGGGCGCGACCACTGTGGGCCCGCGATGGCGCAACCAGGCACGGGGCGGGATCGCCACAGGACCGGCCGGAGTGTGTGCAGGCATGGGGCACGCCCGGTCGGAGGGCTCGCGGCTAGGCGAGACGAGGCGGGGCCGGCGATGGCGCGGCCAGGCACGGCGAGCGCGAGGGGAGGTACCGGCCGGGACGGCGTGCGGGAGGGGAGGCACACGAGGGAGCTGCTCCTCGGCCATGGCCGAGCGATGGAGAAAGAGAAGTGATGCTCGGGAGGAAAAGCGTCGAGAGGTGAGCGCACGACGACGGGTGACGTGACTGTAACAGAGATAAATGGTGGGGACGAGAAATTATTTGATGGCAATGAGCGAATTTTAGAAATTTTGATGATAATAAAGGAAGTGCTGTAATTTTTAGTGGCAATTAAGGAACTCTCTAATTTTAAAAGGTGAACCAAATGAAAACATGACAGTCCAATCACTCCACCTCTCCACGACTTCATCATTTTCGCCTACTTTGTGCTTAGTGACTTTATACGCTCGACAATATACGGCTCAGTAACTTCATAAATTTGGGTACATGAAATGGGGTGTTACTTGAGTTTTGATACTAGTCATGGGATCCCCGAAATGACTAGTGTTGGCTGGAGTGGCCAATGTTAACTAGTACTGCCATGTATAGACGTTGCGCTGGGCTGGAACTACTTATGTATCCCCTGTGTTGTTTGGTGGGTGCGTGTGTTGGTCTCGATAATCAGAGTATTACCGAGTTTGTTGTTTCGCTTAAAACTCTTTTTCTGCTTAATGAAATACGCGTCGAAAAGCGTCGTCTCAAAAAAAAAAACTTATGTATCGGTCTAGATCTAGTCATCTGTACGATACTATAGAATGACAATTTGTCTGATGGAGTATGAACAACCTGTTCAGATACATCTGGACGATATTTTCTTAGAGAATACGAGTATTTTTCTAATAAGGTTCAAATATTTTTTTTATCAAGCAGAACAGTGTCTTTGGTTTATGGCCTTATGGTGCAACTGGATCATATTTAGGATAAAAATGTTCCTGGTTCAGATTCAAGATAAAATGTTTCAAGATCCATCCATGAGAAAAAAATCCACCTAATAAACAATTTAAAACAAAAAATATTCCGCCACCCATCGTTTTTAGGGAAAGAGTAAATAAAAAAATTCTTAATAAAAACTACTAAAAAAGAGGAGAAGGAAAGAAATAATAAAAATCTGAAAAAAAATGTTTGAACAATTAACGGCCCATGTCCAGTCCAGCAGAAGGCCCGTGCGGTTGCGCACCTCTCGGCCGAATAGCTCCCACTGGGCTATTCGTTCTCCCCGCGCGTGCTCTCTCTCTCTCCCTCTCTCTCAGCGCGAACGACTACCGCCGCCGCCGCCGCCGCCGGCTTACGCCAGATTCCCAGGTCTTCGTCGGCCCTGTCTCCGGCAACGAGCACCCAACAAATGGTATGCGCGCCCCTTCTCTTCGCTTCCTGCTGTGCGAAACCGAGCAGCACCCAAAGCCTAACCTAAGCTATTTGGCCTGCCCCTTGTGCGAAACCGAGCAGCACCCAAACCTAACCTAGCTAGTTGGTTATTTGTAATGGGACCTGATCTAATTGCAAGCGTATACATGAATGATGCCTACTAACTTCGATTCTCTCTGCCTCCAAAACTCATGAGCTGCTTGCTAGCTACAGGAAGTCTGGGTTTTATTTCGGCACATTTTAGGGCATTCAATTGGTTGAACCAATTTGGTTCAGAGCAAAATGTTCTATTCTTGCCAATGCCACAGAACGAGTAAACGTTAATTTAACCTGTGAAACTCTGATAGCCAGGGTAGAATTACTTTAGGGCACCCTGGATATTAAGATACTATACATTCCCTCACTGAAATTTTGAGTAAATAACTTATAGTTGGATTGATTTTTTGAATGCAGCAAGTCCTTTTGTTCCTTCATTTCATTCACTTTTGGGAGCATGGAGCTCTGTTTCAAGGGGCTAGTTTATGTTTTGGAGGCAAGGCACATACCCCATATGTTCCTTATTCCACAGCCCAACAGAAATACGCACATAAGAGCCCATACTTGAAAGTAGAGGACTAGAGGTGTATGAGATTCAAATCATGACAGACCTTTGTGTGTGTGTGTATTTACATCCACAACCTGTCTGTGAGCTTAAGTAACTGTAGCATTTAGTTTTCTTTTGTACTCCCATCTAGCAGTTTTCATGGCATCGATTAGCTTAGTGGCTAAGAAGTACAAGTCTCTTTTTTTTTGGTTTTTGAGTGAGCCCCATGTGGCCTCAAATCAATTAATAAAATGTCGTATATATGGAGTAAAATTTTGATGGTAGTTGCTGAAAAAATTATTTCTGTTGGCAGAATGCTTTGGAGCAGTTGGCATCCATTGATCTCATCGAGCTATGCAAGGAGGCCAGAATTGAGCGTTGCCGTGCAACTAGAGACTTGAGTAGCTGTGGCCGCTATGTGCATCATGTGCTTAACTCATGTGGCCATGCCTCATTATGTGCTGAGTGCAGCCAAAGATGCGACGTCTGCCCAATTTGCAGGAGTCCAATACCGGACAATGGAATTAGGGTTCGGCTACGCCTTTACTACAAGTGCCTGGAAGCAGGCCTTATTTCTAAGCAGCACGATGAAAGGTTTCAGGAAATGGAAGACCATGGCAATCCTGTTAGCATGGATGTCCAGCGGCTGCATTCATTGTTCGATGTTGCAGTCCAGAACAATCTTACTTCCCTTATTTGCCACTGTATCCTCTTCAGGAGGCTGCTTATGCATTTCTATATCAGTATATCACATCTTCTTTCTGTTGTTTTCTTAACATTTTGATCAGATATCACAGATGTTTGTTTGGATGAGAATGCTGTGTCAAGTGATCCACTTCTGGCTTTTCTTTTGGATGAGGTGGTCATCAAGGACTGGTGCAAGAGGGCTGTTAATGCGCTCATTAGTGAGATTGGCGTGATCTGTATCCAAAAATGTTCAATTGACTCTAGATTCAGTTACATGCTTTATATATATATTTTTATTATGCTTCGCTTTTCATGCATTCAGGGCCACACATATTGAGGGAGTGCTACTGCAAATCTGTTAAGTAACTAACCTTAACGATATCTTAGATAGGTCTGGATTAGAAACGATGAGATCTAAGTTATCCCAACTGCAAAAGTTTGCCACACAGTTGGCAGGAATTTACAGTGTACTTGAAGTTATGGTTTCATCTTTCACTGATGCAGTTTCAGCGCATGTTAATGACCTGCATCAACTCATTGAGAACACATTGAAGGCAAAGCAGGTCTTTCTTTCTTAATCCCTCTATTGCTAAGGATTTTAGACCACTGCTTAGAACTAACACTGAACTAGTCTAGGTACTTCAATTTGTCCATGCATTGCTGAAATTTCTATAAGATGAGTGTCCCACGTGGCTACTTTTCATTATATAATTTTGTGCACACATTGGAACAAAACCTTTTTATCTCCCTTTTGCCTTAGTCTCATCCTGATCCTGGACGAGTATTGACATAACTGCTCAAGATAGTTTGCTAGTTCATTTTGGTAATAAGTACTCTCTCCAATCGTGAATATAAGTCATTTGCTACATTGATAAAACCCACTGTGTGGAGCTTTGACTAACAATTTTCATAAAAATATCATATTTAAAACAAAAGGGGTTGTATATTATGAAACTAGCTTAATGATAAATCTACAAAAATCAATCTTTCGTCTTCAATCTACCTAATTCTTTATGCATCAATACTAAAAATAATTAGACCGGAAAGAATCCTGAGACGACTATATGTACAATCAGATGGAGTATATGTCTAGCACTTTTCTTGTTTATGAAACCTTGTGCTTTCGTACACTTTGATGCTTGCTAATGATGTAGCGTTATGGCATTAGATCATATAACAATTCTGTACCATTGGTTTCGTGGAGTATGTGCTATGACAGCTTCTAACGCATCTGTTAAAGATGCCTGTACATCAACAGTCCTTTTAGTTGATTTTGTAGCATTACCTTACTTGATATATAATCTCTAATTTAAGGAGTCACTCGCTCCAATTGGTGATGTCCTATGTTTCCCATTCCTCTTCCCCCACTCACTACACTAAAGTTGTGCATAATGCCTCAATAAACTCCAATCTTGAAACAATATGTATCTTAGGGCCATGTATATCCACTTGTACGTCACTGAAATGCTTGAAAGGATACACTCCTTCCAGAATAATCATTATATCCTGGTAAAGTATTAATTGTAGCTTTTTTCTACAGCATTTAGAGGCCATGATCTGGTGTATCAGGCATAGATTTATTCAGGACATCTGCTCAAGGTACACCGATCATACATCATGGAGCTCTGATGTGATTCAAAGGAAGGCATATGCAGAAGAAAGAAAATGGCCTGGATTTTCTGATAAAGGGTCAGATATAAATGAAGCCAATCAGAGTACACTATTCATCGAGCAGGCCCTACAAAACCTTGGGATTGAACAAAATTATAGGGATAAGGAGGAAGAAATAGCAATCACATGTTTACAGGACGAACAATCATCATCTATGTTCTGTTCCACAATTACAACTGATCATTTTAGTATTGACAGATACCCTTTTAAGAATTTGCGTGAGGCAGTTGATGTACTCTTTCTACACGGAGCATCAGACATGGTGATTGCAAAGCAAGCTATTGTATCCTTCAGCTTTTTTTTTATCTCGTACTACCTTTGGTCTCTCTCACTTGTCGCTTGGGATATCATATTTACATTGTTCCTCAGGCATGCTACATCATTAAATTTCCTTAACGCTTCTCAGTTATTGTATTATCTATTTGATCGACATTGGAGTAGACCAGATTCAGAATGGAGGTATCTGGTGGATGATTTTGCTGCTACCTTTGGGATTACTAATAGAACATTGCTTGAGTGCCTTGTATTTTGTCTTCTAGACGATCATTCTTCAGAAGCCTTGGAGGTACCTGCTCTGTACCTGTTTTTGCTGGACATTTAAATTTGAATTGTCATATATATTGTGCAATGTCCTGGATGTGGGTGTTGTATTTGCTCCTAACTACCTGTTTGCGTCACTTTTGTGGAGTTTGAGCAGCTATTTATGTGCATATAGACTAGCCCTCTATCAATCATCTTCTTACTGTTTGTCCAAAGCTGTTCAAATTATAGTTTATAAGTTCATGTACTCCTTTCATGGACCAAAAAATAAAGGGAGAAAGAAAATATGAAAACAGAACATAGGAAAGAGACAACTGATTCCCACAGTACTTCATCTCACAGTGCCACTTTATCATGTACATATCCTGTTATTCAGGTGTCCTTATCTTGGAATGTGAACTCTGGGCGTATCTAGATGAAAAGTTCATTGGTGTCATGGGGTGGGCACAAAACCCAACACTCGAAAACCAAACCTGAAAACCCAAAACCTGAACCCCAAAAACCCAGAACCCAAAAAATCGGATACTATCTTCAGTAATAAATCTAGAAACCCGAACTTTCTTTAGGTAATTTGAGTAGTGTCTCCTGGTACCCGAATTTTAGCCGTGCAGTAGCCCAACATGCTATTTTACACTTTTAACCCAGACCAATTCCCTACGCCCCAGCCCAATCTCATCGCCTAAACATACCCTAGCCGCATCCCACCTGAGCTCCTGTCGTGCCCATGCCCAGACCACCTCATCACCTTGCTCCTTGCGCCCTTTGCTGCCTGATGCTGCATCTCGTGGCTTGCGCCCTCTGCCTCTCGCTTCCCGCCTGCTGCTGCTGCATCTCACCCCTGCCTCTCGCTGCCTGGATGACCATGGTGTAGCCAAACATCGCCTCCAGATGGTACAGTTCTCAAGCAACAATTGTTTTGGAATCAATTCATTTTTTGGGAATTTGTTGGAATCAATTCATGGATCTGAGTTGTTTCTTGTTGCATGTGATCTTTGTCCGGTTGGATCTATGAAAATTTGTTGATTTGTTCATTATATATGCTGCAACCGGGTGGTTTGGGATTTACCTGAAACATGAACCCGGATTCCTGGTACCGAAATGTCGGGTAGCTGTTTTTTGGGACAAACTTTGGATATCATTTCTGAAAACCCAAACTTTCTGAAACCTGAAATACCTGATCCAAAATTTTTGGGTAACCTGAATGCCCACCCCTTCACCTCCATATAATTATGATGTCATCTCATTTAATCAGCACTAATAAACATTCAGTTCCTATAGAGGTTGTGAAACTCAATTGCTGTCCTAGGGCAGCACGGAATGAGCCTGGCTCTGCCCCTGAATTCCCTATTTCCATACAATTATCTGAAAATTATTTGGTGTCCAGGCGGACACACGTCCTGGACATCAGGTCCATCACCTTGGATTGCCGAGATCAATTCTGACGGCAGACTTCTTCCTCCTTCCTCCTCGCCTCGCTTTCTTCCTCTGCCCTCCGCTTTGCCTCCCTCCCGATGCCTCTGTGACAGCGTTCATGTCCCCGTCACCACAGATTCCGTGCCCTGTGAGGTTACAGTATGGGGTTTGGGGTTTGGGGATTTTTGTGGCCTCCAGCTGTAGAGGGATGGCCTGGGAGCCTCGCTGATCTGGTGATGGTGGCTGATGGTGGGCGGGATGGTGGCAGGGATGCAGCGGTGGTGGTGGACAGCTGTTGGGCAGGGAAGGAGGTGGGCGTTGTGGCCAGAGCAGTTCGCGCCAGCCATGGTGGAGGGTGGCGGCGCTGGTGCTGGCAGAGCTGAGGGCGAGGAGGTAGGGGAGTGGGATGCATGGTGTGCTGGGTGGGGATGGTAATGGAGGAGACGAAGACAGACAGATGAAGCGGGTCCATTATCCTCTGTTACTTTTTTTTTTCTGGAGCGGAGCTAGGGTCACGATGTCCAGGACTTGCGTCCTCCTGGGCACTGTTTCTTCTTTGATGCTTATGTGCTACTTTAAAGGTTTTCCCACCTTGTACAGTATTGAACTCACCTTTGAACTCTAATCCTTTGATCAACATAGTTAGCTTCTATAACCAAACATATCATGCTAGATCAGTCTATATTATTCTTGCAACCTCTACTATAACCCAAAATAATGCATGCTACAATTTTCAATTAATAATTCTCTTAAAAATTCACAGTACTTAATGAGCATTGCGATTGCAAGCATCACAGGTGTATTGTGTGTACTTTTTTCTTTTGGTTTGGTTGCCGCCTGCGCTTACCTTAACACATTTGCATTGTACGTTTTTTTTCTTTTGAAGTGTTATAGTTTGTGTTACATACTGCTATGCACAATGATTTTTTTTCCTGTTCATGGTATCACTTGGATCTCGTCTGTATATCTAGGCACAGAATCAGTTTCATGGGTTTTGTCTTCATTATCTTATGTTTGTGATGCACCCCTACTTCCTGTGCAGGAGGCCTGCTCTCTTCTTCCCAAGATCTCTAGCAAGGAAACACATCCAAAGATAGCACAAGTTCTTTTGGAACGTCACAAACCTGATATGGCACTTCTTGTGCTGAAGTGCACAGGGCGTGATAGCTTCTCTGCTACAGAAAACTTTGAAAAAGATGGTATTTCATCTCTTAGCGAGGCAGTGACTGTGGTCCGTGTTAGAATTGAATGTGGCCTCCTTACAGAAGCGTTTATGTATCATAGGAGCTACTGCTCTAAGGTGAAAGAGCAACGCTCAGCAGATGTGACACATTCTGAGGATGCATTCAAAAGCTCTTGGATTTATCATGTTGAGATGATGATGACCGAATTTTGTACTATCTGCATTGAAAGGAATTTAGTTGATAACATGATTGATCTGCCCTGGGATTCGGAGGAAGAGAAACATCTTCACAAGTCCCTCTTTGAGTCTGCTCATGAAATGCCCATGAAACCAAATGGTAGTCTGCTTGTTGTCTACTACCTTCGGGTAAATATTCTGATTCTCATTTTTTTTGTATTTAAAAGTTAAAACCAGATTAAGAGGCACTCTGGAAATTACTAATGGAACTAAAACTTTAGGATATCCTGGTATGATGAAATTGTCAGGCCCATTTGTGTCATTTCTCATCTATATACTGATGTATTGCATTTGTTTTATTTAATATGCATGTGTTTCAGACATTGAAATTACAAATATGACAGTTGTATGTAATTCAAATCAACAAGGATTAGCTGGTGTAGCATTTTTTTCATGCATACAGAATCTGACGTATATGATTATTTTATATTAATCTAGGACAGAAAAATGGTGCTTGTGTGTGTGTGCATATTCAAAAAAATAGACCGAACAGAACATTCACTAAAAGCATCTCACGTTGATGTACTTCTTTTAGAAGGCATGGTTAAAGGCCTCCTCAATACCTCTCTTTTTGCATAAGAAGATTTCTATCTTCAAGTTTTATTAATTATTTATCATGTTTCATGATGAGGATCTTCCATACTTCTGTTTGTTGTTTAAATCTTTAAAGGAGAAACATTCATTTACAGTTTTAATCTTTTCCTCTTTCCACTTCATAATGGAAGCATGCTGGTGCAAAATACCTTAGTAATTTACCTGTGTTTGCTGTTCTGTTAGCGTTATCGGTATTTGGAGGCATATGAGGTTGATCGTAGTCTTCAGAAATTTGAGCAAAAGAAATTGGAAAATACCACTGAAGAGATTGCTTCAAAAATCAGAGCCATTGCTCAATGGAGAGAAAGTTTGATTGTAAGTACTGTCACTTTATACTTCCACAGTTCTGCTTTATTATGCATGTCTAATTGTTATGTTTTATTTTGTCAACTCATCAACTTGCAATTTTTTTTCTCTGCATAATGTTATCAGAAAAGATTACACTTGACACTTGATATTAGGAAGGATACTGTCCGCACCCAAAACTGACAGCCGCGCAAAACGCACGCACCAGACAGTCTGGTGTGTGACCACCGGACTGTCCGGTGTGTGTATTTTAGGACATGTCCAAGAAGGACTCAATTTCTATGTTTGTTTTGGCCTTTTGGGTCGGTTTCTCATGATGTATTTGGACTCTACCCCCGGGATAGACCTCCCACCCTATTAATATAAAGGGCCATGGCCGATTGAGACATCCAATCGATCAATCAATACAACTTTTATCTTTTTGCCTTTCCTTTTTATTCTCTTTTTCCCCTAATCTCCTCCAAACCCTAATATGTTGTTCTGCAAGCTTCTCGGCAGAGTTTGTGGGAATTCTAGGTGGCCTTGCCGGCCCTAGAACAACCCTAAGTGCGTCTTCACGGTGGAAATCAACACACCGGACACGCTAAGCATCGAACAGTCCTGCGCTCACGGCAGCCACCGCCGAACAATCTTTTGTGTGCTGCTGGAGTTGCTCTTATTAGCACAATGGCATTAACATTTCTTTCTAAACTAGGACAACACTCTTTGCAAGGATTTTCAGCACCTAGATTCCTATCAAAATTAAACTTGCTATTGATTAAGGTTTAAGTTATTGGTTAGGTTTTTGTGGATTAGTATTCTGTCTTTGGAATAGTGTGCCCATTAACATTCTCCATGATATTTGTTAAAAGACAGCCTTGGACCTTGCCATTAGCATTTTCTTTGCTTTTCCTCACTCTAAGCAAACTAATAACTGTACACTCTCTACAGACCAGTGGAAGCCTGCTTTCTTCGACACAAAATAAGTATGTTTTGCTTGTTATATTTATGCAATGCTTTGATTTTCTTTATTTTTCATACAGGCTAAATGCCTTGACATGCTTCCGGAGGTCCAGAGAGAGATTGTGAAAGCCATCAACAGTGGAGAACAAAGTCAATTTGCTCGAACTGCTCAAATATCTTCTCCAGCTCATGTGGGCAAATCACAAAATCCTGTCATGGACTTGAGCACAACTTTTACGACTGTTCTTCAAAATAAGTCAAGCCTCCTCTCAAAAAACAATGCATCGACTGATTCTGGTGGTCTAACCCGAAGCAGCCGCTCAGAGTTTGGTAGAAAGGTCCCATCTGTTCTGCAGACCAGGGCATCACCCCAGGGGCCACCTACATCCAATATGAGATCAACTGCAGGGGGTATGTTCCCCACAGTGGGCCAGAATGTTGAGTCTCCATTTTTGAGGGGGGCTAAAGATATCAGTTCTAGAAAAGGAGAGTCAGGTTTCAAAAAAGGGATTAAATATGCTGATCATGATCCACTGCCTATGTATTTGAATTTAAGTTCTGGTGATACACCTACGAAAGACTACCGAACAAGTTTGTTGAAGACTGAGGTTAACAAAACCGCTTATTTTCAAGGAAAAGATTCTGTTGTAAAAGGAGAGTTCCAGTTTGGTTCACGTGCTGAGAAGCCTTTCATCTTAAATGGAACTGGTGTAGGTCAAAATGGCCTCGCTAAGGTCTCCGGATATGCTGGTTTTCGTGAGGATTATAAAGTACCAACTAAGGAGAACATCTTGAGGTAATCATGATTCTGCACTCTGCTTTCTGGCAGTATGTTTCGTTGTGGTCCTTGTTGGTACCTAGTGTGAACTTGGCTTCAGAGTTCAAAACATAATATTATTAGAACGAAATTTGTGTGTTTTCAGTAACTCGGGTGTAATTCTGGTACACCAGGAAAGGCTGATATATCAGCCATTCTTTTACTGATTAGTTTTCAAATACTAGAGTTAGATGACTGCAGCGTCTGGTTTCCAGCCTTTTTATTTTAATCCTCGTCTATTCTTTCTCCTATCTGTCAATGTGGCCGGTTTACAGCCAAGCATGATTTTATTCCTTGTAGCTTTAGCAAGAAATCTTCAGTTGATGGAGCAGAAGCCAGCCAAGGTGTGTCAAGGTGGAGATCCGATGAGTCTAGTGAAGATGAAGAAGAGAGAACAAACCGGGAGGGCGCAGCTTCTCTTGTTACTAGAAGGCGACCTAGATTTTCAAGAAGATGATATATCCACATCCTCGGGGATCTTTAATTGTTTGCAGTGGAGGACTCTTTTATTATCTCCACAGTTACACCATAATGTAACAATACTTTGTTTCAAGGGAAAAGTGTATGCGATTATCATATCATGCAGGCCGAGATGTAGTTTCGAGTGTCACCAAGGATGCTAGAAAACAAAAAATGAAGAGGCATAGGAATGTTGTACCGAAATATATTTCTCCAACCTCTGTACCAAATGCATTGTACATGATGTTCAGTACACTAGGTGCAGGTCCGATAGTCGTGCTAATATCATTTCTTTGCTGTTGGTAGTGTTGTCTCCGTCAAAAAGTTCCGGGCCAATACGTAAGACTTGTGTAGTTGTATGTATGATATATCTTATATTTGATGGTATTTATTTATGAAACCATTATGGTAGAAAAGCAAATATGAGGGGCCTGCAATACGGCACTAATAAATCTGCGGCCTCCTGATGGATTGTTGAGAAACCAGTGAGTTTGTAGTACCAGTATACTAGGTGAGAAAATGATTGAGATGCGGACGCAAGGGAGCATGGAACGCGACAGACCGGGTGGCATCCGCTCTATGCCAAACGTGGGACCTTCTCTTTAGGAACGCTGGATTTTTTTTAGGAAACTTTTTTTTTTCCAATCATGTGTTTTACTATGAAATTGAATTGATTTTTGTGAAATTACCGTATGATGTTGTTTTATAGAATCTTTAAGTTCCAAATGAGCCTTGACCTGGCCAAAGAGTCGTTATCCTGGCTGATGTGCAAGTTACATGCATTTGATGTGTACTAATTATGGTTTGTAGCACTGATATCTGTGTGCTGCGCTGCTGCCCTTATTTGTCTATCCCCCATCATGATGACAGAGGGTTTTGATTTTGCGCCCTCTTTTTGTTGCCACTTGCAAACCACAAAGACGCTAGCTCCCAGCAAAAAAAAAAAAAAAGAGGAGAAAAGAAATGCTCAAATGGTACCTGAAAGGTACTGTAATTTTTATTGTAAGGGCCTGTTTAGTTCACCTCAAAATTTCAAGTTTTTTCACTCTCTCCATCACATCAATTTTTAGCCGTTTACATAGAGTATTAAATGTAGGTAAAAAAATTAACTAATTACACAGTTTAGTTGGAAATCACGAGATGAATCTTTTGAGCCTAGTTGATCCATGATTGGACAATATTTGCCAAATAAGACGAAAGTGGTACTATTCATCAGGTTGAAATTTTCTCCAATCTAAATAAGGCCTAAGTCCGGTACACTCTGACCTAGGAAGAAGAAAGCGACGCCGTGTGCGGGGGTTCCGAGATGTATTAGTGCATGCTCATCACATCGAATGTTTGGACACGTGCATAGAGCATTAAATGCAGACAAAAAAAACTAATTACACAGTTAGGTAAAAAACCACGAGACGAATCTTTTAAGTCTAATTAATCTATGATCAGACACTAATTGACAAATATAAACGAAAGTACTACAGTAGCCAAAGCCAAAAATTTTTGACGAACTAAACACACCCTTACACCAAACCAAACCATGTGCGATTTGCTGCGGGTTCAGAAAGTAACCCAAGGACTCCCAGTCCTCTTAAGCATTCGCGCCCATGTTGATTGCAGACTGGTGGCGTGGGACGGCGCGGCCACGGTCGGCGACCGTGGCACCGTCCGTCCCGTGCTCGCGGGCAGGGCAGCAGCCGGCAGGCACGGCACGGGTGCTAGGCTGCTACGAACTCGAACCGCGCAGCCTACGGCAACAAATCCAAGTCGACGCCACGGCACGGCGCGACGCCCACGTACGGGTCGGTGCGGAGCGTCGTCGGTGGGAGCTGGGAGCCTGCGGGTGGGTAATGAACTAATGATGGCTGATGGGTAATGCCACACAAGCACCCTGTTCGGCAGGTTGTTTCTGTGGCTTATAAGTTAGCTATGACTGTTTTGTTATGAGAAAAAAATACTGTTTCACGACTGATAAGCCGTGCTGGTGTGCGTCGGTCGGAGGCTAGTGCGTCGTAGTTTCCCGCGACTGTGAGCCCGTGAAGCGAAATCTTTTACTGCTTCGGGCTAAGGAATCTACCGAGCGTGCGTGGAACGCGTTACCACCGCGGTGGAGAGTGAAAACGCAGCGAATCTATCTCGTCCCTTCGGAGGAGGGCAACCTAGGACCTCTAGCACGCTCGCGTAGTGGAGAGTAGGGTCAGACTTGAGAGACGGACAGGACGAACTTGGCGAGAGCAGAAAGGTGCAGGTGAATGAATCCACGAAGCGGTCCCTACCCAAAACCCAATCCAATCCGGCCGCGGCGGCGGCCAAGATATTTTCGGGTCACCAGCACCAGCAGCAGCGACCGAGTGGGTAGAGTTCCTTTCATTCTTCACTTTCATCAAGGGTCGGGCTGGCAAAACGTCGGCGTCACGGGGTCGCACGTCCCTCCATCTGTTCCGGCTCCCGCCTCTCCACGATCCATCCGGCTTCTTCTCTTCCTCCCGACTCCCGACTTCCCGAGCCGACGAGGCACCGGGACGGCGACGCCTGTTTTGATTACGCGCGCCCGTGACGCGACGGCGACGGCGACGGCGACCCTCCTCCTCGGCCCCGGCCCCGGCCCTGTCACTTGGCCCCCCCTGCACGTACTGCCCGCCACCACCGCGCTCCCGATCCCGATGCCTCTCCGTCCTTTGGGGATTGCGTCCTCTCTAATCCTCGTCACCTTCCTGCTGTCATGAATTCACGATTGATTATTACGCTAGTAGCAGTACTGCCAGGATCAGTTGCTCCGCCTCCGCGCGGTGGTCCGTCTAGCGTTGGGTTGGCGCGGCCAGGCATGTTCTTCGTCACCCGGGACTCCTCCCTACGCGCAGCTGCGCAACAGCGATGGCTTCTCACTTCTCCGCCCGTTTGTTTCTTCTGCCCCTCTGGTGTGCACGGCTGATTCTGACTGACGGGTAACAAGCCGAAAAATAGATGGATAATCGAGCGCTGGACTGGCCTGTTGCGCAGCTCATAACAAACAAATATTTCCATATTCCATTCTTTTAAAAGTATTCATTTCCAACTCGCATTAAAAGAAAAAGAAAAAGCAAAAGAGCAGACAGGGCCGAGTGGATAAGACCGACGGCACATGACTTCACCACTCCCGATCCCCACCCGCAGAGAGAAGGCACGTCGCTTTTAATTAGCGCTCATCACCCCCCGCCACCCTCGCCTCCCAGCGTAACGAGTGTCCTTCCTCCTCCACTCCCACCACCCCCAACTCCGTCTTCAGTTCTTCACTGCGGCGCGGGGCTTCGCTTCGGATCGGCTCCAGCAGGTAAAGCAGCGGCCGAACCCGACCCCTTTGCCCCCCAACCGTTAACTCCCTGCTCTGCGAGTCTAGAGGCGCCATGATAGGTGTTTCCGATGGAACTAGTGTTACTTGGCTTTGGATCGGGTAAAGCTAGCCGTGTGTTCAGAGCGTTCTTTCTTGTTCTAGGTTTCTTCACGGACTGATCTGTTCCTCTTAAGCTGTAAAGGAATGCCAGCATCTCTGCTCGCCCGTTTCGTACCAAAAAGAGGGGGGAAAAAGGAGTTTTTGCGCAAGTAAAGCTAGCTCGACGTTTACTATGGTCTCGCTTTGTGAGAAGAGGATTCTTTTTCCCCTTGGTTTCTGCACGATCTGCTATTCTGTTCTGTTCCTCTACCGGCAACTCTGCTCGTGGTTTATATATAGCAAAGAAAAGAAGAGAACACTGCACGCTAGCAACTGGGAGGAAAGACAGTGAAAGAGCATGTTTTACTTCGTTTCTCTGGCTATTCAGTGCCTGATCTGTCCCTTCTATGCTACAGGTTTCCATGTTTTCATTTGTTAGGCTATTGTAGGTGAGTCACCGTATCGATGCCTTCATTTGGTATCTTTATCGGTGCACATAGACTGCTTATTCGTTTTTACCCCTTGCAGTAGATATAGATCGAGTTTGTATCTAAAGCCTCTCATAGAGAGATGGAGTTTTACCTTTTTTCTTTTGTCTTTCGTTGGCTCTGTTTAGTTCTTGTCGCTTCGAAATTTCAGTTTTGTATCGGTGAGACCTGCTGCATTAATTCTTTTTTAACCTTTTTTTTATTCTGTACAAGTTAAAAGGAAAAACTCTACTTGGCTCAGATTTTTTTTCCCGAGGTGGGCATGGCACCTAGATTTTCAGTTTATGATTCGATTGTTCGTTTGATTCTTGTAACTGCAATGATTTCATAAACCCGAATTATGTCATGGAGACAGTCGAGTGCATGGGTGGAGTTCAGTGTCCTGAGTGGAGAAGCCATTATTCGGATTCTCTGTTTGGTGGTGATTCCTTATTGGTTTGATTGTGACATAAAACCGAATCCAATGTCATGGTGGGCTCAATTATCAAATATCCAGAATACAGGCCTCCCAAAAGGTGTCTACGCATACTACCTCTCTGCGCCCAAGCTGAATATATATAGTTTTCCTGAGTGGCACTGTGGTTGGCTGAATATATCGCTAATATATTCCTAATACTATTTCAGCACAGATGCTGATTTATAGATAGAATATGGCATGTCGCATGTTGCTAGCAAGATGAAGTATTTGGTTCTGTTCTCTACTGGTGGTGTGAAATGTTTTCTTCCTCCACTATTTATTGGTCAGAAAACAAAGTGACATGCTAGACATCCCTTTCATGGCGGCAGCAACTTGAAAAACTAACTGCCTTTAGTATTGTGTTCCCAATAAGATCATGATAGGATTTTCCACTATGATTAAGATAGGATTTGTTTGTTTACGCAGAACAGTACAATGACTGCATTATTGATGAAATGCTTTCAATTATCCAATCATTGTTGTTGCTTCCTTCCCAATTCTCTGTCTCAGTCTAGACCAGCTCATGGTCATGACCTAGCCCCTTTGCTTTGTATGGCAACAACCTTATTTTAACCAAGCTCATGTCATTGTTGTTAAATTGAGATCAAGCGATAAGTATTTGCTCATTTCCCTCTCTGTTTTTCTTTGTACCGGGCTCCCCCTACTTCTGATAAGGTGAATTACTTGATGCAAATTAATCAATGACCTTGACTGCCTGCTTGCTCCTTAACGATATATGTTGGTAAAAACTTGCATTAATATATATATATGACATGCTAATATCTCTCCATTTTTGCTTCTTCTACTATGAAATGTTTAGAGTTGGATGTAGTTTTGAAGCTGATGTCTCCAAGTTCTAATATTCTTGGAAAGCAGTTTGTGTCATTGTCTTGTAGTTTTGAGGCTAATGTTGTTTGTCACGGATTCTATGCTGAACATCTGTTGTCTGAGATTTGGTTTAGTGCACTATTCATAAGTTGAGCATTTAAGGCAGCAAGCAAATTGATATGATGCATAAAAATATATTTGAAATCATTTATAGTTCAAAATGAAGTGATTGCTGCTTTTGATTTATGATATGACACAGAAGAAAATGCAACGGGCAGTGCAAGCCGTCAGGTCACATGGCAATGTGCTTAAATATGCTGTTCTACAACACATCAGCGCTCCCAAACCAGCAATGCTTCCAGCTGTCTTTTCTCGTTTCATGTCAGTTTCATCTGCTCGCCTAGAGGATAGTGGATTTGAAACTGCCACTGTATCAGATGTCTTGAAGTCTAAAGGGAAGAGTGCTGATGGATCTTGGCTCTGGTGCACCACAGAGGATACTGTCTATGATGCTGTCAAATCGGTATGTGTTCACTTCCTGATGGTCATATTAACTCCTTTACAGTCAATGGTTATGCATCAAAGATAAACAACCTACCTTTTGGTACCTTAAACCTTTTGCAGATGACGCAGCACAATGTGGGAGCTTTGGTGGTTGTCAAACCTGGAGAGGATAAATCAATTGCTGGCATTGTCACTGAGAGAGGTAATGAACAAATTTCTGTACTCTTGGCATCTAACTCGTGACCTGTGGGTATGATGGGAAAATACAAAATCATATACCACTACCTGCATTTTCAATTAACTGACACCCTGGACCAAAACTTTTCTGTTTATCCCGGTTTTGAAAATCGACGATTACGACGCGCCTACTCGCGACTAGTCGCTAGGCTTTGGCCTGGCGCCTGGACTAGGGGGGTAGTCGGGCCTCAAGTCGAGCGGAGAAGGAGAAGGGGGAGAGAAAGTCGTGTGCGTACTCGCCTCGACCTCCGCCGGGAAGCAGGTCCCGCCGGCTGCGCTGCTCGCGACTCGCCTGGAAGCAGATCCCGCCGGCGAGCCTCTTGCCCGCCTGGCAAGACCCGCCGGCGACGCGGTTCGTGCTCCTCCCCGCCGGCGACGCAGCTCGTGCTCCTCCCCGCCGGCGACGCCTCCCCTGCTCCTCTCCGCCGGTGACGCGGGTCGTCCTCCTCCCCGCCTGGTGGAGGTCGCTGGTGGGGGAGGAGGAGCGGGCGCGCGGCGAAGGGGAGCGGCGGCGCGGGCGAGCAGGCGTAGAGATGCGTTCGGGAGGGAGAGAGAGGAGCAGGGGAGAGGATAAGGGGAGTTGGGCCGTGGTGGGTGAGTTGCGGTGGGTGAGTTGGGCCGTTAATGGGCCTTTTTTCTCTTTCTCCCCATTCCATGACCACTTCTCTTCTATTTTTTTTCTTTTCTTTTAAGTAAATATACATGTATTCTGTTCAAAAAATGTATATATACATGTATTAGCCATCGCCTAGCAAAACGCCTAGCATCGCCTAGGCTCGACTAGTCTCGACTAGTCTCTAGGCTAAGGGTCGTCGCCTAGATTTCGCCTAGCGCCTAGCAAAACTATGCTGTTTATAAATACTTGATTTACTATTCTCAATGCATATCTTCAAAGAATGTCCCTTAATTTTTACCTCATTGTGCTTTAGATGGTAGAGGTGTACTGTAGTCATATTCTGTGAAAATTATGACTGCCAAGAGTCAACTATCAGAAAACTTGAGGAGAAAATTATTGTACTAATAAGATAGAGCTAGTCAGCTAGTGCTTGTGGCTTGCTATTTGAAACAATGGTGCGAGGTGTTTCCCAATTCTTTCTCTGTCTACATATTGAGGTGTTGCCTTTTCCTGTTCTTTTTATTGGAAAATAGCATTAGATGCAAAGCCTTATTACTGCCCCTTTATGGTGATATAAGAAACTTAACACATTGGAAGGAAAGTATTAAGAGTTCTACTGGTAGGTTGTGAATGTATGACTCCACTTTGTTTTTGCTTCAGCAGTGCATCATAGTCCTTTTGGCATTCAAAGAGTCTTAAGTCTTAACTCTTCAGAGCACTTAAAGTTAAAACATAGGTGTATGTGGTAAGTAACATCGGATTTTATTCACATGGCGCAACCATAGCCGCCACTTTACACTGAATTTCCTATTAGAGATGTATAAATAACTACCCTGAATTGTTGTATTCTTGTGTCACAAGATGTACTTGGCTATATGTATGAAGTTCACCACCCACAGTGGGTGTGAGGGTGTTTCCCAATTCTCCTATCTACATTTCCATCAGAAAGTTATGCATGGCGGTTTAGTTTCATGTGCAGAGAAATTTCAAGGGTAAAAACTAACAAGAAAGTGTAAACTTCAAGCCATTGATTTGCATGCCGTAAACTTCTGATCCTTGATCTCTATATACCATTGGAAATCAGTGTGAAGTTTTTGCATGCCGTAAACTTCTGATCCTTGATCTCTATATACCATTGCAAATCAGTGTGAAGTTCTTTGCATATGATTTTCAAACTGAGCCAACTTCAGGCACACCACATGATGCTTTCTGTTTCATGTACACTATGCCTTAGTAGTTACTGCACTGTTCACCACGTTACATCTTGGACGTGAATGTAACCATAGTATCCATATACAGTCGATCAGCATACATAGATGGTGTTTTTGAGGATAGAAACAATATTGACAGATTTTACGTTCTGAAAACAGAAATGGAAGCATGGCAATCTTTTAAGACATGCATAAGATCATAGAAGTATAGTACCATGAGACTAACATCTGAAACTTTGTGTTCTCAGATTATCTCCGGAAAATCATAGTGCAGGGAAGATCTTCCAAGTCAACTAAGGTTGGCGACATCATGACTGAAGAGGTATTATCCCTTGTGATACACTACTCTTGTTTTTTGTGGTTTGCATGATACCTAGAGTCTGATTAGCACAAGACCTATACTTGGTGACCATATGACTATATACTGAAAGGATGTTTGGACACAACTTAACTGATGAACCATTATGATGCCAGAACAAACTGATCACAGTGAATCCCAACACCAAAGTCCTGCAAGCAATGCAGCTCATGACAGGTAACCAGCATGTGTTCTTCTGTCAGAAAATACGACTAGAATCGTGAGAGCGCTGGAATTGATTGCGATCCATTGCTCGTGCAGACAACCGCATCAGACACATCCCGGTGATTGACGGCACAGGGATGCTGGGGATGGTCTCCATCGGCGATGTCGTGCGCGCGGTGGTGGCCGAGCACAGGGAGGAGCTGAACCGGCTCAACGACTACATCCAGGGAGGCTACTAGGACGACGTGTGCAGCGACGTCCCCCCAGTGAAGTCCGCCTTTGTGAAATCGAATAACAAGGAACAATGATGATGACGAAATAGGCTGTGTTTTCGTGGACAATGCTGTTAAGTTGGGCAAGGTTTTCCTTTCTTTCCCCCCGCGTGTTCTATGTGTATATTGCCAAAGGCATGCGTGAGCAATGCGCCCGGTGCTGTGCTGGGGCGCAAAGACGATCTGATGGTGGAAACACCGGAAATAAAAGCGTGCCGTCCGTGTGCTTCCCTTGAAGGAATGAAGGATGTTCGTGTTGTGAATTGTCTATTGTTGTACGTTGTCTGCTGCTGCTGTTGCGGAGTCCGTAAAGGCGTCTGATGTGGATTTCTGGAGACTGAATTGATGGTACATAGTCACGCCGACGAAGACAGAAGGTGAAACGGAATTGGAGTAGCCTTTGCGTCAGTTCCTCCCTTGGGAGACGGTCGTCCTAGCCTCGTAGGCGTTCTGCGCGTGCCAATGTTTGCCTGGTTGACCCTCAAGTTGAATAGTTCAGCCTGTTCAGGGCTTCAGGCGTTTGCTGACTTGTTTTGCTGTTGCAGTCTTAGGGCAGGTTCGGCTGGTCCAGACTTGGCTGGTTACGGCTGATTTCAGCAGGTCTACCTAGCTAGAACCTGCCTAGAACCTGCCGATTTCAGTCCTGCCTAAACCTGCCGAACACGTCCTTAGTCTATAAAAGTTGATGGGTCTTCGTAGCCAAGTTTAATTGTTCGTGGTCTAAACCGACGCCTGATGGGAGGTGCCGAAAATTCAGCGTGTTCGTCAAATTGGCTTCTCCAGTGTCTCAGTCTCAGGATGCGAGCAAGTCATCGCTACGACACCGTCAGCTGTCAACGGCATTGTTCATACATCCCACACGTCTGCAGAGCAACACGTGACCATAGCTTCCAAGGCAACTTCGTTGGTGCACTTGTTCTAAAATCGTACATCGGGTAGCACTTGAGGCGACCAGAGCTGATTTTGCTGTCAATATTGACAGCTTCATTGTCATGTCAACTATCAAGGAAAAAACATCCCTTAATTGTTTGGATCATGCTGATGCCATCACAAATTCGGGATGGTGTTAAATGGCCGAAACTGACAGGCAACAGGCCACGAGCTGCTTGCCTGCTGCAAGCGCTGGAGCCACAAAAAAGATCTCGCAGAGCAATGGGGCCGACAAGTATTATTATGCCCACGTTCTTGCCACTGATTATGTCTCCAAGTCATTATCTTACCGTCAAAACGATTGTTATATAAAATTACCGAATCAACGCTGTCGTCATACTAAGTCTCACACAAGTCAAAAGGAGGAGGAAAAAACAATAAAGCAGAGCATTCCCGTAACTTTACGGCGCGATCCAAACCGATGGAATCGTAACCATGTCGTCACTTGCCGTGCAACGAAAGCAAGAGGTTGCAATAGATCAGGTGCTCGGTAGAATTTGGACTAGCAATTAGGCAATGAATTGTAATTGGACTAGCAATTAGGCAATGAATTGTAATTTGCCTCAATGGATCGCTTCTTGATTGAATAAGCGAGAATTACAACCAATAATCTGTACAATTGACATCCAATTCAGGGAGAAACAGAACTGAACGAGAAAATTTGATGGATTCAGTTCGCCTCCCCTGCTTCCAATCTGCACGCTTCTCTTCCTCGTTCTTGCCAGCCAAGAGGAGGCATCATCATTGCATTTGGTCCTTGGCGCATCGAATCGAATACTATTAGTAGTAGAATCAGTAGTAGCAGCGGCCAACGGGCGGCTATCGGCGGCCGGCGAGGCGGTTGAGCCAGGCGTTGCGGAGCTGGAGCTCGACGGGGTCGCCGAAGCACTGCACCCGCGCGAGGCAGAAGTGCGTGCAGAAGCCGGCCGACGAGCGGACGCGGCAGGTGTCGAGCACGTAGCACGACGCGCACTCCATGCCGCGCGCCTGCACCACCAGCCCCCACACCTGCCGCGCCGCCTCCGAGGCGGAGGCGCCGCCGTCCGCGGCCACCTGCTCGACCAGGATGATCCCGTCCGGCCTCCGCTGCCCGCCAGGCCCCCACCGGCGCCGCACGTCCGGCCAGCTCTCGGGCGCCGCGGGCTCCCGCCGCACCGTCAGGCGTTCACCGTCGCCGTCGTCGCTGCTGAACAGGTGCACCAGGAACGGGGCCTCGCCGATGTGCCGCACGATCTCCGCGATCGACTCCCGCATCCACCCCTCCACCTTCTCCTCCCCGACCTTCTCCAACACCTCATCCTCCTCTCCTCTGCCGAGCATGGTCCCCGATAGCCCCTCCTCCTCACGCCGCTGGAGCTGCAGGCCGCCGCGGGGCACGTCCGCGACCGCCGCGCGCAGGCGCACCGACGACGGCGCCCGCCGCGTCGTCACGGGCACGAACGACGCAGGCACCCGCGATCGCGGCCGAGGCAGCGCCACCGACGACGACGGCGACGCTGGCCCGTAGCCCCGCACGGTAGGCGCCGCCGCCATCGCGCGATGCACCACCGACCGGACCGCCCGCGAGCTCCTGCGACAGCTGATGATGATCCGAGGCGCCGGTGTATGGGTGGCGAGACCGGTGGGCAATTCCGAAGTAGAAGTAGCACGAGCCGAGACGAGTCACCGGCGACGAACGGGTGGTGCGCGTAGAAATAGGTTGGGCGGGGGGAGCGATGCGGATTGGGGGAACCGGCACGGCAGAGATCTCCGACGCGTAACCGCCCTGTTGCTTCCTGGAACGGCTCTGCTGCGCGCGTGGCGTCCTACGTGGACGCAATTTCGGGATCCCATGCGGGCGAGGAGGGTCTGTGGGGTGGGTCTGTGGCCGGTCGGTGGGCTACGATTGGTGCGGATCCGTGCCCGGTGTGATGCGGGGGCGAGGGAGCGTGGCGCGCGCGGGTTCGCGCGCCGCGGCACGCTCCGGCACGCAGCGGGCGGGAGGCGGGAAGGGGTTTGCTCGAGCCACGGTGGACGGGGCGGACAGGTCAGCGCGCCGCGACACGGACACGTCGGACGGGTGGCGGGGTTTCGGCGTTCCGCTTTACACCACCGACCCATCGTGGTGACGTGTTCAATCGGACTCCGGTGGCTGCCCAGCCGAGAGCCGTGTGGGCCTGCAGCGCCCAGCGAGCGACCGCGCGCGGCGTGGTCGCGTGGGGATCTCGTTTTGCTCGTGATCCAGCTCGTTCGGGTGGCTGGTGTTTGATTTTTTTTTAAAGAAAAATATTGCTGGCTGACTGGTGATCGGTGGTTGGCGCTGATTTGACGTTAGAGAAAAGTACTGCTGACTGGCTGGCTGACCAAGCCAACTGAACAAGCTGACGTGCCCGCGGCATGAGACACACGGGCCCTCTTGCGTGTGGGGTTTTGGCCCCCGTGGTGACCGGGTGTTGATAGTAATATTAATTTCGCTGATTAGTCATTATACGGTGTTTTTCTCTCACAATAAAATAGCACGAGCTGGCTTATTAGCCGTAAAAACCACCAGTCGAACAGAGTTATGATTCTTCTGTTCCAAATCTTTTTCTACGGTTATGTTCGAAAACATATTTTTTCCAAGGCAGTAAGTGATACACAAACTCCATACCACCTCAAGTATTTTAACGTGTGTTTATAGCAGTATGATATGATGCACGGTTGCACTAGTATACATGGCATGACAAACAATTTAAAATGATCAAGTTGACCGTATATAGGTATTAGTTGGCAAACACATACTCATACTGCTATGGAATCTGGACTGATGTCACATAGTCACACAGCTAGTGACAAAGTTAGAGGCTTAGAGCAAATTAGAGAAGTGTGTTGTTGCCTTGTGAGTATATACTTTATAGGCTATGCCACAAGAGATACATATACAGTGAAAATTTAAACATGATAATTGATTTAACATTTTAGGGGATGCATTTGCACCTCATAGCAATATAGTTTCGCATCTGTGTCCAGGTTTTCAACAATGGTAGAGTTATGGGACAATACCATTGGGGCTACTAAGGACGTGCTTGATTTTACGATAAAGTCACCACATCCAATTAGTGCAGACCCCGAGAATCTTGCCAGGAGAGAGAAACCAATTTGGCTCGTATGGGTAGCACAAAAAAAAATTAGCAAAGCTTGTTGGTACATGTGTCCCAAGACAAGTTAATTACAACTTCATTTTCTCATTCGACAAGGCTAGGCAAGATTTGCCAGAGGAACCAAATGTGGCCTAAGAGTCTAGGACGGTGATGTGTTGGGGCAAAACTTCTACTCCCTCCGTTCTAAATTATAAGTCGCATTGACTTTTTTCTGTACATTTATTTTACTATGCATTTAGATATATCAATATGTCTAGATACATAATAAAATGGATGAACCAAAAAAGTCAAAGAGACTTATAATTTAGAACGGAGGAAGTACATAGTTAAGCCTCGATGGCTTTTGTCATAGGCAGGTGGTCCAATTTCACATGTTAGTGACAAAATGTAGAGAAGATCGCTATTTGGTGTGGCAAGCACCTATAGGCCAAATGATACACTTTAGCTCTCTATACTTAAGGGGTGTTTGGTTCCACCTCCTAAACTTTAGTCGCTGTCCCATCGGATGTTTGGACACATACATGGAGTATTAAATATAGATTATTTACGGAACTAAATGCACAAATTGAGATTGTTTTGCGAGATGAATTTTTTAAGCCTAATTAGTCCATGATTTGACAATGTGCTACAGTAAACATGTACTAATGTACTAATGATGGATTAATTAGGCTTAATAAATTCATCTCGTAGATTACTGACGAATTCTGTAATTTCTTTTTTATTAGTATTCGAACACCCTATACGACACCCCCATGTGATACCTCTTAAACTTTAGTCCCGAGATCCAAACACCCCCTTATTCTTACGATTTCACAGTGTTCTTGCTTAATGAGTGCGCTGGTCCTATTTGGCCGATGGACTTTGATGCAATGATACCTCAAAGAAACCTACCTTTGAAGGCAATGATTTGTTTCAAAGTATGAGATAGAATCCACAAATATGTGCTGCTTCGTTAAGGATGGCAACGGATCGGGTTCGGGACGGATATCCGCGGGTTTCGGGTCCTACGGGTTCAGGTTTGGGGATGATTTCTCACCCACACTTTTCGGGTTCGGTTTCGGGTTTGGTTTTTCACCCGCAGATATCCAATGGATATCCGAAATAAATCATTTGGAATTAAAACTCATGTTTTATAATATGCTAATAATAACTTGTTTACTTAGATTATTAAATCTATTCAAAATTGACTCATGAAAATATTTATTATTTGTTGCATCTTATTTATACATGTGAATATGTGTATATTTATCCGTGGGTTTCGGGTATCCGCGGGTTTTGTTTTGGTGATGGATTTCCATCCGAATCGGTATTCGGTTTGGGTTCGGGTTTCGACTTCGAGTTTCGGTTTTGGGTGCACGAAGACTCCACCTGATCCGAACCCGACCCGTTGCCATCCTTATGCTTTGTTGTGGCTTTATGCTGAAACGCTCCAAACTCACACCAGATGAAGCTACAATGTGGTGAAACATTACAAGCCTACCGTTCGATCGAGATTCGGGTATGGATCTGACGAGTTGGGTAGCTGGGTTCTAGTAGCGCTAGGATCTGGGTTATCAATGTGGATCTTGATTTAGCTATGCGTCTGATTCCAAATTACAAGGAAAGATATTTAAGCTCGGAGGTGAACGAAGAAGGAAGGTCAAGGAACTGAGTGAGAGAGAGAGGGAGCGCGAGTGAGAGAGAAGGTGGCAACAAAAGAAACAAGCATGCTGTAACGACTAAGATCTAGAGTTCTTGGTGGCCGCACTAATGTGCAAGCGATAACATCTTCAATTGGTTATTATTATTTTTTTGTTAGAGGACACTTTTCAATTATGATAACTAACTTCTACGTTTTGTAGCTACTATGTCATAGGTGGGTCTGATATTTTCCAATACTAAAAAGATTTTCTGTTATGTTAATGAAAATGTTAAAACCTGATTAAATCTTTGAAAATATCAAACTAATTCATTAGATTATAAAAAAATATAAACTTATACACATAATAACTTGTTCTAAGAGTGAGCTCTACCTCTACACAATGAAGCTACGCTTGAGTGGATTTGGCAATTATTTGTACGTGACATCTACTACCTCCATCCTTAAAATCTTGCCGTTTTATTGTCATCCTAAGTTAAACTATTTTAAGTTTATTCTTTCAAAAGAACTATTTTAGGTTTGGTTACTTTTTTATTTTTATCTTTTATCGTATATCATTTTTTAGAATCTCTTTTATCGTATATCATATCATTACCATAAACACAGTTCTGCCAGCAGTAAGCACGCCAAGGCTGAATTCTCCTGGGCCAGAAGCCCACAACCATCCTCAGCCCAGGGCTAACCAAAACCCGATGCCGCTCCTGTTGGGCCACACAACCCGTAACTCTCGGTGCTGGGCTCGGTCAGCCGTTCCTTTTCCTTCCCCATGAAGGCGCCGCGCCGGCGTGGGCATCGATCCCCGCGCCGGTGATTCGGTGCACCGCCCTGCCAGCCCAGCGGATTCGATGCGGCGCACGGCCGGCCGGAGGCGATGGCGAACCCCCAAACATTCCACTTGTTTTCCCCACTCGTCGACCGAGCAGTGCACGCCAGGTTTTTTTTTACCGACCGGTTTCCGGTAACCGCCGGCCGGCGGTAGCGGTTTACCGGTCGGTTTACCGGTAAACCGGTCGGTAACCGGCCGAATTCAAATTTGAATTCAAATGTTCTTCGGTTCGGTTTCCGGTCGGTAAACCGGCCGGTTTGGAGCGGTAACCGGCCGGTTTGGCCGGTTTACCGCTCCAAACCGGAATTTTTTTTTTGTGATGAATAAAAAAGAAATTTTGGTACTTCCTTTGCACAAATTAATATAAAAAGACCACACAATGTGGTAAAAAATAACATAAGTCAGTAAAGCAACAATATATAGTCGCGTACAAATACATATTCGCTTAAATATATAGTCACTAAAACAACAATATATAGTAGCATACAAATACAATATATAGTCGCTTACACAAACAAAGATATAGTTTCCGCTCGCATGGTCAACTACGTAGGATGTATGGGAAGACCCCTTGTTGGCACGACATTTCATATTCGGCGGTGGACATAAGAGAGATACCTTGGTGTCTAAGCAGGTCAGCTTTGTAATCTTGCCAAGTTTGTCCTGTCCATGCTGCTGTTGTCTCCCATTCTTGAACTAACATATTATAAAAACTGGGGTCTTCCCATTCATAGACCCATCTAGTCTGAGTCTGCATGGTCATGTCAGGAATGGGATACCTATAAGTAGGCTCTGAGGTATCGCTGTAGGAGGAAGAAGAGTATTGTGGAGTGTCGTAGTCCGTCGGTGCATATGCTCTCCTCTGCGATGTCGGTTGTCCATGGTCACGGTCTTGAGTAGCATGTGTGAATTGGGTCTCGCCTGCAATCAACCATAATTAGTAGGCATAGACAGAAACAATTGTGTATGTAGGTGCAATGGATACCTGTGAAATGAAGACCTACATAACTACTACCACCAGCACCAATAGTAGCATCCCCACTCCCACCACCACCACCGTCTGTCCCACCAGCGCCGCCACCATCACTCCCACTAGCACCGTCATTGGCACTGTCATCGTCACCACTGTCATCGTCACCACTGTCATCGTCACCACTATCCTGAGACTGGTATTGCTCATCCTCAGTCTCTGTGTCGCTGGTCACAGCTTTTCCTTTTCCTCGGTGACGCTTGTCGTGACCCTTCGGAGGCACCATCTGCATCTTCCTCTTCCCGAGGTGAGTTGCACCCACATTTCTTCGGGCCCAATCACTGATGCAATCATGCCCCGTAGCCTGACGTAGATCATCGGGGTCTATTTGGTCACTGCCAACACAAACAAATGAATCACATAATACAGGTGAGACATACACACACATTTGTATATATATAAATATATGTACCTAACAAGGTGTGATGGCAGAGGGACGTCCATTTCGTCAGAATCCTCATCAAGAACAGGAGGCAGATTAGATCGACCGTACTCCATCCATTCCCTAACCGGATTGCTCCGGTCATAGAATGAGACTTCGGCGAACCGGTCGATAAAATCTTCTTCATCATACCTTCGTGGGTTCACATCCGCTAGTCGCAGCCGAAGATTGTAATTGACATAAACAAGCCTGTTTAGTTTCTTGTGCGACAACCGATTGCGAACCTTAGTATGCAGCAACGCAAAAGTACTCCAGTTCCGCTCGCATCCACTGGAGGAGATGCATTGTGAAACAAGCCGCAAAGCAAGGCGCTGTAAATTTGGAGTTTCTCTACCAAATATCATCCACCAGGCCGCTGCAAGTGTAACACATTATGTTAGGTATATGTTCCAATATACGAATTTGGTGCAGATTTAGAGTATCTCTTACATGGGGTTGTCCTTGGATCCATCGCAATTTTCATTGCCAGTTCTGAACCAAACTCACCACGCTTCTGTCGGAAAATCTCAGCCTCCTGCAATGCCTGCACGGCGCACTCCACATCCGTCATTTGCTGAAATGTCTCCTTCAGGCCTCCGAACATTGTTGGAGTTGGATCCATACTATATGTAACCTTTGGATTTAGAACAGCAGCTGCAACATATGATTCAAATAAGCATACGGGAAATATTCAATATATACATCTTGCTAAATCAACATAAGTCATTATCATACCTGAACCCACATACGTCCCTATGTACACGTCACGAATCCTTGCATCCATAATCTCTCTATACTCATTCCATGTTTGCGTATTCCTTCCAAAGTACGACTCTAACTCCTGTTTGCATGACTGGTACTCGTACACCACCTCGCACATGTTGGGTCGCTTGTCTTGATCAGCGAACCGAAGGAACTTGTAAATTGGTTGAACTGTATTTATGATGTATTCCAATCCCTCCCACCACTGAATATTTGACAATCTTACATGAGCATAGCGACCTTCTTCAGTGCGTGCCCACTTGCTCTGCAAAAACTCAGTAGATGCCATCCACTGCATGAATTGTTCACGTTCTCGATGAAAGCTCTCTAAAAACATGTAGTTGGTCCCAAATCTAGTGCCATTCCACTTGACCAACTCACCACCAATTGCTTGCTTCATCATATGATTCAACTGAGAATGGTTGTGCAACCAAGTTGAAATTCGCTTGCATACTTGCAACATACCTGCATGATCGGTCCTGTTGCCAATATCCTTCAACATCAAATTGATAGTGTGTGCCAGACAAGGTGTCCAAACAATGTGTCCATACTCCTCTTTCAGTGAGGTGCAAGCTTTCTTGTAGTTGGCGCCATTGTCGGTGACCACATGTACAATATGCTCGGCACCAATCTCCTCCACCACCTTCCGAATCTCCTGAAAAACGCATAACATATTATATATACACACATATATATATAAAAAAAAGAAACACATGACAACTATGTTTAGGACGTACCCTGTACAAATAGTTCGCATCTTGACTTTTTCCAGATGCATCAATGGATTTGTGAAACCATGTGACCCCATTACAATAAATTAGAAAGTTTATGACACTCATTTTTTGTGGGGCCAGTCCATGAATCACACATCAACGTGACACCAAAGTTGGGCCACTCCTTCTGAAACTTCGCATATCTATCCTTCAAGTCTTTCTCATTCTGTTCTAGGTACTTGCCATCAATATCTCTTCCAGTGGGTGACGCGATGCCTTCACCTGAAACCATAAGCAAACAATGAGAATATGGAAACATACATAAGGCCATAGGTCTCCACGTATAGGTACTTACCCCACTTCTGTGTCTCTCGCACCGCACTGACAAAGTATGGATTATCGGCATTTCTTCCGGGGATTCCTACATAATGGAAAAACTTTCCCCAAGCTTTACCAATAGCTTCATTTGCATTTTTCCCCTTCTGCGTCCAAGAGCCTGTATCAATCCTTTGTTGCTGCATTCCTCTCCTCCCACCCGCTGCCACATGATAGTCCTCCACCTCCACTGGAGTCTCCCTCCGTGATCCCGCTCTTCTAAACAACCTGTCAATAGGATTCCCACCTTGCGAACCACCACCACCAGCACTACCCCCTCCACGGTGGTAATTACCTCCTCTACGTTGCACCCTCTGCTCGTACTCATATTCTGCTCTTGACTGGTTGAGTGCTTCCCGCATCTGAGCCTCATATTCATCATCACCGAGGGGATGGTTTCCCTCAGCTGCAGCTTTTTCTTCTGCCAACCTTTGTCGAGCCCGGTCAGCAGTCGTCTTCTTAGCTCTGTCAAGATCTCGCCGAAAGTACGCACGCACATCTGGTGGCACACGGGAGCAATGCAAGGTGTCCGCCCCGTACCCAGCCAAATGCTGTTTAAATCTAGTGCAACCACCGCCTGCTCTCGTCACATGACAATATTTGCATCTCCATCCAGGAGCAAGATTGTCACCATGCTCCCATACAACGTCTCTGTTTCTGCCTGACATTGTCTACTCTACCTGCATAAACGGACAACACAAAGTCACACCTAAATAAAATGTTTCCTAAATCCTACCACAAATCCTCCATAATATATACCTAAAATATACCTCAAATCTATACCTCACATACACAAAGTTACAATATATACACAAAGTCACACAATGTATACCTAAAATCCTAAATCCTACCACAAATCCTACCTCTAATCCTAAATCCTAAAAAAACATCCTAAAATAAATCCTACCTAAAACCTAACCAATCCTAAATCCTACCACAAATCCTACCTCTAATCCTAAATCCTAAAAAAACATCCTAAAATAAATTCTACCTAAAACCTAACCAACAAACTATCCTAAATCCTAAAACTACTCTAAATAAAAAAAAACAAAAAAATACTTACCTGCGCGGTTAGCCGCCGAACCGGTCGGTAAACCGAGCTAACCGAGCGGCTAACCGAGCTAACCGAGCGGTTTACCGACCGCGCTCAACGGCCTCGGTAAGCCGACCAACCCGGTCGGTAAACCGACGGATCCGCGCGGTAAACCGGCGGCGGCGGCCGGGCGCCTAGGGTTCGCTCGGAGCGTCGCTTTGGGGGTGAGGAAATGAAGTGTCGGCGCGTTTGGACCCCCCCCCCCCCCCCCCGCTCACTGCCGGCTGGTTTTGTGCCCGTGACGGCCTAATGGGCCTCATGGGCCTTAACGGGCCGGCACTGTTTTTTTTTTCTTTTTTTCAAACTTCTATTCGTATAAATAAATACTAAACGAACTCAAATTTGAAAAATTTTTACACCATTGGCTTCTATAAATCATGGACTATTTTTAGGAATTTTTTCAGCATTTTTTTTTCAAATTTTAAATTTGAATTTGGGGAAACCCTAACCGGGCCGGACCGGAACCGGACCGGCCCGGTTTGGGCGGTTACCGCGGTAAACCGCGGTAAACCGGCCGGTTTTTTTAACCCTGGTGCACGCTCCTCCTTCCATTTCCTTTTCCTTTCCTGCGTCCTGCCTTCCTCGGGTGGAGCCGAGCCGTAGAGTGAAGGAATCGCGGCACAGAACCTTCGATCCTCGCCACTCGCTGGATAGGCCTGGAGTGGCAACCTCCGATTCCGCACGAAAAGACCAGATCGCCCGCTTTTCTCCTCCCTCCCCTAGTCCCCTGAGCCCTGATCAAATCGATCCACAGTGCCGGCGGACGCCTCGACCCCTCCCGTTCCATCCAATCCTCCAGCGAATAGATGGCGTCGCAGTGGGGTGCTCGGCCGCTGGCCTACCCGGCCGGGCAGGGGCAGGCGTACGGCAACCAGCAGCTGGCCACGCCGCCGCCTCAGGCCGCCACGGCCGTGGCCGTGACGGCGACGAGCAACGGCGTGGGCAACCCCTACGTGGTCGTCACCCCCGCGTCCGCGACACCTTCCGCCGGCCAGAGTACGCGCCTGAATCTGCTCTTGCTCATCTTTTGCGCCCCCTTCAAGTTAAGAGACATCCGTCGGCCGGCTTACGTGTTTGTTCGCTTGGATTGGATGCGTTGCAGCCGTCAGGAAGGCGCTGTGCCGCTACGGCAAGCTGCTTGGGGACGGGACCCGCAAGGCCGCCGACGCCACCGGCAACATCTGGCACCACCGTACGTGCTTCATGCTTTGATACGCTCTCTTTCTCTCTCTGATCGATTCGTCAATCGTCATCATACACTGATACGCGACGTGGCTTCCGATTTGTGATTTGCTGCTTCCTTGATGGACAGTCCGGACGGCGCCGAACATGGCGGACGCGGCGGTGGCGCGGCTGTCGCAGGGAACCAAGGTGTACGCGGAGGGCGGCCACGACAGGGTGTTCTTCCAGACGTTCGGCGCCATGCCCGGGGAGCAGCTCCGCAAGGCCTACGCCTGCTACCTCTCCACCTCCTCGGGCCCCGTCATCGGCACGCTCTACCTCTCCACGGCGCGCCTCGCCTTCTGCAGCGACAGCCCGCTCTGCTACCAGGGCCCTGCCGGCCAAGAGTGCATGTACTACAAGGTAAGCGGAACTGTGGGAGCCTGCCTTTCAGTTCAGACGCCATCAGAAGTTCAGTTCAGTCTCTGCAACTTCTTTCCATGTGCGAAATTTGCCTGCAGGTGGTGCTTCCCCTGAGCCAAGTGATGTCAGTGAACTCTTCTTCCAGCATACGGAACCGGGCGGAGAGGTACATTCAGATCACGACCACGGATAACCACGAGTTCTGGTTCATGGGGTTCGTGAACTACGACAAGGCCCTCAAGAATCTCGAGGCCCTGCAGCACCGCGATGTCAACGGCCACCAACGCAGCTGATCAGATCAGGCTTCGGTTTGGTCCTACTGCTACTGTACTTCGTTCATGATGAACTGTGCTCTCCTTTTATCTCGATATGATGTTCTTGAATAAGAGGAACACCGAAAATCCTGATCTGTTTGTGTTGCTAATCTGATCGGCGCAGAGAAAATAGAGATAAAAGCTTTAGCTGCATCTCACAAAAATACCATTCATTTGATCCTTGGTACACTCGCATTTAGCCATCTTTCATTCTTTCTCATGGATTGCGTACATTACAGTGCTGCAACCCTGAACCTCCATATACAAACTGCAACATTGCAACAGCATATTAGACTTTACACCATAGAAGCCGCTGTTTCCGCATGGATCATATACACAATAACGTTTGTTTTTTAGCAATAGAACACATATAGTAAGCTCAGCAGTAAGGTAGGTAGCAGCTATGTTTTCTCGCGAGTTACAACAACATTAGATAAGAAAACTGTTGTTGCCATGGCGTTCGGTTCTGTATATAGTAGTCTCATAATAATCATCATGGAGATAGGCTTGTGTAGTAAGCTGTCGCACGGGGTAGCCATGGTGCGCCTTGCTCCAGTGCATCAGGTGGTGGAATCTTGGATCGATCAGCAGTGGTGTGGGTGTCCGTGGGCGTGGACGGTCTGGTCGATGGAGTCGACGCGGTTCTTGAGCGCGGCGAGCTGGGCCTTGACGCTGAGGTCGATGACGTGCGAGTCGTCGGTGCCGTAGCAGACGACAAAGCCGGCGATCAGCGACGTGTCCACGACGTTCTCGACCTTGAGGTTGACGAACCCGGTGAGGCGGCGCATCTTGAGCGCGATGAGCTCGGTCTGGCGCGCGTCCAGCTCCACGGCGGAGGTCACCACCACGCGGAGCGCGACCATCTGCGGCGGCGGCGGGGCGGTGGCCTCGGCGTCCGGGGCGACGGGGGTCATGCTGCAGTTCGTGTCCACGAGCGACCGCAGGAAGTCGAGCGTGATCGGCTTGAACGGGACGGGCGCCAGGGCCGCGCCCGGGACCGGGACGGACGACGCGGTGGTCCCGTCGTGCTCGGCGTCGACGTAGCTGCTGGCCCGGCGCAGCGTCTGCGCCTGCCACCTCGGCCGCGCCGCGGCCGCCGTGCTCGGCTGCGGCGCCGGCACGCTGTCGAAGCGCACCGACGCCGGCATGAGATGCCCACTCTCCTTGGCCGCCGGGAACGCCGGGTGGGCGCCTGGGTTGATGGGCTGGTTCAAGATGTTCATCGCTGCCCTGCACGGACGCATTCCAGTAATCATTAGACTGCGTCGATCGAACTAGGCCTCTCCAAGCATTGGAGCTAGCTGGCATCAGCAAAAGCTAGCAAGTAGCAACTTGTAATTGCCCACGAAGGTTCGGCAAGAACAATCGGAGTTGCTCATTTATACACAGTAATCCAGCTACGCATGAATGAACTAGTTACACATCTAGAGTTCTACGTTTCCTATATATGATACAACAGCAAGCACAAGAAGAGGAACATGTACGACAGCAAGAACTCGAACAGTGAAACGCGACGGAGCTAACCTTGGCTCAGCAGCAGCACAAGCAGCTGGTGATCGGAGGGAACGGCAGGGAAGATGAGGCGAGGGTGAGGAGAAGCAGCAGCCAACGGGGGTAGAGCAGAAGAAGACTGCGCGGCGCAGCAGGGGGGGTAGTAATATCTGCCAGAGTGTCAGCCAGCGGGGGGATAAGGTAGCAGCTGCTGCGTAGCCTCGCTAGCTGGTGTCGAGGAGGGGAAGAGGACGGGAGAACATGGCGTGCACACGATGCGGCCCCGGCAGCCTCACACGCCCCATCCGGGGAAATCTGCGTACCGGTGCCGCGTCCGCCAATCCCCGTGTGGTCACCGGTCATTCTTCCACCACGAGCCCCGCCTCCTATCCGCTCCGTGTTCCACGCGCGCGACGGGGCGTCACGGTTTTGGACGGCCGCGCCTCGCGTCGGGACCAGCCTTCCGGGTCCGGGCCGCCTCATGAAATGGAATGCAGAAACGATGCATGTGGTCACCACATGCTATGCAGGAGCTCTGCGTGCTGCCGCTGGGACATCAGGACATTGTGATTTTTATGGCTGGCCTTGTTGACCAGTATAGAGTACTCCGTACGATGGAGTATTCCCTGGCGCGGCGTAGTGTAGCCTGCCGGTTCGTTTTGCGAAAAAAAATTCTCCGTCTTGTTTTTCGAGGGGCAAAAAATTATGATTTATCTTTTTAAAAAAAATGATTTCGGTACTGGCGAAACAGCACGCAACTTTGACCAACATATGTTTTACTTCGGTTGTTCTCCAATTGTGCTCGCAAAATTTCAGAAGGCTTTTCCTTTCCGTGGATAAAGGAGAAGTGCCGTAATATATTAATGAATGAATGCAATTTTTTCCCCTTTTATCAGCAACAAATCTCAGCCATTGGGCCATGATTGTGATATTACTGATACTTTCTTTCTTTTTCTTCCTTCCATCTGCCACCTCTTCTCATTCGCTAGCGAATTCATTTTATCCGCATGATTAAAGGTTCGTGGGCGAACAACCTTTGCATCCCTCACCGTCCCAGCATCCTCTAAACCTAACGCCAAGTGAACAAACTTGGAAGCTGAGTTCCGTCTCCCAAGCTCGCCCTGCCTCTATTCTTCTCCGGCCTACTAGGTCCATCCCAAATATAAGACGTTTGACTTTTTTATATTAAATTTGACCACTCGTCTTATTCAAAAATTTATGTAAAATATCACTTCTTTTGTCGTGACTTGCTTTATTAATAAAAGTTCTTCAAGAATGATTTAAATTTGACTATGTTTGTACAAAATTTTTAAATAAGACAAGTGGATAACTTGGGGTAAAAAAAAATCAAACGTCTTATAATTTGGAATTGAGGAAGTAGTTAACATCAGTTGAATGAGTTTGAGACTTCGGCCATTTGATTTCCAGGCAGTGTGAAAGAATAGCGAGGCCCATTCCCTTGTCCACTGGCCGGTGGCCGCTATGGTGGAAACGACATCCGGCGTTTTTCACGTGGTCCCAAACATTAGCAGCATTTTTCATTTTCTTCCAACCTAGACCTTTAGTTCCCCAAATCACTGTAGCGCATTTTTGTTTTTTTAATAATTATCCAAATATTGATTAATTAGGTTAAAAATGTTCGTCTCGTAAAGTATAACAAAATTGTGTAATTAATTTTTGATTTTATCTACATTTAGTACTCCATGCATGTATCGACATTTTGATGTACCGGGAAATCTTCTTTTTTTATAGTAGAATTTGGTCCTAAAGTTAAAAACTAAACAAGACCCTGTGTAAACGCGTCCACGGTCCACATCCACTGTTGTTGTGTAAGTCTGCCACCGGCGGTAATGCATCCAGTAAATCAGCAAGTACAGCTGCAGATCACGGGCTTTTGGCCTACTCCCTCCTGCAATATAGTTTATTTTAGAAATTTTAAGACAAAATAAGAGAGAGTATAAAAGACGCATGTACCCTTATTTTATTTCCTAATCTGACGCTATCATCAACGTGATTAATGGTGATTGGTTGATAAATGAAAAGTATTTAATATAAAACTAGGTTTTGTTCTCTAGAATGCATTATATTTTAGAATAATTTTTTAATGCTAGAATACACGGTATTACTGGACGGAGAAAGTACACTCTTGCATTTGGCAGGCTGCTTTACTCCGGCACCTTGCACTGGAACCCAGTCGGCGCTTTGCATCAGAGACCACCTCAATCCTCAAGTCTTCAGAGAGCGGAATGGACTGTGTCACTGTATGAGGAAACGGCCGAGGCGTCTGGGCCTCTGGAATCTGTTGATGGCCTTATGGGCCAAACACTAATTGTTTGTGTTTTCCAGAGCTGTGTGTGGGCGTGTGGCTGATGAGATTGAACACTGGAGCAGCGAGCAGGAATGATAAGAGAAAAAAACAAGCTACTGCTGCGTCTCCTACTTGGATTATGACAGAGTCGCATAGCGGTTAACAGGGCAGCTCCAGATTATCTGCTACAGTAGATTCATATAAAACATGTCACAGCCTCACAGAAGGTCGCTTTCTCAATTTCAGATCCGAGGAATCGGTCAGTAATGTTGATTTCCTAAGTGATGAGAATTAACATCAGGACAAAACACAGCAACAGAAATTTTCCTTATTTTGGGTGGAACAAATGACAATCTGGCACAGATATGGGAAACCGAAACATAACCCCCCTGTTCGGCTGAGCTTATCAGCACGGCTTATCAGCCCTAGAACAATATTTTTCTCTCACAGCAAATTAACCACAGCCGGCTTATAAGCAAAAAAAAAAAAAAAAAAACAGCCTGCCGAACAGGGCCAACATATCCATCTCATCGTAGTGTGGATTTTAAATTTAAACTGCCAAGTACGAATTTGATTCACCAAATCTCATATCATACAATACAATCCAGTAAGTCTTGGAGATAGGAATTGCAATTAACGGTGGTATCATCAGCTAAATCCTGATGGATACAGAAACATTCAGGCTCAAATTAACGAATACGAAATCAAACAACACGAGACACAACCGCAGAGTGTCCTGATCATTAGAAACCCCCAAGCCACCCTCATTTTTTTTTCACAATTCACAACCCCGGGCGTTGTTCCTCCAATCACAACTCGATCAAGACCTCCTGAGGCTGGTGGCGATGGGCACGATGACGAGCAGGACGAGGAGCAGCAGGATGATGATGCCGATGCAGAGACACTTGCGGCTGCTCCGCTGGTACTCCTTGGCCTTGCCCAGCTCCTTGTTGCCGCCCTGCACGTAGTGGGAGGCGTTGGCGACGTGGCTCTCGATGTCGTCGAGCTTCTCCCCCTGCATCTCCACCATGACGGCCATGTCGAGGAACACCTGGTGGAGCTCCAGGAGGCTGCGCTCCACCTCGCGCGCCGCGTCGTGGCGGTCCTGGATCTCGTGCACCGCGGCGAGCACGGCGCCCTTGCCGTGCTCCGCGACGGCGGCGCCCAGGAGCTCCTCGCCGCGGCCGTCGGAGATGATGCGCTCGATCACCTCCTCCTCGGGGACCTCCCCGGTGAGCGTGTAGTAGCGCCGCTCCACGGTCTCCTTGTACTCGGACATCATCCGCTGCCGCAGCGCCTGGAAGTCGAGCATGAGGTCCTTGAGCTTCTTCCGCAGCCCCGCGGTGACGGCGGTGCGCGTGCGGTCCAGCGGCGTGCCCTCGCGGCACCCCGCGGAGAGCCTCCGCTGCGCGGCGTTGGCGCGGTCCAGGGACTCGAGCCTGGCGCGGATGTCGCGGGCGCGGCGGAGCACGGCGACGATGTCGGCGTTGACGCGGCCGCGGTGCGCGCGGAGGGCGTCGGCCTGGTGCAGCGACTTGCCCTCCTCGTTGGCCGCATGCAGGCGGTCGAGTGCGTCGCGGATGGCCGCCATCTCCGCCTTCACCGCCTCCGCCTCCTCGAAGAACCCGCGCAGGCGCTCGTCCGTGACGCCGCCGGCGCCCGACTCCGGGAGCTCGATCCCGTCGCCCCCCGCCTCCAGGTCCTTCATCGCCGCCTTCTTCAGGTCGACGTAGCTCATGAAGGACTTGGTCATGAGGTCGTTCATGGCGCCGATCTCTGGATTGCCTCTCCCGCTCTCTCTGTGTAGGGCTAGGGTTTTTCGGTGGTGGAACGAATCGGCAGGGAAGTGGAAGAGCGATCGGGGGCGGGGGACGAGATGTGAGAAGAAGGGGAGGCTTTAAACTCGCAACGGTCAACGTGGAGCGGGAAGCACGGGAATAGAGCCGTTGGGCGAGGCGGTTAGCCGGGGAGGGAGGCGATGCAGGGCAACGGCTATGAGATGATTTTTCCCCACCCCATTCTCCTTCGAAAAAAAAAATGATTTCCCCCAAGGATTGCAACGGTTACCGAGCGTGAAGCGATCGCTACGGGGACAGGACGGGAACGAACGCGATGGGCACCCTGCTAACTGACATGTATGGCCCGCTGTCATTGGGACAGTATCAGGTTTGCTCACCTTGGCCGTCCAGATACCATCGGGCGGTCAAGAACAGATGAACGGTGATTAGTTTTGTTTCCCAGCAAGGAGAAACCTCCCTTATCCCTTCTGGTCCGGGGGAGAGAAGGAACGGGCGCGTCCGTGCTCGCGCCACTCCTCGCCGATGGCGTCCTCCGCTCTGTCAGCCTCCCCCTTCCGTCCGTCTCTTCCCGTACTTCAGGCCCCGGACTCTGCTAAGGTTAAGCACGTATCCGTTCGAACCCCCGTTCGCCGTCTTCCCGTTGCAGCCTCTGCGGCACCGTCGGGTGCCGCGGCGGCGGCGAGGGAGCGTAGGCGCTTCCTGGAGCGCTACGGGCTCAACCCAGACGACTTCGAGGAAGATGCAGAGGAGGACCCAAGGGTTCGTTTGAATTAGGTTGAACTTATTCGTAATGATTGGCGCTGCGGATTGTTGTGATTTTGGGTGGGGTTTTTTTCCCCCAGGAAGAGAGGAGGGACAGACGGAGGCGGCGGCAGTCGGGGAGAGGGGAGCAAACTGCGGAAGCGGCAGTTACTCCATCGAAGGCGGCGGAGCCTCGGGAGACCCACAAAATGCTTCAGGTTTGGACGGAAACTGTTCCTTTGTTTTGGTCGTGTATGTAATGTCAGCAGTTATATCAATCTAGTACTCTTCAAGATCACACAAAAATACGATTCCATTTAGTGCAACAGTGCTTATCAGTTGGACTTGCATGTCTGTCGCATCCATTTGCTTGTAGCCTCCATTGATTCATTAAGGTGCAAGGGGCTTCACTTTTTTTTGACCTAAAATATCTGAAGATCAGTGTGTAGGGCATGTAGTTTAGAGTCCCCTATGAGCTCTGTAATTGATCAGCCATTTGTTTTAATGGTGCTAGTGACATGGATAAAGATAGTTCGATTTGCATATCTGTTGTATATGTTTGTATGCAGCCTGCACTGATTCATCTAGGTGGAAGGGGTTTTGCTTTTAGACCTGATACATCTGAAGATCAGCATGTATTTGTTGTAATTCAGTGTCTCACATGAGCTATGTAATTGATTAGCCATTTGTTATAATGGTGCTACCGACATGAATAAAGCTTTAAAGAAATCTAAAAGCTGCTTCAATTTTGTGCTACGTTTTGATTGATAAACTGTGGGTAAATGGTAATATTGATTAGTATCTCCATGTTTAACTAACATATGTTGCCCCTTTCTTTAAGAAAATAATACTATCAGATTTTTGAGCTGGTAACAGTGATGCATCTTGGCACCTATCACATGCCATGGTCAATTATAGTGATTTATATGTAAGCCATACAAACTGTTGATCTTGATGCAGGCATGTTGTATTGGCCTGTACACTTATATTATATTCGTGTGTACGTGGCTGAAGAAACCAGTTTCTCTCCCATCTTGTCATTCTGTGAATTATGTAAAAAAAATTCAGCTTCTGAGAAAAGGGTGTCCACCTGTTGATGTGCTATTATGCCTGTAAAAACAAGGTTATGCTTGTTTCTGTTTTTCTTTTCCAATAAACCTGAAATGCTTTTCCAAATAAAAACTGCTTGTTGCTTGTCCTAGTTATATGCATGCATATCTAACAGTAACCTGTAATGCCAGATTTGTGGAGCAACATTTTTATGTTCTAAACAAGTAAACAGGTTTGTGTGCTGGAATTATTCTTTAACTGTTTGAGTTTAGGTGCATATGCTTTCCACAAAAAACGTCACTGGTTTACATGATTTTCTAAGAATCAGAACTGGCATAGCGGCGAGGGTTATTTTCTAAGAATCAGAACTGGCATAACATCACTGGTTTAGATTTCTCTTCCACATCTATTTTTGAAACTTAGTTAAGTGGCTATTTCAAAATGAGTTACTTTGGTACTCAAAGTATGTATGTTTCTTTCAGGTGCTAGGTGGAAAAGTCCGCAGAAGGAAATTACTTTCACCCAGAGATAGGAATGTCCGTCCAATGATGGAAGTTGTCCGAGGAGCAGCTTTTGACATTTTACAAGTATCCATCTATTGGATTTGTCGATATCACTTTAATCATCGATTCCCTTTTGATTTACTCGTATACCGTCATTGACTCATGACCATAACTTGCAGTCAGCTGGTGGTTCTCCTGCTTCACTCAGACCAGGTCGGTGGCTAGACTTATATAGTGGTACTGGATCTGTTGGAATTGAAGCTATGAGCCGAGGATGTTCAGAGGTTGTAAAAAAACTCATGCTGAAACTTCAGTCATGATAGTCTAGATTTGAATGCAGATAATCCCTCAAAACACCCATTCATCTATTACCTCTTATAGACTGGAGATTTCGTTAGGAGGGGTTAAGACCTGGTGTGCAAAATAATACTGATCTAACACCTCTTTTTTAACATCTTTATGGACCCTTACACTGTACTCATCATTGATGGTAGCACGTGAAATTTCAATAATTTCTTATGACGCAATCAGTATATGCAGATCCTGAAAAACCATATGGTTGTTAAGACAAATTACTTATGATGTTTTTGTATGTCCAAGTAAGGACTATTGCATACATGCGAACTGTTCATCATTCATGCACACAAGCACATCAAGTGCAGTGTATTTTAATATTCATGATGATCTTTTCAAGGGTTGTCTAGTCTTATAGTTAAGAAACGTAGCTAAGGTGTGGGTAGGCAGAAGTCTTCTTCCATGGATTTTCCCATGATTGTTGCATGAGGATCTATTTTAGGAAATGGGCTTAGTCTTCCTCAGTAGTAAGTCCTACAACCCCCACCACTTAGGTTTGAGTCCTTGCCCACTTGAATTTTGGTTGCCTATTCTTATTTACAGTGCACCCAGTAACTCCTAGGTTGGTTGATTTTTTTATCTAGTCTTATAGCTATGAGATCGATTTCAAATGCTGGCAAATAAAAAGTGTATAAAACCTTCATGAAGCTGCTAATTCTGAAATTGGATTTGGTGAGTGATGTGAACAAGAAGTAATGCAATATATTCATTGATTTGTTTGTCTTTTTTTTACTAGGCACATTTTGTTGAGATGGATCCTTGGGTCATCTCTGAGGTCCTCAAACCAAATCTGGAGTGTACTGGATTTATTGATGTGTCACACATACATATGCTCCGTGTTGAAAAATTCTTGGCCAATGCCGAAAAATCTCAAGGTAGGAATATTCTTAGGAAACACATATGACTATTGCGGTATGATCAATGAGATTAACAAACAGCTGTGAGTGAACAAATGTACAATAAAATTCTACGATCAAATATCGTACAGAAACTAATATACTGATATTTGTTAGGAAAATTATGGATTATTTTGTTCATATCGATAATTGATGTGAAAACTGCAGTTTATGTAAACATTGTTCTTAGATGGAATTCGGTGATTCATGGATGAATGCCAAAAGCTCAGTAGAACGAAAATGTGCAGAAAATGAAAATGCAGAAATACCTTGCCATGGTTATTTAGCTACATATTAGATTATTAGCAGTGATTTGCATATCGTATTGTAAGGGGTAGAATGTCTGCTCAGCATCCAAGAAAGAATTGCACCTTTATATTTTAATCATAATGACTTAAATAATCAGGTCTGTAATGAGTTAAACTGATAAAATTCGTATATTAAGTCATAGCAACGGGTGATTTGGATTCTTTAACTGATTGTTTCTCTAACACTTTCTCTTTATATCTCTCAGGTAAATATCCTTCCTTTGATTATATTAGTGTAACGCCACCATATCTGGAGGTCAACTATAGCACACTACTCGCCCAACTTGCAAGGTCACCATTGGTTGGAAAAGATTGCTTCATCGTGAGTTCCTCATGCTACATAAACCAAACTACTTTTCCCCTTTGCACATTTCTGACTTCATCTATGTTATTAGCTAGTTGAGTACCCACTGAAAACAGATATGGCTGAATCCTGCGGAAACCTTATAAAGGTGGGTTTGCCTTCTGCTTTGATTCCATTTAAGTCCTGATTTGATGTAATGCTAAGCATGGATCCTGTAGTGCTTAGCCCTCTTGATGGTTGTTGCAGTTGCTCACTTATTCCCAAATGCTGCAGATAGCTGACAGGAGGTTTGGTAGGACCAACTTGCTAATATATGGGCCAACTTGGTCAGAGAAAAAAAGAAGAAAAGATGATTTCTGAAGGGTTCAGGCAAGGTTTGCATTGCATACAAGGTATACTGTCTTGTTTTCTCGGTGCACATTTTAGGTATTTGTCACAGTAACACTGACCTTGTATGTACATTTTTTTTATCTTAATTCTTCACAATCTCTATGCAGGTGTAATGACAAAGAGTGCTTTCTCTACCATAACAGCACTCGTGAAGAAGTGTAAATCACGGTTGGGCAAGGTTACTTTTGTACCGGGGATACTTGACCTAGCAAGGTATATAGGAAGGCGGTTGTTCACTGGTCTATCTCTGAATAACTTGCACAGCACAGAGAGGTCACATTTCTCTTTGCTTTCTGGTCAGAGATCCACATCCGAGAAGAGGAAAGGGTTCTCTACCTTCCAAGCATCAGCATCAAAGTACATTTCATGCACACCTTGGAAAAGAAAAACGATTACCCTGCCAAGTATTCTTCGAGAGGGGCTTGTACACTTCTATCACTGTATCTACCCCGTGTTTTCTGGGCGGTATGATATCAAGAGTACCCAGATGTATCCGGTACTACGCTAGTTCAGCTTTTAGGCTGTTAACAATAATTTAACGCACTCAATCGCAGTACGTATGCCAATGATGTAGCCAATTAACAATCCCTTTCACGGTTTCACCTTTTGGTATTTTACAACAGCCTTGCGCCTCAGCCTTCCATGATATCGCTGGCAGGATAAAGACACCCAAACATGCGCGAGTGCAGCGATCCGAAGCAAGCAATCTCCTGATCGTTCCTTGCATTTCACGGTACGAGTCCGGCTGTCCCGGCGTCTGTATATTAGTCGAAATTTGTTTTCCTTCCATTTGCAGCAACTGGACCTGCACATGCCATTTTCATATTGCCATTTGGTTCGCTATTCATCAGTTTAGTTGAGGCTAGAGAATAGAGAGCCTGTTCCTGCTGTACCAGCATTGAACTGTCAAATGATTCGGCCGATTGGTCTGCTGCTTCGTCGTCCAGCTATCCCAGTCCCTGATCAGTTGGTTAATTAATCCCCCAGGACCGTTGTCTCGGTATGACCTTGCTGCGGATCAAGTCGAGCCGTCTAGATTTGGGATATCGATTGATCACACGCTCTGCGTGAACTGTTAACTGTAGTACATGTTAGCCTGGCGTTGTGGCGTGGCAACTCGTTTGTCACTTTGTCTGGATGCTAGTACATTAGTGTTCGAAACGTGTGAGAGCTTTGTGCTTTGTGGTGGCTGCTCTTTTGCTGCCGTAAAACAGCTTGCGGCTTAGGGCTTCCCAACGCATTTAGCTGGCGTGCTGCCCTAAACACCACGTAGGCACCGAGTGTCCATCTCATCTCTGGTGGTGGTCTCGCAGAGTACCATAGTCTCAAGTAGTGGTTTGGTTTGACAAAAGAAGGATGATGTCATTGGATCGCACGTTGGGAGACTATGGAGAGGAGTCACGGACAATGTTTGCCAGGGGACTATGTCTGAAAAGCTGGAAAGAACAGGACACTGAAAAGTGATGATGAGACCATGGTAAAACCAATAGATAATAGCATGCATTGTGATCTTATATGTCTCAAATTATGTAACGAATGTGTAATCCTGAGACCACTAGTGGCATGTGCCTGCATTGGGGAAGCCCTTAGTTGTCCTGAGAGAGGGAGGGAGCTTTTTTTTATCTGGTATAACTTGGACGTACACAACCCAAACACTCCACACTCACACACACACGCAAAGAAGAGATAGAGAGGCGTCGTCACCTCCAATACGCGAGAAACGCGCAGTACCACCGAACGTGCACGCGTGCGTGTACCCTAAAATTTCTACCAGGATTTAAACCCTAGTAGGTAGCATCCCGCTGAACCACATGCCCATTTGCAAGAGAGAGAGTGTTTCATTGCAGCCTTTGTTTTGTGTTTGCTTGTTTTGTGGTTCTATCGCTTCTCCGATTGATTGTCTTGGACCTTGTAGGTTGTATGTGGGAGTTATTGTTGTCTTTCCATTGTTTTCATTTAGTCGTCGTAAAATATTATCCTTATTAATTAATATCGTGTTTGGTTCCGGGTCTCGTTTTGTCACCCCCGTATTGTGGCGGCACCGCACCTGTGGTGTAGGAAATTAGCTGGGGGCGCTGAACATGTACCATCACCCAAGCAGGAGGATTGATGAGGTCTAGGCTCTAGCAGCCATGGGTGTGGCGTTGCACATGACCTAGGCTCTCAAAGCACCCCCGACGCAGGGCTTTTTGGTGCAGGCCAACTAGATACCTTGTGAGAGTGATACCTGCAGAAATTATGATAGCCCTAGAGTGAGGAGTCGAGGACCACAAAATTATGAATGGAAAAATGGAGATGAAAGAGAATTATAGGAACAACAAAAATATGCTTGGGTTGGATTAATAGTAACTTCACTATTCTGAGACCTACAACAATTTTTTAAATGAAAACCACTACTCAATATCCCATCAACCAAACACTCCTAGAAAACTTGCTCAGCAAAGAATCAGTACCCGGTTTTTTCAACTCTTGGGCCTTGTTTAGTTTCCCAATTCTCCCCCAAATTCCACTATGCAAAAAGAAGATTCTCCGTCACATCAAAATGTCGGCAAATGCATGGAGTACTAAATGTTGATGAAATCAAAAACTAATTGCACAATTTTGTTGTACTTTGCGAGACGAACATTTTAAGCCTGGTTAGTCAAAATTTGGATAATTTTTACCAAATACAAACGAAATACTACAGGAATTCTGATACAGTGTTTTTCTCCCCAATTCCCTCATCTAAACGAGGCCTTGAGAACAAAAGGATGGTACGTACTCCGTATTCCAAAACCAAAAGCATATGCGTGTCAGGTCACTTGGATCCAGGCTCAGTGCGCTCCACAAAGCACAAAGCGCTGGCTGATGAGCAAATGAGCACTGAGCACAGGAACAGTCGTACCTTTTCTCCTGGTGATCCAGTCCGTCCGTTCTATTCTTGGCCCGTGTTTAGATTGAGGCCTCGTTTAGATCCCCAACTCGGGGGTGGCCAAATCTGCACAGTGCCACCCCCGAGTACTGTAGCATTTTGTTTTTTAGTGTTAATAATTGTCCAAATTTTGATTAATTAGGCTCAAAATGTTCGTCTCGCAAAATACAACAAAACTGTGCAATTAGTTTTTGATTTCATCTACATTTAGTACTCCATATATATGCCGACATTTTGATGTGATGGGGAATCTTCTTTTTGCATAGTGGAATTTGGGGTGAATTCTGGAATCTAAACAAGGCCTGAAGAAAATTTCAATCCGATGAATAGTATCATTTTCGTCTTATTTGACAAATATTGTTCAATCATGAACCAACTAGGCTCAAAAGATTCATCTCGTGATTTCCAACTAAACTGTGTAATTAGTTATTTTTTTACCTACATTTAATACTCCATGCAAGCGGCTAAAAATTGATGTGATGGAGAGAGTGAAAAAACTTGGAATTTTGAGGGAAACTAAAAAGGCCTTGGCAGCCTTTTGGTGAGAAAATGGTCAAAAATTTCAACCCGATGAATAGTACCATTTTCGTCTTATTTGACAAATATTATCCAATCGTGGACCAACTAGGCTCAAAAGATTCGTCTCGTGATTTCCAACTAAACTGTGTAATTAGTTATTTTTTTACCTATATTTAATACTCTATGCAAGTGACTAAAAATTGATATAATGAAGAGAGAGTGAAAAAACTTCAAATTTTGAGGGAAACTAAACAAGGCCACGGTGGAGCAGGTCTCTCGGCCCTCTGTCCCCCAACAGGCGAATCTGCTTGGGGTTCAGTGCACAGGCCATTTCTCACCGGGGTTCAGGACTTCAGGGGCTTGTTTAGATTGAAAAAAAGTGAACCCGATAAATAGTACCACTTTCGTCTTATTTGACAAATATTATCCAATCGTGGACCAACTAGACTCAAAAGATTCATCTCGTGATTTCCAACTAAACTGTGTAATTAATTATTTTTTTTACCTACATTTAATACTCCATACAAGCGGTTAAAAATTGATATGATGGAGAGAAAGTGAAAAAATTTGGAATTTGGAGGGCATCTGAACAAGCCCCAGGTTCAGCGGACGTGAGCCGAGCAGCGGAGTAGTAGTACTAGTGGTACCAGAGGTGGCGAGCCCAGGCGTGCGCAGCCAATGAACCACGTGACCGTCTGACGACACGAGTCTGAGAGTCTCGGCACGCAAATGCAGGCGGGCCCGCCAAGGAATCCGCCACCGACAGCAGTCCACCGACAGCTCGCCCAGATCTCGTTGTTTATTCCCGCGCCACAGCAAGAAAACCAATTTCTTTTTCCCCGCTACTGCTGCTGCCGCTGGTTAGTCCCCTTCCCCGTCCAGCCAGGAGGCCGCGTTAATTAACGTAACCCACCTTGTGACGACTGAGAGAGTGAGACCCCTCACCGATTAAGGTGCGCAGGCTCACGTCCACGCTAGCTGCTAACAGCCACAAGGCACTGCACGCATCGCGTCGCCTCGCCTGGGGCGCAACTAATTTTTTCTTTCACAGGACAAAGTGACTTATTTGATTATTTCACACTACTACTAATCCTAGAGCCTGTTTAGTTTTAAAAAGGAACCTAAAAGTGCTACAATACCTGTCACATCAGATCTTACAACACATGTATGGAGTACTAAATGTAGACGAAAGAAAAAACTAATTACACAGTTTAGTTGTAAATCACGAGACAAATCTTTTGAGTCTAATTAGTCTATGATTGGACACATATTGCAAAATAAAACAAAAATGCTACAATAACTAAACCTAAAAACAATTTCCCCTAAACAGAGCCCTTGATGTGCGGTACACGCCTACACGCCAGTAGTACATGCCACGACACGACACCGGTGGTATCCATGACCATTGCGGGCAGATGGTGTAACAGCACCTCAGATTTCTCCTGGTTTCTCCTTATTAAAACCATAAAGTATGTGACTACACATCTTAAAAGAACCACTATATATTGGCAAAGTGGGTTCTCGTAGCCTAGTAGGCAACTTAGATAAGTACGTACTAGATAGGAATCTCGTTTTAGTTTAACTAGGAAATGTGCCCGTGCGTTGCAACGGAGAACCTAATATGTATAAGAATCTCGCTAAACATGAGTTGTTCTAACTTGTATAAACATAGGACTTGAGTCTGAGTCACATACGAAATACGGAGAGTGTGACCTAGTACGTCTTGAAATCGGATTTTTTTATTGATAATTGCTAGACATAAGTTGTTCTAACTTGTATGAACACGAGCCATGAGCTCACGTCACGTGTAATACACGGAGGTCGTGACCCAATACGTTTTAGAATTGGGCTCTAGTGCTCTGCATTGATTATCGTTAGATGTTGTATAAGCATGGGGCATGTTTGGGTCATATACGAGATACAAAAGGTGTGAGTATAGTTTATAGGAAGTTAAAAAAAGCGGACAGAAGAAACTATCCACTGTTCGAATGGTAGGGGATCAGAGGTGGATCGAAAAATAGAAATAGAATTTTAGCTCTTTAAGATTAAGTTATATAGAGTGTATGTAGATTATTATAATTTGATTTGGCTACTACTTGGTATGGATGTATACGGGATAGCTCCATGCTTCATTCCAATATATTTTTCTTTTTGATAGGGCTTCATGCCTTGATTCCATTATTAGTACTCGGCAGTGCTGCCGGCTCATGGGTGCATGCCGCATGGCCGGCGGCAAGTGGCAAGGCCAACTTATCAAGCGTTACGTAGTTGCCGTCGGATATAACGTCATCACCATCAGCAGCCGCAAGTGTCTCGGTCATTTGCTTTGATCCCAAAACTGTTGTGCATGTACCATCAGCAAGCCAAGAGGCACGAGACGATGATGTCAACGGATCGCATGCAAGGCAACCCAAACCGTTGCCACACGTACATGCACGCTATACATCGCGTCGTCACATCTGCATCGCCGCAACTAACCGGCCGGTCTTTGCTTCACGGTATGACCATGTATTTGGTACCAGATTCTTATTTGGCAGTATAGAGTTGTTTAATAAGTAGCTGGGATGCAGAATGGATATAACACAAACTCGGAAAGACTACGGATTCATGAACGAGACGGCGAAGCGAGAAGCGGACTCTGTATTGATGAATTGATTTCGGACTCAAACTCTAAATTAGTTACGGAAGAGCCGGACCAAACCAAAATCAGGGGTGAGAAATTTTGCCTCTTTATTATTAGGTATAGATATAGATATAGATATACTTGAATCTAAGCAGATAATGCATGTCCAGACCCCGTCGTAGTATATATGCCGGGGTGAGATTAAGAAATGGTGGTTGTTGGTTATTAAAAAAAAGAAAGGGATAACCATCAAAGATAGGGCCAGGGCCAAGGCCAAGGCCAAGCGCACCTTCCTATTATTTCCTCTCGACCACATGGTCTGAGTCTGAGCTCTGGTGTGACTGGTGTCGTCTTCTCTTCCTCACCCATAATGCAGCAGCTCTCGTTAAACTACACATTAGAAAAAAAGACAAACCATAAACAAAAAAAAAAGTGTCAGAAGCAGCAGCGGGTGGTTAGTGTGCTATGCGTAGTGTAGCCGTACTAGCACTAAATGCGTCGTGATCGAGCCTTTGAGGAACGGTTACAGGCTTACTGCTTTGCAAAGGAAAGGAAAGCAAAGCAGATTGGAACAAGTTAACGCCATCGCTTTCATGCATTATTGCCCCCCAATCTATCTTTGTCACGTACTACTCCTTTCATGAGGCGCGTACAACCAACTATGCCTCCGCACCGAGATCTACTGTAAAAAAGTTAATACGTACTAGCAAAGACCTACCCACCCTTTTATTACAATATCCTGCAACTACAACGCGGTGACGACCGCTGTTTCTCATGCATGCTGTGAAATTGCTTTGCAGCTATAGCCAGGTTCCAAACAGTACAGGCGGCAGCATTTGAGACCTGAACAACGGGCGGTCGATGGGTTCGTCTCGTCGGCGCATACGCTCAGCGGCTCAGGTGGGGGTGGGAGGCTGCACACATGACAGCAGCTTCAAATCTCGTACAAACTCACCGAGCCTCAGCAATGCCCCCAAAGCGGGCAACCCAGCCCGTGGTGCCGAGCGGGAGCCTCCTCTTGTACGCCTCCCTCTTTTTGTACCCATGCAATCACGCCATTGCGCTGCACCTGCATAGACACAGTAGAGAGCGGAGCGGAGCCCACCCCACCGGTGTCCAGCAGACCCCACGAGTGAAGTGGAGTGGCCTCCCACTGTGACACGGCGCGGCGCGGCGCACCCACCCACCCGTCGGTCGACAGCGCAGCGGCAACGACAGAGGAGACACGAGAGTGGGTCGGCGATCACCCTCGCCCAGCCCCAAAGGGTCGCTACGAGCGGGCGAGGAGGCGGGCGGACGAAAGCAACGCCCCAACCACCTGATCCCTCCACCCCATCGCACGCCATAACAAAGCACAGCACCACGCCACACACACCTCCACCGCCCCGCCCCACGCAGTGCCGTGCCGCACTGCTGCCCTGCCATCTCCCATAACTCACTCGCCTCCGCACGCGCACCCGCCTGTGGCCTGTCCCTCCCCCCAGCTCACTCGTGTCGTGCACCCGTCCCACCCGCCAAGAACTCGCATTGCCGGGAGGAGGAGGAGGAGCAGGAGAAGAGCAGCCGGCAGCAGGATGTTCGGGCGGGACCCCTGGGGCGGGCCGCTGGAGATCTCCAACGCCGACTCGGCGACGGATGACGACCGGAGCCGGGACCTGGACCGGGCGGCACTGATGCGGCAGCTGGACGAGACGCAGCAGAGCTGGCTCCTGGCGGGGCCCGGCGACCAGGCCGGCAAGAAGAAGAAGAAGTACGTCGACCTGGGCTGCGTCGTCGTCGACCGCAAGATCTTCATGTGGACCGTCGGCACCATCCTCGGCCTCGGCGTCTTCATCGGCTTCATCATGATGATCGTCAAGCTCGTCCCGCACAAGCGGCCCCCGCCGCCGCCGCCCGACCAGTACACGCAGGCGCTGCACAAGGCGCTCATGTTCTTCAACGCGCAGCGATGTGAGTTTCGTTTTTTCTGCTGCTGCCTATCTCCCTTCCTAGTTCCTCCCTTCCTCCTGTCGCTGAATTCTGCCGTCAGATCCGGTTTTGCCTAGACATGCACATCATTCTGGCAGCTAGAGATGTTCGCCATGCCATCTCTTGCCTCTCTTTGTTGCTTGAGTTGGTGGCTGCCGCATATTTCATTCGACGTTTCTACATTTAGCGTGCCTTGGGCTCTCGAGATCTGACCTTTATTTTCTCCCAGTGAACAGAGTCCACGTGGGTGACAAAAGAAATCATCAGATTCACCACCAAATCCCACTCTGACCTGAAAATTGAGACCAAAGACTATGAATTCGTAAAACCAATTAAAATTGACGAAGAGAATGAGTGCACCAACAGAAATTCTGTTTCACTGCTCTGCTCGCTCACGATGTGTCTGTCTTCTGGAATGCCAGCCGGTCCGCTGCCGAAGCATAATGGCGTCAGCTGGAGGGGCAATTCCTGCATGAAGGATGGCCTCTCCGACAGCACCGTCCGCCGGAGCTTGGTCGGAGGCTACTACGACGCAGGGGACGCCATCAAGTTCAACTATCCCATGGCCTGGTCCATGACCATGCTCAGCTGGAGTGTGATCGAGTACAGGGCTAAGTATGAGGCCATCGGTGAGCTCGACCATATCAAGGAGCTGATCAAGTGGGGAACAGACTACATCCTCAAAACCTTCAATTCATCTGCCGACACGATAGACAGGATTGTCGCTCAGGTTGGTAACCATATAGACCATCTTGATGGCTGATTTGCTCTGTCCCAAGAAATTGGTCATCAGATCCACCCAATTCAGTGCACAGTGCATTTCTGGTGTCCTTATTACAACACATCTGCGGACAGCAGATCACTGACTCCCATATGAACTTCTTATTGCAGGTGGGTGTAGGTGACACCTCTAAAGGAAGCAGTCAGCCTAACGACCATTACTGCTGGATGAGACCAGAGGATATCGATTACAAAAGGCCAGTCACTGAGTGTCACTCTTGCTCAGATCTAGCATCTGAAATGGCTGCCGCCCTGGCTGCAGCTTCCATAGTGTTCAAGGACAGCAAAACCTACTCTGACAAGCTCGTCAAAGGTGCAAAAGCCCTGTACAAATTTGGCAGGCTGCAGCGCGGGCGATACAGCCCCAATGGATCTGACCAGGCAATCTTCTACAACTCCACCAGCTACTGGGATGAGTTTGTGTGGGGTGGTGCGTGGATGTACTTTGCCACAGGGAACAATTCATACCTCACAGTCGCCACAGCCCCAGGAATGGCAAAGCATGCTGGAGCCTACTGGTTTGGAAGTCCAAACTATGGAGTATTTACCTGGGATGACAAACTTCCAGGAGCTCAGGTTAGCATACTTCGTACTTCGGCACTGAATCCAATAAAAGTATTCAGCATGATCTTAATAATGGAAAGGAAAAACATGATCCTCTGTACATGTCAGAAACATTTTGTATAAGCTGAACATATAATGCAGCTTTCTCATGAATATTGATCATCACTAACATAGTTTCTACTTTATCCCAGGTTCTTCTCAGCAGGTTGCGACTCTTCCTAAGTCCAGGGTACCCTTATGAAGAAATACTGAGGACATTCCACAACCAAACTGACAACGTTATGTGCTCATATTTACCTCTATTCAATTCATTCAACTTCACTAAAGGTTGGTGATGTCCCTCTTTGTTTCTCTCTTTCTTGGTACACAGAACAAAGCTAAGCAATGGAACATTTTGCAGGAGGATTAATACAACTCAACCATGGAAGGCCTCAACCACTTCAGTATGCTGTCAATGCAGCTTTCCTTGCTTCTTTATACAGTGACTATCTTGAAGCTGCAGACACGCCTGGGTGGTACTGTGGACCTAATTTCTACACCACAGAAGTCCTCCGCAAGTTTGCCAGGTCACAGGTAAAGTATTGTTCTTAATGCTCTTTAAGTGCCCTACGTACATTAGCAGGGAAAGTGAATCGATACTTAAATCTGTTCAATTTGCAGCTTGATTACATCCTTGGAAAGAACCCATTAAAGATGAGCTACGTTGTGGGTTTTGGAAACAAGTACCCAAAGCGCCCTCATCACAGAGGTGCATCAATACCTCATAATGGCGTCAAGTATGGATGCAAAGGAGGTTACAAATGGAGGGATACAAAGAAGGCAAACCCTAATATCCTTGTTGGAGCAATGGTGGCTGGACCTGACAGGCATGATGGCTACAAAGATGTCCGCACAAACTACAATTACACAGAGCCTACTCTTGCAGCAAATGCTGGTTTGGTTGCAGCACTGATTTCTATATCTGATATCAAAACTGGACGGTTTGGCATTGATAAGAACACCATCTTCTCTGCAATTCCTCCAATGTTCCCAACACCCCCACCACCGCCATCAGCATGGAAACCATAAAGAGACAGATCTCTGAATATTTTCGAAAGCACCAAACAGGGAAATGGAGCAAACATATGATCATTTGGTATAGCAAAGGCCAGAAACAGGGAAGCGGACAGCATAAGCTTATAGAGCTTCTATTTCTGTACCAGCATGACAGATCAGTATAAAATCCTCTGTCAAACATAGATCGGAAGTTGTGTGCATCGCGTGAAGCTAATTTTTGGGGTCTTGTTGCTATTGGCTTTCCAGCTCATGTGTGAAGTTCTTTTTGTAGAAATGGCACCTTTACAAATTATTTTATAGGAGTGACTTTTCATCATAGTAAAGAAAATGTGTGACCTACGCTTGCTTCATTTTGATCCTGTTATTTTGTATTTAAAAATCCCTATTTAAGGGGAAACATGTTCACTAAGCTCTCAGACATTACAAGGGAATTGCAAAAGCACGAATAGGAAAATGATTTATGGCAGTTTCTTTGTGCATGTCTTAAGCAAAGCAGAAGTATCTCTAAGAACTTGTGCAGAAATTATGATGACCTAAGTGACTTTCCACGAAGGCATTTCCGACAATTCTTTTAGTTCCTTGAGGGATTGGAAGGCATTTATCGCAAGAGAACACAAGAACTTCATCGAACACAGACCAACAACCTGATAAATCAAACATGTGTGGATTTGAGAGACAAAGCATATATGTTCATGATTCATGCAATAAGGTCTTGTAAACAATGCAATCAAGGTAGAAAACAGAGAAATAAAAATAGCCATGTGGATGGCTCAGGTTAGAGAATAGGAAACAACAGAGTTTTAAGTTGTGATGCTGATAAACTGCAATGCATAGTGCTAAAAGAAAAAGCAATTTTTATATAAGTTATTCTGCAAACTACATGATCCCAGGAAATTAAATGACATAAAAAGTTCAGAATGCATGTAAAATAACAATTATTCCCTACTACGTATGCAAGTGAGTTTGTGCATGAACCCACGCACTGGCCATTTAAGCAGGTTCCACACGGGAGCCTGCTTAAAGTGCCCCATTTGCAGGTTGAAACCCGCTTAAAATGACCCATTTGTGGATTCACAAATAAACCTGCTTGGATCCTTATTCCCTAGTCAATGGTCAGCAAGATGAACGTTCTTAGAAATATTTACCTTATGTGCAAACAAACTTTATTATAGCCCCAAATGATCTTGTGAATAATGGCATATCCCAAAACTTCTCCCTGGTCTCATTGCCTGCTCGCTGGCAAGGCCATACAAACAAATCCTCCCTTCTTACAAGTTTACACATATATTAGCTTGTAGCCATGTATTAGCTTGTAGCCATGTACCACTACCATCCTAGGTATCTCAACCAAGAACACTTCTCTTGCAAGACCAGCATCTCTCATGCAAACAGATTATGATTATCCATAAGCTCGTTTGTCTCAGATCATCTTGTGACTGGTCGCATTATGGGTTTAATTTGCATCACCGGTCGAAATCTTGCTGTAATGCCATCCTCAATTGATTGACATAGCTCTGCTGGCAAGGCATCCTCACCAGCATCGTCAATTGCAGCCTTCACCAGCTTGTATGTATGCTCCCTAGGCACATGTCCGCTTTCAGCCATATCAATCAAGAATTGCCTTGCCTCAATAACACGCCGGCTCTCACACAAGGAGTGGATGATGGGCGTGTATGTGCTCGTTGAAGCCATTCCATGCCCCCTCGCTACCATTTCCCTCATCCATTCAACAGCCTTGTCCACCTGGTTCACCACACTGTAGTATCTGATGAACGAATTGTAAGTCACCCGGTTGGGTGAGCACCCCTTCCTCAGCATTTCATCGAACACCTCATGGGCGCGCTCCACGCGATACGTTTTACACAGACCATTGATCAAGCAGTTGTAGGTCACGACGTCCGGCTCGAGCCCCTTCTCGCCCATCCTCCTGAACAGCCTCCCCGCCTCGTAGATCCTCCGCCGCGCCGCCTTCCGGCACCCCGTGCCCACCCCGATCCGGCAGTACCAGGAAATGAGCACCGTGTACGTGTAGGTGTCCGGCTTGCAGCGCGCACCGGGTCGCTCCATCTGGTCGAGCAGAAACCGGGCATCCCTAAACCGCCCGTTCTGGCACAGCGCGGCTATCAAGGTGTTGTAGCACTGCGCGTCAGGGGCGCAGCGGAGCTGGCGCATGCGGTGGAACGTGGCGAGCGCGTGGCGCGGGAGCCCTTCCTCCCCGAGCGCGCGGATGACGTCGGTGATCGCGGCGGTGGAGACGAGCGGGGCGTGCGCGCGGAGGAGGCGGAAGAGCGGCGAGAGCGCGTGGGCGCGGGTAAGCGCGAGCGCCGCGGCGCGGAGCGGGGCCTCGGAGATCTGGACGGGGTGGGCGTGGGCGTGGTCGTGCGACCAGGAGAGGAAGGCGAGGGTGAGGGCGGCGGAGAGGCGGCGGTTGGAAGGGGACGAGGCGGAGGGGAACGGCCGTTGCGGGCAGAGGCGGCGCGAGGAGCGCGGGAGGACGAGGCGCGGGATGGCATCGAGCGCGGCGGCGATGGAGTGCGGGGAGAAGCCGGGGAAGGTCGGGGAGACGCGGAGCGTGGCGTCGAAGCGGCGGCGCTGGAGGAGGGCGACCAGGAGCTGCGGCACGAGGCGGGATGGGTACGGGGACGGAGACGGCGGCGACGGGGCAGAGGAGGGGGTGGACATGAGTAGAGGCCTTTAACTGTATACCCTAAAAAAGATGGCGGTCTCCTACGTACCCCTGAAAAGTTTATTCTCACCTGTATACCTTCACGTCAACTTTTCATTACCCACATGTCCTTCCGTCGGTATTCTGTTATGTTTTCGACGTTAAGTGTGGGACAAGGTGGAAAAATGACCTTTTCGCCCTCCGATTTAATGAAACTTCTAAAATTTATAGTAATTCATAGAAAAATCATAAAATGAAAAATGAAGATGTTTTGGAATCCTTGTGAGTATATCTATGCAGTAGGTATGTAATATTGTATGTTTATATAGAAAGTTTCTGCGGTAAAAATATATCAAGTGCCGCGGAACTTGATGTATTTTTACCGTAGAAAATTTCTATATAAACATACAATATTACATACCAACTGCATAGATATACTCACAAGGATTCCAAAACATCTTCATTTTTCATTTTATGATTTTTCTATGAATTACTATAAATTTTAGAAGTTTCATTAAACTGGAGGGCGAAAAGGTCATTTTTCCACCTTGGTCCCACACTTAACGTCGAAAACATAACAGAATACCGACGGAAGGGCACGTGGGTAATGAAAAGTTGGCGTGAGGGTATACAGGTGAGAATAAACTTTTCAGGGGTACGTAGGAGACCGCCATCTTTTTTAGGGGTATACAGGTAAAGGCCTCACATGAGTAACGGCTGGCTGCTGGGCTGGGCTGGGCCTGAATTCGCTGGGTTTTGAGCGGGAAGGTTACTGCCGACTGCGTACTGCCCTGATCGCCTTTTCGTCATTCTTGTTCCTAAAAAAAAAATCGATACTCCGGTCACGATCAATTTTGAAACCATTATTAGGGCCTTCAGAGCCAGTCTTCATCATAATTGCCATAATCATCTGCCAAAGTTTTCTCTACCATTGTCATAGTCATCATCCTCATCGTAGTTGTAGTCTCTTGCAGTAGTGTTGCCCTATAAAGATAAACTTGTTTTTACCCATGACCTCTAAGTTATATGAGCATTAAACCTTAACATCAGGTGACCACTGAATTTTCTAGTTTAGGTCGGATGTTCTGTGGGACCAACAAAAAAGAGAATAGCAAGATGGCCATCAGTAGTACGGGCACATGTTGTAGGAAGGCCTGCAGCTAGTCCGTAGATTGAGGCTCCCTTTAGTTGGCAAAAAAAAAGTGCCAAAAAAGTTTACGTAGTATCTGTCGCATCGAATCTTTGGACGTATACATGAAGCATTAAATATAGGTAAAAAAATAACTAATTATACAGTTTGTTTGTAAATGTCGAGACGAATCTTTTGAGCCTAGTTAGTCCATAATTGAATAAATTTTGCTAAATAACAACGAAAATGCTACAAGAATTTTTCTCTAAAATATTTCGAATCTAAACAAGGCCTATGAGATGTGCAGCTAAGTCGTCTGCAGTGATGCAGACCAATTAGTTTCATCATATAAATCAGCCACAAAATGATTCCCAAGGGCAGCGATAAAGTTAGCAAGCAACACAACATACATTTTCAGGCAAGTACTGTTGGTAGGAAGACAAATATTGGGAAATAACAGTAAAAAATTATAGAGCATCTAAGGGCCTGTTTGGTTAGAGGTGTTAAAGTTTAACAAACACTGTAACACTTCATCTTATTTGACAAAAAGTTTCCAATTTTAGACTAATTAGGCTTAATAGATCCGTCTCGTAAATTACTTCTAATCTGTGCCGACATGCATACAATTAGTCTATATTTAGTACTCCATGTATTTGCCGCAATATTGATGTGATAGGAGTTAAACATTAACATTCATGAACCAAACAGGGCCTAAAAATAGGTTAGCTACAATACTCTTGATGTACTATACATTTGGAAAGAAACATGAAAAGGGAAAATCAATAATCCAATAGCTCCAAATTTAACAGACCTTTAAAATACAGTAATATTAAAGTAGTCCATATCTGACAACTAGGGAAGGAATTTCACATGGGAAAGACTGAAACAATAACTTAGAAGAAGCTCGCAACACATTAGCTGAGTTGATAAATTGGAAACATATTCTAGGGAGTTGATATCCAAAAAATAATGTTAGCACATAAATACAGGACCTGATTCAATCATTGGTTCACCTGTATTAAGACACAATCAACTTTGCATTAACCTGTGTTCGGTTCGTTTGAGCTATTCAGCCAAATCAGCAGCCATCCAGCAGTGTTTTTCTCTCATAATAAACCAATGAACAATACTTTCAGCCGCAATAAATCAGCGAAACGAATAGGCTAACAGTGCAGGAGAAGCTACAACTATAGGTACATGTACAGGGTACTTGGTATAGTTACTCCCTTGTACCGTTGGCTATTCAATCATGAGCGACCACACTTGTGCTTTATGCACCACCAAGAACTTGGTTTAGTTACAAACATCATCAGAGGATGGACTATGCTTTCAATGCTATTCTTAGAAGAACAATGAAAATCAAGGCTATATGGTGCCTAAAGTATAAGTGGTCTTATGAATCTACTCCCTTTCTTAAGTAAATCCCATATAACTTATCCCTAAAAAACTTCAACTCTACAAAATATTGTTCGAAATATAAAAGTAGTTACTTTAAAGAAAACTATAATAAAACAGAAGTTGGACTTGAAGAATCTCAACTGTGGAATTTTGAAATTAAAAACCTGAGTTAACACAACCAAGGAGTCATCCATGACTTTTTTTAAAAAAGGAAACACATGTCACCAAATATATAGATTGATTCAAATAATATTTGTGCATTATATTAGCCTTTCCAGCTAATTACTATGTACTATATTGTAAAGTGTAAAAAGATTGATCTATTGGCCATTTGATGGTTGATACAATGGTCAACCAAAAACAGTTGGTAATAGTTCACCCAATAGCCAAATGTCCTTGCTACGGTTGTAGGAGTTGTCTAACCATTATTAGACTCACAACGTGTTTCACTAGGACCGTTGGTCATTAACTTTTCCTTGACTGCAATCTCCTTGAGTGCCCGTTGGCCATCATACTTTCTTGTTGGTATAGGTTGTGTTTCTAGTAGTCTTATTCAGGAACAGTGAAGGTGTTACTGTGTTAGATATTTGTACGCTTCTTAGTTCCTTTCCGAGCCTTGAATTCTAGCTTTGCTGTCGACTTGCGATTCCACTCCAGATGACGACGTGGCTGGCTCCGCAAACGGCATAAAAGCATGGTATGGGCATAAATACAGGAATATCTCCGTTGCTTCCATTTAAAAAATGCATAAAAACATGTCGGAAATTTTATCAAAAAAAAACTGGATAGATGATGCCAATGTTTATGTTCATGCTAATTTTGAGATGCAATAAAAATCTGTGCAAGATAAAAAAAAGCGAAATTGGCACTTGCATAGTTCTGATTTCATCCTTTTTTTATCTCTTTGCACAGTTTTTCGTTGCGTCTTAAATTTTTGCATGATCCATCCATTTAGATGCATGATCACCCTACACCTTTTTAGATAACGTGGTACTTTGAAACCGGTGCAATGAAACCTACCACTAGAAATGACCTAATGGATTCAAACATGCTTGCATGCGGAAGTAGCTTTTCATCCACACGCTCTACTTGATCATCAATATAAGGATTCTTGGTCTATTGCATGCATAGGCGCATTGCATTTTTGGCCGGTTGTGTATTTTCATGGATCAGTCCAGTTGGTCCTCTTCCTATGAAAAGTCACGTTCCGCGCCACTGTCCATGCGTTTTGAGCTGGTCAAACATCTAGGAATGTAGCCATGTGCAATGTACGAAAGGCAAGAATGACAGGAGGCGGAACTGAAACCATTCCCCTAGAAATGTACGAACTGTTTAGAAGCTTAGATTTTCTTTTCTAAAAAAACACATTTGCCGGGAAGGTATGTTACCAAAATTTCAAGATTAAACTTTATTTAGTTCCCGAAGAACAAAATGGTAACCAGTAATTTAGCATAATATAGGTATCTAAAAAAACCAAAACACTTACAATTTGAAATTTAGAAAGTATTGAATAAAAGAAAAGTTGAGTTTGGCATACATAGTTATGTGTATACTAGAGCTGGGACTTTGGGCAGTGCCATTTGAGGGTGGGCCACAACACGGTCTTTTGGCATGGCCCAAAGCATGGCACGACATGAAGTATTTTGCGTTGTACCAGCACGACACAAATGTGAGGATTGTGCGGTGCCTAAGATCTCGGCACGATGGGCTATATGGCCCGGCCCGCATGTTGGGCCGTGCTTGGGCCAGCACGACACGAAAATGACACGTAAGCACATCTACGATGCTACAATACAATCTTTTAGCATTTACTATACTACCTCTCATCTAATTGTTAAATAAATTGTGAAAATCATTAAAACTTTAATGAAAATAGTACACATAAATATATTTTTTGTATATCATGAGCAGACAAAAAACTAGTAGAGATATATTGAGGGCCATGCTTGGGCCAGCACGACCCGAAAAACATGCCGTGCTTTGGCCGAAGAAAAGATTTATCATACCATATCGGCACGGTTCGATGTGTCTCGCGTGTCTGGAGGACACAAACCTATGTTCATATTTACACTATATCTCTAACTTTCCCATTGTTATTATTATTTACTTATTTGTCGACGAATGACGCATTAGACAGAGGAAAAGTTATCATTCCCATATTGAGCTAACATTTTCTATAAAATGTTGAGCACTTATTTCATTAAGAAATAGAAATTTACATAACAACTAAATAAAACAACAGAAATGGTAAGCAACAACTACTACAAGCCATATACAACTTCAAAAGTGACAGAGTGACGAGCAAAGCGCGTTGGAGAAGCCAGCGAACCACCAAACAAGCAAAGTCCAACATAAGCCACAACCAAGAACTCTCTCACAAGTCACAACAAGAGACATGCATACATGAGCAATAAATATATTTGTTATATTTTAGAAATCACGAAAATATTCTGACTCAGATATGAATGATAGTAAAAAATATTTAGAATTATATCAATATCCAAGTCATACACTTCGTTCAACAACGGTGATCATATTTAACCAGATAAAAAAGTCAAACTTTATAATTTTGACCAACAATTAGTCAAATTGTATGAAAGTTTAGAGCATAATACTTGCACCAGTAGATTTGTGTTAAAAGTTCCTATAAGATAATATTGAATTTTAAACCGTCGACTTTATGTTATAAGAGAAATTAATGGTCAAAATCTATTTTGTTTGCCTTTTTCTCTGGTCTAATACGATTTCCATTTTTGAATGCAGGGAGTAATTCATATAAATTGTTATTTTAGATAAATTTATACATTCAAACATCTGAGAGAAGTGAGGAAGTTAGTGTAGACCAAAGATGACTATATTTTCATGATCTCTGAGATTCCTTTAGAGTAAATAGTAATTTGAGCGACATGGTGCATTTTAAATGAACATTTATGCATTCATAGTATTTAAGAGTGCAATCTATGACCTAATAGATTTGGTTTTTTTCAATAAAATACAAAAAGAGAGTTAATGGAAGATACAATAAGTATAAGAGTTTCGACTTTACTTAAGGACAACAAGTTTATAGTAACTAATAAGATCAAATTTTGAAAATCAAAATCTAGATTCATGACATCATTAGACATTGGCATCAATAAGGCCACCATAATCTAAGCTAACGTAAAATTCATGTTGAAAATACATGGAGGTGCCATCCAAAGTAAAAAAAACTATGATGTAGATATAAAAATATATAGATCAGTAATTTATAGCTTTTATCACAACTGGACAGAGATTACAAGTATCCCTATGCCTAGTACTTAGAAAATGAACAAAGAGAACAAACACTAAATTAATAAAAGTTATATTAGTTGTAGGTGTCGGGGATAAATATCATGGTCCCTAAAGACGAAGGGTTAATAAGCATCAACATTAACCCAGTCGACAATTAAGGATCACGAAACGGCCTTATTCGACCCCTCGAGGAGAAATCTGCCTCGTCCGACCCTGAGGGCAAGGCTTCTGACTCGCCCGACCCTAAGGGAGTAGGTCCCGGCTTAGCCGACCCTGGGGCCGCACTCTCCGCTTCGCCTGACCCCAAGGAGCCCGGCCCCGTGCCATCCGACCCTGCAAATGGGATTTCTGCCTCGCCCGACAGGGTTTATGCAAATAGACCCTCGGGCGGGGGTCACGTGCGTGCCAGAGGGATCGTACCGATCCCAACCACTCCGAATGCGACCCGCACACCTCGGAATGACCCGGAACAGCGACGAGCCATGCTTAGGCACCCACGATGGCCCACGACGCGGAATAGGACAGCACTATGCTGCCTTATCCCCGTACGGCCCGCGTCGCCATCGACTATTTGACCGGCAACACATGTTGCTCCAATGACGAACAGGACCCAGGGATGGCACACGTCTCTATCCCCCGCACGACCAATGGAACCCATGAGAAGAAGAAGAGAAACGACACCGAAGACCACCCCTTCCTTTTGTTTTTATCTTTCTTCTTTTCCTTCTCTTTCTCTTTTCTTCCTTCGCTTCCCCAACCTGTAACCCGCCTTCCCCTTCAACTATAAAAGGGGAGGCGAGGCATCCCATGCGGGGCATCGCGAGACGAGCAGGTTACGACCCTTTTCAAGCCAACAAACACACTCAACCCACAGAAACTTGGGAGCCGATCCCTCTCTCGACCGTTTGTAACCCCTACTACAAACTCAAGTGCAAGTAACACGAGTTGCTTGCCACTGGACTTAGGGACGTTCCGCCCAAACCTGTATATATTCTCGTGTTCTCTTTGCACACCATCCGAGCCCAGACGCGCATACAAATTTACTCGTTGGTGTTGATCTCAAATGCCGACAATAGGTATTACATATTAACCTCTGATGATTTTATCTCCTAAAGTTATAGCTCATGTGGGAGCATGAGTTGGCAAACGAGTGTAAATATGTTCGTTGAGCTGTTGTTGTTGAAAGTTTCCCTATCGAAATTTCTTCCTTATAACCTCATCGAATGATGCTGAGAGATTGTGAGGAAGAGGCATGAGAAGCAGGCCGGGCAAGTGACAACTAGTACAGTGAAAAGGATAGAGAGAAGTAGATCAACTGATTAGATTTTTTGTGGTAGAACCTGTTTATCTGGGTCTAAGTCCATGACTTGATGATGGTGCTTATATATATTTTTAATTCATTTTAAGTTTGATCAACATTATTCTTTTAGTGGTAGCAGACGTGCTCCTCAGCAACGATACGTTTCGAAGATGCTCGTAGAAGTAGGGTGTGTGTAATTGCGTTTAGAGGGGTAAGTGTGCATACATGTCCGAAGTGCTTTTCATCCATACTGTTATTTGAAAACAGAAGGTCTGCAAGCTAACTATTCATTTCTGTTTATAGACCATGCTACAAATAAAATTGTTATAGTGATATTTTTAAGCGTAGCGAATTTTCAAATATTTATCAAAAGACGAAAAGGACATTTCTAAATAATTGGATTAAGGGTGGGTAACAGTCCTTCATCCGTTGGTCAGGTCAGGTGTAGCTCGCCCCGCGAACAATTCTGGTGGCATTAGTATAGTTATTACCAAGAAAAACAAAAATGCTGATAAATTAATGTGGTTGGTCGACCGAGTTTTCTTGTGCATGATTACATCCATGGCTGATTTTATTCTGTTTGGGTGCATCCAAAGCTAGATGAGGATGTGGCCTCATGCTGCCATGGTCACACACAGCACCTCTCTGACCTCGTTGAGCCCAGAGAGAAGCAGACAGTACGGGTAAGCGGATCAGAGCAAACTCTGATGGGTGATGGCACGCTCTTCATGCAAAATTGCAAATGCAGCGCAGCCAAAGAGGTGTAGTTGTGATAGGTCACCATTCAGGCATTCACCAAGGGTGTTTCTCCTCAGCGGGGTCCCGAAAATACAGCTTGTGTCATGCGCGGGCAAGTCTTTTTAGACAAAGGAAGTTTTCATTGAAAAGAAGACAAAATTTGCACCATTTTTAATTTTAAGGTTCCAAACAGAGGAAGTCTCGCTTTAGTTTTTGTGTACCACCACTATATGCTGTTGTACGTTCCAGAGTGACATGACATATTTACTTAGGCTGTGTTTAGGTCCTACCCAAAAAATTTTCACCCCATCACATCGAATGTTTGGACACATGCATGGAGTACTAAATGTAGACGAAGAAAAAAACTAATTGCACAGTTTGGTTGGAAACCACAAGACGAATCTTTTAAGCCTAATTAGTCCATGATTAGCCTTAAGTGCTATAATAACACTTTTCGATGCTAATGATGGCTTAATTAGGCTTAATAAATTCGTCTCGCGGTTTTCAGGCGAGTTATGTAATTAGTTTTTTAATTAGTATCCAAAAACCCTTTTCGACATCTCATGAAACATCCGATGTGACAAAAAAAAAATCGCGAACTAAACCAGGCCTTACCTAAGTGTTGTGGAAGATTAATATTCCTCCAAAAATCCATATATTTTCTTATGGTTGTTGGCAAACGATAATCTGATGACCAGAGACAATTTGGGAAAAATAAGACATGTTGAAGAGTGTCACGTGTTTATTTATTTTGATATGTGATACATTTGCTTTTGGTTATCACTTCGGAAATAATACCAAGAACAAAAGTAATCCGATTTTTCACACACAACCCTTGAAATGGTGGAAAAAAACTTCATATACGAGGCAAACTAATAAGCACCGAGTTAACGGACACAAGCCACCCTGTTTACATTTCTAACTTTGGAGTCTCTTCTCAAATTGTTTATCTTTTTTTAACTGAAACCGTGGGGCATAAATTGTGCATGCATGTAATCTTTCCATAGACATTTCTCTCCACAAGACTGAGATTGGGCCGATGGATCTCAAGATTAACGAAGTCACTATAGATATATCACATTGAGTGGCACGTCGTCTATCATTGAAATAACAATGTTGCTAAATCCGGAAATAAATATATGAAAATGTGAGCATCCGTGTCAAGTTAAGAAGCTCACTTTGATCTCATTCATGTCCTTTACGTTCCATTTTCCTCTGATCTTTTCTAGTTAAGCAATAATTAAAAACAACTCTTGAACTAATGGATTGATCGGGATGGATGAAGCTGTTTGGCATTGATTATATCTTATTTCTCGTGGTCCCTTTAGGTTAATCTAGACGGTTAGATAATCATAAAATCCAACAGTTAGGTTTTTTTTCCTTATTTTGATTAATCTAGTAATTTATGGATCTTCTTGGGGACGTGGTGTTTTCTTAACACTGTTGTACTAAGATGATAATCGATAGAAGCTTATCGGCCCACATATCGCCCTCTTGATTAATAATAGTATGTGAGATACTGTTATTGTTGTCAAATCATATTATTAATGCATTAAAGATTTCAGTAAAATCATTAACAATATTTGTTATGAGATACACAACCGTTTTGTAACATCTACCGTAAAAGATGATCAACGTTAAAAAAAAGTGTCTTCAGATTGATAATTGCAATAAAATGCAAAACATGCCAACGCCGGTTGGCAACTACTCCTACGAGAATAGTACTATAGTCTACTAGCAGCAGTACATGTAAGAACGACCCCGAAATGATATTGGGAGCTATTACCGTTACTTAATCATAGTACACCACCAAACCAAACAAACCATAATAAGTCGCCTTCAACGAAAGACAACAAAAATTTCACTCCATGGCGACCATGCCGATGCTCCATACCCATGTAAAACAACGCCACCGGTGGTTCCTAAGAAACCCCTCCTTGGAGCCTTGGAAAACCTTCACAATTCCCATCGACGTAATATGCTTGTTCGCTTTGTGCGTCCCTTTCCTCGGTTTCTTCTATACACGTCCTTTTGAATTTTGTTCTTTGCGTTTTGCAGCTCGCTTCGTCTATATAAAGCAGCCATGGAAAAGCGCAAGGTCCGCATATAAAACACACCAGAAAGCGTGCCAAAGGGTAGAACGCTTGGTGCTTTCTGGTGCGTGCGTACTGCGTAGCAGCTGCTAGCTAGCTAGCTCCGGAGGGCTCGGAGATCATGGGGGAGACGACGACGGTGATGGCTGCCTCGCCGTTCCCGACGGTGGAGAAGTGCTCCTCCACCGACCGCGCCGGCGACACGGTGGTGGCGGACCTGGACGGCACGCTGCTGTGCGGGCGGAGCTCCTTCCCGTACTTCGCGCACATGGCGTTTGAGACCGGCGGCGTGCTGCGCCTGCTGCTCCTCATCGCGCTGGCGCCGCTCGCGGGGCTCCTCTACTACTTCGTGTCCGAGCCGGCGGGCATCCAGGTGCTCATCTTCGCGTCCATGGCGGGGGCCAGGGTCGCGGACATCGAGGCCGTGGCGCGCGCGGTGCTGCCCAAGTTCTACTGCGCCGACCTGCACCCGGAGTCGTGGCGCGTGTTCTCGGCGTGCGGCCGCCGGTGCGTGCTCACCGCGAACCCGCGGATCATGGTGGAGGCGTTCCTCAAGGAGTACATCGGCACGGACGTCGTCGTCGGCACGGAGCTCATCGTGTGGAGAGGCCGCGCCACGGGGCTGGTGCGCTCCCCCGGCGTCCTGGTCGGCGAGCAGAAGGCGGACGCGCTGCGGAAGGTGTTCGGCGACGACGTCGCGCCCGAGGTCGGCCTCGGCGACAGGAAGACGGACTACCCGTTCATGAGGCTGTGCAAGGAGGGCTACGTCGTGCCGGCCACACCCAAGCTGAAGCCCGTGCCACGCGAGAACCTGCCGAAGCCGGTGGTCTTCCACGACGGGCGGCTCGTGCAGAAGCCGTCCCCGGCGCTCGCGCTGCTCACCGTGCTCTGGATCCCGATCGGGTTCCTGCTCGCGTGCCTGCGCATCGCCGCGGGCGCGCTCCTGCCGATGCGCATGGTGTACCACGCGTTCCGCGCCCTCGGCGTCCGCGTCACCATCAGGGGCAACCCTCCGCCGCCGGCCAGCCGCGAGACGGGCCAGACCGGCGTGCTCTTCATCTGCTCCCACCGCACCCTCCTCGACCCCATCTTCCTCTCCACCGCCCTGGGCCGCCCCATCACCGCCGTCACCTACTCGGTAGTGCTTGTCATGCGACTTCGATGCCGCATGTCATGCAACAAGTCTCACCGATATACTTATATGATTTCTCAACGTACAGGTCTCGCGGCTGTCGGAAATTCTGTCACCTATCCGCACGGTGCGCCTGACCCGTGACCGCGCGGCCGACGCGGCCATGATCCGGCGCCTCCTGACCGAGGGCGACCTGGTGATCTGCCCCGAGGGGACGACGTGCCGCGAGCCGTTCCTGCTCCGTTTCTCGGCGCTGTTCGCGGAGCTGACGGACGACATCGTGCCGGTGGCGATGGAGAACCAGATGAGCATGTTCCACGGGACGACGGCGCGCGGGTGGAAGGGGCTGGACCCCTTCTACTTCTTCATGAACCCGAGCCCCGGGTACGTGGTCACGTTCCTCAACAAGCTCCCAGCCGAGCTCACCTGCAATGGCGGCGGCAAGAGCAGCCACGAGGTGGCCAACTACATCCAGCGGCTCATCGCGTCCACGCTGTCCTACGAGTGCACCAACTTCACCCGGAAGGACAAGTACAAGGCGCTCGCCGGAAACGACGGCACCGTCGTGTCCAAGCCCAACATTGACAAGAAGAAGGTCATGGGCTGCTAGCTTAGTGCATATTGTGGAAGCCTAACGGGCCTCGGATTAAAAGGCCAATAATAATGCGGGCTTCCGTGCTACATATTTTCCGCACGTAGTAGATACCTGCGTCTGTTTTTGCTATTAAAAAAGAATACCTGCGTCTGTAATTGTTTTTTCTTTTTGAACAGAAGGAAGCTATTATATTAAAACTCAGCATATTATATTCTCAAATTACATGTGAAAAAACTGAAACAAAAAAAATATTTTCCTCTTTCTTAGTAGTCTTGGTTGATGCAGCCGATGCTCGAGATGAAAAAAGTCCCGTTGAACACTAAAACCACAATACAGTCCCCATGCCAAATTCTTCAATTCAATCCCAAAAACTTGGACATGCCCCAGAATCTAATGTTTTGAAACCATCCCAAAATACAATTGATGAATCGATGAAACGTCTGGTATAGTGCAGGCTGCAGATTCAACACCTCCGGTCCCTGATCTATTGAGTTGGATGTCTGATTTCGTCCTCCCTGTGGCCATCAACGATTAGTCTACTACCCAGAGTTAATATCCTCACGAGGAGTATCCATGAGCACCCTTACCTTTGCCAACAGTAACCACAAACTGACCTCACTATTTACTCTCGCAATAGCAGTATTGTAATCTGCGAAAACATGTGCCGATGTTGACCTCAGCATAGAGGGGGCATGTCAGTTTTGTGGGACAATGCCTGCGTGTCTTGCCTGCTTATCTACTTTGATCATACACCTGGAAGTAAGATCGTTCTCAATCCATTTACATTTAGAACTTGCAATTTTTGCTATAACTAGTGCTTGTGTGCTATTATTGGGCTTATGGTAGGTTTCTTGCTCGGTGATGAAAAAGGGCTAAGTGAGATTGGTGTGACACTGTAGACAATATTATAAGTTTTAGTGAATTTGTCTGTGTTGACTTGATTATTTGTTCACTGTTGTTAGCTTTACATACTGTTGCTTAGGACTGTTTTTATTGAACTGTCATTGCTTCCTTATTAGCCTCTAGTGCAGTGATCATATTTTGTTAATCTTGCTGCCCAAAAGTCACAAAAATTGCATTGTCTCCGGCACAAGCTACTCATCTTAGATAAGCCAACTAGGCGTTGGCGAATCAAGAGAAATTTATATTGCATACAACACTTGTAGATATGTTTCTAGTGTTTGCCTACCTAAACTTGTAAACTAATGCCATGCTTTATGTCTTGATGAATATGAATTGTAAACAATCCATTCTATATTATTTTGAAATGCTCATAACCTAATCAGAAAGTTGCTCAAATTCACATTGTCACTCCCTCTTCGCTCTGGTGGCATGGGAGTTGTGGAAAGAGCAGAATGCGAGATGCTTCCATAATACCGCCCCCACAGTACATCAAGTGCTATCAACCATCAAGCACGTTGCCAACTAATGGATTGACGCTGGGGCGTGCAAGTTAGGTTGTCTAGTGCTCGAGTAGTCACCCATGGATTGCTAGGGAGGCTATGCTTAAATGTAACCTATTTGTCCTCCTTAGCGCGCTTTGTGGCGCATCTTGTCAAACCTTTTGCGTATTCGAGAAAAAAAGCTAGGCTGGCCACATGTGTGCTCAAGAATCATGCATGTGTGAAATGAAACTATGAAAAGAGCGAAGAATCAAGAGATGAGAATTATCTTGGGAAATAAATTGAGGCAAGTGTTTTCTGCCAATCATTTAGAACAATTGCCAATTATGTGTACCAAGTCTATCAGGGCATGCTTCAAAAGAGGTGATGAGGAAGCCAATGCGAAATGTTTCTTTGTGCCAATGGCATCCTCAATCTCTTGTATTCTTTTTAGATGCAGGGTTATAGGTTTAGCCACACCACATATATTGAGATATGAGAATCACCTTGATATATCGAGGCAAGTATTTTTTTCTATAATTTATTTAGAAAGTATTTAAAATTAAAGTCTTTAAATTATGTACAAGAATCAATTCGACATACTTGTTTAAAATAAATGGTGGAAATATTTTCTACCGGTCATCTAGAACAACTATTGGAAATTGTACTAACACATAATTAAGAACTGATAGGTCAGTACCAGCATGCAATTAATCAGATCGGATATCCTAGTATCCCTACTGACACATTTAATTAGAGCCCATAGCGATAGACTATTATTTGTGCGTCTGTAGACGACAGCATGCATGGATACTCGGCTAGTATGCATGTTGCTATCGTACCGCTGGTTAGATAACCGGCATGTATGACGTTAGGAACCGATGTGTTCTGTAACAGTGTCTTCACCTGCATAAGCAGACGTCTGGGTAGAACTAATTTCATCAAGGTTCTTGAGAATAAGAGGATTAGAGGACATCCATTCAGAGTTTTTGCCCTGTCATCATGCATGTCACTAACTATCCCCCTCGGCCCTCGCAAGTACTTAAGGAACGTTTTGGACATCGGAAGGGCTAGCGCCCGGACGTCCGGACGATGCTCCCGACAAGCCCGCATCGTGCTCATCCGCAGCCTCGCGCCTTGGTAGCCGATGTGGCCTAAGAAGTAAGAACGCATGCCATCCCCATCCGTAGGCCAACATTGGCACCTACTCCTCCACTGTTGCCCTTCGTGGCTACACCCAACTTGAGCACCTGGAAGGGCAAGGACACAAACGGTCGTGCCGTACCTCGAGGGATTCACGCGCATGTTGTTGCCGCGGCCGACCGGCGACGCCTCCCTTTTCCTGGCCGCTGGGGAAGAGGAGGACGGTCCATCGCCAAGTTGCTCACCTCGCTGGCGGCGCTACAGGTGGAGGAGCACGTCGACCGCGTGGGCATCGCGGACACGTCCAGGCGAGAGCTAGCACTGCTGGAGTCCAACGTCGGCATGAGGTCGGAGGCCATGATGAACTTCTTCACCAAGATGGAGAGTAGCTTCGACGCCACCGCTGAGTCCAAGGCCGTCACCAAGTCCAAGCGCTCCAGGCAGTCTTATCTCATATCCTCTACAACATCGCTCCACCATTGCAACATATGCAATATATGTTTGAAACATAGTAGTATAGTCATTGCAACATACGCAACATCCAGATCTACTTTTGCAACATCCAGATGAAACACTTGCAACAGTTGGATGGAACAATTGCAACATACGTCTAAAAACAACTGAAACATCTAGAATATACACTTGCAACATACATGTCTATCCATTGCAACATGTGCAACATCCCAATCTACTTTTGCAACATTCAAATGAAACACATGTAACATCCAAATAAAACACCTGAAACACTTGAAACATACGCTTGCAACATACGCTTTCGACGCAATGTCACCTTACTACTTGAGCGAATAGAGGCTTGTCGGCGCGTGGAGGTCACCGGTGTAGAGCTCTCCGGCAACGCGGAGTTGGGCAGCAGCGCATAGAGGGCGGGGTGGTGGCGGCGACGACGCACAAGGTGGGTGGTGGGGGCGGCGGCGACGATGACGACCACAGCACGACGCAGATGGTGGGTGCGGACGACAACGGTGGCGCAGAAGTTTAGGATGGAGGCAACAATGATGATGCAGAGGGCGAGTTGAGCAGTGGCGGCAGCAGGAGAAGCATGCTCACGGCGGCTAGCACAGGAGGAGCAACAACATGTGGGCGCAGGGGCACGCACTAGCACCAACAGCTTGCGTGTAGATCCTTGTGCTGGAGCAGGAGCAGCAACACGAGTAGGAATAGGATTGGAGAGATGATGTGTGAGGAGCAAATGTGTAGACAGAAACAAGCGGTGAAAACTTGTGGAGATTACAGTACCACGTATGCATCCATTTTTTTGTCTAGATTTCAAACAACCGTTTTAACTGTATATCACATGGCAGGTTAAGGGAGCAGGCCTGTGGGCTGGTCCGTAGGCCCTGCTAGAAGCATTCAGGCGGACGGACACGGGAAGGACACCCGCGGTGGAGTATTAGCGCTCGGACATGTCACGTCTTCAAAACATAGCTTTCAACTAAGGTGTGAAACTGTTTTTTAAAAGAAAATTTTCAAGTTTCAACATATAGAGCGCGTTCATTTTTAAGGTAAAAGGCTATACTTTCTTGATTTAAAACGTCAAATCAAAACTTACTCGAATAAAAGTAAGCATACTACTTCTAGGACAGTCACGTTTTCCAGAAGCGGAATCTATTGGTTTCTTATTACCCTGAATCGTTCTAGGAACTTAGGAAGGCACTAGATAGTTTCCTCCAAAGGATAATATGTTTTTTAAGTCCATTAGCCACATGCTGACATGCCGTTCTATTGTATTCGGGTATGATTAGCAACATCTCCAGGTTGAAATAAGATTAAACTTTTCGCTGCTGAAAAAGATGACAGCGAGCGGTTGAATCTCGACAATCTCGGGGAAATAATCAGACTGTAGTCTCGAAGAAGCCCATGAATGCGGCGGCGGGTCATTGGATCCGGGGTCATTAGCCACGGCAGAAGATCCAGGAACGCAATAACCACTGACCGACTCATTCCTTTCGCTTGGACTTTGGTGTGAGAATAGACCTGAACATTTTGAGCCCGCACCGAGCCCGTTGGGTTTTGGCCTGTTTATGGACTTCAGTGGACAGGGCCTCGGCACACGTCTTGCTATCCAGAAAAAAAAATCTCAGCCTGAGCTCGGCCTAAAATATTTATTTTAGCTACTTTACACTATAAAAAACGCAGGCGACCCATCTAGGCCGGGGCCTAGCCTGAGCCCGGCCTGGAAAAACAGGCCTAACTCGTCCAATGGGATGGTCATGGTCGGGATTATTTCAGCCCGAAATAATCAGGCTTTTTATTGCCTGGTCCGGCCCGCAAAATGCTCAGGTCTATGTGAGACCAACCACATATGATGAAAAAGTAGCTCATAGGCATTTAAATATTCCCTATAATAGCAGCTACCTATATGCTTATAGACCACCTATAAGAATAGATAAACATTACTTTTTCTCTATCCTCTCTCTTCCTTGTGTATTGTTCTACTATGGTCTGGTGTTTTTTTTTGCTAGAGGATTCACATACATAGTTTTATTTTGATCATGCTACATTGTACGGATAGAAATAGTTATAAACCACTGTCATTGGATCTACTCATATGGACTACTTGGTCCAAATATATTGTGGTTACTCTGACTGACAGTTAGCTTGTTTGGTTTGCATGACGACGCTGTTCGAAATTGTCCCCCCACACACCAAAGTTATTTCGAGTCATTTGGTTCACGTCCCGGTAAGTAGACATTCACGAAGGCATTATGCATAGTGTGTTGCATTGAATAAAATTTAGTCTATCGATTTTGATACACAAAAGAAGGCTAATTATGGGCTAATAAGAAGTAATCAACGAGGAGCCCATGGGTATTTTGCCTCCATTAGCTCTTATAAACCCCTGATTAGTCCATGTTTAGTCTATTATCACGCGGTTCGCTAATTCTTAGTCTTTGAATCCAAATACCCCATAGCAAATCTCGATATCCGCCAACGCGCCAAACTTTCACGTGTGCATATGTGATCGCCTAGTCTACCTATCATCACCTTGGGATCTTGTTATATGGCATGCACCTAGCTGGAGGAATTTAATTCCAACACCCAACATCTTTCTTCTATCTCTGACCGCTTCCCAGCGATTGGTAGTGCACATCTCATCCCCATGGCTACCTTCCGCCAGCACCTCAACAGCATCGTAGCTTCCTGTCAGAACATCGCCACCACTTCTGCCACCCGCACCTGCTGAGTACCGCCTTGCTACTTAGTCCTCCAACTCCGTCCTTTCCTAACCTAGCTAAGGCTTGTCCCTTGTCGCCTGCCATTGTCATCGGATGTCCATCATCGTCCTACTGGCAACGCCTACTCCCAATGCATAGACACCGCCATAGGAATGGTCGTTGCCTCGAAGACCTATTCTAACCTTAGAGATTTCATAATCCTCGAACCCCTCTTCCATCCCTGACCCCTAACACCCTGAACCCATGAGTGCCAACCCTAACCTCGGTGATCAACCACGGAGGAGAAGGAAGAGGAGGGAGAAGAGGCATAGGACCCACCTAGCAGTGAAATGAGGAGAAGTGGACGAACAGAACGTTAACTTCCACCTACGTGGAGGGTAGATTCCCGATCACCTTGACCATCATACACTCTCCCTGCCTTGACACACACCATTGCCCTCCACAGCATGGTGTTTTTTTTTGTCTGCCTTGCCGAATCAATGTTTTTCTGACACCACCATCCCTTCTGTGTGGATAGTAGTAGTGCCCCTACTATCTCGGAACGAGATCGTCTAACATCGGGCTCCTCGATTGCACTTGCAGTCACCCAATCTGTGTCGTTCGTTGAAGATTGAAAGATGCCTCTTCGAGCTGGGCTGCAGGGGTCTAGTTCAGGCGTCTACTATCTGGGCCTCGGCCCACGAACAAGTCCATCGTTCCCTTTTCTGGCGCCGTTTTTTCCTTTTGGCGCGAGTTCCGTCTCATTTTCCCGCGAGCGAGGGTTCCCAAGGCGTTGGAGTCGGCGATTGGTTTTCGGCGAGCGCAAGAGTGAGGCGATCGGCTGCTATAACACCCCGGTGTTACGCATGCATTTAGCACCTGCAAATCATGAGCATAAGCATTGTCATGCATTCATTAGCATTGCATGAAATAATGATTGAAACATCACTTTGAAACATGAATGTTGCATGTGCTTGTTAATACAATTTTTGCCCTGATTATGCTTGCTAGGCCAATAAAACATGTTTGGTTATAAATGCAAATCATTTAGAAATATTTAGCATGAAATTTGAAGCAAGTTTAGTATTCAAAATTTCCTCAAAATTTGCTTTTAAAAATATTCTAGAAAATTTGAAATTTGATTTAAAATGGACTTTGAATCTTTATTTTAAAATCTGTTTGGAATTTCAAAATGTGATCTAAAGCAATGTTGTAGAGAATTAAATTTTGAACAACTTTTGTTTTGGGGTCAAGCTTTGAAAATGTCATTTTCTACTTCAAAAATTGAAATTAGAAACTATTGGAAAAATCTCGATTTGAAAATAGAAAAGAAAAAAAGCAATTTCCTGCTTACTGGCCGCGCGCCTCCCTTCCGGCCCATCGGCTGAAGCCGGCCCGGCCCGTCCACCCCGCCTCCTTCCCTCTCCCGCGTGCGTCGCGCCCGACCGCAGCAGGCGCCTCGCGCCCCGTGGCCGCCATGCGCCGGCGCCGGCGTCACCTGGCGTCCGGTGGCCCCCGCGGCCACGCTCGACTTCTCCCGCGCCTCAACTCAACTAGCCGCGCCCGCTCACTCCTCCATTCCCTTCGCTTCCCCACAGCTGCAAAAATAGCCGAGTGGCTCTCCTCTGCCACCGCCCGCGCTCGCGCTCGCCGGCGTTGCCGTTCCGGCCACCACAGTGCACCACTGGCGCCTCCATCTTCCTCCGAGCTCCGCCTCTCCCTCGCGCAGCCCGTGCTCGCACTAGCTTCCCGTGGTAAGGCCCCCTTCGACGGGCATTGCTCGCGGAGTATGGCTGAGCTCACCGGAGATTCCCGCTCCGTGGGCTACTCCTCTCCGCCCACCTTCTCTCCTTCCCGTGCGCGCATCTTGCTCATCTCAGCTCACCGGTGTTCGAGCGCCCTTCCCGTGACCATCTTGTGGTCGGGAATGGTCGGCTAGCGACCACCCGCGCCGCCGTCCGCCATGGACGGCGGTGACCAGTCTCCCGAGCTCCGTTGGCCACCGCGTGTGCGCCATCGAGTTCGCGGGGTTGAGGTGGTCAACAAGGTGACCTTGGTCTAGCCGGAGACCTCGCCGGTCAGTGCCGCCCTGCCTCAGCCTGGCTGACGGGTGGGGCCGGTTGACCCGCGGACCCCAGCTGCCAGCGCCAGCGGGTGCACTGCACCGGGTGCGTTCAGCATTTTCTGCGGCTGATTTTTTAAAAGGAATTAGAAAATGATTTTCAGAATTTATGTAAATGCTTTGGAAAATCATAACTTGCTCATTTTGGCTCCAAAAATGGTGAAATAAATTTTGTTGTGATCCTCATGACTACATCTATAGCTTAAAACTATTGCATGTTGAATTTGTGATACTTTTCTGTGGAGCTTTATTTAATTCTTGAAATTGTTGTTTTCTTAAGAAATGCATAATAAATCATAGGAAGCTTAGAAAAATATGGTTCCAGTTTTGTTAATCTTATTTAGTGATGTACCTTACATGAAAAAATATATGTCATGCATGTTCTGTAGGAAAATAGTGATGTCTAGTTCAAGTGCTATTTATGGCTGATTTTTGTTATTTTTGCTAGAGAGCAAAATTTGTATAAAACATGCATGTGATAATTTTTGTACAGTGATTATTTACTATGTAGAACCTAGAAAAATACTAAATCTATTGTTTGATACTTTTCATAATACAAAGTATTTTCATGCTCATATTTATGTCATAGCTTGTCATTTTTGTGTAGGCTATTTTACTTATCCAAATGCTATGAAAATTTTATGGTAGTCTACTTAGAGTAGTACTATGCTACTGTAATTTTGTTAGATTTTTCTGTGCTGTCAAAATAGATGTTGCTATTCAAACCTAGTGTTAATTAGGGTTTAATTAAATCTTGCTTTTATGCATTATTAGTGAATTAGTAAATCTTTGGTGTATCTTTGAAGCATTTTAACTTGATGTGGTGACTTAGCATGTTAGTACAGTGGTTGTAGTATTAGTGTAGTAGTACTTGCGTGTGGCTACATGGTAGTTAATAGTAGAAGAGAATGCAGTAGATGACATGTACTTATAGTACATATTCTTGAATGATGTTGACTACCTTTAGAAGAATTTTACTTCTACTCTACCCCATAAAGCGAATCATATTCATCTACCTTGCATGCAAGCATAATCTTTGTGTGCCCTTTTCATCCGATGTACCTTTTTCATAAGCACTCGCGCACATGCATCATACAGGATCGCCAGTAGAAAATCCAGTCGTCGCACCCGTGGAGCTGGAAGAGCAGCTCGAGGTGCAGCCACAGGAGGTGCCCGAGGCCGATGAGGAGGACGATGAGGAACTTCCTGAGTGTCCCGATCACTGCCCGAGTTCCTTCGAGAGAGGCAAGCCCCAGAACATTTCTCCCTCAGTTTGTAAATATTTAATTAATGTTTTACTTTAATTGATGCATTACGTTCAGGAGTTGTTTACAACCGTTGCTGCATTATACCTTGTTTACCTTTGTTATACTATATCCTTATTACCCTGGTATTCGCAGTCGAGTTGATGCTTAGTTGGCTTAGACCGGTAAAAGTTGGGTGATTTTCTGTCACCTGCGAGCTATATGTGGTTACCTGGATCTGCTTGGATAATTATGTCATCATGGGATAACTAAGTGTTAATTTAAAGTTGAGACCGGATGGAAACTTATAGGGTTTCGGACTGTAGTGATTTCTATCTGTGTCGATTAAGGACTGACCATTGTTGGGCCTTGGGTCATGTTGAACGCATGCCTCACATTTAGCTGGCCGAATAATGTACCTTTCGACGTCGAAGCTGGGAGATTATTCGGGCCGAGTGGATTGCCCGCAGCGCACTGTACCGGAGAAGGGGTGGTAGGACACGGGGCACGATGATAAGACCGGAAGGCAGTCAGTCGGCCCCCGGGTACATGTGGTTCCTGACAAACTCGAGATTTTACCTGGATAGTTGACTCGGTAACCGATATCTCACTTTAGCGGATGAGTGGGGTATGTGTGAGGAATAAATTACCAGCTAGTTAATAATCGATTCGAATCGCCATCGTTCACTGGATAGTGAACACTTGACTTGAGTTACTTAATCAGTAATGTTGATGGAACACTTGGATAGTTATAATGGATATGACATTATGGAAGTGCTAATGACCATTGATTATCATTAATTGCTTAATCACATGCTTGCTCTAGTATCGGTGCAAATGTAGCCGATAGGTTAATAATGATTAACTTGATATAATGCTTTTGGAGAAGATTCTTAAAATGCTAAAATTGCCTTTTGCAAAGGAGTCAGCTACACCACTATAAAGCCTTTCATAATCTTTGGTGTCATTTTATTTTTGGTTATGTTGGGTAAGTCTAACTGAGTACCTTCTCGTACTCAGGGTTTTGTTCCCACTTGTTGTAGATGGACAGATGTATTACGGCTACTGTATCAACTGCCTTTATCCTGCGATGAGTGATGCTTAGGACCATGGGTAATGGTCGTTCCTTACGTCTCATCTAATGTTTTTGTTGGAGATGATCATCAGCTGGCACTTTATTTCGAACTCCGTGTGAGTGTGTGTGGATTTGAACTATTTGCTTCCGCTACTTTCTATTTGAACTCGGTTTGTAATAACTATGTTTGAACTCCGATGTACCTATGATGCGAAATTTTATGTAATATGTGATTGTGACTGCTAAACTTATTACGATCTTGGCTGGTGTGCGAGTTGGTTTGAAATCCTTCGTGATTTCACGGACTACCGAGTTATACTGGCTTAAGTTTGCTAAATCATCTGCTCCGGCGAGTGATTTACTTACTTAATTTCGTAGGTTGGTTCTGTTACAGTTGTTGCTTGGCTGCTTGTGTTTATTCGCCAAAAACATGTTCGCAGGTGTGCATTCCATCTCTCCATGTTTGTTTACATTGCATCAGTATTCTTCTAATTTGTTTGCCATTCTCCCCGTACGTCAGCTCGTGTTGGACTTGGTTAAAGAAACATCAACTCGCGTTCATCAAAAAATAGAATCAGGATATATGAGATGGAAGAAAAGAGGTGTGTAACCCATGGTTGCTTCTTTCTCCCCCGTGTGTTCAGATATATTCTAGTTGCTTATTGTACCATCACTAAATTAAATATTTTGTTTGCTGTAGGGATGAGTTTTCCCCTAGTTTGTTACCTCAAGTTGACATGAAATTCAATAGTACAAATGAGTCTTGGATGTTTTGGGTTAACTATGGTGGTCAAAAGGGTTTTGATGTGAGGAAAAGGTACTCAAACAAAAGGAAATATGATGGAAAGGTTAGGTCATGTAGATTTGTCTGCGCGAATGAGGATCACAGATTGAAAGATAAAAGAGATCATTTAATTAAGTATCCAAGAGCTGAAACAAGAACTGATTGTCAAGTTCGTATGGGTCTCATACTAGACCAGGAGAAGGAAAATTATAAAGTCACTGAGCTGATTTTGGAACACAATCACACACTTCAGTTGTCACAAACCTCACATTTGTTGGTCTCTCAAAGGAAAATTTCAGAGCTACAAGGTTTCGAAATTGAGATGGCGGATGATGTCGGAATTGGGCTCAAAGCTGCACATGAGTTGGCTTCCATTCAAGTTGGTGGTTCCCTTAATCTTAGTTACACTCTTCGAGACCATAGAACTATTTAAGGGCAAAGCGCCAACATGTGATGGCATACAGCCAAGTGGAAGCATGCTCATGTATTTTTAAGAAAAATTTGCTGAGAATCCATCATTCCAATATGCATTGCAAATGGACCGGGAAAAATAAATAGCTAACATTTTTTGGGCTGATGCTAAAATGCTCACTGACTATGCATATTTTGGTGATGTTGTCAGTTTTGATACTACTTTTGGAACAAACAAGGAGTAGGCCTTTTGGAGTATTTGTTGGGTTCAATCATTTTAGAGAAACTGTGATTTTTGGTGTTGTTCTCATGTATGATGAGACATTTGAGTCTTTTAAATGGCTATTTGAGACCTTCTTAAAATCACATAATGGCAAGCAACCTAAAACAATTTATACTGATCAAGATGCAGCAATAGGAAAGGCTGATAAGGAGGTATTTTTAGAAGCTTTGGCATGGTCCGTGCACTTTTCGTATTATGCACAATGCTGTTAAGCATCTAGCTGAAGCTGACGATGAAGAATCATGTACTCCTCCAAAAAGAAAGGCTGAAGATAGCAAGGAAGAACCAAATATTCTCATAGATTTTAGTGCATGTATGTATGAGTATGAAGATGAAGCAACATTTCAAGAAGCATTTAACATCATGAGGACAAAGTCTAGCAAGCAATCTTGGTTGGATAATATATATAAGGTAAAAGAAAAGTGGGCTGAATGTTATATGACTAATGTGTACACATTAGAGATGAGGAGTACACAATTGAGTGAGAGTCTAAACAGTGACTTGAAGCGACATTTCAAATCAGATTTTGATGTCATTTGATTCCTTAAGTATTTTGAAAGGGATGTGGAATACAAAAGAAATAATGAATTGAATGTTGAATTTGAATCAAGAAAAAAATTACCAAGACTCAAAATGAGGACACCTATGTTAATCAAGCTAGCAAGCTGTACACACCCAAAGCTGGATATCGAGCCAACCGTAGTTTTTTTTGAGTTTTTTTAGAAATTGGTATAATCTTATTCATCATTATTTTCTGCATTATTTAAGACCCAACTTCATGACGAGCTTAACGAGCCGAGCCGAAGTCGAAAGTCGTTCCAAATCAAGTCATTTTCATTTTAAAAGAAAAATGAGTCCAATCGGAGCACTTTTGTACCGAGCCAGCTCAACGAGTTTTTTGTCCAGCTTTATACACACCAATTATTTTTGAAGCTTTCCAATGTGAATATGAGAGGTCCATGGCAGCCTGCACCACGCCATTGGAAGGCAAAAATGAATATCTTGTAGCAATTGGGAGTCTTGATGAAAATTTTACCCATGAGAAGGAGTACAAAGTTACCGGTGATCCTGCAGACCAAACAAGCACATGCAGCTATGGACAGTTCAATACAACAACAACAACAACAACAACATAGCCTTTTGTCCCAAGCAAGTTGGGGTAAGCTAGAGATGAAACCAAAAAGAGACGAGAAACAGGGAGACACAAAAAGTTCTTGATTTGATGAATATCAAGTCAATCCCAGAAAAATATATATTAAAGCGATGGACTCGAGAAGCACGCAGTGGGACAATACAAGACAACCAAGGCCGAAACATAATAGAGGATCCCAAATTAGATGCTATACTTTGCTACAAAAATATGACTCGTAAATTCCTCAATTTGGCACACCGAGCAGCAAGTCATCCACGGTGCGTCCTATTAATAAACGAGGCACTTGACATGGTTAGCAAGCAAGTCAAAGAAGAAATCACGGGTTTTTCTAGTGCAGTGAATCCAATCAATGTTCCCACAAATAATTCTCTACCAATTGATTTGTTGAGCACAGCAATCCTAAAGAAAAAGGAGGTGGAAACTAAAACCTCAAAGCGTACAAGAACTTGGCTTGACAAGAGACGTAAATTTGTAAAGAAGGAAGATAAGAAAAAGAAAAATGGTTCAAAGGTATGTGATACAAAATATATTTGATTCTCTTTCACTATGTTCTGTAAGAACATGTTCAATTTTATTTTTTATTTAAAGGAACAAGAAACTGCAAAAAACGGAGGTAAGAAAAAGGAAAAAGAAGCAGCAGTACAAGACACTGTAGCTGTGCAAAATATTTATCCTACTACTTTTTTGCCCATGGAAGAAATGTCTGAACCATACTTGGTCATCAGTACGGTAATATTTCAAACTAATACACCATTTTTCTAAAACATACATGGCCACCAATACATTCTGTCAAATGTTTTTCTGAACCTTTTATTTTGCAGGGGGCAATCACAGATGATATTATTGCTGATTTCTTGTAGCTTTTGGAGAAGAGCCTCCTGAAACATAGATTGTTTAGGAGAGTAGCTTTTGGAGAAGAGCCTCCTGAAACATTTATGCATCTCTGAACATTCTGGAGCTTGCATCTCTGAACAAACAGACAATTTTGTGCATCTATGAACTTGCAACAATCAGCATTACTTTTTCTTCAATTCCAGGACAATTTAGTTACTTCAATGATCCAATTCACTGAATACAATTGACTGCAATGATACATATTGCTAAAATTCACTGAATACAATTCACTGCAATGATACAAATTGTTCACTGAATACAATTCCCTGGATACAATTCCCTGCAATGATACAAATTGTTCACCACTCAATTTAGTTACAGCAATCTGAATGGACAGTATTACTGCCTTCCTGCACACATTGCAATGATACAAATCACTGAACAATCAGCATTACCTTTTATTCAATTCCAGAACAATTTGCAACACAGAGCTATACAATTTGTATGATTCTGCTTTGGATACAATCACAAGTTACACATAGCTCTTACACAAATGTCAATTTACAGGCAAGCTCTGCAGTTAGAGTATTAGAAATTAGAAAGGGGGAACAGCTCCTAGGACAGCAGCTATTTCTGTAGCCTGCCGAGGTCGAGCTCTGACGAGCGGACGACGTGTGAGGTGGAAACGATCCATGCCGGCAACGACGACGGCGACGGCGCGGCGCTCGGCAAGGATGGCAACGGGACGGCGCACTGCATCGGTGAAGACGAGGACGGCAACGGGACGGCGCACTGCTGCGGCGAAGACGGCGGCGGCGGCGTCGATTTTGCCTATCCCCGCGTAGCACAGGAGTGCGGCAGATGTAGCAGCATATCCGCGGTGTTATTCTTGGGCCAAGGCCCATGTAGCAGAGGAGTGCGGCAGCTAGATGAGTAGATGACTCGGAGTGCTTAGCCTGTACGCGGAGACGACGGATCGGCAGCGGACGACGCAGATTGTGCTGACTGCAGATGCAGTCGTTCGGTGTGAAGTCAGACGATCTCGTTCCACTATCTCGCTACCTCATGCCACAACTACCACCACCATCCTATGTACCGGGTGAAATTTGACGTCTTTTCATATCATAAATCTGTTAATCTATAGCTAGCATTCTAGAAAGACACAAATCCACGGCTATTGGGCTATTGGCGAGTGAGCCTTTTTTTGGGGCAAGGGAAGAAAATAGTAAAAGAGAGGAACGTCGCTAGACATTATTTTGACCACGGCTCACTATCTTGCATATATAATGCATGCTGTCCGCACGAGAGACGTGAAACAGCGGCCTGGTGCGCCAGACGAAGCAGCAGAGTATGTTCCATTGCCTATACTTTCCTGTCCTCCACTTAAACAACTCCCTGTATCCAAACTGCGCGAGGACTGGAGAGACAACTCAGAGATTAATTTTCTCTGGGCAGGCCGGTACAAATACTGGTGTGCAACGCCACACCCCCTTCATCAATCCATCCATCCTTCAACAAGAAGAGCAGCGCAGTGGATACAGATGTGCACGGGTAGACGGCCAGAAGTATCCATGGCCTCAAGCCGGCCCACGGCAGCGCTGAGCCTCTTGGGAGAAGAGGCTGCCGGCGAGGGGGGACGCCATCGCAGGCATAGAGGATGGAGAGCCGCCGCCTTCATCATCGGTCTCTCACGCCTCACGGCATCTTTTAGCTTCATGCATATGCATATTCTTCAACTGTTTAGTTTTGCTATTTTTTCAACGGTTTCAAGCATCATATCAGGTTCTTGCATCGAATCCCTAGTGCTAAAGGGCTAGCAGGGAGTGTTTGAAAAATCAATTGTGCTTTTGAAGTACTTATCAAAAGATCCACATTCTTCGCTAAAAAAAATGTGTCAAAACTACTCTTGGTTGTGTTGTCTCATCTCTCTCGGCCGGCATGGGAGTGCTGATCTCAACACAATATAGATTGATTTCCTACAAAGAAACAGAAACCACTAGATGATAATGAGTCTCACCCATTGCTTCCAATCTTGTGATGCCTATGCGTGCACGGACGCAATGCAGGTTTCTTCGCGGCAGCTACTATGGCGACCAACTCCTTCTCTACGCCCCTCACAAGTTACCTGATGAGCCGCTACAACATGAAGCCAAATGCCGCAACAAACGTGAACAACATCTATTCTGGCATGTCCAGCTTCGCGCCTGTTGTTGGAGCCTTCGTCGCCGACGCCTTCTGGGGCAGATTCAGAACCATGCTCTTCGGATCTGTTTTCGGAGTTATCGTGAGTATTACCAAGCCCCATGCCACTCTGTTCATTATCCATCATATATAGGACACTTGTTAACTGTTCTGTCTCCACACCAATGGGCAAATAAAGGTTTTGCAAACCTAAAAAAAATGACCCTTGTTTTGGACTATGGAAATATATATACCAGTCATGTGTCGCTTGTACAAATGGTCTCACTGAGTGGCTGACCACTGGGTGTGGGTGTGTCAATGTCATACAGGGAATGGTGGTCATCACCCTATCGGCGACAATCCGTCAGCTCAAACCGCCGTCGTGCAGCGCCGTGGCCCAGCAAGCCGGCACGTGCGTCGGCCCGTCGGGCCTCCACCGCGCCGTGCTCTACGTCGGGATGGTCCTGCTCGTGGTGTCCGCGGGCGGCACGAACCCGACCGCCCTGCCCTTCGGCGCGGACCAGTTCGACGTGACCAACGAGCGGCAAAAGGCCGGGCTCACACGCTACTTCAACTGGTACTACGCCATCGCGATGGCGTCCACGTTCCTGGTGCTCACGGCCATCGTGTCCGTCCAGGACAAGGTGAGCTGGGGCCTCGGCTTCGCGCCTTCGCCATCCCCACGGCGCTCACGCTCGTCGCCTTCGTCGTGTTCCTTGCCGGCACGCCGGTCTACGTCTACGTGCCGCCCGAGGGCAGCATATTCACGAGCGTCGCGCGGGTGGCCGTCGCGTCGTGCCGCAAGTGGAGGCTCCGGCTGCCGCACCCCGATGACGCTCGGCGGCAGGAGGAGGTGCTGTACAAGCACAACCACCCTGATCCGGCCGCGGCTGGTGGGGACGGTCCCGGCCGCGTCCTCAGGCTCCCGCTCACGTTGCAGCTCAGCTTTCTGAACAAGGCGGCCATCGTGACCGACGCCGACAAGTTCCGGGCCGACGACGGCTCTCCGGCGAGGCCGTGGAACCTGTGCAGCGTGCAGCAGGTGGAGGAGGTGAAGTGCCTCGTGAAGATCATCCCCGTGTGGGTCTCCGGCGTGGTGTGGTTCGTCTTGATGACGGAGATGACCAACTACACGTACATCCAGTCCGTAACCATGGACCCCCACATGGGCAGGCGCTTCACCATCCCGGCGGTGTCGATCCTCGCCGTGTTCTACCTCGCCGTGGCGCTCTTCGTGCCCGTCTACGACCTGCTCATCGTCCGCGCCGCGCAGCTTCTCACCAAGCTGGGAGCGGGAGGTAGCGGTAGCGGCGGCATCACTTCGCTCCAGAGGCAGGGCGCAGGACAGGTGGTCGGCTCACTGTCGTTCGTGCTCGCGGCCGTCGTGGAGCGCAGGCGGAGGAGCTCCGCGCTGGGCCACGGCGACGGCATGTCCCCGCTGTCCGTGTTCCTCCTCGCGCCGCAGCTCGCCCTCATGGGCGTGTCGGCCGCGTTCACCATGATCGGCCAGATGGAGTTCTACAACACGCAGTTCCCGGACCAGATGCGCACGCTGGCCAACGCGGCGTTCTACTGCGCGCAGGGCGCCAGCAACTACCTGGCCACCCTGGTGGTCAACATCGTGAACGCGAGGACGAGGCGGCACGGCGGGTCCGCGGGCTGGGTCAGCGATGACATCAATGCCGGGAGAGTGGACTACTTCTACTACGCCATGGCCGTGCTCGGCGCGGTCAACTTCATCTACTTTCTCGTGTGCTCGCACTTCTATCGGTACAAGGGCGAGCAGCCTGCTGACTCTCCTGGACCTCAACTTCGATGTGACAGTGCTTGCACAAACGGCAGTGAGGCTGCGATACTGAAAACGTAGTAACAAAGCACAGTAGGGGCTTGCTCCCTCCTGTTTTCCAAAAAAAAAAAAGACGACTGCAGGCCTGCAGCAGCATGTATATCCCCTTCAAATAAAGGAGCAAGCTCTATATCATTCTTTGTATATTTGCAATCATTCATAAGGAGGCACCTCAAACATGTTAGACCATCATCTCCAGGAGTACCCTAATACTCAAGGTTATCAGAATCGTAGATTCAAATGACTTTAGATAAGATTGTAAAAAAAATTGGATTTTTACTATTTTTCTGTCAACAGATTTTGTTGATTTTTATTTGTCAAATTCTGGATCGTTGATTTTGCTTGAAGATGCGTGCGGTCTTTTCTGTCGGGTCCGCAAGTGCTGACGGGTCTGCTAAAATGTTCGAAACCCGTTATCATTTGTCGCTGTTTTTTTTCCCAGTCCTCCGACCTCCGCTTCGTCCGTTTCTGTTCCGCGTGCGGTGGCGCAGGCGGTGGTTGAGGTCCTCGCTGCCACTTCCCCTGCGCTGCGTCGGATGGTGTGGTGGGGGGAGGGGGGAGGGGGCGCGCAGTCCTCGCCACCCGTTCCCCTGAGCTGCGGCGGTTGTTGTGGTGGTTGCTCCCTGTTCTTCCTCTCTTCTATTGCATCATGTGTCCGATCCCATTTTCCTGATGTGGGTTCGATGTTCCTGTTCTGCACCAACTCGCCCACCCCCAGCTGTCCCGAAGCCGCGCCATCGTTGGTACGCATGCACGCAGCTGATGTGTCTCCGCTGCCGCCATTGCTGCTGGTGTGCTTCGTTGCTGTTGGCGTCTGAGTTGGTGCCGCCCGTGTCCTGTGCGCTGGACACCACCACCACCTCCGTTGTCGCCATTTTCGCTGGTCTATTTTCCTCTTCTCCCCCGGTCGGCGCCGTGCTCGTGTCTTCCTCGCGTTCTTCTTCCTCTCTGAGCATGTAAGGTTCCCAGTTCTTGTGTTCTATGCCCTTGTCGTTTTGTGTCCTCAAGGTGCTCGATGAAATGCCGAAAACGTACGTTCCATGCCAAAAAAAATGGCGACATGCTTGTGCTTATAACTAAAGCTGAATTCAGCCGTTGTTCTCCTGTACTAAGACTGTTCTTTTTAGTATAATTAGCGTAGGTTTTTATAGGGCTGATTTGTGGTTCGTTTAGTCTGTGCCTTCCTATTTATGGTGTATTAAGGTTTAGGTTTGTTAATTTGTGGTTCAATTAGTCTGTTGCTTTTCTGATTGTGGTCTATTTTAGGTTTGGTTTTGCCAATTTGTGGGTTTGATTTGAGGGTAGGTCAGGACGTGTGTTCAATTTGGGGATTTTTGTTGTCTCATGTGTCAAAGAAAGAACGAGTGACAACAAGGATACATATGTGTGTGTTGTGTCTTGCTTTCTGATGAAAGCATCAATGGTCAGTACAAGAAAGGATTGCAGAAAGAAAGCATCACTGGTTGCTAACACTATTCAATTAACTGAAATTTTTTGCTTCCAGGAAAGGATAGCTATTAGATTCAGATAGTTGACTTCTAAACAAAATAAGAAAACTGCATTAAGTTAATTTTCTGTTTTCAGGACGGCATAGTCTTCCCTGTCTTTAGGATGACATAGGTTAGATTCGGACATGAATTGCAATTCTTTTTTTGTTTCTGCATTCATAATTGTATGGAACTCAGCAACTGAAATAGTTATTATCTTGTTTTATGTCAAAACCAGCTGAAGATGTTTTGCAGAGTTTTAAGATTCATGCGTAAGCAACAATGATTGGTATAGCTAATTCAAAAAAAAAGATTGGTATAGCTGTTTCTTTAGCACTGAACTGAGGCGGCTGTTCTCTTTTAGACTGAACTGATGCTTTGAACTATTGGAAGAGTTATCATCAATTTTCTATAGCACTGACTGATGCTTTGAACTACTAGAAGGGTGATTTACAGTCCAATATGTATAGGCACATGGAAGGGTGATCGCTTTAATTTTTTTGCTTTGCCTGAGCTCTCTATGTTGATGAATTTTTTGTTGTGACTGCTTTGCTTAGCCTGAAACAGCTCTCTATTTTGATTATCATCGTTTTAATTTTTCTAAAATAGTTGTTTTTGCTTAACCTGATTAGCTAGTGACTATCTATTTTCTTCTTATTGGTCAGCTTCTCTGCTATCAAAGCTGAAAAAATGTTCCATGTTGCTAATTTTTCTTTTCCTATTGTGCTGAGTCCACAATGCTAGGTTCTTGAAGCAATTAGCTCCCCCATGGCTCTTAGGCCGTCCAAGCTTTAGCTCGGCCAGGCCATGAGCTTGCTCAGCCAGTTAGCAACATTAACTTACCTCTTTGATTTTTTTAATATAAATAGCACACACAAATTTGCAATCATATTTAACGTATTTTGCTTTGGATTTAGGACTGTTGTTTGTCTTTGCAGATTGTGTTGTCCTTTTTTCATTCGTTTCCCAACACTATGCTTTCTCTGATGCCATTTTCCTTTTTGTGTACTCTATTTGCTATTGATGGTGCCTGAGGAGACCTTGCCAGAGTTCATGTCCAAGGTCTGGGTATGTCTGTGTGTCGGTGTGAGTTTTTGTGTGGTTGTGCGTTTGGCTTTTTTGTTGCTTTTTTTTTGGTTGTGCGTTTTTTATTGTATTTTTGTTTTTGTGTTTTTTTTGTCTTTGTGGGTGATTTCTATTTTTGGTGCTTTTGTTGTGCTTGTTTGTGTATTTCTTTCTCTTTTTGTTTGTGTTTTTTCTCTCTGTGTGTGTTTGTCTGTTTGTGTTTGGATGGTATGTGTTTTTGGGTCTCTGTGAGTGTGAGTGTGAGTGTGTGTGTTTGGATCTTTCCAGTAGCTGCTGCTGCTACTGGAAAGCGAGTGTGTGTGGTTGTTTGTGTGTTTCTCTCTCTCTTTCAGTGTGTGCGCCTTGTGTGCATGTGTGTGTCGGTGTGAGGTTTTTTGTGGTTGTGTGTTTTGCTTTTTTTGTTGCTGTTTGATTTTTTTTCTTTGGTTGTACCTATTTTTTTAGTGTATTTTTGTTTTTTTGTCTCTGTTGGTGCTTTTTTTAATTTTGGTGCTTTTGTTGTATTTGTTTGTGTATTTCTTTCTCTTTGTGTTTGTGTTTTTTTCTCTCAGTGTGTTTGTGTCTGTTTGTGTTTTGGTGTGTGTGTTTTTGGGTCTGTGTGACTGTGTGTGTGTCTGTGTTTCTGTTTCTGGTGCTGACACATGAATTTGTGGTATAAGTATAATTGTTGATTGCATTGGAAACAGAATTGATATTATGTTCATTTTATATTGGAATTACAGTCCATTCTGTTTGTATTGGAATTACAATGTGTTTCATTTTTGTTCCTAATGTGTCATTTGACATATTCTTTGCGGCAGCGCTCCAGGCTCCTCCTCCAGCTCCTGTTCAGGATGGCGGTGGCTCCATGCTTGGAGGAATCGGGTCCACCATTGCTCAAGGTAGGTATTCAAAGCTTGTTGTTTTCAGAATAGTTTCAGATATAAACATTATCGTAATCCTCGAATTAATTTGAATGAACACTTTGTTTTTAGGTATGGCATTTGGTACTGGTAGTGCCATGGCACACAGGACTGTTGATGTTGTATTGGGTCCCCGGACCATTCAGCATGAGATTGTTGTCTTAGAGGAGGCTGCTGCTGCCCCTGCTGCTCCAGCGATGAACACTGAAGCTTGCAGCATTCATTCTAAGGGCTTCCAAGATGTATGTTTTGCTTGCTACCTAATGCTGCTTAGTTTTTCCTCAGTTTGGTGCATCAAACATTTGGTTACTCACTTCTGTGATGTGGTAGTAAAGGTTATGGTGACTTATTTAGTCTGTTGAAGAGCTGCACGTTGTCATTCATTCACATTTTGTTTTATATTCCTTCTACCATGGTGAAAACCTCCATTTAAATAAAGGGTCTAAATTGGGTAAAGTGTGAAGGGACTGATATATGTCCCTTATCCGAAACATGTTCAGTTATTCAGTTAAATATTTTTGTTACTGTTAGGTGTCTATTTTTTTAGATGATGTTTGGTCTAATGTGTAACAGATGGAGAGAGTACTTCGACAAGTTGTTTAATGGGGAGAATGAGGGTCCTACCCTTGAGTTGGACGACTCATTTGACGATACCAACAGACGCTTTGTGAGGAGAATTCAGGAGACAGAGATCGGAGAGGCTTTGAAGAGGATGAAGGGAGGTAAAGCGATGGGCCCTGATGGGATCCCCATTGAGGTGTGGAGATGCCTAGGCGTCAGAGCGATAGTATGGTTAACTAAGCTTTTTAACCTTATTTTTCGGTCTAATAAGATGCCTGAAGAATGGAGGAGAAGTATATTAGTACCTATCTTCAAGAACATGGGAGATGTCCAAAGTTGTACTAACTACCGTGGGATTAAGTTGATGAGCCATACGATGAAGCTCTGGGAGAGGGTTATCGAGCATCGCCTAAGGAGAGTGACACGTGTGACCCAAAATCAGTTTGGGTTCATGCCTGGTAGGTCAACCATGGAGGCGATTTTCTTATTACGACAATTGATAGAGAGATATAGGGAGCAGAAGAAGGACTTGCACATGGTCTTTATTGACCTCGAGAAGACATATGACAAAGTACCGAGAAATGTCATGTGGTGGGCCTTGGAAAAGCACAAAGTCCCAACTAAGTACGTTACCCTCATCAAGGATATGTACAGGGATGTGGTGACGTTTGTCCGAACATGTGATGGCGACACCAGTGACTTTCCAATTAAAATAGGACTGCATCAGGGGTCAGCTTTGAGCCCTTATTTATTTGCTTTGGTGATGGATGAGGTCACAAGGGACATACAAGGTGATATCCCTTGGTATATGCTCTTTGCTGATGATGTGGTGCTAGTTGACGACAGTAGGACAGGGGTTAATAGGAAGTTAGAACTATGGAGGCACACATTAGAGTCGAAAGGGTTCAGACTTAGTAGGACCAAGACCGAGTACATGAGGTGCGATTTCAGCGCGACTAGGCATAAGGAGGGAGACGTTAGCCTCGATGGGCAAGTGGTGGCCAAGAAGGATACTTTTCGGTATTTAGGATCGATGCTGCAGAAGGATGGCGACATTGATGAAGATGTTAGACATAGAATTTCAGCCGGCTGGTTGAAATGGCGTCAAGCTTCTGGCGTCCTCTGTGACAAAAGGGTGCCTCAGAAGTTGAAAGGTAAGTTCTATAGGACGGCGATTCGCCCGGCAATGTTATACGGTACTGAGTGTTGGCCTACAAAAATGCGACATGTCCAACAATTGAGTGTAGCAGAGATGCGTATGTTGCATTGGTGTTGTGGGCACACAAGGAGGGATAGAGTCCGGAACGACGATATTCAGGATAGGGTTGGGGTGGCACCAATTGAGGAGAAATTGATTCAACATCGGTTGAGGTGGTTTGGACATGTTCAACGGAGGCCTCCTGAGGCGCCGGTGCGTAGTGGGGTTCTAAAGCGGGCCGATAACGTAAAGAGCGGTAGAGGTCGACCTAAACTAACTTGGGACGAGTCCGTTAAAAGAGACCTTAAGGAGTGGAATATCTCTAAGGATTTAGCTATGGACAGGAGCGCTTGGAGACTGGCAATCAACGTGCCTGAACCGTGACCTCTTTCTGTCTTGTGCCATTTATATCCCTTTATGTGTCTCTCTGTTTATCGTCTCTTTTGGGTTTCATCTCTAGCCTACCCCAACTTGCTTGGGACAAAAGGCTATGTTGTTGTTGTTGTTGGTCTAATGTGTGACATTGCTTAGTGACTGTCATTTTCCTCCGAGACACTGAAGCTTTCTGTAGCTAGTGGTTCCTTTTTTTCCTCTTTTTATTGAGCCTGCTAATTACTTGTCATCGAAGCTAGGCTCTCATTCAAGATTAAATAGCAAGGATGTCATCGTTTGTGGGTGTTTGTGTGTGCCTGGGTGCATGTGTTTTTCTGGTGTAGCTGGTATGTGTCGTTGTGCTCTCTCTCTCTCTCTCTGTTTGTGTGTGTTGTGTTTGTCTTGTATATGAACAAATTTGTATTGTGCACAAACACCTTTCTTGTTGTAGTCTTTAGGCAAGTTCTGTTATAAGCTTAAATTGTGCCGCTGTTCATGATTTTGTATACATCCTTTTGATCTAGGTTCCCGATTAAACCTTTTTTTGTTTGCCTGTCATATTGTTCACATGTACTATAACTTCTGTGTCTTAACATGTTGTTTTGTTGGTTACAGTCATGACAGGAATGGCACCTGAGGGTTCTCAGTTCGATGCTAAGCTCTATGATTCTAAAATGCAGGAGCTGCTGTAAGTAATATAAATCATTCTTTTAAAAAAAACTTACCTACTTGTTTTTACCATCTTTAACTTGAGAGCCAAGTGGTATCTAATAACTTTATCTCTATATGTTCATGTAATACAGGAGCACTAGTGAGACTAAGGAGTTCACTTCATATGATGAAGTTTTTGAGAGTTTTGATGACATGGGCCTCCAAGAGAATCTTCTGAGAGGCATTTATGCTTATGGTAGGCTAGAAGTCTGTTTTGTTTTAGCCTATCTGCCTTTTACATTGTATTCCTCTACCACCCGTTCTTTGTTGTGTAGGTTTTGAGAAGCCTTCTGCAATTCAACAGAGAGGAATTGTTCCCTTCTGCAATGGGCTTGATGTCATTCAGCTGGACTATGGCCTAGTTGAATGCCAGGCCTTGGTCCTTGCTACCACCCGTGAGCTTGCTCAGCAAATTGAGAAAGTCATGCGCACGCTTTGGTGATTAGCTAGGGTGTTAAAGTCCATGCATGTGTGTGAGGAACATCGTCCGCGAGGACCAAAGGATTTCTAGCCAGTTGTGTGCATGTTGTTGTTGGTACACCCGGTCGTGTGTTTGACATGCTGCGTAGGCAGTCCCTCCGCCCTGATAACATCAAAATGTTTGTTCTTGATGAAGCTGATGAAATGCTTTCTTGTGGTTTCAAGGATCAGGTAAACTCTTCTATTTTATTTCTACTTTCTCTATACTTGATCATGGTACTTGTATTCTTTGCTAGTAAAGTGCAGAGATGAAGTTTAAATTGACTTTTGCTGCATTTGGTTTCCTTTGTGTTTAGCTTTAACCATTGACATGATTGAGTCAGGAAATCTTGTGCCAAACGACTCATATAATTCTATTATCTTTTCTAGCAGCAATCTGAAGATCAATTCTATAATGTGCTATCTGTTTTATCCTACTCTGACTGAATTATGCCTGCTAGCTTTATTTCTTTGGTGAAATGCAGATTTACGACATCTTCCAGCTTCTCCCAGTCAAGATTCAAGCTTGTTGTCTTCTCTGTACTCGTTCATGTTCTCGGTGCAGTCGAGCACCAACACATCGCCGTGGCGCCGGGCCTCCATCGCCACCAGCGCGGCGTCCACCAGGTCGGTCATGTTGCAGAACACGAAGCAGACGTCCATGCACGCCACGCCCGTGGGCGCCACCGGCGCCGGCTGTAGTGCATAGGCCATCCGTACGATGCCATGCCGCTCCCGCCGGTTCGGCATGGTCAGCACGCCCACGAGCACGCTGAGCTTCGGCGGCCATGGCGGAGTCTCGGCACGGCGGAGGCCTTCTCGTCGTCACCTGGTGCGATGGAGTAGTAGCCGCCGCCGCCGGTGCCCGCGCCACGGCAGAGCACGCAGAGGCCCTGGGAACGGGCGTGGGAGGAGCCGAGGCTCGGGAGCGCCAGCAGCAGAGCGAGGAGGGCCAGCGGCACCAGGAGGAGGTACGGCGTGCAGAGCGACGCATTGTGGAGCCCGTGCGATGAAGTGGTTGACTGTTATTGGGTTTTGGATCTTTTGTCCCAATGCTAACGGGTTTTGTAAAATCGGATAGATATTTGTATTGGAAAACTGTCATTTTTGTTGGCTAACGTGTTTGGTGTTGATTTGTCTAAAATTTGACAGATTTCTGGGTGAAAAATCTGTCGCCAGATGTATAGACTCACCCAAAAAATTGTACAAACGTAGATTCTGCTGCCTAGGATCTTAGAATCAAACCCCTTAGTTAAGGTCGTAAAGACATAAAACTATATGACAATCACAGATTTTCACAACTATGCGAATATTGTCGCAAATGAGAAGAAACAAAAACTATCACTTTGGGGTTTAAGCGCTCCATCACTGCTCATTCCCACCCATGAAAAAAATCTCGTTTGACGAAAGGTTGGCGGCAAGCAGGGGTAAATATGGGCCTAGAGCCACTAGGGTCACGGCCCTAGGCATGGCCTAAAATATTTCTTATAGCATGTGTAAAATTTTGGCCCAATTCGAAGTGGCGACCTTAGGTGTTTCAACTGGTCCAGGAACATAGACAAGAGAATGATCCCGAGTTTCGACTCAATCCCCACTCCGTATCGGATGTCGCGTCGCAATACTAACTCCGACGAGAAAATTGCATATTTTGGACACCAAACAATGCGTTTCGCAAATATAGGACTCCAAATATCGACTTTGTAGAAATAACCCTCAAAACGTTGGCTTCATGATTTCCATGACATTTGTTGTATTTCATCTCTTTTTAATTCCTAATACATGTATTCCCTACCTACCCGTACCCTTTTGCCCTTCTGGCCTTTACGTATCGTTGATTGACGTTCCATCTACCCACCCTAACCCCCGACGCCGCCGTTCCCTCCCTAACCCCCGGCCCTCACGCCGTTGTTCCCTCGTCGCCCATGAATGGAACGCCGCCCCTCGACGAAGACGATGGACGCCTGCTCTCCATGGATGGCCAAGCAGCCGTAGCCCTGGCGGCCTTTGGCCTAGCCACGGCACCTGAAGGCCTGGCGGTGCCGGCTTCTGCCTTGGCCACAGCACCTGAAGGCTTGGCGATGCCGGCTTATGGCCTAGCTGTGGCACCTCATGCCCTGGCGGCGCCGGCTGATGGCCTGGCTGCGCCTGAAGGCCTGGTTGCGCCGACTGTGGAGGCCCATACCTCTGCCCAATGCCCTAGCCCTAGCGAGAACGTTGCTGCCCACTGCTCCTCTTCCGGCAGTACAATACAATCTTCCTGTCGTTGATGTGCAAAGGTATGGTGTTAGTTATTTATGTTATTTTACATGTATAGTAGTAGGGTCATGGTATTAAAATTGATTTCACTTATTTAGGTCCGAAGTAGATCATGTGGAAAGAGTTGATTAGGATAGCTTACAGATAGTGGAGACACATGATGACGAAGGTCGTATTGTAGTTGTGAGTGAAAAACAGATGGGTGAAATTCTAGACTTGACAGAAGAGGAGACACCTCTTCACAAACCGACACTGCTAGTTCCGTGTGGATGCCTACTGTAGCTACACCAAAAAAGAGGACTCCAAAGAGAAAGCTACATATTGGATGAATTTTTTTAGCTGTGATGAGATGTAAACTCATGCATATGACTTGGATCTCGTTTGGAACAAAATTATGGTTTTGTGAGATGAATTGGTTTATGCTAAATTCATGGATTTATGAGATGTACTCGTTTGTGCTAAATACATGGTGTTATCTATTACATGTTATCGCATATGGCTCATTTTTGTTGATTTTTATTATATATGAACCTGTGCATTTTAATATATGCCAGCCAGCCAAGGCGGCCGCGGCGGGCGGCCAGCCTAGGCAGACCAGCGCTGGAGGCTTTCAAATCACCGTCTAAATGGCTGAAGGGTAAAAAGGTCACTTTGGGGAACAAATATATGTATTTAGATGAGAAAAGAGACTTAATACACATAATGTCATGGAAATCAAGAAGCCAACATTTCGAGGGTTATTTTTACGAAGACGATATTTGAAGTCCTATATTTACGAAGCGCGTTGTTTTCCTAGATATGCAATTTTCTCAACTCCGACGCAAGAGTGGCCAAGTGAGCTAATACCTAATAGTCCTAGCATCTCCTCGGACGTGAGTAGCTCCGGGCTCCTAACACTCCCACACCAATGTGTTGCTACACCAACCGATCAACGTGTGACATGTGTCAAGATGTGTTCCCCATGCCACTCCCTTCTCTCTCCTCACTTCATCGGTGGATGAATGTGTTGCACGAATCATTATGTAACATGTGCAATGTGCTGTTGGATAACATGTGCTGCAACACATAGTTGTGGTGCTCGATGCTCAGCGGCTCAGCATGTGGTGAGGTCCCGGTTCGTATCTTGCGAACATGAGTGACGACGCGTGTTGCGACCGCGGCTGCAATCATTGGCTTGATGGCTGGAGTGAAGGCATGAGAAGCACCGGAAATGGCAAACATGTTGCAGCAGCCCGATCCCCGATGGTTGCGGCCCACCGGCGAGGCAGATGAGAAATTTTGATAATTGACGTTGAACAAGAGTGCCTCTTTATATTTGACATTTAGGCGTCGATGTCGACAGTTGCTGCCGCCCGGCACCCGCTGAGGCGTCGCCGCGGCCCTCAACCGGACGTCGCCTCCTCAGTCATGGGATGGATAGGATTATAGGGGTAGGGGTATTTTGGTTTTTTCCCTAGTCTGATTAAGGCTATGTTTAGTTCCCATAGAATGCAAAATGTTAATTAGTTTAGAATAATGAAATGTAAAATGTCAAAATTTTTATGGGTGTGTTTAGTTTCATTTAAAATGCCAAATTTTTCATGAGGTGGGTGAGAGCTTTTTGGTTTTTTTGGCTTTTTTTATCTCTTGAGGTCAAAATCCAAAATGGAGAATAGATATTTTTTTACCAAAAATTTTGCATGGTGTTTAGTTTCATTCTGCAAAATGATAAGCCAAAACCCAAAATTTTGTGGATGAAACGGGGAACTAAACACACCCTAAAAAGGAGAGAATATTGAAAATAGAAAATGAGAGGAATCTCTCAGATCAAAAGAATTCGTATGCTCGGGATCAAATTTTCAAAGACATGTGAATTGAGTGTTAAATGTAGAGAGATGCGCGTATTCAGATCAAATATCGAAATTTCTCATGCAGACGACGTAGAGTGACTTCAACATTTGTCCGGGTCTGCTGAGTTTGCGAAGTTCCGCGTACTGTATATACCTGATAATGCGGAGAGTACAGATACCAAGCCTTTGTGTTGAGCTTGCATTCACAAGCGCCAGCAGTACAAGGACGAGAAATGGAATATATGCCAACGTCGCTTTGCCAAGTAAACGAAAGCAGTGTCATGCTGGTCGAAGTCCAAAGTGCAAGCGACGGATCGAACTTTAGAACTCCAACAGTCACAATCAGTTCTTTTCATACCATGACATATGCGTAGTATACATGGATACGGTACGTTGTGCCAAAGCCAAAGCAGACCTCAAAAAAAATGAAAAGCAAGAACAGAGCTTCTAGTCCTTTTTTCCCCCGATAAAGCAGAGAGAGCCTGTAGCTAGAGACGCACCCTGCTCGACCTGCACTTGTGTGTCGCACGCGAAGCAGGCAAGAGAGAAGGTACCTAGCTAACCAATACCACCCATGGCAGCAATGGAGACGGAAGGGAAAGGGGGCATGCATCCCGCCTTGTACAAGGCCGCGACGCAAGGGTGCGTGCGGAGCCTGAGGAAGCTGGTGGTGAAAGATGTCAAGATCCTCAACTCCAAGACGCCGCAGGACAACACGGCGCTCCACCTGGCCGCCCTGCACGGCCACCCCAAGTTCGCCCGCGAGCTCCTCGCCGTGAGCGAGGAGCTGATGGTCGCCAGGAACGCCGACGGCGACACCGCGCTGCACCTAGCCGCCAAGACGGGCAGGCTGAAGGTGGCGGAGCAGCTCGTCGGCATCGCGCGGGCCTGGCCGGACGATCCCAACTCGGAGGACACGCTGCTCAAGAACCCCCTGATGATGACCAACAAGGAGGGCAACAACCCGCTGCACGAGGCGGTGCGGCACCGCAAGACCGCCGTGGCGCTGGCGCTGCTGGACGCCGACCACAGCCGCGCCTACGACCTCAACGAGAAGATGGAGTCCCCGCTGCACATGGCCGCCCGCGAGGGCCTCGTCCATGTCGTCCGCGAGGTGTTCGATTTCGCCTGGGTCGAGCCGCAGTACGTGTCATCTGCCGCCGTCAGCGGCACGGCTCTGCACCAGGCCGTGCTCGGCGGACACACCAGTACGTAATTACGTACACTATACTCCGTAATTGACTTGTTTTCAAGCACATGAAAGAAAATAGACGTGCGATTCCGTGGGATGCCTTGTAGAGGTTGTGGAGATCATGCTAGCGAAGCACGAACAGCTGGTGGACATGACCGACTCCAACGGCAACAACGCGCTGCACTACGCGGCGCAGAAGAACAACTCGCACGTGGTGGAGCTGCTGCTCGGCAAGAAGACGCAGCTGGCCTACAGCAGCAACAACGATCGGCAATCCCCGTTGCACGTCGCCGCCCAGTACGGCTCGACGGCGGTCATCAAGGCTCTGCTCCGGCACTGCTCCGATGTGTCCGAGATGGTGGACGGCAACGGCAGCAACGCCTTCCACGCCTCCGTCATCAGCGGCAAGGCGAACGCGCTCCGGTGCCTGCTCCGCCGCGTCCGTCCCGCGGAGCTGCTCAACCGCGTCGACGCCAACGGCGACACGCCTCTGCACCTCGCCGCCAAGATGAGCCGCGTCCACTCCGCGCTGATGCTTCTCAACGACAGCCGCGTCGACCCCTGCGTCCGCGACCACGACGGCCAGACCGCGCGCAGCCTCGTTGAGAAGAAGCTGCACACCGGCGAGATGGACGCCTACGAGATGTACCTCTGGAAGCAGCTCAGGTATCAGGAGTCGAAGAGGTGCCGCAAGCAGCAGCTGCCGCCGCTCGCCACCTACCCCATCCGCAGGGGCAACGACAAGTACTTCGAGCGCATCGTCGAGACCTACATCCTCGTGGCCACCCTCATCGCCACCGTCACGTTCGCCGCCACCTTCACCATGCCCGGCGGCTATTACCAGGACAGCGGCATCGCCATCCACGGCCACGACACCGCCTTCAAGATCTTCGTCATCTCCAACACCATCGCCATGTGCAGCGCCATTGTTGTTGTCTACTGCTTCATCTGGGCATGGAAAGATCCCATCAAGTTCAAGATTGACCAGCTCGTGTGGGGCCACAGGCTCACTATGATCGCTGGTCTGGGCATGCTCGTCTCGCTCATGGCATCAGTCTACATCACCGTACCACACAAATCACGGTGGCCCGCCTACGTCGTCATCGCCATCGGCATGAGCACCCCGGCCGTGGTCGTCCTCATGCTCGGCCGGGATGTGATTTTCGTCCCGCTGTAGTTACTACTAATCATCAGTCGTCAACTTGTCCCATCTGCAGGTGCTAATAATTTGTGTTGTAGAATAAACTTTGTTGATCTCCATCGGACCATTTTCAAAATTAGAATTAGAATAAACTAATACCCTACCGAACCTTGAGTCCTTGAGACAGGTTTGAGACTAACCATAGCTGCCAAAAATCTTTCAGTGATCTTCAGTTTGTACACTTATATACACAACAAAACATCCTGACCGACAGCACATCAGCCCACTTTAGTTTTTGCGCGCGCGCTCCCTCTCTCTCTCTCTCTCTCTCTCTCTCAATTTGTAGGAGAGTTATGTATCTTTGATGAATTAAGAACATGAAGACAAGACAATCTTCAGAGAGGTGGCAACACACTGTTTGGGAGGCTCTGACTCCATACCACGGTATCCCATAGAACCCGAACCGCTTCCAGCTCATTTTAGAGGAAGAGAAGAAAACAGCTTGGGAGGAGAAGGCCTTCAATATGAAGCCTTTGCTTGTCATGCATGTTATAACTACTATACTAGTAATATCTTTTGAAGTATTCACCAAGGAAATTTAACATGGGATAGTTTGTTCCATTGTTACTTAGGGTCTGGTTGTTAGAGCTGTAGCTTTTGGACATTTGACTCAAACATTGGCTTTGTGACTTTTGGCTTTTGGTTGTTGGATTTTTTGCTATTGACATTTGTAATAAAATTTTAGCTTTTTAGCACATCAAAAGCTAGAAAAAATTGCTCTCAACATGTTTTTCAACTCTTAGTACATTTCCTCATAAGTCAGCTTTCCAGTTTTTCAAAAGTCAACTCAATGGCTGAGATGCTTGTTTCAGCTTCTAGCTTTTGGTTAGTAGAAGCCAAATAAACGAGCCCTTACTACTTCTTTTCCGTATGAGATGAATTTTGGAAGTTTAGGAAGTCAATACTCTCTTGGTACATGGCTAGTATTGATTTTGTCCGACAAATGAGTCTAGCTTGGCACATAAAGATAGGTCCACCCTGTTAGAGGGCCATATCCCCTGAGTGCAGGAACCCCAAAGGTTCATTTGAAAGGATTTCCAAAATGGTGGGTTGGCGGCATCGCGAAGCAACCTTGGTAAGGACTTCGGAGTGGGGCCAAAGATGCATCACCGCGTGCTTCCGAAAGAGGTACGTGAAGATACCCTCGGCTGATTTGAGATCACAGCCCCTCGGGAAGGCACACCTCAAGTCCCATTGTATTCGTAAGGGGAGACACTTCGGAACTCGGAAGACACACAAAAGGAAGAAAGTTACCACTAGGCTAGGAAGGTAAATCCTATTTGAATTCTTGTTTAGATTCGTAATGAGAGAACTAGAATGCCCCTAGGATACATGAAATATGCTTAGAATCTAGCTCATAAGTGAGGTCATCTTGGTCTGCGGCTTGTAACATTGGCACTATATATATAGTGCTCGCTGGAATGAAGGGGACACAATGAACTTTATTGGGAGTTACACCATCATGAGTTCTACTTTCGCACCATTTCCCCACTGCAGAGGTCGATGGTTTTCCAACGATAACTCTTGAATTTAGGAGGTCCGATAGGTTTCCTCACAATCAATCATTGTCTCATGTGTGGAGCGAGCTGCCATCGGGCCTGTTTGGCTACAGCAGCTGTGACTGCAGCTACAGTACCCTACGAGTGCTGAAAAAGTCGTAGCTGCAGCGGCTACAGGCTGTGGCTTTTCCATCGTTTACACTTGGCCGGCTTCATGTTTGGCATATGCCTAGGTAATAGAACTGTCAACTGTAGGCCATCTTCAAAGCTCATCTCCCATAGTTGTAGGATGTCCACTGTTGTCTCGTAAAGCCAATGAATGGTGTAATTAAGTAATTACAAGTGCGGCAATGGTTTGTCTCTTGCATTTTTTTTTGCAACCGTGTCGTAGCATGTTTTTTATTAAGCAAAAACAGAGTTTTGTTACAGTGCACACCGATTCATGGTAATCCCATGATTACAGAGACCCAAACGCCAATAACGCACGAGGTTGTAATTACACAGGATGCATTGTTTCATGGTTTGTCTCTTGCATTGTTTTGCATTGTCTCTCAGGGTGCCTGCATATGCAACCCCATAAAAAGCTACGAGACAATATGTATTCTCTATGCCTGCTCAGCTGGTGTCATGTCTTCTTTGTGTAGGATTCGTTGAAGTTAGAGAGGCTAGCAAAAGGATAATAGGTTGATGGCATCGTCATGCTTTAGGAGGAGAGCTGGAATATATCCAGTATGTATACCAAACTTGGTCCATGTGGGCTAAGCAAGCTTTCGGATGAAGCAGCAGGAGGAGAGCTGGAATATACCAAGGTCGATTTTGCAAGTAACTAGTTCTTTTGATGCTACCAAAGCTGCAAACACAGCCCAGCTCGCTGGAAAGTTCGAAATACAAGCAAGTATGCATCTTATCATGTCATATATAGGAAATGCCGTCCTAATCCTTAGGGTACCCTGTCATCAGTGCTGCAACATTCCTGTCCACCAACTGAACTACTTTTACCCCCCTAGCCCCTATATCGTTCTTGTACTGAAATTGATGTACTGAGATTAGATTGACAGCAGAGCCTACAACTAAAAACGCCCTCTGTTCGATCAGCAGTTGCAAGCCATGGATAGCGAGAGACGCATGAATCCGGCGTTGTACAAGGCGGCGACGCAGGGGAAAGTGTCGAGCCTGAAGCAGCTGGTGGATCCGGAGGACCCCAGCGTCCTCAGCGCCACGACGCCCCAGCTGAACACGGCGCTCCACCTCGCCGCGTTGCACGGCCACGCCGACTTCGCCGGCGAGGTCCTGGACATGAACGAGGAGCTGCTCGTCACCCGGAACGACGACGGCGACACCCCGCTGCACCTGGCGGCCAAGGCGGGCAAGCTGGAGGTGGCCAAGCTGCTGGTCAACCGCGCCCTGGCGTGGCCGCAGGACAAGAAGAGCCCTCTGATCATGACCAACAAGGCCGGCGACACCGCGCTGCACGAGGCGGTGCAGTACCGCAGGGGCGCCGTGGCGGTGGTTCTGCTGGACGCCGACCCCAACCGCGGCCACGACCTCAACGAGCGGATGGAGTCCCCGCTGGACATGGCCGCCCGCGAGGGCCTCGTCCAAGTCGTCCAGAAGATCGTCAACTCCCCCTGGGTCGGCCAGGAGTTCTTGCCCAACATCTCCCTCAGCGGCACTGCTCTGCACCAGGCCGTGCTGGGCACCCATCACCGTAAGCGCTACATGTTTCTGTTCTCTCTTCTCCCGTACAGTCGTGCCCGCATCAATAATCGTTCGCAAAAATGGCATGCGCGCGCACGTACGCCATAGGGATCGTGGAGATCCTGCTGGACAAGAGGCCTGATCTGATCGACCTCACCGACTCCGACGGCAACAACGCCCTGCACTACGCGGCGCAGAAGGACCACCAGAGGGCGGTGGAGATGCTGCTCAAGAAGCGGACGGGGCTGGCCTACAAGTGCAACCACATGCGCATGTCCCCGCTGCACGTCGCTGCGCAGTACGGCTCGACGGATACCATCAAGGCGCTGCTCCGGCACTGCCCGGACGTGGCCGAGATCGCGGACAGCTACGGCCGCAACGCCTTCCACACCTCCGTCGTCAACGGCAAGGCGAACGCGCTCCGGTGCCTGCTCCGCCGCGTCCGTCCCGCGGAGCTGCTCAACCGCGTCGACGCCAACGGCGACACGCCTCTGCACCTCGCCGCCAAGATGAGCCGCGTCCACTCCGCGCTGATGCTTCTCAAGGACAGCCGCGTCGACCCCTGCGTCCGCGGCCACGACGGCCAGACCGCGCGCAGCCTCGTCGAGAAGAAGCTGCACACGGGCGAGATGGACGCCTACGAGATGTACCTCTGGAAGCAGCTCAGGTACCAGGAGTCCAAGAGGTGCCGCAAGCAGCAGCTGCCGCCGCTCGCCACCTACCCCAGCCGCAGGGGCAACGACAAGTACTTCGAGCGCATCGTCGAGACCTACATCCTCGTCGCCACCCTCATCGCCACCGTCACCTTCGCCGCCACCTTCACCATGCCCGGCGGCTATAACCAGAGCACCGGTATCGCCCTTCAGGGCCACCACGTCGCATTCCAGATCTTCGTCGTCTCCAACACCATCGCCATGTGCAGCTCCATCATCGTCGTCTTCTGTTTCATCTGGGCCTGGCAGGACCCCGTCAGGTTCAAGGTGGACCAGCTCTTGTGGGGTCACAGGCTCACCGTCATCGCCTGCCTCGGCATGCTCGTCTCGCTCATGACCGCCGTCTATATCACCGTGGAACCCGTATCACGGTGGCCGGCCTACGTTGTCATCGCCATCGGCACCAGCACTCCGGCTGTCGTCTTCCTCATGCTGGGCAGGGAGGTGATCTTCGTGCCGCTGTAATTGACCGCGCACGGCTTGTAATTCTACAAACCATATTGTGTGTTATTATTTTGACCAGTTACCATGCGCGTGCAGTAGTTACGGCAGATATGAGGTCACAGTGAAAAAAAATCGGAAAAAGTCTAATTGACCCCCACTATTGGGGTGGTCTACTTTACCCCCAAACTATGAAATGGTCTAATTTACCCCCTGAACTTTGCAAAACCAGTCAAATCACTCCCTCGAGCGGTTTTGGGCGGTGGGTTTGCTACAGTAACAGCGGTTTTGCTACAGTAACGACGGTTTTGTCTTTTTATTTTTATTTATTTCGTCTGAATCTTTGAAAAATCATAGTAAATCACAAAAAAATCATAAAATGGAAAATCCAGTTTTGTTGGACTCCACATGAGTAGATCTACACAGTGAACTTATAATATAGTATGCTTTAGTACAAAGTTTTTGTTGTATGAATTATTCAAATTAATTACAGAAAAAAAATAGATCAAAATTTACAACAAAAACTTTGTATTAAAGCATGCTATATTATAAGTTCACTGTGTAGATCTACTCATGTGGAGTCCAACAAAATTGGATTTTCCATTTTATGATTTTTCTGTGATTTACTATGTTTTTTTCAAAGATTCAGATGAAATAAATAAAAAGGAAAAAGACAAAACAACGGTTACTGTAGCAAAACCGCTGTTACTGTAGCAAAACCACCGCCCAAAACCGCTCGAGGGGGTGATTTGGCCGCTTTTGCAAAGTTCAGAGGGTAAATTAGACCGTTTCATAGTTTGGGGGTAAAGTAGACACCCCCAATAGTTGGGGGTCAAGTAGACTTTTTTCAAAAAAAATCCGTAACAACAATCCATCTATACTGTGAGTGTTTATGATAAGCGGAGTCGTGGCTTAGCTGCCCACATGAGCGACGAGCGAGAGCGAGCGCCCACCCACTACCCACCGCCGCCGGCCATCCCGGCGCCGGCATCCACCGCCACCAGCCCAGCCCTTGTGCTCGTCGCAGATCCCGTGGCCCCCTCGAAGGCTGCCTCCCCTGTTGCGACGAGCGAGCCAGCGAGCGCCGAGCGTGCGCCCACCTGCTCCCCACTGCCGGCGGCCATCCCGGAGCCAGCGCCCACCACCAGCAGCCTAACCCATGAGCTCGCGTCAGATCCGGTGGCTCCCTTGGAGGCCACCTCCCCTGTTGCGGCGAGCGTGGAGATCGAGGACATTGAGGAGGAGGAGCTGCTTGATTGGGGTGATGCAGAGGAGGCAGAAGACATTGAAGCGGCTCCCTTGGTCAGTGATGGAGAAGATACGGATCTGATGTCTGGGCAAGCTAAGGAGGACCCTGCCCCGAGATCTGACGCGAACATGGACGCTACGGCCGCCTCACCGAGATCCGGTGGTTCCGCTGGAGAGGGACGGGTCGACGCCTCGATTGGAGTACCTTCCTCTCTAAGGCCGACCTCAGCTGCGCCGCCTGGTGAGCCACAACAGCCCAGACTCAAATCCATTATTATCCGCCCGGAACGCACGGGCATGCCGACTGCCGAGCCTTCAGACCGCCGTGGAAAGATGTGGCGCTGCCGAGCTAGCTGCTGGAAGAAGGGTGAGTCCTCCCGAGTTATGGAGTGCCAGGAGGAGCAACTTTCACCAAAATGGCAAGAAGCAAAGAAAAGATACGGGTGGAGGAAGGATGCAACTGCGCAGACGGCGATTCTGGGGAAGACGAAGACAGTGGCGAGAGATGGCACTCCAGGAGCTGTTTCGATGGATCGGGATGCCTTTAAAAGGAGGCTCGCCGGTCTTTGCTTCCGGTGTCGCAGCTCGGATCACCAAGTTGCCCAATGTCGAGATCTTGTCCGCTGCCTAAGGTGTAGGGGTGTTGGCCATCTTGCACGCTCCTGCCCGTCTCGACGTCGGCAACCTATCTCAGCAAGCCACCGATCCAGACTCACTTTCCCCCCTGAAAGCATCCACAGCAGAATCGCCTTCCCACCGCTCCATCACCACAACCAGGCCACCCCCAGCCCCACCTCCCCGCCACTAGCCAAGGCTGCTGCCGTTGACGCTTCTGCAACACAGGAGGTGTACTGCCCGAGTACCCTAGAAATTGCCTATGCGCTGAGCCACCAGCTGCATATTCTCCGCCATAACATCATGGTGACCAGCCACAAGGCGGGGGTCTTCATGGTGGAGTTCAGGCTAGCGCCAGAGTGTCACGCTGGGATGGAGGACACGGAGCCCATGGACCGGGGCCGCCCCATCAACCGCTCTCCGACGGGGGGCAGAGGAGGAGAGACTACCTTCCCCACGCTGCTGAGGAGTGGGAACGGCATCGCTCGCGGTCACCGATGCGCCAAAATACGACGGGTGCACCACCGGAGCTCCATCCAGCTGGGCCGGTGAGTCATGATCCTTTGGCTGACCCCCACAGGACGACGACTACTCCGGCTAGTCGCTTCTTCGGGCACCAGGACCCGATGATGCTGGAGGCCAACTGTCGTGCGGTTTTGCCGGTGGCCAGCCCCTGTTCTTGCCCAGATGATGGCGGCGAGGACGCCCACTCTTCTGAACAAGCCTCCGACGAAGTTAATAATAGGGAGATTTATGTAGCGCCCCTTGGCTCCTCTACGGGCCGGAGTGTTAGCTCAGACTCCGCCGTTGTCGACCTGGCTGTGATGGCGAGTGCGGCGGCTACAGAAAACATTATCAATGAGAATGCTGATTTGCAGGGGGCAGAGGACACTGGTGGCTACACTGAGACAGAGGACATCGATGGCTGCGCCTCCTTCTGCAGGAAGATGTTCAGGCCGCTGCTATCGAGGCCAGCCTCACCTCCAGTTCCTCCAGTTGTTCAGAAGCAGGCCAGCCGGACGAGTACTAGAAGACGCAGGACACTAGCTCCCACCCGCTCCAGCCTACGTCAGGCCACTCGTCCTTCCCCTGTGCCGGTGGCACAGCGCGCCCAACTCAAGCTTATGCGTGAGCTGGACTTTATCAATGGCGAGTCGCCGGCGCCAGATGCAACAATCACAGAGTACGTTGGCATGTTTCGACAGGACCTCCCTGAGGAGGCGCTCAAGGCAATACAAGTTGCGGTGAAGATGGACAACAAGGAGCTCTCCAAGGCCCTAGCTGCAATGGCAGCGGAGTCAGGGGCGGACGAGATGGAGGTCCCATGATGGGGCTCATGTATTATATGATTTTTCGAGCAACGATCGGTCATGCTGTTGTTCCAATGGTTTGCACATGTGTTAGTTGGGGTCAGTGAGTTGCCATATCCAGTTTGTTAGTGTTGGGGAGTGCAAAACGGTGGCTAAGGATTTGTGTTAGAGAATCCGATGGAGCTTCTTGCAAGCAGGCTATAGGCAAAGGTGTTCTGGGTGTCGACAGAAAATGTTTGGAAGTCGGCTTAAGGAGTTAGAAGATGCATATCGGTTTTTGGAGGCCAAGTTGTTATGGCCTCTTGTTGTACCCCTAGAATGTGAGTAGTCCGTTTAGTTCTTCTCGCCCAGCTTGACAGTCTGTCAAACATGGGAAGTTGTTTGTGCTGCTTGCACATGCGTTTTCTTTTCTCTCCTTATTAATATATGTCGGCTATGTTCGGGGTCTTTAAAAAAACAATCCATCTATGATTGAATATTGGATATAGCCATACATTAAAAGATAGCTTGAAAGTTCATCCATATTGTATATTATCTATTTCCATCTCTCTAACGTTGAAAAAATTTAACTACAAATTACAAAATTAAAACATCTTGAACAAAAACTTGCAATGTACTCCCTCCGTCCCAAAATAGAGATCCGTTATGGGATGTGTGCATGTCAAATTTTCTTAAATTTGACTAGGTTTGTAGAAAATACGTGCAACATTTGTATCTCTAAATAAGCTTATTATAAAAGTATATTCGACGATCTACCTAATGATATTGATTATGTATTATAAATATTAATATTACATATATATAAAGTTAAAAGTGTTTTGACTTCTCTCGGGAAGCGAGAATGACATCTATTTTGGAACGGATGGAGTACTCTTTTGTTGCAGAGTAATACGGCATGTTCCACCATGGTTTTTCTGGATGCATTATCAAAAGTAAATATTACCCTTGAGCCGAATAATCAGCACAGTATTATTTAGAAAATTAATTAAATTTGCTTTCTGAAGCAAAAAGATTCCGAAGAGACAGAGGTCCACAAATCAGCACATGCATAATGTAGTATATAGTACATTAGTAGACTCATATGCTACCCAAACTTACATAAATCTGACATGGACAAATAAACCCATAATAGACCTATCTTTCTAGTATATGCATATTTGCAACAGATGGACGCAGCCAGACACGTCACGTGTTCTGCTCCACGTCAGCGATGATCTTAGCCGACCGCATCTCGTACGCATTCAGGTGGGTGACCTTCACGTCCGACTCGCCATTGTTGAACACGTAGAGGCGTGCCTTGCCACCGACGGCCTTGGTCGGGTACACCCTCGACAGGATGCAAGTCTTGCCGTGCGCTCCGAAGCTCTCCACCACCGAGTGGTCAATCTGCACTCAGCATCGATTAGCAAGCAAATTCACAAGATTATGGATCAGACAAATAATCCACGCAACAAGTTAACAACAAATTAGTAATCATCATGATCAATAGCGCGGCAAGTGACGTACCAGAATCCTTAGAGGGATCTTGCCACCGGTCTGAGCGACGTCGACGTCGACGAAGCCAGCGAAGGTCGGCTTGTAGAGATTGTCGGCGTGCGACGACATGGACGGGTCGCTGCACATGAGCACGACGTGCTTGCCGCCGTCGCCGCCCTTGAACACCCTGAAGAACACGGCGGTCCGCTCCTTGAGGTCGTCGGACGCGAGCACCCACAGCCCGAACGGGCCGACGCCGCCCTTGGCTCCCGCGCCCCGCGCCGCGCACACCGTCTGCGCGTCCGCCGCGCGCCACGCCGGGTCGAACGGCTCGGCCTTGTCCAGGTCCATCACCTGGAACGACGCCTCCACGTCGGCCTGCGCGGGCGTCGCGAGCCCCGAGACCTCGAAGTGCTGCCCGGCCTTGACGAGCGTGTCCGTGACGTTGACGGGGCTGCCGCGGAGGGACTCGATCTCGGCGACCGGCCACTGCACCAGCTGCTTGCCGTCTGGCGCCAGCCAGACCTTCCTCGGGACCGCCTGCACGCCGGCCCAGCCCTTGCGGACGTCGTCGGCGGTGGAGTCCGACTCGTTGGCCCACCCCCACAGGATGCGCCGCTGCTTCGCCGTGTCGAGGAACGTCTTGGACGCGTAGAAGTTGCCGTAGTCGTACCGGAGCCCGTCGTTGCCGTCGGCGAGCGCCGCGTCCGGCACGTACGTGTCGGTGGCGTGGTCGTACTCGCCGAACGTGTAGTACTCGAACCGTGTCAAGTCGAGGCTCACCTTGAGCACGTGCTTCGTGCCGCCGCTGCTGCCGCCGACGCCCGGGGAGTTCACCGGGTAGAAGTCCGGGCACTCCCACATGCCGGTGTCGCCGGAGTGCAGCGCGTGACGCGCCGGCGCCCAGCGCTTGAAGTCCCTGCTGCGGTACAGCATCGCGAGGCCCCAGTGGTTGTCCTTGGTCCCGATCACCAGCCGCCAGAGCCCGTCGGGGCCCTGCCACGCCGTCGTCGGGTCTCGGAACGCGGTGGCGTTCATCCCTGGCCCCGGCGCGATGACGGGGTTGTAGTCCGGCTTGACCCACTCCCGCAGGTACGGGTCCGAGAGGTCCTTGGGGTACGCCACGTTCTGCACCTGCCGGTTTTCGCCGTCAATGCCGGTGTACATGATCACCGGCGTCCCATCGGGCAGCACGGTCGCGGAGCCAGACCAGCAGCCGTTGACGTCGAACGGCGCCGTCGGGTAGATCGCCGGCGGGAGCATGACCCAGTCGACGAGGTTCGTCGACACGGTGTGCGCCCACACGATGTTGCCCCACACCGCGCCCTTGGGGTTGTACTGGTAGAACAGGTGGTACACGCCCTTGTAGTACATCACGCCATTAGGATCTGAGAGCACAAGAGCAAGATGGCAGATCTCGACAGTTAGACTCACCAGCGCGGCAGCAGTTGACGAACAGAGGATATAGAGAGATCAATGACGCTTGCAGGCACGAACTTACCGTTGATCCAGTTCTTGGGAGGCTGGAAGTGGTAGCCGGTGCGGTGCGCGTCGCTGACGGCGGCGAGGTCGGCGTCGGCGGACACCTGTTGCGATGGCGCCTCTGCCGCACGGCACGAGGACGACGACGACAGCAGCGCGAGCAGCAGGAAAACCACCCATGCCCAAGTCCTGATCGCCATGCTGTGTTGTCGAATCAAAAGTGCTAACTGCTCGTAGTTTGAAGTTTCTGTAAGTATCGATTATCGAGAGTACGAGGAAGAAAGGCGCGTGTACGTGCAAATTTATAGTGGCCAGCAAGAGGCGCAGACAAACTTACAGTCCGACTAGAATACATGTGTTTGGATAATTATCTGGATAACTTGAAGTCGTATCGGATATAGTACTTGCCTATCCTATGCAGTACGAACTCATTAGCAGACACTTCCCTTTTTCTGAAGAGAGAACACACCGACGGGGATTGGTGCAAACGACGGCACTGTAAAGTGTAAACTGTAAAGGTATCCTCTATTTTCCTACGAAGTTTATATTCCACACATGAATTCATTATTATCCATCCGTGTTCCTTAGTCGTGCCATCTCTACTCTCTTTGTTTACCTTTCTCGTCTTGAAATCCATACAGGTACCATTTTTTATGCTTTTTTGTTAAAAAGTTCATATTACTCCCTCCTCAAGTCCAGATAGTTTACTCCTCTAACTAAGTTGGTTCAATTTACTCATCTATAAGATTTGTCATTTTCACCTGTCCGTTAAAATTTTATGCGTTAGTAGAAGACATCATAAGACTAGATTGTCCGCACTCATCCATCCTCTATATCATCCTCTATACATCCTGGTCATCAAGATTCTCTCCTCTATACTCAATTCTCCCGCACCTATCCATCCTCTATATCATCCTCTATCCACTGTAGGGCCCACTTGACACTTTATCTAAATATATATCCATGTGAGATCTTGTTTTGAAGGATTTATTAAAACAAATTTAATGGTGCAATCGAAATTTAATTTAGTTTCATAGTTTGTGAGTTATAACATTTTTTTAGTTGATTGAAACAGTAGGGCCCACGCTGCATGCTCCCACCTCTCTCCTCCCTCTCTTACGCGCGCGCAGCTGGGGCCTATGTCTGTGCGGTACCGGATGTCCTCTAAATTCACTGTGGTCTCCTATATTTAACGGATGGAGAGGCATAGCGGATACTCGTAGAGGTTCCGCTGCAGCCGTTCTTTTACGCTATATGGCGACGTGGACGGGTAGCGGATTCATTTACTGGCAGCGGTGCAGGCAGTCTAACTTTTGTTAAAAAATACATTGTGTATTTTCATCATTATTGTTCATATAAATTTTTTTAATCCCTAGAGTTAACTTATTATTAGGTGTCATAAATAGGGATGAAAACAGTACGAATATTTTCCGACCGTATTCGAGACCAAATCCGTTTAGAGGGGTTCAGATCTGTCTGTATCTGAGTCCGGATATTCAACATCCGATAATGTATCCGTATCCGAATACTTAAATCGTATAGTAATGATGTCGACATCCAATCGTATCCTATCCGGTATGGCTGACACTATCCGTATTCGAATCCGAATCCAACAAGAAATATGAAAACAAATATGATATCAGTGATATCCATCCGTATCCAATCTGTTTCCATCCCTAGTCATAAACCATCAAAGCAATGATGAAAAACTCGTGTAGTATAACTTAATTTATGATATATGTTATTACCTTATAAAATTTGCATCTAAAACTCAACAAAGAGGAAAAAGAAACAGAGGAAAATCTTATTAGAAAGTAGGCTCGGTCATTGGAAATGGTTAGGACTAGACGTGAGCGTAATAGGTTTAGTGTCTGCTTGGATTCTAGGTAAGTTTAGACGTCTAAACTTTAGACCAGTAAACTTTAGCCACTAAGCTTGAGATCGTAGAGCTGTTTGGATTATTTGCTAAAGTTTAGTGATAATTATTCCTTTCTTCTTATTCTTCCTCATGTCTTCTTCTTGCTCCACCAACAAATCGGCGGGACACTCTGATTGTTCCTAGGCACCACGGCCACCCCAGCACCCTCCTAACTGGCCACAGCCACAACCAGGGGCAGGTCCAGGCCAGCGGCGGGCAAAGGTGGCCATGCAGCGACTGTGTGTGTGGCCAAAGTCATCCAATGGTGGCTAGAGCATGTCATGAAGAGACTCGTGCAAAGAAACGCGGAGAGAAGGAAGAAACATTGGGAAGAAGTCGCTGCTACACGTGTTTTTTTCGCAGGTATCGGCCAATTTCCCTAAGTGTGAAAATTTTGGGGGTTAGCATAAGAAGATGTTAGAGAAAACTTTTTTCAATGCCGTCAAAAACCAAGATTGGAGTTATTTATTAAGCCCATAACTAAGACTAATAATTTTTGAGATGTTCATTGACTTAGAGGTGTAATCAAGTGGCTCAGCAACAGGTAGTAAAACCATTAAAATAAGTTTTCCTAAATGGAAATGATATGCCACAGGCGCGTCCGACCTGCCCGGACGGACTGCTCGTGTCACCTGCGCCTACTCGGCATGCCCCACCCTGCCTGCGTCGGCTGGCCCCTGCTCCACGTGCCTCGCCTGCGTCGCCCGCGCCGCTGGGTCCATGCGCCCCGCGCGCCCTTGCTCGCTCCTGCCGTGCCCTCATCCACCTCGCCCGTCGTGGAAGAGGAATAAGGGGAGGCCTGCGCTTTCGCCTGCGCCCCCATCCACCTCGCGTCGTCGGCGGGAAGGGGAGGCCTGCGATACCAAAGTTCCCCACCAGGTAGGCTGTGACTGCCAGTGACACTGTGTTTTTGGCATTTTTGGACATGTTGCAAGCCTATGTTTCAAGTGTTTCGGTTGTTTCAGACGTATGTTTCAAGTGTTTTTCATTTAGATGTTGCATATGTTGTTATGGCTATACACACATGTTTTAAGCGTATGTTGTAAGTGTTTCTTCTAGATGTTGCAAAGGTAGATCTAGATGTTGCATATTGCTATGACTATACACGCATGTGTTCAAGAGCATGAGTGTTTCACATATTTTTAGACATATGTTGCAAGTGTTTTATTTGGATGTTTCATATTGTCGGTACCAATAGCATAGGGGTACCCACATTCGACGATAATAAAAACTAAAACGACTAAGCCACGACAAAGCACCATCCATTTCAAAATGCACGACAGGTCCGCCCCGTACGAAACCGGCTCGACGGGACGTCTCGACCGCGTCCCGCTTCCGACTCGTACGAGGCCCCCTCGACGGGATGCCTCGACCGCGTCCCATTTCCGACTCGTACGAGGCCCCCTCGACGGGATGCCTCGACCGCGTCCCGCACGACAGGGCACCCCGACTGAACTCCGACTCGCGTGAGCCCGGGTCGGGGCGCTCGACCCCCTCTCTTTACCTACCTCTGGACAAAAGTCTTAGCATTTAATGCAATTACCTACTACCACCTACCGGCATGGCTGCACGCATGGTCGACGTGGGAACAATACCAGTGTCAGTCCTCATTGTTAAACCGCCCATCCCGTGATGGGAGGTGAAAAACATCACTGTACCCACCTTACCTCGCACTGTACATCACTAGTTACCCTCGAGGGAAGGTACGACAAAGTCCGTACGCCACGATTCCAGGGATTCGGACTTATCCGATCGGCCTCGACCCAGCCTCGACCCCCAACATAGCGTAACAGGGAAGGAAGGACGGTATGGCACGACGCTCCGGGTCATTTCGACGCCTACGACATCACGTCCCAAAGGATGGCCTCCCATTTCTAAGGCACGTCGCTACAGCCACCTCAACAGGATCGACAAAACGTCATCTCAAGGCTCCCGTCGTCCTGGCCTCCTCTCGTCCTATAAAAGGGTAGGCCAGGGCTCTGGAGAAGACGACGGACAACCAGTCATACACAACATAGCGATCAACATCTCAAGCAATCATCTTGTACTCTTTCTTTTTCTCCTTTGAGACTTGGGCTCGTCGCCCTCTCTCGCAAGCTTGTAGCCCCTACACAAGCACCTCGGTGCAAGGAAATACAAACCTCTCCTCCCCCGCTGGACGTAGGGCCTTCTTTTGCCCGAACCAGGATAAACCCCCGTGTGTTCTCCTTGCATCACCATCTAGGAAAGGGACACGCAGCATTTTACTCGTTGGTTTAGGACCCCCTCGGGTCCGAACACCGATAGTTGGCGCGCCAGGTAGGGGGCGCTGCGTGCTAACGTCGCTTTCCCGCCTTTTTCCTGGATGGCTGACCCCGAACGCCCTATCCCGTTGGCCACAGTGATCTGGTTCGGAAGTTTAGAGTTCATGTCGCTCGGCTATGGCTACGATATGGTCCTACTCCCGCTAAGACACCCTACCGACGAGGATTACGAGCTCTCCCAGCCTGGGGGAGCAATCCGCCGGTACCGTCGCTCCAGGCAGGCGCGAGCCGCTTGGCGGCGGCGAGCCCGGCGCAACCATCGTCTCCACCTCGCGGAGGATAATGGGGTTCCCCGATTCGGCACTTCCCAGTCAGACGCCGGCCCAGATTTTCTCGTGAAAGGTCTGGGTAGGATGGGCCTGGCCGAGGACAGCATGCCAGCGGAGAACCCCGTCGCTCCTCCGCCCGGTGCGACGCCGCTGCCCCGTGCATCTCTTCCGGCGTGGGCGGCAACATCGCCTTCGCCGTTTCCGTTCGGGCTAGTTCCGGCTGCCCAGGCGTACGCTTCTTCCGTGAGCACTTGTATGAGTGCTTATGAGGAACTCCCTGGGCACCATCTACGCTCCACCCTTGACCTCGTCGCGTCCACGCCGGCTTCTGATTATCTGGACTCTACTGAGGCGCCAGAAACAGAACCCCGTGTGACCGCTTCTCCACGCCGCAACCCCGGTAGCGGCTCGCAACGACCATACATTCCCCCGTCATACTATTATTTCGGCGCCCCTGACTCCGACTCGGCTGATGACACCTACGATCCGACCTGCGAGTGCTTCAACGTCGATGTTGAAAGCGCGTCGGATTCGCAGGAAGAACAGCCGGTCGGAGGAAGGCACACGCCCCCTCACGACGGGCACCCTGCCGGGCAAGGCGAGGCTCAACTCCTTGCGGATCAGGGGGCACAGCTCGACCAAATCCGCGAGTTGCGGGAGAGGCTCGACGAGGAACGAGAAAACCTGCGTCTACTCCAACAAACTCTCGAGCATGAGCGTGCGGAACGCGCACTTGGCGGGAGAGCTCGCGGAAGAGCTCGCGACGTCAACCGTCGCATCGACGAGGACCGGGTAACCGATCCCCCGGTCTTCGCTCGAGCCAGCCAGAACGTCGTCGCCGCCGCCATGCTCCTCCGCAACATGCCCGAGCCATCGAATTCTGAAGCGTGTCAGGCTCGAGATGAGATCCAAGAACTCCTCGAGACCGCTGCCCTACAGCAGGCCGAGAGCTCTGCCTCGAGGCGACGCGAGCCCGCCTCGGAACGGCTCGCGGAGCCCTCTCGGCAGGAGAGAGAAGCCTCGGTCCATCCCGAACCTGCCCGACGGATCCGGATGGCTCCCGCCCCTGAGCCCGTCGCTCACGACCAGGGACCTCGAGACACCCGTGGCAACATCGTCGAGCGCCGCACGCGCAAGCACGGTGACGGTGTGGCTCGGGGTTACCACGTGCACAGGGGCGGGCGTTACGACAGCTCGGAGGATCGCAGCCCTTCACCCGAGCCTCCGGGCCCTCGGGTCTTCAGTAAGGCTATCCGTGAGACGATACTCCCGGCACGATTCCGCCCTCCCACGACTCTCGCCAAGTACAACGGCGAGACCAAACCCGAACTTTGGCTCGCCGACTTCCGCTTGGCATGTCAGCTGGGCGGGGCCACCGACGACCGAGTCATCATCCGACAACTCCCCCTGTTTCTCTCAGACACCGCTCGAGCCTGGCTCGAGGATCTGCCACCCCAACAGATCCACGACTGGGGTGATCTCGTAAGGGTGTTCGAGGGAAACTTTAAGGGAACTTACATGCGCCCCGGCAACTCGTGGGACCTCCGGAGTTGCAAGCAGAAGCCAGGTGAATCCCTCCGGGATTACATCCGGCGTTTCTCCAGGCAACGCACCGAGCTCCCCAACGTCACCGACTCTGACGTGATCATGGCTTTCCTCTCGGGCACCACTTGCAAGGAGTTGGTCCGAGAGTTAGGCCGTCACACCCCCCTCACTGCCAATGGGCTGATGGACATCGTCACCAACTTCGCCGCCGGCGAGGAGGCAGTTGGTGCCATCTTTGGCGGCGAGCAGGACACTGGGAAGCAGAAAACCGACGATCCTGCGAGCTCCACCCGGGGCTCCAAAAGGAACAACCGCAAGAAGAAGAAAGGCCAGCAGGGCAAGCTCGAGGCCCCGGCCGACGAGCTTGTCGCCGCTACCGAACGCAAAAAGCCTCGAGGCCCCCCCGGCGGGGGCATCTTCGACAAAATGCTTAAAGAGCCGTGCCCTTACCACAAGGGACCCATTAACCATAACCTCGAAGATTGTCATATGCTCCGCAGGTACTTCGAGGGCGCAGGCAGCAAGAGCACCGACAAGAAGGAAGACCCAAAGGGTGATGGCAAGGAGGAGGGGTTCCCCGAGATCTACGACTGCTTCATGATCTACGGAGGACCCTCGACCCGCCTCTCAGCGCGCCAGCGCAAGCGAGAACGGCGAGAGGTCTTCTCCGTGCAAACGGCGGTCCCTCGTTTCCTTGATTGGTCTGCGGTGGCCATCACTTTCGACCGTGATGATCATCCGGACTACATCCCCAATCCGGGTGTCTACCCTCTTGTCGTTGATCCCGTCATCGCCAACACGCGCCTCACCAAGGTACTCATGGACGGCGGAAGCAGCCTCAACATCATCTACTCCCAGACCCTCGACCTCCTGGGGGTCGAGAGAGCGCGCTTACAACCTAGCGTCGGGGGCTTCCACGGAGTCGTACCAGGGAAGCGGGCAGAACCCCTCGGACGGGTCGATCTGCCCGTTTGTTTTGGCACACCGGCCAACTTCAGGAAGGAGACCCTCACCTTCGAAGTGGTCGGATTCCGTGGGACATACCACGCCATCCTCGGACGCCCGTGCTACGCCAAGTTCATGGCCGTGCCAAACTACACCTACCTCAAGCTCAAGATGCCTGGCCCAAATGGCGTCATCACTGTGGGGCCCTCGTATGAACATGCCTACGAGTGCGACGTCGAGTGCGTCGAACACGGCGAGGCGGTTTTGGAATCGGCAACTTTGGCCGCAGACCTCGACGGTCTCGCCAACGAGATTCCCGATCCAAAACGCCACGCCGGCAGCTTCGAGCCCGCGGAGGACGTCAAACTCGTGCCCCTCGACCCCGCTGATCCCAACGGGAAGGCGCTGAACGTCAGCGCCACCCTCGACCCGAAATAGGAAGCCGTGCTCGTCGACTTTCTCCGTGCAAATGTCGACATTTTTGCGTGGAGTCCCTCGGATATGCCGGGCATACCCAGGGAAGTCGCCGAGCACGCCTTGGAGATCCGGGCCGGGTCCAAACCGGTGAAGCAACGCCTGCGCCGCTTCGACGAGGAGAAGCGCAGGGTCATCGGCGAAGAGATCCACAAGCTGCTGGAGGCCGGGTTCATCAAGGAGGTTCACCATCCCGAGTGGCTAGCTAATCCTGTATTAGTTAAGAAAAAGAGTGGAAAATGGAGGATGTGTGTAGACTATACTAGTTTAAATAAAGCATGTCCGAAAGTTCCCTTTCCCTTGCCACGCATTGATCAAATCGTTGATTCAACTGCGGGATGCGAAACTCTTTCGTTCTTAGACGCTTACTCCGGTTACCATCAGATAAAAATGAAGGAGTCCGACCAGCTCGCGACTTCATTCATCACCCCGTTCGGCATGTATTGCTACGTTACGATGCCCTTCGGTCTCCGGAACGCAGGGGCAACGTACCAGCGATGCATGCAGCACGTTTTCGGAGAACACATCGGACCAACCGTCGAGACGTACGTCGATGACATCGTAGTCAAGACCAAACAAGCCGATAATCTAGTAAACGACCTCGACGTTGCCTTCAAATGCCTTCGAGCAAAGAATATCAAGCTCAATCCAGAAAAGTGCGTTTTTGGCGTCCCCCGAGGAATGCTTTTGGGGTTCATCGTGTCTAAACGGGGCATCGAGGCCAATCCAGAAAAAATCTCTGCGATAACCAAGATGGCCCCCCATCCGAGATCTGAAAGGCGTACAGAGGGTCACGGGCTGCTTAGCGGCGCTCAGCCGTTTCATTTCACGCCTCGGCGAAAAAGCGCTCCCTCTGTACCGCCTCTTGAAGAAATCGGAGCATTTTTCCTGGACCCTCGAGGCCGAGGAAGCCCTCACCAAACTCAAGGTCACACTCTCTAACTCGCCAATCCTCGTCCCTCCGACCCCAGGAGAGCCGCTTCTACTTTGTGTCGCTGCGACATCACAAGTAGTCAGCGCAGTCCTGGTCATCGAACGGGCCGAGGAGGCTCATGCCTTGCTCGTCCAGAGGCCGGTCTATTTCATTAGCAAAGTGCTCTCAGAAACCAAGGTCCGTTACCCTCAGATCCAAAAACTGCTTTATGCTGTCATCTTGACACGGCGCAAGCTCCGACACTACTTTGAAGGCCACCCAGTTACTGTGGTTTCTTCTTTCCCTTTGGGAGAGATAGCCCAGAACCGGGAAGCCACGGGTAGGATCGCCAAGTGGGCGGTCGAGCTCATGGGCGAGACCCTATCTTATGCGCCGCGCAAAGCCATAAAGTCACAGGTATTGGCAGATTTCTTGGCTGAATGGACCGACACCCAGCTCCCTCCCGCACAGCTCCAGGCCGAGCTCTGGACCATGTACTTCGATGGGTCGTTGATGAAAACAGGAGCAGGCGCGGGCTTGCTCTTCATCTCACCCCTCGGGGTTCACATGCGCTACGTCATCCGGCTCCATTTCCCTGCATCCAACAACGTCGCCGAATACGAGGCACTCGTCACGGGGCTAAGAATTGCCATCGAGCTCGGGGTCCGACACCTTGATGTTCGAGGCGACTCCCAGCTAGTGATCGATCAGGTCATGAAGAGCTCGAGCTGCCGCGACCCCAAGATGGAAGCCTACTGCCGGGAGGTACGACGACTCGAAGACAAGTTTCACGGCCTCGAGCTCAACCATATAGCACGCAAGTATAATGAGGCCGCCGATGAACTCGCAAAAATCGCGTCAAGTCAAACTACGGTCCCACCTGACGTTTTCGTAAAAGATCTCCAACGGCCATCCGTCGACCTTGGGTCAGACGGAGGGGTCGACGGGACGTCGCTCGACCCCCCACCTGAGGCAGAGGCCCCCTCGACCGGGGCCGAAGCCATGCAGGTGGAAGGATCGACCCCACCATCTGACATCGAGCCTGACTGGCGCGCACCGTACCTCGACTATCTTATCCAAGGGGACCTCCCCTCGAGTAAGACCGAGGCTCGACGGATCGCTCGCCGGGCCAAAACCTTTGTGATCATTGGCGATAGTAGGGAGCTGTACCGCCGCAGCCCTACGGGCATTCTCCAACGTTGTATCACAAACAAGGAAGGCAGGGACCTGCTCAACGACCTGCACTCGGGGGCTTGCAGTCACCACGCTGCACCTCGAACCCTCGTCGGAAACGCCTTTCGACAAGGGTTCTATTGGCCGACCGCGGTCTCCGACGCCGTCAAGCTAGTACGCTCCTGTGAAGGTTGTCAGTACTATGCAAGGCAGACTCATCTCCCGGCACATGCTCTACAAACCATTCCCATCACATGGCCATTTGCCGTTTGGGGGCTCGACCTCGTCGGACCACTGAAAAGAACTACTGGTGGCTTCACCCATTTGCTTGTCGCAATCGACAAGTTCTCCAAGTGGATCGAGGCTCGTCCCATCACCAGTATTAGGTCCGAACAAGCTGTGCTCTTCTTCACCGACATTGTCCATCGATTTGGAGTTCCGAACTGCATTATCACTGACAACGGCACCCAGTTCACTGGTAAAAAGTTTCTGGATTTCTGTGACCACCATCACGTTCGCGTGCTCTGGTCGGCCGTAGCTCATCCAAAAACAAACGGCCAAGTAGAACGTGCCAATGGCATGCTCCTACAAGGCCTGAAACCCAGAATTTTCGACAAGCTAAACAAGCACGGCAAAAGATGGGCCGCCGAGCTACCCTCGGTTCTGTGGAGCCTAAGAACGACGCCGAGTCGAGCCACGGGGTTCACTCCGTTCTTCTTAGTCTACGGGTCCGAGGCTATGCTTCCAACTGATATAGAATACGGATCCCCAAGGTTAAAGGCCTACAGCGAAAGAAATAACGACGCCGCAAGAGAGGACGCCCTCGACCAGCTCGAGGAAGCCCGAGATGTGGCTTTATTGCATTCTGCCAGGTACCAGCAGGGTCTCCGACGATACCACGACAGACACGTACGCAAGCGCGACCTCAACGTCGGCGATTTGGTGCTACGTCGAAACCAGAACACCAAGGGGCGCCACAAGCTCACGCCACCATGGGAAGGACCGTACATAATCGCAGAAGTACTAAAGCCGGGCACCTACAAGCTATCCAACGAGAAGGGCGAAATCTTCACCAACGCTTGGAACATTGAATAGCTACGTCGCTTTTTTCCTTAGAAAGCCTCGAGGCTCTGTAATTTCTTTTTCGTCAATAAAGAATGCAGTGGTGTTAAAACTTTCGTCTCACGATGAGGGAGGATCGACTCTGTACTACCAGAATCGACCCTCCCTCGGGGGCTACACAGGGGGGAACCCCTCAGTCCCCGGAAAAATTTACACTCTTTTAAAAATTTCAAGAGCCACTCCTTAGGTCAATGGTGCCAAGTTCTCATACGATCTGCGAAAGCCGCAACAGCATCCTAAAGCTTAAGGGCAGTCGAGCCACGAGATCACTTACGCCTCCGAGGCTACGGTACCTCCACTCACTCCCCCACGCCAAAGGACACAGCTGCGTGCTAAGTAAATCGTACGGGAGCACGATCCAAGCCATTAAGGGAAGAAAAGCTCGCATAAAACCAAATTAACCACGAACTGGTTTATGTCTCGAGTTCTTAAGGCCCCTACGGCCACCACAACCAAAATTCAAAACAGCTAACCTACTACACGGGCCTCCGTGCCCAGATTTGGCTCACATGCCTTCGTCGTCAGCAGGCGGCACCACCTCAGGCTCAAAGAGCGAGGCCAGACGGCTCCCAGGCCCCTCCGCGGCTTCGATCAGATCCAAGCAGGCGTCTTCGTTCTCCGCGTCCGTCCGCTCCGGGTCTGTGATGAAGCCGTCGGCGACGAGCTCCATGTCGAACACAAAACCCGAGCGGACGACGGCCAGCGCCCTCTTTACGCCGTGGTGGAGGCTGTCCCGTATCTTCTTCCGGGCGAGGTGACCTAGCGCCGCCACCCGACGGACGAAGGAGTTCCCCGGAGCATCTTCTCCGGTGTCGACATCGGGCTCGACCCCCAGACCGCCACACACCGAGGTGATCGCGCCCTGGAGCAGCTGGGTCCTCCGGGTCTCGGCTTCGAGGAGGCTCTGTAGGGAGTTAGCGGTCGAATGGGCCTCCTGGTTCTCGCGCTCCAGCTCTGAAATACGACAAGGCAGATTAGCACCTAACACGATGCCTCAACTACATGGCCGCGACAAGCTACTTACCCCCAACGTGGGTCTTCAAACCCACGACCTCGTCGCGGAGCCCCCCGCATGTCCGCTCGAGCCCCAGGAGGGCGCTGTCCTTCTCACGAACGGCCGCCTTCAGGGCCTCGATCTCTTGGCGGGCGGTTTGGAGCGCCGCGTCCTTCTCCTGGACGGCCCCATTCAGCACCGAGACCTCACCCTTCAGCGCCCCAAGCTGGGCCGTCACCTGCCCGATCTGGACGTTGAGGGCGTCCCGCTGATGGCCGACCTGGGAGACGTCCTCCTCGAGCTCCTTGACCCGCGCCGACAGGGGCTCGAGGTCCCGGCGGGCCTGGGCAGCCTCTTCCCGGGCCTTGTCCACCTCGGTGCGCATCACGGCTTCAGCCGCCCAAGCCTGGATCGCATCCTCCTTCACCGTCGAGTAGGCGGTGCGCAGCTCCGCCATCTCAGCGGTCCGATCGGCGAGCCTCTTCTGGGTCTCCTCGACCAGGGCCCGTTGCCGGGACAGCGACGCCCACACACCGCTCTCACCCCGGATGAAGAGCGACTTACGGCGAGAGGTCTCCTTGAGTTCCTAACTCAAGGAAAACCGAAAAACATAGTGAATCCAAAGAAAAGAGACACTAAGAGCCACGAGAGAAGTTGACAGATTAATCGTACCTCGGTGGCATCCCGCATGCCCCGCGAAACGGCGTCGGACGCCACGCTGAGCAGCCGAGCAAGATGTTGGCGGACGCCCTCGAGGTACTGCCAGCGATGGACCTCATCTCTGTCGTTCAGAGTGAGGATGGGCTCGGCGTCGAGGTTCGCGGCGTCCCTAAACTGAAGGGGCGGCCCTCCCCACCTCGGGATCTCCTCCTCGGCCTGCGCTATCGCCAGCGCGGCGAAGTCTGGCCACGACGATGACGACGCGGCCGGGGCACCTCCCGGCCCGGTCGAAGGGCCGGCCTCGTCGCCCTCGCCCGCAGCTCCCGCAACTCCGGCGGAGGTCGGGACGTCGGCCCGGCTCGTGGTCTCGCCCTCCTCGGCCCCCATTATTTCTTTTCCCTTGTCTAGGGGGGCGTCGTCGAGGGTAATAACCACGGGCGCCCGCCCCTCGGCAACTAGCGCCTCCGGAGCTGGTGCCTCCGCCGTCGACGCCTCTGGGGCCGGTACCTCGCCCGACGGCGGCTCGGAAACCGGCGCTCCGACCGCCGGTGCCCCCATGACCGGCGCCTCAACCTCTGGCGCCGCTGCCTCCGGGGCTCCGGTAGAGGGCTCGGCAACCTCGCCCACCGCCGCGCCCACCGTCTGCACCGGCGGGTCCTGCTGAGGCTGCGGCCCCCTCGCCGATGCCGCCTCCTGTCCCGCTGCCGGTGCGGCACCCTCCACGGTCGCATCAGCAGCCGCTCCCTCCGCGGCCGCTTCCACGGTGGCCACAGCCGAGGGCAGCGACTCGGGCTCCGCCTCGACCGGGCCAGGCGCCACCACCCTCGCCGGTTCTGACCCCGCCGCGGCAGGGTCGGGGCCGGCGACCGTCGAAGCGCCTGCGACCTCCTGTCGCCGACGGCGCTCCTTCGCGGCCTCGACCTCGCGGACCCAGGCCGCGTCCTGTTCCGCCGACCGGTTAAGGATGGCGGCGCTGGCTCGGAGGGACTTCACGGGGGTGGGCCCCATGGTCTCCGCCTTCCGCTTCAGCCTGAAAAATAAAAGATGAAGTCGGTCGACGAAATCAAAAAATAAGACAAGTCCCCTTTTGCTCAAAAACTTACCCGGAGATCGGCACCAGGGGCCTCGACCCCCCACGGTCCGAGCCGCTCGAGGTGGCAGGCGGTGGCCTCGCGACAGCCCCACCCGCGGACCGAGCGCTCCGTGGGGCTCTCACCGGCGCGCCGCTGCGCGCCTTCTGTGCCTCCGAGGCCAACTGGCCTCGGGTCCTCACGCCCGACGGAGGCGCCGCCGCCGACGATGTCGGCGCCACCGCCCCCGTCCCCGCCTGAGCTTGCGGGGCCTGGGCTGGGGCAGGCGCCCCTGTCGACCCCGCTTGCTGGGTCCGGGGCGAGGCGGCCCCTCCTGCCGAGGGGCCCGCCTCTTTCTTTTCTTCCTCCTTCTTCTTCCTCTTCTTCTCCTCTTCCTCGTCGTCCTCCTCGACCTCCTCGACCACGATGACCGAGGAGGATGACCCCGCGATGGGCTCCAGCAGGGGACGGATGTCGGGGAGGCTCCCCAGCCCGGTCGCGGCCTCGTACCGCGACAAGGCATCATCATCCTCGCCGCTGCTGCCGTCGTCCTCCCCCGACATGGTCTCGGAGGGCGACGGCTCCAAAGGGAGCCCGTCGAGGGCCTGTTGGCGCCAGAGTTTCTTCCGCGCCTCCTTCTCCCTGGACTTCCGGGCCGCCCGCTTCTTGGTCGATTCCTTGACCGCCTTCTGCTTCGAGGCATGCTGCCGTCGAGCGTCCCGGGCAGGCTGGTCCTCCGGAACCGGCGGTCGTGTCTCCCGCAGCGCCGATAGGTCCTGCGCATTGGCGTCGACCGGATTAGGGGAGGGTCTCAAAAACAAACAGAACCAAAAAACAAGCGTACCAAGAAACTTACCACGGGCTCGAACCCCTCAGTGGGCCTCATGGGGAGCCGGTCGGCTTCTTCCGCCTTGAAGGTCCCCACCATCCGGCGGGCTCGACGAAGCCCCTCCTCGAGGGTGAGAGCCTCATGCGACATCCGGCTCCCCTCCAGAGACGCCTCCGGAGTCATCTGGTCGAGGCGCAGGCGACGTCGGCACAGCGGCATCACCCGGCGGCGATGAAACGCCGTCGCTACCGCCGCCGCCGTCAGGCCTCGAGCACGTAGCTGCTGCAGCGCCGCCAGCAACGGGTCCAGACGCGGCTTCTCGACGTCCGGCACACCATACACCCAGCGGTCCTCCCGGGCGGTCAGCACACGACCGGTGTACCTCGGCAGCTGGTTGTCGTCGTTGCGGAGGTAGAACCAGCCCGCGTGCCACCCGCTGTTCGAGGAGATGAGGCGAGCCGGGATGTACTGGTCCGCCCGGCTCGACCTCAACTGCAGGACGCAGCTCCCTACCCGCGCTGCGTAGAAGACGCCCTTCCCCCCCGCATTCCGCGCGAAGAGCTCGGCCTTGAAAAGGTGAAGCCACAGGTTCCACTGCGGCTCCACCTCGAGATACCCCTCGCAGACCGCCGCAAAGATGGCGGCCTGCGCGATGGCGTTGGGGGCGAGATGGTGGAGCTCCACCCGGTAGTAGTGGAGAAGCGCCCGCATGAAGACCGACGACGGGATGTCGAAACCCCGCTCGTGGAAGCTTACGAAGCTCACCACGTAGCCTTCCGGGGGCGCCGGCTCCCGGTGGGCCGGCGGCGGCGCGATCCACTCCGGCCGCGACCGACTCGTCCTCGGCCGCAGCAACCCATCTTCAACCAGCTCCTCCAGCTTCCTCTCCGTCACTGAGGAGGAGGCCCAGTCTTCGGCAGCGAGGAATTGGCTCTTTCCGGCCATCAGCGCTGACGGGAAGGGAATAAGTGGAGGAGATGGCGGCGGCGGCAGCAATGCGAGCGGAAGGCGCAAGAGGGCTAGGGTTTTCTGAGGCTAGAGGATGGCAGAAGCGCAAGAGACCGGAGGGAAGCACGGACCCTTGGGTCTTGCCTTTATAGGCCAGACGGAAGACCAACGGCCGTGCGAAAAGGTAGGAACAGTTTTCCGTAATAAATGCGCTCACCTAACCGTCCCTCACACCTTACAGGAGCAAGGCACGTGGCCGTCCCCCACGCAGTAACTGAACGCCACACCGCCCACTACCGCGCCGATCTCGCCCTAAAAAGGCGCGCCAGGCTAACGGGCGGGGCGAGATCCACGGACGGATATTCCTAGATTCCCTTAACGGGCTCCGGGCCCATTTTAAGTCTCGAAGGAACGGAGGCTGGCCCTCGACCTGGGTTCGACAGCCGCCCTCGAGCAACAGAGCAAGGGACGACCAGGGATGCGCCCGTACACGGCCAGGGCTCGAGCCACGCTCTCGAGGCACCCCAAGACGTACTCGAGGCCAAAGGATGAGGACGAAGCAGGAATCCCCTCGGGGGAGGCATCGAGCCCTCGGATCCCGTCGCAGGGAACCGACATCCGCACGACCACTCCTTGGCATCTTTGAAGAGTGCCCCCGGGCCCCAAGCCGACTCCTAACGACTGGAGCACGGACTCTCACTCGAATCTCCCCGCTAGTAGCTCACCGGAGATCGCTGGACTCGCCCAAACGGGGTAGTACAACGATCCCCACCCCTCCTCCTCTCCGAAGGATGAGCGTGAGGGCCGGATAACGAAAGACGGCAGGGACTCCGATCGACCTCGTGCGCGCGAGGCTCGGGGGCTCGGCCGCATCAACTACTCCCGGACGAACCACGATTAAAGACCTCGGAGGAGACTTTCTCAATACTCCACCGAGGCCTCGGGGGCTACACCCGGCGGGTGCGCTCGCGCGCCCCCACCAGAAGAAGTCCTGAAAGCGCTCAGACGCCCCCGCTGGGAAAGCAAACGGCGCTACGACTCCAGTTCATCGGCAAAAAACCTTCAGGAGAGTGAACATACACTCACCTAAAGGCTCGGGGGCTACTGTCGGTACCAATAGCATAGGGGTACCCACATTCGACGATAATAAAAACTAAAACGACTAAGCCACGACAAAGCACCATCCATTTCAAAATGCACGACAGGTCCGCCCCGTACGAAACCGGTTCGACGGGACGCCTCGACCGCGTCCCGCTTCCGACTCGTACGAGGCCCCCTCGACGGGATGCCTCGACCGCGTCCCATTTCCGACTCGTACGAGGCCCCCTCGACGGGATGCCTCGACCGCGTCCCGCACGACAGGGCACCCCGACTGAACTCCGACTCGCGTGAGCCCGGGTCGGGGCGCTCGACCCCCTCTCTTTACCTACCTCTGGACAAAAGTCTTAGCATTTAATGCAATTACCTACTACCACCTACCGGCATGGCTGCACGCATGGTCGACGTGGGAACAATACCAGTGTCAGTCCTCACTGTTAAACCGCCCATCCCGTGATGGGAGGTGAAAAACGTCACTGTACCCACCTTACCTCGCACTGTACATCACTAGTTACCCTCGAGGGAAGGTACGACAAAGTCCGTACGCCACGATTCTAGGGATTCGGACTTATCCGATCGGCCTCGACCCAGCCTCGACCCCCAACATAGCGTAACAGGGAAGGAAGGACGGTATGGCACGACGCTCTGGGTCATTTCGACGCCTACGACATCACGTCCCAAAGGATGGCCTCCCATTTCTAAGGCACGTCGCTACAGCCACCTCAACAGGATCGACAAAATGTCATCTCAAGGCTCCCGTCGTCCTGGCCTCCTCTCGTCCTATAAAAGGGTAGGCCAGGGCTCTAGAGAAGACGACGGACAACCAGTCATACACAACATAGCGATCAACATCTCAAGCAATCATCTTGTACTCTTTCTTTTTCTCCTTTGAGACTTGGGCTCGTCGCCCTCTCTCGCAAGCTTGTAGCCCCTACACAAGCACCTCGGTGCAAGAAAATACAAACCTCTCCTCCCCCGCTGGACGTAGGGCCTTCTTTTGCCCGAACCAGGATAAACCCCCGTGTGTTCTCCTTGCATCACCATCCAGGAAAGGGACACGCAGCATTTTACTCGTTGGTTTAGGACCCCCTCGGGTCCGAACACCGACACATATGTTGGAAATGGCTATATTGCAAGTGTATATTCTGAATGTTTCATCTGTTTCAGGTGTATATTGCAATTGTTTCATCTAAGTGTTACAAAAGTAGATCCGGTTGTAGTTGTGGAGAAAGCCTAAGGCCTTGGTGGTCCAGCAGCTGCGACTCCCTGCTATGGCGAAGATGGAGGCCGCGAACACAAGAGCGGCAGGGATGGGATGCCGCGGCAGATCGACTGGGATGGGCGCGGGCACGGCGCATCGAGTGGGATGGGACGCGGGCCTCCATCATTCTACATGTGTTTGGCGCAGGCGCGGGAAGGTCGGTCCGAACGATTACTGCCTTCGAAGCGGGGATGAGCGTGGGGCGTGGGTGGGCGTGCGTTGGGCGCCGGTGAGCATGCGTTGTGTGCGGGCATGGGAGCAGCATCCGTCTGGACATCCGAACGCTAGTTGCTCCGTTTTCTAAATAAACTTCTTTTGTCAGTGGCAATAGACAATCTCTTATCTCTCATGGAAAATAAGGGCCCGTTTGAGAGAGCTCTGCTCTATGATTCTTCAGCTCTGTTCCTTGATTATCTGATGGAGTCATTCTATTGGATTCCTAGGAGGGAGCAGGGTAGGAAGCGGATGAGAATTGATTTTTTTGCTGATCCCCACTAGAATATAACAGAGAGCAGGGTGAAGCAGGTTTTTTAGCTCGTAGTGTAAATGGAGAAGTGATTCTCTGCTGATGCCTACCTGAATTAGTTGGCATTTTGAGAGTTTGCCTTGTTTGGCAGAGCTCCCAGAGCTGATTCTCTACTGAATCCAGCATGAGCTCTGTCAAACAGTTTTTCAGAGAGAAGTGATTTTCTGCTGATTCTGTGAAGTGATTATCTGAAATGAACAAAGAGACTGGGAGTTGAGAAAAGTAGTTTCTCCTGATTATGTGAAATGATTCTCCATCGTGATTTTGAGAGTTTATTTTAAAGAATCAAAGATAATCATTTTTAACCACAGAATCACTTCTCTAAAAAAAATCAGCTTCCATGAAAAATCAGAATTAGATGAAGCTCTACCAAACTAGGCCGACTGATTGGGAGTGATTCTCTAGTTGAAGCTAGAGACCTTCCAAACGGCAGATATAACTAGATAAAATAAAAAGTCATACCCATGGCCATAATCCCAAAATCCGACAGCCTGTTCATTTCGCTAGTTTATTATGGCTGAAAGTATTGTTCGCTAGTTTGTTGCGAGAGAAACACAACTAGATGGCTGCTAATTTCGCTGAGTCTCTAGATTCGTAGAACCCACGGCCAACCCCGGGAACGGCCCAAAACTTGAGCCATAAACCAGAGGGGAAGTCCAGCAGAGTCGCAGATCGAACTCTCACATCGCACCACCCCTTCCTATTTTTCCTCTCCCAAAGAAAATAAAAGCCTATTTCGTGTAAGCCGGGCGCACCGTATCGTTGGCTCCGTCTAGGGTTTTAGCCCCTGCCGCCGCAACCTCCCGTCCCCTGCCGCCGCAACCTCCCCATCCTTCGAATCCCCTCCGAATCCCTAGCCCCGCAACCAGCCGGGCGACGAGCGGCGGAGCCCGCGGCCGACATGGACCGGTACCAGAGGGTGGAGCGACCGCGGAACGAGTCGACCATCGAGGAGAACGAGATCCGCATCACCGCGCAGGGCCTCATCCGCAACTATGTCTCCTACGCTACCTCCCTCCTCCAGGTGCCTGAGCTTATTTTGCCGTCGTATCGTATTCTATTTAGGATGCGCCGTTCCGTTCGAGTCCCGTCTCTGTCGATTCGAATCGGATCACGGTGGTTCTCGGCCGTTAGGCTCGACAGGTGGATTCAAACATCCAAGTTTTGTGGGTTTTGATGTGTTAAATTTGTATATGCTTACCCCAACTGCGGTGATTGATGTACTACAGTACTAGTTCAATGTACCACAAATTTGGCATATGGGAAGGGTATTGGTGGGCTACTGATTGTGTTTGTTTCCATGCATTATACATGTACGGTGAATAATAGTTTTACATGAACTATTGCCTATTTACTACTACTATTTAGTTTTCTTTTAGTTCCTTGTTTATTACTAAGCTCTTGTTTCCTTTTTGATTATTATATAATCAGGAAAGGAGAATTAAAGAGATTGTTTTGAAGGCCATGGGACAGGCAATCAGTAAATCTGTTGCTGTTGCAGAGATTATCAAGGTAATACTCCTGTTCGCTCTCTATCGTTGCATTTTTGGCCAACCAATCAACCATATATGACAAACTTTCTTTGAAACAGAAAAGGATCCCTGGGTTACACCAGGATACCAACATCAGTTCTGTCAGCATCACTGATGTCTGGGAACCCATAGAAGAAGGCCTTGTCCCGTAAAATTTCTACTCGTTCTAGATTCTTTCGTATCCACCATTTTTTTTGTGCAATTCACATTCCTAACTTTCTAAAGGCTTCCCCATTTTCAGATTGGAGATGACTCGGCATGTTTCGATGATATCAATTACTTTGTCCCCTAGAGAGCTGGACAAGCAAACTCCTGGGTGAGTCTGATGTGTATCTTTGTTAATTCTTCAGTGTTAAGGTGCCAGGAATGAGTTTCTTTTGTAAGATATGAAAAGTACTTTTGCACTATATAAATCATTGAAATATTAAGTATTCTTTATATAGGTACCAAGCTCCAGTGTATGTTGAACAACCCAGGCAACAGCAGGCGCCACCACCGCAGCGCTTTACTCGCAGACCACCAGGACAACAATTCCAGCAGCTGGAGTATGATGGTATGGCAATGACTATTCACACTGATTGTGGTATTTCTGTTGATTATCTAGCATCTGATAATTGATGCTCTGTTATAGACTCCTATGCACGGGGTCGAGGAAGAGGGAGGGGCCGTGGGCGTGGAAGGGGTTGGGGTAGAGGTGGCTATGGTGGTTATGGTGGCTATGGAAACAACCAAGGTGGCTATAACCAAGGCGGTGGGTATTATGACAATCAAGGTGGATATGGTGGCTATGACAATCAAGGTGGGTATGGTGGTGGATATGGCTACAACCACGGCAGATACGGAAACTATCAAGGTACTGAATTGTGTCTCGGTACAGATATCCTTGATCTTGTGTGATGTTTTAGGCAATGACATATCTTTATATGTTGACCCAGAAAATGGTGGATATAACCGAGGGAGAGGAGGTGGTATGCGAGGAAGAGGCAATTGGGGTTACCGTGGAGGTATGATTAATTGACTATTGCCCTGCATAACAGACATGTGCTTCAAAAATTGAGTACTTCAACTTGGAGTCATGCTTCTCATCGACTCTACCTTCTCATTTTATTAATTTGTTGGTGATAGTTAATCCTCTTGTTCTGCTGAATTGTTGCTCCTTTTGGTAACTGTAGTTTTGGACCTTGGCACAGTGCTAAATTTGATTGCCCGAGGACATGTTGTTTGAAGTACTGTTCCATCCAAAATGTAGACCTTTTTTTACTGCCAAAATATTATAATAGTAATAATATTATTTGAAAACAGCTTGTGTGCTGTGCATATAAATATTACATTCACCGAGCACAACCTTAATCGTTCAATCATTAAATTGGTTCGAATTTTGAACTTGGCTTCCAGGCTATGAAGGTGGCAGGGGCGGTGGCTATGAAGGAGGCAGGGGCGGCGGCTATGAAGGTGGCAGGGGCGGGGGCTATGAAGGAGGTAGGGGCGGCGGCTATGAAGGTGGCAGGGGCGGGGGCTATGAAGGAGGCAGGGGCGGCGGATATGAAGGTGGCAGGGGTGGGGGCTATGAAGGAGGCAGGGGCGGTGGTGCTCCTGGTGGAAGGGGATATGGTGGCCGTGGAAGGGGGAGAATGGGTGGCTGCGGGCGAGGGAACTGAGTGCAAGCGGACTTCTGGTGTTTCCTTCAATGCATGCCTTATCAATACCAGGGGAAAATATAAGTTATCTGAGCATTTTATGTTGGAAGCAGTTCAGTTACGTGTGAGGTCTGTTATTTTTTCCCTGGGCGCGAGGTTTGGTTGTGAGCATAATGCATTTGCAAGTTTTATCATGTAAGTCATCTTTCAATGTTCCTGCTGCCAGAGGTTGTTTTTCCCAATGATCGTTGAGTGCTGAGCATGCTGCCCTATGTTCATGCCTGCAGTATTAACAGATGGCAACTCTTGCCCTGTGTTAAATTGTTAATTCTATTTGTGCAGTTTGCTTTCTTAAATTAATGCATCCATGAAGATTGGCGCATTTATAGTTTATATTATTGACCCAGTTTCTTTTTTTGGCAAATAGCGTGCGTGAAAATATTGGGCATATAAGTTTGTGCATTAGCATATATTGGGTCATGAATTTTTGCTTCCTCCGATAGAGACAGATTTGATCATTTTCATAAAATAATAAAAATTTAATACTTTCTGCATTGAGAATCCCAAATTAATTGAAATCCATTCAGTCCTTATTTATCAAGTGAAACCATATTTTCTTTCTATTTACTCCCCACATGTTTCTTCTCTTTTTTCTGCTCGAGCGATCAGTGATGGACCAATCTGAGTAGCCCACTTATAAATATATCCTTTTTGCGTCTCGGGATGACAGGAGCATTAGAAGCAGCTTGCGTGTCTCTAGTCTACATAGCAACTCCGGGGGGCTGACAGGGTTTGCAACTCCTTGATGCACAATTGCACATCATCTCCTTCGCTGCATGTGCTAACCTCTGATTGGTGATCTGCATTGGGTGTATTTTCCTGTATCAGTAGGCGGTAGTGAAATGCTAATGCACAAGTTATTTTATTAAGGAAATAAACAGTGTGTGCAGGGAATTTGAATCGGAGAGGGGCATAGATCGCGTGAGGTCTGTCTCCAAGACTCCGACTCTCCCAGACTCTGACTCCGTTTTTTTTCTTCTGCAGCAGCGTGCGCGTGCGTGAAGTTACGGTGGACGAAACCACTCCGTATATTTTAAGTAGTAAATAGATAATGGCATGAATTCTGCTCCTTGTAGTTCTTGGCGTGTGCATTCGTCGCTCACACATGGGTTTGCACCATTCCGTATATTTTAAGTAGTAATAGATAATGGCATGAGTTCTACTCCTTGTAGTTCTTGGCGTGCGCATTCGTCGCTCACACATGGGTTTGCAAATTATCGAGTATGCAACCATTAATTTGGTTACAGTCATGATTTTTTTTTTAACTTTTCAGTGATCAGTGATATATAGCGAATTGAGCATGACGTAATCAAGATTTGCAGTAATAACGTTTTAAAGACGGTGCTTCAATTGGTGTAGTGGAGAGGCCAATTTTAGTTGAGATTAGTCCTTTGTTAAATACAAATACATTATATTTTAATGACGGTGCTTCAACAAAAGAAAGGGCGATTTTTAGAATATGATTAAAAGAGAAAAAAAGGGACTCGTCAGTACAAGGTATACGATTAAAGAAGAAAAAGGGTCCTTCAGTAAGGGCTAGAATAGGATTAATAAAGTATTTAATTCAAAAGTGTTCGATAGTACTTATAAAGGTATTGGAACGGCGCATTCCTGTGGCAGAACCACTCAAATTATATGGTCCACATGCATATGTCATTGCCCTTAAGGCCTTTGACTGCTGCACATGAGAGCCACATAACTTGAATAGTCTGTCGGGTGTCCTCGAGAAACCCGAATCATCCACGATCTTTCGAGCAAGATCTTATTACAGAGGCATTGCAGTATTACAACAATTTATACAAATAATATACATCAGAGTAAAGGTACGGAAGTCTTACATAACATAAGTTTACAAACCATTTGTTTCAAACCTTACAAACTTTAAATAGCGTTATTACAACCAGAGTAGTGGAGTAACATTAGTATCGTTAAACAGAACACCAAAACGGAGCACCCTGCCCAAGGATCAACCACACTACTCCTCGTCGCTTACCGCAAAGATTGTCATGCAGCAGGGGCCGAAGCAGACCTGCTCATGAGACTCACCTGCAACAAGGGTTAACAAACCCTGAGTACAAAAGTACTCAACGAGACTTAACCGACGAAAAGAGGAGAAAGACTCAGGAATGCAGGCTCAGAGAAATCAAGGTAAGATTTTAGCAAGAATCAAAGTTCTTTTGCATAAAAGCTCTCTAATACTGAATCCTTAAGTTCAACATTTTAACTCATCATAAGTCATTAATAGAATCTAAGTGATCCTAAGCTAGATCAAGTAATTCATATCAACTTCATTCTCATTCCTCAACCAATGTTGCACTTGTTAACTACGATGATGAACAGAGAATCGAGTCTCCATGTCCGAGAAGCAACGGTGTTCCGAATCGATTGTACCCAGCTGGAGATCCCTAGCCACACGACATATGTAGAACCAAATCTTGCATACGTCAACTCTGCCTTCGGATCCTCTAAGACCAAAACGGTTCCGCGCCACCCGAGAGTATAGTACTCCTCCAATCTAGCCATTGCCACGAGGGTACACGCTACTCCCGCTATCTCTCCACTCCCAGTGCGCGGGTAGTCGTTCTCGTGATAGAATAGGCGAAGTAGGGCTTATCGGAGTATGTGGCTAGTTACAAAGTCTCGACGCACAGTTCAACAACGGACAGTCCTTAACCAACACAGGCGAAAACACTACATTCGGACTCATTTTCCAATACAAGTTACCCGTTCGATCTCAAATTAATTATCATTCCTCATTATCCAACCAGTTATGCCCTCATCAACCATTTTGAAATATTTCATTTGAAAGCCTATCTCATTAAGCATGGCTAAGCATAACTAGGCAGTTTCAAATTAAAACAGGTAACAAGGACAATATTGAAGTAATCAAGGTTGGTAATACAACAATTAGGTTATCACTTAACTCCTAATCACCTAATGCAACATACCACAACATAAGTGATATAAGATTTGTAAAACGCAAAAAAGGGTTTAAATGCATCCGAGGCTTGCCTTGGTTCACGGGGTAGTTGGGCTCCTCAGAAGTACCACAGATATGAAACTCAATCTCCACTGGTGGATTGCCTTCCTCGGGTGCTTGCTCGACGTTCACTTCCTCGGTCTCGGTCACTACACGTGATAACGATGCATGCTTATGAAGTGCTCATGATGATGCATAACAATGTTAATGAACTTGAGTACAACTTTCCTTCACGATAAAGTTGCAAGCTAACAACCTTAACCTAACTGAAAGGATCTAAACAATGCCTAGAGGGGGGGGGTGAATAGGCGTATCTAAAAAGTTCTACACAAATCTCAAAGTCACTTATCAGCAACTGTCGGAAGTCCCGACAGTTTGAGCCAGAACTTCCGATGTGTCAGAAGTTCCAACGCAAACTGTCAGCACTTCCGACCCCTACGGGAAATGAACTACTATTGCTCAAATAAACTTTGTGAGAGCGGTAACTTACAACACCACTTCTCAATGGTAAGATGAAGATGTTAGGTCACTTCCTTGACACCGAGGGCTCTCCAAGTCGTAGATCGAGATCAAACCCTAAGAGGGAGGTTGAGAGAGAGACAAGCAAATACAAGTGATACCAAGCAAATCACACGAACAACAAACACGCGGGACAAAGGATTTATCCCGAGGTTCGGTAACCCCACAAAGGAGCACCTACGTCCTCGTTGTTGAGGTGACCACTTAGGTCGGAGTCTATTTCACCTCCTTGCCTCTCTCAAAGCAACCACAAAGGTCACTTGAGTTCTCCACTAAGAAAACAAGGGTAATACAAACTTCCCAAGGCTCTTCCACAAGATGGAAGCTCTTGGGCGACGCCTAGCCGGCTAGGGTTTCAAGAACCCAAGAGTAAAAGACGCAAATCCAACCGGCTTGACGAAGAAATCAAGTGCTCAAGCTTGCAAGGAAGTTTTTCTCACTCAAACCACACTCCTATCACTCAAATTCGTGGGAATCGAAGTTAGGAGCAAAGGAGGGAGGAGAGAGAGCTATTGAATGCTTGAGAGCTGTTTTGGCCGTGAGTTGGTGAGCAATGAATGAGTAAGTAACGGTTAGAATGGAGGAAACGGGTATATATACTCCAAGGCAAAATCTAACCGTTCAGATCTACGTCGGAAGTTCCGACGCAGATCTTGGGACTTCCGACGTATGAAGAAAACACTGTTCACGCGAGGTCAAAAGTCCACGGGTGCAAGTCAGTGTCGGAACTTCCGACAAACGTTGGGACTTCCGACTGTCGGAACTTCCGACGATCGTCGGAACTTCCGACGGGCGCAGTCAGCAGGTCAGTAAAACCACCGATGCCGGGACTTCCGGCTTGGGTCGGGACTTCCGACTGTCGGGAGTTCCGACTCACGTCGGAACTTCCGACATCCACGGTCACCGCGCAGGCTGTGACTGGGAGTCAGCACTTCCGGCAAGAGTCATGACTTCCGACTATCAGGAGTTCCGGCTTACGTCGGGACTTCCGACTGTCGGGAGTTCCGACTCACGTCGGGACTTCCGACATCGATAGTCACAGAAAATTATTCTATGTGCTCGTGAAGTGCTAAAGTGTCTCTCTTTTGATTTTATTAAGATGCTTGAGCACTCTATCTTCCTCAGACCAACTAAGTTTTGCATCCCTCTTTATAGTGCGGCATACCTAAACTCAAGAAGCGAAAAGATAAACTTTGAAGTTCCGCTTGAGTTTGAAGCCTTCTTCAACACGACGAATTGAGGGATACCATTTCATCTTTATCAACTCTTTAATTCTTTCATGGGACTAATAGCTGCGACATATCTCATAAAGATCACATTAGTCCCTAATTTGGATGTCATCAATACACCAAAACCCACATAGGGGGCAAATGCACTTTCAATCTCCCCCTTTTTGGTAATTGATGACAACCAACTTAGGCTTTTACAAGAATATAAGAATTTAAAGCTTTTGAATCCCAAACTTTATGAAGAGCTCCCCCTTGATGTATGCATGAATTTGAATTTCAATGATGATCATTCATCCATCACTTGCATATATCAAGACAAAAGCTCCCCCTAAATTTTGCAATTCGTGGGGTGCAACACATGTGTGTGAAAAAGAATTGATACGTGAAAAGAGATGCAATATGACAATTTATATTCACACAACAAGTGAAGAGAAAATGATGACCAAGATTTCAATGTGGAACTTGAAACAACACATGGCCATCAAAAGAAAGACATACATCATTACAAAACAACCATAAGCTAAAAGAAGTAGATAGATAATCATAACTTGTCCTACAATCATCCAACACACAAATATATATAGATGTCCATCACATAGTGCCACCACTTAACATAGTTCGAACAAGCTAAAGGTTTTAAGAGTCTCGAAACTAGGCTACCAACCAAATATTACAAGATAGATCAAAGCCTAACACTCCCCCTTTGTCAACAAGTGCCAAAAAGGGTAGGCCGCGTGAGAGAAACAAGCTACTCATCGTCGAAGTCCTCGTCACCACCATCATCGCCATCATCTCCATCATCATCGTCATCATCTTCATCATCTTCCTGGATGTAGTCGTCATCCGCAGGAGGAACGGTGGCCTTGCCACGACGGCGAGAGGAAGCCTCATCCGCATAAGCCGCACAAGCCTCATCATAAAGCTGCATAGGATCACGGGGAGGCACAAACGGTGGCGGAGGAGAAGATACAATACCAGCCCGCTGCTCCATACGGTAAAGCCTCTCTTGTATGTCATGTTCCCGCTGAGCACTAGCACAACATTGGCCAAACATGTAGTTCATGAGAAACTTGAACTTGCTAGGCTTCTTGCTCTTACCAGAGGAGGAAGAAGAGAGGGGCTCAGCACTGGTGGAGCGCGAAGGAGCAGCAGAAGGTGAAGTGGCAGCACGACGAGAACGAGAAGACGAAGCGCCTTTGCCCTTGCCTCTAGCAATATCAGCTGCCTGCTTCAGTTCTTTTTGGAGATCTTGAGAAGCTTGTGATTTGAACCATCTGAGGGAAAGCGGATGCCAGACACTTGCTCAATGATATGCATGAGGTAAGGAGCATATGGAAGGCCTTTGACAGGATCCTCAGAAGTGTCATGAATTTTGTTCCAGATGTAGCGACTGATGGAGAACTTCTGAAAATCAGTACCAAAGCGATGAAGGACCTTCTGAGAGTCATCACGGAGATAGGTGGTATCACCAGCCTTTGGATACAAAATCTGCCTCAGGATGTTGTTCAAGACATAGAAATATGGCTTTAGGTACACAGTCTTGCCATCTGCAGGATGTCCATCAAGATACATGTGCTGGTACTCCTCCATCTCAACATCCTCATACTCAACGAGCTCAGTAGCACGACGATCATAATCATTAAAACCAAGCAAGCGAGAGAAAGTGACAAAGTCGACCTTATAGTGCTTGCCCTCCGTGGTCCAATGGATGATGTCAATAGCACCGGTCTTGTCCTTCTCATGATGATAGGAAGCATAAAACTGCAGGATAATCTCATTGTTCCAATGCTTCCGAAACTCCATCAGGCGAAGCAGGCCCATAGAGTTTAAGTCCCTAACCATCTGGGGTAGCTCAGGAGGCTCAGTGATCAAACCAAGATCATATGAAAGAATATACTTCATCTGAACGACTGGCTCCTTCTTCTGGAGGACTTTGGTGTAGAGAATGGACCGGTAGTAATCAAAGTGAAAGGGATGCCAAAACCGGGCCTCAAGCCGGAGATCCTTCTCGTCTTCAGCATATAAATTCCGAGCCCGCTGCGATCGGATTTCACGAACATTGTGGCGGTAGTCGACCGGACGAGGAGGAGCCCAACCACCAAAGTTTGGAGCGAGTTCCGGCTCCCGGATAAAGGGCGGAGGACCATCAAATGGAACAAACTGATGAACTGGATGCGAGGGGCCACGTGAAGGTGACTGCAGCACTGGAACTCCAATAGTGCGGCCCGCACGCTCAAGAGCCTCCTCTTCCGCATCAACGACCGGATCCATCCCACCAAAAGCCTGGGCCGGAGGCGGAGGAGGAGCAGCAGAAGACGAGCCGCGTCCGCCACGGCCACGAGCAGCGGACCGCCGAGAAGCACCAGCATCGTCACGGAGAAAGGGCGCCTTAGTGCGGCCAGATGACCTGGCAGCAGTGCGGTCTTGATTGAGCTTAGACCTCTTCTCCGAACGACGTGAAGGACTGCCACCCTCCATGGCTGCAAGAATGACATGGAGCGAAACTGAGAAAGAGAAGGAACGAAGCATGGGCGCAGCGATACAGAGAAACATACACGGACGGATGAGCACAGGGTCGGAACTGCCGGCATGAGCCGGAACTGCCGACAGTCGGAACTTTCGGCTTACGCCGGAACTTCCGACGGCCGGAACTGCCGGCAGACGCCGGAACTTCCGACGCAAGTGAAAACCGTCCGATGCATGGGGCTCCAAATCGATGCACACACACGTCCAAGAATGATAGAGGAGCAAAGAAGGAAGAGGGAAATAACAAGAATCGAAGGTACATTGCATTAACGACGAGAACCACGGTAGTACCTTAGATGAGAGGGAAGATGATAGAGAATCGGCAGATCCGGGGCAGCGGCGATGTCCCGGAGAAGATCCACGCGCAATCACGACACCAAGGGCACCACCACACCGGAAATCACCCACGGAACGACGACGAGCTTCAACCGTTGAAAAACATGGTGGAGAGAGCAAGGGGAAATCAACGGGAAGAAGGGTCGGAGGTGGTGGCCGGAACCGCCGACGCCGAGGCCGGCCGGAGGTGCCGGGGTCGGGCACGACGGCGGCCGGGCGGAGGGGCGGGTGCGGGAGGAGTGGGTAGGGGCGGAGAAGCGGGTGCAGGAGAGAAAAGTTGGAGAGAAGAAAATGGTTGCCGTGAAAAATGGATCGGGCCACGGTTAAAACCGAGACACACGACCCAGATCCACGTCGGAACTCCCGACGTGAAAGCCGGAACTTCCGACGCAACTAGAGGTGCTGGTGCAGGCCGGGACTGCTGGCCGCCGGAAGTGCTGGCGTAAGCCGGAACTTCCGACGGTCGGAACTTCCGGTGTAAGCCGGAACTTCCGACGCAGAGACACAGAAAAACTCTCAAACCAGAACTCACCATGCTAGGTGGGACAAAATATGATGGACACACACTAATGTTTTCACAAGTGACTAGATTTCATACAACCAACACAAAACAATAGTCACCCATGAAGACTACAAAATAGATTTTGAAAACGACACACAATATTTGTTCTCAAATCTTTTCTCCTAACTAGATCAAACAAAAGTATGTGCAAGACATCAAGCCACATTACGAGAATGAATGATATTTAGCTCACTCCTCAAAGCACAAAATCTTGACTCATCTAGAGGCTTTGTAAAGATATCGGCTAGTTGTTTTTCGGTGCTCACATGATGAATTGCGATATCTCCTTTGGCTTCGTGGTCTCTCAAAAAGTGATGCCGGATGTCTATGTGCTTTGTTCGAGAGTGGTTTATGGGATTGTTTGCCATTTTAATGGCACTCTCGTTGTCACACAAAAGGGGGATCTTGGTTAACTCACAACCGTAGTCCTTAAGGGTTTGCTTCATCCAAAGTAGTTGGGCACAGCATGCACCGGCCGCCACATACTCGGCTTCGGCGGTGGATAAGGCTACGGAGTTTTGCTTCTTAGAGCTCCAAGACACCAAAGACCTACCAATAAATTGGCAAGTCCCGGTAGTACTCTTTCGATTTACTTTGCAACCGGCATAATCCGAATCGGAATAGCCAAGTAACTCGAAAGTGGAGCCCTTGGGATACCACAAGCCAAGATTAGGAGTGTGCACTAAATACCGAAAAATTCTCTTAACAGCCATCAAATGACATTCTTTCGGATTAGCTTGAAACCTTGCACACATGCACACACTAAGCATAATATCGGGCCTAGATGCACAAAGGTAAAGGAGGGATCCAATCATGGAGCGATATACCTTTTGATCCACGTCCTTTCCTCCTTGATCAAGATCAAGATGTCCATTGGTTGGCATGGGTGTCTTGATGGGCTTGGCCTTGTCCATGTCAAACTTCTTCAACATGTCATTGGTGTACTTGGTTTGACTAATGAATGTACCATCCTTGAGTTGCTTAATTTGAAATCCAAGAAAGAACTTCAACTCTCCCATCATGGACATCTCAAACCTATTCGTCATGATCCTACTAAATTCCTCACAAAAAGCCACATTAGTACTACCAAATATTATGTCATCGACATATATTTGGCAAACAAAGATATCATTATTAACTTTGCGAGAAAATAAAGTGGGATCGGCCTTTCCTATCTCAAATCCTTGTTTGAGTAGGAAGTCCTTTAGGCAATCATACCAAGCTCTAGGGGCTTGTTTGAGCCCATAGAGCGCCTTGTCGAGCTTGTAGACGTGGTTGGGATACTTGGGATCTTCAAAGCCCGGTGGTTGCTCTACATACACCAACTCGGATAGGGGGCCATTAAGAAATGCACTCTTCACGTCCATTTGATATAACTTGAAATCATGATGAGCCGCATAGGCTAGAAGAATGCGAATGGATTCTAGCCTTGCCACCGGTGCATAGGTTTCCCCAAAATCCAAGCCTTCAATTTGAGTGAATCCCTGAGCCACCAACCTAGCCTTGTTCCTTGTTACCACGCCATGCTCATCTTGCTTGTTGCGGAAGACCCACTTGGTTCCAATCACATTTTGCTTGGGCCTTTCCACCAAGGACCAGACTTCATTCTGAGTGAAGTTGTTCAACTCCTCTTGCATGGCTATCATCCAATCCTCATCTTCAAGTGCCTCTTCCACCTTGCTAGGTTCCAAAGGAGAAACAAACGAGTAATGTTCACAAAAATTTGCTAAACGAGAACGTGTAGTTACCCCTCGTCGAATGCTCCCCAATATATTATCAACGGGATGATCCCGTTGAATGGATTGATGCACTCTAGGATGTGGCACTTGAGTTGGTCTTTGAATGGGATTATTATCTTCATCATCGTGGTCATGATCGAGTGAAGAATCACAGTCATGAGCTTGTGGGGAGTTGGCTTCACTTCTCTCTTCATTGTTGAGTTGAGGTTGAGCTTGCACGTTATTGGCACCATCTTGATGAGAATGACCTTGTGCATCAATTGATTTTCCATCTTGAATTTCTCTTGTCGCGGAAGCTTCACCATGCCCATTGGATGGAACATGATGAGTGGTAGGATCATGATCAACATGTACAACATGGTCTTCATCTTCTTCTTCGATGGGCTTTATCTCACCAATGGCAAGCTTCTTGATGGCTTTATGTGGGGCCTCCTCATTACCTACAATCTCAACATTGACTTGCTCTTTTTGAGAGCCGTCGGTTTCATCAAAAGTCACGTCTACCGCGATTTCAATCAAACCGGTGGTTTTGTTGAAAACACGATATCCATGTTCGTTAGTAGCATAACCAAGCATGAAACCTTCATCAACCTTCGGTGCAAACTTTGAGCTTTTGGACTTCTTGTTAAGTACAAAACACTTAGATCCAAAAACTCTAAAGTAGTGCACCTTGGGCTTTTTACCGGTTAGAAGTTCGTAGGCGGTCTTGTCTCTCATCTTATGAAGATATAGGCGGTTGATAGCATGACAAGCCGTGTGTACCGCTTCCGCCCAATAGTTGACCGGAGTCTTGTATTCATCCAACATTGCTCTTGCGGCTTCTATGAGTGTTCGATTCTTCCTCTCCACAACACCATTTTATTGTGGAGTGTATGGGACCGAGAACTCATGTTTAATTCCTTCCTCTTCAAGAAACTCTTCAATGTTGGTGTTCTTGAACTCCGTCCCATTGTCACTTCTAACTCTCTTTATCTTGACATCAAACTCATTTTGGGCTCTTCTTGCAAACTTCTTGAAGATGCCTTGTACTTCACTCTTGTCATGCAAAAAGAATACCCAAGTGAAACGAGAATAGTCATCAACAATTACGAACCCATATTTGTTACCACCAATGCTTATGTAAGCGACGGGTCCAAATATGTCCATGTGAAGCAATTCCAATGGCCTTTCGGTTGACACCACATTCTTGACGGGATGTTTAGCTCCAACTTGTTTTCCCGCTTGGCATGCGCTACAAATCCTATCTTTCTCAAAAGAAACATTTGTTAGTCCAAGGATGTGTTCGCCCTTTTGAAGTTTGGCCAAGTTCCTCATCCCAACATGGGCAAGTCGGCGATGCCATAGCCAACCCATGCTAGATTTTGCCATTAAACAAGTCTCGGGATTGACTCTATTTGATGTGAAATCAACTAGATAGAGTTTCCCTTTTAAATGACCCGTAAATGCAATAGAGGAATCCTTCCTTCTAAAGACTTCCACACCCTTATCCGTAAAGAGACAATTGTAACCCATCTCACAAAGTTGCGAAACGGATAACAAATTGTATCTCAACGAATTCACAAGTAAAACATTAGAGATAGAGTTGTCATTTGAGATAGCAATTTTACCCAAACCAAGTACTTCTCCTTTTCCATTGTCACCAAACACAATGTTTCCACTTTCATCATTACTAGATTGGAAAGATGTGAACATGTTCTTTTCTCCGGTCATATGGTTGGTGCATCCATTATCCACCACCCAACTTGTTCCACCGGAGGAGTATTCCTACAAAGACAATTCAAGCTTGTGCTTTAGGTACCCAAAGAGATTTGGGTCCTAGGGGGTTAGTCACATAAAACTTTGGCACCCAAACACTCCTCATAATCTCCTTCCTCTTAAGGGCACCAACATACTTCACCACAATCTTGCCATCCTTGCCCCAACAACACATGTAGTCACTAGCATAACACCGTGGAAGTGGTGCTTGTGGCTTGGGGGCCTTGGATTGCTTCGTCTTGTCGCTTGTAGGTTGAGTCTTGGGAATGTAGACCTTGTTGTTGGCCTTGCAAATAAGCTCATCAAGGGCAACACCCTTGTTGAACTTCACACAAGGCACACCATTGACCATGTTCCTTCCATTTGCCTTTCCATCATACCTATTGTAGCCAAGACCTTCCTTGATAGATGGGTGCCTAAATGCCTTGTATATAGTCTTGTTGGATTGCTCATGACACTTGCACCCATTCTTCAAGGCCATCTTCAACCTATTGATCTCCTTGTCTCTCTTCTCTAGCTCAACAAGGTTAGTAGTATATGCATTTACATCAATTTTATAGCATCTTTTACAACCATTGCTAGTGGAGACATTAGAGTCTTCGGTTGCCTTAGGAGAAGTTGAAGTGCTAGCCCAAAGTGTGCTATAGTTTTGCTCAAGATTTTGATATTTTTCTTCCAAGCGTGTAAGGCTTTCTTGAGCAATACTTTTCTCATTCTTAAGGCTAGCTATTTGATCATTAACCGAGGAATGTTCTTTAGTCAATTTCCCAATTGAGTCATTGGCTAAAGACAATTCAATGGTTAACTTCTCAACCTTCGACTTTTCCTCGACGATAGATGCTTCAAGAGCTTGGTTCTTTTCTCGCTCTTGAGTGATTATTTCCCCTTGCATCTCCAAGCATCTATCCCTCTTCTCTAATTTCTTCATTAGCATTTTTATTTTAGTGTAAGCCTTTTTACCAAATTTCTTTATCATGGTTGCTTCAAGTTGTTCTATGTTCTCATCACAACTATCATACTCATCACTAGAGGAGTTGGATGGGGATAGTACCTTCTCCCCTTTTGCCATAAGGCAAGTTGGAGTGTAGTATTCGTTGTCGATGAGGTTGGAGAAAAGACTTGGTGATGAATCTAGGTTGAGGAAGAGCTTTGGTGATGAAGCCGAGTCGGGGAGGTTCATGGTTGGTGATGAAGAGTGATGGATAGCAATGTTTGCAGCTCCTTTCTTCTTCTTCTTCTCATCATCACTTGAGTCACTATCATCATTTGACTCCCATTCGTCACCAATATGAGCTTCACATTTCTTCTTGCCTTTGTTCTTCTTATCATAACTCTTATTTTTCTTGTCTTTGTTTTCTTCGGGACAATCGGCAATGAAGTGACCGGTTTTACCACACCTATAGCAAAACCTTTTCTTGAATCTCTTCTTACCATCTCCATAAGTATTGCGGTTGCTCTTCTTCTTCATAAATTTTCTAAGATTTCTAATCACAAATGCAACCTCGGCATCGGAATTTTCTTCTTCACTTGAGGAATCATCCTTCAATTTCTTCTTTTCTTGACAACACCCATTGCCATCATGAACATGAGTTGCTTTTAGGGCTGCACTCTTGTTGTATCCCATTGCACTAGGATTTTGACTGTGAGCATTGATTGCATCTTGATCAAGGCATTCATGATGCTTGAGCTTCGCGAGAACTTCTTGAGGTGTTATGTAATCATAGTCGGGCCTCTCCATGATCACGGATGCTAGCATATTGTTCTTTGCTCTATATGTTCTTAAAATCTTTCTAGCAACCTTGTTGTCATCCCATTCGGTGCTTCCAATAGATCTTATGCGGTTGACCAAAGTCATCATCCTATCAAACATAGCTTGAGTTGTTTCACCTTCCAAGAACACAAATCTCTCCAATTCACCATGAAGTAACTCGATGTTTCCCTTTCTCACACTCTTGTCTCCTTCAAATGAAGTCTTTAAGATTTCCCAAATGTCCTTAGCAATTTCTCTTCCATTGACTTTGTTGAATTCATCCGGGGCTAGACTTGAAACAAGCATGGCTACGGCTTGCGCATTTTGACGAAAGTTGTGTGCCTCTTCCGGAGTGATCTCTCTTTCTTCGGTGGGAAATGTCACACCAACATCAACCACTTCCCAAAGATTTGCGGCAATGAGGTGCATCTTCATTTTGTACGCCCAATCGGGATATCTTGATCCATCAAAGTGGGGTGGCTTGCCAAGGTTGACGGATGGAGTATGATGAAGTGGGGCTTTAATGAGTTGTGAATAATCAAAGTTCATGGAAGAGTACATTCCTTTTGGTTGACTATGCTCTCCGGCACCAACATCACTCGCACCATCTTGACCGTTGTCCATTTTGCCACTAGTTGCTTCTTCAAATTTCTTGCCACTTATAGCATCATCGACCTTCTTGCTCAACTCTTCTTTCAACTTACTCATCTCATCTTGCATCTTCTTCATTTCATCTTGAAAAAGCTTTGCTTGAGCTGCCATCAACTCTTTGGCTATTTCTTTAGCCAACTCTTGTGCCTTGTCGGTCTCCGACATTGTTTCTTCTCACGTGGTGAAACGCAATAAGAAGACCTTGCTCTGATACCAATTGAAAGGATCTAAACAATGCCTAGAGGGGGGGTGAATAGGCGTATCTAAAAAGTTCTACACAAATCTCAAAGTCACTTATCAGCAACTGTCGGAAGTCCCGACAGTTTGAGCCAGAACTTCCGACGTGTCAGAAGTTCCAACGCAAACTGTCAGCACTTCCGACCCCTACGGGAAATGAACTACTATTGCTCAAATGAACTTTGTGAGAGCGGTAACTTACAACACCACTTCTCAATGGTAAGATGAAGATGTTAGGTCACTTCCTTGACACCGAGGGCTCTCCAAGTCGTAGATCGAGATCAAACCCTAAGAGGGAGGTTGAGAGAGAGACAAGCAAATACAAGTGATACCAAGCAAATCACACGAACAACAAACACGCGGGACAAAGGATTTATCCCGAGGTTCGGTAACCCCACAAAGGAGCACCTACGTCCTCGTTGTTGAGGTGACCACTTAGGTCGGAGTCTATTTCACCTCCTTGCCTCTCTCAAAGCAACCACAAAGGTCACTTGAGTTCTCCACTAAGAAAACAAGGGTAATACAAACTTCCCAAGGCTCTTCCACAAGATGGAAGCTCTTGGGCGACGCCTAGCCGGCTAGGGTTTCAAGAACCCAAGAGTAAAAGACGCAAATCCAACCGGCTTGACGAAGAAATCAAGTGCTCAAGCTTGCAAGGAAGTTTTTCTCACTCAAACCACACTCCTATCACTCAAATTCGTGGGAATCGAAGTTAGGAGCAAAGGAGGGAGGAGAGAGAGCTATTGAATGCTTGAGAGCTGTTTTGGCCGTGAGTTGGTGAGCAATGAATAAGTAACGGTTAGAATGGAGGAAACGGGTATATATACTCCAAGGCAAAATCTAACCGTTCAGATCTACGTCGGAAGTTCCGACGCAGATCTCGGGACTTCTGACGTATGAAGAAAACATTGTTCACGCAAGGTCAAAAGTCCACGGGTGCAAGTCAGTGTCGGAACTTCCGACAAACGTCGGGACTTCCGACTGTCGGAACTTCCGATGATCGTCGGAACTTCCAACGGGCGCAGTCAGCAGGTCAGTAAAACCACCGATGCCGGGACTTCCGGCTTGGGTCGGGACTTCCGACTGTCGGGAGTTCCGACTCACGTCGGAACTTCCGACATCCACGGTCACCGCGCAGGCTGTGACTGGGAGTCAGCACTTCCGGCAAGAGTCATGACTTCCGACTATCGGGAGTTCCGGCTTACGTCGGGACTTCCGACTGTCGGGAGTTCCGACTCACGTCGGGACTTCCGACATCGATAGTCACAGAAAATTATTCTATGTGCTCGTGAAGTGCTAAAGTGTCTCTCTTTTGATTTTATTAAGATGCTTGAGCACTCTATCTTCCTCAGACCAACTAAGTTTTGCATCCCTCTTTATAGTGCGGCATACCTAAACTCAAGAAGCGAAAAGATAAACTTTGAAGTTCCGCTTGAGTTTGAAGCCTTCTTCAACACGACGAATTGAGGGATACCATTTCATCTTTATCAACTCTTTAATTCTTTCATGGGACTAATAGCTGCGACATATCTCATAAAGATCACATTAGTCCCTAATTTGGATGTCATCAATACACCAAAACCCACATAGGGGGCAAATGCACTTTCACTAACACTACCTTAACATTACCCTAGGGTTTCATTAAGTTAATTACATCACTAGTGACTTTGATTAATTACACTAATTATCATTAACATTTATTAATTACAAGTTTAGCATGAGTATCAAACAATTTAATTAAGTGCCAAGGATCATCAAGTGTTAATGACCCAAAGTCAACAATCAATCTTAAAGTCAAACAATACCTAAGTCATTAAGTATTAAAAACAAGGTTAGTTAATTAATTAATTAAGCATAGATTAGGTATAAAATCAACTTTCTCAAACTGAGCTCAAAATTTTTTTATTTAAGTTTCTTATATCATAATTATGTGGCAAAACAATTTTCACAAATTTTGGATAATTATTTTAGCCTAGAAAAATCATGGAAGTTTCATTTATTAATTAATTAGGCTAATTTTAAATTATGCAAAAAGTACTCAAAATTGGCATTTCATATTTTTCCTAGGGCAAGTACATCATAAAGAGTCTCCATAAAAATTTTCTGAATTTTTAGAGCTTTATTTAATTTTCTATGAATTTCCAAAGAAATACACCATTTAAATAATTTTCTGAATTTTAAAAAAAAGGAAATTCCAATCCCGACGTTGACCGCGGCGGTGGCGATTTTGACCGGTGAGAACTCGCCGATGGCGAGGTCTCCGGCCACGAGCTCTACACCTACACGCTCTACGCGACCCGACGGACACAGTGGTGGCCCTAACACGGCGACGAAGGTACCGGAGCTAGCTCGACGGCGACCATGGTGGCGCGGCGACACGGTGGCAGCGGCCACCAGAGCATCTCCGGCGATGGTGAGGTCACCTATAGCTTCTACGCACGCAGGCGAGCGCAACTGAGCGACTAAAGCAGCCAAAGGCAGCCCCTAGCGGCTAGGCTACGTGCGCAGCGGCGACATCGAGCGGAGCTCGCCGGCGACGCGTGGTCTGGCGGCTCTAGCGCGGCTCCGGCCAAACAGAGGGCACATGCAACATCAAGGAACTCACCGCGACTTGATGCTCCTGCTGGTTGGGCCGGGGGTGGAGCGGAGGTGGCTAGTCGACGGTGATGGCGAAGGTGGCCGAGCGCACGGACGGTGGCGGCACGTTCCGGTGCTCCTAGGACTCCGCTATGGAAAAGAACAAGCGAATGAGCACCAGCAAGTTAAGGCGGAGCTAACGCGCGAGAAAACGCGGCACAAGGTGTGGCAGAACCGCCTAATCTAATGCCCTCCAAAGAGTACTCGTCTTCTATTAGACCCTAAGTACCCAAGGGAGAACACTAAACTAAGTAATTCCGTCGAGCACACCGCAAGGGAGAACTCGAAGATCCATATTTTTACATCAGGATCACAAATGAGAGAGTAAAGCTTACAACATCCTTACCATTTCTTACATCACTTTTAGTACAACCTTAGAGTAATTCATTATTGGGTTATAACAGCGGGATGTAAAATGTTATTAGAGTTCAACGGAAATGAAACTATTTAATGATAAGTTAAACATTAACATGAAGAATGTTTAAATGCATAAATTGGTAATAGATTAATAGTATTTTCCTTGTAAAACTTTTGGTGAGAGTTTTAATAAATAAACTCTATTCCGCATCGTAAAGAAAATTCTCGCTGAGCCCACCAGGAGGTTTCCACACACAAGTGCCAGCTTATCAACACCTGCCACCTGCAACAGGGTAAAACAAACCCTGAGTACTCAATTGTACTCCATAGGACTTACCCATCAGGAGGAAGTAAAAAGACTCCAAGGATTATGCAAGGCTTTTTGGCTTGTGGGTTTTTATTTGCGAGAAGCAGCACTAAAAATGTGTCCTTAATTTCTTACTTTTAATAGCCATATTTTATTTCTTATCCAATCTTCTATGTAAGCACCTAGTCTATAATCAAGCAGGGTTGAGCAAAGAAACCATTTCTTCATCTTTCAACTGTCAGTTCTTACTACGATGGCAAAGCGTAGTCAAGCCGTACCGTCATGCAAAAACGGTGATTCGCGAATCAATGTGCCCAGCTGGGTGCCCCGAAAACACACGTCTTGCTTGTACCTCGGGCACAAGCAAGACCAACCTGTCCACTCATGTCAAGGGGTCCAGGTACCTGTCCAAGATCGGACTCTAAGACCCCAACACTGCAGGTCCGGCCTCAGTATGGTGCTTAGACCTCCTCAACCTAATATATATAACCACCCTAAAAAGTCGGTCTAGAAAGAGCCGGAACCCATGACAAGAGAGAAACAAGTCTTCCCGCCCCCATAAGCAAGTATATGCTCGGGACAATAAATCTGTGACTTGACCAGGGTCCATGCAACGAACGGTCCTTAATTTACACAGGCGAAATAAATACAACCAGAGCCCCGCTCTGTTGCCCAACCAGATCCAAGTCCATCCAACCCATTCCGCCCGGCCTCCAATTCCCATATACATTTATATTCCATGTGATAGTAACATAATAATAGAACAATATTATAATTCCTATCCCTCGCGAGTGATAGACAATCACTCGGCTTCTACCGGAACCCTATAGCATAGCAAGCTACACGATCCTATCATACAAATAACTTATAGGATATGGATATATATATATATATGCAAGTGGGTTTCATTCAACTCCTTTAAACTTAATGTACAAGCATAATTTAAAGTGCAGAATAATAGGGGTTATGCACCGGAGCTTGCCTGGGTAAACATATAACCAAGTTAGCATTCCGTCAAGGCAGCACGATCCTCCGGACACCATCCTTCTGGCTACTCTAGATGACTTTGCGATCCATCACCGTTCCTATTGTGAGATTCGTGAATGCAATGCAGAGACGTAAATGGACAACGAAAAATTGCACTAGGAGAACACGATACGCTTCACAGGCTAACGAGCTGACTCTAATGGCTACGCACTAGGCCACGTACCCACGTCGTTGGTCCAGACATTACTTTCCCGACAAATGTTGTAAAACAACCTGAGGTGTTGCTTTATCCATTTTTCGATTAAATCTATATTCAAACTAGGGCTTATTAGCTTTTCTAACATCTAGTATTCTGGAGTTACACAAGCTATAGTGAGTACTTAATAATGTCAGGAACCTACTGTGAAATTTATAGAATTATTACTGGTACAGATTAACCTTGGAAATTCATACAAGTTCATAGTCCAGAAATGTTAATTCTCTCTAATTAATTAACGAGCTTCTGAAAACATTATACGACTATGTGAAATAAATGTACTAACATATAGAGAATGATTTTAGAAACCAAACAAAACTTGTTTCATAATTTTTGGACTTCTACAAGATTTCATATTGAATTTACAAGTTTACTCTAAAGGCTAATCGAAAAATGCTTTAAAATTCAAAAAGGGCCGGCGGCCACAACTCAGCCCATCAGCCCCAGCGGCCCACGCAGGAGTGACTGCGCGCGCAGCAGGCCGGCCCAACCGACGGCCCACGACGGGGAGCCCGCACCTGCGCCCACGCTTTAATAAAAGAGACCCTAGACCAAAAGTTTATTACGAGACGCTCCAGCGCACTATTGTACCAGAGATGCGCTTTGCACTGAGCACCCCACGCAAATCCATCTTCACCATGGGCCGGTCCCCGACGCCACTGCGCCTGACGGCGCAACTCCGGCCGGCACCACGCACCTACGTCGGCCAACGGGGCAAAAAACCCGCCCAACAAGTGAGCCGATGGGCACTGTGGAGTCGAGACAAAACCCTAGGCGACGATTTGGAAACGCATCGTGGACCCTATCGCTTTGCTCCCGAAGGCGGCCAACCAACAAGGCGGCGGGCACGTTCCGGTGACCCTACTGGCTAACGAGGCAAAAGAGGTTGTGGGGAGGCAGGAGAGACTCACCGTGAGGATGGCCGTGCAACTGATTGAGGTGGAGGAAGGCCGAGGAACTCTGGCCACGTGCGCCCACACCGCGCGGCGGCACTCCGAGCCGGGCATCCCCGCGTCACCTCGTCACTGACGGCCGGCCTGGTCAAGACAACACGAGCATCGGGAAGAGGGGATCGCGGTGAGTTCAGGGGCACAAGCAATCGAATTTCTATTGACCACACTGGCCATACTGTCCAACCTACCCACCTGGTGGCACCCGTGATCGGCGGCGAGGAGCAAGCGAAAAAGGCGGCCGGTGAAGCATGGCCGAGCTCGAGCCGAAAAGGGCACCTAGTCGACTACCTATGCCACCTACTGGCATGATGAATCACGCTGTAAAGCACAAATTGGTGATTAGGGAGGGAAGGAGAGGGACGGTGGTACTGCGCGGTGCGGTCGGGGGAGGTCACGCGGTGGGTCGAGAAAATAAGGGGGGCATCTCCGACCGACGGCGGCCTACCAGCACGCGCACAGCTGACACGACAACAGGCCCTGGTGAGACGTGCTTGCCATGTAGAGCTGAGCCGAGGTGACCCCTCCATGCCGGATTCGGCAAGCGGGGTCGGCCGGTCGGAAAAACAGAGGAGGCGGGAACCGAGGCCCTTGGCTAGTCCACGCCTTGGCGGCACACGGCTGGCTGCGAGCGGCCTAGCCCACATGCGCGAGTAGCGCCATTAAGGCAGCCGAAGTCACCCTGTGGGCAGGAAACTGCCCCATGTGCACGCGGTGGTAAAGGTTTTGACAGAGCCGGCAGCGGCTGCATCGCGGCTGCGGTACAAGTGCAGCGACCCGCCGTGACCGGCCACGCCGGGCCAGGGCAGGCTCGGCCACCCGGCTCCAACAAACACGCGTATGCGGGCACGCGACCGAGAGCGCGACATCCGGCCCTAGGGAGGAGGGTGACCACGGCACCGGCCAGACAGCCCGAGGCCAAGCTCACGCACACATTTTAAAGCACACACAAGACTGCTGATTACCCCAACTCAAGTTCAGCCAATACCGCTAATCCAAAACTACCCACTCCAGCGTTCTAATGAAGTAACCACCATGACCAAGGAGCAACCGATGAGGGAGATACAGCGATGCCAACACGAGCTCGCCACTGACAGTTTTACGCACTAACTAAATTAACTTAGGTTTGACCTGATCCCACACAACCGGAAAAGTAAGTCACCTAAGAACCATTCATCATTACGCGCGAGTCTCACAATTACAATCCAAGGAACTTGTTTCATTAATTTATTTTTGGCCCTAACCATGACACTAAGCGAGCTCGTAACACCAGAGGTGTTACACAAGGCTCGCTGGAGTGGCCTGGCCACGATGGATCGACGTGCGGCGGTGCTCTGCCGACCGCGGAGAAGACGACGGCGTACCGAGCAGCTCAGGCGGCGAGTCAGTGCGCGAGCGGGCTAGGGCAATGCACAAGAGCAAGACGGAGCTGATGGCGGTGAAAATGGTGGCGGGGAGCGCTCGACTAAGGCAATGGCGAGCGGCGGAGCACGGTGGCGGCGGTGGCGAAACATGGGAGAAGAAAATCACGGCGGCGACAGCTGTGGCTCGGGCTTTATAGGCGAGGCCGAGGGACAACGGCATGACATGCAAGAGCGGCCCGGCCATGTTGAAGCAGGTGATGGCGGCCGCGGACGCGCCTGGATGCAGAAATTACCAAAGTGCCACTGACTAAAATTTTCAAATTACTTTTGATTTTTCATTGAAGCTCAAAAATATTTAAATACAAAAGTTTCATAATTTTCCAAGATCTACAACTTTCTCAATATAAACATTTTTAAATTCAACTTAGATTTTAAAATTTGAATTTGAAACCAAAAGGGGACATTTGCTGGATTTTGACAAATTCAAAATTACTTCAAATTTTATATTGAAACTTAGAAAACTCCAAAAAAAAAGTTTGTACACCTTGACAAGATCTTCAAAGTTGCTTTTTGGTCCACCCTCAAATTCTTCTTATATTTGGAATTACACAAAAGGGGGTAAAACAGGGTTTTCTGGAAATCAGGGTTTTGAATCAAATTTAAACTTGATTTGGTTTCTACATTAATTGGTGATTAATTAATGATCATAACTATCATCCAAAGGTACCATTGAGTCACACCACACTTGGTCCACTCACTGCCCATTTGGTTGAACCAAATTGAATTAAAAAATTTATTTTAATAAACCTCCCAATTTGAGTTCAAATTTGAATTTAAAAACTTAGGACAAGTTTTGGAACTCAAATTCAACTTCAAACTTGGAGTTCATTTTTAAATGTTGTACTTGAATTTATGACCTACACTTGACACTGGTGTAAAGCACAACTTACACCTCAATTTACATAGGGCATAAATCAAGTATTTGAAATGACATTCAAAATTAGGGTTTTTGGGTTCAAGTCAAACTTCATCACAAAAGCTCAATCAATCTATGAATGTAAACTTGTTTGGTTAATGCACATCAAGAATGACTTAAACATGAATGCTTTGCAATGCATATGATGACATGACCAGTTTTAGTTACCATAACACCAGGGGTGTTACAATTCTTCTTCCGTCAAAAGATTTGACAATAACGATCGGCCAATCAAATACAGTGGAACCACTTCTGTTCCCGCCACCGAGCGTCTGCGACGTCCGACTAGATCAAGCCAAGCATGAAGATTTTCTGATATCCATCTGTCCTAGATATTTCTTTATATCGATCTGTCTCGGCTTTAAACCCTATTTAGATTAGATAATTTGTATATGAATCTGTGCATTTGATTCTGTACCATATTCGAATTTGAATACTCAAAGTTAGATTTCTGATACATGTATATGATATAAATATCAACATCCGACGCATCCGTCACATAAATATCAATATCCGACTCACTGTCCATATTCGACTCTGAATACTAGAAAGAAAGGACTACCGTATTCGACATTCATAATATATGTTCATATTTGATCTAGTTTCACCCTATCCTCGTCTCTCCTGCCTCTCCCCTCCACCGCCTCCTTAGTTGTACCACTGGACCTTTGCCTACTTGTGCTCCCTCCTCCGTGTCCTTTCCTGCCACGCCATGTCCTCTATCCACCCATGCCTCACGCTCATCTACTCAACCTCATGCAGAGACATAGTCAAAAATGCAATTTTTATTTTTTAGGGAGGGGACAACAAAATAAATTTCTTCAAAGTTAGGTCAAAATTAAAACAATTTGAATATAAATTGTAGGGGGCTAGGAGAATCTTGCATCTCGCCCCTGCCTGCACCACTGGCCCCATGCTCTTCCTAGCCACGAATCACTCCTCTTGTCCCTTCACACTCTCCACTGTTGCTACATTTGACGCCCCAAACTCCTCCATCGGGGCGCTCTCCACCGTCGCTATGTTTGATTCCCCCAAACTCCTGCACCGGGGCCAGATCGCAACTCCATACGCTATTCATGAAGAATGCTCCGGACCCCAAACCACCCACCACCACCACCATTTCGTTACAACCGTGCTACTCCCGCTGACCAGTTGTACACGCCCTGCCCAAATCTCGCGCGGAGGGTATTCAATGAATTGTCGCAGCGGCAAGTGATCCAATATGACCTGATCATTGGGTCGTGCGTGCATGCTACAGTTGAATCTTGCCCACAACACGATGTAACCATGTGGGCATGTGGCAGTACTATGATTGCCTTAAAGCGCAGATATCTTTGTCCCCAAGAATGTGATGCACCATGTGATGCTTAGGTGTGAGGTAAAACACAAGTAGGAGATCATGAAGAAATCCTATGAATTGCAACTTCAGATGAAGAATTTGATTTGTTCACCATCTATATCATATTTGCTCCCCCTTTGGGGCTATGGCTTCTTTTGCTACTAGGAAAGGTATAGCAAAGTGGTTAGTTAACTACTAACCACAACCTGACAAAGGAATTGCAACCTTTCTTCATGGAGATCATTATCTATATGTGTTGGGCTATTTGGACTGCCAAGAATGACGTTATTTTCAGATGTCAGCAACACTCAATTGGAGCAGTCAAGTTCGTATTCAGAAAAGAAATGGCTCTGGTTAAGCTAAGAGCCAAAAGCAAATATCAACCAAGTCTTGATCAATGGCTAGACAATTATGTGTAATTCTTATGATTTTCTTTGTTTCCTTCTTTGTTTCATAAGCCCAGTGCTCTGTACTTTGTACATAATGTAAATACAACAAAATGAAATAAAAGCACAGTAGGGGGCTACCCCTCCTGTTTTCCTAAAAAAAAACCACAACCTAACAACATCATACAAAGGAAATGTTCCAAAGGCCACCTTACCGCACCGCCGAGCTGTGACCCATCGTTGTATCACAGTCACCGCCCCAAACCCTCTTCTAGAGTCGTCAGTGAGTGGAAGAACTCTGAACCTTCTTCTCTAGTGGTGACACATGGGAGTGCTAGGTCATGTTGTGCGAACGTGTGACCTAGTGCGTGATATAGTTTGTAATAAAATAAGCCCTCTTAGGTGGTTTGGGGGGACGAGGTGGGCCAACATTGTATTGCTCACCGGTCACCAATGACCGTCGTGGCATGCGCACAGGGGGGCGCCGCTGAAATGCTACGTGGACCGAACCGCGTCAGGGCTTCTCGGCAATGCCTTCATGGGGCCTGCACTGGTCAGCATGTACACCTAGTGCAGGTGCTTTGAGGAGCAAGTGCTGGTGTTGGACGGAGTACGTCTAGGACATGAAAGTAAATTTTGTCCTCAAGGGCACGTGCTCTTGTGATGTGGACCATTTGATGTGTATCATGATACATGCATAGCAATAGAAAGATAATAGTATATTGTCTCTCCTGTTTGCATGTATCACGATGTAAATCCAACAGTCCACGACACAAGAGCACGTGGCTTTGAGAGAGAAAAAAAAGGCTGCGTTCCGTGTGGGGCACCACGGTGATCGCGTTCGCAGTGCACGGGATGGGCGCAAGTCATCGCGTGCCTAGAGAAGTAGAGATGATGACACGGTAGGACGGGGTGCAGCCGGATGGCGTGGTGGTGCTCGGGCGGCGCTGTCCGCGTGCGTGCACGCTGGAGAAGTGAGGAGGGGCTGCGCCTTGCGGCTCCGTTATGCCATCATGCCGGGCCACGAGCACTACAACTGCACGATCGACATGCTCTGCCGGGTTGGGCGGCTGCCGGCTGGAGGATGCAGTGGAGCTCATCGTGACTATGCCAATGACCCCGCTTGTAGTGTGGGGATCCGTATCGCCGGCTGACGGAGTTACGGCAACGTCGAGTTGGCAGAGGTGGCAGTGCGCCAACGCTGAGAAGCAAGGCGACACTGCCGACGAGGGCGTGCAGGCGTGTAGCCACGCGTGTACGTGCAGCTGTCCAAGTCCAACATCTACCTTGATGCCAACTGCCCAACTGAAGGACGACGCGTAGGGTGCCGGGGAATCAAGACGGTCCCTGCCGCGCACATTAGCGCCGTAGAGCCCGTAGAGGTGGACGGCGAGGTGAGCTCGTTCGTCGACGACGACCAAGCATACCCCCGGCGCTTCAAGATACTGAAGGTGCTCCGGCCGCCAGCTTACTAGATGGCGCAGAAACCAACGGAAGAATTTATTTGCATGCTCGCAAGAATGTAACGAAGAAATTCCTGCCTGCTGCTACTATACATATGTGCCATTTATATTTGCGAAATTTGGGCATTTCAAAAAGGCGTTAAGCATGCTGTTCAGGGTGAAAGGAAGAGATCATCTGACCAAAGCAGCACGGTTGCACGCTGAAAAGAAAGTTCTATGGCCTAGGGGGAGCACTAGATTCTCAAATTTATCACCTAGGCCGACGCAGCAGTTCCGCCGTTCAATGGGGCTTATATACAGACAACACGCTACATGAGGCGAACAGCAGATATCAACTCAACAATAACAGTGTTTACATGTGACAAAATTTTGCGCAGTGACAAACTGGCGCAGGGAGTCCCCTACATTACTCGAGAACAAAAGAACAATACACTATTGCCACAATCCCCGATTCTAAAGATTAGGTGCAGCTGCCACTTTGTGCTGCAAAATCTTGGAGCCCTTTCAACCGGTAACATGCTTGAGGACGGATGCTTGGCATTACTTGAGCAAAAACAAAAACAATGGTCTGCTTGTCACGGGCGCCAAAGGTTGATGTTAGCAAGAATCATGTGCCATATATATGTCTGTGAACCGGTGCGCTGAAACCTTCAACGACATCCATCCATCGCTTCTCTACTATTAAAATTGAACTGTCCAGTAGGTGCCCAACAAAGAGCACTGGTTCTTTAAACGCAAAGAAGTTGAAGTTACTCCTTTTCTCTTGTTTAGACTCTTCATCATGGGCCTTGCGCTTCTGCCTTGTTTTTGTACTCTTTTTTACGTCCGACTTCTCTGCTGGTCCAACTGGTCCATTTGGCAAGTCAACATCCTCAACGACTGGCGATCCAAAATCAATGTAGCACATAGCCCTGAAAAGTAATGGGTTTAACATTTAGGGAACATAGTGTACAACAGATATCATGATTTCTTTAAACACACAAATCAGATACAGATACAGATGATCTTCCAGAGACAAGTTACTTTATAGGGGATTGTGTTGCTGTTGGGCTGGCCTTTTGGCATTATGGGTTGGCAGTGTAGTGGCTGTGCTTTGCATGTAAACCCCTGGGTGCTTTGGTGCATTAGTGTTTTATCTCTGTACTGCTGGTATGCCCACACTGGAAGTGTGTAACATCATTGCTAAGTAATGAAATTCAGGGTGGTCCCTCTGTGCAAAAAAAAAAAGATGATCTTCCACAGTAGGAAGCCCGGGCTAGGGATAGGGAGCTCAGAAGGGCCAGCACCATGATATTTAACTTAGCAGAAACAAATATTTCAGAGGTTTACCTGGTACTGTATACAACAACTGATGATGAGCTTTGCAGAGGAAATGATAGGCCAATGACCTCTCCAGGAAATTCCTGGAAACTTCTGGGCAACTGGTGCGTATATCGCTTGGACCATTCACCTAGTTGTTTTGCTTCCACATCAAATACATAAACCTCGTTTTTAGATGTAGTTACTACAAGTGTGTTGTTCTTGGGGCAAAAACCACCAGATGTAACAGAACTACCGTTCATTCGGGATACGAACCAGTGTTGCCTGCAAATATAGGGGGAAAATTTGTGATGACAGACTATCAGACATATAGCATTTACATCTACTGCAGTAACAAAAAAAAGGGTGTTTGCAACACAAGTGGGAAAGTACCAAATTGGCGCATACCTTTGCACCTCAAGGTTAAATACATAAATATCCCCATAGCAGTTAACAGCAGCCAGCCATTGCCCATCTGCACTTAGGAACATCTTTGTTACAGGTGATTCTCTTGAGATTTTTGCTCCATCTGCCTTTCTTGTAGGGTGAAATACATTTGAAATTTCCCTTGTTACAATGTCAATGATCTGAATGATGCAGAAGAAATAAGGAGTATGAAGTGTTAACAATAATAAGATGCAAAAGGAAAACAACTTAAAAAAAAGCAATCATCTTGGCATGGTTACTTGCCTCCTCATGATCTTATAATATGACTAAACCACAATGCAAACCAATATCCAGCCAAACACCTGGTAACTTACTACATAACTCAATGTTCAAAATACAAGTACTTTAATCATGTAACAGACATTGACCTACTAGTAGGTAGGATCACAAGGATAGTTTCATGTCTCAGTAGCTACATGTGCTGAACTGCTGATTTCAAATGTAAAGCAGTAAAGGCAAGTAACATTTTTAAATTGAAATTGAATATATGGACACCCTGGCATGTACCGCTTCCTCTAGCACATACACTACACATGTTCACATACAAGATCATAAGATAGAAAAGCAAAAAAAAAAACATGGCAGGTGACTTACGTATATTTTTCCATTACGCCCAGCAAGTATCAAATTGGACGAGTCAACAGTAAACAGCATACTCTGTGAACAGGGCAATCCTTTTGGTAGCTCTAATTTGTCAAGGGTATACTTCTTTCCACCCTTATGCCTTAGTGCAAAGAGGCAGGGTCTCACACCATCTGAATAGGCCAAAAGTGTTCCATTGGCAGAGGCAGCACTAGAAATGATTTTTCTGGACCCCTTGCTTTTCAAACGAGCAAGTTGTCGGACTGTAGCATCTCCTGTAGATGATGATGTACTTGGAGTCGTCAACTTGTTCTGAACTGTCACAAGTAAAACATCCAACCAGTTTGGAGACTGGACAAGCATTACAGAATCTCCATTGACTGTGCTATCCCTAGCCAACTTTATCAAAGGGCGTTGAGGTGCAGGGCAGAAATTATGAGGTGCAAACTGAGTAAACTCTCTTGCCGAATATGCAAACAGCTTGGTGTCATCACCACCAGATATAAGCATTGGAACACCAAGATGAGCCCATTTGTGATAACTGAATTCATGTTTTTCACGCCGCCGAATCTTCACCGCCTTTTCCTCAGGTAATGTATCTACAGGACAAAAGAACAGCTAAATCTGCGTAAGCACCAGTACAGGAAGATCAAATAAATGCAAGCAACTAAAATATTGGCATACCTTCTCTACAGATAGGTACAGCCATGGTCAATGCCCTTACATCATGAGTGTGAGCTCTCACATATCCCACATAGACCCATTTGTGAACTTGCTCTTTGACCATATTTTTAGTAGCATCAAATTCATCCTTTGACATTTTGTACAAAATTACCTAGATCATCAGCCAGAAAGTACCCTAGTTAAACGTGTAGTCATTGACAAATCAATAAACTAAGGAATGGAATTTCAAATCAAATTAACTTAAAAACAAAGCAGTGCATAGAAAGGTACAGGTTGCACAAGATTAGTTAATCAACCTAATAGCTATTTTAGTAATGCTACAAACCTGCCCATCAGACCCTGCAGAAAATACCCTGCTCTCACTGGGCACAGTTGTTAGTGCATTCACGTCGCCTTTATGATAAGAGTGAGCTTGTAGAAGTGTTCCATGGCGGCTATCCCAAAACTGTACGCTCCCGGTACTATCTCCACTAACAATAGTTCCACATCTAGACAGCAGCAACAATAGTGAGCTCTAATAAAATAAAGGGGGGCAAAAGGAAGTTCAGAGAAGACAGAAATAGTTACTCTATCTCACCTCAGAAACAATAGTGTCCAGATGCAAAGGTCCGGTGAGCTACCAGCCCCTCCCAATCCAGCAGTAATACGATACATTTCATGGAAAGATGTTGAATCCCAGCATCTGATTAAACTGCCAATAGCGGGAAAAGAAAATACCAAAAATTGAAATCATGAGAATGCCAGCCCACACCACTAGAAATTACTCCCTCTGTCCACGTATAGTAGGTGTAACCATTTTTTTTTGTGTGTCCACGTATACAGGGCGCTCGGCTCTTCGCTGCACGTGCGCTGCTTGTGAAGCATTTATCGCTGGCGGCCGAACTCCTCGAACTGCTTGTGTTCTGTTAGACTATACATTACTCTCTCATGGCGGGAGCTGAGTATGGGCCTGTATGCATCTCTTCCTTGCATAAGCACTGCCAAAATATTTTCCATGCCGCCAAGAGGAAAAAGTAGTTTGGCCAGAGAGAATTTTACCAAGAAAAAGTAGCGCGTCAGTTAGTGGGGAGTTGATAGCTGCATGGCACGCGCGGCAGTTAGGCGGGAGAAGATTTGCATGCGCATGCCTGGAAGCCAGAAGGGAATTTGCATGCGCGCTCTCCCACGGCGCATGACGGAGAAGCGTGAAACACGTTATTCGGAGGCGGAAACCGAACAGACTCTCCTAGAAACGCACAGTAATTAACCTGCTGCTTGGTCTTAGCGTTTTTTGAGTTGCGCCTACTATACATGAACGGAGGGAGTATGATAAATAATTACAGAAACAAGACAAATGTGAAACAGACTATTTGTATACGTAGGAAAGAATATGCAGTAAATAACAGAAGCCTGCTTAGACCAGTAAGGAAATATAAACATACCCATCACTGCTGCCAGAAAATACAAATTTGGCGTTACTACTCCACGTCACGCTCAGAGTCCGCCCTGTAAGGATGCACAAACATAACTGCCAGAGTTGAATTTATTGCCAAAATAACGGAAAACAGAATTTATACAGGACCTACCGCTCACTCTTGGAAGAGACCTATAGTAAGTCAATGCACCTGATTCAGGCACGTTATACAATCGTACAGAACCATCATCACACGCAAGAGCCAGCCGCTGGAAATCATTCACGTGATATGAAGATCTTGTGTTGGTAGAACCATCTTCATCCTCAGAGTTGTCACCATCATCAATGTTACTTAAGTCAGAATCACTGGAGTCATTTTGGTTTGGATGGCCATCGACAGCAAACTCTGAGCTATTATTTTCAGTATTTTTAGCATCATCTGAAGGCTCGATGGCCATTTGCCAGATTGGAACTCCAACAGCAGCTAGAACAGTCTACAAAACAGAACAAACTAACTATAATTATATCCATGAACCTAAAACGAATATTACATTGCAACGAGAAAAGATATAAGGAGACTCATGAAGATCACATGGTGAAACTTAATATGAAACCTGAGTGGCATCCCTAGTGATTCAATACACCCGATAGGTTAAGGCCTATTATTTCACTACCCAAACATACCTACAACCTGCTCACACACCAATTCCCTATCCCACTATCCCAGCATCCAACAGTTCAGAGTTGCCAATTCCACGAGAAAATCGAATGTAAGCATGCGAAGAGAGACACCTTTTGTTGAAGGTGGAAGAGATCCCATTCGGACACCGACCCATCAACGCTGGACGAGAGCAGCCGGCCGTTCGCTCCACCTCCTCTCCGCCCCCATACCAGTGATGTGACCCTCGACTCGGCGTTCCCCTGTATAGTCTGCACCCAAGCAAACCCCCATTCAGGTCAGAGACAATCCTCAGACTGCTCGCAGGACACGGCAGGGCTAAGGGGAGGGGAGGTGTGGGGGGAAGCGTACGAGCTGGTTGTGCCAGCCGACGGAGCCCGGGGAGACGAGCCAGAGCTCGAGTGAGCCGTCTTCACGCGCGGCGGCGACCTGGGAGGCGCAAGGAGAGGCGGCGAGCGCGACTATGGGGGAGGGGGACCACTCGACCGCGCCGCCAGTGCAGCGGTGGACGCGGAGCTTGTCCATGGGCCAGCGCCCCGATGCGGCGGCGCTGGCGATCCTGGTATTCTAGAAGGTACGGGAAGGGCGACCTTGAGGTCGAGGACTTCGCGATGGTGCAGGAGTGGGGGGGCAGGCCGCAGGCGGCGCAGGGGGAGAGAGTGGGAGGCGCTCGAGAGAGGCGGCTCACCGCTCGTTAGGGTTTCGAGGGAGAGGAAGGTCAAGTAGGGCTGGTTGGCTTGGTCGACGACAGCGTGCGTGCGGGCTACGTGACCTGAGAAAGCGGCGGGCCTGTTCGAAGCAACGATTTGGCCCAATGGGCTTGAATGGTTTCAAATGCTTCGTCTAAATCTAAAAGGGATAAATCGATGTAAAAATTTGAAGAGAAAAACGTAGAGCTTGCTCCCCAGTGCTAATCGATGTATATGAAAATTACAATTTGAGACCTTTGTGTACTCCCAAAAAAAACATGTCTTGCTTTTCAAAAAAAATTCCTTAAGTTTGATAGAACATATTAAAAAATTACTAATATTCATGATGCATAATAAGTATTATTTATTATTAGATTAGTCATCAAATATGTTGTTTGGAGATATGTTGTGAGACGTGCTTTTTTTACGATGGAAGTACTTTGCAAGTGAAACCACCAAAGCATCTTCAACTTGTTAGTGGATCAACTCCAGTTATAATCCTAAATCAGCGCCCCTACTCTGCTACTTTTGGGGTGTCATGTTTTCTGAACTCAACTCAAGCAATAGCCCCCAAAATCAGGGCCCTTACTTTTCTTACGATATGTGGGACCCATATGTCATTGACATGATGCGTGATGGGGTGGTGTGTCACGATGCGTCAGATCCAAATGTGGTCGAGATGGGCGTGGCGGCTCTAAATTCGTTTGGGGAGGATAGAGGCGACCGGAGAGGGTGGAGCTCAGGTGAAGGCTGCCACAGGAGGGTGTGGCAGCAATGGATGTGACCGTGAAAGGGAAGAGTTGGGGGCAGAGCATGGACGGAGGATGCCGGTGAGGGCATGGCAATGGTAGAGGTGGTGAGGAAGATGGTTTGGGTCAGGGAGATTTTAGCTAGCGGGGATGACGATGGGGCAGCACATTGCATATATGGGGTGAAATGAGCTAAGCAATAGGCTTTATTTGTTGCAGAAATTTTAGATTAGCCCAATTCACCCTCTCCCTCCTCTTGGGCATATTGATCTTTTCAATTACAACAGTATGGGTGGTGATACCCAAGGAAGAGGAGGTGCCCAAGTCGGAGGATGACCTAGGGCACCCTTGGGTGCGCGCTCCACATTGGGTTAATGTTCCATGGGTGGTTAGAAGTCCCAAGGCCCGATAAAAAGGTGACACGACACGCGACATAAACAACAACGACATGTCTGTGATGATTTTGGGACCTCTTGCCAACTTGATTCAAAGGTGGGACTAGATCCATTAAAAAACCCATTTGGTATTTCAATCAAGTACTCATGGCCCTCAATTGAACTCCGGATCAAAGAATTATGGCCTTTGCAATACAATAATGTCAAGTTGTCGGCGAACCAAACATTGGGTTTCTTCAAAATGGGCCTTGCATACAATGAATCAACACCCCGTATATTGTAGATGCCATGGAAGATGCCTTTCCAAAGTTTACAACATCCTTCTCTACAGGCAAATGTACGTTTCACATTAGGTAGCAACATGTTTTCAGTTATTTCACAAACGTAAAAACATGCTCACCTTTGTTTAATTTGAAAGGTCATATTCTAGTGTATCGTGCCCTCATCGATCCGCCATATATATAACCGATAAGACAGCTTTTGCAAGCTTTTACAAAATTCCCACAAGAACCCTATAGTTTCTAGTGTTATTCATGTGTCTTATTCATCTTTTAAATAACCCCTAGAATGTCTTGAGTTGATAAAATCCAATCAAGCCCGCCTTTTTAGAGAACTAACCCCATCCATATCCATGAACAATGTTCTGCATGCTTTGATACTTTCATTAGTAACCCATTTTGTTCATGATTTATTCGTCCTTAGATCTTTTATATAGCACACTTTTAAAATTTAATCATGTGTATATATAACAGTTACTCCGTAAATGCCTGAGGATATAAATGGATATTTTGATCTCTTCCGTCTACTACTAAAAAACAAAACAAAACCTATTTTGTCATTATTTCCAAGGACTTCAGCTCTTCTGAGTTCCGACGAGGCTTCAAATAGTCCAAACTCAGTTGCCCCTCTCCTGGTGACCCTCTCCTGAGCCGTCCACCGTCGCTACCGCCACTCGGGTGGCCGCGACCGCGAGCCGTGAGAGCGGTGACAGTGCGTCAGTGCAGCTGCAAGCGTCCAACGCCCGGCACGAAGAACTGGAATATGCCGATCGCCACCGGGGCCGAGCCGAAGCCCTGGAGCAGCTGAGTCGTTCGTTCCGTGGCTGCGGTGGGCCCGCAGAGTCCCATGAGAGGCACGGGAGCTTCCAAAAGAAGCCAACAGCGGGCGAGAACGAGAACGGCAGGCGGGGAGGCGACGTGTGGACGTCAGGCCTCGCGCCGGATAGCGTGCCGACTGGCGAGCTAGCGAGAGAAACCCCTCCGCCTGCGTCCACAGACTTCACGCGTACTCCGCACTCACTGACAGCCCCGCCGCACTCCGCGTAGGGCCAACAGATCAGTGAGGCGAACCCGTGCTGAGAGAGCTTTCTACGCGTCGCTGCCTCGCCTTCCCTTATTCCGCTCCACCTCCACCGCCTCCATGCCGCTGCCGAGCGCTGCTGGAAAGTTTTAAAACTCACGGGGAGCTTGGAGACGCCACGACGACCGCCGCTTCTCTCGGCCATTGTCGACGGAGAGAGCGCGCGAGCGACCTAGGTCAGTCGGTTTCGCTCTTTATTTCGGCGTCAGCTAGCTATCCGCGACGATGGGCCTTCGCGTGGCCGCCACCGCGCCAGCTGCGGCCGGCGTGCGCGTGCTCGGTGGGAGCGCCGCGCGCGTGACGCCGCGCCCGCGGGTGGCACCCCGCGGCAGCAGACGCCTCTCCGTGCGGATGTCCGTCGCGACCACCGAGACCACCACCTCCGCCACCGCCGCCGTGGGCGCCGTCAGTTTGCTCTCTCTGCCTTCAATTTTTTTAGTGGCTGTTTTTCTGCTTCTGCTTCTCGGCCGTCGCTCTAGCTAGCCGTTCACGAGGGCTTCGTTTGGGGTGCGTGGTGCAGTCGGAGGACCAGGCGCTGGAGGCTAGGAACTCCAAGACGGTGGTGGCGGTCATCCTCGGCGGTGGCGCCGGGACCAGGCTCTTCCCGCTGACCAAGCGCAGGGCCAAGCCCGCGGTGAGTGAGTCGGTTGTGTCTGAGGATCTAAATTCGTGGAATGGGAGACACATGCAGCCCACCCGTAACCCGTTCCTCTGCATTTCAGGTGCCAATTGGAGGCGCGTACAGGCTGATCGACGTGCCGATGAGCAACTGCATAAACAGTGGGATCAACAAGGTGTACATCCTCACGCAGTTCAACTCGCAATCCCTCAACCGCCACCTCTCCAGGGCCTACGATTGCACCAATGGCGTGGCCTTCGGAGACGGATTCGTCGAGGTGTGATTCCAGACCATGTATATAGTACTCTAGGGAATGACTGACAAAGCCACAAGGATGGATTCGTGGTTCAACACTTCAACTCTTGTGATCTGAAAAGGGTATTTGACAGATCGGGCCTCAACTGCTTTTCAGGTTCTAGCAGCAACCCAGACGCCTGGATCGGAGGGAAAGAGGTGGTTTCAGGGTACTGCTGATGCAGTTCGGCAGTTCGACTGGCTTTTCGATGTAAGAGTTCGGTTCGATGCTTTCTTTTTCATGGACGGTACAAACATGCCCATATGGTGTCAGTGTAGTATCAAATACCTGAAGCAGTTATAAAAAAACCCGAAGCGAAAGAAAATATTCTATTACTTGCATGACGAAAACCATCTTTGCCTTTTTTTTTTAATCATCAGTTCAAATCTGAGGGTCATCCCATCAATTAAAGTTGAGTTCAGAGGGACTGCCCAGTTCCCTATTGTTTTACTTTATAATATTATACCACAAAATTGTTCCTTATAGAAATGGTAATACACTAATGTTTTATAGGATGCAAAATCTAAAGACATTGAAGATGTGTTGATTCTTTCTGGTGACCATCTCTACCGAATGGACTACATGGACTTTGTTCAGGTAGCCTAAGGAAAATATTTTTTCCCAGTAGGCTGTTTAAGTAGTACATTTTAAAATTGTTTTTTTGGTGATTTCACTTGCAGAGTCATCGGCAAAGAGGTGCAGGCATCAGCATCTGTTGTTTGCCAATTGATGGCAGGTGACTCTCTTTCCATTTCAGTAGCCTGTAGTCACACTGTACAGGACTATTCAAGTGGCTTTCCATAGAAGATGTTTAGATTAATTATACTTTCTTTGATATGGTACAAGCAAAATCTTGATTTTGAGCATCTGCTAAACTCTCTTTCATGTGTTTCCATACCCCTTTTGGTCCTTGTCTCTTTGTGGATGTGATCATGAATAAGTTTCTTTTCTATGTCAGCCGGGCATCTGATTTTGGCCTAATGAAGATAGACGACACTGGAAGAGTTATTTCATTCAGTGAGAAACCAAAAGGAGACGAATTAAAGGCAATGGTAAGTTGGACTTTGTTTTCCTGCATTCCAACCAACTGACCTGTAGTTCTTAGGGTGCACAAATTTTAGTTGTCCTAGTATATTACACTAAAGTAAACAGAAGCTCTTTAACCATTTTTATTATTTTTTATTGTCTGCAGCAAGTTGACACCACAGTGCTAGGCTTATCAAAGGAGGAAGCAGAAAACAAACCTTACATAGCTTCAATGGGGGTCTATATTTTTAAGAAAGACATACTCCTAAACCTTTTAAGGTATGTGAATTCAACTCATTGTAACTCACAAAGTTTCAGTAAATTATCTATGTGATTATCCAGACAAAGGGGATTTAGGGTCCTCCATTTTATGTTCTAATATTCTATTCAGTTAACTGCTTAATTGCTCGTCAATCTTAAGCTGGACTGTATCATCGTTTGGTCAGATGGCGTTTTCCCACTGCAAATGATTTTGGTTCTGAAATAATTCCTGCTGCAGCAAAAGAAATCAATGTAAAGGTACGTGCACATATGAATTTAGCATATTGGGCTCCAAGTAGTAATTACACTATTTAAGCATTGTTGCATAGTTCAAGAAAACAAAATCACATCACTTCGCTATTCGCATTCCTGCTAACAAACAGTCGGAAATTCAATATGCCATGCATGACCATTCAACAAAAAATGTCATGCATGCTAGTATGTCAGAACTTTTTCAGCAACACCTTCATTTTCCTTGTTAAGTTACAGTTGTGCTGCAAATCTTGCACAATTTAAAGACAGGCATATCACCATCTTAGTTATGTTTTTTTTTGAACCAGGAAAACAGCAGGGGAAGCCCCACTGTTAGATTTTATTAAAACACAAAAACAAATACTGAGCCAAACAAACGGAAAACACTTCAGCTAAGCCCTAGCAAGGCTAGAACAAGAAGAAAAACAAAGAACCACTAAACACAAGAATCAACCCAGGAGAAAAACAGATCGCTTGTTTTCAGAAATCCTATACGCTTGAAGTCGAGCTTCATCTTTGAGAGATCTTCTCCAAGAAGAGAAGGAAGGAGGTCCTCTCATGAAAATAAGGTTATTGCGCTGCTTCCAGATTTGCCATGCAGAGATAATGAACACTTCCATGAAGAAAGGATACGGAAAAGCTTGTTTGGCTTGTATCATCATTTGTAGGAAATCTGTCGTAAGATTCCACTGAATGCTAAGGAACTGCCAACAATGTTGGCTGAAATCTTAGTTATGTATTAATCCTGTTTCATAATCTTGTCCCAAAATCTTGATATCATGGTGGACATTTCAGGCTTATCTTTTCAATGATTACTGGGAAGATATTGGAACTATTAAGTCCTTCTTTGAGGCAAACCTTGCTCTTGCTGAACAGGTATGCCTTTTATGATTACTGGCTTACTGCAAACTCTTCGAGTAACTCTTTGTACTGCTTTGCTTTAAGTTTTTTTATGTTTCTCTAGAAAAGGAGTACTGAAGCAAACCCTTCTACCACACCTGTTCATTCATGTTCTGGCATTATTCTTTTGAACGTTTGTGGTGTTGCGGTGATTGTGAAACATTGAACTCTTCTGCTCACCTTTGATTAAACCATGCAGCCTCCAAGGTTCAGTTTCTACGACGATGACAAACCAATGTACACATCACGGAGAAACCTACCACCATCTATGGTCAACAATAGTAAGGTGTTATGCCCTCTATCTGTACTAAAATAGGTCATCACGGTCGTCCTTTTTTGCACTATATTATATTATTTATTTCACGTTTGTTATTAATTAGTACCATGCTTCCATGCCTTTGCTTCCTTATTTTGATTTTTGGGGCATTCATTTACTATTCCTTGAAATCCTATCTGCTTGATGTGCCCCCCATCTAACACGTTGGTGTCACTGCAGATCACTGATTCAATCATTTCCCACGGATGTTTCTTGGATTACTGCAGGATAGAACATAGTGTTGTTGGAGTTCGTTCTCGGATAGGCTCCAATGTGCACCTCAAGGTTAGATCTCTTCCTTTGTTGGCTGAAGTATTTCATTATACAAATATAGAGAAACTAGTAGTAAGTGTTATAGATTTGATCCAATGTCCTGCAGTTAGCAGCTAATATATCTTTTCATCCTTTTCCCTGAAGGATACTGTAATGCTTGGCGCTGATTATTATGAAACTGACGCAGAAAGAGAACAACTGCTTGCAGAAGGAAATGTTCCTATTGGGATCGGAGAGAATACAACGATTCAGTATGAATGCATATTTTACTTCTACCACTAACTCATTTGACTATTTAATCCTAATATCTTCGTTTTTGCGCTCTGAAAAAGTTTACTTCTACCACTAACTCCTTTGACATCATCTTTTACTATTCAATCCTAACATCTTCCTTTTTGCTCTCTGCAGAAAGTGTATCATAGACAAGAATGCGAGGATAGGGAAGAATGTGATAATCTCCAATTCTGAAGTAAGCTTGATCTCTACCCCTTTTATTCAATATATAGAAGTACCGTGACTAGCAGACTAAAAGTATCTGAAATCAGTCAAATAACCAGCAGTTTGCAACTTGCAACAAAATAAGATGGCCACAATGTATGTGTTATCGCAAGTTGTTGGATCTTCTTTCCCCCTGCCAGCATTGTTCTTTTATTTTTCTAATGCATACATCTTCATAGAGAATGTATCATCAACTCTAAACCAAATCTGGCTGGCTGTTACGTTTTACAGGGTGTAGAGGAAGCTGATAGAACCTCCGAAGGCTTCTACATCCGAACCGGCGTCACTGTGGTACTGAAGAACTCGATAATTGCTGATGGATTGGTCATATGAACTGAAAAGGTCTCACAAGGCTGGTATTTGCAGCAGAAACAGTCATAGGAGTTCTTTGTAGTTTTACAATAAGATGCTGTATAGCAGTCAAGAGGTTCTGCTTGTCTATACAAGGGAACTTTTGTCTACAAATCTCGCCTCACCATGCTGTATGACTCAAACAACGTTGCAGATCTTTTTACGAGAACACGTCTGTTGACGTGTTTTTTCATTATTAAGAGGAAACAAAAAGATGCAAGGTTCAGGCACAAATCACCAGCTCTAGTGCAGTGACGCGAGGAGCGTTTGCATTAGGCCTGCGACCGCTGAACTGCCCTCGCCGGAGGACCAGCTCCCTAGCTACTGGATTCACAGAGTCATCCAACAAGGAAAAATTGCTGATGGATTGGTCATATGAACTGAAAAGGTCTCACAACGTTGCAGATCATGAACATTTGTCCGTTTCATTTTTTTCTTTCTTGGACATTTACACAAACCTTTTCAATTTTTCTTTCTTAATTAACACCAAAAGGTTTTATTCTAATCAGTATGCAACCCAAGTTTCAAGTTTCTTGTGCCAAATTCAATGTGCTTGATCATGTATTCACATTATAGGTTGCATGTTTGAAACTGCATTACCGATGATTTTGAAAGTAGAGGTGCCTGCCTCGTCCTGATACTTTGCTTCAAACATGCGGCATGCATATAAAACTTAAATCAATATAAAAGTGATGTAATACTTCTTGTGATCAATGCAAATAATAAGCAATAAATGGCACATTATTTATACTAAAGCTCAACAAGAAAATGATGTTGAACGATTTACCAATTGCCTGTTTAAATTTTAGATATGGTATCAGCTTGTCAAACCATAATTCCACTACAACATGCCAAAATATCACGGGATTTTTCTATAATATAAATTTTGCATTGAAGTTGATGCAAATTACTATTGAAGTAGTTTATACAACAATAAACAAACATTTCCCAAGAATGCCATAGTATTTTGGAAAACATTTTGAGTTGCTGCCCAGTCACCAGGTCAGGTTGAAACAGGGTAAGGAGTAAGAGCTGCATTACTGTCAGCAATACAATATGAATCGGGTAGGGAGATAAATGTGGCAACACAATGCATGGATTTTTTTCGCAATGGTGTTGCCTTTGTTAGTTTCTCTGCCTTATAAGTCATCCTAAACTCGGGAATTTCTGACAGAAACCTATGTCTCAATTTATATACATGTTTGAGCATTTGTCATGAAACTGCCTTGATATCTTCTTCGGTGGGCGGGCGTATGTCCAGTTTCTTCTCCTGTTTTGGCATCCTGACCAATAAATTAAGGTTCAGTGATTAGGTATTTCATTACATACGAAGAAAATTTTGGAGAGACCTCTCGAGTAAAAAATAAAAGCTCCCTAGGCAGCTATATGCACTGATAAAGCAGATGAAGAAAATTTCAGCTAAACCGTGTCATGAGAGTTTGTCCCTCCCAGTCTGAACTTATCTCAAGAGAACTTGGAAGTTCAGATTTGCTGATTTGCACAGCCGACCATACTACATCACACAGCTTCCAGACAATGATTTCACATACAGTAAAGAGCATGCTTACATCGAGTCAGCTTTGACTGTGGCTTGCTCAACAGGAAGAACAATTGAGTTTTTGTCATCAGTATCTCCCTGCACAAGTAAATCAGAAGTGCAGTGTTCAGATAAACTTTGTTACAAGAAAAGGTGTTCAAATAAACAAGTTTGTATTACAAATGTAGCGCACCATTTTACTTGGATTGGCAAGATGCTGCTGAGTCATTTTGGGTGCATTTAGAGGACTTCTTAGAGTACCCTGAAAAATCCAAAGGTTAACCAGGTAATTTTTTTGAAACGACAACGGGGGGAGAGGCTCCCACCTGAGATTAATTTCATTGATCTAGGTCCAGTGGACCCATCATGGTTCGAAAATTACACCTTTTACAACGGCCCTAGCACAAGGGCGAGATTGTGGCTTTTAACCACGAATAAGAAACAACAACAACAACAAGAGCCCTAGCACAAGGGCAAAATGTGGCACAACCACAAATACAGTAGCTAGACAAGGAGACTACAACACCACGGCACAAAGAACTCAAACAGACTCAAGGAAAAGCCTAGACACAAGCCGAAAGACGCCAACCGAACGTTGATTTGCGCCCCCACCGAACAGCATACTCGCTGATACTCGCCGATTTCACTGTGACCATTGTGCCCTCCACCATTCCTCACTGATGGTGACATCCTCTAGCATATCCGGGCCCACGTACCACCATCCAACAAAGGCGGCAGCGCCGCAGCGGTGGAAACACCACCCGCCATTTGATATTCTGGCACCATCAAGGAGTGGTGACGGACACGCAAGCCTAGGATCATCGGACACGACGGCCTCCCTTAGAACTGATGGTGATATCCTCCAGCACATCCGGGCCCACGTGCCATCATCCAACGCCGTGCACGGGGTGAGCCTTGGAGGGGAATGGCGGCAGCGGTGGAAACACAACCTGACATTTGATATTCTGGCACCATCAAGGAGAGCGCCGACGGAGCAGAGGCGCCAGAAGAGGACACTCATCGAAACATCGGCAACGACCGACCGCCAGGGCCAGCCTCACCCAAGAGGGGAGCAAGAAGCAAGGAGAGATAGGTCCAGGCATGAGCGACGCCACCACTCTGAAACGCAGCCCCGCCGCCGGCTCGCCCGCGGCCAAACTACGCACACCATGCCAACACGTGAAGAAGAAGCCACCTTCAGGCACGCAGCCCCGCCGCCGGCATGCCCGCGGCCAAACCGTGTGCCGAGGGGCCCAATGCACACGCAGGAGGAAGAGCGCCGAAGTACAGAGTAGCTCCACCACATCTTGCCGTGAGGCCAAGAATGGAAATTTCGACGACGCCTCCAAGGAGGAAGAGGACGCAGGCTGCGACACTGCCGCCGGCCCGGAGCCAAGTCCGAGCAGGGCTTTCGCCCAGTTTCCAATCCATCCGCCGGAGGCCAAGACCCATGGCTGGGCCCAGCGCTCGGACACGGCGAAGCCCCGAAGCTGGGACCCCGCGCACGCGCTGACCAGCCCGTCCGCAGCTTGTAGCAGGCGCCGTTGCCCCCTCAGCCGCCGGATCTCCGTCCGCCGCCCCAGCCGCCGCCGCCTTGACGTAGCGGAGGGCTTCCGGTCGTCTGGGGCCATCTCCACAGGGCGCGGTGGTGGCGCCCGTGCTTGTGCCCTGCCGGCTGCAACCGATTGACCAGCTTGGGTGCCGGCGCGGATCCAGCAGAGGCAGAGGAAGGGCGAGGGGCTAGTTGACGGCGAGCTCGCGGAGGTCACAGATCCATGGCGGGGCCGCAAGGGCTTGCCAGGCCGAGCGCGCAAGGCCACCGCAGCTGCAGCAGCCTGTCTTCCTCGGCAGCCGCCCGCCGCCAGCCGCGGCAGGCGCTGCGGAGCACGTGCGAGGGCGGGCACGCGCCGACCGTGCTTGCCCTCAGCTTCAAGCCGGCCACCTAGGTCCGGGGCCGGGGGCGGCGGATCCGATCCTAGGGAACCCGGATCTGGAGGTTCGAGCTCGCCGGCGACCGTCCTTGCTCCATGAAGATCGAGCTCGAAAGAAGAGGAGGGGAGGGAGAGAGAGGGAGGGAGGGGAGGGGTGCTGTGGGGGTGCAGCTGGCCGCCGCCGACGCTAGCCGGGAGCAGCGGCAGCGGCCGGGGGAGCTCGCCCGGCGGGGGTAGTGACGGCGGTGGAGGAGTCGCCCCCCATGTCGCCCTGTACGGAGAGCGACGGGGGGGGGCGTCCTCACCCAACCAGGTAATTTGTTGACCAACCATAATTTCTTATTGGGAAGTTTGTCAAATTAAGGAGTGTTGAATGATGTATCTCTATTGCTTAGGGCTAACCCTAGAAGGGTAGCTAGATATAGTTCCATACATGGGCCACATGGGCCTTAGCCTCATGGGCCTAAACATACTCCAACACCCCCCGCAGTCTGAACTACCGGCGCAGCGGAGTTCAAGACTGAACAAGAAAGAAAACATGTGAGAGCACAACACACACGACCCCCCCCGCAGCCACAACTAGCCACTAGAGACGTTGAGGCTGGAGCGAAACTCGGAGAAGGTCGAGGAAGGGAGGCCTTTGGTGAAGATATCCGCAAACTGGGAGGTGGTCGGGACGTGAAGCACTCGGACGTCGCTGATGGCCACCCGGTCGCGGACGAAGTGTAGATCGATCTCCACATGCTTGGTCCGCTGGTGCTGCACGGGGTTGGTGGAGAGGTAGACCGCACTGACGTTGTCGCAGTAGACGAGCGTGCTCCTGGCGAGGGGGCGGTGAAGCTCAGCCAGGAGCTGGCGGAGCCAGGCGGCCTCGGCCACGCCGTTGGCCACGGCACGGTACTCCGCCTCGGCACTGGAGCGGGAAACCACGGGCTGGCGCTTGGACGACCAAGAGACCAGGTTGCCGCCGAGGAAGACCGCGTAGCCGGAGGTGGACCTGCGGGTGTCCGGGCAGCCCGCCCAGTCAGCGTCGGTGTAGACAACCAGCTCGGCAGTGGAAGACCGGCCGAGGAGCAGCCCGTAGCCAAGGGTGCCACGGAGGTACCGGAGAAGCCGCTTCATAGCAGCCAGGTGAGGCTCCCGCGGAGCATGCATGTAGAGGCAGAGCTGCTGGACGGCATAAGTGATGTCCGGCCGTGTGAAGGTGAGGTACTGAAGTGCGCCAGCAAGACTCCGGTAGGCGGTGGAGTCTGCTGGTCCAAGCATCGGACCCCCAGCCTCTGATAGCTTGCCCTGGGTGTCCACCGGTGTAGAGCAGGACTGGCAGGCGGTCATCCCGGCTCGCTCCGGAATGTCACAAGTGAACTGCCGCTGGTGGAGGAACAAGCCGGAAGGTCGGGGCTCAACAGTGACGCCGAGGAAGTGGTGGAGCACCCCAAGATCCTTCATAGCAAATTCCTTCTGGAGTGAGGCAATGATGCGGTGGAGTAGAGATTCGCTGGAGGCAGTGAGAACAATGTCATCCACATAGAGGAGCAGGTAAGCAGTCTCACCCCCATAGTGGTATATGAACAGGGAGGTGTCAGACTTGGCCTCCGTGAACCCAAGAGTCTGCAGGAAGGTAGCGAATCGAGAGTACCAAGCCCGGGGTGCCTGCTTGAGCCCGTAGAGAGATTTGTTGAGCCGGCAGACGAAGTCAGGACGAGAAGCATCCACAAAGCCTGCCGGCTGACTGTAGTAGACCGTCTCAGTCAGAGTGCCATGAAGGAAGGCATTCTTGACATCCAGCTGATGCACAGGCCAGGAGCGCTCGAGAGCCAGGGAGAGGACGGTGCGGACTGTAGCTGGCTTCACCACGGGACTGAAAGTCTCAGCATAGTCAATGCCGGGCCGCTGAGTGAAGCCGCGGAGGACCCAGCGAGCCTTGTAGCGCTCCAAGGAACCATCAGCCCGCCTCTTGTGCGTCCAGATCCACTTGCCGGTGACAATGTTGGAACCCGGCGGACGAGGCACTAGGTCCCACGTCTGGTTGGCGAGGAGGGCCGCGTACTCCTCGTCCATCGCGCGGCGCCAGTGAGGATCTGCCAAGGCCGCGCGAACGGAAGAGGGTACCGGAGAGATCGCCGGCTCGCAGGCGGCGGCGGTGAGGGCCTGCGGGCGCGACGCCTGCCTCGTCACCATCGGGTGAGTGTGACGAGGGTCCCGGTGAAGAAGAGGCGGGTGGTACACCGGCGGGTCGGCGCGAGAGCGTGGTGATGCCGGCGGAGCAGGCACCGGCGACGACGGCGCTGGTGACGAGAGCGGTGGAGGCGGCTCACGCCGGCGCTCGTAGACGATCCCGAAACGTCCGGGAGGAGGTGAGGGCGGACGCGGCTCCCGCCGACGCTGGTAGACGAGTCCGAAGCGCCCGGGAGGAGCTGGGGTCGGTGTGCTCGATCCCGCGATTGGAACGGCAGCATCGGGCACAACGGGAGGCAGCGAAGCCACAGGGAGCGAGGGTGGAAGCTCCGGGGCTGCCTCGACCGTGTCAGGCACCGGAAGGTCCTGGGGTGAGTCCGGCAGAGGCGAGGCGGGACCACCAGGAGAGTGCGCCGGAGCAGTACCTACAGGGTAGGGGGAGAAGAGTGGCGGAATCGCCGTGTCAGTGGGAAAGAAGGAAGCCTCCGCAGGGTCAGCAGGAGGTGTGGGTGGAGAGTGAGCGGAGTACGGGAATGCCGACTCATCAAACACGACATGACGAGAGATGAGGACGCGGCGAGAGGTAAGGTCAAAGCATCGGTAACCCTTGTGATCCGGAGAGTATCCGAGAAAGACACAGAGGGTCGACCGAGGAGCCAGCTTATGAGGAGCGGTGGCGGCGGTGTTAGGGTAACATGCACACCCAAAGACTCGAAGGTGGTCGTACCGAGGAGGGGTACCGAAAAGAGCGTGGTGAGGCGTAAGAGCTGGGCAGGCAGTGGAAGGAAGTCGGTTAAGGAGATATGTGGAGGTGTGCAGACACTCAGCCCAGAAGCGAGCGGGTAGAGATGCCTGGAGCAGAAGGGTGCGCATGATGTCGTTGGTGGTGCGGATCATACGCTCTGCCTTGCCGTTCTGAGAGGAGGTATACGGACAAGACATGCGCAGGTGGACACCGGAAGAAAGGAAGAAAGCACGGGAGGTTGAGTTATCGAACTCACGGCCATTGTCGCACTGGACAGCCTTGATGGCGAGGCCGAACTGGGTGGAAACCCAAGCAAAGAAGTGGCTAAGAGTGGGGAAAGCCTCGGACTTGGCACGCGGAGGAAAGGTCCAGGAGTAATGGGAGAAATCATCGACCACCACCAAGTAGTACTTATAGCCAGACATGCTGAGAACAGGAGAAGTTCATAAGTCGCAGTGAATAAGATCAAAGACACGAGTGGTATGTGAGGAAGAGGACTGAAAGGGAAGGCGAACGTGACGGCCGAGCTGGCACGCATGACACAAGTGATCATCGTGAGTCCGAGAGCACCGAATGCCGGAACTATGCTCGAGCCGTATCAGGGCATCCCGGCCAGGATGGCCGAGACGACGGTGCCAAGTGGTGGAGGAAGGAGTGACGGCGAACGCGGCTGAGGAAGGCGAAGGAGGTGAAACTGAGGCCGGAAACCGAAGGGTGTAGAGAGGCCCAATGCTGTTACATCGGAGCCGAGGAACCCGGGAGGCCAAATCCCGCACAGTGAAGCCAGAGGGGTCAAACTTAACCGAACAAGAGTTGTCAGTGGTGAAACGACGAATAGAGAGAAGGTTGTGAACCATACCGGGAGCCACAAGAACATCAGGGATATGAAAGGAGCCGTGGGAACTGGCAGTGCCCACGGAGGAGACAGGAAGGCAAGTGCCATTGGCGACCATGATGGAGGAGGGATAGGAAGGGTGGGGAGGACGAAGAGAAGAAAGGAGTTTCGCATCGGGCGTGGTGTGGAAAGTGGCGCCCGAGTCGGCGATCCAAGCAGGGCTGGCGGTGGTGCTGAAGGAGTATGCCAGATTGGCGGCGCCGGATCCCCCCGCGCCAGCGGCCGCGGTGCCCGCGGCCATGGTGGTGGCGGCGCCAGGAAGATGGGCCGGCGGCAGCGGCGGTGGGGACTGAGCCGAGGGTAGAGGGTAGGGAGCCGACGAGGCCCGGCGTGCGACACGGCACCGGCGCATGGCCCGAGTCGTCGGTGGTGGACGGGACCACGGCCACGGGGAAGTCCATGGTGGCGGTGGTGAGGTTGGACCAGATCCGGAAGGAGCCGGGGCGGCCGGGAAAGGCACTGTCACGGGTGAAGTGGCAGCGCCGGAGGTGGTGGCTGCCCCTGGGGCCGCACCCGGGAGATGCAGCGGCCCAGTGGGGTCGGGCAGCACAGCCGCCACTTGAGAGGCTGGAGGAAGGGCGGCCAGAGCGAGTGGCGCCGGAAGAGGAGGAGCGGCGGCCACCACTGGAGCCCAGGGCTGGGGGGCTGCAGCAGTCCAGCATGGAGGTGAGGGAGGATGGGGGGATGCAGCCGTCCAGCATAGAGGGGAGGGAGGTGAGGGAGCGGCTGGGGGGCTGCAGCCGTCCAGCATGGAGGGGAGGGAGGGGAGGGGGCGGCTGGGGGGCTGCAGCCGTCGGGGGAAGAAGGCTCGGGCGGCCATGGCCCCCAGGGCTGCAGCCGCGCCTGGAGCAGCAGCCCCCATGGCGGGCGGAGCAGCAGCCATGGGACCGCCGGCCATGGCACCAGGGGCCGGCGGCGGCGCCTCCAGTGAGGGGCGGCGGGCAGCAGGAATGGCGCCCTGCAGCGGCTGGAGAAGGAGGATGGGCGTGCGCTGCTGCAGGAGGTGGGAGGAAGGAAGGACGCGGCCAGAGGTGGCGGCTGGAGGGTGTAAGGTCCAAATAGGCTAGAGGGGGGGTGAATAGCCTAATAAAAACTTCTACACAAATTACTTAACCACAAGTTAGTACGAAAGGTGGCGAAGCACAAAGCACTAGCTCTAGCTAATTAAGCAAGCCACCTACACAATTCTAGTTCAAGACTATCCACTAAACACAACAACAACATCAAGCTAGAAACGAGATGTAATACGAGAGAAGAGCTTCGAGAGAATATACCGCCGTGTAGAGATGAGAAGTACCAATCAATCAATCATACAAGAGAAATCCTCGGGAAGAGAATGACACAAGAATTTATCCCGAGGTTCACTTGCTTCCCGGCAAGCTACTCCTCGTTGTGGCGATGCACCCACTTGTCGGTTCGCGAGCTAATCGACTATCAAGAGTCGAGCCCTCGGCGGGCGCCGCACAACCGCACACAAGATGGGGATCCTCCAAGCCACGAGCTCCACTAGAGTATCCAATTTGCGAACTCCCGCGGGGAAAGATCAAGAACCCCTTACAACACTTGGTGAAGGCTCCAACAATCTCCAATTGCGAGCTCAATCACCTCCGCTGCTCCAAGCCGTCTACCGTGTCGGGAAACACGGAAGAGTAACAAGAAATCCGCAGCAACTCGAAGATCAAGTGCCTCTAGAATGCAACTCTCAAGCAATGCACTTGAATCTCACTCAATCTCACTCAAGATGTGCAATCAATCAAAGAGATGAGTGGAGGGGTTGTTCTCTAGCTCAAAGGATGTCTCTAGGTGTCAAAATGTGCAAGAGTTTTACCTCAAACCCCGGCCACCATCTATTTATAACGAAGGGGTACGCAGCTAGCCGTTAGAAACGACGCAGCAGAAATCGCGCTGCACCGGACGCGCCGGTCCGGGTGACCGGACGCGTCCGGTCACTACGCGACAGACGAGAATAGTGCCGTTCAAACTAGCCGTTACCGTTGACCGGACGCGCTCGACCGAGCGACCGGACGCGCTGGTCACGACCGGACGCGCCGGTCCCGTGACCCACCGGACGCGCCGGTGAACACCGAGCCGCGCACCGCGAAACATCCACCGGACGCGCTGAAGAACGGACCGGACGCCACAGTGCCCGCGTCCGGTGGGACTCCAGTAAGCACCCTGGACGACCGGACGCGTCCGGTGGTCCTCGTGAACCGCTGTTCGCTTGACCGGACGCGCCGGTCGCACAGTAACCGCGTCCGGTGCAGAGTCCGGTGCAGCGTCCGGTGCACGCAGTGACCTCCGTTCGCCTCCGTTTCTTTTCCGACTTTTGGCGCAATAGAAAATGGGCGTTTCACTTCTTCAAAAAGCGCCGAATCCCGCCTCGCAAGCTCGGCGGGAGGGAGAGGAACCCAAACCCCTCTCTACCGCTTAAACTCCACCGCCTTCGCAAAAGTGCTAACACCACCAAGTGATCACCACCTTGTGCTCGTGTGTTAGCATTTTCATAAACATTTTCCAAGGCGTTATGTTAGCTCTTTACTAGATCCTAAATGCATATGCTCAAGACATTGATCTAGTGGCACTTGATTTCCGAGCTAACCGTGATTGCCCCTCTTGATAGTCGGCTATGTATCCTAAATCCGGTCAATCACTTCTCTACTCAACTTAGACCGGCAAAAGGAAAACCCTATGGTTATACCTTTGCCTTGCGCTCATAGATCCTTCTCCTCCACTTGATCATCATGTCCATCATTTCATGTGCATCTCCACCATGATCTTGCTCATCATTTCATGCACCAAATCATGTGGTCTTGTGGCCATCTCTTCATGCCATTTCCATCTCCATCACATGTTGCTTATGTCTAGCTTGATCACACTTGATACAGTAGCATTAGCAACTTGGTGTCATTAATTACCAAAACCAAACTTGGGCTTTCAATCTCCCCCTTTTTGGTAATTGATGACAACCATCACAAAGATATGAAATGAAATCAATTTTCAATTTCGATAGTATTAGCTCCCCCTACATATGTGCTTCCATAAGTTTGGTTCAATTGTGCATATATGTATGGATTTAAATTTTGGGAGAGTTACTACTATCAAATTGATGCTAAGGTATATAGAATGGACCTTTGAAGCGTGATACAAATCGGAGTTGCCTTTATATACCATCCTTAGCATCGATGTAGCTAGACACCACTTGTAATACCTCACTTGTAAAGATCACAAACACTAAAATACCCCGTGAGATCAACATTATAAGCAAAGGGTGTCTAGATACCACTTAAAAAGCTACTCTTAACAAATCATCATTCAAGTTCTAATTCTAGCAATCACCACACAAGTATGAATATGAATTTAAGCTTTGCAATGCAACAAATCATCATGTTAATGCGCATACAAATGCAACAAATAGTTAATGAGCTTGCTCCCTCTACTTGTGTGCTCAATTTTAATTGATCCCTTTCCAAAGTCTTATACTTTCTCTCCCCCTTAGTAACTTTTTTTTTCTCCCCTCTTAGTAACTTTTTCTCTCCCCTCTTATTATATCTTTCTCCCCCTTTGTGACTTTACTATCTTTGTGATTTTTCTCTCCCCCTTTGTCAACAATCACCAAAAAAGGTGCCAATTTTAGTGAGAGTTAAGTCAATCAATATGAGGGAGTCCAAAATATGGTTCAATCTAGATCACTTGCCTAGAATATGTAATTCGGTTTGATCCAAGGACAAGCTTCTTCACACCTCATAAAGTATAAGGGTTATCTTGACCATGTTGAATTACACATCATGAGCTCATTTTCTAGATTCAACACTAGGTTTGCAAGCCCACAAACATGTCATATGCTACCACTAGATCAATCAAACATAGAAGCAATAGTGGTACCATATATACATCAAAATCATTTGATTTTCATGAATGAGCCTATTTGTCATGCAAATATGTCTAAATGTTCTAAACATGTCCTTAGCAAAGTATGGATGATATGTCAAACAACTTTACCTTGCTATGTCGGAGGAGAGGCATGTCATATAATAATATGGGGGTGCACTCATTTCAAGTTGGAGAAGTCAAGTATGTTCAATTCATTCTTCAACTTGTAAAATCTCTTCTCATCAAGTGGCTTTGTGAATATGTCGGCTAGTTGATCTTCGGTGCCAATGCTCTCAATGCTAATATCACCCTTTTGTTGATGGTCTCTTATGAAGTGATGCCTTATATCAATGTGCTTAGTTCTTGAATGTTGAACCGGATTTTGAGTCATCTTGATAGCACTTTCATTGTCACAAAACAATGGCACATTCTTGAACTTGATTCCAAAGTCATTCAAAGTGGCCTTCATCCAAAGCAATTGTGCACAACAACTACCGGCACTAATGTATTCGGCCTCGGCGGTAGATAGTGCAATACTATTTTGTTTCTTTGATGACCATGAAACAAGAGACCTTCCAAGCAATTGACAAGTGCCACTTGTGCTCATTCTATCAATCTTGCATCCACCATAGTCGGAGTCCGAATATCCAATCAACTCAAAATTTGACCCCTTTGGAAACCATAATCCAACATTATGAGTGCCCTTAAAATATCTCAATATCCTCTTTGTTGCTTTCAAGTGACTTTCTCTAGGTGAAGCTTGATATCTTGCACACTTGCACACACTAAACATCACATCCGGCCTAGAAGCGGTGACATAGAGCAAACTTCCAATCATAGACCGGTATTGCTTTTGATCTATCATGTTACCACTATCATCAATACCCAATTGATCATTTGTGCCCATTGGTGTACTCATTGACTTAGCATCTTGCAATCCAAACTTCTTGATCATGTCCTTGATGTACTTGCCTTGACTTACAAAAGTGTCATTCTTCATTTGCTTGATTTGAAGTCCAAGGAAGTAACTAAGCTCTCCAATCATAGACATCTCAAACTCATTTGCCATCATATTTCCAAATTCTTCACAAAAATCTTGATTGGTTGATCCAAAGATAATGTCATCCACATAGATTTGCAACACAAACAAGTCATTTTCAATTTTCTTGGTGAAGAGAGTGGTGTCGACCTTTCCCATCTTGAATCCTTTAGAGAGAAGAAAGTCCCTCAATCTCTCATACCATGCTCTAGGTGCTTGCTTCAAACCATACAATGCCTTCTTGAGCTTGTAAACATGGTTGGGCTTCTTGTCATCTTCAAAACCGGGAGGTTGCTCAACATAAACTTCTTCATTGATGTAACCATTAAGAAATGCACTCTTGACATCCATTTGATAGAGCTTGATGTTGTGTGCACAAGCATATGCTAATAAGATTCTAATAGCCTCCAATCTTGCAACCGGTGCATATGTTTCTCCAAAGTCAAGACCCTCAACTTGAGTGTATCCTTGTGCTACTAATCTTGCTTTGTTTCTCACAACCATGCCATCTTGATCTTGCTTGTTTTTAAAGACCCACTTGATGCCAATTACATTGTAGTTCTTTGGTCTTTCCACAAGTTTCCAAACTTGATTTCTAGCAAAGTTGTTTAGCTCTTCATGCATGGCATTTACCCAATCGGAATCTTTCAATGCATCTTCTATTTTCTTAGGTTCTTCAAGTGACACGAATGAGTAGTGCTCACAAAAAGATGCTAATCTTGATCTAGTTTGAACACCACTTTGAATTCCACCAATGATTTGATCCAATGGATGATCTCTTGCAATACTAGTAGGTTGGAGTATTGGGAGTTGATTGCTTCCACTAGCTTGACCTTGATCTTGCACTTCATCATGAGAACCAATAGAGCTTGCTTGATTTGTATCAATTTGCACACTTTGGTTGATCACATGAATATCATCATCATCATCAAGTTGCCTCGGTCTTATGTCACCAATGTCCATATTCTTCATTGCATTTGACAATTGATCTCCTCTCACGTCATCAAGATTTTGATCTTCATTTTGAGACCCTTGGGTTTCATCAAACTCAACATCATGAACTTCTTCCAAGGTGCCATTTGTGAGATTCCAAACTCTATATGCTTTGCTTGTGGTAGAATAGCCAAGTAAGAACCCTTCATCACATTTCTTTTCAAACTTGCTCAATCTAGTGCCTTTCTTGAGAATATAGCATTTGCAACCAAACACTCTAAAGTATGCAATGTTGGGCTTTCTTCCATTCAATAGCTCATATGGTGTCTTCCCAAGCTTCCCATGACAATAAAGACGGTTGCTACAATAGCAAGCCGTGTTGATAGCTTCACTCCAAAATGAATGACTCACATTGTACTCACTAAGCATTGATCTAGCCATGTCAATCAAAGTTTTATTCTTTCTTTCAACTACACCATTGGATTGAGGAGTGTATGTTGGAGAGAATTGATGTCCAATACCGAGATCATCACATAAATCTTCAATTCTTGTGTTCTTGAACTCACTACCATTGTCACTTCTAATCTTCTTGATGGTAGTCTCAAACTCATTTTGCACTCTCTTGACAAAAGACTTGAATAGATCATAAACATCACTCTTGTCATAGAGAAAGAACACCCAAGTGTACCTAGTGTAGTCATCAACAATCACAAAACCATACTTATTGCCACCAATACTAGTGTATGTTGTTGGTCCAAACAAGTCCATGTGTAATAACTCAAATGCCTTTGATGTGCTCATTTCACTCTTACTAGGATGTTTATTTCCAACTTGTTTGCCGGCTTGACAAGCACTACAAGGTTTATCCTTCTCAAAGGTGACATCCTTCAAGCCTCTAACTAAGTCATGCCTCAAAAGTTTGTTCAATTGTTTCATTCCAACATGACCAAGCCTTCTATGCCACAACCATCCCATACTAGATTTGCTAAGCAAGCATGATGTCAATTGTGTCTCACTATCATTGAAGTCAACCAAGTATAAACTACCATGTCTAAATCCTTTAAATATCAAATTTGATCCATCAACACTTATGACTTCAACATCATCACTACCAAATATGCACTTGAAACCAAGATCACAAAGTTGTGCCACCGACAAAAGATTGAAATCCAAGCTCTCAACTAGCAACACATTAGATATGCTCATATCATTTGAGATAGCAATTTTACCAAGCCCCTTGACTTTGCCCTTCTTGTTGTTGCCGAAAGTGATAGCATCAAAACCACCATTTTGACTTGTATCAATTGATTTGAAAATACAAGAATCCCCGGTCATATGTTGAGTGCACCCACTATCAAGCACCCAATGCCTTCCTCCGGCTTTGTAATTGACCTACAAGATAAGATCAATTCCTTTTAGGTACCCAAACTTGTTTGGGTCCTCCAAGGTTAGTGACCAAGCTCTTTGGTATCCAAATGGCTTTCTTCTTTGAGCCCATCCATGGTGCACCAATGAACTTAGCATGAACACCATTTGTACCCTTGGTAAGTATATAGAAAGAATCAAACTTAATTGAGGATACATTAGCATTGGATTTCTTGTTCATGCAATTTCGCTCTATGTGACCAACTTGCTTGCAACTTTTGCAATAGCTACCATTGTTCTTCACAAAACGAGTCTTGTGAGGAGCAAAAGCGGCCTTGCCTTTCTTGGGGTTATAGCCCAAACCCTCTTTATAGAGAGAAGCCCTTTGGCTACCCAAGCACATAAGTAAGCGGTCCTCACCACCATAAGCCTTAGCTAAGGTGTGATTGAGCTCTTTTACCTCCTTCTTGAGATTTTCATTCTCAACTATTAGTGTGGAATCACAAGTGAAACTATCACTGCTAGATGAGGATGATGTAGATGAGCTACATGAAAGGTTAGTGGGAGTAACAACAATAGGCTTATGACAAGATTCATCAATTATATCACAAGATATGCCTATGTTGCAAGTTTTAGCTTTCTCAACATTAGTTGGCATGTTTTCACATTTTTCAACTAGAGAGAAATGAGCTTCTTCAAGCTTTGTGTGAGACTTTTGAAGCTTCTTATGGTCTTCCTTTAGACTCTCATAAGATGCTCTAAGCTCATCAAGTTCTTGCATAAGATTTTTCTTTTCCTTAAGCAAGCCCTTGCATTCCTTTCTAGATTCTTTATAATGTTGAGTGCAATCTTCTAGCATAGTGATTAGTTCATCTTTAGTGAATTCTTCTTCATCACTATCACTATCACTAGCATTATCATGATCACTCTCATCATCGGATGATACCTTAGCGGCCATAGCCATGAAGCACGATGGAGTGTCGAAGAGGGAGACCTTCTCTTGGATAGCAAAGCTAGCATGTCCCTTCTTCTTGCTCTTGTAGTCATCCTCATCATCACTTGAGGAATCATCACTATCCCATGTAGCAACATGAGAATCATTCTTCTTCTTATGAGAGCTCTCTTTCTTTTCTTGCTTCTTCTTTTGCTTCTTTCTCTCCTTCTTGATAGCATCTTCATCATCACTATCATAAGGACACTTTGCAATGAGATGGTCCTTGCTATGGCATCTAAAGCATCTCATGGCATGCTCATTCTTCTTAGATGTGTTCTTCTTCCTCCTAGCACGATAGCCCTTCTTCTTCATAAATTTGCCAAATTGCTTGACAAAGAGAGCCATCTTCTCATCAATGTCATCACTATCACTAGAGCTTAAGTCTTCTTCACTTGATGATTCAATCTTGGATTTGCCCTTGGATGTGGTGGCTTTGAATGCCACACTCTTCTTCTTTTCATCATCTTTCTTCTCATTTTCCTTCTTCTTCTTCTTGACCAACTCATCCTTCTCATCATCTTCTCTATATGAATCATCGGTCATCACCTCTTGAAATATTTGTTGAGGAGTTGAATCCTTCAATGTTGTCCTCACTAGCACGGTGATTAATGTATCAAATCTCTTGGGCAAGCTTCTCAAGAACTTCATAGAGAATTGGTTGTCCTTGACCTCCTCACCAAGTGCCTTGAGCTCATTCACAATGACTTGCAATCTATGAAACATTTCCGGAACACTCTCATCTTCTTGCATCTTGAAGCTAGAAAACTTTTCTTGCAAAATATATGCCTTGGCGGTCTTTGTGCCTTCGGTGCCCTCAAATGTTTCTTCTAGCTTGGCCCAAGCATCATGTGCAACTTCTATGTTCTTCACTTGCTCAAATGTCTTGTCATCTAATGCCTCATGAAGAGCACTAATGGCAATATCATTGCATTGGAGCTTCTTCTCTTCCACCGGTGTAGGTGCCTCCGGATTAGCAACCTCAAATTTTGTCTCGGTGACTTTCCACACTTCTCTATTGATTGACTTGAGGTGTGCGGTCATCTTAACCTTCCAATATGCATAATTTGTGCCATCAAAGTGAGGTGTCTTCTTGGTGTTGTTGATGTGCAAACTTAATTGAGTCATTTCTTCTTCACCGTAGGTTGTTAAGCCTCAAATAAACGGTGCCTCGGCTCTGATACCACTTGTAAGGTCCAAATAGGCTAGAGGGGGGGTGAATAGCCTAATAAAAACTTCTACACAAATTACTTAACCACAAGTTAGTACGAAAGGTGGCGAAGCACAAAGCACTAGCTCTAGCTAATTAAGCAAGCCACCTACACAATTCTAGTTCAAGGCTATCCACTAAACACAACAACAACAACAAGCTAGAAACGAGATGTAATACGAGAGAAGAGCTTCGAGAGAATATACCGCCGTGTAGAGATGAGAAGTACCAATCAATCAATCATACAAGAGAAATCCTCGGGAAGAGAATGACACAAGAATTTATCCCGAGGTTCACTTGCTTCCCGGCAAGCTACTCCTCGTTGTGGCGATGCACCCATTTGTCGGTTCGCGAGCTAATCGACTATCAAGAGTCGAGCCCTCGGCGGGCGCCGCACAACCGCACACAAGATGGGGATCCTCCAAGCCACGAGCTCCATTAGAGTATCCAATTTGCGAACTCCCGCGGGGAAAGATCAAGAACCCCTTACAACACTTGGTGAAGGCTCCAACAATCTCCAATTGCGAGCTCAATCAGCTCCGCTGCTCCAAGCCGTCTACCGTGTCGGAAAACACGGAAGAGTAACAAGAAATCCGCAGCAACTCGAAGATCAAGTGCCTCTAGAATGCAACTCTCAAGCAATGCACTTGAATCTCACTCAATCTCACTCAAGATGTGCAATCAATCAAAGAGATGAGTGGAGGGGTTGTTCTCTAGCTCAAAGGATGTCTCTAGGTGTCAAAATGTGCAAGAGTTTTACCTCAAACCCCGGCCACCATCTATTTATAACGAAGGGGTACGCAGCTAGCCGTTAGAAACGACGCAGCAGAAATCGCGCTGCACCGGACGCGCCGGTCCGGGTGACCGGACGCGTCCGGTCACTACGCGACAGACGAGAATAGTGCCGTTCAAACTAGCCGTTACCGTTGACCGGACGCGCTCGACCGAGCGACCGGACGCGCTGGTCACGACCGGACGCGCCGGTCCCGTGACCCACCGGACGCGCCGGTGAACACCGAGCCGCGCACCGCGAAACATCCACCGGACGCGCTGAAGAACGGACCGGACGCCACAGTGCCCGCGTCCGGTGGGACTCCAGTAAGCACCCTGGACGACCGGACGCGTCCGGTGGTCCTCGTGAACCGCTGTTCGCTTGACCGGACGCGCCGGTCGCACAGTAACCGCGTCCGGTGCAGAGTCCGGTGCAGCGTCCGGTGCACGCAGTGACCTCCGTTCGCCTCCGTTTCTTTTCCGACTTTCGGCGCAATAGAAAATAGGCGTTTCACTTCTTCAAAAAGCGCCGAATCCCGCCTCGCAAGCTCGGCGGGAGGGAGAGAGGAACCCAAACCCCTCTCTACCGCTTAAACTCCACCGCCTTCGCAAAAGTGCTAACACCACCAAGTGATCACCACCTTGTGCTCGTGTGTTAGCATTTTCACAAACATTTTCCAAGGCGTTATGTTAGCTCTTTACTAGATCCTAAATGCATATGCTCAAGACATTGATCTAGTGGCACTTGATTTCCGAGCTAACCGTGATTGCCCCTCTTGATAGTCGGCTATGTATCCTAAATCCGGTCAATCACTTCTCTACTCAACTTAGACCGGCAAAAGGAAAACCCTATGGTTATACCTTTGCCTTGCGCTCATAGATCCTTCTCCTCCACTTGATCATCATGTCCATCATTTCATGTGCATCTCCACCATGATCTTGCTCATCATTTCATGCACCAAATCATGTGGTCTTGTGGCCATCTCTTCATGCCATTTCCATCTCCATCACATGTTGCTTATGCCTAGCTTGATCACACTTGATACAGTAGCATTAGCAACTTGGTGTCATTAATTACCAAAACCAAACTTGGGCTTTCAGAGGGGCACCAGTGGCGGGCACCTCCACCCCGGCTCCAGAGAGGGCCGGGCGGATCGGACCGGCGCCGGCCAGAGGAGGAGAGGTGGCGCCAGGAGAAGAAGTGCCGTCCAAGATCTGGGCCCAGGTGTAGGAGGTAGAGAGAGGGGGGAAGGGAGAGTAGAGGGGAGGGGGAGAAGGAGGGCGGCCAGCCATGGCAGGCTGGCCGGCGGCGGCGGCCAGAAGCCCTGGCGGCGGCGGCTGGGTGGTGGAGGGGAAAGGAAAACTAAACCTGGCTCCGATACCATGTTGAATGATGTATCTCTATTGCTTAGGGCTAACCCTAGAAGGGTAGCTAGATATAGTTCCATACATGGGCCACATGGGCCTTAGCCTCATGGGCCTAAACATACTCCAACAAGGAGAATGATGTTTTTCTTTGACATGAGGAGGAAAAAGGTACCAAACAGCTAAACAGGACAATAGGTGCTATGATTGGCATAGAGAAAGATGTACCTTATTTGCCCACATTAAGCCGCAAGCGTTGCAGAGCGACCTTGGACCAGCTGGGCCCCGACGCATTGCTGGAGTAAGCCTTGAGCTGATGCCACAATTTTGGCAACTAGAGAAACAGGCCAACATTAGTCAATACATGAAGGCAACAACCTTCTGCATATGAAACTGATGTAACACATGCACATAATCACAAAGTGAAAGTTGGCACATGACAACTAACTCACTGGGTTTCTCGAAAATGATCATCCTCGCCGTTAGCTGGAGAGACACAAGCTGCAGAAGAAGAGGCACCATCACCAAAATCTGATCTCCCAGCAAATTGACCTTTACGCCGTTTCATCCTGAAAATTTTATTGAGATTGTGCAATTCAAGATTCAGAAATAATTTACAACAAAAACATCACTAAGTGAGTAGCGATCACTTGAATGCAAAATAGGGTCATGCAATGGTTACGGGGTAAATAAACCTGGGATATGTTCCCAGTGGTGAATGGTGGCGAGCAGCAATAGGTAGGCCAGGGTTTGTTCCCTGGCAGCTGCAACAGAATGTAAACAGGATGATGAAAAGAAAAGAAAAAAACAGAAGCACCTTTTCTAGCATGATTAGAGCAGAAAACAGTATCTGGATTGAACCAGGTAGGTATGAAAAGAAACACATTGGTTCCGGAAAAGGAGTGACAAATGGAAAATCAGTGCCTGGCAAGGTAATGGCAAATCATAGAACTCATCAGTTCCATTCTCCATGGAATCCATATAAGCCTTTACATGATACTTCTAACAAAATCCTAGACTAAAAGGCATAAAAAGAAAGTCCTTGTTCATTTTGATATCTAACTGAAAAAAGTCTTTTAAACATTCACATTGCTTAGCGATTTCTCAGAGCACATTATCTTGAATAACATGCCTGTACCTTTAGTGCAGAAGTACTCCAATAGGTAGATCCATGGTATCACTGCTATTTAGTTTTTCTCCGATGTTAGTACTTGGAGAAACTATTCAAGATAAAAGGGCAACCTAAGATTGGATAGGATAGCAGTGATAATAGTCTGAATATGGCATGTATATTCCTATTTAAACAGAGTGACATAAGAAAAGAAATTAAGTAAATCCTGATCTTATATACCAAAGAATATTCTCACATTAGGAATGTAGAAGGCGCGGCACATCCTATTTATGTGGTATAGCAATGTCAAAATCAAACATAATCAAGTCTGCAATAAGCTAATAAAGTCTGCAATAAGCTAATAATTTTATCTAACGTGGAGACTAACAAACACAGTCATCTTACAATTTATATCTCAAATCCTCCAAATGACAGCAGACAATTTGTTAACCAAGAATACTTTCAAAATTTCATTACGCGTGGGCTTTAAAATTTTAAATATGCATGGACCCTGGTAGGTTATGATGGTCATTTCATGTGCAGCATAATTATATCATTGCTAAACATAGAAGGGCATTATTCTGTCCTTACTTTTGGGCAACCTCCTTGCGCACACTGTATCTAATCCTTTTATCAAAACATCTTTCCTTTCTCTTCTCACGGAATCTCATTAAGGAAGCGACCCTTCTAGCAGCCACAGTTGTATTCTGCACATGAAACAATGCTTTAGGAGAAACTGGAAATACCTATCCTTACTGCAGGAAGTGTGTGGATACCTTCTCATCATTTGCCGTAGGAACAGCCATGTTTACCAAACCAGGCGGAACCTCGTACCCTCCAAGTACTAAAAGAACAGCCTGAACCTGTTCAAGAGAAAATATTTAGGATATACAACTCGCCTAGGTCGAGTTTCTGCATATGCAACTCCCATATCTCACTGACACGCTGGCTCACATGTGGCCCTGGGATACACGTGTCAGTGAAACAATCATCATCATATACACTCAAACAAATCAATAATGACATAGGCATATGGTAACCTCAAAACCTTCAATATGGTTGCATCATGCTTACTTTGTTCTTAGTTTATCTTAGGACATACATCCCAGTGAAGCTCTTCACTACACCATCACTAGGGTTCATGATTGCATTTACAAGCATTCTCACTAATACAGTAGCTAAGGAATTGAGATATAGACCCAAAAAAAAATAATCAAAAACACATTCCAATTGAAGACTGGCAAAACCACCTTGTAACTGTGAAGACCAAATAATCATGTTGTTTCATGATTAGATCTCTAGTAAAAATTTGAAAGTTATGACCATGACTTTGACCAATCCAGGTAAATCGTCTCAATTGTTCACTTACAGAAGTTTCGTAATTTAGTTGCCTACAGCTTTCCAAAGAATCTTCCCTAATAACTAGAACAAAAAGAATCCTCAGCTTGCCAATGAGAAAAGTGAATCATATAAATGAATCCAGTTTAGTCCAGGACCACAGATGAAACATGCTTGCAAATTTTCATATTTGGGATCAAAACACTAATAAGACTTAAGGAACAAAGAATATATGCTTCTGATATAAAAAAAAGAATATGCACGCTTCTATTGGAATTTTATTCAGCAAATATAACATAAACACAAATATATTATAATAGTAGCAGAAGAAAGAAGACATCTACTCCACTATTCAGCAAACACATGACTCCGCCACAACACAACTATAAAACATACAAATATCAAGCATTCAGCAATCAAGCATTCAGCTCAATTCCACTCGAACAGTAGAACGGTATATCCATACTGATCGAAAAATGGCCAAACCAATTCATAATAACATTAGTCCTTCCCCTTACAGGATAACCAAAAGCACAGTCATATAATATAGCACGCATATTCTTTGGTGCAATTCAGCAAGGGAACAAAGGGATATAGTCTATTTACAATAGCAAATCAGAAACTGCGACTAACTTAGCCATAATTGGCAATCAAGTCCCCTTAGAATTCAATCAAGAACGATAAAGAGAGAATTTTTATGTGCAACTCGACAGCAGAGCGCCTCTGCAAAGCCGGAACAATATTTGCGAATTCATAGCCAGCGCCCGGCGCACGCTAATCTCCGGCCAAGAACGATTAACGACGATCGCAACAAGTCAACGCAGTATATAGGAACCAAGGAGAGAATTTGGGAGGGGGCGATGGAATTTGCAGGGGTGCAAGGGGCGCGACCTTTTGGGGCGGGACGGGGTCGAAGATGTAGACGTCGCCCTGGTACACCAGCGTGAGCTGCTCCGACGCCGCGTTCATCAGCGCCTCCGCCGCCGCCGCCGCCGAGGAGGCGTCGTCCCCGCCGGCAGCGGCGGCGCCATCCGCCTGGGGCGGCCGGGGACCGTGGTCGTCCGCCGCGGGCTCCGCCGCCATCGGCTGGGGATCGGACGGTGGAGATGCGTGCGTACAGGGGGCGGGCCGCGGACAGGCTCGGTTTGAGCGCACGTGTGGAGGATGGACGAGAGGCGCGCACGTGTGATGGTGGAGACATATGCACTGCCGGTGTACGTGTCTGTCCGTGGGGCGTTCTGTGTTTTCCGCTTATCTTCTCTGCAAAACCATGTTTCTCTCACAGATACGTTTTCCGGCGACCAACATTAAGAGACGGAGTAGTAAGAAAAAAAATAGAAATCAACATTAGGAGTACGCTACGTATATGGATATGGATTTGCGAATGTGATGTCTCCTCCAGTCCTCCGTCATGATAAAGTAGCGTGTGAAGTTTGTTAGTATGAACCCATGAGATTGAGATGTTCTGAAACATAAACCAAGTCTGCGCTTGCACTCCTAGCAACTCGAATCGCGTATAATAAAATATAATGTTGTGAAACGAAATCCTGAGTCGGAAATTCAAAATTAGACTATAACGGAACGGAGAATAAATTTAAGGCTGGCCTAGCTTCCGGATGTGACATCCGCTACAACTCTCTGCTCCGCCCTGTCCGTACAGACTCGTGGCATATTCGTCCCGTCCCCACTCCGTTTCACGCGCCACCCCGCCCGCTCCATTGCACGCATGCGCGAGCCCTGTGGGATCGTCTCGGCCGCTCCTTTCCAAGCGTGCACGCGGTTCCACTCTCTTTTTTTTTTGCACGCGCACGCGGGAAAAACATATTTACTTTTGGAACCTTCAGAATTAAGTTTTGCAATATTTAGAGGAAAACAATTGCAAGATGCGTTTGAAAATGAAACATTTAAAACATAAATTTGTAACATACATGTGAAGCCATTGTAACACATAGAACATCTAAATCTATTTTGCAACGTCCAAATAAAATAGTTGCAACATCCGTCTAGAATAGCTAAAAACACTTCAAGCAAACGGTTGTTATATACTGTGTATCCATGGCAACACATGCAACATTCCCTGATATACTTTTGCAACATTTAAATAAAACACTTGCAATATCCTTATGAAACACCTGTAACATGCATATGAAACACATGAAACACTTATAACATGCGCATGAAACACTTGCAACATCCAGATGAAATACTTGCAACATGCGTTTGAAACACTTGAAACATACCCTTGCAACATGCTGAATCAACACAACATCTTCTTCCTACTTAAGCGAATGGAGGCTTATCGGCGTGGAGAGAGGGGGGGAAGATCGTCAGTCTTGCACGAGTTGGCGCCGGAGAAGGATGGAGGCGTTCGGATCTCGCCGCCCGGGTCTCGGAGTGCGGCGCGACAGTGGATAGAAGAACGCTGGTCTTGCACAAGCTGGCGTCGAAGAAAGGATGGAGGCGCTTAGATCTCGCCGCTCCAGATCTCGGAGTGGGGCGCGACAGTGGATGGAAAGGCCATCGGTCTTGCACGAGCTGGTGCCAGAGAAGGATAGAGGCACTCGGATCTCGCTGCTCCGGGTCTTGCCGCTACGGATTTCGAAGTGGAACGCGACAGTGAATGGAGGCGCGGCGTAGCCATGGCATGCACACAGCCAGGGGCGCGACACAGGAGAGGCGCGGCTTGGGCGGGAGGGGCGCTCGTGGCTCCGGCAGAGGCGTGGCGTGTGTGGGGGTGTCACAGAACCTCCTAATTATGATGGCCCACAAGTACACGTCATTGCCATAATGACCTCTGACAGTCGTACTTATGTTCACCATAACGTAAAAGGCCTGCTTTCCTCCGAACAGGATCCAATCACAGGAGTATTGCAATATTACAACAGTTTATTCAAAATATTCAACAGAGTAAAGTAGCGGAAGTCTTACAATAACATAGGTTCACAAACCAGTTTTCAAACTTCAACCCTTAGGTAACATTATTACAAACCATTAGTAGAGAAGTATCGGTAGTAACTTTATTACAACACCCAAACGAGATGCCTTGCCCAAAGGCCACACAGTCTACTCGTCGTCGCTTTCTTCAACCACGACGGTCATGCAACAAGGCTCGAAGCAGACTTGTTCATGAACCGCACCTGCAACAAGGGGTTCAACAAACCCTGAGTACAAAAGTACTCAACAAGACTTACCCGACTAAAACAAAGACTCCAAGGGCATGCTAGCTCTAGGGAATCAAGGTACGGGTAAATCAATAATCAAAATTTTCTTTTGCAGAAAAGCTTACTAAGGTAAGTCCTTATCTTCAACATTTTACTTTTACCATTGATGGTTCATTAACCAAATCTAGGTGATCCTAGTCTAGATCAAAGTAATTATCATCAAAACATTTCTTATTCTTTCTTTCCATTCCAGTTCTTAACTACGATGTTGGTGCAAGGCCAAGACTCCTTTCTCGTGGAGCAACGACGATTCGAACCGCTTCATTTACCCAGTTGGGGATTCCTAACCACACGACATATGTAGAACTGAATCTAGCATATATCAACTCTTACCCGAATAACCCAAAACCAGAACGTGTCCATCGCCACCCGAGAGCACAGTACTCCTCGAACCCGGCCAAATTCTAGCCCCGAGGGTACACACTACTCTCGCCATCTCTCCACTCCCAGTGCGAGGTTAGACGTTCTCGTAATGGACTAACCAAAGTAAGGCTTACCTGACATGGGCACATGGCTAGTACTAATAAAAACTCCATGACGCGAGGGCCAACAACGTACAGTCCTTAACTGATAAGGCGGAAACAATACATTGGGACTCCTCTCCCAATGCACGTTAGCAGTGGCCAAACCACCCGCCCGATCTTACAAGTTCATTCACATATTTCAATATTCATTAAGTATGCCGTCATGGCTATGTAAACATTTTATTTAAAAGCTTAACTTCTAAGCATAGCAAAGCATACTACGCATTTTTAGTAAAACAGGTATCAAGGTTGATATCACAATAATCAAGGATGACAATGCAGCAATTAGGTTATCACTCAACTCCTAATTACTTAATGCAGTAAATTATAATAATAATAATAAAGATTTGTAAAACTCAAGGTAGGGTTTAAATGCATCGGGGCTTGCCTTGCTCTGACACGACGACTGACTCAGACTCGGAGACTCCAACGTCTGGTCCGAAACCCACTGACGATCGCTCTTCTCCAGAAGCTTACTCGACGACTTCGGCTTCCTCGAAAGCTGTGACTATACGAATACATAACATGCTTTAACATGATGCCCGATGATAAATATGATGCTTGATGATAACATGCCACGGTTACGATTTGAGTACAACTTCCCTTCACGGTACAATCGTAAAACATAAAACCTACTAACTAGTAGCGACGATTTCCCGCGATACCAGCTTTTAACCTAACAAGTTACTAACGAGCTCAATCATGAAATTAAAGTGTCAGAGATCACAAAAGGGTAGTGACCTTAAGGACATCACTCAATCAAAAGGCACACAACACTTAAAGTTCTCAAATTAACATTTATTTTCTATTTAAATAATTAGGGCATAATTTAGAAGTTGATCAAACATTATCTAAACAAGCTCAAACTTTTTCTATGGGTTAACAATGATTTATAACAGTGCCATAATAAATTTCATAATTTTTGGATAAATAAATTAATTATTAAAATTACTGGAAGTTGCATTTAATCTTTAATGGAACCAATTAATTCTACTGCCCAAAGTATTCAAATTCATGATTTAACATTTTTCCTAGATAGTTTATACATTGAGAAGCTTACACAAAAATTTTCATGAATTTTGGAACTCTACACAATTTTTAAACAAATAAACAAATAATAACACTATTCATTTATTTGAAAAAAAAACAAAAACGAAAACGAACTCGGGCTGCTTCTCCTCCTCTCCGATCCGGCCCAGCCCAACCGGCCCGCGTGCCCACGCGCTCGCGCCCGCACGCGCTGGCCCAGCAGGCGGCCCAGCAGGCGGCCCGCCTCGCGCACGCACCCACTCTCCCTCTCTCTCTCACTGACAGGCCGACCTCGCCTGTCATCGCCTACCTCCCGCGTCTCGCTCACTCCCGCGCGCTCACTCACCTCCGCGCGGTGGCCGGCCGGTGACCGGTGCCCCGGTCGACAAATCGAGCTGACCAACACGTTCTACATCACCTCACGAACCCGTTTTGCTAAGTAACGCCATGGTTCGAGCCCTAGCGACCCGCGAGCGACGGCGATGGCGGCACGGTGGCCACGGGAGCAGCACACCGACGACTACAAAGCGGTAGAGGTTAAATTGAAGGGTCAGGAAGCATCAGTGGCTCATTGCGGTTGCAGTGGAGCTCTCGGTGGCGACGGGGAGCGGCTGGAGTGGTCTGGCCACGGGAAGCGGCTTGGTCGCCGGAGTTGAGCACGGGAAGCGGTGGTCGCGGTGGTTCAGATGGAATTGGGCTGGCTCGAGTGGTTCACGAGGTGCGCGAGGATGCGGCGATGCTGTTGGTGCGACTGGCGTGGCCGGAGACGGCTCGGTGACGGCAGCGGCGAGCGGTGGAGCTAGCGGCGGCGGCGGTGGCGGAAAACCGAGAAGAAGAAAAACGACGGTGACTCGACGTATTTATAGAAGACGAGCGCGGGAACAGAGCTGGACTGCTCGTGTCGTCGCGCTGGAGCTCCTGGGCGTGCCTGGAAGCTGGCTGAAGCCGTCCGGCGTCTCGCCAGCACCCATGCCGGCCGGTGGCCGACGGTGATTGGCCCTAGCACTGTAGCTTCCCCCTCCCAAAATTCTGAAATTCAAACTGGTTTTTCAAATTACTCTCAAATTTGTATAACAACTTGAAAATCTTCCAATGTATGAAATCTTCAGATTTTCAAGCTCCACAAGTTTGATATTGAACACTTTTTCAAATTCTCACTGGATTTTAAAATTTGAGTTTAAATTCAAAAAGGGACACATTTTGCAGATTTGGTAATTTAGAAATTACTTTTGATTTTATATTGAAACTTCAAAATCTCCAAACATCAAAGTTGTATATCTTGACTAGACCAACAACTTTGCTGTTCAAAACTTTTTCAAATTCTGCCTCCATTTTGAAATCTTAGATTGGGGACAAAAATAAATAAAATCTGAAATTTGTTTATTTTCAAAATTACTCCACATTTTACACTAAAACTTTAAAAACTCAAAACACCAAAGTTGTAGCCCTTGAAAAGTTCTACAAACTTGGTTTTGAACTTTTTCCCAAATTTTGCTTAGATTTTGAATTATTTCAAAAGGGGTAAAATAGGGTTTTGAAATTTAGGGTTTTTGGAGGGATTTCAAATTGGAATTTGTTGCTACTTTGATTTGTGATTACTTAGTGATCAAAACCTCACCCAAGGGCATCATTTGGACCAACATGACATGGTTGACCAAATGTCACTCTTGGTTGACCAATTAGCTTTTGAAATTCTTTTACATTTCTCCCCAGATTTGAATTCAAATTCGAATTGAAAAACTCGCGACAAGTTTTGGGACTCCAATTTAAACTCAAATTTGGAGCATCATTTTAGATGTTGTACTTAAGCTCATACCCTATATTTGACACTAGTGTGCAACACCGTCGCGCACTTCAAATTACGCAGGGCATGGACTAAGTATTTGCAGTGGTATTCGAAATTAGGGTTTTCGGTTTCGGAGCACACCACTGAGAAACACATTCAACCTAGATAAGTAAACTCGTTTTAGTTGATGCATAACAAGGTTAACCTAACAGGTATGATTAGCAATGCATTATGATGACATGGCAGATTAATTAGCACTATAACACCCGGGGTGTTACAGGGGGTGGGGGCGCTGCTCGGCAGAGGCGTGTCGCGTCCGAGGAACGGAAGCCACGGTGAGGGAAGGAGGGCTAGAGGATGAGCGGAGTGGGTTTTTTTAGAGAGATAGGAGCCGGTCCTACGCAGGTCAAGCCGTGTTCGGATGGAATCACGGGACGGACACCCGTAGAGAATCATTTCGATAAATTTAGACTCCGAACTGTCTCAAAACTTTAAGCCCTATTTATTTGAGCAGGTTTAAAAGCTAGCTTTCTCGCTTTTAGTATTGACTGTTTTTATTAGCTTTTGTAATAAAATTTAAGCTTCTCGCCTTCTCAGCACATAAAAAACCATAAAAAAAATCCCAGAACATGTTTTTCAAAAACCAACTCAAAAGTTAGGCTATTTGTTTTAGCGTCTAGCTTTTGACTAGTAAAAACTAAATAAAAGCTGAAATAAACGGGGCCTTAGCCACATAATGAAATACACAACCACCTACTATAGAACATGTTTACATCATTAGTGCTAGCTACTAGTTAGGGCTAAAAATTAGCTTAAACTAGAAGATACCCAGCGTGTTGCTACGGGAATTGCAAGAATTTAAAATAAAATTAAATGAAGATAATGTGGATAGTTTGCCAGATTGAAAGTTAGTGGGATGACACGGTGTGGATAGTTAATGAAAGATGGTATAGATGACTTGCATGTTAAGATAAAACTTGGAGTGGGGATTAACTTTATAAAAGATATAAATTAGCTATAGTTGGCTAATCAGTTATAGCGAACAACTAGTTAAAGGTTTGACTAACTCCTATTAGCTCTTCTTTTGGATGTGCTAGAGGCTAGCGTTAGTTTTGTCTAATTTTTAGCTAACTAACAATTAGCCCTTATTTCCAAACATGTTTCCTCGCTAGGATGCTAGAACATGGACAGAAGTTGGGCATGCATCCATCTACGTACAGTAGAAGATATCAAAGCCAATCTCATAACAATTGATGATTCGAACATTGTATATCCTCAAATTGAGACATAGGCTTCGCCAGAAAATTACTTCAGGATAGCACATATGGCAAAGACACTAATATAAGCAGCCCCAATGCAAAAAAAAAAAGGTAAGGCTAATGCATGCATTCCAAGTTGCCATTTGCATATGTTTCGGATAGCGATGCAATCCATTTTATCAGCTTTGAGTTGTTGTCAGCTAAGAATTTGTACGCGGAACCATCTTCCACCTTCTATTTATATTCATTGTTTTACAACAATCTACTTGTGGAGTACACATTCGGTGCTTCAAGCCTTTAACCCACATGTGGAGTACGTCATCTTGCAGTAGGCAATGGCTGACTTGTCACTTGTGTGATATTTGGCGGATCATTTCATCACACCAGACCAGCAGCTTACAAAACCCAAATGTTGGTCTACAGCAAAAACAAGACGATTTATCATAATTAGAAATGAAATTGCGTGCGGTAACAGCTAGGAAACAAAAGAGGAAGAGAGATTACTTGGTACTGCTCAAGATCAACCTACTCTCCTTGTACTCAGGTGTACCAATTAATGAATAAAAGTTGCTAATTAATTAATGATTTGATTTGAGATCCGTGTAATTTTCTGAAATATGTGTACCGGAGCCATTCTTTTACTATTTTATCTGCATTCATCTAGTGACATCCGAACCAGTTTGGATTTGGCCAATATTGACCCATGTTATGTATTGATGCGAGATTGTAGGGGTTTAGTCGCACTTTGGTTGTTGAAAGTGGATTAGACCAACATATAAAGTTTATAGAGTCCTCGCCACAACTCCTGTGTTAACATTTTTACGTGAAGTAAGAGACGAAAGTGTAAGTGGGTTGGTGGTAACGTGTGGTCCACTTAATATGCAATGTGTAGATAAGCCGTTTTGACTCTAGGGGTGTGTAAATGGTATCGTGCTGACCTTTGTGGACACATGCATGTGTCGGCATTGGATGCACAGTCACATGTACAAAGAAGGAACATTTTTGTCATCGTTCTAGTCATTGTTTGCCCGATTATATGTGTGTTGGGCTGACGAGGACATTGGTCCCTTTGAGAAAAGGGGGAAGGGTTATATGTGACATTCATGGGTTGTTTGGTTCTCTACTTCTTTACCTAGCAACTATGTTGGCTCGCTGGACGAGGATATAGAGTCAACATATATGTTTGGATGTCTAGCTAGAGTACTTTGGGACATGTGTGCTTAGGATTTGTCTTGCTTTCGTGAGAGAGCCAAATTGGGTCTCCTAGATGGGCAAGCTTCTCGTTGCTTGCGCTAGGGAGGTCAGGCAAGGGAAGGCTAGTCCTGTTTGGATTTGGCCTATAGTGGACTGTATCATGTAATTTAGAGATTTAATATCACCTTGCTTGTTGAAAACATTTGCCCTTGCCCTTACGTGAGAGAGCCAAATTAGCTCTCCTATAGGTGGACAAGCTTCTGGATGCTTGCTCCAGGGAGGTGACAAAAGGCTAGGCACACCCAGGAACCAAGCATGCCTTGAGTCCTTTGGATTGGGCCTATAGTGGCCTGTATTATATATTGATATGAGATTGTAGAGTTAAATATCACCTTGGTTGTTGAAGATAGGTTAGACCAATATATAAAGGTTATAGAGTCATTGCCATTTACCGCCCTCCCCGGTTAATTCTTTTATGTAAAGTGAGAACGAAAACATGAGTTAGTGGTAATGTGTGGATCTGAGCTATTTAGGCTATGGTATTATTCCTTTTGCTCATTACGAATATAGATCTCACATCTTTTTTTATCAATATGAATCTCACATCTCAGTAAACAGAAAACAGCATTTCAGGTTCTACAAGAAAGAAAAGAGTGACGATTATTTTCTTCAGGATCTACAAGAAAGAAGAGTGACAATTCTTTGACTAGACCATCTTGGATCTAGATCACACTTTAAATTCTGGATCAGTGCTTACCTACAAGTCAAAAGGAGAAATCAGAAATACACGCTGATCAGATGCAAAGCCAGATTTTGCGACTTATTGCAGCTCGCCTTCACACAAGTTGCATATCTTCAATCTTCTCTTTTTTTGGTGCTGCTGCAGGATATATTGACCAAGCTTCACTACTGCATAGCCCATGGCTACCCTCAGAAGCTGTTGAACATGGCCACCATCAAAGCTTGCCCTTCCAGACTTCTTCCAGTGGCTCTCCTGCTGTGTGGTAGCTGCCTATCTTACACCCTCTCTTCTCGCTTTGATTCTTCTCTGCCATCGTTCGCTTGCTCCGTCTTGAATGATGCTCATTTCTTAATTATGCAGGGCTCTAGTGATGGGCTCAATTCCGGGATTGGAAGCAAAGGACAAGGATGGGAAGGTGTGCATCGAGATCTGCCTGGAAGCAAACTACATGACGTGACCTTCCACAGGCAACGCGGAGCTCAACCCCGCGTGCAACTGCTACCTGGCCAACGAGGACGGCTGCACCATCTACTTGAAGGACGGGACAGTGGAGAAATGCCCAAGAACCTGATCGCGGGCTCTTTTGTATGCCCAAGGTCTTGATGTTGAATAAAAGGTCTCTCCCTTTTCGTACGACATAATCGGGAGAATTTCAGTTGAACCCAAGTCACCTTGCAAAAGTAAACGAAATGTGTCATATATAAACATTGATCCAGTGGTTGCATATGATTCCATCATCAGGTGACTTGAAGTTACAGTCAAGCATTGCTAGGCTAAATTTATATGAACACAGGCAGTACCATAAAAAATAGAACACAGAGAGTGAAACAAAAAATTACAAAAAAAAGAGCAGAGCTAATTCTGCTAGAAAATTTAATATCCAATTCAATACAGTTGAAAATGAATCGGAAGTGGTCGCTGCAGCTGCTGCTACAGCAGCACCCCTCGTCCCCGCAGAAACTGTAGTATCAAGAAGCCACAGTTGCAGCCGCTCCTAAAAAAGGGCAGCCGAGCAGGGCTGTGCCATCAAATCTCATAATTTCACAACACAACACATTGCTAGCTAAACAATGGCAAGTGAAAACTTCTACACGCACAATGTATAACAAAGTTACAATCCAAAATAGCTCCGAGATTGGTCATGACTATTCATGAATCATCAAATTGTTACAACATGAAGCAACTGCGAGCATAACTCTTTTTATTCAACAATACTAAATTCTTTAACAATAGAATGAAGTAATATTTTTCACTTGTCTTCTCTAATCTACCCTTAAATTCAAACAGTAAAATTAAGATCTACAATCCTAGCTATTCTCATGTCAGAAGATTTAAATTTGCGTTCAAAGCAGAAATGTAGTAAGTGTAATATGCAAAGGAGATTACTTTGATTTGTCTAATCATACAACCTACAAGGTGCCACGGTACAACAATGAGATTTAAGAGCACAGTTCACAAATTTATGTACGATAAGAACAGCGTATTAAGACAATGATAATCGATTACACTCGAGATTTACAGCAATATGAGAAATATCTCAATTCATTTGGTCCAGAGGTTAAGCATGATCAATTTTCTTCCAACTTTCTACACAATGTTGCAGTGCTTGCATTTCTGAAATCTTGATGGGAAGAAATGACTTCCTCAAAGAAAATTCCCCTTAGGATACCCATGCTATGTAATCTATCTACTACCACTTTCTCCTGTGCTAGCAGCCTGCTTGCCAGACCATGCACTCCAATGGAGCTTTTCCTTTCATCTTGGCATTCTCACCCCGTCTACATGCTGAATCTAGCTAATTATTTCAGAAACTCCATATCACAACTGTATACAGAAGAATTTAAAGACCTTAGCAATAATTGGCGGTAACATTGGTAATTCTGCAGAAACAAATAATTAGATTCACAAGTCAACTATTTTAACCCAGCCAAAAATTACTGTTGAAACTGAGGTTCCACAAACATAGTCAAATGTTAAGCGTACCCGGTTTAGTGGGACCTTAGCAAGGTCTCAACTATAACCACGATATAACAACTCTACATTCATATGCCCACTTGACAACCTCGGCTCAACAGATCAAAGTTACATAAAATTCTCAAACTGTGGTGCTATAAAAGTAGTTTCACCAGGCCATGGCCAACTAGAGTCTCTAGTAGTTCAAATTTCAAACCAAATCCTGCAAAAAATGTAACACCTATCTTAAGTAACATATTGCCACCAATGGGATTCAAAAGGCAACTACAGTAGCCAGCCGAAAATTATTGTGGAAATGAACTCATTCAAGCATAATGAACAGAGTTCCCAGAAACATAAATCTGTGAACTGTTAAGCATGGCCCTGGGTGTGCACAGAGCTAGATTGGTTCTCAATACCATTCTTGGAAACTTATGAATGGCTGGACTTTAACTACAAGATAGCCACATTGCATTCATATTAACACTTAACTTTGACTACCCCAGCAGAAACATTTCAAAACGTTATATAACGTTGTTGTGCACATCAAAGTACTCTAGAACACAAATATTTTAGCAGACTACTCCCCTCTCGATGAAAACTTCTAGTACAATAGTTATAGTTCAAACAAATTATCGAAATGACACGCAGCTCTCCTGCATTGTTCGACAATAAAAATTCTCTCCTGCATTGTTCGACAATAAAAATATTGCCAGAAATGATAACAACTCACTAAAGTACCAGTAATTGTCCCAGTGCAGTGCAGACAACTTCACCGTTCAAAGTATCCTAGCTTGCAAAACCTTACCTAAAGATATCAATTTTCGCAATGATTGCAACAACCACAGAACGACAAGTGAAGACCACCTGATTCCAATCCTCTCTTTAAGAAACAGAATCAGCAACAGATGGAACTCTGATCCTGCAAATTCCCTATGTCACTAGTCTCATAAAAAGCATTGATACAGAACTTGAAGCTCGATCACTAAGTCTAAGATCGTATTGCCCGAAGCCCAATTGGCATTTGCACTGGCAGAGAAATGATCTCCAGTCAAATTTACTAATTATTGACTCCTTGTTCCAAAATTGTATCCTTTTCATACAAGAAACACGAAACAAATCAAGAAACGAGGGCATACAGAGCTCTCGTCGTCTCACTCGAGAACGATCTTGGCACCGACCGCCCGCATCTTCTCGGCGATACTCTCCGCCTCCTCCTTGGGAACTCCGGCCTTCAGCACGGCGGGCGCCTTCTCCACGAGCTCCTTGGCCTCCTTGAGACCCAAACTCGTAAACGCCCTGAGCTCCTTGATGATCTTGAGCTTCGCCGCGGCCTCGAACCCCTCCAGTTTCACGTCGAACGCCATCTTCTCCTCCTTGGCTTTCGCCTCCTCGCCGGCCGCCCCGGGACCTACTCCGCCGCCGACGAGCAGTGCGGCCCCGCCCGTGAGGATAGCTAGAGGGGGCATCTGGTCGACGCCGAGGCGGCCGCCCAGGGCGTCGGCGAGGGAAGAGGCCTCGAGGAGGGTGAGCCCGCAGATCTCGTCGACAAGCGCGGAGACGCGAGGGGTCGGGGTGACGGCGGTGGAGAAGGAGGCAACGGGGAGGGTGGAGGGAGGAGTCAGGAGGCGGCGGAGGTGGAGGAGGCGGGACGCCATTAGGGTTTTAATGGGGCAGCAAGCTGACGCCGTCGCGGCGACCGGCCGGAGCGGAGCGGATCGCTTGAAGTGAAGGGAGAACGTTCATGACTTTCATCAGTTCGTCACTTGAAGACAGAAGGCGGATTCTGAAGATTACGTCTACTGGATAAGAAAAGGCACATTAAAGGCGACCAGATTTGTGAAATAATAGTCCACGAAAAACGAAAATTATGTCAAGCTTTGTCCTCCCGTAGATTCTGCTGGAAATTCAATCTTTGAAAAACTTAAATGACCGAATCAATTGTGCATTGGTTACTCGACTTGGAACGAGTACTTACAACTTTTCCAGATCTATTTAGGAAGAAAAAAAATGGTGTGTTATTAATAGTGGATACAATTGCACGATCTGAACCCATGTCAAGTGGTATTTAAACATGCATGATCGTCTCGGTGTAGTGGAAATGCAAATTCAAACACATTTCACATCGCTCGACATCTTTCTTGTGTCCCACGACTTGTAAATGTGCGTTACTATTGCTCAAATTGATTGATTTCTCTATTAATAGTTTAATACACGCCCGATTTTTTTTCTTGCCTGTGGCTTTTTCGGAAAAAAAAATAGATTGATGAGGATGAGAGAATGTAGCGAGCATGTGTAACTCACTAACGCTGAGTTTGTTTTCACCTATAATTTTATTTCGTAATGTAGGAGTTGTTTTAATTATTGATTTTGCTAGCTCAAAGTTCTGAAATGACGGTAAGAATCAATTATAAGAAACAACATAAACAGTCTAAAAAAGACTCATGCTTGTTCCCTAATGCTGCTGCCATGGTAACAAGCAAGCAAGGGGGATCGGACGCAGGGATGGGAATGGAACTCCAATGGATATGCATGGATCTTCTCTAGTTCAACTTGATAAAGTAAGTGCTTCCATTGCAAAATATAGGCTATTTAGTTCTGTCCTAAGCAAAACTTATCTAGCTTTTACTAAATTTACATAAAAATAGATTAATACCATGCACTATTAAGGTATATTTCAAGGTGAAGTTAACAAAATTAAATTAGTAATAATATATTAGTGTGTTTTCTATAAATTTAGTCAAAATGAGTGAAATTTGATTGAGGATAAAATTAAAACAACCTACCATTTGAAATAGTTGGAGTACACTATCTAATTGGCATGTTCTTTGATGGTAAGGTGTTCGATCACAATTTCCGAATTCCTTTTGTCTTTGCCATTTATCTGAATGTGTTTTTTTTCGAAAATGAAATTTCTATGTGAAAGTAATAAGAAATTTGAAACAAGAATCTTCGAGAATACATTCGAGTTGAAATTTAAAAGCATTCAAATCTGATTTTTTTTCTTTCAGAAAAATCACCGTGATCGAAGTATAGTATAAAGTTGAGAGATGAATTTCTGCGAATACCAATGGTTGATCTCTCTTTGAACTGTCGCGCAGACGATAGAAATGGCGTCACGGAGGTCATGCGCAAATACAGGTAGAGCTGGCCACCCAACCTAAAAAAAGTTTGCGTAGTACCCGTCACATTGAATCTTTGGACGCATGCATGAAGTATTAAATGTAGGTAAAAAAATAACTAATTGCACAGTTTATCTGTAAATGTCGAAACGAATCTTTTGAACCTAGTTAGTCTATAATTGAATAAATTTTGTCAAATAACAATGAAAAGTGCTACAGAAACTTATTTAAATTTTTTTGTCAACTAAGCAGGGCCGAGTAGTTGAGTGGGGGCATGCGATGTCAGTCGACTTGTCGTCACTTATTAAAGAATCTTCAGTGCAGTACTACTTGACTGGGCCCTTGTTTAGATCCCAAATTCCACCCCAAATTTCACTATGCAAAAAGAAGATTCCCCATCACATCAAAATGTCGGCACATATATGGAGTACTAAATGTAGATGAAATCAAAAACTAATTACACAGTTTTGTTGTACTTTGCGAGATGAATATTTTAAGCCTAATTAATCAATATTTGGACAATTATTACCAAATAAAAACAAAATTGCTACAGTGTGACGGGACATTTACTATGCAAAGTTTGCATCCCAAATTTGGGATCTAAACAAGGCCTGGGTCTAACTAAACAGGGCCGTAGTAGTTGAGTGGGGGCATGCGATGTCTGTCGACTTGTCGTCACTTATTAAAGAATCTTCAGTGCAGTACTACTTGACTGGGTCTGGAATAAGAGACCATGTCGGACTTTCACCTGCTTCCTTCCCTCTGCATCACCTAACGCAATTCAGAATGTTTGAATAATGTTACTGCTAATCTCCATCCCATCCCTGTCAAACAAATTGCGGTGTTCATGACCCTTCTGAACCGTCAACCTTGCAGTCAGTCCGCCCAAAAACGCACCAATTGTCAAGCGTCGAGTTTTCTCGTTGCGTAGCTAGTAGTAGGTGACACGGTCCACAAGCTTTCGTTGAAGTAGAAAGTTTCCCATGCTTCCATTCCATTCGAGTTCTCCAAAAGGCTTTACAAGATCCAATTAATCTTCCGTCCCTTCCAACTCCAAAGTTGATTCCTCCAATCCGTCCATGATTGGCTTACGGTAAAGCACCAGCATGAGCATAGCTGCGTCACCCTTAACTCTCGACTACGCAATCTCGTGCAGTAAAACTGAACATCAATCAAGAGTATAGCAAGCTCATCGATATCCCTCGAATGATTTTTTTGTAGGGGCTTGATCAATTACAAGTTCCCTACACTGTCTCAGTATACAAAACTACAAATCAAAGAATGGAGCAGTCATATGTACAGCTACTTCTCCCAAAACTTGCTCCTCATGGCTCAGACAACCTCGTATACGACGACCTGCGCGGTGTCGAATTCGTGAAGGTGGAACCCCGGGCGGAACTCCCCTGCCCCCGCGGACGCGAAGGGCCGCAGGACCGCCGCGGCGTCGAGACCGAAGCTCGCGGCCTTGGCGGCGTCGTCGGCCGAGGACGGCGACGACGACGTCGCCGCCGACTGGGTCTGCGGCGGCTTGTAGTACATGCGCGCCGTCTGCGGGCAGTGCGAGTGGAACCTCGCCGCGATGCGCACGCCCATGTCCAGCATCTCCACGTACCGAGACATCTCCGGCCGAGCACCTCTCTCTCGCTCGCTGTCTCCTCTCCCGCAGCCGCAGCCGCAGGCCTCGAGCAAGAAGGCGGCGGATCGGATGCCGAATTGCCGAGCGGAGATGTGGTTCAAGTTCGTGGGGCACGAGGACGGAATTGAGGAGGATTCGCGTGCCGTGTGTTATATAGCTGGGCCGCGCGTGGCGGGGTGGGCGCGGGCGCCGGGCGGTGTTTCGCGTGCCTTTCGTGCGGGTTTGGTCTTCCGCGGTGGGGAGTTGACTAAAAACGTGCCCTTTTGCGCTGTGGTTGGGTATTGGGTTGGGTACTTGGGTGGGGTGGGGTGTGGGCGTGTGTGGCTTCCGTTTCCGCCCGTGCAGGCGCTAGCGCTGACCCCGTCGGTCCGCGCCGCGCCGGACGACCACGTAGTAGTGGCAGTAGTGGCAGTACGCACTACGCACGCACTCGGCGGCTTTGCGGCCGGAGTGGACGGAAGATTTCGCGCGGCCCATCGGCCCGCGCGACCTTATTGGAGCTCGTTTGCCTGTCCCTTTCACGGACTCAGCGCCTCGGCGGCCGAGCGAGGCAGCAGATATTATCGCAGGAATGAAATGGCGTGTCGCTTTCATTTGATTTGTCTCCGTGTGCATTAGACTGTCTCTAGCAACAGTTGTCTAAAATACAAGACACATTTTATATTTAGATAACGCTATAGTCAAAAGGTTAAATACTTATTTTTTCCTCTTCTCCAACGATAAGACCCAAAAAATAATTCTTTCTGCAAATAGGTCTTCAAGAGAGAGAGGATACTCAGATTTAGGTTATACCTCTCCTGACATTTAAAATAGGTCTTCCATATACATACTCTATTGGAGGCTATAGAGACCAATTGGATTTGGTTTTCCTGTTTCTTACTTCCGCACCGCTTCGTATTTTCGGCACTCGAGGTGTCAACTATGCTGGCTGCAGTGCTCAGTGGATGTGAGGCCACGTTTAGTTTAAAAAAATTTCAAGATTTTCCGTCACATCGAATGTTTGGACACATGTATGGAGTATTAAATGTAGATGAAAAAACTAATTATACAGTTTGGTAGAAAATCACGAGACGAATCTTTTAAGCCTAATTAGTCTATGATTGGACACTAATTGATAAATACAAACGAAAGTGCTACAGTAGCCAAAGCCAAAAATTTTCGCGAACTAAACACACCCTGACTCATGCTAATTGCACTTCCATTTCTTTATTTTCTTGTCATTCACTTATCGAAAGATACAGCATACCGGATCCTAAATGTTTAGTATTTGGGGAGGAGCACAGGCGATATCCTTGGTCCTTTCATATGCCGTTATGATCTGATCTGGATGTGTAATCGGCTGCTACACCAGATGCATTGGCCGTGTCGAGCGTGTACGTCGCAATCGCAAGCCACGGATACCGGTGGCAGGGATTTCAATTCAGACCGTGCAACGGTCGATTCTAGTGTTGTTTTTTTTCTCACCAGATCCATCGAGTCCGAGGTTTCTGTTGGTGTTCTTGAGCTCCATTCCGGCGTGTGGAGTCACGAAGACACATCGGCGCAGTTGACGGCATATGCCATCCGTCCCCGGCTGTCCTATTAGAACAGGCATCCTCCTTAGAAATTATTATTATAGCATTAACTTTGGCTTTAACCAAATGATATTTTACAGGACAAAAAGATTCTTAATATTGTGCACAATGTATTATAATCGATAATGATACGCCACGGCTGCCCTGCCGGATGAACCGACCCACCCGCCCGCGTCGCGCGCCATGCTCCTCCGCCCCACTCCAAGCACGCTACTCACTACGGCAGACAGTGCCTTTGCCTAGCGCCTGGATCTTTGCCGAGCGCTATTTATCGGGCGCTCGGCAAAGGCCACCTTTGCCTAGCGCCGGGCTCTCGGCAAAGAATGCGCTCGGCAATGACTCCTTTGCCTAGCGCCATGCCCTCGGCAAAGAGAAACACTCGGCAAAGAACGTCTTTGCCGGATAGCACTCGGCAAAGAGCCACCGCGGAATATAGCGTCGTTCTTTGTCGAGCGCCCTCTGTTAGGCGCTCGGCAAAGGTGGCTCTTTGACGAGCGCCCTGCGTTAGGCGCTCGGCAAAGGTGGCTCTTTGCCGAGTGCCAACATTGGCGCTCGGCAAAGGCACCTCTTTGCCGAGCGCTGACATTTGGCGTTCTGCAAAGAATTTTCTTTTTTTTGTTTTTTGTTTCAAACTTTTTTGTCATGCATTACACATTATTTAAAAGTATATGTTAAGTTTTGGTACTTTTTTAAATCTTTTTACTATTTATCGTTAGTTTATTTGATTTAATTGAATTTCTCCGATAAACGCGTGTTTGAACTGTAGGTGCATCGAATCTCCGAATTGGACGGTTCGAAAATTGATATTCGCATTACTTAGCGTATGTTAAGACCGTATCCTGGAGCACGCATGAAATATCGAACATCTAGCGCACGGAACACGGCGACCAAGTTGCGCGTGAAGTGCTATTAAATTAAAAAAAAGCAAACAAAGTTCGAAAATCACGAAACTTAGCGAAACGTCTTTGGAGTACATGTGGAGGCTATGGTCAAAATTTGGTAAAGTTCGTGCACGTTGTCACATAAGTTAGTTAGAAACCTAGACACCTCTTTGCCGAGCGCTGACATTTGGCGCTCGGCAAAGAATTTTCTTTTTTTTTTTCAAACTTTTTTTTGCATGAATGACACATTATTTGAAATTCTTTGCCTAGCGCCCCCGATCTGACGCTCGGCAAAAGAGTGTACAACAATTAAACAAATAAAAAAACAAATAAAAAAAACAAATTCAAAAAAATGGAAAAGTCTTTGCCGAGCGCCTCCTGGCGCTCGGCAAAGTAAATTAAAAAAACAAATTAAAAAAAATGAAAAATTCTTTGCCGAGCGTCTCCGATCTGGGGCTCGGTAAAGGAGTGTACAGTAATTAAACGAATAAAAAAACAAATTCACAAAAATAAATTTAAAAAAATACGAAAAATTCTTTGGCTAGCGTCCGCGATCCGGCGCTCGCGGGCGCTAGGCAAAGGGCGTCTCCTTATTTAAATGAGCCGGCCACAATTGAAAAAAAAAAGAAAAAATCACAGACAGCTTCGTGCGTAGCAGCCGCCGCCGCCGCCGCGCCCGGCCGGCCCCCGCCTCCGCCCCCGCGCCGCGTCAAGCTCCGCGCGCTGCAGCGCCGTGCCTCTCTCCCGACGGCCAGCACACTTGGATAGGCCCGTGCACGGGCGGAGCCCCCCGCTGCGTGCAGCCAGGGCGGCGGCACAGCCGCGGCTTCCAGACACGGGCGAAGCTACGTTGAGACCGCTGGATGCCCAGGCACCCAGGCCAAAATCGAAACTACGTCATGAGGAGCAAATTTTCACCGTTTGTGCACCCCCGGCCCAAAAGCAGGCACCCCCCACTGGCCACTGGCCCAAGCACACGTCGCACTGTCGCAGGTTGCTTCCACTCGAAGGATGCCAATCGAGTCTCCACGACTCCACGGGAATTTTCGCCGTGGCCGCGCGCGAGTCCGCGAGGGGCGAGGAGGCCGCGGCATTTCGCCTAACGCAGCGAGCCAGCGACGCAACTACGCAAGGGCGGGGGCGCCAAGGCACCGATAGTCCGACGCCACCACGCCAGCGACGATCCCTGCTGGTCGCTAACGTCGGCGCCCCTTCCCTCGTCATCTCGTCGAGCTGAGCCGAGCGCCCGATGGCCGCGGCAACAGCCTGATGTGAGGGCACCCCCCCATCATTTTGCTCTAGCTTCGCCCCTGCTTCCAGATGAGGGCGCCCTGGCGCGGCAGCACGGGAGGGCCTGCCTTGGTGGCCTCGACGGGCCTCCAGGCGCGTGTGGCCTCCCGGCGCGGCCTGAGCACGGCAAGGACGGCGCCTACCAAGAGTACGTCCCCCTTCCGCACCTTCCTCTCCCACCCCTCAGATCTCGTCTCGTCCTGCTCGTGGTCAAATCGAGGCTGCTCCATGTGCAACTGTGCTGCCTCTCCGATGGTTGGTTCCTTCTTGCTACTGTTGTTAGGGTTTGAGCAGGTTCAATCGAAGTGCTTCCTCTGCAGTGCGGGGACGTGACCTGAGATTTGGCCTGTCCAGTGCGTTTTGGAATCTTCCTCTGTGCCGTTCACTGCTCCCGTTGATAGGATCTTCAAGTAATTTGAGATGGATGCACAGCTATTGATTCCTTCATCTTGTCCTTGTATGCAATTACATATTAATTGATTCTAGATAAAAAATGATTTCAGAACTTTGAGATCCTCCTACGCTTGTTGCTCTTTCCAATGGTAATCAACAGGCTTGCAGCGGATTATGTCAAACACTGCTGATTTTTGTTTCTGGTTGCACGTTTATCTCTGAATCTTACTTTTTATGTAACTGCTTGGAATCAGGTAGCTGAACCTGTAGTGTTGCTATTGCTTAAACTGCACCAACAAGAGACGGCAGTGGCAGGATCTAGAAGTCACTCTTGCAAGGGTTGTGTAGTCATGTGCCTCAGGATGCCTCAGGTTGCTACTGCTACTAGTCTTTCATCTGTATTCTACAAAGTAATATATACATTATAAAAATTGCTTTACTCAATCCGTGCAGCTATGACTTATCTATGCTTAATAGATGTCCTGCAATATGACTATCTATGATTAAATACGATTTGTTGTCCTGCATACCTTTCTGGATAATCTGAAATTGATGTGTAGCTTGACCAAAAAAAGATTAATGCCTTTCTGAATAATCTAGAGTTCTTGTGTTAAGTGAAACAGAATAGCTAAATTAATGAACAACTTAGCATTGATGGTTTGACTCTCTGGACACATTAGTATTTGAGATTATCTCTCCTTTGTGTTATGCTGTGTAACACAAGACTTTTGGGGGTTTATTTCTGCTCATATTCTCAGTCTCCGTGCTCCTCTGCCACTGCTACATGTTGTTTGAGAGCCAACATTTTAAAGCATGGTTTGGTCAGCTAGGAATCATGACCCAAGTTGATTTGGCTAACTGAATTGTAAAACTATGTCCAATTGTGGTTGTGAAAATGTAGAATTCACTAGTTTATCAGTTTGTGGTATTATTGGAGAAGTATTGTGGCACTATAAGTGTGGTAGCAGTAGCAGTAGCAACCTTCAATGTCTGTTTTCGTTTTTGCTATCCACATATTTCTTATTTTGGAAATTTATTATGTGCTGAAATAGATGTACTGCAATTGTGCTGATAATGATTTAGCGGTGCTTCACTGAATGATGTGGTAGAGAAATATTAAATATAAATGATCTGCTGTCCTGCATGTATTTTTACATATATTTAGAAATAGATTGTTGTCCTGCAATAGTACTGATAATACCTTTATATTTCTAGTTGCTCGTTCCGTTTTTCGTAACTCGCCAACCATTCAGATCATGCAAACAAGTGGGGGCACTACTCTCAGACTCTAGATGACGAACAAATTCAAGCTGACCATGTGAAACTAAAGTTTCGGGTGAGTACTAAGTATTAGTTTTGCATTTCCTTGGCACTTGCAATTGAAGGCTTGTATTTTTTTGGCTCGTAATTGGACTGCATAGGATCCAATGCTCATGTATTTTCCATTCTATTCTTTGTTGCAAATGCAGAGCCTATACACTTAGCATGCAAACAATCATGTGAGTGCCTCGTCTGTCTGTTCAATTGACACTGATGAAGGATGCAAACCTGCACAGAACATAACACTACTGACCCATTAGTAACTATTTGTTGATCCACAATAACTAGTAGAAGGCTCTAATCTTTAGCTTTGTACAACTAAGATGAGATGGCAATGCTTTTGGATGTATTGATGCCGAAACATATGGACACCATCTTTATATTTATGCTATTTATTATGTTGTGGAAATTACTGTGTAGACAATATATATTTAATATGTTGTTGCTACTGTTTCAAAATATTTTTTTGTGCATTTAACTCTTTTTTCTGTGAGGATGGCTACACAGGAATATTATTTTTAATCTGGGTGAGAAGAATTTTTCTGTGAGTTCACCTAGACTGACAGAAAATATGTTTTTGCTGTGCGGTTTTGTATTTTTTTCTGTGTGTATATCCGCACAGAAAAAATATTTTTAATCTGGGCGAGCGTAATTTTTCTGTGCGTGTAAGACCCACAGAAAAATTGTTTCTGACGGCGAACCGACAGAAAAATTAAAATTTTCTATCATTCTAGTTCTGTGTGTATTTTTCTGTCAGTACACCGTCAGAAAAATATTTTTCTGACGGTATTCACATTTTTCTGTGGGTTTTTGCACACACAGAAGTATTCGAGTTTCCAGTAGTGTAGGCAAAGATTTTTTTTTAAAAAAATTGTTTCTCTTTGCCGAGCGCCAGGCGGGAGGCGCTAGGCAAAGAATTTTTTTTTAAAAAAATCAGTGTGCTCTTTGTCGAGTGCCAGGCTAGAAGCGCTAGGTAAAGAATTTTTTTTAAAAAAATTGTTTCTCTTTGCCGAGCGCCAGGCGGGAGGCGCTAGGCAAAGATTTTTTTTTAATAAAATCAGTGTGCTCTTTGCCGAGCGCCAGGCTAGAAGCGCTAGGCAAAGAATTTTTTTTAAAAAAATCAGTTTGCTCTTTGCCGAGCGCCAGGCTGGAGGCACTAGGCAAATAATTTTTTTTAAAAAAAATCAGTTTGCTCTTTGCCGAGCGTCTTATTGGAGGCGCTCGGCAAAGAAAACGTCACGCCGTGACTACTGCCGTGACCGTCGCTTTTCTTTGCCGAGTGCCGCCTAGGCGCTCGGCAAAGGCTTTGCCGAGCGCCGGATAAAAGACGCTCGGCAAAGGAGGCTTTGCCGAGCATTTCGTTGCCGGGAGCCCTTTGTCGAGCGTTGCGCTCGGCAAAGCCTTTGCCGAGCGCAATTCGGCCTTTGCCGAGCGTCTCAGGCGCTAGGCAAAGCCGCAGTCTGCAGTAGTGACTGCCGCCTTGCTATGCCTCGCCCTATTCTGCCTCGCTCCCTCCCTCCCTCCTGTCACAAGCGCAGCATGCTCCCACTTGTCGCGCGTGACTCCTGCCCGGCCAAGCCAAGGCTAGTGCTAGTAGTGCTGATGATGATGGTGTTTGCACGCTATCGCGGGTGCTGGTGCTGATGGCGCTCGCGCACCGCCGACTCCCACCGCGACGCCTAGAATCAATTGGCCTCGGCCTTTGCTATGTTGCTAAGTGTATGTTTTAAGTGTTTTAAATGTTTCAAAGGTATGTTTCAGACGTTTCATATGGATGTTGCAATGGTAGTTTTCAGATGTTGAACATGTTGCCATGGTTACACGTATGTTGCATGAGTCTTTTCAAGATATTTCATCTGACTCAGACGAGTGTTGCAAGTGTTTTTATTTGGATGTTGCATATGTTGCAATGGCTATGTTGCAAATTTATGTTCCAAATGTTTTATCTGTTTTAGACGTATGTCACAATTATTTCATCTGAGTGTTGCAAAAGTAGGTCTGGATGTAGGGTTGTTGAGCGAGAAAGAGAGAGCTAGCACTGGAGCCATGGCAGCGGCGATATGGGGAGCAGGCGCAGGCCGCGCACCGCCGATGTGGAAGAGGCGGGGAGTCACCCGAGCGGCGTGGAAGAGACAGCCGCAAAGTGGTGTGAAAGAGGCAGGCGAGGCGTCAGTGTGGAAGAGACGGGGCTAAGTCATCTGGGCAACGTGAGCAGCACAGCGGAAGAGTGCAGTCCAAACACGTGTGGCACGCGAATCCGAGCGACAAGGGCAGAGCAAGCATGGGCGTCCGAACGCGTGCAATTGTTCGGACGTCCGGATGGTAGTCTTGCTGTATTATAATAGAAAGCTAATTGCAGATGAAAAAAATAAAGCAACCAACGAACCGGGCCAACTCATAGGCGTACTAATCTTCCAGCATTGCAATTAGAGCAGTCTCAATGCTTAGTCGATCGGAGATACACCCTCCGTCCCTAAATAACTGTCGCTGTTGGTGTACGTGTCGTAAGTTTGACTCGATTTATAGAAAATACATATAATATTTTCATCTTTAATAAATTTATTAAAAACTAGATTCAAAGATTTTCTAATATTACTAATTATATATTATAAATATTAATATTTTTTAATATATATTTAGCCCAAGTTGTTCCTTGGAAACGAAAACGACAAATCCTTGCGGACAGAGGGAGTACGCAACTAACAGACTCCATGTGATCCGTCCAATTGATGACAGCACACCTGACTGAACCTAATGCACAAAATGACAAGATCACAATTCGATGAACGCGTTACGCGTCATGTACTGCAAGCCAGGATTTGTTTTTTTTCCTCGTCAAATGAGTTTCTTTTCCTAGGTCCACTGCATGACAAATTAATGTACAGATGATTATATTTCTATCTGCTGCACCTGCACTTGACTAGAACGAATGAGTTGGAGTTCATCTTCTTCCTTTTCCCCTCTGTTACGTTCTAATTGATGTAATGATTCGTAAAATTCAACAAATATTACAGCTGACGATCTCCATCTTGATCAAAACACTGAATCCTCCAGCCCCAGCCTTGTGATTACTGATTATTCCACCCGAAACACGCACCCAGCGAACTCAATGATGATCCATAAGTATTCTCATCGTCTAGGTTCACCAACAACTTCGTTGAACCATCCCCAAGCTTGAGTCCGTCCCAACTTCCAAAGTTGCAATCCGTGTCCGCCCATGATTGGTTGGTCAATGAAATGGTACCGCGCGAGCGTTTTGGCATAGCATCGCTCTGAACTCTGCCCTTCAGAAGGATGCTCGATCAAATCCCATCCAAATCCCAAGGAATAGCATGCTGAATGTGAATGAATGTTTTCTCAGTTCCTCTTGTGTTGAGATGAATGAATTTTCCGACACAGATATGTACAAATCAAAGAACAGTACTCCTACTACACATCTCGCGATAATTTTCCGCCTGCGGCACTTGCAAGAAGCTTGCTCTCCTCCCCTCGTCAATTCCTCACACCACCTCGTACACGACGACTTGAGCGGTGTCGAAGCCGAAGTCGTGAAGCTGGTGGCCCGACCGGTCGCCGGCGTGGAACTCCGCTGCTGCCGCGAGCGCGAAGGGCCGCCGCAGGACCGACGGCGCGTCGAAGCTGGAGCTCGTGGACTTGGCGTCGTCGGCCGAGGATGACGACGACGACGACGACGTCGTCTGGGTCTGCGGCGGCTTGTAGTACATGCGCGCCGTCTGCGGGCAGTGCGAGTGGAACCTCGCGGCGATGCGCACGCCCATGTCCAGCATCTCCACGTACCGAGCCATGTCGATGGCCGCCGATCCCTTCTCTCTGCCGCCGGCGGTCGGTGTCGATCCTCGGTCACAACACAAGCGAGGAGCGATGGGCGACGAGCAGTGACTCTGGTTGCTTGTGCTTTTCTCGATGAGAAGGAAAAGACTTCGCGTTTGGTTATATAGCTGGGTTTTGGCCAAGGAGCCGGAGAAAGTTGGGTGGGCGGGCGACAGCGCCGGCCGGATGGTGGTGGTGTTTCGCGTGGCTTTTCGTGTTGCTGGTTGCGCGGTGTGGAGCCTGGAAGCGGATTTGGATTATCCACAGTCCAAACGGACTTGATCCGTTTTGGAGTGAACTGGACGGAGATGTCTGGATGCGGATATCCGCTGCCACAGGACCCAAAATCCTCGGACTGGATTGGATATGTAGACCTGCACATCCAAAATCCGTTGGGCATCTCCCCATTAGTCGCGTACGCTGCCGCAGCCAACATCGCGGTCGCGGCCCGCGCCGCCTCCCACCCCGGCACCCCACGATAGAATCCTTCATCTTCTGCTCCGTCGCGCATGCCACATGTAGGGGGAGGTGGCCGCGACTGCAGGGGGAGGCACGCCGCATGCAGCTGCAGGGGAGGCAGCCGCGTCGCCGTAGCCGGCGCTGTGCACGGCACTTGCCTTCCACGCCGAGCGCCACGCCGTCGCGCTATCGTACCACGGCCACGACATCCCCGCGCCGCCGAGGAAGCCCAAAGCCGCTGGCCGTTGGTGCGCAGATCCTGCGTTTCGAGGGCGCCGCGGGCCTCTTCTCGGGGTCTTCGCCACCATGCTGCGCCAGACGCTCTACTCCACCACGCGGATGGGGCTGCCCCTCGCGGAGCGCTGCAACTACTGCAGCTTTGGCGACTCCATCGGCCGGATGGCGCGCAACGAGGGCGTCCGCAGCCTCTGGCGCAGGTCGTCCCTCACGGAGTTGTCCGACGCGCAAGTTGCTGGATGAATGGATTGGACTGGATGCACTCGGCGTTGGACTGGTTTGGGTTGGATGTTTGAAAAATGCATTTGGTTTGGATTGGATAGGTGCTTTCCTCAACGTTGATCTCTTTTGGATTGGTTTTAATGGACGTGGATCTTAATCCAGTTCCAGGTATATGTGGAGTCGACTAAAAACGTGCCCTCGGCCCTCGCTTTTCGGGCGCGGTTGGGTCGCGTGGTTGGGCGTTTCGTTTCGTGCATGCGCCTTTGACCACGTAGAAACGACGGAGGATGCGTGCTCGCAACGCACTCGAGCGCCGGAGTGGACTGCAGATTTCCGGGGATTTTGGGGCGTTTCGTCACCCAAACGCGGCCTGCCGTGCGCGGTGCGCCTGCGTCTGTGTCCCTCTCACCGCTCGGCGGCCAGCGACAGAGGATGTACAAAAGAGCAGAAAAGGGCCGAGGATCGAGGAGTGACGAGCCGCTTTGCTTTGGCGTCTTTGGATTTGGATGGCGTCACGGATAGACGGTTCACGGTAGACTCCGGAGTCATCCGAACTTAAATCGAACCTAACTGCTGGTTTGGATTCAGGCGTACAGCGGTGTCATCCGGCACCAAGCGATTCTGTGTAGGTACGGCTGCAGTGCAATTTTGAGAATCAGTTCATCCGTCGCAAGAACAAAAAGCCACCTCATCCGGAGCCAACCACCTGATTACGCGAAGATTGTTCGTCTGTCCCGGCCTGTGAGGCAGTGAGCCCTTGTGTGAGCGCCGTTGGGCAAGGGGCGTATTCTCGGCACTTGAGGAGTCATAAAGAGCCATATCGCTCCGTGGACTCTACCTGGTATCTGCATTTTGCATTTTTGCTTTGTTGAGCCCGTCTGTCGTTGTCGAGGGTCGAGCGCCGGAGTGCACTTGACAGGAGCATGTATCACGGGAAAGTGGCTGTTGACAGAAGCAAGGTCTCCTGCTCATCCTTCCACATACTCCTACTGCAGTTACGTGCAGAGGAGTATCGAGTGCAGCTGTTGAGGGGCTATCCATTTTAGCCCTAAAAAAAGGAGCAAACTGCATTTCTATATGTGTGTATAGAAAAGTGTTATGTTAGCTTTAAATGAGGAACACTTCACTGAAAGAAATGAAGAGGCACGAGCCATAGGAGTCGATGACATGACGGCACGAGCAACTGCACACCGGTAGCAATAAGGCCGGTTTCACGGCTACTCGAGAGGATTGTTTTATCGAACGTTTTTTTTTTCTCTTTTTCAAAATGGCTTCTCGTGGAGTCAACGCAAAAAAAAATCGCCATCAATACATCAGAGCTGACATATAAATACTAAAATTTGTGGAATCTTAGGTGTTTCACGAGTTTGCCTATAATGTGACCGATCTCATAAGTAATTTATGTTAATAGGGATGCGTCTTTGAGGAAATTACCAAAATTTACTATATGTTATCTAGTCTCCCATAGTTTTAAGATCCGTCCATCTAGCCATAGTTTCCTAGAGGTAGAGCTATTTATATTTATGGTCGACTTCGTTAATATGAGGATTCGCTGGCCTAGTCAACAACATCTTACATACTACCTTGTTTGGGAGAAATCTCTTTAAATGCCTTTTTTTTCTTTTGATGATGACATGAAAATGGTCAAAGTTAAGGAACACTCCTCGGCCGAAGTTTAGGTCCAGCCAGATTTGTCAAACTAAGAAAAAAAAGTCTGCATTGCCTCTCCTAGCTTTCGCAAAAGTCCGTTTTTCCTCTTTGAACTCCAAAATCGGGTAAAACACCTTCCTCAACTTTTAAAACTGTTCATCTTACCTCTCTGGCTTGGTTATAGGCGGTTTTGTCTTTTTCTTTCTTATTTATTTCGGCTAAATCTTTGAAAAATCATAGTAAATCACAGAAAAATCATAAAATAAAAATCCAATTTTGTTGGACTCCACATGAGTAGATCTACACAGTGAACATATAATATGGTTTCTATGGTCTAATTGTGATGAAATTTTTATGGTAGATTAATTATTGTATGATTGAACTATAGTAAAAAATTCATACTCATTGGTTCATGTATAACTTAGTTATAGATTTTATTTAGGTTTATGCTTGTTAAATATAATAAATCTATAACTAAGCTATACATGATCCAATGAATATGAAATTTTTACTACAGTTTAATCATACAATAATTAGCCCACCATAAAAATTTTATCACAATTGGACCATAGAAACTGCAGCTATGAATTATTTCAATTAATTACAGAAAAACATAGATCTAAAGTCACAACAAAAACTTTATACTAAAGCATACCATATTATATGTTTACCGTGCAGATCTACTCATGTGGAGTCTAAAAAAATTAGATTTTTCATTTTATGATTTTTCTGTGATTTACTGTGATTTTTCAAAGATTCAGCCGAATAAATAAAAAAGAAAAATATAAAACCATCTTCAAAACTACTTATAACAGGCCAGAGAGGTAAGATGAATGGTTTTAAAAGTTGAGAGTGATGTTTTGTCTGGTTTTAGAGTTCAGGGAGGAAAAACGGACTTTCGCGAAACTTGAGGAAAGTAATACGGACTTTTTTCCGCAAGCTAACTGAAAAACATCTCTTCAGCCCAGAAACTCCGTACAAAACAGGCCCATGCCCATATATGCCAGTCCAGCACATCCAAGCAGCCCAAAGACTCCGGGAAGGAAAAAGAGAACATGCAGTTGTCAAAGCATCTTTTGCAGCTCGCCCACGCAAGCACTGGAGAGGCCGCGGCAGCATCGACTTCCTGAACAATCTGGCGGCGGCCGCGGCTCCCAAGTTCACGAAGAGAGAGGCGCGAGCGAAGCGGCTACCTCCCGCCGGAGATGCCGCCGGGGACCTCTCCAGCGGCGGCAGAGGCCGAGGCATGGACGTGGGAGAACGCAGCGGCTGGAGCTGCCGCCGGGTTCGCCACGGTCGCGGCCCTCCACCCGCTCGACGTCGTCCGCACCCGCTTCCAAGGTAACCCTCCGTTCAGGCCATATACTCTAGGAACTTCGGAGAGACTGAGACGAAGAGCGACGAACGGTAACCGTGCTCTCTCTCTCTCTCGTGTTGGCGTGCAGTGAGCGGCGGGAGGGGGTGGTCTGAGGTGCCTCCGTACAGGAACACCGCGCACGCTGTGTACACCATCACACGATCTGAGGTATCATCAGCTCCTACCACATTTCCTTGGACTGATTAATGGATGCGTGATTTTTTTCATCAGAAAGTCATCCTTAGCCTTGCAAAAAAAAGTTTGGGTTGTTTGTGTATATGATGCTTCCCAAAAAGTTGGAATAGAACTTGCCTTCTATGTATTGATCCTTAGTTGACAAATTTACTCAAATTTGATCGAGAATGGGTTCAAATTAGTCAAACATGTGCTTATTTATGCTCGCCCGAAGCTGATGTAACATGTGAACACAAATGCAATAACGCGAATCATTACATTTTAGATGTGTACAAGTGAAAAGGTTAATGGGTGTACCAAGAAGTGTGAGCATTACATATGAACTGCAACTCACTGCACATAATTAGCCTGTGTACTGTGCATATGAGAAATCACCTGCTTTATGAAGTTTGGTTCTTAGAAACTCAATGTTCCAGATGTTCATTGATTGCGTCTCTTGACGCTGTTGAAGTGTTATAGGATCTCCTAAGCATTAGGTTGTTCAGAGATTCTGATGTATTCACTATAAGCTATTTCTGATTTAACCGAGTTCTTGTAGGGCCTGAGAGGACTCTATGCGGGATTTTATCCTGCAGTTCTTGGATCAACTGTTTCCTGGGGCTTATATTTCTTTTTGTAAGTTATATTATTTCCTCTTCTTTGAACTGTAGTGGTGTGTCGTGTTTTTTTTATCTATACTAAACTAGACTCAGGTAAAATAGCTAATTTCAGGATTTCACTTCCTATCTGAGAATTCAAGTGTCTGGCTACCAATTTGGGATGCTTAATTTTTAGCAATCTGAATTCTACTAATATATGCTTATTAGCATTTCAATTGACATGGCATGCATTTTTTTAAAGTTATAACAGAGCTAAACAAAGGTACTTACAGAGGAAGGATGACCAGCTTCATCCAGTCCATCATCTTATCTCAGCTGCAGAAGCAGGTGCTTTGGTTCGTAAAGTGACTTTTATCTTTTCTGAAATGATCAATGTTATTGAATCCCCTTTTGTTTCCAGTTTGTTCAACCTAAGATTCTAACATGATTATTTAATTGTCAATGTGTATCTAGGCCTTACTAGTAACATTTGTACCTTCATAGCGTTATTTATTCACCTGTATTGCTTGTCATCATTTAAACGTGCCATTTTTTTTCATGAAACTGATTTTATTGTTATCATACACTATACAGGTTTCCTTGTTTACAAATCCCATATGGCTGGTGAAAACAAGACTGCAACTACAAACACCTAAACACCATACTTCTCAGTATTCTGGTTTTTCTGGTAATATTTGTATCCTTTAAATGTTGTATAATGAGCACTCATATTGTTCTATGTGTGTTTCAGTCTACTATAGCAATTAGCAAAACACATCATACCGGTGTAACTTTGTATACTCTGTTTAGCATGACCTGTGCTCATTCTCAGTTCTGGTAGAAGTTCTATAAGCTGTGCCTATTTACATGGGTTTAGAAAAGAAAGGGCTGCTTCTAATTCTATGAAATATCTTTCTGAAGTTTAATTGGTGAGATGCGGGGTTGAATGGAATTGTAGTGTAGGGTGTAGCAAGGGGAATCTGCTTGACAATGGTGATTTGAGTAGGCCCCCTTATATATAGGATTCACCTAATAATTGTCGATGTAATCAATCTAAATAATAACCTAGCTATTTCATAGATAAGTGTTGGAGTATCTGTTTAGGCCCATGAGGCTAAGGCCTATGTGGCCCATGTATGGAACCTATATAGCTACCCTTCTAGGGTTAGCCCTAATCAATAGAATCACTTTTCCCCAAACATGGTATCGGAGCCTTCCTTCTTTCTCTTGAGCCGCCGGCCACCCCTGCACCCGCCGGCCTCCTCTGCCGCTAGGGGGCCATGGCCGGCCGCCCTCCACCTTCCCCTTCCTACTTCTCCATGTTCCCTCCCCTCTCCTCCCCTTCCTGGGCCGATCTCCTTCGATCCCCCACTCCTGCTGCCGCTCCTGCTCTTCCTGGGGCGGAAACCGCCGCCCTGCCTGGGACCGGTGCTGCTGCTCTGCCCCTGCCGGGGACCGGTGCTGCTGCTCTGCCTGGGGCGGCAACTGCAGCCGCCCTCCTTCCCGTCGCCGCTGGAGGTCGCCACTCTCTTCATCTGCCCGCTTCTCTCCTGGCGCCTGATGCCGCCCTTCATCTGCCTGCCGTTGGCACCGCTCCAGGGGGCCGCTTTTCCCCTGCCCTCTCTCCTGCCTTCAGCGCCACCCATCCACCTCTTCTTCACCCCGCCGCTGCCCTCACAGCAGCCGCCGCTGCTGAGGGTGCCGCAGGGGGCGGCTCCTTTGTTACCGCTCATGCGGTCGGGGGAAGCGGGGGGGATCCTGCTGCTGCCGCGGCTACAGGAGGCGCTGAGGAGGGTGGGGCTGCTGCTGTTGCCCTGACAGAGCGCCCCGCCGACGCCGTCCACCTTCCCGGCGCCGGGCTGCACGCCGGCAACCTCTTTCCTGCCGGTGCCCAGACCTTCCCGGCCCCGACACCACCACTGCTTTCCCATATCTACGCCGGCCGTGACGCCTCGTCTCTCGCCGCTGCCCTCGCCGCCGCACGTGCCTCTGCCGCGGAGGGGCAGGCCCGGGTGCGGGCGGCCGCCCTCGTGTGGGAGCACGAGCGCGAAGCGGCCGATGCCCTGGCTCGCCAGATCGCCGAGGCGGAGCGGCTCCTCACCTCCCCCGTGGGCCAGGACGCTGGGGCCAACTCCTCTGCCTCGCCGAGTCGCCGCGTGTCTCACACCGCCGTCCTCTGGCACGACCCGGCCGACCCGCTCGTGGCTCAGCTGCACTACCAGGCGGGGGGGTCCAGAACATTCGCCTGCTCGTTCTGGTCGTCCTCGAGCCGGAGTCGCCCTCGTACGCCCGCTGGCGGGATCTGGTACTCCTCACTCTTCGCCGCTACGCCCTCGACGACCACGTCCTCGTCGACACCTTGGTCGCCGTCCAGACGCCGTCGTGGCTTCGTCTCGACAGCATCGTTCTCTCCTGGATCTTGGGGATGATCTCTCTGGACCTCCACGACCTCGTCCGCACCTCTCCGGACGCGCGCCGGGCATGGCTTGCCCTTGAGGGCCAGTTCCTGGGCAACGCTGAAGCCTGGGCTCTGCGTCTCGACGCGAGCTTCCGCACCTTCGTCCAGGGTGACCTCTCCGTCGGCGAGTTCTGCCGTCGGATGAAGGGCATGGCTGACTCCCTGGGGGATCTCGGGTGGCCCGTCGAGGATCGCATCTTGGTCCTCAACGTCCTCCGGGGGCTCAGCGACCGCTACGCCCACCTCAGGACGTGGATCACCCGCCAGAGGCCCTTCCCCACCTTCCTGGAGGTCCGTGACGATCTCGTCATGGAGGAGCTCACGCAGGGCCTCCAGCCGGGCTCTACCACTTCCTCGTCCACCTCGACGGCCCTGGCTGCTACTTCGCCGCGTCCTCCTGCTCCACCGCGGTCGTCTGCTCCGCCACCGTCGTCTCTCCTGGGCCCTCCTCCCTCCGGGCCGAGCGGAGGTGGGGGGGTCGTAGCTCTCGTCGTCGCCGTGGAGGGGGCCGCGGGGGTGGCCGGGGTGGTCAACACCAGGCTCCGGCACCGGCTGGGACACACGGGGGGCACCATGGCCTTCGTTTCAGAACCCATGGTCCGGTCGCATCTCCATGTGGCCCTACCACGCCCCCGGAGCCGACACTCGCCCACCGATGGCCATGCTCACCGGAGCTCCTCCTGCTGGTCCTTCACCCGGCGCCTTCCCTGCTACGGCGTGGGTTCCACCCTCCGGGACTCCACCGGGGGTCGCCGGCTGGGATCAGGCGGCCCTGGCTCGCTCGTTCAGCACCATGGGCCTGACACGGTGTTCAGCTCCGCATGTCTTGTCCATATACCTCCTCGCAGAATGGCAAGGCTGAGCGGATGATTCGTACCACCAACGACACCGTGCGTACCCTTCTCTTTCAGGCCTCTCTTCCCGCTCGCATCTGGGCTGAGGGCCTGCACACCTCCACCTACCTTCTTAACCGCCTTCCTTCCGCGGCCTGCCCCGCTCCCACTCCTCACCACGCCCTCTTCGGTACCCCGCCGCGGTACGATCACCTCCGCGTATTTGGGTGTGCGTGTTATCCCAACACCGCTGCCACTTCTTCCCACAAGTTGGACCCTCGCTCCACGCTCTGTGTCTTCCTCGGGTACTCTCCGGATCACAAGGGGTACCGGTGCTTTGACTTTACCTCCCGACGGGTTCTCATCTCTCGCCATGTGGTATTCGATGAGTCCGTCTTTCCCTTTTCCAGCACTACCACCCCTCCGGTACCTGACCCACCCTCCCTGTTTCCCACTGACCCGGTGGTCCAGCCACCTTTTTCGTGGTCTCCTGCAGGTACCGCTTCGCTGCGCGCTGGGCCGGCCCCCCGTCCCGGATCCCCAGAGGGTCCGGGCCCGTCGTCCTCGGGCGCGGCCCCGCCCTCGGTTGGTGTAGACCCGGGGCCTTCGTCCCCCGCTTCTGCCCCGGGACCTCCGTCGAGGTTCGCCGCGCCGGTACGGGTGTACCAGCGTAGGCCGCGGCCGCCGCCGCTCGCGCTTCCTTCTCCACCGGGGACACCGACACCACCGCCGCAGTCCCCGCCGGCTCGTGGTGCCCCGCCGGTCTACCACCCGCCGCTACTTCACCGACACCCGCGGCATGTTCACCCGATGGTGACCAGACACGCGGCTGGCACACTGCCGCCTCGTGTCCTCGAGGCTTCGACCGGCGACGCGGTGGTCTCTTCGGTACCCTCTTCCGTCCACGACGCCCTGTTGGACCCTCACTGGCGCCGCGTGATGGAAGAGGAGTACGCCGTGCTACTCGCCAACCAGACGTGGGAGTTGGTGCCCCGGCCGCCGGGCGCCAATGTCGTCACCGGCAAGTGGATTTGGACCCACAAGCGCCGGGCTGACGGCTCTCTCGAGCGCTACAAGGCTCGATGGGTCCTCCGGGGTTTCACTCAGCGTCCTGGCGTCGATTACGATGAGACTTTCAGCCCGGTGGTCAAGCCGGCCACCGTCCGTACCGTGCTATCGCTGGCACTTGCTCGATCTTGGCCCGTCCACCAGCTGGATGTCAAGAACGCCTTCCTCCATGACCTTCTTACCGAGACGGTGTACTGCAGTCAGCCGGCGGGGTTTGTCGACACCACCCGTCCTGACATGGTCTGCCGGCTCAACAGGTCCCTCTACGGCCTCAAGCAGGCACCTCGGGCGTGGAACCACCGGTTCGCCGCTTTCTTGCTGACCTTGGGGTTCATGGAGGCCAAGTCTGATACGTCCCTGTTCGTCTACCACCATGGAGCCGACACTGCCTACTTGCTGCTCTATGTTGATGACATTGTCCTCACCGCCTCCAGTGAGCCACTTCTTCGCCGGATCATCACCGCTCTCCAGCAGCAGTTCGCGATGAAGGATCTGGGTGAGCTCCATCACTTCCTCGGTGTCACTGTTGAGCACCGTCCTACCGGGCTCCTACTTCACCAGCGACAGTACACTCGGGACATCCTGGAGCGGGCTGGGATGACTGACTGCAACCCCTGCTCCACTACGGTCGACACTTAGGGCAAGCTGTCTGAGGCTGAGGGACCACCGGTGGCCGATCCCACTGCGTACAGGAGTCTCGCCGGGGCCCTTCAGTACCTCACCTTCACCAGGCCGGACATCACCTATGCAGTTCAGCAGGTCTGTCTCCATATGCATGACCCCCGGGAGCCCCACCTCACGGCTCTCAAGCGCCTCCTCCGCTACCTCCAGGGCACGCTCGACTACGGCCTCTTCCTCCACCGGGACTCCTCCACCGACCTCACTGTTTACACCGACGCTGACTGGGCCGAGTGCCCGGATACTCGCCGCTCCACCTCCGGCTACGCCGTCTTCCTGGGCGGCAACCTGGTGTCTTGGTCGTCCAAGCGCCAGCCGGTGGTCTCCCGGTCCAGCGCCGAGGCGGAGTACCGCGCCGTTGCTAACGGCGTGGCGGAGGTCGCTTGGCTCAGGCAGCTGCTTGCGGAGTTGCACACTCCGCCCTCCCGGAGCACACTGATCTACTGCGACAACGTCAGTGCGGTCTACCTCTCCACCAACCCCATCCAGCACCAGCGGACGAAGCATGTGGAGATCGACCTCCATTTTGTCCGTGATCGGGTGGCCATGGGCGAAGTGCGGGTTCTTCACGTTCCGACGACCTCCCAGTTCGCGGACATCTTCACCAAAGGCCTCCCGTCCTCGACCTTCGCCGAGTTTCGCTCCAGCCTCAACATCACCGGTGGCTAGTTGCGTCTGTGGGGGGGTTGTGTGTGTTCTTTCTTGTTCAGCCTTGAACTCCGCTGCGCCAGTAGTTCAGACTGCGGGGGGGGGGGGGGGTGTTGGAGTATGTGTTTAGGCCCATGAGGCTAAGGCCCATGTGGCCCATGTATGGAACCTATATAGCTACCCTTCTAGGGTTAGCCCTAATCAATAGAATCACTTTTCCCCAAACAATAAGTACTGATAATTAATTCATATCCTAGAAAACTAACTACTTATTTAGGTAAATGGATGTTCTTATAGGTTATTTCGTCTTAGTCTTGTCTTGTCCATTGCTACTTTATCTCTAGGACTATTAATGCAAGTTAACTGCCATTGCAATTCCTGCGGACACAACATTATTGATATATCTTTCTGCGAATTATTTCTGCTCTTGTTCATTTCCTTTTGTGTATATTTGATTTTATACATCAGTAACTTTGCTTACTTGTTTGTGTAAAGCCAGATGCTTTGAGAACTATTCTAAGAGAGGAGGGATTTCTTGCACTTTATAGAGGAATTGGACCTGGGCTTTTGCTGGTATGTATTTCTATTTATCTGCTGCAATCTGAGTTTATTCTGCATTTCTTTGTAAAACTACAACTATACTCATATAACTGCTAGTTACAGTGGTGGGGTACTATAATTCATTCTTGAGGTTTCTATTCTCTAGCATTTCTTAGCTGTATGCTTCAACAGTATGAAATTATGTTTCCAATACATAGCACAATTCATAATTAACACTTGAGGTTTCGCCCTTATAAAAAAAACACTTGAGGTTTGAGTTTTAGCCTCTTAAGATTTGCTAAGCGACCTATCAAATTTATGGTTGTGCGCTTGAGATAAGATCCTCCTGTTCAACTTGATGATCATTGTTTGTAATTCACATTATAGTATCAGTGGATAGTTATGTGTTTTCCACATTACTATCCTGTTTTGAACCTGATCTTATTATAGAGATCATCTTTAGTTCTGGGTATAGAAAGATTGAATAAGTAAAGGTAAATATTATGTTATTTGTTTCGTATGCCTGTTTGTCACAAGATTTCAACAATTTCAAGCTTCTTTTCCCTCTATTGTGAGGGCTGTAGTAATTGGGTCTGAAAAGTTTAATTTTGATGTACTAGACATGGTGTTTTAGAGTAGCTCAGTTACTGAAGGTATGCCTGTCAAAGAATGTTAGCTTTTAGAGTGCTTAGCTAGTCTTTTATTGTTTTATGTATATGGATGGTTGACAAATCCAGTTCATGCCTCCATGTTTCTTCATGAAAGGTCACCCATGGTGCAATACAGTTCACGGCCTATGAGGAACTTCGCAAAGCTATGATATTCTTCAAAAGTACACGATCAAGGACAGACAACAGAGGAGGCGGGGAGTCATTGGTATTAACTGATCAAATGTGTGCTTGGGTGTTAAATATCTAGTTTAATTGATTCAATAATGACATATTTCAGTGCCCCTGAATTATTAATTATGTTGTTTTTTATATTCTTGCCTTAAACTGTTGTTGATGGCATTTATATCTGGCATTTTCATGATATATTCCACACATTTAGGCACTGTTTCTCTATATTATGCAATTTGTGAAATTGCCAAACTTATGAGAATTGAACATATAGTTATGACACATGAAAATAGTTCATGCAATGTCATATTGTTTGACTCCACTCATAACATATGTAGATATACATCTACTAGCCTGTGGGCCTTGACTACTTTGCCTGATATACCATTCTCTTCAATCTTAATGCTTAGCTGAATTCCATCGATTTTGCGGCACTTGGGGCTGGTTCAAAAGTAGCTGCTATTCTACTTACTTATCCTTACCAGGCAATTTTCTTTGCTCCTACTTATATTCTCATAAACTCCATAAGTATATTCTACCTTCTCATTGAACATACCAATTGAAGGTTTTTGTAATCTTCAGGTCATCCGAGCCCGGTTGCAGGTTTCAATTTTGAAACTTTTCATGTCCATACTTTTCTTTGTTTTAATTTCTTCTGAGTTTTGGTCATTTATAACTCTTATGTGTGGTTTTGCAGCAACGGCCTGGCACTGATGGTACTCCGAAGTACTCAAATAGCTGGCATGTAGTGAAGGAAACTGCAAAGTAAGACATCAGTGGTGCTGTTGAAATCTTCAATTAATGTTCAGAATAGCATTACTATATCAGACTTTTTCCTAGTCATATGTAGGGATGTCAAGGGCAGTGATGCCCAAGGTAGGAGGACCTCGACTACGTAGATCGTAGCCTCGGTCCGTGGCTGCCGGCAGGGTTATGCCCCCACGCCGAGCTTCAACGTCGACTAGGTTATACCCCCAAGTCGCCGGCTTAAGAGAAGACAAGGGAGATTAGATAGGCTGATCTTTGTTGATTCTCAAAAGCTGCTGCCGTCCAGCATATATGGCCAATGGCCTTACAAATGGAGAAGGCTCTCCTTGATTGTAGGACTAAACCAAATAAGGTAAAGATAAACTAAATAAAGTAAAGATATCTACTTTCCCTCCTTGATGCTTGCTCAGCTGACCGGCTCCTAGCCACTCGCCTGCTGCTCTTGCGCCTCCTTGATTCTCGCTCAGCTGACCGGCTCCTAGCCACTCGCCTGCTGCTCCTGCGCCCTTGATGCTCGTTCAGCTGACCGGCGCACGTCGCGGGCTCTCCTGCGCCTGGCATATGTGTGGCCATACATGACAAGGGACTTGATGCTGTAGATGTGCTTGCTGGATTTTCCCAAGTTTGCACCTACATTTTTGCTTACTAATTGTCTACAGTCTTCCCTTCGGTAATTAGCATATTGAGAACCATGAAATATATTTATAAAAGAGTAATTAAGTCTAAAGTGACTTCAAAACGCAACAGGAAAGAGTTTTATTGGAAATTATTTGCCCGTCACATCTGCACATAATATTGTAAATTTGAAAATTGAACGACCTCTCGTGCAAGTGTAACATGGCATCACAGGGAAAATAATTATGCTTAGTGTGACATTCTGAACTGGGGAGAGGGATGGTTCTTTAATTCTTCTGAATATAACCTTTGTTTAAATTAAAGGATTGGTGTCCTGAATGTGCTTTTGGATAATACATATCTCTACTGCAGGTATGAAGGCGTCCGTGGATTTTATAGGGGCATCACGTCCAATCTACTGAAAAACCTTCCAGCTGCTTCCCTCACGTTTGTGGTGTATGAAAATGTTATCAAACTATTCAAAGCAACCAAGGAGAAGACATAGTTACTCACTAAATCCTGGAGTATTGTGCCTGTTCTGACACTTCCAAGTTCCAAGTCATTCCAGGCCAATCCCATATTTCATTCATTTAGCATCGTATATGACAAATTTGTAACAGCAGGGGTTGTGACCAACCTGGTCGTGGAAATTTTTGTTTTGAGGAACTTGCATTTTGTAGAGAGAAAATCCACTTTTTGTTTCTTTCCAAATAAATATTTCTTTGTTATATAATCCAGCCTGGACGCTGGCGTTGTAGATCTCCGTCCTGATGTTTGGAATGGGCTGTGGCTGAGTTATGCCATTTATAACGTCTCAATATAGAATTACATTACAGTACTCTGCCTTGCATTATTTGTAATTGATATTTGAGCAGTTCTGTAATTTCCCCTTTCACTATATTTCTTCCTAAAGTTTTTTGATACTTTTATTTTCGCAAGTGTCACCTGTACACCTTGTTGGAATTGATCTCTCAGTTCATTAGGCTAATCCTAGAAGGGTAGCTGTATAGTGTTACATACATGGGCCTAGCCTCATGAGCCTAATATTCCAACATACTCCAACACCTCCCGCAGTCAGAACTACCGGCGCAGCAGAGTTACAGACTGGACATGAAAAGAATAACATACACGAGCCCCCCATAGACGCAACTAGCCACCGGTGAGTTGAGGCTAGAGCGAAACTCGGTGAAGATCGAGGACGGGAGGCCTTTGGTGAAGATGTCGGCGAACTGGCGGGCCAGGGCATCGGCGGCATCCCGCTCGCGCTCCCAAGCGAGGACAGCCACACGCACACGCGTCTGGCCCTCGGCTGCCGCAGCACGTGCAGCGACGAGGGCGGCAGCGAGAGCGGAGTCCGGATGGGTGGCGTAGAGGTGGGACGGGGGCAGCAGAGGCGGGGCGGGGACGGTAGAGGCACCCTGGGCCAGCCCGCCCGCCCGCCCCCGCGGGCAGAGGAGTAGCGGCACAGCCAGTAGCGGCTGACCGGGGAGGAGCAGTTGGCGGCATGCCCAGGCCGCCCGCGATGGCGGCGGCGGCGGCCCTGGCGCCGGCGGTTGCAGCGGCCGGATCGCCGTGGGTGTCCGTGGCCGGGAGAACGCCCTCTGGTCCGGCGGCATCCCCAGCCGCGCCAGGGAGGACCGCGCCCGCGGCCGCGACCAGGGCAGCGGCAGCGCCGGCTGGCGGGTCAGCAGCGGCGGAGGCTGGGCCAGCGCGCGGGCTAGCAGCGGCGGCGGGAGCGCCAGCCACCTGCGCCCAGGAGTAGGTGGGTAGAGGAGGAAAGGTGTGGAAGTAGGAGGGAGGGGGAGGAGGCCAGCCGGCCATGGCCGCCGGCGGCGGCGGCGCCTGGATCAGGCAGGGATGGGATGGGGAAAAGAAAGGAAACCATAGACTGCTGATACCATGTTGGAATTGATCTCTCAGTTCATTAGGCTAACCCTAAAGGGTAGTTTTATAGTGTTGCATACATGGGCCTCATGAATCTAGCCTCGTGGGCCTAATACTCCAACATACTCCAACACACCTGAAATGTTCTTGCAGTAGCACACTAATACACTATGGATGCCATTTATTAAACTGCAAGGTCTTACTACTTTGAGCCATACAATATAGAGCGTACGAGATTCTTCAATTCAAGGGCATTTCTGCACTCCCCCGTTCCTGAGGTGGATGGTGCAGCCTTTCTGGGCAGCCAAGCAGCAGTTGCACACGCCCGGCAGCTGCTTGGTGCCCGTTGAATTGCAGGTCATGTACTCAAAATCCAGGCAGTACATGGGGCAAAACCTCGCCTTCGCCCGCCATGCCCATGCCTCCGTGGTTTGGATGGAGCAGCCGATGACCATGAGCCCTGCAATAATCAGAAAAAGAACGTCGATGAGGCCATTCACGAAGGAGGCCGAGAAAGTGTTGGAGAAAGAGGAGAGGGCTAGGGACAGCTACCGCACAGAAGGAGAGCCAGAGCAGGTTTGAGGTAAGCCATGTCGTGTACCTTCTGTGCATGTAGTCTCTCCGCAAGAGTGAAGCTTATTATATATTGGGAGCTTGGTCATGTGAAGTTGTTCGGGATGTGGCCTTAACTTCTTAAGTAAACAAAGTCTACCTTTGACTGCTTTTTTTCTTTTGACTTTGCATGGAGTGTATCTTTGCAGAACTTCACCTTTTGACTTTGCAAAAAGCATGCAGGCACTAAGCAGTGATCCCTACTCAGGAGTGTGCATGAGACCATGATGCGTAACAGATTGGTCGTACAGATTGTTGACGGGCAGCTCAGCCTCAGCTCCAGTCCTAAATCGAACCGAGAACTGACACAGTTGGATTGTGTGAAGTTCAGTTCACAAGCTCCAGTGTCGAATCCGATCATTGTTTCGAGAAAAAAATGGCGGAGCTAGCGTCCGGACGTTCGGAGGAACGCCTACGTCTGGACGTTCGTGCTTCACTCTCGTTTCCTGCGCTCAGACCAGCGCGCCCCTGCCTGAGCTTGCATTTCGCGCGCCCACGCGGGGCCCGCGTCACCCGGATGACGCCCGTGCTGTCAGACCGCGTGCAGGGACCGCTCGCGTCCCTCCGCTTGCAACATTCAACATATGCAACACCCGATCTACCTTTGCAACATTCAGTTGAAACACTTGCAAAACACCAGAAAAAACTTGAAAACACGTGTGTAGCCATTGCAAACATCAAGATTTGCAACACACGTGTGAAAACACTGGATATATATGCAACATCCCGATTTAGTTTTACAACATCCCGATCTAGTTTTGCAACATCCAAATAATACTCGCAAAAAAACATCCAAATGAAACACTTGCAACATACATCTGAAACAGATGAAACATTGAACATACACTTAAAACATACGTGTATAGCTCATTACAACATATGCAACATCTTACTCTACTTTTGCAACATCCTTATAAAACACTTGCAACATATATCTGAAACATTTGAAATGTGCATTTGCATCATGCATCATGTCTCGATGCGGCCTCCCTTTTTGTACTTTGATTTCTGTGTGCAGAAATGCTATTTCTAGGGCCTGTTTAGTTGTAATTTTTTTTGCAAATGACACTGTAGCAAATTTCGTTGTTATTTGGCAATTAGTGTCCAATCATGGTCTAATTAGGCTTAAAAGATTCGTCTCGTCCATTTTGTCTAAACTGTGTAATTAGTTTTATTTTTTTATCTATATTTAATGCTTCATACATGTGTCAAAGATTCGATGTGACGGAGAATCTGAAAAATTTTGCAAAATATTTTAGGAACTAACAGGGCCCTGGTCCGTCTACGCGGCCTCCCTTTTTGTACTTTGATTTGATTGACAGGGAAACGGAGAGGCAAAATATAAGTTCGTGGCATTAGTTCAAACCATCGTTTTTTACAAATCATAAACAGTGAACTCAGAAAATTGTCTACTTCGCCGCTTGCCCAAGTGCACAATGCCATCAAACGTCACCAAGAGTCTGGAGAGGACAGAATGAGAAGCGAGCAACATCCGTGAAGGAAGTGTTAAGTGAAGTGAGAGAATAATGTGGTCGATGCCGCCGTGATGCGTCACTGTCTTGTGTTACCGATTAGGCTGGGAACAACTCTAAAAAAAAGTCAGTGCATCCTCAGATCGATCTAGCGACCTTTTATTCGAGTGCGTTCTTTTGACTGTGTGAACTACATACCCAATCTGCTAATGGAAAGCCGTCTTGACGGGTGGGCTCCATGAGTAGAATTTTGCACTCTGGACAATGGATACTAGTTGAGAAGCTAGACAGATTCTAATGCGACATGCATCAATGCATGCATGAATGCACTCATCTCATCTTGTCGATCAGCTTCGTTCACCCCCAAAACACCTAGCTGCCCAAGACCAATGCAACCAGAGCTAGCATTATTCAGCTCGTTTCAGTAGAATTATTATTATTCGACAGGGTACATCAGCTTGAAGCATTATTGGTTCGACTCTACTCGAAGACGTACTGATCGGTCAGCTTGGGCTAGCTATTCCTTCTTCTTCTTCTTGTCGCTGCAGTTGTAAGTGGAGCCGGACTGGAGGTGGAGCACGCAGTTCCGGCCGTTCTTGGGCGCGCAGACGCAGGCGCACCCGTCCAGCTTCCTGTACGGGTAGTTGTCGCAGGTGATGTACCCGCCCTGGATGCACCGGACCGTCGAGCAGTCCGCCGCCATGACTCCTCCCATCTCGCCGGACACGACGAGCGCTGAACGTACCAACAATCGATCGATTCACAGGTCAGAACGTACACTCCACTCCTTCAAAATAAAGGTCAAAGAAACTTGATGATGGAACATGGAGCCGAGCATACATACCGGAGAGGAGGAGGACGAAGGTGAGGGAGAGCTTCATGGAGGCAGCCGCCATGGTTGTCCTTGTCCAGTGTGAACTGAATTGCGAGAAGATCGAGCGATGCACGGCCGGGGTTTTTCTGTAAGCCAAAAGGTGGAGGTTGTTGTTGCAGAGTGCAGACCAGCTTGGCAGTTGGCACCACTTTATATTACCAGACGGCGTATGCACGGCCGGGGTCTTCCTGTCCGGATACGCCGCTTCCTCTCACTCGCGTATGCGTATCCGCACCTGACGCAGCTTTCGCCGTTGACAATGACAAAGGAGATGAGATGGACCATGCGTGTCTTGCCATTTTCTGCGTAATTTTTATGTCGTCGAGTTGCCTCTTTGCCGGGCATGCTCAGCTCAGCGCAGAGTTGGCATCAGCATGTGGCACATTCTCGAGTTCCGTCCGGTCAATAGAGCTGGGATCGGTTAAACTAGCATATCCTGCGTGCGATGCGACTGCTTTATTTTGCTGCCAATGTAGACCACTCAAAGTGCCGAGTCCACAGTTTCACACTGAATCTGGTGAACATGGTACTGTTTCAGTGTTTTGGGCATTGACATTCGGCTAATGACCATCCACGCAAGTTGCAATGCTGCCCTGCCCAGATGCGCAGCCTGAGTTCGTGCCGCAGGGACAGGGCATGGGTCGGGATTCGGGAACATGTACAGTGCGTAGGTAGCGTTGCTGTCACTCGCTATTAGGAGAAGAGAGTAAACTGGTTTGGTCAGAAGTCAGAACGATCATCAAGCACATGCTCCTGAAACTTTTGAGAAGCGCACATAACTGTATATGCATGTACCAATATGGCAAAATATTTGTCGCAAAATCTGTGATACAAAATCTTTTTTCCCTAAAAATCCAAATGAATGAATTGTCATTTTAATATAAATTTTTGTACGTTGAATTTAAACATTAATTTTTGCAAAAATGTACATCCATATATGCAAACGGATGTGTATCGTTTCAAAAAAAATTAAAACTTCTACATATAGTGTTTTAAGGGGGTCTTCACGGTTGCAGAGAAGTGGTGGTTTGTACCGAATATTTTAATTTCTCACTATTGTCATGCGTGACATCACGTCTCAGCTGTTGCATTGCATCGAAGCAAGCAGCACAATTGTTTTTGGACTTCTTTTTTCTCTCCTTTGAAACAAAAGCAAGACGAGGCCGCAAAATAAGAATCCAATGTAATGGCTGAAATTGAATACTAGAAAATACTAGTCCGTCTCCATTTTTAACACTGAAGTATGAAAGGAAATTTGCAGCATTCCATATGACTAACGGTAGTAATCAAACTGTAACGCAAAAGCAAGACCGAAGTCTTGCTTGTAGTTCCTTGCGGCTTCCCTCAACCTTTGCAGGTTAACGACCGGTACAGAGGTACCCTAGAAATGCCATCTTATCATCTCAGCTATTATTGCAGCAATGCATCATGTCATTGCAGAACTTATTCGTGGCTTGATGAACAATTTGCATTTGAGAAACACAAACACTAGCCCAGATTGGAACACCAAGTGCAGGTATGTTTTCAGCACTGCTCCAGAACCGTGCCATTGCCGGAGTAGACAGCGCAGCCGTGGCCGTTCTGCGGCTTGCAGTGGCAGCTGCACTTGGTCAGATTGCCCTTGTAGTTCTGGCATGTCATGTAGACTCCTTGCACGCACATGACAGTGCAGACTGTTTCACTATGTTGGGCCGTCGTCCCCAATGTCAGAAGTCCTGATTTACAAGACACAAACACGGTAGAAGAGATCTCATGAGTGCCTATATTTCGGAAATTGAGGGATACTAATCATTAGCGACAAGTTGAATTGTAAAAGGATAAATTATGTCGCAAGGAAATTGAAATAGAAAACCCAGAAGAATTAATGTGGAGGAATTCATGAAAGGAGCATATATTGATGTATGTACCAAAGAAGAGGACGACAGCGACGACGGAGAAGTTCAGGGAGGCCATGACTGCTATGTATCGAAGTCCGTAGTGTATATGCGCACTGAACAGTCCCTATCGCCAAACTTGCCTTCAGCTCGGCTTTATAGATAGATCTAGCAAATTGAGAAGGTACCACCTTCACCACATAACCACTCTATCCCAAATAAACTTCACTTCATTAGTATGCCATAGTTTATACCAAACGTAAGGGGATGCCTTTGGCTTTAGCAGCTCGATCAGCTTCCGTTGTCCATCTCGAATTCTCGATTGATCCAACAGCATGTGCACCGCAGTGGTGATTGGTGAAGGGCGGGCGAGGACATTGATGACTTGAGGTTCAGGTATCGTCACGCGCATGATAAATTTCGGGAGCTCACAATCATTGCCTTTTTATCATTATAATATTTGTGTCTTTTTATCATTGACATATTTTCGAATTGGTAGTGTGTATCAGCAAATACCACTTATGAATGGAGCAAATTTTGTCTTTTTTTTACCATGGCAAAATCCAGCTTTAAAGCTGATTAAATTCTACCCTACTATCTTTTTTCATGCTTGTTATTTATTTCCTTTATCTTTTGATATATAGGTGTAAGTACAATCTAGATATATGATCAATTTCGTAGTGTTTAGCACTTTAGAGTGAAACTGTTTTCCTAATTCTTTAGCTTTTTATATTTAGGTGTTTTTTCCTACACATTGAAATTGGATAACTTTTTTTTCTGTAAATTTTAACTTTCAACTTAGCTATTTAGTAATTGTACTTTGTATGTACTATTTAGTAAATTTTCCCTTAATATATAATAGTGTATTTTATATGGATTTTTTATTAAGATAATTTTAACACATTTATTTATAACTGTATAGAAATCAAATTGCTAGTTTTTCTTTGCACGATCAGGTTGGAAGAGGGTGAAACAGAACAAACGACACGTATACGTAGCTTGTCCTTCAAGACGAAGGGAGTTCAAACTTCTACTCGTTGACTGAAAATTGCATGGATGTTTGCTCAGAAGCAACTCATACTTTGGCTGTGTTTAGATGGTGGCGTAAAATTTTTGGAAGTATAGTAATTTTTTTTGTTTTTATTTGGTAATTAGTGTCCAATCATGGGCGAATTAGGTTCGAAAGATTCGTCTCGTGATTTACAACCAAACTGTGTAATTAGTTATTTTTTTTACATATATTTAATGCTTCATGCATGCGTCCAAAGATTCGATGTGACGAAGAATCTTGTAAAAAATTTTGAACTTTGAAGCAACTAAACAGGGCCTTTGCTTATTTCAAACTGCATGTCTGCAAGTCCAACGCATATTCCAATTCCCGCTTAAATCTACGAAGGCAAGGTTTAGATGATGTATTTAAATTCCTGCTTAAATCAGCAAATGAAAAACCCAAACGGCGATCAGACAGGGTTGAATGGGCCTGAATTTTTTTTCCTCACAGGAATGGGAGAGCGTTCTATATACCGAGGGTCCGAGACAACCCACGATCCTCAATCGTGATGTGTCTTAATTAGTAGTAAGACACATACTTTCATTATTTATTAGTACGGAACGACGATACTATTCAGACGATCACAATGCAACATGGTATATAGACTAATTAAAAGCAGGAACGGCGAGCCCTCGTATCAGTGTATCGCCGCTCCAGCTGAAGTACAAAGCCTATGCCTGCGGTGGGCAGTTGAAGGTGCCGCCGGAGCCCAAGAAGTGGAGCACGCAGTTGATGCCGTCCTTGGGCGCGCACTCGCAGTCGCAGCCGTCCAGCTCCTGGTCGGGGTAGTTGTCGCAGGTGATGTACCCGCCCTGGATGCACACCACCGGGCACGGCTCCGGCGCCGCCGCCAGCGTCTCGCCGATCTCACCCAACACGACGAGCCCTGATGATTCATCACAACATACAGAAATCGATCGAGCTCAATGAAGAACCATGCATTATCTCAAGATAGAGAGCTTCGCTAGCAAACGACGTCGCATGTCAGCGTACCGGAGAGGAGGAGGATGCAGGTGAGAGTGAACAGCTTCATGGAGGCCATTTTCTCCTACACTTTGCTTGCTGGTGTATCGTAAGTTTGTAACTGTGTTGCAATGGCTGCATAAGTGCATATCGATGTGTTTTTATAGGGAACGATGGCAATGCGAAGATGTGACTCAGCAATTCAGCATGCCTGGAATAGTAGATAGGATAGGTTATGACTTATGAGTGGCTGAAGCCTACACGTCTCTCCAATGCAAAATACTGTACTTGGTCTTTTCACTCCATTGGCACAATCAGAATTGAGAAGTACGGTCAAATCAAAATTTTGGAATTGCAAAAGTCCTTCGATATATAGATGCCAAAATATAGAAAGCGGTGGACTGCACTAAAATAGGACATCATATCTCACTGCTTCCGCTGCAAGTCGTGGACCATTTCAGAATCCTAGGGCTGGTCAAATCACGGATTTCACTCTGAATTTCAGGGTTTCAATTCGGAGCCATTGAGAAGTGAGCCCATACAAATTGAGGTAAGCAGGAAATTTTCAGCCAAAGTCTGGTGTTGTTTTGCAAAATAACCTACTGATTTTAGCGCCCTTTTTTCCTCTGGAAAAAAATTAGTATCCTTTTTTTGAACTGTTGATTTTAGAAGGGACTGTTCACTTCTTTTTCTGCTACTACAACTTATAAGTAGTAAACGTGCGCAAATTTGGAGAAAAATGGCCAAATCTCTTTACGCCTCACAAAGTCACATATATAGCTTATTAGACCGTCCCCACCGCACTACGGGAAACGATCCTCTAGGATTGTTTTAGCGGATGAACCGCCGCAGTGTGCTACGCTACGGTTATAGCGCGTCCGCTATAGCAGCTTTTGTCAGCCAAATTTCCAGGGGGTACCGGGCCTCCGCTACCGCCCTCGTGGGTTCTGCTGGTGGGGGTGGGAAAAAAGTGGAGAGAATGATGCATGGGTCCCACTTCATATAGAGTAGAAATATAGAGGATGGATGAGTGCGGGAGAAAGTGATATAGAGAAGAGAATCTCGATGACAATTCCATGCAATGGCCGATAAGAACCAAGAAGTTTAGTACCACTTGTCGGAGCCTAAGCCAATTTTGGGTCAAACCTCGAAAAAGTTCTGGTCAAAACTCGTTAATCACCAAGAAACGGATAATCATTGAATAATTCATCAGAGATTAGGTAGCACAGTTTCCTGGAAGCTCCATTTCAGGACTGGAGAGCATCTTGCAGCACTTCAGAAATGGTTTTATACTTTTATATATGGCAGTGTTCGTCTTCGACTCTTCGTCCCAACCTCCAAATGTTTGTGGCGAACTGTTAACACGTACTACGCTGAGGTATTTTTTTTTTTCAGTTTCTGAGAGTCAGCGCTAGGAAACTGTGTTAGGAACGTAACGCCGTCTCGGTTGATTGCATCATATGATGTAGGAGTACTTGTACTAGTTGCATGTTCAGAAGCACGTACGGAAACCCAAAGATAGCGGGCGACGGGCCAGTGGAGAGCTTGCAGCACCAACACCGTACCCCAGTCCATTGTTGGGGCCGGGCTAGAGGTTACTTGATGGCCTTAACGACCCATGTTCTAGGTTGCGTTTAACGACCACGCTAATGGGCTAGAGCCTGTTTCAGCCTATGTTTTGTCAAGTGAAAATGACGAGACAAAACGCCTGTTACTTTTTTTCATTCCAATTTTTTTAATATTGGAAAGGATCCGGCTTCGTCTCTTGAACCCAAGAGAACCTGACCAATTTTTACAAAAGTTGAGAAACATATAAAACCAAAACCAATAAAAAACCAATCCTAGCATTATTTGGCCATCCAAAAGAAGCAAAGAATTGCATAGCTGCCATTTCTAGCGCCCGATAAACTTGGAAGAAGCGATCCTTGATTTCATCACACCTTTGAAACTTTGACCAATGTCGTAGCCAGTGCGTTCCTTTGAATAAAACCTGCAGAAGAAATTTGGGTTGCCATTTCTCTAAAATCATATCATTTCTCACTAGCCATAAGTCCAACAAATGGTTGCACCACCTGTCAATAACAACGTCTTATTTGATCTACCCCTTTGTTTGTGCCAATCATGAAAGATATACATTACATTCAAAGGGGTTTGAGCCCAAAACGATGTATCACCCGCCACAAGAACTTAGCATACAAACACTCAAAGAAGAGGCGTTGAATAGTTCCATCCCTACTACAAAATACGCAAGATTTGTTCCCATTCTATTTTAGTGGTATATGTAAACGCCAAATATCCTGGGATACTTTAAAGCCCGTATTGACAAGGTGTTTATACATGGAGTTTACTGTGAACTCACCACTGCGTTTAAGGAGCCAAAAGAACCTATCTCGTCCAACTTGTAAGTTACTGTTCACTACTCTTAGTACTAAGTTATTCCACTCAACCAGCTTAATTTCCACTAAAGCCCTTTTTGAAGGAAACATTTAGACAAATTGCCCCTAGAGTATTTGCCACAATAGCATGTTTTTGTCAAACTATATTATACAAGTTCGGATACTGTATTTGAGAAGATGTGCACCTAACCTGGTATCTCCCCATAACCTTATTTGAGTACCTTCTCCTAAGTTGAATTTCCCTAAGGTCATGAATTGCTCCTTCACTCTCAAAAACCCCACCCAAAAATGGGAATCACCTGTGACAAAGTCTTATCTTTAATGTACTTATTTCTTAGCAGCTCCTGCCAAATGTCGTCTTCATTGTACAGTTTAAAAACAATTTACTTAATAGACATTTATTCTGTAAATCCAGGTTCTGTATACCCAACACCCCCCCCCCCCCCCCATGTTCTTTTGGTTGGCATATAAGAGATCATTTGGAACTCTATATTTTTTTTATGTCAATCATATTGCTAGAAAAAACCTTGATCTAAGATCTAAAATACTCTATTTTCTTTAGAACACCTCTTCAAATCTCAAAGAAAGAAAGCTAAACATGGATAGGCTAGATAAGATTGAATTGCTCAAGACTATTCCACCCAATGACAATAATTTTTCATTCTAGCTACATAGCCTCTTCTCAATCCTTTCTTCAGTTAATTTACAATCCTTGTTGTTGAGCTTCCTATAGTGCATTGATATTCCTAGGTATCGGAAGGGATATGTACCTATTTTGTAACCAAATAATTGAGAATATTGTGCGTCACACAACTTTGCTTGCCCGAAACAGAAGATTTCACTTTTGTGAAAATTTATCTTTAGACTGATAATTGTTCAAATGTGCATAGAAATAACTTCATATTCATAGCTTGTGCAATATCATGGTCTAGAAATAAAATAGTGTCATATGCGTATTGCAAGATAGATAAACCATCCTCTATTAAGTGTGGTACAACCCACGAATTTGACCATCTTCCTTGGCCCTAGCAATAATGACAGCCAACATATCCACCTCTATTCTACTAAATAGGTGAAAGTGGGTCACCTTGCCTTAAACTTTTCTTAGTTTGGAAGTATGGGTCAACTGGTTATTCACCTTTTATGCCTACAATGCCTTTTGTACGAAGGTCTTAATCCAATTACACCAAATATGAGAGAAGCCTTTCACTCTTAAGGTTTGTTGGAGGAAGTCTCATTTAACTTAGAACTTAAGTTTTTATGCTTTTTAAGAGGTTAAATTTATGTTATGGGCTTATGGTGTATCACTAAGTTACTTTATGATCTACCCGTACGATATCTCAAGATGGGATACAGGCCAACATTTAGTAAAACTCATGACGTGTGGTACTAGTTCTCTTTAGCTGCCAGCACAAGTAGATTTTTTAAACCGGGTAGAATGATGAATTCGCCCACAAAGAAAAAGACATCGAGTCCTGATGACATGATGATATCTTTGCTTCTTCTAGAATCTAGATGCTACAGAGTACAGAAGGTCGGTCGCCTTCCAGCTAACCGCCCGTGCTCCGTGCTCCGTATAGCACTTGACGATTGACGTGACGTGGGATGATTCGTCAATGGCCTTAATTACAGTCAAAGCTACGGCCCACAGCCACGTCAAATGGGGCATCCTTGCCGTCCGATCACCCGCAAGCTGGCACAAGCCGTTGGATGCGCTTCCGTGTTTCAGGACGTGCGGTTTCCAGTTTCCACCATGCCTGCCACCTGTTCCACGCCTAATCCCGTTGCAGATGGCTACGCGCACACGGCGGCTGGGGCCTGGGGAAAATGTTACACAAGGAAGGCGCAGCCGCATAACCATGCTTTGGAAGAGAATAAACTAATATACTTTTCTACTATTTATGTGTGCCTATAAAACAGGACTCACGCATTATGGATACGGGTGAATCATATGCACACAGAAGAAAACAGTGTTTTCCAAGCTTAGGTTTATGAACTTCTAATGTTATGTCCTAATATCATCTAATGATGCTTTAAAAGTTTTTGTATAATGATGTTTGGGCTTAGGAGTTTTTTAAAACAACTCCCTATTTTAATATTTTAATAAAAAGAGAAAAAAATATCCTTCAACAGTTTGGTAACTCTTTAAAAATAAAAAATTGCCAAATATCCTCTTCAACTCGTAAGTTTTCGCAATCAAGAGGAAATTTGTATCTGCTCCCGATTCGACGTTTTTCTGGGAGATTGAAGTAAATTGGACGTATGTGTAAGTTAAGAAAATAAAATATTTCAGATGAGAACTATTAAAAAAAGTTTTGGTTCGTTAGAAATAGTTCGACGTTCCAGTGTAATATCGTCTAGGAAGCTATTATAGGAGAGAGAAGGACAAAATTTAAGATTGCTATTTCTTTGGTTAGCTTGCTAGATATAATAATGACTCTTTGTCACATATTAACATTACCTAGCGCGAAAGGTTTTTATGGTGGAACATACTTATCAAAGTTCTAGTTATTGACTTGACATGGTTGTTTATATTTTTCTAGAATTATTCTAGGACTTAACTTCTTTTAGTGATAGCCGACATACACATCAACAATGAGACGTTTGTGATGGCTTCGTTAATCTCGAGATTTGCCAAACTGTAGCTCAGTTTCTCGGATGGGCTCATAAAGGTAGAGTGTGAATGCATATGTTCATAGGGGTTAGTGTATGTACGCGTATGTGAATGTCGGCATATGTAGTGGTTTTAAAAAAAACATTGCTAGCATATCTTGATATTGTCAAAGTTACTACAAAACATTTCATTTTGTAGACTTACGTCGTCTACCACTGAAGAAAATAATTAGCTAAGAAAGTGACACCCGTGGTAAGACGAAACCTTAAATTTGCATGGATTGGTTTTCACCACAAGCAATCTAATCGGTTCAATTTGTCCATAAAAGTTTATTGTTTGTCCAAGAATTATTCCAGAAGATGTATAGTTTGTTTGGATTGCGGCAAGTTTCATCCAGAATCTGTTTGTCTGTCATGGAATGAAGCCACGTTGTCCAACTATTTTTGAGGAATTGGCTAGCCCATCACATTAGACTAGCGGGGAATATTACAAAGGATGGGTGGATGCTGGATCGCTTCAACTCACATGACCCAAACCAAATCGACATTCAGGTTCGAATATAGGTTCAAATGATTTTGAATCGGTACGTCCGTCAATCCAAACATGCCAGTAGATTACTATGCCACAAATATATAGTGTTAGATTCGCATCTAAAAGCACTAGCAAAGAATTAAGATTTTAAAATCCATTAGAAGAGTACTATATAAAGAATTTATAGCTAAAAGTTTGATTTTGAAAATCAAAACTCTTAGATGAAAAAATATGACCAAATAACATTACACTAAAAAGAAACTCATAATGCAGGGGGTAGCATGCACACTAAGAGCATCCACGGCGTTGATTCCGTGCATGAAAAAAAATATCAGCCACGTGTATCAAGAACTGAATCATCCAAACTCTAACATGTGGCATGGCTTCGGCTCTAGCTCCTTCGTATGCCGTAGTAAAGAGTCATTTTTGTCTCTATTCTTAAAATGGTCTAGGAGTGTGTAAAACACTTTTTTTTTCCTGATTCTAACTCCTCCGCGCACTTAATAAGAGCGCTATGTAATAAGAAGTCATTTCGAGCCGTGCCGAACAGAGCTAAAAAGGTTACACGCGATCACCTCTAGTGGACCTAGCAATTTGCCTCCCAAAACAACAGGTGCTAATCCATGTGACCACTCCGCAGGCACACCCGGATTCCCCAATCTAACCCACTGTATTGAAATGCCGCCATCGATATACCAACATCGTTAAATTCCAACGACCCCCTGCCCGTCCCCACACCAGACGACCGCCATTGGCCCCGTGTCGAGCACGGGTCGAAAATTCCTGTCGAGATCTCGCTTCTCGAAGCTTCCGCGGCGGCGCGGCGATGACTATGAACCCCGCTACGGTGGCGAACGGCGCCGCGGCCGGCGCTGGCGGGGGCACGAAGCGGCGGGGCGGTAGGTTGTGGTACGCGGCCGCCGGTGCCCTCCTCGTGGCCCTCCTCGCCGTGGCCGTGAGCTACCGCAGCTTCTCGGGCATCCCCTCGTCACCAGGAAGCTGCGGCTGCCCTGTAAGAATCTCTCCGTTGGTATTACGATTTGCTTAGCTACTTTTGTGGGGTTTGATTTAGTTGATGCGGTTCGGACTTCTGAGGTGGCGGTGTGGTCCGTTTCAGGCTGCGAGGAAGTACACGGGGATGGTGGAGGACTGCTGCTGCGACTATGAGACGGTGGACGCCATCAACGAGGAGGTCCTGCATCCCATCCTACAGGAACTCGTTAGGTTGCCCTTCTTCAGGTACTTCAAGGTGAGCAATCATGGATTGTTTTTTTTTTAAATGTCCTGGACTGTGATTTTGGCACATTAGTGGAAATGTATATTGTGGTACTCCAATGGGGAGATAGAGTCTATTCATGCGTGCTTGATTGGGGAATTTGATGCTTGATTACGGAGTTATGGAGTCTTTACTTTTTTCCCCCTCAATGTGCTTCTGCCATTTTATAGGTGGAAGATTGTCGTGACGACTGTGTGATTCTTTGTCAGATTATTATTTTTTTACTTGAGCAGTTGAGTGTGATTTATCAGTTTTCTACTATTCTCAAGTGAATGTTTCAAACCTTAGGATCAAACTTTTTCTCTACTCTGCCTGTGTAATGTTTGTCTTTTGATTAGTAATGATTCTAATGAACAATAATCAACTGTGCTCTATTTGGAATCAAAGTGGTATGTGCTTGATCAGAATGTGAAGGTTGGCTTACCTTATGTAGGGAATTTGATGGTGTAAATAGCGCACAATCTAGTCTTGTGGACCATCTAATGGTACCTGTTAGCTATCCTAATTGAGCTCCTAGTTCCAGTATCTCTTAGTTTTTTTACCCATTCTATTCCTATATTCCCTATAGTTTAGGAAGTTTGTGGCAGAGAATGGTATTGATCTTTGTTGATATTGATGTGTAAGCCTTTGCATATGGCAAAATGGTATTGATTGGTGTTGTGACTATTTTGTAAAGTTATACTTTCGTCTCATATGTACTCAGATTACTTTTACCATTTCACGCGTAAGGTCTCTTCCAAATTTTGCACAGTGAACTATAGTTTTGTGTTTGTTAGTCTACCTATAGCTATAGGAAAATCATATGGCGGCATGGCGCCCTCGTTAGCTAAAAGACTAAAATACCATGTTACAATGTTTCAAAAATCATCACAAAAATCCTGTATGTAGCACACCTAAAGTTAAGTGTAGCCGCAACAATTCGGATTGAAATTCTTCTTTGATGCTGAGATTAAAAAAACAGAAGTGTCACTGTCAGCTATATGTGATGCCACCAAAATGCTCACATTAAAAATAAATTTTGAAGCAATGGTTCATCTGTTCTAAGTCATGTGTTGTTCCTTGTCTTTTGTAAGGTTAAATTGTGGTGTGACTGCCCTTTTTGGCCCGATGATGGAATGTGCAAGCTTAGAGATTGTAGTGTCTGTGAGTGCCCGGAGAATGAGTTCCCTGAACCATTCAGGAAACCTTACAGTGGACTTTCTCCAGATAGTATGATGTGCCAAGAAGGAAAACCACAGGCTGCCGTTGATAAAACCCTTGACAGCAAGGTTTTCAAAGGATGGGTTGAGACTGACAATCCGTGGACATCTGATGACGAGACTGATAATAGTAATTTATCTTTATCTTGATCTAGTTTATTGTGCATTCTTTGTTTCTTATTTATTATCATTCATGATGATTATCAAACTGTTGTACTGATTTCAGATGAGATGACTTATGTGAATCTTCAACTGAATCCTGAACGATACACTGGCTATACTGGTGATTCAGCAAGAAGGATATGGGATGCTATTTACAAAGAGAACTGTCCAAAATGTATGCAAATGTGCTCTTTCACATGCTTGTTCCGCTTTAGATATACTGGTTTGATCGACCATGTCAAGTGTGACCAATAATTTGCATCTGAGCTGCTTATTTTATTTCATGACAACCTCCATGTTTATTTTTTTTATTCAGTGCATGTGTGTTCAGTGAATGTGTTTATATGTGCCATGTCATAAGTTCACTACATATTGAGATATATGTCAATTGTAGCTACCTTGTCTTCTAAAGTAATCCAATATGCATGGCATATATTGTCCCATCTGTTGTTCTTTAGTGTCCTGTCGTGTAGTGCTCTAGTTGCATGCCTGTTCCATTAGATGTCCTACGTAACATGATAGATAATCCTAACACTTCAGTCCTGCATCAGTAAAGTAATTTTGACACAAGTTTTTCTAACTACATTTTTTCTTCAGATCCCTCTGAAGAACTGTGCCATGAGAAGAAGGCATTGTACAAGCTTATTTCAGGGCTGCACTCCTCAATTTCAGTGCATATTGCTTATGATTATCTTCTTGATGAATCTACTAACTCAGTACGTGACCAAGTCCACCTTTGTTTATTGTTTATTGGGCTAAGTTTCACAATTGTTTTGACCACTTCTAATGTAAATGGACACAGTGGGGACAAAATCTTCCTTTGTTGTATGACCGTGTCCTGAAGTACCCAGAACGTGTCCAGAATCTGTACTTCACCTACCTGTTTGTTCTTCGGGCCGTGACAAAGGTTCCCATTTCTTCCTTATTTAATACCTATTCCATGCATCTGTGGAAGATCAATCTGTTAGGTTTATTTGTTCAAAATTTGTAGTGATCTAGTGGATAATGATTTGATTTGGAATCTTTCAGGCAGCAGATTATCTTGAGCAGGCTGAGTACAATACTGGCAATCCTACAGACGACTTGAAAACAGAATCTCTTGTGAAGCAATTGCTTTACAATTCCAAGTTAAGATCCGCATGTCCATTGCCTTTTGATGAAGCCAAACTCTGGCAAGGCGAAAATGGTCCTGAGCTAAAGCAAGAGATTCAGAAGCAATTTAGAAACATTAGGTTTGTGACATATTTCCTGTGTTCTCATTTCATAAGATGCATATGAACCACTTGAATCCTTACCCAATGTAACATTTTCTTCATTAGTGCAATTATGGACTGTGTTGGATGCGAGAAGTGCCGACTGTGGGGAAAGCTCCAAGTTCTTGGTCTTGGAACTGCACTGAAAATTCTTTTCTCCGTTGATGGAGACAGTCATTTGAATCAGCCAGTATGTAGTTCATTTCTCAAATACTCACTACCACTACTGTCATATTATGATATATGCTGACGCTCATTTCGTTTTGAAACATTATCCTCATTTTAATTTCCTAACACTTAATTCATCTTGATCGCTTACATTTCCTCTAGAACCATACATCGTCTTTAAAAAAGAAGGAATGCACTATGAGTTCTATGCTAAATTGCTACAAAGCCAACTGAAGCACTGTGAATTCTTCTTGAATTGACGAAAAATATTCTAAAACCATTAGTATATCTTTTGAATTCATTTTGTATGTTTAAGTGGATATTTGTTTAACAATACTTCCTTCTTGGCGATTGATCAGTTGCAGCTGCAGCGAAATGAGGTCATTGCATTGTTCAATCTTCTGAACAGGCTCTCAGAGTCTGTCAAATTTGTACATGAAAAAGGATCATCAATTGAAGAAGTCATTAAGGAACAGAGCCCTTCAACTTTTCAAAAGGGTGCTTCCAAGCCGAATCTTAAACTGGTATTTTCCTCCCCTCGCTATTGTATTGTTTCTTGCATCCATCCCTCGTAATCTTGCATTATTTGATTCTCCTGCAGGACTTCCTCTGAGATGTAAGAGTATAGTTTGTAGTTATACAAGGACATTCTGGAAGATTAACATCATGTATGGATATACCGAAACATTAACATGTGCTGGAAGCAGTTTCCAATATACTTCTGTCGCAGCTCTACTCGAGAGAATGAGAGATACAGACCCTTTTGAACTAAATGCGATGACACAGTTAACCTAGTTTTTTCCTTTCTTTCATTTGGTTGGTTCCGGCACTTCAAAATTTTCCATGTATAGTGGTCCTCCGCTGTAAATCGAAGGATCTCACCTCCTCTGCGTTCGCCATGATTAAGAAAGGATCGCCCAGTATTTTCGTTCAACTTGTATTAACTTTGATCACCTAACCACTAAACAGCTATCGACCATAAACTTTTTGTCGATCTCACTATTTGTCCTTGTGGAAAGGAATACTGTATTTCTTGACTGGCTTTTCTGTGAAGTGCTGGGTGTACAGTTGTAACAATTGGTACAGCCCAGAGCAGAGCAAAGGTTATTAAGCCAGAGATTCGGTAGCTGAACACTTCTGGTGTGTGATATGGAGATGGAAAATGCTTAGCTATTTAGGCCTTGCTTGCTTGTCTTATAAGCCGTACTTTTTCAGCGTGGGAACAATGTTTTCTCTCGTAACAAATCAAACTTTTAGTTATGGCTTATCAGCCAAACGAACAGGGCAGAAACAACAAGAGGTTTCTTTCATTTACTGGATAAGAGATGCTCGGTTAAATCGTGTGTGCAGAACTGTAAATCATGTACCGGACATGAGCGGGATGGTGCTTGAGGTACAGAAGTTGATGCCTCAGCCCCACCACCGGCAACACAGTAGATTCCTTCAGAGTTTAAGCATGTCAATGGAGCTGGGACATGTCGCAGGAGAGCTCTAGTGGGTTACACAGTAGTCAGAGTCATCAGTCATGGGTCATGGCGCAGAAGGCATCCTTGTATATGGCTACTTTTGCACAGATATGGCTCCCACTTTTGCACAGATATGAGATATGCGTAATATGTCACATATGGAGCAGAGAGATAAATCACATATGGAGCAGAGAAAAAGGCTGTTCTGAAAAATCCATTTGTACACAGTTCCGATATAGCATGGCAGAACAGTAACAGTTCCGGAAGTTGCAGGAGCGAGCAGCAGGCAGACCAGGAGCCGGACGCGAACAGGAACACGAACACGAACGGAGTTACAGAGCGTCGCCGGTGCACGGCCGGCCGGCGTCCGCGCGCCCCGGGAGACCAGCCGGACGGTCGCCGACACGGGCGACGCGCGTACCCCGCAGCCGGTCAAGAGCACGGCACGGGCGCACGGCCCCTCCCCACCCGAGCGCGTGTCGCCGTGTCAGCGCTGCAGGTGCGCCCGCACGGCGCCTGCTGTGAGTGCCCGTGTACCCTCCTCTGACGCCTGTCCAGGCCGAGCAGCGCGCTCACCGCTCACGGGCGTCCAGACTGATCCTTTGATCCAGCTCCTGCAGCCTCACGTACGTGCGTGGAGGCCCGGCCGTGGCGTGCATTGGTTGCAGTACAGACTTACGAAACAGCGGCATTTGGCTGCACATTGCAGTACTGTACTGCTGGCCATTAACGGAGAACGAAGTAACAGTCTCTTTTCCTTGAAATATACAAGGATTTTACCCGGAATTCACGATTAGTAATAATGCACCATGGATCCTCTAAAGTTCGTGGTCAGAAGGAATAGACATCTCAGAGCTCAAAACTGTCACGGGTTCGGTCCCAGAATGCTCCCAAAACGAAAACACAGGGAAGCCGGGCGCCATACCCAAACAGCAGCTGAACTGTACTGTGGACACCGCTCACACGCTTGGCATGCATGGAACTGTGCCCCTGAAGTGGTTAAAATACACTAGATCCCTTTGGACCCCAGCTCAGGATGATCATGGGCGGTGATGCTCTGACGAACTACTCACTGGGCCAGCAGCAAAGCTCAAAGTTGGGCTCGTGACATTGACAAGCCATGGAAGGCAACGGCTCATGTCAGCCAGAGGAATCGGATGCCACCCCACGTCCCCACGCCACAAAATGGTGCCGTGGCAGCACAGCACTGCCTTGCATTTTGAGAGAGATCTTTCCCTACGAGTCTATACGCACGCATATGGTAGGGCAACGCCACTGATCCGTGTCCTGATACTCTTGGAGCTGGAGTTCACGCAGAATATGTGGGGCCCTGATGTTTTTTTTGCTTCTGGGATACATATAGGCCATGTTTAGATGCCAAACTTGGGAGGCCAAATTTGCATAGTAAATATCACGTCACACTATAGCAATTTTGTTTTTATTTGGTAATAATTGTTCAAATATTGATTAATTAGGCTTAAAATATTCGTCTCGCAAAGTAGAATAAAACTGTGTAATTAGTTTTTTATTTCATCTACATTTAGTACTCCATATATGTGCCGATATTTTGATGTGATGGGGAATTTTCTTTTTGTATAGTAAAATTTGGGGTGAATTTGGTTATCTAAACAAGGGTTAGATCTGTTGATGGCATTGGCATGCAAACAGCAAGACGGCTGTCCAACGGCAGTAGCAACCTGTCAAGAAGATCCTTTCTCGATGTCATCATGTCCTTAAACCGGTTTGTTTCTTGCTGTATACTAGTAGTATACTAGTAATATGGAGGGGCTCTGCTGATTTGCAGATGGAAATTTCCCTCGTTTTTTTACCTGTTTGGCTCTTTGCCTGGAACCTCGAGATGTGATGGATCGGTGATGCTATCGTGTCATGGTGCACAGCAACTTCGAGAGGAATTTCTCGGGAGTACTCCCTCCGTCCCATTGAAAGTGTCGTTGGAAAACCGTGTCCTCCTCACAAACACGTTTCCCGGGCGATACTTTCAATGGGACGGAGGGAGTACGTGCGAGCACACGCACGAACAGCGTGCTTGGAGACTCTAGCGACGACACTGACTAAGCGCGGCCACGCGGTTGGTGGCGCCCATCAACATTCCATGTGGGACTTGTATATATAAAGGGTGTGTTCACTTCCTTCAAAATTCCAAAAATTTTACAAGATTCTTCGTCACATTGAATCTTTGGACGTATGCATAGAGCATTAAATATAGGTAAAAAATAACTAATTACACAGTTTGATTGTAAATCACGAGACGAATCTTTAGAACCTAATTAGTCCATGATTAGACACTAATTACCAAATACAAACGAAAGAGTTACTGTGTTTCTAAAAAATTTACACCCCCATCTAAACACACCCTAAGTACAAAACATGAAGAAGTATATATAGTAGAGCTGGTAAGCAAACCATACTTTAGTCGGTTATTACAAATGAAAGATTTACACATCCAGGGCACCCGTGAAATTTATTTATATACAGAGAGCGGCTATTTATTTACAGATGAATTTGCTGAATTGAAATGATAACCGATCGAATGAATTCCAACGTGCAAGATATAAGATATGAATTTAATCACGTGTCATATAGATGCTGCGCAAACTAGTTACTATTGGCTATGATAGTTTTATCTTGAATTAAACTGGTATGGTGATGGGAAACCGAGAGCTTATCACGGGCAGCGCCGTCCAGGGTTGTTTGGATCGTAGGTGCAGCCAGAAGGCCCCGCCCACAATTTCCTCATCACCACGGCTAACTTCACTGACGCCAGGACGCCGCCGTAGCCGTTGGTGCTTTGCTGCTGCTGCTTGCCTGCCGCTGCTCTCATCACCATCAGAGGCCTCGAGGCACCGGCGCCGTCCGATGCCGACATCACAAGGGCCAGGACGATCACCAGCTTCACGCACGGCCCTAGCTTCTGAACGCCTCCCATGCTTGACGTCTTTCGTCTTCGAGAGGCGCCTTTGCAGTGCTACAGCCTACAGGCAGGGATCAGGGGATCGGAAAGAAGCAATTAAATGTGGAGGGTTTGCAGTGCGCGCCAGCCTGTTCGCTGGGGGCAATCTGGCTGGCTGAAAGTACTGCTGGCTAGTTTTTTTGTGAAAGAAAAATACTGTTTGTTGGCTGGCTGATTTGACTGATAATCTCAAGCGGATAGGCTCTGTTGTGCTTAACTGTGGAGGGTATGGCTACTGCTTCTGTAATGGAGGTTGTTGGTCGATAGAGAGTGTGCTTTGCATTGTGAGTATAAATACACACACGATCTCGAGCCCGGCCGTCCCGTGTAGGCATGCTGCACGTCAGATTTTTCATGCAAACTGCAGTGAAGTTTCCTTCAAATTTTGCTCAAAGTCAACTAGTATCTGCCTAGCTACTGGAGTACGTACTCCATACTGGGTACCGCGGGGTCTGGAGATTTGTCAAACTGGGAATTGGTCTGTGCGTGCGTGCGCTGCACTGAACCGAGTGGTAATTGCCACGGTAGCGCGCGCGACACCACGCCGTACGGACAAGTGGCGCCGAGTAGTTCATGTTCAGCGGGAGTCAGCGCTGCTAGCTCGAGCGTCATGTATGTATGGACCGTCTATCTAATTTTTCTGCGCCTAGCTAGGTGTATATATAACCAAATAAAAATACGAAAAATTTAAACAAAAGTCCCGCATATGCGGACGGGACGCGTTAGTCGCGTGGAAGACGTAAGATCCAAATATCCAATTGCCGTCGATTTGAGGCATCATTCAGTAGTAGTAGCAAGTTCCTCATGACTTCGACGAGTTTTTCGTCAAACTTCCATGCAAATTTTCGCGGAATCTGCATGCATGCCGCCATATATTTGTTACCACTCGCCACGTAGTAAGATCGAATCACGAAAACATTTCCGTGGCAGACGGCGACTACTGATTACCGATTACTTTTCTGAGCATCTGCAGACAACGACTCAGCTTCTTTGGGCGTGTTTGGTATGCTGGCCCGACGGCCCGGTTGCGCCCCCAGCTGCAATGCGCGTGTTTGGTACGCCTGGGCTGTCTCTCAGTTAGGCTCCCGTGGTGCTTCTCCTCCCTCTTGGCCTGTCTCCACGGAAACGACTCTCCCCTACGTTTTTCTAGGGCTCGGCCGCGCGTGGTCCTCGTGGACGATTCGGGGGCGGCGGCGGGTGGCTCGCGCGGGCTCGCAAGGGAACGATGAAACCTCCGCACGCACTCCCGCCTCCGGTGAAATCCGCCGCCTTTATAAGCGGCCCCTCCGTCACTGCTCTCCCTTCCTTCTTCTCGCTTGCTTCTCCACCCACTCCCGTGAGAGACCGGCTGTGGTGCTGTGGTGTGGTGTCCGGCGAGGCTGCTCTTCTTCCTCGGCGGCTTCTTCTCCGTTCCCCCGCACTGCATCTGCTCCGATGCGGCGCCTCACCGTCGGCTTCGCTGGGACTCCGGGAGGGGGGCGTCTTCTTCCTTCGTCTTCCTCAGGTCGGGTGGTCTGGACCGGATCTGCATCCTCTCCGTCCAGATCTACTTTCATTCCGTCACCTCGGCTTCTTCTTCTCCATTTTGCGCTCCTCGGTTCCTCCGATGACCACCGCTAGGTAAAATCGATCCTCAATCCCCGTATTATTTGATTTGGTCGATGCTAGGGTTAGGGATTACTTGTTCATCTTGCTGGTTTATGGGAGTACTTGCTATTGTTCGATTTAGGGTTTCACTTGCTTGCTGCCTTTGTTGCTTTTGTCAGTACTAGTTCATGTCGGATTTTTGGTTTATATTGCTCTGTGGCTATGCTACGAATGTTCCATGATGATGTCCAATGTACTGGGAGGCATGTTCATGTCGGATTTTTTATTTATATTGTTGTGTGGCTATGCTGTGAATGGTTGATGATGATGTACAATGCACTGGGAGGCATGTTCAAGCATGCAGCCGTACTTGCTATCTCTTTTTAACTGCTTACACATTCATGATGAGGCCAGCCAGGGTCTTATGAACTGAGTTATGTCTTGATTGTTCATGCATGTAGATGGATCCGGCCCAAAAACGTGAATTGTTGGCCAGTCAAGCAGCTGTCATGGTAGTTGTTATGCTGTCTTTTGTTGTCAGTAGACTTAGGAGGTCTAGGCCTGAACTAGACCCACTGTTGTATCATCTTAGGAGTGATGCTAAGCAGCATACTGCAAGTCATTTACAACTCTACAGATGTAGAGTGTTTGTCCATGTTAAGGATGACCAGAGCATCTTTTTATGCTTTGTGTAACCTATTTAGAAATAGGGGCCTAGTTCCTAAAAATGTTAGGTGCACAGTTGAGAAGCAGATTGCTATGTTCCTCCATGTAGTTGAACACAACCAAAGATTTAGGGTAGTTCACCAATCCTTTAGGTGGTCAATTAAGACTGTCGATAGGCACTTCCGCTAGGTTTTGTATGCTATTGGTGAGCTTATAAGTACAATAATTAAGCCTCCTACACCTGGCATACATCCAAAGATCCTTAGGAGCCATACATGAAACCCTTACATGTAAGTAACTGTAACTTTAACTGTTATCCATAACTCATTGTACGTGTCAACCAATACACTTATCCCACTTACACCTTTTTTGGGACTATATTGATGCCATTGATGGCACCCATGTGTTGGCTAGGGTGCCTAGACACATGGAGCAAGCTTCCAGGGGTAGGAAATCAAACCCCACACAAACGTGATGGCTGCTGTGGACTTTGACCTCAAGTTCACTTATGTATTTGGCTGGCTGGGAGGGCTCAACACATGATGCCCTCATCATTGCTGATGCCATTGAGAGAAATGATAGGTTCATAGTGCCTGAAGGTAACTAAAACCAACTGTCCACTGCACTTATGTTCTTACCATGTCATAGACATTCATCAAGAGAATCTTTGGTGTATTTGTAGGTAAATTCTACCTTGTAGATGCAGGATATGCCTGCCGCAGTAGCTTCCTCCCTCCCTACAAGGGGGTGAGGTACCATCTGTCTGAGCATGACAGCAGAAACCACCCAACCAATATAAGGGAATTGTTCAACTTGAGACACTCCTCACTTAGGGTCACAGTTGAGAGGGTTTTGGGGGCTTTGAAGAAAATGTTTCGTATTTTAGGCAACATGCCATTCCACCCTTACAAGACACAGGTCAAGCTTGTGCTAGCCTATTGCATTCTTCACAACTGGATTCTAGGCTTTGGTGTGGACCAAGTAGCGCCATCAGAGGACTGGTTGCCACCAAACCAGCCTGATTCTCAGCCTGTCCATGAGTTGTTGTCTCAAGACTCTAATGTCATGACTGCTAGGAGGGATGCCATCTGTATTGCAATGTGGGATGGTAGGGGTACCTCTAGGACCTAATTCACACTACTACTCAAAAGATTAACGGAGGCGGGCAAAAAAGCATTAACCGAGGCGTTTTTGCCAACCGCCTCGGATGAAAGGTCACAGTTAATGGGACCTTTTTCGAGACGGTTTGATGGCCGCCTCGGATAATAAAATAAAAAAGGAAAACCCTGGATGAGCCCGCCGAGCCCATCCATGCGACCCTACGCGCTGCCGCTGCCGCCACCGCCACCGGGGAGCAGGCTCCGCCCCGCCGCTCGCAGGTCTCCACCAGATCTGGTGGGGGAGGAGGAAGGTGTCTCCCCCACCGGTCGGATCTGCGTGCGGAAGGAGAGGGAGGGTCGTCGCTGGTGTTGTCCATGAGGTGGACGAGGAGCGTCACCGTGGGGAGGCCGGATCCGGCCACCACGCCACCGGAGCCGACCTCCATGGCCCGCGCCCACCGGATCCATAAGGGAAGGAAAGAGCTAAGGAGGAGGGCCACCGCCGGTGTTGTCCATGAGGTGGAGGAGGAGCGCCGCCGCGGGGAGGCCAAATCCGGCCACCACGCCACCGGATCCAGCCTCCATGGCCCGCGGCCGCCGGATCCACGTGGTGGGAGGGAGGAGGGGCGGGCCGCCATGGTGAGAGAGGGAGAGAGGCATTTGGCGTGGGAGGATGTAAGGTCCAAAAGGCTAGAGGAGGGGAGTGAATAGCCTATTTAAAAATCTATAAGCTTCACTAAACAACCACGTTAGTATAAAAGATGGCTAAGCTAATTCTAGCACTAGCTCAACTACACTATGCAAGCCATCTAAACAATTCAAGTGAAGCAAGGCTATGATCTCTAATACACACCAACAAGACTAAGTCACTAAGCTACTTACTCTTATGTGATAAAAGTTACACTAAGCAAACTACACTAGGACTAGTACAAGAAAGTAAAGAGCAAGTGACTTGATTCTTATACCAACGATGTAGAGAAGTAATGCACAATTTGCAACCTCTATTGGCTGTTTTATTTGAGGTCTATGCCAAGTTCCTTTTCTGTCTTCTGCTTCTTCTTGCTTTGTTGTTTTATCTGATTTATGTATTGGTGGCAACTGTGGGAAACTTATATGGCCAATGATGCAACAAGTAGAGTGAGGTGGTTGTCTTTTTTGTCAACTATTGCTGCTGTTTTCTCATATTTGTCATCAAACCCATCTGAACCATCCATTCTCTATCAACAATTGGGATAAATCCAAGGTGATGGCAGAGAATGGATGGTTAGTAGGTTTCCATGCCAGCCATAACTGTGGTTTTCACTTGCTTGCCTATTCTGTTTGTTCTTTTCATTTGGATGACAACCACCAATGACTTGCTTAGATGAATGAAACCACCAAATTCATAAGTTGAGGCCACTCTTATTCTTTTTATTGCCGGTAATGTCACATATGTTGTTTATAACTTGCTGAAGTTTGTCATTGGTGAGGAATTTGAGATCAACGATTTGGTTAAACCCAAACCGTAGATCTTCAAGTTCCGCACTCATACCTATCTTCATTGCTTACATTTGACTGAGGCTAAACCATTATTTCATTTAATAGAGATGGACACTTACTATGTTGTTTTCAATGGGGAGAAACCTGGGATTTACATGAATGGCATGAGTGCAGTCAACATGTGCTTAGCTACAAGAATACCATATACAAGAAGTACTCTAACTATGACCATGCTGTTAGAGATTTCACTGCCTCTCTTGTTCCACCAACAGCTCCCCCTATTGATCTCCATGATGGTTGTCAGCTGCTGCCTCCCCCTGTTGATGGTAAGTATGATTCTTGGAAGAATGTGGCCACTGTCGGCCTCTGGTGCTTGAATGAGGTCTTTGGTTGAGGTTGTGGGTTTGCAGCTAGTGCAAGTGCACTTGCTAGGCCGATGACACCAGAGATGAAGGATGAGCTAGTTAGGTGTTTTCTTATTTTGTGTGATGTATTTCTGTTACCTCTATCTGCTGCTTGGCCTACTTCTGCTTCTGTTCTCATTTGCTTAGATCTGGGTTATCTCTGATTAGTACCTGCTATGATTCTATGATTAATTAGTGATGGTGTCTGAGGCCTATAAATTGAAACTGCAAAATGTGTATGCTGACAGCTCTATTTTTATTGTAATGGAACTCCTTCAAACTCTATTGTATACCTCTGTGTTCCTTCACTGCAATCTCTGTTCTATTGCTCTGTGTTCTTCTCTGGTGCCGGTTTGGGGCTTGGTCGCGTGCCAAATAGGATCTCAAAGTGGCAGTTGGAGTTAGTTGGTCTTTGGTCGGGCTACCGGGTGTGTTATCAAACACGATCTTATATGGGCCTAGTCCATTTGGTTCAGGCAGCCAAACAAGGCCGCTTGCACCGGGTTGGACCGGCTGTGGCTGGCATTGGCATAGCCGCTGGGTCGGGCTGGCTTGAGGTCGTGTACCAAACACGCCATTTGATTCTTCTTGGTTGACAACAATTTGCTACTAGCCTGCATTGCACTGTACGTGTTTATGCGTGCAGCGTGCTGGAGACACCGGTTAGGGCAATTGTACTGCCTCCGACCTGAAAAGAAGCTATAAGTTGCGTGCCACGAAAAATGGTTCACGTTTGATCATGTTTTTAGTGAACAATATTCACATTATGACCTTTAATTAATTTATTATAAAAATACATTTTATAATTAATCTGATGATATTTATTTGGCATCATAAACATGGATACTTTTTTATTTATAATTGGTCTAACTTAAGATACTAAACGCGATACTGTGTTAGAATTGTATTCTTTTAGGGACGGAGTTAGTACGTGATAGGAGCAAGGTTGAAGTACACATGACTGGCCACATTTTTTTTTGAACTATGGAGTTTTCTCTCCATTCCTATATACAGTACGCACAGAAATACTGCGGGCCGCCGGGTTCGAACCAGGGGTGGCTGTGCTGGCCTTTGGCTCGAGCTACTGACCAATCGAGCCTTTGGCTCGTTCCCACGTGGCTAGCCACATGTTCACTGTTCGGCGGTCTTCACAAACAAATGGGCATATGGCGCCCGACCCGGATGCCATGGGCACACGCATTGCGGTGGTCTTCATCGTCTGCAGACGATTTGGATCGCCGGAGGGAGCTAGCGCTGTACGTGTGCGTGCGTGCGGCGTGCTAGGGGCACCGGTGGTGCTCATAATCGTCGTAATTAAGCTTGTTGGTGCATTGCTTGTGTGCTGTGGGTACTCGTACCTGACAAGAGTAGGGCTGAAGTACACGTGGCTAGCCACATGTTGGGCGGTCTTCACAAACATGTGGGCATGTGGCCCCCGACCCGGACGCCATGGGCACACGCATTGCGTATCTGCGGTGGTCTTCATCGCCTGCAGACCATTTGGATCGCCGGAGCTAGCGCTGATGGAATGCAATGGAACCGACCGCCGCCGGCGATAATGGCCTAGCTTGTACAGTGCTGTACGTACAAGTAATATGGGGTTGCTGGTAGCCGTACGTCCCGTTGTCGATTGTCGTCGTGTGTGCTAAACTGGCATAACCGCACAGTAGTGTCATCCAGGGTTTTTTATACCGACCGGACGGCTCAAACCGCCGGCCTCCGATTCCGGTTTACCGGTCCGGTTTACCGGTAACCGATCGGTAACCGGTCGAATTTGAATTTGAATTCAAACGCGTCTTTGGTTCGGTTTGCGACCGGTTTACCGAGCGGTTTGTAGCGGTTACCGCTCGGCCGTTTAGATTTTTTTTGCATGAATAAAAAGAATTTTTGGTACTTCCTTTGCACAAATTAATGTAAAAAGACCACACAATGTGGTAATAAATAGTATAAGTCACTAAAGCAACAATATATAGTCACATACAAATACATATTCGCTTACACAAACAAATAGTCGCATGGTCAACTACGTAAGATGTATGGGAAGACCCCTTGTTGGCACGATATTTCATATTCGGCGGTGGACACAAGAGAGATACCTTGCTGTCTAAGCAGGGCAGCCTTGTAATCTTGCCAAGTTTGACCTGTCCATGCTGCTGTTGTCTCCCCTTCTTAAACTAATATATTGTAAAAACTGGGGTCTTCCTATTTATACACCCATCTAGTCTGAGTCTGCATGGTCATGTCAGGAATGGGATAGCTATAAGTAGGCTGTGAGGTATCGCTGTAGGAGGAAGAAGAGTACTGTGGAGTGTCGTAGTCCGTCGGTGCATATGCTCTCCTCTGCGATGTCGGTTGTCCATGGTCACACCTAAATAAAATGTATTCTAAATCCTACCACAATATATACCTAAAATATACCTAAAATATATACCTAAAATACACAAAGTCACACAATATATACCTAAAATATACACCCTACCACAAATCCTACCTCTAATCCTAAATATAAAAAAACATCATAAAGTAAATCCTACCTAAAACCTAACTAAAAACCTATCCTAAATCCTAACACAAATTCTACCTAAATCCTAGATCTTTCCTAAATCCTAACACGTAAACCATACCTAAATTATAAAGCTAATACTACTCTAAAGAAAAAAAACTTACCTGCCGATCGCCCGGCGAACCGCGCGGTAAACAGCTGCTCCCGGACGGTTAGCCGCGGATCCGGGCCGGCTAACCGACGGCGCGGCGGGCGCGCGGTAAACCGCCCGGACCGGGCGGTAAGCCGGCGATCCGGGGCGGTCGAGCGGCGGCGGCGGGCGGACGGAGCGGGCGAGCGGCGGACGGGGGGCGGACGGGAGCGGATAAGGTGCTGGGCGCGTTGAACCCCCCCCCCCCCCCCCCCCCCGCAGCTCACGGCGCGTTTTGTGCCCGTGGCGGCCTAATGGGCCTCATGGGCCTTAACGGGCCGGGACCGGGATTTTTTCTTTTTTCAAACTTTTATACGTATAAATAAATACTAAACGAACTCGAATTTGAAAAATTTTTACACCATTGGCTTCTATAAATCATGAACTATTTTTAGGAATTTTTTCAGTATTTTTTTAAAATTTTAAATTTGAATTTGAGGAATACCTAACCGGATCGGAACCGATCCGGCCCGGTTAGCCCGGTAACCGCGGTAAACCGTGGTTTACCGACCGGGATTTTTAACCCTGGTGTCATCCACAACTTCTCGGTCTCGTCCGGTCTGCACTCAGCGACCGGGCCCATGCATGCATGCACCGCGCGCCACAGTCTAAACGAGGGAAAGAGCTTTCAACTTGGGCCCCGTTGAGTTCCCAAAAAATTATACAAAATTTTTCAGATTCTCCGTCACATCGAATCTTTGGCACATACCTGAAGCATTAAATATAGATAAAAAATAAAAGTAATTACACAATTTAGACGAAATGGACGAGACGAATCTTTTAAACCTAATTAAACTATGATTGGACACTAATTACTAAATAACAATGAAATTTGCTACCGTATCTTTTTTAAAAAAATTGCATCTAAACATGCCCTTGCAATTGCGAGCGCTGGGCGCAGGCGCAACATTTACTGTACTACTGTCTACTGCAGTAGCTCGCTACGAATCTCGATCTAAATATCTGTCTTTTACATTTCCTGAGAAATAGCTTTAACTAATTATATATTAAAAAATATTTATATTTATAGTACACAATTAGTATTATTAGAAAGATCTTTTAATCTAGTTTTTTTAATAAATTTATTTGGAGATATAAATATTACACATATTTTTTATAAATTACAGTAAGTCAAAATCATGACACGCAAGGGACGAGAGAGAGTACTGTACTAAGACTAGTCTCAGTGAGGGTTTTATGACACTGTTTCCAATATATTCATATTTTAAAAACAGTGTAAAAGAGTTTTATCTCCGTAAAACTCTCTCTACTCGCATGAAACCCTTATCATCTCTCATTTTGTTAATACGGTGCCATATCAGCACATTTAATACCTATAAAACACTGATAAAACTCCATTAAAACTGGACTAAAATACTCGGTACGTGCATTGCATGAAGGGCTCGCAGCTCGCGCCTATACGTACAGTACATGCAGGGTCAGCAGTGCAGGACGTGATTTGACACATGACGCTGACAGGCGAGCAGAGGGGCTGGCCGGCCGGCCAGCCGTTGCGCATGCCCATTTCCGTTATGCATGCCTGGCTAGGGTTTTTTAGGGGAAGCATGCCTGGCTAGTGGCTAGACTAGGCTAGGCTAGGATAGGCTGTCATGGGCTTGCAAGGCCAACCGGCAGGCCGGCGCATAACTCTACGGCTGCTGCTGCTCCCTAGCCGCGGTCAATAAGAGCAGGGCCAATAAGACTCGGCTATAAGCCGCGCCAAGTCATCAATAGCTAAGTTTAGAGCATGATACATACAATAATTAGGCTCTTTTTCTACTTTAAATACTATTTATTATATGGATGGAAAGGAAAGAGAAGAGGATGGCATAACCGTGTGAGGCTCATTACCTGTAAAGTAGTCTCGGCCTCCGTGTTGCGCCGATCGACGGAAGGAGCGACAAGCTCGGCCCTCTCTCTCCTCCATCTCAGCCAGGCAGCTGACGTGGTGGGCGATACGCCTATTACTGTACGTGCCCTTAGACTATCTGCACCCGTCGTACTCTAAATTCATCCTCTAAAAGGAATATTCCGTCCTAGTCATCGAGATTTCATCCTCTATATCAATTTCTCCCGCACCCATTCATACTCTATATCATACTCTATCCACTGTGGGACTCACTTGTCATATTTTTTTTCTTTTTTTCCCTTTTTTCTCTTTCCTTTTCTTTTCTTTTTCCCCTCTCCTCCTTTATCCGTTCGACCGCACGCCCTCCCTCCCCATTCTCTCCCTCTCCGTTCTCTCTCTCGGTCGGCTCCTCCCCAGGCGGCGAGCGGCTCCGACGGCGGCCGGCGGCCCGCGCGGCCGGCGGCGGAGCTCGCCCGCGTGGGCTGGCGGCGGGGCTCGCCTCCTCGCGCGGCGCCGGCGAGCACGCATCCAGTCGCGAGCGCGCCTCCTCGTGCGGCGGGGCTTGTAACACCCCTGGGTGTTAAGCATGCATTATCATTTCAAAGCATAAGCATTCAACATCATTGCATGTTTAGCCTTGTTTGAGTTGTAACCTTTTTCAAATTTAACTTGAAAAACAAATAAATGGAAACCCTAAGTTTAAAATAAATGTTAAAAAGTTGGTGTACTTTTTAGAAGTAGCAATTTTAAATAGTCTAGAATAAATCAACTTGATTATTGGAGCAAAATTTGGATTCAAATTCTCCTCAAATTCTGTTTTAAAAATTATTCTAAATAAATGAGTTTGGATTTTTAAATTAGCTTTAAATCTCAAATTTAAAATCTATTGGGAATTTGGAAAAATGTTCTATATGAAAGTTGTAGAGAATAAAATTTTGAACAACTTTTGTTTTGGGTCAAATTTCTGAAAACCTCGTTTTCATCCCCAAATTCGAATTTTAAACAGAAATTTAAAATCTAGAAATATTTGGAAAAAGAAAAATCGAAATTTCGTTGCTGGGCTTCGGCCTCACTTCTCGGCCCACGGCCGAAGCCGGCCCGGCCCGCGTCCGCGTCGTCCCCCTCCCGCTCGCCCGCGCATGGCGTCGTGGCGCCGCGGCAGCGTTCGGCCGCCGCGTGGCCGTACGCCGTCGAGCCGAGCGACACGCGCCCTGTGGCCCCCGCAGCGTCCGCGCCCGCCTACTCCCCCTCCGCGCGCTCGTCCGCCCCGTTGCTCCCTCCATTCTCGCCCGCAGCAGCAGCCGCAGAGCTCCGCCATCGCCATTGCCGGCTCCCGAGCTCCGCCACCGCCCTAGCCTCCGCTCCGGCTCACCGCCTCCGCCTCCGTCTTCGCCATCGCTGCGCCTCGTCACCGCGCATCCGGTGCTCGCCTCGTCCCGCACTGATTCGGCCTCCACCCGCGGTAATGTCTCGCCGGAGTTCCGGCCAAGCTCACCGGAGTAACCCGCTCCGTGGACCGCACCCCTCCACCCCACTTCTCGCCCATTTCTCGAGCGCACGAGCACCGCACTTGCATCGCGAATCTCACCGACCTCACCGCACGGCCTATCTCGGTCGGAGCTGGCCGGCCGACGGCGTCCCGTGCCGTCGAGCCGCCATGCTCGCCGGCGAGCTCTATGCCGAGCTCGTCTGGCCACCCACTAGGTACCACTGGGTTCGCGTCGATGAGAGGATCACATTGGTGCCCTCCCCGTCGTCGGAGGACTCGCCGGCGGCGAGATCACGGCCATCCGCGCCGCCTCTGGCCAGCACCGGCTGACGGGTGGGCCCGTCTGACGCATGGGTCCCGCCTGTCTGTCTCAGTGTTTCGGTCTCTGGTGTCACAGCGGGGTGCACGTAGCGTTTAAGTCCGGTTTTGAATTTCGGTTTTAAGGAAATTGACTACCAGAAAATCTGAAAAAGCTTCCAAAAAATTGTATCTCATTATTTATAGCTCCAAAAATCATGAAATAAATTTTAAAATGTTCCTTGTGAATAGATCTACAGCTTAAAAATACCCCATGTTATTTTTGTGACACTTTACTGTACATTTTTATTTAATTGTTATATATGCTGTTATCTTAGAAAAATTGTAGTAAATAAACTAATAAAGGGAAAAATGTGATTCTTGTTGCATTAATCTTCTTTAGTGATGTACTTTCTAGGAAAAATGCTAGTGAAGCATGTTCTGTGGGAAATTTTTGAAGTGTAGTTCAAATGCCTTTAATTGTTAATATTTGTTATTTTTAGTAGAAAGCAATATTTGTATATAACATACTTATGATAATTTTTGTAGTATGTTAGCTTACTGTTAGTAACCTAGGAAAAATGTGAAATCTGTTGTTTGATACTTTTCCTAGTATAAAACAACTTCATGCTCACATGTAGGCTATAATTTGTTTATTTTGTACAGGTAGTTTTACAGTTCCATTTACCATGAAAATTTAGTGGTAGCTTAGTTAGGGTAAGAATACTTTACTGTAATTTTTGTAGATTTTTAGCTACACCAGAGATAGGTGTTGCAGTACAACCCTAGTTAAATAAGGAATAAATGATTATTCTTTATGAGAAATTAAGAAGAATAAAATATGTTTGGTGTATCTTTGAAGCATCACTAGGTCTTGCTGATGTTGTGAGTGAGTTAGGGTGGTAAGGTTTGGTTATTTAGGGTCACTTGCTTGTGTCAGGTGTGTGATAATTAGTGTAATCAATTTGGGTAAACCTTAGGGTACATGTTCTTGGATGACGTGGACTACCTTGTAGAAGATGAAGTTTTGTACTAACTGCCCATTCCATGTGCTCGTCTGCATCTCATGTCACTTCATCATTTCATCATAATCCGATGCATCATTTGCATGTACTTATGCACTTGCATCATACAGGATCGCAGGAGGAGTCGCAGGCAGCAGTACCGGAGGAGCAGGTTTGGACGGACTAGCAGGAGCCCCAGGCACAGGAGGTGCCCGAGGAGGAAGAGCCAAGCGAGGAACTGCCAGAGTGCGTCGACCACCATCCTAGCTCGTTCGAAAGAGGCAAACCCCGGAGCATTATAAGTCTCCTATTTTACAAGAGTTATTCCTTATTAACTGGTTTATAATTATGTATTGTTGCATTAGGTCATAGGAGTTGAGTGGAACCGTTGTTGCATTACTATCCTTGTCCACCAGAATAATGTTACCTTATTAAGTTAGGATCGATTAAATTGCTTAGCCATGCTTAGATCGGTAGAAGTCGGGTGATTTCCTGTCACCTGCGAGTTATAGGCGAATACCTGGCTATGGTTAGCAGTATTTGTGAATCATGATAAGTAACCAAGTGTTGGTGAATAAACGGAGACCGGGCGGAGTCTTATAGGGTTCTGGACTATAGTGATTCCGTCTGTGTCGATTAAGGACCGATCGTTGCTCGTCCCTCTTGTCATGTTGAACGCATGCCTCACATTTAGCTGGCCGAATAAAGTACCTTTCGACCGCGAAGCTAGCGACACTTTTCGAGCCGGGATAAACTCGGGTTGGCAGACTGGTGTTGAAGGGGGTGTACGAGGACGCGAAGAGTAAGCTCAAGGTGCGTCCTAGCAGTCGGGCGGTCCCTGGGTAGTGCGATCCATGATTGTTATCCCGCGGCTTCTTAGAAAGTGTCATTGGTGATCTACGCGACCGTGACGGGGGAAGCATGGTTTGTGTGAGGAATAAATCTCCAGCTGGATAGGAATTCGATTCGAATCGCCGTCGCTCCCGGTTAGTGAGCACTTGACTCGAGCTACGGCATCGTAGTGTTAATGATGGAACACGGATGGTTATGTGGTTAATGTTGGAAATGCTAAACCTGAGATGGTAACCTTTGATGCTAATGGTTAATCAAGTGATTGTTTTAGTAATAGGTGCTTACCTAGCATGAATAGGTTATCATAAAAATGATGCTAAAAGTAGTGATCTTTAGTTATTCCTAATAACTTATGCCTTTCGCAAATGAGTCAAGCCAGTACACTATATAAAGCCTTGCATGCTCCTTGGTGTCGTGTTATTTTAGTTTATGACGGGTAAGTCTAGCTGAGTACATTCTCGTACTCAGGGCGTTGTTCCCATTGTTGTTGCAGAGGGTCAGATGTACTACGGGTACTGCTCCAACTGTCTGTATCCGGCGATGGGTGACAACTAGGACCTTGGGCAAAGGTCGTTCTGTTTGTCTTATCTACTGCTTTTGTGGACCATGACTATCTACTGGCACTGTAATTGAACTAAGGGTGTGTGCGTAAAACTATTTGCTTCCGCTACTTTATGTTGAACTATGTTGTAATAACTTTTATTTCTGAACTCCGATGTATCTTACCTTATGGTCAACTTTATGTATCGTGTGAACTGTGGCTGCTAAATCAGTACGATCTTGGTTGTATGTTGGTTGGTTTGAAATCCTTCGTGATTTCACGGAATCTCGAGTTATACGGGCTTAAGTTCGTTAAATTAACCGCCTCGGTGGGAGATTTTCTTACTTAATTTCGTATAATTACGTTGATCCGTTACAGGGCTCTCCTCGCGCGGCGCCGACGCGAGCGCGCGGCGGACCGGCACGGCGGCCCGGGCTCTCCCTCCCCGCGCCGGCGAGCCCCGCCCCCGCCTCTCCCTCCTATCGGCCATGGAGCTCGCGGGCTCCCTCCCCGGCCATCCGGCGTGCCTCGGCGAGCGCCCGGCGGCCTCCCTCCCTCCCCGCGCCGGCCATGGAGCTTGCGGCCTCCCTCCCTCCCTTCTCTCTCCCCGTCGGCAGCTCGGCCCCGTCCTTCTCTCTCCTCGAGCGGGCCCATGGCGTCCTTTACCGTTCCCTCCGTACGCACGCGGCAGTCCCCGGATGGGAGCTCGTACGCGATGGTAGTGTGCGGCTTACCGTATCCCTCTGCAGGCGTTTTCACGGTAAAATGGCACTCCAGGGTAGCGTAGCGGGGCACATCCAGTACTCAGTGCGGATGGTCTTAGCCCTAGCTAGCCCCTAGACCCCTAGTAGTAGTAGGTTTAGGGGCACTTCCAGCTAAGCTTCCGTTAGGTAGGGTGATGGCGCGCCTTTTGCTCCGTGATCGGCATGCCGCGCGGCAGGGCAGCGAGCTGTGTGGCCCTACCGTAGGAGTACAGCCGTGGAGTGGCCGTCGTCGTCGTCGTGACGAGGTGGAGGTGGGTGGGGCTGCAAGGGGCGCGCGCCGGAGGGAGGTCGGTCAAAGATTCGGTCTCGTGTTTTCGGGCGCCTCGCGACGAGCTGGCGGCCCCCCACGCCTGCATTCACACACAAACACGCCTCTCTGGCCGCCGCAGTCTGCACCTGCTGCTGCGTGCCATACCATGCATAGCCGTCAGCTCATGTCCTCCTACGCATGCAGTGGCAGTCAGTGGTCCAGCGTACTCCTGTACGAGCAGTTCAGAGGGCAGAGGTAGGAGTAGCCCGTAGCCCTGACCCTAGCAACTTTTTTCAGTCAGGCTCAGGTCAGCCGGTCAGGCAGTCAGGCTCAACGCCAGACCTCCTCACGACCTCACCTCAGCTCAGCAAGTCCTCTGGATGCATGATGATGCCGCTTGGCCTTGGTGCCAGCCGGAACGCCGGAGGTCGGAAGTAGATTCACATGTTTATGACAAATGAACCGGGGATGATGTTTTAAAAGGCCATCATCTACACCTGGAAGCTGCCTGAACGTCTCCAGTCTTCACTGCACAATGGTCACACGCTCCAATTAAAACGTGGTCACCAGACGCTCAGTCTGCTGGCGGGCGCTCAGTCTGCTGGCGGTCGAGGCCTGACTACTGCCTGAGCAACCCAGCCATCCGCCCAGTCGAACGAAGGCAATTCATTGTCAGTTGTTTATTCAGCCTGTTGAAAAGGCAGGCTAAAAATACTGTTTATTAATTTGTTGAGAGAAAAAAACACGGTTTGTTGACGAAAAAAATACGGCTTATAAGCCAAGCGAACACGACGCTAGGATAAAAAATATCATTCTCTTAATAACTCTATAGCTATCTTAAAATTTATTAACTTAATTATATTTATTATGTACTGTATCATATTATTAATATATATATTTACTCTCAATTATGAAAAAGGTTGAGTTATTATATCAGAAATAAAATGTGCAACTGTATGTATTTTAGAACTAAGAGAACGAGTTACCACTATTAGCTTATTACGGAATTCAAAAGGGCCTAAGACTACCCGCAGTGGGTACTCTAAAATGATACTCTAAAGCTTTAGAGTATGAATATAGAGTAAAAACTGCTGCACTGGGTACTCTTTTTAGAAAAGGGAATATATTAAAAATACTCCAGCCTCTGCATCGACCAATGCATATGGCTGTTCCTTATTACAGACACCAAAACTGAGGTCCCCAGAAACACTAACACAGAGAGCACGACCAGAGAGACGAAAGGAAAAGTTCCCAAGTTCGACAATTAAAAAGCAATTCTATTACTAAATCTCCAACCGTGTCTAGCAAACACCTCCAACGCGGTTGTCTCAAAAGTACTGCAACCCATCTTCATGAATTGACGATCCTCCTCCTTCTGTAGTAGGGACCACGACCTGATCCAGTAAGTCCCCCTGAAGATGACCTGCAAGTAAGATGGTGCTGCGGCCTTGTCAAAAACTATATCATTCCGAGTTAACCAAATTGCCCAACAAATTGCACTTGCCCCTACTAGAATTTTAGACTTCAGTTTCAAATTTATCCCCTCTAACCAGCCTGTAAACATATTGTGGACGCTAGCTGGAGGTAATAAATTAAAGGAAACATGAACAGTACGCCACACAAATTTAGCAAAATGGCAGTCAAAGAATAGATGTTGTATGGACTCGTTTGAAGAACAAAAACAACACTTTCTATCTCCTTGCCACTGTCGCCTTACTAAATTGTCTTTTGTTAAGATTACTCCCTTATACAAGTACCACAGAAAAATTTTTATTTTGAGGGGCAAGTTCAACTTCCAAATAAGGGTATTGTAGGGTATAGCTTGTGCTATCAGTAAGGCTCTGTACATGGATTTAACTGAAAATAATCCATTCTGGTGTAACCCCCACACAAAGTGATCCCTGTGGTTTGTTAATTGCACATTGACAACCATTGTAACCACCTGATGCCATGCTTGTAAATTAGCCCCAACCAGGGATCTCCTGAAGGCTACATTTAATGGTGTCGTAGATAACACCATTTTTACCGACGCACTTTTTTTTCTAACAATATTATATAGTGCAGGAAAGATAGATTTTAGCGGACGCGATGCTATCCACGAGTCCTCCCAAAATCGTACTTGAGACCCGTCACCTAGATCAAACTTGCCAAGCGAGAGAAACTCCTCCTTGACCTTCATGAGGCCAGTCCAAAACTGAGAATCTCCAGGCAAGTGTTGAACCTGTGTCAATGTTTTGTCCCTTAGATATTTATTTCTAAGAATCTGTTGCCAAACCCCATCTCCATTAATCAACTTGAAAAGCCATTTACTCAGAAGACATTTGTTGTGGACATCTAGATTTAGGACACCCAACCCTCCTTGGTCTTTCGGAGTACAAACTACCTCCCATCTAGTTAATCTATATTTTTTCTTATGGTCATCGCTTTGCCAAAAAAACCTTGATCTAAAGTAATCAAGCTTTTTCAGAACCCCTCTAGGTACTTCAAAAAAGGAGAACATGAACATGGGGAGACTGCTCAAAACAGAATTAATCAGGACCAGTCTTCCTCCTACCGACAACAACTTACTTCTCCAACAATTTAACCTTTTTTGAAATCTTTCTTCGACATGCTTCCAATCTTTATTCAAAAGTGTTTTATAATGCATAGGAATTCCTAGGTAACGAAAGGGGTATGACCCTAAATCACACCTAAAAATTTGTGCATACTCAAATTGTCTATCCCTGGCTGCTCCGTAAAAAAACATCTCACTTTTATGGAAATTGATCTTGAGTCCTGAAAACTGTTCAAAAGCACAAAGTAAAAGCTTCATGTTTTTGGCTCTCTCAAGATCATTATCCATAAAAATTATAGTATCATCTGCATATTGAAGGATCGAGAGTCCCTCATCTACCAAATGTGGAACAACCCCATAGATTTGTCCCAACTCTCTGGCCCGTGAAATAAGGATAGACAACATATCAACCACTATATTAAATAGGATCGGGGATAACGGATCCCCCGTCGTACTCCTTTTCTGGTCTGAAAGAAATGTCCTATATTATCATTGACCTTAACTGCAACACTCCCTCTAGTCATGACTTTTGATATCCATTCACACCAAATTGGTGAGAATCCTTTCATCCTGAGAACCTGTTGCACAAAAGGCCACTTTAAATTATCGTAAGCTTTCTCAAAGTCTAGCTTTAGTAACACTCCATCCTGCCTTTTCCTATGCAGTTCATGAATTGTTTCATGTAAAACAACAACTCCCTCCATGATATAGCGACCCGGAATAAATGCTGTCTGTGAAGGTCCTATCAATTTGTCTGCCACCTTCAATAATCTATTATTTAACACCTTCGTAAAAATCTTGAAGCTCACATTTAATAAGCATATAGGTCTGTACTGTTGTATCCGTGTCGCATCATCAACCTTTGGTAGTAAAGTGATCACTCCAAAATTGAGGCTATGAATCGGTAGTCTCCCCGCATGGAATTCATAAAAAAGCTTCATCAAATCCGGCTTAACAATCTCCCAAAAAAATTGGTAAAATTCAGAAGGAAAACCATCCGGACCAGGAGCCTTGTTATGTTCCATGTCAAAGACAGCCATTTTAACCTCCTCTTCGCTAAATGGAGCCGCCAATATCTCATTCTCCTCCTCCGATACTTGAGGTATATCATACCTCATAGTCTCGTCCATTGAGAAAGAATTTTGAGTATGAGGTCCAAACAATCCTTTATAGTAATCAGTAATATAATTCTTCAAGTTGTCATCACCAACAATAGTTCCCTCTTCCTGTTCTAATTGTATAATTTTTGATTTCCTATGTCTTCCATTTGCCACCATATGGAAGTATTTAGTGTTATCATCCCCTTGTAATAACTTTGTTGCTTTAGATCGTTGGAACCAGTAAATTTCCTCCTCTCTTAGCAACTTAGTTAATTGCCCTTTGAGATGATTTCTAAGCTCCACTTCTTGGGATGACAACAAAACCGTCTCTGCCTTTCTATCCAAAGCATCTATCTTAGAAAACAAATTGGATTTATCTCTTCTATTTTGGGATACCAAATTCCTAGCCCAACCTCTAAGAAAACGTCGCAGCCTTCTAATTTTATTTTGCCACTGTTCCATTGGTGACCGACCTCTATTCTCAGCTTCCCAAACCCCTTTGACTTGATCAAAAAAATCATCTCTTGTTAGCCATGCTAGCTCGAATTTAAAATTCCTAGCATTACCTCGGTGAGACGGTGCCCCAGTATCTAGTAAAAGAGGTGTGTGATCCGAGATCTCCCTTGTCAAGGCCTGAACAGAAGCAAGTGGAAATTTTTGCTCCCACTCTGTTGTAACCAAAATACGATCCAACTTTTCAAATGTTGGAACATCTGCATAGTTAGCCCAAGTGTATTTCCTTCCGGTCATCTCCAATTCTCTTAAATTCAGGGTTTCAATAATGGCATTAAACAAAAGTGGCCATCTATCATTGTATCTCGAATTATTCTTTTCTGAAGGATTCCTAATAATGTTGAAATCCCCCCCTACTAAGAAGGGTAGATTTCCACAATTAGAACAAGCTCGTACTAACTCAGATAGAAATTGTTGTTTAAGTTCATCTTGTGCCGCACCATAGACAGACAAAAGTGCCCACCGAAATCCATCCGCCTTATTTCTTAGGATAAACTTGATATGAAAATCACCATCCTCAATATTTTCTACAACAAAAGATTCTTGATTTATCCCCATTAGCATTCCCCCGGACATTCCCCGAGGGCATCGCCAATGCCAAACAAAATCAGCTCCCCCACAAAAATTTTCTAGAGACTGAGTCGAGAAACTATTTTTGTTGGTTTCTGATAATGCTACAAAATCAAGTCTATTATCTACAGCCACATCATGTAAAAAAGTGTGTTTAGCTAAGTCACGCAGCCCTCTGCAATTCCAGAAAATGCCTTTCATGAGAACAGCTTTGTATTTTTCTTTTTGGCTGTAACCTTATTGAGAAATTTAAATTTCTTTTTATTCTTTGCCACCCTGATGGGCACATTAACTAATACACCATCAGGGTCCACAACACTATCGTCCATCACTTCCTCTGTTAAGTCGCCACAGAGCCGACTAATAGTGGAAGTATCAGGATCTAAAATGATACTCTATCTTTTCTTTCACTCTATATTTAAAGTAGTACTGTGCTTACTCTATACTACTCTATAGTGGCGGGGGCCACTAGCTAAACAAAGGAAAAAAATGCTATAACTCACAAACCAAAAATCCAAATTAAATTTTGATTTCACCATTAAATTCGTCTCAATAAATCCTTCAAAACTAGATCACACATGGATATATTTAGATAAAGTGACAAGTGGGTCCCACAATAGATAGAGTGGATAGAGGATGATATAGAGGATGGATGGGTGCGGGAGAATTGAGTATAGAGGAGAGAATCTTGCTGACTAGGACATATAGAGGATGAATATAGAGATCCATGAGTGCGGGTAGTCTAAACGTCTGGTCCAGCAGCAGCTATAGCTTTCGTTTGGCCCTGATCATGGGATTAGGGACCTGTACGCTAGCTAGCTGCTTTTTTGTGATTGAACTTGGTAACCACCGCGCGCTGTTTGGTGGGTGATTTTTGATCGATCGGACGGTCAAAAGGCCCCCGCCCGCGGTGCCCCTCGCGCCGGCAGGGCAGGGACCATCGCAACCCAGGCGCAACGTCCCTTTCAGCTGGATCCATCCGAGTGATCGAGGCCCGGCTGCCCGGCGCCGGATCCACCACCACCACCTCGGCTGCCCTTGCCCGTCGGACGTGGGATGTTGGCGTTGGCGGCCGGCCACGGCTCGTGGCCGCTCGCATGCTCGCTCGCTCGACCTGCCTTCGTGGGGTTTCAGCTCGGTCTCAGGCCCTTTTTCCCCTCTGGGCGACGGACGGATGGCGACGCCCGGTGCAGCGTGGCGTGCGCCCCGGCAGCAAAGCGGCGGATGATTGCACGTTTGAAATGAAACGCAGGCGGGACGATGTTGTGTGGAGTTGTTCAGCCAAGTGGAACCGGAAGTCATGCTCCTGCCACCACGACTGCTGCTGCGGCTGCTAATAACAGCCTTTTACTTTGCGGCGCACGCATCGTCTTGGCCTTGTTTAGATGCCAAATTTTTCTCTCAAATTTTATTATGCAAAAAGAAGATTTCTCATCACATCAAAATGCCGGCATATGCATGGAGTACTAAATGTAGATGAAATCAAAAACTAATTGCACAGTTTAGTTGTACTTTGCGAGACAAATCGTTTGAGCCTAATTAGTCAATATTTGGACAATTATTACCAAATACAAACGAAATGCTACTGTACGCTACAGTGTTATACAGTATTCGGCCACCACCAAATCGGCGGAACTAAACACGGCACTTGTGTTTCGGACGTGTTTGTTGCACCTAGGATTACTGTACACAGACCACAAAAAACGAAGAGGACTACCAGCACTGCATGCATGTCAATGATGAAGGCAAGATCATTTGGCTGAAGGCTTTTTACCGCACGTACCACCCGGAGGCAGCCGTAAAGTGGTAACTCGGCCAAAAGGTGAAAACCGGGTCTCGTTTTACCGCTTTTACAGTCGCCCACACATGGCCGGCCGTGCGAGGAGAGGAGACGAATCAGGCTGTGTTTACATGCGGGTGTAAATTTTTTTTTGAAACACGGTAACTCTTTCGTTTTTATTTGATAATTAGTGTCTAATTATAGACTAATTAAGTTTAAAAGATTCGTCTTGTGATTTACAACCAACCTATGTAATTAGTTATTTTTATACCTATATTTAATGCTTTATATATATATATATGCGTCAAAGATTCGAGAATCTTGTAAAATTTTTAGACAACCATCACAGACGACATCGGTCAGAGGCACTGAGGCATGCATGCATGCTGCTGCATGGGAAGAGGTGAGAGCGTGTGTGTGACTGTGTGCGCGGCGTCTAGGCCGCCGCTAGGCTGTAACCCGGCTGTAAGACCTTCCGCACCGGGTACTGGAAAAACAACCTCCAGTACCGCGATAGCGGAAAATTTGCTGCAGCGGGTACTGGAAGCCATCCGCTACCCAAGCGGACGGGGCTCGCGTCCGCCATAGGTAGCGAGCGTCCCGGACGTCCGCCATGCGCCAGCGTGGCGTGGGGCCCGCGCTTGCCGTTCGTCCGCGCCATGACCAGGAAGAGGAGAGAGAAGGGGATGGCCATGGAGGTCCGCCGCGGACGCCACCTCGTCGGAGCCGCGCTCGCCGAAGCCGCCCCGACGTCGAGATGCCGAAGCCGTGCCTCCCCGCATCCGGCGAGGGAGGAGGAGGAGTGGGCCGCCGGGCGCGAGATGCGGAGGCGGAGGCCGCCACGGCCACCATGGGAGGGCTCCGGCGAGGGCTCCGCCGCCAGATCCGGCCCCACCACGTCCTCCTCGGCCTCCCCGTCCCCTGCCACCTCCTCGGCCTCCCCGTCCCGGGCGTGAGCCGCCGCGCGAGGCGCACCGCTTGGGCGCCGCCCGCGCCCGCTCGCTCCAGCACCAGAAGCACGCCGCCCGCACGCTGCCCGCCATGGCCGCCCGGGCGAGGAGCAGGGGAGGCGGAGGGGGAGGCGGAGGGAGCAGGGGAGGGCCGCCGGCGGAGGGAGCAGGGGGCGGGGCTCCATGGCCGCGAGGAGGGAGAGGCGGGGGCGGGGCTCGCCGGCGCGGGGAGGGAGAGGCGGGGGCGGGGCTGCGGTCCGCCGTCGAAGCCACCGAGAGAGAGAGCGGAGAGAGAGAGTGGGGAGGGAGGGCGTGCGGTCGAACGGATAAAGGAGGAGAGGGGAAAAAAGAAAAGAAAAGGAAAGAAAAAAAGAAAAAAAAAGAAAAAAAAATCTGATAAGTGGGCCCCCACAGTGGATAGAGTATGATATAGAGTATGAATGGGTGCGGGAGAAATTGATATAGAGGATGGAATCTCGATGACCAGGATGGAATATTCCTTTTAGAGGATAAATTTAGAGTACGATGAGTGCGGATAGTCTAACATTTGGTGCCACCTGCGATAGTTTTTTCGGAAGAGCAATAGCAGAGCGGCGCATACGACAAGGCCATGAGATTTTCCACGCGCGTGGTCGTGGCCTGCGTGTACCGTTGCCGCGGCCGGCCGCGCACGGCGCACCCCCTTCCCCCGGGAGCGCGAGGCGGCGGGGCAGGCTTCGGGCGCGCGGCGCGCCCCGCGGGGCCGCGGGCCGTCTCGCTCCACGTGAAGCGGGTGCCCCGTCCAAGTCCAAGTCCAAGCCAAGGCACATGCTCATGCACTTGCGCGGCTGCGGCATCCTAGCACGTCCCGGTCGGACATTGCCATCCGTGGATTGGAGCGTCGTGAAGCCAGATAGATAGACGACATCTATGATGAATTAGATCGATGTTGCAATGTGCCACTGGTTTGGCTGTCTGGATTCAGCAGCAAGTCGTACAGTTGAAAAGTCATGTGATGGCAGTGGGGAAGTCGGTTGACGTTTTTGCTTCTTGTTCTACAACCACTTATTGAAAACCCCGTGATCTCCGTGCAAGTTATTGAGAGGCGCAACCAGTTGGACACATTCAGGAAACTTATCCGAGGGAAGAAGTTGGAGCGCTCGGGCATGGCAAGTGCAAACCATGGACACCATCAAGATCGCAAGAACTTGATCGTGAAGTTATCAGGGTGGGGGGTGTTGTGAAGGATAAGGCCCACGGTGCTACCACGACATGCATATTCGTCCCTGGACATAAGGTAGGACATGGCGACGACGCATAGTTCTTGAAAGCATCTATCTCGGATCACCTTGAGATATTTGTGTAATCAATTATGAAACATATTTTGGTAACTAATGTGGCATGTTAAGGGTAAGCCATGGACACCATCAAGATCTCAACAACTTGGGCGTGAAGGAATCGGGGGGCTACTCTGGGTGATGAGGCCCACAATGCTACCATGAAGTGCACATCCACCCCACTTGGACATGAGGTAGGACGTGCCGACTGCACATAGTTCGTGATAAGCCTGCATCTCAGATATCCATGGGATATTGTTGTAATTGACTATGAAATATATTTGCCAACTGAACGGAGACGACCCACAGCTTCTGTAACATACCCATATAGGCTATATAAGATGGGGGTACGGAGTCCTGGTTTGGTATCCAATACTCTACTATTCATCTACGAGCACAATCTGTACAATCCACCAAAAACATGGTGCAGGGTCATACCTCCATGCAAGCGGCTAAATCTCTATGAATCTTCGCGCCTTGTGCTACCATGTTTTTTAAGTTTAGATTTAATTGCATCACAAACAAAGTACAGATATAGGGCTAAGATTGCCCCGTTCGAAAATGTTCCAAAGCTTGAGCAATGTTACGTATTGGTGAATGTGCTAATGCGTGCCAAGAGAGAAGACAAGTGTTTGGGATTCTAGCACACCTTGCTTTTTTAGCAAGTGTGTCAGCAGTTTTGTTTGACTCTCTTCTAATCTTGATGAATGAGAAATTTCTGACTTGATTGATCTCCTGCAATTCAGAAAGTAGAGATCGTAGTTTCCAATGACCATCTAATTTCATCTTGTGCATAACGCCCATATTCATATTGCAGTCGACCAGAGGTCACTTTGGATCACTATATGAACTTGCCATGACTCACCACAAAAGTATAGACTTATGTTTGGTTCACTTCCTAATCTTGTAGCAGGTTTGGCCTGTTGTTTTGGTATGATGCACAGCGAGCCAAACATGCCATAAGGATAGTCCTAAATCCAAAACTAGGGGCGTAGCCAAGGCTGTCCACCTAGGCCGCTCCTCGGGCTCCCCCGCAACCTGCAGTTTAGGACCAAAGGCCCCGTACAGAGAAACAGGTCCAGTGGGAGGGGCGCCACCACGGCTTCACGCCATCACGCATCACGGGAAAGTTGTTTCGCCCAAGCTCTAGAATTGCTGGTTCCACCATTGCCCAAAACCACATATCTGTTTCCATACTAGCCATATCTGCAAGACACGCCATCTAGAAACTAGCCTGTCCTTCAGCGCATCATATTCTTTGCCTGTGCGCTTCTCTGCCCCTAATACTCTCTCTCTCTATCTGATTCAAGCAGCTCTCTCTATCTCTCAGATCCAAGCAGCTCAGTCAAGGGGGCTACCAACCTACCAACAGGAGGATCTCTTGGCGAGGGATGGTGCGAGGACGTCATAGAGGTAGCGCGCGTGGTCAAGGGCGAGGTGGGCAGACCGCTCGCACGGACGCGACCAGCGGTGAGGCAGGAGGTGTGGCGAGGATGCAGCGTGCAAGCACACAACCCTCAATGGCTACAAGGAGAGCTCCACTCGAATGGAAACCGGCGACACCCCCATCTCTGAAACCACCGGTTTCCTACCCTTCGAGTTCACGAGCCGAAATAGTTTCTCAGGCATGAAACAACTTACCTCTCCCTTATTTAATTTTCTTATCTAGTCAACAATATGTTTATATGGTAGCTCATTTAATGCTTAGTTCTTGTGGGTCTCAACAGAATAGGAATCTTACTTTCTGATGAGGAGTTAAATCATCCCGAGTTTGATCAAATATATAAAAAATGATAAAAGAATCATGAAATATATTTTTTACATAATAAACCTGTTTACAAATATGAATGTTGATATTATTTTTTATAAATTTAGTCAATTTTAGGATTGTTTGATTGGGGGGAACTTTTTTTTGGCGGAGATAGCATATGATTCGGAGTGTATATGGTAGGATGGTTTGGACTACCAAACCGATGTACTACACGAGTATTGGACTGCTGTATTATATTAGGAATAATTTTTTTATGATAAAAGAAGAATTATATTAGATAATAGCTGGCTGCATCAGCACGTTACACTCTAGATTACACGTTATTAGGAACGAGCATTGGGCACGGCGCTGTTTCACGAAATCTAGACTGCCCACAAAGTGCCCAGATTACGCAGTCCCTGAACCTTGAACGGCTACTTTTGACAAACAATATTTACTGCAAGGCCAGCATGACAGTGCTGCCACGCCAGACATAAATACTCTCCGGGCGTGCAGACTGCAGACACACATAAATTATGCGGACAAATGCAACACTGCATATGTTTTCGCCTGTCCATGGCCAGTAGCGGTCATTGTTAAAGAATCAGGGCACGTGTAGATGACACCAAAATACAAAAAAGTTTTCAAGATTCCCCATCACATCACGTATGCCAATATATATATATATATATATATATATATATATATATAAAGTACTAAATGTAGGTAAAAAATAACTAATTACATAGTTTATCTGTAAATGTCGAGACGAATCTTTTAAGCCTAGTTAATTCATGATTGGACAAAGTTTATCAAATACAAACGAAAAGTGCTACAGTACTTTTTCAAAAAGTTTTAAACCTGGCCTCAATTCCCAATCCTTTCGCACAGGTGCTGCCCCAGGGCGAAAGTTACCGAGCTTTTTCTGTAGGCCTGGTATCAAAAGTTACCGTATCAGTGCATGGCAATGGCATAGTAAAAAGTTTTACTACTCGATTTTAAAATTTTGCCACTCCAAATCCAAGGCTAAAGAGTAGAGAGGCACCGAGAGACACGTCAAGCCTAGTTCTCCTCCCTCTTTTTAAAGAAGGGAACCAAAATCAGGGCAAGAGACGGGCAGCGGCCTGACCTGCGCAAAACCCCGCTCTCCTCATCTTTCGCCAAAACCCCAAGAAGCCGCAAGGAACGGAACCCCCCCCCCCCCCCCCCCCCCAGCTTTTTCGCCAGCGGCCTGTTCGAAAGCAACCGCAGGGGAGAAGAAGCTGCGCAGGAGAAGAGGCGGCGGCGGCGGCGGCGGTGTGTAGGCTGAGCAGAGAGAGGCAGGGAGGGATCGTAAGCTTTTGGCCGTGGTGGTCTTGGAATGCAGCAGCAACACCTGATGCAGATGAACCAGAACATGATTGGGGGCTACACCTCTCCTGCCGCTGTGACCACCGATCTCATCCAGCAGGTCCTGATCCTAACCCAAATCCCCCCGCCCCCGTTCTATCCTCGTGTCTATGGATCTTTTCTTCTTTGTTTTTTGCCGTGATCTTGCCTTCGCTGTCGCTTTTGGATTCTGTTTTTTTTCTCCCTTCCTCTTTGCTCGTCAGAGTATCAAAGTTCTCTCTTTTTTCGTTCTTTTCCCCTCCCTGAAATTTTTCCCAATCTCTTGCTTTCTTGATTTATCTCTGCACTAGTATCTTCACTTTTACTTGCATTTTTTTAATCTGTAAATGCAAATATTCTCTTTGGCGACTGGAAAATACCCTGCTCTCTTTTTATCAATCTTGCATGATATTCGAAATAGTTGTACAAGTTCACACTTCCTGGTACATAGGGCTTTCAATTTTTCCCTTCTCTTCTGTTCTTCGTGTTGATTTCTTTTTTCCTTTTTCATCTTTCGATTGATCCCATGTCCCTGTGCTATTTTATATTGACGTGGTTTCAGATGGTCCCTCGCTTCTGATTTCCTCTGCAGTTCAAACTGCCGCAGTCTATTTGGTCCTATTCTTTTGCTGTTGTCGCCCACATGATTCGAATACCTCCTTTATCTCTGCATCTAAACCCCAACCCTTTGTAGCTCGGTTTGGGCCACGTTTAGATTGCTTCAAAATGCAAAAAGTTTTCAACATTCTTCGTCATATCGCATATGCGGGCATATATATATAGAGCATTAAATGTAGGTAAAAGAATAATTAATTGCATAATTTATCTGTAAATGTCGAGACAAATGTTTTAAGCCTAGTTAATCATTTGGACAAAGTTTGCTAAATAGAAACAAAAAGTTCCACAGTGCCTTTTTAAAACAAATTTTGCCAACTAAACATAGCGTTGGTTTTGGTTGGTGGCCTGCTGTGAATGATCATACATCCCCTGCTGCTTTTCGTAAGCAGTAACGATGCCAGGCCTGCACCCTGCACCTGTCTCCTGCCTAGCGATCTTTAAAGCCTGGCCAGGCCGCATCATGTGGGATATTTCCATCGAAGGAAACATAAAAGCTGTGAGATTTGCATCGATATCAAATGTTTGGGATATTCCATCAAAGGAACATATAAAAGGACTGGTATCAAATATCTTATTACATGCTTGTTTTTTGTTTTTTGAAAGTAATTTTGCAAGATACTGAGTGGTCACAAGCTCACAGGCAGGCCCTTATTGGCCGTGCTGTGGGAGAGCATGATCTGGTCCATCGTCTGAAATTCATGTGGGTAGGAGCGAATGTAGGTTTGCGTGCGCTGTAGGCTGTACTGCCGGACGCCCATTGGAGTTTGACTGTTAGACCCTTAAAAGGCTCCAGCTTCACAGCCAAACGCCGAAATGCTAACAGCCAGGGGCCCGGACTGCGGACTGCATGTCCTGACCTCGCCTGATGCTTATGTTTGCATGCTCCCGTGTCAGTCAATGATTGATCTGTAGATTGGGAGAGGCGTACTACGTTTTAGGCTGTGTTTAGATCCAAAATTTGGAGTGTCAAAATACACTGTAGCATTTCGTTTGTATTTGGTAATAATTGTCCAATCATTGACTAATTAGGCTCAAAATGTTCGTCTCGCAAAGTACAACTAAACTGTGCAATTAGTTTTTGATTTTATCCACATTTAGTACTCCATATATGTATCGCAAGTTTGATGTGACAGGGAATCTTTTTTTGCATAGTGCATTTTTCAATGCATCTAAACACTGCCTTAGTGAGAAACCAGCGGTATCAATCATTGATTCTACAAGGCAGTTCATTGGGCACGAACTGCCGTGTTGGTCAGTCGTACAAGTTAACTGGTCTGCAAAGTATTTGTATTTGAGACTTTACTTTGATTTCTTCGTTAGCAGTAGATAGATGAGAAAGTAAATGCTCCGTCTGTTGTCAGCGATGATAGACACAAGCGTCTACTGGAATGTATTGACATGATAGATAGTACAAGCGTCTACTGGAATGTATTGACATGCTAATACGTTTTCGACCCTGAACTGTGCAGTACCTGGATGAGAACAAGCAGCTGATCCTGGCCATCCTCGACAACCAGAACAATGGCAAGGTGGAGGAGTGCGAACGGTGAGTTACTGAGTTTCGTGTTCATCTGTATGATTGTTATGCATGGTTGTGGATGTAGTAGCAGCTGTACTCTAGAAACATCTGTGTTAACATGGACAAGAATGCCCCTTTGTTCAGTCTAGCATCAAACAAACAAGCCTAATTTGTCGACTGTTAAAACCTGTTTCTTGCTAAAATGCTCCTTCCGCGATGAATGATTCCATATTTGCACTCCGGTACTGGTTAGTCTGCTGTAGCTCATACATTGATTAATATATTTGCCAAATGCACGTGATAAAGCAAGTGATTAGATCTGTAGCACCAACCATGTACTGTTTTGTTCAGTCTACTGTTTTTGTGGCCTGTAATGGCATTATGTCAATGTCATATATCAGATCACACCTTCTATAGTTTTTCCATAACTGAAGCAACTTCTGATGTTTCTTTCTCAATCATCGTTCCAACTTCCAAGTAATAGCAAGCAATTCATCTGTTCACTGTTTCTTGTGACAACTGGTAAAAGAGACTTCTTAAGGCACAGTTTATATATACTCTGTCAACAATCATGCATGATTACTGAGTGCAATGAACTATTGATATCCCCGTAAGCTCAGTGTTCTCGTGTTTGCCACCTGATGCTGGTCTTGCAGGCACCAAGCTAAGCTCCAGCACAACCTCATGTACCTGGCCGCCATCGCCGACAGCCAGCCACCACAGACTGCACCACTATCACAGGTACTGCTAACGCTGCTCGTCGGCTTGGCCCTTGCTACTCTAACACCCAATCATTTTCATTAGCGAATCAAGGATTGCATCGCTCATCTCACTTGGCATGTCTGCAGTACCCGTCCAACCTGATGATGCAGCCGGGCCCTCGGTACATGCCACCGCAGTCCGGGCAGATGATGAGCCCGCAGTCGCTAATGGCGGCGCGGTCCTCCATGATGTACGCGCACCCGTCCATGTCACCACTCCAGCAGCAGCAGGCAGCGCATGGCCAGCTGGGCATGGCTTCAGGGGGTGGCGGTGGCACGACCAGTGGGTTCAGCATCCTCCACGGCGAGGCCAGCATGGGCGGTGCTGCTGGCGCTGGTGCCGGCAACAGCATGATGAACGCCGGCATGTTCTCAGGCTTTGGCCGCAGCGGCAGTGGCGCCAAGGAGGGATCGACCTCGCTGTCGGTTGACGTCCGTGGTGGCACCAGCTCCGGCGCGCAGAGCGGGGACGGCGAGTACCTGAAAGCAGGCACCGAGGAAGAAGGCAGTTAAGACGATGTCACTAGCACTGGCATCGGCTCGGGGACCGGCATGGCATAGCAGCAGGATTAGCAGGTAGCTTTGAGGAACGAGGAGGGGTAGTAGTGTGTAATGGTAGCGCTAGCTAGCTAGTATGTAGTAGGGTTGTTCCATAGAACCTGGAGGTGGTAGTGACCAGCATGCATGCATGATGGTCGCTTGTTTTGGATGTACGTTGCAGGTTCTCCCCCAAGATGTTGTAGTATGAACACTCTATGCAGTGTTGATGATCTTGACAAAAAAAAAAAAAAAAACCATTTCACTACTGCTTATTGATCCTGTGATTGTTGTTGGAACACTTCAGTTTCGAAGAAGCACTGGACACGTTATGTGGATGCAAGGAGTGTCCGATCATGGCGACTTAGGATGTGGTTGGTTCGATAGATATTCATGGATGGAGATAACAATTCATGTTTTTAAAGTACGAGAAAGAATATTCTCTCTATATGGTGGATGAGGCTACCAGAACGTTATTAGGATGCAAGGAGTGTCCGATCATGGCGACTTAGGATGTATTTGGTTTGATAGATATTCATGGATGGAGAGGACAATTCATATTTTGAAAGTATGAGAAAGAATATTCTCTCTATATGGTGGTTGAGGCTACAAGAAAAAAGACTTGATATGCTCATCAATAATTTTTAATCTTGGTCATTATTAATAAATTAAGGATTAGCATGTTCTAATTTTTGTCACTATTAATAAAAAGGATCATTAGTATGTTATATTATTACTTAATTATGATGGAAAGATTAGTTTTGATTGGTGCCACTATGTTGATTTGTGCATGATTTGTGTGCCAATTAAGGTAGTACTAGAGCTAATTAACCTATTTTATTTTTAATTAGTAATTATCTTGAAAAAATAGTGTCCGTGCATATTTATTTGTGTATTATTATTTGTTATTATTTTTGTTAAAATATATAATTAGTGAACTATTATCCTATCCATCCAACCAAATAAAAAAATAATTTGCCCTTTTCATGGAACCTAATAGACGGTGCAGACAGTCATATCCCAAAATCTATGGAAGGCCGTATCCTATCTAGCATTGTTGTCAAATCAAACATACCTTAGCCCCCAACAACCAAATCTGACCCATTCCCTTCCACTCCACCAAGCAAACTTTAGATATGACTTCTCACGTGGATCTATCGATTCATGGATCATTGAGGCTAGTTTATCAAGCTTGCTGCGTCGTCATCGAGGTGGCCTCCTCCTTATTAGTTGTTACTATTACATTCAACGTTGTGCCTTCCGCCACCATGGTGGTGGGTGGTGACCGGATGTCTACCGTCGTTGCTTCCCATTTCGGTGGGGAGCCACACCTCGGGTTGTCGAGCTCGGCGTGTTGTCTCCTCAATGCTTCGCTAGCTACTGCCATTAGCAAGACAACTACCTCTGTTGTGGACATTGGGCGGATGCTTGTAGTATCGCAAAACCTCCTCCTCATGTTGTCGCTTGGTGGTCTTATGCTCAAAGAATCATTCACCCTCTTATCGTTTGTCTGTGCCAAGGCCATGGTCGTCCTCTGGATATGGACATGCCAGGCTTCACCCTTAATGCATTGCCGATGTTGCTGATCGAGTCAAGTTTCCAACCCTCTCTAAAAATGGCCCGTGATATCTTGGCCATTCCAATGTCCATGGTAAGCAGTGGCAGCTCTATATTCTCTGCTGGAACCATAGTCACAAAGTTTCTGGATGGATGGGGTCATGGTACGAGGTACGCTACTTGCGAGAGACTTTTACACTTCGAGTTAAAAATAAACCCGTGAACCCGGCCCGGGATCGACGAACCCGGGTCGAGAGTCAAAGATGGTGAACCCGTTTTATGTGAATATGGCTGGAACAGGAAGTCACATTTCGATGACTACATAAGCTCTGTTCGAGCTAAGATTGTGGAAGCACTTTGTCTGCGCAAAAGACTGGCTCTAATGTTCACCACTTGCAACCGTGGCACCGAATTTTGCACCGGTGAAAGCTGACGGATCGTAGGTTTGTCCTGGTCACTGTCTGCCTTGTGGAAGCAAGAATCTATTGATCCATCCGTTGTACCTATGGGTGTAGTTAACTGTAGGTGTATTGTAGGCTGAGATTGTGAACTGATCTGTGATCTATATTGGTATTTATTAACTTGTGTTGAACTCTGTTGAATTCGTCGCTGTAGTCATGTAATAGCTTACTCGCTCTGTCCACTCGATTTGTAAAAAATACGTACAACATTTGTATTTCTAAATAAAGTTATTAAAAAACTTGCACTACGCCAGCCACCATTTGTAGGGGCGGCTGGTGACCCTTTTGTAGGGCGGTTTTGTCAGCCGCCCTTATGAAGGGGTGGCCACAGATCACTGATTTGTAGGGGCGGCTGGCCAACCGCCCATATAAATTAGTTTTTTAGGGCAGCTGATGATTTGTAGGGGCAGCTGGATGATTTATAGAGCCGCCTCTACAAATTAATTTTCGAAAATTCATGAAATCGGGCCTAAAAAATAGTAATTTTTTTTAAAACACGGGAAGGCCCCCACCCCTACAAATCAATTTTCGAAAATTCATGAAATCAGGCCTAAAAAATAGTAATTTTTTTAAAACACGGGAAGGCCCCATCAAAGTCGCAAGTTGCGGCATTTTTCGCGCGAAAATCACGCGCTTCACAGCCAGCGGGATTCGAACCCGTGACCCCCCCTCACGCGTACCCTCCTCTACCACTGCACCTCACACTCACTCATGTCTATATTGCATTTTAGTTTCCCATATATTATACTAAACCAAGTATAAATTGACTGTTTCAGACCCTAAACGAATTCAAATGAAAAAGTTGTCAACTACAAAGTTTTATAACTTTTTGAGATCTACAACTTTTATTTTGGTAGTTTCTTCATCCGAGGTTGGTTGCAAAATTCGAATTTCAAATTTGAGAAATTCAAATGTAGTTTTCCATGACAAGATGAATTCAAATCAAAAAGTTGTCAACCACAAAGTTTCATAACTTTTTTAGATCTACAACTTTCATTTTTGTTGTTTGTCCATCTGACGTCGTTTAAAAAAAATCAAATTTCAAATTTTAAAAATTCAAACGTAGTTTTCACTGATAAGATGATTTCAAATAAAAAAGTTATCGATTACAAAGTTTCATAACTTTTCGATATCTACAACTTTTAATTTGGATGTTTCTCCATCCAAGGTCGTTTGAAAAATCCAAATTTTAAATTTCAGAAATTCAAACGTAGTTAACGTTGACAAAATTAATTCAAATCAAAAAGTTGTCAACTACAAAATTCTATAACTTTCTAAGATCTATAACTTTTATTTTGATTATTTGTTCATCCAACATAGTGGTAGTAACATTGTTCACAAATTTTATATATCCCTCGTAGTTTATGAAACTATAAAAGAGATATGTAAATTTTGTGAACAATGTTAGTATCACATTGTCATATGAAGAAATGACCAAAATAAAAGTTTTAGATCTAGATGAGTTTTACAACTTTTATGTTCATGACTTTTTCAGCTGAAATCTTTTAATATTTCAAAATGACGTTTGAAGTTGCCATTTTTTGAAATTCAAAATTCAAACAGATGAAACACAATCGCATGAAAAGATGGATAAAATAATAAATGTAAGAACACAATAATTTGATAGAGCATGATTTTAAAAAAATTAGAAAAAAAAATTCATCAAATTTGAAGTTAGTACGAGGGAGAAAGACTAGTTATAAGTTTTAGCCAGAGATTAAAAAGAGAAATCAGAGTTCTACAATTATTTTAAAATTAAATTTTAAACAACATTTTGAAGCAGTAAATAATTTCAAATGAAACGGTTATAAACAACGAAGTTTCATAACTTTTCGAGATCTACAACTTTTATTTTAGTCATTTCTCCATTCAAGATCGTTTGAAAAAATTCGAATTTCAGTGCTTAATTTTTAATATTCGGTGTCTATTTATAGGGGCGGCTCAATATTAAGTCGCCCCTACAAATCTAATTTGTAGGGGCGGCTGGATATAGAGTCGCTCCCGCAAATCGGACCATTTGTAAGGGCGACTAATAACACCAGCAGTCCCCACAACCCCTATAGATGGATTTGTAGGGGCGACTCATTTGAGAGGCATTGTAGGGACGGCTCAATATAGAGCCGCCCCTAAAAGAAAAAGGGGGCGTTGCTACAAATAGTTTTTTAGTAGTGTTGTTACAAATATTTATCTAATAATATTAATTATGTACCATAAATATTAATTATATATATATGTTTAGTCAAAGTTGTTTCTCGAGAAGCGAAAACGACAAATATTTAGGGTATGTTTACGACTGCTCCACAAACTCTGCTCCACGAACTCTATCGTGGAGCAGCTCTAAAAAAAACTAGAGTTTGTGAAGCACCTCTTTACATACTCTTACAATTTTACTCTTTCTCTCGAAGTACGTGGAGCTGAAAACGTTTGGCCAAACACCCCCTAAGGACGGAGGGAGCATGTATCATGTTCTAGTGTCATCTGGCTAGACTGGCTTTGGAGTTTGCCTCTTTCCTATGTGCGTGTACAAGCCGTGGGATGCATCAGCTAGTTGCTGTGTATTTTGTTTGAACCCACGTTTTGATTCAATTTGTTTTGTACCGTGGATTGATGTCCATGTCTGTGCATACCTGTAGAAATTGTCTAATTTAAGTGTGTGCTCCCTATGGCCAGTTTTACTAATGACTGCTGTGTTTGTGTTTGAGATGCTTGTCGTGGCGTAATGGCTGGCACGAGTGGCTCCATCAGGAGACTGCGAAAGGAGACAGATTTTTTAATTTGGATAACAGCAGTCTCCTGACCATTCATAACAACACAGTTGTTGAATAATAGTTGCCGCTGTAAATACAGTGTGTTGCAGCTTGCATTATATATGAACCGAGCGTCTTTGGCAGTCAGTTCGCTAATGAATTTATCCTTAAGAATTTAGTACGATTAACAAAAATCATGCCAAAGTGTTATTCGAAAAAAAATCCAAATTACCTCTCTCAAGTTTGGTATATGTCCATATTACCTCCTAAACATACATTTGGTTCAATTTACTCCCTCCAACTATTTGAAACTAAAATATAATTTGTATATAGAGAAACAAAAAAGAAAAATCTCTTTAAGTTGTTGGTTGAACTAACTTAAATAGTTGGAGAGAGTAAATTGAACCAAATGTTAGTTTTGCGGTTATTTGGACATAGGTCAAATTTGGAGGTAGTAATATGGACTTTTTTCAGGTGTAAATACTAGTATAGTATCACTATAGTCTAAATAGCTTACATCGAAAATGCTCACAGTTCCTCGCAAAAAAGCATGACGAATGATCACAGTCGAAATCGCACCTCCTAACATTCTACAGTAACAACTTGCATGCAGTGCATCAAGGTAACCCTATTCTGTTTTCCTTAGAAGGAACTATTGCAATTTTCTTAAGCAGACTGGGTATTTTCTTGTGACTTGCTAGCGCTGGGACGTTCGATCCGGATGCTAGCATGTGGATGCTGCCCGCATAGGGAGGGAGCGAGCGACTAGCGCATCGGGTCATGAGCGAGCGCACCAGCAATGGGTCCCACACCATCTCCGGATGTCGCCCACCTTGCCCTGAACGTTGTCTGCGCCGCCAGCCTCTTCCCACAAGCATCCCATGTGCAATACCCGATCTACTTTTGAAACATCTAGATACAACAGTTGCAACATAAAAAAAAACACAAATGAAACACTTGAAACAAACGTCTGAAACACTTGTGAAAACGTCTGGACCATTTGAAAACAATTGAAACACATGCTTACAACATGCATGTATATGCAATATCCAGATCTACTTTTGCAACATCCAGATAAAACTTTTGCAATATACGTCTGGATTAGATGAAACATTTGGAACATACACTTGAAACATAAGTGTATAGCCATTCCAACATGTGCAATATCCCGATCTACTTTTGCAATATACCTCTGAAACATCTGAAACACTTAAAACATACTCTTAAAACATGTAGTTCTCACACTTTTTCCATACGACACAACACAGAGCGGGGGAACAACCGATTCTGGCAAGCCGACAGCCGAGGATGGTGGCGCAGCCTGGTAGCGGCCAGCTGCGCCTCCGCTTGGCCTAGGCTCGACCAGCGATGACCCCCTCTTCTAGTCGCTTGGCCACATGTGGCGGCCATAAGGAGCCACCGATCTTGGCGAGGTCGCAGAGGATGCCCGATCGGAATGAGGGGACGGCAGCGTAGCGACGGGGTCCAGGTGTAATACCATCGGTGTTACCGCGCAAATAACGCACCAAAGCATATCATGAGCATCATCTCTATGTGATTTTGCATGGGTTGAAGTGAGTAGAATCATTTTAGTAACTTGAAAGAACTAATCGAAATGTTAAATGGAAGTTGACGCAATAGCCCTTATTATATCAATTAAGGTTGCAAACTAATTTTTATTGAACAAAAATACTATAGGACATATAGAACCCAAAATAAAGTGTGAAGTGTAAAGTGTGCAGATGTTAATACAACTATTGTTGTCAAGTGATAAAATTGATAACTTAGGTTTCCAGTAGCCTAGAAATGCAACTTGGGATCAATCCAACGTAAAACACTTAGAAAAATTTCAAGTTTGTGGCAGCTAGACATTGACATGTTGGGCAACTTAGTTTGTGAATTTGGGCTAAGAGGTAATGCTGTGCATAAGCTCGGGTTGGTAGCCTCTTAGGTCAACTTGGGCTTGGCAAGGGTGGTTTGGGATCGGATGCAGCGGTGAACCGTTTTAGAAGCTTTAAAATCTGTGCTCGGCACGTTTTCGGGCTTGCTTGCTAGGGGTGCGCCGTCACCACTCGTGGCCCCGCTCTGTCCGCACGCGGCGCCACGGCTACTGCCCCCCATAGCCGCACTGCTGCTGTTGACTCCTCTGGTCACTCGCATGTGCTGCCCTACCTCTCTCTCCCTCCTTGTCATGCTCGGCGATGCGGCTGTCGCTAGGGTCAGCGAGGGTCGCATTCGTGCCTGGCCCCAACACCGCTGCCGGTCGATCGGTGGTTGCACGCGCACGCCACGCTGCTCCACCGCCTGTTCGCGCACACCGTAGCGACCCCTTCTCTGCAGCAGATGTGACCTGAGCGCTGACTCGTTTCTCCCCCTCTCTCCCCTGTCCGCCATGGCTGTTGGGCGGTTGCAGGCGAGTCAGTCGAGAGAGGTCACCATCATCCAATCATTCGCGTCCTTGGCTTCGCCATCTAGTGGCCCTACCGATCGACCTCACCCACCTTGAGTTTGGCCCCACCGTGCTCCAATTGGAGTTTTTTCGCCCCGCCATGCCATTAAGGCCGAGCTCGGTCGTGGACCGCGGTAGCCCAACCCATTCGCCTCGAACCCCGATTGGTTGCACAGCTAGCCTTGCCACCACCTCCGTCCTACCCTGCGCACCACCGCGGAGCCCCCACCGCCCTCTCGACGTTGCTGACGCGTCCGTGCCGCTGCGGAGCGCCGCCGCGCCCGTCGGGTCGTACGTGGCCGACACAGCTTAGGTGGTCTCCGACCATCCTATCACTGCGGTCAGGTCTGGGGTGAATCACCAGAGCTCACCCGGCTCCTTTGCCTCTCTCGTAGCGTCGCTGCTTACCGAAACGTCGTCGCCTCCATCGCGGATTGCCACCACCGTGGGGGAGGGCCATCCTAGAGCGTCTCCGACCACCTAACCACGCCTAGTAGTGCGCGAAGACCCATAGGTGAGTATCGATCTTTTAGTAGGGCTTTAGGTGGTCTCGGGGGGCGGCAGGTGTGCCGGTGCCACCGGTCGCCGCGCCGACGCCCGCGGGTGCTGACAGTAGTTAACTATCATTTTTAACCATCAACTTAAGTAAAAGAATGCTACAAAATTAATTACCACCATAGACTAGGTGTTTAACTGATAGAATTCCATGAGTTTTGGTGAATATCTATTTCTGCAGGGTGTCAGCTGAAAATAATCAAAGATGGCCCACATGTCAGGTTTACATAGAGAGAAAGGGCCACAGATGGAAAAAGTATAATCTAGAAGGTTCGGGAAGCCAAACCCTAGGAGATGGGACCCACCTGTCACTGCCACAGGGGCGGCGCCCAGCCCCAGGGGCGGCGGCCCCATCCAGGGAGCCAATCACCTTCCACCCCGCGGATCCTGCCTCCACTGTCTTTGAGGATGAATAAAAATCGTTGATCAAGGTCGGTTTGATCTGAGGGTTGTGGTGCTTCCTAGGGGGCTATATAAGCAAGACCCTTGGTCCCTGGAGGAGAGAGTTCAAAAACCCTAATTCATATTTTCTAGAGAGAATTCGCCTGAGAGGGGTCCCTTGAATGGATCTTTCTCTAAGGCACATACAAGAGAGTTTAGCTTTGTAGTCTCTATGTGAGATTAGAGTTATTCTTCTAGATTGAGAGAGTTAGAGTGGAGGTAGAAGATTGGAGGAAGCCTGACCTATCGGTGTCTCCTCTCCAATCTTGTATCTACGGGGTCAAGTCTCCTAACCCGAGGCTTGGTTCTAGGATTCTTCGGCAATTCAACTTCTAATACTAAGTAAGTACATTGTTATTATTGTTCTTTGGTTTATGAGTTTACTTTATTCACTTCGCGTAGGGAATAGAGTAATCATTCGTAGCGTAAGCGTGGTGCTTGGGCTAGGAATACTCGTAGATATCCCCTATCTGGCCGGATTAGTGAGTAGTAGCATGGGATGTGACAATCCCATTGTTACCTTTGGAGTCTCCTCCCGTCAGAAGGTTTGGTAGGATTTAAGTGCCCTGGTCAAGCATCCTTTGTGGTGTCTCTTTTTCATCGGTATTTTCCCTAAGATAAATAGTATCATAGCTTGCCATAGGTTAGGACCAGACTGTCGTCGTAGTTCTCTCTAATCGTTTATATCTTCACCACCTTGTAGTGCGGCCCAAGGGTAATAGTAAAGACTAGGTTAGTCATCGCACGCTTTCTCCTCGTGGATAAAACAAATACGATACTCTGGACTTATCTCCCGGGTGAAGTGCTCACCCATATCCGTGCGCTTGCGGATTATTTTTCTTGAATTCCTTCGTGTGCGTATCTAATATCAATAAGCATTTCTGGAGCCGTTGCCGGGGAGAAAGACATCAGCTGAGTTAACCTTATGTCTTGCTTTACCTTGTACCTATACTTTTATCTTTTCCTTTTTATTTCTTACCTTATTCTTCTTACCTTTTTCTATCCTTATGGATAACACAAATTCAATTCCTATGTTTCAATTTTCTGCACCCACGGAGACCAGCCTAGTACCATGGGAGTCATCACAACCTATCCAAACCCCTAACTATTGGCTGAGTCCGCGGTTGATTGCAATGGTCCAAAGCCTATCCTTTTCAGGAGGAGTAGACGAAAACCCTTACCTTCGTATTAGAGACTTTGAGCAAACATGTGACTGTCTTCGCATAGAGGGCATGTCTAATCAAACTTTATGTTGGAAGCTATTTCCTTTCTCTTTAAAGGGAAAAGCTAGATAATGGTATGATAAAGCCGTAGGTAAGCAACAAGGAGATTGGGGATGCTTACGTTCTAATTTTTGCCTAGATTTTTACCCTATCTCCTAAATGGTCGACCTTATAATCAAGGTTCTAACTTTTATGCAAGAACCTAGTGAATCTTTGGCCTCATCCTGGAATCATTTCACTACTCTTTTATCATTTGGCCCAGACCTCAGTTTACAATACCCTATTATTCTTCAACATTTTTATAAAGGTCTTCATAAAAACAATAAGCAATTGCTCGATACAACTTCTGGAGGATCATTCTTGCATGTTTCATCAGAAAAAGCAAGATTAATCTTAGATCAAATCCTATCCTCTGAATTAGATAATCTCCTAGAAGAAGAACTTCAAGTGGCTGAAGCAAATTCTTTGCTAGATATACCATCTACTTCAGCTATTCTAAGTTCTAAGCATGAAGAAGAAGAAATTTCGTTTCCTGATTTTATGCTTGATATCGAACTCGATCTTTTTTCTGATTTTGGAAACATTATGAATTACCATTCTATAAAGAAACCACATAATCATCGTAATCACCATAGAGAATCTTTAAATCCTTTTGAGGATATTTCTTATAGAAGCACTTCAGTAGAGCCAGTGTCAGTCATAAGCAGTGAATGGTTAGAGGAATCAGAGCTTTCCTCTGATGTGATCTGTTTGGATTCACCCTCTTTTCCAATACGGTGCTCATTTAATTCTGATCACATAGATGCTCTCTATAATACAGTTGTAGGCATTAATATCATGTCTGTTTCACTTGCACAACATTTAATGAGGCACATGACATTAACCCCCAACTACAAAACTGATGAAGAGTCTTTCAGGACACATTGTCCTCAGTCTAGGAATTTTACATATCCAACCAATCCAGGTAGAAGGAACCTTGGTTCATTTGAGCTTTTACGTCTTCCCTATATGGGACTTTGACCTGTTGATAGGACAACCTTTTAGAAGACTCCTTTATGAAGGACAAACTAGAAAATTAAATATTTATTTTGGAAAGAAACTCTAATTCCCAGTGTCCATATCTCATTCTCTAAGTACTAGGACCGAATCTTATCTAGAATCTGACCCGCTAGTGGAATTTAAGGCTGCTTCTCTAGAGTTCTTAGTTGACTCAGGTCTAGAGGATGATGCTCAATTCTTCATAGAAGAAGAGGCTGATTACTCTAGGCCTGAACCTTTCGATGAGTTTGCAGATCCACCTAGACCTCCTATAGAGCTTAAACCTTTACCAACCGGTCTTAGATATGCTTTTCTAAATGATGATCTAGAGTTCCCTGTGATCATAAGTGATAAACTCACTCAGGAGCAAACTTTTTGCTTAATGACTGTTTTAGAGAAACATCGATCAACTTTTGACTACTCACTCCAAGATCTTAAAGGAATTAGTCTTGCCCTTTGCACCCATCGCATTCCAACAGATCCTACTGTTCCACATTCTAGAGAGCCACAATGTAGACTCAACAATGCGATGAGGGAGGTTGTTAAAAAGGAAGTTTTGAAACTTTTGCACGCCGGGATTATTTATCCCGTGCCACACAGTGAGTGGGTAAGCCCTGTCCAAGTTGTGCCTAAAAAGGGAGGCATGACTGTTGTTAAGAATGAGAAGAATGAGTTGATCCCTCAACGTACCATCACAGGATGCCGGATGTGCATAAATTATAGAAAGCTTAATAAAGCTACTAAGAAGGATCATTTTCCGTTGCCTTTTATTGATGAGATGTTAGAACGGTTAGCCAATCATTCTTTCTTTTGTTTCCTTGATGGATATTCGGGGTATCACCAAATCCCTATCTATCCTGATGATCAAAGCAAACCTACCTTTACATGTCCCTATGGAACTTATGCTTATCGTAGAATGTCTTTTGGGTTATGTAATGCTCCAACTTCTTTTGAAAGATGTATGATGTTTATACTTTCTTAAATGATTGAAGAGATTATGAAAGTATTCATGGTTGACTTTTCTGTTTATGGAAAAACTTTTGATGATTGTCTTAAAAATTTAGATAGAGTTTTGCAAAGATGTGAAGAAAATCACTTAGTCCTTAATTGGAAGAAATGCCACTTTATGGTTAGAGAAGGAATAGTGTTAGGACACTTAGTGTCTAAAAGAGGTATAGAGGTAGATAGGGCTAAAATTGAAGTAATTAAACAGCTACCTCCACCTGTGAATGGAAAAGGAATTAGAAGTTTTCTTGGCCATCCTGGTTTTTATCGTAGATTAATAAAAGATTTCTCATTTATTGCTAGACCTCTTACTCGTTTGCTAGCCAAGGATGTTCCTTTTGAATTTGATGATGCATGTTTAAGATCTTTTGAAATTTTCAAGAAAGCGCTCATCTCAGCACCAATCATTCAACCCCCTGATTGATCTTTACCTTTTGAAATTATGTGTGATGCAAGTGATTATGCTGTGGGGGCAGTTTTAGGACAAACTAAAGATAAAAAGCATCATGCAATAGCCTATGCTAGCAAAACTTTAATAGGACCTCAGCTTAATTATGCAACTACTGAAAAAGAGCTCCTTACTGTTGTTTTTGCTATCGACAAGTTTAGATCTTACTTAGTGGGAGCTAAAGTAATTATTTATTCTGATCATGCTGCTCTGAAATATTTGATCACTAAGAAAGATGCTAAACCTCATTTAATACGATGGATTTTGTTACTCCAAGAATTTGACTTAGAAATAAAAGATAAAAAGGTGGTGGAAAATTCTGTTGCCGATCACTTGTCTAGAATGCAGTTTGAGAATTCACAGGAACTGCACAACGACGATTCACTCCGGGACGACATGCTCTATGGGATCAACAGATCTGACCCCTGGTATGCAGATATTGTTAATTTTATGGTTTCAGGATATGTACCACTAGGAGCAAACAAAAGGAAACTCATCCAGGAAAGTCGTACTCACATATGGGATGAATCGTACCTCTTCTGAGTCTGCTTAGATGGTCTACTCAGAAGATGTGTACCTGTTGAGGAAGGAATAAAAATCATTGAGAGATGCCATTCATCACCATATGGAGGACATTATGGGGCATTCTGCACACGTGCAAAGATTTGGCAATGCGGGTTCTTTTGGCCAACAATTTATGAAGACATAAGAGAATTCATCCGAAGATGTGGACCATGTCAGAGGCACGGCAATATCAATACAAGAGATGTGATGCCACTCATCAACAACCTTCAAATCGAACTCTTTGATGTCTAGGGAATCGACTATATGGGACCATTCCCACCATCGAAGAAATGCGAGTACATTCTGGTGGCAGTAGATTATGTCTCCAAATGGGTTGAAGCCCTGCCATGCAAGAAAGCCGATAACATAAATTCTAAGAAGATGTTTGAAGAGATAATATTTCCCAGATTTGGAGTCCCGAGGATAGTGATAAGTGATGGAGGATCACACTTCATCGACAAGCGCTTTGAGCACTACTTGTCTAAGCATGGAATACGTCACAACGTTGCTACCCCTATCATCCTCAGACAAGTGGACAAGCAGAAATATCAAATAAGCAAATCAAGAACATTCTGCAGAAGACAGTAAATGAGATGGGTACTGGATGGAAGGACAAGCTTCCCGAAACACTCTGGGCATACCGAACAACATTCAAGACACCTATTGGGATGTCTCCTTATCAGTTGGTGTATGGGAAGACTTGCCACCTACCAGTTGCCGTTTTGGTCCTCCGAACCCTCCTATATAAACACCCCATGATGTCAGCCATCCTCATTCCATTAGATCATTCCTCTTTTCCTTTTAGAAGCTTGCTAGCTCTCTCTCCCAAGCTCCAATGGCCAACCATGACAAGAGGATCATCCCCTACGGTCTCGACCTCAACTCCATCCCCAAGATCCAAATTGCAACTCTTATCCTAGTTAGCAATGCTCAACCCCTCGCTGCTATTCCACCAAGACCACATAGCTATAGCCAATCTTACTTCGCTGAGCCAGTTCTTGTAGCACTTCCGCAGCCTCCCTTGCTAGAAGATAAACCGTCGAAGGGGCCCGTCGTCAAGCTACCTGCTGGAACCAAGCTCTTGTCGCCGAAGCACAATGAGACGCCTGTTGGTGTGAAGACCAACAATAAAGGAGAGATCGTCTGCACCAAGTACAACACTGGGGAACGCACCTACTTCGAAGGGGTTCACGCTCATCCAAGCAAAGTCAAATTCCTTCCACCCGAGGAAGCTCCTAAACACGTCCTTGCTAAGGCCGAAGCTCTGCGCAAGCGTCGCAAGACTTTAGCTGATCTAGAGAAACTGATAGAGGCTCAGCAGTCTACTATCTCCTCTATAGAAGCCACTCTACGCCTTCAGAGTAGACGTTTTCTTCGCACGCACGAGAAAGTAGAGGACATAGAGAAGGACAATAAGAAACTAGAAAAGCGCGTAAGTGCCTTAGAGCCTCCTGAGCCGAAGAAGTAGATTGAGTCCATCTAGCAGTTGATAAGGCACCTTTGAGATTAGTCGCGAGATCGCTTAAATTCTTTTGCTTAGATTAATTCTTTTATTCAGAATTCTTTTCATTGTAAACAAAGTGCCTTACATGATACTGAATAAAGAGTTGGTTTCTTATTATTACTGGATATATTTTGCTTGTGCTTTTGTCTCCACCATGTTTTGTATAAAGGAAAATAGGAAATAAGTGTGGGGGAGGCACCCGACGATATAATGAATAGATTTTACCGTATGAACGAAAAATCTTGAAGATACATAACACGAGGACCCTGCACGTCGAAGCGGGCTTCAAAAATCCACCCCAAGTGGGGCGGCTACCCAGACCTAGGGACGGGCACCCAGGTGGTAAGCCCTCCTTGCTCCGTCCTTCGATCACGGTCAGGTAAGCTCCCTACACGTTCCAATTTTTATATATACACTTTCTGTTACGTTTCGCATTATGAATTCTTAAGTACAACCTATTTAATGCTAAATTTAAAGAAAATAGATTATTTTAGTCATGATCTCTTTGTAGACTCACACCATGATTCTTTCCTGAGAGTCCTGTTACTGTTGGGAACTTAATTTTTAGGGACCCCATATCATTTAAGTTGTTATGGAGTGAGAGATAGTAGAATCACGAGAACATGATTTCTGATACTTTGTCACTTGGAGAATTTCTTTTACAAAAATATTAAAATTTTTAGCTATGCTTCTCCTCTGTGGTAAGAATAAAATGCCGAGTAGAGCCTTATATGTATAAAAAAACTAGCTCATAAGCTATTTACTTTGTGTTGAGTTTGGTCAACCCGTGCTAGACCCTTGTTGAGAGGTGGGCCATGCTCCCAAGATCAGGATTCACACTAATCTTTGCACCCCTTGCTACTTCTACCTTGGAAGTACGCACCACCATATTACCTATTTAGATCCACTCAAAAATTTATTCTGCTCCTACCCTAGGAGTAAATAATAAAAAATATATTCCCTATAGGTTTTTTCGTGATTGCTAGCCATGATTCTAATTTGCTCCAGAATATTATCATCCTCTCATAAATGTTCTGTTAAAGTTCAGTATATTATTGTTAAAAAAAGAGAAAAAGAAGAAAGAAAGAAAGAAGAAAGAAAGAGAGAAGAAAGAAAAAAGTATTGATTTTGCCTTTTGTGAAGTACAAGTTTTAAGTTGCAATTCCTTAAATCAAAGTTGAATTAGTGTATCTTTTGTAAAGGAGCATTGTAGAATTATCTTGCACCCCCTCTACCTTCCACAAATATTCCCTACTATACTTATTCTTTTGAAACCACACCGCATGCACGTCCTGATCTAGGGGTATGTCACTCCCCTCCTTGGATCCTATTTTGACTGGGCAATATATGCAAAGTAAGTATGCTACATCCTTGAAATACCTTCAACTCCAGATAAACTTTTTGTAGAATAGGATGTGCTATGAGGCAGTCATCATACATGCCTCAGAGAGGTCTACAAATACCACATATCTTGAGTGACTTGAGAGTACCACATGAGGTAGAAGGTAAGCTATGTTTTTATTTCAAATACATACAAAAACATAAAGTGACAGGTTGAAAGGAGAAAAGGGCTCAATTTCAGGCTGTTCCATTCTTCAACTGCCCAAAATGTTATGGTAGACACTTTGAATCCCGCAGCAAGGTATGACTAAGGAATAAATCTACTCTTAATGTCTTGACTAGAGATTATGCCTAAGGTAATCCATTCTTTTCTCGAGGACGAGTAAAAGTCCAAGTGTGGGGGAGTTTGTTGACGGTAGTTAACTATCATTTTTAACCGTCAACTTAAGTAAAAGAATGCTACAAAATTAATTACCACCATAGACTAGGTGTTTAACTGATAGAACTCCACAAGTTTTGGTGAATATCTATTTCTGCAGGGTGTCAGCTGAAAATAATCAAAGATGGCCCACATGTCAGGTTTACATAGAGAGAAAGGGCCATGGATGGAAAAAGTATAATCTAGAAGGTTCGGGAAGCCAAACCCTGGGAGGTGCGACCCACCTGTCACTGTGACAGGGGCGGGTGCCCAGCCCTAGGGGCGGTCGCCCCATCCAGGGAGCCAATCACCTTCCACCTCGCGGATTCTTCCTCCACCGCCTTTGAGGATGAATAAAAATCGTTGATCAAGCTCGGTTTGATCCGAGGGCTGTGGTGCTTCCTAGGGGGCTATATAAGCAAGGCCCCTGGCCCCTGGAGGAGAGAGTTCAGAAACCCTAATTCATATTTTCCAGAGAGAATTCGCCTAAGAGGGGTCCCTTGAATGGATCTTTCTCTAGAGCACATACAAGAGACTTTAACTTTGTAGTCTCTATGTGAGATTAGAGTTATTCTTCTAGATTGAGAGAGTTAGAGTGGAGGTAGAAGATTGGAGGAAGCCTGGTCTGTCAGTGTCTCCTCTCCAAGCTTGTATCTACGGGGTCAAGTCTCCTAACCCGAGGCTCGGTTCTAGGATTCTTCGGTAATTCAACTTCTAATACTAAGTAAGTACATTGTTATTATTGTTCTTTGGTTTACGAGTTTACTTTATTCGCTTCGCGTAGGGAATAGAGTAATCATTCGTAGCGTAAGCGTGGTGCTTGGGCTAGGAATACTCGTAGATATCCCCTATCTGGCTGGATTAGTGAGTAGTAGCGTGGGACGTGAGAATCCCATTGTTACCTTTGGAGTCTCCTCCCGTCAGAAGGTTTGGCAGGATTTAGGTATCCTGGTCAAGCATCCTCTGTGGTGTCTCTTTTTCATCGGTATTTCCCCTAAGACCAATAGTATCATAGCATGCCATAGGTTAGAACCAGACTGTCGTCATAGTTCTCTCTAATCGCTTATATCTTCACCACCTTGTAGTGCGGCCCAAGGGTAATAGTAAAGACTAGGTTAGTCATCGCACGCTTTCTCCTCGCGGATAAAACAAATATGATACTCTGGACTTATCTCCCGGGAGAAGTGCTCACCAATATCTGTGCGCTTGCGAATTATTTTTCTTGAATTCCTTCGTGTGCGTATCTAATATCAACAGCGGGGGTGACCAGGGACCTAGCCGTGGTAAGGGAAGTAAATTTCTGGGTCCTTTTTGCTTAGGCTAACTCTACTAGAATAGTGCTTGGGACTGCGGGTTCGTATGCCATTAGCGCGAGGGCTCTTTAGCAATTGTGCCAAAGCGCACGCGGGCTCCCCTATCTGGGCCGTGTCTGCGCGTGGGCCGTGTCGTTGTGGGCCACCTCGCGTGGTTGGGTTGTGGGTGCGGGCGTGCATTGCGCGCGGCTGGGCCGCCTTGTGCGGGCCGAGCTGAGGAATTAAGTTTTCCTTTTTCTAGTGAATTAAGCATTGGTTTTGTAAATTAGTTTTTGAGCTAAACTTTGACAATTGATATCAATTCATGTAGGTATCCAAAAATTGTGAAACCACTTTAGTTAAGTTCCTAAATTCCCAATGGTAAAATTTGTTTATATGTTTCTATGGTGATGATGAGACATCTTAGATCATTTATAAAGGCTTTGTATCACTAGGAGTATATGGGTAGGAATTTTTGTGGCAAATCAGTAGTAGCGTTGATCGTGAAATTTTCGCAATAGTTGTGTGGTATTATCACGTGCTTGCTGTAAGTTTCGTAGCACTAGATTAGATTGTTTATCTGGTAGCTAAATAGCCATTAAAACGAATATAAATGGAAGCGTAATATCGGTTGGTAAATGGAAGCGCTTGCTAAAATAAGTTTGATATCCTAGTTGATGAAAATGATAGATAGCTTGTTACCTTAGTCATTAGAGCTAGTTGTGTAGCTTAGCATGTGCATTGCATTTTAAGAGTTGTTGTTGTCGTCTTAATGTTAATGTTGCATCTTTATCGCATGCATGTAGAGAACGACCTGGTGGAGTTCGGGACCGCTGATGATCAGGAGTACGAGGAGATCGTCAAAGAGTTCGAGGAGGAGATCTTTGTGCCAGAGGAGTTCCAGGAGCTGCCCAAGACTGACACCACTGACCTTGCACCTGCCCAAGGCAATCCTCGGTGCATAATCCATATTTTTTATAATCATTATATATATATATATGTGGGGCATTTACGTTGCAGGAATTCTATGATACCCACATGCATATACATACTTACCTATGAGTCTTACTAGTGCAAGATCGCATAAGTGCTTTGCTTAAGTTTATCGGTAACGTGGGTAACTTGTCGTTACTCACAATAGGTGATCAATATTATCATAAATCTCAAAATAAAATGGTGTAAGGGAAATGGTGACCGGGCAGGGATTTGGTATGGGTATTGGTGGGTGTAACAGGTTGTGTCCCGCGGCCACGAGGCATAGCTTGGTTGCACTGTTTTCCCTGTCCGTGTCGATTAAGGATTATTTGTTGCATGGATCCTGATCAAGTCAGAGACTTATTATCCCGAGCACATACTTTCTTATGGGAGTGGGAAGGCTTGCTACTCTCTTATCATGGGCTCCGGCTCTTTCCGGACTGACTGATTGGAGACGGGGATAGGTGGAGGTCTAAGCACCACAGTGAGGCCGAGCCTCAAGTGTGGGAGCTTAGAGTCCAAGTTTGGACGGGGACTTAGAACCTTTGACAGGTGTAATAGAACCAACCAATTATACGAAATTAAGTAAGAAAATCACCCGCATGAGCACACGATTTAGCAAACTTAAGCGTGTATAACCCGGTAGTCCGTGAAATCATGAAGGATTTCAAACCAACTCACATACCAGCCAAGATCGTAATAAGTTTAGTGGTCACCATCACATATTACATAAAAAGTTCGCAGCACAGATACATCAGAGTTTAAACATAGTTATTACAAACCGATTTCAAATAGAAAGTAGCGGAAGCAATTTGTTCAAATCCACACACACTCACATAAAGTTCAAGTACAGTGCCAGCTGATGATCATCTCCAACAAAAGCATTATATGAGACGTAAGGAATGACCATTGCCCATGGTCCTAAGCATCACCTATCGCAGGATAAAGGCAGTTGATACAGTAGCCGTAATACATCTGCCCATCTACAACAAGTGGGAACAAAACCCTGAGTACAAGAAGGTACTCAGCTAGACTTACCCGACATAACCAAAATAAAGTGACACTAAGGATTATGAAGGGCTTTATAGTGGTGTAGCTGACTCCTTTGCAAAAAGGCATTTTTAGCATTTCAAGAACCTTTTCCAAAAGCATTATGTCAAGTTAATCATTATTAACCTGTCGACTACATTTGCACCTATACTAGAGCAAGCATGTGATTAAGCAAATAATGATAACCAATGATCATTAACAACTTCCATAATGTCATATCCATTACAATTGTCCAAGTGTTCCATCCACATTACTACGATGAAGTAACTCAAGTCAAGTGTTCACTATCCAGTGAACGATGGCGATTCGAATCGATTATTAACCAGCTGATAATTTATTCCTTACACAAACCTCACTCACCCACTAAAGTGAGATATTAGTCACCGAGTCAACTATCCAGGAAAAATCTCGAGTTCGCCAGGAACCACATGTACCCGGGGCCGACCGACTGCCTTTCGGTCTTATCATCGCGCCCCCGTGTCCTACCACACCTGCTCCGGTACAGTGCGCTACGAGCAATCCACTCGGCTCGAATAATCTCCTAGCTTCACGGTCAAAAGGTACGTTATTCGGCCAGCTAAATGTAAGGCATGCGTTCAACATGACCTGAGGCCCAACAACGGTCGGTCCTTAATCGACACAGACTGAAAGCACTACAGTCCAAAACCCTGTAAGTCTCCGTCCGGTCTCAACTTCAAATTAACACTTAGTTATTCCGTGATGACATAATTATCCAAGCAGATCCAGGTAACCACCTATAGTTCGCAGGTGATAGGAAATCACCCGACTTCTACCGGTCTAAGCCAACTAAGCATTGACTTGACTGCGGATACCACGGTAACAAGGATATACTATAACAAAGGTAAACAAGGTATAATGCACCAACGGTTGCAGACAACTCCTAAACATAATACATCAATTAAAGTAAAGCATTAATTAAATAATTGCAAACTGAGGGAGAAAATGCTCCGGGGATTGCCTCTCTCGAAGGAACTCAGGTGGTGATCGGGGCACTCTGAAAGCTCCTCAACGTCCTCCTCGTCGGCTTCGGGCACCTCCTGAGGCTGCACCTCAAGCTGCTCCTCGGGCTCCTCGGGTACGACGAGTGGATTCTCGGTTTGCGATCCTGTATGATGCAGGTGCGTAAGTGCTTACACAAAAGGTGCATTGGATGAAATGCACATAATGAATATGCTTGCATGCAAGGTAGATGAGCATGATTGGCTTTAATGGGTAGAGTATAAGTAACATTCTCTTATAAGGTAGTCCACATCATTCAAGAACATGTACTACAAGTACATGTCATCTACTGTATTCTCTTCTACTACTAATATGCTAAGTCAACACAACTCATTGAAATGCTTCAAAGATACACCAAAGCTTCACTAATTCCCTAATCATGCCTAAGCAAGATTTAATTAACCCTAATTAACACAAGGTTTGAATAGCAATGTCAATTTTGGTAGCATAGAAAAATCTTAGAAAAATACCATGGCATTTTACTACCCTAAGTAGACTACCATAAAATTTTCATGGCATTTGGATAAGTGGAATAGCCTACACAAAAATGACAAGCTAGAGTCTAAATATGAGCATGACAATACTTTGTATTATGAAAAGTATCAAACAACAGATTTAGTATTTTTCCTAGGTTCTACATAGTAAATAATCATTGTTCAAAACTTATCACATGCATGTTTTATACAAATTTTGCTCTCTAGCAAAAATAACAAAAAAATCAGCCATTAAAGGCACTTAAACTACACATCATACTTTTTCTATAGAACATGTATGACACATATTTTTCCTATAAATTAAATTACACAATAAGAGTAACAAACTTGGAATCATATTTTTCTGAGCTTTCTATGATTTATTATGCATTTCTCAAGAAACATAATAATTTCAATGATTAAATAAAACTCTACAGAAAAGTGTCACAAATTCAACATGAAATATTTTTAAACCATAGATCTACTCCTAAGAAGTCTACCAAAATTTATTTCACAATTTTTGGAGCCATAAATCTCAAGATATGAATTTTAGAAGCCATTTATCATTTTCTGGAAATCTATTTTGAAAATCATTTTAAATCCAACCGGTAGAAATCGCTACGCACACCCGAGTCTATGCATACGCGCGCGCGGGGAGAGGCAGACAGGCGGGCCCGCGGGGAACCCGACCCCACCCGTCAGCAGTAGGAGGCAGAGGTGGCGGCGGTTTCGCGGGATCTCGCCGACGGTGAGGTCACCACCACCGTGACCACCGTGCCAAGGCGGTCACGTTGGTGCAAGCGGCGAGGCCGGAGGAGCTCCAGAAGAGGCTCGCCGTCGCCAATGGCGGAGCGGCGGAGCGGCTCCCCGGCGGTAAGCTGTCTCCGGCCAAGCTAGGGCGCGGGGAAGGGCTCACTGGCTCCGGTGAGGCGGTGCGGTGCTGGTGCGCGCGAAAGAGAAGCGAAGGGTGGAGCGGAGGGGCGAGTTCCATGGAGCAGTGCACACTGGTGAGCACGGTCGAACTCTGGCGAGCAATTTCTCCGGCATGAGGGCTTACCACGACGCGCCGAAGCGAGCAATGGGTGCGCAAGGAGGAAAGGAAGCGGTCGCGAAGATGGAGACTTCACTAGTGCGGTGGGGTGGCCGGAACAGGCGTCGCCGTCGATGGCGTGCGGTGGCTGAGGCATGAAAGCTCTATGTTTGGTGTTGGTAATTAGTGACAATGCTCAAGTGTTAATCATGTGGTTAAGATTGTATGTAGCAAAGGATGATTAGCACATAGCATGGTGAAGCATGATGATCAAGTGTGGATGATGAAGTGCTTACCATGGTGATGAAGGAGGAACAAGGTGCAACCCTATGGAGCTCAAGGCAAAGGTATTTTGCTAGGGTTTGCTTTTGGTGATCAAGACACCTAGTGGGTGTGATCATGTTTAGGTTTAGTAGTCGTACTATGAAGAGGGGAAATTGCGTATCATTTCATGTCCCGCATGTGCCTCTAGGTGACATTTCATTGAGCATATGCATTTGGATAGAGCTAATGACGCCTTGAAAAATGATTGTGAAAATGCTAACATACTTGCACATGATGATGATCACTTGGCGGTGTTAGCATCTTTGTGAAGGCGGTGGAGTTTGAGCGGTAGAGAGGGTTTGGGGTCCTCTCTCCCTCCCACCGAGCTTACCAGGCGGGATTTAGACGTTTTCGAGGAATTGAAATGACCATTTTCCTTTACGCCGGAGGTTGGAAGAAGTGGCGAAGTCGCAGAGTGCTTTTGTGCTGAAAAGCACGCGACAGACGCTGGCTGCGGGCAGCGTCAGACGCTAACATCAGCGTCTGTCGCCTTACCCTAGCGCACGACGTTGAGGCGAAAAGAGACAGTGCATCAGACGTGGGGTCGAGGCTACGTTAGACGCCGAGGTACCGCGTTTGTCGTGTGGAGGACTCAGCGCATTTTCGGTGCGGTGGCAACAGACGCCAGGCCGCGTCTGTCGGGCGACCACCGGACGCGTCTGTCGGTCGCGCGAGGGAAAGGTGCTCTCTATGCCGTGTCTGTCGGTGCGACAGTCGCGCGCTCTCGACGCGTCGGATGCGTCTGACGTTGATGAGATGACCGTTGGTGTTTTGGCGTGTGGTGACGCGTGGCCGCAGCAGGAGCGACGGACGCGGACACGGCGTCTATCATGTGAGCAACAGACACGTCTGTCGTGCACGATTTCAGCCCAATGGCTCTTTTGGAAGGGGTACGTCTATAAATACTTGGTGGCCGGCTCTTGGCTCCCTCTCTTGGACTTTTGACATTCTTGTGAGCACATTGAGCTGAACCAAAGCATCCCCTCTCATCCCAACTCATCTCCTTTGCATTCGATTGCGATCTTTGAGTGAGATTGGGTGATTCAAGTGCATCGATCATTGACTTGCATCTAGAGGCACTTGGGGGATTGATTTGCTGTGGTGTTTCTTGTTACTCTTGGTGGTTGCCGCCACCTAGACGGCTTGGAGCAGCTTGGAGGAGGTCCAACACGTGTTGGTGATTGTTCGTGGCCGGCTCCGGTGATTGTCTTGTGAGGGGTTCTTGTGGTTCCCCGGCGGAGCGCCGAATTCCAACTCTAGTGGATTGCTCATGTCATTGTAACCTCTTGCCATTTGGTAGGTTCTTATGACGCCTTTTGAAAGGCTCGGTGTGTGACCGATTAGCCACCGAACCACGTGGTTGAGGGGGACACAACGGGGACTAGCGTGCCGGCAAGCACGTGAACCTCGGGATAAATCATCGTGTCTTCACTTCGTTGATTGTGATTGATTTGTCTCGGTGGATTGATTATCTTGAATATCATCACATGGAATTATTTCTTGGTTGGCTCAATTCATCGCCCCTTGGTGAAACCCCTCTAACTCACACTTGCATTACTTTCATAGTTGTATCTTGCTAGTTTGTTTAGTGTAGCTAGAGTAGCTCTTTGCTTTGGTAGCTTGCTAGCTCTAGTTGTTTTTCTTCTCACGGTTTAACTTGTGCAGTTGTGTGACATTTATTAGAATTGTGTATTGGATAGGTGGCTTGCAAACCCCCTTTAGGCTGAGCAAAACTTGCATCACGCTATTTGTTATATTGATAAACTTGTTTAGCATACTTTGTAGGATTTTTCAATAGGCTATTCACCCCTCTAGCCATCAAGACCTTTCAAGGCGGAGCCGCAGCTGCTGCGCGCGTGGAGGAGCAGAAGTGAATGGGGGAGAAATGAGAGAGGCGGGGCGCTGCGGCTGGCTTGAAGCGGTGAGTGCATGCTCTGGTGGGGTCTACCGGGCGCCACCCGGCCGACATCGCCGGCATGCGGCCGCCACGCGGCGCGGGGAGCCTGACGTGGTCGGACGCGTCTGCGCGCGCGGTAGGAAGACGGCGCGGTGCGGCGCGGGCCTGGGCCACGCAGGCCAAGCTGGGCCGAAGGAAGGAGCACAGGCTCGGGGAGGAAAGTCAAGCCGGCTTTGGTCAGCGGGCCAGATGGGAGGCGGCAGCCCGTTAGGTGAGAAAACTGTTTTCAAATTTTTATTTTCAAATAAATTTCAAATAACAGTTTTCAAATCACAGTTTGAGCAAGAAAATGACCTTTTCTGTAAATGGCCCCAAAATAAAAGTTGCTGAGAATTTAATCCTCTACAACTTTGCTTTAGGGACCAACTAAAAATTCTGCTTAGATTTTAAATTGGAAAACAAAAGCTAAATATGAAGGGTTTTTGACTATTTTCAAGAATATTTTTAAAGCATATTTTGCCAAAAGTTTGAATACAAACTTTGCTGCAAATTGCATGATAAATATTTCTAAGTGATTTGCATTTACAACCAAACATGTTTTATTGATCTAGCTAGCATAATCAAGGCAAAATAAAACTAAACAAGTATATGCAACATTCACGTTTCAAAGCGACGTTTCACATGTTTCAACTCAAACTTAAACTTTACTTCACATGTGATTATGAATGCAAATGATGCATCATTCATATGATTTGCAATGCTAAATGCATGTGTAACACCGGGGTGTTACAACATGAGTGGAGCGGGTTAGTCTCGCTTGTGCCTGGGGTGCAAGCGAGGCGTGTGTTTTCGGGGTACCCAGCTGGGCAAATTGATTTGCGAATCGCCGTTTCTACGTGACGGTACGGCTTGACTACGCTCTGCACCGTAGTAAGAACTGGCACATAAAAGATGGAGAAATGATTCTGATTGCTCAACCCTTGCTTGAATCTAGAACAGGTGCTTACGTAGAATGTAGGGTAATGAATAAAACACGGCTACTAATAATCTAAGGACGCACTCTTAGTATTGCTTTCTGCAAACAAGAAACCCACCAGCCATAAAGCTTATCATATTCCTTGAGAGTCGGGAAATATATCCCCTAGTCGGGTAAGTCTTGTGAGTACATTATGTACTCAGGGTTTATTTTATCCTTGTTGTAGGTGCACCTTGAGAAGTAGGCCTTGTGTGGAGAATTCTTCTGGTGGACATAGACGGATCCTTATATCGTATCGCTAGATGTTTAATTATTTCTACTGTTTAATTAGTCGCACTCTGAATTCTGGTATTGTAATAAATGATCTATGAGATTCTATGTTGTAAGAAATGAATTAAGTATTGTAAGCTTGTACTTATTATTGGATCCTGGATGCAAAAAAGTGGATTTTTCAGGTTCTCCCGTTGGGTGTGTTTGACGGAACTGCTCGATTTAGCTCCCTTTCGGGGTACTTAGTGTCTAGTGGAAGACAAGTGCCTCCGAAAGCGTGTTAAATCGGACGGTTTTGCCACACTAGGGATGGGGAGCAACACGGCGACCCATCGAGGTGGGCAGCGGGGAGTCAGTCTAGGACGGGTTTAGGAGTGGGTGCTGGAAGCAGCATGCGTTCTCTCGTACGGGCAGGCAACGGTTGCGTTTTCTGCCCAGAGGAAGAAGAAAAGGAGAAAACATTCAGGCCCGCGTGTAAGAGAGGAAGGAAATAAGTGGGGCAGTCGGTTGGACTGCTGTGCATTCGGCCCAAGCATAGGTATCCAGCGCAAAGCAGAGCGTTCGATTTTTTTAAGATTTGAGACATACATTGGGTAGCATTACCGTATCGGTGTTTGGATGTATGGACTAAAGTTTAGTGGTGTCACATCGGATATTACATGGGGTGTCACATGAGGTGTTCGGATACTAATAAAAAACAAATTACAGATTCCGTCATTAAACCGCGAGATGAATTTATTAAGCCTAATTAATCCGTCATTAGCACATGTTTACTGTAGCACAACAGTGTCAAATCATGGACTAATTAGGTTTAAAAATTTCGTCTCGTAAATTAGTCGCAATCTGTACAATTAATTATTTTTAATCTATCATTAATACTCTATACATCTATCATCTGATGTGACGTGACTTAACTTTACACGTGGGAACCAAACAGCGAGTCCCTTGAAAAGAGATTTTCTCTCACAGCGCCCGAATTTCCTGGAATGAAGCGCTGCTCACCATAACCGATGCGGGCGCCAGCACACCACGCGCAAGAGGCCAGCAGCTGCTGGCCTTTGGATTGGAGAGTGGCCCTGGTTTTCGATTGCAGAGCTGGCCCTCTTGCCTCTGGGTCCAAGGGTTACGAAACCGTCCAGATGAGACGAAACCATCGCTGCGTCCGGCCTAAGGCCCAACCCAAGACGCCATCCAATCCAGCGCCGTGCTGCAGCCGCCATCCATCCGTCACCACCAAGCGGTTCAAGCCCCACACACTCCGATCCATATTTTGCGTGAACAAAAAACTCCTCATGAGACGAGGAAACCGCCCAAAGACAGACCAGCGGCGTCCCACCAGCCTGTTCGACGCGCGGAGAGGCCCCCACCTGGTCCACCAGCAGCCTCACAGGTCGCGCCAGCTGACGAGGCCCATCGCCATGGGCCGCTAGCCCATTAAATCCCCGCACCGGGCGGCTCCGCGTCCGCAGCCACCAGACCCCCTCTCCGGGTTCTCTCTCTCTACGGGTCGAAGCCCTCCTCTCCTCTCTCCGCGTCTCGTCCTCTCCCCCACAGGATCTAGGGTTTGCTCGCTCGGCCTTCGTCCTTCTTGGGCCGAGCCCTAATTCGTCTGCACCGCCACCAAGCAAGCCGAGCCCCCGGTTTGGTTCGCCTCCGCTGCGCCCCGCTTCATCCCCGTACGTAAGCCCCACAAACTCCAAACCCCTCTCCTGGCCCTCCTCTGCTCCTCCCGCGTGTTCCGTCGTCTTCTAAATCCGCGCTGCTCGTAGCTTTCGGATTGGATTGTTTTCGTGGTTTAGATTCTGGTGCGCCGTTCGAGTTGTCCGTTGGGCTCCGTTTTAGTGGGCTCGGTTCGTCGGATCTGTAGGGGAGCAAGCGCTTCGCTGGGAGCGTTGCTTGGAATGTTGTTTTGTTTTGGTGCGAAATTTTTCGTAGTAAATTTTTCTTTTTCGGTGGGCGTCAGGGCGCTGTTGGCGCAGTAGATTATGTGCGCTATATTCAATATTGTTGCCTTTTTAGCGTATTCTGGTTCGAACAAATTGTGGCGTGTGTTTCTGGGAGTGGTTCAGTTTTCCGAGGGAATTACTAAGATTTTTGTTGATGTAGGACGTAGTTGTCGTCTGTGAAGATGAAGAGTTTATAGGAAAAGGTTTGATTTTGTTCTTTGGGAAACAGTACCCCGTTCAGGTATCAGTCTTGTTAGCTATAAAATTACTAGTACATGTTACTCAGTGTTTGAAGCTTAAAAAAATGATTCATTGCATAGTGCTGCATGCCTGTATCTTTGTGAATTTTGTACCTACACCAAGGTAGTCATACTGGAGTAGTTGAGTATGATTTCGAAGTCCAATAGCCTGCTGTCTGTAATTATCTTTTTGATAGGAAGTTCCATCAACCATGGCTTGTTTCTGACACGATGAGCATGGTTGAGTTTCTGCTCAAAGGCTAGGTTGCTGGTGGCATTTTATTCTTTAGCTATTCATGTGCAGCCCCATATGGTTCTGGTGAAGGGCCTACCCTTGAACTTCGTATTTTATTTTCTGTTACAGCTGCATGTTTAACTACTTGCATTCAGCATTACTTTGCCTGGCTTGGTGACATTTGTCACTTTTCTATTGTCTTGCTCATTCTATATTCACATGTGTGAAAACATACCTTCATTGCTGACATCTCTCATAGGTACAATGTTCTAAAATTTTTGCACTTTTGGATACCATCACGATTGAGAAGTCATCATTATGTCATCTAGTCTATCTACTACAAAATATATTCCTTGTGTAGCTTTTGGAAAACGTCTGCAATGTTGGTGGCCTCTGAACCTTGACATGAAAATTTGTTCCTGGGCACTGCTGCCATAAACAACCAGATCTTGTTAATAATGGAACTATGTAGAATATCTGCTGTCTGTCTATTTTGTCATGAAAACTTTGATGGTGTACCTTATGAAATTTTATTGAGTTTAATCCATGAGCGGCCTCTGAACTTGTCATGGGGTGCCACTTCGGTCCACGAACTTTGAAATTGCATTTCAAGGTCGCTAAACTTGTTAAGTGGTGCACCGCAGTGGTTTTTATGGTCCACAAATGGACCTGCCATGCACTACTTTACAAGTTGTGTGGTGCACCACTTAACAAGTTTAGGGACTCAGAAATGCATTTTTAAAGTTTGTGGACCTAAGTGACACTGTATAACAAATTCAGGGGAAGCTGATGCATTTAACTCTGTTTTATTTGTTTGGAGTCCCTTTTTCATGAAACAATCAAGCGATATGATGTGACTGAATTGCACCTAACATGATTGTATTTACTTATTAATCCAAATTGACAGGCATTCTTGGATTCCATTGGCTTGTATCTTCAGCATGGGTGAGCCAAACATCAATGATAATGCAATGGTGCATGGCAGTGAGATGGTTGATGGCAATGGTGTGATCCATGGTAGTGAGATGATTCATGGTAGTGAGGTGATCCATGGCGATGAGATGATCCATGGCGATGAGATGATTCATGAGACTGAGATGGTTGAAGGAAGTGAGATGATCCATGGTCATGATATGGTTCAGGTTAATGATCTCATCCACGGTAATGAGATGGTTCCAGTTAACGACATGGTCAATGGTGACGAGATGGCCCATGGTAATGAATTGGTCAATGCTGAGATGACCCCGCGAGCATCAAGACGTCGGAAGAAGAAGTCGTTAGTTTGGGAGCACTTCACTATAGAACCCATGGCAGGAGGGAACTCAAGAGCATGCTGCAATTTATGCAAGCAAACCTTTGCGTATAGTTCTGGCTCAAAAATTGCAGGCACTAGCCATCTTAAGAGGCACATCACCCTGGGCTCCTGTCCTGTTATGAAAGACCAAGACAGGAAGCTAACACTGCCACTTGCAGGGGGCCATGTCACTGATAATGATGGTGAGGCTTCTGTGGAACGTCCTACTAAGAGGCGTTACAGATACACTGGTTATGCAAATGCTACTTTTGATCAGGAACGGAGCTCCTCTTATCTGGCGAAGATGATCATTTTGCATGACTACCCACTTCACATTGTTCAACAGTCATCCTTTACTAATTTTATTGAGAGTCTGCAGCCTCGTTTCAAGGTTGTAGATGTGGAGACAATGGAAGGAGAGGTGTATGCTGTTTTCCAGAAAGCAAAAGAGAACCTGTTGCAAGCATTCAGCACTATGCCAGGAAGGATCAGCCTCACTATAGGACTCTGGACAACCAGTCAGACTCTTGGCTATGTTTCTCTTGCTGGGCAGTTTATTGACTCTGATTGGAAAGTGCACCGAAGAATGCTCAACTTCATGATGGTGTCTTCTCCTCATTCAGAGAATGCACTTAGTGAAGCTATTAGCTCGAGCCTTTCGGAGTGGAATATGAAGGACAAGCTGTTCACTATCACATTGGATAACGATTGCTCTTCCCATGATATTTACAGTGCAAATCTTAGGGATCACCTCTCCAATAAGAACAACCTCATGCTTAAGGGACAGCTCTTTGTTGTGAGGTGCTATGCTCATATCCTGAATGTAGTTGCTCAGGATGTAATTGCTTCGATTCACGGCGTGATTTACAACATCCGTGAGAGTATCAAGTTCATAAAAGCTTCTCCAAGCCGTGAGGAGAAGTTTGCTGAGATTGCTGTGCAGCTGGAGATTCCCAGTGCCAAGACCCTTTGTTTAGATGTTACAACCCAGTGGAACACAACTTATCTGATGCTGCTGGCTGCTTTGGACTATAAGCAGGCTTTTGCTACACTGGAGACATGTGATGATAATTACAATGAATCTCCTTCAGCAGAGGACTGGAAGAAAGTTGAGGCTAGCTGTAATTACCTGAAACTGCTATATGACTCTGCACATAGTGTGATGGCTTCAGCAAACCCTACTGCAAACATCTTTTTCCATGAAGCTTGGAAAATTCAGCTTGAGCTAGCCAATGGCGCAGAACATGAAAGTCCGTTTTTCAGCAGTATTGCCAAGGATATGCATGAGAGATTTGACAAATACTGGAAAGATTGCAGCCTGGTGTTAGCCATTGCTGTTGTTATGGATCCACGTTTCAAGATGAAGCTTGTTGAGTTCAGTTACTCTAAAATTTATGGTGCTGAGGCTGCGAAATATGTTAAGGTTATCAATGACTCTCTGCATGAGCTGTATAAGGAGTATGTGGCACAGCCACTCCCCTTGACCCCTGCCTATGTTGAAGCTAACAATGTGGCTGCCAACGCGAATGTTAACCAGGGAAATCCTCCTTCCACTAGTGATGGTCTTCTTGACTTTGATATGTACCTTTCTGAGATTCAAAGTAGCCAGCCTGCAAAATGTGAACTGGAGCAGTACCTGGAGGAATCCCTCACTCCACGTATCCAGGAGTTTGATATCCTTAACTGGTGGAAGCTTAACACAGTCAAGTTTCCAACTCTGTCCAAGATGGCCCGGGATATCTTGGCCATCCCAATGTCGATGGTTAGCAGTGGCAGCTCCATATTCTCTGCTGGAACTGGGAACCGCATGCTTGATGACTACAGAAGCTCTCTTCGCCCGGAGATTGTGGAGGCACTTGTCTGTGCAAAAGACTGGCTCCCGTATTCACCACCGGCTGCAACTGAGGCGCCAGGTTCTGAGATGATCAAGGCAGAAGCATTGTAGATTGCCGATACTGCTTCCCTGTTGAAGCACAATTAATATTGTGGTATCTTCGAGTGTAGTTAAGCATAGGCATATTTTAGGCAGCAATTGCAGACATATATCTCTTCTGGAGTTTATCTCATAGTTGTAATTTGTCATGTCGAACTCAGTTTAACTCACTGCAGTGTGTACTGAGTTTAGCTGTGGTCTGAGGGATGTCTCAGGGATTGAGGTGGTAAACTTATTTCCAGATTCTGGCTATTGTTGGCTCAGTTATTCAGGTGCTAAACTTATTTCCAGATTTTGGTTATTGTTTGTGCTGCTGTTTATTACCCTTTTCTTAAGGCGTAACCTCTGTTCTAGTGTGTTAGATGCCGTGGATTGGTATATATTTATATTTGTATCTGTATAAATTTAGCCTCATTTTTTTGTGTGCTTGTCGCAAGTTATCTGATAGTGTCATCTGTTTAAGGTTCACAACTTTGGTGGTGATGACTTTGGTAATCAATGTTTTTGTTTGTACTCTGTCGTCTCACCATTGGTTCAACTCGGTGAAGTTACCAATGCTAACCAAGGTGTGTCTGTGGAGGTAGACAGTACCGCCTCTGAATGAGACCATAGCTTTTAGGTAAAAATGGTTAACCCGCATCCCCTAAAACTAACCTTGGAGCCACTGAGCCAGATCCAAGTCGGTCCATTCCCATCGCTATGCCTCAACGCTTCGGCGGCCGCGGCGTCTCAGGCTTCCACCTGATCCGGATCTTTTCAGGGACAGGAAAATCGCATCCACGAGGCAACGAGCCATGGAGATCGGCACTGGCACGCACACCAACAACCCGCTGGATCTCGCCAGGTCCCGCGTGCCAGTGCCACTTGTGAGATCGATCGATCGATCGGAACGAACGGGACGCGCCGTGGCATCACGAGACGCGCCGACGCCGTGGCAGCCGGCACCAAGTACAAATATGCTATCGCCCGCGCTGCGCTGCATGCGCCGCGCGGGCAGCCGTCGCCATCTGCCTGTGCCGGGCCGAGCTCTCTTCTTAACTCGCTATCGACAACACATCGAACAATCCCGCGCACACTCGCACTCAACGCTCACTCACTGAGCCATTACTCAGCTCACCAACTCCAGATCTCAATGGCGCACTCGCGCTGCCACCACCTTCTCCCCACGGCCATGGCCACGGCGTGCTTCCTCCTCGTCACCTTCCTCGCGCTCTGCGCCGCGCCGGCGCCGGCCCACGGCGCGCGCGTCCTCACGCCGGGCGGCGCGGGCGCGGTCACCAAGGTGCAGCAAGGCGGCACCAGCAGCAACGCGACGGCGGCGGACGAGTACCTGGCGCCGCACAACCAGGCGCGCGCGGCGGTGGGCGTGGCCCCGCTGCGGTGGAGCGCGGACCTGGCCTCGGCGGCCGGGAAGACGGTGGCGCAGCAGCAGCGGCAGGGCGGGTGCGCGTTCGCGGACATGGGGGCCAGCCCCTACGGCGCGAACCAGGGGTGGGCGAGCTACCGCGCGCGCCCTGCCGAGGTGGTGGCGCTGTGGGTGGCGGAGGGGCGGTACTACACCCACGCCAACAACACGTGCGCCGCGGGGCGGCAGTGCGGCACCTACACGCAGGTGGTGTGGCGCCGCACCGCCGAGGTCGGGTGCGCGCAGGCCACCTGCGCCACGGGCGCCACGCTCACGCTCTGCCTGTACAACCCGCACGGCAACGTGCAGGGCCAGAGCCCCTACTAGCTAGCTAGATAGCTACCTCAGCTGCGGCAGATCGATGTGGTCATCAGATCGGAGCCCCACCACTGCCGGCGACGGCAGCGGAGTACGTAGGTTCAGTCTTCTCTAGTTCGGTCACGGATGCTTTGCTTTGTGTTGTGTAATCCGGTGGTGTTCTTGCTGTTCAGAACTGCTTTGCTTTGGCGTATCAGCTTGTGTTGCCGGGTAAAAACGCCTGTGAGCTTTGGTGTGATGCTTCAAACTTGTGGACTGTGCTGTGGATGCGTGTTGGCTGTCTTGATTCGCTGCATACTGAGGCCATGTTTAGTTTTCAAAAAATTTTAAAATTTTCCGTCACATCGAATATTTGACACATGCATAGAGCATTAAATGTAGAAAAAAAAACAATTAATTACACAGTTTGGTAGAAAACAACGAGACGAATCTTTTGAGACTAATTAGTCCATAATTAGACACTATTTGACACATACAAACGAAAGTGCTACAGTAACCAAAGTCAAAAAAATCCTCGAACTAAACACACCCTAACTTCTACTAGAAAAAAAACTGGATACTACAACCGAGGAGATTAGCTATGAAAGATTATTGAGCTAACTTCTAAGGAAACAATGAAAGTTCTAGCACTACCAAGAAGGCAAGAATCCAAATTAGAGCCAAAATCAAATCTCCCAAAAATATACAGTTCCGTCGGTGATGCTTGTAATTTTTTTGAAATAACAATATTTTTTATACTAAAATAACACTATTTTAATAGAGATTTGCAGAACTAAGAGTTGGAATTGAAAATATTGCAGATATGGGATATGGATGGCCAATAGGACCCTAATCGGTGAACCAATGATCAATAGGTATTCGGTAGGCGTCCCTACTTAAGCCCTTAAAATTAAATTTGAGAGCCCAAGCCAAAAATTGGGCTCCACATGACCCATACTAGGAATGTCAAATTTGAGAGGACCCTCAAATCCCCCCTACCCCTCATTCCTCTCCCCCCGCGCGCAGAAGCACACCTGTCCATTCGCATTCGACCCCATGCCATCGCCTCCTTTGTCTCCGGCAAGGCCCTTTGTCAGCATGGCTCCCTCGGCACGCCCTCTCCCAAAACCTTCTCCTACACCTCCACTGTCCTCCTCGGCAGGTTCCCTCCTTTGGCGACATGTCCCTTCCCCAGATCTCCTCACTATCACATCCACGGCTGGCTACCTCCATGATGAGTTCTCTGTCCAGTGACCACTAGTGGAGCCAGGGAAGAGGGGGGGGGGCAGGGGCCAAGCCTCCCCTCCCCCTAACAATACAAACCTTTTTTTGAAACATGTACACTTCCATTGGTGATGTTTGTAAACATATAGTTTTTTTTGAAATAACACTATTTTACTAAAGAATTGTAGAACTAAGAGTTGGAATGAAAATATTGCAGGTATAGGATATGGCAGGCAATTGTATGGTGTATGGCCAATAGGACAGGACCCTTATCGGCGAACCAATGATCAATAGACACTTATCAATAGTGTAGATTGTGTCATGCGTTAGAGCAACTCCAGCAAATTCTCTACTTGAGCCCTTAAAATTGAATTTGAGAGCCCAAGACAAAAATTAAGCTTCAATAGGGCCTTTATTAGCTACCTCATATTTGAGAGGGCCCTCAAATCCCCCTCCCACCCCTCAGCGTCTCCCTTCCCACGGAGGTGCGCCCCTTGTCTAGATCTAGCGTCGGTGAACAGCTTCGCTCTCCCTCTACACTGGCAGGGCTCGTGCTCTCGTGGATCTAGCGATACATCTTCTCATGCTCCGACGAGCCCCTCTTCTCCACCTCTCTAGCTTCTTCGGCTAGTTGTCGAGACATGACCAAGTTAGTCAATGAAGAAGAAGATAAGAATGAGGATGGCAAATGAGTCCCACATGTTATTCCCTACTAGAATAAATTTGAGGACCATATTTTGAGAGCCACTGCTGGAGTACAACCTAGAAAACAAGGCTCTCAAAAGTAAGAAAGGCCATCAAATCAAAATTAGGGACCCTAATTTGAAAGCTCGTACTGGAGATGCTCTTAGAAGCCAATAGCAAGGCATGTTTCCCTTCTCTTGCCGTTTTGTTTTTCTAGATTTCGTTTGTCTATTCCAAACAAGGTGTTTAGGGACCTCTAAAAATATTATAATTTTTAAGTAGATGCTAAAAATAAAGCATAGTACATTTTGCTTGGATTTAGCATAATTGATTTTATATTTTTGAAATTAAAATTCTCCCCGTAGACTTTTCACTTTAATTGTTTAGCTGTAAATTTTTTTTCTAAAAATGCAAAAAAATCATCTAACTAGTATTTTTCATGTATTTTCCATCCAATTTTTTAAACTAGGACATACTCAAAATTAAGTTTAAATTCAAATTTTATTTTAAAACCATCTCCCTTATTAAGAAGCTATGGATGTCCCTTGTTGCAATTTTTAAGTAGATGTTACAAATGGAGCGTAACCCATTTTTTGGACCTAGCATCATTAATTTTGTACTTTTGAAATTAAAATTCTCCTTCGACCGCTATATTTGAGTAATAATTTATCCAATAATTTAGATATCAAATGTATCAAATGTACTATCTAATAATCATAATTATATACTAAAAAAATCTAAAATAAAATAATTGAATGGTCAAAGTGTATCAAGTTAATTTAGATATGCCTTATAAAATAGTCTAATAATCTAATTATAAATAATCTAATATTTGGAGACCATGTCATATCAAAATATGCCTTATAAATTGGACCAGAGGGAGTAGCTGCAAAACAGTGTCTAAAAATCCTAGAAAACCATCTAAATTCATGGTTCGGAAAGTAGTATTTTTTCATGTAATTTTTCTATGCATATACTTAGGTGAAATCCAAAATTATTTTTAACATAGGACATGCTCAAGAGTAGATCTAAATTTGAAATTATTTAAAATCATTCGAAACAAGCTCAATGATTTTAAATTTAATTTGGAATTGCAACTAAATTTTGACCGTTTCAGGTGTTTCTTCTGTGTGGTCATTTGCCTGTGAGTTCATCATCAAAATGCAGACAGACCAAGAGTCCAAAACTCAAAGAAATGGATTTAGATTATACTAAGACGATCGATAATACCCTAAACTAGTATTCTAAGCTTCTAGTATTTGTTTGGACTTGGGCATTATACACGCGCAACACCAGCTGACACTGACACGAAAGTCTTGCACGTCTAACAAACCCGATGGAAGAAGATACTAAGACCGCCGTCGAAGCCGCCGCCGCTGTCTCCCGGCCATTCAGTGAGGTGGAACGACTCCGCGTCCGACGAGGCGACGATCCTCTCGAACCTCCCGCGCAGGTATTCCAACCCTCCGCCGGGCAGCCGGCCAGCGCCGGCGGTCACGGCCCGCAGCTTCTCCAGCAACCACCCCTCCGCATCCGACGGCCGCTCCCGCCTCGTCGCGTACCCGACGCGCGTGCCCTTGCAGTACACCAGCCACTTGGGCGAGTCGAGGAGCGCGCCGCCGGGAGAGGCGGCATTGGGCGCCCACTGGCGCTGGTACTCGAGCACGATCCTGCCCGCCGCGGCGATGTCCGCACCGCGGAGGCCAGCCGGCAGGTCGAGGACGAGGAAGTGCTTGTGGTCCACTGCTTGTGGTTGGTCCGTGGCGGGCCCGTGCTCCTGCAGGAAGAGGCGGACGCGGCGGTCACCGGCGGAGGGCACGAAGAGCGTGCCACGGACGATGGCCGATTTTGTGGTCGGCACCGGGGGGGCACGGGAGGAACGTGGAGGCGAGGACGCACCGGACGTGGTTCCACCACGCTAGCCACGCGACATGGCAGCTGTAATATGTCACCTCCTCGCCGGCGGCCTCGCCGGCGCCGCCGTCTTCAACTGGCACTACTGCAGGTGGCATGGGTCACGTAGTGCGCCCGCGTTCCGGGGACGTGGCGCGAAGAGTAGTTAGTTATGATACTACGTATTTTAGACGCGCCCGCGTTCCGGGGACGTGGCTTCGGACTCGTCTCAGGAAAATCGGAACCATATCGTTCACGCGAGAGTTATCTAAAAAAACTATAGTTTTGTAACTTTTGCAAAAGCTGTTGGTTTAAAAAAATAACATACACTCGACCAACCGTGTATTTTATTTGTTCAAAAGAAAAAACAAAGTCATATAAACATGGACGGAACAACTTGCCGCTATGACGTGCCATCGCGACACATAACCTTCAAAATAAAATCTTCATTGTCCACTATAGGTATTCTCAAATTTGAAAATAATGGTCAGAGATTCAATTTCTACGAATCTCCTAATCAGCAGTGATAGCTAGGATGTGGTCAGCCATCTTGGCACCATAACTCACACACAAACGTCAAAAATCAAATCTTCGTTATCTACTCTATCTCCTAATATCCTTAGATATAAAAATAGTGTCCAAAGATCAATTCTGGTGAACCTTAGGCGGAGGTATGCAGGAGCAACGAGGAGTGCCGAGGAAAAAGAAAAAAAACAACACCAAGGGCGCCAACACGATAGGGAGTATAGTCGTCCACATATCTTTGCAAGTGAATGCCTCCGTTTTTCCTACGCAGATTGATTAAAAGTTAGGATGAAGAGTTGTTGGAGTGGGATTTTTTTCCTCTATCATTCAAAGAAAAAAAATTGAAGGTAGAGTAATTTCATGAGCTCTGTAAATGGACTCTTCATTTGATTTTTTTTAAAAGGAAAAAACACCTCTCTAGCAACTTGGTAAAATAACTCCTAAAAAATAAGAAGGTGCTAAAACTCTCCCCACTAGTAACTTTCTGCGCTGATGGGAAGGGTGTGTCTTCCCTGGCTCAATTTTTTTTTTTGCCTCTACCACGGTTTTCTCTATTTTTGCACGAATCCATGGAGTTTCTGACTTCCTCGCTGCTTATCGACCTTTGTTGTCGTCGCGCCTTGAGAATTTTTTTTATTTTTAGCCCAAATTTGAAATATATTTTAAATTTGACCCGCTTTTGATTTTTTTTAAAACTAACCCGTTTGGCCCCGCCACCATGCATGGTGGGGCAATTGCACTGAACCCGCCATGCATGGTGGCGGGGTGCAGATGCCACGTGGCACGCTGCAGGCCAGCGTGGAAAGGGGTACCTCGCCATGATGCATGGCGGGGTACCCCTAACCCACCACAGATCATAGCGGGGTACAACCCCGCCCATTTAAAAGGCCGTGCCCTTCTTGTTTTTGGCTATCCTTCCATTCCATTTCCCGCAGCGCCCCTCTCCACCCCAGGACCGAGCTCCCCTCCCCTCAGCGCCCTTCTCTGGCACCCGTCCCCCCAAGTGCCCCTCCCCGTCGGCTACCGCCCCATCGTCGGACCTTGTCCCGGCCACCCCTTCTCCGCCCCATCGTTGTAGTATGTTTGGTTAATGTAGTTAGTAAAGTTATATTAGTTTTAATCGTATTGATATTGTGGATTATTTTTTATTTGTAAGAATTATAAGTGATATATGTTTTGTGTTGAAATCATTTCGTGTTATTAGATGGAGGACTCGTATCGTGAGTCGATTTGGAGGAAAAAGGGTCGTCCTAGAGAGATGTACCCCGACGTGTCTTGCAAGGATGCGCCCGTGCCTCCCGAGGAACCTTTCCCTAACTGTGACTGTGGTCATCCGGCGCACGTGGGCCAGTCGAGACATCCGGATACTGCGGCACGTTGCTTCTACACATGTTATAGTTGTAGCGTAAGTAATTGTGGCCTTTGTTTTTCTTATTGGTTTCTGATGTTGTATTCGCGATGAGATAATTGAAACTTTTTTGTAGCCCTACTTCCGGTGCTTTTTCTTCCAATGGATCGACGGTCCGGACAAGTTTGACCCAAGGATTCTCCTTTTCTACCCCGGCATTGATCATTGCAAGCGTGAGGTGTTTACTCGCTGGGTTCCGCCCCCTCCTAACCCCTCCTCCTATGACGGAGGAAGAGAAGGCCGTAGCATCGGCACCGCGGCTCGAGGATCCTCCGAAGTGCCATTGCGGAGAGCAAGCCGTGATAAACCCACGCAATGAACAAGAGTTCATTTGTCCTCTACGGCGTGAGGTAAGGTTTGAGCTAACCTTGAAATGTCATGTCCTATATGTGTGTTTTACTGTTTCGATTTTGTAGGATCGTGATTTTTCAAAGTGTCGTTTCGCAGAGTGGGTCTATGGTCCAAAGAGCCATTGGCCGGAGCCGGAGAAGAAGAAGGAGGTGCCAGACTGGAAGAAGAAGAGGAGGTCTATTGCGCCTCCTGTGATGTGTAAATGTGGTGTTAAAGCTAGCTACGGCCTAGTCCCTTCAGGCCTTGGGATTGGCCACTTCTGTGGCCACATGATCGATTATGACGAGGTTTGCTAGGACTGTTGACACTTAGTGCTAATGTTTTATTTTGTTTGCTTTGGTACGCTAACTTTGTATTCATCTATTTGTTGCAACAGAGCACTCAGAAATGTAAATGGGAATCTTATGATGATGTGTTTAAGTTCAAGGATGAGTATAAGACAAGAGTAGCACTTCGCAAGATGAGAGGATATCCTGCAAACTACGTCACTGATTTCGTTAAGAACCATAAGAAGAAAATGCTACGACGGGCCCAAGATATACGTGTTCGTAACCCGGAGAGTATTGCGTGGAAGAAGTGGTACGAGAAGAAGAAGAAGAAGGATGTAGAGGAGTACTAGGCAAGGAAGGCTGAAGAGGATGCAAGGAAGGCTACAGAGGAGGCTGAGAGAGCAGAGATGCAAGGCTTAAACGATACTATTGCCTCATTATGTGCGAGTGAGTCATTGTGTTTTTGAAAGTCAATCTTCTTTGTTTCACTGGCAATAAAGTCCTTGCAAAGATCGTGCTAATTGTTTGCATTTTGTACTTGTAGAGATTGGATGCACCGGCAACTGGCAAGCAGATGTGGCTCGTGCTAGGTACACGGAGAATAGGACACTAAAGCGGGACGCTGGAGTTGGTGGCACCGCAAGCCGTCCGATTGTGGTTGAAGAGGAGGCCGAGCCGGAGGAAGACGACGACACCGGGAGGATAGGCGATTTCATTCGTCTAGCCGAGAAATTGGGCTACCCTCAGGACGAGGATGCCTACGACATGGGAAGGATAGCCGAGCTACTTCGTCTTGCAGAGGAGTTAAGACCGATGCCCGAGGAGGATGGTGATGCGTTTGTCACTGGGCCTGTCAGGGACTTAGAGGAGGGTCAGGCTGCGTACCACAGCCAGAAGACACCGCTGTTCGACGCATGGGGGCCAATAGACATGACCGAAGAAGAGGCCGAGTTGTACTCTCAGACCGCGGAAGAGGCGGAGGCGGCTTACTACCGGCGTCAGGCCTCTCAGGCCAAGGGAGTCGAGGCGAGCAAGGGTAAGGAGGTTGTAGTGGAGGATTCGGAGTCCGAGGATGAGTTGCTTACGCAGTGGTGCACGCAGTTTGATTGACGTAGAAGTGTCATTGTTAGTGCCTTAGTGGTGCACGTAGGAGGTTGTCAGTGCCTTAGAAACTTGTCATTGTAATAATTTGCATTGTCACGTCTTCACGTCATCGTTGTCAGTGTTTGTCATTGTTAGTGGCTTAGAAACTTTGTCTGGTGTAGTTTATCAGTGTTGTACTTTGAAACATGTCATTGTAATAATTTGCATTCTCACGTCTTCATTCGTTCCATTTGTTGCTCCACTCACTAATATTGTTGTCTGGTGTAGTTTATCAGTGCAGTTTTTGCGTTCCAGCAGTTTCAGGGACACCCCGCCATGGCTGGGGGCGGGTTAGGGGTACCCCGCCATGTGCTATGGAGGGGTACCCCTAACCCGCCCCCAGCCATGGCGGGGTGTCCCTGAAACCGCTGGAACGCAGAAACTCTGCCTAGATTTTACGTTTGCAACACGTGACAAATGCGGGCATGCCATGTTGAGTCATTTGCAGCAAGTTATACGGTAGCCATGGCACGAAGAATTGCGTTTACGCCAAAGATTAGACGAGTGTTACCAACTACATTAGTCCAATCGAAATAACCAAGTACAGTAGTTTTAAGATCAAGGTACTCCTGCTACACCTACAAATAATTTAAATGTTCTAGCACTACATAACTAAGATAACATGTGTCCGTCGCCTGCTAAACATGACTATTCTACTAATCGCCAGGGGTGTAGGGGTTTCGCGGTCTCCGCCGCCTCCTCGGATTCGTAGGGACCACGTTGCTTCTCCAGCCCACGTCTGTGCGGTCCCGTTGCTGCCTCTCGCGCTGCCGCCTATGTCCACGCTCGAACTGCTGCGTCGAGGTAGTCCCCTGCAAGCAAGCACCCTAATGAACTACTCTAAATGTTTAGCTACGAACAGTTGAATTAAAGAAAAAGCAAAGCATAGGCACCTGTTGCTCGGTCGGTGTGTAGTTCTTCTGGTGTGTGTACTCCACCCCCTGTGTACCAATAGGAGCATCGTATAGCTGTGAGGGACCCATCTCCTCGTGACCGGTGTACTCCCACTGGTGAACGTCGTCGTCGTCGTCGTCGCCACTCGTCGTCTCGTACTGAAGTTTCTCGTCCACATCGTTCGCAACCGCTGGACCCTTCCCTCTGTCCTGCGGAGTACGAATAGACGAGGACACAGCCCTGGTGTCGCTAGCAGAAGCAGCTGCGGTGGACATCATCTGGCTCCTAGACCACGTGGGGTTGTACAGTACCTCCAACGTCGTGTCCGCACAGCTCAGCTTCTGAGCCAACTTCTTGCAACCCCTTTTCATTCTCTACAGGTTAAGATGACAACATGCATTATTGAGCGTGAATTTTGAAGATAATTGAGTTGTAGTAACGAATATTGTTGTCAAAAGTACCTTGACAAAGCTGCGAAGAGGGTTGCTCTTGTCGTCCCTAGTCCGAAAAGGTTTCCTAAAAGCTTCCTCGGAGTAGTTCGACAACTGTTGTGCCTACAACATCACACACAAGGTTACCTCGATCATTTTGATTGAATTTTAAAACCCTGACCTCGATTGAGGATGTAAGTCCAAAGTACTTACCACGTATCTATTTAGAGGGGCCCTAAGAAGTTGTGTTTCCACCCTTTGCGCCTCGTCGAACGCATCGGCGATGTCATCCTCGCCACCCTGATCTGCAGGCAGGGCTGGACAAAAAGCTCGTTAAGCTAGCTCAGTGGCTCTGTACAAAAGTGCTTCGATTAGACTCATTTTTCTTTTAAAATAAAAATGACTTGATTTGGAACGACTTTCAACTTCGGCTCGGCTCGTTAGGCTCGTCATGAAGTTGGGTCTTAAACAATGCAGGAAATAATGATGAATAAGATTATACCAATTTCTAAAAAAGCTCGAAAAAAACTACGGTTGGCTCGATATCCAGCCGAGTCTGCAGGCATGTTGGTGTACGGGACCATGAGATGAGTCCTCGTACTCCGCTGCAGCCATTGCAGGTACTCCATCCATCTTGTGGGGTGGTGCTATGGTAGTTCGTTGAGGTGGCGAGGATGCCTGTGATACCAATTAAGCAAATGTGGTCGTGCTTGACCGCCCAATCCTTTTGCGTGGTCCGAAACCTTCGATCAATCCTGCATTGACATATTGCATTAGAAATGAGGCACTTAAGTAGAATAAACAAATTGGCATCGTACCCATGCAGCTGAGCGTTGGTGGAGTACAGCGGTGAAATTCCCTGCAACCTCCCGAACTGTCTGTAAACCCTGCAAGGGTAGTGCATCTCGACCACGTGGAAAGAAGATAAGTGGCCCTTCGTAAAGCCACTCGTCCCCTTCCTCCTCGCAGCGCGGACTAAGGTAGTTCTCTAGCTCCCACCTAGACCACGGTGTCCATGTTACCTGCAAAGTAAAAAAACTTAATTTAGTATTTCCGGATCAATCTCATTGATAGTGCCTTTAGTAGGAAATATGGATTGAACTTACGTAGTTGTGTGTCAACACGTCTAGCGCGTCCGTGTACTACATGTACCTCCTATCCAGCTCGCCCCTCACTACCTAAGCGTCTTTCCAGACGAAAAGGGCGGTGGGTCGAACGTCTTCATGCTGCCAAACCTGCAATTAACACAAACACGGTATCACAAATCTCTTAAGTCTTATGAAGATATCAAAGTAGCCAATGTACTTACAGGTAAATGCGGAGGTTTAGTAGGCCTCCCAACCGGAAACCGCTCTCAAATCCAGACTTGAAGTAAGTACGAGCAGCCACCTAGGTTGGCATTGGCCGACTGGCGACGACAGCGTTACAAAGCTGACGGTATGTCCAATCAAGGACCGCGGTACCCCAGCTATAGGTTGCAATGTTCTCCAGTGGCTGCATAAGGATTCTCAGGAAAATCCAGCTGATGCTATCGCCTGAGGAGTCGGGGAACAAGAAAGCGCCCAAGAAGTGCCACAACCACACCTTTGCATACATCTCAATCTCGTGATCTGGAGCACCGATCGGAGGCCCTGCACCAAAGTTCTGGGTTATCCATGACGTCGACACTCCTAAGGTCTTCCTGTAATTACAAGTAAAGCATTATTCTATAAAAATAGATGTAGCTAAAATGGTTGTATTAGTGATTTCAATGGGACGCAGATATGAACTTACTTTGTGCCTTTAACTTCAGCATCTGATGGCCTCCTACCACAAAACTGCTCCACCAAGTCTACCCAAGTAGACTCGTCGACGACCCCAGTCATCGGATGACTAGACAAACTCAGACACAATATCATCATCACATCCTGCATTGTGATAGTCAATTCCACACATGGTGTGTGGAAGGTGTGCGTCTCCGGTCTCCACCTGCATCATTACAAGGTTCTGGTTATAGGCAAGTTGACGGCCCAATTTTATGAAAGAAAGTCAATTAACGCAAAATGCAATGTTACTTATCAATAAACGCAGTAAGAAGTGCAGGGTCTAGAGTGGGGAGTGTACTGTTGTAGACCCGAACGATCTCAAGGAAGCCTGCACGACGTATGTATGTCGCATATCGCTCGTCCCAGCTATGTGGGTGGTGCGTGCGAACACGAAGCGCACGCAATGGCCTCTGTTGCTCTGACATGGCCTAGGCCCGGTGGTCCTTGTCGTAGTCCGCCTCAAGGAGGCTAAAGCGCGGATGAGGTGCCCGCGCCTCTATCTTGCAACCCTGAACCTGCCTGTTTGAAAATGAAAGTAACAACATTAATACAATTAATAACATTATAAAAAACAAAGCCAAGTAAATTTGAAGATGAATATCATAAATGTATGTTTACTATGAAATTCGATGAGCAATATAAACCACCTCTTGTCTCGCCCGCCTATGAAATCTAGCGTTATGACTAGGATTCTTGCAAATGGAGCAAAGGTTCTACGCACGTTCTTCGTCAAAGTCCCCGCCACCATACATGTCGTCGCCGTAACCTTTCATATTGTCCATATCGCCTTTCAGTCGCTTCTTCTTCCTCCTTCCCTTCCCTACCTTCTTTAGGTCCGGATAAGGCGCGTAGTCCTCACCATAATATGGAGGCCACTGCGACTCATCAAGGTACGGCTCGAAACTCTTCTCCCAAACTTTGAGGGTGTTGGCACGGAGATACAAGGGTGACATGTATTGTGCAACTGTGTGGTCAAAACCTCTAAGCCAACAAGACGTGATCATGTGTGAGCAAGGGGCATGCATGATCTGAGGGACATTGCAACTGTATTCTACTTTATCAAGATCGACACGGTACGTTCGCCCACCAAATCGTTCACCGCCTAGGTTTGTGCCCCCTCTAGCTCGTACGCAGAAAACAAGCATGTCCCGTCCATAAGCCTCGGCAACCTGTTGCTTGGCCAATTCCTCAGCCTCCTTCAAATATTCATGTGCAGCCTTCCCCCATCTTCCAAGCTCCTCTTCATTCCTCAGGGCTTAGGCCATACCACGTAACAAAATACTCATTGCACTTTCTAAAAGAGAACTCAACAATACCGGACACTGGAAGAGATCGAACGCCTTTGAACACACGATTGAAAGACTCAGAGGAGTTCGTTGTTATGATGCCATATCGAAAGCCGCCCTCATCATATGCTAATGCCCACTTGGCTTTATTTTCCATCTGCTGCTCTAACCATGCCTTGCCCGCTTGGTTGAGCATCTTCTCTAGTTCCACCAGTCTCGTTGAACTCGCGTTCCGTACGTTTATTGCAAAGCTCCTTTAACTTGTCAGCCACCTCCTTCTTCCGTTGACGACGCCAGAAATTGGCGGCAAAATGCCGCATGCACCAACGGTGCACTAGGGCCGGGTGCCCATCAATGTGTTCACCGGCAGCATTAAGAATTCCAATGTGACGGTCTAAAATCAGACAAATGGTGCGAGAAGGCCCAAGCACATGAACACAGAGCAAACGCATAAACCATGACCATGAATCATTGTTCTCCCCCTCCGCCAAAGCAAAATCCATTGGCACAATCTGGTTCTCTGGGTCTACAGCAGCAGCCATCATCAATGTGCCCCTGTACTTGCCAGTGAGGAACGTGCCATCAACAAGAACAACTGGCCGACAATACTGAAATGCATGCTTGAACTGATCAAAATACCAGAACACACGGTACAGAATATGCCTCAACGGGTTCTGAAGATACAACCCTCCTGTGTATATGAACGATCTCATGCAAGGGTTGAAGTGTTCCATCGCACACAAAATGCGTGGAACCCTGTTATAGGCTTCCTCCCAGCTAACCCAGCGAATTGCCATGGCAATTTGCTTTGCCCGCCAAGCCTTTCCATACGTGACCTCATACCCAACAAAAGTGACTATGGTCTCCTGCAAGAAAGACACCGATACGTCGTTGTCCTTATCTACAAGACTCAATATACGACGGGCAAGGTACCGTGCCGTCAACTGGGGATGGTACCATTTTTTCTCATTAGTCTGGCATCTGTGCGGCTGTTCCACTGAAGTTACCTTCCACTTACCATCACTCCGCCTCTTTCGTGCATTCAACTTCCATGAGCACGGGAATCCAGCCTTACATACTATGTGGAATTTTATCTCCTTGTCAGAATGTTGAACCGTGTAAGGCCTATGATGATACACATCATAGTCCTGAAGGAACAACTTCATCTCAGACATCGTATTGAAAAGCATTCCCTTCCTCAGTATTAAATTTTTATGGTTGTACAATGATTCCTTACATATCTACAAACCCGTGTCACAAGCTACCATATACGACATGTTGACATCCTTATAATTTGGCACACCGGTAAAGGGCAAGCCAGCCTCCCTCAGCTGTGTAAGCTCTGTCGATGTATAAGAGGGTGGTGCAACGTATTGTTGTGCCTCCCTAACCCTGCTCCATCCTTCATATTCCACTCCATCATCTGGATAACCGGTGGCTAATATGCCCTGAGTCTGCATGCCATGAAGTACCTCAAGTGGTACTCCTAAGGGCATGCCACGAACTGGTGTACACATGGCAGGTGCACCTCCAGAGGGCATGGCTTGAACCGGTGCTCGCATGGCATGTGGACCTCCTTCCTCATTTCCTAAATCGTCAGAATCAGTGCTAACATCATCAACAATCATTTTCTCCTCTGCCGCCTCCTCCTCCTCCTGTTCGAACTCGTCTACATCAAAATCATTGCTTATATGACCAACTGGAGGAGAATGAACCCGCTCCTGCGTCCAATTACCATCCAAGTCCATACTCTCCATAGTTTGTTGCATCTGCACACCATAATCTCCTTGAGTACCACTGTCGAAGGACGGCTCCTTATTCTCAACATTCTCCAGCACCAACTCAGCCATGCCGACATTCGAACCTTGGATGACCCTATTGTATCGGGACCACTCTGCTTGGTTGCACAAGTCCATCATCACATAGTGTGCCCTATTCTTTCCAACATCAAACCTACCCTTAGTGTGAAAGCATCGCCAAACTTAAAACTCAAACGGTCACATAGATCGCTGAAACTAGGGGTGTCATCAAACCATTCCAATTCTTCATACATATCCTCAAACTGGCAATCCTCTCTCCTAACACTTCCTCCGTAAAAAACTCTTACATCGTAATCCATCTACAAAACGATTTGCCATCCGATTATCAACTGACCAATATGGTAGTACTAATTACTACATAACTAACCAACCTTACTTAACTAACTAACTAATCTTACTTACCTACCACCTAACTAACTTACTAACTAAATTAACTAATAACTAATAATCATTACCTAATAACTAATATTAACTAACTAGCTAACCTTACTTACCTACCACCTAACTAACTAACTAACTTACTAACTAAATTAACTAATAACTAATAATCATTACCTAATAACTAATATTAACTAACATCCGATTAACTAATAACTAATATTAACTAACTAACTACAAATAATCGTTAACTAACTAAGTAACTACCTAACAATTTAAGTAACAAAAAAATAAAAAAAATTACTGTAAACCGGGGCCTGGACGGGGTGCGACGGGCGGCGGCGTGGCGAGGTTGGCCGGGCGGCGGCGTGCAGGGGCCGGGCCGGGGTGCGGCGGGGACCGGGGCGGGGTGCGACGGGCGGCGGCCGGGGGCGCGGCGGGGGCACGGCGGCCGGGGGCGCGGCGGGCGTGGCTGCGGCGGCGCGGCGGGCTGCGGCGGCGCTGGCGCGGGGGGGAGGGGCGGCGCGCGGCGGTGGCGGCGGTGGCGGAGCGGGCTCTCGGCGCGGCGGTGGAAACCGAGCGGCTGAATTAAAACCGAACGGGCGAGGCGCGGCCGTTTATGTCGGCCGTACCCCGCCATGATGGGGGGCGGGGTATACCCCGCCATGATAGGTGGCGGGTTAGGCATACCCCGCCACGCATCATGGCGGGGTATGCCTTTCCACGTCCCCGGCTGGGCTACCACGTGGCGCCTCCACCCCGCCACCATGCATGGCGGGGTTCAGTTTAATTGCCCCGCCATGCATGGTGGCGGGGCCAAACGGGTTAGTTTTAAAAAAATTTCAAAAGCGGGTCAAATTTAAAATATGTTTAATTTGGACTAAATAAAAAAAATTCCGACTCGAAGGTACGAAGGCCTATCCAATTCTAGCCTCGCCCGACCACACCTGGAGGTGGCTATGTTTGCCGGAAAAAAATTTTTGGGAGCGGTAAGACCGCACACTGTTTCCGTATGAGCCCCCGCTAGAACGATGACGCGTGTCCAACTAGGTCTGGGCCCGGTGGCTTGTTTCTGCTCCGCTCGGCTCGCCTCGCCTCGCGTACCATCAGTGCACCGCACCTCGGCTCGGGGAGTACCATCAGCGCCGTGGCTCGTTTCCTAGCTTTACGACTTCACATTCCTGTCAAGCCAAGCACTAAGTACCTAACCGCCGCAATCACAGGACCAGATCGAACTACAGGGAGGGGGTATGATAAGGATCGGCTGCCGGCGGCCGCCGTGGGAGCCGATTGCCGGTTGCATGATAAGGACAGGCGAAGTGGCCTCCGCCGTCCGGACTCGATCAAACACCGACCAAATATCTTCACCATCTACTGCTGTAGCAGCCATCCCCGAGGTTAACAATGCCCTAAGCGATGGCGCTGTTGTTCATGTCCCAATTGGTGATGATGCTGTTGACGTCAATTCTTCATATATGAGTGATAATAATGCAATATAGGTGCGTGTGTGGATCACCTTGACGTCTATTTCGATGATATATGATGACATATAGTTTTCTCGCAGAGGAATGTCCATGCTGCCACCGAGTTGACGCCCACATTGCCCGTGACTACATCAGTTTCAGAGTTACCAGAATCTGTTGAGGTCTCTTATGTTGGTTCAACTATTATGTTTTAAAAAATATCTGGGTGTGGAATATTGATTCCTTGTCCACGACTGCTAGATAGTTATATTTTGATTAATATATATTGCAGACTGTAATGATTGAGATTTCTGGGGTGAATTTATTAGCTATGTAAGACATTTGTTCACATTTATATTGACTGAGATCGCTGTTGTGTTCTTGCTTATTGTAAATTTCTAATTTTCCTCATAACTGATGGATCATCTCATACACTGAAGTCAACATCAAGGCCAACACTGGAAAGGACATGATCATATACTCATTACAGAACATGGAGATACATTTCATAATAACCTCTATTTTAAAACGGACACATCCAATTTGATCACAACACTAAACTTGACTGAAATGCTACTCTAGATTACATAGTACAATGATCGTGTGCTCCAGGTTATCTTTTCTCCTTTTGCAAAATTTGGTCTGTAAAACTACTGCATAACTGCACTGGCGCCAGTAGCACCAGGTACCTGCTTCTGGAACTGGAACTGGAACTGCTCAGCAAGCCTCCTAAGGCGAGCAACAACAAGAATTATTTCTCAGGAAGCTAAGGCCATTAATCAGAGTACAATCGACAGAAAAATGTGAAAAGAGTCGTACCCAGTTGGTTCAGTTGTCCAGGAGATACAATTTGCAGCAACATACAACATTCATCTTTCTTCAGTCATCCAGGACTGCAATTTTAGTTCTATACAACGTTATGCAAATTGCTGCTGCTATCCGAAACATCGTCCTCTTCCCTTAGCTTCTTTGTTTAACCATTAGAATATCCACTACAGCAGGTTCATTGGTTTTGAAAGTACTGCAGGCTCAGGGAACTCTCCAAAACTTCAAAACAATGTCTTGTGAAACCTGCACAACATCTTCTCAGAACGGTTGCTCATTTCTAATTTCTTCAAAACACTCATGAATGATTCTTCAGAATGAAATAGCAGAGTCAATTAAATCATCACCTTCTGCATATGAAAAACAACGCTCATCTCCTACACGGACACGGCCGTCCAGCTTGAGCCCCCAATGGTGCTGTCGACGCGACCATCTGAATCACCTGGGGTAAAAGCGAGATCGAGGCCGCGATGCGCCATGGTGGAGATAGTGTTATGGGTGAGGAGCAAGGTGGCGGGAGTAGGGGCAAGAGGCGGCATCGTCGGCAGTGGCGCCGTCGGCGGTGGCGATAGGGTACAAGGTCTCGTGGATGTTATAGAGGATGTGGTGATGCGGCGGCAGCAGCAATGGACGGAAACACATCGGAGATAAGGATGCAGGCTTCTGAGCCACGGACGTCTCCTCGAGCTGAGCTGCGCTGCGATGATGATTAAGGATGGTAACGGGGCGGATTCGGATCGGGTGGAGTCTATGTGCACTCAAACTCGAAATCCGAAATTGAAACCTAAAACTGCACCAATAATCCGTTCCTAAAACCAAACCCGTTGGATACCTGAAACCCGAATAGATACTCGAAATCCGCTTTGTATGGCAACATGGTAAGAGTAATAAGCACTTTCTACAAACATATGCATGATATATATATACACATATTTACATATATAAACAAGATGCAACAAATAATAAATATTTCCATGAGTCAACATAGAATAAATTTAATAATCTAAGTAAAAAAAATATTATTAGCATATTATAAAACATGAGTTTTAATTCCAAATGATTTATTTCGGATATCCACAGGTGGAAAACCAAACCCGAAACTGAACCTGATTGGTTTTGGGGCCCCGAACCTGAAAACCGTAGGTAAGAAATCATCCCCGAACTCGAGCCCACAAGACCCGAAACCTGCGGATATCCAACCCGAAACCGCCCCGTTGCCCTCCCGAATGATGATACGCGAGGCGAGCCGAACCGAGCGGAGGATGAGCCACTGCGCTGCGCTGATGGTACGCGAGGCGAGGCGAGCCGAGCAGAGCGGAAACGAGCCACGACGCCCAAACCTGGTTGGACACGTGTCGTCGTTCTAGCGGGGGCTCGTACGGAAACAGCGTGTGGTCTTTCCATTCCCTGTCTGCCTCCTAGCCGTGCTAAAAAATATAGGCCACGTATTGTTACAAACAACTATAATGGTCCAACATTGTTCATAGGCAGCATTCCTCTTTTTGTGCAAAGTAGTTGTCATTGTATTGGGACCTGGTCATAGGCTACATATACTTACAAGCCAAGTAACTTGTAAAAGATCCAACTGATTTCCTTGTAACAAACTAGAAAAACCGTATAGGATTCTCATCTGTAACCCAACCCTTTGGACCATATATGGAGGAGTAGGGAGCCCCTGGTCAACGATATCCATATCTTCGACAAACCAATCATATAATCTCTCCACGAACACCATCAACGCGACTTAGTATGAGCGCAAGGCACATAGAAAAGCTTTCTCCACTGGACATAGGGTACTATGTACCTGAAGCAGTATAAATCCGTGTCCAGTATGTTACTCCTATTTTTCTCTAGCACAAAACACCGATCTACTTGTCGGAAAACCATGTGATAGTAGTAATCATGGACTTCTACAACATGCATTATGCATAGGAAAAGTCCACTACTCATCCTAAACCTGCAAAGACATAAATGAAATTAATACAACAGCCACATTATAAAATATCACATACTATTGATGAACTGAACACATGCGAACCTCCGATGGAATAAAGCTAGACCGTACTTAGGATCATTAGCCAAATAGTCCTAAAACATCCTCTCGTGTCGTCGTTGTCTATTTCGATATATGACAATGATATATAGCGGGTGTCCGGATGGGTACGGACGCACCCAAGCTGCACTGAACCCGATCCGCCCATCTTGCACGCCGTCTGATGGGGACGTGATTCCCGATCTTCCGTTAGGTTCAAGATAACTATCGATTTGGTCGGAGAGCGACACACCGATCCACCTTCAGATCACAAAGACCCAAACCCTGCAACCTTATCACCACGTCTTCTCTAGTTATCAACCGTGTCACGATCCAGTTGACCTCACCACGAAGGCTAATCCCTGCTGCGAATCGAAGAACACAAGCAAGAACACGATAAAACGCAACGTAAATAAAGTGACAATTGTGGATATATGATTGAGCACTAGAAGTTGGGATTTCGTAAACCGATAACGGCGACTGTTCAAAGACAGATTGATCTAAAGCAAAACCCAAACCCTAACATAGGTGGTGGCTAATGATTATAAAGCCTAAGGGCATCCAAGGACCCATATCCACGTCGCTAAGAAGTCTTGACACGTTACAAGGGCCAAACGGCTCAAAAGACGGCGACGCAGCGCCCTGACAGATTCTGGACGTTAACTTGTTTCGACGATTCCTGTTGACTCCAATGGAATTTAGGCCTCAAACAAGTCATTGATTATCTTATGAAATTATCTTTCCATCCATATGTGGATAATCGAAAACGGAGTGCGGATGCATTCTGCACGTCCATTTTACTATAGACTGGTCCTGGAGCCCGAGATGGACTCGAATTTGATATGGATTGGACCTCCAACTTGGCTTGAACACCCTTGCCTGACTCCTAAGGTGGTGGCCAAGTAGGAGGACGTCCTTAGGCATCTCTTAGGTGTTCTCCATCTTCTTGGGGCGTGCTCCAACTTGGGCCTCGGTCCCAAGTGTGAATAACAAGCCCGCGACGACGCTGTAGCACCCGACAGAAATAACGGCAGAATATCTCAATGATTTGGATGTCTTTCCAATGTGATATTGAGGTGGGACCAAATATATTTGAAAGATTATCAAATAAGCTTTTTATCAAGTGCTCATTGACCTCGATCGCACTCCGGATGGATGAGTTATGGCCTTCCCAATGAAGCACTATCGGGCTACCGACGAACCGAAAGTTTAACTTTGATGGACTCGTACTTTGAAACACATTTGTACCTACATTCAAATAACGACATGTACATGTGGAACCAAGTGAATTGTACCCAAAATTACTATGCAAATATTGGAACGAGCGCACCTTATAATCAATGGTCGTATCCAATGGTGTCATGTCATCATCATTCTTCCCTTCTTGACAACAAACCGTCCTCGGTTTGAGTTTAGTTGGAGGACAGATTGTAGGTAGTAGCCAATATTGCTCTTCTTTTTAAAATTTAACATGTTGCTTTATAACAAAACTTGAAGATCTTGACATGACATGATTATATCTATTATAGGCCTCAAAATTATCATATTGTTGCACAACAAAAGGAGATTTCAGATTTGAACAAATATAAACTCTATGTACCATATACTCTCCTTTATTATTATATTTGCCAATAAAGTGAAATGTACATCTAGATGATCGCGATAAATGAACAAACCAAAATTTCTCTTCCAAAGTAGTAAGAACACACAGAGTATCAAACTTAATATAACCGAAAGTATCTAAAGAATACAATAATTTTAGCTCATCTTTTTTAGCAGCAATGGGAAGCAAATTATTATTTTTAGCACAAGTATTTGGTTCCAAAACAAAAGCATAATGCTCATTCAAATTCTTATTTTCAGCACAAGTATTCGGTTTCAAAACAAAAGGATCATGCACATTCACTAGTTGTGGCATATGTATATTAAAAACATTGTCACACAACTCTTCTTTATCACAAGCACTGTCAGAACGATTATTTTGTGACAAAGGAAATTCAGACTTTGTGTCCACTAAATTTTGCTCTATTATAGCATGAGTGGTGGATAAATTCAGCACACCATCACCAATTTGAACATTATCATATTTTATAGCAAGCAAAACCCAAACCCTAACATAGACGGCGGCTACTGATTATAAAGTCTAAGGGCATCCAAGGACCCCTACTCATGTCGCTAAGAAGTCTTGACACGTTACAAGGACAAAACGGCCCAAAAGACGGCGACGCAGCGCCCTAACAGATTCTGGACGTCAACTTGTTTCGACGATTTCCATTGAATCCAATAGAATTTAGACCTCAAACCAAAGCAATTGGTTAGCTTATGAAATTATCTTTCCATTCATATGCGGATCATAAAAAACGGAGTCCGGATACGTCCTGATTGTCCATTTTACTATAGACTGGTCCTGGAGTCCGAGATGGACTCGAACTTGATATGGATTGGGCCTCCGACTTGTCGTGGACGCCCTTGCCTGACTCCTAAGGTGGTGACCAAAGAGGAGGAAGTCCTTGGGAATCTCTTAGGTGTTCTCCATCTTCTTGTGGCGTGCTCCAACTTGGGCATCTGTCCCAAGTCTGAATAACAAGCCCGCGACGACGCCGTAGCACTCGACAGAAATAGCGGCAGAATATCTCGATGATTTGGAGGTCTTGCTAATATGATATTGAGGTGGGACCAGATCTATTTGAAAGCTTATCAAATAAGCTTTCCATCAAGTGCTCGTTGACCTCGATCGCACTCTGAATGGATGAGCTATGACCTTCCTAATGAAGCACTATCGGATTGCCGACGAACCGAAAGTTCAACTTTGATGGACTCGCACTTTGAGACACATTTGTACCTACATTCAAATAACGACATGTACATGTAGAACCAAGTGAATTGTAACCAAAATTACTATGCAAATATAGGAACGAGCGCACCTTATAATCAATGGTCGTATCCGATGGTGTCATGTCCTCACCACCGTTTCCCTTACTCATCGTTATCCTTTCCTCGCTCACTCCCGCAACGCTCCTCCCATTCTACTGCGCTGCTCCGCTAGCCCACCAGGACAGATGCCACACGGCCAACTCATTGCCGTCTCGCGCTGCATGGCACCTTGCGGTGCTCCATCCCTCCCTCTCTTCATCCCTCCTCTTGCGACCTCCATTGCTACCCCACGCCCCAGCGACCCTGCTCCCGCCCCCTCCCACCGGAGACGAGGACGACGGCGGCAGCTCCGACGAGGTAGGTCGGTCCGTCTTTGGATCTGAGCCCTCCTCCTCCTCTGCTGAGGGACGCGGCGGTTGCTAGGGTTCTGGCGAGCTTTGGGTCCTATTCTCTCATCCCTCCGGCGAACTCGAAGGTGATAGGGCCAGGGGCTAGAGCAGCCTGCACCTCGAATCCATCCCTTTTGCTGTTTGTACGTTTTTGTTGTTTTCTCCCGTGTTGCAATGAGTTTTTGTAATATTGCAACAGATGATTTTTGAATATTGCAATGGAATTTTTAGGTCGTTGCAACAGATGTTTTTGCGATGTTGTAGTACTACTATTTGAGATATTGCAGTACATAATGTTCGATGTTGCAGTACATATTTTTTTTGATGTTGCAGTATATGTTTTTTTTCGATGTTGCACTGCATATTTTTGCGATATTGCACCCATAATTTTCGATGTTGCAATACATAATTTTTCAATGTTGCAGTACATATTTTTTCGATGTTGCATTACGTGTTTTCGATGTTGCACTACATATTTTTGCGATGTTGCATTATTTATATTCCGATATGCACTACATAGTTTCTCCATATATTTGTGACGTTACACTTGAAGTGTATCCGTGCTCCTAGGACAGGGGCCACGGTGGGAAAACGGGGTGCATTGGGGAACGGGGACAGAGGCGCGGTGGGGGAGCGGATCGGAGGACAGGGCGCGATGGACGCGATTTCTATTCCGTTCTATTCCGATACGCGGTGCGTGATTCGTTCTATTTCAATACGCGGGGGCGGACGGTTTTACGATGTGGAGCGACGTCTGGACACATCTCGCACTCCGGACGTCCGGGCGCTAGGAGCGTCGTTCGATATATATATATATATATATATATATATATATATATATATATATATATATATATATATATATATATATATATATATATATATATATATATATATATATATATATATATATATATACCTACGGATAGAACCACCTTGGTTTTTCTTGCATGTTTCCTACAACTATGCAGCGCTAGACCAACGGAAATGATTACATAGTCATCATCGTCCGGTAATAAATCAGCTATTCTTTTCACAAGCGAATTGTGAATGATCATACTGCCAACAGTAGTAGAAGTGTAGAACAATGAAAACAAGCTTTGACCAACACTAGAGTACCTAGCCTCTCCTCCTAGCCACCACTTGTAGGCACCAATGACCGGCCACAGGCACCGACCAAGCCTGAGCCGCCGCTGGCTTGGCTGCGGGTGACTACGACTGGCTGGGGAAATAAAGAACAGTTTGACTCCTTGTTCATAAGAAACTTCTCCCCCCTCCCTGGGTTCAATTCTTTTGAATTCTCCCCTCTGATCGATGGAGCTTCAGGAGGACTTTTAGTGGAGTCTTGAACGACAGTTCGTATGCTGTATGCACTAGTCCAATTTACCATATGCAGATTACGGCCTATGTACACTACTGTCACCTCATAAAACACAGGAGGAGATTTCTTAAAGAAATTGCAAGACCGGATATAATATATGATATACATAAATGTCATCGGCTCGTCACACACACTTTATAAATAGCAAAAAACAACATCACCCCGGAAACCATAGGTCAACCGCTGCCACCTATATACGTACTTCTAAACTTGACCTGATAATGCAATAAATAGTACATCCCATGGTGTATATATATATATATATATATATATATATATATATATATATATATATATATATATATATATATATATATATATATATATATATATACACACGACGAAAAACGAAAACTTAAATTTCACGGCGTATAGCAGGATGACAAGAACACAAAAATCCCGTACCTTGAGGAAGCAGTAGCATGCAAAGCTACAGTCCACATATATATAGGCTAGAGAAGGTTGTGATATTGGCACGGCTCAATCAAACCGTGGAAACTAGCACCTCGACCGATCGAAAGCGCAAAATTAAGTCACCCGGGCGCGCGATTTGATTGAACCATGCCAACATCGCACTCTCTCAGCCAACCAAACGCCGGCCACCACCTCTCATATAGCAAGCCTTCCCTTCCCTTCTCGATCGATCGATCGATCGATCGCCATGGACCCGAGCACCCAGTCACGCAACCCTAAACTCGAGGGAGAACTTGGCTGGCAATGGAGCAAGCAGGCGAGGCAAGCAGCTGAATTAATAGACAATACGAATGGGCGTACGTACGTAAGCCGGGAAAGAAAATAATCAGAAAGATAAGAGAGAAATGGTTGAGACGTCGGTGTCTCGCCGAAGCCACATCAAGAAACCAGGCATCACACGGCCGGGCAAAATAATATAATGCAAATTAAATACAAATTGCAGCAGGACAAGGCAAGACGTAAGGAGAAGGGGCAGCAGAGTAGAGGAGGTGAGGCGGGCTGTGGGTGGCGTTTCCAAACCAGCCAATGACCTGCCTTGGCGATGCGTCTTTGTTCACGTAGTAGTTGATAGATGACTTGCTGTAGCGAGCTACCGTCTCCGTCTAGCCGCCCTGCCGGCCTGTATCTGTATGTGTCCACGCGTTCCACCTGCCTGACCGGCCGGCCGGCCGGACGGACGGGAGCTCGCACCCGAACGGCCAACTTTTCAGCGGAATCGCCTGCCTCCTGCGGTGATTTTTCCGCCGTCTGAACTCGCGTTGGCCGCCGGCCGCGGCGAATTGACCGCATCGAGCATCGGCACTGTAACAGGCAGGCTGTCTCTGGTTTGGTTTGGCTAGGACCTAGGACAGGGCAGGCAGAGGCAGGAGAAGATGATGATGATGCTGATTGGGTTGCTTCATGAGTTGAGATACGTGTACGTTGGGCGTTGCTTGTGAAGTCAGCTGGGAGACGGTACAACGAGCAAGAGTACAAGGGGTTGATGACCTTGTTAGGTTATGATCTCCCTGTCATTAGGCCCAACGGCCTAATGGGCCTTGTTCTCGCGCCCTGATCGGGGGCGCCCAACCCAATATGGTTGGTGGGCCCCCGTCGCACAGCGCTATATATAGGAGGTGGGGGCCGGGGCTCAAAGCACGAGGTTTTGCCGCAGCCAGTTCCCCACCGACATTCCTAACCCTAATTCCCGATCAGAGAAGGGGCGCTGCCAGCGACGGGAAGCCGCCACCGACGATGTCTCCGCCGGCGAACGACTCCAACACCGGCGCGTCTTCCGGATCGACTGCTGCTGCTCCTAGCGACGGTTTGCGCATTTCACTCGTTCCTTTTTCCATTCACAGCAGTCATAGCGGTAGTCATACACCTACTGTAAATCGATTTCGTCTACTGTTCACTGAGATCCGAACCCGATCTGACGAATCAATGAACTACGAATTACCACAATGGTACCGGAGCCACGTTCATGAACAAAGAACCCTAGATCGGGTAAACTGTTTTTCGGATCGGGGAAGAAATAACGAAATGAACAATTTTTTTCGGAATCGAACGATAACTGAACCCTAACCCTACCACGAAATCAACACCGTCAAAGAAAATACTCCCCATGCGGTGGAGGACGAACAGGCCGCAGTCACCGTGCGCGCGCAAGAGGGCGCCACTTGCTGGCCCGCTCGACGGCGGCGAGCTCAGCCCAGGGCGAGCTCGCGGGCCGGCGAAAGGGGGAGCAGGGGCGCCATTACCATCGGTTCTTCCGGACAAGACCATGGGTGGCCGCGCGCGGTTCTCTGATGGCTGCGGTGGAGACCGAGAAAACAAGAAGAACAGAGGAAAGAGATGAGGTGCTCGCCCTTGCGCGGTCATGAACATGGCCGTGTCCTTCCCGGCCTCCGGCGGCACTTACCCGACCGGTGGTGGCCGGCGGCTGTGCTGGAAAGGAAAGAAAGGGGAAGAACAGGCAAGAACAAATAATAAAAAAAAAAGGAGAACACCGCCATCGCCGAGCCCCGGCCCCCTTGCCGGCGGCCTCTACCCGCCATGGCCGCCATGGGGCCGGCTGTGTTCCGGCGGCTGTGCTGGAAATGGAGGAAGAAGAATGAAACTAGGGTTCTGAAGATGGCTGGCGGCTGGCTGGGTTTTGTTGAACCGAAACTCAAGCATAACCGTCGGATCATCACGGACGGCTCAGATCAGCCGGCAGTGCTCCACGGGCTTAAATCGGCCCAGGCAGGCGCGCCGCTCAGGAAAGAATCCCGGCCCAGGCCCAGGTTGCGGCCTGGGCGCGGGGGCGAGCGGCCTGCTGGGCCGAGCAAACTGACCGACGGCGGCTGGCTGCTGGGCCGCCTCCCTTAAGCCGCGCGCCTGGGCCGCCTCCGATGGCTGGGCCGCGGGGTGAAAGAAAGGGCCTTCGGGCCGAAATATGAAGAGAAACCGAAATTTCGTTTTATTTTTTTTCAGAAGCATTTTCTTTTACATGAATTGATGAATGTTTGAATGAATTCGAATGAAATTTTGATAAGAATTTTCGTGCAAATTTGTCCAACGACGTTTTTGCTCAGAAATAATGAATTTTTTTTTAGTGCTTCTGGAAAATAATATTATGAGAATTTTATTATTATTTCCGCTGCGTACTTGATATATTTATTTTCATTATCAAATTCGAACCAACGGGAGAATTTGGTTTTGAAAAATGAATAATAATTGAAGATGAATTGTAGTATTGTTATTTTCTGACCAACGTTGTTAATAACAATATTATGATTTTGATTCATGAAAATTGTGCATTAATTTTATTTCTGCCCAACGGTGATGTAAAATTATTGCATAAATGAATTATATGTTTCAATTTGACCAACGTTGAGTTAAAGCATATGATTCCATGTATAAATGTTACTCACTTACTCTGATGTGGTTTCAGGAGGCAAATGCATTGTGAACATCTCGAACATCCCTACACTCAACGGGACAAACTACCGTGTGTGGCGGGAGAAATATGAATTGGAACTTGCGTTGGGAGAGGTCGATTTTGCCATCACCTCACCGTGTCCTACTGAGCCAGAGGACCCGGTGAGAGGTGATAATGAATCTGACGCTGATTTCGCTACTCGAAAGCGTGATCATGCTGAGATAAGAATGAAATATGACCTTGAACATAGGCAATGGACTCTCTCCAATCGCAAGTGCCTGTTGGTGGCCAAAGCCACCATAGAAGAACAGATAAGGGGCTCGATCCCTGAATGTGCTACTGCCACAGAATATCTTGAGAAAATCAAGAGTCAGTTTACTGGGTCTACCAAGGCCACTGCAAGTTCACTGATAAAGAAACTTGTGAATGAAAAATATACTGGTGGTAGCATAAGAGAGCACATTTTGAAGATGAACACTACGGCATCTAAGCTAAAGGAAATGAATTTGAAGGAAGATGATTTCCTGATTCATTTGATTTTTGCTTCTTTGCCAAAAGAATATGATACCTTCATTGTGAACTACAATATGCAGCCTGAAAGATGGGGCATAGAAAGGCTTATCTCAATGTGTGCTCAAGAAGAGGAGAGGATAAAATCCTCACAGAGTGAGTCCGCTCATTTTGTGAAGGATAATAAAAGAAAGAACTTCAAGAATTCTAAACCACAGGGGAAACCCAAGTGGGACAAGGCCTCTTCCTCACAGGGAAAGAAACCCCAGGAACCTGAGAATCAGCAGAGCAACTCCTATGGTGGAGCAGAAAAGGACCAATGCAAGCACTGCTTCAAGAAGGGACACTACAAGAGAGACTGTCCAGACTTCCTGAAATCTCTACTGAAAAGAGGTGATGAATTTATTACATTTGTAGATGAATCCCTGTATTTATGTTATGCAAAATCCACTTGGTGGGTTGATTCAGGAGCAACTACTCATGTTGCAAATTCCTTACAGGGATTAAGTGGGACGAGAACCTTGCAAAGAGGAGAAAGAATGATTAAAGTTGCGAATGGAGTACAAGCCGATGTTGAAGCAATTGGAGATTTATCTTTAGAATTGAAGAACGGCTTTGTACTTAGACTTAAAGAAGTACTTTTCGTTCCCTCTTTGCGTAGAAATTTAATAAGTGTTTCGAAACTCGATGATGATGGAATTGATTGCCATTTTGGTGATGGCAAATGTAAGATACTCGTTAATAATGAATGTGTTGGTCTTGCCTTCCGACAAGACAAACTTTATTTATTATCCCTTGATGAAAATGCGAACAATGTATGCGATGAGAATATGAATGATTCCCCATCTGCGAATGTAATTAAGAAGCGGAAGCGAATTGACGATGCCTCTTCGAAATTATGACACTGTCGCTTGGGCCATATTTCGAGGGGGAGAATGGAACGGCTAATTAAAGAATCAATTCTTCCGCACTTAGAATTTTCAGATTTAGAACAATGCATTGATTGCATCAAAGGAAAGTATGTCAAGAAAATTAAGAAAAATGCCAAACGAAGCACAGGAACTTTAGAAATTATCCACACTGATATATGTGGTCCATTTCCTGTGAAAAGCGTGGATGGTTATGATTCGTTTATAACATTCACAGACGATTACTCTCGTTATGGCTATATTTATCCAATTAAAGAAAGATCGGAAGCATTGGATAAATTCAAAATATTTAAAGCTGAGGTTGAAAATCAGCATGATAAGAAAATAAAGATAGTACGATCAGACCGAGGTGGAGAGTACTATGGGCGACATACCCCATATGGCCAAATTCCTGGACCGTTTGCAAAGTTTCTACAGGAAAATGGCATAGTCGCACAGTACTCCACACCGGGGGAGCCTCAGCAGAATGGAGTGGCTGAAAGACGAAACCGTACCTTAATGGATATGGTAAGAAGCATGATAAGTTACTCCACTTTACCGATTAGTTTATGGATGGAGGCACTGAAAACCGCCATTCGCATACTTAATCGAGTACCAAGCAAATCGGTGCCTAAAACACCGTATGAATTATGGACAGGAAGGGAACCCTCACTTAACCATTTGCGTGTGTGGGGCTGTCCAGCTGAGGCAAAAGTGTTTAACCCAAACATAGGAAAGTTAGACTCCAAGACAGTCAGCTGCCATTTCATTGGCTATCCAGAAAGATCGAAAGGATATCGATTTTATTGTCCTGACAGACATACGAAAATTGTAGAAACGAGACACGCTGTGTTCTTGGAGGATAACATGATCAGGGGGAGCAAGGTAGCACGAGAAATAAGCCTACAGGAGAAACGGGTACATGTACCCACTCCGATGGTTGAAGAACCATTCTTTACGCTACCTGTTGCTGTTGAGCCGACAGTGCAGGACACTGCAGAGCCAACACCTGTTGCAAGTTCTCCCGTGGCGACAACTAATGAAAATGAGGAACCTGTCCTTGAGGAGGCTGTCCTTGAGGACCCCATAGAACCAAATGTCGCACATGAGGAAGAACAACAACAGCCCAATGTGGAACAAGTGCCAGAGGCCCCTAGAAGGTCTCAAAGAACAAGAAGATCAGCTATTTCTAATGACTATGAAGTTTATGAAACAGAAGAATTTCAGATGGGGGATGATCCCACCTCATTTGAAGAAGCCATGAGAAGCGACCACTCATCAAAGTGGCTTAAGGCCATGGAAGATGAAATGAAATCAATGAGTACCAACAAAGTTTGGGACTTAGAAATTATTCCTAAGGGAGCCAAAACAGTAGGTTGTAAATGGATCTACAAAACAAAATATGACTCCCAAGGGAATATAGAAAGATTTAAAGCGCGACTTGTGGCGAAAGGCTTTACGCAAAGAGAAGGGATTGATTACAATGAGACGTTTTCTCCAGTCTCATGTAAAGATTCCTTCAGAATTATAATGGCACTTGTGGCCCACTATGATTTGGAATTGCATCAAATGGATGTAAGAACGGCGTTCCTTAACGGGGATTTGGAAGAAAATGTTTATATGGCACAACCGAAAGGTTTTGTTGTAAAAGGAAAAGAAAATATGGGATGCCGCCTAAAGAAATCAATCTACGGATTAAAACAAGCCTCAAGACAGTGGTATTTGAAATTTGATAGAACGATAAAAGGTTTTGGGTTTAAAGAGAATGTTGAGGACAATTGCGTTTACGCAAAATTCAAGAATGGGAAGTATATATTCCTGATCCTATATGTGGATGATATCCTGCTTGCTAGCAGTGATGTCAGTCTGCTAATGGAAACAAAGAAATTCTTGTCCTCAAACTTCGATATGAAAGATCTCGGTGAGGCCTCGTTTGTTTTGGGAATAGAGATTCACCGAGATAGAAGAAAGGGGGTATTGGGGCTGTCGCAAAAGGCATACATAGAAAAAATTTTGAAGAAATTTTGTATGCATGCGTGCAGTTCTTCACCTGCTCCTATTGTCAAGGGCGATAGATACGGGGAACATCAATGTCCCAAGAATGAATATGAAATTAACCGAATGAAAGCGGTACCGTATGCTTCAGCAGTTGGAAGTTTACAATATGCTCAAGTGTGTACACGCCCTGACTTGGCTTTTGTCACCGGGTTACTTGGCAGATATCAAAAGAATCCAGGAATAGAACATTGGAAATTGGTGAAGAAAGTCCTGCGTTATTTGCAGGGTACGAAAGGCCTCATGCTAACGTATAGAAGATCTGATTCCCTGCAGATAGAAGGGTATTCAGATTCCGATTATGCGGGAGATGAAAGAAAATCCACGTCAGGATATATATTTACTCTCGCAGGAGGGGCTATATCGTGGAAAAGCTCCAAGCAAACGGTAACTACATCCTCGACAATGTATGCCGAGTTTGTAGCATGCTATGAGGCAACGGGGCAGGTGAATTGGCTAAAGAAATTCATACCCGGATTGAAAGTTATTGATGAAATAAATGAACCGATGAGGTTGTATTGTGATAACAACCCAGCGGTACAATATGCTTACAACAATAGGTCAAGTGGTGCTGCCAAACACATTGACATAAAGTACTATGTTGTAAAAGATAAAGTTCGGGATCATATTATAAATCTTGAGCATATAAGTACAGAGAAAATGCTCGCGGATCCGCTCACTAAGGGCTTACCACCCAACGTGTTCAGAGAACACGTAGCCGGCATGGGTTTAAGGGAAAGCCTATGATTCCCGAACATACGAAGGGCCCAGAAGAAACTTCATTCCAAAACAGAGAAATGTGTTGTAGCTGTTAGTCTAACGGCACTAATTGCTGTGACGATGAAACAGTTCAATGCACTAATCTGCAATGGAATAGGATAGAAACAAGAAAAATATGAATCGAAAGTTTAAGTATGAAATTAAAGAACGAAGAAGATGATGAGAGATCAAGGGGGAGAATGTTAGGTTATGATCTCCCTGTCATTAGGCCCAACGGCCTAATGGGCCTTGTTCTCGCGCCCTGATCGGGGGCGCCCAACCCAATATGGTTGGTGGGCCCCCGTCGCACAGCGCTATATATAGGAGGTGGGGGCCGGGGCTCAAAGCACGAGGTTTTGCCGCAGCCAGTTCCCCACCGACATTCCTAACCCTAATTCCCGATCAGAGAAGGGGCGCTGCCAGCGACGGGAAGCCGCCACCGACGATGTCTCCGCCGGCGAACGACTCCAACACCGGCGCGTCTTCCGGATCGACTGCTGCTGCTCCTAGCGACGGTTTGCGCATTTCACTCGTTCCTTTTTCCATTCACAGCAGTCATAGCGGTAGTCATACACCTACTGTAAATCGATTTCGTCTACTGTTCACTGAGATCCGAACCCGATCTGACGAATCAATGAACTACGAATTACCACAGACCTGTGCCTTCGAAAAGTATTGGTATTTAGAGCTGGATATAGCTTAAACTATACCGCATTTGCAACTACTACCAGTTGGCTGCTGCCCTTGTTTGATCAGGGCAAGAATTGAGCTTTTTCCATACACCTCATGACCTGAAAAATGCCGCAGGTTAATTAACAGTTGAGTGAACCTTTTTACGTCTGAAAAGCTCGTAAAATATACTGCAATTATAAGATAAGATTAGCATCGCTCTGTTTGCTTGGCTGATAAGTCATGGCTGAAAGTACCGTTCGCTGATTTATTGTGAGAGAAAAACACTGCTGAATGATTGACTGATTTGGCTGAATACAGTGATACCATGGATCTTGTGATATCAAACGAACCTTAAAAATACTGCTGAATGATGGACTGATTTAGCTTAATATAGTGATACACCGATCTTGTGATCTCAAACGAACCCCACGTGCTGCTAGCATGGATAGTTATCGGCCGTACAGGGTACTGTTCCATGGTCTTCTTTGGGCAGTACGATAACGTGCCTGATTCTCGTGGTCCCATAACCATCCTTGATGGATGCTTCAGCGTAGGCTGGTCACATCGCCATTTTAAGGCGCCGCAGGAGCTCGAAAGGTATAGAGATTCAATTAATGGCCTGGTTTAGATCCTGAATCCGGACTCCCGAATTATTACAGTGCGTATTAAATACGTACTGTAGCAATTCGTTTGTATTTGTTAAAAATTGTCTAAATTTTAACTAATTAGGCTTAAAATGTTTGTCTCGCAAAGTACAACAAAATTGTGCAATTTGTTTTTAATTTCATCTACAGTTAGTACTCCATGCATGTGCCGGCATTTTGATGTGACGAGAATCTTCTTTTTTGCGAAATTTGAGGTTGAAATTGGGAACTAAACATAGCTAATGAAGCACTTCCAATACAAGTGTAAGTAATAGGATCGGATGCAACGTAAATTAACGCACTTGAATCCATGCATTAAAATCAACCGATTTTTAGACGTGAGCGTGGTTGCAACAGATTTGTTACCCAAATGAGGACGTGTTTAGTTCAGGAGCGGTAAAGTTTTTGGAATACTGTAGCACACATGTAACTATAGCAATTAGTGTCCAATCATGTACTAATTAGGCTTAAACGATTTGTCTCGCAAAATACATGCAAACTGTGTAATTAGTTATTTTTTATCTATATTTAATGCTCCATGCATGTCTTCAAACATTCGATGAGATGGGGTGTAAAGTTTTTAGGTGGGAACTGAACACCCTCTGAACATTAATTTCTGGTTCGAGCGTTGAATTACTGATTTACTGTGCATTGATGGGGCGCACATATGCGCCGAAAATGCCTACATTATAATAGTGTGAAAAATATTGCCTAAAAATTTTATTTTAAAAAAGTCAAAAAAATTACACTGGATATAAGGAATGAACTCAAACGAAGAATTAATATTTTCAAAGATTAGAAGCGTCCATTGACCGTGGGAGTAGAATCAAATAAACCAGGGAGTATTTCATCATTTTTTAACAAACTATTAGGAGCTCTGTCTTTCAATTAAGATAGGAAAAAGAGGTTTATGTACAGAGGAAAAAAACAAAGCTGTTTTCTGCCTAAATTATATGCCACTCGCAGGAGCTACCCCCTCCACATCAGTGCCCTCTTTTTTTGAGCAATATCTTCTTTGATTCTAAAGGTGACCTGCCATGCTGATTCTTGGACATTTTGGAAGATTCGTCTATTCCTCTCTTTCCATAGGTTCCATAGTGTGTAGATCACAATTCCGTTGAAGCGCCGTTTCTCTTGTTTTGAGATCTTGGCTGCAGCCTCCTCCCACCAGGCCTTTAGATGCGGGGGTCCTGGGGAGATTGCATCAGTTGTATATTAAAATGTTCCCCAAGATGGAATTTGGCTCCAAACTATTTTGGCGAATGGGCACAACAGTGTTAGATGAAGTCCTGTTTTCATAGGTCCATTGCACAGGACACAGTGGTCTTGACGAGGCCATCCTCTTTTTTGCAAATTGTCCACTGTTAGGATTTTTTCTTGTATTAGGATCCAAGCAAAAACTTTGCACTTGTTTTTCGTGTGAGCCTTCCATATGAGGTCGCTCCGAAACCCTCCATAGCAGCCTCTGAATTGGATCCTATATGCTGAGCGGGTGGAGTAGTTACCATCTGCCGTCCATCTCCAAACAATGGAATCACGCACGCCTGGCGTCAGCTGGATATTTTGAATTCTAACCCATAGAGAGACGAATTCCTCAATCTGGATTACAGTGGTGATCCGCCCCCTAAGGGTGCGTATCCAGCTACTATTATGAAGCTCTTGCTGTACTGATTCGTTCTTTCTTTTAACCAGCTCAAATAAGTGTGGTGCCAAGTTTCTAGGAGCCTCCCCCTCGAGCCAGCTGTTGTGCCAGAAGCGAGCTTTGGCACCATCTCCAATCGTGATTATGGTAGAGGAGTTGAAGAGAAGGCGGTCCGTCTCATTACAAGGTAGTTCTGCTCCTGCCCAAGGTTTGGACTCATCTACCCATTCTTGCCATAGCCACCGGAGGCGCAGCGCTCTTCCGAATTTTTCTAAGTCAGGTATTCCTAGGCCGCCAAGATCCTTTGGCCTAGCAACCGTTGGCCAATTCACCAAACAATGCCCGCCATTTTCGTTTTCCTCACCTTTCCAGAGAAAAGACCTTCTGATTTTGTCAATCTTTTTTCTCGCCCAAGCCGCCAATGGGAACACAGTTAGGTGATAGGTTGGCATAGAAGATAGGACCGAGGAGACTAGCGTCAGGCGACCGGCCCTATTAAGCCATCTTCCCTTCCATCCAGGAAGCCTGTGCCCAATGCGCTCTACCAGAGGTTGCACATAGACCTTACGGAGGGTCCTTATGTGCAGCTGCAGCCCAAGGTACCGGCTGGGGAAGGTGCCTTTGTTTCCATCAAAGGAAGAGAGGATATGTTCTAGGTCCACCTCCTCACATCTAATTGGGTGGATGGAACTTTTTTGCATATTTATGTGAAGGCCTAAAAATTTCCCAAACGCATGGAGAATTGACTTGACAGCTTCTAGATCACCTTTTAGAGGGTTGATGAAGATGGCAGCATCGTCTGCATACAAGGAGGTCTCCACCTAGCTGTAGATGCGGGCAGAGGTGTGAGGACCCCATGCTGGGTAGCCATGTCTAGCAAACGCTGCAAAGGATCCATGGCCAGGATGAAAAGCATGGGCGATAGGGGGTCGCCTTGGCGCACGCCTCTGCCATGGCTGAAACTTGGCCCCTGCTGACCATTAAGCAACACTCTCGAAGTGGCCGTGCGGAATAGGATGGATATCCACTCTCGCCAACGAGGTCCAAAGCCCAGAGCCTGCAGAACTTCCAGTAGGTAGCTCCAATTGACCGTGTCGAAGGCTTTGTGGATGTCGAGCTTCATGAAAAGGATCGGCATTTTTTTGTCTATGCAATTTCTTTACCGTGTTCTGGACATACAAGAAGTTATCATGGATGCTTCTCTTTTTTATGAATACGCTTTGGCAATTTGAGACCAAATAGTTCAGTAGTGGAGCTAGTCTGTTGGCTAGGAGTTTTGAGAAGATTTTAGCAATGCTATGGATGAGACTGATGGGCCTAAAATCCGTGATCCACAATGCATCTTCTTTTTTAGGGAGGAGGATGATACTCGCAGAATTCATCAATTCGAAGCCCTGAGAGTTCATTTCAAATAGAGTATTTATGGCAGCCGTGACATCCTCCTTGATAATCTCCCAACAAGATTTAAAAAACGCACCAGTAAAACCATCCGGGCCTGGAGCTTTATCCGATGGCATAGAGTCTATTGTGTCTTTAATCTCCTCTTGTGTGAAGGACATTTCTAGCTCTGATAGGTCTCTCGGGGCATATCCCAGTGATTGACAGTTGAGGCTCGTACTCCTTGCTGATGATGTGCCCATGTGGTCCCTAAAGTATTCTTCAAGTACTTTTTCCTTTTCCTCATGGGCGAAAGCCATTCCTTCATTTGAGTGCAAACAATTAATATAATTCTTCCTTTGTCGTGCACTCGCTCTAATGTGGAAGAATTTTGTGTTGGCGTCTCCACAACGGATGTATGTGAGCCTTGATCTTTGCCTTATCCTCGATTTCTCAATGGCCGCTAGGCCGGTGCTGCGAACTTTGAGGCGCTGTCGTAGATCTAGCTCTTGGTCCGTGAGTGTTCTAGACTCCTGTGCCGCTTCTAGCTGTAATAGGACTTCCTTTGCTAGTTCCACTTGCATTTTTGTGTCACCTATTTTTTCTTTCTTCCATCGTTTTATACTTTTCGCCACTCTAGCCAATTTGATGTGCAGGCGCTTAAGTGGCAGCTCTGAACTCACATGCCTGCTCCAAGAGTCATGGACCAGTTCATGGAACCCTTGCATCTTGGTCCAGAAGTTCTCGAACCGGAAGGACCGATCACGGTGAAGGTCAAGTTCACCTTGTAAGAGGAGTGGCGTGTGGTCCGACATAAGGGACGGCAGGGAGTGCAGGAAGCATGACGAGAACAGAAGGTCCCATTCTAGAGTGCACAGGAGCCTATCAATTCTAGTTAGTGTCGGGGTAGTTTGTTCATTACTCCAAGTGAAGCGGTGCCCATTTAGCTTGATTTCTTTGAGTCGCAAATCATCTATAGTCGCCTTGAAGGAACTCATGAGACATCGATTAAGATTTGAATTATTCTTGTCCGCCGCTTGATAGATCAGGTTAAAATCTCCAAGGATGAGCCATCGATCATGATTTGGCGGTGGAATGTTTTTCAATTCTTGCAGAAATTGGATCTTTTCGGCGTCCCCTTGTGGGCCATATACAACTGTGATTTGCCATTTGATCCTGTCCGCCCTCATGGTGATTGTCGCTGAGATTGTGTTTGCAGACAGTTGTATATCTCATAACTTGAAAAAATCTTCATTCACAGCGAGGAGGATTCCACCTCTAGTCTGTGCCGCCGGTAGCACAGCGAAGGAGTTGGCAAATTTGGATCCCACTGTCCGGGTCACCACATTCTGGTCTAGTAGCTGAAGTTTTGTTTCCTGGAGGCAGACAATGGTGGACCCTGTGTCTCTTACCAGTTCGTTAACTGCATCTTGCCTAGCACCATCATTCAGCCCTCTCACATTCCAATTAAGTAGACAGCAATTACGTTGGGCCGTGGAAAACTTGAGTAACCCCCTGAACAGTGCAGATTCTGACTCAAGCCTGACTTGGTGAAGCTGCAGCCCCGTCGAGGCCACAGAGGGCCGTCAATGCCTTGACGACAATGTCTGTGAGCGGGCCCTTGAAGAGGCTAAAGTAGCGTAGAAGCTGGTCGTCGGAGGTGAGGCAGTATTTCATCATTGATAAAGAATATGAGCAGATAGTTTGTTAGCTAGAGTGATTCACAGCACCATGGTAGTCAATATCTAAACAAACAGCATCACGGTAGTACGTGTGCTAGCTGTTTGACAATCAATGATGCATGGTGGGTTGAGAATCTAAACAATAAGGAAAGGGGCTAGGTGGAGACTGTTGAACGAAAGGGGTTGTGTGTACAATTCTCTAATGCCAATTTGTGCGTGCCGTACCGTACCAAGACCACGAGGATTAAACAAAAATCCCGTGCTTGCCTCATCATGCAACTAGTCATGAATATATTTGGATTAGGAGAAAAGCGCCAAGCTGGCAAGATAGGCAAACGAATATGCTACCGGTGCCTGACTATTAATTCTATCCAGAGTTTCCGGTTGTATGCACCGTGCATAATGTGATATAAGCCACTAAGCCAGTCTATACATATCTTGATTGTGAAATTTTACTGTGCTTAGAAAAAAAATAGAGCCACCCATTTAGATAGATCGGATGGCTATAAGATAAGAAGAACTAATGCGGAGAAAGTTATGGGCCAGAACCTAAAATACATGTGCCAGGAACCTAAAATTAAAATACATGAGTTAGGAATTATTTTAAAAATAAATTTAAAGGGTAGAATAGTAGTTTTGCTGCTCCTTGTCTCTCTGTTCGAGCTCTGTTTCCTTTCATGGCAGATGTCTCCGTAGCTCCGTCCATTTCCAGCATGGTCACCGGCCCGACAACCTAGCTCGCCCCAAAGCCACGCCCACCCGCGCATCGTACCTCGCTAGTCGCGCTCGTTCGCACCTCCTGCGGCGACGCATGCCTGGCTCGCGCCCACCCTGAGGATGAGCTAGGATCGGAGGGACGAGCAACCTGCCGCCATGGACGCATGTCGTGCTCGACCTTGACCTCGCTGCCATCAGCCCTGTGGCCTCGCGCGGCGCGTCGGCCCTCGTACGGCGCAGCTGCGCCTGCACGCACCGGCCTCGAGCCCCCAAGTGTCGCACCACCAGCTGCTCGTTGGCCCTCCATGGCCGCACCCGTGCGCTGGCCCCGCGGCACCGCTGCTCACCGGTCCGGCACCCATCAGCGCCGCCGACCCATTGGCGACGGCACCTCGAGAGTGGGGTCTCAGGCTTTCAGCCGGTCAGCTCGTGGCAGCTGCTCATTGGAAGACCCAAGACCGAGCCTGCAAGCTGCTCAAGTTAGGAAAACTCCGGCCCGAGTAGTCTCGCATATCTTTGATTCAGTATAGAAAATTACGAAAACTCCAGTTCAACGATCAAATCAACCAATAATGGTTCACGTATACTTGGTTCAGTATCAAAAGCAAGAAGCAAATTAATCCATTTTGAGAGACTCAAACATAAAGCAAGATCTGGCCCGCAGCTTGCGCGGCGACGTTAGGCGGCGGCTAGCGGGGGTGTCAGCTCGGGCTCAAGCCCTCGACGACCAGGCGTCAGGCCGGGCGGCGGCCAACGCCCGGCGTGGGTGCTGCTCGGCGGCTCGGGGCGGCGGCCGCTGGCGCTCGCGAAGTCCTCCATCTGGTACTCCGGCATCCGCCAGTCATTACTCATGGTAGGAAAAGTACTAAACTGCCCTTAAATACATTTAATTAGTTTTCCTAATTATCAGTGGTTGCAAATAATTCTCGAGGGAGGAACCACCTCCCAAGCACTGTAACAAATCTCATCTTGATTTGGTTGCTAAAAGATTTGGGTTTTGTATATTTTGACCTTTATTATTATGTTATTAGATGGGAAATACTACCTTCGCTCATAATTACAGTAGATGACATCAAATTTGACCTGTCGTTAGTTATTTTGCTTTTGGAGCAAAAGTTACCCGGACGCAGCAGGCAGGCTATCCAAGAGTAAAAAAGGGCATTTACGGTTGCATCTTGTGTTCCTGTTGTTTGTCTTGTCATTTTATCGATCTAGTACTGTCGGTGATGAAGCCGCATCGTTTTGATACTGCTGGATGCTGTCGCATCGAGTGGTTAACCTTACGTCCCATCGCCTTGGCATAGTATGATTCATCAACAGAGTATGTTATGCTACATCGGCCTTGTTTAGTTCCTCCTAAACTTTTTTTTTAGCATGGTAAAAAAGAAGATTTTCCGTAATATTTGTGGTATATGTACGGAGTATTAAATGTAAATGAAATAAAAAAAACTAATTACACAGTTTAGTTGTAATTTGCGAGACAAACGTTTTGAGCCTAATTAATCAATGATTAAATAATTATTACTAAATACAAACAAAATGCTACAGTACACCACAGTGTCAAACGGTGAATTTGGCACTCGGCCAACTAAACCTGGTGTCATCTGAAATCAAACCGTGGGCTCTCGTACCGGACCGTGAACAGAGCACGCGAACCATCGTTGTCAGACTGAAAGTGAACCGTGCAGCCGAGCCGAACCGTCAACTATAAAATATGAGGCCTCGTCTAGTTTTCAAAAAATTTTGTCATCCCCCGCCACATCGAATGTTTAGCACATATATGGAGTACTAAACGTATAAAAAAACTAATTGCACGGTTCTCGGAGAAATCACGAGACGAATCTTTTAAGTCTAATTAGTCCATGAAAAGTCTTAAGTGCTATAGTAACCGACATGTGCTAATGATGGATTAATTAGTATCATTAGATTTGTCTCGCAGTTTCCTAACATGTTCTATAATTTATTGTTTTATTAGTATCCAAAAATTCTTATTAATATTCTTCCGACATATCTGACGTGACAGTCAAAAATTTTCGTTTAGCCATCTAAACGCAGCCTCACTCGTGTAAGAGAGAGACAAAACAACGGACGCAGAATCTTCCGCGTGGCCGCGAGACGGACGGAGAAAGAATTTTTTTTTAAGTAGCGTATGGACCCCACAAACCGATGTTTGCACTAGAGCGATCGAGCTCTGCCTTATTTGGTTTCACGGTTCGCTCTAGCACTACAGGTGCCCTTATAGACAGTAGGGAGAGCCAACGTAACAGTGCATTACCTGTTGTTTTGATGACCCCCGCGCCAGGCATAATAATAATAATCTATACAAGCCCACTGATATGTAACCTCACCTGCCAAATACGTCTACAGTCATAATGTCCCGTTTGAGGGTGCATAACCGAGACCAACCGTTATAAATGCGTTATCTCAAAAGTGTTAAAAGGTTGTGTTTGGTCCCATGACCAAAAATTAGTCCTGGATTTTGGGTACCAAACAGGAGACCTAATCATGGGCTAATAAGAACCAATCAGACTAATTGGTGTTTAGGGTCATTAGCTCCTATTAGCCTTGATTACCCACGTTTAGTCTGTCATTATATGATGGATTAAACTTTAGTCCGAGGATCCAAACACCCTCAAAGATCACTTCCAATTGTTCATGTTATCATTTTTATTTAACGGGCCCTCCTTTACGCGATCGTTACTGTCCATCTTTTGAAGAAGTTTCAAAAGTGGGTCGGCTTGCATTGAGAGAGAGACACAGAGGGCGTATTCATGGAGGGAAGGAAAGGTGGCTTATAGACGCATGGGCCCGAAAATGGGTAACGAAGCAAGAAACCAAGTGGAGTGGCTCAAAGCCAAGGGGTGTGTGTGTATGGAAATTATTTCCTCCTACTCCATTTAAGGTGTATATGGCCCAACGAAGTATATGTTGACGAATTATATGATCATACTAAACCATCTATGGTAGTACGTATGTCAAGTATGCAAGTATATATTGAGTATATGGTTATACTTATTTTATATACTACTGTCATAGTATTAAATAATATATTAAAAAATATGGGGTCTTTTGAAATTTTTTCACATAGTAAAGATCTAGAGTATCTTAATATGAGTATATCAACATACTTAAATTGATAAATGAGTATGTACACATACGCAACGTGATTTATTGATCATGGGAGTAACTACTCCCGGGAGTATATAAAATACACCATATATATATATATATATATATATATATATATATATATATATATATATATATATATATATATATATATAACCCTACAGCTGGATATAAAATTACTTATTCTGTAGCCACTTTGAGTTACGATAATTGCTATGCTAATTTATGAGATTATAGTAACTCCTTACTATGTGATTTACTATAACATTATGGTAAATATCCTCATGTGTTATAGTAATTCAACTATCGTAAATATATACTGACATTGTCATAAATTAGTATATAAAATTATCTTAAATAGATGTGGCTACAAAATAACTTATTTTGTAGCTAGCTATAGAGTATATTCTCCCTATATATATATATATATATATATATATATATATATATATATATATATATATAGAGAGAGAGAGAGAGAGAGAGAGAGAGAGAGAGAGAGAGAGAGAGAGAGAGAGAGAGAGAGAGCATGGATTCTAACATGGAGACCTGCATGCCATATCAACAAAATCACCTTGGAAAGCACTTAAAACTTTTGAGAAGGGTAATTTTCTCGGTTTTGAGAGATATAGGTGTATGATGTCTAGTTCTTGCAAAACCACCTTTAAAACCAGTTTGAGCTGTCGCTGGTGGTTATTTGTCTATTTTTTATAATTGGAGATTCATGGTTTCGAGTCCAGGGTTCATACTCGTGACAAGTTTTAGGGGTGCAAAAAGGACTCCACTCTCTTTTTGGATCTTTGGTTGGCAATAAACTACTGGAGTGGCATCACCCAGTAGCTACAATGGCAAACATAAAACTAAAAACAAGTCGAGACACCCTTATATGGGCCTTGAATCAAAATGATCCATACAATGTGTAAGAAGCTCCTAGACACAACGATGGGGTAAGAAATGTTAATTGACCCATAAGGTCGTTGCTAGAACATGCCAACCTTCTTGAGCTCGGTCGCTGTGTGGAGCTTCCTCAAGTCGCCGGCACAGCCGAAGTTGCTCACGGGCACGGTCGTCCCAGGCCGGGTTGCTGTCGCTCCTCGCCGGATCCGGGGAGGATCTCCTCGAGTACCGGCGGTTGGACCAGGCGGAGTCACAGACGGTGCGGCGCGCGTACTCGACACTGCGAGCGCGCAAAGAGGTAGTAGGGCCGCTGCCCGCCGGACATGGGAACGTGCCAGCCGCCGGGTTTCGCAGGAGCGCAAACAAGGCCTGGGCCAACGTCCTCCCAGATTTCACACCGCGTTGGTTAGCCAACATATTGGGCCCCATGAAGAAAATCGCAAGGCCACGCCGGCCCAATATCACTGTGAAGAGCACCATTCCTTCCGTGGCCTTCCACGGGTAGCAGCCGTCACGCACCGGCGTCAGCGCCGCCGGCGGCAGGAACACCCCTGATCTCGACGGCAGAGCGAGAGAGCGATGGCGCTGACCAACTTCATCGTTACGGTGGCCGTGGTCGGCGCGGGGGTGCTCCTCTTCACCACCGACATCCGCAGGTCTGGCGCCCTCTTCCGCCGCAACGCGCGCCAGCTCCGGCAGTGGCTCGAGGAGGACACGGCCTCCGCCGCGTCCAAGTAAGTTGCTTGTCGTGCCGTGCGCCGGCCCCATCCCTCCTTCTTGCTTGCCGCTGTTCTTACCGTGTTATTTAGATGGAATGAGAGGTTAACTTGCTCCGGATTCTATGAACGGTCGAGATATCTGTTTAGGTTTAGGGGTCGTTCCGGAATCGAGTTACTCAGATGGCAACAGTAGAGAGATAAAGAGCGATTTGAATTTATTCGTCCTATTGGACGATCGAAAATTTCGAATGGCTGTTCTGAGTGGTGGATTATAGTGTGATTGTTTCTCATTCGCTAGGCAATTATGCGAAGGTTATTTAAGTGGTGGATCATTGGAGAATCTGTTTGGTCTATTGGAAGCATATCACGTCTCACTGTTGGGTTTTAGATGTATAACAGCTTAGGCCTTGTTTGATGCGCATGTATTCATCTCAATTCACGTGCGTTGAAGTGGATTGGAGTGGAATTGAACTAAATTCCATTCCAACACACGTGGATTGAGGTGGATACACATGCATCCAAACAAGGCCTTAGAATTCTGATCCGTGCGTTTTAGCAAACATTGTGCATCAGAAGATTTGATGTGGGGAGTCTTTTCATAATCTGCAGAGTTTATTTGTTGTCCGATGCCAAAGATTTTTCCCTATCAAATTCATGGGATGATTTTTGCGATTTCATCATATTTGTGATTCTGCAGTATTCTAACAATACTAAGCTATTGGTCCTTCATTTGGTGAGACATGTTTTTGGCCACTTGCATCCAAATAGCGGTAGCCGTCCAGTAAAACAAGTAGCTCGAATTACACCACAGATATGATGGGTATTGGTTAGGTTTGGGCTTTGTTTGGCTCAATTCAGGATGGGCACAGCTTGGGCTGGCCAAGGCTTTGATCCACCCTTTGTTCCTGCCTTCCCGAACAAATCAACAAACGATATTATGTACATGTTGGCACTTACAGAAAAAAATACTTACTCATATTACAATTTTCTGAGAATATATAATTATGTAGAAGCATCTGATTTCTTTATTTCTATTTTGGGACATTTCCAATATGCACCTGGAATACGTACATAACATTGCACTGAAAATTGAATACACCACCGTGTGTGTATACAATATCAGTACACCACCCTCTGTCCCAAAATGTAGATCATTTTGGCTTTTCTAGGTACATAGCTTTTGCTATGCACCTAGATATACAATATGTCTAGATATACATAATAAAAATTGTGTATCTAGAAAACCAAAACGACCTATAAATTGGAACGGAGGGAGTATTAACTAGTGCCACTGCAAGTATATATTGAATTCCAGCAATCTGTTTAACTTATACCTAGAGTTGTTTGAAATGAACTGAAATGAAATGAATACCTACAGTCGTTTGAATCAGTCCGGAAAAGAAAAGACCAGTTATGTTATACTGGTGAAGTTGTATCTGAGTGAGTCTTATCCTACTGTTGTGTAAGGTAGCTTTTGCATCAGAAACAATTGATATCTTTTGCAGTAGCATGGAGCAAATCTTCCTTATGGTTTTTTTTTTGGACCTTAAACTGGTACTTCATGTTTTTCTGCTGCTACTGAGTAAAAGGATGATTTCCACACTTTATTTACTTCCTAAGTTATATCAAACAACATTGCAGGTCTGCAAAAGAAGCAGCTCCAACTCCAAAGAAACTTGACTCAACGGTCCCCAAGGAGAAGCCAAAGGAAGATAGTCACTGATTGGAGTTGTTTATATGAATGGTATAACCCCTATTTAAAGTCGTTCAAGTTTTGTTTTCTACAATTACTGTGATAGAAACTTGTAGCTCTTAAGTAGATGCACGGCAAAATTATGTTTTCGTTTGAACAGAAGTATACTTATGTTTTGCTTGTAAGGATCATAAGCTCTTGGCTAATCTACACGTGTCCTGGTAGCTTTGATATTTGGATGACTTACCCAGTAAGACAGATATTCGAAATGCTTCTATGAAGCATTTTTACGATCTTCCTTTTTACTTTCAGCAGTCATATGGCTATTTGATTTATTTTAGTCAATCATTGTTAAGTCCAGATCCCGATATCACTGGTTAGTTATCGGAGAAACAAATATTCACTGTCAGCAATGCTTCAAAAGGCTTCTGTGTGAGCAAACCATCGATGCTACTTTTCCTGTATGGCTGTATGCAAATATATATAATATATGTTGGATAGTTCAAACAGTATTTGGCCTTTGCCTATCAGAATATAGATGGATTAACTGAATAATTCTATTAAACACGTAACTGAAATTTTGTTGGTGTTATGCTGTGCCCACAAATTTTGCAACTATTGAGCCAACTACTGTTTTTTCTGCTCCCTGTTCGATGGGAAGCGCGATCAATTAAAACAGACCTTGAATGAAGTTGAATGCAACCTGTTGTGAAGTACTGCTACAACTCCATAGTGAAAGCTTGAAATTTGTTAGATCTGTACTGTTACACATTGCTTTTTACAGAAATATCATCGAAGGAAGTTACATGCCTATTTGGACATTTGGTGGTCAGCGTGTACGGGGCAGTACTACCCAAAGTGGTAGGTCCTGTGTGACACGGCTCGCCTAACATCTGTCCGAGTGGTTATTCTGAGCAGGAGAGGTCTGAATCTGAATACCTTGTTGAGGTGACGCAACCTGCGACAGCCCGCCGGGTGGACCGGTTGATTGGTGGAGAGGTGAGTACCCGAAGGCTTGGTGGTTGCAACTTGCGAGTCAGGACTCAGGAGGCAGTACATGTACACCATCCATCCATCCCGGTGGTGTTGATGGCCGCTCTCGAATGCTGTGCGAGAGGGACATGGAATCACTTGAGGTTGCATTAGCAACTTTCAACATGACGATGGCGCGCCTGACAAGTTGGTTGTTGGTTCAGTTAGGTTTGCAATCATCGCGCGATTGCGGCCCTTGCAAACCATCACGCGTCCGCGTCCAGGGCGAGGCGAGGACGAGCGGCGGGTGTACGAACGACGACGAGACAAACCCCCAGGCTAGCAGGAGTGTTTGTGTATGGTTGGCACAGCAAATCTGAGGAGATCATGCCTTGTCGATTCAGAACCGGGCAGCGCGGAAATGGAAAGCCAGAGCCTAACCCTGCTCTGCTCACCGTCCGAGAGAGAGAGAGAGAGATCGTCTTTGTTGTACACGGTGCACAGACCACGTGTGGATTCGAAGGACCGAGGACAGGTTAATTAACGTAGGTACGGTACGCTCCTTCCAAAACCCAGGTGTTTAGCGTGCGTGTTTAGCCCCTAGCCGACCCCTCAACAAAGCGCACAGCTCCATTTCCCTGTCGACAACCCACCGCATGCTCTGGAGCGTCGACTATCCATCCAATCCGTCATTGATTCGCTGTCCAGCGAGTGCGAGAGGCCCGCCCGATCCGCCCCCTCGCGCGCTCCATCCATCTCCCGGCCGCATTGATGTTGATGGAACAACTCCCCTCTCCTGCTCGTCTCCTCTGGCAACAAATCTACTGGCGCTCTCACGCACGCATGTGTCCATGTCCCATCGGCAGGCCGGCCGGGCACCCAACCACCATTTCCCGCATTCATTTAACCGCCAAATCATGCCACGCCGTTCGGATCTCCCGACGCCGCACCGCCACCCTCGCTTCACTTCCTCTCTCGCCATCGCCAACGGACGGACTGTACCAATTGATTGGGCTCTCCCACCGCGCGTACGCGCACCGTACCACGGGCCGACCTATAGCTTGCTGTTGCCCTGTTCCTTTCGACGTTTCCGCTGCTGCTCTCGCGGTCTCGCCTCACGGAGTCACACGGATCACGAGGAAACGGGAAGAATTTGCTGGTGGAGGAAGAGGGAGAGCCTTGCCAGCGGGCAATGGCTGCTTTTTTTTAAAAAAAAAAGAAGAAAAATACCAAATCCACAGTCAGTGTCTCCAAATGTTAGCTCGACGTGACTCAGGCCAGTCTCCAATGAGAACTTTAATAGCGTTGTTTCTAAGAATACCACATCAAATAGAATGCAACGAAACTTGAATGAAACGACCACTCCTAATGTATAGTTTTGTTTTATGATTTCACAGATATTTGATTTCTCATTGCGAGTTGGTAACCGTGTCGAGAGAGTTTCATCTCCATGAAACTCATTTATTCCCCCTCTTCTTAAATATGGTGCCATATTATAAAAAATGCCTACGTGGCAGCTCATTAAATGTGGATGAAACTTGGATATGGAACTTTCACTGAGACTGGGCTCATGGAGCTGAATAATTGGTATTCATCAGATATTTTATCTAATTATTATAAGACACGTGCCTTATGGACCCATAACCTAACAGTTCATACGGCGATTAGGATCTCGCGCGTGGAGAGCTGATGATTACACAAGAGATTGATGCAATACCGACTTAATTAATATTTGATGAGGTCAAATGAGAAACGCACAATATTATTTTTAGAGTGATTCAAGGCCTACTACCGCTCGAATTTTTCAGTCAATCAAAGAATGTCATGTAGTCTTCTTCCCTAAGTACAGCAATGTTAGGGTTAGCAATGGGGTTTCGGGGCTTATCTAAATCCGACAGGGTTAGAAGGATTGCTGGGGAGAAGGATGGCCCGCCAGTGTTGGTGGGAGCAGGATCACCGCTGGTCGGGCAGTGGGAGAAGGCAGATGCGTGGGACAAGGGCGGGAGCACGACAAAGATAGCCCGATGACCTTCGCTAGGTGAGCATAAAGGCAGTCGACAGAGTCTGCGGTTGGGTGGGACAAGAGTGGGGGCGTAACATAGATAGCCCAACAACCACAACCGGGTTAGCGTGGCGGCGATCGGAGGCAGCGATGAAGGCACTGGGGCACTGTCGGAGCTGGCTGAGAAGCGGTGGTGGCGAGGGAGCTCGACCGAAGATGAAGAAGACGAGGAAGAGGAAGAGGAGGAGGAGGAGGCATATCCAATAGATTTAGGACCGGACTGTGGTGGTTGGCGGTAGGGGAGCCGTTGGAGCCGAGCAGAGAGGTGGAGGCCGCGAGGACGAGTGTCAAGGTCAAGTGCGGGCACAAGGGGAAGAAGGAGGGAAGAAGATAAGGTGCCAAGGGATAGATTTGAACTAGGCCCTCTATTTTATATTTGAAGTGTAAAAATTTATGTGATGGTTGCCTTTGGATTACTTAGTTGATGCATAGACTTTCTTAGTTTTCTACACATGCACCATACCATTACTAATCAGACTCCTCTTATAAATTTTCAATTAATTCTCAGGGCTTAGATTAAAAAATTGTAGAAAATAGATAAAAATGTAAAAGGAAAAATACCAACTATCTATTAGATAGATTAACAACCATTGATAGCAATAACGATTACAAAATTTACCAAAAGTGGCCCCAATAACTGATTAAAACTATTATAAAAGCTAGTCCTCAATTTGTGCACATACACGGTCTAGAATCCTAGAAAACATAAATATAGAAGCTCATTTTTTGAATCAGGATAATCCTCTCATTTCCATTACCACGGAAATCATAACAGAGTAATGGAATTTGAATGCAAAAGAATGGTAGGAAATAAGTCACCTATCTCAGGTGAACAACCTTGATACATGGGGTTCAAAGCGAAGGCACCTCCCATGGAGAACACAAGTCCTAATAATCAAAAGAAAAAACAAACAAAAGACCCATCCCTCAACTCAAACAACACTCAACTCTCTTAGTTCTTCACTTGAATATCATCCTCTTTGTTGTCAACCGAATCTTCAATGGCAGTGATGCACAACTACTAGCAATGTGGGACATACAAAAGTATGTTCACGCCATCCACCACATTTTTTAAGCCAGCCTTTAGCAAACCTGACCAAAAATTAAGAAAATAAACAAGCTCTAGTTGTCACTTCCAAAGGGTCTTTGATGATCTTTTTATCAAAACAAGTTCTGTTACAACATTTTCATGTTGTCCAACAAATAGCTATAACCAACATTGCTGGATAGAGTAAGGAGTACAGTTAGCTCCATCAAGCAGGCTATAAATACCCCGGTTAGCAGATTTGGCTACTTTGCATTCAAATGATTAATTGTTTCATTATCCTTACAAAAAATGCATGCATCATTCTCTATCGCCCACAAAAAGTATTTGATTTTCAGTGGAATTTTGGCTTCCCAGCTATTTTTATGAGTTGCTCTAGATTCAATTTGAGTTAAATGCTCATACATAGATTTAACCGTGAACATGCTAGAACTTGTTCACTTCCACCTTATGTTGTCCATAGAATCCACCTCATCCAAAGTAAGGACATAATTTTTAATATTTTCCCATTGCTCCCTTGGGAAGCCTGGGACCCACCTTCTAAACTTCAAATTACCATTTCTGATTTTACAGTTATACACTGAGATGTATTATCTCCGTCCCATAATAAGTGCACATCTTGCACTTCAAGGAGTTAACGAATTCAAAGTTTGACCAAATATATATAAAATATTAATATTCATGATATCAAATAAACATCATTAGATGAATCACATCATATTTTTTTCATAGTAAACCTATTCAAAGATACAAATGTTAATATTATTTTTTAAAAATTTAGTCAAACTTGAGAATGCTTGACTTCTCGAAGTGCCATATGTGCACTTATTTGGGATGAAGGGAGTATTTCTCTTCATAGAGGTCAAACAAAATATTGTTGGCACAAGGGTGTGTCACTCACCATATATCCATCCAAAGTAAAGCCTCTTTACTATTTTTTATTTGCACCTTCCTTCCTTTCAAATATATATGTCTAATTTTAAGCAAATCAGACCACATTGGTGAATTAATCATCACTGTTGTGCTTAATTTAACCAATGTGTAGTGTCTCCTCTGTTAATACGTTTATGGAGGTGGGCACCCTATGTTAGTTGCCTCCGTTATTGAGATTAAACGGAGGTGAGTGCCTTACGCCATTCGCCTCTGGAAAGCCCGATTTACATCGGCATTTGGCTAGTGTCCACCTCCGAAAATCGAAAACGACCCCTCCAAAAAACCTCTATAGTAGCAATGTTCTTGGGTTTAATTTAGACCGCTAGATTATTATAAAATTGAACTGTGCATATTCTTTTGTTTTTCCAGGTTAATTTTGCCTTCTCGTTGAATGTGAGGGCTCTTTTGACACTGTTGTATTATTAATATAATAGATTTGATATATGAAATTTTAAATGATTCATCTTCCCATACATAAACAACTCTCCTTTTTAGCACATTTCTATTTCCAATTAATGAAATTGGAAAATTAACATGAATAAGGTTTCAAGCTTTTTCAGAAATCTTGCACATGATTTGTGATGTTTTACATGGATTCAAAAGGGAGCTCCGATCCAGCCCCGACATGGCATCAATAGGTTTCCCCAAAAGATGGGGAAGAAAAGAGGCACGCACAATTTGCACGTACATGCCAGCCAACTATGTGGCCACACTTGTACTGGAGTATACGTTCCCCTTTTAGCCTTGCATATATATGCTATATGTATGCCAGTATTTACCAATATATGTGTTTACGTATGCATGTATGTATGTGTCTCTTATGTTTAGTTTACAGAGAGGGAAAGAAAAATGAGTACAAGGAAAATTGGTACACCAGAACAAAAATCGGCAAATGCAAAACAGAGAAGCAAAAAAGTGTGACTAAACAATTATACACTTCCTATCTTCCTTTGCTGTATACAAATTAATTATCCTTAACCCCCCCCCCCCCCAACAATAATGCCTAACAAAAGGAATTAATCTGCTAGCTAAGTAAATTAAGAATCATCTGGGAAGAAGACGACCAAGGAGGAGGCGGTTTTGATGATCTCATTTTCATATATCCCATCTCATTCATCACCTCCAGGCACCATGCAAATTTTCTCTTTCTAGATGCTCATCTCTCTCTCTGTCTAGCACCCTGTCTCTCTCCTCTGGTTAATTACTGTTTTCTCTCTCTCTTTCCTCGATCCGTACTCTTCCAAATGCATGATGCGCGCATGCATGCATGGGCCATGAAAGGTGATGTAGCGATGTGTGTTAAGCATCAACAACCGCTGTAGTCTCTCAAGGAGAACCGCCCGGTGCCGTCGGGCCCGGCGTTGCCGGTGCCGGCGTGCTGCAGGCCCAGCGTCAGCGACACGTCGCCGGCGGCCGCGCCTGCAGCCGCAGCGGGCCCGTACCGCACCCTCACCCCGGGCTCGAACCGCCCGTACAAGTCGTCCGCGCCACCGCCCACGTGCGCGTCGCCGCCGAGGAGCTCCACCGGGTCGATCCCGACGAACGCCGCGTCCGCAGCCGAGGGACCCGCGGCGCCCGGGTCGGGCTTGTGGGGCATCGTCACCCCGGGCACCGTGCCGTGCTGCTGTTGCTGTTGCGGGAGCTGCGCTGCGCCGGTGGTGATCGGAGAGTGCGAGTCGTCGGCGCCGGAGGGGTCGTTGCCGGACTCGGGGCCGCCGCCCCCGCCGCCGGCCGAGGAGCCCTCGAGCTCCCTGCACTCCTGCTGATACATCTCCTCGATCATTGGCTTCCATAGCCGGACACGGGCGTTGATGAACCAGTTGGAGACCTGGAGTTGATCCAAAGGAAAGCAAACAAATTATTGCAGGGACAGGGGGTCCACGCACGGCCTGTGGGGCTGTTGGGCTGTGGCGGCATGAGTGCATGCATGCATGTCTTCTGCTGGGACGTATAGGTCTAGGTAGCTTATCTAACTAGCTACTAGCTATACCCGGTTCTCACTGTCATGTTTCAGTTTTATGATGTCGTTGTCTTGTTTCATTTGTGTCCAGTGTTTTGGATCTAGTTATTTTTTGTAATATAGCAATAGGCTTGCCTTGTTATGAATTCTAAGCATATGCACATGTACATGCCTCCGCACAAGGATATAAATAATATGTTTCTTTACATGTCGTATTAGTTTTATCCAAAGTAAGAAATTTCTATCTTTGACCGTATTGTATAGGTTAACAACATAGGGTTTATGTTTTTAGATTCACTATGAGAAAAAAAATATTGTCATAATATAGAGTTTACATGTTGCAAAACTACATGATTTTTTAAAAAAAAATTGATGGTCAAAGGTAGAAGTGTTTGATTTATGACAAATCCAATACGACATGTAAAAATCAGAGGGAGTAGTACAAACTATTAATAATGAGAGTAATTGGTGTGGCCATATAATACTAGCTACCATGTGTACATGTGTTTATATGTTTACTCTCTTCCTTCATTTTACAGTTCATGAAATTTTTACTTGAGAATCTCTATAGTGTAGTTTGTTGTTCCCTTAAGATGCCATACTGTAGTTTTAACTGTGTTTTTGCACGTGTGCACTGATAACAGTAAATTAGTAACTATGCTAAAATTCAAGGAACCAGATCACACATTCATGGAATTGTCCTTCGCATAAATTAAAATGGTGTCAACACGTCTAGAACTTTTAAAACAATAATATATGTTGATTGCATGCAGTAGTTGATCATTTTTATTTCTACAGTTAAGCCACTGAAAAAAGAAGCATTAAATTATATGTGTAACTATTTAAAATGCAGAAAAATACCATAACATTTAGTTGTTTTAGCAGTTTTCTTCTCCATTCTCCTGTAGCTCTTAGCAAATGTTATGAGCTATATGTACCTTGAAGCGGCATATTTCTTATATTGAGTAATGTTTTCTATTTATTGTATAGGTATTCTCCTATTATGATTGTGTAATGGTAGGTAATATTACAAACAATATCATTGTAAAAAAATTTGATCTGAGTTTGATCTTTGATATGCTTAGTGATATATAGATGGTCGGGAGCACATGACATCTAATATCCAGGAGGTAAATCCATGTAGGTACAAAATGGTAGCTAAACCTCCATAAGGACAATAATTTACAACATGAATTATTAGTTGATTCCATTTTTTTAGTTTATAAATCCACATAATAAGGACAGTGAAAAATCAAGTTAACTAATTCGGGTGTGAAATTTCTTAGCTCAAATTAGACAATGGCTTCAAATTCAAATTCACACACAAAAAGGGAATATTCATCCCTTGATTATGTATAGTAGTCTTTAGAAAATACAGGAATTATATCGGTGATTGACAAAGTATGAATAAAGGACCCATATTCTTTTAAATTTCTAGGACGACCTAATACTACAATAGACACTACAATTGTTATAAAATTATATAACAAATACAACTATATATGTTCTTCGTTGTAACATTATAATATATGCCTGCATTCATGAAGAAACTACATTTATAATAATTAACTATCTATCTTACACACTGGTTTTGTGTTTAAAAAATTAATGAGTTGCACCCGAAAAGATTCATACAGTGGAAGCATACAGTTTTTTATAGAACCTCATCTAGCAAGTGGAACTCTTTTTTATATTCCAATGCAATTTTTCCCGTATATACTAAAATTATTTGAAAAAATACTTATAATTTGGAAATGGGTGTACATGCATGATCAAGGGCGAATACACACACATTGGAAGACAGAGACAACGTTTATCTTGCTTCAAGATGAAGGCATGCATATAATTGGTTAAATGAAAAGGTATGGTGTCATTATTATTAGTTGCTCATCAGTTAAATGCTTTGCTGGTAGTATATATATGTAAATGATATGAACAATGTTGATGCGATCAAAGCTAGCACCTTGAAACTACGTTAAAAACTACTGAGAAGGTTAGACCAAATGATGAATTTAATATGAAAATGTATATGGACCAAGTAGGTTAAGTGGTCAATTACTAGCTGCTTTAAACAAGTTAGTAGCAGATCAGAACTTGGAATAAACGATGTACCAACTGGTTGTACATAATTGTGGCATACACCTACGGCGCAACCGAGGGGTGATACTTATTAACTTCTTCCAAGAAAAAGCGCCACTTTTGACAACATGTGAAGGTTCTGTCAACATTGTACCACATTAAGCATAACAACATATATCGTATATAGCTAGGTAGGATCGTTTAGATATTTTGGATTCACAGAATAGTTGCCATCATGTAGAAAGCAAGAGGCAACTTAATTTGCCACATGGTCATATGGTGTCGGTAAATATATAAACTGGTTGGTGGATCATAATTCTTTTTTCACGAGGATGCTATCGATCAGTACAAACTTAAATTAATGTTAGGCAATCACGGTGTGCATAGATTTCACCTAAGATGCCAGGAAAGGATAAAAGGACAAGGGGAGCTGAAGAGGGACCCGGTTTGCGTTGTCACATTGGGCAAGAGCAGAGGAGGAAATGTTTGTACGATGCGGCCATCGATTGATAATGACCCACAGCCTGTTCGTTTCGCTGGTTTATTGTGGCTGAAAGTACTGTTCGCTGGTTTGTTGTGAGAGAAAAACACTGTTGGATGGCTGCTGATTCCGCTGAATAGCTCAAACGAACAGGGTGCAAGTGCCCTGAAGTTGGTAGACATGAGGGGCACTTGTGCAGGGACCACGTAAGTGCATGCAGGAAATAAACAAAAGAGACCATGAGAGAAAGAGAGAGACGAACTGGTGATGGTTAGAAAAAAGAACATCCATAAAACCTAAGATGTGTGGAGTAGGGTTCAGTCCAGTGCCATCATGCATTCTAATATAAATATGAGGGCATGCATGCGCCATTTTAATAGTTTCCTATATATAGCAATCTATTTAAGTCGAGTTCTCCATATAATTAAGTTCAGTCTTCTACTACATTCACATATGCTAAGTACCATCTATAGACTAGGATAGGTATATATGCCTACATATATAAGTGCTAGAAAATATCTTAAAACGATTTGATCTTCTTGTCAATTTCATAAAATATGTCAGTTATCGACTCAATCTTAGCTTATTAACTAATTTTCCAATCTAGTTAGTCTATCATATGAACAATATTAATTGAAATGATTTAATTTCGAGCAAGGTACTTGGCCAAACTGGTATATCTCAAGATGTTGAGAAGTTGCTACCAAATTATGAGTTTGTTTATATACATAATTATATTTAGCTTATTATATCATGGTTTAATTTGTTGTTGTATTTTATTATTGAATAGTTTCTAAGTAAAAACTCGTTTCAGCTATAGCATATATAAGAGATGCTATGTCGTCCTTAACTAGATTCAGACTAAGTATATATTTTAGTGGTCATATTGAGTATATTGTCAGTTTCTATTTACCTCGGGGCCGACACGCTATCTACGCATAAGACAATGCAGACGGCCGGTCATGCTGAGTCGATGCCAAAAAGAAGCGCATCAAAATCAGCAAAAACAAAGAGCATAAAAAAAACAGGTAAAACTGCCGCGCTCAACAGTAGGCGATAGATAGATATTCAATCCATGCATGCATGCGTACGGTACGTATCTGCAACGACCTAGCTAGCGGATGACATAGCTCTGACTCCACACTGTGAAAGGGTGGTGCAAGCGTACAGACCTGGTTCCTGGACAGCCCGGTCTGCCTCGCCAGCAGGTGCTTATCGGCGTCGCTCGGGTACCTGCAGAGACGGCACGAGAAAACAACCATGCACACCCATGAGAATCGTTCCCATACGACGCCACACATACTGTAGAAAAGGACCCGTGTTAAGGCTGCCGCGCGCGTACGTACGTGCTGGCACTGGCAGCACACTATCTTCTGCCTAGCTGAGCGCAGGCTGCAAGCGCATGCAGCAGCAGAAGCCGCAGGAACAGCACCACTGCGTGCGACGTGCTAAGCACTATTCACCAATCATATACCCATTATATGTGATGATCATATGTATGGACGAGCACTGATATCCATGCACGCTAGCAGCATGGAGGAGCAACTATAGCTAGGCCGCATGCACCACTCTCTGCAATCTGCATGCATGCAGATATTGCAGCGCCAGGAGCCAAGGGAAAACGGATTCCGAGGCCGATATATTCCCCCTCTGGTGCTTTGGGCCTGGTTTAGATTAAGGCCTTGTTTCCAAATTCACTCCCAAATTCCACTATGCAAAAAGAAGATTCCCCATCACATCAAAATATCGGCACATATATGGAGTACTAAATGTAGATGAAATCAAAAACTAATTGCACAGTTTTGTTGTACTTTGCGAGACGAATATTTTAAGCCTAATTAATCAATATTTAGACAATTATTACCAAATAAAAACAAAATTGCTACAGTGTGACGGGACATTTACTATGCAAAGTTTGCTTCCCAAATTTGGGATCTAAACAAGGCATAAGAGAGAGAGAGTGAAATTTGGCACGGTAGCATTTTCGTTTATATTGGGTAATTATTGTTCAATCATGGACTAACTAGGCTCAAAAGATTCATCTCGTAATTTACAATCAAATTGAGTAATTAGTTATTTTTTATTTATATTTATTGTTCCATGCATGTGTCTCTAGATTCGATGTGACGGAGAGAGTGAAAAAACTTGCAATCTAAACATGGCCTGGCCTTGATCTCTCGCAGGCGGCAATGGCAGCGTGATAACGGATCAGCTGGATCAGATAGTGGCAGGGTGGAAGGAAAAGGAGGCCGGCTCATCGGCCGGCGGGCGGCGGCTACTCCCCGCCCATGCCGGTTGTTGCAGCAGGCGGCAGCAGCTCGGCCGGGGCGCGGCAGAAAGGCCCGCCCCGCGCCGTTCATGTGTGCAGCAGAACGCGCGTAGCTTTTGCATGGGCGCGCGCGAACGGAAGAGCAGCAGCAGCCTTCTCTTTCTCTAGCGGCGGGCGGTCCGGGCTCCGGAGGAGAGGCTGAGAGCAGAGAGCGCCTGCCGCTGCCGGCCGGTCTGACACTGATTGACCGCAGTAATAAAACCAGAAAAAAGGTAAATTTCTGCAATGATGGGAAAGTTAAACCCCGGGGGGCAAAAGGGAAGGAATATACACAGGCGCACAGTCCCCGGCATGCATGGCTGCTGCGGCCGGTTTTTTTAGCGTGGATCTCGAAAAAATTACTGCTTTTGCTAAAGCGCAGCAGCGAACCACAGCAGCGGCCAGAGGCCGCGGGGGCAGGGAAAAGCAAAGCAGAAGCTGCCCGTGATGACTAGCAGGAGGGCGCTGCTCCTGCATGCATGATCTCGCGCCACTGCATCAATCATCGCCAGAAGCAGCTGATGCTGATCCCATGCATGCATGTGCATGCATGCATGTCATGCAGATGATAGATACTACTATATCGAGCGAGAAGAGAAGAGAAGAGAAGGAATTGACTATTGAGAGGCAAGTGATGATGACGACGTACGGGTGCAGGAAGTGCTCGAAGAGCCAGGATCGGAGGATGTTGACGGAGCGCTCGGGGAGGCCGCGCTGGGGCCGCCAGGCCTCCTGCTCCATCATTCCCATGTGGTGGAAGGCGCGCTGCTGCCGGAGGCTCTGGTCGATGGCGCGCAGCCGCGGGGTCTCCCCCTTGGTGAGCCCCGAGCTGGTGCCGGCGTCCTTCTCCCCCAGCAGCTCGCACGTGGTCCGCAGCTGCGCCGCGATGGCGTCCTTGAGGCACCGGAAGTGCCGCGACATGGCCTTCTGCGCCAGCGCCGTGTACGGCGTCGCCGCGCCGAACCCCATCACCGAGTCGAAGAAGTTCACCACCATCTGCATCTGGTCGCAGTAGTGGTTGTACCGACGGTCCACCTGATTGATGATCGTGCATGCATGCACATCGAAGAAAATTATTAGTTGTTGCACATCATGCATCAGATAATTTAGTATTTACGGCGATTCATCATCCCTAGTAATCGAAACGTGGGAAAATCCTACTTACTACAAGCTAGCTAGTACGATCGTCGAAAGCAATGCTGATCGATCGAACATGTACAAGAAACAAAACTGGATCGGGTGGTGCAGCATGCAGTTAAGGCATGGGCATGACGTTGCATGTGTCGCTGGCACAATTATGAGAAATGGGGAGAAGGAACAAAAGCAGCCGAGGCCCACCGGTATTTGGCAACAGCCGGTGCCGGGCTAGCTGAGCCAGCCACCATATGCATCTACCAGTGTGACCTGCCTGCATGTGCCCAAGCTCCAGCTGCAGCTAGCGGTGGTACGGTGATCACTGGGCAGTCAATCATGTACTAGCAGCAGCTAGCAAGGAGTTCGTTGTGACATGTAGCAGCAGCTAGCTCGCGTACTTGCTCCCTGCAGTGCCAATTGTAGCAGTGCCGGCCGAGACGACCGTAAGCTATAGCTAGCTAGCAGCTTAGGTGAAGCTTGCTGTTCATCAGCTAGCTAGCTCGAAGCTGATGCCATCGATCTTGCATCATCGATAGATGCATGATTGCAGCAGCTTGCACCAACCACTGGTGTATGTATATGCATATATAGATTTTTTTATACCTTCTAGTCGAACCAAATTAAGCTTGAGTCATCAAAGTATTATATGCTTATACAAAATCAAAATTAGGTAGTCACGCCGCCGCGCATAAACAATAATTACCGGCTAGTAACATCAACTCCTACTCCGTATATGTTAATTGAGATGTGATGACAGCAATGGGCAGGGAGAAAGGATAGCTAGAGTGATGGCGGCCGTACTTCTTTCCCCTTTGTGGGGATATGGAGAGAGAAGAAGAGAGAGGCAGCAGGCGGATTGGCGCATGCATAAAGAAATAGAGGCGATGAATGCAGCACCAACAACCGCCCAAAAAGAAATCGAGCCATATGGGGGATGGGATCGATGTTACTATGATTAGGAGATTCATATCCCTCTTGGAGTTTGTGTGGCGGCGGCGGCTCCTGCTGCACCTGCCTGCAGCCTGCATGCCATTGGCGGCCACCTGCCACGTCCGGCAAGAATGACTTGGCACCTGGCAGTAAAAAAAAAAAAAACAAGCTCTCCCTCGTACTCGTACTATCAGCTTAGCTAGCTGCTTCTGCTGGATCATCGGTTGTAGTACTGCTACATACCGGCCGGCTCTGCCCACCTACCGCCGCGGCCGCAACTACCTTTTAGAGCTAGCTAGCGCTGCCTCCGTGGAAGCGAGCGTCGTCGTCGTCGGCCGGAGCTTTATTAGCTAGCTATGGCGTCAGCAAACCCATGCACCCATGCATGCAAGCTAGAGAGAGGAAGAAGGAAGTGGAGGGGATGCAGCTCGTGTGTGTGTGTGTGTGTGGATGATGAGACAGTGGACGTGCCTCGTCGAGCATGGAGATGAGCTTGGCCTTCTTGCGCTGGTGCTCGAACCGGTCGGCGGGGGACAGTTGAGGGGGCTCCTTGCACGCGGACGACGGCGACTGCGCGGCGCCGGAGCTGGAGGCGCCGCCCTTATTGCTCGCGTTAGGGTTGGAAGCCGAGGCCCCACGCCCGCCCCGCGCGCCGCCCTTGATCTGCCCGCGCCCGACGCTGCAGAACTCCTCGAGGAGCTCCTGCGCCGCGCGGGTGTACTTGGAGTTGCGCAGCACGCCTGCGACGCCGGCCGGGCCGTAGCCGACGTGCAGCTGCTGCCCCAGCGCGCCGACCTGGCCGTGCAATGCCATCGGCACCTGCTGCACCGACGGGCCCTGCTGTTGCTGACGGTTGAAGTAGAGCACGCCGTCTCGGACCCTCAGCTCCTCGGCCTGCTTCGCCATCTCCAGCTGCTGCAGCGACGGCGACAGCGAGAGGGACAGCCCCTGGCCTTCCACGACGCCGGTCGTCCCGGCGCCGCCGAACGCGGCCCCGGCGGCGGCGCCGAACGCCTGGAACGCCTCGTGGTGCTGCACGTCCGACTGCGGCGGCGACGTCGGCGACGATCTAGACTGCTGCTGCGGGTTCATGAGGAAGAGCTGCATCGCGGCGGCCGGGTCGGTGGCCAGGCCAGCCATGCTGCCTGTTTGCTGCTGCTTCGGGGACGACGTTTCACCTAACGAGCCCATGCTGGCCCCACCGAGGACCAAGCCAGCACGACCCGCCGCGCCGGCCCCGAACCAACCGCCGTCGCCGCCGGACAAGCCGGCCACCCCTCCGGGCCCCTGCTGCTGCCGTAGCCCGAAGCGGTAGTTGGCGTTCATCTGGCTGGCCAGCAGCTCGGTGGCGGAGGGCCCCGACGGCGGCGCGGGGAAGTTGAACATCTCGGAGAGCATGTTGGAGGCCCCGGCGGCCGCCGCCGCGTGCTCGTACATGGACCCGGGCCCGCCATGCTCGTCGCCGTCGAGAGGGAGCAGGCCGTGCCCGGCGGCAGCGGCAGCGGCTGCGGCCGGGTCGAAGCCCTGCACCCTCAGCTTGTCGCGGCGGCTCTGCTGCGCCACGTGCTCGTGCTGCTGCTGCTGCTGATGGTCCTGGTGGTGGTGGCTGGAGCCCGGGCGGTCGAAGCCATCGGAGGAGTAGCCGTAGACGCCGCTGCTGCCCTGGTGGAATCCCTGGGAGTGGGACATAGAAGTCGCGGTAGCCGCCCGGGCGGAGGCGGAGATCGCTGCGCTGCTCTTGGTGGGTTGGCTGCCGTACGTGGTGGTCTGCTGGTACGGTGGCGCCGCTATGCCCATGCCGGCGGCGCCACTGTCATCATCGTCGGCGGGATCCCGGCCACGACCTCGTCCTTCCTGCACAGCTCATGAGCAGCAGCGACCGCAGCTCATCGTAAGCACCGGCCAGGGGAACCGAATTTATACAAAATATAGAATCCAAAGAAGACGACGATGAACCGAATTGCACTCTTCCAAATTAAAGCAAACAAATGGAAAGAAAGACAAATTAATCCTCCTTTAATTTCAATTTCCCCAAACAAAATTCCAGCTAGCTTTGCATGTATCTGATGAACAAAGAAACAACCGATCGATCGACCGGGCAAACAATTCAGAAGGAAGGAGGCTAGTGAGAAGGACGTCGGCGGTGTGTCCTCGCTCCCGGCGCCGCGCTGGCTGCTGCTTACCTTAACCTAAGAGGACGGAGCTAGCACATCGTTATCTGGGTGCGGGAGTGAAAGGCCTGCTGCCTCCGAGACCAGCGGCCGGCTGCTCCTCTCCATCTCTGTCTCCCGAAATCTCTTTATCTCTCAATCCCTCTCTCCCTCCGCCTTCCTGTGCTGTGTGTGACTAACCCTATATTTTTTCCTCCCCTCTTTGTCCGGTCGGGTCGGGGGGCGGCGGAGCACGCACAGCCTTGTGCAATCGCCTTCCGATTCTGAAAGGGGACGGCGAAGAGCGCGACGACGCAAAGGGGAGGACGGGCAAGCAGGCAGCAGCTAGTAGTAGTAGTAGGGCGCAGCAGGGCGGGTGGCCGGTTGGTATATAAAAAAAAAACCGAGCTCCGTTTCCTCTCCTTCGGTGCGGACTGCGGTGCTCTGCTGCTGCGGGCGGCTATTCCGCTGCTGATCCCTCCTGCTGCTGCAGATATTGGAATTGGACAGGGGCGAGCCAGCGAGCTCAATCCCAGAGGAGAGGGAGGAAGACGTCGCTGTCCCGGGCCTCCCTAGCTGCTCTCCCTCTCTATTCCTCCTTTGGGATCCTCTTTTTCTTTTTATGCCCCTTGCTTGTACCGCGTTTAATAATCGGCGGGCGTCGTTGTTGTGTTGTGGTTTAAGTTATTGTTGTTGGTGCTGGTGATGTCGTACGCTTGTTTTCATTTGTCCCCCCACCCTCTCCTTTTCATGTCTCTTTTTTTTCTCACTATACATCCTCGAATGACTTTACAGTTGATTTTTATTTTAGGAAGAAACTAGTTGGTTGTTTCATTTTTCTGCCTGCAGCTAGCTATATATGGATATTTGCTATCTAGCTAGTAGTAGAAGAATTTCTCACCATGCATGCTGCCTATTGCACTGAGCTGCAGTTCGAGCCGAGCTCCTACATGTAGTTACACCAGCAGCCAACTAGCTCGATCGCTACTAGTACTACTAGATACTAGTAGAGGATGGAATGAAAGATGATGTCGATCATGTCGAGTATTATCCAGCAGGGAGGCAGAGAGAGAAAAGAAATTGATGGAAAGCAAGTAAAGGGGGCAGGGGTCTCTGACGGGAAAAGAAAGCGATGAGGAGGCGTCCCTCTCTGCATCTTTCCATCTTTTCTTTTTCATTTCGAAATTGACCAGCACTCGGACAGCCAGCCAAGGCGCGTGAGGCCTGAGGAGGAGTAGGAAATCGACCCCGGCAAATCAAATTATCCTTTTTTTTTCTAAAAAAAAGATGATGAAACTTTTCCTGTGCTCGATCGAACCAACGCCATATGTTTACATCCCCGCCTTTATTGCGAAACCACCGAGAACAGTAATAAAAATCTCGCTCGGCCCGGCCCGGTGGTGGGTGCGACGAACCTCCTGTACTTTAAATTTCCTCTGCTTTCTGATGGAACATTTAATTAAATGGAGAAAGGAAAGGAAAGGGAAGGAAAGCAAGGTTGCTGTTGCGCTGCTGATCGACCACGCGGCCGGGCGGGTGCTTGTGGTGTGTGGTGTGTGAGAGAGAGCGTCGTCAGCCTAAACCTGACGACGCTGCAGCTGAACGCGTGCGTGTGCTGTACAAGTGCGGGCCTAATTAATCCGGCCCCAACCGCTAATCCAACCGGCCGGCCGGTTTCTCTCTTTTTATTTATTTTGTTTCCCTGCTGGCTGCTGATGATCCTGTTGTCCGTATGTTGACCTGCTCGGCATGCATTCAGCAAGTCCAGCCCTTTTTCTAGGCTTTCTTGCTGCAGCGTTAGCGCAGTGATGGTGGGGTATTAAGAGAGGCGGTTGAGGGAGCTCGCGGTGCGGTGCGGCGCGTCGCGTCTCCCCCGGGCGGCCATGCGCGCGCGCAGTTGCATGGTCGTCTTGACTTTTTCTGTATTCTCCACCGGAGCGGGATCGGAAGAGGGGCGGTGGTCCGGCCGTCGTTCAGCTTCATGGGTCACGGGTGAGACCCAGCTGCAAAGAGAGAGACTCACCGAGAGAGAGGATAAGGAGAGGATGAGGCCGGCGCCGGTGATCGATCGAACCCCAGCCTCGGCGCCACACCACCGCCACGTACCGTACAGGCCGGAATACAGGATCGGAGTAGTGACGCGGCCCTGAACCTGACGACCGATCAAGCGTGCTGTGCTTGATTTTTTATTAATTCGGTCGTCTCCATCTTTATCGTCGTCGGCGAGCCGGGGCCGTCGGACGGGGATCGGGCGGTGGGCGGAGCGGTGGTCCAGCCGCGCGATAGCGGCCACGGGCGGGGCTTGTCGGCCGCTGGGAGCGGACCGGAGCGGAGGGAGGGCGGGGGAAGCCGTCCGTCCCAGTGGGCAGTGGCGTCTCCATCAATTATTGGGCCGTTGTGATTTGGACTCGGCACCAACTCAATCCTAGTAGTCTCACACAGTGATCATGTGTTATCTCCACGTGGGGCCCGCGCGGGGAAAAGGTGCTTCGCTTCAGGTTCCGGCTATACGTACCAGCAGCACTCGAGAGCAAGTCATTGATGAACTACTCGCTCCGAATTTGGAGTACTATCATTTCCAAGTCTTAAAAGACCCCATATATTCTGGACTACAATTCTTCTTCTTACAACACATATATTATCAACTGCTACAAAGTTATTACTGTACTTAATGAATTTAGAAAAAATGATTATATTGATCCAAGTTCCATACAATAAGGCTAGCCCCATAGAAAAAATTAGATTGCACGTCCGACTATTGGCTGACGTGGCATGGAATTAACAGAGAGGTAAATAAATTATGTATAATTCTGGAGATACAATTTGGACACATTATATAAAGTTAGAGAACCATTCACAGTCCTTAGGCCCATTGTCATAGATAGAACATATACAACAGTTTAATTGTTTAGAGACTCCTAAGAAACAACACCGTGGCGAACGAAGTATAGCTCAGCTGGTTAGGTTTCTTGTGGTGAAACGTGCCCACCTGGGTTCAAATTCACTACTTAACGCGTGTGCTCATGTTTTCTCAAATTTATTTTAGGATTTAACAACTTTATTCTTCCAGTGGTAGATGATATTGACGTGCCCATTGACAACATACATGTATGTGCGTGCTCTCTAATTAGACGTCACTATAACTCATAACCATAGGATCTATTGTTATCTAAAAAGTTCATCTCATACGAAAAATGGCCTAAAATAAACCCTAGATTACATCTAAATTACTTAAGTCGTAGTACTCCTATACATATGATTCTAAATTGCCCCCTTCTACCATTGTTATTATAGAAAAAAAACTAATTTAAGTATTACAACGTGCAAAAAGGTACATGATATGGATGAAGAAAATAACGAGAGAGTCTATTTAATTTCCATAATAAATAAATACCAAGTTAAGCTTTTAACTAAACATATATCAAACACATGGGTTGCAAGCCCTCGAAAGGGGAAATATTAGCAAATAGGTATTACGTTTGAATATGAACAAATAAGAGGAGCAAAGTTAAGTAGTTTTTTATTTACCATGGGCCCCAAATTTATTCATGATCTTCTCATGCTTATGTCTGTTATAAAATTACTAGCACATGCAAGATCTCGGGTTAGTGGAGACCAATTGATAGACAAAGTTTATCAAATTTATTTATTTATTAAATCTTAATAAATGGAGGAAGTATTTTATCTTCCAACCCTGTGTGGGGCAACATGTCAGCCGTGTTGCTGCCGAAATGTTTTGTGGTTTTATTTATGTTCCTGTGTATCCAGCTTTTGCCTAGTGGACTGATCGACCCCGACTGAACTGGAGGATTTATGTTCCTGTGTATCCAGCTTTTGCCTAGTGGACTGATCGACCCCGACTGAACTGGAGGACTAATCTTCTTCTCCTCCTTGATTGTCACGTTAAAGGGTAATCCATCCAAACGCGCTTTTTGCTTATTCCTCCTTTTTTTTTTCTAGAGCCTTCACACGGGGACCTCCTGTTACTTTCTTTTCTTTCTTCCTTTCGTGCTTACTTTCAGGGAGGCCGATCCAGAAGCCGGTCACGCCTCTTGCAGTCCTGCTTGAACCTACGTTCAGTATATCCTTTGTTTTCTTGTTAGAAATTTAGAAAAATCAGTACTAACTTAATCCAAAAAAAAATTAGCAACATGTTTGTGACAGCAGACATGTGCTTGTATGATATAGTCGCAGGCAAGTTAACGAGCATCATACTAATCATGGATTTAAACATAGAAAATAGAAAGTGGGTTGCTATAGTAGCATACCAAATAGTATCAGACCCGTTTCCGCTAGTTGACATAGCTTTTGTTTATGTAATCGTCCCGCTCGTCGCAGTGCAAAAAAGTATAGCAGTGTAGTGTTTGTGGACCGCACACACCCCTTCCTCAATGAACAAACCAAGCTCTAGAATGATCGGATATGACAAGAAATAATAATCAGAACCAAGTTAGTTGCATAATTTTCAATATGAACAGCATTTCCATATCGTCTAAGATGTGTGGACACGAGTAATGGCACGAGGGAATCTACAGAATAGTGCAAAGATGCAGGGAGGACCAGTTGAGATATTAGGTGCGTTTGACTTATTGATGATATCGCTGATAGTAAGGTAGATACAGTAATTGTTTTTAGAGAGAAATTGTACAAAATAGATATATTGGTTATATTAACAAAATAAATGGACACCTTGCTCAGCGATTACTACTTCATCGATCCATGCTCTAGCACGACCTAAAATTCTATATTAATATTAAAAGTTTTGTGAATAAATTTAGTAGACAACAAATAAAAATTGATTATCTTTACTCTATATATTCATCCTAATACAATGCACATTTATATACTCTATATAATTACCATCTGGATGTGATAATTTACTAATTATTACTCTATTTGTGTTTCCATTTTTTGCATTGCACATATGTGGTTTTAATATGTATTTAGTTGAAATTCATGTGTTAAATTAAAATTCTAGTGCTTGTTGTATATTAGTTTTAAATTTTATTTTCTATTTTATTAAAAGATGGATTCTAAGCCAACACTATACTCTTAGCCTTAGGTAGTGTTTGGTTCTAAGAATGGAATGGTTCTAGGTGGGATATCCCATTTTTTCTGGTGTTTGGTTCATAGTTAACTGGAGATAGGATGATCCCACTAGGGAATACGTATTCCCACAAGATATGGGCTCAACTCGCCCCACCAAATTTGGTGGACCAGGTCATCCCCGGTGGGACAAGTGTTGCATGCGCGCGTGAGAAGAACGGGAAAGAAGAGGAGTGGGGGCTCGCTGGAGTCGAGGAAGAAGCGGGGGCTCACTGGAGTTGAGGAAGAAGATGACTATGTGAGGTGGCGCTTCGGGGAGAACAATGTGTTGGCTTAGGTGTGCGGGGACGAGGCAGTGCTCTGGGGTGCGCGGGCAAGGCTTCACGGTGGCGGCCGCGGCCTAGCTCGCTGGAGAACGATCCACGAGCACAAGGAAGAAGGAGTCATAGCGGGCAGCAGAGCAGGCGCAGAGGGGAAGTAGGAGCCATGGGCACATCGTGCGGAGGCACGGACGAGGCGCCGAGGTGATGCGGGAGGAAGAAACGAAAGGTGAGATGAGGAAAAATTGTGGCTAACTAGTGGGACCTATATGTCGTGTGATCGATCCCACTTTTGACTAACCGAACAAAAAGCGGATCAGTCTCATCCCTCCTTAACCAAACAACAAATGGGATCATCTCGTTCCTAAAATTTGAGGCAGGTCCATCTCATCCCGTTGTGTCTATCTAGCTCTCAACCAAATACTACCTTAGTTACTGTAACACCCCGGGTGTTATAGTGCTAATTAATCTGCCATGTCATCATAATGCATCGCAAAGCATCCTTGTTAAGTTAACATTGTTATGCATCAACTAAAACGAGTTTACTTCATTAGGTTGAATGTGTTTCTCTGTGGTGTGCTCCGAAATCGAAAACCCTAATTTCGAATACCACCGCAAATACTTAGTCCATGCCCTGCGTAATTTGAAGTGCGCGACTGTGTTGCACACTAGTGTCAAGTGTAGGGTATGAGCTCAAGTACAACATCTAAAATGAAGCTCCAAATTTGAGTTTGAATTGGAGTCCCAAAACTTGTCGTGAGTTTTCCGATTCGAATCCGAATTCAAATCTGGGGAGAACTGTAAAACAATTTCGAAAGTGAATTGGTCAACCAAGAGTGACATTTGGTCAACTATGTCATGTTGGTCCAAATGATGCCCTTGGGTGAGGTTTTGATCACTAAGTAATCACAAATCAAAGTAGAAACAAATTCCAATTTGAAATCCCTCCAAAAACCCTAAATTTCAAAACCCTGTTTTACCCCTTTTAAAATAATTCAAAATCTAAGCAAAATTTGGGAAAAAGTTCAAAACCAAGTTTGTAGAACTTTTCAAGGGCCACAACTTTGGTGTTTTGAGTTTTCAAAGTTTTAGTATAAAATGTGGAGTAATTTTGAAAATAAGCAAATTTCAGTTTTAAATCATTTTTGTCCCCAAACTAAGATTTTAAAATGGAGGCTGAATTTGAAAAAGTTTTGAACAGCAAAGTTGTAGATCTGGTCATGATAAACAACTTTGATGTTTGGAGATTTTGAAGTTTCAATATAAAATCAAAAGTAATTTCTAAATTACCAAATCTGAAAAATGTGTCCCTTTTTGAATTTAAACTCAAATTTCAAAATCCAAGCTGAATTTGAAAAAGTGTTCAATACCAAACTTGTAGAGCTTGAAATTCTGAAGATTTCATACATTGGAAGATTTTCAAGTTGTTATACAAATTTGGAAGTAATTTGAGAAAACAGTTTGAATTTCAAATTTGGGGGGGGGCAGCTACAGTGCGCCGGCGTATCACCGACGACCACCGCGCGGTATGGGCGCCGGCGAAACGCCGGACGGCTTCGGCCGGCTTCCAGGCGTGTTCTCGATCGCCAGCTCGACAACTCGCGTCTTCTGGTGAAGTAACCGGGGTCGTTGCCTATATATACGTGAGTTCACCGTGGCGTTTTTCATTTCCGCCATCGCCGCCGCCGCGCAGCTCCACCGCTCGCCGCTGCCGCCACCGGACCGCCTCCGGCCACGCCAGTCGCACCAACAGCATCGCCACATCCTCGCGCACCTCGTGAACCACCCGCGCCAGCCCAATTCCACCGGAACCACCGCGACCACCGCTTCCCGTGCTCAACTCCGGCGACCAAAGCCGCTCTCCGTGGCCAGAGCACTCCAGCCGCTCCCCGTCGCCACCAAGACCTCCCCTGCAATCGCTGTGAGCTGCTAATGCTTCCCGACCCTTCAATTTGATCTCTACCGCCTTGTAGTCGCCGGCGTGCTGCTTCCGCGGCCACCGTGCCGCCACTGTCGTCGGTGATGGGTCACCGGAGCTTGAACCGTAGACCTACCGAGCAAAATGGAGTCGTGGGGAGGTGTAGTTCGCGTTGGTGAAGTCGGTTTGCTGTTTGGGTCACCGGTAGCCGGCCGGCCACCGCGGGCAAGCGCGCGAGCGCGCGGGAGAGCGAGAGCGAGCGGGAGGTGAGGGATGACAGGTGGGGACGAGCTGTCAGCGAGAGATAGAGAGGGAGGCGACGCGCGCGGGCGCGCTAACGGGCCGGACCGAGGAGAAACGGCCCGAGTTCAGATTTTGTTTTTCGTTTTTGTTTTTCTTTTTCAAATAAATGAATAGTGTTGATTATTTATTTATTTGTTTAAAAATTGTGTAGAGTTCTAAAATTCATGAAAATTTTTGTATAAGCTTCTCAATGTATAAACTATTTAGGAAAAATGTGAAATCATGAATTTGAATACTTTTTGCAGTAGAAATAATTGGTTCCAATAAAGATTAAATGCAACTTCCAGTAATTTTAATAATTAATTTATTTATCAAAAAAATTATGAAATTAATTATGGCACTGTTATAAATCATTGTTAACCCATAGAAAAAGTTTGAACTTGTTTAGATAAAGTTTGATCAATTTCTAATTATGCCCTAATTATTTAAATAGAAAATAAATGTCAATTTGAGAACTTTAAGTGTTGTGTGCCTTTTGATTGAGTGATGTCCTTAGGTCACTATCCTTTTGTGATCTCTGGCACTTTAATTTCATGATTGAGCTCGTTAGTAGCTTGTTAGGTTAAAAGCTGGTATCGCGGAAACTCGTTGCTACTAGTTAGTAGGTTTTCTGTTTACGACTGTACCGTGAAGGGAAGTTGTACTCGAATCGTAAACGTGGCATGTTATCATCAAGCATCATGTTTATCATTGAGCATCATGTTAAAGCATGTTATGTATTCGTGTAGTCACCGCTTTCGAAGAAGCCGAAGTCGTCGAGCAAGCTTCCGGAGAAGAGCGATCGTCAGTGGGTTCCGGACCAGACGTTGGAGTCTCCGAGTCTGAGTCAGTCGTCGTGTCCGAGCAAGGCAAGCCCCGGTGCATTTAAACCCTACCTTGAATTTTATAAATGTTTTATTATTTATATTATGGTTTATTGCATTAAGTAATTAGGAGTTGAGTGATAACCTAATTGCTGCATTATCATCCTTGGTTATTGCAATACTACCTTGATACCTGTTTTACAGAAAATGCGTAGTATGCTTCGCTATGCTTAGAAGTTAAGCTTTTAAATGAAATGTTTACATAGCCATGACGGCATCCTTAATGAATATTGAAATATGTGAATGAACTTGTAAGATCGGACGGGTGGTTTGGCCACTGCTAACGTGCATTGGGAGAGGAGTCCCAATGTATTGTTTCCGCCTTATCAGTTAAGGACCGTACGTTGTTGGCCCTCGTGTCATGGAGTTTTTATTAGTACTAGCCATGTGCCCATGTCGGGTAAGCCTTACTTTGGCTAGTCCATTACGAGAACGTCTAACCTCGCACTGGGAGTGGAGAGATGGCGAGAGTAACGTGTACCCTCGGGGCTAGAATGTGGCCGGGTTCGAGGAGTACTGTGCTCTCGGGTGGCGATGGACACGTTCTGGTTTTGGGTTATTCGGGTAAGAGTTGATATATGTTAGATTCGGTTCTACATATGTCGGGTGGTTAGGAATCCCCAGCTGGGTATTTATGAAGCGGTTCGAATCGTCGTTACTCCACGAGAAAGGAGTCTTGGCCTTGCACCAACATCGTAGTTAAGAACTGGAATTGAAAGAAAGCATGAGAAAGGTTTTGATGATAATTACTTTGATCTAGATCAGGATCACCTAGACTTGGTTAATGAACCATCAATGGTAAAAGTAAAATGTTGAAGATAAGGACTTACCTTAGTAAGCTTTTCTGCAAAAGAAAATCTTGATTCTGATTTACCCGTACCTTGATTCCCTAAAGCTAGCATGCCCTTGGAGTCTTTGTCTTAGTCGGGTAAGTCTTGTTGAGTACTCTCGTACTCAGGGTTTGTTGAACCCCTTGTTGCAGGTGCGGTTCATGAACAAGTCTGCTTCGAGCCTTGTTGCATGACCGTCGTGGTTGAAGAAAGCGACGACGAGTAGACTGTGTGGCCTTTGGGCAAGGCATCTCGTTTGGGTGTTGTAATAAAGTTACTACCGATACTTCTCTACTAATGGTTTGTAATAATGTTACATAAGGTTTGAAGTTTGAAAACTGGTTTGTAAACCTATGTTATTGTAAGACTTCCGCTATTTTACTCTGTTGAATATTTTGAATAAACTGTTGTAATATTGCAATACTCCTGTGATTGGATCCTGTTCGGAGGAAAGCAGGCCTTTTAAGTTATGGTGAACATAAGTACGACTGTCAGAGGTCATTATGACAATGATGTGTACTTGTGGGCCATCATAATTAGGAGGTTCTGTGACAGTTACTGTGATGGAATATCAATCATTTTAGCCTACACTACAACACAAGAGATGTTAAATTTCTTATTAAAGAATTATTATGTGTTATAGTACTCATTTATATAAAAATAGAGTGCTTACGATTAAAGTACTGCTATTGATATGTCATAATGTTTCAGTCAAAGTATATAAACTTATCTAAAGTAAAAACTTACAATTTGTTGCCGTAGAGTTTTAGTATAACTTAATGAAAGTCCTAGTTTGGTTTTGTTAATCGAGTGGCAACTAGTAGATAATGTTTTCAATGGAGATGATTGAATGAGGTCCACACTTGGAGTTGAGCAAGGCTAAGGAGATGCCGAGATGGTGGAGATGGTGATCATGACCATGGTGCAAATGTTCAACAAAGAAGAGAAGGAGTCGCCACTTGGTCCTTTTTAGTCTTAAGTGTAAACCTTCATTAGTGTGGTGATTTATTGTTGGATTGTTAAACTAAGGACCCGGGCTATAGCACGGCCAGCCCGAGGCCTATGTCCGCCACTATGTAGTAGTAAGATTACCCCGCAACAAAGCAACTGCACACTATGGGTCACAGCACTTTTGATCTTAGAGGGGGAATAGAGATCGATATGCATTTAACTTTACCTGGCAGTCTTTAGAACTATTATTAGAAATCCAAATCTACTGTGTGTATTAGTATTAAGCTAGGATTGGATGGACGGCTGTCCTCTCCAAAAGTTAAGGATTGTATCCTGAAAGGGCATAAGATATCTTGAAAGTTACACCACTCAAAAAGTAATACTAGTAGTGTAGCTTGATTGGAACAGTGGCTGGAAAGAAATGCCCTTCAGACATATGCAGTACTGACACACATATGGCTAGTCCGCTGATGTTTGCCATCTCCCCTGACTTGGGTTCGAGGATGCTGTCACATCGATGAAGGATCTAGGAGATTCACAACGTGTGACTCGTCTGAAAAGTAGGAAAATATCATGGAGAAATTAAAGGCATTTGTTTGAGGACGCCTTAGGGCTCAATTTTTTTTTAAAAAAATCTCCCATGTGAATTCTAAATGGCAAGAACATATACATATGCTGGATGATGACACATTTCTGCAAAAAAAGTGTTTTTTCTCTAGAGAGAAACTCACATTGTTGTTGTTGCGTGTGGCGTAGTTTTCAGTTTTCTCCCTCTGCAATTAGCTGAAAGGACCGGCGTGACAAAGAGAGCCGAAAACAAAAGGCGGACGCGGACCGCAGCGAGCGACAGCATCCAAAGACCTCGCGTCCTCGCCCACACCCTCCTCTTGTCTCGGCGCCTGGCCAGGCCCCAATCACGTGAGACGACGGCTCCCCCACGTGCACATATAGCCATGTCAGCTCGTCACAGCTGTTCCAAGCAAGCTGCGTGCTGCTGGAACTGGATCGTTGAGCAGCTGCAGCTGCCTGATGGATACCCCAAACGGCCAAACCGACTCCGATATCTTTGCTGCAGCTGCAGCTGCCTGGCGTAGTACGTTGGTCAGCCAGGACAGACGACGACTCCGATCACCTGCAGGCGTCCCCAAACTGTTGTTGCTGGGCCGCCGGTGTTCGTCCAGCCTCGCGAAACGGGCAATTTTGCAGGCGCCCGAGCACAAAAACTTCGGGTAGTAGGCTATAGAATAGACCCTTGTATAGTTCCCTCAATTCTCCCCAAATTTCACTATACAAAAAGAAGATTCTCCGTCACATCAAAATGTTGGCAAATGCATAGAGTACTGAATGTTGATGAAATCAAAAACTAATTGCACAGTTTTGTTGCACTTTACGAGACGAACATTTTAAGCCTAGTTAGTCAAAATTTAGATAATTTTTACCAAATACAAACGAAATACTACCTGAATTCTGATAGAGTGTTTTTCTCCCTGATTCACTGAACTAAACGAGGCCAGAGGATACACGACGCGCAGGTGCATCTCAGGAGGTCGGTCGCAGTCTTTCTCGAGGTGGTTTGGTACTACTGCCAGTCCGTACTACTGCAAGCAAATGAATCGGCACCAAAAAAGGGTGCTCCGACTGGTGGTAATATATCATTTGTTTTTTGCAGATCAGATGGCCAATCATGTCAAGCGCGCGTGTGACGTGTGACGCAGGACAAGGCTGCACTTTCGCCGGAGTTCTTCTCCCGAAGAAAATTCTGACGGTGAATCGCAGCAGGTTGTGGTTGTCAGCACCGGGTCAAGGAGGCACGAAAAATAATACTCTAGCAATTGGCTGCTTCTTGACGTGACCTAATACTCCCAACAATGGGATTAGATTATTCTAAGGTCGCAAGTCGGAACCACACAAGCTGAAGCTAGCTGCTGGTAGGTGCACAAAAAGAAATCGCTCCAATTGCGACGCTTAACAATGATACACGTAGTATGCTAATAATCAGATCCTCTCTTTTTTATTATAATACAGAGTAACACTAGTTGCTGAGCATGGATGTACACGTAATGGACCAAAAATCTGCTAGACGTTGGCCTCCTAGCTAGCAGCTAGGTAGGAAGCTAGCTAGGCACCAACTACTGATCACGCCTAGCCTATATATCATATACTATAGAAGTAGTACTATCTAAGGTCAGTTTCAATTGGATTTCATCAGAGTTTTATGAACATTAATTATGCTGATGTGGCACCATATTTATGAAGAGAAAGATGATAAGAGTTTCATGGGAGCCGAGAGAGTTTCATGGGGATGAAACTCTTCTACACTATTTCCAAAATTTAGATGTGTTGAAAACAATGACATGAAATCCCTGTTCAGACTGGCGACTATCATCCGCACCTTTCCAAGCCTCTGATGGCCTTCTCGATCGATATCACCGTGTCCTAATCAGCGTATCTAATCGCACGACGCCAGTGGATCAAAGGCGCCTTTTCCCCCTCCTCCACTAGTGCGGCGCGCGCAACACAGCAGCATGGGGTGGTGGCCTTTTGCTGCATGCATGTCGTCTGGCCTCTGCAGCCTGCAATACTGCTGCTAGCTGCAGCAAAGATATTGAGAGAACCGTGCATCGAGCAGGTGTAAAAAAGCTCAGGTTGATCAAGTAGCACCTAGCAAGCTAGTAGTCAACATTGTACCATAGCCCTTTAGCGTAAAGTTTCTCTTTCCCTCACTATCTATCACTTTCTCTCCTCTCTGCACTGCATCTCTGTATATGGTAGTATCTACTATCTACTAATTCCATCCTCAAATGATGCAAATCTAGTTCTATCATTAGTCAAACTATTTAAAACTTAACTTATTTTTTAGAAAAACATTAATATTTATGACACCAAATAGATATGCGAATCTAATAAGACCTACGCCCTCCACAAATTGTAAGTTATTCTAGTTTCTCTACATACAAAACTTTTATTGTGTATCTAGATATATTGTATATCAATATACATAGCAAAAGCTACGTACCTAGAAAAGTCAGAATGGCTTACAATTTGGAATGGAGAAAGTATTTGATATCATAAATATTAGTGTTCCTTATTTTGTATATTTTTGGTTAGACACAAGATGTTTTAACTTGGTGCTATGAACATGTATGGACCCCATGTACCCGTTAAAAGTTAGTTGAGATCTTGTTTAGATGCTTAACTCTGTAGCTAACAATTAGCTGTTAAAATTTAGTTAAGATCTTATTATAACATAGCTTTATAGCTTCGATTCATGTTTTTCAACTCCACTTCACATCCAGAAACTTCATTTTTTGGTTGAGCTGATCTACAGTAGAGTTTGTGGAGCAGTCCCAAACATACTCTAAAAAGTATACTAATATAATGTCTTACCTAGCACCGACCTAATAATAACTAACTATCATTTGATTTTCCTAATCAACACAACTACAATATTTAGTTAGTGAATCTATACGAGGCTATGTTAAAATTGCATTCTTCTCGGGTAGGGATAAAGTATATATTATATTATACTACGATGGACGACATGCAAAGTGCGCGCCCAAATCCAAATCCAATCATGCGTGAGCAGGTGAGTTTCTTCTGATTGGCGCCGTCCGTAGACGGAGATAGAAGCTTCTCTGCCAAGAAAAGGTGGCCTCGATCGATCAGGTCCCGGCATGCCATGCATGCGTATATACTGTATGTATGTTGGTGCACCTGTCGTCGCTGCCCAATTAATCAGCGGCCGTACCCGTCCAGTCCCCGGCAGCTACGACGGTAGGCGCATGCACACACGCACGCCCAGCTCCGGCCCCGTTGTGCGGTTGCGCCATCGGACGACAGGCACACATGGCACTGTTGGTTAGGAGCTTCCACGCACTGCTGCACTGCGTTCGTCCACCGGCCGGCCGGTTCACGCGTGCCGCGATGGCGACGCCGCGCGTTCGGATAATGCCTCTCCGCGCTTGTGTGAAGGGTGCGCGCTCCTGAGGATTTCCGGGCACATGGGGGCAGACGGCGACGGCCCTGGGGACGTTAAATTGATGACAGTTGCAGCAGTGCCAGCCTATCAGGTAAGACACAAGCATGATATATCCTACTATCTTCGTTTTCAAATTGCTAGCCGTACGTACTGGTTATCTAGGTTTTTATTACTCCCCCAGTTCTAAATTATAGGTTGTTGGTCTCGCTCCCTCTGGTTGCTCTCCCGCCCTATCTTGTTGTTCGTCTCGCTACCATCCTACCCCTTGGCTTCTGCAAACGCTACTTGCTCGCCATCAATGACTTGCTCCGCCGTCCTCTAGATCACTTGAGTGCTCCGCCTCATCATATGCCGAGTTGCGGGGACCTTGATCTCTTCTCTGGATCTCCTCGTTCTCCTCCTGGCAGTCCTCCCCATTTGAGGCTTTATTCCCCTAAATGGCATTGGTGGGCGTCGGTTGGAGCCCGGATGCACTCTTAGGCGGATGCTACTCACGGCCGCCGCCTGTTGGCTCCGACTCAATGTCTCACAGCTTCCTGCCTATCATCCCTTGGATCCAACTCAATACCTTACAGTTGCATGTGGGATAGAGTTCTTCAGAATACGTCTTTGGTGGTGGCACAGATTAGCAAGCAATGCTTGCACTCGCTTCGGTCAGTAGACAAAGCTAGTAGCTGAATCATGTTTTGTTTGTTGTGTTTGTTAAGTGTTGTAATTGTACTCTCTCCCCCCTCTCGTCGAGTTTGTAATTAGCGCCAAGCCGAACTTTTAGGGCCTTTGACCCACCACCCACCAGATCCCATCTAGAATTTGTGGTAATATATTTAAGTGGGGACTTTTTGTCAACCAACCCCCCCCCCCCCCCCCCCCCCGCGGGTGTTGCACTCAAAAAATAAATTATAGGCCGTTTTGGCTTTTTTGATACATAAAATTTGCTATGTACTCCCTCCATCCTCAAAAGAATGTAATTACGATATCTATGCCGGTTAATGAAGCTCAAGTTTAACCACGTTTATAGTAAATAGTAATAATATTTATATCTAAATAAATTTATTATGAAAATATATTCTATAACTACTCTAATAACACTTATTTTGTATCATAAATATTTGTATTTTTCTATATAAATTTAGTCAAAACTCAGGTTGTTTGTTGACTCTTTGAAATCCGAGAATTGTATTCTTTTGTGGACAGAGGTAGTATCTAGACATACATTATATCTAGATGCATAGTAAAATAGATGTACCAAAAAAGTCAAAGCGACTTATAATTGGAACGGAGGGAGTAGCTTTTACCATACAATATTCATTACATTTAGATATATAGTAGAAGTTATGTATATAAAAGCCAAAGTAACTCAGAGTATATTTGAAACAAAGGCACTATACTCTCTCCGTTCAAAAATTGTCATTATACTAACTTTTTACCAAGTCAATCTCTTTATCAACTATAAAAAGTTTATTGCGCGAAATAATTATAATTAGAGTTAACAAAAAAAACATATTTTCATGATATATCTATTTAGAACCATGCATATATGTTAAAAATATTTTCTATGGACTTGGTTAAATTCAACGAAATTGACTCAATTCAAATTCAGAACTAATGTCCAATTTGGGACGGATGTAATATTCAGTTCAGGGCCGACCGGCCGGTGTCCATGAGTGAGTAGTAGCTAGAGGTCCATCTTCACGCAGAATCTAGGCCACAGAATTGTTCCACATCGATCCTCATTGGGTTTTTGTTTCCATCCCCTGGATTGGCCACCGGTTTGCAACGTGATGCACGCAAGATATTATTCATCCGATCGAACCGTTAACCGTAGAGGTAGAGTACCTCCAAGGTCCAATCCTTTCATGCAGTTTCATTCATCGGTGTAATCGATCGATAGGTGACTACTGCAGTCCTCCATGCCATTCCCATGCGAAATTCAGGTTTCTACGACATAAACTAGCAGTAGTACGTATATACAGTATTTGTGACGTCGACGCCCACTGATGATGTCGTTTAGGAGTATAGACGTTTACAGTGTGCTGCTCGGCTCAACGACGACATCTGACATCTGAAAAATAAACACAGAGCGAGAGCATGCAATGCAATCGAGTAGCAGAAGATAGTAGGTGTCAGGTCCTGAATGGGTGCAACTCGCAAACACAATCATGAATCCATAATGAGGCCATGTTTAGTTCCCAAAATATTTAAGATTCCCTATCACATCGAATATTTGGATACATGCATGAAGCATTAAATATAGATGAAAGAAAAAAACTAATTACACAGTTTGGTAGAAAACCACGAGACGAATCTTTTGAGCCTAATTAGTTCATGATTGGACACTAATTGATAAATACAAACGAAAGTGTTACAGTAGCCAAACCTAAAATATTTCGCGAACTAAACACGCCCTGACACAGGGTATCAGGCGGGGGAAGAATATAATACTCCTCCTGCTAGGCTATGAAAAAGGGAATATAAGTATAACCTACCACTATCATGTGAGCCCGGGAGGAACAATAGCGTGTAAAGCAGAGCTCTGAGTAGTCAATTTCATTTCCATGGGCGATCGATGGAGCATTGTAATGGTAGGGCAGCAGCAGGGCGTAGGAGGAGACATGCCACCACCGCAAGAGGGTGGTGTGGTGGGCCGGCGGGGCGGCTGCTGGCAGTGGCAGCAGACCAGAGTGCACTGATCGATACGAACAAGCTGCCACATCTGGAGTAGGAGACCCCATGCATCTCGGCCGGCCGCCCCCAATCACTGTGGTGATTATTTGCAACTGGCGGCCATGGCACCTACAAGCCCAACATCTTTCTCCAGTTAGTCACTTTCTCGGCCGCCCTCAGAGTCAGTCAGTGAGTGGTGTGGTGGCTGGCGCTCTCATCGGTGGCGAGTCCTTTTAAGGCACTAGTATACTACTAGTAGTGCAGAGAACGGCATGCCCCGGCCCGGGTCGTCGCTGCTGCATGCATGCTGAATTGCTGATCCTGCTTGCTGCATGCATGGCCCTATAAAACCTATCAGTGGGCCCTGTTCGCTTTGCTGAAAAATCAGGCTGAAAAATATTGTTCGCTGATTTATTGTGAGAGAAAAATACTATTACTTCGCTGAAAAAGTACGGCTGATACCATGATCCACATCATTCTATCCCCAATTCCCCATCCATGAGCGCCGTGCATTTCCTCTTCGCTCTCTCTCACTGTGCATGACACGATAGTATCTACTAATAATAATATTACACAGGAGGAAACAATTAATCCTCTCTCTCTCTTATCTCCCCATGATAGCAGCTGGCTGTCCCTCTCCCTTCTCTCCTGTGCCACATGGGAAAACGGAGAATACTAAAGATAAGAAAGTGACGTGTGTAGAGAGCGAGAAAGGGGGAAGGAAGAAGATGGGCGTTGAGAGATGCCCACAACGACACTCACACTCACACAAAGGCAGCGCAGCAAGCAGGTCAGGTCAGGGGCCAGGGCAGAGAGCATACAGCAGCACATACAGGCAGGCAAGGCAAGGCAAGCCCCAAGGGAAGGGAATCACCGGTGCAACAACTTGCCGCCGTGGTAGGCCATGCCGGGCAGGTCCATAACGACACTGGTCATAATAAATTATTAAAGCCGACAGCATTTCGCTGCCGTTGGCATCCGCCGCTACCCGCCGACATGGGCCGCTCTGCTGCCATGCATACCGCGCCCATCGGAAGGAACGCATGCGTGTGCGCGACGCCCGGCCTATAGCCTACCCAGCTGTGTTTGTGTCCAAAGTTCAGCTTACCGGTTGAGACATGAATATCGGAGGGGTTTGATAGAAACGAAAATCAGTGAATATCGGTTGAAATTTCTGTCAAAATTTTCAAATCTTCATGAAATTTTAACTGAAATTTTAAAAACCTAAACGAAATAGAACCGAAATTACCGGTATGTGTATTTACCGGAGGGGACCGGTAGAAACGAAAATCGCGAGTTTTCAGTGAAAACCGGGTGAAATTCTAAACCCTCAGGCGTGCCGCCCGCCTGTGCCTGGATGGTCCCCGGGTAATTTGATCCGTGAAAATAGCACGACCAGCCGGCGGCCTTCGATCGTACCGTATCCTAGTGTATTAAGTTGTGTCAGCTCCCCATCAAAATCACTCTCCTCTTCCTGAGCACACAGCAGGGGCCAGGCCAGTGGTAATAAGAGAGAATCGATCGAAGATGGATGGAGTTGAGTTAAGGAAGTGGGTGGAAATGGATGGAAGCGCAGATCGACACCGGGTGGGCGGCCGGCCAGAGGGGCTTGTCACAGGAGATCTTCTAGTTGTTGGTGTGATTCTGGTTGGTTCATTTACCGGGGGACCATCCAGGCACGTAGCTTGGAGTTGAGGGCATCTGGTCCCAAAGAGATGACGGACAACGGCTTTGAGCTGTGCTTGCAGCTAACCCAAATACTCTTCCACTTCCACCACCACCACTCCTGCCCCGGCCCATTTGCACGGGGACCGCCCCCGCACGGACGGACCCGGCTGGCCGGCCCTACGTACAAAATACGTATACCCACCCACACCCGCACGGGTCCACTCCACACGTACAGCACACACACGCACGAGTACGCGTACATACACACAAACACATAGTATACGCTTTGCATGCCCGTATGCCCATGCTGTCATGCCATGCATGTCTTGCTGGCTTTGTATGTAGGCACCTACGTACTACGTGGCAAGTGGCATGTGACAAAGCCCAGCTGGTGTCCAATGTTACGTTAGTTTCTTTTGTTGGCTTGTTGCCCCTCCCTCTCATCTGGGCTCGTTCTTAGGCAGTGGGCCTGGATTGTAGTAGTAGCATGGGGGCCTAGCTTGGTGGCGGCTTTTGTGCAGTGCAGCGAGCAGCATCCATCATAGAGATCCCACGCAGACGCAGGCCATCCATCTGCTGCCAGCATGACCCATGAGATATAGGAAAAAGTCTAATTGACCCCCTCAACTATTGGAGGTGGTCTACTTTACCCCCCAAACTATGAAACGGTCTAATTTACCCTCTGAACTTTGCAAAACCGGCCAAATCACCCCCTCGAGCGGTTTTGGGTGGTGGTTTGCTACAGTAACGTCGGTTTTGTCTTTTCCTTTTTTATTTATTTCGTCTGAATCTTTGAAAAATCATAGTAAATCACAGATAAATCATAAAATGGAAAATCCAGTTTTGTTGGACTCCACATGAGTAGATCTACATAGTGAACTTATAATATAGTATGCTTTAATATAAAGTTTTTGTTGTATGAATTATTCAAATTAATTACAGAAAAAAAATAGATCAAAATTTACAGCAAAAACTTTGTACTAAAGCATGCTATATTATAAGTTCACTGTGTAGATCTACTCATGTGGAGTCCAACAAAATTGGATTTTCCATTTTATGATTTTTCTGTGATTTACTATGTTTTTTCAAAGATTCAGACGAAATAAATAAAAAGGAAAAAGACAAAACAATTGTTACTGTAGCAAACCGTTGTTACTGTAGCAAAACCACCGCCCAAAACCGCTCGAGGGGGTGATTTGGCCGGTTTTGCAAAGTTCAGGGGGTAAATTAGACCGTTTCATAGTTTAGGGGGTAAAGTAGACACCCCTAATAGTTGGGGGGTCAAGTAGACTTTTTCCATGAGATATAAGAAGCTACTCTACGCTATCACACCTGTGGTTAAGTACTACCAGTACTAGCAGCCTAGTATCAGCCACAGGTACTGTACACGCAACATGATAGTGGTGGTGTTGTACTATTCAGAGGTGTGGTGTGCTACTAGTAGCTAGTAATCATGAGGACCCTTTACGTTGCTAAAGAAAAATGTGATATGAGTATAGGAGCGGCGGCACACCATGCATCTGAGATTGATCAGTCCATGACAGTCACTGGTCCATGAGAAAACGGCCACTGGCCCGAATATGACGCAGCAGATGTGATGAGGCGATACCGGTACGGGAGAATACGATGCAACAACACAGGAGAATACGACGCAGTACATCGGATTAAAAGCCTTTTCTTTACATACATAATAATAATTAAAAAAAAGAGTCTCTGGAAATTGAATTCGTTCTGGTATCAGTTTAGGAGGTAAGGTCGTTGCACTGTAGATATCCTCGCTAGCTACGATCGTTGGTACTAGGAGTACTAGGCTACTAGCAATCAGAGAATCTGCCCCGGCCGCCTGCCGCCGCTACGTACGTTCTGTAGAGTGACAAAACGGATGCAGCAGGAGCAGCACGCATACGTACAGGTACAGTTGCGTGACAGACAGTGTCAGCAACAGCAGCCAGCCAGAGCCAGCAGCAGAGCTGCTGGGTATCCCCTGCTGTCCTTCAGTTCTGGCCGCAGAGTGGTCACGTAGTACGAGTAGATGGATCACATGCGCTCCACGACACGCCCCGCTGATCGAATTGCATGCCGATGAATCACGAACCGATCGATGATGATCCCTGACCCAGCCCGCCACCGCCACCGCCAGCGCGCCAGGACGCCCGTCCGTCCGGCCAAGATGCTCCCAGCTAGGCCACTGCCAATGCGCCCACGGCATCCGCCGCGCGCGCTGCATGCCGCCTGACATCTGACTCCATCGCCATTCCCCCGGCCCCTGCGAGTTTTTTTGAAATAAAGGCGCGCAGTGCAGGTCCCAGGAGCAGGAGGCATGCAGCGCAGCCGCCGAGTGATCCAAGGCGCCTGCCTGCCTCTGCTGCCGTTCTGCCTGCCACTTACGTACGCGCAGCGGCTGTACGCACGTCGTCGTCGTCGATCTCCGCTGGGCCGATCAGTACCTGCTGCTCCTAGCTGGGGCATGCAAAGGGAATGCGCCCTTCCCGAGGCCCGAGGGTGCAGACACGACGACCTGTCGACGACGGACGCCAGCAGTGGCGTATCTCTGCCGCCTGGCCAACGACGACTGACCGCGGGCCGCCCGTCTCGCAGGCCGTCGTCGCAGCGCGGGTATCCACAGCCCATCCGTTCTGAGCTTTTGTTCCGACGTGCTGTCCCATTCAGGGCCGCGTAGCCTGCTGCATCCTGCTGCGTGTTCAGTTGCTCTGTTCCTTCACGTACTGCTGCCTGCAGGAGACTTGTGAGGATCGATGGTGATGTTGATTTGCTACGGGAAAGGGATAAGCATGAGCCTCGGAGACGAACGGAAGGGAGGATCGATCATCGAGTTGAAAGGGAGAGGCCCGGCCGGTCGAACGGTCGCTGTCGTGCGCTGCTCATGGCGTGCTGTTAGTCGTTGCTCCAAATTTGATTTCTCTGTGGTCGAGGGAGTAACCGCGTATGTATGGCTTGTGTGGAACGCGTGCACTCATCATGTCCATTGCTTTCGCCACCATTGATCACCTCATCAGCGTGCTAATTACTCCAAGCAATGACACTATATAATTGTCAGAATAATTGGCCTGTTGGGCGAATGTTAACGTCTTCAGGGAACTTGAATGGACCAGCCCGGTTGGCTTCTTGGGCAATTCTCCTGGGGGCATCTGGGGATCCAAGGCTTGGGGAAGTACTTTTACTGTTTTACTAGCTAGAGACAAGGGCCAGCTTGCCATTTTAATATGTACCACTACTAGTATAGGGATAAAGTTATTGTTTGGTTCGTAACCATAGCTTGTCACGCCGCAAGTTAGCCGTGTATTTAGTTAACTGTTGCAACTATGCTGCATCATATTTTCTTATCATCCTATCCCACCTTATAGACTCATTTTTATTGCCGAACTCTCTGTAGCTTCGATTTGCTTGCCATATTTTTTATGTAGCTACAATTTGCCGAAGGTTAAGCTTGACAAACTTAGGCACAAACCGAACATGCCTTTATTCTTGTTATTTTGGACAGCTGAGACATTCTCCAATACATAGCTTAATTTGACTCTGATTCCCTGTTATATATCCAAAAGATCAACAAGTAAATAATTTTTTTAAGCTAGGTTTATATTAATCTATGCATGATGTCTTAGCGTCTTGAAACTACGTATTTCAAAAGTTATCAGTAGTTAGAGTTTTAAAAAGTTTGACACCAATCTTGTCTAAAACAACAAGAATTATGGTACTCAGGGCCAGTAGTTCTGTTCAAACTCTTAACAGGCCTATATAATCAATTAACAAATGTATGTGGGATTAGAAATTCAAGTTTTCAAAAATTGGAAACAATTCTAGGATAGGGTAACAGAAGGAACCACAATGCAATTTGTTATTTGTTAACAGGGGTGGATCTAGAATTGTCCAGGGGGGCTAAAATACAAGAAGAGGGCTTCTAGCTAGGCTTCGCATTGGGCCGCTGGACTGTTGCGCTGCTGGGCTCCTTGTATTTGCAGCCCACTGAGGGGGCTGCAGCCGCACCAGCCCCTGGATCCGCCACTGATTGTTAAGGAAAAGAACACCAATTGATTTGCTAACGATAGTTGGTCAAGACATCAAGTATTTGCGACCAGAGTATATTTTTTTCCAAAAACTTGGTTATTGTTAGAGAAGTTCAGCATATGAAAGAACTGAAACAACAAACATTTTAGAATGGAGTTTTATCTAAGGAATCTAATTATGCTCCCTCCATTTTTTAATATCGTATAGGTCAGTCCAAAGTTAAACATTCCTAACTTTGACCATCAAATTAAAAAAAATGTATAGGTTAACATATAAAATTCACATTTTTTTACATTCAACATGAGAAATACGTTCATAGTATATAGTTCACATGTTGTGAAACTACATATACTTTCTAAAATTAATGGTCAAAGTTAGAAACGTGTGACTTAGAATAAATTTAATATGACATGTAAAAAACGGTGGGAGTATCAATATTGTGTCATAGATTAACCTAATACCTAATACTCCCTCCATTCCAAATTATAAGATGTTTGATTTTTTATTTTATAGATTGTCTATGCACTATGAAGTATTTAAAAAACCAAAAGACCTTATAATTTAGAACGGAGAGAGCAATAATTAAGAGAAAAATAGTCTCGTTCAAATCGGGGAGGTCAAAGTGCGGCCTTTCACATTTGGCCAATTCAATCCGTGGGCGCATGGGATTTCAAGCGGCCCAATAGCAAGCACTGAATCTGATCATGAAGCCCGTGCGGCCCACTGCGATTTGATTGGGATGGGTCGGCCCACGCGTTCGTGCACAGCAGACAGACAAGCACCACGACCGCGCGGCGGCATGGCTAGCTAAGCCCCTGGGCCTGGGCAGGTAGGCTAAGCCAAGCGATTTCTAACGACACCAGCACGTGAAAGTGAAATGGAGCCCGGGCGCCCATCACGATCGCAGCATGGAGCATTCGAACAGTTCGCAGGGAGCACGTAGGGTTGAAAACGGACGGAATTTTTTCCGTTCCGAACCGTCCGTTTTTCCACATTTGATCTGTCCGTTTTCGTATTTTCGGAAAAATCCGGAAACGGTATGGAATGCGGGATGGACGTTTTCGGAATCGGAACGGAAACGGGGATGATGTTTTTCCGACCGTATTTTCGGAATTCCGTATTTGGCCGGAATTTTACCGGATTTCTTCCGGATTTTTACCGCATTTCTGCTAGGCCCATAAACCTTGTATCTTGTTCGCAAGGCCCAACCGCCCAACGCTTGTACACTATAATCCAATCCACAAGCGTGATGGCGCGTGACAAGCTTACTTCTATAATCATCCATGTTATTTGTTTGCATAATACGTATTAAATAAGGACCCTGAATCCTAATTATCCACGTTACTTATGTAATCACTCTACTCAAGTTCATGGCTCAAGTATAATATTGAAGAACCTAAATCCTAATCATTTATGAACTATTTTGTGTGTGATTGTAATTTGTGAGTATAAAGATGTGTGGTATTCCGGCTTAAGCTCCGACTTCCGACCGTTTCCGTTGAATTTCCGACCGTATTGGTTCGTTTCCGTACACCCGCATATTCCGGTTTCGTTTCCGAACCCGCATTTTCCGAACCCGATCCCGTTTCCGCCAAAAAATATAGAAACGGAAGTAGAAATGGGGTTTTTCCGTCCGTTTTCATCGCTAGGCGCACGGTGAGATCCTCCTAATAAATCCTAACAGAGAATTATCTATTTGGCACCGAAACAAATCAATCTTCCGTATAAGGCATTGAAAATTTTAAACTTTCTTATCTAGCACCAACTTGAAATTTTTTTCCGTAAATGACACTGCCGTCCATTTGATGCACTAACGGTGTCAAGTGACAACTAAAATGACATTTATACCCTTCTACGTAGGCCAATAGCATGTAGTGCCAGATAGGAAAAAGAATAAATAGACATGATATCAAATAAGGAAAACATAAATATCATAAATACACTTGTAAATAAAAACATGGTATTTTGATAATTGAAGAGTGAAAATAATAATTAATAAATTTGATGCACAAGCTTCACGAATTAAATTACAGTGCCAGCAAGCGAGGCCGCCCTGCCCCGGCACGGTGCGGTTCTCCTCCACCAGCGTCCTCGGCGGGCCGTGTGTTGACACCTCTAATGCCACCTAAGCTAGGTTGTCATCCCTAACATGACACCAAAGGTGCTGGTTCCAGCAGCAAATCATCCTTTTGCACATTCAGGTACATACAAACGTAAGGCCCATTTTCAGTTTATGTGCTTTCCATTTAGACATGCTTTATGTCAGAACTCCTACCGTCTTTTTCCAGTCCAGCACATTAATCCTGCCAATACACCACATACTTGTCTGTGAACCAAGTGAACAATGATATATAAAGAGTAAAGTGCACCAGCGGTCCCTAAACTTGCGCTGTTGTGTCATTCCGGTCCCTAAACTCGCAAATCAACCGTTTAGGTCCTCAATCTTGTTCATCTGTGTCATCTGGGTCCCTAAACTTATTCTGCGGTGTCATCCCGGTCTCTAAACTTGCAAAGCGACTGTTTAGGTCCTCAAACTTGTTCGGTTGTGTCATCCAGATCCCTAAACATGGTTTTGAGTCTCATCTGGGTCCAAACAGGACGATCTAAAAACTTAATATCAAACAATAATTCATAACTATTTCATATGAACTCAAATAAGGACAAACTTTATATCAAAATTGTAGCCCTCGACGCGATCTAGAACCTTATAGTTGAAATTTTTTTTATTTGAAGTCGTTTAGTATCCCAAAATATTATTGTAAGTTTGAAGTTTACATATTTAAATTTTAAATATCAATATCTATAAACTTATAATACTATTTTGGGATACTAAATGACTTCAAATAAAAAAAATTTCAACTACAAAGTTGTAAAAAACTTCAAACTATAACTTTCATATAGACCATATCAATATCCAAGCTTGTTTGATAATTTGAAATTTGAAATTTCAAAATCTATAAACATACAATAATATTTTGGGATACTAAACGACTTCAAATGAAAAACTTTTCAACTACAAAGTTCTAGATCGCGTCGAGGGCTACAATTTTGATATAAAGTTTGTCCTTGTTTGAGTTCATATGAAATAATTATAAATTATTGTTTGATATCAAATTTTTAGATCGTCCTGTCTGGACCCAGATGAAACTCAAAACCATGTTTAGGGACCTGGATGACACAACCGAACAAGTTTGAGGACCTAAACAGTCGCTTTGCAAGTTTAGGGACCGGGATGACACCGCAGAACAAGTTTAGGGACCCAGATGACACAGATGAACAAGTTTGAGGACCTAAACGGTCGATTTGCGAGTTTAGGGACCGGGATGACACAGCAGCGCAAGTTTAGGGACCGCTGGTGCACTTTACTCATATATAAAGGTCGTCTTTAGCAACAACTATTTTCGACTATCCTATAATTCAGAGTAGCTCATTTGTTAGTTCTATATTTCTGTAGTTCTATTACGAAAGGTAGAGATGATAGATATGATCTTTTATCTTCAGACTATAAGATATTGCTTTGTTTTTCATGTATATTTCTAGAGTACAATGAACCTTATTAGTTTACGAGTACTTTATGTTTTTCAAAGGGTATCTGATAAAGGCTATGATAAGCACACACAAATGTGTAATAATCTGTCATCTTGAGGATGAATCCTCTGTCTGTGTGAATTTTGATAGGCTTTTCTTTGCCCTCAGAAAATATATATGCATCTTGCACTACAGTCCTTTTGTGCTATATATAAATGGTGAAAATTGCACGGTTAGCTTTGTTCACTCTGTGCTGCATATACTTTTACTTTTCTTTGTCCGAGTGATAATTTGCATTTTCACTAATTCTTGAGTCTCAAAGGAAAAAACTCATTATTTTCTCATTGATTCAATATATGCAGTATTGAAATAGTTTATTGAATGATGTTGCACAAATACTAATAGGTTCCCAGATTTTTTTTCCATCTTCAAGATGAATCAACTATTTCTATGAGCTCTGATAGCCTATTCTCTATCTGCAGAAAATACCATCTTGCATTCCACTCCTCTGCAATATAAAAAAGGTGGAAAACTGGGAATTGCATTATTTAATTTTAATCACTCAGTGCTGCAGATACCCTTACTTTGCAGTAGTCCTGAACTTCAGTCAATATTGGGCCCTATACGGTTTAGTGGAATGGTACGCAGCTATGAAGGATGAATTGGCACATATTAAGCCATTGGCTAAATTCCTTTCCTTCAAGTCTATAGTGTTTCTGACCTGGTGGCAGGGTGTGATAATTGCCATCATGTATTCTTTGGGCTTTGTTAGAAGTCTGTTAGCACATAGCTTCGAGTTAAAAACAATAGCATCCTACCTGGTGATGATATCCCCATATATATGTATAAATAGATGATGCCGGTTTTTTTCTGAAGTAATTTTCACACTACTCACTGAAATTAATGAATGCTAATTCTCCCTACCAACATTACGAGTATAGCCTTGCCTACAAATTGGTCGACCGTTTTGCACGAAACACAGAGCGCGTTTAGATCGCTACAGTAAAAAATACTATTCTTTCTAGCTTACTGATTTGTTATTCTATTATCTATTCGCCATCTTTATCCTCAACCATTTCCCTGGTTGGTTCCGTGCTCTGCCTTGGCATTTCACTTCTTCCCTTTGTTATGAACTCCACGCTGATTTGTTTTACATTGCCCTGTGCAACTTTAGTTTGATTTCATTTGATGGATTCTTTTAAGAATGCCTGAGATTGCACAATTATAGATTATAGATGGCCATATCATGGTAAACTGAGACCTACCATCCATGTCTATACAAAGCCACTATTTTTTTCCCGTCTTATATGGCCAGCCCGGGGAAAAAAAGATCACCTTTCCCTCTAACTGAATACTGAAGCCTTTTGTTTTTGCCGGCAATAGCTCTACCAAATTGTCAGCTGTTCCCGTGGATATTGTCCATACTTCTACACTTGCTGGTAAATCTCAAACTATGAGCCTACCCAGGGTTTTTTTTACCGACCGGTCACCTCAAACCGCCGGCCTCCGGTTCCGGTTTACCGGTAACCGGTCGAATTTGAATTTGAATTCAAACGCGCCTTCGGTTCGGTTTGCGACCAGTTTACCGGGCGGTTTGAGCGGTTTACCGCTCGGTTTGGGCGGTTTACCGCTCGGTTTGAGAGGTAACCGCTACAAACCGTTTGGAATTTTCTTTTTTCTTTGCCCGTGGCGGTTTGTGACGGTTTGTAGCGGTTTGTGCCCGGCTTACCGAGCGGTTTGTAGCGGTTACCGCGTTTTGTGCCCGTGGCGGCCTAATGGGCCTCATGGGCCTTAACAGGCCGGGACCGGGATTTTTATTTTTATTTTTTTTCAAACTTCTATACGTATAAATAAATACTAAACGAACTCGAATTTGAAAAATTTTTACACCATTGGCTTCTATAAATCATGAACTATTTTTAGGAATTTTTTCAGCATTTTTTTTCAAATTTTAAATTTGAATTTGGGGAATACCTAACCGCGGTTTACCGGCCGGTAGAAAAAACCCTGAGCCTACCCACAATCTTACTCTGTGCATGATTTCAATAGAACAATGGATTTTGCAGAAACAGGTTCATATGCACATTGCACAAGAAAATATTAAAGGCTTCAGTACCTGCACATTTTTAGGTCCTTTGGCCTACATATTGACACCTGCCTGAATATTGTTTTTATAAGGGGGAAAAAATTATATACATATGATCTGCTTTACTCTACGTCCTTATTCCTGGTACCTTGGTTACCTTTAGTATCATTATTATGCTTTACAAAACCTCCTACTGTCCACTTGCTGATTACCTCACGCATGTGTTCTTGGATTAGGATTTTACATGTTTATTATTCTGCTTTATTTGTACTGCCTTACCAAATTATCTCCTACTAGCAAAACATGCATGTGCGTTGCAACGGGATAAGATTGCCACACAATCACATAGAGAATTTGTGTTACGGTTCAAAGATTTATTCTATGTTTGCGTCATTAGTTCTAACTATTTTAGAATCACTCTACATTGTGTCTAGATAATCATTATACTTAGGGAGTAGGGACTAATACAATGATCATGTCATGAGTCCAATTCATCTTAGATCGAAGCTTTTCATCAGATGTGGACGTAACGTGGACACACTGCTCTAACTCATACGGATACTGAAAAAAGAAACGGACCATGAAAACGTTTCGTATTACAATTTAAACATTGTGCCATGTTCGAACACAATGATTCAACCTGTACGGTATATGAGAGAATCATGAATGAATGACCATGAAAAATGCTCAATATTATTTTATCAGTAGGCAAGCATAGTGGTAGTGCGTTGTCACTGTTAACATAAATTTTATTGGAACAGTAAAAAATTCTGGTTCTAAATACACCATACTAACATATTTTTTTTGCTCTCTTCTTTAAAAATATGGTTTTTAGTTTAATTTTACTAAAACAAAACGAAGTCAATCAAAAATTTTTTTGAAAATTTATTTTTTAATAGTATCCTAGCATGTTTGCTTCCGTACCAATATTGTGACTTTGTGGGTCTATTCATGAGGTACCTTTCTCTTGGAAAAATTGCCAACGTTAGTGAGTCAGTTCACTGCACGTGCCACCTGTTCATGGAGACTCCACGTGACACATGCTATCTGCCCACCTATCCGCCGATGCCCGCCCCATGAGCCACCCGTGTGTAGTCTGCACTCTGTAGAGCTGGATAGTGGCACAACTGTACTGCACAACGCCCTTCTGTTTTTCAATATTTTATCTGCAAATACCAAAGTACATTGTCTATTTTCTCACGCATCTCTTTCCTCTTTCTCAAAACTGAGCTCCACATCTGAAGAAAATCGTCCTGTTCGCTTGAGCTTATTCAAACTACTTTCGAGTCATGGAACAGTAATTTTTTCTCATAAGCATCAACATAAGTCAAATTTCAGCATAAGCGAACAGGCCGAATCGAGATCCAGATCCTAGGCCTCCGAATCCCGACGACGTCGACTCCCACCATGCGCACAGGAAGCTCAGGCGAACTGGCGTGTGTGACCAGGCACCATCCTTATAGCCCTGAGCAAGTCGTTGCAGATCTCGTTCATGACGGGATATTACCGTGGTGGGAGATACAACAGCCGTTAGTGCTTCAAGTAGCTCCGGGCTCAGGCAGACTCAAGCTCGTGAAGGTCCATGAATGATATCCAAGCACGACATGCTCATTTAGTTAGGCAGGGCATGGTGCTTCTTCGATTCAATCTCCAAGCTCTGTCTCCGATTCAGTCTCCATCAAATCCGAAGAGGAGTAGAGGTATTTGTTGTCTCTGTTTGGCCTTGCTGACGTCGACGCTCTGACCGCCGATGGAGATGAGTTATTTTACGTCGTCTTTTTTTTTTGACAAATTATTTCACCTTGTCTTTCTAAGATTGAGTTGTTCTCGTGATAGATCAGAGGAGGATAGATGTTTTGGGTGCGGAGTCGTCTGTTTATAGGATGATGAGTCATATGAGGGGTGGATCTGTGTGCATGCGTGTTCATGTCAGATTTGGTGGATCCGTGGGGCATGTGTGTTCACGTCGATTTCTACTATAGCCTTACGGGAGGGCAGACGAACGAAAAAACAGACGAAAAAAGTGGCTAAATAGAACCTGGACTGGAATAGAACCCGGACTGGAATACATCCTGAACTGGAATAGGAAAAACAATATATACAAGCATACCAGAGTGAAAAAATCTTGACGGAAATTTTGTCTTTTTATTATTAGGTATAGATATAAAGATAATAATACTATTAGTTTGCTTCGTTTTCCTCTTCTTTACATGCATCAGATTTGGCCCTTGTTTAGTTCCCAAAATATTTTGCAAAATATAATTGTAGCGCTACTGTAGTACTTTCGTTGTTATTTGACAATTATTGTCCGATCATGGTCTAATTAGGCTTAAAAGATTCGTCTCATGATTTATAACTAAACTGTGTAATTAGTTTTATTTTTTATCTATATTTAATGCTTCATGCATGTGTCTAAAGATTCGATGTGATGGGAATCTGAAATATTTTGCAAAATATTTTGGGAACTAAACAAGGCTTTGAACAAGGGTCCATGTGCATGCATGCATCATGTACGTTGCATGCCATGAATCGGCCACGTCTTGAACCAAGAGACTACAGATTGCAAGTCATGTTTTATCCAATATATTGATTTAAATGTGAGCCTGCAGGACTCTATGAGATATCCATATGGCAAGGATAATCTCTAGCTTTCGATCTGATCGTTAGAGATAGTATATTTTCTAATTTATTTATGCTTGTATTTTTTTCTATTTGAGTTAGGATTCCTATACAACATACTTAGAATCGGAGACATCTATTTAGATTAGGATTCCTATAAGTATCTATATTACTTTATGGACTCTGCCCAATATGTGTCATATAAACATGGGAGGTGCAGAGAGATAAACAATATCCATATTCACGAAGTTAGTTAGAGGAAGACGGACCAAATAAATGGATGACGAAAAAAAGAGCCCGCAATTTTACCTCTTTAGTATTAGGTATAGATAAGCCTACCTGGACCTAACGTGGCCCACGTCCTTCTCATAGCCTGGCATGTTATCTCCTTCGCTCAATCACTCATATCTTTGCCTTTCAACGGCACCACCTCAAAAAAAAAAAAACCGGTACAGCCCAGCTCGCAGCCCACCAACGACTTGCCAATAGTAGATCACATTTAGAGGCTGAAAAACTTAAAGAGCCTAGTAGATGTATAAATTTCGAGTGAATTTGGGTTTGCCTGACAGGATACCATGGTCATTGAGAAAGAGAACTGGCTGCCCCTTGGACCCATCAAAATTGGAGTTACTTCTGGTGCCTCCACTCCAGACAAGGTAACATAGCAAGTCTAGTTTTCATGCGGCTTGTTTTGTGGACAGTGGACACCCACCTGTGGTAGAACACAGGTGCTCTGATGCTCCAGTCATCACGGTGTTCGGTGCGCAGCTGTAACTAGCATAACACTGATGCCGAATTTCTGCGTACGCAGGTCGTTGAAGACGCACTGCAGAAGGTGTTTGAGATCAAGCGTGAAGAACTTGATGGAACACCCAGGCATTAGAGCCTATCTTGCCCTAGTTCTCGAAGCAAAGAAAGTCACGAGCCGAGAAAGGTCAGCAGGCAAACTGCTTTTCCGGCATGTTTGGATACCTGATGACGCAGCTTATTACTTGTGGGGAGTTGTGGATAGTAATAAACCGCCGCGTTTTTGTGTTGTTGCATGCATAATTACGTAGCTTCGGAACAAAGTCCGTAAACAGTTTCGGACGAGTGTTGCTAGCTGTGGGTAAAATTTGGGCTTTATTTGAACTGTAATGCTGCTGGTAGGTCGTCCGTCTGGGCGGACGGATCCATATAAGTCGCCCGCTCGCTTTGCGCCTCGCTCGCGTCACCTGCTCACTCAACACGCTGCGCGCCTCTACTCCGGGTGGACCCTGCCCTCAGCCGCGCTGCCCTGCCCGCGCCTGCGTCGCTGGCCCGCGCCGCATGCGGCGTGCCCCTGTCTAGACTCGCTCCTCCTGCCGCGGTCACACTCCATCCACCTGCCCCTGCCGAGGTCTGTGCTACTAACGAGCTCCACATCAGCGACCACCACGCCATCGAGCTTCATGGTGTCAAGCTTCGCGTCAACGAGCCTCTATTCATTCAAGCAGCAAGCAGATGCTACACTATAAGCGCATGTTGCAATAGTATGTTTCAGATGTCTCAGAAGTATATTGCAAGTGTTGTATATCGATGTTGCAACAGTAGGTCGGAATGTTGCACATGTTGCAATGGCTATACAATATGTTTCAAGTGTATGTTACAAATGTTTCATCTGTTCCAGACGAATGTTGCAAGTGTTTTATCTAGACGTTATATATACATGCATGTTGCAAGCATATGTTTCAAGTGTTTTTCATGTGTTTCATACGTATGTGTTGCAAGTGTTTTATTTGGATGTTGCATATGTTTGCAATAGTTTTCGAATATTTTTCAAGCATTTTCGCAAGTGTTTCAGATGCTTTAAGTGTTTCATTTGTCTTCTCCTATATGTTGCAACTGTTGTATCTGGATGTTTCAAAAATAAATCGGGTACTGCACATGTAGCCCTAGGCAAAAATAACCGAGAACCGAAAACCAAACCAAAATAACCAGAACCGAAACCAAAATAACCGGAACCGAAACCAAACTAACCAAAACTGAAAATTTCGGTTTCTAGTTCGGTTCCTAGTTCCCAGGAACCGAAATAACCACGAGTAATTTGATTCTAGACCTTGGTTAACCGAACAAAACCGAAGAACCGAATCTGTACATATTAGCCCAATTGCAAAAGAGGCTCAACCTACGTTCCAACCCTAGGTATATAACACAGACCCCTCAGTTCCTACACCCACCACCCAGCCGCCCACCCTACCTTTCCCGTCCCCAGTATCACACTCCCTCCTCCTATGCGCCTCATGGCCTCAGCCGCACTCGCCTGAGTGAGCTGGAGGTGAGCCGCCGCTCGCCACCACCTGGAGGCCGCTTCTCTGGTGCTTGCTCGCTGCTGTGGAGGCCGAGGCCTAGAGCCGTTGCTGATCGCCGCCAGCGCAAAGCCGTGGCCCGTGGGGCCCGGACTGGACGCCGAGGAGCCAAGCTGCCGCTGCTCACCTCCTGGGCTCATGAGCCCTCCACCATCGCGCCTGGCTGGAGTCCTCCTCCGCTGCCTCTTCTGCCAGCGAGGGTTGAGGAGGGCTGGATCTAGATTTTGGAGGAAGGGACGACTGCCGTCTATTTTTTTTTTCTTTTTTTTCTTTCCCTTCTGTTTCGCTGCTGTAATGTATGGCTCGGTTAGTTCGGTTCGGTTAACCAAGACCGAAATTCCTCGGTTTCCAATTTTCTACATAACCAATCGGTTCTAGTTACCGAATTTCATAAATAACCGGCAACCGAACCGATCGTTTTCGATTAACCGAATGCCCAGGCCGATGCACATGGGATGCGCGTGACAAGCGGCCGACGGCGCGGACGATGTTCAGGGCGGCGTGGGCAACGTTCGATGCGACACGGGCCCACTGCTGGTGTGCTCCCTCGCAAGTCCGATGTACTATTCGCTCGTTTGATCTCTGCGCGGCAACGTCCGGACGCGCTAGCGAGTTAAGAGAAGCAGGGACACGGGGATCTTGAGCAGCACTAGATACCGGTGCTGCAGGTTTAGAAACTTCTCAAGTACGGCACCACCGCACGGCAGTGGCTGTCAAAAACTGGTTAGAGCCTCGTTTGGGGGTGAAAAATTTTTATCGCACTGTAGCACTTTTGTTTGTATTTGATAATTATTGTCCAATCATGGCCCAACTAGGTTTAAAAGATTCGTCTCCTAAATTACAGACAAACTGTGTAATTAGTTATTTATTTTACCTACATTTAATGTTTTATACATATATGTAAATATTTGATGTGATGGAGAGAGAGTGACTGAAAGTATTGTTCGCTGATTTGGCTGCTGATTCCGCTGAATATCTCAAACGAACAGGGTATTTGTTCTTTTCATGATCAGCTAAGCGTTGTGTGGTATTGGGTACCTTAACGGACAACTAACTTATTAATTTTTTTTCAAACAACTGAGAATTAGATTCTGATCGATATGTCAACTAAATATAATTTATTACCTTCGCCCTAGAAAGAGTACAACTTTAACATAACTCTAAGTCAAATTGTCCTAAATTTAACTAAATTTATACAAAAAAACCTATAAATATTTGTCATGACAAGTATGTACAGCTATAAAATTAGAATCATACATTTTGATAATATTTTCTATCAACTTATAGTCAAGATAGTTTGACTTAAACCAAACCTAGGAGTTGGTTAGATGCGTTTCCTTATTAATTAGAACATGTTGACTTGTATACAGTCTTAGGCTTAATATGGATGTTCCAATTTCTTAGATTTAATTTGAGTAGAAACACCATTAGGTTGTGCCTTCAATGGTAGATCATGTGCCAATCAACATTCAAAGGTGAAGTGTGTAGGATAACTATGACCTTGTTTAGATCTTATGGTCTAAAGTTTAGTGGTTTAGACAATTTTAGCTCTTCATGCTCTAAACAGAAGATTTAAGGGTAGCCCCTATGCGGGCTGACAAGAATAGTGGTCTCAACTCCATCGTTATCCATTTGCATTGCTCTTTGTTTGTTTCAAGCGGCTTCGCAATCAGTTACGGCGATATCCGATACGGACGCTCAATCCATTCCCATGTTGAACCCAACAAAACATAGAATCATCCATTTTGGAATTGGTAACGGTGTGTACCGATTATCGATTACATTTACGTTTCCATTTGCAAAAAAAAAGAACCAAACAACACTTTTGTTCTCTCTTATTAAAAGTTGCATATGCTTTTACTGTATAAAGGCATCACCTAGTGGCTTGAACTCAACAGCGCGAGGAGTGGTGCCTTTGCATTGTGTCTGATAAGGCCTTCCATAGCGTGCGTGCTGCCTACTACTGTTCCTATCTGACACACGGTGAATTATGGCACGATGAATTCTGGCACCACTCTTTCTGGGCTACCGTGTTTGCGAAAACATGGCACCGGTCCCCCTAACTGTACTGGTACCCACGTGAGAGATAAAAAGTACTACTTGGCCATGCAACTGGTACTCTGCGGGAGCGGTGGGAGAACAAAAGTACCAAGGAAATTATTTTTGTATTCACTAGGCAGTAGTTGGGAGTGCTCCGCTCCTTGTTTTTCTAGCTCCGGTACAAGTTGGAACTAGTTGCTGCAATGGGAGGAGCAGTTCTAAATTTTTCTCTCCAAAATAAGCACCACTCAAGCTATACGCCGTGGAGGGCCTAAGGCTACTGGTACCCTTTGGAGGCTTCTTTGAGCCCTTGCGAAGCTACCATCTGTGTTGATCTGGACATGATATGCTGATGTGGACGCTGGAACTCACATCCAACCTGTAGCGTTGGGCACACCTTAAAGTGTTCTCTAAAGTTTAGTTAACTTCACGAAAACTTTGGACCACTAAAATGAGCTAAAGTGGTCTAAAATTTTAGTTCTTAGCTTATAAATTCTGCGTACCAACATTTTAAGGACGTTTTCACTCAACTATATTTTACTAAAACTGGGGGTGCGCCGGCTTAAAGAGGAGGGGAAAAAAGGTGAGCAAAAAAAAAATGAACAGTGTATGTGGGACCCATGTAAACAGTGATTGGGCCCAAGTAAACAGTGAAGAGCCCGTCTGAACAGCACCAGCTACAGTGCAAACACAATGCCCAGGTGCCTGTGAGTCCCGGGATTCATTCCTCGTTAAAGATATCTATATACTATTATTATATATATATAGGAGTAGTTGCTTTTTTTTTCTCAGGGGCGGCTCAAAATCTATACTAATTGTTTGTCACGGCTGAAAGTACTAGTCTGTTCGGTTGGGCTGAAAATAAGTGGTTAAAAGTACTGTTGGCTAATTTATTTGAAGAGAAAAATACGGCTGACTGACTGAAAATAAGCGGCTGAAAGCTCTAGAACAGGGCTAGTTATTCTGACGAGCGCTTGCACCAGAATATTCGCCAAAGGCGACCAAAACGTGTGACCGGCACGGGCAGCCAGCACGCACCCGTTTCTAGCTAATCAGCAGGACCGAACGTTTTTACGAGGAAAAAGGCAGCCAGCTGAAACCCTGTTCGTTCGAGCTATTCAGCGGAATTAGCAGTCATCCAGTAATGTTTTTCTCTCACAACAAACCAGCGAATAGTACTTTTAGCCCCCAATAAACCAGCGAAACGAACGAGCTGTGAGCAAACCAAATTGTGGCGATCCGTGCATCCCACATTGAAACAGCGCACTCTCACTATCGCAGACGCAGAGTGCTCTCACAAACGTGTCAGCTTCCAGTTCCGCCGTGGTGCGTCCGATCCACCGGCCCACAAAGCTCACTCTGGTTAGTGGCAAAACGGGAGCAACGCAAAAGATCAAGCGCGCGCAGGCGAGTCCTCACAACTTGGTCGGTCCGGAAAACGTGGTGCCACTGCGGTGCCGGACCGACCGTTCTGAAGAAATTCACTCCACGCCCCGGTCGGTGTCGTGCTGAGTGCTGACCCGACCGGCACCGCACCGGAGGAACTGGCAGTTTGGCACGGCGGAAGACGACAGCAACCGGCGGCCCTCGCAGCCGCGCTCGCGCGCCACGGAATATCCCTCGCGTTCCACGAGCGTCACAACTCAGAAGGGAGGGATAAGAGAGAGCGGGTCCCGTCCTAGCCGAGGCAGCTAATCCCATTCGCCGTCCGTCCGCCCGCCCGCCCGCCTCCTGTCCTGCCTCCGCCACTGAGCGACACGAGGCCCACGACGCCCGCGACCGCGATGGCGACCATCACGACGCCGCTCCGCTCCGCGCTGCTCTCCCCGGCCGCCGTCTCCTCCGCGGGCCGCCGCCGCGGGGGCGGGGGCCGGCGCCGCGCGCCCTCCTCCGTGCGCTGCGACGCCTCGCCGGCCTCCTCGCCCGCGGCCGCCGCCTCGCTCGACCCGGACTTCGACAAGAAGGCGTTCCGCCACAACCTCACCCGCAGCGACAACTACAACCGCAAGGGTTTCGGCTACAAGAAGGAGACGCTCGAGCTCATGAGCCAGGAGTACACCAGTAAGTTGTAGCAGCAAGCACGGTGACGGAGGAACCTGGTGTTTTTCCCCCTTCCTCCAGACTGGTTGATGGGGGACCGAATCGAATTGGTATGCAGGCGACGTGATCAAGACGCTCAAGGAGAACGGCAACCAGTACACCTGGGGCCCCGTCACCGTGAAGCTCGCGGAGGCCTACGGATTCTGCTGGGGCGTCGAGCGCGCCGTGCAGATCGCGTACGAGGCGCGCAAGCAGTTCCCTGAGGAGCGCATCTGGCTCACCAACGAAATCATCCACAACCCCACTGTCAACAAGGTAACCATATCCGAAATCTGTCAACTCTAAGGATCTTATTGGCTCCATACGGAACTAGGTGGGTGAGGAAATCAGTGATGTGCTGCATCCTCTTGTGTGTGTGTATATATAAGGGCGCAGAACGAGCTGATGCTCAACTGAGTGTTACAAAGTAAAATTCTAGTGCTGAAAGTGTTCGTTCTTAAACTCCAATTTAATTCGGTCCCAGTGCTCATGCCTTACCTGCAATGCAAAATTCAGTGTCAACTGTTCTCTCTCTCTCTCTCTCTCTCTCTCTCTCTCTAGCATAACCTCCACACCTTCCTGTCCTTAATTTGCGATACTCTGATTCAGAGGCTTATGTGCTTAGCTGAGTTGAATTCATGTGATTGGTCATGCAGAGGTTGGATGAGATGGGTGTGGAAATCATTCCTGTTGACGCGGGTATCAAGGATTTCAATGTCGTCGAACAAGGTGATGTTGTTGTGTTGCCTGCATTTGGAGCTGCTGTGGAGGAGATGTACACGCTAAATGAGAAGAAAGTGCAGATTGTTGATACAACCTGCCCTTGGGTTTCAAAGGTAAAGCTTTCTTTCGAAGACATCCCCTTGCGTTCTTCCTTTTTATGCCACTTGGCGACCAGCCGCCAATCGCTGTTTCTAGAAAGTAAAAAGGCTTACTATATCAAGCCGATGAAGTCCATTATTCAATATAGGTCTGGAACATGGTCGAAAAGCACAAGAAGAGTGAATATACTTCAATTATTCATGGAAAATATTCCCATGAAGAAACAGTTGCCACTGCTTCTTTTGCAGGAAAGTACATCATTGTGAAGAATATGGCAGAGGTACATCTAACGAATTTTATGTTTTGCTGTTCTTTGGACTTTGTATCAAACATGATCAAAGATAAGAAAGTTGAAATGTTTTGAATAGGCGACCTATGTGTGTGATTATATACTTGGTGGCCAACTTGATGGGTCTAGCTCAACAAAAGAGGAGTTCCTTGAAGTAAGGACTGAGGATTTTTACTCAAGTTATCCATTTACTGGCATGCTGGAAACGAATGACCAACTAAACTGTTTGACACACAACTGCAGAAATTCAAGAAAGCTGTTTCTCCAGGATTTGATCCTGATGTTGATCTTGATATGGTGGGAATTGCAAATCAAACAACAATGCTTAAAGGAGAAACTGAAGAAATTGGTAGGTTATCCAACCAACCTCTGCTACCTCCATAGCTATGTGTTGTCATTTATACAGTACATATTGTTTTAGCAAGCACCAATTTTGATTGTAATGCTGCATGATTAATAGGGAAACTTGTTGAAAAGACTATGATGCAAAAATATGGAGTTGAAAATGTAAACGATCACTTCATGGCCTTCAATACTATTTGCGATGCCACTCAGGTAATTTTTCCTTTTCCAACATTTCCTTCAGCTTTGCATAACACAAAGTCTTGTAGCCCAACCCAACTGAGTCTGTTGCTTTTAGATGTTACATGAAACATTCCAAAATGTATGGTTTCTTGATGATTTCAGAAACTGGTTGTTTCTGTATCATCTAGTTTACTCCATTTCTAAATGAAAGATGCTTGTGCCTGATTGAACATCGTTCTAACTGTGTGTTCTCATTGATCAATTGGAACATAGGCAACACAAGAAAACACCAGTAAGTTGATCAATTCGAACTTTCTTACATTTGACTAGGTTTGTAGAAAATATTAGTACCATTTATATCTCCAAATAATTTTATTATGGAAACATATTCAACGATTCATCTAGTGATACTAATTTTGCACCATAAATATTTATTTTCTGATATATATATTTGGTCAAAGTTGAAAATGTTGACTTCTCGCAAAATGAGAATGACACTCTTTCTGGTAAGGAGGGAGTATTCTATAATGGAAGTGGCAGTCTTACAGCATTTATTAGTCTTTACATGAGGCTAAAATGTGGACCTTTTGGGAATGATGGAGTTAGTATTACTGTACTATAAAGTTTAGATTAGAAAAGGGTAGTACAATACAATCACCATCACCCTTTACATGCAACCTGCAAAGGAAACTGAGACAGCTTATATGGCACCTTTATTTTAAGTCAGTGTTAGAGGATCCTAGTTCACTTATTGCTCCACTTTTGGATTGAGAAAATGTCTCTTTGGGTGGTAGATTTATTATTGTTTTGACATATGCTGCATTGACTTATATACATCTGGCCATCTGTTTGATTCTTCAGGAAAGACAAGATGCTATGTATCAGCTGGTGAAAGAGAAAGTTGACCTTATTCTTGTTATTGGAGGATGGAATTCAAGTAACACCTCTCATTTGCAAGAAATTGGAGAGCTCAGTGGAATTCCATCCTACTGGATTGACAGTGAACAAAGGATTGGACCAGGAAACATGATCAGCTACAAGTTAAATGTAATTTCTAATACCCTCCACAGATGCTGCTTTGTTTAACCAGGACAATGTTCTTTTTTTTTTTGAAAAATAATAGAATTTTGAAGGGATCTTCCGTTTAATTAGGAACTGAAAAGAGCTTAAATTTAGTAATTGAAAATATAGATCTCATTTTTTTAACTGAAAATTGGATTGTTTAACAGCATGGTGAACTTGTTGAGAAAGAGAACTGGTTACCCGAGGGGCCTATTACCATTGGTGTTACTTCGGGTGCCTCAACTCCGGACAAGGTAATGCAGAGCTGTACTGATCTAACTTAAGTGTTTCTTTTCTACACCGCTTGCTTGTACCACATAAAACTTGATGGCAATAATGACATTCTACTTATGCAGGTTGTTGAGGATGCTCTTCAGAAGGTATTTGAGATCAAGCGTCAGGAAATTTTGCAGGTTGCGTAAATTTTAAGCAGAGATTTGGTTAAGAGCGGAATAGCTTCGGCTTGGCAAAGGTTACTAGAACCGTTGCACAGGCAATGTTTGTACAGTAGCAAAGTATGTAACCGTTTAGGCACGAATACTACCACGAGGCACTATCCTTGTGCTGGAATTTACAGTCTGGTGGAAACAAAAATGTTGTTATCATTGGTCTGAATAACAGTTGCACCAGCTGTTCTAGTGTCTAATTTTTTGGCCGTTAAATTGATTTCAGGGAACACACTTAATGGATTGAGCTCAGTTCACTTCATGGATTGAGCTCAGTTGCAGGATTTCCTGTGCCTATGTGCTAATGAAAAGATCAAAAGAATGCATAGTTTCTGCGTTTAAAAAGCTTAAATCCAGTACTTGGAACTCTTGATATGTCATCAGTTGTAACACAAAATCGTTATAAAACTTCCAATTGATGCTCTGCTCTCTAATCTATTTCTTTGTTTTCATAACTGCTGTCCTACCTTCTCGTGTTGAGAAATGTTCCCCAATACTCACTTTCAGAGTATGGCTAATAATAAAGCCAACTGCTATCTGTATCTTATTGCTATCTCACCTACAGACTACAGCCTTCTAATAGCCTATCCATATAATAGTTGGTTTATATTGATATATACGTTGAAGGTTTGCAGCTCTGCTCTCTTCTCTCCCATCTCCTCTCTTTCGCCTCAAAACACAAATCTAATTTGGCATCTTGTGGTGCATGTCTAAAGGTAACAACCCATGCAATCAAAATAGTTAATTTTGATGATTATATAGGTGGGTTAAAAAGGTCAACAAAAACGATTGGCTAAGTTGGGAACTCCCTGCATTGGGCCTGCCATGCTGCACTGTTAGAGGAAAAGAAGGCGAGAACAGCCCCAGATCGCAAGACCTCGCGAAAAGCCTTCCCCGTCTCATCACAACCACGATTTTACGCACTCGCCATGCGCTGGCCACCTAATCTCCGTCGTCGTCCTGTTGAGCCGCTTGGCGGCGCGAAGAACGGCCTTGAGGTCGGCGACCTTGGCCCGCTTGGTGCGGCAGCAGTTGGCGTGCACGGTGGCCACCTGCGCCGCGTCCCGGCTGTCCTGGCAGAAGCCGCTGAAGCGCGCCGTGTCCAGGACGCGCACGCGCAGGCCGAGCCGCCGGAACGCGCCGCGCCGCTTCATCCGGTTCAGCACGTCCTGCTCCTTCATCCCCGTCGAGCCCCGCCGCGCCGCGTGCCACTCGTCGAACAGCGCCACCGTCCGGTCGTTGGAGGCCACGAAGAAGAAGCCCGTGTTGAGCTCGTTGCCGGCGTAGTCGTGCGCCACGCCGTTGAACTTGTCGGAGCTGATCAGGAAGTCCTCGCCCTCACCGCGGTCCAGCTTCGGGAACGGATTCCTCAGCCACATCACGTCCATATCCTTTATACAAATCAAAAGCACCAAAATCTAAGCAGCGATGGAGATGCCCATATGCATGCATGCATGATGGCAAACGTACGCACAGTGAATATGAAGCTGTAGCCGTGCTTGAGGACGTCGCCAAGGAACCGGATGCGCCGCCACATCATGCGTATGAAGCCGTCCGACATGTAGAGCTGCTCCGACGAGAGGTCGCCCTGCTGGCTGTCCACCGGCCGGAGCAGGTAGCACTTGACGCCGCCGCCGAGGCTCCTGCACCGGCGGAAGGCCTGCTGGTCCATGGCCACGAAGAGGACGTGGTCGATGAGCTGCTCGGTGCCGTCCCCTTCCCTCAGGCTCTCGAGGAAGAGGTCCAGCAGGCCGCCCTCCTCCGCGTACGCCTTGTTCAGCATGGTCAGGATCAGCGTCCTGTTCGCGTACGCCGTGCCGCGCAGCGCCACCTCCAGGTCGTCGGGGACAAAATCCTGGGCATCCGTTTTGACAATAATTAAGCTAGGGTTTAGATATGTCGAGCTGATTAGGCTGCAGCAACAATATTAATCCAGAAAGAGCTAGCTAACGATTTTTTGAACACCAAAAGTAGACTTGACTTGCCGATGATCGGCGGCGCCATATGTTGAAGAACTTCTCCTCCTTCCCGGCGTCGCCGGCGGCCGGAGAAGACGACGCGACGTACGTGCAAACCACGATGACGACGCAGACGGTGGTGAGGGCCACGACACGGCTCAATGCGCATTGCTCCGGCCGGGCTGGTATCAGCACCCCCATTGGATTGGATCGATCAACTTGACAGCTCCTTCTTCGTTCCCTAGCCTTGGAGGAGACCCTGTAGCTCGATCACCATGGAAGGATCGCAATATCTCGGAGGAGAGGGCGCGCAGAATCTCATGGGCATCGGTTTGTTACTGGTTCAGTCATTGTATTTTTTTGTACAATATATACATATCTGCATGGGCAGTCATGGAAAAGTTGCAGCAAACCTACCAACTTGTATTGGCAGTTTATCACGCACAATTCACCACTAGGCTCCTCAAGGGTACACGTTGAAGATGTGTGTTGGAGCTGCTGCTCCAGCCATGGCTGGCAGTAGAGGTGGTAATGGAGTATAATCTAGGTGTAAATTATTACTTAGAACAACTAGGAAAGTAGGATAAGCAAGAATTTTTTTAAAAAAAATCTTGGGAATAGCAGTAGAGAGAATTACAAAGATTTAATATCAAATAGGTAATATTATGTAAATATTATTAATGAAGAATCTAATGATATTTATTTAGTATCATAAATGTTATTATTTTATTATATAAATTTGATCAAACTTGAAATGCTTCACTCTCCAAGAAAGTTAAAATGACTTATAATTTGAGACAGTTAAGCGGCCAAAATGTCTATTCCAACAAAGTAATATATACATTTTCCAACAGAGTAATACTCTCTATGTCCCAAAAATAAAATCATTCTCGCTTTCTAAAAAGTCAGCAACTTTTAACTTTGATCAATATTTAACAAAATATTAATATTTATGGTACATAATTAGTATCATTAGGTAGATCGTTGAATATACTTTCATAATAAACTTATTTAAAGATCTAAATGTTGCACGTATTTTCTACAAATCTATTAAAAGTTAAGAAAATTTGACCAGCACGATTCTCGTAGCGACTATTTTTTAGACGGAGGGAGTACATAATAACTGTCCTTGGCACTTCGTTACTGTCAAAATGACATACCAGTTGCTGGTTCCACAGCAGCCACGAAGCGATGTAATCTTAGGCCCCGTTTGGTTTAGATGTTAAAGTTTAATAAACACTGTAGCAGTTTCGTCTTATTTGATAAAAAGTTTACAATCTTGTATTAATTAGACTTAATAGATTCGTCTCGTAAATTACTCCTAATCTGTGCCGACATGCATGCAATTAGTCTACATTTAGTGCTCCATACATTTGAGAGAACATTGATGTGATGGAAGTTAAATTTTAACTCCTCCAAACCAAACGGGGCCTTTATCACCCCCAAGACGTCAACATCAATGCTGCAACGAATTCCAGTTGAACATTAGCGAAGCCACTGCCACTGTGTTGCCCATGGCTGCTTCAAATATCATACGGAGTAAAAGCCAACGACAGATGGCCGCATGGGGCACAGCACACAAGGGCTCTCATTGAAATGATTCTGTAAAGAGTGAGTACAACACACATCAACCTTTACATTCCGTTCACTAATTCTGATGCGGTGAAAACGAAAAATCTACCATCCAACTTTCACCTCCAGCTCCCACTCCCCTTTTCAGGTCAGACTAACCTTCTAACAAAGAGCCCACTCCAACATAGCTTGTACACCAGGCAGCCCATCTTCGGGTGCCTTGGTGAAACGGACCGCTTACTTCCCGTATCCTACAATTGGGAAGTAGTGGATGAAATGGGGGGAAAAAAAAAGAAGAGAAAGAAAAAGAATATGGGGTGGAACATTGTCAAATATACTTTACACAATCACTGAGCTTCTACCGGAGCCACAACGGAAGAAGCTTCAGAGATGTTATAGCCAGAAAGACTTCTTCTCGCCATATCCTGTGCACGGAACACCCTTCTCTTCTTCTTCCCTTTTGCTAAAAAGGGTCTGGTCCGAACAATCCAGACCCGCTCCACAGGCTGTATTGTACAGTTCACATGCAGAGTAGCATACCCGGAGCCTGTTGTCCCCATCCTCGTCACACCGTTGAATTGAGATCTGATAAGAGAAGTTCGATCAGGCAATGTTAATTCATTGATACCTTTGCTGATATCATATTAACATTAACATTTGTTTTTCACATGACTCAAGTGACATGATTGACGGCACTCGACAAAGATCAAGGACAAGGATACCTACTAACAAGTAGCTTAATAACCGACTTCTCACTAGCTAGTTATACCGGTTTAAGTAGTTTGCTCGTGCGCGGATAGTTAACACAAGTAGCTTAGTAGCACCAGTAGTTAACACAGTGCTACCTATTGCTCATCTAGTGTGGTACTGTTCTTGAATTTATTTATTTTCAAACGACAATGAGCAAAAGCCTAATCCAGGAATGAGTATGCAATGTCAAGCTTAAGTTTGTCAAATATTAAAAAAAAAACTTCAGCAAAAACCATGATAAAAATGTTAAAAGAGAAATGGTCAAAGAAAGCAGTACCCAGCAGGCTAGCCGCTTCGCAGCTGCTGCACAATTGGCATTGTTGAAGAAGTTAAGGAAGGTCCGCCCACTTGGCATCAATCTATTGTAATTTGGCACGAGAACTACAGTTTCAAGCTGCTGTAGTATACTGAGTTCACTTGGTGCACAATGCTGTCCCTCTGAATCTCTAACAAGTACATCATGACACATTGACAAACTGGGCAGTATTGCAGAACCCTTCTGACATGTGTAGCCAGCATAATCTGAACAGCGGAATTCACATTTACCATTATCACAAACCCCTCCATGTAAACTACATTGTTCATCACAAACCGCTGCATAAAAAGAAAGGAGGATATTACTTCTTGCTTACATGAATAAGAACAACATGAAGATAAGGCATTTCTTACATCACATAATTCAAAATCCATTATTCAAAATCCATTACCCCAACATGACAACTGTCAAGCAAAACATTCTACCATGTCATAAATCTTATGAATTCAACCAAGCCATCAATGCGTAAATATGTCCTCCCTTCCAGCCAACAATGCTTGTCACATTTGACTTTGCATGGTCTTCTATGCATATCTTTGACCAATAATATCTTCTAGGATATATTCTTAAAATCCTCCAAATTTATGATAGTTTGCAAGTATGTTCCAATAAAAATCTACACATATTTTGCATGTGTCCAAACTAAACGATCTAAAAGTTCTTGACGTTGTAGTTTTCAAGGTTTGACCAAATCTTACCCTCATCGACATGTTTTTGTAACTAGAGAGAGTACAAGAAGAAATCAGTAGTTAAAGCTTCACCTGTTGAGCAGTCAATCCCTGTCCATCCACTTTGACATTCACAGATCCCATTAGCTTTGCACATACCATGATTACTGCACTTGTCTGGGCAAGATCCTGTCCACCACACCAACAATATTGAATTTGTGAGGTATAACGGAATGAACACTTTAAGGTGACTGCAATTTTCAACAGTTTCTGAACACCACAATCCTGTTGTATCATCTAATTCACGATATCAATTTTGCAAGGATAAACACATTATGTGTAGTTCACAACTTCACACTACTGATAAAAGTGGTAGATACTTACATGCCGCCTATTTATTTCATCCTGGTTGACAAATGACAATACATGGAGCAAAACAACAGAAACCTAAATGCCATTTTCTGACCTAAGCTACTATGTGACGAATTGCTTGACTCTGAATATCCTTGAACACCCAACCCATTTTTTTTAAGATACCCTTTTCCTAAGTAGATGCCAATTTGGAATTTCTACATTCAATGACAAATTGACAACAGCTTTGAATACACAAATATTTAAATCTATCATGTGAAAAATCAATATTTGTAGATTTTTCATTGAAGTACCTCCCTAATATTATACATTTTCATGATCATTTCTAACATAGTATTTCTATAAACAAATAACAGAACAGTGTATTCAAATGGTATTAGAAATAGTAAAACGTTAGAGAAGTTTCAAAGAAAGTGATAGAAGAAAAATACACATCCGATGTCATTGTGAAGGAAATAGAAGCCAAGGGAAAACATATACTCACTTCTGCTGCAGTCATGACCATGAAAACCAGGAAAGCAGTGACAGGTTCCATCAATGCAGTCACCGTTAAAACTGCATGACTTTGGACATTGGCCAGTCACTGGAACTGGTACAGTAGTACACAACTCATGATACACCGGGCAAATTAATTCCCCTTCAGAGCAAAAGTAACTTCTATGAGAAAAAGACAAATTGATCTGATACACCTTAAGCAACAACCCTCACCATTGAATCCTGGAAATTGAACAGGCCCACCAGATTGTGGACATGACTTCCAGATCCCATCAACAGCAACCTAAACAAGCATGGATTTCAGAACACAGCACAAGGTAAAGGAAAAGAAAAAAAGTTAGGAAGCACCTCTAGATTGACATCAGATGTAACAATGCACTCGACTAGGAAAAAGTAAAATAATATCACTCAAAAAATAGAAACCCAATTATTTGAACTGTTGAAAGGGTCATCTTCCATGCAACTGTACTTTTTTTCTCGAATACACAGGAGAACTGAGTAGCATTGCATTAAGAAGAGTCAAATATTTTCAAGAACCCCACACCACTCGTACAACTATGGGTCTATGGCCCTGTTTGGATCCACTCAACTAAAGTTTAGCTAGCTTAAATTTCAAAGCTAAACTTTAGCCCGCTAAAAGTTCTCCCAGCTAAACTTTAGCTGGGGTGTTTGTGTTTGGATCCTCCAGCTAATAGACTCAGCTAAACTTAGCTGCGTTTAGCTGGGTTGAAGCAGCTAAACTTTAGCTGGTCTTTTAGCTGGGCCGTTTGGATCCTTAGCAGCTAAATTTAGCCAGCTAAAGTTTAGTTGGTGGATCCAAACAGGCCCTATACTTATGGTAATCACAATGCACATCACAATTAATAAAGACATTCCAGCAGAAAATAAAATAGAATTCAGCAGAAAAGAAACCTAAGACAATGGGAATGCAAAGTAAACTCAAGTGTCAGCTGATGGAATGAAGTGTATTCACCTCTAATGAGTTATTCGTACAGCGATGCTGATAACAGCCATTTCCTTGGGTCATAGATCCCCGTACAAACCCAGTTCGCACTAGAGTTGAGGCCATGCACCTGCTCATTAACAAATTCAAAATTATTACAACACAACTAGTGGATGTAGTTGTGCATATATCCAAATCGTTTGTAGGTGATGTCACCTCGAATTACTTCCTCGCACTTCACCTAACATTCTGTCAGGCGCCCGTGCACTATTTACATCAGTGCATGAACCATCAGAATAAGCAACATAGTATGTGCAGTAGTCTGCTAATGAAGACTGACCACCTGCAGACATCAAATTCAGAACATATGATATATGCAAGAGAATAAGTACAGCATACTACAATTCAGACCTCAAATCCAGTTAATAAAAGACAATCAGAAATCATAGCAACTGAAGATATCACAAAAGGAGCATTGGGTCTAGAAACTCTACAACAAGGGGGCACAAGCAAGCGATGTAAAATACACAGGTTGATTCACTAAGACCATATACTAGAAACAGGTGCCTCTGCCTGTTACCATATAATTACCGTTGCGCCATAAATCACTGCTAGGTGGGTGCAGACCACTATCATTTTTCGGAACCATGCAAGTAAAATGTGCTACTTGTCACTTCTTCTTTCTTTTTGTGGAAAGGGTTGATAACCCAGTAGAAGGCATCTGTCCAAACTTACATATGTGATGAGTTTTGTCATTCTGTTATTCAATGTGGATATATATAGTCTATAAAGGCCCCATCGTGGCTACTGTTTATAAATGGGATATCAGATGAGGTGAAATAATGGTGTTTAATGATAGTGTTCATTAAAGGATTCCAACAGCGCAAACAAAATAAGAAACAATCCTTAGATTTTGTTTTTCAGAAATACATCGCATAATGACAACTTTATGCTAAATACCAACTATGTGCAAACAATAATCTCGTCTAACTATCTTCACCAAATCTTAGACTTGATCTAAATCAAGTTACCTTGATCCCTACAACTCAAACCAAATTTTGTATACATTTCGAACACACAAAACAATTCTTTGTATTCTATGGCCTCTGCTTTAATTAAACTAGAAAGGACTCAAAGGAGTGTAAGAACTAATAGGATTAAAAAAACTTAAATCTTTGTGAAGTTTCCATTTAATATAATTCAGCATCCTGTTTAATGTCATAAACGAAATAATATATACTACATTTGGGCATACCTTTATTGGCTTGGGGAAAATATTGAGCCCATTTGGGCAAGTCCCCACTATAGCTTACTATAGGGCAGTAACCTTCTGCCTCCCTATTATATGTGCATCCTGATAGTTGAGTTGTATTGCAATGGTATGCCCCTTTCCATGAGTTGCAAGGAGATATAACGAACTCTGTTCCCTGATTCCGACCCCAATCTAAATGTTCTGCCATGCTGTAATTAGCTTGATACCATCCACTGTCCTCCAGTAATGCTAAAGTCATCCTTGAAACCACTGATCTTGTATCAACTGACCCAGTCATGATCTCATTCATTAAGAGCCTCTTCTCCCAATGTGAACCTAATAGTATATCAAATGCCAAAAACAAATGAATGTGTTCAGAAACTTGCACGATGCAGACATATATCAGTGAATGCAAAAAAAAGGAAAGAAAATAAAATAAAAATAAAAAACTATAAAAGGACTCATGTTATCTACCTGAGGTGCCCCTGCCTCCCCCGTCTTCCAATTCTAACCCAGTGAAGTTTTGGGAAAATGCCTAGCACAAGACAAAAAATGGTTAGTTTATATAAAGTGCTTTCCTAAGCAAGGAGCATGAAACTAATTAACTGTCACTAATGACTCAATTAACTTTTTTCACATCTTTAGTTAGAACTTACTCCATAGTGATGTCTCGCGTGCATGACAACTCGTGGTAGCACAACACGGGTAACCATTCTTCCAAGCTTTTCGTCCAAAGTTTGAACAGTGACCTGAAGGAACAAATAGATAAACATAGATTAGAGTAGAATATTGGTCGTTAAGCTAAGCATGCCACGCTGTGTGGAATTTTATTCTTTTTGTGCAGTAAACATCCACACAGAAGGAGGTCATGTTCTCAAATTCTTCAGCAAACGTTGAAGTTGCCGGCATACATTTTACCATAAATGCCATCGTGAACTGGTTGCCCAACATGTGACGAATCTTATAGGCCTTTCTCAACTTGCTTATATGTATTATCTCAGAAGCCAAGTCATGGCGATTATTATAGCATAAACACTCAATAATCTCAGATTTTCCTATACAGACCAATGAAATCTTCACGTAACTACCAAGACTCCAACTTATAAGCACCTGTAAGCTAAATTCTATTTAACCATTCTCAGGCTTGTCCTCTTGACTGTAAGCCCTCGTATTAGCACTATATGGTAACTGCCAAATAGATTATTCAACAAACCAACAGAGTTGATATCGCCCGTCGAATTGCTAGTGCTTTAGTCACGGAAACATTAAAAGCAGGTCAAAGTGTTGCAGCCCAATTTTAATACGGTAATAATGCTGAGCATTAGGGTCTCTTTTAAGCAAAAGAAAATATATCACAAGAATACAACAACAACAACAAAGTCTTTCAGTCCCAAGAAAGTTGGGGTAGGCTAGAGTTGAAACCCAACATGAGCCCCTAGTCACGGTTCAGGCAAAATATATCACAAGAATAAAGTGGGAAATATATTGTTATACCTGACCACGTCTCCTTTTCCTTTCATCACGAAAATGTGTGAAGGCATGAGGATCAAACCCTAGAACATGCATAACCTCATGTATTAGAGTAGCTGAAAGTAATGTTTCGGCTTCAGCTGTCAAATGACGAGGTGCCACATTAACATGTCCTAAAAGCAGAAAGAGAATACAGGTAGCGTCAGAACAACACTAGAAACCTGACAAGTGGATTTGTACATAATTGAGTTGGTTCACAAACCTGCAATGGCCCGACCCCACTGGTCACGTTCGCAGGCCACAGCCCATGCAAGGGTGTTACCTGTCGTTGGTCTAGTTGTTACTAAGAGGACTAAATCAGCATTAGCAACACCGTCTGCAATTGAGGGGAGATTCACATGACAATATAGAGTCAGGCAATCAGCAGGCAAGAATGCAAGATTGGTAAACTGATTCATTAGAACTGAAAATTACCTTCAACATAAGCATGGGGTAGTTGTACACCTCCATCCTGACCACAAGCTGAGTACCCACTGAGCCGTAGGTTCCCCTTGACAGGTTCAACAGCTAGAGCTTTTCTAAACCACTCTACTGTTTGTCCCAGTGCCTGTTAAATGACTCCATTCAACAACAAAACAGAAGTCAGCAAAACATGGAAATGGGAATATGAAAGTTACATCTTCTATGGCAGTCAAGTGTGTTCGGTATGCTTTTAACTGAACCTGCAGAGAGACAACAAAAGCAGAAGAACTGCACCTTCCGGAGACGTTGCTTCTTGTCCTCCCCAGCTATGTCCTCAAGGGTGCAATTGTACCAACAGTCTCCCACCAGTGGTGGATCGCCATGAGGATCGCATATAGGTGTTCCTGGTGCTGACGGTACAGGAGGTTCACCAAGCTAGCAAATAGAAACAACAAATTCAATTCCACTACTTTGATAAAATAGCTGCTGGCGCAACAAGAAAGCTAAGGTGACAAACTGACCTTCACGATGTCGCCAACATTTTTACAATCCCGGTCGGGCGAGTGCCCGACAGCATCATAATTGAGGTATATTCGTATTGGCTTCCTGTCATTCTTCTGTGGAGCACGCCAAGACGATACACCCAACAAGTGTCGTCCTCTTACACGCTCCGCTTTCCCCCGAGACTCATGGTACACTTGTGGCATGACAGAGTACTCCTTCCGCCCAGCTCGTCGCTGCTGATGTAGTATCTCATCATGGATGCAGGAGTGGCTAAGGTAGACATCCTTCTCTCCAGCTTCGACGTCTTGTGGAAACAATGCTTTGCTTTCACCAGAATCCGCACCAGCTCCTCGAGTCCAGACTAGAACCAACACAATCTGCAACACGCGAAGAGAATGGAAGAAAAATCATCAAGATCAATCCAAAAGCACTGCTCCATCCAATGGTACTTGACCGCAACTAATAAGAACCCCAAATATTCACAAACAGAGAGAGAAACGTAAAAAAATCCACATGAATGATCAAACCCTGCTGTACCTAAACTTGGTCGCGCCCCAAGCATCCAAAAATAGCTTTGAGAGACTGAGACAGACGAAACTTGGTCGTTGCGCCAACAGTGCGCAGAGAAAAAGCAAAACCCTACGCAGCAGGACGCCAAATCTCCCAAATCAACCTCCAAACACGAGACGCGCATCAGCCCATACAAATCCGCTAAGAGCTCGGTGAAACCCCCGAAGTTTCGCGACCATTCCGCCCCCAAATCTGCTCCGAGTACTCAGCTCCCGACGCCCGCCCGCTCGCCAACCCGTACCGGATCGAAGCAGCAGCTCACCTCGACGCTGACGAGCCAAAGCACCCTCCCGCGCCAGCCGCGGGGCGGTGCCCCGACCTCCATGTACGCAGCCGCCCGCAGCGCCCCGCCACTCCCATTCAGGGCCTCGCCCGCGACGCCGCGGCCGCGAGCTTCCGTGTCATCGCCCGCGCAAATCCACCCCTCCGCCTGCGCCCGCCGCCTTGAAGCCCGCGCCTCGCCTCGCCCGCCGCGGACGGGTCCCGCCGCGCGCCGAGCCCCACGGGACCCGCGCGAAAGCGCACGCGCAACCACCGCAGCCGGCCTCGGCGGCCGGCCGCTGGAGCGGATCGAGGCCGGCCGGGCGGCGCCGGAATGATTAGGGTTTGGTGGAGGGGAGCCGCGGGAAGCTGGCTGCCCGCCCAACGCCAGCCAACGCGCGCAGAGGGCAGGGCAGGGCAGGGGGGAGAAGGCGACACGGGGAGGTGAGGTGTGCGGGAGTGGCGGTGGATTTAGTCGTGAAGGCTACTAAGCAGGAGAGGGGACAGTGAGACTGCCCGCACTCATGTACCTCTATATTCATCCTCTATACGTCCTACTCAGCAAGATTCTCTCTATTCTCTCCTCTATACTCAATTCTCCCGCACCCATCCATCCTCTATATCATCCTCTATCCACTCTATCCACTGTGGGACCCACTTATCACTTTATCTAAATATATCCATGTGTGATCTAGTTTTGAAGGATTTATTGAGACGAATTTAATGGTGCAATCGAAATTTAATTTTGATTTTTGGTTTGTGAGTTATAGCATTTTTCCCTTTGTTTAGCTAATGGGCCCGTCACTGTAGAGTATAGAGTAAGCACTGTGCTACTCTAAATATAGAGTGAGAGAAAGGATAGAGTATCGTTTTAGAGTACCCACTGCAGCAGTTTTTACTCTATATTCGTACTCTAAAGCTTTAGAGTATCGTTTTAAGTATCCACTGCGGGTAGTCTGAGACGAGGAGAGAAAGACAGAGCCCAGATTTTATTAATATAATAGTAATAATAATAATAATAAGGCTAATTAAACCGGGGAAAAGGATTTTCATGATTTAATCACGTACTCTAGTGTTTCTGTCTCCTTCCTCTCGCTGTCCGCAGCATTTTGTACCCTACCGGAGACTGCAGAGGTCGGGAAGAAAAGGGCGCGGGGCTGCGCCGTATTCGCGGCCGCGTGCCACCGGTCCGGCCAGCCCGGCAGTTGGGGTAGCCGCACCGCACGGACGGGACGGGGTTTCGGGCGGAGACGCGGAGCCGTATCGGTTGTTTTGTACCGTTGCGGCGAGCCGGCAACGGTGGCAGCCCGCAGGTCTCAACTCGTTTGAACTTTTGCGATCTCGTTCGGCAGATTCTGTTGGGCGGCCCCCTAACTTCCTGTCTTTTCAAAGATGGATGGATGAAAGCAGCACGAAAACCCCTGACAGCGAGGCCGTACTGTTCCTAGAAAAAACTCTTCTCATCTTGCGATTCCTGCACTTAGACTGACCGTTCAGTAAGCACCCCGTTCTGAAGAAGAAACTAATCAAAGCAACTAGGCACACCCACAAGTTTTACGCAAAGTCTTTAAACCTGCAGCGGAGTACGTACGTGCAGTAAGTAGTTCGTAATCAACCGTTGCCCGTACCGGCGTACGAAACGAGCTTTGCTTGGGGGTTTTCTTTTCCCTCTGCCCTGAACGATGGACCGCACGCTCCATCAGAGGAGCGATGGCGCCACGCCACGCTTCGCGATTCATCGCCACCACCACCGGCACCCCGTCGGCGATCGGGTGTGACGCCCACGAGGCAACGACCGACCAGTTTCCACCGTCAAACGGGTGGATGATGCGGAGCACTAGCTGGAGAGCCTGGAGGAATGACGGGGCGGATGATTGGGGTCGGGTGCGTTTGCATCAAGGAACAAGACACGGCGCGGTTGCGGGCCACCTAACCTAACCACGCCTAATCTAACGCAACCACTCCGCGGGGCGCTCCCGCTGGTCAAGCCCACCGCTGCCAAATGTCGCCGGCCTCCATCGCGGGGGAGGCCGTCACCACCAAGCGGCCGGGCACTCGTCAGCTGGACACTGGACTGGAGGCAAATGCGTGGTCCAACTCCAGCCCGCCCAAGCCGCTGCCACGATTTTTTTTCACCATTTTTGTATGGCCCGCGGGTGATCCGCGCGTGCCGAGTGCGGTGAAAACGGCAGGGATCTGGATCCGGTGCTGCGCTCACGTGGCCCACTGCACTGCCTTATCCGGCTACGTGGGTGTGGCTGCGGAATTTGATTTGATTAATTAATTAGTGCGGTGCGGGCGACAAAAGTTGTGCTGCGTTAAGCTAGCACGGGCCGCGCGGAAGTCAAAGTGTTAGGCGTCGCAGCTGGGCGGCCAACCGGTGGATACCGTGGTCTGATGGGTGACGCCCGGGCTGGATCCTCAGGCAGGACCGCATCATGGTGTTGAATGCTACGGTCTGTCGTGTGTTTTGTTTGGGTTTTAGTCAAGCGATCAGCTACCATACGCTGATTGCTGCTGTTGTTACTGAATTCATAGCCCTTTTTTGGTTCAGCCGGAAGGGAAAGGATACTGTACTTCTTTTCCGCAAAAATAATTGTACTGTCTGATGTCTGAGGAGCAGGATTGAAGAAGCAACCAACATTTGTTTAAGAACTACCATACGCTGCTTTGCTGCTGTTTTTTCTGTAAGTACTGCTTGCTGCTGTTGTGACTGAATTGCTTGGGCCCCCTTTGGTTCAGCCGGAAGAGAATACTTCTTTACCGCAAAAATGAATTGCATCAGTCTGATGTCTGAGTAGCAGGATTGAAGAAGGAACCAGCACTTTTTTAAAACGAAGCAAGCAACATATGCAAGGAAAGTGTACAGATTACAACAGATCAAGGCAGAAGGCACAAAAAAATATAAATTTAAAAAAACAAAGATTAAAACAAATCAAGGTATACAGATTACCACAGATCAGGGCACAAAAAAATATATATAATTAAAAAGTACAGATTACAACAGATCAAAGGCAAGGAAGGTATACAGATTACAGCAGATGAAGGCACAAAAAATATAAAAATTAAAAAAATACAGATCAAAAAGTACAGATTACAACAATGAAGGCGCACATTTTTTACAGATTACAACAGATGAAGGAACAAAAAATAAAAAATAAAAAAATACAGATCAAAAAGTACAGATTACAACAGATCAAAGGCAAGGAAAGTATACAGATTACAACAGATGAAGGCACAAAAAATATATAATTAAAAAAATACAGATAAAAAAGTACATATTACAAACAAATGAAGGCGCACATTTTTTACAGGTTACAACAGAAGAAAGCACACAAAATATAAAAAAAATATAGATCAAAAAGTTTTAAAAAAAACATGTCTGAGCCCAGGTTCGAACTGGGGACCTTTAGTGTGTGAGACTAACGTGATAACCAACTACACCACCCAGACATCTTGAGCCTTTGCCTTGTCAGAACCATTTTTACAAGAAATTTTCATATCAGACTATGCATTGCAGATTAGCCAATAGCAAGCGGTGAATCTTCTGGCTGTGTTTTGTTTTCTTGCTTCTTTGCTTTGTCAGCAGTATTTTTATAAGAAGTGTTCATATCAGACTATGCATTGCAGATTAGCCAATAGCAAGCGGTGAATCTTCTGGCTGTGTGTTTGTTTTCTGTTTGTGGACACAGAGTCAGATATTATGTATTTAAAATTTTATAATCTTTCTTTATCTTGTGAACGCGAAGTTGCTAGTCTCTTTAGCATGTTTCCTCGATCACTCGCTGGCTGTAACAGAAAAACAAACACGACGCTCAGTCAAAGCATATACTTGTTACACAAAGTGCCATAGGCCCATAGCTAAAGCGAGAACATGTAGAATCCTGTAGAATTTCACCCCGTGCGTGCGCCTCTCCAGGATCGATCCTGCTCAAGTGCTCATAGAGACTACTTGTTCTTGTCAAGCCACTCGAGGATCCGTTTCTCTGACTCCGTGCGCTCCTCTTCTTTCTTCTCTCTGGCCGGGCCCTCGATGAGCCCGAAGTAGTCCTTGTAATTCCTCTTGTAGTAGTCATCCAGCCTCTGGAACACGAGCATATATATGATCAGTGCCATTTTCAGTCCTCCAATGTATATCGTTTCCCACTTATGTTGGTAAAATCACCAACTTCTAAATTATTACTGAGTGCATATTCTGAACCTCGAGTTGTTTTCTAATTCGAACGGACTGCGCAGGCACACGAAACTCCACCTCTTGCATGAGAATTTAAATTTAGCGGAATGTAAAGGTAATAGACATTCTTCTGGCTACTGTAGCTTCATCTGTCTGCTATTAGCGTCAGTTCATTTTGTATTATGAGACATTTACTTCAGAACATGTTTCAAAAGACATTTACTTCAGAACCAATGGACTATGCGGCGTTCTTCGCTTGGAAACGTAAAACAGTAGAAGCCTAATTACTAGATAGAGCAAGCCTTAACTTCCCAAGGTCATTTTTGAACCACTTTACTTGGACATTCACGTTCCCAGACTAAAAGTTGATTCTGAAACTTCTGGTTTCTTTCGCTTAAATATGTAATCAGCCTCTCTCAAAAGTATACTGTACTTGTTTGTGGGATGGTTCACTTCACCCTTTTTTTTTCCTCAATCGATCGGCAATGATTGGATACTACTCCGTATCAAACTCCGTACGGGAAAAGAGGCCACTTACCTCCTTGTCATTCTTCTCTTTGTTGTCCTCTGATTTCTTCAGATACTCTGTGCGCACACGAACGCACCAACTGCATTAGTTTATATGCAAAGGCAAATCGGGTAAGAAATGAACCGTGAATAACAATTCCTCAGACCCAGAAAAACTACGATCAATTTCCCGCTCAGCGCTCACCTTGCAGTAGAGCCTTCCTTGATTCATTGCCACCTGGTATGGCTGCCGTGGAAGTCAGCAGCGTCAGAAGGCACCTCCTGCTAACTCCATTCCTCTGAGCCGAGGTGACGGCTCGATGGAGATGCTTCGCGGCTGACCGATGAAACGATGGAGCTACTGGCCTCGTGATTGGATCCATCTGTTTCGCATGGGGATGATGAGCTAATTGGATGGTGCTGCTGGCTAGCTGCTGCTGCTGCCCTGATATGTGGAAGTCCTGAGAGGAACCGAGGGCCACAGGTTTTTCTGGATGCTGACAGAGACAGACGGACAGTCGGACAGACATCTGCTGAAACTATTTGCACTTTAAATAATCATCATAATTAATTATTAGTATAATTTATTTATGGGAAAATCCTATTCGGAATCCACCCATACCACGTCCACGTATTGCACGCGAACTATTCACGCGACATGGATTCTATGTCGATTCAGACTGTCTATGTAATTGCTTCCAGTTTTATCGCCCGTTGCCACCGCCTAGCGAGCTCCCCGAGACCGGAACCGCTGGACGGGAAGAGCTCCTCCTCATCCGCTAATTCGATCCGCTAATTTTCCATGGTAAGCCAAATTTTGAGTTCATACTTTCCCAAATTCGTGAGCCTTGACATCTGTTTGTTTCCAGTTGCGTGCATCATAGACCATAGCTAGTTGCACATGTGAGCTAGGTTGCTTATTTTTTTTTCGAAAGCGTGCTTGGCACGTGCTTCATTAAGAGAAGTCAGAGTTGGTACAAACACATTTGTGTAGTGAACAATGGCGAGTTACCGAATGCACTGCACAGACACTAACTTACAAAGATCACCGGCTTGACGGTGGAGCTAAAACAGTCTACTAAGTAAAGAACAAATTTTGCGACGAGGGCAGAGCAAGTAGGCCTTTAGACAGGCTAGTCAAGGAGCAAGCGAGCACCGAGCATGGGGTAGAGCTGCAGTATTGCTTCGCGCTTGGAAGACGACAACGGCTGACGGAACATCTCGTGGAACCGGGCGACGACGGTCGCGTCAGGCGTCAGTGGCGCTGACCGTGGGGTGCTCGCCGATGGCTGCCACTTGCGGAGCAATACCCGCTTGGCTTGCTTCTCCAGGTTCGGGTCACGGAAAACGGACTTCGCAGCAAGTCTTTCGCTGCGGCGCAGTAGCAGGTCCTCATCCCGCACGCGTGAGACACGAAGGCGCGGCGGTGACTGGATGAGTGGTACCTCGAGCGGTAACGTTAGGCTGGCGATGAAGTCCACGACAGTAGAGGGAGATGGGCCGCCAGGCTGCGCATCATCAGCATGGCCGGTGGCTCCAACGTTAGCGTCGTCACCATCCATCCCCGACGCCTCAGCATCGCCCACCACGGCATCATGTGCCAACGGCTCCATCTGTACAGTTTGAAGGACATGGTCTGGTTGTTTAGGCGGAGCACCATCCTCCATGAGTGAGCCACCCTGTGCGACTGGAGGCAAGTTGCCGTTCCCAACAACGTCCTGGACAGCCTCCCCACAGACGCCCCCATGCAAAGTAGTTTGGTTAGGGGGCGTGAGCTCTATTTGGGGTGTCATCGCGACATCCAAGCCAGCACCCCCAATGTGCAGTGACAGATCCTCCTGCAGCAGCGCAGCGATCATGCCGGGCTCCGCCGCCGCGCCACCACGACAATCCATGCTAGGAGTAGCAGAGGAATTTCGGGGGGGCGGCGAGTCTACCTCCCCAGCGGGCGAGTGCACAGCCATAATGCGGGGGGGAGGTGCCTCCATCATGGGTCCCAATCTGCCAAAGACGGACCGGCGCACGCCCGAAGAAACGGGGCAGGCAAACGCCCCAACAAGGACCCTGCGGCGCGGCATGAACGTAGCACCACGCCGCCCACCGAGGCACGGATCAGTATCTGAAGCTCCGGGCCAGCGAACCGTCCGCGGACCATGCTGCCAGTTGCCCCCGACGTCCATTCCCGGGTGGCGACGATTATGATTACTATCGTCGGACCCATCGTGCTCCGAGTCATCACGGCGATAGTCATCATCGTCATCGGAAGCCTGTGGAGGGCTCCAGTCCTGGACCTCCACGATGCGGACGCGCACCACGTAACATAACCCCAGTAGGTTGTCCCGGACTGTCTCATCAGCATCAAGGTAAAGTGCGCCCCCAGGGACGGCCACCCCGGGCTCAGGGATGAAGATGGATTGCTCCTCAGGAACTAGGCGGGGGTCCAAACACCAGGCCGCCACGAAGAATTCACGGTCATCATCCTCACAGATGGCATCAGGCGGGGCCGGCTCCACCCTGGCACATGCCCTCCCCAAGATGGCATGCGCGACGCTCGCAGACCGTGCGTGCAGCGGGACGCGCTGCAGGGCCACAAGCACCCTGTAGTGAAAGGAGCTGGCCGTGGCCAGGGACGTCCTTCTCCAAGGATACCAGATGAGAAGGAAAGGTGGGTCGTGGATCCTCGTGTGCAGCACCCTGATCATGTCCTCATGATTGGCGAACCTGACAACGAAATCTTCCGGTTCGTGACGCCGCACTGAAGCGTCTCTGATGGCGTAGTGTTCGTCGAGGAAGGCCCGTACCATGGCGGGGGACACCCGGGCCCTGGTGCCAGCAACCACATCAACCAGCGCCCGACCGAGGTCCCGCTCCGCCGCCTCCAGCTCCACCGAGCGAGGCACCACCACCAGCTCAGCGAGTCGTGGTTGGTCGTCAACTTGCTCCTCCGCCAGCCCAGGGCCGTCCCGGGATGGTGCGCCGGCCGGTTGCGGTGAGGGGGCGCAACACCGTGGCACCGAAGTGCAACGTCCCGTAGAGACCGAGTGCCCAGAGATGGTGTCTCCGGAACCTTGCGAGCGTCCACTCCGCGAAGACACCTGACGGGGCTGCCGCCGGTTGGCCACCGCCGCCGCGTACGGGGAACGACGTTGCTTCCTCGACCGCACCGCCAGTGCCGGGAACGGGCAACCCTGCAAGCGATGGCATTCACTCCCACAGTTGAAGCAACGCGGGGGGGAAGAGCATTGAGCCTTGACATGGTTTTCAATTCCACAGTTGAAGCATTTTCCAACTAGATGCGGCGGCACTGGCCTGGAGGGCCTAGGAGAGGTGCGCCTGCGCCACCGCCTTCTGCTCTGGACGCAATGGAAGCCATCGGCGTCCGGGGCGTCGGTAGCCCGCGCCGGGTGGGCAGGCAGCGGGCGCGACCGTCGCAGGGCGTCCTCACCGCGAGGCCGGGAGACCTGGGATAGGCCTGCAACCGGCGGGTGGGTGCGGCGTGCTGCCGCCATGAAGCCGCCCTCGCCTCCAGCGCGTCGGCGACGGCGTCGGTGGCGCCGGCACCGGGTGCCCTCCTGAGCCACCGCCTTCCCCTTCTCCTCCGGGTGTGGGGAATCCGCGTCGTACCCAGCCTCGGAGCCGAAGGATGCCTCGGAGTCAGAGAAAGAGAGATGGCCGCCAAAGCCGTCGACGGGGGAGCCACCGAAGTAGGGGGCCGAGCCCAAGACAGGGGCCACATTGGTGTTGAGCCCCGCCATCGTCGCCTCCTCCACTTCGTCAGCCTAGGAGTACCGCGAGGAGGATCCGCACTCCATGGCCCGAAGCCGGCAAGGGGCGCACGGATTAGGGCCGGCTAGGCCGGATCCACGCCGGCGTGGACGGGATCTGCCACTGGAGGGAAGGAAGAACCGATCTAGAAGAAAGTGGGAGGAGGGGTGCAGGGGGAAGCGGGGAAGCACCAAGACGAAGGGGCCGTGGTGAAGATGCACTGGGCGGCACAGCCGGACCGGCGGCGGCGCGGGGGCTGTGGGCGGCGGGGCCGGAGTGGCGGCCGGCGCTGGGAGCGGTGCGGGCGGAGGTCTGGAGTTCTACATGGCCTTCGGGAATGACCGGCGTGGTCAGATCTGGCGCGGCGGGGGGCGGACGCTCCTCCGGGTCGCGGCTCCGGCGCCGGCGCCGGCGTGGTGCGGGAGGCGGACGGGCGAGGGGCGAGGGGCGAGGACGGGCGAGGGGCGAGGACGGGCGACGGGCGGGAGACGGCAGGACGGGCGAGGGGCGAGGGGCGAGGACGGGCGACGGGCGAGGGGCGGGAGCTAGGTTGCTTATCAGTTTATAGACACTCTTTTCCAAGTGCAAAAGACAAGACTGGATATTACACTTCCGGGTTAGATTTTTCTTTTCAGAGATGATTTATTAAAGGAATGAATGGTGTGTATGGGAGTTAGGATTTGGTAGCCATACTTGATGTGTTGCTTTTAGCTGTTGCATAGGCAGTATCTTCTGTTTCTTTCCCCACCTCTTCGATCATTCGATATATACACAGCTCTATATCCCTGTAGGATTTATATTGTTTTGCATACACTTCTAAGTACAGTTATTAAGGCCATTTGTAGTAATTAAATGTATCTTAAATTCTTATTAGAAGGAGCCATTCTAAGCAATGGGGAATCGGCATTGTTAACTTAGATGACTGACAAGATATGCACAAAGCCGAGCTTTTATGGAGTACTGTATCAATGACATGTACAACATATTGGTGTTTATTAGTGAAAGCCAATTTGTTCTGCATGGAGTGCCAGGCTGCCAGCTTATTACATCAATGCTAATTCATAATCCTGTTGTTTGCAGAAGTGTCCAAGTCATCAGCTAGCTTGGGATGCAGCAATGGAAAAACTGATGAAAGAAGTCCATGCTTTGGTCTGTCATGGCCCTAGAATAAAAGAGTCTCAAGTTTTCGTAAGCATGTTTGAGCAGCTGTCAATCAACGCAAGTAAATACCGTATGCCTAAGGCTAGGTGCTGGGCAACTCCTCAACGCTGGCTACTCACACTAGATATGATTTCATTCCGAGCTGCTCTGTGGAATCCCTTCAATCTGGACAAGGTTGAGCTACCGTCCTTGGAAAAGAACTTGCCCCAAAACTGCAAGTGTTTGCTCTCATGTGAACCGGTTTCTCCCGGCTGTGTGGTTTTAGTCGTTGATGCTGATGAGCCTGTAATCTGGTTTTGCTACGTTGGAGGGAAGAAATGGACCAGACATGAGTATAACATCATTGTTGAAATACCATGGCTACCTTTATTTCTGTCTTCGAAAAGGCGATGTGAAGAAGAGCATCGACGTCGCTGTTCTCGTGAAGAAGTGTCATCAGAATTTATATTGGAAGATGGCAACTACAATGGGAAAAGAACAAGAATATCTAGTGATGCTGGCCAAGGCATGACGGCTGCTGATCCTTCTGAAAGGATCCAAATACGAAGTATAGTTGCTGTCGAGAGGAAGTTCTATTTTGATATGTCCCCAACGAAACTTGGAGTTCTCGAGTTCCATCCAGAGCCAACATTTACCACACTAGAATTTGAGCGCTTGCCCATTGCAGAGTACTGTTGGGAATCCTCGTCCCCTCATCTGGTTGAATCCCGTGGAAGGCTCTTTCTAGCTGTTCGGGCTCGAGGTCATCATCTGTACAAGATGGATTTCTCGAGACTTGCATGGTCCACGGTGGATGGTCTCTATGACCAGGTATTCTTCTTGGGTAGACTACATTTCACAGCATCATATTCTGCTTGGGAGCTTGGCTTGAAGCAAAGGGAACATATATTTCCTAGCGCATGGTGAGGATGGTGTGGTTCAACTGACGAATGTGTTTCTTCCCTGGAGACAAATATGGGCATGTGTTGGAACGCTGCATCTAGGTAGCCAGGCCCGCCGGCCAGGCCAATTCCAGCCAGAGGCAGGCTAACAGGGTGCAAGGCCCCGTGTTTGGTTCCAGCACCAAAGTAGCGAGCCCTATTTGAGATCATGTTTGTTTCACAGTTGGGAGCCAGGCCTAAGGCCAACTACCATCAACTGCTAGTTTAAGATCATATTTGTTTCCTAGCTGGTCCAGCAACCGAAACCAACCACCAACGGAAAAGAGCAGGGAGCAGGCAACATAATTTAGAAGATAGCAGGCAACAACAATCATCATAGAATAGCAATGCAAGCACACAGGCCTCAGGCTAAGTTTAATAAGCATGGAGTCATAGTTGCACTAAGTTTACAACATAAGCAGTTTAGAGGTCCAAATGAACAACAACATCAAGCTAATCAGTTCTCAGGTGTTGTCATACAACACAAAGGAAATGGTAAACAGAAACTGAAGACACAAATCAGTAGACACCATGAGCAGTTCATCCAGCAGGCTGCAGTAGTCATCACAGGCCTAAGTTGGGCACTCAATGATTCTCCTGTTGGCACTCTTTACCCAAATACCAACCACCAAGACCACAAGAGAGGTGATTAACACTTTCTTCCTCCAACCACCCTTACCATGACCATCAGAAGGTGAAATGAATGGAGAAAAGGCATCATGAGGCATAGGATCATAAGGGAGGACAGGTGCTGGTTCATTAGCTGGATAGGCATCGCCCATGGCTGCCTGAAATTCTCTATAAGCCTGCTCATAGTTGTTATATTTCTTGTACCTAGCACCTCTCACCCCAACAACATACTTACTGCATTCACCCCAAGTCATGTACGGCTCAGCATGCTTGCCATTGAAAATAACACAGTACGAAGCCATATCTATCAAGGGAAATACATGTGTAGCCTCAGTCAAAGAATCACTGATGACCAGCATCATGAAGTACAAATGTAACAGAGTTGACATCACAGGCAATTTATACAAATCATTGGCCTCAGCTTTAGAGTTTAGTGGAGCTCGGTCTATTACTGTCATTGGTGGCTGCCTTGGCAAAAAAAAAAGAACCAGTACTCCAGGAAAAAAACCCCTCATGAATGCCATGGAGTCCATGGGCACACCCACAAACTGCCATCAACACAGGAAAAAAGGGGCTGTTGCTAGGGTATGGATGTGTCTCATGGATTTGATGACAAACATGACAAAATCGAGAACTGAAATCAAATCAAATGAAAAACAGGAATAGGCAAAAGAACAAAGGCAGCCACCTTAATTTTGTTATGTGTTTGCATCACATGCCTTATGTATTTCCCACATGTTACCACCAATGAAAACCAACAAAACCATAGTGTCATAAGAAACAGAACCTTGCTTTAGTCACACAACAAAGCCATACAGGAGCAGCAACATGAATGAGATATGGTACAGCCTCTTCATGGCTGAGTTCCATGGCCAGATAAGGAGTCACATGAACATAGCAGTAGGAAAATAGATCAGTAAGAAATATAGAAGCCAAATAAACAGAATGCAACAGAAATTGATTAGAACAGCTAGAGTTCCAAATACAGCAGCCAACAGAGGCCACTAATAGTGCATTACAAATTCCAAAGTAACCTCACATAGGCGCGCCGTTGGGGGACAGAGCCGAGGAATGTTGTTGAAGTTGTTGACTTCTTGAAAAGCGAGAATGACTTTTTTTTACGCAAATACTCACTCTGTCCCTAAATATCTATCGTTTGCGCTTCTCGAGAAACAACTTTGATTAAATATATATTAAAAAAATATTAATATTTATAGTACATAACTAGTATCATTGGAAAGATCTTTGAATCTAGTTTCTTAATAAATTTATCTAGAGATATAAATGTTATACGTATTTTCTACAAATCAAGTCAAACTTGTGACACGCACACCAACAGCAATAGTTATTTAGGGACGGAGCGAGTACACTTGAGTACCTATGTTACACTAGTACAAAGGGCGTGCCCCTGCGCACGAGAGCAAGTGAGTAAATTTAGGTTTATGAACTCAAACAAATAGTTGAGCTAGTGTGAACGCACAAAATCATATGGATATGAACTCAAATAAACACTAATAACTTTCGAAGCAACCAATTCATTTGTAGTTGGTTCAGTCATGAAACAACTTCAGACAGAGTCCCAGCTTCAGACAGAGTCCTTTCCCCTCCCCGATCTTTCCCCATGCTACAGTAGCAAGGGCCACCGGGAGGGCGAATCTCTGATCCGGCGTTGGTTCCGCCGGTTCCCCTCCACTCCAGCGGCCTCGTCGGCGTCGGAGAGGACGGGGAACTGGGGGAACCGACGGCTGGTGTTGTACCCTAACCTATTAGGCTAGTTTAGGTAGGTTAGGGTTAGGTTTTCTTCCATGTTGGCTGTGCGGCATGGATGCCCTCTTCTCTGCTGGGTCGGCTCCGCTGGGCGACGATGGAGAGGCTTCTCCGACGGTTTCCCTGCCCTCGGTGCCAGCAGCATGAGGCGCTTTCCGGGAGCCAGCGGCGTGGTGGTGGCGGAGCTGCTCCCATGGAATAAGGCCTCTCGAGCTCTTCCCCGCCTCGACGGCGTTCTTCTCCGACACCGGCGACGAGCTCGTGGAGCTTGCATATGTACAGTCTGCTTCGTCTTCGACGCGACGGCGTGGATGTCACCGTGAGGAATCCAAGTCGTGCTGCGGCGAGGACTCCTCCGACATCCCCGACGGCTTCCCTGTGTACGTCGGCGGCGATGGTATGCATACTTCTTTCCGTCCTTTTTGTGAAAAGGAGGACATCTTGCGCGTCCTTGGGGATGTGCTCCCTGTCTGCGTTGCTGGGTTCACCAGCGGCGCTGGACTGTGGGTCTGGTTGCGGTTGGCTTCGCCGGTGACTGCAGACTCTTCTTCCTCTTCTTCTCTTCATGTCACGGCGGCTGATGTTCTTTCAACGTTTATGATGCGTGCTGGAAGAGGTTCTGGGTGCTGGCTGTTGTGGCAAATCCAATGTTTGGCGCTGTTTCCGGAGAAGGAAGGTGGATCTGAGCTTCGAGATGGAGCTCAACACTGGGGGTTCAATTTTGTACTTTCCAGTAGTTCCAGGGTGTTTCTCTGTAAACTCCAGGGATGTACTGTGACACGTGCTTAATATAATCCCTTTTCACAAAAAAAAAACAAAACAAAAATTTGCAGTTCAGGCATAAGGCCTTCTGTAGTGTGGGAGCGGTGCCAGAAAATAAATGGGCCTGTTCTACAGTATTAAGCACCGATGCCCACTCAGCTGCAGTGTGAACAATTTTTGGGAGCGAAGCCATCTGGTACGGTTGGGACCCACGTCCAATAAAAATACTCTCGTTGCCTTCTTCATTCGCGCGACGGAAAATTCCCCTTTCTCTTCCTCCGTTCCTCTGTGATCTCCCAGTTCCTGCCATGGATCTCCCTCGAATCCAACCGTGCTCTTCCAAATCCTGCTTCTCCTATGAAAATCGGTGCCGATCCGCGTGCAGTTGTCCGACCCGGAGGGTGGGCACTGTCGATCCAGAGGCGCGTGCAGCTGCCGATCTGGTCGATGGCGTCGCCGTCGGGTCCGGCACCACCGCCAAGGCCGTGATCGTGCGGGAGGCGGATGGCAACAACGGATCGGGCCAGATGGTGGCGCGCCCCGCTCGCGGCGGTAGGCCCCGGTCGTGGGAAGGCCCGTCCTGGCGGATCGGGACGCTCCGGCAGATGCACGGTGCAGCCCCCGCCTCCCTCGCTGCCGCTGTCAGTCTGGCCGTGCAAGGCATCGATGGCGCGTGCAGATGTCCGAAGCGGAGGCTGAAGGAGGAAGGCACGCAGGCTACTGCTGCTGCCTTGCTTCGTGGTGTTGTTGCAGGTACTACTTCATCTCGTGATAAATCTTAACATCTAGTGATTGTGGTTCGTTTTGTTTAGTGGAAACAAAGAAAAATGAATACTTTTGAGTCTCTACACAACGCAATCCAAACGGTGTACTTGAGATTACAATACTTGAGATTACAATAGAAATTTAAACTAACATAGTACAATCCAAACTGGAATAGACATTTTGATAAGAGATAAGATAAATCTAAGCCTGGCTGCCTCCAAAGCGCTGAAATATATGCTCAATCAAGTCCGCCTTTAGACGATAATGCATATCTCGATCACGTATGTCTTCTTCTATCTCTAGAGCCCTAGCAAATCCATGAACGGGCCCATGTCCATATCCTAACAATGGTGCAGATGAGCTACTCCCGTGGTACTCATGGTCATAGTTGTCATCATATCGAACTCTGAAAGAATCCCTTTCATCCTCCACAATCATATTATGCAATATAATACATGCATAAATAATTTCAGCGAGTGATCGCACTTGCCACATACATGCTGGGCTTCGTAGAATGGCAAATCGAGCTTGCAAAACACCAAAGGCACGTTCCACATCTTTTCTTGCTCCCTCTTGGTGTTCTGCAAATAATTTGTCTTTTCCACATTGAGGCAAATGAATTGTTTTCACAAACGTTGCCCACTCTGGATATATACCATCTGCTAGGTAGTATCCCATGTTGTACTCATTGCCATTGACCGTGAAATGAACCTCTGGAGCTCTTCCTTGTACTACATCAGTGAACAAAGGTGATCGATTAAGGACATTGATATCATTGTTTGATCCAGCAACACCACAAAATGCATGCCATATCCACAGGTCGTGTGAGGCAACTGCTTCTAACATGACAGTTGGTCCACATTGATCTCCACGAGTATATTGTCCCTTCCATGCCACCGGACAGTTCCTCCATTGCCAATGCATGCAATCCACACTACCCAACATGCCTGGAAATCCACGTGCTTCACCTATATAACCTTTGGATGTCTTCTGTAGTTGGTTTTCTTAAATATGTAGGACCAAAACACTCAATGACACCTCTACATAATTTATTCATGCACTCAATAACTGTACTTTCAGCAATTCGTAGATTTTCATCCCACAAATCTGCAGGTGTTCCATATGCTAACATCCTCATAGCAACGGTACATTTGTGTAAAGGTGAAAAGCCCACCTTTCCAAATGCATCGCTCCGTTGCACAAAATAAGGAGACCATTCACTAAGGGTCTGCACAATGCATAGAAATAGGTGTCGCTTCATCCTGTACCTCCGTCTGAATTGGAAATCATTGTACACTGGATTTTCTGAGAAGTAATCAGACATTAAACGATCCCTAGCAACTCCACGCCCTCTTTCAATGTACCTTATATGAAACCTTTGGTTTGGAGTAGACGTGCCGATATGTTGTGCCTCTATCTGAGCTCTAATTTGTGCCTCAATTTGAGTCTCGATTGGATTATTCATGAAGTCCCAAATGAATTGGTCAACTTCATCTTCATTATCAACCTCTTTCATCAATTTCCATGGACACGTTTGGGTCCATGGGAACTTCTGTAGTGTAGTTGGTTTGTTGGCTACAAGACTAAAACTCTCTGGTGGAAGATATAGTCTGTGCATGGTGGAATGCAGGGACCTCCTTTTATACAACGGCTAGTTCATTGCAACAGATATATTGACAGACCACCTTTTCTTTTTACGACAGCATGCCAGACCAACTTTTCTTTTTACAACAGCTATGTTAATTGTCAGACCAATTTTTCTTTTTACAACAGCTATATTGTCAAACCAACTGTCATTTTTAGAACAGCTCTATTGTCAGACCAACTTTTCTTTTCTACAACAGCTATATGTATTGTCAGAACAGCTATTATTCCTTTCATATTAATTTCGGCTGGCTATTTTTTCTCTGATGTATCTGCATCTTCTTTCTTACAAGCAATATATGGTAGTAGTGCATGCAGAACCAACAAGTTAATTCATTGATACAAGGTAGCACATTGAAACCTACAGGTCTTCTACATAAATAGTACAATATATTTGAAAAAAAGCTAATACATTGCTACATAGCCCCGATTTAGAGAGGCAGTACATTGCTACATAGCCTCAACTAAAAAGCTTTTCAGATAAGTATGCCAACATTTGTTTGTGCCTTTTCATGGCTTCTTCATCGTAGCTTGAAGTGTCTTTATCTAATAGGGCCATGTACATACCCAGTGTCTGTAGCTTTGTCTTTTCCTTCTCATTGTCTGCCATCTTATTTTTAGCTTCAGCTTTAGCTTTAACAGCTTCGGCTTTAATAAGTGTTGCTTCAGCTAATTTTTTAGCAGCAATAGTTTTTCTCAACTGAAGTTCATTGAACAGGTTCACATTTTCATTTGAGATGTTGTCTTCGGATTGCACTGACTTGCCTTTGCCTTTTTGTTGAGCTTTGGCTGCATTTCGTCCTATAGGTCGACACCTAATGACAGGATCTGCATCTTCACTATCTTGATTTGAAGAAGTATAAGCACTTGATGTATTTACCTTGCTTCTCTTGTTCATCATCTCTTCAATTAGGTAAGCTTTACACCACTTTGGTTGATCCTTCACTGCTTTCCACCAATACTCAAGTGCAAAAGGCCTCTTTTTCTTAGCGGCTACTTTATATGAAGCACGAGCTCTTTCCATAATTTGATCGTCGGATTCACCACTAGCATGCTCTTCTATCAACTCCAACAATTGGATCAGTAGAATGTTTCAGCCAAGCACTAACTAACCGAAGGTTTTCCTCCTCACTCCAAAACAGACGACATTCTTTCTTTTCACTTTCTTCAGGGCTGCTGTCATTGTCACTCCAAACTGGTGTGTTTACAGGAGGAACACCAGTCTGTTGTTGCTCTTGGGACACTGGAGAAGCTGAACCAATAGGGCTGCTGTCATCATCTCGTGAATCAGCCCCTCGGCTACCTTGGAATAGGAAGAAACCTATTGAAAGGATCAAGATGCCCAAGAGGGGGTGAATTGGGCTTTTCTAAAAATTAATTGCAAGAATTAAATCCTACAAGCCGGAATTCACCCCTAGTGCCTACTTGTGTTCCTAGAGATTCTACCGGTAAAAGTTTTGCACCCTAAGTTCCAATCCTAGTCTAGCATGGCAATTCTAGGAAAGTAAATCAAGCAATGAAAGTAAATACGAGAAAGTAAATGCTTGAAAGTAAGGGCAAGGAACACGGCGATGTTTTCCCGAGGTATCGAAGAGTCGCCACTCCCCACTAGTCCTCGTTGGAGCACCCACGCAAGGGTGTAGCTCCCCCTTGATCCGCGCAAGGATCAAGTGCTCTCTACGGGCTGATTCTTCGACACTCCGTCATGGTGAATCGCCCAAAACCGCTCACAAGATGAGTTGGGTCATCCACAAGCTCCGCTGGATGATCACCAAACTCCCAATCACCACCAAGTCGTCTAGGTGATGGCGATCACCAAGAGTAACAAGCTAGAACTCTCACTTGACCACAACAAGCCTAATGAGAAGATGGATGCACACTTGCTACTCTCTAGTCACTAGTGAGGGACTCTCAAGCTTTGATTCTCAAATCACAATCCTCACTAGAGCTCTTGCACTCCCTTGCACTCCAAAGGTGTTTCTCAGCTGAACAAATGAGCAAGAGACCTCTAAAAGAGGTGGTGGGGATGTATTTATACACCTCACAGTCAAATCCAACCGTTACCTGCCAACTCGGCAAAATACAAGGTGACCGGACGCGCTGGTCGAAGTGACCGGACACGCCGGTCGCTCGTAATGGTCGAAAACCTGAAATAACGGCTGAGTGACCAGACGCGCCGATCAGGGGTGACCGGACGCGTCCGACCGTGCAGGGAGCTTACTGTACTCTGACCTGACACGCGACCGTGTCCGATCAGTGATGACCAGACGCGTCCGGTCGTTAGAGTACCTTACTAGAACGTGACCGGACGCGCCGATCACACCCCAGTCGCGTCCGAAAAGGTGATTTCCCTCAAGTGACACGTGTCAGCCTGAACACCGCGTTCGGTCCTCGCAAGGACCGCGTCCGGTCAACAGCGCTGAAACACAGTCGCGGTTTAGAACTGACCAGACGCGTCCGGTCATACCAGACACCGCGTCCGGTCAAGGGAAAACGTCTCTAAATACTTCGAAACGCGACGCAACTTGAACCAAATTGCTTCCAACTGAACTTTGAGCTATTCTAGAGCTACCTAGTGCTAAGTTTGACAAGTGTGCACCACACCTAAATACAAAACTCACCTAGGTCAAGCTACTCGCTCATGCCCCCCTTTATAGTATGGCCAAAGGAAAAAGCAAAGATCCCAATGACTATTCCGAATGTAACTCAACACCTTGACATCCGGAATTAACCGTCCTTAATCTTGACGTCAATCCTTTAAAAACCGAAATGATTTCCATCAAGGGGCATGAATACCATAGTGCCCAAAGCAGTTATCAACCCCATGACCTAACTTACCAAAGTTTCTGCAAAACACACGTTAGTCATGGTAATAAAGCGTTGTCATCAATTGCCGAAACCAACTCTCGGGGCCTAGATGCTTTCAATCTCCCTCTTTTTGGTGATTGATGACAACACTAAGATTCAGAAGATAAGAGTTGAGGTTTTTGAACATGCTTGGTTCACATAAGCAAAAAGCAATAAGCACAAGGAGATAGGAATTGCTTATGTGCCCCAAGCCAACAGTGTGTACTCATAAGATAAAACATAAAGCATTAGTACACATAAAAACATAGCTCAAAAGAAATCAGAGTAAGGCACGGAAGCACAACCTTATGAGCTATAACCAAACAAGTGACATGATTTAAAAAGGTGACTAGATAGACCACATAGACTCAAAGTATCTCACACGACCACATGTCACAAGAATGCAAGTACTAGAATGTAAACATGATGCATGAATGTAGCACACAAATAAGAACGAAAACCCTCTATCAAAACTCCCCCTGAATCTACTCTCTCCCCCCCTTTGGCATCAACCGCCAAAAACTAATCTAAGGATCTGACGGGGGAACAGACGGAGTCGAGTCGGGTGCCGAGGAGCGCGGAGTGATCACAAACTGAGAAGTATCTTCCTCGGACTCAGAGCTGTCAGGCTAACCCTCTGAAGAAGCACGTGGCTGTAAAGTGGTCTGGGTCTGAACAACAGGAGCAGGTACTGACGAAGAAGTAGCAACTAGTGGAGCAGTCTCTGTGACCTGAGCCTGAAGTGAGCCATCAGTTGGAGGATCGGTCGAGGCAACTGACGAAGGTATAGTCTCTGTAGTGTTCGTCCCTGTCACAGGAGGAACAGCTGCCTCTGAAGCAGACAACCCTGAAGAAGTAACTAGAGTAGTGTGCGAGGGCGTCGGCTGACCAGTCAACTCGCTGTAGGTAGCACTCAAGTCAGCAAATGGAGTGCCTGTCAATAGGTGAGGGCGAGGCTGGTCGGAAGGAGTAAACCCCGTCTGAATAGGCGTGTAGCTTGGGGACTAGAACAACTAGGGAACCTGCTGCTGTGGAGAGGTGAACTGAAAGCTCGGTTGTCCCTGACTCTGAGGTCCACTGGACTGTAAAGCTGGAGTCAGGACAGATGCAGGTGGAGGAACCCCAACTGTGACCAAGTGACGCAGGAGCTCTAAGTACTGCTGCTGGTTTGCTGCCTGCTGTCGCTGCATCTCGACCTGCTGACGCTGTATCTTAAGCTGCTGCCTCTGGAACTCGTCCTATCTAGCCTATATCTGAGCAAAGGCGGCAGTTGTGTCCTGAGCCTGTCTCTATATCTGATGCTCCTGTCTCTCCTGCGCCTGGGTCAGCCTCTCAAGAATAGCCACCATGGCTGGGTCTGAGCGGGTGGCTGAACTAGAACCACCGGCCTCATGATCGTGAGACTGAGGAGAGCGGTACCTAGGGATGGCCTGGTAATCCTCATCAGTGCTGTCAGAGGCCTCATCCTCAACAGGATCAGCAGGCTGAGCATCTAGATCTGCAAGCTCTGCCTGAGCAAGACCCTCAACGGTCGCGTCCTGCTCAGCCGCTGTCTCTGGCACCTCAGGTCTCTCTCGCTATCCTGGCACTAGGGCCTGCTCTCTGGTGATAGAAGCTCATAGCTGACGGATATCATACTCTGGAAAGGCAGTGGTAGTGTCTGATATCTCAGCTCTAATCTCAGAAGGCAGCTCGAGTGAAGATCTGATAAGAAAGCAAATCTAGTGAGCATAGGGCAGCTGACGATGGCCCTTGAAACCTTCTGCCAAGGTGTCCTCCATCTCACATAGCATGAGGTCCCATATATCAAACGGTGTCTGTGAGCGAAGGTGGTGCACTACCCATAACTGCATACGAGTCAGTCCCTCTTTGTAGCCCAACCTCGGAAGAAGTGTGTGTCTGACGATGGCATCCAAAACTCTAGCAAGAGGTGTTAGGCTGGCAGGTGTACGACGGGACCCTTCGCCAAAAGGCTCACGAAAGCAGGGTCGGATCAGATCAGTAGGGGGCACTATCCCGCCGTGAGGGCGTCTAGGTGGAGCAGTCTGACCAAAGCAAAGCTGATGTATCTTCGTGTCTGAAGCTGGGAGTCTGAGAATCTCCCGCACTCTGGTGCTGTACAGTCTGCGGTCACGGCCTCGGAATGCAAAGTGAATAAACTCATGTGCCGGGTCAATCCACAATGAAGAATAGAACTCCCTGACCCAAGTGTCGCAGTATGCTCCTGTCCGTCCAAGAAAATCAGATAAGCCCGGAAGAAAGGACAGGTGCGGACGAAGCTGCTCACCCACTACCTCAACAAGAGCCTCAAGACGACAGACCCTCTGAGGTCGAAAAGCAATCCCACTGTTAACATATGCTCTGTAGAAATCCTCTTGTAGAGGTGTATAGAATCCCTCTGATGCTCTAGAATCCCTCACAGGTGGGAACCACCAGCTAACCTCAACGAACCTCAGGGCTTGCACCTGATGTGTTGTAGCTCCCCTCAAGTCAAAGTGCTCGACTGGGGGCGAACCTCGAGCCCTGGGAGGTGGACGTCCTCCACGACGCTGGCCCTCTGGCCTAGGAGTCACCTGAGCTTGCGTACGTACGGAGCGACGACGCGGTGGAGTCTGGACTGGTTGCTCCTCTGTCTCCTCTGGAGCCTCTGCAGGTGGATCAACTGACATAGCCTCTGTATCCTCTGTCCCCTCTGTGGCCTCAGTACCAAGCTATCAACCTTCAAGATGAAAGCGACGCTCGCCAATGTGGATACCACTGCCCCTGCCTCCCTCTCTGCCTGCTCAGCTACATCTGCGACTGCCTGAGCGATCTCAGTATCTGAAAGAGTCTTCTTCTTCTTTCTGGCCATGGTCTTTATGCGCTTACCACGCGCAACCTCTGTCAGACGAGGATGACTCTCGTCCCCGTCACCAGGAGCACCCCCGGCGTTCTTGCAGCGAACCATACTGACCGACTGTCGAGAGCCTCTGAAAGATGATGTACTGTCACTCAAGAGGCTTGGCCTCAATCCGTATCCGCAGGCTTGGCCTCAGATTAAACAACTGACCTGCTGTCACCCCAACACACCGACAAACTCGCTGAAAAGACGGAATAGATGGATCTACTATAAGCAACATATATAATCTAAAAGGTACGAAATCCTAAGGATAGCAAGCATATAAGATGAGATGTGAATCGAACAGCGATGTCTACCTCGGATCGATGAGAAACCGGTGACGAGATGAGATGACCTAGTTCGCGAGATTTCCTGAATACGCCGGATGAGCGCTAAAAAAGGCCGAGACAAGGTACGATGATCAGTGATAGAATGTGACTGTCATGGCAAACCCTAACGATGGAATTGAAGGATTGAAAACGAAAAATTTTGATTTCACCTTCGAACTTGAGGGTTAGGGCAAACCCTAGAATAGAGGCTCGGCTGATGGAGGGTTGATGGAGCCTAGGGTTGAATGGTGGCGTGCGCGAGGCAAGGCAGCAGCGGCGGCGCGAGCAAGGCAGCGGCGGCGCGAGCACGGCAGCACGGCATGGCGAGGCAGCACGGGCACGGCGAGGCAGTGCGAGCGCGGTGAGGCAGCGCGGCGCGGCAGCAGCGCGGCAGCGAGGCAACGGCGGCGTGAAACAGCGAGGCGCGCGATGGAGGAAGCACGGGTGACGGTGGAGAGCCCGTAGGTGGCGAATCCGGCGAGCTAGGGCACGGAGTCGGCGATTAGGGCACGGGGAGCGACGGCGGATAAGAAAAACGAATCGAAGACGAAGAGTTATATGAGGACTCAGATCCGCTCGCTGCGCACTGACCGGACGCGGTGGTCGAATGACCGGATGCGGTGGTGCAGCGTCTGGTCACACTCTAGTAAGCTCCTGGAGCGACCGGACGCGTCCGGTTAGGGCTGACCTGACGCGGACAGAGTCCGGTCGAGGGTCATCCGGGAAAATCATCGCGCATGACCGGACACGGTGGTGGGTACCGGGACCGGACGCGGTGGTCAACAACGATGCGTCCGGTCGAGCATCCAGTCACTAGGTCAGGAGAAAGTCTTCGAGATGACCGGACGCGCTGGTGGTCGCCGGGACCAGATGCGGTGGTGAAGCATCACTGCGTCCGGTGCAGCGTCCGGTCCAGCGTCCGGTCACTGTTTTTCGCCTTTCTTCATTCTGATCTTCGACGCGACTTCTCCCAATCAAGTTCCAATTCAAAGAGACACAAATAAACACCAATTGGAACCTGATATGAGTGACCTCACTCAAACCCTCAAATTTTTCAAAATAATTTGCCTTAGGCTAGTATTGTTTTTAGGAAAATAAGCAATAAACATCCGAGGAGCAACGTATGGCCATGCAATAGAGTTTGTGAACCCTTAGGAGCGTCAAATGCTCTCTCTATTCATGGACGAACACAGAGGTTGCTCAAAGCCAAACCGAAAAGAAACGACAAAGCAACAACCATGCATATGCAATGCAATACAAGTAAGTAAAACTAGGTTGCTTGTCAAGTTTGATCCACGGTTAGGCTTCTTCACTCCTCCAAAGGAGGGTTATTGTAACCGTGTTAGACAAGCCCTAGATGCATTGCGGGAAATTTAAACATGACATATATTACAAAGCAATGCAAGGGACAACACAAGCTTACTTTTTAAAGTTACTAGAGTCAAGCACATTAAGTTCATTTCTCAACCTACAAAAGGTAGCCTCATCCAAGGGTTTAGTGAAGATATCCGCTAATTGATTTTTACTTCTTACACCTTCTAGTGATATATCATTTTTAGCAACATGATCTCTTAGAAAGTAGTGGCGGATATCAATGTGTTTGGTGCGAGAGTGTTGTATCCGATTATTAGCAATTTTAACGACACTTTCATTATCACATAAAAGTGGTACCTTTTTCAAGAACAACTCCATAGTCTAGGAGGGTTTGTTTCATGTATAAGATTTATGCACAACAAGCCCCCGCGGCAATGTATTCCGCCTCGGCGGTGGACAAAGCCACACTATTTTGTTTTTTAGATGACCAAGATACTAAAGACCTCCCAAGCAAGTGGCACCCTCCGGATGTGTTTTTTCTATCAATTTTGCAACCGACATAATCCGAATCGGAATAGCCAACTAGTTGGAATCTAGCTCCTTTGGGATACCAAAGACCAATGCTTGGGGTGTGCTTAAGATATCTTAAAATTCTTTTTACGGCACTTAAGTGAGGTTCTTTAGGTCATGCTTGAAAGCGAGCACACATGCACACACTAAACATGATATCGGGCCTAGATGCGGTAAGGTACAACAAGCTACCAATCATAGAACGGTAGAGAGTTTGATCAACCGATTTACCTCCCTCATCTAGGTCGAGATGTCCATTTGATGGCATTGGGGTCTTGATTGGCTTACATTTTTCCATCTTGAATCTTTTGAGAAGATCCTTGGTATACTTTTCTTGAGAGATGAAGATCCCTTCTCTCATTTGCTTGACTTGAAAACCAAGGAAGAATATGAGTTCACCAATCATAGACATCTCGAACTTCTTCGACATCAATCCACCAAATTCCTTGCAATACTCTTCATTTGTTGATCCGAATATGATATCATCAACATAAACTTGACAAATGAAGATTTCCCCATTAAGCTTCTTGGTGAATAGTGTGGTGTCGACCTTCCCAATGGTGAAGCCCTTCTCAACGAGGAAGTCCCGGAGGTGCTCATACCACGCTCTAGGGGCTTGCTTGAGCCCATATAGCGCCTTGAACAACCTATAAACATGATTAGGATATCTAGGGTCTTCAAACCCGGGAGGTTGATTAACATAGACTAGTTCATTTATGAAGCCATTTAAAAATGCACTTTTCACATCCATTTGATATAGTTTCATATCATGATGTGATGCATATGCAAGAAGGATACAAATGGCTTCAAGTCTTACAACGGGTGCAAAGGTCTCTCCAAAATCAAGACCTTCAACTTGAGAGAACCCCTTTGTAACTAGTCTTGCCTTGTTCCTCACTACTATGCCTTGGTCATCTTGCTTGTTGCGGAACACCCACTTGATTCCAATGACTCTTGCACCTTTTGGATGCTCTTCAAGTGTCCATACTTGATTGCGGGTGAAGTTATTCAATTCTTCATGCATAGCGTTCACTCAATCCAGATCTTGAAGAGCTTCTTCTACATTCTTAGGTTCAACACAAAAGACAAAAGAGTGATGTTCAATAAAATAAGCAAGCTTTTGAGATCGAGTCATTACTCCCTTAGTAGGACTCCCTATGATGAGATCTTGTGGATGTGCTTGAAGTAGAGGTGAGTTTCTTCTATCAACCACTTGAGGAGGAGGATGGGGAGCATCAACATCTTGAGCTTGTGCCTCGGCTTGTTCATGAGAGACATGAGTGTCTTCATTTTCAACTCTCTCATTTTTGTCATCATCTTGAGGCACATGTGATGAAGATGGTGGATCGACAATTTGTACATCGTCTTCATCATCTTTTGGCTTGATGTCTCCCACCAGCAGTTCTTCATTGCCTCCCTCAAGGGTTCATCACCTACATCATCACAATTCTTAATTGCTCCTTGGGAGCCGTTAGATTCATCAAATTCCACATCATATGTCTCTTCAACCAAACCGGTGGCATGGTTAAATACTCTATATGCTTTGGACTTTGATGAGTAACCAACAAGAAAACCAATATCACAATGTCTTTGAAACTTCCCTAGGTGTTGACGCTTCTTGTAGATGTAGCATTTGCAACCAAACACCCGAAAGAATGAGATGTCCAGCTTTTTCCCATTTAGCAACTCATAGGGGGTCTTGCCAAGAAACTTTTGTAGAAAGAGGCGATTTGAAGCATAGCATGCGGTGTTGATTGCCTCGGCCCACAACTTCTCCGGAGTGTTGTACTCATCTAACATTGTTCTTACAAGGGTGATCAAAGTCCGGTTATTTCTCTCAACTACACCATTTTGTTGAGGAGTGTAGGTTGAAGAGACTTCATGCTTGATTCCAATTTCATCACAATAAGCTTCAATGTTTGTGTTGTCAAACTCTTTCCCATTGTCACTTCTAATCTTCTTTATCTTGACTTCAAATTTATTTTGAGCTCTCTTTGCAAACTTCTTGAAGCAATTGGCCACTTCGGATTTGTCATGAAGGAAGAAGGTCCATGTGTACCTTGAGTATTCATCCACTATCACAAGACAATAGAGATTTCCACCCAAGCTTTTGTAGGTTGTGGGCCCAAACAAATCCATGTGTAGGAGTTCTAGCACTCTTGAAGTTGACATGTAAGCTTTGGTTGGATGAGTGTTTGCAACTTATTTGCCCGCTTGACATGCACTACAAGGTTTGTCATTTTCAAACTTTACATCCTTCAATCCTCTCCCTAGTTCTTTCTTCAATAGCTTGTTGAGAGTGTTGATTCCAACATGAGCAAGCCTCCTATGCCAAAGCCATCTAAGTGAAGTCTTGGTGAACAAGCATGTCATCAAGTTTGCATCTTCGGAGGTGAAGTCAACAAGATAAAGATTATTGTATCTAAAGCCTTTGAATATCACTTGCTTGTCATCTATCTTTGAAACTACCACTTCATTAGGTGAGAACAAGCATTGAAAGCCAAGGTCACAAAGTTGCCCAACGGATAATAAGTTGAAACTCAATGAAGCAACATAGAGCACATTTGAGAGTGAGTGATCATTTGATATTGCAATCTTGCCTATACCCTTGACTTTGCTCTTTGAATTATCTCCAAATGTGATCCTCTCTTGACATACCCCATTCTCTTCAATGGAGGTGAACATACGAGGATCACCGGTCATATGTTGAGTGCAACTACTATTAATAACCCAATGAGATCCACCGGTCTTGTAGTTCACCTACACACAAGAGATTAAGCTTTTTGTTTAGGGACCCACACTTGAGAGGGACCCTTGACTTTCTCAACTAGTGACTTGGCAACCTATATTTTCTTAGGCCTATTCTTGTTTGGGGGACCCAAGAACATAACTTTCATCTTTCCATTTGAATCTTTTCTTAGCATTTAATGAGCATTGAAGGCAAAGGGTCTAGCATGCTTGGGCAAGGGTTGTGGTGGTGGAGTTTTGCACTCATGAGCAAAATGGCCTTCTTGTCCACACTCAACACATCTCTTTGGCTTGGACTTTGACTTGCTTTGTTGTTGTTGAGCTTTAGCCTTCTTCTCTTGATTTGCCAAATAACCAATGCCACTTCTATCCATCTTCATTACGGTGTTCATGAGTAGCTCACTTTGCAAATATTGGCCTCTTGTGAACTTGCTTAGGTCGGTCTTGAGATGCTCATTCTCTTGCTTGAGCTTTTTGTTTTCTTCAATAAGTGACTCATTTGTTGTTTGCTTCTCAAGAGCCATCAACCCTTTTAGCTTTTTGTTCTCATTTGCAAGCTTCTCATTTTCACTCTTGATCTTGGCATAATCATCATAGTTGTTTGACTCAACCACACTCTTGCCTTTGTTACTAGAACCTTGCTCAATGCTTTCAATGATCAAGTCATCACATGATGTAGCTATATCAAACTTAATAACTTTGTTAGTAGCATCATGTGTCTCAAGAGAAAGCTCATTAGCTACCACAAGACTATCATAGTCAATTTTCAATGTAGTGTATTTGTCTTTTAACGAGTTGTGCCTAGTGATGAGCTCATCATGCTTCTTCTCAAGTTTATCATGTTGATCTCTAAGCTCTTTGTTAGAAGTTTTGAGCTCCTTGAGAGTAGAAGACATAATTTCATTTTGATCTTTGAGCTCATCGCTAGCCTTTTGTGCACTTTCAAGCTTAGATGAGAGTGATTCATTTTTATTTTGAAGCTCATCATTTTCATTTCTAGTCCTTCTTATGACTTTAGAGTATTTGTTCAACAATTTTACAAGTTCATCATAAGAAGGTGCGTCATATTCATCATCACTATCACTATCATCATCATCATCACTATCATGGTTTTATACCTTTCGTTCACCCTTGGCCATAAGGCATAGGTGAGTAGTGGACGATGATGGTGAAGGTGGCGGTGAAGGTGGTGATGAAGATGTCGGTAAAGATGATGGCCCCATCACAAATGCGGCAACCTTCTCTTTCTCATCATCGCTCTCATCGCCGGAGGACTCATAAGATGATTCAATGTCGGTGAGCCAATCACCAACAATGTATGCTTTTCCTCCCTTCTTCTTCTTGTAGAACTCTTTCTTCTTGCCATCCTTCTTTAGCATCTTGGTGGTCTTCCTCACCATGAGTGTAAGTGATGCATCATCAATATCACTTTCACTTGAGCTCTCTTGCACCATCATGGCTTGGCCCTTCTTCTTCTTCTTGTCATGGCTAGCTTTGAAGGCCAAGTCTTTCTTCTTGGAAGATGATGAGCCCTCTTCGAAGTAATGTGCATGTATATCTCATGTGCATTGATCTTCCCCAATACTTGTGTCGGTGTTGCGGTGGAGAGATCACTTTGATGAAGCACGGTGACAATGTGACCATACTTCTCAACGGGAAGAACACTCAAGATCCTCCTTGCAACATCCGATTGGCTTATTTGGATGAGTCCAAGAGCATTGAGGTCCTCTACAAGAACATTCAATCGAGTGTACATGTCATTCCGTCTTTTTTGTTTTTTGGCCCTTTTTTTGAAAGATTCTCTCAAATAGGCCCCTGGCGGAAAGATTTCAAAAAATGGACCCTGAGCTTGGCGCCATTGTCGATGGCACCAAGCTATAACGTCATGGCGCCAGGAAACATGGCGCCAAGATCCATCCGACGTGGCCACATGTGAATCTACGTGGCACAAGGCTTGGCGCCACGGATCTCGGCGCCAAGGCTTGGCGCCATGGATCTTGGCGCCAAGCCTTGGAGCCATGGTCCCTGACGCCAAGCACCCATATTTTAACCTGGCCCCCTCTTCCTCCTCGAGTCATTCTCGTTTTCTTACTCCTTCTCTTCGGGTTTTTCATTTAGACACTTCTGCCGTTGCTCTTTAATCGAGCAATTGGACCGTGAGAAGTTGGATTTTATCCGTGGATCTTCGAGAGGTAGGTATCCTCTCACCCTTCCTTAATTTTTTCGAATCGATTTGGTAAAATGAAGGCATATTCTTAACCTATGAACTTCACATTTTAAAATTCGTATGTATTGTTCAACCGTAGGATGCCTAGGCGTGGAAAAGCTAGAAAACAAAGGTATGCGAGCATTCGTTTCATCGTATAATAAACCCTTAGTTTTAAGATTTATTGTTATTTGTTTTGTTATATTAGAACCGAATTTATTGAATTGTAGCTATGAACGGATGACCGAAAGTCCATACGTCCCAAAGCCGCTCCCTAGCAGTGTGCCAATACCCATGTGCTTTTGTGGTGATCCTTGCAAGGTAGAAATTTCCGAAGATGAGGCAACATATAAGCAGAGATATTGGATGTGTTCTAATTTTGCATGGGAACCAACAGAGCGTCAGCGCCGCAGTACATTTATTGTGAGAAATTGCTTTTGTTTATTAATTAATTTGTGTCATATGAAGTTTTGCATAATAATTGGATTTGAAACAATTGAATTTGATGCAGACCCCTCCACCGCTATGTGATTTTGAGCAGTGGATCGACACTGAGATCAAGGAGGCTGACATGCGGCTTCTACAAGGTTTGAAGGAGTGGGATGCGGAGCGCTTGGAGATCTTAGAAAAGAGACGCAGAGAGGAGGCAGCAGCGAAGGAGCACAAGGAAGAGGAGGAAATGAGGCGTGTTGCTGCGTGTAGGGAGAAGAGGGAGAGGAAGCTTGAGCACGTGCGCCGAGCGAAGGCAGCGATGGAGGAGAATCCCGATGCTCAGAACATGGGAAAGTGGCCTCGTTGTACTCGGTAGTATGCTAGTTGTATGCCCAGAACATGGTGGATGTACTTTAGGTAAATCATGTACGTAGGATATGTTCTGTGTTATTTAATTCGTCGTCATGTACTTCATATGCACTTTAAGTTTTTGGACCTTGCTTAGTGTTGTCATATATCATGTTTAATGTGACTGAGTTACTGAAACTAGTTATCGAGTTGCACATATAACATAAGAAAGTACTGGATTTCACAATTCACCACGCATAACATAGGACATGGCATGTTAGAACTTGTACCAAACAAGGGCACATATGTCCTGGACTAAACCTAACATGCCTTAGGTAATTAGAGCGAACAACAAGTACATTACATGGCATGTGCATACGCTAGATTCGTTCTATCTAGTAGTGCGGCCACATAGCGAACTGTGTAGCCCCTTCTCCATAGTACCCTCCCATTGTTGATGGTGGAGGTGGCGGGGGTGGTGGCGGAGGCCCGTTGTTCTTGTGGTTAGGGCAGCTGCAATATGGATCATGGCATGGTCCGTCCTGTGAAACAGCAGCACTACTGGTATCGTCTGCTTCCTCGTCCTTGTAACCGTTGCTAACTTTCCTTTCTAGTTCGAAGATACGGTCTTGCAAGTAGTAGATGTACTGTGCGTGGGGATAGATTGGTCTAGGATCGACCCATCTAGTGAAGTCACAGTTTTCTTTGGACTCTGAACACTGCATTTCAAAGATTTCATTGAACATGCAGTTAGTATCGCCTATGAGATGCAAAATAATGGAGAAAAAAATTGAGTAACAAATTTTAAAACCAGTTACCTCTGCTCGTGGACATTTGAAGAATCGGCGCCCTCCATCCAAACCCTCCACGAATATCTGCACTAAGCAGTCCTCACCATGCCTACATTTTGGCCAATCTTCTTTCCGGTTATCATATCCTCGGAGTGGACACTCTTTGGTGAAATCTCTCTTGGTCTCGACAGGAAAATGATACACTGGCTCATCAAAGTCTTCCGGACCCAAAGACCCCTCCCACACAATGGGAGTACCCTTACTCCCCCCGTTCCCTTCCCTCTAGATGACCCTCCAGACATTACTACTCGTAGATAACCAACTTCTGGTTTCAAGTGACTAGCATTGTATGGAGGAAGGTGTATATATAGCCAGCAGTGGAGTGGAGAGCCGCTGTATTGTGGCTTTAATGCTCCTGAAAAGCCTAGACGCTATCCCTAAAAAGCCTATTTGAATTACTGAAAAGCCTATTTGAAAACTCATCTGTAAAGGCTAGATTCCTTGATCAATCAATTCATCTGTAAAAGAGGATGTACCATAGGATAGTGACATGATAAATCACTGAAAAGGCTATATGCTATCGGTGTACTGCACGACTTGACATGTTTCAGAAAATTTTGGCAGAGTTTTCCCTGTTTTTGATTCAATCCAAACACAGATATCACATAAACATGTCATCAACAATTATATATGACATTCACCTTAAACAAATATATGATCATCATCAGCACCCACGTTTAAAGTGCATATGTCATAAACTCCATAGTAGTTCATTCAGTACATAAAAATAGGATATAAAAGTCCATAATAATAGTCCATACAGTCCATAAGTCGCCTAGAGTCCCTCACTGTCTCCTAGACTTACCCTTGCCCTTGTGTCCAAGAGCGTGGGTGCCTGGAGTATAAGGGTCAGGTGGTCGACGTCGCCTGGTACCGACCGGCTGCGTAGGCTGAGTCCAGGGAGCATCGTCTAGCTGAGACGGTCCAATCTCCTCGTGCCCCTGGTCCTCGTCCTCGTAGTCGTCGTCATCGTCCTCGTCGTCGTCCTCCTCGGTGCCTTGGTCTCACGACCCTGTAGGTGGGTGGCTAGACGAACCTACGCCACCTTTGGGTGCAGAAGGCACGTACACGTCCTCCGTCGTGCCTGTCCTGCAACCACAGCGCGCCGCGGTACGGCGTAGCCGACGTGCCAATCTCTGGTGCACAGAATCATGTTTACTCAATGTATTGAACGTATTAGTACTCTAATATTTGCATATTTATAGGTACTTACATCGAGGAAGCTACGTGTCTCGTCGTCCCTCACCCTCGGACGAAACCGTTCGATTTCTTGGACAGACATCTTGAGGGAGTTACCCTACAACAAAGTTTTAGGTTGTAATTCATTGTTACGCAAATCGATATAAAAAGTAGAGCACATGACATACCACTCTGTCCAAGATGGGTCCTGCTCCGACCTGGCGACCGACACGAGTAGAGGTGTCGTACGCCGTGTCCTCATCCTCTGACGACTCAATGTCAGCGTAGTCATCCTGTGTCCACTGCAGCCTAAGCCTCGGTCGAGTAGCTTGGTGGTACCAAGCTTGGTACCGCCTGTAGTCTATGTTTGTGTGCGCCTCGTTGTTGTTGTCCACGTTCCCATCGAACAACTCCCACATGTCGATGTAGTCTCGGTGGTGATGGGCCCAATCAAAGATTTTCCTGTTTTTCTTACGATCGAGCCTGCAAAACATGTACAGAAGTTAGTGAACATCGTGTCGCTATAGCATACATGTATGACAAAGCTAAAAATTTCGGCAGAGTTTCCTTTATATGTTGAAGCAAACCACACATATATGCATTCCATAGACATACAAACATACCAACAAAGATTTCATCCATCTTAGTCGACATATATAATGTGGTATGGGTAAGTGCAACTTCTAGAAAAAGGTCCAATTACAAAGAAGAGAACACTTACTTGTGCAAGTCAACACTTGTCGAAACTGGAGATGGTGGACAACGCTGCCTTGCTCCAAACTGACGTGCAACTCGATGTGGAAGGTGGTACTCGACAGCATAGAAGCAGATAAGAGGGCACCTCACCCTGTAGAGCTCGCTGTCGCTGTCACATATGTTGCTCACCACAAAAGGAAGTGCGGCCTCGTCTGCGTACGGCTCCCAAGTCACCTGCAATGTGTCCAAACAATTAGTTAGATAGCATAATAGATAATTTCTTTTCGAACCAACATATATAATAATTTGTACTTACACTAGAGGCCAGAAAGCACGGAAGAATATCTGCCTCCCATCCTTCCATGCGTCTGGCCTAGGGATGTACTCGTAATGCATGCTGGGATTCACTGCTTGGATTGCATTGAGAAGTACTGGAAGCTGCTCGTAGCCATCCTCTCAGTCCCCATATATCATCTTCCACGCCCGCTGCTTAGCCCTCCAGGCTTTGCCATAACTTATGTCATATCCTCCATATACCTCATTAACTATTTTGATAATTGTCCTGACCTTCATATTCGGCTCTCCCTGTAATACTTTCATCAACCGCTTGGCAATGAGGGTAGATGTCAACTGCCGATGCTTTGTGCTGAGGTCATGTGAAGAACAGGTATGTGGCCCAACAACTCTTGTGATCTTCCACTTTCCTGAGACCTTTTGCTTCCTTGCACAAACTCTTCATGGACAGCGTTCCTTGTCACACACAACCGTGTAACGCCGCTCCACATAGGAATGCAGGACCTTATATGGTCTCTTGCGTAACATTGCAAACGCTTGCAACCACCTCTTCAATGCAGGGAGGTCATTGAAAACCCTCCCCTTCTCTATCTCCATACTAGGACCAGCCTCTGGAGCTTCCTGTAGCTCATCATCATGTCCTTCTGCAAACGCCTGATCTGAATGAGTAAGATCACTGAACTCATGAACCATTGGATCACGACGGCCGGGAAAAATACGCCTAAGCATCTCAACGTCACTCTCCGTGAGCTCTCCAACGGGACGATCATCGTCAAAATCAACAGCCCTTGCGATCTCATATGGCTCTGAATCATTCATAATTTCAACACTATTGGAGGCGCGGATTCCATCTCCAATCTGGACTTGAGCATCAGCAGCAGGAGCACCCTCATTATCGGGAACATCTCCTGCAACATTGCCACAAATAAGAAGAGATGATAAGAAGAGTGGATGAAAAGAAAAGACTTAAGTTACAAAGAAAAAGGACACCTAATTGACACTTACTCGGATGATTTTGTGTCAAAGGGATCTCCTGAGGAGGATGTGCCACATCATTGGGGGCAGATTGTGCATCGGGAACCGTAGGCGGGACCTCCGCATCCACATCACGTTCTGGGACGGGAGGTTCAAAATATGCCTGCTCAACCATTGGCGGGGACAACCCAAGAGGGATGGGATCAACGAGCACCCGCTGCACAACCACATCCAAACTTTGAAACTGGCTTTTCATAGCCGATCTCACATAGTTGTCCCACTGATCTGCACAACCTATTGGGATCATCTTCCTTAGCATGTTGGGAGGGTAACCTAGGTGAAGTACACCATCAACTATGATGCCATCATCTCTACGGCAATGTACCTCCTCACGAGCTCTTGCAGTCAACTCACTGAATGATGGCCTCTCATTGAATAGCACAGGCACACTTTGCATGTCAACAAGCTCAACATATCCATAGCGATCTTGTTCTACAGTTCCTCCATAATAAATGCTCACTAGGTTGTCCATCTAGTTCGAAAACATAACTAAGCATAATTGTTTTACTCCAATATATTTAAAACATAATAAGTAATAGGTCTCTAATAAATATAAAGTACATACTAAGTACTACTAACTACTAATTATTCACTACTAACTAACTAATTAATTAACTAAGAAATACATATTAATTACTACTAACTACTAAAAATTACATACTAACTACTACTAACTATAAAATACTAATTAACTAAAAAGCACAGGCACATTTTACTAGTCAACAACTATCTAATTAAGTACACTACTACTAACTAACTAAATAACTAACTAGAAAAAAATACTAACTAAAAAATAACTAACTAATACTAAAAAATAACTAGCTAACTAAATAACTAACTAACTAATAATATCTTAAAAATACATACTAAAAAATAAATAATTATATCTACTAAAAAATAAATAATCAAACTAAACAATAAATATTCATACTAAACAATAAATACTAATTAGAAAAAAATACTAACTAAAAAATAACTAACTAATACTAAAAAATAACTAGCTAACTAAATAACTAACTAACTAATAATAGCTTAAAAATACATACTAAAAAAAATTTATTATATCTACTAAAAAATAAATAATCAAAATAAACAATAAATATTCATACTAAACAATAAATACTAACTAAAAAATACATATTAAAATTAACTAATCCTAACTATTTAAAAAAACACTTACCGAACGGCCGGCGCGGCAGCCGGCGGCGGGGGGGGGGGGGGGGGGGGGGGGGCGGCGCCGGCGCAGGCGGCGGCAGCCGGCGTGGGCGTGGGGCCGCACGCGGGGGTGGCGGGCGGCGGGCGACCGGCGGGCGGCGGCGCTTGGGGGCGGCGCGGGGACCGGCGGCGGCAACCGGCGGGCGGTGGCGCGGGAGCGGTCGGACGAAGAAAGAAGAAGAGAGAAGGAAGAAGAAAAGGAAGAGAAGAAGAAAAAGAAGGGCCCGATATTTTTTGCAGGGGCTTAGCGCCAAGGCTTGACGCCAAGATCCGTGGCTCCAAGGCTTGGCGCCAAGATCCATGGCGCCAAGCCTTGGCGCCGAGATCCGTGGCGCCAAGCCTTCTGCCACGTAGATTCATATGTAGCCACGTCGGATGGATCTTGGCGCCATGTTTCCTGGCGCCATGACGTTATAGCTTGGCGCCATCGACAATGGCGCCAAGCTGAGGGTCCATTTTTTGAAATCTTTTCGTCAGGGGCCTATTTGAGAGAATCTTTCAAAAAAAGGGCCAAAAAACAAAAAAGACGGACATGTCATTAGCACTTTCTTTAGGAAGCATCTCAAAAGAATTGATTTTCTTTAAAACAATATGATAGCGTTCCTCACGCTCACTCTTTGTTTCCTCATGGAGAGCATAAAGGTTTTCCCATAATTCATGATTGTTCTTTGCATTACGCACACGATTGAAGATATCCTTGCCTAAGCCCCGGTAGAGTGCATTTTTTGCCTTTGCATTCCACTGGTCGTACTTCTCCTCGTCACCACTTGGGTTGGCGGGATCCTTGATAGCGGGAAGCCCTTCGGTTGCGGCTCTAAGGCACCCAACATCTATGGCTTCGAGGTATGCCTCCATACGGATTTTCCAATATGGAAAATCATCACCCTCAAAGGTGGGAGGTGGTCCTTTCCCGTTAGACATCTTGCTCTAGGCGGTAAAGCCTAAATTAGGAGTAACTTGGCTCCGATACCAATTAAAAGGATCAAGATGCCCAAGAGGGGGGGTGAATTGGGCTTTTCTAAAAATTAATTGCAAGAATTAAATCCTACAAGCCGAAATTCACCCATAGTGCCTACTTGTGTTCCTAGAGATTCTACCAGTAAAAGTTTTGCACCCTAAGTTCCAATCCTAGTCTAGCATGGCAATTCTAGGAAAGTAAATCAAGCAATGAAAGTAAATACGAGAAAGTAAATGCTTGAAAGTAAGGGCAAGAAACACGGCGATGTTTTCCCGAGGTATCGGAGTCGCCACTCCCCACTAGTTTTCGTTGGAGCACCCACGCAAGGGTGTAGCTCCCCCTTGATCCGCGCAAGGATCAAGTGCTCTCTATGGGCTGATTCTTCGACACTCCATCGCGGTGAATCGCACAAAACCGCTCACAAGATGAGTTGGGTCATCCACAAGCTCCGCCGAATGATCACCAAACTCCCAATCACCACCAAGCCGTCTAGGTGATGGTGATCACCAAGAGTAACAAGCTAGAACTCTCACTTGACCATAACAAGCCTAATGAGAAGATGGATGCACACTTGCTACTCTCTAGTCACTAGTGAGGGACTCTCAAGCTTTGATTCTCAAATCACAATCCTCACTAGAGCGCTTGCACTCCCTTGCACTCTAAAGGTGTTTCTCAGCTGAACAAATAAGCAAGAGACCTCTAAAAGAGGTGGTGGGGATGTATTTATACACCCCACAGTCAAATCCAACCGTTACCTGCCAACTCGGCAAAATACGAGGTGACCGGACGCGCCGATCGAAGTGATCGGACGCGCCGGTCGAAGTGACCGGACGCGCCGGTCGCTCGTAACGGTCGAATACCTGAAATAACGGCTGAGTGACCGGACGCGCCGATCACACCCCAGTCGCGTCCGAAAAGGTGATTTCCCTCAAGTGACACGTGTCAGCCTGAACACCGCGTCCGATCAACAGTGCTGAAAGACAGTCACGGTTTAGAACTGACCGGACGCGTCCGGTCATACCAGACACCGCGTCCGGTCAAGGGAAAACGTCTCTAAACACTTCGAAACGCGACGCAACTTGAACCAAGTTGCTTCCAACTGAACTTTGAGCTATTCTAGAGCTACCTAGTGCTAAGTTTGACAAGTGTGTACCACACCTAAACACAAGACTCACCTAGGTTAAGCTACTCGCTCATGCCCCCCTTTATAGTATGGCCAAAGGAAAAAGCGAAGATCCTAACGACTATTCCGAATGTAACTCAACACATTGACATCCGGAACTAACCGTCCTTAATCTTGACGTCAATCCTTTGAAAACCGAAACGATTTCCATCAAGGGGCATGAATACCATAGTGTCCAAAGCAGTTATCAACCCCATGACCTAACTTACCAAAGTTTCTGCAAAACACACATTAGTCATGATAATAAAGTATTGTGATCAATTGCCGAAATCAACTCTTGGGGTCTAGATGCTTTCACCCATGGATCCAAGTTGTGATGCATCAGCAACCCCTTGTGGGTATTGTACCATCCCTCAGTAAGAGGTACCTTGATAGTTTCCTTATGATGAAAATGGGAATTGTGGGTAGTTTGATTGGGATCCAAAGAGATTGAACATTTGTGAATACTGGGGTTGGAAAGAGGTAGGAAATTGTGGTGGATAGTTTATGGGGTATTGGAGTGAAGGAAAATGATGTTGCTGCCTAGCTGGATTTTGTGGCTCACCACTTGTTATTGCAGAGTTCACCATATTTGTGAAAGATGAAGCTGTGTTCTCCATGGCTACGGAGGGAGAGAATAGAGAGAGATCTGTGTGTTTATGTGCAGGTAGTTTCTTGTATTTTATAGACATTTGGCAATGGTCATGTGTACTGAAGGCCTGTGTGCTAGCGCATGTGTATGTTGAAATTTGAAGGCCTGTGTGCCCAGCGCCTACGTGTTTTGAACTTTGAAGGTCTGTGTGCGTGTGTGGCCAACAGCCTTGTGAAAGTCTGTGTGCCAATGGCCTTGTAACCGTTTTGACAATGCTACAGTGAATAATTATTTTTTATGCTTTGGGCACCGGGTGAATCTTCATTCACCGCTCCCAACTTTTCTGGCGTCAATGAAAACAAGCAGCACTTGTTGCAGTGTTGGGAGTGATGCCCAAACACTCTCTCTCCTCTTTTGGGCATCACTCCCCGCCCACACTGCAGAAGGCCTAAATGACACAGCTCTCTTACACGTGGAAGAAGAATAAAATACATTGTCTGTTACAGCAGTTGATAAACGGAGAAATGGAGATAGTCAAGTCAATATACAGTATAAAACGCAATTTTCCAAAATGAGGCTTTTACAGAAAGAATTAACCACACTGAAATCTCTAAATGAGGATGTGGCCAGTCAAACTTGAAACCAATCACAAAAGAAGCAGATGCAAATGAACAGATTCACTAAATTCAGTTTGGTAACAATGTGAACTTAACACAAATTCGCATCAAGTCAGCAGAGCCGCTTAACAAATCTCTCATCAAAGCTGGTGAGCCTGGGCTTCTACCCCTTTGGGAATACCGAGTCACGCAAAGCACTTTGATTTAGCAAATTTCCGTGAGACCAATAAAATTACCAAATTTAGATGCGTGGCCAAGAATTGAAGTTGGTTGTTTGCAATAAAACATAGAAAATTTAAGTTCATTTCCATCAATCCAACAAATATTAGTTAAGCCTATCAGTTAGTTACTCTAGTACTACAATTATGATAATGTAATTAGTTATCTTTTCAACAAAAATTCAGAAAAATTAATCAATAAATTGACTATTTCCTCTTGTCTAAATGACAATTTGCCTACACTATGAGGTAAACCATGACAATCCTAGAACTGCAGATATCTGACCAATCACAGCCTAAAAAACCATTGCATCTGCCAATGAACCCACGGCATCTACCAGATCCCCTGGTGACAACTACCCAGCTGCCCGAAAACCAACATCAGATCTCGGAAATCTCCAGCCCCGGGTCCGAGTTGGCTTATTGGTGGTAGTTGTCGTTGAAGAGGTCCTCCCCCTCCTCGTCCTCGTGGGGGGCCACAGCAGCGGCGGGGTCGTCGTCATTGGGGAGCATGTGAGGGTCGACCTCCGCCTCGCCATCGTCGTCGGAGTAAGAGGATGGGTCGGTGGCACCACGGTTAACGGTGTTGGGTGGCAACTGGTCTGTGCTGAATCTGGGGGACCCCGGCGTTGAGGGCGAGGTGGTCTCCGAGTCATCCTGCCCTGCAGGACGAAAACGCCATGGCAAAACTATGACACGATTAATTACTATAGATAGGTAGATTGTCTTAGCCAGTCTAATACTACAACAAAACACTGGTGTAGTTCTATTTTGAGGTGTCATTGCACGACATGTCACCACAAGGAAAGTATGGCACGATTAATGGCTATAGATAGATAGATTGTGTTAGCTAATCTAATACTACAACAAAACATGACCGCGGAGTTCACAGTTTACACAGATCAGTACATGTATAGGCAATGAAAGACAATAGAGCTAGTTTGACACAATAATTAGGCAAGCAAGAGGCAAATATCACAAGGAGCAAGAAAATCTGGAGCGTTAAGCTCGAAAGAAAGGTTGCAAATAACACAGGGCAAACCATTGCACAAACTAATAAATTTAGCAGAAAAGGTTTGTACGAAACTATTCATAAATATCATCAACAGAGAGTGAGCAGTGGCCAAAAGCATATGAATGATAGGTATAGCTGTAAGTGGTCGAAGTTGCTTGTGCTGGGATTTTTCTTAGTCAGTGTTTTTGTTTTTTCCCTGCCATTTTATTGCAGGTATTTTTGTTAGTGATGAAAGAACAATAGAGGTAGTGTGACACAATAATTAGGCAAGCAAGAGGTAAATATCACAAGGAGCAAGCAAATCTGGAGCCTTAAGCTTGAAAGAAAGGTTGCAGATAACACAGAGGGCAAACCATTGCACAAACGAATAAATTTATCAGAAAAGGTTTGTAGGAAACTATTCATAAATATCATCAACGGAGAATGAGCAGTTGCCAAAAGCATATGAATGATTGGTATAGCTGTAAGTGGTTGAAGTTGCTTGTAGTGGGATTTTTCGTAGTCAGTGTTTTTGTTTTTTTCCCTGCCATTTCATTGCAGGTATTTTTCTTAGTCATAGTGATGAAAGACCAATAGTGAATTCAGGCCAACTTTGTATCCAACATATATAAGGTATCTCCCCTGTGTTCCATTTAGAGAATGAAAATACAGGAGGAAGAAATATGGAATCGGAGAAGTGAAAGAAAAACTGTTGCTCTGAGGGGACCTGAAATAATCATATCAGCAGGATACTGGAATGTAGGTCGAAGATGAAGGAGAACCCTGCAAATCAGGTGTCAATCTACAAACTGCATGGCATAGAGGTGAAGCTGAACTTTGTCAGCCCAGTTCGCAATTTTATGTGGTCCTTCAACTGCATCCATAATCATTTCATCATCCTTATGTATATAAATCAGTGTCTCTGCAACATAGCAAATGTTTAAAACTTGGGATAATGGTTGTGTCACCGAACCCATTTATTTAGAGACTTGAATAGATTTCTGTAAAACAAAAAAGGAGGGATAATGTAGCAAGAGGATAAAAAAAATAAAAACGTAACCCATCAAACGGCAAAGCAGCAGCATAATAAAAACCTAAACCTAACCCATTGCAAACAAAAAAGCAGCATTTATATAACCAAGACAGCAGATCTTGCAAACAAAATATTTATTTTCAAACTAACTTATGAGTTCTAGAATTTCTGAAACGCAATGGTGGCGAACTCGAATCCATCACCATTTCAATAATCCAACAACTCAACTGAGATACTACATGAACTGAGGCATGGAAAATAAGCTGAGTAAACAGGCACACAAGGAATCGTGTCATAGAAAACAGCTCAGGGCTACAGACTACATTCACACCCGATGCCATGTTTTTTAGTTGAACAGGTAACTTGGTGAGCAGGAAGTTTATAACTAAACATAAAATCTCCAATAGTAGGCAAAAGTAATTAGTGAATGTAGCTATCAAAATAGACAGTGGGCTACGGTAACGAAGGTCTGAAAACTTTTTTTTTCATCTCAGCAATTTACCTGATGAGCAGGAAGTTTAAACGAAAATAAAGTATCCAATAGCAGGCGAAACTGCTAGAATGATTAGACTCTATTGATTTGGGCTAACCCTAAAAGGGTAGCTATATAGGTACCATACATGGGCCACATGGGCCTAGCCTCATGGGCCTAATACAATCACACTCCAACACCCCCCCGCAGTCTGAACTACCGGCGCAGCGGAGTTCAAGGCTGAACAAGAAAGAAAGCAAGTAAGAGCACAACATACAGGACCCCCCGCAGCCACAACTAGCCACTGGAGACATTGAGGCTGGAGCGAAACTCGGAGAAGGTCGAGGAAGGGAGGCCTTTGGTGAAGATATCCGCAAACTGGGAGGTGGTCGGGATGTGAAGAACCCGGACGTCGCCGATGGCCACCCGGTCGTGGACGAAGTGTAGATCGATCTCCACATGCTTGGTCCTCTGGTGCTGCACGGGGTTGGTGGAGAGGTAGACCGCACTGACGTTGTCGCAGTAGACGAGCGTGCTCCTGGCGAGCGGGCGGTGAAGCTCAGCCAGGAGCTGGCGGAGCCAGGCGGCCTCGGCCACGCCGTTGGCCACGGCACGGTACTCCGCCTCGGCACTGGAGCGGGAAACCACCGGCTGGCGCTTGGACGACCAAGAGACCAGGTTGCCGCCGAGGAAGACCGCGTAGCCGAAGGTGGACCTGCGGGTGTCTGGGCATCCCGCCCAGTTAGCGTCGGTGTAGACAACCAGCTCGGCAGTGGAAGACCGGCCGAGGAGCAGCCCGTAGCCAAGGGTGCCACGGAGGTACCGGAGAAGCCGCTTCATAGCAGCCAGGTGAGGCTTCCGTGGAGCATGCATGTAGAGGCAGAGCTGCTGGACGACATAAGTGATGTCCGGCCGTGTGAAAGTGAGGTACTGAAGCGCGCCAGCAAGACTCCGGTAGGCGGTGGAGTCTGCTGGTCCAAGCATCGGACCCCCAGCCTCTGACAGCTTGCCCTGGGTGTCCACCGGTGTAGAGCAGGACTGGCAGGCGGTCATCCCGGCTCGCTCCAGAATGTCACAAGTGAACTGCCGCTGGTGGAGGAACAGGCCGGAAGGTCGGGGCTCAACAGTGACGCCGAGGAAGTGGTGGAGCACCCCAAGATCCTTCATAGCAAATTCCTTCTGGAGTGAGGCAATGATGCGGTGGAGCAGAGATTCGCTGGAGGCAGTGAGAACAATGTCATCCACATAGAGGAGCAGGTAAACAGTCTCACCCCCACAGTGGTATATGAACAGGGAGGTGTCAGACTTGGCCTTCGTGAACCCAAGAGTCTGCAGGAAGGTAGCGAATCGAGAGTACCAAGCCCAGGGTGCCTGCTTGAGTCCGTAGAGAGATTTGTTGAGCCGGCAGACGAAGTCAGGACGAGAAGCATCCACAAAACCTGTCGGCTGACTGCAGTAGATCGTCTCAGTCAGAGTGCTATGAAGGAAGGCATTCTTGACATCGAGCTGATGCACAGGCCAGGAACGCTCGAGAGCCAGGGAGAGGACGGTGCGGACTGTAGCTGGCTTCACCACGGGACTGAAAGTCTCAGCATAGTCAATGCCAGGCTGCTGAGTGAAGCAGCGGAGGACCCAGCGAGCCTTGTAGCGCTCCAAGGAACCATCAGCCCGCCTCTTGTGCGTCCAGATCCACTTGCCGGTGACAATGTTGGAACCCGGCGGACGAGGCACTAGGTCCCACGTCTGGTTGACGAGGAGGGCCGCGTACTCCTCATCCATCGCGCGGCGCCAGTGAGGATCCGCCAAGGCCGCGCGGACGGAAGAGGGTACCGGAGAGATCTCCGGCTCGCAGGCGGCGGCGGTGAGGGCCTGCGGGCGAGACGCCTGCCTCGTCACCATCGGGTGAGTGTGACGAGGGTCCCGGTGAAGAAGAGGCGGGTGGTACACCGGCGGGTCGGCGCGAGAGCATGGGGATGCCGGTGGAGCAAGCACCGGCGACGACGACGCTGGTGACGAGAGCGGCGGAGCCGGCGCACGCCGGCGCTCGTAGACGATCCTGAAACGTCCAGGAGGAGGTGAGGGCGGACGCGGCTCCCGCCGGCGCTGGTAGACGAGTCCGAAGCGCCCGGGAGGAGGTGGGGTCGGTGTGCTCGGTCCCGCGATCGGAACGGCAACATCTGGCACAACGGGAGGCAGCGAAGCCACAGGGAGCGAGGGTGGAAGCTCCGGGGCTGCCTCGACCGTGTCAGGCACCGGAAGGTCCTAGGTCGAGTCTGACAGGGGCGAGGCGGGACCACCAGGAGAGCGCGCCGGAGCAGTACCTGTAGGGTAGGGGGAGAAGGGTGGCGGAATCGCCGGGTCAGTGGGAAAGAAGGAAGCCTCCGCAGGGTCAGCGGGAGGTGTGGGTGGAGAGGTGGTGGAGTAAGGGAACGCCGACTCATCAAACACGACATGGCGAGAGATGAGGACACGGCGAGAGGTAAGGTCAAAGCATCGGTAACCCTTGTGATCCGGAGAGTATCCGAGAAAGACACAGAGGGTTGACCGGGGAGCCAGCTTATGAGGAGCGGTGGCGGCGGTGTTAGGGTAACACGCACACCCGAAGACTCGAAGGTGGTCGTACCGAGGAGGGGTACCGAAAAGCGCGTGGTGAGGTGTGGGAGCTGGGCAGGCAGTAGAAGGAAGTCGGTTAAGGAGATAGGTAGAAGTGTGCAGACACTCAGCCCAGAAGCGAGCGGGTAGAGATGCCTGGAGCAGAAGGGTGTGCATGATGTCATTGGTTGTGCGGATCATGCGCTCTGCCTTGCCGTTTTGAGAGGAGGTATACGGACAAGACATGCGCAAGTGGACACCGGAAGAAAGGAAGAAGGCACGTGAGGTTGAGTTATCAAACTCACGACCATTGTCGCATTGGACAGCCTTAATGGTAAGGCCGAACTGAGTGGATACCCAAGCAAAGAGGTGGCTGAGAGTGGTGAACGCCTCGGACTTGGCACGCAGGGGAAAAGTCCAGGAATAATGGGAGAAATCATCGACGACCACCAAGTAGTACTTGTAGCCAGACATGCTGAGAACAGGAGAAGTCCACAAGTCGCAATGAATAAGATCAAACACGCGAGTGACATGTGAGGAAGAGGACTGAAAGGGAAGGCGAACGTGACGGCCCAGCTGGCACGCATGACACAAGCGATCATCAGGAGCCCGAGAGCACCGAATGTCGGCACTATGACTGAGCTGCAGCAGGGCATCCCGCCCAGGGTGGCCGAGGCGACGATGCCAGGTGGTGGAGGAAGGAGTGGCGGCGAAAGCGGCAGAGAAAGTCAAAGAAGGTGAAACAGACGCCGATGAAGGCGCAGAAGGTGAAACAGACACCGGAAACTGATGGGTGTAAAGAGGCCCAGTGCTATTGCACCGGAGCCGAGGAACCCGGGAGGCCAAATCTCGCACGGTGAGGCCAAAGGGGTCAAACTCAACCGAATAAGAGTTGTCAGTTGTGAACCGGCGAATAGAGAGAAGGTTGTAAACCATACCGGGAGCCACAAGAACATCAGGGATATAAAAGGAGCCGTGGGAACTGACAGTGCCCACGGAGGAGACAGGGATGCAGGTGCCATTGGCGACCATGATGGAAGAGGGACAGGAAGGGTGGGGAGGACGAAGAGAAGAAAGTAGACTCGCATCGGGCGTGGTGTGGAAAGTGGCGCCCGAGTCGGCGATCCAAGCAGGACTGGTGGTGGTGCTGAAGGAGCAAGCCAAGGCAGCCGGGTCCCAACCGACAAGCCCAGGCGAGGCACCGGGAGGTGAAGTGGGGTGAAATCCCGGGGAAGCACCAGTGACCATTGCCGCCGACGGGCGAATGCCACTCTAAGGAGGCAGGGACGACTGTGAGGCAGGAAGGTGGAGGTCGCCGGCAGGAAGGAGGACGGGCGCGCCCTGGAGAGCAGGAGCCGCGCCAAAGGGTGGGGCAACAAGAAGGAGACTGGGCGCTGCGGCAGCAGCGGCGCGCAGGGATCCCGTGCCCGCGCCATGGAGCCCGGCCGCGGCAGCAGCGCCATAGAGGCCGGCGTCCTGGGGTCCCCCGTCCGCACCCGCGCCCGCTGCCAGAACGCTACCAGAACATGGAGGTTGGCAGCATAGGGCGGCAGGGGCGGCAGGAGTAGAGGTGGAAGAGAGGCCGGAAACCGGGGGCTGCTGCTGCGGAACAGAGAAGGCCGGAAGGAGAAGCGGCCCGCTCTTGGGGTAGCAGAAGCAGGGGCTGCCCGCTCCTGGGGCAGCAGACATGCCGGGGAGGCGGCCTGGGGCTGGACCACCCAGCAGGCCCGCTCCTGGGGTAGCGGCAGAGGAGAGCGGGGGAAAACCGGCCGAGGGGTTAGCAGCGGGTTCCAAACTGCGACATCCGTCGAGGACGCCTGAGGTGGGGGAGGAGGGGTGGGTTGCGGCGGCTGCATAGCAGCGACATCCAGCAGAGGCGCGTCCAGCAGGGCCGCGGGCGCGGTGGAGGAGCTGGAAAACGAGGAGGATGGAGAGCAGGGGCAACGCGAGGAGGAGCACGCGGAGGGGGACGCCGTGGGACGACGGGGTCGCCAGGGGCGGCGCAGCGGGGAAGTGTCCGGCGCCGAGCCCGAGGTTGCGGCGTGGTGGTTGCGGGCGGGAGGAGCAGGGGCAGCGGCGGCTGGTGGCTGGAGCAGAGGTTGGGCGTCCCAGGAGGGAGAAGGGAGAGGGGGGAAGAGAGGGAGAGAGGTGGGGGAAGGTGGAGGGGGCGGCCAGCCGGCCATGGAGGGGCGGCGGCGGCGGCTGCTTGAGAAGGCAGCGGCGGCTGTAGAGGAGAGGAGAAACCTAAGCTGATACCATGCTAGAATGATTAGACTCTATTGATTTGGGCTAACCCTAGAAGGGTAGCTATATAGGTACCATACATGGGCCACATGGGCCTAGCTTCATGGGCCTAATACAATCACACTCCAACAAAAACTAATCAGTGAATGTAGGTAGCAGAATGTACAAAATTGGTTGGAAAAGAAACTTTGGAGGCCTTAATTTTCTAATGAGAACATGTGTGTTCAGATAGCTACAAAGTGTGAACGATAATCAGAACAAGTGCTCAGAGCAGAAACCTCAGAAGAGCTAGGCTGTATGATATTTCATCCTATAGTTAGTTGTACGCTTGGTTTTACAGCTATTGCATGATGCACATACATTTAAAATCAAAATCATTGTCTCCTGAATAGCGTAATATGGGAAACTTTATTAGCCTAATAGTAAGTGTTTTCCAGAAGAAAAATAAAAGGTCCATCCATTACATTATCCTCATGGGAACCAGTGGAGACCTAAAAAACTGGAGTGGACACCAGAATTCAATTTTGCTACTGCAGCAACATACATAAAGGCTACACAGATGAATCAGAGAAGCACTATTGTCCATTGAAAATGAAAACATCAGCAGGTTGCTATACCTGGCTCCTGCTGAAGCTAAACAAAATGGGAAATGGTGGCTAGACCCAAGGACCAGGGTGGTCTTGGTATCATAAATACTAAACTAATGAATGAATGCTTGATTGTCAAATGGATTTGGAAGATCATGCAAGAGCCAGATGATTTGTGGTTTAGAATTTTAAAAGCTAAGTATATGGATGATAGGGGTTTTTTCCAATTTGACAGCAAGGGGTCTTCCCAGTTTTGGCAGGGTCTACATAAGGTGAAACACCTTTTTAAATGGGGGGCCATCTATAAAGTTGAAAATGGTCAACATTGTAGTTTTTGGCATGATGTTTGGGTTGGTAACGTCCCTTTAAAGATCCAATATGAGGAGATTTATAAAATGGTTAGGGACCCAAACTGTTTGGTGGCAGATTGTTGGGATGAAGATGGTTGGGGGATGGATTTCAAAAGAACTTTGACTTGTCATGAGTATAATAGGTGGCTTGAGCTCAAGGAGAGCCTAGCTGACATTTCTTTATCTGATAAACCTGATTCAGTTTTCTGGGCTTTGGAAAAAAATAATCTGTTCACTACTAAATCACTCTATAGGTTTATTTCTGGCAGTGGTGTATCTAGGAGAGTTGCTGGATTCATCTGGAAGAGCAGACTGCCTCTGAAAATAAAATTCTTCTTATGGCAGATCTTTAACGATAAACTGCAGGTGGCAAAAAGCTTAGTTAAAAGGGGCTGGCATGGGAGTAGCCAGTGCTGTGTATGCGCTTGTCTGGAGGACATCAACCATATCCTTTTCAAGTGTTACTTAGCTAAATTGGCGTGGGGTGTGATTCGGGAGATTTATAATGTTCAGGACTGCCCAAAATCCCTTGAGGATTTTGCTGGAGTCTGGTTATTGGGCAAAGGGCCCTGGCCGAAGAGGTGGATTATTTTTGTGTTTGCCAGTTTTGCCTGGTCACTTTGGACTTATAGGAATAAAATGATGATTGAAAAACATTTTCCTAAGGCGCCCACTGATGTGATATATACTGCCGTATCATTTATGCAGAAGTGGAGCTACTTGCTTAAGGAGGGGGACGTGAAGCACATCATTCAGATGAAGGAAGACATCCTGAAGTGGCTAAAGGATTTCAAAAACATTGGTCGCTCGTTTTCAGACATTGTTGAACTTTAGTTGTTTTGTTTTTGAACTGTTTGAGTGCTCTCCTGTAAGCCGGTAACCCCGGCCGAATGTTGCTACCTTGCTTTCTGAAAAGCAGAGTTTGTTCTCGTTTAAAAAAAAAACAACTGAAAAACACATCACCTAGTTTTTGTGAAATAATTCAGATTTAAACCAAAACAGTATCTATTTTAGTTGAGCAAAGCAGGTTACTGTGAAGTGTTAATGGGCTGCTGCTGCTTTGAACTGAAACAGTAGAACACCGAAACACTAAACAGGACTTAAAAAATGAAGCAGCCATTAAGCCAGTTTGTGAACTAACAATTTTGCAACCGAAACACTACGCATGCATCTCGCTGATGAATTGATCCAAAGCATGTCCGATGCATAAATGCTGTCCATAATAAATATGCATGGAAAATTTTCTGGGAGCAAGTAGAAAATTGAGGATACAAAATAAGTACACCTGTTTTTTTTGTTATGAATCTGGTCCTCCATGTCATTGTTCTCCTCACCGATCATAATCAGATCCTCTTGATAAAGCGCTCCATGTAACAACAGCCACCAGTCTCAGTTGATCTGAGTAATTTTGTTTCCTGCAACATGCACAAACATAAGGCCATTGCGTAATCGTGCCTGGGCACGTGGAAAATCAAATTGCACAATGAATTTGTACATTCGGTCACCTACAGAAAAATCTGACGAACCAATCTTCCATTCAGTCCTGTTCACTTTCCGACAACAACAGGCCATGGAAAACAGGTTCCTAAAAAATGTTGACATATTGACATCCAGTTCCCAAAATTATGGATATCTTACATAGGGGCACATTGACAGTCTCTGACCAGATTCCACTGGCCTAGGGTGCTGCGTTTGGATGTTGTCTCTAGATGGTGGTTTCGATTTTGGGATTCAGAATGTCTTTTCTCTCAGATATGTTTTCGATAGAACTGCTGAGGGCTAAACAACAGCTGCAAAGGCAGATCGAGACCTCACTCATGACTCATATCACACACATGAAGGCTGTAAAATTGTAGCATAAATTTTTACCTAACCTGTCATATCCTGTCAGGTAAGATAAAGAAACAAAAAAAATGTGCAAATTCTATAGGCTATGGTCTCGCTAAATAATTGCAACTATAAAAGTAAACTGTTAAATTAACCAAAACATCAATTCAATTCAATTTGCATTTTTTATTGTGCACGCATGTGAAGATATCATCTGTGCAGTAAACTAAGAACCAGTTGGAAAAGGCTATCTCAGTCTTCACCAGTTGGCTACTAACGTCTTTTTTACAGAAGGACATCTCCCAATCTATAGCGCAGATAAAAAAAATCATTTCACTGTGAGGATAGAAGGTAGTCAGTACCTGGACATTGGCGAGATTGATTACTGAAAGATGCATGTGGCGAGATTGATCAGTGTACTGGATGTCCTCTTTTGCCGGTGGTGGAGAGGCTAACAACATGAGTTGCCTGACCTAACAGGTGCTATCCAAAGACAGACAATGGATCAATTGTAACTGTAAGGCTAGTCTCAGTGGCGAGTTTCACGGCGTTGTTTCCAAGACTGCCACATCACACGAAATGAAATGAAACTCATATGAAATACACGTCCACAGTGGAGAGTTTCATTCTCTAGTTTCATAGGCATTTAATTTTATGACTCAGAGAGAGTTGGTAATCGTGCCAAGAGAGTTTCATCTAGATGAAACTCATTTCTTCTCTCTCTTCTTAAATACATTGCCATGTCATCAAATATGCCTATGTGGCAGCCTATTTAATACAAATGAAACTCTCGTGACACTCCCACTGAGACTGGCCTAAGAACAACATAGGTATCAGGCCCGAGACACTTTGAACATGTTTTAGACAGCATGATTATCATCCAACCCCAACAAACAACTGAATACATGTGACAAGGCAATGGAACCTCTATGTCTTATGAAAATTCAATAAAAACTCTTATAAAGCTAACAGAAGTCCTGTTAATTCAAGAGATGCGAAATGCCCAAATATATTTTTCTATAATAATGGTCACTATTAACATATGGCCAGAAAATTGATTACCGTCAAACCAAAATATCAATTGATATAATAAAGAGCACGCAGAACACTATCAATCTGAAATTATTAATTAGTATGAATTATTAACTGTATTGCTCACTGCGTAGCAGCAGGGGGCAACCAGTCAAGGGCAGAAGGGAGACGCTGCTTTCAGAGGCACTGCTAGGCCGCTTGGGTGCCGCGGGCCTGTTGCTTGATGCCCTGGCCGGCTGGATGCCGTCGTGGAAGGTCCTGGCAAGGCCGTCATTGCAGTCAAACCCCAGCAGCAGCAGCGTGCACACCACTGGTAGGGTTAGGGCGAGGACAGAGCTCACTGTAAAAGTGCAGAAGCCAAGATCTTTTTTGAAAGAAGAAAGGATTTTTTGAGGCCTCAGAAGCGTATTAGTCATCATTTGTTCATCAACTTGGAGCTTCAAGGCATGCTGAGAACTGGTTTACCCTCAGAAATTGCATGATATAAGGCCAGTCTCAATGGGGTTTCATCAGAGTTTTATGGGTATTAATTATGCTGATGTGGCACCATATTAATGAAAAGAGAGATGATAAGAGTTTTATGGGAGTAGAGAGAGTTTCATGGGGATGAAACTCTTCTGCACTGTTTCCAAAATCTGGATGTGTTGAAAACAGTGACATGAAATCCCCACTGAGACTGGCCTAAGTACTCCCTCCATTATCATTTCTTAGAGCAAGAGTAATAATACAGCCAAGTTGCTTGGCTATAAGACAAGCTATAAGAGCCAAGTTATACAATAAGTGTCTCCTATTTGTCTTTAAAAAGTTTCTCTCTCCTATTTCTCCTCACAACACTTGCTATTTGGGCCCACTAATACCTATGCTTCCGTGCCCAGCTTGGTGCTTGCATGAGAGCCAAGCTCTTATCTCTCTCCTCCCTTCTCTCCTTCACATCAGCATTAGCTTGGCTATAAGCCCATTATTGTACCTGCTCTTAGGCGCCACATATGGAATCTCAAATACCAAGAAAAGTGGTTGGGTTCTCTGACTTGCTTGCATGCATCAGCTTCCGCTTGGGTTCCCTACGCATACATGCATCACGATTGGCTGGCCGTTTGGTTTCCATTTGCATGCGCAAATACTATTCGTTGAGCTAATTAAGCATGCACGAGCTGCTTTAAATGAATGTCTTGGGAACTGATTCGCGACTTACAAAAGATCAAAAGCGTGAAATCTACTTACGCCTAACAAAAGATAATGGAGGGAGTAACAGCCATGCCCAGTACCTCACAAGTGAACAAACATCAGATTGTATCATTGAGCAATGGATATGGAATTTTCATCACTGGCTAAAGAAGGTAAAACGATACAGGTTGGGACAGGTTGCCTGTGTGTGGGGCTGGCTGGAGGACATCAACACGCACTAGCTGGTTACAAAATGATAAGATGATGACAAAAGGTAAAACGATACAGGAACTAGTACAACACTAGCAGTTCTACTCATGAGAGAAGACGCACAAAATAACAACACTACGCAAATTAAATAAATAAAAAACACCATCACCCAAAACAACCACAGCCACAGCTGCTTAACACTAGCTGGTTTAAACAACAGCAGAATCAAAAGTAGCAAGAGTCTTAAGATGCGCCTATAACATCGATCAGTAGCGAGATACTTATATGACAAATAACACCAGGTCCGGTGAATAATTAAACAGAAACACTACAATACATGTATCCAGCTTAGGATTGCTGCTGGGTGTCGACACACAGAGACAATAATACTTTCAGAACTTAAATATTACTATTGTCACATACTGACACACACAGGAAGGTTCATCGTACTTGAAACAAAATAAAATTATTATTAAGCTACTAGGTAACCACGCCACGCCAACCATCTCTGCTTCCTTGATTCCTGCAAATTAAGGAGACATGAACAATAGTTCTACTCCACCACATTGTCTTCGTCGTCGGTGACCTCCTCCTGGTACTCAACATACCCCTTGATGTCACACTGGCTTAGCCAGTCAGCGTGGACCTCACATTTAACCTCATATTCAGCAATATGATGAGCAAACAACCTTTGGATATGGCTGCTGGTACTGTGGGCGAAGGGCCGGACACGAGGGTGAGTCCGGATGTAATCCTGGACGAACTCCTTGCTCAATCTACAGGTCACCATCTTCGTCCTTCGCTTCCTAGTCCGTCCCATGGAGTACTCGCTGCCCTCGCTGCTACTCTTCCCAGTCACGCTGCTCTCGCTGCTACACTTCCCAGTCAGGCCCATGGAGTACTCGTTGCTCTCGCTGCTACTCTTCCAAGTGCGCCCCATGGAGCACTCACTGTCCTCCCTCGATCCGAGGTCCGCCACCATCGCCTCCCCCTCTGAGGCCACCATCTTCGGCTCCTCCATCGATCTCTTTTTCTTGTTCTTCCCCTCCGATCTCTTGTTCTTCTTGTTCTTCCCCTCCTCCATCGATCTCTTGTTCTTCTTCTTATTCGATCCGGCATCATCCGCCGCCATCGTCTCGTCCGGCGCCACCATCTTGTCCTCCTCGCAGGGCTTGGTCTCGGGCGTGTCCGACACCGAACGGTGGCAAGTCGGGCACCTCTTATGCTCCACCATCATCATCCTCCTCATCAAAAGAATCTCCAGCTGGTTCTTGGTCGCAGCATCCGGCTCCATCACCTCCTCATCGACAAGGGGGAGCTTGGGCATCAGCATCACGGCGGCGCGCATCTTGTTGGCATCCGTCAGCATCTCCTCCACCTCGCCAGGATGTGGATTGGGCATCATGGCGCGGCGCTTCTTCCTCCACACAAAACCCAAGCACGTTGAACACATCACCCACTCCTTGACCAGCTGCTCCTTACGCTCCATCTCCATCTCCATCTCCGTCATCCTTCTAAGCCACTCCCTGGACAGCTCCGGCTTACCCTCGCCCCCCATCGCCTCCGGCGGCCAAGGTCTTTTTCTAGATCGATCTGCTAGACAAGATGGCGAGGCAGCGGCGCGGCGGCTATTGTCTTGCAAGAGGCGAAGGGAGACCCAGCCCACACCCCTAATTTATATGATTCCTACTTAACTTTATTACAAATTGTTGGAATATAAAGTGAACTAGGTAGCGTGTCCGTGCGTTGCTACGGAATAACTAAATCTTTATATATTGAAAACACACGGATCGCATCGTAGAATAACAATACTGTAAAATTAAATACCAATATTAAAATAACATTTAATCCAAAAGGAAAAGTTTCTGAGTCATGGAGAGCGAGATGTCACATGCTCACAAACACGATGCTGTTAAGATAATGTTTTATATCGACACAAAGAAATCTCTAATATCCATTTGTTTCGTGCGCCAATAAATTCACGAGTAAATTCCACAACATCTCCATACCATCTTGTACACAGGTTCATTATATATGTAAATATTAGTGCATGTAACACAAAACCTTAGATATGGCTACTACTCTAATGCCCAAAACAGAGTAGAGTGAAAATTAGTGTGCAAACACCACCACGCCACTCCAAAACTCTAGCAGAACAACAAATTACAAGATTAGCTTTTGAATTACCTAAATATCTCTAAGCACATGCATGCACTTATTGATCTTGAGAGGCATGCTGTCGAGCATAGCTGAGTGCTGCTAGTGACCAACCCCTCCAGTTTGTTCTGCACAAGCGTGGAATTTTCACAAAAGCCCACATCGAAATCAGCGTCACCAAGGAAAAAAACAAGAGGGACAAGGTAGAGATAAGCCAGAACACCTTTAACCACACCACGAGGGTGTCCTTCTGCTCCGGTGTAAGCTCTGCATTGCAGGAAAATAAAAACACCATTGCAAACAGTAAGACTTGGTTTAATCTTAATCTAACGAAACTGCAATGTTGAAAGAAATTCCAAGAAACTAACAGCAAAGTGCTATGATATTAAGCAAACTAAATACTGGGGATTGCAGATCCTTCATGAGCACTACAAAATCAGCTCTCAACTGAAGAGCTCTCTTTTGACATAGATTTGGGGAAACAAAATCTTGAATGCCTAACTGAATTACTGGAAGAAAACAAACAGCAACAACTCAATTGTCAGAAATGTTGCCAGAAGTTAAGACAAAACTTATTCTTTTTCTGTAATTGTGCCAAACCTTCATTGCAAAAAAATTTTAAAAAAATTGTGAGTATACTATGGCCTCCAAACCTATAAATTTGTAAACTACTGATTTCTGATTTGAAGCCATTATTGTCGAGTAAAACCAATGGGGGTAAACACCCTCTCAACTAAGCTGAAATCACCTGACCATAGATTTTCACCCCTAAAAAACAAATTCATATCAGGAGTTACATGGCTCCTCTAAAGATCTATTTTGCCAATCTAGAAAGCTTATGAAAAAGCTACAACTCTCTAGGCAACCAAAAAATCATTTGAGGCCCTAAAAGGTATCCAATGAAAGGTTTATTACAAACTCTTGGAAATGTAACAGCAAAATTCAGGGAACACAACTTGCTGAAAATTGGAAGGGTTTCTCCTAGTCCTCCAGTGATGTAGGCCATGGATGTATAACAAATGACTCCCTGCACCAGAACTCATCTATAAACATGAAACATCCTCTCTCTCTCTTGCACGCCATACCATGTATGTTAATATGACACCCTATCTTAAATTGATAAATCAGAAAAACAAATTGTTTACGGTACAATTGTTTGCCGTTGTTTAGATCCTACAGCATGAGTCCTGGAGCAATACATGGTGAAATTTTTCATCCACACACAACTCAAAACCCTATCTCACTATTTGCAATAATAAAAAGAACTTGTTTATTACTTACCACAGGTGGCCACTTTGGGAAATTTGGCTCTTGTAATCAGGTAACGAAGCAATGCCTGGCCAAGTTTCTTCATTTGGAGTGCCCAAAATACTGCATTAATAGAAGAGAATGCACAACTCGTATAAGATTTTTTTCTGCAACATAAAACAAACTAATAAAATGATGACAGGTTCAAAAGGAAAGGCGCAGATACGGAGCATCATGTTAACAGTTCTTTCATATAAATGCTGGCCCAGATGAGATATTTTGGACACTGGAGCACTGATTCATCTCATCATGAGCAGCAACACAACAACCACTACAGAACTTCATAGGGTGAGTTTTAAGGGCCTTTAGTCGAACGGCTTACCTGCAGACCATGAGTTGAGTAGGCTAGTGCATAAAACATATCCTTAATCGGCTCCAGTCGAGCAAATACAGATTCAGGTACAATCCAACATGCCTAGCTGGCTAGCTCATACAATCAAGGAACAAGCACACCATCCTCTCTCGGCCGCAGCAACCTGCTCTTATGGTCTGCCTCATCTACCCAGCAGCCTGTGCCCACCTGTGAACTGTGATAGCACACCTCCTGCCCCAAGCAAGTGATGATGATTTGTCAGGAAATTTGCAGGATGCAATAGCAAACACTACAAATAAAGGGAATGATTACTGAGATCTGGTGACGATGACGGTGTCGTCTGGCGACCAGCACTTCAACCGCAGAGGAAGACGAGTCCACACCGAATGCAACTAAGTGACATCCACTACTGCAGTTGTACCGTTGCCGAGCACACCATTGCCACAACGTGAGACACATGTCGGCGTGTGCGGATACAGGGGAGCAGCGAAAGAAGGTGCACCCTCACCTGCCCCCGCCAATGGTGCCTCCTCACCTGAACCCTCGGCCTTACCAAGGGCCTCCACCTGGGTTAGGATGCCTCCTTGATGGATCCACCGAGGGCGAGCGCCTCCCCTTTATCTGGTCCGTCTCATCACCGGATCAGCTGAGGGAAGAGAAGAGAAGTGATTGGCACACCAGGTGGTACGTTCTCCGCGATCACCATGTCCTGGCACGACTTTGACATGATGATCACCGACCCCTAGAAGGCTCTAGGCAGCTTGATGTGCAGCCTGTTCAGTTTTAGAAGAGCAGAGGCAAAATTCCATCTTCAGAATAATGTGAACATGGCGTAATCCCACATCACTCATGCATGAACCAGAGGCAATAATTAAAGAAACTCATGTATTTGTAAATGTAACCACGACTATCTAAAAGAATAAAAGATATACGACCTCAAATAAGTAGCAATATAGATTCAAAAATATCAATCTAGAAGGGTCATGGAATCCTTTGGAACAAAGGTTGCATTATTGGATGGAATGCAAATTCATTCTAGAATAAAGCAGATCAATACTTACTGGCTGGCAATAATTGTAAAGGTTTGCATGAAACGAAGAGGGAGGAAAACTTACCATTATTTTCTTGTGGGTATCTCTCATAGATGTCTCTAGGAACATCTTTAATTTTCTTCACAGTTAATTATCAAAATTTCAAATTATTTCCTTATTATAGCCAACTTTGAATTTGAAATAGGATTGTACTGTTTTTGTGGCAATCACACTCCGATGATGCACCTAATAAATAATGTGTTTCTAAACATGAGCTATTTGTTGTTGATGAAGTGGCATAGTTTCTTGTTCGATCTGTATGCAAAATTAAATAATTAGAGTGACTAAGACCCATGTCGATGGGATTAGTTGCACATAAAGGTGACTGAGATTTGGCTAGCGGCACAATCACCATGTGTTAGAACAGAGAAGCAGACCAATGGATGGATTGATAATATTTTGTACTATAGCAAAAAAAATCTGGTACCTAACTCAACATTGCATCTCTCAGTCAACCTGAATGTTAGGTAATCAATGCAAGCAATAGGAATAAACTTTATAAGCTTCTGAGGTTACCTTCATGGAGGAGACCAGCTTCTTCGATTGTTACAATCCGTGAAAAGCAGGGGATGACCAGCTTCTTTGATTGTTACAATCCAACAACCTACTGTATGTTGTGGAAACTGGAGTCACAAGCTGCCTGTTTGTTTAAGCTTCAGGTTGTAAAAGCCACAATCCAAAGCTCAAACTCATGCTGTATTGCCTAGCATTACCTTAACATATCGATGAGACCATGGAGCATCTAACAAGGTGCTAACAGGGATGAAGGCAGACCTTGCAGTGAAGTCCGAAGGGGCTCTACAAACTCTGAAAACTCCATCTCATCAAGCACCTTGAGGACATCATCAGCGTTGATGGTCTGCCTCTTTGATTCCTTGCACATATCATTGGCACTGCAGACAAAATCATCATCGTATTATTATCCTGGATGCCTTAATAGGGAAGAGCTGATTATACTAACTTTGAAGACCATTTTCCAACTGAAAATAATCGAGAGCCTCCAGGTTAGAATACACAAGAACCCTTTCTTCAAACAGTTAGATTTCACACATTCCCCTTTCCATACCCCTCTCTACTTAAAAATGAGTAGAGATTGCTATCGGACAAAAACTCACTGCAAGTTACTCTACCACAGTAAATTACATCACATGTATTACTTGGAGCTTTGATTGATGGCAGCATCTACAATTTTGCACAAAATACCCGGGATTCGATTGGATAAAATATGTTGTACGTCACTACTGTTCCACAAAATGGTATTATCAGTCTATCAGATTACTGTTATTCTCTTCGGAGTTCCAAACTCCGAATGCAAGCAGCGCAACAGAGGATAAGAATCACAGTAAACCGGGGGTGATCTGGATCTGAATCAGAGGGAATGGGATGTTACAGTCTTACAGACGTGGTGGAGAGATTGTAGATGAAGATGCGGGCACTCTCGGCGAACGCGGCCATGGCGTCCTTGTTGACGATGACCTCGGCTCCTTCCCCGCCGGCGACGTAGGAGAGCTTGTCCTCGACCAGGCGGCGCACGATGGCCCTGGGCAGCTCGTCCATCTCCGCCTCAGCCAACGCGGCCGCAGGTGCCGCCGGCGTCGAAGCGGGCTCCTCTTCTATGGCGTCCGCCGGCTGCGGCTCCCCCTAGGCTGTGGTGGTGAGGACTAAGGAGGCAGCGTGAAGCATAAATCGCAAACCCTAGCAAAATCGACTACAAGCAGGGGGCAGGGATCGCAGGGGTGAGGTAGACCGACGACGCGGGGATGGAGGGCCGATGCGTCTGGAGGAGGCGGAGCTGTCAATGTAGGCGGCGGCGGCGGAGCACGGGGACGCAGGCGGCTGTGGCGGAGTCCGTCAGGACTCGAGAGCCTGGCGGCATGGGGGCTTCTTTTTTTCCTTTCTTATGAGCGGCGAGCGGGGAGGCGGGTTGAGGAGAGGGTGCGGGGCCACATGTCGGCGCCAAAAATAAGTCCCAGGTGAAGCGATTCGCACGATACGGCAGACAGACGGACCAAAACAGATGTCGCACGAAAAAAAATGTCCATGTTTTGTTCTTTTTAGTTGTAGGAGATTGCCCACCTCTCCCCATCAGCTTAAGCTTTTGGGTTGAACTGATCGGTGCATGTAACTTGATATGGTATCAAAGCCAGAGGTCTCGAGTTCGAATCCTGGTTAGCGCAATTAAATAAAATAATTGTTGCTCGCTCCTATTCCACATCTGAGGCCTGAGGGAGCCTCCACGTGAGAGGAAGTGTTGGAATATAAAGTGAATTGCCCACCTCTCCCCATCAGCTTAAGCTTTTGGGTTGAACTGGTCGGTACATGTAACTTAGTATCATTCGCCTAGGTTTATAGATCCTAATCCTAGCTGCCGCCGCTTCTACTCCGCGCGCCCCCGGGGAGAGGTCGATCTCCGCCGGGGGCAGCGCCCCCGTTTAGGCGCCTGATCCTATTGATCCGGCTGCCATCTTCGTCGTCGCGCAGCAGAACGGGACCTCCCCTGCGTCATTGTCGGGCCGCCGCCGCCTCGTCCCCAGGCTCGTCGCTGGCTATCGCCGTCAACACCTTCCTGATCTTCGTCGCATGGAGGTAGATGGATCTCGCCCCGTCCTGTGCCGCCGTGGTGGCGGCCAGGCCCGGCCACACGCCCCGACCTTGTGCTGCCATGGAGGCAGCCGAATCTGGCGTGTCGCTGTAGTTGGGCGGATCTGCCCATCTTCACCACGTTGATCCGCGTCGGCGCCTTCGACCCCGCGCGTCACCCAATCGGGTCGCACCGCCGCTGTCATGCCATCTCGCTGGGTACATCCGATCTCCTGCTGTTGTATCTTTTTTGTTTGCCCGATCACTGATCGGGATTGAGTTGCCCATCGCCCGTCGACCTTGCGCGTACTACTCCGGCATCGGCATCGAATGGGCCATCGGCTGCCCCGGCACGCCATCAGCTGTGCATCTGCCGTCCCCGCACGGCTGTACGCCCTACTGGCTCGTCATCAACACCATCGCCGGGTACTACGTTCATCTTCTCCGAGCAACAGGGCTGCAGCTGTGTCGCCTCATCGGGCCGCAGCACCGCCGCCCGTGTGTCCGCTTCGCCATTGCATCTATATCACCGTCACCTGTGCATCGACGACTGTGCTGCGCAATCCCCGTTGCGCCATCCATCTGCACAAGGTCTTCGTCTTGCTGATTGGGTCTTCGTCATCGAGCTACCCCTACCCGCACCATCGCTGAGCCCTGCTCGTCGGTCCGGCCACCGCATCGCGTCGTCGCTGAGTCCTACTCGCCAATGCGTCCTCTCCCGCATTGCTTCTTCTTCGTACAGCACAACCTCACGGTTGGGGCCCTCTCCCTTGCACGCCTGGTATTAGCAACACCATCGCGTGCTTTCGTCCCCGACGCGTTGCTGGATCTGGCAAATCCAGCCTCGCCTCGGCGCTCAGGCGGCTTGAATGCATCGACTTCGGCATCGACCCTCCCGTTCCCACCCCATCTGCCTCGATTGCATCGTCGCCTTTCTTCTACATCCACGACGGCTCTGACTGTGTCGACTTCGGCATCGCCTCCTCCCATGACGATTGCCTCAACGCGTCTCCGTCATCACCATGGCAACCCTTGTGCGCCTGCAGCTCCATCGACACGGCAACCCGACCACAACTACGTCGACCTCGGCCATCTTTAGCACGGCTTCTTCGACCACGGCTACTGCGCCCTCACACTCGGCTACCTCGACATTGGCATAAAGGGCTACCGCCTTGCATGAGGAGTCATCGGCTTCTTCTCCAGCCACAGCATGCACGATGCATCGACTGTTATGACTGCGGGGGGATGTTAGCTTTGTCAGCTTCTTCTCCAGTCTCACCGTCTGCAGCGCTCTTGCTGTGACTGCGGGGGGATGTTAGAGTAAATAGGAATAGTACCACATTGTGTACCCACGTGAGGTGTTAGTCCTATGTACCCTATATAATCAGCCCATGAGACCCAATGCAATACATCCAATATTCCACCAATTATATTCTCCTTCACAAAATGAAGCAATTTGTTCAACCATTTTGTTACTCGGGACTCATATATCAACATTGTTATCCAAAGTACAATTATCTCACGTTTCTTTCGATAAATAACATAAGGAGTAAAGATGACTGCACAAATCATGTAAGCTACAGCAGCAACACATAATGGAGGTGGCTGTTCATTTTATGATATCCAGCAAACAAAAGTAAAGCTCACATCATTCACATGTATTCATGCATTTAACAGATGTAAGAGCATCTCCAGCAGTTCCCCCAATGTCATCTCCCATCCACATAAAACTGCCATATTGGGGTTGGAGGAGTTGTGATTGATTTGTTGCTCCAGCAGCTTCTAAATATGGCCCTCTTTTTTTCTTGGTGGTTAGCAATAAACTCCTCTTCTTATACCTCAAATAAAGGGGAGTTGGATCTCCCCCAATACAGTGGGACCACAATAACGACAATTCTTCGATTCTTCCTCTCTGCATAGCCATGGCGCTCGAGAAATCCGTCCAGGGTCAAGGCTGGGGGTGGCGCGGCCGGGCAGCGCGGTGGCCAGGGCCAGGGCCATGGCTCGCCACGGCGGTGGCCGGGCCGGTGAGCGCCTCTACGTGAGAGCAGGAAGGAGTTCGACCGTGCTAGCGCCTCTATGCGTGCAGGAAAATAACGCGAAGGAGAAAATGAAAGAAAAAATTGTAATATGACATGTGGGTCCTATATATTGAGGGAGATCATTGGTGATCTGCTGGAGCATCTTCCCCAATAGTCTAAAAAACAGTATTGGTGATAACCAATACCATCCTATTGGGGATGAATGGTAAGCTGCTGGAGATGCTCTAAAGCAACACATGTAAGGCTTGTTGGGGAAAGAGTACTCGGAGCCAAGAATATTGTCATCACACAAACAGAAGATAAAGCAAATGATTAACATATAAGATCTGACGATGACTCAATAAAAAATGTTTTCTAAAAATATTCAATGATTTTTGTAGCATTGCCATCCTGACTACAATATGGAAATCCATTTCTAAAATTCTTAAAAGGATTGCAATTATAGCAAAAATGCCGAATCATGATACAATACCTTTTTCATGCTGTATCAAAGTAAATTTATCAAAGGAAGTTATTTTACTTATTAGAAAATTTGACAACACGGGGGTCTAGCAAAAATGTTAATGATCAAAATGGTTTCAACAGATAATTCAGAGGACACAAGACAGAACTGATTTGTACCATCTGAAAGCCCAAGTTTGGTTTTGGTAATTAATGACACCAAGTTGCTAATGCCATGTGTTAAGTGTTTTAAGCTAGGCATAAGCAACATATGTGATGAAGGTGTACGTGGCAAGGAGTGGTGGCCACAAGATCACAAAGAGATGGTGCATGGACATGAAATGTTGATCATGATGGAATGCACATCAAATGATGGACTTGATGATCAAATGGAAGAGAAGGATCTAAGGGCGCAAGGCAAAGGTATAACCATAGGGTTTTCCTTTTACCGGTCTAAGATGAGTAGAGAAGTGATTGACCGGGTTTAGGATACATAGCCGACTATCAAGAGGGGAAATCACGGTTAGCTCGGGAATCAAGTGCCACTAGATCAATGTCTTGAGCATATGCATTAGGATCTAGTAGAGAGCTAACATAACGCCTTAGAAAATGTTTGTGAAATGCTAACACACATGCACATGGTGATGTACACTTGGTGTTGTTAGCACTTTTACGAAGGCGGTGGTGTTTGAACGGTAGTATGGGGTTTGGGGTTCGCTCTCCCTCCCGCCGAGCGTGCGGGCGCGGGATTCAGGCGTTTTTGTGGAAATGAAACGCCTATTTTCCACTGCGCCGGAAGTCGGAAAAGTAACGGAGGCGAAAGGCGGTCACTGCGGTGACCGGACGCTGCACCGGACGCGGGGCGCGTCCGGTCAGTTCTTCGCGGCGCAGGCGCTGGGGTTTGTGACCGGACGCGGGTCTGGTCTGACCAGCGCGTCCGGTCAGTTCAACTGGGCGTAAGAGTTAAGCGCGCGACCGGCGCGTCCGGTGTCTCACGGGACCGGAGCGTCCGGTCAAGTGTCCAGAGAGGCCGAGCGCAGCGAAGCGCGATCGGACGCGGCTGGCGCGTCCGGTCACGTGCGACCGGACGCGTCCGGTCTCGTCGGGCGCTTACTGGAACGCGACCGGACGCTGGCACTGTAGCGTCCGGTCATTCGCAGGAGCGCGTCCGGTCAGGGCAACGGCTAGTTCTGACGCGCACTGTTCACGTTTGTCGTGTAGTGACCGGACGCGTCCGGTCACCCTGACCGGAGCGTCCGGTCAACACGAGTTTCGCTGCGTCGTTTGTAACGGCTAGCTGCGTACCCCTTCGTTATAAATAGAGGATGTCCGGGGTTTGAGGGCAACTCTTGCACATTTTGAGACCTAGAAACATCCTTTGAGCTAGAGAACAACCCCTCCACTCATCTCTTTGATTGATTGCACATCTTGAGTGAGATTGAGTGAGATTCAAGTGCATTGCTTGAGAGTTGCATTCTAGAGGCACTTGATCTTCGAGTTGCTGCGGATTTCTTGTTACTCTTCCGTGTTTCCCGACACGGTAGACGGCTTGGAGCAGCGGAGGTGATTGAGCTCGCAATTGGAGATTGTTGGAGCCTTCACCAAGTGTTGTAAGGGGTTCTTGATCCTTCCCCGCGGGAGTTCGCAAATTGGATACTCTAGTGGAGCTCGTGGCTTGGAGGATCCCCATCTTGTGTGCGGTTGTGCGGCGCCCGCCGAGGGCTCAACTCTTGATAGTTGATTAGCTCGCGAACCGACAAGTGGGTGCATCGCCACAACGAGGAGTAGCTTGCCGGGAAGCAAGTGAACCTCGGGATAAATTCTTGTGTCACTCTCTTCCCGAGGATTTCTCTTGTGTGTTTGATTGGTTGGTACTTCTCATCTCTACACGGCGGTATAATCACTCGAAGCTCTTCTCTCGTATTACTTCTTGTATCTAGCTTGTTGTTGTTGTGTTTAGTGGATAGCCTTGTACTAGACTTGTGTAGGTGGCTTGCTTAATTAGTTAGAGCTAGTGCATTTTGCTCCGCCACCTTTTGTACTAACTTGTGGTTAAGTAATTTTTGTAGAAGTTTTTATTAGGTTTGGACCTTTCAAGTGGTATCGGAGCCGAGGCACCGTTTATTTGAGGCTTAACAACCTACGGTGAAGAAGAAATGGCCCAATTAAGTTTGCACATCAACAACACCAAGAAGACACCTCACTTTGATGGCACAAATTATGCATATTGGAAGGTTAAGATGACCGCACACCTCAAGTCAATCAATAGAGAAGTGTGGAAGGTCACCGAAACAAAATTTGAGGTTGCTAGTCCGGAAGCACCTACACCGGTGGAAGAGAAGAAGCTCCAATGCAATGACATTGCCATTAGTGCTCTTCATGAGGCACTAGATGACAAGACATTTGAGCAAGTGAAGAACATAGAAGTTGCTCATGATGCTTGGGCCAAGCTAGAAGAAACATTTGAGGGCACCGAAGGCACAAAGACCGCTAAAGCATATATCTTGCAAGAAAAATTTTCAAGCTTCAAGATGCAAGATGATGAGAGTGTACCGGAGATGTTTCATAGATTGCAAGTCATTGTTAATGAGCTCAAGGCACTTGGTGAGGAAGTCAAGGACAACCAATTCTCTATGAAGTTCTTGAGAAGCTTGCCCAAGAGATTTGATACATTGATCACCGTGCTAGTGAGGACTACATTGAAGGATTCAACTCCTCAACAAATATTTCAAGAGGTGATGACCGATGATTCATATAGAGAAGATGATGAGAAGGATGAGTTGGTCAAGAAGAAGAAGAAGGAAAATGAGAAGAATGATGATGAGAAGAAGAGGAGTGTGGCATTCAAAGCCACTACATCCAAGAGCAAATCCAAGATTGAATCATCAAGTGATGAAGACTCATGCTCTTGCGATAGTGATGACATTGATGAGAAGATGGCTCTCTTTGTCAAGCAATTTGGCAAGTTCATGAAGAAGAAAGGCTTTCGTGCAAGAAGAAGAAAGAACTCATCCAAGAAGAATGAGCATACCATGAGATGTTTTAGATGCCATAGCAAGGACCATCTCATTGCAAAGTGTCCTTATGATAGTGATGATGAAGATGCTATCAAGAAGGAAAGGAAGAAGCAAAAGAAGAAGCAAGAAAAGAAGGAGAGCTCTCATAAGAAGAAGAATGATTCTCATGTTGCTACATGGGATAGTGATGATTCCTCAAGTGATGATGAGGATGACAACAAGAGCAAGAAGAAGGGACATGCTAGCATTGCCATTCAAGAGAAGGTCTCCCTCTTCGACACTCCATCGTGCTTCATGGCTAAGGCCGCTAAGGTATCATCCGACGATGAGAGTGATCATGATAATGCTAGTGATAGTGATAGTGATGAAGAAGAATTCACTAAAGATGAACTAATCACTATGCTAGAAGATTGCACTCAACATTTTAAGGAATCTAGAAAGGAGTGCAAGGGCTTGCTTAAGGAAAAGAAAAACCTTATGCAAGAACTTGATGAGCTAAGAGCATCTTATGAGAGTCTAAAGGTAGACCATAAGAAGCTTCAAAAGTCTCACACTAAGCTTGAAGAAGCTCATTCCTCTCTAGTTGAAAAATATGAAAACATGCCAACTAATGTTGAGAAAGCTAAAACTTGCAACATAGGCATATCTTGTGATACAATTGATGAATCTTGTCATAAGCCTATTGTTGTTGCTCCCACTAACTCTTCATGTAGCGCATCTACATCATCCTCATCTAGTAGTGATGGTTTCACTTGTGACTCCACACTTATAGTTGAGAATGAAAATCTCAAGAGGGAGGTAAAAGAGCTCAATCACACCTTAGCTAAGGCCTATGGTGGTGAGGACCGCTTGCTTATGTGCTTGGGTAGCCAAAGAGCTTCTCTCTACAAAGAGGGATTGGGCTATAACCCCAAGAAAGGCAAGGCCGCTTTTGCTCCTCACAAGACTTGTTTTGTGAAGAACAATGGTAGCTATTGCAAAAATTGCAAGCAAGTTGGTCACATAGAGCAACATTGCATGAACAAGAAATCCAATGCTAATGTATCCTCAATTAAGTTTGATTCTTTTTATATACTCACCAAGGGTACAAATGGTGTTCATGCTAAGTTCATTGGTGCACCATGGATGGGCTCAAAGAAGAAAGCCATTTGGGTACCAAAGAACTTGGTCACTAACCTTGGAGGACCCAAACAAGTTTGGGTACCTAAAAGGAATTGATCTTATCTTGTAGGTCAATTATAAAGCCGGAGGAAGGCATTGGGTGCTTGATAGTGGGTGCACTCAACATATGACCGGGGATTCATGTATGTTCAAATCAATTGATACAAGTCAAAATGGTGGTTTTGATGCTATCACTTTCGGCAACAATAAGAAAGGCAAGGTCAAGGGGCTTGGTAAAATTGCTATCTCAAATGACATGAGCATATCTAATGTGTTGCTAGTTGAGAGCTTGGATTTCAATCTTTTATCGGTGGCACAACTTTGCGATCTTGGTTTCAAGTGCATATTTGGTAGTGATGATGTTGAAGTCATAAGTGTTGATGGATCAAATTTGATATTCAAAGGATTTAGACATGGTAGCTTATACTTGGTTGACTTCAATGATAGTGAGACACAATTGACATCATGCTTGCTTAGCAAATCTAGTATGGGTTGGTTATGGCATAGAAGGCTTGGTCATGTTGGAATGAAACAATTGAACAAACTTTTGAGGCATGACTTAGTTAGAGGCTTGAAGGACGTCACCTTTGAGAAGGATAAACCTTGTAGTGCTTGTCAAGCCGGCAAACAAGTTGGAAATACACATCCTAGTAAGAGTGAAATGAGTACATCAAAGGCATTTGAGCTATTGCACATGGACTTGTTTGGACCAACAACATACACTAGCATTGGTGGCAACAAGTATGGTTTTGTGATTGTTGATGACTACACTAGATACACTTGGGTGTTCTTTCTCTTTGACAAAAGTGATGTTTATGATCTATTCAAGTCTTTTATCAAGAGGGTGCAAAATGAGTTTGAGACTACCATCAAGAAGATTAGAAGTGACAATGGTAGTGAGTTCAAGAACACTAGAATTGAGGAATTATGTGATGATCTTGGTATTGGACATCAATTCTCTCCAACATACACTCCTCAATCCAATGGTGTAGTTGAAAGAAAGAATAGAACCTTGATTGACATGGCTAGATCAATGCTTAGTGAATACAATGTAAGTCATTCATTTTGGAGTGAAGCTATCAACACGGCTTGCTATTGTAGCAACCGTCTCTATTGCCATGGGAAGCTTGGAAAGACACCATATGAGCTATTGAATGGAAGAAAGCCCAACATTGCATACTTTAGAGTGTTTGGTTGCAAATGCTATATTCTCAAGAAAGGCACTAGATTGAGCAAGTTTGAAAAGAAATGTGATGAAGGATTCTTACTTGGTTATTCTACCACAAGCAAGGCATATAGAGTTTGGAATCTCACTAATGGCACCTTGGAAGAAGTTCATGATGTTGAGTTTGATGAAACACAAGGGTCTCAAAATGAAGCTCAAAACCTTGATGATGTGAGAGGAGATCAATTGGCAAATGCAATGAGAAACATGGATATTGGTGATGTTAGGCCAAGGCAAGTTGATGATGATGATATTCATGTGATCAACCAAAGTGTGCAAATTGATACAAATCAAGCAAGCTCTAGTGGTTCTCATGATGAAGCTCAAGATCAAGGTCAAACAAGTGAAAGCAATCAACTCCCAATACTCCAACCTACTAGTATTGCAAGAGATCATCCATTGGATCAAATCATTGGTGGAATTCAAAGTGGTGTTCAAACTAGATCAAGATTAGCATCCTTTTGTGAGCACTACTCATTTGTGTCACTTGAAGAACCTAAGAAAATAGAAGATGCATTGAAAGATTCCGATTGGGTAAATGCCATGCATGAAGAGCTAAACAACTTCACTAGAAATCAAGTTTGGGAACTTGTTGAAAGGCCGAAGAACTATAATATGATTGGTACTAAGTGGGTCTTTAGAAACAAGCAAGATCAAGATGGTGTAGTTGTGAGAAACAAAGCAAGATTGGTAGCACAAGGTTACACACAAGTTGAAGGTCTTGACTTTGGAGAGACATATGCACTGGTTGCAAGATTGGAGGCAATTAGAATCTTATTAGCATATGCTTGTGCACACAACATCAAGCTCTATCAAATGGATGTCAAGAGTGCATTTCTAAATGGCTACATCAATGAAGAAGTTTATGTTGAGCAACCTCCCGGTTTTGAAGATGACAAGAAGCCCAACCATGTTTACAAGCTCAAGAAGGCATTGTATGGTTTGAAGCAAGCACATAGAGCATGGTATGAGAGGTTGAGGGACTTTCTTCTCTCTAAAGGGTTCAAGATGGGAAAGGTTGACACCACTCTCTTCACCAAGAAAATTGGAAATGACTTGTTTGTGTTGCAAATCTATGTGGATGACATTATCTTTGGATCAACTAACCAAGATTTTTGTGAAGAATTTGGAAATATGATGGCAAAAGAGTTTGAGATGTCTATGATTGGAGAGCTTAGTTACTTCCTTGGACTTCAAATCAAGCAAATGAAGAATGGCACTTTTATAAGTCAAGGGAAGTACATTAAGGACATGATCAAGAAGTTTGGATTGCTAGATGCTAAGCCAATGAGTACACCAATGGGCACAAATGATCAATTGGGTGTTGATGCTAGTGGCAACATGGTAGATCAAAAGCAATATCGGTCTATGATTGGAAGTTTGCTATATGTCACCGCTTCTAGGCCGGATGTGATGTTTAGTGTGTGCAAGTGTGCAAGATATCAAGCTTCACCTAGAGAAAGTCACTTGAAAGCAACCAAGAGGATATTGAGATATCTTAAGGGCACTCATGATGTTGGATTATGGTTTCCAAAGGGGTCAAATTTTGAGTTGATTGGATATTCAGATTCCGACTATGGTGGTTGCAAGATTGATAGAATGAGCACAAGTGGCACTTGTCAATTACTAGGAAGGTCTCTTGTTTCATGGTCATCAAAGAAACAAAATAGTGTTGCACTATCTACCGCCGAGGCCGAATATATTAGTGCCGGTAGTTGTTGTGCACAATTGCTTTGGATGAAGGCCACTTTGAATGATTTTGGAATTAAGTTCAAGAATGTGCCATTGTTTTGTGACAATGAAAGTGCTATCAAGATGACTCAAAATCCGGTTCAACATTCAAGAACCAAGCACATTGATATTAGGCATCACTTCATAAGAGACCATCAACAAAAGGGTGATATTAGCATTGAGAGCATTGGCACCGAAGATCAACTAGCCGACATATTCACAAAGCCACTTGATGAGAAGAGATTTTACAAGTTGAAGAATGAATTGAACATACTTGACTTCTCCAACTTGAAATGAGTGCACCCCCACATTCTTATATGACATGCATCTCCTCCGACATAGCAAGGTAAAGTTGTTTGGCATATCATTCATACTTTGCTAAGGACATGTTTAGAACATATAGACATATTTGCATGATAAATAGGCTCATTCATGAAAATCAAATGAGTTTAATGTATATATGGTACCACTATTGCTTCTATATTTTTATTGATCTAGTGGTAGCATATGACATGTTTGTGGGCTTGCAAACCTAGTGTTGAATCTAGAAAATGAGCTCATGATGTGTAATTCAACATGGTCAAGATAACCCTTATACTTTATGAGGTGTGAAGAAGCTTGTCCTTGGATCAAACCGAATTACATATTCTAGGCAAGTGATCTAGATTGAACCATAATTTGGACTCCCTCATATTGATTGACTTATCTCTCATTAAAATTGGCACCTTTTTGGTGATTGTTGACAAAGGGGGAGAGAAAAGTCACAAAGATAGAAAAGTCACAAAGATAAAAAGTTAAGTTAGTAAGGGGGAGAGAAAGTTACTAAGGGGGAGAAAAAGCATAAGAGAATGACTTTGGCAAGGGATCAATTAAAATTGAGCACACAAGTAGGGGGAGCAAGCTCATGAATGTTTTGTTGCATTTGTATGTGCATTAACATGATGAATTGTTGCATTGCAAAGCTTAAATTCATATTCATGTTTGTTTGGTGGTTGCTAGAAATAGAACTTGAATGATGATTTGTTGAAAGTAGCTTTACAAGTGGTATCTAGACACCTCTTTGCTTATAATGTTGATCTCACGAGGTACTTTAGTGTTTATGATCTTTACAAGTGATGCTTCACAAGTGGTGTCTAGCTACATCGATGCTAAGGATGGTATATAAAGGCAACTCCGATTGGTATCACGCTTCAAAGGTCCATTCTATATACCTTAGCATCAATTTGATAGTAGTAACTCTCCCAAAATTCTAATTCATACATATGTGCACAATTGAACCAAACTCATGGAAGCACATATGTAGGGGGAGCTAATACTATCAAAATTGAAAATTGATTTCATTTCATATCTTTGTGATGGTTGTCATCAATTACCAAAAAAGGGGAGATTGAAAGCCCAAGTTTGGTTTTGGTAATTAATGACACCAAGTTGCTAATGCCATGTGTTAAGTGTTTTAAGCTAGGCATAAGCAACATATGTGATGAAGGTGTACGTGGCAAGGAGTGGTGGCCACAAGATCACAAAGAGATGGTGCATGGACATGAAATGTTGATCATGATGGAATGCACATCAAATGATGGACTTGATGATCAAATGGAAGAGAAGGATCTAAGGGCGCAAGGCAAAGGTATAACCATAGGGTTTTCCTTTTACCGGTCTAAGATGAGTAGAGAAGTGATTGACCGGGTTTAGGATACATAGCCGACTATCAAGAGGGGAAATCACGGTTAGCTCGGGAATCAAGTGCCACTAGATCAATGTCTTGAGCATATGCATTAGGATCTAGTAGAGAGCTAACATAACGCCTTAGAAAATGTTTGTGAAATGCTAACACACATGCACATGGTGATGTACACTTGGTGTTGTTAGCACTTTTACGAAGGCGGTGGTGTTTGAACGGTAGTATGGGGTTTGGGGTTCGCTCTCCCTCCCGCCGAGCGTGCGGGCGCGGGATTCAGGCGTTTTTGTGGAAATGAAACGCCTATTTTTCACTGCGCCGGAAGTCGGAAAAGTAACGGAGGCGAAAGGCGGTCACTGCGGTGACCGGACGCTGCACCGGACGCGGGGCGCGTCCGGTCAGTTCTTCGCGGCGCAGGCGCTGGGGTTTGTGACCGGACGCGGGTCTGGTCTGACCAGCGCGTCCGGTCAGTTCAACTGGGCGTAAGAGTTAAGCGCGCGACCGGCGCGTCCGGTGTCTCACGGGACCGGAGCGTCCGGTCAAGTGTCCAGAGAGGCCGAGCGCAGCGAAGCGCGATCGGACGCGGCTGGCGCGTCCGGTCACATGCGACCGGACGCGTCCGGTCTCGTCGGGCGCTTACTGGAACGCGACCGGACGCTGGCACTGTAGCGTCCGGTCATTCGCAGGAGCGCGTCCGGTCAGGGCAACGGCTAGTTCTGACGCGCACTGTTCACGTTTGTCGTGTAGTGACCGGACGCGTCCGGTCACCCTGACCGGAGCGTCCGGTCAACACGAGTTTCGCTGCGTCGTTTGTAACGGCTAGCTGCGTACCCCTTCGTTATAAATAGAGGATGTCCGGGGTTTGAGGGCAACTCTTGCACATTTTGAGACCTAGAAACATCCTTTGAGCTAGAGAACAACCCCTCCACTCATCTCTTTGATTGATTGCACATCTTGAGTGAGATTGAGTGAGATTCAAGTGCATTGCTTGAGAGTTGCATTCTAGAGGCACTTGATCTTCGAGTTGCTGCGGATTTCTTGTTACTCTTCCGTGTTTCCCGACACGGTAGACGGCTTGGAGCAGCGGAGGTGATTGAGCTCGCAATTGGAGATTGTTGGAGCCTTCACCAAGTGTTGTAAGGGGTTCTTGATCCTTCCCCGCGGGAGTTCGCAAATTGGATACTCTAGTGGAGCTCGTGGCTTGGAGGATCCCCATCTTGTGTGCGGTTGTGCGGCGCCCGCCGAGGGCTCAACTCTTGATAGTTGATTAGCTCGCGAACCGACAAGTGGGTGCATCGCCACAACGAGGAGTAGCTTGCCGGGAAGCAAGTGAACCTCGGGATAAATTCTTGTGTCACTCTCTTCCCGAGGATTTCTCTTGTGTGTTTGATTGGTTGGTACTTCTCATCTCTACACGGCGGTATAATCACTCGAAGCTCTTCTCTCGTATTACTTCTTGTATCTAGCTTGTTGTTGTTGTGTTTAGTGGATAGCCTTGTACTAGACTTGTGTAGGTGGCTTGCTTAATTAGTTAGAGCTAGTGCATTTTGCTCCGCCACCTTTTGTACTAACCTGTGGTTAAGTAATTTTTGTAGAAGTTTTTATTAGGCTATTCACCCCCCCCTAGCCTTTTTGGACCTTTCACCATCCAAAAACATCAATAAGTGTGCTTTGTGATGAAAGAATGGATAGCTCACCCGTCTGCAGTTATGGTAGAGGGTCCTATTAGGACAGGGAGTAATAGATTGTTCACGATGACCCAAAAACTGCATGTTACAGTAGAAAATAATGCTTGTTACCTAAACAAGTAGAACAAGGAAGCACACAAAAAGGTCGAAGAAGAATGTTGAAAAGGATACAGATTGATCAGATTTTAAATTCAGGCAAGGAGATTTTCGTAAGTGATTGATGCCACAGAATAACCAGCACAGACAAATGGCATAAGGTTGCAGATTAAAAGCAGTTAATCACATGGTCTCTTTGAGTTCAAGACAATATTGAAGTTGAAAATAACTTACGGATCAGCCCTGTGCTAAGCCAGCACGCCTCACAATAAAAGCAGGAAGGCAATTCAGGAGAAATATTGCCCACAGACTTCTCAGCATCGGGTATGATAACACAGCCAACATGTTGCCATATGTTGCATTGTGGATCAATACACTACAAGCAGCAAACAAATGATCAACGAAACAGAGATATGTAGTGTAGCACATCTCATCAAGCATGAGAGCTACAAAAAGTCTCCGAACAAACCAAGTAATGATACATTTCATAATAAAAGCTATAGGCTTCCGGTATAAAAGTGAAAGACTGAGAGTGAGCTAGACCATCAAACTGCTTTGAAGTTTCAGAATATATAAACAGTGAGATGCTTTGGTGATTCAGAATGGACCAACAACAAATATCTGAAACCTTTATGGTTTGGCTGCAGGACATCAAATACTGTAGAAGAGTTAGAAAGGCATATTTATCATGAGAATTTTACCTTAATCATGGAATCATTTGGCTTGGAGTCACCACAAGGGCAACGAACCTTAACTGCCTGAGCAGAATCACCTGGTTTCATTTTAGGCTTAACACTGTGTCCCGATTCGTGGCTCCTTGAGGCTGTTACAGTATTTGTAGGCTCTTGCATTTTTCTTGAAACAGGAAGCAAAAAAGCGATAGTTTGCCAAGGTTTCATTAGAGCCAATCAGGTAATCTATAGTTGTACAGACAAGTCAATGTGAACAAAAATATTATGGACTCACCTAAAAGTGTCCTCCACTATTTTCACTACCATTTTTGCCTTTGGTAAACCATTCGTTTCTGAGGCTACAAGAATAAAGATAAAGTATTTCTCATGCTGGAAAAATAGTAATGCAAAACAATAAGTTTTGGAGACAAAGAATGGAATGTACCTTGATCTTGCTGACTCAACAGTACTGCCATAACTCTGTCCAGTAGATCCTGCAAACCAAACCGGAAACACCAAGACCACATGGGTCATAAGTAATAACCTCCAAATCCCCCAGGAAAGAATACTAAAAGGCACATAGATGATTGTGTTGGTGAATTTCAGAATACGCTTAAGCTATTAAAGATAGTGGCCTTAAGAAACCAATGCCATTCTGACGTTTTTAACACAATAACAGGGAACCTGGGCAATGGATGTTGATTGTGAATAGAGTATTGTAACAGAACCGACCAATTATACAAAATTAAGTAAGAAAATCACCCGCCAGAGCAGACGATTTAGCAAACTTAAGCACGTATAACCCGGTAGTCCGTGAAATCACGAAGGATTTCAAACCAACTCATATACCGGCCAAGATCGTAATAAGTTTAACGGTCACCATCACATATTACATAAAAGTTCGCATCACAGATACATCGGAGTTTAAACATAGTTATTACAAACCGAGTTCAAATAGAAAGTAGCGAAAACAATTTGTTCAAATCCACACACTCACACGGAGTTCGAAGTACAATGCCAGCTGATGATCATTTCCAACAAAAGCATTAGATGAGACGTAAGGAATGATCCTTGCCCATGGTCCTAAGCATCACCCATCGCAGGATAAAGGCAGTTGATACAGTAACTGTAATACATCTACCCATCTGCAACAAGTGGGAACAAAACCCTGAGTACGAGAAGGTACTTAGCTAGACTTACCCGATATAACCGAAAATAAAGTGACACCAAGGATTATGAAGGGCTTTATAGTGGGGTAGTTGACTCATTTGCAAAAAGGAATGACCCTTACCTGTTGACTACATTTGCACCTATACTAGAGCAAGCATGAGATTAAACAAGTAATGATAACCAATGATCATTAACAACTTCCATAATGTCATATCCATTATAACTGTCCAAATGTTTCATCAACATTACTACGATGAAGTAACTCAAGTCAAGTGTTCATTATCCAGTGAACGATGGCGATTTGAATCGATTATTAACCAGCTGGTAATTTATTACTCACACAAACATCACTCACCCGCTAAAGTGAGATATCGGTCACCGAGTCAACTATCCAGGAAAATTTTTGAGTTCGCCAGGAACCACATGTACCCGGAGGCCGACCGACTGCCTTTCGGTCTTATCATCACGCCCCCGTGTCCTACCAGACCTTCTCTGGTACAGTGCGCTGCGGGCAATCCACTCGGCCCGAATAATCTCCCAGCTTCGCGGTCGAAAGGTACGTTATTCGGCCAGCTAAATGTAAGGCATGCGTTCAGCATGACCCGAGGCCCAACAACGATCGGTCCTTAATCGACACAGACGGAAATCACTACAGTCCAAAACCCTGTAAGCTTTCGTCTGGTCTCAACTTTAATTTAACACTTAGTTATCCCATGACGACATAGTTATCGAAGCATATCCACGTAACCACCTATAGCTCGCAGGTGATAAAAAATCACCCGACTTTTACCGGTCTAAGCCAGCTAAGCATTGACTCGACTGCGGATACCGGGGTAACAAGGATATGGTATACAAAGGTAAGCAAAGTATAATTCAGCAACGGTTGCAGACAACTTCTGAATGTAATGCATCAATTAAAGTAAAGCATTAATTAAATATTTGCAAACCGAGGGAGAAAATGCTCTGGGGGCTTGCCTCTCTCGAAGGAACTCAGGCGGTGATCGGGGCACTCTGGAAGCTCCTCAACGTCCTCCTCGTCGGTTTCGGGCACCTCCTGAGGCCGCACCTCGAGCTGCTCCTCGGGCTCCTCGGGTACGATGACTAGATTCTCTGTTTGCGATCCTATATGATGCAGGTGCGTAAGTGCTTATGCAAAAAGATACATCGAATGAAATGCACACAATGAACATGCTTGCATGTAAGGTGAATGGACATGATTGGCTTGATGGGTTAGAGTATAAGTAACATTCTCCTACAAGGTAGTCCACATCATTCAAGAACATGTACTACAAGTACATGTCATTTACTGCATTCTCTTCTACTACTAACATGCTAAGTCACACACATCCCATTGAAATGCTTCAAAGATACATCAAAGCTTTACTAATTCCCTAATCATACATAAAGCAAGATTTAATTAAACCCTAATTAACACTAGGTTTGAATAGCAACATCCATTTTGGTAGCATAGAAAATCTTAGAAAATTACCATAGCATGGTACTACTCTAAGTAGACTACCATAAAATTTTCATGGTATTTGGATAAGTGAAATAGCCTACACAAAAATGACAAGCTAGGACCTAAATATGAGCGTGAAAATACTTTGTATTATAAAAAGTATCAAACAACAGATTTAGTATTTTTCCTAGGTTCTACATAGTAAATAATCATTGCATAAAAATTATCACATGCATGTTTTATACAAATTTTGCTCTCTAGAAAAAATAACAAAAATCAGCCATTAAAGGCACTTGAACTACACATCATAATTTTCTATAGAACATGCATGACATATATTTTTCATGTACAGCAAATCACTAAATATGATTAAAAAAATTAGAACCATATTTTTCTGAGATTTCTATGATTTATCATGCATTTCTCAAGAAAACAACAATTTCAATAATTAAATAAAGCTCTACAGAAAAGTATCACAAATTCAACATGCAATATTTTTAAACCATATATCTACTTCTAAGGAGTCTAAAAAAATTTGTTTCACAATTTTTGGAGCCATAAATCTCAAGATATGGATTTTGGAAGTCTTTTCTCATTTTCTGAAAATATATTTTCAAAATCATTTTAAATCCAACCGGTAGAAATCGCTAAGCACACCCGAGGTTGTGCACACACGCGCGCGGGAAGAGGCAGATAGGCGGGCCCGCGGGGGAACCCGACCCCACCCGTCAGCGGGAGGAAGCAGAGGCGGTGGCGGTTTCGTGGGATCTCGCTGACGGCAAGGTCGCCGGCGACGAGGTCACCACCACCGTGACCACCGTGCCAAGGCGGTCACGTTGGTGCAAGCGGCGAGGCCGGAGGAGCTCCGAAAGAGGCTCGCCGTCGCCAATGGCGGAGCGGCGGAGCTGCTCCCCGACGGTGAGCCGTCTCCGGCCGGGCTAGGGCGCGGGGAAGGGCTCACGGGCTCCGGTGAGGTGGTGCGGTGCTGGTGCGCGCGAAAGAGAAGCGAAAGGTGGAGCGGAGGGGCGAGCTCCACGGAGCAGTGCACGCCGATGAGCACGGCCGAACTTCGACGAGCAATTGCATCTGCGAGAGGGCTTACCACGACGTGCCGAAGCGAGCAACGGGTGCGCGAGGGGGAAAGGAAGCGGTCGCGAAGATGGAAGCTTCGCTGGTGCGGTGAGGTGGCCGAAACGTGCGTCGCCGGCGATGGCGCGCGGTGGCGGAGCTGCAGCTATTGCGTGCGTGGAGGAGCAGAAGCGAATGGGGGAGGAATGAGGGAGGCGGGGCGCTGCGGCCGACTTGAAACGATGAGTGCGCGCACTCGTGGGGGCTACCAGGCGCCACCCGGCCGGTGTCGCCGGCATGCGGCCGCCACGCGGCGCGGGGTTCCTAACGCGGTCGGGCGCGTCCGCGCGCGGGAGGAAGACGGCGCGGTGCGGCGTGGGCCTGGGCCGCGGAGGCCAGGCTGGGCCAGAGCGAGAGGCGCGAGCGCGGGGAGAAAAGCTGGGCCAGCTTTGGCCAACGGGCCAGATGGGAGGCGGCGGCCCGTTAAGGAGAGAAAAACTGTTTTTTTTAATTCTATTATCAAATAAATTTCAAACAACAGTTTCAAATCACATTTTGAGCAAGAAGATGACCTTTTCTAGAAATGACCTAAAAATAAAAGTTACTTAGAATTTAATTCTCTGCAATTTTGCTTTAGGGACCAACTAAAAATTCTGTCTAGATTTTGAATTGGAATACAAAAGTTAAATATGGAGGGTTTTTTACTATTTTCAAGAATATTTTTAAAAACATATTTTGCCAAAAGTTTGAATACAAACTTTGCTCCAAATTGCATGATAAATATTTCTAAGTGATTTATATTTATCACCAAACATGTTCCATTGATCTAGCTAGCATAATTAGGGCAAAAATAAACCTAACAAGTGTATGCAACATTCACGTTTCATAGTAAAGTTTCAACTCAAAGCTATACCCTACTTCACATGTGATTATGAATGCAAATGATGCATCATACGTATGATTTGCAATGCTAAATGCATGCGTAACACCGGGGTGTTACAAGTACGTAGAGGGCCTTGCAGTGGGCAAACCTGCTTCTTTCCTTGCTTTGAAAGTCCAAGCTGATCAAGGACATCCTTGAGCTCTTTTATTCTGAAGTGGCTCAATTTGTGCTACAATGAAGCATTAGTAGAGCAAATGTTAGCAGGGCACATTATCTCAGGATCAAGAAATAGCAACGTATTGGAAACAACCAAATCCTATCCGACCAGCAATCAATTTGGAGGTAGTTACATAGCAGCAGTTGATTAGGACTAAATCAACAAAACATGGCAGCTGTAAGTGAAGTCGGTGCAGAGGATAGAAAGGAAAGAGTACGAATCTAGGAAAAAGGCACAGTTTGGCGACACTAAGCAGCTAGTACATTGCTAGATTCTAGGCAAAACAGTAAGGCAGTGTTGAGGGGACTGAATTTGGGAGTGGTATATGGAACGAGCAAGCGAGTGGCACTAGGGTATGGGAGGGAATGAATCAAGTCGATCGAGGGCTTCAGGCAGCTCAACAAGAGTGGTTTTGCGGCGGCGGTGTTCTTCAATGCGTGCGTGCGTCCAGTGGACGGAGGAAGACGAAAGCGCTAGCCAACAGGTGGAGCAGTACGCGTTCTTGGGCTGCCCAAGTGCTTCAGCCCAGATTAGCTTAGTCTCAATTCCAAGCGGGCCTTGGGCCTACTGGTGATAGCCCGACACGTTCACCTGCGGCCTGCCTCGCAATGGAGCCGATGGTAGTCGGGGACCCATTAAACTTGCCCTACATGCAAATTGCACATTAAGCTTTCTATAAATTTATTTATCTCGAGTTGATTCTGGTACTTGCAAACTGTACATTTAGCTCTTATATAAACTTATTCCGAGTTCTTATCCCGATCCCGATAAACTATAAACTATAATTGTATAACTTTACGGATATAAAGTTATGAATGCCTCGGGAAGAAAGACGCATAATATATCTCATACGAGCTCTAAATTAGACATAATATATCTATTTTGATTATCTCGACGAGCTCTTCATGTTGGTACACTCTATTTCACCATTTGAGTTATGTTACAACATTGGATATTTCGTACATGCTATCCTGCTACGATGCATTATGAAATATTTTTATTTTATTATTTTTGGTGATTGGGTCATTTGAGTCAAGGAATGTCAACAGATACATGTTGATTTTGGTGTACCTATTGTGGTGTTGTGGCTATATTAGTTGGAAGCTTCTTATATAATTGTGTTCTTTATTAGCTTATTTGTATATGTGATCAACTATATATGTCATTATATTGCACCGGTTCAAAGTATTTGCGAGCGGTTCAATTCATCCAGTCCAAAACTATCGAACTCGCGGTTCAAGTAGTTCTTAACGGTTTGACCAATGAACTGGTGAACCGATAGCCTCACGGGTTCGATGTTCGGTCCAATCCTAATAACTACGCACAAAACTGAGCTCAGCCGCCTCTAGGGTTCACGAACGCTCCTCACGTGCACGATCGTGACGAGCTCGTAGGCAGGCTGCTCGCACTAGGTATGGACCGGGGAATTAAGCATGAGGGGCATTTTTGTCATTTTGCGTGTCTAATAGTGGCTAAACTGACGACACATCCGAGCAGACTCGACAAAGGGCCATAGAAGGAAGAAAATTTCGTTTTTTGAGCCTCATAGGTAAGTTCAGAAAAAAAAACACCATGAAAGAAAGACACATTTCTTTGGAGACCATACGGTTGAATATCTCATTGATGTGATTAGTAAAACTCACGTGACGTACGATCAAACAAAATTGAAGTTGTGTGAAAAGGAAATTAAAGATACACAATCACTTCAGCTACCACTCGTGCTATGCTCGATCGGTTCTTAATTTCCCAAGCATATAAGTTGTTCAGAATTCCTTGATTGGAATAACAAGTCCTGACCCAGCCATTACTTTCACAACAAGATCCGATCGATGACCCTTTGGGCTTCCTAAGTGCTTTGGCCCAAATTAGCTTAGTCTCACAACCTCAACCCCCACCAAGTGGGTCTTGGGCCTGCCGGTGATAGCCCCACCACATTCGTCTTCAGTTCGAGTGCCTTGGGCCTTGGGCTTTGGCTAATTGTTCAGTTCTCCATCTATCAGCTAACCATGGATGCAATTCACCACCATCTTCAATAATTATTCTTCATTCATTCTCCCATATACTATATGCATAATATTATGATTCAGTTTTTTTCATGCACGTGGCAGGTACCCCTCTCCTGCTACTTGCATTGTTGCATATAATAATTATATGTTGCAGTGCTACGGTCAACCATTGAGATCATTATTCTCTCCACTCATATTATTCTTTATTTACAGTCATCGATTCCTTTTTCATTTGTTTTTCCCTCTCCACTATTAGTAAAAAAGCTTGAAAGTGGTGGTGGCGGCAGCACAACACAAGGGTTAAGTATTGGCTGTTGATTGATAGTTACGCCCTGTTCGGAAGCCCGGTATTTGTCCAAAACCGTTGTAAATTACATGTCCTAATTTTTTCTGACCCAAGATGCAATTCATTGTTTGGATGACCTGTGAGCCTACTAAACTTACATCCGGTTTGGTCCAAAACCGTTGGAAAAAATGTTGCCTCCTCCGTTCTAGGAAAAAAAATACAAGTATCGGGCTTCAAATGAGATCCTCTAAGCATAGAGTTACCTATGGTCAGCCACCCTCTAACTTCATAAACCCAAAAGCCAACTCACCACCAAACAACCATAGAACCTGCACAAAAGCTACACCTATCTGTGTACAAAAGGTCAGAGAGTGGGGGAGGGGGTGGAGGAACTATACATCTCAATAGTCAACCCCTGCATTCCCTGCTATCAGCTAGCGACAGAACTACATGAAGTAGTTCTTGGCTAGGTAGTTCCTCAGTCAAATGTCCTTATGCTGAATTGTCATCTTGACAAAGCCTGTGGCAATGGCCTTTGAAAGGATCAAGATGCCTAAGAGGGAGGATGAATTGGGCTTTTCTAAAATTTATTTCAAGAATTAAATCCTACTAAGTCATAATTCACCCATAGTGCCTATAAGTGTTCCTAGTGATTCTACCGATAAAAGTTTTGCACCATAAGTTCCAATCCTAGTCTAGCATGGCAATTCTAAGAATGTAAACCAAGCAACGAAAGTAATGTAGGAAAGCAAATTGCTTGAATGTAAAGGGTTAGGAACACGACGATGTTTTCCCGAGGTATCGGAGAGTCGCCACTCCCCACTAGTCCTCGTTAGAGCACCCGCACAAGGGTGTAGCTCCCCCTTGATCCGCGCGAGGATCAAGTGCTCTCTAGGGCTGATTCTTTGACACTCCGTCGTGGTGAATCGCCCACAACCGCTCACAAGATGAGTTGAGTCTCCACAAGCTCCGTCGGATGATCACCAAGCTCCTAATCACCACCAAACCGTCTAGGTGATGGTGATCACCAAGAGTAACAAGCAAGAACTCTCACTTGACCACAACAAGCCTAATGAGAAGGTGGATGCACACTTGTTACTCCCTAGTCACTAATGAGGGTCCTTAATCTTAGATTCTCAAATCTCAATCCTCACTAGAGCTCTTGCACTCCCTTGCACTTGAAAAGTGTTTCTCAGCTGAACAAATGAGCAAGAGACCTCAAATGGAGGGGTAGGGAATGTATTTATACTCCTCCTCAACTCCCCAACCGTTATCTTCAAAAACAGCAACTTTCGGGGCCAACAGACGCGTCTGTCACGTGTAACAGAGTACAAACATTCGACTAGCCGTTAGGGGCCAACAGACGCTGGGCCGCATCTATCGCCCTAGCACTAGACACGTCTATCGCGTGATCAGTGAACTCAGGGCATTCTGGACTGCGTCTGACGTACACCAGACACATCTGACGCTATGCACTACGGACGTCTGTCGTGGGCAACAGGGAGGGACGCGTCTGACACCCTTCACCCCCACGTCTGTCGCTCCTATTTCACTCAGGCCTCACAAGTTTCATGCGACAAACGCTGACGCTGACATCAGCGTTTGTCTCTCTCGCCTTCAGCGTCTGTCGCCTGTTTGAAGGCCGAAACGACTTCTGATTTAAACACTTCTTGAACGGCTTTTGTTTGAAACAATCTCAGGGCCATCATGGAGCTACCTAGTGCTAAGTTTGACAAGTGTGCACCACACCTAACCATTAGACTCACCTAGGTCAAGCTACCCATTCATGCCCCCTTTAATAGTATGGCCTAAGAAGAAAAACAAAAGTCCTGACGACTAATCCGAATGTCACTCAACTCCTCAACGTCCAGAACTAACTGTCCTTAACCTTGTCGTCCATCCTTTAAAAACCGAAATGATATCCATCGATAAGGGGCATGATCATCACATTGCCCATGATTGCCATTACCATGACCTAACATTCTATCGTCTCTGCAAAACACACGTTAGTCATGATAATTAATCGTTGTCATCAATCATCGAAACTCACTCTAGGGGCCTAGATGCTTTCAGCCTTGTTCTCCAGGAGGTAGGTGTAGGCTACAATGAGGGCCTCGGTGCTGAAGCCACTTATCTCTATGACTGCTAGGTACAGATCAGGATCAACATGAGCAACCCCTATCTCCCTAAGTGCACTGGCAACATCCCTAACAGCATCTGACATGTTGGTCAGCATGACCATCTCATCCTCAGTGAATGTGCCTCTCTTCCTTTTCCCACAAACAGTGGTGGACTGGGACAACAGTTCTGTGGCCTGCTGCCCTCACAGACCTCAGTAGGGCTCATCTCATCAGGGACATGGTGGAAGGCAGAACCCTTAACCTTAGCAGCCACATTCTCATCCTGATTGACCCCAAGCATGATTGTAGTGGCCTAGGTAGTGCTCCCCATCAAGCATGATTGCATTCAAATCATTGTCCCACAAGGCACCACTAAGATCCTTGAGCTTACAGATCCTAGACCACTTTTGCCTCCATTTTCTTAGGTGGTTGTACACCTGAGTTGGGCTCACTGCATCCCCACTGCACTCCTTAAGACATTTGGCTACATGGTTGACATCCTTGTCCTTGAACACCTTGTTAGGCCTAGTACCGTCACTAAGCAACTGAGTTATCCTCCTTAGCACAAACCCAAAGGTATTGTTGTTCCACCTCATAGGCCCAACAGCTAGTGCTGCAGCAGCTGCAACACCACCAGCAGGAGCCCCCAATAACCTCATCCAGCACCTCAGCAGCAGCCACAAACCCACCTCAACAGGAGGTGAAGCCATCTATTTATGTAACCAACAGTAAGGTTGGAATTATAGGGAAAAGAGTAACCAAGAAGCAATAACAATAAGAACAAATTGCATTGAGGATGCCAGTGGTCTCAGCATGTCCAACCATTATTACAAAACAATTACACAATCCAAGTGTTCCATACCAGGGCCAACAAACTTAGTAATACATGAATAAATATGCATGATTTAGGTCCTATAGGTGCCCCTACCCTGCCACATGGCATTACTTATTCCATCCCTCTTAGTTGTCATGGCAACAGAGTCTTGTGATAGTTGTTCATTCACAGGCTGAGTTTTAGGCTAGTTTGGTGGCACCCAGTCCTCATCAGGCACTACTTGGTCCATGCCAAAACCTAGGATCCAGTTGTGAAGAATGCAACAGGCTAGCACTAGCTTGACCTGTGTCTTGTAAGGGTGGAATGACTTGTTATCTAGAATACAAAACCTGTTCTTCAAAGCCCAAAAGCCCTCTCAACTGTGACCCTAAGTGAGGAGTGCCTGAGGTTAAACAATTCTCTTGCATTGGTGGGTGGTTCCTACTGCTATACTCAGACAGATGGTACCTAACCCCCTGTAGGGAGGCATGAACCCACTGCGGCAAGCATAGCCTACATCCACAAGGTAAAATTTACCTACAAGTGCACGAGGAATGGTCATTGTGAGTGTCTATGGCATGGTAAGGACAAAAGTGTAGTAGACAAGTGGGTTGAGTTACCTTCAGGCACAATGAACCCATCATTTCTCTTAATGGCATCAGCTAGGATGTGGGCATCATGTGCAGAGCCCTCCCAGCCAGCGAATACATAAGTGAACTTGAGGTCAAAGTCCACAATAGCCATCACATTTTGTGTTGGGTTTGTTTTCCTACCCCTGAAGGCCTGCTACATGTGCCTAGGCACCCTAGACAACACATGGGTGCCATCAATGGCACCAATACAGTCTTAAAAAATTATGTAAATGCCCAAAGTGAGTAGTTTGAGAAGTACGTTGAGGTTTGGTTCAACACTAAAACTGAGTGTTACCTGCATGTAAGGGTACCATCTTTGGCTGCCAACAATCTTTGGATGAGTGGCAGTTGAAGGAGGCTTAATCATCTCACTCCTAAGCTCACTAACAGCATACAAAACCTGCTGGAAGTGCCTATGGATAGTCTCAATTGACCTCCTAAAAGATTGGTGAACCACCCTAAACCTTTGGTTGTGTCCAACTACATGGAGGAACATAGCTACCTGCTCCTCAACAGTGCACCTAGGCTTCTCTGGTATAAGGCCCATGTGTCTAAAAAGATTACACAAAGCAAAAAAAGGAGCTTTGGTCATTCTTATCATGAACAAACACTCTACATCAGTGGACTTGTATATGGCTTGGAGGGTCTGCTGCCTATGCTGCTCAGCATCACTCCTTAGATGGTACAATAATGGGTCTAGTTTAGGGCTAGACCTCCTAATCCTCCTAGCAACATAGGCCACCATAACAACTACCAAGGCAGTAGCTTGCTTGGCCATCATCTGACGGTTTTGGGAAGGATCCATCTACATGCATGAACATTCAAGACAAATATAGCTCAATTGACCCTGGCAGGCATCAACATGGATGTGTAATCATTCAACAACAAAAAAGGCACGGCTGCATGCTACAACATGCCTCCCAGCGCCTGTGGACATCATCATCGACCATAGTAACACGTAAATAAACAACAAGAACCAATAATGCAGTAAAACAGTACCAACAGTTTATGGGGAACTTAGCTCAATTGACCCTGGCAGCTGAGAGCAAGGATGTATCATCATTCATCAACAAAACAAGGCACGGCTGCATGATTCAACATGCCTCGCAGTGCCTATGAACATCATCATCGAGCATAGTAACCAGTAATGAAACAAGACCCAATAGTGCAATAAAACAGTAACAACTATTAGCCATTTAAACCTAAATTCCAGCTAGCACAAAGCATCATCATCGAGCATACTAACAGAAAAAACAGACATTATGAACCAATAAGGTAGTAGTAAGAGTAAGAACATTTCAAGGCAAACCCTAAATCCCAAATCTGTAAACAGAGCATTTGACCCACTGAGACAACACCATGAACCATTAAACCGGAACCCTAGCATCATCCAAAACAAAAAGAAGGTGCCTTGGGAGGTTATTTCACCTCGCAGGAGCAGACGAAGCAAAAGCAAACCCAACAACAGAGAGGAAGAAGACGAGGCTACGAAGAGGAAGCAGATCCTGACGGAGAAGAAGCAGATCTGGTCACAGCACCACCGCGTGCACCACCGCACCCGAGGAAGAAGACGACCACCTCGCGGAGTCCCAGCTCAGATGGCCGTGCTGCGCCGCGTCTGACCGGATCCATAATGGGGGAATGGAGAGGAAGCCTATCGAGGCTGCCTCGCCGGACACCACACGCCAACACGCCGCCGGTCTCTCATGAGATTTGGTGGAGAAACAATGGAGACGAAGGAGGTGAGCTTGGTGAGGGAGGGGAGGTTTATAAAGGCGACGGATTTCACCGGGAAGCAAAGCGCGCGCGGAGGTTTCACGCTTCCCGTGCGAGCCACCCGCCGCTGCCAATTCGCCCCCAAATCGCCGTGGAAGAGCTGCGCGGAGCCGTGCCCTAGAAAAACGGTGGGGGAGCGTTTCCTTGGAGCCAGGCCCAAGGGTGCTTTAAGCACCGTGCTGGCCAGGCTGGAAGGCGGCCCATGGACATCAAACAAGGGGCGCTGCAACTCGGGGGCTTGGGCCACCCTCCTAGACCTCTAGCAAATACGCCCTATATGTCCGGCTCCACTTACTGTCCTAGGACCATCGATGATTTGCCAGCTTCATTGTTGGGTATACACTACGTGCTCACTAAATCACCAACTTCTGAATTATTTCTAAGTGCATATTCTGAATCTCGATTTGTTTTATAGTACGAATGGACTACGCAGGCACACGAAACTCCATCTCTTGCATGATAATTTAAATTTAGCTCAGTGTAAAGTTAATAGACATTCCACTGTAGCTCTAGCTTCAGCCTGTTCACTTGAGATTATCAGTCAAATCAGTCGGCTAACTAGCAGTGTTTTCTCTCACACAAAATCAGCTAGCAGTACTTTCAGCCAGCCGATCAGCCCAAGCGAACGGGCTTGTCTGCTATTAGCGTCACTTCATTCTATATCATGAGACATTTACCTCGGAACCAACTAACTCGCAGCGCTTGGAAACATAGAACAGTAGAGGCCTAAACATAGACCATTCACCCTGCGTGGATGTCAGCAACGTCAGAACTCAGAAGGCACCTCCTGCTAACTCCATTCCTCTGAGCCAAGGTGGCTCGATGAAAATGCTTCGCGGATGATCCATGAAACGGCGAAGCTGTTGTGACTGGCCTTCTGATTGAATCCATCAGTATCCATTGGGGCCGAGCCATTTCGGGCGCGTTTTGTTACCTGCATACGTTGCGGTTAGGCTCTACGGATGCAGCTGCCGAGCGTTTGGTTGGCTGGTCAGAGGTTGGGGCTATCCCATGCGGTGCAAGATTCCCTTGTGAGCCAGGCTCAACTCATACGCCAAAAATCCGTAGTCCTCCGTGGCCAGGCTCGTGCGAGCGCAGCAAGCATGCAAACGGGACATGTCAGTGAGACAGCCGATGCTCGAAATCTCCGAACAACCAAGCTCTGTGAGTACGATAACCAAACATGGCCATGTGCATGCGCTCGGCCTGGCTACCTACAGCCTGGCTACCGAGGTACAACCTGGCTCATGTGAGAAGCTAACCAAACGCGTCTCGAGAGAGACGGAGACCACATGTTTTCTTTGGATGGGTAGGATGTAGGAGCAGAGAGGGATATCTGCAGGACAGCTTCGATTTTGCGCAAGGTTCGGAGTTTAGATTTCAGACTTGAGACTTGGGCTGATTTGGCACATCGTAACATTTTCCGCGTTACTATGCTTGCGTCAGCCACGCGGCTTGTGGCATGCTAAGATTTTGCCTTTTTATTTGTTCAATCAAATATTGTTTGCTGCCCTTAAAATTTCTCAGTTATGGAAACTGATCAAGTGAATCCAATATCCATCCATGTCACTAGATCCTGTTCTCAGCCGGTTTGGTTCGATTCCTAAGTGTTCGTAGGTGTGGCTCCATTTCGGGCTGAGAAGGGGGTGGAACGGCATGGAGCAGCCTGATTTCATTCCAGATTGGACCTATCCGAACAACCATTATATTCCTTTTTCTCTAAACAACACACCTTTTTTTAGAACCATACAGAGTTATATAGCTTCCACTAAACTTAAACATTATAGCCTACATGGTATTATTAGTCTAAAAGAAAAGGTTATATTGTGCACAAAAGCATATATTCACTCACCTAATACGAGAAAAAAGTTTGTGTTAGTGATCAATTAAAGAGGGGGCTGTTGGTTACATACTTAGGGGGTGTTTAGCATGGCTTCTCTTGATGGACTCTTCTAGAGGAGCCAGAGCTGTTTTGAATGTCGCTCCTTCAAAATGGCTCCGGCAGGGCTCCTCCACACAAGCCAAAGCCGGAGCTGGGAAGGAGTCCTGCCAAACAGGCCCTTACATAACACTTGTGTTGTCATCGAAGTCACTTGAGCAGTTGAAAGTATGAGCCATCAACATAGACTAATTGTAACAGATATCAAGAGTATACTCCATCTGTCTATAAATATATGTCATTTTTGCTTCCCGAGAAACAACATTGACTAAATACTCCTTTCGTTCCAAATTATAAGTCGCTTTGACTTTTCTGGTATATCCATTTTGCTATGCATCTAGATATAATATGAGATATTACCTATATGGCCCTGAAAAAAATGCTTCCTCATATGACCCTTTTATTTTTGAACTTACTTGTATGGCCTAAAACGAAATTTTGTTCCTTCTATGGCCTTCGGTCCGTTTTTGCTACTTGACGGTGTTAAGTCAAGAGTAAAATGACCATTTTACCCCTAGTGGAAAAAAATAAAATGCAGTTTTATTTGTCTGCTATACATTTTAAAACTTATTTGCGTAATATTACTCCAAACTTACCTGTACATTTTAAAACTTATTTGCGTAATATTACTCCAAACTTATCTGTACATTTTAAAAGTTATTTATGTAATATTACTCCAAATGTACAATAGACAAATAAAACTATGCATTTATTTTATTTTCACAGGGGTAAAATGGTCATTTTACCCTTAGCTTAACACCGTCAAGCGTCAAGTGCGAAAAAACGGACAGAGGTCATAGAAGGAAGAAAATTCTATTTTAGGGTCATACAGGTAAGTTTTAAAATAAAAGGGCCATACAAGGAAGATGCATTTTTTAGGGCCATACAGGTAATATCTCATTATTATATCTACATGCATAGCAAAATGGATGTAATAGAAATGTCAAAGCGACTAATAATTTGGAACTGGGCCTTGAAGCGAAAACGTGGCCGACACCAAGGTTCTGTGGAGAACACCAGTAGCAAGGGTGCGTGGTCGGACGAATCCGTGGAGCGACAGTGTAGGTTGTGGAAGGGGTGGTATTCCAACCACTGGATCGTGGCGAACACCCGGTCTATGCGTTCCATAGTAAGCACATTCCTCTCATTACTCCAGGTATACAAGCGACCAGTTAAGTGGAGCTCGGCAAGTTGCAATGCGTCGATGGTGCGACGGAAGCGCCGCATAAGACGCAGGTTGAGCCTGTCATTGTTCTTGTCCTGCGCCTGGTAGATCAAGTTAAAGTCCCCATAGATGAGCCAAGCCCCTTGACACGAAGAGGCCAGGCCCTCAAGCTCCGCCAGGAACACCTCCTTCAAGGAGTGGTTGGTCGGACCATAGACCGAAGTGAGCCAACATTCGGCAACATCGGCCCCATCAATCGGCGTAAGCAACACGGTGACAGAGAAGTTGGCGACAGATGAGCAGGAACCCTGCCACAGATCTCTGCGCCACCCGATGAGTACACCCCAGAGATCCCAACAGACGGCAAGAAGGAATAGTCAAAATCGGGGCCCATTAATTCATTGATCATATATATTGTTAATATTTATGGTACATAATTAGTATCATTGGAAAGATCTTTGAATCTAGTTTTTTAATAAATTTATTTAGAGATATAAATATTGCACGTATTTTCTACAAATCGAGTCAAACTTGCAGCACGTACACAAATGCCGACAGTTATTTTGGAACGGAGGGAGTATACTAGTAAATAAAAATAAAATAAGACTATAAGAGATCCAAATTTTAGTTTAAGGAGTTTTTTTAGGGGAACTTTAACAAGACTTACAATGAGCAGTCACTTTCAATGAGTGGGCTTCCCTGAAAGGAAATACAAAGCCCAAGGCCCCTGAAATGAAATACAGAGCCCAAGTCCTTTTTCTAAACCGAAGCAAGCAACACGCTTCCCGGTTTCCCCTGCTCGGCCATGGCGGATGGCGCTGTGAGTGGTGGTGTCAGGAGCAGCATTCAGTCGATCTCTGCCGGTGGCACTTTTGGGGCTGGAGCAGTGCCCCCAACGACCATATGGAGAGGAGGAGAAGCCGTGACGAGGTGTCAGAGGGGAGATCCTTGTTGGATTGATCTCCGAGGCCCAGCCCAACGGCTAGGGCCTCATTCCCCTTTGGATCGCGCCCTGATCGGGGGCGCCCAACCGCTCCATGGTTGGTGGGCCCCCGACGCGCTGCGCTATATAAAGAAGGAAGTGGGGGCCGCAGGCACACGCTACGAAGTTTGCCGTGCTCCAAACCCTACTCCATAAACCCTAGGCCACCGATCGGCATCGCGCAGTGGCGTCGGGAAGCATCACCGCGCCGCCACCTCTTCACTCCCGCGAGCCCGTCGTCGGTCAACGTCGGTGGAGGCCTGAACGAAGACGCGATCTACTTCACCGCGACATCTACGCCATGGACGCCTCCGGATCCGCTCCCTCCAACGACGGTTAACTCCTAAACTTCTAGATCTACTTCACAGCATGATGTTTAGTTCCCGATCTTGGTTCTCTACTAGGAGATCCTAGGAGATTCTAAACCTATCAATGGTATCGGCCGATCTAGTAGTAGATCGGGCTCGGGAATTTTTTAGTAAAGCACAGCGAGTATCAAGAAACGGGTTTTTTCTTTTTTCATCAAACCCTAACCCTAGACAGACGCAAGAAAGGGAATCCTAACCCTAAAAGCACAAGATAGAGGCCAGAAGTTCTTAGATTTACCTGTCCAGTAGTCGAACCCTACCGCCGCCGGCTCACCGAAGCCACCGACCGCCGCGAATCGTCGAGAAATCGCTCGAGCACCGCGCTCGAGACCTCTAGACGGTGGCGCGCTCATCCATCGGAGAGCGCGCGCACCGGCCAAGGGCCTCGGGGCGGCGCCGTGTTCATCTCCGGCCGCCGCAAGGAGCTCCGTCTCCTCGTTCTCTTCGGTGCGGTGAGAGAGGAGCAAGGGAAGAGAGAGAAGGCATCGGTGGAAATGAGCTAGGGTTCTCCACCGGCGGCTGCCTCCAGGGTTTTGATCACCCGATATCGAAGGAGCACCGTTGGATGAAATCCAACGGCGAGTGGCTGCTGGACCGGCTTTCAGCCCAGGCGGGAGGGCGCCCTGGGCCACTTTGCGCGTGCCGGCCCAGGTTGCGGCCTGCTCTGCATCTGCGTCGCAGCGAGCTCTGGTCGCGGGCCGCTTTCGCGTTATACGGGCCGAGCTCCATCAGTCGAAGTCGAAAAAAAGGGCGCTGCTGGGCCAGCGCCCAAGCCAGCCCAAATCGCCCGAGCTGGGCCGCAAGCGGCCGTGGGCCAAATGGTTGGCCGCGGCCTGTTCAAGCGCAGTGAAAATTTTTTTTATTCCATTTGATTTTCAGAAACATTTAAATAATTGTTTTGCCCAGTTGTTAAACTCTATTTAATTGCACCAACGTGTTTATTATTTAGAGAGCAAAGTCAGCAAGTTATGCTTCTGAAAAATAGCAAGTTAATTATAGTTTTCAGCTGCGCAAGCTATATATTTTCTATACATTTATTCTATTCTGCCCAACGGTGATTAGAATTTATGTACAGGGTTAATTTTTGTATATCTTGATTTTGACCAACGTTAAATTAAGATATGCAATCATATTTTCCTAGATTTACTATTCATGTCCTCACTATTTTATTATGTTTAATTTCAGACCAAGCTCTCAATGCGATGCACTTTATTAGTGCAATCCCAAAGCTGACGGGACAGAACTATGTTCTGTGGCGAGAAGAACTTGATGCAGCTCTAGCACTTGCCGAGATAGATTTGGCTCTTCAGGAGCCAAAACCCACTGAGCCAGAGGAGCCGGAAAGGGCCCAAAATGAGACCGATGAAGCTTTTGCTAATCGGAAGCGAGACTATGCTCCCATTAGAGCAAAGTATGATCTTGAGAAGTACAAGTGGGAAAAATCAAACCGCAAGTGCAAGATTGTCATCAAGAAAACCATCACAGAGGGCTTAAGAGGTGCCATCCCAGAATGTGAAACAGCAAAAGAATATCTTGAGAAAGTAAAGAATCAGTTCACTGGTTCCACCAAAGCTCATGCTTCCACACTGATCCAGAAACTCACTAACATGAAGTTCACAGGGGGGGAGTGTGAGAGAGCACATTCTGAGCATGAGCACCATGGCAGCTAAGTTAGACAAGCTAAAAATGCCCCTGGCAGATGGTTTCATCATTCACTTAGCTCTAAACCCTCTTCCCAAAGAGTATGAGACATTTGTTGTCAATTACAATACACAGCCAGAGGATTGGGATTTAGAGAAGGTGATTGCAATGTGTGTACAAGAAGAAGAAAGGCTAAAGAATGCAAATGGTGGTTCTGTGAACTTTGTCAAAGGAAAGAACAAGAAGCCATTCTACAACAAGAAAGCTCCAGATGCCTCCACCTCTCATAACAAGGGAGGAAACTCTTCACAGCACAAAGCACAGCCAAAACAAGACAACCAGCAGAAGCAGGAGGACCCGGATCGCTGTAGATGGTGCAATGAGATAGGGCATTGGAAGCACAACTGCCCTAAGTTCATGAGACACTGCCTAGTAAAGGGTGAGGACATTATAACTTTTGTTGATGAATCCTTATATCTAAGCTATGCTAGATCCACATGGTGGATTGACTCAGGTGTAACTGTTCATGTTGCCAACTCTTTGCAGGGATTCAATGGAGGGAGAACCCTTCAAAGAGGAGAAAGACAGATTAAGGTGGCCACTGGCGTTGAAGCTGAAGTTCGAGCTATAGGAAATCTATCTCTAGACTTAGCTAGTGGTTTCACACTTGAGTTGCATGATGTTCTTTATGTTCCCTCTTTAGCCAGAAATTTGATTTCAGTTTCATGTTTGTCAGACTATGGTTTTGATTGTCATTTCAGCAAGAACAATTGTAAGCTACAGTTAAATAATCAGTGTGTGGGTCTTGCCTTCCGACAAGACAAACTTTATTTATTATCTATGTCTGAGAATGTGAATGCTGAATGTAATAATGCTGAGAATGCAATACCCGCAGATGCTAGCAAGAAAAGGAAAAGAATTGATTCCTCATCGAAATTATGGCACTGTCGTTTAGGCCATATTTTGAGGGGGAGAATAGAACGCTTAGTCAAAGAATCAATACTCCCACCACTAGAACTCTCAGAGTTAGAGCAATGCGTTGATTGCATTAAAGGCAAGTTAGCAAAGAACATAAAGAAAGGTGCTAAGCGAAGCACGGGAGTACTAGAATTGATCCACACAGACATCTGTGGACCTTTTCCAGTAACATCTGTGGATGGTTTTGATTCCTTCATCACATTCACAGATGACTACTCTCATTTTAGATATATATATATCCAATCAAAGAACGTTCAGAAGCTTTAGACAAGTTTAAGATATTCAAGGCTGAGGTTGAAAATCAACTAGACAGAAAAATCAAAGTAGTGAGATCTGACCGTGGGGGGAGTACTACGGTCGACATACCCCTTATGGACAAGTTCCTGGACCTTTTGCAAGGTTCTTACAGGAAAATGGCATAGTAGCCCAGTATTCAATGCCGGGCGACCCACAGCAAAATGGAGTAGCAGAAAGGCGTAACCGTACTCTAATGGATATGGTGCGCAGCATGATGAGCTATTCCACTCTGCCACTGAGTTTGTGGATGGAGGCCTTAAAAACCGCCATTCATATTCTCAACAGAGTTCCGAGCAAGTCAGTACTTAAAACACCGTATGAGTTGTGGACCGGCAGGAAACCTTCAGTCAACCATCTGCGTGTCTGGGGGAGCCCTGCTGAAGCAAAAGTATTTAACCCAAACATAGGAAAGCTAGACCCCAAAATAGTAAGTTGCCATTTCATTGGCTATCCAGAAAAGTCGAAAGGTTATCGTTTTTACTGCCCTGGTAGACATACCAAGTTTGTGGAAACAAGACACGCTAGTTTTCTAGAAGATCAGATGATCAGGGGGAGCAAGACAGCGCGAGAAATCACCCTTGAAGAGAAGCGGGTGTTCGTGCCCATCCCTATGGTGCAGGAACCCTACTTCACGCTGCCTGTTGTTGTTGGACCTACGCAAGTGGTGACAACACCTGCTGTAATTTCGCCTACGGCTAATTCAGAACCTGTCTTTCAGGAACCGAATGAACCCATAGTCGATGAACAGCAGCCCCAACAAGATCAGCCTCAAGAACAAGAAATGCCAGTAGCAGAACCTTCTGGCAGACCTCAAAGAGCGAGAAAGTCTCCTATTCCAGATGACTACATAGTCTATGAATGCGAAGAAGTTCAGATGGAGGATGAACCCACCTCATTTGAAGAAGCCATGAGGAGCACTGAAGCATCTAAGTGGCAAGAAGCCATGGAAGATGAATTAAAGTCCATGAGTACCAATAAAGTTTGGGACCTAGAGGAAATTCCTGAAGGAGCCAAAACAGTAGGCTGCAAATGGGTCTACAAAGTGAAACGTGACTCCAAAGGGAATATAGAAAGATATAAAGCAAGACTGGTAGCAAAAGATTTTACTCAGCGAGAAGGGATAGATTACAATGAAACATTCTATCCCGTCTCGAGCAAGGACTCCTTTAGAATCATAATGGCCCTAGTGGCACATTTTGATCTAGAATTACATCAGATGGATGTGAAGACAGCGTTTCTCAATGGGGATCTAGAAGAAAGAGTGTACATGGCACAACCGAAAGGTTTTGCTGTGACAGGCAAAGAAAGAATGGGCTGTCGCCTAAAGAAATCCATTTATGGATTAAAGCAAGCATCCAGACAGTGGTATTTGAAGTTTGATAAGACAATCAGGAAGTTTGGGTTTAAAGAGAATGTTGAGGACAATTGCGTGTATGCAAAGTTTAAGAATGGGAAATATATTTTCCTAGTACTGTATGTAGATGACATTCTACTAGCAAGTAGTGATGTCACTCTGCTGCAGGAAACCAAAAGATTTTTGTCCTCGAATTTTGATATGAAAGATCTAGGTGAAGCTTCTTTTGTCTTAGGCATAAAGATTCACCGAGATAGAAACCGAGGGGTATTGGGATTGTCCCAAGAGGTATATATAGAGAAAATATTGAAGAAATTCAATATGCATAAGTGTAGACCATCACCTGCTCCTATTGTAAAAGGTGACAAGTATGGGGAACATCAATGTCCCAAGAGCAAGTTCGAGCGCGATCGCATGCAAGCCGTTCCATACGCTTCAGCTGTCGGAAGCTTACAGTATGCTCAAGTGTGCACACGCCCAGATCTGGCTTTTGTGACTGGGCTGCTTGGCAGATATCAAAGTAATCCAGGTATGGAACACTGGAATTTAGTAAAGAAGGTCTTAAGATACTTGCAAGGTACAAAAGGGCTCATGCTAACCTACAGAAGATCTGATGACCTACAAATAGTAGGATATTCAGATTCTGATTACGCGGGAGATGATAGAAAGTCTACCTCAGGGTATATATTCACTCTCGCGCAAGGAGCCATATCATGGAAAAGCTTAAAACAAACAATAGTCACTGCATCGTCCACAATGTATGCTGAATTTATTGCTTGTTATGAGGCGTCAGGATAGGTGAATTGGCTTAAGAAATTTATACCCAGTTTGAAGGTGGTCGACAGCATCGATAAACCACTAAAGTTGTATTGTGATAACGAGCCAGCAGTGTTGTATGCTCACAACAATAAGTCAAGCAATGCCGCCAAGCACATTGACATAAAATATTATGTTGTGAAGGATAAAATCCGGGATCACGTCATAAGTCTTGAACATATAAGCACAGAAAAGATGTTAGCGGATCCGCTTACGAAAGGCTTACCGCCCAATGTGTTCAGAGAACACGTAGCCGGCATGGGTTTGAAGGAAGGCCTGTGATTCCTGGATAGTAAGAGGGCCCAAAGGCGAGAATCTACCTCTGAACAGAAAAGTGTCTGTGGCTGTCTAATCTAATGGTAATAACTGTTATGATGAAACATGCTCAATACACTAATTTGTGATGGGGTGGGTTAACAAAGTGAGAAAGCAGAGATGAGATCAAGGGGGAGAATGTTGGATTGATCTCCGAGGCCCAGCCTAACGGCTAGGGCCTCATTCCCCTTTGGATCACGCCCTGATCGGGGGCGCCCAACCGCTCCATGGTTGGTGGGCCCCCGACGCGCTGCGCTATATAAAGAAGGGAGTGGAGGCCGCAGGCACACGCTACGAAGTTTGCCGTGCCCCAAACCCTACTCCACAAACCCTAGGCCACCGATCGGCATCGCGCAGTGGCGTCGGGAAGCACCACCGCGCCGCCACCTCTTCACTCCCGCGAGCCCGTCGTCGGTCAACGTCGGTGGAGGCCCGAAGGAAGACGCGATCTACTTCACCGCGACATCTACGCCATGGACGCCTCCGGATCCGCTCCCTCCAACGACGGTTAACTCCTAAACTTCTAGATCTACTTCACAGCATGATGTTTAGTTCCCGATCTCGGTTCTCTACTAGGAGATCCTAGGAGATTCTAAACCTATCAATCCTCCGTCCCCGAGCTTGTCTGGGCGAGCGAAGCACGTCTGTTGCTCGATGAAATGATGCAAGGAATGGGATCTCAGCTTTCCTGCTTCATGCACATCCTGCCCCCGTGGCTCGGCAATCGGCATGAAGTGGGCGGGGACCTTGGGCATCACAGGCTGCTGGTACTGGTACTGGTACGGTGTGCGCTCGATGAAATGCCGGGCAAGGACCTATGTTGTCTGGCGACTGCTTGGGAAATGTATACTGCCTTTCCGTTGTTGAGAGGGTGTGTTAGTTCGCGATTTTTTTTTTTTGCTACGGTAGTATTTTCGTTTGTATTTGTCAATTAGTGTCTAATCATGGACTAATTAGGCTTAAAAGATTCGTCTCGTGGTTTTCTACCAAACAATTAGTTTTTTTTCGTCTATATTTAATGCTCTATACATGTGCCCAAACATTTGATGTGATAGGGAATCTTGAAAATTTTTAGGAACTAAACGTGGCCTGAGCTTGAACTCGAAGATACTCCCTCCATCTCAAATTACAAGGCATTCCAAAAATCTTAGAGAGTCAAAGGATCTCAAGTTTGACCAAATTTATATGATAAGATAATAATATTTATGACACTAATTAAGTATCATTAGATTCTTCATTAATTATATTTTTATAGTATACCTATTTGATGTTATAAATTTTTATAATTTTTTTTATAATTTTAGTTAAACTTAAGATGTTTTAACTCTCCAAAATTTTTGGAATACCTTATAATTTGGAATGGAGGGAGTATCAAGTTATGCTCGGTTCAAGGGAGGGTCTGAAGAAGTACGCTGGAAAGTAATCGGGTTGGTGCAGTGATGCGGCTATGTGGTGCGTCGGGAGCTCAAAAGATCAGGACATTAACAGGTTGACACATTCAGTAACCTGGTTCATACTGCAGGCATGAATTCCAGTGGGTGTTATTTGAGGAAATTAAGTTCCCGGTAGCTGTAATCTTCACTCGGAGGGCGTCAGCCAGAGATATCCAGCCGATTGACAAAGTTGCCGAGATCAAATCAAGAACAACTAAAGCAGTGATGTTTTATGGTAGTATCTCTGAAATGAAAAGTGCAGACTTGATTATGGCCAGTTGCAGCATTAGACATATGGCTCCGTTCGGCTGTGCTAATAAGTCGGCTAAAAAATATCGTTGGCTGATTTGTTGTGAGAGAAAAACACTGTTCTAACTGAAAAAACAAGCTGAAAAGTACGGATTATAAGTCATGAGATGAAGATACTAGCGCGGATTAGTACAACTATAAGATCCTGATGTTGAACTGGAGATCAGCATGGGCTGTCAAAAGGTCAGTCCATCAGATGGATAGACCGTACATCAGGCTCAGTCGCCTGCCCCACATCGTGATTCGCAACTCAACAGAAACAACCACCTCGCCAGCCAAAGCCTCGTCGATCCCAGAAAATTTTGTAAAAATTTTTGGATTCCCCATCACATCAAATCTTTAGACATATACATGAAGCATTAAATATAGATAAAAAATAAAACTAATTACACAGTTTAGACGAAATGGACGAGACGAATCTTTTAAGCCTAATTAAACCATGATTGGACAATAATTGTCAAATAACAACGAAACGTGCTACAGGGTCATTTTGCAAAAATTTTTGCAACTGAACAAGCCTAAGAAGAGGAAGGCCAGGGCCTAACGTCTCTTCCATTGCGTGTTCCGTCCCCAAAACTCGAATGAGCGCCTCCTTGACGCCGTTGAGCGGGTGACTGTCGAGGACGCCTCCGCCGCCAAATTGTCTCCATCAAGGTTGGTGCGGCGGATAGGCACGAACGATCTTGGCGTAGCTACGAGCCCCTCCAACCGATCGTCGCCGCCAAGAAACCAAAGAATCGCTCGCGTGGAAGGAGGCGCAGGCGCCACGAAGCGAAGAGCATTGCGCAAGGGCCCCTCCGCAGAAGGTATCGCTACCTTGGAGGAGGAGGAGCTCCCCGCCGCCGTCGAGCGGGTGACTCACGAGAGCGCCAGCGCCTCCGCCGCCCAACTGAAGCCTTCAAGGAGGAGGACTGATGGTGTCGCTTCAAGCCCCTCCGACGGCTCCCCGCTGATCCGGAAGTCAGCCACCCAGAAGCCCAACAACGGCTTGCAAGGAAGAAGGGGCCAGTAAACGAAGAGCATTGGATAAGGAGGGACCCAACGGCCACGAGCTGGCTAAGTCTGGGCAAAATACCCGATACCCATTACCCATATCCAAATTATCCGGACTCGAATTACCCGAACCCGAGGTACCCCATCCCAAGTTCGGATAGCTATTTTGATTACTCGAAATTAGTTTGGGTAATTTGGGTAATATCCCCCGGTACCCAAACTACCCGAACTGCCCAAAGATTTATTTTTGTCTTTGTATTTATCATGTGTTGTTAGTCGAACACTTTCACTTGTCACTTTATTAGAATATAATTCTCTCTATTTGAACGAGTGATTGTAATATATTATTCTCTGCAAATTGCTGTTGAAATTCTATACAAATTGCTGCTGAAATTATGTATAGATCGCTAGTGAAATTTAGTGTAGTTGGTTGTTTTCCGTAAATTTGGGTATATCGGGTAATGCCCGAACCCGAATTATCGGGTACCCGAATTTACGGGTAGTGTTTTTTTAAGGCACAAATCGGATAGCAGTTTTCATTACCCGAATTTTGAATTACCCGAATTACCTGACCCGAAAAAATCAGGTAACCCGAATGCCCAGGCTTAGAGCTGGCTCCGTTCGCCAAGATTGAAGAGCCCGAGACCGTCCTCACGGCTGCTGCGCCATTGGCGCCTGATGAAGTAAGTCCCACAGCATATTTGAGTTCTTGGGATTTCTAATCAAGTCTTGCAACTAGGTCCCTACTTGCAACTATGTTTCTGATCAAGTTCTTGAATTCCTTAGATGCCTTCTTTATTCTTTCTCAGCATGATTCGGTCTGTTTCTCGGCTTATTCTTTTTTCTCGAATACGCAAAAAATTTGCGCATCTTTGTATTTAAGAAGAAGAGTTTTTACAACGCGCACGGGTGCGCATTGGGAGGATGAGGTTTACAATAAGCGCTGCCTCCCCTGCCGGTTTACACATGGCGATTACTCGCGGACTACTTCACCTAGGTGGCGCGCCCCCGCCTCCATCCAGAGGTCGGCCATCTGCTTGATCTTGGCGAGGAATTGTGCGCTAGTGGCCGCTTCGTTCCTGAATAATCTTGTGTTTCTCTCTTTCCAAAGCTCCCATGCCACCAGCGTGAAGTGGGTGTCCGCGCCCTTCCTCTTGTCTCCATGCCACCTTCGTCTCCAGTGTTCCCACCATCATGGAGCAAGTATTACTATTTACTGGTTATATTGTTGTCTGGATATACCTCTGAACATTAGTTGGTTATATACAATAGGACTACCCCTCATCATTTTTTTCCTTTTCGTAACTCATTTTCTGCTAGAAAGATCATGATAAATCCTAGCACAATTGTACTGGATGTGGTGATATATCACATCAAAGGCTCAAAGCTGTCCTTATTTGAGTTACTTATATTGAATGCGCAAATCCACTCTGTATGTGCTGTACATATTGTTGCCTGGATCTACCTCTGAACATTAGTTGGTTAAATACAATAGGATTACCCCTCATATTTTTTTTCTTTTCGTAACTCATTTTCTGTTGGAAAGATCATGATAAATCATAGTAAAATTGTACTGGATGTGGTGATATATCACATCATAGTCATAGCTGTCAGTTATTTGAGTCACCTGGTTAAATTTGTATGTGCTGTACATATCTATTCAACCAAAACTAATTTAGACTTCAGATGTTGTTATTATTGTCATGCAAACTTTTATTATTTGATTTGGCTCGTAACATAGAAAGAAACTATTTCGATACAGGAGTGATTTGCTTTTGTTGAAGATTTGGACAAAATGAAATGATTTAAGGAGTTATATAGCTACATGTTTAGCTCCTTGTACACACTTTTTTCCTGAGAACAAGGAATCTCCACTCCTTCACTCACTGAAACAGAAATCCTTTTATTGCATTTTAGTATGGTAGTGCACCTGGGCACCTTGCTTATTGACCACTTTGTAGTGCTCTGCCTAGTTCTCAATAGTAATCCTGATTATAATATTACTGTTTGTTTGTGATTGATTATTCTTTCAAAGTGATGTGTCTTATCAGTCTCATAAATAGTAATGCTGCGTGATATAATGTTTACAATTTTGTGTTAGTTTTGTTATCTGGTCATCTGACAGAAAATTTAATAGTCTGTATGGCACTAATGGACTACTGTTGTTCCCCTCATTGTTTAGACTCAAGAGGACAACTCAATGTTATCAAGCAGATGGCACATGATGCTTCCGGAACTCCTTAAGGAAATCCAGAAATTCCTGAGTGCAAAAGAAAGCACCAGGATGAAGTGTGTTTGCAAAAACTGGTGTAATTCTACCCCACGCTACTTCCTGGCAGACCACCCAATGTGGTTTGTCCCAAAGAGTGGGAGAATGTTGTTCGGCAGCCCTGTTCATGAGAGAATGTTTTCTATCAGGCATGACTGTCAGCTCCCTACTGTAGAGTACTTATCTGCTTCACAGGATCTGCTCACATTTCTTGAAGGGAAAAACATCTGGGTTCTGAATGTGATAAGAGGGTTTATTAACAAGCTTCCTGATCTAGATGATGATATTGAGCGGATAACTCAAGCTATTAGCTGGAACGTTGTCAGCGATATGTTTGCAACATTTACTATCAGTGGCTATGCTGAAGAAGTAACGATATCACTATACTGGAGACCGACTGGGTGGATGACAATGAAGTACCAATGCCAAGATCCCTTCTTTCCAGCTGAAAATTCTGCCCCTGTGGTGAAAGAGAACTCTGTGTACTGCCTTGGAACGAATGGCCAGATTGGCATTTTCAACATGGAAACTCGGAAATGGAGGGTACAACCACCAAGCATAACATGGCCTCTGCTTGTGTCCCAGACTTGTCATCTGGTATCAACTCCTAATGCTATCAATGCAGTGATAGTTAACACTGAAGGCTGTGCGCATCCGAAAGAGAATGGGACAGTATAAGATCACTTGGAGGACGGTCTGCATTTACAGGAGGACGATCAGCATCTTCTTTCATTGATAACAGAGGCAGTTTTATGGGTAACAGAATTTACCTACCTTATTCCCGAGGCCACTACTTTTTGATTGAAGCATCTATTGTGGTATCCGAAGGGCAGACCTTTTTTCGTGTTGAGGATGAATCCATAGCAAATTTGAAGTTTTCTTGGTTTCTTTTGGATGACAATAATGTGATACAAGGAAGGCCAGGACAGCCCTCAAGGAAAAGAAACCGGGATTCATTTACTGGGGACCAAGAATTGCCTTATGGAACATGGGTTAATTTCAACAAAAGAATCAGTGATGATGAGATCTTGATGATCCCCGCTGGGCCTCCTACAAGACCAAATTAGGTAACATTTTGGGAACAGAAATCAGTGGGCCTTTTATGTTTCATATGAGTTCTTTCATCTGTTCTGCTTGCTTGCAAACTCTGCAGTTAATGTGAATACGTTTGATTGGAATCTCTTAACATGATGAGTTGAGTATGTGTAGTTTGAGTCTTGGATCAAGGAATCTCACTTAAGCTTACACCTCTGGAAGCAGATTGTAGAGTTTAAATATAAACTTTCCAACCAAATGTGCAATACTATCAGCGGTTCTCCTTAATGTGTCTCTCCAAGGCAGATGAATTGCAATAACATATATGAAATGTCCTCTTCATGAATTTGAATAATGAGGTGAATGAGTTTGATTTGGAAACTCGATTATTCAGGACCCTGTATTTGGTGATATATTTCTACTGAGTGAAGCCATCTGTTTGGAAAGCTGCAGACTAAAATGTGTGATACACTTTAAACATGTGACCATTCCTGTGCCTGATTGCAGTATTTCTGTGGTTGTATTGAGAGATGCCTTTGATCTAATAAGAAAGCAGCAGACCTTTCTGACAGAAGAAATCGGCTGTACCTTGATGCTTAAACATTCTATGCTGTTGGCCAACGATAAGATGTAAACAAGGGATCACTTTAGCCAGAGCAGACCTGCTAACGATATTCCTCTTTGTTCTATGCTGGACCTGAAGATATTCAGCATTTACTTTTTAGTATGCTGTGGCAAATTATGTGTGAACTGTAGTTTTTTTTTGGAAAGAAATATGTGGACTGTAGTGGCTAATACTTTCCATGAATAATTTGGCTCTGGATTTGAATCTATAGTAATATGTGCCTTTTGTTTTCAGGAGCTGCTGACTGGAATTACAGAAATGAAGTCTGATGGAACAAGTGCAAGATAGTTTTCATAAGCCCTTATGGTTGCTCTTAACTCTACTAGAAAGAAAGTCATTTTTCAAATTGTGTACGGATGATGACATGGAATAGGTGATGGTAAAAGCGCCCAAAGAAGTGGGCTTTGTTTTCCCTTTATACTCCCTTCCTTTCTCATATTTTGCTACCTGTATAGCCTGTTTCTCTTGCAGTTTTTTGTTTCTCTTAGCACTCTGTAACCTGCTACTTCTCACTACTAAATAGTTTCTTGGAGTTTTGGGAAAACTTGAGATACATGTGCCATATCAATAATGGTTCCCAGTTAACTGTTTCTTGTGCAGTATAGGCATTTCAAATGACACCGAATATCTGATTAGCTTTACCCTTGACACCACACATTCCTGATTGCTGCTTTGAATGTTGAAAAAAATGATCGGATGTTGGATGATTTTTTTGTGTTTTTTCCTCATTGCTTGGTATGGTTTTGAGAATTTGAGTGTATCATGAGTTCATCCCATGAATTCTGTTCAATAACTCCTCTCATTTTTATATGAATTATGTGCATATGAGGAAAGTGATAGCGATGGAACGACCCAACCCACACCCCCACAAAGAAAATGTGAGGATTGAAATGATTGACCACCTCAATTTTCAAACCAAACATCCTTTAGATTAGTTCACTAGTGTTGCTTCTTCCTTGACAGTCAGTACCCAAGTCCTGTGAGTGCATCGGCTTCGAAGTTTGTAATAGCGATTATCCAGGAAATACCTGTGGTGTTCTGAATACTTATGAGTCACTCAGTTGAAACTATAAGCCATAAGATGGAGAACCGATGTTCTATGAACAGAAGCCGAGAATCAAGGTTCTGATTGATATTTATATATCCAAGTCCAAGCTGGATACCAGATGAACTGTCGATATCACCAGCTCAAACCCAGAAGGTCTGATCAATTTCGCGCTCACCCTTGATTCACTGCCGTCTAGTACGGCTGCCGTGAATGTCAGCAACGTCAGAAGACAAATGTGTCTCTCCAAGGTAGAAGACTCGTCCATAAATATGAGACAACACATACGTATGAAATATCCTCTTCATGCATTTGAATGATGATGCGGATGGTGATTCGATTAATCAGGACCTCACCTGCAAACATGTATTTCTCTGAAACTTGAGACCTGCTACGGTACTTCCCTCCTATAAAAATTACACGGCTCAGTTTTTTTTTAAAAAAATACACGGATCTCAAAGTAGTTCATCTAACAAACTAAATATTTTCTTAATTATTCCACCTGGCTCATGCGATGATCCCCGGCCCGGCCGAACCTAGCTCGTGTCCGCCCAAAACCAGTCCAAACTCATCCCCCGATCCCCTTTGTTGTGTTCCCCGTCAACCTTCCTTCCCAGCCGGCGGCGGTGCTCTCAGCAGACGTCGTTGCCGCAGGACCGCGTGTACTGCATCTGTCCGTTCGCTCTTCGTGTCCTATTCGGCTGTGGTTGGGTTAATTTTTTTAAATAAAAAAGAAAAAAAAGAAAAAAAAAAGGGCTTCTTGTTCTTTATTTGCAAGGGAAATCCTGATTCCCAATCCATCTACGCCACGTATTATTGCTGCGACATCGAGTCCGTCTCTATTCCGACCGAAGGCAGCGGCGGCTGACTATATGATCGCGTTTATCGCCCGTTGCCGCCGCCGCTCTTCTCCATATCGAACTTCCCGAGACCAGAAGCGCCGGAACCGCCGGACGGCAAGAGCTCCAACTCATCCGCTAATTCGATCCGTTACATTTCCATGGTAAGCAAAATTTTGAGTTCGTATACTTTCCCTAATTTGTGAGCCTTGACATCGGTTTCTTTCCAGTTGCGTGCATCGCTAGTTGCACATTTGAGCTTGGTTGCTTATTAGTTTATAAAACAGTTAACTCTTCTTCAAGTGCAAAAGACAAGGCTGGAGATTACACTTCTGGGTGATCTAGCTAAATTTTTGCGCAACACCACAATTTTCTTTGATTTGGCGTCTATAATTTTACGAGATTGTGAAAAAACTCTTGTTATTTGAACGCATTCAGTGGGGTTCAACTGCATAATTCGAACGGAAGTTTTGCTTTTCTTTTCAGATGTGATTTATTAAAGGCATGAATTTTAGACTGTGGTGTGTATGGGAGATTGGGAGTTACGATTTGGTGGTCATACTTAAAAAAACGCTGCGCTTGTGCTTCATTGTATTAGAGAAGAAAAAGGTCCCCATACAGCCCACTCATCTCATACGGGGACCAAATAAGAGAGGTGGTTTGAGCAACAAAATAAAGACGAAAAACTTCCTCCGTTCCAAATTATATGTTGCTGGTCATACTAAATATGTTGCTTTTAGTTGTTGCATACTCCCTCCGTTCCAAATTATAAGTCGCTGTGACTTTAATTTGCTATGTATCTAGACATAACGCAAGTTTAGATACATAGCAAATTGGATGTTAAAAAAAAGTCAAAGCGACTTATAATTTGGAATGGAGGAAGTGCTAGGCAGTGTTTTTTGTTTCTTTCTCCACATCCCTGTAGGATTTATATTGTTTTGCATACACTTCTATCGAAGTACAGTTATTAAGGCCATTCGTTGTGATTAAATTTATCTTAAATTCTTAATAGAAGGGGCCTTTCTAAACAATGGGAAATTGGAGTTGTCAACTTAGATGACTGAGAAGATATGCACAAAGCCGAGCTTTTATGGTGTACTGTATCAATGATATGTATATAATGTAATTTCTCGTTTAGTTGGACGTTGAAACCAATTTGTTCTGCATGGAATGCCAGGTTATTACATCAATTCTAATTCATAATCCTATTGTTTGCAGAAGTGTCTGAGTCATCAGCTAACTTGGGATGCAGCAATGGAAAAACTGATGAAGGAAGTCCATGCTTTGGTCTGTCATGGCCCTAGAATAAAAGAGTCTCAAGTTTTCGTAAGCATGTTTGAGCAGCTGTCAATCAAGGCAAGTAAATATCGTATGCCTAAGGCTAGGTGCTGGGCAACTCCTCAGCGCTGGCTACTCACACTAGATATGATTTCATTCCGAGCTGCCCTTTGGAATCCATTCAATCTGGACAAGGTTGAACTGCCATCCTTGGAAAATAACTTGCCCCAAAACTGCAAGTGTTTGCTCTCATGTGAACCAGTTTCTCCTGGCTGTGTGGTTTTAGTCGTTGATGCTGATGAACCTGTAATCTGGTTTTGCTACGTTGGAGGGAAGAAATGGACCAGACATGAGTATAACATCATTGTTGAAAAACCATGGCTACCTTTATTTCTGTCTTCGAAAAGGCGCTGTGAAGAAGAGCATCGACGCCGCTGTTCTCGTGAAGAAGTGTCATCAGAATTTATATTGGATGGCAACTGCAATGGGAAAAGAACAAGAATATCTAGTGATGCTGGCCATGGCATGACGGCTGCTGATCCTTCTGAAAGGATCCAAATACGAAGTATAGTTGCTGTCGAGAGGAAGTTCTATTTTGGTATGTCCCCATCAAAACTTGGAGTTCTTGAGTTCCATCCAGAGCCAACATTTACCACACTAGAATTTGAGCGCTTGCCCATTGCAGAGTACTGTTGGGAATCCTCGTCCCCTCATCTGGTTGAATCGCGTGGAAGGCTCTTTCTAGCTGTTCGGGCTCGAGGTCATCATCTGTACAAGATGGATTTCTCGAGACTTGCATGGTCCACAGTGGATGGTCTCTATGACCAGGTATTCTTCTTGGGTAGACTACATTTCACAGCATCATATTCTGCTTGGGAGCTTGGCTTGAAGCAAGGGAGCATATATTTCCTAGCGCATGGTGAGGATGGTGTGGTTCAACTGACGAATGTTTTCTTCCCTGGAGACAAATATATGCCCGGCTCCACTTACTGTCCTAGGACCATCGATGATTTGCCAGCTTCATTGCTGGGTATACACAATGTGCTCACTAAAGCTTGTGGTTTTGCCATCGGAAGTAGTTAGAAGTTTCTGACATTCTTAACTTAGCAAACATCGTGCTTTTCTAGGTTTGCCCATCTGAGTTCCTATATAGTGCTGTTACCATTTGGTTGAGTTACCAAGAGAAGCAGAACAGCATGTTGGTTTTCGATATGTATATATATATAATATATGCTATTGAAACTTGTTTTTGTTTGTAAAGCACTATGGCTGCATTAGCTTACATGTCTACTCAAACTTCACAAATATACCGTCCGGTAAACTAAAACAATGCAGAGCATTAATCCAAGGAAAAAAGCCCTCTTGTTAAATGTGATCCACTGTCAGTTTGCTGTATCCAGGAGAAAATTTCTCTTGTTAATTGTGATCCCCTTGAGTAACGCACAAGATAAAAGTCTGTGTTAGTGTCCTAGTGATTATGTGATGGACTCATGTTTTCGTCCATCAAGATAATTGATAATTCAGTAATTCGGATCAACCCCCTCTCTTTCCTTTGATAAGCCTAAGCTCCCTTTATGTATTGTAAGATTAAATTCACGTCACATTCCAACCAGCAAGTCTCTAAAAAATATACATTATCCAAAACCAAGGACAGTGGGTGCTAACTCTAACAATGGATCCAATGCGCTTGGAGCAAACTTCCGAGCAAACAAGAAGCACAACGTTGTATTCTGTTCATTGTACAGACAGGTCTGTCCCTCTCGAACTTCCCTCAAGAATTCCTCCGTGATATCACCTCTGCCAAACCTTGCTGGATGTGCAGCAATTCTAGACCAGTCTACCCAAGTAACACTCCTGTTAGCCAAGCTCTGTGGAGTTTCCATCGAGAGCATTGTTTGGATATAGTGCTCATCAGAATAACAACTAGGCCTGCAGAACTCCTTGAATTTGGGGTAATAGACTGTGTCCTTCACAATTTCAATGGCAAGTTCCCTGTTTACTTCAAACCACTGCGATCCTTTGCGCCATTGGTCAAGTTCGACCTCAGGGGTCATATTCCAGCTGTATCTTCCCCGTCCATATGGTCCAGGATCATCAATAGCCATGACAAAGCTTTGGCTTGAGTTCAGGAAGTATTGGTACGTTGTGTTGAAATCAAATATAGGAATGCATGACTCAGACACAAGCACAAACCATTCGTTGGATATATCCAGCAAAGCGTTGGAAAGTAGACGTCTCTCAGCATCACACATGGTCATCTGACCCCATTCTGCAACCTGTGACCAGTACAAAAATCAAACAGATGTCAGGGTATCTGAATACCAATAGGAAGACACAGAGATGACTCTTCTATATGATCAAATAATAGTACGCACAATTTCAATTTAGGCATATGAAGTAGGTTCTCCCAAAAACTCAAATAATATACAGTCAGAGCTCACAGTAAGTAGTAGAACTGAAATCAGTAATAGCTATGAGACTAGCGAGAAACATCTATAGACAGAGGCAAATAAAGAGGTATGTACTCCCAATTCTTTATTTTAGAGAGTTGGTTTTCTCAAAAGTCAAAATCACAACCTTTCCAAGGCTACTCAAATTATAATTGTATATAGTTGGTGATTCAGTATGTGTATCAGTGTATGTTGTCATCTTTGATTAGTTTCAACTTCAAAACACGTTTCGACTCTTTGGGCTTTTGAAAGTTACAAAACTATATGCTAAGAAGGAAATGTGAAATGGATATGTCCTAAAAGTAAGTATGGCAAGATGAGATGCAGTGATGTGAATTAGGTTGAAATCACATATCTGTCAAAGGTAAGTAATGTTACTAACACCTACAGATATAAACCACGCAATATTTGCCCTGTGGAAAACTGGGAACGGATTGATAAAGAACTGGATCAAGAACTTCAGTTGTCAAGGAAATATGTGGAAACTAGATCAACATGTACCAATAATAATCTAACCAAGGCACCAAGCAACCATTTTTTATGATAACCCCTGGCACGCTGCAGTATACAAATGGAGCTCTAGAAAGAGGAAAGGGCACAGAGGGACTGCTAGCAGGGAGGTACTGAAAGATGCTACCTCCAACTAGCAACCTTATCTGCAGTAGCCTGTTCCTAGAAGCGGTGGCGTGGCACCACACATCAAAGTCTAGGGCTAAAGCACAAAGAATGGCAGGAGCATCTACTTTTTGCTCTCAAAACCTTTTGTTGGTCTGGGCTGCCAAGATGCACCAGATGATGAAGATCAGGATATCTGGCCAGAGTTCAAACGGCATGGTCTAGAAGCTTTCTAGATGAGACACCTAGGTGAGCCGTGAGCCCAAACACATCTGCCAACTAGGCACCTGAAGAAGAGATGCTGTGAAGCCTTAGCAACAGAGATACAACACACACAGGCAGGATGCAGAATCAACACTTTTATAGTGGAAGAGGTTGTCACTTGTCAGAAGTATACAAAACATCGAAGGCTGTGAACAAAACTAAAGCTGCAAAATCCTTATCCCCAAACAGTATTCATCAATGGTAAGCCCACAAGGATGAATTACATCGCTCCATTGGAATGAACCTGGGTGCATTACTTTCAGCTTCCGCCAAAGTGCCACCAATTCAGTACAATGATGCATTATTTTTTCAGAAACAAGATTACTCGAGTTCATAGAAAGCACATTAAGTAGTTTCAGTACATCACCGCGATACAGTGATACTGCTACTCCTGCACAAATGTTAATTTGGAATCCATCGAACAGTACAGTTAAGCTCGATGTGTATTCTGGCACTAAAATCGGATGTGGGGTTTGTTTCTGCTGATAATCCATCCAGAGGAAGCTAGAGCGAGGTGGGCTAACCTTACTGGGGATTTGGCGTCGATAGAAGACGGATTCGGAGGTGAAGTTGGCCCGGTATGACGGCAGCGCGTGGACGTAGATGGAGTAGCGCCCCTCGTTCCCCCGGAAGAAGCGCTCCCACAGCGGCGCCAGCGGCAGCGGCCCGCGCGTTAGGAACATGAAGGCCACCTTGGGCACGCGGCGGAACGGGTACCGCCGCACCCCCGGGGCGAACGACGCGCGCCAGAGCAGCTCCTCGTCCGTCATCGAGTGCTCCAGCCCCTCCGCCGCCGCGACGGCGGCGTCGGCGTCGGCGGCCGGGGAGACGCCCAGCCACGGCCGGAACAGCGTGGCCGCCGCCACCTCGTGCCCATGCCGCGCCATGAGCATGCCGGCCGCGGACAGCCCCAAGCCGAGCAGCAGGAACACCTTGAGCATCCCCCACGGGAACACCCTGTGCTGCTGCTGCCCTTGCCTCGCCTCCTTCACGTCGTTCTCCATGGATGCCGTCCGCGCCTGCAGCGCGGCGGCTCGGAGCTAGGATTTGTTTAAGCACCGTGGGATGGCAATGGCATGTCGTCGGCGCGGCGTCGGAATGCCGGATCGGGGCCTCAGTGGGGGGCACGCGCACCGCATCGTGGGTGGCCCCGCTGCTTGCCGGCTTTTGTCCATCAACGGAGATGGTCCGGTTACATGGACTCGGTCTATGAAAGCCATGGAGATGAAGGGAACGGTGCATGGACCGGCTTCGTTGAGCTCTGCTGTGGGGGCGGCGGTAAAGGTTTCAGATTATGTGAAGTAGTAGACAACAGTCATTAGTCAAGAATAAATGAGGCCTCTGAGGCTGACCTCAGAGGGTCAGACTGAGATGACTAGTAGATGATTGCTGGCTTGACTATTTCAGGTTGCGCAAAGTAGACAGCAGCCGAGCATATTTGTTCTATTTAGAGGATCTATGGGACCATGACATGAATAGTTCACATGCTGTGGGCCAATGGTTTTATAAAACTAACCCTTTTTCTTCAAAAAAGCTTTATTACTCTCTCCCTGTATTTTTAAATACGTATTAGCTTTGTCATAAATCAAATATTTGTATTTTTTACCATCAATTTGTTTTAAAAAAATATATAGATTCGTTATACAAGATTTATGTTTTTGGATTCACTATGAGATAGGTTCATAATTTATATATTGACATTATAAGGATTTTTTGAAATGGATGGTCAAAGATAGTGATGTTTGGCTTAGGACAAAGCTAATGTGACATGTAAAAACAAACAGAGAGAATACTAATTAGTAATCATTAAAATTATTACAATCTCAGAGGTCATGGATAATACAAGAACATGATTATTTAGCCACACAATGCTTTACTCCAACCTAATAACGGATTGAGCAAGCTCTCGGATTTTCTTATTGCTCGGCTAACCTTAAACTAATTTGGCCCTCACGGCGATCTTTTCTGAGAGCGCAAGAATGAAGGCATAATCGAACTCTTATATATCTGATTTAACCATCCGGTTGTTATTTGGAGAACCCCCAGGAACATTGAACTCTGTTTTCTATCGTATTGTTATTGTTCTGGTACGGTATATCTGATTACTCAAATTACGAAATTATTTTTCATCTAAAATCAAACGAAATTCAATGTGATTACTCCCGAACTATGTGATTTGTCTTATCAATTGGTGGTCAAATTTATAGAAGTATGACTAATACATATCCTATAGTGATTTATATTCTGGGCCAGATAGAGTTTTTTTCAATGAATGCCATAGTTTTTTTGAACGAAATTCAATGAATACCATAGTTGATAGTATACATAAAAGCCTTTTCATGCTTATAAATAGCGGGCAGCAAACTTTATTGGTACAACTGTACCCGATTGGTCCAGCATGTTGAAAAGGTAACGACATGGTTAGAGAGGAATGGTTTAACAACCTTAACAACTGCCAACTGTTACACCCAACATTCTGATCACATACATGTTCATCAACATCAATTGCCCATTTCCTAAGATGCGCAAACAAAAGTAGGGAAATGGCTAGGCGTCGTGAACCATGAGGCTTGTCTCGTATACGTCTAGTTCCATTGTGGCAACATTTGTTGCAACAAACACTGATGGGAAACAAAAAGTAAGAGATCAGCGACATATAGTCCAGACCGAAGGCGGAATCCACAGAGCGGCACCGAAGGAGTCTTCCAAGCCATAACTGTGGGAACATCAATTTTCTGAAGATTTGAACCATATTCTTCCGATGAACCAAGAAAATACAGGGTCATATGATCCGCTGTAGGTTTTCACCATACAAACTACTAATAAAACAATACAAGTCCGTGTAAAATACATGCTGTAATACAGTATATATACCGTGTAAAATAATCACGTAGAGTGGAGCTGGGCAGCAATGTTCATGGCTGCGTCAATTCGTCCACCGAAATATCTCCACATATGCAATGATCCACAGTGACCTAATAAAGAAACTACAGGAGCAGGATGCACTGATCAAAACAAAACGACATCAACCAAAACCAAGCACAGTGGGTGCTAACTCCAACAATGGCTGCAATGCACTCGGAGCAAACTTCCGAGCAAACAAGTAGCACAACGTCGTGTTCTGACCATTGTATAGACAGGTCTCCCCCTCTCGAACCCCCTTCAAGAACTCCTCCGTGATATCACCCCTGCCAAACGTGGCTGGATGTGCCGAGTTTGGACCCCCTCTCGACCAATCCACCCAGGTGGAGGTCCTGTTGGCCAGTTTATGCGGAGCTTCGATCTTGAGCATCGTCTGGATGTAGTGCTCGTCGGCATAGCATCCAGGCCTGCAGAACTGCTTGAATTTTGGGTAATACACCGTGTCCTTGACGATCGCGACAGCGAGGTCCCTGTCAGCTTCGAACCATTGCCAGCCCTTGCGCCATTGTTCGAGCTCGACCTCGGGCGCCATGTTCAGGTTGTACCGGCCTCTCCCGTCTCTTCCAGGATCATCGATCGACATGACGAAGCTGTGGCTTGAATTCTGGAAATACTCGTAGGTCGTGTTGAAATCAAAGAGTGGAATGCATGACTCGGACACTAGCACAAACCACTCGTTGGATATGTCCAGTAGCGCGTTGGCAAGCAGACGTCTCTCAGCATCACACATAGTCATCTGACCCCATTGCACAGCCTGCAAACAGCAGAAATTTCAAGTTAATATGCCATCAGCAGGGTATGGGTAACTCAATACAAGAGAGAAACTACAGAAATGACTTCTCCGGTTTATCAAATAACACCCACAGCAATATATATATATATATATATATATATATATATATATATATATATATATATATATATATATATATATATATATATATATATATAACATCAAAGTAATGCAATTTTTTAGATAAAGGTTGCCCCATACACATTGTAATATCAAAAGTACTACAATAACAGTCAGTGAATAAATATGAAACATCTATAGACAGAACTTTTAACAGAGTTATTAGTCTAGATATGTTCTTCCAGGTCTTAACCCCTGCGCCACACCACAGGAATGGTTGATTTTCTCAAAAATCAAAACAGCAACAATCTATGGGACTGGCTTTTGCAATTACTTGCGTCTTGTTTATTTGTACAAGTACTAGCCTAGTAATGTAGCATCACAATGATGAGTACTTCAATTTATATACTTCCCTAATTGGAATCTCGAAATACTCCTTTGAATCCATCTTTAAAAGTGACAGAACAAATAGGTATTCAGCACCGACTTGTCAGATCGCGTGCGAAGCAGTAGTTGAGTACAGCAAGATTGGAGTTTGTTTTCGTAAAGGTGACAGAACAAACAGGCATTCCATTGGAGTTTGTTTTCGTAAGCCAGAGGCCAGATGGCCAAGAGAGGGGATCGGAGGCGACGAGCTAACCTTACTAGGGATTTGGCGACGGTAGAAGACGGAGTCGGCGGTGAAGTTGGCGCGGTATAGAGGCATCGTGTGGACGTAGATGGAGTAGCGCCCCTCGTTCCCCTGGAAGAAGCGCTCCCAGAGCGGCGCCAGCGGCAGCGGGCCGTGCGTGAGGAACATGAACGCCACCTTGGGCACGCGCCGGAACGGGTACCCGCTCCCGCCGCGCGCTCGCGGCGCGTACGACGCGAGCCAGAGCAGCTCCTCGTCCGTCATCGCGTGCTGCGCGCGAGCCGGGGGGCGGGTCCATCGCTCCAGCCCCTCCTCCGGCTCCGGCTCCGCAGCCGCCGCCCCGAGACACGGCCGGAACAGCGCGGGCGCGACCGCCGCCACCTCCCCCGCGTGCCGTGCCAGGAACACGCCAAACGCGGACAGCCCCACCACCACGCCGAGCAGCATGAGCCCCAGGAACAGCTTGAGCATCCCCGCCGGGAACACCCGGCGCTGCTCCTGCGACGCCGCGGGCAGGATAACGGCGGCCTGCTTCGCCTCCTCCACGGATTCCACCCGCATCGCCATCGCCATCGCGGGGTTGTTCCCGGCTAGGATTTCCTTTCGACGCCGTGGAAGGAATGGAATTCGTTCCCCGTATTTGGGCGCGACCGTCGCACTGACTCCGCACGACGCGGATCAGGGGCGCACCGCATCATGTGTGGCACTGGCACGCGCTCCAGTTCTGGCCCTTCTCGGGGTCGGGGTCGCGGCGGCGCGCGCGGTTGGGCTGGCGCGAACTCCGATGCGGCCGTGCGGGTGGTGGTGGGATTTGTGTGGGTGGCGCCTCGAGAGTTGGTACGAGGCTTGCCTTGCGTGCATGCTCAGATGCTCTTCTCCTCAGCCGGGGAGGTGACTCGTGAGGCAGGTGATAGGCCAGTCTGGGATTTGGTATTACGGGCGTTAAATAGACTGATGTGATATTGTATTATATCAATAAAAAAGATATAATAAAAATTTTATAAAAGTGAAGATAGTTATATAGGATAAAACTCTTCTACACTGTTTTCGAGACATAGATGCATCAATAAACAGAGACGTGAAATCCCACAAAGACCGGCCTTATGTTGGGTTCGAGGCTTCGGGCCGTACGCCTGCGTGTGGATCGGCTTCGTTGAGTTTGACCTCGCTCCAATTCAGCAATACGAATGGATAGACCATGTTGATGCAAAATTTGAGGATGAACAGAAATGTCTACAAGGAGAAAATGATGATATTGGGTCGGGTGCATTGTTTACCTCGATTTGCAAGCCGAATCAACCGGATCCTGATTTTTCTCTCTTTTTTTTTGTTTCTCCTTGCAGAAATTTTTAACCATCCTAAAGTTTTGCATGAAGATGGATTTTCATCATCTATTCATTTATATTTTTGGTTGATTTTTTCAAGCATCTTTTGATGATCTTTTTTTTTATTGGGAGCGCAGGATATGGGTTCTCGATACATGCCTTGCAACAGAGCCTTTCTTCGTTCACCACCGCCAGGTATGACTGAACTTCTAAAGTGAAGGCACCGCCTGCTAATTCATTCCTCCGATTCTTTCTCGTTAACTGATGCTGATGGGAGTGTGGACCTTCTTTGGATTCCTGCTAAGGCCTCGTTCGCTTGCTCCGGAATGGGCCGTTTCACGTCGGAATAATTCTAGCGCTATACAGTTTTGTGAAGGAATGGTCCGGCTAGGAATGGTTCCTAAGGAACCGAATGGGGCCTAATTCATTCCTCCGATTCTTTCCTGCTAATTCATTCCTCTGATTCTTTCCCGCTAACTGATGGAAGGATTAAGAAGCAATGGACCTTCTGGTTGGGCTCAACAGTTTCTCTCGGGGCTAAGCCATTGGACACAGTGTACAGAAGTCCTCAGAGAGTAACGAAAGAAGGATTCAATTCCTCTGATTCTTTCCCGCTAACTGATGGAAGGATTAAGAAGCAATGGACCTTCTGATTGGACTTTTCTTGGGGCTAAAGCAATTGGACCCTGAAGTAACGAAGGCCACCTTTTTTATTTTTATTATTTTTTTATCGGCGAAGGCCACATTTTTCCAGTGCAGCTTCCATTTTGGAGTACGTCGTTTCTTTCACCAGGAAAGAAAGAATGGGTGGTACTTTTCGTTTGATGTGGCCTGTTAAAGTTTTATCTTACTAGAAATTTACAGTATATTATCTTCGAATAAACCAAGAAAATACAGGGTAGTCATAATGATCCTAGAGAAAAATCCCTCCTGATCCAGGGTCAGTTAAATGTACAAAACAATACAGGTTTGTGTATAATGCACAAGCAGAGGGGCACTGTGTACGTTTCCATCCATCAATTTGAGCCCATGCCTCCAAGCGTGTAATCCTACAATCATCTAATATCAAAATTACAGACGGCACCTCTTCAAGCACACAGTCATCAACCAAAACCGAGCACGGTAGGCGCTAGCTCTAACAATGGCTCCAATGCACTTGGAGCAAACTTCCGCGCAAACAAGAAGCAAGTGGTTGAGTTCTGGTTATTGTATAGACATGTCCGTCCCTTTTGGACCCTCCTCAGGAATTCCTCTGTGATATCACCCCTGCCAAACGTGGCTGGATGTGCACCACCTCTTGACCAATCCACCCAAGTAACACTTCTGTTAGCCAGGCTGTTTGGAGCTTCAATCGTCAGCATTGTAGGGAAATAGTGCTCATCAACATAACAATGGGGCCTGCAGAACTCCTTGAATTTTGGATAGTAGACCGTGTCCTTCACAATTTCAATGGCAAGCTCTCTGTGTACTTCGAACCACTGTGAACCTTTGCGCCATTGGTCAAGTTCAACCTCAGGGGTCATATTCCAGTTGTATCTTCCCCGTCCATATGGTCCAGGATCATCAAACGCCATGAGAAAGCTTTGGTTCGAATTCTGGAAGTATCTGTATGTTGTGTTGAAATCAAATATAGGAATGCACGACTCAGACACAAGCACAAACCATTCGTTGGATATATCCAGTAAAGCGTTGGCAAGTAAGCGTCTCTCAGCATCACACATGGTCATCTGACCCCATTCTGCGACCTGTAAGCAGAACACAAATCAAACAAATACTTCCAGGGTATCTCAAAACCAGGAAGGAGAAGAAATTATTAATTGGCCAATGGATCAAACGATATGACACACGATTATGCTGTATAAGTTGTTTCATATGGTTTACATCTACCATCACCCTAAAAGAATAGGAACCTGTCAATAATTGTGAGGCCCCCAAGAGACACCTATAGACTAGGCAGTGGTTTTCACACAGTTAATCAAGGTACATGTGCCACTTGGTCTGGAAAAACTCCAGAACATGGCTGAATGTCCCAGCAATGGCCATTTGGCCATCTTCCCAAAAACCAAAACCACACAACCTTCCGAATGATAGTAGTCAGTACTCTACAATGAGTAGCCCATTTTTACTCTGGTTAAGTTTGACTTCATATACAAATGTACTGTGATGACAGAAAAAGAGCAATCCAATCTATAAACTCTTTTTTTGACTTTTATTAAGTTGTATGTAGATCCGTATCAAGCTGAAAAAGACTGACTTTGATACTAGGTCCGGATCCGGACATATGATTGGCAGTGCAATGAATCCGATTCACATCATGTATCGATGGAGGGTACTAGCAATGATAAGTACAGAGACATCGCACAAAATTCAACCTCATGCAAAATCAAAAACAGATTCAACAAAGGCAGGTTGGGACCCGTAATACTCTTCAGTTAGCAAAGAGTTTGTTCCAGTTTGATCTGAATTTGCACTGTCCAGGAGCATGGTAAACACAAAAAGATTAAGCTGAAACCCCTCCAGGGGATTCCTCAGTGCATCATTAGCAGCTTCCTTACTTGCAGTAAGTAGGCCCATATAATAAGACTCTTGTTATGAACGTATACTTGTGAAATTCATTAAATAACAAAGTACAGGAAACGTAGGTTCATACTTCTCAGTAACCAACTTGTCAGATACTCAGATCACGTGCAAAAAATCGTTAGTGCAGTTGAAGTTACAAACATGGCACTAAAGGGCATTTGTTTTTGCTGTCAATCCAGTTAGATCATCACAAGTGAGCAAAGCTACCAACCACGACCTGCCGAAATGAAGCAAAGCAAGAGGGAGGTGAGCTAACCTTACTGGGAATTTGGCGCCGGTAGAAGACGGATTCAGAGGTGAAGTTGGCATGGTAGGATGGCAAAGCGTGCACGTAGATGGAGTAGCGCCCCTCGTGCCCACGGAAGAATCGCTCCCAGAGCGGCGCCAGCGGCAACGGGCCTCGCGTGAGAAACATGAAGGCCACCTTGGGCACGCGGCGGAACGGGTACCCGCGCACCCGCGGCGCGAATGACGCGCGCCAGAGCAGCTCCTCGTCCGTCATCGCGTGCTCTACGCGCGGTGGGGGCCGCGTCCACCGCTCCAGACCCTCGGGCTCCTCCTCCGCGGAGGAGCCGCCCAGGCACGGCCGGAACAGCGCGGGCGCGACCGCCGCCACCGCGTGCCGCGCCATGTACATGCCGACGGCGGACAGCCCCACGCCCAGCAGCAGGAACCCCAGGAACACCTTGAGCATCCCCGTGGGCAGCACCCTCCCCTGCCCCGCCGCCTGCCGCGCCTCCTTCACGTCCTCCATGGACGCCACACGGGCCTGCATCGCGGCGCCCGCGATTCGTGACTACAATCTCGCGTCAGTGGAATCTACCAGATTTGAGCTCGAGTCTGGCAATATCTCCAGCACGAGGCCGGATCGAGCGCGCCAAATCGAGGGGCGGCACGTACCAGATCTGGTCCGAGTTTGGCGGGCCGGCGGTGGTTGGGTGGTGCGAGCTGGGTAGCGGGCGGCGGCGGTGCTGGTGTTGGGGTTGGAGTGGGGGGCGCCTCGGGGTCAGGACCTCAGGGGACGTGTAGGGTCACGGGTGTGCTCACCTAGCCACAGAGGAGATGCAATCGGATGGACCGATGAGCCTGGTTTACAAAAGCAATGAAGGGGGCAAAGAGGCTAAAGGCACCTTGTCGAGGCGGAATGTATGGACCGGACACCGGATCCATGGAAGTTTTGTGAGAGAGGGATTTATGTACTACTCCGTACTCTACTACGGAGTAGTACTCTACCGAAGAGCTGACAGAAATGCCTTCGTTGAGTGGCTGTTTAGCTGGAGAAATTTTTTTATTCGGTTACTGTAATATTTTTTGTTTTATTTGGCAATTTATATTCAATCATAGATTAATTAGGCTCAAAAGATTTGTCTCGTGATTTACAACTAAACTGTGTAATTAGTTTTTTCTTACGTCTATATTTAGTACTCCATACATGTATCGTAAGATTTGATGTGATAGATATTGTAGCACTTTTTTGGTTCTTTTTAAACTAAACAGGCTCTGAATTCCGCGGCTGTGGCGAGCCGTGACGTGAGCGGTTCCCGTGGACGGCTGGACGCTGGTGCTGATCCGGTGTGATTTTTATATTTAACCTTTTTTTTAATAAATATTTCAATATTAACCGTCCTAAAAAATAATTTACATACGGTAGCCTTTTTTGTCGCGACCAAAAAGGGTTACCGGATGCAAATTATTTTCTAGGGCGGTTAATATTGAAATATTTATTAAAAAAGAGGGTTAAATATAAAAATCACCCGCTGATCCGCCGGTACAGCCAGCGGCAGAGCCAGAAACTTGTAGGAGTTCGTATAAACGAGAAAGACAGCGCGGTGTTGCCGCGCGACTTCGTCAGTGGGCCAGGCTCCTATGGCCACCGCTGTTACATGTAGTTTCTGATTATGAGTCTCGCCAATATAAAAGGCATTGAATTTTTTTATAGCAAAACTTTAGGTTTTAAAATTTTGAGTAATTTTTTTTGTATGCGAAACTTTTTGGCGTAAAGACGTTTCGGTGTCCAAACCGCAGGTACAATGGATCCTATGTAAATACTTCTGCGGATGAATTGTAAAAGCGCTTTGAATTTGGAATTTTAGTCTATAATAAAGCTGTAGGTTTTGAAGTTCTGAACAACTTTTGTATTGAACACTTTTTAATTTAAAAATGTTTCGATGTCTAAATTGTAGATACAACGGATCACATGTAAACATTTATGCAAACGCATTGCGAAAGCGTCTTCAATTTTAAAATTTGCTCTATAATAAAGTTGTAGTTTTTGAATTTCTAAACAAATTTTATATTGAACAACATTTGATTTGAACGCGTTTTGGTGCTCAAATTGTAAGTATAACGTTGCTCGTGTAAAAGAAACGGATGGAACGGGTTGTGGTTTGGTTTAAATTTAAATTCGAGGGTTTTTCTGAAAAAATCCTAGGAGAGGACCAGGACAGCGGGTTAATTTAATGAAAACTTAAGGGTTTCTTTGCAAATTTCCATCAACTGTGGAGGTTGGATTGCGGGTTGATTTGGGAAAAGCTTTGGGTTTTTTCGCAAAAATGTCTAAGAGACGAGGCTGGACTGTGGGTTGATTTCTTTGAATATCAAGGACTTTTTTTGCAAAATGACCGAATCTTGCCCGATCCGGGCCGTCCGGGCGCCCAATCCGACGGCCGGGAACTGCAAGCGACGTGGCCACCTTCGTTGCCCGCAGTTCCCCCTGCAGATTCGATATTAGAAGATTCTTATTACATGAAAATACTCACCTGTTCCAAAATAAATTTGCTTCCCGAAAAATCAAAATTTTAAAGTTTGATCATATTTATACAAAAATATACTAATATTTATGACAGATAATAAGCACCATTACATTGAGCATGGAGTATACTTTTATAATAAACTTATTTGGACATACAAATGTTAATACTATTTTCTATATTTTTATTCGAACTTAAAAGAGTTTGATTTCTCAAAAAGTGAAATGTACATTTATTTTGGGACAGAGGTGTATTTACCTATAAAAATATATTATTTCTTTTACTATAAAAGAAAATTTCTTGTGCACTTCGTCCATGAGTATCGGGCTATTGGCGGGCACCCAGGGTGCTTGGACTCCGCTATTGGTACATTGAAGCTATGTTTGGGAAGGTTTCTCCGGCTCCGGTTTCATTCTACAGTAACCAAAGAAGCAAAAGCTGGGGGGGGGGGGTTCACAAATCATGGTTCCTCCTAACTACACGTTAATTTTGAGGAGAGGGAAAAAAGCTCCATACCTTTCGGAGGTGGAGCCAAAGCACTCCAAAGTCTGCCAAAGGCCTGTGAGCAGATATATTTTGGTTGGTCAACTCATAAGTCTTGGTTTGAAACACGTGGATTTTTTTTATTTTTTCTATGAAATTAAATTAGTTCCTATAGATTTATTGTATAATTTATGTAAAATTCCTACAACCCAGATGGGTCATAAATGTGAAGACTTGGGGAGCATGGCATGTTATTCAAAATAACCCAAAATTTCAATCTGGGTTCTATGTTATAGCCAAGTCAGCCAAAAATATCTTAAGTATTGTTTCATGTATAAGGCTGACATTTCAATAGTTGAGGTTTCAAACTAGACATTTTTCATAATTTGAGTTATGAAAGAAAACAATATGTGTGTTTTTTGTGTCTGTGGAGCACAAGAAATAAAATCAAAGCTTAAGTTGAAAAAGTCAAAACATCTTATAATTTGGAATTGAGGGAGTAGTTACGGCTCCTCTCGTCACAAAATACTTGATGTTTTAGATTTTACTAGCATAGATTAGTGCCATGTACAAATTATCCAGATGTCCTTATTTTTAAAATTGATCTGTGTTAATTAAAGGGAAAGTACTATGGAGAATATAGTTAGTTAGATCAGACATTTCCCTCTTAGATGGTACTCGTTACACATTCAAATTCAAATCATTAAAAAGCGATGTGGGAACTGAACGAGGTACATGCATGTAGGGAGCCTAGTGGACGACTCAAGAAAGACAAAGGGGTGCTCAAGATCTAAAACATAAATTTTTTACACGTGATAATTTAAAAATCCAAAACATTAAGTATTTTAGGATGGAGGAATACTAACTAGATGTCATGGTGACTTGAATGAACTTTGTCAGATATGGATGTCAAATTGATGAACCATCCATTTAGCATGGTGGTATGTGATGGATAAAATGTGTGGCGAATCCACCATGGTACTAATGTGAAAGGATGAATTTGAGGGGTCAGATTCTAGGACTAACATATGTTGCCTTTAGGGGAGAGGCTAGGCTCCAGGTCATATTTGTCTTTTAACTCTTATAGATAAAATTATTCTTTTCTAGAGATCAGAAAATTAATGTTTGTGATAGTAGGTGGTAAAATGTTGATGTGACCGCGTGTGGAACCTGTTTGAAACCTTCAACTTACATGTGCATGTGCTTTCTTGAAATTATTTATAATTTAATTATGTTATTCTTTTGACGATAGGTGACGTGCCCACAATCGCCAACTTCGAAATCTGGTGCACAACTTGTCGGTGTTCGGACCCGAGGGGGTCCTAAACCAACGAGTAAAATGCTGCGTGTCCCTTTCCTGGATGGAGATGCAAGGAGAACACACAGGGGTTTATCCTGGTTCGGGCAAAAGAAGGCCCTACGTCCAGCGGGGAAGGAGAGGTTTGTATTTCCTTGCACCGAGGTGCTTGTGTAGGGGTTACAAGCTTGCGAGAGAGGGCGTCGAGCCCAAGTCTCAAAGGAGAAAATGAAAGGGTACAAGATGATTGCTTGAGATGTTGATCGCTGTGTTGTGAATGACGGGTTGTCCGTTTTCCTCTCCAGAGCCCTGGCCTACCCTTTTATAGGACGAGAGGAGGCCAGGACGACGGGAGCCTTGAGATGACGTTTTGTCGATCCTGTTGAGGTGGCTGTAGCGACGTGCCTTAGAAATGGGAGGCCATCCTTTGGGACGTGATGTCGTAGGCGTCGAAATGACCCGGAGCGTCGTGCCATACCGTCCTTCCTTCCTTCCCTGTTACGCTATGTTGGGGGTCGAGGCTGGGTCGAGGCCGATCGGATAAGTTCGAATCCCTGGAATCGTGGCGTACGGACTTTGTCGTATCTTCCCTCGAGGGTAACTAGTGATGTACAGCGTGAGGTAAGGTGGGTACAGTGACGTTTTTCACCTCCCATCACGGGATGGGCGGTTAAACAGTGAGGACTGACACTGGTATTGTTCCCACGTCGACCATGCGTGCAGCCATGCCGGTAGGTGGTAGTAGGTAATTGCATTAAATGCTAAGGCTTTTGTCCAGAGGTGGGTAAAGAGAGGGGGTCGAGCGCCCCGACCCGGGCTCACGCGAGTCGGAGTTCAGTCGAGGTGCCTTGTCGTGCGGGACGCGGTCGAGGCATCCCGTCGAGGGGGCCTCGTACGAGTCGGAAACGGGACGCGGTCGAGGCGTCCCGTCGAGAGGGCCTCGTACGAGTCGGAAATGGGACGCGGTCGAGGCGTCCCGTCGAGCCGGCCTCGTACGAGGCGGATCTGTCGTGCATTTTGAAATGGGTGGTGCTTTGTCGTGGTTTAGTCGTTTTAGTTTTTATTACCGTCGAATATGGGTACCCCTATGCTATTGGTACCGACAGTAGCCCCCGAGCCTTTAGGTGAGTGTATGTTCACTCTCTTAAAGGTTTTTTGCCGATGAACTGGAGTCGTAGCGCCGTTTGCTTTCCCAGCGGGGGCGTCTGAGCGCTTTCAGGACTTCTTCCGGTGGGGGCGCGCGAGCGCACCCGCCGGGTGTAGCCCCCGAGGCCTCGGTGGAGTATTGAGAAAGTCTCCTCCGAGGTCTTTAATCGTGGTTCATCCGGGAGTAGTTGATGCGGCCGAGCCCCCGAGCCTCGCGCGCACGAGGTCGATCGGAGTCCCTGCCGTCTTTCGTTATCCGGCCCTCACGCTCATCCTTCGAAGAGGAAGAGGAGGGGTGGGGAACGTCGTACTACCCCGTTTGGGCGAGTCCGGCGATCTCCGGTGAGCTACTAGCGGGGAAATTTGAGTGAGAGTCCGTGCTCCAGTCGTTAGGAGTCGGCTTGGGGCCCGGGGGCACTCTTCAAAGATGCCAAGGAGTGGTCGTGCGGATGTCGGTTCCCTGCGACGGGATCCGAGGGCTCGATGCCTCCCCCGAGGGGATTCCTGCTTTGTCCTCACCCTTTGGCCTCGAATACGTCTTGGGGTGCCTCGAGAGCGTGGCTCGAGCCCTGGCCGTGTACGGGCGCATCCCTGGTCGTCCCTTGCTCTGTTGCTCGAGGGCGACTGTCGAACCCAGGTCGAGGGCCAGCCTCCGTTCCTTCGAGACTTAAAATGGGCCCGGAGCCCATTAAGGGAATCTAGGAATATCCGTCCGTGGATCTCGCCCCGCCCGTTAGCCTGACGCGCCTTTTTAGGGCGAGATCAGCGCGGTAGTGGGCGGCGTGGTGTTCAGTTACTGCGTGGGGGACGGCCACGTGCCTTGCTCCTGTAAGGCGTGAGGGACGGTTAGGTGAGCGCATTTATTGCGGGAAACTGTTCCTACCTTTTCGCGCGGCCGTTGGACTTCCGTCTGGCCTATAAAGGCAAGACCCAAGGGTCTGTGCTTCCCTCCGGTCCCTTGCGCTTCTGCCATCCTTTAGCCTCAGAAAACCCTAGCCCTCTTGCGCCTTCCGCCCACATTGCTGCCGCCGCCGCCATCTCCTCCACTTATTCCCTTCCCGTCAGCGCCGATGGCCGGAAAGAGCCAAATCCTCCCTGCCGAAGACTGGGCCTCCTCCTCAGTGACGGAGAGGAAGCTGGAGGAGCTGGTTGAAGATGGGTTGCTGCGGCCGAGGACGAGTCGGTCGCGGTCGGAGTGGATCGCGCCGCCGCCGGCCCACCGGGAGCCGGCGCCCCCGGAAGGCTACGTGGTGAGCTTCGTAAGCTTCCACGAGCGGGGTTTCGGCATCCCGTCGTCGGTCTTCATGCGGGCGCTTCTCCACTACTACCGGGTGGAGCTCCACCATCTCGCCCCCAACGCCATCGCGCAGGCCGCCATCTTTGCGGCGGTCTGCGAGGGGTATCTCGGGGTGGAGCCGCAGTGGAACCTGTGGCTTCACCTTTTCAAGGCCGAGCTCTTCGCGCGGAATGCGGGGGGGAAGGGCGTCCTCTACGCAGCGCGGGTAGGGAGCTGCGTCCTGCAGTTGAGGTCGAGCCGGGCGGACCAGTACATCCCGGCTCGCCTCATCTCCTCGAACAGCGGGTGGCACGAGGGTTGGTTCTACCTCCGCAACGACGACAACCAGCTGCCGAGGTACACCGGCCGCGTGCTGACCGCCCGGGAGGACCGCTGGGTGTATGGTGTGCCGGACGTCGAGAAGCCACGTCTGGACCCGTTGCTGGCGGCACTGCAGCAGCTACGTGCTCGAGGCCTGACGGCGGCGGCGGTAGCGACGGCGTTTCATCGCCGCCGGGTGATGCCGCTGTGCCGACGTCGCCTGCGCCTCGACCAGATGACTCCGGAGGCGTCTCTGGAGGGGAGCCGGATGTCGCATGAGGCCCTCACCCTCGAGGAGGGGCTTCGTCGAGCCCGCCGGATGGTGGGGACCTTCAAGGCGGAGGAAGCCGACCGGCTCCCCATGAGGCCCACCGAGGGGTTCGAGCCCGTGGTAAGTTTCTTGGTACGCTTGTTTTTTGGTTCTGTTTGTTTCTGAGACCTTCCCCTAATCCGGTCGACGCCAATGTGCAGGACCTGTCGGCGCTGCGGGAGACGCGACCGCCGGTTCCGGAGGACCAGCCTGCCCGGGACGCTCGACGGCAGCATGCCTCGAAGCAGAAGGCGGTCAAGGAGTCGACCAAGAAGCGGGTGGCCCGGAAGGCCAGGGAGAAGGAGGCGCGGAAGAAACTCCGGCGCCAACAGGCCCTCGACGGGCTCCCTTTGGAGCCGTCGCCCTCCGAGACCATGTCGGGGGAGGACGACGGCAGCAGCGGCGAGGATGATGATGCCTTGTCGCGGTACGAGGCCGCGACTGGGCTGGGGAGCCTCCCCGACATCCGCCCCCTGCTGGAGCCCATCGCGGGGTCATCCTCCTCGGTCATCGTGGTCGAGGAGGTCGAGGAGGACGACGAGGAAGAGGAGAAGAAGAGGAAGAAGAAGGAGGAAGAAAAGAAAGAGGCGGGCCCCTCGGCAGGAGGGGCCGCCTTGCCCCGGACCCAGCGAGCGGGGTCGACAGGGGCGCCTGCCCCAGCCCAGGCCCCGCAAGCTTAGGCGGGGACGGGGGCGGTGGTGCCGACATCGTCGGCGGCGGCGCCACCGTCGGGCGTGAGGACCCGAGGCCAGTTGGCCTCGGAGGCACAGAAGGCGCGCAGCGGCGCGCCGGCGAGAGCCCCACGGAGCGCTCGGTCCGCGGGTGGGGCTACCGCGAGGCCACCGCCTGCCGCCTCGAGCGGCTCGGACCGTGGGGGGTCGAGGCCCCTGGTGCCGATCTCCGGGTAAGTTTTCGAGCTTAAGGGGACTTGTCTTCTTTTTCGAATTCGTCGACCGACTTTATCTTTTATTTTTCAGGCTGAAGCGGAAGGCGGAGACCATGGGGCCCACCCCCATGAAGTCCCTCCGAGCCAGCGCCGCCGTCCTTAACCGGTCGGTGGAACAGGACGCGGCCTGGGTCCGCGAGGTCGAGGCCGCGAAGAAGCGCCGTCGGCGGCAGGAGGTCGCGGGTGCTTCGACGGTCGCCGGCCCCGACCCTGCCGCGGCGGGGTCAGAACCGGCGAGGGTGGTGGCGCCCGGCCCAGTCGAGGCGGAGCCCGAGTCGCTGCCCTCGGCTGTGGCCACCGTGGAAGCGGCCGCGGAGGGAGCGGCCGCTGATGCGACCGTGGAGGGGGCCGCACCGGCAGCGGGACAGGAGGCGGCATCGGCGAGGGGGCCGCAGCCTCAGCAGGACCCGCCAGTGCAGACGGTGGGCGCGGCGGTGGGCGAGGTTGCCGGGCCCTCTACCGGAGCCCCGGAGGCGGCGGCGCCGGAGGTTGAGGTGCCGGTTGCGGGGGCACCGGCGGTCGGAGCGCCGGTTTCCGAGCCGCCGTCAGGCGAGGTACCGGCCCCAGAGGCGTCGACGGCGGAGGTGCGAGCTCCGGAGGCGCTGGTTGCCGAGGGGCCGGTCACCGCCGAGGGGCGGGCGCCCGTGGTCATTACCCTCGACGACGCCCCCCTAGACAGGGGAAAACAAATAATGGGGGCCGAGGAGGGCGAGGCTACGAGCCGGGCTGACGCCTCGACCCCTGCCGGTGCGGCGGGCGAGGGCAACGAGGCCGGCCCTTCGACCGGGCCGGGAGGAGCCCCGGCCGCGTCATCATCGTCGTGGCCAGACTTCGCCGCGCTGGCGATAGCGCGGGCCGAGGAGGAGATCCCGAGGTGGGGAGGGCCGCCCCTTCAGTTTAGGGACGCCGCGAACCTCGACGCCGAGCCCATCCTTACTCTGAACGACAGAGATGAGGTCCATCGCTGGCAGTACCTCGAGGGCGTCCGCCAACATCTCGCTCGGCTGCTCAGCGTGGCGTCCGACGCCGTTTCGCGGGGCATGCGGGATGCCACCGAGGTACGATTAATCCGTCAGCTTATTTCGTGGCTCTTAGTGTCTCTTTTCTTTGGATTCATTATGTTTTTCGGTTTTCCTTGAGTTAGGAACTCAAGGAGACCTCCCGCCGTAAGTCGCTCTTCATCCGAGGTGAGAGCGGTGTGTGGGCGTCGCTGTCCCGACAACGGGCCCTGGTCGAGGAGACCCAAAAGAGGCTCGCCGATCGGACCGCTGAGATGGCGGAGCTGCGCACCGCCTACTCGACGGTGAAGGAGGATGCGATCTAGGCTTGGGCGGCTGAAGCCGTGATGCGCACCGAGGCGGACAAGGCCCGGAAAGAGGCTGCCCAGGCCCGCCGGGACCTCGAGCCCCTGTCGGCGCGGGTCAAGGAGCTCGAGGAGGACGTCTCCCAGGTCGGCCATCAGCGGGACGCCCTCAACGTCCAGATCGGGCAAGTGACGGCCCAGCTTGGGGCGCTGAAGGGTGAGGTCTCGGTGCTGAACGGGGCCGTCCAGGAGAAGGACGCGGCGCTCCAAACCGCCCGCCAAGAGATCGAGGCACTGAAGGCGGCCGTTCGTGAGAAGGACAGCGCCCTCTTGGGGCTTGAGCGGACGTGCGGGGGGCTCCGCGACGAGGTCGTGGGTTTGAAGACCCACGTTGGGGGTAAGTAGCTTGTTACGGCCATATAGTTGAGGCATCGTGTTAGGTGCTAATCTGCCTTGTCGTGTTTTAGAGCTGGAGCGCGAGAACCAGGAGGCCCATGCGACCGCCAATTCCCTGCAGAGCCTCCTCGAAGCCGAGACCCGGAGGACCCAGCTGCTCGAGGGCGCGATCACCTCGGTGTGTGACGGTCTGGGGGTCGAGCCCGACGTCGACACCGGAGAAGACGCTCCGGGGAACTCCTTCGTCCGTCGGGTGGCGGCGCTAGGTCACCTCGCCCGGGAGAAGATACGGGACAGCCTCCACCACGGCGTAAAGAGGGCGCTGGCCGTCGTCCGCTCGGGTTTTGTGTTCGACATGGAGCTCGTCGCCGACGGCTTCATCACAGACCCAGAGCGGACGGACGCGGAGAACGAAGACGCCTGCTTGGATCTGATCGAAGCCGCGGAGGGGCCTGGGAGCCGTCTGGCCTCGCTCTTTGAGCCTGAGGTGGTGCCGCCTGCTGACGACGAAGGCCTGTGAGCCGAATCTGGGCACGGGGGCCCGTGTAATAGGTTAGTTATTTTGAAATTTGGTTGTGGTGGCCGTAGGGGCCTTAAGAACTCGAGACATAAAGCAGTTCGTGGTTAATTTGGTTTTATGCGAGCTTTTCTTCCCTTAATGGCTTGGATCGTGCTCCCGTACGATTTACTTAGCGCGCAGCTGCATCCTTTGGCGTGGGGGAGTGAGTGGAGGTACCGTAGCCTCGGAGGCGTAAGTGATCTCGTGGCTCAACTGCCCTTAAGCTTTAGGATGCAGTTGCGGCTTTCGCAGATCGTATGAGAACTTGGCACCATTGACCTAAGGAGTGGCTCTTAAAATTTTTAAAAAGAGTGTAAATTTTTCCGGGGACTGAGGGGTTCCCCCCTGTGTAGCCCCCGAGGGAGGGTTGATTTTAGTAGTACAAAGTCGATCCTCCCTCATCGTAAGGCGAAAATTTTGACACTGCTGTATTCTTTATTGACGAAAAAGAAATTACAGAGCCTCGAGGCTTTCTAAGAAAAAAGCGACGTAGTTGTTCAATGTTCCAAGCGTTGGTGAAGATTTCGCCCTTCTCGTTGGATAGCTTGTAGGTGCCCGGCTTTAGTACTTCTGCGATGATGTACGGTCCTTCCCATGGTGGCGTGAGCTTGTGGCGCCCCTTGGTGTTCTGGTTCCGACGTAGCACCAAATCGCCGACGTTGAGGTCGCGCTTGCGTACGTGTCTGTCGTGGTAGCGTCGAAGACCCTGCTGGTACCTGGCAGAATGCAATAAAGCCACATCTCGGGCTTCCTCGAGCTGGTCGAGGGCGTCCTCTCTTGCGGCGTCGTTATTTCTTTCGTTGTAGGCCTTTAACCTTGGGGATCCGTATTCTATATCAGTTGGGAGCATAGCCTCGGACCCGTAGACTAAGAAGAACGGAGTGAACCCCGTGGCTCGACTCGGCGTTGTTCTTAGGCTCCACAGGACCGAGGGTAGCTCGGCAGCCCATCTTTTGCCATGCTTGTTTAGCTTGTCAAAAATTCTGGGTTTCAGGCCTTGTAGGAGCATGCCATTTGCACGTTCTACTTGGCCGTTTGTTTTTGGGTGAGCTACGGCCGACCAGAGTACGCGAATGTGATGGTGGTCGCAGAAATCTAGAAACTTTTTACCAGTGAACTGGGTGCCGTTGTCAGTAATAATGCAGTTTGGAACTCCGAAACGATGGACAATGTCGGTGAAGAAAAGCACTGCTTGTTCGGACCTAATACTGGTGATGGGACGAGCCTCGATCCACTTGGAGAACTTATCGATTGCGACAAGTAAATGGGTGAAGCCACCAGTCGTTCTTTTCAGCGGTCCGACGAGGTCGAGCCCCCATACGGCGAACGGCCATGTGATGGGAATGGTTTGTAGAGGATGTGCCGGGAGATGAGTCTGCCTTGCATAGTACTGACAACCTTTACAGGAGCGTACTAGCTTGACAGCGTCGGAGACCGCGGTCGGCCAATAGAACCCTTGTCTAAAGGCGTTCCCGACGAGGGTTCGAGGCGCAGCGTGGTGACCGCAAGCCCCCGAGTGCAGGTCGTTGAGCAGGTCCCTGCCTTCCTTGTTTGTGATGCAACGTTGGAGAATGCCCGTAGGGCTGCGGCGGTACAGCTCCCTACTGTCACCAATGATCACAAAGGTTTTGGCTCGGCGAGCGATCCGTCGAGCCTCGGTCTTACTCGAGGGGAGGTCCCCTTGGATAAGATAGTCGAGGTACGGCGCGCGCCAGTCAGGCTCGATGTCAGATGGTGGGGTCGATCCTTCCACCTGCATGGCTTCGGCCCCGGTCGAGGGGGCCTCTGCCTCAGGTGGGGGGTCGAGCGACGTCCCGTCGACCCCTCCGTCTGACCCAAGGTCGACAGATGGCCGTTGGAGATCTTTTACGAAAACGTCAGGTGGGACCGTAGCTCGACTTGACGCGATTTTTGCGAGTTCATCGGCGGCCTCATTATACTTGCGTGCTATGTGGTTGAGCTCGAGGCCGTGAAACTTGTCCTCGAGGTGTCGTACCTCTCGGCAGTAGGCTTCCATCTTGGGGTCGCGGCAGCTCGAGCTCTTCATGACCTGATCGATCACTAGCTGGGAGTCGCCTCGAACATCAAGGTGTCGGACCCCGAGCTCGATGGCAATTCTTAGCCCCGTGACGAGTGCCTTGTATTCGGCGACGTTGTTGGATGCAGGGAAATGGAGCCGGATGACGTAGCGCATGTGAACCCCGAGGGGTGAGATGAAGAGCAAGCCCGCGCCTGCTCCTGTTTTCATCAACGACCCATCGAAGTACATGGTCCAGAGCTCGGCCTGGAGCTGTGCGGGAGGGAGCTGGGTGTCGGTCCATTCAGCCAAGAAATCTGCCAATACCTGTGATTTTATGGCTTTGCGCGGCGCATAAGATAGGGTCTCGCCCATGAGCTCGACCGCCCACTTGGCGATCCTACCCGTGGCTTCCCGGTTCTGGGCTATCTCTCCCAGGGGGAAAGAAGAAACCACAGTAACTGGGTGGCCCTCAAAGTAGTGTCAGAGCTTGCGCCGTGTCAAGATGACAGCATAAAGCAGTTTCTGGATTTGAGGGTAACGAACCTTGGTTTCTGAGAGCACCTCGCTAATGAAATAGACCGGCCTCTGGACGAGCAAGGCGTGAGCTTCCTCGGCCCGTTCGACGACCAGGACTGCGCTGACTACTTGTGATGTCGCAGCGACATAAAGTAGGAGCGGTTCTCCTGGGGTCGGAGGGACGAGAATTGGTGAGTTAGAGAGTGTGACCTTGAGTTTGGCGAGGGCTTCCTCGGCCTCGAGGGTCCAGGAAAAATGTTCCGATTTCCTCAAGAGGCGGTACAGAGGGAGCGCTTTTTCGCCGAGGCGCGAAATGAAACGGCTGAGCGCCGCTAAGCAGCCCGTGACCCTCTGTACGCCTTTCAGATCTCGGATGGGGGCCATCTTGGTTATCGCAGAGATTTTTTCTGGATTGGCCTCGATGCCCCGCTTAGACACGATGAACCCCAAAAGCATTCCTCGAGGGACGCCAAAAACGCACTTTTCTGGATTGAGCTTGATATTCTTTGCTCGAAGGCATTTGAAGGCGACGTCGAGGTCGTTTACTAGATTATCGGCTCGTTTGGTCTTGACTACGATGTCATCGACGTACGCCTCGACTGTTGGTCCGATGTGTTCTCCGAAAACGTGCTGCATGCATCGCTGATACGTTGCCCCTGCGTTCCGGAGACCGAAGGGCATCGTAACGTAGCAATACATGCCGAACAGGGTGATGAATGAAGTCGCGAGCTGGTCGGACTCCTTCATTTTTATCTGATGGTAACCGGAGTAGGCGTCTAAGAACGAAAGAGTTTCACATCCCGCAGTTGAATCAACGATTTGATCAATGCGTGGCAAGGGAAAGAGAACTTTCGGACATGCTTTATTTAAACTAGTATAGTCTACACACATCCTCCACTTCCCACTCTTTTTCTTAACTAATACAGGATTAGCTAGCCACTCGGGATGGTGAACCTCCTTGATGAACCCGGCCTCCAGTAGCTTGTGGATCTCTTCGCCGATGACCCTGCGCTTCTCCTCGTCGAAGCGGCGCAGGCGTTGCTTCACCGGTTTGGACCCGGCCCGGATCTCCAAGGCGTGCTCGGCGACTTCCCTGGGTATGCCCGGCATATCCGAGGGACTCCACGCAAAAATGTCGGCATTTGCGCGGAGAAAGTCGACGAGCACGGCTTCCTATTTCGGGTCGAGGGTGGCGCTGACGTTCAGCGCCTTCCCGTTGGGATCAGCGGGGTCGAGGGGCACGAGTTTGACGTCCTCCGCGGGCTCGAAGCTGCCGACGTGGCGTTTTGGATCGGGAATCTCGTTGGCGAGACCGTCGAGGTCTGCGGCCAAAGTCACCGATTCCAAAACCGCCTCGCCGTGTTCGACGCACTCGACGTCGCACTCGTAGGCGTGTTCATACGAGGGCCCCACAGTGATGACGCCGTTTGGGCTGGGCATCTTGAGCTTGAGGTAGGTGTAGTTTGGCACGGCCATGAACTTGGCGTAGCACGGGCGCCCGAGGATGGCGTGGTATGTCCCACGGAATCCGACTACTTCGAAGGTGAGGGTCTCCTTCCTGAAGTTGGCCGGTGTGCCAAAACAAACGGGCAGATCGACCCGTCCGAGGGGTTCTGCCTGCTTCCCTGGCACGACTCCGTGGAAGCCCCCGACGCTAGGTTGTAGGCGCGCTCTCTCGACCCCCAGGAGGTCGAGGGTCTGGGAGTAGATGATGTTGAGGCTGCTCCCGCCGTCCATGAGCACTTTGGTGAGTCGCGTGTTGGCGATGACGGGATCAACGACAAGAGGGTAGACCCCCGGATTGGGGATGTAGTCCGGATGATCATCACGGTCGAAAGTGATGGCCACCGCAGACCAGTCAAGGAAACGAGGGACCGCCGTTTGCACGGAGAAGACCTCTCGCCGTTCTCGCTTGCGCTGGCGCGCTGAGAGGCGGGTCGAGGGCCCTCCGTAGATCATGAAGCAGTCGTGGATCTCGGGGAACCCCTCATCCTTGTCATCACCCTTTGGGTCCTCCTTCTTGTCGGTGCTCTTGCTGCCTGCGCCCTCGAAGTACCTGCGGAGCATATGACAATCTTCGAGGTTATGGTTAATGGGTCCCTTGTGGTAAGGGCACGGCTCCTTAATCATTTTGTCGAAGATGCCCCCGCCGGGGGGGCCTCGAGGCTTTTTGCGTTCGGTAGCGGCGACAAGCTCGTCGGCCGGGGCCTCGAGCTTGCCCTGCTGGCCTTTCTTCTTCTTGCAGTTGTTCCTTTTGGAGCCCCGGGTGGAGCTCGCAGGATCGTCGGTCTTCTGCTTCCCCGTGTCCAGCTCGCCGCCAAAGATGGCACCAACTGCCTCCTCGCCGGCGGCGAAGTTGGTGACGATGTCCATCAGCCCATTGGCAGTGAGGGGGGTGTGACGGCCTAACTCTCGGACCAACTCCTTGCAAGTGGTGCCCGAGAGGAAAGCCATGATTACGTCGGAGTCGGTGACGTTGGGGAGCTCGGTGCGTTGCCTGGAGAAACGCCGGATGTAATCCCGGAGGGACTCACCTGGCTTCTACTTGCAACTCCGGAGGTCCCACGAGTTGCCGGGGCGCATGTAAGTTCCCTTGAAGTTTCCCTCGAACACCCTTACGAGATCACCCCAGTCGTGGATCTGTTGGGGCGGCAGATCCTCGAGCCAGGCTCGAGCGGTGTCGGAGAGGAACAGGGGGAGTTGTCGAATGATGACTCGGTCGTCGGTGGCCCCGCCCAGCTGACATGCCAAGCGGAAGTCGGCGAGCCAAAGTTCGGGTTTGGTCTCGCCGTTGTACTTGGCAAGAGTCGTGGGAGGGCGGAACCGTGCTGGCAGTATCGTTTCGCGGATTGCCTTGCTGAAGACCCGAGGGCCCGGAGGCTCGGGTGAAGGGCTGCGATCCTCCGAGCTGTCGTAGCGCCCGCCCCTGTGCACGTGGTAGCCTCGAGCCACACCGTCACCGTGCTTGCGCGTGCGGCGCTCGACGATGTTGCCACGGGTGTCTCGAGGCCCTTGGTCGTGAGTCATGTGCTCGGGGGCGGGAGCCATTCGAATCCGTCGGGGAGGTTCGGGATGAACCGAGGCCTCTCTCTCCTGCCGGGAGGGCTCTGTGAGCCGCTCCGAGGCGGGCTCGCGTCGCCTCGAGGCAGAGCTCTCGGCCTGCTGCAGGGCAGCGGTCTCGAGGAGTTCTCGGATCTCATCTCGAGCCCGGCGCGCTTCGGAATTCGATGGCTCGGGCATGTTGCGGAGGAGCATGGCGGCGGCGACGACGTTCTGGCTGGCTCGAGCGAAGACCGGGGGATCGGTTACCCGGTCCTCGTCGATGCGACGGTTGACGTCGCGAGCTCTTCCGCGAGCTCTCCCGCCAAGCGCGCGTTCCGCACGCTCATGCTCGAGAGTTTGTTGGAGTAGACGCAGGTTTTCTCGTTCCTCGTCGAGCCTCTCCTGCAACTCGCGGATTTGGTCGAGCTGCGCCCCCTGATCCGCAAGGAGTTGAGCCTCACCTTGCCCGGCAGGGAGCCCGTCGTGAGGGGGCGTGTGCCTTCCTCCGACCGGTTGTTCTTCCTGCGAATCCGACGCGCTTTCAACATCGATGTTGAAGCACTCGCGGGTCGGATCGTAGGTTTCATCAGCCGAGTCGGAGTCAGGGGCGCCGAAATAATAGTATGACGGAGGAATGCATGGTCGTTGCGAGCCGCTACCGGGGTTGCGGCGTGGGGAAGCGGCCACACGGGGTTCTGTTTCTGGCGCCTCAGTAGAGTCCAGATAATCAGAAGCCGGCGTGGACGCGACGAGGTCGAGGGTGGAGTGTAGATGGTGCCCAGGGAGTTCCTCATAAGCACTCAGGCAAGCGCTTACGGAAGAAGCGTACGCCTATGCAGCCGGAACTAGCCCAAACGTAAACGGCGAAGGCGATGTTGCTGCCCACGCCGGAAGAGATGCACGGGGCAGCGGCGTCGCACCGGGTGGAGGAGCGGCGGGGTTCTCTGCTGGCATGCTGTCCTCGGCCAGACCCATCCTACCCAGACCTTCCACGAGAAAATCTGGGCCGGCGTCTGACTGGGAAGTGCCGAATCGGGGAACCCCGTTACCCTCCGCGAGGTGGAGGCGATGGTTGCGCCGGGCTCGCCGTCGTCGGGCGGCTCGCGCCTGCCTGGAGCGACGGTACCGGCGGATTGCTCCCCCAGGCTGGGAGAGCTCGTAATCCTCGTCGGTAGGGTGTCTTGGCGGGAGTAGGACCATATCGTAGCCATAGCCGAGCGACATGAACTCCAAACTTCCGAACCAGATCACCGTGGCCAACGGGATGGGGCGTTCGGGGTCAGCCATCTAGGAAAAAGGCGGGAAAGCGACGTTAGCACGCAACGCTCCCCTACCTGGCGCGCCAACTGTCGGTGTTCGGACCCGAGGGGGTCCTAAACCAACGAGTAAAATGCTGCGTGTCCCTTTCCTGGATGGAGATGCAAGGAGAACACACAGGGGTTTATCCTGGTTCGGGCAAAAGAAGGCCCTACGTCCAGCGGGGAAGGAGAGGTTTGTATTTCCTTGCACCGAGGTGCTTGTGTAGGGGTTACAAGCTTGCGAGAGAGGGCGTCGAGCCCAAGTCTCAAAGGAGAAAATGAAAGGGTACAAGATGATTGCTTGAGATGTTGATCGCTGTGTTGTGAATGACGGGTTGTCCGTTTTCCTCTCCAGAGCCCTGGCCTACCCTTTTATAGGACGAGAGGAGGCCAGGACGACGGGAGCCTTGAGATGACGTTTTGTCGATCCTGTTGAGGTGGCTGTAGCGACGTGCCTTAGAAATGGGAGGCCATCCTTTGGGACGTGATGTCGTAGGCGTCGAAATGACCCGGAGCGTCGTGCCATACCGTCCTTCCTTCCTTCCCTGTTACGCTATGTTGGGGGTCGAGGCTGGGTCGAGGCCGATCGGATAAGTTCGAATCCCTGGAATCGTGGCGTACGGACTTTGTCGTATCTTCCCTCGAGGGTAACTAGTGATGTACAGCGTGAGGTAAGGTGGGTACAGTGACGTTTTTCACCTCCCATCACGGGATGGGCGGTTAAACAGTGAGGACTGACACTGGTATTGTTCCCACGTCGACCATGCGTGCAGCCATGCCGGTAGGTGGTAGTAGGTAATTGCATTAAATGCTAAGGCTTTTGTCCAGAGGTGGGTAAAGAGAGGGGGTCGAGCGCCCCGACCCGGGCTCACGCGAGTCGGAGTTCAGTCGAGGTGCCTTGTCGTGCGGGACGCGGTCGAGGCATCCCGTCGAGGGGGCCTCGTACGAGTCGGAAACGGGACGCGGTCGAGGCGTCCCGTCGAGAGGGCCTCGCACGAGTCGGAAATGGGACGCGGTCGAGGCGTCCCGTCGAGCCGGCCTCGTACGGGGCGGATCTGTCGTGCATTTTGAAATGGGTGGTGCTTTGTCGTGGTTTAGTCGTTTTAGTTTTTATTACCGTCGAATATGGGTACCCCTATGCTATTGGTACCGACACAACTCTTTCGGGTATGGCTATAGGTTAGGGTTTACATGTATGGGTTCATATAGGTGAGTGACGGAGGAGGGTGAGGACATGATAGTCATTTGTGAGATGGAAATGATTTGTCTTTGTTGAAGATGACAATATATGAGGTGATGATTAAATAAGAACTACTAATTGATACATTTGATTATCTGGAACATTGTTTTTCTTTCATCGTCTAAAAGTAACGGCAATTTACTGTGGTCCTTTTAAAAAATTGGAACACAAAGTTCAAGTATGTGATGCATAGTTGATGAGAAAGAGTGAGAGGTAGAGTGAGAATAGGATGCATGGAACTAAACATTGCTGGTACTTCCTGAGTTTCTGACATTATGGAAATATTCACGATCATGTATCTCACCTATGTCTATGACTCAAGGTTGCTAAATTATTATCAAATTTAGATGATTTTTTTTGCAAGAACAAATTTGATATACATGGAAAAAAACCACTACCACTTAAGGCAGGGAGCTAATGATATTTGGTTGTTGTCCTCCTCAGTCTGGAGGGGTCTTCTAACATTTACAGTCCTGATTAGCACTCTCATAGTCTTTAATTACTTAAAGATATAAAACCAATATAAAAGGAACTAGGCGGTTTTTTCAATAAACAAATACTCCCTCTGTCCCCAAATAGATCAACTCCTAGAATCTATGCCAGACAATTTTTTTTAAATCTGACTAATTTTATAGAAAAAGTAACAACATTTATGACATAAAATGAGCACATTATAAAAATATATTCTATGGTATATCTAATGATACTAGTTTGATATCATAAATCTTCATGTTTTTTTTTAGAAATTTAGTCAAAGTTTAAAATTTTGACTTAAGACAACTCTAGAAATCTATTTATCTAGGGACAAAGGGAGTATACATCAAAATTTAACTTCAAGAGAATCTAGGTGGTTGGGTGCACAACCTCACATCTCATCTAAACAACTAAGTTAGGTTCACTTGTTATAACTCTCGGTGGCTATGATTTAACCCATTCAAATACTGGCACGAATTCATCTATCGCCCCGTCTGCCCTTTTTCTGGTGTCACTATTCGTAGATATATAAAACAATATCTTGATAAAGAACGTTGTTACGCTTTAGGACAATGAGATCAAATTAGAACGTATTTTACACATGAACTTGCCTCATCTTAGCAATAAATAAAGTAAAATTCTACACCATTGGTGTATTAGTTAGGGCCTGTTCAGTTCCTGGAGTTTGGTGGCCTAGAATTATTTCGGCTAGAATTGCTTCAGTGATTTATATAGCGATAGTTCACCGGGAATAATTCTTGGAGTCGTTCCTCTTCAAACTAACGTGCCCTTAGTACGTTTCAGTTCGTACCCTGCTAAACTTGAGCTTTTCCAAGTGCAAGCAAGGCCAGCGGCCAGCCCACTGTTGGATTCGGACGGGTCGCTTGCTTCTCACTCCATCACTCACGTGTCATGTGCCATCCGCTGCACCCGCGATCGCGCCGCACCTGCTGCGTCGGCTCCGCACCAAAAAGGTTAGCGAGCACAGACGCGACCGCGATCGACGCCACGCGTGCGGCGTGCCGCCCCCGATCAGCAAAACCCCAGCAGATGGCCGGGTCTATACGGGCTCCTGTACGGGCGTGACCGTTGCCAAACACCACAGCCAAACGGCGCAGACGCGCAGACGCAGACGCAGACGCAGATCGCTTTGTAGTTGTAGCCGCACCTCTGCTGCCTTTTCTCCGGCTCGCGCTCGCGCGCTCCCTTCCTCTCTAGCACAGCCTCCCCCCCCCCGGCGTCCGCAGAGGCCGCGGCGGCGCCGGCCGCCCATGGAGGACGCCTACGCCAAGTCCGTCGCCGAGGTAACGAGCGCCTCCCGACTTCAATCCCGTCGTGCGTTCGTTTGACCTCCACCCCGCAGCCGCCGCCGCCTCTCACGGATCTGGTCTCCCCGCTTCTCGCAGGTGCTCGAGGCGTTCGGCGTGGACCAAACCAAGGGCCTCTCTGACTCGCAGGTACTGAACTGAAGCGTTGGCTATGTGAATTTCAGTTTGCATACTGGTAATAATGTGGTGGGGGTGGGGTTGCGCTTATTCATTTTTGGTTCCGAACGCAGGTGGAGCAGAATGCGAGGCTCTACGGCAAAAACGGTGAGGCTGTCTGTCTTTTCTACGCGTGTAGATTACTCCCTTTTCTTCTGATTTATGGTTTGGCTGGTTACAGCGTCAAACATAAAAACTTGAACATTGTCAGTATAGCAGTAGTTGTACAGTACTCGAGTCACTATGTTAATGCTTTTACCGTTTTGGTTAAGTCATATCTATTACTAAAGATGAAATGCTATGCTATGCATTGGAGTTTGGAACTGAACTGGGAGAGTGCTTTTAGTTTATACTGCATGCAGACTGTTTTTCAGGTGGAAGAGTGTCTGTTGTTGATAAATTGCTTTTCATGAACCAGTGGACCTATGAAATTCATGCTCACCATGTTCATCCATATGAGAGTTTGGTCGTTAATGCAAAGCAAACCAGTTATATACTCTCTTGTTTTTTGTAGAATCCGTGGCTCATCACTATTTAGTGCTGTAGTGACTAGTGGTTAACGTCATCTAAACTCAGATAATTTCTAGATATGGAAGCTAGTTCACTGGACCTTGCTGAGGGGAGGCTATTTGTGATAAAATCACTCTACCATTTCTCACCTCACCTGATGTTTGGATAAGTTGACAGAAAAAAGGTGGAGGTAGTGTCACAGTTCATAAGCATTAACAGTTCGGTTATATGAATCAAATAAAGCTGCTACTGAAATGCGTCAATTTTTTTTGGGTCTTGGGCCATGTTTTTTATGCTGATCTAACATAACTACAGCCTTACATGCTTTTAATCTAGTTGGAGTCCCCAGCTATTTATCAGTTCAAAGTTTCAATTGGAGTGTATTTTGGAAGTTGGCGTGTTCATGCACAATTACCTTTTGCATTGCAGCATTATTCTAAGTTTGGATTCTTCATTTTTGCTGATGACTATCTGATTTGTCTTTGTTGTTTTCATGCATGGACTATCTCCAGTGCTTCCCCAAGAAGAAAGTAAGCTACCCACTTTTGTTTTGTGTGTCTTGCAGTTGCAGTACAATACATAATACCTTGTACAATACATAATACCTTTTTGAACCCACCTGACAGTTTTACTCCCAATCAGTAGTCCCATATTTTTTGTTACCATTGGAATATAATGTTAATGAACTTCTCTACCAAGAATCCAGACGTACCATTTTCTATCATCTTTGAGAGAATGAAGTTAACTCTAATTAATTGCTGTGCGCTTGTGTACTCTTTGTAGGAAGATACATCATAGCTCTACGAAGTTACCTAAACAAGTTTCTTCCTGTTATTTGTTTGGGCTGCTTGCTGTTGGGATACAACAACAACAATAGAGCTTTGTTGCTGTTTTTGTATCCCCAATGCAAACAACACTGAACAATTACATATGAAACTTATTCAGCTAATGTAGTGCTATTGCTATTTTTCTTTGCATTCTATTTACAAATATACCTTCCATTACACGTTAGCTGCATTCTACTTACAAGTATAATTACCTTCCTGCTTTGTCATCTTTTCTCATTTTGATAATCACATGCTCTTGTATGTACGAGGTACATATGTTATTTCTGTGATATGCGTCTTTTTATAACTTCATTTAATTAAGACAAACTTTTGTTTGGACTTTTGAGGCCACCCTTATTTTTGTACACCCTACATTTTTTTATTCCTTTTCTTTTTTCTGATTGTGCTTTGAACTAGCAATTTCCAATTTCATATGTGCTTTACTGTTCTTATTTTTTTGATATGGAAAATCATACCCAGGTACTCCATTTTGGAAGTTAGTTTTGAAGCAGTTTGATGATTTACTCGTCAAAATATTGATAGCAGCTGCTGTGATCTCGTTCCTTTTGGCCCGAATGAATGGTGAAACTGGATTATCAGCATTTTTGGAACCTTCGGTAAATTGGATACATCCCATTGGTTGAAAATGACCTGCAGCCAACAAATGACCTGGCGCTTTGATGTTTGCACTGCAGGTTATCTTTATGATACTAGCAGCAAATGCAGCTGTGGGTGTGATTACAGAAACGAATGCTGAAAAAGCTCTTGAGGTTCTCACTTCTAAACAATGCCCTAATGTTGTGTTTAGCTCTGAGGATATCGTTCCTGCTGTATGATTGTTTATTTCCTGGCACATGTTACAAGATAGTTTGTACAAATGAGATTGATCAATATCAGCAGAAACAGAGCTATATTAAATATAGGTGGAACTATGAGGTTGAGGTGATCTAGAACCTACTTCCTTTTTCTGGCCACCTGGGTGTGTTTTTATAGTTTTTTTTGGCACTGGGAGCTATAGGCAGAACAGTTTGGTCCTAATTATTAATGTCCTACGCTTATTGCTGCATAACTGATTCTTGTATGCATGCTATATCTCAACACCACATGCTACAATTTGTTAATCACCTTTCGTAGCATTCTTTAACTCTAATTTAGCTTGCAATGGGAACCTTTTCCACCATCCATGATGACTTATTTATCCCAAATCTGTAGGAGCTTCGTGCTTATCAAGCTGATATTGCAACGGTGTTGCGCAATGGTAAGAACTAAGAAGCTTTAGCGATTGATTATTGAATTTCATTTGCTAATTCTTGTAAGCTTTGTCAACACTATCTATCCACTTTGTCTCAAAATCATATTTTGATTGGATAAGTCCAGGGGCCAATTACCATATTGCTCTGCTTGTGCCATCAAAACAAAGGCCCCGTTTGATTCCAAGGGGATTTTATGGATCTGGATAAAAAAATCGCAGAATCCTAGAATCCCATCCAAACAGGCTAGATTCTATTGGATTTTAACATACAGGCATAGAATCCAATGAACACACTAGACTTTTTTAATCCATATTTTTAGAATCCACCGGGATTCAAATGGCACCTAAGTTTTAAGAGTCTTGACCAACAAATGTCGTAAAACATTTGTTCCCAGAACCCAGTTTTTTCTAAACTAAACTATCAATCATGTTATTTTTAGAGAAACGGTTCCCACAGCATTTATGTCATCCATGTTCAGCTTATTCTTGGGCACACTTGCCAACATCAAAACACAGTGCTCTCAAGAGCAAGCACTGCACCATTGACACAACACAACTATATAGTTCTATTCTCCAGGTTACTGCAGCCACCCCCCAGAACCTGATAATCCTTATTTGGTTGCTCCAAAACATCACTTGCTACTTTCTGCTCTCCCTTCAGGTCCTACAGCTCCATAGGCCATTCTCGACATGCCATTCAATTGAACTTGCCTTGTACTCCCTCTGTCCCTAAATATCTGTCGTTTGTGCTTCCCGAGAAACAACTTTGACCAAATATATATTAAAAAATATTAATATTTATAGTACATAATTAGTATCATTGAAAAGATCTTTGAATCTAGATTTTAATAAATTTATTTGGAGATACAAATGTTGCACGTATTTTCTATAAATCGAGTCAAACTTGTGGCATGCACACCAACAACGACAGATGTAAAGGGATGGAGGGAGCAGTTGTCTCCTGCCATCAATCTCCTGTAGTGATGCAGCTCTTCCCATCAAAGCACTGCTACTGATTCAAAATCAGTCCCCTCCCCCACCCCTCCCCCCCACCTCACAAACTTCAGAAATCATTTGCGATATTAACTTTGCCACACAACATTAAAAAAATAATTTCTCATCCTCAGCACAGAATAGACAGGACATATCTTCTACTTTCGTCTAATAGCTAATTTATCTCTAGTAGCAGCCTATTATTAGCCAGGAACCAAAGATATACATGCACTAGAGGATGTACCATTATCTTCAACAACAGGAGTGTAAAGTGGTAGCAACCCTCTAAAGCTAATCACTGCATATAGACTATACAGAGTATTTTCCTTTACATTCACAGTTCCAGATATAGCATCACCATCAGTCAAAACAATGCTCTCTGCTATACTAACTAGTTCATACTACATAAACAACAAATGATTTGAGACAATTCTTCTAAAATCCAGTCTAAAATTATTTGTCTTGTTTGTTTTGTTAGATGTTTAGCTGATTAGCACATTTATCAATGTTAATCCTGTAGGTTGCTTTTCTATACTTCCAGCAACAGAACTTGTCCCTGGAGATATAGTTGAAGTAGCAGGTACTGTCAATTGCTCATCTGATGATTTTTCTTTTAGTACTATGATTAGCATTTTCTTGATGTTGTTTGGTTGGTGCTTGTTTTCCCTTTTGTGGATAAGTTGGTTGCAAAGTTCCGGCTGACATGAGAATGGTCGAAATGTTAAGTCACCAATTGCGTGTTGATCAAGCAATTCTTACAGGTACTCCTTTTGTTTTCTTCTGCCATCCATTCATTCATCCTAAAATGAATTCTGAAGCTTTATAGTTTAATAGCGTAACAATACTTGTGAATAAGGCCATCCTATTTTAACATTCATAAAATGTTCTTTCACTGTTTGGTTTTAAAAAGTAGTATCAACCCTCCGATAGACATTTTATGGTAAGATTTAGGGGAAAAATACTTTGACTAAATTACCCACCACTTTAAACATTTTTCTTGAACATTTCCAGTTTAGCAATAGCTTCATTATAAAAAAAGCATGGCTATTTGCCATATGTCATAGAGTCATTAATTGATCTTCTGGAGCTCCTGGTGAGCAGGTGTAGCTGTCCCTTTTCCTTGATGAACATGTGGTTATAGAGCAATCTGTATGAATTATAAGCTGCACAATAATATACCAGTTACTGAAAATATAGCTTCTTACTACTGTTGTGGATTTGTGGTTTGACTAGGAGAAAGCTGTTCAGTGGCAAAAGAGCTTGAGTCAACTCCAGCAATAAATGCTGTCTACCAGGACAAAACAAACATTCTCTTTTCGGTAAGCGAACCATACTAGCAGTGTCATTTAATGAGCTTAATTCAATGGAACTGGAACTTCATTATGATCATAAAATCATGCATGTAATATGATAACTAACACCACATAGAAGTTTCCAATTCTTTGTCATTTAATTTGTCCTGTTTGATGAAACTCTCTTATATCTGCATGTCTTGCCCCGCTCTTCACAGTCAGTGACATATTCTGTTGTATTTGTTCTTATTAGCATCTTCATTGGAAAATTTAGAAAGATCCATATATTATGGATAAAAGCAAACAAGTTAGATTGCCTTCGATTCATTCCGATTTGTTGGAATGTGAATGTATTAGGCCCATGAGGCTAGGCCCATGTGGCCCATGTATGGTACCTATATAGCTACCCTTCTAGGGTTAGCCCAAAATAATAGAATCACATTCTCTAGCATGGTATCAAGCTGAGTTTTTCCTCTCCTCCTCCCCCAGCCGCCGCCCCTCTGGCTGGCGCCGCCACCTCCATGGCCGGCCGGCACCCTCCTCCCTCCCCTTCCTACTTCCATCTCTTCCCTCCCCTTCCCTCCACTTCCTGGGCTGCTGCTGACCTCCAGCTGGTGCGGGCGCCGGTCCTCTTCCCCGGCGACCCGGCTGGTGCGGGCGCCGGTCTTGGGGCGACCACCGCTGCTGGTGCGCGCGCCACCACTGGGGCGGGCGCTGCTGCAGCGGACCCCCAACCGCCCCACCAGCCCCCTTCCGCCGGCCACCACCCGCACTCCTGGGCGCGGGTTGCTACTGCTGCCGCCCCCCAACCGCTCCCTCCTACTTCCTGGGCTCCAGTGGTGGGCGCCGCTCCTCCTCCTGCGCCGCCCGCTCTGGATCCAGCGCCGCCGGCCACTCCCCCTGCCCCGGTCGCCCTTCCTCCAGCGGCGGGTGCCCTGGGCGCGGCCCCTGCGCTGCCCGACACCCCCACCGGGCCGCTGCACGCCCCAGGTGCGGCCCCAGGTGCGACCCCAGGTGCGGCCGCCCTCACTGGTGCGGCCCCAGGTGCGGCTGCCCTCCCTGGTGCGGCCCGGTCCCAGGCGCTGCTGCCCGCCATGGGTGTAGCCACCACCTGCGCTGCCCTTGGCCCGGGCTGGGCCCCCTCCGCATCCGCGCCCCTCATCCCCGTGGCATGGGCACAGCAGGCCATCGCCTCACCTGCGGCAGCGGCTTTCCTGGCCGCCCCGGCCGATTCCGGATCCAGTCCGGCATCGCCGCCGCAACCATGGGCTTCGACGTGGGCGTCGTACCGTCCACCCCTGACGGCTGGGGCCCTCCTGACATCCCGGCGATTCCGCAGTCCCTGGGCGGAGGCGCCTCCATCCCCTTCGCGCCCTTCTCCCGCTGCTGCTGCTGGCGCTGTGGGTGCAGCGGCGCAGCCGCTGCCCATCCTGGCACGGCCGCCGGTGCTCCTGGCGCCACCGCCGCTGCCTATCGGGCCACGTGCCGGCGCCGCGTCGCACGCCGGGCCTCGTCGGCTCCCTACCCTCTGCCATCGGCTCAGTCTCCCCCGCCGTTGCAGCCGGGCCATCTTCCAGGCGCCGCCACCACCGTGGCCGCGAGCGCCGGGGCCGCTGGCGCGGGGGGCCCAGGCGCCGCCAATCCTGGGTTTAACCCCACATCCCTGTGGTCTACACCTTCCGCCTTGGCCTACTCCTTCAGCACCACCGCCAGCCCTGATTGGATCGCCGACTCGGGCGCTACTTTCCACACCACACCCGATGCGAGTCTACTTTCTTCTCTTCGTCCTCCCCACCCTTCCTGTCCCTCTTCCATCATGGTCGCCAATGGCACTTGCCTTCCTGTCTCTTCCGTGGGCACTGCCAGTTCCCACGGCTCATTTCATATCTCTGATGTTCTTCTGGCTCCCGGTATGGTTCACAACCTTCTCTCTATTCGCCGTTTCACCACTGACAACTCTTGTTCGGTTGAGTTTGACCCCTCTGGCCTCACCGTGCGGGATTTGGCCTCCCGGGTTCCTCTGCTCCGATGTAACAGCACTGGACCTCTCTACACCCTTCGGTTTCCGGCATCTGTTTCACCTTCTTCGCCTTCCTCAGCCGCTTTCGCCGCCACTCATTCCTCCACCACTTGGCATCGTCGCCTCGGCCATCCTGGCCGGGATGCCCTGATGCAGCTCGGTCGTAGTTCCGACATTCGGTGCTCTCGGGCTCACGATGATCACTTGTGTCATGCGTGCCAGCTGGGCCGTCACGTTCGCCTTCCCTTTCAGTCCTCTTCCTCACATGCCACTCGTGTCTTTGATCTTATTCACTGCGACTTGTGGACTTCTCCTGTTCTCAGCATGTCTGGCTATAAGTACTACTTGGTGGTGGTCGATGATTTCTCCCATTATTCCTGGACTTTTCCTCTGCGTGCCAAGTCCGAGGCTTTCCCCACTCTTAGCCACCTCTTTGCTTGGGTATCCACTCAGTTCGGCCTCACCATCAAGGCTGTCCAGTGCGACAATGGCCGTGAGTTCGATAACTCAACCTCACGTGCCTTCTTTCTTTCTTTTGGTGTCCACCTGCTCATGTCTTGTCCGTATACCTCCTCTCAAAACGGCAAGGCAGAGCGCATGATCCGCACAACCAATGACATCATGCGCACCCTTCTGCTCCAGGCATCTCTACCCGCTCGCTTCTGGGCTGAGTGTCTGCACACCTCCACCTATCTCCTTAACCGACTTCCTTCTACTGCCTGCCCAGCTCCCACGCCTCACCACGCTCTATTTGGTACCCCTCCTCGGTATGACCACCTTCGAGTCTTCGGGTGTGCGTGTTACCCTAACACCGCCGCCACCGCTCTCCATAAGCTGGCTCCCCGGTCGATCCTCTGTGTCTTTCTCGGATACTCTCCGGATCACAAGGGTTACCGATGCTTTGACCTTGTCTCTTGGTCGTCCAAGCGCCAACCGGTAGCCTCACGCTCCAGTACCGAGGCGGAGTACCGTGCCGTTGCCAACGGCGTGGCCGAGGCCGCTTGGCTCCGCCAGCTCCTGGCCGAGCTTCACCGCCCCCTCGCCAGGAGCACGCTCGTCTACTGTGACAACGTCAGCGCGGTCTACCTCTCCACCAACCTCGTGCAGCACCAGCGGACCAAGCATGTGGAGATCGTTCTACACTTCGTCCGCGACCGTGTGGCCATCGGCGACGTCCGGGTACTTCACGTCCCGACCACCTCCCAGTTTGCGGACATCTTCACCAAAGGCCTCCCTTCCTCGACCTTCTCCGAGTTTCGCTCCAGCCTCAACGTCTCCAGTGGCTAGTTGTGGCTGCGTGGGGGTCCTGTGTGTGTTGTGCACTTACTTGTTTTCTTTCTTGTTCAGCTTTGAACTCCGCTGCGCCGGTAGTTCAGACTGCGGGGGGGTGTTAGAATGTGAATGTATTAGGCCCATGAGGCTAGGCCCATGTGGCCCATGTATGGTACCTATATAGCTACCCTTCTAGGGTTAGCCCAAAATAATAGAATCACATTCTCTAGCACGATTTATTTGATTTGTTGTTGGTGTTGTTGTTGTTGGTGGTGGTGTGTGTGTGTGTGTTGGGGGAGGGGGGGGGGGGGGGGTCTTTGCATGATCACGATCGGTTCTGAACCTGTAGTGAAGCAGCTGCAGTTCAGAGACTTTATATACACAAATATTAGTTTTTTGGTTTAATTTGATCCATGCCATTATAATTATCACAATTCTTAGTTCTACCACTACTATTCATCTTTTGGAACCATGCCATTACAATATGTAGAAAATTGGACCAATGCCATGCTGTATGTCTGAGATGCAGTTTGACTATCTTTTGGGCTATGTTATTTTCGTATGGATGAAAATACCAGTCTCACTTGCCCTCTTCTTCCTCACGCCACCCTCGCTCTCTTCTTCCTCATGCCACCCTCCAATCTGGCCATGATCACAAAATCTCTCTCTCTCTCTCTCTCTCATGGAGGCAGTATGATGCGGAGCGGCTGCCTCGTGGATGAGCATGGCCGCTAGGGATGGAGCTTATCCATATGCTCTTGGCTAGTCCGGCATTTTTCCATGGACTCCTCCATGCAGCGCCAGGCCCCCGAACTTGATGACCCGCTCCCATATCCCCACCGCGTCACCGCAGTCCTTGCCGACTTGCGGAACCGCCAAGCCACGCAGTGGCGGAGCTTCACGTTAAAGTTAGGAGGGGCCATTAGTGCTAATCCACATAGATTTTGAACATTTACTGCTCAATAAGCACTATTACTCTTAAGAAAGAATCAAAATCAGGGGTGGCCATGGCCCCCTTTGGTCTCAATGATCCTCCGCCACTGAGGCCACTGTTAAAGTTAACATTGGAGGTGGGTGTGGCCCCTTGCGCACAACTAGATTGGACGAGCTTCGAGCAGCAGCCAATGCAGCCTTGCTTGCGCCGCACACTGACCTCGCTGCACTACCCCCGCTCCTGTGCTCGCCAGCTCCAGAGCCTAGTGCCCACGCTTGATGGCCAGCGGTCCCGCGCGTTGCGCTGGGCCGCTTTCTAGCCTCACTGTGTGTCGGGTCTGGAGACTTGCCGCGCCCACACTCACCGGTCACCGGCCCGTGCGCCACGCCACCTTGCTTGCTGGTCTCACTACCACCACATGCCAGCTTCGCTGGCTCCGTAGCTTTGCTGAGCTGCGCTTGCACGTCAACCTGGTGCCGCCCCACACATCATGCTCCCACTTGCTGGTTCTGCTGTTTCGACTGTGCACGAGTTGAAGCCCAGAGCTGGAGGCATCTTCGAGGGGCTGTTTGCCTTCGTCATCGTGCGAGGGTTATCCCGAGCTCTGGCAGCTGGAGGCTGGACATGGGAGGAGGGACAGGAGGCGGACACTGATCATGAGAGGAGCAGGTAGTGGGGGCTCAGGTGGTAGGGAGGGGGTGACGCATGGGGTCGCACGTCAGTGACTGGAGAGAGATGGGAGTAGCAGAGGCATTTGACAGAAATAAGTCTGTGTGTGGTTGGTCTTTGTGGGACTGCAACACATGGTCCTTGTGTCCTTGTAACAGCATCCTTGACTGCTTTTAGGACAACAGTTAGCATCTTAGGACAACATCTTAGGACAAACATCTTATGACAACATCGGTATCTTAGGACAACATCTTGACTAGCATCTAGGACAACATCTTAGACTAGCATCTTAGCAACATCTTAGCATATGCTTGGCTGGCTAGCAGCCCTATAAATATGTATCCCCAACCCCTTAGGTTGGCATGACATTGTATGAGTTTGTGTGAGAAATAAACCAGAAAATTGCCCCAACTCCTAGTGTCATCCTCTCTCGATGAGAGTAAGGATTCTGCTACTACCAAGAGTGAGAATCCAGCGACTAACAAGTGGTATCAGAGCCGTACTATCCTGTAGCCTGAGCATCTCCTGCTCATCTCCTTCCCCGGCCTCGCAGCAGCCCCAGCTGGTAGCAGCAACAACTCCGGCTGCCCCTGCTCTCCACACAGCAGCCCCCTCGATAGCGCGCCATGTCCGCAGGACAGTCTCAGGGCTCGGTCGCCTCGAGCATGCGGTGTCGGCAGGAGGCCGACCTCGCCGCGGCAGAGAAGCGCGAGCGAGCGGCGGTAGACGTCGCAGCAGCCGCGGCAAGGGCATCGAGGTTGGCAGCAGCTAGCGCGGAGGTGGAAGCAGCAGCGGATGCAGCGCGTGCAACAGCAGCGGAGGTAGAGGTTCTACGCGGCAGCTACGGCAACTCCATCGCTGCTGATGACAGCGCCGACGTGGACCTTGAGCTGTTGGAGAGGGAGGCATCGCGAGGGCGAGCAGCGCAGTGGGCAGCCGCGCACGCCCACGAGTGCGGCGGCAACCTAAACAGGGGCAGACACGCCGACGGCAGCATACGGGTCGACGGAGAGTGCGGCCTTCACAGGCGGCGCGGCTCTCTCCCCGGTTCGGTACCGTGGTCACCATGAGTACCAGGCTGTCGTCAGGGATGTCGGCCCCGGCGGCGGGTGGTCTACCCTCACCAAGACCAACTACGTTGAGTGGGCGGTGGTGATGAGGGTAAGGCTCCAGGTGCGGCATAGGTGGGATGCAGTCCGGTACGGCGACATCGACTACAACCAAGATCGACGGGCGCTGGATGCTTTCATTGTTGCAGTCCCGCCCGAGATGCAGTTTTCGCTTACCAGCAAGCGGACTGCCAAGGAGGCCTGGGATGCCATCGCTGCGGCACGCATCGGCAGCGACCGCGCCCGCAAGTCCACACTGCAGGCACTTCACAAGGAGTGGGAGAACCTGGCCTTCAAGCCAGGTGAGGACGTTGATGACTTTGCTCTCCGTCTCAACACTCTGTTGCAGAAGTTGGTGCAGTTCGGTGATGACACCTACGGCGAGGAGAGAGCTGTTGAGAAGCTCTTCCGCTGCGTCCCCGAGAAGTACAAGCAGATGGCTCGTTCAATCGAGTCTCTGCTGGACCTCTCCACGATGACGATCGAGGAGGCGTTGGGCCGCCTCAAGGTCGTTGACAGCGATGCGCCACAGCGCCTCTCGGGACCCGTCACCATTGGCTGGAAGCTCCTCCTCACTCGGGAGCAGTGGGCTGCCGGCCAAGGAGACAGGAAGAAGGGGGAGCCTTCTTCCACGACAGGCAGCAGCAAGCGTGGCAAGCCGCGCAAAGACGCCCAAGCAGGGGCGCGAGGACGTGCCGAGGGTGATGACCGTGGAGGCGCCCAGGGCGGCGCCACTGGCAAGCAAAAGCCGGCACGAGACGACCCTTGCTACAACTGCGACAAGCTTGGTCATTGGGCCAAGGATTATCGACAGCCACGACGCGGCCAGGCCCACGTCGCGCAGGCGGAGGAGTAGCCGGCTCTGTTCATTGCTCATGCGAGCATCGAACTATCTCCCGCGGCACCGGCCGCAGCGGCTCTCCTCCACCTTGACGAGCCAAAAGCACACGCCTTCCTCGACGACAGCTCCGGCAACGACAAGACCGACGGGTGGTGCCTTGACACCGGCGCCACCCACCACATGACCGGGCGGCGGTAGTTCTTCTCTGAGCTCGACTCAGGCGTTCGAGGCACCGTCAAGTTCGGCGATGCCTCCGCTGTGGAGATCAAGGGAGTCAGCTCTGTCGTCTTCGTCGCCAAGACTGGCGAGCACAGGCTGCTCACCGGTGTCTACTATATCCCCGCGTTGAGAAACTCCATCATTAGCTTGGGACAGCTGGATGAGAACGGATCGCGCGTGGAGATCGAGCACGGGGTGCTGCGCATCTGGGATCATCGACACCGGCTCCTGGTCAAGGTCAACAGGAGCAACCGCCTCTATGTCCTTCACGCACAGGTGGCGCAACCTCTTTGTCTTGCAGCCTGTCGCGACGACGACGCTTGGAGGTGGCATGAGCGCTTTGGGCACCTCAACTTTGAGGCCCTGAGGCAGCTCGGCAGCAAGGAGATGGTGCGGGGCATGCCGCACGTCGACCACGTGGAGCCGTTCTGCGACACCTGCGTCCTCACCAAGCTGCGGCGGCTCTCCTTCCCTCGCCAGGCGAGCTTCCGCGCCAAGAAGCTGGAGCTTGTACACGGTGACCTCTGTGGCCCCGTGACACCGGCTACACCTGGAGGCCGGCGCTCCTTCCTCCTCCTTGTTGACGACGTGTCCCGCTACATGTGGGCTGTCCTGCTCGACGCCAAGGCAGCCGCAGCGGACGCCATCAAGCGCCTTCAAGCTGCTGCGGAGGCAGAGTGCGGCCACAAGCTTTGGGTCCTACGCACGGACAACGACAGCGAGTTCACGGCGGCCGAGTTCGCGGCGTACTTCGCCGATGAGGGGATCCACTGCCACTTCTCCGCGCCGTACACTCCGCAACAGAATGGCGTCGAGCGCCGCAACCAGACGGTGGTGGCCACCGCCCGTGCCCTCCTCAAGCAGAGAGGGATGCCGGCGATCTACTGAGGTGAGGCGGTGATGACTGCCGTCCACTTGCTCAACCGCTCCCCCACCAAGGTCCTCGACGGCAAGACGTCATACGAGGCTTGGCACGGGCGAAAGCCCGCGGTGAGCCACCTTCGCGTCTTCGGCTGCCTGGCCTTCGTCAAGGAGCTCAACCACGCTGGCAAGCTCGACGACCGGAGCACGCCAGGGGTCTTCATCGGCTACGCGGAGGGCGCCAAGGCCTACCGCGTCCTCGACCCTGCGACACGGCGTGTGCGCATCACGCGTGGCGTCATGTTCGACGAGGGGCGAAGTTGGACGTGGGGCAAGATGGTGGATGACGGCTCGACTCCGATGACCAGCGATTTCGTCGTCGACTACGTCCACTTCAAGGAGGTGGGGGGAGCTAGCAGCTCGTCTTCACCGAGCTCGCCTACCCCACCACCTCGTTCGCCACCACCTCCGGCGAGTCCTTTACCACCGCCACCACCAGCTCCGGCAAGTCCACAGGCTCCGGCGAGTCCACCACCAGCACCGCTGGCCACGCCTTGCTCTCCTACACCAGACCCCCTACCCCTTTAGGCTCGGCACTGGCAGCTTCGGCCCATGACGAGTAGCGCACAGTGGAGTTCGCCACTCCGCTGTCCAACGACGAGGATCGCATCGACGCCTACCACGGTGGCGAGCCTCTGCGTTACCATACCGTGGACAACCTCCTCGGCGAGCAGCCGGTCCCTGGACTGGCGCAGCACGACTTTGAGGCGGAGATGCACCTTGCACAGGACGATGGCGAGCCTCGTTCCTTAGCCGAGGCGGAAAGGGACGCGGCATGGCGTGCCGCGATGCAGATGGAGATGGACGCCGTCGAGCGGAACAAGACGTGGGAGCTGGCCGATCTTCCAGCCGGCCACCACGCCATCTCTCTCAAGTGGGTCTTCAAGCTCAAGAAGGACGAGACCGGAGAGGTGATCAAGCACAAGGCGCGTCTGGTGGCGCGCGGCTTCGTCCAGCAAGAAGGAATTGACTTTGACGACGCCTTCGCGCCCGTTGCATGGATAGAGTCCGTGCGACTCCTCATGCTAGCTGCCTAGGAGGGCTGGCGTGTCCATCACATGGATGTCAAGTCAGCGTTCCTTAATGGCGACTTGAAGGAGGAGGTCTACGTGCATCAGCCGCCGGGATTTGCGATTCCCGGCAAGGAGGGCAAGGTGCTCCGCCTGCGCAAGGCCCTCTATGGCTTGCGGCAGGCACCGAGGGCGTGGAATGCCAAACTGGATTCCACACTAAAGGGGATGGGCTTCAAGCAAAGCCCACACGAGGCGGCCATCTACCGGCGGGGCAGCGGAGGAAAGGCCCTGTTGGTGGGTGTCTACATCGACGACTTGGTGATCACCGACACCAAGGATGCATAGGTGACGACATTCAAGGAAGAGATGAAGGCCACCTTCCAGATGAGTGATTTGGGGTCTCTCTCCTTCTACCTGGGAATCGAGGTACACCAGGATGACTCCGGGATCACGCTTCGACAGACCGCCTACGCCAAGCGCATTGTTGAGCTAGCTGGGCTCACCGACTGCAACCCAGCCCTCACTCCGATGGAGGAGAGGATGAAGCTGAGTCGCGACAGCACGACGGAGGAGGTGGACGCTACGCAGTACCGGCGTCTTGTGGGGAGCCTTCGCTACCTCGCCCACACACGGCCGGACTTGGCATTCTCCGTCGGCTACGTTAGTCAGTTCATGCAACGACCGACGACGGAGCACCAGCAGGCTGTGAAGAGGATCATCCGCTACGTTTCGGGGACTCTCGACCACGGTCTCTACTACCTGAGGTGTCCTGGCGCGACACAGTTCGTCGGGTACAGCGACAGTGACCACGCAGGCGACATCGACACCAGCAAGAGCACAAGCGGGGTCCTCTTCTTCCTCGGCAAGTGCCTCGTTAGCTGGCAGTCGGTCAAGCAGCAGGTGGTGGCCCTGTCCAGCTGCGAGGCCGAGTACATAGCGGCTTCCACCGCTTCAACTCAGGCGCTCTGGCTCGCTCGACTACTTGGTGATATCCTCGGCAGAGACACTGAAGCGGTGGAGCTCAAGGTGGACAGCAAGTCCGCCTTGGCCTTAGCAAACAACCCTGTCTTCCATGAGCGCAGCAAGCACATCCGCATCAAGTACCACTTCATTGGGAGCTGCTTGGACGAGGGGAGCATCAAGGCCGGCTACATCTAACACCCAGGACCAGCTGACAGACCTTCTCACCAAGTCCCTTGGGCGAGTGAAGTTCCAGGAGCTTTGCGCCAGGATTGGGATGGTCCGAGTTCCCTAGACGGCACCACACAAGACTTAGGGGGAGAATGACAGAAATAAGTCTGTGTGTGGCTGGTCTTTGTGGGACTGCAACACATGGTCCTTGTGTTCTTATAACAGCATCATTGACTGCTTTTAGGACAGCAGTTAGCATCTTAGGACAGGCATCTTAGGACAATATCGACATCTTAGGACAACATCTTGACTAGCATCTAGGACAACATCTTAGACTAGCATCTTAGCAGCATTTTAGCATATGCTTGGTTGGCTAGCAGCCCTATAAATATGTATCCCCAACCCCTCAGGTTGGCATGGCATTGTATGAGTTTGTGTGAGAAATAAACCAAAAAATTGCCCCAACTCCTAGTGTCATCCTCTCTCGATGAGAGTAAGGATTCTGCTACTACCAAGAGTGAGAATCCAGCGACTAACAACATTTTGGTCTATATGAGACTATAATTGCTTGTAACGGGCCCAACATTGCCCTAAACTTATAAAGTGGCATATTTCAGGTACATGAAATCTTGTGGTGGCTGTTAAGGTATATTAGTCAAGGGTATTAGTGTAATCTCCTGTGTCTAGTATAGAAGAAGATCTTCTCACGCAGATCGAGAAAACCATACCCTCTTGTGGAGATCATTTCTACATCGACAATGTTCAAGAGTTGAGACATAGGAAGGAAACCCTAGACACAGGAGATTACACTAATACCCTTGACTAATATACCTTAACAGTGGCATGATTCCTTATAGATTAATAATAATGGTAGAACTCAGAAACATGGCGATTGTGATGGTATAGATCAAATTAACCCTAGTTTTTTCTTGAGTTCCTGGTACTTGTGCTGAAATGATCTTTGAATATGCACATTCTAAAACACCTATATTATCCTTTTACTCTTCCAACTTTTGTTGCCTCCTCTGAGAATTCTATGTTTGTGCTGTTGTTGTTTCCCAGGGAACTGTTGTTGTAGCTGGTAGAGCAAGAGCAATCGTTATTGGGGTTGGTTCTAATACTGCAATGGGAAGTATACGTGATGCTATGCTAAGAACAGAGGATGTAAGTACTTGAGCACTTATATTTCTTATCATTTACACCTTCAGTGAGAATTGAACTATGCGATTTAACTTCATTCTAACTTTACCTCTCTTTTATGTTGCAACTAGTATGCCTATTTGTACTTTGATTAATTGTAGCCTCACCCCCAGATTTATATAATGATTATTCTGCTCACAGTTAAAATTCTTACAATATTACAGGAAGCAACACCGTTGAAGAAAAAGCTTGATGAATTTGGCACTTTTTTGGCAAAGGTGATCATGGTCCTTTTAACAAGTTGTGAGTTATTGTTTTTTCCTTCCAAAACTAAGAAATACTATGGCATTGAAATTTAGCACTGATCATTGAAACATTTTATGTATCAACTATCGAGAGACTGATGACATTATACAATCCGAGCTGCATTAGTTTAATATTCTTTCCTGGATCTTAATGTTTGACTTATCATTAGAAGCTGCAGTGTCATTACACAATCATATTGTTGATAAATATTATAGTGTCACAGAGAGAAATAAAATATTTATTCTGTTGAACGTGGGCCCCTGCATTTATTCCAGACAAATTGTGCAGTTCAAATGCCTTTTCAAGCTTCTCCATAATACAATGTTCTTTTCAGGTGATAGCAGGGATCTGTATACTTGTTTGGGTTGTGAATATTGGACATTTCCGAGATCCTTCTCATGGTGGCTTTGTTAGGGGTGCCATCCACTATTTTAAGGTATGCTGTTGCACCTATGTTTCAACTTACATTTCTGTAACATTCGATCGGTGTACTATCTTATTTATTAGGTTGAACACTTGAAGTTATGCTGTAAAAGTGTGTGTATGTGTGTCTACTGCCAGGGTACATTATTTGACCATGTTGATCCATTCTTTGGGACCACATTTGCAGTCTAGTTGGTTGCATTGTCTTGACTATAGTTCTCTTCCATGAAAGACAGCTGTTTAGATTCTATAATTCTTTTCACAAATGGACTGAGTTTTCTTGTGTTGTTTGTTCATATTTATTATGTGTTTCTTTTCATTATAATGTTCTCTGGTGGCATGCATAGTGACTTTTTTAGGTAAAAACTCACTCTGACAAACCTTAGCTCTTGAAGTTGGGGTTGACAGGCCTTAGTATATATTAGTGATTGCAAGATGTGTGCAGTATGCCAACTTTTCCTGAGTTACACTGGTTAGACCATTGAAGTCTGGGGGTTGATGAAACCCCTGTCACCAGTCCAGGTTCGAAGGCTGGCACAGACTTCTTAAGGGCATAATCAGGGAGATGTCTCTCCCTCCTGGTCGGGTCTAAGATGTGTGGGTATGGTTTTATTATAAGATAATTACATTTTGGTACTTGGTAGTGCCTCCAGCTGTGAGGATGCCCACCTGCCCGCAAACCTGGGTACTCTTAAGATTGTGTGAGTACCCTCCCAAAAGGGTTCGGTTCTCCCCTCTTAATAAATCCTGGAGGATGTCTTCTCATCATGTTTCTTTGTTTTTTACTTCATTGTGTAGGTACAACTTATGCTTCTCCAGTTTATTACCAAGTCAACTGACCCTGTCAAAAATCTTCTTCACACCTTTATATTTTTGTGACCATTAAATGCACTACACGTTATGCATCTTCAACAACTTATCACCAGAGTTGCTAATAAATAATTCATCACTATAGTACACCATTTTAGTTGATTTTGTAAATTACTGCCACAACTGTGGGTGCATGGTTATTGTTGGAGTGTGATTGTATTAGGCCCATGAGGCTAGGCCCATGTGGCCCATGTATGGTACCTATATTGCTACCCTTCTAGGGTTAGCCACAATCAATGAATCAGACATTCTAGCATGGTATCGGAGCCAGTGTTTCTCTTCTTTCCCCTGTCCAGCTGCCGCCCCTCCTGGTGGCTGCCGCCGCCGGCCAGGAGGCCATGGCCGGCGCTCCTCCTCCCCACCCCTCCTTCTCCTGCTCCTCCCCTTTCACGTGGGCGCAGCAGCCCGCTTCCCCGGCCGCCGCCTCCTCCGAGGCGTGGGCGCAGCAGCCCCCTTCCCCGGCTCCTGAACCCGCCGCCAGCCGCTGGTGTGCAGCTGCCGCCGGCCAGCAGCCGCCAGCCATGGCAGGTCGCCTTCCCTCCCCTTCTCCTCCCTCCTCCACCCCGTTTCCTCCCCCTCTCTCCTCCCCCTGGGATCCGCTGGCGCCGCACCATCTCTCCTCCAGCGCGGTGGCCGCCCGATCCGCCGGCCATCTCCCTCTTTCGGGGCTGCAGGCGCCGCCCGCCTCCCTCCCTCCCTCAGGCGCGACCCCGGCGGCGGCCAGCACTCCCACAGCCTCCAGCGCCGCCGCCCCTTCCCTCCAGGGCGCGCCGCCCCTTCCCTCTAGTGGCGCCGCCCCTCCTCTCCAGTGGCGCCACCCTTTCTCTCCAGTGGCGCCGCCCCTTCCCTCCAGGGCCCCTTCTCTCCAGCGGCCTCACCTCTACAGCGCGCCCCTCTCCTCCAGCCATGGCGCCGCAGCCCTCACAGCCGCTGCCTTCATGGTCAGCGCGGGGGGGGGGGGGGGGGGGGGGGGGCGGCACCCTGGAGGGCGCGGATGGCGTCCCTGCTGGTGTCCAGCCCCTGCAGCCCCAGGAGCAGCAGCCAGCGGCCGCGGGCCAGCAACCGCCTCCTTGGGTCTGCCTAGCCGCGCCGCATGGAGCCGCGCTCCCACCTCCTAGAGCCTGCCCGTTCCCTTCACCTCGGGCCTACCTTCCCCCTCCTGGAGCTACAGCCGCCCCGCAGGGAGCACCCGCTCCAGCCACCGTCCCATCTGGAGGTGCTTCCGCTCTAGTAAGCAGTGGTTGGCATGCGGGCGTGCGCCGTACCAGGGCCGGCGCCACTGCCGCTGCATATCGTGTCGCGCGCCGGGCCTTGTCGGCTCCCTACCCTCTGCCATCGGCTCCATCTCCCCCGCCGTCGCAGCCGGGACATCTTCCTGGCGCCGCCAACACCATGGCCGCCACCGCCGGGGCCGCTGGTGCGGGGGGCCCGGGCGTCGCCAATCCGGGGTTTCACCCCAGATCCCTGTGGGCTACCGTGGCCTCCTCCTTCAGCACCACCGCCAGCACTCCACCAGTTAGTCCTGATTGGATCGCCGACTCGGGCGCCACTTTCCACACCACGCCCAATACGAATCTACTTTCTTCTCTCCATCCTCCCCACCCTTCCTGTCCCTCTTCCATCATGGTCGCCAATGGCACCTGCATTCCTGTCTCCGTGGGCACTGCCAGTTCCCACGGCTCATTTCATATCTCTGATGTTCTTGTGGCTCCCGGGATGGTTCACAACCTTCTCTCTATTCGCCGTTTCACCACTGATAACTCTTGTTCGGTTGAGTTTGACCCCTCTGGCCTTACCGTGCGGGATTTGGCCTCCCGGGCTCCTCTGCTCCGGTGTAACAGCACTGGGCCTCTCTACACCCTTCAGTTTCCGGCGTCTGCTTCACCTTCTTCGCCTTCCTCCGCCGCTTTCGCCGCCACTCCTTCCTCCACCACTTGGCACCGTCGCCTCGGCCATCCTGGCCGGGATGCCCTGATGCAGCTCAGTCATAGTTCCGATATTCGTTGCTCTCAGGCTCACGATGATCACTTGTGTCATGCGTGCTAGCTGGGCCGTCACGTTCGCCTTCCCTTTCAGTCCTCATCCTCACATGCCCCTCGTGCATTTGATCTTATTCATTGCGACTTGTGGACTTCTCCTGTTCTCAGCATGTCTGGCTATAAGTACCACTTGGTGGTGGTTGATGATTTCTCCCATTATTCCTGGACTTTTCTCCTGCGGGCCAAGTCCGAGGCGTTCTCCACTCTTAGCAACCTCTTTGCTTGGGTATCCACTCAGTTCGGCCTCACCATCAAGGCTGTCCAGTGCGACAATGGCCATGAGTTCGATAACTCAACCTCCCGTGCCTTCTTCCTTTCTTCCGGTGTCCACCTGCGCATGTCTTGTCCGTATACCTCCTCTCAAAACGGCAAGGCAGAGCGCATGATCCGCACCACCAATGACATCATGCGCACCCTTCTGCTCCAGGCATCTCTACCCGCTCGCTTCTGGGCTGAGTGTCTGCACACCTCCACCTATCTCCTTAACCGACTTCCTTCTACTGCCTGCCCAGCTCCCACGCCTCACCACGCTCTATTTGGTACCCCTCCTCGGTATGACCACCTTCGAGTCTTCGGGTGTGCGTGTTACCCTAACACCGCCGCCACCGCTCCCCATAAGCTGGCTCCCCGGTCGACCCTCTGTGTCTTTCTCGGATACTCTCCGGATCACAAGGGTTATCGATGCTTTGACCTTACCTCTCGCCATGTCCTCATCTCTCGCCATGTCGTGTTTGATGAGTCGGCATTCCCTTACTCCACCACCTCTCCATCCACACCTCCCGCTGACCCTGCGGAGGCTTCCTTCTTCCCCACTGACCCGGCGATTCCGCCACCCTTCTCCCTCTACCCTGCAGGTACTGCTCCGGCGCACTCTCCTGGTGGTCCCGCCTCGCCGCCCCAGGACCTTCCGGTGCCTGACACGGTCGAGGCAGCCCCGGAGCTTCCACCCTCGCTCCCTGTCGCTTCGCTGCCTCCCGTTGTGCCCGATGCTGCCGTTCCGATCGCGGGACCGAGCACACCGACCCCACCTCCTCCCGGGCGCTTCGGACTCGTCTACCAGCGCCGGCGGGAGCCGCGTCCGCCCTCACCTCCTCCTGGACGTTTCGGCATCGTCTACGAGCGCCGGCATGAGCCGCCTCCGCCGCTCTCGTCCCCAGCGCCGTTGTCACCGGTGCATGCTACGCCGGCATCGCCACGCTCTCGCGCCGACCCGCCGGTGTACCACCCGCCTCTTCTTCACCGAGACCCTCGTCACACTCATCCGATGGTGACGAGGCAGGCGTCTCGCCCGCAGGCCCTCACCGCCGCCGCCTGCGAGCCGGGGATCTCTCCGGTACCTTCTTCCGTCCGCGCGGCCTTGGCGGATCCTCACTGGCGCCGCGCGATGGACGAGGAGTACGCGGCCCTCCTCGCCAACCAGACGTGGGACCTAGTGCCTCGTCCGCCAGGCTCCAACATTGTCACCGGCAAGTGGATCTGGACGCACAAGAGGCGGGCTGATGGTTCCTTGGAGTGCTACAAGGCTCGCTGGGTCCTACGCGGCTTCACTCAGCGGCCCGGCATTGACTATGCTGGGACGTTCAGTCCCGTGGTGAAGCCAGCTACAGTCCGCACCGTCCTCTCCCTGGCTCTCGAGCGCTCCTGGCCTGTGCATCAGCTGGATGTCAAGAATGCCTTCCTTCATGGCACTCTGACTGAGACGGTCTACTGCAGTCAGCCGGCAGGTTTTGTGGATGCTTCTCGTCCTGACTTCGTCTGCCGGCTCAACAAATCTCTCTACGGGCTCAAGCAGGCACCCCGGGCTTGGTACTCTCGATTCGCTACCTTCCTGCAGACTCTTGGGTTCACGGAGGCCAAGTCTGACACCTCTCTGTTCATATACCACTATGGGGGTGAGACTGCTTACCTGCTCCTCTATGTGGATGACATTGTTCTCACTGCCTCCAGCGAATCTCTGCTCCACCGTATCATTGCCTCACTCCAGAAGGAATTTGCTATGAAGGATCTTAGGGTGCTCCACCACTTCCTCGGCGTCACTGTTGAGCCCCGACCTTCCGGCCTGTTCCTCCACCAGCGGCAGTTCACTTGTGACATTCTGGAGCGAGCCGGGATGACCGCCTGCCAGTCCTGCTCTACACCGGTGGACACCCAGGGCAAGCTGTCAGAGGCTGGGAGTCCGATGCTTGGGCCAGCAGACTCCACCGCCTACCGGAGTCTTGCTGGCGCGCTTCAATACCTCACTTTCACACGGCCGGACATCACTTATGCCGTCCAGCAGCTCTGCCTCTACATGCATGCTCCGCGGGAGCCTCACCTGGCTGCTATGAAGCGGCTTCTCCGGTACCTCCGTGGCACCCTTGGCTACGGGCTGCTCCTCGGCCGGTCTTCCACTGCCGAGCTGGTTGTCTACACCGACGCTGACTGGGCCGGATGCCCGGGCACCCGCAGGTCCACCTCCGGCTACGCGGTCTTCCTCGGCGGCAACCTGGTCTCTTGGTCGTCCAAGCGCCAGCCTGTGGTTTCCCGCTCCAGTGCCGAGGCGGAGTACCGTGCCGTGGCCAACGGCGTGGCTGAGGCCGCCTGGCTCCGCCAGCTCCTGGCTGAGCTTCACCGCCCACTCGCCAGGAGCACGCTCGTCTACTGCGACAACGTCAGTGCGGTCTACCTCTCCACCAACTCCGTGCAGCACCAGAGGACCAAGCATGTGGAGATCGATCTACACTTCGTCCGCGACCGGGTGGCCATCGGCGACGTCCGGGTTCTTCACGTCCCGACCACCTCCCAGTTTGCGGATATCTTCACCAAAGGCCTCCCTTCCTCGACCTTCTCCGAGTTTCGCTCCAGCCTCAACGTCTCCAGTGGCTAGTTGTGGCTGCGGGGGGGTCCTGTGTGTTGTGCTCTTACTTGTTTTCTTTCTTGTTCAGCCTTGAACTCCGCTGCGCCGGTAGTTCAGACTGCGGGGGGGGGGGGGGTGTTGGAGTGTGATTGTATTAGGCCCATGAGGCTAGGCCCATGTGGCCCATGTATGGTACCTATATTGCTACCCTTCTAGGGTTAGCCACAATCAATGAATCAGACATTCTAGCAGTTATGTGACTCATCCTTACTCATTTGCATTTTGCTCCTAATATTGTTTCTCAAAGCATGTACTCTCTGTTGTTTTTCGTTTGATAGGTAGCTGTTGCTCTTGCTGTTGCGGCTATTCCAGAAGGTCTCCCAGCTGTGGTAACAACGTGAGTTTCCTGTGAACAATTTCTCGGTTGTCCCAAGATTATGTTTGCTTACATGTGGTGTTGTACTCTATTCCATTCCACATTGAAGTAAACCTCATAAATCATTTGTTTGTTTTCTTCTAGGTGCTTAGCTCTTGGTACCAAGAGAATGGCTCGCTTGAATGCCATTGTTAGGTCACTTCCCTCTGTAGAGACATTAGGATGCACAACAGTTATTTGCAGTGACAAAACTGGTACTCTTACAACAAACATGATGTCTGTGTCAAAGGTGACGTGTTTCTCTTTTATTTAGCCGTTTCCATTATGTTATCCTTGTTGCATATACAGGTTCTCTGTATGATATGTAGCTGAAATACAACAGGATCTTTTAATTAAAATTTATTTTCATGGCAGGTTGATATATTCAAATTTATCGCATGGCTTAAAATGTTTTTTTTTAACATCACAGGTGTGCGTTGTGCGATCTGTGCACCAGAGACCAATGACTGATGAGTACTCCATTAGTGGAACAACATTTGCTCCTGATGGTTTTATTTATGATGCTGGCGGGTTGCAGGTAAATACCATATTCTTTAGGTTCCATCAATTTCTGGGATTTCTATAGTGCAAAAAATCTCAAAACCTGCATTATTGAATATAAGTTATGTTCTCTTCAATTTATGGAGAGAAAAGTGCTTGCATTTTATAGAAGGTAACGCCTAGCACCTGAAATGGCCCATCACACCCCTCCTGGAGATTTTAGCAGTTTGTTCAGAGAAGTCCAGTTTCATCAAGGAATGATTTTCATTAGGGAAACAGAACAGAGTATGATTGGTAATGTATCTCATGCCGGCAACTGACAAAGCCTTCTACCCGACTACTTGCCAGTGCGAGACGCTGAGTTTAGTACAAAGCTTTTTCTCAATCTGTAAACTTTACTTTCTCAGCACAGAGCAGATGGACTGATTCCATTACATGCCCTTTTGGATGTGTACTTGATTTTTTTGGACAGCATGTGAAACACTCCAGCGCTATCTAGCCATTTGTTACACCACCTATGTTATTACACATGTATAGTTGCAAGTCTCTTTTGGATTTAGGGTTTTTGAACTAATTAAAGACTTTCATCTGTTGCAGTTAGAGTTTCCCCCTCAATCGCCATGTCTCCTCCATCTTGCTATGTGTTCAGCTCTTTGCAATGAGTCCACTCTGCAATACAACCCTGATAAAAAATCTTATGAAAAAATTGGAGAGTCCACTGAAGTTGCTCTGCGTGTGCTGGTGGAGAAGGTCAGTTACTGCATATAGATAAACATCTGTGCACTTTTGCTTTCACGGGATTTATGAACTTCATTTAAATTTAAATTTTAATGTTCATTTTGTACATTACTCTTAGGTTGGTCTTCCTGGTTTTGACTCAATGCCTTCAGCCCTCAACATGCTAACTAAGCACGAGCGTGCATCATACTGCAACCGTTATTGGGAAAATCAGTTTAGAAAGGTTATTACCCTCATCTTGTTTGAATTGCTATATTTTTTTTGTTCTTTTCTCGAACACACATGAGAGCTGCATATCTTTATATTAAGAAGAAAAAATTGCTATATTTCTTCTGTACTACAAACTTGCTGTCTCTGTGATTCCCTTAAGACCATCATTTGTATTTTCTTATGGGAATATCTTTTGACCATGAACTAATTCTTTCTAGTATATTTAAAAAGTCAGAAAATGTCTCCTTTAGTAAATAGGCAAAATGAAACAAGTTTTGAATGACTTTCTAGTCAGATCGCTATAACTTCATGGTTTTCAAATGCTGCCTGGGAACTTCAGGTTTGATGAATACATTTGGCATCTTAATTGCCCGTCACTCTGCACCTTGGTCACTAGTCCCTACCAAGCAAGCACAGTTCCTCAAATGCATAGACAACTGATGGGATTAGTACAGTAGACCATATGGTGTTACTGACACTGCTCTCATTGTTCATTGTTGTCAAATGCTTTACTATTTTCCACATTATGTCTAATCAACCTTTGTCAGGTAACAGTACTATTTAGATCCTCACTCAGGAATATGGCTGATACTGTATGCAAGGGCCTCTAAAGTCCCAGCAGTGTCAACAGTTGTTCCTCCCATATTCTGGAAGGTTTCAACTGTATCTGCATAAACGTTATCTTGATCTACTCATCCTGTTAACCTTTTATGTAAACTAGTGTAGACATGTGGTTGAAATATTCCATGTTGACAAGTTCATGATCACTTGAATGAGGCTAATCTTTTTTTATACATATAATCAGCCTCTTTTCTTTATATTCTATTTCTTTATATTCATATTTTCAAAATTCATTCTCTATTTTCTGATTTTTTTAGATATCCGTTCTAGAGTTCTCCCGAGACCGCAAAATGATGAGCGTCCTTTGCAGTAGAAAACACCAGGAAATTATGTTTTCAAAAGGTGCACCTGAAAGTATAATGGCCAGATGCACACATATATTGTGCAATGATGATGGTTCTTCAGTACCACTGACTATGGACATTCGTAACGAGTTGGAAGCTAGATTTCAAAGGTTAGCCTTTCATATGTTATCTGTCTTAAGGCATGCTTTTATGGAATCTTACTATAATAGTATAATATTGAAATATCCAGCTCATATCAATGTAGTTAGTTTCTTTTTAATAATAATGATACGCAGCTCTCTTGCATGTTCGCGAAAACAAAATATCAACGTAGCTAGTAATACTTCTGACACTTTGGCAAGGGACCTTGATTATTTTCTCCTTGGGTTAAACTTGCTGTTTTGATTGATTGTTCTGTTTTCATGCACTTGTAAACTTTGTTTAGATTGAATACTGTTGGAATGAATGGACTTGATTGATTAGGCTAACCCTAGAAGGGTAGCTATATAGTGTATCATACATGGGCCTCATGGGCCTAGCTACATGGGCCACACACATACTCCAACACTCCCCCGCAGTCTGAACTACCGACGCAGCGGATTCAGACTGAACACCAGGAAAAGAAAATACACACGAGCCCCCCCACAGACTCAACTAGCCACTGGTGATGTTGAGGCTGGAGCGAAAGGCGGCGAAGGTCGTCGATGGGAGGCCCTTGGTGAAGATGTCGGCGAACTAGGACGTCGTAGGTACATGGAGGACTCGCACCTCGCCGATGGCCACCCGATCACGGACGAAGTGAAGATCAATCTCCACATGCTTGGTCCGCTGGTGCTGCACGGGGTTGGTGGAGAGGTAGACCGCACTGACGTTGTCGCAGTAGACAAGCGTGCTCCGGAGTAGAGGGTTATGGAGCTCGGCCAGGAGCTGGCGGAGCCAAGAAGCCTCGGCCACGCCATTGGCCACGGCGCGGTACTCCGCCTCGGCACTGGAGCGGGAGGCCACCTGCTGACGCTTGGACGACTAGGACACCAGGTTGCCGCCCAAGAAGACAGCGTAGCCGGAGGTGGAACGCCGAGTGTCCGGACAGCCAGCCCAGTCAGCGTCAGTGTAGACAACCATCTCAGTGGAGGAGGACCGTCGGTGAAGGAGCATGTCGTAGTCCACAGTACCGCGTAGGTAGCGGAGGAGCCACTTGAGGGCAGTGAGGTGGGGCTCTCGCGGATCATGCATATGAAGGCACAGCTGCTGAACCGCATACGTGATGTCTGGGCGAGTGAAGGTGAGGTACTGGAGAGCACCAGCAAGACTCCGGTACGCGGTGGGATCAGACACCGGGTTCCCCTCAGCCTCAGACATCTTGCCCTGTGTGTCAAATGGAGTGGAGCAGGGGTTGCAGTCAGTCATCCCGGCGCGCTCAAGGATGTCAAGAGTGTACTGCCGCTGGTGTAGGAGAAGGCCAGCAGGGTGAGGCGCAACAGTAACCCCAAGGAAGTGATGTAGCACACCCAAATCCTTCATCGCAAACTCCTGCTGGAGAGAGGTGATAATCCGGCGAAGGAGTAACTCACTGGAGGCGGTGAGGACAATGTCATCAACATAGAGCAGTAGATACGCAGTCTCAGCTCCATGGTGGAAGATGAACAGTGACGTATCGGACTTGGCCTCCACAAACCCCAGTGAGCGCAGAAAGGCAGCAAAGCGATGGTTCCATGCCCTGGGAGCCTGCTTGAGGCCGTAGAAAGATCTGTTGAGCCGGCAGACCATGTCAGGACACGAGGAGTCAACAAACCCGACCGGCTGACTGCAGTAAACTGTCTCAGTGAGAAGACCATGCAGGAAGGCATTCTTGACATCCAGCTGATGCACGGGCCAGGAGCGAGTGAGGGCGAGGGAGAGCACTGTGCGCACTGTAGCCGGCTTGACCACTGGACTGAAAGTCTCATCGTAGTCAACACCAGGCCGCTGAGTGAAACCCCTGAGAACCCAACGAGCCTTGTACCGCTCGAGAGTGCCGTTAGCCCGGCGCTTGTGTGTCCAGATCCACTTGCCGGTGACGACATTGGAGCCGGGTGGACGAGGCACTAGATCCCAGGTCCGGTTGGCGAGGAGAGCCGCGTACTCCTCTTCCATCGCGCGGCGCCAGTGAGGGTCCAACAAGGCCTCACGGACAGAAGAGGGTACCGGAGAGGCCTGCGAGTCCATGGGCGTTGCCGCGAGAGCCGGGGGTGGCAGGGTCCCCGCCGCGTAGCGCGTCACCATAGGGTGAACATGACGCGGGTGTCGGTGAAGCAGCGGGGGGTGGTACACCGGCGTCACGACACGGGCATCCGGGGACCGCGGCGGCGGTGTCGGTGTCGCCGGCGGAGAAGAAGCAGTCGGGCACACCGGCGAAGGAGCCACCGGTGTAGACGTAGGCGGCGGCTCCGGTCGTGCACGTCGCTGGTAGACGAGCACTGGCTGGGCGAAGCGCGCAGGTGGTGCCGGAGTCGACGACCCGGACCCCACGTCCGGCGTAGTAACGGGGGCCGACCCGGAAGGCGCACGGCGCTGGTAGATGAGCGTCGGCTGAGCGAAGCACACAGGTGGTGCCAGTGGCGACGGCCCGGGACCCGCGTCAAGCGTAGTGACGGGGGCCGGCTCGTGAGGTGACCCCACTAGGCCCGGACAGGGGGTGTCACCGGCGGGCGGCGAGCGAGGGCACGGTCCCGGCGAAGGGCACGGTGGAGCAGTACTTGTGGGAGACAACCGAAAAGGTGGCTCGACCACCGCGTCAGTGGGAAACAAGGAGAAGAGGTCAAGATCAGGGGTGGACGTGGGAATGGGGGTGGAGAAGGGGAAGACAGACTCATCAAACACCACATGGCGAGAGATGAGGACCCGACGAGAGGTAAGATCATAGCACCGGTACCCCTTGTGATCCGGGGAGTACCCGAGGAAGACACAGAGAGTCGAACGAGGTGCCAGCTTGTGGGGAGCGTAGCTGTGGTGTTAGGGTAACACGCACACCCGAAGACGCGAAGGTGGTCGTACCGAGGAGGGGTACCGAAAAGGGCATGGTGTGGCGTGGGAGCTGGGCAGGCAGCGGAAGGAAGGCGGTTAAGAAGATAGGTGGAGGTGTGCAAGCTCTCAGCCCAGAAGCGCGCAGGGAGGGACGCCTGAAGCAAGAGGGTGCGCATGGTCTCGGTGGTGGTGCGAATCATGCGCTCAGCCTTGCCGTTCTGGGAGGAGGTGTACGGGCAAGACATGCGCAACTGGACACCATGAGAGAGAAAGAAGGCACGGGAGTTCGGAGTTATCGAACTCACGACCATTGTCACACTGGACGACCTTGATGGTGAGGCCGAACTGTGTGGACACCCAAGCGAAGAAGTGGAGAATGGCGGGGAAAGCTTCAGACTTTGCACGAAGAGGAAAAGTCCAGAAGTAATGAGAGAAATCATCAAGCAGCACAAGATAGAACTTGTAGCCAGAAACGCTGATGACAGGAGAGGTCCAGAGGTCGCAATGTACAAGATCAAAGATGTGAGCCGCCTGGGAAGAACTATGAAAAGGAAGACGGACATGACGGCCCAACTGACACGCATGGCACAAATGCTCATCGTGAGTCCGAGGACACCGAATGTCAAAACTACGACTGAGCTGCATCAGGGCATCACGACCAGGATGGCCGAGTCACCGGTTCCAAGTGGTGGAGGAAGTAGTGGTGGCGAAAGCAGCTGACAAAGGGGTCGGCGAAGAAGATGGAGACGCTGGGAAGCGAATGGTGTAAAGGGGCCCGTGCTGTCACACCGAAGTAGAGGACGGCGGGAAGCCAAATCTCTGACAGTGAGACCGGAAGAGTCAAACTCCACAGAACAGGAATTGTCAGCAGTAAACCGACGAATAGAAAGAAGGTTGTGAACCATAGAAGGTGCCACAAGAACATCAGGAAGACGAAAGGAGCCATGAGCGCCGGCGGCACCCACGGACGTGACAGGAAGGCAAGACCCATTAGCGACCATGATGGACGAAGGGTGAGAGGAAGAAGGAGGTTGAACGGAAGAGAGAATAGTGGGGTCGGGAGTGGTATGGTAGGTGGCACCCGAATCGGCGATCCACTGTGGGCCGACAGGAGTTCTCGGGGCCATCGTGCTGAAGGAGTGTGCCAAGACCGCCGAGGCCCAACCGGGCGAGGCGCTGGAAGGTGTAGCCCACGGGAATGCTGCTGGATGAAACCTGGGTGAAGCAGCAGCGAGCATGGCGGCGGCCGGCAGGCGAGGCTCACCACCGGGAGCCTGGAAGGGCCATGACGGGTCGTGGAACCCAGAACCCCCACCACGTCCCCGTCCGCGACGACGGCGTCCGCCACGGCCCCCCCCCCCACCCCTGCTCGGCCCGGGGGGAGGAGAACCCAGAAGAAACGACGGCGGCGTAGCGGACGGACGCGGAGTGGCAGTAGGGAAGAGGGTAGCACTCGCGCCGGCCCCAGGCATGCGTGGCAGGGCTGCCATGACCGTGGCGTCCGGTGGTGGCATGCCCAAGCCAGCTGCGATAGCGGCAGCAGGGTGGCTGTGGGGGGCAGCCGGTGGAGGGTGCCCGACGCGTCCAGCGGCGACCGCGTGCAGCGGGTCACTGTAGTAGCCGGCCGGTGGGAGGGAGGCAGCAGCGCTGGAGGACAGCAGGGCATCCCAGACCGGCGCGATTGGGGTGCTGGAGACCCGCCAGGAGGCGGCTGGGGTCGCCCAGCCGTGGCCCGCGCCAGAGGTGGCAGCGGCGGTTGGCGCCTTGGCAGCAGCGGCCAGTCGAGCCAGGGGAGGCGGCGCATGGCCCGCACCCGCACCCGGGTGGGCGGCGCCAGGAGAGGCGGCAGTGGCCAGCGGCTCCAGAGGGCTCGCCGCAGGGGGAGTAGCAGCGAGCTGGGCCCAGGAGGTGGCAGCGGCAGCCGGCGGCGCTGTGGCAGCAGCGGCCGGCCGGGCCAGGGGAGGCGGCTCGGCCATGGCCCTGGAGGGAGGGAGGGAGGGAGTGGCAGCGCCGGTGTGCTGCCCCTCCAGGCCAGTAGGAGCGGCGCCCCCAGCGGCAAAAATCGCACGCTGAGGGAGGGAGAGAGGCAGTCCGGCGGCTGCTGCTGCGACAGCGGCGGCGTAGGCAGCTGCGGTGGCCGGAGAAGCAGGGGCGGCGTGTGCATCCATGTCCTGGGCGGGGGCGGCGGCTCCAGACAGGCCGGCCGCGGCATCAGGCGGCAGCTCCAGTGCCGGGCGCGGTGGAGCCCCGGCCCCCGGCGCGGCAGCCAGCTCCAGGGCGCGGATGGGCGCGGCCATGAGGGCCAGCGCGGCAGGAGGGAGGCCCCCGGCGGGAGCGGCCACAGCAGGCGGAAGAAGACCCCCGGCGGGAGCGGACGGAGCAGGGGCAGAGGATCCGGCGATTTGGGCCCACGTCCTGGCACCGGAGAGGGGAGGAGAGGAAAAGAAATAGGAGGGAGGAGGAGGAGGGGCAGGGTGGCCGGCCATGGCGCTGGGGATGCGCCTGGGCGGGCGGCGATGCCCGGCGGTCACCAGGAGGCGGCTGGCTGCGGGAGGAGGGAGGGAGAAGAGGAAGGGAAAAAACAGGCTCTTGATACCATGTTGGGATGAATGGACTTGATTGATTAGGCTAACCCTAGAAGGGTAGCTATATAGTGTATCATACATGGGCCTCATGGGCCTAGCCACATGGGCCACACACATACTCCAACACATACTTTAAAAACATGTATTATAGTTTTAGGCTATAGTATAAATATGCTAAATGCTCTCGAAACTCTAGTTTTGCAGGGAAAGACACACTACGGTGCTTAGCATTAGCATTAAAACGGATGCCAGCTGGTCAACAAAGTATTTCTTATGGTGATGAGGCCAACCTCACATTTATAGGATTGGTATGGTTTATCATTCTCCTGCTGCTTCCTCTCTTCCTTTGTTTTCCGTTACATTTTCTTCTTGTTGTAATGTGGTTTGCCTTTTGTTTCTGTTGTGTATGATAATGATTTAGCCATTGATGAAACCATTCTATTGGTACTTGTTTAGGTTGGTATGCTTGATCCACCAAGAGAAGAAGTTTGGGATGCTATCCACTCTTGTATGTCTGCGGGGATCCGTGTTATAGTTGTTACTGGGGATAACAAGGTTGGTGAAATCTAGGCTTACCTGTTGAGTACTTTTGCTACTGGTGAGAAAATTAATACGCGCTCTTTTAGTCTACAGCAGAATCTCTGTGTCGGCAAATTGGTGCTTTTGAGCACTTGAATGACTTTGCAGGGTATTCCTATACAGCATCAGAATTTGAAGGATTGCCTCCTTTGGAAAGGACAAATGCATTACAAAGGATGGTTCTGTTTTCAAGGTGATTTCATATCTTGTCTTCTAGATAGTCAGGACAGCTATTCCTTTGAATGGTCTTGAGTTGTTAAGCTAAAAGGACAATGCAGAACGTCAGGAATTATTTTGGTGGATGAAAAATGCTTTTGGACACATTGCTCCAGATCATTGCTTAGCTTTTGACTGAGTTTGAATTTCGAAAGCTATAAAAGCTGAGTGCACAATAACATAAGGGTCTTGCTATTTTACCAAACCAGAGCAGTCATGATGGCCAAATTCTTGTGCAATCTGGCGCTTGCTGATTGCACATGCATTAGACAAGGGGATGTGTAAATGGTGAAAGATTAGCTATGACCACACAAGAGAATAATCTAAAACAAAAATAATAGTGATCTGGTGTCTACAAGGTATGAAATAGATCGGGTTTCTCTTGTTGCTTGTTAGTGATCATATGCCTACGGTACTTCTTGTTTCAAGGAATGAGAACATAGTGTAATTGAAAATTTTCTGGTTAAAAACGGGAACAAGAAGGCTACTTGTACTGTGCATTATAGTTTGCTTACCTTTGTCCAGGCTGTGAGAAAATAAATTCTTTTTAATTCAGAATTTCATAATGTTCGAGTGAAGAGGATTTTGTTTCTCAATTTCGACTTCCTAAGGATAAGATTTTCAATTCTTACTTTGCTGGCCACCATAACATGTCAGAACCGCCTTTGAATATGAAAAATTAGACCTAGCAGCAGCCTCAACACTGGGTTGGATTTGGATGTTTCTGCACATTAACGACATGGGGCAGTTACTCATAATTGATGTTAAGCTTTGTTGTAAAATAATGTAAATATGATATCACATAGTGATGTTCTCAGTTCTTTACTTTCAATTGTCCTTCACTAACCTGATAATTTATACTGGATGGTGCAGAGTGGAACCTTCCCATAAGAAGATGCTTGTTGAAGCCTTGCAAACACATAATGAAGTGGTAAGCTAACATTTATATACGATACCTATCATCAAACCACCCCGTCGTTCTTCTTTAGTCATCAATGATGGGATCGCAGTATTGTACCTAACAAAAATCGGTGGCATGTATTTCTTTAAGGACACTTCTGTCATTAGGGTTTCTATTAATTATTGCATAGGTCTTTTTATGTAGCTCAGACACTGTTTCTTAGTTATCATTACAATTGATATATGCCAAATTTACTTTAATGGCCAATTAATTTATTGCAGTAACGACATGGCAAACTCCAACCATTATCCGTTTCCATATACTAAATTGTATTTCATTTTCATGTGCAAGGTTGCTATGACTGGAGATGGTGTCAATGATGCACCTGCACTAAAGAAAGCAGATATAGGAATAGCAATGGGATCAGGAACTGCAGTTGCAAAGGTATTAATAAGAAGTAAAATAAGCACCCCCCCCCCCCCCCCCTTTTGGTGTAAAACTGGCTCCTAAGTCGCTAACATGACTAGTATGACTTAGATACACAAAAAATTCGGGCCATTTTCTCTAGCCAACTAAATTTGAAATTGACCTTGAGGAGCTGCGCTGCCTTCAAGGGCACCTGACATACATCAGGTGATTCATAGCGCAATTTTGCAGGAAGAATCCAACCTTTTACAAGAGTCACCAAAAATACATTCCATTCTTTTGGGGATGAAAACTGCCAGTAAGACCCAGATGGCATCAAAAGCTGCCTCCTCAACCAGCCAGTCCTGACTCTGCCGACTCCAGGGAAGGAGCTTGTACAGTAGACTACAGCTTTGGATGAATTTCTTGGGGTATTGGCACAAAGAGAATGGTCTCTACCTCAGTCGTGTGCTCGTAGGAGCTGAGCCTGTATACTCCTGTCGAAAGACATTTGCACCAGCTAATGAAAACATTTTTGTATTTTATTCAAATTGGGATGAATTTCAGCCGGCATAGAATTTCAGCCGGCTGGTTGAAATGGCGTCAAGCTTCTGGCGTCCTCTGTGACAAAAGGGTGCCTCAGAAGCTGAAAGGTAAGTTCTATAGGACGGCGATTCGTTCGGCGATGTTATACGGTGCTGAGTGTTGGCCTACAAAAAGGCGACATGTCCAGCAATTGAGTGTAGCAGAGATGCGTATGTTGCGTTGGTGTTGTGGGCACACAAGGAGGGATAGAGTCCGGAACGACGATATTCGGGATAGGGTTGGGGTGGCACCAATTGAGGAGAAATTGATTCAACATCGGTTGAGATGGTTTGGACATGTCCAACGGAGGCCTCCTGAGGCGCCGGTGCGTAGTGGAGTTCTAAAGCGGGCCGATAATGTAAAGAGCGGTAGAGGTCGACCTAAACTAACTTGGGACGAGTCCGTTAAGAGAGATCTTAAGGAGTGGAATATCTCTAAGGATTTAGCTATGGATAGGAGCGCTTGGAGATTGGCAATCAACGTGTCGGAACCGTGACCTCTTTTTGTCTCCCTTTGTCTTTTTTGTGTCTCCCTGTTTCTCGTCTCTTTTGGGTTTCATCTCTAGCCTACCCCAACTTGCTTGGGACAAAAGGCTATGTTGTTGTTGTTGTTGTTGTATTCAAATTGGGATGAATGTTTTGCTGAGTCTATCTAAATAGCCTTTGTGCTGTGTGTCTCAGCAAATGGCAACTGAGTGAAGCTCCATATAATCAATCTTGCCCTTTCTTAGATAACCAATTATTCATAACGATTGTTTCATGCATTTAATCACTGAATGCACTTGTAATGTTTCTCTATCTCAGAGTGCTTCAGACATGGTTTTGGCGGATGACAACTTTGCCACGATTGTTGCAGTAAGATTATTTCTCATTGCATGATATACAAATAATGAGAACAATCGGCTATTATTTCAGTTGATGATTTATCCGAATCCTATTCTACAATTTGTTCATAGGCTGTTGCGGAGGGAAGGGCCATATATAATAACACGAAGCAGTTTATCCGGTACATGATTTCATCAAATATTGGGGAGGTGGTTTGTATTTTTGTGGCAGCAGTGCTTGGGATGCCTGACACACTTATACCTGTGAGTGTATACTTGTATCTCTTATTTTTTTTGTTTACAAACTATTGTGATAATGATCTTCATAAATGTTGTATTCCACATTTTTATCATGTGCCAGAGTTTTTTTTTTTCCCTTGTGCTTATGTTGACCCGCTCCACCATTGGCAAATTACATGCCTACTTGCAAACCCTTTCTAAACACCTGTTTCATTTTTGGTTGTGATTTTTTCTTCTTTTTATTTATGGATGTAAATTATGCTTACCCTTTTCATCATTGCTTTGCAGGTCCAGCTACTCTGGGTGAACCTTGTTACTGATGGATTGCCTGCAACTGCAATTGGTTTCAATAAGCCTGATGGTAACATCATGACAGTCAAGCCTCGGAAGGTAATAAACAACTAAAAATTTGGTTGTGCACCTGACTATCAGAGTATCAATAGCTATCTGTGATTTCATGCTGGTTGGTACTCAATTAGTCAAGTGAGCTGCAGTATAACAGACTTGCTGAGCCTTATTATTTGCACTTGAAATTCTTTGGCTACAAGAATACTGCTAAAATAGCTATCTGTGGGATGTTACATTAAGCAAACTCCTTGTATCCATGAGACCGTAGATTTGCTAATCACTTGCTTTTGATGACTACATATCAAACTAGATGATTGCCACATGCATGAGTTTATATTAATGACTAGGAATTGCTAGACAAGTGATTTCAAGTAAAATGTCATGGTTTAAATTTTCTAATTGCTATCTCAGATATTAAACAATGCTCCTTTTCTGTTGCATCCCAGGTTAATGAAGCTGTGGTTAGTGGATGGCTCTTTTTCCGTTATTTGGTCATTGGAGGTTCATTTCTTCTATCTACTTATTATTTGATTATTCGTACTGATAAGTGCTGTGGTTTTTGACCCATGTTTGTTTGTTGTCTTCTGTTTTTGCTAATGCAGCTTATGTTGGTCTTGCTACTATAGCGGGTTTTGTTTGGTGGTTCGTTTATTCTGAGAATGGTCCTAGATTACCATATTCTGAATTGGTAAGTTGAGAATTTGGAATTGTTTTCCTTTTTTTTCCCATTGGTACCTTTGTGTATTTACTGGAACTATTGTTCCATGACCTGCTGGGAGTGTTATCCTCAACAATCCAACAAAAGTTTATTCTTCAACATGGTAGTCCTGTAGCGCCATGCCAAGTATCCCCTCCATTACAAATTATAAGTCGCTTTGGTTTTTCTAGTTCATGGCTTTTAATATGCACCTAGATGTACGCTATGTCTACATAGCAAAAGCCATGAATCTAAAAAAGCCAAAAATGACTTATAATTGTTAGGGAATGAGATTCTATTGATTTGGGCTAACCCTAGAAGGGTAGCTATATAGGCAACCGCCACATGGGCCTAGCCTCATGGGCCTAATACACTCACATTCCAACACCCCCCGCAGTCTGAACTACCGGCGCAACGGAGTTCCAGGCTGAACAAGAAAGAAGAAAGACCACACACACACGTCCCTCCACAGACGCAACTATCCACGGGTGATGTTGAGGCTAGAGCGAAACTCGGTGAAGGTCGAGGACGGGAGGCCTTTGGTGAAGATGTCCGCGAACTGGGAGGTGGTCGGAACATGAAGGACTCGCACCTCGCCCATGGCCACCCGATCACGGACAAAGTATAGGTCGATCTCCACATGCTTCGTCCGCTGGTGTTGGATGGGGTTGGTGGAGAGGTAGACCGCACTGACATTGTCGCAGTAGATCAGTATGCTCCAGGAGGGCGGAGTGTGTAGCTCGGCGAGAAGCTGCCGGAGCCAGGAGGCCTTAGCCACGCCGTTAGCGACAACGTGGTACTCCGCCTCAACACTGGACCGGGAGACCACAGGCTGGCGCTTAGACGACCAGGACACCAGGTTGCCGCCCAAGAAGACAACGTAACCGGAGGTGGAGCGCTGAGTGTCCGGACACCCCGCCCATTCAGCGTCAGTGTAGACGACAAGGTCGGCGAAGGAGGACCGGTGAAGTAGGAGGCCGTAGTCGATCGTGCCCCGGAGGTAGCGGAGGAGACGCTTGAGAGCAGTGAGGTGAGGCTCCTGGGGATCATGCATGTGAAGACAGATCTGCTGAACTGCATAGGTGATGTCTGGCCGGGTGAAGGTGAGGTACTGAAGGGCACCAGCAAGACTCCGGTATGCAGTGGGATCTGACACTGGGGGGCCCTCAGCCTCTGACAACTTGCCCTGAGTATCAACCGGAGCAGGGGTTGCAGTCAGTCATCCCAGCCCGCTCCAGGATATCTTAAGTATACTGCCGCTGGTGAAGAAGTGACCCGGCAGGATGAGGCTCAACAGTGACCCTGAGGAAGTGGTGGAGCACACCCAGATCCTTCATAGCAAACTCCTGCTGAAGAGCGGTAATGATCCGGCGGAGAAGTGGCTCACTGGAGGCTGTGAGGACAATGTCATCAACATAGAGCAGCAAGTACGCAGTGTCAGCTCCATGTTGATAGATAAACAGAGATGTATCAAACTTGGCCTCCACAAACCCCAGTGTCAGCAGGAAAGCAACAAACCGATGGTTCCACGCCCGGGGTGCCTGCTTGAGGCCGTAGAGAGACCTGTTGAGCCGGCAGACCATGTCAGGACGGGAGGAATCAACGAACCCCGCCGGTTGATTGCAGTACAGTGTCTCGGTGAGAAGGCCGTGCAGAAAAGCATTCTTGACGTCCAGCTGATGGACGGGCCATGACCGAGCAAGCGCCAGTGAGAGCACGGTGCGGACGGTGGCCGGCTTGACCACCGGGCTGAAGGTCTCATCATAGTCGACCCTAGGGCGCTGAGTGAAGCCCCGGAGAACCCAGCGAGCCTTGTAGCGCTCGAGAGTGCCATCAGCCCGACGTTTGTGGGTCCAGATCCACTTGCCGGTTACGACGTTGGAGCCCGGCGGCCAGGGCACCAACTCCCACGTCTGGTTGGCGAGGAGCACGGCGTACTCCTCTTCCATCGCGCGGCACCAGTGAGGATCCAACAAGGCGTCACGGACGGAAGAGGGTACTGGGGAGACCGGTGCGTCGCCGGTCGATGCCGCAAGGCCCCGGGGTGGCAGTGTGCCAGCCGCGTGCCGTGTCACCATCGGGTGAACATGCCGCGGGTGTTGGTGAAGAAGCGGCGGGTGGTAGACCGGCGGTGCGTCACGGGCCGGCGGGGACTGCGGCGGTGGTGTCGGTGTCCCCGGCGGAGAAGGGACCGCGAGTGGCGGCGGCCGCGGCCTACGCTGGTACACCCGTACCGGCGCAGCGAACCGCGAAGGAGGTGCAGGGGCAGCACCAGGCGACGGCGACCGGCACGGCCCCCTCGGGGCAGTATCGGGGGATGAGGTCCCCGGGTTTGCGCCAAACGGAGAGGGCGGGGCCGCGCCAGAGGACGACGGGCCCGGACCCGCCGGGGAGCCGGGACAGGTGCTCGGCAAGGAGCACGGCGAAGCAGTACCTGCAGGAAACCACGGAAAAGGTGGCTGGACCACCGTGTCTGCGGGAAAGAGGGAGGTGGGATCAGGAACAGGAGTGGTGGTGGGTGTGCTGGAGAAGGGAAAGACGGACTCATCGAACACCACATGACGAGAGATGAGGACCCGTCGGGAGGTAAGGTCAAAGCACCGGTACCCCTTGTGATCCGGGGAGTACCCAAGGAAGACACAAGAGAGTGGAGCGGGGGTCCAGTTTGTGGGAAGAAGTGGCAGCGGTGTTAGGGTAACACGCACACCCAAAGACGCGAAGGTGATCGTACCGGGGAGGGGTACCGAAGAGGGCGTGGTGTGGCGTAGGAGCGGGACAGGTAGCGGAAGGAGGACGGTTGAGGAGGTAGGTGGAGGTGTGCAAGCCCTCAGCCCAAAAGCGAGCAGGAAGAGAGGCCTGAAACAGAAGGGTGCGCACGGTGTCGTTGGTGGTGCGAATCATCCGTTCAGCCTTGCCATTTTGTGAAGAGGTATATGGGCAAGACATGCGCAACTGAACACCGTGAGAGAGAAAGAAAGCACGGGAGGTGGAGTTATCAAACTCACGACCATTGTCACACTGGACGGCCTTGATGGTGAGGCCGAATTGTGTGGACATCCAAGTGAAGAAGTGAAGGAGCATGGGAAAAGTATCAGACTTGGGGAAAAGTATCAGACTTACGAATAATGCGAAAAATCATCAACCACCACAAGATAGTACTTATAACCAGAAATACTGATAACAAGAGATGTCCATAGGTCGCAATGTACCAGATCAAAAATGCGGGCCGCATGTGAAGTAGAACTATGAAAAGGAAGACGAACATGTCGGCCCAATTGGCACGTATGACACAAATGCTCATCATGAGCCCGAGTACATGAAGACTGGAGCTACGACTGAGCTGCATCAGTGCATCACGTCCAGGATGGCCGAGGCGCCGGTGCCAAGTGGTAGAGGAAGCAGAGGCGGCGAAAGCAGCTGACAAAACGGACGGCGAAGAAGATGAAGTAGCCGCCGGGAAGCGAAGAGTGTAAAGGGGCCCGATGCTGTCACATCGGAGCAGAGGACGCCGGGAAGCCAAATCCTTTACAGTGAGACCAGAAGAGTCAAATTCCACAGAACAGGAATTGTCAGCTGTAAAACGACGAATAGAAAGAAGGTTGTGAACCATAGAAGGAGCAACAAGAACGTCAAGAAGACGGAAGGAGCCATGAGCATCGGCGGTACCCACAGACGTGACCGGAAGACACGAACCATTTGCGACCATAATGGACGAAGGAAGAGAAGAGGGAGAATGGACAGACGAAAGTATACCAGGGTCAGGGGTGGTGTGGTAGGTGGCTCCCGAATCAGCGATCCACTCATGTCCGACAGGAGGTGTCAGGCCCATAGTGCTGAACGAGCGAGCCAGGGCCGCGGCAACCCCAGGTGGGGTGCCGGAGGGTGGAGCCCACAGTGACGTAGGGAAGACGCCGGGAGGTGGAGCACCGGTGAGCATGGCCGCCGGTTGACGAGGGTCACCACCGGGAGCGTGGAAGGGCCACATGGAGATGCGCCCGGACCACGGGTTCTGGAAGGAAGGCCATGGTGCCCCCTCGGTGGGCCAGCTGGCGGGGTGACTCCACCACGGCCTCCCCCACGGCCCCCACCGCGTCGTCGACGACCGCCACGACCCCCCCCCACCTCCGCTTGGCCCGGAGGGAGGAGGACCAAGAAGAGACGATGACGGTGGAGCAGACGGACGAGGTGGAGTAGACGGATGCGGCGGAGTAGCAGCCAGGGCCGTCGAGGAAGACGAGGACCCCGGAGTGGTGGCGGACCCCGGTTGGATGCCTTGAGTGAGCTCCTCCATGACAAGGTCGTCACGGACCTGCAGGAAGGTGGGGAAGGGCCGCTGACGGGTGATTCACGTCCGGAGGTGAGCGTAGCGGTCGCTGAGCCCGCGGAGGACGTTGAGGACCAAGATGCGATCCTCCACAGGCCAGCCGAGGTCGCCAAGGGAGTCAGCCATGCCCTTCATCCGACGACAGAACTCGCCCACGGAGAGGTCACCCTGGACAAAGGTGCGGAAGCTCGCGTCGAGACGCAGAGCCCGGGCCTCGGCGTTGCCCAGGAACTGACCCTCAAGGGCAAGCCATGCCCGGCGAGCGTCAGGGGAGTTGCGGACGAGGTCGTGGAGGTCCAGGGAGATCGTCCCCAGGATCCAGGAGAGGACGATGCTGTCGAGACGAAGCCACGACGGGGTCTGGACGGCGACCGAGGCGTCAACAAGGACGTGGTCGTCGAGGGCGTAGCGGCGGAGAGTGAGAAGCACTAGGTCTCGCCAGCGGGCGTAGGAGGGCGACTCAGGCTCGAGGACGACCGGGACGAGGAGGCGAATGTTCTGGACCCCCTTGGCCTGGTAGTGAAGCTGAGCCACGAGCGGGTCGGTCGGGTCGTGCCAGAGGACGGCGGTGTGGGACACACGGCGACCCGTCGAGTCGGAGGAGGTGGCCCCAACATCCGGAGAGGCGGGAGAGATGAGGAGCCGCTCCGCCTCGGCGATCTGGCGGGCCAGAGCATCGGCCGCATCCCGCTCAAGCTCTCACACGAGGGCGGCCGCGCGCACCCGGGCCTGCCCCTCGACAGCCGCAGCCCGGGCAGCGACGAGAGCGGCGGCGAGGGCGGAGTCGGGGCGTGCGCCGGGAAGAGGCAGCGGAGGCGTGGCGGGGAAGGCAGCAGCATCGGGACGGTCCGTCACCACCGGTGCCAGAGGAGGAGGCAGATCTGGCGTCCCGGTGGCGGTAGCAGGAAGCCCCCCGATGACCTCCCCGGCGTCCGGCTGCACAGGAGCAGCAGCGCCACCGGCAGCAGCACCACCCGCCGCGGCAAGGGCGGCTGCGTGCCAGGTAGCAGGGGCAGCGACGCCACCGGCAGCAGCACCACCCGCCGCGGCAAGGGCGGCTGCGTGCCAGGCAGCAGGTGCCAGGCCCGCAGGGGCAGCAGCCGCCCGGCCCGCAGGAGCAGCAGAGGCGAGGTCTGCGCGCGGGGCAGCAGGGCCAGCAGGGACGGCCCCTCCGGCGGTGGTGCCGCCAGGTGCGCCGGCGGCCGCGCCAGTAGGGGCAGCGGCGGCGCCCACAACAGGGGCAGCAGCGGCGGCGGCAGGGGGTTGGGAAGGGGGAGGAGCAGCGATTTGCGCCCAGGAATTGGACGGGAGAGAGGGAAAGACATGGAAGTAGGAAGGTGGGGGAGGAGGGGGAGGCCGGCCGGCCATGGGATGGCGGCGGCTGGGAAGGGGAGAGGAAGAAGGCTAGGCTGCTGATACCATGTTAGGGAATGAGATTCTATTGATTTGGGCTAACCCTAGAAGGGTAGCTATATAGGTAACCATACATGGGCCACATGGGCCTAGCCTCATGGGCCTAATACACTCACATTCCAACAATAATTTGGATTGGGGGAGGGAGTACTAATTTCGTGTGGCAATCTGTGTCTGCTGTTTGTGCACTACTTTTCTCATTGACAATTTGACAGAATATTGTGCAACTATGTCTGAGTGAGTGGAATGTAGTTGTTTATTTATCTACAGGACAACGATAGGGGAGAGCTCTACTATAAAACTTGATATGGAAAAATTTTCTTGTTACAATAGAAACTTTGAAGTAGTGTGCGAGTCACTAATATTGATAGCTCCAAACTATTTTATTGGAGTCAATTGAGCAATCAGCACCTTGGAAAATGAGTTTTCATGGTCTATTAATAAGCATATATGAGATTATGAGAGCAAAGGTAGAGTCTGATTCATGATTGGATCATAAACATAGCCCTGTGATGAGCTTACAACAACAACAACAACAACATAGCCTTTTGTCCCAAGCAAGTTGGGGTAGGCTAGAGATGAAACCCAAAACATAGCCCTGTGATGAGCTTATACAAAAAAAAAATCCCGGGCTTTGGGATCGTATAGGCAATGATGTCTCAGTTGATGGTTGTTTAGCGAATTGGCTTTACCCAGGTATCTTATTTTAAAATAAAAGAAATTACTCACAAGGGAAATCCCAGTTAACAACTGGGATAGGCTCACACTGGAACAGTACCACAGAACGACAGTTAATTTGCATGGTTTCATAGGTCAATTATGTTTCAGTCTAGACTGATGTTGGTTGATCTTTGTATGTATCATTTGCTCTACATGGTTGCCAAATGAGTTTATGGTCTAGTTTATATTTCTGATGATTCTTCTAGGACCCTAAAATACATTACTTATTCTATACACCCCAACTTTTCTTTTACCCTTGCAGGTCAATTTTGATTCATGTTCTACAAGGCAAACTTCATATCCTTGCAGTATATTTGAGGATCGTCATCCATCAACTGTTTCAATGACTGTGCTTGTTGTTGTCGAGATGTTTAATGCCTTGAATAACCTAAGTGAAAACCAATCTCTGCTGTAAGAGCTCTCTATTCTTCATTACTGTCACTATGTTCTATGGTTTCTATTATTGGTGTAACCTGTAAGGCTGTAGAACGTGCTGCTTCCAGTAACAAATATGTTGATGCTTTGGGCACTGAAAGCTTCCAGAATGCCACTATGGCAACTAATTTATGTGGTGTTATATTTAAACCGACAATACCATACTATTACAGTAGTACCATTTTAGGGGGAAAATATATTCATTATAAAATAGTAAATATATTAATACCAAAAATTTGAAAAGTTTGAAGATCCTGAAATGTCACCTGGGTTTGGCTGTAGCGTAAGAGATTGCCAACTTGCATCCATTATTTGTGTTTGTGCATTGTTCATCTTGTCTTTTCACTTGTGAAAGATTCTCATATGTATCCAATCTAAGGTATTCACACAACCATTGTCTTCGAATACAATGTTTTCTACATCGCCCATGAACACTGAAATGTAGGAATTGCCATTTTATCTTCACACAACCAAAAAATGTACCTCACTTTTTGAGATTTGAATTATGATATTGGAAGCAGACATTCTTCAAAAACTAGATTTTTATGTCCTGTGGTGCATGGCCTTCTGCTTGTTTTGTCTTGGCCCTCCCATTCTGTGAGCTTGAAAATAACAGGTGTCTCTGAAAAGGCTGTGGCATGTGCGAAAATACCTCTGTACTAATGTAGCTTCACTCATGCAGTGTCATTCATCCATGGAGTAACCTGTGGCTTGTTGGGTCCATTATTCTGACAATGCTTCTTCATGTAGCAGTCCTGTACATTGAACCACTATCAGCCCTTTTCTCCGTAAGTAATCTTTCTTTGTTCTTCAGTGGTCCTTTGATCTTATTTATGTTAAAAATAAATCGATAAATCGAATAAACTCTATTTATGCAGGTCTCTCCCTTGTCGTGGGTTGAGTGGAAAATTGTTCTTTATCTATCCTTCCCTGTTAGTACTCTCTCAACCTTGACTTGTTATGCCATTAATTGTGGTGATACTCCCTCTGGTCAAAAATACTTGTCACATTTGACTTTGGACGGTCTTCAATGTGTATCTTTTTACCAGTAATTTCTTCTATCTTTTTACCAGTAATTTCTTCTAGACTTTATTCTTAAAATCCTTTTTTTATGAGATGTTGCAAGTAAATTTGAATGCAAATGCACACATATAACTTACATGGTTCCAAACTAAATAATTTAAAAGTTATTGATGTTTGTAGTTTTTATGGTTTGACCAAATATTGTCCTGAATGACATGTTTCTGTGACCAGAGGGAGTATGTGTTTTGCTTATATCTTTGTTTTATGACACGTCCATTTTTTGCGTTCTTGTATCTTTTCCTCTTAACATCATTCTGGATCTTCCAAAACAAATATGTTCTCCAATTAACTATTTGGCAGACTAATTTCATCTAATTGTTAGGTAATTTTGATTGATGAGGTGTTGAAATTCTTCTCGAGAAGCCCACGAGGTATGTTCCCTATGCAAATACTACAGCGGCTGCTGTTTTAGACAGCAGAATCTGAGTTTGCTTGTTTACAGGTCGAAGATTCCCTTTAAGGTTGTGGAGACGTGATATACTTCCAAAAGAGTCAAGAGACAATTGATTTTAGGCTTCAGCATATGAGATGCATACAATACACAACGAAAAGCTTGTCTTCTGTTAGTATTGAGACTGATTTTTGGCAAATGTTCATGGATGAAGATGACATTGTACAAATCTTTCTGTGGGTGATATCTACAACAATTGATGGCAGAGCATCTTCGATAATGAGTTCTCGACTATACAGTTCATTCGGGGTGTCAGTCTCAGAATGCTAGTTTTGGTCAGAAAACATAGCGCAGCTTCGAGAACCTTTTCTCACTAGTTAGAGACGGCGCTACACTTGTACCAGATGCTTACAAATGAATGAGTTCATGTAACACCCCCTCCCTCTCAACCAAGGGAGTTACTGTATACATCAGGTTCTGTCAAATTATCTGGGTGACAGACACCGTTCTGGTACATCAGGTTCTGTCAAATTATCTGGGTGACAGACACCGTTCTGGTATTACTGTCATTATACACCGCAAAAGTTTTGCACCTTGATTTGGAAATACCTGTTTGGCTAATAATATTTACAGCCGCTGCCGCTGCTGGCTGTGGATGTTCTTGCTGTGTGCTTTCCCTGTACATTACAAGCAGCCGGCAACGGCTGTAAATACCAATGGAACGGGCTCAACTAACTCCCTACATTCTAAATTACAGTACAAGTTATTTTGGCTTTTTTAAGACAACAGATTTTGCTATGTAATTAGACATAGCATCTAGAAAAGCCAAAATAATTTATAATTTGGAATTGAGGGAATAATTAGCAACTGCTAATGACAGAGACGCTTATCCGCGAGGAGCGTGTTGTTCCAGTTGCTCGTCATTGACCTTAACCGGGCCACCGGGGTCCGGGGCCAGAGTATCTCCTCGTTAGAGTGGTGGGCTTTTTTTTTTTTTTTGGAATCTCGTTAGAGTGCTGGGCTGGCGGCGAGTGAACAGGTCAGGCTTTGTTTCAGGATGCTGCTGTCGGATGCATAGGAAAAAGCCTACTCTGTTCCCCTCGCAAAAGTCAGTTTTTCCTCCCTAAACTTAGAAAACCAGACATAACTCCTCTCCTATCTTTTCAAACCGAACATATAACCTTCCGGGCTGTTTCTCTAGGTGGTTTTTCTTTTTTCTTTTATATTTATTTTGGCTAAATCTTTAAAAATCATAGTAAATTATAGAAAAATCATAAAATAGAAAATCTAATTTTGTTAGACTCCGCATGATTACATATACACAATAAACATGTGATATGGTATGCTTTAGTATAATTTTTTTGCTCTAGCTTCATATTTATGCTTTCCTGTGATTAATTCATAGCTGCAGTTTCTGTGGTTCTATTGTGGTGAAATTTTTATGGTGGAATTACCATTGTATTCTTGAGATGTAGTAAAAATTTCATACTCATTGGATCATGCATGACTGAGTTATAGACTTATTCAGGTTTATGTTTATTAAATAGTTTAAAATAATTAAAAGTGTGTAAAAATAGAAAATGTATGTTCTCTGTGTAATTTATTCAATAACGACATGCTTATGTTAAGTGTTCATACGATATAACAATAGTAATATTACATAGAGAATACATTTTCTATTTTTACGTACTTTTAACTATTTAATAAGCATAAACCTAAAATAAATCTATAACTCAGTCATACATGATCCAATGAACATAAAATTTTTACTTCATCTCAAACCTACAATGATTAGTTCACCATAAAAATTTCACTAAAATAGGACCACAAAAACTACAACTATGAATTAATCATAGAAACGCATAGATCTAAAGCTAGAGAAAAAAATTTTGTACTAAAGCATACCATATCATATGTTTACTGTGGAGATCTACTCATGTGGAGTCTAAAAAATTAGATTTTCTATTTTATAATTTTTTTGTAATTTACTATAATTTTTTAAAGATTTGACAAAAATAAATATAAAAGAAAAAGAGAATACCACCTAGGGAGGTCATTTATCCTGTTGAAAAGATGCGAGAGGAGTTATGTCCGGTTTTTAGTTCAGGGAGGAAAAACTGATTTTTGCGATAGTTGAGGGAGGCAAAATAGACTTTTTTTTCTTACGAACATGAATACTTTAGTATTTTTTGGAACGAATTTGATTATGAATAATGTCAAATGTGTTTAGATAATCTCTACAACTAAAAAGAGCCAAATGTCATCGTCTTTGCCCCGCTAATGAGCCCCGCCTGCGCTAATGACCCCCCGCCCGCGTTAATCTCCCGCCCTGCTCCCTGTATCGCGCGTCCGCGGAACCGCCTGCGCGCACCACGCCCAGCTCCTTCCCTCCCGCCCGCACAACCACATCTGTTGTTTCGCGCACGCCTCCCACATCTCTCGTGCGGGGATGGGGAAGCGGCGGCGGCGGGCCACCGTGCGCTAAGAAAGAGGCAGCCACACGAATCGAGCGGCGGTGGAACCGAGCGTCGGCGGAATCGAGCGGCGCGGCCAGGCGAATCCAGTGGCGGCGGAATCGAGCGTCGCGGCCAGGCAAATCGAGCGGCGGTGGAATGAGCGTCGCTGCCAGGCGCGTGCACTTGGTTGCTGGGGACTCGCTGCGCCGTCGCCCCGCCGTCGTTGCCGGCCGCTCGAGCTTCCACGCGCCGGTCCGCGCTTCCGCCCCCAGCGGTTCCTCGAGTCGCTGCCTGCTCGCGGTTCCCCGAGCCGACGTTCGAAGGTTGACTCGGCGCCCTCACCGGAGCTCGTCCACGCCGCCGGTGAAGCCCGCTGCTGAGGAAGGGAAGACAGGCGGTCGCGCGCCGCTGGTGAAGCCCGTCGACGGCCTCCCTGCCCCTTCCCCATGGACGCCACTGCCTCGCCCCTGCCCTGCACCGTCCTGACCTACATCTGGAGGAGCTGGTTTGCGGAGGACATACAGAGCGATGGTAGCGACGAGAACTGGCATCTAAGATGGAGGTGAGCATTGGAGGCATTTGTGTTTCCCTGCATATTCTGGTCCTTGAATTTCATTACAATACTTCCTGCTCTTCGATCACCTTTTCCTGATGCTTAGAAGTGAGTTCCTTATATATTTTTCCTCTTCGCTTGTATGCTCAAATGCCTCCAGTTTAGTGGTGGTACATATGCTTGGTGTGATTCCTATCCCATAATGCTGTAAATGAAGAACCAGTCAACACAAGTACTGCATCTCCTGCTTTTTCTATGAGCTATTGTCACTTTGGAAATTCAGTTAATACCATGCTTTCTACCTGTTGTGTCCATAACCTGAGTTCTTGATAGACATGTAATGTTAGCCAAGAGTGCTACTTTTACCTTTCAGGCCTTCATGCTTGCTTTTGTTGTGCATGAGCAATGATTATAAGACTGATACATTGTTTGATATTTGTAGGACAAGACTGTGGTAAGCAAAAGATTGGTATAAAGCAGCAACACTTGTGTCAAGGCAGAGTCTGGCACCTGAAATGTTTGTTATGCATCATGCTCTTGTCTACACTCTACACCCACTTATTCGAGTTCTGCATCCAGTCGAGATTTGACTGCTAAAGATTATAAAGGCAACAGCAAGGCGAACCACAACAAACTAAGAAATCAATGTGTTGATGAATCAAAGAACATCCATTCTAATGATGATGTTAAGAAGAATGGGGGTGACAAACAAGATTTGAATCAAGATTGTTCAATGGATACATCCAGTGACGGAAAGTTGAATATACAACATGATGTGATGACAGGCGGGGAATTTGGAAGGCTTCATAGATGTAAGTAACCCCTTTATCCCTTCTTACAGCTTCCCCTTTGAACGCAATGCTTGCAACTATGTCAGTGGTTGGCTTTGAAACTAGCCTTATTTGACACTGGCCTTGATGTCTGGATACAAAAAAAATCCATCATTTGTTAATGCCATTCTATGTAGTATTCTGATTGCCTCTTTAAGCTCTCCTGCATATTTGAAAAAAAATATGCCAAAGTCTGAACTCAGATATCTTCTGCACAGTTTATTGGAATATCATCTAGGACCATCCACTGCTACTATTTTTTTTGTGTGTGGAATCTACCTATGTTAATCTTGAGAATAACAAATTTCCACTATCATGCTTTTAATTGCACGCGCTATGAACTCACTACCAATAGTTAGAAGAGTTTTTCAAAGCACGTGGCATGGCATCCCGATAACGGAGCGCCATAAATTTATGCCGTGACTGTGAGTGAGTGGTCGGGTGGTTGGTGGCGGTGGCGGTGGCATATGTTGGAAGCTGTTAGTTTTTTTTTCAAAAAAAAATCAGCACTACCTGATGTGTCATGTATGTCCATCATAACACATTGCGATCCAAAAGTGATAAATATGTTTAGGCTATAGAAATGCAATTTTTCTTCTAAATCCTAAAGGTGAAGATATATGTGTTATGTTTTCTATATGTAACTGCATGCAGATTCTAATAAAACTTTGCTGATTTTCATTGTGCGCAAGCTCGATAACAAACAAATAAAGTGTGAACTCTGGATTTTTTTCTTCTTCTAAACACTTGAATAGATCAATTTATTAGTTGATCTATGTAAACATGGTGCCAAAACTGAGTCTGATGAGGGTTAAGACCTCAACCTGAAATTAAGTGAAACAAGCAAAAAAATTCCTTTTTCCATGCCGACATGCTTGTTTAGTCATGTATGCAGTAGACATGTACAACTTTGGAGTCTATAACCTATAGAGAATAAGCAGCTCAAATATTCACAAATTTGAGTATCAATCTGAAATATAATATTTTCATCTTTGCAGTGCTTGCCAAGTTGCTCAGAGGGTACAACAGGTGAGGCTCCTGGGAGGCCATTCGCGATGATGGAAAGGCCATCAGTGCTTATCCATGTGTTATTGATCTGTTGCATTGCTTTCTCCTCTGGGTCAGTCTCCGCAGCATCTAATCGCTAAAATGGTTGAGTTCTCAGGATACCATGTGGTTGGTTATCCAGCAGTTGTTGGCTTCTCAGTGTTTTACTCAGTTCCTCCATACGTGCACATCAATGCAGGAATGCCCTGAGCGGACTTCACCAGATACTCCAGAGTTTGCCTATTTGCAACTACAGATGACCAGCAAGGATAGTGCAGAGTGCTTCTGCATAGTGGCACACACATCTACTGAAAGAACTCATCCTGAGAGGGTATGAGGAATCAATAATTGAGTTCATTACAAATAATGACATGAAGTAATTATTTTGAAAATTATCCACATCAAATAAGACAGTTACCATAGTAGATAGTGCTGTCATATAGAAGCATATTGGCTTCAGCAAAGTTGCAAAGGAATAATTTTGATGTGTCATTATGAAACTGCATGTATGGCAAGGGGGCAAGAGTAGAGAGGGTAGATATAGATAATTGGCCGAAAAAAAAAACAATTCCAAAGTTATGAGTTTCATTCTGTTAAATTTCTATCCGCATCAATAAGACAGTGCTGTCATATAGAAGCATATTGGCATTAGCAAAGGAATAATTTTGATGTGTCATTATGAAACTGCATGTATGGCAAGGGGGCAAGAGTAGAGAGGTAGATATAGATAATTGGCCAAAAAAAATTCCAAAGTTTTCATTTTGTTAATTTTTTTTATAAGCTATGCAATTCTCTTGAAAATATATAGGTCACTATATTTTTGTACTGCTCATAACAATGAAAAGGCAAATATTTGGATTGTTCTGTGCATAGAATATTTGAAGGCTGACATGATATACAATGACTATTACTTGCCTAACAGGCAATGGTTGAACAAGATTGATTTCCTGAAATTTTGAAAATCAGATGCCTAATTATTGCCATATTATATTATTTGCCCATGGCGACGTATGAGCATGAACCTATACTACGGAAATTAGAACTAGGAATCTAGGATATCATGTATCTACCTCTCCAGTAAGTGTATGTTTGATGTTTCCATTCAATTCTGATCTTAACATTCATCTTTTAAGGTTAAACAGGATGATCACAATGACTTCGAAACACTTTTGTGCAGTTCGGAGAAGACCATTTAATTGTCATGGTCTTGTTTCTTTGGGTTTCTGTTGCAATGCATATGCATAATGCTATGAAAATAGAATAGTCAATGCTATCATGTGAGGTATGTCAGGATGAGTATATCCAGACAATTCTCAGTGAGATGAGTATACCCAGACATGGTTCCTGTAGCAAAATAATGTATACTAAGCTATATGACATCGCCATTGATTTCTTAAGCAAGTAGTATGTCAAGTATGTCTGTTGTACGATTGGTCGCCTGGCCCAAGGGATCGGAATGATGTTTTGCATGGGTTGTCTTTTCCTTCTAACTAACAATGTTGTGAAGATGGGAATGGTCTAATTTCAATATTTATTGCATGTCATAAGACTTCACATATGTATTACCCATATATTTGTAGGTCATGAAATTTTATGAATACCCGTAGCAACGCACGGGCACTCAACTAGTGAAATATAAAGGTTGCGGATTTAAATTCCTTTGATCAGATATTCAGTCAACAAACATTTTTTTTGATAAATAACATTCATATTATTTATTTACACCCAGGCTCTCGGCTCGGCCGATAACAAAAAAATCGAATTACCGATCGCCGGCCACGGGAATCAGCGGTTCGGCTGCCGCACGCCCGCACGGCCGTACCGCGCGGACGCGAGACGTACAAGACTACCGCGAGCCCCCCCACTCCACAGATGCCGCCGGCACTCTTCCCCCACCTAACTCTGCCCAAAAATTTGAAATCCTTTTCGCTTCCCTCTTCACCGAGGATGGCGGATCCGCCGCCTGTGCTCACGCTCCTAGTGAAGAAGGGCCCCTGCGAGGGGAAGACCCTGCAGCGCCGCGCCGGCGCCGCGGCGCTTCGTGTCGGCCGCGTTGCCAAGGGCAACCACCTCTCCGTGGGCGACGCGGGCGCGTCGCAGAGGCATCTCTCCGTCGAGTTCCTCCCGCCGCCTGCGGCCCGGTGGGCCGTGACCGATCTAGGCTCCTCCAACGGCACCCTCCTCAACGGTACGCCTCTCGTGGCCACTATCCCCGCTCCGCTCTCCGACGGGGACCTCATCAAGATCGGGGAGACCACCGTGCTCGCCGTCTCCATATCGACCGATGCAGGCCCGGGACCGGGCCCCGCCGCGACTAGGAGTTCCGCGCGCAACGCGGCGGAGGAACAGCGCCCCGCGGTTTCTCGCAGGGCCGGACGGAGGAAGGCCGGTGCGGCGGAAGCCCCTGAAGCTGGGAATGAAGTGGAGGAGGAAGCTGCACTCCCGACTCGCCGAGGCGGGCGGAAGAAGGATGGTGCGGCGGAAGCCCCCGAAGCTGGGAATGAAGTGGAGGAGGAAGCTGCACTCCCGACTCGCCGAGGCGGGCGGAAGAAGGCCGGTGCAGCGGAAGCCCCCGAAGCTGGGAATGAAGTGGAGGAGGAAGCTGCACTCCCGTCTCGCCGAGGCGGGCTGAAGAAGACCGTTGAGCCCGCTGGAGTGGAGATGGAAGCGGAAGATGAAGAGGAGGAAGCGGCAATACCGAACCGTGGCAGGTCAAGGAAGGCTGCAGTGACGTTCGTCCTTCCGCCACAGCCGCAAAATACGAGGTCAGCGAGAGCTGCTGCAAGGAGAGGTGAGGTGTTGGGGTGCGAAAACGATGAGGGGGAAGTGGTGAGGACTGGAAGGGGGCGAGGACGGGTTACAAGGGCAAGTGCAAGGAATGGTACGGGTGTTACTCCCGAGGAGGAGGAAGAGGAGGGTGAGGTGGCTGTGGCCAGAGGTCAGGAAGGGACAGCTGCCGAGGGCAAGGGTGGAGTGGTGCCGGCGGCTGGGAGAGGACGAGCAAAGAGGGGCAGAGGAGGCCGAGGCCGAGGAAGGGCTACGAGGGCAAGTACAAAGAAGGCTGAGGATGCAATTGTTGAGAACGATGAAAATGAGCAAGAAGAAAAGGATATGGCTGATGGCAGAGAACGAGTGGGGAGTCCATTGAGGGTGTTGGCTGTGAATGATTGTTCTGAAGAGGATAAGGTGGCAACTGAGGATGACAAGTTGGATGGAAACTCAAAGGCATCCGTGGAGGCTGAGAAGATGGTGGATGTGGAGGAGGATGCGACGTTGACGGAGAGGGCAACAGAGGGGAGGGTCAATGCTCAGCATGCTCCTGCTGACAGTGGTGGTGTGGAAGAAGAGGAGGTGAAGAATTTGAGCAAGGGAGGGGAAATTGAAGTAGATCAGGAATTGAGGGAAAAAGTGTCACCAGGGCCAAAGCCGGATGGTGTTGGAGAAGTGGAAAAGAATGACAAGAGGGAAGCTATTGGTACTAGTGGCAAGAAAGGCCATGTGGGGGAGCGCAAAGGAAGACACAGATTGGAGAATATGACACTGGGGGAGTGGTTTGTTCAGATTGAGAAATACCTTCTAGCAAAGAATGCAGAGGCTGCTGAAAAGGCGATAGCTGAAGTGCAAGAGAAACATCAGCGGTTTTGTGAACATGTTAAATCGCTCAAGCTCAACAAGAGTCCTGCTCCTTGAGATTCCATGGTACATTTAGCTATAACTGAAACATTGTCCTACTATTACTGCTGTTCATGTTTTTCAAGAATCAATTGCAATTTTTGCAAGTGCCCCTAATATATTTGTTAAGCATGAACTTTGCTATACTGCAATGAAATATTCTTGTGAGAAATGTTGAAATCTTGTGGTTAAATCTTTCAAGTTTTTGTCCTACTGTGAATGCTGATTATAATTAGAAATTTTCTTGTAACAAACTACTTGTTTGCCAGTGGCAAGGGGTAGTTGGTAATTTTGATGCTTAGTCATGTAAAGAGAGATGTACTGTAGTATAGGCCTTGTTTGGCACAACTTGTAATTGTGCATAATTTTCTTTTATGAGAAGCAAGTACAAAGAAGGCTGAGGATGCAATTGTTGAGAACGATGAAAATGAGCAAGAAGAAAAGGATATGGCTGATGGCAGAGAACGAGTGGGGAGTCCATTGAGGGTGTTGGCTGTGAATGATTGTTCTGAAGAGGATAAGGTGGCAACTGAGGATGACAAGTTGGATGGAAACTCAAAGGCATCCGTGGAGGCTGAGAAGATGGTGGATGTGGAGGAGGATGCGACGTTGACGGAGAGGGCAACAGAGGGGAGGGTCAATGCTCAGCATGCTCCTGCTGACAGTGGTGGTGTGGAAGAAGAGGAGGTGAAGAATTTGAGCAAGGGAGGGGAAATTGAAGTAGATCAGGAATTGTGGGAAAAAGTGTCACCAGGGCCAAAGCCGGATGGTGTTGGAGAAGTGGAAAAGAATGACAAGAGGGAAGCTATTGGTACTAGTGGCAAGAAAGGCCATGTGGGGGAGCGCAAAGGAAGACACAGATTGGAGAATATGACACTGGGGGAGTGGTTTGTTCAGATTGAGAAATACCTTCTAGCAAAGAATGCAGAGGCTGCTGAAAAGGCGATAGCTGAAGTGGAAGAGAAACATCAGCGGTTTTGTGAACATGTTAAATCGCTCAAGCTCAACAAGAGGCCTGCTCCTTGAGATTCCATGGTACATTTAGCTATAACTGAAACATTGTCCTACTATTACTGCTGTTCATGTTTTTCAAAAATCAATTGCAATTTTTGCAAGTGCCCCTAATATATTTGTTAAGCATGAACTTTGCTATACTGCAATGAAATATTCTTGTGAGAAATGTTGAAATCTTATGGTTAAATCTTTCAAGTTTTTGTCCTACTGTGAATGCTGATTATAATTAGAAATTTTCTTGTAACAAACTACTTGTTTGCCGGTGGCAAGGGGTAGTTGGTAATTTTGATGCTTAGTCATGTAAAGAGAGATGTACTGTAGTATAGGCCTTGTTTGGCACAGCTTGTAATTGTGCATAATTTTCTTTTATGAGAAGCTGGTGAAAAGTGTATTTTGATTATTCAGTTAATTCCTAGTCTGGTTATTGATAAGCTGCTGCAGAATCATGTTGTTTGTCACAGCTTCTGCTTTGTCTGTGAAAAACTAAGAAATAAGCCCTACCAATCAGGGTTATAATTCTTCAGGGACCTTTTTTTTTGTCCAGGCTTAGTTTTTCTTTTTCTTATTATACCACATACTTGAACTATGCCTTTGTGTTGCTGACAAATTTTATGATCCTGTGTGTTGTGATTTCATGAAAGTCATGGTGCACAGTTCACCTGCAATATTAGCTTGTCTGATCCTTTGCTACCATGAATATCTAATTAAACAAGAACCATTTGTGTACAAGAATTTGGCAGATTCTTTTAGGATATTGTCCACTGTTTTGCCACCTCTGATTCTCTGAATGATTCAATAAGGGTGCTTCAAATTTTGTAATTTTTTTTTGCACAGTTTCATCAATCACTTAAAGGGAAATTAAGATAAATCTGTTACTTCAAAGTTTTCTTTTAGTAATCCTGCCCAACTGAATTAAACCTTGTTACTTTTTAATAACTAACAGATTGCTTATTTGAATATTATCCACAAGTTGCTTAAGCCTGCTATGTTCTCTACAGGGTAATCTGGAAATATTTTGGACAGCCTAATGTTGGATGATTTGATGACACCATCATATCACAATGAAGACAGCAATGCTGAAGCGTCGCAAACTGTAGGTTTGTGGTGTAGCCACCAGCAGCAGGGTGGCGATCTTCTAAGTTTATTTATTCCAGACTTAGTACTTTGCTACTATTCATGAATGTGACGAGAATGTCGTGCTAGTATGTATAAAGCAGTAGAGTTAGCTCCACTGAATTCTCTGTTGCATTCAGTAGGGTTCTTATGTCCTGAACCTCTATGATAGTTAACTGCAATGTATCCTTTTATCTTGTGTCTCGGTTTATAATGCAGATATTTGGAGGATTATTGACCTTGTCTCCATTCCACATGCTGACATGCGAGTTTTTTTTTCTCTTTGCTACTAGTACTAGTACTTGTTTAGGAACATGCTATTCTTCTGCTTAGAGGCCTCAATACTATCGGAGGCACTGCATGAAAATGATATGTGATGAAGTGGCTTATGTACAACATAGGATCTGATAGTTTATTCCTCTTTATTTACTTGCTTACCCATCGCTTATGGCTTATGCGAGCTTATATCCAATGCCAATAGTTAGTGAACAATTACTGTAGACGGTTCTGAGATACTGACTGCAGTCGTCCATATTGTGAATTCAGCCTTACTAACGGACGAGTAGAGAGGCAAACATACAGAATGATTTTCATTTTCTTGAAAGCGTAGGAGACATACGTTTCGTTACAATAAGAAGAAAACGAATCTAAGAAGAATCATACACACCCATTTGGGTGAACTTCAGTACACAGGAGGATTTGCCAGATAAAACAATGCTGGCCGTTGTTGAGATTGCGTAGCACTGACCATCATTGGGTACTTGGGAGTTGAGGGCAAAACAGATGTGTTAGAGAGGCTCACCATCCAGCCACCTTTGAGCCAGCACGAAACTTTCTTCAGGCTGGTATTCTGGAGTGGTATGACCACCACCCTGCGCAAGCAACACCGCATTAGGTTACTTGGAGTATGTCTGATTACATGATCCAATCGTGAAAACACGCGTGAGCTATCGACAGAAAGCTGATAGGGATTAGGGAGATAGCTACCTTCACTGTCGCAAAGGTCAAATTGTTGGCGTATGTTATCGTAAACCTGAACAGGATAATTTAAAGAAAAAAGAATGCAAGTGATGTCCCTGTCAGAGAGCGGATTCCAGACGATTGGATTATAATACAGTTTTTATTTGGCAAACATTTCTATATTCAGCAGGTGAACTAAACCCCTTGTACACGTCAGTGTATGTAAGGGAAAAGAAGGGAGTTAGATGACTTTACCCAGCAGCCTGGCCCTTGAGGTGCCACGCTCTCCAGTCATCAACTATGGAGAAATTCAGTGACCTTATCCACGCTTGCGTGCCGAGGAACGGTACTATAAGGTCATGGTCTCCACTGCACCCACAAAGATCACAATGGCATTGGCATGGCATGGAAGAAGGTTCAGGCTCAGGCTCAGCTAGCGAGAACTGCTCTCAATTCTTGGATGCTCACCTGTACACAAGCGCACGGTAACCTCTGGTGGTGAGGTTTAAATGGTACTCGATGCTGCTTGGGAGGTCTTCTGCGTAAGGAAGCCCTTCGATGCACCTTATCCATTCGCCAACTGTCCCCTTTTGAAGATCGCCATATTTGCATCGTTATTAAAGCCATTAGTACAACATTATGCGGCCTAGAGAATCATTAACCACAGGCCCAGTTTCAAAAATTAAGATATATTATAATAGTTGACTTTAGAGTCGTGCTTAGAAGAAGCGGTTTTCTGACAAGAACATATTCGGGTGTACAAGCTGAAAAGAAATACCTCCTTCCGTTTCAAAGAAAAAAGAAATACCTCCTTGATCCCAAGAGCATTCCTGGTAGTATCGTTGTTCATCCAGTAGTAAGCCAGGTAATAACCGTATGTCTGCAATTTCAGGATCAATTCCAGATGAATTCTTGCTAGGAGAACAGAGAGGGTCACATCACAACATAGCACATGCATTCGTCTAAATCATCTGTCAAATTAACACTCCAGAGGTAGAGACCGACTTACAAAACAATGAAGTTTAGGACGACCCGGCGGCTCATTTTGCTGTATAGATTCTTCTGATAGAACCCTTCTTGAATCACCATTATATTTGGGTTTTGGCGCGGCTACAGGGCATAAGTCGTACAGGATATGTGCTTTTGGGATTTCAGAAAGGAGCTGCAGTGAAAATGGCCACGCGTGCATGGTTTATGTTTAGATGGCGGCATTGGTTACATTACATGATGAAAAGAAATAAAAACAGGTCAGCGCACATGTATCTTTCTTACATCGTTAATAGTGAGTAGCACCTCAGCACACAATTTGTTTGCAGGATTTACATAATCTCCTTTGCAATGCTCCACTGCAGCCTTTGTAAAAGGAAAATTGAAAACATTCTACACAAAGCTTACGCTGGACTTGGTCAACGTGTGTGGATGTGGAATTAAGTACCTCGTATAGCTGATCAGATATGATTCCAAAGCCATGAGAAGCTGGAATCACAAAGTTTTCATCAAACCTAGAGTCTGTTACAGGATTGCCAACTAGATAGCCCTGTAAAAGTGTAAATGATTGTATAAGCACAACAAAGAACTAGACACATGACCTCACACTATTTTGACTCCTTTTTCTTTTTCTCCATTTAAATTGTTTGAAGGCTAGAGAAAAAAAAACATGCCTTGAGATTGATGCGAGGCTGCTGCCTTTCCTCAATTCCTGAAGCATAGTATAACAAAACTCAAGAGTCAGCTTTATGATTTGGAAGGGAAAGTAGATCTTTTTATATATTTCTAAAATAGGAGTTTCCTTTGAACAAAATTTCAGAATGGTATTCGAAAATGAATAAAGAAAAGGGTAGCATGCCAATCATGTTTACTGAAAATTAGAATATCATTGGGTAGCAGGATGCCAGTTAAATTGTGAAATTATTTGCGCCTTTTCATGTATCTTGAGGACTTGAGGTACGTGGAGCATTCAGTAGAGTTTACCTTCTGAAATATACTGCGCAATAAGTGGAACCACCTTTCCAGCATACGAATCCCCACCAATGTAGAAAATATTCGAAAGATACTGCGGATGATCGATGAACCACTACATAATAACCATACAGAAGTTGGCAAGTAATTGAGGCACACGGTTCTTCCATAGAAACACTTCTTCATCAGGGGTGTAAAGAGACCAACTAAGCTTATTTTCACCTGCTTCAGGAATGTGACGATTTGCAAAGACGATGAGTAGTCTCCTACATCATAGCCTTTGCTATCCCGCGCATACGAGAAACCAGAGCCAACGGGGGAATCCACGAAGAGAATACTTGCCATCTGAAACCGTCAACAAGGCGCAAACTGAATGCAAATGAGGCTTTAGGAAGAGAGTTTTTTCAGGACTATGAATTGACGTACATCACCTGTGTCCATGAATATGGGTTGTAGACCAACTGCGGCAGACTGCTTTGGTGAGGCGTATAAGGTGCCAACACAAATTTTATAGGACCTGTGCAAGAAGATGACACACTTGGATATATATGCTTAAGTCTTTTTAACATCTACATATACAACATGAAAAACTACCTAGTAACAGGGGAAAAAACAGCATCACCTTCTTATCAGCCGCAAAAACCATCACAGCCGAACAGCTCGACATATTCACATGAGGCGTTATAGCATTTAATTTAAAGGCCAGTAGATCGCTATGGATGGAACTAACCTACTTCAAAGGCGAGGCCGCTGAAAACAGTGCACCGTGGCCCACCGGTGAGCCACAGGAGGACGGGGTCCGTGCGCGGGCTCCGCTCCGACTCCACGAAGTAGTAGAAGAGCTCCGTCCCGGTGTCGTCGTCCACGCCCACGTACCCGGTCTCCAGGTAGAAGGGCAGAGGGCCGTAGAATCCCGGCAGGTGCGTCACCACCGACGACGACGACGACGACGACGCGCGGGACGGCGGCAGGAGGAGGTAGCAGGCAGCGGCGAGACGCAACAGCATGGAGAGACGGCGGCGGCGGCGGCCTCCGGCATGCATCGGAAGCGTAAGCTTCAAGGCCATGCTTGGGATCGTGTTTGGATGTGTGATGAATGGAGAATGCGCGGTAGAGTCGCTACATGTCGAGTTCCGTGGGACTGTGTTGACTTTGATTACTACTCCTAGTAGTTATTAAGTGGTGTTCGACGTCATCTCGTTTTTTTTTCTATTTTATTTTAAAATAAGGGCGTGTCAGTATCTAATCATGAACTAATTAGTCTTAAAAGATTCATCTCGTAAAATACATATAAATTATACAATTAGTTATTTTTTTATTTATATTTAATGCTCCATGTATGTCTCCAAACATTCTATAAGATGGGATGTAAAGTTTTTAGGTGGAAACTGTACACACGTGAGAAACTGCATATTGTTCGTGTTCCTCTCAGTCTTTGGCTCACGGTAGCAGATCAAGGGATAGTCTCGTTCTATGCATGCTGCACCTGGAAAGATCAGAAAATAACAAGAAAAAAGACAGCCCCATAAATCATGGAAACCCAAATCACAGCTTGCGTTGTCAAGTCAGTTCCGTCTCCGGCGTTTGTTTCATTTTTTTCTCGTTTGCTTCCGTTTCGTTATATTCTTTTTTTCCAGTGTTTTTTTATCGAACAGGTCAAATATGCGGTGGAGGCGCACAGTGTTCAGGCTCCCGGTTGCGGAGACGGAACCACGCCGACGGCGCCCCCTTCGCCAGCACGGGCTTCACCACCGCCACCACGCCCTGGTTCGTGTGCATCCTCCTCCTTCTTCAGCCTGAGCTTGACCTGGACGTACGGCACTCGCCACGGCTGGCCTGCTTCAGCTGCATTGGCGGCGTCGACGAGATGGGCTCTCGTTTCCAGCGACGTATCTGGGGCAAACCAACTTCTCCGTACAATCATACAAATTTTTAATTTGGGTCACATGATGTTGATCCAAGAGTCGTATGCCCCTATGACATTATATGGCTCAGATTAGAAGTTTGCACGGTTGTACAGAGAAGATGGTTTACATCAGATACGTTGCCCTCGTTCCCAGTCAATTTGATTTCAGCCCAGCTGAGTCGGCGTCGGCAAGGTGGCGATGGCGATGTTCTACCAGAGGGCTACGAAGGCGAGATCGAGGACTTGCGACGGATATCTTCGTGATGGATGTGGAGAGGACGCCAGCCGGCGGCCCGGCGCCGATGTGCAGACCACTGATTAGGAACAACGGGGTGGCCGTCGTGGCCCAGCGTGGAGGACAGTCTTCTTCCATTGGAAGGTGGGCAAAACACCTGGAGCTTCCACGAGATGGAGTCATCGGTGAACGATGTGGGGCTGCTATGGTGGGTATCCAGCGTGTTCCCGAGTCCCGACCATCTCCAAGGACGGTTCGAAGCTGGCGTTCGACAACGAGGTACGAGAGACCAAGGGCCCCCGACAACATCTTGTCGTCGACCGTGTTCCTGGTGAAGGCGACCGACCCGACGGTGGTGATCCAGGTCATACGGAGCGCACGACCTCGGCGGCCACCGGACCCGGTGTTCAGCCCGGACGGCAGGAGCATCGCTGTGACGGCCGACCTCGCCGCCGTGTCGCCCAATCCCATCTCGCTGCCGCTGTTCATCCACTCCGTGCGGCTCTACGGCGACATCTTCGTGGTGGACATCGACCCGGAGGACGTGAAGAAGTTCCATCGGGTGACGCACAGGGAGTATGATGAGTACTCGACGCCAGCGTGGACGTACGGTATTCGCGACGGACGACCCCCAACGCGCAGTGGATCATTCTGGTGAAAAACGACTCGTACACGCCGGCGCCATCATTGCCCCTACGCATACCCCGGACGGCCGCGAGAGCTGGCACATGATCATATACCATGTGTGTGCATCATGCACATTTTTCTATATACAGTATGTTACATGAATCGTTTTTTTATAAATCTTCTTGTTACCTATTAAAGAAAAACTTTTTAAATACGTTTGTGCTGCCTGTGCCTGTCCACTAGCTTAGTATGAAAAAAAATAAATGCTGCTTGGTTCGGATAAAAGAATAAAATTGGCAGGAGAGATATCCTTCAATTTTCGCATGTCACTGCTTAAAGAATTTTTCTGTAGTCTTCTTACCGAGAAGAGATGACATCAAGGACAACTCTAGACCTATATAGCATAATAGATTGACCAAAATATGTACAGAGGTGTTATGCCCTTGATGTGTTTTGCGTTCTACGTTTATCTAATTTTTCCCAACTTGTAGATTTTGATCTGGTTTATCAAGTTGTACATGAGATGTTTGATAGGTTATTAATTAGCTTGGGCAGTTTAATATAAATAGAAAATAAAACTAGCAACAAACTTCTTGTGTTTTAATTTAATATTAGAGGACGTTTGGATCCTTTTATTTGGAGGAATTGAAATCGACTTAATAAATTAGATTATTTGGTTTATAATTTGACATTCCACCACTTTTCAAAGTTTACATGTAAGTCTATCTCAAATTCATAGGTCAGGGGATGGAAATTAATTCTATAGATCACATTCTATGTTTTTACTTTGCAACTTATAACACGCTCTTTAACTCGCTCCCCTACAGTAGAAATACAACACATAAGTATATCTCTAATATAGTAAACAATAATATACAAATATAATTCATATACAACCATATTAGCTTAATTAATATGCGTATAAATTATGATTATTAAAATAAATTCAATTCCAAGGATCCGCTTAAGGTGTATTAGACTACCCGCAGCGGGTACTCTAAAACGATACTCTAAAGCTTTAGAGTATGAATATAGAGTAAAAACGGCTGCACTGGGTACTCTAAAACGATACTCTGTCCTTTCTCTCACTCTATATTTAGAGTAGTACTGTGCTTACTCTATACTCTATAGTGGCGGGCCCCACTGGCTAAACAAAGGAAAAAAATGCTATAACTCACAAACCAAAAATCAAATTAAATTTCGATTTCACCATTAAATTCGTCTCAATAAATCCTTCAAAACTAGATCACACATGGATATATTTAGATAAGTGACAAGTGGGTCCCACAGTGGATAGAGTGGATAGAAGATGATATAGAGGATGGATGGGTGCGGGAGAATTGAGTATAGAGGAGAGAATCTTGCTGACTAGGACGTATAGAGGATGAATATAGAGGTCCATGAGTGCGGATAGTCTTATAAGGGGTAAGATTAGAGTAAGATAAGATTTGCCTAATTTCTATTTTTATTATTAGATAAATATGACTCCAAGCTACATATTATTGCAAATATTAACTAGCTAATACTATGGATGTCATGGTTATCAACAAAATAAATTATAGATTTTATTAAATTTTAGGAAAAGGATAAAACATAAATAGATATGTAACATTCTATCATCATTTTTCATGATCATTTGATATTTTTTTCCTTGTTGCAATGTACGGACATATTTTGCTGGTATCTATAAAATACTAAACAGATAAATCTCGAGACTAACAAATTTATTATAAACGTCTTGCCACTGAAGAGCATGTCATGCCGTTAAATTCTAAAAAAATATGAACGCTCACGTCAAATCAAGAACTTAATTCGTTCGAGACATCACACACGGGCGGAGCCATCGTCTTGCGATCACGGGCGGTCACCCGGGCTCGTTGGCAAAGTACAAAGAAAATTTTTAAATCCGTACCAAAGAAAAGCACTATATTTTTAGATAATTATCGCAAAAAAAGTATATTTTAGGTAAATATTTGTACATAGTGAAAATCATTCGGGCTCCTAAAATTTTTTGTCTCCGCTACCGACATCACATCTTGACCCAACTTAGTAAAAAAAAAACAGCACATCTTCGACCTTAGTTTAACTTTTCTTTTCCCTCTTTTTCATTTGGCGCACAAGCTACTCTCTGCCCGAAAAGAGATATTATTCTAGTTTTATGATAAGTCAGATAATTATATGTTTCTCAAATCTCTTACTCCTAGAAGAGTATTGGTTGTTATAAATTCAAATTAATATAAATAGATTCATCATGAAATATATACATTCATGGTATACTTTTGATGCTATAAATATCAATAATTTTCAATATATTTAGTCAAACTTAGGATGTTTTTATATTTCAACAAAAACAATGAGGAGCCGTTTGGATCCCTTTATTTTAGAGGAATTGAAATCTACTTAATGGATTAGGCTATTTGGCTTGGAATTTGACATTTCATAACTTTCTCAAGCTCACAAATAGGCCTATCTCAAATTCATAGGGTAGGAGATGGAAATGAATTCTATAGGTCACTATACTATAATTCTACTCTCCAACTTATAGCATACTATTTAACTCACTTCCCTACAATAGAAATGCAATATATAGGTACGTCCCTTGTATGCCTAACAATAAATATATAAATATATTTCATATACAACTATATTAGTTTAATTAATCTATGTCTAAATTATAATTATTAAAATGAATTCAATTCAAGAATTGAACGGGCCCTGACAGTAATTGATAATATTACTCGTGGTGCGCATGTTGCGTACGTGCATTAATTAACTTTAGCTTTCGACAAAAAAATAATGACATTAATTAATAATATAGTGAACTCGTTGCGTACGTGCATTAACTAATTAATCGAGAACTGCACCATTAGGCCAGTCTTAGTGGAGAGTTTCATTTCGTTGTTTCCAAGACTGCCATGTCATATAGAATGAAATGAAACTCGGATGAAACACCCACTCTCAATGGAAAGTTTCACTCCATAGTTTCATAGACATTTAATTCTATGACTCATAGAGAGTTGGTAACTGTGCCTAGAGAGTTTCATCCCCATGAAACTCAATTCTTCTCTCTCTTCATTAAAACATTGACATGTCATCAAAAATGCATATGTGGCAGACTATTAAATGCAAATGAAACTCTAGTGAAACTCCCACTGACACTGGCCTTAGTACACCTATTTTCAGAAGGGTTAGTTGAATGATTTGAGTTGGCGGGGTAGGTATACTACTACTAGTACCTGGGACCCAGATTCAGTGGCTTGCTAGACGCTGTGATTTCTGTGGCATCGCAGGTGTTGAAATCGAATCCAATGGCCCTTAGTAGTGATTCAAAGAAAAAACAGAAGGGATGGGAGGGAGGCAGGCGGCAGAATAGAACCACGGAGCCCTTGGTGTCGGAAAAAAAAATTCTACGCACTCGTGATGTACAGTGGTACCTGTGGTGTCCGGAACACGAGATCGTCGCACTGTATGGACGTGCTCAATTATAGCCTTGCTATTATTTTCTCTTACCCGTAAGAACGTGCCGTTGAGGCCAAAAATTAGTCAATCTTAAAAACTACAAATTTTAATAACTTTCAAACTATTTAGTTTAAAAACGTGCAAGTTATCTTGAAAATACTTATCCAATAAATTTAAAGGATTCTAAATAATATTGTAGAAGAAAAAAGTGGTCAAAATAAGAAGACCATGTAAAGTAACATGCAACAGGTTTTTATTTTACATGGAGGGGGAGTCCGCCTTTTCTGTACAGAAGCCTGATGCGTTCCTGTGCATTTCTTGATTCATCCATAAAAAGGCTACCACCTAAGTTATCTTCATTGTCGTGGTGTATATTACTAGTTTACTAATACTGCAACTCTTTGACCACTTCCTCTGCTTTCTCCGCGTCAACGCTCTGAAAAATGAAAACCGATTCAGCAATGGCCTCAGTTTCAGTTTGTGTTATAATGCATAGACGTGATTGTAGAAAGACCTTCGTTTCTTCATTGTGACTTGCATTTTCAACCTTGCGCTTCTGCAAGAGGTTGAAGAAATAAATCAGTCAAACTTCTACTGGTCAGAGCAGAGTAGCACAGAAATCGGAGGTCAAATATAGCTCGTAGCTCTTGAAATGGTTATTCTCAGTTAGGCTTGACCATTCAGTTCCCTATCAAAATGGAAATGGAGAGCATGGTGAGATGCTTACAGATAGAGAAAGTAGGATATCAATTTATCTTTTAACTTCCACTCCCTTCCTTATAAAAAAATAAAAAAATAAACTTCCACTCCCTTTCCCTCCCTGCATACCACCAGTGCTAGTATCATGGCACAATTGACACCAATGAGATTGTGTTTTAGACTGAATTCGTTAATTCTAGTACCGTATGCATAACTGGGCAGTTAGCGCTATTGTTTAAACATCACATCATAGAGATTTATAAATAAATTCTACACTAAAATGGACCTACAGAAGTGGTATGCACTTTAGAATTTTTCCTTATTCCTGTGTTTTTCCTGTGAAAATAAATTGATTCCTGTGAAAATCCTGTACAATTCCTGTGAAATTCCTGCATTCCAAACAGGCCCACCTGAGAAACAAGTGGCACACGGAAACTAAACTGCATCAATTCTATGCAACCAAACTAACGACTCTGCTAGCAGCTAAAGTAGAATGTGCTCAAGAATTAAAAATGCATAGAAAGTCAAAGGACTAAGTTTCCATGTACTTGACAATTAAGACCAAACATTACTTCAGAAATTATCCTTTTAGATGCTACTACTCATAGAGAAAAAGTAAATAATTTAAAGTACCAATAGAGTAAAGTTTAGGAAAAACAGAAAATGAAAGAGTTTACGTTTGACACCACATCGGATTCTTTTTCTGTTCGATCAAACATGTTTGCATAGACCTTTGCGTCCACCTTGTTACGCTCCACCTGAAGCCTTTTCAGATTTGCTTGAAGTAACTTCACCTCCCTAGAGATGAAGAATGGAAAATTGAACTGCATATAATGCTACTACACCAGAATATGACAGGAAAGAAAGGTTTGTGCTCACTTGTTGTTAGGATCCAATTCCAGTGCTTTCAATGCATCTGTCTTGGCTAATTCAAGGTCATACAGTTCACCATAAGTTTGTGCTCTCCGATACAAAGCCTTCACATTGCAAGACTCAATTTCTAAAACCTGACAGAAGAAAATCTGTACCTTGTAGCAAACTTCAGCTCCAACCTCCAGGTGATATCAAAGTCATGTTCCACATACCTTTGAACACAAGCTAATTGCTTGGGTAAAATCCTTCAGTTTAAGGCAGCATGCTGCATGGTTTAACCAGTAGGATACTCTCAAAGTTTTAATTAACTTTTCAGGTTCATCTTCAAAATGTCGATCCTCATTAACATAATTAAGGGCCTAAGAACAAAGAAATCAGTCTGCCTCTCTGAAGACCATGGATCCAAAAGTATGAGAAGGAAAAACTTAAACTACATTGTTATACTTGTTTGCAGCCCTTTGAAACTTCCCGATCTTGAATAAGTCGTTGCCAGCAACTTTTGATTTCTCTGCAGCCTCTAACTTTTCATGGGCACTCATCTCCCATGATTCTTTTTCCTGCCACACCAGATCCCAGAGTGCACAATAAGTAGAGGAAACACAAGACAGATGGAGAAGATGAACTCTAGTTCGACTAATCAATACCTTGTTATGAACGATGTATAGAAATATGAAGTAAACGAAATCAATCACAGCGGAGACACACGGTTTACGTGGAAAACCCCTTCAATGCGAAGGGGAAAAACCACGGGCACCAGCCGGCAACAATCTCACTATCTCAAGAGTTTGGGGTTACACGCATGTGGTGGCTTACAAGAGAATCAAGTCTCCACGAAACCCTAGCAAGGGCATAGCCGGAGCGTAGCGGAGTCAGAAGCCCGGCCTATATCCTGGAGTGAATTTGGAACAACTCCAACATACCTTTGTGAAGTCCATCAATTCCACTTCATATATCAATGTAGAGCAAGGAGGTACTGTTGTCAACTGCCTTTTAACTTCCATGTGGCCAAATCCATACTCAAATTTCACTGTCACTTTAGCAAGTTCTCACCCTTCACCATTGTTGCCACTGCGCTATCTAATCCAACTGTTACCTGTTCTGCAAGTGAAATACCATAAAAGGAGGAAGTTAAATAATCCAGTATAATACTAACAGATATCTACATATTAAATAAATATAAAGGCACAAGCACATAATAAAACAACTTTACATGAGAGTAACAGATAGCTGAGCCACAATTACCAATTTACCATATCATAGATAGGCAAAAACAACTTCACAAATTATGTGGCTGTATTTCTAGAATCAAGAATTTAAGCGTGAAATGTTGGAAGAACTCAATACTTCCGAGAGGAATAATGAAATGAAATGAAACAAATATAAAATATATGTTACTGATGTTGGAAAAGATACCATGACCATAGTTCTTGTGATGTTCCTAAATGATTATAATGATTGGAATACTAACTTCACTAAATAGTCAAAATCAGTCACCTTCATCTATGATGAATTCAAAGGGCTCCCCGCCAAAGCCTAGCTTTTCAAAGACAGTTCCATCCTCGAGGCTGCCAGTATATCTAACTAAATGTAAAGTCAAAATAGGTGTCAGCAGGAGATTGAATTACAACAAAGCATTCCATCAAATCAGAAAGTAAAAGAATCCTTACTATGAACAGTTTCACCATCATGAGGGGTGCGAATACCATCACCACAATTTAATGTCTTCTTCATTACTTTCAAATCTCCTGTAACATCAACTACTGGCTTTAATGAAACTAATTCCACATCCATACTGACTGCAGAATTTGGTGGAACAGCAGAAATTTGGTTTTTAGCAGCTCTTCCCTGCTCCCCAAATGCATCTGTGTTCGATAACCGAAACCAATTTTGAATCCAAAACCAAACCTGTTTAGTACACGGACAGTCATTGCAAAATGTGTCTGTGTTATCTGTGTATGTGGGTTGCAGTGTGTTAGTCGGCTGGGCTATTGTGTTATGGTAATGTGGGTTTTTTTCTGTATTAATCCGTGCATATGTAAGGTTTTAAGGACTGGTTTCCCTTATAAACTAGACTAACTCTATTCTTCTTAATTTTCTATTCTTCTTAATTGAAAGGCAAAGCTCCTGTTATTATGTTTCAAAAAAAAAATGTGTCTGTGTTTCAGGATGTACTCTATACAGCTTGCAGATCAAACCGTTCAGCTACCCGCACTTGTTCAAGATTATTTTTGTGTGGTAGAGTCCACGAAGAAGAGACATTTTGCTGAGTAGTCAAGCAAAACCCTGGTTGAGTCACTCTGGAAGTAATGTAGCGACGATCATGTAAGGCTCTGATACTCTTGTGTTTGGTTACACCTTCTTTGCACAAATTAATTATGTGTACAATAATTGTCATTCAACTTCTGAAATAATTGAGTTCTATGTGAAAATGTATGGACAATTTGTTTGTGAAAACTTGTCACGAGGAGCACAAAGAGGACAATATGTGCGATTATGCGCAGGGTCAACTGGTAAAGCATAAAAAATTGCTCAGTATATACCTTACCTGGGCAAAACTCAAAGATCGCGATTATTATGTTTGAACAACTTAACACGATCGAACAGAAGCACACAAATTTCATAAATCAATCCTACTATATGAAGAACACAAATCCTATTATATGAAGAAAACAAGCCTGCACTGAAACTGAAATTAACATGTAAAAGGGAACCCAAAGCTGTTCGGTACCAAAAGCAATCTATGTATGTTCCTGCATGTCAGATTACAAAGCAGTAGCACGGTTAAGCGCAGAATTCAGACATGCATCATCCACTTACGTCCTTAACTCCTAAGTCCTAACTACTGACCCCCTAACCAATCAATCAAACACAGCAAGCTTCTGGTACTCCTCGCCGGCGATGGCTGCCTTCATGACGGCCTCCGAGTTCACCACGCCATCGTGCTCCAGGAAAAGCTTGACCAAGTTCTTGGAGAAGCCGCTCACCATCGCGACTCCGGGCTGCGTTGACGTCACTGGCGTCGACTGTGAGTCCCTCAGGTTCCAGAACACGATCTGAGGCACCGCGTCGCCGTACCCGGCGTCATTGAACTTGCGGCAGATGGCCTGGTAGTCCGTCTCCCAAGGATTAGCAGACGCCTGGTCGAACTCCATGTCACTGAACACGAAGACGGTCCTGATCATCTTCTCCTTGGGCAGCCGACCGTCCACCGCCGTGCGTAGGATGCGGTCGAAGACAGCCTGAAAGTTGGTGTTCATGCCCCAGTGCATGCGCTTGATGAAGCTCATCTTCTGGACGAGGGTCGTGCCCTCAATCTTGTGGACCTGAGGAATCTCGCTGAACGTGATCACTCTGCCCGCCCATGGCTTCTCGCTGAGCTCAGAGATGAGCAGACCCAGCGCCACGCACACCGCCATCGGCGTGCCGTACATGCTCCCGGAAACGTCGCAGACAGCGATGCAGTTGCTTAGAGACCCCTTCTTGCGGAGGTCCTCCACCATGCGGCGCCACTGCAGCTCCGACACGTCGTCGGCCTCGCCACCAAACGCGGCGGCGGCGATCTCGTGGGGCAGGAGCGCGCCAGCCGCGATCTTGGCCTTGCCAGCCTCAACGTCCTCGAGGTACTTGTCGAAGCGCGCTTCGTCGTGCTTCTTGAACAGGGCCTTGTAGCGCCTCATGGCCACCGACGCCACGCGGGTGTAGGGCAGCTCGGACCACCGCTGGGCGCTCATGTACACCTCCGGGAGCTCCAGGACCTTCCGCAACGGCACAAGCACCTCGCGGCGGAGACGGTGGAGCACTCGGTAGGCGTAGTGCTCCTCTGACAGGTCAGAGTAGTCGGGGCTGGAGTCGCGCGGGAAGAGGCGGCGCGCGATGGCCTCGCAGAGCAGCGTCGTCCGGTCGAACGACGAGCCTGGCGTGGGGCACCACTTGGCGGCGAGCCCGATCTTCGTCTTCCTGCCACCGGGTGCTAGCTGCTCGAGGTCGGAGGCGAGGAGGTCGGCGAAGAACTGGGCGACGCAGTCGAAGAGGAAGCGGTAGGCGCCATTGCCGTAGCACGTCTCCAGCGATTGCACGGCGAGCTTGGCCACCTTCCGCACCTCCTTCGTCATGGGGATCTCCTTCGCGGCCGCCACATCCATCGCCTCTGTCTCCATAGGCGCCGTGGCAGGAACCCCGGCTCCCGACTCGCAGCTCGCGCGCTTCTTTCCGGCCACCCTGGCGGCGCGGACCTCCGCGACCTTGCGTCTGATCTTCTGGGTTTCCGCCTTGGCCTTGTAGAGCTTGCGCGTGTCGGCGCCGTGGATGAGGCGGTAGAGTAGCTCGGGGAAGTCCTTGAGGTAGCCGAATTCGGCGAGCGCGGGAAGGTTACAGGCGAGCGTCTTGGGATGGCGCTCGTGCATCCAGAGCGTGGCGGCGTAGAAGCCCTCCCTGTACGACTTGCCCGTGCCGTGCACGCCGCGGAGGTTCGCGATGAGCTTGAACGCGGTGAGCGGGTCGTGTGCCCACGCAATGGTGACGAGCTCGCGCACGCGGTGCGCCGGCGTGTCGGGGACGACCTGGAAGAAGAGGTCGAGGCAGGGGTTGCCGGAACTCGAGTAGGTGGCCGAGTTGTTCTCCGTCCGCGCCATGCGGGGCCCCTTGGCGCCGTTGGCGGCATCAGAACCGGCTGGAGGGTCCTCGTTGTTGAAGCAGGCGTCGAGGACGTCGAGGAACGGGTGGGAAGCGGGGGCCTCCGCAGCTGTGGCGGGCGGTGGCGGCGGGCGTGCCCCGCAGATGACGGGAGGGCCGAGGAGGACGGCGGTCATGGCGTGAACGATCCGATTGGTCCGGATTTGATCTGTTTCTGTTTCTGCGTAGGGGAAGAAGCAAGCAAACGAAGGCGACGAGATTGATTCGAGAGGATTTGGGGGTCTCGAGTCGATCACTCTGCTATATACGTAGGACCGGACGGCGGCGCCGGCGTGTTTCCTTGCGACGTACGACGTGGCCCACCAGAACCCGTAGTCGCAACTCCAGTTTAGTCGGTGGGGTAGCGTGCATCGTGACCGTTGATTGAACCGACGTAACAGCAGAGGGTTCAGATTCATTACCTGGCGGTACACGCCAGCAAGCCAGGTCGGCCTCCAGGCTCCCCCCGATAAAATCTTCGTCGCCGTCCCAGCAAAATCCGCGCACGCACCAATCTCTCATCTCCTCTTCAATTCATCTCACGTACCCAAAACACCTCGAGCCATGGCCCCGCCCACCTCCGCAGCGCTCCTCGGCCCTCCCGTGGCCGCCCTCAACACCAACATCGCTGCTGTAGCAGATTCCCGGGACTCCGATTACTCATCCGTGGCGCCGTACGGCGGCGTGGCCAAGGAGGCGTCGCGGTCTGGTCGGGCGCTGGCCTACGCCTCGTCCGGTGACCCGTGCGTCGACTTCTTCTTCCAGATCGTCCCTGGCGCCACCTCGGCCGCTGACGTGGCGGCACTCCTCGCCGTCGCCTGGTCCCGGGACGCGCGCACCGCGCTCAGGCTCGTCCGCCACCTCCGCGGCGTGCGCGGCCTGGGCAAGGGCGACAGGGAGGGCTTCTACGCCGCCGCACTCTGGATGCACGCGCGCCATCCCAAGACGCTCGCCGGGAACCTGGCCATCTTCGCCACGTTCGGCTGCCTCAAGGACCTGCCCGAGATCCTCTACCGCGTACTCCACGGCGACCGTCGCAAGCAGCAGAACGTACACCGCCACGGCATGAAGCGCCGGCGCAGCGACCGCGAGTTTCTGGCTGCCAAGGAGACGAAGCGCCAGGAGGAGGCGCAGCTCGCGCGGTCGGCGCTCTCGCGCTACGAGTCCGACGAGGCTTTCCGCTTCCTCTACGATGGCGTGGCTGAGATGTTCGCCGAGATGTTGAAGTCCGACGTCGAGCACCTGCGCATGGGCGACACCGCCAAGATCGGGCTCGCGGCCAGGTGGTGCCCGTCGCTCCGCTCGTCCTACGACCGTGCGACCCTGCTCTGCGAGGCCATAGCCCGCCGCATATTCCCGCACGAGTCCAGCCAGGAGTACCTCAACATCTCGGACAAGCACTATGCCTACCGCGTCCGTGACCGGCTCCGCCGCGAGGTGCTGGTGCCGCTGCGCAAGGCCCTGGAGCTCCCGGAGGTGTACATGTGCGCGTGCAAGTTTGAAGAGCTGCCGTACGCGCGGGTAGCGTCCTTGGCGATGAACAAGTACAAGGAGGTGTTCCAGAAGCACGACAAGCACCGCGTGGCCGGCTTCTTCGACGAGGTGCGCACCGGTCGCGCCAGGATGCCTGCGGACGCGGTGCTGCCGCACGAGTTGATCGCCGCGGCGCTTAAGGGGGAGCACGACGAGGCTGCCGAGCTCCAGTGGCGTCGCATGGCGGCCTCTCTAGCCGCTGAGGGGCGCCTGGCCAACTGCATCGCGGTGTGCGGGCTCTCCGGCGCCATCTCGGCCGCCACGGACACAGCGGCCTCTGCAGCCATCGCACTGGGGCTCCTCATCTCTGAGCTGAGCCAGGAGCCGTGGAAGGGGCGCGTGATCACCTTCAACGAGACGCACCAGCTGCACAAGGTGCTCGGCACGAGCCTCAAGGAGAAGCTGCGGCCGCTGGTGGAGTCCATGGGGAAGCATAAGAAGGGTGCGAACCTGCAGGGCGTGTTTAGCAAGATCCTGCAGCTGGCGGTGGCCGGCGGGCTGTGCAGGGACATGATGGTGAAGAGGGTGTTTGTGGTGAGCGACATGGACTTCGACGGGTGGACGGGCACCGCGTCCCTGTGGAAGACAGAGTACCAGGGCATCTGCGACAAGTTCGCAGCCGAGGGGTTCACGGCGCCGCAGGTGGTGTTCTGGAACGTGGGGACCTCCAAGGCCTCCACGCCGGTGGTGGCAGCGCAAGAGGGCACGGCCCTGGTGAGCGGCTACTCCAAGAACCTGGTGAGACTCTTCCTGGAGGCGGATGGCGAGCTAACGCCGGCCGCCGTCGTGGCAGATGCCATCTCTGGCCCGGAGTATGAGGCGTTAGAGGTGTTCGACTAAGGTTTTTTTTTTCTCGTGCGCATGTGTTCCTGATCGATTGCTGTTGGCGACATAGTGAAGAAAACTATCAAAGAAAAGCTATATGCATCAGTTTTTGCTGAACAGGGTCTTCTGGTAGAACCACATACTCGTAGTCTCAGCATATGGTATTCCGATATGGCATAATTTGATTTGAATCGTGTAAACCATGCTTGAATAAAGTTTTATCATCTTCGATGTGCTCTATAAATTTGTTTAGTTTGCAAGCACTGAAACTAATTTGTATTTTGCACAGTACTAGAGCATTGCTGTTCTATGCAATGCATGTTACTGAATGCTGGTTTTGTTGAATCTAGTAATTATTAGGATAATATACATGTTGGTTAATAGGTTGAGTGAGGTAGACTGCAACACTTTTATCTTAACGGATAAAACAAAAAAAATACAAAAGATACGGAGCAACAAGAAAATAGGGCACAAGTCTTATCTTAACGGATAAAACAAAAAAAAATACAAAAGATACGGAGCAACAAGAAAATAGGGCACAAGTCTCATGGACAATTACCTTCATTAACAAAGAATGTTGATCCTTCTTCTGGAGATTCCTCAACTATCGACTCATCAAGTAGCTTGACTTTGTACCTGACTAGATCGCAAAAAAAAAAAAGTACTTGACTATAAAAATACATGAACAACCGTCATAAAAAGATTACAGGATACCGGTTAAGCATTGGTATTCAAATACAAGAAACAGTAAAGAGTAAGAGCAACTCCGAGAGATTGTGTAAAATAAGAGTCTAAAATCCATGATTTAACCATTCTCTAAAATAGAACATCCTCAAAAAAAAAAGGTAGAGTAATACAACAGCCTTTCTAAATTTCTCATTATCTATTTTTTAGCGTTGACATGTCAAGCTAAGATTGGTTCGCTTCCCCGTTTCGTGTACTACCGTCATTTGCTTTGCACACCACCATGCAGATAGCAAGCCTTCACGGCATGCTATTTTTACCCAGCGAGAAACACGGGATGGCCAGGTTGGTATTTTAGCAAACAAGATACCACATCTGTTGGACATCAATTTTTGATGAAAAATGCTAAATATAGTCTAGATAACCAATGTAGAATATCTCTTGGAGATGCTCTAAGACTATTTGTCACGGAGTGTTCTCCTGTAACTTCATCAAGATCCCCTGTTTGCCTGTTCCCTCGGGTTGACAAAACTTTCTTTACAATCCCACCATTTCTATATATATCCACCACTGTTAACCATGATAATAGCTCTACCTCAAAATGTAGCTCAAAACCAGTAGGAACACCTGGAGCACTATAATCTTCATAAGCCAAAGGAGGAAGCATGAATAGCGCTTTCTCTCCTTTCTTCATTGTACAGATTCCACGCTCTAGACCAGCTACCACATCACCTTATTGAGGAAATAGAGTAAGATCCAGGTTAAACCATGAGGAAACCTTATCTCAGAAAATAAACAGCAGTGAAAATACGACAAAATAGGAATAGAGAGAAGTGATTTATAACAAACAACTGGGTCCACCTGTAATTCAATTAATAGGTATCAGAATTCAGGATCACAGTTAGCTGGAAATATCAGAAACAATCAATCAGCTTCAATAATCCAAGCACAAATGCAAGTGATCTACCAGTACATTTGGCGGCGGGGTGGGGGTGAGATATTCAGAGAATAAAGAATAGTTCCCCTACTTTGTGTCTTTTTGTTCTTCTATTTTTATCTACCATGTTGATTATGAGAGGCGGAGAGGGAAATGTGGCATACCTAAGATTTGGAAGACAAAATTAATATGTAAACATATACACTAATACACATGTTTATACATATCTTGTTACATTCCCTCCTAGGCCCAATACAACAGTCGTTTCCTGCAATCCACACGAAGGAAGCCTAGAATACATTCTACGTGACTCCATCGCCCGGCACCCCTTTCCATGCTCGGCTGCTCCGCACCGTAGGCCATAGCACGAGCACAGAGCACCTCCCCCACTCCGGCGACCAGCGCCGCCGGGCAGCACCTCGCCACCTCCCCCATTCTAACCGACTTGCCCCCTGCCCTCCACCTCGCCGACTCGCCTAGTCGCCCCCTGCGGCCCTACCCTTTTCCCTGCTGCGGCTGCCTCCTCCTAGGTCCCAGCGCGAAGGAGCCGGCCGCTGGCGGCAGCGGCGCCCCTTCTGCAGCACCTTCCGGCGACCGGCGCCCTCCCCCTCGGCCTCGGCGCTCGGCGGCTTCAAGCAAGGCGAGGAAAGAAGATGCAGAACACCTTAGGCCTAGATCCACTCCTTAGTGGTTCAGTGAGCTAATGAAAAATTCTTTTTCTAATTCTTTTGGTTGTATTCTTAATTCTTGTAATGTAGATGAAGAAGAAGGGTGTTAGCATATTTGCATTGTGGAAGAAAGCTGCAAAGGCAAAAAAAAAAAGCCTCCATATCCACACCAAATGCTCATTCTGTTGAGATTGAGAGTAATGGAGCAAGATGCAGTTAGCACTTGTGCCAGCACAGAATGATGGTGAAGCTTCCTAGCTTGTGCCAATGCGGAATGATGATTTATTTATGTTTCGAACTCGTGCTTTGGTTATTATTATGGATTTGTTATGGCCATTATAACTTATCGTCCATTGTATTGCATATTTGCTTTAAAATTTTATACATGTGGCATATCCAGCCACAAATTCCTAGCTCTGCCACTGCCAATGGCGACATGTTTTACAACATGTAGAAAACGAAACCTTAATATTCAAACATTACTAACTTACAAGTTACAACGGTATCATTCATCAGTGTTCAAATCCAGTTAACTTGGATGCAACTTTCACTTTCTTTTATGGAAATAGGAGGGGTTACCCCCTACTGTAGATTTTATTAAAACAAAATGAGAAGAGTTCAGGCTACATGTTCATGAAACAAAAAAAAGAGACAAAAATCATGAAATTTTCACTTTTACTCATAGAACAGCGCATGTTGTTTATCCGTTGTTATATTATGAAGAGAACAAATACAACATCAACAGATAAAGGTACAAAAAGTCCACACCCCTATTACTATGTCTAAATCTAATACCACTACTACACAGGCTCATCTCGGGGAAGCCCTCCATTTTCCATGGCTTTGCAGCCGTGAGAGTAACAACGACGGAATGAAGCAATTTCTTGCTACGGATATAAATCATGGGACATAGGTAAAACTTTTAGCTGCTTGCTTCACAGATAAATGTTGAGATTGTCGGAAATAATTCCTTTTTTTTCTAAAAACAAATCTTAAGATGGTTGTGGGCTCGTCGGCATCAAAGATAAAAAGAAGATTTGTATCAGTAGTACATTGTACAAGTTTGCCGTGATTCCATTATTTGGGAAGCAGAAGTTAAGAAAACCCAAACGTCTCAAAAACTTTATCATGTTGTAGTGTAAGTGTGACTACTTCCTGAGGTTCCACAGATGAGGCGGTCGTGCAAACAAGACTAGCAGAGCATCAACATTTACTTGATTAAACTTTATATGAGCAATGGAATGTCAAAATTAGCATTGACAATCGAAAGTGAATCCTTACCACTGCCAAGATTGATCGCGCGGGGCTCTCCGTCCCTTGTTGACTCATACAGCGTGCCTTCAGGGAGCGACCCAACGTAATGCACTGCAAAACCGAGTCCAAATCAGGATGGAACGGAGTGGCGAACAAATCGATGTAGTTGTGGGTATACGAGTAATGGGACGAGACACGAGAGTAGGGGAGGGGAAAAAACCTGAGACCTCGTCGGGAGGCAAAGGAGTGGCCCATCCCTGTTCCCTGGCCGACGCGTAGAAGGCGCTTGCGGATCCCCGATGAGCTGATGGCGCGCTCCTCGCCGACGCTGAGCAGGGGGCGCCGACTTGATCTCCTCGCCAGCCTCTTCATCATCATCGGAGGAGGAGCCAACGGAGCCTGCCATGGCTATGGCCGCCGCCAAGGAGCACGTGATGCGGGATAAGTAGGGACCATGGTCTCTCTCACACAATCACACTTGCGCGTCTCGATGGGCTGCGCCGGCGTCGCTCCGTGCAAATGGCGGGTGTGGGCGTTCGTCACAGCTCACAAATACTCCCCTCAGGGCCGGGTCTGCCCAGGTGAAGATGAAGCTGAAGAGTGGGGTGGGAAACGCCCGGGGAAGAATTAGGACAATGGTGAGTGGTGAACGTCTGCAACAAAGGTTGTATATCGATACCTCTACTAGAACTTTACAATAAACAATTTATAAATTATGTATCTAATCACATAGAACTACTTGCAATTTGGAATAAAGGGATATTGAGACGAGACCACAACAATCATACCATATATTCTAAGTTTTGTAATATCACCTATATGAACATATGATCCTACATAAATTTTAGTATCCCGATGCTACAACCTCACAATACTATACAATCTAATGTAAAAAAAATACAATATAATGTTAGAAAAAGTTAAAAAAAATCCAAGAATCGCACTTAAATATATACAAATTCAAATTAATCGAAACCAATAAAATAGATTTAAATCTTTACAAGATATTACAAATATTATATAAAATATATAATTTGTAAAATTTGATATGATTCCAATACTATAATTTGATATGATTCCAATACTATAATACGATTTTATAACTCGATACTGTTAGAAAAAAAGACCATACCTAATATTCCGATATTGATAACCTTGTCTGGTTTGTTACTATTTCCTTAGGCACGGCTTTCTGGAGCAGGCTTCTCCATCTTCTTTTTTAGAAGTTTCATTCATATGTCTACTACTATGAAGAGTGAAATGTCTGCATCTTCTTCCTCAACCTTCGTTCACGTCTTCGACTGTTTAGATCTAGCTTGAGACTTGTAATAAACTTTTAAAATTTTGCTCTCTCATGTATCCATGAATGTTCAATTAATTATGTCAGTGATAAGTGTGTTGTTCCTAAGTTTTTATGAGACGCATATCCAGAACTGATGGAATTATCCCGCTTAAAATCGAGTTAGTAAGAGAATAATAATCTAATTTTTAACTAGAGAAATTTGAATGGTTCCTCAATGCTCTATTTCACCATCTCAATCTTCATCCACACAATTGCATGGAAGTATATGTATCTCCATCTTCTTCTAGCACAACATATCAAGGGACCGATTAAGACGCTCTTTGGACGGCTACTAGAAGGGCTTCACTTGTAGCTCAGGGGAGCCATATCAAACACTCACATATGGAAAACATCTTGTGAAACAAAAATTAAGCAAAAAGTGATGTAGCCGAAGCCGTTTTGGCCTATAAGCCGAAGCCGCAAAAAAATACCTTTTCCTGACTTCAACATTTTTTGGGATGCCAGAAACATGCCAAAAAGAGACTTAGCCCTAAAAATATGGCTTCATCAGCTCCCGATTGTGTTTGGTCACTGGGTGTGGTGGGGTGGGATTCGGACTCCATGGCAGTAATGCATTGTTAGGAGAACTACGCCCTCCGTTCCAAAATATAAGGCGTTTTAGCTTTTCTAGATTCATAACTTTTCCTATGCACCTAAATACATATTATGTCTAAATACATAGTAAAAGGTATGCATCTAGAAATACCAAAACGTCTTATAATTTAGGACGGAATAAGTAGTAGGCAGAAAAATACCTTCCCATCATCAGGTCCTTAAAACTTGTTTGGCTTGGATACATTTGTCTAGCTTCGACACTATAGTGATCTAATAAATTCACAGTTTATTAGATTTGTTAGGACAATGATTTTCTAAAAGTTGTTTTTTTATCAATTCATAATTTTTAATTTTGTGCATATACCGAATATGTTATGGTGGGCCGGACATACCAGAGGAGGAATCGGCCCACCTGAAAGCCCAAGTTTGGTTTTGGTAATTAATGACACCAAGTTGCTAATGCTATTGTATCAAGTGTGATTAAGCTCGGCATAAGCAACATGTGATGGAGGTGGAAATGGCATGGAGAGATGGCCACAAGACCACATGATTTGGTGCATGAAATGATGAGCAAGATCATGGTGGAGATGCACATGAAATGATGGACATGATGATCAAGTGAAGGAGAAGGATCTAAGAGCGCAAGGCAAAGGTATAACCATAGGGTTTTCCTTTTGCCGGTCTAAGATGAGTAGAGAAGTGATTGACCGGGTTTAGGATACATAGCCGACTATCAAGAGGGGCAATCACGGTTAGCTCGGGAAGTGCCACTAGATCAATGTCTTGAGCATATGCATTAGGATCTAGTTGAGAGCTAACATAACGCCTTGGAAAATGTTTGTGAAAATGCTAACACACATGCACATGGTGGTGTATACTTGGTGGTGTTAGCACATTTGCGAAGGCGGTGGAGTTTGAGCGGTAGAGAGGGGTTTGGGTTCCTCTCTTCCTCCCGCCGAGCTTGCGAGGCGGGATTCGGCGCTTTTTGGAGAAGTGAAATGCCTATTTTCCTTTGCGCCGAAAGTCGGAAAAGAAACTGAGGCGAACGGAGGTCTCTGCGTGCACCGGACGCTGCACCGGACGCTGCACCGGACGCGGTCACTGTACGACCAGCGCGTCCGATCAGGCTAACTGCGGTTCACGAGGACGATCGGACGCGGTGCGCGTCCGGTCACAGGTGACCGGACGCGTCCGGTCGTCCAGGGAGCTTACTGGACTCCCACCGGACGCGGGCACTGTGGCGTCCGGTCCTTTCTTCAGCGCGTCCGGTCGGTGTTTCGCAGTGCGCGGCTCGGTGTTGACCGGCGCGTCCGGTGGGTCACGGGACCGGCGCGTCCGGTCGTGACCAGCGCGTCCGGTCGCTCGGTCGAGCGCGTCCGGTCAACGGTAACGGCTAGTTCGAACGAGTACTGTTCACGTCTGTCGCGTAGTGACCGGACGCGTCCGGTCACCCTGACCGGAGCGTCCGGTCAGCGCGATTTCTGCTGCGTCGTTTCTAACGGCTAGCTGCGTACCCCTTCGTTATAAATAGATGGTGGCCGGGATTTGAGGGTAACTTTTGCACATTTTGAGACCTAGAGACATACTTTGAGCTAGAGAACAACCCCTCCACTCATCTCTTTGATTGATTGCACATCTTGAGTGAGATTGAGTGAGATTCAAGTGCATTGCTTGAGAGTTGCATTCTAGAGGCACTTGATCTTTGAGTTGCTGCGGATTTCTTGTTACTCTTCCGTGTTTCCCGACACGGTAGACGGCTTGGAGCAGCGAAGGTGATTGAGCTCGCAATTGGAGATTGTTGGAGCCTTCACCAAGTGTTGTAAGGGGTTCTTGATCCTTCCCCGCGGGAGTTCGCGAATTGGATACTCTAGTGGAGTTCGTGGCTTGGAAGATCCCCATCTTGTGTGCGGTTGTGCGACGCCCGCCGAGGGCTCAACTCTTGATAGTTGATTAGCTCGCGAACCGACAAGTGGGTGCATCGCCACAACGAGGAGTAGCTTACCGGGAAGCACGTGAACCTCGGGATAAATTCTTGTGTCATTCTCTTCCCGAGGATTTCTCTTGTGTGATTGATTGATTGGTACTTCTCATCTCTACACGGCGGTATAATCACTCGAAGCTCTTCTCTCGTTTTACTTCTTGTTTCTAGCTTGTTGTTGTTGTTGTGCTTAGTGGATAGCCTTGTACTAGACTTGTGTAGGTGGCTTGCTTAATTAGTTAGAGCTAGTGCATTTTGCTCCGCCACCTTTTGTACTAACTTGTGGTTAAGTATTTTTTGTAGAAGTTTTTATTAGGCTATTCACCCCCCCCCCCTCTAGCCTATTTGGACCTTACAAGTGGTATCGGAGCCGAGGCACCATTTATTTGAGGCTTAACAACCTACGGTGAAGAAGAAATGGCTCAATTAAGTTTGCACATCAACAACACCAAGAAGGCACCTCACTTTGATGGCACAAATTATGCATATTGGAAGGTTAAGATGACCGCACACCTCAAGTCAATCAATAGAGAAGTGTGGAAGGTCACCGAAACAAAATTTGAGGTTGCTAATCTGGAAGCACCTACACCGGTGGAAGAAAAGAAGCTCCAATGCAATGATATTGCCATTAGTGCTCTTCATGAGGCATTAGATGACAAGACATTTGAGCAAGTGAAGAACATAGAAGTTGCACATGATGCTTGGGCCAAGTTAGAAGAAACATTTGAGGGCACCGAAGGCACAAAGACCGCCAAGGCATATATTTTGCAAGAAAAGTTTTCTAGCTTCAAGATGCAAGAAGATGAGAGTGTTCCGGAAATGTTTCATAGATTGCAAGTCATTGTCAATGAGCTCAAGGCACTTGGTGAGGAGGTCAAGGACAACCAATTCTCTATGAAGTTCTTGAGAAGCTTGCCCAAGAGATTTGATACATTGATCACCGTGCTAGTGAGGACTACTTTGAAGGATTCAACTCCTCAACAAATATTTCAAGAAGTGATGACCGATGATTCATATAGAGAAGATGATGAGAAGGATGAGTTGGTCAAGAAGAAGAAGAAGGAGAATGAGAAGAAAGATGATGAAAAGAAGAAGAGTGTGGCATTCAAAGCCACCACATCCAAGGGCAAATCCAAGATTGAATCATCAAGTGAAGAAGACTCAAGCTCTTGTGATAGTGACGACATTGATGAGAAGATGGCTCTCTTTGTCAAGCAATTTGGCAAATTCATGAAGAAGAAGGGCTATCGTGCAAGGAGGAGAAAGAACTCATCTAAGAAGAATGAGCATACCATGAGATGCTTTAGATGCCATAGCAAAGATCATCTCATTGCAAAGTGTCCTTATGATAGTGATAATGAAGATGCTATCAAGAAGGAGAGGAAGAAGCAAAAGAAAAAGCAAGAAAAGAAGGAGAGCTCTCATAAAAAGAAGAATGATTCTCATGTTGCTACATGGGATAGTGATGATTCCTCAAGTGATGATGAGGATGACTACAAGAGCAAGAAGAAGGGACATGCTAGCATTGCCATCCAAGAGAAGGTCTCCCTCTTCGACACTCCATCATGCTTCATGGCTAAGGCCACTAAGGTATCATCCGATAATGAGAGTGATCATGATAATGCTAGTGATAGTGATAGTGATAGTGATGAAGAAGAATTCACTAAAGATGAACTAATCACTATGCTAGAAGATTGCACTCAACATTATAAAGAATCTAGAAAGGAATGCAAGGGATTGCTTAAGGAAAAGAAAAATCTTATGCAAGAACTTGATGAGCTTAGAGCATCTTATGAGAGTCTAAAGGTAGACCATAAGAAGCTTCAAAAGTCTCACACTAAGCTTGAAGAAGCTCATTCCTCTCTAGTTGAAAAATGTGAAAACATGCCAACTAATGTTGAGAAAGCTAAAACTTGCAACATAGGCATATCATGTGATATAATTGATGAATCTTGTCATAAGCCTATTGTTGTTGCTCCCACTAACCCTTCATGTAGCTCATCTACATCATCCTCATCTAATAGTGATGGTTTCACTTGTGACTCCACACTTATAGTTGAGAATGAAAATCTCAAGAAGGAGATAAAAGAGCTCAATCACACCTTAGCTAAGGCTTATGGTGGTGAGGACCGCTTGCTTATGTGCTTGGGTAGCCAAAGGGCTTCTCTCTATAAAGAGGGATTGGGCTATAACCCCAAGAAAGGCAAGGCCGCTTTTGCTCCTCACAAGACTCGTTTTGTGAAGAACAATGGTAGCTATTGCAAAAGTTGCAAGCAAGTTGGTCACATAGAGCGACATTGCATGAACAAGAAATCCAATGCTAATGTATCCTCAATTAAGTTTGACTCTTTCTATATACTTACCAAGGGTACAAATGGTGTTCATGCTAAGTTCATTGGTACACCATGGATGGGCTCAAAGAAGAAAGCCATTTGGGTACCAAAGAGCTTGGTCACTAACCTTGGAGGACCCAAACAAGTTTGGGTACCTAAAAAGAATTGATCTTATCTTGTAGGTCAATTACAAAGCCGGAGGAAGGCATTGGGTGCTTGATAGTGGGTGCACTCAACATATGACCGGAGATTCTTGTATGTTCAAATCAATTGATACAAGTCAAAATGGTGGTTTTGATGCTATCACCTTCGGCAACAACAAGAAAGGCAAAGTCAAGGGGCTTGGTAAAATTGCTATCTCAAATGACATGAGCATATCTAATGTGTTGCTAGTTGAGAGCTTGGATTTCAATCTTTTGTCGGTGGCATAACTTTGTGATCTTGGCTTCAAGTGCATATTTGGTAGTGATGATGTTGAAGTCATTAGTGTTGATGGATCAAACTTGATATTCAAAGGATTTAGACATGGTAGCTTATACTTGGTTGACTTCAATGATAGTGAGACACAATTGACATCATGCTTGCTTAGCAAATCTAGTATGGGATGGTTGTGGCATAGAAGGCTTGGTCATGTTGGAATGAAACAATTGAACAAACTTTTGAGGCATGACTTAGTTAGAGGCTTGAAGGATGTAACTTTTGAAAAGGATAAACCTTATAGTGCTTGTCAAGCCGGTAAACAAGTTGGAAATGCACATCCTAGAAAGAGTGAAATGAGCACATCAAAGGCATTTGAGCTATTGCACATGGACTTGTTTGGGCCAACTACATACACTAGCATTGGTGGCAACAAGTATGGTTTTGTGATTGTTGATGACTACACTAGATACACTTGGGTGTTCTTTCTCTATGACAAGAGTGATGTATATGATCTATTCAAGTCATTTGTCAAGAGAGTGCAAAATGAGTTTGAGACTACCATCAAGAAGATTAGAAGTGACAATGGTAGTGAGTTCAAGAACACAAGAATTGAAGCTTTATGTGATGATCTTGGTATTGGACATCAATTCTCTCCAACATACACTCCTCAATCCAATGGTGTAGTTGAAAGGAAGAATAGAACTTTGATTGACATGGCTAGATCAATGCTTAGTGAATACAATGTGAGTCATTCATTTTGGAGTGAAGCTATCAACACGACTTGCTATTGTAGCAACCGTCTCTATTGCCATGGGAAGCTTGGAAAGACACCATATGAGCTATTGAATGGAAGAAAGCCCAACATTGCATACTTTAGAGTGTTTGGTTGCAAATGCTATATTCTCAAGAAAGGCACTAGATTGAGCAAGTTTGAAAAGAAATGTGATGAAGGGTTCTTACTTGGTTATTCTACTACAAGCAAAGCATATAGAGTTTGGAATCTCACAAATGGCACCTTGGAAGAAGTTCATGATGTTGAGTTTGATGAAACACAAGGGTCTCAAAATGAAGCTCAAAACCTTGATGATGTGAGAGGAGATCAATTGTCAAATGCAATGAAGAACATGGACATTGGTGACATAAGGCCGAGGCAAGTTGATGATGATGATGATATTCATGTGATCAACCAAAGTGTGCAAATTGATACAAATCATGCAAGCTCTAGTGGTTCTCATGATGAAGTGCAAGATCAAGGTCAAGCTAGTGGAAGCAACCAACTCCCAATACTCCAACCTACTAGCATTGCAAGAGATCATCCATTGGATCAAATCATTGGTGGAATTCAAAGTGGTGTTCAAACTAGATCAAGATTAGCATCCTTTTGTGAGCACTACTCATTTGTGTCACTTGAAGAACCTAAGAAAATAGAAGATGCATTGAAGGATTCCGATTGGGTAAATGCCATGCATGAAGAGCTAAACAACTTCACTAGAAATCAAGTTTGGGAACTTGTTGAAAGGCCGAAGAACTACAATGTGATTGGTACTAAGTGGGTCTTTAGAAACAAGCAAGATCAAGATGGCATGGTTGTGAGGAACAAAGCAAGATTAGTAGCACAAGGATACACTCAAGTTGAGGGTCTTGACTTTGGAGAAACATATGCACCGGTTGCAAGATTGGAGGCAATTAGAATCTTATTAGCATATGCTTGTGCACACAACATCAAGCTCTATCAAATGGATGTCAAGAGTGCATTTCTCAATGGCTACATCAATGAAGAAGTTTATGTTGAGCAACCTCCCGGTTTTGAAGATGACAAAAAGCCCAACCATGTCTACAAGCTCAAGAAGGCATTGTATGGTTTGAAGCAAGCACCTAGAGCATGGTATGAGAGGTTGAGAGACTTTCTTCTCTCTAAAGGGTTCAAGATGGGAAAGGTTGACACCACTCTCTTCACCAAGAAGCTTGGAAATGACTTGTTTGTGTTGCAAATCTATGTGGATGACATTATCTTTGGATCAACCAATCAAGATTTTTGTGAAGAGTTTGGAAATATGATGGCTAATGAGTTTGAGATGTCTATGATTGGAGAGCTTAGCTACTTCCTTGGACTTCAAATCAAGCAAATGAAGAATGGCACTTTTGTGAGTCAAGGGAAGTACATCAAGGACATGATCAAGAAGTTTGGATTACAAGATGCTAAGCCAATAAGTACACCAATGGGCACAAATGATCAATTGGGTATTGATGCAAGTGGTAACATGGTAGATCAAAAGCAATACCGGTCTATGATTGGAAGTTTGCTCTATGTCACCGCTTCTAGACCGGATGTGATGTTTAGTGTATGCAAGTGTGCAAGATATCAAGCTTCACCTAGAGAAAGTCACTTGAAAGCAACCAAGAGAATATTGAGATATCTTAAGGGCACTCATGATGTTGGATTATGGTTTCCAAAGGGGTCTAATTTTGAGTTGATTGGATATTCGGACTCCGACTATGGTGGATGCAAAATTGATAGAATGAGCACAAGTGGCACTTGTCAATTGCTTGGAAGGTCTCTTGTTTCATGGTCATCAAAGAAACAAAATAGTGTAGCACTATCTACCGCCGAGGCCGAATACATTAGTGCCGGTAGTTGTTGTGCACAATTGCTTTGGATGAAGGCCACTTTGAATGATTTTGGAATCAAATTCAAGAATGTGCCATTGTTTTGTGACAATGAAAGTGCTATCAAGATGACTCAAAATCCGGTTCAACATTCAAGAACCAAGCACATTGATATAAGGCATCACTTCATAAGAGACCATCAACAAAAGGGTGATATTAGCATTGAGAGCATTGGCACCGAAGATCAACTAGCCGATATCTTTACAAAGCCACTTGATGAGAAGAGATTTTACAAGTTGAAGAATGAATTGAACATACTTGACTTCTCCAACTTGGAATGAGTGCACCCCCACATTCCTATATGACATGCCTCTCCTCCGACATAGCAAGGTAAAGTTGTTTGGCATATCATCCATACTTTGCTAAGGACATGTTTAGAACATATAGACATGTTTGCATGACAAATAGGCTCATTCATGAAAATCAAATGAGTTTAATGTATATATGGTACCACTATTGCTTCTATGTTTTGATTGATCTAGTGGTAGCATATGACATGTTTGTGGGCTTGCAAACCTAGTGTTGAATCTGGAAAATAAGCTCATGATGTGTAATTCAACATGGTCAAGATAACCCTTATACTTTATGAGGTGTGAAGAAGCTTGTCCTTGGATCAAACCGAATTACATATTCTAGGCAAGTGATCTAGATTGAACCATAATTTGGACTCCCTCATATTGATTGACTTAACTCTCACTAAAATTGGCACCTTTTTGGTGATTGTTGACAAAGGGGGAGAGAAAAGTCACAAAGATAGAAAAATCACAAAGGGGGAGAAAGATAGTGTAAGGGGAGAGAAAAGTCACAAAGTTAAGTAAAGAGGGAGAAAGATATATTTTGGAAAGGGATCAATTGAAATTGAGCACACAAGTAGGGGGAGCAAGCTCATGAATTATTTGTTGCATTTGTATGTGCATTAACATGATGAATTGTTGCATTGCAAAGCTTAAATTCATATTCATGATTGTATGGTGTTTGCTAGAAAATAGAACTTGAATGATGATTTGTTGAGAATAGCTTTACAAGTAATATCTAGACACCTTTGCTTATATTGTTGATCTCACGGGGTACTTTAGTGTTTGTGATCTTTACAAGTGAGGTGTTACAAGTGGTGTCTAGCTACATCGATGCTGAGGATGGTATATAAAGGCAACTCCGATTGGTATCACGCTTCAAAGGTCCATTCTATATACCTTAGCATCAATTTGATAGTAGTAACTCTCCCAAAATTCAAATCCATACATATGTGCACAATTGAACCAAACTCATGGAAGCACATATGTAGGGGGAGCTAATACTATCGAAATTGAAAATTGATTTCATTTCATATCTTTGTGATGGTTGTCATCAATTACCAAAAAGGGGGAGATTGAAAGCCCAAGTTTGGTTTTGGTAATTAATGACACCAAGTTGCTAATGCTATTGTATCAAGTGTGATTAAGCTCGGCATAAGCAACATGTGATGGAGGTGGAAATGGCATGGAGAGATGGCCACAAGACCACATGATTTGGTGCATGAAATGATGAGCAAGATCATGGTGGAGATGCACATGAAATGATGGACATGATGATCAAGTGAAGGAGAAGGATCTAAGAGCGCAAGGCAAAGGTATAACCATAGGGTTTTCCTTTTGCCGGTCTAAGATGAGTAGAGAAGTGATTGACCGGGTTTAGGATACATAGCCGACTATCAAGAGGGGCAATCACGGTTAGCTCGGGAAGTGCCACTAGATCAATGTCTTGAGCATATGCATTAGGATCTAGTTGAGAGCTAACATAACGCCTTGGAAAATGTTTGTGAAAATGCTAACACACATGCACATGGTGGTGTATACTTGGTGGTGTTAGCACATTTGCGAAGGCGGTGGAGTTTGAGCGGTAGAGAGGGGTTTGGGTTCCTCTCTTCCTCCCGCCGAGCTTGCGAGGCGGGATTCGGCGCTTTTTGGAGAAGTGAAATGCCTATTTTCCTTTGCGCCGAAAGTCGGAAAAGAAACTGAGGCGAACGGAGGTCTCTGCGTGCACCGGACGCTGCACCGGACGCTGCACCGGACGCGGTCACTGTACGACCAGCGCGTCCGGTCAGGCTAACTGCGGTTCACGAGGACGATCGGACGCGGTGCGCGTCCGGTCGTCCAGGGAGCTTACTGGACTCCCACCGGACGCGGGCACTGTGGCGTCCGGTCCTTTCTTCAGCGCGTCCGGTCGGTGTTTCGCAGTGCGCGGCTCGGTGTTGACCGGCGCGTCCGGTGGGTCACGGGACCGGCGCGTCCGGTCGTGACCAGCGCGTCCGGTCGCTCGGTCGAGCGCGTCCGGTCAACGGTAACGGCTAGTTCGAACGAGTACTGTTCACGTCTGTCGCGTAGTGACCGGACGCGTCCGGTCACCCTGACCGGAGCGTCCGGTCAGCGCGATTTCTGTTGCGTCGTTTCTAACGGCTAGCTGCGTACCCCTTCGTTATAAATAGATGGTGGCCGGGATTTGAGGGTAACTTTTGCACATTTTGAGACCTAGAGACATACTTTGAGCTAGAGAACAACCCCTCCACTCATCTCTTTGATTGATTGCACATCTTGAGTGAGATTGAGTGAGATTCAAGTGCATTGCTTGAGAGTTGCATTCTAGAGGCACTTGATCTTCGAGTTGCTGCGGATTTCTTGTTACTCTTCCGTGTTTCCCGACACGGTAGACGGCTTGGAGCAGCGAAGGTGATTGAGCTCGCAATTGGAGATTGTTGGAGCCTTCACCAAGTGTTGTAAGGGGTTCTTGATCCTTCCCCGCGGGAGTTCGCGAATTGGATACTCTAGTGGAGCTCGTGGCTTGGAAGATCCCCATCTTGTGTGCGGTTGTGCGGCGCCCGCCGAGGGCTCAACTCTTGATAGTTGATTAGCTCGCGAACCGACAAGTGGGTGCATCGCCACAACGAGGAGTAGCTTGCCGGGAAGCAAGTGAACCTCGGGATAAATTCTTGTGTCATTCTCTTCCCGAGGATTTCTCTTGTGTGATTGATTGATTGGTACTTCTCATCTCTACACGGCGGTATAATCACTCGAAGCTCTTCTCTCGTTTTACTTCTTGTTTCTAGCTTGTTGTTGTTGTTGTGCTTAGTGGATAGCCTTGTACTAGACTTGTGTAGGTGGCTTGCTTAATTAGTTAGAGCTAGTGCATTTTGCTCCGCCACCTTTTGTACTAACTTGTGGTTAAGTATTTTTTGTAGAAGTTTTTATTAGGCTATTCACCCCCCCCCCTCTAGCCTATTTGGACCTTACACCACCACAGCTGGCTGAGCGCGCCCTAGTGCGCCCTAGGCGGCTGCTCCTTGATTATAGGATCCTTAGGATCTATTAGATTACCTAGTTTGTTAGATCAATGGTTTGTTTTCTAGTTTGTTGGGATTGTGCCTATATGGCCTAAACAGTTGCTTAATGAGAAGTCAAGCCTGGGATTGAGGCTCACGTCTCCCTTGGGCACCCAGCCGCCTCTGTCATACCTGCGTTCTGCCCTAGTCCCCTTTCTGACGCCACCACGGCACCAAGCCGCCGCAGCCGGAGCAACCAGCCCCGGCGTCCAGTCTCTCCGCCCTACTTCCTCCGCAGCAAGGCTCGACGCCGTAACAAGCTGGTATCGGAGACCATGTCTTCCTCGGCTCCTGTCGCGCCAACCACTGCCATCCCTGCCACCACTGTCGACCCTTCAGCTCCGTCGTCGGGGTTCGACTCCACTAGCGCCATCATCCCAGCGACCTCGCCCATCGCTCCCATGACTTCGCCGCTGCAGCCTCCTCCAACATCGGCCGCCGAGGCGTTCAACGCCCTCACTGCAGCGATCTACCACCTCCAAACCCAACTCGGTGACGTGTCGCTTCGTTTGATGGCGCTGGAGCGCCGCTCGCCATCACCATCCTCGCCGTACCCCTACGGACTGCAGGGCTACGGCGGCATCCCGGCGTTGTCGTCCTCCGCACCGGCCACGTCGGCGTTGTTCGTGGTGCCACCGTTTCAGGTGGTGTCCGCGGCACCGGCCAGCACTCCAGTGCTTCCGATGTCATCTATCGCTGCCTCCATGCCGGTTGCAGCGACCCTGCCCCCATCGCTACCACCCACAGGGGTTCCCATCCATCAAATTTGCTTTCCTCCCTCGCCGTCGCCTGTGCCATCCATGTCCGCTATCCTCAGCGGCGTCTCCTATGCACCGCAGTCCACTGCCATGCCATCGCCTTCCATGCACTTCGCGCCAACGCAACCCCATCTTCCACCAGTGCCACACAACCATACCGTGCCTCGTTATCATAAGCTTTCTTTTCCCTCATACGACGGCAAGACTGATCCGCTCGGATGGCTCAACAAGTGCGAGCGTTTCTTTCGCGCCCAGCATACCCCCGACGCCGATCGCGTTTGGCTCGCATCCTACCATCTCAATGATACGGCCCAGCAGTGGTACGTGATTCTGGAACGCGACGCCGGCGAGCCCGATTGGGACGAATTCAAACGCATCTGTCAGCAGCGGTTCGGGCCTCCGCTCAGCACCAACCACCTCGCTGACTTGGCACGGCTGCCGTTCCAATCAACTGTTGAGGCCTATCTGGAGGCGTTCCAGGCGCGTCTCGCGCACGCTGGCCATCTCGAACCGCTCCAGCAGGCACAGCTATTCACTGGAGGGCTACCGGAGGCCATCCGCGTCGACGTCGAGCTGCACGAACCACAGAATTTGCAGCGCGCGATGCAGCTGGCCCGCGCTTATGAGCGCCGGAACGCGCCCAGTCTGCTGGCGCTCCCAGCCCCGCCTCCTCGGCCCCAGCGCTGCGGTCCGGGGGCACCGGCAGCGCTGCCGACGGCTCTGAACGCCCAGGGCGTTACGCCGACCACGCCTGCGTCCACTTCCACTCCGGCGAGGTCCTTCAAGCGCCTATCTCCCGATGAGATGGCCGCCCGGCGCAAACAAGGGCTGTGCTACAATTGTGACGAACCATATGTCCGTGGTCACAAGTGTGCACGGCTGTTCTTCCTCGAGGCGGCGGACTACACCGTCGAGGAGCCGGACGAGCCCGACCAGCAGCAGGAGACTCCGGCGTCGGAGCCGCCGCCGTTTGACCCCGAAGCTCCGTTGATCTCTCTCTCGGCAATCACTGGCATCCGCACGGAGGACACCATGCAGGTCCGTGTCCGGATTGGTCACCATGAGTTCACGGCGCTGATCGACTCCGGCTCCACGAACAATTTCATCGGCGAAACTGCTGCACGCCGCGCCGGCCTCCACTTCACCGACAGTCGCGGCGCCTATGTCACCGTGGCCAACGGTGACCGCGTGGCCTGCCGGGGCCTTGCCACTGATGTCGCCATTCGCATTGGGGAGGAGTTTTTCACCATCAGCTGCTACTCCATTCCCCTTGACTGTTATGACATGATCCTCGGCACCACATGGCTGCGCACGCTCGGCCCCATTCTATGGGATTTCGATGATCTATGTATGGCGTTCAACTATGGTGGCCGACGCGTGCTGTGGAAAGGCCTTGGATCCACACGGACGGACATCCCGCCTACTGGCCGTCTGCATGCAGCACACCTCCACCATACCAAGGGGTCTGAGCAGGACCTCTTGGAACGACTGCTGCTCTCATACGCCGACGTCTTTGAGGAGCCACAGGGACTGCCGCCAGCTCGTCCGTGTGATCATCGGATTCACCTCAAGCCGGCGACGGAGCCCGTAGCCGTCCGCCCCTACCGATATCCTCAGCTGCAAAAGGATGAGCTAGAGTCTCAGTGTGCCACCATGCTACAGCAGGGCGTCATCAGACATAGTACTTCGCCTTTCTCTGCTCCAGTTTTGTTGGTCAAAAAGGCGGATGCATCGTGGCGGTTTTGTGTGGATTATCGAGCATTGAATGCTGTCACAGTCAAAGACAAGTTTCCCATCCCCGTTGTGGAGGAGCTCCTGGACGAGCTTCACGGTGCCCGGCTGTTCACTAAGCTGGACCTACGTTCGGGGTATCACCAAGTGCGTGTCCACCCCGACGATGTTGCAAAGACTGCGTTCAGAACACACCATGGCCACTTCGAATTCTTGGTCATGCCGTTTGGCTTGTCCAATGCGCCGTCAACATTCCAGGCTCTAATGAATTTTGTGTTGCAGCCTTTTCTCCGCAAGCGCGTGCTTGTGTTTTTCGACGACATCCTCATCTATAGTGCATCTTGGACGGCGCACCTACAGAACTTGCGCGCTGTCCTTGCTGTCCTGCGTGAACACAAGCTCCATTTGAAGAAGTCCAAGTGTGCCTTCGCCACGCCGTCGGTCTAGTACTTGGGCCATGTCATCTCGGCCTCCGGCGTCGCTATGGATGAGGCCAAGGTGGAGGCGGTCAAGTCCTGGCCGCAGCCACGGTCGGCCCGGGGACTGCGGGGGTTCCTCGGCCTCGCGGGGTACTACCGGCGCTTCATTCAAGATTTTGGCACCATCGCGGCACCCTTGACACAGCTCCTCCGGAAGGACGCCTTCTGCTGGTCTGATGAGGCGTCCGCGGCATTCACTGCTCTTAAGACGGCGCTGTCCACAGCTCCAGTCCTCCATCTTCCGGATTTCAGCAGGGCCTTCATGGTGGATTGTGATGCTTCTAGATCTGGTTTTGGAGCCGTGCTGCATCAGGGGGCGGGCCCTATAGCCTTCTTCAGCAGGCCATTTGCAGCCCGGCATCTTAAGGTCGCCGCATATGAGAGGGAGCTGATCGGCCTTGTACAAGCTGTGCGGCATTGGCGCCCCTATCTGTGGGGGCGTCCGTTCATCGTCAGGACTGATCATTATGCGCTGAAATTCATGTTGGACCAGCGTCTCTCCACTATACCACAGCACCAGTGGATCTCCAAGTTATTCGGCTTTGATTTTACAGTGGAGTATAGACCGGGCCGCCTTAATACGGTGGCTGATGCATTGTCACGCCGGGAGGTCGACGTACTGCACTTGGAGGCCATCTCGCTGCCCTCCTTCGACATCTTTGAGGAGTTACGCCGTGAGCTGGACTCCTCTGATGACCTCCGTTCTCGCCGAGACGCTGCTGCAGCAGGTGACCTTGGTCCCCAGTGGTCCGTCCGGGAGGGTCTTCTGCTCCGCGACGGCCGTGTCTTCGTTCCAGCCATGTCGCCCCTCCTGCCCGACGTGCTCCAGCTAGCACACACGGTGGGGCACGAGGGGGTCCAGAAGACGTTGCAGCGCCTACGGACTGAGTTCTTCGTCGAGCATGACCGCACTGTGGTACGTGACTATGTCCGCGCGTGCGCCACTTGCCAAAGGAACAAGACGGAGGCTCTTCATCCCGCCGGTCTCCTACAGCCGCTGCCCGTGCCGTCGCGGGTCTGGGCTGACATCTCCATGGATTTTGTGGAGGCGCTACCAAAGGTACATGGTAAGAGTGTGATTCTAACCGTGGTGGACAGGTTCTCCAAATACGCCCACTTCATACCTCTGGGCCACCCGTACACGGCGTCGTCCGTCGCGCGGGCGTTCTTCACCGACATTGTTCGCCTCCACGGGTTTCCCGAGTCCATCGTCAGCGACCGTGATCCGGTTTTTACTGGGCATGTCTGGCGAGATCTCTTCAAGATGGCGGGGGTGCAGCTCCGTATGAGCACAGCATTCCATCCCCAAACCGATGGGCAGTCTGAGGCGGTGAACAAAGTCATCGCCATGTACCTTCGCTGCTCCACCGGCGATCGCCCTCGGGACTGGCTGGATTGGCTTCCTTGGGCGGAGTACTGCTACAACACGTCATTCCACTCCGCGCTCCGGACCTCGCCGTTCACTGTCGTCTACGGCCGCCCTCCGCCGGTACTGCTGCCTTATCAGCAAGGCAGCGCTCGTACTGACACCGTCGACGCCCTCCTTGCTGATCGGGACGCCTTCCTCGACGAGGTGCGCGGCCGTCTTCTCCAAGCACAGGATTACGCCCGCAAGCACTATGATGTTCATCACCGCGCGCTGGAGTTCGCCGTCGGCGACTGGGTGTGGCTCCGCTTGCTCCACCGGCCCACCCAATCTCTGGTGCCGGGCGCCCATGGGAAGCTCGGTCCCCGCTATGCCGGACCGTACCAAGTCACCGAGCGCATTGGGCTGGTGGCGTACTGACTACAGCTGCCGGAGGGCGCTCGGGTGCACGACGTGTTTCACGTTGGCGTGCTCAAGCCGTTCCACGGTCAGCCACCTGCATCGACGCCGCCTCTTCCGCCGCTCCGCCATGGTCGTCTTCTGTTGCAGCCAGAACGTGCCCTGCGCGCCAGCCTTCGTCGTGGCGCTTGGCACGTTTTGATCCAGTGGGCTAACATGCCATCTTCCGAGGCCACGTGGGAGCCCGTCGACACCATCCGCGAGAACTTTCCCTCCTTCCAGCTCGAGGACGAGCTGTTTCGCCAGGGGGGAGAGATGTTATGGTGGGCCGGACATACCAGAGGAGGAATCGGCCCACCACAGCTGGCTGAGCGCGCCCTAGTGCGCCCTAGGCGGCTGCTCCTTGATTATAGGATCCTTAGGATCTATTAGATTACCTAGTTTGTTAGATCAATGGTTTGTTTCCTAGTTTGTTGGGATTGTGCCTATATGGCCTAAACAGTTGCTTAATGAGAAGTCAAGCCTGGGATTGAGACTCACGTCTCCCTTGGGCACCCAGCCGCCTCTGTCATACCTGCGTTCTGCCCTAGTCCCCTTCCTGACGCCGCCACGGCACCAAGCCGCCGCAGCCGGAGCAACCAGCCCCGGCGTCCAGTCTCTCCGCCCTACTTCCTCCGCAGCAAGGCTCGACGCCGTAACAAGCTGGTATCGGAGACCATGTCTTCCTCGGCTCCTGTCGCGCCAACCACCGCCATCCCCGCCACCACTGTCGACCCTTCAGCTCCGTCGTCGGGGTTCGGCTCCACTAGCGCCATCATCCCAGCGACCTCGCCCATCGCTCCCATGACTTCGCCGCTGCAGCTCCCATGAATAATAATGTGAGCTGTGTGCCTATGAAACCTAATTCATTGGTGCATGAGATATCTAATAATGATCCTAGATTTTAACTTAAGAGGTGGTTTCTTCACTACACATTTATTTTTTTTCTCCATATCACCAAAAATCTCATATAACACCACATGCGACGATCATTTTATTTTTGAGCCTAGACTACTAGTTGTAGTATCTGAACTCTACTCAACGCACTCACATCACAAACACACACATGCACACCCTCTACTACAACCTATACACCATCAAGCGCCCATCTAGGATCACCAAAGCCACATAAATCGTGTAGACGACGGGCACTCGTAGTCTCATTGTGGCGCCACGCAGATATCAAGAACCTATAGAAAAGAAATAACAGGACAAATCCCGGTAGGACACACTGGGACGATCCCAGGATCGAACCCAGGCAGATGGGTGCACAACGGCACCACCCGCCACTAAGCTACGCGCTCGTTCCTATGAGACGATCATTTTAGCAATGTACCTGCCCAGTGTTCCAAAAAAAAAAACAAGCTATGTACCTGCCCAGTATGCATGGTTGGTTTTCTTTGTTACGGTGGTCCGGTTCTCTCGTGGCAGCTCAAGTGCAGGCTTGACAACGGTACGGCCAACGCAGACACTCCCAAGTCCCAAACTCCGTTGTCCAACTGGAACATGAACGAGAAACGCGTCTGGCGTATACTACAGACTAATAACGAGTCAAAGATAACTGGGCTGGGCGGGCAGACAGATCGAGACAGCCTGCAGATTTCACCGGCTGTTTTATATTGAAGTCAAGAAAAGCCACCCCCCCCCCCCCCCCCCCCCCTTTTTTTTTGGGTTCAAGAAGAGTGCGTCGTCAACGCATCCCGGCGCAAACGAAGAACAAGAAGGACAAGCTCCCATGGTATGGTCTCATACTCCACGATCGGCGGCGTTCAATCGAGTTCACGGCCGGGGACATGTCACGTGCACGATGCATACGACAGGGTTTTGCTTGATCATTTTGGAAACTGCAGATCAGAAACTTCCATTCACAGTCGCCAGCGAGACACCGAGGCCCTATCCTGTCTTGGTATAGGGTTTTTTTCCAGCTTCTCCACTGCGTGGTACTCTAGGACAAATGCACAATATACAACATTGGTGGTGAAACAACAGCGAACAATGAACTACCCTAGATGAATACCGAGGCCCTCAGACGGACGTGTACGTCACGTATAGTATTTTTGCGTTTTTTTTATCACCAAACAGCAGATTTATGTTGTGGTACTAGAACAGAGTGCACGCAGATCTTCGGGTGCAATGCAACGCCGCCGGCCGGCGTTGAACTTGAGTTGAGGCTCAAGCCGCCGCGACGCCAGCAGCCCTGCTGCGACTGCGGGCCGCCGTCCTGGCCGACGGCCCCACGGCGCAGCTCTTGCTCCGGGGCCCCATCAGCGCCTGCGCCCTCTCCTCGCTATCCAGCCCGAACTCGCACGGGCTGTCCTCGTCGATCCGGCCGATGGCCACGCTCTGGCTCCGCGGCCCGACCCTGGGCGGGCCGGCGCGGGTGGCCGCCCTGATGAGCTCCCGCACGTCCTCGTCGGTGCCGCCGCTCGCCGCCGAGCGGTAGAACCCGTGGCTCTGGCACCGCGGCATCGCCACCAGCCCCACGGGGCCCAGGCCACCCCGGCCGCCGCCCCCCGCGCACGCCGCCAGCCGGCTCACGTAGAGGTCCCGCGCGCGGACCAGGACGCGGAACGGCGCGCGCACGCACCGCCCTAGGATGGCCAGCGCGCGCGTCGGCCCCCTGCTCGCCGTCGTCGTCGTCGCCGTCGCCGTCGCCGCCGCCATGGTACGGTCTGCTGGCCTCGCTCGAGGGATCAAGCGTACGTACGGTTTGTTGCTTCTTGCTGTCTTGCACGTCGTACGTAGCTGTGCTCTTGGGAGCGATCGAGGTGGCGGCAGGCACTTGGAAGTGGTGCACACGGTACACGAGTGTCCAGTTACCTGGGCTTTGATGAATTATATAGGTGGAGAACATGCGACTCGTTCTACGGGGAGTGGCTTGTCTCTGGAGGGCTACGGACTCGCTAGGGAGTACGTGAGTTCTGACCGGATGCCCCCGTTGGTTGCGCGTGACTGAACTCACGAGGCTGGCACGGCATGTTGTTGGCCTGGGGGTCTTGGTTTGGCCATTGGCCTGTTCAAGTCAGACGGGCGGGAGGCCCCGCTTGTCTGGACTCTTGAAGTCGCACAGATCGACGGGCGGACGGGGTCAGTAGTACTCACTACTCAGTCGGTCGCCCTGACCCTGAGGAGAGAATAATCAAGCTATTATAAATAATAAACGGGATTTGTTTACGCTAGCATAGCATGAGTTGAGGTCAACGGACACGGGTTTGATGATTTTCCCCGGCTCGTTACTAACAACGCAAGAAACATCCTGTGTACGGTGCAAATTTACTGTGCCGTGTGCAGATATACAAGGAAAAATTGCGGCCATGTGGATGTACAGTGCCAAGTTTGTGCAAGGGAATGTGCGCTTTGCATACTGCTGGCCAGAGTTCGAACCATCTCAGGGACGGATTTGTTGGCCAGAGAAGGCGCAATTTATCTGTGCGTCGAAAAAAATCACATCGTCTGTCCCACACTAAAGCACAGGTGTAAGGCCAGCCCAATCTTACAGAAACTACGGTGCCGCTGTGTATGGATGAGGCAGAGGTTTAAGGGCTTTCGCCGCTGTGTATGAGTGAGACAGAGGTTCGAGGGTTTTCTCGACCGGTATAAGAAGATTTTCTTCTTAAACACAATGTCCGGAATTGTCTTACCCCACGAGTCGATTTTTTTTAATACAGTGCCAAGTTGCTACCACTTCCTGGAGAACGTAGCAGTCACGTCAAGCATTTCAGGAAGCAAAAATACCATACAAGCTGGCTATTTAAAGCCACATTTAATCAAGATTTAAAAAGGAGTTGTACGTGCAAACCTAATGTTGCAACTAATACGAGTACGGTATAATTAAAAAAACAAATAAATGCTTGAGCGCATGGCTCAGATACAGGCCAGACCAAAAGGCATTCATTCCTGAGTCACGGGTACATTTTGTTGATGAAACAAAGAAAAAACGAACAAATATTTCCTTTTTTTGAGTGGGACAACAAACATTTTCTTGAAACGAAGAAAAAGGAGACATATTCCAAACTTTGTACAGATTCTGTGTAGGCCCTTCGGAAGCCTAGCAGATGAGGCCCATATCCAGCAGCCCAGCACAAAGGTTAGCCATGGCGGCCCAGTCCGACAATGCCTGGATCCGAAGCGCATGGATTCAAAACGAGCAAGCCCAAGGCCTTCCCATGTCCCTGTCCTCGTCGTCGGTTATCCAAGCGGTGTTTGGTTTGCTTTAGCGTAGCAGCATTCCTTCCCCCAATAATGCCGCAGCCCGGCAGCTGCCATGTCCCATCAGCTGCAGCGACCTGCGGGAGTCACGGGCACGTCGGGGACCGTCCTTCGTGGCTGCATCTCCTCGTCGTCCCGCTAGATCCGACCGAGCCAGATAGATGATTTGAGCCGCTGGATCCGTCATCCGTGCGACGATGATTGATGCAATTATGCAAAGCACACGTACTTACGTACTACGCGGTACGCGTTCGCCGCCCCGATCGTGTCCGGCGAGCAAAGGCAGCCGGTACGTGCTCCGGTACACGCTTCACAGTTCCCAACCGCCGGGATCGCGTGATCGCGCCCTAGACCCGGCGACAGCAGGGCCCTCCAAGTCTACACCACCGCGTACAGGTGATGGTACAGGGGCATTATTATAGTCGCTGTCCTCACATACTCCTAACCACGGTATAATTACTCTGACACGAGCTCGATTCCGACGTGCATGCTCTGGTTAGATGCGTGCCTGCCTACCCACTGCTGCAAGGACGACGTAACCACTACCGTCACCGCTCCCTCATATGGGCCATCCTGAGCGGCCCCAAGAGATCCAAGTAGCGTCGCCAGTCAGTAGGCTCCGAGAGCACCGTCGTGACCACACAAGTTACAAGTAGCAGTGACCACCTGATCCAAAAGCAAAAAGGCCGGAGACAAAAATCCAAGCGTCGGAGCATGGGCATGGGGAGGCGCCTTTGGCTGGCCCGCGTGCCAGCAGTGGCGACGACGGTGGTGGTTATGCTGTCGCTGATGAGCTCGTCCTTGTGCGTGTCGGCGGCGGCGAGGACGACTGGCGCTGTGGCGGAGCAGCAGCGGCACCCGGTGGTGCTGATCCCGGGCACGGGCGGCAACCAGCTGGAGGCGCGGCTGACGGAGGACTACAAGCCGTCCAGCCTGGTGTGCCGGGTGTGGCCACTCGTGCGCGGCCGCGGCGGCTGGTTCCGCCTCTGGTTCGACCCCTCCGTGCTGGTGGCGCCGCTCACCAGGTGCTTCGCCCAGCGGATGACGCTCTCCTACGACGCCGACGCCGACGACTACCGCAACGCGCCCGGTGTCGAGACCAGGGTCTCCGACTTCGGCTCCACCTCCACCCTCCGCTACCTCGACCCCAACCTCAAGTAGGAGTACTCCGATAAGCATTTTCTGTTCGGGCAGTTTATTATGGTGACCTGCAAGTGTCGGTGACGCGTGCTGTGCAGGCTCCTGACGGGGTACATGAACACGCTGGCGAGCACGCTGGAGGAGAAGGCCGGCTACGAGGAGGGCCGCGACCTGTTCGGCGCGCCCTACGACTTCCGGTATGGGCTGGCCGGACCTGGGCACCCGTCGCAGGTGGGCAGCGCGTACCTGCAGCGTCTCAGGCTGCTGGTGGAGTCGGCGTGCGCGGCCAACGGCGGGCGGCCCGCGATCCTGGTGGCGCACAGCCTGGGCGGCCTGTTCGCGCTGCAGCTGCTGGCGCGCAGCACGCCGCCGTGGCGCGCGGCGCACGTGCAGCGCCTCGTCACGCTCTCCACGCCGTGGGGCGGGTCGGTGCAGGAGATGCTCACCTTCGCCTCCGGCAACACGCTCGGGGTGCCCTTCGTCGACGCGTCCCTCATCCGCGACGAGCAGCGGACCGCCGAGAGCAACCTGTGGCTGCTGCCGACGCCCAAGGTGTTCGGCAACACCACGCTGGTGGTGTCGCGGAGCCACAACCGCTCCTACTCCGCCAAGAACATGACGCAGTTCCTCCGGGACATCGGCTTCGAGGAAGGCGTGGAGCCGTACCGCGCGCGGATACGCCCGCTCGTCGAGGCCCTGCCGGAGCCCGGCGTGCCCCTGACGTGCCTGGTGGGCACCGGCGTCGACACGGTCGAGAGCCTCGTGTACGGCGACGGCGGCTTCGACGACGACCCCGAGGAGGTGGTCTACGGCGACGGGGACGGGACGGTGAACCTGGCCAGCCTCGTGGGCCCGATCAAGGCGTGGTCCGACTCGCCCGCGCAGGTCGTCGAGGTGGTGGAACTGCCCAAGGTGTCGCACTCCGGCATGCTCAACGACAAGAGCGCGCTGGAGCAGATCATCAGGATCGTCGATTCTATCAACTTCAACGCCACGGGCTATCATCAGTCCTCGTAGAACTTGTTTGCATGCACGTGTGTTCATCTCCATCCATACGTGATGAATGGATTGGATTGATCTCCAATCCATTTTAACACACGTGGATTGAGATAAATACATGAATATTTGAACACGTTCTATGAGATATTTTGCTTTGGTAGACAACCAACAGTGATTTTTTTTCACTTTATTAATCATTGAGAACTGCAAGATTTTTTTTATTTGGAAAAAATATTCCTCTTTCCCGGGAGGATTGGGATTTGCTATAGCTGGTACTTCTGTATTAGAGGATGCATGCTTGTTGTTCACGTCGACAAGCCATCTTGTTGTAGGCAAGATGGAAAAGAGAGGAAAAATACCCGTTAGGCCTTGCTCAGTTCTTCCACAAATCCAAGGACTTAGAGAGTACTCCCTCTGCTTTAAAATAAGTGTCATTCTTATTTTCGGAGAAGTCAAACATTTTTAACTTGACATTACTAGGTAATTTGCAAATACAAAGTGAAAAAAACAGTAAATACTTGACATTACTAGTTTATGCGAAGTGAAATGACGAACTAATAAAGTAGAGTGGACTCAACAATTCTCGATGGAAACAAAGGGTTCTATTTTATCTTCGGGGATCTTCTTAACAATCACTTAATTTAACAATTTAATTACATAAACAATTACATGAGTGGAACTTACTAAAACAAAGATAAAAATGACAAACTCTAGACTCTGGCACTTTTCAATCTTCCCTGCTTCCAGGAACACGTCACTCGCATCATGAATTGCCAATACTATGGAGCCAACTCGGCCAAATCTGGTTGACCAAGGAAAATAAGATTGAAATTAAAAAATTATCTATGAATTATGAGAGGACTTAGAAAAAGAAATTAACAAATTAGCAATGATGAACTTAGCATCTTGGCTAGCCTTCCAGTTAGCAATATTTATAAATGTACATAATTTATCCCGTTGTAAAGATTTTAGCTTCACCAAAATGAATGCAAGAACTCTGCATTTCTTGTGTCCAAATGCTAAAGTGCAGCTACTGACTGGTTATAATTACTTTCCATATATGAATGCTCAAACATATAGCTAGCACAAGAAATTTTGAATAACACCTTATTGCAAATCACTATAGAAAACTTAACATAGAAAACCAAAAAGCACTTTAACAGGGAGTATATAAGGCGTTGTTTGGATCTAAGGGGCTAAAGATTAACACTCCCCTTTTAGCCACCTTTTAGATCTTGGGGATCCAAACAGGTGGGCTAAAAGGAGGGGCTAATCTTTAGTCCTTCATTAGCCCATTAGCCCTTGCAAGGTAGGTTAAAGAGGGCTAGAAGTGCTAACATGAGACTTTACTCTCTTTTTGTCTCCTCTCTCTCACACCTTTTAGCCACCTTTTTAGTCATGTATCCAAACAGGCCAAAGGGCTAAACTTTAGTCCCTTCATTTCAAGGGCTAAGGTGGTGTTTGGATCCATTTGCCATGGGCTAAAGTTTAGTCATTGTGCTAAAGGTGCTAAAGTTTAGCCTAAGTGGGGTGTTTGGATCTAGGGGCTAAAAGGTGCTAAAAGGTGAAAAGAAGAGGAGAGAGAAAGAGAGTGTTGCACTTTTAGCCCAGTTTAGAGTCTCTGGTGGAGCAAATGGAAAGAGCAAATGTTTTGCCCATTTGCCCATCTTTTACCCCCTGTTTGGATCCCCATGGCCATAAGGATCCAAACAGGGCTTAATATTTAGCCCTGGGCTAAACTTTAGCCCAGGGGATCCAAATAGACCCTAAAACTTAGCGAAATTTGTGGTCCCAGAAAATCATGAAGGTAAAGTGAATTGTTCTCACACTCCACATGGAACTTGTGATATTGTAATGAACAAGCAGTGGCGACAGTGGCGGCGCCGACGTTGGCGTTGGCGGAGAGCGCGCGTCGCTCGCCAATGGGTGTTCAGCAGCAGGGACGTCGTGAGGGCTCAAGCGCACGCGGCACACACCTCGCCTTGCTCCCTATGGCTGGAGAAGGTCTCTGCGACGATGAGCTTGCCGGCTGCAGCGCCGCGGTTGGCCATGGGCGCGGATGTGTCCACCCTAACAGAGGGCCACCGCCGAGCACCGCCTCCATGGGGTCAAGGAGCAGCCGGTGAAGAGGCCTCGGCGTGGCGGGCGGCAGATCGAGGGGCAAGGACACGGAGGCAGAGGGGAGCAGCCTCGATTGCAACATGCGATTTTGGGTGTGTTTGGTTCCCTATATATCGGTGAACCCGGCTCTCCAAATGCAGTGGCCGCCTGTTTGGATATCTGCGTTAGGGTTTGAGCCAGGCTCCGGTGGTGCAAAAGCTACCCTGCAGCCAGGCTCCCGTGATGCGAGAAAATCCGGCATTTTCCTAGAGCCTGGCTGGCACAGTGCAGGTGGGAGCACATGGGGGGCACAATATAGAGAAGGGAGATGCAGACATCTAGGCAACCAATCATTTGCTTGGTGTAGCCTGTATGCATGGATCCTAGCAACCAAACAAACATCACTTGCATGCTCTCAGCCTTTGTGAAGGAGCAGGGGCGACGACGACGGTGGGGATCTGGTTGCAAAGGAGCAGGAGGACGAGTCGCGATGCGTCGATCCCCACCCGATGCGGCCGATGCGGATGTGGGTTACCACTGGGAATATTTGGGTTGGATTGTTCAGCCCACTATGTCTAAATGGGCTAGGCTCCAGTGTTAGACCTTGTTTAGCTGCTCGGGTATTGGTGTGGATCGGCCCTCAAACCACGTATGGCGTGGAACAAAGCCCACGTCGGGGTGAGCTCCCCCGTTCGGCCCGAATATGCATTTGGCTGCTCGAGTATTACGTGGGTCAGGGGGTGTTTAGTTCCCAAAAATTTTCAACCCAAAACATCACATCGAATCTTATGGCAGTATTAAATGTACACGAAACAAAAAACTAATTGCACAGTTCACCGTGAAATCGCGAGACGAATCTTTTAAGCCTAATTAGTCCATGATTGAACATCAATTGTCAAATAAAACAAAAGGCTACAGTACTCAGGCTGTGTTTAGTTCCTCATGGAATGTAAAATGCAAAATGCCAACTACTTTGGAATGATGAAATGTAAAATACCAAAATTTTCATGGGTGTGTTTCGTTTCATCCAAAATGCTAAATTTTTCATGAGGTGGATGAGAGTTTTTTGGCCTCTTGAGGTCAAAATCCAAAATGGAGAATAGATACCTTTTTGCTAAAAATTTTGCATGATGTTTAGTTCCATTTTACAAATAATAGACCGAAACCCAATTTTTTTTTTGTTGAAATAGGAAACCAAACACACCCCCAAATCCAATTTTTTTTCCAACTAAACACCTCCTCAGTGGGTGACGGACCAACATACGTGAATATACGCAGGCTCCCCTCGTAAAAAAAGGTAAATATACGCAGGGAAAAGAAATCCCCTCTGCTAAAAAAAAGGCAAAAGAAATCCCCACCCGAGCTGTGGAAAGTGCGAGCGCGCTGCGCACCCCGCCTCGCCGGTGCCGCTTCGATCGCCGCCGCGCCGGCCGCCTCCTCGTCGTCGTCGTCGCCTCTCCGGCCGCCTCCTCCTCGTCGCCGCTCGGGCCGCCTCCTCGTCGTCGCCCCCGCCGCATCCGCGACATCGTCGTCCTCACCCAGCCATCCACTGCACACCGGCAGACCTGGTAGAACCCGCTCCGGTGAGCCTCTTCCTCCCCCTCCTCTTCCTTCCATCTCCAGTTCTCTGATGCTTCACTTCTTTTTGGTCTACGGTTTCGATTTCACCTTTCTTCTCCCACAGATCCGGTAGAGTCAGATCTCGTCGGGTTGCATCCTGGTGTTCCCTCTGCTATGTAGAGTTGCATGTTTCCTCTTTGCTTTTGTAGAGTTGCATCCGGTAGAGTGAGATCTGCCATTGAAGCCACGGCTAGCTCCTGTATATGATCCATCCATCATTTTTTGTTTGCCTTTTGTTTTACCTTGCTCTGTCTGTAGCTCTGGTAGCACAATCTATTGACTTGTGCTCCTACAAAGGAGTAGGTACGCAGCAATACGATGATTCTTGCTCCGTTTCATCCGGTAGTGTCAATAACTGAAGCATTCTTTGACCTTACAGTACTTCTGAACAAAACACTCAGCTTCTGGATTGTGGACTCTAAATGTAAAACAAATTAGATAAAATTACATCTGTTCTACTGTTAGATGTTTCCTCCACTGTTAGCATTACTGATTGTTCGATCAAAAACTTAAACACTAGCTGCTTCAGATCAGAACTTGCTCTGCTAACTCATTATTTGTATGTCGCCGATGATAACACCTCTTGTGCATCATCATCTTCGCAGGTTCACTTTGATATTCCAACAAAGGGCACCTTGCTAGTCTCCCAGATTGTTTCCTAACAATGAGGACACATGAACGAGCTGCCAATTTGGCTCTTGCCGGTACGTTAATTGTGCAGTTGAGCCATCACTGCCTTTACAGCGCTCCTTACCTTCTTCCTTTCCCTTTGATATAAAGAGTGCGTGCTGACCTCAGCAGCATATGTATTTTACAATATGCAGGTCTGAGCTTGGCGCCACTTGTGGTCAACGTAAACCCAAATGTGAATGTGGTATTGACAGCATGCCTTACTGTCTATGTGGGTTGCTACCGTTCTGTCAAGCCAACTCCACCCTCTGTAAGTAATATGTGCTTATGTATCTGCTGGCTGTTACTGTGACTTGTAAGTCATCCGACCAACTGATTTGTTTTTGCAATTGTTATTATGCAGGAGACTATGTCCAAGGAGCATGCTATGCGGTTCCCCTTAGTTGGAAGTGCTATGCTTTTATCACTGTTCCTTCTGTTCAAGTTTCTCTCAAAAGACTTGGTCAACGCTGTGCTCACTGCCTACTTTTTCATTCTAGGCATTGTTGCTCTCTCGTAAGTCCATTTTTTCTTGGAACAGCTTTTGCAGACATGTTAAGGGTTTATGTGCTGTACTTATGAGGCCCTTCTTATGCAGTGCAACACTGCTTCCTTCTATAAAACGTTTTCTTCCAAAAGAGTGGAATGATAATCTCATCGTCTGGCAGGCTCCACTTATCCGCTGGGCTCCGTTTATCCACTGTATGATCCTGACTCCCTTTCTTTGGTGCTTAGTCTTGTTGATTTAGTTATGCAGATCTTGAAATATTACTACACCTATGTTTTCAGTGCTATTTTAGAGCACTATTTGATTGTATTTTAAGTACTGCTGCACATTTAAAAAAATTTGGTGACTGGTGACTAAGAGTTGATATATTATTTTGTGTATTGAATGAACTCAAGCTTTTTCACCATTGACTCTTTCAACCTTGCTATGAATGGTTATAAAAGAAAAAACCTTGCTATGAATAAAATGATATTTCTCCAAGTGGATATGGAATCTTCCATTTTTGTGACATTAGAAACTCTAAATACTAGCATGGATGTATATTCTTTGTTTACAGCATTTTTATGGATATAGAAGCTTCCATTTCTCCCTCAGAAATAGACTTATTACAAGATTTCAATTACAATGGCTGTCATGGTGTTAACCGTTAATACAACCTTTGCATTTGATATTTGATTTCTTATGAGTCTTAGACTCTTAATTCAGAACAAGGACAAGGGGTATTGGATTTAACTATGCCAGTAGCCTCCCTTTATAATCTTTATTCTTGAAGATGGTTTAAGCCCATGAATTTCTTAATTCAGCACTCTCGGTGGAGTTCACAAAGTCCCAGATTGTTGCTTCAATACCTGGATTTTTCTTTTGCTTGTGGTATGCGTCAAAGAAGCATTGGCTTGCAAACAATGTTCTGGGATTGGCTTTCTGTATTCAGGTTTGTTTGCATGGTTTAACATTAATATACATTACTAAAGATTATGGAATAAAAGCTAAAATAATTTGATTTGTTTTACGCACCAGTTTTTAGTTTACCAGAACCTTAACACTTCAATTTCGCAGGGGATTGAGATGCTGTCATTGGGATCATTTAAAACTGGAGCCATTCTCTTGGTAAGGGTTTTCCCAATTTTTGCTTGATTTGGCCTGAACACTATATATTTCTATTTTCTGTTATGACTTCTAAGAACACATCCTCATTATTTCAGTCACAAACCTGTCCTTATTTTGTTATCTCTGCACTATCATAATCATTACTGTAACATTTTATATATCTATGATTTATTACGGATCATCTGGTCTTAACATATCTTTACTTTATTTGTCTATGAAAGGAGCTGTCTCCTATGCACTATAGGAGGCTAAAAGTATCGCTTGTTGTCTGTATGTGGATTTAAATGTGTACAATTTCTTGTTCTTTTCAAATTGTATTGTGCCCCTATCTTCATGAGAGTTCAATATATTTTCTAACACTTCAATAATTGTACTTTATTATCAAAATTCAGATCATGCGATCTGTTGTTCCTTCCCCTGTATTGACCAAAACATTTGTTTGACTGCAATATTTGTCCTAGCTGTGTCACCATGTTGGTAAATTTAATTTAATTCATTGCTTTGGGTTTTTTTAGCATGCACTTTGTCATATATTTATTAAACTTTGGGAAAAATAGTTTTTCTTAGCAAGCTTTGAATTGGTGATCACATTATGTCATGGATATTAAAATATGGAACCTTTGTCTGGTGTATACAACAACAACAACATAGCCTTTTGTCCTAAGCAAGTTGGGGTAGGCTAGAGATGAAACCCAAAAGAGACGAGAAACAGGGAGACACATAAAGGGACATAAAGGGCACAAGACAAAAAGAGGTCACGGTTCAGGCACGTTGATTGCCAATCTCCAAGCGCTCCTATCCATAGCTAAAACCTTGGAGATATTCCACTCCTTAAGATCTCTCTTAACAGACTTGTCCCAAGTTAGTTTAGATTGACCTCTACCGCTCTTTACATTATCGGCCCGCTTTAGAACTCCACTACGCACCGGCGCCTCAGGAGGCCTTCGTTGGACATGTCCAAACCATCTCAACCGATGTTGAATCAATTTCTCCTCAATTGGTGCCATCCCAACCCTATCCCGAATTTTGTCGTTCCAGACTCTATCCCTCCTTGTGTGCCCACAACACCAACGCAACATACGCATCTCTGCTACACTCAATTGCTGGACATGTCGCCTTTTGTAGGCCAACACTCAGCACTGTATAACATCGCCGGACGAATCGCCGTCCTATAGAACTTAAGGCACCCTTTTGTCACAGAGGACGCCAGAAGCTTGACGCCATTTTCAACCAGCCGGCTGAAATTCTATGCCTAACATCTTCATCAATGTCTCCGTCCTTTTGTAGCATCGACCCTAAATACCGAAAAGTATCCTTCTTGGCCACCACTTGCCCATTGAGGCTAACGTCTCCCTCCTCATGCCTAGTCCCGCTGAAATTGCACCTCATGTACTCGGTCTTAGTCCTACTAAGTCTGAACCCTTTCGACTCTAACGTGTGCCTCCATAGTTCTAACTTCCTATTAACCCCTGCCCTACTGTCGTCAACTAGCACCACATCATGTGATGGCGACACCGGTGACCTTTGTCTGGTGTATAATAGATTAATAGTTCTGAAGTAGTTGGGGCTGGGACCTTGCATTTTGAGTGCCACTGAAACATTCTCTTTCATTTATTCATATGTAAATGCATTTTTCCTTTTCCATTTCCAGGGTGGACTTTTTGTGTATGACATTTTCTGGGTGTTCTTCACTCCAGTTATGGTCAGTGTGGCTAAATCTTTTGATGCTCCGATAAAGGTCAGTGCTCTTTCCTACTGAACTTGGTCTTTGTTAATACCATTGTCAGTTAGTTCCATTTTCTCATCTTGATGCTTCAGCTGATCTGGCTTTGCTTGGCTATGTATAGCTTCTGTTTCCAACTGCAGATGCTGCACGGCCATTCTCCATGCTTGGCCTTGGTGACATAGTAATACCTGGTTAGTAATAAAAAATTGTTTCCTTGTGCTATGTTATATTCTGCTTTGCAGTGATGCAGATCCCCCCCCCTATTGAACGGTAATATCAGCCTCTGTAGGAGTGTCAAGTGCCAACTTTGTTCTACATGATTAGATTATCTGTACCAAACTGTTATATATTGGAACATTGGTAGAATGTCTATAAGTGACATTTACTGATATGCTGTATCAATGGAGCTCTTGCTTTTGTTGATTCATGGGGACTGATCAGAATTTTAGATTTATGATATGGGTTAGTTTTGGTATCTATGTATTCTTTGTAGCACTGGACAGAGAATCAATGTTGCGACGAATTGGTCCTGCTGGATTGAGATCATGCTCTGCACCATATTGCTGGGTCCATGCTCAGATATACTTTTAGACCATCTCGTTGCATCTAGCGTTAGGTTAGCCAATACAACCAATATTTGTGTCCATTCCTGGCCCCTGGAGAACCACACAATATGTATCAACAGAAACTATAATTTCAATTGATTGTTGCATACAAAAAAGGTGATATTTGAATATGAATTTAGGCAGTTTCCAAGTCATTAAGCACATAATATGTATTTGTACTTTTGCTTCCAGGTATATTTGTTGCACTTGCCTTGCGCTTTGATGTCTCAAGAGGTATCAAGAACCGTTACTTCAACAGTGCATTTTTGGGATACGCTGTGGGTATGATGGTGACCATCATTGTAATGAACTGGTTTCAAGCTGCACAGGTGAGTTCTGTTACTCAGGTTTATATTGTCTTGTTTCCCCTTGTTTCTGTCATCCCGCTAATATTAATACTATGATTATTTTTGGGGTTTATTGCAGCCTGCTCTACTATACCTCGTTCCTGGTGTGATCGGTTTCGTCGCTGTTCCCAGTCTGTGGTATGGAGAAGTGAAACAGGTCAGATTCTGAATACTTACTGCGGCTACCATTCCAAAGAAAAAGTTTTGTTTAGCCTCTTAACTCATCCTTTGCCTTGAACTTTGAGTAGCATAAAAGTTAAATAAAAGATGAACTGTTAGACACAGTAAATATGCTTCTTTGGATGGGCCTAATTGTGTTACTGAATTTTCTGCTTGGTTGATGCTTGTCTCTTAGCTGTTACTACAAAACAATGTCACATCTTAAAGACTAGCGTTGCACATGCAAGAAAAGGATCTCATGGCAAAAATAAACTTCTTAGAACAGTTACTACAGTTAAGTAAAAAAGGGCAGACCCAGTGCCAGAGGCTCCCACACGAGTGGGGTCTGGGAAAGGGAATAACTGAAGCAAAGTCTTACCCCGCAGAAATTCTGCAAAGAGACGGCTTCGAACCCAGGACCTGGTGACTCGGCGAGCTAGCACTCACCAACTGCACCAGGCCTGCCCTTTTAGTTACTACAGTTAAGTATTGGGTGTAAAACTAGTGTCTTTTAAAGAATACAAATAACTCTTGTTTTGCAATCTGATTGCTTCACTTGGAGTATCTGACTTACTCAGGCACCGTATGGCCCTTTCATCTGTACATTTGGGTACCTGTACTTATCAGTACTACTGTTAGTCATGGAGAACTTGTCTTTTTTTTTGCGATCAAGGAGCTTCATTCATTAGGAGGGAACAAAATTACAATCTGCAGCCAGCAGGTTCGAGACACAAGCCGGTGTACACGACCACCATCCAGCCCGTGTATCGCCCGTGACTTGTTTAGCTAGTATGTGCGCTATCTCATTACAAGATCGAGCAACAGAAGAAAATTTAAAACCCTGAAATCTAGAGCTCAGCTCCTTTATCTCCTTCAAGACTGTCACAATACTGGATCTCTGGTGCACGCCTTCCTGCCAAAGTTTCACTACCTCCTGACAGTCAGTCTCAAGCCAAAGGTACTGAATGCCTAAATGAAGGGCCATGCGCACACCATCCCGGCAGGCCAGCGCTTCTGCTGTGAGGGCATCGAGACAATGTTCGTACCACTGTGCCGTGGCACGCACAAATCCCCTGGTAGCATTACGCAGTACTGCACCTGTGGCTCCTTTCCATTGTCGATCATAGAAAGCTCCATCAGTGTTGCATTTGAACCATCCGTCAGTCGGCTTTTCCCATCTCGGCATAGCTTCCTGCCTCCCAGGTGTAGTTTGAGATTGCCCAACCTGTAGAAGATCAAAAGCTAGATCAATTGCCCACTGGACGGCGACCCTGACCGGCAGGGCCTGCTCCCCATGTCTTCTTCTATTCCGTTGCATCCATAGCACATACATGCCAATGAGGATTGTTGGTTGACTCTGCTTGGAGCCGGCTCGTCCCTCAATCAAGTCATGCGCCCAGGATTCATGATGCAGCGGTGGGAGCTTCACACCTGTAATTGCTTTTGTCTGCTCCCAGAAAGCTTTGGCGACCGAACACTCGATCAGCACATGTCTTATCGATTCTGAAGCTGCACCGCAATCTTCACAGTTTTCAATCGGATCAATGTGCTTTCGATGCAGGACCTGGCGAGCTAGGAGGAATTCATGAATGACACGCCACCAAAAAACCTTGATTTTGGGCGGCACTTTCAGCTTCCAAAGTTTTTGCCAGCAAGTGTCGCTTGAACCCCCCTCAACTTGCCTCTCACTGTTTGCAATCCGCGCCGTGTCGAGTAATCTGTAGGCAGAGCGAACCGAATAGACTCCATGTTTCTCATGTTCCCAAGCCCACATATCATCATACTGTGCTCGTACCAGCGTACGCAAGATGGCTGCAGCGTCGACAGGGATAAAGATGTTCCTGATCATACTGTCATTCCACTGTCCATTTTCCGACAACAGGTCTGCTACTTGAGAGACCGACTGCCCATCTGCGGTTGTAAGTGGTCGACCTCTGAAATGGTTTGGCAACCACCTATCACGCCAGATGTTCGTCGACTCCCCATTACCAATCCTCCTGATCAGTCCGCGTGACAACACATCACGGCCAGCCAGGATTGCTCGCCAAGTATGGCTTGCATGTCTCTTCCGTGTGCTAGAAAGAAAATCACCATCATGGTAGTATCTCCCTTTGAGCACCCGAGCACACAAGCTATCTGGATTAACCATCAATCTCCAACCTTGTTTCCCAAGCATTGCCAAATTAAAGTTCCGCATATCTTTGAAACCCATCCCTCCCATAGCCTTCGGATAAGTGAGTCGCTCCCAGCTAAGCCAGTGAATGCGCCTGCTATCTGCCGAGCTGCCCCACCAATAATTGGCAATAGGAGATCTCATTTTCTTACAGGTTGTTTTTGACAGCAGAAAACAGCTCATGGAGTAAGTAGGGATTGCCTGGGCTACTGATTTCAGGAGTACCTCCTGTCCAGCTTGGCTTGCTGCCCTCCCACTCCAAGTACGAATCACGTTTTTTATTCGCGTTGGCATGAACTCAAATGCTTCAGTGGTGGACCGTCCCAGAGCCGTGGGAAGGCCCAAATACTTCTCAGCCAGAGCTTCCGTTTCAATGTTCAGAGCTTGTCGGACTTCAACCTTCATATCATCCGAACAATTACTGCTGAAAAGTACTGCCGACTTATCACGATTGACCATCTGGCCAGATTCCGCGACCATAGATATCAAGTACCTCTTGCAATCGTAAGGCCCCCCTTTGTGATGCTTCTGAAAACACTATGCAATCATCCGCAAAGAGTAAGTGTGAAATCCAGGGGGCGTGGACACCCACACGCACACCTCTGGATAGATACACCGGCCCCCTCGATTTGAGCAAGCAAGATAGCCCCTCGGCACAAAGGAGAAACAAATAGGGGGATATAGGATCACCTTGGCGAATCCCCCTAGATGGCCTGAAAGACTCAGTTAGCACTCCATTAACTCTTACTGACAACGAGACTGAGGTCACACATCTCATAATCAAGGACACAAAGGCATCAGCAAAACCCAGCTTTAACATAATCCCTCTCAAGTAATCCCATTCAACACGGTCATAAGCTTTGGCCATGTCAAGTTTGATGGCACAGGCCCCGAATTTGCCCTTCTTCCTTTTTAGATAGTGCGTACACTCGTAGGCTATCAAAACGTTATCAGTTATCAGTCTTCCAGGGACAAAAGCACTTTGTTCTTCAGACACAATCTCATCAGGAACCCTCGCAGCCTGTTGGAAAGAACTTTGGAGCACAGTTTGTAGATGACATTGCACAATGAGATTGGCCTAAAATTCTTCATTTCCTGTGGGTTCTTAACTTTTGGAATGAGGACAATTGTGGTCAAATTTACCTCGTTTGGCATCTCACCTCCATTGAGAAAATCCAAGACCGCTTTGGTGATACTCGGTCCAAGCAGTCGCCAATGGTGCTGGAAAAAACCCGCTGTAAAGCCATCGGGTCCGGGGGCCTTGTTCGGTCCCATCATGAACAAAGTCGTGCGTACCTCTTCTGCTTCAAACGGCTTTGTAAGTTCAGCATTCATCTGATCTGTAACTCTTTGTGGGATGTAGTTTAGCACCGGCCCAGGCTCCAGGATCTCTTGTGCAGTAAACAGCTCAGAATAGAACTGTCTCGCCACACTTTCGATCTCAGCCTGCTCGGTCACCCTTTCTCAATCGGGTTTCAACAGAGAGGTGATGTGATTGCACTTAGCACGTTCCCGCGATTTGGCTTGGAAGAAAGCGGTATTGCGGTCGCCCTCTTTTAACCAATCAACACGGGATCTTTGTTTTTCCATCACTTCCTCCCTTGACAACATTTCAGAAATCTGCTTCATCAGCCGTCGTTCTTCACTAGAGGGTCCTGTTCTAAGAGACTGCCCTCTAACCCGTTCCAACTCCTTCCGTAGATGAGCTAGGTTCTTACGAACCGACCCGAACGTTGTGTGGTCCCATTCAGCCAATGACCGGCCCAGATCACCGAGGTGGTCTGTGACCCGACCAAGCGACACCTGCTCACCTGGATCCTGCCAAGCAGCTTACACCACCCGCATATAAGATGGATCCCGACGCCACATATTTTCATACTTGAAACGACGTCGGGCCCGTCTTCGTCTCGGCCGGTTCCGATAGCACTCAAGGACCAGGCAACAATGGTCTGACTCAGTAGTTTGCACGTGCCACACTTTTGTATCTCTGAACATATCAAGGAAAGCTGATGACGCTAACCCCCTGTCCAGCCGGACTTTAACATTGTCATTCCCATGTTGCCTGTTATCCCAAGTGTATGGTAGGCCAATGAAGCCCAGATCCAAGAAGCCACAGATTTGTATTGCTTCCCTGAAGCCTTCCATCTGTCTCTCTGACCGGACCTGCCCCCCAAATTGCTCCTGCGCCTCAAGCACCTCATTGAAATCACCCGCACATAGCCAGGGAAGATCACTCTGAGTGTTGAGGTATTTCAAACAATCCCAACTCCTATGTCTCAGCTCACGCTTGGATTCTCCATAGAATCCCGTAAATCTCCAAAGTGGCGATTGTGTCCCCGGGTCCAGCACGGCAACATCAATGTGTAACTTGTCGCAGCTCTGAAGTTTCACAACAATGTCGCGTGTCCAAAGGAGCGCCAATCCACCACCCCTTCCAAAACTCCCAACCCCGAGGCCGTTTGCAAAGCCCAAGGATTGCTTAATTCCATCCACTCGATCATAGAAAATCCGCGTCTCCGACAAGAAGACCAAGCAAGGGCGGTGTAGTTGTACCAAGCTACGGAGTTCTTGAACTGCCTCGGATCGCCCCAGACCCCGGCAGTTCATACATAAGATTTTCATGGCGCCCGGCGGGGACTGCTGCTCACAGTCGCCGCCGATCTTGCGTGTTGGGTGTTAACTCTCTTCTGTTTCTTCAAGGTCTTAATCATGCTGCCACCACTGTTATCCTCGCTCCCATCCAGTTGGCTCACCCTAGAGTTTACCAAACCAGCAGGTACAATGGCATTGGATTCCGCTAACGGAACATTCAAGTCAGGGGTTTGATTGACCTGACCTGTCCCCTTAGACTTCCTCTTCCGCAGAGGGGGATGGCGGGTCTCGACATCCTGCATAACCAGCTGCCGACTTGCCCCCACACCAGCCTTCCCTTTTGCGTCTGTTCCATGGTCAGTCTGCTGCTTGAGTGGTGACTGCACCTCAGGTTCTTCAGTTTCTCCCACAAACTCCGAGGAGTGGTGCGAGCCATCATCGCCCATCGAGGATCGGCCGTCAGCAGACCGAGTATGCTGGCCCCTCGAAGGTTTGGACGCGGACGAGGATCCACTTCCAAAAGACTCGGCCGCAACCCCAGCGAAAGAAGGCCATCGTTTTTTTCCTCTCCGGCGCCCTGAGCTGAACATCATACGGTAATTTTCCTTCATTGTCACGTGGCACTAGGTGTAAGCATTCCACCTCTGAGTGCCCAATCACACCACACCCGAAACAGTAGTAGGGTAGCTTCTCGTACTGAGCATGAAACCAACGTGGCTCCTCCACCTTGCTCATTCGAAGAAGCACCCCACGCCGTAGGGGTTTATCAATTTCAATGGCTACCCGGCCTCTCAAAAAAGCACCACTAGCTTTTCCATCTTTATCCACATCCAACTTAGTCACTCGGCCGATCAAACTCATTGCACGAAAGCCCCTCGTTTGATTCATCCATCCAAGTGGTAAATTCAGGATTCTAACCCACATCTCCATCCGATCAAAGACAATCTCAGATGCACTCAGTTTTTCATCATAGTTTTGAAGAATGACGGCGTACCGTCCCACCATCCATGGCGTGCCCGCCAAGGCTCTTTCCAGATCATGGCTGCACCCAAACTCCGCCACAAACAGATTCAAACCCTTCTCTCCGATCGCTCTGACCTTCAGTCCGACTGGGTTGCCCCACGCCGGCTTCATCGCCGATCGGATTGTGTTCACGTGGACGGGCGTTGGGGAGAGCACCTTCCCCACGAGCGCCCACTCCACCCTCGGCGTGGCCTCCTCAGCCTCGTCATCACTGAACTCTGCCACGGCTTCTTCCTCCTCTGCCGTCAGGTTCAGCCTTTTCAGGAGATCCGTCATGTTGGGGGTGATGGCTGTCATCCCCGCCCCCCGTACTACCACCTCCTACTGTCGCCATGTGCGATCAAGATGGAGGGGAAAAAATAGTGACCTGCACGTCAATTCAGTGCAGACACAAACGAGATCCCAACTAGGGTTCCTAAGCGGCGCTAGTCCCTAGGGGAAAACAATCTTTGATCGACGGCGCCGGAACGGCTAACCGTCGATTTGCGGTGGCCGCCGCCGACAAGTCGGAGGGCGGGGCGTGGACGTCGATGATCAGGATGATCACCGGCGGAGCAGTTCAGATCGCCGGTGTGGCAATCTAGAACGAGGTCAGGATCTCAATCGCCTTCAGAATCGCCTTTCCAGGGGTCCGGGAATTTCGGATCTCACCCATCGTGCAGTTCACTCACAACCACTCATGTTTATGTCACACTCCGTTTCACTTCATGGAGAACTTGTCCTTATGCTGAGTTGGTATTAACTATTACTATTACATTTGTTGATGATTGAACTCAAGAATGTTGATGGTGATCTGTAGTTCCATCTCCTGGTCGTTTGTTCCATTTGTGTACCATCTTTTTTTGTGTGTGGGGGTGGGGGTGCTTTGCAAAGTTTTATCCTTTTTGTTTCCCACAAAAGTAGGCCTGTTATAAAATATGTATCAGAATGCAGGACCTTCTGAGTTCTGACCACATTTCGTACAAATGCAGCTGCTGGAGTTTGACGAGTCAAAAGTTGAGGCAGAGGAAGGCGGTGCGGAAGAAGAGCAAGATGATGATAGTTCCAAAGGCAACAAAAAGGTGGACTAGCATTCTAGCAGGATTTAGTTCCGGAGGTAAAAGGACAGGACGACAGTTTTCGTGTAAGGTCGTCTGGCAGCTAAACGGACTTGATGACCTCTAATACCGGGTCGGCTTACTTAAGAACTTAGAAATGGTTCAACATGATACAAGTTTTTTTTTCGCTTTGCGGATTATTGGCCTGGACTGGAGAGTGGAAGATGAGGGAAAAAAGATGTTACTTGCGATGTCCTGACGTGCTCCTGATTCGTTAAGGAATTCACCAGAACTCTGATTGGGCCGACGCATTCATGCCATGCATCATGTTTGCTTTGCTTTTTTGCAGGCAAGAATTTCATTAGGGATTTTACAGGTTGAATGAGCTGGGAGAAACATCTCAGATCCAGCATGGGCATAAAGAGCGAGTGATTTTGGCACACCGTGCTTATAATCATATAGTTATGACTCAGTTTTACTGGGAAATATATCCGTGCATTGTAGCGGAGTATATAACTTATTACGCAGTCACCTAAATGACTTACAACTTAGGTATTTTTTTCAATGATAGTGTCAATTAATCCAATACATTTCTTAATTAGACTTGGTAACCGTGGCTAGATGTGATGTTCTAACTCGTGCAGATTTAAAGCAAAGACTATCATCTTTCATTTATCACGTATGACTACTTTTACTTAAACCAATGAGTCTTATGTTCAGAGGAGTAGAGAGAGATGGATGGAAGGCTCCTGCAAATTTTAAGCAACCAAGACTCTTATCTCTTACTCGTCACACTATTACTCTTACTGAAACCAGGAAGACTATGCTATGCGAAGTGCAAGAACAGGTGGACCAGGGGAGAGAGTTAAAGACAAATTTTAGATGAAAGAGAGTACCTTATGCATTTAACAGTACAGGCTAAATGACCATGTATTTGAAAAAAATGGTCTATTCACGTAATTGTGTTATGATTTCCTGATATACGGGTTGAGAATTTAAAGTAGTACGGACAGGAGAGGTAGGAGACGAGCACTTTAAAACAACGGAGCAGCGCTTTATAAAACAACAAAAGCTTGGCTTGCGGCCGTGAGACGCAGAGGCATAGAGCGAGTGGGCTAGGTAGTTGGGCTAGAATAGAATAGACTGGACAAAAAAAGTAGAAATTTTGTTTTTTTATTATTTACTAGCAAAATGTGTTCGTACGTTGCAACGGGAGAAAAGCAAAAACTATCAGTCATTCATGCGACACGACTACATTTTGTCCTCATAAAATTTTAAATCTAATTTATTTCATGATCATCGTGACATCCATAATATAAGTTAATGTTGATAATAATATGACTATGTCCTATTAAGCCAATATCCAACCAAAAAAATCTTGATAGAACTTTTTTCTCCCGTTGCAAAGCACAAGAATATTTAGACGTAAATATATTATAACTTTAATTTTTAGTACTATTCATATGGTGTTACACTTATATATTGAGCCCTTTTTGTGACTTATATACTGAGCTCTGTGACTTTCTTTGAGCACCATAGAAATATATAAGTTATCATATCCGATTAAAGTCAGAAGAAGATAGCTGCAGACATGTCAAGCATCGGTATGTTCTCCCATGATTATAACGGAAGACCTCTCTCGACTTTTCATATATCAGCTCTTATCAGACATTGCAGAGGTACATTTATTTAAACTGAATTAGACAATAAATTGTTTAAGATTTCAATTCACTGTTTGATTTGTTGGACCATTAACTGATATAGATTTTAATAAGAATATAAGTTATGTGTCTAATCAAAATTGCATCAACGACTTAATAGTGATTTTTTTTTGTTTCTTAGAGATAGGAATAGGCAAAGATCAATGGTTCAAAAGTCTATAACATTATATCTATTATTTGTTTTTTTATATTTATACGAGAGAAAACATTGTAGCGAAAGAACAAGTAAAACAAATTAGACTAAAAAAATCAAGAACAACAAAAAAGATTGAAAACAGGAAAACCAAGATCAGAAAATAGAAACCGAGCCAATCACCTACTGGACAGAAAAAACGGGAACAAAAAAAGAAACGCAAATAGAAGCCAAGCCAATCAGCATGCTGAACAAAAAGGAAATAAAGAAACAGAAATGGAAAAAAGATTGAGTGTCTTGCGGATTTGCTATTGGAGGTGGATGTGCTCGTGCCTTTGCCGTGGACGTGATAGATCCAATATGGATTCACATCGGATTTGGACTCGGGCTAGTAGCCGTGAACGGAAATTATTAGTAGGGTAAAGTTGGACGAAAATTTAGGGTGGCAAGAAATTTTGCCTCTTTAGTATTAGACTAGAAAATATGCCCGTGCGTTGCTATGGAATAAAAAGTACCAAACACTTAAGAAAAATAAAGACCAAAATAATACGTATCTTTTTATATTTTACTCTTTGTATAAAATTTTGTCTTGTATTTGTAAAGATATTTGTTAGACTAAACTGAACAACTAACTTTAGATTTCAGTACATAGTTTTATTAATTGAATCATATCGGCTAAGCAAGGTTGTAACAATAAGATACGTTTTATTTTTAATTAGAACCGTACCAATAGTTTTGTGATGAAAAAAATATTTCTTATAAAAAAGGTCAAGGGCTTATGCTTATAATATTATTATATTTATTATTAAATTATTGATATTTATGGAGAATGACTAAATTAGAACTGGAAGTTGAAAACTGAACATTGAAGTGGATGCTTATAAAGTTTGGAAAAAGAATGGATGAAACCAGTTTAAACAGTTACGTGTGAAAAAAAGACATATCTAGTCCAGACGAGCCTATAATTTGAGCGTTGTTTTTGTTGAAGAAGATACGTATGGTTGCAGTACCGCTCATGACGGCTACGGTGAGCTCGGGACGTTTAATCCTAGCGCACCAATGACTTCTTCACATGGCTACAATTGCTGAAAAGCACTATACTTACGATATTTTTTTTATCTCAACTTGGCAGCAGCTCCTCAAATGGTTTGCCTTAAGATAAGCCGAAGATGTCATTATTCTTTTTTTCTACGAGTAACTAACATTATTCTAACTCGTCGAACGTGCATGCGCACGGCCGGCATGCCTAGCAGAAAAATCGGCACAGGTGCTAGCAAACATGCCCATACATTGCAATGGAGCCCGATATTTATTAGAATCGCAATTCGTACTATTGTTGTATGTAATTTGTTCTTACTCGTATGAGTACGGATCATAAATGAGGTCAATATGGTACACATAAGGCGTAAGAGCATGATAGAGTTATCATATCGGACTTAGATTAGGTTTAATTCATTCACATGTGGACGATGACTCAAGCCTCGGAACTAAGTTTCTAGAAGCGACGGAAAAAAAATTCTTTGCCTTTAATACTAGGTAGGTATAGGTATATAGATATAGATTACATTAGACAACAAACAGCTTAAGGTTTCACTCAAGGCTTCTTTATTGGAGAAAAGAGTTAAAACATCCAAGATACTATATTTATTTATTCTTATTTTTTATTTATAAGAAAAATAGGAGACAAAAAAGGAGGAAAAAGTCATGAACCAAAGGCATATATATAGATATTAGATTAAACTGGATGATAAATTATTTTATATTTCAATCATGAACTATTTATTTTTTCTATTTATAAGATAAAATGGGAGACAAAAAAGAAGAAGAAAAAGTGACGGAACTATTTTAGTATATTGGTTGATAAATTATTTAAGACTTTAGTCATCACCGGATTATTTTGTTACATTAGATAAGGTCATAAGGATAATAAATAGTTTAAAGATCCATAATGTATTTCATTAAAAAAAGCGTGGGAGAAGAAAAGTCACGTACACAACTGAACCGTGGGAGGAGCTAAAGGAAAAAAACGAAAAGCAACGCGAATCAGCAAAATAAAAAGCTAGGTGCGTTTCCTTCTAGGTGTGATGTGATTTGGATTGTTTTGCATTGATTCTAGGCTAATGGACCCGGAGGAGGACGAGGTCTCTCGCTTTGCTATAGGTTAAGTAAAATAAGATTTTGTCTAATTATTTTCTATTTAAATTAGGATTATAATTGAAAAGTATAAACATGTTATGTGTGGAAAGGAAGGATTCATATTTATATGTGTAGGAAGGAAGAATTCATATTTAGATTGGAAAGTATAAACATATTCTGCGTGGGATCGAGGATTCCTATTTAGATTAGGATTCCTGTATAAGCACGAGTTATATATATGAGTCCATATAGAAAAACTCTTCATCGTCCGATAGTTAAAAGGAGATGTACAAAACAAATGGATGGACGAAAAAAAGAGCTTAAAATTTTGCTTCTTTATTATTAGGTATAGATATAGATATAGATTATTATTATTAGGGATAGACTTGGGGCAAATTCTTTCTTAGTTTTTTTTAGAATAATTGTTTCTTAGTTATTATTATACGAAGGATGGTGGGAAACCAGAATGGGCTGATGGCCCACGGTACTTTAGATTTGGAGCGTCGAACTCATCAGGCAGAATGGGCTTACCCAAAAAGAATTTGAGATAGCGGGACGAACTTAAATCATGTTGTCCTGACTCATGAAGTCGAATCACTCTGGTATCTCAAATCGATCCAAGTTCTCTTGTAGGCAAACAAATTAGATGTAGTTCAGGGCTTCAGGCAACCACTCGGTCGCTGTAGGTTTCCTAAAAAAAGGTCATTCTTTTCACCGTTTCCAGCTGCTGGAGTCTGACGACCCAAGGGCTGAATAAGCTGAGGAATTTAAAAGTGCAGAAGAAGAGCAAGATGACGCTAGTTTGGACTTTTGTTCCAAAGATAACAAATGGAAAAAATAATCGTATTTTTTCCCGGGAGGATTGAGATTTGCTATAGCTGGTACTTAATTTATTAGAGGATGCATGCTTCAATCCATGTTGTTCACGTCGATAAGCCATCTTGTTAGAGGCAGCAAAACGGAAAAGAGAGGAAAAGTCCCCGACATTCGGTTCCAGCACGTGATTCTGGGACCGCGTTTGTTCTTTGAGCGTTCGATTTATTGCATCTATTTCCATCTTCGTTTGGGTACGTTCTGTCTCTGACATTTATGAAAAATTTGGCATATATTTCTCTGATATATGTAATGCATAGAAATAATTTGTATTTTTTCTGAATAATTTACCATATATTTCTTTGAGATCTGCAATCCATAAAAATAGAAGTTATGTTATCACCAAACCACGTCACTTTGTCCAATAAACTACAGTGAAGAAATCATTGTAAATATAGTAATAAGACATCATAAATATAATAAAAAGATATTGTAAATGCAAGCGAGTGCCAGGAGTGGCCAAAACTCTCGGTTGCTGCCTAGCTGCCTCCATCAATTTATGGATCTTAGGGTTTGCTTGGTTTGTGACCACAATTTGTCATGCCGAAGATTTGACAACTCAAAGTTGAGCATAAAAGTTGTTATTGATTGGCAAGCCAAATGTGAGAGATTGGCAAGTTTTGGTAGCAAATCAAATACTAGCCAAAATCACGGCTTACCAAATTTTTGGCTTCCATAAACTCTGGAAGTGAACCAAGTAGGCCCTTAGCTCTTTAAAAATCTTTTGTATTTCGATAATGATATCTCACGGGCGTCCGTCTCGTGACTCCCGTCTGGACGTCATCCTCATCACTCATCCAAAGACCCATCCTCATCCACTCATACGCACACCTTGCCTGCGTCGCACGCTCGCTCTACGCTACACGCCCCCACTCACGGAACGGACTCCGCTCGCCCACGCTGCCCCCACTCACGGGATGGATTCCGCTTCCGTCGCTCGCCAGCGCCGCTCTGCCCACGTCGCCCGCCCACCATTTCGGACTCGTGCCTCCCATCATGGTCGCGCCCCATTTGCATGTCGCGGCCACTGCCGAGGTCCCCACCGACGACGAGCTCTGCACCAACGACCTCCGCGCACTCTGTGACATCGAGCTCCACGCTGGCGTCGAGCTCCACAAGGGCGAGCTCTATTTGTCCAAGCAACAAGGTGACATTGCGCTGAAAGCGCATGTTACAAACATATGTTTCAAATGTTTTAGTTGTTTCAGATGTATGTTGCAAGTGTTTCGTATGGATGTTTGAAAAGTAGATCGGGATGTTACATATGTTGCAATGATTGTACACTTATGTTGCAAACGTCTGTCCCCAATGTTTCATCTATTTTTTGAGATATATGTTGCAAGTATGTTTCATTCGAGTATTGCATATGTTTCACACATATGTTGCAAGTGTTTCATTTGGATGTCGCGTATGTTTTTGCAATAGCTACACGTGTTTCTTTCCTGGTGTTTTATGTATGTTGCAATTATTTCAGTTTGTTTAGATGTATGTTGCAAGTGTTTCATTCAGATGTTACAAAAGTAGATCTGGTGTTATACATGTTGCAGTGGGACCCATATGTAGTAGCCACTTGCTGCAACTGTTGGGCCTGCATGCATGCGTGTGGGTGTGGAGGGGGTGCCACGATGCGGCCGTGAGACACGGAGCAGCGCGGGCCACAACGTGGGCACGAGACACGATGCGGCGTGAGCCCACACGTGAAGCAGGCGCGGACATCCAGACGCTAGCCCCGTCTACACGTCCGACGCTAGACCTTCTGTTCGTATTTCGGATGTTACCCGGAGGCACGATCTTAGTTGAAAGCAGCTTAATTCTTCTTCAGCATGGAGTAATACAAATGTAGTACCAGGTACTGTACATTGGAATGTTTTCTTAACATAGAAGAAAGCATGGTTTGCAATAAGTGCCTTGCTTGTGCTAATACAAACAGGCCACAAACAACGGTACGGCACATGTCATAACGTTGATCTCTAGTTCTCTGCGGCACAATGTAAGAATGGCATGATCCGTTAGTCCGTTACATCATCGCAGATCAGATCGCGTTGATTACGTACAAAGTAGGATCACTTTACCGGTTGATTCAGTACGTGGTCCATAGGTGACAATTAATTGGGCTTAGCGGTAGCTGCAAGCCTGCGATTCGAGCGTGCAAGTCAAACTAATTCAAATCCAGCTAAGGCCGTGTTTAGATGTCCGATTTGAATCTCCTTAAATTACTGTGCAGCACTGTAGCAAATTTGTTTTTATTCAGTAATAATTGTCTAAACATTGATTAATTAGGCTCAAAACGTTCGTCTCGCAAAGTACAATCAAACTGTTCAATTAGTTTTTAATTTCATCTATATTTAATACTCCATATATGTGCCGGTATTTTGATGTGACAGAGAATCTTCTTTTTACATAGTGAAATTTGGAGGTAAATTTGAAGAACTAAACAAGGCCTAACTTTTATCTTTCACGGTGACAGTTTTAAAAACTTCGTTGCATTTGGTTTCTGTAAAGAAATCGAGGGCAATTTACAGTTTCAAACGAACGATCATCGGCACGAGGTAGTAGGGTGATATGATGGTGGTCCGCTGGAGCCCGGAGGAACACGAACAGGGGAAACCAGGAGCGCCACGAGGGCCGGGCCCTGTGGCAACTCAGCAAACGAGCCGTCCATTTCAATTCAAGCAAGCAGGCACCCGAAGAAAAGCGGCCGATTGGACCGAACAAACAACCAACCCAAGCCTAGCCAACCCGAATCCCAGACCCAACTGCCCCGCCGCCGGCGATCGCCGGAGATGTCATGGCTCGCCCGCTCTCTCGCCACATCCCTCAACATCCCCGACGATTCAGGCGCCGACGATGACCCGGACGCCACCCCCACCCCTTCCCCCTCTGCGCGCATCCCGCCGCCGCTCCCCACTCACCCGCTGCATTCGGGCGCGGCGGAGGGCGTCAAGGAGGACCTCACCGAGCTCTCCAAAACCCTAACGCGCCAGTTCTGGGGCGTCGCCAACTTCCTCGCGCCACCGCCCGGGGAGACCTCGCCGTCACCCTCACCCTCCCCTCAATCGGCAGGGGGTCAATCCGCCGATGCGAGGACACCGCCCGAGATCGCCGGGATCCGGAACGACTTCGCTGAGATCGGCGGGCGGTTCAGAAGCGGGATCTCCCGGATCTCAGGTCACAAGGCCGTGTCTGGGTTCTCTAGGATGGCCTCTAGTTTCTTCGCTCCTGATGACGACGCGGAGAACGAATGGGAGGAAGAGCGGAGACGACATATTAGGTATGAGATGGAAGAGGAGGTAGAGGACGACGAGGAGTGGCATCAGTGGGAGGAGAGGGTAGGCCTTAGGGTGGACGATGGCAACGCAAGACATGAGTTGGAGATGGAAAGAGTAAGGGACGAAGAAGATGACGAATTGGAGGAGCTGAGAGCAAGGCATGAGGATGATGGCGAATTGGGGGAGCAGAGACGGCATGAGGAGGATGGCGAGCCGGAGGAGCTGAGGGTAGCACATGAGGAGGAGGAAGTGGAGGACTGGGATGTGATTGGAATAACTGAGGAGGTGCTTGCATTTGCCACAAACATTGCCAGGCACCCAGAGACCTGGCTCGACTTCCCATTGCTGCCTGACGATGATGAGTCCGATGGACCATTCTCATGTAATTTCTTCACCTCTTTCTTCAAGTTATTCATATTGATTCTCGGTGAAATGATATGTAAAGTTTCAAGTTTACCATTGGAAGATGTGTTGCTAGGTTCAAGTCATTTTGGCTACTGTAACTTAAAAAACTCTTCATGTGTTAACTACTATCAGCTTAATGTCTTGGTTGCTCTGCATGTTCATTGTTTTTTCCACCAATTTTATGCATATAGAAGTGCTTACCTAAACTTTTTGTTCCTTCAGATTTTGACATGTCTGATGCTCAACAAGAGCACTCCTTGGCTATTGAGCATCTCGCTCCCAGATTAGCAGCTTTGCGGATTGAACTATGCCCGATCCATATGAGTGAAGAATGTTTTTGGAAAATTTACTTTGTTCTTCTACATCCTAGACTGAACAAGCGTGATGCCGAGCTTCTATCTACACCACAGGTAAAATTTTCCTTACTCTTGATACTAAATTATCTCCATGGCATAGATAAGTAGTAAAGCATGCGGTTATGTTAAGGTTAGTGATGCTATTCTTGTACCAAATATCTAGTTAGTTCTGACTTGACATTTGTTAGGTTAGAATATTTCTCAAGACATCTCTTTTGTGGTTTACATCATTCTTTATGAATTTATTTATTTCATTAATGTGATACATGACACACGAGAACTTCTAGGGGTTGCTGTACCGGAAAAAGAAAAGAATCCCATATGTCAATATCAACAGTGTTGATAATTTGATATAGGTGCTTACCATTCAAAGTTATTATGGCTGAACGAGCAGAGACAAACTTACAATAGGTAGCATATTCTTATGATTGCCTGAGCTCTTAGATGACATAGCTTAGCCATATAATTTGTGTTTACTTTCAAGAGATCTTGATTCTTGATTTAGTTCTATGTATGTGGTAGCACATTTCTAGTTTCGTACTCAACTACTAGACATTAGAGTTGTTGGTTGGTTCACACCAGCGCACCATACAATTAAACATGATATTTAGTGGTCTGATGAAGGAAGCTGAAATAACCTTTATCTAGCTTCTCTTGAAGCTAGCAACTGCAAATTATGTCATATCTTCCGTAGTGCCAGCCTGCCAGGCATATTTTGATCATAAACACAGATTGTGGTCAAATCTAGAAATTTCATGGCAGATGACCAACTTGTCCCACATTAAGTGTCCGTACTCCATAAAGGAAAAATACATAGTTTATGTACTTGGACATAAATGGTAACTCGAGACAGAAAACAACACGGTAAAGTATGAACATCATTACTTCTGCATGTGTGCGGAGGAAGGAATTAAACTAAGGTGTGGTGAAGTGCCGAAGTAGGTTACATAGGTTGAGTAAGATTGAAGATTTGAAATGTTTTATACACATGCAAGATTTAATGATTTTGTATTCGCCAAGTACAAAATTATTTGCACTGTTGAGTCCGTCTTTACTTAATTTTTTGCCCTGTTCTTCATCATTAATACCAAATTTAAACAACACATTAAATAAACAAGTAAACAATAATTGAAAAAAAGCTTATGCTGCTGCAAATTGAGCCTTACTCCCTTACCTGATTCTGATCGGCGTGCGGCTGGTGTTTGTGCGTCTGTTCCTCTGCATCAGTGTGTGCCTTGTTGTCGCTGTCTTTGTGTGACCGCCTCGCCGGCTCACTGAGTCTCCACCTCCGCATCAGCGCCTAAGCCCTAGGCATCTGCACTCTGCAAAATCGGCAGCGCAGCAGAACTCGAATGAACGAATTGTCTGGGACTGGGATACTATAGACAGACAGCCGGATGGGAACGGAATACGTACGGGCGGTTGCCTGGACGATAAAGAGGCAGAGCACACAGCGATGGCCCATACCATAAGCAAGGCCCAAAGCCATGACCTGGAAAATCCATTTGTTCCTTCCTCCTGTCTATTGCGCGCACTGTGTTCAAAGCTTGCTTCGATGTCCATGGCCGATCAGCGGACAGGGTGCGTGTCCGGCAGTTCATGGGGAGATCCGCTAGGAAGTTAAGATATGGTGTCCGCCATACCTAGCCATATCGGATCCTTTGCCCCTGCATGTTTGTGCGTACATGTTACAGCAATATATGAGATTGCTTCCTCTATCTTTTGCAGTGAGTAGTAGATAAGCTTCCTTCAAACTATATGTAATATGCATTCTTGTGCATACTTCTAAGGAGGTACCGAGCTAGTCATGTCAAATTGGTTGTTTTTTATTTGTCTAGAAATATAATCATACCAGCATGTTTCAGACCTCCCTAACTAGATTTGGAAGCTCTAGGTAACTTGTAGGCATACTTAGGTTTATGTGGCTAGATTTCTCTAACCTCTAGTTTGCATGCACTGTTTAGATTCCTTATTGATGTACTAAAAATCTCGGCCCCTGTGGGAGACCCCCACCATGGTGTTGCACTAAGATGAAGTTTATTGTCTGCGGGACCGAGAAACCCCCCCAAGTCCGGCAGCTCAGTATGTGCAACTTAGGACCTAGGACATGGCTGCGTGTCTCGCTGTAAGCTGCATCAGACACGTGTTGCACTGGAAACTGCCGACGAGAGGGTTAACTCATTGGTGAAAAAGTTGAATCTCTAAATTTGACCTTCAAGTGCAGATTCAAGCAAGGGGCATATTGTAATAGCTAGCAGCTAAGGCCAGTTACTCAATATGAACTCTCAGAAGATGCCAAACACAGTATTTTGTGCAATTATGGTAGGCTTTTTCAATGACATCCAAATTGGGCAAACTAAGTGTAGAAAATTCTGCCTATCTGATTATTATATCAAAGACAATTTAGTAGTAGAGGCCCATGGCCTATGTCCATCCATGTGCTGTGCAGTAATGGTCCAAGAACTTCCTTTTTTCATGAGACATGATTAAACAAAATTCCAATTAAGCACTTGCAAGATCCTGCACAAAGAGGACTAGAACTAGAAGTAACAGTCTTTATCTTCAACTGACTGTTGCCCTTTCCTGTTCTCCATGTGCAACCTTCTCTGGATGAGAACAAAGCTAATATTATAATGTGTCTGCTTGTGATGGTTTATCTTGAAGTGAACTGATTGCATGTTCCCAATGCTCCCCTGCACCCTGGTGCCGACGACCTGAAATCAAATAAAGTTAGTTTGGCTTGAGTTGTCCTGCTAGGTATTTAAATTTCAAACTCCAATAGAGGAACCAATGAAGTAATTAAAAGTGGAACCCATCCAGGATCAAAACTGCTTTCTTTAGTGATTAATATTCTGCACATTTGTAGTTCTTTCTATAAATTAGATTTGCACTGGTGGAACACCTTCCCCCAAGTTGCCTTTCTTGAACTTTTGGAGTCAATTATGTCATGGGTGCACCAAAAGGAGGGATGCACAGTAAGAATATCAGTTGCCGTGGTTGATGCAATCGTAACTAAAGATATGATTATTTGCCATTCTGCTGGTACCAAACAGTTTATTTCACGAATAATGATACCTGACTGAGTCAGAAATCTAAGTCTAGTTCTTATTCTTGCAGATTGTGGAAGCTAGAGCAATGCTTATGCAACGTTTGCAATACCAGTCAAAGCTTGAAAATGAGCAGCTAGGTCATCATAAGGATGATGTTGGAGTTCGGTTACGAGAGAACACCTTGAGAGATGGTACAGAAGCATTCCCATTCATGCGACAGGAAGCAGCTTCTGTTATGCCCATAACAGAAATTGAGATTGAGAAGCATCCTATCCAAGTAACTGAAGTTGCAGTTGTGGACAAATCGGTCATCAGAGAGGAGCTGCCCAAGGATCATACTGAGACCTCAAATGTTTTGCAAGAGGCCTTTGATGATGACATAGACGATTGGTTTGACGAGGAGGCCGATCTTGCTGGACACCCAACTATCCACATAGGTGACGAGGAAGACGTGTCTTTTAGTGACTTGGAAGAGGATGACGTGAAATGATTTAGTTGCAACATGCAAATCGAGCTATCGACCTGTGTATTGGAAACTGGATATCTATGCTGTGCAAGAAAGTGTACAAATGAAGGTTGTTCGTGAAAAGAAAGGGTGTACAGTGAAAACCGAGCGGCATTGTTTTGCTCTCAAGCTGCTGGGGTGAAGGCACTGTGATCTTATCACTCGAGATATGGTAGGGTGCTACGTTTGACCAGCATTACAGTTTGTAATTTGATTCATACTCTTTTGTACATAAGCATTCGTGATGTTATAAGATCAGAACAATAAAGTTACATTCGTTGTTTGGTCAAAGAATTGCATATATATCAGATAAAAGAAAGCAGAGTGATCTTCAATTTATCGAGAATTTTATGTGCAATACAACTTGCTATACTTTATATACAAATTTGTACTGCCTCCTGACATACAGGAAATTACTGGAACTGAGCACCTATGGAAGCGTCTATGCAGATTGCAGAAGAACAACAGGTGGATTGTTCTCCGAACATGTTTCAAGACCTGATGTAGTTGAAGTTATTCGAGAGCTTCCCAAGGTGTGACCATAGAAGGCTCCCCAGGGAAGGTCTGGGCCTCTCCTGAGGCTGAGGCCCGGCGACGGGCGGGGCTGGCACGCTGGTCTTCCTCACCGCCGACCAGCCAGGGGCCTCCTTCACAACGTCGAGCGAGATGTCCATCTCGGCGACCCTCGCCTGCACAGCGCGCAATGCCTCAGTGCGCACCTCGCCGCCGGTGTCCGTGACGAGGTAAAATATGCCAAAGGCCTCGTCCTTGTGCCTCTTGAGCTCAACTCTCAGCAGCGACAGGCCGTGCTCTCGCAGCACCCTGGTGAAATCCGATAGCAACCCCGACCGGTCGGCGGCGCGCACCTCCACCCTCACGCCCTGCAACGTGCAACGCCGTGCGTTAGTGAAACGAGGCGGTGGGCGCCCGGCGACAAGTACATACAGCGGCGAGGAATGGTCGAGCGAGGCTGACATGAGTGGCCCTCCGCTCCACCGCGGCCACGAGGCACCGGGAGACCTTCTGCCGCTCGGCGCTGCTGTCGACCGTGCGGCCGTCCTTGTGCCGGATGTAATATTCCTGCGTCGATGATGCCAAGGACGACACAATGTCAGACTCCACGTCTCCAAGGGTGATGATGCAATGCAACATGGGCACCCACGTACAGACAAGAGGTGAGAGACACACGTGGTGGTACCTGAATGGCAAGAGCCCCCTGGGATCCGACGGTAGCGTGGAAAACGACGTACTGCATGTCGGTGAGCGCGCACACCGTGTCGAAGAGCAGCCTGGGCCGGTCCCTGCTCGTCATCTTGACGACGGCGTAGCCCCGCTCCTCCCAGCTGTCGATGGACACCCGTGTCACGGCGCCGCGGCGGGCCGTCCGCGCGGTCGCCGCCTTGTCGCCCATGCTGAAGAACTCCTCGTCGACGGGGGTCGGGGCCGGGCCGGACTCGTAGTCCCGGTCGTCGTGCATGAGCTGGTGCAGGCGGCGCTCCGTGTGGACGCGGCCCTGCACGGGCTCCGACACGCACACCCAGTGGCGCTCCCCGGTCACGTTCTCGCGGGCGTCCACCACGGCGTTCACCAGCCGCTCGACGCGCGCCCACCGGCTCGGGAGCAGCGGCGCCGCGCCGGTGCCGTCCGCGGCGGCCGTCGTCACGTACAGCACCCCCGCCGCGCGGCCGTTGTGCGTCCACGCCTGCCCGAACGCGACGTGGCACCCGTTGTCCACCAGCACGGACGTGATGGACGACAGGAGCCCCGCGCGGTCGTGCACCGTGAACTCGAGCGCCGCGCAGTCCGACACGTCGGGCCCGCCCGGCCCGACCACGTTGCCCAGGCACGTGGTGAACCTGGGCGACGGGCCGTTGCCCGGCCGGTGGAACGGCACCAGCGCGCGCTGGATGAACTCCGGGAGCGACGGGTCGGTCAGCTTGCGCCCGATCTGGTCCGTCACGTGGAACACTGCATTGGGCAACAGTGGAAGCCGGTCAAGAACCAATTGAATTGTGAGTGCAAGCCGGCAAGGGCAATGATTGATGCATCTTCCCGTTCCCAACTTTCCATGAAAAGGAGTCAAACGATGGCACGATGGCAAGCAAATTGACAATAAACGAGAGGAGCAGCAGTCCTTGCCATCCATGAGCCAGCCGCCGTCGGAGGAGATGTACGACTTGGAGATGACGAGGTCGAGATCGGTGAGCAGCTGCACCATCTCCAGCAGCACGCCGTCCCGGTTCACGCTGTCAACCTGGGAACGGGGGAGACAAAATCAGAACAAAAGGAGGTCCTGTGCATGCTATGCTCGCCTCGGCTCTGTGTGTCGCGAGAGCAAACCAACCTTGACGAGCGTGCAGTCCTCGCGCGTCTCATTGTCGACGACGACCCTGCAGCCACGCAGAGCTCGTCAAGAGCCGGCCGGCGTTCAGAAGAGAAGAGGAATCGAACAGCAAGCCAGTGGCGGATGCGTACCCGGGGGTGCCGAAGCGGTCGAGGAGCGGGTCGAAGTCCGGCTCGAAGTACGGCCCGGAGACGTACTTCATCGCCGTCGCCGAGCGCCGCTGGCTTCCTACTTGGCCGCTAATCGCCTCAAGAACAGAGGCTCTTGATTCCGCCGATCCTATTTATCTCTGCCTAGGTGGAAACCTACAGGGATTGTATAAAATATACAAGATATAAATATGGCATAAGAAAGGCCGGGCAGATCCAATCTGAGGCCAAGAACAAGAAAGAAACAAAAAATAAAAAGAGAGACGTGGGGCAAAGAAAGAAGACAACACGAGGAAGGCGCCCCCGTGTTCACATGCGACGCGGCGGCGTGGCAGCAGCGCAATGACAGCATGCTCGCTGGGGACGCGGGAGATCAGCAACGAACCCTTCCTTCTCCTTTGGGGAGGAACGGAGGGCGGGAGGTTATATATGTGGACCATGGACGGATGAGGATGGAGGAGGCGGGCGGGAGATCGATCACCTTGCGTTGCGTTTCCACAGGCGCGGAGCCGAGGCGAGGTCACGTGTGGTGGTTGCGCGCCCGCCCCGCCCGGTTCCGGGCTCCGATTTGTTCCTCTGTTCGTTGTCGTCGTTGCTCCTCCTCTCTCTGCGCGAACGAACTCTGCGAATCGGCGGCGTTTTAGGATTTGAGCGTGGAGGCGCGAACGGCCGCCGCGCCACGTCGGACGGCCGCGCGGACACGTGGCGGAGTCACCCTGGTTGCTACCGTAGCCTTTGTCCGGTTTCATTGCTGAAATTACGACTCTGTTTCTCTTGTGTTCTTCGTTCCCTCTTCGGCTTCCTCCTCTGGCCTTTAGTTGACCGGGTCAAGGCTTTGCTTGTAGATCAGATCTGTTCATACGATCTTGTCCTTTTTGGGTTGCCGGAGGGTGGAATTTCATGAGGGTTCTACTTCTGCAGACATACAGCGCGGAATGCACGGAATTTTTTTCTTTTCGTCTCTCTCTAATGTGCACAGCCTATTGCAAAATTGTGATTTGGAGAAAAATCCTCTCATGCTGCCCTTTTCACCACAAGATGAGAGGATGTGCCATTCACGATACGGGTTCATCACCCTCCATGCTCTTTTGGCAATAGGACTTCTGACTAGTCACCACATGACGTGATGTCTTTTGGCAACACGAGTTCTAATCGAATTCCACAATATAATTAACACATTGCTCTCACGCAAAAGATGTAATAAAAAATAAAGTAGCCATCCATCAGCTTATATATTCTATGTAAAACACTATACCTTTGCCTAATACAATTAACAAACCGTATATTCAAAACATTATTAAATGGGGGGAAAATAGCAATGTGATTCATATATGAGTTGAGAAGAAAAGTTGCTAAATAAAGAGTTGATGTAAAACACAGTTAACAAAAGCAAAAGGAGAGGGTTACCCGAGAGGATTTAAAAATTACGAGATTATTATAACGAAAAAAGAGAAAGAAAAATACACACCGTTCAATTTTCTGATGATCTAACGGTCTATGTCTAATAATCAAATATAAGCTATGCTGAACATGACCTAAATTTAACCAGAGTCATTAAATTCAGAATTAGATAGAAAATATAGAAAAGTAATAATTTATATGGCAGCCACGGAACTATGATACAGTTCCAACTTGAAATAATAAGGCACGGATAAAGCCTGAATATGCATGTAGGGAATGTTTCTAAATTTTTTAATGGTCTGTTTGGCTCGGCTCCTCTCCGGCTACGGCTCTGGCTCCTCATTAGGAGCCCTGCCAAACATTTTTTTTGGAGGAGCCTTTTTTCAGTAAAAATCAGAAAAGCCGGAGTCGTTTTAAAGGAGCCATGTGGCTCCTTCAAAACGGCTTTATCTCCTCTGAAGGAGCCCCTCACGGCCAAACATCCCCTAAATAAGATTTATTCCATCCGTTCTAAAATAAACACATGTCTCGCTTCTCGATGAGCAAACTTTTTTTAAGTTTAACTAATATGAATGTAAAAAGTACTATCAACATTTGTATCTTCAAATAAGTTTATAATAAAAATATATTTAATGAAATTTAACTATAAAAAACTCGACCTGCAGGGGGCAAGCCACCCCTAGGCATTACTATAAGAAAGAAGACATTCTCACACAGGCTGAGAAAATCCCCGAACCCTTGTCCCACCCTGACACAGGGGCACCGTTACCCTGTGAGAACCGGGCCGGGCCGGGCCTTTTGACCTGTGCCTTGGCCGTGGGACAGACGAAGGGATTTTTTTAACCTCAGCCTGAAATTCACTCCTACGGGGAGTCGAATACAGGAACTAAGGGGAACTATAGTTGTTATACATCCTAAGTATTAGTATATTTTTATATAATATTTAGTTAAACTTTAAAAGATGTGACTTTTTAAGAAAGCAAATACGTACGTTTATTTTAGGATAGAAGAAGTAATTTCAAATTCGAGTCTCACATAAATCCTATTAACCTAGTAGATAAATAATTTTGTATCATCAACTTTCAAAAGTAATAAATTATAATAAATTAAAATATAAATAAATTAGTAATTTGATTTTTATAGAAAAAAGAGAAGCAAAATATTTATACATAAAGAGCCCATGCCAAACAAAAAATCTCAATGAGGATATGGAAAACACGACTCTTATATACCTAGCTAATGTATACCGTGTCTCACCGATCACCATATGACGTGATGTCTTTTGGCAATAGAAGTTGTAATCGAATTCCACGGTCTAATGAACGCATTGCTCTCATATCCATCGCTCATCATATCCAATCTTTTATCACTCAGAAAGATCGACCCCAATACGCGCGCATATCCATCGCGCAGATAAATACGCATGCTATGATGTCGCCGGCGTGCCACTTGCACGAACCAAGGGCGCCGCCAAGCTTATTCCAGTTTAGAAAATCTCACGATCTTGTTGACGCGATGCGTGAAGACCAAACCATGGCGAATCCATATGCATGATTGTCTTGAGCACGGGGCAACAGAAATGCCGTCCGTAGGCCGCCTGTTGAGCGGCCGGTAGCCTGCGGCTGCTTCGTTTCAGCTTGATTCAAGGAGAAGTTTGTGTTTGCCCTGGCCTGGCTAGCTTGTTTTGGTCAGTTGGATGTTAGCCAGGTTGTCCGTTGTCGATGTCCTTGACATGGATGGATTTACTACTGGGAACCTGATGATGATTGGGTTGTGTCGTTGCCCGTGTTCAGTTCCCAATTCGGGACACTCGAATCTGTACAGTGCGTATTTAATGTGCACTGTAGCAATTCGTTTGTATTTGGTAAAAATTGTTTAAACTTTGACTAATTAGGCTCAAAATATTCGTCTCACAAAGTACAACAAAACTGTGCAATTAGTTTTCAATTTCATCTACATTTAGTACTTCATACATGTGCCGCCATTTTGATGTGATAGAAATCTTCTTTTTGCATAGTAAAATTTAGGGGTTGAATTTGGGAACTAATAAAGGGCGTTGTACTTACGGAAGCGCTGCTTGATGAACAACTGAAGTCTGAACATGTCAGACAGAAACTAGCTAGGACGAACTCCGTGCTCTGCAAGCAACAGTATGGCGGACTGACTTGGAATTGGAAAACAGTTAGTGGTTCTTGATACTAGTAGTTCTAGAAACGGTAATATAGGGCCACAGATGAGTGCTTTACCAGCGCTCGGATTGGGCTCACTTGCTCGTGTTTTGTTCTTTTGGATGATCCACAAACAGTGTCCAAGATGATCTGCATGGTTACTAAACCTGATCAAGACTACGGCTACGGGACGTGCTAGAGAAGTAGAGAGGACTTGAATTGCTATGCATATTTGGATGGCAGCGCGAGTAAATTAAAATTTTGGGCAAGAAGGGCGAGTCCACTACGGCTAACTCTCTACTAGTACTAGCCTAGCAATACATACGGTACGCCATACTATGTACCTCCGTGTGTTGTCACTAGTCAGAAGCGCTGACGGTTGCAGGCTTGCAGCCGCCATGTACACGGTTACGCGCTGCTGGCGTGCCGAGGCAGCAGCACTGGCTTGGTGGCTTCAGGATCAACGTAATCTATCTAGATTCTAGAGCCTCATCAAACAGCGTCCCCGTCCCCAAAACGGCAAAACCCAAGTGAGTTCTGTCTCCCAAGTCGGCGTCGGCCGCGCTGCGGAGTTGCAGCCGCCAGCCAGGATCATGGGTGCCCGCCGTCTCGTGTGACGGCAGCAACCAAGGGTGGATCGGATCATCGGAGTGGGTACGTCGTGGCAGGCTCCAGCTCTAGTATGGCTTCGTGTTGAGTTGGCGAAAAGAAAAATTCTAATTGTCACATCGGATGTTTTGTGGGACGTCGAAAGGAATTTTCGAATACTAATAAAAAACTAATTAGATAGCTCGCCAGAAACTATTAGACGAATTTATTAAGACAAATTAATCCGGCATTATATGGGTTACTGTAGCACTTAAGGTTGATTATGGACTAATTAGAATTAAAGGATTCGTCTCGCGATTTTTCGTGAACATTTAGTTTTCCATGTATATACAAATATTTCATGTGATAGGTAAACCAAAAAAATTTTGGACACTGAACCAGGCCAGGCTGCGTACGTGTCTGACGTGTGCCTAGCCGACCGCGGCGGCGCTACCCCAAGTGCCTGAAGAACGCCACGCGGCGGCGAGCAAGGGTGAGGCCGTCACGCGGTGACGTGCGGCCGCAACGAAAGGCGACGGCCCGACGCGCGTACGGTACGGCCGCGTGCGTCAGCATCTGTCGTGTTGGTCTCTCTACTCGGCGGCCGCGTGCGTCGACAGTTTCCTTCCCCCATGTGGGAGTGCAACTGTGGGAGGATGGATCGGCGTGCCATCAGTTCGAGCTGCGGCCACGTACGTCACTCTCCCAACGATCGTGGCGTCATCTCGGGGTTTGAAACGGCCGGGCCGCCGGGTGGCTATGTCAGGCGCCCATCGACGTGCGCGGCCGCAACGGAAGGCGGCGGCGCACGTACTTGCGATTGTGCTCGCTCGCTGGTTGGTTAGCTCCGATGGGACGGACTGGGTCGACCGATACGTACAGGCTCCGTACGATGGGCCAATACGTCCTACTTCCGGTCCACGGCACAGCGTGACTCCTACATAGTACTGTACGTTACTTCTCGAGTGCTCACAGCCGCAGGTCTTTTGCAAATCACCGTGGTCCGTCCTTGAGACGGCTCGATCGTAAAATTTTGCAGACCACGGCGCCGCAGTACCGATAACTAATCCTCGTTTGTATTGGGACGGGCCGACGGCGACAGTGGTTTGGTTGGCTGGTTGCCGTCCGAGTCATGAAGCCGCCGTGACCGTGAGTTCCTTATCCCTGACTCAGGTATCCCCCGTATGTAAATTGGAGTGAACGAGTTGCCTTTGTCTGGCCCTCGGTTACGTGTTAAATAATACACGAGGAATAGCCCCTCGGTGGTGGCTTACACATGCAGTGATTTACATCAGAGATAAATGCTCTCCACCATCAGTACATGGTCAATGACCTCCTATACATGCGCTACTTCTAGTCTTGAGCCTAGACCATACAATGGTTACGACATCTTCTATTCCTATATATGTGCTGAACCACCATGTCTAATCTAGGACATCTAGTACACACATGCAGCCTCACGCTACATCAGTCAAAGGATACATTATCTAACACCGTATACGTTTTTCTTTCTCCATCCAGGTGGTTGGCGATCAATCATGCCGGCATGCTCTATGCTGATTGCTGAACCGAGGTGAGTAGGTGACAGATTAGCTGCGGCGCGGCGCTGCAACATTGCATGGACAGGAACGCGGACAGCGATGCGCTATATGCCGCCGGCCGGCTTAAGTGACTGGCACTCCTACACGGGTAATGATTGCACGCCGCGGCAGTCGGCAAGAGTGCGGCATGGCGCGAGACTGCGAGGCATCAACTTGCAAAGCGGCCATGGGGATGGGGGCCGCCAGGGCGGGGCGGCGCCACCAGATAAAGATTGACAACGGCATCGGCACGGTGCGGTAGCGAGGTCTTAGGCAAGGTGACCCCATATCACCTTACCTGTTCCTCCTAGTGGCAGATGTGCTGCAGATTCTCATTAAAAGGAACCCTGCCATCCGTCACCCCATTGTAGATGGTGAGGACTGCCCGGTAATACAATACGCCGATGACACCCTGCTGCTGGTTCGTGGGCACTCAGCAGACGTGCAGACGCTTAAGAGTTTGCTGGATCAGTTTGCAAATGCAACCGGACTCCAGATCAATTACTCCAAAAGTACTGCAGTGCCGATTCACATGGATCAGGAAACAACTCAAGCTTGCATCTCGGCTCTTGGATGCCGGGAAGAAGGCTTCCCACAAACATACCTAGGGCTGCCATTGTCCAACACAAAGCTGCGACTCAGTGCTTTCGCCCCACAGATCGCAAAGACAGACAAGTACTTGGCCGGATGGCAATCATGCTTGCTCAATCACATGGGAAGAGCCACTTTGGTAAACTCAGTTTTGGACAGTCAACTGGTCTATGCGATGTGTGCCCTTGCCATCCCACCAGGGATCATTGATCAGATTGATCGACGGCGACGGAGCTTTCTTTGGGCAGGTTCCGGAAAGTCCTCTGGAGCTAAAAGCCTGATAGCTTGGGAGCATGTATGCGACATGAAGGAAGCTGGTGGACTTGGTCTGAAAGATTTAGGCATTCAAAATATATGTCTACTCCTGAAATTAATCCACAAACTACACTCTGAGATACCGTCATCTTGGGCAGCTTGGGTACAGAAGAATGCATGTATTGCCTCGCTAACTGGTGACCTGCATGGACAACACTGGGACATGCTGCGAAGCTTGCTGCCGGTATATCGAGCAATCACCACTGTAATCCTGGGGAATGGGACCACAACGTCGTTCTGGCATGATGTATGGCACGGTGATGACTCCATGGCAGAAAGATTTCCAGAGCTTTATACTCACTGCAAAACACAAGAGATGACAGTTAGCCAGGCCGCTGGAGGTGGACTTCAAAATAGCATGGTAAGCCGACACAGTGCAGCAGCCGCTCTACAACTCACTGAAGCCACCAATATCATTGATCAGCTGCAACTCAGTGATGCAGGAGATCGGCGGCAGAGCCCGCTGCTCAAACGAAATGGTAACCTTGATACATCTCTCCTTTACCGAGCGCTCAAAACATCAGACTCCAGCCCGGACCCCTGGAACAAGTTCATCTGGAAGAACAAGGCACCGCCTAGAGTGCAATTTTTTGGCTGGCTGTTATCACAAGGGAGGATACAATGCAAAGCTAACTTGGTTAGAAAAGGAATCGTCGATAGCTCGGAATGCGATGTCTGTCATGGAGCGGAGGAAACACCAACGCATGTCATCTTCGGCTGCACTACAGCGAGAGAGTTCTGGGAGTCCATTCAGATCACAACTGACCCCTCCTGGACGGTGCTGAAACTGCAAGAGATCACGGCACCGGTACATATCCCAGCAAAACACTTCCAAACTTTCTTGCTGCTATGCTGCTGGCATATTTGGAAGAGGAGGAACAACATTGTCTTCAGCAACGATCGAACTACAATTCAAGGGGCGCTGATGGCCTGCAAGACCGAGGCTCAGCTATGGAGAGTGCGTCTACCAAAGAAGGACAAGGAAATTGTTGAAAAATGGTGTTCAGTCTTAGTTAACGCAATGTAAAAGCTTAGTAAAACGTTGTAATGTTTCTCAAACATCTGGCTTTTGGAGCCACACTATAATTTAAATCAGGTGGGGGATTCTCTCCCCTCCCGTCGACTTATCAAAAAAAAAACAAGAAGCGATGGTGCGGCGCGTTCGATTGGAGCAGCTTACGCCTTGGGCCACCTGGGCGGGGCTCCGGCATAGGTGGTTGCGCGCGTCGCACGGAGCCACGGCGGCGACGGCAGAACTCCCGCCCACCGTTGCTTACGGTGCACGGATCCTGACTTCCTGAGAACGCCCGCAACGGCGTCACACCGCACAAGTGCAGAGACACACAGAGCGCGCGCACCATGCACTCAGTATGTCGCGGCATTTGGCGAAAGTTAGACGACATGGAACATCCAGAACTTGGCACCGTATCTGATAATTTGCCTTGTTCGCTTGTCTTATAATCCGTATTTTTTAGCTTATTTTTTCAGTTGGAACATTATTTTTCTCTCACAACAAATCAGCAAAAAAACACTCTCAGCCATGGCTTTTCAACGAAGCGAACGGCTCATCGTCCATACTGGCCGGGCTGTTGAATGATCACTGAGATACGGTGGAAATATTCTCCACCGTTCTGCTTTGTTATGTGCAAGTGCAACTAGAACTCGTAGCACATTGCCCAAAAGTTTGAATTAGCACGCGACTGACAATTGTACATTGGTTACCAGCATCGTGGGGTTACCTGGTGTTCAGGTTTCTCTCTGAGGAATAATATGGATGGCAGACAATAATAATGCATATTAGACCAAAACCATGCAGACAATACAAGATTATGTATTGACGAGATGTTCAACTCCATGCTGGTCAAAGCCCAAGACCAAGCTGTTCGCGAAATGCTTACTGAGATCTAATGGGAATTTGGAATAATTACCCATGACCGTGCTTACTGAGTCCAACTAGATCCTGAATGGTTTTTTGCGGTAATAATCACCTGAAAGAGGACACTATTATTACCACAAAGATGACTGACGACTGTCCTTTGATTACCTGCATTGCTGATTTGCTGTCTTGACTCTTTACTGGTGTTTAGCATCTGACCATAGCATGAGAGCAGATAGGAGGGATATTGTGGCTGTCTCAACTCGTAGCCTGCATGGACCAAGACCGACAGGGGCCGCACCTGCTGATTTCAGCGAATGTACCTCCTCTTCTGTGAAGTCTGAGAAATATGGATGGCCATATTAGATCCACTAACATAACAATATGACATCATGTCTGGACTTTTTTTGGAGATAAGATTCTTTGTTTTGAGGTTAAAAGTACTCTCTTAGTGAGTGGTACTATAAAGTTTATCATGGGTGAAATTTAATGTAACCCCATATGTGTTAAACGCTCTGCTAGCTTCTCATGTCTGATTGTCTGAACCTACATTGTAAATCCTTACTTGACTACTGTTTTGTTTTAAAATTTTGACATTTGCTTTGCATTATTTATAACATTTGCTAACCTCTTAGTGCAACCATACAGGTAACGAACAAAAACGAAATTCATATGATAAATAAGCAAGTACTCCCTCCATTCCAAATTATAAGACATTTTGGCTTTTCTAGATACATAACATTTGCTATGTACTTAAAAAAAACATTTGCTATGCACTTAGATATGCACTGTCTAGATACATAGTACAAGCAATATATCTAGAAAAGCCAAAACGTCTTATAATTTGAAACGGAGGGTAATAAGCGCTTGGAAAAAATCAAGTTTATATTGACCAGTATCGCTATTATAGTCTTATTATATAATTAGATTTCTAAGCCATTCGAATAGTTAAATGCGAATGGATTTGCGTACCTCCTTCAGGTCCAATAATCAGAAGCCCACTTTGTTCAGTGCTGGATTTTGGCAGAACACTTAAAAAGAGGAGGCGCTTCTGCTGATGCTAGGAAAGCAAGCTTTGACTGTGATACCTGATGGCAGAAAAGGCCAGCAGCAGATAAAGATCAATACACAGACAGTCGAGAAATCATAGATGTAACTGTAGTTATAATTATTCTGAAAGAAGGTGTAGACAACCAATTTCCATCTACAGTTACCAAAAAAATCACTCAAACCATGATATTATGGCCCCGTTCGGCTGTGCTGATAAGCCGGCTGAAAAACACTATTGGCTGATTTGCTGTGAGAGAAAAATACTGTTTTGGCTGAAAAAAACAAGCTAAAAAAGACGGATTATAAGCCGGATGAACAGGGCCTATACTACTTACACATCCAACTAATAATAACTGTTAATTTAAATAGAAATATTATTATTTTAACTGTTTTCTTAACAAAGAACCATAGTTTGCAGAACATCATTGTTGCTCTAAAAAAATGAATATTACTTGACCACAGTACCCAAGGAACTCTCAGTAATGAGTGCATTAATTAGAGATTGCTCACAATATGTCATGCATGGTGCATGGATAACAAAAGCATAGGAGGTACTTACAACAGGTAGAAGGTGACTTATCTGAATTGGGGGCTTCAGCGACATTTCATGTATCCTCTGGCCTACAAAAGATATAAGAGTAATTAGATTAGTATGTTTTAGGTCACTAAGAAGGCAGGAGCAATTTAGTCTTTACAAAATCTTAGTCACTCACAATTGGATATGGAGAACATGCTAATAACATATTTAAATCGAGCATAAACCAATTAATCAATATGCCAAGAACGGAGGTTATACCCAAACTCCATACATTGTTTAACTGCAGCCAGCACAAGACGTTGCAGCCTGTCCACCCGATTTTCCGCTATTGGGTGACATCTTTCTGTCAGGAGAGGTGTAACACTAGAAGCCCCAAGTTCCTAAATAAGAAAAGAAAACAGACTTAGAAGTAGACAATGCAGAAGAAGAACACCCAAATTGTGAGTAACATACAGTACATTTCTCTATAAGCCAATCAGCACGTCCGCCTTTCAGTGTCCCTGAGGATTAGAGTAATAAATTGGTTACAGGATGGAGTAAAAAACTTCTCCTGGTTTACATAGTACATCTGTTTCACAAGGCTCACCAAATGCAGCAAAGACATGCCATTGGATGCCTTGAGGAGGTATGATCCTAGCATCCTCTAATAATTCAACATCTGAGCCACCTTTGTCAACTTTATATATGAACCCTTCAGCTAAACCACCCGCCCCATCGAATAGTTCAACCCTATGAAACAAAGTTGGTGAGAGAAATTTCATGATGTAACTGATAAGATCCAGAAACATAAAACATAGGATGAATATGTCATCTCACCAAGACCACAAGAACAGTTTTCTCTATATGAACAGTAAGGTCTCCTATGAAATGTATCATTATATTTATCTAATATGTCCATGATCTTACCAGTTAAAGCATTTATTGGATGGTCATTAACTCATTCCGTGGATGTTGAAAATGCCTTACAAGTTAAAACTGAAAAGTTATAGGCTTCACATACCAAACTTGTTGGAGAACACTGCATAATTTACCTAGGCTACCTGCTTAAGCAGCGACAGCAACTAATTTGCAAGCCATGTACTTTTAAGACCAACTGTATACAGAGAATCCAATGCATAACAAATTCTAAATCTTAGAGAACCACACTTCAACCCAATAGCAAACTATACAGAGAATCCAATGCATAACAAATTCTAAATCTTAGAGAACCACACTTCAACCCAATAGCAAACAGTGCACCCATTGATTTAAGAGCTAATTACATTCTCACGACGAAATCGCATAGTCTAAGAAAGAAGAAAAGCAGTGGTACAAACCTGTCGTTAATGCCAAGGCGCAAAACCCGTGTCATGTGCCAGAACTCGTCTCCTTGGATGCGAATCACCTCACCCTGCAAGGTAATATCCATCTCAGTAACATGCCATATGTTTCCACGGAACTACACATGAACAACCTGACGCACGGCACCACAGCTCAACAAAATGCCATGACAATGAGGCAAGGGAAAATATACGACGTTTCATGCAACACAAATCCACATCCACTCCTCGACAATTCAGTGCACAAACAAGGTGGGGGTATTTCTGTAGAAAACATACAATCTACAAGGATATTGGTAGAAACGAAGACCACCGCGCGCTCAACAGGAACGAGCACAGGGCGCTCGACGAAATGCCTAGGCGGCGGACGGCTGGCAAGGGGCTAACAAACACGCTTACCTTCGAAGAAGGGAGAGACGGGGCGTGGAACCTCGGTAGCCCACCGCGAGCCCGGCTCGCCGCGCCGCTGTGCGCGCGCGCTGGGGCGGCCAGGAGCAGCCGCCGGGTCCGCGCAGCAGCGCCGAGGAGGATGAGGAGAAGGCGGCGGACGACAGCATCTCCCCGTCTCCTGGCCTATTATCGCGCGGCGACAACCGTCGAAGCCCTCGTGTCGGTCCCGCAGTGGAGGCCGGGGGTGGAGGACCGATCTGGTGTAGCAGAGAGGGAGTTTTGCGTTTTGGGCCGTACGCAGCCCGGCCCGATCGGTCCAGTTTCTGAGAATATGAGAGCCATCATCTATTTTGAGGCGGAAATGATTTTCCAGCCCACCAGAGACAACATTTTTTTTTTGACAACTAGAGAGACAACATTTTGCTAGCGAGTTCCGTTGATCATTGAGAAGTTTGAGCTGACCGGGTGTGGTTGTAGCTACACCGTGAGTTGTCAATATACTGTGTAGCATTATTATTGCGATAACGATACGGTGTGGACGTCCGTCCGTTCGGGCGCCATCTTTATGTTTAGTTACGCATGAAATACAAAATGCAAAATATCAACTACTTTGGAACGATGAAATGTAAAATGCCAAAATTTTTATGAGTGCGTTTAGTTCCATCCAAAATGTCAAATTTTTCATGGGATGGGTGAGGGCTTTTTGGCTTTTTTTTTTTTTGCCTCTTGAGGCCAAAATCCAAAATGGAGAATGGATACCTTTTTCTAAAAATTTTGCATGGTGTTTAGTTTTATTTTGCAAAATGATGGGGCAAAACCCAAAAAATTTTGGGTGAAATGAGGAACTAAACACACCCTAAATAAAAAATACCTCACGCTCCGTCTCACGCGCTCTTTTTGGCTTTTTTTTTTTGCCTCTTGAGGCCAAAATCCAAAATGAAGAATATATACCTTTTTGCCAAAAGTTTTGCATGGTGTTTAGTTTCATTTTGCAAAATGATGGGCCAAAACTAAAAAAAAATTTGGGTGAAATGAGGAACTAAACACACCCTAAATAAAAAAATACCTCATACTCCGCGCTCACCGGCAGAGGAAGCGGAAACAATATCTCCCACTCCGTCTCACCCGCTCGTCGCAGGCTCCGCTCCGCTTCCTCCGCCCGTGGCCCTCGCCCCGCTAGTCGGCAGAGGAAGCGGAAATGTTTTAAGTGTTTTTATGCGAAAGTTGTAAAAGTAGATCGGTTTGTTTTCATATGTTACAAGTGTTTCAAAGGCATGTTGCAAGTGTTTATTCAAAATGTTTCATCTGTTTTCAGACGTAGGTTGTGCAAGTGTTTTTTTATTTTGATGTTGCATATGTTTCACACATGTTGCAAGGGTATGTTCCAATGGTTTCAGCTATTTCAGTTTTATGTTGCAGTAAGTGTTTTCACGTTGTAAGTTGCAAGTGTTTTATTTAGATGTTGCATATGTTTCACGCACATGTTTTAAATGTACGTTCTAAATGTTTCATCTGCTTCAAACATATATTGCATTTAAGTGTTTTCATGTTTCAGAGATGTGTTTAGAGAGTTATGGGGCATGGCTTGGGTGCTAGGGGATCGAGCACGGCACGTGGTGTGGTCTGATGCACTGACACGTACCATTACACCCTTATCTTGGTTCCCGAGTCCCATCCATGCGGAGAGAGAGGAGCGGGGTTGCTGGAAAGGAGCCGCGGGCGCAACGACAGGGGCAAGGTGCATGTCCGGAGCGAAATAGACAGGGGCGACGGGCTACGCGGACGTCTGGACGCCTGCATCCGTGCGGGCGTCTGGACACTGGCCACAGCCTTATTACTGCCAACAGGGCAACATGCCATAGCATCGGTGACAGTTTTCTTTTTTTTTTGAAAAATTAACATCGGTGAAAGTGAAACACAAGATTTTCTATGACGGCGTAGCCCACCTGTGAGTGAAACTGCGCAGGTACTTTCATATTTTTATATTCCATGTTTTATATTACCTACGTATCACTGCATAATTGCACTGCATAAATACAAAGAAAAGGAGTACGCTGTAGTTTAGTGGCTTGATATTGACACCATCGCACCATGTACTACTGATGCACTGACACGCAGAAATACACTCAGCGCTGCTGCCTCCGCTCCAACGCCCTCGCCGAGAGCACCGCCGGCGTCCACGACAGGTCGAGCGTCGGCCCCGCCGGCGCGTCGTCCTTGGTCGCAGGAGCGTCTCCCTTCTGCCCGGCGACGGCGCAGCCGTACCTGCACGACATCGTCTCGGCGTACTTGGCGCCCGCCGCCCACCCGCTCCAGATCCCACACCCCCGAAAGATCACCTCGCCTTCCTTGCACTCCTTCCCGGTCGCCGCCTTCTTCTTCCTCCTCCTCCCTTGCTTCTGCTTGTGCTGCGGGCGATCCACCACTACTTCATCAGCGGCGGCGCTCTTGCTGCACGCCACGTAGGCTGCCAGGAACGGATCATGGGGCGCCCTCCTCACCCTGCCATGTGGGCCGCCCACAGCATGCGCGGTCCCCACGCGCCCCGACGGGTGGGCCCTGCACGGGGGCAGCGGCAGCGGCACCGGCGCCGCCTTGCTGATGCCGATGCCGCTCCCGCCCCCCGCGGACGCGGAGGCGGAAGCGGCCGGGTCGTGCACGAGCGCGTAGAGCGAGCCCGGGCCGTAGGCGCAGCGCAGCCGGTCGCCAGGTGGTCTGTTGGGCTGGCTCGGCCCGGCCTCGCAGCGAAAGATGGGGTTCGACACGATCTGGGGGCTCTCGGCGAGGCCCGCCGGTGGGCGCGGCAGCTCGGCACGCCTGGTCCGGCGGCTACCCGCCGCCGCCGCCGGCTGCTGCTTGGCTCTATGGCTCATCTCTGCTTGCTGACTCGCTCACCCTGACAAAGGGAGAGGCGTGCTTATATAGGGCTGCTGCTGCTGCTTCTGATGAACTCGTGATCGATCGACGGTGACGGTGATGGTGATCGTGTGACATTCGTTCTATTCTTCTACCTTGGCATGTGAGCAAGAAGGCGTGCGGGGATCGTTGGTGTTCCTTTGGGGCCTCGCGCAGCACGGTTTCGCGGCGCGGGCGCTCGTACCGACCGAACCACTGTTCCGCCTGTGGCCTTGCGTTGCGTACGTGCGGTGCCGGCCCGCCCGCTGCCCGGGGAAAACTGACGTACGCTGGTCGTGCCACGGCACGGCGCGAGCCGAGAGCGAGCAAGCACACGGGCCTTCGATAACGCCGTGCTCAGCAGTGAGGACTCAGGAGCTGTCGTTGTTGGCATTGGAGTGCCGCCGTGCCGGGACGCCGGTTGGATGGACGCCAACGCCAACGCGACTGCGCCCTCACGGTCACAGGAGGCCGTACCTCCCGGTCTCCCGGACAAACCAAGCGTGCCCGCGCGGGTCGACTCGCAATGTAGATGCCTTCGAACTTTTAAAAATTTTACAAGATTCCCCGTCACATCAAATCTTTAGACGTATGTATGGAGCATTAAATGTAGGTAAAAAAAATAACTAATTACACAGTTTGTCTGTAAATGTCGAGACGAATCTTTTGAGCCTAGTTAGTCTATGATTGGATAAATTTTACCAAATAACAACGAAAAAGTACTACAGGAACTTTACACCAACTTTTACACCATCTAAACAACTTTTACACCATCTAAACACTGCCTAATGCAGCGTCCGTGGGTTTTGTGATGCGATCCATCTGTAAGTCTGAGTGCTCGTTCGCTGCAACTTTCTTCTGCTGCCGCTGCAGCTATGTACTGTATGTAACAAAAATAAACCTAGCGTCTATACTGTGCAAAAGCTTATGCAGACGTCCTGCAGCCAAAAACAAGTACGTAGAAGCACTGCTGGTGGCCTGGTGTCGGTGAAGTGTACGTACGTACCTGATGGTGCGGCGCAGTCCATTCACGCGAACGAGTCGATCGAGTACGAAAAGAGCTCCGGTACCCTGTTGGCTGTTACAAAAGAAGCCTGGAGAGCTTTATCACCAGTACAGCAGCAGCAGTGCACGAGAACCATTTTTTAACCCTCAACTAAGTACTCCATATGTCCGTATAGCTGGTACATACAGTAAGGAGGACAGATAAATATGATCCTAATTTTTAGTTTGATAAAATATATATAATTATATGTTTTAATATTTTTTAAAAACTTTACACTATTTATAACCAAAATCATAATATTTTTAATGAAAAAATGAGTGCAAATTAATTTTTCTACTATAAATTCAAATATTTATATAGGTACTAAATAGCATCTACTGTGCTGGGGGCACCCCCTGAACAAACGAACAGTGGAAAAACTGCAACCACGGAACAGGAACGAGCATCGCATCGACGGGCGGATGGATCAAGATCAAGCGACAGGCGGTCAGATGATGGTTTCTCCTGCTATAAGTCTGCTGATACTATTTTATTATGAGAGTTTTTATTGTGAGAGCAAAAACATCTTACCATCGCCGACTGATAAGTCCAAGCCACCCGGACGTCGGAGGACGAACATCTCGTCCCAATCTCGAACCCCACTGGTGCTACACGCATTTCCCGGTGCCGATGACCAAAAAGCAGGCGACAGCCAGGGTTAAAAAAACCGGCCGGTTTACCGCGGTTTACCGCGGTAACCGCCCTAACCGGGCCGGTCCGGTTCCGGTCCGGTCCGGTTAGGGTTTCCCCAAATTCAAATTTAAAATTTGAAAAAAAATGCTGAAAAAATTCCTAAAAATAGTTCATGATTTATAGAAACCAATGGTGTAAAAATTTTTCAAATTGGAGTTCGTTTAGTATTTATTTATACGTATAGAAGTTTGAAAAAAAAAGAAAAAAAATCCCGGTCCCGGCCCGTTAAGGCCCCCAAATTCAAATTTAAAATTTGAAAAAATAAAAAATGCTGAAAAAATTCCTAAAAATAGTTCATGATTTATAGAAGCCAATGGTGTAAAAATTTTTCATATTCGAGTTCGTTTAGTATTTATTTATACGTATAGAAGTTTGAAAAAAAAGAAAAAAGAAAATTCCAAACTCAAACCGAGCGGTAAACCGGTCAAACCGGCCGGTTACCGCTCCAAACCGGCCGGTAAACCGGACCCGAACCGAACCGAAGCAGGGTTTGAATTTGAATTTGAATTCGGCCGGTTACCGACCGGTTTACCGGTAAACCGACCGGTTTACCGCTACCGGAGGCCGGCGGTTACCGGAAACCGGTCGGTAAAAAAAACCACCAGCGCCTGCTGCAGGCCTCATCACGCTAGTGCACATCACTCGCTCTACAGTGAGTCTGCAGCAGCGCCAGGAGGGTCCCCCGTACTGTACACCGAATCATCAAAAGGGCGACGGCACGCAGCGGTGCTTACCGGCTGGTCTGGTCGCCCGTCATGGATGCCGGATGGAGGAGGCGGCATCAGGGCTGGGCAGGCATGGATGGATGCAATGAACAATGGCTCCCCGCTGCAGTGCAGGCTGGGCGAGCGACTAGGGATGGTGCTTTTGCAGGCCGGCCGGCCGGTGGCTGTGGCAGCTGCCAGCTGCGGCCAAAGGGGTGGGAAAAAGGCTGGTGCCGCCAGCCGCCTCCGGGGATCGTATCATTGTATTCCTGCCGCGGCTGTTGCCGTCGTGATGAGCGCTGGAATACTGCGCTCGGGTGTAGAAAAACGATCAATGATTCTTGGAGCAGGGTACGTACAGCCACTGTGGTAGCACGTACCTTTTCCTTTCATGTGTACAGAGAAGTTTCTTGTTGCAACAGTATCAGATGTACATTTGGTTGGAGCTACTGTGGTTGCTAAAACTTATTCAGTGCAAGTTTCTCTTCTTAAAGCTACTACTGTTAGGTTGATCTCAGAGGCCCAGCCCAACGGCTGGGGCTTCGTTCCCCTGGATCGCGCCCTGATCGGGGGCGCCCAACCGTTCCATGGTTGGTGGGCCCCCGACGCGCTGCGCCATATAAAGGGAGTGGGGGCCGCAGGCTCGCGTCACGAGGTTCACCGTGCCCCAAACCCCACTCTACAATCCTAGGCCATCGATCGGCATCGCGCAGTGGCGTCGGGAAGCACCACCGCGCCGCCACCTCTCTACTGCCGCAACCCCGTCGTCGGACAACGCCGGTGGAGGCCCGAAGGAAGGCGTGATCTACTTCACCGACACGTCTACGCCATGGACACCTCCGGATCCGCTCCCTCCAACGACGGTTTAACTTCTAAACCCCTAGATCTACCTCACAGTACATCACAGTTCGTTCTTTTGTATCCCGATTCCCGTTCGCGCTACTAGTCTTAGATCCTAGCAAGTTTAGTAAGACCTATCAATGGTATCAGCCGATCTAGTAGTAGATCGGGCTCGGGATTATTTTTTAGTGAAGAACAACGAGTATCAAGAAACGGGTTTTTTCTTTTTTCATCAAACCCTAACCCTAGTCAGCGCAAGAACAAAGAACCCTAACCCTAGCACCCAGATCCAAACACGCAAGAACGAGAAAGGGAATACCTAACCCTAAAAGCAAAGATGAAGGGCGGGGGATCCATGCACTTACCTGTGCCGCGGTCATCCCCGCACCGCCGCCGAGTCACCGGCAAGCGGGACGAGCAAAGAGACCGGCCGGGGAAACCACGCCAACGCGCGGCTCTCCGTGACCGTTCATCCAGCGAGGCACCGCGCACGAAGCCTCTAGACGGTGGCGCGCTCCTCCATCGGAGAGCGCGCGCACCGGCCAAGGGCCTCGGGGCGGCGCCGTCTTCACCTCCGGCCGCCGCAAGGAGCCCCGCCTCCGAGTTTTCTTCGTTGCCGGTGAGAGAGGAGCAAGGGAAGAGAGAGATGGCGTCGGTAGAAATGGACTCGGGTTTCCACCGGCCGATCGCTCACGGGTTTTTGTTCATCCGAGATCGAAGGACCACCGTCCGATGACATCCGACGGCCAAGAATGAGTGGACCGAGATTGAGCCCAGGCGGGTTTCGGCGCTGGGCCGAAAACGCGCCGCCGGCCCAGGTTGCGGCCTGGCCGAGCGAGCTGTCCCGCGCGCGCAGTTGGGCTGGGCCCAAAGTGGCCGTGGGCCAAATCGTTGGCCGCGGCCCAATAAGCACAGTGAAATTTTTTCTTTATTCTATTTGATTTTCAGAATCGCGCTGCTGGGCCATCGCCAATGTCAGCCCAATTGCCCGAGCAGGGCCGCAAGCGGCTGTGGGCCAAAACGTTTCCCGCGGCCTGTTTAAGCATAGTACCATTTTTCATTTTCTTTTTTATTTTTCAGAAGCATTTAATATTTGTTTTGCTCAGTTATTAAACTCTATATAATTGCACCAACGTGTTTATTACTTAGATATCAAGTCAGCAAGTTATGCTTCTGAAAAATAGCAAGTTAATTCAAGTTTTCCGCTGCGCAAGCTCTAATATTTTATGCATTTATTCTATTCTGCCCAACGGTGATTAGAATTTATGTAAAGGGTCAATTTTTGTATATCTTGATTTTGACCAACGTTAAATTAAGATATGCAATTATTTTTTCCTAGATTTACTATTCATGTCCTCACTATTTTATTATGTTTAATTTCAGACCAAGCTCTCAATGCGATGCACTTTATTAGTGCAATCCCAAAGCTGACGGGACAGAACTATGTTCTGTGGCGAGAAGAACTTGATGCTGCTCTAGCACTTGCAGAGATAGATTTGGCTCTTCAGGAGCCAAAACCCACTGAGCCAGAGGAGCCCGAAAGGGCCCAAAATGAGACCGATGAAGCTTTTGCTAATCGGAAGCGAGACTATGCTCCCATTAGAGCAAAGTATGATCTTGAGAAATACAAGTGGGAAAAATCAAACCGCAAGTGCAAGATTGTCATCAAGAAAACCATCACAGAGGGCTTAAGAGGTGCCATCCCAGAATGTGAAACAGCAAAAGAATATCTTGAGAAAGTGAAGAATCAGTTCACTGGTTCCACCAAAGCTCATGCTTCCACACTGATCCAGAAACTCACTAACATGAAGTTCACAGGTGGGAGTGTGAGAGAGCACATTCTGAGCATGAGCACCATGGCAGCTAAGTTAGACAAGCTAAAGATGCCCCTGGCAGATGGTTTCATCATTCACTTAGCTCTAAACTCTCTTCCCAAAGAGTATGAGACATTTGTTGTCAATTACAATACACAGCCAGAGGATTGGGATTTAGAGAAGGTGATTGCAATGTGTGTACAAGAAGAAGAAAGGCTAAAGAATGCAAATGGTGGTTCTGTGAACTTTGTCAAAGGAAAGAACAAGAAGCCATTCTACAACAAGAAAGCTCCAGATGCCTCCACCTCTCACAACAAGGGAGGAAACTCTTCACAGCACAAAGCACAGCCAAAACAAGACAACCAGCAGAAGCAGGAGGACCCGGATCGCTGTAGATGGTGCAATGAGACAGGGCATTGGAAGCACGACTGCCCTAAGTTCATGAGACACTGCCTAGTCAAGGGTGAGGACATTATAACTTTTGTTGATGAATCCTTATATCTAAGTTATGCTAGATCCACATGGTGGATTGACTTAGGTGCAACTGTTCATGTTGCTAACTCTTTGCAGGGATTCAATGGAGGGAGAACCCTTCAAAGAGGAGAAAGACAGATTAAGGTGGCCACTGGCGTTGAAGCTGAAGTTCGAGCAATAGGAAATCTATCTCTAGACTTAGCTAGTGGTTTCACACTTCAGCTGCATGATGTTCTTTATGTTCCCTCTTTAGCCAGAAATTTGATTTTAGTTTCATGTTTGTCAGACTATGGTTTTGATTGTCATTTTAGCAAGAACAATTGCAAGCTACAGTTAAATAATCAGTGTGTGGGTCTTGCCTTCCGACAAGACAAACTTTATTTATTATCTACGTCTGAGAATGTGAATGCTGAATGTAATAATGCTGAGAATGCAATACCCGCAGATGCTAGCAAGAAAAGGAAAAGAATTGATTCCTCATCGAAATTATGGCACTGTCGTTTAGGCCATATTTCGAGGGGGAGAATAGAACGCTTAGTCAAAGAATCAATACTCCCACCACTAGAACTCTCAGAGTTAGAGCAATGCGTTGATTGCATTAAAGGCAAGTTAGCAAAGAACATAAAGAAAGGCGCTAAGCGAAGCACGGGAGTACTAGAATTGATCCACACAGACGTCTGTGGACCTTTTCCAGTAACATCTGTGGATGGTTTTGATTCCTTCATCACATTCACAGATGACTACTCTCATTTTGGATATATATATCCAATCAAAGAACGTTCAGAAGCTTTAGACAAGTTTAAGATATTCAAGGCTGAGGTTGAAAATCAACTAGACAGAAAAATCAAAGTAGTGAGATCTGACCGTGGGGGGGAGTACTACGGTCGACATACCCCTTATGGACAAGTTCCTGGACCTTTTGCAAGGTTCTTACAGGAAAATGGCATAGTAGCCCAGTATTCAATGCCGGGCGACCCACAGCAAAATGGAGTAGCAGAAAGGCGTAACCGTACTCTGATGGACATGGTGCGCAGCATGATGAGCTATTCCACTCTGCCACTGAGTTTGTGGATGGAGGCCTTAAAAACCGCCATTCACATTCTCAACAGAGTTCCGAGCAAGTCAGTACTTAAAACACCGTATGAGTTGTGGACCGGCAGGAAGCCCTCAGTCAACCATCTGCGTGTCTGGGGGAGCCCTGCTGAAGCAAAAGTATTTAACCCGAACATAGGAAAGCTAGACCCCAAAACAGTAAGTTGTCATTTCATTGGCTATCCAGAAAAGTCCAAAGGTTATCGTTTTTACTGCCCTGGTAGACATACCAAGTTTGTGGAAACGAGACACGCTAGTTTTCTAGAAGATCAGATGATCAGGGGGAGCAAGACAGCGCGAGAAATCACCCTTGAAGAGAAGCGGGTGTTCGTGCCCATCCCTATGGTGCAGGAACCCTACTTCACGCTGCCTGTTGTTGTTGGACCTACGCAAGTGGTGACAACACCTGCTGTATTTTCGCCTACGGCTAATTCGGAACCTGTCCTTCAGGAACCGGATGAACCCATAGTTGATGAACAACAGCCCCAACAAGATCAGCCTCAAGAACAAGAAATGCCAGTAGCAGAACCTTCTGGCAGACCTCAAAGAGCGAGAAAGTCTCCTATTCCAGATGACTACATAGTCTATGAATGCGAAGAAATTCAGATGGAGGATGAACCTACCTCATTTGAAGAAGCCATGAGGAGCACTGAAGCATCTAAGTGGCAAGAAGCCATGGAAGATGAATTAAAGTCCATGAGTACCAATAAAGTTTGGGACCTAGAGGAAATTCCTGAAGGAGCCAAAACAGTAGGCTGCAAATGGGTCTACAAAGTGAAACGTGACTCCAAAGGGAACATAGAAAGATATAAAGCAAGACTGGTAGCAAAAGGTTTTACTCAGCGAGAAGGGATAGATTACAATGAAACGTTCTCTCCCGTCTCGAGCAAGGACTCCTTTAGAATCATAATGGCCCTAGTGGCACATTTTGATCTAGAATTACATCAGATGGATGTGAAGACAGCGTTTCTCAATGGGGATCTAGAAGAAAGAGTGTACATGGCACAACCGAAAGGTTTTGCTGTGACAGGCAAAGAAAGAATGGGCTGTCGCCTGAAGAAATCCATTTATGGATTAAAGCAAGCATCCAGACAGTGGTATTTGAAGTTTGACAAGACAATCAGGAAGTTTGGGTTTAAAGAGAATGTTGAGGACAATTGCGTGTATGCAAAATTTAAGAATGGGAAATATATTTTCCTAGTACTGTATGTAGATGACATTCTACTAGCAAGTAGTGATGTCACTCTGCTACAGGAAACCAAGAGATTTTTGTCCTCAAATTTTGATATGAAGGATTTAGGTGAAGCTTCTTTTGTCTTGGGCATAAAGATTCACCGAGATAGAAACCGAGGGGTATTGGGATTGTCCCAAGAGGCATATATAGAGAAAATATTGAAGAAATTCAATATGCATAAGTGTAGACCATCACCTGCTCCTATTGTAAAAGGTGACAAGTATGGGGAACATCAATGTCCCAAGAGCAAGTTCGAGCGCGATCGCATGCAAACCGTTCCATACGCTTCAGCTGTCGGAAGCTTACAGTATGCTCAAGTGTGCACACGCCCAGATCTGGCTTTTGTGACTGGGCTGCTTGGCAGATATCAAAGTAATCCAGGTATGGAACACTGGAATTTGGTAAAGAAGGTCTTAAGATACTTGCAAGGTACAAAAGGGCTCATGCTAACCTACAGAAGATCTGATGACCTACAAATAGTAGGATATTCAGATTCTGATTACGCGGGAGATGATAGAAAGTCTACCTCAGGGTATATATTCACTCTCGCGCAAGGAGCCATATCATGGAAAAGCTCAAAACAAACAATAGTCACTGCATCGTCCACAATGTATGCTGAGTTTATTGCTTGTTATGAGGCGTCAGGACAGGTGAATTGGCTTAAGAAATTTATACCCAGTTTGAAGGTGGTCGACAGCATCGATAAACCACTAAAGTTGTATTGTGATAACGAGCCAGCAGTGTTGTACGCTCACAACAATAAGTCAAGCAATGCCGCCAAGCACATTGACATAAAATATTATGTTGTGAAGGATAAAATCCGGGATCACGTCATAAGTCTTGAACATATAAGCACAGAAAAGATGTTAGCGGATCCGCTTACGAAAGGCTTACCGCCCAATGTGTTCAGAGAACACGTAGCCGGCATGGGTTTGAAGGAAGGCCTGTGATTCCTGGATAAGTAAGAGGGCCCAAGGCGAGAATCTACCTCTGAACAGAAAAATGTTTGTGGCTGTCTAATCTAATGGTAATAACTGTTATGATGAAACATGCTCAATACACTAATTTGTGATGGTGTGGGTTAACAAAGTGAGAAAGCAGAGATGAGATCAAGGGGGAGAATGTTAGGTTGATCTCAGAGGCCCAGCCCAACGGCTGGGGCTTCGTTTCCCTGGATCGCGCCCTGATCGGGGGCGCCCAACCGTTCCATGGTTGGTGGGCCCCCGACGCGCTGCGCCATATAAAGGGAGTGGGGGCCGTAGGCTCGCGTCACGAGGTTCACCGTGCCCCAAACCCCACTCTACAATCCTAGGCCACCGATCGGCATCGCGCAGTGGCGTCGGGAAGCACCACCGCGCCGCCACCTCTCTACTGCCGCAACCCCGTCGTCGGACAACGCCGGTGGAGGCCCGAAGGAAGGCGTGATCTACTTCACCGACACGTCTACGCCATGGACACCTCCGGATCCGCTCCCTCCAACGACGGTTTAACTTCTAAACCCCTAGATCTACCTCACAGTACATCACAGTTCGTTCTTTTGTATCCCGATTCCCGTTCGCGCTACTAGTCTTAGATCCTAGCAAGTTTAGTAAGACCTATCAACTACAGCGTGAAGTATTTTCAGCTTTCTTCTCAATCTCAATGTGAATGCAATGTTTCTGAAGATGCTTTGTACAGATGCAGAGCACAGATTCTAGCCCAGCTTTACCACAAGCTAGAACCTGGGCCAACGATGGTGAATGCACACCGGTTGCGAATGCTCAATTATTGGCAGACAGGAAACAGCATTTAGTTAGATTCCAGATACAATTTTGAATCCAAATGTGCAGTTTCACGACCTGTTGGTTAATATAACGGAACCATACAACAATGAATACAAACAGTATTGTAGTGTAGCAGTATGAAGTATGAACAACAGGCGATACTCTAATGAATCCTCAACAGACGACTATGATCGGATACTGGCTTTTATCAGATGATTATGCATCAACGGCGCACCAAAATCCATCCACACCACACATCACAACACTTTTCACGATCCATGGAAGGTGAAAGTTACAAAGCCAAGTTAAAAGGAAACAAAAGAAAGAACCGAAGTGACAAAAAACAGGAGATCAGTCTCAAATGACAAACTACGAGGTCGTAAGTGCTCCCTCACGCCTTGAGGATTACCATAGCCATATATGTCCCTCTTCTATGGCTGCCGTCTTGTTGCCGTTTTTCATGGTCAGAACTCAGAAGCTCACACAAGGCGGATGCTCGGATGGTTTACTACAATTGAGCCGAGGTCATCCCGCAGGTTGCTGATACCATCGTAAGCGCCATGGCTCTCAATCCTAGGGCTGCTCCCTGTGCTGCTGGAGACTGATCCGAAGGCCGTCTTCTGCAGAACTCCCACAGGGGATGACTCCATCCCGTGGCTTGAATCCCAGTAGTCGGTTAGAAGGTTCAGAGGCGCCGACAGGCAATTTTTTGCTTCCACGTTACCGTTCTTGGTCAAAACCTCTCCCAACGGACCGCCCATCGAAGAATCGCGGAACATCGTCGCCCAGGTTGCTTCTAACTGGCTAGCCTCATCTCTGTTAGCTGCAATGCTGAGACCAGTTGGACTATACTCGCGGCTCAGCTTAAGAGGTGATAGCATCAGCTTCTCATGGATCGGAGATGTGGAGGCCGATGATAGCTCAGAGGATGCCATTGGAGCAGATATTGAGAGCTGTGACCTCTGAGCTTGCATGTCTTCTGCCTCGGGCCATGAAAGACCTCCCTGGGCAGGTGTCCTGGGCCAGTCCACAAAGTGTTGCAGGGAGGCTGAACTCTGGTGTTCATTCAGACTCTGTGAGCTGAGCAGATTCACATTCTCCAAGGAACTATGTGGAGAGCTCATCAGTGAATCTGATGAAACAAGGCAAAACTCTGGCCTTGAGCTGGTCACTTCAAAAGGATTATTTTGTTTTGAGAGTGGAAACACGCTGCCTGTGTTTCCTGTAGTCATGGAAGTCAGCATCGAGAGATTGTCAGAGTCCTGCATGTTTTCACTCTCATTCTGTTTGTTCACCAGTTCCCTGCATGAATCATTCAGCAAGGGGATTATAGTTAGCATGTGTATATCAAAGAATGACTGAACTTTCAGGGCTTATGAACATATTCATGTTTCCAAATTCATGGAAAGAAATGTAGACTGAAGACTTTTGAGATGGGACTAGATACTGTGAACACTACACTACCAGTACTTGGACAAGTATCAATAATGTCATATACAAAAGTGCAGTGTCACACGAGCAGCTAGAAGAATGTAGGAGAAAGCAAATACACATTCCATTTAGCACCAGTTTGACAGAAGCATATTTGGCTAGCAAGGGCAAGACTAGACATATTCATGCGTATTAAAGCATTTGGAGCATACGTACAACAGAGGATAATACCTGTTATATTGCAGAGAGCAAGGATCAGTCGCACCCGTGGCATAGCTCTTCGCCGGCTGCTGGTGCTGATTGACAGTGAGGCCAGCGGCAGTAGCTCCGGCGCCTGCCAGAGCAGCAGCCGCCGCCACCGCGGACATGGCTTTCGCGGCATGGCCAGGCTGGCCTTCCACATGCTTTCTTGAACGATGGCGTCCCCGGTTCATGTGTCGCTCGCAGTACTTCTGGTCGGCGACCGCGTCCCTGGAGCACCGCCATTTCTTGCCGTCCGTCCGGCGGCACCGCCCGGGCTCCAGATCCGCATTGCCGGAGTAGCCCAGCTGGAAAGAGCCCCACCCCACTGTGCCAACACGCAACAGCGCCAATCAAGATCCGGAAAAGAAAGAATCGACACGGCTTTTATCATATCGATGTGCATGATGGAACTGAAGCTAGCCCAAAAAGCACTCTTTGCTTTTTCGTTCTCCTCTCTCTCTCTCTCTTTCTTGGCTTACATGTGCTCGTGCCGAAGTAGGAAGGCGGGTAGGGAGACGATGCGAGGCTCCTCCTGATGGGGATGAGGAGGCTGTGAGGTATGGGGCTGTTCGCAGCCAGGTACTTGTAGATCAGGGCCTGGTGCTCCAGCTCCATCCACTGGGACGGCGTGAAGGGGCCCCTCACCCTGGCCATTGCCCCCTGCATGCTGGTGCTCAGGCTCACCGTGCTCAATCCTGCGGGAAGGAAGCAGGCAGGCGTAGTTAGGAGATGAGCAGCAGAGCAGGGAAAGCCAACAAGACACGGCCAAAAACATGTACTACTGCTTCATACAGATGACCACCGAGATGCATGCGTTTCCTAAACACGACCCTAGGGCAGGATAAAAGGCAAGCAGAAGACACAAAACCCTGGAACAGAGTGCTAGCTGCAACGATCAGAGGCATGATAAGCAGCACAGATTCATAGGTGATGTCCATAAAAAGCGGCCCCAAGATCACACACCGTTGGGTCACTACAGTAAGCTTGAATCGCGAGGCTCCATTGTATTCTCGAGACTTTCTTGCATGCATTCATGCTCTTTTAGCAGTTTCTCATTTTTAAGTTTCTGAGTGAGAAAGAAGTGGAGGTACAGGGCGAGGGAGATCACGCCAATCTTTTCGGTTTTTCCTCTAATATAAGCACTACGTATTATTAGCAGACGGCATGACAAAAAGGAATCACACGATCGCGCCGTTGAGGACAAGAAAAGCGTTGGTGGATGTCAGCAAAAAGAAGTGCAAACTTATGTCGATACATATCTTTTTTTCGAAAACGTGCTTGGCACGTGTCTCATTAAGAGAAGTTAGAGTTGATACAGACACAAGTCTGCAGTGAACAGCAGCGAGATGCCGAGTGCACCGCGCAGACACACACACAAATCACCGGCTTGACGGTGGAGCTAAAACAGCGTACTAAATAAAGAACAAATTTTGCGACGAGGGGAGAGCAACCAAGCACATAGACAGGCTAGTCAAGGCGCAAGCGCCGCCGCCCGCGAGCACCAAGCATGGGGTAGAGCTTCAGCATTGCCTCGCGCTTGGACGACGACAACGGCTCACGGAATGTCTCGCGGAACCGAGCGTCGATGGTCGCGTCAGGCGTCGGTGGTGCTGACCGTGGGGCGCCCGCCGATGGCTGCCACTTGCCGAGTAATACCCGCTTGGCCTGCTTCTCCGGGTTCGGGTCACGGAAGACGGATTTTGCAGCAAGTCTCTCACTGCGGCGCGGCACCAGGTCCTCATCCCGCACGCGCGAGACAGGAAGGCGCGGCGGCGATTGGATCAGTGGTACCTCGAGCGGTAGCGTTAGACCGGCGATGAAGTCCTCGACAGAAGGAGGAGAGTCCATCCCGTGGACCGATGTAGATAGGCCGTCGTCGGTAGGCTGATTCGGTTGCCCAACGTGGGTGTCGTCGTAAGCCCCGACGGAGGGCTGGTGAGGTCGCGCTTCGTGGGCGTGGCCAACGGCTCCGACAGAAAGCATAAGCTCGTGCTCGTCGGCCAGCAGCCCCGATGCCCAGGACGCCAGCAGGGGGCTACTTTGCGGCGCCATGTCCGGTTCGAGGACCTGCGGCAGGTGCTCCGAGGCCGCGGACCTTGGGCGGTGGCAAACAGTGGCCTCCAACTCTGAGACACAAAGCAACGGGTCCATCCAAGGGGGCGGTGGTTGAGGCCGCGACAGAATTTGAAATTCAATCTCCTGGGAGGCCTCGAGCGATGCGGACTGTTGACGTTGCGCCCCCAGCAGCAGAAGGCACTGCCTGCGTGGCCCGGATGAGGGACCGAACCCCAGTTGGGTTGGACAAAGAATCTCTCCCACAAGGATAGGTGGTGCATGCTGGAGCGTTGGGCTCATCCCAGGCCCCGGTCGCAACTCCAGAGCGACGGCGGCTTCCTGCCCATTGCCGTCGTTGTCGTCAACGTCCCCATCACGAGGATGGATACGACACGACTGCGAACTGGGGCGACCACGGTTGCCATGAGCAGGGCGACCACGGTTGCCATAAGGAGCATGACGAGCACGACGGCGAGGGCCGCGCCTTGGAGGGTCCCGCAAATCGCTGCCGTTGCAGGGAGGTTGGCCCGGCAGCGATCTAGGACAACCACGCCCACGAATGATTCAATAAAGCTTTTTAAAAATAGTATTTAAAATCATTTCTTTTTCCGGAGGTGAAAGAACTTTTACAGTCGTCACTGATCTAATCTAATTAATCAAAGCAAGCCAGAAAACGAAAAGAGAGAAAAAAAAACACAGAAGATCATTGGCAGCTTAAAAGAGTCAGCTCATCATGAAACCCTCAAAATCTAGACTGGAAGCATACTAAATAATTGAAGCTAGAAGAAGACAGAGTAGAAGAAACGGAAGAGGGCAGAAATCAGCTCCATTTCAGGTATGAACAACGGAGAAAGCTAGGGGATAGACATAAATAAACAAGTAAAAATAAATCTGTAGCTACCGGTCCAAGTGCAAAGAGAGAAAGCGAGGTGATTCGAATCGAAAAGCAATAATACTCGAAAAGAAGTGGATAGCAAGCTTTTCAATCACCAAATCAAATCAACAAGCAACGGAAAAGGAAGCTTTGCACCAGCTCACCACCGCCACGACGACCAGTCACCGTGCTCACCTGAGCAAGAAGCCGGGGTTCCGTAGTACAGCGGCATCGCCCCACCATCGGCCGCCACAGCCGCGGCAACCGCGGCGGTGGAGGCGCACGAGGACGCGGCGGCGGCGGCGGACGAGAAGCTGAGCATCTGCTCCCCGCCGTGGCCGGGGCTGCACGAGCCCAGCAGGAACGGCGCCGCCGCCTTGGCCGCCTCCACCACGTCCCCGGCGACGATGGACGTTGTAGTCCTAGCCTGCTTGGCCCTGCCGCCGCCCCACCCGTGGTCCTCTCCCCCCACCGCATTGCCCCGCCCGTGCTTGAGCAGCCTGCTGCTAGATCCGCCGCCGAGCAGGCCGAGCTCCGAGGCGCCGCCGCCGCCCGCCTCCATCACCACCCCGCCCATCAGGTCCATGGCACCCCGCCTTCCGGTCGCCGTGCTCGCTCCTCCGCGCTAGTGCTGCTCGCGTCCATGGGGCGCGGGATGGGAAGCGGCGGTGGAGTGGAGCGGAGGCGGCATTGCTTGAGTTGTGCTGGTAGCTAGCTAGCTTGCTGGTGGTGAGTGTGTGCGTGTGTGTGCGCGGTGCTCGGTTGGTGCTTGGCCTCGCCTGCGTTGGCTCGGGTTTTACAGGGGAAGGGTGGTTGCGGCCTGCGCTCGGGAAACCAGGCTGGTTTTTCTTTTGGAGGCAGACACGGGGGACAGAGAGAAAGAGAGGAGGGGAGGCGCAGTAAAGACAGCTAGCTATAGGGAGCGGGTCTTTGGGTTTCACCCTACCAACAGAGGTAAGGAGAAAATTGATGGTGGGCAGAGGATGGAGAAGAGAGGAGAGACGGTAAAAAAAATGGTGGATGGATCGGTGGTGGCCTGGCTAGGACTTTGGTTCTTGCCGCTGCGATGAGAGAAATAGGCTTTGATGCCCATACGATATTTTACCGTTTTGGCAAGGGAGGCATCTTTGCGGGGTAAAGTTGCGAGAAATGTTACCACACCGGATTTAAGGGGAGGGAGATACCCGAAAGATGGTATCTTGTGATGGTTACAAGTTATATGGGGACGTTATTGCCTGTTTCCATCTTTGGGGCAGTGGGCTGGAAGGTGATGTATACACACCATCAAGTAAATCCAGTGTCTTTGTGTTTGTGGTGTGTGTGATCCTTCTCCTCATCTCGTGTCACTCGTACTAGTACAAAGTTCTCGTTGGATTTAATGATCCCAAACCATGTTGCCCATACAGGAACAGGCATCGTAACTATAGAAGGCAACCCTCAGGGCACTGCTCACACAGTGTGGGGATTTCTCGGTAGAGTCAGTGATGCTGCCTACAGTCACAGGGACACACTACTGGATCAGCAGTTAGGCGTGGTGATGACACGACGCGATCTATAGCGATTGCGAATTATTGGCGTTAGATTCGGGCTCCGTGTGATAAGTGTTAGGTGAAGTTTGGACCCAGCCGCTTGCTGTTGGAGATTAGGTCGCGAGTCGTAGGACACGCAATTATATTGCAACCTTTTTTTAAATTGTGTGTGTGTGTGTCGTGCAACACGCGGCAGGGATTGGAGTTGCATGCGCTCCACATCAGCTCGAAATCTCATGGATGGATAAATTCATGTACAGTACGTACGTATGTAAGTTCGAGTGTCAAGAACAATCTGGCTGGAGCACGAGAACGTGAACTCGTGCGCCCCAACAACAGGACGGGATACTAGGGCGTAGTACGTGAGACGATCGATCGTGCAAAAACGCTACGGTGGGAGTAGGCTGGTGGATAGGGCTGGTAGGTGGTTCACATTTGCCGGGCTGCCCGGCCTAGTCCGTGGCCGTAGGAGCCCAGGACGGGCAGGCATGTGCGTCGCACGTGGCGTCGATGCATCGAGCGTACCCGGTGTACCGAACCGATCAAACCGACTCGGCTTCCAGCCTCCAAACGAAACAGGGCGCGGCTTCCAGGCTTCCAGCCTCCAAGGTGTGATCCATGCACTTCCATCTCGTCGAGGCACCTCAGCTTCCGTTCGGTCCCAAGCCGGCCGGAGGAGCGTTCCAAATAAAGCGAGACCGGGCCGCCGGTCGTCGTCGTCCCTCCCGTCGGCCGGCCGCCTGCTTCCATTGCCTCAAGCTCCTCCGCCCTCCGGTCGATGTGTTTACTGCTCTACATGGATGCCATGCTACTACAAGTAGTAGTACTATACTCCTATACGTATGTTAATCCTTGGACCGTGCCGTCGAGCCGTGGCGGTGGCCTGGGTTACCCTGTGAGTTTTTTACCTGGGAGTAAATGGCATCGCATCGGGTAACTTGCCTATTATTACGCGAGGGAATGTCTCAGCCTGACCAGTAATAAGTGATGCTCTTTACGGGGTCAACTCTGGATCACCCAACGGTACTTATCCAGCAAGCAGTTACCAAAAGTTAGACGGATTAAACTTATATACTCTCACTGGCTTCGGCAGTTTTCACTCTCCAGCTTCCAGCCGCTGGACAATCAATTCATTAACAGGCCAGGGGATTTCCTCGTCAGTAATAATAACGCAGCTTAGCTTCTGTTACTGCGTGGTAAAAATGACGGAACAGCCTAAAAATCTCGCCACATGACATAATCATAGCGCTTGGCATAAACAACACTGCGGACGGGCGGGCGGGCGCTACGATCCAAAATAAATACTCGTGCACACACACATATGCCAGCTGTTCCATCTCTCTCTCTCCTCCCAAGCTAGTCCCACCATCTCATCTCACGAGACGGTAAATAAAAAGAAAAGGAGGGATAAAAAACGGAATCAAAATCAATCCGCACGCTTTGTTTACGCCTCCTCGATGTACTTGCCGGATGGTCCAAGCGGCACGGCCGGCTCACGTGACCTCCCGCGAAGCATCACGAGCGCCGGGGGGTTTTGTTAATGGCCGATTAGGCTCGCAGGCAGCCTAAGCGGGCTTTGTTTGTCTCGGAGCTCTTTTTTGGGGCGGTCGTGATCTCGGTCAAAGAGGCGCTCAGATTCTAGCGAGTGGGCCCACCTTTCCTATTACTTATAGCGATCTGATGCGTGGGGCTGTCTACTCCCTCCATCCCAAATTATAAGGCATTCAAGAATCTTGGAGAGTCAAAGAATCTCAAGTTTGACCAAATTTATATGATAAGATAATAATATTTATGACATCAATTAAGTATCATTAGATTCTTCATTAATTATATTTTCATAGTATATCTATTTGATGTTATAAATTTTTGTAATTTTCTCTATAATTTTGGTCAAACTCAAGATGCTTTGACTCTCCAAGATTCTTGAAATGCCTTATAATTTGGAATGGAGGGAGTACTATTTTAGATATAACTTTAAGGTTACGCATAAATAAACGCACGGGTTTTTATATAGGGGAGGAGGATAAAATATGGTCCACTCCTTTCCGCGAGACATGTGAAGGAGAGGGGGTTCTTCATTCTTTTGCTTCTTCTTTTTTTTACAACATTCTTTTACTTCTTTGATTTATGGATTGATTGACACGGGAGGGAGCCAGAGAGGGAGAGTTTGGCAAAGAAACTTGGGGCATTTGCTCTGTTTTCTTCTACTTTTATTCACACGGCACAAACGACCTACGGACATGATATTTGATCTCTCGTAGCGGCGAACAAAAAGTGTACTAGCATGGAAACGTTTTTCTCTGAGACAAGATGGTTCGAGACCTAGACACACGTTGTTTGTCCATCGATTTTAGGAGTGCACACACATGTTTTGTTCCGTATGTGTGTGGTCCTCTCCGCGAAGTACACTTCCAACCACTCCCAAAAAAAAAGGATTAATTACCGTGACTCTCTTGCGGTGTGCTTGGTGGATGGAGGGGGAAATATGTAACAATCACTTAGACACTCTTTTGTAACCTACGCATCAATTATTTAGACACAATTAAGAGTGGCCTAAATCAACCCCACATATGTTATTACTAAAAATCGGCTAGATCGTGGATCGACGACGGCGAAGCTCTAGAGCGGTCAGGACGACTAGAGCAGCCTATAGCCGCTGCACGCCCCGACGGGGTTCCTCCCGGGTGTGTGGGTTTCGGGTCTCAAGGGACCTCGCCGGCGTGTCTTGCGTATCGCACTCCCGGCGAGGCTTCTCCAGTGACGTGTCTTGCGTATCGCGCTCATCGCTGGAGGCACAAGGTCCAGGTGTTGACATCCCCTAGGCGCCGGCCGATCTAAAAATCGTCGAGTGTGTGATCTAAATTAAGCGTCAACATGATGATCTTATCTATTTCATATGCTAGTGTATACATGAAACTAAGGTTTCAACGTGAACACATGGGTGCCATGTAAAAAGAAAAAAACTACGAATTAGAATGAAATATATAAAGATTTACTAGTAACCAGAGTCGGTTATATTAGAACCGAGCGATGGTAGGAAAATATCTAGGTGTTGTGCTAGAATAGGAACAGATTATAAATAGCAAAATTAAGCAATTATGATCAGAAATTTTGAAAGAGATCAAGTGTTTGAAATTTATGGAAATTACTAACGCAAGACGGATACTTGTACAAAGCAGAGGTTACAGTTGGTTAGCTGTAACACCATACTTGTACTCATCCTAATTCTGATCTGGTTGACATTTTGCTCTTTTGAGACCAAGTGCATACTACTCTCAGGTATATGCAACTTGCTCTTCTTCAATTCGTAGGATTAGTAGGTCTGTGTCAAACCTTTCGGGCCGCTACCAGCTCATCACCCTGCGGAGATCTCGATTGCTTGATACAGCACGTTTCGAGATCAGAAAGGAAATCTAAGCGTAGCAAATGACTAAAAATCGCATCTACGGACGGAGTACCTTGGAGCCGGACGTCGTCGCGCGATGAGAGCGAGGGAGATCCAGCGGCCGGATAGGATCACATCACTGCGCCATTCTCACGCGCAGCATGAGCAAGGTCCTGCCTGCACAAGTACCTCCTGCGTCTGCGTGTCCATGGACCCCTACATCACCCTTTGCCCCCCGGCCCTCTGCGTGGAGACGATCCACAGATCTCACTCATGCAGCCAGCCGGCGGGCCGGCCAGCCATCCGCCCAATTATGCACTCTCTGTCCATCGGAAACCTTTTTTTCCCGTTCTGCGGTCCCTCTTAAGCCCTTTCTTCAGCAACAGCAAACAACACCTCGCATGCTCACTTTGTCCCGTTGAACAATACAGTGCTCCTACATATATACTTGGGACATCGTAGCGGTAAAAAAAGAAAGAAAGCAAGTGGACCTTCCTGGCAAAATGAGTGGACACGAGACACGGCATGCATGCCAGCAGCCAGATAGCTGCGCGCGGCTGGTAAAAATGTGAAAACGTTTGATCCCATTCCCGTGCATGCGTAAATGAGGAGCTGCGAGGAGGGCCACCGCGACGGCGAGTCATGATGCGCGCCGATCGAGCAAACCCGGAAAGGGTTCTTCGTCGCCTTCAGCCGGCAGGCAAGCGCGAGCGATTTGAACGGCCCTCCACAAGTCACTTCGTTCATGTCAATCTGGATAGGGACGCGCGCATCCATGTCCATGGGCCATGCCCTGGTCTGGACGTCTGGTCCTCCCGTTTTCACCTGCTGCCGCGCGCGCGGCGCGCCCTTCCTTGGTGAAACGTCGGGAATGTCGCAGCAAGCGGCTCCGGCAGTCGGCAGTCGGCACGGAACGCTGCGTGATGCACGCATACATATGCACGCATACATACTCCGTATGTCTATCTATCCCACTGGCGTTTACTGCTATGAGTGCTAGTAGTGACCGTCTTTACCACTCGCGTGAAATTCTCGGCCATTTCCTCTTCTCTTCATGGTTATTCGCTCATGGCCATTTGTGGTCATGGTCCCGGCCGGCCGGCCGGTGGCCTACTGGTTTACTCGATCACCGTACGTCATGTGGACGAACACTGTAACGGCCGGGAAGCATGCGGCACGCATGCAGTGGAGGCCCTAGAGAGGGTCCTTGCTCCCGATCGACGCATTGCATAGCATGCATATGCTTCTTGCCCTGTGTTGTTTGTACGTCAAATGGTGGTTGGTAATTACTACTCCTGGGTACTACCGTCGTCCTACACACCATCTCGCCCTGTGTTGTTTGTACGTCCGGGATCATGCACAGGGCAGCTCCGGCGCCCCCACCTGCTGCTTGCACGTACGGCGCGAGCAATGCCGCGTCGTAGGGTAAGAGTACAGTACACTCATCTTGGGCCTCGTTTAGATTCCAGAATTCACCCCCAAATTCTACTATGCAAAAAGAAGATTCCCCATCACATCAAAATGTCGGCACATATATAGAGTACTAAATGTAGATGAAATCAAAAACTAATTGCACAGTTTTGTTGTACTTTACGAGATGAACATTTTGAGCCTAATTAATTAAGATTTGAACAATTATTAGCACAAAACAACAAAAAGTGTTACAGTGTCGGGGGTGGCACTGTGCCGAATCGGCCACCCCCGACTCTGGTAACTAAACAAGGCGTTGTAGAAGTGGCGAGAGAGATCAAGCACCAATCAAAGGCTGGTTGTTGCCGGTAGCGTTGTACATTCATAGGCGTGTCCCCGATCCGGCAACCGGCATGTTAACTTAGGCCACGTTTTGTTCCCAAAAGTTTTTAAGATTCTCCATCACATCGGACATGAGCATTAAATGTATAAAAAAAACTAATTACACAGTTTAGTAGAAAATCACGGGACGAATCTTTTTTTTTTTGACGCAAATGCTGTGGGGGAGGTCCCCACAGAAACACGAGACGAATCTTTTGAGCCTAATTAATCCATGATTAGACACTAATTGATAAATACAAATGAAAATGCTACATTAGCTAAAACCAAAAAATTTTGGGAACTAAACGCACCCTTAGTGCTAGTACTAGCCCCTAGTAACTCCTTTGCAACGATTCGTTGGACCGCTGGTTGATCGATAGTAGCAGTATGATGATGTGCTAAGTGCTACGGACTCCGGAACGCCGAGACGCAAACAAATACGGACGTTCAATCTCGCTCTCATCTGTCGTGCATTCATCGTCGTGGCAAACTTTCTCCGGTTGACGTGAAGGCTGGAGGGACCGCCGGCCGGCCAACGCGTCAAAGGTTTACCGTGCGTACGTACCACTTGTGAGTTGCGAAGCTTGCCTCACGCATGGATCATGGATCATGGATGGTCCAGCACATGAACCGGAGGGCACCACAAGCGCGCGCGGACGACGACCGGAGACCGACGACGATCATCGTGCCCCCCGCCTCGGCCTCATTGGCGACGCGCGGGCGGGCGGGCGGCCGCCGCAGCGCGTAGGAACAGGAGCATAGGACGCGCCGAGTCCCGGGAGGCGGACGCGTCTCGGCTTCCGGCCTGCACCACGCTGCGGCCCTGCACCGTGCACATCTCCCTCCATCTCCAGACATAATCACGCAACCACTAGTCCACAACCGCCACAGGGCCACATACCACAATACGGAGTATACTCCATTTTTATTCCATTTTTATATTTTCTAGTAACTGTATAGAGATAGTCTATACTACTGCTCCCTCCGTCACAGAAAAAGTGTCGTTTTAGGTTTTTTAGACATCGTGTTTGACCGTTCGTCTTATTCAAAAATTTTTAATAAATATTATTTATTTTGTTATGACTTATTTTATCATTAGAGATACTTCAATAATGATTTATTTATTTTATAATTTGCATAAAATTTTTAAATAAGACGAACGGTCAAACACGATGTCTGAAAAATCTAAAACGACACTTTTTCTGAGACAGAGGGAGCAGTATACATAGGCCTGCCTACCGTCCTACCGATGTGACGAGTAGGAGTACCAGTAGCCACTAGCTAGCAGGCAGCAGCAGCGATCTATGGCTGCTGTAGAGTGCCTGGCGAGAGGGTTGTAGTACTGTTGGTAGCATCTGCTCCTGGCAGTGACAGTGTGTTTTAGGCTACAGGCTAGGCCAGCTTGGCGAGCTTTTAGCACAATTGCACGGCCCATGCCCCCCCCTTTCTGTTTCAGCCACCGTAGTACAGTAAGTACTAATACTCCACATGTACAGCCAAAGTTGACTTCCTAAAAAACAGGAACAACTCATTTTATGGGAGGAACAGGTACTCGTAAGAGCGGGAGGTATACTGTAGTGAGATCGTGTACTCGTATTATAGGCATCAAAGGATTCAAGTGTAGAAGGTACAATGGTATATACATATTGCAAACTATATAAGAAATACTCTCTCCATTCTAAAATAGATGACGCTTTCGACTTTTAGACATCTTAATTGACTGTCATGTAAACAAAATAAGTGTTGGCGAATAGGCTTGAGCATAATTGACCGAAGACCAAACCAAACTAACCAAGATTGAGACCGAAGTGACCGAGATCAATTTTTTCGGTCACTAGTTCGGTCTAGAGTCCATATTACCATTTTTTTATGATTAGTTCAGTTATTGAAAGGTCTTGATGGCTAGAGGGGGTGAATAGCCTAATAAAACTTTCTACAAAATGTGCTAGACAATTTAATTAGCAATAACAATTAGCGAGAAGTGAGTTTTGTCTAGCCTATGGAGTGTTGCAAGCCACCTATCCAAAAGACAATTCTAATATATATCACTCAACCGCACAAAACAAACCGCAAGAGGAAAACTAGAGGGCTACTCTACTCAAGCTACTGAGCACTAGAGAAAACAACTAAGTACTTGAAATGTAATACAAGAGTAGGGTAAGAAATATTTCACCGATGGGCGATGAATTGAGCCAACCAATCAATAATTCCAAATGATGGTATTCAAGATAACCAATCCACCGAGACAAATCAATCACAATCAATGAAGTGAAGACACGATGATTTATCCTGAGGTTCACGTGCTTGCCGGCACGCTAGTCCCCGTTGTGTCCCCCTACACCACGTGGTTCGGTGGCTAATCGGTATCACACACCAAGCCTCTCAAAAGGAGCCACAAGAACCTACCAAATGGCGAGAAGTTCCGACACGAGCAATCCACTAGAGTTGGAATTCGGCGCTCCGCCGGGAAACCACAACAACCCTTCACAACAAGCTCACCGGAGCCGGCCACGAACAATCACCGACACGTGCCGGACCTCCACCGCTGCTCCAAGTCATCTAGGTGGCGGCAACCACCAAGAGAAACAAGAATCCCGCAGCAAACGAACACCCAAGTGCCAACTAGATGCAAACTCACAAGCAAAAGCACTTGAGATCACTCAATCTCGCTTTGATTAGGCAAACAAGCAAGGAAGATGAGTGGGATGGGATGTGCTCAGCTCAAAGGAGTGCTAGAATGATCAACAAGCCAAGAGTTGCTCCAAAGAGCAGGCCAACGCGTATTTATAGACGTACCCCCTCGAATAGAGTCGTTAGGCACTTGATTCTGCTGCAGTCGCGCTGACCGGTTGCACAGATCGGGCGCGCTGGTCGCACACTACCCATGCGCGAAGCTCGACCGGACGCGCAGGTCCCGTGACCGACCGGACGCGCTGGTCAAGCCGAGCAACGCTCCAGCGAGTCAGTGACCGGACGCGCACGCTAGATGAACCGGATGCCACAGTGCCAGCGTCTGGTTTGAGTCCAGTAAGCACCCACCACGACCGGACGCGTCCGGTTAGCTCTATGCTAATGTTGCTCCACGCCATGTTGACCGGATGCGCCGGTGCCGTGAGGCGTCGGACGCTCCGGTTAGAAACCCTAGCTACCCCTCGCGCTGCTCGCTGACTGGACGCGTCCGGTTACGCTGAGACCGCGTCCGGTCACCTCTGTGACCTCCGTTCGCCTTCGTTTCTTCGCATCCGACATAGTGGAAAATAGGTGTTTCATTTCTTGAAAAGCGCTGAATCCCACCTCGCAAGCTCGGCGAAAGGGAGAGAGGAACCCAAACCCCTCTCTACCGCTCAAACTCCATCGCCTTCGCAAATGTGCTAACACCACCAAGTGATCATCATCATGTGCATGTGTGTTAGCATTTTCACAATCATTTTTGAGACGTTAGGTTAGCTCTCCACTAGATCTAAATGCATATACAAATGAATTTTCATCTAGTGGCACTTAAGTGATCAATAGCCCCAGAAATTCCCCTCTTTATAGTACGGCTATCGATCCTAAGCCATCCACACCCTCTATGGTGTCTTGGATGCAAAATGAAAAGCCGTATCATATACCTTTGCCTTGAGCTCCATGATTTGGCTTTGCACCTACATCCAACTCCATCATGGTAAGCACTTCATCATCACATTACTTGATCGCCATGCTTCACCATGTCTCGTGCCAATCATCATTGCTACACACATTCTTATGCATATGATTAGCACTTGGGCATTGTCACTAATTGCCAACACCAAACATAGGACTTTCAGTTATATGCCTCGGGTAACCGAACTAATTGAGCATTTAGATTTTGTTGACACAATGTGAACTTTATACTATTATTAATGATGTAATATTTAGTTTTTTTTGTTTATATCAACTATCACTCTTATCATAATGTTTGATGTATATGTTGTATTGTCATTTTTGCCTTAAAGTGGAAAATAATGATAAATTTTGCTACAAATGATGCTACTTAGTGGTTTTTTTTGTCTAGTTCGGTTCCTTTGGTCATCATCGAGACCGGACTTAACTTGTTTGGTTATGAGTTTTGCAACTAATTAACCTATTTCCGTTTTTAGATGACTGAACTTTTGATAGAAGAACTGGTCAGTTCGCTTTGGTAAGACCGAACGTCCACCCCTTCTGGTGAAGTAGATAGCCGCCGCAGATGTTCCACGCTAGATAAAAATTGAGATACTGCCGGATGGGAAAAAATAACAATATTTAAAGGGTAAATTACATATTAGCTATGAAGTGCTTCAAAAGCTATATAAAAGTAAATAATACAAGGAAACCTATTTTGTAACGGAACCGTCCAAATTATAAGAACACAAGTACAAAAACAATCACCGAAGTGATCAAATTCTCGCACTTGAGCCCATATAACTCCGGTAGTCCAATGAAATCGCGAGGGATTTCAAACCAACCAACATACAAGCCAAGATCGTAGTGATTCAACATAACAAGTCACATGTTACAACCATTTCACAAGTAGTTTAATATACATCGGAGTTCAACATAGTTATTACAACTTAAGTTTAAAAGTAGCGGAAGCAAAGTAATTTGAAAGTAACAACACCATTATTTAAAATACATGCCAGTATGAAGGTCGAATTCCACAAAAGCATTAGAGAGAAGATAACTCAGAAGGATCATGCCCGTGATCACACTCCGCCTCTACGGCAGGAGCCAACCAACTCTTGCAGTCGCCATGATACATCACAACCTGCAACAAGTGGGGATAAAACCCTGAGTACGAGAAGGTACTCAGCTAGACTTACCCGTCAGAAACCAGAAATAAAGTGACACCAAGGATCATGCAAGGCTGATATAAGGTGGGCTAGCTTGACAACATTTTGCATAAAAGCTTATTATGGATAAGTAATCATTAATGCTTAAGCATCAAGTTAATTATCATTAACCTGCCATCTATATTAGAATCTGTACTAGAGCACTCACTTTATTAGGAGCAAACAATATTAACCATAGCAGGTATAATCTGTGGCAACCTTTCCATCGTTATCCAATTAACCATCCGTTCAATTTAATGGAATCTACGTTGCCGCTGCTCAAGTCAAGTGCTCACTAACCGGGAGCGACGGCGATTCGAATCGAATTCCTATCCAGCTGGAGGGGTATTTCTAACACTCACCGTGCAGACCCCTGCCAGGGTCGCACAGGCCACCTTTTCATATGATTCAGGAATCGCGGGTCCGAATGATGTCGCAACCCCAAGGGCGACACTCTGCCAGGTGATAGGGACTCTAACCCCCCCCCTTGGTCTCACGCCAATGTCCCCAAGCACATCCTTTCTCTCCTCCAAGAAGCAACCTACCATTCGATTCCCGGCCTGAATCACATTACTCGGCTTCGCGGTCGGAACGACTTATCCGGCCAACTAAGTGTTAGACTGCGTTCAACATGACTCAAGGACGTACAGCGAATCGGTCCTTAAACGACTCAGACGGGGATAGATCCACACCCAAGACCTCCATGCCTTGTTGCTTCACTATCGTCATCCCGCCCGGTCTCATTTCATTTTATTAACACATGGTTCCATTCCACGATAGCAATATAGCCAACCGTGCCATATATGAATATCCCTACATCTCGCAGGTGACAGGAAATCACCTGACTTCTACCGCTTAAAGCAGGGCTAAGCATCTACTCGATCCTAGTCTATGTAGGATTCAGGGATTCATATATCTGGACAAGGAATGATACAATGCAGCAAGGTTTTCAACCAACTCCTACCACTTAATGCAACAATACTTATAACATATATATAATTAATTGCTTTTGAAGGTAGGAGGCTTATAATGCTCCGGGGCTTGCCTGGGATCCGACTCAAGTCAGAGTTTGTCAGATGAAACTCGCTTGGCGAGCATTCCCTCATTCTAGCACTTGTCCGATCTTTCCATCTCCGAGATAGGTCCACCAACTCCATCTTCGGGTTTGGCTCCACATCAGGTCCTTCTCGTGTTTCAGCTAGCGTACCTAAATGAGGTGCAATAATGCATATGTATGAATGCATAGAAGTGCAATAAACAAAGCAATCATGCAAGCATACCAAAGTTCACAAAAACCCTAGAGTTAAATAATTTAATCCTTGTTAGGGCATAACAAAGAAGATGGCAAGCACATCAAGCAAGACACAAGCCTCAAGATCACAGGGTACTAACCCAAGTACTTTTAAAGGTATGAGTCACACTTCAACACACTAGCATGGCAAAGTTAATCAAAGCACTACAACTAAAATCTGTCACTTTCTGGACATACATACAGTAGCTCAGTAAATCAATCGTAACTGGAGATCCCTAAATCCAAATGACTTGCAAGAATATATTCTGGAAAGCTTATGAAATTATCTACATTTCATCTTTTAATCATCTCAACATGATTCCCAAGTTATCATGACCAAACATGCCAATCTTTAAAGTCTGCACAGAAGGTAATTAAAATCTGACAGTAGACTTATTAAGCATGCAACTCTTAAACTATCAGACCTGGGATCATGAAAATTTAACACAAGCAAGATAATATAATTATCTACAACTTTTGTATTTACCAAAACCACAGTAAACATCATTTACACCATGAAACTAGTTGCACGAGTAACACCACACATGCAGCCCAACAGCAATGGTATAATTATAGACAGAAAACTGATAGAAACTTCAGAGAAACATAAATGGAGTTCTAGACCTCCAACAAACATGATTCTCAACTTTATGGAAAGCTTATAAAGTTACCTACAACTTTCTTGTAGTCATCTTAAGATGATTCTACAGTTAACATGGTCAATTAATTAAATAATTGCATCTCTGTCTAAAATATGGACAGAATCTGTTATGCCACTTTAAACTGCTATAACTTGAGTTTTATAAATCCAATAATTATGGTTCTAGACTTTTTAGAAAGCTTAACAAATTGTGAACAACTTTTCTATAAACATCTAGAACTAATTCTGCCACTAACAGGGTCACACATGGCACACAAAGCAATACTGTCTGGGTTTGGGCAGAAACTGCCACAGTACTTTAAACAACTATAACTAAACATATACTTAACCAAAAATTGTGCTCTTTAGCTTTTTGAAAAGCTTAAGAAAAGTACTACAACTCATTTATTGTCATCAAGGCATGGTTCCTAACTTAACTAAGCCAAACAATACATACATGCAGAACTGTCCAGAATAGAAGCAAAGCAACATATAACATTTGTTATTTTTATAGCTCCTAAACTATCAAGCCTAAAATCTTGAAATTTTTACTAGACCTCATACATCACAAGATTAACATACCATAAAAATTTCACTTCATTTAGAGTTATACATTTACAGTTATTAAAAATAACAAATCCAACTAGCATTCAAAACCTAGTTGCATAAATATATTTTTACAGCTAAAACTTTAAACTAAAACATTAAATATTATAGATCTACTGCATATATAATTTCACAAGGATTCTAAAATGTCCTCATTTACTATTTTGTGATTTTTCTACTAATTACTATGAATTTCCAAAGTTTAACACTGAATTCTGTAAAAATAAAAAGATTAAACCGAAAAAAGAAAAGTACTTTTGCCTCGGGGCCCCTGGACTTTCTAGAATCAATCCGCAGTCCAATGCACTATTCAACTGAGTCACAGGTTATTCATTTTGGCCCCTGAAAGAACTTTAATTAAACTAAGCAAATAAGTCCTACCAATACTATTCATATGAGTCAGTGTCTTTTCATCTAGCCCCCTCCTTTCTCCCCTATTTAGACCGAAGTCTCCCTTCTTCTACCTCGAGCAGAGCACGCCGGGGTTCGCCCGGCCGGCCAGTGCGGCGGTGCCGGCGGCAAATGGGCTGCGGCGCGGCCAGCCTGGGCCACGCGCGCACCCGAGCAGGGGCGCAGCTCGCCCAGGGGTGGCCCACGGTGGCGTGACCACGTGCACCCGGGTCTGTGGCGGCGGTTGCAGGTGACGCCGGCGATGCAGCGGCGACCGGACCCGGGGAAGAGGCGCGGGAGGGTCGGCACGGGGTGACGGAGGTGCTGATGTGGTTGATTTTGCAGTAGGGCTCTTGGTGGTGGCCGGCCACGAGCTCGACTTGGCTCAGCAATGGCGGTCGTCGCGGCACCGCGCGCTCCGGGCGAAACCAAGCGAGGGAGAGAGCGGAGGAGGGCGAGCAGTGGGGAGCAATACGCGTCTGGAAGCGGCTCGGCGTCCATCACATGGAGGAGGAGGTAGGCACGCGGCAAGACAGTGGGGCGCGACGCTGGCATGGTCGCCACGCACCTGACCACGCGTCGTCCTTAGGAGCAAAAGCGCGAACAGGTGGCGAGCAGTGAGGTGGTCCGGTTGGAGTCCAAATTTGGGCTTGCTACAGGCCGAACTGGACCTTGGGCCAAATAGCAAAGTTGTTCATCTCAGTATGCTCTATCTTTTCTATTTAGGGGTCATAGTCATTAGAGCTTTAGATTAGAAGATAATGATGTGTCAAGTTGGCATTGTCAATGTGTCGACAACCATGCCAAATACTCCAAATTGATGGGCCAAAAGGAGTCAAAATAGTGTCATCTTCTTACATGAGCTTCTCCACTATATAAGTTCCAACTTTTGTATTTGGACCCATTTAAGTTGCTTAGCAAAAACTCGAGAACGCGGGATGTCAATGCCGAAGACACTGAAATTAGGGCTTAAAATGGCTAAGTGCTGAAATCAGCCCTAAAACTGACTTGTGACCCCTGTTTGAGCATGTTCCACACATTTTCATGGCTTGACTCTTAAATAAAGTTTGTTCCTTATAAAATTCCCTACAACTTTGTTAAAGGGTGCACAGTCATGCAAAGCTTCTAGGTCACACTTTTGAAATGGTCAAACAAAAGTGTTCCAGGGTCCATACATGGTCAACCATCACTTAGAAGCACATTTAGGCAAAATGATCAACATGAACATTGTTCCATGGAGTGTCCTAAGTGTAGTTAAGGTGTTGTAGAGGCCAAACATACCCACCATGCATAGGTTGCACAAAAGTGCAGGCCTCACATGCCTTGAAACATAGAACTCGAGTGAAATGCTATAGTCATTTCATGTGGTTGTTTCAAGATACGTGCTACACATGTTCCACTAGGGTGTTCCACATGTGTCCAAGATGTGTTGCACATATTGCATTGTATATTGCACAAACACTAGTTCCCATGGGATGAAAGGCAGGTTTCAGTTCTAATCCACAAGCATATAACTTATCATTTCATGTGACTTTTTGATTCCAAACTTTATGAAACTTTTCCAGGGATCAATATGGATAGTTATTGATGTGAGACATGTGAAGATACTTTGGTAACACACCCAAGCATATATCTTTCAATTGAGCCTATGTGTAAGCAAGGGTGCAAATCCAAGTTTAGGTTAGGGTTTATTTCGATAGGTTTGACATTGGCATCGTCATCTCCACTTAATTTGTCATGTTTGAGCTTAACCCCCTACATAATTGGTAATAAACACCTGGGGTGTTACAGCCCTCCCCCCTTAAAAGAATCGCGTCCCGAGATTCGGAATGGAAGATCTTTTAGGGAAGAGAGACACGTTATCTAGTTCCCAACATCTGCTATAGCATTCAGCTATAAAGCTTCAACATCGGTGAACAATTTGGTCAAAGGCACTTTCTGATACTTACTTCTTCTGGTCAAATTTGTCTGAAGAATTTCCTTCATTGACTTCCATGAAGCATTGTTACTTTGGAAGGAATCCAAGATAGCACGTACTGCATTCTCAGTGTACGGAGATCATTCGGTCCGTGAGCTGACCACTCACAAGTATCTGATTCTTAAGTGAGCACAGCATAGTCCGTATGAACTTTACACTAGACCGAAATCCTCAAAAAGATACTCATTGAAGTGCTCCTATGTTCCCCAAGTTTGAAAAGCAATTCTCTACCAAAAATGGCTTGAGCACACCTTCCAAAAGGGTGAGATCATAGACGACAAACATTCTCTGAGGCCATAGGATACTGACTAACTAATAGACAAGGTCTATGTTGGTCGTAAATGTTCATTCATTTAGACACCAACTAATGGAAAACGACTTGCGGTTCCATGCGTGCAGTTCTCTTTCTCTGACGACAACATTGTATTATCTGAGTCTATCGATGGTCAGTGAATGTGATAGCTGACTTGTCGGCTTCCTATTTCTGCCAACAGTTATCTAAGAAGATTCTTCTATCCAAAGGCAACAGTTATCTGAGTTGAATCAGATGCAACCTCTTGGGTAAGAACACCTTAAGGTACCAAAGATCAGTGAGTATTAGCAATTATTGCTAAAGAAAGATATAGCAAGGTCTGGTAGACAGCAAAAATTGCAAGTATTTACCAACTTCGGTAATTAACTCACTACCGAGCAAGTTGAGTACAATCCCCTTCGTGAGGCAGTTGCACAGTAAGTTGAGTTTGACTTGCAACTTAGTGAAACTAGCTTTGTCAGGCTAACTTTTCACCGTGAGGCTTCCTCTTTAGGATCAGACAGCAGCTCTAAAATAGGAAATCTGTTGTTTGACACTTCTCAAATTGCTTTCGAATATTCCCCAACACTTTGTCCAATAAAGTTATGAACAAACCGTTTGTGGCACCTAAGGGCACAAGGATGTTGATCGAAACTAGGGCATGCATTTCTCTAAGTTTTCACCGCAGCTGATTGAACACCTTGCACTATCTGTGTGATTGTCTAAAACGGAATTGACTTGATCACAATGGCTCTAGAAGATAGAATATCACTCAAGTTGTTGGGTAGTTGATTTACTTCTTGTTGGTTATTGCTCTATAAGACATAGCCTTCGCAACTACCAAAGAGTCGTTACCTAGCTGGAGATTAACCTTCCTATTGGTAACTAAACAGTTGTCTCTCAACACTAAAAGTTCCAAATCTTCACTCTTGACCACAACAACTATGGTTGACGCAAAACGAATGGTTGACATCGAAGTTAGCAAATACAAAGTTATTATAGAGACGGTTGATTTTGATTGTATGGTCATTATGCATACAAAGGTTAAACTTGCATAATGTGACGATCGAGTCTTATCCAACGGATGACTTGTCCAACAGTAGGTGTGGTGTGTCCTTTTTATCCAACAGAGATGAGATACTTGCTTACTAGATGACGTTCGCCAATACGGGGCAACTAAATAGAGTCATTGGGATACCACATGTTGCAGTCTATTAATGTTTATGTCGGTGACCTGTTCTTCAAAGGTTGTCCTCTTAGCAACTTCAAATGGAAGTTCTACTACTTTCGGTCTGAGATATGGGTCTTACGATAAGATATGGGGAGATAACCAAGAAAAGGAACACGAGAAAATAACACCCCGACTGTCGTTTCATAGTGGATCATGACTAGAAACCGTGATACCAGCGCGTGCCAAGCAGCCAGCCATGTGTCTGCAGCCACAGGAGGCCCTTGGTTTCGTCGCGGCACCATCAGCAGCTACTCATAACACCATTACTAAACGCACAACGAAAGTGAAATTTCAAGTGGCACCAATGGGCTGTAAGAGCAAGCGCCATACAAGGAGGGATAGCAAGCAAAGGTAGTCACAAGGTTTAAAATCAACACGAAAATGATCCGAAGATCAAAATATAGCACAAGAGAACATCACACAATTGCCAAGGATAACTGAGCAAGAGACTCTTGCTTAAATTCTACGTACGACTTGCGCCCACCGAGGGGAGTACCAGATAAAAGATTAACAGGAGATTCATTCATGTTGGGCAACAACATGAGATCAAGACTGATAAACATCTCGAGACTTGAGAAGGTTGGGGACGGATTAAGCAAATTTTAAGGGCGAAAACCGATATGTAGTCATAGATTGAGTTGATAAGGTAGATGCACGAATTTGCAAGCAAGCGATTTTGAGGCCATAGCAAAAAGACGTTTCGTCGCATTAGCTAACCTTTGGGAGAGGCAACCGGGAGGTCTAATATGGATTTGGGTACGGTCTCCATAACTGGCAACGTACGAACCATGGTCAAAGGCTAACGTTGATGAAAGTTAACTTGGTTGGTCAGTCGACAAAGGTCTTCACAAAAAGGGTTGCAAAACATCCACGGCTTATGCAAACATATAGGAGAACTAAACTTTGGACTTTCGGTTAAGCAAAGGCATGGATACAAACATTCAAGGGCTAACCACTAAGTCTACAGGCGCAGACTCCTAAGAGAGAACCTAATTGAAGACAACAACCATACAATTACGTAATGTGAACGTTGTTCTAGGATAAAGCTATGCGACACTCGTATGCTCACCGAGGATAAACGAGGTGACAACTAGGGCACTACCTAGATAACAAGCACACATACAACATCACAATCAAGCAGTCGTTGGAGAAAATTCAAACGAATGGGCTTAAGCAACCAATACAAGGCACAAGGCTCACCCAAACTAAGCATTTATCTCAAGCAAGACTAACTACGAGTTTAGCCTTAGACAAATGCTAGTTAAGGTAGCCAACTTAGCATGTGCACAGAATCTGGACAGCAACGTAGTAGTTACTTGTTTCAACCATAACTGAGGTTATAGACATCCCACAACGGTGATCCTAGACTTTCTAGAAAGCTTAGGAAGATGACTACACTTTAGTTATTCATACTAACAGCTAATTCATAGATTAATATGACCAAAAATGCTAATGTTTCAGATCTGTACCAATATGGACAGAAAACTGACAAGAAATTCAAAAATGTGTAACTGGAGTTCTAGAGACACAATGAGGCTGAGCCTTAACTTTATGTAAAGCTTATTAAGTTGTCTATAACTTTCTTAATATCATATTAAGATGATTCTATAGCTAACAAGGCCAAACAAGATAATGAAGACATCTCTGTCCAGATTTGGACAGATTCTGTCAATTCCCTTTGCAAGCTCATAACTAGAGATTTAGACCACCAAAAGCAGTGATCTTTAGCATTTTTGAAAGCTTAGAAAAAGTACTACACTTCCTCTAATATTTCCAAGACATGATTCCATAAGCACATAGGTCAAATAAAGCAAACATTCAGATCTGTTCTGAACATGAGCAGATTCTGACAACAAACTTCTAAAATTTATAACTCTCAACCCATAAGACCTAGGGTCATAAAATTTTAGGACAAGCTAGATAAGTAAGTTAGCTACAACTTTGGTATTCTCCACAACTACAGAAAACACCATTATGACCATGAAAGCATCACTACAACAGAAATCGTTCTAGTAGCCAACATTCAACAAGCAAAACAAAGCTTGCCTCTGTTCTACTTAACAAGAGAGCATGCAAACATGTTATCCTAGTAGCTCTAAATACTGTTACCTTAGACCAACCAATTTAATTCATTCATGAGAATCCATAATTACTTAAGGGAGGTCTAAAGCATTGGCAAATGCTTGGGTGAACAACATATCCACCACTTGGCTAAGCTAGAGGATATCTCTAAGTTCAAGCATGTAACCACACTTATTTCTAGTAAGGCTAAGCACACATTTTTCGCAAGCAACATGGAACAAGGCATTCTTGTTTTACTTCACTCAAGAAAGATAGTGTAACACATTGATCACAAGTTACACACTATAGAACAAGGATGAGAGGAGTATAGCTATGCATAAAGCAACAATCATGAAGATGCATGCTTCGTCCTATTCGTCCTCATAAGATTGCCAACCTAAAGTGGCGATCACGTTCTATGTCGGTGGCATAACACGCACTCTCTCGATATATAGCTAGTCGTCAGCTATATTCGACTTACGCATTCATAGTTAGCGTTCCTGCAGAAAAGTTTCATTGCAGCCCAACAATTCCCCAATATATGGCACACAATGAAAACAGGAAAGTACAATTCTAAGTACTCCCATGTACATATACCCCTATATACGTACATGTGGTACCAAAACTACCCGAATCATCAATCACCCACAATTAAGTACCTTCATATATACATGTGTGTAACATGTAAATAATTGAGTAACCAAACTAGCTCTCCCCTAGACCGCAGGTTGTACGGTCATGCTCTCACAACTCACACTTACCTGAGCGTAGGTGCGATGTTACATAAAAGTAAACTAGCGACATATATGACTATCTCATATATGAAGGCTACCACCAATCTAACACACCGGGTAGCATAGTGTGGCAGAGTCAACACACATACATACCTTGGCCTGGGCGTAGATGCATAAATGAAAAACCCCAAAGTTAGTACTTACATAAGCCACCTAATAATCCTTATATGGGCATAAGGAAATTGACCACTGGCATACTTAGATTTAGAATTCAGATTTCACAAACCTATATATAGCTATAAGTTGATAAAACTGATTTTATAAAACAAAACCTTTGTTTTAAATACACATATGACAAGTTTAATGTTGAATCTTGCTCCGATACCAGCTGTAACGGAACCGTCCAAATTATAAGAACACAAGTACAAAAACAATCACCGAAGTGATCAAATTCTCGCACTTGAGCCCATATAACTCCGGTAGTCCAATGAAATCGCGAGGGATTTCAAACCAACCAACATACAAGCCAAGATCGTAGTGATTCAACATAACAAGTCACATGTTACAACCATTTCACAAGTAGTTTAATATACATCGGAGTTCAACATAGTTATTACAACTTAAGTTTAAAAGTAGCGGAAGCAAAGTAATTTGAAAGTAACAACACCATTATTTAAAATACATGCCAGTATGAAGGTCGAATTCCACAAAAGCATTAGAGAGAAGATAACTCAGAAGGATCATGCCCGTGATCACACTCCGCCTCTACGGCAGGAGCCAACCAACTCTTGCAGTCGCCATGATACATCACAACCTGCAACAAGTGGGGATAAAACCCTGAGTACGAGAAGGTACTCAGCTAGACTTACCCGTCAGAAACCAGAAATAAAGTGACACCAAGGATCATGCAAGGCTGATATAAGGTGGGCTAGCTTGACAACATTTTGCATAAAAGCTTATTATGGATAAGTAATCATTAATGCTTAAGCATCAAGTTAATTATCATTAACCTGCCATCTATATTAGAATCTGTACTAGAGCACTCACTTTATTAGGAGCAAACAATATTAACCATAGCAGGTATAATCTGTGGCAACCTTTCCATCGTTATCCAATTAACCATCCGTTCAATTTAATGGAATCTACGTTGCCGCTGCTCAAGTCAAGTGCTCACTAACCGGGAGCGACGGCGATTCGAATCGAATTCCTATCCAGCTGGAGGGGTATTTCTAACACTCACCGTGCAGACCCCTGCCAGGGTCGCACAGGCCACCTTTTCATATGATTCAGGAATCGCGGGTCCGAATGATGTCGCAACCCCAAGGGCGACACTCTGCCAGGTGATAGGGACTCTAACCCCCCCCTTGGTCTCACGCCAATGTCCCCAAGCACATCCTTTCTCTCCTCCAAGAAGCAACCTACCATTCGATTCCCGGCCTGAATCACATTACTCGGCTTCGCGGTCGGAACGACTTATCCGGCCAACTAAGTGTTAGACTGCGTTCAACATGACTCAAGGACGTACAGCGAATCGGTCCTTAAACGACTCAGACGGGGATAGATCCACACCCAAGACCTCCATGCCTTGTTGCTTCACTATCGTCATCCCGCCCGGTCTCATTTCATTTTATTAACACATGGTTCCATTCCACGATAGCAATATAGCCAACCGTGCCATATATGAATATCCCTACATCTCGCAGGTGACAGGAAATCACCTGACTTCTACCGCTTAAAGCAGGGCTAAGCATCTACTCGATCCTAGTCTATGTAGGATTCAGGGATTCATATATCTGGACAAGGAATGATACAATGCAGCAAGGTTTTCAACCAACTCCTACCACTTAATGCAACAATACTTATAACATATATATAATTAATTGCTTTTGAAGGTAGGAGGCTTATAATGCTCCGGGGCTTGCCTGGGATCCGACTCAAGTCAGAGTTTGTCAGATGAAACTCGCTTGGCGAGCATTCCCTCATTCTAGCACTTGTCCGATCTTTCCATCTCCGAGATAGGTCCACCAACTCCATCTTCGGGTTTGGCTCCACATCAGGTCCTTCTCGTGTTTCAGCTAGCGTACCTAAATGAGGTGCAATAATGCATATGTATGAATGCATAGAAGTGCAATAAACAAAGCAATCATGCAAGCATACCAAAGTTCACAAAAACCCTAGAGTTAAATAATTTAATCCTTGTTAGGGCATAACAAAGAAGATGGCAAGCACATCAAGCAAGACACAAGCCTCAAGATCACAGGGTACTAACCCAAGTACTTTCAAAGGTATGAGTCACACTTCAACACACTAGCATGGCAAAGTTAATCAAAGCACTACAACTAAAATCTGTCACTTTCTGGACATACATACAGTAGCTCAGTAAATCAATCGTAACTGGAGATCCCTAAATCCAAATGACTTGCAAGAATATATTCTGGAAAGCTTATGAAATTATCTACATTTCATCTTTTAATCATCTCAACATGATTCCCAAGTTATCATGACCAAACATGCCAATCTTTAAAGTCTGCACAGAAGGTAATTAAAATCTGACAGTAGACTTATTAAGCATGCAACTCTTAAACTATCAGACCTGGGATCATGAAAATTTAACACAAGCAAGATAATATAATTATCTACAACTTTTGTATTTACCAAAACCACAGTAAACATCATTTACACCATGAAACTAGTTGCACGAGTAACACCACACATGCAGCCCAACAGCAATGGTATAATTATAGACAGAAAACTGATAGAAACTTCAGAGAAACATAAATGGAGTTCTAGACCTCCAACAAACATGATTCTCAACTTTATGGAAAGCTTATAAAGTTACCTACAACTTTCTTGTAGTCATCTTAAGATGATTCTACAGTTAACATGGTCAATTAATTAAATAATTGCATCTCTGTCTAAAATATGGACAGAATCTGTTATGCCACTTTAAACTGCTATAAATTGAGTTTTATAAATCCAATAATTATGGTTCTAGACTTTTTAGAAAGCTTAACAAATTGTGAACAACTTTTCTATAAACATCTAGAACTAATTCTGCCACTAACAGGGTCACACATGGCACACAAAGCAATGCTGTCTGGGTTTGGGCAGAAACTGCCACAGTACTTTAAACAACTATAACTAAACATATACTTAACCAAAAATTGTGCTCTTTAGCTTTTTGAAAAGCTTAAGAAAAGTACTACAACTCATTTATTGTCATCAAGGCATGGTTCCTAACTTAACTAAGCTAAACAATACATACATGCAGAACTGTCCAGAATAGAAGCAAAGCAACATATAACATTTGTTATTTTTATAGCTCCTAAACTATCAAGCCTAAAATCTTGAAATTTTTACTAGACCTCATACATCACAAGATTAACATACCATAAAAATTTCACTTCATTTAGAGTTATACATTTACAGTTATTAAAAATAACAAATCCAACTAGCATTCAAAACCTAGTTGCATAAATATATTTTTACAGCTAAAACTTTAAACTAAAACATTAAATATTATAGATCTACTGCATAGATAATTTCACAAGGATTCTAAAATGTCCTCATTTACTATTTTGTGATTTTTCTACTAATTACTATGAATTTCCAAAGTTTAACACTGAATTCTGTAAAAATAAAAAGATTAAACCGAAAAAAGAAAAGTACTTTTGCCTCGGGGCCCCTGGACTTTCTAGAATCAATCCGCAGTCCAATGCACTATTCAACTGAGTCACAGATTATTCATTTTGGCCCCTGAAAGAACTTTAATTAAACTAAGCAAATAAGTCCTACCAATACTATTCATATGAGTCAGTGTCTTTTCATCTAGCCCCCTCCTTTCTCCCCTATTTAGACCGAAGTCTCCCTTCTTCTACCTCGAGCAGAGCACGCCGGGGTTCGCCCGGCCGGCCAGTGCGGCGGTGCCGGCGGCAAATGGGCTGCGGCGCGGCCAGCCTGGGCCACGCGCGCACCCGAGCAGGGGCGCAGCTCGCCCAGGGGTGGCCCACGGTGGCGTGACCACGTGCACCCGGGTCTGTGGCGGCGGTTGCAGGCGACGCCGGCGATGCAACGGCGACCGGACCCGGGGAAGAGGCGCGGGAGGGTCGGCACGGGGTGACGGAGGTGCTGATGTGGTTGATTTTGCAGTAGGGCTCTTGGTGGTGGCCGGCCACGAGCTCGACTTGGCTCAGCAATGGCGGTCGTCGCGGCACCGCGCGCTCCGGGCGAAACCAAGCGAGGGAGAGAGCGGAGGAGGGCGAGCAGTGGGGAGCAATACGCGTCTGGAAGCGGCTCGGCGTCCATCACATGGAGGAGGAGGTAGGCACGCGGCAAGACAGTGGGGCGCGACGCTGGCATGGTCGCCACGCACCTGACCACGCGTCGTCCTTAGGAGCAAAAGCGCGAACAGGTGGCGAGCAGTGAGGTGGTCCGGTTGGAGTCCAAATTTGGGCTTGCTACAGTCCGAACTGGACCTTGGGCCAAATAGCAAAGTTGTTCATCTCAGTATGCTCTATCTTTTCTATTTAGGGGTCATAGTCATTAGAGCTTTAGATTAGAAGATAATGATGTGTCAAGTTGGCATTGTCAATGTGTCGACAACCATGCCAAATACTCCAAATTGATGGGCCAAAAGGAGTCAAAATAGTGTCATCTTCTTACATGAGCTTCTCCACTATATAAGTTCCAACTTTTGTATTTGGACCCATTTAAGTTGCTTAGCAAAAACTCGAGAACGCGGGATGTCAATGCCGAAGACACTGAAATTAGGGCTTAAAATGGCTAAGTGCTGAAATCAGCCCTAAAACTGACTTGTGACCCCTGTTTGAGCATGTTCCACACATTTTCATGGCTTGACTCTTAAATAAAGTTTGTTCCTTATAAAATTCCCTACAACTTTGTTAAAGGGTGCACAGTCATGCAAAGCTTCTAGGTCACACTTTTGAAATGGTCAAACAAAAGTGTTCCAGGGTCCATACATGGTCAACCATCACTTAGAAGCACATTTAGGCAAAATGATCAACATGAACATTGTTCCATGGAGTGTCCTAAGTGTAGTTAAGGTGTTGTAGAGGCCAAACATACCCACCATGCATAGGTTGCACAAAAGTGCAGGCCTCACATGCCTTGAAACATAGAACTCGAGTGAAATGCTATAGTCATTTCATGTGGTTGTTTCAAGATACGTGCTACACATGTTCCACTAGGGTGTTCCACATGTGTCCAAGATGTGTTGCACATATTGCATTGTATATTGCACAAACACTAGTTCCCATGGGATGAAAGGCATGTTTCAGTTCTAATCCACAAGCATATAACTTATCATTTCATGTGACTTTTTGATTCCAAACTTTATGAAACTTTTCCAGGGATCAATATGGATAGTTATTGATGTGAGACATGTGAAGATACTTTGGTAACACACCCAAGCATATATCTTTCAATTGAGCCTATGTGTAAGCAAGGGTGCAAATCCAAGTTTAGGTTAGGGTTTATTTCGATAGGTTTGACATTGGCATCGTCATCTCCACTTAATTTGTCATGTTTGAGCTTAACCCCCTACTTAATTGGTAATAAACACCTGGGGTGTTACATATTTTATTTAGTGATATTCTAGAAAATATAAATATTTCAACATTATGTGTGGAAGCAATAAGTTCAAGAAATAATATTAGTATAAATACTCAAATACATGTACAAGTTCTAGAAGAACATTTCTCACATTGGTTAAGTCATTCAACATATATACGGCTATAAACGTCACTGATATTCTTTTAACATTCAAGTGTTCAATAATTTTCAATGGTTTATTTCACCATTAATTTCATCGCCGACAAAGATTATAGTGATGTAGAGTAAAGAGTACTAAATATTTTTCTTGGTTAGGAACAGTGGTGGTAAAAGTATATTGTGACTAAGCCCAATAACAATGATTATAGAGAAGTTAAAGCACCATTAACAGTAATAACAAAATAATTGTAATATCATAGTAGCGTTAAACCATAATGATATTCCTTTTTCAGGAAACATTCATAGGAAGTTATATAGTTATACTCGTAACTTTTGAGCAAACCATTTTGAGGAACAAAATTTATCACCACAACTTTTTATCATAACTCTTTCAATACAGTTTTTTTGGCATAATTTTATAGATAACTTATGATGACAGCTTTCCTATATGAGTTTCGTAGCCCAACTTTTGTTCATATAACTACTATAGTGAACAAACTTTATCATAGCAATTTCTTAACGTAACTTTCCTGGCGCAAATTTTATATGATATACTCCCTATCGGATTTAGAAGTCATTTAGGACAGCGACACAGTCTCCAAAACACAACTTTGACCTCTTGTTTTTATAAAAAAATATTTATGGAAAAGTGATATATGTATACTTTTATGAAAGTATTTTTCAAGACAAATCTATGCATATAATTTTTACATTTGCAAACTCAACAACTTAAAAGTTATTGATGATTTATATTCCCAATGTTTGACTCAAACCTTATCCAAAACGACTTCTAAATTCGATACGGAAGAAGTACTCTTTTATTAATGACATAACTTATAGTCGTGCGCCTTTTGAAAAAAAGATCATATGCAACCTATTCAACACAATTTTTTAACATGATCTGTTCCAAATTAACAAACTTCTCCCTAAAAATGTGTTGAAAGTATATACTTCGTATGTAATGAAATTTTAAATAATTTGAGTTGATTTAGGCTGTGTTCACTTGGCATGCGAACCCAAAATATTTCCTCTTCCACCATCACATCGAATCTTTGAACGCATGCATGGAGCATTAAATGTAGGTAAAAAAATAACTAATTGCATAGTTTATCTGTAAAGTTCGATACGAATCTTTTGAGTCTAATTAATCCATGGTTGGACAAATTTTACTAAATAACAACGAAAAGTGCTACAGTAACTTTTCACCTAATTTTTCTCAACTAAACACACCCTTAGAGCGAATGCAGTACTTCACGGTAAACAGGGGCAAAAACGCAGTAGCGGTTTAATGATTTCTTTTCATACTCCCTCCACGTGAATTCCGTAGAAGTACCAGTACCCGTACAGGAGTCCCTCCTAGGCATGTGAATTTCGAGAAAATTCTGCGAAATCCCTATCGGCGACGAGGCGAGATGTGATTGCGACGGACGCCGGCTTCCTGATGGCCGACATGCAAAGATCGGCTCGCCACAGCTCCAACGTCAAGTCCCATCCGCGGACACGCCTACACGCCGCTCCGCACCGCACATGTAGCCGCACACAGGCGAGAGGGGGATGGATTGGTCCCTGATTGCCTGATTGGCCAGTGGTTGGCACCTGCTTCTCGTCGGGCTGGACGCCTGGACGGCTGGTCATGGCCAAAATGACTATTGTACCCCTTCGATCGTGCCCGATTACCGTATGTTACCTCCGGGCCCTTGCCAGCTCTCGGATCCGTCTGGTACGCCGGTCTTGTTCGTTCGTTAAGGTCATTTTTAGTTACCCAAATTTGCCTCTAAATCTCACTATAAAAAAAAAGATTCTCATCACATTAAAATACCGGTACATGCATGAAGTACTAAATATAGATGAAATAAAAAACTAATTGCACAGTTTTGTTGTACTTTGCGAGACGAATATTTTTGAACCTAATTAGTCAATGTTTGAACAATTTTTACCAAATACAAACGAAATGCTACAGTGCACTACAGTGACATACAGTAATTCTGCCGGCGCCAACTCAGCCGAAGTAAACAAGGCCTAAAAGATGAGAAGGTCCCGATTCTGCCCCTCGCAATCTCGGCTGATAGCCATCATCAACGAAGAAATACGGATCCTATGTACGCCAGGCCTCCGTGTGGACAACCATAGCGAATAGTTACACCATTGACCTTGTTGGCCTACATATGCCGTGACAGCCCATTCTTCCCACTTCCCAGCATGTGAGATGCAGTGTACTACTCCGTAGTAAATGCTTCCTCCATTTCTCGGTTGATCCTTTCGTGCTTCCGCGACGTGCATGAACGACTCGCTCGGCGTCGGCGAACATGACACGGCTCCCCGCGCGGGGACGGCAGCCGCCGGTCCAGCCAGACAGCAAGCGACTCGCGCTGGCACGGCCACGCAGCCAGACGTGGCGCGCTGCCTGCCCGGCTCGCGTACGTACGTGACGCCATACCACCGAGACGGCCAGACCCGCGCCGGACGTCGGCGTGCCTTGGTCGGGGGCTCGGCGGTGTCTGGCAGATCCGTGGCCGCCGCCGCGCGACGCGTGTTCGCTGCATGCGCGAAGCGGACACACGGCCGTCCCCGGCCCCGGTACGGGACTGGAGCCGCGAGTCCCGATGCGATAGCGTTGGCGCGGCGTGGTAGGAAACCGCTGGCCTCAGGCTGTGGCTGTCCTTTTCTTGTTCATCGCTTCAATGCGGCGCGTTATGGTACGGTTGGTTGGTTGGTTGCCAACTTGGGCGCCGGTACCGGTGTCGCCATGGTACGGACGGATTCACAGTGGAACGGACGGACGGACCCTGGCTGGCATGCATCTGCGTCGAAAAGCGGCGACACCGGTACGAGGTGGGCGACGAGCTCGATCTCGATCGACCGGGTCAAACAAAGCTCCGTTACTCCCTCCAAAGCTCCGTTGTGTAAACAGCAAGCGAGCCAAAGTTTGTTTGGTGGCGTAGTACGTCCGTCCGTGTCCGCGTGTGTGGAAGCGAGAACTTTTGGCCGCAGCCGGGGCCTGCGTCAATGTCCAAAGCGGCAAGGCACGCATGCACGCGGCGCGACCGCCACCGGCAAGTTGCAATAACGCCGTGATCATTGGTTTGCCCCGGCAGGCCGGCCGGAGAAATTCCCAACGAACGAACGTATGTACGCCCATCCCGCGTGACTTGATGTTTCCTATTCAAACGCATCTCCGTACTAGTAGGCGTCGGCTGGAAGCGACCTTTTCACGTCTAGACGTAGTCAAATCTGCATTGTCATTTGGCGATAAATAAAAATATTGCTACGTACTCCCTCCGTCCCATTGAAAATGTCGTTGGAAAAGCGTGCCCCCCCTCACAAACACGTTTCCCGGGCGACACTTTCAATGGGACGGAGGGAGTACTCCGCCGCGACCCCAACAGTACACGGTACTGCAGCGAGAGTGTACATGTACACAGTTTGCCTTTTGCATGGCACTTGCCACTTGGAACCGCCGCCCATACGGAACGGAGTTTGATTTCCTCAGTCGCATACTCACACGCCCTCTGCTGCTGCTGGACACTGGAGTCTGGAGCCGCCCGGTCCGGGTCTCCCTCTGCGTTTGGCCCCTTCCGTCTCGATCAGGCTGGCACGTGCGTCCGGTCCGTCCGGGCGACAACATTCTGACGGGCGGGAGTAGTTTAATTTACACGCGAGAGAAGAGAAGCGTGCCGCTAATTTGCTCCTAAGAACCGCTGCTTACTACTCTACGGCTCGTGTGAAAGGCTGTGCAGCGAAGTGGCGGTGACCTCAGGTTTCCTGCGCGCGGCGTCGTCGTGGTGGCTTGCAAACCACGCCGCCGTCGCCTGCCTCGCGGTCTCGCACGCAGGCAGACCGCAGCGCTCCTAGCCGCTAGCGAGCGTCTTGGGCTGGCCACGGCGTTTGGATGGATCGGCGGTTAGCTTAATCCGACACCGAAACCTACGTCCCTCCTCCATCATTCCGATGGCGCTGGCGCACGCGCGGCCCCATGCACATGTCCGCGCCTTTTGTCTAGCTCCCGCTCCCGCACGCATTTCTCCTCTTCTCCTCTTCTCCTCTTCTCCCGTACGTGTACATGCACCCGCCCGGGACCTGCTCTGTGCTGTGTCTCTAGTCTCTACAAACATGGCGGGACCGCGGGAGTGTTATACCTGGGCCTTCCTCTCCCAAAACTTTACACCTTATCACATCGGATATTTGATATATGCATAGAGTATTAAATATAGGCTACAAAATAACTAATTGTACAGATTGCTTGTATTTTACAAGACGAATTTGTTGAGCCTAATTAGTCCATGATTAGACAATGTCGTACTACAGTAAACATGTGCTGATGACGGATTACTTAGTGTTAATAAATTCGTCTCATAGTTTACAGGCGAGATCTGTCATTAGTTTTTTTATTAGTATCCGAACACCCCTTCTGACATCCTATAAAACATCCGATGTGACACCCCAAAACTTTACGTTCCAGGAACTAAACAAGGCCTTAAGGCATGTACCAACATTTGTCAGCAACAATTAGGGCCTGTTTAGTTCGCGAATTTTTTTAGGAAATGATATTGTAGCACTTTTGTTGTTATTTGGCAATTAGTGTTCAATCATAGTCTAATTAGGCTTAAAAGATTCGTCTCATGAATTTCATCTAAACTGTGTAATTAGTATTTATTTTTATCTATATTTAATTATTTATGCATGTGTCCAAAGATTCGATGTGACGAGGAATCTTGAAAAATTTTGCAAAATTTTAGGAACTAAACAGGCCCTTACTCCTCTGTAAGTGTAAGTACCCAAGTGCCAAATGGGCTTAGACCATGTTTAGTTCCCAAAAATTTTCAAGATTCTCCGTCACATCGAATGTTTGGATACATATATGGAGCATTAAATGTAGACAGAAAAAAAATTAATTACACAGTTCAGTAGAAAACCACGAGATGAATCTTTTGAGCCTAATTAATCTATGATTGGACACTAATTGACAAATACAAACGAAAGTACTACAGTAGCTAAAGGCAAAAAAAATTACGAACTAAACACACCAGTTAATATTCTATAAAATATCCGATGTAACACCCTAAAACTTTACACGCCTGCAACCAGACAAGGCATGTACCAACATTTGTCCGCAGCAATTACTCCTGTGTAAGTGTAAGTACCCAAGTGTCAAGGGCTTGTTTAGATGGTGAAATTTTTTGGGTAAATTCATGTAGCACTTTTCGTTATTATTTGACAAAAATTATTTAATTATGGACTAACTAGGCTCAAAAGATTTGTTTCGACATTTACAGATAAACTGTACAATTAGTTATTTTTTACTTATATTTAATACTCCATATATGCGTCCAAAGATTCGATACGACAGATACTACATAAACTTTTTTTTTTGGCCTCTTTGGCCAACTAAACAGGTCTCAAATGGGCTTAGTGCTGACTGAGCTGCTGCTGCAGGAGCTGGCAAGGGAGGGGGGCCTGGCACTGGGAAGATGACGAGAGAGATGCCCGAGCTGCACCGCTGGTCCGCTGCACGTACAGAAAGGCGCTTGGAAATGGAATAAGGGCCTGATTGCCGGCGTTAAAGTTTAATAAATATTGTAGCACTTTCATCTTATTTGATTAAAAGTTTTTAATTTTAAACTAATTAGGCTTAATAGATTCGTCTCATAAATTACTCCCAATCTATATCGATATATATGCAATTAGTCTATATTTAGTACCGTAACATTGATATAATGGGAGTTAAACTTTAACCCGCGGAAACCGGTCTACGCTGGAACCGGAAGGGGCCAGCACCCGGCAGCCACATCACTAGTTAAATAGCCCTAGCGTGTCTTTTCTGCGAGTACAGTAACCAATTCGCTAGCTAGCTAGGCATAAGGCATGGGTCTCCTCGATCTAGCTTGTACGGTGACACTGTAATCGCCTGTGCTGTATTTGGCATTCATGGTCCGCACGCATAGCATAGTTCTACTATAATTATAAATAGTACAGTGTTACTAATATGGTACCGTGGGATACTAGCCTTTAGCTTAAACTAGAGTGTTTGGGTTAGTTATTACTTAGTTACGATCGATATGCCCAAACACTCCAGTGACACACATACAGTACCATTGATCGATATGTAGATGTATCCTGTGGAGTCGTGGACCCATATACCAGTGACACTTTGGTGAAGTACGTACCAGCAAACAGAATGTCAAGTTTTGAAATTATCCTGTGATTGTTAATTAAGTGAGAAACCAGAAGGAGCTCACATCAGTTAAGAATTCGTTTCGCAACAGCTTCGGGAATTGTGCACCCCCAAAGTATTATAGCCAATCAATAACAATTTTTAAAACCCTGTAGATTAATTAACCACAAGACATGCATCTCCATGTACGCATACAATGAGTCGCAGATCTCGAGTTCACGGTTCCATACATGCATGTTTAGTTTAGAGACAGTTTGAGAGCTTTCACGCGAGACATACTTTACACCAAACCGCGAGCCTAATAACGTATATAGTAGCGCTAGCAGGGAGTGAGTGAGTGTTGATGCACGACATGACTAGAGAAGAAAAGAACAAAAGAGAAGTCCTGCTTGCAGGATTGGATGGAACCCAACGGATGCTGCCGGGCTTCTTGTTTACCCGCTCCGAGGAAGCTAGACATGCACGGAGATGCCAGCATCAGCGCAACCACAAGCTAGCTAATCCGTTGTTTAGAGCTGGCTTGACAGGGATAACATCGATCACAGCACTTCAGGAGAGGAAAAATTGTAAAGCTAATCTTTGCGCATTTGTTGAGGCGAAACTAGCTTTCCAATATCGATCCCGTGCACCATCAGATATTGCCCAAACGCATCTTCAGAACGTGCGAGTACACACGTACACTGATTTATGTGGTGAAAAACGCTAGCGGACACACACAGCAGAGTATTAGGAGGGGTGAAAAAAAAAGGGTCGAGTACTGCGGCATATAATATGCTTACACTTGCTAGTTGTCTCAATCAAAGTCGTAATGAATCTGAATCACAGATGACAACCATGAGTGACATAAATAAATGAATAAAAACATATATATAGCGTGTGATATGAACCCATCCGAATCCGATCCCAACAATTCTAACCTTTGACCAGTTGATCCAAGCAGACACTACTAGCTTAGCTAGTGCCTCTCTCCTATCATTATTGTACTTTGTATGGCCAGCACAGCATGCTCTCGCTGATTTCTGAAAGCTCACCAAATCATCAAACGACTGATGGGAATGAACTCGTTGGATGACCAAACAAAAAAGTGGGTGAAGCTGTCCAGTACCGTACGTGGCATGCACGCTCTAGCTACTAGTAGCACACACAAAGCTGAGATGCATAAAATCTCAACGGCTCCAGCGAAATGGGTACGTATAACCGCCGGTCTTTGGCTCATCTCCCACGCACGCAAGCCCTAGGATTAACACATGATTGTAGCGGTGCCAACTAACCCCTTTTTAACCCTACTTTGGGAGCCCCCTAGCCCGTTGGCCGAGGAATGATGCGTGCCCTCGCCTCACATGGGGAGGGGATGGGAATCTCGGCTTGTTTACACGGGGACGCGTGCCGCGCCCACCTCCTCCTCTAGTCCTCTGTCCTCTCATCTCACGGTCGGTCGCCCTCGCACACTCTCTTTCGCGGTCTCGCCTTCCTTTCCTTCTTCCTACGTGGTCCCCGCGGGGTTGGGATTTGTGCAGCAAAGCGGCAATTGACCAGTAGGAGTACACCGCTCCATGAGACTACCCGCACTCATGGACCTCTATATTCATCCTCTATACGTTCTAGTCAGCAAGATTTTTTCCTCTATACTCAATTCTTTCACACTCATCCATCCTCTATATCATCCTCTATCCACTCTATTCACTGTGGGACCCACTTGTCACTTTATCTAAATATATCCATGTGTGATCTAGTTTTGAAAGATTTATTGAGACGAATTTAATGGTGCAATCGAAATTTAATTTGGATTTTTGGTTTGTTAGTTATAGTATTTTTCCCTTTGTTTAGCTAGTAGGGTCCGCCACTATAGAGTATAGAGTAAGCACTGTACTACTCTAAATATAGAGTGAGAGAAAAGATAGAGTATCGTTTTAGAGTACCCAGTGCAGCAGTTTTTACTCTATATTCATACTCTAAAGCTTTAGAGTATCGTTTTAGAGTACCCACCGCGGATAGTCTGAGTGCGTGGCCGCCGGTAAAATAATGCCCGCTTGGAGGAACTTTACTGCTCCGGCTTCTATCTTATGTGGGCCCACGAATAGTGTACCAGTAACCGTAGACTTGGCCACCAACTATGTATGGTACTGTCGTAAAAAAAACTATGTATGGTACCGTATGTATTGTTTCCTTCCTTTCTGCGTACTGTACTACCAGTAGTACTAGTACTCGGACGTACGTATACTACTCCACTATTCATCTCATGGTAGTACGTAAACCGTAGACTTCTAGTGGATGGAGGAGATAATCTCCATCTCCTGTGCCCCTTTTCGCTTTCGACGAGTGGCGGAGGGCAATACGGCTTTCGCTTTCTTCGCAGCCGATCCGTAGGATCCAAGGGAGCGGCACGTGCAGCACGACACCGTGCGGTGCGTTTCGCGCACCGGCCGACGCAAAGGATATCCGAATCCACCAGCTATACGGCCGGTCTGAAAGTACTCGACATTTTACGAATCTCTATCTACTACAAGGGGAAGGGGTAGCGTAAAACCTCGCTCATAGCACGGTCACCATAGTTCGGTTAGGTTTAGCAATTAGCATCAGACCGAGGGCTAGGGAGACATCTCCCTAGGTACTTGTATTAAGGAAAACATCTCTCAATGTGCCTTCGGGCTTCTCCATATATACGTACATTAGTTTATCGTGGGTGTTGCGCCTTGAGAACACAACACTAAAGTATTCTATATCTTGAGTCTTAGCTAAGCTAACACATATATAAATTAGCATGATGCTGATCTACGAGCTCCAGATTTTATTTTTTATGTTTGATCCGGCATCCGTACGATCAAAATCTGGTGGATCTGGTTCGTCTTCAGACCCTCCATTGTCCGCTCGCTCCGACCGGTTCAAGCACGCCGTCTTGCTTGGTATTCTCTTGCTTGCTCCTCCATCTCCTCTTGTCCCCGGTGGAATCCTCGCCGATGAGTCCACAGCCACTGCCCTGGCAACTCCGAACCCGCCTCCATAGCCCTAGAGCACTAATGAGGTACTTGGTTTAAGAAATTAGTTGATCCATCCTATTATCATACCTCAAAAATTACTAAAGATATCTTTGCTTCGCAAAAAAACATATTATATTATACCTTAATTTTTGGTGGGCTTTGTAGAATGAAATGTGTTGATTTATATCATCATCTTATTCCCCAAAATCTTATAATCTACATGGACATGAAAAATGGGTTGGTTCCCCTCCACAAAAATCATAAGACATAACTGATGATACACTATTTAATCCAGAGCGGAGTAATTCCTCACACCAAGTACCCCTAGTGTTCTCACATGTCTCTAGCTAGTCCAGCGCAAAAATCCAGACGCATACGAACTTCTCTCTTCGTCCTGAAATATGAAGGATTTTATTTTTTAGAAGGTAAAATTTTTTGAGCTTAACCAAGTTTGTAAAGAATATTACTAATACCTACGGTATCAAAGAAGTAATAAATTATAAAAGTATATATTTTTACGTCTCTAATGCCACTAATTTGGTATTGTAAACATTATTGTTGTTTTATATAAACTTGGTCAGACTTAGAAATTAGAACTATTCGATCTTGAACAACTTAAACTGAAATGAGAATCTTTTTTGTTTTCTTTATATCAAATGTAAATGAGAAGATGACGGTTGATAGTCGCGGGACATGCCAGAAAAATGGAAAAAGTCTACTTTTCCTCCCCCAACTTTCACGAAAGTTCGCTTTTCCTCCCTCAACTCTAAAACCGGACAAACCACCTCCCTCAACTTTTCAAACCGTGCATTTTACCTCCCTGGAGCAGTTTTGAAGGCGGTTTTGCTACAGTAAACGGTGGTTTTTGCTACAGTGAGGCGGTTTTTGTCTTTTTCTTTTTTTATTTATTTCGACTGAATCTTTGAAAAATCATAGTAAATCACAAAAAATCATAAAATGAAAAATCTAATTTTGTTGCACTCCACATGAGTAGATCTACACAGTGAACATATAATATGGTATGTTTTAGTACAAAGTTTTTGCTATGAAGGTTTTGCCTTTTTCTATTTTATTTATTTTAGCTAAATCTTTGAAAAATCATAGTAAATTACAAAAAAATCATAAAATGAAAAATCCAATTTTGTTAGACTCCACATGAGCATATCTACACAGTGAACAAATAATATGGTATGCTTTAGTACAAAATTTTTGTTGTAGCTTTAGATCTATGCTTTTCTGTAATTAATTGAAATAATTCATAGCTGCAACTTCTATAATTATTTTGTTGGACTAAAGCATACCATATTATATGTTCACTTAGTAGATCTACTCATGTGGAGTCCAACAAAATTGGACTTTCTATTTTATGATTTTTCTGTGATTTACTATGATTTTTCAAAGATTCAGCCAAATAAATAAAAAAGAAAAAGACAAAACCTTGGTAGCAAAAACTTTGTACTAAATCATATCGTATTATATATTCACTGTGTAGATCTACTCATGTGGAGTCCAACAAAATTAGATTTTCCATTTTATGATTTTTCTGTGATTTACTATGATTTTTCAAAGATTCAGCCGAAATAAATAAAAAAGAAAAAGACAAAACCACCTCACTGTAGAAAAACCGCCGTTACTGTAGCAAAACCGCCTTCAAAACCGCTCCAGGGAGGTAAAATGTACGGTTTGAAAAGTTGAGGGAGGTGGTTTGCCCGGTTTTGGAGTTGAGGGAGGAAAAACGGACTTTCGTGATAATTGGGGGAGGAAAAGTAGACTTTTTCCCCAGAAAAATCGGGCCTTGCGGGAAAGCCCACAGTCGACCCAAGTCAGGCCATTTTAGTGGGCCGTGCCTGTATAGATTCACGTCGGCATCCAGCTCGCTCATCGATCGGCCCAGGTAAAGCCACTGATCCACACGCACGCAGGACCAACTCAAAACACACACACACTACGCGCCGAGGCGGCGCCACGCGGCCTCCCCGGTCCCCGCCGCGCTCCAGGAGCCACTCGCTCCGTCGCTCCCTCGCCGTCCGACGGCCAGACACTCCCAGTGGCTCACCACACTCGCACGCGCGCGCTCCTGGACCAGGCCTCGACTCAGCAGTCAGCACGTGCGCCGCGGCTCCGCTCCCGGGCCACATCTCTCCATGGCGACGGCCATCTCGCTCCCGCGCACGCTGGCGCCTCTGATCACTCCCCGCGCGTGCAACCCCCGCCGGCTGTCGGCGGCGCCGGCGCGCGCCTCTCCCCCGCGCGGAGGAGGGCTCGTCGGTCGTTGCTCCCTGACGGTCCCCGCTGCAGCGGGAGCCTCGGCCTCCTCCCCCGGCTTGGCTCCAGACACCGGCGCGCCCGCGTGGGACGCTCTCGGCGGCGTCTCCGTCCTCGTCGCGGAAACAGGCAGCGCTGTGGCGCTGACGGACCTGTGGGACTCCACCGAGGTACTCTCTTCCTCCGTCTAGACTTACGCCGGTCAGTGGTCGTCACAGCGACTGCCTTGCCTTCCGTGTCGTCGTATGCTGACGCCGCCTTGCGCGCGCAGGGGGTGGCCGTGGTTGCGCTGCTGAGGCATTTCGGGTGCTTCTGCTGGTGAGGAGATCGAACACGGTTCCTTGTTCGTTCTTCGTTGGTTGCAATTGGTTGTTGCTCGCGCGTAAGCTTTGGCCGTGTACGTCTATTTCCGCAGCTGGGAGCTGGCCTCTGTTCTCAAGGACTCCATGGCGAAGTTCGACTCGGCGGGGGCTAAACTGATCGCCATCGGCGTCGGAACCCCGGAAAAAGCTCGCATTCTCGCCGACCGGGTATGTGGCCTCGTGCTGAATAATGTACTCTTTGTGCAATTGTGCTTGGTGTTGCGATTGCACACGTGGCTGAAGCTGAACGCTGCCGAAAACTGAATCTCTGAATGAGTGCGCATTGCAGCTGCCATTTCCTATGGACTCCTTATACGCAGACCCCGAGCGTAAGGTGACACAATACACTGCAAAATTATCTCAACTTTTGGAGTGCTTGGTTTGCCCGATTGCAATGCTCTGTGTTGTGCATGACCGCGGCTCTGCTAAGTGCTAACTCATTCTTTCAGGCTTACAACGTGCTTGGACTGTACCATGGTTTGGGTCGGACGCTCTTCAGTCCAGCTAGTGTAAGTGTCATCGCTTTGAGCTGTGAGCACTGCTGCTCTTGTTTTTGTTTCCGTTCGTGCACCTCTTCCAATGGCGCACTGGTGACATGGCTTACGCTGCATGCTGATTCTATATACGAAGGCAAAGATATATTCGAGGCTCGACTACATCAAGGAGGCGACCAAGAACTACACGCTGGAAGCCACGCCTGCCGACCTCACCGGCGTTCTGCAGCAGGTTGAACCGTTGAAGTCGTCGTCTGCACTCTACGGTGTGCCTGCATCCATAACCTGAAATACTGAAAGATCTCATCAGCTGCTCGTTTGTCTCTCCAGGGTGGAATGTTCGTGTTCAGAGGGAAGGAGTTGCTATACTCGTGGAGAGACGAAGGCACAGGCGACCATGCTCCTCTGGACGACGTGCTCAGCGCCTGCCGCAAAATTCCAGTCGCTTGACCTGTTATTTTGTCATCCGGACTTTGGCTGTCTCTGTGTATGTATGTGCCCGATAGGCCGATGCTATAGCTTGACTGAAACCAGGGGTTTCGTTCAGTTCATTCATCAAATGCGGTATTGCAGTTCCAGGAAAACGAAACAGATACTGTATACTAGAATCAAATCGAGTTGAGAATTGAGAAGCGAATAGCAAAATACGTCTCCTCGCTCCAATTCAGTAAACCTGTTTGGTCACACAAATTCGTGCGTCTCTGGTCACTCAAATCCTTGGTGTCCTTTCCTACCTGAAGGATCGGATTCCAGCAGGACATGAACCCAGCATGTTTAGGCGCTAGCTAGGAAATGCCATTCGGAAAGAAGAAAACTGCCATATTATGATATATATCTGCTTCGAAATTGGTTCGTTCTGAACGTGTAAACTCGACACATGACACATGTACACAAACTAACCGGGATTTTTTTTTCAGAAAAAAACGGTAATGATATACACAGGGCGTCTGACCCGCGTCGGACGCCCCGCGTCCACTCGCTCGCTGTGGTTTGGTCTTATCCACTCGTCCGCCTCTTCTTCTTTCCTTGCTTCCTCCGCCGCTCCAAGCTCGCACGCACGCTTGCTCCTGCGCCCGCGCGCCTCCTCCCTTCACGCCGCCAGGGAGCTTTCCTCCCTCCCTTCCGCTCTCCCTTCCTCTCTCCCTCCCTCCCCCTCCCTCTCTCCCTCCCTCCCTCCCCTTTCCCCGCTGCGACTTGTACGCCCTCCTCTCCACTGGAGTGGGGGGCGACGGCGGCGGCTTTCGGGGAGCCCGCGCGCCTCCCCTCCCTCCATGCTCTCTCGTGCTCGCGCGCTGCGACCTCCATGCATCTAGAGACAAGGACGACGGCGCGGGCTTCGACGAGGTAGGTGGGGAAGGTTCTGGATCTGAGGCGCCCCTCCCCCTCCTCCCCTCCTCTGGATCTCGATCTGGTCCCTCCTCTTCCTCCCTCCTCCTCCCTCTCCTCCCCCTCTGAATCTAAGGTTTTGATGGCGGCTAGGGTTTGTGGCGAGTCAGATCTAAGCTACATGCAACAAATGATGTGAAATGTTTGCACGATTATCTGATGTTGCAGTAGTTTTTTCTGAGATGTTTCAATAGTGTTTTTTTTCCTTGTTTGCAGCAGCATCCCCCCATGTTTCCCGACATTTCATTAGTATCGCTTCTGATGTTGCAGTAGCTTCTTCTCTTTTGTTGCAGTAGCTTCTCCTCCTTGTTGCAGTAGCTTATTCTCCTCTGTTGCAGTAGCTTCTTCTCCTTTGTTGTAGTAGCTTCTTCTTCTTTGTTGCAATAAATTTCTTCTCCTTGTTGCAGTAGCTTCTTCTTTTTTTTGTTGCATTAGTTTTTTCGATGTTTCAACAGTTTTTTTTGTTTGTTTCATCAGTTTTTTTTGTTTGTTTCATTAGGTGTTTTCCGATGTTTCAATAGTTTTTTTCGTTTGTTTCACCAGTTTCCTCCTATTTATTTCATTACGAGTCCTTCGTTGTTTGCAATAGCATATATTCCTCTCTACTGCAGCTGGGGGGTGGAGTATGGTGGTGAGCTGGTGGCGAGGCGGATGTGCTGGGGTCGGGGAGGTTACGGCGGGGGACAAATCCGTGCACGCTGGGGGGCGCGGGTTTCTTCTCCGTGCGGGGGCGGGGGCGGGGGGTTCGCGGGTTCCCGTACAGCAGCGGGGCGGGGGATTCGTGGGTTCCCGTGCGGTAGCGGGGCGGGGGTCGCGTTTTTCTTTTTTTCGTTTTCATTTCCGTGGAGAACGGGCGGGGCTGTTGCGGCGTCCGGCGCTAGCGTCCGGATCCGGACGTCCGGACGCTAGCGGTTCCTGGGAAAAAAAACCCAATCGGCAAGAAGAACCCCAAGTCTCGAAGAACCTGGAGTAGTCAACTCGTGTGCCTCGTCGCGGCCACACGTCGCGGCTCCCGCGCCCCGCCAGTCCGCGGCAACCCGCAATCACCTCCACCGCAACGGTCACTTCCAGCTCTCGTGCGTCCTCCACCGTCGCCTCTCCTCCCGCGGTTAGGGCTCCGCCGCGTGTCTCCCGTCGTCGTCTCGTCGTCGCATACTCACACCCATGGCCGCACCGGCGGCCGCCTCGCTAGTCGCACGCGTCTCTCTCCCACCGCGCCTTCTCCCAACCGCCGCTTCTCCCCTTGGCCCCTCTGTCGACGGTCCCCGCAGCCGCCGTCGGTACCTCCGTCTCCGCCGCTCGCCATCGCCGGCGGGGACTGCGGCCGCGAGCTTCCCATCCGTGCCTTCCTCTTCTCCGGAGACCCCTGGGTCAGGTATCGGTGATGCCCTCGGTGACGTCGAACGTTTGGACTTATCAGCAGAATCGCAGCCACACGTCGCGGCTCCCGCGCCCCGCCAGTCCGCGGCAACCCGCAATCACCTCCACCGCAACGGTCACTTCCAGCTCTCGTGCGTCCTCCACCGTCGCCTCTCCTCCCGCGGTTAGGGCTCCGCCGCGTGTCTCCCGTCGTCGTCTCGTCGTCGCATACTCACACCCATGGCCGCACCGGCGGCCGCCTCGCTAGTCGCACGCGTCTCTCTCCCGCCGCGCCTTCTCCCAACTGCCGCTTCTCCCCTTGGCCCCTCTGTCGACGGTCCCCGCAGCCGCCGTCGGTACCTCCGTCTCCGCCGCTCGCCATCGCCGGCGGGGACTGCGGCCGCGAGCTTCCCATCCGTGCCTTCCTCTTCTCCGGAGACCCCTGGGTCAGGTATCGGTGATGCCCTCGGTGACCCCTGGGCCGCAGACACCCTGTTCGTTTGGACTTATCAGCAGAATCAGCAGCCATCCAGCAGTGTTTTTCTCTCACAACAAACCAGCGAACAGTACTTTCAACACAATAAACCAGCGAAACGAACAGGGTGTCTGCGGCCACCGGCGAGCCCGTCCCGTTCAGTGACCTGTGGGATCAGAACGAGGTAGAGTCGAGCTTTGTCTATTTTGCTTCGACTAGGGAAATTTCTGTCGTCATATTTGGGCAACAATTACAAAGCTTTGCAATCTAGAAGGTTGACTCAACAAATCAGCCCATTTTGCAGATTGAAAAACACTAAAAACCTTTTACCCAAAATACTCCAGTGGCATGCGAGAACTTCACATGAATTCACATGAATTTGATGCTACATGTACATGACTAGCCCAGCGTTTGATTGTCTATGCAGGGAATGGCTGTTGTTGCGCTGCTAAGGCATTTTGGGTGCCCCTGCTGGTGAGCGAGGAAGCTTCTTTGTATCTTGCTTAGCTGGTATAACATCAATGTTATTTAGTCAATTTCTTTCTTTGAGCTAACTGTCAGCTCTGATCATGCCCCCTTGTAGCTGGGAGTTGGCCTCTGTTCTGAGGGACACAAAAGAGAGATTTGATTCTGCTGGAGTAAAACTGATTGCTGTTGGTGTTGGCACTTCAGCTAAAGCCCGTATTCTTGCTGAGCGCGTATGCATACCTTCCATCTTGTAACCTAGTTTTAAATCTTTGAACACACACAGACACACTGAATCTAACATATGACATCATGCATGTCACAAGTCTGTTTTCAGGCTCTGAATTTTGACCAAGTTACTTGTTGTTCTTGTTTATTGGTTTGCTAGACAACAAATTTGTAACGAAAGGAGTGATAAACATGCCTATCTGTTTTAATTTGTTTTCGGGCATCCTGCAAAGAACTTCCAACCCTTAATAATTTACTCTAAAATTCATTTGATGCAGTTACCCTTTCCGTTGGAATACCTCTATGCAGATCCTGATCGGAAGGTACTAATCCTGTGCTCACCTATTAATGAACCAATTGGATGTTGCCATAAAGTCTAAACCATACCTCTATGTAAAACATGGTATGATTTGTCTGTTGAATGTACTGGTTCCTTTTGTATGCATTTATGAAACCTAGAGATGTCTCCTTATCATTTATTTACAAGGGTTTGCTTGCTACTTTGTTGTCTAGAACTCCGGACTGCACTAGCAGGATCTGCTGCATAAAAAAATATAATTACTATTTTGAGACTAAATATATTTCCATTATGGCTAATCAGATGACAATATGAAATGTGAATCTGAAAGGTGAATGATTTTTTTTTCAGTTTAGTAAATGGAGAAGTAATGTTGGCAGTTTGTTGACAAATTGGCTGACTTGTATAGCTGGAGCTGCACAACATTATTTCTGTTTTCTAATTGTTACATACATTCTTATAAATTTCTCTGTGGGCAGTTTGTTGACAAATTGACTGACTTGTATAGCTGCACAACATTATTTCTGTTTTCTAATTGTTACATACGTTCTTGTAAATTTCTCTGTTGGCAGTTTGTTGATAAAAGCTGTGATTCCGCTTAATAGGTGTACCACGAATGATGCATCTCTTATTCACCTTATTTACCCCAACTTACATGTTAACTACCTCTCTGAAAAAAGCTTTTGTGATAGGTGTTGAATGAGCTAAATGCATGAACATACCATACCATATTCCATATTTCATATTTGGTGCATAGGGACCAATGATGTGTTGTATCAGAAATTTAATTCTGTTGATAACTTTTCTTTGTTCATTTCCTAAGTTCTCAACTCCAATCAAACCTTTTTCAGGCATATAATCTCTTGGGTCTATATTTTGGTGTTGGTCGCACATTCTTCAATCCGGCCAGTGTAAGCATCAATTGTGTATCAATGATTTTACACTTGCAGTTGGTTTGTTATGAGATGTGTAATGATATAATCTTAAACATTTGAACATATTTTCTCAAGGCAAAAGTGTTTTCACGGTTTGACTCCCTTAAGGAGGCGGTGAAGAATTATACAATCGAAGCCACCCCAAATGATAGGGCAGGTGTCCTACAACAGGTTAGATTATTTCCCAACACTAAAAATGGGTTCTGCCACCTTAAGCTGCACTTACCTTTGCAATTTAACACAGAATCTTGATTCATGGAACTGTTTGTTTCATATGTGTTTTAGGGGGGAATGTTTGTGTTCAAAGATAAAGAACTGTTGTATGCGAGGAAAGATGAGGGCACAGGTGACCATGCACCTTTGGATGATGTGCTCAATATTTGCTGCAAAGTTCCTGTAACCTAACCTGATGGCTTGTGCTACAGCTCGGTATTAGGTCCGATTCCTTTCCCATCGCTACACAGATCACTTGAGCTTTCTTTATTAGTGATCTCTTATTTGCAGTCTTGTTACAAAAAGGAAAGTGAGAATATACTTGTAACATGCATATCGTCTTCATCCATTCTCTTTTTTTGCATCAACAGATCCCTTTCTTTGTTCACAAGCTGGGCATGGTTCTGTATGTTCTGCCGGTTCCCTGCATGCCAATTGTTGCATAATAACCTCATTATAAGTTACTTTTGTACAGTTGGAAAGCATTTTCGGTGTCTTTGATTCTCGAACTTCCAAGATCGTCTGTTGCAAGTGTCTTCTCCATCAATATGCACCTGTGAGATACTATTGTGCCAAGCTTCATGTATACTGTATGTTGAGATGTTTGGCATACTTTGATATCTTGATGATTATCGATTGTGAATTGTTGCATTGTGAATCGTGCATTGTAAGTATCCAAGTCGATGGTTTACTTTGGTAGTATAGTTCTTGAGGTACGCTGCACATCTGGATATTATACAGCTGGTACAATTTGAAAGCAAAGTTCGAAGTCCTGGCTCTTCCTTCGAAATGGAAGTTTGGAACTTCCAGAAATATCGGTAACATAAAATCCATGCTATCTTTTGTGCCTTTCAAAGCCCTTGTTTAGATACCCAAAATCACTCCAAATTCCACTATGCAAAAAGAAGATTCCCCGTCACATCAAAATGTCGGCATATATATGGAGTACTAAATGTAGATGAAATAAAAAACTAATTACACAGTTTTGTTGTACTTTGCGAGACGAATATTTTAAGCCTAATTAATCAATATTTGGACAATTTTTACCAAATACAAACAAAATGCTACAGTGCGCTGATTTGACGCGGCACTGTGCAGAGTAAACAAGGCCAAAATTTGGATCATTGGTCCCAACGTTCAGGAAATCTGCTCGAGTTTTATTGGCATCAGAAATCGTATTTCCTGTTATCCAGCTTCTGAGTGGAGCTGTAAATTTGGTGTTATCATTGATGGTGACATGGTGTGTATTATTTTGTCATATTGCAGGACAGCAATTAATAATAGTTCAAATTTGGTGCAGAAGTCATAAATTCGTGCAGAATCCAAGCATCAAAGTCCTGTTCGCTTGGGTTGATCTGGCTGGCTGAAAGTACTGTTGGCTGGTTTTTTTTGAGAGAAAAATACTGCTGGCTGGCTGGCTGATTTGACTGATAATCTCAAGCGAACAGGCTGATTCCATCCTCACAAAAAAGAGGAAAAAACTATTTTGTATTGGATCCATCTACACAAACCAATGGCCTGAACAAATATTATTTCGTTTACACCTAGCCTTTTCCGCTAAAGCTCATCTTCGTCAAAGCCAAAGAAAAATTAGAAAAATTAGGAGAAAACTGATTAGAGTCAAAATACTTTTGGAAATCTGCCCTGAGATGAGAGAATAATAAAATAACACGGCCACCTATCAAAGTTTTGGAGGTAGGGATGAAACCAGATTGGATATAGATGGATATCCTGTATTATATCTCGTATTATATTTTATAGTTTTTCTCGGATGTCAGATCATTCGGATATATATATATGATTTGTGATTCCCTATATATATATATATATATATATATATATATATATATATATATATATATATATATTGGGGAATCACAAATCATTCGGATATTGATATCTATCTAGTGTACATATTAGAAATCCGATTTTGAGCATCCGGATTCTAATACAGCCAGATATTAAAGATTCGAATTGAGATGTGGACTATCCCTACAGTTTTTTTTTTTAACTTTTTCCGGATGGACCGATTTCAGAGGGACACACACGGGCACACGGCTCCCCTGTTCCCTCCCACTCCTCCCTCACTTCGTGTCACCGTCGTCTCCGGATCAAACGATTGCCCGGGCCCGCCGCGGCCGCCGCCTCGTCCACACCATCGTGGTTCGGTCCGACTTCCGACCTCCTCGCCTCCTCCTGTTCCCAATTTTAAGACCGTCGCAAAGCAAAATTTAGACCACCCAAACCCAGGTTGACCACCGGCGCCACCTCCTCACCTGCGAGGATGCTGCTCGTCAACCAGGCCGCGAACGGCTCCCTCTCCGCGCGGCGGCTGCCGTCGAAGCCGCCGGGGCCCTCCACCACCAACCCCTACCCGCTCTTCGCCAACCCTCGCCTCGTGCGCCGCCGCCTCGCGCTCTCTGGTGCTGGCGCCGACCAAGCCCCGCGCCGCCCCGCGTCGACCCCGGCCGCCGCGGGCGAGGGCCCCTCCGGCTCCGCCCCCGCGGCAGCCGCCACCGAGGACCCGGTCCTCGTCCGCGTCGCCGACGACGGCGTGCCGCTCGAGGGCGTCATCCAGATTGAGAAGCCAGGGGATGCGGGCGCCGAGTCCAAGCTCGTCTCCTACGCGTACGTACCTTATCTTGTCACACGCGCCCTTCCCATTCCCGTGGCCTCATTGCTTCGACCCGGTTCGCTGATTCCTGCCCCGCGTTCGTTCGCAGGAAGCTGGGTCTTCTGGCCGGCGGGGACGTGTTCTGCCTGCTGCTGTTCTCCGCGATTGGGAGGTTCAGCCATGGCCTGCCCGTCCTAGACGCCGAGACGTTCAAGACAGCTGACCCCTTCATTGCCGGTTAGGGAAATCCGAAATGGGGCCTTTTCGTGGTTGCTGTTCATCTGGCGCGCGAATGGATGGTTTGCTCATGGATGTGGGTCTTCTGCAGGGTGGCTGCTGAGCGCCTACCTCCTTGGTGGATTTGGCGATGATGCGAAAGGGCGCAATGGCGTGGGAAATGCTGTTATCACTGCAGCTAAATCATGGGCTCTTGGGATACCGGTAATTATCAGTTATGTAGTCCTACGGTTTCAAGCATGTGCCATGATGAAAATGCTATCTTGATGCTTTTTTTTTCTTTTTATCCAAGGTCAATAATGTTTTTGTAAGCTGAGGCCTTTCTGAAGTATTTCACCCATGTATCCATCTGCTGTCATCCGTCGTTGTTGTCTGTTGCTTGCATGAATGCATTTCAGTCGTACATTACAAACTACAGTTATTTCTGCGTCTCATATATTCGTGCAATTATTTGATCTAGGTATTTGGCTATTTGGTTCTCTTGTTTGTTTCCACCACATATGAATCTCTTGGGGGATGTCCAACTAAATTTTCGACCCATGCTTGAATGCCTTATTGATAAGAAACCTACTTCTCTTAATAAGGTTTTGTAGGCATCACTAAGGGCTTGTCTGGCATAGCTCCAGCTTCAAGATCGAAAATCTGCAGTTTGTAGACTATATTAAAGTGTTTTGAATATTTATATTTAGTCCAAACTATAAACGAAACGACTCATCTGTCATGTAATTGCAACCAACATGCCTCCTGCTCCAGATCCAAGGGTTCCTGAAGCTACAAATACCCAGCTCTAGGAAATGTGTGAATTTCTTAGACAAATCTAGATGCTTTTCTTTGGGAACAAATGTAGATGCTTTTTAATTAGTTGAACAAGTGTTCCAAGCAGACTATTTCCTGTCTCCTAGCTACACTACTGGGTGATTTACTCTAGTATTTGGAGCAAAGTGATTTTTCTATGATAATTAGACAGAAGAGCAATCCATTGCTCAAGGCCTAACCAGTGGTTGTTTCATTTGTGTAGTGTCGGACATACAATACTGTTAAATTGCAATTAACATGCTTCAGCCCTTCAACATAGTGATTTGAGTAGCAAGAAAAACTATGCTTTTCTAGGAGATCTTGCATAAAAGTTACGGTGATAAACTTTCGCAGTTTTTTTTAAATTAAAAGAAGGCACTTGTTTTTCCCATGTGGTCTTGTACATTCATCTAAATGTACTACTGCATTTACTTATGTTCTGAACTTTACAACATTTTCATGTCTCATTAAGTAGAGTCGGTGTGTTTTCTGATGGATAATATTTGATGTTTACAATGATTCTCTTTCTCGTGTTAGCTGGGACTTGCTATCCGAGCAGCGACGTCTGGTCATCTTCCACCAACTCCTTTTATCTTGGTAACCATAGGAAGTACAGGGGTCTTGTTAACTGCATGGCGTGCCTTGGTATCCCAACTTCTTTCCAACCAGCAAAAGCAGCAGGATGATGTCTACCGGCGTGGAAGTCCTTTTGAGCTTTTTGAGGTCAGTAGTTTCACGAACTGAAAATGCTTCACTGAAAATTTTGCCATTGTAATATTCTGAATCCGTTATGAAACATCAAACATAGGCACTGTTGGCACATATATGATATATTTGACCAACGGTATCTAGTTTTAGCATGAAGAAAGCTTGGGATCTCTTTTGTTGTGCTGTAAACCTGTAACTAGATACAATTCCAGACATAGCAGGCAATCACAAATGTATGCAGTTGCACCTTGTTTTTAAGGTTTATGTGCTCTCATTGTTCAAACAATAAAATGACATGGAAAATGCAATTTATTTATTCTTTCATCAATATAACAATTTTTTTTGTACCAACCAAACTAGTATTAGACTATTAGCTGCTTGCCATTTGGATCATTGGATGCCCTTCGCTTTCCCTCAACCCATCACAACATTATTATCAAAACTTATGAACGGAGAAGCTCATATTTGCAATAGGGTCAGGACTAGGAGAAGATGATAGGCCGGATTGTATTCCTTATTATCATTTACAAAATGAGTTGTCATTAAATGCAAGAGAAACCATTGCTAGATTATGATTCATATGTGATATGGATGGAGAACTCATGTTTCCCACAAGGTAGGAACTTGGAACAACTCTTAAACTAATAGGATAAACACAGGTGGCTCTGTGTTTCTTTGTTCTTCAGTAAGCAGTTTTCCTCGTTCCTGTGAGCTGTTTCTCATTTCACTGGTGTCTTGCAGTTACTCACATCACTGGTGCGGAGGTGGTGACGTCTGAAGGCTGAAGCTGCAAAAGGGCATTGTTCCTATCCGTTATCAGCATCACCAGGTTCAGCTACCTGTGTGTAAGTACAATTTTGAAGGTGAAGAAGGGCAGACTAAAACCTAGTTTGGAGCATTTGCCGAACCAAAAGATGTTTGGCAATAACATGCCTGCGATGCTGGCTTAGTATCTTATTCATAAGATGTACTCATATTCTTGATCCACCACTTGTAAAATTGTATCTGTAGCTTAACTCATCCAAATCAATAAAACTGTTGCCTCTTGTCCAGCACTTTGCATTGCTATCGACTCAACTAGAAAATAGCGTGTGTTGTGGTGCCATCGAGCCCGGTACCGGTCCATTGGCCGTTGTGGACTTGATATATGCAAATTGGGCCTAAATCAAATGGTAAGGTTCTTTTTGACGGAGCGTGCCCACTTCTAATTTTTTTATTTGATTTGGGTGCTCGTATTTTTCTGGATTTATTTTAGTATTTAATGGTGTCATCATTTTGGTGGTAGGTCACAGCGAAGCATCTAGGGTGATTTTCCCAATCTCGAGATCTATCGATTTGATCCGTTTGTAGGTATGAGTGTGTATGTATGTATATACGTCTGTGGTTGTATTGTGTTTCAAAAAAAAAGAATGGGACAGAAGGTAGAGAAAGGCGAATAAACACTATATTGCTAGCGTTTAGTTGTAATTGTTATTAACAACCACATTAATTATACTATTAACTATTGATTTTGGACCCTTTTTTGTTTTGAAGTTAAATAGAATTCAACGGAAGACGTCTGATTTGACATGGAAAAAGAGTGGATTGCACTGCAAGGTGGATAATTAAGAACTATATGTTATGAATAACAATCTTATTAATACTAACTCTAGCTTCTAAAGGAGCCTCCTCTACATTGATCATCACGAGATGCACTTGGAAGGAAAGATATTTTAAAAATTCTCACAATAATCATAAATATATATCCTTTAATTTTGTAGACTCGAATCATCAATGCCAGTATATTGGATCTATTATGTTTTATTGTTTATAGTTGAGGGGGGCGGGGCGTGGGGGGTATGTGTTCGAACAGGCTAAGACCTGAAATTTCTTTTAATCTTCTAAGCATCAGATTAGCGAAGTCCAAAGGTTACAAAGATTTGTCTTACTTCTAGAGGTGTTCGGAAGTTCCAAAAAAAATTCTCTAAAAGTTCTGGAGTTCACGAAAAACAAACAAAATTCTAGTAAAATTTCAAAAATAAATTGACGAATTATCACATTTCCTTGAGTTGTAGGTGTAAAAATCAATATCTAAGGTTATCACGACAATATCAAAATTTACTATTCCCTGCATTCTAAATTATAAGATATTTTAATTTTTTTAAATACATTGTATTTGCTACGTGTTTATATATACACTATATCTAAATACATATTAAAAAAACAAAACATCTCCTAATTTGGAACGAATGAAGTATTTGGCAGAAGTAATCGGAACACACTTCTGCTGCTGCTTCTCCACCCGTAGGGTGGATCAAAAATTGGGGGAGCATTCCATAGGAGCTGATGACATGAAACTGAGGAAGCCTTTCAGGCTGGCAGGACCCACACAGTAAGCTCCAAGGCAGCGTGTCCAACTGCCGCCAAGTGTGCATCTTCCCCGGGCAGTTGGATAAGCCGGGGGCCTCACCTTGGTCTCAACTCCGTCGTCGCCACTCAGCCACTACACGCAGCACAGATTCCTCCGACCGTCGCATTCTTCACGAGTCCTCCGGCGCAGCGCGCACCTTCTCAAACCTTCCTTCTTTCCTCCACTCCACTGCTCCATACCAAACCTTTTTAAGGTCTCCCATGGGGTCGCTCATAGCAAAACAATAGAAGCAGAACAAGCACAGAACTGCCAAGCTCCGCAGGCTGCAGCTCGTCCCCAATGGCGTCTGCCTCTCTTGCGTCTTCTCTCTTGTGCAGCAGCAGTGCTTCTACCAGTAGAATCGCAGCCATGCCAAGAGTAAGCAGGAGTCCTGTTTTCTCCAAGAACCAGTACAGGCCACCTCTTCGGCCACTGCTTAGGAGTAGTTCAGTAGTTAGGCGATCGTTGCAGCAGGAGCAAGAGGAGAGGGCGGGCCCGGCGTCCTCCGTCTCCGTGGCCTCCGGCGAGCAACAAGAGGAGGCGACGGCGTCGCATCATGTCGGCGAGGTGGATGAGGCCAAGGCGTCGGCTCATGTTGGAGAGGCAGATAAGGGAGGCCATGGAGAAGGCGGCGGCGAGGAGAAGAGGAGCACGGACGAGCAGCAGGAGGTGGACTGGAAGTCAGACGAGGAGTTCAAGAAGTTCATGGGCAATCCCTCCATCGAGGCCGCCATCAAGTTGGAGAAGAAGCGCGCCGACAGGAAGCTCCGCGAGCTGGACCGCGAGCCTGACGCCAACCCCGTCGCCGGCCTGTTCCGGGGCTTGGCAAAGGACCAGCTGGCTCGGGAGAAGCAGAGGCTGGAGCTGGCGGAGCAGACCTTCAAGGCACTTGACCTCAACAAGGTAATTGCCCTCCTGAATTCGCTCTGCTTGATTTTGATTACCAGATGGGAGAAAGATTTTGATTACCAGATTGGTGCCGACGCGGCGTGGCGCTTGCAGCTGAAGAGCTGTTTCGGGTACGACACGTTCTTCGCGGTGGACGTCCGGAGGTTCGGCGACGGCGGGATCTTCATCGGGAACCTGCGTAAGCCCATTGAGGAGGTGCGGCCCAAGCTGGAGAAGAAGATCTCCGAGGCGGCCGGAACAGAGGTCACCCTCTGGTTCATGGAGGAGAAGAACGCCGACATCACAAAGCAGGTCTGTATGGTTCAGCCCAAGGCAGAGATCGACCTCCAGCTCGAGATCACCAAGCTGAGCACGCCGTGGGGATACCTCAGCGCCGTGGCGTTGGCGGTCACGACCTTCGGGACGATCGCACTCATGAGCGGCTTCTTCCTCAAGCCCGGCGCCACGTTCGACGACTACGTCTCGGACGTGCTTCCTCTGTTCGGCGGCTTCCTCACGATACTCGGCGTCTCTGAGGTACGGCGGTCGGCGGTCGGCGGCACAATCTCCGGCTTACTGTGCACAGCTGCTTGTGAATGTTTTCGCTGCGTTTGTGGTGCTCTGCTGATGATGATCATGTGATGGCAGATCGCGACGAGGCTGACGGCGGCGAAGTACGGTGTGAAGCTGAGCCCGTCGTTCCTCGTGCCGTCCAACTGGACGGGGTGCCTCGGCGTGATGAACAACTACGAGTCGCTGCTGCCCAACAAGAAGGCCCTGTTCGACATACCAGTCGCGCGCACGGCCAGCGCGTACGTCACGTCGGTGGTGCTTGCCGTCTCGGCGTTCATCGCTGACGGCAGCTTCAACGGCGGCGAGAACGCCCTGTGAGTCCTGCATGCAACCATCATCGCTCGTGTCTTCTGTTCGTTCGTGACACCCGTTCTGACTGACACTGACACTGGTTGCAACTGCAATGGTGGCGTTCAGGTTCGTGCGGCCGGAGTTCTTCTACAACAACCCGCTGCTGTCGTTCGTGCAGCTGGTGATCGGCCCCTACGCCGACGAGCTCGGGAACGTGCTCCCGAACGCGGTGGAGGGCGTGGGCGTGCCAGTGGACCCGCTGGCGTTCGCGGGGCTCCTGGGCATCGTGGTGACGTCGCTGAACCTGCTCCCGATCGGGCGGCTGGAGGGCGGGCGCATCGCGCAGGCGCTGTTCGGGCGTGGCACGGCGGCGCTGCTGTCGTTCGGCACGTCCATCCTGCTGGGCGTGGGCGCCATCAGCGGCAGCGTGCTGTGCCTGGCGTGGGGCCTCTTCGCCACCTTCATCCGCGGCGGGGAGGAGATCCCGGCGCAGGACGAGATCACGCCGTTCGGCAATGACCGCTTCGCGTGGGGGTTCGTGCTCGCCCTGGTCTGCCTCCTCACGCTCTTCCCCAACGGCGGCGGCACCTACTCCGCCTCCTTCCTCGGCGACCCATTCTTCAGAGGCGGACTGAATTGATCTCCTTCCGTGTATATTTATAAATAAAGTTATTAGTACTCTAGGCTAATAGCCACTCTACTAACCACTCACCACTCTGCAGTTTTCACGGTTAAAGTTTTTCTTGCGAGGTAGGAGTAGATCTCTTCACGTATTGTGTAATATAATGAGCGTTATATAAAGGATAAACAGTTTTATTAATCTATATAAATAAATAGTTAGCTGGTTCGGCACGTCTCAATCCTCAAGAAGACAAACTTTTTTAGTTTAGCCAAATATATAAAAACTATTAACATTCATCATTAGATTAGATTGATCAAAGAATATAGTCTTACAATAAATTTATTTAGAGATACAAATTTTGATACTAAAAACATTTTTTAATATCTATCTAATTAAATCTAAAAAATTGATTCCTCAAAAGAAAAGTGAGATGTGAACTTATTTTGGACAAAGGAAGTAACAATATATATAGCTGTTTTGGAGAACTATTTGGTTGCTGCAGTGAAGACACATCCCACGGCTATGTAATTCGCAACAAAAAAAAACACCCTACTGAGTCGGTCGATGCTGAGTAGACAGAGTGTCACGCGAGGATATTAGACTTCGGATACACAGGAATTGTGATTTTCTTCTTTAGAGCATGTTTGGCTGTATTTGTATTGACCTTAATTTACTCCAACACATGTAGATTTTTGTGAATACGAGTGCCGTCAAACAAGGCTTTACAAACAAGACAGTTAAATAGGTATAAGGGCATTTGCAATGGCGTTACTAGGCTGTTCTTATGTAATAAATGAGATGACAGAATCAGTTCCTTTACACTATGAGCCCGATTCGGAAAAAGTCTAATCGACCCCCTTAACTATTGGGGGTGGTCTACTTTATCCCCCAAACTATAAAACGGTCTAATTTACCCCTTGAACTTTACAAAACCAGCCAAATCACCCCCTCGAGCGGTTTTGGGCGGTGGTTTTGCTACAGTTTGCTACAGTACCGTCTGTTTTGTCTTTTTCTTTTTTATTTATTTTGTCTGAATCTTTGAAAAATCATAGTAAATCACAGATAAATCATAAAATGAAAAATCCAATTTTGTTGGACTCCACATGAGTAGATCTACATAGTGAACTTATAATATAGTATGCTTTAATACAAAGTTTTTGTTGTATGAATTATTCAAATTAATTACAGAAAAAAATAGATCAAAATTTACAGCAAAAACTTTGTACTAAAGCATGCTATATTATAAGTTCACTGTGTAGATCTACTCATGTGGAGTCCAACAAAATTGAATTTTCCATTTTATGATTTTTCTGTGATTTACTATGTTTTTTCAAAGATTCAGACGAAATAAATAAAAAAGAAAAAGACAAAACAACTGTTACTGTAGCAAAACCGTTGTTACTGTAGCAAACCACCGCCCAAAACCGCTCGAGGGGGTGATTTGGCCGGTTTTGCAAAGTTCAGGGGATAAATTAGACCGTTTGGGGGTAAAGTAGACACCTCCTAATAGTTGGAGGGGTCAAGTAGACTTTTTCCAGCCCGATTCTATGGAGAAGTCAGTTCTCTTTACACTGTTAGCCTGATTCTATGAAAACTACCAACTCCTCTAAACTTTAGAAATAGGGTAAACTCTACCTTCGTTTTAAACAAGCATGAACAAAATCAGAAAGCCAAATAAAATTAAAATAAAATCATAATTAGACTTTGAAGCAGGGTGGGTAAGAATATAAGTGCCCCATAAAATTTTAGGTTTTTCTAGGACATATTTTCCGGTTCTTTTAGGTGTGGTATAAAGGTCATGAATGGACCCGACGAAATAAAACAGCAAAGGCCTACTTCTGCGAACTGGGCCGGCCTTTTATTTAAGCCTCAAATACCCACCCTTTACGCTTCGCCCCGGTTTACTGTTGGATGCTGCTGAGTGCTGAGTGTTGACACACTTTAGCTGAAGGCTGAAGCACAGTAGTAGTAGAGAGAGATCTGTACGACCAACACCCACACGCGTACTCCCTCCATCCCAAATTACAAGACATTCCAAGAATATTGGAGACTCAAATGATCTCCAATTTGACCAAATTTATATGATAAGATAATAATATTTATGACACTAATTAAGTATCATTAGATTCTTTATTAATTATATTTTTATAGTATACCTATTTGATGTTATAAATTTTTATAATTTTCTCTATAATTTTGGTCAAACTTAAGATGCTTTGACTCTCCAAGATTCTTGAAATGTCTTATAATTTGGAATGGAGGGAGTATAAAAGAAAGTACATTCAGTCGCTAAGAATACACCCGCAAATCTTACACTTTTATAAAGCAAAGAGCAAAATGCATCCAGGTCCATTAACTTTTGGGCGTGTATCACTTAGGTCCATCAACTCTCAAACTGCATTTCTGGGTCTATTAACTTTTGAGCACTGGAGGTCCATTAACTTTTGAGGAGATGTCATCTAGGTCCATCAACTCTCAGACTACATTTTTGGTCCCTGAACTTTCTAAGTGGTTCACCGGAGGTCCATTAATTTTTGATGAGGTGCCATGCCCATGCGCTTGATCAAGAGAAGTCGAATTTTTTTTTGTTGAATTTGGATACACACGTCGTGTATCCCGGCATGTAGCTTGCTTGAATTTTTTTCTAAGTTAATTTGTTTATTATTCTTCATATTTACCAATAACGCCGAAAAGGTAATTTTTATTGCTAATAATATCATTTGGCCTATAAATAATTCCGTCTGAACCTATGCATAATAAAATTTGTTGTAATAGTCACTGATAGTCCGGACCTATGCACAAAGCTATAAATAATGCTGCTGTCTTTTTTTAGAAACCATGAAAGAACGAAGGTAGAGCGGAGCAGGCCTATTGGGCTGGTAGCGCGTAGGCCCAGGAAACGCGACGTCCGGACGGACGGAAACTCGCACCATAACATTTCCGAATAGACAATCTTGCCTAAACAAGCAGCCAACATACCCTAAATCAGATTGATAGGACCAAAAATTAACAAAACCACCATAGGTATACTATTATTGATGAGCAAATCACCTATCATTAAATAAATAATTAGCTGAAACACAAGTACCTACATTGAGTAGGAGAACCAAATCCGAACTAATAAGTCCCATAGCGAAGACGATGAATCCGAACTAACAAGTACCTACATTGAGTAGGAGAACCAAATCACAAAACCACCATAGGTATACTATTATTGATAAGCACGTTGTTTTACAACACTCCCATGCTCCCACCATGCATCATCCTCCGGTTTCAGCTCTCACAACCGTGCCTGCTGCTGGTCCGGAGTGGGTTCACCTCGGCCATGCTCCCAAGCGGTGCGAGTGCAATACGCTGGATTATTTGGCTGAGTAGAAAAATATTTTTATATCCAAATTTTTTTACCAGCTTCGCTTTTTGACCATTATGTGCATCGATGCGTTGAAAACGGTGGCCATGAACATTTTCACCAATCAGGGGCGATTGTCCTTTAAAAGGCTTCGTGCTTAGCTTTTGCTATATAGCTTTGTGCTTCATGCTCAAAAACATGTTTTGCTATTTGGTAGTTTTTTACTTTGTAACCAGAGCCTAAAAATTGCAATTTTGTTTAATTGGGTGCGCATGCACGAGAGGCTGAAATAAAGACTATTCCTCTTTTTTTAAAAAAAGAAATTAAATAAAATGGTCCAGCACTAAGAGCATATTTAGACATTCTGTTAATATTTAATTAGTCTGTACCTGAAGGCAGAGTTTGATAAGAGATTTGAACATACACAAACTTTTAGTAAAATACTGTGGTTGATCTTTATAGTCCAGCAGCTAATTTTATTTTTTTAAAAAAGAAACTTGCTATGTAGAATTTGCATAATTCGATTAGCAAATGAAACACAACTATTTTGACACATTTTGTCGACGTCATATCTAAAGCATAATGTTCAAAAATGCATATTAGTCTTCGATGCATATCTTTAACATTACTACCTCTGGTCAAAAAAGGTACTTACATATTTAATTTTGCATAGCCTTCACTCGATGCACATCTTTGACTGTTAATATATCCTAGAACATGTGTTTAAAATCCTCCAATTCTATAAGACGTACTTTGCAAGTGTTTTTCAATATAAATTACATGTAACGTACATGAACTTAATAATTTGAAAGTTATTATGTTTTTGCTTTTTATAAGGTTTGACTAACCTTGATCTAAACGACATGTTTGTATGATCAGATGGTGCTAGTGTATATCTCTACACAGGTTACAGACTTTTTAGTTAGTTATTAGTTAGTCATTGTTCTATACACAGGGACATATGGGTAGAGAGTAAAGAGTAGTGCCATCAATTGACTTGGTTCCATCCGTGGTCGCTAAACCCGACCAGATGATTGCCACACTAATCTAATGCAAGATCGATCTCCAGCCAGCACTCTTATGTCTCACATTTCTCATTGCAGGGGCAAAGGTCTCCTCCATCAACATCATGGGCATGCGGCATGCATGCATATATTGCATTGAGCCACACCACCGGCCGCACTTTCCATTCCTGCGATCTCACTTGATTATCGTGCGCGAGCGCGCGCGCCGGGACGATCCATCGATGATCGATCGGCCTTGATGAAGAGGCGGCGATCATGACGCCCCCCTTGTACGCGTGCCGCGTGCGGTGCCGTATCATACACTTCACCGTATGGTTAAACCCCTAATTAGCAGTGTGGTCAATCACTAATGTCTCACCCTGTCCACTGCAGAGAGGGACAATCAGCTTTCTCTCAAGATAGGGCCAATGATCGAGTTCTCTTCTATTTGCGATTTGGAAGGCCTTGGAACTGGATGGCTATTCTCTAAGTAGATGCCCTGTTAAGATTATGCTTCTCGAAGCGAAAACGGCTCAACACCGTAATTAAAATTGACTTCAGAGAAGCAAATGTTCTGCCAAACGTTGTGCACACAACAACCATTATAAACGGTTCGCAAAAAAAAAATCAACCATTGTAAACATTCTTAGCAATATATCTAATGAAAAGAACATATGTCGGTCCTCCGATTCTGTCGTTTTTAGTGCCGCATGTGGCTTTTGTTTCCCTATTTGGAGTCATTTTTTTTGCAAACCGTGGGATGTTATGTTGTGTCTTATTGTTGATGCCATTGTATTGAGGGTCTGTTTTCCTTTTATGGTTTTGTTCCTTATTCGCTTGAACTACTTCAGCAATATTTTTCAGCGAACGAACAATATTTTTCTCTCACAACAAACTAGCATAAGGATCAGTATAAGCCAAATTTCTGCGAAATGATTCTTCAAACAGTTCTTGTTCCCTTTTCTATTGTTTTTTTGGGTTAAGACTGCACTCTGCTTCTTTATTAATAGTTTTCTGACAAAAATATTGCCAGGATTGGAGCATCTCTAAGAGACTTTTTATATCCTTCTTAAATGTTACGAATAGAGATTTTGGTGAAAAACTACCCTCCAACAGGTTTTCTAAATGGTTATCCAAATATAGCCATCTTTTATTTTGGATTTTGTGCTAGCCAAAATAGAAGACGAGAATGGCTCTCTAGAGTGCACATGAGATATAGAAAAGCTGTTGGAGAGTAAAAAGATATAAAAAGCGATTTTTATACAAATAACTCTTCAAATGATGATTTATAGAGTGAGATTTAGAGAGACTCTTTAGAGATGCTCTTACGCTGTTGCTTTTGTAAGTTGCTCCCTTTTTATTATGAAATCCTTTTTAGGAGAGATAATTTTACATGTTCTTTTTACCAAATCCTTCTATTATTAAGCATAGCTAGGACCATTTCAATGTGTTTCAATTCTTTTAAAAATGAGAGTTTTAATGCTTTTGAATTTACTATATTAATTCCACTTCCTACTCGCAGTATGCTCTTGATGATTTAGCATTTGATTGCCATGTATATTTAGCTATTGAGCTTTTTAAATTTTATGTTTTTATATAATCACAACTTAAAAGTACAGCTAGAATTTCTCATGAAAGCTAGCTATAAAATATTTGATCTTAGGCGCATTTCCCTAAAGACATGTATTTCAATTTCCAATTCACCTTCATATTTACCTGTGAAGCATTGAACTACCCATGAAGAACACGGATAGTTCAAAAGCCTGTAAGAGTAGAAGCAGACCAATTGCAAGTGTCCTATCTCGCTATCCCAATTTATGAGAATAAGAGAACATACGCCCTGTTCGCTTGAGGTACTTTTCAGCCATGAAACAATATTTTTCTCTTGTAATATTTCAGTATAAGCATCAGCATAACTCAAATCTCAGAATAAGAGAACAGGGTGATAGTCTATTCCAAATAGATAGACCAATAGATCAGTCTTGTACTCAAAGATGGGGCATTGCTAACGAGGCGGTCACACCCCGATCCCGTTTCTTCTCATTAGCTTGATTCGTACTGGTGCCCAGGCTTTGGATTGTCAAGTACTCCCTCATGTCTAACAAGAGTGTCTCTATGGGTTCATTATGGTCATTTTTTCTTAGATTTGACTAAGTTTATAGAAAAAATATTAACAATATTCATATCTCTAAATAAGTTTACTTTGAAAAATATGCAACGATTTATCTAATGATACTAATTATGCACAATAAATATTAATATTATCTTACGTATATTTGGTTAAAGTTGAAAGTGTTTGATTTATTGGGAAGCGATTATGACAATCATTTAGGGACCGAGGGAGTAGTTGCAGTCCTCTCAAGTTGGTATCTCATGTTAACTTAGAGTAAAAATACTTCTATTTGCTTGTTGAATTAGTTTCACCTCAAGTTGGAGTGAAGCTCTCATGTTGTTAAGGGTTTGTTTGATAGAGCTCCATTTGATTCTGATTTTTTACGGAAGTTGATTTTCTGAGAGAAGTGATTCTGTGGCTGAAAGTGATTCTCTTTGCTTCTTTAGCATATAAGCTCTCAAAATCACAATGGAGAATTATTTCACAGAATCAGATGAAGCTACTTTTTCAGCTCCCGGTTTCTTAGTTCATTTCAAAGAATCACTTCACAGAATCAGCAGAAAATTACTTCTCTCTAACAAACTGTTTGACAGAGCTTCTGCTGAACTCAATAGAAAATCAGCTCTGGGAGCTTTGCCAAACAGGGCTTAAATGCGCTTTAGACTAGTTTTTGGATTAGAGGAGATGATGCTTACTTGAATCTTAAGCTTGCTTAAGTATCTCTCTTAAGTTCAGGATCACATAATATTAAGATTAACACATGCTCCTTAAATGTCTTGCCGGTTGCTTTTTGAAAGAAAAAATATAATGAAAATTAGATAAATCTAAGGTCTAATAAAAAACAATTGTTCAAGATCTTAGGAATCCAGCCCTCTACAGTCTTCATGAGTGCAGCATTTTTTTTCTTGAAAGAACAGGGATACAGGCCCCAACTGAACGAAAAGAGCAACAGATTGTACATGTTCCTAATACAAAAGCCTCATAGCCTCATTCGTAGGTATTTTTAATTGCCTACCAGTACATGTACTCCGTATATAGGAGCACATAAAACGCTCTGTATATCTATGAGCAGGAGTAGACTGTTGGAACAAGAGAATGATTTTAAAATCAACCAATGAACTCTGCCTAGCACAAGCATGATGTCACTAAGCCAGTACACTGCCACACTTGGTCCGCGTGAACTAGACCATGACTACTTTGCTAGGCCTTATTCTTTTGCTCGTCCACTGGGACAGTCACACCTTTGACCTAATCTATTCGGTTTGATAGAGAAATCACTCCATTTTCTCGCTTAATTAGATTTCATGAAAACCCTATCAAGGGAAACAGGCATTTTGAACCATCTGTAAACTAAAAGAACAAGCATTTCCATAAGAAAAAATAGATATCGAATTGAGAAGAAGGTCAGGGCAAAGCTTGCATCACTCTCTGGTCATCTGCAAGAACAAAGGAACAGGCCAACAGTACCAGCTAATGCTTCTAATATTAAAAACAGGCAATTTGGACTGAAGTATTGTATTAAGTATATATACCTGCTTTGATTAGTGCAAAGCAAGCATGTAAACAACTAATCACACCGACACATAAATACATAATACAAGCCCCAGATTCTCTCATTGGGATGCAGAAGCTGCATCTGCATGAGGGTAATGTCCATACTCCACCTCATTTCTCTCCCCAATCTGACCAGTGGAGCAAAATCATTTTTTTTTGGTGACATGGAGAGTGACCAAACTTTAAATCAGCAGTGACCCTGTTCGTTTGGCTGGTTCAGCGAAATCAGCAGCTATCCAGCAGTATTTTTCTCTCACAATAAATCAGCGAACAGTACTTTCAGCCACAATAAACCAACGAAACGAACAGCCTGCAAGCCATGTCTGTGTGTGATTTGATTGATGCTGAAGTCATTCCATCACTATGTACCAGTAAGTTTTTTTTGGTTGTACTATAAAGAAAGAGGCACATGATCTTGTGGAGATGGAGACACCTAAGCAAGCAAGCAGCAGGATGCCTTACAGTGCATGCTTTGACCATATCCCACAAATCCAGCTAGTGTCCTGCATTTTCAGACTGTAGAGGACAAGAAGGCGAAAAGATTACAAGATTCCTTATGTTCTTGCTCACCTTCTCCCTCTACAGAGAGAGAGAGGGGATGGCTGGCAGGGATGAGAAAAAAGACCCAAGGCCTTGTTTAGATTCCAAAATTCACCCCCAAATTCCACTATGCAAAAAGAAGATTCCCCATCACATCAAAATGTCGGCATATATATGGAGTACTAAATGTAGATGAAATCAAAAACTAATTGCACAGTTTTGTTGTACTTTGCGAGACGAACATTTTGAGCCTAATTAATCAAAATTTGGACAATTATTACCATAAAAAACAAAAAGTGCTACAGTGTCGGGGGTGGCACTGTGCCGAATCGGCCACCCCGACTCTGGTAACTAAACGAGGCGCAAGTGTACAAATAGATGGCAGCATGTCAGTTAGAAAGAGAGATATGGCTCGTTCAAAGCTTGGTGTGGAAGAGAAGCACCCCCTACCCTTATAAACAAAGCCATCATAATTTACTCTTTGTAAAGTAGTAGGAGTAGTACTAGCAACAGTTGCTGCTGCTGCTGTGCTATACCTATAAATTCAAGCATACCATAAAGTTTAAAATAAACTCCATTAACCATTCAATGATCTAACTCACATTTGTGGGGTTTTTTTTTCTCAAATGCTGTTTACAGTCGCCTAGCCTTGCTACCTGGTGAGAAATTATTTTCTTTCGGTTGAAACTTGCTGTTATGTATCGATTGGATAAAGAATAAAATAACAAGCTACAAATAATATACAAATATTAAATAGTACCAGTGCACAGGCAAACTGGGGCCCACAGGACATTGAGGGTATGCAAGGCTGGGCAGGTGAGAATTATACAATATTTTTTTACTCCCTACTTTATTTTCTCCTTACTACAGCTAATCTTTGTGTACTAAAGTAAAGCAAGCAGTAAATTACTCTTAATAGTACACTAGTCTGCTGTTAACTTTGATTAGATGTTGTTAGCTTACGCTAAGGTTTTGGAAATATTAGAGAGAGGAGAGAGAAGGGAAGGGATAGAGAGAGAAAGGGGGCAGTTGCAGTGGTTAACAACCCTCTGCCAGAGCGCAAGAAGGAATCATTTCACCTCAGTGGCTGGTAACAAACACCGCTTAGCAGCAGGCTCTTTGCTTCCGTCTTGCCCTTTTGCTTCCGCCTCCTGCCCTTAAAATCTTTCACCACCCCCTCCCGTCGCGGTCAAATTTGCGATCCATACTTGGGGAGGTGGGCCAAGAAACCGAGCTCTCTCTCCGATGCCCACCAACGTCAGGTAATTCTGCAAAAAGGGAAAGGAAAAAAAAAGATCATCTAGCAGCTATTGAGTTCTTGGATTACTTCAAGGTGTTCGTCTCCGCTTGCAGGTGAAATTGGTGGCCGGCCTGTTTGAAGTTGAAGGGTTCATGTGATTCCGCGGGGGGTGTAATTTTCAGGTAGTTATTTTCTTGAACATCTTGGCACCTGTTCCTTTCAAGATCTTTACACCACCTCATTACACGATGGAGTAGTCAAAGGTCGTTGCTTTCGCCCCCCTGCTCTCGGAAAGCTTTCAGCACTGCCTTAGTTATTTCTTGCAGATCCTACTCCTGCCATCTACGCATTCAAATAGCCTCACGCTCTCACCAGTTCAGCTTGCCTTCTTGCCCCCTTCCTTTTGTGAGCTTTGGTGATGCGAAAGTATTTCTCCAAGCTTTCATTTCACATTTGCTGTTCTTTCCAAGATTATGAAGAAATTATAAAGTGATCGAAGATCGATAGCCCTCTTTGAAGATGCTAGTCCTGTGATTTTACTCATCCAAGTATGCCCCATAGTTTAAATTCCCGGCAGCATTACTAGAGCTCTTTTAGCTTCTTATTAGGGGCAACTGCCTAGCCATATCCTAAAGGAGACCACACTTCTTGGTTGGTTCCAAACTTGTTTGCGTGTTCTTCATCTGGTGAAACATGACCCTTTTCTTTCAAGCTCCATGGTACTAGTGTGGTACATGCCTGGTTCTTGAAGATTTGGTAGCTTTTCCTGTTCCCAATTAGCTTTGGTGTTTTTAATCTTTTAGGAAGAGCCGGCTCTCCTCCCATCTCATGCACTTTGCTCCAAAAGACTCAGTTAGCGAGTGTTGTTTGCTTAATGATGGGGTTATTTCTCCTGTGTCTCCTCCTTTATGCCCTGGGTTTAAAGTTTCACTTTCTGGACTGTGTGCTTCTTTAGACTGTTGCAGATTTGGTTTGTTCCCAAAGGCTATGGATGAAGCATGTCTTCTCCAGCTGTAATGCAGTTCCAGCAGGCCTTTGCCTGGACGGTGGATGGTTCTTTTTCCCGTCTTTTTATCTGTAGTTTGGGATAGCGTGGTTATTCTTGAAGGGACTAGTTGTTTTTCAACTTTGTTAGGGTTACTGGTTGAGGTGGTACTGTTTCCCTCAACCTCAAACAAACAAACCAGTTGATCAATATTTACTCTTTTGTACCAGGCGCTATCATTCCTAGTGTTTACCTTCTATTTATCTTGAATAGGTGATTGAGGAACGTTGGTGTTTCTGGACAATTGGAGATGTACTCAGGCCAGCAATCTGATCAAGGTCCTAGTGCAAATAGTGGCAGAGAGTTCTCCGAGGCAAATTGGAATTCTTTCACAATGCATCAAAAGATGGCTTATAGTGGACAGTATGGGTTTGGATCTTACGGCATGGGCTTAGAAGATAGACCGGGGCTGTATCAATCTTCATCTGGTTAGTTGTTTTTTTTTTTAATGTTGCCAGGTAGATCTTTCTGAAGGCGACAATTCTGCAGTTAATAGAAACAATACTTATTCCCGCAGGTACATTGAGTCAGGACATCCAAATGAGTGATGAGCATAGCGAAGGTGTGAAGAAGAGGAAAGGAATGGAGGACCGTGTCCCGTTGTTGCATGTAAGATTTCTCGTTGAGCTCGCTTCCTCATCTAATTTAGATGTGTGAAATTATATGTTGATGGTTTCTTATGGTAATGACCGACTGTCCTGTAATGATTGGCTATAGAATGCAGGTGATCAACAAACAGAAGGTTCATCTCAGCCAGAAAGGAATTCAATGGAGGAGGGGAACAGAAAGATTTCGCCCAAAATGCAAAGCAAGGAAGATTCTTCTGATGGTGATGGTACTAAAGAGGACTATGTTCATGTCCGGGCAAAGCGAGGCCAAGCCACTAACAGTCACAGCCTTGCAGAAAGAGTAAATTTCTCTCTTGTAATAAGTAACTACCGGTTCAGTTTCTTTATTATCTTTACTCACATTTGAAGTTAATGAAACTCTGCAGCTGAGGAGAAAGAAGATAAGTGAGAGAATGAAGCTTCTTCAAGATCTTGTTCCTGGATGCAATAAGGTAACCTCTCCTTTGTTTGGTGCGAGCAACTTCTCAAAGACTCCTGTAGTCCACACATTACAAATTTCTTTCGAACAGATCACTGGCAAGGCAGTCATGCTCGATGAGATTATCAACTATGTGCAGTCATTGCAACGACAAGTCGAGGTAGTATTAACGCATCTGTAGTTGAATTGTTTTGGAATATGTGTGGCATCTTGTTAGTATATAATCCAGTATTCTAAAACAATTTCGAACTTGCAGTTCTTGTCAATGAAACTTGCAACTGTTAACCCCGAGCTTGGCTTTGACATTGAGCAGATCATATCCAAACAAGTAAATCCACCCACTTGATAGTTATATCTCCCTCTAGGTGTTACTTTAGATATGCTTTGATCAATGTAAATTGTTATTTGCAGATGATGCTTTCACAAGACAGACATCTTGCTTTCTATGGAGTCGATCCAGGATCAAGCAGCCTTAGTGCTCCATTCAACCAAGGAATCATGCAGCCAGAAATGATGTGCAACATTTCCAACCCTGTCGATGTTTTGCACGGAACTATTCACGACGTGTCAACAATGAACCAGGTATTTCCAGTTTACTTCATACATTCGGGTTCACATATATTATCTGATTGAAGAGGTGATGGGCTTCTGTGAACTTGAATCCAGATACCTTCTATGTGGGAAGGACTTCAGAATATGCCTCAGATGAACTTCAACCCTGGTGTGGCAGCCAATAGCGGCACCAACAACTCTGGTATCTATATGATCCTCTCTATTCTCTTCTCTGAAAAATACAAATGTTCCTAGTATGTTTCCTTGAAAAACGAATGTTCCTAGTAATCCATCCATCTTACAGAAATGTTCCTTCTGTGCTCTACAGGCTCCATGAAGATCGAACAGTGAGCTCCTGTCTAGTAGTTCTGAAATTGTTCTTGAATCACTGAATCATCGTAAAGCGGGATGAAGTTTTTTTGTATAGCTGGAGGCCTAACCATTCATGCCAGTTTCCTTCTGTTGCTCCCATAATGTACGGCACACTGTTTATGGTATGGCATATGAAGGATCATGTACAGCTGGAGCTGAAAACCCGATTCCACTGTAAATTTCTGTTGTGCTTTGGCCTGTGGAAATTGGGATCATCCATGAAATCCAAGGACAGAAGCTTGTTGGGACATGGGACCAGGTGCTGAGTGCTCATGGGCCTAAACGTACTAGATGAGTACTAATGAATGGAATCGTAGGTACAAAAATGCAGAGTTTGAAGCCAGTGGCTTTGTCAGAAATTCCATGGAACATGCAATGTAATGCGACAGGTTTCATCATGCAATTTTAGGAAACTCATTATTCTTAATACTTTTTTTTTCCAAACGTGTGGTCATAATTTTAGTAGAAATAGTAGGAGATGGCTATCTATACATAGTAAAACTGTTACGAAATCAAGTAATGCGAGGCTGCGAGCAGCCGCTGTCACTGGGCTGCAACCCGATCCTTTTCTTTTCCTTTGTTTTTCTGAAGATTTATCTGCAAGCCTCACTGCACCAGAGGTGGCAGACGATGGTGCTATCTCTAGTGGTTTTGTTTCTTTTTTTTCCGTCAGTTTCGAAGTTGATAAATAGGCAGAATTTATATTTAGAAAAGAAGGGGTTTTGTGCACCAAGGACAGCATGCTGCTCTTCAGTGAGTGAACTAAGGCAGCACATGTGCCCGGTGGTTTGTATTGGCCGCAGGGATGAATCTACTCAAATATATCATCTGAACGTCAAGTTTGGCATTTTGAACTGTAACTGTTACAAAATCACTTGTTTACATTAAAATGAAATACATGCTTATAACTCATTGCGACTGAGCAAAGTCCAGAGTACAGCAGAACGAGCTTCACCACCTCCTTTCTAGCAAAGTTCCAATACAGTATAGAGAGATCAATCGTGAAAATTCAGTCAAGGAGGCCTGGGTTCAACCAATCCCTGCAAAACATATTTTTTTATTATAGGAAACGTCAGCAAAACTTCACGCACACAAAAAAGAAACTGCGTGAAAGTCAGGTATGTTATGGTTCACTTATTTACGTGTTAATGTCCCGCTATTTGTCTTTTGCATGTGACAACACAACTGAAGTAATGATGTTATAATGCTCGTCTCATTTTCCCACTAATTTTCTCCAAGTTTCTTATGGTAACGTCACTCTTTGATGCCAATTTGTATCACACATATGGAAAGATTGGGCTCATGTATTCAAAGTAAAAGTGCAAATGATGGTTAAAAGCTAGATTGACATGCAATTTGTAGTCTCATGCCCATGATACGACTTCTCAGCCTATGCTGCTCGACCACAAATGCTGCTAAAGGATATGTGGACAAACATCCCCTGCTGTGGCTAGAAATGACTATGAACTGCTTGGCCAAAAGTGCTGTCCATCAAATGGGTTGAAAACCATTACACATGACAGCGAATGGAATTTATTCAGTTTTAAATGTAATACAACCCCCCACCCCACCCCAAAGATTCTCCTAGATGTTATCCAATATTTTCTCTTTTTCATTTTTTGGGCATAATCTCCAAGTGCTGTTAAGGAAGCATTTTACTTACTTGCTAATATCATCAAGGTGGTCGTCAAAATCAACAGTTTTCTCCCATTTCTTTGTTGTAACATGATCAGCTAGGACAACATTGGTAGAAGGTTCTTTCAGAACCAGCTGACTGCTTCCATCTGATCCAGCCTGACGCCAACTTTTTGATGAATCCCTGGTGTATAACTGCATATGCCATTAACTATGGGTCATGAACCATGCAAGATCAAAACAAGCTAACTACATTATTTCTACAAGAACATTGGATCAATGTGAACCAGCTTTTTAAGTAACTAAGATTGACCTCTCTAGCTATTTTCATAAGTAATTTTGGGGCCTGGTCATGCAGCTGATTGTGTAAGAATACTCAATGATATGAAGCCAAGGATATTCTATCACGTTAAGTCTTGAACGACCTTTTTTTTAGTACTGGTTAACTATTAAACACTAACAAACTTCAGGCCAGAAATCATGCATTTTTAAGGTAGAGTACAAACATTTATACAGAACATTCATAGTGTCATCGACAAAATATGCAGAACTTAAAAAAGAAGAAGAAAAAAATGGTCTTGCTATTTTCACATGGCAATGCTACAAACTAGAATTGATAACTACACTAATCTTTGATATACTTTGCTGCTAACTCAGGCATATCAGAATAAACACTTTGTGCTTCATATGAATATCACCTTCCAGAATAATTCATCAAGTCAAGATACAAAATTAGTGCATTTGCGTATTTTGTTCAAATACAGCTCAAAATCAAAGCTTAACAAATTAGAGTGACCATATAAAGCTGAATCCAGGACACTTCTTGATCTTATAGTGCATATATATTGCTCAAGAATTGCTTCTTAAGTCATGTCATACAACAATTAAGTGACACTGAAAATCTTTAAGGATATGCAAATAAAAATTATTTTAGTTTATCTTCTAGAAGTTTCTTGCCTTTTAAAGCCTGGTTCTAGCTTCATCCAATATTACATAGGTATGTAAGATCTCATAGCATAATAGCCAAAACATATTCGCTTTAACTGTTGATTCTACACTAGACAAGATAGCACTTTTCATGTTATTAAAGGGAATATATTGCATCTTGGAAGTTAATTGTGTAAGTTATGTGGATGTAACCCTCGATTTTCTTCTATGTTGCTTGTTTACATGCTAGCAGTGGGGTGACATGGTGAAAATAAAGCAAGTGGCCGCTGTGTGGTGAATTCATTGCGAAACGGAACAAACGATGAACTGGTGGTTAGGTGAAATTCCCATATCACAGTTAATATAAATAGCTACCATAGAACACCATCATATACGCGCCATAAATCACCGCCCAATAGTAGTAGGCATATACAAGACAGATTCTAGGCTCAATAACAGATTAGACCTAGAGTGACAATCTATTATATTACATCCAATATTCCCAGCAATAAAAAAAATCTGTCTGCACGTACAGTCTACAATTTTACATGGCTCACCAAAATGCCTGTTGAGGCTGACTAGATGGCATGTAAATACTACAAGTCAGTCAGCTGTTTATGCCTAAATGGCCAATTAGTTGATTAAATGGCCGTTTAGCCCAACTAATGAGCCATGTAGCCCACTTTTTGCCTAAACAACGGGTGACCAACTTTTACTTTTTTACAGTTCAGTGCATTTTTTACAGCCATCTGTTCAATGTCATGTGGTTTAAGTATAAATGTTCTCTAAACAAAATAGTCCTTTGTTTTAATATGAACAGGAACATTTATATCTCTTATTTCAAAATGATGATCTTTTCAAACTTGCATAAATCAAGCTTACTACAAGCAAGTCTCCATGGAAGGTTTCCAAACTTTTTGGACCCTCCTGAGTCTGAACTACACAACTTTGATGCGATACCAGTTCAAAGGAAAAATGTTCAGCTATCGCATAATTAACCTGTTGGTAACCATAAAATTTGGGCATGTCTAATTTGCAACCTGATACCCTTGCAATTCTTGTGCATCATAACCAAAGGACCAATAAGGCAGTAAAACCCTGCTAACTAGACTAAAAAATTGCCAATCTGTTGTATCAATACAATATCATGTGGTTTTACTACAACAATTCTGCAACCAACTCTAATATAGTTTCAGTTAAAATAATAAAAAAATCTGATATCAAATCTTCCCAGCTTTGCTCAAATCAACTCTACTCTATGCAAGTCTCTATTTTTTGGAAGGCTTGCCAAGTTTTAACAACAGCCGTGAAGTTGGTTTCAATGGAAAATGGAACAGGCCTGTGGTACATCCGTCTAAAATAAAATAACAAATTATAGTTTGGCTACCCCTTGCAAACTCACTGTAAACTCTAACATCTCGATAAACATAGAACACTATTAATATCGGGGTACTGTGTCTGTCTTAGCACTGCTAATCTCCTGGTGCCAATTAAAAAGTCTTGAAGGTATATTTGAGAAAGATTTGGAAACGTACCTGAACCACCGGGTCGCGAGACTTCCCCTTGACGGCCTCCTCCAGCTTCTTGTTATCGACCTAACCAATCAATAAAAGAAAGATGAGATCTGCATCCCCCTCCTAAGCAGCGCAGATCGGAGATCAAAAGAACGAAAGAAACGTAGCTCACCAACAACACAGCGGAGCGGGGGAAGTATCGGAAAATATGGTCCCCGACGCGCTTGGCAACTGGCGGGAGGTCGGTGTCGTCGCAGCGCGGGTTGGCGTGGTAGTATCCGACGACGGCGAGGCCTTCGCCCTGGGTTGCGAAGTGGTCCTCGACGAGGGTGAGCGCGAGCTCGAGCGTGGGGAGCAGCGGCAGGTGGTGCGGGTGGTGAGACAGTGGCACGGCGTCGATGACCGAGACGACGGCCGGTGAGGACGAAGGCTCGACGAGGCGGCCGACGAGGAGGCCGTTGACGGCGGTCGCCGGGTACTTCAGTGCGTGCAGCGCCAGCTTGATGTACGCCGCCTGCGCCAGCTCATACCGGCACTCCGCGCCCATCTCCGCCGCCGCTGATTCCGATCGAAGGACGATTTTTGGCGACTGGCGAGGGCGAGCGTCTGGTCGCGCGTCGTAGGAGCAGAGGAGCTGGACTGCTGGAGCGGCCGAGCGGTGCCGCCTCCCAGGCTGGCCTGGGCGTCTGTTGGGCCGTTGCAAACGGCCGCGGACCAGTCTCAGGCGCCAGGCCCAGCTACTTTGTATGCGTCATCACCTGGGCCAGGCCCATGTGGAACGGGCGAGTTTAATGTGAATATTCTAGCTGTGGGGAATTTACATTTTTAGCCTTAAATATCCTCTGTTTTGGTGAATGGAATTCTAACGTAATATGTCGCTTTTGGTTTCCGTATCATAAATTTAACTTAATTTGTAGAAAATATATATAACATTTGTATAAATAAATAAATTTATTAAAAAACTACATTCAAAGATCTTTCCAATAATACCAATTATGTACCATAAATATTAATATTTTTTAATATATATTTTGTCAAAGTGGTTTCTCGAAAAGCGAAAACAACATATATTTTGGGACGGATGGAGTAATTGGTATTTCCTAGCAAGGATAGCAGAGGGAAGCGAGTACACTGAAACTAGAGTTGCTGTCAGGCAATGAAAAATACCCCTTAGCCACGAGTGTCACCGATACAACAGTTTGTTATGTGGCTTAAAACAAGAAGCCTACAAAATTGAGCGAGCTTGATAGCAAACTCCTTGTAAAATCAACTTTCCGCCTTCTTACTCTTCTTTCTTCTATGTGGTTCTCCCTCTCTCTCTTTCCTCTGTCTCCTTCGTTTGCCCTGCCAGCAAACAAGAAATCAGAACATGAAAGGATTGCGTTGGAGTATCATTCGACAGATATAGAATAAAAGACCAGATCCAGATGCACTATCAAGATTATTTTAGCTCTATATATGTTTCTCTAGTCGCCTATAGGGCTTGTAGCAAGTTTGAGCAACTGTCAATTCTGGCATCAGTATCTCATGATCGAAGAAGAAACAGCCACAAAACTGAACTTTCAGGGCAGTTCAGGAAAGCATAACAACATGCTTGGTGTCAAGAAATGTCATTAAAGTTTAATCTGAAATTTTGAAGCCATTGAATGGGTAAACGCACCTCAGCAGAGAAAGTCTTAAGAGGGTCTCTGCTTTTCCCTGATCCTCCCTTGAACCCCTGTCTTTTCCGCCTTTGGGGCTTGTCGATGCCCATAGCAGCCCTGGAAAGTTTGACAACATTGCTGGCTTCTTTTGTTTTTGGATCAATTAGGTAGTCAGGGACATCACGCAGGTGTGCAGGAATTTCCTTGTTGCTTAGCAATTTATCGTGCTTGAGCAAATCTGGAAAGGAGAAAAGGAAACATCCAGCATGATTGCTTAGACAGGTTACATACAAGCACAACTATTCTGCACAAAACTTGTAAATCTTACCAAGGTCCCTTGGATTCTCTTCAAAGTGAGACTTCAATCTACAAGGTAAAAAGGCATCACTGTTAGGGGAAAAAAATATTATTGGAGCAGAAATGGCTTGAAATGAAATGATCTTTTGTTTCATGAAAAAAACGTACAATTTAATATATTGAATGTTCTCGGTTCTCAGCAAGAAAGTACAATTTATTACTATCTAGCAGTATACCGGCGACAGGTAGAGTTTTTTTTTCCTTCTCTTTTTCCGAGAAGAGCCAGTAGGTTGTTTTCAAGATATTAAACTATCATTATGCAATTTGCATTCTACCAACAATTTAGCTGCTTTAGTTGCAACAAGGATCTTACTTCTCAGAATTGAGGATTTCATTCTTTATGTCTTGGCGACGCGCTTCCTGTATATCACGTGTTGTCACACTCCTTGCAACATCCTGTAAGAGTAGTGCCAGTTAACAATAGCCATCCAAATCCGTACGGCTGCTTGAGTACAAAAAAAAAAAAACAACCATGCCAGTTGCAAGAATTGTCTAAAAACTTCTGCAAAAATGAACCACATTTGCTAGAAGCACATTGTACAGATTCAAGAAAACATGCTCTGTACCAACAATTCAGAATATCAGCCTGATTAGTGATTACTCTAGCTTGCCCAGGCAAAAAGCAACAGTAGCTTTTCACCAATCAAATGAACTTCCCTTACCAGGCAAGAAAGGGCCAAGAGCCCAAGACTAACACAAACAGAGACACCTGAGCAAGGTTTCATATTTAATGAACATGACCACATATCCAGGCTCCAGGCTCTCGGTAGTGCAACGAAGGTTTATATAAGTATTTACTTGAATAATAAATGAACTAAGAATCAACTGAAAATCGCACTGCCAACTGCATTGGACACTATTACCAGATCAGCTTTTAGCCTTCCAGTAACCACAATATAGTAGATCTTCACCAGGCAACCCATGCCTCCCTCAAATACTAGCACATCGTCACAAATAATAAGTTCCATACAATCTGTGCTAGCATCAAGTTGCATAGAATGGACAGAAACAGAAATATAGAATATGCTAAAAAAATCAAATATATAATCCGGAACAAATATATTGCAGACCTGAGCCCTATACCGTAGAGACTCAACAGCATCTTTCGTAAGTAATGGGAAAGGTGAAATGCAGTCCATATCTTTCTTTTCAACATCTTGCAACATATGCTCAATCTCTTTAAAAGTACTATCCTCCTCTGGTGAAACCTAAAGAAGCAATTGCCAAAACATATGGACATAAACATCAGAACAAATAGGAACTTCGCAACATGTCAGTTATTTCTGATGATAAATTTATATGAATACAAACAATGTAACATTAAACTTACAAGCGATATGGATGCACCAGTCTTATTCGCTCTACCTGTTCGCCCTATTCTGTGAACATACCCAGCAGCATCCAGAGGCATGTCAAAATTGACTACCTAAAAAAAAGGTTAAAGATAAAGGTCAATCCTGCTCTTCGAAAGTTAAACCATGAAGTCAAAATTTCATTTTCTGAGTGACTATCCAAATTTTGAGCTATTAAGCCATAAACAAAGAAGACAATCCAAATTTCTTTATAGATCTTTCTAAAGAGAATAATTGACGAACCATACAGCAGACATTCAAGTTGAGTCCTTTTTTATTTCAGAAAGAACATAGGATGACAATTTCTCTACATAAAATTCAGCATCTACTGCTCATGATGAGTGATATAACTGTAAGCTCCAAGATAATATAATAAAACTGCCAACAAAACAGAACACATATTGATCCAGCAGTTAACCTAAGAAATGTTCTCAGCTACTGACTTAATCGCAACAAGGTATGTAATGGTGATACAGTACCTCTGAATCTCTGACCATTGTTAGATCAATATATTAACTTACTGTAAATACATTTTTGAAGTCAATTCCTCTGACAACTCCAAATTCGGCATCTAAAGTCTGTTGCAAATGTTTGCGGGACACCTTTGGCTCTTTCTGGTTTTCCTTATTGGTTTGCTTCTCCCGTTTGCGGGATATCTTTGGCTCTTTCTTGTTTTCCTTATTGGTTTGCTTCTCCTCCTTTGTTTTAGTGTCATCCGTTGCTATCAGATAATCAAATAACCTCGCATTGAATGCCTAAAAAGAAATACACAAAACAATTTAAATCGTTTATATGGAGCCACCTTGTCAGCACAAGGAAGTAATCTGTGCAAACTTCTAACAAAAGATTCGATATCAAAGTTTCAGATATTGTTTAACTGGTAACCTTCCATATCAATGACTTTTTCTGTTTCTCAACAAGAAGGGTCCAAGACTAAACCAGAGCACAGGAAAGATATTGCTATTCACGTAATAGAGGCATATACTAGCCAATAGTTAGAAACAAATAACAATGGCAGAGTTTTAGAGACAAGTGCATTCACAAAGCACAGGTACATAATTAACAAGCAATCTAAGAAGCTGAAGGGAACCTAACTCAGGAGCCATGCAACGACCAAGTTGTATGCTTCATTTATCCATTTATTAAGTTCTTTATAATTACAAATAATTTGATAAAAGCCATGCAAAAATGATACCTCAATAATATGTAGTCGGGAATTTTGTGGCAACTCAGCGTTCAAAACCGCAGATCTTATCCCAAACTGTATAAAGCAGAGCATATTCATCATAAGTTTGTTAATACTACAAATGAAGTGTACACTGAAAATAGAAACGAGGTAGAAGCAAGAGCAAAGAACAACATAGTATGTGAACAAAAGCAGTTAAGTGAACAGTATACTCATAGAAACAATCATAGCATAGGCAAAGTTTGTATAGCATTATCCTAAAATGGCAGTACAAGATATAGCATTATCCATAGGCAAAGTTTGTTTTCTTCCCCCCTTTGGTCTTATTCTTAATATAATGATACACAGCTCTCCTGCATGTTCGAGAAAAAAAGATGTAGCGCCGATCCTTCAGTTATTTTTTACAAGACTTGCCTAACCTGGTATTATGGTTATCTCAAGAGACAAATGAACTTAATGACATAGCAAAAGAGTCAACTGTGACATGATTGTATGCTCAACTTTATAACATCAAATACAGAAGGAACAAAGAAAGTGGTTGGCCCCAAAGTAGGTCACAAGGACAATAATTGCAGCACATAAAGTCCATGTTATGTCAAACAGGAATTCTAAGAATCAATCAATTCAGGATATGTTTGCAAGTTTTTTTTTCAGGTGTTGAGTAAATTAAAATGCCTTTTTACAGATCTAGATGACCAATCACGTTTTCAGGGTAGCGAGTAGTGACTCAAGGCATTGGTATGATTTACCTTTTCCAAGAACAGTCGTAATCTGAATGCCATATCAATTGAGTTCACAAATATAAGAACTTTCTTCTGAATAAGCTCAAACTTTAAAAGTGCAAGGATACGAAGCATTTTATCCTTAGTGTCACATGAGATCTGTGGTCAAAAAATGAAATGTAATGAGCAGAACGAAGAAATAGATGTGTAAAAGGCCAAGTAACTTCAGCAAAATGAATACAATTTTTTTTATTTAAAATACATCCATAGCTTAAGAATGGCCCCAGATAAGGGACAGACAGGAAGATGTAACACTATCAAGCATGAGAACTTTTGGTTTTCCAGTAAAAGTTTTTTGGAACCTCCAAGTTGCAATGGTAATATGAAAAGGAGAACAAGTACATGTATGCGAAAATAACAGGCAGCAGAAGATACTTACCCAAAACTGCTGAACATTTTTGGGGATCACGTCATCCTTTGCTTGACCAACCTCCGAAAGAGTTAGAATAAATGGGTTATGCAGAAGTAGCTTTGTCAATTTGTCAACATCAGAGCTGCCATACAGTCGAATTTCAGTATCACCGAAAAAATGGAACACAAATGCAAGCCAGGGCCCAAGTCTCTAATGTTCTCTCTTACCAAGGGAAAACAATAGCATGGATTCAACCTCCAACACTTACATGCCAGATGCATTTAAACAATTATTAAACTATGAGCAGAGCAACAGCACAAACAGGTCTAACAGCAACCACCCACTTAATCAGCATGGTAAAAATTGTAAACAGCAAAAAATTCACAATTTCAAGAGAAAACCATCTGAGCCAAGTATTTATAAAATAATGAATGCTCAGAGAAATCGTAAATGTAGGGTGGGGAATCAAGATTTAATGGATAGCTGCAGAAAAAGAAGGAACATTGACCAGATTTGACCTTGAAGTTGCAGACATCAGAATGGACTGACAGCTTCGCGGGATATGTGGGATGAGAGCTTTCAAGTCCTCTTCACAGCGGTAGGATAGAAGAAGGTCAGCCTGGGACAAAAGGAACTTGCCTGAACATTATGATTAATACATAAAAGGTGTGGAATCTGATATACATCACTGCAAAGAAGAATGTTATACTCCCTCCCTCAACCTTCTAAGGCATATTTTGATGCAAAAAAGTTTGTAATTTTGACCAACAGTTAGTCAAATTAAATGCATGTTTAGAGTATAAAGTTGTATCAATGCATTCATAATTTTGAAGTGTTTTTTAGTAACTGAAAATATATTGTGAAAAAAATTCAAAGGTTAAATATGCTTTTGAAGACTTTACATACCAAAGTACACCCTACAATAATAAACAGAGGATGTATATGGCAATGCAGCTTTAAATAAAAATATAAAATGTTACCAGAAATTTGAAGTAGGATCTCTAAGTCTTTAAAATGGCACAAATCAAAACCATCATATGCACAAATACATGGAAAAAAATTAAACTAACTCAATTAAGAAAAATGGAATAGCAGCAATTACTTTTTATTATTTTATTATATAGACTGGGAAAGAGAATATAGAATCTGGCATTCTTCTTTATATTGCAGGGCCCATGAAATATGTAAACGAAATAAAATGAAAGTAAAAAAAATAAATTATGAACGACAACTGAAGTGCACCTCATCAAGAATCATCATTGAAAGTGACTCTTTAACTGAAGGTCCACGGATAATTCCCTTTGATATGCATGTTGCAACACAAGCTGGAGTTGACACAAGAATATTAGGGGGGCCAGACAATGCGACAGTCTGCAAATAACAGGCAAAAGTTAGTTACTTGAGCTAATAGACATAACAATAATAACAAAACATGGGCACCAAGTGGAGAAAATAACAGTGGAGCGGAATAGAATTGTCTCACAATGTCCTTATCCGACATGCTCGCGGTAACTTGCACAACCCTCAATTTGCATGTACAGAACTCAAGGAGAGATAATGCCTCGTTATAAACCTATATGAAGGAAGTGATGACAGCCGTGTTAGCTTCCTGTCTAGCAAAGATGAAAACAAGGGGAAGAAAAATTATATCATACCCACATGATATTAATAGTTGGCAAATTAAAATATATCAAAATAGTGGATATAAAAAGAACATGTGTTTGCACTACACTTATCCAAAGGGGAATCTCCATCCATGCACCACTTGAGGTGCATTTTTCACCTATACCACTAAACTAATCAATGACATGGAGTCTGGTTCTACAAGTTATTGAAATATGCCGATGATATGAAAAGTACATATCAAGTGGTGGTGCAGATGAAAATATTCCATATCCAAATATAATCCAATCAGCTACTACATGCATGTTTCATAGTCCAAGAGGCCAATGAATAGCATATAATTCATATGAATCCTTATGTATCCAAGTGAGATGCAAAACATAACTACTACAGCTAGCATTGAAACAATTAAACCCAAACTTAGTCATAGAACACTCAATACTCACAGAAAAGTAAGCTAAGGTTCACTACCTGCTGGCATAATTCTCGAGTAGGAACCAGGATGAAGGCATTTGGTGCAGGTTTTCGGATACGCCCTTCTGAGGACAACTTCAGTAGCTCGTGCAGAAGTGGGAGAAGGTAGGCAAAGGTCTTCCCAGAGCCAGTCTTGGCCTTTGCAACCACATCCTTCCCTTCCTGGAACCACAATGTTCAGTTGTTGACCAGAGGCCCAAATTACAGAAAACAAAAATTGTTGCACAAAAATTAGATATCTATCCTGCTGTACAATATATAGGCCACAGCAGTTTTTGCACCAGATCCTTCTTGTGTTGCACTTGGCTAAAACTAAAGTTAGCATAGGATCATCTTTGATGATGAATACATAGGTCATTGCAGTTTTTGAAGGCAACTGACACTAATCCCGGGAGTTAACCAGAGAATGCAGGCTATTCAAATAATGCTACAGTTTGCAGTATGCCCATGACCATCACACTTGTCAGAATTGAACTTCTTCCAAGGAAAAGGGGCTGAAATTCCATATTCCCTGCATCATTTCCCACTAGTTTCTTACTACACCCTAATAGCATGGCAATGCTACAGAGATCATTCGCAAACACTACCAGACCCAAGCCTTGAAGCCGATTGGATGGCAGAGGCCGAAGGTCCGGACTAAATACGCACGAAGCAGAAAAGCAGCACACTAAAAGCAGCAGGAAAACAATAAACCACACACCAGGATGAGCGGGATGGCTTCCCGCTGTATCGGGGTGGCCTTGGCGACGCCCTTCTTTCTCAAAGCCCTCTTCAGCTGCTCATCCAGGCCAAGTTCATCGAAGCTCACCTCCACTTCCTCCTCTTCCTCCTTCCCCTCCTCCCTGCTGCAGGCCGCAGCTTCCGGGATCATATCCTCTCCACCAGCGCTGACAGCTTCCTGCCCAGCCTCCTCCGCTGTCTCCATCTTAGTCTCAGGGGTGTCCGGCGGCGATGAGAGCGGGGCGCCGCAAAAACTGGGGTGGCGGCGGTTGAAGAGGCAACGCGAGGGCGCACGAGGAGAAGAAACCCTCTGAACCTCAAGTGGGCCGAGTTTTGCAGCTTTCCGATTTTGCCCCTGCATCCAACGGCGGAAACAAACGAGAATTTTTTATATTTAACACAACCCCCCTCCCCCCTTACTCCTTCACATTTAACCCCCAATTTACAGGCCTTTTAAAATATAATCCTAGCATACGAATTGTTTTGATATTTAGGATTTTTGAAGTTTTATCTCTTTTATATATAATTCCATGAGCTTCTTTTTCACTATTTGGGGTACCAGAAAAGACCGGAATACCCCTCTTTCTAATCTGGTGGTCTCTCTCCCCTATCACTAAAACGCAGGCCCCACCTGTCATCTTCTTCTTACTCCTCTTGCCATCTCCCATTACTGAGCAGCATCCGCCGTCGTTGATGGCAAGTAGCAGCAGGGGGAGCTGAGCCGTCGTAGCCCGCTTCACCTGCCGGCCGTTGGAGCGCGCAGGGGTGACCTGTAGTTTGGGGGCGTAGTGGCCCCAAACCCTAGCGCAACCTCCGCCCAGGGACGAGGCTGCCGGAGCGGACAAGTCCGGAGGAGGAGGCGGCAGGACCAGGCGGACGGCGCCCCTCCCAAGTCGTGCGCGATGGTGCTAACTCCGACTCGCGTGAGTAGCGACACGGAGAGCGAGGAAACAATATGCGAGCGACTTGGGCCTTGTTCGGCTGGCTAGCTCCCAGCCAGCCAGCAGTGCTTTTCTCTCACACCAATTCAGCACCAGCCAGCAGCCACCATCCAGCCAGCAGTATTTTTCTCTCACAATAAATCAGCATCAGCCACCAGCCAGCCGAACGAGGCGTTGGTTTCAGGAGATGGATACTCTGGTCTTTTACGTTGTCCTAAACAGTAGGGATGAAAACAGATCGGATGTGGACGGATATCATTGATATTATATTTGTTTTCATATTTCTATCTGGATTTGAATACGGATAGTGTCAACCACGCCGGATAGAATGTGATTGGATATCGATATCGGGTGTGTTTAGTTTCCAAAATATTTTGGTTTTGGGTACCGTAGTTTTTTGTTTTATTTGGCAATTACTGTTCAATTATGGACTAATTAGGCTCAAAAGATTTGTCTCGCGATTTCACGGTAAACTGTGTAATTAGTTTTTTTTGTTTCGTCTACATTTAATGCTTCATGCATGTGCCGCAAGATTCGATGTGATGTTTTGAGGTGAAATATTTTGGAAACTAAACACACCCATCATAAATATGCGATTTGAGTATTCGGATACGGATACGGTATCGGATATTGAATATCCGGACTCGGCTAAACCCCTCTAAACGGATTCGGTTTCGAATACGGTCTGAAAATATTCATACCGTTTTCACCCTGCTAAACAGTAAAAATGGATGGCTGGAATTAATAATTTACGGAGAACCCGACCGGTTTTGGTGTTCCGCCGAGTCGATGAGAAATAGCCGCCGGATTCACTCGCATTCGCAGTTGCTGCTGGTTGCTCCCCACATTTGTCGACGGTCGCCGGCTCCCCGTGCAACGCGCCGCGCTAACGATGGCCGAGACGGTGGGCTTCACGAGCGGCGACGCGGCGGCGTGGCGCGCGGCGCTGGCCGCGTACGACCGCCGTCTCGCGGCCCTGGACAAACCCGACCTCGTGGCCGTGGACTCCTTCTACCGCCACGACCTCCCCGCCCTCCTGCGCTGCCGTGACCCGGACCCCTTCCTCGCCAAGCCCGAGCTGGTGCGCCTCCTCCAGTGGAAGCTTTCTCGCGGCAAGTGGAGGTCAGTCCGTCTGCCTTTCTTCAACTATCATGCTGTTGCTAGCTTCTTCCGCGCTCCAACTTTTGGATCCTAAGGCGTGGTCCGGTCCTTGCTTTGCTGAAATTTGTTCACAAGTATGGAACCGATTCGATTAAGATTGGGTTCTTGTTGCCAGACCGAGGCTAATGGATTTCGTCAAGGGCTTGGACGACGCCGTGGTGGAGTCGGCGTCGCGCAAGGCGTTCGCGGCTTTGCCCGACCTCAGAACGGCCATCACCGAGCTCACCGTCCTCAAGGGAGTCGGACCTGCCACTGCGTCCGCCGTGCTCGCTGCGTATGCACCTGATGTCGCACCGTTCATGTCTGACGAGGTGAGCCTTGGTGTCTTGGACGTTTCTGCGTGTGGTGACTGCGATGTAGTGCTGTGACCTTGATCGGATCTTGTGTAGTGTAGGCGATGCTAGCAGCCTTAGGCAATGCAAAGGAGTACACTCTGAAGCAGTACTTTGCATTTGCTGACAAATTGCAGGCAAAAGCGAAGGTATGGCTTCTGCATTTGAGACGGATGGCAAATTGCTAACAATGTCTGCAAAGCTAGAGCTAGCTACTTCTTCTGGTCGTCTGAAGTATTCAGTGCAACTAAATCTAATCTTACGGTTTTGAGTCAGTTGCTCGGGTGGCTGCAGTTTGCAGCTGATTAATGCTTTGTTTGTGTTATCCTCCTTTCCAAATTATAAGACGTTTTGGCTGTCTAGATACGTAGTAAAAACAATGTATCTACAAAAGTCAAAACATCTTATAATTTGGAAGGGAGAAAGCAGTGATCATCGTCTAGTTTTGCCAAAGCTAAAAAGTATCATAGTCCACGTACCAAAGTGGAAATTTTTAAGTAGGTTACCTTAAATATAGCTAACTTAGTGTAGAATTTTGTGCAACCCTTTCAACCTGGACAAATCTGAAGAGCTCATTGTGCTTCTTTAAGGCTTGAAATGTAATTATTAGACTGTTGTAAAACATGGATTTCTACATTAAAGGGCTATTACTAGAAAGGATCCCGATTTACCTGTATGAATAACATCACAGTTCTGGAATTTAACAACCCTTCTGCAAATGCAGCATTAAACTTGAGGTGTATGCTGTTAAATTTGAAGCGCATGCACCCAGACACTGGCAATTTTTCACCTGCTTGTCTTTCCATTCCAGGCTCCCGTTGGCACACTAGGGCAATAGGTATAAAGCATTTTACAGTTTGCGTGTTGAAAGCTTGCAACCTTTGCACTGCTAACTTTGGCCTATATCACTTGTTCAATTAGAGCATCTCCAAGAGTTCCCAAAACTCACTCCCAATCCTGATTTTTTGGCAAAATTGAACAAAACTGTTCTCCAACAAGTCCTTATCTAAACTCTCAATCTTTCCGCACTTGGAAAAATCGATCTAATAGCGCGGAAATATACGTGTGCGTATCAATTGGCCAACAGGGTTCCCAATGCAAATATACAAGAGAGAAACAAAGTATAAAAGTGGTTGAGGTGATTGGAAATAGTCCGGTATTCCTGATGCAAAATTGCCTTGTACCTTTTTTGAGTGAGATTTTGGAAACGGTTGGAGAAACCTAACAAATGTGCTCCCAACATTTTTTAGCCACTTGAAAAGCTCATTGATTTACCAATTTTTTGAGTAACTATTGGAGATGCTCTTAGGTTGCAAGTGCCATTTCAAATATAGATTTCAGTCTCATATAAAAATCAACTGAGCATTGAATAAAAAAGAACAATTTGTATTTTCATACACGGTACTCCCTCTGTTCCAAATTATAAGTCACTTTGACTTTTTTGTTCATCCATTTTACTATGTTTCTAGACATAATAATATATCTAGATGCATAACAAAATGGATGTACCAAAAAAGTCAAAGCGACTTATAATTTGGAACGGAGGGAGTACTTTGCTTGCTATTTGGCTGATATTTATGTTCATCCTGAAGGAACTGAGCATAGGAGAAGAAAGTTTCACACCCTCAGATGTTGAGAGAGCACTCTGGAGCTCGGCAATTGCGTCCAAGTCACCAGCAAGCGGTAACCCAAAGAGTGAATCGAAGATGCATGGCAAGAGGAAAAGATGATTTACACCGCTCTTCTTTACTAAGGCTACAAGGGTTTTACTGACTGCGGGTCTTAGACTCTTAGTTGAACATTTTAGTTTTTGTAATCTGCGGAATGGAATCCTTTGGTGGAGCGGAATGTGAAATGCGTGCTCTCATTGACCAAAACACTTCATTTCCTACAAGCCCGCCAGTGACCATCACTGCATGAGCTCTGATGCATCATGCATGTGTATTTCAATAAGATCAATGCACCAGTTGTTCCCAGAAAAATAAGCTGCAAAGAGTTCCCAAGGGACGTCTCATGATCTAGTCCACCTTTTATATATTGGATTTGGTGCTGCATGTGTTGGGGTGGGGTGGGGGGTGGGGGGGACAAGGTTCAACCTCAAATTCTACAGAGTGCATACTGCACACAAGTAATCAAGGACGACATTACTATAAAATCCTACAGAGTGCATAAAATTCTTGGAAGTGTAAAACATGATCATCAGATGCACTAGTTCTTCGCAATGCATCAGAATTTAGAAAATGGTGTATTCCCAACTCCCAAGGTTACGTTGGTCCTCTAGGCAAATAAACTGGTCTATTGGGAGACTGAACAGTGAACATGCAGGAGAAATTCTATTATTGAACCAGTAGTGGTAAGTGGAGAAACCTTGTGAGATAATAGGAATCACACGTTCATATCAGTCACATGCAGAGACAAATGATGCAACGGCAGTTACAATTTAATAAATGTTATAAGATGCATAAAAAATACCAGGGGAGAAAAAACACGTGTCATTAAAGTTTCCTTAGATGCTATCATAAATCAGAATTTCGTTCAAAAAGAATATCAAAAATTGGAACAGCACAATGCGGTCTAAATAACAAAATCACTTCCTCAACAATAAAGGTCAGTGATAATACTCTAAAAATATGATTCACATATCAGCTACATCGAGAACCTCATGATTTCTATCCACCAGCCAGAGTCTTGAGTGATCTTGGGCAATCTCTTCCACTCAACTTCCGGGGCTTACTCAGCAAAAGTCATGACAATCTGCTGAAAACAGCATCGTAAGTTTATACTCTCTCAAGCATAATTGAAGTAAAACAACACAATAACCTCATACTAAAAAGGTAGGGTCTGCTCCGGAAGTGCTATTTCTGTAGCAGCTGCAGCTGTCTGGCTGTCTAATTTCTTCTTTCCAGCTGGTGTAGATGTGAAGTCCTTGCTGTGCAGCAAGAACTTCTGATCAGGCTGGTAATCCTTTTTTTTCACCAGGGTCAAAACCGAATTTCATTACCGTCAAGCATCGAAATTACAGGAGTTTGATAACATTTATAACATACAGTATTAAGAACGAAAAAAACTGCCAACCTCCCTGGACACCCAAGGGTCCAGCCGAAGTGGCATCCAGAAACCACTTAAAAGTCAAGTGACAATGCTAGCCTGCAAGCAAACTGCCAAAGATTAACCGCACAAACGCTGCTTGCTACAACCAAGCATGGCTATCTCATTAGTCAGCACACAGGTTGGAATCCAAAGAGATCCTCCTAGATAGAGCGCTACATGTTAGTTAACTTGCTGATCGTCATATTGCTTTTTCCCTCTTTATGCGCTTGTTGATGGAAGTGCTGGGCCACCGACTTCAGGACTGCTGCACCATGTTCCGCCTGGGTAGCCACCTCTTGCTTTTGAAGACCTGTCCAATAAGTCAGCAACGAGCATATCATAAAGATGATCTCGGTTTGCGATTTTACTCTTTTTCCTTCAAAGCAAACAGAATTTCTATAATATATGTTTCCCTCTTCGTGTATTTGAATTAAATAACACTACAACCTCGACTTAAAAAGGCCTAAGTGGACTGCTACATGTCAATTTTTAAAATACAATGTATAAAATGATGCAGATCAAATAAATCAGCTGTCATATTCTTCTACAAAAATGGCAAATACAACACCTGAATTGAAATTCTAATTTGCACGGTGTAGGTAGGATGAAAACAGTTACCTCCTCAGGGGGTCACACAACTTCATATGTAATCATAGTACCACTTGGCTCTTGCCTGAAGACAGCAAACCTGATACATCTTAAGCATAAGAATAATATGATGATGGTCAGGCCTGATCACTAGCACTCCTTTATTGCTTAGTAAGTCTATCACTCCCCAAAGCAGTTCAAATAAGCAGAGATGCATTGCCCTCAATGAATTCTATTTCAAATTAGCCAGAAAATTCTACTTCATCAGAAGCGTCCAAAATGTCAGCATTCCTACTAGACTGACCATGACCAGGCTGCCTCCGACGCCTCTGTTTCTGTCCTCTCCTCTTTGCCTTGGGTTTCTCTTCAAGATCCCTCACCCCACGTCTCTTATACATCTTAAAGCTAACATGTCTCTCCTCTGCCATCTTCCTAACCTTCTCAGTGATCTCAGCAGCAATCTGACGGTTGTACAGCTTCTTCAGCCCCTTCATTAACTTCGCAAATGTGTCAGGCTGTGGCATCAGCCCTGCCTCTAGCATGTCTAAGCAATACAGGCAGGCCTCCTTGACATGTTTCTTCGCATACAATGCATGTATCCAGATAGTCCATGCACTCACATTGAGCTCACAGCCTTTGCTCACAATACATTCCCAAACATCCTTCGCAAGCTCTAGTTTCTCATCTCTGACCAATGCATTGAGGAGGTCCTTAAGCACCCCATATTGTGGTGCAACAAAGAGCCCCCTCCCAACCATGTCTTTAAAATAACTACATGCCTCAATCAGCAAACCCTGCCCAACAAGGCCACTCACCATGATAGCAAATGTATCGACCCCAGGGCTGAGCCCACCACTTTCCATCTCATTCCACAATGTCATGGCTTGCTTGGTCTCCCCAAGCCTGCAGGCCAACCGAATCACCACATTGTATATCTTGAGGTCTGGTGGACACCGGCACTCCCGCATCCTCTCCATCAGCTCCAAGCACTCCTCAAGCTGCTCCTTCTTCTCGTGTACAACAAAGAACCCATGGTACACGGCAGCGTCCACCCGCAGGCCATCCCTTGACATAGCATCCAAGAACTCGTACCCCTGGGATATCTTGTCAGCCTTGCAAAACGTGCCAACCAGGGTGCCGTACGTGACAGCATCAGGCGCGCACCCCTTCCTTCGCATTTCCACAAACACCCGCATGGCCTCATCAACTCTCCCCCTCGAGCCAAGCCCCTGAATGAGGGTGGTGTACGACACGGCGTTCGGCGGGCAGCCACGCAGCTCCATCTGCCCCGCCAGCTCGAACGCGTCCTCGAACCTCCCGTCCGCGACGAAGCCAGCGAGCAGGGTGTTGAAGGCGACGACGTCAAGGGCGACATCCGCAGCCTTCATGCGAGCGAGCACGTGCTTGGCCTCGTCGAGCTGGCCCTGGCGGCACCATCCGTAGAGCAGGGCCGTGTAGTGGCGGAGCGAAAGCGGGAACCGGGGCTGGAGCTCCTCGACAAGCTGCTCGGCGGTGACGACGTGGCCGGCCTTGGAGAGGGACTCGAGGAGGGAAAGAAAGAGCGCGGGCTGGTCGTGATCGGGGCGGGCGGAGAGCAGTGAGAGCGCGAACGGCAGGAGGCGCGGTTGCGGGAGGCGGCGCAGGACGGGGCAGAGGAGGGAGGGGCCAAGGAGTTGAGAGGGGAGCGGCGCGAGGAGGGACGGGGACGGCGCGGAGGAGGCGCGGGAGAAGGACTTGGCGAGGAGCGCTAGGGAGGACGGGAGCGGCGAGGGCAGCGACGGGGAGCACCAGTGGAAGAAGTGCAGCGCGAGGGAAGAGGCGGCGCCGCAGCGGCGGAGGACGGCGTCGAGGAGGTGCGGCGAGGAGGCGTCGAGACCCGACGCGGACAGCGCGGCGGCGAGCCTCTGTGGGTCGGAGTGGTGGCGGCGGAGGAGCCGGTACGCGTGCTCCGCGGAGGAGGCTAGGCTAGGATCGTCGGCGGCGGCGGTGGAGAGGCCGCGGCGGAGAGGGGTGGAGAGGAGACTCCGCATGGTCGCGTCCTGGCGCGGTGAGGCTGGCCGCGGCCCGTGGCGGACGAGATGCAGCGATGCGAAATGCACTCAGCGAAAACTGCTGTATCGACAGCAGACAGACAAAATTTCGTATTCGACCATACTTGTACTTGATGATTTATTCGCAAACGAAATGCTAAAATTTGATTATAAGGTCGTGTGCTTGTCTCATTTTCAGCTGCAAATTGCTCGACCTCTAACTATAACCTGCTCCGCATGAATTACACACTCTACCCCCACTTAAGTTCGACGTTGTTCTAGATCCGCTGTACCGTATTAGATTTCTTGGACCAGTGATGCATCGTTACAAAAATATAAATGAACACAATACGGCAAGATAGCATAGATGCTATGTACTATTTTTATTTTTCGGATCAGGTATCAATTTCCACCAAATGAAAAGGAAATCACCAGGTATAGAGCAGCGAATACAACTCCCAGCTTAAGTAACAGCACAAGTGCTCGCCCTTGTGTCCTGTCCACTTGTCAAGTTTATGGCATTTATGCACGATTGCACGCGAGCACGTCAAGCTAGTGCTAAACGAACAAAAACACATCTTTTGAACCTATCCTAGTCTACATCGCACAAGCTCATAAATGGAACTCGTGCTACAGGCCCTCAACAGCAACAGCAGATACCATTTCATCAAGCTGCCGGCAACAGCTGATTACATATACAAGGCAGGTTACAACTGATCCCAGTCTTTCACGCACGATCCGATCACATTGGAAGTTTGCATCAACTTACACCGTTTTTTCTCTCCAATTTAATTGCTTCGTAAGACTTGACAACCTCCTTGAACTTCTCTTCTGCAGCCTCTGCACCAATCCAAACATTCGTGGTGTTAGCGAATAATGACTGTCACGAAGCAGCTACATTGGAATTGGAAGAAACGCAGTCTCCATGGAGAAAAGAAGATGTTTACCTCTATCATCTTGATTTTGATCAGGATGGACTTCCATCGCTTTTGTTCTAAAAGCAGTCTGCAGCAGGTGAAGTCTGAAAGTCAGATAACAAAAGCAGAAAACCATAGATCAAGATGTATATAACCCTAAATCCTGCCAATTTTTTGGACCTTCCTACAAACATAACTCACTCTTATGAATCTACCCAGTCTAATCTCCCCAACTAACCACAACTCCAATAGGAATTTCTAGTAGAATGGCTATGGAATGAAAATGTCTAGATAAAATAAAGCGAGTGCATATTTGGGCCATAAACTGTCTAGATAAGAAGAAGAGAGAAGTGTTCAGCCTCTTTATAAACTACAAAATTCTCAGTCATCATCCTCATAATCAGCTCCGTTATAAAACTAAAAAGAAATTAAAACATGAAACATTTATTATAGTAAACTCAAAGGAGATAGTGAAAAGCAATAACCTTGACAAATATAACCATCCCATGAAGTATTTGTGACATATATAACTCTAAACATGAAGCCATGGAAACCCTCACTATCCAAGATACCAATACCAATCAAATTTAAATGAAAAAAAAACTTGCAGATAGCTAAGTTGGGGATCTTATAGTTTGATTTTTTATTTGTATAATGATCAACATGAGTGTTATCATTAATGCTAGGAGAGAGAGACAACAAGTTCTCCAGACATGTGAAAATGCAGGGCACAAGGAACAATAGCATGACAGATAAATTGCATTACCTTCACTTCTGCATCTGTATATGGTGTCGCTCGTGATCTACAAAGGAAGAAATATGTTTTATCAGGAAAACAACAGTATGAGATTTGGCATTTGCAATGCAGTACATAGATTTTCAAAGTTCAACAAAATGCAGTGGAATCACAGAAAACAGGGATGACAAAATCATTTTGTCCAATAAAACAATATTCAAAACCAGTTTACAGTTCCTTCTTTTTTAAAACAAGAGCAGTAAATAATGACAATGAAAATAGCAAAATGTACTTTCAAAAAAGTATGGGAAAATCATTGTGCAACAAGAAAGTGCTTGTAAATACCATACTATACAAAGATAAATAAGGAGTTTGTTGTGCAACAGGGAAATATTGATTTGAGGAAAGCACAAAGCAAATCAATTGGCTCAGCTCATAAATACGGAATTAAAGGCCAAGGACTGAATCCAAGACAGTCTACCATGTCACAACTAGATCAAAAGATGAGAAGAAATTCAAAGCAAGAGGTTTGAATAAAGACCTGTCAAGACCAAGAACTGCATAGTGATGCGACATAGGATAAACCCTAGGTCCTGCCGGTGTGTACGTCCGTCTATTTTTATGTTCCGAGTGAGAAGTATCAGTCTGCCAATACCAATCATCCCGAGGGATGTAATTGTAGCCACCAGGAGGGCCATTCTCCCTCCAGCTTTCATAACCTCGTCTAAATTTATTCCTCTCTCTGTTGAAAACACTTTGCATATGCCTTATTCTTTGCTGGAAATTTTTAAGCAGACAAAAGGTCAGCACTCACGGATTAAAAGTGATATCTCAATGCAAGTACACTGAAAATATATGTGGTAGCAATACATGTAATCTCAAATTTCCATCTGTGAATTGAAGATAAGTGTACCATACTTGTGTTGATTGCTGAATACAGAAAAAAAGAAAAGATTATGATATATGTAAACTCACAACTCTCTCTTGTTCCTCTTCATATTCCTGCTGCATTCGCTGATAATATCTTTTCTTAGCTTCCTCACTGAAACTTCCACGACTAGAGCTATTACTTGTATACCTCCAAGACGATGTTGACTGCACTTTATTCAACTTTTGAAGGAAAGGAGCATATTAGTCTATTTTCGAAGAGTTAAAGTAACCAAGTATAAGCAAGCATAGAGCAGAAACATATGATCATAAATCAAAAACAGGAAAGTTTAGTCAACTCCATGACTTCGACTAGGCAGCATTTTCCCTGAGCAAACCCTTCGACTAAGTGGAATTGACAGGGGACAAGGTCACAAGGCCTGATGCGGAGGGTCAGCCTACTGCCCTATTGCAGTGCAATATTAGGCATAGAAGGGTGATACATAGAGGGAAAAGCTAGCAATTATCCTGGGAGATCATATTGACCTAGAAACCCTTCTCTACTGGTTTCACCTAAAAATACCACCTAATGTCAAAACCACATATCCAAGGCTCGAGAGAATTTGGGACTTAAATTCATTGCAGTAGATTTGTCTTGTCAGGCTAAAACATGTCAAGTGAGGATCTATAATGTTGAGGACACGCTAAAAGAACAGTATGAGTTTGCACTAAGAAATTTAACAAATTAATAACCCATATAGCTAATTATATTACCTGAGTGTAGAACCAGTCCACACTTCTGCGAACTTGAGTAATCTGGAGTTTCACAGGAACACAGATAAAAGGTCAAACACATGAAATCTCCACAAAAACTAGATAGCCCAACAACAAAAATAATCCAGAGCAAGTACATATCACAAATACGATAGAGATGCAATGGCCAATAACCTCACATTGCTAGCAAATCTTAGTAACCAATTTCATGTGCATGATTATCAAGCTCTGCCTGATTACAAGGTTTCCATACTAGCAAAGTTGTTGTAGGCTCGTGAACGATAAAATTGGATCACTTGATACGCAATTGGCCTACGCAGAGCAAACTGCAACTAAGAAGCAGGTCGACGCGCAAGCTAGATTAGCAAACTGCAAACTAGAGAAGCAGATAAGACTGCCAGGCATTCACGTCGCGTCATGTGGGATAGGCATCCTCGAGAAATTCTAACGAACACAAGCGTAACAAAGGGAGGAGAGGGGCGCGCACGGCGAAACTGGCGGTGGTGACGCCGATGAGGCCGAAGATGAGGATTCCCCATGCCTTGGACGGCCGCCGCTCCTGCTCCCTCGACGCGCCGGCGCCGGCGCTGTGGCGGTCTGATTTGTCCTCCTGCGGGTGCGGGTGCGGGTGCGGGGCCATCTTCTATGGGGCTCCCCCAGCTGATTCTTCTTATCTCCCGGTTCGAGCTCGACGGCGAGGGGCGCCGGAGACCAAGCTCATGCTTTCCCGATCGAATCCCTTCTCCTTTACAGCCAGCTCCCTCCCCGCGGCGCTGCTGCGTTGGGCGCGGCGACCTCGAGGGGGAGGACGAATTGGAGTTGGATTGGTGAGGGGAGGGACGGCCGGGAAACGGGAGGGAGAGTCGAGTCGCGACTCGCGAGGCCTCAAGCGCGCCGTGTGCCGATGCGTAGCCGCGTAGGGCGAGCGAGTCCGTGTGCGGTGTGCCACACCAAACAAGGAGAAAGCAGGACTCCAGTCGAATAGGATCCACTCGAGGACTTTCTCTCGCCACTGTCAGCCTAACCGTGATCATCCGACAGTACGTTCCTTCGAGATTATTAGTCAAATCATCCAGTTAGCAGTATTTTTTCTCATAAAAAACCAGTCAACAGTACTTTCAGGCAGCCAGATCAGCCCAAGCGAACAGGCCAAATTAGCCCACCGAGTAGTTTAACCATCACGGTGATCATTAATGCCTGAAAATATCAAATCAAATTTAGTTATGGTCAAGAAATTGTTGATATTGATATGTTGCTTAGGGGGCTTAGATAAAAAGGGTGTACTCGGGGGGGGGGGCTATAGAACAATCTCTAATGCTTGACATCTTTCTATTCTCCCTCTTCTTTCTGATTTGATCACATTTTGGTCATTATTTTGTTCTGTTCTGCAGCACTACTTTGACGGTACTTTTCAGCAAACGAACAATATTTCTCTCATAACGAATCAGTATAAGCTTCAGCATAAATTAAATTTTAGCGAAACGAACAGGGACATGCAATAGATTATTAGACTCAGAGGTTCTTACATGATACATCTCTTTTTTTTCAAGCTTGAGAAAGCCTTGTAACTGCTAAAAGTGGATGATCTTTTGTCATTCTAAGGACGTGGAAGCTAAATCTAAATTATAAGTTCAAACGATTGGTCTATCATCACTGAATGGAATGTTCTTAATTAGGGGTGACAATCCAATCGTGATGCATCTAAGGATGCGTGTACGAGAACAGAGTTTCACCCAAGAGGGTTTGAAAATTTCACTTGCAAGCAGTCGGGATATATAATGCTTGGTTCAATGAATGAGATGAGATGATTCATTGTCTACTCATTTTTTGTTTTTATGAGATGGAATAGGTTGATATATCATCACCTCATTCCTTACCAGATAATAATTAATATTATTACGAGGATTAGAGGTATTCCATCAAATTTGAAGAATGGACTCACGATGCATAGCCTCACCTCAGGTGGAGTGATTCCTCAAATTAAACCTAGGAAATGACATGATATACCATGTTCGCTTGAGCTACTTTCAGCCATGGAATAGTATTTTCTTCTCATAAAATTTCAGCATAAGTATCAGTATAAGCCAAATTTCAGCATAAGTGAATAGGGTAAATTGTTCTTTTGACAAACAAACATGATGTGCTAACTTTGTTATGAAATTATCAATCCACAATTAGACTTTGGCATTGGTCCGAAAACAATCGTTAAAACATGGTGTAACCCTCAACGCGTAAGAAATTGCTTGAGAGTGAATGTTACTACGACCTTCTGTCCCGATTTATAGGTCGTTTTGGCTTTTCCAGTATATACTTTTTGCCTTATGCCTAGATATACAATACATCTAGATACATAATAAAATATGTGTATCTTGAAATGTCAAAATGATCTATAAATTAGAATAAAGGGAGTATATTATAAAGTACTTGATGTGGCAGAACCGCCTAATCTAATGCCCTCCCAAGCGTACTTGTTTTTCATTAGACACTAAGTATCCAAAAGATAGCACTAAACTATGCAGTTTCGTCGAGCACATTGAAAGGTCCTTGTTTAGTTTTGGTAATTGAGTGACAACCTTAGATGGACTAATTGTTTATGTGAGATACACAGGGAATTAGTTCATAGTTGATGGTGTCATGAAGGAGCTCATTGCATATGAGACATAACATGGAGTCATGTGACTAAGGTGGCGAAGATCAAGATGATGCTTGGCTTGATGGACCGGTTGCAAGTGTGAAGGGCAAGTCGGAGGCTTTGGAGCGATGGACCACGGGGCGGTGAAGCTTGAGCAAGACTTGGCGCCGATGGACCGACGCAACGGTGAAGAGCAAGTGAGGTCAAGATCGATGGACCAATAAGGTCACATGATGATATGAAGTGGATCATATCATTTGTGATATGGTTGGTGCATGTGTTGCATCAACATCGGAGGAGATAGAGTGAAATGCGCAAGGCAAAGGTATAACCTAGAGCATTTTCATTTCACCGGTCATAGGTGTGTAGAGAAGCTGATGACTGAATTTAGGATAGATGGTCGTACTATCAAGAGGGGCGAACTTGTTTGCATATCGGTCATCTAGTGCCACTCGAGTGATCTAACTTTACATACGTGCTAGGATCGAATGGCGTGACAAGTTGAGTGGCTAACTCCTTCAAGAAAATAATTGTGAAAATGCTAACACACGTACACATGGTGGTGTTGGCACATTTGTGAAGGCAATGGAGTTTGAGGGGTAGAGAGAGGGGGTTTGGGGTCCTCTCTCCCTCCCGCCGAGCTTGCAAGGCGGGATTTAGGTGTTTTCGAGGAGATAAAATGCAAAATTTCCTTTACGCCGAAGGTCAGAAGAAGTGGCGAGGTCGCGACAGATGCTGCCCTGGCGTCTGTCGGCTTACCCTAGGCGTGGCCTGGATCGAAGGAGGCGACAGACGCTACGGTGGTCGTGCGACGGACGCTGGCGTCAGCATCTGTCGTGCGTGGCATCAGTAGGGTTGCGAGCCTTGGCAGCGACAGACGCTGAACCGCGTTTGTTGATCGACTGACAGACACATCTGTCGCGGCTGAGCGCAGCGCGGGAGCTCTCTGTGCCGCGTCTATCGCGCGACGGACGCTGATGACGCAGAGCGTCGGAGGCGTCTGACGCTAGGAATTCGACCGTTGGTTTTTTTGGTTGAGCAGGACACGTGGCGGCGAGTAGTGCGTCAGACGCTGGGGTGCCGCGTCTGTCGGTGGGCATCCCCGCGTCTGTCGCTCGTGTTTTTCAGCCTAGTGATGGCATAACGGTTATATTCGTTTGTGGGGCTATAAATACAAGTGGTGGCCAGCCTTGGTAGTAGCTTGGCACCCTTGGGACTTAGTGTCCATGCTTTGGGAGTGCTAGGAGAGCCTCTAACTCACTTGTGCTTGCAAGAGTGCGAATCGATTGCGAGTGAGTGTGATTCTAGTGCGTTGCATCGTGAGGATTGCATCGAGTGGCACTAGGTGTTTGAGTTGCAAGCTGGTGGTATTTGTTACTCTTCGAGGTTGCCACCTCCTAGACGGCTTGGTGGCTTGAGGCTCCGTCGAAGCTCGCAAGAAGATTGTGCGAGGCTTCGGAGAAGCTTTGTGAGGGGCATTGTGCTCGCCCCGCGAGTGCCGCGAAGAGCAACTCTAGTAAAGTGAAACGTGAAGGGCGACAAGTGGTCCGGCCGAGTCAAGTGCTAGAGCTCGTGGCTTGGAGGATCCCCATCTTGTGAGTGGATGTGCGGCACCCGCTGAGGGTTTGACTCTTGATATTCCATTAGCTCGTGATCCAACAAGTGGGTGCATCGCCACAACGAGAAGAGCAAGAGGACCAGTGACAACCTTAGAGCTTGTCTCAACGGGGACTAGCGTGTTGCAAACACGTGAACCTCGGGATAAAAACCATCGTGTCAACCTTGTTCATCCCGTTGGTTTACAATCTCTGAAACACAAGCTTGTATCACTTTCACATATATACATAGTGCTTGTATAGTTGCTTTTGTAACTAGTTTGCTTGTGTAGCTAGCTAGTTACCTTCTTGCTTGTGTAGCTAGAAGTAAGCTCTCCTTGCATGGCTAATTTGGTTTGTGTAACCTTGTTAGTCACATTGCTTAGTTTGTGTAGCTAAGTTTTTTGCGCTCCCTAATTTAGCATTGGTTGCCTTGTTATTGAGCATTGCTAGTGAGTTTAGGGGCTTTGTGCTTTTGCTTACTAGAATTGTTTAGGAGCTTCCCCGGTGCTTGAAGTACTAGTTGCATAGGTTTGTGTGACCTTGCTCTAGAATTGATTAGGTGAGCTCTTACTAAGCTTAGCACCTTAGTTGCTTAATTAGGATCTTTGCAAGGTGCTAGAGAACTTAGGTAGAGGGGTGTAGTTTTGACTAGATCGATAGATTTAATTTCGCACTTGTTTCGGTTAGCCAACGCAATCAAATTTTAGAAAGGACTATTCACCCCCCCTCTAGTCCGCCATCTTGACCCTACACACACCCAACGGGAGAACTCGAAAATCTACATTTTCCCATCAGGATCATAAATAAGAGATAAAGCTTACAATATTCTTGTCATTTCTTACATCACTTTAATACAACATCAGAGTAATTCATCATTTGATAATAACAGTGAAATGTAAAATATTATTAGAGTTTCAGGGGAAATAAAAATCATTTAAAAATATTATTATGATGAACATTTTATATACATGAAATAATAACAGGTTATAAGTTTTTCTTTGTAAATTATTTTTGTGGAAACTTTAAATAAACTCTAGATCCGCAACGTAAAGGAAATTCTCGCTGAGCCCACCAAGAGGTTTCCACGAGTGTCAGCTCCACAGGTTCTTGTTACCTGCAACCGAGTAGAACAAACCCTAAATAATTAATTATACTCCGCAAGACTTACCCATCAGGAAAAAATAAAAGACTCCAAGGATATGCAAGGCTTTTCTGGCTTATGGGTTATTGCATCTGTAGGAAGCATTACTAAATATGCGTCCTTATATTTAAATTTTATTAGCAGTCATCATTAGTTTATTAACAAACCATTATAGGTAAGCACCTATGCTACTTTCAAGCAGGTGGTAAACAATCAGAACTATTTTTACCTTCTTTCAAGTTTCAGTTCTTACTACGGTGCTAGACCATAGCCAAGTCGTACGGTCACGTAGAAACGGTGATTCGCGAATCAATGTAGCTCAGCTGGGTACCCCGAAACACACGTCTCATTTATACCCAGGCACAAACATGACCAACCTGTTCCACTCCTATCAAGGGGTCCAGGTCCCCGTCCAAACTAGGACTCCAAGCCCCCAACACCTGAGGCCCGAGCTCAGTGCGGTGCTTAGACCTCCACGCAATAATCCACTTATAACAATCGGTCCAGAAAGAACCGGAACCCATAACAAGAGAGTAACCAGTCTTTCCGCTCTCACAAGCAAATATGTGCTCAGAATAATAAGTTTGTGACCTGACTACTATCCATAGCAACGGACGATCCTCAATCGACACAGGCGGGACAAATGCAACCAGAGCCCTGCTCTGTTACCCAACCAAGACAGAGTCCACCCAAACACAGTTCCGCCCGGTCTCCCATCATTATTCATAAATATTCCATGTGATAGTAATATGATAATAATAGTATTAATATATTTTTTCTAGCTCTCACGAGTGACAGGAAATCACTCGACTTCTACTAGGGTCCTATAGTATAGCAAGCTACACGATCCTGTCATACTAGTAAGACTCATATGATAAGGACACACACACACACACACACACACACACACACACACACACACACACACACACACACACACACACACATATATATATATATATATATATATATATATATATATATATATATATATATATGCAAGTGTATTTCATTCAACTCTTAAAACTTAACGCACAAGTATAAAATAAAGTGTATAATAATATAAGTTATGCACCGAGACTTACCTGGGTAAGATATAATTAAGGTTAGCACTCTATCAGGATGACACGATCATCAAGACACCATCTTTCCATTACTCCAGTCACCTTCGCGATCCATCATCGTTCCTATGGTGATATACGTGGATGCAACGTAGAGATGTAAATAATCAACGACAACTGTAACGCTTAAAGTACGCTTTCGTTCTCTCAACCTAACAAGCTAGCTCTAATGGCTAACGCACTAGGGCACGTACCCACGTTGTCAGATAAGCTATTATTTTAGTTATACAAACCTAAAAGTATTATTTTATTTATTTTATTGATTTAGTACATATTTCCGAACTAGGGTTCATTAATTCTCTAAGCAAACTTATGATTCAGGGGCTACAAAAATTAGAGAGAGCAGCTAATAACTCCAGGAATGTACTAAAAAAATTTTAGAGCCAACACTATCACCATTTCCTCACAAAAATTCTCACAAGTTTATATTATATTAAACATCTTAAACTAATTAGAGAACCCCTGAGAATATTATTAAACTATGTGATCAAGATACACTAGCGAATAGATCACGATTTTAGAAACCTAACAAAGTTAGTTTAACAATTTTTGGACATCTACATAATTTTATATCGAATTTACAATTTTACCTTAGAAACAAAATTAGAAACAGTTTTTTGAAAATGAAAAGGGTCGGTGGCCACCAAATTGGCCTAGCAGTCCAAAACGACCTGTGCGGGAGCGACTGCGCGCGCAACAGACCGGCCCAACTAGCCCGTTACGCAAGCATACCCACGTCTTTTGCAAAAGAGCCCCTGGATTTTTAGATTAATACACAGTGACTTCGCACACTATTTCCCTAGAGATGCGTTTTGCATTGAGGACCCCTCCCCCCGAAAACCCATCATCTCACTGAGTCAGTCCTCAACGCGCCCCGCCTCACCGACGCGACACCGACCGACACTGGGCGGTTACGTCGGCCATCTAGGACCCGCTCAGACTAAACTAAGAGGTCGACCACCATCTATGGCTCGAGCGACGACGCTGGGTGGTAACAAGAAGCCAGGACACACACACTAGCACAAGCTGTAGCGGCGATTCACGCCGGCGACGAGGCCGTTCCGGTGAACCTACGCACTCTCGGACGAGTAGAGATAGCGGAGGAGCAACAACAGCTTACCACGGAGCACGCTATGGTGATAGTTGAGGTGGAGAGGTGCCGACGTGGCCTGGCCACGTGCGCGCAGGTGGGACGGCGGTGCTTCAAGACGGACAAGGTCACGTCATTGCATCTCCAGCGAGCGCCCTGCTCAAAATAGGGTGAGCACTGGATATAGGGAGTCAAGGCGGGTTCACAGGCATGAGCAATCGACCCGCTTGAAAGCCCAAGTTTAATTTTGGTAATTAATGGCACCAAGTTGCTAATGTTATGTGTTAAGTGGTTTGAGTTAGGCATAAGCAACACATGTGATGAAGGTGTATGTGGCAAGGAGTGGTGGCCACAAGATCACAAAGAGATGGTGCATGAACAAGAAATAACGATCATGGTGGAGAGGCACATGAAATGATGATCATGGTGATCAAGCATGAGGAGATGGACATGAAACAAAGTGATCAAGGTAAAGGTATAATCATAGGGTTTGTTTTTGCTGGTCTAAGATGAGTTGAGAAGTGATTGATCGAGTTTAGGATTGATAGCTGACTATCAAGAGGAGCAATCATGGTTAGCTCATGAATCAAGTGCTACTATGTCATCATCTTGAGCATATGCATTAGGATCTAGTAGAGAGCTAACGTAACGCCTTGTAAAATGATTGTGAAAATGCTAACACACATGCACATGATGATGTACACTTGGTGGTGTTAGCACATTTGCGAAGGCGGTGGAGTTTGAGCGGTAGAGAGGGGTTTGGGGTCCTCTCTCCCTCCTACCGAGCTTGCGAGCGCAGGATTCAGTCGTTTTCGAGGAAATAAAATGACTATTTTCCTTTATGTCGGTAGTGGGAAGAAGTGGCGAAGTCACGAAAGGGTTTCATGCTGAAATGCATGCATCAGACGCAGCGCTCGGCAGCGTTGGACGCTGGCTGCTCCTGCATCAGACGCTGACATCAGCGTCTGGTGTGCCCTCCGCTGTGGCGTGCGCAGGCGGGCGGGCATCGGACGCGCTGTTGCAGCTGCGACAGACGCTAGACGTCAGCATCCGCTCCGAGCGACGTCAGCCGCTTCGCATGGCCTCCACTGCGTCAGACGCGGAGTGCGTCTGATGTCCACCCGTCGGACGCGTCTATTGAAGGAAAATCAACATTGGGAGCTCTCTGGACCGCGTACGATGGAGCGACAGACGCGCAGGCTCTGGGTGTCAGACGCGTCTGTTGATCGGCGTTTTAACCGTTAGAACTTTGAACACACAGGACACGTGGCGACTCGGGGTGCATCGGACGCATGAGGCCGCGTCTGTTGCCCGAGCATCAAACGCGTCTGATGCTCCCGACTCAGTACTAACGGCTAGTTGCTTACCCATTCGCTATAAATAGTTGATGGTCGGTTTTGGAAGGTTCTCTCTTGCACTTCTGAGATATTAAGACATCCTTTGAGATAGAGAACACCTCCCCACTTATCTCCTTGCTTAGTTGCTAATCCTAGTGAGATTCAAGTGTATTGCATTAAGAGTTGCATCTAGTGGCACTTGATTCTTGAGTTTGCTGTAGATTGCTTGTTACTCTTGGGTGTTTTCCGACACCCTAGACTGCTTGGAGCAGCGGTGGTGTTGAGCACGTGATTGGAGATTGTTTCGAGCCTCACCAAGCGATTATGAGGGGTTCTTGAGCCTTTCCCACAGGAGTTCGCGAATTGGTTACTCTAGTGAAGCTCGTGGCTTGGAGGATCCCCATCTTATGAATGAATGTGCTGCACCCGCTGAGGGTTTGACTCTTGATAGTCAATTAGCTCGTGATCCATCAAGTGGGTGCATCGCCACAACGAGGAGTAGCTTGCCGAGAAGCAAGTGAACCTTGGTAAAAAATATGTGTCATCTTTTGCCGAGGATTCTCATTGTGATTGTGTGTGATTGATTCTTTGGATACATCTCATCTCTACACATTGATATAAGAATCAATTTACTTCCCTTTTACATTCATGCACTATATTTTGTCTAGTGTGCGTAGAGTAGTTTGTATCGCTTAGAGGTAATTAGTTTAGAGACTTAGCTTTATTGGTGTTAGCTAGAGATCATAGCCTTGCACTAGAATTGTATATGTGGCTTGCATAAAAGTAGTTGAGTTAGTGCTAAAATTAGCTTTATCATCTTATATACTAACTTTGTTGTTTAGTGAAGCTTGTAGAAAATTTAAATATGCTATTCACCCCCCTCTAGTCATTTGGACCTTACACCACTGTCAACTCTACGAGTCTTACCTCTAAACTGAATGTCTCGGCGGTGCGCACGGCTGACAATGAGAAAAACACCAAAATGGCGACCGACAACGCTTGGTCGGGCTTGGGGAAGACGGGGCGCCTCGCTGACTTCCACTGCCACCTACCGCTGCAAAGAGATGAGCTGCGAAACTCGTTGTTGCATAAATGGGGGAAAAGAAAGAGGTGGTCTGGAGCACGGTGCGGTCGTGGAGATGGCACACGGTGAGTCGGGCAAGTTAAAGGCGGGCGACTGCGATTGGTGACGACAAAACGAGCACGTGCACATAGGCGCATGGGGTATTGGCGCTACGCGCTTGAACGAGAGCAATCAACCCGAGCGGGGCTCACCGGTGCCAGCTATTGGGACAAGGTAAGACAGGGCGACGTCCCATCGCCATGACAACTGGGGCCGGCGACTATGATGCGGCGAGCAGGGCGGGTTACGGCGCAGGGACAGTAGCAGCAGCGCGGCAGCAGGTGGGCAGTAGCGAGACGGGACGATGGGGCAGGCCATCGCGGAAGTGGGAGCGCGCATTGCACAGCTGCGGCACGAGCGGCAGAGGCATAGGCGCCAAGGCACAGGGCGCGCTGCATCACAGCAGTGGCCAGGCATGGCTACGCGCGGCAGCGGTAGGCCAGGCCATGACGCGGTAGAGCGGTGGCTGTGGCCGGCTTGGCCAGGCGCGCAGCCGGCAACCACGGAGCCAGCCAGCAGCAGCTGCAGACCAGGCCATGGTGCAACCACCACAACAGTAGTGGCACGCAGCCGACCAGACGCACCAGGCAGGGACCGGCCGATGCGGGCAGGCAGGCAGCCTCTGCCGGTCGAGCACGACAGTGTCGCGCTGAGGACGCGGTGACCATGACCAAACAGCCAAACCGGTTGATTACCAAGTGTTTTGACAAATTTATTTGATGGCCAAATCAAATTCCAAACAATCCAACCCTTACGTCATCACAACGCTCTCACGTTGAAGCAATCAACAGTGAGAAGACATGGAATTGGTGTTTAATAAAATTTTTCCGAATCTAATTGCCAACATTGCATTGCCATACTATTTCAAACTTAAAGAAATTAGGGCTTCGGTTACCTTAAACAACCATTAACACTTCAGCGAACTTTATCATCTTCATCCAACAAGCATTCCCTGCATTAGCTCATACTTCATACCAAACTATAGGAACAAAACATTTAAGCATTATTTAATTGTTTTGCTTAACATAATTCGCCAAAAGTGGCACTTTAAACATAAATTCAACATTTGTCGATATGACCAAAAAGGGTTGATTTAGTTTCAATTTTGACTCTTGAGTTTCCAAGAAAAATACTGGCTAACACTATTTATTTTCCAAAGTTACATTCTCATATACATAACGTGCTTATCCATTTCACTCAAGCGCTATGCTCAAGTTATATTTTATTCTTGTCTATACAAATTGTTTTTCATGCTAAACATAAAGATGAGACCTACACTTTGATTATCATTTTATGTGAGTTGGAAATTTTTAAACCTGCAAACTTGGTTTGTTAATTTCTTTTAGGCCTTAACCAATGTGAGCAACTCCAACAGTTTTGCAAATTGGCTTTGCATTCCTGTTTTTGCAAAAAAGTCTACAAAACTCCTATCCAACGGTTTGGCAAATGAGCTTTGCATTTTTGTTAACTTGGCAAAATCCTAGGATGGATTAGCATATATGCAAGCTCGTGATCGGCTTGGCATTCCTTCTCACGCACTACTCCCGTGTGCGCTCTTCCCTCCCGCGCCGCCGGGTTTCCTTTTTTGGATTTTGGCAAGTCAATTTTGCCAAACCGTTGGAGATAACCTTTTTTTTCTCCTTCTCATATTAATTTGAGAGTTGACAAACTCCATCTTTTACCAAACAAAAAATACAAAACCGTTGGAGTTGTGAGCTCGTAACACCAGAGGTGTTACACTTGATGTGAAGACATGATTATAGTTCACCTGGGAAGTTTTTGACTTTTTTAATAAAATAATAAGAATGTAGGACAGGAAAAATGAATAGTGTCGGACATAAATATATTGGTATAATTTTCCTTTGAAATAGGATAGGCGGCCCACAGGACAGACACCGAAAGGCAGTCAAGGCTCTTTTAGCAAAAAGAAATTGGCAACTTTTTCCAGGGATAAAACACACACTGCAAATTCTTTTCACCACGATTGAAGCGCTAGCCACTCACAGGGCACGGGCGACAGGCCTACAGCCTCAGTGCCAGGGTAGCAGCCTTCAAGCCATGGCTAGTGCTGTTGCGCGAAGGAGCCGAGGCACCCAGCGCCCGGTGCAAGGGCCTCATCTCCACGGGGGCGAGGATCCAAGGCGGCCATGGATCGCGGCACGAGCACAGTAGCCCGTGGACGGAGGCGAGGCCCACCTCTACCCGTCCGCGCCCCACACGGGCGCTGGCGTGACACACCACCGCCGTCGGTGGCTTGGGTGCAGGCAAGGCGTTCGACGGAACGCCCCCCGGCTCCCGAGCCGGCAAGGCCCAGCGCGGGGCGCGAGCCGGAGCTCCTGTCGTGGGCGGACCTCCCGGCGGACATCCTGGGGCTCGTGGTCGGTCGCCTCCCCCGCGTCGACGACCGTGCCAGGCTGCGCTCTGTCTGCCGGGCGTGGCGCGCCGCGGCGCGCGTTCACGGACGGCCGCCGCCGCCGCTCCCGCTGCTCGTGCTCTCCGACTTCTCCTTCTCCGCCTTCTGCGCCGACGGGGCTATGGTGGGCGTGCGACGCATCCCTCTGCCCTCACGGGAGATGTGGGCTGGCGTCCGCTGCGTGGGCTCCTTTCACGGGTGGCTCGTCGGCGTGCAGCTCAACAAAGGTCGCTACTTTGGTGACGGCCGGTGCTTCCTGATGAACGCTTTCTACCAGGACGTCGTCCGCCTCCCACCGCCTTCCGTAAACACCCACTCCCTCGATGCCTATAGTAAATCTCTCCCCATAGCCAATGGCTCTGGTGCAGTGCAATGCACGGTCAATGGCGCCCAGTATGTGATGTCGTTCTGCAAGGTAGTCTTGTCCTCCTCACCGGACCATGATGGCAAGTGCATCGTGGCTGCTGTCTCCGTGCACAGGAGCACAGCTAACCTTGCCCTCTGGCGGCCTGGGATGACGTCGTGGTGCGTGTGCCAAGGTGGCTGCATCAGTAAGTTCAGTGACATTGCCTTGTATCAGGGAAAGGTCTACATGTTTAGCAAGGTCACCACGAACCTCTTTGTCTTTGACATCTCAGAAGATGAGAGTGGCCTGATGGTTTCTGGTGTCGAGCGCTGTGTGACTGAACTGCCTGAGGTCAAGGATAGCTATGGGCAGAGGTGGAACATAGTTGAGTGGCATGGGAAACTATTGCTGGTTGTGATATACTTGGGACTTGAAGGCTGGCACAATATTTGTAAGATTGGGGTATTTGAGGTGGGCCTGAGCACAAACCCTTTCCGATTCACTGAGATCAACAGCTTGGATGGCGACTGCATTTTCATCAGCCCCTGCAGCAGCAATTCGTTCCGTGCATGTCTGTATGATGGAGTCGAAGATGATCTCATCTACTTCATTGATGGTGGCCTCAACCACTCTAGAAATGCATCCCCTTTTGATAAGTTTGTGTACAACATGAGGGATGGTACATTGGCTTCATTTGCTGTGGAAATAACAGAAGACAACCTTCGGGCACCAGATGGCAGCCTGATGAATCCAACATGGCTCTTTCCTTCTGAATGAACAGCTGCAAGTCTGATTGAGCCGAAGCACTGCTGGTACATGGTGTGAGGCGCCATGCTATTTCATTTCCAAGAACTGGATTCAAGTGTATGCTGTTTGTTTTTATGCATGGTTTCCATTTCCACAGTGCTTATCTGACGAACTTTAATTGGTAGTAAACTGATGTGCACTTTGTTTTAATATTTCTATGTAGATTGTTAGTGGTTGCAGCTGTCTGTTTGCTTCATCAATAAGTGTTGTAACGACATGTAAATACAGCATCGTACTTTAGTATGCAATGTGTTACTTGCCATTCTGTCAGACTAGCTAATTAAGCATCCTAACTGCTTGGAACAATCTCTCTGGTGATTGGTTTTCACGCACATGATGACATGAAGAGAGAGAATGCCAGATGCTGACTAAAACTTCTAAAAGGTAGACCCTATTATCGACCTCATAAGTTCTAATGATGTCAAGATGATGCCTATTGACATTGTGTATGCAGTTCTTGGCTTCACTGGGTCTTATCTTACTTTTGCACGAAAATCACATGTACCTTACTTAAATGTGTTTATGCAAGCACATTAGTTATGTAATAGTAGTGGCAATAACGATCATTTGAGCATCTAAAAATAACTTCTATGCAAATGTAGTGTACTTGTTTTGTAAAAGATTTGTTTTCCAGTTTCCACTCAATTTGAGCTTAGGGAAAAAATAAATCACTGGAAGTATATTTAGCTTGATAATGCTTTCCTGTCTATTCAGTCTAGAGTATACTACTTTCCTGCCTATTTTTACAAAGATCCTCGACTACACTAACTTGATATTAGAAAGAAAACGAAACATAATGCTATCAACCTTCCAAACTCCATGTTGAAACCAAATGATAATACTTACGAATCCACAAAGAAGGGCTGCCCATATACGCAAATTGATTGGAAGTAAGTTCATTCTACTTATATTAAATAGCCAATATCATCTCTATTGGCAACATAAGATTTCTCATTTTCCATTTGCTAAAGCATGTTCAGTCTTTAGTGAACCCTGTGTTTTAGATCAAAGGCATTCACCCGGTTTTATTGAAAGCTTAAAGAAAGCCCAAGATCCAAGGCTGGGATTTCCAACTTACAATAGAGAGACCGAAGTTTAACTCGACTCACAGTTCGACTCTAACCAGACCTCTAAAACTTCAGCAAAAGAGGAGGGCAAACACAGGAAGGACTAGAGAGCCACGCCTCTACCCTCACCTACCAGTAACTCAAAATCTCAAAAAGACAACAGAATTTAGATAACCACGGATTCAAAGTACACCCCAGAACTCAACTAAACCTGGCTCAGAGCCACCAAAGACTGTCATCTAGATCTAATAAGCATTTGCTCAGAATAGAGAGATCATTTCATCCGCCACCGGCTTCAGTCCTTGTGTTTTCTGTTCAAAATTTATGAACATTACCAATATTTCCTACATGCTACATGGAACCATAACCATTTGCACATCGAGCGATATCTACATAGTATGGCTGCCCTTCATGTGACGAAACAGACAAACACAAATCCAAGGAATAGTGCCACTATTTTTACTTGAAGTACTGGACACCTCAGACCTCATGACGCTGTCACTTTGACCACTGAGCAGGCGACGGTGAGAACAAGGAAATTAGCCAAAGGAGATAACGGTATTGTAGGCCTATTTTTTTGAGTAAATTTGGCAGATTGCAGAGGTTTGCAACCTATCCTAATTAAAGTCTGTTCGATTGATTTGCTCTACATGTTCTTTTGGTAAGACTTAAAATTTTAATGCATGTTAGTTCTCTGTCGTTGTCTTTGTACGCTTACAGTTAGCGCTTCCTATCGTTAAGTTTTCAACTTTGGTCCTATACTCCTAACAGTCGAACTGAAAATAGGCCATTTCAGTTGGATCCCTCTTCATTACAGACTAATCCAAAAAAAGTAGAGAGAGTCGTTTTGAGGTTGTCTTAAGTCAAATGTTTTAAACTTTGACTACAAATAAATTCTTTTGGATTGAGTTTGAAAATATGAAAGTGGTGTAAGTAGATTCATCTCGAAATTGTGTGAATTGGTAACAGTCGCCTGGTTAATGGCTTATGGTGCCGCGACGGAACCGAGGGCCTCCTGTGGATCGCGACCACATGGTTGTGCTGCTGGGTGCGCGCTGGTATCGAGGTTATTGATCAAGTGCCTTTACCAAGTTACACTATCGTACTGTCCCTGCTAAAATAATATATTCTTCAAAAAAAAATTATATCCTTGTGTTCCAACGGGAAATCCACAACATATTGATGAAGTTATCTCTTCTAACTCGTATGCGGCAAGAAAAAGAAGAAAGAGAAAAGCTAAAAAATAGTACTCGGGTATTCTAGAGTAACGGAATGCCTGATTTGACGTCGTCCCTGTGCCTAGTTTGACTGCGATGAGCGCGCTAAGTTTTTGTAGCTACGTATCCGGTGTAGGGCGTCAGTGCTGGGGCCCGTTAGCACCCTGCTCCCGCATGGCCGCGGCGTGGTGCCGCACTCACCTGGTCCTCTCGTGTAGTGCGCCCCTCCTCTTTTTCCCTGTGCCGGTGTCGGCTCTCGAGCCTCGCCCTTGCTCCCGTACCGGACCCCCCCTCCCTTCTCGTTTTCCTTTGGACGCCGTCGCCCGCACGCCTCCTCGTCGAGCGAACCCCATCCCCTCCTTTCCCTTTTTCCCCCACTCCAACTCGCGCTGGGAGAGCGCCATGGCCGATGCCCTCCCCACCTCGTGTCCCACTGGTGACCCCCTCCACGCCGCCTCCGTTTTCAGTGCGTTGCGCCACCACCTCCGTCCACCAGGCTATAAATGCCACCTTGCTTGCCTCTCCTCCATCCCACCTCCAGATCTGAAGTAGAGCTCATAGAATCGATCCTCTCCATCTGTGCTCAGGTGGGAGAAGTTCGGAAGCAGTTGGGAGGGTAGTAGTTGGCGGCAGGGCTACGAGATCCAGCCGTTGCTCGCAGAGCAAGGGTCACCAGTCAGGGTGATGGTGTGACTCGAGAAGAAGGGATCTGGTTTCTATTGGAGAAGTTCAAGTTCACCTAGGGTTCGTAGGTTTAGAGTTCGCGATGATCTTGGTACCGGTCTCCAATTTCTGGCTCTGCTGGACTTATGCCATGTTCTGGATAATCGTTTTCCTTTTGCTTTTCCACTGTCCCCGTCTTCGTCGATTTCTAGAGAGGTTGTGAGTTGTATCAGTTTGTTCTTAGCCGTGATGCCTCTAGATCCCCGAGTGTTGTAGTCTTCGAAGCCGTGTAATCTCCTATTGTAATCTCCAATCTAAGAAGTGAAATCGTGTTTCCCCTTTTTCTGATTCTTGCCCCGAATCTCGGGACGAGATTCTTTTTAAGGGGGGTTGGTTGTAACACCCCTGGTGTTACGAGCTTGCTTAGCACCTGAGTTAAGGACTGAGCAAAAATTATTGCAACGAGTTACTCGGATTTAGATTTACAAGTCACATGAATTGATAAACAAATATTATGCGACTCACGTTTATGGTTGAGAGAAATCAAATAAACATCAAAGTTAATTTACTCAGCACGTGGAAGCGTGAATGAAAAATCCTAACAAAAGGGCAAAATAAGTTGTGTTTACCATTGGCACGAAAAACAATTTAATGAACAAATAAAAATATATAGAGAGGTTTATATATGCACTCACGTATTCCGTTTTGATAAGCATGTCGCTATATTAATTGAAGTAGTGTACAGACTTATTTCTTCTCGAATGTATCTCTATAGATAAGTATACATTTAAACATACAATAAATATACGCATGGGTGTATGGACATTAGTGATAAAGAAATAATGACATATTTGTAATTACATAATTATTTATATATATTGGGTAAAAGAAAAAGAAAGGAAATGGCAAAACACACGCACGTACACAACACTCATGGACGCCTGTGCACGTCGCCTCGACGTCGCGTCCGCACCCCTGCGGCTCTGCGTTGTGTCTGGCCGTTGCTGTGCCGCGCTGCTGCTGCATACGCTTGCCGCGTCGCGACACCCTGCGACTGCCCGCACATGGCCGTAGGCAGGTGCACTGGCTCAGGCTTTTATGGCTCGTTCATGCATGACTCCACGTGCCCATGCTGCACTGCCGAGCTGTTGCCTCGCTTGCGTCTTAGCGCCGTGCTGCCCGCGCCTTGCCGTGCTTAAATAGAACACCTCGCCCTCCCCATCCGCATCTCGCTCGTGCTGCTGCTCGCGGCCGCGAACGCTGCCATGGCCGCTATGGTCGAGCAGAGCTCCGAGCTGCCACTCACCTCCCTCCAATTACTTGCATCCACTAGCTCGAGCGGTCATCCATGGCGGACGTGTCTCGCGAGCACGAAGCTCAGCTTCACGTGCAAGCACATGTACGTCTTTTTCAAAAGTTCGTATTTATTTACCTGCACAGCTATCTTGCGAATTTTATATCTCCATCATATCAACTCGGATTCCATGAATTCTTCTTTCTAAATTCATCTAAAATCAAACTCTATCTTCCATATTAATTTCATAATTTTTAAAGCTCATTTGAAATTATGTGATTAGTTAATTATGTCATTAGCTTCTTGTCTTTTCTTAAATGTATTGAGCTTTTAGAAATTCATAGTAAATCATAGAAAATTCGTAAAATAGAAAATCAAGATGTTTTGGAACCCTTGCGTTTATCTCTATGCATTAGATATATAATATTGCATGTTTTAGTAGAAAAATATTGCACTATATTTTTCCTATGATTAATTATAGAGAAATTCATACCGGTAGATGCTATGCTTCAAATGAGATGAAAATTTTATGGCATGTTATTCATGTGATGCTTAATTTAGGATAAAAATTTGAGGTCCAGATCTTGTATAATTACTGAGTTATTAATTTATCTTTGTCACATGCTTTTATCGATATGAAATCTTTGTTAATTGCTAGTAAATAATATGCTTATCTGAAAATTATAAAACTTGTACAACATTTATAATTAGTCAAGATGTACCTTCCATAAAAGTTTCATGTACAACGGAGATGTTTGGACTGTCACCTTTTAGTCCACGCTTACCAGTAATAATACCTTTATATACAGTAATTAGTGATCCTATATCTCAAATATGTTGTCCGTGTTGCTTGCTTCACATGTAGGTTAAACAGAATGTTATGCATCTCTGATGGTGATAGGTCTATGCTTAGTATGTTGCTTTACCTTACATGAATTTTATTAAATTGCAATGCGGTTGTATTGTTAATTTGTGTTTTCTTAATAATAACCAACTCACGAATAAATCTCTTTTAGAAAGGATGAGAGTCGGAGTGAGAGTGACGATATGTTGTTTGTCTTTCAATAAGTATATCTATGCTATGCTTGTTCTGCTTAAGCAGGCATTGCATTTTTGCATATCATAATAGGAACGATGATGGTTGATGGGTCGATGGATCAACCAGATGACTTGGCGTTTAATCAAAGGTGGTGCCATGGCGAACAGGTCCCGGAGATGGAATACTAACTTTTGGTTATCTTTTACCCAGGCAAGCCCCGGTGCATAACCCTATTTTACTAATCACTTGGTATATATATGTTTGCATTACGTTTCAGGAGTTGATATGAAAACTACTTGCACATATATACCCACCTATGAGTCCTACTAGTACAGGTCGTGTAGATGCGATGCTTAGGATGACGGTAGTGGGTAACCTGTCGTTACTCACAATAGGTGATTATTATTGTATCACATGATAAGAAGGTGAAAGAAAATTGGAGACCGGACAGGGATATGGTTTGGGTACTGGTGGGTGTGACAAGTTATGTCCCGCGGCCACGGGCTTAGCTTGGTTGCATCGTTTCCCTGTCCGTGTCGATTAAGAATTGTTCGTTGTTATGGACAATAGTCTTGTCACAGATCTTATTATCCCGAGCATATACTAGCGGATGGGGGCTAGGAAGACTTGTTACTCTCTTGTCATGGGCTCCGGCTCTTTCCGGACCGACTGATTGGAGGCGGGGATAGGTGGAGGTCTAAGCACCACTTTGAGGCGGGGCCTCAAGTGTGGGGGCTTGGAGTCCAAGTTTGGACGGGGACCTGGAACCTGTGACAGGAGTGGAACGGGTTGGTCTCACTCGTGCCTAGGGTACGAGCGAGGCGTGTGTTTTTCGGGGTACCCAGCTGGGCACATTGATTCGCGAATCGCCGTCGCTTAGACGGTACGGCTTGACTATGACATAGCATCGTAGTAAGAAGTGGAACAAGAAAGTTGTTGGAAGAGAAGGTAAAATGGTTCTGATTGCTTACCACTTGCTTGAAAGTAGAACATGTGCTTACCTAGAATGGATAGCTAATGAACTAATGACGACTGCTAATAAAAATAAATATAAGGATGCACAGGTAGTAATGCTTCCTGCAATGCAATAAACCAGCAAGCCCGATAAGCCTTGCATATCCTTGGAGTCTTTTATTTTTCTCCTGTCGGGTAAGTCTTGCTGAGTACAATTGAGTACTCAGGGTTTTATTCCCCCTGTTGCAGGTGACAGGTGGATGCTGATGAGCTGACAATTGTGTGTGGAAACCTCCTGGTGGGCTCAGCGAGGATTTCCTTTGCGATACGGAGTAGAGTTATTTATTAAAACTCTCACTAAAAGTTTTACAAGAAAAAATACTATTAATCTGTTATCATTTCATGCATTTAAACGTTCTTCATGTTAATGTTTAAAATGGTTTCATTTCCGCTGAACTCTGATAATGTTTTAGATTCCGCTGTTATAATTACATAGTGAATTACTCTGATGTTGTACTAAAAGTGATGTAAGAAATGGTTAAGGACTTTATAAGCTTTACTCCCTCATTCACGATCCTGATGTTAAATGTGGATTTTTGAGTTCTCCCGTTGGGTGTGCTCAACGGAACTGCTCAGTTTAGCGCTCTTTTGAAGTACTTAGTGCCTAATGGAAGACGAGTACTCCGGAAGGGTGTTAAATTAGGCGGTTCTGCCACAGGTGGTATCAGAGCGTAAATGAGGAAATAAAGCTTTTAAACCCCTTCTAAATTAAAAATTTGACAACAATATCTTTTCAAAAAGTTAGGACGTTTGCATGCGAAGTTATATAAATAGCCCTATTACTATGGTTATGTATCTAGGATAGATGGCACTCTGCTGACTTGGATAGGCTTAATCCAGTTTTCTGCAGGTACACTAACCCGAGCATAGTTCGATAGCATCGACTAGCTACAAAGAGAGCGATGTGCCAAAAAGTTGTGTGCGGTTGCCCTATATGTCGGCAATGACGTGAGGGCGAATAGGACGTGCATTCATGCATACCCTGTTCGTGCATTTGTGGTGTAGGTCGATCAGTCTGTCCAAGAGTTACTACAATATTGTGGCTTCGTGTATCGCGTTCACCGTGTCTCGCGCCTGTCGCGGCTCGCCCTTTCGTACCCCTCTCTGCGCTCTTGTCGGTCATCTACCCTGCAGTCGTGCTAGTCTTTTATGACCTCGGTCCTTCGTGTTCACCTCTGCATCCGTGCTAGACACCCCCGCGTGGCCTCGGTCATTCGCGTGTCCATCGTCGCGTGAATTCGGCAATCCTCTGTTGTTGTTCTGTGCAAGCTTGACGGTAGACTGCGCCAGGATCGCTGACCGTTTTGCCTTTATAAAAGGCCTATCCAGCCAATCGATACCGCCACTCCGAGTATCCTAGTTACCTAGCTTTCTTGGTGCAAAGTTTCTTGCAAATCCTTCCTTGCACCACCACTAGAGATGGCAGGAGTCTGGGTTAGCAGCTACTGCCTGAACACTGAGGGTTTTCCCAAAGTTCTCCATGCCACCCTGCAAAGGCTCGGAGTCAAGGATCGTCCGGAGTATGAGGGCCGTGAGTACATGAAGCATGGCACGGAGCGGTGTAAGGTCACCGTCTATATTGGGAAGAGTGAGGAGTTCCCTGACCTCGCTGAAGGCTGGAGTGTGACTGCAACTGGGTTTCGCTTTGTCGACACCTACCAAGTTGTGGCCCGCAAAGCCTTGCGGCACCTTTGTCAGATCTATGAGGAGCCCATTGCCCGTACCCCCATGCGGTTCTTCCCACCTTTGGACAAGAATCGGCAGGTATGGAGGGCTCGTTTGGAGGCTTTGCATGGACAGGGGCAACAGGAAGACAACCCAACCGTGGTTCATATGACCACGTACCTGCTGGCTCTGGATGAGCAGTATGATCGCCAGGCTGCGGAGCTGAGGGAGTGCCTCCACCGGGCTGAGGAAGCCGAGATCTTCTCCAGGATGCTTGAAGTGCAGCTTGCAGAAGCACACGCCAGCGTGGCAGATGCAGAAAGTCGAGAGGCTGCCTTGGCGGAAGCCCATCAGGTGGATAGAGATCGACATGCCCAGGAGTTGGAGGACGCCTATCTCGTCACAAGCGCCAAGCGTAGGACGCTGGCCAGGGAAAGTTTGGAACCCTTGATCTTGGAGGGAATCCCTGTCCACCCGCCTGAAAGGAGAAGAACCAATGTAGCAGCACCGCCAGCACCGCCACCCTCAGAGGTTTCAGAAGTGGAGCCCTTGCTTCCCCTCACTCAGCCACCACCAGGAGAAGACGGAGATCCGCAACCCAGTGCAGCAGAAGTACCACCAGAGCAGGAATGAAGCCGTTCGGCCCGATGAAGTAGAGTAGTTGCCCTAGAGGAGATGTATCTGTAGTTAGTAGTGTTTCTCCTCGTTGTTCTCTAGTGTTGCAATCCTTTTGTTGTGTGTTGTTTGTTGCGGTTGAGAACGTTTAGCCGGAGGAGGCAAGCAATGTGTCGAGAGCAGGTGCCCGTATGTTGTACCATGTAAGGACGTTGGAAACGTGCTAGCTTAATCATCATGTTTGTTACTCATAAATCTCACATTATTTTGTTTAGGGTTCTCGAAGTAGCATCAAGAGAAAAGTGGATCAACGATGTGGGTTAGCAGAGTATACTATATCAGTTAATTGTGGATGTCCCAACAGAACACTTGAATCCGTTGTGGGATTCGCATTCCTCGTTCCTTGTTGAGGAAGAGACCCTTGTTGCTGGAACCTTCCTTTGCAATACTCATTTGATTCTATGACCCCACTGCCTTCTTTGCGTGTGAATTGGTAACAGTCGCCTGGTTAATGGCTTATGGTGCCGCGACGGAACCGAGGGCCTCCTGTGGATCGCGACCACATGGTTGTGCTGCTGGGTGCGCGCTGGTATCGAGGTTATTGATCAAGTGCCTTTACCAAGTTACACTATCGTACTGTCCCTGCTAAAATAATATATTCTTCAAAAAAAAATATATCCTTGTGTTCCAACGGGAAATCCACAACATATTGATGAAGTTATCTCTTCTAACTAGTATGCGGCAAGGAAAAGAAGAAAGAGAAAAGCTAAAAAAATAGTACTCGGGTATTCTAGAGTAACGGAATGCCTGATTTGACGTCGTCCCTGTGCCTAGTTTGACTGCGATGAGCGCGCTAAGTTTTTGTAGCTACGTATCTGGTGTAGGGCGTCAGTGCTGGGGCCCGTTAGCACCCTGCTCCCGCATGGCCGCGGCGTGGTGCCGCACTCACCTGGTCCTCTCGTGTAGTGCGCCCCTCCTCTTTTTCCTTGTGCCGGTGTCGGCTCTCGAGCCTCGCCCTTGCTCCCGTACCGGACCCCCCCTCCCTTCTCGTTTTCCTTTGGACGCCGTCGCCCGCACGCCTCCTCGTCGAGCGAACCCCATCCCCTCCTTTCCCTTTTTCCCCCACTCCAACTCGCGCTGGGAGAGCGCCATGGCCGATGCCCTCCCCACCTCGTGTCCCACTGGTGACCCCCTCCACGCCGCCTCCGTTTTCAGTGCGCTGCGCCACCACCTCCGTCCACCAGGCTATAAATGCCACCTTGCTTGCCTCTCCTCCATCCCACCTCCAGATCTGAAGTAGAGCTCATAGAATCGATCCTCTCCATCTGTGCTCAGGTGGGAGAAGTTCGGAAGCAGTTGGGAGGGTAGTAGTTGGCGGCAGGGCTACGAGATCCAGCCGTTGCTCGCAGAGCAAGGGTCACCAGTCAGGGTGATGGTGTGACTCGAGAAGAAGGGATCTGGTTTCTGTTGGAGAAGTTCAAGTTCACCTAGGGTTCGTAGGTTTAGAGTTCGCGATGATCTTGGTACCGGTCTCCAATTTCTGGCTCTGCTGGACTTATGCCATGTTCTGGATAATCGTTTTCCTTTTGCTTTTCCACTGTCCCCGTCTTCGTCGATTTCTAGAGAGGTTGTGAGTTGTATCAGTTTGTTCTTAGCCGTGATGCCTCTAGATCCCCGAGTGTTGTAGTCTTCGAAGCCGTGTAATCTCCTATTGTAATCTCCAATCTAAGAAGTGAAATCGTGTTTCCCCTTTTTCTGATTCTTGCCCCGAATCTCGGGACGAGATTCTTTTTAAGGGGGGTTGGTTGTAACACCCCTGGTGTTACGAGCTTGCTTAGCACCTGAGTTAAGGACTGAGCAAAAATTATTGCAACGAGTTACTCGGATTTAGATTTACAAGTCACATGAATTGATAAACAAATATTATGCGACTCACGTTTATGGTTGAGAGAAATCAAATAAACATCAAAGTTAATTTACTCAGCACGTGGAAGCGTGAATGAAAAATCCTAACAAAAGGGCAAAATAAGTTGTGTTTACCATTGGCACGAAAAACAATTTAATGAACAAATAAAAATATATAGAGAGGTTTATATATGCACTCACGTATTCCGTTTTGATAAGCATGTCGCTATATTAATTGAAGTAGTGTACAGACTTATTTCTTCTCGAATGTATCTCTATAGATAAGTATACATTTAAACATACAATAAATATACGCATGGGTGTATGGACATTAGTGATAAAGAAATAATGACATATTTGTAATTACATAATTATTTATATATATTGGGTAAAAGAAAAAGAAAGGAAATGGCAAAACACACGCACGTACACAACACTCATGGACGCCTGTGCACGTCGCCTCGACGTCGCGTCCGCACCCCTGCGGCTCTGCGTTGTGTCTGGCCGTTGCTGTGCCGCGCTGCTGCTGCATACGCTTGCCGCGTCGCGACACCCTGCGACTGCCCGCACATGGCCGTAGGCAGGTGCACTGGCTCAGGCCTTTATGGCTCGTTCATGCATGACTCCACGTGCCCATGCTGCACTGCCGAGCTGTTGCCTCGCTTGCGTCTTAGCGCCGTGCTGCCCGCGCCTTGCCGTGCTTAAATAGAACACCTCGCCCTCCCCATCCGCATCTCGCTCGTGCTGCTGCTCGCGGCCGCGAACGCTGCCATGGCCGCTATGGTCGAGCAGAGCTCCGAGCTGCCACTCACCTCCCTCCAATTACTTGCATCCACTAGCTCGAGCGGTCATCCATGGCGGACGTGTCTCGCGAGCACGAAGCTCAGCTTCACGTGCAAGCACATGTACGTCTTTTTCAAAAGTTCGTATTTATTTACCTGCACAGCTATCTTGCGAATTTTATATCTCCATCATATCAACTCGGATTCCATGAATTCTTCTTTCTAAATTCATCTAAAATCAAACTCTATCTTCCATATTAATTTCATAATTTTTAAAGCTCATTTGAAATTATGTGATTAGTTAATTATGTCATTAGCTTCTTGTCTTTTCTTAAATGTATTGAACTTTTAGAAATTCATAGTAAATCATAGAAAATTCGTAAAATAGAAAATCAAGATGTTTTGGAACCCTTGCGTTTATCTCTATGCATTAGATATATAATATTACATGTTTTAGTAGAAAAATATTGCACTATATTTTTCCTATGATTAATTATAGAGAAATTCATACCGGTAGATGCTATGCTTCAAATGAGATGAAAATTTTATGGCATGTTATTCATGTGATGCTTAATTTAGGATAAAAATTTGAGGTCCAGATCTTGTATAATTACTGAGTTATTAATTTATCTTTGTCACATGCTTTTATCGATATGAAATCTTTGTTAATTGCTAGTAAATAATATGCTTATCTGAAAATTATAAAACTTGTACAACATTTATAATTAGTCAAGATGTACCTTCCATAAAAGTTTCATGTACAACGGAGATGTTTGGACTGTCACCTTTTAGTCCACGCTTACCAGTAATAATACCTTTATATACAGTAATTAGTGATCCTATATCTCAAATATGTTGTCCGTGTTGCTTGCTTCACATGTAGGTTAAACAGAATGTTATGCATCTCTGATGGTGATAGGTCTATGCTTAGTATGTTGCTTTACCTTACATGAATTTTATTAAATTGCAATGCGGTTGTATTGTTAATTTGTGTTTTCTTAATAATAACCAACTCACGAATAAATCTCTTTTAGAAAGGATGAGAGTCGGAGTGAGAGTGACGATATGTTGTTTGTCTTTCAATAAGTATATCTATGCTATGCTTGTTCTGCTTAAGCAGGCATTGCATTTTTGCATATCATAATAGGAACGATGATGGTTGATGGGTCGATGGATCAACCAGATGACTTGGCGTTTAATCAAAGGTGGTGCCATGGCGAACAGGTCCCGGAGATGGAATACTAACTTTTGGTTATCTTTTACCCAGGCAAGCCCCGGTGCATAACCCTATTTTACTAATCACTTGGTATATATATGTTTGCATTACGTTTCAGGAGTTGATATGAAAACTACTTGCACATATATACCCACCTATGAGTCCTACTAGTACAGGTCGTGTAGATGCGATGCTTAGGATGACGGTAGTGGGTAACCTGTCGTTACTCACAATAGGTGATTATTATTTGTATCACATGATAAGAAGGTGAAAGAAAATTGGAGACCGGACGGGGATATGGTTTGGGTACTGGTGGGTGTGACAAGTTATGTCCCGCGGCCACGGGCTTAGCTTGGTTGCATCGTTTCCCTGTCCGTGTCGATTAAGAATTGTTCGTTGTTATGGACAATAGTCTTGTCACAGATCTTATTATCCCGAGCATATACTAGCGGATGGGGGCTAGGAAGACTTGTTACTCTCTTGTCATGGGCTCCGGCTCTTTCCGGACCGACTGATTGGAGGCGGGGATAGGTGGAGGTCTAAGCACCACTTTAAGGCGGGGCCTCAAGTGTGGGGGCTTGGAGTCCAAGTTTGGACGGGGACCTGGAACCTGTGACAGGAGTGGAACGGGTTGGTCTCACTCGTGCCTAGGGTACGAGCGAGGCGTGTGTTTTTCGGGGTACCCAGCTGGGCACATTGATTCGCGAATCGCCGTCGCTTAGACGGTACGGCTTGACTATGACATAGCATCGTAGTAAGAAGTGGAACAAGAAAGTTGTTGGAAGAGAAGGTAAAATGGTTCTGATTGCTTACCACTTGCTTGAAAGTAGAACAGGTGCTTACCTAGAATGGATAGCTAATGAACTAATGACGACTGCTAATAAAAATAAATATAAGGATGCACAGGTAGTAATGCTTCCTGCAATGCAATAAACCAGCAAGCCCGATAAGCCTTGCATATCCTTGGAGTCTTTTATTTTTCTCCTGTCGGGTAAGTCTTGCTGAGTACAATTGAGTACTCAGGGTTTTATTCCCCCTGTTGCAGGTAACAGGTGGATGCTGATGAGCTGACAATTATGTGTGGAAACCTCCTGGTGGGCTCAGCGAGGATTTCCTTTGCGATACGGAGTAGAGTTATTTATTAAAACTCTCACTAAAAGTTTTACAAGAAAAAATACTATTAATCTGTTATCATTTCATGCATTTAAACGTTCTTCATGTTAATGTTTAAAATGGTTTCATTTCCGCTGAACTCTGATAATGTTTTAGATTCCGCTGTTATAATTACATAGTGAATTACTCTGATGTTGTACTAAAAGTGATGTAAGAAATGGTTAAGGACTTTATAAGCTTTACTCCCTCATTCACGATCCTGATGTTAAATGTGAATTTTTGAGTTCTCCCGTTGGGTGTGCTCAACGGAACTGCTCAGTTTAGCGCTCTTTTGAAGTACTTAGTGCCTAATGGAAGACGAGTACTCCGGAAGGGTGTTAAATTAGGCGGTTTTCCAGCAATAGGCTGGTGGGGGATGGAGGGCGACTAGTGGAAAGGGGGGACGAGATGTTGGAGACGGTTGCTAATTATTATAAAAATCTATTTACAACTCATGCAGGCGGACGAGTTGAAGAACTATTGCATTGCGTCCATCCAAAAGTGTCCAATGCTATGAGTGATGTTTTACTGAATCCGTTTACTGAGGAGGAGGTTAAAAGTGCGCTGGAGGCGATTGGAGACTTGAAATCACCTGGAGCTGATGGTATGACGTCTCTTTTCTATAAGAAACACTGGGATATTGTGGGAAAGGATGTGACAAGGGAAGTCTTGCATTTTCTGAATGGAGGCGCAATGCTGGATAAATGGAATGAGACGGTGGTTGCTTTAATTCCGAATGGATTCTCCTGATAAAATCCTAACAGCAGACAATTTTCAGAAAAAGGGGATGGCTGCACCAGCAACATTGTGCCCTTTGTAACGGTCCTCTGGAGAATGGGCTACACCTCTCACTGTTATGCTCCTTTGCACATGCTGTTTGGGATCAATTGTTGTCTTGGGAGAATTTTGCTGTGCAGCTGCCTCACTTGCCACCTGGTGGGAGCATACGGCAAACAAGGTGTCAAAACAAGAACGCAAATGCTTCGATGGAGTTTGCATATACATCGTGTGGAACCTTTGGAAGGAAAGGAATAGGAGGATCTTTCAAAATGTACACATGACGGCGCAACAAGTTGCCTCCATGACCAAAGATGACACAATGCAGACATATAGGGCCATGTCAATGAGTGGGCAAACAATTTAGTGGAGTTTGGATCTTCCTTCTACTCTGGTCTAAAGGCCATGTGTTTTGACATAGCGGTTGCCATGCAGGGGCGGGCCCAGGCCTAGGGCCAGTAGGGCAGTGGCCCTAGTCGCATGAGACGACAGTGCTGGGTGGTGACGCGGTGGCCGCCCATGGGAGCATCTCGAGGCAGCCGGCAGCTAAATCCCCGAGTTTCCCGTCAGGTTCTGGCCTTCTGGGCACCGACAGCGGATTTTGGTCGGGTGGCGCGGCTTCGCTGCAACTGCTTCTTGCGTTTGATAGACTAACGGAGGTAGACGATGACACCCCTGGCAAAGGGGAAGATGGGCCGGGCCAAAATGATGTGTTGAGCAGAGTCGGCAGTTCAACCCAATAGAGAATCGCTGTCAGGATTTGGGCCGCTAGGATTTGGCCCTAGTCTTGGCCAAATCCTAGGTTCGCCACTGTTGCCATGTGTACATAAACCTTTTTTCCTACTTAATTGAGCGGCAGAGCTCCTGCCTTTACCTTTCAAAAGAAGTCCAGAATCCGGAAAAATTGAAGGATCTGCACCCAATAAGCCTGTGCAATGTGATTTATAAGGTGGCTGCGAAAGTACTTGCAAATCGTTTGAAATCTATTCTTCCTGATATTATTTCCCAGAATTAGAGCGCATTTGTTCCTGGCAGACCGATCACAGATAACATTTTGATAGCATATGAGTTTACTCACTTTCTGCAGAACAAGAGGAGTGGGATGGATAGTTTTGCGGCGTTGAAATTGGATATGAGTAAAGCTTATGACCGAGTAGAGTGGGAGTTTCTAGTGAAAATGATGGCCAAGTTGGGTTTTGATGACCGGTGGGTTCAGTTAATTATGAAATGCATATCCACTGTCTCATATAGAATCAAAGTTAATGGCGACTTAACTGAGGAAATTTTTCCATCCAGAGCCTAAGACAGGGAGATCCTCTCTCTCCATATTTGTTCCTCGTTTGTGCTGAAGGATTTTCAGCATTACTAAATTCGGCAGAAGAAGAAGGGCGCCTAAATGGGGTGACTATTTGTGAGGGTGCACCGAGTATTACACATTTGTTGTTTGATGATGATTCACTGCTTCTCCTGAAAGTCAATCAAGAGAGCGCAAATCATCTTAAAAAATGTGCTACAATTATATGAAGAATGCTCGGGGCAGATTATTAACAAGGAAAAGTCATCTGTGCTTTTTAGTAAGAACTGTGGTGATAATGCCAAAGATGTGTTCCTTCAGGCTTTCGGAGTGTCACATGAGGCGAGAAGTGATAAGTACCTGGGTTTGCCAGTGTATATGGGGCGATCGAAGGCAAAAATGTTCACCTATTTGAAAGATAGGGTCTGGAAACGCATTCAAGGGTGGAAAGAGAAACTTTTATTGAAGGCAGGCAAGGAAATTCTGATTAAAGCTGTTGCACAGGCCATTCCTAGCTTTGCAATTTCGTGCTTTGATTTGACAAAGAGTTTGTGTGATGAAACAAGCACTATGATATGCCGGAGCAGGAGGGTGAAAGGAAAATGCATTGGGTGTCATGGCAGACTCTAACTAGTAGAAAGGAGAAGGGGGGCTTGGGGTACAGAGATCTACATCTTTCTAACCTGGCAATGCTTGCAAGACAGGCTTGGCGTCTATTACAGTGGCCGGACTCCCTCTGTGCAAGGCTACTGTAAGCCAAATATTTTCCAAGTGGCAACATGATGGCAGCAAAAGAAGGCCCAGGCATCTCATATACTTGGCGCAGCTTGTTAAGAGGGCTGAGAGCTTTTGGAGAAAGGTATTATATGGAGGGTTGGTGACGGTGAACAAATTCGAATTTGGGATGACCCATGGATCCCGGCTGGGACTACTAGAAGGCCTCGAACACCGAGAGGTGCAACTCTGTTGACAAAGGTAGCTGAATTGATTGACCCAATAACAAACTCATGGGATGAGGAACTGGTGAAAGACATTTTTTGGGAAGAGGATGTGATGAATATCCTCGCCATACCTCTCAGACCTGACAGGGAGGATTTAATTGCATGGCACTTCGATTCAAAAGGAGTTTTCTCAGTTAAATCCAGTTACTATGTGCTGGAAAGTAATGAGGAGCAAAATCGCGTGGTACAGCGTGGGGAGAGTTCAACAAATGATCTTGCTAACACAGAAAGGAGCATCTGGAAGCAAATTTGGCAATTACCTTGTCCACCAAAAATCAGACAGTTTGTTTGGAGACTAGCACATAACAGTTTGGCAGTGAAGATGAATATTAGTCGTCGGAATATAGTGCTAGACACAAGATGCCCAATATGTAAACGTTTTGATGAAGATGGTGCCCACTGCTTTTTGAAATGCAAGCATGTGCGTAAGTGTTGGAGAGAGCTGCAGCTAGAGGATGTCCGGTGCTTGTTACTGAACATTCAGTCTTCAGAAGAGTTCATTCGCATAATTTTGACTTTTTTTTTGACAACAGCATAATTTTGGCTTTGAAACCTGATCGCTGTCTCCGGAGCATCGTACTGCTATGGAAACTTTGGGATGTGCGAAACAAAGTAAATGCAGGTGAAACTATGCCGACGTGTCTGGATGTTGCTTGCTGTGTCAGTTCAGTTATCAGAGAGATACAAGGAGATGTTGTTCACCGCCTGCCAAACCTGAATATGCAACGGAGGGTGTGGAAGCCACCAGGCACGGACCAGCTAAAAATCAATTTTGATGGCGCCTTTTGCAGTGAAGACAGGAAGGCAGCTTGCGGGTTCATTATTCGAAAGCATGTGGGTGAGGCGGTGCTAGCAGGAGCGGCAAATATCAGCCCAGCATTGGATGCATTGTCGGCGGAATCAGCTGCCTGCCTATTCGCCCTGGAAGCAGCAGAACACTGTGGCATTTCCAGGATAGAGCTGGAGACAGACTCAAGTCAAGTGCGAGAGGCGATCACCTCGACTACTCGTGATCTCGCTCCTAATGGAGTTTTATTCAGGTGTATCTGCGACCTGTTAGAAGATCATTTTAGCTGTATAAAAGTTATTAATGTTCCACGTACTTGTAGCTCATCTGCGCAGGAGATTGCTAAGATTGGTATGAGTTGGGACCAGGTCAATCCTCTGTATGGTGCGATTGCCCCCCGGAGTTTGTAAATGCTCGCGATTTGGCTGAGCTCACGCTCTCTAATATAAGGCCATGATTGAGTGTCGAGGTTGAGCAACAGATCCAAAAGCCGCACGCGATTTTCTTGCCACCGCGGCCAACACTGGTGGACCCAGAAACCTGACCGCCACGCTCCTGCCGCCGCCGTTGCCTACGAGCCCAGGATGCTCCGCGGCGCCATCTCCCGCCTTGGCGCTCGCCTCTGCCTCCACGCCGACCCTTCCCCGGCCTCTCCTTACCTCCGCGCCCTCTCCACCCGCCGCGGCAAGCGCTCCTCCCCCACCGTGTCGCCCGCTGACTCCGATGATGAGGGACCCCTGCGCGGCCTCTTCGTGCTATCCCGCGACCCCGAGTGCCCGCCGCGGCTGCTGGTGGTGCAGCCGCGCCTCCGCCCCGGAAGCCTCCTCGACTCCAAGCTCGCCGAGGCACTCAACCTCGCCAACTCCCTCGAGGAGCCCCGCGACGGCTTCTACCACAGCGAGTTCAGCGCCAAGGGCGCGCCGCCGCACCTCGTCGTCCAGAACCCCGCCTCCCGCGGTCGCTCACACGCCGGTATCCAGCTATATGCCTCACCATTTCTAGTGCTTAGCTCGATGGCTCTACTGGGAATGTTTTGGTTTGCATATGTAGTTGGGTTAGTTTCTGTCACATTACGGATGTTTGGCCTTTCCCCACATTCACCATAAAGTGAGGTTTTGTAAGAATTGCCCGAAATCCCGATCTAAGCTCTACTGCAGTAATGTGCGCGGGTAGTGACTCAATGCTTGAGTTGACGAGTTGTTTTTCAATCAATCATTCTTCTGTGTTAACCAACCGGATGCTGGTTATATGGTTTGAGATGTAGTCTGCATTAGGTAGGTTAGGGACTTAGGTATACTCTAGTAGTGCACATAGGGTACGTTGTTGGGCTGAAGGTGTACTTACTTTGTGTTTTTTAAACGGGATGGCCTGATGGAGTCGTTTTTGTTCTCTGTTGAGCTTCTCGAAAGTGACATGATATCTGTCTCGTGAGATTGCTTGCACCCTTTTTTAGTGTTATTGTTGTATGAATTGGTGTACAATTTGCATTAGCGAAGTTACACAGACTGAGGTGGGATTTCCCACATGGCCTAGTGGTATTGCAAGTTCGTTTACATTGCGTGTTGATAGATTCATTCTCCATAAAATCAAATATATCCTCTATGTAACAACTCATATTCTCGTAGAGGCTGCAAAGTTTTCTTCCCCTCTTTTTAAATTGCAGCCTGTTGCATAGTAGCTCTTAATTTTATCCTGCAGCTTGCCCATATGTAACCCAGAGTATGCACATCCTGGAATTGTATTTGATAAGATAGAGGGTTAAAATCTCGTGGTTCAGTTGGTTGGTTTGTGCAGTTCTGCTTTTGTATTGAACCATTGTTGCTGTAGTTCTCAAATTTTTCTTTAACTTTTTTTTCCGACTGGTTTGCTAGCATTTAAACTTTTCTGTCCACTTAGGTAGGCTACACATATTTGACAGTTTATCATGTCAGATACATATTTCGGCCCTGGAACTGTGGATAATGTCAAGTGCTACCTGAGGGCATCGGAATCAGAGGTGCACTTTCTCTGACCTTTTGCATGAGTAGGGCTGTGGTAGTTTCATAGATGATGCATCACCCATTATTGTCCCTTCTTGGTGTTTGCACTTGCTTGAAGTTGCTCTTATAACTCATGATGTACTGACAATTCCCACAAATATGCTACATTAAGTAATCTTCACTCGTTTTGATCCTAACAGGAAGATGTGGATGCAGTTTTTGTCAATGCGATTCTCTCTGGAATCCAACAGAGAAACTTGGAGGCAAGTGCCATTCTCTCTCTCCCTCTTTTTCCTCGAACGTGCGCATGTTTCCCCTTTGTGTTGAAAGTTTGCAATAACCTTGCATTGGACTTAGTGATCCAGAATAACATACTGCCTTATTGTTTGTGTTAACACCTTGCTTAGCAGGTTGCCTGGGGAAAGCCGGTTTTGGATCGTGTTGGGCTTATAATTGAAATATTCAATGCTCACGCTGAAACAAAAGAAGCAAAGTTACAGGTGTTTGTTTGTCTAGATATTGGACTATATGTTACTATGTCAAATATTTGTGGGGTGGGTATATGGGGTATGTGGGTCTTCGTTTGACACACTGTATTGATAAAATGGCCAGGCATTGGTATTTGTTTAAGTATTTTACTTTGACCGTCACTTTACACAGTCAGAGTTGGCAGCTCTCATGTACATGAAGACTAGGCTTGTTCGTGTACGTGGCCCAGGTGGACGACTAACTTTTGGTCCAAGTGGGGAGGCTGAGGTTGTCAGTGCAAGAGGGTAAGTTTCTTTTCTGTTGCATTTAATAACTGTGGATAGTAATTTTTTTGATTTTATGAATTTACACATGCCTTGGGGGGTGGGGGGTGGTGTTACGGAGCAGGAGATACCGTGTTCATGTAACTACAGCTGATTTCAATGTGAAATATATCAAATTCTTGATAGTTTCAAACATTATGAATTCTGTTTAGAAGGTTTGGAAATGAGGGTTCGGGTTGTAAGGCATCATTAGAGAAGAATGGAGGGAGTATCCTCAATTTGCATATGTTTAGTAGGTATGGCTTCATTATGAACTAGCTCATGAACTTGTGGGCATAATGCCAACCTAGATGCACAGATGCCTTTGGAAGAAAAAGTATTTACATTAGATATGCATATCATTCTTATGTTCGTATCTGTAATTGCTAGTTAAGTAATGCTATATCCATGTGGTGACATGAGTTATGACAAAATCCAACTCTGTGTAGCTCTTAATGTCATGCTTGTTGAATTTTAACTTGTTTTATTTGTTATACTTTAGATTGAGTTGTACTGGATGCACATAGGAAAAACCTACGAAGTATTGTAAATAAAACAAAAAAAAGTGAAATACATACTTTTCCTTCCTTGATTTCTACAGTAGTTTAATTAATGTTTTGCCCTGGTTAACATGCTATCTTGGACAGTGTCTGTTATTACATGACATTTTTTGTACAATTGACAATTTCACATAATTTTGGTATAGTCAGGAGGATCCACATAGTATCTTCTGCAATATTATATTGATCTGTAATACTAATACATTATTTTTATAACGGTTATTATTCTATTCTATTCTACTTTCCTGAATTGGTCTCATAATATGTTGATCAATTTATTTGAAGTGATGATCCATTCGTTTTTTGACACATCATTTGTTTGATTATTGTTAGATCATTGGATGCAATGCTCATGTTGCTGTTGTATTGTTCAGGAGAGGTAGTGGGGGGAGGGGATTCATGAGTGGTGCTGGTGAAACAGAACTTCAACTACAACGGAGGAGGTGCTTGACAGTTGATAGATGATAAAAGTTATCTAAAGTTGCAGCTCACAACAATTTCTCATTTTACTTTACCCACAACTCTTCCAGAATCCAAGAACGGCGTGTGAGCTTGTTAGCTCAAATCGAAGATGTGCGCCGTACTAGAGCGATACAACGTTCAAGTCGGAAAAGGCATGGTGGCTCATTTGGTCAAGAGCTTGTAACTGTTGCAGTCGTCGGATATACAAATGCTGTATGCAGATCCACTAAAATAGTTTCTTTTAACATATGTGTCTTTGACAACTACTAACTATATTCCTTCAGATCACCGTGCAAAATGTACTTGAGCTTTCTACAAACTAAATCTTGTACTTAGTCTAGTTCTTTGATGTTCTTTTCATAGGGGAAATCTACGCTTGTGAGTGCACTTTCTGAAGCTGATCTGTACAGTGATGACAGGTATGCTGAAATTAGCTTCTACTTGTATTCACTTGCAGCAGCTATGACCAGAGAAATCATGCTCCTATTTTGCTTCAGGCTGTTTGCAACAGTAGATCCCCGGTTACGAAGTGTGATTCTTCCATCAGGGTATTGTAGAAAATATGCTATCATATATTGGTAAAGCTGATTAGGGTTTGCACTGGTTTAACCCATGACATTGCATTTGTCTATTCAGGAGAAAAGCACTTCTTAGTGATACCGTTGGCTTCATCTCAGATTTACCAGTACAGGTAAGTTTTCTCTTGCACTTGAATATTGGAGATCCATTTTGAAAATTAAGTTTTTTTAGGTGTAGTTTATCTTCTTCTTCTTCTTCTTCTTCTTCTTCTTCTTTTTTGCAATTTGTACTATAATCTTGTAGGCAACAGAGTAGGGTGTTACTCAGACACCTGTCACCTGTGTCCTAATTTTCTTTTTTGCTGAGTCGGACAGCTTACACAAGTGTCAGATTCCAAGAGATATTTGGCATGTCCCCATAAGATTTGCCGAATTGGACACCCAAACCCGAGTTGAACACTTCAACCCAAAGTCCGAACCGGGGTCCATTTAAGATTTGGAGGTAGCAAATGGTCCATTGGGTTGCTTCCTCAGCCATTTCTAAAACCAATATTCACACTATTATTAGTTTTAAACATTCATGATTTTAATATATGGTTGAATCCAATTTCAAGTAATAAAACTATAGAAGTCTGGTCTTTTTAAGGAATATTTAGTTTCCTTTTACATGGCTATCAAGGCATTGCCTAGGTGCTGCTTTGGCATTGATGGTAGGCGATCATTTTATGGCTGCATTGCATGGAGAAGGAGGTGGAGTTAAGTATGTAGAGCTCCTCGCCAATAGCTTGGCACGCCTCCTATGGACCTGAAAACAATGCAGCTCCTGCTGTTGGGATTCATGGCAAAGAAAGGAGAGACAGGAGGGAGGAGCGAAGAGGTGGCAGAAGAGGGGGTGAGCCCTAATGCACTGTTCATGGCTCATGTATAACCAAGTGGGCCATAACTGAATTATGCGGAACCCTTCCTTTAATTCCTTTTCTCCTCTGCTCCTCTTCCTTCTGGCAGCCTCATCCTCTTCCATTTCTCTACTGCTACCACCTCATCCACTTCGACATTGCTGCTGGCGCCGCTGCTGCCTCCTCGACGCTATCTTTTTCTCATCCTACTCATCCACCTCTGCCACTTTACACTTTATGTCTTCCCTTTTCCCTCTCAGAGGATGGGATGTTGCTTCATTGTGTTGATGCCTATACGTTAAGATAGCAAGCAGGCTCCTTGCCTCAAGCATTGTTTGACACTAACTACAACAGACAACGTCCTTCCAATAAAGATAGGAAAAATGAAATTTCATTTTTTTTATGTCATCTGTAAATTACACTATATCAATTGTCAAGGTTATTGTTAACCTCTTTATTTTGTTGTTTTTTCCCAGCTAGTGGAAGCATTTCATGCGACCCTAGAAGAAGTCGTTGAAGCAGACATGTTAGTGGTAGGTTTTGTTACTTTTCTTCTCCTGGAAGTCTGGAGTTGAACATGGCTTATGATGTACTTTCGATTTCCTTATTTAGCAACAAAATTTTCTTCAGCCATGTTTGTTTTACTTATCAGATGCTTCTCTAGTTGTAAGATATAAAAGTGTTTAGTGAATAAGAGAAAAGGGCTAAGGCCTCGCTTTATCTTATACACATTGGTGCAGCATGTGTTGGATTCAAGCGCATCTAATCTTGAAGAGCATCGATCTACAGTATTGCAAGTACTGCAGCAGATAGGCGTTTCTCAGGAGAAGATCAACAGTATGATTGAAGTTTGGAACAAGGTACCTACTGAGACTTGAGTTTTTTTTTACTTGGCATTTGGCAATAGATTGTTGGTTTTCATTATATTTTTTTCTATTGGGGCATTCCAGATTGATCTTGTGGACGAGAATGTTACATCTGATGGGATTGAAGATGAAATCTTCCTGACCGAAGGTGAAGAGGAGGATGACATATTCTCTGAAGATGATGTTCCATCAGAACAATCATCTTTTGATTCTGTAGATGATGGAGCAGATTCAGAATATTTATCAGAAGAAAATTCTGAAGATAGCAATGATGAAGTGTCATCTAAAGAGTCATTTGCTGAGCTAACCGAGATGGAGGCAACGAAAGAGTTATCATCAAAAGAATGTTTTGGAGAACTTCGTGTCCCAGATACAAATGGATGCACTTTGCCACAACCAACTTCCGCTTGTCATGTAAAAACTTCTGCTGTGACAGGGACAGGATTGCAAGAGTTGCTGGCATTGATAGATAGGAAACTGACTGAACAACAAAATGTTGTGCAAAGAAGCTATGGACCTTTCGACAGAAAATGGAGACCTAGCTCTATGGATGGTGAAAAGGCCGCAGAGCAGTAGGTATGCAGTACCTCCTTACTTCCCCTCTTCTATATGCTGCTGAGATCAGTAGCAGTATAGCAATCAGTTTCTGAGTTTGCATCCGTAGAGATGGAAACTACGCAGTGTGTTGTATATGCGTCTGTGCATGATGTATGATGTATCATCCAAAGAGTATCTTGATATTCTTTCTGCAGAACTTTTGCATCAGAAAGATTGAAGAAACTGTAGGAAGGGACCGTGTGGATTTTGATCAATGTGAGACACTTTAACAGACCTTTTGTACTCATGCTTACTGTTGCTAGATACTAGCATCTTATATTCTGATAGGTATGTTTGTATTTATGCTTATCATAATAATATTGGCAAATACGTGCTGAAAGGGAAAAAAATTGGAATTGAGGACATTAAACATCATTTGTTCTAATCGATTTTCTGTACCTTTATTCTGGTCGCATGGTGGGTCTAAGAGCAAGCCCAATATTAGAGCCATTCTTTTTTTGTTATAAGTCAACTTGTAAAAGTCAAACTATACAATAGTTATCTTCTACTCTCTCTGTTCCAACACATCCACACCTTCTTTCCTATTCCTTCTTACATCCACTTCGTATCTGGGTCTACCATTGCATATGCTCTCGTGTCTAAGGGCGTGTTTAGTTGTTCAAGGGCTGCAAAGTTTTCGGGGGTACTATAGCACATATGTAATTATAGCAATTAGTGTCCAATCATGGACTAATTAGGTTTAAAAGATTCGTCTCACAAAATACATACAAACTGTGCAGTTAGTTATTTTTTATCTATATTTAATGCTTCATGCATGTCTCTAAACATTCGATGAGATGTGGTGTAAAGTTTTTGGGTGGGAATTAAACACCTCCTAACTTTGTGCTGGTATGAAATCCAAATTCTCCTCTCTCTCTCTCTTCTCTTTTCCTTGAAGTGTGCATTGAGAAGAGGGTGTCTATGTGTGCGACTGGAGGGACCGTTCCCTGGATATGTGGCCATGCGTTAGTGCGTGGTACATCTGGGCTTTTTTTGTGTGTGTGTGCAAAGGTGTTCATTAAAACGCTAAAAAAATACAGTGATCCGTATATCACTACGTCTCACTACACTCCATGATTAGGTCTATGCCTATGCTAAAAAATAGCAGTCATTGTTTCTTGCCACTCAGCCAACCAGATTCGCGCGAGCATGTTTTGTCGTAATTTGGCAACGTACTTTTAACATCGATACCTTTTCCTCTCAATCTTGGCAGATTTAGTGAAAGGAAGCCTTGAAGATGTCAGGGTTGATAAGTATGCCAGGGACTCAGGGTTGACAGGAATTACAAAGACATTGCACTGATCAATTCTAAAGGTGAACTACCATTATCCAGATATGCGGAACAGTAGGTCCCGATTGTGTTGTGCGACACTCAGACTCTGTTCTTTAACGATACTCTGCAACAAGGAGGCACCACAAGGCTCTATAGACTGAAAATTTCCCCTTTGATTGTACAAGTATGTTACACTATAGAGAAAAGGAAGATTGTATACTGTGTTTCTCTTCGCTACACTAACCTTTTGACAAATTTGTTGTTTCATTTGCTTATTAGGTGTCTTCTCAAAAGAATAGACAACAAGCCCTTTAAACCGAAATACATGAACGTGGAATCCATTCCTCAGTGAAACTCAAATGCCATGTATTTGTCATCCCATTACTTGGCCACACGAGGGAAACCATTGGCCCACCACTTTACTTTATTTTGCTAGAAAATGAGATTATTCTTTCCTTAAACCCCTGTTTCCAATGAGTTGAAGATTCAGATGTGCTGCTGTTGTTGGAATAGGTTTTCCTTGTTGGAAAGAAATTATTGATAGATAGGATCATAGGAGGGGAAACAAAAAAAAAGAATATGGTTCCTTTGAGAGATTTTTGACAGACGAAGGGAAACAAATAAAAAGGAAAAAAATAAAAGGGAACATTAGTCCAATGAGTTCAGGATTTAGATGTCCTGCTGCTGTTGGAATAGGGTTTCCATGTTGGAAATGAAGTTATTGACATATAGGAAAGGAAACAAAAAAAACGGAGCGGCTAGCGCCTGGACATCCGGATGCTGCTGTCACGCCCGCGGCTGATGAACACACGCCCCGCGCCCATCCCGTTCCAGAGGCAGCGTCCGTCCGGACGGAGCTTCCCGCGCCTGCGCCCCACACACACAGCCGGAGGCCTGCGTCCCATCCCGCCCGATGCGCTGCGCCCGTGCCCATCCCATTCCACATCCGAGCGGATCCGCTGCGGCATCCCGTCCCCATCATTCTCATGTCCGTGGCCTCTATCTTCGTCACACCAGGGAGTCGCAGCAACTGGACCACTGAGGGCTTAGGCTTCTTTCACACCTACATCCAGATTTACTTTTGCAACACAGAGATGAAACAATTACAACATATGTCTTAAACAGATGAAACATTTGGAACATACACTCGCAACATAGTCATTTACAATATATGCAACATCCATATAAACACTTGCAAAATACGTCCGAAATCAGCTGAAATACTCGAAACATGCACTTGAAACATGCGTGAGTAGCCTATGCAACGTCCCAATCTACTTTTGCAGCATCCAGATGAAACACTCGCAACATATTAGTAAGTCTAAAAACATCTGAAACATTTAAAACATACGCTTGAAACATGCGTGTAGTCATAGCAACATATGCAACGTTCAGATGAAACACTTGAAACATAGGCTTGCAACATTCTAAAAACGTCTAAAACACTTAAAAACACAACGTCGCCAGCGGCCTACCTGGTGGGAAACTACGGTGACGCAAGCCTCCCCTTCCTGGCGATGGTGTGAGGTGAATGGGGACGCAGACGCAGGCCTCCCTTGCCTCCTCTTCAGCGATGGGCGAGGTGGATGAGGGTGCGGGCAGGAACAAGCAACAGTGCGTGGAGCGATCTATCCGGGCGAGACGGCACTCGTGGCGTATCATTAGTGAAAAAAAAATGATTTCCTTGTTGGAAATGAAATTATTCACATACGAGGGGAAACAAATAAATACAAAAGAAAAAATAAAAGAAGAGGACACAAATAGAAAGGAGAAAACAAAAAGAATGCAACAAAATGTTTGGAAATTAGATTAGTGACAGACAAGGGAAAACAAATAAAAAATAAAAAAATAAAAGAAGGGGATACAAATAGAAAGGAGAAAACAAAATGAAAGTAACAAAATGTTTGGAAATGAGATTATTGACAAAGGATTAGTGACAGACAAGGGAAAACAAATAAAAAATAAAAAAAATAAAAGAAGGGGATACAAATAGAAAGGAGAAAACAAAATGAAAGTAACAAAATGTTTGGAAATGAGATTATTGACAAAGGGAAACAAATAAAAAAGAAAAAATAAATAAAAGAAGAGGACACAAATAGAAAGGAGAAAGCAAAAAGAAAGCAACAAAATGTATATTGGAGATGCGGGGTATCGATCCCCGTACCTCTCGCATGCTAAGCGAGCGCTCTACCATCTGAGCTACATCCCCATTTGCTCAACCGCTGAATTGAATACTTTAATAACGAAGTGCTGTTCCATATATACAGGTCTATACAAACCCAAAGCAAGCAGTATCTATCATCTTTGTTAGCGACAGCACCATTACCTATAAATAAATTAACGCCCTTAGGTACCATTAGATGCACTAGATGACCATAGCAGTATATAGCTTTTAAAAAATAGTGGCAACATGAGGCTATGCAGGATAGTCTGAAGTTCTGAACTAACAAATGAAAGAATTCACTGAACTTTTCCCATATCAGGAATTTTCCAAGCTGAAAACACGCAGGGGAGTGAAGCACAGTGTTTTTCTCTTACAATAAATCAGCGAACAGTACTTTCAGCTTAGCTTTTCAGCGAAGCGAACAGGGTGGCTCTAATTCCCTTGGATACATTCTGAGAAAATAATAGCTTATTTCTAAGCCATTTGAAGTGATAAAAAATTAATTAACATAAATAACACCAAACACTTCCAAAATTCAAGGCGCTAGCCCACTAGGCACCCTGCAACTAGAGTAGGAGAGCCAAAGTTCTAGCGGAACTTAAAATCAAGTACGCTAAGTCGTCACCTTCCTTCTCAGCCATGTGCTTTGACTGCCTCATTGTGCATGTCCAAGCAAAATGCAATCCTGGAGTTGAGAGCTATCTGTGGCTCATTTGTCGAGTAAACACCACCAGTCTTCTTAGACACCGTCCAACTGTTGGCATGATCAATGGTGGCATCAATCGCCCCATTCCTGATGGCCTTAGCATGCTTTCAGCGTCAGCAACAGGGTTCTCGGAGTCCAACATCAGCCTTTTGGCAATATCAGCAAAGAAAATCTTTGAGTACGAGATGCTGATGTTCTGCAATCCAGTGTGGACGTGTGGTTAACACTGATGCAGCCTCACAATCAAACTGCAGGTCCTGTTAGCACTGAAAGCGCTCACTTCATCTGAAAGAGATCTGAATAACTCATCACCAACTCAAACAGCCTAAACATGATACACGAAAAATAATCAGCAGTGCAGTAGTTGCCAATGTGGAGCATTTCTACATAAAGAAAATTTGCATTTGTGAGCTCAAAATATGTCGCCAAAGCAGCCTTCATTCCTTTCTGCATGAAAACAGTTTTCTCTGCTTCTGCTATCTCCCCTAACAGGAGGCTTACAATTATAGCCCATATGTTGCAATGAATATGAAATCCTTGAGCCGAAATGGGTGCCTTCTGGGCAGTTTGCAAGGCGCTTCCTTTAGCATCAGTGTACTCCAATAGAAAAGATACCGGCAGCACTTGCCCACACCAACATCCGCATATAATCAAATAAAAGTTTCGTGTATTGGAAACATAATTAATCACTTTAACAATTGATCGTTTTTTGTATCTTGAATTCTTTTCTCGGTCCCCTTTGTTCCCTTAGCTATCTCAGTTTTTTCTTTTTTCCTTGTTTTTGTTGTAAGATTGTTCTCCCTCTTTGTTAATTTAATAAATCTTACTGTGGGGACTGAAGCCCCTCCAGATTCCTAAAAAAAAAGGGAATCAGAAGTTCAGAACAACTTGACCAACTCATCAAGGTGATAAGTTTTTTTTGAAAGATCATCCTGGTGTAAAGTTTCTATCCAATGAAACACTAGGAGAGGTTTGTCAAGCAACAATGCATTTAAATCAGAATAAGATAAAAAAAAAGCGATCTAGCTTAGCAGGGGTTGTAAACATACCCCCTGTTCGGCTGAGCTTATCAGCCGTGGAACAGTGTTTTTCTCTCACAGCAAATCAGCCACAACCGGCTTATAAGCCAAAAAAAAACAGCCTGCCGAACAGGGCCATACATTTAAAAAAGGTATGAATATCACACTAACCAGCCCTTTCCATTGTTGATATGCTGGCTTCTTCTATACTCATGGAACTAGGCCCTTTCCATTGCAGATTCAAAAACATAGAGAATATGCTCCTTTGCATAAAATCCAATCCTATCCCATAATATAAAACAGTTCCTCTTTCATCTCCTTACATTAGGACCATTTTTTAGCTACTCCGTTCTATACATTAGGACCATTTCAAATAGTTAAATCACATCATTATGGCCCTGTTCTGCTGGTCATGTTTCGGTTTGTTTCAGCTTGTTTCAGCTTATTCTCTCTCACAGAACACTATTGAATCAGCTGAAACCAGCCGGCTTTTCCACCAGCCGAACCAGCCCTATATAGGACCAGAGTTAGTCATATACATTGGAGTTGCCCTTGACCAATATGGAAAATTAGCACAAGCAAGCATGTAACAGTTAAATTTCAAACTCTAGGAGACTTGCAGCCTGTTCGTTTTGCTGGTTTATTATGGCTGAAAGTACTGTTCGCTGGTTTGTTGTGAGAAAAACACTACTGAATAGCTGCTGATTCCGCTGAATAGCTCAAACGAACAGGGTGTTGATTGAAAGTGGAGATACTGGAACTTCCTAAATTTGCACAACAAAATTAGAGAGGGTCTGTAAAAGTAGTGTATAATCTTCAAATACATTGGAGTTGCCCTTGACCAATATGGAAAATTAGCACAAGTTTCAAACTCCAGGAGACTTGATTGAAAGTGGAGATACTGGAACTTCCTAAATTTGCGCGACAAAATTAGAGAGGGCCTGTAAAAGTAGTGTATAATCTTAAAATACATTGGAGTTGCCCTTGACCAATATGGAAAATTAGCACAAGCAAGCATGTAACAGTTAAATTTCAAACTCCAGGAGACTTGATTGAAAGTTAAAATTAGAGAGGGCATGTAACAGTAGTGTATAATCTTCAAAGATTCAGTTGCAATAAAAAGAAAAGGAAACAAATGCCAAAAAAAACTGTTACGCAGGCAGCAGAACAAGAAAACTAAGATTGCAAATACATGAACATGGAATTCATTAAAATAATCTATGTTTATTCTCAATCGAATTCAGTTCACAGACATGGATTCATCACAACACACGGCCACATGAGGGAGACCATATGTCGCACCAATGGCACACCACTTTTCTAGTCAAATCACGATAAACACAACGCACTAACCCGTATTTCAAACACCTCCTGCCTCATCAGACCCGCCATAGTTCTTGAGCACTGGCGGCCACTGCAGCATCTCACACGGGTACACATCCCCCAATGGCCGCGAGTCGTCAGTGTTACGCCACAGCCGCAGCAATATCCTCGTCCTGGGGTGGAGCATCACAACCCAATCTGCCATGACAAAGAACAGCGTGCCTGTACCCTCACAGAACGCGGCGAAGCTCACAAGTTTGAAGCCACGGAGCTGGTCCGACATCTTCACCGAGAGCTTCATGTGGGCGAGGTCACCAACAAACGCCGGGTGCATCAGCGTGCGCAGGTCCACGGGTTGCTGCTCCACCCACTTCCCAGGTGCTTGTAGAACCCAGGTGACGAGAGTAAGTTGCTCCCTGATCACGAAGAAACAGAGCCGGCCGTCCAGAGTCTTGCCAATCCAGTGGTTACCGGCGTAGAGGAGCGTTCTGGCATCAGGAAGGGGCACCGCCGACAGTGTCATCTGGACCGCGTCGATAACCATGATGTACTTCTCTTCGCCCTGCAGTTTGTACATGACATCGCCGACGACGACTGATGGGCCTTGACGGGGGACCAGGTTCCGGTGAACCGGTCCGGTGGCAGACTCCCAAGCGGAGGACACCGATGAGTAGACCAGAACCTCGAAGTGATTCGGGTCGGTGCCGAAGAGGACGACCACGACGCGGAATGCGACGCCTTCCCCCGGGACGAGCACGCAGCACGCCACCCTGTGCCCGGCGATGAAGAGGGGCGGCAGCCGAACGTACGTCTTCTCCAGCGGGCTGCAGACGAGGAGCCTGAGTTGGCGGGGGTAGCCAGGGCCGAGCTCCCGCAGGAGCAGTCGCCGGTTGCGGGCGTCGACGAGGACCGCGCCGCACGCGGGCGGCACCGGGAGGAAACCGATGTCGAGGGAGAGGCCTGCAGTGGGCACGAACGGGGGCTGCGGCGATGGGCCGTAGTTGCGGAAGAAGCCGAAATGGGTAGGCGGCCTGGGGAGGCATGCCGCTCCGGCGCCGGAGACGACGCGACGCCAGCGGCGGCACACCGCGGCGCAGCGGATGACGTCGCGCGGGGGCGGCAGCCGCTTGAAGACCTCCAGGAGCATGTCGTCGGGCAGTGCTGCCGCCGCCGCCGCCGCGGCTTGGCCCTCTCCCGTCGGCTCCACCTCCATCGCCTGGCCGACATCGGCGGAGGACGGCACGGGGCGCGGGCGCTTGGGGCCCTCGCGGTGGGAACAGTGTGGCGGCGACCGGGAGCGCTTGCGGCCGACGTCGGGGCAGGACGGCGTGGGTCGCGGGCGCGTGCGTCTCCCGGAGTCGAAACCGTGTGGCGGCGACCGGGAGCGCTTGCGGCGGACGACGATGGAGGGCGCCATGGCGAGACGCAGTGGCGCGGCGCGGCGGGGTAGTAGAAGAAAATCAGGCGCAATGCCGCGGCGGCGGAAATTGGTGCCTGAGGTGTAGCGGTTTTAAAGGAAGGCGAGAAGGCGGCAGCAAAAATTTTTGGGCTTCCCCGCGGCGTCTTTTCGGCTTCCCTCGCGAACTTTTGGGCAACCTCCGAGCGGGAGCGGCGCGGCGAGCGGGCGGGCGGGCGGGCGTTGCGGGCGGGTTTGGTTTCCCCTCCCAAATTTTTGGCAACTGCCGATCCGCGGACCGCGGGTCCAGGCTGGCAGGCTGCCAATGCCGTTTCCTGTATTTCGCGCCTTGTTTAGTTACCAGAGTCGGGGGTGGCCGATTCGGCACAGTGCCACCCCCGACACTGTAGCACTTTTTTTTTGTTTTGTGCTAATAATTGTCTAAATCTTAATTAATTAGGCTCAAAATGTTCATCTCGTAAAGTACAACAAAACTGTGCAATTAGTTTTTGATTTCATCTACATTTAGTACTCCATATATGTGCCGACATTTTGATGTGATGGGGAATTTTCTTTTTGCATAGTGGAATTTGGGGGTGAATTCTGGAATCTAAACAAGGCCTCGGATGCAAGCACTCACCCTAGGGTTGGGCACTTGGGCTTGGGCTGCACGGGTCATCTCGCGTGCGGTGATCTGAATCCAAGCAATCGACAGGATGCACTGATGCAGTCCACATGACCACATCGCCTTTTCCGTGTACGACCCACCCGCCTTGTTCGAGTTCCTTGTCAAAAGTTTACACCTGCCCCGTCGAACGATTGATATATGTACGGAGTATTAAATATAGATTAAAAAATAATTAATTATATAGATTACGACTACTTTGTGAGACGAATTTTTTAAAGGGTGTTTAGTTTCCAACTAAAAATTTTTCACCCCATTACGTCGAATATTTGGACACATGCATGGAGTATTAAATATAGACGAAAAAAAACTAATTACACAATTTGGTTGGAAATCACGAGAGAAATCTTTTAAGCCTAATTAGTTCATGATTAGCCTTAGGCGAGTCTCAGTGGAGATTTTATGTCACTATTTCTAACACATCTAGATTTTAAAAACAGTGCAGAAGAGTTTCATCCCCATGAAACTTTCTCTACTCCCATGAAACTTTTATCATCTTTCTTCATTAATATGGTGCCACATTAACATAATTAATGCTATGAAACTCTGATAAAACTCCATTAAGACTGGCCTTAGGTGCTACAGTAACACATGTGCTAATAACGGCTTAATTAGGCTTAATAAATCCGTCTTACGGTTTCCAGACGAGTTATGTAATTAGTTTTTTTTATTAGTATCCAAAAACCCCTTCTGACATCCCATGAAACATTCGATGTGACATCAAAAACTTTTCATCTACCAACTAAACACCTCCTAAGCCTAATTAGTCCATGATTTGACAATAAAGTGCTACGGTAACACATGTGTTAATGACAGATTAATTAGGCTTAATAAATTTATCTCACGGTTTATTAATGAGTTCTGTAATTTGTTTTTTATTAGTATCCGAACACCTCATACCACATATCCACGTGACACCTTGGAACTAAACCAGACCTCTGTACGTGATTAACCATTTGCCACAGGATATCGTGCAGATCGTCCTCAAGTACTGTGCACCTTGTCTCTTACTCTGGGCAACAGGGTTACCACTGTGGTCCGGTTCATCTGGCTTATAATCCATCTTATTCGGCTTGTTTTTTCAGCCGGAACAGTATTTTTCCCTCACAAAAAATCAGCCAACAGTGTTTTTCAGTCGGCTTATAATTCTAGCCGAACGGGGCCTCGCCTTGCCATGCCACGACCTGTGGTCTTTTGGGCTGTACCTCCACCGCTACACAAATCACTCGTTGGGTTCTTGAAGCAAATTGTAGAGGACCTGGTCGTTCCCTAAACTAACACGTGCAGTCACAATCTCAAAGCACAAAAATGTTAGTTAATCTTTCCATTTCTATCAGGTTCCTTCCAAGTTAAGGCTCCATAGCCTTTTTCCTTGTAACGGTTGTGTTTGTTTGTCTGGACGTTTGCCAATCTGCATGGACCAACTCAGCCAGGGTAGTCAAGAGCAGGCCCAATAAATGTTTTTTGATCCTTCCATTTCTGTCAGGTTCCTTCCAGGTTAAGAGCCTGTTTAGTTCCTCCCCCAACCCAAAAAAGTTTGCGCAGTATCCGTCACATCGAATCTTTGGACGCATACATGGAACATTAAATGTAGGTAAAAAAATAACTAATTGCACAGTTTGTCTGTAAATGTCGAAACGAATCTTTTGAGCCTAGTAAGTCCATAATTGGATAAATTTTATCAAATAAAACGAAAAGTGCTACAGTAGCCGAACCCAAACTTTTTCACCAACTAAACAACCCCTAAGGCTCCAGAGCCTTCCTCCTTCGTAGTAGTCGTATTTGTTTGCCTGGACGTTGCCAGCCTGTATGGACCAGCCCAGTCAGGGTAGGCAAGAGCAGGCCCAACAGTTACAACAGCAGGTTGTTTGGTCATTCTTCCCGACTGGGCAGTTTCCTAGCAGACTGTGTTTGTTTGCTTGGGCCGGTTGGTAGTGTTCTCAACTGTCGATGGTGTTTGATTGTCTGGACAGCTCGGCCATGCACCAGAGCCAACACATAATTGCACACTAAAGACATACAATAGTTTAGGCAATAAGAATACCAGCACATGGTTAGACAAATTACGGGGAGATTACAACATGATAAAGGACAGTTTAGTAGTACTTCCTCTATCCAGAAAAACATGCAACTATGGATTTCGTGTTAGAAAAAGTAGTTCACGTTTGACCAAATTTCTAAAGAATAATATTCATATTTATGGCTCCAAATCAATTTATTATAAAAATACATTTCATAATTAATCTAATGATATTTATTTGATATCATAAATATTGATACTTTTTATCTATAATTGGTCAAACTTAAAATACTAAAACATGACGCTGTACTAGAATTGCATATTTTTCTGAACGGAGGGAATAATAACTAAATTGATACGATCAGTGACCATTAATAACAGCTATTGCACTTGTTCAACTTCATCCGCATGACACAAACCAAAGCACAAAGGAAGATAATGAGTACATTTTTGTAACTGATAGTAGAGCTTGTTGCTGCAGTTCTGTACCTTGATGTGGCCAATGTAATGCTCAGGGTCTAACATGATTGCTTTCGCATCATTATTTGCAAATTCTACCCCATTTCTGCCTCCATTTCCTCAGGTGATTATACACCTAGGTGGAGGACACTTCCTCACCACTGTACTCTCTCAAAGCCTTGGCAACCTGGTTCACCTCCTTGTCCTTAAATCCCTTATCAGTTGTAGCCTCACTCTCAATGAGTTGAGTCATACTTCTAAGGATAAAGCCACTAGTATTGCTTGTCCACCTCATTGGTAGCCTACTAGCTGCAGCAGGTCCATCAACACCAGCTGCAACAACCCTAGCAGCTACACCACCAACACCAGCAGCAACAACCCCATCAACAACAGCAACAACAACAGACCCAGGCAACATTGAGGCTGCAGTGACAAACCCAACACCACCAGCACCACCATTTCCAGCAATCTATTTCACGTATATAATACAATTGTCATAACCAGACACATAAGAAATAGCATGGAACTCAAAGTGGAAATAGAGTTGCAACAACAGTACATAGTCTCAGCCGGTGTCCATAATACAAATATTACACATGGTCTGTATGGTGACAGGAAGCCAGCTCTACAAGCATACCTGGCATCCACTAGATAGAATTTTCCTACAAGATAGTGTTGTATTGGCTTACAAGTGTGAACATAAAGGTTTAAGAGTAAGTAGGCAACTATAGATAGTGAAGTTACCTTCAGGAACACTTAGACCCCCATCTCTCTCTATGGCATCAGCTAGAACCAATGCATTATGAGCAGAACCCTCCCATCCAGCCATAACATATGTGAACTTGAGATCAAAGTCAACTGCTGCCATGACATTCTATGTAGTGTAGTGTTTCCTACCCCTAAATGGCCCCTGCATGTGCCTGGGCACCCTTACCAACACATGGGTACCATCAATTGCACGTATGCAATCTTAGGAACAATGAATTTAAACATAAGTACTCTAATGAAAACAAGACCCTAAATCCAACATAATGGAACCAAGGCAGTAAACAATTACCGCAAAAACAGGGTTCCACCTGTGACTTCCCAAGATTTTGGAATAAGTTGAATCAGTTGATGGTTTGATTAGGTCACCACTTAGCTCCCTAACAGCAAAAAAACTTAGAGAAAGTGTTTGCCAACTATCTCTATGGATCTCCTAAAGCTCTGATGGGCAACTCTAAACCTTTGATTATGTCCATCCACATAGAGAAACATGGCCACTTGTTCCTCAACAGAGGAATTAATGGTATCCACAACTAAGCCCCTCCACCTAAACAAGTTGCAGAGTGCAAAAAAAGGAGCTCTATTCATCCTAAGCATGGCTAAGCACTCAGCATCAGTTGAGTTGTAAATGAGAGAAAGATTTTTCTCCCTATGCTCATTTGCTTCTAACCTAGGGCTATAACAAATTGGCTCATATTCCGCTCCATGCCTTTTCAATTTAGAAGAAACAAGGACAATCATGACAACTACCATGGCAGCCGCCTGTGAAGCCATGGCAGATCTTTGCCGCTGTAAATTGATCTACATGCATGAATGAAAGTTTCATTTTAGGTTTAGGTATGCCTTGCTGGCCTCTAAATGCACATCATTGCAAACATAAAAATTAACTGGTGGACAAGGCTTCATGGCCTATCCTGCTATGTGCATAGCACAGCCACCCAGAGGCTCCATCTCAACATCATCGACCAAAAAAACCACAACAAACAGTGCAAAATCGGATCCCAATCTTAAACCATGTGGTACAGTAAACCCTAGCACATATGTATTATTGCAATCAAAGAAGAACATGAAAATATCATCTATTAGGACCAAGAACTCGTAGATCTGCCTTGAGGCATCCATAAATCCGAGCATCACAATGCTATGACCACATAGACCATTGAATCGGGCCACGTGTAGGCACATCACATCGCTATGAGCACATAAGAGCACCAAATCGGGTCACGTGTAGGCAAAATTTCAAGATTTCACCTTGCTTTGAGGACAGAGAGGAAGCAGCCATGAAAGAAGCCGACGGCTTAGGGAGGAGGAAACAGATCCGTCGAGGCAGGAGACGACAGATATCTAGAATGAAGCAGCATCCACCACAGGCCCACGTCCAGGCAAACAAACACAGCATCCACCACCTCCGCTCGTCTCAACGAAGAAGTCGACGACCACCACAGGCTCCACCTCCGCTTGTTAAAATTTTATAATTAATCTAATGCTATTTATTTTATATTATAATTATTTATGTTTTAATTTATAATTGATTAATTTTGATATACTAAAACATGATACTTTTTTAGAATTACATTTTTTTAAAGAACCGAGGTAGCAGTACATACTAGTACAGTACCATCATACTACTCGCACTAGGCCTTGTTTAGATCCCAAATTTGGGATCCAAACTTTGCATAGTGAATGTCCCGCCACACTGTAGCATTTTTGTTTTTATTTGGTAATAATTGTCCAAATATTGATTAATTAAGCTTAAAATATTCGTCTCGCAAAGTACAACAAAACTGTGCAATTAGTTTTTGATTTTATCTATATTTAGTATTCCATATATGTGCCGATATTTTAATGTGATAGGGAATCGTTTTTTGTATAGTGAAATTTGAAGGTGAATTTGGGTACCTAATCAAGGCCCTAGTCGTACCCAGGCTCAGGTCAACCTCGAGCTTGCTGCACCCTGCAACTTTTTAGAAAATCGGAGTTGTCATATCAAGGCTCGTGGAGTTGTCATATCAAAGTTTGAAAATCGAAAAGTCTTTTGACTTTCTTTACTATGCTTGGTCATAGAATAAACACACATTCTCCCTCCATCCGTAGATATCTGTTGTTGTTGGTGGTGTAAATGTCACAAGTTAGATTTGATTTATAGAAAATACATGTAATATTTATATCTCCAAATAAATGTATTAAAAAACTAGATTCAAAGATCTTTCCATTGATACTAATTATGTACCATAAATATTAATATTTTTAATATATATTTAGTCAAAGTTGTTTCTCGGGAAGCGAAAACGACAGAGGGAGTACAACTTCTTAAAGAGTTATTTTTTGAAGTTTAACTAAAAATATAAAAAATACTATTAACATTTTATCTTTAAATAAATTTATTTTAAAAATATATTTCATCACGGTTCCTCTCTATCAGTCTCAGTCCGTTTAGGCGCCTGTCTGTTTAAACAACTTTTCAGTATTTTTCAACAAACAAATAATATTTTTCTCTCGTAATAAATCAGAATAAACCAAATTTCAGCTAAACAAACAGGCCCGATCAATGGCTGTAGCGTTTGTGGCACTCGCTACTGCAGTGACATGACTCCAGCTCATACTGCTTTTATAATTTATTAATTGTCTTTATGTAATTGTGATATATCATATTGATTTTGTCATTGACTATAAAAATAATTGTGTTTATAATTTATTAATTGACTTAGTGTCACATCATATTGAACTTTTGACCTTATCTGACTATATGCAATAACCGAAACATTAAAGGAAACTAAAATTCAGGCCTGGTTTAGATCCCAAATTTGGGAAGCAAATTTTGCATAGTAAATGTCCCGTCACACTGTAGCAATTTTGTTTTTATTTAGTAATAATTGTCCAAATATGGATTAATTAGGCTTAAAATATTCGTCTCGCAAAGTACAACAAAACTGTGCAATTAGTTTTTGATTTCATCTACATTTAGTACTCTATATATGTGCCGACATTTTGATGTGATGGAGAATCTTCTTTTTGCATAGTGGAATTTGGGGGTGAATTTGAGTATCTAAACAAGGCCTCAGTTCATATTTCATACTAGAATAATCATGGATGAGTGTATAACTACTTCAATTAATGAATGTTCATATGATTTTTTTTATTTTTTTTTCTATCTATTATAATACTAATCTGTCCTAATTTTTTTTAGAAATCTAACATGAAAGCACATGGCCCTTACTTATATCCATCGCTGTGTATTATTTTGGTACTTGCGAAAAAAGAATTGTTTTTTCAGTGGAGAGAAGGTTTGCTACTACTTGAGCTATCATGGCTTCTAGACGGGACCGAGCCATAGCTCGGGTGGCGAGTCCTCCCGGCGTGGAGGTCGCCGGTCAGAGTTCGAGTGCGTTTGAACCAAAGTTTTAAAATAGCGGCAATTTTTTTCAGCCGCTATGCAGCTATAGCGGTGCTACGACAGATAGCGTTTTTATAAAAAAAACATGAAAAACATCAATAATACATCAATAATTGATGCTGAAAACATGGCAAATATGAAATTTGATGAACACAAATATATTTTTAAGGTTCCACAAGTCTAGATAATATTACAATATGACATTAAAACATGGCTCATAAAAGTTTAATTATCCAAAATACCAAATTAGTAGCAAATGATAACTAATAAGTAGGAAATATTAATTAAATTGTCAATGTTGTAGTGCAATTTCAAGGACACAAGTGTAATCTAGTCTGAGATTGAGTTCTGAGAGTACTTCCAATAGCTTGTGCATTCTGAGGTCACGCTTCTTTGCTATATCTGGAACAGTACAGTACTTCCAATCAGGGTTTGAGGAAACAATAGCTTGTGCATTCTGATCTGTTGGGGGCAGAGGCAGTGCTTGAGGCAACAGCGACTGCACCTATGCAACAAAATTAAAAAATCACATGCAAATTTCAAAAATGTAGAACACTAGAATATTAGTACAGAACAAACTACAATATGCAACAATCTACAGATCGAGGGAGATGAGATCATGAACTGCAATGTGCAGCAATCTACGACGACTACAATATATGCAGCAATCTACAGATTGAGGGAGAGGGACCACAAACTAATCTTGTTGAGACTGGGACATATTGAGAACTTGCGAGGGATCCCTTTGTAGTCGCAAGCTTGCAGCCCAGCTCGTTCCGTCGTTCACCGCAGGTAGCCGCCGTAGCCCGCCGCCGTCCAGCCACCCAGCCGGCGCCGCCGCCCAGGTCACCAGCAGGCGCCGCCACCCAGCTGCCCAGCAAGCGCCGTTACCCAGCTGCCCAGCAGGCGCCGCCGCCACCCAGCAACGAGAAAAGGGAGTCGAAGTGTGTGTGTGTGAGACACTGTGACTGACTGAGTGCTCACTGGTGCTGTGCGTGCTATTTAGAATTTAGGGATTCGTTGATTTTGAGCTTCAATGGGCTTAGCAAGCTGCCATGCTTTCACTTATATGGGCTGTTCTGCTATTTAAAACGCTAAGCTACGCAACTTAGCTGCGCTATAACGGTAAATAGCGATGAAAATTGTCCTAGTGGCAGAAATACGAATAGCTTAGCGTCGAGCCTCTTCCGCTATAGCTCGCTATTTTAAACTTTGGCTTGGACGCTGATTTTTCCATCGGAAACAGTAGTTCCCTAGTAATTCTAGTAGACTCCGTAGTAGTAACGATGGCAGACGATGGCCACAATCTCGTGCCTTCTAGTTCTAGTACAGACGATGGCAGGAGAGGATGGGCACCATCGCGCGGGCAGCCACACAGAATCGGGAAATCAGCCTCGTTTAGTTTCCACCGAAAACTTTACATTCTATCGTATTGGATATTTCAACATACGCATAGTTTATTAAATATAGATTAAAAAATATCTAATTACATAGATTATGTGTAATTTGCGAGGTGAATCTTTTAAGCCTAATTAGTTCATGATTTGACAATAAAGTGCTACATTAACATATGTGCTAATGATAGATTAATTAGGCTTAATAAATTCGTCTTACGGTTTACTGACGGATTTTGTAATTTGTTTTTTGAGTTAAATGCACCGGGAGCTTTCGAACTTGTAAGCGTGTGTCACATAAGACCCTGAACTTTGAAAATGCATTTCTGGCCCCCTAAACTTGTTAAGTGGTACACATAGGCTCTTGAACTTTGAAAATACATTTCTGGCCCCCAAAACTTGCTAAGTGGTATACCACAAACCCATACTTGCCACGCGGGCATTTTTGCTGACGTGGTGAAAAAATATGCATCAAACCCCCTGAAACCCAATCCGTGTCGCCGTCATCAACACGGGAGCCTCCTCCGCATAGAGGTGCTCGCCGTCAGGAAGGACAACGAGGGGAGCATCGGTGGCTAGAGGGTGAGGTGGCGCCGCGGCGCGTCGCAGAAAGCACGACTCTGGCAGCCGGCGATGCTTCTCCTTATCGCAGGCCAAACCGCGTGCGCGTGGCTCCGGTCAAAGAACTCGCGCGGACCCATGGCTAGCTGCGGCACGACTAAAGCCACGTGCACGTGGTCTAGCCTGCGACTAGAAGCATCGCCAGCGGCCAGGGTCATGCTTTCTGCGACGCGCACAGCCACCGATGCTCCCCTCGTTGTCCTTCCTGACGGCGAGCACCTCTATGCGGAGGAGGCTCCCGCACCGATGATGGCGGCACGGATTGGGTTCAGGAGGGTTTGGTGCATATTTTTTCACTATGTAGCAGCGTCACGTCAGCAAAAAAATGCCCGTGTGGCAAGTATGGGCCCATGGTGTCTCACTTAACAAATTTAGAGGGTCAAAAATGCATTTTCAAAGTTCAGGGCCCTATGTGTACCACTTAACAAACTTAAATGGCCATAAATGCATTTTCAAAGTTTAGGGACCTATGTGACAGACACTTACAAGTTCGAGGACCCCTAGTGCATTTAACTCTTGTTTTTTCATTAGTATCAGAACACCCTATGCGATACCCTCACGTAACACCCGATGTGACATCCAAAACTTTACACTCTAGAACTAAACAAGGCCTGCGAAGATGGCGTGTTTCACCCGGTTCTAACGTCTTGGAAACAGTGTCAACTGGATATGTACAATAGAGATTAGAGATGGCAACGGGTACCCGAAACCCGAGTACCCGACGGGTATTACCCGATAAAGAGGCGGGTATGGGATGAATTTTCTACCCGTGGGTACGTTATTGGGTAAAATCCTATACCCATCGGGTATGGCGGGTACGGGTGTGGGTGTATAATACCCATACCCGCATACCTGTGGGTAAGACATACCCGCAAAAATAACTAGCCAACCTCAGTTATTTTAGCGCATATAAGTCATGAATTTGGCCCATTGAGACATCCACTATATTTCTAGTAGATTGCATTTGTTGTAATGATGCTAATAATGTTTGTTAGCATGTTTGTAACTTGTTGGAAATTTAGAATGATTTATTTTTGCATGTGACTATTTGATATTTTTAGGTAATTTTCGGGTATGGTACGAGTATGGAACTATTTTTTTACCCGCATGCGGGTACGGGTAACCCGACGGGTAAATTTTACGGGTGCGGGTATAGGTACGGGTGGGCACTACCCGTCGGGTACGTACCCGTTACCATCTTTAATAGAGATACATCGGTTGTTTATAAGTTCTTAGAATTTACAACATAGACAGCTAAATAGACAGTTCGTACAACCTACAAATAGCTGTTGTCTGTTTAGCTGTCTACAAATCGTTTAATGTTTGATGTAGCCATGATCAATCATGAATGTCATTTCTATATACCGATGTGTTTCTAATTGATGCTAAACAAAATCTTTCAAAGTAAATCATATAATATATATAATGTAATATAATATATCTCATCATAAATCAAATATAATATACATCTTCTTCCCCCGTAAATTAAATATGATTGAAACATTTGTGTCTAATTTTCCTTTACTATCTTATCCATTCATGTGAACGTAGCTGAGGAAGGCTACCCATCTTCTCCTGTTCCTACTCGTATGCTCAGATAGTCAGACCTAGAGGATGTGTGGTTGGCGGCCACCGTACGCCACGCCACACCTGTGGCTCGCCACGGTAATCATGGCGCTTGTTGGTTCGGTATTCAACTGAGGCAGCCATCGTTTTTTTGTAGCACAGATCCTGCCACAGAGTGTGGCGCCCAAAATCTTCGAGCGACCGTGACCATGCGTCGTGCAATCCACAGGATGGCACCGCCGATCCGCTATGCGCTTGTACCTCCGGATCCCAAACCAATGACGTCCAGCACGAGCCCGTGCCGTCGACGAACGAGACGACGACACCGTTCTCTTTCTTCATTTATTACGGCTGCGCAACTGCTGTTGTACGTGCCCTAAAGTTTGTCCCTGTCACGTCGAATGTGACGCTAATTTAGAGTATTAAATATAAACTAATTATAAAATTAATTGAACAGATTGAGACTAATTTACGAGACAAATCTATTAAGCCTAATTAGTCCATGATTTGACAATGTGATGCTACAGTAAACATGTGCTAATGATGAATTAGCTAGGCTTAATAGATTCGTCTCGTGAATTAGTCACGAGTTTTGTAGTTAGTGTTATTATTAGTATTAGTATCCGAACACCTGATGTGACATCCGATATGATACCCGATGTGATACCTCTTAAACTTTAGTCTCTGCATTCTTTACCATGTCATCATGTTATTGAAGCATCTCGTTTAATGTACTACCTTCATCCAAGAAAGAATGTAATTATGAGAACCGTGCTAGTTAAAATAGCTCAAGTTTGACCAAGTTTGTAGTAAATTATATTACTATTTATAGCTCTAAATAAATTTATTATAAAAATATATTCTATAACAAATCTAATGATATTTATTTTATCTCATAAGTGTTACCATTTTTTCATATAATTTTAATTAAAGTTTAAATTATTTGACTATTCAAAATATGAGAATTACGTTCTTTCGTGGACGGCGGGAGTACGTAAAACTTCCACGAAATAGAGTATGCTAGTGGTACTAGCTAGTTGTCATGCTCCTGAACATAGCCCATCCATTTCAACTTTTACGAGAAAAGCAAAACATAAAATGTTAGGGTCTGCTATGTTGACATTCAAAATTTACTATGTCAAAGATTTGATAAGCTAAAAGTTAGGTAAAAATATTGCTATAGATTTGGCAAGTTAAATATGAGACTTTGGTAAGTTTTTCGTAGCCAAACAAATACTAGCCAAAATCATTGGCATGGCAAATTTTGAAAGCAAATCAATCAGGTCCTTACCCATAAAACTATTTTCATCTTGTCCTACTAAACAGGTCCTGATGAAACAATTTCTTTCTTAAAGTTGTTTTTTTAGCTACTCTCACATGAATAGTTCTTCAGGTGAAGCTTAAAATACTATATCCGATTCAATCAAAGCTTTACTAATACTATAGGGGTGTTTAGTTCCTCCAAAAAAATCTTCACCCCATCATATCGGATGTTTGACATATGTATAAAGTATTAAATGTAGACGAAAAAATAACTAATTACACAGATTGCGATAAATTTGCGAGACAAATTTTTTAGCCTAATTAATCCATGATTTGACAATGTCGTGCTACAGTAACCATGTGCTAATGACGGATTAATTAGGCTTAATAAATTCATCTCGCGGTTTCCAGGTGAGTTATATAATTAGTTTTTTTATTAGTATCCAACGTCCCATGAAACATCCGATGTGACATCCAAAAATTTTCACCTCAGGAACTAAACACCCCTATATGATTCAGTCAAAGCTTTACTAGTGAGCCGTGACTATATGATTTAGGCGAGGTCTGATTGATGCAAATTCAGATCTAAACTTTGACCAAATATATAACTTTGACTAAACATATAAAAAATTATTAACATTATGGTACACAATAAGTATTATTAGACTAATTATTAAATACATTTTTATAATAAACTTAAAAATTTTAACTAACCTAAAGTGGATACTCATTTCTGGATTGAGAGAGTAGCTGAGAAATGGGACATATGCAAACTGTACCTGATGTTGGTCGTGGGGAAAGGAAAATGAACAGAAAAGAGAAGAGATTGGACAGATCCATATGCGCACACACAAGTGAAGCAGGCTATAGCTGCTCCATGCAGATGCAGGCGTGAGCCAAGCAGGCCAGTCAAAGCTTTACTAGTGAGTGGTGACTATATATGGTTTAATATTAGAGCAAGTTTTGATGAATGCAAATTCAGACCTGAACTTTGAATAAATATATATAAATATATTAATATTTATGATACAGAGTAAGTATTATTAGACCAATTATTAAGGCCTTGTTTAGTTGGGGTGAAAAGTTGAAAACTTTTCAAGATTCCTCATCACATCAAATCTTTGCACGTATGCATGTAGCATTAAATATAGGTAAAAAAATAACTAATTGCACAGTTTATCTGTAATTTGGGAGACGAATCTTTTGAGCCTATTTAGACCATAGTAGGATAATAATTACCAAATACAAACGAAAGTGTTACAGTATTTTTCAGACAAATTTTTTTGTCATCTAAATCGGACCTAAGTATATAATGAACTTAAAAAATTGACTAACCCAAAGCGAACACTTAGGCCTTGTTTAGATACATCCAAAAATTAGAATTTTTTTAATCTCTCCATCACGTCAATTTTTAGCCGCTTGCATAGAGTATTAAATATAGGTAAAAAAATAACTAATTACACAGTTTAATTGGAAATCACGAGATGAATCTTTTAAGCCTAGTTGGTCAATGATTAGACAATATTTGTCAAATAAGATGAAAGTGGTACTATTCATCAGGTTAGAAAAATTTACAATCTAAACCTTTTTCTTATTTCTAGACAGAGAGTAGCTGATAGATGGGACATATGCATACTGTACCTGATGTTGGTCGTGGGAAAGGAAGTGAATAGAAAAGAGAAGAGACTGGATAGATCCATATGCGCGCACAGACAACTGAGGCAGGCTATAGCGCCTGCTGGGCTGTGCTACTTGCAGCTGTTTGTGCTGCGCTGTCCAGCACAGCCCATGCGCTATGACCCTTTTCCCTTGCTAAAAAGCCAAGCTAAAAAATAATCCCTCCATCTAGGAAAACATGCAATTCTAACATAGTATCACGTTTTAGTATCTTAACTTTGATTAATTATAGATAAAAAAGTATTAATGTTTATGATATCAAATAAATATCATTAGATTAATTATGAAATATATTTTCATAATAAATTGATTTGAAGTCATAAATATGAATATTATTCACTATAAACTTGGTCAAACATAAACTACTTTTTCTGGCACGCAACCCATAATTGTATGTTTTACGGACGGATGAAGTACTGTTTATTAATTTGATGTGAGTGAAAAATACTGTACATAAACAGGTTGTCAAGCTACTGCGGCTGCCTCGTATGCTGTGGTGAATTGTTCAGTTGCTGTGGTCATATGCACATGTGCTGAATTGTTCAGCTGCCGTGGTCAGTCAAGCAGTGTGCGCAGCAGCAACTGCAGCAGACTACTCGTTTGGTGGTATTTAAATTCAGGAGCTAAAATTTAGAGGTGTTACATTAGATGTCATATGGGGGTGTTATATGAGAGTGTTTGGATAGTAATAATAAAACAAATTACATAAGTCTTCAGTAATCCGCGAGACGAATTTATTAAGCCTAATTAATCTATCATTAGCACATATGTTACTATAGCACTACACTGTCAAATCATGGACTAATTAGGCTTAAATAATTCGTCTCGCAAAGTAATCGCAATATATGCAATTAGTTATTTTTAGTCTATATTTAATAATTTATGTATATATCAAAATATACGATGTGATAGAGACTAAACTTTACGAGGAGAAGCTAAACAAGCCCAGCCATGAGCTTGCATTGATTTCTCTTCCTCATCCTCAATGCCAAAGGCAGAAAGCTTACATGCCACGTCTTTTCCGGTCCAGTACATGGCCGAAGCACAGGGTATATGGCGCCGCGCCTCGTCCAAGCCGACGCCACGTGAGATATCCTCGGCGTCATGGTCCATGACATTGAAACGTGTAACCTCAACGCGATGAGACACGACACTGACCCCTGGATTAAAAACCGAAAATAAAACATTCAAAGGTCTAAATATGACTCGGTGCCCATCTCGCTGAAACCCTCTCTCTATCACCGTCGCGGTCGATCCGACTCGGTAGCAGCTCAAGGGACCCCATCGCCGCAGCATCCCCCTAGGGGCATTGCCCGTTGGCGAGGGGAGTCATCACCGTCGTATTCGGCGGCGAGAAATTGGATGCGCCACGGAGCAGGGCGAGAGGACCTAGCTGAGTTGGATACGGCGGCAACGGGAGGACGTGATGCCGGGGGTGGCGTCCGCAGCGGGATCGGGATTTGGCCGCGCTGGCGGGACGAGATCATGTTCGATCACCTCTAGAAGGTAACATCACGTGCCCTCTGCTTTGTTCGTAACGTGAGCTCGATCTGGGTGATGGGGAATCAGGGGTAGGTCGGTCCTGCTGCCGTGGCCTAATTTCTGGGATGAAGCTGGTGCCCTGCCTCTCTGCCTGACTTGATTAGTCCCCCAGCCCCAGGCACAATCCCAGTCGGGTATCCTAAACTGTGGACATGAAACATCTTATTTGTTCATTTTTTTGCGCTGCTCATACGATTCCGTGAGCTACAGTTGATTTCTTCATGAACACTAGTGTGATTCGCTTACCTTTGGTGTTTCCATTTCAAGTCTCCGTTACTCAGTGACAGAGCTTAAGACTACCCGCACTCATGGACCTCTATATTCATCCTCTATACGTCTTAGTCAGCAAGATTTTCTCATCTATACTCAATTCTCCCGCACTCATCCATCCTCTATATCATTCTCTATCCACTCTATCCACTGTGGGACCCACTTGTCACTTTATCTAAATATATCCATGTGTGATCTAGTTTTGAAGGATTTATTGAGACGAATTTAATGGTGCAATCGAAATTTAATTTGGATTTTTGGTTTGTGAGTTATAATATTTTTTCTCTTTGTTTAGCCAGTGGGACCCGCCACTATAGAGTATAGAGTAAGCACTGTACTACTCTAAATATAGAGTGAGAGAAAGGATAGAGTATCGTTTTAGAGTACCCAGTGCAGCAGTTTTTACTCTATATTCATACTCTAAAACTTTAAAGTATCGTTTTAGAGTACCCACTGCGGGTAGTCTAACAAAGTTTTTTGTGTGTATGTTCTTTGCAGTGTCCATCCTTTCAGATCACCAAAAACCAAAGGATGAGGCACTAAAAACCTGATTGCTTATCGTTCCCTACACAAACAATATCAACATCCCAAGTACGATGTCGTCAAGCACTTATATGCATCGTTCTACAATGCTTACTGAAAGTGAGGTGCAGAGCTCCAACAGTGCGGCCGGCTAATAGTTCAGTTTCAGTTTAGCCCTCCCCTCCAGGCTCCACCGTCCAGTGGAAGATCACCTGCAGCCTGCTGCCTGCATCGCCCAAACTGTCAACTAGACTCAAATGGTCAGTCACACTACTGTAATACTAGCTGATGCAATGCTAGCGAGGATCTCATAGGCATCACGACTCACGAGATAAAGTAGCCTGTCGTAATCTCTACTATATAATAACCTTAATTAGTAGTAGTATGAACCAAGGGTATAACCTGGGTGTGCGCTACTGTGTTGCCAAGCAAATAATAGATTAGCGAGAAGCTCTTTGATGTTTTATCATAGGAGAAGAGCTCAACTTTATGCAATTTTGTGCTATGATAAAAGAAGTGGTTTTATCAGAGGATTATGGCAGCTCCACTTAGCTTGTGGTTTTCATGCTATATGTTGTTTCATTGTAAATGAATTCAGTTTTCCTTTGCTCTTTTGATGTTTATAGGAACCAAGCAGTGTGGAGAAAATCATGAAAATTGATGGGCGCATAGGTTGTGCCATGAGTGGACTTATTGTTGATGCTAGAACACTAGTGGAGCATGCTCGTGTTGAGACTCAAGTACTTTTCTTATGTGGCTTGAAATTTTTTTATCTGTAGGATTTTTTGCTGGGCTGCGTGATTGCGTCAGTTTCTAAGCACACAACTGCCTACTACTTCATGTAATTTCAGCTGATGGGTTTGTCTTTTAGTTCACTGACCAAAAGCTGATTTTGCTAGCGAGCAGAATGGAGCACAAAAAGGGGATAGGGAGGCTGCCATTGATGTCGAGATAGCGAGGGTTAACAACCTACTAGCTCATAGTTCCTATGCGATACACCGCATGAAGGAGCTAAACAAACTTCGCCGTCTGTCCATCAAGGTGAGCCTATCTGCTTTCTAAACGAGAGACTTTCAGTAATTCTCACAAATGTTGCTGTAAATTCATAATTTGTTTTAACAACTCTATGCTGGTGATATGTGCCATTGTCCTATTAAATGTGTTCATTCAACAGTGTAGCACACTGTTTGGGGCGAATGAACTACAGTACACTCTTTCAAGCACATGTGTGAAGATTTCATCTTGATCGTTAATTACTTGTTGAGCTGCGAGGAAACTATTAATTCGCATAGCTTATCAGAATATTATAACTACCGGATATGTTTAGGGTGTGCAGCAAGTCTGCAGGTGCTTTTATGCACCTCTAGAGAGAGACTACAGGGATACTAGTGTAGTTCTGTTATTAATTATAATGACATTTGCTTGGTTGTTTAATGGTTTATTATTTTGTTATAATCTCTGATCAGATTACTTATAACTTGCCTGACTAAACATATTAAATTTGCTTAACTAGTGATAATTTGCTTAAATAATAAACTTGTAGTCACGGAACAATGATGAAGTAACAATTGGGGCCGGGACATATGCTTTGAATTTGCATGTCTTGTGTTTGACGAAATAGCCATACCAGGTGTGGATTTTTTTGGCGCATGGGGACTGTGGTAGAGAATTGTTAGGGGATTGTGGCAGAGGATTGTTAAAGTTGTGGCATAGTAGAGGCTGGTAAGGCCCAAATGGTTTGCTACTGCCTATGGGCTATGTAGATGTTAATCTAATATAGGTCCATTAATATGTGCATTGTTGCTATGTTTTGCCTCTATTTAGCTGCAATATTTTTTTTTGCCTCCATTAATATGTGCATTGTGGCACCGCATGCACGACATTGGTTAGTGTCATTGCAATTCCACTGTCTCCAAGCATTCTGTTTTTTTTACTGAATGATAGCCATGTCTGCTAGGGAACAGCTGGTGGAAGAAGGGTACGATTACAGTTCACTACAGCAGCATGCTAGGATGGTCATTTTCAGTTTGTAATTTCAGTTTGCTACTAACTATGTGCTTTCAGTTTGCAATTTTAGTTGCAATTTCAGCTTGTAATTTTAATATGCAATTCCAGTTTGCCTTACCCCAACCTCGATTAGTTCATATATATGGCTAGCTGGTGGCCTCGGTTAGTTCGTATTTTCTTCTATTGTTCTTTATAATGTAAATCTGTACAAAAGCATTTCTTCTTTTAGTACCATGTAATTTTTTATGTTTTTATTAGCAATTTTCTTAATTTGGTAAGGCAGTTTTGCTCCGCGCCCTTGGGACGCTACGTCGCTGCCCAAACTCTTTTGCTCAGCATTCTGGACCCACGAAGGAACGTCTCTCTACTTCCTCTCTCGTTTTGCTCGGTCTACAGGAGTTAGGAAGTCGGTGACTAGGTGTAGGACCATATCGATTTGCTATTTGTGTGGTTGTCAGTTGTGAATTTTGTAAAATGGTTCTATGATCTATAACTCATTGTACAATTCTATTTGATGTTTGTTGTAGGTAGCCACATGCATTTTTTCTAGTGACTGTAAGAAAATTGGTGTCAAGCTGAGGGTATGCTCTGATGTTTTTTTTCTTCTATGTGTATGCATGTAGTCATTTTGACTCTCTTGCTTTCCTATATTACTCATTGCTGCTTTCATTTCTCAGTCCCTACATTTTTATTTGCCGCCTTCCCACTATTCAGGTTTTAGCAGTTTTAATTAGAGAGATTTTTAATCTGAATTCTTTTCTGATGTTGTATGGTTCCTTTGAGGAATCCAAGCTGCTCGAGCTTTCTTGTATGGTACATACGTGCATGATGCATCTCTCCATCCACTTTGATTAGTCGGGAGAATTTCTTGGCTTGTTCTTGCTTCTAAAGTAATGTATGGTGTTCTATGTGGGTTGCTACATCATGACATGTAAGCAATTTAAGTGTCACCTGTTAGGCAATTTTAGTGTCATTTGTAGGCAACTTAGACTAAATCAACAAGTAAATTATTCATATTAGCTAAGCATTTTTAAGTTCTAGGTTTTTAGTACTTTTCCCTATCACCCTGTTCGTTTCGCTGGTTTATTGTGGCTGAAAGTACTGTTCGTTGGTTTGTTGTGAGAGAAAAACACTGCTGGATGGCTGCTGATTCTGCTGATCCAGCGAAACGAACAGGGTGTATGTTTTTACTTATTGGCCATTGGCTTCTACTAGAATACATCATTAGGAAACTCATGCTTGATTATTATTCTTCATGGGTATGGTGGTGAACTGAAATTTAGATATGCTTCAGCACTATAGGGCTTAGAAAATATAATGTTTTCATACAAAAAAACAAAAGGTGGCTCCTCTAATTTGCCCCACTTTTGTTTGTGCAGTATTTTTTTCGGTGCTCCTCTAATTTGTCCCACTTCTACTTGTGCAATTCGAAGATGTGTGATGTACTGATGTGATGTTTTTTGTGCAGACTTGCCACATGATTAATATGTTGAATGATACCTATTGTGTTGTTTTGATCCATGTGTATAATTTTATTTTAGCAGATTGACTTGCTACAGTTGTTGAGTGATGTTTGCGTGTCATGTCAAGTGTCTCGTTGAATTAGTAAAATAGTATCCGAAAAATTGGATGTTGATTTGACATGCTGACCTAGTTAGTATACATAGCTGTGTCAATTCTGTTGTATTTTTTTCTTTAAATTATAGGCTATCATGTTACCGTTTTAACTAGCTTGAATCCTGCTTAATAACACCACTAGATAATCTCATATCATAATAACATTGATATTCTAATATGAAATAAATTTGTATTTTTTTGTACAAGCTAGCACTAATAAGTTGTATTTGTTATATATATGGAACTAGCAAACCATTGGTACTCTATACTATTACAATCCATTTTGAACAAATAAATGGCATATATGTTTCTATTTTTACTTCATCAATGAGACGTGCTGGGGGATATATTAAATTGCTTAACTAATGATATTAAATAGCTACCAGATTACTAATAACTTGCCTGACTAAATATATAAAATTACTTTTTACTAGTGAGGTACTTTTTCGTTCTTGTTACCTGGTACTACTGCTCGATTTGTATGGTGGCTTACATTGGGATGTTAAATTGTACCCATGTAGGTATAGGCATAACCATAGTTCGCAGGGTTTAGACTTTGATCACTGAAACAAGTACCAGTAGCTTTGTGTTATATTGGCTCCGACTATACATTTGTTTAGCAGATTTTGACTTGCTGCAATTGTTGAGTGATTGTCTTAACTGAATTGATTATGCAAAACAACTGAATTGCTTATGCAAAAGAATTGAATTATTTATCAGTTATGTTAGATCTGCTAATGTAATAGGAATTGCAGTACTAACTGAGTTTCAGGTGATGCAAAACAACTGAATTGGTTTTTAGTAACATAATCTTCTATTAGTGCAGTTGAAATTTGAGGCTGGGTCATTTTATGCTTAGTTTCTCACTATTATCTACGTGCTTATCTTGGTAACTTCTATTTTTTTATTGCAGGTGTGAGGCAATCAAACATCAAATGAACATGTTTTGATATCAAAATAGGAGTAACCATGTGCAGCAACTAATACAAGAACAACTTAAGATGTATACCTATACAGTAAGCAGTAGAAACATGTGGGAAGGTCTACTTATGCAACAAGCAGCAATAACTGCATTTTACTATTTTTTTGTAAATTGATTTGCTTAAGCAAAATAACTGAATTTGCTTATGCAAAAGATCTGAATTGTTTTTCTCAGTTTTGTCAGATCTGCTTCTAGTAGCAGATTTGATATCAGATGATGCAAATAACCGAACTGTTTTATGCATGTTGGAAAGGGAAAAGCAAAACAGGGAGAGATTTGCGTAATTTTGCTGTTTTTTATGCCTTTGTGTTGTTTTGTTGGAATTGAAATGCAAAAAGAGGAAAAACAGGAAGAGGAGAAGGTTCCAGGGGGCGCTGGGGCGCTGGCCTGCCTCATACAGTCATGTGCACAGCTACTTTCCCTAAACGGAAAGTATACTTTTTTATTTTTGTTTTTGACTGTGCGTGCTATAAGCGCTTCCTTCCAGAATTGCATGAAAATCAGTGACTCAGGAAGAGGCATATTCTACTGCATTTGACCCTAATTAACAGTTTCTACGCATGTTTTTTCCCCAGTCCCCACCCTATCCCTTGTCCATACCATCACACTACAGCCTGAAATCCCTGCATCTCTGGAAGTCTCAGGTTGGTAGCAAACCACAACAGAGGTCGTGTAGCCTTATGGCAGCTACAGGCCGCTGAGTCACAGCAAAGATGCCCGGTGGGGCAGTAATTACAGACAAACAACATAGGTTGTGGCAGGAATCGTGGAGTGCAGTTGAGGTGTCGAGGATTGCAGCAATAGGTTTTTGTTTGGTAAGCCTCGATTGTTAACTCAAAACAATTAGGATATCTTCTGACTGTAATTTGTGGTATGTTCCTTTATTCAGAGGGGCGTATGGAGCGGGCTGATCGATATAAAAGGGATATTGAAGAGTACTACAACAAAATTAAGGAGTTGAATGAGATGCATAATGAGGATGAGAAGTTTAGTTGTGTTGAGGTTTGGCCCCGGTTTCCTAGACCAGATTGCTTCTATCCATGGTACAAAATGTACCGGATGAAAAACACTAATCCTAACAATACTTCTTACTATTGTTCCTTTTTTATAACAATATTATTCCTATTTTCATGGATTTTCAACAGTAGCCCCCTGGCTCCTTGTTATCAGGTTGTATGAAGAGTGGACAATTTACGCAGCCTGGTGTAACCGAGTATACAGAAACAGCTATGTGCTTCAACTTTTCTCATTGAGGTTTGCTGGTAATTTATCGCATCACAATAATATGAGTGTTTATGGTTTCCTAGCGGTTCGAGATGACATTGATTATCTTCGGAATCATGTCTTTCTCTAATCACGAGAGCACAATCATGAGATTAGCTTGGTTAGGAGATTCGATCTTGTTACAAGTTTTCCATATTTTACTTGACTTATTTTACTGTTTTGATTTTTGTATGTCCACTTCATGGAGCTTGTGTGTTATATAATTACAAGGTTTCTTTCGTAATTTGCTTTGTCAACGTTACTTTTTCATTGTATTCATTTGTTACCTTTTACAAGTATTCAAACTGATAAAGAATTAGGTGTGTGCTTGTTGTTGTTGAAGTAGTGAAAATTAGGGAGGGAATTTTGTTCACATTTCCTATAGTAATACTTTGGGTGAACTGGCCGTAATACTCATTCCGAAGTTAGCGCTTAGACGCTTAGTGCCATTCCAATGAAAAACCGACTACTGATCACTTCCTGTGAATCGTCACTCCATCAGCGTAGCTTTTTTTTTAGGAATCAGGAGGAGCCAAGGGCTCCTACTGTAAATTTATTAAAACCAGCCAAAAGAAACAAAGTACAAAACTTATAGCTCAGGTTACAAACAAGAAAAGAAACAACAGAGGCAGAGAGCGCTTAGGGAACAGAGAAAGACAAGAAGAAAACCCAGAAAATTACAAGTTTTCGGTGATCCATGTTTCTAAATAAGGAGTCAAACTTGGTTTTGTTCTGTGCAAGAGCAGCAGGGCTTCCACTATTACATATCTTTTGCATTCCTCCACTCCTACTGTAAATTTATTAAAACCAGCCAAAAGAAACAAAGTACAAAACTTACAGCTCAGGTTACAAACAAGAAAAGAAACAATAGAGGCAGAGAGCGCTTAGGGAACAGAGAAAGACAAGAAGAAAACCTAGAAAATTACAAGTTTTCGGTGATCCATGTTTCTAAATAAGGAGTCAAACTTGGTTTTGTTCTGTGCAAGAGCAACAGGGCTTCCACTATTACATATCTTTTGCATTCCTCCACTTCAGGGTTCTTGTTTCTGAAAGTTACATCATTTCTCACCATCCAAATGCCCCAGCAGAAGAGGATGAAAACATCTAGAGCAAAATCAACTTACAGCATCAAATTCCAGCCTTGAAATATTTGAGAGACTTGAAGGCAATCATCAAATTGGAAGTTCATCAGATTCCAGCATTCTCTTGAAAAGGGGCAATAAAAGAAAAGGTGCATTATAGTTTCTTCCACTAACTGCTGACAAAGGACACAATTATAGCTTTCCAGAAACATTCCCCTTCTCCTTATCATGTTCCTTGTGCTTAGCTTATCTCTGAGAATTAACCAGAAGAAAATCTTGTGCTTTCCTTAACAGGAAGTTTTCCAAAGCCATTTAAAGATTAGCTCAATCTGACCATGTCCTGCCAAACTTTTATATGCTTTGGAAGTGAAGAAAGTAGGAGACCCCCAAATATAAGTCCATTTGTCATTCTGGTCACATAGTAGGATGGATGCAAGCTCTAGCTAGAAACTCTAAAACTATGAATGTGCCTCAACAAAGAGGGGCTGATGAAAAAGATCCAAAAGATTCTCGGTACTTATAGTTTTAGATAAGCATATGCTTTTGTTTTTTGCAAAGGAGTGAAGTTCTGGAGATAACAACTTTCTCACACCTCCATTCCAAAGATCATCCCAGAGCAAGCAGGATTGTCCACTGAAAATAGTAACACTTGCCATTCCCTTGAACTTGTGTAAGAGCTTAAGGACATCCCTCCACCAAAAGGAGCCCTTGGGCATCCTTATGTCTAGTAGCTTTTCATTTGTGTAGTGCTTATCCCAAATCAACTCAACCCATGGCAGATCACACTTGTTGAAGAATTTATGTAGGTGTTTGAGCAATAATGCTTCATTTTGAGTCTAGAGATTGATTATGCCCAAACCACCTTCATCCTTTGATGTACAAACCAAAGGCCAGGCTACTTTTGCCACTTTCTTTTCATTTGTTGTAGCTCTTCTCCATAAGCAATATCTTCTATACTTGTCTATTTGCTTTAGAACTATTTTTGGAAGAAGCATTGAACACATTGAATGTGTTGGAAGGGTTGCCAACACTGAGTTTGACAATTCCAGTCTTCCAGCTTGATTCAAGAAAGGAGAAATATAATTAAGTCTCCTCTCACATTTGCTTATTAGTGGAAGAAAGTTATCCACCTTTGGCTTAGTCAATCCCATTGGTAACCCCAGATAAGTGAAAGGAAAGGATCCAATTTGACAGCCAAAAGTTCTAGCCAAATGATTGAGTTTTTCAGAACCAACATTAATTGGCACCATCATGGACTTGGAAAAGTTGATCTTTAACCCAATTGAGTCACTGAAAGATTGAAGAACACTCTTGAGAAAGAAGAGCTGAGTGACAGAAGCTTCTATAATTATCAGGGTATCATCTGCATACTGAATGATAGGGAAATCTTGACTTGGGGCTGGAATGGGTAGCTTTAGAAGATTGAGCTGGACTGCCTACAATAGACTGTAGTAGGTCAGCTGCTAAGACAAAGAGCAAAGGAGACAAGGGTTCACCTTGTCTAACCCCTCTCTTACAATGAATAGATTTACCAGGGGCACCATTTAACAGAACAGAGGAGGTGCCTGAGTTCAGAATAGAATCAACCCATGATCTCCACTTAGAACCAAAACCTTTATGCGCTAAGACATCAAGAATTAGGTTATGCTCAATTTTATCGAAGGCCTTCTCAAAATCTAGCTTAGCACAATTATCTCTTTTTTTGAATGATGACACAAGCACAAGTATTCAAAGGACCATGCAATACCGTCTTGGATGGTTCTTGTCTTAATGAAACCATACTGGTTCTTGTGCACCAGTAGAAGAATCACAGTTTGCAGCCTATTTGCAAGAAGTTTGGTGATTAGTTTGATTGATCCATTGAGCAAAGAAATTGGCCTAAAATCCCCCACTCTTTGAGCCCCATCAGTCTTGAGAATGAGTGTGATAAAAGAATCATTTATGCTCTTCAAGCACACTGAGTTGTTTTGAAATGCAAGGCATAGGGCATAGAAATCTTCTTTTATGAGGTGCCAACACTTTTTGATAAATTCATTGTTAAGACCATTTGGTCCTGGGGCTTTGTTATTAGGCAGTCTTCTAACAACTTCATCGATTTCATTTCTGGTGAAGGGCTCTTCAAGCCATTCAAGGTTTGGATTGATTTGTAGGAGGGAGCTAAGATCAAAGGCCATGTGGGCATATTCTGACAGTCCCAAGCGTTCCCTGAATGATTCCCAAAGTTCCTTTTCTTTTTCAGCATGACAAATGACTATCTCCCCATTAGCCTTCTCCAGTTGAGCAATCAAATTGTTCCTGTGTTTGATTGTAGCATGAGCATGGAAGAGTTTTGTCCCAACATCACCATCTTTTACACACCTAATTTTGCTTCTCTGTTTCCAGTACATTTTCTGCAGATCAAGTAATTCATTTAATTTTTCAATTAACAGATTCTTGAAGTTCCATTCTAGAACTGTTAGATCTCTGTGTTCCTCAGTGGCCTCTAGCAAAGAAAGGACATTTTTAACATTTTCTAGATTCTTCTTAATATTTGAAAGCTTCTGACTCCAGCTTCTTAAGGTTTTCCTTAGATTTTTGCATTTTGCAGTGATAGCCTTTGCACGATCAGATTGATTGCTGGGGTCATTCCATCCTGACTGGGCTGTCTGCAGGAAACCTAGATGATGCAACCAATGATTCTCAAACCTAAAAACTTTCCCTTTCGGAATGTTTGATGAGATGGTGATTGTAACACCCCGGGTGTTATAGTGCTAATTAATCTGCCATGTCATCATAATGCATTGCTAATCATACCTGTTAGGTTAACATTGTTATGCATCAACTAAAACGAGTTTATTTCATTAGGTTGAATGTGTTTCTCAGTGGTGTGCTCCGAAATCGAAAACCCTAATTTCGAATACCACCGCAAATACTTAGTCCATACCCTGCGTAATTTGAAGTGCGCGACTGTGTTGCACACTAGTGTCAAGTGTAGGGTATGAGCTCAAGTACAACATCTAAAATGAAGCTCCAAATTGAGTTTGAATTGGAGTCCCAAAACTTGTCGCGAGTTTTTCCGATTCGAATTCAAATTCAAATCTAGGGAGAAATGTAAAACAATTTCAAAAATAAATTGGTCAACCAAGTGTGACATTTGGTCAACCATGTCATGTTGGTCCAAATGATGCCCTTGGGTGAGGTTTTGATCGCTAAGTAATCACAAATCAAAGTAGAAACAAATTCCAATTTGAAATCCCTCCAAAAACCCCAAAATTCAAAACCCTGTTTTACCCCTTTTGAAATAATTCAAAATCTAAACAAAATTTGGGAAAAAGTTCAAAACCAAGTTTGTAAAACTTTTCAAGGGCTACAACTTTGGTGTTTTGAGTTTTCAAAGTTTTAGTGTAAAATGTGGAGTAATTTTGAAAATAGATAAATTTCAGTTTTAATTCATTTTTGTCCCCAAACTAAGATTTCAAAATGGAGACTGAATTTGAAAAAGTTTTCAACAGCAAAGTTATAGGTCTGGTCAAGATGTACAACTTTGATGTTTGGAGATTTTGAAGTTTCAATACAAAATCAAAAGTAATTTCTAAATTACCAAATCTGCAAAATGTGTCCCTTTTTGATTTTAAACTCAAATTTCAAAATCTGAGCAGAATTTGAAAAAGTGTTCAATACCAAACTTGTAGAGCTTGAAATTCTGAAGATTTCATACATTGGAAGATTTTCAAGTTGTTATGCAAATTTGAAAGTAATTTGAGAAAACAGTTTGAATTTCAAAAGTTTGGGGGGGGGGACAGCTACAGTGACCGGCGAATCACACACCGGCAGCGCGCGGCATGGGCGCCGGCGAGCCGCCGACGTCGCGCTGGCTGCTTCCACGGCCTTCTATCTTGCCACCGCGACCACAGGAACCGTTTCTCGATCTCCAGCCGCTTCCTTTGCTTCACAGCTCTATAAAAGAACCGGCATCACCACTGTCGCCGTCGGTTTTCACCATCGCCGCCGCCACCGTCCTCCTTTCTCCGGCCAAATTCGCCCTCCCTGCTCCACCGCAGCCATCTCCATCTCGCCAATCACTCCGCCTCATCCTTGCGCATCTCGTGAACCAGTTGGGCTAGCCCAATTTCGCCTGGAGCGCCGGGGAGCCGTCGTCTTCCACCTCGGGTCGCCGCCGTCCCGGTTGAGCCCCGCCACCGTCGCCAGCCACCTCCAGTGCCTCTCTGCTTCAACCGATCACACCTCTGTGATCGTGGTACGCCCCTGATGCTCCCTGGCCAATTAGTTTAAGCTTTGCACCTTTGTGTCGTCGGCTAGCCGGTCACCGTGGTTGCCGAGCCGCCACCGTCGTCGGTGATGGGTCACCAGAGCTCGAACCGTAGCGCTACCGAGCAAAATGGAGTCGTGGGGAGGTGTAGTTAGCGTTGGTGAAGTCGGTTTGTTGTTTGGGTCACCGGCCACCGCGGGCAAGCGCGCGAGAGCGCGGGAGCGAGCCGTCGAGCGGGAGGTGAGGGATGACAAGTGGGACCGTGCTGTCAGCGAGAGCGAGAGAGAGAGACGCGGGCGCGGGCGAGCGCTGGGCTGGGCCGCGCGGCTGGGCCGGTCGCGTGCGGGCGCGGGCGCGCTAGCGGGCCGCCTGGTTGGGCCGGACCGAGGAGAAGCAGCCCGAGTTCAGTTTTTGTTTTCGTTTTTGTTTTTCGTTTTCAAATAAATGAATAGTGTTGTTATTTGTTTATTTGTTTAAAAATTGTGTAGAGTTCCAAAATTCATGAAAATTTTTGTATAAGCTTCTCAATGTATAAACTATCTAGGAAAAATATTAAATCATGAATTTGAATACTTTATGCAGTAGAATTAATTGGTTCCAATAAAGATTAAATGCAACTTCCAGTAATTTTAATAATTAATTTATTTATCCAAAATTTATGAAATTAATTATGGCACTGTTATAAATCATTGTTAACCCATAGAAAAAGTTTGAACTTATTTAGATAAAGTTTGATCAACTTCTAATTATGCCCTAATTATTTAAATAGAAAATAAATGTTAATTTGAGAACTTTAAGTGTTGTGTGCCTTTTGATTGAGTGATGTCCTTAGGTCACTACCCTTTTGTGATCTCTGGCACTTTAATTTCATGACTGAGCTCGTTAGTAGCTTGTCAGGTTAAAAGCTGGTATCGCGGGAACTCGTTGCTACTAGTTAGTAGGTTTTCTGTTTATGACTGTACCGTGAAGGGAAGTTGTACCCGAATCGTAAAACGTGGCATGTTATCATCAAGCATCATGTTTATCATTGAGCATCATGTTAAAGCATGTTATGTATTCGTGTAGTCACCGCTTTCGAGGAAGCCGAAGTCACCGAGCAGGTCTCCGGAGAAGAGCGATCGTCAGTGGGTTCCGGACCAGACGTTGGAGTCTCCGAGTCTGAGTCAGTCGTCGTGTCCGAGCAAGGCAAGCCCCGGTGCATTTAAACCCTACCTTGATATTTTACAAATGTTTTATTATTTATACTATGGTTTACTGCATTAAGTACTTAGGAGTTGAGTGATAACCCAATTGCTGCATTATCATCCTTGATTATTGCGATATCACCCTTGATACCTGTTTTACTGAAAAATGCGTAGTATGCTTTGCTATGCTTAGAAGTTAAGCTTTTAAATGAAGTGTTTACATAGCCATGACGGCATACTTAATGAATATTGAAAGACGAGAATGAACTTGAAAGATCGGGCGGGTGGTTTGGCCACTGCTAACATGCATTGAGAAAGGAGTCTCAATGTAATGTTTCCGCCTTGTCAGTTAAGGACCGTCCGTTGTATGGCCCGCTTGTGTTTCGAGACTTTGCAACTAGCCTCATGCCTTGGGTAAGCCCAAAATGTTGGTGATTCCATTACGAGAACGTCTAACCTCGCACTGGGAGTGGAGAGATGGCGGGAGTAGCGTGTACCCTCGGGGCTAGAATCGGGCCGGGTTCGAGGAGTACTGTACTCTCGGGTGGCGATGGACACGTTCTGGTTTTGGGAGATCTAAATGAGGGTTGATATATGCAGATTCGGTTCTACATATGTCGTGATGTTAGGGATCCCCAGCTGGGTATAATCGGTTCGAATCGTCGTTGCTCCTCGGTTATGGAGACTCGATCACCTGTCCTGCATCGTAGTTAAGAACTGGAATTGAAAGAAAGAATGAGAAAGGTTTTGATGATAATTACTTTGATCTAGATTAGGATCACCTAGAGTTGGTTAATGAACCATCAATGGTAAAAGTAAAATGTTGAAGATAAGGATTTATCTTAGTAAGCTTTTCTGCAAAAGAAAATTTTGATTCTTGATCACCCGTACCTTGATTCCCTAAAGCTAGCATGCCCTTGGAGTCTTTGTCTTAGTCGGGTAAGTCTTGTTGAGTACTTTTGTACTCAGGGTTTGTTGAACCCCTTGTTGCAGGTGCGGTTCATGAACAAGTCTGCTTCGAGCCTTGTTGCATGACCGTCGTGGTTGAAGAAAGCGACGAAGAGTAGACTGTGTGGCCTTTGGGCAAGGCATCTCGTTTGGGTGTTGTAATAAAGTTACTACCGATACTTCTCTACTAATGGTTTGTAATAATGTACATAAGGTTTGAAGTTTGAAAACTGGTTTGTAAACCTATGTTATTGTAAGACTTCCGCTACTTTACTCTGTTGAATATTTTGAATAAACTGTTGTAATATTGCAATACTCCTGTGATTGGATCCTGTTCGGAGGAAAGCAGGCCTTTTAAGTTATGGTGAACATAAGTACGACTGTCAGAGGTCATTATGACAATGACGTGTACTTGTGGGCCATCATAATTAGGAGGTTCTGTGACAGTGATGTTACAGGGCCAGTGATCTGAGGTCTGCATGATGAGTGTGCTGACTGAGGTATCAGGATACTGTAGGGTCCAAGAGCTTGAGGAAAGAACCAATCAAGTCTTTCCATCAGTGGAGATTCTTGTTTGTTTGTCCAAGTGAATCTTCTACCATAGAGTGGTAACTCAATCAGGCCAAGATGGTTGATTGCATCATTAAAGAGTAGCATCTCATTGATGTCACCCCCTGCCCTATTTCTGTTTTCAGGTTTTCTTAAAAGATTGAAATCACCCACCAATAACCAATTCTCAATATCTGTTATGTTGTAATGCTTGAACCATCTCAGGAAATCTCTTTTCCCATCATGACTGCAAGGGCCATAAATATTTGCCAAAAACCAGAATTCCCCATTGTGTTCGGCTATCATTTTAGTTATTACTGCAAAGTTATTCTGAAATATCAACTGACCAATGAAAATGTTACTCTTCCAACTAGTGAGAATACCACCTGAGGCACCAATCGAGGGCTAGAAAGCAAAATAGTCAAAGCCTGGTGGACTGAAATTCCTAATGGCTTGGTTATCAAAGTTTTGTCTTTTGGTTTCTTGAAGACAAAAATGTCACAGCTTGCATCAGAGATGGTGTCTCTTATCAGATTCCACTTTTCTTGTGAGTTGGTGCCCCTGGCATTCTAGCAAAGCACTTTCCAGTATCTCTGGTTTTGATTATTCATGCTCATCAGATTGCAGCGAGACTGAACTTAAAATTGTAACTAGAAGTGGTCTTACAAACAAAGGAAGAAAGGTTGACATGGCCAAACATTGCAGATCAGAAGCATCACAGACAGACAGCATAGCCATATCCAACTTATCCAACTGACATTCACAAAGTTGAAGGAGCACTAACTTCCAAACAGAGCTGCACAAGGTGCGAAAGTACTGACTTCCCAACAGAGTACCAGAAACTGAGGACAAGTCCACTAACACATGATAAATATGGCCAAGCCACTTAGAAAAGGAAAACAAAGGATAACTGAATACTGACAACGAACGCCAGACATGTTCTTTAGCTAGAAAAACAAAAAAAGACCAAGAAAAAAAGAAAAGGCAAGCTGCCCACAGAGCAAAAGTGTAGCACCAAATTTTTCTTTCCTCCAGAGGCCAGGCTCTCATTTCTTTGACTTCTTCGGTGCAACCGCAGCCTGGCTTGCACCATTCTCCTCCTGGCTTTCACTGCTTGGTTCTTCCTCTTCTGGGACCTTGTTCTCCTTGAGCTGCTGCTTCTTTTTGAGTTTGCCATCTTCATTCTGGTTTGTGGGTTCTTTTGGAGTACTCACACTCTTACAAGTCTTCTTCTTCTGATGTAAAGCTTGTTCAGAGAGTAGATTTTCATCAATTGAGCAGAGCTCTAACCCCAGCTTCTTGATTTGAGAAGGCAGAAGATCTAGTGGAGCTGGGGAGCAGGCTAAGCACCTTCTATCAGCACAAGTATCAGGTTTGAAACCTTTATTGTTGATTTACAGCCTAGGACTCCTCCTCACTTCACTTTCTACTGTGGGGGTCTTACCTTTTTCTGCTTTCTTGTAGGAGTCTGCTCAAAAATTTTGGAAGCCATTGCAGAGGGAGAACTGAGGTCAGTTTCCCTAAGAGCAACCTCAGACTTGTCAAGTGCCAAGATAGAGGAGTGGCCGTGGTCAGGTTCACTGGTAGCTGCTTCCAGGCAGAGGAAAGGTTTGGAAGGGCTAGAGTCTAGGACTTTGATAGATGTGGTTTTCAGACCACAGTTGAAGATAGCCCAAGCTTCTGATGCAATAAAGCTTTTTGCCCATCTATAGTTGCCCGGTGACAGGAGCATAGAGGTGAAAAGGGAGCCCACTGCGCTAACACATTGGCTGGTTTTTCCAGGGATGTGCTCTGTTGCCTTCAACAAGTAATTTTCTTTGAGAAAGCTAAAACTTGTAGTGAATTGATTACCAGGGTGATGATCCCTGAGTAAAACAGTCCCTACATTTATAATATTGTTTCCACCTAGGCCCCACTGCTGGTCCTCAGGGTCATCTGGTGCATCATTATCTTCTTGTTCCTGCTCATCTTCCTCTGCTAAAGCTTGGAAATCAGCCTCTTCCATGATCATGTCAAAAGGGATTTCCTCATCATCTATGACAGGTTCAATAGGTAAGTTTAAATGAGGAATTTGCATGTCATAATTAGCCTGATTTGCAAAGGGTGCATTCAGATCAAGCCCAAGGCCCTGCTGAGGTGGCAGAATCACTTCCTCTTCAATGTTCTGTAAATCATTCTACTCGAAGAAACCCCCATTTGCAGCATCTGGGGGAGCCAAGGGGTTAATGATAACCTCCAGCATGTCATCATTTGGGGCACCATTGAGGTCAATTTCCAGAAAGTCCTCATTCTACCCAATAGCTACTTGTTGGGTCTGCTGCTAAATTTGGGCCTGTTGGTTTTGGGCCTGATTCTGAGCCTGCTGATCAGGCCAAAGATCCCAAGCAACGTTTTGAGCGTTCTGGGCTGCCACTAGAATACCCCACTGCTCATTTGGATTGATTCCAGGTTCTTCATTCTCCTCATTTGCCTGCATATCCTCATCTTGACCCAAGTCCTGAGCAACAACAACATTTGCACCTTCATTTTCCTCCTCTTCTAACTGAAGTAAATTCTGTAGATTGATGCCTTGCCCTTGTCCTTGAAAGAAAGCCATATTGCCTTCTTGGTGGTGTCCCTGCTGACCCTGCTGCAAACCCTGATTACCACCTTGCTGCTGGTTCATAAAACCACCCTACTGTTGGGCCTGTGGTGGGATGACTGGCCTTGCACCCGGCTGTCCCAGGCCAAAGAAATCAAAAGGTGCTAGGTGATCAAAATGATTTGGTGTAGGGTCTTCCGGGGGAGGGCCTCCTCCAGCAAAATCATGGCTGACAATCTCACACTGGATCGTCCATGAGTCTAGATCATTACCCATACCATCAGGATACACAATCCACTGCGGAATGCTTTACAAATCAGCAACTCTAACCCTGGCAATGAGTCTGGTCAACCTTCTTTTATTATTAATCCAATTTTCCACTCGACCAAAAGAACAAATAGCATCTTGAATGTAATTAGTTTCCCAATAATCCAGCGGAAAGCCCATCAACATAAGCCAGCATTCATGGTTAAACTGAACCCTGCGCCAGTTCCTTCCCTGGTTATGCCTAGTGAAACTCACTTGAACGTTGCCCATAGGCAAAGGACTGTGCAGAACCAGAGCATCTCTATCTATTGGAGGGTTGAAACAGACTAAAGCTTGGCCTAAGTGAGATGGCTGGATATCAGAAAACCCAATGTTTCTTTCATCAAAAAATTCTTCCAGAACCACTCTAACATTCTGAAAGTTCATAGCAATACCAGGCAAAGGGTTGATGTTGACGATCGCCACTGTCTCATGCCGGCGCTGAGGTCTTGACCTTGCCATCGCTCTCACCATGGGCACCCTTCCAGGAACATTGAGCCTGTGCATTCCATTAGGAAAGAACGGACCTGGATCCGCACGCTGGTAGGCCATTGTTGAATCTTCAGGAGTCACTTGCTCAACTTCAATGAACAGAGATTGAAGGTGTGCTTGCTATGCAGGATTGGGGTTTTCGTGAATGGGGTTTTCCTGAGCAGCGAGATGATCAATGGGGGAGTGCACTGCTGATGATATACCCCCCCGCAGAAGCCAAAGAGGCACCCCCCAATGTGAGCTCGCATAAATCTGGCCCCACCTCCGAAGTCGAGAAGCCATTCCAATTTACAATGATCGACCGCCTAGAATTCAATGTAGACTGTGGCGATTCTCCAGATAAATGGGCTATCCATTCAACAAACGAAGCAAAGACAGGAGGCTCGCTTGTAGAAGGCCCAGAAAGCGGTCTATTTGTCAATTGAAACCAAGTGGAATAGACCGGCCTAGTTTCAGCCACTTGGTCGTTAATAATCTCCATGGGCTGTTTCCCCCTTGCGACTGACTTGGTTGAATTTGAATTCAAATTTTGAAGGCATGCCGCCGCCACATGTCCCCAACCGAGGCAAACAAAGCACTTAATAGCATTATTACACCTGTCTCTTGCGTGTGAAGAAGATAAGCATCTCGAGCACCGAGCAGATTTGAAATGTTACACATGAACCAAGGAATTAACAGACTGATTTTTAACCTTGTCTCTGCCAGAAAGAGGAGGTTTTCTTGAAGCAAAAGATCTTGAACCCATTGAGCTAGAGGGAAACTCAATCCGCCTGAAAACTGATTTACGAGGAGCCGAGCCAGAACTGCTTCCCAGGCGAACTCGATTTGCTCCCGACACAGGCTTGATTGGTACTCTGTTAGCACCCGTAAGCGGTGGAGATTGAGCTGTCACCACATCAGCAAAAGAACGATTTTGAGCAGGAACTGAGCCAACACCAGGACGAGTAGAAGCAGAGGAATCTAGGGGAGCAACAAAGGTCCAAGAATTCTCTTCTTCCTTAACGTAAGCAGCAAATTCAGCATGCCAGTTAGGTCCACCACCACCCCAAAGATGGAAGAAAATCTTAAACAAACTGCACTCAAAAGAGACAAGACGCCTAATAAACAGGCCAACAGAACTGGTGCTCACAAAGAACTTGAAGACCCTGGCAGACAACTGAGAGACTATGAACTGAGGAGCAACACCTCCAATGGTGGCTTGCAGCAATAGACTCACCGACCTATCATCAAACCGAAATTTGCATCTTCCAAAAGAGACCACCAAAGCAAACGAACCAGCCAAAGACGGAAAGGAAACCGGCTGAGCAACAGAATCCCAGACCTGAGCCTGGATCTTGAGGCCTGGCGAAAACGAGAGGCCATGAAGCTCCATGCAAAAAAGCCAGAGAGAACAAGGTTGGAGTAGACCAAACCTCTAGAGCAAAGCGTCGAACACCCAGCGTGCAGCAACAAAGCAGGCTTCAGCTTGGCGATGAAACAGGACTCAGAGCCAGCAGATGATGTTACTAGACGAAAGGCTCGTAGAAGAGCTTGGCAGCAACAGAGCGCTTCCACGACCGCAGAGGAGAGCTTTCCAAAGAAGAGCGAACCGGAGGAGAGCTCGGCGACCAAGCTGGCAGAGGAAACGGCGGCGAGAAGGACGACAGGGTTGGAGCGGTCGCCGACGGGAACGAAGCGGGCGAGGAGACGCCTAGTAGAAGGGGCGGCGAGGCCAGGAAAGCCACCGGCGAGAGATGTTAGGTGGACGACGGGGCCGGAGCGGCCACCGGCGGGAACGAGACGTCTCCTACGTTTCTCTCCCCGAGATTCACTTGTGCGCCGGAGGATTCTAGCCTATATATATTCATGATGGATTCTAGGTTTCTTTTGACCATTTCAATTTTAGTTCCTATTTGGCACAGCCTCTGCTTATGTTTCTGAACAAGCAGAGGTTGTGTGCCAAATGGCAGAATCTGCAACAGTTTATCATTTTAGTAATTTCAGCTGCTGCTCCAAGTTGGATTATGCACAAGCAGAAATTGTGCCAGACTGGATCTAGTTTAGTGACAGGTCATATGATTTTGGCAACTTCTGGGCCTCATGGTTCTGTGTAATTACTTGAAACAAACATGAATAAGTTTACTTCAAAGATATTTTGAATACATAAAAATTAAGGATAGTATTTTTTAAAACTACTGTCCATTTAAACATTCAAAACTGAAATACCGAGAATCAATTATAATCTCAAGATCTAACATCCTGGAATTCTGTTTTTACTAAGTTTTATGGAAGCTTGGTATTTCAATATGGAAACGGTTTCCATGTTAAAAAAATATAGAAGGTGCCAAGGTGGTACCGACATGGCCCTTGATGTCTAAATCCTAAACTTGTTTGTTTTCAAATATATTATTTGAATTATACAGCATTATTCTAGCATGTACCTATTTTTTTTGGATATATGGCTTACAGACTAGCAATGTTGTAAAGTTTGGTGCTATTACTACCAATACTTTGGTTCATAAATAATGGAGTTAAGCCCCCTTCTTTGCCTACCATCCAATCTCGCCTGTACTCTTGCCCACCAGTTGTCAAAGAAAAAAAAATGGCTTTCTAGTTTCACCTGCTGCAAAAAACTGGTCTTCAATCTCTGTCTCCACAGCAAGACGATGTTTTATGTCAACAAATGGTGGGCAAGAGTAAAGGTGAGATTGGATGGTCAGGCAAAGAAGGGGCTTAACTCCATTATCATCCTTGTGTCTTTGATGGTGCTACTCCCAATTTGGCTGGAGCCTTATTGCTTGAATAGAGGGGAGTTAGTTGACTGGGGACTAGGCACAGCCAAGGGCATTTCCTTTCTACTTGCCCTTGTGCCATGTGGTGAATAGTGCTAGTCCCCTTGGTCGAGGTCGGTTCCTAGCTGTTTGGGGGCATGATTGTAATTTTTTTTTAGTTGGTGTGGGTGTGGGTTGTAGGGATTCTTACCTCTTTTTCTTTTTTTAATATAATGGTACGCAACTCTCGTTCATGCTTGATAAAAAAGTAAGCTTCTTTTTAGCATATCCATTTGTCTCAAATGTGCTTTGCAATTGTATTTCAAGGGAAAAAAACTACTTTTAAACTTATTTTCTTGTTTTATCAGGATTCACGTGATATACCTTTGATTTCTCCAGCTCGAGGGATCCATGCACCTTGTGGTGTTTTAGTTGAATATATAGTATCAAAGCTATAAACAGTTCCACTAAGTACGCACGTGAAGTCAATGATGATTTGTCATTGATGGGTGTTTTGAGTTTAGGAGTTGGGACATACGGTACTGGAAGAAGCATAAGGTGCGCATCTATGGCGAATTTGGCCCGGTGGACATTGCGTTTGGGTTTTATGATGCACGCTGTGGAAGCTACCATTGATGTCAACACGGGCTGCTAAAGGCTATGATCTGAAGGCTCTGACTAACCCAGAACACATGTCTGCTAGTCTAACTGATTCATAGGCTGCATCTTGATAGTAAGGGCTTGATTAGTTCCTCTCAAAAACTTTATATCCTATCACATCGGATGTTTGACACATGAATAGAGTATTAAATGTAGACTAAGAAAATAATTAATTGCATAGATTGCGTGTAATTTGCAAGACGAATTTTTTTGAGTCTAATTAGTCCGTGATTAGACAATGTCGTGCTATAGTAAACACGTGCTAATGACGGATTAATTAGTCTTAATAAATTTGTCTCACAGTTTACCGACGAGTTCTGTAATTAGTTTTTTTATTAGTATCTGAACATCCCTTTCGATATCTCATAAAACATCCGATGTGACATCTCAAAACTTTAGAAAGCCTAAATCATCATGGGCTAAATGGGTGCACGAAAATGCTAGTGTGGCATCTCTGACAGGCAACCTACATGGCCAACACTGGGACATGTTGCGTTCCATACTACCAATTTATCAGGCCATCACCACTGTTACTCTAGTTGATGGAAGTACAACGTCTTTCTGGCATGATGCGTGGGAAGGGGAAGACTATGGCTGAAAGGTTCCCTCAGCTGTTCAGTCACTGCAACAACCAAGAGCTTACAGTGGAGCAGGCAAGCCAAGGCGGCCTACAACACCACCTAGTGACGCGCCGATCGACAGGCAACTGAACAACTCAGTCAAGTGATGCAAATCCTAAATCAACTCACGCTGACAGAGGGAAGTGACAAACGCCGGAGTCTGCTGCTAAAGAAGAACGGTGATCTGGACACCTCGCTGATCTACAAGGCACTCAAAACAAGCTAAAGCTCCCCCGAATGCTTGGAGCAAGTTCATATGGCAAAACAAGGCTCCGCCAAGAGTAAAGTTTTTTCACATGGCTGCTCTCTCAAGGGAGAATCCTGCAGAAAATGGGAGTAGTAAGCAGCTCCACCTGTGAAGTCTGTCAGGCCGCGGACGAAACACCGGTACACATAATTTTTGGCTGCACAGCTGCTCGCCATTTCTGGAATGCAGTTCAGATTACAACTAATGAAGATTGTGATCATATACCGGCAAAATATTTCAGCGCCTTCTTGATCTTATGCTGTTGGAATATCTGGAAAAGGCGGAACAATCTGGTATTCAGAGGTGAGCGAACGAGCTTAATTGCAGCGTTGGCAGCTTGCAAATCTGAAGCCTATCATGGGGTGCAAGACTGCCACAAGAAGACCGAACCATTGCAACGATTTGGTGCTCTTTGCTCTGTAATGTTAAACGGAATGTAATCACATAGCACCCCAGAATGTAAAATGTAATGTTTGTAAACTCATCTGGTTTTGAGAGCCAACAATTACCTTGTTCGGCAGGCTGTTTCTGCGGCTTATAAGCTGGCTGTGGCTGTTTTGTTGTAAGAGAAAAATACTATTCCACAGCTCATAAGTCGTGCTGATAAGAGCAGCCGAATAGGGTGAATCAATACAAGGCTCAGGTTGGCCCCCGTAGACTTTTTTTTTTAAAAAGAAGGCTCTGTACCAGCGGATACCATAATGGGATCACGATGTATAAGAGTGGCTCTGGTCCATCTCCCATGGTGCCAAACGATGGTTCACCGCTGCTGGTGGTTGTGTCATCTGCGATCGCAGTAAGACAGGACGTCTCGCTCCACTCACTGCCGCATATGCTGCTCGTCTAAAAAAGCAAAATCAACTCTCGCACGCCTCGCTTCACTCCGCTCCCGTTCTTACCCCTTCCGTGCTCATCATCTCCTGCCGTAGCGCACCGAGGCCCGGCGTCCTCCCCCACCGGAAGCCCACAACGCCCGCAGATCCGGCGTCCCTTTTTCCCACCCCGGCGAGATCTATGGAGCAGGAGCGAGATCCACTCGCCTCCGGCGAGATCTATGAAGGTAGGGCGACGGTGTTGCAAGGGAGTGGGCGGCTCTCGTTCAACCCGACACGGCACCCTCCCCACCCCCAGCGGCGCCCTCTCTCATCCTGGAGACCAAGCTCCCCCCACACCGGCGGCCATGGCGTTCCTCGCCTCATCCCGTTGCTGCCGAGCCAAGCCTGGTACTGGTGGTGTTGGTGCTTGTGCGTCGCCGCTCTGGCCCTGACGGCCGGAATCTACCGGACTAGGCTTTCCCTCTCCTTTGTTGCAAATGTATGTTTCAGGTGTTTTAATCGTTTCAAAGGTATGATGCAGTTGTTTTTTTATAGATGTTGTAAAAGTAGATCAGGGGTTGTTGCATATGTTGTATATGTTGTAAGTATTTCAGAAGTATGTTGTAAGCGTTTGTTCAAAATGTTTCATATGGAAATAGACGTATGTTGCAAACGTTTTTTATCTGGATGTTGCATATGCTTTCACACATATGTTGCAACAGTATGTTTTAAATATTTCAGTGGTTTCAGTCTTACGTTGAAGCAAGTGTTTTTTCATGTTGCAATAAATGTTTCAGCATTCGAGTGTTTCATGTTGCTAACCACGGGAGTTGGTGTCCATGAGGGTGGGCAGGGTCAAGACGGGGCCACCGACATGTGGAGAAGGCGCAGGGCGCCGCCGGCTGTGTGGGGAGGATGCACAGGCCGCGTGGTGTTGTCGTGGAAGAGGCGGGGGTGAGTCCTCCGGGCGGCCTGAAAGAGACGGACGCTGCGTCGGTGTGGCAGAGGTAGGGGCGAGTCATCCGAGCAGCGTGGACAGCAGATCTGAAGCGGACGGTTCGGATGCGAGCGCGAGAAACACAGCTGGCGCGGGCGGCATGTGAATCCGAATGGACGAGGTAGAGGCGTGCGGACGTACAAGTGCTGTCCATTTATAAATGTTCCGCTAACATAGAGGCGAAGGGTTGTGTGAGCACTCGTGAGCTCTCTTTTACCGCAAAAAAGCACAATAATTACAGAAGAGTTATTTCGATGGGAAGGATGTTCAAGCTTGTGGTGAACGTCACATGGTACACTTTTGGGGGAAGATATTGTTTTGGCGAATGTCACCACCCATCAGTGAAGACATGTTAGCTAAACTATAAGCTAGCACGTACCGTCAATTTATCGGATGGCTCCGAAGAGACACGTACCATCAATTATCCTACACGTGAAGAGAAAAGATTAGCTTAGCTGCTCGTGGAGTTTCTTTATTATAGCAAAAGAAACACTGAGATGAGCTGGGCTCATCGGGGGAAAATGCTGGGCTTACCACTTAGGAAAGGCAAGTAACATGGGCTTTCGCGGCCATTTTGAATCATGGGACTTGGTGGGTTCTGGGGTGAACCTTCGATTGGTACATGGGTTGGGCTGTCTTTTCCCGGACCGCGAAAACTAATCTAGGCTGCAGTATCGACCTCTCTCTATATCTCGTAGCGTCTCTCTATTCTTTTTCCGGGTTTTTTTTTTTCACTCGTTGCAAGGAGGAGCTTTCAGTTCAATATATATAAACATTAGCAAGGCGAAGCTTCTTTTTGTAGTTAAGTAAATAAACATCAGCTCGAATGGCTTATAAGTTATAAATGCCTGGAATGGAACAAATCTTGATGTGAAAGTGTATGCAAGAAGGCAAGAAGCTCAACTAGCAGAACCGCAAACGCACGGTTTCATGTTCAGGACGCGCCGGGGATGGCTGATCCGAACTCTCATGGTCATGACAACGTACGACTGATGCGAACAAGTTGGAGCACTAGTTGAGCTTTCCCCAGCGGAGAGGATGATGGAGCATGCAGCGCCACCCAACAACAACGAACATACGTGACCTCCGCACGTCAGGATTCGCCGTGCCTGCGACCGGTACACCATGCAGGCAGCACATGGGGGAACCTGCACCTGAGGCTGTCCACGGGCAGGCGAGCAGCGCCGCGCGACGTCCCTACCCGTCTCCGATGCCCTCCTGACACGGCGAAACCCCCGTGTCCCCGGCGCCCCGTGGCACGGCACGGTCCACATCCCCGAGCCCTCAGCTCGCCGCAGCGCGGAGGCGGGGAGCCGGGGAGGCCAGGCCCGGCCGGGCTCCGTGGACGCAGCACCACGTTGGGTGTCACGCTGCCGCGCCCACCGTCCGGCAGCGCCATACGCAGGGCCATGCGTCGCGGGCGGCACCACCGGGCCTACGTGCCCTGGCCCCGGCCCCCCATGTCGTCCATCGTGTAGCTAACTAGCCGACCGCCGCTCCCGTTTGACGCAGTATTTTTGTCGTATAAATCGTCGCGTCGTCCGTTGGTACGTCGCCCGCGCGTAGATTCTCCCCGGCCGCGACCGTACGTACGTGCCATCACGCGCGGATGGATTTCGACGAGGCTTCGTTCGTTCGTTCGCGCGCTAGCTAGCCGTGACCGCCCCACTGGCTTACTATACAGCTAGTGCTAGTGCCTGCGGCCGCCGGCCGGCCTGTCTACTGGATCGGAGGAAATGGCCGTCCAGCCGCCGCCCTCCGGTCGTGCACGACATGACACAGTGCTTTGCTGCGCGACGGATCGATCCCGGACGGCGACGGCGACGGGCCTTACGGGATGTGCGCCCCGCCCATGTTGCACGCGGAGCCCACATGGGTCGCCACGACCTCGCCCGGTCGTCTTCGTCTCGCCGTGGGTATCTGCAAGAGGATCGGTGCTGGTGCCCACTCGCACACAACAGTAATGGACAAGGGTTCGAGGTGTTTGGCCAATGACATTCATGGGAGCGCATGGTCGTGGTCGGTTCTGGAAGTTAAGACAACGGTTAGTGCGTGCCCATGGGCCATGGGCCACGGCGATGCATGCCAGTGTGACAGCGATCCGGCGAGGGAATATAGAGCCAAGGCCGACAAGGCGCCCCCAGACCAACAAGAATCAGCATAGGGGCCCTCAGGGCCGTCTCAACGATTTCTAGGGCCCTTGGGCAAGGAAGAGACTTAAGGGCCCGACAATCTAATGTTTTGATATGACGATAGAAGGATATAGTAATACTAATAAGAGTTAACTTGCAACGTATATTTTGTTTATGAAAAAATGACTGTGCATCAAAGAAGCTAAAAGAACGGTAAAATAACTTAAATGATTCTTAGGCAACATCTAACATGCTCAAAAAAAATAAATTGAATTAGAAATTTAGAAAATTAGAACCCTGTCATGGTAATATGAAATGACTTAAATTTAGAACAAATTACCTGCAGTCTATATGGCTCGATGAATTAAATAATTAATTAATGGATCAACTATTCGCTTGAATCACTTCATGCCTGATAGCCTGTAAGGATTGAATTGCAAGGTCGCAAAGCAAATTGAAAATGTCACTTGTCAAATTCAGATCAAATAAACAAAAAATTGCAGCAACTGTAAGCACAGGCCGCCATGCCCTAAGCCCTAACGTCTATACCTGATAAACTAAAGTCTAAAATCACTTACAGTTACAGGGACAGGGAGAGGGACGGGACTGCAGCGCCTGGGCCGTTGCTGGCCAAATTCGATCAGTTGCAGTCGATCAAGGACGAACGCCGCAGCAGTAGTGCAGCACGCCGTCACGCGAGTCGAAGGGATGCGTGAATACTACTCGTTGCCTCGTCGATCGCCACGGCCGCGCAGAATCAACTGGACTCCGTATGGTTGGTGCTGGTATGGACCAAATAGGCAAATACATATACTACTATACATGCCTTATACTCATGGCCCCCTAGCATCGTGGGCCCCCGGCCGTCGCACAGCCTGCCCCTCCCTCTAAGACGGGCCTGGGGGCCCTGTTTGGGACAGTTTTATTTAGCTACGCTTCAATTCAAAGCTGGATTTTTGCTTTTGCTAAGCTAGATTTGCTAAGAATCAAAGCGCCAAAAACATAGCTAGATTCGCTAAGAATCAAAGCGGCGGGGCGGATGAGCAGCGCGAGGAGAATGAGCGTGGTGCAGAGGATCTTGCCCGTAGTGCTACAAATCGACGTGTTTCCTCCCTCGAAGTGATCGGAGATATATGCTTGATCCAACTGGCATTGTGCATAGCCTTTTGGACTGTGACGTTCTTTCTGCATGATTTTTCGAAAAAGAAGTAGGGCTACGTTTTTTTTTGTGAGCCACCTCATTGACCTAGTTACAATGTCAAAAGGGTTGTGTCGCTACTTCACTTGCGGTGGATGTTTGTATAAGTGGACTAACAAGGAACTTTTCTACACCTCAGCCGTGGTCATGGTTGGAAGAGGAGACACAACCCCCTTTTGACATTGTAACTGGGTCAATGAGGCGGCTCACAAAAAAAAAAAACATAGCCCTGCTTGCGTGCAAAAAACTCTTAATTCTCAAGTCTTTTCACCAGAATCACGAGACAAAAGCAACTCCAAATGGGACCAAGACCTTCCTCGCGTACATACACCAGTACTTGTCTTTGCACGTACGTACGTACGTACGTACAATATATATCAACTGGGGCATACATGTTGTGGTCACTTTATTGAAACATCCGCTTCTTTGAAATAAAAATCAGGCTGCTAAAGTGTGGCAGTACTTACTTTCGTTATGCAGGACAGTGCCGCTTGTATACAGTAATACAGGTGATATCTGATCTCTTCTGATCGTCAGCAAAAACGACTCTACTACTGGTACCTATCGCGTGGGAATGAACTCCTATAAAAAACTATTATATTATTACTATAAAATTCTTGCGTTTAAAAGAGGCTCTCAATGATTTTTACTCCATCAATCCCGTAGAGATGCAAAGTTTAAATCAAATTACTTTAACTTTAGCAAAGTTTATAGAAAATAGTATCAACATTTGTGGCTTTAAATAGGTATGCTAAATATTAGTTTATTTTTATATAGATTTGAATACTAATTTTAGAATAATATTCTTTCAATAGGATGGGAGGGAGTACCCCTGATTTTGCCCCTCAGACCAGCCTGACAACTTGCACAATTTTTGACGAATTCCACGTCAAAAACTCCAACAAGTACGGTTCAGCTGCGCGACGATGATACACCTGTCACAACCCATCGTTTGCACTGCATGTACTCACAGCAACTGCAACATTTCCATACTCGGGGTGCTTAGATGCAAAAACTTTTAGAATTTGGTTATTGTAGCACTTTTGTTTGTATTTGATAATTAGTATTCAATCATTGACTAATTTTGCTTAAAAGATTCGTCTCGTGATTTATAACCAAACTGTACAATTAGTTATTTTTTTTTATATTTAATGTTTCATACATGTGTTCAAAAATTCAATATAATAAAGCGAAAAGTAAAAATTTAGAATTTTGAAGGCATCTAAAAAGGCCTCGACATACTCGGCGTATTGATCGCCCCGATCGAGATAGAGCCCATATGGTAGTCTCTGTTTCTCTCTTGACTTTTGGCAAGTGCAAATAGACTAGACGGTCTCTAGGCTTCCTAGCTCTAGCTAGCCTGCTGATCTCTTTGGTTGGAAGTTGGAAGAAGATACTCTCTAGTAATGAGCTAAACCCCCTTGACCTGGTGTCTATCCGCGTAATACACCAATTTGCCGTATCATTAGTCGCATGGTACGGGCGCTGACTTTGCTCTGTTAAGGCTTCATGCCAACTGTCGCCGGAAATCTGATAGAGACAAGACATGATTACGTGAGTAGCATAACGGCCTTGTTTAGTTTCCCAAATTCACCCTCAAATTCCACTATTAAAAAAGAAGATTTCCCATCACATCAAAATACCGGCACATATATAGAGTACTAAATGTAGATGAAATCAAAAACTAATTGCACAGTTTGGTTGTACTTTGTGCGACAAACGTTTTGAGCCTAATTAATCAATGTTTGAACAATTATTATAAAATAAAAACAAAATTACTATAGTGCTGCACAGTAATTTGGGGAGGCCCAAATCGAGTAGTCAGTCAAGTACTAGCTAGCTCAAATTGTCAAGTTCGGTATGAGTAACTCATATCGGCGAGTGGATATGACTGAAGCCATGTTTACATCAGCTAAGACTAATTATTAGTCGAAGCTAAAAACTAGTTAGCTAAAAATTAACCATGTAATTATAAGCCCATGGATGTTTGGATCACAGGCTACACGGTGCATATATCTGTAACTGTGAACTATGATAACATAAAATCAAGCAGTCCACAAACAACAAAATGTTACTGATATTAATAAATTGGTCGAAATGAAGGAAGGAAAGCGAGATGAACCGGAGGCACAGAATCGATTCAATTGGAGCGGCCAGCTCGTACACGTGCCACTTTGTACCTGTGAACAACTTAATCACTATTGGACTCGGGTTCTTTGACCCAAAAACCCTCGGCAAAGGCTTTGCCGAGGGCGGCCTTCGACAAAAAGCCCTCGGTAAATTTTGAGTCGGCGAAGAGGTCTTTGCCGAGGATCCTTTATCGGGCACACGACAAAGCCTTTGCCGAGGGAAAAAAAAAACCCTCGGCAAAGAAAAACCCTCGGCAAAATGTAAATCGAAAAAAACCCTGAAAAAATAGCAAAATAATTTTATTTTTTTGAGGCGCCGACGAGCCATCATCCCCACTCGCTGGATTTTTTTGAGCATTTTACACAGTATTTTTGACGCTATTTGTAAAGTCATGGTCGGTGGGATTTGAACTCGTGACCTCTCACGCCCTCACTCACTTACCTCCTCTAACCACTCCAACACTCTATCACTTGTGTTTATATTCCATTTCGATTCCCCATATGTTATAACAAATCGAGTGTAAATTGATTGTTTGAGGCACTAAACGAATTCAAACGAAAAAGTTGTCAACTACAAAGTTTCGTAACTTTTCGAGATCTACAACTTTCGTTTAGGGTGTTTCTCCATCCGAGGTTTTTTTCAAAATTTCAAATTTCAAATTCCAAACTTAAGGCGCAATTATCGGCAATTAGATGCTTTCAAATGAAAAGGTTGTCAGCTACAAAGTTTCATAACTTTTCGAGATCTACAACTTTCGTTTAAAGTGTTTTTCCATCCAAGACTTTTTTTAAAATTTGAAATTTTAAATTTCAAACTTTAGATATAAATATCCTCAATTAGATGCTTTCAAATGAAAAAGTTGTCAATTATAAAGTTTTATAACTTTTTAAGATCTACAACTTTCGTTTAGAGTGTTTTTCCATCTGAGACTTTTTGAAAAATCTCTTTGCCGAGGGCCATAAGGTAGACCCTCGGCAAAGACCCTCTTTGTCGAGGGTCATTGTTGGGCATTCTTAACGTCACTACCAAAAGTAGACTTAGTTTTCTAATTCTGATAACGGCGCCAAAAATGCCAAACCTATCCCTCATGCCACTTAAGCCAAGTTGTCATCCCCAGCATGACATGAGAGACGCGGTATTGAAATATGCATTTGCTCATCAAGATAAATAATAAAAGGGATCTGCAAGCGCACAGATTAATACCGATGTAGCATTTTAACCGGGAAGTATTCCAGGTATCGTTATTTATATTTTTACCACTGGGAAGGGATTTCTAAGTATCATGGTTGATAATGGAATGAGAATATGGAACTGAGTACACATCATTGCATGTATAACCGAGAGTATTTATCAATCTCTTTATACAGGTATAAATGTCACATTAAGTAAAGGTAAAGTGATAATGGTGACAAAGATAATTAATCTGATCAGCTAGCCACATATAATAATGATAAGCACCTCAACAGATATTCTAGCAAGTCATTAGCATGGAATTAGGATGAACTACAAAGATATTCCCTAAGTTATTATTAACTATAAAGTCTAGCATATCATAGTTAATGCAATTATACTTGGCAATCATGGTGAGAAAAGACTATATCCATGCATAGTGAATATTAGCAAGGAAGATGAAGAACATAGCAATCACTCCCCTGTAATAGTGTTGCTCTGCCTGCCCTATACACGAGAGGGGGACTATATAAGAATCAACGAAGCTGTCACTATCGCGAACTACCCCACAATCCGGCATATAGGGTGCAATCGCAGATAAATACGGTATAGACACCACGTCTACACAATAGTTATCATTCACCCACTGTACACATGGATAAACGCTATACGATCCTAGGCATGTATATAATTCCAATCTAACTAAGCCAAGCATATAACTATGATAAACTAAGAACAATATAATTGCAAATATAATCAAGTAGAGCAAAGTCATAACCAATATATTGAAATAGAACAAAGTCATATTCATAATATTGAAGAACAATGATGAACAATTGAAGAACAATAGAGGAATTACCAAGAATCCTCTTGACAGATCCGGGAACCAATCGAAGATTGACTCCTTCTAGTTCTAATCCTATGTAGCTATGCTAACTAGAGATCTAGTTGATGTGGTGGCTCTAGGGCTTGATCAGAGGCTCTCCTCCTGAATTAGGGTTTGAAGTATGAGACGAGGGCCTCTCCTCCAGGGGCAGGGGCCTTGCTTATATAGCCCTTTCGGATGAATCTGGGCCGTCGGATCAAACCGACATTGATCGTGCGGTTTTCCTTGATCCTCTAGGTCGGTGGAGCATAATCCTCGAGGCGGAGCCTGATTGGCTCCGGGGCCAGGGCGGGCGCCCTAAGGACCAGGGCGGGCGCCCTGTGTCCGGCTCCGTTACGCCTCCCGTTCGTTCTCGTGACTTCTGGACTCTTCTAGATGTAAGATAATTACGTGTTCGATTAATATCCCGTCATTAATCCGACATGTGGGCCTTTCTTCCGTATTTCCTGATAACCCCCTGCAGAAATAGATAAACAGCAAAACTCGTGGAATTCTGTCAGATAAAACCCTAAGTCTAGGTGTTGGTTTCATTTGGATCCTTTTCTCTATTTATTTGATAGTTATAATTGATACTTAAGGACCGTCAACAAACTCTCCCAAGCTTACCTCTTGCTCGTCCCTGAGGAAGGAGAGACTCAGTAGTTGCTGAAATGCCTTTGAATTTTGACGGTACACATGCTTTCAAATAGAGTCTTATCTCTGAGTTAAAGTAAACTGTCAAGACTTAAAACTTACTCATTATACCTTTCACCATGGGGCTTGCAACCGTCACCTTTGTCTTGAGCGGTTAAAAGATAGAACAGTCTAGTCAAGCGCCATGTCTCTTATTCTTGATTAGCTATAGCTCTTGGAGTTTTTTTTTTTGCAGATTTTCAAATAAAACTCAGAGATTCCTTGTATGACTCTCTCAGGTCTCTCTTTTGTGGTATTTCTGGATCTTCACCAAGGCAGTAATGATGTCTGCCTTCTCTCAAAGCAAAGTATGTAGTATTTGTGGTATAAGGCAGAGTGACATTGCCTTCTCTCTCATCCTATTCTAATAAGGCTTTTGATATCTGGAGCTCATCGGTGGGAGATAAAGTATACATACTTACAAGACATTTATTGCATAGTCAAACCATGGATCCAGAGAAACAAGCCAATAAGTCAAATCAAGATGTGCATGTGTGGCGAATAAATGGTGTATGGTGGTAGTGATGATAACAATGATGAAAGTCTAATTCTACTTTTGCTCTTTTTGAGGGGATACGTACCTTTCTTGCTTTTAAAGCTCTTGAGGAGAATGAGGTGCTCTATATTTTCTTTTTTTTTCTCAGGTGGGTATCTTGTACCCCTAATTCTACTGTCGGACACTTGTCCATTTTTACCTCTCTTCTCACACTTTTTCTTTTTTTTTCATCGAGGTTCCGAGCACTTGCTCCTTTTTATTTCCTCGTATCTTTTTCTTTTCGAGGTTCCGGGCACTTGCCCCTTTTTATTTCCTCGTATAGAGCACTCATCTCCTTATAACAATATAGCAAGTGGTAGTAACCAAAATAGCTTGAGCATTTATTTCACAGGGGATAACAAGAATGGGAAAATATTTTTGGCTATTCTCTCCCGGATTAGGAGTAGAATAATTTTATGTGAATCTAGAGATGAGAATGAGTGGATATATGTGGATGCGTACTTCCGGAGTAGAAGCAGCATGTATGAGTGATCGTGCAAGTGAATCTTGATTTTAACCGCATGACAAGCTCCTAAGGGTCTACACAGCTTGACTACACTCAATGCTCATAAGCAGTAAAAAGTAAAGGTATGGCTTAAAGTCTAGCAAGCATGTATGTATGGCTATGGTAGGAACTTAAACTCTCATCATACAGGAACTCATCATGTAGCATTTTAAGATTTTCAAAGATAAAATTCTCCAGAATTCTAGCATCTCTAGGAATAGATAAACAGCAGCTCAACCTTCCCATATCATATCCGCTAACAACTTAGACTTTAGATCAAGTTCTCTTCCCACAAGTTCAGGTTTAGAGCAAGCTTTAAATGATAACAGTTATGTCTAAACTTAGAGAGAGGACTTCAAATTTGAAAGTTAGGCAAAGCAACTATTCATCATATCCATGCTAGAGTTTTATTATTATCTAGATTCAGTTTAGCATAGCCACTTTATTTATTTATTAAAACACACTAAGCAAAAGATATTGGTATATATATATAAGCACAAAATCTTTATTTGGTTTTTTCATAGTTATGTATATTTTTATTTTTATAAGGTAGAAGTATATATAAATATAAAGATAAAGATAGAAATACTTAGCAAGATAATGGAGGTGCTCTCCCCCAAGCTGGATCTTGACATAATCTCTTCTGATGTAGCTAGCAGATGGCAGAGGTGTATTTGAAAGTCGGCAGCACCCTGACAGCGATTAGAATGTCCTCTGTCTGCTAGTCTCCTTGAATTCTGTGAAGCTCAAATAGACAACAAAGCTTTGTGGAACTGATTAAGTGTTAGCATAAATATCTAGCCTTTATCATGCTGAGCCTCCTTGATTTTTTTATGTTGTTTTTTTCTTTTATAAAGCAGAAGAAAATATTTATGTATTTATTATATATATATATTTTTTATGCCACCACAGTGAATGTACTTATGGGTTTTATGCCACTCGCATACTCACATGGGGCTTTAGGGTTTTTAACATTTTTATTTTCTTTTTAAGATAGTATGAATATGATTAACTAAGCAAACTATTTAAGATAAAGTAAATAATTAAAAGGAAAGGATAACTACCAAGTTACCTCTTGGTAAGGCGTTCGGTGTTTTTAAGTCCTCCGAACGGGACTCTTATTCGTTCAGTCGTCCTGGGACTTGGTGGATGGCGTAGTCGGTGGTTCCGGCGGCGCCTCTTCTTCATGTGCAACTGTCTTTTCTTTCCATACTTGTCTCGGTGCTTCGGTCTCCTTAGGACAGTGTTGGTTGAGTGGTATGTCTTCAGATCTTACCACTTCTCCTTCATAATCTGCCCATCCGTCCTTGATGACCTGTTGCTTCTGATTGTGGTTACGCCGCCTTCTTCTTGTCCTGACCTGCTTGGATTCTTCAAATACATAGTTAGGGTCAGTAAAGTAAAGACGTACCTTCTCAGAGGATAAGTGCATGTGGACTTCTCCAGTTCCAATGTAAATGATTGCTTTGACAGTACTAAGGAATGGTCTTCCAAGGATGATGGGTGGATCGTATTCATCTTCTCCCATGTCAATAACCTGAAAGTCTGTATGGACAAAGTGATCGTCTATCTTGACAGGGACATCAGTTACTGTACCTTCGACCTGTCGGAATGTCTGATCTGCCATCTGGAGCTGAATATATGTTGGGTTTAAGGGCATGGTTCCGAACAGAAGTTCATAGGTGACCTTGGCCATTATGTTGACGCCCGACCCAGTGTCGCAAAGTGTCTTGTAGAAGTGGGACCCATTAATAGAGCAATATACCTGGGTCGTCCTTCTTAGGCAAGAACGGTGACTTGAGTTGGCGATCTTGACCTTTGTGCACGGCAGTGACCATCTTAGCTGTCTCGGTCCATACTTGCTTCTTGCTCTTGTTCCTCCTGTTGGTCCTCTTCCTTGGTTCATATTGGGGTTGCTCTGGGATTTGTGCGGTCTTGTTCTTAAAGGAAAACGTTTCCTTCCTCCCCTTGATGTAGAAACTGATCTTGGCAGCACTAGCATAGATGACAGCTCCCGCGGTGTTCAGGAATGGTCTCCCTAGGATGACGGGAGCCCTCTCATCAGAACCGGTCTCTATCACTACGAAGTCTGCTGGAGCGTACGAGGAACCCACTCGGACACAGATGTTCTTCAATATTCCTCTCGGGAAACTCAGTGTCCTATCTGCAAGCTGCAAACACATGGTTGTTTCTAATAATGGTTGTGAAAAGAGTTTTTCATAGAGTACCCTGGGCATGATGTTGACGCTGGAGCCAAAGTCACAGAGTGCTTCTGGGAAGTCTCGCATGCCGATGGAGATCGGGATGACGGGGCGTCCTGGATCGTCTCTCTTGACCGGTAGACGGTCAGTACTTACTTCCACGATAGGGTTACTCCAGTAATCTCCTGCATCAAACATGTCTACAAGATTTGCAGATTCTAGTCCTTCCGGTTGTGATGGTATACCGGGGTTAGTAGCAGGAACAGCAGCAGCTATTTGATTCAACTGAGATTCAATCATTTTATTAAAGCTAATCTGGTTCTTGATGGCAGTAGAGAAATTATCCATTCTATTATTTATATTTTCTAGTATTTTATCATTAGATGCCAATTTCTTAGACAGGTTATCCATTAGCTTTCCTTGGTTGGATACTAACTCTCTCAAAGGTGGATAATTATTATTATTATTGAAAGAATTGTTACCTTGGTAATTACCTGAGTAGTTAGGCCTTTGTTGATTCCAACCTTGATTCTGCTGAGGACGGTTGTAGTAGTTGTTGTTATTGTTGATGTAGTTCACGTCCTCCAGCAACTCAGGACAGTGATTGCCCGAGTGTCCAGTACCTCCACACTCCTCACAAGTCATGTGGGAGTCGTAGACGTGCATGACTTCTTTCTTTTCTCCAGCTCGATCATCGAGCTTCTTCATGAGTAGGTCTAGCTTGGCAGACAGCATGTCTACCTCCTTGAGCTGGTGCATACCTCCACCTCTCTTGCGTGTCTGAGTTCTTTCTTCATTCCAACCTTGGTTGGATGCCATCTTCTCCACAAGAGCTGTGGCTTGAGGTATGGTGAGTGATAGGAATGCTCCTCCAGCTGCAGCATCCATGGTTTCATGGGCACTGTTAATGAGCCCATGATAAAATGTCTGCATCAGTAGCCAGCTTTCCATTCCATGATGGGGACATTCTAGGATGTAGTCTTGGAAACGCTCCCATGCTTCTGGAACGGATTCATCATGTTGTTGCTGAAAACTTATAATCTTCCCACGGAGAGCATTGGTCTTGCCCATGGGAAAGAATTTGGCCAGAAAGTTCGTGGAGCAGAGTGCCCACGTAGTGTTCTTCTCCTTTGTAGCGTAGAACCACTGCTTCGCTCTCCCCAACAGTGAGAATGGGAAAAGGCGAAGTAGTATGGCGTCTCTGGGGACTTCAGCCATGGTGAAAGTGCTGCAGATCTCCAGGAAGTGTTGAAGATGAGCACTAGCATCTTCGTGTGGCTTTCCACAGAACTGGTTAGCTTGCACCATGTTGATGAGCCCAGGCTTGAGCTCGAAGTTGCGGTCGATCTCCCCAGCAGGTCCAGTGCGGATGTTGTCCGTAGTGGGAGCTGAGAACTCGCGGATCGACTTGTTCGCCATGGCTTCGAATTCAGTCGACAAATTCCGGATGAAACTTCGGCGGTCTTCGGATTTGGATGAAGCTTTGTGCTGAAGTGTTGACGATGTCTTCTTGAGCTTGGCTCTTGTTCTTCTGAATAAGGCTTCGGGATCGTCAACAAAGTTGTCTGGAAGATGTCTTCTATTCATGCATCACCCTACAATAAATAATCAAAATGGAAAATACAGGGGTAAAACTGTATAAGAGAATTAATAAGCTCGATCAGATTAGTGATGTAAATGATGACTCAAAGTTCCGTATTCATTCCTACTTAGTAATCAACCTTCCCCGGCAACGGCGCCAAAAATGCTTGTTGGGCATTCTTAACGTCACTACCAAAAGTAGACTTAGTTTTCTAATTCTGATAACGGCGCCAAAAATGCCAAACCTATCCCTCATGCCACTTAAGCCAAGTTGTCATCCCCAGCATGACATGAGAGACGCGGTATTGAAATATGCATTTGCTCATCAAGATAAATAATAAAAGGGATCTGCAAGCGCACAGATTAATACCGATGTAGCATTTTAACCGGGAAGTATTCCAGGTATCGTTATTTATATTTTTACCACTGGGAAGGGATTTCTAAGTATCATGGTTGATAATGGAATGAGAATATGGAACTGAGTACACATCATTGCATGTATAACCGAGAGTATTTATCAATCTCTTTATACAGGTATAAATGTCACATTAAGTAAAGGTAAAGTGATAATGGTGACAAAGATAATTAATCTGATCAGCTAGCCACATATAATAATGATAAGCACCTCAACAAATATTCTAGCAAGTCATTAGCATGGAATTAGGATGAACTACAAAGATATTCCCTAAGTTATTATTAACTATAAAGTCTAGCATATCATAGTTAGTGCAATTATACTTGGCAATCATGGTGAGAAAAGACTATATCCATGCATAGTGAATATTAGCAAGGAAGATGAAGAACATAGCAATCACTCCCCTGTAATAGTGTTGCTCTGCCTGCCCTATACACGAGAGGGGGACTATATAAGAATCAACGAAGCTGTCACTATCGCGAACTACCCCACAATCCGGCATATAGGGTGCAATCGCAGATAAATACGGTATAGACACCACGTCTACACAATAGTTATCATTCACCCACTGTACACATGGATAAACGCTATACGATCCTAGGCATGTATATAATTCCAATCTAACTAAGCCAAGCATATAACTATGATAAACTAAGAACAATATAATTGCAAATATAATCAAGTAGAGCAAAGTCATAACCAATATATTGAAATAGAACAAAGTCATATTCATAATATTGAAGAACAATGATGAACAATTGAAGAACAATAGAGGAATTACCAAGAATCCTCTTGACAGATCCGGGAACCAATTGAAGATTGACTCCTTCTAGTTCTAATCCTATGTAGCTATGCTAACTAGAGATCTAGTTGATGTGGTGGCTCTAGGGCTTGATCAGAGGCTCTCCTCCTGAATTAGGGTTTGAAGTATGAGACGAGGGCCTCTCCTCCAGGGGCAGGGGCCTTGCTTATATAGCCCTTTCGGATGAATCTGGGCCGTCGGATCAAACCGACATTGATCGTGCGGTTTTCCTTGATCCTCTAGGTCGGTGGAGCATAATCCTCGAGGCGGAGCCTGATTGGCTCCGGGGCCAGGGCGGGCGCCCTGTGTCCGGCTCCGTTACGCCTCCCGTTCGTTCTCGTGGCTTCTGGACTCTTCTAGATGTAAGATAATTACGTGTTCGGTTAATATCCCGTCATTAATCCGACATGTGGGCCTTTCTTCCGTATTTCCTGATAACCCCCTGCAGAAATAGATAAACAGCAAAACTCGTGGAATTCTGTCAGATAAAACCCTAAGTCTAGGTGTTGGTTTCATTTGGATCCTTTTCTCTATTTATTTGATAGTTATAATTGATACTTAAGGACCGTCAACAGTCATAATGTAGGCCTAGACCCTCGGCAAAGACCCTCTTTGCCGAGGGCCTACATTATAACCCTCGGCAAAGAGATTTTTCAAAATAGATTTTGAGGCACTAAACGAATTCAAATGAAAAAGTTGTCAACTGCAAAGTTTCGTGACTTCAAGATCTATAACTTTCGTTTAGAGTGTTTCTCCATCCGAGGCTTTTTTCAAAATTTCAAATTTCAAATTTCAAACTTAAGACGTAATTATTGGCAATTAGATGCTTTCAAATAAAAAAGTTGTAAACTACAAAGTTTCATAACTTTTCGAGATCTACAACTTTCGTTTAGAGTGTTTTTCCATCCAAGACTTTTTTTAAAATTTGAAATTTGAAATTTCAAACTTTAAATATAAATATCCTCAATTAGATGCTTTCAAATGAAAAAGTTGTCAACTATAAAATTTTATAACTTTTTAAGATCTACAACTTTCGTTTAGAGTGTTTTTCCATCCGAGACTTTTTGAAAAATCTCTTTGCCGAGGGCCATAAGGTAGGCCCTCGGCAAAGACTCTTAACTCAAATGAAAAAGTTTTCGACTACAACATTTTATAACTTCTCAAGATCTACAAACTTTATTTTGGTTGTTTGGTCATTTGTTCAATCGACGTGGTGGTTCTAACATATTTCACAATCCTTATATATCCTTTCTTGTTGTTTCATAAAACTTATTAGAGAGATGTACATTTTGTGAACAACATTACTATTGATTTGTTAAATGAAGAAATGACAAATATATACTTTGTAGATCTTAAAAAGTTAGACAATTTTGTAGTAGAAAACTTTTTTATTTGAGTTAATTTAGTGTCTCAAAATATATTTTGAAAAATCTCTTTGCCGAGGGTTATAAGGTAGGCCCTCGGCAAAGACTCTTTGCCTAGGGCCAATAGGGAGGCCCTCGGTAAAGTTTTTTTTTTGCCGAGGGCCGTTTCTTTGCCGAGGGTCAGGCCCTCGGCAGAGGCCTCTTTGCTGAGGGCGGCCCTCGACAAATAGGGTCTTTGTCGAGTGTCCGATATTTAGCTCTCGGTAAAGACTGCGTTTCCGGTAGTGAATATTTGTCCTATATAGACGTATACCACCAACTCAAACCGAATAATTTCATTTGGATAACTATGTAACCATGATTGCTTTTTTCTTAAAGAAAACTCTGGGAGAGGAATAAAAAAGAACACCCGAAATGCTACTCCTACATGTTGCTCCCTGCATCCATAGAAGAATGTAATTCTCGTTTTTTGAGAAGTCAAACAATTTCAGTTTTGACTAAATTTATATAAAAAAGTACAAACATTTATGATACAAAATAAGTACCATTAAATTAGTTATGAAATATATTTTTATAATAAATTTATTTAAAGATATAAATACTAATAATATTTGCTATAAACTTAGTCAAACTTAAGTCTCTTTAGTCGGCACGCATCTTATATGGCATTCTTTTGCGTACGCGGGTAGTACTACATAAGTCATGCCAACATGGCGTAAAACACTTTTCTGTCATTCTCAGTCTGATCCTCTGATCCTCATCAGAAGAAAAGATGACAGCAAGACGAGGATCCGCGGCCGCGCCCAGCAGTGCCCACGTCCTGGTCGGCTGGCCTGTCCCCAGCCCGGCGCGGTAAGAAGCAGCGCAGGAAACCGGCGCTACGCCGCAAAAGTTGCGCGGGCAGCCGAGCCGTACCCCCCGAGTCGTGGGCGCGGTCGGATCAGCGTCAGTGCGGGCGCGGCGGCATCAGCCGGGGCGTCATTTATGTAACGTTAGAAAGATAAGCTGTGAAAACTATTTACTGAGAAATCTGATGCTACTAATTATCATTACTCCCTTCGTCCAGCAGTTTCTCGGGTACTGTAAGATTCGACCTCGACTTAAAATTCCTTGTAAATAAATCACTCTACGGTAGAAACTGTAAAAACTAGGTATTATATGATTGTGATACTAACTAATCCTTTATTCATAGTGTTCGTCATTTTGCATGCATGGCGCTTCTGTTCAAGTTTAATATGTGTTTAGTTAAAATCTTGATTGCAGCCTATGTGCCATGGCTTCATAAATATTTTGGCATTTTAGTTTTAGTTAGTTCATGCATTTTTTTCTACATGTTAAATGTATACATTTATCTAGAGTTACAACTTACATAGTCTTTATCATGATCATGGAGTACCTCCATCCTAAAAGGAATGTAAGTCCTCGCATTTCTATGAGTCAAACAATTTTGAGTTTGACCAAATCTATACAAAAGTATTGATATTTATGACACCAAATAAGTATCATAGATTCATTATAAAATATATTTTCATAATAAATCCATGTAGATACATAAATGTCGATAATATTTTTTTATAAATTTAGTCATAATTATTTTTTTGGGGCCGGGGACAATGGTAGTACAATTTAGAATGCATCGTTAGTGTCATTCCTATATGGATCATTTACGATTTGTTATGATTTTGTAAACTATGGTGTCGGTGTTCGGTCCCGAGGGGGTCCTAAACCGACGAGTGAGTGCTGCGTGTCCCTTATCCTGGATGGTTGTACAAGGAGAACACACGGGGGTTTATCCTGGTTCGGGCAAAAGAAGGCCCTACGTCCAGCGAGGGGGAGAGAGTTTGTATTTCCTTGCACCGAGGTACTTGTGTAGGGGTTACAAGCTTGCGAGAGAGGGCGACGAGCCCAACTCTCAAAGAGGGAAAAAAGAGTACAGAGGTGATTGCTTGAGATGTTGATCTCTATCTTGTGTCTTGCCTCTCGTCCCCTGTTGTAGAGCCCGGCCTGCCCTTTTATAGGACGGGAGGAGGCCAGGACGCCAGGAAGCCCTGAGGTGACGTTTTGTCGATCCCTGTAGGAGTGACTGTAGCGGCGTGTCCCAGGAATGGCCGGCCATTCCTAAACACCGCGGCGACGTAGGGGATGAGACGGCGAAATGACCCGGAGCGCCATGCCATACCGTCCTCCCTTCTCTGTTGAGCTGTACTGAGTGTCGAGGCTGGGTCGAGACCGGGTGGATAAGGCCGAATCCCCGGGATTGTGGAGTACGGGCCTTGTCGTATCCTTCCTCGAGGGTGACTGGCGATAAACAGTGCACGGTAAGGCGAGCATAGTGACAGGTTTCACCTCCCATTACGGGATGGGCGGTAAAACAGTGGAGACTGACACCAGCATTGCTCCCACGTCGATCCTGGTTGCGGCCATGCCGGTAAGTGAGAGTAGGTAATCGTATTAAATGCTCAGGCTTTTGTCCTGGGGTAGGTGAAGTGAGTAGATCGAGCATTCCGACCTGGGGTCACGCGAGTCGGAGTCTTTCTAGTAGGCGGACAGGCTCTGTGCGAGTCGGAGTGCGGTCGAGGCACTTTGTAGTGAGGGACGGGACGCGGTCGAGGCATTCCCGTCGAGGGTGCCTCGTACGAGTCGGAGACGGAGCGCGGTCGAGGCTCTCCATCGAGCGGGCCTCGTACGAGACGGACCGGATACGCGGTCGAGGCGGGCTGCCTTTTATCGTGGTTTCGGTCGTTTTGGTTTTTCATTATCGATGAATGTGGGTACCCTATACTGTTGGTACCGACAGTAGCCCCCGAGCCTTTGGGTGAGTGTGTGATCATTCTCCCAGAGGCTTGTTTGAACTGGAGTCGCAGCGTCGTGATTTTTTCCGGTGGGGGCGCGCGAGCGCACCCGCTGGGTGTAGCCCCCGAGGCCTCGGTGGAGTGTTAAGACTCCTCCGAGGTCTCTTACGTGTTTTATCGGGGAACAGTTTGATGCGGTCGAGCCCCCGAGCCTCGCGCGCACGAGGTCGATCAGAGTCCCAGCCGTCTTCCGTTATGCGACCCTCACGCTCCTCCTTCAGAAAGGAGGAGGAGGGGTGGGGAACGCCGTACTACCCCTGTTTGGGTGAGTTCCGACGATCTCCGGTGAGCTGCTAGCGGGGGAATTCGAGTGAGAGCTCGTGCTCCAGTCGTTAGGAGTCGGCTAGTGGCCCGGAGGCGCCCTCAACAAATGCCAAGGAGTGGTCGTGCGGATGTCGGTTCCCTTCGACAGGATCCGAGGGCTCGGTGCCTCCCCCGAGGGGATTCCTACATCGACCTCCTCCTACAGCCTCGAATACATCTTGGGGTGCCTCGAGAGCGTGGCTCGAGCCCTGGCCATGTACGGGCGCACCCTTGGTCGTCCCTTGCTCTGTCGCTCGAGGGCAGCTGTCGAACCCAGGTCGAGGGCCAGCTTCCGCTCCCTCGAGGCTTATGGTGGGCTCGGAGCCCGTTACCAGGTATCTGGGAATATCCGTCCGCGGATCCTATCCCGCCCGTTAGCCAGGCGTGCCTTTTCAGGGGAGAGGGCGAGATCGGCGCGGTAGTGGGTGACGTGGCGTACGGTTACGACGTGGGGGACGGCCACGTGCCCAACCCCTGCGAGATTGAGGGAAACGGTTAGGTGAGAGCATTAAATGCGGGAAACTGCTCCTACCTTTTCGCGCGGCCATTGGGCTTCCGCCGGGGCTATAAAAACAAGGCCTAGGGGTCCGCCTCCCCTACCGGTTCTTTGCGCTCTTGCATCCTTAGCCTCAGACAGCCCTTTGCCCTTTGCGCTCTCCGTCCACATCCAGCGCCGCCGCCGTCGCACCCCCTCCGTCCGCCCCCCTCTCCACAGCACCAATGGCAGGAAAGAGCCAGATCCTCCCCGCCGACGACTGGGCCGCCTCCTCGGTGATGGAGAGGAGGTTGGAGGAGTTGGTCGAGGATGGGCTACTGCGGCCGAGGACGAGTCGGTCACAGCCAGAGTGGATTGCGCCGTCGCTCGGCCACCGGGAGCCGGCGCCCCCCGAGGGGTACGTGGTGAGCTTCATCTGCTTCCACGAGCGGGGATTCGGTGTACCGGCGACCGTCTTCATGCGCGCGCTCCTCCACTACTACCGGGTGGAGTTGCATCACCTCGCCCCCAATGCCGTTGCGTAGGCCGCCATCTTCGCGGCGGTCTGCGAGGGCTACCTGGGGGTGGAGCCGCAGTGGAACCTATGGCTTCACCTCTTCAAGGCCGAGCTCTTTGCCAAGAAGGCGGGGGAGAAGGGGGTCCGGTGCGCGGCTCGAGTAGGGAGCTGCGTCTTGCAGGTGAGGTCGGGTCGGGCGGATCTGTATATCCCGGCTCACCTCATCTCCTCGAATAGTGGTTGGCACGAGGGCTGGTTCTACCTCCGCAATGATGAAAATCAGTTGCCGAGGTATACCAGCCGAGTGCTGACCGCTCAAGAGGACAACTGGACCTACGGAGTCCCGGACGCTGAGAAGCCGCGCTTGGACCCGCTGCTGCCGGCGCTGCAGCAGCTTCGCCTTCGGGGCTTGATGGCGGCAGCGGTGGCCACGGCGTTTCACCGACGTAGGGTGATGCCACTGTGTCAGCGCCGCCTCCGCCTCGACCAGATGATTCCGGAGGCATCCCTGGAGGGGAGCCGGATGTCCCACGAGTCCCTCGTCCTCGAGGAGGTCCTCCGGCGGGCACGCCGGATGGTGGGAAATTTCAAGGCAGAGGAGGTTGACCGGGTCCCCATGCGACCTACCTAGGGGTTCGAGCCCGTGGTAAGTGTTTTTGGGTCAGTACGTTCGCTTGTTTCGTTTATTTTTGGGTTTTGTTGATTTGGTCGAGCCCGACGCGCAGGATCTATCGGCGTTGCGGGAGACGCGGCCACCAGTCCCAGAGGACCGGCCTGCCCGGGAGGCTCGACACCGGCATGCGTCCAAGAAAAAGCAAGTCAAGGAGTCGGTCAAGAAGCGGCAGCTCCGCAAGGCCAAGGAGGCGGAGGCGCTGAAAAAACTTCGGCGCCAGCAGGCCATCGACGGGGTTCCCCTGGTGGAGTCTCCCTCCGAGACGGTCTCGGGGGAGGACGATGATGGCAGCGACGGCGATGACGATGACGCCCTGTCACGGTACGACGTCGCGACCGGCCTGGGGAACCTTCCCGGCATTCGCCCCCTGTTGGAGCCTGTCGGGGGGTCGTCCTCCTCGGTCGTTGTGGTCGAGGAGATGGAGGAGGAGGCGGAGAAGGAGGCGAAGAAGGAGGCGGGCCCCTCGACGGGAGGGGCTGCCTTACCCCGGGCCCAGCAGGGGGGGTCGACCGAGGCGCCCGCACCGGTTCAGGCCCCGCTGGCTCAGGCGGAGGCTGGAGCAGCGGCCCCGGCGTCGTCATCGGCGGCGCCACTGGTCGGCGTGAGGACCCGAGGCCAGCTGGCCTCGGAGGCGCAGAGGACGCAGGGCGGCGCTCCGGCCAGGGCCCCAAGGAGTGCCTGGCCCGCTGGTGGGGCTGCCGCAAGGCCACCGCCGGCCGCCCCGGGAGGTTCGGACCGTCCGGGGTCGAGGCCCTTGGTGCCGATTTTTGGGTAAGTGTTTGTGTTTGACCTTTCAGCCTTTCTCTGGATCCATTTGTTGACGTTCCTTCTCACTTTGTAGGTTAAAGCGGAAGGCGGAGCCGATGGGGCCTACCCCCGTGAAGTCGCTGCTGGCGAGCGCCGTCGTCCTTCACCGGACGACGGAGCAGGATGCCAATTGGGTCCAGCGGGTCGAGGCCGCGAAGGAGCGCCTGCGGCAGCAGCAGGGGGCAGCCCAGTCGGCAACAGGTGCCTCGGCGGTTGCCGGTTCTGCCCCCACCACGCAGGGGTCAGGACTGGTGGAGGTGGTGGCGCCCAGCGCGGGCGAGACGGAGCCCAGGTCGTCGTCGACCGTCGAGGCTGCCGTCGAGGCCGCAACGGCCGAGGCATCCGTCCGCGACGCGGAGCGGGCGGATGCGGACGTGGTGATGGAGGAGGTCCCGGCAGCAGCGGGACAGGAGGCGGCGCAGCCAGGAGGGCCGCAGCCGCAGCAATACCCGTCGGCGGAGCCGGCGGCTACGTTGGAGGGTGGGGGTGTCGAGCCCCCGCCTGAGGCCCTAGAAGAAGAGGTGCCGACAGTTGAGGCGCCGGCTCCCGAGGTGCCGGTGGTCAAGGGGCCGGCCCCTGAGGTGCCGGTTACGGTGGACCTCACCCTCGACGACTCTCCCCTGGATAAGGGGAAGCAGGTGGTCGGAGCCGGGGGGGCGAGGCCGTGGACCAGGCTGGTGCCTCGACGACGGTCGGTGAGGCGGGAGCCGCGGGCGAGGCCGGCCCTTCCGCGGGGCCGGAAGACGCCCTGGATGGATCGTCGTCCTCATGGCCGGACATCGCCGCGTTGGCTATAGCGCGGGCGGAGGCGGAGATACCACGGTGGGGGGGACCGTCCCTCTAGTTCAGGGACGCTGCGAACCCCGACGCCGAGCCCATCTTCACCTTGAATGACAGGGACGAGGTGCACTGATGGGAGTACCTCGAGGGTCTCCGTCGACACCTTGAGCGAGCGCTTCGCATGGCGACAGAGACCTTGTCACGAGGTGTACGGGATGCCACTGATGTACGTTCGACTTGTCAGTTCTTTTCGTGGTTTTCTTGCTGCCTTTTTCCCTCGGCTCTTAATCTTAATCTTTTTGGTCTTTTCGAACCCTAATCAGGAGCTCAAGGAGTACTCCCGCCACAAGTCGCTCTTCATCCGAGATGAGAGCGGCGTGTGGGCGGTGCTTGCCCAGCAACGGGCTCTGGTCAAGGAGGCCCAGAAACGGCTTTCCGATCAGAGTGCCGAGATGGCTGAGCTGCGCGTCGCCTACTCGGCGGTGAAGGAAGAGGCGGTGCAGGCTTGGGCGAATGAGGCCGTGGCGCGTGAAGACGCGACCAAGGCTCGGGAGGAGGCGGCTCAGGCCCGCAAGGTGCTCGAGCCCCTGTTGGCATGGGTGAAGGAGCTCGGGGAAGACGTCTCCCTGGTCGGTCGTCAGCGTGACACCCTCAACGTCTAGATCGGGTAGGTCACCGCTCGATTCAGCGCCCTGAAGGACGAGATCACGGCGCTGAACGGAGCCGTCCAGGAGAAGGACGCGGCTCTCCAGACCGCTCGCCAGGAGATCGAGGCCCTGAGGGCGACCGTTCGTGACAGGGACGACGCTCTTCAAGAGCTCAAGAGGACGTGCGGGGGGCTCCGTGACGAGGTCGTGGGCTTGCAAACCCACACCGAGGGTAAGTGTGGGTGTTACGGCCACGGCGTCGAGGCCCCGTGCTAGTATTAATCCAGTTTATTGTCGTTTCAGAGCTGGAGAGGGAGCATCGGGTGGCTCAGGCGTCTGCCAATTCCTTCTAGAGCCTCCTTGAAGCCGAGACCCGAAGGACCCAGTTGCTGCAGGGCGCGATCACCACTGTTTGTGACGGCCTGGGGGTCGAGCCTGACGCCGACACCGGGGAGGATGCCCCGGGGAATTCCTTCATCCGTCGGATGGCGGCGCTGGGCCGCCTCGCCCGGGAGAAGATACGGGACAGCCTCCATCATGGTGTAAAGAGGGCGCTGGCCGTCGTCCGTTCTGGGTTTGTGTTCGACATGGAGCTCGTTGCTGACGGCTTCATCACAGACCCGGATCGAACGGACGACGAGAACGAGAATGCCTGCCTGGAGCTGATTGGAGCCGCAGAAGAGCCTGGGAGCCACCTAGCCTCACTTTTCGAAGCCGAGGTGGTTCCGCCTGCCGACGACGAGGGCCTGTGAGCCAAATCTGGGCGCAAAGGCCCATGTAATAAGTTAATATTTCGTATTTTGGTCGTGGTGGCCTCGGAGGCCCTAAAAACTCGAAACATCAACTGGTTCGTGATTGTTTTAGTTTTATTCGAGCTTTTCTTCCCTTTATCGCTTGGATCGTGTTCTCGCATGATTTACCTAGCACGCAGTTGCGTCCTTTGGCGTAAGGGAGCGAGTGGAGGTACCATAGCCACGGAGGCATAAGTGATCTCATGACTCAACTGCCCTCGAGCTTTAGGGTGATGTTGTGGCCTTGTAGATCGTGTAAGAACCTGATCTGAGCGATAGGGGGTGTGTTCTTTTTCAAAGTTAAGAACCAATTTGTACTCTTTTTCAAAGTTAAGAACCGTTATTTAGATCTCCCTAGTGTGAAGTCGCACCTCTAGAAGGCGCGAGGGGTGAGTGGAGGTATCGTAGCCTCGGAGGCGTAGGTGATACTCTTGGCTCGAGAGCCCTTTCGAACCTTAGGGTGCTCTTGCAGCGCCGTCGATCTAAGAAGCAGTTCTTAAATTTAAAAAAGAGTGCAAATTTTTTCAGGAACTGGGGGTTCCCCCCTTGTAGCCCCCGAGGGAGGGTCAATTCTGGGAGTGCAGAGTCGATCCTTCCTTATTGCGAAACGAAAGTTTGAACATCGCTGTATTCTTTATTGATGAAAAAGAAATTACAGAGCCTCGAGGCTTTCTAAGGAAAAAAGTGATGTAGATGTTCAATGTTCCAAGCGTTGGTGAGGATTTCACCCTTCTCGTTGGATAGCTTGTAGGTGCCCGGCTTTAGTACTTCTGCGATGATGTACGGCCCTTCCCATGGTGGCGTGAGCTTGTGCCGTCCCTTGGTGTTCTGGTTCCGCCGTAGCACCAAGTCGCCGACGTTGAGGTCACGCTTGCGGACGTGTCTGTCGTGGTAGCGTCGGAGACCCTGCTGGTACCTGGCAGAATGCAACAGAGCCACATCTCGGGCTTCCTCGAGCTGGTCGAGGGCGTCCTGTCTTGTGGCGTCGTTATTTCTTTCGTTGTAGGCCTTCAACCTTGGGGATCCGTATTCTATATCAGTTGGGAGCATAGCCTCAGACCCGTAGACTAAGAAGAACGGAGTGAACCCCATGGCTCGACTCGGCGTTGTTCTTAGGCTCCACAGGACCGAGGGTAGCTCGGCAGCCCATCTTTTGCCATGTTTGTTTAGCTTGTCAAAGATTCTGGGTTTCAGGCCTTGTAGGACCATGCCGTTGGCATGTTCCACTTGGCCATTTGTTTTTGGATGAGCCACAGCTGACCAGAGCACACGGATGTGGTGGTTGTCGCAGAAATCCAAAAACTTTTTCCCAGTGAACTGGGTGCCGTTGTCCGTGATAATACAGTTGGGAACCCCGAAGCGATGGATGATGTCGGTGAAGAAAAGCACAGCTTGTTCGGACCTAATACTGGTGATGGGACGGGCCTCAATCCACTTGGAGAATTTATCGATGGCAACGAGCAAGTGGGTGAAGCCGCCAGTTGTCCTCTTTAGAGGTCCGACAAGGTCGAGCCCCCAAACGGCAAACGGCCACGTGATGGGAATAGTTTGCAGGGCATGTGCCGGAAGATGGGACTGTCTCGCATAGTACTGACAACCTTTACAGGAGCGTACTAGCTTGACAGCGTCAGAGACCGTGGTCGGCCAGTAGAATCCTTGTCGGAAAGCATTTCCGACAAGGGTTCGAGGCGCTACGTGGTGACCACAAGCCCCCGAGTGCAGATCATCGAGCAGGTCTCTGCCTTCCTCATTTGTGATGCAGCGTTGGAGGATGCCAGTAGGGCTGCGGTAGTACAGCTCCCTACTGTCACCAATGATCACAAAGGTTTTGGCCCGGCGAGCGATCCGTCGAGCCTCGGTCTTATCCGAGGGGAGGTCCCCTCGGATAAGATAGTCGAGGTACGGAACACGCCAGTCAGGCTCGAGGTCAGATGGTGGGGTCGAGCCTTCCACCTGCATGGCTTCAGCCTCGGTCGAGGGGGCTTCCGTCTCCGGTGGGGGGTCGGGTGACGTCCCGTCGACCCCTTCGTCCGACCCAAGGTCGACGGATGGCCGCTAGAGATCTTTTGCGAAGACGTCTGGTGGAACTGTAGTTCAACCGGACACGATTTTCGCGAGTTCGTCGGCGGCCTCATTATACCTGCGTGCGATGTGGTTGAGCTCGAGGCCGTGAAACTTGTCCTCGAGGCGCCGCACCTCTTGGCAGTAGGCTTCCATCTTGGGGTCGCGGCAGCTCGAGCTCTTCATGACCTGATCGATCACTAGCTGGGAGTCGCCTCGAACGTCGAGGTGTCGGACCCTGAGCTCGATGGCAATTCTCAGCCCCGTAACGAGCGCCTCGTACTCGGCGACGTTGTTGGACGCAGGAAAATGAAGCCGGATGACGTAACGCATGTGAACCCCGAGGGGCGAGATGAAGAGCAAACCCGCGCCTGCTCCTGTTTTCATCAGCGACCCGTCGAAGTACATGGTCCACAGCTCAGCTTGGAGCTGTGCAGGGGGAAGTTGGGTGTCGGTCCATTCAGTCAGGAAGTCCGCTAATACCTGTGACTTGATAGCTTTGCGCGGCGCGTAAGTTAAGGTTTCGCCCATGAGCTCGACTGCCCACTTGGCAATCCTACCCGAGGCTTCCCGGTTCTGGGCTATCTCTCCCAAGGGGAAAGAAGAAACCACAGTAACTGGGTGGCCCTCGAAGTAGTGTCGGAGTTTGCGCCGCGTCAAGACGACGGCATATAGCAGCTTCTGGATTTGTGGGTATCGGACCTTGGTTTCCGAGAGCACCTCGCTAATGAAATAGACCAGCCTCTGGACGAGCAAGGCATGTGCTTCCTCGGCCCTCTCGACAACCAAGACCGCGCTGACTACTTATGATGTTGCAGCGACATAAAGTAGGAGCGGTTCCCCCGGGGTCGGAGGGACGAGGATTGGTGAGTTAGAGAGTGTGGTTTTGAGTTTTGCGAGAGCTTCCTCGGCCTCGAGGGTCCAGGAAAAGTGCTCTGATTTCTTCAAGAGGCGGTACAGAGGGAGCGCTTTTTCACCGAGGCGCGAAATGAAACGGCTGAGTGCCGCCAAGCAGCCCGTAATCCTCTGTACGCCCTTCAGATCTCGGATGGGGCCCATCTTGGTTATCGCAGAGATTTTTTTTGGATTGGCCTCGATGCCACGCTTAGACACGATGAACCCTAAAAGCATACCTCGAGGGACGCCAAAGACGCATTTCTCTAGATTGAGCTTGATATTCTTTGCCCGGAGGCACTTGAACGCAACGTCGAGGTCGTTTACTAGATTGTCGGCTTGTCTGGTCTTGACAACGATGTCATCGACGTATGCCTCGACGGTTGGTCCGATGTGTTCCCCGAAAACATGCTACATGCATCGCTGGTACGTTGCCCCTGCGTTCCGGAGACCGAAGGGCATCGTAACATAGCAATACATGCCGAATGGGGTGATGAATGAAGTCGCGAGCTGGTCGGACTCCTTCATTTTAATTTGGTGGTAGCCGGAGTATACATCTAAGAATGAGAGAGTTTCACATCCCGCAGTGGAATCAACGATTTGATCAATGCGTGGCAAAGGAAAGGGAACTTTTGGACATGCTTTATTTAAACCAGTATAGTCTACACACATCCTCAATTTCCCACTTTTTTTCTTAACTAATACAGGATTAGCTAGCCACTCAGGATGATGAACCTCCTTGATGAATCCGGCCTCCAACAGCTTGTGTATCTCCTCGCCGATGACCCTGCGCTTCTCCTCGTCGAAGCGACGCAGGCGTTGCTTCACCGGTTTGGATCCAGCCCGGATCTCCAAGGCGTGCTCGGCGACTTCCCTGGGTATGCCCGGCATATCCGAGGGACTCCACGCAAAGATGTCGATGTTTGCGCGGAGAAAGTCGACGAGCACTGCTTCCTATTTAGGATCGAGGGTGGCACTGACGTTCAGCGCCTTTCCCTTGGGATCAGCGGGGTCGAGGGGTACGAGTTTGACGTCTTTCGCGGGCTCGAAGCTGCCGGCATGGCGCTTTGGGTCGGGAATCTCATTGGCGAGACCATCGAGGTCCGCAGCCAAGGTCGCCGACTCCAAAACAGCTTCGCCGTGCTCGACGCACTCGACGTCGCACTCGTAGGCATGTTCATACGAGGGCCCTACGGTGATGACACCGTTTGGGCCTGGCATCTTGAGCTTGAGGTAGGTGTAGTTCGGGACTGCCATGAACTTGGCATAGCATGGGCGCCCGAGGATAGCGTGGTATGTTCCACGGAATCCGACCACTTCGAAAGTGAGAGTCTCCTTTCTGAAGTTGGACGGTGTACTGAAGCAAACAGGCAGATCGACCCGTCCGAGGGGTTCCGCCCGTTTCCCTGGCACGACTCCGTGAAAGCCCTCGACGCTGGGTTGGAGACGCGCTCTCTCGACCCCCAGGAGGTCGAGGGTCTAGGCGTAGATGATGTTGAGGCTACTTCCGCCGTCCATGAGCACCTTGGTGAGGCGTGTGTTGGTGATGACGGGATCAACAACAAGCGGGTAGACTTCTAGGTTGGGGACGTAGTCAGGATGATCATCACGGTCGGAAGTGATGGCCACTGCAGACCAGTCAAGGAAGCGGGGGACCGCCGTTTGTACGGAGAAAACCTCACGCCGCTCTCGTTTGTGCTGGCGCGCCGAGAGGCGGGTCGAGGGTCCTCCGTAGATCATGAAGCAGTCGTGGATCTCGGGGAATCTCTCATCCTTGTCACCCTTGGGGTCTTCCTTCTTGTCGTCCTTCCTGCCGCCTGCGCCCTCAAAGTACCTGCGGAGCATGTGACAATCTTCGAGGTTATGGTTAGTGGGTCCCTTGTGGTAGGGACACGGCTCTTTGAGCATTTTGTCGAAGATGCCCCCACCGGGGGGGCCTCGAGGCTTCTTGCGTTCGGCAGCAGCGATAAGCTCATCGGCCGGGGCCTCGAGCTTGCCCTGCTGGCTCTTTTTCTTCTTTCGGTTGTTTCTCCTGGAGCCCCGGCTGGAGCCCGCGGGGTCGTCGACCTTCTGCTTCCCTTTGTCCTGCTCACCGCCAAAGATGGCACCAACTGCCTCCTCGCCGGTGGCAAAGTTGGTGACGATGTCCATCAACCCGTTGGCAGTGAGTGGGGTGTGGCGGCCAACTCTCGAACCAACTCCTTGCAGGTGGTGCCGGAGAGGAAGGCCATAATTACATCAGAGTCGGTGACGTTGGGGAGCTCGATACGTTGCCTGGAGAAGCACCGGATGTAATCCCGGAGGGATTCACCCGGTTTCTGCTTGCAACTCCGGAGATCCCACGAGTTGCCGGGGCGCATGTAGGTTCCCTTGAAGTTTCCCTCGAACACTCTCACGAGATCGTCCCAGTCATGGATCTGCCGAGGCGGGAGATCCTCGAGCCAGGCTCGAGCGGTGTCGGAGAGGAACAGAGGGAGCTGTCGGATGATGACCCGGTCGTCGGTGGCCCCACCCAGCTGACACACCAAGCGGAAATCGGCGAGCCAAAGTTCGGGTTTGGTCTCGCCGTTATACTTGGTGAGAGTCGTGGGAGGGCGAAACCGAGCCGAAAGTATCGTTTCGCGGATAGCCTTGCTGAAGACCCGAGGGCCCGGAGGCTCGGGTGCGGGGCTACGATCTTCCGAGCTGTCGTAGCACCCGCCCCTGTGCACGTGGTAGCCTCGAGCTACACCGTCACCGTGCTTGCGCGTGCGGCGCTCGACGATGTTGCCACGGGTGTCTCGAGGTTCACAGTCGTCAGCGATGGGCTCAGGGGCAGGAGCCATCCGAATCCGTCGGGCAGGTTCGGGATGAACCGAGGCCTCTCTCTCCTATCGGGAGGGCTCGGCGAGCCGCTCCGAAACAGGCTCGCGTCGCCTCGAGGCAGAGCTCTCGGCCTGCTGCATGGCAGCGATCTCAAGGAGTTCTCGGATCTCATCTCGAGCCCGGCGGGCGTCGGGGTTTGACGGCTCGGGCATGTTGCGGAGGAGCATGGCGGCGGCGACGACGTTCTGGCTGGCTCGAGCGAAAACCGGGGGGTCGATCACCCGGTCCTCGTCGATGCGACGGTTGACGTCGCGAGCTCTCTCGTGAGCTCTCCCGCCAAGTGCGCGTTCCACGCGCTCACGCTCGAGGGTTTGTTGGAATAGATGCAGTTTCTCTCGTTCCTCGTCGAGCCTTTCCTGCAACTCGCGGATCTGCTCGAGCTGCATTCCTTGATCCGCAAGGAATTGAGCCTCATCCCGCTCGGCAGGGAGCTCGACATGAGGTGGCGTCTGCCTTCCTTCGACCGGCTCTTCTTCCTCCGATTCCGACGTGCTTTCAACGTCGACGTTGAAGCATTCGCGGGTCGGATCGTAGGTGTCATCAGCCGAGTCGGAGTCAGGAGCGCCAAAGTAGTAGTATGACGGGGGAATGTGTGGCCGTTGCAAATCATCACTGGGGTTGCAACGTTGAGAAGCAGTCACACGGGGCTCTGTTTCCGGTGTCTCCGTAGAGTCCAGATAATCAGAAGCCGGCGTGGATGCAACGAGGTCCAGAGTGGAGCGTAGATGGTGCCCGGGGAGTTCCTCATAAGCACTCATGCGAGTGCTCACGGAAGAAGCGTACACCCGGGCAGCCGAGTCTAGCCCAAACGGGAATGGTGAAGGAGATGTCGCTGCCCGTGCCGAAATAGTTGATCCGGGCAGTGGTGGTGTCTCACCGGACGGGGGAGCGGTGGAATTCTCCGTTGGCATCTTACCCTTCGCCAAGCTTATCCTACCCAGACCCTCGACGAGGAAATCTGGGTTGGCGTCTGGCTGAGAGGCGCCGGATCGGGGAATCCCACCACCCTCCATCAGGTGGAGACGGTGGTTGCACCGGGCTCGTCGTCGTCTGGCAGCTCGCGCCTGCCGAGAGCGACGATACCGACGGAGTGCTCCCCCAAGCTGGGAGAGCTCGTAATCCTTGTCGGTCGGGTGCCTAGGCGGGAGGAGGACCATATCGTAGCCATAGCCAAGCGACATGAACTCCAAACTCTCGAACCAGATCACCGTGGCCAACGGGATAGGGCGTTCGGGGTCAGCCATCCAGGAAAGAATGGCGGGAAAGCGATGTTGGCACGCAGCGGTCCCCTACCTGGCGCGCCAACTGTCGGTGTTCGGTCCCGAGGGGGTCCTAAACCGACGAGTGAGTTCTGCGTGTCCCTTATCCTGGATGGTTGTGCAAAGAGAACACACGGGGGTTTATCCTGGTTCGGGCAAAAGAAGGCCCTACGTCCAGCGAGGGGGAGAGAGTTTGTATTTCCTTGCACCGAGGTGCTTGTGTAGGGGTTACAAGCTTGCGAGAGAGGGCGACGAGCCCAAGTCTCAAAGAGGGGAAAAAGAGTACAGAGGTGATTGCTTGAGATGTTGATCTCTATCTTGTGTCTTGCCTCTCGTCCCCTGTTGTAGAGCCCGGCCTGCCCTTTTATAGGACGGGAGGAGGCCAGGACGCCAGGAAGCCCTGAGGCGACGTGCCCCAGGAATGGCCGGCCATTCCTGAACACCGCGGCGACGTAGGGGATGAGACGGCGAAATGACCCGGAGCGCCATGCCATACCGTCCTCCCTTCTCTATTGAGCTGTACTGAGTGTCGAGGCTGGGTCGAGACCGGGTCGAGACCGGGTGGATAAGGCCAAATCCCCGGGATTGTGGAGTACGGGCCTTGTCGTATCCTTCCTCGAGGGTGACTGGCGATAAACAGTGCACGGTAAGGCGAGCATAGTGACAGGTTTCACCTCCCATCATGGGATGGGCGGTAAAACAGTGGAGACTGACACCAGCATTGCTCCCACGTCGATCTTGGTTGCGGCCATGCCGGTAAGTGGGAGTAGGTAATCGCATTAAATGCTCAGGCTTTTGTCCTGGGGTAGGTGAAGTGAGTAGATCGAGCATTCCGACCTGGGGTCACGCGAGTCGGAGTCTTTCTAGTAGGCGGACGGGCTCCGTGCGAGTCGGAGTGCGGTCGAGGCACTTTGTAGTGAGGGACGGGACGCGGTCGAGGCATTCCCGTCGAGGGTGCCTCGTACGAGTCGGAGACGGAGCGCGGTCGAGGCTCTCCATCGAGCGGGCCTCGTACGAGACGGGCCGGATACGCGGTCGAGGCGGGCTGCCTTTTATCGTGGTTTCGGTCGTTTTGGTTTTTCATTATCGATGAATGTGGGTACTCTATACTGTTGGTACCGACACATGGAAATACAACTCATGCATTCATCTTGCTTTATGGTGGCACGCAACATGTATATTTCATTTCAGTTAGTTTTCTATACATTAGGAGTGATAGAAGTAGATATCTAGAAGAATATTTGGGTACTTTATTATAATTTTTTTGTTAGATCAGATGAAGCTAATTTGCATGTATATTTGAGTGTTCATTTTAATAATGACATAAATGAATAATATGTATACAAATTTAGTAAGGTAATTTAGATTAATATTTGTAATGCAAAGGCGTGTAATTTAGATCTAAATTTAGGGGTTATTATTGACTATCATTTGTAATACCAAATGTGGCTAATTTAGATTGAGATTAAGGTGGATGTTTTTATAGACAATGGAATAAATCTAGTTACTATTGTTGTCGTCGAATTAAAAAGTCTATCGATGGCTGGATAGAGAGTTTTTATAATTTATCTTCCTTTCTTGTGCGTCTCAGATCCAAAAATCCTCTTACCTATGATAAAAACCTAGGTTCCTACGTTAAAAAAGATCCTAGTTTTGGTAAAGATCACATGAGATTCAACTTTATTTAAAGTGTGTCACATCTCCACATCAAAATTGCCAGTGGTGAGTGGACCATTGAGATCGTCAACTAAGTTGTCTCTCAGCTACGTGGCCTGAGATAATAATGCCTATAAACATAAACCAACGAGCTTCATCAGGAAAAACCTGTGGCCGTTGCCTGGTTTCCGCGCACTGCTGCCGGGTAGCCGTACTGTTGTACTGGCCCAACAACCCAAAAATATATATAAAAAAATGTGCTGCAACATGAGACGGGCCAATCAAACAACGGTATCACATGAAGCGTGTCCTGCCGATTGGCCGTTCCCTACTCAATTGTTTATAGTAGCACAGCACTCCGCTCGCCTCATCACGTCAACAAAAGCGCCGCCTGGGCTCTACCCTGTGCTCTTGTTGGAGTTAGAAAATTCTCATCAGCGATCCCATCAAGGAAAGGTGTATGGTGTATATATGGTGTTTGAAGGGCTCCAGAAGCTCCTTTCTAATACATTTTACTAGCTTCGACTTGTAAGACAAATTGGCAACCCACAAGCTTAAAAAACAAATCCAGGAAGTGTATGCAGGGACACTCCCTGTCGCTTTAGTATCTTCCTTTAATGTTAAATCTTATTTGAACTGGTTCGCTTTCTGAACAGACAGACTACATATAGACGGAAGAAAAGGCTCGATCATAGATGAGAGTTGAAACTGCAGCATACACTACTACGTTTCCTGAATGGAACTACCACATCTTTGTACTATTTTTATTAGTAGTAAGTTCATTCAGTTCGGGCTCCATGCAATAATCATCTGTCAAACCGTTTTTTAGTTTCCCCATTACCACTTGGAAATACTTTTTTTTTTATGCGTACATCAAGACAGACTGAAATGAAGATTGCTTCTTTGTACTAGTTTCAACCTGCATTAGGTCTTATGCAGCATAACTCAAGCCAACATAATATATGCAATACATTGGTGTTTGGTTATCCTACACCTGCAAATGCAAAGATTGTTTTTGGTTGGTTATAATATGTTGCATGGGGTTACCTTCATGTCCTAGTGTAGGTGGGGGAGGTGAGAAAATTCTATTTTGTGGGCCTTAATTATCATTTTTGCGCAAGCCTGCTTTGTCTAATACGGCCAATTTTGTCATAGGAGCGAATCTGTCATTGTGCCTACTTTGAATATTCTGCAAGCTTGCATAAGAGTCTCTATGGGCAATCAAATCAGATAAGGTGCACCACACAAGTATGGATACAGGTTAATATAGACAACCAAACTTATGTGTGTATTTCTATTTCCTAAGGAGCTTTAAAAGGATAACCAAACATTGGCTATGGTCAAAGGTTTGGAGGCAAGAAACCAAGCCGAAATGTGTGGTCTTGACAACAATAAAGCAAATGCTCAAAACAACAATAAAGCTAAAAATAGTTTGGATTGTAGCTTTTATCAAAATCAAGACAATTTTATCGAGTTGGTATAAGCATCTTCACTCCTGACTTCTACATATATAACAAGGATGCACACAAATTCACAATTGTTTTCCATGGATGGAGTACATACTAATGACTATCAATCCATTGACTAGATGGACACTCATGCTCTTGGGCAAAATGTTCCCAGACCAACTGTTTCAATTGTGAACACGCCACCACAACCAAATCCTACGAACCTAACTTCTGGTTATGAAACCAGGGTAACTAAGTATATAATCTGTAAAACATTTTTCTTATAAAAACATACTTTTCTTGCATAACCATAACGACCAATAGGCTACAACCACCACCAAAAGGATTAGCGGTTTCAGGTATTTCTTTTTTCATAATCCCTATAGCCAATTACCAAACATACGTAACACACTATTAATGTTGGAACCACCCTGAGAAAAAACACACCTTCTTGCATCCTTGCCAACTGCACTTAGCAAATCTAGGAGTAAGTATCAAACGAAGATCTTAACTTCTAGTGGCACTTTCAATTCTATAGGCGTTTAATAATATTTGTAAACCGTGAATCATGGTAAGATAACTAGACATCACTGAGAACTTCACATTGGGTGCAAATTCTAGCAAAATCTCTAATATTAGTAATGCATGGAAGCAACACATTCTGTGCAATGAATCTGTCACTATAAGATCTATGCGCGATGACAAATTAGAATGGGAATAATGAAGAGTTCTACTACTATACCATGTTTGTGTTGTGCTATGTTCTACAAACAAGGACACTATTCTTCGAAGATTGCATTTTCGAACCTTTTGTCTTCTTAAAGTCTACTTCAGTAGCCATCTTTGATTACAAATGTTCAAAAACAGGGAAATACCGTTCACCATCATAAAAATAGCCCAAAAGTGTGTTCCCCATTTTCTGCTACAGCCAAAGTATTTGTTACACATCAGTTGTAGTAGGCACATCCCACCAATTGTAATTATCTTGAGTAGGCATTTACCTACCAAAATAATATTTTAAATATGCCCCCAACATCTCTAGGTTACAAAAAAACTCCATATTGTGAGGTGATACATTCTTTTAGGGTCAATCATGTTGCCAAAAAAATCTAGATAAAAAAATAATCTAGTTTTTTTAATATAAATACACATCTTGGAATTATGAAGGCATTATATGCATAAGTAGACTAAGTACTGAATTTATTAGCGTAAGACATGTGCCTGTACAAAGGTGTTTACTTTTCAAAAATGTTCTTCTATCAATTTTCAATCGACATTTTTATAACTTAGAATTAATAGGGGTGCCTAAATTTGTTGAGGAAATTTTTCAAGATGTACAACAAAAAAATTGCTGTAGATGCTCCTTGCATCATGTGCATCATCAAACAAAACAATTCACTCTTGTCAAAATTGTTTTTGAGACCCCATAGTTGCTCATATGCACAAAAGATGTAGCTTCATGTTATAACCCTTCTTTGTAAAAAGAATCATGCCATTGTCATATTGTAGAGATAGACTATAGAGATATTGTCATGGATTAGGTGCGGCACTGGCCACCTTAACTTGCTCATATGCTCTGGCTTAAATTTATTGGAATGATAGCATGCTAGATATAATGTTAAGTATTACTAATGGATATACACTACTAAAATGGTGGAATTCTCTTAGTGTTTTTAAGTAGTAATAAAACATTATCATTAGTTATGCACATGGGAATCCTCACTAGGAGACATTTAGTAGAGAAAATTTATACTAAAAATTGAATACTAAAACACTAGGAGAAGCCCACCTCACTAGGAGAAATCCAAGATTCTGGTTGTGATAATTGATCCTGTTGTGTCTTTCTTCTCTGAAAGTAAGACATGATATCATCATTAACATTAATTATTACGCTACTGAACCAAAATACTCCAAAAATATTGAAACATCCTAGATGTTAAGAAATAATTAAAATGTAATAATGAAGCATCATCAAGCATAAATATCAAATGACATGCCATAAATGCATTCATTTGCACATGTTACTTTAGTCAGGTTGCATATGTTACATGTGTTATTGACGCAATGTTTCCCATGTGAGGTTCATGTGTTGCATTAAACAAGTGTTTTACATGTTATGAATATGCCCTGGTTCACATATTTCAGAGGTTGTTAATAAAATGTTTCACATGTTTCATTTAAATGTTTCACATGTTTCAATAGTGAATTGTTATGTTGATTTCAATAATAAATGCTTTATATGTGTTTATGCTATATTGCCTATCACATGAAATAATGTTTTATTAGTGTTAAATAATTAATCATGTTTTAGTTAAAAAGAGTAATCAAATGAATTCAAAAACCCTTTTACCCCTTTTGAAATAATTCAAAATCTAAGCAAAATTTGGGAAAAAGTTTAAAACCAAGTTTCTAGAACTTTTCAAGGGCTACAACTTTGGTGTTTTGAGTTTTCAAAGTTTTAGTGTAAAAATGTGGAGCAATTTTGAAAATAAACAAATTTCAGATTTAACTCATTTTTGTCCCCAAACTAAGATTTCAAAATGGATGTAGAATTTGAAAATGTTTTGAACAGCAAAGTTGTAGGTCTTGTCAAGATGTACAACTTTGGTGTTTGGAGATTTTGAAGTTTCAGTATGAAATCCAAAGTAATTTCTAAATTTCCAAATCCCCAAAATGTGTCCCCTTTTGAATTTAAACTCAAATTTCAAAATTCAGTTAGAATTTGAAAAAGTGTTCAATACAAAACTTGTAGAGCTTGAAATTATGAAGATTTCATATATTGGAAGTTTTTCAAGTTTCTACATGAATTTGAGAGTAATTTGAGAAAACAGTTTCGAAAATTCAAAATTTGGGGGGGGGGACAGCTACAGTGCACCAGCGAATCACACACCGGCAGCGCGCGGCATGGGCGCCGGCGAGCCGCCGACGTCGCGCTGGCCGCTTCCACGGCCTTCCATCCTGCCACCGCGACCACAGGGACCGCTTCGCGCTCTCCAGCTGCTTCCTTTGCTTCACAGCGCTATAAAAGGACCGACACCGCCACTGTCGCCGTCCGGTTTCACCATCGCCGCCGCCACCGTCCTCATTTCTCCGGCCAAATTCGCCCTCCCTGCTCCACTGCATCCATCTCCATCTCGCCAATCGCTCCGCCATCACCTTGCGAACCTGTTGCGCCCCTCGGTGTAGACGCTACCGCTCAGGATCGCCGGGGAACCGTCGTCTTCCACCTCGGGTCGCCGCCGTCCCGGTTGAGCCCCGCCACCGTGGCCAGCCGCCTCCAGTGCCTCTCCGCTTCAACCGATCATGCCTCTGTGATCGTGGTACGCCCCTGATGCTCCCTGGCTAGTTAGTTTAAGCTTTGCACCTTTGTGTCGTCGAGTCGTCGGTCACCGTAGTTGCCGAGCCGCCACCGTCGTCGGTGAAGTGTCACCGGAGCTCGAACCGTGGGGCAAATTAGTAAAACGGAGTCGTGGAAAGGTGTAGTTGGTGTTGGTCGGGTCAGTTGGTCGACCGAAGCCCCGGTCACCGGCCGGCCACCGCGCGGAGGTGAGTGAGCGCGCGGGAGTGAGCGAGACGCTGGAGGTAGGCGATGACAGGCGGGGTCGGCCTGTCAGTGAGAGAGAACGGGAGAGTGAGCGCGCGCGGGCTGGGCCGCGGTGCTGGGCCGCTCGGTTGCGCGCGGGCGAGCGCGAGCGCGTGGGCGCGCGCTGCTGGGCTGCTCAGTGGGCCGAGCCGGAGGAAGAGAAGGGGAGTCGGCCCGGTTCGGTTTTTGTTTTTCTTTTTCAAAATTTTGAATAGTGATACTATTTGTTTATTTTATTAAAAATTGTGTAGAGTTCCAAAAATTCCTGAAAATTTTTGGGTAAGCTTCTCAATGTGCAAACTATCTAGGAAAAATGTTAAACCCTAAATTTGATTACTTTGTGCAGTAGATTTAATTAGTTCCAATAAAGATTAAATGCAACTTCCATGAATTTTAATAATTAATTTATTAATCCAAAAATGATGAAATTTATTGTGACACTGTTTTAAGTCATTCTTAATCTATAAAAAAAGTTTGAGCTTGTTTAGATAAAGTTTGATTTATTATTAATTATGCCCTAATTAATTAAATGTTTAAATAATTGTTAATTGATAACTTTAAGTGTTGTGTGCCTTTTTGATTGGGTGAGGACCTTAGGTCATTAATTCTTAATGATCTTTGGCACCTTTAATTAATTATTTGAGTTCATGATTAACTTGTTTATTAAAGAATTATTGATATGTGAGTAATGTAATTAGCATATGTCATTAGTAGTTAATAACTTACTTATGTTAATACTTAGTGGTCTTGTGGTAGACTTACTTGTTGTTAGATGCAACCTCTTGGGTAAAAACAAAGTTACGGTTAGTTAACTTTTAAATTAACCTTGCTAGCTTGCAACTGTACCGCGAAGGAAAGTTGTACTCAAGTAGATAACTAATGTTTATCCTTTCTAAATGTCTCTTTTATGCTATGCTTTGTTCATTATCATGCATCATGGCATGCATTCCATCATGTTAAGCATCACATCATTTATCAACGTGTAGTGCTTACGAGAGTGAGAAGGTTCGTGTTGAACAAGTGTCAACGAGATTGGTGTCGATCAAGCTTCGGAAAAGGTGATCCCTCCGTGGTGTTGGTGTCAAACTTAACTTCTACGAGAACTAACCACCGCTGCAACGCAGGCAAGCCCCGGACATATAACCACTCTTCTATTTTATAAATGCTTTATTACACTTAGAGTCTAGTGTAATGTGCATTATGTTAGTAGGAGTTGGTTGATACCGTTACTGCATGATTACCTTGATATACATCCATATCCAGATAATATCCTACAAGTATATGTAGGTCGATCTCTTATGCTTAGTAATGCTTAAACTTCGGTAGGAGTCGAATAATATTTCTTTGATCACCAGAACATGTTTATTACTTGCTTCTCCTGACCTAATGACAGGTCATGAGAGCATGTGAAATGAATATAAGAATGAACTTGAGACCGGACGGGGCATGAGAATCGTCTTTGGTGGTTGGTCCCGTCTGTGTTGGTTAAGGACCGTTCGTTGTTGGCGCTCGAGTCAAGGAGTTTTGGATAGTACTAGTCACATACCCAATGGCGGGTAAGCCTTACTTCGGCTATTCCATCACGAGAACGTCTAACCTCGCACTGGGAGTGGAGAGATGGCGAGAGTAACGTGTACCCTCGGGGCTAGAATCGGGCCGGGTTCGAGGAGTACTGTGCTCTCGGGTGGCGATGGACACGTTCTGGTTTTGGGTGACCCAAGTAAGCGTTGATATATGCAGGTCAAGGACTTGCATATGTCGTGTGGTTAGGAAGCCCCAGCTGGGTAAATGAAGCGGTTCGAATCGTCGTTGCTCCACGAGAAAGGAGTCTTGACTGTGTACCACATCGTAGCAACAACTGGAACATGATTACTGTTGGACTTGAGATGGAAAAGAAATGAATAACCAGTGTAATGCTTATATTTATGATTGAGATAGATACAGGTGCAAAAGTTAGCTATAATTAGGCTATACTAAAACTGGAGCCAAAACTTAATTAAAGGTTTGAAGGCAAGGATGCACTGGTAGTAAGCTTTTCTGCAAAACTTCTCTTTTCTAGCTTCACTACTTCCCTTAAGCCAGCATATCCTTGGAGTCTTTTCTCTTCGTCGGGTAAGTCTTGTGGAGTACAATTGAGTACTCAGGGTTTGTTAACCCCTGTTGCAGGTACTGACTGGTACTGCTAACCGAGGTCATGTCGATGGGCTCGATATGATCTGGTTGTCCTCTCCTAACTTAGGTGCTTTACCTAAGTTATCTTCTGTAGTTCTACTCGACTTCCGCAATACAAGTTAAGTTTGTAAAAAGTTAACTTAATCCTAATTTATAAATTCACTGTTGTTATTCTTCCGCACTCTGATGTAAAGTTTTGTAACAAATGTTGTAATGTTGTAGTTACTCCTTTGTTGATCCTGGTATGAGTTGTCAAATGTAGTTGAATCGGGGTCCTGTGAGGGCACCCGACAGATCTTCTTAGGTTATCTGGTGTATATGCATAGCTGTCAGAGGTCTTAGGGACAATGATAGGTGCATGTGGGCCATATAATTTAGGAGGTTCTGCTACAGATGGTATCAGAGCTCATACAATGGATCAGCTACAACATTACATTTGAAAACTTCAAAATGAATTTATAATATAAAAGTTTTTGAGGATAACAAGTTAAAAATGAACTTCTATCTATCTTCTTGCTTGCTGGAAGACTTCATGAAGATTTTCTGATGACTCAAGTACAAGGGCTTCAAGAAGTTTGTCAACTCGTCTTTGGAAGGTCAAGAGAAGAGTCAACTTCAATAATAAAGCTCTACCGAAGTATCTCTCAATAGTCCGTCTTGACCAGTGAAGATAGTAAATAAAGTTTTGCCCTATATACTAATTGGTATCTACTAACGTGGTGAAGATGAAGTACTCCTGACGTTGAGAAGACGTATAGGACGAGCATATTTCATATCATGCATAAAATGATAATAAAATAATGATTAAAATTTTCCTGCCTTAATATTCGAGGAGCAGTTATTATTCGTTATAACTGTTCTATTGATGAATCTCGTCCTGTACCAGGTTCTATTAGTCCTTTGAGGATCACTGCTCCACAAGTTCCTAATTCTTGGGGAACTTCTGGATGCACTTTATTTACCATGTCGACTCCATGTAAAACCTGGGACTACTCCTTGCATTGACTTCTCAATGTATGCATGTGTCATGTTTTGATTTCTTCCTTACTGACACATGCTATTACTTTGATATTGATCACTTACATGTGTTTGACGAGAGTTACTTTAGTTGTGCTTTATAGTGGTGCCTCGACCCGTGACTATGGTGCTGTGTTAAACCTAGAATACTCTGTGATTCATGACCACACGAGTTCCACCAGAATATGCACTGGTACCGTAGTCGGTGCTCCTGAACCATTATAGCTCACAATTAATGTGTTTTCACTCGTTGGACATTCATCGGAGAATTATAACCTCTCCAGATCCTTTGTTATTATAACCAATCTCTGATCTTGGTTATAATACTGACATTGTCAAATGAGTTACTGCAGTTGTGCCCTATGCTGGTACCATGATCAGTGACAATGGAACAGCGTTGTATCCTGGAGTTTCTTGTGACTTGCTACCATAAGGAAATACCGGATACTTGCTGTTATCAGGGTCTATGATCATGATTCCTTATAGTCCACAATTAGGGTGTTTTCATTCTCTAGACGCTCCTTAGGGATTCAAAGTTGTCTTTTTGAGTCCCTAGACGCCTTGTGATTGTGACCGACTTCTGATCTCGGTTATATTCTCAATATTGTGAGACGAGGGTTATCGCTGTTGTGACCTATAGTGGTGCCACGTTCCGTGACCACGGTGCCGTGTCGGAACCTAGAGTCTCTTGTGTGCCCGGGTCACACAGGTTTCTGCTGGGTGCGCGCAGGTATCGAGGTCTATGGTCGTGATCCATTATAGTCTCATGACTAATATGCCCTCACTATTTGCAATATGTCTTGAGAATTCATGTCCATACTTCTTTTGATTTATCTCAATCCTTGATGTTGGAACCGTCAATCAATCATGGTTGTAATCTTGAAACTCTTCTGTGAGTATTTTTCTTCCAATAGAATATCCTACTTTCTTAAAATTTGCTACAATTGTGTCCTATAGTGGTACCATGATCTGTAACAATGGTATAGCAAGCATCCTGGAAATCCCTATGGCTAATCACTATACGGGAACACGGGTTATTTGATATAGCAAGGTCTATGATCATGATTCATTATAGTCCGTAGTTGACGTGCTTTCGATTCTCTTAGAATTTCTTTTTGGAATAATCCATGTCTCCTGGACTTCTCTAAATACCTTGCTAATTACAAACATCATTACGAAATCGGTTGTAATTCTTGAACCAATCCTTGTTACTTTGTGAACTTTCTCAAGATTAATGTGCTTGACACATTTCCTTTTCCATTACTTAACCCCACGGGTTATGTCGTTCCTGAAATCTCGGGACGAGATTTCTTTAAGGGGGATAGTGTAACATCCTAGATGTTAAGAAATAATTAAAATGTGATAATGAAGCATCATCAAGTATAAACATCAAATGACATGCCATAAATGCATTCATTTGCACATGTTACTTTAGTCAGGTTGCATATGTTACATGTGTTATTGACGCAATGTTTCCCATGTGAGGTTCATGTGTTGCATTAAACAAGTGTTTTACATGTTATGAATATGCCCTGGTTCACATATTTCAGAGGTTGTTAATAAAATGTTTCACATGTTTCATTTAAATGTTTCACATGTTTCAATAGTGAATTATTATGTTGATTTCAATAATAAATGCTTTATATGTGTTTATGCTATATTGCCTATCACATGAAATAATGTTTTATTAGTGTTAAATAATTAATCATGTTTTAGTTAAAAAGAGTAATCAAATGAATTCAAAAACCCTGAAATTCAAAACCCTGTTTTACCCCTTTTGAAATAATTCAAAATCTAAGCAAAATTTGGGAAAAAGTTTAAAACCAAGTTTGTAGAACTTTTCAAGGGCTACAACTTTGGTGTTTTGAGTTTTCAAAGTTTTAGTGTAAAAATGTGGAGCAATTTTGAAAATAAACAAATTTCAGATTTAACTCATTTTTGTCCCTAAACTAAGATTTCAAAATGGATGTAGAATTTGAAAATGTTTTGACCAGCAAAGTTGTAGGTCTTGTCAAGATGTACAACTTTGGTGTTTGGAGATTTTGAAGTTTTAGTATGAAATCCAAAGTAATTTCTAAATTTCCAAATCTCCAAAATGTGTCCCCTTTTGAATTTAAACTCAAATTTCAAAATTCAGTTAGAATTTGAAAAAGTGTTCAATACAAAACTTGTAGAGCTTGAAATTCTAAAGATTTCATATATTGGAAGTTTTTCAAGTTTCCACATGAATTTGAGAGTAATTTGAGAAAATAGTTTGAAAATTCAAAATTTTGGGGGGGGCAGCTACAGTGCACCGGCGAATCACACACCGGCAGCGCGCGGCATGGGCGCCGGCGAGCTGCCGACGTCGCGCTGGCCACTTCCACGGCCTTCCATCCTGCCACCGCGACCACAGGGACCGCTTCGCGCTCTCCAGCTGCTTCCTTTGCTTCACAGCGCTATAAAAGGACCGACACCGCCACTGTCGCCGTCCGGTTTCACCATCGCTGCCGCCACCGTCCTCATTTCTCCGGCCAAATTCGCCCTCCCTGCTCCACCGCATCCATCTCCATCTCGCCAATCGCTCCGCCATCACCTTGCGAACCTTTTGCGCCTCTCGGTGTAGACGCTACCGCTCAGGATCGCCGGGGAACCGTTGTCTTCCACCTCGGGTCGCCGCCGTCCCGGTTGAGCCCCGCCACCGTGGCCAGCCGCCTCCAGTGCCTCTCCGCTTCAACCGATCACGCCTCTGTGATCGTGGTACGCCCCTGATGCTCCCTGGCTAGTTAGTCTAAGCTTTGCACCTTTGTGTCGTCGAGTCGTCGGTCACCGTAGTTGCCGAGCCGCCACCGTCGTCGGTGAAGTGTCACCGGAGCACGAACCGTGGGGCAAATTAGTAAAACGGAGTCGTGGGAAGGTGTAGTTGGTGTTGGTCGGGTCAGTTGGTCGACCGAAGCCCCGGTCACCGGCCGGCCACCGCACGGAGGTGAGTGAGCGCGCGGGAGTGAGCGAGACGCTGGAGGTAGGCGATGACACGCGGGGTCGGCCTGTCAGTGAGAGAGAACGGGAAAGTGAGCGCGCGCGGGCTGGGCCGCGGTGCTGGGCCGCTCGGTTGCGCGCGGGCGAGCGCGAGCGCGCGGGCGCGCGCTGCTGGGCTGCTCAGTGGGCCGAGCCGGAGGAAGAGAAGGGGAGTCGGCCCGGTTCGGTTTTTGTTTTTCTTTTTCAAAATTTTGAATAGTGATACTATTTGTTTATTTCATTAAAAATTGTGTAGAGTTCCAAAAATTCCTAAAAATTTTTGGGTAAGCTTCTCAATGTGCAAACTATCTAGGAAAAATGTTAAACCCTAAATTTGATTACTTTGTGCAGTAGATTTAATTAGTTCCAATAAAGATTAAATGCAACTTCCATGAATTTTAATAATTAATTTATTAATCCAAAAATGATGAAATTTATTGTGACACTGTTTTAAGTCATTCTTAATCTATAGAAAAAGTTTGAGCTTGTTTAGATAAAGTTTGATTTATTATTAAATATGCCCTAATTAATTAAATGTTTAAATAATTGTTAATTGATAACTTTAAGTGTTGTGTGCCTTTTTGATTGAGTGAGGACCTTAGGTCATTAATTCTTAATGATCTTTGGCACCTTTAATTAATTATTTGAGTTCATGATTAACTTGTTTATTAAAGAATTATTGATATGTGAGTAATGTAATTAGCATATGTCATTAGTAGTTAATAACTTACTTATGTTAATACTTAGTGGTCTTGTGGTAGACTTACTTGTTGTTAGATGCAACCTCTTGGGTAAAAACAAAGTTACGGTTAGTTAACTTTTAAATTAACCTTGCTAGCTTGCAACTGTACCGCGAAGGAAAGTTGTACTCAAGTAGATAACTAATGTTTATCCTTTCTAAATGTCTCTTTTATGCTATGCTTTGTTCATTATCATGCATCATGGCATGCATTCCATCATGTTAAGCATCGCATCATTTATCTACGTGTAGTGCTTACGAGAGTGAGAAGGTTCGTGTTGAACAAGTGTTAACGAGATTGGTGTCGATCAAGCTTCGGAAAAGGTGATCCCTCCGTTATGTTGGTGTCAAACATAACTTCTACGAGAACTAATCAACGCTGCAACGCAGGCAAGCCCCGGACATATAACCACTCTTCTATTTTATAAATGCTTTATTACACTTAGAGTCTAGTGTAATGTGCATTATGTTAGTAGGAGTTGGTTGATACCGTTACTGCATGATTACCTTGATATACATCCATATCCAGATAATATCCTACAAGTATATGTAGGTCGATCTCTTATGCTTAGTAATGCTTAGACTTCGGTAGGAGTCGAATAATATTTCTTTGATCACCAGAACAGGTTTATTACTTGCTTCTCCTGACCTAATGACAGGTCATGAGAGCATGTGAAATGAATATGAGAATGAACTTGAGACCGGACGGGGCATGGGAATCGTCTTTGGTGGTTGGTCCCGTCTGTGTCGGTTAAGGACCGTTTGTTGTTGACGCTCGAGTCAAGGAGTTTTGGATAGTACTAGTCACATACCCAATGGCGGGTAAGCCTTACTTCGGCTATTCCATCACGAGAACGTCTAACCTCGCACTGGGAGTGGAGAGATGGCGAGAGTAACGTGTACCCTCGAGGCTAGAATCGGGCCGGATTCGAGGAGTACTGTGCTCTCGGGTGGCGATGGACACGTTCTGGTTTTGGGTGACCCAAGTAAGCGTTGATATATGCAGGTCAAGGACTTGCATATGTCGTGTGGTTAGGAAGCCCCAGCTGGGTAAATGAAGCGGTTCGAATCATCGTTGCTCCATGAGAAAGGAGTCTTGACTGTGTACCACATCGTAGCAACAACTGAAACATGATTACTGTTAGACTTGAGATGGAAAAGAACTGAATAACCAGTGTAATGCTTATATTTATGATTGAGATAGATACAGGTGCAAAAGTTAGCTATAATTAGGCTATACTAAAACTGGAGCCAAAACTTAATTAAAGGTTTGAAGGCAAGGATGCACTGGTAGTAAGCTTTTCTGCAAAATTTCTCTTTTCTAGCTTCACTACTTCCCTTAAGCCAGCATATCCTTGGAGTATTTTCTCTTCGTCGGGTAAGTCTTGCGGAGTACAATTGAGTACTCAGGGTTTGTTAACCCCTGTTGCAGGTACTGACTGGTACTGCTAACCGAGGTCATGTCGGTGGGCTCGATATGATCTGGTTGTCCTCTCCTAACTTAGGTGCTTTACCTAAGTTGTCTTCTGTAGTTCTACTCGACTTCCGCAATACAAGTTAAGTTTGTAAAAAGTTAACTTAATCCTGATTTATAAATTCACTGTTGTTATTCTTCCGCACTCTAGTGTAAAGTTTTGTAACAAATGTTGTAATGTTGTAGTTATTCCTTTGTTGATCCTGGTATGAGTTGTCAAATGTAGTTGAATCGGGGTCCTGTGAGGGCACCCGACAGATCTTTTTAGGTTATCTGGTGTACATGCATAGCCGTCAGAGGTCTTAGGGACAATGATAGATGCATATGGGCTATATAATTTAGGAGGTTCTGCTACAAATATCCACCTAGGTGACAAACCTTTCATTTTGTGAAACCTTATGAGAGAGTACTGAGTACCAAACGGGTGTTATTAGTTGGATCAGAATCAGAGGACACCTTCTATTCTTCCCCTTCCGAATGATATATAAGCCTATTTGGGTCTTGTTTCCTTTCCTTCCGAATTCTAAATTTTTACACTCTCTCTCCATCACATCAATCTTTAGACACATGTATGAAGCACTTAATGTCGGTAAAAGAAATAACTAATTACACAGTTTGGTTGTAAATCACGAGACGAATCTTGTGAGCCTAATTAGTCTATAATTGGACACTAATTACCAAATACAAACGAAAATGCTACGGTAGCAAAATTCCAATTTTTTTTTTTGCATCTAAACACCCCCTTGTTTGACATCCATGATGGCCCCAGCCCCCAGACAGTCATCTGCTAATACTACTACTGGTCTGCTCTTCGCGCGTTGTCGGCATGCTCAAGCAGTGACGTTAACACCTCATGACGTTTTCCCAGAACGAGTCCACTGTTCGTCGACCGAAATGCAAGAAATTCAGCAATAAAAGGAAAATATGCACTCCCTGTCCCTGTCCCTGTCCCGCACCGCATTCTTCGCAGTTGTGTGCTCTCCAGGCTTCTCAAGTCGTCAGCTCGGCAGCTCCTGTCCTCCTATATATAGACGCGTTCGGGAGTCACCAAAACCATCAACTACTGATCAGCAACTAGCTTCCCTCCTCTAGCTCTCCCTCCCTCCTTCCCCAACTACTGGCCCCCTCTGTCTCGCTCGCTAGCTCGCTCACCACACACGCACACGCACACTGTGTGTCTGTGCCTGACGCCCCAAGTTTCAAACGAACCCAGCCAGCCAGAAACGCGCGCCAAAGCTAAGTGACGTGGCAATATGGTGGTGAGCATGATCGCCGACGAGAAGCCGCAGCCGCAGCTGGTGTCCAAGAAGGCCGCCTGCAACAGCCACGGGCAGGACTCGTCCTACTTCCTGGGCTGGGAGGAGTACGAGAAGAACCCATACGACCCCGTGGCCAACCCCGGCGGCATCATCCAGATGGGCCTCGCCGAGAACCAGCTATCCTTCGACCTGCTGGAGGCGTGGCTGGAGGCCAACCCGGACGCGCTCGGCCTCCGCCGCGGAGGCGCCTCCGTCTTCCGCGAGCTCGCGCTCTTCCAGGACTACCACGGCATGCCGGCCTTCAAGAATGTGAGTGCCTGCTACTAGTAGTTTTACTCATTCAACAAGACTGACTGACTGAATGCGTGATTTCCGCAGGCATTGGCGAGGTTCATGTCGGAGCAACGTGGGTACAGGGTGACCTTCGACCCCAGCAACATCGTGCTCACCGCCGGCGCCACCTCGGCCAACGAGGCGCTCATGTTCTGCCTCGCCGACCACGGAGACGCCTTTCTCATCCCCACGCCATACTACCCAGGGTACGTGTGCGTGTGTATGTTGCTTTTTTAATAGTCGCTGCAAGTGGCGGCCGGCGGCCGATTGGCGCCGCGCGATGCACGTTACTGCTACTAAGGCCGTCTCCAAATTCACCATAAATTCTACTGTACAAAAATAAGATTCTCCATCATATCAAAATGCCGACACATGTATGGAGTACTAAATGTAGATAAAATTAAAAACTAATTGCACAGTTTTATTGTACTTTACGAGACGAACATTTTGAACCTAATTAATCAATGTTTGGATAATTATTACCAAATAAAAACAAAATTACTACAGTGCAGCATAGTATATTCAGGGATGCCCGAATCGGCATCTAAACAAGGGCCTTGTTTAGATTCTAAATTTGGGATCCAAATTTTGCACAGTAAATGTCCCGTCACACTGTAGCAATTTTGTTTTTATTTGGTAATAATTGTTCAAATATTGATTAATTATGCTTAAAATATTCGTCTCGCAAAGTACAACAAAACTGTGCAATTAGTTTTTGATTTCATCTACATTTAGTACTCCATATATGTGCCGATATTTTGATGTGATGGGGAATCTTCTTTTTGCACAGTGGAATTTAGGGGTAAATTTGGGTATCTAAAGAAGGCCAAGACGTAAGTACTCCTGGCTAGGCCCACATGATGGCATGACGACGGATGGGACGGCTGCTGACTGGGCTTGCTCGCGCTTGTCGTCTGCAGGTTCGACCGTGACCTCAAGTGGCGCACCGGCGCCGAGATCGTCCCCGTGCACTGCACAAGCGGCAACGGCTTCCGGGTGACGCGCGCCGCGCTGGACGACGCGTACCGCCGCGCCCAGAAGCAGCGGCTGCGCGTCAAGGGCGTGCTCATCACCAACCCTTCCAACCCGCTGGGCACCACGTCCCCGCGCGCCGACCTGGAGATGCTGGTCGACTTCGTGGCCGCCAAGGGCATCCACCTGGTGAGCGACGAGATATACTCCGGCACGGCCTTCGCGGAGCCGGGCTTCGTGAGCGTCCTCGAGGTGGTGGCCGCCACGGACGCCGACGGGCTGCTGTCGGAGCGCGTGCACGTGGTGTACAGCCTGTCCAAGGACCTGGGCCTCCCTGGTTTCCGCGTGGGCGCCATCTACTCCTCCAACGCCGGCGTCGTCTCCGCGGCCACCAAGATGTCGAGCTTCGGCCTGGTGTCCTCCCAGACGCAGCACCTCCTGGCGTCGCTGCTGGGCGACAGGGACTTCACCCGCCGGTACATCGCCGAGAACACGCGGCGGATCAAGGCGCGCCGCGACCAGCTGGCGGAGGGCCTGGCGGCGATCGGCGGCATCGAGTGCCTGGGGAGCAACGCGGGGCTCTTCTGCTGGGTCAACATGCGCGGGCTGATGCGGACCCCGTCGTTCGAGGGCGAGATGGAGCTGTGGAAGAAGGTGGTGTTCGAGGTCGGGCTCAACATCTCCCCCGGCTCCTCCTGCCACTGCCGCGAGCCCGGGTGGTTCCGCGTCTGCTTCGCCAACATGTCCGCCAAGACGCTCGACGTCGCGCTCCAGCGCCTGGCCGCCTTCGCGGAGGCCACCGTCGCCGTCGAGGGCCGGGGCCGGGGCCCCGCCGCGCGCCGCGCGCTCAGGCCCGCCAGGAGCATGAGCCTCCCGATCCGCTTCAGCTGGGCCAACCGCCTCACCCCGGCCTCCGCCGCCGAGCGGTAGTAGCCGGTCCATCAGCACGTGGCACACTAGCTACCATACCACTGCGTGCTCAGCTTCTTAAGCTCACAAGTGGTGTGGAGCAATGTCCATAAACCACGGCCACGTATACCCGTACCACACGGCGGCTGCAGCACACTACAGCATCATTAGCAGTAGGTGACTAGTAGTAGTTCATCATTCCTTATTGGGTTCGTGTAATTTTGTGGATGGGGGCCGTATATACCAGGCCGCCATTTTTCCTTGGAGCGCCGGCCGGCACACCGGCAGATAGGTGCCCGAGGGCCACTGTTGTATTAGGTAGGAGCAGTGGGGTAGCGATCGATCTTCCAGCAGTCATCGCATCGTGTATTTTTTTGACTGGGAATTCCCGTCCGTATGCCCACGGGCCGGCACGGGGTCTCCCGGTTGTTTTGGGTGTACGAACACGCAGTCACTCTGTATCATTATTACTATATACTATTGTTACAACGATTGTATTATTGGTCGATAAATACATTTCACATCTAAACATTATATATGCTACACTCTCACGCGCAGCGCACCCTCTGGATCAGGGTTAAAAAAACCGGCCGGTTTACCGCGGTTTACCGCGGTAACCGCCCTAACCGGGCCGGTCCGGTTCCGGTCCGGTCCGGTTAGGGTTTCCCCAAATTCAAATTTAAAATTTGAAAAAAAAAATGCTGAAAAAATTCCTAAAAATAGTTCATGATTTATAGAAGCCAATGGTGTAAAAATTTTTCAAATTGGAGTTCGTTTAGTATTTATTTATACGTATAGAAGTTTGAAAAAAAAGAAAAAAAATCCCGGTCCCGGCCCGTTAAGGCCCCCAAATTTAAATTTAAAATTTGAAAAAAATAAAAAATGCTGAAAAAATTCCTAAAAATAGTTCATGATTTATAGAAGCCAATGGTGTAAAAATTTTTCAAATTCGAGTTCGTTTAGTATTTATTTATACGTATAGAAGTTTGAAAAAAAAGAAAAAAAGAAAATTCCAAACTCAAACCGAGCGGTAAACCGGTCAAACCGGCCGGTTACCGCTCCAAACCGGCCGGTAAACCGGACCCGAACCGAACTGAAGCAGGGTTTGAATTTGAATTTGAATTCGGCCGGTTACCGACCGGTTTACCGGTAAACCGACCGGTTTACCGCTACCGGAGGCCGGCGGTTACCGGAAACCGGTCGGTAAAAAAAACCCTGCTCTGGATGCTTGTGTAGCCTCGATCCTTTGCGGCTTGCAATGGGACTTGCTGCTGCAGGCATGGCGTCGCCGTCACGTGAAAGTCAAACCCAGAACCACTTGGACGACAGCGTTTTGAACCCTCTAGGATGCCGTTAGTACTGGTAACGAGCCTCTGGGCTTGATGTAATATAAATCTACGTACTCCGTACTGTGTTGACTTGATTACCGATCCATCGACGTTGTCAGGATATACTAGAGTTAAAGAGCAGTGTTACTACCAGGACCGCGCGCCTAAGGTTTTGTTTAGTTCACGAAAATTTTTGGCTTGGCTACTATTTCGTTTGTATTTATCAATTAGTATTTAATTATGGACTAATTAGGCTTAAAAGATTCGTCTCATGGTTTTCTACCAAACTGTGTAATTAGTTTTTTTCGTCTACATTTAATGTTTTATACATGTGTCTAACATTCGATGTGACGGAAAACCTTGAACTTGGGGTAAGTATCTGTATTTGGAGCGCCCATTATATTTGCATGGTTCCAGACGTGACGTGACTTGTGAGCTCGTGTCATGTGCCCAGTGCAGTGGTCCGCCCTGCTGCTCCTGCCTACGCTGGTTGACTCGTCTATCCTACTATCCTACACGCTGGCCGGAGAGAACGAAGATGGCACCACGAATTTTGAACTTGCTGGGACCTGGGAATAATACGCTGCATGCTCCGCTCACTGTCCAATGCAAACCGTTCGTGGTTGGACGGTGGAGGGCCTGTTTTATTTCTCTTTATCAACAGTTTGTGATTTTTATCTAAGGGATGCAAGCCAGCTAACCTGTGAGACTATCTTTGAATAGACTATTTTAACCAGGTTTCTTAAGGCTTGTTCGGAACGCAGGAAAGTTTTTTTTTTCTATTCCTCTAAAAGTTTTACACGATTCCTATGAAAACTCTAGTGTTCTAAATAGACCCTAAATTTTGACCTCAATTATTTTTTTAAAAAAAAGCCCACGATATTCGAGACGGTAGTTTTCTCTGTCTCCCCCATTGTTTTCTCTCTTCCAGTGTGCCGGAGGATTAGGAAATTGTTTGAAGTGAACCTGTGAAGCCCAGCGATCCGGGGTGCCGCCAACAGTGACGACTTGCAGATGCCAAAACTACATCCGGCAGGCAGATGCGTCGCCGGCCCCGCGCGCCGGCCTCGGCCCGAGCACGCCACATGGGGCTCACCCGCGCACTAGGACATCTGGACATGCATGTTCCGGTCCGGGTCGTCTTTGCATCGCCATTGGCCGCCGATGGAAGAACAAGAACCGACCGACCAGACCCGGGCTTTGCAGTGCACATCGGTGTCGGGACCCCCAGAACGGAAAGAGCGCGCGGCGCAGCTCTTGCTCTCGTCTAGGAGTATATCCTCTCCAGTTCCAGTGTTCCACAGGGACCATGATGCCCCTGCGGGTTGCGGCTCTGCATGCGGCCAATTATTTTGGCCACTGTGGGTCGATGCATCGGACTCAGGCTTTGCCGTTTTTGATCGACTACCGGGAGTGACGAGGAGCAACCATGAACACGTCGTGGAAAAAACGGGGTGGCGCACTGGCGCGAGTACAAATGATGGATACAACGAACGACTTTTGTGTTCTGTCGTGGTAACAGAGGCATCATCGGGATAAGGTGGATGCTCATATAATGCGTGCGACGAATCTACTGCTACTCCCATGTCGCTGCTGGCTCCCTCTGCGTCGTTTTCATTTTGCAAGAAACAACTTTGATTAAATATATATTAAAAAAATATTAATATTTATGGTATATAATTAGTATCATTAGAAAGATTTTTGAATCTAGCTTTTTAATAAATTTATTTGAAGATATAAATATTGCACATATTTTTTTACAAGTCAAGTCAAATTTATAATATACACATCAATAATAACAGATATTTAGGGACAGAGGGAGCAGGGCGACGAGACGAAAGACAGAGACGGGTGGAGATGACGCCGTCACACGCTCACAATGCCATCTTCCTGGGAATGTGATTTCTCATCAGCAGCACAACATGTAGCTTCGTTCGCGAGGAACTAGGAAAGTGATGATAGTTACCGATCCTACCAGGCTAGTACAGTGCTACGCAAGAACTTGGCCAATGACCGTTTTCGGTACTAGCCTGAGCTCTACTCCCTCGCTCAAAAAAAAAAAAAGAAGCACACACGCACACACTTCTAACTACAGGGCTAAGTCAAATAATTTTCAATTTCATTTCCGTGGCCACTCCCTGATCTGGAAGACCTGGGCGCCTATGAAGGTCAAGATCTTCCTTTGGCTAGCATTCAAAAGGCGCCACTGGACAAACGACCGGCGGGCTAGACATGGGCTGGTGGCAAGAGAGGAGTGCTATCTGTGCGATCAGGCGCCTGAAACTATTGATCATCTCCTGACATGCTGTCCGTACTCGATGGAGGTTTGGTTCTTCATGTGTAGTGCCTTGGGACGCCCGCTACCGCCAGCCTCAACGACCGTACGGTCATGGTGGATGCGAATGCGGGCCGGACTACAAACCAGCCAGAGGAAGGGCCTTGACTCACTCTTCGCGTTGGTGTCCTGGCAGCTGTGGAAGGAACGCAACGCCCGCTGTTTTAGGGAATCCGCATCTCCGGTTGCCGAGTTACTGCAGGTCATCAAGGCTCAGGTGGAACTGTGGGTGCAGGCCGGGGTGAAACACTTAGGGAGTATTGCGTCGGGAGGGTAGGCCACTACCTGCCGAGTTCATGGGAGTTGCTGTAACAATGTAGCGATTCTTGTCCCGGTTTCGGCCATTTTTTGTACTTGGATATTGCTTACTCCTTTCTTAATGCAATGATATGCACTCTCGTGCATATTCGATAAAAAAATAATTTTCAATTTGACTAATTTTTACAAAATATACAAATGTTTATCATACTAACTCGGCCCAAAGAGAATGTAATTCAAATGCATTCTTTATTAAAGTATTTAGAGTTTGACGAGGTATATATGTAAAAATATCAACGTTTATGGTACCAAATAGGTATAATATGTAAATATATCTCCGAGATAAAGCTAATGGTACTTATTTAGTATCATAAATATTAATATGTTTTGTATATAGTATTATGGTTAGTCAAACGCAAGATACTTTAACTTGGAACTATACTAGAATTGCATTCTTAGATTCGTACTTAATATTAGATTTCTACCAAAAATATATTCTTATAGTATATTTTTGAGAATATAATTGTTAATACTACTATTCCCAACTTAGTTAAATTTAAAATAGATTGGTTTGGACCAGATCTAAAAGTGCACCTTTTTTTTAGAAAAAAGGTGTAGTGCTCTGGCGTTATGTTTGGATGTGAAATTTAGGACAAGTACATTGCTACACGTCAGTGGGCTCATACTTCGTCTCATGCACTGCCACGTAGGATTTTTTTGTTGATGTGGAGGAAAGAGAGAGGAGAGAAAAAGAGGTCGTTGTTTCGCGAAACAACCACCTCATGAGCTAAAATTTAGGACTATGAGACAACTTAGACATCATTGTACAAGTTGTTGTTGTCGTGCAACTCACAGACATTGCATTGTTGTATCCACAAATTAAGGACTCTGAAATTACTACGAAACAACTTAAAAAACAATTCATTGTACTTATTACCTTAAGTTGTCTCATAATTACGTGGCCCTGCATAGGCTGCCAATGCACTTAGGCCTTGTTTAGATCCCCAAATTGGAGAGTACCAAATTACTGTTTGACACTGTAGCATTTTTGTTTTTATTTGGTAATAATTGTCCTAACATTGATTAATTAGGCTCAAAATGTTCGTCTCGCAAAGTACAATAAAACTGTGCAATTAGTTTTTTATTTCATCTACATTTAGTACTCCATGCATGTACCGGTATTTTAATACGACGGAGAATCTTGAATTTTGGACCCAAATTTGGGTAACTAAACATGCCATATTCGTTATCGCAGACAGAACTTTGAATGTTCTGACCGGTCACAAGCTACGCACCCGTGACGTCACTCGGAGGAGCGAGCACAACCCAATTCCTTAACCTGCGTACGTAAGCATGTCTAACTAGTACTCCTCCTTATTTGCCTTTTAAATATATGCCACCATTTATACTTATACTAATTTAGTAAAGCGAAATGTCTGTCATCAAAAGTACTTTAGGTTTTCCTTGTAGGTCTATACAGTTTGTCAGAAGGATAGTCAAACAAATGGAGGAAAAAAACACAACAGTCATATATATTTAAAAATGAAGAGTATTATTGTTGGGTGTCGGCCATGATTGGCAGTAATACCAACGAAACGAGAGAGGAGGAGGACCGATCCCTGATGCTAGTCGCACATTTCAGCACATAGTTTTCTCCACCGACTCTGCCCTTTTCGATATGGGTGGTGGTGGCCACAGACCGAAGACACAGTCTCCGATTCTCCCAGCCAGCCAACGCTCCGCTTCGAAGCTTCCCAGATCCTGCCAAGTCAACCATGAGCTAGCTACCCCTGCTGCGTATTCCTACGTGATCAAGCAACCTCCTGATCTCCATTTTTAAAAAGGGTCGAAACTAAACCGACGTGCCTCCCTTCCTACGCGCTTTTCACTCAGGGCATGTTTAGTTCCCAAAATCTTGCAAAATTTTTTAAGATTCTTCGTTACATCAAATTTTTTGCGCATGCATAAAACATTAAATCTAGATAAAAATAAAACTAATTATACAGTTTAGACGAAATTCACGAGATGAATCTTTTAAACCTAATTAGACTATGATTAGACCTAATTACCAAATAACAACGAAATGCTACGATACCATTTTTCCAAAACGTTTCGCGAACTAAACAAAGCCTTAATATATATACTTCCAAGTACGCTTGCGGCTGCTTTACTAGCAGTACAGTCAGCAGTATATGTACGTACTATTATATATGTCGTCATGCATGCATGGGGGAGTATGACCGGGGCGATTAGCTTATATTTTGGCTAAGCTTGATGATGATGCCCGTGATCACCAGGAGGATCAGGCGCGACTGCGACGCGATGTCTCCCTCTCCCACCCCCACTCGCTCCCACCGCCATATATATGTGGGCGATGGTCCCTCTTATTAGCTTTCTCTTCTTCTAAAGCAGCAGCAAATTAAAGGATAAGTTAGTAAATAAAGCTATGGCTTTTGATGTTCTATTTTTCCGTTTATTACTCAATCCATTCTAAATTATAAGGCATTTCAAGAATCTTGGAGAGTCAAGGGATCTTAAGTTTGACCAAATTTATATGATAAGATAATAATATTTATGACACCAATTAAGTATCATTAGATTCTTTATTAATTATATTTTCATAGTATATCTATTTGATGTTATAATTTTTTGTAATTTTTTCTATAATTTTGGTCAAACTTAATATGTTTTTGACTCTCCAAGATTCTTAGAATGTCTTATGATTTGGAACGGATGGTGGTTGTGGTTGATGATGCCGTGGCGTGATTGTAACCTAGGCATGGGGTTAGTTGATTTCCGTCTAATCTCTGACGAACATATCGCCATTATATGTAGGAGTAAGGTTTAGCATTGACCGTCGTCTCCCGGTGCGGGACCGCCAGAGTGCCGAAAACGACTGCAGTGTGTGTTGTCCAGTGGAATTTGCGCGCGCAGCTGTCAGCTGTGCCTGCGGAGTGCGGACCTGTGGTACGGTGTCTGATGCATGCATGTCTTTGGTTTGCATTTGCACGGCGGGTCGCTCGACTTGACGTGGCACCGCTGTCTATGACAACAGCAGGGATGGCGTAGTTTGGTTTGAGCCTTTTTTTTTAATCGGTCCATCGCTCGCTAAGCCAAAAAAGCCTGCTTCCTGGCTGATCAGGACTCAGGAGGGGAGGGTGGTCAGCAGAGCTGATTGCCAGTTCGGCTTGATGGTGCACTCGCAATAATCGTATTTTTTCACATGCTGGATTATAGGGTACACGGTGTTTTTATCATGAGAAATGCTGGGGAGGGTAGTTTTCAGGGTTGGAGTTTCACACACGAACCACCATACACATTAAGGCCCGGCATGTTTGAATTTTGATACACCTTGTCTGTGTATGTAGAGAAAAAGTGTGGTCAAGAAATGGTCTAATTCAGTTTTTGTGCTTACTATAAATGAGAGCCGTGAGCTGTGGGGAGAACACGTCAGAATACACCGCATAAAAGCACGTCATTTGGCTTATAATAATTTCAATTTATTGTGGCCATAAATAACTTATAAGTTATACTAGATATAGATCCTAAATGATGTTATCATGTTAAGTGCTATTAAAGGTTTAGTAAGCTTCACGATGGAACTGAGCAAATGGCAGGCCAGGACAAAAGAAATCCAACATTTTCAGGACTAAAAAATGTATCCGGTACCATCCCACGGGTTCTATTGAGTCAGGCTCGGGCTAGGCATGCTTTTTCTCTGTAAAAATAATTCGAATACATATTTTGAACTAGGTTGAATTCAGCCCAAATTTTTTTTGGATATGCTTTCAATTGTCCAAACCCTATCCATCAAGGCGTAAGCATTTAGGCCCCAATGCTACCAAAGCTGGACATGGAAACTTATGCACTGTACCACGCGGCCACGACCATGGGCATGACCACCACCATCGTTGGTAGCACCCTAAGCCCATCGGGAGCCATCTAGTCATGCCGAGCAACCGTCGCCCCCATAGATATAGCCCCACGCATATGGATTAAATCGAGAGGTTTGGGGTTGGAAAAAAAGTACAATAGAGAAAGAAGCACGCGTTGAAATAGCCTTTGGGTGCCACCCATTGGCCGCCATTGCTATGGTCATTGTTGCTGAGGCTACAACAGTAGCAGCTGAGCTTGTCAGAGGGGGCATAGAGGTTTGACAGCGAGTGAGTCGCGCTTAGTCACCTCGCGAGTGAGACGACCAAGTTTTATTCATTATGCTAATTTTAAAACTTATATCATCCTAAAACTTTCTGCGTGGCTTTTCAAATGAATTTTGTAGGTAATTTATTCTAGAAAAGCAGTTGTATAAAATTTATTTATAACATATTTGAGCAAGCGGGTATGACGAGTGTGAAATTAAGAGAAAAAAGTCGAAGCCCTTTTTGCGTATAGACTTAGGTCTGCAAAAGTGGTTTCATTTGGAGGGTTTTGGCTCTAGCAGCGGAGATCAGAGAGCGCGCGGAGGATCTATGCCAACCACGCCCTAATAGTCGCAGTGGCTGGCAAAAGGTCATGTCATAGTTCATACTAATTTTGCTGCGATCTTAATGTTAATAATCGGGAAAAAGATCAAAATAAATAAAGTGTTTAGAGGAAAACACTTGGTGCTAAGTGGATTTGTCTTGTAAATACCGGTAACCGATTAGCTGCCGGGCTATTGGTCAATCCGCGTGCCGTTTTTTCCCTGCTTTTTTTTATTTTAAAAAATCAGCTTTTCAGATCCTTGGCAGTAAAACTGTAGAGAACTGAAATGCATCTACAGCTCGCAAAAGTAGTAGATTTTCTCGATGTGGCAATGCGTCAGCTTTTTTTTAGGATCTAAGTTTCTAAAGGTGAAGATCGTTTTAAATCTTTCTAAGATATTATCACGCAACTTGGGAAAAGGTTATAATATTAGATTATTATGAGTAGGTGAACAACGAAGAAGCAAGAGGAAGCAACAGTGTCCATGCTTTTTTTGAACACGAAAGTGAAGCATGCCTGCTGAGATAGAGGGGAATAAGATCGCACAGAAGATTTGCTAAGCAAGAAAGTGTGTTTAAGAGTGAGCCATTTTTCTGACATGGTTGAAAATATCGATATGAAGCCCCAAACCCAAGCAACAAAAGTGGATGATAGCGAGCAATAGAAAACAAGAAGAAGAAAGTATATTTCGGTGACTAGGACCTGCTGGAATTGAAGGGTTGATTTTTTTTCTTTGTTTCTTTGTAGATAGTATTGTTGTTTTTGCCCAGAAGTTCATCCTCCAGAAGACCGGTCTTTGCATGGCATGGCAAAACGTCTGGATGTTATATATTATATAGATTCCATCATTCCAAGATACTCCTTTCGTGTAAATGCAGGCATCTGGGGGTGTTTAGATGCAAAAAAAAAAGGAATTTGCATACTGTAGCACTTTTCGTTTGTAGTTGGCAATTAGTGTTTAATTATGGGCTAATTAGGCTCAAAAGATTCGTCTCGTGATTTACAATTAAACTGTGCAATTAGTTATTTTTATCTATATTTAATGCTTCATGCATTGTCTAAAGATTTGATGTGATGGAGAGAGTATAAAAATTTGGAATTTGGGATGCATCTAACGCCTTGTTTAAATGTCACTTAAATTCCAAATATTTACGCTCTCTCTCCATTACATCGACCCAAATTTCTAATTTTTACGCTCTCTCTCCATCACATCGAATCTTTAGACACATGCATGGAGCATTAAATAGAGATAAAAAATAACTAATTACACAGTTTTATTGTAAATCACGAGACAAATCTTTTAAGCCAAATTAATTTATGATTAGACACTAATTGTTAAATACAAATGAAAGTGCTACGGTAGCTAAATTTTAAAAAATTTTCCATCTAATTTTTGGCTTTATTTATATATAGCTAACATCCTCTCGTCATGTAGCATGGGGTACTGTAAAAAGTTTGATTCGGAATGCGACCGCGACGGAACATGTCAAGCTTTTTGAATGGTGCAGTCAAAGTTGCTGCAGCTGCCCAGAGCTCCAAAGGCAGCTGGCCGCACAACGTCCACGTACGTACTCCGTATAGGCACTAGGCAGCGTACGGTAACGTACACTCCGCCCGTGGTAATTCTTCATGGCCCCCGGCATCTGCGGTCTGCCTGAAGAACTGTGGGTGTAGTAGGTGCAGGTGCAGGTGCAGCAGCACACCGATATGGATGGGCGGTGGCGTACCCGAGCGTGGTCTCCACCTCCCCCGTCGAACCGTGACATGTGAGCGTACCCGAGCGGGTCGTTGGCAAGTGGGAGGTGCCTGTTGGTGTGGTGTGGTGGTGGTGGTGGAACCGCGGCCGTGTGGTCGACGTGTGATCGGCCATCCTGATCCCGCAGCGCCGTGCCGGTAAGCCAGCTGCCTGCTGCCTGACTACACGCGGTTGTCCCGCGATCCAGCCACCTGCGGAAACAACGAGCGTTCGCGGTGTGGTTTAGGTTTTCATGCATCCTCGCGCGGGCCCGGGCCGGGGGAGCCAGCCACCCTGGGGCTAGAGCGCCGACGCCGAGCGCGTACAACACTGTCCGATCGATGAGCCGCGCGGGCGCCGCGCAGACCGCGGTCGTCTCCTCTCGTTGGAATTTTTTGGTTCGGCAACCGTAGCATTTTTCATTTTATTTGGTAATTTGTGTCCAATCATGATTTGTCTCGTGATTTACAACTAAATTGTGTAATTAGTTTTTTCTTTCGCCTACATTTAGTAGTTCATACATGTACCGCAAAATTTGATGTGACAAATACTGTAACACTTTTTTGGTTCCCTTTTTAAACTAAACAGGCTGCGAATTAAAACAGCCAGTAGCTAGCTTAGCTATGTACCGTCACCGACACTAGGGGAAAACGGTAAAGCGAAAGCCACGTTTTCCATTTCCTTCGACCCTAGGAGCAACATTCGGTTGTGAGTTGGTTGAGATTTGAAACTTGAGGCGACTGCCGACGTGAAAACCAGACTAACGCGTGCCCTGTTCGGCAGGCTGTTTTTTTTAGCTTATAAGCCGGCTGTGGCTGATTTGCTGTGAGAGAAAAACACTGTTCCACGGCTGATAAGCCGTGCTGATAAGCTCAGCCGAACAGGGGGCAAACATTTATCCGACAGAGGAACAACATGTGGGGCCGTGTGCTGCTCAACTTTTGGTTTTGCCGATCATCACTCCTGTACTTCTAACTTGACGGGAAGTTCATGTGACCCGCCGGACACCGGGCTTACCAACCAAGCATTAGTTATACTGGTATATTGACCATGCTAACACCATGACGCATCTATCAATGCAAATCAAACGAGCAACAAATATCTTAGTCCAAAGTTAATTAAGATTCATTAGAATTCACGTCTCATATTCTCAAGGATGGTTAGCAAAATTCATCTTTTTCCCACTAGAAAAAACTTAGCATCAGAATTCTTGTGACAGCACACCTGCCATTGTACATCCATCACAAGAACTCAATAAAGATGAAGCATTTGCGGCGCAGTCAGGAGGGTCTGCCATTGAGACATAACATAAAGCCACTTGATTTATATTTCACATTGGTCTACTCTTTACGATCCACTTATGGCAAGTTAAAACATGTCTCCTTTTCCTAATTTCGAACAACGTAAAGCACCCCACACAAATATGTGAATAGTATTTTCTAGCTAATGTTGATGAGTCCATGTAGCTCGAGATGAGTGTTGGAGTCCTTATATTTGTTCATATTCTAAACAATATTCATGTAGATACCTTTTTTATTATTATTTTTGCCAGTCAAAATAAACTTTAATGATCCACATCCATGTTTTTTTCTTAATTTGCATCTTATCTCCATATGGGATGAACATATTCTAATTTTAGCTTTAGCTACGTGTTTACGTAAAAATAGGTATGCTCATCACTTCTTGCATATAGATCTATGCAATTGTTTTCTTTTTCAAATTAAAAAAAGAAAAAGTAAATAATTTAAAAACACGTATAAAAATACTTTGGGATGTTTTTTATAAAAGAACATATATTGGTAGTTTAGTTGCAAATAGAGAGATTATTTTAAGTAATGATAGAGGCATGTAGTTTAGATGTGAATTTAGTGGTTACTTTAAGAGTCTGTTTGGCAGGCTTTGCCTTCTGCAACAGCTTTTATGGAGGAGCCAGATCAAACACTTTAAGAGGAGAAGCCGTTTTCTGATGAACGATATAGGAGCCAGAGCCATTTGAGGTCCAGAGCCGGAGTAAAAAAAAATGGTTCCTCCTCAAGTACTCCGTCCGGAGCCGGAGTCGAAAAAAATGGCTCCTCCTCAAGTACTCCGGCTCCATCGGAGGAGCACTTGAGGAAGAAACCCTGCGTAAATGGGGCCTAAATTATTTTTCACAATGAGAGATGAAAATGAGGACAAAAGGTACTGTGTTACTTTATATTATTATTCGTGATGACATAGGTGGATAATTTAGATGAAGATATAGGTTAATTTAGGTTGTTTTTTAATGGTACATGTGAGCAATTTAAGCCCATTTGAAACACAAGAATTTCACAAGAACCATACAAGAATTTCACAGGAATCAGTCCATATTCACGTGAAAAACACAGGAAACAGAAAAATTCCCCATGTTCCAAAGGGGGCCTTAGATATAGAATAAAGGTTTACTTTAGAGTGTTTTTCACAATAACATATATTCTTTTGCGAGGACATTTACAAAGATTGATAAAAGCTTCAGTAAACAAATTATATCCGACAGCTATTACTATCGACGATGATTTGAAAATGCTTGACCGATAGCCATATCTTTCAAATTTTTGCGAGGATTTATAGTATTTTTAATCTTTTTTAGAGTGTCTTGAGTGCTAAACAAACAGAACATGGATAAACCAAAAGCACGGGACAAACTAACAGACGCCTTTTTGATCTTGGTCAGTCTCAGAGCTCCTTTACCAGCTCTCCTCCCCCGAGCGCTCCCTTGGGCAACTCGGGGGCGATACCTCGGCGCCGCTCCGCCACCTCACCTTCGCGCCCTCCTCGGCCGCCGCCGCCGCCCTTCCTGGCGTGTGGCGGCGACGGCCAGCGGCGGACCGCACAACCAGCTCCGTCGCGGATCCCCCGTCTTGTCCCTCCTCCCCGCCTCTCCCTTCTCCCACCGCCTCTCCTCCACCTCCCCTTCCCTACCTCTCTACTCCGGCAAGCTGGCAGGGTAGATCCGGGCCCCCCAGGGTCGGATCCGGCCTTCCCCTACCCGGATATGCGGCGGCACCAGGTGTGGCTGGCGCTACGTCTTCGACGACCCGGTGGGTCGGCTTGCGGGCTGATCCGGCCTCCCATTCAGTGGCTGCTCCTTGTGGCCTGGGCGGCGACGTCCCGTGGCCATGGCTCGTCCTGGCGTGGTGGCTCTCGTTGCCTCCGCGCACTCGGGGCCTGTGCGTGCTCGCGTGCCCTTCGGGCTCCCGGAGACGCGCGGATCTGGCCGGGTGGCTAGTGGCGCTACTGGTGGTGGGCCACGCGCGTGTTGCGGCTGGGTCGGCTGTTGCGGTGGCTGCTTCACCCCCACACCCCTGCCTGCCGTGTGGCTAGCTGAACCTTGCTGCTTGTGCGTCTGCCGGTCGCTGATGGACGGCAGGTTGCTGGCCGGTCCTGTGGTGGCGTGGTGTCTACTGCAATTTTGGTGTCCATTCTGATGGCGTCGCCCGCTATTGTGGGTGCCTTGGGGCCTGCTCTCGTGGATGTACAGTGCGTCAGGGTGAAAACCCTGCCTGGTTCCTCCGTGGAACCAGGCCGGCATCGGTGACGCAACCTGCGCCATTACCTTCCTGAAGGCGCCATGAACGATTCTGTTGTTCCGAGGCAGATTAGGGTCGAAAGACCTACTCAGTGCTTCTCCAGCAATGTTGGCGTCCGTGGATGTCAATTCTTTCCTGAAGGCATCGCTGGAGCACTACTGTAGCACGCCTTAAGCTACTCTTGCCGGAGCCGCTCCGTCGTGTGCTATGCCTGTGTGTGCTTCGAGCTCATCTTTGCTATGGTCCGTCTACCTCGGGTGTTGGTGTTGTCGCAGTCGTGTTTTATTCGCAGCGGCTACCTGGTTGCTGGCGGATACGTCGCCTTCTTCGCAGCGGCTACCTGGTCGCTTGCGGATACTGTTCTTCTTCGTAGCGGCTATCTGGTCGCTGGCGAACACTGTTGCCTTCTCCTTCGTAGCGGCTACCTGGTTACTTGCGGATGGATGCCGTGCTCTCCGCAGCGGCTATCTCGTCGCTTGCGGATGGATGCTGAGCTTTCTACTGGTGGATGCTTTGCCACCACGACTTCACCCACTCTTTGTTGGCGACCTTTTATGTGGATGTATTTCTCTTGGTAGGCATAGTAGGATGTGCAGTTGAGGTGGAGGTTCCCCGTGTTTTCTTGTTGTTTGTATTGTTGTTTTTGTATGTTTCGGATTTCGCAGGTAATCCTTAATTACTTGTGAGTCATTACTTGTGAGTCATTTGTAACTGTGATCAGGCCTTTTCTTCGGCCTTTCCTTTTTAATGAAATACGGGTACGGACGGCTTTACGAGCAGCGTCGAGAATGGGACCCTGCCTGTACCACACATGAACAGAGTGGCTGTTTGCTCATGTTTGGTTGTTCCTGTGATCACTACCCAACAACCCCGCTGTCTGCACACTGTGCCAATAACTTCAGTCTGACAAATGCCACCGCGGTCCACCCATCCGGCCGTATGCGTCTTCCAAGAACCAGAATTCAGGACACGATCGGTGTCAATTGTCATGGGATAAACCTGCACATGAATCATCATCGACGGGAAATCGCTCAGGTGTCTGTCGTCCCGGCTTGTCGTCGACCATTGTCCACCTTCCAAAACGGACACGCGAGGCCGCCCTGTCACGGGCGTGCCGTCCGCAGGACAGGCAGCTGTGCTGCCACGGTCCAAGACTTGCCCGGCCGGCCGGCCAGGCTCTCACACGGCACAGTCCCCACCCGATAGACACCTCCCTGCCCAGCTGTCCTGCTGCCTCGCCGTTTATCGTGCATGGCGCTGTACTTGTGCATGTGTGCCCAGCCAGGCGCCCGGCCAGGCCCAAGCAAAGTTCAGGTAGAACAGCGCGCAGACGGACGCGAAAGCTACTGCTCCCCATCGATCGCCAATCTGATGGATGGAGGATGGTTTCACATGGAGTTTCACGCAGCGGCGACAGCACGGCAGACAGCGTAGCCGCCACAGGCCCCGTCGTGCCGGCGGCCCTGTCGACACCACAGCGTGTGTAGTACTACGCCGTCTCGCACGGCCCGTCCGAGATCCCCCCCAGAGCCCAGAGGATCGCGGTCAGCCTTTGAGTCGGCAGACGGTCCCTGCATGCTTGCCCTTGGACGTACAAGCACACACGCCGCGGTCAGAACTCAGAAGCACGGCGCCGGACAAGGAGTTTAGTCTAACATGCTGCCTTGCCACGCATCCGGGGGGCCGTCGGCCGCCGCACCTTGCATTGGCAGCAGGCTGCTCCGGTCGGCTCCGATCCTGCCCACCAGGCGCCGTTGGACACAGCAACAGCACTCGACGAGTAACGACCAAGGAGCGCAGCCCCATGTGATGTAGTGATGCGAGCGGAGGCCCGCCCGATCGCCTATCTACCGTCCGGCCCGGCCGGTTCCATCGATCGGTTTCCCCTGGCGCGCGCGTCGCGTGGCCGCGTGCGTGCGTGGTCGGCGGGCGGCGGTTCGGCCGGGACGGGACACTGGGACAGGGCAGGAGGCGACCGACCGGCCGCCGCAAGCCGAGGACTTGCGTGGCCCCATGTCGTGCGGTCTGTCTCCGTCGGATGCGTGTCGTTCTCCGCTCCGAGTCCATCCATGATCCATCCATCCGCGGATGGAGCACTTTAAACGCGGCGCTCGATCGCGTCGCGCGCACAGGTTTCTCGGTTGCTCTCTGCTTTGACTGACGAGGAGAAGTTGGTCACCACCACACCACTTCTTCTCTCGAGTGCGTGCGGACAAGCAGGAGTGACAAAACCGACCTTACTACTCCTGACGCCATGACACGTCTCGCCGCCGGCCGCCGCCGTCGCCGTCGAGACCAAGCTGCTAGTGCTAGCAGGCATAAATGTGCGCCACCTGGGTTCAACAGGGAGAGGAGCGGCGTGCATGGCCTCCATGCTGCCCATGCAACGAGTTGGACACGCGCTAGACGCCACCGCCCACCCGGCCGGCGGCTGCAGCCTACGTGCCCCCGATATACGGAGTAGATCGGAAGACTGGGTCGGCTGACCTGCGGGCTTAATGCGAGCGCTACGTATAATAGTGTATGGGGCCGGCATGGGGTTAGCATGGCAACTCTGTTTGCGATGGACCATTGGATGGATGGGTATGCCGACTTGGCTACCCCGAGGTTTTCCCCGAAGGCGACTGGAGCGGACACTTCGGACATGTTGAGTTGGGCCAACTGGCAGAGACCAAAATGATTAACTGTCTCTCTGCGGGCTGTGGGCTTTCGGATTCCCTTCGGGCTAGGCCGATGTAGCAGGCCCAAACATGCCAAACGCCCAAACCATAAATTATTATAGTCTCTAATGCTGAGGCTGGATCGAACCAGGCCGAATGGTTTATTTCAGCCCAAATGCAACTCAAATCCTGGACCTTACACCTAAGAAAATTGGGTGACAAAACCTGCATCAAATCCACAATGAAAATAATAGGCCATAACAAATTAAGAAAGAAAGAAACAAGGGATGGCCAATAATTGGAACCCCTCGACTGACAACACTCTAGCATCAGAGAGAACCTAGGATGGCTATGTATCAACTAATATGTTGACGACTAGGAATCCAGTTGGTGAATGACGAAAGGGAAGATAAAAGATGTACACATGAACGCAAGTGGTCGACAATTTTAGATATGTTGTAAAACCATCGGTGCAAAAAAGGTTGATATTGTTGGAGTTGCCTATCCATCGTTAGGCGAGTCTCAGACAAACGCCGACTTTAATCACTAGCAAACATACTCGTGCGTTGTATATGGAACTCAATACATGTTGGAATCCGACTCCTTATCGTTGTTGATAGTTGTTCTAACTTGTATGATCATCGGTCAATAATCCAGATCACATACGGGTCATGAATCCGAGCTATATGCGAGACACGGATGGTGCGAGGGCTGATTAGGAAGTAAAAAAAAAATAGGAGAAAAAAGGTCAATTTGGGAAGTAAAAACGTGGGTTGGAAGAAATGCTTTGCTATTTAATATTAGGTAGAGATAGATATTTATAGAGGCGGACATAATAAGCAGACCACCTATGTTATTCGATTACTTGTGTCTGAAAAGGGCTATTAAAAGAGACAGGAATTCTAACAGTCCTGCCTTTAGAAATCAATTAGTAGAGGCGACACTTTTAAGAGACCCATATTTAGAAATATTACATAAAAATTATTCATAACTTTTTAGATGAAATCAATGAAGACAAACTTTATACCAAAGTTGTAGAGATCGACATGATCTACAACTTTGTAGGTGACAAGTTTTTATTTGAAATTGTTTAGAGTCCCAAGACTTTGTTTATTTTTTTTAGAATTTGAAAATTAATTTAGAGTCCCAAGATTTTGCATGGTAACTAGTAGTAGAGGAATCTTGGGTGGAAGGTGAGCCTTCAGAGAGTCTAAGTTTGGTGTTGTATTTCTCAAGAGCTTGAGCGTCTGCCACTGGAAGCTTCCTTCCAGGTGCGGTGTAATTTGCTCTATTCCAATTACCACCCTGAACTCCCTAGGCTATGGTTTCCCCTTACCTCATCCAGGTGCAAAGCCATGCAACTTTTTTTTTGAAAGATCCGGTTGCCCGGCATTATATTAATAAGCGAGAGATAGAGTTTGAACATACAATGTGCGAGAGGTGCTATCTCATATGGCAGACCGCCGTATAAGATACTAAAAAATCTATACTAATTACTCATGTTATTTAGAACAATCCTTGGATAGCTAAGAGCCTGCCGTCCTGCGGAGACCCAGTCAGAGCATTCGTCTTTGATCCTTGTGAAGACAGCCTTGTTCCACGCTCGGCGATTCATTGAAAACTCTGGCGTATCGCTCCTTCCAAATATGCCATAGCGTCAGGATGACTAGTGAGTGTGCCTCCCTAGTCCCTCCCTCCGTCATCGCCATGAACCACTCCTCCATGTCGCCCTGTTCAGTCTAGCTTGCAGGCTGAAGGTTGTTGTAATCACTCCATATGGCGACCAAAGTCCATACTTTCTTCACGTAAGGGCATTCAATGAAAAGATGAGTGGCGGTCTCGAGGTTCTTTAAGCACTTCTCTATTTCCCTCACTGCCACTATGTTCACGTATGATTTATTCCTTGTTCTTCTTGGATAACCACTTTGAGATGTCTTAGCCTAGTCTCTTCCTCAATAATGATTGAAATTAGACTAGCCATCCAGAGTTAGATAAGATAAGCTAGCAATGAAGGTCAAACTCTTGATTTAAGCCATCAAGGAACAACTTTCTCACAAATGATTTGAACAAGAATGATGAATAGTCATGTCCTTCTTATCATCAGGCTCAAATGGGTGATAGTGATGTAAATCTTTATATAGTTTTTTTCATATCACCAACATATTCAATCATACACCTGAACCTTGTTTTAAATTTCTCAACTCATGAGTATATAATTCACATAGCTTGCATCTTATTTGATATTTCCCACAAATTGATTCTCCAAGGATGACCATGCTTGTGTGACTGTGGTCATAACCTCAACCTGCTCCTGAATTATTAGTTCCATGCTTAACAACCAGCAAACACTTTATAATTAATTTTCTTAGCTTGAACACTAATTTCCTCATTACTATCAACTAACAGACCCTTGTGTGCATGGGAGCTCAAGATTAGATGGGCATAATGATCACAACTTACTGCAATTTCACTGGATTAGACTAAATTGCATATGTCACCTTAGTCTGCTCCATCAAATTGCTGATCATTTCACAAAGTGTATCCAAATGGGTCTACCATATTTCTCTATTTGTTTCAGCCATGTTCCTAACTAAAGAGAGAGAGAGAAGAAGAAGGGGCTTTTTGGCGGGGCTTATGTCGGGACTTCTCGAACCACCGGTTTAATTAAAAGTCCTGCCAAACATGCAAGTTATGAACAACTTGTGAAGCCAAAACTAATAAAGTTGAAGCCACAAAAATATGCATTTTTCTAGCTCATCCAGTTTCATGGTCCACACACTCTTAAACATAGAAGTAGTCACCAAATTCACACAATTTACACGGAAAATGCCACTGAACAATCACGCACAACCAATTGCCTCTCCTTTTGCAACTGAGAACAAATCTGCAAATTTAAACGGAACGAGAACAGCAAGACTAACCTGCTATTGATACCATCTTGAGACGAAACTAGAGAATCGGGGAGGAATTTCAGATTTACCATGAGGAGAGAAAGAACATAAACGACATCACTTGGGAAAGATGAATGGATCGATACCCACCATCCTTTACAATCTTCCTTTATCCTTTTTTCTTCTTCTTTTTTTTTATATTTTAGTCCCTACCTTTTCTACAATTACAACACACGCCAATACAACAGCGACGGTGGATGATTTCTGGAGCTGATGAGTTAGTTAAAGCTGATTTGTTGTGAAAAAAATACTGTTGCACGACTGATGCAAACGAAACAGTCCTGTGATGCGACGAATGAAACCCCAAAATGCAACAGGGCGGACAGCATCTCCTTTGCGTGCGATGGGCCAAACGCTAGCCGTTCGCTGTCGAGCGAGGAGAGCCATTGCCGGCGCCAGGTGATGCAGCAGCAGATGCGTTCAAAAAATGCAGCAGCCTTGGCTGCCTTGCGAGAAGAAGCGCCATCACGTGGCTCGAACTCGAAGCTGTCGCGCTTCGATTCGCGGTCTCCCCTTCGCTGGTTCTGGCACGGGGCCCAACGACAGAGCCCGCGCGGTTGGCGCTCGCTGGCTGCTGCTGATCCGTCCTGTCCGTCCCAGGTCTCCAGCCCGGCCTCGTGACCACCTTTCACTTCGGTCATTCGGAACGCCTTGCCACGGCTGTCGGCTGGGGCCACGGGCCGCCAAGCAAGGGCCCACGGTTTCCTCGCAACCACCGCGCGCGTCGCGCGCCGCTGCCCGCCGTGGGTCTGATCCCCTGATCTGCTCTCTGAAGGGCTGTGTGTTTGCGTCAAATTAGGGGTGTTTAGTTGGCAAATTTTTTTTAGATTTGGATACTGTAGATTTTTGGTTTTATTTGGCAATTATTGTTCAATTATAGACTAATTAGGTTTAAAAGATTCATCTCGTAATTTCACGATGAACTGTGCAATTAGTTTTTTGTTTCGTCTATATTTAATGCTCCATGCATATGCTGCAAGATTCGATGTGATATTTTGGGTGAAAATTTTTAAGAAAAACATCCCATTAACTGCATGAGAGCGTCAGCAATGTATGAAAGCAGCCCCGGTTCTACGGAATGATCCGACGTTCCCATTTATTGTATTGTATGGGAGCTAATACGAACCATACGCTGCGGACGCTCTGCGACATCTCACATCTCTGTTTATTCTGCAGTAGCTAGCTAAGGGCAGTTCTAAAAATTTTTCCAAAATTTTCCAGATTCCTTGTCACATCAATTTTTGAACACATGCATGAAGTATTAAATGTAGATACAAAATAAAACTAATTACACAGTTTAGCTGTAAATCACGAGACGAATCTTTTAAGCCTAGTTAGTCTATGATTGGACACTAGTTATCAAATAACAACGAAAATGTTATAATCTGCTACAGTGGTTTTTTAAAAAAAATTTGCAAACTAAACAGGCCCCAAGTAGCCAAACAAGTCATCGGGCCTAAGGCCCCGTTTAGTTCCTAGAAAATTTTGCAAAATTTTTCAAATTTCCCGTCACATCGAATTTTTGGACACATGCATGAAGCATTAAATATAGATAAAAATAAAACTAATTACAAAGTTCAGACAAAATGAACGAGACGAATCTTTTAAGCCTAATTAGACCATGATTAGACACTAATTACCAAATAACAACGAAAAATGCTACAATATCATTTTACTAAAAATTTGGCAACTAAACCGGACCTAATATTTGCCATCAGGCCTTCTTTAAATCTAGGGTAGAAAATTTTAGAGTGTCACGTTGGCTGTCACATCATGACGTTATATGAAAGTGTTTGTATAGTAATAATAAAATAAATTATAGAAGTTCTCGGTACTCTGCGAGACGAATTTATTAAGCATGACTAATCCGTCAGTAGCACATGTTTACTGTAGCACTATATTGTCAAATCATAGACTAATTAGACTTAAAACATTCGTCTCGCAAATTAGACGCAATCTGTGCAATTAATTATTTTTTAGTCTATATTTCATACTCCATGCATGTATCAAACATTTGATGAGATAGGGATTAAATTTTAGGAGAAGAAACTAAACAGGAAGAACCACGTGCAGACCTTTTCTTACGTGGTAGGACTACCTCTGCTACTTTGCTTAGCTTCTTGATAAGGGAAACTTATGAACGCACTGTTCTCTTGTGTTATAAACCGTACTTTTTCAGCTAATAAACAATATTTTTCTCTCATAATAAATCAGTAAACATGGCAGAAATCTTATTTATAACCTAAACTGGTATAGTATTAATCAACGCAAAGCCGCAAATGTGTCCTAGTCTAAAGGTCTTTCCCTGTTGCTGAGCGAACGGAACCATGGAAAGAGAGCATGTTGGAATAGCCTATTATAGCCAGCAGGTGACAGAGTGAGTGGTTATCAGCATCTCTGGTAGTTGCATTGGCTACCGCTACCATCCTCGTCCATCACATGGATTATGTTTGATCCGGCATCGAATCATTAGGTCACATGAGATATATATAGCTTTCTTGTGCGATGTTGACACTGTCCCCATGCCACAGAGTAAGTACTTCATGAGCACGATTCCTGGATACCCATGGAATAACTCGCGCTAGATATGCATGTGATCACCTAGGAGTGTGACAGATTTGTTAGAAAATAGGATCACTGTAAGTAGATCTAGTGGGTGTCCTAATACATGAACTACGAGAGGTAGAGGAAGGAAGAGGTGTGCGTAGGTTACTGACCATCGGAGGCCTTGTTGGAGGAGTTTGATTCTGCCATGGCGTAGGTTGAGGTCAAGGAGACGACGGTGAGGAGCAGCAGTGACGACCAGCGGTGAAGTCCAGTGACAGCGCAGTGCAGTGGCGGCGGTGGTGTTTCCTGTCGCTCGCTACGCCCCTCTCTAGATCGGGTTAGGGAATGTCGGTGGGAATAGTGGCAGCGGGTGAACCTCGTGTCTCGAGCTGTCGACCCCCACCTCTATATACAGCGCGGTGCGATGTGGGCCCACCAACCATATAGGGTTGGGCGCCCCTGATCAGAGCGCGAGGTCAAGGCCCAACTCGGCCTTTGGGCTGAGCCGGATGAGATTAACACTAACAAGATTAACCAAATGCACAAACACTTAGATCAGATTTGTATATATGAGTCAGAAGACACGGGTTGAGCGCAGCTCAGCTGTGTTGGTTTCTCGCATAGTGGCATTTGGATTTAAATTCAAGTCCTAGACTTGATGCGTGGGTGGATCGTATTTTTTTATTTCAAAACTTAACAGTATTGTCTTTTAACCGTCAGTCTTGAGATCTACCACGATAGAGTGCGTGTGCATGTTTGAATGTTTGCGTATGTAATATGATTCCTAAAAGAAATATATATGAGTCAAAGACTACGATGAGAAATAATTGCATAGGCTACTTAAAATTTGGGTGTTTTGCAATGTCTCTGGATATGCTAACAGTCTATTAGTGCCCTTAATAGCTACTCCATCTGTCTCTAAATGTATGTTGTTTTGGGTGCTCTATATTTATCATTTTTTTACACCGTCTCAAGCTCATTATATTATTGATAAATCAATGTTGTCGGAAGCGAATCTCTGGTTTGGTAGTGCGGTCCGGCCTCTGGTTTGGTAGCTAGTGTGGTGCGGTGCAACGACAGGAAAAGAGTTCGGTGCAGAATTGAATGACCTGTGTAGAAGTCCACTAGTAACTGTTACTAGTGGGCGGGTAATTTTACGAGAAAATTTTCTTATTGCCACTAAAAACTATAGCACTTCCTTCATGGCCATAAAAAATTTCAAATTTTCCTCGCTGCCATCAAATAATTTGTATGCTTTCCTGGTTGCCATTTCAGTTAAAACATATGAAGTCATAGTCACTGACACCTGGGCCCCACCGTATTCACCGTCAACATGTTCCGTCCTAGAGGCACGGAGCCCGCGGAATGGTTCGCGTTCCTGATCGCACCACCGTCCACGGACGAGCCGCCCGCTGGGAGCTTCGGCGGTTACCTCGGCCTCACCAACGCAGCCACCGACGGCAACGCCATGAACCGGATCGTCGCCATGGAGCTCCAGACCGAGAAGCAGGCGTACGGCCCATACGACAACCACGTCGGGCTCAACGTCAACAATGTCGTCTCCGTCGCCACTGCCTCGCTGCACCCCCCTCGGCATGGAGAATTCGAGATCTCGCCCGTCGTCGCCGTCAAGTACGACGTCTAGATCGAGTACGACAGCGCTGGCACCGCATTGCGGTGCGCATGGTCATGTCGGGGAAGCCGAAGCCCCGGCGCGCGGTGCTTGCCGCGCCGCTGGACCTCGGCACGGCCGTGGCTGAGTGTCCTACTTCGGGTTCGTGGCGTTGATGGGGCGCAAGTACCATCCAGCTCAACTGCGTCCTCGTGTGGAACATGACGTTGGAGAAGCTCCCGTGCGACGGCGTCGGCGGCAATGGTGACGGCAGGAGACGGATGCTCGAGCTCGCCGTAGGAGTGCCCATGGGCATGGCCGCGGTGTCGGCGCGGTCGTCCTAGCGTGGTGGAGCGGCAGAAGGTGCACGACGACGACGACAACAGCAGCAGCGCCATCACCGGCACCATGATCTGGAGCCTCGCCAGCGGGCCGTGGGAGTTCGAGTACCGCGAGATCCGCAAGGCCACCAACAACTTCGACGAGAAGATGAAGCTGGGGCAGGGCGGGTACGTGGTCGTGTACCAGGGCGTGGTGGGTGGCGGCCATGCCAGCCTCCTGCTCACGCTGGTCCGCGCGACCTATTCGCGCTGGACCCTGCGCTGGCGCGCTGAGGCCACAGCTGCGCCAGGGCGCACCAAGCGTCACCTGTGGACCGGCTTGGCCACTCCTAACCTTCTCTAACGGCGTTGATGACAGAAATGACAACCAGGCAAGCATACAAATTATTTGATGGCAGTGAAGAAAATTTGAAAATTTTGATGACAATGAAGGAAGTGCTATAATTTTCAGTGGCAATGAGGGAATTTTCTCTAATTTTATCGGGAGGACCAGCGTTAGGACATCCGGTCGCACGTGTCTGGAAGCATATTTCGCACCTTACTCCTCGTAACCTGCATAGCATCCCACGCCCCGTCCGCGTTCGCATCACGCGCCAACGTCCAAAACGGTGCCCATGCGCCCATCTGACGCTTGCACGGAAATAAACCACATGGGTCCTAAGTCAGCTACCCCACCTCAGGTGCCCACACATCAACCATGGCGGTATCCCAACAGCAGCACCAGGCGAACACCGGGCAGCTGTGACAGGCCGCTGTTCGTTAGCCACCAGCATCTATTTCGTGATGTGCAACACCTAATCTAATTTTAAAACATACAGAAGGGCAGGCCTGGTGTAGTTGGTGCGTGCTAGCTCGCCGAGTCACCAGGTCCTGGGTTCGAAGCCATCTCTCTGCAGAATTTCTGCGGGGGTAAGACTTTGCTTCGGTTATTCCTTTCCCCAGACCCCACTCGTGTGGGAGCCTCTGGCACTGGGTCTGCCCTTTTACAGATGAAATATTTGCTATATACGTATGAAATAGATGAAACACTTGAAACATGCTCCTGAAATATGAGTATATAACCATAGCAACATATGCAATATTCAGATCCACTTTTACAACATTCATATGAAACAATTGCAACATAAGTCTGAATCATCTAAAATACATGAAAACATACACTTGAAACATGTGTGTATAGCCATAGCAACTTATGCAATATTTAGATGAAAAACTTGAAACACACGTTTGAAACACTTGAAAACATACGTTTGCAATATGCGTATATTGTCATTGCAACATTCAGATGAAACACTTGAACATAAGTCTTAAACGTCTGAAACATTTGAAACACGACGTTGCTGGCAGCCATAGCCTACCTGGTGGGGAACCGCGTTAGTCAGCAAGCTCGCGTCAGGAAGGACGTCGCTCTGCGTGCTCGCGTCCATCGGCGTGGACTGTCGCTCCTCCTATGATTCTCCCGCGCCTGTTCACGCCTGTCGACGCGGCCCTGCTGTTGCTACTCGCGCCCGGCACTCCTGGGGGATGGGCGAGGCACGACCGACAATGGGACGCGGCGTGGTGAGGGGAAGGGCACGGTGCGGCGGGAGACAGGCATGTGGTGTGCCGGTGTGGGAAGTGGGCACGGCCGGGCGGAGTGGGGTGGGCAGATGTGCGGATGAGTGGAGTTGCGTATTTTTAAGAGAGATGGGGGCTGGTCCGCTACGCGTAGGTCTAGGAGCTGCGTCCGATGGGACGGACGCATGTGGTGTACCATTGTTGTAATTTTATTATCCGATGTTAAGTGACTAATTTGGTCGTCTTTTATGAACTGACAACTAAAAAAGACTCAGTTTTGGACTGTTAGGGGGTTGCTTGGTTACCGGCCAGCGCCTGCCACTGCCACGAAAGCCGCACAGTTTGTGGTGAAGAAAATCTCCGCTACACTCGCCACGAAAAAGCGCATAGAAAAGAGTGCGGCGATAACCTAAACCAAACACTATCTATCACCCTGTTCGGTAGGCTGTTTCTGCGGCTTATAAGCCGGCTATGACTGTTTTGTTGTGAGAGAAAAACACTGTACCACGGTTGATAAGCCGTGCTGAAACTGTAACAGAACCGACCAAATTATAAGAGCACAAGTACAAAAACAAGCACCGAAGCGCTCAAATTTTCGAACTTGAGCCCATATAATCCCGGTAGTCAATCGAAACCACGAAGGATTTCAAACCAACTTGCTTTCAAACCAACTTGCTTACAACCAAGATCGCATCATTCAACATACACATCATACGTTACATTTCACAAGTAGTTCCGAAATACGCTTACACACACGGAGTCACAAATTATTACAAACCAAGTTCATAAAGTAGCGGAAGCACAACACACACCAGTTGTTTAAATACTACTGCCAGTCTTACTGATGAACATCCCGCAAAAGTATTAGGAAAAGAACATAAAGGATGATCACGCCCTAGTGATCTAGTCTTCGTCACCCGTAGGGTGAAGACAGGTCTTGCAGAAGCCTTGATAAAGCATATCATCTGCAACAGGAGGGAATAAACCCTGAGTACTGGAATGTACTCAGCTAGACTTACCCGTCAAAAACCAGAAATAAGATGACACCAAGGATTATGCAAGGCTTACACAAGAGGCTAGCTGACATCACATTTTGCAGAAAGGCATAAGTAATTGAAACTCTTATAACCTGTACTAGTAGTTAGTTTTAGCATTTACCTGTCATCTATCTTAGCACCTGTACTAATCATGCACTTGATTATAATCAAACAATTATTAACATTATATCCATAGCAGGTATAAATTGTGGCAACATTGTATCATTCACTTAACCATCTGTTCAATTAATGAGATCTACGTTGCCGCTGCTCAAGTCAAGTGCTCACTAACCGGGAGCGACGACGATTCGAATCGAATTCCTATCCAGCTGGAGGGGTATTTCTAACACTCACCGCACAGGCCCTTGCCAGGGTCGCACAAGCCACCTTTCGTATGATTCAGGAATCGTGGGTCCGAATTATGTCGCGATGCCAAGGGCGACATTCTGCCAGGTGATAGGGACTCTAACCCCCTCTTGGTCTCACGCCAATGTCCCCAAGCACATCATTTCTCTCCTCCAAGAAGCAACCTACCATTCGATTCCCGGCCTGAACCACATTACTCGGCTTCGCGGTCGGAACGACTTATCCGGCCAACTAAGTGTTAGACTACGTTCAACATGACTCGAGGACGTACAACGAATCGGTCCTTAAACGACTCAGACGGGCATAGCTCCACACCCAAGACGTGAAGTGTCTTGCGGCTGTACTATCGAACTCCCGCCCGGTCTTAATTTTATTTTAAGGCATGGTTCCATCCACGATAGCCATAAAGCCACTCGTGACCCATTCCTACATCTCGCGGATGACCGGAAATCACTCGACTTTTACCGGACTAAGCAGGGCTAAGCATTGACACATGCCTAAACCTAATTTAGGATTAAGTACGATATCTGGACAAGGATAGGTATAATGCAGCAAGTGTTTTCATACAACTCCTACAACTTAATGCAGTAAACAATTAAAAGTACTCAAGATTGATTTATAAAACAATAGGTTCAACATGCACCGGGGCTTGCCTTTCAGAAAGGTGGACGGCCGGTGGTCAGGACACTCAGGCAGCTCTTCTGCGAGAACTCCTCCGCCGGCTGGTTCCTCTGGCTCCTCCGGCTGCTCCTGGATTTCCTCCGGGATCACTTGCTCGAACTCGAGGAGAGTCACCCCCTCCGGAACACCTATTGCATAAGTGCATAATAAATTTCATGGATGCATAATGAAGGATGCAACATGCTCGGAATAAAATACATTACAACCACTGCTAAAGCTCTATTCAAATCACTTCATTTATTAACTATAAATTTTCTCTCCGGTAGAGAAGTACTCATCTAATCTACTCAACCTAAGGTATAGCTGTTCCTCTTCTGTTAAGGCCCTAACACCTAACAATCACAAGAGCAACATTACTTAAGTTACCACATCCAAACACAAAATATCACAGCAGGACATTCTGGACAACAGCTAAATGTTTCTATCATAACTGGAGATTCCTAACTCCAAAAGATATGATCCAAGACAATCTGGAAAGCTTATAAAATGCCCTACAACTCATCTTCAGACCTCAACCCTTAATTTCTAAGTTTTCCAGGTCGAATTTCTAAAGTTTCAGAAATCTGTCCTCTCTAAACAGAGAGCAGCCATTTCTGGACAGTCACTTAAAACAGCAATAACCTTCTTAGCCAAATGCCCCCAAATTTTTACAAAAGCTAGTTTATCAAGTTTACTACAACTTTGGTATTCACAAGTTTTCCAGCAAACACCTTTATTAAGGGTCAACCCCAAAGATACTAACAGCTGTCCAGAAAACCTAAAATTGGAAAGATTAAATATTTATTTATGTGGAAAACTTCCTCTAAGACCAAACTGATGTTACCAAAAGTTCACATTGGTCACAAAAACACCAGAAAGTAAGGTGTGCCCACCTAGAATATTTATTTACACCCTTTTCTTAATTTACTTAATTAATTAAGGGGAATTTTAATCATATATGTAAACTGCTCATAAAATTCTACAAAAATTACAGGAGACTCTCTGACCCAAAAAGAGGCTATTGTAAAAATTTGAACTAAAGTTATTCACAGAAACTCCCTACACAAAATTCACAAGCCAAAAAGTCTGATTTTTGTATAATTAACAAATCACATTGAAAAGTATCAAACAACAGAATTCATATTTTTCTTAGACACTTTAGGGTACCAGGACACTCTCCAAAAATTTATATGAACATTGCACATGTAGAACAATTACTAAAATTCATTCAAATATTTCCTAAAACAACATGATATCATCATAACTTGAAAAGTACTTAAGCACTAGTGCCTAAATTTTTACCAGAGCTAATACATGTATAAATTAACCTACCCACCAATTTTCACAATTTTTGGGACAACAGAACTCCAGTTATTCATTTATCATGTTTATATCCCAATTAAAACACATTTCAAAACCCTAATTATTTCTTCCAGAAAATAAACATCACATATCCATTTTATATTTTTCTTAAATGCTACACATCATGCAGAGCCCAACAAATTTTACTTCATAATTTTTGAGCAAGTAAAACCCTAGCTATTCATTTTCTAAACCATATCTAAAATCTGTGACAAATATAAAAAGGGAAAACAAAAACTAAATTCAAAACCCACTAAAGGGCCGGCCTGGAAAGCCGACGCGGCCCAACTCGCGCGGCGCGGCCCGCTCCCGCGCGTGGCCCGGCTTGGTCCCCCGCCCGCCCGCGCGCGCTGACGAGCGGGTCCCGCTGGTCAGTGAGACAAAGGCAGGGGGAAGAACGGCCGCCGGTGAAACTCGCCGACGGCTAACCGGCCGACGAAATTGAGGATACCGACGTGTTCAGCGCAAGAGTCCGCACCGATGTAGGGGCTACGGGGTTTCTAGGGTTAGCCGGCAAGGACCCGCCGCCGGCCATGGCGGGCGGTGGAGCCATGCGACGGCACGCGCGGCGATCTCAGGTGCCAAACGAGCCTGACGAGGGCGGCTACAGCTGCACTAAGACCATGGGTGACGAAACAAAGCCAGCGAGGGCTCCGGTGAAGGCCTGCAACCTAGCTGTCCACGAGCGCAGGGATGCGGTGCGGTGAGCACAGCGACGGTGGTCGTCGTGTTCCGCTCCGGTGAGACCACATCCCACGGTAATGTCACGCCTAGAGCGAGAGGAAGACCTACACTATTCCGAAAGCTGACCAAAGAGAGAGGAGGGTGAAGTAGGGCGTCGGCGGTGAGCTCGCAATGGCGGCATCCATGGCGGAGCTCCGCACCGCAAAGATTAGACTGGGCGATTCGCCCTCTACCTTGACCCAACGGCTGACCCAGCGTGAGGAGGTTGTAGAGTAGGGGCAGGCGATGCTGTGTGCGAGCTTTTGGGTGTGGTGGCACGGTGCGCAAACGAGTTCGGCGGAGCCGACGGTGGTGGCGAAGGCAGTGCGGCCTCCTTACCGGTGAGCTGGAGAAGGAGGGCGATGGAATGAAGGGGGAGCGGGGTCGTCCTGGTCTTCACAGTGAGCTAGCATGCGACGTGGAGTCGTTTGGCCGAGCATGCACACCACGCGGTGGCTTTTCCCTGTGCGCGGTCGGCCACCCGACGCCCGGTCGGACTCTGAACTCGACGGCTTCGGCGTCCATCGACCGACTAACGGCCAAAGTTCAACCGATCACCGTTCCCAATCTAGCCAGAGTTAGTGATAAGTGTTAACAACAACTTTGTAGACCTATGTGAGGGCAACAAAATTGTCAATTGGAGCTTGGGCTGGTTCGGCCTAGATTTGAAACTACCGAGCTCTAAAGTGGGGTACCTGAAAACTGAAACTGAGTTTCAGTCAACTATGCCGACTGAAACCCATTTTTCAAAGCACCATATTTCTTAAACCATTTAGAACTAGGTGATGATGATGTTGACAATGTTGTAGAGCTAAGTGAGTACTACAAAAGTGTCAATATAAGTTGGGGCTGGTTTGGTCTGGTTTGCAAACTACAAGCTCCCAAAGTAGGCCACCATCAAACTGAAGGATCACTTTCTAGACTTAGAAATTTTCTAAGTGCTGGGGCAGCCCCTCTAGCTGACTTGTGGGCCAATTTTGAGCATGTTCTGGTCATTTTCATGAGATGGCCATATTGAGACTTTTGTTCCCCATGAAATTCCCTACAACTTTGATTAAGGGTGCTCCTCCATGCAAGGTCTCTAAGCTAGACTTTTTAATTGGTCAAACTAAGGCATTCTAGGGCCTAATGCTGGTCAACGACACATTGGAGGGCATTTTGGAAATTTTGGTCAACATGAACATTGCTCCATTAGTTACTCTAAGTGAGATTAAGGTAGTGTAGGATATAATTAGCCACTCTACCTCTTAGTTACACAAAAATCCTAGGGTCACATGATTGGAAACAAATCAAAACCCTAAAACACCCAAAGTTATTGCAAGCAAAGTAAAACATAATGAGATAATACATGTTCATGCTTATGCAATGCAATGCAATTATGGAGCTAAACACCTGAGGTGTTACAGAAACAACCTACCGAACAGCATGTATGTGTTGCGGCTGCCATCATTGTGACGTGACGAAGAACGGCGGGCAACTAAAGAGGCTCTTAGATGGTCACGTACTGATGAAAATCTAAGATGGTAGACCGTACCGTGGAAATCTAAGACGGTAGACCGTACCATGGAAGTTGCGAAAATCTACAGTGGGAATGAACGTGGCTAAGCCATAGGCCTATCTTATCTTTATTACGCTATAGGTTTTGTTGAGTGAGGCCTTTGACAAGAAATGCAGATCTGTTGAACTGCTGTTAAAGTATATAACAAAGGATCCAAATGATCGTGATGCTATATATACTAAATAGGATTGGTTACTGTAGTCCTCTTGTTGTTCTTTTTAAAATGTCGCTACGATATTCATGTTGGACAAACTTTTTAAAGTTTAACCTAGTTAAAAAATATTAGTAATATTTATATCTCCAAATAAGTTTATTATAAAAAATATATTCAACGATCTATCTAATGATACTGATTATGTACCATTAACATTATTATTTTCTTATATATATTTAGTCCAAGTTAAATACATTTGACTTTACAGGAACTGAGAATGACAGTAAAAAAAGAGACGGAGGAAGTATCATCAGCGAGATCATTGACGGTCATTTCTACCAGGAAGATCAGCGAGGAGGGGCGTTGCTCTTTTGTTTATTTCAGGGAAGAAAGAAGTATGACTATATATAAAAGACAACATATGTTTGATTCTCGTGGCCATATGCATCATATGTTTGATTCTCGTGGCCATATGCATCGTTTCTTCACAGGAAAACATACACTTGAAATATGTGTGTATAGCCATAATAACTTATGCAACATTCAGATGAAAAACTTGAAATACACGTTTGAAACACTTGAAAACATACGTTTGCAACATGCTTATATTGTCATTGTAACATCCAGATGAAACACTTGAACATAAGTCTTAAACACCTGAAACATTTAAAACACGGCGTTGCTGGCAGCCCGGCCTACCTGGTGGGGAACCGCGGTAGTCAGCAAGCTCGCGTCTGGAGAGACGTCGCTCTACGTGCTCGTGTCCATTGGCGTGGACTGTCGCTCCTCCTACGATTCTCCCGCGCCTATTCACGCCCGTCGACGCGGCCCTACTGTTGGTACTCGCGCCCTGCACTCCTGGGGGATAGGCGAGGCGAGGCGCGGCCGACAATGGGATGCTGCGTGGTGAGGGGAAGGGCACGGTGCGGCGGGAGACGAGCGTGCGGTGTGCCGGTGTGGGAAGTGGGCACGGCAGGGCGGAGTGAGGTGGGCGGATGTGCGGATGAGCGGAGTTGGATTTTTTTAAGAGAGATGAGGGCCGGTCTGCTACGCGTAGGTCTAGGAGATGCGTCTGATGGGGGTGTACCATTATTGTAATTTTATTATCCGATGTTAAGTGATTAATTTGTTCATCTTTTATGAACTGACAGCTAAAAAAAGACTCGTAATAGTTTTGGATTGTTAGGGGCTGTTTGGTTACCGGCCAGCGCCTACCACCGCCACGAAAGCCGCGTACAGTTTATGGCCAAGAAAATCTCAGTCACACTCGTCACGGAAAAGCGCGTAGACCAGAACCAAGCACTGTACATGTATTAGGGCTGTCATCATTGTGGCGCGGGTAGACCGTACCGTGGAAGTTGCGAAAATCTACAGTGGGAATGAACGCGGCTATGCCATAGGCCTATCTTATCTTTATCACGCTATACGTTTTGTTGAGTGAGGCCTTTGACAAGAAATGCAGATCTGTTGAACTACTGTTAAAGTATATAACAAAGGATCCAAATGATCGTGATGCTATATATACTAAGGGTGTGTTTAGGCGGAGGTGAATTTTTTTTTTGAAGTACAGTAACTCTTTCATTTTTATTTGGCAATTAGTGTCCAATTATGGGCTAATTAGATTCGAAAGATTTGTCTCGTTATTTACAACCAAACTGTGTAATTAGTTATTTTTTACCTATATTTAATACTTCATGCATGCGTCTAAAGATTTGATGTGACGGAAAATCTTGTATTTTTTTTGGAATTTTGAAGCATCTAAACAGGGCCTAAACAGTGGCGGACCTAGGATTTTAACACAGGATATATCATAAAAAAACTCATATAATATGTTACCTTCTAATACTAATGTTGGACGAACCGCAAACTAATCTCTAACCACTAATCTTAATCTGGCTAATCTTCCTGATGCACCACTAACGTTGGAGTGCATACTATGTAAACCGGACACATCACCATACATAACTAACAATTTCCATGCCATGCATAGCTACCAATTTCCATGCCATGTATAGCTACAAATTTTCATTCCATTTTATGGCGTATCTCACCAGACACGACAAGGTGGGATGAAAAAATTGGAATAAAAGATAAAAACACAAAAACTAAAGAAAAAAATGTACAATTAGTTTTTAAAGGGAACACATAAAAAGTTAGTTTTTAAAAGGGAACATAAAAATAGAAAATAAAAAAGTTAGGTTTTAAAGGGAACATAAAATAGAAAACAATTGTTTTAAAAGGGAACATAAAATAGAAAATAAAAACAAAAAATTGTACATGCGGTAGATTGAACCAGCAATCTCCTGGTTACAGAAACAAGCGGCTTACCATTGGGCTACGAAGACATGTTAGTAACCTTTGTTGGTTGTAGACACTTTTATTTTAGTAGTAACGACTACAAGGCTGCCCCATAGGGTATGCCGTGGCCCACCTGGCATACCCTGTGGGTCCGTCCCTGATGCTAAATAGGATTAGTTATTGCAGTACTCTCGTTGTTCTTTTTTAAATGTCGCTATGATATTCGTGTTGGACAAAATTTTTTAAATTTAACCTAGTTAAAAATATTAGTAATATTTGTATCTTTAAATAAGTTTATTATGAAAATGGATTCAATGATCTATCTAATGATAATAATTATGTATCACAAACATTATTATTTTCTTACATATATTTAGTCAAACTTAAATACATTTGACTTTACAAGAACTGAGAATGACAGTAAAAAAAAGAGATGGAGGAAGTATCAGCGAGATCATTGATGGTCATTTCTACTAGGAAGATCAGCGAGGAGGGGCGTTGCTCTTTTGTTTATTTCAGGGAAGAAAGAAGCATGACTATATATAAAAGACAACATATGTTTGATTCTCGTGGCCATATGCATCGTTTCTTCACCCCTTAATTAATTTTTTTAAAATAAACAACCGGAGACGTCACAATACAAAAAGATACAACTACATGGATTGGCCCGTCTCCATTTAATTTCCAAATAAGTTTTGTGCATTTTCATCGACAAAAGGGAAACAACTTTTTGAACAATTGGTCATCATATGTATATATCTCACACTTGTGTGATGGATTTGTCATTACTAGTTTATGGTATCTACTTCAAAAAGAATCCAAGATTATAGATCATTCTAGCCTTTTCTAGTCGATACTTAGTTTTTATCGTACATTGAGATATAAATTCGATACTTAGTTTTTATCGTACATTGAGATATAAATTAACTATTTGCCTAGAAAACTAAAACAGAGTGGTTTTCTATCGAATGGAAGATAAAATATAAACAAATTAAGAGTAAAACTCACTCGAGAAAAACCACGGAAAACCCAAATATCTCATAGGCTTGCACACTGCATATATGGTACTCTCTCCAAATAAAAACAATATAATTTAGCTTTGTTCTAAGATAAACTATTTCAAAATTGACTAAGTTTGCAAAAATTAAATCGAAGCTTATGATATTAAATAAATATTATTCGATTCATCATGGAATCTGTCTGATATCATAAATGTTGACCCTTGCTTAAATAGATAGCTTGATTTAAGGGAAAACAGAACTTATATTTTTTTGAAAGTGATTTAGACCATGTATGATAAAGCGCGAGGTATTTTGTTTAAATAATACTCCCAATGTTCTAAAGTACAAGTTGTTTTAGCTCTCTTAAGTACATAGCTTTTTCTAAACACCCAAATAAACAAAAGCTATGTACATAAAAAGTTTTAAAAAAAGCTATGTACATAAAAATGTCAAAACGAACAAGGATCACAACTATTACACAGGGATATCATACCGCTAAACAATAAAATAAAACATGTACTCCCTTTATTTCAAAATAACTGTGCATCTTGTTTTTCAATGAGTCAAATCTTTTTTAGTTTAACTATATATAAAAGAAAAATAGTAATATTTATACTCCATAATAAATATTATTGGCACTATATTTTCAATAAACGTTAAGAGATAAAAATGTTTATAATATTTTTTAATAAATCGAGCTATAATTAGCTACGGAGGGAGTAGAAAAAGACTGGCGTATCCAACTGCTACGAATAATAATAATAATCATTTTGAAAGTCCAAACAGGCCGTCGCGCTGTCAGCACGTCCAAAACACAGCTATCACACCCGTGCATACGAGTACACTGCTCGAGTCGACAGCACGCGTAAGCCAGCAGCACACATTTCGCCATGAAAACACTCGCCGTGAACCTCTCTCTCCGGCTTTTTTCCCGATTTGACGTCAGACATGACGGCCACCAGACCTCGCCTCTCCTTTCTTTTCCTACTTCACACCCCTACGCTAGCTCTATGCGAATCGCACGGCCACAGTGTGGACCTCATGTTCTTTCCGTCTCCACTGTTCCTGTTCCCCTCCTATTATTTATCCCCAAATTCCTCTTTACTTTACTGTAGTACTGCAAAAGATCTCAAAGCCGAAGCACGCAAATCTCTCATGCTTATTAGCCCTAGCTAGGTAGCTAGCCCTTTTCTTCTCCTCTCCGGCCGTCTTCGTTACCCAGATCACGAAACCTAGCTACTAGCTAATTACTGACGATGGAGGATCTCTCGGATCTTGGAGGCCGCGGCCGCCTAGGTGCTGCCAGGCGGCTCGCGGCGCCATCATTTCCGTCCTCTTCTTCAAAAGTCTCCGTGCAAGTCTACACCGTCCCAAGCAGCTCAACTGCCGGCGGTGAAGCAGCCCGAGCTCAAGGAGGTGTTGCACCAATGATCCATGCGTCGTCGTCTAGCGTCAGTGGCCATGGCGGCCGCGCTGCTGATCTAGACCTCATCAAGGCCAACATCGTCTCCCACCCTCGCTACCACCGCCTGCTCGCCGCCTTCTTGGACTGCCACAAGGCACGCGCGTGGACGTGTTCATTCCTGTTGCATCGTGCAGCTGCTGTCTTTCGTATTCATTCCTGTTGCATACTACGTGTTCATGTTACTCAGGTCGGTTGCCCGCCGGAAGCGGCCGAGGAGATCGCTGCGGCGGCGAGGGAGCGCGAGGCGTGGCAGCGTGCAGCCGTGGGCGACGCGCACAATACAAGGCCGGACCCGGAGCTCGACCAGTTCATGGTGGAGTACCAAACTTGCATGCATGCTTGTACACGATGAGACAGATGACACACTCGCGTCGTCTGGGATCATGCATATGGGCCTCATATGAGGATCCGGGATCTTGAAGAAGCTAATAGCTAGTGTTATTCGGTTAAATATTATATATATATATATATGTTTGGCGTTTGATATGTGAAAGTTTTGGATTGTGACATCAGGAGTCGTACTGCGAGCTGCTTGTGGCGTGGAAGGAGGAGCTGACCCGGCCGCTCCGGGAGGCCAAGGAGTTCCTGACGACCGTGGAGTTGCAGCTCAACTCCATTACCAACACCGGGCTACCCATGGGAGCTCTCATCTCTTCAGGTGCATTAACCTTCAGCTTTATCCGTTAACTGTCTAAATCCATCAATCAATCACCGATTAAGTCCATATTAATTACCTCGTCATATCAGCAAAATAGTCACCACATGGTAGCGGATACCATGTAGTACAGATTAACAGATTTTCATTTTCTTTTTATGAAATGAAGCAAATAGATTGTCAGAGTGTTTGTTCTTGTGATGACTACATGGCTACTAGCTCGGTAGCTAGCACAAAGTTTTCTTTTTCATATTGCTAACAAAACAATATATATTTATATATATACAAATGTTGATATTATTTTCTAGTTTAACTTAATCCCAACCTAGAATGATATTCTTCTCAAGATGGAGGAATGGACGTAGTATTTGCTATTTACTCCTACCAATCTCTAGGGTGCAGTGGTATTACACTCCCGTTGAGATCGGAAATATCGCTTCCCTAGAAGTCAAATAATTTTATGTTTGGTTAAACATATATAAAAGTACTAATACTTATAATACGTAATAAGTATTATTACATTAATTATGAAATATTTTTTATAATAAAAATCTATTTTTGAAATATAAATATCGATAAAATTTTCTAAAAATCAGTTAAATTTTAGATTGTTTGACTCCGCCTTAAATGAGATTTTTATTTTTTTCGACGGAGGAGTACTTAGTAGCGTACCAAAGTTGATGAACAGGGCATCACTAGTCTACATGCTAGCTATATACTCCTATGTATAGTCTTGCGCACATGTCTGATCTCATATACTGGTCCTGACGTTAAAGCTGGCTGCCCTTTGGAGCTCCAAATCCTATGCTTGGATTGTTGGACTTACTAGACAGTAGTGCTACTTTAACTAGAGTGTCCAAATAACTGTTCTTCCTTCTTAAAAAAGTCAAAACAGCTGTAGCTCATGCAACCGGTGGATTTTTATCTACGCTAGCTCGCATAAATTCATCTACTGTAATTAATTTGATGACCTATCCTATAGGTTTTGGATCCTACAAGATTCCTGCATGAATCCTATCCTATGTTCCAAATACCCCACAGTCCATCAAAATAGGTTAAATTTACTCTGCACTTTTTAGTAAACCACATGCTACCACAAACCCTACGCTTTCATCCTCACTTCACATAAAAGGATTAAGCTGAACAATGGTGGTACGAATTCGAGAAGCATTATATATTGTTCTAACCCACACTTAACTACTAAGGTGAAATTTAAATCCATAATCTCACATCAACCTACACATGGATCACTATTGGTCAAATTCAAATTAGGACGGGCTGTCCTCGTCGGTCCAACAGACTGCAACCGGGCAAACAACGACGAACTTTCTCTCTTGATATATGTGGCCGTGCGTCCAATGGTCCTCCTGACCCCACGCGACCGTGTGCTCGCCTCGGCGAAGATTGGCTCCCAAAGTCCAAAAAGCTTATATCCACTCTTTATGGTGAGTGAACCATATATATATTACCATCAACCCACTTACGCTTTCATCATTGCTTCGTGTAAAAGAGTTAATCCAAAGATAGTGGTATGAACTCTAGCCTAAAGCCTTATATGTTAGTCTAACCCACCTCTCAACAATCAAGATAGGATTAAACCCCACAATCTCATATCCATATATACATGGTCTCCTTTGAGCCAAATCCAAACTGGATCAAGCACTTATATTGGCAACAACGTATATACACTATTCTTTGCTAGAGAGACAACGAGGGGATGGTCTTCATGGATATTACAAGAAAATAATCGTGCACATCTCTTTAGTTTTTGATGCACTTGTTTCACTAATTTTAGAGGAATAGCTTAAGGAATAGCTCGATCAAAATGCTTAAGGAATAGCTCAATCAATTGGAATTTTAGAGGAAAACTAACATGAGGCCCAATCTTTTGAAAACTTCCTTTATACTTATGCCTCTCTTTCCAATTCATGTGTTTCTCCTGTTCTATATTCAAATTCTTCTTTAGAAACTTTCATGCGTTTGCAATTCCTCTGCTGTATCCAAATGTCTATAAGATTACAAGTGACATGTAATTCTGAAATCTTGTGTTTTTTTTAATTTTCTATTCCTATATTACATAGGTGTTCTATGTTCTAGAGACTTTAACTTTTCTTTGTTTTACAAGTGTGTACCGGGCATTAAGGCTCGACATATAAGACCTCAGCGTCTCTTGTCCCACTGTTATTTGACCTGTTAACAAATCTATAGTCATGTAGGGCGATTGTTAGGTGCATAATAACATTTTTGAAATTTGAATGGGAAACAACGAAGCACTAACATGGTTATGTAAGTAACAAAGGGCCTTTATTCTGCTTTCATTTCTGATCAGTTACAGTTGTACTGTATACATAAATAATATAAATAACTTATTTGTATTGCTTAGCTTGTTAAGTGTAAAATCAGCCTCGGTACACATTGCCATAATGTAGGCAGGATTGTTGGGACCTCTTGTTGGAATCCTCCCACTAAGTACATTTACTTTTCCCCAGGCAGGTGCAAATGAGCAAATCTAGCCAAAAAGATCATCGGGATCATCAAGGTTAACTTCACTACATAACATAGATTTTTTTAGTTTATAACAGATAAACATGGCTAAATTCGCCCCTGCCCCATGGAAGCAATCCACATCATTTCCGACCAAGTGTCTCATCATCCCCCATAAATATATATAGTCACTATTTTCAATCTGTCAACATATCAGGCATCCACACCATACTATTTGTTTGGCCATCCCATCCTCCTATAATTCACTATAATATCTATTAGATTTTTCCATTATCTTGCCCAGTTTTGACCAAATCCGATGCAATAACACGTAGGTCTATCCCATACGTGCAACAACCTTTTTTAAGGTCTCGCTGCAACACGTGGTGTGTTCTTCTAGTATTATTAAAAACATAACCATGTAAGCTGATCTTCCAACTTAGGATATCTCATAAACAAGGAAATTAGTATATTAAATTAATTAATGCATATGTGCCAAGGATTCTTACAAGTCTAACTAGGAGTATATTACTTCTAACGTATTATTTTACCAAACAGCTTTCAGAGTTCAACATAACACGTATATATGCCTCCATTTTAACTCGGCACCTGAGAAAAAGAAGAAAGCTACTCTTATGGTGAACTTATTGGGAGGGGCTTCGTGTGTATAGTAAAGAACGATATTCTAAGCAATTTATTGGAAAGTATTACTGACTAAACTTGACTAAGCATCTGTAGTGTAGTCGTTTGTATCATGCATTCTACAGAAGGATAGATTCACAAAGACATCAAGTTGATGTGCTGGTGTTTGACTATGCATGTTTGGTTTGTGATAACTAACTTCGGCATAAAACTTTACCAAAGGTTAGTCTTGCCACACTTATGTGCCAAGAAAACTGTCTAACTAGGAAAAATTTGGCAAAAAATGTTTCCATGACAGGTGGGCCAGATAGAGTTCTTATAGCCAAGGTGAAATTGTTTCTGCCTAATGTTAAATGAGGCAAGGTTAGGTGCCAAATGCATGCTCTTAAGACATAGCCAACAAGTACTATACAACTTACAAGCTATATATAATAATTATATATACACGTGTGCGTGTTTGTAATGCTTGCTAGGCACTACCATGGAGAGCATCTCCAATAGCATAGTTAGTTACTATTATGATTGTCTATAAGAAATATACATGCCACTAATAGATAGCACAATAGATTGATATCAGATAACATGTCTCGTGACCTAACTATATATATTGCTAGTTCTCCTAATTTTTATGGGTTCAAGTCATAAAGTTTATTTACATCCATGTTGGGAGATGTGACATGCATGTGAGTAGAGTATGCACTTATCCGTTTCAAATTATAAGTTACTTGGACCTTTTTGGTACATCAATTTTGTTATATATCTAGATATAACGTATGTCTAGATACTCCATCCGTCCTAAATTACGAAACATTCTAACTTTCTTGGGGAGTCAAAGTATCTGAAGTTTGAAGAATTTAATAAAGTAATAATATTTATGATACCAAATAAGTATCATTAGATTGTTCATTAATTATATTTTCATGGTACACCTCATAAATTTTTGAAATTATCTCTACAATTTTGGTCAAAATTGAGATGCTTTGACTCTCCAAAAAAGTTAGAATAACTTAATTTGGAATGGAGGGAGTACATAGCAAAAAAAATTGTACCGAAAAAAGTCAAAGGGATTTATAATTAATTTGGAACGGGGGAGTAATTAACTAGAGCTAGGGGTAGTCAACTTGTATCTCTACTCTCCTCAATAGTTCTCTGTGAGCCATAGGCAAAAAAAGACTGATGTAAACATTTGTGCCACTGTGTTAAATCGCTCATTGATGCATTATTTTTTTCTCTCGAATACGCAAAAGCTTTGCGCATTTGTGTATTAAGAAGAAAAGTCTAGACAGACACACAACGCGCTAGATGAGCGCCAAGGAGGTCTAACACAGCCGTAGCTGGACCGTCCAAGTTGAACTCTTCCTCCAGTGCTGTTGATTATTGTACATATGTGAGGCCTAAGTAAATGCTATTTAACATTTGGCTGTACCAGAAGATAAAACTGGAGTCTATATGTCCGACGATGACCAAGAAGAAGGCAGCGGCATGGAGGCAGAAGCAGCCCTCGGCATCGACCCTTGCTCCGATGACAAGGAGCTCAAGAAGCAGCTCCTCAGGAAATACAGCGGGTGTTTGGGCAACCTGAGAAAGGAGCTGTCCAAGAAGAGGAAGAAAGGCAAGCTCCCCAAGGAGGCCCGGCAGAAGCTGCTCAGCTGGTGGGAACTGCACTATCGTTGGCCCTACCCCTCGGTACGCATACGCAATTACACAGGCACACATATATAGCTAAATGGTTGCATGCATGCATGGAAATTCCGAGCCACGCTATATACTACTACTCGTGTGCACATACATATATGGGGGGTGAGATGGATGATGGAGCGACGGTACCGCGGTGCGGCGCCATTGTTGCATGCATGCATGTGCAGGAGATGGAGAAGATCGCACTGGCGGAGTCGACGGGGCTGGAGCAGAAGCAGATCAACAACTGGTTCATCAACCAGCGGAAGCGGCACTGGAAACCGTCGGAGGAGATGCAGTTCGCGGTCATGGATGGGTTCCACCCGGCGCCGCCGAACCCCGCCGCACTCTACGTCGACGCACGCCTCGTGGGAGCAACGCCGGCGATGTTCTATACCCGGCCGGAGCATGAGGCTCACGGCCTCTGGCACAATTGATTATTCAACCATGCTACCATGCAGTAGTATTGCAGTGTGCGCCTGCAACCTGCATGCCGTTTATAGCTTGTAGCCTATAAATATGAGAAGGATATGCGCACAGCGCACTGAACTGAAGGCCAAGAAAGACACCTACTGCATTACTGTAACGCCGTTGCACCAAGAAACTTTACATGTCGTCATGGACAGCAAACAGTGTACCTCCTTAGTCCGTAGTGTTACAGGTTTGCAGCATTTTGCATATATAATGCTCGTTAAGTTAATTTCTGATGGATCCGTTATGATTAAGACTTGATAAGTAATAACCCCATTGGACAAATAGCTAGCTTAATCCATATGAAAACCAAATTGTAGAAGTGTCAAGTGACCCGATTCTAGATGCTTCAATAGGCTGCGAAGGCCGTTGGTTGCTAGCTTGATACAGGCAGCAACTGGAGTGCATGCTGTTGGTGTTGCGGCAGTGCGCGAACGTGACAGGCAGAGTGGGTCAGTGGCGTTGGCCTTTCTTTAACCTTGCATGGATCGGTATCGCTGGGGCTTGTGGCCGTTTTTCCGCTTAGTTTTGTTCATGCATGGCCTTGGCCATTGCCACACCAAGGGCTGCAGCTGTTGCTGGCTTGCTGCTTGGTTTGTACCGTTGATGATAAGTGGTGCTGATGCAGCAAGCATTTCTGATCGTAGAGATAGGGGCTGTGCTGACTTTGCCTCGCCTGCCTTGCTGCGTTGGCCTGAGCCGCGAGAAGCTTGCCCGAGCCAGCGAGACAATTTGGCTATCTCACCTAAAATGCACGTTGGCTCGCCCTCGCTGGGCAAGGTGTAACAGTGTCCAGCAAAGGAACCAAGCAGCCCCTATAGTTTTTAGACTGTTGGTACACTTGTTTCTCTGTCATATACTCACAAGGCTTGCAATACTTTGACCCACCTGTTATTGCTTCGTTTTCTTGTCACAAACAATGTCTAAGATGTGCCAAACAAATTGTTACCACGCTAACACACCCCTAACTCGGTTACCATGACACGTAGGGAGACCTTTGGAAGTTGGACCAAGCCTGGTGAAGATGTGCTAAGAGCAACTACATCTTCTTCAAATATTGTCATTCTCTGTTCCTAGTTTCTCGCTAGCCAAAGATGGTGAGCGGGGCTCATTGTCCAAAGTGTGCGAAAGATATAGAGAAGCTATTATAGCGTGGAAAGATCTAGAGACCGATTTTTATTCAAATGACTCTCCGAATGATAATTTAAAGAGTGAGTTTAAAGAAGATTGTATCAGAGATGCTCTCATATACTAATACAATGGGGATTGTTCGGTCAATCACTGGCCTATTCCTAGGTATGGCGGTTATATGCCTTGAAGATCAATTTCTTAAAAACATAATTAAGAATAGAAATAGCCTTGTGGAGATGTCATATGCATGTTAAGTTTAGCCAAGATACTAGCCGGAGAGGCCTTTTCACTAGCGAAAAAAAAACGATTTTAAGAGAGAAAACTTTTGATAGCAGAGGTAGGCTAAAAGTGAGGCGGTGTCTCAAATATCCACCAACTTTTTACCTCGTGTTGTTGAGCATAGCAACACTTCCGGGTCGTGAGCTTATGGATGCTTAGTGCATTATATGAGTGGGGTTTCTTCCTCCATGCTCTGCAATGACATTTTGGACCGTGCATCGTCACGTTCGCGAAAAAAAATGGACCGTGCATGCAAATGACATTAGGTCATCGTTTTTTGTGCTTTGGGCACCTCGTCCATCTCTAGCACTTGGACGGCGACAACGTCATTGCCGAGATGCCGATGACATTGGTGTTAGGCACTTCTGGGCTGAATATATAGATGAACTCGGAACTTGAAAGGCGGTAAGAGAGAACAACACTTCAGGGCCGACCATGCGGGAGGTTCTATAGGCTCCTCGCAGCAAGGTTTCTTCAAGCAACCTAGGATGTTCTCGTACATGTGATAGGCATTGTTGTGCTAATGTGAGTAATTCAAGAGAATAACATATGGATAGAGGTTGACTTCTCATCTTTTACCTTTCAGCTTGATAGAACTCGTATTGATAACGTGTTGAGAAAATGTTTTATTGTTCAGTGTGTGGACACAATGCACAATATAAACATAGAGAATTAAGAGAAATGAGGACAAAAGAGGGTTCTTTATTTCTCTCTTATATACAATGAGTACCCAGCTTCAGGGCTCTCCTTTCGTCTTCTTTTATACTACTCGAGGATTCAACCGGTGGCAAGTCCATCTTATGTTTATTTTCAGTGAGGCGCTTCAGGGTCGATCGAGCGCATGGCAACGTAACTCCAGCCATGTGCTCAACGTACCTGCACCTCTCGATCTTGGCCACGGGCCACCATACACCATGGCAGCCGCGCGTGCCTGGCAGGCTGGGGCTTGAAACACGCGGCCCTGCGGTGGACCAGCTACTGCAACACTGCTCCAGTTTGGGTTCAGATTTCGGAACAAAAAAAGTTACCTGTGTCAACGCTCCTGCAGAGTCCACGCTCGCTATAAAATTGAATATTCTACATTTTACAGTAAGAACAAGCGAAGCATCGTTCTTGTGTTCGAGGGTCAGGGGAGAAGGTTTTGTAGAGCCATACATGTGCAAATCAGTGCAGGAGCTCAAACTGTCCGAGCTTCCATGATGTTAAAATTAGTGCCACGTCGCACACAGAGATGGTGCTGTGCGCAGACACGATCATGACTGGAGACGCTACAACAAGATAGGCAGAATTTCAGACATTTGACCTACCTAGAAACATGTACAGTAAGTATACTGTATTTATCCAGGACCTACTAATCATCCCCTGAAGTTTCATTGCACATGCTGTCAGCAGTTAGATTGTACAATTCAGGACTCTTGTTTTGGGTCAAGTGAACCGCTACCTTCTGCCTCCACTCTAACAGGCATGAAAGGTTGAACAGATGATCGTAGGCTTTCCGGTCCTTCTGCAGCAATTCCCTTGCACAGTGCATCGCAGTTGCTTATAACTTCAGTTAACCTGCCCTTCAACTCACCAACTTCGATCTGCAATGGATGAACTGCAATATTGAAGAGGGGAATGTCAGCACGTAATCCGGATACTCCCATGATATTCTAAACCATTCCGAACAGGTAGTAATAGCTGCACAAACTAACATTGCTCGCTTGTCTCAATTAGGCTAGAGCTAAAATGTCCACAAAATGTGGTGGGAGGCTTCTTTACAGATGAGGACCTACTTAAGAAAGAAAATTGCAACATTACCTTCAGAAAGATTGTGGGAGGTGGATCTCATGGAAGTAAGAGAATAGTTGAACCGCTGGAGAAGCTTAACTGCCAATGCATCAGCTGTTTCTATCTTGTTTTCTATCTCCTCCTGCAGCAAGATATTCCATATTAGAGCTGCTTATCATAAACTAGCCGACAAACAAAAACAAAGGAATTGCTAAGCTCTAACAGTAGCAATGCTATATCTCCTAAGTCAGACTTCAGAGACATATGTTCTGTAAGTATCCAAGCACTGCTTGCATATTTACCTCGAACATTTAGAATTCATTACTTAATTTCTCCATGGCACTTTAAGTGCAGAGCTGCATATCTACTGTAAGCACTGCAGTTCAACAATGACAGGAATACACTATGACAAATATTGGTCAAAAAATGAAACTAAAAGGAAACTCGGGGGGAAAAAAAAGACAACTATTCATAAAAATGAATACTAAATCTTATCTTCCAAAATTCATGCAACTAAACTCAGAAGGCAATGTCTAGACTGAAACAACAACTGGTTTTTGCCCACCAAGTTGATATTTACCACCACAAAAACCAGTTTCACATTAATTCACAAGATCGTGTTTATATGGTGACAAACAGAACAAGCAACACAGTTACACAGAGCACATAGAAAAAAAGGCCTTTGGTAACTGACACTGCGATTTATCTATATTACTCGCCTTGCCATCAAGATAAAATACCAACAGAGAGAATAACTGCAAAAAAATGAAGGTATATTCAAAACAATAGGATAGCATACTGTAGGCTTTAACCTAGTAACTCAAAAAAAAAATATCATATATCCTGATCGACTCCCCTAGTCCCCTCAGTAATTGATAGAGAGAGCTCTTACAAGAATTCCACCTACCTGCTTTCGGCTAATTTTCTTGGCATTCTCTTCTTGCCATTCACGGTACATGGACAAAAGCTCAGCTAGGACATTTGGGTTCAGATTTCCTACAGATAAATTAACGTGACACTGTAAGTTTCAACAAGAATAATGGAAATGCAACAATGTTTGATGTATACTATTTCGAGTACAGCGTGTTTCCAATTAGTCAATTATATACATTCCCAGACACCACTATGCAGAATCTCGCCTGCATAGTAATACACAAACTAACCAAAATAGCATCCTGGCTGGCAGCCACTCACCAGAGGTGGCTGAGGAGATAGAGGGCTTCCGGACGAGGATATCGGTGAGGCTGCTCTCTGCCTCCGCTTCAGATTGAGAGCTCAATAGCGGCGGAGCCTACAAATCCCCAACAGCATAACCCCAACCGAAGTCAAAAGCGTTAATACGAAGGGCATCTCGGCATGGGCATCAGCAGGGAGAGTCAGCAGACAAGAGAGTTCAGGCCTTACTATGGTGAGAGACCGGATGCGGCGGACGAGGGGATCGGCGTCGGCGTCGTCGCGCCGGCCCTCGGACACCGTCGTGATCTCATCAGCCCACTGCGGCCGCGGCTGCTGCACCTGCTGCCTAGACAGAAGAGATTCGGACGCCCCCATGAGACGGAGCCCTAGCCCAGTCGGGGATAGACGGAGGACGGCGGCGGGGAACCGCCGGAGCTGCCCGGATGCGGCCGCCGCCGGACTAGGATGCAGGCGAGAGGCAACAACGGTTCTACTGGCTGCCTGCCTTTCTCAGTTGGGCCTTTCAGCTGGGACAACGGTGTAGATTGAGGTGGGCCGAAAAGTTAACTTACCGGGCCAAACCCAATGTCTCGTCTCAGATCGAGCCCAACTTGTTGTGGTGGATATGTTGCAAAATGGGGAATTTTTAACCTTTTTATTTTGGAAAAAAGTCCTTTTTTGATCCCCTTGACTTTTTCGCATGTTTGATTTTCCGGCATCATTTATAAAAACTGGATTTTAGTTATTTCTCAACTTTGAAAATCATCTGTTTTTTACCATAGTGGTTTAAACAACGGTTTTGTCCAATGTAGCTCCACAGTCATTAGCCGCCAGGAGAGGAAACCAAATTATGTTGACAGTTCAAGGGTCAAATCAAACTACATAGCTCTTCAGAAAATTATCCTGATATTTTTAGACAAATTATGCAATTAAAAATCCTAAAGTATGGTTTCACCTTAGAAAAATTATAGAAAATTTGGTTTACGTAAAAAAAGTATAAGTTAAACCATCCTTATCTTCTAGTGCATATATAGTGACGAGTTAGTTTAACCTTTTACAGTCCCGTTTTTGTGTTTATTTTACTGATAGATGCTCTAGTTATCTATCATAATTAGTAGATATTAACGACAACGACTATGTAGAAGAAAAGTGGTTTTGACAACAGCACTCCATGCTTTCTATGCTAACGTGATCATCACAGGATCATGACGCTAACATGATCAAGTGTCAGTTGTGTTTGTACCAAATAGGATCAATCATGAGGTGGTTATATTACACTTCTGTTGTTGTCAAAGTTACTTGGAACTTTTACATAGTCCAAGTCATCCTCATTCACTAGTTGTAATTGATAACGAAAAGAATCTACTAGCAAATAACCAACAAAAGGAGTCTATAGAAGATTCAGATAATTCCAAGCTTGGCATCATAAAATAGAACATGATTTTACGAAAGATCTTAAGCTGGTTTCATATTTTTTCGAGCTAAAACAATATTTTTCTATTTTTTAATATTAAAGTAGATTTTAAGATTTTTCCAAAAAAATCCAAATATTTTAAGTCTGACTTCCCCTTGAACTATCAACATAGTCTGATTCACCCATCTCGCGGCTAACATGGAGCTAGTTAGAAAAAAATTGCCGTCTGCCCAGGACGCAAAAAAACAAACCTTTTAAACTAAGACGGACCAAAATTAGTTTTTTTATAGTTTCAAAAAAAAGGTTTTTATAGAGGGTCAATTGGACAACCATGAAAGTTGAGGCGATCGAAAGTTTTTTTCCCTTTTATTTTCAGAAGTTTGAGTTTGTTGTCCACAACTATTGCGTGGTAGAAGCTTAAAGTATTTCTATTTTGGTTAGGAGAAATTTATACTAGATGAATATTTTGTTTGAGAGCCATGTTGATTGTTGGGTGGAACAGACGATATATGGTGGGTGGATGGAATGGCTCAATTTTGTGGTTGGGTATAGTAATTATTAATCAAAAACAAAATAGCTTGTTATCACCACTTATTTACTTATAATCAAGGTTAGTAAAAGGGGACGAACTTGTTGAGCATCTAGCAATATTAGCTGGTCCGTTTTATCAACCATGCCTTCAACCCATGCACCTCAAAAAGTTGGGCTCTCATAGTCTCATCTGCTATTCAACCTCACCCACACTGAACCAAATACATAAACCAAAATAAACATAGAAAAAGATTGTGAGCCAGGTGACAATATCACCAGTTCACCATCCGGCCCACCATTAAAATAGCTATGCAAACTAAACAACGTAACGAGTGATGTGACATGATATATTATGTGCTATCTGATTCAAGGGACGAAAAAAATTTCCAACTCAGCTTACAGATTATAAGATGATTTGCAAGGCCATTGTTGACTATAGGACTAGGGATTGTTCTTTTCTAGACCCCACAATGAAGGAGGTCAAAGCTAGTCCTCTTCGATGAGCTTAATTAGAGATGCTGAGATTAAGCGTAACTGTCAAATCAATAAACATACGCACACAAGAACAGAAAAAATGCAGTCAAATGAACCATACAAGAGAACATATATGGCTGTTGAACTCTCCTCGATGGGGCATATATTCCAAGGACATAGCGATAGTGGTGATCCAGGCCTCTGAGCTCCGACGTCAACACACGTTAAGACTGTCTCCAACAACACACGCTAAACTGTCTCTACCGACCCGCCAATCAAAATAAGACTTATTTTACATTTGGGTAGCGCTACAGGCAAAAGGTTCAATATCTATTTTTGGTCTTCTCCAATAACAAGGTCTAAAAGAGAATTCTTTTTATAAATGAGTCTTCAGGAGAGAGGATACTTAGATTTGGCTTATACCTCTCATAACACCCAAAATGGGTCTTTCATATAGATACTCTGTTGGAGGCTATAGTTATTCTGTTAGAGACCCATTTTGAGTTTGGGTCTCTTGATGGGTCTCCTGTCGGAGACAACACAAGGTATTTCATCACATTGCCCTCTACTAGAAGCTTAAAAACACAAGATTTCATCGGCACCTATAGCTTCACCTAGACTCGATCTATTCAAGTGTTGGGTCTGTTTAGAGGCGGAGCTAGAACAAATATGAAGTTGGTGCGTTTGACCTTTTGTGGGTGCAAGGGTTTGCAATATATAGGTGCATATATGGTGAATTTTTGGCACTTACCACTACTTTTTATTTTTTTTGGTGCGACCGCACCCACTAATTACAATATAGCTCCGCCCATGGTCTGCTACCGGCTACGGACAATCTCTCATCCACTAAACAATAGAAACCATGGTATCACGGCACACACATGTAACATGTGATGAGTAAATTTCATGACTTGTCCTTGAACGAACTTAGCGGAGCTTAGTGGATATCATCTTGATGTCTCAATTAAAAAAACTATTTTCAGTTCTCTAAATTTGACTCTATATGTCACCCAATGCAACCAACCCACGCGCGGCGCGCGGGCAAGCCTAGCTAGCCCCGTGGAAGTGCGAGACTCCAGCCACCGTGAGTGGCGTGTGGGCAAGCTCAACCCCGGCTACCGTGAATAGCTTGGGCTTGGTACAATGCCTGTGCGGTGATAGGAGGCATCCTCGGTGCACGTCGAGGCCCTTGTCACGCCGCCGTCGAGGACGAAGACAAGGAGAGGCAGAGACAATGATAGGGCGGGAAATGGCGATAAGAATAAGAGGACAAAGGCGAGGAGAAGAGGAGAGAGTAAGGACAAAAGGGTGGATGTGTGATGGAAAGGTGGGACTTACTAAAAATTACATGTTTTTGGGATAGGTTAGGGCTTCCGCTAGTATATGAAAAAATATTTTGTGTTTCTAGCAACACCAAGTATATATAGCTAATGGCTCCCTCTTGCCACTTTCTCTCTCATTTTAAAACCATATAAATCGTAGCTACTCTTAGAATCAGGCTCTTTGCGAGGGCTCTCCTTCCCAAAGGCTCCTCCGGAGGTGCTGGAGCCATAACTTCAAAATGGCTTTGGCTCCTCATTTTTCACTAAAAAATGGCTCCAAACGTCTCTCCTCTCACTAAACCGTTTGGTAGAACTCCTCCGAAGAAGCCGAAGCCGATGCATTAGAGGAGCTCTACCAAATGGGGCTTCAGTAACACCCCGAGTCAAGTTTAGATACCCGATAATGGCATTTTATAAATTAAAGACCTAGATAACAACAGAAGCTAAGTTTGGTGATCGACCCAAAAAAAAAACAATTTAAGTTAAGGACAAGAATGGCATCTCTCGCCAAGTTCAGCTCATAAATTTTTACTGCACATATGATCTGTGCTACTATCAAGTCATCTCATAGTCTGGCGGGATGCCCTAATTTATAGGTCATAGAGTACCACCCAAACTTTAACGTTAATCATCCTATACTAGCTGTTCAATGATTATTTAGGGAGTTCTATTTACTTGTTCATCAAGAGCAAGGCCAAGCCAAGCCAAATCATCAATAAACAAGTTTAGAGTCTAACAGATATAATAACTGATATCTTCTCATGTTCTAAATATTATTTTTTATTCAATAGACAAGCATAGAAGGGGAAGAGCAGACCTAGCATGCAGGAAAAGCATCTTGGCATGCGCGCTCAGCTGATCGACAAAGAAGCGCCAAGCTCAACTTTCTCTCTCCTGTTTCTCGTGCATGCAGCTGAGGTGGCGGGCGTAACGCCTATTATTGTACCTGCTCTAAGATCAATGTTTGGAGTGACAGCAGTGCATGTGTATATATCAGCTTGTAAAACTAAAGGAGCATAATATTCTTGCGCATGTACATGCACAGTAGTATATGATAGTATACTCCGTACTCTACGGAAGCGTAGAGGTTGTAGCTTCCAAGAGGATATAGTAGAACTTTAGGGGACACATTAGCAATAGGTGTGTGGACAAAGCGTCATGTCAAAATAATCCACTTAGATTCTTCACCATCATCATGTCCCCCAGCTTGGCCCCCAGCTTTATTCCCGTCCCTTCCGATTCCCATCGCCATACATCCCATCCTCATCCAGAGTATCCTATACCTTTGCCGCGCCGCGGCCTATGTAACGTAGTAGGTAGTACTACTGCGTACATCTTGACTGCCCGGATTATTCGACGTCTTGCTTTCGTTTCCTCTTGAAGATCGACACGCTCTTCCACAGCCGGATCGGATGCGCATCTGATCGGTAAGCATTAAGCAACACGTACTGATGGGAGAGGAGCACTCCTCTTAATCCATAAAGACATGATTTCTTTAGAAAGCGAGATTTTTTTTTCTGTTTTACGTGTATTTTCTATAAAAATAAACAGTTTTATAAAAAATTCCTATATGTTTTTTTATAAAATTCTTTTGTTCCAACGGGCCTTTACTATAGTTTCTATATTTTCTTTCACAGGTATTGTCTATTATCATGTTCATTTCACTGAAATTTGGCTTATGTTGATTTGTTGTTAGAGAAAACCACCGTTCGTTCACTAAAAAGTACTGCTAAAATAGTGCTGAAGAACAAGACGATTGTCTATTGAGTCGTCATTCTACGTTTCATTCACTCTCATACTCCAACATACTCAAAGAAAACCGCACACAACGCGGATGGGAGGAGCTGCTGGATGGCTTCCTGTCCACCGGCATACATTTTGAGGAATACTATACAATACTCGGACACTCGATCTTCTCTCTTCTCTTCCTCTCCCTCTCTTCTCCAACTCTAGCGAGCTTAGAAGGGGCTCGGGGGAGGCATGCTGGCCAAACGAGGGGAGGGCAGCTATCAGGGTTCCGACGGCGTAGGAGGCGGCCGGACCAGGTCGAGGCAGGGGCGCCCATGGCCATTGCAGTGGAGAAGGGGGGAGGGAGAGGAGGAGCGAGGTCACCGCGCCGCGGCGGGGCGGTGGCAGCGGTGCGTCCGGCTTCGAGAAGAAGAGGTGGGGTTTTGGGATGAGAGCTGTGAGACGTTGGATGACCAGATCAATGGTAAAAAAAAATCGAGTGTTTTTGGGTCTCAAAACACCCAAGGGCTCGCTAAGACAGACTCTACATTTTTAGACTCGAACTCACTTGGGATTCTTACTCTTTTTTTTTCTTTATAGATATCATTTGATTATATGTTCAAATACTACAATTTGTATTACTAGATCTGAAGAATAAAAGAAATACTCCATCTTTTACTTGCATGGATATTTACGCCAAAGAGAGCAGGTTTTCATGTAAAAACTCCTTGTCGCCACAACTCACAACTACTAGCATCCTCACCCAATTAGCCACATGTATATTATATATTTTTTTAAAAAATAATATTATTCAATGTAAGGTACTTCCTCTATCCACGAAAAAATACAATTCTCGATTTTCGTAGAGTCATACAGTTTAAACTTTAACTAAATTTATATTAAAAATACTAACATTTTTAATACAAAATAAGTACCATTAGATTAGTCGTAGAATATATTTTCATAATACATCTATTTTGAGAGATAAATCTTAATACTATTTACGATAAACTAAGTTAAACTTGACCTAATTTGACTGGCATAGATCCCATAATTGTGTTCTTTTATGGACGGAGGGAGTGCGACCTATCCTACATTTTTCTTATCTCGAATAGTCAAAATCCCAACTGATATGGCTCTGAATTTTTTTTTCTAAATGCTACCCCATATTTCTTTTTACCCCACAAACCAAGTGATATGGCTGTCACGTCTGTCCTTGGATTAACAAGTACTACTAGAGCTCGAGAATGTTTATCTGGGTAATTTATTTTAATTATCATCAGTAACCTTGTCCTCTACTACACTTTTTACGTACGGACCTAGAGAAGATCGTTACGGTCACCAATAACATAATGCTGCTCCCCTTTATCTCTCCACTCAGGGCTAGGAGTACTTAGGAGAGACAAACCTTTGTGACTGATCCGATAGTTAGATCCTCCTAAGGCGGCTAAAAGTCTTCTAAAGTTGGTTTGTGCTTACTGCTTAGCTAACTACAATATAATAGTACTTGCTTAAAGGCTTGTCATTTGATGTGCTCACTGGCACTTTAGAATAAAGCTAGCATAGTGCTGAATAGCACTGTTTTTTTTGGGTCTAATGCAACAGATAAAAGTACAACTTGTAGCTAGGAGAGGCTTGTTTTTCATATTGGCAGTTAGTAGGAATTCTAAATTCTATATACGGCCAGTTCGTGAATAGCGACACTACTGTTGGCAGGCAGCGAACACATGTTTGAAACCCTATAGACCTATCTGAAAATATAAAATAATAATATTGTTTATGACTACATCGGGTAGCTGTATATACATGTAAGTGTTTGTGTCGTTATATTGTTTCAGAAACACAAGTGAACTTAGATCTGCCTCCCCCAAGTACGTATCACACCACCGAGATTTTCACGGGAAGAGGACACAATCTTTCGTTAGACTTGGAGATTTCTGTTCTAAACCGTAACATTTTGGTTTTATCATAAGTCAAACTTATCCACTCACTACATTCTAAATATCAAGTCAATCTGACTTTTCTAAATTAATACATAAATATATCTAGGTGCACAGCAAAACTACGTATCTAAAAAAGGCAGAATAACTTGCAATGAGGGATATTTGAAGATGCTTTTATTTGATACTGTACATATGAATGTATTTTTTTATATATAAATTTGATCAAAATCAGACAAATTGCATTATGACAAACTAAGACGTCTTAAATCTGAAACGGTGCGAGTAGACATGTGAGCAAGATCAAGGTGGAGACTGAAGAGAGAGACAAGGACAAAATTACCCGACCGAATAATGCGCCCTACCACCAGTCCATCATCGTGTCGCATGCATATGCATGCATTAAATGACGAGCATCTCCAAGAGTTTACCAAAATTTACTCAAATATCGTGATTTGGTAACGTGCTAAAATATATGGCAAGTGAAAAAATAGACTCTCTTCAAGAGTTTACTATTTGGACTTGGTAAAATAAGAAGAGGCCCGCTAAGCGAACGAAGAGCCCCGCTTAAATATGCACGCGAAGCCAGATACGCGAGCGATGCGCGCTCGCACTCAACGTGCAAATATGCGCGTGGAGGGGATGATTTGCCAAGTTGCTAAATTTTGTCAGGTTGGATGCCAAACTGTTGGAGCACAATTTTTTTGTTTTGCCAAAAATAAATAGATGCGTTGATTTGGCAAACTCTTGGAGATGCTCGTGTATGGCTCGTTTGGCAGGGCTTCTCCAGCGGCTTCAGGAGCCATTTGGAGCCGTTTTCTGCCAAATGAGGTAAAATAAAACGGCTCCACCAATAAAGCCCCTAAAAACATGCTCTCACATGCCTTGGGGTGAGAAAAAACAAAAAATAGTGGCTTCTCCTGACTTCTTCTCCAGCACCGTGACCCCTGCCCTTAGTACTTGATGAAATTACGTGAATTGCCACCGAAAAAGCGCCGCACCTCGTCATTCTGTTCGCGACCTTTTCTCTTCCCTCTCATATGCATGTACGCGTCCCGCAGAAGAGCGCCTGGCCTGGCGCCGTCGGCGGAGGCCCCTGGCCTGGCTCGGCTTGTCATATTTATCAACAACTAACAATATTCTTTGATTTGGATGTTCGCATTTTTTGTCAATAGCTACTACAATATTGTGACCGGCATACATCTATTATTTGTCACTTTTGATATATTATTCGTTGTGATTATATATGTTTGCATTATATCATGATATATGATTTGTGTACTATATCATCATTTTGAACGGGCATATTTGATATTTGTTTGAACAGATCTGTACTGTGCAAAAAGCAATGCAATACTATTGGTTGCGAGTTTCTTGTGTTATTTTTTATTTGTAATTTTTGAATTTCATTTATAATTTAATAACTTTTGAATTTAAAATGTTAAATTTAAATTTACTTGGATGAAAAAATATAGAAACATACATTTGCATGCGTGATACAAACGTGAAGCGTACACGGGGTATGTTGGACATTTGACCTCTCTCAGGCATGCATGATACAAAGGTGAAATCCTTTTATCAAACAATTTACTAAAACAGCTTCAGCTCTACTAATGAAGCCGTTTATGGAGCTGAAGAAAAAAAAATAGCTCCAATGGTGAAATAAAGCCCTACCAAACGGGGCCTGTATACATCTATCACTGATGATTCATTCGTGAGAGGACGTTTGATTAACCCTCTACTCGCGCGTTCGCGCACCAATATTGGGCACTAGAGTAGTATTATTGGCCTCTTTTTTGGATGGATCATGGATGACAGATATTGGAGTGAGCTAGTAGCTAGCATCAAGCGTGCTTTTGTCCGGTAAATGTGCTGTTTGATGTCGACTGAGGCCCCGTTTACTTGTGAAAATTTTTGGAGAAAAATTTTTATAGCACTTTTTATTTTTATTTGGCAAAATTTGTCTAACTATGAACTAACTAGACTCAAAAGATTCGTCTCGATATTTATAAATAAACTGTGCAATTAATTATTTTTACCTACATTTAATACTCTATGCATGCGTCAAAGATTCGATGTGATAGTTACTATACAATTTTTTTTACCTATTTTTGAGCATCTAAACACGGCCTACTGTTGCCCTGATATGGTACATACGAGCCAGCATCGGATTAGCAGGTCGCGCCAGTGGCCCTGTCGTGCTCCTATTGGCTGACCCGGCCTAGTCGTTGCACGTAGTAACTAGCTTGTGCATGCAACACTACCCACTACGCCGACCAGCATTGTTAGGTCAGTCTCAATGGTTTCATCAAAATTTTATAAGCATTAATTATGTTGATGTAGTATTATATTAATAAAGAGAGATGATAAAAGTTTAATGGGGATGTGTCACTGTTTCCAACACACCTAGATTTTAGAAACAGTGCAGAAGAGTTTCATCTCTATGAAACTCTCATTACTCATATGAAACTTTTATCATCTCTCTTCGTTAATATGATGTCATATCAGGATAATTAATGCCCATAAAACTCTTATGAAACCTCATTAAGACCGGCCTTAAGCTAGCTATGTACCGGTACTCATTACAATATCTATTTACGAAATACTCCCACAGTCCTTAAACCAGTCTCAGTGGAGATTTTATTTCGCTGTTTCCAAGACCGCCATGTCATACAGAATAAAATAAAACTTGGATGAAATACTCACTCTCACTGGAAAGTTTCATTCCATAGTTTTATATACATTTAATTCTATGACTCACAGAGACTTGGTAACTGTACTGAGAGAGTTTCATCGCTATGAAACACAATTCTTCTCTCTTTTTATTAAAACGTTGTCATGTCATCAAAAGTGCATACGTAGCGGCCTATTAAATACAAATGAAACTCCCACTGTTGTTTTCGTTTTTCGAGAAACAACTTTGACTAAATATATATTAAAAATATTAATATTTATGGTACACAATAGGTATCATTTGTGGTGGTTTACATAATTAATCTACACACTGTGTTTGATCAAGTAATAACGTAGATTAGCCTTTTACCTCGCGCTATATATATTTATACTAGTACAACGTGCAGGGTTTTCTGTTGTGTTGGTAGGGTAGCTGTCCGTGTCTTGTGAGAGAGAATCACGTAACGACAGTCCGGCCAGGTACGTACGTGGTAACTCGTGAAAAAGTTCATGGTACGCCCGGCTAGCAGTCCGATGCCATCATCATGCTCATGCATGAACGAAAAAAATAATATTCAACACACCCATGCATGCTGAGATTCTGCTGTTCACAGGCTTCGCGTCACTATGAGTGTGGCATAAATAATTATACTGTTCATGTTTTTGGGTTGATAAAACTCATACGCTGAAGCTCGAAGGTTTACGTCAATTAAGAAAGGCAAACCCCTAACAAAAACTACGTCAAAGGCTCCGTCTACGAAGGTGGAATGAACGTCTCGATCGTGTTCCGACTCGTACGAGACTTGCTCGACGGAACACCTCGACCACCGAGAAATCTCCGACTCGCACGACACTGGGTCGAGCCGGTCGACCCACCTCACTCACCAACTCTGAGACAAAAGTCAAAACATTTAATGCAACCACCAACCACTTCCTACCCCTATGGCTACATCGGTAACCAACATGGAAGCAGTACCAGTATCAAATCTCACTTTTTACTGCTCATCTCGGGATGGACGGTAAAAACCTGTCACTGTACACACCATGCCGAGCACTATTCCGCCACTGATCCCCTCGAGACAGAATACGACGAGTATCGTACCCGAAACTCCCGGGACTCGGCCTTATCCATTTCCCGTCGACCCATCTCGACCCGTCTTCGACCCGGCCTCGACCAACCGCCGGTCAACAAGGAAGCAAGGCCTGCATGCCACAGGATCCGGAGTCTTTTCACCGTCTCATTCTCTACGTCACCATGGTGTCCGGGGATGGCCGGCCATTCTCGGGGCACGTCGCTACAGCGGTCTTCACAGTGCTCGACAAAACTTCACTTCTAAGGCATCTCCCGGCGTCTCTGCCTCCTCTTGACACTATAAAAGGGCAGGCAGGGGATTCTACGAAGGGAGACGGACAAGAAAAAATCCAGTCACCATCCCACCGTAGAAGATCAACATCTCAAGCAATCTCCTTTATACTCTCATTTTTTTTCTCTCCGAGACCTGGGATTGGCTCCCTCTCTCACAGCTTGTAACCCCTACACAAGCACTTAGGTGCAAGGAAATACAATACCTCCTCCGCTGGAAGTAGGACCTTCTTGTGCCCGAACCAGGATAAACCTCCGTATACTCTCCTTGCATCACCATCTAGATTAGAGACACGCAGCACTAATTCACTCATTGGCTTAAAACCCTCGCGGACCAGACACCGACAGTTTATATTTTTTGAGCAAAAGCTCGAAGGTAAATGGAATCAAGAATTTGTTTTAGGGTAGTTTTCGAAATACTCCTAACTTTCTTCGTCTCTCCTAGCAAACAAAAAAAAAAGGCGTGTGAGCATGTCCGTGCATCTCGACGACTCGACGTACAGGTCCTCGTCGTCGTCGATCTTGCTGCAATGCTGCTGCATGGCGTGGAGTCTGTAGCTGCAACTGCAAGGCATGGTTTAGATTCAGGCAAAGTTTACATAGTAAATATTCTGTTATACTGTAGTAATTTTTTTATTTACTAATAATTATCTAAACATTGATTAATTAAGTTTAAAATATTCGTCTCGCAAAGTATAACAAAACTGTGCAATTAATTTTTGATTTTATCTACATTTAGTACTTTATATATGTGCCAATATTTTTTTTATGGAGAATCTTCTTTTTTATAGTAGAATTTAGAGGTAAATTTAGATATGCCAAGTCAAAAAAAAAAAGCCCTGGCAGCAGTGGAGCGATGCGTTTGTTGACCATGGCGTGCAGTGCATGGGGAACGATCGATCTCCGTGTCAGGAGTATTTTAAACCGGCCAGGGGCAGACGGGCAGTCTCTCCTTCCCTTCCCAAGAAGATACAAACCAGCAGCAACAAGCCAGGCACAGTCAGTCCCTGTCAGACCCACGCCCTGTTGGTTTGCGCAGTACGGTACTGCAGTTGCTAGCTCACACTGTCGCAGTGGCATACTCTAAATGATACTCTAAAGCTTTAGAGTATGAATATATAGAGTAAAAATTGCTGCACTGGATACTCTAAAACGATACTCTATCCTTTCTCTCACTCTATATTTAGAGTAGTACAGTGTTTACTCTATTGTGCGCAGTGGCGGGCCCTACTAGCTAAACTAAGGAAAAAAATGATATAACTCACAAACCAAAAATTCAAATTAAATTTCGATTGCACCATTAAATTCGTCTCAAAAAATCCTTCAAAACTAGATCACTCATGGATATATTTAGATAAAGTGACAAGTGGGTTCCACAGTAGATAGAGTGGATAGAGAATGATATAGAGGATGGATGGGTGTGGAAGAATTGAGTATAGAGAAAAGAATCTTGCTGACTAAGACGTATAGAGGATGAATATAGAGGACCATGAGTGCGGATAGCCTCACTTCACTTCGGGTCCCTGCCTGGATACCCTACACTGCAGGTCACCAGCATTTTTTACTTCACATGTACGTATACGGAGTAGACATGTACCAGTATAGTACGAGTAGTGGGACTGTTCACTTGTTCAGGATGATGAGCATGGCAGATGGCAATATGACATTCTAAACTACTGACAGATGCTTTCCTAAATTAAAGGTATTAGCTAACCACCGGATCATCTCTCCACACCCATATTAGTATTTCTCTTTGGCCCTGTTCGGCAGACTGTTTTTTTCTTATAAACCGGCTGTGGCTGATTTGCTGTGAGAGAAAAACACTATTCCACGGCTGATAAGCTCAGCCGAACAGGGGGTTTGTCTCCTTTCTCTCTAGCTTATGGTAAATGTAGCTTTTCCAAAAGAAGTGTTATTGTTAAGAAATTCTTAGGCATAAGCATGGCAACAGTTGGTCAAGAAAACGGAATTTATGACATGAGGGGCATATTCCCCCTGTTCGGCTGAGCTTATCAGCCGTGGAACAGTGTTTTTCTCTCACAACAAATCAGCCACAGCCGGCTTATAAGCCAAAAAAACAGCCTGCCGAACAGGGCCATTGTAACAAAGTGCGGCTGCTTGCCCTAAATTGCGGTAAGCAAACCAATTATATGAGAAACTGACATCGGATCGCGAAATTTAAACCACTACGTACATTATTGATAATGAAAACTAAGCCTAGAGATGAAACAAGAGTGTGTTTGGTTGCCTTGATGGCTTCGGCCCGCATGAGCCAAACCATATAAAGGCCTGGTTTAGATTCCAAATTTGGAAACCAAGTTTTGCATAGTAAGTGTCCTATTACACTGTAGCAATTTTGTTTTTATTTGGTAATAATTGTCTAAATATTGATTAATTAGGCTTAAAATATTCGTCTCGCAAAGTACAACAAAACTGTGCAATTAGTTTTTAATTTCATCTATATTTAGTACTCCATATATGTGCCGATATTTTGATTTGCATAGTAAAATTAGGGTGAATTTGGGTATCTAAACAATGGGCTGTGTTTAGATCACTTGAAAAGTGCACTATAAAAAAAAAGATTCCCCGTCACATCAAACTTGCGATACATGCATGGAGTACTAAATGTAGATAAAATCAAAAACTAATTATACAGTTTGGTTGTACTTTGCGAGACGAATGTTTTGAGCCTAATTAGTCAATGGTTAGACAATTATTATCAAATACAAATAAAATATTACAGTGTATTTTGGCACTCTAAAATTTGGATCTAAACACAGCCCAAAGTTGTGTGAGTAGCATGGTTTTTTGCATAGGCTATCCAGCCTACACGAGCGGATGCGATTGCATGAGTAAATGCAGGCTGGCAGAACATGCTCAAAGCTTCACTCCCAGGCCTGACTCGGTGGGTGCACAACAAAGGTTGCGAGCCCACACGTCAATATCAGCATACATACAATCAAACAACATCTCAGCTTCCGCTCATTTAGGCAATTAAACAACATCTCAGCTTTTTTACGTCCGACCTATTCATGCAATTTCACCAAACACTCTTTTTTCTAAAATATGGTTGTACTCAGCATATATCCCCTCATCTGCATATACGAAAGATGCAACATTCATCCGCCAAACACGCCCAAATATATTTTTAGGTAAACCACATCGTTATTTGTAAGTAAGAGTATCTCTACCAAATATCATTGATGCTGAAATTACCTTCTTTTTTCTTTGGTAAACAGATGTTGAAATTATATATTACTTTGCTTTTTCTTGAAAGGCTAAATTATCTGATTCTTGTTTTTGCAAAAAAAAATATCTGATTCTTATCTTTAATCAGGTATGATAATCTACCAAGAGGCTGAACGTCTCAAAAGTTCACTTTCTTATGTCTTCTTAATCGATCCTTATGGTTCGAAATGTTAAGGCTTCACAATTTCTTTTAGGCCTTGTTTAGATAGCCTCAACAAGTTAGAATTTTTTCACTCTCTCTCCATCACATCAATCTTTGCACGCATGCATGAAGCACTAAATGTAGATAAAAAATAACTAATTGCACAGTTTAGTTATAAATCACGAGACGAATCTTTTGAGCCTAATTAGTCCATGATTGGACACTAATTATCAAATACAAACGAAATACTACAGTTCCAAATTTTTCTAACATCTTCAATCTAAACAATGTCTTAGACTACCCGCAGTGGGTACTAAAACGATACTCTATCCTTTCTTTTACTCTACATTTAGAGTGGTACAGTGCTTACTCTATAGTGGGCAGTGGCGGCCCCACTAGCTAAACAAAGGGAAAAAAATGCTATAACTCAAACCAAAAATCCAAATTAAATTTTGATTGCACCATTAAATTCGTCTCAATAAATCATTCAAAACTAGATCACACATGGATATATTTAGATAAAGTGACAAGTGGGTCCCACAGTGGATAGAGTGGATAGAGAAAGATATAGATGATGGATGGGTGCGGAAGAATTAAGTATAGAGGAGAGAATCTTAGTGACTAAGATGTATAAAGGATGAATATAGAGGTCCATGAGTGCGCATATAGCCACATCCGGGACCGTAAACTTTTCTACAGACCGTGGCCAGCTGGACTAGTAGCCTGTGGCAGCCCCCGTGAGACTACTAGAGACGAGAGAGGGAGGGCTAGAGGGGGAGAGAGAGAGCGGGAGTGGGAGAGAGAGAGCGCGCATGATTAGAAACTACAAATAAACAGTAGAACACTGGTACTTCCTCCACGGAAGAATGTAATTCTCATGTCTGTAGGAGTTAAACAATTCGAGCTTTGACTTAAATTATATAAAAAAGTACTAACATTCATGAAACAAAATAGGTATCATAGATTAGTTATAGAATATATTTTTATAATAAATTTATTTAGAGATTTAAATACTAATATTATTTTTTATAAACTTGGTCAAACTTAAACTGGTTTGATCGGCATGCTTATTCTTTTCTGAACAGAGTGCCAGCATGGCGCTGGGCCCAATTCCGCGCCGTCCACGGTGTCGAGTGCCGGGCACGGGGCACCCACATCCACATGCGTGCACCTGGCCCTGCTGCATGTGCTCGCGTTGCAGCCTCCCGCATGCAGGGCTACTACTACTACTGCCTGCGGCATGTCTATGTCTACGTCTACGGTCTACCACCGGGCGCAACACCTCGCGACGCGAGCGAGCCTAGCTACCCACTGTAGCTGCGCCTACAGTGCCCCTCGCGACAATGCCCGGTCAGTCCGTCACCACTCACCGGCACGGCAGCACCAGCTCGAGCTTGGCAGTGGCAGACCCACTCCAGTACTCCACTCGGCCGGCGCATGCATAATAGCGCTGTTCCTAACTTGTCCTTCAAATTCCACTGTGTAAAAAGAAGATTTTTCGTCGCATCAAAATATTGGTAAATGCATGTAGTACTAAATGTAGATGAAATTAAAAACTAATTACACAGTTTTATTGTACTTTGCGAGACGAACATTTTAAACCTAATTAGGCAAAGTTTAGACAAATGTTATCAAATAAAAACAAAAGTTGTTATAGTATAATATGACGGATACTGTTTCAAGTTGGGTCACCCAACCTGGGATCTAAACACGGGCCTAGTAGGCTCCACTGCGGCACTGCGCCTGCGCTGCATGCACTGCTCGTCTGCCCCGGGTTTTCGGGCGCGAAATACCACTCACCCAGGCTCAGCCGTCACCACACCACCAGCGGCGGCAGCCTGCTGCCGAGGCTCTGCGAGCGCCGAGCCGACGTACGCGGGCGGGATCCTCTGAGATCACCTTCGGTTCCTTCACCTAGAGCCACCTGTGTCTGCGTGCTTCACACCTCAAGGCTCGTAGGCCTCTCAGGGTAATTACTATTACTACAGGAACGGGGGTGAAGGAATTGCAATTTCTATCATTTTTTAGTTACCAAACAGTGTTTACAAATCAGCGATTACTGCAGGAACGCAGCGGCCGCAACGGCACTCACCACACGTCCACACCATCCTTCACTCTCGCCTCTTTCCGCGTGCAAACAACCATCGATCTGCTTCTTGCTAGTGACTCTCACCTTCCACGAGCAAGCGGGAGCTTACGGTGTGTTCGTGGACAACCTGTCACGTCACTGCCACGCAGCATACACACGGTCAACGTCCTCGAAGTTCGGTACAATGGCTTACGGCGCCAAACCATGTCACCTTGACGCGGTAGGTCATGATGTCGACTCTAAGGTTCAAAGTCGGGTTTAAGTTGTCTAAAGGTGTAAATATAAATATTTTTTTTAAAAAAGGCTAAAATTGCAAAAAAGAAAAAGTTGGTCACCATGGCACCAGCTTCATGTATTAGAGCCGGTGATTTTTCTGGCACGAGTTTTGGTGTTGCGACTGCGTTTTTGGTGCGAGAAGGGCGCGCGGCAGCGATCAGATTTTTGCTGCTGGTGCTCTCTGTTGATAAGCAAGTGCCAGAAATCTTTGCACTCACGTCATCTTTTAGTGTGCGTACTTAAACTAGTGTTTTCTAATTTGATTGTTTTTGTCCTCTCATTGGATTTTGCTGGAATCCATGGATCGAAGGAGATCTAGCCCTTGTTTAGTTCCCAAAATATTTCCTAAAATATTTCAGATTTCTGTCACATCGAATCTTTAGACACATGCATGAAACATTAAATATAGATAAAAAATAAAACTAATTATACAGTTTAGACGAAATGGACGAGACGAATCTTTTAAGCCTAGTTAGGTCATGATCGGACAATAATTGTCAAATAACAACGAAAGCGCTACAGTAGCGCTACAGTTACATTTCCCAAAATATTTTGGGAACTAAACAAGGGCCTAATATAGAAGGTTGAAGGGAATATCAACTTGTTTGAATGAAAACAAAATTTGCATATTTAAGACGAAAGAAAATAGGTGTGTAATGACATGGTTTTGTTTTTGTCCATTTAAATAGGGGATAGATTTTAGTTCAATTCGCCGTCTAATATCATGCCATCTTTATTTATTTTCTTATAGAGAGGGCTTGCTTCTAAAGTTTTGTATCTCAAGTTGGCATGGAGTTCAGTACTGTAGATAAGGTTTGGATGTTTTGGATTAGCTACGTGGGTCAAAAATCCTTCAAGGTGAGAAAAATGTACACAAACAAAAGAAAGTTAGATGTGAAGGTTAGGTCCTGCAGATATGTTTGCACAAATGAGGGTCATAGAAAGCCGAATAAAAGGGATCATTTAACAAAGTGTCCAAGAGCTTAAACTAAAATCAACTGTCAAGTTCGCATGAGACTTGTAATGGACAAAAATAATGGAAATTAAAAAGTGGCTGATTTGATTTTGGAACACAATCATACCCTCCAGCTGCCACAAATCTCACACTTGATGGCATTCCAAAGGAAAATTTCAGAGTTACAAGGTTTAAAAATTGAGACGGCAAACGATGCAGGAATTGGGCCCAAAGCTACACATGAGTTGGCTTGCATCCAAGTTGGTGGTTCAGTTAATCTCAGCTACACTCTTTAAGACCACAAGAACTATTTACATGGCAAACGACGACGAGAGATGGCATATGGTCAAGTAGGCAGCATGCTCATGTATTTTTAGAAAAAATTATTGAGAACCCATCATTTCAATATGCATTGCAGATGAACCGGGAAGAACAAATTGCAAACATATTTTGGGTTGATGCTAAAATGCTCTCTCACTATGCATATTTTGGTGATGTTGTCAATTTTGATACTACTTTTGGTACAAATAAGGAGAGCAGGCCATCTGGCGTATCTGTTGGGTTCAATCATTTTAGGGAAGGAGTGGTTTTTAGTGTTGTTCTCATGTACGATGAGGCATTTGAATCATTTAAATGGCTATCTGAGACCTTCTTGAGAGCCCATAATAGCAAGCAACCTACAACAATATATACTGATCAAGATTGTGCAATGGGAAAAGCAATTAAAAATGTCTTTTTAGAAGCATGGCATGGTCCGGCGCTGGCTCGATGGCTTGAGCGCGGTGGTAGAGGGCGGCGAAGGCCAGCGCTGGCGAGGTGAGACCTCTATTGACGTGGCACACCGCCGAATCACGGAGGGGAAGGGAGCGCCAGCGAGCACCTGTGGGCGTAGTGTTGGTAACTGGTCGAGAAGGGGAATGCCGACTCGGCTATCGACGTCTGCGATAGAGAAAAATGATTTGAGCAAGTCGCTAGCTAATGGGCTGATATGGGCCTGGTTATAGGTCTATGAGATTTGTTTGTATCCAGAGTTTTCTTGGCTCACGTCGGATAGGAATTGGACGGTTCAGATCAGTGACCGGAAAGAAAAGTCGTTCTATCCAACTTTAGAGGATCTGGTTTTGTGTTTGTGAGGGTTCTTCTTCGATGGTTGCTCCTTTTTCATGAAATTTGATTTCAAATAGTCTTACTAAACCGTTTGGTATGGCTCCTCCAGAGGAGTCGGAGTCGGAGAGAAGCCCTACCACAACAACTTTTTCAATAATACTTTTTCTCGAACACTTTTTCAATAATACTAACTTTTATTAGCATATAGCTCGTAACATGAATAGCTCCGCATAACATCTTTGTATAATTTTGAAGCATATGTATGAGACTAGCTCTTAATCAAGAGCTAACTTTTTTCTCTCACCAAATAAGTATGAAACAATACTGTCAAAATCAATAAAAAACGATGAAGTCAAACATACTGCTTGATATAAAACAAAACAACCGCCAAAACGGGGCTCTCTACATTCACCGTTTTTAGAGAAGTTCAAACGCTACGAAAGAAAGCCAACTTTTTGTTTGACCAGCTTAATAGGTAAAATCTAAAGTGTCAAATCTTAATAGGTAAAATTTAAAGTGTCAAATCTGAACATTAAGCTCCACTAGATTGCCCTTATATGGCAAGTGCTGGGACTGTTTATTTAGCTACTCCCATACATTATATTTTATCACCATTTTCAAAGCTACTAATTCATATATATATATATATATATATATATATATATATATATATATATATAAATAAATGAAAACATGAGACTGTTCACATAATGTTGCATAGTATTTTAATGTTGTTTCTTATAAACGTCAAGTCAATTATTTTTTTGCATATTTTGTCTATGATAATGGTCCCCAGTCTTATATATGTAGCCCAAATATATCTGTACATCTGAACAAGTCATCTCAGAGGCTTCACCTCCAAGGAAAACAAGTGCTTCAAGATCAAGTTGGCTCCAAAGATATCTCTAGCAAGCTCTCACACCCGATTCTAAAGAAAAGACCTAATGCAAATAACATGTATGCTTGGATCAATTTATTATACATGTGATGTCATTAATAGTGATGCATTATAACATTTATAACAAAAATCTATAACATTACTAAAAAAGGACTCGAGCGTCTAAAAGAAAATTACATCAAGAGTTGTAACAGAACAAGGTCTTCCACTTCCATCATCACAAGTGTTGACACTTAACGCGGCAGACAAATAAATCTGCAAGCGCACATATTTTAACGTAGCTTTTATTCGAGAGTATTCTAAGGTATCAATTTCCATTGATGAGAACTAGCTAATAATCAAAATTGTCCTACAACTCCAAGCAATGGGTAAATGATATGAATGAGTAGAGAAGATGTCTATGTCTTCTTAGATACTTTCAAGACATTAAGATAAGCTTGTATTACAATTGTTCACTTCGGGACATGATAAAAGCACAACAGAAAGGGGCGAGAAGGGTGTTGGCTACACTTAGACATAGTCTGCAAGTCAGGCCGAAAGTTCGTTCGCATTGTCAGATAGTCTGTCAGCCCAACACTTAGTCGTATTTCACATAGGAACACCGTTGTCTCTTGATGGATAGTTCGTCCGACACACTCTTCAGTACAAACAGGGGTGTTTTATCACCTGCCAAATTCTTGCTAAGTCTAGACGGATGGTTTACCCGACCTGATGGATAACCTGTGACATCCAAATGGACAATCTGTCTTAACCAGTCGACCACACATGTCTGTATTCCTAAATAATGTTAACCTATGACTAAGTAGCATTCCTAAGTAATCTAAACCTATAACTAGTACATATGATTTGTGTAACACATTAATGCATCCATATCACATGTCATGCAAAGCATAAGCACCATGTTTACTTGTTTGTACTCACATACATACATATAGGAATTCAGACACCCTGTCACGTGACTCCAGACAGTAAGGGGATGCTTAGTTTTTTTGGCTAGATATTGTTTGATCTTGCTAAGTAAGGATATAGAATAATCTTAAGCAAGGATATAGAACAGTCTTGCTGCTTTGATTGTCACGCTTAACTACTTTTTTTTAATTGCCTAACTACCTTTGAGGTATGTGTAGGCAAGGTTTGCCTTGCCAGCTTGAGAGGGCTGGGCAAGGTTCTCGTGTCTCGTGCTAGCCAGGTGAGGCAAGGCTGGGCAAGCCATCTAGTGAAATCAAGCACGCTCTAACACCGACTTTGATTCCGAGCCTGAACTAGCAGACCAGCCCGTCGAGCAACAAGGCAGGCCCCTAGACACTTTTCTATACTCCCTCCGTTATGTAAGAGCGGGTATAATAATGAACTTATAGCTAAGTTAGTCAGTATTATTGCTGATGTGGAGGAGAGAAGAGAGGAAAGAGAAGAGAGCTTGGCTCTCATGCAAGCAACAAGTTGGGCACGGAACCATATGCATATGTGGGCTAAACAAAAATGTATGTGAGAAGAATAGGAAAGAGAAAGTAAAATATGGTACCACATAATAATAAAAACTTTTCTAAAATCAAATATGAGACAACTACTCTGTAGCTTGGCTTTTATGACTTGACTTATAGCCAAACAGTCGACTCTATTATTGGCCATGCTCTAAAAAGTGTCATTTTCGTTTTTCGAGAAGTCAAATATTTTAACTTTAACTAAATATGTATTAGAAAATATCAATATATATAGTATATAATTAGTATTATTAGATAGCTGTTAAATATATTTTCATAATTAACTTTTCTGAAGATTCAAATGTTGCTAATGTTTTATATAAATTTGATCAAATTTTAAAAAGTTTGAGCAACACGAATCCCTAATGACTCTTTTTACGAGAAGAAGGCAGTATTTAGTAAGGATCTGTTTAGTTTGCAAAAAATTTTTTTGCAAAAAACTACTATAGCAGATTGTAGCATTTTTGTTGTTATTTGGTAATTAGTGTCCAATTCTGAACTAACTAGGCTTAAAAGATTCGTCTCGTGATTTATAGCTAAACTGTGTAATTAGTTTTATTTTTTATCTACATTTAATGCTTCATACATATGTCTAAAAATTAATGTGACGGAGAATCTAAAAATTTTTAGGAAAATTTTTGAGAACTAAACAGGCCCTAAACTAAATAACTTATGTGTGCTAGCTATTGCATGCTGTATGTCTCTCTCCAAAGGCAGCTCATCAAGCCTTTTGATTTAGGGCGTGTTCATTTCCCATGTAAACCCAAAATATTTTCTCTTCTACCCGTAACATCGAATGTTTGAACGTAAGCATGGAGCATTAAATGTAGGTAAAAAAGATAACTAATTGCATAGTTTGTTTGTAAATGTCGAGACGAATCTTTTGAGCCTAGTTAGTCTATGGTCGGACAATTTTTGCCAAATAACAACGAAAGATGCTACTTTTTACCCACATTTGAAATTGTTTGACTTAAAAGAAAATGAGAATTATATTATTTTAGAGTAGAGTGAGTAAAAAATAGAAACTCCCTGCAAATCTGTAACAGAACCGCCCAATTTATAAGAGCTCAAGTACAAAATCAGCGATTTCCCGCTCAGTTTACATACTTGAACTCATATAAACCCGGTAGTCCGTGAAATCACGAGGGATTTCAAACTTTTTCAAGCTTACAACCAAGACCGTACATGATTTAGTAACCACAGTCCGCATGTTACAACAAGTTCACAAATACATCGGAGTGCAACATAAACTTAGTACAAAACCCACTTCTAAATAGAAGTAGCGGAAGCGAAATAGCTTGAAACCACATTTTACACGCACTTAGTTAAATTACAGTGCCAGCACATAGTCATGTCCCACAATAGCAAATAGGTACGATGTAAGAAGGGACCATTGCCCATGGTCCACTTGCCACCCGAGTGGGAGAGAGATCCAACTTGTCGCCACAGTAGTACGCTTTACTACCTGCAACAGGTGGGAACAAACCCTGAGTACTGGAATGTACTCAGCTAGACTTACCCGTCATAAACCAGAAATAATATGACACCAAGGAGTATGCAAGGCTTTATAAGTGGACTGGCTTGACTTGCTTTGCGGAAAAGCATAAGTTATCATGAATAACTAACTTAAGTCCTTTTGCATCATATTTATTATAACCTATTCAATCTAGGTAAGCACCTATGCTAAAGCAATCACTTGATTAACCATTAACATCAAAGGTTACCATCTCAGGTTTAGCATTTCCAACATTATCCACATAACCATCCGTGTTCCATCATTATTACTACGATGCAGTAACTCGAGTCAAGTGCTCACTATCCAGGAGCGATGGCGATTCGAATCGATTATTAACCAGCTGGTAATTTATTCCTCACACAAACCTCACTCACCCGCTAAAGTGAGGTATTGGTCACCGAGTCAACCATTCAGGTAAAGTCGCGAGCTTGCCAGGAACCACATGTACCCGGGGGCCGCCCGACTGCTCTTTGGCCTTATCATCGCGCCCCCGTTTCCTGCCACTACTGCTCCGGTACAGTGCGTTGCTGGCAATCCACTCGGCCCGAATAATCTCCCGGCTTCGCGGTCGAAAGGTACTTTATTCGGCCAGCTAAATGTGAGGCATGCGTTCAACATGACCCGAGGCCCAACAACGGACGGTCCTTAATCGACACAGGCGGAAACTACAAGCACCCCAGAACCCTGTCTGGTTGCCCCATACTTATTCCGCCCGGTCTCCAATTATCCATCAACACTTGGTTATTTCCAGGATATCATCCATTTCATAGCTAAAGTATTCCAGTAACCACCTATAGTTGCCGGTGACAGGAAATCACCGATCGCTACCGATCTAAGCAGGGCTAAGCAATATTTTCGATCCCGAACCAAAATAGGATTTCAGGCATATTTGCGGGACAAGGAAAAGGATATATATGCAGCAAGTGTTTTCAATCAACTCCTATAACTTAATGCAACAATACATATATAACATATATATATACTCAATTGCTTTTGTAAAGTAGGAGGCTTAGAATGCTCCGGGGCTTGCCTGGGATCTGACACCTAGTCAAGTCAGTTAGTTGCGCCGTCTTGTCGACACCTCCGATCCTAGCACGTGTCCAGTCCTTCCATCTTCGGGATGGTCCACCAACACCATCTTCGGGTTTGGTCCCACACCACGTGCTTCTCATGCACCTAGCGTACCTAAATGAGATGCGATAATGCAGATGTATGAATGCATGGAAGTGCGATAAGCGTACATGATGATAAGGAGTGCACTTGGAATGACTTGCACGTGACATGATGATGTGAATGCGAGCATACATACAAACATAGCCACATTCAGGTGATAAGCGAATTAACCCTATTTGACCGAGTATGTGCATATCTCTTTTCTAGTACTTATAACACATATTCCTCATGATCAAGTAACCTAAGACAAGCAACTTATCACATGCAGCTAACATCATGTTTCTCTAAACATTCGTACACACGCATCAAAGAGCTACATGTGTTCATTTATAATCAAGTATGCACGCATACATACTAACAAGGTATACCTAACGACACAAGGCAAGTCTACCCTATGCATATAACATACCCATAAACACATATCACAATTACAACTGATAAATTAAGATATGCCGGCAAGTCATTAGTGCTTCAAAGATACACCAAAACAACAAATATCCACTAAGCAAGGTAATTATACTTACACATGGCAAAGCAAGTTATTACCTGTACTAACATCATGTTTCACTTGGACTAAACATTTTGTAGCAAGCATCACAGAGCTACATGCACTCACAAGCAAAACATGCATGCTCACTAACAAGGTATCCATACCTACACCATTCAAGTTTGTACCCAACTATACATGCACACATGAATGACCACATGGCATTTCAAGTTGAACCAAGCCAAACACACCAGCAGGTTACTCATGACACAAAAGTACATAAAAGTGCCATGAAGCATTTACATCACATGTAACAATTCATTTTAATTACATTTATTGAAATGCATGGAACTAGGCCACATATTTCCAGAGCTCCTAAAATTCTATAAAAATTACAGCAGGTTAAGAATGCTCTCTGGACTCTACCATAAAAATATCATGCCAAAATTATAAGCATAATGACCTACATAAAAATGACAAACAACAGGGCATAAAAGCACATGAAAATACTTTGTAATATGAAAAGTGTCAAACCATAGATTTACTATTTTTCTTAGCTACTACATAGTACAGGAGCAGCTCACAATTTTTCTCAAGATTTATCTATGCCTATTTTACTTACTAAAAATACCACAAGAATCAGCATTAAAGCACTTTAAATAATAATTACAAATCATTCCATAATGACAGCACCTCAAAATTTTACCACAGATTCTACACCTCAAGATCTATCAAGCAAATCAAGTCTCACATTTTTCTGACCCCTATTCTAATTATTGCACATTTCCAAAGATCACAAGTATTTAACACATTAAATAAAACTCTATATAATAGTATCACAAAAATGATATTTCACATTTTTAACAGATAGATCTAATCACTAGAAACACAACAAAACTTGTTTCACCAGATTTGGAGACCCACAACTCAAGACATAAATTATACATGCATTTCTTCTTTTCTGAAATCATTTTCAAAAATCATTTAAATCCGAAATGCTACATGCACCCAGATCCGATGCACCACAGACACTGGCAGCTGGGTCCCGAGTCCAACTGGGCCCCACCTGTCAGCCTCACAGAGGCAGGGGAGGCGCTCCGCCGGCCGGATCTCGCCGGCGGTGAGCCCTCCGGCGGCGCTGACCCCATCTCTGGCTTCCTCTCGTCGAGGCGAACCCACCCAGCTAGGATACGGCGGCCATGGCGGGCTTGAGCTGCAGTAGCGACGGCCGGCGGCGAGCGGCGGCGCGGGTGACGGTGGCCAGGCCTCCTGCGGCCACGGCGAGGCCGGGCGAGGGGCGCTGGAGCATCACGAGGCCGTGGGGGAGGTGGTGCGCGCGCCTGCGAGAGAGGAGGAGGAGTGGAGCTTCGTGGCCATGGTGGCCGTGACGGCGGCCGTCGTTGGGGAAGAAAGGAGGCGCGCCGATTGGCGCCGCACCTTGACGCTAGCTGCTGCAAAGCGGCTCATGGGATGGTGCAGAGCAAGGCGGAGCGGTGGGCGAGGCCAATCGAGAAATGGCACGGCGGTGGTGGAGGCGCGGTGGCCGGCGAGCTAGTGCGGCGCGGCTGCGGCTGCTTGCTCCGCTGCGCTAGCAAGAGCGAGGGCGAACTGGAACGGGCAGAGTGGAGGGAGTGGAGCGCGTGGGGGCATTGGGTGCTGTCCCGACCGGCCATAAGGCGCGGTCGGAGCGCCGGCACCGCCCACGGCCGCCGGTGGCGGGCTGCCACGCGGGGCACGCGGGGTGGGGCAAGGCGGGCGCGTGTCCGAAAGCGGGAGCAGGAGCGGGAGCAGGCCTGGGCCGGCTTCTGGAGTGGGCCGGGAAACAACGCGCGTGGCCCAGTCAAAAATTCCTTTTTCTTTTTTTTTTAAAAAAAACGAAAACAGCCCCCAAATCTGTCTTCTTAGCCCTAAAACACCATTTTAGGCACAATATCATGAGTTGGCACCAAAACAACTTTTATTCCTAATCAAAATATCTACACTTTTTGTAAAGGGTGCACCAACATGCATTGACTCTAGCTAGGGGTTCAAAGCAAGTCAAACAAAAGCACTTCAAGGGTCAACATTGAGTCAACTAATACTTAGAAGCCTAATTATCCAAAGTCATTAACATGAACATGGTGCCATTTTATGCCTAAACATGAATCAAGTATTGTTATAATCATAGGTGCACAACAACATTATTAAAACTACAAAGTCCAATCATATATCATATGAAACATCGCATTTGTACTCCTGAAACATTTCAATTCTATATTTGAAACATTGTGTTGCAAAGGTCATGAATAAAATGTTCCACTTATTTCATTTTGCACCCTCAACAGGTCTAGGTGAGTTTAGTGATCAACAAAGCTTCCACTTGTATTAACCAAGCATAATTATAAAACATATGCATTGTGAATCATGAAATAACAAGCAATATTTCATTAGTACAGGTCACACGTTTCAGATGTTTTTGAATGCATGTTTCAAGTGTTTCTTGTGTTAATACTCATGTATGAATAAATTATGCTTATGCCCATGAAATATAAATGCAAAAATGCGTGCTTAACACTGAGGTGTTACAAAATCCACCTCAAGCCTTTTGATTTGACCTGAAAAAGAAACCCCACAAACAGCACTCCACACTACTGCACTGCCTCTCTCCAAAGGCAGCTGCATTGGCCTCCAGCCTTTTCCCTGCTGTGCCGCGCGCCCTCCCTTCTCTCTACTGATAGCATAGCATAGAGAGAGTACTTCGAGGCATCCTCCTTTCCCTCTCCTTCCCCAAGCCCTTTTCCTCTTTCCCTCGCCCCAAGAACTTCATCTCACCTCCAGGCGCCCCTTTTTCGCTTGCGCAGGAGCTCGCGGGGACAGTGGGCGGAGAGCTCGATCGCTGCACCACTACTTCACTGGAGATCCGCCCACTCCGATGGAGGAGATCACCCACCACTTTGGAGTTGCCGCAAGCAGCCACAGCCACGGCCACGGCCAGCACCACCACCCGTGGGCATCCTCCCTCAGCGCCGTTGTTGCGCCGCCGCCGCAGCAACCGCCGAGCGCAGGCCTGCCGCTCACCCTGAACACGGTGGCGGCCACTGGGAACAGCGGCGCTAGCGGCAACCCGGTGCTGCAGCTTGCCAACGGCGGCAGCCTCCTCGACGCGTGCGTCAACGTCAAGGCGAAGGGCGAGCCCTCGTCGTCGTCTCCCTACGCAGGCGACCTCGAGGCCATCAAGGCCAAGATCATCTCGCACCCGCACTACTACTCGCTCCTCGCCGCCTACCTCGAGTGCAAGAAGGCAAGCAAGACCTTGTACTAGTAGCAGTCTAACAGTAGCGCACTAGCGCTCCTGCTTCCGGTTCTCCTAGAGAAGTTTCCCCACATCTGATGTTAAGCATGGCGCATGCATATACTTTCTGCTTCCTTTTACATAGCATACTATAGTTTATGCATGGTGCTCATGTAGACATGTGCATCCGGGGTTCAGAACTTTCTCAAACGGCCGTGTGGGTGTTTGCAGGTAGGGGCACCACCGGAGGTGTCGGCGAGGCTGACGGCGATGGCGCAGGAGCTGGAGGCGCGGCAGCGCACGGCGCTCGGCGGCCTGGGCGCTGCGACGGAGCCGGAGCTGGACCAGTTCATGGTGAGCTATCAGCTAACCGTCGTCAATGACCCTCTTTCTGCAAAAGAAGACATCTTTCTGTGTTTTTTTTCTCGAGGTTTATTCACGCACGGTGGCATTATTTGTCGTTGTTTTCAACTCGGTTTTAATTTGCGCGTAGGAGGCGTACCACGAGATGCTGGTGAAGTTCAGGGAGGAGCTGACGAGGCCGCTGCAGGAGGCGATGGAGTTCATGCGAAGGGTGGAGTCGCAGCTCAACTCGCTTTCCATCTCTGGAAGATCGCTGCGCAATATCCTTTCCTCTGGTACTGAAATTGCTGCGCCTCATGCTCCTCTAACATCAGATGATTTTTTGGATCAGATCGGTTGTCTCCTTCATGCAGTGATGCCTTCTTGTTGAGATCTTCATGTCCTCTTGGTGGCCCATCTATCATGCCCTCTTGTTCATCTTGCTGTCCTCTTTCTTGGTTGAGCATATGTTGTTGATTTTTTGCATCTAAAAAACAGAAAAAAAATTGATGTGGTTTCTCAGCAATTTGGCATCTATATAGTTCCCTTTTTAAGAGCATCTTGTTATGCATGCATGTTTTGAGTATAGCTACCTGCGCAGCGCAGATGAATGTCTTGTCTGTGCTTCATGTTTTAATGCGGCAGCATTCCTAATCAGGGTTTCCAAAAGAATCTTCTCCCTGCTTGCTTTTCCTGGCCATGCATCTGTGAGATTCTTCTCTCTGGCCTCCATCGATCTTTGCTTCTGCTGGAAAGGGATAGTCCTCGCACATGTGCAGCAGTGCAGCTCAATCTAGCACACATGAAGGCTCTGATTCTTTTCATACACTCTATCCGGCCCGTTCCTTCCTTGCGTTCCGCAGTAATATTGCATAGAGATTAATTAGGATGAAATCACCTGTGATTTACTACTACTTTGGCTGTTCTTCTCATGGATGCCTTGTTCGTCGTCGTCCATTGATGATTGATTCCATTTCCAATGGAATATGCTGCATGTGTCCTCTACGAGTTGTAGTTCCTGGTTCAGGCAGCCATCTTTTCCCATGATGGGAACCCCAGGGAATTACGGAGCCCTTCCCTTGTTCTAGGGTTTGGGGAAGGGCAAGAGTACTGCGTGCTGTGGCATTGTGCAAACAACAGTCCATGGCCGAGGAGTCTCACTGGCGTATGTCAGTGAAACACGAGTACACACATGACACGTACGAGTATGGTGGTGTGAATATGAGAGAGGAGTGAGGGGAAACCGGGAGAGAGAGAGAGATGGGGAGTCACCCCCCATCTGTCACGCAAGCTAGCCAGAACATTCTTGTCATCTTTCTCCCCCTCAAGAGATGAGCTACCTGTTGTCCTAGAATCTCTACTACTCGTGTTGTGCTGTGGTCTTCCAGATGTTCTTGTTGTGCATGATGCGTTGCCAGCACAGGACACAGATCTGGCCATCTGCTTCTTATAGTAGTAGTCTTTGCTAATAATTTTAAAATGAACACATCAGGTGGATCGAGACGATCCATGGCAGGGGCCTTTCTAATGATCTACTCCGTATCACGAGGCTATAGTAACAACTCGTGCTACCAGTTACTCCCAGCCCAGAGTTTCACTTCGGTTCTGGAGCACTGGCTACTTGGCTAGTACGACAGCAACACACACGATCACTTCATTATTGGAGCATGTTAGCGGAGAAGCTGCCATCTGATGTCGTAGAATGCTGCAAAAATAGCCTAGGAAAGCCAAGAATGCTGCAAAAAAAATTTGAGAATGTTCAGAGATGCATAGGCTGGCAGATGCGGCTCAGTTTTTTCTGTTCTGACCGGTCCATGCAGTGGACAAAATGGTCTGTGTGCCTCGAGAATCATATTCGTAGGCTAGTGCATGAACGCTGAACGGCCCCCATTATTTGATGTGAGATCGATCTCTCTTGCAATGGATGTGTGATCTGCTAGGCTTATATTATTATATGCATCTACTCTTATATTATTATACAGTACGCATCTACTCTTATATTATTATATGCATCTACTAGTACTTCTATGTCCCTGTATTTCGTGACAGACTTCTCCCCGTGCATTCTCTCACATAAATAATGACGGTCAAGGAACATTGGATGCTTTCGAGGCGAGTCCAAGTTGAAAACTGCGTTTGTATTTTTCAGCTGTCAACTCAGATTTCTTCTCAGCTTCAACTGTTCTTTGACCTTCTCGGGACTCTTTATTTTTTGGTAGACCTCATGCATTCTTTTGGTTACAAGGGCCACAGACAAACTACTGAATTAATCGCAAAACAACACTGCGTTTTCTGACTGATGTTGCCCATGTACTCCAAGATTCGTGGTTGCATGCACTCTTTCAAGGTCATGCAAAAGCAGGGACACAGATATCACGAGTTTCCATTTGTCTCGAGGTAAGACCAAAAAAGATACCAGAAGCAAACAACATAAAACAAAACGATGAAAAAGAACCGATGGGTTTTGCACTGGGACGCTAGTGGAAAAGACAACGCGACTGGAGGAAAGGAACAATCTGGCACTTCCATCTGTGTGAAATCTTCCATTTGATCTGCGTCTCATGCATGTTTGTATTCTTGGTTACTGGAGTCAGGTGCTTTCGTTTTTATTTTCACTTCTGTGTTGGTATTATCATTTTCATGGATTTCTATTCTATTTATCTCAATTTCCAATATCACATAAAATGCTGTGATTAGAGTTCTTTATCATATAGCATCTTGTTTTTTTCATTTTCTTTCACAGTGGAATTGTTTGATAATATCTTCCACAAACCATTAATAAATTACACACCAGTTTTTTAAAAATATAGAACATTATTTACCTTAAAACCCAGTTGTCAGGAACAAGGAAAAGGAATCAAGGGCTTTAAATGTATTGAAATGAAACACTAGGAAAATATTTGGAATGACCATGGAACAGCTCTAAGGATTCCTTTGGCAATACTATTTCATAAGTGTATCATGAAATCTTTTCCAGAAGTTTTTACATTGCTGTAACATGTACAAGCTGTGATGCTCTTCATTTTCTTTTTGGTTTTCCACACATTTTCAACAAAGGCCACCAAATATTTCCACAAAGTTCTTGTCTTATTCCTGCGGTATCCCCCAAAACAATTTCATGGGTTTCTACATCGATATTGTCTAATGATGTTTTAGTGATCAAATGGTTCTTTCTTCATTTCAAAGACAACCCACACATATTTGACATAAGTTTTGATTGATCATTAAATCATTATGGTCATTTACTATTGCTATATATGTGTCAAGGTGACCTCACACTGCTTTAATTTGTCCCAATTAACAGCATGACGAACAGAGTCTCATGTCGTGTCACATGCTCAAAAGTCACTTTCAGAATAAAACAATATTTTCACTGTTGCTTCTGTCAGAGAATACAAAACACAAAATATTTATTTTCCTTTATGCAAAAATATATATGAATGTTGGTTTCGTGGAACAATAAAAAGATATCTATACAGTTAAAGGAGGTCCTGTTACTCTTTTTTTTTCAAGCATATCAGATATTTTCTCAGCATTCCAGGCTAAATAGTCCTGCATAGTAGCATGTTCACAAATGACAAACTGTGGTTGACCCATGGTCATGGTAGGTACACACAGACTGAGTAGCACAAGGTAACCTTGTGGTGTATGAAATGAAACTAAAAGAAGGTCGACATCCTGGCTCCTGGTCTCGCAATGTGTGTTGTTAATTTATACTTGACCTTATCTGAAGATAACTAAGTGTTGATTTTTTTAGTATGCGCAGAAGGGTCTTGCACTAGCTTGCCAAGCTTATCACAGCCCTCCTTTACCTGTGCTCCTGGGCTAGGCACCGGATGTGTTGAAACAACACGAGCGGAGTTGTTTTCTTAAAGAAAAAAATTGTAACTTATTATTGGAGGACATACTTCATTTTCCCATATATGTTAGGGTGCTTTTACATAGGCAAACATTTTATTCAAGTCTTAAACCTGTGTTCCTTTGCTTATTTTTATATTGCTTCCAAATACGTTGCCATCAAGATAGATATAGATAATTGGCAAAACGAAAAATGTACAGGGGTCATTTATGCCTATTCTGAAAAGCATAAGTTAAATATTAAGATGCTAATATAGAAAACAAATGCAGTGTTGACTGTATGGAAAAGAACATGGTGTGCACATACAGTTGCAATATAATTTTTTACCCACAATATAAAAATGATCAAAATATCATGCAAACAAAGTAATATGGGCAGAAACATCCATACTTTTTATATTCGTCTGTGGAATGCACTAGGTTCACAAATTAAAATAGTGCAAATGCACATGTCCGTGATATCTGTACTTCAATGGGTATACTGGAGATGCTAAATTGATTGGTGGACAATAGCCCAATGTAAATTCCCAAGACTGATGTCACGCGGGAGTTGAATGATATTTGTTTTGTATAGAAGCAGATTGCTGTGCTACTTAACTTAGATCATCACACTTCACATTCATAAAATTGTAATTAAGTTCACTTGTTTAACTATGGCACATGAAAAGTACTATTTATTGCTTTGCTTGTATGGAACATGTAACTCTTAGTAAATAAGTTCAGTACTTGTGCTTTGCCAGCCAAATGTTTTATAGTCTGGCTATGAATGCTGCTTGATCACTTCTTTTGTTGTAGCTAACAGTTCCATCTGTTATGCTTGAAGGCTCTTCTGAGGAGGATCAAGAAGGTAGCGGAGGAGAGACAGAGCTCCCTGAAGTTGATGTACATGGTGTAGACCAAGAGCTCAAGCACCATCTCCTGAAGAAATACAGTGGCTATCTAAGCTCGCTCAAGCAAGAACTGTCAAAGAAGAAGAAGAAAGGGAAGCTCCCTAAGGAGGCTCGCCAGCAGCTCCTTAGCTGGTGGGATCTGCACTACAAATGGCCTTACCCCTCAGTACGTCTTCCTTTTATTCTTCCATTTTAAAAATTGTTGCCAACACATGATTTTGACGTCAAGTCTTCATGAGCTTTATATAGCTAGTAAAAATCCAATGTTGGTACTGATTGCACATGGTAATTCAAGGTGAAGCATGCATAAAACACATTTGGCAAATCTAAGCTAGATATGGGTCTTTGATCTTCCATGGTTGTCTGTTCCCTAATTTGCATATTAGCATGTAATAAGTGAGTCAAAATATGCCAGAGTCTACTATTGATCAGGGAGTGGCGGGCAATTATTGGTATTATTAACCTTATTTAAGGTATTCTGAAACTTCTACAGCGGTCTTGCTAAATACCATTAATTTTAGGCAACTAAATTTATCTGAAATATAAAGCCTTCTCTCAGATATAGATTAAAGAGTTTCCATTGGTTTCACTTGGGAACTACATGGCTGAACAGAAAATTATAGTGCTCTGAAGTATGTGTTGATACTTGTATAAGTGAAGATCCTAATCTGCAATTTTCAAGTTCAGGGTTCTAAGTGAAACAAGCATTAAGTCCAGGAGCTTACAATAAACTTTTTTTTTATATCTTCATTTTGTTGGATGTTTTGTATACGGCATAGCCTGCCTTTCCCTATTGGATATGTATTAACTCTTCACATTGGTGAGCAGGAGACTCAGAAGGTGGCACTGGCTGAGTCTACCGGGCTTGACCTGAAGCAAATCAACAACTGGTTCATCAACCAGCGGAAGCGGCACTGGAAGCCATCTGAGGAAATGCACCACCTGATGATGGACGGGTACCACACCACCAACGCCTTTTACATGGACGGCCATTTCATCAACGATGGCGGGCTTTACCGGCTCGGTTAGCCACCAGCGATGCTTCCATTTCACACCACGACCTAGCTAAAGACTAATGGTTCCAAATGTCTGAAGTACTGAACTCTACTGAAGGCAGGGCTAGCTATCTAATGTTGTGTGCCGCATGCATGAGCTGTAAGGAGGCCATGCTTAATTATTTGTTACCATTGCTACTCTATCTATGCGCCTATGCTTCCGTGCATGAACTATGCTTTAAGTACTGCTCCACAATGTGGTGGTGTGCTTTTGCTTTTGTGTGGTTGTATGCGTAACCTGACAGATCGATCGCTGATTGCTGCATGTCTGAATAATTTGCATGATCTAGCAGGTTTCCGCCTAATCTAATGATACTGCTCAGGTTTCCTCATTTCTGTATGCACCTTTTATTCCCAAGATAATCTAGTTCTAGTATAAGTTGGCTTTGTTATATGTTTTTTTACCCCCTTAAGCATAGAATAGCATTTTACTTCTCGAAGATATTCTAGTTCAGTGTATCTGATCCTTTGAACGAAAAAAATTCACATGTATCTTTGAAAAAGTTTATTTTCAAGGAAAAAATTTTGAAAGTAAAATGGGGGCTTCAGTTAGCTTTGTCATTCGTTTTAATTTTTCCACCTTAGAGGATAGAATGGCATTTTACCTAACCTATCATGTTGTCCTAGTGATGTCCTTCAGTTCTCAATGGCCTTAATTAATATCATGTTGTCCTAGTGATGTCCTTAACTTTGAATCTACAACGTTTTGTCGTTTGATACAGACTATGCAATGGTCTGTTTGATTTCCCATTAGATGGTTGGTAGGAATGCAGATAAAAATACCTTAAACAAGTTTATATATGTATATCAATAGTTTCAAGACAAGGATCAAAATATATAGGTCAAAATGGAACCTAGATGCCACTACGGTTGACGCTAAAACATGCTACCACATGAGCACGTCCACGTGCAGCTTGCAGGGGTGCTCTATGCAACACCTTTGCGAAAACCGATCTAATCAGTTTTCATGAATCGTCCTGACCAGTTTCGACAGGCTTGAACCAAAGAATGCTCGCTCGGAAGGGACAAACCCAACAAATCCGCTGCCAAAGTGCCAATGTACTTATACTCTTCCAAAAAACTATTCTAAGAACGGTGAATACGAGATTCTGCACGCACCATGCAATTCAATCGGGTCCCTGAGCAGCAGCAGCAGCAGCACGCCACGCCACCAGCAGAATCTACTCGACAAGGAGACGAGACTAGGCTGGGCTGTGCAGGAGAGGGGCTTTACTTACGAGTCACGCGATCGGGAGCGGTGCGCAGGAGGGGAAGAAGTGTCGGCTCTCCGTGACTCCATAGCGGCGTGACTTGGGTTGGGTTGGGTTTGTGGGCGGCGGCGGTCTCCTCCTGTCTGGTGGACCGGGCCGTGCATGTACGCTCCCCGTGACTGATCTGGGCCGTTTGGCTCGGACTGTCTTGAGCCCAGGGAAATCTGGGCCTTTAATCCTCAGCACCTTAGCTCTCGGATGGTCCGTCCTCACGCAATTTCCGCCGTCGGTGGAACAACGCCACTTCCATCCTTGTCGCCGGTTAGGAATGGAGTTGCCGGCTCCGCTCTCGCGCGCGGGCGGGGAGGCTTACACGGATGCTCGGCAGGATGCGCTGGCGAAAGTGGGGCCACCTCCCCGTCGGCCACCCTCGTTCTACAGCTCCGTGTTCGCGCAGGTACGCCAGCCGCTCGACGAAATGCCTGCGCTGACAGATGCCGCAAGGAAATCGGTTTTTAAATTTTTTTGGGTTTCTTTTCCCCCCATGTGTGGGTTGGTGACATCGTTCATTTTTCTATTTGGACGTTTGCGCGTGCAGATTGAAGAGATCGGGTGGGAGCAGGTGGTGAGCGCCACAGGGGACGATGGAGTGTCATGTCTCACCTTCCGCGTCGTGTAAGGATTCCTCTCATGTGCTACCAATCGGCACTAACCTCTTTCTATATATTTGTATTGTACGATTGTTTGGAGAAAAAACTACTGCCGTTGAGGCAGTTGAGCAAGGCTAACGTTTGTATTACATACTGAAATTTGTCAGTTTGATAGTTGTTCGTAAAGGTTGTTTCAGAAACCTGCCTGAACACTGTGATGCATATGAACAACAATCGCAAGTGTAGCAGCGTTTCTTTGGGCATGTCTTTAATTCTATTCTATTGTCTGGAATTATGGCTTATGTATCTGCCAGGGATGAACCAGGACGGATTCATTTACTGGAGATCACACTGCCCATGGGCTATCCTGAAAGTCCTCCTTCAATCTCTGCAGTTAGTCTCTATCCTGATATTTCCATAAACTAGGCTTGTTTTTATTATATTTTGCCATTGCATGAAATTTCAGAACCATAGTCATATGCCGTATAACTGAACTTGTCTCATTAACAGGACATACCTTACCTCCCAAAAATACAGTGGTCAAAAAGCTCAAGACTGAAAGATGTTCTTTGCCAATTCCAAGCGGTAGGTGAACTTTTTTTATTGCTTGAATCATATGGTTGTCCTATTCATGGATTGTTATGTTGTGTTATGCTATATTATTGGGTTCACACAATCAGCACCTGAAGATATTACAAGAGTTCTGGTCTACGATGGACGAGATTGATAAGGTCCTTTGGATTGTTGATCCAACAAAGCCGTCCTATGCTATGTGTCATCGTCGTATATCTTTAGGTAATCCCCTTACTCATCTGGATGTAATAGTTGTGCTCCTTCTATGTATGTTTACTTAAATTGCTATTTGTGCCTGAAATCACTAGGTGACGATTGCTACATTTTGTTGCATGTCGATGCACGCAAGCCCAACTCCTTACCAGAGTAAGGTCAGATTTCAGGACTCTATTTGAAGCCAACCATGGCTGATCCCATGCATCACCATTTCTTCCAGGTGTCGCTTCTTGGGCACAGACAGCAAACTTGATCAGCTGATATTAAATTGGAGAAAGAATCGTAAAAAATGGTATACTACATATTTCCTGCATTGCATCGTACACGTTTTCTTATATACTGATGTAGATGTACTAATGTATTTTTGCATTAATTAAAATATATATTTACTGAACCTGCCTATGTAACATGTGCTAAACATAAACTCTGTCGACCTGTATCTTCTTTCCCGTAAATCTACAGCTATTTGTCCATACCAGTAGTAGATCAGATAACTGAAATTTCTCTAGAGTTACATTAACGGCCATGTAAAAATTTGTGTTTAAAACATATGACCTTTTCTTTATCACTAGGGATGCAAAGAAAAAATTCCCTGAGAATTTGGCAGCCGTCTTGGACTATGCACTGCCTGCACCCCCTTCAGTCGGTGGTAATGCCAAAGACGACGAGCAAGCTGATTGTGGGATATGCTATGCCAAGCATCTGCCAGTTGGTGAGCGAATTTACCTTGTGTCTGTACTACCAACCCCTTTTCCTCACACAGTGGTCCCTGAATCTTGATCGCAGTTCTTGCTTCTCTGATCCTCCAGATGACGAACTCGGTGCTCATAGTGGGTGTGCGACGGACTACACGTGCGAGAACCCCAGCTGCAGCAGAGCCTTCCACTCTGTGTGCCTGAGAGACTGGCTGCGCTCCATCACCTCGACCAGGCAGTACGTCTGAACCAACCGAAGTTACCAAAATCCTCATAGTGATGCTGTTGCTGTGTTGATCCTCTGATTATTTTGTCACGAGCCTGGTGTCTGTCTTCCTCGTGTTGGCAGGTCGTTCAATGTCCTGTTCGGGAACTGCCCCTACTGCAGCGATCCCGTCGCCGTCAAGATCACCGACCACTAACACCAAACCTTGGTCAGCGTTTACAAAGTCAGGCAGGCGATCATAACCCCATTTTAAGATCACCTTCACTTGCGCTTCATGTCACAGAAGGGGGGGAAAAAAGAGGAGACTAGTTTTGGTTCCTGCTTACGTGTACAGTAGCCAAGTGTCACCTTGTTGTCTATTACTCTGTCAGTTCCCTTTGAGAAAGCTCGAGATCGCTCTAGGTGGATGCGTTCGTCGGGTTTAGCGGAACTGCAACCGCAATAGGTCGAAATTTGCTGCCGGCTTCTAGATAACAAATATGTATAGTCTCTTCTCTAGAAGAGAGAAAGAGAGGGGTTGGCTCCCCATAGCCTAATCGTTCAGACTTTTTGAACGTCGCCCTCTGTTCTGGAACATGCCCTTCTAGATTTGGATTTGGAACGGCGATTCTGACTAACGCTGGTGTGCCTGTAATCCTTTAGGGACGGTCGCGATCAAGGTAGCTTACCATTACCAACCAACACCGGTGGACAGATGCTCCTTGATTCTGACGGTGGTGATACTATTAATGGGTCGCCAATAACGACACGAACGCCTGTTGAATAATCACTGTGTAGTGTGTGGCACTGGCAACCAACCCACGGGTGTTAAACGTTGCGTGGCTCATGGTCTGCCTTGGAGTTGGAATTAGTACTGTCAGGTGACGATGCATTTGGAATTTTAGAGCATCTCCAAGAGTTTGCCAAATGAGATTGGCATCCTTTCAATTTTGGCAAAATGAGAAAATTTGGGTTCCAACAGCTTGGCAAATGAGGTTGGCATTCTTGGCAACTTGCCATCCACCGGCCTCGCACGCGCAAATATGCGCGCGCGGAACGGACTTGGCATCCGTATGTACGAGAGAGGTGGAAGGGCATAAAAATAATTTTGTTTCTCTCTCAGGGTTCCTGATGTAAGTTTTTAAGAGGTGGAAGGGCATAAACATAATTTTATTTCTCCCTCAGGGTTCCTGATGTAAGTTAGATCTGGGTTTGGCAAGTGAATTATACCAAACTCTTGGAGAGAGACTGTTTTTTTACTTGGCATATCTTTTTACAACTTGGCAAAACACAAGATTTGCCAAATGAAAATTGCCAAACTCTTGGAGATGCTCTTAGATTGTGTCTTGTGGGCTCACAGCCTCACACAGTTATGGAAGTGCCGTGCGTGAAAATGCAGCAGGGCATGGAAAGCCAGCAAGCGGGATGACTCGCATGGATCCAGGGCGCCAAAAGACATCATCACATGCCTAGCAAAAACACACACCATATGATCGAGTATGCGATGACTCGACGATGACGACGCGTCACTAACTGCGGAGGAAAAGGAAAGCACCAGGCAGAAAGGGTAAGCGTCGGAGCGGTCTAGTGACCTCTGGAGAACGCAGCGCAAAAACCCACATGGGCAGCTACCGCAGGCAAACGAACGAACAATCTCCGTCCGGGCCTCCCGCCTCCGAGACCGGGAGCCTCGGGCCGCGACGGCAGGGCAGCCAAGCCGCAGTGGAAGTGCTGCGGAGAACAGGAGCGTCAGTTCAATACTCCGCGCCACGCCTCGGCAGCCAAGCTCGCTCTCGCCAGTCGCGACTCGCGACCGCAGGTCTGCAGCGCAAATCCTGGTTTTTGGTCTGACCGGCTTCCAGAATTCCAGCACGCGCCTATAAAAAAAAGATCCGAGACCCCTACGCCCGCGGCCGAGTCAGAGCCTCAGAGAGTCAGAGGGAGGGAAAAATGGCGAGCGGGGAGGGCGGGAACGAGAAGAAGCAGAGGAGGAGGCGGCGGCGGCGGCTGTGGGCGGCGTGCCTCCCGCGGCCGGGATGCTTCACGGTGTCCGCCGCCGACGAGGACCCATCGGCTCCCGGCGCCGGCGAGGGGGAGAGCAAGCCGAAGCCGACGCATCTGGTTGTCACGGTCAATGGGATTGTCGGAAGGTGATCTTTCTGTCTCCTCTGCCTTTCCTCGCTTTCTTCCTTTATTCTGTTTTATTTAATTATTCTCTTATTACTTTCCCTTATTAACGAGCTGAAGCTCAATTCGCCAAACCAGGTTAGCTCCTGTCCTGTAGCTTTGAGTTCTCAGCCAAAATTATAGATTTTACGATAGTGTTCTGGACTTCTGGTTACAGACTAGCGCGAAGTTAAATTTACCGTTCTTTGTTTCCTATGCCAATGCCTGATGTCTCTACCCCGTAGAGAACATCTGGACTTCTGGACTTTCAGTCAATGTAGTAAACCGCAGAGAACTGTCTTCAAAACTGTCAGAAATAGTAGCAGTCAGTAGTGAACATCTGCATCCGCAGGTAGTCTACCAAATTTTGTTGCCTTGCAATTTGGGAAAAGGGCAAAAGACGTGGCACGATGATCGTGGGACTAACTGGTGGGCAGTAGTCCTGAATCCATTAGGACACGAGGCAATATTGTTCAGTAACATGAACACATCAGCTATAGCCTAAAACGCTCATTTAAGGATTGTGATCCATGTACAATATTATTTTTCTTTTTCTAAATGAGAATGAGTTTCTTTTATTCAAGTAAAAACACTAAACACTGTTATATGTCATCCTTGAGTGAGAATCTGACGCCTATGCTGTAATGCTGGCACATGTCCCTCGGGGCACCCAAGCGGCCCGCCAGGGTCGTCTCCTAATGGACTAAAATCTCCACTTCACCTTATGATAGTTCTAACTGAACAAGTTAACTTCAGTGATTTTTACATATCATTGCTGGGTGACACCCATTTCCACCTTTTACAAACATGCGTCCCTTCAATTATGCAGTGCAGAAAATTGGCGTTTTGCGGCAAAACACTTCATCAAGAAACACCCTGAAGATGTGGTTGTTCACTGTGAGTTAAACAGCAATGGAAAAAAACTCTACTTTTAATCCCAAAAACTTATCTAACATCTGAACAGCCACCCTTCTGTTCATTTTTGTTCTGTTTAGCTTGGCTATATAATGGCAATTTTTATTGGGTGGCACAGGCAGTGGGTGCAACTCAGCAGCTCGAACCTTTGATGGAGTTGATGTAATGGGAAGAAGATTGGCAGAGGAGGTAAGTGCCGATGAACTAACATTGAAAGAGTATATGTTACGAAGCTAATCAAGAATGAACATTCTATAATTTACATTAGACATTCTGCCCTTTTCTTTCATTATTAACTCCTTTACCGAATATCAGCAGCGACACTTATTGCTTCTTGCACATTTTTCTTTGAATTAACTGATGCTTTTCTGTATGAAGGTGACTTCTGTTGTTGACAGTAGACCAGAGCTTTGCAAGATTTCCTTCGTTGCACATTCGTTGGGTGGACTAATTGCAAGATATGCTATTGCATTATTATATGAGAGTGAGGCACAAAAAGATTCTCATGAAAAGTGTGAGAACCATGCAGTTGACTATTCTAGTAACCAGCGTAGCATTGGAGGGAAAATTGCTGGTTTGGAGCCTATTAACTTCATCACTTTTGCAACACCACACCTCGGTACAAGATCGCACAAACAGGTTAGGTTAAAAAAATTCAACCACTGTTAATTTTGGAATTTGATGTTGAATTACTTTCTCAGGTATCCTACCTATTGCGGTGTAGATGTGTGGTAATCCTTGTTGAATTTATAGGATTTGTATAGTATTATTAGTCAAATTTTATACAGGGGAGTGGGGACTAATTATAAACTGAGTTTTATAAAGAAATGTAATCAGTTAGATGCATCCTTTTCCTTACAATAAATTTGTGCCTGTAGGTGCTACAGCATAAGATGTCCTCGTTTTATTTTATTTGACTTGCATGATTGCTTGCTGGAACTCACATATGATTGCTGTACTGTACTAAATACATGAACTTATTTGCTCATATTCATACTAGTACCCAGTGTTATTTCTTCATACGTGACACATAATACAAGTCTTTATTTGTACTTTTACAGTCCCGAATGCTAGAGTTCAACCATGGTCTTTTGTATCAATGTGCGAAAGACAAATGTCATTCATACTCTGTGACTTCAAAAAGAAAAAATCTAAGATGGCCTGTGTATAACACTACCGGGTCTCATGGCTGCATCTGTTGTAGCCATGAAGAATCCACATATTTGACTGATTCAATTTCTGATCTGCAGATACCACTTCTTCGTGGTTCTAACAAATTAGAAAAGATGGCATATCGTTTGTCTTGGATTGCTGGGAAAAGTGGAAAACATCTCTTCCTGAAAGATATTGAAGATGAGAAACCACCACTTCTTCTACAGATGGTTACTGATTACGGTGGTCTCCATTTCATGTATGCAATAAAAAAATAATTCTACTTGTTTCACAAAAGTGTAAGTTAGTACTGATGTTGCGACATGCACTTTGCTTATGCTGCAGGTCAGCTCTTCGCTCTTTCAAGCGGCGTGTTGCTTACTCCAATGTTTGCAATGACTGTATCCTTGTTGTAAATGCTTCCAATTTTCACATCTGTCAAGGGCCTGGGCGTCCAGGGATGGTGGCCCTTGGCTTCTCAACTCATAGCTCGAACCAGGTAATGGTGCCAGGGTTTTTGCCTGACTACCTACAGCAGAGGTGAGATTAAGAATAGCAGAGAGAGGGAGATTAGGGATAAACTTCTTGCTTGCTTTCATTCAACGAGTACAGGGGATACATATAGGAGCTCAGCTCCTTGCTACTGGCCCCAGCCATTAACTACTAGCCGGCTAATAACTTCCTTAATCTCCTCAACTTTTCTTAATTGTCTTAATGACTAAAGCCCCTCCAGTCACCTAAGTCTCCTCGGGCTGTTCCAGGCCATGCGCACCCTTGGGGGCTGCACTGGGCTCCTCGTGTCCGAGGCCGGCGGCTGTAGTGTCGGCCCCACATGACAACATCATATAAGACTTCTGTTTTAGCTATTGGGTAACTATATCAACTACCAAAACTTTGGCCTTGACTAACAAACTAGTTATCGTTGGCTGGAGGACATCTTCAATTCGTCGTCAACACGAGCTTCCTAAGGTAATATATTCACTGCAAACTCATTTTGGTATTTAAGCTAGGCTCCTGAGTCTGAAAATTCCTGTGCATCAGCCCCAAAGTTTTATAAACAACGATAGATATCCACACATTGTATATGTGGAGGGACCAAAGGTTGTGGATGTTGATTTTTCGGATGCGATGATTTATCAGGCAAAAACTACTACGGAAATGGAAGGTATGGTGCCCTTATTTTAGCTGGAACGAAGAAATTGCATCCATAATTTTTTTCTTTTATGTTGAGCCGTTGATCCATAATTATAAATTTGTTCTTCTTTTGTGTCTGCTAAATCAGTTGTTCTGCGTCTTTATGATTTTTGAGATTCTTCTTCTCTTAACCGGATTACCTTTTGACTTCAGAGGTGATGCTCAAAGGTCTGAATAGACTTTCATGGGAAAGGGTAGATGTTAGCTTCAAGAAAAGTAGACAAAGGATTTTTGCTCATAGCACTATTCAGGTATGTGATTAACCCGCCTGGCAATCAGTTCTTGAGTTAGAAATACTGTTTTGTTGAGCTGAAAGGTAAGTTAGTCGCTGTATGAGCATTGATCCATTCTTTCCATTTCTTCCTTCGGTGTTGCAGGTCAAGACCTATTTTTTGAACTCTGATGGAGCTGACGTGATCTTCCACATGATCGACCATTTTATTTATTAAGATGGGTGTACCGTGTACTAAGTTGGTGCCAAGTTCTCTCTGTGGATTGATTCTCGGCCAAAGAGGAACGTGTGGGAAATATTCTTGTTCTGAAGACAGGATTAGAGTTATACTGGAAGCAGTAGAACCCAGTGTATGTAAAGGGGTGTCGAGTCTCTACCCTTCCTGCAAATTTTGGGCCGTCTAGGTTCTCTTCTCTTCCTTTTCAGGCTTCAGATTCCCTTATTTCTGTACTGAATGTACTAGACCAAAATCTCAGTTGTACATGTACTGATGTACTAGACCAAAATCTGTTCTCCAAATGCAATGAAAGCTGCGTATTATGCCGACTTATAACGCAAATCCCTTGTTGCTGTTGCTATAGACCGATAAATATAACTCTATAATCCATTGTATAACAGTAGTTACCAGCTGACAGTAGTCACAGACCGGCAGAAACTCCAAGTTCCATGGTGTGATTACTGGTCTCCGTCTGTGACGCCCCTGTTGGAGTTTCTGCCGGTTTTCTTCAGTTAACGCACGTCTGTGACTCTGAAAGTTCCTTAGGTATCTTTTTGCTAGTAACTGGATCAACTATTTCTTTTTCCCTCCTTTTGGAGATGATCAGCTCTTTTTGTTCCCTGGAAAAACTGCGCGGCTCCTGCCTCTCGGCCTCGTTCGCCGTCTCCGAACTATGCCGGCGCCGCGGTCGCTCGGCCCAGAGAAAAGATGATTGCGTCTGGGCCAACGTGACCAGCCCACCAAAGAGTAGAGCGATAGGCCGTGGCAAATGAAGCGGACGGCCCAGTTGCTTCTATAGCTTTCTGTTCCAGGTTTCCAGCGGTTCCGGAATCTGGACCACACAATCTGTGATGTGTAATCCATCCATGCATCGCAAATAAAACGAAGCTGCTGCAGTGCTGTGCGCCTGTGCTGCTGTGGAATGCCTTGAGTCTCTCGAGCAGAGAACCCATGCATGGCGGGAATCACGACTATTGACTTCCTGTCGCGTAACAGGGGCTGTTTAGTTCCGAAACTTTTTGTTACCGTAGCACTTTTCGTTGTTATTTGATAAATAGTGTTAGCCTAATTAGGCTTAAAAGATTCGTCTCGTACATTTCGTCTAAACTATATAATTATTTTTATTTTTTTATCTATATTTAATACTCAATGCATGTGTCTAAAAATTTAATGTGACGAGGAATCTATTATTTTTTGAAAAATATTTTAGATCTAAACTGGGCCTAGATTACGCTGCCGCTCTGCTAGTGCCGTAGCAGGTTTTCAGCTTGACCTGAATCTCCTTTAAATTCTCCATCTGTTGCACGCTGCGATCCCATTCCCCAGTGTAGCACACTAGCACTGCACTGTTCTTTCTTTGACTACCTTTAATCTGTCTGACTGTTTATACGCCGAAAGACAACGATATTGCTAGGATGCAGGATCCAAAAGTGTAGTAAAACCCGAGGCAAAAACTTTGTGAAAATATGTTTGGGCGCCTGGCTATCCGAGTAGGGATGACCGGATTACGAAGGTTAGCGGCAGCCGGCAGGTGTGATGCACTACACTACTACTCTACGAGTACTGGGCCTTGTTGAGATGCAACTAAAAGTTAAGAATTTTTTCGCTCTCTTTATCATATTAATTTTTAGCTGCTTGCATAGAGTATTAAATATAGGTTAAAAAAATAATTAATTATAGTTTAGTTGAAAATCATGAGATGGATCTTTTGAGTCTAGTTGGTTTACGATTGGACAATATTTGTCTAATAAGACGAAAATAATACTATTCATCGGATTTAAAAAATTTAAAATCTAAACGTACCCTAGTTCCTTTCTTTCTCCAATGCCTGTGATCGCTTTGGGCAGGGGGAGAATCTGCACAGGACACAACCCGTGGCCCTTTCTTTTGGCAGCGAGGCTACTTCCATGTAAGCTCCTTAAGAGCCGGTTCGTTTCGCTGAAAAGCCATGATTAATTTGTTAGGAGAGAAAAATATTATTTTAACTAAAAACAAGTTAAAAAGTATAGATTAGAAGACAAACGAATGGGGCTTTCTCTCCCTTGCATCTCCTGCTTGGCTGCTTCACACTGCTTCAGCGTGCATCGGAGCGGCGGGCGCTTCATCGAAGGACCACAGCAATCCGTGCCCTCTGATCGTGCAAGGCTTAGGGCTCGTTTAGTTGGCGAAAAAGTTCAGGTTCGACTACTATAGCATTTTTTGTTTTATTTGGTAATTTGTGTTAAATCATGGACTAATTAGACTTAAAAGATTTGTCTCGTGATTTACAACCAAACTGTGTAATTAGTTTTTTCTTTTACCTATATTTAGTACTCCATGTATATACCGTAAGATTTAATGTGACAAGTACTGTAGTACTCTTTAGTTTGCTTTTTAAAAACTAAACAGGCTATTATGTCGTTTTCGCAATGCCATCTCTCGTCTCTGAACCACCACGGCACCACCAGTCCGGCTTCTCTCTCTCCTTCAGCTTTCGTGCTCGCTGCTGCCGAACAGCCGGAAGCAGTGGCCGGCTGAAGTCTTTATGGCCTCAGCGCATTCAATGACCTGATCCGTGGTGGTACTCTGCTGTACATCACCTTTCTCTCTCTCGTGTACAGGCACAAGGAACCACTGCCCATGTGAACAGTGAAAGCATGTTGTACTGTAGCGAGCGCCCATCCTTCTGTTCGATATAAGCCGGGCACCCTACCTACTGTTGCCGACCTCATTTCAGTGGCTAGCTAGGCGACGTTCAGTCAAGCTCGAGCTCTCATGGAACTTGGGCTCTACTACTCCCTGCTGCTGCTTCTCCTCCTGCTATCCTCTTTCCTCTCACGGCCTGCGCTCTGTCGACGGTAAAAAAAATCCATCTTTTGCCTGCCTAAAACCTAGGGCCTCATCTCTCTCACTCTACCTTCGATTATGCAAGTGCGCCGCTTTCTTGATTGCAGGTACTAGAGCGCTGCATTACCAGCTCAAGGATCCGCATCCACCAAAGGTAAGTGACGTCTTGTCTTCCCTGGAGTTTCATGCTGCTGTTCTCTCTTTCTCTCTCAACCCAACCAACCAATTGCTTGTGCTGTTGGCAAATGTGGAGTGCAGGTCGGCGAGGGGGCGGCGATGGCGGAGTCGCTGATCGGGTCGAGGCCGCCGCGGTGCGACGGCAAGTGCGCGCCGTGCGGTCGCTGCGAGGCGGTGCAGGTGCCGGTGGCGCCACGGGTCGACAGCAGCCGCGGGGGCGAGGGCGAGGCCGCCGAGCCCCGGCGCCGCGGCCGCGACGGGCTGTTCGGCAAAGTCGAGGAGAGCTACACCGACTACAAGCCTCTCAGCTGGAGGTGCCGGTGCGCGGACCGGCGAGCCCTGGATCCGTGATCTGATCCCCAGCTGCTGATGATAGCATGCTGATGAGCCCATTGTGTAGCTATGTGTTTTGTGTTGCTGGATGATCGATCCATGGCCAAGATGGTTAATTGTTTGGCAAACCTTCTGAGTAGCTAGGTTTTGGTAGTGGTAGACAACTACTCTCTCCATCCTAAATTATAAGACGTTTGACTTTTTTGACACCAAGTTTGACCACTCGTCTTATTCAAAAATTTGTGCAAAATATCAATTTTTTTTATCGTGGCTTGGTATATTAATAAAAGTTCCTCAAGAATGACTTAAATTTGACTACGTTTGCACAAATTTTTTGAATAAGACGAATGGTCAAACTTAGGATAAAAAAGTCAAACGTCTTATAATTTGGGATGGAGGGAGTAGGCATAAAGGGAAAGATGCTTGTAGTTCGGTTTCGGCACTGTCTTGGTGCTCACTCGTTTCAAAACTTATTATTACTGCTTCGTGTTAGCCTAAGCTGTGCTGTGGTGTAATTATTTAGAGCAACATTTCAGTTCTTGAGAAGGGCTCCTGGTTTCAGGCCATAGTTCGCCACGCGCCCCTCTAGCGAGCCGAAGCTGTGGCGACGGAATCGACCGTCTAAACTGCGGCGAGATTTTCTGCTTCACTCATGATAAAAAAATGGTGGCGAGCCTAAAGCTTTGATGAACCAAACACATGCATCAGAACGTACTATGGCTGCCTTATCTTGTCGTAGCACGCAACGGCGGCCAACCAAGCACCCAAAATCTGATGTTTAAAGCGTTCTTTACAAAGATGACTCATGCGGTACGCATGCAGAAATGTCCAACGTTAGTTGACTGTTGATGTGCATGACGAGGTTCAAATGTGTACTAGGCTACTAGTAGCAACAAGCCGCCATGTATAGTAGTAACCACCGTCAGTCAGGATTTAATTTTGCATCACCTGCGGCATTTTGCTACCGTGGTAGGGTGGTAGGTGCTAGTTTCCAAAATATTTCACCCAAAACATCACATCGAATTTTACGTTACATGCATGAAGCATTAAATATAGACGAAACAAAAAACTATTTGCATAGTTCACCGTGAAATCGCGACACGAATCTTTTAGGCCAGTCTCAATGGAGAGTTTCATTACGTTGTTACCAAGACTGCCACGTCATTTAAAATGAAATGAAACTTGGATGAAATACCTGCTCTCAATGGAGAGTTTTATTCCGTGGTTTCATAGGCATTTAATTTTATGACTCATAGAGAGTTGGTAATCGTGTCAAGAGAGTTTCATCTAAATGAAACTCATTTCTTCTCTCTCTTCTTAAATACACTGCCATGTCATCAAAACTGTATATGTGGCAATCCATTTAATGCAAATGAAACTCATGTGAAACTCCCACTGAGACTGGCCTTAGGCCTAATTAATCCATAATTGAATAATAATTGTCAAATAAAATAAAAAAGCTATGGTACCCAAAACTAAAATATTTTGGAAACTAAACACACCCTTAGATTGTTTTTTCTTTTTAGCATGCAAGGTACTAGTAGTAGAATGGTTGAAAGATTTTAAAAAAAGAATTGTTGAAAGAAAAAAACTCTGAAATAGTAGGACAAAGCACTTTTTCAACCTTGGAGGTACGTGCATCATTGCTCGCCTGTCTTTTTTTTTTCTCTTGAAGAACCTGTACCGTAAGCATTTGATACGGAGCAGGGCAGCAGATGTCCTTTGGGCTGTCCGGGAATCTTCTTCGTTCGATGGCAAGTTCCAGTCACAGCCATCATGGCAAAAACAGATACACAGCTATCTCGTTGCATGCATACAATGCAATGTTCCACACGTCTTCAGTAGTAGTACTAGCCACGCTTACATCAGGCTTGGCAAACGCCGTGTTCGCTCAGGAGCCGTTCGGCTGTGCTGATAAGCCGGCTAAAACACGCTGTTGGCTGATTTATTGTGAGAAAAAAATACTGTTTTGACTGAAAAAATAAGCTGAAAAAGATGGATTATAAGTCGAATGAACAGGACCTTAAACTTTTCTCCACAACAAAGACAACATCAGCCCGATTTATCAGCCGTAGAAACCTTCAGCCGAACAACTCGTCTTGGTGCTATTTTCATCGGCCTCGTTGCAAATCAGAAAATGTATATGTCAAGCACCAAAATTGCACAAAACAAGGCGCAAATAAGCTAAACGAAAATCAAGCATTCAGAACTTGCTAGTAGTCTCAGCTCTGAATTAGGCAGGCATCCATTATTTTAATGCTCAGATGGTAATCATAATCATGGTGTGTGAGTGACTACTGCATTCTCAGCTGCATTGACGCGGGCGGAGACGAATCTTTCTTTGTCTTGCCCACCTGGGCAAAGGAAAGGGACACTGCTGAGCCACCATGAATTCACTCGAGTCATCAAGTCAGCTCGGGCTCCTACTCCTAGTTGCTAGCAAGAGGTCATGTACTCATCACAGCAGCGGGCCGTCGGCGTGGAGTTGAAGCACCTGTCTCCTTTGCGATTCCTTTGTCCCCTCCGTTTCACTTTGCACAAGCAGAGCATACAGGACATTTATGCCAGACCATTGCTCATGAGAAAAGAGGAACGGTTGCAGCAATCAAAACGAGACGACAGTCATGAGAGGTATTGCCTCCAAGTTTACTGCCTCCGCGCAAAAAGGAATGCAGTTCTTTATGCACCTTTTTTTTGTTAAAGTAAAGTTTAACTAAATATACAATACAAGTAAAAATATTAACATTTATGACACAAAATATGTCATGAAAATTCTTTTTTTCTCGAATACACAAAAGATTTTCATAACATTAGATTAAGTAGAAGAGTTTAAACAAACATACAATGCGCTTCTATTGAGCGCCGCAGGAGGTCGACCTAACATAGCCGTAGCTCGACCATCCTAACAACAGATCTCTTGATTCAATATTACATAAAAGGAAACAACCAATACCGATGCAGCGGTGTAATTTAAGAGGTGGCCTTGCGTCTTCGCGGCTACCTGGACGAGCCCTTTCCAGCGGCCAAGAAAGAGCGTGTCTAGCGCTTAGGCCTCGGATGCAGACAGGTTGCCGTCGAAGAGCTTGTCAAAGGTCTCTAGCTCAGACGCAGATGGCACTGGTGGACCCTTGGTGTAGCCTATACGCTGCGTGATCAGCACCTCGCCTTGCTTGGAAGTAGGTACTCGGGAGAGGCTCTGAGCCGCCAAACGCCTGCATCACCACGGTAGCACCGGCTTGGCAGGAGGCTGCTTGGGAGGCTCACGAATCTGCGGAGAGGCCCTCTTACGCGTCATTTTGTTGATGAAGCTGTCGAGACGGCGTTTGGCGAAGTCTTCGTTGTCCACAGTCTAGTGGGTATCCACCGACGGTGAATTGGGAGGGCCAGCATCCACCGTGGGGTCGACTGGTCCGAAGCCTGGCGGGTAGCTGTGCTCCATGAGTGTCTTCGGCGAGTCCCCTGTCCACTGAATGGGGCGCAGGCTGGTGTCCGCAGCTCACAGGAGACCAGTTGTAACACCGCTGGTGTTACGAGCTTACTTTGCACCAAGATTAAAGCCTAAGAGAAATTAGCAAAACAAGTTCTAGGGTTTTAAAAATTTACAACACACATGAAATGATAAACATATTTTATGTGACTAGTTTTGGTGATTAAAGGAATTAAGTGAGTATTGTCAATCAATTTATTTTGGAGCTTAGAATTTTTTTATAATCTTGGGAATAAAAGTTGTTAGGGTGTGTTGTGGAAATATGTGAAGAAAGTGCTTAAAAATGTCTTATGGAAATTCTAGCAGATCAATATGGAATGAGTTGATTTATTTTAACTAGGCATGAAAAATAATTTTTGTAAACAAAAATAAAGTATAACTTGTATTTAGCACTTAAATAGAGTTTGGAGTACAAGTTTAGTAGATAGTAACACGACGTTTGGTTTGAGGAACTGATGTTGTTCAAGAGTATTTTGGAAGCTCCTAGAATTGAACTTGAAATTCAATTCCAACTCCTAGAGCTAAACTACCTAAGTTTGAAAACTTAATGGCAGTGCTAAGTTGGTATTTAAATTCTGATTAAGATTCTTAAACATTAGCTTCATGTTTTGGCACTATTGATTGCACCATTGTGAGTACTTTAGCATGGTGTAGTTCAGAGGTTGGTTTGACATGGCATTGTTACTCCAAAAATTGCCCAAAGTTCGCTAGAATGCGTTGTGCACCCATGTGTTGATGCTCTATTTGTGAACCGACATTCCAGCGATGAGCCTACCTTGGCATACTCCTCTCTCCCTCTCTATTCACTCTTTGGTATTGATGATTACTTCGCTGGATGGCCGGTAGTGTGGACCTTAGGTTAGTGAAGTTGGTTGGACCTCACCGAGCTGGGTTTGAGTTTTGTTTTGCTTCAAAATTCGTGCAAGCACATCATTCAGCCGTTTGGCTCCGTTCCTGGCCATGGTCGTGCCGTGGCCGGCCTCGTCGGTTGCCGGTCGTGTTTCGCGAGGCTGGGCTGGCCACGGCCGCGTTTCGCAAGGCTGGGCAGGGCTGTAGTTGCATGGCCGTCGCGAGCTCACGGCCGGCCAACCCGTGTGTGGGTCATGCTGACGCCGCGGTTGTCGCCACCTAGTAAACATGGCGCCCGCCTTATCGCTCCTTTCACCTATCGCCATCCGAATCGTCTATCGCAAGCCAGTGTCGCTGCCCGCCGCATCATGGTCGCTCGACCCCAGTCACAAGGTCGATGTGATGCCTCCCTGCCATGCCCTGCCTTGCTCTGCCCAGTAGCCGATGCCGGTGATCCCGCTCGGGTCCTACTGCTCCTGATCATGCGCGTCGTGCCAAGCCATTCTCGTCTCGTCACCATGCGCACATGCTCACATTTCCACCAACCGGAGCTGTCCTCCTTAGCTGCTCGGCTCGCTCGTAGACCACTCCAAAGCCTCACCACGCGCTGAGCCACCACCCTTCTCCCTCTTCCCATTGCCAAGCTCTAGCTTCGCAGCACAATTCCTCATTCCCGTGGCAAGCTTAGAAGGTGCCTTGGTCTTCTCTGGTCCATTGGTGCAAGGTGGGGCACCAATTTGGCAATTTGCTCGCCGTCGGCCAGATACGCCGTCGAGACAATAGGTTTGGGGGTAAGGCCTAGAAGGTGGGTAGTAGTTCAATTGCTCGTACCCTCAAGCTCGCCTTGATTCCCCTATCCTGGGCTCGTGTTGTTTTAGACCAGGGTGCTCGTTGGCGATCGGGACGCGTCGGTGACCGCCCTGGAGTGCCGTCGCACGATGCGGGCACACGTGGTCAGGATGACCCGGGTCTTCCCTGCCTAAACCGGCTCCAAGGCTAGCTTCGTGGTGAGACCCCTCTACTCCCCCGCCACCTCTACCGTCCCGCAAGTCCCTAGGTTCGTCGGAACGTTTACGCCGCCGCCACGAACCCCCGCCTATCGCTGCAGTGCATTCTTGGACACCTCCTAGTGTCTCACCGCTGCCCATCGTCACCGTATGAGCCATAGGTGGTGGTCGGCCCTATAGTTGGGTCAGAGCGGTCCCGTTTTGCTTGGCGCAACCGCGGTTGTCATCGGCCGCCACGCTGTCGTGCGCGAGGGACGTCGGGGACCCGGCCGTTGCGAAGACGATACATTCTAGGGTGTTATATGCAAAGCGTGAGTCTATTGAAATAGTAATCCACTGTGTCGCTTAAATAACCAAAAGCACGAGCCCTCTTTTGCAAAAAAAAACACGACTGCGCGTGGCCCTCTGTCGTGGACCGCTTATTGGGCTGCCCTGCTGTGCGTGCAGCCGCCCCGCACGGGCCGCAATGAGCTGCTGGGCCAAATTGTTGCCGCAAGCCTTTTCCATTTCCTAAAGTATTTTAATTTAGTTTCTGAATTAAACTTGTAAAATCAATATAAAATTGTATGCCTGTCCAAAGATTGTGAAACTAATTTTGTTAGGTTCCTAAAACCATGCTCTATCTGTTAGTGTATGTGGTTCGCAGAGCTCTAAAGTGTTTCGAGGTTGCTCTAAATATTTTAACATGTTTTAATATTGTTAAAATATAAACTTGTAGGAATTTTTATGATTAATCCATGCTAGTGTTAATGCTAGATTGCTCTAAATATTTTAACATATTTTAATATTGTTAAAATATAAACTTGTAGGAATTTTTATGATTAATCCTTGCTAGTGCTAATGCTAGAAAATATACAGTAAGTTCCTAGTGTTATTATATGCTTACCATATTTTTTATAGCACCAGAATAATTAGTTTGCTAATACAGGTAATCAACCCTAGTTTGAATACATTATTAAATCAACAAATACATATTAAATCAACGAAATAAAGAAACATTTGGGTTTGTGTAACTAAAATACTTGTTGGAAAATAATGCCATATTCGAGGATGTGGATACGTAGCCTAGTACGTTAGTCATTAGAGCTAGCTCAAAAGCTTGAGAGGCGTAATCATACTTTAAAAATTTTGGTTGCAGTTGATTATTTATGTCTCTGCGATTGCATCCGCACATATCATAACAGGAACGATGATGGATCATGGAGTCATCTAGAGTAGCAGAAAAGATGGTGCCTGTAACAGAACCGACCAATTAGATGAAATTAAGTAAGAAAATCACCTGCCGAGACAGATAATTTAGCCAACTTAAGCCCGTATAACCCGGTAGTCCGTAAAACCACGAAGGATTTCAAACCAACCAACGTACAAACCAAGATCGTACAAGTTTAGCAACCACAGTCATATATTACATAAAGTTCGCAACGACAGTTGAATACATCGGAGTTTAGAACATAAAGTTATTACAAACCAAGTTCATAATGAAATAGCGGAAGCAAATAGTTTCATAAACCACATACACACACTTAGTTCAAATACAGTGCCAGGATATAGTCATTCCAACAAAAGCATTAGGTAAGACATACGGAGTGACCCTGCCCTTGGTCTTAGTTGTCACCCATCGCAGGATATAGGCAGTTGATGCAATAGCCGTAGTACATCTGATCATCTACAACAACAATGGGAACAACGCCCTGAGTACAAGAAAGTATTCAGCTAGACTTACCCGTCGTAAACTAAAATAATGTGACACCAAGGAGTAGGTAAGGTTTTCTTTTAGCGGACTAGCTGACTCATTTACGAAAAGCATAAGCTATCATGAATAAACTATTTTAAGTAATTTGCATCATGTTTATTATAACCTATCCATCTAGGTAAGCACCTATGTTATAGCAATCACTTGATTAACCAATAACATCCGATTACCATTTCAGGTTTAGCATTTTCAACATCATCCATATAACCATCAATGTTCCATCATCATTACTACAATGCCGTAACTCGAGTCAAGTGCTCACTATTCAGGAGCGATGGCGATTCGAATCGATTCCTAGCCAGCTGGTGATTTATTCCTCACATAAACCACACTTACTCGCTAAAGTGAGCTACAAATCACCAATGACACTATCCAGATAAACGTCGCGGGACAAACTAGAGCCACAGTACCCAGGGACCACCCGACAGCCAAGACGCACCTTGGGCTCACTCTTCGCGTCCCCGTCATACCCCCTACAGCACCAATACACGCACCCATGTAGATCCCGACCCGAATAATGCCACTAGCTTTGCGGTCGAAAGGTACTTTATTTGGCTAGCTAAATGTGAGGTATGCGTTTAACATGACAAGAGGGACAAGCAACGATCGGTCCTTAACCGACACAGACGGAAAACTAATAGCACCCTAGAACTCTGTCTGGTTGCATCCAACTTTTCCTGTCCGGTCTCCAATTATCCATCAACACATGGTTATTTTTAGGATATCATCAATTCCATAGCTAAAGCATTCCAATAACCACCTATAATTGCAGGTGACCGAAAATCACCGATCGCTACCGGTCTAAGCAGGGCTAAGCAGTATTCGATCCTAAACTTGAGTATGTAATAATGTAGGCAGGGATAATAATAATGCATCAACGGTTTCACCCACTCCTATAACTTAATGCAACAATATATCGGACTCGTATATATAAAGAATTGCTTTTATAAAGTAGGAGACTTAGAATGCTCCGGGGCTTGCCTCGTTCGAAGGAACTAGGTTGGTGGTCCACACAGTCAGGTAGATTCTCTTCTTGCTCTTCTACCTCTGGCACCTCCTGTGTCTGGATTTCTTATGGATCGGACCCAGGCTGCTCCTCTTGCACTGCTACTAGCGCTTCCTCTTGTGATCCTGTATGATGCAAGTGTATAAGTAATTATGCAAACGGTGTGTTAGATGTGATGGCATGCGATGATCATGATGATATGATGTGTAGATGAACACATTGAGGCTTGATTGGATAGCATAAAGGTAAAACCTCTCTACAAGGTAGTCAACATCATCCAAGATCAGTCATACGATTACATGCCATCTACTGTATTATCTTCTACTATAATTTCCGGTTACTTTTACGCTAACTAACATATAGCCCTAACATAAGTGCTACAACACGTAATCAAAACACCCATATTAACTTGTCAAGTAACATCTGCAAGTGATTTGATGATTCAAAGATACACCAAAGCTTCATTATTAAACTAATTATACATCAAGAATATTACTTTATATTCACTTTAAACTAGGGTTACAACAGCAACCTATATTTCTAGTGCATAGAAAATCATTGAAAATTACAGTAGCATAGTACTACTTTAAGTAGCCTACCATAAAATTTTCATGGCATTTGGATAGGTAAAACAGTCTACACAAAAATGACAAGCTATGACATATATATGAGCATGAAAATACTTTGTACTATGAAATATATCAAATAACAAATTTAGTATTTTTCCTATGTTCTACACAGTAAACAAACACTGTACAAAAATTATCATATGCAGGTTTTATACAAATTTCTCTCTCTAGCAAAAATAATAAAAATCAGCCAATAAAGGCACTTGAATTAGACATCAAAATTTTTCTACAGAACATGCATGACATATATTTTTCATGCAAATTGCATCACATAATAAGAATAAAAAAACTAGGAATCATATTTTTCCGAGCTTCCTATGATTTATTATGCATTTTCTAGGAAAATAGCAATTACAAAAATTAAATAAAAACCCTATAAAAAAGTATCACCAATTTGACATGCAATATTTTTATATTGTAGATCTACTCCTAAGAAATACACCAAAATTGGTTTCATCATTTTAGGAGCAATATTGAGGAAGTTATGATTTTTGGAATCTTTTTCACATTTTCTGGAAAGCATTTTTGATATCAATTAAAAAACCCAGCCGATGAAAACGCTGGGTGCACCCAGCGGTCTCCCCCGAGCTTCACATAGGCGCTGCCACGCGGGACCCGTGGTCAACCGGGCCCACGCATCAACCCAACGGGAGCAGGGGAGCGACGCTGACCACCGGGATCTCACCGGCGGCGAGGTCCCTAGTGATCTAGCCAGCACCCATGGCTTCCCCATAGCGAGACGGACGCAATGTTGAAGAAAACGAGGGTAGCGGTGAACCCTAGCTACTGCAGCTGCGGACGCCGACGAGCGACGGTGGGGTCGAGCGCGGCTATGCCGACACCGGCCACGGCGAGGGGCGCTAGGTGGTGCTGGAGCTTCGCGTTGCTCGAGCAGAGCAGACGCAAGCACAAGAAGAAGAAATGGAGGCACAGAGTGGCTCACCCGCGCGAAGCCGAGCTCTTGCGAGCAGTGGTGGAAGGAAAGCCAGCCATTCCGACCTCTCACCTTGCCGAATGGAGGCGGGTTGGCACGGCGAGGTTGGCAAGGTGATGGCGGAGACAGAGACGTAGGCGGGAGGTGGCGTACGGAGCCGAGGCGCTGGCGGTGGAGCTCGCGGGGCCGGCGGCAATGGCACCGCGGCTGCTGCGGTTTACTGGCGAGCGTGAGAGCAGGCAGGGGAGAGGCGAAGTGGCGAGAATGGGGAGCGGCTGCTTGGCTCGGCCGATTTGGAGGCGTGGCACGGCAGTAGGGGCCACGGCGTGCCACCGGGTGGGTAGCGCCGGCGACGTACGGCCACACGACTGCGAGCTCCTGCCGCTGGTCAGGCGTGAGTGCACGCGCGCGAGCGAGAGCGGAGGTAGGCGAGGGGCTGGGCCGGCTTCGCGAAGTGGGCTGAAAAGGAAGCGGCGGCCCGTTAGAGGTAAAACTGATTTTTTTTCCTTTTTCTTTTTCAAATAAACAGCCCCCAAATTCAAATTTTGAAGTAGAAAATAGCATTTTCAAAACTTGACCCCAAAACAAAAGTTGTTTAGAATTTTAAACTCTACAACTTTGCTTTAAGGTGCACTTTCAAATTCCAACTGGATTTTGAATTAGAGATTCAAAGTTCATTTTAAATCAAAATTTCATTTTTCTAGATTATTTTTAAAAGCAAAATTTGAGGAAATTTTGAATACAAAACTTGCTCCAAATTTTATGCTAAACATTTCTAAATGATTCGCACTAATAACGAAACATATTTTAATGGCCTAACAAGCATAATCATGGCAAAATTGTATTTAAATAAGCACATGCAACATTTATGTTTCGAAGTCATGTTTCGCATGTTTCATTTCCATGTTACACTTATATCACATGTGATTATGAATGCAATATGATGCTCATGCGCATGATTTGAAATGGTTAATGCATGCTTAACACCCGAGGTGTTACAGTGCCTTGATGTCCATGACACTTCAATGAAATGCTAACTTTGGTTATATTTTACCCAGGCAAGCTTCGGTGCATAACGTCTATTATTTTGCACTTTATTTTATGCTTGTGCATTAAGTTTTAAGGACTTAAATGAAAACCACTTGTATATATACATCCTTATCCTATTAGTCTTACTAGTATGATAGGATCGTGTAGCTTGCTATGTTATAGGATTCCGGTAGAAGCCAGACTTGCAAAAACACTGGAAAAACACTTGAAACCATTTTAAAAATATACGCAACATTCAGATAAAAATACTTGCACACATATGTGTGAAACATATGCAACATCCAGATAAACACATAGGATACGTCTGAAAAAACAGATGATGCATTGGGAACAGAAGCTTGCAATATACGTGTACAATCATTGCATATATGTAACATCATAATTCACTTTTGCAACATCCGTATGAAACACTTGCAGCATACCTCTGAAACATCTGAAACACATGAAACATACGCTTGCAACATGTGCTTTTAAGCGCAACATCTACTTGCTACTTGGAGGAAAATGGAGGCTCGTCGATGCGAAGCTCGACACCGGTGTGGAGCTTGATGCCACAGAGTGGTGCGGAGGTCCCTGGTGTGGAGCTCGTCGGTGGCACGAACCTCCGTAGAGGCTGCGGCAGGCGGTGGAAGCGCGGCCACAATGAGAGGCGCGAGTACGAACAAGGGTGGCAAGGGGAGGGCGAGATCTGTCCCGCAAGCAGTGGCGCACGGCGCGAGTGGGGAGGATGGGATCCGTCCCACGAGCAGAGGTGCGCAGCGCGCCGACGCCGCAGAGCGAGTGGACACGGGCGGCGCGGTCCGTTCAGCATGCGGGCGACGCGGGCAGGTCCATCCGTCCGGACGGATGACTGAACAGGAGCGTTACCGTATAAACCTGCATAAGATGATGATAATTGATAAGAATAACAGCTTGACTTGAACTCGGGTTTAAATAGCAATGCTTCTGTCCGATTTGGACAATGTAGCATCTTATTTGGGTTGGACCAGATGAAAACCGCCTCCACGTCCGTTTCCTTCTCTTGCGGCCCATAACGCCTGGCGGCCCATTCCCTGCCTACTGCTTTCCTGTGCTCCTGCTTTTCTTCGTTCGTCGATGGTAATGGCTATACTCGCTAGTTGCTACTCACTTCTCTAAAAAAAAATACAATTCTAGCTATGAGACAAATCAAGCCTTTTAAATTTAATCAGGTTTATGAAAAATAATATTAACATTTATATCTTTAAATAAGTTTATTATAAAAATATATTTCATTGTTAATTGCATGGTATTTATTTGATATCACGAATGTTCATATTTTTCGTATGGGTTTCATCAAACTTGAAATCGTTTCAACTTTGAGAGTGAAAATTGCATATTTTTCTTAACAGATGGAGTACCGCGGTCAATGGATGAAAATCAGGCTCGCCTTCCAATGAGGCAGCTTCCTTCTTCCTGTGATCCTCCCCTGTTGTCCGGCACATTCTATAGTGTTTAGTTCGAGGAATAAATTGGTCCATTGTCTCACTCTTTATATTTTTGTTTGGTTTATAGAATGAAATAGATTGATGCATCATAATTAATTCCTCACAAACTAATAATTACTACCACTGTCATTCCACCAAATTTGAGAAAATGGACTTATGATGCACCGCCCCATCTAGGATGATTTGATTATTCAAACTAAACACAATGTAAATGTTTTAGCAGTGCTGGTGTGATGGCTTCCATCCTCTATCTCTTCACCAAATTTGAGAAAATAGAATATCTTAAAAGTTGTATACTAATGCCATTTGGTGGCATATCATAGTTTATATACATACAATTTATATGTACAGCAACTTCATACTTTCTTCTGTAATTATAGGGGAGGAAGTGTATCGAGAAGCCAAGCTATTTAAGGGCCCCTTTGGTAGAGCTCCCATCCAGCTCCCAGCAGCTCCCGCTCCTACTCTCCACCACTTCCACTCCGACTACTCTCCAGTGAGAATCAAGGGCGTTTGGTGGGGCTTCTCCGTCGACTCCCGCTCCCAAATCTGGAGGAGATCGATCATGATCCTGCTCCCTCGTTGTTCGTGCCAGCAACGACGAAGCAAAGGGCGCGGTGTTGGCAGCGGAGGCAGAGAAGGCCGTGCAGGGGGGCGCGGCACGGCGGAGGAGGTTGCAGCACTGAGGAGAAGGGCGTAGGGTGCGTTGGCGGCAGAGGCGAAGGAGGGCGTGTCGGCAGCAGAGGTGGAGGAGGGCGCATCTGCAGTGGTCGAGGGTGCGTCTGAGACGGAGCAGGGCGCGACAGAGATGGGGTTGCTCGGCTGCGAGGCGAGGACGTGTGCAGGGAAGATGAGGGAGCGGCACAGAGCGATGGCGAGCGGGTTTTTTTTCGCTCCCCACTTGACGTGTAATTTGGAGGGAGTGGTGGGAACCCTTGCCTGGCGGAGCAGTGCGGAGTTGGGCCGTTTGGCAGCGCTCCGCTAATTCTCGGGCAAAGCGGATTGGCGGGAGCGCTGTCAAAGGCGCCATAATAGTCTAGCAACACATGATTGCCGCGGCTAGCTCACCCCAAACTTGTCTTGATGTCTATATGAACTTGTGAAGTTTTTTGTGGCACATATATCTTTTACATGATTATTACACAAGCATTACATGAATCTGTCATACCTATATTTGTGAAGCTTTTTTTGCTGCACACAGCGTCAGAGAGAACTTTATTAAAAATGATGACCGAGACCACATTTTAGCTTTCTGTACATAGCGTTATTCAAAGAATCAAAGTCCAAATTAGTCATGTGTTTACTTTCTGAGTGTTAAGGAAGTAAACCAGGACAAATTTTACTATGCTAGCAAATATGCACGTGCAACACGCACGTGTTTTTAAAAACTATTTCAATTAGAATGGAAATGTTTATTGATTTGTTGATATACAATAAATGTATACTTTTGGTTTAAATATTTCGAAACTTTTTCATCTTATAGTGCACTCATCTTGGAATGAGCTTGGCATCTATCTTCATTGTATATCAAACAATTCAATTAATATTTCATTGCATTTGAAATAGTTTATATAAACACGTTCGTGCCGTACGGGCATATCTGCTATTAGTTTCAAAGATACAGTACATTATTGTTTATTTGATTATGAATCAGGAAATCATGCTTGGGTTCGAAAAAGAAGCCTCCCGTGACCCTGTTGTTCTCTCTATCTATATATCCCTTCCAGTTCCAAGTCACTCCTCCATGTTCGATTTTGACTGTATGCAAGTATGTATGTACTCTACATGTACATTGACACGTTACAGCTTGCAAGTATTAGTATGTATGCCGTGCTGGAGCCGTGACACCGGCCTAGAATTCTGTGCCAAACTGCCACGTCGGGATACCTGAAAGGATCAAGATGCCCAAGAGGGGGGTGAATTGGGCTTTTCTAAAAATTAATTGCAAGAATTAAATCCTACAAGCCGGAATTCACCCCTAGTGCCTACTTGTGTTCCTAGAGAGTCTACCGATAAAAAGTTTTGCACCCTAGTTTCCAATCCTAGTCTAGCATGGCAATTCTAGGAATGTAAATCAAGCAATGAAAGTAAATACGAGAATGTAAATGCTTGAATGTAAAGGGCAAGGAACACAGCGATATTTTTCCGAGGTATCGGAGAGTCGCCACTCCCCACTAGTCCTCGTTGGAGCACCCGCGCAAGGGTGTAGCTCCCCCTTGATCCGCGCAAGGATCAAGTGCTCTCTACGGGTTGATTCTTCGACACTCCGTCGCGGTGAATCACCCAAAACCGCTCACAAGATGAGTTGGGTCATCCACAAGCTCCGTCGGATGATCACCAAACTCCCAATCACCACCAAGCCGTCTAGGTGATGGCGATCACCAAGAGTACCAAGCTAGAACTCTCACTTGACCACAACGAGCCCAAATGAGAAGGTGGATGCACACTTGCTACTCTCTAATTGCTAGTGAGGAACTCTCAAGCTTTGATTCTCAAATCTCTATCCTCACTAGAGCTCTTGCACTCTCTTGCACTCTAAAGGGTTTTCTCAGCTGATTAAATGAGCAAGAGACCTCTAAAAGAGGTGGTGGGGATGTATTTATACACCCCACAGACGAAACGAACCGTTACCCGCTGACTCAGCAAAACACAGGCTGACCGGACGCGCCGGTCGAAGTGACCGGACGCGCCGGTCGAAGCGACCGAACGGTCGAAATCCGAAATTTCAACTGAGTGACCGGACGCGCCGGTCAGGGGTGACCGGACGCGTCCGATCGTGCAAGGAGCTTACTGTAATCGCACCGGACGCGAGGCCGCGTCCGATCGGTGATGACCGGACGCGTCCGGTCGTCTCTGGACCTTACTGGACTGTGACCGGACGCGCCGATCACACCCAGGTCACGTCCGATCGGGTGTTTCCCTCAAGTGACACGTGTCGGCCTCTGACCACCGCGTCCGGTCCTCGCAGGGACCGCGTCCGGTCGTCAGAGCCAAACCCTAGTTGCGGTTAAGTACTGACTGGACGCGTCCGGTCATGCCGAAGACCGCGTCCGGTCAGGGGAAAACGACCCAAAACTTTCCGAAACGCGTCGCAATTTGAACCAAGTTGCTTCCAACTGAACTTTGAGCTATTCTAGAGCTGCCTAGCGCCAAGTTTAACAAGTGTGCACCACACCTAAACATAAGACTCGCCTAGGTCAAGCTACCCGCTCATGCCCCCCCTTTATAGTACAGCCAAAAGAGAAAAACGAAGATCCTAACGACTATTCCGAATGTATCTCAACACCTCGACATCCGGAACTAACCGTCCTTAATCTTGACGTCACTCTTTTGAAAACCGAAACGATTTCCATCAAGGGACATGAATACCATGGTGCCCAAAGCAGTTATAACCTCCATGACCTAACTTACCAAAGTTTCTGCAAAACACACGTTAGTCATGGTAATAAAGCGTTGTCATCAATTGCCGAAACCAAACCTTGGGGCCTAGATGCTTTCAATACCTACGATTGTTGTTTTGTGTACTCGGAAAAGAAAACTCTAAACGGGACTGGCTTGTGGGATTATAGACATACTGTGAGACGTATTTGATATTGAAGCATCTCGTTGTCAACGTCCTCTTGGCCATGATGACAGTTGTTGGAAGAAGATCAAGGGTAAGCCGGACAACATGGATAATCCCAATTTAGTAGTGGTATCTACGCGTTCCTCCATAGTTCTTCTCGCTGGATGACAATGTGAAGATGGCAGGACATGGAGGCTGATTAGATTGGAGGATGTTGTGTGGTACCCTAGCTCGGTCAGTTATATATAGTTCGGAGCATTACGAGGAAGCAGCCGAAACAAGTCCAAAGTCTTAAACTTCTTGGTACACAAATCTCTTTTTTTAGAATAGCACACAATTCCAACTAATAATAATATTATAAGTACATGTATCCACCGTCAAAATTTAGGCTCAACACCTATGCACTTGTTGGGATTGGATTGGCCATGTTATTGTGCTCGTAATATATTCGTATATACTCACATGTAACACGTACAATGATGGGATTGGATTAGCTTCTAGTAGATTGGAAAAGAGGAAAAAAAAATGAGACCGACGTTCTGGGAGGCATATGATATGTGCGTTAATTTTTTTTTTTGGAAAAAACGAGAGAGACCGAGAGGTGATATGTGCGTTATTTCCTTTTGAAAAAAAAACAATAGAGGACCTCCGTGAGGTTGATGATATTAGGCGGGTGGGTATATTTTTTGGTGGAAAAAAATAGCGATTCGAGGAACCGCATGTATAAACATGCATAAACAATTAAAAGTTTCCGGCTGGGCCCGTTCGTCAGATTATGACAGGGATTAGATGCGTTGGATCTGCGATCTAAGGGACATAAGTTTAGGTGGGTAGGAAACATCAGGCTGAGAGACTATTTTTAATTCCTTCGTTCTTTTATAGTATAGATGATGTACATTGGGTTGGAAATGTCTTTTCTGGTACCATTTGACGAAAGTGACGGATAAGAAATGAAAGTTTAAACGGATGTCATATAAGGAAACAAAAACTTTTAGGCCCGTTTGAATCCTTGAATAGAATTTAATAATTATAATTTAGACACATATTAATTAAGCTAATATAGTTGTATATAGATTATATTTGTATATTATTATCAGCTATACAAGAGATATACTTATGCGTTGTATTTCTACCACAGTGGAGTGAGTTGAAGATCGTGTTATAAGTTGCAAAGTAGAAACATAGCATGATAATCTATAGAATAAATTTTCATCTCTCACCATATGAATTTGAGATAGGCTTATGCATGAACTTTGGAAAGTGGTAGAATGTCAAAGTTCCAAATAGCCTAGTTCAATGAGTGGATTTCAATTCCACCAAATAAAATGATCCATACGGCCCCAACAAATAAGGCACCGTCTCAACTTCCGATGATAAATAAGGAATTCTCTCAAAGAAATATGCAGCTTTGGTTTGATTCTCTTGCTTCATAGACATATCAGTGCTACTGCTGTATTTTTTAAAAAAAATGTTAGCAGACTCACATGGGTTCTCTAGGCTTCTAGCAGTGTTTGGTCTCGGCCTCTTAACTGGCTAGCAGTAGGTCACATGGGCTTGTACAGTTTTTGGTCCCGGCCCGTGTTTGTAGCAAGCTGCGGGCCCTGCCCATGAGTGGATGCAGCGTAGAGCCCGAAACGGCAAAACTATCCTATGAGCCCGAAACGCCTGGCGAGCAGCGCTGGCGTATGGTCTATGGTGTGCCTGGCCGCCTGCGCTTGCTGTTCCGGAATCCGGACTCCCGGTCCCGGCTGCCATCTTTGATCGTGTAAGAGCAGGTACAATAATGGGTTTATAGCCAAGCTAATGCTGATGTGGAGGAGAGAAGAGAGGAGAGAGATGAGAGCTTGGCTCTCATGCAAGCACCAAGCTGGGCACGGAAGCATAGGTATTAGTGGGCCCAAATAGCAAGTGTTGTGAGGAGAAATAGGAGAGAGAAACTTTTTAAAGACAAATAGGAGACACTTATTGTATAACTTGGTTCTTATAGCTTGTCTTATAGCCAAATAACTTGGCTGTATTATTGCTCTTGCTCTAACGCTCTTGCATGTCTGCGCCCGTGCCCGGTGTCACGTCCCGGGACCCGGGGACCGCAGCACCACTGCCGGGCGCTGGTCCGTCTGGCAGGTGCCTGAGCCCTTAACCCCTGGACCATTGGCGTGGCGTGCTGCACTGCTGTGGGCACAAGATGTTGCCCGGCCAGATAGTACCGCGTGCGTGTCAACGGCACCGCCAGTAGTAACATGTCCGGTACCGTTCCACACGTACTGATAGCAGCTAGCCTCTCTTCTCTGGGCTGTGTTTAGACGGTGAAAAATTTTGCAAAATGTTATCGTAGCATTTTTCGTTGTTATTTGGTAATTAGTGTCCAATTATAAATTAATTAGACTTAAAAGATTCGTCTCGTGAATTATGGCTAAACTATATAATTAGTTTTATTTTTTTATCTATATTTAATATTCTATGCATATGTTTAAAGATTCGATGAGATAGAAAATCTTAAAAACTTTTACAAAATTTTCTGAACTAAATGAGGCCAGATAGCACTCGTATACTACTCCAGAGGTACGGTGCCACAGCGGCAATAATGTGCGTGCATGCAGGGTTTTTTTTACCGACTGGTTTCCGGTAACCGCCGGCCTCCGGTAGCGGTAAACCGGTCGGTTTACCGGTAAACCGGTCGGTAACCGGCCGAATTCAAATTCAAATTCAAACCCTGCTTCGGTTCGGTTCGGGTCCGGTTTACCGGCCGGTTTGGAGCGGTAACCGGCCGGTTTGACCGGTTTACCGCTCGGTTTGAGTTTGGAATTTTCTTTTTTCTTTTTTTTCAAACTTCTATACGTATAAATAAATATTAAACGAACTCGAATTTGAAAAAATTTTACACCATTGGCTTCTATAAATCATGAACTATTTTTAGGATTTTTTTCAGCATTTTTTGTTTTTTTTCAAATTTTAAATTTGAATTTGGGGGCCTTAACGGGCCGGGACCGGGATTTTTTTCTTTTTTTTCAAACTTCTATACGTATAAATAAATACTAAACGAACTCGAATTTGAAAAATTTTTACACCATTGGCTTCTATAAATCATGAACTATTTTTAGGAATTTTTTTAGCATTTTTTTTTTCAAATTTTAAATTTGAATTTGGGGAAACCCTAACCGGACCGGACCGGAACCGGACCGGCCCGGTTAGGGCGGTTACCGCGGTAAACCGGCCGGTTTTTTTAACCCTGCGTGCATGTGCTGGCTATCAGGCTATGCTTCACAAAAACCACAATAGCCAATAGGGCAATAGGCTCGCTTTACACGGTACACTGGACCAGGAGGGGTTGTTCGGACTTGGGAGTGACCTGGTCGTCGTGAAGCATGTGCCCGCCAAGTTGCTGCGGGTTTGTGTGTCTCTGACGTGGAAGTCAAGGACACGGACACGGAGCGCGGCCCATCCGACCCGATTCAGATCGGCTGATTTCAGGATGATCGACGTTTGGCTGCAGTCAAGGAAATCAGTCCGTCCAGTTCACATCCAACGGGGAGACAGTGGGAGACGAACCACGCTCGCAGTCAACTGGACCTTGGCCCATGTAGAGGGGCGGCCTGTTGGCTTGGTTTTTGGCGCGACTTCATTCTTTTTGGCGCGGCGATTGTCTTTTTTTTGGCGCCAGTTCACGGCATCTGCTCGTGTTTTTGCCGCCAGACGCAAGTGTAAGGCGATCCTCTCGTCCTCCAGCGTACTGAGGTGCCGGCGATTGTCATTGGAGAGCAGGTCAAAAAAACTGTACGCTTCTACCTGTTTCATCTTTCTCAGGCTATAATCTAGCTACTCTGATCTAGTGATCTGGTTCCTTTTGTCCTTCCTTATAACTCATTCGATTGTTTTGGTTTGGTTAAGGAAAAATCTGCATTTTTTAGATGGAAGATTGTGGGAAACATTAATTTGTTGCTTGCATCAAAAGTAAATCTGAATATTCAAGATGGAAGAGAAAAGGTGTGTTACACCATGGCTGTTCCTTTTTGTCCATGAGATCCGATATGGTTTTGTTGTTTAGATTTGTAATTAGCTGCACATATAACATCTTTTCATCATTAATTTTTATTTGTAGAGAGCGTTTCATTCCTGGTTTGCTACCTCAAGTTGGCATGGAATTCAATAACATAAATGAGGCCCGGATGTTTTGGGTTAGTTATGGAGGTCAAAAGGGCTTTGAGGTTAGAAAAAGGTATACAAAAAAAAAAGACAGTCGGATGGAAAGGTTAGATCCTGCAGATTTGTTTGTGCAAATGAGAGTCATAGAGTGGAAGATAAAAGAGGTCGTATAATCAAGAGTCCAAGAGCTGAAACTAGAACCGACTGTCAAGTTCGCATAGGTCTTGTACTAGACCGAGAGAAGGGAAATTATAAAGTGACCGATCTGATTTTGGAACACAATCACATCCTTCAGTTACCACAAACCTAACACTTGATGGAAAGCAACCAAAAACAATCTATACTGATCAAGATTATGCAATGCGAAAAGCAGTGAAGGATGTGTTTTTAGAAGCATGGCATGGTTTGTGTACATTCCACATTATGCAGAATACTGTCAAACATCTCGCTGAACCTGACAATGAAGAATCAAATGCTTCTCCTAAAAATACAGTTAAGGGCAGCAAGAAAAAAACAAAATCTTCAGCCAAAAATGAAGATGAAGGCAGCAAGAAAGAACTAGTATTCTCGCAGATTTTAGTGCATGTATGTATGAGTATGAAGATGAGGCAACATTTGATCATGAATTTAATATGATGAGGACAAAGACAAGCAAGCAAACTTGGTTGGATAGTATATATAAGTTAAAGGAAAAATGGGCTGAATGTTTCATGAAAGATGTCTTCACATTAGGCATGAGAAGCACACAATTGAGTGAGAGTCTAAATAGCGACCTAAAGAGACATTTCAAATCTGATTTTGATATAATTCGGTTTCTTAAGCATTTTAAAAGGTTGGTGGAAGATAAAAGAAATAATGAGCTGCATTCCGAATTTCAATCAAGGAAAAAATTACCTAGAATCAAAATGAGGACACCTATGCTAATCCAAGCTAGCAAGCTGTACACACCGGTAATATTCATAGCTTTTCAAGGTGAATACGAAAGGTCCATGGCAGCATGCACCACGGCATTAGAAGGTAACGATGAATATCTTGTGTCAATTGGGAGTTTTGATGGAACTTTTACATTGGAGAAGGAATATAAAGTTATTGGTGATCCTATAGAACAAACCAGTACATGCGGTTGTGGGCAATTTAGTAGAATTGGAATATTATGTGCACATGCTCTAAAAGTCCTTGATTTGATGAATATCAAATCACTACCCACACAATATGTATTGAAGCGATGGACACGTGAAGCACGTAGCGGAACAATACAGGACAGCCATGGCCGAGACATAATAGAGAATCCAAGATTAGATGAAATGCTTTGTTATAAAGATATGTCCCGCAAATTTCTGAATTTAGCTCATAGAGCTGCCAGCCATCCAGGGTGTGTCTTGTTAGTACACCATTCTCAGCAAGCAAATTGAAGAAGAAATTGCTAGTTGCACTAATAATGTGGAGGCAGCCACAGTTCCCATGAATATGACTCCCTCAATTGATTTGGTGAGCACTGCATGCCTGAAGAAAAAAGAGGTGCAAACAAAATCCTCAAAACGCAAAAGAGGTTGGATGGATAAGAAGCGCAAATTTGCAAAGAAAGGCAGCAAGAAGGATAAGGGTTCCGTGGTATGTATTAGCACAAAAATACATTATTTGTGTTTAATTGTAAAAATGTTCAGTTGTGTGTAATTTTTATTCTCTTTTATTGAAAGGCACAAGAAACTACAGAATTGGCACAAGAAACTACAGCTGTACAGGATATGCCTCCTAGCACTTCATGTCCCAATGAAAGGACGACTGAATCATACTTGACCATTAATTCTTTCTCTGAACTATTGATGGTAATATTTCTAAGTGATGATTTTTCATGTCCAGAAATGTGTAAAGAGTTTAATACTTTGTTCTTTTATTCTGCAGAGAGAAAGCACCGGTGATCTTAATGGTGATTTCTAATAAGAGGGGGTGTCTTTTTTTTTGAGCTTTTGGACTGGTGGTGATGCTTTGCAGATTGATGACCTTTTAGACAGCATGGGAATTGTATAGCTTTTGGTTTTATGGGTGAATTGTAAAGTTCAGCCAGGATACATTTTGTGTAGCTTCATATGCACTTGATACTAGAAGCAGTAGTACAAGGACATCTTTATGCAGACTCTGAACTTTCTAAAATTAGCAATGCCTTTTTCTATATTCCAGTATCATCATAATATATTTCTGTTACATTCTTATTCCCTTGACTTGTGATGGCCTCAATGGCATATATATGGTACATGTGTTCTGGGAACAATTATTGGAACAACTCTGTTATATTTCAGATGACCTATATGCATATAACACAATTCTGGGACACATTCATTCATTCAATCAGAACCATACATTTATTCATTTGGGTTCTGGCAACATACAGGCACACACACACATTGCTTCTGGGAACATACAGGCATACACACACACATTTCGGTTCTGGGAACATACAGACACACACATTTCGATTATGAGAACATACAGGCGCACACACACACACATTCAGTCAGTGCAGGCATCAGCGTTCAGACCAAGCATCAGCACCCTGCAATCAAAAATAGAGGGAGCATCAACAGCAGGTCGCCGTGGCAGTGAGCCCCGGTGGGGGCAGGGGCACCGGCGTGGTGCAGGAGCTCCGGTGCGGGACGCAGGGCGGGGGCTCCGGCGCGGCGGGCAGGTGCTCTGGCAGGGGGCGCGTCCTCCGGCGGGGGGCGGGGGCTCCGACGCGGGAGGCACGGGCTTCGTCTCGGGACGGGGGCGGGGGCTCCGGCGCGGCAGGCAAGTGCTCCGGCGACGCGCGGGGGCTCCAGCGTGGGGCACGTGCTCCGACGGCGGCGGCTGGCTTGTTACGGCTGTTGGGAACGAACTGGGAACAGAGTCTGTGTAATGTGTGTGCTCTGGTGGGCTTCCATGGGCTGGACTCTCCATGGCCTGCTACTAGATGGAAGCGTGGACAGTCAAACCGTTGGATGCAAATGAACGGTTCGATTTGGGTGACTGCAGCCATACATCGTTGGGGTTGAAGTCAGCCGATCCGAACGCCATCCGACCGTAGTCGTCCATGAGGAAGATGACAGCGGAGGGGGACCGCGAACAGGCATAGCTTTTGGCTGGGCTAGCGGACGAGCGAGCCCAGTCGGCAACATCTTGGCGTGGCTTCCAGGACGGATCGTGCAGCCACCGGAGTACCACACACCACAATGATCACTGGAGTTATCTCCGAACCGCTAGGAGCCTAAGAATGTGCCAGTGGGGTGGAGACGACGGCGATAGCGCACTGGAGTATTAGAGCATCTCCAATAGTTTGCCAAATTAACTTGACATCCATTTATTTTTGGCAAAACAGAAAAAATTGTGCTCCAACAGTTTGGCATCCAACTTGGCAAATTTTAGCAACTTAGCAAATCTCCCCCCTCCACGCGCATATTTGCGCGCTGAGCACGAGCGCGCATCCGGCTTCGCGTGCGGGGCTCTTCGTTTCTTAGCGGGGCTCTTCGTTCGCTTAGCGGGGCTCTTCGTTTCTTAGCGGGGCTCTTCGTTCGCTTAGCGGGCCTCTTCTTATTTTACTAAGTCCAAATGGTAAACTCTTGGAGAGAGTCTATTTTTTTTTCACTTGCTATATATTTTAGTAACTTGCCAAATCACGATATTTGCCAAGTGAATTTTGGCAAACTCTTGGAGATGCTCTTATTAATATCTTACTTTGGGGTGTTTAGATGTTAAAAAATTTGAAATTTTGCTAATGTAGCACTTTCGTTTGTATTTGGCAATTAGTATCTAATCATAGACTAATTAGGCTCAAAAGATTCGTCTCGTGATTTACAACCAAACTGTATAATTAGTTATTTTTTTACCTACATTAAGTGCTCCATGCATGCATCAAAATTGATGTGATGAAGAAAAAATGTAAAAATTTGAAATTTGGAGGGGAAGTAAACACAGCCTTAGTATCTCCGGAACCGCTGGGAATGTGTCAGTGGAGTGGAGACGACGGCGACAGCGGAATTTAAAAAGGAAAGCAGCGCGCGTCGGCGAGACACTGGCCTTGTTCGGCTACCAGCCAACCAGCAGTGCTTTTCTCTTACATCATTTTAGCACCGGCTATCAGCTATCAGCCAACAGTATTTTTTTCTCGTAGCAAATTAACACCGACCACCGGCCACCAATCAGCCAAACGAGGCCACTGCGATGGATGGAGATTGGAGCTGCAACTGCACGCGCGCGAGACAAAGCCTGGAAAGATCCACCAGTCGCATATCCAGCCGATGGAGTCAGGCCTGCATCGCTTATCGCCTATCGCCAATTCGGCACCTCAGGCCTGGTTGAGTTAGCAAAATTTTTAGTAAAATACAACTGTAGCACTTTCGTTGTTATTTGGTAATTAGTGTCCGATCATGGTCTAATTAGGCTTAAAAGATTCGTCTCGTCCATTTCGTCTAGACTATGTAATTAGTTTTATTTTTTTATCTATATTTAATGCTTCATACATACATCTAAAGATTCGATGTGACGGAAAATTTACTGTTCTTTTACAATTTTTTTTTCCTCAGATGGAGATGGTGCACCCGTGCAGGATGGAGCCAACAACCGTGACAACCGCACCGGACCCCGGCCCGAATACCGCCGGAGAAAACCGCGGCCATCTGTTGCATGAGGGAGGCATCTGAGCTACTCCAGCTAGGCGACGGCACAAGTCACGACTCACGACGTGCAGGAGGAGTACGACTGTGCGAGTACTGCCCGTCAGTAAGTCGCGCTTCTAACCTCTCGCGTCGTGCTACTGTCACATGTGCATGGTGAGGAAAGCAAACATGGTTTTTTGTGAAAAGTAGCTCAAGCAAATAGTATATCATTAATTATGTAGGAGTGCTACTTATTATATATACAAAATCTTTCTCGCTATTATCTAGTATGGGTGTGTTTAGTTTCCCATTTCACCTAAAAAATTTAGATTTTGGCTTATCATTTTTGCAAAATAGAACTAAACACCATGCAGAATTTTTGGCAAAAAAGTATCCATTCTCCATTTTAGATTTTGGCCTCAAGAGGCCAAAAAAGCCAAAAAAACCAAAAATCTCTCACTCACCCTATGAAAAATTTGACATTTTGGATGAAACTAAACACACCCATAAAAATTTTAGCATTTTGCATTTCATTATTCCAAAGTAGCTGACATTTTATATTCCACGAGGAACTAAACACAGCCTGTGTATGTGATATCCGAACGGATTTTCAGAGGAGCTGGTACGGTCTTGACTCGGCAATGTCTTCGCTTGCACGTGAAATGAACGGAGGCAGATGGCGCAGGCCCGGCCGGGCCGGGGTCCCGAATCCCTATCGTGTAGGGGCCTGTTTAGTTGCACCTCAAAATGCTAAATTTTTCAAGATTCTCCGTCACATCGAATCTTTGGACGCATGTATGAAACATTAAATATAGATAAAAAATAAAACTAATTACACAGTTTAGACGAAATGGACGAGACGAATCTTTTAAGCCTAATTAGACTATGATTGAATAATATTTGTCAAATAACAACGAAAACGCTACAGTAGCGTTTTGCCAAAAATTTTGGCATCCAAACGGTGCCTAGGTGACGAATGATTGAATGAATGATCCTCTCTTCCTCTCCATCGATGATGATGGAACCAGGAACCCTGATTTTTCTGGTGCAATTCTGGAGTGTGGTGCGGAGTCCTCAGTGATGGGCTCGGTAGTTGAACGCTTGGACCCATGTGTCACTACTGTACGTACTCTTTCCGTCTCTTTATATCTGTTATCGGTGTACGTGTCACAAGTTTGACTCGATTTATATAAAATACATGCAATATTTGTATCTCCAAATAAATTTATTAAAAAATTAGATTCAAAGATTTTTTTTTCTAATGATACTAATTATGTACTAAAAATATTAATGTTTTTTAATACAAATTTAATCAAAGTTGTTTCTCGACAAACGACAGATATTTAGGGATTGAGGGAGTATGTGAGTGCTATAGTACTAGCTTGTCCTCGTACTACTGGTTTGACGATGCATGGTACTCCCTCGGTCTCTAAGTATTTGTCGTTTACACTTTTTGAGAAACAATTTTAACTAAATATGTATTAAAAAATATTAATATTTATAGTACATAATTAGTATTATTGGAAAGATTTTTGAATCTAGTTTTTTAATAAATTTATTTGGAGATACAAATGTTACACGTATTTTTTATAAATCGAGTCAAACTTATGGCACACGCACCAATGACGACAGATATAAAGAAACGGAGGGAGTATATATCACTCGAAATGACCGTGCATACATCACAGAAACTGTTACTGCATGCGTCCATTGTTATGGATCCTGGTAACTTGGCTGTCGTAGAAGTGCATACAGTACGGAAGCGAGCCGGATCCTGTGAAATCCACGAGACGACCACCGGCTAGACCCGTTCAGCAATCAGCAGCAGTTCATCACCGAAACACAGCTCCTGAACAAGAACAACAACAGCCCACGTGACTCCCGTGTCCCCGTCCCGTCTCAGGCACCCGATTGCTCCGGCGCTCCGTGTGCCTGGCCGAGGGACCGGACACGGATAGCAGCATGTTCGCTTGGACTTATTAATTTATCAGCTATGATATAATATTTTTTTATAACAATTCAGGCAACAATACTCTTATCCCTGGTGGCCTGGTTTATCAGCCAAGAGTGGCAGCGAGAGCGCTGGTCCCCACGGCGACTCGGCGCGTCCGAGTTCACCGGCAGAAAAGAAAATGCGACAACAACTCCGGAGCAGTCCGTAATGACACGTAATGAATGTGCGTGATGCCAAGGATCAGCCGGAGATCACAGGCCGCCGCCGCCGGGGCGCGCGATGAGTGGACGGCGACGTACGTCCGGCGTCGCGCAAGTGCCGCAACGACACCGATCGGAGTCCGCGGATCACGCGCGAGGCGTGCCGCGGCCCGAGAACCACGCGGCCGGGGCGCTAGCTGATCAGCCTGATCGGGAGCGTGCGCGAACGGGCGGGATCATAAGATGCAGCCGCGTGGCCGGGGCCAAAGACCTCCGGCCCCGGTGTCCCCGAGGATCCCTACCCTCCATCACCAACAACGCTGACGAGCAGGTAAGGCCGTCGGAACAAAAACTGCCTGCTTGCATGGTGGTTAGCTTGCACTTCTGTTTATCGATGCCACATACTCCCTCCATTCTAAATTATAAGGCATTCCAAAAATCTTGGAAAGTCAAAGCATCTTAAGTTTGACCAAAATTATAGAGAAATTTACAAAAAATTATAACATCAAATAGGTATACTATGAAAATATAATTAATAAAGAATCTAATGATACTTAATTGGTGTCATAAATATTATTATCTTATCATATAAATTTGGTCAAACTTGAGATTCTTTGACTCTTAAGATTCTTGGAATGTCTTATAATTTGGGATGGAGGGAGTAGTATTTGTGTCGTCGCTGTTCCCGTGCTTTTTTTTGAACTTTGTTCCCGTGCTCTTAGGATTGGAGGATTGTCCTATAAAAAAGGATTGGAGGATTGGTCCGGCTCCGGCACGCGCCCATGCGACATGTGTGTCGTGCGCGAGAGACCAACGCACGAAGTACGTATACACTTATTACATGCTCTACAACTACAAGTGCCCGCGTCTACTAGCCTGTGCGCTGCTGCCGCCGCCACATGCGTGCATGTCTGGTGGCGGGACACGTAATACGGATATGGATGTCACGTACGGGCGCACCACACATTTCTCGAACCCCTGTCATACGTATAGAATGTGTAGATAGTGCATGTCGCGGTCAGGGGTCCAGCCCGGTTGAGCTATGTAGATAGTGCATGTCGCGGCGGGACCTCTTGTACCACCCCCCACGGACCGCGATCGACCTTGTATTCTCACCCGCACGCTAAAGATGGCAATGTAGCCTCGATCCTCGATTCCTCGCAGGGAATTCCCCCATTAGGGGACGGGGATAGGGCCGAATTCTTCCCCACGGGGATCTAATCGGTATGAAATCTATCCCCGTCGGGGATGGCGAGGACGGGGATGGTGCCCTTCTCCCCACCCCCGATACCCGCAACCCCACCTCGCTTCACACCTGAACAAGGAAACCAGCGACCACCACAGCCCGTTATAGCCCATGTAAAGGCCCAGGTCGTGTAGCCTGCTATATATATGCTCCCCAAACCCTAAATCCCAACTACCACCGGTGTTGCAGCCGTCGTTGCCACTCAGCAGTCAACAAGACAACAACGCACTTGAGGACTGGTGCCTCCATCGGTTGCCGTCGCTCAGTCCAACACTCCCGCGCCCTGTACCAAGGAAGTGCTCGTTGGAGCCGCCGCAAGCCCTCCAGCATGGCCCTCCGGCGACGGCGACAACACATCCACGCGGTTCTCCATCGACGGCGGAGGCAGCGCAACCGTGTGGGCATGTGGCTCTCCATCGATGGCAGCACAATGCATGGCCTCCCAGCGGTGGATGAGGAGCATCTCCACGGGGACCCATTGGTGGCCGTGACGCATCCGCGTGGGCAGACGTGCTCCCCCAAGGGCGTTGGCGGCAGGCCCCAAGGGCAGCGGCGGGCGGCGGCGCCACGTCCACACGCGACTCCACAAGCTGCTCCCTCTGTCCCACTTTAAATGACGTTTTAGATGGCAACCAAGTATATCATTTATTCTTTGAATCAGGACATTAGTGATGGCCAGATGCATAGAACATTGAGTGAATCTGGACATGCAAATGAATGCCAGAACGTCATTTAAAGTGGAACAAATGGAGTATGACAAACAAGAGCTGCACGTGATTAGCGGGGACAGGACCCTGTCGGGTACAAAATCCCCGGGATGGGGATGGGGGTGAAATGACCATTCGTGGGGGCAGGGACGGGGAATTTTATCCCCGCGTGGGCGGGGCGGGGATGGGACGGGAACCAGGAAAGCAAAACCCGACGGGAAATTCCCTTGCCATCTTTACGCACGGCCCGCACCCGCCTCGCCTGCCTGCCTACCCTCCTACTGGCCGGGCCGCCGCCTATAAAAGAGTGAGGCGGAGGCAGGCGAGAAAATGGGGATTTTGCCCTTATGGGGTGGGGGTCTTCGCTGGAATGCCCTAAGGCTGTGGGCTTCGCTGAAATGCCCTTATGAAACGAGTCACAACACGTAGAATGCCCTGGATAGGTTTTCTTTTGCCCCAGCCCTTTTCTTTCCCGTTTTGCCCCTAAGGTTTCATCGGAGAGAGAGGGGAGTAAAGGGAGGAGGGAGGAGAAGCACGAAGAGGCAGAACGGCGGCATGCCGGCGGTGGCTGCTGGTGTCGGTGGCGGAGGGCATCCAGCGCCGCCCTGCACACTCGCGCTCCCTCCTCACGCGGCCACGCCCCCTGCTCGTTTAAGCAGAGCAGGCAGCCGTCGCCCGTCGGTGCCGCTTGGACACCACCGTGAGGGCCGCGTGCCCAAGCGGGTGCAGCGCGCCGCCGCGCCGCTGCCGGCTGGGCGGCCGACCGGGGTCCCTCCCTTTCCCTCGCACAGTGGCAGCAGTGGCCATGGAGGCCACGAGCTCCATCCATCACCGGCGGCGCTCGGGCGGCGCTGATGCTGCGGTCGACGCCCGAGAAGAGGAGAGGGGCGAGCAGGGGAAAGTGGAGCACAACACCTACAAGCGATTAATGGGCGAGGTAGCAGCAGCTTCGGCTTGGTTTGCAAGGTGAACAGCGGCGGCGGCAGCGGCTCGAAGTGAACAGCGGCGGCGGCTCTCTCCCATCTCTGCGTGACTATAGAGATAAGGTCAAGGGCAAAACGGGAACTGAGGCAAATAAAAACCTACTCAGGGCATTCTACCTGGTGTGACTCGTTTCGTAAAAGCATTTTAATGAAGCCCACGATCTTAAGGGCATTCCAGCGAAGCCCCTTCCCACAAGGGCAAAATCCCCATTTTCTGGAGGCAGGCCCGGGCCGTTCCTCTCTCTCTCTCCTACCCCGCATTTCGTCCACTTGTGGCGGCGTAACTACATGCTGCTGCTGCTGCCGCTGCTGAGCGCACGGGCTCACTCTACGGCCGCCTCAACAGGAGCAGCACGCGGGGGTTCCTCGCCTACGTCGCCGCCGGGGCCACCTGCGCGGCCGTCCTCGCCTGCTTCGTCCTCTCCGCCGCGGACCCGCACCCGCCGGCATCTGCGTCGCGCAACGATGGCGCGCGCCTCCGCCTGTCCTCGCGCTCGCCGCGCGTCTGGCCCGTAAGCTGTTCGCTCTTTTGCCTCCTCTCCTGCGCGTGCTTCGTGTGCTCGCTCTGCGTCCGCGTCCCTGACGCTGGGCTCACGTTGCGGATCGGGGTGGTGTTCTCTCTCTCTCCCAGGACCTCGCGTTCAACTGGCGGGTAGTGGTCGCCACCGTCGTCGGGTTCCTCGGCTCCGCGTTCGGCACCGTCGGCGGCGTCGGCGGAGGCGGGATCTTCGTGCCCATGCTCAACCTCGTCGTCGGTTTCGACACCAAATCCGCCGCCGCGCTCTCCAAATGTAAGCTAGTAGTAGCCTTTTGCCGATGCATGCATCTACCGATTTACTCCCTGACACGCGTGCGTGCTCGCCTGGTTCGGCTTGGGCGCAGGCATGATCATGGGGGCCTCGGCGTCGTCGGTTTGGTACAACCTCCAGGTGTCACACCCGACCAAGGAGGCGCCCGTCATCGACTACAAGCTCGCGCTGCTCTTCCAGCCCATGCTTATGCTCGGCATAACCATCGGCGTAGAGCTCAGCGTCATCTTCCCGTACTGGCTAATCACTGTCGTCATCATAATCCTCTTCGTAGGTAATCTTCGCTTGCCTTTAGCTTGCCGCTGTAAGCTACTGTTATAGTGTTATCTGCGGCCCTGCTACTTTTATCTGTCCAGTGTACTGTGTAGTCGCTGAGATAGAAGCCTGTGCTCCTGTGATCGATTCATTGCAGGCACTTCGTCGAGATCGTTCTACAAGGGGATTCTGATGTGGAGGGAGGAAACCAGGGTTCTGGTTGGTTCCTGTCACATTCCAGATGTCTGCTGTTAAATTACTGTATACTGACATCTCGGCTATGTTTAGTTTGGAAATTTTTTCAACCTGATGAACAGTGCCACTTTCGTCTTATTTGGCAAATATTGTCTGGACCAACTAGACTCAAAAGATTCATCTCGTGATTTTCAACTAAACTGTGTAATTAGTTATTTTTACCTACATTTAATACTCCATGCAAACGGCTAAAAATTGATGTGATGGAGAGTGAAAAAATTCTAACTTTTGGTGCATCTAAACAAGGCCTTGCTTTTGTTTACCCTCTATGTTGAATGATTGCAGACTGAGACACGCGAGCGAGAAGAGCAATCCAAGTCTACCTGCGCTGCAGGTGATGGTGAGAACTAGTACATCATTGCATGATACTTTGGCAGCTTTGTTGATAGCGATTGGCATCAGTTACTTGTACAGTTGTACTTTGAGCTGATATTCATATTATGGAGTAACATGTTGTGGTCAAATATGAACTTGTTGCAGTGGTAATTGATCCGAGGTATGAGGAGCCCCTCCTAACTCAGCCTCAGCCCAAGAAGAAGTCTGTATTGGTAAGCTACAACCACTACAAATACCTATCACTGACATTCGTGGCTTCCTAAGCAATTGTGGTTCTTAACGTAATCATATATTATGAATGTGCTTTCAGATCCACCTTTGCAACTTTGTCATGATTGGTTGACAGATATTATTCAGATCCATTCAGTGATTCTTCATGTATGTATTAACATGGTTAGGGCCTAGCGTGACGCTAATAGATCCTCTGAACATGCAAGAAAGCAAGAACAAACAAAAGACGGTGTCACATGTCATCTAATCACTGGATTTTGCCCCCTTTTTTATTTCAGGAGACTTTCCTGTTCAATTTGAGGTGGAAGAATATCCTTGTTTTAATGTCTGTCTGGTCATCCTTCTTGGTGGTGCAAGTTCTCAAGGTCTGCCTTCTACGTTGAACTATTTTTGTAACTCCTATTTAAATACAGTCCATCTTCATAGCAATGATTGATGCCTCTGAAAGATAATGGCCTCATTTTCCCCATACAAGTACAATCACTTTGGGATCAGTTACCTATGTTGACTGTCCAAACCTAAGTTATTCTAGCACACATGTGCATACAAGACCTTTCAGTGGTCTTTCTTCTCCTTTGTCTCCTTTAGATGGAAATTGTTATTAACTGCCGTAAGTTTTCGAATACTTGCAGAATAATGCGAAATCATGCAGCACTTTCTACTGGGTGTTCAACGTTCTACAGGTAACGATTAGCTCAGCTTTGTGCTTCTATTTTGTTTAAACTGACATTATGCCTGCCTGCCAGGCTGTCTTTCCAGTTGCAATAGTAACGATTTGTTCTGTTGCGTTTGGGCAATCATCTTTTTAAAACATAAGCCACGTTAGGCCTAGAGTTTTGGCATATCCATCAGCCATCTTTTGAGCATATCTCAACTCTCCATTGAGCATTAGCCTTTATTTTTTTGCAAACTGAAAGCTGGGTGTTGATTCTGTTATATATCGCATGAATCAGACATGAAATCCTTATCATTGATACTTTTTAACATTCTGCTAAATTATTTTAGGTTCCAGTTGCGGTGAGTGTATTATTGTGGGAGGCCGTGCAGCTATGTAGGGAGAGTCGTGCACGGCGTATGAATGGGAACCTGGAATGTGTGTGTGAGGCCTCTATTGAGTGGTCACCAGCACAACTGATCTTCTGTGCCTTTTGTGGCCTTCTCGGTGGGACTGTTGGTGGCCTTCTTGGATCTGGTGGTGGGTTCATCCTCGGCCCACTTCTTCTTGAGCTTGGGTGCATACCACAGGTATTTAAGTTGCCTTGATTCCATGCTATTTTTGCAGTTCATTTTCAAATGCTATCAAGCAGAACTGTATGTTTTCATACATCTGTCATCTCGATGCTAATGCAGCACACGGATTTAGCTAGCCTTTCAATTGGCGCAGAACTTTTGGCAGGAGTCCCGATTATATAATAACAAGGAATACTGTAGAAATGTAGGATAAAGTTGATCCCTATAAGGCTGTATCATTACCACTGCATTGCCACATTCTATTTTGAGACCATTGCAATGCATCGGAGCCTAAGGCAACGGCCGGGGCAGACAATCCTAAAGTGGAAAGACAAGAATGGGTCTTGTCGTTTCACATGCATTGGTAGGTATGAAAGCAACTGTACTGAAAAGATCAATCCAGATACAACTTTGCTACTTAAGCGCTTTCTCCACTTGAGACATGAGCAAAAACATATTTGCAATATTTAAATTGAATAGCGAATCTTGAGCGTATTCTTATTTGTTAATTTGGTAAATGTGGTATAAGCTTAGAATCAACAAAAAAAATTGTAGCATTTACAGTAAATCCCTTTTTTGTTTGGCTAAATAGATTACTTCTGATATTGCATCGGGATTTTGGGGATTTTAACCTTTTCCTGTTGTGGCTGCCACTTTCATGCAGTAGTGTCCAAAATGTTAAGATTTTGCTGATTTTTTTTACCACAATTGATGGAGAGATGTAGGGAGCAGAAGAAGGGCTTGCACATGGTCTTTATTGACCTCGAGAAGGTATATGACAAAGTACCGATAAATGTCATGTGGTGGGCCTTGGAAAAGCACAAAGTCCCAACTAAGTACGTTACCCTCATCAAGGATATGGACAGGGATGTGGTGACGTTTATCCGAACATGTGATGGTGACACCAGTGACTTTCCAATTAAAATAGGACTGCATCAGGGGTCAACTTTGAGTCCTTATTTATTTGCTTTGGTGATGGATGAGGTCACAAGGGACATACAAAGTGATATCCCTTGATGTATGCTCTTTGCTGATGATGCGGTGCTAGTTGACGACAGTAGGGTAGGGGTTAGTAGGAAGTTAGAAATATGGAGGCACACGTTAGAGTCGAAAGAGTTCAGACTTAGTAGGACTAAGACCGAGTACATGAGGTGCGATTTCAGCGTGACTAGGCATGAGGAGGGAGACGTTAGCCTTGATGGGCAAGTGGTGGTCAAGAAGGATATTTTTTGGTATTTAGGGTCGATGCTACAAAAGGATGGAGACATGGATGAAAATGTTAGGCATAGAATTTCAGCCGGCTGGTTGAAATGGCGTCAAGCTGCTGGCGTCCTCTGTGACAAAAGGGTGCCTCAGAAGCTGAAAGGTAAGTTCTATAGGACGGCGATTCGTCCGGCGATGTTATACGGTGCTGAGTGTTGGCCTACAAAAAGGCGACATGTCCAGCAATTGAGTATAGCAGAGATGCGTATGTTGCGTTGGTATTGTGGGCACACAAGGAGGGATAGAGTCCGGAACGACGATATTCGGGATAGGGTTGGGGTGGCACCAATTAAGGAGAAATTGATTCAACATCGGTTGAGATGGTTTGGACATGTCCAACGGAGGCCTCCTGAGGCGCCGTGCGTAGTGGAGTTCTAAAGCGGACCGATAATGTAAAGAGCGGTAGAGGTCGATCTAAACTAACTTGGGACGAGTCCGTTAAGAGAGATCTAAAGGAGTGGAATATCTCCAAGGATTTAGCTATGGACAGGAGCGCTTGGAGATTGGCAATCAACGTGCCTGAACCGTGACCTCTTTTTGTCTTGTGCCCTTTATGTCCCTTTATGTGTCTTCCTATTTCTCGTCTCTTTTGGGTTTCATCTCTAGCCTACTCCAACTTGCTTGGGACAAAAGGCTATGTTGTTGTTGTTTTTTTTACCCCAATTATAACCTTTTATTCTAATATAAGAAGCATCCTGCCATCATAAACTAAGCTAATTATCGACATAAGATATATATCATTATTTTATACCCTCTGTCATAAATTATTGGTTACCTAGCACAGGATCGTTAACTCATCAATTGGATCACACAGTAGAAAATAGTGTTTTCAAGTGTAAGATGCTGATCTAAGACATGCATTAGGTGCATCATACTGACATAACAGATTGGACTATAATTTAGATTCTTGGATCTATGCCTAAGTTTGTTCTGTGAGTGTTACAATCTGGCCATCATATAGTCTCTTTCAATGTTATTGTAGCCCTTGATATATATATTTTTTAATGAAAACCCATCTGGTTGTGTCCCCATATCATCTTGAATATAATCCAGGAAGCTCTCCTGTTGGCTGTTGTTGCCTTGGAATGCAAAATGCCCTTTGGTATAATGATAAATTTGCCTGACTCTCTGGCATGGTCTACAACGCACCCCCTATAATTTGCCTGATTCAATAGATCATCAGAAAAGAAAGGGAGCAGGTAGCATCTGATATTCTTCCTGGGGTCAGCTAGCTTAGGACTTGGTATTAAACCCCATGTGATCTTTTATAGTTTGCTGGCCTACATGGCTTGGTGGCTACATGTTAAGAATGGTGTGAATGACTGAATGCGGTTATTTCTGGTGCTATCTATTTTTTTTTTCTAACACAGCTGCATCCAGATTCTCATTCATATAGTAGTGTTTGGATGTTCAATGCAATGTACAATGGTCAGAACCTGGACAGTGAATTCACAATATAGAGTAGCAGTATCTCTACAATTTTCAAATGCTTTATGGCCAATTAGTATTTTCTTTTCCATTGGGCAACCCAAGATTTTGGAACGAATAACTTTCTTGCATCGTGTAACTTGAGCAAACCGTGCATTTACTGTAGAGAGGTCTGGTCAGTCTGATAAAAGCCCAGTTGATTCATCAGTGGTAATATATCGAAGTGTACTATTCACACTTTATAGCTCTATATGTAATATATAATTTTATAAGAACTGTGATGTCACCACTTTATGTTATCTTTGCGTCCATACTGTTCTCTCATTGGCAAATAATGCTAAGAACACGTTGAATTATCTGGCAGGTCGCAAGTGCAACAGCAACATTCATGATGATGTTCTCCTCCTCCCTCTCTGTGGTGGAGTTTTACTTTCTGCACAGATTCCCCCTCCCTTTTGGTAAATCCATGTTAGAAATCTCTAAACATTTTCAAAACTGTGATTGTTGTATAGTAATGACATGCACTGTTTCTCTATCTGCAGCTGGCTACCTCATCTTCATTTCCATATTGGCTGGATTCTGGGGCCAGTGTTTGGTTAGGAAGATCGTGCATTTGCTCAAGAGAGCATCGGTTATTGTCTTCATCCTCTCCTCTGTTATCTTCGCCAGTGCTCTTACAATGGGTATGAACCTATTGACAACTCATTGACTTGCTACTTTGCTTTAACTTGGCGAATTGCTAACCCCCATACTGGTCCAAGTTGAATTCAACTAAAAGTATTATTAGTGTTACTTAAATCCCTTTTGCAATTGTAACATGCATCCTTGAGAAAATGAGCTTAAAGAATCTTATACTAGTTCTTTCACTTGTTTTGTCTAAATTAAGCTAGTTTGACTTTTAACTTCTTTCCTAAGACGTGTTGTTTCGGTGAATTTCAGGTGTCGTTGGAACCCAGAAGAGCATTTCAATGATCAACAACCACGAATACATGGGGTTCCTCGGCTTCTGCGAGTAACCCAGTCACACGGATGCATTGACGCGGGCGGAGACGAATCTTTCTTTGCCTCGCCCACTTGGGCAAAAGAAAGGGACACTGCTGAGCCACCATGAATTCTCACTCGAGTCATCAAGTCAGCTCCACGGCTCCAACTCCTAGGAGTAGTAGTTCCAAGCAAGAGGTCATGTCACTTCCGAGCCTCCCTCGGCACTCAGCACAGCAGCGGGCAGTCTGCGTGGAGTTGAAGCGCCTGTCTCCTTTGGGATTCCTTTGTCCCCTCCGGCCTTAAATTCACTCCTAAATTCTATTATACAAAAAGAAGATTTTCTATCACATCAAAATATCGGCACATATATAGAGTACTGAATGTAGATAAAATCAAAAACTAATTGCACAGTTTTGTTGTACTTTGTGAGATGAATATTTTAAGTCTAATTAATTAATATTTGGACAATTATTATCAAATAAAAATAAAATTGCTATAGTATGACAGGATATTTACTATGCAAAATTTGCTTCCTAAATTTGGGATCTAAACAAGCCTCCGTTTCACTTTGCACAAGCAGAGCATCCGGGACATTTATGCCAGACCATTGCTCAAAAGAGGAACGGTTGCAGCGAGATCAGCCAGATCACCTTAGATTATCAGCCAGTCATTCAACAGAGTTTTTCTCTTAAAAAAATCAATCAAATCAGTCATATTTCAGCGCAAACCAACATGTTGCAAAACACGACGACAGTCACGAGAGGTATTGCCTCCAAGTTTTACTACCTCCGTGCAAAAAAAGGAATGCAGTTCTAGATGCACTCTTTTTGCTTAAAGTAAAGTTTAACTAAAAGTAAATGTGAGCCATTCATTTAATTGGATTGGAGGGTTGATACCATCTATTACTTCCTAAGAGGTAATATGTGAAATAAAGAAAGTTTTAGATATAAAAATATTTTTCTAGATCTAATAGATGCATGCTGATCTATTAGATATGGTAAATCTTTTTTTATTTTGCAACTTTGGATATGACATACTAACTTGATTATCATTATTTTGTATTATTCGGCCTTGGCATCTAAGGAGACTTCCTTTTTAACATTTCTTAATGTGAACAAAGCCGAACCTGTATTGACAAGAAAAAAAAACATGCACGTAACATAATCAAAACATTTTGTATGTGACAAATTTGTCAAAAAAATAAATATGAAACCCTATCATTATAGTTATCTATATATATATATATATAAATGTTTGTAACGTGACAGGTGTATATGTATCACAACCGTATATATATAAAAAAATATATACATGATATAGTTGCATTATATATAATATACTATAATGAGTTAATGACACGTGACAAGAACTATTTTCGCTAGATTAGTTGCACATACCCAGAAGCATGTAGTATTACGCGAGATAATCATACAGATACACATATAAATCTTGTACATACGCACATACCCAGAAGCATGTAGTATTACACGAGATAATCATACAGATACACATATAAATCTTGTACATATGTGCCATAACTATCGTGCATGCTCATATATCAGATATGGCAAGGAAATTAGCGCACAGATATAGCCAACACTTTTCCTTATTATTTAATTATTTAATTGTCTAATATGTTCTAAAATTCAACGGTTGTGATTTATTCAAACTCTTACCTCCTAAGAAGTAATAGATGTACTGTAGCAAAACCCTTAACTAAATATACATGTAAAAATATTAACATTTGTGACACCAAATAAACATATGATGAAAATAGATGCCATGACAAATCTAATTATCGTTGTGTTAAGAGGAGCCAAAAAAAAGCTAAGGTTGTATTTAAATTGGGACATTTAACTATTTGCCACTCTCAGCCACGGTCAATTAATCCCTCTCACATCCACTTCTCTCACGTGGGTGGCAAATCTGTTGCCACTCTCCCCTAAAAATGGCAATGGGTTAAATATTCCTTAAATTACATAAGCGACCAAACAACAAGGCACTAGACAGCCCAAAGTCGATTCAGCTACACTGTGCTTGCTACACCTGCAATCCAGACCTCACCCTCTTGCCTGATTAGCATGAGAAGCCGCAAAACTGACCTGACTTGGTTCCCAAAGGTCCTAGCATTATGTTCTTTCTAGAGTTGTCATGCCACCACAGCCATCAAAGGTAAATTAGACCTTTGCGCTTGCTCTTCGTAGCCAATTTCACCAGCAAGGGAAGGACATGAGTTGCTCGACCAGGTGTCGATGGACCTCAGGGGCGAGAGGATCTCCCATCAAATTTGTGTTGAGTAGGGGCACCGAAATAGAGTGCGGTCATTGGTTTCCGGCACCTGGTCGACTGGTCGCATATAGTTTGCAGTTTGGTGAAGCCTGAAGGCACAAAACTTTTGTCAAAAGGGAATCTGAACGTACGCATATTGTCATTGAAATTTTTAACACATTTATCATGCAACCATCCATATTTCACTTCGAACTTAAGAAAAAGTATGAGTGGGCACATGGTCGTCGACTTTGGATTCAAAGCATGTAGGGATACAAACTTGCATAAGAATGACCGTTTGGCTTGAACTCGGATCTATACCATTTCCCCATCTATATATGCTTGTGTCCGATCTGGACAATATGGCATGCTGTTTGGGTTGGACCAGGTCAAAACCACCTCCACGTCCGTTTCCTTTTCTTTCGGCCCATAACGTCTGGCGGCCCATTCCCTACCCACTGCTTTCCTGTGCTCCTTTTCTTCGTCGATGCTAGTTGCTATACTCGCTAGTTGCTACTCACTCATCTCCAAAAAAAAAAAAACAATTCTAGATCTGAGACAAATCAAACTTTTAAAATTTAATTAGGTTTATGAAAAATAATATCAACATATATATATCTTCAAATAAGTTTACTATAAAAATATATTTCATAATTAATCTAACAATACTTATTTGATATCGTAAATGTTCATATTTTTTTCGCATAGATTTGATCAAACTCAAAGTTGTTTGAAAATTGCATTTTTGTTCGACAGATGAAGTACCGCAGTCAATGGATGAAAATCAGGCTCGACTTCCAGTGAGGCGGCGACCTTCCTGTGATCCAACCTTGCTGCACAACACCTTTCTAGCCATCAGTCAACAGATGCTAGTTGCTGTGCTTGCAAGTGCTACTCACTCTTTATATTTTTGTAGAAAATGGATTTATGCACCATCACCTCATTTCCAAGGACAGATTTAATGGTGTGCGGGCCAGAGGGGGCTCAAGCCCCCGTACTGTTGCTGATCTCATAGAGCCTCCTAGAGCATCTCTAAGAAATATGCCATAGCTACTTTTATGAGGAGAGGTTGGAGGTTGAAGATGAACTTTCATCTTAGTATCTACTCTCTAGTTGGGGTTTTCCGAGGCCGCGTTGTGCGGTGCTGGAAATCAGTGGTGCATTGCCCTGCGCAGCCGCGCAGGTTCAGTTGCCCGTCGGTAAATTTGCGAAATCGACAAATGATGTACCACCTCATCTAGGATGGTTTGAATAATCAAACCACACATAATGCAAATGTTTTTAGAGGCGCTGGTGTGATAGCTCCCGTCCTCTATGTCATCACTCTTCTGGCCTTGTTTAAAAACCCCATCCGCATTGCTTTCTTGGACCTTTTCTCGAGCTAGAGCCCAGCGATGAAACTAGTCACGAACCAAACTACCACGCCATTTTGGAAGTCCATGTGGAGGGGTGATGTAAACGGAATGCCATTGTTTCTTGGACCTTTTATCGAGCTAGAGCCCAGCAATGAAACTAGTCACGGACCAAACTACCACGCCATTTTGGAAGTCCATGTGGAGGGGTGATGTAAACGGAACGCCATTGTTGATACACTGTTATATTCATCAACTAGATACACTGTTATATCTATATGTGGTTAATTGTTGATGCTCCTTTTATGATACCCGATTAGTAAGCCCGCCTTTGGATCGTAGGAATTTCACGAGAATCGGTTATTTTCATAGGAAAATGCAGGAAATGGGGAATCATCTTGCTTTCTAAAGGGAATTTAAACTTTGGAATCCATTTAGTTAGGGAAAAAATCAACTGAAATAGAATATCTTAAATGTTGCATACTAATGCCATTTGTGAGAAAGCATGCATAATGTATATACATACATTTTTATGTACAGCAACTTCGATATGTTATCTTACATATTTAATTTGCTACTTCATATTTTCATCTGTAATGATAGGGATGGAAGTGTATCAAGAAGCCAAGCTATCCAATAGTGAAGCAACACATGACTGCTGCGGTTACCTCACCTCCAAACGTCTCTTGATGTCTTCATATGTTTATTTGCCTTGTAAAGTTGATGTACTTATGGCATCCCTTCACATGCACCTACGATGTCTATATATGAACTTGTGAAGTTTTTTGTTGCACGGAGATCTTTTACATGATTATTACACATGCATTACATGAACCTGTGATGTCTATATTTGTGAAGCTACTTTTTTTTTGCCCCCAACATATTGCTGGTATACACAGCGTCAGAGAGCACTTCAATAAAAATGATAGACAGAGACCACATTTTAGCTTTCTGTACATGGCGTCATTCAAAGTCCAAATTAATCATGTGTTTACGTTTTGAGTGGTAAGGAAGTATCCCAGGACAAAGTTTACTACATGATGTTCATAAAGACGAAAATGTCTTTTCCAGGACTACCATTTAACAGCAGATAAGTTTAAGCGGATACGGCAAATATGGAAACAAAACTTTTAGGGCTTATTTAGATCTCATGATTGAAACCAATATCTAGAAAGTGTTTCTCATTTTATTATTACATTATTTTCCAATTCCTCTCAATTCATAAGAATCAAATAGGACGTTAGGACAAATAAGCCACCATATCAAATTCCGATGGTAAATAAGGAATTCTCAGAAATTGTAAGCATTGGTTTGTTTCTCTTGCTGCACAGACATATCGTGCGCGTTTGGAACTATTGCCACGCTCCCCTCGATGGCGCAAGCCATGCGACGCATGCTAGCCCGAGAGAGCTAGGCAGCAAGGAAAATTTTTGCTAACGCGAATACCGAGATAGGTGAACATAGATCCGAACGACTTGCTCAATCCATTTTCTTGCTAGGTGAGGTAAAACAGGATCCGGTAAAAGTTCCAAACACGCTCATGCTACTGCTGTATTTTTCACAAAGAATACTGTTTTTTTATAACTACGAAGAATAATGTTAGCAGACTCAGATGGGTTCTGCAGTGTTTGTTCTCGGCCTCTGGCTAGGTCACATGGGCTTGTACAGTTTTTGGTCCCGGCCCGTGTTTGTAGCAAGCTGCGGGCCCTGCTCATGAGCGAATGCAGCAGCATAGGGCTGGTTCGGCTGGTGGAAAACTGACTAGTTTCGGCTGATTCAATAGTGTTATGTAAGAAAAAATAAGCTAAAATAAACTAAAATAAGCTGAAACATGACCAGCAGAACAGGCCATAGAGTCCGAAACGGCAAAGCTATCCTATCAGGCCGAAGCAATGCCTGGCGAGGAGCTGCGCTTGCTGTCCGGACTCCCGTCCCGGCCGCGTCATCTTTTGATCGTGCAGCGCTCTTGCATGTCTGCACCCGACCCGGGGGGCGCAGCACTACCGCGGGGCGCTGAACCGCTGGTCCGTCTGGCAGGTGCCTCAACCCAGACCATTGGCGTGGCGTGCTGCACTGCACTGCTGCGCGCACGCCAGGCCAGATAGTACCGCGCGCGTGTCAGGTGGGTACCGTTCGAGGGGTGTTTAGACTACCCGCACTCATGACCTCTATATTCATCATATATATTCCCTCCGTTCCATTGAAAATGTCGCCCAAAAAACGTGTTTGTGAGGGAGGCACGCTTTTTCAACGACACTTTTAATGAGACGGAAGGAGTACGTTCTAGTCAGTAAGATTCTCTCCTCTATACTTAATTCTCTCACACCTATCCATCCTCTATATCATCCTCTATTCACTCTATCCACTGTGGGACTCACTTGTCACTTTATCTAAATATATCCATGTGTGATCTAGTTATGAAGGATTTATTGAGACGAATTTAATGGTGCAATTAAAATTTAATTTGGATTTTTGGTTTGTGAGTTATAGCATTTTTCCCTTTGTTTAGCTAATGGGGCCCGCCACTATAGAGTATAGAGTAAGCACTGTACTACTCTAAATATAGAGTAAGAGAAAGGATAGAGTATCGTTTTAGAGTACCCAGTGCAGCAGTTTTTACTCTATATTCATACTCTAAAGATTTAGAGTATCGTTTTAGAGTACCCACTAAGGGTAGTCTTAGCTGGAATGTGAAAAGTTTTCGTGTCACTTTCGATGTTTTATGGAACGTCGAAAGAGAATTTTAGATATTAATTAAAAAATTAATTACATAACTTGTCTGGAAACCGCGAGATAAATTTATTAAACCTAATTAAGTTGTCATTAGCACATGTGTGTTATTGTAGCACTTAAGGCCAATCATGGATTAATTAGGCTTAAAAGGTTCGTCTCGTGGTTTTCTAACCAAACTGTGCAATTAATTTTTTTTTCTATATTTAGTACTCTATGTATGTGTCTAAACATTCGATGTGATGGGATGAAAAAATTTTAGGTGAAAACTAAGGTCATGTTTAGTTCCTAAAAAATTTTAAGATTATATGTCACATCAAATGTTTAGACACATGCATAGAGCATTAAATGTAGACAAAAAAACTAATTAAGAAAAATCACGAGACGAATCTTTTAAGTCTAATTAGTTCATGATTGGACACTAATCAAATGTTTAGACACATGTATGGAACATTAAATGTAGAAAAAAAATTAATTACATAGTTTGGAAGAAAAATCACGAGACGAATCTTTTAAGTCTAATTAGTTTATGATTAGACACTAATTGATAAATATAAACGAAAGTGCTACACTAATCAAAGACAAAAAAAAAATCAGAAACTAAGAACGTCCTAAACACCCCGGACCCACCTTCTATCCGGATCGTACTCGTATAGTACGTGCTACTCAAGAGGTAGGGTGCCACAGCGGCAATAATGTGCGTGCATGTGCTTCATGGGCTGGCTTCAATAAACCACAATACTCAATAGGGCACAGGCCCTGTTGCCTTCCCTTAGACCAGTGGAGTTTTGTTAGAGTTTTAAGGGTATTAATTATACTGATGTGGTATTATATTAATAAAAAATAAGATGATAAGAGTTTTATAAGAATAGAGAGAGTTTTATAGGAATAAAACTCTTCTATACTGTTTCTAAAATTCAGATGTATTAGAAACAGTGACGTAAAATCTTCACTAAAACTGACCTTACTTTTTTTAACGAATAAACAATATTAAATCAGTGAACGGTCGTCGTGAAGCATGTGCCCGCCAAGTCGCTGCGTGTTTGTGTGTCTGTGACGTGGAAACCAAGGACACGACACGGAGCGTGGCCGTAGTCGTCCATGAGGAGATGATGACAGCGGAGGGGGACCGCGCACAGGCACAGCTTGTGGCTGGGGCTAGCGGACGAGCGAGGCCAGTTGGCAACATCTGGCCATCTGGGCGTGGCTTCCACGAGTCCACGACGGATCGTGCACCGGAGTGGCGGAGTACCGCACGCCACAGCGATCACTGGAGTATTATTAATACCTTAGGCTCTGTTTATTTTCCATGCAAACTCAAAATATTTCATCTTCCATCCATCACATCGAATCTTTAAATGTATGTATGGAGCATTAAATATAGGTAAAAAAAATAAATAATTGTATAGTTTGTCTGTAAAGTTCAAGACGAATCTTTTGAGTCTAATTAATCTATGGTTGGATAAATTTTACCAAATAACAATAAAAAGTGCTACAGTAACTTTTCATCCAATTTTTCTCAACTAAACGCACCCTTACTATATCTCCGAACCGCTAGGAATGTGCCAGCGAAGCGAACATGGCCGACGGCGACAGCGGAATAATAAGGGAACGCAGCGCGCGTCTGCGAGACTCTACGACGATGGATGGAGATTGGAGCTGCACCTCCAGTCGCATATCCGCCAATTCATCGATGGATGGAGTCAGGCCTGCATCGCCTATCCGCCAATTCGGCAGCTCACACACTGCACAGGATGGAGCCAAAGACCGTGACAACCGTACCGGACCGAGTACTGCCAGAGAAAACCGCCGCCATCTGTTGCATGAGGGAGGCATCTGATCTGAGCTACTCCAGCTAGGCGACGGCACGAGTCACGCCGTGCAGGAGTAGTACGAGTGCTGCCAGCAAGCCGCGCTTCTACCCTCGCGTGTCTTCAACTCGCTTGCACGTGAAATGAACGGAGGCAGTTGGCACAGGACGGCCCGGGGTCCCGCATCCCGATCGTGTAGGTGACGAATGATCCTCTCTTCTCTGCATTTTTTTTTAATAAGGGGTTGCAGGTTGCTTATGCCCTCGGCCTTATTAGAAGGCTTAATAACAGGTGAGGCGCCACGAGGGAGCCAGCGCTCGAACAGCGGGTGGGCAGCCTGCATTTTTTTTTTTGAATAAGGGATTGCTTATGTCCTCGCCCTTATTAGAAGGCTTAATAACGGGTGAGACGTCGCGCGGGAGCCATCGCTCGAACCGCGTGCGGCCCTGCTCAGCCCCCGCTCGGTTCTCTTCCTCTGCATTGATTGATGAAAGATGATGGAACCAGGAAACCGTGATTTTTCTTATGCAACTCTATGGCGCGGAGTACCCGGTGATGGACAGGGTAGTTGGACCACTCCCCTGTCCCGTCTTTTTTGTTTTTTTTTTTGGCTCTTTTTTCGAAAGATTTTCTCAAATACGTCCCTGACGGAAAGATTTCAGAAAATGGACCCAGGGCTTGGCGCTATCCACGCTGGCGCCAAGGTAACACAGCTTGGCGCCGTTGATGTTGGCGCCAAGCCCCCATGCCACTTGGCCGACGACGCCGAGCTGGCGCTGACGTGGCAGCACCTCGGCGCCGTCACCATTGGCGCCAAGCTTGGCGCCATCGTAATTGGCGCCAAGCCTGGCGCCACAGTTCACGACGCCAAGACCCTGTTTTAAGTACCCAAATTTACCGTGAGATGGACATGTTGGAATTTGTTAAGTCTTGATATTTACTAAGGTTTAGACATATGTAAATTGGCTAAGTCTGAAATTTTACCATGAGATGGACATATGCAAATTTTACCATGACTTGGATATTTAAAATTTTGGCTAGGTCTTTAAATTTACCATGAGATTAAGTCTTTAAATTTTTGCTAAGTCTGGAATTTACAAATTTTGGCTAAGTCTTTAAATAACCAAGTCATGGTAAAATTTGTATATGTCCATCACATGGTAAATTTGAAGACTTAAAATTTTACCATGACTTAGATATTGTAAAATGGCTTCATGTTATGGATTTGGATATTCAAAATTTTACTTGGGGCCAAAATTTAAAGCCAAAATTTGCATAAGCCCATTTCATGATAAAATTTGCATATGCCCATCAAAATTTTACCATGAGATGGACATATGAAAATTTGTTTAAGTCTATAAATTTACCATGAGATGGGTCGTGTTGGAATTTGTTAAGTCTGAAATTTTACCATGACATTGACAAATTTGATGTTATCCCATGTTAGTTGATATTCTAACATATTCAGGCCGCAGCAAAAATCCTGACTACCTAATTTTACCGTGAGATGGACATACAAAGCTCTAAATTAACATGACTTGGACCCTAATTTTTCTATGAGATGGACATATAAAATTTTGGCAGTCTTAATATTTACCATATGATGGGCAACGTAGAAATTGGCTAAGTCTTGAATTTTACTATCACTTGACTATGCTAGAATTTCACTAAGTCTGGATTTTTGCTATGATTTGAACAATGACGATGGCGCCAAGCTTGGCGCCAATGGTGACGGCGCCAAGGTGCTGCCACGTCAGCGCCAGCTCAGCGTCGTGCGCCAAGTGGCATGGGTCTTGGCGCCAACGTTAACGGCGCCAAGCTGTGTTACCTTGGCGCCAGCGTGGATGGCGCCAAACTTTGGGTCCATTTTCTGAAATCTTTCTGTCAGGGACGTATTTGAGAAAATCTTTCGAAAAAAGGGCTAAAAAATAAAAAAGACGGCTCCCCTGTCCATGCATGATGCTTCATCATCATGATCCTATCCAGAGGTGGAACGGGGGGCTAGCAGGGCAGTGGCCCAGCACAGCAGACTCATTTAAATACCTATATAAATATTTATATTTGTAGCACAAAAATATTAATTTCATCTATTTTTTATTAAAATATGATGATTTTAGTTAGAAATAATGTATATTTTTTAAAAAAATATTAAAATATATAATTATGTATATTTTATCCCACTAAAAAATACGATCATATTTATGCGGCCTTTTAATCAAAATTGCTGGTTCCTTTGATCCTATCCCGATCCCTCGGACCCATGTGCCACTGTACACCAGCGAGTAGTTTGATGATGCATCTGCCTGGAAATGACCGTGACTACATCGCAGAAACTGTTTACGGCGTCCGTTGTTATCCAACCCGTTTTCACCCCATTCTATATCTAATTAATTATTTTTTATTTCCAACCCACCCCATTCCAAATTAGCTCAGACCCAACCCGACCCACGCTGTCTTGGATTGCCAAGGTTCTGCATTGGCATAGTATTCCATAGCCATGCTCGCGATGGCAGGCAGCAAGCAACAACCCACGATTTCTTGGAGGTGCATGGCGCAGCGCCGCAGGCATCGAGGGCCGACGCCAGCTCCCCGGCCTCGTGCAGGCGGCGGACCTCCTCGGCGCCACCGCGGTCCTCCTCCCAGGTTCGGCATTTTTGGCGCCGTTATCAGAATTAGAAAACTAAGTCTACTTTTGGTAATGACGTTAAGAATGCCCAACAGGTATCATCCCTAATTACGATCCTAATCTTCCGCTTCGTTTCCCCTCTGCCCGTGCGTTCTCCCTGAGAACGTGCGCCACGCCGTCACCAGCCAGGCGCCGTCGCCTACCCTAGGCCGCGCCCTGCCGCCGCCAGCTAGGCTTCACCTCGTGCCGCCGCCTTCCCAGGCCGCGCGTATCGAGGATCAGACTCCATGACGTCGTCGTCGAGTTCCTCCTTCACCACTGGTGCCCTCACCCACCAGTCATCTGGCGCCATGGGTGACTCCGTTGCTGCTCCTCTCTTCGCCGCCTATGCCACCGTCAACGTGAAGCAGCATGTCCCCATCGCGCTCAGCCTCGAGCGCCCGAACTACTCCAAGCGGACGGCGTTTTTCACCGCCCTCTGCGGCAAGTACGGGCTGCTCGGCCACATCGATGGCACAATGGCTGCGCGCCCGACTGATCCCCTCTGGTCTCAGCCTGACGCCTGCATCCGCGGCTGGATGTACGGCTCCGTCGATGACGCCGTCCTCGACCTCGCCATGGAGCCTGAATAGGATGCCCGCGCTCTGTGGGTCTCCATCGAGGCCTTGTTCCAGGCGAACAAGGAGTCCCGCGCCGTCGTCCTCGAGCAGGAGTTCCACAACCTATTCCAGGGCGACCTCTCCGTCGACGCCTACGCCCAGCAGATGAAGCACACCACTGATGCCCTCCGGGAGGTCGGTCACACCATCTCCCCTGCACAGCTCGTGCTCAACCTTCTGCGTGGCCTTAACCCCCGCTTCGCCAACACCGCCGACATCATCTCCAACACGTCGCCGCTCCCGGACTTCAAGTCAGCCACCAACATGCTCCGCGTCAAGGAGCTCCGTCTTGGCACCGAAGGCAAGGCGGCCTCGGCTTCTGCTTTGGCCGCCTCCACCACCTCCTCCTGCACATCGCCGTCCTGCCAGTCCACCCCTTCTACGTCCACCAACCGTGGGGGCGGTGGCAAGGGCAAGGGCGGCCGTGGTGGCAACGGCGGCGATGGCAATGGCGGCGGTGGGCGCCAACAGCAGCAAGGTGGTGGCAATAGCGGCGGTGGCCGCAACCAGCAAGGCGGCAATTTTGGCGGGCGTCAGCCGGCTGGGCCCTGGGTTTGCTATAACCCTTGGGCTGCTCCGTGGCCTCCCCAGCAGCAGCTGCAGTGGGGTGCGCCACCTGCACCTCCTCCACAGGCACACACCGCCTTCGCACCTCCGCAGTTCAGCACTGCCGGTGGTTCCCCGGCGTATGGGCCTCCGGGCGGTTGGGACTCGACAGGCCTGATTGCCGCCCTTAACCAGATGGCGATCTAGGGAGGGTCTGCACCCTGGGTCATGGACAGCGGAGCGACATCTCACATGTCCTCCAATGATGGTATTTTACTTTCCCATCTCCCGTCGCCTCCGTCCTCCATTATGGTCGGCAACGGTCAATCAATTCCTATTCATAGTCGTGGCACTTCTGTTATTCAACTAGTTGATCGTCCTTTTCATCTTGATAATGTTCTTGTCGCTCCCCAACTCACTCGTAATCTGTTATCTGTTCGACAGCTTACTCGTGACAATAATTGTTCCATTGAGTTTGACGCCTCTGGTTTTTCTGTTAAGGATCTGCAGACCAAGACAGTCCTCCTTCGGTGCAATAGCAATGGGGATCTCTACACCGTTCCACATCGCATGCCACCTCGCTGCCATGTCGCCGTCGTCTCCCCAGAGTTATGGCACTCCCGCCTTGGTCATCCCGCACACGCCATCGTCAACACTCTAAATAAGCTATCAGCTATCCAGTGTAATAAAGCAGCTCGCCACATTTGTCATGCCTGCCAGCTTGGCAAGCACGCTAGGCTGCCATTTACTAGTTCGGTTTCTAGTACATCTGCTCCTTTTGAACTTGTTCACTGTGATGTCTGGACCTCTCCAGTTTTGAGTATTTCTGGCTATAAATTTTATCTTGTCATAGTTGATGATTATACACATTATTGTTGGATGTTTCCTCTTCACCATAAATCTGAAGTTCATGAACATATTGTCCAGTTTGTTGCTTACGCTCACACACAGTTCAGTTCTCCTGTGCGCTGTTTTCAAGCCGATAATGGCACCGAGTTCATCAACAATGCCACCGCTATCTTCCTAGCTAGCCGCGGCATCCTACTTCGCACCTCGTGCCCCTACACCTCCGCCCAGAACGGCAAAGCTGAGCGGATGCTTCGCACACTGAACAACACTGTTCGCACGCTTCTGTTTCATGCCGCCATGCCTCCATCCTATTGGGTCGAAGCCCTGTCCACTGCTATGTTCTTGGTCAACCGGCGGCCGTCATCATCCATACATAATGGTATTCCCTATCATCTCCTCCATCGCAAAATGCCAGACTACTCCATTCTCTGAGTTTTTGGTTGCCTGTGCTATCCGAACCTTAGTGCCACGACTCCCCATAAATTGTCTCCTCGCTCTGCAGCGTGTGTCTTCCTCAGTTACCCTCCTTCTCAGAAGGGCTACCGTTGTCTTGACCTTTCTACTCGAAAGATCATCATCTCTCGCCACGTTGTTTTTGATGAGACTCACTTTCCGTTTGCGGCTTCCAAGCCACGACCGGAATCTCTTGATTTTTTGATACAGGATATACTTCCCGCGCCCGCCCCGTCTACCTCAGACGTTCGGCACTCGCGGGCCTCGGTTGCGCCTGCCTCGTCTGCGACAGACGATGCCGGCGACCCCGTCGGGCTGGACCCTGCCATCTTGTGGCACGGTGCTGCCTACAGGCTGCCCTGCCACCCCGGTCGGCCACGTCTACCTCCTCGGCTTCTCCTACGCCGGCCGGTGCCCCCGTCGTTGCAGCTGATCGGCAGCGGTTCGGCATCCACTACACTCATCGTCCTCGTCCGCCACCGGCTCCTCAGCCGCAGCCGGAGGCGCTGTCGGTCCAGCCGCAGTTGGAGGCACCGCCGGCCCAGCAGCAGCAGCCTCCGGTACCGCAGGCTACGGCACTTTAGGCTCCAGAGCCTCCTGTGCGGGAGACTCGTTCCCGGACGGGTTCACTGCCACCGCCCATGCAGCGGTATGGCTTTGCCGCCTCGACCTCTGACCTGGCCTCTCCGCTGCCAGGAACCATCCGTGCCGCGCTCGCCGATGCTCATTGGCGTGCGGCGATGACCAAAGAATACAAGGCGCTTGTGGACAATGGCACCTGGCGTCTTGTTCCTTGTCCGCCTCGCGCCAATGTCATCACCGGTAAATGGGTCTTCAAGCACAAGTATAATGCAGATGGTTCTCTGGCTCGTCATAAAGCCAGATGGGTTGTCCGTGGCTTCTCGCAATGGTACGGCATCGACTACGACGAGACGTTCAGCCCGGTTGTCAAACCGGCCACCATTCGGGTCGTCCTCAGCATCGCCACCTCTCGCTCCTGGCCGATACATCAGCTGGACGTGAAGAATGCCTTTCTTCACGGCCATCTGAACGAGACCATCTACTGCCAGCAGCCGCCCGGCTTCGTCGACCCGGCGGCTCCCGACCATGTCTGTCTCCTGCTAAAGTCCTTGTACGGACTCAAGCAGGCGCCCCGGGCGTGGCACCAGCGGTTCTCCGGCTTCATTCAGCGGTCCGGCTTCACTGCTTCGACCTCCGATACGTCCCTCTTTGTTTACAAAGCGGGGGCCGACATCGCCTACTTGCTGCTCTACGTCGACGACATTATTCTGACAACCTCGTCGACCCCGCTTCTTTGTCGCATCACCGAGCTTCTTCACTCCGAGTTCGCCATGACAGATCTCGGGGATCTTCATCACTTCCTCAGGATCTCTGTCACGCGTTCTGCTGACGGCCTCTCCCTGTCTCAGCGCCAGTACGCTGTGGATCTGCTCCAGCGCGCCGGTATGGCTGAGTGTCATCCCACGGCGACTCCTATTGACACTCATGCCAAGCTCTCTTCTACAGATGGCGCACCGGTGGCGGATGCCACTCAGTACCGTAGCCTCGCTAGTGCACTACAGTATCTCACGCTGACTCGTCCGGACCTCGCTTATGCAGTTCAGCAGGTTTGCCTCTTCATGCACGACCCGCGCGAGCCTCATCTTGCGATGCTCAAGCATGTCTTGCGGTATGTCAAGGGCACTCTCTCCACTGGGCTTCACATCGGCACATGCAGTATCACCAGCTTGACTGCCTACTCCGATGCTGATTGGGCTGGTTGTCCCGACTCTCAGCGCTCCACTTCTGGCTACTGTGTCTTTCTCGGCGACAACTTAGTCTCTTGGTCCTCCAAACAACAAACTACGGTTTCTCGTTCGAGTGCGGAGGCTGAGTATCGTGCTGTTGCGCATGCTGTGGCTGAGACTTGTTGTCTTCGTCAGTTACTTCAGGAGCTCCATGCACCCATCTCTTCGGCGATGATTGTCTACTGTGACAATGTCAGTGCTGTCTACATGACCGCCAATCCAGTTCATCATCGTCGCATGAAGCATATTGAGATAGATATTCACTTCGTCCGTGAGAAGGTTGCTTTGGGACAGGTTCGGGTGCTCCATGTTCCATCGTCTCATCAGTTCGCGGACATCATGACCAAAGGGTTACCTGTACAGTTGTTTACTGACTTTAGGTCCAGTCTTTGTGTTCGTGACACTTCCGCTTAGACTGAGGGAGGGTGTTAGAATATATTGTAACAGTCCATATTGGACGTACGGCCCATGGGCCTTGTATATTGTAACCCTAGCCTTTCAGGCTATATAATGAAGGTCACCCCCCTGATTAGGGTGTGCGGTGTTTCTCTACAACCGCGTCACGCAGGATTATCTGGGAACTTGTAACACCTGATTCATAATCCAATCAAGGCTTCCACGGTTCTTTCTCACCCCCATGGCAGTAACAGGGAGAAGCTATGCTACGCGCGCACCCTATCATGTCCACCTCAACGGGGCGGGGAGCAACGACCGTCCAGGCCCCCCCACCTTTTCGTCGGCACAGCTTCAGGGCCACAAAATCTTCTTCATCATGACACCATGTCAGGGTATGGCCTCACCACGTCAACTATGATACATCTACAGCCATGGCATGCCACCACCACGATGACGACTGTGCGAATGCACAAACTGAGAGGAAAGCTAGGAATATGAGCACCTTAGGGCCTTTTCTTTCTATTTTCGTATATCCAGATACTGTAAGCCGACCCCTCCCTTTGCATACTATAAAAGGGGAGGGAAGGACCCTTTATAGGACACGTTGGACAACGCCCAACAATGGTAATGTATTAAGCATACACTCAAACACTCAAACACACCCACACAGAGAGACCTGGGAGCTATCCCTCTCTCGACTAGCTTGTATCCCTCTACTACAAGCACTTCGGTATAAAGCAACACGAGCAGCAACGAGCACTGGAAGTAGGACGTTCAGCCTGAACCAGTATAAACCTTGTGTTCGCCTTGCACACCATCGGAGGCTCCGACGCGCAACATCATTCACTTGTCTCGTCTCTAGACGCCCCCTGTTCTAGAACACCGACAGTTGGCACGCCAGGTAGGGGAGCTCTGCGCGTCACGTTCTATTCCACCAAGTCTCCGATGGCCGGAAACGACATCAACTTTGCTCCGAGCTCCCACATCTGGTTTGGGAGCCTTGAGTTCGTCGTCGTCGGGGAGGGCTACGACCTCGACCTCCTTCCACCGACCGGCGAGCCCGCCAACTTCTCCGAGCTGGCGGCCAACCTACGACTTTGCTCTGACGAATTGAAGGGCACATGGCCCAACAAGTTCAACTACCCTAGCATACCACGAGTCGGCCAGCCCTGCCATGACAAGAAGGTTCATAAATCATCAATAAACATCTATCATCTCAATCTAGAGGCAGGAGAGGTACCAGAGGATCTACCCCAACAACTCATGCGCTCCATTGCCGACGTCCTGGCGTCGGTCGAGACAAGCTCCAACTCCGACAACGACAACGACGACAAAGGCGGCACCGACTTCACCAGGCTTCGGGAGATGCAACGCTTTTTGCGCATCAGCAACTACCTCCGTGACGACGAGCCATGCAATGACGACTTCGTTGATCGCTTCGACAGCCACGAGCTTTCATGGCCATAAAGGGAACAACTAGGTCTCTAGACAGAAGTTGGTAAAACAATCACCGAGCCCACCTCCTATTGTTTTCATTATTAATACTGCTATTAAGCAGCTCTTAAAAATCTTCCTTTAAGTTGCTCTTCATATCCCTTGCAATGTTGTATATACAAAGTCATCATATGCATCATGGTCATACATGCATCATGCTGTACCATTTGCATATGGTCCGAATCTGGCTCTAGAGTTCGTAGGCTAGCCATGCGGAGGGGTTTGGACAATCGCTCCAAGCCAACAGAGTGGGGGATGAATTAGGAGGGGCACACTAGTGGCCAGTACCCGGTTGCACCGAGCACCATATGGGACTTTTCGATCCATGTTTGAGTCTTGATGAACACTAGTCCAGGGTATTTTATCGGAAAAAGGCAATGAGCCGTCGGGGACAGTCGAATGACCCTGGTTACCCTACTGAACCAGTCTTCAAGAGTTCGGGGTCGGTCACTAGCTACCTCCGTTGAATCCCTATCGAATGGGAACCGGAGCCCCGCTCGAACTGAAAAACTCATTAGCAACTCAAACGGGCACCACGTTTCGACCCTAGGCGAGAGGGATGATGTGCTGCTGTATAACCCCTCCTTCTTTGCAGAGAAGAAGCACGAGGGGAATGCATTGGGCCTCCTGACCAGATCGACGCATGGGCAAAGATTTTTGGAGGCTCAGATTCATACGCATAACTACTTTCTCATTTCAAAGGCCCATATACAGGTACGACGTCTACCCGGGCTACTATCCTCCTACACTTAGCCAAGTACCAGCAATCACTTCGGCGATACAATGCCCGACGCATCCACGGCCGAGCATTCAACGTGGGTGACCTAGTACTCCAGTTGAAGCAGAGCAATAAGGAAAAACATAAGCTAACCCCACCATGGGAAGGTCCTTACATCATCGCAGAGGTACTTCACCCCAGCACCTACAAGATAACAACTATGAAGGGCGAGGTCTTCACCAACGCGTGGAACATCGAATAGCTATGGCGCTTTTACCCTTGAAAAGCATTCTTAATATGCTTATGTAAATAGTCGATTTCCAAATAAAATAAGAGAAGCTCTCATTATCTCCGAATTTACTGTCTCCAAAAAGTGAAACCCGACTCAACCAGCGGTCCGAGTTGGGCCTCACTCGGGGGCTAATAGGGGGAACCCCTCCCACTAGCAAGTGTCAAATTTTTTTTTACCACAGCCAGGTAATCGATTCTTTCTTGGTGTCGAGGGAAGGACTAGCCGGACTGTGAAAAGCCCACACCTCAGCGGTTATGGTACATTCGCCCACCAACCCGAACCTAAAGAAACCAAATCGCACTCCAAAAAAGCATGCATAAACCAACACAACGTAAAAAGCTAGTAAACACTTACTAAAACAAAAGGCATGTCAAAACAAAAAGACTTATGCAAGAAGGCCTCAAAGGCCGATACCTTGCCCAGAATCTAAAGTCTTTACACGGGCACCACAACCTGACATGTTATTCACAGGTCAATAGGAGGAGGAACCACATCTTCTTCAAACCTGGCCACCAGGATCGCTGCGGGTGCCTGGGCCTCTGCGTCGGTCGTGTCCAAACACCTCATCAGGAGCATCAAGGTAACCATCGCAGAGCTACTAGATTAACCTCATAATGAGACCTGCAGACGGCGAACACGCGACGGACACCAAAATGCAACGCATCCCTCACAAGGTCTCAGACCTGCCCAAAGGCAAGCGAGAGGCGTTCATGCATCGAGACCTCCTAGGCTCCGACAAGGACTACCCCCAAGGCATCGCACAGCAATCCAGCAGTGACACGCAGCTCGGAATGCTCGTTGTTCGTTGCCGCCAGGGTACCTTACACCGACGACACCTCCGTCTTGAGCTCACCAACCCTGGCCCTCAGCCCTGGGCAAGGGGAGAGAAGTAAGAAGCAATCATGAGAAAGCCATGATATCCAAGCAAGAACAACCCCACTCACCTGTCACCTCCGCGGACCGAACGCGGAGTTGGTTTACCGCCAAAGTCACCACCGACTTGAATGGGTGCAATCTATGGTTCTCGGCAACAAGTTGGGTGGCGCTCCGCACGGTCATCTTCCATCACTCAAGCATGGCATCCCATTCACGACGGATCGTGCAACACTATTGGAATAACAAGTCCTGGTCAGTAAGAGTGCGCTAGTACTCTCGGTGGACGGAGACGAGACCAGATCAGAGTGCCCCATTTTCCGCCAACAACACCTCGCGATCGGTTGACACTTCTTGAGCCACTTCGGTAGCCTGACGAGCACTCTCGGAGGAAGCCACTATGGCCTTTGCCTCTCCTTTAGCACGGGCGATGGCCTCCTGAAGCTAGGCATGGAGCTCTATCATCTCGCCCTCAAGGGTGGTCAGCTGCTGCTGAGTGGCGCTCAATTGCGATTCAATCACAGCGGTCCGCTGAGTCTCTTCAGCCAGCCGTGCCCACGCCTCTTGGCCTTGGCGAATGAAGTTAGACTTCACCCGACTGTACGCAAGGAGTGCTTGCGTGAAAGAATCGCATCAGAAACATACCGCACATGTCGGGCAGAAGCAGAAAAGTCAAAAAGCACCACCAACCAACCTGACCTGACGCCTGCATCTGGTTCTAGTGCCTCTGCTCCTTGACATCATCCAAAATGAAGGAGGGCAGTAGCCGAGCAGTCCCTGACGTGGCTCATCTTGACAGCGGGCCTCCGGTTCTGTCCTCACCAAGGACAGGAGACTGACAGGAAGGGGCTATCGCTCCACTTCTGATGAGGTCAAAGCCTCAGCAGGACAGGACGACGTCCCCGCCGGTTCGAAAACCTTGCCGGCTTTGCCGTGCATCCTTGGCATGGGCTGCTCACCGTCAGCAGGTGGCTCCGTGTCGTCTCTCGATCCGGTGTCACCAGTCGCACCAGCCACACATATTGCGGTTGCGGCAGCCGGTGGCACCTCCCAAGGGGTGGCCACATCATCATCCAGAACGATGACCTCAACGACAGGGTCGGAACCACCCGGCTGTACCGCCCCCTCTGGAACAATCGCGGCGGGCACCATGACTGGAGGGGATGGACCGAGAAGAGGCTAACCAGTGGAGGTGGCGCAGGGTCTGACCCCAGAAGGGCTTTGGACCTGGCATTTTAGCCTCTTCCACGGTACAAGCGACGGGGTGCGAAAGCCCGTCCCACTGCGTAAAACCAAGCATTAGCGCGATGCACATCCAACTACCAGTGTTTGAAGGAGGAAAGCATGAACATACCTCGACGCCTTGGGACGCCCATGCTTTCGAGAAGCCTTGGAGGACTGAGCTCCTCCCTCCAAAGCGCAAGGAGTTCGCCCTACCCCCACGGTACTAGAGTCTGCCCCAGTCACCACAGGGATGGACCCCACTGCCATCATGACGGCGTCAGAATCCGTCCTCTCCACCGGGATGGCGGAACCAGCCAACGCTGTGGCCTGGAAAGGATCCTCCTCTACAACAACGACAAGAGGCGCCTCCCTTCCCACGGTACCAAGATTCACCTCCGCTACTGCAGAGATGGTCATCTCTGGCACTCGGAGGCTCACCCCCGATGCTGTGGCCTCAGCACCTTCCCTCGCAGCCTCAGAGGTAACTGCCTCCGATGAAAGGGGAGGCGGAGACGGAGGAACGATCAGCCAACGGGGACCAAGCCCACTTGATTCCGCCCTAGAGCGGCCGAAACCGCTCAGGGACCCATGACTTTAGGATGGGGAGGCACCCCAACGTCCGAATCACCGGACCCATGAGGCACCGCCTAGGTGGAGGAAGATGGCCCCCTCAACGCATTGGTCCTGTCCTCCAGCACGGACTGTCCACGAACCGCCATCATCATCATCCTCCCCCAGTCTGTTTCCTCCTCGATGGACTCTTCTTCCTCCTCCCCAGCGGCCCATTGCTTCTTTCCGCCACATTTCACGTTCCTCATGCTTTGCGGCCCTAGCAACATTGTCTAGAAGTCACTTTTGTTTGTGACCCCATTCTACTTCAGCTCGAGCCTGATTCTGCTACCGAATCGCCAGGTCCGGGAGTGGGGGATCCAGCACACGCACCATACAAAGCTTCCCCTGCTCGAATATCGCACAATGAGGCATATGGCAGAAATCGAAGGAAACTACGAAATAGCAAAGAAAGAATGCCTTACCAAATCAACGGCTTTGTGGTCAGGACGCATACGGGGATGGATGCCGAGCTCAGTGTCCATGATCGTGATCCCCAATGCGGACTTGACGCGCTTCTTGACCTCGGCACGATCGAGAGGTGCCACCACAAGCACCGTCCCCTCTAGGGATGCCCCCGGCACCATGTCGAAAAGGCGCCGCTCTCGGCGCAATAGGGGCAAGACCCTCCGCGCATGATAGGCGGCGATAACTCCAGTGCCCGTCATGTCGGCATTTACCAGGCGCCGCACGGCCTGGAGGAGAATGGATCCTCTTCATCTCTGGCTGTGGGGGGCCGTACATCCATTTCTCGAGCGCGTCCTTGTACCAGCGGCCCGTGAAATCAGGAAGGGGCGCGTCATCGTGATTTCTGAAGTAAAACCACTTTTGGTGCCACCCCTTGTTGGAAGAAACCCCCTTCATAGGGATGTACTCATCGGACCAGGAATAACGGAGCTGGAGCGCACAGCTACCGATATACACCGGCGATGAACCTCCCTTCTTTGAGGATTTGAGGAAGACGGACCCGAAAAAGTAGTACTTCCACAAGATGTGGTTAGGCTCAATGTCCAAATAACCCTCGCACAAAGCAGCAAAGGCGGCAGCTTGCTGAATCGAGTTTGGATTCAGGTTCTGCAGCTCGAGCTCGTAGTGGTGAAGGATCCAGCGGATGAATTTATTCGCCAGCGTCCCAAATCCATGCTTGTGAAATTGAACGAAACTAACCACATACCCAGGAGGGCAGGCCGGTTCCCGCTCATCACCGGGAACAATCCACTCCAGCCGATTCGGGTTGACGTTGGGGGTGGAGGAAGCCCTCCTCCACCAGCTTCTGGGCGTCCTTGGGAACGAAAGAGGAAACCGGTCATGGCTCCATTGGAGAAGGCTGGGAGGCGCTTTGGTGGCGGCGGTAGCGATGAGAAGAAAGGGTAGAGGAGACGACTGTGCAAGGAAAAGAGGAGGGTTCCAGATTGCAAAGAGGGCGACGCAAGGTAGATGGGGTACCACGCCAACGCTATTAACCTCCCTTTGACAATCAAGGACCCACCACCACCGCGAAAACCTCAGAAGCCAAGCCACGTCATCACACTACTCCCATCCACCGCACTCAATTACCTCTAACAAAAACCACCACTGTACGCTTTCACCTTCCTTTCCACACAACTGATCACCAGCATGTCCGTGGGCTGACCATGGGCCACGGTAAAAGGAAAAACACCTTTCACCAAGACTCACCCAGAAAGGCCTTCTTTGGGCCCAAAAGAATACACAAAAATTATACCAAGAGCCGGCGGGCGGTGATTGGGACGGCCCACATACTTCAAGCCAAGTTTCAGAGGCCCGTGGAGGAAATCAAAGGACTTGGTGTGAAGAACCATTGCAAAGAGAAGAGGCTTGGGGGTGGATCCCACCATGACTAGCCAACCGCTGGTCAAGGACGCCCGTTCTCTGCAGCATTCCAACTTTCATAGAGCAAGGGCTCGGGGGCTGACCCCACCTTGTCAGCCTAATGAACGACCAAAGTTGCCCACAACTCTATGATCACGCGCTTGAATCTCAGTCCTTGAAGGGGTACACTACCCCTCCAAGGCCTCGGGGGCTACACCCGAAGGGTGCGCTCGCGCGCACCCACTAGAAAAATCCTCGAGAACACGAAAGAAATTGCTCGCTCATCTTTAAGCCTCTGGAGGAATAAAACTTATTCCTCTAAAGGCTCGGAGGCTACTGTCGGGTACTAGCAAAACAGGGTACCTCATTTTCATCGCAAAACCACCCACCAAGGCAAATATTACGGCCCACGGCCCATCACAGCCAGCCCAGGCTTTACTCTGCTCAAAACCAAAGCCAAAGGATAAGCACCCGAGCCCCCAGCGCTCCTCCGCTTCGTCAGACCCCTCTCCATCTCGTCCGACCCCCGTGATGTCATCTAGGCGTCTGAGCCCTGTGACGTCATAAAGGCATTCGACCCCTTTGTACAGCTACTGCTTCGCTCAACTCCCTACTGTAACACACTGCTATGGGCACGCACGGGGCCCTACCTTTTCTTGCTAAGGAACAGGAGCTTGCCACGTCGCACAGGATTATTTGGGAACTTGTAACACCTGATTCATAATCCAGTCAAGACTTCCACGGTTCTTTCTCGCCCCCACGGCAGTAACAGGGAGAAGCTACGCTATGCCACACCCTACCATATTCACCTCAACAGGACGGGGAGCAACGGCCGTCCAGGCCCCCACCTTTTCGCCGGTACAGCTTCAGGGCCACGAAATCTTCTTCATCATGACACCATGTCTGGGTATGGCCTTGCCACGTCAACTATGATACATCTACAACCACGGCATGCCACCACCATGATGACGACTGTGCAAATGCACGAACTCAGAGGAAGTTAGGAATAGGGAGCACCTTAGGACCTTTTTCTTTCTATTTTCGTACATCCAGATACTGTAACCAGACCTCTCCCTTTGCATACTATAAAAGGGGAGGGAAGGACCCTCGACAGGACACGTTGGACAACGCCCAGCAACGGCAATGTACTAAGCATACACTCAAACACTCGAACACACCCACATACAGAGACCTGGGAGCTATCCCTCTCTCGACTAACTTGTATCCCCCTACTACAAGCATTTCGGTGCAAAGCAACATGAGCAGCAGCGAGCACTGGAAGTAGGGATGTTCAGCCCGAACCAGTATAAACCTTGTGTCCGCCTTGCACACCATCGGAGGCTCTGACGCGCGGCATCATTCACTTGTCTCGTCTTTAGACACCCCCTGTTCTAGAACACCGACAGGATGATACATCAGATTATGCTACATCTGCTTTAATTTTATAGTCTAAGATGTTGATAAAAATCCAATGGTATTTACAGAACCGGGAAGTGGTGTTGATGTACAAACTATCATCTCGACGTGCATGTTACCCATTCTAGTCCAACCAATGACTCTAGTCAGACCATAGAATACACTTGAATACTGAATTACTGCTAGTTAAGAAAATAGACAAAAGCATATTACATAGAAAACTGAATTACTGAACACTGACGGCCAAATACCAAGTGTAATTGATGATTCAAAATTACGAAAATGCTAATCCACCTATATCAAAATTACTAATGTGAGCAGTAATTCTTCATGACGTTTGAAGTGTAGCCGGCAAGACAGACCTCACTATTTGGAACATCATATGTTATTCCACAAAGAACAGGTCTAACAACTGATTGGGAACTCTATGAAAGAGTACTTAAACCACAGAAAATATCAAATATTTCAGTTGCTCAATGCGGAAAAGGCCTAAATATTAAACTTTGGATCACATGCCCTTTATATTAAACACAAATCTCATCAAATTATATTTCTCTGTATAAAATGCACTGAAATGGCATACTGAATTTAGTAGTACCAAATTAAAATTAGGTTCCACAACTTGCACAAGAGACAGGTCATTTTCAATGCATTGGTAACAAAGGAATTTGGATTTCCCATTTGACCAGTTGATAAACAAAAACCAACGTAACAGGAGAATAGCGGCTCGATGAACAGAATTGCACTAATAAACCATACCAATCAGTTTATGAGAATGACCAAATAAGAGAACTTACTGCAAGTCCAACCATGCCAAGTCCACAAACAGTAACAACAGAACCAGCTTCATCGTCTGCAGTATTCCACAATGCTCCAAGACCTGGATGATTGTTAAGAACAGAGCACACTTTAGTGTATACACGTCAGTAATTCATTCAGTTTAGCATGAGTATGATTTTTTTTGAGCCCTCGCATGAGTATGATTATTCACAAATAATTAATTTTGCAGAATAAGAGTATTGATTAGACACAAATGGCATGCGAGTTTCATTGTGAGATCAAAACCACAAACAGCAGTTCAACACCAAAAAAATAACCAAAATTGCATGTTTGTGAGCATGGCTAATGCTAATTCTACGGTTGGAATATTAAGAATGTAAATACACACGGAAGATACTTGCAATTGATTCACCCTACTGAAAATAGATATGATCCATCAACTGTTCTTATGCTTTCCTATCAGTACTATGATTGTTGTCATCTTGAACAACCCTCTATGTTCAAATCCTGACTCTGCCCCTACTACTCGTTTATTTTTGTAAAAAGAAAGAGAAAAGAGAAATGACTCCTACAGTCCTATTACAGTAGCTGCTGTGATAGCCTGTTAGAGCTATGCCATTATGCAAACGAGGCCTTAGCTTCTGTATTTCAGTAGAGGCAGCGTATGGTCACCGACTCACGGTCGTATGGTATTGTATTGACTGCAGCGAAATCTATATCTATATCTATATCTATATCTATATTTATACCTAATAATAAAGAGACAAAATTTCAGGCTTTTTTTTGTCCATCCATTTTTTCGTTCACCTCCTTTTAACTAACTCTGTGTTATCTATAGCTCTCCTGATTTATATGATAGGTTCAGGATAGCTATAAATCCAAATAGAACTCTAAAATATTAAATAAGCTGAATAGGAATCATAATCTCTATCTAATACTTACATCTGTCTATACCTAATATTAAGCCTCCAATCCTAACCGGCCTGAATAGGAATCCTACTCTACTGTACCTTCCAATATATTTTATTACAATCTATTTTTTTCAAGCCAAAATATTAAAACATCATCTCTACGGCTCTACCTTAATATTGAAACATGACAAGTTTTTTAGTTTTAGTCTTTTTTATTTTTCAGTTTTTCCAAGCACGTTGACCCTTTTTTACCTTTTTTCCGTAGAGGCCCTATAGATCACAAACGTGAGGACGTGCCCTCGTCAGCCACAAGATGTTCAGATTTCTTTTTTATGTCTATTTCTGATTTCTTTCTTTTAGTTCCGGTTCATCTAGTTATGTCCGATTTTTTTCTTTTTTTTCTGGTCCTGGTCTAGGTTCAATTACGTTTTCTTTATTTTCAGCCAAACATTGTTCTATGTTCTTCATCCACTTGTGGTAATCTAGATAAATAGAAATCCTAATACAAATAAATTTCTCCGATGTTAACTAATTTGAATAGGAATTTACGTTTTCTATTCCGTTTTGGTTTAGTCCGTCAACTTCTGATTTTTTATGTATATAGAAAAAAGACTTCTGATTTCGAACGATCCAGTACTTCTTTTCTATTTTGTTCTGATTTCGTCTTTGGCTCCCGAAATAGTTTATTACTTCTGAGTTCTGACTTTCTTTTATGTTCCTATACGTTTGGTTTTGCCGCTAATATTTTCATCACTAATGTAGTTTTGATTAGGAACAAAACTTTAGTAATGATCAACTAATGAACCAGTGTAGAGCAGTTTTTATCGATACCAGACTAAATAATGTCTCTAAACATATGCAATGCCCAGTGCAATCCCTGACCAGTGCCCATGTAAAAAATCGAGAAAGATCTTCTATCATAGTCATCGACGGATAGACCAATTATTACATCGAAAACTGAGTCCTTATCAACATTTGTCAAAGATTCTTGCAAAAAAAACTTTGGTTAAAGATTATAGCTACAAATTGTTATCAGTCCACAAAGGAAATCAGAAAACTCGATATTTAGCTGTACAAGACATGAATGGTATGAAATTAAATTTATGATATATATTATTTAAAATTAATGTCTTTGTGCTTTAGAGTCGAAGAAAAAACAAAGGTATATTATGAGTGTCATAGTCGTCATAAAATAAGTTATAACTTTAAACTTTTATAAATATGTATGATCCAGTTTTGTTTTTTATGAATATTTGCTAACTTTTTTCCCTCCCGTTGTAATGCACGGGCTTATTTCTATATCTAAAGAGACAAAATTTCAGGCTATTTTTTTTTCATCCATCCATTTTTTTAGGTCCGTCTCTTCTAACTACCGAATAATAGAGAGTTTCTTATGTTCATACTTAATATATATATCCCGTGCTCATACGAGTTAGAATAACTTGCGTCTAGACCGACATAGAGTAAGAATTCTAATCTAAATAGATTCCTCAAATCTTGAGTACTTTAAATAGAACTCTTAATAATCAAATAGAAAAGGATAAGAACTACATTCTTTACTTTGCTCCGCTTTTTTTATTTACATATCCTAAGTACTCTAAATAGAACTCTTATTAATCAAATAGAAAAGAATAAGAGTTACGTTCTTTATTTTGCTCCGTTTTCTTTATTTACATACTAGTTAGAATAGCTTGTGTTTAGACTAATATGGCCCCGTTCGGCTGTGCTGATAAGCCGGCTGAAAAACACTGTTGGCTGATTTGTTATGAGAGAAAAATACTGTTTCAGCTGAAAAAACAAGCTGAAAAGTATGGATTATAAGCCGGATGAACATGACCATAGAGTAGGAATCCTAATCTAAATAGATTCCTCAGATCTTAAGTATACTCTAAATAGAGCTCTTAATAATTAAATAGAAGATAAGAATTACGTTATTTTGCTCCGCTTTCTTTGTTTAGTTATATGTAAAAGGGTGAGTTGGAGCATGTAAGAGCCATGATGTACGTGCCCATCAGCCCATGCACTGGCCACGCACGGCTCTGCCGGTCCGACCGAGGATGCCAGCGGTTTGACTGTGAAAACGACTGAAACCACATATTTCCACCAATTTTCCCCTCAAAGCGAGCAACAAACAGCAAGGGTCAATTACTATGGATTGTAGAGCTATACGTGCTGAACAGATTTGATTAAAACTTCAGAGCGCGATCTATCCCGGTTTAAGAGATCAAGAACTCCAAAGATGGATACACGAAATTGAGTTCCATGCAGAATATTCAGACCACCACAATAATTTCCAGCGCAATTAGCAGTTTTGGGATTGGAATTTGAAGATCTAAACGAGCTCCAAATCTGATGAGACTTGTTTCCTTGCCACCTCCACAGAGATTACTATCATTGTTATTTTTCATTTTGATTTGATTGATTGAAGCTCATTAGGCGCATTAATTAAGATTCAGATGCAATGAGCGGCGGTGTGGTGTACTGGTGTGACCTCGTGACATTGAAGAGAAAAGGCGGCGGGCATGAGCACGACCATGACCAACGCGACATCGCGGTACGCATGCCACAACAAGCGTGGCGTGCGCTGCACAAACAGCACTGCGCTCGCAGCCGGCGGCGGCCTCCACATTGTCGACAAGAGCACCTTTCGCCCAGGCGACATCATTGCACAGAAGTCGAACGTCGGTGGCCAGATCCAGGTCGTCATGGGAGTCTCTAGGGCGCTTGACCTGGTTCTCTTTCACGAGGACGACGGTGACAACAGGGTGTCATGTCGAGGCCATCGGAGTAGCTCTGCCGTGACACCAGGGCTCGCCTTGGGCGACTACGTCGTGTCTACCCGTGGCTTGGCGGGATCGCCGAGGTGTCCTTCCATGTGGAGGTGGCATTCAACGATGGCGCACTTTGCACACTCATCAGGGAACAGCGTAAATTGGTTGCCTAAGCAAAGGAGGATGACAATTGAAAGCACGACATGCGGAGCGGACGAATAACGTCTTGTAACCGAGGCAGCGTGTCATCGACCACTCCCCGTTAGTCTCCCTGGCGTTCTGAAGGATTAAAGGCTACTGAAAGCCAAGTTGCATCAAAGGCATCGTCTCTAGAGCATACGTCACCAGCATGCTTGTGCACAGGGCTTCCATGCATCTAGGAACCAATAAGGCAGGCCACGCGTGCTGCAACTTAGTTCTGCTGCCTGAAGGCACTGCGTGCGTGTTGTCATAGCCACTTCCGGTCTCCCGTATGAGCGTTGTGCCGCGGTGCAGTGCCAGCAGAGCAAGGCCGCCTGGCGATGGTCAATGACACCGTGCGCACGTGGTGCTGTGGCCGCAGGTTCGAGCCACCCCGCTGTGGCCGTAGTGTCTCACATGCAGCTTTGTCGCACAACCATGTTCGTGCTGGCAACCTAATAAATTATGATCCCGTTGCAAACGCACAGACATATTTGCTAACAAGGTAAAGAGTTTCTAATGTTCACGCCTTCAGCAGCCCTCGCTTTGAGATGATCTCACATGTATGAATGAATCTTCAAAGTGGGATACAGCCTACGGAGCACTAGTTCTGCATAGTACTAGGAATGGTCACATTACGTCACATCACATAGCTTTGGGCTGCAGTACTACAATTTCCATGATACATGGAAGTCACTACTCACTACTTCCTCCGTCCGTAAAAACATGCAACTATGAGTTGCGTATGAGAAAAAGTAGTTCACGTTTAACCAAGTTTACAGTAAATAGTATTCATATTTATAGCTCTAAATCAATTTATTATGAAAATATATTTCATAATTAATCTAATGATATTTATTTGATATCATAAATATTAATACTTTTTTATCTATAATTGGTCAAAGTTAAGATACTAAAACGTAATATTGTGCTAGAATTGCATATTTTCTTGGACGGAGGGAGTACAATTTACAACTCCATGATTTTTCAGATGACATTTTGGGAAAGGAAACAAATTGATAGATTTCGAATGGGACAACAAGCATTGCAGCAAGCAGCATGATAATTGGTTTGGTCCGTACTCCCAGTCAGCACGATCTCTCATATACGTAGATAATCATGATATCTGGTTAAGTCCGTGGAGCTGAAATCAACAATGAGTACAATTCAAGCTTAGGCTTCACCAGAGAGCAAATAGTGGAACTATCAACTATGGTGTCCCAAGCACCCAATGTTCCATGTAAACCTCGCCACACATTGTCTTTAAACTTAAAAAGTACACAAAGGTGGGCTGCGATGGACATTTCATTCATAGCTGCCTAGTTGGCATTTGATTCCAGCAGCAAAGCTTCAGAGCTGCAGAATCGCTATATATTTCTTTGTGGGTACATGCTTCTTGTTCTTCACTTGACCCAGATCATTATGATGGGCTACTAATTAGGCAATACAAAGCAGACATCTATCAAACTTATACAAAAAGGGTCGCAACAAGATAGCATGCTTGCATTGCATCTCCAAGTCTAGGAGATAAACCAAGTCCTACAAACTTACAGGTTACACCAGAAGCTGGCAAGAGAGATCTCCTTATCACTCTGGAACAACTTCATCTTCACTAATTGCCTTGTTCATTATTTTAGTGGACACATCCACGTCTTCTTTGGGACCATCTCCGCCGTCTGTCTTCTTGTCCACAGGGGTGGAGGATGAGGTGTTGCTGCTGCCATCATCTCCAGCTCCAGATGTGGACTTTTGGACATCTGTTACCAGAGCCAAGGTGCCATTTGGAGGAGAATCCAACTCAAGCGACGATGTCTGGTTAGTCAAAGGCTGTACTTGGTTGCCAAGCACTGCCGTTGAATTCACTTGTTGACCTGGATGACCTTTCAAAGTTAAATTAGTTTGCTCAGGGTTGCTGGTCAAATTTGCTGGAGATGGATGGGTCTTGCTTTCTATGTCATCGCTAGGAATGTCTGTGTTTTTCTGGGTAGATGAATTAGTCGGAGTAGCCGTGCTGTCCATGGTGGCATATGATCCATTAATTCCAGGAGCTCGAAATGAAATTCCATTAGATAAGTTTGTGGTGCCTTCAAATATCCTATCCATGCTGTTCAATTGTTCCTCTGGGAGAGGTTTTGCCACCTTGGCGTCATGATCCACAGAGCTTGACACATCATCACCTCTGAAACTCCTTTCCCTAGCCCTGCGCACTTCCTCCTCCTTGTTTCCAGCCTCATGATTTTCATTAGGCACTGCAGTTGAAGCATCATCCACGAATAAGACCTTCTCTTGGGCATGATGGAACAACTCATCTTGCTCAGACAATGGAGGGTCATGAGTAACAGCACTAGAAACATTGTCACCATGGAAACTCTTCTCTTGATCCTCCTGTGACCGCTCCTTCCGCTCTTCGTCCTCAAACACACCCACGTCTCCATCCTTTTCAGAAGAATGCTCACCAGGCTCAGGAAGATCCTCATCCTTCTCCAGGTCTTGCTCATCGATGGGATCCTCATCGTTCTCATCATGCTTCATTTCTTGCTCCATTTCATCATTCTCTTCATCCTCAACCCGTTCATCCAATGTTGAAGAATCAGCCTCCATCTTTGGAGGCAGATCCTTCCTGCCTAATCTGACTGCCTCTTGCTGGTCTTTGTCATCTTTATGCAAATCATTCGCTTCATCTTCACTATATGCCTTCTTCTCATAAGAATGCTTAACTTGGTAGAGCAACCAAACAGAAACCAGAAGCAAGAGACTAATCTGAAGAGCTTTCTTCAGCTTCAGACCTTTGGATCTCTGATTTCTACTAGAACTCTGCCTCAACATTGTTAGGAAAACGAGGTAAAACAACAACCTCTACAATCCTTTTTTTTATCACTCCCAATACCTCCACTGGAACACTTGATGGTTCCTGAAATAAGACATTACCAGCATATAAGCATCCTTAATGAAATATATTTCACAAAGGGTAAGGGAAACGATTAAGTACTTGAAAGAACACTATAGTACTCAGTTCATCTACTTCAATTTACTTGTGCAAGCCATACAGCGGGAACCAAAAAACAAAAAGATTCCTCAGGTGTAGCAATCCCACCTATCATATAAATACAAACTATGCATTTGATATCTGAGCTACCACCAATCTCTTCTAGGTAGTAGGAACCTCTGTTGAAGTTATGTGCAGACAGTGTAGTTGTGTAGGATACAAATATCTAGGATGACTTACTGACTTGCCTAGGATAACTGAAAACGGAGCAAGAGCAAGCACGCGGCTACATTTCTACATCCAAGTAGCTTAAATTAAGGCCAAGGCGTCCTAACCAACGAGCAAAAATCCACCAGTCCATTGAAGAAAAGGACGCATAGCCTCCAACGAATTACCTAAATCACAGAAAACGCCATTTTTGAACGTGAAATAGGCCTAATGAGTTGAAAACTCCAATCTCCCGACAGCCAACATCGAAACCACCTAATCTCTGCTCCTATAACACACGTTTACATATCAAATAAAAATACACCAGTTTTGCAGGTAGGGCAGTGCCATTAATTTTAACTTGATTATTGGGATTCTTTGCCCAAAATCCAGGTAAGAAATCCCGAACCCATGCTCAACAATCACCATACACCACAAATCCATTATCCAACACCTTCAGTAGCACAAACATCGGATATTTCGCCCCCAATAAACCCAGAGGGCTTCAAGGAGCTCAAGAACAAACACGTAAAGGTCACAGCCCACAAGACGCCAAAAAAGATTCAAGCTTTAGAACAGAACAGGGCACAGCAATCTCACCTTCGGACGCCGGCAGCTGGATACTTGAAACGACCGTTCTTGCTTTCGGCTTTGCCTCGTCCGTCTTCCCACCTCCAGACTCCAGACGATTTAAAAGCGAAGACCACAGGGTGGGTAGAGCAAAGATTGGTCAAAAAATCAAGATGCTTGTTCACCTAAATCCGCTTCCCCCACTACCGCAAGGCAGGGGCGGATCTAAATACAGGTGCCTAGAGTAGACCGCCTCTCTGAAACGGAAAGGGTAGCGGTAGCCGGAGGCCGCCAACAAATGCGACGGTGGATTCGGGGCTCGTGCACAAGTCAGATTGGGGACTGGGATGGGCGGATGGCGGGGGTAGGTGCTAGGTCGGGGCTCGGGAAGTGGGGATTTATGACGCGACGTGGACGGAGACGGAGAGGCAGGCGGTAGCTTCAGCTCGCAGGGAGGGAGAAGAAGAGGAGGAGAAAGAGGGAACGGTGAGGATTTTTATCTGTTCCTTTCTTCTGACTTTTCTGTTCCAGTACTCGATTTTTTTCGCCTCTGAGATGAGAAGGTGAGCTTTCCTTGTGTTTGGGGTTGGGGGGCTTTGGCACCGTGTGGTTGGAGGTTGGGAGCAGCGAGCATTGGGGGGCTCGCCCAGCGTGAGCCCGGTTTGCCACTCAGGCACTGACCTCAGGGAATTTGTTGCCTAGCGTTGCATTTTTATAAAATAGTGAAAATGTGAAATGACTACTCTATACTCTTCCTTTTCCTGAAAACCATCTTTATATCTTTAGAAACCATTTTCCTGGGAATGTGAAATGACTATACTCTATTCTGAGAGCCATTTTCCAGCCTGATCGTTTCGCTGGTTTATTGTGACTGAAAGTATTGTTCGCTGGTTTGTTGTGAGAGAAAAACACTACTAGATGGTTGCTAATTCCGCTGAATAGCTCAAACGAATAGGGTGTTCATATGTTTAGAAACCTTTTGTCCTTTTGCGAGCCTATAAGACGCGTTTTCGCCAAGGCATGAGAAAACAAGTCATGTTGAGAACGTCAATCAGCCCTGGTCAATCAAAGGAGAAGCTTGCTTTGAAATTTTGTTCAGGAAGGGAAGACAGGTGAGGAAACTTGGAGATTTTTTTATATATAATAATGCATCCATACTGACTTGACTGTTTACTTGTAATTTTTTTTTGCAAAATGACACTATAGCAAATTTCGTTGTTATTTGGCAATTAGTGTCCAATCATAGTTTAATTAGGCTTAAAAGATTCGTCTCGTCCATTTCGTCTAAACTGTGTAATTAGTTTTATTTTTTATCTATATTTAATGTTTTATGCATGTGTCAAAGATTCGATGTGACGAGGAATCTGAAAAATTTTGCAAAATTTTTTGAGAACTAAACAGGGCCATCCAGAGGGGAGAGGCCTAGGAAATAGGAATGTGAGGAAACTTGAGAAGAGAAAGAAAAAGGAACAAACTACTTTCACTGGTAAAAAACCAGCAGTAAGACCATATTTAGTTCAAAAAATTTTCAAGATTTTCTGTCACATTAAATATTTGGACACATGCATGAAGCATTAAATATAGATAAAAAAGAAACTAATTATACAGTTTGGTAGAAAACTACGAGACGAATCTTTTGAGCCTAATTAGTCCATAATTGGATACTAATTGACAAATACAAACGAAAGTACCACAGTAGCCAAAGCCAAAAATTTTGGCGAACTAAACACACCCTAATACAGGAGTGACACCTTCTTGCCCGCAATGTTTAGAGAAAAAAAAGATTTACACATATATTACCACGTCATTTTAGACTTTGGTCAAACTTTAGAAACTAGAGGCATGTTTGGCTATCAACCACACGTGGCTAAGGCCACAATCAGCTTAGGCGCCGCCAAAAATCAACGTCACAACTGTTGTGGAGTTTTGTGAAGAAAAAAGTTGTGGTTGCCATAATTTTTTTAAAACCAAACAACAACTTTTCATTATACGACGTGCTGCACTTTAGGCGTGGTGACCTCCGGTTTACAAACCAAACGTCCACTACAGACATTAATAATTTCGCAAGTTATATGTGTAGATTTGTATACGAAAGTATTTGTAAACCTTGGCGAAGCTTGAACTAAATTGAGAGGAGACCAATCAAGCTTGAGACAGTGACAGAAGAAATTAAGTTAGCAAATTATCAGCACTTAAGTGGTGGAATTAAGTGTTCCTTTAATAAGCTTTTTAGATTAAGGGGGGCCATGCTCACTTTGATCTACACAAAGCTCCGCTCCTATTTGCAAAAGTTCATAAATTTGAAAAGTTATATTACTGTACAAAGGTAAATGCGACAAGTACTTGTGACTAGAGATAGTATTGTCTTTTGTCCATGATCTAGTCTCGTGTTTGTTGATCTATATATGAAAAGTTCTACATATTTAAGGCTTGTATTTCCCTCTACCACAGTATTAGTAGCAAGTACTAGCAGATCGTGTGAGTTTCCTTGTACTAGAATCTAGACTAGAAGAGGCGAAAGAAACAATATATGGTTTTCCTTTCTCCCTTCGGACAAAAATGGAAGTTTAACCGTGCTTAACAGCTAAGCAAGTGACACGTGCAGAGCAGGCGCGAGACATAAAGGCCTTGGCCCCTCTCCTTTCGTCGATGGCGCTCCTTTTTCGTCGTCAGTCCTAGAAACGGAAAAGGGGGCAAAGTACGTGTCTGGCGTTGGGTTTGTGCAGCGCACGGGTTCGCGTTTGGTGCAACTCCCATTGACACACACATACTGCACCTTAATTGCCGGCTTGCCGCCAACACCAACACATGCTCTCGCGTTGAGTCCGAAGCCGTTGCACTTGCAACGAGGTGGTCCTGGTGCATGCGGTACACGCTCAAATAGTCAGGGGTCAGGACGGTAGGTCCGACCTGATTGACTGTTCCAGTGAGGTTCTTCTACTACCGGTAAGATGCCATCAGCAATACACTTCGAACATCTCAAGCAGTTCCCAGTCCTATCCCAGGTCCCCGTAAACCTATCGTAATAGGGGGATTTGTTTGTTTTCTTGCTCCAACAGCTCCTAGTAGCCTCCTCCTCCTCTTCTTCTTCTTTTTGCGTTAGAAAAACTTCTCTTCTTCCCTCAAATAAGGGCACCTGCAATTGCGACTCATAAACTAGCTCTAAACATTTTTTATATTTTAATAGAAGAGAGAGAAAAGCTAGCACTTAATCAAGAGCTAGGCACACATGTTTTAAGAACATGTGAGAAATGTCATGTGGACCTAATCATACTGACCTAATCATACTGTAAGCCATTGCTAAAAGCTAACGCTATTAGAGAGGTTGGCTTAGAACTAGTAACTGACTTTTACCGTTGCAGGTCCCTGAACTTCTCCAATATAGTGGGGCCCACACAACTGTCATTATCCTCCCCTCGGTACTCCCTCCCCCGGTGAACGTTGCTGCTCTTCTTCTACAGGAGTTGTCGCGGTGAGGTGGGCACCTTGCTGCTCTTCTTCTACTAGAGCTGTTGCGGCGAGGTGGGCACTGGGGCTTGCATGGTCGGAGTCGAAGATGGTGTAGCGGGGGGCAAGGCAAGGCCGAACGGCGAGGGGCGGCGGTGGGGACGGTGCAACAAGGGCCAAAGGCTGGCGCGGCATGAACTGAGGACGAGACCAGCGCGGCACAAACCAAGGATGAGGCTGGATCCAGGGAAGTAGCCCTAAGCATAATTAATCGAAAACCGAACCAAACTAATTGAGACTGGACCGAAGTTTTTGGTCATTAGTTGGGTCCTAAGTCCATAATACCCGAAAAATTTACAGTTAGTTCGGTTATATGTCTCGGGTGACCAAACTAACCGAACATTTCGATTTTGTTGACATAATATGTACTTTAAACTATTATTAATGATATATATTTATTCTAGTGGGTTTATATCAACCATCACGCTTATCGCTTTGTTTAATCTATATTTTGCATTTTTATTTTTCCCTTGAAATAGAAAAAATATTGCAAAAAATTGCTACAAATTATAATATTTAGTAGCTATTTTGTCTAGTCCGGTTAGTTCGGTCATGGCTGAGACCGAACCGAACTAACCGAGACCGAACTTGCTCGGTCTTGAGTTCTGAAACTAACCGATCGGTCTCCATTTTTAGATGACCGAACTTTCGAAATGACCGAAGAACCGATCGGTTCAGTTCGATCAGACCGAACTCCCAGGTTCACGGGGAAGTAGGCCATCGCGCCTGGAAGGATGCCGCGGTGGGGGAGAGGAGGTTGTAGCGCGGATGGGATCAAGTTCAGACTGATGAATTGAGAAAAAAGGAAAGAAAAGACAGAGAAAGAAAAAAAATTATAATATGACATGTGGATCCCATATATTAAAACGATTATTGGTAACCCCGTTCGTTTAGTTGAAATTTGGCTGATGCTAATTCTTATGCTGATTTGTTGTGAGAGAAAAACTCTGTTCGTTTGCTAAAAAGTATTGCTAAATTAGTGCTGCAGAATAGGGCGAAAATTGTGGAGCATCTTCCTTAATATTTTAAAAGGCATTATTAGTAGTCATCAATGTCACCCTGTTAAGGATGGATTATATGTGAGCTGCTGGAGATCATCTAAATACATGCCTATCATGAAAGCACATTTCTTGAAATACATATAGTAGCACCTGACATTTATATCTCGCTATTTTGTGAAGAACCATCGCATGGCTATGGCAGTTTGGCCGGTGCTGGTGAGCAAGGTAATAAATAGCGTATAGCGGGTTGGTAGCGGATTGACGTCGAGGTAGCGGATTGCGGATAGCGGGCGATATTGCGGACGATAAGTTCCAATAGTGGCACCCGATAATCCCATATAATTTTGAGTACATATATCATAAATAATGAGTATAAATAATTTTAAGTGCATATATCATGAATAATTTTAAGTTCCACAATCGATGCGTGAGTATTTGAATTTGGGGTGCGAGTCATAGTGGGCTAGACTAATTAGGGTTATTTACTTCCATGCTATTGCGGCCTGCTACGCGCAATTGCGGCCGCAATATCAGTCCGCTATTCAAAATTGCGGCCGCAAAGTTCCAGGATGCAAAGTTCAGAGTGCTACCTCATAGCGATAGCGGCAATGGACCGCTACCGCTATTGCGGGTGCAATTGCGGCCGCTACCACCGCTATTTATTACCTTGCTGGTGAGGGAGCCGAGAACGGCCGGGGGGACGGAACACTTGTGTTGGTGTCGATGACGTAGGCGGTAAGGCAGGGCGTTGGGTCGGTCAAACTTCTGCTGTTCCACGGTAGGGATAGTAGGATAGGATGGTTGCACACGCGAAACCGCGTCACGGCCTGATCCTTGCGTCGCCCGTGGACTCGCGGTGGTGGTGACGCGCGCGGATATATCTGAGGGTGACCATGACACGGCAATTAATAAAATTAATATTAAGATGCCGGAATGGAGAAGGTGTGATTCCAGATAAAGATGACACGACCAACTCAATCAAACCAAACTCAACTTAAAACACGGTCAAATCCCAGGTCGACCAAAAGCTGAAATAAACCACGAAGGCTGTGTTTAGATCCAAATTTTGGAGTACCAAAATATATTGTAGCATTTCGTTTGTATTTAGTAATAATTGTCCAACCATTGACTAATTAGGCTCAAAACATTCGTCTCGCAAATTACAACCAAACTGTACAATTAGTTTTTTATTTTATCTACATTTAGTACTTCATGCATGTATCGCAAGTTTAATGTGAGGGGGAATCTTTTTTACATAGTGTACTTTTCAAGTGATCCAGACACAGCCGAAAATGCTTTGTTTGGTCAGTGTCCAAGCGAGAAAGAGCGCGGCACTTGTTGACTGGGCCTGTTGCTATGGGGATAACAGCCCAGTAGTGGTTTCAGGCCCGCGGAGTTCACGATTTCTTGTTAGGCCCCTACTTGATAATACTGTCTGGCTCTGGCCCATGAGCCTAGGAATTTTGCCCAGCACTTGTCGCCGACGCGCCTACGCCGCTACGCGGCTGCACGGCAGGAAAGCACCCCGCGCGGCCGGTCCCAACGGTTGTTTCGGCAAGGGCACCGCGCCAACGCTGCCCTTCCGCCACGTTGTCGACGATTTCAGGGACTGTTTGGATTTAAGGAATTTTGGAGAAAAAAATGTAAAAAAGAGCAAAGCAGAGGAAAGAAATTTTGAGGGAACGTTTAGAATGGATAAAAGATCAATCAGAAATGCTCCCTGACGTCCGGACCTCGCACTCGTCCACGCCGCCCCTACTTGCGTCGCCCACTCCCTCTGCTCGCGGGACAAACCCCGTCCTTGTCCGCACCGCCCCCGCTCGCACTCCCGCCTGCACTGCGCACGGCGAGCCTAATGTGCTAGACCGCTAGCTCGCTCCCGGACTCGCGCCTCCCATCGCGGCCGTGCTCCATCCGCCTACCCCGCCGAGGTCCGTGTTGTCGACAAGCTCCACACTGGTGACCTCCGTGCCGATGTCGAGCTCCTCGTCGACGAGCCCCCATTTGTCCAAGCAGCAAGCAAATGCTACGCTGAAAACACATGTTGCAATAGTACGTTTCAAGTACTTCATATGTTTCTGAGGTATGTTGTAAATGTAGTATATCAATGTTGCAAAAGTAGATTGAGATGTTGCACAAGTTATAGTGGCTATACATGTATGTTTCATGTGTATGTTCTAAATGTTTCATTTGTTCCAGATGAATGTTGCAAGTGTTCTGTCTAGACGTTGCAAAAGTAGATCTAGATGTTGCATATACATGCATGTTGCAAGCATATGTTTCAAGTGTTTTCAGGTGTTTCATACGTATGTTTGCAAGTGTTTCATCTAGATTTTGCATATGTCTGCAATGTTTTTCAGGCGTTTTCGCAAGTGTTTCATATGTCTTCTTTTGTATGTTGCAACGGTTGCATCTTGATGTTTCAAAAGTAGATCAGGTGTTGCACATGAGATGCGGGTGGGAAGCTGCCGACGGCATGGGCGACATCCGGGGCGGTGCGGGACCACTTCGAGTGCGCTCTCTAGACGCTCGTTCGCTCCCTGTGCGGGCAGCGTTCTAACACTTGCGCACTTGCGCCCGGATCGGAGTCTGGACGCTAGCAAGCCTGAAGATCAATTCCTTTCTTATGGAATACTGTTGCCAGCCTACGATTTTATGGAAAAATGAACATCTACTCCCACTTCTTGTTGTGATTTCCTTTGTGTAAGTTGTTGGCTTTAATGTGGGCCTGGCTCTATTTTATTAATTAAATTAAATAGATTCTAGATCCATATTTAATACTATGGTGTAATATAGTTTTTATTCTCATATGAGATTTTGACTATATGTTCACTTAATTTAAATAGGTGGACTACTTGTGCTTCTATTGAGAAGTTGAGAGGCTAAGGACATGCCACAAGCGCATGCCCACGGCAGAGCGAGCCATGAATGTGACACGCATATAATATAACCATGTTCTATATCTTCAAAACAAAATCTAGTAAATTAGACTTTTTCCGTAATAGAATTTGTTCTACATCTTCATGAAAAATATTGTTTTTCAAAAAAAAGTTGTCTGAATATACTCAATGGTAGTTTTGTTTTCAAAATCTTGTAGTAAAAATGTAATAATGCAATAAGAATTTACTTTGAATACTCAGTTTGACTTTGACAACTAAGGCTTTTTAGATTTCAAAAGGTTTCATCAAGAACTCTCAGTAAATTTGGTTTCTCCTTGATTTTCATGGATGTGGAGGAGAGGTGCTTCGTGATGACCAGTCGAACCCTATAGCCCCACACCATCCTCTCAAAGAAAAATAGAGTTAAATCTTTGAACTTGTCATGGGGTGTTACTTAGGCCTCTGATATTTAAAAATGCATTTCTGGGTACCTACCTAACTAAAATTGTAAATGATACACCGCAGTTTTATCGCCACGTGGCATAAAAGTATGCACCGATCCCCCTAAAACCCCATCCGATCCGGCGTTGCCTCAGCGCCCAAACCCTCGCCACCGTTGCATGACGCTTCTTTTCCAATCAGCCAGCCAAACGCCGATGCATCAACCGGGGCAATGCAGCAACGGACGCGCCGTCGTGACGCATGGTCGCCGGCACGTAGCGAGGCGACGAGCTTTGAAAGCGCTGGCGCGTCCCAACGCAGGCCCAGCCTGACGGCTTCCCTCGCCACCTCCCGACGCACCCGATGGCAACGACACCGAACGTCCGGCCGTCCACGGGCACCCAACCCGCTCCATGCATCCCCAGCATTCGGCGCGTGGCGGCCCGGTCATCCCCATCGCACAGCGCACTGAGGACGCCGTAGACACGCGCGTCGGGGACGATCCCACGCAGGAGAATTTTGTTGAACGCCTCCTCGACGGCCTCGAGCCATCCGCGCTCTTGGAACGCCTGGAGCAGCCACTCGCCGTCCATCCACCTAGCCACGGTCTCGTACGCCTCAGCGGTCAACGGTCATCCCCTCGTGTAGGAGTGTGCAGGACTGCATGTCGAGGGGATGGGGCTTGAGGGGATCGGTGCATATTTTCTGCGGCGTGGCAACGCCACGTCAGATAAAATGTTGGGTGGCAAGTATGAACATGCAATGTATCATTTAATAAGTTTAGGTATAAAAATACATTTTCAAAGCTAGCCCCTCGTGCATTTAACTAAAAAAATGGAAGATAAAAAAAAACTTGTAGTATCGCAGACTCCTGCGCGGCCGCATGCATGCTCCCGACGCGGCCGATTGGGCATTTGGGGCGAACGGTTGTTTCGGCAAGGAAGCCGCGCCTACGCCCGCCCGCTCTCGCGCCTCTCCTCCGCCGCCGCCGTGAACCTCAACCAGCCGCTGCGCCGGCGACTGACCATAAGGCCGTATCCTGCCGTCGCGCACCCCTGCGTCGTGCGATCCACGACACCAAGGTATTAATCCAATCCCACCATGCTCTGACGATCTCCGTCCGTCAATGCCGGTCCCATCTCGTGTGCGCGCGTTCTCGGTTTCGCTGGGATTGTTTAGGGATGTGCAGAATCGGCTGGAATTTGACGTGGATGTGGTGCATTTGTTGTCCGCCGGTCTAAATTTCTGATTCGTTCGCCATTTTGTTCAAGCATTAAAGCTCGGATTTGGTTGCTTTTCTGTGCATTGCAGTTGTTATAAGATATCATGCCAAATCATAGACGAGGGAATTAATTAGCATTCTTTTCATCTGCATTTGAGGTGTTGCATTTGCTAAGAGTTGGGCATCTGCATCCTTTTTTCATCAAAAAAGGGGGAAAAAAAGGAAATTCGGTTTTAAGTTTGCAATTTGTGTGTTCCTTGGTAACCGAAGGTACCTGGGGGAGGGGTGGCATCGCTACATGCAGTCTATCATAATATAAGCTGCCTAGTCTGATCGGCAGCAACTCAGCATCATACTTGGTTTGCTTGATTATATATACTTAGTTGTTGGTTTCGTTACTTAGTCAGGTATATTATATATACTTAGTTGTTGGTTTCGTTACTTAGTCAGGTATCAGCACAGACTCTAGCATCAGACTTGTTTGGCTATACACTTGTTAGCTGGTTCTCGTCAGAGAAGTCAGGGACAATGCAAGTGAATGATAGACTCTTTAAAGGCATGCCTGGATCTTCTATTGTGAATTTGCAGTTCTTTCATGGGTGGATGGTCAGGATTCCAAACTGGTAGAGGCGAGGGATGGAATTTTCTGCCCTTCTGACTTCGGCAGGGATAAACATCGCTGTCTGTGTGCTCTTCTTGTCCCTCTATTCAGTCCTCAGGAAGCAGCCTCACAACTTCAGTGTCTACTTTGGGAGGCGGCTTGCTGAAGAGAAGTTCCAGCGGCAGGACGATTACTTCTCATTTGAGAGGCTACTGCCTACTGCTGGTTGGATTGTAAAGGCATACTGGTGTACCGAAGAAGAGATACGCCAAGTTGCTGGCTTGGACTCTGTTGTGTTCCTTCGCCTCTTCATTTTCAGGTTTTTTCTCATCAATATTAATGCATTGAGCACTGCTTGCAACTCTAATGGTTCGAATCACTTGAATGGTAACTCATAAATGCATTAAACGATTTAAATCCATGGTTGTACTCGAGTCATACTCAAATTGGCTGTACTCAAAACATTTCCCTAATTTAATATCACAAATATGTGGTACTACTTGATCAATGATTTCTGCTTACTTTCAACTTTTTATCTTTCCTGTATGTTGAATGCACATGGATATCTTTTACCATCTTGATACTTGTTTCTGTCGGAAACTTACAGGAGTATGTTCTTGTTCTGCAGCATCCGTATCTTCTCAATTACTTCTCTTGTTTGTATATTTGTTGTGCTTCCTGTTAATTATCATGGGAAAGAGATGACTCACAATCATATTCCGGCAGACTCATTGAATGTTTTTACTATAGCCAATATCATCGAAGAATCTCGAAAGTAAGATCTGCATCTTCATTCCATTTACTTGATATCGCACTTTTAGCCTATACTCTGTGGTTATAATGTTTCAAAGATGGTAACATAAGTTAGGTTATATAAATATTTGAAAGATTATGTCACTGCATCAAATATAAAGGGGAAAAGACTTGACAAGTGACCATTGACAAATCTTTGGAAGAAGAGAAGAAAAAAATCAATCATGGTCCTTGGCCTTGGGTGAAGAATGAATAATATTTGGCCCTGTTATTTTGTTTTTGCTTCTCTGGGCTAAACCATACTAACTATTCAGCAGTATGCTGTATTATGAGGTTTCTTACTTTCCTTTCTCATGTAAAACTGTGTGTTTTATTAAAGCTACTGGGAATCTTTATATGTTGTATGGCTGAAGTAAAACCTAACACATCTCCCAAATTGGACGAGTAACTGAATTGCAAGTTGGAATTATCATACATATAATTCTTTAATACTTTCATCATAGCAAGCTAATGGCATTCCTATTGTTTATTGTTGTGATATATTATACATTTCATGCAATTAGGCCCTCCAATTATTTTGACGTGACTTCTGGTTCTTTGTGGATTTTTTCTTTGTGCAGGCTTTGGGTGCACTGCTCTGCTTTATATGTCATAACAATCTCAGCTTGTATTCTTCTTTACCATGTATGATCTGCATGCAATGCTCTTGTAATAATGGTTTTACCTTAAAGTTCCTCTGTGTTATAAACATCAGTGCAGTTGATTTTAGAAAGTCATCACGTTACAGGAGTACAAGTATATTTCGAGGAAGAGATTAGCACATGTTACTGGATCTCCTCCAAATCCTGGTCATTTTACTGTACTCGCCCGTTCAATTCCGAGGTCAGACAATGAGATGCTTGATGACACAATCAGAAATTTCTTTGTTAACTATCACGGATCAAGTTATTTGTCACATCAAATGATCTTTCGCAAAGGACATTTTCAGAAGTTTGTGGTAAGAATTCATTTCAGTGTCAAAGATTAATATTATTGGAAATCAATTTTTCTAAAAAAATATACTCGTAGAAGAACACGAAGCCTTTATGACATTCATTTCTTCAGAAAAGGTGCATGATACTTGTTTATACTTAAGAGCCAGTTAAGTTCAATTCTTTAGTTTTATTTTAGCCTCATGGGAAATGCCAATGAACTATGTTAAACATGTATTCAGGCTGACCTTATATTCCTTGCATAGCAACGCAGCCTACATTGGGATTATTTGCTCAGGAAGGCTAGTTTCTTTCTGTAGGATAGAGCAGAGAGGGCTTATAGGAGATTTGTAAGGGTAAGACTCTCCGTATCTGAGCGGAATGGAAGATCTAACATGTCCAGATGTGGTGTTTGTGGTGTAAGAGCTTCCTCATTTCAGCTTTACCGCAACAAGTTCATCGAGGCCAAGAAGGCAGACCTCACTAATCCGGAAGTAGTGGAAGCTCAAAAGGTTTTCTTGTACCATGTAATTCCATATAATGATATTTTTTTTCTCACAAGCACGCCAGTAGTCCTGTTATTGTCTCAGAATGTCATAGCAAAGCATCACATATGATTTCTGTGCATCAGCATGAATCCTGTTTTTGTTACTGAACAGAACTGTCCCGGTGCCTTAGTGTTCTTCAAGACTCGCTACGCAGCTGTGGTCGCTTCTCGTGTACTCCAATCATCAAATCCTATGTTATGGGTAACAGATTTGGCTCCTGAGCCACGCGATGTATATTGGTCAAATCTCTGGATCCCCTACAGACAGATCTGGCTTCGGAAGCTAGCGACACTCGCAGCTAGTGTTGTTTTCATGTTTGTGTTCATCATCCCCGTCGCATTTGTCCAAAGCATGATGCAAGTGGAGCAGCTCAAAAGGATGTTTCCAAGCTTGACAGGTATCCTAAATAAGTAAGTTCGAAAGACACCGTTTTAGCTGCTGTTCAAATTTGAGGTTTGCACTAATTTGCAGTGACTGAGATCCTACCTGATCTTCTTGCTTAGGTCCTTCTTCGCCAGAGTGATAACAGGATACCTTCCTAGCGTTACTTTGCTGCTGTCCCTGTACACCGTTCCTCCATTGATGATGCTCTTCTCTTCTATAGAAGGGTCTATTTCTCGCAGCGGAAGGAAAAGAAGCGCATGCTTGAAAATTCTCTTCTTTAACATCTGGAATGTCTTCTTTGTGAATGTCCTGTCAGGATCCGTACTCAACCAGCTCAATGTCTTCTCCAGACCAAAGGACATGCCGACTATGCTAGCTGAACTAGTGCCGAAGCAGGTGATGATTGTTTACCACTAAACTGCTGGCATCTTCATCTTATTTTATGCTAGTACAATAAAAACGCTGGTGCATTCTGTACGTTGTTCATGCTCCTCTAGAAACTGACTCCTGAGTCCTGATCCTGACTGGGTGTTGTTTCGGCAGGCAACCTTTTTCATCACGTATGTGCTCACCTCAGGCTGGGCAAGTCTGTGCTCGGAGATATTGCAAGTGTACAACTTGGTCTACAACTTCTTCAGCAGATTTATATGTTGCTGCCATCAGAATACGGAATACGTCTACTCTTTCCCGTACCACACCGAAGTGCCGAAAATCCTCCTGTTCAACCTGCTTGGCTTCACGTTTTCGATCATGGCGCCTCTCATACTGCCCTTTTTGCTCGTATACTTCTGCCTCGGCTACTTGGTATATCGAAACCAGGTGAGTATTTATATACCATTTGGTTAACCTTTTTTTTCTTGAAATTACTCTCTGTGTAATATTATGATACTAATACCGGAAGATTCACTCGTTCATATTTATTTGACCTTGATGAGTTTGCTGTCCTGCAGATCCTGAATGTGTACTACCCAAAGTACGAAATGGGGGGCAAGCTGTGGCCGATCATGCACAACACCATAGTGTTCTCCCTGGTCCTGACGCAGGTGATCGCGATCGGCGTCTTCACGATCAAGCACTCCCCTGTGGCAGGAGGCTTCACCATCCTGCTCCTCGTCGGCACCGTCCTCTTCAACGAGTACTGCAGGCACCGCTTCTCACGCATCTTCGACGCCTACTCCGCCCAGGTCAGTCGTCACTCGTCAGTGTCTCAGTGCAGTACGTGAACAACGTGTGTTTGTTGTTTCCACAAACCCCCCCCCCCCCCCCCCCCCCCCCCCCCCCCCCCCAAAAAAAAAGGAGGGAGCATTCATTTTTGTTCTTGTGTTGGCTGGCACACGGTGGCAGGACGTGATCGAGCTGGACAGGGACGACGAGCAGTCCGGGAGGATGCAGGAGATCCACCAGCATCTCCTGGACGCCTACAGCCAGACCCCGCCGGGGGAGGGATCCTCCAGGGGTGGGAGCCAGGTGCCCATCGAGCTCATCATGGAGGACCCCGCGCAGGAGGCGTCGGAGTCCAGCCAGGAGCTCTGTGACACCGTGCAGGAGGTGTCCGAGGCCCACGACCACGACCACATCGTCGAGGACAAGGCGCATTCCGTGTAGATTAGTTAGATGATTTGGACAACGCTGGATTCTTCGATGGGGTGTGTACGTATGTAGATGCTGTACAGCTTTGCTCCCTGCCGTATATATGTGACGTAACGTGACAAGTTCATTTGTAGCGTTAGCGCTCGTAGCAGACTCCAAACTCGAAAGCAAATATTTACATTTATAAATCTATATAATATAGGATCTGTCTAGTCTAATGGCAATCGGTAATGCTCGTCGCCTTCCTGGGCCTGCGCGGCCCACCAAGCCTGCCTCCACCTCCTTATGTCTCCCACATATCTCTCTCGAAAATATCTACCCACTTTCTTGCCGATCGCATGCTTCACGCGCCGTGCGGCCGTCCATCTACTCCACTCCGCATTTGTCGCCACAGCCATTTCCCCGTATGTGCCCCCATCCTGTCTTGTTCGCTTCTCGCTCCTGCCCGTCGCACGCGCCCACCCGCGCCTCTCACTCCTTGCTCCCGTAGTTTCACCCGCGCCGTCGGGCGCGCCGCCCGCATTTGATAGTGCTCGTGGTGCCGTCGCGTGCCTCAAGTCGGTCCCCAGCCAATCCAAGGGCACCCATGAGCGCGGCCCATGCGGGTGGTGCTCGCGCCCGGAGGCCGAAATCAACCGGCCGTGACCCCCACTCCCATATGTTGCAAATGTATGTTTCAGAGGTATGTTGCAGGTGTTTTAATGGATGTTGCATATGTTGCAAGTGTTTCGGAGGCATGTTGCAAGTGTTTCAGAGGCATGTTGCAAGCGTTTGTTCAAAATGTTTCATCTGATTCAGACTTATGTTGCAAGAGTTTTTTATTTGAATGTTGCACATGTTTCACACCTATGTTGCAAGAGTATGTTTGAAATGTTGTAGTTGTTTCAGTCTTACGTTGGAATAAGAGTTTTCATGTTGCAATTTGCAAGTGTTTTATCTAGATGTTGCATATGTTTCACACATATGTTGCGATTGTATGTTCCAAATATTTTATCTACTTCAGTGATATGTTGCGTCTAAGTGGTTCATGTTTCAGAGGTAGAGAGTCATGGGGAGCACGGCCTCGGCGCTGGGGGATGGGGTACGGCGAGCCATGGGCCAGCGGTCGGGGCGCGTAGTGCACCTAGTATCCTACGGGGTGTGCTCGTCCTTGTGCCGACTCTCGAGTCTCGTCCACCCAGAGATAGAGGAGGGGGTTGGGGGAAGGAGCGGCGGGCGCAGTGTTTCCCGCAGGCGCGCGGGCGTCCTGACTCGCGATGGCGGAGAGAAAGGAGGGGGCTAGGACAAGGAGCTGCAGGCACAGCCTTTTTGTGGGGACGCGTGACGAAGGTGGCGCGGGCGTTCAGCCATGCACTTTTGTTCGGACATCCGGGCACTAGTATCTCCCATTGGCAATCGGGTGTGTTGGCCTAGCCCAACACTTGACTCTTTGTCCATTGGATCGGCATATCAGACAACCCATCTTATCTCCTACTTAACCTAAATCTTTGTCTCTCTCTTCTTTCTTCCGAGTTTAATTAATCTTATCGTACATATTAAGGGTTAATTGGAAAAGTGCCATTATAATTTTCTTAGTTTTGAAAAACATCGCTATAATAATTCACCTATTCTAAAACATGCATTCTGTTCATACACATCTCTAGCCACCTTGGACCTAGCTGCAAAGGCATGTAGTTTCGTTACATATGGACCAAAATATCCTTCTTTCTTCAGCCTGTTACCGCACGTTGACAGGTCATAGGGTGTGTGTGTTTTTTTGACATGAAGGTCATCTTGCAAGGGTGAATGCGTATAATCTGATAGAGAATAAAGTTTGGTTACCCCCGTAAGCGGATATAGAAATATGTCATCATCCTGCCAAGTGGATACGCCTACATTGAGCTTTTCCACTCATGCAGACCCACCGCGTTTTTTTTTAGAATTACACCGTACAACGTAGATACTCACAACATGCACGCTTACTCACCCCTATGAACACATGTACGTAAATCCTAGCCATATGAGCACATCTGAAGGACTGAGCTGGCAAATATCGAGATTCACAAAGTCACCACGCCTCGCTGTCGACGGGGACGTTGTCTACCACTGAAAGCGTAGCGCCGTTAAATCGTGGAATAAATTCAGGAAAATACGAGCACCCGTGTCAAGTCAAGGACTTGAAACCCAAACGAACAGGTTCCACCACAAGAAACCCAACTAACTGATCTATGATCAGTCTCTTGAGTGCAGGGGTTAGAGCATTCTAACAGATTATTTGTCTCATTCCTAATACTTATAAACTGCCATATAAGTAATTGACAGGGCTGCAACAGATTACTTATCCCATAACTAATACCTAAATTTTTAAGTAACAACTCAAAATTCCTCATCTCTCCCTCGGTTGTAGGAGATGCATCTTTGCTCCCCTATCGGCGTTTCATGCGGCGGGAAGACATTTCACGACAGAGAAAACAATGAAGAGAAAGGAGGAAGAGGACCTTGACAGTAACGGTGACTCATCGGCGGTGCCTGCCCGCCTCCTTCTCGCCAAATCTAGATTGAGGCCAGCGTGGACCTTGGGACCCCAAGGCGGCCGTGGAGGGGCCATGGCTAGAGCATCGGCGGGAGACGCGGCCAGGGGCGCCTCAAGCGGAGAAGGGGGCGACGCCGGCACCGGCAAGGAGCCCACCTCAACCGATGGCGCAAGTGGTGGTGGTGTTGGGCACTTTACAAAGGAGAGAGATGTGGAGACGAGGAGGGAAAAATAAAAAGAAATGTCTTTAAATTGCTCACGGCAAAGTGATATGACTTTGCTAATCTGTTGGAAGAGAGATAGAAACAACATCTTACTAATAGTAGGAGATTAGCTATACTGGAGATGCTCTTACTGCATCTGGTCATTGGGGCAACCATACATCTTCATATAGTTATTACATCCATGGATGCAAGATACCTATAACCACTCAACATGTTTCTCCTTGTCCATGACTTACGATGAATGTATAAGGAAGCAATCAAACACTCCTGGCTAGCGTTTTGGCAAGGCTCAGCACCGCACTTTTGCTCGGTTTCTCCTTTTGTCGAGCCTCTTACCTGACGATGCGCCTCTATAGGTACGGGCGCATAGTCTTCCTCCTCCTTGGGTCTCTTTCCTCACCAGCCCAGCCCCGCCTTCGCCCGCCACCTAGGCCACCGCGATCTCGCCGCCCACCCCGCCGCTTCTTTCCCGCCCTTCTCTTATCCCAATCACCGTTCTCTCCGACTGCCCCGTTGTTGCTGCCTCGGACGCTACCCTGGCCTCCCGTGACCTCACCATGCTCATCGCCTACCACCAGCGGCCACTACTACCGTTGCCTCGTCCTTCCCTAACCTTGCACTTGTCACCCCCGCCACCAACTCCGCCCACTGGTTGTGTTCCCCTGACCGCTCAACGACACTCCTGCCGCCAAGCTCGCCACTAGTCGTACCGTTAGGCCAGCCACCACCCTCAGGCCCTTCCCCTTCTAAGGTGTCGGGTACAGATTCCTTCCATGAAACCCTAATCGTCATCGTCGAATAGTAATTGGGTCCTTTCGTTGCAACGGTCGTAGCATCGTCGATTGAAAGGTGGGCTCTGCGCTACACTTCCTCAATGGTTGTCCGGCTGTTGCATCGGCAACACTACAGGCCTATACCTTTGCACGTTTTTTGCCACCATGGAATAATTTTCTCCGCTCTATTCTCCGTTTTATCGTGGTTACATCTGGCTATGATAAAGGACTAGAAAGAATATGTTTCAGACCAATCTTTCTCATTCTTTAGTGACAAAAAAAAGAAGACACTTGAAATAAGAAGGCTCTCAACTCCGCCAACATGAATGTTGGCTACCATTCGTTGGGCAGGTCATCCATACTGCAAAGCGTCATGCAGGTTTGGTTTTGAGATCTAAAGCTATTCACAGCATGGATACAGTTTAAATAAAAATCAGTTTAGATGTGGGTAACCCAGAGTGCTGGTAACATTTAATGTACCAGCTATTATCTAATATAATTCTTCTTTTATCAAAAAAAAAAAAGTGGCACCCCGAGCGAGACGTACTACTCCCTACGTTTGCAAGTAATAGTACGGTACGTAATCTCCGTTTATTTCGAGATTCAAATCAGTCAAAAGTTCTACAAGTAGCTCGATTTCATCAGCCATCATCCAGCCAAACAAAATTATTCTGAAGCATGAACAGTTAGCACATGTAAAGCAACAATTTAATTACAGCCTGACAACAGTCCTTGCTTCTTTTATCGCAACTACTGATGTGATGCAGTGATGCCCAACTCTACGACCCATCATCTCCCATCATGCACAAGTACATCTGTACGCACGCATTTGCGGATGCTAGACATATACAGGGCCCCCCGCCGAGTAGCCTCCTCACTCATCACCCTTCACCTGAGCTTAGTGAGCCATAGCTTGGTCGCCTCTTGGACTCTTTCTGGGCAAGGCTCAGCAGGAAGTCGGTGAACACGTGCTCGTACCCAGGCATTTTGCCATACCCTGCGAGCATAAACGTCTGGTCAGCAAAAGGCAGCATAAGTTGGAAAGCAGACTAGAAGTTTGCGGTGTATGGCTAATAGCATTGTAAAATCAAAGAATCTACCCACAAGAAAAAAGGCTGAGCTGGGATAACTTCGGTGTGCCAGGTTCTAGCCACTCTTTGGACTCCAAACTGTTTCTAAATACATTACAACGGATAGAATGATACAAGTGTCACAGCACAAGCATCACGTTCGTTCAGTACATCCATCAAGCAGTATACCTGATATCATCATTAGCCATGATGACACGGGAGACAAACTACCTCTTTTCGCAGTGTCTCCAACTTTGGTATTTCATATTAGTGTCAGCAATGCACTGTGAATTAGTTTAAAGACTTTTAGCTATAGTAAAAATAGGATTAAACAGGAGATTCTTCGATCAAAAATGTCTAAAATGTACAGGCAGAGGTTAGCTTTACCAAAAACAAAGGACAGGTTGTGCATGCTCAAGAATGTCAGATTGCATACCAGGAAAGTAGTTCATGTCTATGACATAAAACCGATCTCTTGTCCCGTGCTGCCTAATCATATCAATGTTGAATAATCTAAGACCCTGCCAATCAGGTGAAAGGAAAATCAAAATGAGACTAGTTCACTCTAAAGTCTAAACAAGAAAAAATGAGGGGCAAGAGTCACATTACCAGTCGTCGGCGCAGCTCTCGTGCCAAGATCTCAAGCAATGGTCTCGGGGGAAGTTCTGATAGGGCATGTTAGAAAATCAGTTGTCAATAGTGTTTTCTAATACCAAGCAAAAAAATTCTGCAAGGACCAAAAATTTGACAAGCAATGCACACCAGCAACACCAGGATCAAGATCTGCATCATCTGCACTGGCTGCAGCACAAGAGACCCTTGGAAACCGAAACACCCCAGCATTATTCGATAGATCACCTTCGTCAACATTTGGAAGTGAAAACCGACGTACAACCCTTATCGCATCCCCAACAATGTACACCTTAAACATGACGCCACCTACAAATGACAAAAGCCAAAATAAAAGGTTAACATGGAACTGCAGAGGTACTCAAAAGAAACAGATTACAAGACTTGATGAATATACCATGGTTAACAAATTCCTGAAGAACCAAGGGGGGCTCAAGTTTGGTCAGTGAAGTTGGATCATAAGCAAGGGATAGCTCATGGGACTTCGCCACCAAGGGTTTTGCCACTGCAAAGTTTTGAAGGTTAAAAGGTGGGAGATATAAGCCTTGAAATAGAATTCAGTGTCAATGATTAACCACTGCAGCAACTTCAAGGATGCTCGTGATATTTTAGAACTCACTTCCAAAATATACCAAAACAGTTAATATTCTCATTTATTTCAATAAATGTGCAAGCTTCCACACAGGAACCAGAAGCACTTATGTACAAAAGACACTATAGGTCATGGAATAATTAAGCCAGGATCATACAGAGAGTAGTACAATGGATAAAGAGTCAATGGGGTACAAATTTTAGTGTTCAGTTTGCATAGGGCATATGCATTGATATATTAAGTCAATTATATATAATTAGTTGCCTCAGAGATTGACTTCCAGTATACCATGTCATCTGTAACCTGCTCCCCTACCCATGTGATGTACATATCGCAAAACTCTACAAACTAAGAACCATATTCAACCATTGACAGCCAAATGGAATAGCTATACTTTCATACAGTATTAGTGAAATTATTCAATCTAATACATATGAAATAAAGACCCAAAGGGAATGATATCAGGGCATGACAGTTGCACAATTGCTCTAACAGGTACAGTACAACTCAGGCTTTCTATGGTTATTTAGTCACTTATAACAGTCAAAGAGTGTCATGTCACTATTTTCCAGAAAGATAGATCCACAGCTATGCTATATAAATTCTCAGGAGATTTAGCACTAATTTTCTGCAGGTATGGTTATAGTGTTAACTTCTCAAGTAAGCAAATAAGAATCAGTTTCTAACATATGTTAAACCATCTTACATTTGGCTAAAAAATATTTATGATTATATGCCCAAAATGTCAAACACCCTGTTCGCTTGAACTCCTTTTCAGCCAACAAACAGTGTTTTCCTCTCACAACAAATCAGCATAAGCTAAATTTCAGCATAAGCGAACAGGGTGAAAAGAACATGAACAGATTAGCCCCCCAAAAAAACTCACAATATTTCCTTAGCTGTTACATACATTACAATGTTCTGTTTCGGGTACCACACCGATGTATAGCTTTTATTTGGGATTGCAGGGAGCGACATTCTTTAACCTTTTCTTAAATTTTAATTGTTGGAAAACAAAGGCGTTATTCATTTAAGCATAAAACCACCCATATATACTTTGGTTGTTGACATTGAACATAGTAAAATAAAGCATCACAAACAGCTAATGAGCAGACTTACCCAATGGGAGAGAGAGCCCCGCCCTCCTAACTGCAGCTGGTATTGATGAGGGATCAGTATTAACGAATAGCTGCTTAGGCACACGTACTTTACCTGCAGAAGAGAACTGCGCCATAATGATGAAATCAGCCTTTATAAAGGTTCTAAGAACCATCCTGGGGTGAAAGATGACAACAGTTCGTTGCCAACATAAATGGAGAAACAAATAAAACAACAGTCCAAATGCTTTTACCGCCACATGTGAAAGTGAAAAAAAAAATATATTGTACTACCTAGTTCCACCGAGAGAGTGTTCATCTACCAAGGTTGGTATTGTAGAGCAGTAACCGTTGTTTACATAATAAACTCTGGCTTTAGCATATCAAGTGTAAGTATTATTTTTGTGCAAGGGATAGTTTTTATTCAGGGCCATGGAGTATCATGAATAATAAAAACTGTTCGTATAAAAATAATACTTGCATTGGGTAGTCAAGTGTAACTATTGAGAGGACAAGCAAAAAAATCAAAAGTTGGTATTGGGTAGTCATATCAACTGAAACAAGGTGTGCCTTTCGCTTAATTGAATTTCTATCAAAATTCCTTCAGTGCATATTTATAAAAAATATAATTTCTGAAGCAGTTTAGGTTTGAATAGCTCAAATACAGAAATGGAAACAGCCAAAAATGGCAATTTAGTGTATCCTAAATTTAAGAAAACGTCCCAAGTACCCCCTAAACCATTTTCAGTTTATTTTTCACCTCAGCTGCAACACAATTTCCCTCACTTATTAATACTAGTCCAGATCACCCTACAACTGAGATTTTGCTGTGCTGCATGCTGACATCTTTCAATTTTTGATATGGTAGTAATGGAACGACCTACTGTGTCAGTTAAATTTTCTATGTGTTTTTCTGATTGAATAGTCATTTGGTCCCCTTCTGCACTTTGTGCCTCTTAACCTTGGCTAAGCAGGCAGAATGTTTGTATTGCTGTTATCTTTTTCTCTCAATATCAATTCCTGGAAAAGCACATTCTTCAAAAAAGAGGCAAATTATATTGTACAACCAACATGGTTGAGCTAAGCACTCTGATTTTGATACTTATGGGATATAAACTAAATGGTACTGAAAATTGAGAGTGAAAATCACACCAAGCCAACCTCATGGTGGTTATTTGGTCACTTATACCTTCTTTTTTAAGGGAAATGTATTCCTTCTATCAGAAGGAGCAAACATGTTTCTGTGCTATCATTGAAGGGCCAATATTTTTCCTCAAACAAAAAGAATAAAGGAAAAGCTGTATAACATGATGAAACTGATTGGTTTGTTCCAACAAACAATGAGAACACATTTTTCAAAGAAATTACCATGACAATCTGTGAGGTCCAATTCAGATACTTCTTGAAGCATAGATTGACGATCAAGCAAGTTTGCTATTGCGCCAGGTGGATCAAGAACAGTAACTTCTGGGTGTGCCTCCCTATATTCCTATCAAAATGAGGCAAAATAATTTATAGTTTAAATCAAAGATATAATGAAGCTGATTTTTTATAAAACATTTTAGACACTTCTATCTAAAATAAAAATGAAAAAAGTAGTTTAAAACATTTTGAATTACTCACCTCCAACAATTGCTGCCACCCCTTTCCAGTTAACTGCAGAAAAGACAATGGCAACATAACGCTCAGTCAAATAAGGAAAATCTTAGCAACAATGCAGCAAATTTCAACTTCTCCAGGCTTAATATATATAACTACTACTAGAATATTCCAGATTGGCTGACCTTATGAAGAACAATGTCAAATGGGCCTTGATCAGACAATGGACGTTTCTGATCAATAGCGACAAACAAGATTCCCTTTTTCCTGCAGTATGTTTTAGAAGGATAAGAAAGTGACAATATGGGCAAAATACAAAACAGCTGCCAAATTATAACCATTTTTTGTTCTATCAGCAGCACCTTAAGCATTGCGAGCGAGCGTATAAACTTTTCTAACTCTATTTCCCATTAAAGAGCCAACTCCACATATGAGCACAGTTATATGTTTTTTATTGTTTTTAATGAATAACCATATTCTAAAGATGATTTCAAGTTTGCATTCAAAGAAAAAGCCTCCTCAACTGTTTCAGGAGTACGAGTCATGAATCTAATGGGACAGGACAAGAGTCCACAAGACTATGCTACAAAAGAAAAGGTCACTATTTCAGTAACGGCACAGCACATGTGCTATACCGATATGCATGTTTGCTACTAGCTAGTCAAACAGCACTAGAATATGCTCCCTGATTGGTGTACATCCAGAAACATTTTAAAAAGAAAGGACACGGTATATAATCAACAAAAAGGCCAGACACCCAACACTACCGATTTCTTAAAAGAGCATGTGGATCAGTTCAAGCATAAAAGGTAATGCACATGCTTATCACAGGTTACTAAAATATTCCTATGACACCATGTGGAACCTACATTATCTTGACATTCCACGTCCAGTCCTGATCCAAGTAATGTGCGAAGCATTATAGGAATATAGGATCACAAGTGATCAATTAAAAGAAACTATCTTTTATATCTATGATGTATTGCCATCCAGGATCCTGCATTTGCTTCCACATTCTCCACTAAATTTTGAACAAATTGCTATCACTGTGTGGAAATAAGGTTGCTGTCAGAAGGGATTATAAAACTACCACACGATAAGGAATGCAGCAATGTCGCTTTCTTATCCCCCAAAAAATAGCAGCAACATGGAAATATGTCTAATCACAATAGTGCATGTTATTATATGTCACTGTAGCCGATGATTCTAGAATCTAGAGAAAGAAGCTACTCCCATGGAATTGAATAAACATTAGTAAAGATTATCTACTAGTAAAATTGTACAATAATTCTACTTGGAAAGGGACAGCAAAGGCGCTTCCACTTTGCCAGGAAAACAAAGGCACGAACGCGTCCAGTAAAAATCAAACCATATCAGAAAGCCGAGATTCGGTCAGACTTTTTTCAATCTCAAAGGACGCTTTTCACTGCCTTCTGGGCCAAAGCTCTAACCTTACCACACGTTTTATTCTCAACAAAGACTGTTCAAGTTCGAAACTTCTTCAGTTCAGCGGTTTGCTAGTAGAGTCTAACTCAGCGAGATAATGATAAGATAAAGCCATCTCCAACCTCCCAAGTTTGAGAAAACAGGGGGCGGGGATCTCTGTCTCCAGAATATACCAAGACAGAGACAGGCGTCAGTGAATTAACGAAGTGGAAACAGTGGGAATAAAAGACGAGGTGCTGGCGTGCTGCTGCTGCTACTCAGCAAGTTCTCCATGGTACTCAAAAATCATCAGACAAAAACTGGTGGAGAGAAAGATCACTGTTCTATTCCGCCTAATTCTATCACACCAAAATCAAGGACCGCCACCAAACGCTGGCTCCCAATGCACGCCGTCGCCATCCCATCCCCAAGCCAACCGAAATATCCCAGACGCGGCGCACCTTTTCCGCATGGACCCGTCTCTACCTAAACCAAACCAAGGCGGAGCACGTGATCCCCCCGCAGTACCTGGCGAGCCCCCGGAGCTTGGGTTGGAGGAAGCTCTTGGCCTTCTTAGTCGTGAGCGCGTACCCCACCACGACCTCCCTCGCGGGCGCCGGCACCACCGCCTCCTCCGCGGCCGCCGCCGGCGCCACCGTCTCAGGGTCCACCTCCCCCTCCGCCCCCACGCACCCGCCCGACACCATCGCGGCGGGCCGAGGCCCAATAGCGGCGAGACAAACCCGGGCGAGGAGAGGAGAGGGGAGAGCGATCGAGGTCGAGGTCGAGGCCAGGCGGGCGGCGGCGAGATCGGGAATGCCGGGAGGGGAAGGGGACACGGCCGGAGCCCTAAGCGGCTAAGCGTCGGGAGCGGAGCGGGGAGCCGGGGACAGGTGGTGTGTGCGGGAAGGGCAGGTCGAGGCGGCGAGTGGAGAGAGAGAGAGAGAGAGGAGAGGGGAAGAGAGGTGGGGGCGCCTGCGTATTTGTAGGCGGAGGAAGGGAGCAACTTTGCTTCTGGGACCCTTGGAACCCAAGTGTCTGCCAGATTAGAGCATCTCCACCGGTTCCTAAATAAAACTCCCCCAATAACTTAGTATTGGAGTAGCCCAATATTTACTTTTTGTTATTGGGGGAGATGTTTTTGCAGTTCCCTAATATCTCATCCCCAATATGTGATTTTGGCTCATATTGCAAATTCTGGACCATGTTGGAGTAAATTGACCCATGAATATTTTTCACGTTAAAATAAGTTGTTGATGTCTTATTTGTCACATACTTAAGACCAAAGATCGAAAATGCAATAACAGTTTGTTCAACAATAAGAAAATGAAATTAAACATACTCACACAAGAATGTATCATAAACAAGATATAAAGAGAGATAGCATGGCATTGTTTCCAAGTGCAGAATCACCAATGGGTATGTTGGCGCTAAAAGAACAGAGGATTGGAGGATTGGGGGAGGTTGCAAGTGCCCCTTTATTTGAGGAGAGATGGGTGTTTTTTTTGTGGCCACCAAAAATTGAGAGAGGTATTGGGGGCACTGTTGGAGTATGAAAATTGATCTATCTCTCCCAATAATTTTATTTTATGAGGATGAGGGGTTGTATTGGGGGATTTGTTGGAGATGCTCTTACGGTCTTGCCCTGTACTCTTCTCTTCAGTTTTCTTTTCCACTTTTTTTTTTGCTGCGGAACAAATTTTATCCTGAAATCCGTATGGAACTTCTATTCCAAAAATGCTCTCTACGAGTGTGGATGCAAGTGTAGTTTGAAAAGAATGTAGCTCGTCTAATAATCAAAGAAAACACTACGTACGTACTCTCTCTATTTTAAATTATAAGTCCTTTTGACTTTTTTTACATTGATTTTGCTACGAATCTAGTATAACGTACTTTCTCCGTTCCAAATTATAAGTCACTTTGACTTTTTTGATCATCTATTTTTCTATACATATGTAATTTGGAACCGAGAAAGTATGTCTAGATACCTAGCAAAATATATGGTAAAAAAATCAAAGTGACTTATAATTTAGAACAGAAGGAGTATATATGAACAATGGACAATTAACAATTACAACGATGAACCCCCATCGAAGTGAATAAGAGCAACTCCAACATACTAGGTAAATGTATTCGTGAAGCCATTTATAGCTATTGTGCTCAAAAAAGTATTTCAACAACTTGTCTATATTGTTTTCCATTTTTCCCAACTGGGTATCCCACCATTCTCGCTAGTCATATTTCCCTAGCGAGTCTTGTTTGCTATCTGTGTTTTCCAATTTAGCTAGACTGGTGTAAACTCTACATTTTAGATGAGCTTTCTATTTTACATAATGGCTAAATCTCACAATTTAGCATTTAATTTTACCAAGTCTCTTGGAGTTACTCTAAAGGCCTGTTTGGATTAATTAGCACTAAAAATTAGCTAACTAAAGCAACTCCAAGCTATTCTTATTGTGGAGACTATTTTAGAATTTATATAGTAAAAAAGTAGCCTAAAACAGATGTGCTATCTACTTTTGTAAAATAGAAAACTAGTTATCCCTTGATTTTCGATGCCCATATATAACCAACCACATGAGTTGTCTATTTGACTTTGTAAAATAGCAAGGCTGTTGTAGATATCTTCTTTTTGAAAAGTTTTCTATTTTACAAAATGGCTAAAGAATGGAATTTAACAACTAATTTTAGCTAAGCTGTTGAAGTTGCTCATAGCTACTAACTTTTTTGCTAGCTAATTTTTAGTAGGATGTTGTTTGGATCAACCTGCTAATAGGTGGTTGGATAATGATTTGAAGGTGTATATGAACTATTAGCAACTCTAAACCTGCTAACGAACGGCCCTTTAGTTAATAATTAGCAGGTTTATTAGTGCTAATGGATCCAAATCCTAACAGGCCCTAAACCATGATCATGACTCATGAGTCGTGAACAAACGGCGTGTTGTAGGTGTAGAAATTCATTGCCAGATACAAAAGGCAACCTATTTCCACGCTTTACGAGCATTTCCAGGCTGCAAGCAAGGCAAGTACTAAAATGATGCTTAGCCGCCCAACCAGTGCGAGCCAACTCAAGTTTTTATAACTAGTGGTGCATCCGCGTAACAATATGCGCCGTTTGGAGTTGCAGTGGCCCGCTCGGAGCTGGACGCCTTGCATTTGCGTACACGCATGCCGTAGGTGTAAGAAATGGGCAACGACGACAGTATATACGTAGAATTTGTACGCGTATATACAGGCTGGTGTCGGAACAAAATTAACCAGCCATATAGCATCCGGGATTTTAGTAGAGACAGTCCCATTTTGTTAATACTGCTATATACTCTCTCCGTCCCAAAAAAACATGACATTCTGAGATTTAAAATTTATCGAACAATTGTTGACATTTTAGGTCAGCATACACGTCAGACCATTACCAACGTACTTCCTCCACGTTGGTAAAAGAAGTCGTTTTGGACAAGATTTGAGTCAAACATTGGGAATATAAATCATGAATAACTTTTAAGTTGTTGAGTTTAGAAATGTGAAAATAATATGAATAGATTTATTTTGAAATATACTTTTATAAAAGTATACATATATCACTTTTAAATAAATATTTTTATAGAAAATAAAGTCAAAGCTATGCTTTGAAGATTGTGTCGTTATCTAAAACGACTTCTTTTACCGACCTGGAGGGAGTACCATCAGGCTGTCGCTTCGTGTCTTTCCACTCAGCTGTAAGATTGAATAGAAAAAGGAGATTCAAAACTGCTGATGTCTCTACCCGGTGTGGAGAGTTCAGTAAAATATTATTTCCCAGCCGGAGCAGCAGTTCTCAAGCTCGACGTTGCCATCAGCTGCAAGATGCCAGTGTAGGGGTGTCAGGGTCTTTTTGCTTGTCCGTATTTTTTCAGCCAACAAGCAGTATTTCTCTCTCACAATAAATCAGCGAACAATACTTTCAGTCATGACTTTTCAGCCAAACGAACAGGTTGTTGGCTTGCGCGTTGGTCTCCGTGACCATTTCTACAACGTCAACTAATACGGGACAGAGGGAGTATGCATGATGCGCATCAGCTAGTGTGTAAGATAGTGCGAGGAAATAAAGAGGTGTTTAGTTCCTCTTGTTTTTTTAACACCTGTCGCATTGAATGTTTGAACACATGCATTGAGTGTTAAACATAAATTAATTATGAAACTAATTGCACAGATTGAAATTAATTTACGAGACAAATCTATTAAGTCTAATTAGTCCATTATAAATATCCGAACACTCTATGATCAATTCTATGATCAACACCTATTAAAGTTTATCGGAGCGAACCAAACAGGCCCTACCGTGGCTTTTTTCTGAAGCAACGATGCTCTGAACTGTTAATGCGTCTTATCAAAAACAAGTGACGTTTGCACCATGCTAATTGCTTGAAAAAAATGTCTAGTGGATGCATAGATCAGATAATACGGGACTTGAATATTGGTGCAATAGATCGTGGGCCATCACGTAAGGTGCACTCGAACAATTTTGTGATATTACAAAAAAAAAACTAAGCAGTTTGCTTCTATAGTCATGTTCATCCGGCTTATAATCCATACTTTTCAGCTTGTTTTTTTAGCTAGAACGATATTTTTCTCTCACACCAAATCAGTCAACGGTGTTTTTCAGTCGGCTTATCAGCACGGCCGAAGGTGGCCTATATGCGATGGTTGTCGCTGGCAGTCTGCCGCTTTGCCCGGCGCCGTCGGCCAGCGGCCACTTTCTTTGCTGATGCCTGATGCTGGATTTCTGGTCGCCGTAGGCAGCTCCATTAAAAACCGCAAGTGACACTTAACTAATCCCGTGTTGATTGGCCTGGTTATAGCTTAATATCATAGTATGATGAAGACCCATGTCGTCCTTGAACGATGTACTGAACAGCTCAACAAATCACTAGTCTTTATCAAGTGCTCATTACCGGGGATTCTTTAAAGAGTAAAATCAATCAGACTAAAGAATGTCTTAACCAAGTCCTGGCACGAAGCAAGTCACTGACACAAATCGCTCGGAGAGATGGCCTCGGCTGGTTGATCCAAACGAAAGGCAAGCAATTCCAAAAAAAAAAAGTCCTGACACGAAGCCTTGAAGCATGTTTGCAGAATTGCAGTTGCGCTCCTTCAAGGCTAGTAACAGACTGCGGTAGAAAAGAACTGAATCTCACCGGTTGGAAATGAATCTCCGTTGTTCAGATAATACGCTTTCTGATATTTAAACGGCATTATTTTGCTTATACACGGACAGGATCAAGGCACGCGGATCGATGTGCTCCGACTGATGTGCAAGGCTTCGTGGAATACCGGCAAGGAAGCTTCCATGGGATATTCTAGATTCATCATTGCCGTGCTCCCCATCCCCATGGATGGTGCAATTTGAAGCCCACCTGCGGGCTGCGGCAGCGGCAACCTGCTTCCACACCACACTGTTCAGAAGAGGGCATCCTCACCCTGTTCGTTTCGCTGGTTTATTGTGCTGAAAGTACTGTTCGCTGGTTTGTTGTGAGAGAAAAACACTGCTGGATGGCTGCTGATTCCTGGAACTGCTTCCTTCCATAGGAACGGAAGATGAGTGGAATTGCTCCTCCTTCGCTGTCAGTGAGCAGTATCCCCGTCGTCTTGCGATGTGTGGATGAATATGACGCGAGTGCCTGGCGTCATCGCTCTGAATTGGTGCAGGAGTACCCCGTACTGTACTTCATTAATCAAAGAACATAAAGGTTTGGGGAGTTGTTAAGTACTGTAGTAAGAACCATCAAAGCAATTAATTACAAGGCAGCCTGAAGTTTAGTAGGCATACGGATGTGGATCGAAATCATTTTGTTTCGAGCTGAAGTCGGATAGGGTAGAACAAGGAATTACAGTGATGGACACTGTTGCGTAAAACGACATGATTTGTTTTTGTTTTTTTTTCTTGAGGGAGATTGCAAGAGAATGAATGAGAGAGATGGAAGTATTTGATCCACGAATGTATTATCTTGGCTTCAGCCTTCAGATATACATGAACAAAGAACAATGAATGAGGCGTCATCTCGGCATTCCCTTGATCTTTTTCAGCCGAAAGGCATTTCCTTTATTCAATTGTATGTGCAATCCTAAAGCTAAAGGTTCTTCACGTGATAGCTAGAATATCTCCACAGTAGTCTCCTGATATTTTTCTGATACATCGGGATCTCGAGAAACATACTAAACTAGCAGGAAGGCCCGCGCAAAGCGCGGGCAGTAATCCAACTTTTTTTTTTGTCGGTTGACGGTGTTCCCAGCGGGTACTGTTTTCATAGTGGGTTTTACTGTTAGATTAGCGGGGTTCACTGTTTCTTAGCGGGTTTTACTGTTTCTTAACGGTTTTTTGAGGGGTTTACTGTTTTCATAAACGGGTTTGTATTAACGGGTCTATACTGTTCATAGGATCCGATACTTACTGTTAGTAATGGGTTTACTGTTTATTAGCGGGTTTTACTGTTTATTAACGGGTCTGAACTGTTCATTGATCCGGTACTGTGCTAACGGGTTTACTGTACAAAAGTACTGTTACGGGAGCAGTAACATGTGTCACAGGCGGACCCGTCCGGCGGCCACGACTTTTATAGTAATGGTTAGATTTGCAAATGGGAAATGCTACAAGAGTTATTTATGGTCAGTCGTTTTCAGTTCCACATCACAGGTCATGCATGCAGCACAGCTAGGAGAACCGGCACGGCAAGTGGATATGATCTGCACGTTCAGGCCACCTCGACTCGATGGGCCCTTCTATCCGGACGCACACAAACAAACGGGTTTCGGCCGCTACATAGCGATATGCGTGGCAGCCCGAGCGCTTCCTTTGCTCGGCAGAACGCTGCAAATCTACAGTCTGCCACTCGGGTGCATGCCCAAGAAGACGTACGCTTACAGATCGTTAGAAGAGAGTAATTGTACTAGTCAACAACTGGTGACTAACAACAGTCTCGTCGCCTCAAACAATACACACTACTGATGACAAACGACGAAAGCAAGACTCATCCACCACCTCGATTACGCTGATGACACAAGGAACCAGGCGATAAAAGAACTGCATCTCACAGATCAAGAAGCAACAATATAGGCAACCATAACGATTCTTAATAACCCAGTAACAAAGCAGAGGAATTAACCAACAGTCTCGTCGCCTCAAACAATACACACTACTGATGACAAACGACAAAAGCAAGACTCATCCACCACCTCGATTACGCTGGTGACATAAGGAACCAGGCGATAAAAGAACTGCATCTCACAGATCAAGAAGCAACAATATAGGCAACCATAACGATTCTTAATAACCCAGTAACAAAGCAGAGGAATTAACCAAGTCTTACAACATCAAGTGTTGTAAACCACAGCACACAAGGACAGATAAGTTCGGAACCGACAGACACACAACACGATAGTACGAGCCACTCAGGGCAGATCACGGGATACTTGCAGCACACAGGCCTGACGCTGTAGCACCAGAAAGCTTCTAGTACTCGTCACCCTCGTCACCATCCTCACCCTCGTCGAACTCAGCACCGACCTCCTCGTAGTCCTTCTCAAGGGCTGCCAGGTCCTCACGGGCCTCAGAGAACTCACCCTCCTCCATACCTTCACCCACGTACCAGTGCACGAAGGCACGCTTGGCGTACATGAGATCGAACTTGTGGTCGATGCGGGAGAACACCTCCACAACACTGGTGGAGTTGGAGATCATGCACACGGCGCGCTGCACCTTGGCCAGGTCACCGCCAGGCACCACACTGGGAGGCTGGTAGTTAATGCCACACTTGAAGCCAGTTGGGCACCAGTCCACGAACTGGATGGTGCGCTTGGTCTTGATCGTGGCCACAGCGGCGTTCACATCCTTGGGTACCACATCACCACGGTACATGAGGCAGCAGGCCATGTACTTGCCATGGCGGGGGTCACACTTGGCCATCATGGAGGATGGCTCGAAGGCGCTGTTGGTGATTTCAGCCACGGACAGCTGCTCGTGGTAGGCCTTCTCAGCAGAGATAACTGGAGCGTAGGAAGAAAGCATGAAGTGGATCCTCGGGTAGGGCACCAGGTTGGTCTGGAACTCGTTCACATCAACGTTCAGAGCACCATCGAACCTCAGGGAGGCAGTCAGGGATGAGATGACCTGCACAACATCAGTAACAGCCAATGGTTAGAGACAAAAGCCCAGATTTCAGAACATTTTAACTGGCAGAATGCAAAAGGCAGACCAAGACAGTACCTGGGACACAAGCCTGTTGAGGTTGGTGTAGGTTGGGCGCTCAATGTCAAGGGAGCGGCGGCAGATATCGTAGATGGCCTCGTTGTCGAGCAGTACGGCGACATCAGTGTGCTCGAGGAGGGAGTGGGTGGACAGGACACTGTTGTATGGCTCAACCACCGAGGTAGAGACCTGGGGGGATGGGTACACAGTGAACCCGAGCTTGGACTTCTTGCCGTAATCCACCGACAGGCGCTCCAGAAGGAGGGAGCCAAGGCCAGATCCCGTTCCTCCACCAACAGCGTTGAAGACGAGGAAGCCCTGGAGACCAGTGCAGTTGTCTGCAAGCTTCCTGATGCGATCAAGGCACAGGTCAACAATCTCCTTGCCAACTGCAAGACATAGTACAAATCAAGGCTGTGTTTAGATCACTTAAAAAGTGCACTATGAAAAAAAAGATTCCCCGTCACATAAATTTGCGATACATACATGAAGTACTAAATGTGGATAAAATCAAAAACTAATTGCACAGTTTGGTTGAACTTTGCGAGACGAACGTTTTGAGCCTAATTAGTCAATGGTTGGACAATTATTACCAAATACAAACAAAATACTACAGTGCCGCTACAGTGAATTTTGGAGCTCCAAATTTCACAACTAAACACAGCCCAAGTTTAAGTAAGATGTTCATTATAGAGTGAATATCCAGGAGCAATGTAAACCGAACATCAGATCAGTTACTTACTGGTGTAGTGACCACGGGCAAAGTTGTTGGCTGCATCCTCCTTGCCACTGATGAGCTGCTCTGGGTGGAAGAGCTGGCGGTAGGTGCCAGTCCTCACCTCATCGATGACAGTGGGCTCGAGGTCAACAAACACAGCACGGGGGACGTGCTTCCCAGCACCAGTCTCACTGAAGAAGGTGTTGAAAGCATCATCACCTCCCCCAACAGTCTTGTCACCGGGCATCTGGCCATCAGGCTGAATACAATACAAACATGGCAGTGTTATTTATGCAGATTACAAAATAAGATCATACTCCTATAACTCAAATGTAGTCTGTGTTAACATTATGCCACCTACACTAGTATACCAGACAGATGCATAATCTTCAAGGTAACACGTGCCTGAATGAGTGAGTGACCATGTTTCAAACTATGATTACATAATACAGAATGCCACTCTCTATTCCATTTCTAACAGATCTAAACAACAAGAGGCAATTGGATTAAGGTGCCTAAGCCTGATGTGTATTAATCTTTTGCAGATCTAATAACAATACAAAAAGATGTACATCAAATTAACATACTGTACTCTGCATCTGTACATCAAGGGTCTACATATAAACAGGCAATACAAACTTGGCCTATGAATATTTACAGATCCAAAGTGACAGTGCATTTAAACTTTCAGGTCACTCAGGTCTACCACACGTATAGGCAAAATCAACAACAAATACGTTACATAACTACTAAATTCTCTGGATCATGTAAAATAATGTGCAATAACAACTAATCCCTATTCAAATACTCTATCCAAAATTACAGATGACAAATAATCGCGTCCTCGATCAGACACCATTTCACCAGATCTACGGATCAGACCTAACAAACGTGGATCTGGGCAACCACCATCACATACAACCAGATCCGTACAAATCTATCGATTTGAAATGCTAACACGTCTCCCGATTCAGTCCCGCCAGATCCAGCACACATCAGCAACAAAACTCACATACCGATTACAGATCTACGCCAACAGCGCCACAACGGAAGAGGAAATGGACGGATCGTTACCTGAATGCCATGCTCGAGGCAGTAGAGCTCCCAGCACGCGTTTCCGACCTGGATACCGGCCTGGCCGATGTGGATCGAGATGCACTCCCTCATGGTGTCGTCGGAAGGGTGGAGCGGCGGCGGCGGAAGGAAATGGGAGAAGGGGGAAAAGCTTTGAGTCGCGGAGATAGGCGAGTACGAAGACGCCTTATCCCTGCGGTGCTCGGCTTAGGGTTTCGCCGCCTCCCACTCGGCTCGCTTTATAGAACGGAACGACAGCCTGGGCTGGGCCACGATGGAGTGCCGGCGAAGCGAAAGCGAGGGGAGGAGACGGTGTTTTTGCGTTTGAGCCCCTGGGATTTCGATTGTTTTGACGGTTCGGGCTCCTCGTCCGTGCAAGTGCAACGATCGGTAACGCCGCTTTGTTCGTGCCACTGCCACAGTGCCAGCCGGCTAATCTGGGACTTATTAGGACTTGGGAGCAAAATATTTCAAAATTACTTCGCTTTTTGTTGGTACCTGAGTTGCGACAAGCCCACAACCCACCGCTGCCTATTATTGTCTGTTAAATGGGCCCCATAAACTTTCTTGTACTCCAATTTTGTGCGTGTCCACGACTGTGTACTCCCAAGGTGTGTAGCTCTAAAAAAACCAGTTGGTGACCTTTTTTTTATTCAAGTTGGTGATCTTTTCACGGTTCACCTAACGTTCGGTGCGGGAAGACAGCACCAGCGGCGACATCTTACCCGTCTGTGGGCCAGGCATACGGTGGGTCCCGTTTATAGGTGAGTGAGGTGAGACGCTCGACGTGGGTATCGATTTGGGCGGGTGGTTCCGCTTCGTCGGTGCCGCGCTGATATTTTCAAATTTGAAATGGTGGAGCGGGAGTGCACCGTGCACGCTGGCCATTGATCCGTTGGCGGAAACATTATTATCGAAGCACCGAAGAAAAGTTTCTTCGACGGTTTCCAACAAATTTCTCACAGTTAAAGAGTGGATAAGTTTTCGTACAAGGGCTTGTTTAGATGCCATCCAAATTCCAAATTTTTTCACTCTCTCCATCACATCAATTTTTAACCGCTTGCATGGAGTATTAAATGTAGATAAAAAAAATAATTAATTACACAGTTTAGTTGGAAATCACGAGATGAATCTTTTGAGTCTAGTTGGTCCACGATTGGATAATATTTGTCAAATAAGACGAAAGTGGTACTATTCATCGGGTTCATTTTTTTTTTTGCAATCTAAACAAACCCCAACTTTCGTATCGCCTCGTCGCTCGGCCTCCACTTGCGATCCCACGAAGCCGCCGCGATACGACACGCCAGTGGGACCTCCCTTCCCGCGACGTTGGTCTAGAAAACAACGCCGCGCAAGGCGTTGATCGCGGCTCCTGCTCCCTTCTGCCATGGCTGTCTTCCTGCTCCCTTCAGGCTCCGAAGAAAAGGAAGGTCCTATCGCGCGCTGCCGCTTTGCCCTCGTCACCCAACCTCAGCGCCCTCCTGATCCCGCAGCTCTCACCTACGACCTCTGTAGGAAACGAGTCTGCAGCCTCCACCTCCGTTCTCCTACCGGCAAACGAGTCCGCGGCCTCGGCTACGTCGGCGGTTGCCTTATCTTGGTTTGAGAGCGACGAGTTGTTCACCGCATCACCGCTGCACCCAGGCTCGAGGGTTCTTCGCTGACCCTCTCGACGCTGCGTGCATGTTTGTCCCTCTCCCTCATGCCGCCGCATGGAAGGCACAGTTCCCATGCTCGGGTGGACCCTCTCATGACAGGATGAACAGCTTACTGAGATACTACTCCCATCCTTGATCTGTACCATGTCGTTGATGGCGCCAGAGTAGATGGGTTTGCATACTCCCGCAGGACAATGTGGGAGGACGCTTACATACAGGAGTCGCCGCTCGATAGCCCATGTCCATATGCTTATCCTCTATCAGGTAAGCTCTAGCCTCTCGTTCTCACATCTGCCATCCATTTTTTTATCCATTATAGTTATCGATACTCTGAAATTTCTGATCTTACGCATCATTGATGAATCACTAATTGGTATGGACCGGGAGCCATACACACCTATTTTGCATCTGGAATGCACACCTTTATCAAATTTGTATCATGTTGCAGCGCCAAATCCTCAATGCAGACTTGATTTGAGTACAATGACATTCATGAATTTCTCCAATAAAATTTAATGGTTTCAGAAGTTGTTATAGAAATAGGTTGTTTGATTAATTTAATAGTTGAGTTTTAGTAAAGGAGTAACTCATGAAATTTATCAACCAATTTAATTTGTAGAAAAAAGGAACTATATTGAATGGTTTATTTATCATTTTGATTTGACAGCAGAGAAAGCACCAGTTTCGACTGAAGGAAAACGTCATAAACTTTAGTTCGCTTGGAAGGCAGGATTGACAGGGGAACAAGACCTTGTGGGTCTGTGGGAGGTGTTTGGTGAGTGGAGCACCTAAGGATATACTTCTCTTATATCATACCAACTTGGATCCACATTACACATCTTTTGGCCAGTAGTATTGGTCATCGTTAGTAGATGAAGGGCTACATATATATCGTACATAACCATCACTATACCGAAGATTGCCAATGCAGTGGGTTATACAGTGTTTGAGCCAAAGTTTAAACCAGTTAAGAAGCCATTTTCAGTTTTTTCTCTCCTTTGGAAGAAACTTTAAGTGGTTCGTCAAATCATTCCGTAGGAACAAATAAATCATAGCTATGTGGGACACAAGCCAGTTGTAGATAAAACTAGAAAACTAATACACTGGAACTAATGCATTTTGAAAAAAAAAAGGTATAGCACTGGGCAGCTCATCAACATGGTACTGCTTATTATAAAGGTGTCTCTCATAGTTTTCTTTCTCAGTTGAATTTGCTTAGTATTCTCCCTTTGTAATTTAATACAATACACTCCATCACCGAGCAAGGTGTGTCCTCTGTAGCCTTTTGTATTGAAGATGGTTTCCCTCCCTATATCTGAGTATCTTATCGATGCTTGCAACTTTGTAGTGAAAATTGGGGTTAGGGTTCCAGGGATCAGACAGGCTTCCAATTCCAATCCATCGTCCTCGTCGTCGCACGTTGTGGCCACCCTAGCCCACTGCATGTCGCACGTCGCTGGTAAGTCATGTGGCATTGGATTTTTGATCTACTAAATGAAATGGCGGAACGCCTACCCAATTCCGCTAAGAAAACATGTGAGGTGTTACTGTTTACCTGTCTGCCAAAATGTTTGGATCAATTCCTTTTCATGTGATTTCGAGAGCTGTCATTTGTGGGCTTGCTGCTGCAAATGGAGTTACAGCAGGTGACCCAAATGATGCGGTTATTATTATCATTATACCAATGAATAATATTTCCTTTTTTTGGTCCTGTACAATCTGACATCGATAGGAGTTTGGAGAATTTATAGGGTTTATCAATTGTTTTATAGGGTTGACAGTATCGGGTTGATATTCCTAGATTGCACATAGGAGTTTGGAGAACCCCTGAATCAGTAAAAACAATTGGTGATTGAAGGATGGTTAGTCACTAGAATGAACTTCATCAAAGTTGTAGACTTTCAGTAAAATAGAATAGTGTGTTTTAGTGGACCTTTATATTTTGTTAATGCCCTTCAATTCAGCTAAAGCCCAACGTTGAAACTTGGTGGAGAAAAGAATATGTTCAAACTATAGTGATTGACTATGCAAATCTCACACTTGATAGTAGGTTTCCTCGTAACCGGAGCCGGTGAAGGCACAAAGGGGGTGAAACAGCATGGTGGACGTCATACTGCAGCTGCTTACCGATAAGCAAATAAGGTTTAGTTGTTATTGTTTCAGTTTTGATCACTCTCTTCACAATATCAAAAGTGGGGATTCTGTATAATTTCATGCTGGGAGTTTGTTACATGTGAAATGCAGAATTAAGAACTAACAATTAGCTTTGAAGCTTTGGTACGTCATGATAGTTTGTAATATAATTCTTACTTCCAACTGAAGTCTAAATCACAAAACCCCAGGTATTCTTCACTCTTTTGCAGTCGGATTTATGTGATCAGAATTCAGTAGTGCCTTAGCATTCTATTTGTGGCTAAATAATTTAAGACTGGAGTAGTTGAACAAAATTTCTATTTATGGCTAAATGATTTAAGACTAGAGCAGTTGAACAACATTTGACCTACTGTAGAGCTAGGATAAAGAAGCATACCATCTACGGTACATTTGGGATAAAAAGCATAGCATCTTGGAGAGCCTCCTCTTGCAATTAGTGTTCTTGGTGAGCAGCAGCTGCTTCGTTTCGTGGTGCATTGCCATGCCGAGAGTAGCGTCATGTCACCAAGCCTAAGCAGCAACTGGTCACCGCCGCCACAAGAAAGCTAGAAACACAGTGGAGCGGCCGCTGATTGCTGATCTAGGTCTTTTTGGTTTTGGATTGTGGGGAATTTATTTCTCCATCTTGCAATGGGAATTAGGGGTTTGGCTTTCTCCTGGATGGTTCCTGAAATCTCTATGTGTGAAAAATCCAAGAACGCCTGTTATTGATTGGATCTGGATGTGATTTATCAAATGGATTATGTCTGTATAAATTATAGATGAATTTGTTGAGTTTTTGTCCAAAAATTCTGGTGTATGAAACTCAACAAGAAATTATTACTTTGTTATTTTTCATCACTAATTACCGCTGCAGATAACCTAATGATGCTTATGGCTTCCATCCTTAGAATTGTGCACATTTATGGTTAGAGTGTGGTAGCCTTGGAGAATAAGGGGTTGACGCATTTGTTTTACTGCTAGAAAAGGTATGGTTGGGTTTTCGGAGGGGTGAAACAAGACATATGGTTGTGCAATGAGAAATTATGGTTGTTGGATTAGTGTCAGATGCCTGAAACAAGACAGCTTACGGTTGTGCGATGAGAAATTATGGTTGATGGATTGGTGTTAGATGCCTGAAACAATACACTTACGGTTGTGGGATGAGAAACAATTGCGGGATTGGTGTCAGATGCCTGACATGTTGAATATTGGATTATTATAATATATGAATGTCGTAGCAGATGATCATTTTTCGATCATCTTTTGAACTTCTTGACCAATAACAATTTAGACATCATTTGTTTGCTTCATTGACACTTGTGTAAAAGCGAAGTTTGGCTAAAACTAAATGTCAACGCACGTGTAAACTTAAAGTATCATTGTCTTTTTTTCCATTGCAATGCACGAACATGATCCTGCGAACTTTGCTTTTTGATTAAATGTCACTTTAACGTTGATATTTAATTTCATAGTATTGTTATCTTATCATGCGTTCAGTGTGTTTTTAGTATAAAAGTTTTGCTGTCCCGTAGCGACGCACGAGCATGCTACCTAGTTACTCCTAAAATATTAAAAATTAGACTTATGGGAAACTTTCTTGGTGGTGTGTGAGTTTTATGGGAAACTTTCTTGGTGGTGTGTGCGTTTTTTCTGCAGGAGATCGCACCTTCACATGCATCCCAAGTCGTGACCTGCGCATGCATTTGCGCGTGCATCGTGTGTTCTCTCACCTCTCGAGGAATCATACAATTTTGACTTTGACCAAATATATATAAGAAAATATTAATATTTAGTATCATTAAATAGATTCTTTAATCTATCTTTATAATAAGCATATTTAAAAATATAAATGTTGATAATATTTTTTACAAATATAATCAAACTTATAAATGTTTGACCAGCACGAATACTGTAGTGACACTTAATTTAGGATGGAGGGAGTACATATCTATGTGATAAAAGTACAACAACAGAAGAAGATATCTGACAACAAAAGAATGCAACATAACTGCAACTCTCTGGTTGTTGGCCAAGAAAAAAATTGAAGCAAGCAGATGGAAGCCTCCTCCAGCAGGGTGGATCGAAATCAATGTGGACGGTGCCATTGAATTAACGAGGTTTCACGAGAGGCAGGGATCGGCATTGTCATGCCAAACACAACCGATATCCTAGAAATGTTGGGATAACCGCACTTGCTAGTGACAGCGGAAGCACTTAATTTCCCCACAATATGAAATCAGCGCAGGGTCGTCACCTACAGAGGCGGAGCCACCACTAGGGAGAGCTAGGACGGCGGCCCTAGGTCCCCTTGGCCGGGCACCATATCCCCACCCCTGGAGGCCACCAAAGTTCAAGCCGAAGGAGTCAAGAAGGCAGAGGCGCAGTGCGTGGCGCTGTTTTTTCGACGAGGGCGAGGTAGAGCGCTGAACGGGAGAAGTAGAGGCGTCATGGGCCGCGATCGTATTGGCCCAGACTAGGCCCAGCTCGGACTCGGCTCGAGCTCCAGTTAGGTCTCGCGGTCGCGCTATGATCCTGTGACCCGTTCATCGCCTCCGCTCCGCCTCCAAGCTCGCGGCTCTCCGGTCGCCGTCACCGCCTCGCTGCTGCCGCGCGCGTCGCGGCCGCTCGCCCGCTCCGGTAGCCAGTGGATCCAGTCATCTAGCGGCGCTACCCCACCCCAGCCCCCAGCCGCCGCGCGGCCTGCTGCTCGGCGCCGTTGTGCCCCAAGCAGCCAGCTCCCAGGCGACCGCCGCCGCTGCCCTAGCCGGCAGCAGCTTTGCTGCTGGCGCTCGGCCGCTGCTCGCTGACCACTCGGCCAAGTAGCCAGAGCCAGCCCCATCCCGTCGCCCAAGTAGCCAGAAGCCAGACTGTAACGGATCAACGTAATTATACGAGATTAAGTAAGAAAATCTCCCACCGAGGCGGTTAATTTAACAAACTTAAGCCCGTATAACTCGAGATTCCATGAAATCACGAAGGATTTCAAACCAACCAACATACAACCAAGATCGTACTGATTTAGCAGCCACAGTTCACACGATACATAAAGTTGACCATAAGGTAGGATACATCGGAGTTCGGGAATAAAAGTTATTACAACATAGTTCAACATAAAGTAGCGGAAGCAAATAGTTTTACGCACACACCCTTAGTTCAATTACAGTGTCAGTAGATAGTCATGGTCCACAAAAGCAGTAGATAAGACAAACAGAACAACCTTTGTCCAAGGTCTTAGTTGTCACCCATCGCCGGATACAGACAGTTGGAGCAGTAACCGTAGTACATCTGACCATCTGCAACAACAATGGGAACAACGCCCTGAGTACGAGAATGTACTCAGCTAGACTTACCCGTCATAAACCAGAAATAACATGACACCAAGGAGCATGCAAGGCTTTATATAGTGTACTGGCTTGACTCATTTGCAAAAGGCATAAGTTATTATGAATAACTAAGGTTAACTACTTTTAGCATCATTTTTAGAATAACCTATTCATGCTAGGTAAGCACCTATTGCTACAACAATCACTTCATTGACCACTAACATCAAGGGTTACCATCTCAGGTTTAGCATTTCCCATATTAATCACATAACCATCCGGGTTCCATCATTAATACTACGATGCCGTAGCTCGAGTCAAGTGCTCACTAACCGGGAGCGACGGCGATTCGAATCGAATTCCTATCCAGCTGGAGATTTATTCCTCACACAAACCATGCTTCCCCCGTCAGGGTCGCGTAGATCACCAATGACACTTTCCAAGAAGCCGCGGGATAACAATCATGGATCGCACTACCCAGGGACCGCCCGACTGCCAGGACGCACCTTGGGCTTACTCTTCGCGTCCCCGTACACCCCCTTCAACACCAGTCTGCCAACCCGAGTTTATCCCGGCTCGAAAAGTGTCACTAGCTTCGCGGTCGAAAGGTACTTTATTCGGCCAGCTAAATGTGAGACATGCGTTCAACATAACAAGAGGGACGAGCAACGATCGGTCCTTAATCGACACAGACGGAATCACTATAGTCCAAAACCCTATAAGACTCCGCCCGGTCTCCGTTTATTCACCAACACTCGGTTACTTATCAAGATTCACCAATACTGCTAACCATAGCCAGGTAATCACCTATAACTCGCAGGTGACAGGAAATCACCCGACTTCTACCGATCTAAGCATGGCTAAGCAATTTACGCGATCCTGACCTAATAAGGTAACATTATTCTGGTGGACAAGGATAGTAATGCAACAACGGTTCCACTCAACTCCTATGACTTAATGCAACAATATATAATTATAGACCAGTTAATAAAGAATAACTTTTGTAAAATAGGAGACTTATAATGCTCCGGGGCTTGCCTCTTTCGAACGAGCTAGGATGGTGGTCGACGCACTCTGGCAATTCCTCGCTTGGCTCTTCCTCCTCGGGCACCTCCTGTGCCTGGGGCTCCTGCTGATCCGTCCAAGCCTGCTCCTCCGGTACTGCTGCCTGCGACTCCTCCTGCGACCCTGTATGATGCAAGTGCATAAGTACATGCGAATGATGCATCGGATTATGGTGGAATGATGAGGTGACATGAGATGCAGACGAGCACATGGAATGAGCAGTTAGTACAAAACTTCGTCTTCTACAAGGTAGTCCACGTCATCCAAGAACATGTACCCTAAGGTTTACCCATTTTGATTACACTAATTATCATACACCTGACACAAGCAAGTGACCCTAAATAACCAAACCTTACCACCCTAACTCACTCACAACATCAGCAAGACCTAGTGATGCTTCAAAGATACACCAAACATATTTTATTCTTCTTAAATTCTCATAAAGGATAATCATTTATTCCTTTTTTAACTAGGGTTGTACTTCAACACCTATCTCTGGTGTAGATAAAAATCTACAAAAATTACAGTAGAGTATTCTTACCCTAACTAAGCTACCACTAAATTTTCATGGTAAATGGAAATGTAAAACTACCTGTACAAAATAAACAAATTATAGCTTACAAGTGAGCATGAAATTGTTTTATACTAGAAAAAGTATCAAACAACAAATTTCACATTTTTCATAGGTTACCAACAGTAAACTAACATACTACAAAAATTATCATAAGTATGTTATATACTAATATTGCTTTCTACTAAAAATAACAAATATTAACAAATAAAGGCATTTGAACTACACTTCAAAAATTTCCCACAGAACATGCTTCACTAGCAATTTTCCTAGAAAGTACATCACTAAAGAAGATTAATGCAACAAGAATCACCTTTTTCACTATATTATTTTATTTACTGTAATTTTTCTAAGATAACAGCATATATAACAATTAAATAAAATTGTACAGTAAAATGTCACAAAAATAACATGGGATATTTTTAAACTGTAGATCTATTCACAAGGAACATTTCAAAATTTGTTTCATGATTTTTGGAGCTATAAATCTCGAGATACAATTTTTTTAAAGCTATTTCATAATTTCTGAGAAATCATTTTCTTTCATTCTTTTGAAAATCGCCGGTGAAAACGCTAGCTACACCCGGTGCAGTGAACCCACACGCGCTGACACGCGGGACCCGCGGGTCAACGGGCCCACCGGCCAGCCAGAGCAGCGCGGGGAGGCGCTGACCGGTGGCGAACTCGCCGCCGGTGAGGTCTCCGGCGACGGGGAGGATACCAACGTGTTCCCCGTGTCGAGGCGCACCCAGCGCACCAACTCCGAGCGGCGCGGGAGCTCCGGAGGGGGCTCGCCGGCGGGGATGGCGGCACGGCGGCGCTGGAGCTCGTCGGCCGGCCAATGCAGGCCATGGAGGCGGCCGAGAGGATGAGCGTGAGCACCGCAAGGCGAAGGGAAGGCGATTGCTCGAGACCGGGGGAAGAGAGGAGTGCCGGGGAGCTCCGGCCATGCACGCCGGCCAACTGCGGCCATGGCGGCAGTGGAGGAGAAGGGCGGCCAATTGGCCCTCACCTGAGCTCGAGCGGCGGAGTGGAGGTGCGCACGCGGTGGAGGGGAGCGGGGCGGAGCTGAGGCCGTGAGGAATCGGACGGAGGAGCGGCCACGAGCGCGAACGGCGGTGGCGGAGCTCCGGGAGCCGGTGATGGCGCGGCGGAGCGCTGCTGCGGCTGCTGCGAGCGGGCGAGCGAGAATGGAGGGAGTGGCCGAGGCGGACGAGCGCGCGGAGGGGGGGGGGGTAAGCGAGCGCGATGCTGTGGGGGCCACAGGGGCGCGTGTCGCGCGGTGTCGACGACGGCCGGCCACGCGGCGGCCGGGCTCTGCCGCGGCGCCACGGCGTCGCGCGCGGACGCGCGCGCGCGTGCGGGGGAGCGGGAGGGGAACGACGCAGACGCGGGCCGGGCCACCAGCGGAGCTGGGCCGAAAGTGAAGCCGGAGCCCAACAACGAAAATCCGATTTTTTTCTTTTTCAAAATATTTTCCAGATTTTAAATCCCTGTTTAAAATTCAAATTTGGGGATGAAAACGGGGTTTTCAGAAATTTGACCCAAAACAAAAGTTGTTCAAAATTTTATTCTCTACAACTTTCATATAGAACATTTTTCAAAATTCCCAATAGATTTTAAATTTGAGATTTAAAGCTAATTTAAAAATCAAAACTCATTTATTTAGAATAATTTTAAAACAGAATTGAGGAGAATTTGAATCCAAATTTTTGCTCCAATAATCAAGTTGATTTATTCTAGATTATTTAAAATTGCTACTTCTAAAAAGTACACCGACCTTTTAACATTCATTTTAAACTTAGGGTTCCCATTCTATTTGTTTTTCAAGTTAAATTTGAAAAGGGCTACAATTCAAACAATGCTAAACATGCAATGATGTTGAATGCTTATGCTTTGAAATGATAATGCATGCTTAACACCCAGGGGTGTTACAGCCCTCCCCCCTTATAAGAATCTCGTCCCGAGATTTTAAGTTACGAACCATTTATCGTAAAAATCTTTATAAGCAGTTTGAAGATATTCTCCCGTTTCCCTAGAAGCATCGCTCTCGTCATGATGACTCCACTGAACCTTGTAGGTTGTGACCACTTTGTTCCGAGTGACTCGGTCCTTGGTATCCAGGACTCGGACTGGTTGCTCGCGATATTCCAAATCTGCCTTGATCCGAATACCCTGAGGCTGTATTCTCTCCTCTGGAACACGTAGACACTTCTTCAATTGGGATACGTGGAAGACGGGAAAGATCGAACTCATCTCCTCTGGTAACTGTAACTTATATGCCACGGGGCCCTTTTTCTCCAAGATCTGGTATGGCCCTATATATCTAGCAGACAGTTTCTTCTTAATTCCAAACCATTTCTTCTTCATTGGGGTAACCTTTAGATAGACATAGTCACCTACTTGGAAATCCAATGGTCTTCTTCTCTTATCCGCATAACTCTTCTGACGAGACTGTGCTGCTTGCATGTTTTGTTGAATAACACGGACCTTCTTCTCTGCCTCATCTACAAAATCAATTCCGTAAAACCTTCTCTCTCCGGGCTCTACCCAATTTAACGATGTTCTGCACTTCCGGCTATACAAAGCTTCAAATGGTGCCATCTTGATACTCTCTTGGTAACTGTTGTTATAAGCAAATTCTGCCAACGGTAACCAGGATTCCCATGAACCTCTGGATGATAACACACAAGCTCTAAGCATATCTTCCAGTACTGCATTAACTCTTTCTGTCTGCCCATCAGTCTGTGGGTGGTAAGCCGTGCTACGAATCAAACTAGTTCCCAAACCTTGATGAAGATGTTCCCAAAAGTGAGAGGTAAACTGTGAACCACGATCAGACACTATTGTTTTTGGTATTCCATGCAATCGGACAATCTCAGCAATGTACTTTTCTGCATATTGAGGTGGTCGGAAACTTGTTTTGACTGGCAGAAAGTGAGCCGACTTGGTAAGGCGATCGACTATTACCCAAATGGAATCATGGCCCTTCTGTGTGGTGGGGAGACCAGTGATAAAGTCCATACTTATATCATCCCACTTCCAATCGGGTACCGACAAAGGTTGTAGAAGTCCTGCAGGTCTCATGTGAAGAGCTTTAACTCTACAACACATGTCGCAACGAGCAACATATGCTGCAATCTCCTTTTTCATCTTAGTCCACCAAAAACGGGGTCGCAAATCTTGGTACATCTTGCTACTTCCGGGGTGAATAGATAGCTTAGAACGATGGGCCTCATCCATCAACTTGTTTTTAAGCTCTCTATCCTTAGGTACTACCAGGCGATCCTTGAACCATAACACTCCTTGTTCATCCAAGCGAAAGTGTTTGGTGGTTTCTCTCTTTATCTTTTCTTTGATATGAAAGATTCCCTTATCTGTTTTTTGACCATCAATGATCTGGCTTTCCAGAGTGCAACTGATCTGAATATTATGCAACACAGCTGGATGTAACAAATTGAACCCTTCTTCAAACAACGGTTGCACATCAATAGCATAAGATTTTCTGCTCAGTGCATCTGCTACTACATTAGCCTTTCCAGGGTGATAGTGCACGTTCAGATTGTAGTCCTTTATCAACTCTAACCATCTCCTCTGTCGCATGTTCAACTCAGATTGGGTAAAGATGTATTTGAGACTCTTATGATCTGTGAAGATATTACACACATTACCCAACAGGTAGTGCCTCCAAATCTTTAGAGCATGCACCACTGCGGCAAGCTCTAAATCATGTGTAGGATAGTTAACTTCATGCTTCCTCAACTGTCGTGAGGCGTAAGCAATGACTCTTCCATTTTGCATCAACACACATCCTAACCCATTCTTGGATGCGTCACAGAAAACATCAAACGGCTTTTCTATGTCTGGCTGGGCCAGAACAGGAGCAGTGGTCAACATCTTCCGCAAAGTACAGAAAGCTGCTTCACACTCCTCTGTCCATACGAACTTATGATCCTTCTGTAACAGGCTTGTCATTGGTTTGGCAATCTTCGAGAAATCTGGTATGAAGCGACGGTAGTAACCGGCTAAACCAAGGAAACTGCGAACTTCGTTAACTGAAGTTGGTGACTTCCAGTTCATAACCTCTTGTACTTTACTAGGGTCTACAGAAATGCCATTTTCAGACAACACATGGCCGAGAAAAGGAACTGTCCTAAGCCAGAACTCACACTTGCTGAACTTAGCATACAGTCGATGTTCTCTGAGTCTGGTCAAGACTATCCTGAGGTGTTCTGCGTGTTCTTCTTCATTCTCTGAGTATATTAGTATGTCATCAATGAACACTATCACAAACTTGTCCAATTCGGGCATGAAAACTGAATTCATCAAGTACATAAAATATGCAGGAGCATTTGTCAATCCGAAAGACATGACAAGATACTCGTACAAACCATACCTGGTCGAGAATGCAGTCTTAGGCACATCTTGCGGCCTAATCTTTATCTGATGGTACCCTGATCTCAAATCTATCTTAGAGAACACTTTGGCTTTAGACAATTGGTCAAACAAGATATCAATCCGAGGAAGAGGATACTTGTTTTTAATTGTCACTGCATTCACTGGCCGATAGTCCACGCACATGCGTAAGGAGTTATCCTTCTTCTTTTTCACAAACAGAGCGGGGCATCCCCATTCGGACGAGCTAGGACGAATCAAACCCTTCTTTAACAAGTCTTGAAGTTGCTTCTTCAATTCTGCTAACTCATTGGGAGGCATCCGATAAGGCCTTCTCGAGATCGGTGCTGTTCCTGGAATTAACTCAATGGCAAACTCGACATCTCGGTCTGGCGGCAGTCCAGGTAACTCCTCTGGAAACACATCTGGAAACTCACAGACCACTGGAATCTGGGCTAGCAGAGTAGTTTGGACCGCACAAGATGTGCTAGCTAGGTCTACCCTCCTAGGTAGGACCACCCGAAAGGTGCCTTCCCCATTGGGTTCCTTAAGAGAGATACTCCTTCCTCCAACATCAATTACAACTCCCATGTGATTCATCCAGTTCATACCCATGATCACATCCAAAACTAACCCTGGCATGACTATCAGATTAAGCTTATATTGCCGGTTTGATATGTTTAGGGTTACTCCCTGAACTATCTGATTAGTCAACAGATCAGCCTCAGCTGAACTGATTTTATATGCACATTCCAATTCAACTATCTTTTGCTCATGCTTTTTAACAAATGCTTGACTTACAAAGGAATGAGACGATCCGGAATCAAACAAGACTACTGCAGGATGATTGTTGATAGAAAACATACCAGCTGTCACCGGTTCTCCTTCCGGGATATCATCCACAGTGGTGTGGTGCACACGAGCTTGATACTGTGTTTGCTGTTTCTTAGGGTAGGGACAATACTTCGCAAAGTGCCCAGGTTGGTTGCAGTTGAAGCACGGTCCCTTCACTTGAGCCACGGTTCCTGATGAACTGCCTTGTCCTGTCTTTGCTTGTGGCAATGCCATCTTGAACGGCTTCTGGTTTCTCTGGGGTGGTTGAGCATTCTGATTCTTCCGTTGCGGTGGCCTAAACTTTGCACCGGGGGCAGGCGATCGATAAGCCGGGCGGTTGGTCACTGGGGCCCTGGACTGAGATGAACCCGACTCAAAAGCCCTCTTACGGATCTTGGAAGCGACATAAACATTGTTGTTCTTCTCTTGCTTCAGACAGTCACTAACGAAGTCATTGAAATTAGTTCTCATGTTTGTACCCACATGTTTCATCATCTTGGGACTCAGGCCTCTCTTGAAACTAGCGATCTTCTTGGCATCAGTATTCACCATATCAGGGGCATAACGGCTCAGGTTATTGAATGCATGCAGATATTGAGTCACAGTCTTCGTGCCTTGATTTAACGCCAGAAATTCCCCAAGCTTCATCTCGGTCAGACCTGGTGGAATGTACGTTCCACGGAAGGCGTCAGTGAACTCCCTCCAAGTGATATGGGCGTGGGGAGGAAAAGTGGTGCGGTGATGCTTCCACCACATTCCTGCCGGACCTTGAAGCTGATGAGCTGCGTACTCAGTCTTCAACACTTCAGTCATCCTCAGGACACGAAACTTATCTTCCATCGTATTAATCCACTCTTCTGCGTCTAAAGGCTCTGCGGCTTCCTTGAAGATCGGTGGGCGAGTATCCATGAAGTCCTTAAAACTGCTGTACTGATTTGCTTCGTGGCCACCCTGGTTTATCCCCCGACGGGTATTATCTGTGATACTGCGCAGCGCAGCTTCCATATTCTGTTGCATGCTCTCCATGTTGCGTTGGCTTCCCAGAAATTGGGCGAAAAACTGTTCTGCCGTGTAGGGTGGAGGAGGCGGTGGTGGATCACGGTCATCATTAGCAGCTGCACTGCCACCAGCCTCAGCGGCACCATACACGGTACGGCGAGTGTTCGGCATCTGCATGTTTCAGCAACAGTAATTATTAGGTGATGTTGTAGAAATTGCAACCGAATGAAAAATTATGCCGAACTGAATTCACTGGAGAGAATAAATTCATACAATAAAACAGGGGCACAATAAGTCATTCCAATTAACACAACATCACTAATTATATTACTTAAAGCACACACATCGCGTCCATTACAACCAAGTTGCCAGCATACATGCACTGGACTTTTGACGTTCGGATATCGTCACAAACACATCCAAGCTTTCCAACATTACATCAAGCTCTAGTCTTTCTACTCATTATTACATGCTCAAGTGCCAACAACGCAAAAGATCATGCAAGCGGAACCTAGTAGCTAGCGCAACAACTACTAGCCTACTCATCGTGGTCGCTGTCTAGGTCAGAGACGTTGGCGTTGCCGCCAACTGCAGCGTCGTCGTGCTCCTCAGCTGGCGCCATGGGCTCTTCAGGATCTTCGTCTACATCCAAATCCATCTCGGCTACGCCAGGGAGGTCATAAGGGTTAAGCTGATTATTCAGCCTATGGACCTCTTCATGCAAGTTATCATTGTACTCTTCTGCATCGGCCAACCGCTGCTCGAGCTCAAACTGTCTAGCTCTCAACACATTCTCTGCGGACCAGGCTTCATTCCTCTGATGGAGCACATGAGCCAACATGCTCTCAGCATTCCTGTGGGCGGTGGTCAATCGCCCAAGCTGCTCTCTCAGGGCACGTACATCTCCCTCAAAAACTACAGTCCTCTGAGTGGCCTGATCTCTCTGACGAGTCAACTGAGCCATCTCAGCAGTGAGCCTCTCAATCTCGGCGTCGTGATCTCTCTGAAGCTGACGGCGGTCATCACGAGCCTGACCAAGAGCACTAGAAACACGTCTCAGACTACCTTCCACTCCATCGAAGGCCCTCATCACTGCGAACATGGCACTCATAGCAGGGTTGTCACTGTTTTGTGCCTCTGCTGCTCTAATCTCCAAAGATCTGCCTCTTGCCTGCTGCCACGAGTCAGTGGAGGGGTTGCCCCTCGGAAAGACTCCAACTATAGCTGCTGCCAACTCCTGAGGAAAGCGATCTATGATATCCCTCAGGATCCCAAAGGCTGCCCATTCAGCGGCTTCTTCAGGGGTCCTGCCAGTTGACTCAAAACGCCAACCGGTCCACTCAGAACCATCACCTCGGGGACGAACTACTGCTTCCACAGTCACCAAAAGTCCTTCGCCCAACCGCTCATTTGACCAAAAGTAGCGGGGCTCCATCCCATCAGGATAGCCTACATAACTGAGCACTCTCCACAAGAGCGTAGGCATCCCAAACTCTCCAAGAAAAGTGTGGCGCTGGCGAGTGCGCGGAGCAAGCTGATGACGGGGAGCTCTGCCGGTGGACTTGCGGGCTGTCTGCTTGGTACGTGCCATCTGTAGCAAAATTTTTTATTACAGGGGTGAGAACAAATTTTTACGTTGGCATTTTTATCGAAATGAGATAAGCAACTTATAAGGGGAGGAACAATGCCATGAATGAAATGCATAACATGATGCATGCACGTTCCGTACGTCCTCACAAACTTAGAAAATCAATAACTACTAACGGAATAAACGGTGGCATACAACGATCTCTTGTAACGTAACTAATACATGCTACTCGAAAGCGCTGTTATGTACCTGCAGAAAATCACTTCAGCCCAAACCTCACAGTATGAAAACATGCAAGGAAGCAGTAAAGTAAGTTACTCGCTCTACACGCATCCCCAGATACTAGTATAACGGTAACCACTACCCGAATCGTCGTCCTATTGACGGCATCGTCACTGCATGACGAAATTTCCCACCAATTTGATACCCTTATACAAACATGCGCATGGCACGTGAGTACTTCGGAATCACTGAAGCACTCCCCTAGATCGGCAGTGTATCCGACCATGCACTCACAACTCTCACTTACCAAGGCGTAGAGGTAATTGATCCATACATTACCACTCAAGTGAATGGCACTCATACAATAGCACGCCGTATGAGCGACGAAATTTAAATATGATGCAAACCCCCAAGTTAGTACTTAAATAAGCCACCTAGAGTCCTTATCGGGCATAAAGGACATGACCACTGGCACACTTTTTAAGTTCAAAAGCTCATTTGAAAATACAGTTTTGTTTTTAAATACTCATGTGAACAGTAACATGCTAAACCATGCTCCGATACCAGCTGTAACGGATCAACGTAATTATACGAGATTAAGTAAGAAAATCTCCCACCGAGGCGGTTAATTTAACAAACTTAAGCCCGTATAACTCGAGATTCCGTGAAATCACGAAGGATTTCAAACCAACCAACATACAACCAAGATCGTACTGATTTAGCAGCCACAGTTCACACGATACATAAAGTTGACCATAAGGTAGGATACATCGGAGTTCGGGAATAAAAATTATTACAACATAGTTCAACATAAAGTAGCGGAAGCAAATAGTTTTACGCACACACCCTTAGTTCAATTACAGTGCCAGTAGATAGTCATGGTCCACAAAAGCAGTAGATAAGACAAACAGAACGACCTTTGCCCAAGGTCTTAGTTGTCACCCATCGCCGGATACAGACAGTTGGAGCAGTAACCGTAGTACATCTGACCATCTGCAACAACAATGGGAACAACGCCCTGAGTACGAGAATGTACTCAGCTAGACTTACCCATCATAAACCAGAAATAACATGACACCAAGGAGCATGCAAGGCTTTATATAGTGTACTGGCTTGACTCATTTGCAAAAGGCATAAGTTATTATGAATAACTAAGGTTAACTACTTTTAGCATCATTTTTAGAATAACCTATTCATGCTAGGTAAGCACCTATTGCTACAACAATCACTTCATTGACCATTAACATCAAGGGTTACCATCTCAGGTTTAGCATTTCCCATATTAATCACATAACCATCCGTGTTCCATCATTAATACTACGATGCCGTAGCTCGAGTCAAGTGCTCACTAACCGGGAGCGACGGCGATTCGAATCGAATTCCTATCCAGCTGGAGATTTATTCCTCACACAAACCATGCTTCCCCCGTCAGGGTCGCGTAGATCACCAATGACACTTTCCAAGAAGCCGCGGGATAACAATCATGGATCGCACTACCCAGGGACCGCCCGACTGCCAGGACGCACCTTGGGCTTACTCTTTGTGTCCCCGTACACCCCCTTCAACACCAGTTTGCCAACCCGAGTTTATCCCGGCTTGAAAAGTGTCACTAGCTTCGCGGTCGAAAGGTACTTTATTCGGCCAGCTAAATGTGAGGCATGCGTTCAACATGACAAGAGGGACGAGCAACGATCGGTCCTTAATCGACACAGACGGAATCACTATAGTCCAAAACCCTATAAGACTCCGCCCGGTCTCCGTTTATTCACCAACACTCGGTTACTTATCAAGATTCACCAATACTGCTAACCATAGCCAGGTAATCACCTATAACTCGCAGGTGACAGGAAATCACCCGACTTCTACCGATCTAAGCATGGCTAAGCAATTTACGCGATCCTGACCTAATAAGGTAACATTATTCTGGTGGACAAGGATAGTAATGCAACAACGGTTCCACTCAACTCCTATGACTTAATGCAACAATATATAATTATAGACCAGTTAATAAAGAATAACTTTTGTAAAATAGGAGACTTATAATGCTCCGGGGCTTGCCTCTTTCGAACGAGCTAGGATGGTGGTCGACGCACTCTGGCAATTCCTCGCTTGGCTCTTCCTCCTCGGGCACCTCCTGTGCCTGGGGCTCCTGCTGATCCGTCCAAGCCTGCTCCTCCGGTACTGCTGCCTGCGACTCCTCCTGCGACCCTGTATGATGCAAGTGCATAAGTACATGCGAATGATGCATCAGATTATGGTGGAATGATGAGGTGACATGAGATGCAGACGAGCACATGGAATGAGCAGTTAGTACAAAACTTCGTCTTCTACAAGGTAGTCCACGTCATCCAAGAACATGTACCCTAAGGTTTACCCATTTTGATTACACTAATTATCATACACCTGACACAAGCAAGTGACCCTAAATAACCAAACCTTACCACCCTAACTCACTCACAACATCAGCAAGACCTAGTGATGCTTCAAAGATACACCAAACATATTTTATTATTCTTAAATTCTCATAAAGGATAATCATTTATTCCTTTTTTAACTAGGGTTGTACTTCAACACCTATCTCTGGTGTAGATAAAAATCTACAAAAATTACAGTAGAGTATTCTTACCCTAACTAAGCTACCACTAAATTTTCATGGTAAATGGAAATGTAAAACTACCTATACAAAATAAACAAATTATAGCTTACAAGTGAGCATGAAATTGTTTTATACTAGAAAAAGTATCAAACAACAGATTTCACATTTTTCCTAGGTTACCAACAGTAAACTAACATACTACAAAAATTATCATAAGTATGTTATATACAAATATTGCTTTCTACTAAAAATAACAAATATTAACAAATAAAGGCATTTGAACTACACTTCAAAAATTTCCCACAGAACATGCTTCACTAGCAATTTTCCTAGAAAGTACATCACTAAAGAAGATTAATGCAACAAGAATCACCTTTTTCACTATATTATTTTATTTACTGCAATTTTTCTAAGATAACAGCATATATAACAATTAAATACAATTGTACAGTAAAATGTCACAAAAATAACATGGGATATTTTTAAACTGTAGATCTATTCACAAGGAACATTTCAAAATTTGTTTCATGATTTTTGGAGCTATAAATCTCGAGATACAATTTTTTTTAAAGCTATTTCATAATTTCTGAGAAATCATTTTCTTTCATTCTTTTGAAAATCACCGGTGAAAATGCTAGCTACACCCGGTGCAGTGAACCCACACGCGCTGACACGCGGGACCCGCGGGTCAACGGGCCCACCGGCCAGCCAGAGCAGCGCGGGGAGGCGCTGACCGGTGGCGAACTCGCCGCCGGTGAGGTCTCCGGCGACGGGGAGGATACCAACGTGTTCCCCGTGTCGAGGCGCACCCAGCGCACCAACTCCGAGCGGCGCGGGAGCTCCGGAGGGGGCTCGCCGGCGGGGATGGCGGCACGGCGGCGCTGGAGCTCGTCGGCCGGCCAATGCAGGCCATGGAGGCGGCCGAGAGGATGAGCGTGAGCACCGCAAGGCGAAGGGAAGGCGATTGCTCGAGACCGGGGGAAGAGAGGAGTGCCGGGGAGCTCCAGCCATGCACGCCGGCCAACTGCGGCCATGGCGGCAGTGGAGGAGAAGGGCGGCCAATTGGCCCTCACCTGAGCTCGAGCGGCGGAGTGGAGGTGCGCACGCGGTGGAGGGGAGCGGGGCGGAGCTGAGGCCGTGAGGAATCGGACGGAGGAGCGGCCACGAGCGCGAACGGCGGTGGCGGAGCTCCGGGAGCCGGTGATGGCGCGGCGGAGCGCTGCTGCGGCTGCTGCGAGCGGGCGAGCGAGAATGGAGGGAGTGGCCGAGGCGGACGAGCGCGCGGAGGGGGGGGGGGTAAGCGAGCGCGATGCTGTGGGGGCCACAGGGGCGCGTGTCGCGCGGTGTCGACGACGGCCGGCCACGCGGCGGCCGGGCTCTGCCGCGGCGCCACGGCGTCGCGCGCGGACGCGCGCGCGCGTGCGGGGGAGCGGGAGGGGAACGACGCAGACGCGGGCCGGGCCACCAGCGGAGCTGGGCCGAAAGTGAAGCCGGAGCCCAACAACGAAAATCCGATTTTTTTCTTTTTCAAAATATTTTCCAGATTTTAAATCCCTGTTTAAAATTCAAATTTGGGGATGAAAACGGGGTTTTCAGAAATTTGACCCAAAACAAAAGTTGTTCAAAATTTTATTCTCTACAACTTTCATATAGAACATTTTTCAAAATTCCCAATAGATTTTAAATTTGAGATTTAAAGCTAATTTAAAAATCAAAACTCATTTATTTAGAATAATTTTAAAACAGAATTGAGGAGAATTTGAATCCAAATTTTTGCTCCAATAATCAAGTTGATTTATTCTAGATTATTTAAAATTGCTACTTCTAAAAAGTACACCGACCTTTTAACATTCATTTTAAACTTAGGGTTCCCATTCTATTTGTTTTTCAAGTTAAATTTGAAAAGGGCTACAATTCAAACAATGCTAAACATGCAATGATGTTGAATGCTTATGCTTTGAAATGATAATGCATGCTTAACACCCAGGGGTGTTACACAGCCCCATCTGCTGCTTTGGGAATTTGGTCATTCACTTATTTGTCTCATTTGGTTGTTTCTTATTTGGTTATTTTAGAGGACTTGATCTAGAGAAAATTAAGAGGACTTTCCAATCTATAAAAGGTCAGAAGATGAGTTTACCATCTCCAAAACGGCCTAGATGTTGTTAGTGTTTTAGGAAAAGGTAAGTTTAGATGTCCTTTTATATTCTTCAATACTTTTATGATTAATGTCATTTTCTAATTGACTTGTCCTAAAATTAACAGGTTTTGTACTTCATTACTCTATTGAAACATCTATTATTGATAAATCCATTATTAAAAGGTAGCATCTTGATTCTTGTTGGTTGTTTTTTTGCTGAAAACATGCATGTTGTTTTTGGTAGCCAAAATTTTATACTACAAGTCCGCCCTAGGTCATTTTGCTGGCTGGATTCGCCACTGGTCACCTATTCACGGAAGGAAACATATGCACCACACGTGTATATGGAGGAAATAATAGCAGTCACAACTGATCCCAATCAGTTGTTATCACATCAACCCAGTTGCAGCTGATTACAACTGATCACAATAGCACCAACAGCAAGCACAACTAGTTGCGACAGATCACTTCCAACGGTAGTAGCAACTAGTTGCAACCAGAATCGCATAAACAACAAAACACCATATCTAACATGAAAAAAACCCCAAATTGGGGTAAAAACATAGGACCAAGCCAGCCAAATCTTCTTCCACTATATGCTCGTGGGATTACAACAAGATCATCTCTAGCACTAGAGGCAACCATTCATCAAGATATGACAGATCTTGATAACAACAATAAGATTTGGTATTGCTACCTAGGGAGTGGAAAGATCTCACCAAATGATGGTGGAACTCAGATTAGAGGCACCAATGGTGTGGATCTGAACTTCGCAACCTTGGGGATGAATGTTTCTTGATCTACTACAAGATCTCTCTAATCTCACTCTTCTCCATCTCTTTTCTTTTTTCAGCAAGGGGTTGAATTGGGCTGTGCTATTCTCTCGTGATATCCAAACAATTCTCCTTTCCTTCTCTTGTAAGATAAGTGGAGAAATGTTAGATGCACACACAAGGTTGGTCGACTTCTTGTGTGGCACCTATGACATGTCGCCCTGCTCACTAGGAGCATTTACCCTTCTCAACGCCCACTTAGAGCATCTCCAGCAATACTACCTAAAACACACCCCCTACTTCTCTATTTAGGAAGCCACCTATTTTGAGACTACTCATATTTTACTTCCAACTCCAGCAATACTACCTAAACCATACTACTCAAATTCGTTTTAGTAGTCAATGATGCGTGGGGCTCTTTTGTCATCTCTCTCATCCAGATTTTGCACGGTGGAGAGTAGGGGGCCAACAGAAGTAGAGGGTGGAGGGGGAAAAGTAGGAGGCCAACAAATATGGAGGGTCTAGTAGGGGGCCTGTTGGAGTTGGTTTTTTGACCCCCGCTACCTAAATCTGAAGTAGGGGGTCAAGTAGGGGGTCCTGTTGGAGATGCTCTCATGAGGAGGATTTTCCAACACTACTAATGCTGGCAAGAGCATGTAGGGAAGGGCTGAATCTAACTGTAGCACATGATCTTTGAGACCGATTAGCACTGCCACGGTGGTATGGATGCTAGTAAGACGTGATGGACAAAGACCCCGACTAATATTTATCGGAAATGCTCCCGGTAGAGTGTCTGGCCGTCCAGACGACGGCTTCCTGGACCTGCACAACAGACCAGCCCAATAGCCCTGCACTTCTCTATTACTTCCTCTGTCCAGGAAAAAATGCAACTATGTGATTCGTGCCAGTCAAACTAGTTCAAGTTTGACCAAGTTTATAGTAAATAATATTAATGTTTATGTCTCCGAATAAATTTATTATGAAAATATATCCTATAACGAATTCAATGATACTTATATTGTATCATGAATGTTAGTACTTTTTTATATAAATTTAGTCAAAGTTCAAGATGCTTGACTTCTCGAAAAGCGCAGGCGCTCCCCCCTATGTTGCAAACATATGTTTCAAGTGTTTCAGATGTTTCAGAGATATATTGTGGTTGTTTCATATGGATGTTGTAAAAATAAATCGTGGATGTTACAAGTGTTGCATATGTTGCAAGTGTTTCAAAAGCGTGTCGCGAGCGTTTGTTCAAAATGTTTTATCTGTTCTAGACGTATATTACATGCATTTTGATCTGGATGTTGCATGTGTTGCAATAGTATGTTCCAGCCGTTTCATCTCTTCCAGTCTTCTGTTGCAGCAAATGTTTTTCATATTGCAAGTTGCATGTATTCTATCTGGATGTTGCATATGTTTTCACACATAGTGTATATGTTACAGATGTTTCATCTATTTCAGAATATGTTGCACTTAAATGTTTCATGTTGCACATGTTTTATGCTGTTCGGAGAGTCAGGAAGACGTGGGGGAGTGATGGTGGCACGACACGGGCACCAGGGAATGGGGCGCGGCGAGTCAGTGGGTTGAATCGAGGCGGTTGGGGGCGTTGCGAGCGAGTCATACGGACGCGATGACAGCGCGATGCGCATGCGGGCAGGGGCTGTGCAGACGCGCACGGGAAACTACTGTTTGACATAATCCTATCCTATCACACGTTCGGACGACAGCACATCCCAATATTTATGCCATACAAGCTTGCACAGTTAAGTTAAAAAAAAAGCTTGCGCAGTTGATGAAGAGAACAGATACTCTACCGAACACCAACGCTGTGACGGTACAATTTACATTGCCCTAGTGTGTTGTGCGTATCGTTGCTTGGAAATGTAACTTTTTTTCAGAAGAGTACAATATGTAAATCTTTTTTCGTTACAAAAGGGAAAGCCGGCACATGATTAGGAAACCTGAGGATGAGAAGACCACTACCGCTTGTTTTGCGTGGCAAAATGGTGGGGCATTCGAGCAAGAACAGAGGGTAGAATAAAACCTCTTTGACAAGATCTACCAGCGACTTCGGTGCATGCCCCAAGACGACGGTAAGTTTGACGCTTAGAGGGCGTTTAGTTCTGGGGCGTAAAATATTTAGTGTCACATCGGAATATTTCGTGAGATGTGCGAAGGTGTTTTCAGATACCAATAAAAAAACTAATTATAGAATTTACCCGTAAACTGTGAGACGAATTTATTAAACCTAATTAATTCATCATTATGTTACTGTAACAGTTAAGTGTCTAATCACAATATAATTAGGCTCATTAGATTCGTCTCGCAATTTACAAACAAACTGTACAATTAATTTTTTATTTCGTCTATATTTAATCTTCTTTGCAAGTGCCACAACCATTCGATGTGACACTTTTAGAATTTTGAATTTTGGATTTTAACACTGCCTTACCGGAGAATGCCTGGGGTAAAATCCTGATGCGACTGACTTGAAGATTGCCACTGCCCACTGCGGGTACACGCGAAGCACCAACAACTATTGATGTGTGATTACATTGACGACAGCATCTTAAATATCAAGAAAGAAGCAACAATGTAGATAAACCATCCAATAACCCAGTGGCAAAGCGGGGGGAACTAACCACAAGTCTTACAACATCTGGTGTTGTAAACTGAATGACAGATATAGTTCCGAAACCAACAGACTCACGTAACAGAACGAGACACTCAGGGCAGATCACAGGATAAGAGCAGCGCACAGGCCTGACGATGCCACACCAGCAAGCTTCTAGTACTCATCACCCTCGTCGCCTTCCTCACCCTCATCAAACTCAGCTCCAACCTCCTCGTAGTCCTTCTCAAGAGCCGCCAGATCCTCGCGGGCCTCGGAGAACTCACCCTCCTCCATACCCTCACCCACGTACCAGTGCACGAAGGCACGCTTGGCGTACATGAGGTCAAACTTGTGGTCGATGCGGGAGAACACCTCCACAACGCTGGTGGAGTTGGAGATCATGCACACAGCGCGCTGCACCTTGGCCAGGTCACCGCCAGGCACCACACTTGGAGGCTGGTAGTTGATGCCACACTTGAAGCCAGTCGGGCACCAGTCCACAAACTGGATGGTGCGCTTGGTCTTGATAGTGGCCACAGCAGCATTCACGTCCTTGGGGACCACGTCACCACGGTACATGAGGCAGCAGGCCATGTACTTGCCATGGCGGGGGTCACACTTGGCCATCATGGACGATGGCTCAAAGGCGCTGTTGGTGATTTCAGCCACGGACAGCTGCTCGTGGTAGGCCTTCTCAGCGGAGATAACTGGAGCGTAGGAGGAAAGCATGAAGTGGATCCTCGGGTAGGGCACCAGGTTGGTCTGGAACTCATTCACATCCACATTAAGAGCACCATCAAACCTCAATGAGGCAGTCAGGGATGAGATGACCTGCACAAGATCAGTAACAGATAATGGTTAAGAGACAAAAACACAGATTTCAGAACGTTCACCAGGCAGAATGCAAGGGCAGACCAAGACAGTACCTGGGACACAAGCCTGTTTAGGTTGGTGTAGGTTGGGCGCTCAATGTCAAGGGAGCGGCGACAGATGTCATAGATGGCCTCATTGTCGAGCAGTACGGCAACATCAGTGTGCTCGAGGAGGGAGTGGGTGGACAGGACACTGTTGTATGGCTCAACCACCGAGGTAGAGACCTGGGGGGATGGGTACACAGTGAACCCAAGCTTGGACTTCTTGCCGTAATCAACAGACAGGCGCTCCAGGAGGAGGGAACCAAGCCCAGAGCCCGTTCCTCCACCAACAGCATTGAAGACGAGGAAGCCCTGGAGACCAGTGCAGTTATCGGCAAGCTTCCTAATGCGGTCAAGGCAAAGGTCAACAATCTCCTTGCCAACTGCAACAAGCAATCAAGTTTAAGTAAGATGTTCATTACAGAGTGAATGTCCTGGACCAATGTGAAGATCAGATCAGATCAGATCACTTACTGGTGTAGTGACCACGGGCAAAGTTGTTGGCTGCATCCTCCTTGCCACTGATGAGCTGCTCAGGGTGGAAGAGCTGGCGGTAGGTGCCAGTCCTCACCTCGTCGATGACAGTGGGCTCAAGGTCAACAAACACAGCACGAGGGACGTGCTTTCCAGCGCCTGTCTCACTGAAGAAGGTGTTGAAAGCATCATCACCTCCCCCAATGGTCTTGTCACCGGGCATCTGGCCATCAGCCTGAACACAATACAAACATAGCAGTGTTATTTATGCAACTTACAAAAGGAGAACATATGCAGTCTGTGTAAACATTACATGCCACCTACACTAGTAAACCAGACAGATGCATCATCTCAAGGTAACACGTGCCTGAATGGCTATGTTTCAAACCATGACACACGATTCAAATGTCCTAGGGAACCATAGTTAAATCTCAGATTGCAAACATTTCGGATATGTGAAGTTGTGAACAACATTTAGCCCTACATAAAGCTAATAACAACTAGTACTATAACAACATGCCAGTCTCTATCCCATTGCTAACAGATCTAAACAGCAAAAGGCAATTGGGTTAAGATGCCTAAGGCTGATGTGAATTCATTTTTTGCAGATCTAGTACATCAAATTAACATTAAACATACTATGCTATGTATCTGTACATAAAGGGTATTAACAGGCAATATGAACTTGGCCTATGAAAATTTACAGATCCAAAGTGACAGTGCAGTTAAACAATTTCAGGGCACTCAGATCTAACACACGTATAGCCAAAAATCAACAATAATCACGCTACATAATGCGCAATTTCGGCTAATCCCTATTCAAATTCTCTGTCCAAAATTCCAGATAAAAACAATCGAACCTCGATCAGACACCATCTCACCGGAACCACGAAATCAGACCTAGCAAACGCGGATCTGGGTAGCCACCATCATATACAGCCAGATCCCTACAGATCTACCGATTTGAAATGCCATTTCCTCCCCCGATTCCAGTCGCACCAAATCCAGCACACAGCAGCGACGAAAGTGCCATACCGAGTACACAACTACCTCAGCAATGCGAGAATAGAAGAGGAATTGGACGGATCGTTACCTGAATGCCATGCTCGAGGCAGTAGAGCTCCCAGCACGCGTTTCCGACCTGGATACCGGCCTGGCCGATGTGGATCGAGATGCACTCCCTCATGGTGTCGTCGGAAGGGTGGAGCGGCGGCGGCGGTGGGAAATGGGAGAAAGCTTTGAGTCGCGGAGATAGGCGAGTACGAAGACGCCTTATCCCTGCGGTGCTCGGCTTAGGGTTTCGCCGCCTCCCACTCGGCTCGCTTTATAGAACGGAACGACAGCCTGGGCCAGGATGTAGTGCCAGCGAAAGGAGGGGACGATACTTTTGCGTTTGAGCCCCTGCAGTTTCGATTGTTTTAACGGGTTGGGCTTCTCGAATTCTCGTGCGTGCAGTGCAACGGTCGGTTGGTTCGTTCTGATATTTTCCGCTTCGTCAGTGATATACATTTTCGAGTTTCGAATTTTGAAATGGGACCACTCCCGTGCGCTGGCAGTTGCTCGGATCTCCTCGTGTGATCTTGGAGCCGTTTGCGAGCGTGTCGGCCGATTTGGTTGGGCCGACGCCCGATGGGCTGAAGCAGAGGGTACTCCTCGCATGTGCGCTTTTCCTGTTGGGCCATACGCGCCAATTTTGATATGAGCCCGTGTTTAGATTGCAAAAACATTTTGAAAAAAATTTCTGTAGCACTTTCGTTGTTATTTGATAAAATTTGTCCAACTATGAACTAACTAGGCTCAAAAGATTCTTCTCGACATTTACAGACAAACTGTATAATTAGTTAGCTTTTTTTACCTACATTTAATACTCCATGCACGTGTCCAAAAATTCGATGTGATGGCTGTTGTAGTACTTTTTGAAAAACTTTTTGGAAACTAAACCAGGGTTGAGTTGATTTTGGGGCATCAGACCTATCTGGATTTTCTCCTAAAAAACTAAGGTGGATTTATATTTTTTTAATACTAAGTGATACCCCGCGTATTGCTGCGGAATTATGTAGCATTGTATAAGAAGAGGTTATGGAAGGAGAAGTGGAGAAAGTTTAGATAAACAATGAATAGTAATATGAATACGATGGTTCACCCCATTTAACAAACTCCAGCATACATGGCAGGGACGCCTATGCTACCAGCACTAAAATACGTCATTTTCACGGTAGGGAAAAAATGCCCCAAGTAGAACAATCTTGTCTTTTTAGCTTGAAATCTTAAACTTGGGAGACAACAGCCGTTGATAAAGAAATGTATATAGAAAGAAGCGAAAACCATCCAAATACTCACATGAAAGCAGAACGTGAGGAAAAAAATAAGTATTATGCTACGAAAATGACTATTACTTGGGTTGTCTGTCACGGGAGCTTATTAAACTGTCTCCAACAACCACGACCCAAAATACAAGACCCATTCGTCCTTTAAATAGTGCTACAGGCAAAGTGTTCAATTCCTATTTTTGGTCTTTTCTGACAACAAGATCCAAAAGACAACTCTTTCTGTAAATGGGTCTTCAGGATAGAGGATACTCAGATTTAGGTTATCCCTCTCCTGGCACTGAAAATGGGTCTTCCATATAGATACTCTATCGAAGGCTATATATATTGTGTTGAAGGCCCATTTTGGGTTTAAGTTCCACAATAGGTCTTCTGTTGGAGACAACCTTATCAGCTAGCTACTACTACACACATGACTACATGAACGTCATGTTCGCTTGTCTTATAAACCGTACTTTTTTAGCCAATGAACAATGTTTTTCTCTCACCACAAATCAGCAAACAGTATTTCAGCTATGATTTTCAGCTAAGCGAACAGGGTGGAAGAAGCAACATATAGAAGTCAAATAAATTACTATTTTATTTAATCAAGTTGGGCCGCCAAGCCCGCCATGCTGAAGTACCGAGTGGATTACTTGACCAATTCCCATGCATGCGATGCAAGATGCATTCACGGAGAGACACTTGAATGTAAGCTCTGTGCAGCCTCCAGGCCACCCACATGTCGTCCGCTCCTCTGCCTGGTCCGTTGAGGCGCTGACGCCGCAAAGCCACGCATGTTGTCTGCTCCGCTGCCGTGTCCGCTCGCCTCCTCTCCGTCTTTGGTGATGGCGTTGGCTTTTTGCGAGGAGTTGGCGTTGGCTTCTTGGCCTGCACGAAGCCACGCATGTTGGCTTCGGCAGCCGGGTGGATGGTGCCTAGTTCCGCTGTGAAGTTGTGTGATGTTGGATCATCGTGAGCTTGGGGGCTGGTGTGAAGTTGTGTGATGTTGGGTCATCGTGAGCTTGGGGCCTGGTGGATTATTTAAAGGCATATTATGGCGGGAAGATGAGCAGGTGGTGCCGTCGAGTGAGACCTGTGGACTTCCTCATTCAATTCACGCACCAGGATAGGAAACGGAGGGTCTCCTGAGTTACTAACACGGAGTAGCTTTGGTTCTTTAGCTGCACTTGATTAATTGAAAGTGATGTACTATTGTGATGAGGTGGCTTCACCAAATTGCATAGAAATCTGCTAGTGGGGTGCTTAATTGAAAGTGATGTACTATTGTGATGACGTGGCTTCACCAAATTGCAGATAAATCGGCTAGTGGGGTTCTCCTATTTAGATATAGTAGGAGATAGGAGATAAGGAAACAAAGTTCCAACATCGTGGATTTGTATGGGTGATAATGATAGTTGGTGATTTTTTTTCCAACACAACTAGGATATTTGTGGTGATGATCTAACCGGAATGGTGCTGAGGGTTCTCAATGGAGATGAAACACCTGCTGGAATTAACACGATACTTTCACTGCTTTAATTCCCAAGGTCCAAAATCCAGTATCCTTGAACCAATTTTGACCGATAAGCCTTTTCAATGTGATATACAAAATTATATCCAAGGCATTAGCGAATGATTGAAGAGGGTTCGTTTGGATATCATTACAAAGAGCAATCAGCTTTACTTCTTGGTAGAATCTTTACTCATAATGTTCTGGTGCAAAAAATCACTCAAAAGCTAATGCTCACTGTGCTTTGAAGCTAGACATCACTAAGGCTTATGATAGAGTAGAAATGTAGAATGGAATTATTTAGAGGCAATAATGTTAAAGTTGGGCTTTAGCTATCCATGGGTGATGGGTGGACAAGGTTATGAAATGTGTTACATCTATTTCTTTCTCTGTCTTGTTTAGTAGGGAACGATTGCAAGAAATTAAACCTACCAGAGGTATAAGACAAGGTGACCCAAAGTTGATTAAGTATAGAAAAGTAGAGTTGCAATAGGACCCTGCAATACCGAATGGTCCGGTATTCTCGGGCCGGTGAAGTTCCTAGACGAACTTCCTCCTTCTTGGCTCAAACTTCCTTCCTTATATGCAAGGGATTTCCAAAAGAAGAAATGTGAAGATATCCTGCACACCAAAGAACACACCCTGAGTACACCTAAAGAGAAACGACTATAGCAATTCAAAATGCAAGGAGACACAAGGAAGCCGTGAGTTGTATGTTCGGGCTCATACTTGAGATGTATGTCTCCGTCGATGAACTTGTGAGTCACCACTCTGGGTGCACTCTAACCGAGTCTCTTTCAACCACTATAGGGTCAAGATGGCAGACTAGACGGGTGAATAGTCTTTTCTAAAATTAATCGCGTCGGCTAACCGAAACAAATGCGAAATTAAAACTATCGGTCTAGCCAAAACTACACCCCTCTATCTAAGTTTCAAGCACCTTACAAAGATCCTAAAAAGGTAACACAGGTGTCGGGCTAGCTAAAGCTCACTTAACAATTGTAGCTTGCAATGTCACACAAACCTATGCAACTAGTATTTCAAGCAACCGGAGGAGCTCCTACACAATCAGAAAGCAAAAGCACAAAGCTCCTAAACTCACTAGCAATGCTCAATAATAAGGCTACACAAGCCAAATTAGAGAGCGCAAATTACTTAGCTACACACACTAAGCAATGTGACTAACAAGGTTACTCAAACCAAATTAGTCATGCAAGGGAGCTACTTCTATGCTACACAAGCAAGAAGGTAACTAGCAAGCTACACAAGCTAACTAAATATTACAAGAGCAACTACACAAGCACAATATATATATATAAGTAAATACAAGCTTGTGTAAAGGGGATGTAAACTAACAGGAAGACAAGGATGACACGGTAATTTTTACCCCGAGGTTCACTTGGTTGCCACCAAGCTAGTCCTCGTTGTGTCGACCGCTCACTTGGTGGTTCGACGGCTAATTGGCATCACCTGCCAAGCCCACACGTTGGGCACCACAAGAACCTACCCTAAAAGTGAGGGTAGCTCAATGACACGCTCTACTAGAGTTGCTCTTCGCGGCTCCCGCGGGGCGAGCACAATACCCCTCACAATCACTTCTTTGGAGCACCGCATAATCTTCTTTACGTGCTTCAACGGAGTCCACCACTAAGCCGTTTAGGAGGTGACAACCTCTAAGAGTAACAAGCACCACCGGCTTGCAACTCGATCATCTAGTGCCACACGATGCAATCTCACAAAGCAACGTACTAGAAATCGTTCTCTCACACAATCGGATGATCACTATCAAGTGTATGTGAGTCAGAGGGCTCCCAAGCACTCTCCAAGCAAGGACACAAAGTCCCCAAGGTGCTCAACCTCAGCCATGGCTGAGACAGCCTTCTATTTATAGCCCAAAGGCCAAAAATAGTTGTTACACCTTTTACGCATCGACCGGACGCACATGCGCAGAGACTGGGCGCGTCCGGTCACATGTGTCCGGTCGCTCCAATGCCGCCATGTATCACAACCATTTAAAAATAGCCATGGACACCCAACAGCTCTCTTCTCGTGCGCTCGCACACATGATCGGACCTGCATACAAGTCATGACCGGACTGGCGACGCCACAGCATCCGGTCGAGTCCAAAGAGCTCCTAGAGCCTCTTTTTCACAACTAGACGTGTCCCGTCCTTGGTGACCGGACTCACCCCTACGTCCGATCACAACACCACCTCTATGCCATCTCGTGAACAATGTTAGGCACGTGTCCAGTCGTGTAGCCAAGCCAGTGTTCGGTCGCAACGACCGCTCGTTTCTTTCACTTCACGCGGTGCGTCCTTTCACTTGGTCAACAAAGCAAGCATGCAGCCATACACTCCCTCCTTTGGCTTAGAGTGCATGCAATGCTTGTCTATTTTTACCCTTCTCAAAGTGCATGCAATGAAAGAGAAGCCGAGCACACACACAAGGCTCCCTCTCTCTTTGCAATGCATGTGTGCTCTCCTCCAATCACTTTAGCTCTTCGCCATTTTCATCTCCTTTGCAAATGTGCCAACACCACCAAGTGTTCACCACCATGTGTATGTGTATTAGCTTTTCACAAACATTTTCAAGGAGTTAATCACTCAATTCACTACGCCACTTGATTCTAATAACGATGCAAAGTTAGATCACTCAAATGGCACTAGATGACCGATATGCAAACAAGTTTGCCCCTCTTGATAGTACGACCATCTATCTTAAATCCGGTCATAAACTTCTCTACATACCTATGACCGGTGAAATTAAATGCCTTACAAATATACATTTGCCTTGCACATTTTATTCTATCTCCTTTGGTGTTGATGCAACACATGCGCCAACATGATCACAAATGATATGATCCACTTCATATCATCGCATGGTCGTATTGGTTCATCGATCTTGACCTCACTTGCTCTTCACCGTTGCTTCGGTCCATCGGCGCCAAGTTATCACTCAACTTGCCCTTCACACTTGCAATCGGTCCGTCGAGCCAAGTCTTGTCTTGATCTTCTTCACTTTAGTCACATGACTCAATGTCATGTCTCATATGCAATGAGCTCCTTCATCACATGTGTGAGCCTTGCAATAAATCCAAGCCATCTTCACCGTCATGGCATGAGTTGCTCACACAAGTGTACCTGTGGTCTAATCACCTGTGTATCTCACATTTAAACACATTAGTCCACCTAGATTGTCACTAAATTACCAAAACCAAACTAGGGACCTTTCAACCACGCTCCTCGGTCTATTTGATCATTTCCCTTTTAAGGGCAAGATCGCAACCCTCATAAACTTGAGGCTCTTTCACAAACTCAGATGCTCATGACCGACTCTTAGCTGTTTAGGAGGTTTTACCTCCAACAGTAAATGCTTCATAAGATCCTTGACTTGCCATAAGTGCTCGAGTGTTGTCTTGCTCTTTTGCTCTCTATTTTGAATCTCACTCAACCCCACTTGAATTTCACACTAAGTATTAATCTCACAGAGAGAAGGTGTGGGGAGTGTATCACAAGGTTCTAGAAATTTTATGGGGCACACCAGAATCAGCAAACCTCAAAGGAGAGAGCTTGGGGTATAAATACTCCACTCTACAAAAACTAGACGTTGGACCTATCAGACCCATATTGGATCATTTGGTATGTCATACTAGATCATGCAATATGAACTGACTAGACATTGTTAGCTCAAGAACACAAGGTTTTGGAGCTCATACCATATCCTCCGATATGCCATACTATACTAGACCATTTGGTATGGCCCCCAACAGTACATCATGCTAGCACTATTTGACCCTTTCTCACAATCCTTTCATGGGTTAATTTGAGCACCATGAACTAGTCATTGATCAACATGTTGTATCCCTCTTGATAGTACGACTTTTCTATAAACTCTAGACTAGAAAAAAATTAGAATTAAACCACTTGAGCTCCATTTAATCCAAATGCCACTTCTTGCAATCTTCAACACTTGAGGGTGACAACCAACTCATCTCTTTCGTTTGAGCACAACCGTCTTGAGCATGTGACTGGGTCTAGTTTCAAACATATGAGTTCACTCAATGGCATCAAGTCACTTCTTCCTATAATCCAGGAATAAGTTGACCCTCTCACAATGTGACTTTTCATAGCTTGATGGGTGCCAAAACTCAATGCAAGTACTCTCTTCTTCGCCATAGCCTTGGTCCTTTGGCACCCAAGCCATTGCTTTCCCTTCACCCTCGCTTGGTCCTTTGAAGCTCTTTCCTTGCTATCTTCCCCCATTCAAGCAATCCCAAGTCACACGGTGATATGGACCAACAATAAGCACACATAGAAATCCATTTCGTTTGTCTTTTGCTTGAACTAGATTGTTTCCATGAGTTTCCTTCTCAATGATACCATCTTCGAATCCTTCAAGCTCCAATAAAATTCCATCGTTAACCCGTACCTGAATGTATACCCGCTACAAACAAAAAAACATGAATATACTATTTTACTAAAATCACATATCGTTAATTATTTATGAACAGAGATCAACAATTATAACATAGCAACAAAACTTCACTAATTAATATATAAAAATCATAGATATATTGGATATGTGTGTATGCATAGTAATTAATGAAGGCATATGTTGCTAAGATGGGTATAAAGTACTCGTGAGTACATGGGTATGGGTAGCACAACTACAAAAAATCTTTTACGAGGCATTTTAGAATGGGCCTGGAAGGTGGACAGGCATTTCAACCGCCTCGGTTAATGCCTCAAATTAACCGAGGTGGTCATTTTTTATTAACTGAGGCGGTCACGATCAACCGCCTCGCAAAATTGATTAATGGAGGCAGGCCCACCTCCAAAAATACCCCCATTTGAGGCCTGCCTCGGTTAATATTCCCGAGGCCTAGCAGGCCCAGGAGAGGCCCGATAATTGTTCATAGTATATATGTCGGTGTTTAGAAACCACCGACTAGTAGATTTAGTGGATTACGCGTTTGGGTTCGGATGGCTGTGCAAAGAGGACACGAGGATGTATACTGGTTCGGACAGAATATCCCTATGTCCAGTTGCGAGCTGCCGCTTGTGTTACTTGCACTGAGTTCATAGTAGGGGTTACAAACGGTCGAGAGAGGGACGAGCTCCCAAGTCTCTATGGATTGAGGATGAGAGTGTGTTCTTCTGGTTCGTGGGATTGTGATCGACTTGTGGAATCGTGATCCCCTAGAAAGTTACTAGTCTTTCCCTTTTATAGCTTTAAGGGAAGGGCCAATCATACACCAGAGAGGATAGAGAGAGAAGAAAGAGAAAAACAAAAAAGAGAGGGAAGGGTGTCTCGGAGCTGCGCTGTTCCCCTTCCCCTGCCGGCGGGCCCTGGCGGTCCTGTAGATGATGGGGACATTCCCATGCTACAGTCTTGCCTTCCACTGGTCCCATACGTGGTGTCGTGGGTCAATCGTGGCGCTCTATACCGCCCGGGAGGATGGTATGGTCAACGGACTCCTCCGACGGAGGCCACGCCGGAGTTGAAAGCACGATGTAGAACTGTGGATGTCTGATGGGGGTCATACAAGGAGTTGGCGACAGAGCACCACCCTGCTAATGTCATGGCGACACGAGCTTCTAGGGATGGCCTATCCAGTTGCAGGCCGCATGGAAGCACACCTGCCCATAGGGATGACCTATCATGGTTGCAGGCAGCGTGGAAGCACACCTGCCCACAGGGATGACCTGCATGGTTGCAGGCCTTGCGAAAGCATACCTGCTCCCCTTTTCATGTTAGGGGCGCACGCTCATGGTGGTTGAGGTGGTGCGGGCCCCTCTCGGGACCTTTGCTCCACTCCTAAGAGTGGATCCGACCCCTAGGGGTCAGGCGAGACGGAGTCCTCTCCTAGGGGTTAGGAAGAGGCGGGACCCGCGCTCGAAAGGTCGGGCGAACAAGGAACCCTCTCAGTTGGGCCGGACTAGGCCGTAGCCCTGCTCACAATTATTTTAGGCAGGTTTAGGCCGATGTACATCTTTTAACTCCTGTCTCATGGGTACCATAATATTGGTATCCGACAGTAGCCCCGAGCCTATGGGGAGTAGGGTATTCCTCCATAGGCTTCACCGTAGGATGGTAAGGTCTTTGTTCTCCAAGAGGTGTGTGCAAGCACACCTGCCGGGTGTGCCCCCCGAGCCTTTGGGGAAGTTGGCTACTTTGCCAAAGGCTTTCTCGTACAGGGAGACCTTGGGGTCCCGGTTTGGTTAGGTGGTCTTTGATGGTTGGTCATTCATATGCAACCGCGTCTCGGGCCTTCTCTTGCGAGCCTGAGCCTCTGGGCTTCTGAGCGTGGCAAGAGTGAAGGGTCGAGATGGCGGACCAGAGGGGGTGAATAGTCCTTTCTAAAACTTAATCGCGCCGACTAACTAAAACAAATGCGGAATTAAACTTATCGGTCTAGCCAAGACTATACCTCTCTATCTATAACTTTAGTACCTTACAAAAGATCCTAATTAAGCAACTAAGGTGCCAAACATAGCAAGAGTGCACCTAATCAATTCTAGAGCAAGGTCACACAAACCTATGCACTAGTACTTTGCCAACCGAGGACGCTCCTACACAACTAGTGAAGCAAAAGCACAAAGTCCCTAAGCTCACTAGCAATGCTCAATAACAAGGCAACCAATGCCAAATTAGAGATCACAAATTACTTAGCTACACAAACTAAGCAATGTGACTAACAAGGTTACACAAACCAAATTAGCCACGCAAAGGGGATACTTCTAGCTACACAAGAAAAAAGGTAACTAGCTAGCTACACAAGCAAACTAGTTACAAGAGCAACTACACAAGCACTAAGTATATAATATAAGTACAAGCTTGCATAGAGAGGATGCAAACCACCATGAAGAAATACACAAAGTTGACACGATGATTTTTCACCGAGGTTCACTTGGTTGCCACCAAGCTAGTCCCCGTTGTGTCGACCAACACTTCGTGGTTCGGCGGCTAATCGGTATCCATAACCGAGCTCTCCCAAAGAGCGCCACAAGAACCCACCATCAAGTATGGTAGCTCAATGACACGCTCTACTAGAGTTGCTCTTAGCGATCCCCGCAGTGTGAGCATAATCCCCCTCACAAAGCTTCTTCGGAGCCTCGCACAATCTTCTTGTGAGCTTCGACGGAGCCTCAAGCCACCAAGCCATCTAGGAGGTGGCAACCTCCAAGAGTAACAAGCACCATCGGCTTACAACACGAACACCTAGTGCCACTCGATGCAATCGCACTAGAATCACTCACTCGCTTATTGATTCGCAATCTAGTAAGCAAAGTGAGTTGGAGGCTTCTTAAACCAAGCACACACAAGGGTACCACATCTCCAAGGTGCTCAGCACAAGCCAAGGCCGGTCACCACTTCTATTTATAACCCCATGGTCAAATAGAGCCGTTATCCCGTCGTTGGGCACTTTTTTGCATCGACCGGACGCGCCGGTCGAACTGACTGGATGCGCTGCACCACGTCTGGTTACTCACAGCCGTCCACGTGTCACCCTGCATTCAACGTCGTCCGCGTGATCTCAATAGTCGACTCAGTGCCCCAATGGTCATCGAGTGACCGGACGCGCTGCTCAACCGACCGGACATGCCGATCGCACAACGCTTACGCCCGCGAAGCATCAACCGGACGCGCTACTAGAGTTGACCGGACGCGTTACACCCGACATCCGGTTTGAGTCCAGTAAGCACCCACGCACAATCGGACGTGTCCGGTCGATCGTGACCGGACGTGCCACCGCATCCGATCGACCTTGCGAGTTTTACAGTTTCTCTAGGACTTGACCGGACACGCCGGTACACGCGCTGCCTTTGCACGTGAGATGACCTGACCAGATGCGCTGGCCGCGTCCGATCTAGCATTCAGTCTAGTGTCCGATCACCCCTGTGACTTCCTTTCGCCTCTGTTTGTTCGCCTCCGACATAGTGGAAAATAGGCGTTTCACTGGCCCCAAACCCATCTCTATCGCTCAAACTTCACCTCCTTTGCAAATGTGCCAACATCAATAAGTGATCACCACCTTGTGCACGTGTGTTGGCATTTTCACAATCATTTTCTTCAAAGGAGTTAGCCACTCAACTTGCCACGCCACTTGATTCTAGCAACGATGCAAAGTTAGATCACTCGAGTGGCACTAGATGACCGATATGCAAACAAGTTTGCCCCTCTTGATAGTACGGCCATCTATCCTAAACTCGGTCATGCACTTCTCTACACTACCTTTGACCGGTGAAATGAAATGCCCTAGGTTATACCTTTGCCTTGCGCATTCCATTCCATCTCCTTCGATGTTGATGCAACACATGCACCAATCAGTCATCAAATGATATGATCCACTTCGTATCATCATGTGACCGTATTGATTCATCGATCTTGACCTCACTTGCTCTTCACCGTTGTGTTGGTCCATCGGCGCCAAGTCTTGCTCAAGCTTCACCGTCACACGCGGTCCCTCACTTCAAAAGCCTCCGACTTGCCCTTCACACTTACAACCGGTCCATCGAGCCAAGTCATGTCTTGATCTTCTCCACCTTGATCACATGACTCAATGTCATGTCTCACGTGCAATAAGCTCCTTCATGACACCATAACATGTGGACTAATTCCCTGTGTATCTCACATAAACATAATTAGTTCACCTAAGTTGTCACTCAATTACCAAAACCAAACAAGGACCTTTCAAGGAGTCCAATCGTGGTGTCAGCCGACTCTAGGCTCCTAATGGCCAGTGCAGGTAGTTCTCGGGTCTACTTGCCCTTCCTTGAGGAAAGCTCATGGACAGGCAGCAGACAGGGCCCGATCATGGGCTGGGGCGTCCGTGGCACCCGAATGCCTGGTCATTGGCCGTTAGTGGGCCCGTCCCTCGTCCCCTCTTACTTGTAGGGAGTCTTAGAGCGGCTGTCGAAACTGTCGCCTGGCCAAATGGCGATCCCTAGGCCCTAGCAGGCCATAGGAGTGTTTTTAGCCCCGTGTCTCTTCGTTCCCATGGCGTCGAGAGCCACGCCCAACCCCGGGATGAGGCAGGGAACCACCATGCCATCTTTGTCTTTGAACCGCCCATTATGGGTGTGTGGGAGAGTCGAGGGGGCCATCGTGTTGCATCCGCTGTGACGGTTGGTGTTTAGCACCAGTTGGGCTCCCCATATGCCTTTTATAAATTGTGGCCTCCACAACGCGTTGTTGTTTATTACCACCCTAGCCTCAATCGGTCAGCTCTCAGCGCTTGTCTTCTCCTCTCTGTTGCTTCATCCATGGAACATGGGAAACACTCAGCTGGAGACGCGCCCGAGGAGAGGAGGCCCGCACGATGCCGTCTGTTCGAGCAGGGGTGAGGGTGGTGTCTCTCCATTTTCGCCCATTGCGGCTGCACGCTTCCTTCTAACCTTTGTTTTGGTTCAGGGCCACGTCAGACATGAACCTAGTCCTAGGGTCAGAGCGACTCTGGGAATGCCTTGAGGCCGCTCAGGCTGCACTCTGGGCCGCAGAGGAGGAGGCAAAAACCGTCTGCGCCTAGCTGGCGAACGTCGAAGGCAGGGGGGCCGGTAAGTTCTTTTTGGTGACCGCCACGCCCCCTCTTCTTGGTTCATGTTTTCCCTGACTTTTGCTTACTTCTGTCAGAACTGGAGACGGAGCTACAAACGCTCTGCCAGGCCACGGACACAACCACGGTCTACACGCGCGCCTAGGGCGAGCATCTAGAGGAGTGCCTCCTTGACATCCCTGAGCACGTCCGGGGTGTGGTGGAGTATGGTGTCCATCGTGGGCGGCCGTCGCCCTGGCTGCAGCCCAGGTTCGGTCAGGCTATGATCTTTGCTTCCTGGTCGGCTTCCCAGAGGGTGAGGGGGTGGCTGATCACGAGAGGCTCGTCGAGGACTTCGACGAGGCTGCGGACGCCATCATCGCCGATGTGCCTGCCGAGGAGGTTATCCTTGAGGCCCTATAGTTTGTACTTTAGGCAAGCCTCTCATGAATAAAAATGATCTATTTTTGTCCTCCATTATTTGTGGAATTTCGTTTGTGTTTCAAATGTTGCTTGTCGCAGTTGGATGGTTAATCCCTAAATTGGTAGGGCCTTAGTTGGTACCGATCATCTTTCACAGACTTACCAGTCTGCCTTTTCCTTATGCTATGAGCATTTTTCTATCTTCCCATGACTTGGCGCTAGGTATTTCTTGAGGCTAACCCCCGCGCCCCTGTGCACAGTGTCAGATTGCGGGGTCGGGACGCCCGTGGTGCTCTCACACCTAGGCATCCGGCTCTTAGTTCGTCTGTGACCTCGCATAGGGTCTCTTTGTGATTCCAAGCCCCCAAGCTCCCATGCACAGCGGGGGGTCTAGCCAAGGAGTTAGTTCGTCTTTCATTCATTACCCTCACGTGTTTTACCTATAAAACAGAGGGGTTGAGTCGTGCCATGATTTTTCTCGATGGATGAATCATGGTGCTCGGTGAGCTATTAACGGGTTGGTCTGAGTGGGGCCCCGGTTCCCATTCGTAGGGATCCGGCTTGGGTCGGCTAGCGACCGACTCCAGTTCCTGACGGCCAGTCCATATAGTTCCCGGGTCCATTCGATCGGTCCCGAGGGCTCGTTGCCTTTCCTCAGGGAAAAACCATGTTCTGGCTGTAGTCAGGACTTGAACATGGGTTTGGGTGCCCATGGTGCACGTGCGCTCGGGTACTGGCGGCTAGCGGGCCCATCCCTTTGCGCCCCTCACTCTGTGGGCGCCCAGAGCGGCCATCGAACCCTCCGATGGGCCAGCCTTTGAACTCTTGGGCCTTATTGGGTTGTAAGAGTGTTTTTAGTTCCATATCCCTTTCTTACCTATGATGGTTCCTAGCCCGGTGGTGCATCTTTTGAGGGAGCGGCCGATCGGTGGTACGCGCGTAGCTGGTCGAATTAACGCAGTGGTTTTGATGGGACGGGGTGGTGCGCGAATCTAGGTAGGCGGTTTGCCTTTCATTTCCCCTTCTTAAATATGGGGGGTTTCCCCTGTTTTCTCTCCACACACGAACCGTCATCCTGCCCCTTTCGCTTCCAAGCCACCACCCACGCTCATGTTTCTCGCCGCCACCATTGCCGTAGCACAGTTAAGGTTAGAGTTCGTGCTGCTGTCGAAGCTTTCACCTCCGGGCTCCCATTGTTCTAGCGATGGACGTGTGGCCTCGTTTTCACGTCACCCATTCACGGATTAAGGGCCTCATCAAGAAGGGCCTCCTCCATGCGAGGACCACTACGAACGAGTGGATCATACCTGATAACGAGGATGAGCCGATGCCGCCAGATGGGTATGTTGTTTCCTTCATCCCCTCCACGAGCGTGGCCTGGCGATGCCCCCACACCGGTTCCTCTGGGGGTTGCTGGACTACTACAACATCGAGCTATAGCACTTGAACCCCAATAGGATCTAGCACATCGCGGCCTTCATCGCGTTGTGCGAGGGGTTCCTGGGGATCGATCTGCACTTCGAGTTGTGGAGGTACTTCTTCGTCGTCTCCCTGCACAAGAGGGTGGAGAGAGGAAAGGGGGAAAAGAGAGAGTTTAAGGTACCGGTGGGAAGCGCGAGCATCCGTCTTCGGGGGAACCGGGCGGCGCAGTACATGCCACTCTCGTTGATGACGTTCAACAAAGGGTGGCACAAACAGTGGTTTTACTTGAGGAACGACCTCGCCGCTCCCTTCCCGACCATCTCCAGCAGCTTCATCGAGTTGGTGCCGAAGATGTGGGTGTGGGGTCCCCCTGCCAAGGAGCAAGATAGGCTGGAGGACCATCAGAAGGCCATCACCATCTTGAAGGAATGTGGCCTCCGCAGAGTCAGCGTTATTGGGGCGTACCATGTGAGGTGGCTCGTGCCATTGATGGCGCATGCCCTCCCAATGTACCAGATGACGCCCTAATCACCGCCTGACGGGACAGTGATGCTCGCCGAGGATGCCCTCAGTGTTGGTGAGGTGGAGCAGCGTCTTAAGGAGGTGATGGAGGTGCCAACGTCATCATCAGGGGAGATCGTCCCTATATACCTAGTTCTAGAGCACCCACCGATGCGATCGGACGCGTGCTTTGTCAAATTCATAAGTCCTCCCTCCTTTTTCGGATGTTGTTTGGACTTCGTTCCTTGCCAATCTTTCTAATCCTACCGTCTAACCCCACGAGTCAGACTCTTGTAGCTGAGACTTGTTTTTCGAGATTTCATAGCACCGATGCCGGAGGATGCGGGGCAGAGAGTGGTGAACCGCCTCGTGGCCGAGCGGGAGAAGCAGAAGAAGGACGCTGAGAAGTCAAAGAAGGAGAAGAGGCGGCAGAAGTGGGATCGGGGAGAGGACACCGACGATGACGATGACGATGACGATGACGATGACGATGAAGATGATGACGAGGAGGAAGAGGGGGTTGGTGGTGTCATGTCTGCTGACTAGGATGAGATGGCACATGATGACGAGGATGAGGCTATGAGCGATGGTCTGTCCTCACAACTGATGGAGGCGGGTCATTCTTCTGATGCACTACAAGGTCCGTCGGACGCGAGCCATCCCACGTCGTCCGATCCCCCCGAGTGGCTGGCCAGTTAAAAGCGGCCCTACTTCACCGAGGCACAACCGGGGTCAGGCAGGCCAGCCATAATGCTTCATTGCCTAGTGGCACCGAGGTATCCTGTGAATCCCCTTACCCCTATCTCTTTCGATGGGTCTCATCATGGTTTTAACGTTTTGTTGATGCCGCAGTGCCGACCGATATATTACTCCTTTGACATTGGCGCCGAGGAAGAGCGCAGCTCTTTGGGTGACACAGCAGCCATCGGCAAGCATCGCCACGCCCAGGTCGGGCGAGGGTGTTGTCGGGAGTCCACGGGGCCACCCGTTCAGATACCGCCGGAGGCGACGACCCCGTCCATGGGGGGACAGCCGACTGCGGGCACGAGGGAGGTGTCCTTGGTTGCCCCGAAGCGATCGTCCATGACCGTGATGTCAACATTGACGGCGGCGTGGGAGGAGCTGTCGGCCACGCGTGTGGTAGCGTCCGCGGCGGTGTGGACGGAGGAGAGGCGGTCGACGGAAGACGACGCATTTGCGATGCGTGCGGTGGGCGTGGCGCAGCCGGGTGCAACCCAACCTCTATGGATAGAGATGGAGGTACCTGAGGTAGGGCAGACGGGAGAGGAAGCATCCGCTGCGTCCCTAGGAGTCATAACGATGGTGCCGCGCATCGTGTCCACGTCATCATCGTTCGCCGCCGTCGGGGGGTCATCCCGATGGAGAGGCCGTGGCAGGAAGGGTCATCAGCATGTGGCGTTGGCGTTGAGCCACCCAGACCCTGGTCTTGATGGGGATCAATAGGACATGGCTCAAGTTGGTGGACTTGCAGAACCCAAGAGCCCCGCCATTCGTCCTTGACGACCTTGCAGAGAAGGAATGGCACCGCTACCACGGGATCATGGGAGGCGTGGCGCACCTTTTGAACACCACACTGGTCATAGTAAACGATGGGTTGAAGCAGTTTTACAGTGTCGCCAACCCCTATGAGGTACGACACGCTCATGCTCTGAATGCCGCTTCTTGTTTTGTCGCTTCTGACTTGTGTTTCTTCCACAGTCGCTGATGGCGCGTACCCAGGAAAAGTCCTTGTTCCTTCATCGGCAGAAGGAGGCCAGGGACTACCTCATCATGGAGGTGGTTGACCTTTAGACCTAGGAGGCAGAGGCCCTTCATCACGCCGAGGAGGCAGAGAAGATGGTCTCGGCTTTGTCTGAGAGGGCGTGCAAGGACGGCAAGGATGTCGCGCAAGCTATAAGGGAGCGCGACGAGTTGCATCAGCAGGAGGCCGAGTCCTATTGATAGATCCTCAACCTCCAGGGTGAGCTCAAGAAGGAGAAGGGGCTGAAGCTAGCGGCCCAGGAGGAGGTCGCCACGCTAGAGGTGAAAGCCTATCAAGATGCCACGGTGGCCAAGTGGCTTCGCAACGATCGAGATGACTCGCGCCAGACCGTGTCAAGGCTTTGCATAGAGCGTGACAGGGCACGGCAAGAGCGCGATAGCACACAGCAGCGGTTAGCTCCCTCCAGAGCGATCTCAAGAGGGAAAAGGTCCAAAAGCGGGATGCCGAGGGCATCTCTGCCAGGCTCGCCCTAGACCTTGGCCAGAGTCAGAAGGAACTGGCTGAGGTGAAGGAAACCCTACAAAGGGAGGTCATGGCGCATGACAACGAATGCCTCGCTGCCAACTTGGCCTGCCATGACCTTAGGGTGCCTCAGCCGCCAAAGATGAGCTCGCTTGCGGCTCGCATCACTCTCATCTCAGACCACATGAGGGTGCTTGAAAGGGGTGCCTTCCAGGCCGGTATTCATTGCTCCTTCACCATCGCTTGCTCCCACTACGTGGAGACTATCAACCTGGAAGTAATGAGCCAGTGTTATGCGCTTGGCTATGAGGTCGAGGAGCTTGAGAAGGTAGAAGATGATGTGGCCTCCCTCTCGCAAGACCTGGCGAACAGGATAGCAGACACAGTCCTCCCCCGGAGGAGTGACTGATTAGATGAATTTGAGCTGAAGTGCCAAAGGATGAATAGTGAGTTTGAACAAGCATTTTTGTTTTAGGGTCGGTCGTGTGAACAATTATATGTTCTTTTCTTTTTAATGTATAAAAAGTCATTCTGGTCCATTCCTTTTTGTCGTGAAGATCCTGAAGTCCGAATCGTGGATGGGAGATCATGATTACGCTAGTGAGTGAGAGTGTTGTAGCCGTCGGGGCATAGGTTTCTCACAGTCTGACCAGTTTTACTCAGTGTGTCTCGCCGCGACTCGATCTTCGAAAACTTTAACATAAAAAGGGGTCAGATGTGGGGTGCTTTTGCATGTGTACACTCCTTATCAACCATCGAGTAAGGGCTGACCCTAGGTCGTGGTCGGGGTCGGGCGTTACTTAGCAACCGAGAGGGAGAAAAAAGTGAAAACGAGCAAGAGACGGTGTTTTTCAAAAAACATCATTCTTTATTTCCCGTATGTACATGCATGCTTTAAGAGACGATCTAGGTGTAGAAATAATGTAGTTGCTCAATGTTCCAAGTGTTGGTGAAGACTCTGCTATGACAGTCGCAAGCTTTTATGTTCCCGGTCTGAGCATCTCGGTGACGACGTACGGCCCCTTCCACAGCGGAGAGCTTATGGCGGTCCTTAGTGCTCTAGACGCGCCGGAGCACTAAGTCACCAACGCTAAAGGCTCGGCCCTTGATCCATCAGCTGTGGTACCAGCGTAGCGCCTGCCAGTACTTAGCAGAGCAGGCGAGGGCAACATCACGGGCCTCGTCGAGCTGGTCCACAGCGTCCTTAAGGTATTCCTTGGCCTCCAGCTCTTTGTATGCGACTACTTTGGGTGCCCCGTAGTCAAGGTCGGTCAGCAAGACTGCCTCGGCGCCATAAACCATAAAGAAGGGTGTGTAGCCCATGGCCCTACTAGGGGTCATCCTTACCCTCTAGAGAACCACGGGAAGCTCTGTGACCCACCGCCTGCCAAACTTGTTGACCTATTAAAGATCCTGGGTTTGAGGCCCTGGAGCACCGTGCCGTTGTCGTGCTCGACTTGTCCATTTGTACGGGGGTGTGCCACGGTGGCCCAGTCGACCCTGATATGGTTGTCATCACATAATCTAAGGAATTTTTTCCCTATGAAGTGTGTGTCGTTGTCCGTGATTATGGAGTTCAGGACCCTAAAGCAGTGGATGATGTCTGTGAAGAATTTGACGGCCTCTTTGGACTTGATCTTCGTGATCAGCCAGCTCTCTATCCACTTGGTGAACTTGTCTATGGCGACAAGCAGGTGAGTATAGCCCCTGGGCGCCTTCTTGAGGGGCCCGAGCAGGTCAAGCCCCCAGACTACGAACGGCCATGTGATAGGGATTGTGTGGAGCGCTTGAGCTGGTAGATGGGTCTACCGGGTGTAGAATTGGCACCCTTCGTAGGTGCGGACAATCCGCTCGACGTCAGCTACCGCGGTGGGCCAGTAGAAGCCTTGTCGGAAAGCTTTGCCGACTAGGGTCCTTGGCCCCATGTGATGTTCGTAGGAGCCACGATGGATGTCATCTAGTAGCTTTTTTCCCTGCTTGGTGAGGATGCACCATTGCTGGATTCCTATGCGGCCCTTTTTGTAGAGCTCTTCCCCGATGACAGCGAATGACTTGGCACAACGTGTGAGCCATCGTGTCTCTGTCTTGTCGATCGGGAGCGTGTCTCAGATGAGGTAGTCGAGATACGGGACCCCCCATTCTAGCAAGGGGTTGGGCCTTACCGATGGATCTTCATCGATTTCCATGACCCCAGGGTCGGGCAGGTTCATCGGAGAGTTAGCCCCCGATCTCGAGGCGAGGAGTTGATTGTCAGCCCTAGCCCCTGAGCCCGAGATAGATGACTCATTGTCGGCCTGCTCTAAATCATCGTAACAGATTAAGGGCTGGCGCTGATCGTTGGCAAAGACGCCGATCGGGACCGGCTCTTGGCCGGATGCCATCTTTGCTAGCTCATTAGCCGCTTCGTTAAGCCATCGAGGGATGTGATTGAGTTCGAGGCCGTCAAGCTTGTCCTTCAACTTGCGCACTTCTTGGCAGTATGCGGCCATCTTGGGGTTGTAGCAGCTCGACTCCTTCATGACCTGGTCGATGACGAGCTACAAATCACCCCGGATGTCCAGCCGTTGGATCCCCAGTTTGATGGCGATGCGCAGGCTGTTGATAAGTGCTTCATACTCGGTCACATTGTTAGAGGCGAGGAACAGGAGGTGGACCATGTACCTTATGCATACCCTGAGGGGGGGGACGAAGACAAGCCCCCATGCCAGTGCCCTTCTTCATCAACGAGCCATCGAAGTACATCATCCAATACTCATGATCAACGGCCACCAATGGCGTCTGGACCTCAGTCCACTCCGTGATGAAGTCGGCCAGCGCCTGGGACTTAATGGGTGTCAAGGGTGTGTAGGTGATTCCTTCACCCATCAGCTCGAGCGCCCATTTGACAATCCTCCCTGTGGCATCATGGTTTTGGATGACCTCTCCGAGAGGGAAGTATGAAACTACCGTCACGGGGTTGACTCGAAGTAGTGCCGCAATTTCCTCCTGGAGATTAGGACGACATACAGGAGCTTTTGGATTTGAGGATAACGAGTCTTGAAGTCAGTCAAGACCTCGCTGATTAAATAAACAGGGCGTTGCACTTTGAGAGCGTGCACTACCTCCTCTCGTTCTACCACTAGTGCCGCGCTGACCACTTGTGTGGTGGCTGCGATATACAGCAGGAGCGGCTCCCTTTCGATCAACGAGACTAGGATCGAGGCCTTCGTCAAAACTTGCTTGAGCTTGTTGAGCGCCTCCTAAGCCTCGGCTGTCCACACGAATCGGTCGGTTTTCTTCAAGAGCCAGTAGAGGCGAATGCCTTGTTCGGTGAGGCATGATATGAAACAACTAAGAGCTGCGAGGCATCCCATGATCCGTTGTACCCCTTTTATGATCTAAATTGGACCTATCCGAGTGATGGCCGTAATCTTCTCTGGGTTGGCTTCGATGCTGCGCTCAGAGACGAGGAACCTAAGCAGCATACCTCTCGGGACCCCGAAGATGCATTTTTTAGGGTTGAGTTTTATGCCGTTCTCTCGGAGTTTCTTGAAAGTTTTATTGAGGTCAGCCACGAGCTAGTCGGCCTTCTTGGACTTGACTACGATGTCGTCCACGTATGCCTCAATGGTATCTCTGATGAGATCGTCGAAACATTTAAGCATACATCATTGGTATGTTGCTCCTGTATTCTTCAGACCGAATGGCATGCTAACATAACAGTACAATCTGAATGGCGTGATAAAAGAAGTTGTGAGCTGGTCGGACTCTTTCATCATGATTTGATAGTAGCCGGAGTATGCATCAAGGAAGCAGAGGGTTTCACACCCTGAGGTCGAGTTGACTACTTGATCTATGCGTGGCAAAGGAAACAGATCTTTTGGGCACGCCTTGTTGAGACTAGTATAGTCAACACACATTCTCTATTTCTCACTCTTCTTTTTTACAAGAACGGGATTGGCTGACCACTCGGGATGATACACCTCCTTGATGAATCCTGCCACCAAAAGCTTCGCAATCTCTTCGCCGATGGCCCTGCGCTTCTCCTCGTCGAAGCGACGCAGGCGCTATTGCACCAGCTTGGAGCCCAGCTTGATCCTTAAGGCATGCTCGGCGACTTCCCTTAGAATACCTAGCATATCTGAGGGTTTCCACACGAAAACATCGTTGTTCGCACGGAGAAAGTTGACAAGCACGGTTTCCTATTTTGGGGAGAGATCGGCACCGATGCATATCACCTTTCCGTTGGGGTCATTAGGGTCGACGGGGACCTTCTTGGTGCCCTCTGTGGGCTCAAAGGCCCCCGCCTATTGCTTGGAGTCGGTTGTGTCCGCGGCCTCCCGCCTCCCTGATGGCCGTGAGCTCCTCTGAGGTGACAGTTGCAGCAACAAGCTCGTAGCATTCCACGTCGCACTCATAAGCGCACTGGAAGGAAGTGCCGACAATGATGACCCCGTGCGGGCCCGACATCTTCAGCTTAAGGTACGTGTAATTGGGGATAGCCATGAACTTCGTGTAGCATGGTCGTCCTAGGATGGCATGGTAGGTTCCATGGAAACCAACCACCTCAAAGGTAAGGGTCTCAGTTCTAAAGTTGGACTTATCCCTAAAGGTGACGGGTAGGTCGATCCGCCCAAGGTGTTTGTCCTGTTTCCCCAGCACGATGCTGTGGAAAGGCGCTCCGGTCGGCCGGATGCGTGCCTAGTCGACGCCCTTGGCATCGAGCGTCTCGATGTACATGATGTTGAGGTCGCTACCCCCATCCATCAGCACCTCGCTGAGTTTTTGTTGATGATTGGATCAATGACAAGTGGGTATCAGCCTGGATGTGGAACGTTGTCTGGGTGATCGGAGCGGTCGAAGGTGATGGGGGACCTCGACCACCGGAGGAAAGCGGGTGTGGCTAGCTTGGCTACGTACACCTCTCAGCGTGCGAGCTTTTGTCAGCGCTTGGAGTTGTACATCGTTGGCCCGTCAAAGATCATGAGGTAGCTGGTCTCTTTTGGGAAGGCGTCCTCCTTCTCCTCAGCGTCATCCTTCGGAGGGTCAGGCTTCTTCTTCCCGTCCTTTTGCTTAGAGCCCTCGGATAGAAACTTCTTCATGAGCCTGTATCCTTGTAGGCATGTGAAAGTCCTATGTTTGGTGTTGGTAATTAGTGACAATGCCTAAGTACTAATCCTATGCCTAAGTTGTATGTAGCATATGAGGATTAGTACATTCCAAGGTTCGTGGCAAGATGGACATGGTGATCATGATGGCTACACTTGGATTTGGACACAACCCTACGTGATCAAGGCAAAGGCATATGCTTAAGGGTTGTATTTTAGTAACCAAGACACCTAGTGGGTGTGGTTACATTATAGGATAGATAGCCGTACTATAAAGAGGGGAATGACGTGGCTATTGAACTCCTAAGTGCCTCTAGGTGTGCATTTCATAATCATATGCATTTAGATAGAACTAATAACGCCTCGAAAAATGATTGTAAAAAATGCTAACACACTCGCACATGACGTGATCACTTGGTAGTGTTAGCACTTTTGCGATGGCGTTGGAGTTTGAGCGATAGAGAGGGTTTGGGGTCCTCTCTCCCTCTCGCCGAGCTTGCGAGGCGGGATTCAGGCGTTTTCGAGGAGTTGAAACGACTATTTTCCACTACGCTGGAAGTCGAAAAAGAAATGGAGGCGAACGGAGGTCACAGTGGTGATCGGACGCTGAACCGGACGTGATCTCTGTTTGACCGGACATGTCCGGTCAGTGTTCAGTGTTTACGTGTGTCTCAGTTTTCTGATCGGACGTGGTGGCGCGTCCGATCACTGTCGACCGGACACGTCCGATTGTTGAGGGAGCTTATTGGACTCCAACCGGATGCTGGCACTGTGGCGTCCGGCGCGACTAGCGTGCGTGTCCGGTCGCTGCTTCGCTGGAGCATTGCTCGGCTTGACCAGCGCGTCCAGTCAGTTATGGGACCAGCGCGTCCGGTCGAGCGTCGTGCGTCCGGTCAATTTTCAACCAGCACGTCCGAACGTGCTTCGCGCATGGGTAGTATACGCACCTGCGCGTCCGGTCAGTTTGACCAGCGCGTCCTGTCAACGCGACTGCAGCGTTTTCAAGTGCCTAACGGCTCTATTCGAAGGGGTACGTCTATAAATACTCGTTGGTCGGCTCAAAGCTTCAACTCTTGCATTCTTTGACATACTTGAGAGCACTTTGAGCTAAGCAACTCTCCTTCCACTCATCTCTCTTGCTTCTTAGCATATTCGAAGTGAGATTGAGTGATCCAAGTGCATTTGTATTGTGAGATTGCCTCTAGTTAGCACTTGGTAGTTGATTTGCTGCGGGATTCTTGTGTTCTCTTGGTGGTTGCCGCCACCTAGATGGCTTGGAGCAACTTGGAGGCGTTGGTAAGAGTTGGTGATTGTTTTTGGCCACCTCCGGTGATTGTGAGGGGTTTGTGCCTACCTCAGCGAAGCGCCAAAGGCAACATTAGTGGATTGCTCGTGTCATTTGCAACCTTTTGCCATTTGGTAGGTTCTTGTGGTGCCTTTTTGAGAGGCTCGGTGTGAGACCGATTAGCCACCGAACCACGTGGTGAAGAGGGACACAACGGGGACTAGTGTGCCGGCAAGCACGTGAACCTCGGGATAAATCTTCGTGTCATCATTCTTTTTGTGATTAATCGATCCTGGTGGTTGTGTATTGTGGAATTCATCTCTTGATCATATTGATTGGTTGGCTCAATACTTCGCCCCTCAGTGATACCCTTCTAACTCTCTCTTGTATTATTTTCTTAGTTACCTTGCTAGCTTGTTAGTATAGCTCTTAGCTTGTGTAGCTAGTTAGCTTTAGTTGTAAACTAAGTTGTGTGGTTTGACTTGTGCGGTTGAGTGCAAATATACTAGAATTGTGAATTGGATAGGTGGCTTGCAAACACCCCGTAGGCTAAGCAAAACTCGCATCTCGCTATTTGTTATATTGATAAACTTGTTTAGCTTGTCTTTGTAGAATTTTTAAAAGGCTATTCACCCCCCTCTAGCCATCAAGACCTTTCAGCATGATTGATGGGGTAGGCGTGGTTTGGGCAAGGTCCCTCGAGCATCTTCTCAAAGTGGTACGGGGTGCCCTCGGCAGACGCCTTCTTGCCCTTACACTTAGCAGTGGCCACGAGCGAGTCACCGAATCATGGCTTGTTCTTCTTCTTTAAGGGGTTCGAGATGCCTTCGCCGGTGTCCTCATCCCACTTGGCCTTGCCATAGGCGCGGTCAAAAATCGCTCCGACTCCCTCCTCGCTCGAGGCGTGGCTGGTTGCAATGTCGAGGAGCTCCTTGGTGGTCCATGGACTTTTTTGCCCCAGCTTGTGGACCAGGGCCTTGTTGGTAGTCCCAGATAGGAATGCACTAATGACGTCGGCATCGGCGATGTTGGGTAGCTCATTGCACTGCCTGGAGAAACATTAGATGTAATCACGGAGGGACTCGTCTAGCTTCCGTCGACAGTTCTTAAGGTCTCAGGGGTTCCCGAGGCACGTGTAGGTGCCCTAAAAGTTCCCCATGAAGACCTCCTTCAGGTACACCCAATCTTTGATGGAGTTGGGCGGGAGGTGGTCCAGCCATGTCCGAGCCGAGTCGGCCAGGAACAACGGGAGGTTGCGGATGATGAAGTGGTCATCATCCGTGCCACTAGCCTGATAGGCAAGTCGGTAGTCCTCAAGCCATAGGTCGGAGTTCGATTCCTTAGAGTACTTGAGGACATTCGTTGGTGCACGATATCGTTGCGGGAACGACGCGCGGAGGATATGCCGGGTGAAAGCCTAAGGCCTCAGCGATGAGGGGCTCGGGCTCCGGTCCTCATTGGCGTCGTAGCGCCCTCCACGACGAGGGTGGTACCTGTGGTCGGCCCCCTGCCTCCCATCATCCCTTCCGCACCTACGAGCGTCCAGGACGACACGAGCATCATAGATGGGGCCAACACGCTCCTGTATTAGGGGAAGGTTGGCAGCCCCCACGCCACGTGGCACCTGGTGTACGAACGTGTCCCTAGCGTCTTGCCTAGCGGACGCATGCTGGCTGGCATGCGGTCGAGCAACTCGTGGATCTCCCGCTGGGTCTTGCGCTTGTCGAGGGTTGCTGGCTCGGGGAGCCTTTAAAGCAGGGTCGCAGCGTCGGTGATGTTTTGGCTGGCCTGAGCGAACTGCGGGAGGCCTTCGTTGTGTTCCATGATCCGCCGATGAACGTCACGGGCCATGGCTCGTGCGCGCCCACCCTCAGTGTGGTGATGCATGATCTCGCGCTCGAGCTGAGCGTGTTCTTTCTCCAGCCCATGGCGCGCTTCCTCGAGCTCATGCTACCGTGCCTGCAGCTGCTCCATCAGCGTTCATCCTAGCAGTGGTGAGGATGAGGCCGCAGCCGCCAGAGGTGGGACCCTCACCCCTCCTGCAACTACACACATGGGGACCCCTTGGGGGTCTCGCCAGAGTCGCTGGCACTTGATACATGACTGTCGGAGGTTTCCACCATGAAGCATTCCCACGAAGGGTGATGGCTCCCCTCGCTAGAAACGAAGCTAGAGATCGACTCTGAATCACTCGCGAGGAGATCGCGAATCGACTCCTCAAAGTAGTTGGCCATGCCTACAAACTCATCGTTCATGGGCGGTGAGCTGAAAAGCCACGCCACCTGGCGCTCGACGATATGCGCGACGTCGCACAAACCGTAAGGGAATGCCAGTGAGGCACCCTAGGTAAAGATGTTCGGGGAGAGGCTCTCCGCTGACGAGCTATGTCATGATGTTGACAAAGGAGAAGGTGAGGGCACCCAGGTCCTCCCAGGACGGGTGCAGTCCTAGGTAGACAGCGAGCTGGTGCTCTAACTTTTTGAAGTCGAAGTCAAGGAGCTGGTCGCGCTCCGGGGCACGAGCCCCTAGAGCGCTCAACTACAACCCCTCGAGGGCCCCGGCGATTTGCGTCGAGGCAAGTGGCGGGAGGAGTCTGGGGGTAGGAGCCCTCGCCAGCTCCCCCTCGGTGGTTACGATGAAGTCCAGACTCTCGAAGCGCACGTGTGCGCTCGGGGTCCAGTCGATGTCATGGCTATCCATTCGAAGCCTGGTGAAAGTGACAAAACGCGCAAAAGCCCCTACCTAGCGCGCTAACTGTCGATGTTTAGAAACCGCCGACTAGTAAATTTAGTGGATTGCTCGTTTGGGTTCAGATGGCTGTGTAAAGAGGACACGAGGATGTATACTGGTTCGGGCAGAATGTCCCTACGTCCAGTTGTGAGCTGCCGCTTGTGTTACTTGCACTGAGTTCATAGTAGGGGTTACAAACGATCAAGAGAGGGACGAGCTCCTAAGTCTCTATGGGTTGAGGTCGAGAGTGTGTTCTTCTGGTTCGTGGGATTGTGATCGACTTGTGGAATCATGATCCCCCATAACGATACTGGGCTTTTCCTTTTATAGCTTCAAGGGAAGGGCCAGTCATACACTAGAGAGGATGGAGAGAGAAGAAAGAGAAAAACAAAAGAGAGAGAGAAGGGTGTCCTAGAGCTGCGCTATTCCCCTTCCCCTACTGGCGGGCCTTGGCGGTCCTGTAGATGATGGGGACATTCCCACGCTATAGCCTTGCTTGCCACCTGTCCCATACGTGGGTGTCGTGGGTCAATCGTGGCGCTCCATGAGGACGGTATGTCTGGGAGGATGGTATGGTCAACGGACTCCTCCGATGGAGGCCACACCGTAGTTGGAAGCATAGTGTAGAACTGTGGGTGTCTGACGGGGGTCGTACGAGGAGTTGGTGACATAGGACCACCCTACTGACGTCGTGGCGACGTGAGCTTCCAAGGATGGCCTATCACAGTTGCAGGCCACGTGGAAGCACACCTACCCACAAGGATGACCTATCAGGTTGCAGGTCGCGTGGAAGCACACCTGCCCACAGAGATGACCTGTCACGGTTGCAGGCTATGTGAAAGCATACCTGCTCCCCTTTTCGTGTCAAGGGCGTGCGCTCGTAAAGGTTAAGGCAGTGCGGGCCCCTCTCGGGACCTTTGCTCCACTCCTAAGAGTGGATCCGACCCCTAGGGGTGGGGCGAGGCAGAGTCCTCTCCTGGGGGGTCAAAAGAGGTGGGACCCACGCCTAAAAGGTCAGGCGAGGTGGAACACTTGCTTGAGGGGTCAAGCGAACCAGGAACCCTCTCAGTTGGGCCGGACTGGGCCGTAGCCGTGCTCACAATTATTTTAGGTGGGCTGAGGCCGATGTCTTTTAACTCCTATCTCATGGGTACCGTAATATTGGTACCCGACAATATATATGTGAAACCCTAGCTCTCACTCCCTCTCACTCAGCTGCCCATCAGCCGCACCCCCTCACTCTCTCCTTTCCCTCTCCCTTTGACTGAGCGCCGCATCCCTCTCGCACCGAGTGCCGCTCACCCTCTCTCACACCGAGTGCCGTGCGCCCACACCCCCTCCCTTAGTGCTATGCCCCTTTCCCACCATTCCTCTCCTGACGGTGCCCCTTCCCCTCCCCTCCTCTCCTGACGGCCCTCTCCCTCTTCCTCTCAGGCGTGGGTGGTGTGGTCAGAGTGGCCTCGCGCGGATGCAGTGGCGGTGGTGGCTGGATCGACGATGGCTTCTCCAGGCGCAGGCAAGGCTCCCCTCTAGCGCGGGTCACGGTGGCCTTCCGCGACGATGGATCCGGTCATGGTGGCCTTCCACAGTGGTGGCCCGCTCCCTCTCCCCCATGGCACGGCGTTGGCGGATTGGGTCATGGGGGCGGTAGATCCAGTGAAAGCTCTAGTTTAGTTTTGGTGAATTGATGAAATCCTTAGTGCTAACCTAGTTTATCAAAGTGATCATGAGATAGGTAGCACTATTCCAAGTGATGGAGAATGGTGAAGATCATGATGATGGTATGGTGACCATGGTGATCAAGAGCTCAGCTTGAAAAAGAAGAAAGAGAAAAACAAAAAGCTCAAGGTAAAGGTGAAAATTGATAGGAGCTTTTTGGTTTGGTGATCGAGACACTTAGTGAGTGTGATCACATTTAGGATTGATAGTTGTACTATTAAGAGGGGTGAAACTCGTATCGAAATGCGGCTATCAGAGGGCCACTAGATGCTCTAACTTATTGCGTATGCATTTAGGATCTAGTCGGGTGCTAACACCCTTGAAAATGTTTGTGAAAATATGCTAACACACGTGCACAAGGTGATACACTTGGTGGTTGGCACATTTGAGCAAGGGCGGTGAAGTTTGGAGCTGAGGCGGAGCTATTTCTAGTGACCGTACGTTGGACTTGCCTGTCTGGTCACCATGAAATGCGAGCGGACTCAGAGGAGAAGAGTGACCGGACTCTAGCTAAACATTGTTCGGCGTCTGGTCCTGCTGACGTGGTGCATGTGGAGCTGAGCGAGTACTAACCGGACGCCAGGCGCGTCAGGTCACCTCTGACCGGACGCGTCCGGTCGTCATTTTTCGTGCTTTGGACCCTTACTGGAGTCGACCTGACACTGGATTACCATGGGCACTGGCGCGTCTAGTCGCAGTGTGGTGGCCACGCGGGCACGCTTGATCTGACACAGTGGGTATGCGTCCGGTCGCCCTTTGGGTGCGTCCAATCGTCACTTGTTCGTTGGCGTGGGCGACTCGACCGTTGGAATTGGGCGGTACAGGTTTGTAGCTGGAGACATGTGGCAGTCATCCGCTGACCGGATGCTGGGGCTGTGTGTCCGGTCGCCCCAAGTTGGGCTGCTCTGTGAGCCCAATGGCTCTATTTCGTAGGGGCTTCTATTTAAGCCCTATGACCGCCTCTTGCTCACTCTCTTGGCCATTTGCACAGACATAGCAACCTTGTGAGCTTAGCCAAAGCCCTCCCACTCTAGTGAGCAACTAGATCTAGCGGGTGGCCAGATCTAGTGAGCAGCGGTCGGATCCAGCAAGCGGGTGGCTTCCTCCAGCGAGTGGGCGCGGCGACGGTGCAGATCCGATGAGTAGAGCGGCGGCGCGTGGATGGGCTCACTGGGCTTATCTATGGGGTTTCCTTTTTTTGTTTTTATTTGATTTATTGAGACGGGCATCGAACCACCTCGAAAAAGGTCCTATTTACTGTGACCTTTGGACCGAGACGGTTGCGATGCCCGCCTTAGTAAATCAAATTTGTCTGCCTTGGTAAAGTTTTCTATAGTAGTGTAGTATCTTTCCATACCCATACCCACTTCCCAATGGGTGGAGATTTTTACCTTTAGCATACCTGCGGGTATAGAAATGTTCCCATACCTGTGTCTTTAGCGGGTAAAACCCGTCGGGTAATTGGGTATCCATTGGCATCCCTAATTCAATCCGAGCTTAGAGAGGCGCGGGGACCGTGAAGGCACGCTGAATGCTAGTGCTGAAGATTTCCTTTGAATCTTTTTGGTAGTAGAGATCATTTTCAATCCTTTTAGTAGTAGAGATTAGGAGAGGAAGGAGAGATGCAACGAGTCAGAGGTCAACAAGCGCCTCTAGCCAGTTATTGGAGAGTCTATGAGGTTGTTTTGTTTTATTTTGTGGTTGTGTTCACATCAAGCAGAGGTTGGAGTTTTTTTCAAACCTTTTGTAGATATAATTTTGAATCTCAAACCTTCTGTATCAGATCACTTCAACTCGATATATCACATTTGAAAAATCAATAAAATCCTTATATAAAAAAGCTTTTGAAAATGCTAATTAAAAATGCGTAGGATATGGGGACGCGGCTCGCACACACTGCCTGCCCGCTGCCCCCACACCCCGTCCTACGCTCGCACACCTCTCGCTCTCGCTCTCTCTCTTACCGATGATGGCGACTCGGCGACGTCCTCCTCGTGCCCGCGCCCCACCACCTCCCCCACGCGCGGACATGGCAGATGTGACGACGATGGTGGTGGCAGGGACAGGGAGGCCTCCTTCTCCTCTCTTTCTCCTCTCTCCTCCTAGATCAGGCTAGGGTTCCGGCGAGCTCTCCCTTCTTCTCCTCCAACTTCGGTGACTATAGAATGGTCGGGCAGGGGGAGGCAGGTAGGCCAGGCGGTGGGGATGGTCGATGGGTGGCTTAGGGGAGTTGGCGGCGGTAGGGGTAGTCGGGCAAGGTCGAGGCAGGGGAGGCTTGCCGGAGCTGGAGAAGATGGCGGCTGTTTGGGGGGAGGGGAAGAGGGCGGCCGTCGCGGCCCTAGCTCGCCAGAGCTCTAGCGAACCCTAATGCCCGTGGCGGGGCGGGGACTGGCGGCGGGGGCAAGGGCGTCGGAGTCAGGGAACCCTAGATCTGTTTTTTTTCTTTCTGACAACTACAATATTTTCTTTCCTAAATTGGAGTGTGCAGCTGGAAATTACATTTGTAAAGTCCAAAAGCTTTTAGATTCAATTCATTTTGTAAGCCCAAACACTATCGAGTCACCTCAGACCTAATGGGCCCAATAACTGAAAAGCCCATTATCTCCCACCCCTCCGTTAAAACTCCGAAAACGGAAATCATTCACGCACCGGTCCACCTTGCCGCACAACCGTCTCGCGGAGAAACTCCTCCAAAAACCCCAAACCCTTTCGATCGGCGGCAATGGCGGCGCCGGCGGCCGACGATGCCTCGGCATCCCCAGGCTACGTCCTTCGCTCCACCCTTGAGGGGCATCGCCGCGCCGTCTCAACCGTCAAGTTCTCCCCGGATGGCCGCCTTCTCGCCTCCGCCTCCGCCGACAAGCTTCTTCGCGTGTGGTCTTCCTCCGATCTCAACCCCGTTGCGGAGCTCGCGGGCCATGGAGAGGGCGTCTCCGACCTCTCCTTCTCCCCCGACGGCCGCCTCCTCGCCTCCGCTTCCGATGACCGCACCGTCCGCATCTGGGACCTCGCCGTCGGCGGCGGGGCCCGCCTTATCAAGACGCTCACGGGCCACACCAACTACGCCTTTTGCGTCTCCTTCAGCCCCCATGGCAACGTCCTCGCCTCGGGGTCCTTCGACGAGACGGTGCGCGTGTGGGAGGTCAGGTCCGGGAAGTGCCTCCGCGTGCTGCCGGCCCATTCCGAGCCCGTCACCGCCGTGGACTTTGATCGCGAGGGCGACATGATCGTGTCGGGGAGCTATGACGGGCTCTGCCGCGTCTGGGACTCGGCTACCGGTCACTGCGTCAAAACCCTCATCGACGACGAGAGCCCACCGGTGTCCTTTGCCAAGTTCTCCCCCAACGGCAAGTTCATCCTCGCGGCAACGCTTGACAGCACCTTGGTTAGTTGTCCGAAGTCGATTGCCTTTAATTTTTTTTGCATTTTAGTGTTGCCATATTATTCCACCTTGCTGCATATGTGAAAAACTGAAATTACAATTTTGTTTTTATGGGAGCATATGATTGTCCAACGTGTAGTATGATTGTAGAGCTTCAGCATTAGTGGTTGGCGTCATAAACTGGGGTACCAATATTTGTAGACCCCCAAGTGGCAAGAGGGACGGGGTAACTTGAGTCTTGAGGAGAAGGGGAAGTATAAGCCCGGAGGTTTGGAGCAGGATAGTTTAAGTGTGGCATGTTCTAAAGGGATTCTTTGTGTCCAGTCTAAGTTCTGTTATGTTAGTGTTACATTTGGGGAACTTCCTGGGGGGTGTCTCTGAGGTAGTCCTACCTTAATTGGGTGTTATGGGAGGGCAAGCTGCTTCATTGAGGCAACCCCATGATTCTGTCTAGACAGAAAAGTTCATTATATGGTGATTGAACTATCGTGTCTGCAGTCCAACAAAGTCTTTTTTGCGGGAGGAGTTAGTGGACCCCCAAACTAGTTTGTTACAGCCCGAGCATGCTTGTTTGCTTGCAGTAATCTACTATAAGATTTCTGCAGTAGTGTACATGTGGGTGATCTGCATATTGTGTAGCTCCTAATATTTTGAAACTCCATCCATCCTGAGATAATGGGTTGAAGTACCTTCTCATTTTATTTTGTGCGTGCTTGCCTTGCCCTACACTTAGTCCAGCTGGAAAATAGTGCCGGGTGTGCTGTAGTGCTGAAAAGTTCATTTTGCTCTCTTGACTTATTTGTAATATGAGTAGGTGTCTATTAAGGAAGTGCTTAATGTATTTGTTTTGCCCACGGCACACCTGAGTGAGGCGCAGGCTGACGGCGCAGGGCATGGCGCGGCACCCCCACAGTGGGGCGGCACGACGGCCTAGCGCAGATCGGGGAGAGGTGGAGGGTGGTGAAGGGCAGAGACTCGAGGCGGTGCCAGTGACGAGGTTGGGCAGCTTGGCAGCCCCATGGCAAGGGACTGGGTGATAATATCCGCCTCACACATGGTAGTGTGGTCCTCCCGCCGGTGGCACACCTTGTCTAAAGGGGCATGGCCATGGAGCAGATGGACCCATGAGAAGAGGTAGGTTCTGATCTGTTGTCGCAAGACAACGCTAGGGCAGTGAATCAATTAGGTCCACGGCCAAAACCTTTCTATCAAGGCGCTGCCCCTGGCATAGATCGATCTCCCCAGGTGCGGTGCGGCGGAGGCAGTGGAAGCCTCGGCCTAGGATCAAAACTCTAAACTTGTGATACCATGAAAGCTTAGTAGATTGGGTATAATGTATGGGATGGATTGCATTGAGCCTCTTGAATGGAATATAATGCATAGAATACAGAGACTTGAGAGGCAAGTTGGCTCCCCTAGATATATTTATGTCAATATCGGATTACAATCCTAACTACCAAATCTAACAGTTTCAACTTTACAAAGGTGGCAATATTGGACCATCAATCAATATTGTAATTATTTTGGTTGCGTGCTGTACGAATGATTTTATTGACCTGGTTTGTTGGGGAGGATGAGTCTGCTGGCAGCTAGGGTGTCAGCAGGGAGTGGGGCATTTGACACAGGAGGGAGGGAGGGAGATAGGGTTTAATAGTTTACTTCTTACTTTACCTACCGAGATTCTTATTAAAGATAATGTGCTGACCAAGTTGGTGAGCCAGCCAACAGGTGGACAATGGTGGGCATGGCGGGTGTGGTGGGCCGCCTGCATGCCTCCTCCCTCAGGCACCAGCCTGGGCTGGGCTTTAGGTCCACAATAGTATATGTAAACATTTTTTTGGGATTGCAAAAATGATAGGATTGAATGTGTAATGTTTACAACTGCATATGTTCAAGTGACTTTTGTCTTTTATAATCAACAACAATTGGTAAGTGTTTAGTCATGTTGATGATCTCTTTATTGAGTATGCCATGATTTGAAACGTATCAATATATCAAGTCAAATTATGTTCTTCCAGAAACTGACTCTTACTGTATCTTCCTTGTGCGTTCTTAAAAACATTGTGATCCCAAATTAGTATCTTACCATTAGTTCAAATATGACTTGATTATGCATGAAGCTCTAGTTTTTGAGGTGTCGATTCGGCCCCAAGGCGTCACCCTCTGCTTAAGTGCATGTTTTTTCTGGCTCGATCCTGACATCACCCACCCTTCTTTCCCCTACTCGAACCCATAGCCGCACACTCTTCTCTGTCTTGTTACCACAGTTGTTTACCCTTTTCTGGTTTTATTCGCCCCTTCCGAACCCATTTCCATCCTGTTTCCAGTGTCTTCTGTTGTTCCTCTCCGACCACTGGAGGTGGCATGGAGTGTTAGAGTAGGTTGCTGCTGTGTATGGGAGCGTTGGGAAGGCACAGGTGTTGGCTGCTACTAGTGAAGGAGGGGTGGGAGGCTCTTCTGGGATTTGAGGCTTGGGATTGGGCTTTAGTTGGCTAATGGGCCTCTGCCTGACTGTTGGTTATAATGTATTCCCTCCATACTGGTAATTTAACTCGTTTTGGACAAGGCTTGATTCAAACATTGGGAATATAAATCATGAATAACTTTTAAGTTGTTGAGTTTGGAAATGTGAAAACCATATGAATAGATTCGTCTTGAAAAGTACTTTCATAAAATATATACATATATCACTTCCAATAAATATTTTTATAAAAATAAGAAGTCAAAGTTATGCTTTGAAGACCGTGTTGCTGTCCAAAACGACTTGAATTACCAATACAGAGGGAGTATATTCCTTCTGTCCTTTGTCTGGCCTGATATATGTTTGCCTCCCCTTATTAATGACCATGCAAGAAACCTAAGATGCTGTTGCCAAATGCAGCAATTAAACATATAGTTTTTAACAGGCCATAAATAATCTTGATCATGTAGTTTTTAACAGGCCATAAAAGTAAGGGATCTTACATCCTCCATTTAGAAGCAGCACATGAACTAGGCATAGAATTGATTAGTATCCACGTCTTGTAGTGATTCTCATGTGGCATTGTGAACTGTGAAGTGATATCAATGCTTGAAACAAAACTAATCTTGATCATGTAGTTTTTAACAGGCCATAAAAGTAAGGGATCTTACATCCTCCATTTAGAAGCAGCACTTGAATTATGCATAGAATTGGTTACTATCCATGTATGGTAGTGATTCTCACATGGCAGTGTGAACTGTGAAGTGATATCAAGGCTTAGGAGCTAGGAGTTAGGACACCAAAAAGGATGGGAAGCAAGGACCTGAATTATCGCCTTTTAACATTGTTGCGAGACTGCATTTAGATGCAATTTATGACAGACATTGCTGTAATTATATCCTCTATATGATACTTATATAAATATAAGATGCAGTGAAGACCTCATCCCCAACAATAGGGGTGTCCATTACTGTTTCCACTACCAAAAGAAAAGAAAAGAGACTTTGATCTCATTTCACTATCCTCAGGACCCTAGCCTGACCAACCATTTCCTTTAGAGGCAAATGGATTTCATAAGGTTGATGGACACTACAATTTTGTTTTTATTTGTTCCATTTACTTGGAGTATTGCAGTATTTTATCAGTTTATGCTATTGTCTTTTATCCCACGAACTATATTTCTGTTCTTCACTGTCTTGTCTTTTAGACTATTCCATGTGTATTTAGAATCATATTGGATATTTAGATCTCACTTCAGCTCATTTTCAATTCATTTACTCATCTATCAATTGAGCTTTTGGTTCCACTTTATATACTGTAAGTATGCTCATAGATGTGAATGCACTCACATATATGCGAGAAGGCATCTGCTCATGCTTTGTTTATTATTTATGCAGAGGCTTTGGAATTTCTCAGCTGGAAAGTTTCTGAAGACATATACAGGCCATGTTAACACAAAGTACTGCATCCCAGCGGCATTTTCCATCACGAATGGCAAGTATATTGTCAGTGGCTCTGAGGACAAATTCGTCTACCTGTGGGACCTGCAGTCAAGAAGAATAGTGCAGAAACTGGAAGGGCATACCGATACTGTCATTGCAGTTTCATGCCACCCCAGGGAAAACATGATCGCATCAGGGGCGCTTGATAATGACAAGACAGTGAAAGTTTGGGTCCAAAAGGAAGAAGATTGATGAGCTGCCTGGTTATTCTCTTATCTACTTTGGCTGTCATGTGGACTGACTAATGGTAAGTAAGCTATGTAGCTTCCCAAGCAACAAAAGATTGCTGCAGGGGAGAATGTGATGCTCCTGGAATGTGTAGCTGAGTGTTGTATTGTCTGCTCAGCAGCTCAGCGATGATTTTAGTGAGCTCAAGCGTTCTGTAGAGCTATTCATGTGAGGCTGGGATCATGTAAGAAAGACTTAACACAACAATGAACTTGATTTGTTGTGTTTCTGATTCCCTAATCTTTGATGCGGAGCTGTTTTGTTATCTATCCATATTAGCTCTATGTTTTAAAATGTTCATGCGGGGTTACAGGTAGTTCAGTTGCTGGTTATAGATGTGGATGCTGAAGCGTGAAGTACATTAGCTGACCGTGTCATGGTTCATTAGATTTATTTTTTAAAGCAGTGCCACATAGGGGGAAGAAAGAAAAAAGATGAAAGGAACTTCAGTGAAGTTGCTTTGAAACCTCTGAAACTATGCAACTCGATGAAAGCTGAACCCAGCCTGCTGTAGAACTGTGATATCAACTGCCATCTCGTGCTGAGTTGCTCAGAGTAACATGTTTGCAGGTGTAATTGTTGTCTCAGACAATTTCTATACAAAGCGATGATGGTTTTCCCAGCTGTAGTGCATCTAACCTTCCCCTTCAGATGTATCATATATTCATGTATACCGGGATTATGGCTTAGATCTCATTTTTGTGTATTGAGTAGGCTGTGTTGGGCTTTTTGCATACAGATGAATGGACTACTTTCTTTCCTTTCTTGTGCGGCAAAGGCCCATTTTCTGGTAACACTCAGTATTTGTTTGCTGCCTGCAAAATTGCAACACGCATGAGCCCTGGTAATCTGACTACATGTTTTATAATCTGACTACACGTTTTATTCAGTACATTTTATTTATAATTTTCTTGGACACTTGGTTCGAAAGAAATGTATAAATCTCTATGCTCAGGAGTCAGGACCAGTACAAAGTGCTACGTTCACATATTCAGTCCGTCTCACGGCCATTCCTACTTCCTAGACAACTGCAATGCCTGTGCCCCTTTGCTTGCTGATTATTCAGTCTGTCATGTTCATTCCTCTTCTAATCACGGCTCTGCTTGTGTGCATTTGCCTTTTCATTCTGCCTTGGGCCCTCGTGACATTATTGCGTCTCACTTTAGCACTGTGGATGACATCCACATATTTTGGTTAGTGAATGAGAAAGCCTCGTCGCATACTCCCTCCGTCCCAGAAAGAAGGTTGTTATGGGATGTGTGTTGGTTAAACTTTCTTATCTTTGACTAGGTTTGTACAAAACACGTGCAACATTTATATCTCTAAATAAATTTAATATGAAAGTATATTCAACGATCTATCTAATGATATTAATTATGTATTATAAATATTAATATTCTTTTATATATAATTGGTCAAAGTTAAAAAATGTTGACTTCTCGGGAAAAAAAGAACGATTTCTATTTTGAGATAGAGGGAGTATGACAATATAAACAGGTACTTAATAAAGTCTGAATGATTTAAAATCATCGTAGTTCATCTAACCTTCACCTGGATCACCTGAGAAAAGCACTGTTGCTGATATGTTGGTGAATGGTGACACTATTCAGTAGCTCTCTAAGAGTAGACATCACCTAGTCTGTCTTGTTTCTGTTTCTTAACAGTTTTCCTATGCGGTTGTGCTGCATATTAGCCTGCTTATTACAAGGAGTTGTGTGCTCTGCTCTACTACATGAAACCAGAAACTGCACAAATCTTAAAGCTCCATCATTTTTTATATGAAAAAAGTGCCAATGTTAGTCGTGGCATCACTTCCATAAATAATGCTTTGTCTTTATAATAGTTTTCTTATATATATATATATATATATATATATATATATATATATATATATATATATATATATATATATATATATATATATATATATAGAACTACTACCCTATAGCTAGCTACAAAATAACTTATTTTGTAGCCACTTTGAGTTACGATAATTGCTATGCTAATTTATGAGATTATAGTAACTCCTTACTATGTAATTTACTATAACATTATGGTAAATATCCTCATGTGTTATAGTAATTCAACTATCGTAAATATATATTGACATTGTCGTAAACTAGTATATAAAATTATCGTAAATAGAGGTGGCTACAAAATAACTTATTTTGTAGCTATATATATATATATATATATATATATATATATATATAGGGTGCATTTTCTATACTCCCGGGAGTAGTTACTCCCATCTTTAAAAACTCACCTTAAGTATGTGTTCATACTAGTTTATCACTTTGAGTATGTTTATATACTCATACTAAGATACTCCAAATCTTTCTACGCGAAAAAATTTCAAAGAAACCATACTTTTTAATATATTACGAAAATGCCACTTACTGTACTATATAAAATAAGTATGACCATATACTCTATGTATGCATGCATACTTGACATATATAATACCATAGATGGGCTAGTATGATCATATACTTCATGTATATATGCTTCGTTCGGTCATATACACCCTAAATCTTGAGATATAAACATGGGAGTAACTACTCCCTAGGAGTATAAAATAATTTCCCTATATATATATATATATATATATATATATATATATATATATATATATATAGTTCTATATATACATAGGGAGAGTATACTCTATAGCTAGCTACAAAATAAGTTATTTTGTAGCCACCTCTATTTACGATAATTTTATATACTAGTTTACGACAATGTCAATATATATTTACGATAGTTGAATTACTATAACACATGAGGATATTTACCATAATGTTATAGTAAATCACATAGTAAGGAGTTACTATAATCTCATAAATTAGCATAGCAATTATCGTAACTCAAAGTGGCTACAAAATAAGTTATTTTGTAGCTAGCTGTAGGGTATATATATATATATATATATATATATATATATATATATATATATATATATATATATATATATATATATATATATATATATATATATATAGAATCTTTTGGAGCCAGCAACTTCCTTTAGGTAACCATGCAAATCAAATTGCTAATCTTCCTGGTCTTTTCATCACGTTCTGTCTACATCACTTGTTATGGATTCTTTTGTTTGTTCTACTTCTACTAGGGATTATTGATTGATTGATTTATTATTGTCCGTTTCACAAGGATGACCTGACCTGTCATTCTTCTCGAGCTGGACCGTACATGCCTGGGTGTAGGTGCCTGGAATCCAGCAAGAAATCGTCAGAAAACTCTTGGTTTTGTCCTGATGCTTGTGGTGCTCATTGCTTTCAAGTTTTAAGCGTGCCTTTTTATCCTTTGAAGCAATGTTGATTGCCATCGCTCAGCTAACCATGCATGTGTTCATACACACTAATATTCAACACGTATCTGTTGTTACTTTAAAGAGCCACCCACAGTAGTTATTCTATTGCCATGTGCCATAATGAATTGGGCTCGTGCACATACATGATTTTGTATGCATACTTCTTTTGCGTGTTTACACTACTGGATCAAAGTTTTTTTTTCTCTCGTTTGTGATCATATCTGTTCCATCACATCTCGAAAATCTTTTATCTAACAATTCACACAATACAAAGTTGCATAATTTTCAGACCAAGTAGTATACATATTATAATTTTCTGGGTAGTTTCTGCTATCTTCTGCAAACTTTTCCATCTTTCTAAAATACTCTGCAAAACTGGTATTTTCGTTGTTATCAATGAAAATGGGGAGATTCCTCGTTTCAAAAAGGAAGTACTCAACAGAAAATCCAAAATAATTCCGCATGCCTTTATTTTCCTAAAACTAGCATATTCGTTTTTATATGCTTCTTTTGCTTGTATAAGGCCGATGGATTGCAGACTTGTGATAGCATTTGATCCGTCACATCTTGAAGGTCAAAAACTGAAACGTCTATGAAATATATTTGTGTATGACATATGAAGCTGCGTCAAAGGCCGAGAAGGGCATAATGGCATGGTTGATTGTCTTATTTCAGACTAAGTATACTTAACTACCATACGTCCATACCAAATGCTCTATAATAGCATTCATAGCAAAGCCAAAACAGTTTTTGAGGTTGGGTGGGCTCGTTCTAGATAGATGACAGTGCAAGTTGCTTGTATTTATGGTGCTTGCAAGTTGAGTCCCTTGTTTTTATATATGCTATATTCAAGAGATATATATGCCAGAATTATTACGACTGATGAAGCATATAAAGCCATAACAAAACCATGTGAAGTTGCTCAGAGAGCAGGGAACATGGGGGCCAGTGACAATTCATCAACTGTGCAGCACAATTTGTTGTCCTTTTCATTCCTGGATGGGGCCTGCACAGCGACTCATGGTTAATTTGCTGTTAGCAAACATTGATTTCTGGGCTCCAGATGTGCTGATGACTTGGAAATCAGGTTACAATAGACCATGCCAGTGTGTTGCCACTGTTCACTGCGCTGTTACAACATCACAGCTAGCACTATAAAGTGCTCCAGTGGCGATCTATCACATGTACAGTGAACCTTTTGCACTTTCCGCTGACCCTCTTGCCTTCCAACAAGTGGAGCGTCCATGTTTTCTTTTCCTTCTATTTCTGAGGTTTTGGTGCCAACATCGTTTGGCTAGAGCAAACAGACTTGCTAAGATTAAAAGGATTTCATAAGAATATAGAATTTTGAACGGAACCATATAATTGACATTTAATTCTTAAGTTTTTCCTGATCCTATAAAATTTATCTATATAGAGAAGATCAGAAGATGCATCCAATGACAATTTTTCTCGTGTTGCCCAGGAATCATGGAGGGTGCTCGGTGCCAAAAGTACGGGGTTATCAATCACCTCAAGCGGTGTCCTGTTCTACGCTTGATGAGCTAGTGGAGTGATCGTTTTTTTCTCGAATATGCAAGAGCGCTACGTATCTTTGTATTAAATAGAAAATAGAAGGTTTTTACAAATGACCAGCACCCGGCCAACAGCCCAAAGGTGCTACATGTTTTGAATACAACTTTGAGATTTCGGTGGGCAGCGGGCTATGCCCCCCGATGCTAAACTCCCTAGGTCCTTGGCCCCTGCCTGAATCCACTGGTCGGCATGAGATTTTATGACCATCAGTAGCTCATCTACCGTGGACGCGGCCTCTCTGAAGCAGCGGCCGTTCCATTCCTTCGAAATTTCTCAGGAGACCAGGCCGAATAGGGAGTCAAGGCCCTTCTTGTGCTGCTGATTCCAAGTTGATCGCAGCCGTCTCCACCAAGCATAGACTGACTGCTCCAATGGCGGTAACTGGTGTCCTAGAGCTTGGCAGATGCGGAACCAAACCTCTCGTGCAAAGGGGCAGCAGCACAGTGGAGTGATCGTCAGTATGCAAGTATCCAGTATTGTCCAATACAATTTATCTATGTTTGGTTGCTCGTGGAAACTCTTATATAGACTTTCATAGCATTCGAAGTAGGCTCAATACATTATTAACTAGTATACTAAAATTGGTCATATTAGATAATACATATTTGCACAAGCTAATTGATCTAGCGCACACACACAAAAAAAGTCACCTCCCCTAGCTCTAGTAGAAACACGAGACATTCACTAAAACATAGAGGTGACTACATGCAACACAATATAAACAAAGTGTTAACAAAGTGTTAGATATAATATGGGCTTGACCCATTAAATATTTAATAAATCAAATAAAACTCTATGGTCCGAATAATGCACATTAAATGGTTTAGTCACGTACGGTATTTTAACTGAAGGTTAACTCAACTTAATTGGTTGGTCTTTGACCGGTTACTTTGAGAAGTTGAGGTAAGAATAGCAGGTTGCCACACGCGCGCGCACCGCCGCCCGGCCGTGGGCGTGGCAGGCGGCAGCGGACGGACGGACGTGGCTTTAATTTTGCCACTCAATTTCCATCATGAGGGAGTTACCAAAATTGGTGACCTTGATTGGAGGAGTTTCTCTTGTAACGCGTCTCCGACTCCTACTTGCATCCTTGCCAGCGCAGGGCTACTCGCCTCCTCTCCCCTTACTTGTATATACAGAGAACTACATCTTCAGTTAATTTTTTCCGGATACACATCACATATTCAACAGCGTGAGAGTTTCCCCGTTCTATCTCCTGCGCGCACACGAGATGGAAGAGTAGAGCCTCCGGAACGTCTCCGTCCAGCGAGTTCACCTGCTCGGGTGAAGGGCGGCCATCACATTTTTGGGGAGTGTCCAGCAGAGACGGCACGACTACTCGCTTGATCCACTCCCTGTTCCCGGCATTGGCGCAAGCTGTTGATCGTCTTTCTCCTGGCGACGCAGTCTTCACGGTATCCTCTTTGCACTGCACCGATCGGGATGGCTACAACGACAAAGCACCATGTCGCTTTCGAGTGCTTCCGGCTCTGCCGCAGGGTATAATGTTGTTAACCATCTTGTTCTTTCAATTGTCTCGTTCATGACCTTGCTGGTTAGTGTTAACCGGATGATAACCATGTTTTGCTTGGATAATATCATGAGGAATACCTTACTGGTTAACACTATATTGATATGCATGATGTTTTATCTGAATAAGCACATATATGATATCATGATCATTTTGATTAAATCATTTTTATGGATTAAATTAAACATGAATTTGCCTAAATGTTTAACAATCTAAAAACGTGATTATAGGCAATTTTCATCTATTGGCTTTGTGGGTTTGCTGAAACCAACATCGTTTGAGGGCACTCATTACAAGAGATGGCGCCAGAAAACTATTCTGTGGTTGACCTCTATGCGTTGCTTTTATGTGGTGCTTGAGCAACCTATTGGTGTGCAAACCATTGATGAGCAACGTGTATTTGAATATGATGACACCACTTGCAAGGCTGCTTTATTGAGCATTATTGGGGATTCTCATTGATGCATATGTGCAGCTTCCGACTAGTAAGGCTATGTGTGATGCACTTGAGGCCCGTTATGGCATTTCTGACGCCGGTTCTGAGCTGTACGTCATGGAGCAGTTCCATGACGTACGGATGGTTGAGGGCCGTCCGGTAGTCAAACAGGCCCATGAAAATACAGGCACTGGTGAAGGAACTTGAGCTATTTGGGTGTGCACTTCCTGGCAAGTTTGTGGCAGGCTGCATGATTGCAAACCTGCCACCTTCTTGGACTGATTTTGCAACTTCTCTGAAACACAAGAGACAAGAGTTTAGCACTGTTGAGCTTGTTGGGACTCTAGATGTTGAGGACAAGGCTAGAGCAAAAGATGTCAAAGGCAAGAAAGTCATTGAGGGGAGTTCTAGCGCACATGTGGTGCAAAATAACCGTCTCAAACCATAGAAAAAGAAATTTCAGTAAGAGCTTAAGCAGAAGCCCACCACACTCTTCAAGAAGGGCAAGAAGATGAACAAGGAAAAGATGAATTGTTTCACCTGTGGCAAGACTGGGCACTTTTCTAGGGACTGTCCTGAGGCTAAGTGGAAGCCTCCTCCACCACAGAAATCAGCCAACACTGTTGAGATTGAGGCAGCTACATCTGGGTATGGTAAATTTTTGCCTCCTGTATTTTCAGTTTATCATTCACCTGATTGGTGGGTTGATACCGGTGCAAATATTCATGTGTGTGCTGATATTTTTTTTGTTTTCTTTTTATCAGGCCGGGCGGGCTGGCTCCTTGTTGATGGGAAACGGGGCGCGTGCGGCTGTTCGTGGTGTTGGTACGGTCAATCTGAAGCTCACTTCAGGAAAGATCGTGCAACTCAAGAACGTACATCATGTCCCCTCAATAAAAAAGAACTTGATTAGTGGCTCCTTATTGTGTCATGATGGCTTTAAATTAGTGTTTGAATCGAACAAGTGTGTTGTTTCTAAATTTAGAACTTTTATTGGCGAGGGCTATGAGAGCAAAGGCTTGTTCCGCTTATCTTTGGTTGACACTTGTTTTAAGTCTGCAAACCTTGTGGTGAATAATGCTGAGACTAATATTTGGCATTCGAGATTATGTCATGTTAATGTTGGTTGCATGTCCCGCTTAGCTCATTTAAATTTAATTCCTAAATTTGATGTGGTCAAAGGTTCAAAGTGTAATGTGTGTGTTGAAGTGAGCAACCTCGTAAGCCTCACAAGGCTGTTATGGCAAGGGAGTTGGCACCTCTTGAATTAATTCATTCTGATATATGTGAGATGAATGAGATTTTGAACAAAGGTGGTAAGAGATATTTTATTACTTTTATAGATGACTGCACTCGATTTTGCTATGTGTATCTAATGAGAACTAAAGATGAAGCGTTGTATTATTTTAAAATCTATAAAGCTGAGGTAGAGAATCAACTTGAGAAGAAAATCAAACGGTTGAGGTCTGATCGCGGGGGAGAGTATTTTTCTAATGAACTTTCTAAGTTTTGCGCGGTGCACGAAATAATTCATGAGAGGATGCCACCATACTCACCACAATCCAATGGGATTGCTAAGAGAAAGAACTGCACTCTAACTGATTTGGTGAATGCCATGTTGGAGACTAGAGGTTTATCTAAGGAATAGTGGGGTGAGGTTATATTGACAGCAAGTCATGTCCTAAATAGAGTGCCCACAAAGAACAAAGAAATTACACCATTTGAGGAATGGGAGAAGAAGAGATTAAATCTCTCTTACCTGTGAACTTGGGGTTGTTCGGCAAAAGTGAATGTGCCAATAAACAAAAAAGCGAAAGCTTGGACAAAAAACTGTAGATTGTATTTTCCTTGGCTATGCCATACACAGTGTGGGCTATAGATTTTTAATAATAAATTCTAGTGTTCCTGAGATGGCTGTTGATACAATCATGGAATCGAGAGATGCAACATTTTTTGAAGATGAATTTGCCATAGAAAATAATACACCTAGCATGTCTAGTCATGATTCTATTTCTATCCCTGAATCTCATGAACCGATTATACACGCTGATGATGAAACCTTTGAAGAAATTCCTGAGGAGGATAATAATATAGTCGCTCGAAAGAGTAAGAGACGGAGGGCTGCAAAATCCTTTGGTGAAGACTTTATTATATACCTCGTGGAGGACACTCCCACAACCATTGCTAAGGCATATTCCTCTCTTGACGCTGACTTGTGAAAAGAAGCGGTACAAAGTGAGATGGATTCTATTATGTCAAATGGGACTTGGGAAGTGGTTGATTATCCTTATGGATGTAAACCTGTGGGGTGTAAATGGATGTTAAAAAAGAAGATGAGGCCTGATGGTACTGTTGAGAAGTATAAAGCAAGGCTAATGGCTAAGGGCTATACACAGAAGGAAGGAGAAGATTATTTTGATACTTACTCACCGGTTGCCCGATTGACGACCATTCGTGTGTTGTTATCCTTAGCTGCCTCACATGGTCTTCTCATTCATCATATAGATGTTAAGATAGCTTTCTTGAATGAAGAGCTTGAGGAAGAGATCTATATGGATCATCCTGATGGATTTATTACAAAAGGTCAAGAGGGTAAGGTTTGTAAGCTGCTAGAATCCTTGTACGGCCTAAAGCAAGCTCTTAAGCAGTGGCATGAGAAATTTGATAAAACTTTAACATCAGTTGACTTTGTAGTGAATGAAGCTGATAAATGTGTATATTATCGGTTTGGTGGAGGTAATAGTGTCATTTTGTGCTTGTATGTGGACAATATTTTAATCTTTGAAAATAATGTTGAAGTGATAAAATAAGTGAAAGATTTTCTGTCAAATAATTTCGAGATGAAAGACTTGGGTGAGGCTGATGTTATTCTTAACATTAAGTTATTGAGAAAAGAAGGAAATGGTGGGGTTACTCTTGTGCAGTCCCACTATGTGGAAAAGGTGCTAACTATTTTGGGTACAATGATTGTGCACCGGCTCCAACTCCTTATGACCCAAGTGTGATATTGAGGAAAAATCGTAAAATTTCAAGAGACCAATTGAGATATTCACAAATAATTGGTTCTCTCATGTATTTGGCTAGCGCCACTAGGCCTGATATCTCATTTGCTGTGAGCAAGCTAAGCCGATTTATGTCAAATCCGGGAGATACTCACTGGAGTGCTCTTAAGAGAGTACTGCGCTATTTGAAAGGTACAATGAGTTATGGTATTCACTTTACCGGGTATCCAAGGGTACTAAAAGGTTATTGTGATGCTAATTGGATTTCTGATGCTGATGAGTTGTACGCCACAAGCAGATACGTGTTCCTGCTTAGAGGTGGCATTGTTTCTTAGAAGTCTTGCAAGCAGACAGTCTTAACAAAGTATACAATGGAAGTAGAACTGACAACATTAGATATCGCTGGCGCTGAAGCCGAGTGGCTTCGTGAACTCCTTATGGATTTACCGGTTGTGGAGAAACCTATACCGGCTATTTCTATAAACTGTGACAACCAAACTAGGATAACCAAGGTGAACAGTTCTAGGGACAACGTGAAGTCTACAAGGCATGTAAAAAGACGTCTGAAGACTGTCAGAAAATTAAGAAACTCCGAAGTAATTTCATTGGACTATATCCATATATCTAAGAATCTAGCAAATCAGTTCACTAAGGGTCTGTCACGTAATGTGATAGAAGGTGCATGGGAAGGGAGTTGGGCTAGAGACCCACTTGAAGTCATTCCATAGTGGTAACCTGTCCTATGTGATTGAAGATCCCGTAAATTAGGATGGTGAATCAAGCTAGTGGATGACTGAGGGAGAGATTCCTTAGAATTAAGTCTAGCTCATTTGAGATGCACCATCTCTCAAATACTGTAAGGCAGGTTGATTAAGTTCTTAATATGATCCGAGTAACTTGGTTAAGCAGGGATGTTGTCCTACAGAACATTCTATAAGGAATACACCTATATGAGTTCGATTGCTAGTCACAATCTATGAGATGCGGGTAATCTCTAAATACTCATGAAAAAGCCAAGAAGTACGACTTATATCCTTCAAAACAGAGGGATGCTCTTTGCAGCCTAGTATTAGTTAAGAGTTCTAGTGAAACTCATCTCACACAAAACTATCAATTTAAGGCTTTGTCCATTGATCAGTTGTGGCTGAGTGTAGCTATTATTTTAAATGAATGTTCAACTTAACAGTCTCTATCGAAACACTGGTATATAAAAGAATTATGATTCTGAGACCTATTTGCATCGAACCTTAGAGTTTGGTGGGGATTGTTAGATATAATATGGGCTTGACCCATTAAATATTTAATAAATCAAATAAAATTCTATGATCCGAATAATGCACATTAAATGGTTTAGTCTCGTACGATATTTTAACTGAAGGTTAACTCAACTTAATTAGTTGGTCTTTGACCGGTTACTTTAAGAAGTTGAGATAAGAATAGCAGGTTGCCACACGCGCGTGCCGCCGCCCGGCCGTGGGCGTGGCAGGCAGGCAGGCAGGCAGGCGGCGAGTAGACTGATGAGCGTGGCTTTAATTTTGCCACTCAATTTCTATCATGAGGGAGTTACCAAAATTGGTGACCTTGATTGCGGAGTTTCTCCTGTAACGCCTCTCCGACTCCTATTTGCATCCTTGCTAGCGCAGGGCTACTCGCCTCCTCTCCCCTTACCTGTATATACAGAGAACTATGCTTCAGTTGATTTTTCCCGGATACACATCACATATTCAGCAGTGTGAGAGTTTCCCCATTCTATCTCCTGCGCGCACACGAGATGGAAGAGTAGAGCCTCCAGAACATCTTTGTCCAGCGAGTTCACCTGCTCGGGTGAAGGGCGGCCATCACGTTTTTGGGGAGTGTCCAGCAGAGACGGCACGACTACTCGCTTGATCCACTCCCTGTTCCCAGCGTTGGCGCAAGGTGTTGATCGTCTTCCTCCCGGCGACACAGTCTTCACGGTATCCTCTTTGCACTGCATCGATGGGGACGGCTACAACGGAAAAGCACCATGTTGCTTTCGGTGCTTGCGGCTCTGCCGCAGGATATAATCTTGTTAACCATCTTGTTCTTTCAATTGTCTCGTTCATGACCTTGCTGGTTAGTGTTAACCGGATGATAACCATATTTTGCTTGGACAATATCATGAGGAATACCTTGCTGGTTAACACTATATTGATATGCATGATGTTTTATCTGAACAAGCACATATATGATATCTTGATCATTTTGATTAAATTATTTTTATGGATTAAATTAAACATGAATTTGCCTAAATTTCTAACACAAAGTACCAAACACAGTTTGATTATGCATATCAACCAAACACAAGGACATTGCATATTGTGCTGCATAAGATCTAATGCTAGCTAAAACTAATGCAAGCAAATAATCTTATGGCCCCTTTGGATGGGATTCTATAATCCGAATTCTAGATAAAAATAATCTCTTATATTTCTTGGATTCTGTGCATATGTGTTAGAATCCCGTAGAATCCTAGGCTGTTTGGATGTGATTTTAGGATTCTAATTTTTTTTATCCATATTCTTAGAATCCCAAGGAACCAAACGGTGCCTTACATGCAGATTGTGCATTTCACCGGTAGCCAACTACTCAGCACCCAGCAGGAGAGGTCTGTTTTTTTTTTTTTTTGAGAAATATGCAACCCAATAGTGCTTACCCTTATCAGAGAGAGGGAAAAAAAAGTAACGGTGTTTACCTGGACCAGGTATACCCTGGCCTAGCCGCCGTTGACACGCTGCACGCAGTGATTTTTTTTTGAACTGTTGCACGCAGTGATTTTTCATGGTTCTCGCCTTTTTTTTCTTCTGACTTTCATGATTCTCGCCCTGATTGCCTGAACCTGAACGTTTCGTGTTTGCAAGCAGCGATCGCTGAAGTTGACACCGGCTCGTGTTTTCTCTGCGTCGATCGGGACGCTAATGCTTAGCTAGCCCGCCACTTCTCCGCAGCTGTGCCTGTGCGTATCTCGGGTTGCATCGTGTCCTTTTGCAACAACGCCAGTCCAATCAATTGCATATTTCCCGTGCCATGGAACAAGTGATTGTCTTCTTTTGCTTGTATAAACCCTATACTTTATCTGAATGGGATGTTTTACCTGCATATTAGTATTATTGTTCATGAAGATTAGAGATGATACAAAGACCATCTTTTTTTAAGAATCATACAAAGACCATCTATCATGCATGTCTGATCCTGCACCTATATATTCACTGTTATCTCTTAAACCCTAAACAGTATAATACCATCAATCACCGTAACCTGTACATCAATCGTATTGCCGCTACACGTTGTCACGTGCTACCTGCACGGATGCTCCATGGCCCATGGGGGCATTGGTGTTCCCCTCAGAGCCGGCTCTAAGGGGAGGGCAGGCAGTGCGACCGCTGGGGGAAGGAGCTAGGGGTCCAAGACCATATAGGTAATTAGTATATATAATTTTCTATTTGGCATAATAAATATTTGAAGGCCCATCACAAACCAGCCTAAGCCGTAGGTATCTCTTCCTTTCAATCCTATTCTACGTAACCTGATCCATTGAGCGGAGCACAAGCAAAGTTTCATTTGATCGTTTCATGTCGCCGGCCATCGACGTGCTATCCTGCCTTAGGAGAGAAGATGCCGACGCCCATCCAATTCGCTCCTCAGTCCTCACTCGGCGACCGGCAAGCGACCACGGCAAGGACGCCGATCCGATTCACTCTTCACAGTAAGCAACACCAACACACCGATAGATTAGTATTTTCCAATTTATTTATTTGCCTAGGGTTATAAATTTCTAATTCAATGTATTTATTTGAATATGATAAATGTTGCATAAGAAACATTTGTCGGGTGCTCAGAAAAGAAAAAAAGAAAACATGAAGAAGGATATTTTAGACAATATTAATCTTGATTCTGTTCTTGAAGATTTTGCATCAAGAAATGCTAGAAGACAGTTTTTTACAAGGCACTGAGACATTATGTTTTTATTTTAGGTAATCATAATGGTTACTATTTCTAGTTTTTTTGTTACACTATTGTTATGTTTTATGAGCTATACATATATTACAAAGTAATTTTTATTATTCGTACTATATACTATAATTTTGATATTAAAAATTAGTTTAACGGACCCTTATCTTCATGCTTGCCTAAGGGCCTTAAAATTTTAGAGCCGGCCCTGGTTCCCCTGCTACATAACGATGTAAAAATGTTTAAAAATGGTATGGCACGTAATTAAGAGAGAAATAAACTAGGCAAGCCGACCTACAAAATACTAGACGAGCAGGGGGCACACCATACATCCATACCTCTGCGTCCGTCCATGCATGCATGGTCATTTAAGCTACTCCTATTAGACAGAGTATTAGTGCTCGGTGACTCAAACCTCAATTGTGGTGGTTTCCTCCACTACTAGACGATACGTCTCCACTGTGTGCTTACCCTCAAATCTTGAGCTGGATGATCTTGCCAGGAAAAGATTTTTTTCCTCGATCGGGCATTGCACCCGTGTTTCATTAAGAGGGCAGAAAAAGATCTTGACTGCACGCGCAATGCAATCTGCGAGGTATCCAGCAAACCAGAGTTCGATACTGATGCATGCCGAGACCGTGCTGCATGAATCGCCAGCAATAATGTTAGGTCTTGAGAAAAAATACAAATGATGAGATAACTACGCATTAGAGATTCCAACCGGCTTGTTAAAGATCCTATTTGCCACATAATCTTGAGCTCGATGATCTTGCCGGAAAAAGATCTTGACTCCACGCACAACGCAGTCTGCTTATCTGCGAGACTGCGACGTATCCAGCAAACCAGAGTACGATACCAATGAACCCTAGCGCCGCCGCCCCCCGCCGTCCACCACCGCTGGTCCCCCTCCTTTCTCCTCCGGCATCTCGCCGGGGTTGAAGGAAAGGAAGTGGGATCCATTGTTTTTAATAAGTTTTTTTCTAGTAGATCGAGTTATTAAGGTTAGTGTCTCTCCATGCCAAATTTTTTGGCATTGGAGTTTTATCTCCTCCTTCTCCTCCTCTCCGGCGACAATGAAGGGGAAGGGTGGAATCCTCTTCTCTATGGCGGCTCCGTTGAAGATGAGGGCGACAACTTTAGTATCAGCATCTTCATCGACATGACGACACAGAGACTTTTGTTTCCGAACAGCGATATCAAGGCGGAGATGATGCTGCCGCCATGGAATAATTTTCTCTGGTCTTTTCTCCGTTTTGTTGTGGTTAGATTTAGCCACGATGAAGGACTAGGGAGAATAATTTTTAGATTAGTCTTCCTCACTCTTTGGTAGCCGAAAAGAAGAAGGAAGACACCAGAAAGAAGAAGTTTCTCAATTCCGCTTTCAGGAATGTTGGTCGTCGTTCATTGAACATTTATTCTCAGACCATTTGCCGAGTGTTTGCCTATGCGGTTATCCATACTGCAAAGTATGGCAGAACCGTCTAATCTAATGCCCTCTCAAGAGTACTCGTCTTCCATTAGACACTAAGTACCCAATGGAGAACACTAAACTATGCGATTCCGTCGAGTACACCATAAGGGAGAACTCAAAGATCCATATTTTTACATCAGGATCACAAATGAGAGAGTAAAGCTTACAACATCTTTGCCATTTCTTACATCACTTTTAGTACAACATCCGAGTAATTCATTATTTGATTATAATAGCGGAATATAAAATGTTATCAGAGTTCAGCGGAAATGAAACCATTTAATGATAAATTAAACATTAACAAGATGAGCTTTTATAAGCATGAAATAGTAAAAAATTGCAAGTATTTTCTTTAGAAAACTTTTGGTGGGATTTTTGTTAAATAAACTCTACTCCGTATCGTAAAGGAAATCCTCGCTGAGCCCACCAGGAGTTTCCACACGCAAGTGACAGCTTATCAGCACCTGCCACTTGCAACAGGGTAGAACAAACCCTGAGTACTCAATTGTACTCTACAAGACTTACCCGTCAGGAGGAAAGAAAAGGACTCCAAGGATTATGCAAGGCTTTCTGACTCATGGGTTTATTGCATTTGCAAGAAGCATTACTAACCGTGCATCCTTATATTCAAATTGTTTAGCAGTCGTGATTTCTTCATTAACTAGCCATTTTATGTAAGCACCAAGGCTACTTTCAAGAAGGTGGTAAGCAATCAGAACCATTGTACCATCTTCCATAGTTCTTGCTATGATGCCAGATTATAGTCATGTTAGACCGTCAAATTGATAGCGATTCGCGAATCAACGTGCCCAGCTGAGTGTCCCGAAAACACACGCCTTGCTTGTACCCCGATACAAGCAAGACCAACCCGTTCCTCTCATGTCAAGGGGTCCAGGTCCCCGTCCAAGCTCGGACTCTAAGCCCCCAACAGTACAGGCCCGACCTCAGTATGGTGCTTAGACCTCCTCAACCCAATATATATAACCACCCAAAAAGCCTGGTCCGGAAAGAGCCGGAACCCATGACAAGAGAGAAACAAGTCTTTCCGCTCCCATAAGCAAGTATATGCTTGGGACAAGTAGGTCTGTGACCTGACTATGGAATCCAATGCAACGTACGGTCCTTAATCGACACAGGCGGAACAAATGCAATCAGAGCCCCGCTCTGTTGCCCAACCAAGTCCAAGTCCATCCAACCCGTTCCGCCCGGTCTCCAATTATCCATATATATTTATATTCCATGTAATAGTAACATGATAATAGTAACTATAATATATTTCCTATCTCTCGCGAGTGACCGGTAATCACTCGACTTCTACCGGAATCGTATAGCATAGCACGCTACACAATCCTATCATACTAGTAAGACTCATAGGAAAGGATATATATATATATATATATATATATATATATATATATATATATATATGCAAATGGGTTTCATTCAACTCCTTTAAACTTAATGCATAAGCATAAATTAAAGTGCAGAATAATAGGGGTTATACACCGGGGCTTGCCTGGGTAGAATATAACCAAAGTTCGCATTCCATCACGATAACACGATCATCAAGGCGCCATCTTTTCTGCTACTCCAGATGACTCCGCGATCCGTCATGGTTCCTATTATAATATACGTGGATGCAACGTAGAGATATAAATAATCAACGGCAATCGCAACCTCGTATCAAACGGTTTCGCTTCTCAAGCTAATGTGCTAACTTTACGGCTACCGTACTAGGCTTCGTATCTATATTACCAATTAAAGCGTTATTTCCACAACCCAAGGTGTTGCTTTAATCATTTTATTGGTTTAATATATATCCGAACTAGGGTTGTTTAACTATCCGAACCAACCGATTAATCTGAGGCTACAAAATTTTTACAGGGAGCACCTGATGCTACTATGAAGCTATCGAAAATTTTTCAAAGCTAACACCACCATCGTTTTGCCATAAAAATTACTACAAGTTCATATGTTAATGATATTAAACTTCTCAATTTAATTAAAAACTTCTGAAAACAATATGAGACTATGCGAACAATTTATACCAATAGATAGATCCTGATTTTAGGAACCTAACCAAACTTGTTTCATAATTTTTTTTGACTCCTACATGTTTTTATATTGGATTTACAAGTTTGCTGCCGAAACAAATTAGAAAAGCACTTAGAAATTGAAAAAGGGCCGGCAGTAGCCATTCCGGCCCAGCAGGCCGCAACGGTACGCGCGGGAGCGGCCGCGCGCAGCAGGCTGGCCCACAAGCGGTCCGTGGCAGGGAGCCTGCACGCTCACGCCTTTTTGTAGAAGAGAGCTCGGGTTCTTAGGTAATCAACCGAACAATAGTTTACTATTCCCACAGACTTACGTTTTTCATTCACGACCTCGAACTGTGCTTTCTTGACAATGGGGCAGTCCTCGACGCCCCTGCCCATGGTGGCGTGGCTCCGGCCGGCGCTGCGCAGCCACGCCTGCCACCCGGGGGCCGAATCAGCGCACAAAGCGGGCCAACGAGCAACGCGAAGCCAAGATGAAACCCTAGGCAGCGATTTTAAAGCCAAACACTGACCCTAGCGCGCTGCTCACGTAGGCGGCCAACCACCATGGCGGCGCGTCCGTTCCGACGGTTCTGGGCAGCGAGCGGGCAGTAGAGACGGTGCGAGAGCAACCCTAACTCACCTAGTGGCAAGCCATGCTGGCGGTTGGGGCAGAGGGCGACGGTGGAAGGTTGACCACGTGCGCGGTGAAGGGGCAGCGACGCACCGAGACGGACGCCGGCGCATCAGGACCTCACCCGAGGTGTCCCTGACCAAACAGAGGTGAGCAACATCACTGGGGGGATCAAAGCGAACTAAAAGGGACGATTTGCTAAACCCCTACCGATGGACAAGGCTTTGTCCCCCACTCGTGCTCTGCTCTGGCGACGAGTTGACCGGCGGCGGAAAAACGCCAAATTGGCGGCCGACAGCGCACAACTGAGGCTGGGTGCGGGCGAGGCGCATAGCCGACTCCCTCAGCTACGCACCAAAGCGGGGAATCAAACAGTGGACCCCCATGCTGTGCTAACTGGGCGGAGAGTGGAACTCCGGCCGAGGCCAAACCGCGGGGGGGGGGGGAGCGCACGAGCGGTGAGCGGTTAAGACGGGTGAGAGCCGACCGATAGCAGCAGCGTGGACACCCGAGTACAGACGAGGGGACCAGGGTACCTAGCGTGACGTGCATGAAATGACGCGGTCAACCCCGAGCAGTGCCCTCCGCTGGCGGCTAGCGGAACACGCAGGGTAGGGCGGCACGCATCGGCTTGCGTTAGGGTACGGTCACGTCGGTGACAAGGTTAAGAGGGTAGTGGCACATAGCTCGTGGTGGTTGGAACGAAGGGCGGGGCGAGCGCCACGTCGACCATGCAACACCTCTGCAGCCTTGGCGCGGCCCAGCGGCCAGCCCAGAGAGCGTGGCACGCATGCAACAGCGGGGCCATGTTGCAGCCAGCCGGGCCGACCATCGCCCAGGCACGACCGTGCAACACCCACCGATCACTCATGGTGGCCAGTGACCGCAGCCCGGCCTCGACGCGAGCACGGTGCCAGCAACGTCCGTGCCGCGGTGACCGCGGCCATGAGCCCGAACTACCGAACTCATGCCGAACACACATTTTAAAGCGCGCCCAACGCCTAACCTATCTCGTCTAGGACTAAACCAACTCAACAGAGCTCAAGAGGGTACTTAGGGCCACTACGGAGGGTAACCACCACATATAAAAACGGATTAGAGAGAGTTATAGGGAAGTGCCAAGATGGGTTCGTCACACACGATGCCGGTTCATGAACAGAGCATCAACACGGGGTTCACAGCACATTCTAGCGAACTTTGGGCAATTTATAAGAGAGCAATTCGACACCCAACGCAACTATGATCTACACCATACTCCAGCACTCACTTTGATGCAACCACTCGTGCAAAATCATGAAGTTAGTGTTTAAACATTTTTGTTAGAATTCGAATGCCAAAGCGGCATTGTCTAACGCCGGTCCAACTTAGACGAGATCTAGAGTTGAGGTCGGATTGAATTCCGAATTCAATTTTTGAGCTTACAAAATACTAGTTAGCAACATTTATTTTTCCAAAATAAGAGTTGCATTTTTATCTACACAACTTGCTCATTAACTTTTGCTTAAGCGCTACACACAAGTCATATTTTATTTTTTTATTTATAAAAATTGTTTTTCATGTCAATTAATTCAACAACTTCGATGTCATTAGCATGATTTCCCATGAAACAAACTTGCATTATTCATTTATCATTTCATGTGCGGTAAAATTGTAAAACTTGAGAGCTTGTTTTGAAAAAAAAATCCTTAGGCTTTAACTGAGGTGCTAAGCGGGGTCGTAACACCAGGGGTGTTATACAAAGCATCTAACAAGTTTGGTTTTGAGTTGTGCTATTCACAGCGTGGGTATTATTTTGTAATCCAGAGTGCTTATAATGTGTTGATGTACCCAGCTATCATATAATATAATTTCTTTCGTTGAAAAAAAAGAGTTCGATACTGATGCATGCTGTGTGATGCATGCCGAGACTGTGCTGCACGAATCGCCAGCATTTCGATCAGGAAGCATCAGCTGGTGCGCCATCCTAAGCAGATATCGCTAGATCTTGATCATCGTCCCCTCTCGTTTTCACCCTATAATCAGAAAGCTTTGCTCAAGTTGAGTTAAACAAAGTCACTTCTCTGACGCCACTATATGTAACCAATTAGGCAATTACAGTCACACACGTGCAGAGATCAACTTGCTAACCGATCAGCAGGTCTTTCTATAGATTCCAGGTTGGTCGTCAGTAATGTATATATGGCCAGTTAGCTAGCTTTGATGAGCTGCTTAGTCACTGATTCTCTTTTGGCACATGGATCAACGTTTCACCGAGCACCAAAGCCCAAGCATGAGGGCCAACTTGACCAACAACCCTGCACCTGCAGTCGGCCTGTTGCCATGCTCCCCACTAGCATGCGTTGCCAATGCAATTTGGCATCCCCAGATCACACTTAGCCCTAGATATCCCCCTCGTAATGAGCCGTTCATGTGGCCTCAAACTGTCAACTTGGGCAAACATGGCAGCAAATTGCTGCAACTTTGTGACACCAAGCCGCCAAATTGCGCTAGCAATGATAAACAAAACAACCTGCAAATTGTGTACAACTGTTCGATCTGTAGGCTCTTGGCAAGCGGATTTGCCAAGAAACCAGTTGGCCTGACACACAAGCATCAGGACTGCCATGCCAGTGAGCACATCTCTTTAGGTTATCCGACGAATAGATCTATTTCCTTTTTCATGATAATCTCCCTGTTCGGCTGAGCTTATCAGCACGGCTTATCAGCCGTGGAACAGTGTTTTTCTCTCACAGCAAATCAGCCACAGCCGGCTTATAAGCCAAAAAAAACAACCTGCCGAACAGGGCCAATATATTGAAGTAGTTGTCGTATTAGAGGAGGATTTGATTTGACTATACAACAGATCTCGAACATTGTTGACACTTGAACAAATGATCGATGCCCCAGCTCACCAGCTGTATGTAACTATTAAGAAAATCTGGTAATGGTTCTGCTGTTATTTGTTAATCAGCGCTTGGCGATCTCCAAGATCTGCTGTAAATCTGTTGGACTCGCAGGGGGAATCTTAATGAAGAGAGCCCTGATGGCGCAGCCTAACACTACCCGCAGTGGGTACTCTAAAACGATACTCTAAAGCTTTAGAGTATGAATATAGAGTAAAAACTGCTGCACTGGGTACTCTAAAATGATACTCTATCCTTTCTCTCACTCTATATTTAGAGTAGTACAGTGCTTACTCTATACTCTATAGTGGCGGCCCCACTAGCTAAACAAAGGGAAAAAATGCTATAACTCACAAACCAAAAATCCAAATTAAATTTTGATTGCACCATTAAATTCATCTCAATAAATCCTTCAAAACTAGATCACACATGGATATATTTAGATAAAGTGATAAGTGGGTCCTACAGTGGATAGAGTGGATAGAGGATGATATAGAGGATGGATGGGTACGGGAGAATTAAGTATAGAGGAGAGAATCTTGCTGACTAGGACGTATAGAGGATGAATATAGAGGTCCATAAGTGCGGGTAGTCTAAGAAAAGCTAGTCTTCTTGGGTTGGCTTTGCATTGTCCCCGGGACCTTTTGTATAATGGCACCTTGTCGCATCGTTTAGTGGCAAGTGGGCCAGTCCAAAGTACTGCCATGCTGCCATTGGAGGTGCAGATATATATACTAAATAAATAAAAGCAAGTACAAATATGCTGCTTATGTTAGTATATCTGACTGTGTTTAGAGTAAATGACATGTTACGTGCATTGTAGTCCATGCTTTAAGCCGTTAAGCGCACATGCATGTGTCCTCTCACTTTACGGCTCCACTTCTGTGTCACATCCTGTATATCCTTAGTACTCGTCTGTTTTAAAATAGAAGTGGTTCTCATTTTTCAAAAAGTTAGCCTTTTTTTAAGTTTGACCAATTATATGTAAAAGAATATTAATATTTATAATACATTATTATTATTAGATAGATCGTTGAATATACTTTCGTAATAAACTTATTTCGAGATATAAACGTTGCAGCATGTATTTTCTATAAATCTAATCAAAGTTAAGAAAGTTTAACCTACACGTATCCCATAACGACTTTTATTGTGGGATGGAGGGAGTAGCTAGCATCTTCCATGAGGTTTCATCAGGAATCTCTCACAACTAAAAAGACTAAAGAGTGGATAATTTTTTGGTGCGACAATTACCTTCGGGTCGTCACTCTGCCGTCCGTGCGATAAAAAATTTCCGCATCCCCCTCACCCCCGACGCTTCCCACCCCGCGCTCAACTCTCCCACTTCCCCGACGCCTCCTCTCCCACGTGTGCGACTCCTCCTCGTTCTCTCCCCCACGGACGAGGCACCAGCCCACCAAGCGAGGGCGCCGCCCAAGGAAGCGAGGCCGCCCGCCGCCGGCCACCAGGGCACAGGGCCCGTGCACACTCTCTCTCGTGGCGACCGCAGACCATCGCGGCAGCCCTCACTACTACACAAATGATTTTAGGTGATAGTGCCCAAATATTAACGGAGGCGGGCACAAAATTCAACCGCCTCCTAAAATACTAGGCTATTAATGGAGGTGGTTAATTTTATTTACCGAGGCGGTCACGTTTGCCTGCCTCGTAAAATCGATTAATGGAGGCGGTCAGAAAATAATCGCCTCCTAAATAGATTTACGGAGGCCCAAAAATTAGGCCATTTTCGGAGGTGGACCTCTTAAAAGGCCCGCCTGGGAAAATATACATGAGGCCCAGCAAAAGCCCATTTCCAATACATCTACCGGGCTCATGTATAAATAGAACTTAGGGTTTCTAACTATCTCTATCCCTCATTGAGCCACCCCTCTCCCTCCCTCAGCGTTGCTCCCTCCCTAGTCGCCCCTCTCCCCCTTGTCACTCCCTCCCGAGCCGCACCTCTCCCTCACTCCAGCGGCCCCTCTCTCTCTCTCCCTCCGGCGCCCATCTCTCTTCTTCTCTCTATGTGTCCCGGCAGGCGCGGGAAGCCAGCCTTAGCGGCGTGGGCATGGCTAGCCCTAGCTCGGTTGGGGGCGGCCCTGGCGTGGACGGAGGCAGCCCCAGCGGCGCAGACGGCAGTGGCGCGGACGCGCGTCTCGGTGGTGGGCGGCCCCGGTGGTGCTGAAAGGTCCTTGTTTGATTTTGGTAATTGAGTGACAACCTAGGTGGACTAATTGTGTTTAATGTGAGAAGCACAGGTAATTAGTCCAAAGGTACATGTGTGTGAGCAACATGCCATAGAGGTGAAAATGGCTCGAAGATGTTACAAAGCTCACATATGTGATGAAGGAGCTCATTGCACATAAGACATGACATTAAGTCATGTGATTAAGGTGGAGAAGATCAAGATATGACTTGGCTCGATGGACCGGTTGCAAGTGTGAATGTCAAGTTGAGTGATGACTTGGTGCCGATGGACCGAAGCAATGGTGAAGAGCAAGTGAAGTCAAAATTGATGAACCAATATGGTCACGTGATAATATGGAGTGGATTATATCATTGATTGATCATGTTGGTGCATGTGTTGCATCAACATCGGAGGAGTTGGAATGCAATGCGCAAGGCAAAGGTATAACCTAGGGCATTTCATTTCACCGGTCATAGGTGTGTAGAGAAGTTGGTGACTGGGTTTAGGATAGATAGCTGTACTATCAAGAGGCGCAAACTTGTTTGTATATCGGTCATCTAGTGCCACTTGAGTGATGTAACTTTGCATACGTGTTAGGATCGAGTGGCATAGTGAAAAGAGTGCTAATCCTTTGAAAAAATATTTGTGAAAAGTTAACACACGTGCACAAGGTGGTGATCACTTGGTGGTGTTAGCACATTTGTAAAGGTGGTGAAAAAAGGCAAAGAGAAGGCGAAATCGGGCTTGGAGTGCTGCCTGGGTGGCACCGCCACCCCTGGTTCGGTGGCACCGCCACCCCTAGGGCGGTGCCCACCTAGAGGCCGAGTGGAAGGAGTTGGCTCGTGCCCTGGGGGGCACCGCCACTGCCTGTCCGGTGGCACCGCCACCCTTAGGGCGATGCCCACCAGATCAAGGCCGAGAGCAGCAATGGGTGATGTGGTCACTGCCATGACCGGTGTACATCGCCTGGTCACCGCCACTGGGAGGGCGGTGCCGCCACCATTTTCAGCTGAGGGCGAGGAAGTCGGGGCTAGTCACCGCTTGGGCACCGCCGTGCCTAGGGTGGTGCACCGCCTTATTTTTCCAGAGGCTGGGGACTTCACGCATTTGGCCAAGGGGGTCACCACCACCACTATGGCGGTGCACCGCCCCTAGCTGTCGGGTGACCAACGGCTAGCCATTGGAATTCGACCGTTGGGAGGGGCACCGCCGTGTCCGGTGCCAGGCACCTAAAAGGTCATAATGGCTAGAGGGGCGAATAGCTTATAAAATTTTTACAATAACACTAAACAAACCGGTTAGACAAATATGAGACGAAGCGAATGTTGCGCTAGCCTACTAAAAATGCAAGCCACCTACCACAATTCTAATTTCTATAGTCTCTATCCACACAATGGCTATGTCACTATACTAAGTGTGCTCTCAAAGTCTAACTAAAGAGCCACACTAACCAAACTAACAGCTCTCACAACTAGCTACACTAAAGAGCTTGATAACTAGTTTGTGGTAATGTAAATAGAGAGAGCAAGATGGTTATACCACCGAGTTGAAGAATGAACCAATCAATCACAAGAGTGAATACCAATGAAGACCAATCACCTCGGAATCAAATGATGACACAATAATTTTTTACTGAGGTTCACTTGCTTGCCGGCAAGCTAGTCCTCGTTTTGGCGATTTACTCACTTGGAGGTTCACGCGCTAATTGGCATCACACGCCAAATCCTCGATAGGGTGCCGCACAACCAACACAAGATGAGGATCACACAAGTCACGAGCAATCCACTAGAGTACCTTTTGGCTCTCCATCGGGGAAAGGTCAAAAACCCCTCACAATCACCGCGATCGGAGCCAGAGACAAGCACCATCCTCCACTCAACGATCCTCGCTGCTCCAAGCTATCTAGGTGGCGACAACCACCAAGAGTAACAAGCGAACCCCGCAGCAAAACACGAACACCAAGTGCCTCTAGATGCAAACACTCAAGCAATGCACTTGGATTATCTCCCAATCTCACAAAGATGATGAATCAATGATGGAGATGAGTGGGAGAGTTTTGGCTAAGCTCATAAGGTTGCTATGTCAATGCAAATGGCTAAGAGAGTGAGTTTGAGCCGGCCATGAGGCTTAAATAGAAGCTCCCCACGAAATAGAGCCGTTGGGCTCACAAAGCAGCCTAACTTGGGGTGACCAGATGTGCTAGTCAGATCAACCGACGCACGCCTCCAGCGTCCGGTCGCCCGATCGCTGCCACGTGTCGCCACCTTCAAATGTTAGCCGGGCGATACCAACGGCTAGCAGCCGCTCGCACGCCACTTAAGTGATGACCGGACGCACACTGAGCAAGACCAGACCCGCAGGTCCATGGCCAGCTCACTCGTGCGCCCAAGTCAGCACCCAACGACCGGACGCGCAGCTCCTCTCGGCTCCCAGCGTCAGATCGAGTCTAGAGACGATCCAGAGCCGTCTAGATGTGATCGGACGCGTCAACGAACGCAGGGGTGCGTCCGATCCTCACAGTCGCCTGCACGCCAACTCCAAATGCCGCCACGTGTCAACGACCGGACGCTACACAGTGTTCAACCAGCGTCCGATCACCCGCCTCCACCAGGTCCGCTCCACGTGTCAATGATCGGACGCTACACAGTGTTCAGCCAGCGTCTAGTCACCCGCCTCCACCGGGTCAGCTCGCGTTTCATGGTGACCGGACGCGCAGGTCCAGCGTTCGGTCACTAGAAACAGGGGTGTTTAGTTCCTCCAAAAAAAATTCAACCCATCACATCGGATGTTTGGACATATGTATAGAGTATTAAATGTAGACGAAAAAAATAACTAATTATATAGATTGCGATAAATTTGTGAGACGAATTTTTTGAGCCCGATTAATCCATGATTTGATAATGTCATGCTATAGTAACATGTGCTAATGGCGGCTTAATTATACTTAATAAATTCGTCTTGCGGTTTCCAGACGAGTTGTGTAATTATTTTTTTTATTAATATCGAAACACCCCTTCCAATATCGCTTGCATCCGATGTGACAAACAGAATTTTTCACGCCACCATGATAAACGATCGAAGTGAAGGGTACAGCTCTCAGCTCTGTCACGTCGAGGCAGAGTGCCCCTGCACACATATATACGCGTATACGCACGAACAACTCGTAATTTTTCTGAGCTTGAGCATCCATTATTTGGATATTTAGATCTCAAAGATTTGATTAGAATTTCAATTACAACTTGTAGTTTGCGCTTAGCGACAATATCTCGTTCTATACGCACGGATGGAGACATTGACTTTGTTGTCTTTTGTCCTTTTGCGAGAATGTGCCGCTTCATGCACGTTTGCATTTACTTATTAATCTGCAAAAGAATATAAAGTTTTTCTTTTTTGCACAAACCACACATACAAAATGTAAATATATAATGCCCGCCTTTTATCAGGACTACAGCTGTATGCAATTAGTTAGTCTGTACGAAGGAATGTCTTGGCTTGGCTTGGCCACATCTATTTTACTTGAAGAATCTATATCTAAACCAAATTGACGTCGTTCTTATATCATCTATAAGATTTCTTTAGATAAGAAAGTCACAAATTTGTTGGTGACATCAGGATTTGTTTCAATCATTTTTGATATACTGTATCTGAATCCCCTATATTAACCATATCCTAGTGATGGCAGACACTAGGTACGTTGGTTCCCTTCTTCCTTTATCAAAAGAAAAAAAAACTTGGATCCGATCCCTTCTAGATTTTAAATTAGAGTAATAGATTCCTTTTAAATTTTAATTAGGAATAAATCTTGCTTTTCCATTTTTGATCTACTTTCTCTCTGCCCTAGCTAGAACCAAATGATCGATCCCAACTTTTGTTCAATCCTTACACTGTGCAACCGCGTCACGCCGCTTATCTGTTTCTTATAGGCTTATATAGCATTAACCATGGTCTTGAAATTTCTTTTGTTTTAATTGCTAAGCTAAATAAAAATTGGTCCGGCCCAATTAAATCCAACAGTAACTTCATCGGAGTGTGTTTCGGCTGTGTTTACTTCCTCCCAACTTCCTGAATTTGGCACTATGCAAAAAGAAGATTCCCCGTCACATCAAACTTGCGGTACATGCATGAAGTACTAAATATAGACGAAATCAAAAACTAATTATACAGTTTGGTTGTACTTTGCGAGGCGAACGTTTTGAGCCTAATTAGTCAATGATTGGACAATTATTATCAAATACAAACGAAATACTACAATAGCACTACAGTAATTTTGTCACTCCCAAATTCGGGAACTAAACACAGCCTTCGTGAGAAACAATCCCGTTAAATTTTGCTGGCTGTTTTGCTTGCTTCCGATTCCATTTCTCTCCACGGGCGGGCGACGAGTGCTGACAACTCCAAACCCGCACATGTGCATTGCATGTGCATCCAACCCAAAATTCTCCCAGAGATCTTTGGCCATGTGAGCACATCGATCCCCCAGCCATTTTTAAGGCAGGACGGCATCTCGAATCGTAGTCGCAGGCTCGCAGCTGAGCTATATCTCTCCGGCCGGCACAGCGCCAAAAGGCGGCGGTTGGCACTTGGCAGTGCGGTGCAGTGCAAGGCTGCAACTCTGCAACTGCAAAGGCCAACCAAGACATGGATGTGGATGATGGACTACTGGTAGGTGTTTGGAGGAGATACGTTGCCACTTGCCAGACAGCACATCCTCGGCAGCGCTATTTTTCTTTCGGGAAGGCCCGAGTCCGGACGCCCGTGCAGGATCAGCAATCCACGCCGGCGCTCGCACAAAAAGGAAAAACTAGCACACCTCCACAGTGGCGGAGCACGTCAATTTTGACGGCTATCAAAGCATACATACCGTCTGCATCGAATCAAGATATCACTCGCCTAATACTGATAGATAACAAAAGTAGCTTATAAATACATAGTTTGAGATGCATATCTCAGTTTCAAACTTAAATCCGCAACATAATAGATGGAAACATGAAAGTGGATAAAAAACACTCGCGCTCAGTCATCTAGGGTGCATTTGAGAGCATGGGAGAAGGAATCGTTTCATCCCTAGTTGCAGGGATGAAATGGCTCTGTTCTTGTGTTTGGTTAGAAGGATAGAATGATTCTTTTTTTTTGCGTTTGGCGTTTGGTTAGAAGGATAGGATGGATGAATAACAAATCAGTTAACACCGTTAGTAATTAGGCCCACATGTCATACATGGATCTGACGCCAATTCCTATGCATCTTCATCAGTAGTCCTTTAAAATCTAGGACCTAATTTCATATTGCAATCCATTCACGAAATCAATGCAGTAGTTGCATGTGCTTTTAGACCTAGCTCAATGCTTGCTTCGCAGAGAAACGAGAGGAGAGGAGAGGTGGTAACCATGCACGTTGGGTTTCCATTGGACTAGGGAGTCATTCGAGCAACGAGCTGCAGCAAGGAGGGATGCATGAGTGCATGACAACGGAAAAGAGTCGCACGGGCACAGGTCAACAGCTAAAGAATTGTGCCTTTGCTGACCACTAGAACAGCCACAAAGCAGGGCGTGCTCAGCTGGGAAACAAGAGCAGAGCGGGTCACGGTGCCTTGAAGCACACTAGGAGTACGAGCTGGGATTGGGAACGTGAGGGAACCAGGAAGGAACAACACACTACAGGCAAGCACCTGAAGCAAGAGATGAGAGAGGATGATGGAGGCAGTCCATGGTGACGGCTATAGGCCAAAAAAATTAAAGACGAGTACTTAGAGATTTTAGTTCACGAGTAGGGCCAAGGCCCCAGTGGCCCTAGTTGGAGATCCGCCCCTGCACCTCCACGCCTGCGCCGGGGTTTCACGTGCCCATGCGAGGCTCGCGTGCGCAGGGACCGTTAGCGTCTCCTACACTTCTCACGTGCATGCATATCCGATCTATTTTCGAAACATCCAGATACAACACTCGCAACATACGTGAAGACAAATGAAACACTTGAAACATGCTTCTGAAACACTTGCAAAAATACATGAAAACAACATGATAACCATTGCAAACATACTCAATATCTAGATAAAACACTTGCATTATATGTATGAAACATATGTAATATCCATATAAACACACTTGCAACAATAGGTCCGAAAACATAGATGAAACATCGGCATATACATGTACAACCATTGCAACATAGACAACATTCAGATCTACTTTGCAACATTCATATAAAACAATCGCAACATACCTCTGAAACATCCGAAACACTTGAAACATACACTTGTAACATACGTTTTCAGCACATCGCAACATGTCCTTGATGCTTGCGAAATGGAGGCTCGTCGGTGTGTGAAGTTCACTAGAGTAAGCCGCGCCGTTGTCACCATCGACCAGTTGGACTCCGCCTACTACGAGGCTAACGGGTACCCCTTCGTGGCCGCTGGTATCGTGGGCTCTATGGTTTCTTTTCTTTGCTTTTCTTCTGCGCAGGAGCGGATAAGAAAGTCTCGTGGGCATCACGGCCCACCAACGGGCCCATCCGTCCGTACAGACATACTGGACAGAGCATTACTGCAAATATAATTGAGATGACCATTCTACCTGTACCGCCGGCTCAGTCATTCGAAGATGCTCATAGGGGTAAGATTTACGAACGTGTATTTATAGGAGTGAGTGTGCATACGTGTCGTGGATGTGTACATTATATTGTGTAATTAAAAAAAAGATGGGGTCGATTCTTTGCGGGTGCTCAAACTAGTACTACTCGTATATATGTTTACCAAGTTATAAATGCCAATAAAATATGAAGACTTTTGGTTTCAGAAATATATATATAGCACTTTAATTATAGTAATGGTAATGAAGGGTATACAACTCAAATAAGTATGTTTTGCAAAAAAAAAAACAATGCGTAGCTGGCTAGCATGAGGCCCATATATGAATGTGAGAGAGTAGATTGTGACAGGCTTGACCTATTTTACAAAATATAGAAATAATGCGCTAGAGTATAATGTTTTTTTTTCATTTTGACATTGGGGAGTATCGCCTTTTTTTGGGTTTTCAATAAATACTACTCCCTCCGTTCCAGAATAGATGACGTTATGAGATGCGTGTTGGTCAAACTTTCTCAACTTTGACTAGATTTGTAGAAAATACGTGCAACATTTATATCTCCAAATAAATTTATTATGATAGTATATTCAACGATCTATCTAATGATACTAATTATGAATTATAAATATTATTATTCTTTTATATATAATTGATCAAAGTTTAAAGAAGTTGACTTCTTGGGAAGCGAGAATGACTTCTATTTTGGGACAGAGAGAGTACATGGTATGCATATACTGAATTTAATTTATTACATATACTGTTTCATCAAATTTGTTTTATGTGTATCTTCAGTTGATTTTATTGGGATTGGTGTGATCATTACGGACGCCCTAATGAGTTTCTTGGAACGTCCTACAAAATTAGGTGCTTGCTGGGTTGCTGGTACTTGGGCAGGTATGTAGTAGTTTCTGCTTGCAGGCACATAAGTGGAGAAAATAAGATATGATACCGGAGCTGTATTATTGCTGGTTTGATTCGGTGACACTAATTTTTCTCTGTAACAAAATAGCAACTTGGCACTAGAACGAAACCAACCAATAAGTCATCGTCGCCATGCATAGTGCGATAACTGACAACACAAACGTCTGCATCGTCTTTCACTTTCACAGAAGTCAATGAACTTCAGTGACAGCCCCACTTAAGTACTCCAATGATGCAACGAAGATGTGAAGCTTCAATTCTTCGAAAAAACCAATTTATCCATGCTTCTCGAATCAAACAGAATACAATACAAAATTTCTGGCTTCTTTCGGATAGAATGAGCAAAAAACGACAATCCCTTGCAGCCAAATAAGTTAAGCAATGGAACAACAAACAACACTACTACATAAATTTTAACCGTGACGGGCAAAAATGCTTAACCGAGATGGTTTTTGCAACCACCTCGGTCAAAAGGTCATAGTTAATCATGGCATTAACCGAGGCGGGCGCTTTGCAAATGTCTACCACGGTTAATGAATTAAAAAAACAAAAAAGCCCAAAGCCCACCGGCGAGCCTGTTTTAGAGCCCACCGGTGAGCTTGCCTGCTCCGCGCAGCCCCAATGTCGCCGCCGCATCCCCGCGCAGATCCGGCGTCCCCACACCGAGCCGCCGCCGGATCTGGAGCTCAAGGTGGTGGAGCTCGCCGGATCCGCCACCTGCCCGCGCGGATCCGCCACCTGCTGCTCCGCGCATCTGCTCCACACCGCTACTCCGCGCCGCTCGAAACGCCTGCGTTGATGCTCCTCGCCCGCACCGCTTGCGCCTCGTCTGTGACGCTAGCGATGCCCATGAGGCCACGCCGCCGAGCCGCCGGGCCCGCGCGAGGCCATGCTGCCAGGCCGCCGCACCTGCGAGAGGTCGCGTCGCCGCGCGGCTGGTCCTCCGCACCGTGAGAAGAGAGGGAGGGAGAGAAAGATGATGGCTGAGTGAGGGAGGGAGAGATGACGGCTGAGGTAGGGAGGGATAAGTGAGAGTGGGAGAAGAGAAACCCTAACACCTGTATATATAAGCCCGATAGATACAGTTGGATACGGGCTTTTGCTGGGCCTGGTGTAGATTTTCCTAGGCGAGCAATGTAAAAGAACCATCTCGGTTAACGTAAACACCTCGGTTAATGCATTAACCGAGGCGGTCACCTTAAAACAACCGCCTCGGTTAATAGGCATAATGCATTAACCGAGGCGTTTACGTTAAGACAACCGCCTTGGTTTCTCTTACAATACCCGCCTCGGTTAAGTATTAACTGAGGCGGTTCCTGGGCCGGCTGCTCGGCCACGAATAACCGAGGCGGGCAGCTTGCCCAACCGCCTCCGAGGCTAATTTCAAAACGCCTCGCAAAATATTTTATGTAGTAGTGCAAGAAACACGGTATATATAGCCTTCGCTTGTAGCAGTGGTGTCTCAGTCGGCATCAAGATCTGTACATGCACTTGCGTATGAGGGATTGACGTTAATGTCAGAATTTTAGATAGAGCAAGTCTAGCCAGAAGAGGACAATTAAGATTATATATGTTATCATAAATGTAATACTACATAGAGTAGCAACAATTCCATGATACGATAGGCTTGCGTTGGCATATCATATCTCAAAGACGTTGCTTTCCTGTAATGCTTTCCAAATGCGAAAAAACAATACGCCGAGGCAAATCTATGTGAATTTCATGTCGGCACGGCCTATGCATGCTGCAAAGTGCAAACTCTAACGCTAACGCCTCTCCCACGACAAGACCTTCTGGAATGGAACAACCAACCAGCAGATTTCAAGACCCACTAGCGTGAGCTTAGAAACTGCCAGACTCCAGTAGTAGTGAGAAAGCCACGGACTCTAACTTTGCAGTCACAAAATCTGGTGCAATCACCCTGTAAAGTTTCAGCGTGTAAAGCTCACTTTTGATCGAGTCGAGTCGAGTCGAGCCCCAGTACGACGACTGGGTCTAAAGCCGCGGATGGCGACCCGCGTACATGCGCCCGAGCTGGGGCTGGGCTGCCTCTGCCTGCACACGTGACACGCCGAGAGGCCTGCCCCTCCCACAAATCCGGGAGAGCGAGAGCCGTCTGAAGTCTGAACCCGCCCCGGGCTCTCCCCGCAGCCGCAAAGCCAGAAAAACGTGCGCCACGCCGCGTCGGCCCCCTATCCCTATCCCACTCCCCACAGGCTGATTGATCGCGCTCACACGCTAGCGGGGCTGGTCAAGGCAGCTGTACGCCCGCCCGCCGGGCGCCAGGCTGACGCGGCCGTGTGGGCAGCCGAGTAGCCGACGCGTGCGCACGCGGGGTCCCCGATTTTTTCTCCGCCCGCCCGGGCAAATCGGCCGCGATCAGTGGGACAGTCCAACCAGCCAGCCAGCCAGCCAGGATGGAGTCGTCGTCGTCGTCGCGCGCGCGTCGGGTTGGTGCGTGCGTGCCTCCAAGATTCTCGCAGAACCTGTGGCCACGGACACGGTCGTACCGATGGTTCCCTCTGCTTTCGGCCGTGTCGGCGAGCCGGGGAGAGGACTGCGGCCGGCCCTGTGGTGGTGAATTGTGATGGGCGCCAGTAGTCGAGGAGCTCACAGTCACAGCCGCTCTGTTCAGTAGCCTCGGCACGCTATCAGCCTATCACGTAACCGGCCAGCCGGCCGGTATAACTCAACTTGGAAATGGACCTGTCATGGGAAAGTGGGGAGCTAGCTAGGGGCAAAACTGAGAAAGGGACAGTCACTACTCGCTGCTACTCTCACACTCAGTCATCAGGAGAGGAAAAACGGGACCTGTGATAGGCTGGACTGGATCGATTTACCGGCAAACTGGCTATAGCTAGATCAGTTAGCTCTAGCTGCGTGCTAGACAACAACCTTCTAGATGATGAGGGACTTTTGACCGTACCGTGCTGGCACCTCATCATTGGCGACTTGGCGTGATAGATGAATTTGGTGCAAGGGGATCATATTAGACTCAAGATGCTGGAGGTACAGGACAATAAACTCTAGTCTAGGGAAAAACAACCGAGGGCATGCCCGTGAAACGTGTACTCTCTGGGATTTTTTTTTCCCAGAGCGTGCATTAGCACGTACTTCGTTAAGTGGAAGAGAAAGTTTACAACCTTCACAGAGAGTCATGGCGAGGAGCCGTACATATCTGGGAGAAAAGCACAAACATAACTGAAAGAAAGGTGAAAGAGAGATGCCCTCCACCACGAACCTAAACCACTAAACCTGCATAGGAAAATACATCAACGCAAAGCTGCCAGCAAAAGAGATGGAGCCGTGGTGGCCAAGCATCCACCGAGAAGCACATGATGGCAAAGCATCTGCCGGAGAAGAAGGGGTGCCAACACGCCCTCAGCATGCAGGGGCGAGGGGGGCATGCCAGAAGCGACATGGCGGCAAAGTATCCGCTCGAATAGAAGGGGGGCCAACACGCCCTCAGCCCACAGGCGTGAGGGGGCTCCTGAAGCCACGCATAAGGGGGGCCATCACGCCCTTAGCCCACCGGCGTTAGGGGGGCCACGCACGAAGCGATATGGCGGCAAAGCATCTGCTCGAACAAGAGCAGTATCAACGACGGCAAAGCATCCGTCAAAGAGCAGCGACAACGGCGAAGTATCCTCTGTGAAGAACCAACGACAGCAGCGACATCAATTAAGCTGGATAGAACAATACAAAGACGAGCTTGAAGCACACAGGCATAGCCTAGGAACGAGCGACTTTGGCGAGAATAACGGGAGATGGGCTGTAGAAGTGCTCCAACGATGCCTTCAAAAAGGACCTTGACATCCACAGACACCAACATCGCAGATAGAAGCACACGAGTAGGTCTTTCGACCTAGTCTACCCCGATGAACGGGAACTTCGACGACGCCTTCAGTAGACTGCGCCACTGCCGCCGGCCCAGATGGACCAGGCAGGGTTTTCACCCAGTGTACGTTCATAGGAGCAGGCCAATCGCAACACCATAGCAGCAGCAGTACCAACGGCAAACCCGCCCGCCAGATCTGATCGCCACGCGCTGGTAGCGCACCAGTCAGTGCCTCGACCGCCAGGACCGGCAAGCACGCACAGTTCGGTAGGGGGATGCGACCACCGCAGACGCCGGCCGGCCGCAGCCAGCCGTGACCGCCAAGGCCGCCGCTGCAGGCTTCCCGACACATCAACACACGCATCGTGGCAAGCGCGCGGGCAAATCAGTGGGCGATGAGGAGCGCGTCGCAGAGAACCGAAGACGCATGCAGACAACCAACCACAAACAAAGGCAAGCAAGAGGAGGCCGCGGCATCCGACACGCCGCGCCTGAGCAGGAGCAGGAGCGGCCATGGGTGACGTAGATTTGGCATGTGGAGGTGTAGAACCGGCCCCCGGAGTCTCGGATCCGGCTCGCCGGACGGCCGACTCGCCGGAGCAGCTCGGGGAAGAGGCAGCAACCACGGAGCCGGCCATGGCAGCAGCGACGCCCCAACCGCCTCACAAGCCGAAGATCCGGTGGGGGAAAAGTGGTTCCGGCCTCAGGGAGTTCCATCCGTGCTCCCCATCGAGATAGCGTAGGGGTGGCCGGTCGCCCGAATGGAGCCACTGCAGGCAGCGTGCGTGAGGACGGGCCAGCGCCTGCCGCGTGCACCGCGGCTAGCCCGACCACTTCCTACCACCCCGCCTGCCCTTGGACGCCGTTGCCGTGTCCTGCTGCCGACCGCCGAGCCCTAGCAACCTCCTAGGGGGATATGGGTGAGCAGGCCCGCCGCAAGCCAACCGTGGCCCGGCCACCTAGAGCCCCAGTCAGCCACAGGAGGAGCCGTCGCGAGTCAGATCCATGGCGGGGGGGGGTGTCGGATTCGGGTCGAGGGAACCCGGATCTGAAGCTTGGAGCTCGCCGCCGGTCGTCCTTATGCCATGAAGCTCTGAGGTTGAATGGAGAAGGGGAGGGGAGGGGAGAGGAGGAGAGAAGGGGGAGGAGGGATGGTGCTGTGGGTGGCTTTTTTGGGTGCCACAGCTGGCCGCCGCCGCCGCTAGCCAGGGAGCGGCGGCGGCGGCCGATGGAGCTCGCCTGGCGGTGGGTGGGACAGCGGCGAAGGGAGTTGCCCCCCGTGTCGCCCTGTACGGAGAGCGACGTGGGGGGCTGGTGTTCAAGAGTCTGCCCTAGTTGGGATGTTCACATATTGTTGACCCCCATTTTCTTGGACTTAATAACGTAGTGAAACTGAAACATATATATGAGCGTTTTGCTGAGCCTAAGAAGAAGACAACCGAAACGAATTTCTTATATTCTTGTTGCCAGTACTAATGTCCATGTTATGTTTTGTATGAAAGCATTCATAAAACGGTATATAATTACTCTCCATATATATTCTCGCGTCCACAGCTACACGCTAACAAGAATTTATTTTGAACGCACCAACCCAACTAAACGTGATTCCTCAAATTATTTGAGGTGCGAGTTGGTCTTAAACTATAGCCAAATTAATGAAACCCCACAATATAAAATAAAATAACTTCGCCCATTCTATAGGTACCAACCCCTCTTTGACTAGACAACAATCATGCAACTTTCCCTTTTGACCCCCTCAAGCATAACGTTCACCATGTGCCCAATTAACGCAAGAGCTACTGTTGCCTAGGATGTCCATACTGATCGATATATACCGAGATCTGGTGAGGTTCTATTTAGTTGCACCTGTAAAATTTTTGAAAGCACAGTAACACTTTCATTTATATTTAGCAATGAGTGTCCAATCATGGGCTAATTAGGTTCGAAAGATTCGTCTCGTGATTTACAATAAAACTGTGTAATTAGTTATTTTTTACCTATATTTAATGCTCCACGTATGTGTCAAAAATTCGATGTGACGGGAAATCTTGTAAAATTTTTGAAAGTTTGAAAGAAACAGGGCCGAAAAGGAAAACAAAGGACTGTGCATCATGATGAAGTAGTAGGTGTCCCAAGCATACATAGGGTCCAAGTACCCGTACACTGCCAAAAAAACTATTTTTAGAGGTGTCTCTTTTTTTAAGTTGGCTCTTTCAAATCTGACTTAAAAATGGTTTCTAAATAGGTCCACCTCGAAAATTGATTCTAGAGGCGCTAGAAATTCTAGACGTATGATGGATTTCTAGAGACAATTGACAATTTGGTCCGTCTATAAAAGCAGTTGCAACACAATAAAATTCATATTTTAAAAAAAATCAAGTCCGCTGAAGACAAATTTTATATTAAAGTTATAGTACTCAAAGAGATTTACAACTTTACAGTTTATGAATTTTCTATTTGAAATCATTTAAGGCCCAAAAATTTTGATTTTACTTTTCATAATTTGAATTTTAATATTTTAAATTTTTCAAATGACCTCGGATGCATAAATGACCTAAGCCAAAGTTGTAGGTATCCGTAATTTTTTAGCTGACTATTTTTCCATTTGAAATCATTTGGTACCTGAAATTCTATTTTAAGTTTTCAGATTTTAAAATTCATGTTTTTAAAAATTTTCAATGTATCTCACATGGAAAAATAACATGAACCAAAGCTGTAGTACTCGAAGAGATATACAACTTTTTAGTTGATAACTTTTTTATTTAAAATAATTTAGTGCCCAAAAATTATGATTTATAAGATTAACTTTTTAGTCTGATAGTAATGGAAGAAAAGGGGTAATTTTATTATTGATAGATTTTAGTTTAGGTAAAGATAAATAAGGCGTAGCAAATCCCAACCATTTTTGGTCTGGAGGGGCCGATCAAGGGCCAACCAGCTGCTTTGCGTACCAGCTGGGTGGTTTGTTATCGCTGGATCCCAAAGTCCCAATAATGCCCGCAGTTCATATCGATGGTTGCGCGCGTGTGCCCTTGAACTTGAAAGGAGCAGCAACAAACGAGGCAGTATCAAAGGTAAGGTGACTAGGTGGGCAACGTATGTGCAAATCAACCTCTCCGTGCAACCGTCTGCAAACTTCTAATATGAGCCGTATGATATTGATCCAAGTGGCGTATGGGGATTGGGTAATTTTACGCTTAACCGTCCGCTCCTAATCACATTTTTGCAAATTCTCCCTCTCACTCTCCCCTATGCTCCCTTGGATCAACATCACGTGGTCCATATTAGAAGTTTGCACGGTTACATAGAAAGATCGATTTGCATTACCCTAGGTGAGGCCGTGAGGTGATTCACATGCAATAATGTTAATATATTGCATGGTCTCCTGTACCTTCTTCAGTTTTTGGGTGCGTTTAGTTCATTCAAAGTTCCAAAAATTTTACAAGATTCCTCGTCACATCGAATCTTTGAACGCATGTATGGAGTATTAAATGTAGGTAAAAAAATAACTAATTGCACAGTTTATCTGTAAATGTCGAGACGAATCTTTTGAGTCTAGTTAGTTCATGATTGGATAAATTTTACCAAATAACAATGAAAAGTGCTACAGGAACTTTACACTAACTTTTACACCATCTAAACAATACCTTTATCTTGGGGCAGTTATTGAAGCGAGTTGGTTGGATCTGCAGGTCACGCATTCAGATACTTAAGGATGGCAACGGGTCGGGTTCGGATCGGGTGGAGTCTCCATGCACCCAAAACCGAAACCCGAAATCGAAACCCGAACCCGAACCGAAAACCGATTCGGGTGGAAATCCATCACCAAAACCAAACCCGCGGATACCCGAAACCCGAACGGATACCTGAAACCCGAATGGATACCCGAAACCCGCGGATAAATATACACATATTCACATGTATAAATAAGAGGCAATAAATAATAAATATTTTCATGAGTCAATTTTGAATAGATTTAATAATCTAAGTAAACAAGTTATTATTAGCATATTATAAAACATGAGTTTTAATTCCAAATGATTTATTTCGGATATCCATTGGATATCCACGGGTGAAAAACCAAACCCGAAACCGAACCCGATACCAAACCCGAAACCGAAACCGAAAACCGTGGGTGAAAAATCATCCCCAAACCCGAAACCGCAGGACCCGAAACCCGCGGGTATCCGATCCGAACCCGATCCGCTGCCATCTCTACAGATACTAGAGACGCAGAGAAGCATGGGTATCCTTCATGGAAGACTAAAGTTAGAGGTATGGGGTTTCTTATCAGGATAAGTGGCACTATATTGCTGCATGCGTGCTCTGCTGTGTCACAGATAAGCTAAAAGCATCAATTTGCGACAAGTAGCTAGAGCTCCAGCAGTCCGAGGAAGTGGTTGAAATTACGAGGAAGGGAGGTCAGCGGTCTGATTGTACGGAAGTGGTTGAAATTACGAGGAACGGAGGTTTTACGGCTAATTCAGCTGCTGCAATATACGATGAATGCAACATTGTTTGGGGCGGATTCCAAGAGATTTTTATTGTGCATTCAAGCATGAAAGCTAATCACGTGGGATATGAATTAGCTAGGCAAGCTATGTTCACAAAAGAAAACTGTATTTGGGACGATTATCCCTCTACTTTTATTGTTCCTTTCGTATCAAATGATGTAACTATTCTCAATCAATAAAGCTTGCCTATGGGTTTATCAAAAAAAAAAAGCTAGAGCTCCATCAGTTGTCAAGTGGCTCCCTCGCATTTAGGCAACGGCATTTTTTTGCCTCAATAATCTGATTCGCGCTCGATCTGCAATGTTAGAATGTAATAAATGTGTACATAATTTTTTTTATTATTATATATACACTGCAATCCCAGTTACAAATGAATTAATATATACAGGCCATAGGATCACATATATTGATTCTCGTGAATGATGAATGGTTTGTTTCAATCATCTAGCTACGTACTAAAAGCCAATAACAATTTACGGGATGTAGTTTAATTCAAATTAGTTCAACTGCACCACAAGGACCTGGCTGATATCGATCACAATAATCGGGAGCAACCTGACACTACTGGAAACTTAAAATTCCCTGATGGTTTTGAATTTTTTTGACGGTTATTACATAAACCGTCAAGAAAAATACATATCTTGATGGTTTTTAAAAAACACACAGGAAAATTAATATTATCTCGACGGTATCTGAAAAACACATAGGGAAATTAAATAACCGCCATGAAAATTCCTAATTAACTTGTGAGTACACATAACCGTCAGGAAAATTCCTAATTCCTTGATGGTTTTGAATTTTTTTACGGTTATTGAATAAACCGTCAGGGTAATTAACATTATCTTGACGGTTTTTAGAAAAACACACAGGAAAATTCCTAATTAACATTGAAATGAATTCAAACGTAGTTTTTCTTGACAAAAATATAATTTCTCAAGATCTATAACTTTTATTTTGGTTGTTTCTCCATCCGAGGTCGTTTGAAAAATTTAAATCCAAATTTGACAAATTCAAACATAGTTTTTCTTGATAAAATGAATTCAAATAAAAAAATTATCAACTATAAAGTTGTATAACTTCGCAAGATCTATAACTTTTATTTTGGTCATTTATTTATCCGACATAGTGGTAATAACTGTGGGGGATATACCCCCGGATACCCTCATGGCTATACATGGTCCGCACCATCCGAGATGGTCTGGCCCATAAGATCAAGGCGTGCACTGCAAGGCTACAAGGTGTACTAGACATTGTAATAGTACCAAATCAGATACTTTACTTGTAACCCTCCTCCTTCGGAGTATATAAGGAGAGGAAGGGGTCCCCTAAAGGACAGGTCATACATCTCATAAAACCCCATAGAGGAATCTATCTCATCCTCAATCAATACAAAATAACGGGACACAGGACGTAGGTATTATGCCACAATGGCGGCCGAACCTGTATAAATCTTGTGTCTTGTATCCTGTTATCATCCGGTTCGTGTCTTGCGCACCTGTCTACCGACTAATCTACCATCACGAGCATACCCCTCGATAGACTGTCGACCACATTTCATCGACAGCGGCGCGCTAGGTAGGGGCTGTGCGTACGGACTCCCATGCGAGCCAGATGGGATTCTCTACTAAAAACTGGGTGAGTCGTTCTATGTTGTTGATTGGATCAGTCTATTCTTCGAATATCTAATACAGATTGATTTTTCTGCATGTAACGACATCTTCTTCGTTCGCGATCTACTTCGCTAACCTCACCCTGGAGCTCGCTGGGATTAATATCGAGAATTAACTCGACAACGACAGACTCGGCGGCTTCAGCGGTAGGAGAGCAATTCCAACATGCTCCAACTATGACCACGACCTCTTGCCCCGACCACCTGCCACATCGCAATAATAATCGCCGCAAGGAAAGGCGCTACGACAACTGCGACGCCGTCGTCATGACGGATCGGAAAGCTCGAGGGCCGGACAATTTCATCACAACTGACCTACGACGTTTCTCTACAACGTCCTCATCATGTTTTCGCTACGACGTTTCTCCACAACGTCCTCGTCATGTTTTCACTACGACTTTTCTCCACAACGTCCTCATCATGATTCTTCTTCAAATAACGTTTGTCCATGTATACCATCTTAAAAATGACATACATCTATGCTTAATGCAAATCCCTGATCAGTCATGTTGACGCTCGATGTCTCTAGAGACGGCCCTGTCTCCGGCTTCTCCCCACACGTGCACGAGCGTCTACCCTCTGCGTTACGGGTGGTCGACAACGGCTCCTTAGCGACGCTATCCACACGCACACGGGCTCCGCGCTCAGTGTAATGTGGGCAAGCTAGGGCTGGAAACTCAGCTACATACTAACTGGTCGGGCGGTTTATGCTAAGTGTAAACACAAACCTCATATCAACACTGATGTTTACAAAGCACCGATTGTTTTATCATATCATGCTCATTTGCAACTGACTGCTGAGCGTCATATACTATTTCAACATTACTGATTCTCTTTGGAGTTCATATATTCCTACATCACGTACTACTGCTCTACATATTTATATTGCAGGATCTTCACCGAGCTCTCGTTGCTCCTTGTCAGGCTTGTCGCCGAGCTCTCGCCGCTCGATCACGTCTCCGGCCATGCTAGGAACTCCTCGCCGAGCTTTCGTCGCTCCTTGTCAGGCTCGTCGCCCAGCTCTCGCTGCTCGACCACATCTCTGGCCACGCTAGGGACTCCTCACCGAGCTCTCGTCGCTCCTCGTCAGGCTCGTCGCCGAGCTCTCGCAGCTCAACCACGTCTCTGGCCACGCTGGGGACTCCTCGTCGAGCTCTCGTTGCTCGACCACGTCTCCGGCCATGCTAAGGACTCCTCACCGAGCTCTCGTCGCTCCTCGTCAGGTTCATTACCGAGCTCTCACAGCTCGACCACGTCTTCGGCCACACTAGGGACTCCTTGCTGAGCTCTCGTCGCTCTTCGTCAGGCTCGTCGCCGATCTCTCGCAGCTCGACCACGTCTCCGGCCACACTGGAGACTCCTCGCCGAGCTCTTGTCGCTCCTCGTCAGGATCATCGTCGAGCTCTCGTTGCTCGACCATGTCTCCGGCCACGCTGGGGACTCCTCGCCGAGCTTTCTTTTGCTCCTCATCAGGCTCATCACCGAGCTCTCGCTGCTCGACCACGTCTCCGACCACGCTGGGGGCTCCTCGCTGAGCTCTCGTCGCTCCTCGTCAGGCTCGTCACCGAGCTCTCGCAACTCAACCATGTCTCCGGCCACGCTGGGGACTCCTCGTCGAGCTCTCGTCGCTCGACCACGTCTCCGGCCATGCTAGGGACTCCTCGCCGAGTTCTTATCGCTCCTCGTCAGGCTCGTCGCCGAGCTCTCGCAGCTCGACCATGTCTCCGACCACACTGGGGACTCCTCGCTGAGCTCTTGTCGCTCCTTGTCAAGATCGTCGCCGAGCTCTCGTCGCTTGACCACGTCTCCGGCCATGCTGGGGACTCCTCGCTGAGCTCTCGTCGCTCCTCGTCAGGCTCGTCGCCGAGCTCTCACCGCTCGACCATGTCTCCGGTCACGCTGGGGACTCCTCGTCGAGCTCTCGTCACAACGTCTCATCAGTGCACTATCAATCTACTCCATGCTATTCAGATCAGGGTGCTGATCTTGGGCACATCAGGGGGCTTGATGCGTACATCGCTGGTGACGTTGGCTGGCAAGCTTTTGGATTTATTTTCTTTAGACCCTGACACCACGTGTCTAGGTCACCTACTACTAGGCTCGGGGACTAAGTGGCTACACTCCACCTCGCGGTGAATGTAGTGCTTTTCTTCTGGCTTACACTCCTTATCGACCAAGGAGTCTAAGTGGCTACACTTCCTAGGAAGGAAATCTTTTTCTTTTTCTCAAGAGTACCATGCATTATTTGAACAACCAACTTCTTCGATAAATCCAGTCGGCTGATGTCACGACAGGTCGAAGACCATCAGCAATTGCTTGGATGGTATGTTCAGTGGTCGAAGACTCCAGAAGCTGAAGCCTCACTGGTCGGAAGAAGGTCATCGACGTGTTGCTTTATAATACATTGCACTCAGGGACTAGCTATGGGTGATATACCCCCAGATACCCTCATGGCTATACATGAGCTGCACCATCCGAGGTGGCCTAGCCCATAAGATCAAGGCGTGCACCGCAAGGCTACAAGGTGTACTAGACATTGTAATAGTACCAAATTAGATACTTTACTTGTAACCCTCCTTCTCTAGAGTATATAAGGAGAGGAAGGGGTCCCCTAGAGGATAGGTCATACATCTCATAAAACCCCAGAGAGGAATCTATCTCATCCTCAATCAATACAAAATAACGGAACATAGGACGTAGGTATTACGCCACAATGGCGGCCGAACCTGTATAAATCTTGTGTTTTGTGTCCTGTTACCATTCGGTTCGTGTCTTGCGCACCTATCTACCGACTAATCTACCATCACGAGCATACCCCTCGATGGACTACTGACCACATTTCGTCGACAGTAACATTGTTCACAAATCTTATATATCTCTCTTGTAGTTCCATAAACTATATAAGAGATGTAAATTTTGTGAACAATATTACTATCACTTTGTCGGATAAAGAAATGACCAAAATAAAAGTAGTAGATCTTGATGAGTTTTACAACTTTTATGTTCATGACTTCTTCAACTGAAATCATTTGATGTTTCAAAATAGTGTTTCAAGTTATCATTTCTTAAATTCAAATTTTTGAAATGTTCACAAGAAAAGATGACCAAAATAATAGATGCTAGATTTATTCTTGCAGTCTAGAGGCTAAAGGGGAAAATATGTGCAAGAAAGAAAAACTATAATAAAATGATGAGATCAGCACTCTCAGTTTCTGAACAATTCTTAGATTTGATTGTTGATGCAATTTAGTGTAAACAAAGGTTTATTGGAAGGTGCCCTAGAGGTTTGCGTGCTCTAGTCTATCTGCAATCCTCATTAGTTTACTATGACTTACGTATTTCTAATTTATTTGCATTCAAACATTTGAAATAATAAAAGGTGGGGAAAAAGTTAGGCTACTCAAAGCTTCCAAGTTCTTGTGACAGGTACAAACTGCCTTCTACGTATCTCAACAGTTCTCAGAAATGAAAGAACTTGACAGTACTTTGCGCTGCAAATGTTGGAATTTTGTTATTTTATATCTTAGATGCATGATGAAATGGACCCTTTTGTACAAGTTTCAAAACTATCGGCAAGAATCAAGAGCTTGTAGAACATTAAAATTTATTTTCTAAATAGAGATCAGCAGTTCACAAAACACTTAATCCTAAGTATAGTAGTGACTGTATAACTGATGTTAGGTTTGACTGTCTTTATTCAGACTATAATACTCTAGTCCCAGATTTTGGTACTAATTTTTCAGTTTCTTAATCAATATCATTTTAACTGCTTATTGCTTCCTTATTTTAGGCACATTGTACACATAGTTAATTCCAAGTGACTGATGCTAATGTATACTGCAACCATTATGAATCCTTTCTACTCGTAGAGTCCTAGTTTGTCCCCCTGTTCGGCTGAGCTTATCAGCACGGCTTATCAGCCGTGGAACAGTGTTTTTCTCTCATAGCAAATCAGTCACAGCCAGCTTATAAGCCAAAAAACAGCCTGCCGAACAGGGCCTGTAAGTATTGCACAGTATTGTTAGCCTGTTAGCTTTTAATGCCTAGTCCAAAGATATAGCTGAGATGAAATTTCAAAAATATGTTAGCTATTTTGGTTTAGTTCTGATCAGATCCTTTTATGTTGAGTATCTTATGTAATTCAATTATTCAGACAAGTGCAACTAAAGGAGATGGCTGTATTAAAAAAATTTGTGTTGTTTCTGTAAATTTTTTAGTCAACGCCATATTGAGTATTGAAACTTGTGTGCTAGAAATAAAGAGATGCTTAGAACTATATAGGTTGTAGATATAGTTCTGGATGTATTGCAGAGTTTATTGTAACTTGCACCGAAATTTAAAACTCAGTAGCTGACAAACAATTTTACAGATTACATATTTGACCTTTCATGTGTGTTTTTAACGCAATTTTATAGCTAGGTTTTATAGCTTGCTTCTCACACACTTGTGTGTAGCTAACTAGCCCATTAACAATTAACTTGAGAATTGTGATAAATAACAACCCACTAAACTACTGATAAATAGAACTGGGCATGGAGTGTCTCACACATCAATATGCAACTGCTGCTCCTTTACTATTACTCTATCAAGTCATGATTTTATATTGTTGCTAAGAACTTTTTTTAATGTAGGTTAGACCTTGCAAATGTGGATGTGGAGGTGCTGGTGCTGGTCTCATTCAAGACTGAATGGTTGTTTCATCTTTTGAAGTGTTTGCGTGGGCATACAATTAGGTTGGTACTAACCTTTAGCTTGTACTTAGTGATGTGCATGTTGAGACCTAGTACTACATTCAGCTAGTACTCATGGTGTGGAAGCTAGCCTGGTGGTGGTTTGGAGAAGTTATTTTGGGTAGATGGTGCTAAATATTTGGACATCTTATGTATTTACCTATGTTGATGCAAACAAGACATCTATATATGTAATGGATTTATGGCAGACTAATCATCTATATACATGATGGTGTATTATATTTATGTTGGTATATTTCTATGATTCTGTGTATATTATATTAAATATATTTGTTTTAAATTATATGGAAAAGGATGCTATGTCATTTTTTGGTGGGTGATATTTTTCCTGGCGGTTTAACACTAACAGGGAAAAAGATTCTTCTGATGGTCTCCTGTCGTCAGGGATATTATCACCGACGGGAAAAATATATTTCCCTAATGGCTAGAAGTCGACAGGGAAAAACAAACACTGACAAGGGAAACATATTTTCTTTGACAGTTTGATGACCGATAGGGTAAATGTCCTTATACCCTGTTGGTTTTACACTGCCAAGGAAATTATTTTTCCTGTAGTCTACATTTTTTTGGCGGTTTTAACCGACAGAGAAAGTTTATTTTCCCTGACGGTTTTGTAATTTTCCAGTCGGTTCTCCACCGTCAGGCATTTTCGAATTACCCTGTCGAACTAGCCCTGACGGTTATTCCCTAAGGGTACACCATTAGGGAAATTAGATTTCGTTTTTCCTGACTGTTTTTTCAATTTTTCTGACAGTAATCGCACCGCCAAGGAATTTCAGCTTTCCAGTAGTGTGAAATTGTGTACCAAATCATAGTTTCAATCTTGTCACAAGGAAAAAGACATATCATGCATTGTTTCAACTAGAGATCCTCATTTGCTCCACAATTTAGTCAAAGATGTGTGAAAAACATATCCCCTCAAAGTGCTTAAAACATGAAATTCCATAATTCACCAAGCAACAATACAAGCGACGTACAGGTAGGTGGATCCCACCAGCCGAGAAATAAATAATTAAGCCTTTTTGCTTACACAAGTACTAGTAATAAGCACATAATAGTGCCATATTGGCCAACATGCATGTGGTAATAAGTAATTATTTTCTTTCCCTCTAGTTAGTTGTCCATGTAACTTGTTCTTACCAAAAGTTGGGAGCCACATCATACTTTTCTCCAACAGTGCTCCTTTAAAATCTCGCAACTCTCTACCTCCTTCCCACGAAATGGCGCAACGACGACGCACCTACCTATGGTTGGGAGTCCACCCCAGACCCAGACGACCCTGCTAGAATCTTGAAAATAATATTGAACAAATCTCGAGCAAATCTCTTGATTAATCCATCGTTAGATCATCATTTGATAATCCCCTCTTGTCTAATACTACTACTCATCATAATGCTTCAACACTACTATACATACGTAAGTACTTTTGCTTTTAGCTAATGGCTGGCCCCATGTGAGTTGGGCCCAAGTCATAATCCACCGAGGCATCTTTCCTGGCAAGCTACAGGCTGCACTGGCTACGCATTAATAATTTGCACAAATCATTCCCTCAAAAAAAATTGCATAAACCATTAATTTGTTGCCCTATCGATGGAGCGCGATTAGTTATCCCCGGACTGTGCAGCTTTTAGCTCTGATGAGTGCCGCGTACTATAGTAGAGAAAAAACAATCGAGAGGCCGGTTTTAACGATTGTCGTCTGTCGAGATATGACTGGAGGAGGATGCTGACGAGAAAATATCTCCCGAGAGCTGCATGATCTCATACACTTTGCATTACAAACACCAAAAGAGGTCATATATATCTCCCGAAAATTCATGTGCTACTCAATGGCTAAGCAATCCCTCCAGTGACATCATCATGAGGTAACGCGATCAAATAAACATCACCTACTTGCCTGCCAGGATGCTGTACAGTACAAGGGACAGAGAGAGAGAGAGAGAGAGAGCGCAATATACTATGCGTCGTTCATACAAGTAGATCACGAGGACGCGAATACTTCAGCCACCATTTGCACAGTTGAATCGCAGCTCAAAGCAACCAATACTATCTAAGGAAAGAGAGAGGAGCAGGAGGAGGCCGAGTAGTCCACTCCACATTCACACCCAACCCAGCCAAAATTAAAAATAGCGTGGCCCAGCCCAACCCAGCCCGAGAGGTTATATAAGGCGATGCGGCATGTCCCATTCCCTCATCTCCATTGGTGCAATTGCAAACGAAAGGGACCAGGCCAGGCCCCTCTCTCCTCCAATCTCCACAGGTTGGTGTTGGCCGCACTCCCTCCCTCACACCGTCCCATGATGTCACACCACACACACACACACCCCCGATAGAATCAGATGCAGTTTTCCTTGCATCTTGTGCCACTCCAGCTATCTATGCATGGAGTAGTGCAGTTTATTCAATTTCACTGCACAATGCAGTGATCTCCTCTGGCTCTCTAATTCTTTATTATCTGTTGATGCTGTCTTCAGGACTTGTTGAGCTTTCAAGCAGCTAGTAGCCTATAGCACTAGCAGTCCTTTTGGATTTTGGTTTGGAAACAAGGCGTCCCAATCCCAAGCAAGCAATCTGCAGATGGCAACACAGTGGTTCTCCAACATGGTGAGTCCGTGTTCGTTTACAGGTTGAAACTTAGCCTGCAGCTTCATCTGCAGAGCTTTTCATCCCTGAATACTGATGCTTTCTTGGCTGGCGTGTAGGTGATGGACGAGCCGAGCTTCTTCCACCAGTGGCAGTCAGACGCGCTGCTGGAGCAGTACACGGAGCAGCAGATCGCGGTGGCGTTCGGCCAGGGGGAGGTGGACCACGCGGTGGCGGCGGCGCTGTCGACGATGCCGATGCTGCAGCAGCAGCAGCCCGCGGCGGCCGAGCACCCGCACCGCCCGCGCAAGGCGGCCAAGGTCAACACCAGCTGGGACTCGTGCATCACGGAGCAGGGCTCCCCCGCGGACTCCTCCTCTCCGACCATCCTCTCCTTCGGCGGCCATGCCGCTGCCGCGGCTGCGTTCGCCAAGGCGGAGCCGATGCACTACGCGCCTAACGCCGCGAAGGCGCCGAAGCAGGAGGTGGTGGACGCCGCCGCCGCCGCGCTGCCGTTCCAGCAGCCGTACCCTGCCAAGCGTTCCTACGACGACATGGCCGCGGTCGCCGAGGCCGCCAATAAGGCGCCGGCCGCCGCCACCACACGCCCGGCGTCGCAGAACCAGGACCACATCTTGGCCGAGCGGAAGCGCCGCGAGAAGCTCAGCGAGCGCTTCATCGCCCTCTCCAAGATCGTCCCTGGCCTCAAGAAGGTAGGAATAGATAGGCACGCCCAAACCAAATCCATGGCGACATGCCGCCGCCGAGCGCGCGCGACTAGCCAGCCAGCCAGTTCCGGTCAACTAACTGATTTGACTGCTCTCGCTCGCAGATGGACAAGGCATCGGTGCTCGGCGACGCGATCAAGTACGTGAAGCAGCTGCAGGACCAGGTGAAGGGGCTGGAGGATGAGGCCCGGCGGAGGCCGGTCGAGGCGGCGGTGCTGGTCAAGAAGTCCCAGCTGTCCGCCGACGACGACGAGGGCTCCTCCTGCGACGAGAACTTCGTGGGCACCGACGCTTCCGGCACCCTACCGGAGATCGAGGCCCGGGTGTCTGACCGCACGGTGCTCGTCAGGATCCACTGCGAGAACCGCAAGGGGGTGCTCATCGCTGCCCTCTCCGAGATCGAGCGCCTCGGCCTCTCCATCATGAACACCAATGTGCTCCCCTTCACCACCTCCTCCCTCGACATCACCATCATGGCCATGGTGAGTCAGCTCGATCAACCACTATCTGTATCTGTCTGACTGCCATGCATGATACTTTCTTCTTCTGTACACACTTATTGATCATTCATCATGTGATGCTAACTCATCTGCCAATTTTCCCCGCAGGCTGGTGACGACTTCTGCTTGTCTGTCAAGGATATTGTCAAGAAGCTAAATCAAGCGTTCAAATCATCCTTCTGATGGGTTTAGCTTCTGACCAAGCTTAATCTAGGCCAACTTTTTCCCCTCAGCCTTAAGGATTTGAGGCTAATGGTTAGGTTATTAGGTTCTTCCTTGCCTTGCTTCCGAAGAGAGTTGCTTGCAGTCCCCAACAGAGCCCCCAAAGACAGCCATTTCCACTGGTTTTTGCTGCATGGGTGCAGAGATTATTATTACCTAGTTTACCTACCAACCTATTTTCTCTCCCTCCAATTTTTTTACATGGTTTGATCTTGTCACTCCATGTTTTTGGGAGGGAGCAGATTGTAAAAAAAACCAAAAAGAAGAGACCAGCCTTTTTCTAGGGCTTTGCTATATAGGCCGGGGAGTTTGACTTTTACAAACCTAATTTTCTTTCTCCCCTTTGCCAGTATGTTGCCCTTTCACCTTGTTTTCCCATGAGAGGATTGTGTTTCTCAAACATAAATACCTACCTTTGCCGTCCTCTCAACCTTGATCACACTGCTCCTAGAAAAGCTTCAATTGTGGAGAAAATGGCGCCATCTTTTTTTCAGCTCTGAGGGGGACTTTGCAAGCCTTGATTTGGAAGTACTGTAGGGATGCCACTTGCTTTGTTTTTTTGAGGGTCCTACAAGTTGGCCGCCACTTGATGGACCCTTTGCTTATAGTTTTCACATGTGAGTTTTGTTGTCACAGGATCAAGGTGTAGTTGTTGTGCTCTCTTGTTACTCTCATACAAGCATAAAAATAAATAAATAAATAAATGTGCTCGTTTGTTACCTTTCATGGCTTTCTTGGTCACACGTCTTTTCAGCTTACTTAATATCCATCTTTTCTTAATGTTGAGAAACTACGCGGATTGTTCATGGACCGCGATTGTAATTGTTCTTTACATATATATCCGCCGGAGTCGAGCTATCCTATTCATATAATCACTCCAGAAACTAATATAATAGAAATTAAATTGTAAAGCCTAAAAATATCACTGAGAATAAATTTCAAGTGTACCTAAAAATTATCGCCTGATTTACTATTTTTTAAAACCTATACATCCTTAATTTCTAAAATATTGTAGATTTTTTTTGGAATTATGAATACACTGTTATTAGCTCTTACTCCTATAACCCGTCCCCTACTTCTCTATGACTGTATAATATGTTGGGAACTTGAAACCTGACATCTTCAGACATGACAACATGATGTCCTAATTTCCGTGTGAACTCCCTCATAGTTTCAGCTATGAGAAAATAATACTAATAGTGCAAATCGGAGTTTCTTTTGTGTCACAGCAATCACACCAAAGTGCCTTTACAACTCGGTCTGTTTGGTTGGTGACCAAAACCTGTCACGCCAAAGGTTTGTCGTGCTACAGTTTCTTCAGTGGCTGTTTGGTTCACTGCCACACCTATGGCACGCTAAACTTTCTTAGCACCCTACCCTACATATCATAGACTCATTTCCGTGTCAAACCTTGTCACAAGTGCGAAGGTTAGGCGTTGCAAGTTTTGGTCATCAACTAAACAAACCCCCCTGCATAGTCAACCAAAGCCTACCTTGCTCTGGTTGGCACAATAAAGACTTAGGGATTTTTTATTTTTAAACCCACAATTGCAACCACAACTATTCCCATCAAATGGGGGCTCTCTAATCCCTGCATATAATTTTTTGTCTGCTTGTGAGATTTAAGATGCATGATTGAGGGTGGCAAGATCCAAATCTTCTCAGGCCAATGGGTTTGAAGCGATCTGACTGATAGCTTGCCCTAGGGATCTCTTATCTCTTATACATTAGGTTACTATTGATTACTTGTAACCCCCTCAAATCACATCACTGATTGCGATGCTGTCCCCTGGGAATTGGCTGCTCAACCAATTGCAATTAAGTCTCTGATTATATGGCCGGTGGCAGCATAGTTTTGTTGCTGAAAAGTTGTAAATAATTCCACCTGTGAAAACTGGAACGGTTCATATATAGTTTGCTGTCAAAACTCAAAAGAAATAGCGCAATCATGCTAGCTCTCCCGGGTCAGAGAAAGATTTTGTGGGACGAGACCGGAGAGGCCAAAAGGCCGGGTAGTCCAGTAAGGTGATTGCGCGTGGCGTAACCGGGGCGTTGGCAACATCGTTCGTTGAGGCGCTGGCAAAGGCAATCAGAACGCTCCAAGAAACGCGACAGGGCGTTTTCAGACGTAGAGTCGGTTGCAGGTTTAGTTTTCAGTACAAGACATGGTCAAAGTGACCTTGTTGTACATCTTGTGATCTGCTGCAGAAACGTATTTGGTGGAGAGTGTATGTATTCTATTCATATATGTTACAAAGAGGTCACCTAACATGATTATGACGAACAGTTTGTACAGGCATATGTCGCGTCAAGATATCAAAACATGTTCTAAGCTTCATAATGTGATTGAAGAAAAAAAAATGCTAAATGAGAACGTTAGGAGCTCAAGTGTTTGTCGGTGGAGTTTGTGGACCTGCGGGTCCCTTGTGTAAGAGGCTGGGCACTGTAAACTTTTTAATGGCACCGGGAGTGATATCAAATTGTAACTGAATTCTTGGATCATCTGCGATCTCACTAGTTACAGATGTGCAAAGCATTAGAGTGAAATGAAAACTGCACACAACCATTACAAATTCGTTTCATTTCTGAACTTCAGGCTTCTTCCACGCATCTTCAGGCTTCCTTCATTGATCCCTAATTCCAAGTTAGCACACGGCAAGAAGATGAGAGAAGCTACGTTAAGTAGCATTTTGTTTTGGCAAAGGATATGCAAGCATGAAGATGGGGCTAATAGCAAACTCTGCTAGATCTTTGTGCCATCCTTCCAGTAAGTGAATCAATGGTTTCAAGTACTAAGAATATCTCGATCATCATAATCTTACATATGCAGTCATAAACAGTGCTTTTGAGATATCTGGACTGTATTACGTACTAATCATGACATACATCTCACAACATGCTTAAACTGCAAAGGTATACATCTCAATGGCATGATACTGCCTGCCATATTATTGCCAGTTCCCATACTGTTGCTGATTGCGGGAGCCACCTTGAGAGTAGTTTGGTCCTCGACCTGGACCGGACGCACCATATGGGCCACCCTGTTGGTAGTTTGGCCCGCCAGCTCCATAGCCACTGCCACCACTGCCCCGCGGACCAGCTGCTCCACCCATTCCACCACCAGGGTAAGGAGGTCCTCGCCCTTGCTGGGAATACGGGCCGCTGCCATAGCCACCACCCTGCCCTCCACGGTTCGGATTGTAGCCGCCCCCTTGATTCCCACCCTGAGGATACCGGCTAGGACCTCCTGGTCCTCGGGGCTTTGCATAGTGATGGCCTGGGCCAGCTGCCACAGGAGGCACATTGTGCATACCAGGCCTGATTTGAGGATGTGCTTGGCCAGGCTGCTGGATTGGAGGCAAACGAGAATGCGGTGGAGGATGATTAAGTTTTTGACGCTTTGCAGCTTCCTCTGCTTGCCTTTGTTGCTGACGCTTTTTCTTTGTCTGGAATTCATGTGATGCCTCATACTTGGGCAAACTGTATAAGAAAACAATTAGAAGCTAGTTGGAGAAGATGGTAAAAGGGAGCTATGTGGCAATGTAACAAGAACTGTCATTTGATTGTACCTTTTTGGATCGCATGGTAAGGGATCAGTCCAGAAATATTCCGCATCAAGTGCATCTTTTGCTGATATCCTCTGAATAATCAAAAAAAAGTTGAAAATTTGTTGATGCATGAAAAGCAGATCTAAATGATAGGTGTAGACAACACATAGCAGCCAAAAAATGCACGGAGTACGAATTAATCATTTAAATGACTAAACAAATAAAACTTCTGTAGAATTCACACGATGTAGCATACCTGCGATGGATCTAAAGTCAACATCTTCTCTAACAGTTCCAGTGCATGCCGATCAAAACTACAATTATATAGAAGGATGAGCGACAATCAGGCGACTGAAAAGCCATATTGGTGCAAATATATGTCATGTATCACTCACTGTTTAAAGAACTCTTTAACTCGTCTCTTTAATGGCCGGGGAGGCTTGAAGTTGTTGTACCATGGCATTTTTGTGACACCAGGCCAGATTTGGTCATCAGGGGTACCACAAAGCTCGAAGATCTTAGTCAGCTGCTCTGGCTGCAGGAATAGCAAAACATCAGAAGGAGATGCGATTGTAAGTTGTAACTACAATCAAGGCCATGATGGAAAACTACGCCACAGGACAACTAAAGACCTGAAGTATAATATATACTGATCAGCGAATGATCAAGGCTTTGGCTGATCATTGCATGAATGATAGCTGGCAGTTTATTTAACCAAGGAGTAACAGAAAGGGGCTCAAGTAAACTACTGGGCTCACAGATTTGGTAAGTGGCAATACTGGAAAAAATGGAAACTAACACACGAAGGCCTGAAAAAAAGTCTACCTCATTCTTTCCAGGCAATATTGGCTTCCCATTGAGAAGTTCTGCAAAAATACAGCCCACTGACCACATGTCAACGGCTGGACCATACTTTGTGCTTCCAAGTAGCAACTCTGGAGGTCTGCAGCCACAATCCAGGAAGACAATAAGAAGCTTGCGATAACAACTGTAAACATGATAACAAAACCTGTGAAAATAGACAATACCTATACCACAAAGTGATCACACGGTTAGTAAGGTTTCCATTGTGATCACTCGAGAATGATCTTGCAAGGCCGAAATCAGCAAGCTTCAAGTTACCCTCATTGTCTATCAAGAGGTTAGATCCTACAAACAAAGTATCGAATACAATATGTTAGCTTAACAGACACAAATAACGGGAATAAGAAAAACAAGAAAAACCAAGCAGAGATGTGCGCAGCTAAGAGATGTGCGCAGCTAAGACCTTTGATATCTCGATGCAGAACTTGGTTGACATGACAATAGTGCAGGCCTGTAAGCAGCTGCCTCATGTAACACTGGAACAAGGCATTTCATCAGGGACAAAACCATGACACATCCAAAGCAAAGCACTGCCAGTTACTTCGATAGGTGGTTATACCTTAATCTGTGGCACAGTGAACCGCATTCCTGGCCGATCAGCAAGCCCGGTGAGGTCATGGTCCATATACTCGAAAACCATGTAAATGCTCCCCTTGTACTTGTTACCGTCAACTAATTCAAAAAGACAACAATTCATGTCAACCATTACTACTGCTCTAACTTAACACCAAAAGACAAAGCAGTGGAACTCAGTCACAAGAACAGAGCTCGCCATACTTGGCTTCCCTTGCTCGTCCCGCTCTGGGCCTGCAACAATTCCCCCAAATCCAATCATCAGCCACGCAGAGGATAAAAAGCCAGTAGGCAAACACACATCTAATTCATTTTACTTGTGGATGTAACCACCTGGGGAGGTGACGATCTCCTTGAGCTTGATAACGTTCTGGTGGTGAAGCTTCTTCAGGATCTTGATCTCGCGTATGGCGGTGATCGGGAACTGCGGCGAGACACAACCAGGTCAGAGCCGAAAACGAAGCCGCGAGAAGAAGTAGTGGGGAGAACAGACTCACCCCTTCGCGCTCGTTGTCCATGCGGATCTTCTTGAGCGCGACGATCTCGTTGGTGCCCGTCTCCTTCGCCATGTACACTTGCCTGCCGGCGGTGGCCGCGGAAAAAAGCGAATCGAGGAATTAGGCGAGTAGACAGGTATAGTAATCACCAGATCGATTAGGGCGGATGGGATGGGAGAGGCGGGGTTACCCGTAGGTGCCCTCGCCGATCTGCTCCAGCTTCTCGAAACAGTCGACGCTGCGGGAGCCCCATGACGGGGCCTCGTCGAGGTTGAGCTGGCCAGGGGCCGCCACCGCCATAGCCGCCGGAACCAGAGGGAGGCGACGCGAGGCGACAACCCTCCTTTCGAATCGGGTCAGGTCGGGTTGGGCTCTCGACTGGGTGTGTGGTGCGCGGCGGCTGCAGCGGGTTTGGTTCGCGTGGGCCGCGGCGGGGGCGGGGCCGGCTAGTGGCGTAACCAGGCGTTGGGCGCTGGCAAAAAAAAAAACGTCGTTCGTTGAGGGCTTGAGGCGAAGCAATCAGAAATTCAGAACGCTCGAAGAACGGCGACAGGGTGTTTTCACTTTTGGCAGCAGGGGCGGAGGACCAAAAAAAAATTGAGGTATGGCGAAGTCGATTAAGGCTGTGTTTAGTTGAGAAAAATAAGGTCAAAAGTTACTGTAGCACTTTTCGTTGTTATTTGGTAAAATTTGTTCAACCATGGATTAATTAGACTCAAAAGATTCGTCTCGAACTTTACAGACAAACTATGCAATTAGTTATTTTTTTACCTATATTTAATGCTCCATACATGCGTTTAAGGATTCGATGTGATGGGTGGAAGAGAAAATATTTTGAGTTTGCATGGAAAGTAAACAGGATCTAAGGCAAAAAGCCATAAATTTACCAATCCAAATTAAGTAATTATCCATAAATTAAACAAATAAGTGAATGAATTGAACAACAAATGAACAAACACATAAGTGTTATCGTCATTAGGCCTTACTGATCGATTTTGCTCGCCTCCTCGGCCTTGGCGGTCACCTCAGAGGCTCAGACATTACTTTGGCAAGTAGAATCAGGGCAGACTAGTAGAGGATAGCAGGAGCACGCCCTAGAGAAGGGGTGAGCAATTTGCGGATTTGGCTGTTCGCACGCCGCCCACACAGCCGCACCGCACTGGTGAATTTGTGATTGGAAATATGAAACGTCACCGCGTTGAGAAAATGATTTTATAGGCGGACAAACAGACGGCACTGCAGCCTACGAAACAAAAGCCCATATGGCTATATAAGTGCCAGTCTGAGCCACGGCCCACATGGCCCAAGTAACGTTTCGATGAGTTGAGTCGCAGCTATCTTCTTCCTCACTGCTACGCGTTTATCTTCAGACTACTCCAACGGTCTGACCTTGCATCCATGGCTGCTAGCAGGCGGTGATTCGGGATGGGGATTTGTGGTGGAGTCAAGGTATGGCGAGTATCCTATCTTGCCCTACCGGGTCCTCCGCCCCTATTTGGCAGAATAGCCGTTTTGGTCTCTGAATTATTATTCGAGACTCAGTTTCGTTTCTGAACTTTCAAAACAGCTGTTTTAGTCCTTAAACTCTAGTTTTAGGCTCAATTTCATTCCAGAACTATGAAGATGATTATTTAATCCTCAAACTTTGCATTTTAGGCTCAATTTCATCCATAAACTATATTAAAGTGTACTTCGGTCTTTAATCTTTTTTTAACTCAACTTTGTCTATCGTCCTACGTGGAACACTGCATTGTTGCACCTAGTCAACTCCAACACCACCAGGTGTCGGGTACCTACAACAAGGGGTACCCACAATCAACGATTAAGAAAAACAAAACCGCTATCCGCAAGAAACGGGACGAGCCAAAATAATGAACGAGACACCTCGACTACGTTCCGACTCGTACGAGGTGCGCTTGACGGGACGTCTCGACCACGTTCCGACCTGTACGAGGCTCGCTCGACAAGACGCCTCGACTACCGAGAAATCTTCGACTCGCACAACCCGGGGGTCGGGCCACTCGACCCACCTTATTTACCAACTCTGAGACAAAAGTCAGAGCATTTAATGCGACTACCAACAACTTCTTACCCTTATGGCTACAGCACCAAACGGCATGGGGACAATACCGGTGTAAAATCCCACTTTTTACTGTCCATCCCGGGATGGGAGGTGAAAACCTGCCACTGTACGCGCCATACCATGCACTATTTCACCACTGATCACCCTCGAGGAAGAATACGACAAGGACCATACCCCGCAATCCCGGGGACTCGGCCTTATCCGCTCACCGTCGATCCACCTCGATCCGTCCTTGACCCAGCCTCGACCCGCCGCCGGTCAACCAGGAAGAAAGGCCAACGTGAAGCAGGACTCGAAGTCTTTTCACCGTCTCATCCTCTACGTCACCATAATGTTCGGGGATGGCCGGCCATTCTCGGGGCACGTCGCTACAGCCACCTCCACAGGGATCGATAAAACTTCACCTCAAAGGCACCCCCGGCGTTCCTGCCTCCTCTTACCCTATAAAAGGGCAGGTAGGGGCTCTACAAGGGGGAGGCGAACAACAGACGATGAAAAATCAGTCTCCATCCTGCCATAGAAGATCAACATCTCAAGCAATCTTCTTTGTACTCTCACTTTTTCTCTGAGACTTGGGATCGGTTCCTTCTCTCGCAGCTTGTAACCTCTACGCAAGCACTTAGGTGCAAGGAAATACAACACTCCTCCCCGCTGGACGTAGGGCTTTCTTTTGCCCGAATCAGGATAAACCTCTGTGTATCCTCCTTGCATCACCATCCAGATTAGGGACACGCAGTATTGATTCACTAATTGGCTTAGGACCCCCGCAGGACCAAACGCCGACAGTTGGCATGCCAGGTAGGGGACGCTGCGTGCCAGCATCGTTTTCCCGCCATTTTTCTGGATGGCTGACCCCGAACGTCCACTCCTGTTGGCCACGGTGATTTGGTTTGGGAGCTTGGAGTTCATGTCCCTTGGCCACGGCTACGACATGGTCATCCTCCCGCCCAGGCACCCGACTGACATTGACCACGAGCTCTCCCAACCTGGGGGAGCGCTACGCCGGTATCGTCGCTCTCGTCAGGCGCGCGCCGCCAGGCGACGGCGTGCCCAGCGCAACCGCCACCATCGCCTTGCGGGGGGTGATGATATTCCCCGATCCGGCGCCTCTCAGCTAGACGTCAACACAGATTTCCTCACTGAGGATCTGTGTAGGATGAGCTTGGCTGAGGGTAAAATGCCGATAGGGAGTCCCATCGCTCTACCGCCCGGTGCGGCGCCACCACCACCCAGTTCGACTACACCGGCACCAGGAACGATGCCTTCGTCAGCATTCCCATTTGGACTAGACTCGGTTGCCCGGGCGTATGCTTCTTCTGTAAGCACCAGCATGAGTGCTTACGAGAAACTCCCCGGACACCATCTATACTCCACCCTCGACCTCGTTGCATCCACACCAGCTTCCGAATACCTTGACTCCACGGAGACCCCAGATACGGAGCTTCGTGCAACTGCCTTTCTACATCACGACCCCAGAGACGCACGGCCTAACATGCACCCGTTGTACTACTATTTCAGCGCTCTAGACTCTGACTCTGCCGATGACACCTACGACCCGACTCGCGAGTGCTTCAATATCGATGGAGCTATCGCGTCGAATTCGGAGGATGAGGCAGCCATCGGAGGAAGGAATACACCACCTCAGGTTGAGCTCCCTGCTGAATGGGATGAGGCTCAATTCCTTGCGGGTCAAGGAATGTAGCTCGAGCAAATCCGTGAGTTGCAGGACAGGCTCGACGAGGAATGAGAAAATCTGCGCCTACTTCAGCAAACCCTCGAGCAAGAGCGCGTGGCACGCGCACATGGCGGAGGAGCTCGAGAGAGAGCTCGCGACGTTAATCATTGCATCGTCGAGGATCGGGCAGCCGAGCCCTCGGTTTTCGGTCGAGCCAGCTAGAACGTGGTCGTAGCCACCATGCTCCTTCGTAACATGCCCGAGCCGTCGAACCCCGAAGCCCGTCGAGCCTGTGATGAAATCCGAGGACTCCTCGAGACCGCTGCCATGCAGCAGGCCGAGAGTTCCGCCTCGAGGCGACGCGGGCTTGCCTCAGAGCAGCCTACGGAGCCCTCCTGACAGGAGAGAGAGGCCTTGGTTCATCCTGAGCACTCCCAACGGAACAAGGCGGCCTCTATCCGTGAAAGCATCGTCGACAACCGTGAACCTCGAGATGCCCGTGACAACATCATTGAGCGCCGGAGGCGCAAACATGGTGACGGTGCAGCTTGAGGCTACCACAAGCACAAAGGCGGGCGCTACGACAGCTCGGAGGATCGAAGCCCTTCACCCGAGCCACCGGGCCCTCGGGTCTTTAGCAAGGCCATTCATGAAACGTTACTCCCGGCTTAGTTCCGCCCCCCATGACTCTTACCAAGTATAACGGCAAAACCAAACCTGAACTTTGGCTCGCTGACTTCCGCTTGGCTTGTCAGTTGGGTGGGGCCACCGACGACCGGGTCATCATTTGACAACTCCCCCTGTTCTTGTCGGACACCGCTCGAGCCTGGCTCGAGGACCTCCCACCTCGACAAATCCACGATTGGAACGACCTTGTGAGAGTGTTCGAGGGGAACTTCAAAGGAACCTACATGCGCCCCGGTAACTCGTGGGATCTCCGAAGCTGCAAACAAAAGTCGGGCGAATCCCTTCGGGACTACATCCGGCGTTTCTCCAAACAACGCACCGAGCTCCCCAACATCACCGACTCCAACGTCATCATGGCCTTCCTCTCTGGTACCACCTGCAAAGAGTTGGTCCGAGAGTTAGGCCGCAGCACTCCCATCACTGCCAACGGTTTGATGGATATTATCACCAACTTCACCGCTGGCGAGGAGGCTGTTGGTGCCATCTTTGGTAGCGACCAGGACAAGGGGAAGCGAAAGGAAGAGGATCCCACGGGCTCCAGCCGGGGCTCAAAGAGGAACAACAGGAAGAAGAAAAAGAACCAGTAGGGCAAGCAAGAGGCCCCGACCGATGACCTTTTTGCTGCTGCTGATCGCAAGAAACCTCGAGGGCCCCCCGGCGGGGGCATTTTCGACAAAATGCTCAAAGAACCGTGTCCCTACCACAAAGGGCCCACGAACCACAACCTCGAGGACTGCCACATGCTCCAAAGATACTTTGAAAGCATAGGCGTCAAGAAAGACGACAAGAAGGAAGATCCCAAGGGAGACGACAAGGACGAGGGGTTTCCCGAGATCCATGACTGCTTCATGATATACGAAGGACCCTCGACGCGTCTTTCAACATGGCAGCGCAAGCGGGAACGTCGAGAGGTCTTCTCCGTGCAACTCGCAACCCCCCTCTTCCTTGACTGGTCCGAGGTAGCCATCACTTTCGACTGTGATGACCACCCAGACTACGTCCCCAATCCTGGGGTCTACCCACTTGTTGTCAATCCCATCATCGCCAACACACGCCTCACCAAGGTGCCCATGGATGGCGGCAGTAGTCTTAACATCATCTATGCCCAAACCCTCGACCTTCTGAGGATCACGAGGACGCACCTCTGACCCAGCGTCGGGGGCTTCCATGGAATCGTGCCGGGAAAGCGAGCAGAGCCCGTCGGGCGGGTCGACCTGCCTGTCTGTTTTGGCACTCCCGCCAACTTCAGGAAGGAGACTCTCACTTTTGAAGTGGTTGGATTCCATGGAACATACCACGCCATCCTTGGGCGCCCCTGCTACGCCCGGTTCATGGCGGTCCCCAATTACACCTACCTCAAACTCAAAATGTCGGGCCCCAACGGTGTCATAACTGTCGGGCCCTCCTACGAGCACACCTACGAGTGCGACGTGGAATGCATCGAGCACGGGGAAGCCATCTTGGAGTCGGCGACCTTGGCGGTGAACCTCGACGGTTTGGCCAACGAGAACCCCGACTACGTTCCGACTCGTATGAGACGCGCTTGATGGGACGCCTCGACCACATTCCAACTCATACGAGGCTCGCTCGACAAGACGCCTCGACTACCGAGAAATCTCTGACTTGCACGACCCGGGGTCGGGCCACTCGACCCACCTTATTTACTAACTCTGAGACAAAAGTCAGAGCATTTAATGCGACTACCAACAACTTCCTACCCTTATGGCTACAGCACCAAACGGCATGGGGACAGTACCGGTGTCAAATCCCAATTTTTACTGATCATCTCTAGATGGGAGGTGAAAACCTGTCACTGTACGCGCCATACCATGCACTATTTCACCACTGATCACCCTCAAGAAAGAATACGACAAGGACCGTACCCCGCAATCCCGGGGACTCAGCCTTATCCGCTCACCATCGATCCACCTCGACCCGTCCTCGACCCAGCCTCGACCCACCGCCGGTCAACCAGGAAGAAAGGCCAACGTGAAGCAGGACTCGGGGTCTTTTCACCGTCTCATCCTCTACGTCACCATAATGTTCGGGGATGGCCGACCATTCTTGGGGCACGTCGCTACAGCCACCTCCACAGGGATCGATAAAACTTCACCTCAAAGGCACCCCCGGCGTTTCTACCTCCTCTTACCCTATAAAAGGGCAGGCATGGGCTCTACAAGGGGGAGGCGGACAACAGACGACGAAAAACTAGTCTCTATCCCGCCATAGAAGATCAACATCTCAAGCAATCTCCTTTGTACTCTCACTTTTTCTCTGAGACTTGGGATCGGTTCCCTCTCTCGCAGCTTGTAACCCCTACGCAAGCACTTAGGTGCAAGAAAATACAACACTCCTCCCTCCCTGCTAGACGTAGGGCTTTCTTTTGCCCGAACCAGGATAAACCTCCGTGTATCCTCCTTGTATCACCATCCAGATTAGGGACACGCAATATTGATTCACTCGTTGGCTTAGGACCCCGCAAGACCAAACGCCGACACCAGGGATTGGAGATAAAAAAATATTCATCAAAAAACTCTTTAGTGGCCATTAATAATTTGAAACTTATATTTTTAATGTTACCTTATAATGGTAGGGACGACGCTAGGGACAATAGTACCTAACGATGATTGTCCATCTCAAATCACGGGTGGTGATAGCCCTATATTGTTATAGTTGAGCCAAAATGCATTTTGATAATTCATGGATGAAATTGTGACTAAAATATAAAGTTTTGTTTTTGATAGACAAAGTTGAGTTGAAAATAAAAGTTTAAAGACCGAAATGCACTTTATGGATGAAATTGAGTCTAAAATGCAAAGTTTGAGGACTAAAACAATCATCTTCATAGTTCTAAGCTGAAATTGAGCCTAAAAGTTGAGTTTGAGAACTACAATGGCCGTTTTAAAAATTCAAAGATGAAATTAAGCTTTGAGTAATAGTTTAGTGACCAAAATGGTTATTATGTCTTCACTTTTCAGACACTAGGCTCCCTTCGAAATGTGGATTTCTTTTTCCTTGTATATATCTTGTGATCTGCTGCAGCAACGTGTTTGGTAGTAACTTCTGTGGCCTGGTTTCAGCTTTAACCACATATTTGGGGAGAACGTTGTTCAGCCCCAAACTGCTCTGTCATAATAAAGCATGATGTGCTAAGATAGTTAGCTGGATGAAAACAATAATGATACAATTAATACGTTTAGACGGACGGACATCTCCCACCGCTCACTCCCGCACGTGCCACGTACTACTAAAAAAAATCTTATCCCTCGCTTCCTCCTCCCCATCTTTATCCCTTCCGCGTTTGTGCCCTGCCCCGCCCCGACGTGTGGCCATGGCTGTCTCCATGGCCGGTGGCGGCGCCCTCCCCCCACCCCAGCGTCCTCCTCCCCTACCCCGACGGCTCCTTTTCCTACCCCGGCGGCGCCCGTCCCTCCACCCCGGCGTCCTCATCCACCGGGAGCGCCCAACGCCTGGCCCTGTCCCCCACCCTGCAAGGTCCATGGAGCACGAGCGAGATCCATAGAGGTGGCGTGACGGTGTTGCAGGGGAGTCGGCGGCTTTCCCCCACCCCAGCGCGACGCCCTCTCTCACCCTGACGACCGAACTCTCCCCACCCGGCGGCCATGGCACTCCCTGCACCCCATCCCCCATCGTCGCTGTCGAGCCAAGCCACTGGTGGTGATGGTGCTCTCGCGCGCTGCTGGTGCTGGTGCTGGTGCTGGGCGGTGCTCGTGCGTAGCCGCTCGCCATCGGCTCCAACCCCGTCGTCCATAATCGACCGGCCCAGGCCTCTCTTCCCTATGTTGCAAATGTACGTTTCAGTTGTTTTAGACGTTTCAGAGGCATGTTGCAATAGTTTCATATGGATGTTGTGAAAGTAGATCGGGAATGTTGCACATGTTGCAAGTGTTTTAGAGACATATTGCAAGCGTTTGTTCAAACTATTTCATGTGTTTCTAGACATATGTTGCAAGCGTTTTGATCTAGATGTTGCATATGTTTTCACACATATGAAGTGTCTTTAGGTGTTTTTTTGTAAGTGTTTCATACGTATGTTTCGAGTGTTTCAGCTGTTTCGTACATATGTAGTAAGTGTTTCATCTGCATGCTTCAAAAGTAGATCTGGTGTTGCAGCTGGTGTTTCAGATGCATGTTTCATGTGTTTCATCTACCTTCAGACGTATATTGCAAGTGCTGCATCTAGATGTTTCAAAAGTAGATCAGGTGTTGCATCTTTGTCTTCGCTTTTCTGCTGCCTCACCTTCACCTCGATGTCTCTTCCTCCTCCCGGCGTTGGTTGGGCATCCGCCCCCCCTCTTCTGGACGTTGTCATAGCCACCTGCTGCAGTTTGTTGGCCGTGTGCATACTCGTGAAAAGCAAAGGGAGCGAGCGTGAGGACTCCCCACGTGCAGTCAGCGCGAGTCCAGCGGCACGGGCCCCGCGTAGGCAAGCGCAGGTGCACGGGGGCAAATGAAGCGCAGGCGCGTGCGTTTGGATGCGGCGTTAGTAGTGCCGGAATGAAAATAACTAAAGTTGATAGAGATATCATGGAAACAAATGTACCTTTGGAATGAGACAGGTAAATGTACATAAAAAAGTGGTCTGCGTATTCATCATTCATAACAAGTCTTCTGTAGAAATGAAAAGTGACTAGCTAGGTCTAGTAGTTACGCACACATGTTCCAAATATATATATATATATATATATATATATATATATATATATATATATATATATATGCATGTGCTATTCTACATCATAGGTGTAGAATATTATTCTACACCATGGACCACCCGAACTAACCAACCAACCCAACTAGTATCGACGCGCTCCGCTCAGCCCCTCCCGATCCCGAATTCCTGACGCGCCCCACACCCCGCGCGAGGCGTGACCCTCGGGCCTCGGAGTCTCGGACCCTCCGCATGCGCTCCGGCTTTCTCTGCCACGGGAGGGACATGCAGCGGCAGCGCATGCACCTGCACCTCTAGGCGGCCCCCCACGTGACATGCATGCACCTCCTGGTCTTTTTTTCGACTCATCTCCATGTCATGCCTCATGCGGCTACGCTGGAGACTAACGTAACAAACAAACTAATTTCCATGCTACTGGCGTGCTATCAAGGAGTGCAAAGGTCTAATCGTGTCCGCCAGCCCACTGTGTGGACATATGTGTTGCTAGTAGTTTGGTACAGCTGCCAAGCGAAGGGCAAATTCATCAAGTACTTTGTTTAGTATCTTCAAGTATGTTATTAGTATCTTCAAGTATTGTCACAACATTTTATCAGTAGCTTGTTACAGCTGGTATCATAACTTCAGTAAAGTTGCTAGTACATTTAAGTAGTTGTCAGTATCTTTAAGTATTTTGTCAGTATCTTTAAGTATTTTGTCAGCACTTGGTCAGTAGCTTAGTACAGCCGGTACTATAACTTCAGTAATTGCTAGTACCTTTAAGTAGTTGTTAGTATCTTCAAGTATTTTGTCAGTATCTTCATTTTTTTTTGCAGTGTCTTCAAGTATTTTGTCAGTAGTTTAGTACAACCTGAAGTATAGCTTCAGTAGTTGCTAGTACCTTTAAGTAATCGTCAGTATCTACAAGTATTTTGTTATTTTGTTAGTAGCTTGGTACAACTAGTACTATAATTTCAGTAGTTGCTAGTACCTTTAAGTAGTCGTCAGTATCTTTTCACGTATTTTGTCAGTATCTTCAAGTATTTTCTCAGTATTTTGTCAGTATGTAAGTATGTTTAAGTATTTTCTCAGTACTATGATTCCATTAGTAGCTTTCAGTATTTATGAATTTTTTTTCAGTACTTGACGGTATTCAGTATCTTCCAAGTCATTATAATCCTTCAGTGCATGATATGTTGAATGTACTTGTCAGTACTTGTTTCAGTACCTCGCATGATTTGATTTAACATCCTGATAAAACAGGAGAAGCAACGAATTACCAAACAGAGGTAGATGCATATTATCACTTCTTTCTTCAGATCACTACTAGTCAGTAGCCAACTCAAGCTGCCTCGACAGGAACAGTGAGCGGAACATGAACCATACAGTATCAGTCAGTAAACTGAAGCTGAATTCCTTCAGAAAAGAGCAGAGATTACTTAATAAGAATGTTTCCATCTTCTTTATTGTTATCTCCAGAATGCTGCAACGCTCGTAACCGTCTACCAAAGCAGCAACCTAAGCTATCCAACAGCAGCACACCGACATGGTGGTTCACCTGCTTCTTGTGTGATGAACTGATGGCGATGGTGATTACTTAACAACATTCAGTAGTGTGCAGGAGCATTCAGTATTTCTCAGAAACACGCAGTCGAGCAAGGGACCACTGCCACCGGATTCACCTCGAGCAGGGATGACACATGGCAAGGGAGGCTGCCGCCCTCGTTGTCGAGGAAGCCGCGCCGCCGTCCTGGTGCCCGCACGTCGCAGCCACGGGAGGCCACCACCATCGTGAGGAAGTCGCTGCTTTCCTTGCTCGACCGGCGGTGGAGTCGTGGACGGGAGGGGGCACGGCCTCCGGTGGAGTCTGAGCACCGCCGGTTGAGTCGACGACGGGAGGGGGTGCCACCGCCGGTGGAGACGAGCACGGGGAGGGCGCCATCACCAGATGCACCCTGGACACTGGATTCGATCCAGACACCGGTGGGGAGTGGGGTGGGCAGCAGGGGCCGGTGGGGGAAGGGGCTGCCGCCGCCGCTGGGGGAAGGGTCCGCCGCAGCTCAGGCCGGCGCCACCGTTGGGGGCTACGAACGCCTCCTCCATGGCCGGCCGTGCCAGCAGGTCAGGCCACCGCCGCCGCTGTGCTCAAGTTTGGGGAGGTGTGGATGGCCGTGGCTCCGCCGGGGTTGGGGAGTGCGCGCTCCGGTGGCAGGGTTGGCGCGCGCAGGTGGGGGAGGTGCTGACGTCGAGGTGGTCGGTGTGTTGGGGGCGGCGCCGATGTGGTGGGGGAGGACGCAGGGGGCGAGGCTGTCGGGGGAGTCGGGCCCTTTCTGTCCGATCGGGTGTGCGGGGCGGAGGAGGGTGGTGCGGATCAGGGGTGGGCTGGTCGGTGTTTATATATATATATATATATATATATATATATATATATATATATATATATATATATATATATATATATATATATAGCTGATCTCTACTTTGCTAGTAGATGCTATTTTGGTTAACATTTTTCCACCAAATGCACCTAGTTATTAATTGTAGTTAGTTGAAAAATCAGTATGAACCCAACACCAGAGAGAGTTGGCATTGTGATCAACTGATCACCCTGTAACTCCACAAGCCTTCTCCCACAAACAAGCAGCTATGACAATACAACCTAGTACATGTTAGTTCCTCGTCTAGATATCTAGAATGCAATCTACAGACAAGGCCATCCATCGCAAAAACCTGCAACCAACATGATAGGTACTTGTCCAACAGCACTGTCCTTCACTCATCATCTTCTAAAGCATCTTCATCTTCATCTATATCTTCATCATCAAGTGTGTTTCCTGGCTGAGAGCTTGACTCATTTCTACCAAACCCTGTGGATCGAAAGTTGAGAAACCATAAATTAAAAAAAAAATCTAGAAGCACAAGTGATAATATAAACTGTCAACAGAGGAAAGTCATTGAGACCAGTAGTTCTGACTTTACATATGTATGAAATAAAGTGCTTAAATATAAACAGAAATGATATTAAACCAATCACAAGAGACATACCCTCCGAGTTAGATTTTTTTAGATAACGACCCTCCGAGTTAGATGAGTCCAGCAGATATGGGAGTTCCAGAAGCTGAAGAAAAGACTCAGTTTGTGGGTTCCTGCAGCAAACTGTGTATAACAGAGAAGAAATGTGAAATGCTAAGTCAGAACTTTGGTAAGAAAGGAAATAGATTCAAACTTTATCCCAAGTATGGTCTTAAAAAGTTAAAGTTAACATCCAGATGGAAATAAGAAATGGTCAGAATCACAACTATTTTTTCCTAGTTTTGATTCGTGATAGAAAAGCCATTGGGTTTAAAGGAAATGTGTGATATGTAACACCAAACTTAAAGGACTGAACAATATATAGCCCAATAAAAGCTATAAGTAGCTGATTAAATTCACAAGTGAATATTCAAATTTACCTGTCATGGAGTGTTTAGATATTGTATTGGAAGGATTGAAAGATGGTGCAGTCTGGACAAAATCAAAAGGCTTAGCTCCTCTAGTATTCAACTTGCTCCTGACCCATTGACGGTCTTCTTGAGTGTCAAGCTGCTCATCCCTTTTAAGAAAAAAAGTTGAACATCTCCAGATTTAGCAGTGGCTACAAATTTTTCAGAGCATGGACTATGTGCTAAACTGCTAATGAATAAAGATATTATATGTACCAACCGCATAGTAAATCGTGTCCGTGCTAAGGGGAAAACACTGTTGAATTTTCGTGTTATTGCAAGCCATTCTTCATCATACTGGATTTCATATGGTCCTGGATTGGATGGAATGTCTATAACCTAAAATGGAATGGATAACTTCAGAAACAAACATGTACTACAAAACTTTTATTTATAACGATGGAAAGTATCCTGAAAGAAATGAGAGCACCTGCAAAAAATTGCGCCCAGGAATGCACTTATCAAGCGCAAGAAACTTCGTCGTAGGTCCATTCTTTCCATGCTGGATGATAGCAGGGAACTTACAGTGAAGGTGCCCCGAAAACCAGTATGGTGGTTTTAGTTTGTTCAGTAATTCAGCTGCAGGTTTGCTGCCTAGTGTTCTATTGTTAACCTGGAAAAATAAATAAGCATTGATTATAGTATAACATTTGCATTCCAGAAGATATATGAATATGAGTTACAGAAGAATGAAAGATGTTTGTTGTAAGAAATTCAAACTGTCAAACACGGTTTAGTGTGTACCAAAGCCAAGCCAGCTAGGCAAGCACCCCTTAGTTTTTGGAGAGATAACTATATGTAATCTGAGTGTTTTCTCTTTTGGGCCTAGTTGCCTTGTATTCTTTTTTTTTTTTTTTTGCTTTGCACCCTGTACATAGCATTCTTTCATTTAATGGAAAAGAAAAAAAATAGGTAGGGGATTCCCCTGCTGATTCGGTCAAAAAACACAGTGCATGTGCCAAACTAAAACAAGGAAACCTAAGGACATTAACCCTACAGGTTACAGACCTACACAACAGTCATCATGTACAAGGATGTTTTTCTAGGTACAGAATAAAAGCAGACAACAAAGTTGGATTTCAAAGCACAGCAAGAGCAAGGGCATTCACAAGAGCAAGTTGGCCAGGTTTCACCTAAGTCTTAGCAAGATTTATTATTCAGATCAATACATATTCTAGAACTAACAGGGTTCTGCTAGCACACTAAAATTGAATCTGTCACGTGAAGTATATGGTATAGGGGAAGTAATGACGCCATGGCATTAAGCTTTAAAATAATCTAATAAGCCAGTGGGCATTACCTCTTCTTCAAAGTGCTTCTTCACACTAATGAGCTTCTGCCAGTTTCCATACTCAGTAATGCCCAGAGGCCAATCATGTGACAAGAATACATCTAGCGGCTCCTTCAAATGCATAAGTTTGAGAACGTCATAATGCCTTACATGGTACACAGACCGTATAGTATCTTCATTGTATGGAGGCCTCTCGTAGTGCCCTGCATATGTAGCAATAAGCTTGGGTTCCTCAATGAACAAAAAGTTACAGTTAAATCATTTTTCATTAGTCTTCTGCCCTTATATGATAGTACCCTCTAGATGCAAGGTTAAAAAATAACAAATCCAAGTATCAAAAGTAAAACAAAAACAGACTTGCCTAAATGATAACGGTATTTGTTATATATTCCCGACAATCCACCAATTCGTATGTTTCCAAACTTAACAACACCAGCAAACCCCAAAAAGTATATGTTAGGTGCTGCCCATCCTCCATAGTACCTGATAAATCGTCAATACATTTACCAATGAGCAAAAAAAAAAAACATCAACTATAGATAAAATACTGAAAGATTGTACTCAAGTATACTGTTAATTTCCTTGCAAATAATTTTTAACTAGGATGTAAGTTACAAGAAAGTCCGAATCTCGAAACAACTTCATTCAAGAGTGGGATCAGTTTGTTCACATGCCTTCGTTTTTATGTGCTCCATATACTGACTACAGATACCATGGAAACCTGAACTAGTGGACTACAGAGGTGACAACTGAATATCATAGTTCCTACAGCAGTAGTTACTTAGGCTCTGTTTGGATCCATTAGTGATAATAGTTAGCTGCTAGGAGAGGGAAACAGACCCTTAGTTATGCACTTATGGTACAAAAAGGTTCATGTACGAAATTCAGTTTTCACAATTTTATGACCACAAATTCTAGTTATTAGTAAACAAACATGAACTTGAGGATATGTTAAAAACCTAGGGGCAAGGGGAAACCACAAATTATAGAAATTACAAAGACTCACAATTCCCACAGATAATTGGATGCTTCGTGGTTTCCACCGATAAAGATGGTTGGGTAAGGAGCAACTGCTTCTCCTGAGTAGTACTTCCAAAATGAGTTCATGGTACGATACTTTTGTGGGACGTTAACACACTGTAAATCATTCTCATTCCTAACAGCCTGGAAGAATAATGCAATGTCAGAAGTGAGATATATTACCACTACCAAACACCTACAAATGTGGCGGTTGTTTCTCCCATTTCCCAACCAAGCGAACAAACCTTAATTCAAATGGAACTCCCAAGAACAGCTTAACAAAGGAGAGGGATGCGGAGCATACCTGGAAATCGCCGCAGCAGAGGAGGAGGTCAATCTTTACGCCCTCGGCCTCCTCGAGCTTTCGGAGCGTGTCGTAGACTATGTCCAGCTCCCCGTGCATGCACCCCTCCACCGCGATCTGCAGGGAACACCCAGTGAGGCACTACGTCGAACACCTGGCGCCCGCGGGCAAGACCAACAGCATCTGAACCGCGAGTTCGCAGCGGCAGGAGGTTGCACGAGAGGGAATCAAACGGAGGGGAGGAAGCACAGACGTCTCTTACCTTCATGGTGCCAGGGACTGGAGGTGGAGTGGATGCCGGCGAGCAGTGGTGGCGGGGGCAGGATTTGAAACCAAGGTAGTCCTAGTTAGAATTTTCATATGCAATATGCTAAAATAGAATAAAATTTTTGGTATACATGACTATAAATTGACCAAACTGCAATAACACATTTAAAAGGTTCGAAACTTACACAAATAGGTATGCTTGCTTTCTTAATAAGCAGGGCTTACCTCGGCAAAAAAAAAAAACCTTACACAAATACTAGGTCAAAAACTTAACAAATAGATCATACATAAGAAATTCCATTCAATTCTATGCTCCAATTTCATTCGCAAGAACAAATCCCTAACCAATAATAATGAATCACACACCAATTTCACATATACACAATTCTTAAGCCCAAATTTACAGTCCAGTACTCACTGTCCAAACCCTAGGGTATAAAATTTGGGAGAGCTCAGAACTTCAAAAGAACACTCACCGGTCCAGGGGCTCTGGCGCGCTGCTCTGCAGCTTGGCGCACCGGCGGCCGTCTCCGGTGGCGCGCAGCCTGCTCGCTCGGCACCTCAGCGGCTCAGCCACGCGGGGCGCGGCGCCGAAGTGGGCGTGCCGCAGAGTCTCGGCGACGGCGACCAGCGCCAGGCCCAGGCGGGACGGCGGCCGGCGGGGTGCCGGCGCTTGGGAGTCGAGGGTCTGGGGAGAAACCGGGACGTCGAGGGTCTGCGAAACGGAGGCTTTTGGGATGGGGGTCGTCCCCGCGGCCCACTCGCAGTTAGGACTCGGATTGCTATGGGCCTTGATCTCGGAGCTGGCCTCTGGATGAGAGTTGGCCCAGAACTGTGTAATCGGTTCTGACGCCGACGTGGCAAACGAGTAGTCAAATGCTCATGCGATTCTCGCTGCAATTGTGTAATGGAACGCCGTACCCGTACGGCCATAATACCTGAGTAAAAAAGAATTTGAAAGATCCGTTACCATCATTCTTTGATACAAGATAAGAGCAAATTACATGACTAGTTAGCTGCACAAAACGAGCCACTACTACATTTGCACTCAGGACTCAGATGCATAGTCCCAAGCCACCCCTGAGTTTCTAAAGGCGATTTACATGATTAACAATAGACAACAAGTAATGGGGTGCTTTCCTAGGGGGAAACACTCGTGGCAACAGATTCTGCCGAGCAGGCAGCGCTGGTATAAGCTGCTCCAAATTTTTGTTCCCCGCTAGTATCCAACTGCGCGCTTCATCTTGAATGGAATGCACTATTTGCTGGACAGTTTTGAGTGTTTCCTTGAAAGGCCCTGTTCTGCTGATCATATTCTGGCTTATTTCAGCTTGTTTCAGCTTATTCTCTCTCACAGAATACTATTGAATCAGCCGAAACCAGCCGGCTTTTCCACCTGCCGAACCAGCCCAAAAGCCGGTTGTTCCTCTCTAGCCATAGCTCCCAGATCGTTAGAATAATCACCGATCTCATCCTAGGCCGAGCTGAAGGAGATGCCTCAGCGATCAGCGCATGTCACAGAACCTCCTAATTATGATGGCCCACATGTAGCTCTCATTGTCATAATGACCTCTGACAGTCGTACTTATGTTCCTCATAACTTAAAAGGCCTGCTTTTCTCCGAACAGGATCCAATCACAGGAGTATTGCAATATTACAGCAGTTTATTCAAAATACCATCAGAGTAAAGTAGCGGAAGTCTTACAATAACTTAAGTTTACAAACCATAGTTTCCAAACCTTAAACCTTATGTAGTATTATTACAAACCGTTAGTAGAGAAGTATCAGTAGTAACTTTATTACAAGCACACAGACGGGATGCCTTGCCCACAGGCCACACAGTCTACTCGTCGTCACTTTCTTCAGCCGCAACGGTCAGGCAACAATGCTCAAAGCAGACTTATTCATGAACCGCACCTGCAACAAGGGGTTCAACAAACCCTGAGTACGAGAGTACTCAACAAGACTTACCCGACTAAGAAAAAGATTTCAAGGGCATGCTAGCTTTAGGGAATCAAGGTACGGGTATTCCAGAATCAAATTTTCTTTTACAGAAAAGTTTACTAAAGTAAGTCCTTACCTTCAATATTTTACTTTTACCATTGATGGTTTATTAACCAATTCTAGGTGATCCTAATCTAGATCAAAGTAATTCTCATCAAGACCTTTCTCATTCTTTCTTTCAATTCCAGTTCTTAACTACGATGTAAGTCAGGCGATCAAGTCTCCATAACCGAGGAGCAACGACGATTCGAACCGATTATACTCAGCTGGGGATCTCAAACCACACGGTATATGTAGAACCGAATCTGACATATGTCAACCCTCATTTAGATCTCCCAAAACCAGAACGTGTCCATCGCCATCCGAGAGTACAGTACTCCTCGAACCCGGCCCGATTCTAGCTCTGAGGGTACACGCTACTCTCGCCATCTCTCCACTCCTAGTGCGAGGTTAGACGTTCTCGAAATAGAATCACTAATATTTTGGGCTTACCCAAGGCATGAGGCTAGTTGCAAAGTCTCGAAACACAAGCGGGCTTACAACGAATGGTCCTTAGTCGACAAGGCGGAAACACTACATTGAGACTCCTTTCCCAATGCATGTTAGCAGTGGCCAAACCACCCGTCCGATCTTTCAAGTTCATTCTCATCTTTCAATATTCATTAAGTATGTCGTCATGTCCATGTAAACATTCATTTAAAAAGCTGAACTCATAAGCATAGCAAGCATACTACGCATTTTTAGTAAAACAGGTATCAAGATTGATATCGCAATAATCAAGGATAACAATGCAGCAATTAGGTTATCACTCAACTCCTAATTACTTAATGCAGTAAACCATAGTAATAATAATAAAGATTTGTAAAACTCAAGATAGGGTTTAAATGCAGCGGGGCTTGCCTTGCTCTGACGCAATGACTGACTCGGACTCGATGACTCCGACTTTCGGTCCAGAACCCACCGACGATAACTCTTCTCCAGAGGCTTGCTCGGCAACTTCAACTTCTTCGAAAGCGGGAACTACACGAGTATAGAACATGCCTCAACATGATGCTCGATGATAAATATGATGCTTGATGATGATATGCCACGGTTTATGACTTAAGTACAACTTTCCTTCGCGGTATAGTCGTAAAATAATAAAACCTACTAACTAATAGCGATAACTTAGGTGATACTAGCTTTTATTACCAAGTATGTTACTAACGAGCTCAAACATAAAATTAAGGTGCCAAAGATCACCAAGGATTAGTGACCTAAGGACATCACTCAATCAAAAGGGCACACAACACTTAAAGTTATCAATTTAACATTTATTTAACATTTAATTAATTAGGGCATAATTAATATTTGATCATACTTCATCTAAACAAGCTTAAACTTTTTCTATGGATTAATCATGACCTAAAACGGTGTCAAAATAAATTTCATGATTTTTGGATTAATAATTTAATTATTAAAATTCATGGAAGTTGCATTTAATATTTAATGGAACTAATTAAATATCCTGCACAAAGTAATTAAATTTAGCATGTAATATTTTTCCTAGGTAGTTTACACCTTGAAAAGCTTACACAAAATTTTTCATGATTTTTGGAGCTCTACAGATTTTTTTAATGAAATAAACAATTATCAGTACTATTCACATTTTTGAAAAAGAAAAACAAAATTTACTCGAGCCGACTCCCTTCTCTGGCTCAACCCAGCAGAGCGGCCCGCTCGCGCGCTCGCCCGCACAACCCAGTGACGCGTGTGGCCCGGCAGCCGGCCCAGCGACGCGCCCGCGCTCGCGGCTCTCTCTCTCGCTCGCTGACAGCCATGCCCCACCTGTCATCGCCTTCCTCCGTCTCCCTCGCTCTCTCCCGCGACCCGGCCATGCCCATGCGGTGGCCGGCCGACGAGCACAGTGTCGGTCACCCAACCGAGCGGCTCGACAGCATCAACACGACCTGGCGAATCCATTTTCACTCCTAACGGCTACACTACGACCTCGGACAGACCCTCCCGTCGACCATGGCGGACCGGCGGTCACGGTGACCGGCGTCCCGGCGATCTACTATGGTAGCGTCTAAAGCAAAAGCACGGGGAGCATCAGGAGCTCACAGCGGTTGCAGCGAAGCACACAGGAAGCTCGGAGCGGCGGTGGAGGATGTTGGCCACGTGAGGCGGCTTGGTCACCGGAGTTGGGCACGGGAACGGGTGGTGCGGCGGTTCGGACGAGAAAACGGCTAGCTCAGGTGGTTCACGAGGTGCGCGAGGGCGAGACGATCTTGCTGGTGCGGTTTGCGTGGCCGGTGGAGGCTCAACGACGGCAGCGGCGAGCGGCGGAGCTAGCGGCGGCGGTGACAAAAAAATAGAGAAAGCAAAAACGGTTCACGGTGAGCTCGACGTATATATAGGCGTGGCCATGGTGATCAGTTCTGGAAGGTGTGCATCGTCACGCTGGTGGTCCTGGCGCGTGCGAAGGGCCTGGACGTCGCCCGGCGGCTCGCCGGCGCCCACCGTGTGGTGCCCGGCGGTGATTGGTCAGGCACTGTAGCTTCCCCCAACTTTATAAAAACAAACTGTATTTCTCAAATTACTCCCAAATTCATGTAACAACTTGAAAAATTCCCAAGATATGAAATCTTCATAATTTCAATCTCTACAAGTTTTGTATTGAACACTTTCTCAAATTCGAACTGTATTTTTAAATTTGAGTTTAAATTTAAAAGGGGACACTTTTTGGAAATTTGGTAATTTAGAAATTACTTTGGATTTTATATTAAAACTTCAGAAACTCAAAACACCAAAGTTGTACATCCAGTCAAGACCTACAACTTTTCTATTCAAAACATTTTCAAATTCTGCCTCCATTTTGAAATTTGAGTTTGGGAACAAAAAGGGGTCAAATCTGAAATTTGCTTATTTTCAAAATTGCTCCACATTTTACACTAAAACTTTGAAAACTCAAAACACCAAAGTTATAGCCCTTGAAAAGTTCTACAAACTTGGTTTTAAACTTTTTCCCAAATTTTGCTTAGATTTTGAATTATTTAAAAAGGGGTAAAACAGGGTTTTGGAATTTAGGGTTTTCGGAGGAATTTGCAATTGAAATTTGTTGCTACCTTAATTGGTGATTACTTAATGATCAAACCATCATCCAAGGACATCATTTGGACCAGCATGACATGGTTGACCAAATGCCACTCTGAAAGGTCCAAATAGGCTAGAGGGGGGGTGAATAGCCTAATTAAAACTTCTACAACAATTACTTAACCACAAGTTAGTACAAAAGGTGGCGGAGCAAAATGCACTAGCTCTAACTAATTAAGCAAGCCACCTACACAAGTCTAGAACAAGGCTATCCACTAAACACAACAACAACAAGCTGGAAACAAGATGTAATACGAGAGAAGAGCTTCGAGAGATTATACCGCCATGTAGAGATGAGAAGTACCAATCAAACAATCACACAAGAGAAATCATCGGGAAGAGAATGACACAAGAATTTATCCCGAGGTTCACTTGCTTCCCGGCAAGCTACTCCTCGTTGTGGCGATACACCCACTTGTCGGTTCACGAGCTAATCGACTATCAAGAGTCGAGCCCTCGGCGGGCACCGCACAACCGCACACAAGATGGGGATCCTCCAAGCCACGAGCTCCACTAGAGTATCCAATTCGCGAACACCCGCGGGGAAGGATCAAGAACCCCTTACAACACTTGGTGAAGGCTCCAACAATCTTCAATTGCGAGCTCAATCACCTCTGCTGCTCCAAGCCGTCTACCGTGTCGGGAAACACGGAAGAGTAACAAGAAATCCGCAGCAACTCGAAGATCAAGTGCCTCTAGAATGCAACTCTCAAGCAATGCACTTGAATCTCACTCAATCTCACTCAAGATATGCAACTATGCAAAGAGATGAGTGGAGGGGTTGCTCTCTAGCTCAAAGGATGTTTCTAGGTCTCAAAATGTGCAATAGTTGCCCTCAAACCCCGGACACCCTCTATTTATAACGAAGGGGTACGCAGCTAGCCGTTACGGACGACGCAGCGAAACTCGTGTTGACCGGACGCTCCGGTCAGGGTGACCGGACGCGTCCGGTCACTACACGACGAACGTGAACAGTGCGCGTCAGAACTAGCCGTTGCCCTGACTGGACGCGCTCCTTCGATCGACCGGACGCGACAGTACCAGCGTCCGGCCGCGTTCCAGTAAGCACCCGACGCGACCGGACGCGTCCGGTCGTACGTGACCGGACGCGCCAGCCGCGTCCGATCGCGCTTCGCTGCGCTCGGCCTCTCTGAACACTTGACCGGACGTTCCGGTCCCGTGAGGCACCGGACGCGCCGGTCGCGCGCTTATCTCTTACGCCCAGTTGAACTGACCGGACGCGCTGGTCAGGCCAGACCCGCGTCCGGTCACAAACCCTAGCAGCACCGAACCGCGTTGAACTGACCGGACGCGCCCCGCGTCCGGTGCAGCGTCCGGTCACCGCAGTGACCGCCTTTCGCCTCCGTTACTTTTCCGACTTCCGGCGCAGTGGAAAATAGGCGTTTCACTTCGGCGGGAGGGAGAGAGGAACCCAAACCCCTCTCTACCGCTCAAACTCCACCGCCTTCGCAAACGTGCTAACACCACCAAGTGTACATCACCATGTGCATGTGTGTTAGCATTTCACAAATATTTTCCAAGGCGTTATGTTAGCTCTCAACTAGATCCTAATGCATATGCTCAAGACAATGATCTAGTGGCACTTGATTCCCGAGCTAACCGTGATTTCCCCTCTTAATAGTCGGCTATGTATCCTAAACCCGGTCAATCACTTCTCTACTCATCTTAGACCGGCAAAAGGAAAACCCTATGGTTATACCTTTGCCTTGCGCTCTTAGATTCTTCTCCTCTACTTGATCATCATGTCCATCATATTATGTGCGTCTCCACCATGATCTTGCTTATCATTTCATGCACCAAGTCATGTGGTCTTGTGGCCATCTCTCCATGCCATTTCCACCTCCATCACATGTTGCTTATGCCTAGCTTAATCACACTTGACACAATAGCATTAGCAACTTGGTGTCATTAATTACCAAAACCAAACTTGGGCTTTCACACTCTTGGTTGACCAATTTAGCTTTTGAAACTCTTTTAACATTTCCCCAAATTTGAATTTAAATTCGAATCGGAAAACTCGTGACAAGTTTTTGGATTCCAATTCAAACTCAAACTTGGAGCTTTATTTTATGTGTTGCACTTGAGCTCATACCCTACACTTGACACTAGTGTGTAACACAGTCACACACCTCAAATTACGCAGGGCATAGACTAAGTATTTGCGGTGTCATTCGAAATTAGGGTTTTTGGTTCGGATCACACCACTGAGAAAACACATCCAATCTAGAAAGGTAAACTTTTTTTAGTTAATGCATCACAGGGTTGACCTAATCATGGATACTTTGCAATGCAATATGATGACATGGCAGGTTAATTAGAAACCATAACACCCGGGGTGTTACAGCGCAACAAACCATTCATCCAGGTGTTCAAGCTGACACCAGTTTCAAGCATCAAGGATGGCACCTGAATCCAATTTCCTGCCTGTTTCCAAATTTCCCTCGCCATCGGACACTCACATAACAGGTGTTGGGTGATTTCCAAACTCCTCAGGCAAAGCTGACAAAAATATTCATTTGGCCAGCCTCTGATTTGCAGGCGAGCTGTTGTCCAGATTCTATTTTGCAACATGAGCCATAAAAAGAACTTACATTTTGGCGGCGCATTGGTTTTGCATATCTGAGCAGCAGACTCGCATTTAGTCCTTCCTATGAAGTGCGCTGCATACGCCGACTTTGCCGAGTAGGCACCATCTGCTGTCTGTACCTAGGCGATCGTGTCTTGCTGCGAGTCCGACAGAACTATGTCTTCCAGCATCTCCCACAGTTTGGTGTATTCAACAATGATCTCGTGGCTAAGGTTGCGGTCGATATCACTGATCCATCTATTGTCAGTAAGTGCTTGGGCCACCGTTCTATTTTTCCTTCTGATGTGTTTGTGCAGCAATGGGAAACACGCAACCAGCGTCTCACCGTTAAGCCACCTCGAGTTCTAGAAGGACGCCATCTTACCGTCCCCCAACTGGACGACAGTGGCTGCATTGAAAATAGCTCTATCTTCATCCGTTTAAGGAACCTGCAGGCCCTCCCAAGGTCTTGGTCTGGTGTCCCAGCTAAACCACAACCATCTGAGACGAAGTGACTGACTAAAATGATCGAGGTCTTTGATGCCCAGACCATCATTTGGATGTGGTGTGCAGACTTTAGGCCACGCCTCTTTGCACTTTCTTCCACTCAGTTCCCCGTTGCTAGCCCAGAGGAATTTTTTCCTCATCTTGTCAATTTCCTTTAAGAATTTCTTCGGTGCCTTGATCACAGTCAGTGGCGGATCCAGAACAAAAATTCAGCTATGGCGAACTTGTATACTACTAATTTGTGTGACAAAGTGATTGTACAGATAAGAGATAATAACATGGAAAAATAATGATATACTTATATGTATCCATAAATCATGTGATCATTTCACAAAATCTCAAAAATGATGTTCTAATTATATTAAATATGAACTTTTCGTTAATAATTGATCATAAACATAATGAAAACGTCTAAAATGAATGATGTTTCAAATTTTCAATTGACTGTATCAAACTTGACTTTAATTGTCGGTAGGACTACACTACAGGAAGAATCAACACTTATCTTTTTGCCCCCGGCTGTCCTACAGCAGTGTCCGCCATCATCCATATTCCATGGTGGTGCCGTGATGGCCAGTGGGTTGGTGACTGGTTAGCGAGGCAGTGATGGCGATGGTTGACGGCACGGATGTCTCTGCGGACTGCGCCAGTGCGTCGGCGAAGCCTAGGAACTAAATCAACAAGTAGGCATGCAAAGGACGAGCGGTGAAGGGGCCAGACCGCTCGACTTCCACTTATCTAATTCAACTTGGGCTTCTCTATTGATATAAGGCCCAGACGTGGCCCAAACTAGAGGCAGGAAAACGTTTCGCTGGCTGTCATCGTCTACCTTCCGACCTCGGACCTCTCCGTTAACAGAACAGAACACTGCACTGGAAGAGGTGGGGAGCAGAGTCCGACGCATGGGGTAGGGAAGTCTCGCCGACGGGGAGGTCTGGCGGCCGCAAGGCCTCGCCATATTGGTGGATCCGCCCCTGATCACAGTCAGCAGGTAAACCGGCAACGAGCTGAGCACAGATTTCACAAGCTCGCGCCGGCCTGCCACATTGACTAATTTTCCTTGCCATCCAGCCAGCTTGCTCTTTGCCCTATCCTGTATGTACCTGAGTAAAAATCACATCTAATGTAATGGAAGGGTTAATTGCCGTGTTGTTTATGATTTCAATCATCATAAACTGACCATGCATTTTTAACATCCCCTTAATTTCTCCTGCAGGGTAATTGTATTGGCACAATTTGAATCCAACACTTTGGAGTGCCGACTTGGTTCATCATGACATATACAGCCTAAACTGTTGCGTCTGTTAATTTATCTACATATACTACTAGGATAAGTCCAACTTGGTTCATCACGACAACGGTAGCTATTCGCAAGAGAGAAGCTAAATCTATCTACATGTACTACTAGCATAGTCCACGAACACAACAGAAAAGGAGGTCGCTTCGATTCAGCCGGCGGCACGCACTGACGCGCGCGCTTCCGATCCGTTCCTCCGCGATGGAGGCTCACGAAGACCAGCAGCTGAGGCGCAGCGCCTCCTCGAACTTGCGTTCCAGCTCCTTATTAGCGTCGGCGGCCGCCGACGACGACTTGATCTCCTCGACGGCGTCGCGCTCGTGCAGTGTCGCCTTCCCCTCCGCCGGCACCGCCTCCGGCCGCCGCTGGAACAAAGCGAGTGAGAGCACGCTGCGCACGCTCATCCGGAAGCCGCCGCCGGGGGCAGCCTCCTCCTCCCTGCGACGCGGCGGCGCCCCCACCTCCGTCGTCGGTCTGCTGTGGAGCTGGTGGTAGCTCAGGAACAGCATCGACGCGCTCGGGGCCATCGCTACTCTGATGAATCTCTGGTTGGGTCGCTACAACGAGTTGCCGGTTACGGGCTGGCGTGCGCGGTGTGCCGGGAAATTTATAGGCGCGGCGGATAGGATTGGAAGGTGACCAAGAGAGCTGGATGACGATCGGTTACGGTGGGCGGTGTACTACTGGTGTGCCGAGGTTTTGGGGGCAAACCAGTGGGCTATCTTTATTGTTGGCGGACGCTTTCGGAAACGGGAGCCTGAGCCCGTGTCGGTACGTGCCAACCCGTGGGAGGAGAGAGGAGACCGAACCGAAGAGGCGAAGAAGACCGGGTGCGCAGGCAGGCGCCAGTATTGCTGATGTCACCGAGGGCAGAGCGCGAGGCTCTCCGCCCCGTGGGAGATGTGCCGGCGCGTGCCGAGCCCACGCCTGACGGCAACACAGCACGCACCACGCAGCCAGCCCCGAGCCCCGGAAGGCATGCATCGGCTCGCTCGCGGTGGCCGCGAGGCCCGGCCGGCCCATGGTTCTCAGATGCTGCTTCCCCCGGCCCCGGGGTAAACGCCGCCCTCTATCTCTTTCCCTATCCCGGCCGCTTCATCCTCATCCCTAGACCAGCTCCCTCCTCTCCTCACCTGCAGCTAGCCAGCCCATCTGGCGCGGGTGCGGCAAATCTGGTGATCTCGGGGGAAAGGTATCAAAATTGCCAGAGATTTGATTTGATTTGGAAACGTATCAAAATTGCCAGAGATCATACTGTATTTGATTTGCGTTTGTCTTCTCAATCAATTCTCGCTATATGTAATAGGGTACACCACGCACGTAGAAATAATTCCAGATCCAAACGGACGGAAGGCCAAGCAGGAGCTTCGTCGTCCCGGCGGCCATGGCACTTCCTGCCAACAAGGTGTCTCTCAGCGTGGTGGTGGTCATCCTCCTCCTCCTCTTCTCTGCTGCATCATTCTCCGTGCATGTGCATGCACGCAGCAGGAGCTATGGCAAAATCCAAAGCACCTGGGACGACGATAGAGAATACGATACCTTCAAGGGCTACCTCAACCTCCAAAGGCCCCGGGGCGGCAGAAAATACCAAACATATCAGGTGTTGCTTCGGAAGCACCCGAACGGCGAGGCCATGGACGACAAGGATGCGCGGCGTCGCTGGTACGAGTCGTTTCTTCCAAGCACCCTCACCGACTCCGGGGAGCCACGTCTCCTCCACTGCTACACATTTGACGTCAACGGCTTCCTCGCAAGCCTGACCAGGGCGTGTTGGCCAACAAGCCAGGAGTTCGGAGCATGTTTTCGGATTATCTAGGACCATGGCCTCGTTCAGATGGGTGAATTGGGGGAGAAAAACGCTGTATCAGAATTCTTGTAGTATTTCGTTTGTATTTGGTAAAAAAATATTCAAATTTTGACTAACTAGGTTTAAAATGTTCGTCTCGCAAAGTACAACAAAACTGTGTAATTAGTTTTTAATTTCATCAACATTTAGTACTCCATGTATTTACCGACATTTTGATGTGACGGAGAATCTTCTTTTTGCATAGTGTAATTTAGAGAGAATAGGAGAACTAAAAAAGGCCCATATAGCTATTCGACGGCAAGTTGCGGCTTTGAGACAACAGCCAGCACGAAGCGGCTGCGGCTGCGTTAAGTCATTCTCCTAGCTTCGTTCGTTCCAGACCGGCATTCTGAGTTTAAGCCCTCGTTTAGATGACATCAAAATTCTAAGTTTTTTCACTCTCTCTCCATTACATCAATTTTTAGCCGTTTGCATGGAGTATTAAATGTAGATAAAAAAATAACTAATTACACAGTTTAGTTGGAAATCACGAGATGAATTTTTTGAGCCTAGTTGGTCCACGATTGGACAATATTTATCAAATAAGACGAAAGTGGTACTATTCATCGAGTTGAAATTTTTTCATCATCTAAACGAGGCCTAAGTCATTTATTAGTTTGGCTGCTGCTGCGGCTACAGTACCCTGTGAGTGCTGAAAAAGCCACACACAGAGGCTGCAGGCTGTGGCTTATTCAGCACTCACATGATACTGTAGCTGTAGCCACAGCCACTGCAGCCAAACAGGCCCGAGACATGTAAGCTTTTTTTTAAAAGGAGAATATATTAATATCCCAGCTTCTGCATCAATTAATGCATATAGTTGTTCGTTATTACAAAACTGAAAGGAACAGTCCAAGGTAACTCAAAGACAAAGTTTTGCACCATAAGAAAAACAAAGGACTAATAAAACCAGTACTAGCTAGGGAGTCTATTTCTAAAGCTCTAACCGTATCTAGCAAATACTTCCATTGCAACTATCTCAATGGTCTTACACCCCATCTTCATCAAATGGCAATCCTCCTCCTGTAACAGAGACCAGAACCTGGTCCAGTAAGTCCCCCTGAAGATAGCCTGCAAGTAAGATGGTGCTACAATCTTGTTAAAAACTATATCGTTTCTGGTTAACCAAACCGCCCAACAGAGAGCACTTGCACCTACAATGATCTGAGATTTCAGTTTCTATTTATCCCCTCCAACCAGCCTGTAAAAATATTGTGTACACTGGTTGGCGGTGGTAAATTAAAAAAAATCTGAACAATTCTCCAAATAAACTTAGCAAAATGGCAGTCAAAAAATAAGTGTTGAATAGACTCATTGGAGGAACAAAAACAACATTTTCTATCCCCTTGCCACTGCCGTCTTACTAAATTGTCTTTGGTTAGAATCACTCCCTTGTACAAGTACCACATGAAAACTTTGATTTTGAGAGGTAGTTTTAGTTTCCAAATAAACGTATTAAAAGGCATGACTTGTGTTCCTAAAAGAGCTCTATACATCGATTTGACAGTAAACAACTCATTCTGATGTAACCTCCACACAAAGCGGTTCCTCTGATTAGTTAATTGTATATTTGCCACCATGGCCACAATATTGTGCCATGCTTGCAAATTAACATCTGTCAGAGATCTCCTAAAGGCTATATTTAAAGGTATCGTAGACATTACTGAATTTACCGATGCATTCTTCTTTCTCACGATATTATAAAGTGCGGGAAAGAGCGATTTTAGTGGACGCGCTCTTATCCATGAATCTTTCCAAAATCGCACTTGAGAACCGTCACCTAGATCAAACTTGCACAATGAGAGAAACTCCATCTTAACCTTCATAAGGCCAGCCCAAAATTGAGAATCCCCGGGCATGTATTGAACCTGTGTCAAGCTTTTATTCCTTAGGTATTTATTCCTAAGCAATTGCTGCCAAACCCCATCTTCATTTAATAGATTAAACAACCATTTGCTAAGGAGACACTTGTTGTGAGTTTCTAAATTTAGGACCCCCAGCCCCCCTTGGTCTTTCGGTGTGCAAACTACCTCCCACTTAGTCAATCTATATTTTTTCTTATGTTCATCACTCTACCAAAAAAAACCGTGATCTATAGTGATCTAGTTTCTTTAAAACCCCTTTTGGAACTTCAAAAAAGGATAACATGAACATTGGGAGACTACTTAAAACAGAATTGATTAGAACAAGCCTCCCTCCTACTGATAACATCTTGCCCCTCCAACAACTGAGTCTTTTTTAGAATCTTTCCTCAACATGTTTCCAGTCCTTATTCAAAAGTTTTTTATGGTGCATAGGAATTCCCAGGTATCTGAATGGGAACGATCCTACATTGCACCCAAAGATTTGTATAAATTCAAGTTGAGTGGCTTTGGCCGCACCATAGCAGAATAATTCACTCTTATGAAAATTGATCTTGAGTCCTGATCATTGTTCAAAAGCACAAAGCAGGAGCTTCATGTTTTTAGCCCTCTCTAGATCATTATCTATAAAGATAATAGTATCATCCGCATACTGGAGGACCGAAAGTCCCTCATCTATGAAATGTGGAACCACCCCCTTAATTTGTTCCACCTCTTTAGCTCTTGAAATAAGGACAGCCAACATGTCTACCACTATATTAAACAAGATAGGAGATAGTGGGTCCCCTTGACGCACTCCTTTTCTAGTTTGAAAATAGTGGCCTACATTATTGTTGACTTGCACCGCAACACTCCCTCTAGAAATAACTTTCGACATCCATTGACACCAAGTTGGTGAGAATCCTTTCATTCGAAGAACTTGTTGTATGAAGGGCCACTTCAGTTTATCATAAGCTTTTTCAAAGTCTAGTTTTAGGATGATAGCATCTTTTTTTTCCTATGTAGCTCATGAATTGTTTCATGTAAGGTTACAATTCCTTCCATTATATAACGACCTGGAATGAACGCCGTTTGAGATGGCCCTATCAACTTATCTGCCACTTTCAATAATCTATTATTTAGAACTTTTGTGAAAATTTTAAAACTTACATTTAAGAGACATATTGGTCTAAATTGTTGGATCCGGACCGCATCATTGACCTTTGGTAATAAAGTAAGAATCCCAAAATTTAAGCTATGAATAGGTAATCTCCCGCTATGAAATTCAATGAACAAGCTCATCAAATCTGGCTTCACAATCTCCCAAAATAATTGATAAAATTCAGCGGGAAAACCATCCGGACATGTAAGCTGATTGTTATTTGTTGGTGTGCTGGCATTATTCTTATTCAATCTCTGGCCGAGCATGATGATTGGTTCTGTTGGAGTATATGTAAGCCCATGAGGCTAAGGCCCATGTGGCCCATGTATGGAACCTATATTGCTACCCTTCTAGGGTTAGCCCTAATCAATTGAATCACATTCTCTAACATGGTATCAGAGCCTAGGGTTAGGTTTTCCCTCTCCCCACCTCTTCCAGCCGCCGCCAGCTCTCTGGTGGCCGCCGCCGCCGGCCTTGCGCCATGGCCGGCGTTCCTCCCCCACCTCCATCTCTCTACCACTGCTTCCCTCCCCTCTCTACCACCTCCTGGGCACAGGTTCTTTCTTCTCCACCAGCAGCAGCGTCTCCAGGGGGCGCGCCCACTCCAGGCGGCGCTGCCGCGCCTCCAGGCACCGCCATGGCCGCCGGGCCTCCTCCTCCCGTCGCGCCCCTTCTTCCGCCCGCTGCTGCCACAGGGCCCGATCTTCTTCCTCCTACAGCCGCGTCTCCAGGGGGCGCGCCCACTCCAGGCGGCGCTGCCGCGCCTCCAGGCGCCGCCATGGCCGCCGGGCCTCCTCCTCCCGTCGGGGCGCCCCTTCTTCCGCCCGCTGCTGCCACAGGGCCCGGCCCTCTTCCTTCTACAGCCGCTGGCCTTCTTCCTACTACAGCCGCTGGCCTTCTTCCTCCTGCAGCCGCTGCTACAGCCGCTGCTGCCACAGCCGCTGGCCTTCTTCCTCCTACAGCCGCTGCTGCTACAGCCGCTGGCCTTCTTCCTCCTACAGCCGCTGCTGCCACAGGGCCCGGCCTTCTTCCTCCTGCAGCCGCCATGGGCTCTGGAGCCACCCGCATCTCTCTGTCTCCCGCAATCGCCGCCCCCACCCTTTGGGCCATGGGCACTGGAGCTGCTCACGCCCTGACTACCACCCCCAACCTTGGGGCGGTGGGGGACGCCACGGATGGGCTCACAGCCCCGGCAGCAGTCCTTCCTCCGCCGGTGGCACTTCCTGCCGGCCCACCGCCGGGGTTCCAGCCGCCGGTTACTGCTGCCGCTCTCCCTCTCTCGTCTGGCGGTCTTTCACCACACCACGGCATTGGCGAACCAGGCGCGGGTGCAGGCCCAATCTGGCCTGCGGCTCCTCCTTCTCCCGCAGCATGGCCGACCCCTGGCCTGCAGGCTGGCTACTGCCTTGCGTCCGGTGTGCCCGTCGGGACCGCCCTTCCCTTTGCTGGTGCGGCCCGCCCACCCGCGCTGCTGCCTTCGACCATCCCCTCCACTTCTGCGCCCCTCTTTTCCGCGACATGGGCACCGCAGGCCACCCCCTATCCTTCCTGGGCTCCGGCCGCCATTGGCGTGGCCCCGGCATCGCCCGGCCACCCTCCAGCGCTACCCGCCGGCGCGGGCTACCCACTCGCGCCGCTCACCTCTGGCGCGGGCATTGGCCAGGCCTGGGCACCGCATCCGTCCCCTATGCCGCCGTCGTTTCTTGTGGGTTCTCCTCCCCCCGGGCCGAGCGGGGGTGGGGGGGGCCGTGGCGGACACCGTCGTCGCGGACGGGGACGTGGTGGGGGTTCTCGGTTCCATGACCCGTCAGGGTCCTTCCAGACTCCCGGGGGTGAGCCTCGCCTGCCGGCCGCCACCATGCTCGCTGCTGCTTCTCCTGGTTTTCAACCAGCAGCATTCCCATGGGCTACGCCTTCCAGCGCCTCGCCCGGTTGGGACTCGGCGGCCTTGGCACACTCCTTCAGCACAATGGCCCCCGGAACTCCTGTCGGCCCACAGTGGATCGCCGATTCGGGTGCCACCTACCACACCACTCCTGACCCCACTATTCTCTCTTTCGTTCAACTTCCTTCTTCCTATCACCCTTCGTCCATCATGGTCGCTAATGGGTCTTGCCTTCCTGTCACGTCTGTGGGTGCCGCCGGCGCTCATGGCTCCTTTCGTCTTCCTGATGTTCTTGTGGCACCTTCTATGGTTCACAACCTTCTTTCTATTCGTCGGTTTACTGCTGACAATTCCTGTTATGTGGAGTTTGACTCTTCTGGCCTCACTGTCAGAGATTTGGCTTCCCGCCGTCCTCTGCTTCGGTGTGACAGCACGGGTCCCCTTTACACCCTTCGCTTCCCAGCGTCACCTTCGTCTTCTTCGCCGACCCACCTGTCCGCTGCTTTCGCCACCACTCCTTCCTCCACCACTTGGCGCCGGCGCCTCGGCCATCCTGGACGTGATGCCCTGATGCAGCTCAGTCGTAGCTCTGGTCTTCCATGTACTCGAGCTCATGATGAGCAACTGTGTCATGCGTGCCAATTGGGCCGACATGTTCGTCTTCCTTTTTCTAGTTCTTCTTCTCATGCGGCCCGCATTTTTGATCTTGTCCATTGCGACCTATGGACCTCTCCTGTCATCAGTATTTCTGGTTATAAGTACTATCTTGTGGTTGTTGATGATTTTTCGCATTATTCATGGACTTTTCCCCTACGTGCGAAGTCAGACACGTTTACCACGCTCCTTCACTTCTTTGCCTGGGTGTCTACTCAGTTCGGTCTCACCATCAAGGCCGTCCAGTGTGACAATGGTCGCGAGTTTGATAACTCCACCTCCCGAGCTTTCTTCCTCTCTCACGGTGTTCAGTTGCGCATGTCTTGCCCATACACCTCTTCGCAGAATGGCAAGGCAGAGCGGATGATTCGCACCACCAACGACACCGTGCGGACTCTTCTGTTTCAGGCCTCTCTTCCTGCTCGCTTCTGGGCTGAGGGCCTGCACACCTCCACCTACCTTCTTAACCGCCTTCCTTCCGCTGCCTGTCCTGCTCCCACCCCTCACCACGCCCTCTTCGGTACCCCGCCTCGGTACGATCACCTTCGCGTGTTTGGGTGTGCTTGTTACCCCAACACTGCCGCCACCTCTTCTCACAAGCTGGACTCTCGATCCACGCTCTGTGTCTTCCTCGGTTACTCCCCAGATCACAAGGGCAACCGATGCTTCGACCTTGCCTCCCGACGTGTTCTCATCTCGCGCCATGTGGTGTTCGATGAGTCCGTCTTTCCCTTTTCCGGCACCTCTACTCCTCCGGTCCCTGACCCACCCACCCTGCTTCCCACTGACCCGGTGGTCCAGCCACCTTTCTTATGGTCTCCTGCAGGTACCGTTTCACCGCGCTCCGCGCCGGCCACCGGTCCCGGCTCCCCTGCGAGTCCGAGCCCCTCGTCCTCCGGCGCGGCCCCGTCTCCTTCCGTTGGTGTAGACCCGGAGCCTTCGTCCCCCGCTTCTGCCCCGGGGGGTCGTGCCGGTTGCCGACGCCGGATCCCGTCTCGCCACCCGCACCGGCGCCTCCGTCGAGGTTCGCCGCGCCGGTACGGGTCTACCAGCGCAGGCCGCGGCCTCCTCCGCTCGCGGTCCCTTCTCCACCGGGGACACCGACACCGCCGCCACTGTCTCCACCGGCCCGTGGTCCCTCGCCGGTCTACCATCCGCCACTGCTTCACCGACACCCGCGGCATGTTCACCCGATGGTGACACGACACGCGGCTGGCACCTTGCCGCCTCGTGTCCTCGCGGCTTCGACCGACGACGCGGTGGTCTCTCCGGTACCCTCTTCCGTCCGCGACGCCCTGCTGGACCCTCACTGGCGCCGCGCGATGGAAGAGGAGTATGCCGCGCTACTCGCCAACCAGACGTGGGAGTTGGTGCCCCGGCCGCCGGGCGCCAATGTCGTCACCGGCAAGTGGATTTGGACTCACAAGCGCCGAGCGGACGGCTCTCTCGAGCGCTACAAGGCTCGATGGGTCCTTCGGGGGTTCACTCAGCGCCCTGGCGTCGACTACGATGAGACCTTCAGCCCGGTGGTCAAGCCGGCCACAGTCCGTACAGTGCTATCGCTGGCGCTTGCTCGGTCTTGGCCCATCCACCAGCTGGATGTCAAGAACGCCTTCCTCCACGGCCTTCTTACCGAGACGGTGTACTGCAGTCAGCCGGCGGGGTTCGTCGACACCACCCGTCCTGACATGGTCTGCCGGCTCAACAGGTCCCTCTATGGCCTCAAGCAGGCACCTCGGGCGTGGAACCACCGGTTTGCTTCTTTCTTGATGACCCTGGGATTCGTGGAGGCCAAGTCTGATACGTCCCTGTTCGTCTACCACCGTGGGACTGACACTGCATACTTGTTGCTCTATGTTGATGACATTGTCCTCACCGCCTCCAGCGAGCCACTTCTTCGGTGGATCATTGCAGCTCTCCAGCAGGAGTTTGCGATGAAGGACCTGGGTGAGCTCCACCACTTCCTCGGTGTCACTGTTGAGCACCGTCCTGCTGGGCTTCTTCTTCATCAGCAGCAGTACACTCGGGATATCCTGGAGCGGGCTAGGATGTCGGACTGCAAGCCCTGCTCCACTCCGGTCGACACTCAGGGCAAGCTGTCGGAGACTGAGGGACCTCCGGTGGCCGACCCCACTGCGTACATGAGTCTTGCCGGGGCCCTTCAGTACCTCACCTTCACCCGGCCGGACATCACCTATGCAGTTCAGCAGGTCTGCCTCCACATGCATGATCCCCGGGAGCCTCACCTCACGGCTCTCAAGCGTCTCCTCCGCTACCTCCGAGGCACCCTCGACTACGGCCTCCTCCTACACCGGACCTCCTCCACCGACCTCGTCGTCTACACTGACGCTGACTAGGCCGGGTGCCCGGATACTCGCCGCTCCACCTCCAGCTACGCCGTCTTCCTGGGCGGCAACCTGGTGTCTTGGTCTTCCAAGCGCCAGCCGGTGGTCTCCCGGTCTAGTGCCGAGGCGGAGTACCGCGCCGTGGCTAACGGCGTGGCGGAGGCCGCCTGGCTCCGGCAGCTACTTGCTGAGTTGCACACTCCACCCTCCCGGAGCACACTGATCTACTGCGACAATGTCAGTGCGGTCTACCTCTCCACCAATCCCATTCAGCACCAGCGGACGAAGCATGTCGAGATCGACCTCCACTTTGTCCGTGATCGGGTGGCCATGGGCGAGGTGCGGGTCCTTCATGTTCCGACGACCTCCCAGTTCGCGGACATCTTCACCAAGGGCCTCCCGTCCTCGACCTTCGCTGAGTTTCGCTCCAGCCTCAACATCACCGGTGGCTAGTTACGTCTGTGGGGGGGGTGTGTGTGTTCTTTCTTTCTTGTTCAGCCTCGAACTCCGCTGCGTTGGTAGTTCAGACTGCGGGGGGGTGTTGGAGTATATGTAAGCCCATGAGGCTAAGGCCCATGTGGCCCATGTATGGAACCTATATTGCTACCCTTCTAGGGTTAGCCCTAATCAATTGAATCACATTCTCTAACAGGTTCCTTGGTTTAGCTTTAGCCTAGCTACAACCTAATCAAGCCTAGCCTAAACCAGGTTCTATCTTGTACTATTTTTTTAATGGGCATTCATTTTTCTTTACAATCACTCAGTACATGAAAACAGAGAGGTTTAGTGTTTCCTTGATTATGATGAGAGTAGTGAAACATTTATAACAGTACCATTTTGGGATTAGAGCAGGGAGTTCCCAAACAGCCCCATGTATGATGTGGTTGGATATTACAAGCAATGACTTCTCTTCAACATCCTTAAATTTTAGCAGGTTTATGAGAGAATAACTTCATTCATATAGGTAGTGAAAAGCATAATGGTTCCACACGGCCTCCATTAACATCTCCTGTGGAGTGCGGGGTGGCTTCTCTCCTGTCCCCTATTATACTCCTAAACCTCAAGCCAAATCCCTTCCATGTTTACACGGAGGGGGGATTTTGGCCATTGTTTCGTGACGAGCGCAACGAGCATGAGATTGTCAAGCCGACGCGTCTGTGAAACTAGTAGCTCTGATTATGTTTCAACAGAGATCTCATAGCTTGCTATCACAACTGGTGCTTCAATCCTCAGGCATAACATTGCCTGTGTTAATTGGTATTGATATTGTCTGCTTTATTACTGAATCCTAGGACGATCAAGGTGTCATGTTCTTCGATGCCCTTTCAGATTTACCACTAAATGCTATATTTTGTAGTCTAATTTATGTGGTTCACTGTCTAATCTTGGTTCCTGGCAACAAATTGCTGTTGTGCGGTGTACTAGTCCAGGCAAAGCGTTTAGCCATCTGAATTCCTTTTTGTTTCCCGGAAACAACAAAAATATGGATGCACATAATTTGTTACTAGTAGTAATCACGCTGCCATCTAAAAAAAATGCTTTACCGCGTGCCGCCAGGAATCCTGTGCCGGCGCGTGCCGGCACACGCTAACGGTGCCTTGGTACATGCACAGTGATTCTCATGGGCCCTCCGCCGTGGGTTGGCTTCAATCACGCGCCGGGCCTAGGCCGACACGTTGCCCACACTGGAACACACGATGATTGGGTTGGAAGCCATGAAGGAAAAGGACAAAGGAAAACAAAGACGCACCGGATCACTTGCCAAATTGTGGAGGGTGGAGCAGGGAGGGCAGAGACTCTCCGCCCCGTGGGAGATCAGCGCCGGCGCATGCCGAGCCCACGCCTGATGGCAACACGACATGCAGCCAGCAGGTAACCCTGGGAGCCGGGAGCCGTCCGCCCGTGCCCGTCCCTGTGAAAGGCATCGGCATCGGCTCACTCATGGTCGCGGCGACATCCTCGGGGGAGAAAAGTGACGGGGCACCAGTGCACCTGATGGCAACACGACATGCAGCCAGCAGGTAACCCTGGGAGCCGGGAGCCGTCCGCCCGTGCCCGTCCCTGTGAAAGGCATCGGCATCGGCTCACTCGTGGTCGCGGCGACATCCTCGGGGGAGAAAAGTGACGGGGCACCAGTGCAACTGGGTGCCTGGCCCATGGTTCTCAGCTGCTGCTCCCCCTCCGCAGCGCGGTTGTGGCTAATTAGACACATTTATGATGGTCGAAGGGGAGGGATGTATTATGCCAGAAATGTTTATGGGTAAATTTTAAATGTTAAAAATATTTACATTTAAACTTTACAGTAGTTATCTTCTCTATCTCTACTATAATCGACCACTTCAAATTATTTTAGGTCTACCAACGAAAACGTCCTCCGCTGAGTAGTCAAATCATTGTGTACCTAGAATATTGCACACAGGAATCTGTCTTTATTAAAATCAAGAGCTAGTAAAACATACGAAGCAAAACCAATGGCCAAGATTGGAAGTGTGAAGCCAGGCTTCTCACCCCCGCACCCCTCCGTCTCACGCACACGGGCTTCAAACGCACAACAACACCGACGCTGCCCAACGCATCCAGGGTTCGATTCCCTGACTCGGCCCCCGCGTCCATTTTTAAATTTCTTGCGAAAAGAAAACGCTCAGGCCGCCTCCATCCTCTGCCGCTGGTTCTCGCACCCCTCCTTCCCCAGCGCCGCGACTCCGCCTTCACACAACCGCGACAAGTTGTCAAAAAAACCGCGACATCTCTCTCTCCCGAGGCGGCGGTAGACGCAGGGCGGCGCACTGGCAAGAGCGGGCCCCGGCGGCCCTCCTCCCTCTTCCCTCCACAGATGGCGCCACCCACTGAAAGTCCTATATTTGGTGTTGGTAATTAGTGACAATGCCTAAGTACTAATCCTATGCCTAAGTTGTATGTAGCATATGAGGATTAGTACATTCCAAGGTTGGTGGCAAGATGGACATGGTGATCATGATGGCCACACTTGGATTTGGACGCAACCCTACGTGATCAAGGCAAAGGTATATGCTTAAGGGTTGTGTTTTAGTAACCAAGACACCTAGTGGGTATGGTTACATTATAGGATAGATAACCGTACTATAAAGAGGGGAATGGCGTGGTTATTGAACTCCTAAGTGCCTCTAGATGTGCATTTCATAATCATATGCATTTGGATAGAACTAATAACGCCTCGAAAAATGATTGTGAAAATGCTAACACACTCGCACATGACGTGATCACTTGGTGGTGTTAGCACATTTGCGAAGGCGGTGGAGTTTGAGCGGTAGAGAGGGTTTGGGGTCCTCTCTCCCTCCCGCCGAGCTTGCGAGGCGGGATTCAGGCGTTTTGAGGAATTAAAACGCCTATTTTCCACTACGCTAGAAGTCGGAAATCAAACGGAGGTCACAGTGGTGACCGGACACGGTCTCTGTTTGACCGGACGCGTCCGGTCAGTGTTCAGTGTCTGCGCATGTTTCAGCTTTTTGATCGGACACACAGCGCGTCCGGTCACAGTCGACCAGACGCGTCCGGTCGTTCAGAGAGCTTACTGGACTCTAACCGGACGCTGGCACTGTGGCATCCGGTCAGTTCTCCAGCGCGTCCGGTCGCTGTTTCGTTGTGCGCTGCTCAGCTTGACCAGCGCGTCCGGTCCGTCACAGGACCAGCGCGTCCGGTCGAGCTTCGCGCGTCCGGTCGTTGCGTGGAGCGCGTCCGGTCGGTGCTTCGCGAAAGTAGCCGTTGTGTGATCAGCGCGTCCGGTCAGTTTGACCAGCGCGTCCGGTCAGCGCGACTTCGGCTGTTTCAAGTGCGTAACGGCTATATTTGAAGGGGTACGTCTATAAATACTCGTTGGCCGGCTCAAGGCTGTCTCTTGGATATTTGACATACTTGTGAGCACTTTGAGCTAAGCAACTCCCTTCTCACTCATCTCTCTTGCTTCTTTGCATATTCGAAGTGAGATTGAGTGATCCAAGTGCTTTTGCATTGTGAGATAGCATTTAGTTGGCACTTGGTGGTTGATTTGCTGTGGGATTCTTGTTTCTCTTGGTGGTTGCCGCCACCTAGACGGCTTGGAGCAGCTTGGAGGCGTTGGCAAGAGTTGGTGATTGTTCTTGGCCACCTTCGGTGATTGTGAGGGGTTTGTGTCTACCTCAGCGAAGCGCCAAAGGCAACATTAGTAAATTGCTCGTGTCATTGCAACCTTTTGCCATTTGGTAGGTTCTTGTGGCGCCTTTTGAGAGGCTCAGTGTGAGACCGATTAGCCACCGAACCACATGGTGAAGAGGGACACAACGGGGACTAGCGTGCCGGCAAGCACGTGAACCTCGGGATAAATCTTCGTGTCATCACTTTCATATTGTGATTGATTGATCCCGGTGTTCGGTTGTCTTGGTATTCATTGTTGATCATATTGGTTGGCTCAATACTTCGCCCCTCGATGAAACTCTCCTAACTCAACTCCGCATTACTTTCTTAGTTATCTTTGCTAGCTAGTTAGCTTTGCTAGAGTAGCTCTTTTGTGTAGCTTGCTAGTTGTAGTTGTAGTTACCTTCTCATTTTGACTTGTGCTGTTGAGTACCATTATACTAGAATTGTGAATTGGATAGGTGGCTTGCAAACACCCCGTAGGCTAAGCAAAACTCGTATCTCACTATTTGTTGTATTGATAAACTTGTTTAGCTTGTCTTTATAGAAAATTTTAAAAGGCTATTCACCCCTCCTCTAGCCATCAAGACCTTTCACCCACCTCCTTCCCCCTCGGCGACAGTGCCCCACCCCTTCATCAGCGCCCCTTCGTTCCGGTGAGCAGGCCGAATGGGGATGTGCACGGCGACAGCGGCGGCGGTACCTTCCTCCCCTCTGCATCCCCGACCCACCGACGACCCTCCACCCTGTCTCCCCTCACCTCCCCCACCTCGTCCCAGATCCATATCGTGGGTTTATGTGTTCACTTTTGTTTGTTGACTCAGTGTGTTGCGGACAAGAAGGAGAAGGCCCTCGCAGAGAGGAAGAAGGCGCTCGAGAGCCGCAAGATCATATTCGATCGCGCCAAGTAGTATGCCCAGGAGTACGACGCCTAGGTGAGCACGATTTGTGCCCCCCCCCCCCGATCTCGAAGTTTATTGCTACTCCCTGCCATGCCTACCTGCAACCGAATTCTAGGACGATGTAGTGTCTGCGTCTGATCTGGTGAATTAATTTTGTTTCATATAGGATCATGTACGTTTGAAATTGGTGTGCGTATAGCAGTGTTGGTTCAAAATGGGATTGCTGCACTGTTAAATGACAGTTATATCTATCGCCATGTCGATCTTGTCTGTTGATTTCGTGGAACAAAAAATTACTTTCTCAGTGACTCGAGGAGGCCACTGACCTTGTGGGTAGAATAGCTTTTCCCCTGATGATTAGAAAAACTATCATTGGATGTGGCAATACTGGTTCAGTTGGAAAATAGGATAACATTGCCAATCAGTATTTCAGTTAGAATTTGGCCCTCCATACTACACATCTCTGTCTATTAGCTCATGTGCACATGAAGTGCTCGATGCTTTGCCTATGTGAAATCATTGTTCATTGTATTGTGCATTGCAGTGTTTCATGTTAGCTAGAAATTAATGGTTCAATAATATTTTATATTGTTGCTTGATTATCCTTTTCATATTCCAATTGAGCTCTCTTTTATTATCAGTGAGTTCCTGTTAACTTGTGTCCATCAGTGTTCTGGCTACAAGATACAGACTTGCAGTACTCATTTAATTTATGTGATGTTGGCTGCCACATCCATGTTTGCTCGGTCTGATCCGTAGATCTGGTGAAATGGTTTCTGATCGAGGTTGGGTTGTTTTTAACCTAAATTTTGATGCAAAATTTGATTAGGGATTAGCCAAAATCGCATATTGTTTTCCATGATCCAGTGAATTTAGTAGCTGTCGAGCGTAATTGTTGATTTTTGCCTATACGCGTGTTAGATCAGAATGCCATCTTTTAAATGCACTATCACTTTGGATTTGTAAATTTTCATAGGCCAAGTTTTTGTATTGGCAGTTTATAACTTTATATGTAAGCCTTGATGTACAAATACAGAGTATAGTATGTTTAGTGTAAATTTGATGTAAATTACATCTATTCGTATTTTTATTAGATCTGCAAAAAACGAATACACATTAGGCTTAGGCACCTTAACCCAATTCCCTTTTGCTGTTTAAATCTGTTAGAAATGGGATAGAAACTGACAAGTTGTTATGGAATTAGGTTCAGCGTGGTAGTATTAGCATAGTAGTACCAATTTGATTTTTAGGTGTGAAATTTGACCAAACCAATTGGTAGTGCGATGAAACTGAATGTTTATGACAAAAACCACTCTGCCTGCTTGACAATTGCAAATTGGAATTTGCCTTTACCCATGTAATGTCTCTATTTAATACATTCGTTAGCACAAGACTGTTCACATGTAATACTGTCAACTTCCTTTTGCATCTTTGTATATTTATTTAATCATGATTTATTTCAAATTTACCGCATTGCTTTCATCATTGTTGCTTATCTCATGAGATCAGAACAAGAATCTCTTGAAGACCTGAACTCTCTTTTCCTAGAAAGAGAACATATATCCCCTCAAAAAAAAGAAAGAGAAAGAGAACATGTATCTTTTCATCTACACTATAATCAGCTGTGCAATTGGGAAGAGGGGAAATTGTGGCAGAGTAATGTTGAAGGCGCATCAGTATATAAGTATCAGAAGTTCTGAGGTTACAGGGGCAGGTTATTACTTTGGTAATAATGAACTATGAAAATCCAAAGAATAAAATAACTTTTGTTATTTATGTTTGCTAGCTATAATAAAGGAAGACCTTATGGTACATGTACTCACTAATCAACTCTCGTTTTGTGCAGACTGTTAATCAAAAAACTTTTTGAACAGCCTGACAGGGAAGCCTGTAATTTTCAAACTCAAGTGGGGTATGGAGTACATAGGTAATTTATCTCCTGTTTTTATTCAGTTTGAACCGGAATATTTTGTTTTCCAGATACTGAATGACATACAAAATCCATTGCTGCCTTTTTTCTACTGCATGCAACTTGCCAACACTGAGGAGTACATTGATGGGCAATTCTCTGGAAATCTAGGACAGGTTCTAGCTCATGTCAAGTAGTGTTGTTTTGTAATAAATTTAGATATCAAACTAGGAAAAAAATTGTTTGTTACAAAACATCCCATATGGCAGAAAGAATTTGTACTTGATGTTAATCTTTCTGGATAATATTTTACCATAGATTGTAGTTTGGAATTCCTGAAATGAGTAGCCACTATTTTTTATTCATTTTTGCTACCTTGATCAATGTATTTGTGTTTTCCTGCTAGCAAAATTTAGTCACATTTATTTGATAAGAATAGTTGAAATCAGTTAAGAAACAAATTTATGTACTGTTTAGTTTTCAAAGATACAGTTTGCAGCTTTTTTAAAACAATTGGTACAAATCAAATTGAATTGAACCAGAAGTTGATTAGTTTCTCACTTCATTTTAGGTCTCACTTTCTTTAGTTTTTAATTGCATTGCTCATCTTTTCTTCACTGCTAGATGATGACCGAAGATCCCGGTTTAACCAACAGTTGGATCGAATTCCATGAAATGTTTATAATAAGGTGGGTTAGAACAGCATAGGTTAAACTAAGCAAAGTTGGATAAAAATAGTTTTACTGAACTTGCTTCATCTTAGGACATGTTTGTTTTGGAGTTATTTCAGGCGTGTAGAAGTTCCAGTCTGCTGCTTACTCTAACGTAAACATCAATCATCACAATTATGCTCTTCATTCTATCTCTCGTTTTAGAGATGCTGCTAATAGCATCAATTTTTTTTTCTTGTGTTGCAGTGTGCAGAAAAGCCATTCTGATATCCCTTTTGGCTTCCTGGTCTACTTTGTGATGCTAATTCGATTCGTTCAGCGAACCGTGATCGCAGAGGCCCGGGGAGCGAGAAGTTATTGTGCTGGCACTGCAGACCGGCTTGGCTGTGGGTCGATGTAGCTGCTCTGGTGAATGGTGATCGGCACCATCCGGCTCTGGTCCTGCTACTCCGTTGGCCTCTTTGGCACCTATAGGTCCAGCACTATTTTTTTTGTTAAATTTAGCTGTATAATACAAATTCTCTGAATGGCGTATTAGTACAAGTACATGACAAATTTTTGTAATATACTGAAAATGATGCAATGAATTGGAATATCTCTTAATTGTCTTGGTGTACTCTATTTATGTGACGAAATGCCACCGCAGTTTGATTGTTTTCATGCGCATCTCTCAAAGGAAGCCGTGGGGCACTATACTAGTTAGAATCAGAAGAGTTAAGCAGCTAGCTTAAAAAAAGGATTTATCCTTACCAACTCCTCTGGTCGGACTCATTCCAAAATATCAACTGCATTCCAAAAGACAGAGAAAGAAGAATGAAAATAGTAATTTTCTCCTTTCAAATTATAAAATAGTTTGGCTTTTCTAGATAATATACTAGTTTTTATTATGCATTTATATATACTTTATGTCTAGAGATGTATGTAGTAAAATGATGTATCTAGAAAATTCAAAATATCTTATAATTTTAAAACAGATGGAGTAGTATACATCTTACTACAATTTTAAAACGAATGGAGTAGTACTAGTGGCAATCGCGCGCCCCTGCACGCGAGGGGTAAGAAATCTGATGAGATTCATTCAGGTAAGGTACACATGGCACGGACGTGGTTATTTACATAGGTAAGATGAGTTGATCGATATATATGTACAATCTTGTGGAAACCTAGAGTTTGATGCATGCAATAGCGATGTTGGTGGTTCATATGGATGTACTACAGTTGCTGATGGTCATATACATAGTGTAGAGACGATAGATGGCTTCTATTTACAGCATGCATACAGGATATACTCGAGGATATAGTGTACAGATGTTTGTCCTGGGCCTTGCACAGTTGGATGCGCTTGGTGGTCGTCGGAAGCTGGGGCCAAAAGACGCTGTGTCACACTCGGATGAATCTGCATAAGAATAAATTGTGTAAGGCTCACGCAAGTAATGCGGAAATTGGTTTTTTGTGTTTGTGGACATATGGAATCTGATAGTTATTTTGTTACCTCATCATGGTGCATATGGTTCCCAGTCTGATGGCATTTGTTATTCAGTACAAATGTGTATATAGTTGTAAAGATAAAGGTGGAATTTGTAATATATGTATATTTAGATTCCTAAGTTGGTTTGAGTGTTTGTACCTGAGTTGTCCGAATCTCTAGCTGCAAAATCCATTTGGTAAAAAGTAGATAAAAGTATGGTTTAGTTTTAGCTGTAGTTGTGTCCTACGTATGTGATCCTTTGCAAATTTAAGCTAGTGAAATGAATTGTGCACATGACGTACCTCGCAACAGGGAAGTGGCCTCATCGTCCTGCGCTGCAAAGTGAACATGTAGTGTTAGTGTTTATTTTGTTGATGTGTGTATGTGTATTCTGCTATGACTGAGTGTTATTACTGAGTGTTTCCATTGCACTGTCTAAAAATAATAATTTTACAGGTGTCCTCAAGCAGAAATAATACTGACAATTCAGAAGGCTCGTAGATCTATGTATAGGAAACTAAAAAAAGTGATATAAGGTGAACCTAATAAGATGGGAAACTAAATATTTATTACTCATTCCAGCAACGGCCATAGTTGTACCAATGTTAGGCAGTTTAAGAGTAGGCGATGGTTTCACCATTTTCTTTTAACAACCTCACAATCTCTTTTGTACCTAGGTTGTGCCGTAGAGAACAGAAAACATGTAATGTAAGAGTTAAACCTTGTTGGAGCAATGTAGGAGACTGCTATTACAATAGCAAAAGATGAACACAGAGTGCTAACTTATTGGGGAGAAAATAATGCAAAAAAAGCATATAATGTAAGAGGTAAACCCTGCTGGATAAATATGAAAATGGCACTAATAGAGCAGATAAGTATGTCTGACCATATCATGTCTTAAGTTGCCGAAAATGAAAATGGTATTAGACGGGCCAGACAAACATATGTGCATCTAGGCACGTGTAAAATATTATTTTTGAGTTTCTAGGTATGTTAGGCGCCTCCCCGTGAGTCTGCATGGAATGAAAATAGCATTAATAGGCCAGATGAATGCCTGGCCATCTCATGTCTTTATTTCCTGAAAATGAAAATGTCACTAATGGGCGAGATAAACATCTGCGCATCTATATTTATAGCAGCTGTGAAACTACCAAACAGGGCATGAAAGCAACCTTTGTACAACCAGAAGAGCACGGCATCCACGTCATTGCTAGGTGGGAGGCCCTTTGTACAACCAGTAGGGCATGGCATCCAAGTTACTGCTAGCTGGGAGGCAAGTTTCTGTCCTGGTATTCTTGTACAATCAGAATCCATGTGCACCCAAATGAAGCCAAGAAAGGAAGCAAATTAAACACTTGGCTCGAATCTCTCATCCACCTCTGGTTTAGTACCTCAGAACAACAACCTCACACATGATTCGAGGGTCATAATTTTGTAAACAAGGGAAAATATAACTAACCTTACACCTTAGAAGTAATAAAAATGGGCAGGTTGTTGTATGGGTACAACAATTAAAAAATAGAAAGAATCTACGGAATAAGAGTATCCTAAGAAATGAACACAACGGCATTTCAGTGCTTTGAATTGAATGGTAATATAAAAAGCTAGACCAACCCCTAAAAGCAGCAACCAATTATATAGAAGCTATATTTTGTACTCTTAAAGAAGTGGGTGTACATCAGAGAACAAACCAAGATAATCTGTTTATGACAAACTTGGGGGGGGGGGGGGGGGGGGGGGGGGGGGGGGGGAGGGGAGGGGTTGCCTGAGAACTGAGCTGGTCGGAACTTGGAAGTGTTGAAGAGTTTCAAAAGAACCACAAGAATGGTGTTCCTTCAATTACCTTGTCAGTGTTCCTTGAATTCCTATGTAAACCTCTCATCTGGAGGAAATGAAAATGTAGCCAATGATACATGAACGTTAGGTTAGTAACAATGTAAATGTGCGATTCAGAGGAAGAGAATAAACTCTGATGGCACAAGATGACTACCATACCATGGGATAATAGGGCTGAGGCCTACAGAGAAGGCATTCAGGAAGCACTGTTTTTAATGTATCATACACTACTGCTATTTAAGAACTAACATTTTAGAAAATAGGCAGAATTTTAGCAGCAGCTTCATTTAATTAGTCACTTGATCCTAAACCAGTCTAATACCTAGCATCCGTGCAATTGCAGCACTCTGTTGTGGTACCATTAGAACAGAGTTTTAGTACTTTCATTTGTCCAGCAGGAAATTTAGAAGCCTAGGCTATCAGCTCAGGCAAACTTCAGGTGGCGTTTCATGTCTAGATAAAACATATCCCATACATTGTCGTGTACAATATATATGTTGCGCCAATCATTTAATTTGAAAATAAATACGTCATTAAATAAGGAGATTAATAAACTGATTTTTGAGTAGGCATACAAATAAAACCTTCATGTATGTATTTGAGTTCTATCATCGCCTAATAAAAAGGTTGGCCTGGAAACATGGAAGGGAAGGTACAAAATGACAGAACCCACTAAAGCAGCACAACAAATCCTGTTTGGAGGTAGCCTAAATATATTATGTGGCAAGCCATTGAGCCAAGCCCCCAAAGAAGTATAATATAGCAAACAAAAAATATAATTTTTTTCAGAATTATAATAAGTTAATAGCAGTAGTCAACTTGAGGATAGGTAAGCGAAAGTACCAGGACTCTTATGGTTTATTCGCTGCCAGCAAGCAACGAATTAACAGCAGTGTATGGTGCCTAAGAAACAATGGAAGGTCATATTGGACTGTAATACAGAAAATCGGAGCAGTCCTGAAGGAAGGTAGAAAGAGAAGCCAATATTCATGCACACTAATGCTTGTTATCTACAAAATTAGCACAGAAGGCATTGGCACTAATTACAGAGTTAGTGCCCAGAACATTTTCTTCCAGGAATGACAAAAATCGGCATTAGCTGGTATCAATCAAGAATCTGTATTTTTGAACTCCAATGATTATAACAAAAAACATAATGTAAGCTGCAAGGAAGAAAGGGCACACACCAATACACTCCATATAAACTGGGGTGTAGTTAGCCTCATTCACCTTGATCCAGTAGACCAAATCCAGTTGCACAGATAGGATCAGTATCAGGCAAATTAGTATAACCCTCCAACGTAGGAAAAAGAGGTGTGGTTTTGTGCATGAATCACTGAATTGGACGGGATGATCAACTTCCCTGAAAAGAGGTGTGGAAGGTTAGGCTAGGTATATATCTCTGTTTGTGGTTGCAACAGATAAGCTGGCCGAGGTAAAAGCATGGCTACTTATGCTGATTTTAGAAATCAATTTCTGAACATAATATAATCAGGTGTACACCTTCAAGAGTGCACTCAGGAAAGATCCATAGAAATGTGGAATACCTTAACATGTAGATTTCATGCTTAAATTCATTGCATGCATTTTGGTTCAAATTCTCAGGATTCAGAACTTTAATAGCAACCTCGTCACCACTGTAGGTCCCAAGAAACCTTCACATAAGAACACATGCATTATTATGTGAACAAAACACTACTTAGATATGAGCAATCTGCTACTAAACTCAAATGTGTAGCAGTGACTCACATATTCCCACAAGATCCAGAAGCAACCTTCATTACAATCTTTAGAAGTCCCGTGTCAATATCTGATTCGATCTTTCTGAAGTTGAGGATTCAGAGGCACACCATGAACCCCTATGTATTTGACAGAGGCACTAAAATGATGTTAGCCTGAGGATATTGGACCGCAGGATCAGTACACATTTTAATATACACAATCAAAATTGAACAGGTATGAAATCGAACCTGAACCCACTAAAACAAAGTACAAATTCATAGATCGAACCATAAACTAACCAAATCGCGGGATTAGTACATATTGAACACATCCAGTCACAACTGCATAGGTATGAAACAGAACCTGAACCCACCAAAAGAAAACACAAATTCACAGATGAAACCATGAACTAACCAAATTGATCAACAACTGCATCAAATTGAACAAATAAAATGAGCGCATCGGCACGCACCTGCTGCAACTCATCATCCGCCGACAGCACACCTCTGCAAGAGCGGGGGCACTTGCTTTTGTGTCGTCTTGGATTGGGCTCGCCATAGGAACTCTGTGACCTATGCAAAGGCGGGGGTCGCCACGCAACGGACGAAGAAACAGCAAGGGCAAATCAGAGAGGGTAGGTGGAGGCAGATGGCGGAGAACCAGCAAACGCCTCATGACACCGGGCAGGTGAGGGCAGGCCGCCCTAGGGCACGGCACGGCGGCGGAGCAGGTGAAGGCGGGCAACCCGGACCGGGGGCACCCGCGCCCGTAGGCACCTGTGGGGCCCGGCCGTCCGCGCCATGCCGGAGGAAGGCCAGCGCCGAGGCCTGCTCGCGCCGCTGTGGTGCACACTGGGTGCGCCGTCTGAGAGCCCTAGTTTGTTTTTTTATAATTGATGAAATATAGGAACTAATCATTATGCTAAGTGTGTAGACATGAAATGATAAAGTTCCATACCAAGTGGTGAAGCTAGATGATCATGGTGATGATGGTGATGACCACAAAGTGATTAAGGACTTACTTGGAGGTATAGATAGAATTTGCTTTCAGTGATCAAGACACCATAGAGGGTGTGATCATACTTAGAATCGATAGCCGTACTATAAAGAGGGGAATTTCCGGGGCTATTGATCACTTAAGTGCCACTAGATGAGGATTCATTTTCATATGCATTTAGATCTAGTGGAGAGCTAACTTAACTCCTTCAAAATGATTGTAGAAAATATTGACACACATGCACATAGTGATGTACAGTGTTAGCACATTTGCGAAGGAGGTGAAGTTTGAGCGGTAGAGATGGGTTTGAGACCATCTCTCTCCTGCCTCACTTGCGAGGCAGGATTCGGTGAATTTTTGAAAGTGTTCTTCACTGTTTTTAGTGCACCGGACGCTGGCTTCGAGAGCACCGGATGCTGTTCTTCACTGTTTTGAAAGTGTGCAGCGCGGCGCCTGGCCAGTTTTGGTCACCGGCGCGTCCGGTGCAGAAAAGAGAGTGAGTACCGGACGCGTGACGTCAGCGTCCAGTGTGAGTGACGTAGGGAGCTACTGAGTGCCTGTGTGCACCGAACGCTGGGGTGCGTCCAATCACACCCCACCAGACGCGTCCGGTATGCAAAATGCGTCTCTGGAACCTCTCTGTTCCGCATTGGATGCTGGGGCTTCAGCGTCAGGTGCAGCACTATGCTGCGTTCGGTGTTTGGTTCTGCGCGCGAGCTATCTGTTGACCGGACGCTGGCTAGGTGTCAGGTGCTTAGCACCTGCGCATCCGGTGCGCTATGTTCTAGTGCGGTGCAATTCAAGTGACAATCACGATCGAACAAACGAGATTTAAACGATGACACGTGGCAGCGATCTAGCGGCTGGCGGGGTGGCCACCGGACGCTGGTCAGTGTCCGGTGCATGAGCACTGGCGCGTCCGGTGCACCCGCGCAGAGAAGGGTTCAGTGCCTAACGGCTCTATTTCGTTAGGGACCTTATAAATATGTATTGGCCTGCTAATGGGAGTCTCTCTTTGATATTTTGACATCCTAACATCCTCTTGAGCTGAGCATACTTCCTCCCACTCATCTCCCTTGCTTGATTGACAAATCAAAGTGAGTTTGAGTGATCTCAAGTGCATTTGCTTGTGAGTTTGCATCTAGTTGGCACTTGGAGTGAGAATTGGCTGCGGGATTCTTGTTACTCTTGATGGTTGCCGCCACCTAGACGGCTTGGAGGCAGCGGAGGAGTAGTGACAATAGTGGTGCTTGTTCTTGTCTACCTCCCGGTGATTTGTGAGGGGTGTTGTGCCTTCCTCGGAGGAGCGCCAAAAGCAACTCTAGTGAATTGCTCGTGTCATTAAATTACCTCACTTGCGGTAGGTTCTTGCGGTGCTCTTGGGGAGCTTAGCATTGCATTGCCAATTAGCTATTGAACCACGAAGTGGTGGTCGACACAACGGGGACGTAGCGTGCCGGTAAACACGTGAACCTCGAGAGAAAAATTGTGTGTCACCTTTATGATTGATTGCTTGGATTTCTCTCGGTGATTGGTTTTCATATTATTGTGATTGATTCATTCTTCGATGCGGCGATATAAAGATCATATACCTCTCTTTTACATTCCGCAAACTAGTTGTAACAAGCTCTTTAGTGTAATTAGTTTTGAGAGCTTGTATTATCTTTGGTAGTGTAGCCTGTCACCTAGTAGTGACTTAGCTTTTGATTGTTATAGTGATCATAGTTACTAGAATTGTTGAATAGGTGGCTTGCAATCCTTGTAAAGCTAGAGCAAGATTGTATTTCGCCATTTGTCTTACTAACCTTTTGCTCTAGTGAGTTTGTAGAATTTTTAATAGGCTATTCAACCCCTTTAGCTATATTAGGACCTTTCACCGTCACGGTCGGATCTCCCACTGCGCCGCCACGTCGAGAGAAAGAGGAACAGAAGGCGGGGGTGGGGCGGGAGCGGCGGAGGCGCCGGCGCACGGCCTCGCCCGGGCCCTCCCACTGCGCCACCACCTCCCGCGCGGCGCCTCCTCGGGAGAGACGGAGAGACCGAGAGAGAGGGGGGCCGGGTTTTTTTTCCAAGGGATGGAGCGACGGTCAGAGGAGAAGATATTTTGTTCTGCACCTTCGATAGGATAACACGTGGGCAGCAAATAGTAATTCACTGATAGAGGCGACCAGAGGCGCTAGATGAAGATCAAACGGTGAAAATCTTTTTTTTTTTTTTTTGCTACCGTGGACAGAGTGGCTGCGGAGGAATCCGTTCCTCTTTGAAGAAGAGAATACGAATATGCTTCTGGTGGGGGCCTCATAGGCGGGACCAGATCAGATACGTTATACGTACCTAAATGGGCTGGGCACTAATCGATGGATGCACGTAGTGTTAGCCATTAGGGTGGCACTTGGCATAAGCAAGGCAGGCATTACGCTACGTGCGGCGCAGACGAAACAGCGCGGCTGATGCTGACGGCCACGCCGTGGCAGCAGTGGCCGATCCGGCGCGGCGCCTCCTTGTAGAAGCGCGCCAGTCTCTTAAAAAAAAGCGCTAGCATTGGCATTTTGCGAGTGCTGACTTCTAGAAGGAGACCAAGGGACTTCGTATCTGTATATATATACTCCCTCCAATCTACAAATAAACGTCCTCAACTAGTATAAAATTTAATCAAATACATATTAAAAATACTAATATTTATGTTACTAAATAAATATCATTAGATTAATATGTCATATATTTTTATAATAGATATGTTTGGATATGCAAATATTCATAATTATTTTTTTATAAATCTAGTTAAACTAGAAATTAGTCGACTCATTGAAGTGTGAGACGTGCACTTATTTTAGAATGAAGTGAATATATATTTGCACGCGTGCTTCATCACCACTGCGCCGTTGCCCAACCTTGGTTTACTCCAAGTCCATTTTCTAACGGGAGGTCAGAGCATCCCTAGCAACTCTAGTACAACTACCAATAAGATGCTAATGGGGTTGGCCTAACACTCTATTTTACACTACTAGAAAATGTGTTGCATCAAATCCTCAATACCCTTCTCCTAATAGCAACCCATCATGTTCGCCAACTCATCTGCGTGCCTAGTTCAACTTGTCGGTCAGTCCCAACACCATGGTCCATACACCATCTATCGTCAGATCACGATAAATGGCTCACATCTCACGTGACTCAGATCAAAACCCTATCATAATTCCACAGTCGTCACTGCGATCACCTCTCTCTCTCCACCACAAGCTCGCCAGTGTCCGTAGCCGCCGCCTCCACCCTCTCCACCGTGCGCGCTCACAACCTCGTACATGCTCGCCAACTTTGTTGTCCCAATTCACTAGCTCGATGGTCTTACGTCTGGACCATCGGTACGTGGCTATGTTATGTCGATTGCCAAAGATTCTGTGAGCTCCGTGTGTACGAACACCATGATTTGTACTTGAGGTGAAGCCAAAGATTCTGTGAGCTGCGTGTATACGAACAGCATGATTTGTGCTTGAGGTGACCAGTGGATGTTCTTACATGGTGTGCACGAACCTCACATTTCTGGTGGCGGGATCAGGACGCCGCGCCACGTATCACAACTCGTGGGCGTGCAGGTAACTTCCCAAACAGTATAGATATAGCAAGCAAGTAATCTGAAATGCTAAATTTCAATGAATTTAGATTGTGCCATTCAAAACTTTATATGATTAGCAAAATTCGACATCAACCAGTTACATACATCGCAAATCTACAACAAGCAAACAGTCATATCCTTTTTACCTAGCACTGCCTACAGCTACAGGTATATATATGTATATATTGCTCGATCCAAAATGTCCGGTGCACCGTGCAGCTCTACACTACAGTTTACCTTATTACTCCATCAGTAAATCATGCACGACAGTTATATGTTTATCAGAATCAGAATGTACATGACTAATATAGTATTAAGCATACAAATTAGTGATCATATCAGTTCTGAAATCTCTAGCCCTTGGTTTCTATCACCTATTGCTCCCTAAAACAGCATCACATGCCAAACATTCAACCACCACAGCTTGCAAGTATCTCCCACCAACACAAGATTGTTACAAAACCCGGTGGTTCCAGGCCACCTGCACTTCAAACAAAAGAACCTTGCAGCAGGGGCACTCCAGCTTCTTCAAAATGTAGCTCATGCCGAACCCGGATATTCAACTGGGAAACTCCGAGGCCACTGCTTCACATAACAGCCTCGGAACTAACCGGAGTACAGTGGCACCTGTGCCACACAAGGTCACCGGAATCCGGAATCATAGTGGGAAAATGGATGGGGTTTTAGTACAGTATCCAGTTCCCAGCCACAAACAACTAAGTTTACACGTACAGGTATAAGTTAAACAGTAAAACCATACATCAATTCAACTTTCAACTGTAGGAGGAAAAAACATGGCGAAGTGCAAGCATCTGCCATAAAATCTGCTGAAATTTCTTGAAGTGGAAATGTTGTTCCAGTTCAACTAACTCCCAGTCCATCTCCTCTTGCGAGCTGGCCGCTCTGGCTTCACTTCCATATCAGCAGCAGCAGATTCATTTTGGGGCGGCTGCACTTCGGTATCCACCTTTTTGCTTTGAGGTGCATCCTTCTCGCCAGGCATGGGAAGCTTGAAACGCTCACTTCGTCTCTTGAGCCTCTCAACTGTGTCTAGATGTCGGTCACGCTCACGCTCTTCAGTCATCTTATCAGATGTCTGCCCAGTATCAACATTGCTATTGATGTCTGAGTTGCCAACAGCAGCAGAAACTTCAGATTTACCAACCTCATCAGCTTCAACATCAGCTTTGATGGTCGGAAATGTCTGTGTACTATCATCATCGATATTACTATATTCTATCTCTTTGTGGCTTGTCCATCGCTCCAACTTAGAGCGACCCCTTCTAGAATCCTCGTGGTTTTCATCATCTGATATGGTGTCTTCTTCCACTTGATTCAGCAAATTATCTGGCTGAGGATTTTGGCTCTTCTTGGATAATGTTGCATGACCTCTACTACTCTCTTGTTCATTCACTTCTTTTGGTTCAACCTATATACAGAGTTATTGTAACTGTTGAGGGACAAATATGACCAAAAGAGCATTCTCCAAAAGTATATTAAACCAAAAAATACTCCTCCATTCCAAATTGTAAGTTGTTTTGGCTTTTCTAGGCACATAGCTGTTGCTATGCATTTGGATATACATTATGTCTAAGCTATGTATCTAGAAAAGCCAGAACAACCTACAATTTGGAATGTAGTAAATTTACTTCTACACATCAGTTATACCAGAGTTGTGTGCAGATGGTTTTTATTTTGTAGAGACATAGTTGCTCACCGCATATAAATCCCAAGGATCACGCCCACAACTGTACAAAAAAGGACTATTGCGCTAACTACACCACATCCAGAGCTATGAAGGGAACTTAATACGGATTTTAACCATGTGATATATATATGTATGTGCTATGTACTCCCTCCATTCCAAATTATAAGACTTTTTGGCTTTTCTAGATACATTGCTTTTACTATGTATTTAGACATAGTCTATATCTAAGTGCATAGCAAAAGTTATGTCACTAGAAAAGCCAAAAACGTCTTATAATTTGAAATGGAGGGAGTAATTAAGAAATCCAGGAATATTTCATATAGTTATACAACAGATCATGATATAATCTATGCTTTTCAGATATGCATTAAACACATGCATGTTGGCTCAGTTTGCACCTTAGTAGTTTAAATATTTGTATCCATCTTCTGCCTTTGCAACAAATTCAACTGCGTTATAAGCAAATATGGGGACAGATGGAGCAAGGCACCACTCAACAGGTTTGTTTAGATTGCCTGATAGAAAAAGGGGGGAACTAACATTCCAAAAGTATACGAACAAACAATAGAACTCACAGGTTTACTGTGCACATAGTTTGCCGAGCCCACAGGGGTATCCAAACAGCCACTAAAAAATCATTAGATAATAATGTGTGCCTATGTGCTCCTTCCCTCAAGATGTTCATCTACAATGATTCTATCTTTTGTCGTGTCCAACAACGACTCCTCCCATCTGCCAACCATTGCAACACTGTAATTGATGGCCACTTCTACTAGAAGCACGGATACTAGTTCATTCCTGTATCTACTTGAGTGGTCCCCTTTTTACTCCATTTTCTAGGTGAAGTGCAAAAGTAGTCCTTCCAAGTTATGTCTAATTTTGCATCACCTGATTCATCAATTATTTAAGAGAATCATACAAATTCCATAGTAAATGAGCAGGAAAAAGTGCACAGTACACCAAAGCTATCTTGTGAAGCCTAATGATGTTTTTTTAATTGACAATAGTCTCAAATGGTGTAAGCCCTAGGAAGCCGCAAAAATTGCATAAACTAGAGAATCTACTAATCTGATGTGTAAAAGACCATAAGACAGATGTTCTATTGGGTTCATGTGTAGAAGAGTTAAGCTGCGACTGCAAGCCTGCGACAAAAACAAGTGTTTCAATAAAAGGCCACCGGTAGGTTTGCATTCCTAAAAAGGAACTATGTTTGCCCATACCTTACTCGAGATGCATTGGTATACTGACTACAACATGCAATTACAAGAGAGACAGAGCCCGCGTGACAGCCTGACAGGTGCTATTTACATATGACTGGTTATGGCTTGTTTTGCAGCAGTATGGCTGATTGACAATATCAGTATTTCATACAGGGTGCAAGAGAGATTGATGCAACTCATAAGTACACAGCTTATAATTTGCCACAGAAAATATAGCCTCTTTATGTGAGGTACCTTAATCAGACAGATCTTAGTGAAATGGAAGCATGCGCACTCAAGTTCACAAATGTAACGAGCAAGCAAACCCATGAACTGGTCCGCCTTGGTGAGCGTATGCATGTCTGAATACTGTAACAGCTGTTACTTGACCTCAAAATGGTGCATATATTATCATATTAAATTTGCTTTCAAATGACCTTATGGCATGGAACCCTAAAAAAACTAGTCTTTGGAGTTATACATTTTAAAGGAGTTCTATTTTAGTATTGTACAAATTACTTGCTATAGGTGAGCTTACCCGGTTGCAAATTAATGTGTTTGTCGCTATTTGGGTGCCTGTCCCGTGCTGTTAGGTAGAACCAATAGATGTTAAGGTGAGCTTACGTGGAGTCTTCAAGGTTAAATAATGAATGATGCATACAATACATCAGGTCACCACATACCGACCACTCTACTGGCAGTGTTTCTTGCTTAAAATTAATTCAATATAAAAAGTTACCATGCCAAGCATAGGCAACATACTACACAAGTGTCACTATCTTGTTGTTAAAGCTAAATAAGATATATATTGAGATGTGTTGCAATGCGCGGTCACTGTAGTACTAATACGAATTATACAACATATCTAGGTACTCACTCACTAAGTGCAACAACAACAACAACAACAACATAGCCTTTTGTCCCAAGCAAGTTGGGGTAGGCTAGAGATGAAACCCAAAAGAGACGAGAAATAGAGACACACATAAAGGGACATAAAAGGCACAAGACAGAAAGAGGTCACGGTTCAGGCACGTTGATTGCCAGTCTCCAAGCGCTCCTGTCCATAGCTCAATCCTTGGAGATATTCCACTCCTTCAGATCTCTCTTAACGGACTCATCCCAAGTTAGTTTAGGTCGACCTCTACCGCTCTTTACATTATCGGCCCGCTTTAGAACCCCACTACTCACTCACTAAGTGCATTTACAAGAAAACTGGATGCTAACATATCAGGACATTTGACCTCCTTTTTACCACACAATTAATATGCAAACAATTGAAACTATGACCAGATAACTGAAAAGACACCAACATATCAGCACTCACATATGCTGTAAACAGTCGTCATGAAGCAGTGTAGACATACTCCACCCCCCCCCCCCCCCCCATGTGCATAATCAAGAATACATATATATTAATATATATACTTTTCACTTGGGGATAATACAAAGCAAAATCCAGTTTATCTATTCTTTTTATATTTCCACTACAGCCTGAATTTATAATGCCCATGCGTTTAGGAGCCACTTTCCAAATAATTTCATACCTTCCCACTGCGATGGCTTTCATGATCTTCACGTCTCCTTTTGCTCGATCTGTGGAGATCATGCTCACCAAGCTCGGAACCTCTGCCCTTTCTTGTGCTCTCCCTATGCCTATCTCTACCTGTGTGGCGAGTATCAGAACTGCCAGATAGACGATTATTGTTTTGTTTTTCTTGCCTGGAGTTCCTCTCACTGTTTGAATTGTCATCGCGTGGATGTACATCAGAACGCCCTTTATTCTGCACGTTGTTTTCTTCCACACCCTGACCTCTCCTCGAAGGTTCATTTTGCCTGGTACGTTCTTGAGTGTCTTTGCTTAATACTGAAGATCTTGGTTCATCCTTCTTCCTACCACCACTGACTAACTTATCATCCATCATCCGACTACCCCGACCGGTTCCTCTTCCTTCTTCCCTCTGAACGGTTAATGCATTTTCATGCTTGGGCCTCTGTCTATCCTCCCTTTCTCTTTGTCTCCAGCTGTCATCCTTCTGTTTGGCATGATAACGATCATCAGCCTTCTCCCGCAGTCTACCACTATCATCTCGTCTTTTCTGATCAATTCCATCATCCCTCTCTTTTTTTCTTCTGTTATTATCATCCCTTGCTCTATAACAGTGCGCCACGACCATGTCTTCATTTTCAGGCTTCAACCTCCGCAAGTTCTCATCGTCCTTATTTCTCTTTATATGAGAATCGTCACTTTCACGGCGATTCAAAACCACATCACCACGCTCTCTTTGTCGAGAGCCTCTCCAGTCGCCATCATCCAAACGCTTACGTGAATGATCTTCATCTCTATCATTCCTATCAATGGGCCTCACCTTATTTCTATGCCTTGCACCACCTTCAACATTGTACTCTAGCCTCAAATCTTCCTCTTTAGCACGTCGGCTGTGAGCACCATCATCTCTCCTTGGCCAAATTTCTGTCTCTCTTACCCTATCATAACTCCTGCCCCGCATGTCAACCCGATCTCTGTTTGCATAAGATTGATGTATATCTTCCCTGCCTCTGGAGGGTAAATGTGATCTTTCCAAATCTGATTTTACATCTCGTGAGTACTCATCTTTTCGGCGGAGGTTGCGTTCTTCCGCATCATGATGCCTTCTTACATTATTTGCTCTCCTTGATTGCCTATCTTGAAGAACTTCTTCACCAGATTCAAGGCGTTTCTGCTGATCTTTGCTGCTGCCAGACCTCCCTTTGCTATTTTCACTAGTCCTCAATTCATCAGGTTCACTGCTATTGTGTCCAGTAGGTTGCTCAACCACAGATATATGTTTCTGCTTTTTATCAGAGTGAACCAGGTTATCATCCTCATTTGCATCACTAGGCGTGTTGGGGTCTGAGGTAGCATCATCACCATCCACTTCAACACTACCAACCAATGCGAGCTTATCATCATCATCATCACCACCACCACCACCACCATCAAAATGATCTTCTGTACTCAATTTATCTGCCACATCATCATTAGCAGCAAGTGACCCTTCTGAATCACCCTTATTTTCTGAGCCCTCAACAAGGTTCTCTTTCCGGGAATCATGGCGTCTCTTTGAAGATGACTGACGAGGTATTACTTCGTTGGAGCTTTCAATTTCTCGAATAGAGTTCTGACCCAGTGAGCTTCCTTTCAATGACCTTAAGATACATAATTTGGGCAAGTGTTAGAAATACAACTTCAACGAAAATGGAAGGATGAAGGCACACTGTTTAAGAGATACTAAAGCAAATGGACTAATGGAGCAACAAAAACATAAGACAAATACAGAAGAAGGAAACAAAGACATCTCCCTCCCTCCCTTTGAAAATAATTATTAGAAAACAAATATATTTTTAAATTTTTTACAGCATAATGTATGATGTCAGCTATGACCCTGCAAAATTTGAACCTAAATTCAAATCTTATGAGGATGGATGTATAAGAAAATTCTAATTAGGGATTAGATTGGACAATTTCAATAAGTGAGCCAAAATTTTGAGGGTCAAGCTGGCAAAGTGAATTATCCATGGTAGTAAAATAGACTTTTCCCATTTTTCTTTCAATATTTTTCCTTAAAGAACATCAACTATTTAGTGTTTACTTGTCACTAATTAAAGAAGACCACTATTTTCCCCACTTTTCGTTACTTATAGAAGGCCATAACATCTAACGGAAGAACATTTTGTATCAGACTATCAGTAGAAAAGGTTTGTACCGTTTGTTCATAAATTTATTAACTTACGCCATCTTCTGGAGAAGAAAAATTGTAGTGTAGACTCTTGTGCAACAGCATATGTACTATGTTCTATCCCATGTACGACTGAAAATCAGGACATTTTACCACTGTGTTGTCTATGTGGAATCAAAAATACTGAACAATTTGTGATGTGGGGGAGGGGGGCATTGGAGGGAGGTGGATGGTAGGGCATAGTTGTGGGGTGGGCATGGCCCTGGACCTCGATGGCATGACGGCAGGACCATGGTCAGCTCATCACACCCGAGGCAGGAACAGAGTGGAAGATAGGGTAAATTGGAGTTAAATCTTTGCCTACACCATCCATAGGTTTATATAGGGCACTGATGACATCTCTTGATCGATCTCCCAAAGTTCCTAACAAGCTAATCAATCCTAGTCAACCAATCTCCTAAAGCCAAACCAACAGGCTAAACATTCAAACCCACTAACTAATCTGCAAATAGGCCTGGTTTGATCCTTGCGCTGCTGCACATCCGTGTTGCGCATGCGTCTTGAACTTGAATCACCACATGACACAATTAAGAAGGTTCTTTCAGGTCCAAATTTTAGTTGCCCAAATCAGTTCGCTCTTTTGGCTTCAGATGTTTCAGCTGTAGCCATAACCACTGTCCCACCCCAATAACTTTGAGCCCAGCTATGCTCCCAAACAGAGCAGCAATGTAACAGCAGGCCGCACAGTTGATCAGTTTGTTTAAATATTGATACCAACGCCCGCATAGAATGAGAATCTATGAGTAAGATGAGCAGTATGTGCAATGACCTCATCAAGGAAATAACACAACAGATCATAAAAACATGAGTCAAGAACCAAATAATGTGATATTCTATGTGCATATCAACAGTACGGCATACCTTGCTCCACGAGGAGAACCTCTAGTTTTGTAGCTGGGAGGAGAATGAGTATTGACATCCGTGGATAACATATCACTTTCAGATGAAATTGGTAGCTGTCTCTTATGTTCTGTTTTTATCACCGAATTTGAGTTATGGGCAGAATTATTAATCTTATCTGATGGATACGGCTTTCCCTCCTCAACATCATGGACTCCTTTATTACCTCCTTGAGAATCTTTTTCAGTTTGGTCCACTGTCTCATCATCCATTGAATCACGGCCCTGGCACACAATCTAAAAAGGCAAGGAAATGTTAAGAGTGCCTAATGATTAACTAACATGCAGTCCAAACAGCATAACATGTTTCCACGCAGAACAGATAAAACATGGATCAGATCATGAAAACATTTTACCTCAATAACAGAATCTGATTCACGCATTCGATGTGGGCGTGAATCAACAGATGGAAACCGGTCTGTGTAATTAGTTTCAACTTGTATAGGTCTCCCTGTCATCTGAAAAGCAAACTCACATCACTACATGATGTAAATATGTTGGCACAGAATAACGAAGATTGAAGAAAAACAAACAGCATGTGTCCAAAGCTACAAGAAAAATACTCCTAGGACCAAACATTAACACCCACGTGTGTCCAAGCCTCCAAGCGAAGAAAAGGCTATGGGATATGTATTGATTTTGTAGGATCAAGCCCACATGCTAGTGGTTAAACAGGACATAGATGGATGGTTGTTAATGGTATAAATTCATGTTTGCTCTGTTGCCGATAACTATACAAAAGCTCGTGATAAATTGTGTGGAACACCAATAATGTGGCATACGGACAACATGATATGTCAATAATCGTAAGTAATGGTCTACCTTACACCCATAAGCCCATAATGTGAGAAACCATACCACGACAAAACAGATTCAAAAGCAAACATGAATGAGATGTAAAATTCTAGAGATGGAGGGGAACTCAATACCACTGGTGTCCGCACGTTTGGCGGACCTCTTCCTTGGGCACTAAAATCTGTATGGCCGTTATCCGTTTTATTGCGACTGTCAGCAGAGATGTCTGGATGACCAGTCACAGCCGCTAGCTCTGGTGGCAAATCTGGGTCGTAATCCTGGATGCAGATCAAAAATTATTCATCATCACTACAGATAGAGCAGGATATTGTTTTCCATAATGGGGTCATAATAAACCTGTTCGGAGCGGCCACTTTCGTACACCCGTATTCTAGATTGCATTGTGGATTCTAGTCGAAGTTGGTCCTGGCAATAAAAAAATTCTTGTTTAATTGATTACTTAAATGCACTACCGAATGTAAGAAATGGACTCACCAGCTGCTTGCAAAAATCTTTCCACTTCTCTTCATCAAGGCCAAAGTTAAAGAAGTCTGAAATATCAGCACCAGGGAATTTCCATGGCTTCTCCTCAAATGCGGTTTCCACGTCAATATCAAATATTGTCCTAATTCAAATAATAATCAGTCTTTACTGTAAATTAACAATGAATGAGCACAAAATAGAACCGCCCATATAATAAAAAATACATATATATTTAGAACAAGAAAATGATGAATGAGTCTAAACTAGGATTGTACTCTGATTGCAAATGAAAGAACAGCATAGATGCCCAGAACTCTTAATCTCATCCTAGACCAGAAAATGAGACACATGCATCCAGTACAATGCTATTTGTGATTCTACATGCTTTAGAATCTAAATTGCATTTATAATCCAGCAAGCACATCCTCATCATCTGGTGCTCACTGATAATCACATGATTGTAATGTAGTCATTAATAACTGCATAAGCTCCATGCTAGTCTGCACAGGGCGCACTTTGCAGCTCGTGGAAGACTTGGTTCCAACAGCAATTATAACCTCAACCATGTGGTTTGTTGTACAACCCTCACGCAAATGTTTATATGTTGCCTGTTATGGACTTAGCCATACAGTAGAATTTTGTAGCAACAAATTCAGAAGTATTATTAAACATGGGACAATCAGTAAGACATTTCAAGGGCAAAACAACTGAAAGTAAATGGTATACTGTACTCCAAACTCTGAAGTAAACTTACTTGTGAGGAGGAAGTGCAAAATCTAGTCCACCACCAAAACCGCGCCCTGAACCACCCCATGGAGTGATTCCATAGCCTGAATGAAAACTTCTATTCATGCCTCGACCAGCAGCAGGCCTCCAGTCACCTCTACCACGACCAGAGAAAGGGCCTGAAGGCCCAGGAGGGCGGAACTGACCAGGACCACCAGGTACCCCACCTACTGAAGCACCAGGAGCACCAGGGCGTACATACTGCAACAAGAAAAAATAATCAACAAGGCGAACATAACCTTACTTCGAAAAGTATAGCAACAAAGCCTTTTGCTCCAAGCAAGTTGGGGCAGGCCAAAAAAGTACAGCTAAGGAAATGGGAGAACAGTTATTGGCAGCAATTCAACAGAAAGAACATGACAAATTATTATTTGGGTAAAAGAAACAAAAAAAGGTGAACAGTTAAACATCATCAGTTTGCCAAACAAGCAAGTCATGTGAATAGCTGATAATATATATATATATATATATATATATATATATATATATATATATATATATATATATATATATCATGCTGTCAATGAAACAAACTTTGACTGCTATGTCAATATTAAACTGACCCTTCTGTGCGCATACACTGTTTGTTTTCCGGGCATAAGAGATATTGTAGTTTCAAGAAAACTACATGAAAATAATAAATTAGGACCGTTATCTTAGATATTATCCAATATCATACACATTTGTAGTGGGGGAAAACAACTTTCCTTCCAAAAAGCAAAGAAAAATGAAGTCCATGCAAATTGTCTTAGAAAACTCAACCGCAAAATTAAGATGTTATCCAGACATGCGTAACGTCATAAACTTTTATTAACCCTATTGGAGCTTGATATAAGCATGAATAGTCATGCAACAATCCACACGAAACAAAATTCCCAGAATAAAATGCTGGTGACAGATTAGCAAAAAGTGCAACATCTCAGCTCCTTGGAAAAAAAAAAGGCTACACCAACTTGCTTTGCGGATTTTGTTTCATCTCTAGCCTACCCTGACCTTCTTGGGACATGTGGCTTGTTGTTGTTGCTTTTATGTTAGTTACAGCTACTTCTAAATCATTTAGCTCTACTTGCATGTATATGGCATATACAACCTCCTTCGAATGACCAGGTTGTCTATAAGGCTAAGTATAGTTCATCAGGCTGGCACCAGTTGTAAGTAAGCAGGGCCGTATTTCCGTCGGTAGAAGGGAAAAGGAAACATATCCATCAGCAGCAAATTGTCAATTTGAGACCAACACTCACAAAACCAACTCAGCTACCAAATTCTAAACCTGCCATCATGGAGACTAACTTGGGCACATATTGCATTGTAGCATTATAACTCAGTATACACTGCCAAATAGCTACTTTTTTGGGACACTGCTGAAGCTTTGGATTGATGGCAACTTAGCAAGGATTGTAATGCACTTTGAGCTGGACAATTTCAACTACCCTGTGGGCCTATCTCTTATTAGACCGCAGCGGATATTAGTGAATTGGACCAGCTGCACACCTCTGTACAGGTGAAATGGTGGCATCAATGCATCATTCTTCAAAACGGTCAGCTTTGTACAGATCACATCTGCATCTGTAGACTGAAATTCCATTACTGACATGTGACATAGAAACCAATCAGTCCCAACATTACCATCATGAAAGCTACTCCAGCATGGAGACAACCCATTTCAAGGGCTGAACGTTTGAAAATGCTATATGGAGGCATCCAATAGAAAATGCAATGTCATTGAATTTTTCTTCCTTTCTTCCTTTATAGACCATGCTAATAATGCATTTACAGTTACATTGTGGAATGGTACGCAAAGGATTGTAAAAAGAAACTAAACTTGACAAGAAATTTCCACAAAGTAACACAGTACAACATAAAGGATAGTGAGTTGCAACCAGGTTTACGCCGTCTCCCTCTGCAGGGGTGGCCAGAGCGCATCGTACGGCTTCTTGGCCCAAATAACTGACCTTGAACATGGAATGGTGCTGCTGATGAAACCCTGGGCCGCCACCACTGTACCCGATCCTTCCTCCCGGTGCCGCCACCGTCTTACCAGGCTCACCTCCGTCCTTTCGCTCTCCTTCTGCCCCTGCCGCTGCTGGATCCTCTCCCCAATCCTGCTCCTCCATCCCGGTGATGTGTGGTCCATCGGCGACGATGACGAGGTCCTCACCGTCTTCGTCGTCTCCTTCATCCTCCCCGAGCGCCCGGCGGCCATCGGTCTCGTTGAGCACGATCTGGATGTCGTCCTCGCTATCGCTGTCCCATTCGTCGCTCCCGGCCGCACCAGCTGCCGCCGACGACGAAAGTCCAGGGATGGCCGGCCCGGAATCGCCCGCATCACCCCCCATGAGCGGATCGATATCATCCGCAGAGGTGGGCCGCTTCGCGGGCGCAGCAATCTCACGCTTCACGGGAGGTGCGGCCCCGCCTCCATCGTCGTCCTCGTCGGCCCAATCGCCGGTCGGGTCAACCCCGGGTATGGGGTCGCTCCCTCCTAGGAGCCAGTCGTCGTCCTCCTCCTCCGCTGCCGCCGCCGCCAAGGGGGTAGGATTAGGGTTTGGAGGCTGGCGGGGTAGGGTTTCAACTGGAACAGGGTTGGATAGCGCGGAGGTGGATGCGGGGGTCTGAGTGGGGATGAGGATGTCGGTGTAGAGGTCGCCGAACTCGTCGTCTTCCTCCATCGCGGCGCGAAGGCGGGATCCGAGGTGGTGGAGGATGGAAGGCGGCGGCGGCGGGATGGTGCGAGGAAGAGGAGGCCGAGTCGTGTAGTTTGCTTCGGAGCTGCTTATTTAGGCCCCCGTGGCAAGAGAAATTTCAATATTTGACCATCACGCCCCCTCTCTGTAATTAGGCCCTGTTTCGCTGAAATTTACCTTACGCTGATTTCTTATGAGAGAAAAACGTGGTTTGTTTGTTTGTTAAAAAGTACTACTGAAGTAGTATTGCAGAACAGAACAGAACACTTAATTAACACTCTTTTAAAAAAATTAACCCTAGGCATACAAACTCTTGTGATTTAAAAGAATTGTCCTATTTTTATTTTCAATACTATCTCTCTTAACTTAGGCTATAGGAAAAGACCAAATTACCCATACAAAAGAAGTCTATCCAATCAATCATGTCTGCTCTCGAGATCCTGCAGACTACAAAGACTCTCCCAGCCCTCGCTTTCCTCCTCTGCTCCGCCATCTCGCCACTCTGCTACTCAGGAGATTGTGCTCGACATCCTAGGGTTTACGCATCGGCCCTAGTTGCCTCCTTCGGTTGCTAGCTCCTTATCTCCTACTCTACTGCACCCATGACGTGTCGTGACACCAGGGTATGTGCCAGCCCATGCGAACGAGGTTGGGGTGGGGGAAAGGTGTGTCCCATCTCCTCTTTTAGGGGCAGGGGTAATTTAATCTTTTCTCGTGGCCTAAGTTAAGATGAGAGAGTAACGAAAATAGAAAATGAGCAAATCCCTTAGATCAAAAGAGTTCGTGTACCTAAGGTTAAATTTTCAAAGGCGTGCGTTGAGTGTTAAATATAGAGATGCGAGCGTATTGAGGATTAAATATCAAAATTTCTCCATGTGACAGGGATCTTTGAGCCGTTTTAGCTCTAGCTGTTTGGGCTCCAACTTCAGCCTTGCCGGATGCAAGAGATCTCAGAAGGTTTCTAAAACCCAATATCAATTCTATTTTTTAACAAATTAAAAAGAAAAACTTTTCTCCAACAATTACTTACCTTAACTCTTAGTCTTTCTGCAATTATGGGCAATTTGGCACAGCACCAAAGTGCTCTGGCTCCGTCTCCAAGAGCATTGTAGTGGTTATTATATTATAGCACAGAGCTCTTTTCTCGCTCTTCAAATAAACGGGGAGCCAGGAGGAGCCGCGATTTGTAGGACGAAGTTGGACCCAAAGGAGCCCTAGCAAAAAGGGTGGAAGGACCTTGATGTCGCCTAGAGGGGGGTGAATAGGCATTTTTAGAAATTAACAGTAAACAAAATTTCAATTAGCATACCATGGAACTTCCACGTGATTATGCATAACTTCCGCGCAACACGAAATAGAACGAATTTCACTACACCTATTGAGTTCAAGCACAAACCAAACTTGTAGATGTGTTCGGAGATATACAATAGCAAGTTCACGAAGTACCTACACACACAAACACACATGACTGAGTAGATCAAGTGCAAAGCAAAGATTTCACTACAACAAAGAGGAGAGCTCAAGTCACAACAACAAGAGGCAAGACGTGAGATTTACCCCCAAGGCTCAGCGAAGCCACCAAAGCTTGCCTACATCCTTGTTTTGAGGAAGCCACAAAGGCTTGGAATTGATGGACCAGGGTCCTAGGGGTTCCTTACAAGGACGGTACCCGGATGGGCCTTGGGCTGGATCATGATCTGTTGAGGAATGCGAGACAAGGTGGCGTGGACTTCAAGCTTACCAGATCGACCTAGTTGGCTTACAAGGAAAGTTAAATTTTGTAATAGGATTAGGACTCCAACTGTAACTGGCTAGAACTAGTTTTGTGCCCTGCCCTCTCTCCCTATATAAAGAGAGGCACAGTGCACCCCCTTGGAGACACGATCATACAATTAATCCAACGCAAAAGGCAACACGCCGATTGGATGTAAAGTTATTACTCAAAAAAGAGCTTGAACCAATATAAATCGTTCGTCTCTTTGCGTTACCGTCGAGTTCGGCGTACGCCGAAGCCCTTCGAACATCACCCTGGGTACCCCCATTGTGAGTTGCCGGTCATCAAACACCGACAGCTATGTCCTCTTCCATTCATGGGAGCTTCTGCCAAGTAAGGCCAATCATACCGAGAAGCACAAAAGTGCAGAGTATCCAAGCCTAATACTCTGGGTAGACTGCTAGACTACGAACATTTGTTGGCTGACTACCTGGGGTAGCATAGCTACTGCAAAAGGAAGCCTGCCGGCTAGTATGTAGGATGAGCTATTCGCACATCTAGCCACTGTTGACGGTCCTTAAGTACCAAATATAGTTATCAAATAAATAAAGAAAAGGATCCAAATGCAACCAACACCTAGACTTAGGGTTTTATCTGACAGAATTCCACGAGTTTTGGTGTTTGTCTGTTTCTGCAGGGGGTTATCAGAAAATACGGAGGAAAGGCCCACACGTTGGGTTTACATAGAGATAATAACGTGTTCACCGATTTTCTATCATCTAGAAGACTCCAGAAGCCACGAGATCGAACGGGAGGCCGAACGGGCCCGGAGGCAGGGCGCCCGCCCTGCTCCCTAGGGCGCCCGCCCTGGCCTGAGAGCCAATCAGACTCCGTCTCGCGGATTATGCTCCACCGACCTAAGAAATCAAGGAAAACCGTGCGATTAATGTCGGTTTGATCCGACGGCCCACGTTCACTTGAGGGGGCTATATAAGCAGGACCCCTGGCCCCTGGAGGAGGCACTCCCTCATTCTCAATTCCTCAAACCCTAATCTCAGGAGGAGAGTCTCTGATCAAGCCCTAGAGCCACCACATCAACTAGATCTCTAGTATAGCATAGCTACATAGGATTAGAACTAGAAGGAGTCAATCTTCGATTGGTTTCCGGATCTGTCAAGACGATTCTTGGTAATTCCTTTACTGTTCTTCATTGTTCATCTTTGTTCTTCAATATTATGAATACAACTTTGTTCTATTTCAATATATTGATTATGACTATGCTCTACTTGTTTATGTTTGCGATTATATTGTTCTTAGTTTATCGTAGTTATACGATTGGCTTAGTTAGATTGGAATTATATACATGTTTAGGATCGTATAGCGTTTATCCATCGGATCCATGGGTAAATGATAAATATTGTGTAGGCGTGGTGCTTAGACCATATTTATCTGCGATTGCACCTTATATGCCGGATCGTGGGGTGGTCCGCGATGGTGACAGCTTCGTTGGTTCTTATATAGTCCCCCTCCCGTGTGTAAGGCAGGCAGAGCAACATTATTACGGGGGAGTGATTGCTATGTTTCTCATCTTCCTTGATAATATCACTATGCATGGGCGTAGTCCTTTTTCATAATGATTGCCAAGTGTACTTGCACTAACTATGATATGCTAGACTTTATAGTTAAGAATAACTTAGGAAATATCCTTGTAGTTCGTCCTAATACCATGCTAATGACTTGCTAGAATATCTGTTGAGGTGCTTATCATTATTATATGTGGCTAGCTGATCAGATTAATTATCTTTGTCACCATTCATACTTTATCTATATTTTATGTGACACTTACCCCTGTATGCAAGAGATAGATGAATGCTCTCACTTATACATGCAATGATTGATACTCATTCCTATATTCCATTACATAATCAACATTGATGTTAGTAATCCCTTCCTAGTGGTAAAAATATAAATAACGATACCTGGAATACTTCCCGGTTAAAATGCTACATCGGTATTAATCTGTGCGCTTGCAGATCTTATTTATTATTTATTTAGAAGAACAGTTGTATATTTCAATACCGCGTCTCTCATGTCATGCTGGGGTACAACTTGGCTTAAGTGGCATGAGGGATAGGTTCGGCATTTTTGGCGCCGTTATCAGAATTAGAAAACTAAGTCTACTTTTGGTAATGACGTTAAGAATGCCCAACAAGCATTTTTGGCGCCGTTGCCGGGGAAGGTTGATTTACTAACAAGGAATGAATACGGAATTTGAGTCATCATTCGCATCATTAAGTGATTGAGATCATCAATTCTCCCATACAGATTTACCCCTATATTTTCCATTCTTATTGTTTTGCAGGGTGATGTATGAATAGAGGACATCTTCCAGAAAATTTTGTTGACAACCCCGAAGCATTAATCAGAGAGGCAAGAGCCAAGCTCAAGAAGTCAACACTTCGACGCAACACTTCATCCAATTCAGAAGACCGCCGAAGTTTCATCCGGAATTTGTCAACAGAGTTCGCAGCCATGGCGAACAAGACGATCCGCGAGTTCTCAGCTCCCACTATGGACAGCATCCGCACTGGACCTGCCGCGGCCATCGACAAGAACTTTGAGCTCAAGCCAGGGCTCATCAACATGGTACAAGCCAACCAGTTTTGTGGGAAGCCGCACGAAGATGCAAGTGCTCATCTCCAACACTTCCTAGAGATTTGCAGCACATTTACTTTATTAGATGTTCCTAGAGACGCCATACTACTTCGCCTTTTCCCATTCTCACTATTGGGGAGAGCGAAGCAGTGGTTCTACGCGACGAAGGATAAGAACACTACGTGGGCACTCTGCTCTACGAACTTTCTGGCTAAGTTCTTTTCCATGGGCAAAACCAATGCTCTCCGTGGGAAGATTACAAGTTTTTAGCAACAACATGATGAATCCGTTCCAGAAGTATGGGAGCGCTTTCAAGATTACATCCTAAAATGTCTCCATCATGGAATGGAAAGCTGGCTACTTATGCAAACTTTCTATCATGGGCTCATCACTAGTGCTCGTGAGACCATGGATGCTGCAGCTGGAGACGCATTTCTATCACTCACCATACCACAAGCTACAGCCCTTGTGGAGAAGATGGCGTCCAACCAAGGTTGGAACGAAGAGAGGACTCAAACACGCAAGAAGGGTGGAGGTATGCACCAGCTCAAGGAGGTAGACATGCTGTCTGCAAAGTTAGACCTACTCATGAAAAAGCTCGATGACAAAGCTAGAGACAAAAGAGAAGTCATGAACGTCTACGACTCTCACATGACTTGTGAGGAATGTGGAGACACTGGACACTCAGGCAATCACTGCCCTGAGATGCTTGAGGATGCAAGGTACATCAACAACAACAACTACTACAACCGTCCTCAACAAAATCAAGGTTGGAATCAACAGAGACCTAACTACTCAGGTAACTACTCAGGTAATTATCAAGGTAATAACTCTTAAAACAACAATAATAATTTTCCACCCCTGAGAGAGTTAGTGCCTAATCAAGGAAAGCTAATGGATAACTTATCTAAGAAATTGGCATCCAATGATAAAATACTAGAAAACATAAATAATAGAATGGATAATTTCTCTACTGCCATCAAAAACCAAATTAGCTTTAATAAAATGATTGAATCTCAGTTAAATCAAATAGCTGCTGCTGTTCCTACTACTAACCCCGGTATACCATCACAACCGGAAGGATTAGAATCTGCAAATCTTGTAGACATGTTTGATGCAGGTAACTATTGGAGTAATCCCGCTGTCGGAGTACATAATGACCTTCTGCCAGTCAAGAGAGGCGATCCAGGACGCCCCGTCATCCCGATCTCCATCGGCATGGTGGACTTCCCAGAAGCACTCTGTGACTTTGGCTCCAGCGTCAACATTATGCCCAGGGTACTCTATGAAAAAATCTTTACATATCCTTTATCAGAAACAACTATGTGTTTGCAGCTTGCAGATCGGACACTAAGCTGTCCTAAAGGAATATTAAAGAACATGTGTGTCCGAGTTGGTACCTCGTATGCTCCAGCTGACTTCGTGGTGATAGAGATCGGGTCCGATGAGAGGTCACCAGTTATTCTGGGAAGGCCATTCCTGAACACCTCGGGAGCTGTCATCTACGCCAGCGCTGCGAAGATTAACTTCAACATCAAGGGGAGGAAGGAGACGTTTTCCTTCAAGAACAAGATTACACAAATCCCAGAGCAACCCCAACATGAACCAAGGAAGAGGACCAACAGGAGGAACAAGCAGAACAAGAACAACCAAGGATGGACCGAATCAGCTAAGATGGTCACTACAGTTCAAGGAGGTCAAGATGGTCGACTCAAGTCGCCCTTCCTGAACAAGAAGGACGACCCAGGTATGCCAAGCATTGAGTGCTCAATCAATGGATACTCCTTTCAGAAGGCGCTCTGCGACACTGGATCAGGCGTCAACATAATGGCCACAGTCACCTATCAGCTCTTGTACGGGACCATGCCCTTAAAACCAACATACACTCAGCTCCAGATGGCAGATCAGACATCCCGAAAAGGTCGAAGGTATAGTAACCGGTGTTCCTGTTAAAATTAACGATCATTTTGTCCATACAGACTTTCAGGTCATTGACATGGGAGACGACGAGTACGAACCACCCATCATCCTAGGAAGACCGTTCCTAGGCACTGTGAAAGCAATCATCTACATTGGAATCGGAGAAGTCCATATGCATTTCCCCTCTGAGAAGGTACGCCGCTACTTTAATGACCCTAACTATATAGTTGAAGATTCTAAGCAGGTCAGGACAAGAAGAAGGCGATGTAACCGTAACCAAAGGAGGCAAATCATCAAGGACGTATGGGCAGACTATGAAGGAGAGGTCATAAGGCCCGAGGATACACAACAGGAGACCGAAGCACCAAGTCGGGTATGGAAAGTGAAGACAGTTACACAAGAAGAGGAGGCGCTGCCGGAACCACCGTCTACGCCACCCAAATCCCAGGACAACTAAGAAGAAAAGAAGTCTTGTTCGGAGGACTTAAAAACACCGAACGCCGTGCCAAGAGGTAAACTTGGTAGTTATCATTTTCCCTTTAATTATTGTTCAGTTAATCATGTTCATTCTGTCTAAAAAAATATTGAAAACAGTAAGCCCCATGTGAGTATGCGAGTGGCATAAAACCCATAAGTACATTCACTGTGATGGCATAAAAATAATAATAATATATTTTTTCTGTTCTATAAAAATGAAAATAAAAATAGAGAGTGACATTTATCAAGGAAGCTCAAACATGATAAAGGCTAGATATTTATGCTAACGCTTAATCAAGTTTCACGAAGCTTTGTTGTCTATTTGAGCTCCACAAAATTCAGGAAGACTAGCAGACGGAGGATATCCTAATCGTTGTCAGGGTGCTGCCGACATTCAAATACACCTCTGCACCTGCTAGCTACATCAGAAGAAATTACGTCAAGATCCAGCTTGGGGGAGAGCACCCCCATTTATCCCGATAAGTATTTTTATCTACATTTATACCTATGCTTTATTAAAATAAAAAGATGCATAATCATGAAAACCCAAATAAATATTTTGTGTTTATATATATTTGCTTAGTTTAATAAATAAATAAAGTAGCTATGCTAAACTGAATCTTAAAAATAAAACTCTAGCATGGATATGATGAATAGTTGCTCTGCCTAATTTTCAAATTTGTTCTCTCTCTAGTTTAGACATAACTGTTATAATTTAAAACTGGCTCTAAACCTGAACTAGTGGGAAGAGAACTTGATCTGAAGTCTAAGTTGTTAGCGGATATGATATGGGAAGGTCGAGCTGCTGTTTATCTGTTCCTAGAGATGCTAGAATTCTGGAGAATTTTATCTTTGAAAATCTTTAAAATGTTGCATGATGAGTTCCTGTATAATGAGAGTTTAAATTCCTACCATAGCCATATATACATGCTTGTTAGAATAAGAGCCGCACTTTTACTACTTACTGCTTATGGGCATTGAGTGTGGTCAAGCTGTGTAGACCCTTAGGAAATTGTCATGTGGTTAAAATCAAGATTCACTTGCACGTTCACTCATACATGCTGCTTCTACTCCGGAAGTACGCATCCACATATATCCACTCATTTTCATCTCCAGATTCACCCAAAATTATTCTACTCCTGACCCGGGAGAGAATAGCCAAAAACATTATCCCATTCCTGTTATTCCCTGTGAAGTTAATGCTTAAGTCATTTCTACTACCACTTGCTATATTTTCAAAAGAGAGAGATTGCTCTAAATATATATATATAAATACGAGAAAATAAAAAGGAGCAAGTGCTCGGAACCTCGAAGAAAGAAAAAGTGAGACAAGAGGTAAAAATGGACAAGTGTCCGACAGTAGAATTAGGGGTACAAGATACCCACCTGAGAAAAAAAAGAAAAAAAATAGAGCATCTCATTCCCCTCAAAAGTTTTAAAAAGTAAGAAAGGTATGTATTCCCTCAAAAAGAGCATTAGACTTTTGTTATCACCATCATCACCATACACCACTCATTCACCACAGATGCACATCTTGATTTGACTTATTGACTTGTTTCTCTGGATCCATGATTTGACTATGCAATAAATGTTCTATGAGTATGTATACTGTATCTCCCACCTATGAGCTCCAGATATCAAAGCCTTATTAGAGTAGGGTGAGAGAGAAGGCAATGTCACTACGCCTTATACCATAAATACCACATACTTTGAGAGAGAAGGCATATACCATTACTGCCTTGGTAAGGATCCAGAAATACCACAAAAGAGAGACCCGAGAAAGTCATACAAGGAATCTCTGAGTTTTATTTGAAAAATTTGTAAAAACTCCAGAGCTATAGCTGATCAAGAATAAGAGACATGGCGTTTGACTAGACCGTTCTATCTTTTAACCACTCAAGATGCAGGTGACGGTTGCAAGCCCCATGGTGAAAGGTAAAATGAGTAAGTTTTAAGTCTTGACAGTTTATTCTAACTCAGGGATCAGACCTTATTTGAAAGCATATGTACCGTCAACGTTCAAAGGCGTTGCAGCAACTTCTGATCCATAATGAGTCTATCCTTGCTCAGGGACGAGCAAGAGGTAAGCTTGGGAGAGTTTGTTGACGGTCCTTAAGTACCAAATATAGTTATCAAATAAATAAAGAAAAGGATCCAAATGCAACCAACACCTAGACTTAGGGTTTTATCTGACAGAATTCCACGAGTTTTGGTGTTTGTCTGTTTCTGCAGGGGGTTATCAGAAAATACGGAGGAAAGGCCCACACGTTGGGTTTACATAGAGATAATAACGTGTTCACCGATTTTCTATCATCTAGAAGACTCCAGAAGCCACGAGATCGAACGGAAGGCCGAACGGGCCCGGAGGCAGGGCGCCCGCCCTGCTCCCTAGGGCGCCCGCCCTGGCCTGAGAGCCAATCAGACTCCGTCTCGCGGATTATGCTCCACCGACCTAAGGAATCAAGGAAAACCGTGCGATTAATGTCGGTTTGATCCGACGGCCCACGTTCACTTGAGGGGGCTATATAAGCAGGACCCCTGGCCCCTGGAGGAGGCACTCCCTCATTCTCAATTCCTCAAACCCTAATCTCAGGAGGAGAGTCTCTGATCAAGCCCTAGAGCCACCACATCAACTAGATCTCTAGTATAGCATAGCTACATAGGATTAGAACTAGAAGGAGTCAATCTTCGATTGGTTTCCGGATCTGTCAAGAGGATTCTTGGTAATTCCTTTACTGTTCTTCATTGTTCATCTTTGTTCTTCAATATTATGAATACAACTTTGTTCTACTTCAATATATTGATTATGACTATGCTCTACTTGTTTATGTTTGCGATTATATTGTTCTTAGTTTATCGTAGTTATACGATTGGCTTAGTTAGATTGGAATTATATACATGTTTAGGATCGTATAGCGTTTATCCATCGGATCCATGGGTAAATGATAAATATTGTGTAGGCGTGGTGCTTAGACCATATTTATCTACGATTGCACCTTATATGCCGGATCGTGGGGTGGTCTGCGATGGTGACAGCTTCGTTGGTTCTTATATAGTCCCCCTCCCGTGTGTAAGGCAGGCAGAGCAACATTATTACGGGGGAGTGATTGCTGTGTTTCTCATCTTCCTTGATAATATCACTATGCATGGGCGTAGTCCTTTTTCGCAATGATTGCCAAGTGTACTTGCACTAACTATGATATGCTAGACTTTATAGTTAAGAATAACTTAGGAAATATCCTTGTAGTTTGTCCTAATACCATGCTAATGACTTGCTAGAATATCTGTTGAGGTGCTTATCATTATTATATGTGGCTAGCTGATCAGATTAATTATCTTTGTCACCATTCATACTTTATCTATATTTTATGTGACACTTACCCCTGTATGCAAGAGATAGATGAATGCTCTCACTTATACATGCAATGATTGATACTCATTCCTATATTCCATTCCATAATCAACATTGATGTTAGTAATCCCTTCCTAGTGGTAAAAATATAAATAACGATACCTGGAATACTTTCCGGTTAAAATGCTACATCGGTATTAATCTATGCGCTTGCAGATCTTATTTATTATTTATTTAGAAGAACAGTTGCATATTTCAATACCGCGTCTCTCATGTCATGCTGGGGATGACAACTTGGCTTAAGTAGCATGAGGGATAGGTTCGGCATTTTTGGCGCCGTTATCAGAATTAGAAAACTAAGTCTACTTTTGGTAATGACGTTAAGAATGCCCAACAGCCACCCAGCCGATGCCATCTGTGCACATTTGGGTTCGGGTATGACCCTTCATGGACATACGTCGACAGGCACCCTAGAAGAACTGACATGGAACTGTTGGGTTTGCCACTCTACCAATCGTCACAAGACTTCTTCTAGTTGCAGCTCCAGGCTACTCTACCGTGCACAACTACAGGTTTAGCCTACCCCTAAACCCTATTACAGGAGTTCTTCTAGTCATTATAGCTCTTGGCTATATCCACCGAGTACTCCCGGGGACTAGTCTCTTACTACCATATTTGCAAATTTCCAACTCAGAGTCACTTGGTTTCTTCAACAACTGGGGTTCAAGTGCTCGCTAGGAGGGTTTTTATAGGCATTTTGGTGGTGTTTGTGGACTAGGTCCACGAGGAGTACATGGACGAGCTATTGACTTCTTTTTAGGTTCACGTGCTACACTACAAGGGTACAGTGCGTCCTACTACACCTTTTTAGTGTATCGGCAGCCTTATATAACTACATGTGAGCCAACAGTACACCCAGCAGTATTCTTGGTGGCATATTCTCTTGAATATTTAGAGTATCTCTAGGGTTCGTTGTGGCTTGACTTTGCAGGCGACTGAGATACGTCTTACCTGCTTTTGAACAAGAAGACAGGACTACAATTATTGTTTTCACTCTTATCCTCAAGTATATTCTCTTTTAGATCCTTATTCCGAGTACCGATACTTGGATACAGGCTTGGAGGCTATGAGGTACATATCCTCTACAGATGTTTTTTCTTCTGACCCTCTAACTCTTTGTTTCAAACAGCAAGAGGCTCGGGGGCTACACTCAGTGAATGCACTTTTTGAAAGTGCACATCACCTAGGAGTTTTTTAAAGCACCTCATGGCTTCACTCATGAAAGCATTCGGACAACACTTGTTTCTGCCCGGCAATACCTAGGAGCAACAAGGAGGCTTCCGAGTCTAACCATGATATGCTCGGGGGCTTGACGGACCAAGATCCTAGGGGTTCCTTACAGGGACGGTACCCGGATGGGCCTTGGGCTGGATCACGATCTGTTGAGGAACGCGAGACAAGATGGCGTGGACTTCAAGCTTACTAGATCGACCTAGTTGGCTTATAAGAAAAGTTAGATTCTGTAATAGGATTAGGACTTTCCAATTGTAACTGGCTAGGACTAGTTTTGTGCCCTACCCTCTCTCCCTATATAAAAAGAGACACGGTGCACCCCCTTGGAGACAGGATCATACAATCAATCCAACGCAAAAGGCAACACGCCGACTGGATGTAAGGTTATTTACTTGAAAGAGGGCCTGAACCAGTATAAATCGTTCGTCTCTTTGCATTACCGTCGAGTTCTGCATACGCCGAAGCCCTTCGAACATCACCCCGGGTACCCCCATGGCGAGTTGCCGATCATCAAACACCGACAAGAGTCTCTTCCAACTCCCACCTATTCTCAAGAGAACTACAAAGGTCGAGCTTAAGGATTTACGCTAGCTTCACAGAAGGCAATACAAAATTCCTATGGCTCACCACAAGCTAGGAGCTCAGCATGTGATAACTAGCCCATCTAGGAGGCTTCCCCTCCAAGGATAACAAATGCTTCACAAAGTATGACGAAGCCCGACAAGTGCTAAAGGTTTGGCTTGCTCACAATTGCTCTATAACTCTTAATCTCTGAAAGGATCGAGGATGTCACCTAGAGGAGGGGTGAATAGGTGTTTTTGAAAACTTGTAACTTAAAATGCGAAAGCCGTTAGAAGGGAATTTCCAATTCCTGGAAATCCCAGATTAGAGTAAAACAACCCCTCTAAGTGAAGCTCTAAGTACATCAAGGATACTAAATAACCATAGAGGCCAAACACCTGCAGCATAAAAAAATTAATCATAGAATTGCAAAGTTGTAGCTGGACCCTACAATACCAGAGGCTTCGATATGCAATACCGGAGGGTCCGGTATTCACTGGTCAATGAAGTTCCTTGATGAACTTCCTTCTTCTTGGCTCAAACTTTGATCCAAAGGTGTAGGGGGTTTCTAGAAGGTGAAATATGAGTATACCCTACACACCAAAGATCACAACCCGAGTAGATCGAGAGGGAAACAAATATAGCAATTGAAAATGCAATGAGACACGATATTTGTTTTAGCAAAGTTCGGACTCCCTCAGGTTCTACTCTCCAATGAGGAGGCAATGAGTGACCACTCCGAGATCCACTCTAGCGTGGTCTCTTTCAACCACTTCCCTCAATCCACTAGCTTGATCCCTTTCCTTGCAAAGGCGAGATCGAGCCTTCACAAACTTGCCATAGCACACCACAATCCTTGGTTGCTCACTAGGGACTCCTAGCCATCTAGGAGCCAAGCTCCAAGAGTAACAAATGCGAATCACGAGATCGATGAATGCTACAAGTGCTCAAGGATTGGCTTGCTCTCTTTTGTTCACTATTTCAAATCTCACTCAACCCACCACTTGGATTTCTCACTTAGAAGCAATCTCACAAAGAGAGGGAGTGGGGAGTGACTCACAAGGCTCTAAGACGAGCATAGAAGTGCCAGGAATTAGCAACCCTTAAAGGGGAGGGCTTGGGGGTATTTATAGCCCACACTTAAAAACTAGCCGTTTTATAGCCATTGGAGCTGTCAAATTTTTACCTGACCCTTTGATATGAACTGGTAGTGCGCTCATAGGTTAATTTCAACTGAGCACCCTTGCTCAAAAATTTCCTTCGTGAAACCCAAAAATTCTATCCAAAAGCCATGTGTGTTGTTCATATTGGACCTTTCGGTATTCAATACCAGACGCCTTCAACAGCACACAAAGTTAGCACTTTTTACCACTCTTCTCTCAAACCTCACATGGGTTAACTTGAGCACTTAAGAGACAATCAACTATCATAATGTTGCATCACTCTTAATAGTATGATATACCTATAAACTCAAGTTTAAATAAAATCGAATTTAAACCGCTTGAGTTAACCTTCTTTAAACCCAAGCCATATCTTTTAATCTTCAATAATAGAGAATGCCAACATGTCCATTTTGATTGTTGCTTACTGAAAGGTCCTAGATGGCTAGAGGGGTGTATAGCCTAATTTAAAAACTACAAATCACTAGACAAACTTGTTAGACAACTAATTGGCTATAAAGCTTTTTTGTACTAGCTCTAACAAGTATTGCAAGCCTCCTATCCCAACAATTATAGTTGCTATAATTTCTAATACAAATAATGGCTAAGTCACTTAAAGCTAGCTACACTAAAGAGCTTAACTAAGTGAGAAGCTAAACTAGCAAAGGCAAGACAAGTTCTCAAAACTAGTTACACTAAAGAGCTTATTACAACTAGTTTGCGGGAATATAAATGAGTGAGCAAGATGATTATACCGCCGAATAGAGAAGATAAACCAATCAATCAATCGACACAATATGAATACTGGGAGAAATCCAATGGCAAAAGACAAGTGATTTTTCTCCCGAGGTTCACGTGCTTGCCGTCATGCTAGTTCCCGTTGTGTCGACCAACACTTGGTGATTTGGCGGCTAAGAGGTGTTGCACGAACCTTGTCCACACAATTGGACACCGCAAGAACCTACTCACAAGTGAGGTAACTCAATGACACGAGCAATTTACAAGAGCTACCTTGCAGCGCTTCGTTAGAAAAGGTGCAAACCCCTCACAAGATCACCGGAGCCGGCCACGAACAATCACCAACACATGCCCGGACCTCCACCGCTGCTCCAAGCCATCTAGATGGTGGTAAGCATCAAGAGTAATAAGAAATCTACAGCCACAATGATCCTCAGGTGCCACTAAATGCAATCACTCAAGCAAATGTACTTAGAATCACTCCCAACTCACTATGATGATGAATCAAGGATGAAGATAAGTGGGAGGTGTTTGCTTAGGCTCACAAGGATGTCAAGTATGTCAAAATACCAAGAGAAGTGAGCCAAGCTGGCAAAGACCTATTTATAGAGGTCCAAGACCAACACTAGTCGTTAGTCCACGGGAAGGACCGTCGGACCCACAGACACGGGGTGTCGGACCGTCCGATGCATGAGTCTGACGCCTGTCCTAGCCACTCATGCGCTGCCACGTAACCATATTCAAAAGAAATAACCGTTGTGGCGCAAACGGTCACTGACACGCACTGAACACCACTGTCGGACGCAGCCGTCGGACTCACTGTCAGACTCCACACAGGGAGGGTCCAACGAAGTCCAGTAAGCTCCAGAGATGGTAAAACCAGTCGGGCCGTGGTTCGACGTCCACTATTGGACCAAGCGCCGGTCCGACGCCTTCACATGGCGTTCCTCCATCAAACGGCTCGCACACGCGCCAAAAACCCGTGGGTGAACAGTGCACGCGTATCATCCGACGTGACTGCGCACCTCGGTCCGATGCCACCGCGCACGCGCCTAGGAGCTAGGGCAGACTGTGGGTCCCATCCAGGCAGGGTCTGATGCCCCTACAACTCCTTCTCTTTTTCTAGCTTCGCAACTACTTTGCCCTTACTTTCAACTTATTAACCACAAAGTGTAGAACTTGTGTGCATGTGTGTTAGCATTTTTCAAAGCATTTCACAAAGGTCAAAGTTAGCACATTAGGTTCCTAAATGCATATGCAAGAATCATGTCACCTATTGGCACTCGATAAATAATTTAGCCAAAGATTTTCCCTCTTTATAGTACGCCTATCGATCCTAAATCACTCACACCCTCTATGGTGTCTTGAGTGCAAACCAAAAATGGCTCCTATTATTATACCTTTGCCTTGAGCCTATTTTTGTTTTTCTCTTTCTTCTTTTCCATGTTGAGCTTGATCATCGTCAACGCATCTCCATCTCCATGGATCCCATTTAGCTCAATCGCTTGGATTGCACCAACCTAGCTCATATCACCACTCATGACAAAGGTTAGTGCTAGGTTTTATCAATTATCCAAAATCAAACTAGGGCTTTCACTTACGCAAAGTCATCTTGAGCATGTGACTTGGTGGAATGAATCTAAATGCACCAAGTCACTTTCATCAAATAATCCAACAATGATTTGATTCTCCTCATAATATAACCTCCTTTAGCTTGATTAGTGACATGACCAAATGCAAGCACTCTCTTCTTCACCACAACCATGGTCCTTCGACGTCCAAGCCATCACTTACCCTTCACCTACGCTTGGTCCTTCAAAGCCTTTCCCTTGCTATCTTCACCCTCACAAGCCAATCCAAGTCATACCATGATTGGAATCAACAATAAGCATAGACTGAATTCTATGAAATGAAAATATCTTCTTTAACATTGATTTCACAGCAAGCTCTTTAAATGAGACCATTCCATATGCAAGACCTCATGTCTCATGTACCACGACATGCTTGCTTCCATATGAACCATAGATGTTCCATAATATATAGGCAAAATTGGCTTCTGGACACTGAAAGTGACCACACTTTGCTGCTGGACATCCAAAGTGAAACAATTTGCTGGAGGACACTCTGGTTCTTAACAAATTTACTGGTGGACACTCCGTCCAATAAAACATTAAGTTCTGGCTTTTGAGGAGAGACAAGGACAGTAAAATGTCCTTTTTGCCCCTGCCCCTTTCTTCTACCTTGGTCCGGCCATTTCTTTTCTTTCTCAAGGTCGACAATGGTGCCTAGCAGGGCAGGTCAACCTCCAGGATAGGCAGCCTCTGCAGCCGTGGCCAGGTCCTACCCAGCGCACCGAGGACCTAAACAAGCGTGTGGGTGAATCAGTAGGCGACGTGGAGCGCGTCGCGGAGGATAGAGTCGAAGACGCCCGTGGACAGCATCGCCCAGATGGCATCACCGCCTAGCGGAGGCACGAGCGCGTGGTCAAGGCGGCCCGCATGCCGCGTGTTGGTGTCGTCAAGCGCTTCGAGGTCCAGTCACAGCACGGTAGCTGCGGCGTCCTTGGCGTCGAGAGCCGCTTATAGGCGGTTCACCACGACGTCAAAGGACCATAGCAGCGCCTGGTTCTCACGCACTTGGGCCATGAGATGCACCATGAGCGTCCCGTCCCCGTCCGGCGAGGGCAGGCCAGCCCACCCCTCTCGATCCGCTTGAGCTCCAACAGCCGTCGGAGGTGAGACACTGCACCGTCGCATCCTATAGGAACGACGCGTGGGCGGCCTATAGGTGCAGGTACGCCGCCTGGAACAACAATGCCATCATGAGCGTCGTAGCAACGGCGGCCTCCTACTTGGTCGCCGCCTTTCGCTTCCCATATGTGCTAGGGTTAGGGTTCAGTGGGTCGGGCTTTAGCATGACCACCTGCTACCCAGTAAGGAGTAAGGACCCTATCTGCCCCCTACGCTAGAGAGCACGCGAATCGGTCGATGTCCTCGTCTTTCTCCTCCTCGATGAAGAACACGATGGTCTTGGTCTTGAACGCGAGCGTGAACTCGTTGAGCATGGCTATGCCTACCGTGCGCGCGCTCGGTGTGCTCTCTGTCTCCGCCACCCTGCTCTCCTCACGCGCTAGCAGCCTTCCACCATCACGAGCTCCCCACCCCGAACCAAGGTAGAAGAAAGAGACAGGGGCAAAAAGGACATTTTACCACCCTTCTCTCCTCAAAAGACAGAAATTAATATTTTATTGGGCAAAGTGTCGACCAGCAAATTTGTCAAGAACAAGAGTGTCCTCCAGCAAATCGCTTTATTTTGGATGTCCAGCAACAAAGCGTGGTCACTTTGGCTTTTTTCATTCTTGTCATTACTTGAATTTAATTTGCATTCTTGTCTTGTGCTTGAACTAGATTACCTTTACAACAACACATCATTTTGGCTTTTCATTTCAACACAGAATGGAACACCATCAAGTTTGCATATAATAAATTACCTATTTGACACTTAGCAAACATGTTAATCCTTGAATTGTGTTATTCAATCATCCAAAACCCACTAAAAGCCTAGATGCACTTACAGTCTCTCAACCCAACACTTTTTTATCACACACTAATCACTCACTCTCACAAAGAGAGTGGTTGACTGGTTGGGGAGAGCTCACACAAGGCTTAGGAAGTGTATACGATGTTCTAAAGACTAGCAGCACATCAAGGGACATGGGATGGATATATATACCCACACTCCCAAAACTAGTTGTTGGAGCCCCAAGACTAGCCATTTATGACCTGCAGACTGTGGAACTTCCGCACCTAAGTGTGGAACCTCTGCGACATGGAACTTGCGCATATTTTTGTGAAACTTCCACAACCTAGAAAACTTGGCTTTGAACTCTGATTTTGATGATATTGGACATTTTAGAGAGCTTATTCCAAGGGCTATCCAACTCAACTAAGAACAAGCCCCAATATCAACAGGTGCAAGTGTTGTTCAATTGTTTTTATCATGTTAACACTTGGGGTTCATTTAGTTTGAGAACTTGAGACTTGTCTAACTATTCGTGTTCCATCTCTCTTGATAGTATGACATATCTATACTTAAGATCAAAAGGATATGTCTATTTCGACCACTTGAGTCTTTAGTGTCTTCATTCATATGTCATGTCTTCTCAATGTCTATTCATAAGGGTTGCAAGCACCTTTGTCTCAATCATTTGAGCAAACCACCTTGAGCATGTGACTTGAACCATGTCATCACATGTGCGTTTCATTCAGGTCTTCAAGTTACTTCCACTTATGATCCAATAATGATTTAATCCTCTATATAATATGACTCCTCATAGCTTGATTAGTACCTCGACTCAATGCAAGTACTGTCTTCTTAACCACAGTCGTGGTCCATCATTTTCCAAGCTCTCGCTTGCCCTTCACCCTTGCTTGGTCCTTCGAAGCCATTTTCTTGCTATCTTCACCCCATCAGGACATACTCAAGTCACATCATATCTCAAGATCAACATTGAGCTTTTAATTGAAGTTTCTATAGCAACCATTATTATCCATATCCAAGCCATACTCTGAATGTCCACAAACCTTCTATAACTTGGCTCATCTTCTTTTGATTGCATATCTTGATCAATACCATTATAGTCAAGCCCAATTCACTATTCCTTATATCCTCTCATTTTTGGCTTGACACTCTTAACACTTACTTCAATATCCATCTTCATATTTTCATCTAGATTAAATCAATGCATGGTGATTTTTTAAATTGTTATCCATACAAACAAACCAATATAGAGACCATCTTATATCCATTATATTTTTTCTCCTTTGTCATTTGACCTTTGCATGACATTTCCTCAGTTATGCATTCTGGACTCAATCTTCAACACTTATCAAAGTCAAACCACTATCAAACTCTTTTTGTTCATGCAAGGTGTAACAGAACCAACCAATTATAGGAAATTAAGTAAGAAAATCACCCGCTGAAGCAGATAATTTAGCAAACTTAAGCCTGTATAACCCGGTAGTACATGAAACCACGAAGGATTCCAAACCAACCAACATACAAACCAAGATCGTACAAGTTTAGCAGTCACAATCACATATTACACAAAGTTTGCAACAACACTGAGATACATTGGAGTTTAAAACATAAAGTTATTACAAACCAAGTTCGTAATGAAATAGCAGAAGCAATTAGTTTTAAAGCCACACACACACATTTAGTTCAGATACAGTGCTAGGAGATAGTCATTTTCAACAAAAGCATCAGATAAGACATATGGAGTGACCATGCCCTTAGTCCTAGTTGTCGCCCATCGCAGGATACAAACAATTGATGCAATAACCGTAGTACATCTAACCATCTGCAATAACAATAGGAACAACGCCCTGAGTACGAGAAAGTACTTAGCTAGACTTACCCGCCTTAAACTAAAATAAAGTGACACCAAAGAGTATGCAATGCTTTCTTTTAGTGGACTAGCTGGCTCATTTGCGAAAGAGCAGAGTTGACATAATGAACCATTTAAATACTTTACATCATCTTTATTATAACCTATCAAACTAGGTAAGCACCTATACTATAGCAATCTCTTGATTAACCAAGGACATCCAGTTACCAACTTAGATTTAGCATTTCCAATATCATCCACATAACCAACAGTGTTCCATCATCATTACTATGATGCCTAACTCGAGTTAAGTGCTCACTATCTAGGAGCGATGGCAATTCAAATCGATTCCTAACCAGCTGGTGATTTATTCCTCACACAAACCACACTCACCGATCAAGTGAGCTACAAATCACCAATGACACTATCCAGATAAATGTCGCGGAACAAACTGGAGCCGCAGTACCCAGGGACCACCCGACTGCTAGGAATCAGGCCTTGTCTGCCCTTGGGCTCACTCTTCGTGCCCCTGTCATAGCCCCTTCAGCACCAATATGCGCACCCATATAGATCCCGACCCGAATAATGCCACTAGCTTCGCAGTCGAAAGGTAATTTATTCGGCCAGCTAAATGTAAGGCATGCGTTCAACATGACAAGAGGGAGAAGCAACGATCGGTCCTTAACTGACACAGACAGAAAACTAATAGCACCCCAGGACCCTGTCTGGTTGCCTCTAACTTTTTCGTCCGGTCTCCAATTACCCATCAACACATGGTTATTTTCAGGATATCATTCATTTCATAGCTAAAGTATTCCAATAACCACCTAGAATTACAGGTGATCGAAAATCACCGATCACTATCGGTCTAAGCAAGGCTAAGCAGTTATTTGATCATAAACCTAACAGTGTAAGAATATAATAAGGTAGGCAAGGAAAGTAATAAATGCATCAACGGTTTCACTCAACTCATATAACTTAATGCAACAATATATAAAACTCATATATAAAAGATTGTTTTTACAAAGTAGGAGACTTAGGATACTCCGGGGCTTGCCTCGCTCAAAGGAACTAGGTTGATAATCCACACACTCGGACAGGTCCTCTTCTTGCTCCTCTACCTCTGGCACCTCCTATGCCTGGATTTCCTGTGGGTCGACCCTGGCCTGCTCCTCTTGCACTGCTACTTGCACTTCCTTCTGCGATCCTATATGATACAATTGTATAAGTAATTATGCAAGTGTGCATCGGAGGCGATGATATATGATGATCGTGATTGCATGCAATAGAGATGAACACACTTAGATTCATTGGATAGAATATAGGTAAAACTTTTCTACTAGATAATCAACATCATCCAAGAAAAAGTACCACAAGTATATGTCATCTACTGCACTCCCTTCTACTACTAACCCCGGTTACTTTTCCCCTAACTAACATATAGCCGTAACACAAGTGCTACTACACTTCATCAACATAACTACACTAACATGCCAAGCGACATCAGCAAGTGATTTGATGCTTCAAAGATACACCAAAGCTACACTATTAAACTAATTATGCATAAAAAATATTATTTTATTTCACTTTAAACTAAGGTTACAACAACAGCATATATTTCTAGTACATAGAAAAATCTAGAAAAATTATAGTAGCATAGCCACACCCTAAGTAGCCTACCATAAAATTTTCATGGCAATTGGATAAGTAAAACTGTCTACACAAAAATGACAAGCTAGGGTGTCTAAATAAGCAAGAAAATACTTTGTACTATGAAAAGTATCGAACAACAGATTTAGTATTTTTTGCATGATCTACACAATATACAACTACTATAGAAAAAGTTTCACATACATGTTTCATTCATATTTTTGGCTCTAGCAATTTTATAAGAAATGACAAATAAATGCACATAAATCACATAGCCATATTTTTCTATAGGACATGCATGACATATATTTTTCACAGAAAGTACATCTCAAGAATAGATCAACAAAATTGGAATCATATTTTTCTGATATATATTCTATTTACTATGCATTTTCTAAGAAAACAACAATTACAAGAATTAAATAAAGCCCTATATAAAAGTATCACAAATTTGACATGAAATATTTTTAAACTGTAGATCTAGTGCTAAGAAACACAACAAAATTTGTTTTAACAAATTTGGAGCTATATTTCTCAAGACATGATTTTTGGAAGTATTTTCACAATTTCTGGAAAAGGTTTTCTTTTAAATCCGAAAATCCGCCTGGCTCAAACTGCTACGCGCACCCCACGCGGTTCTCCAACTCTGCACCAGAGCGGCTGACAGTGGGGGTCCCCGGGCCCACCTGTCACACACACAGGTAGGACACGGCGGCGTTCTCGTCGGCGGTGAGCTCCCTGGTGACGGAGGTCACCACCACTCGACTCCCCGCGACGAGGCGAAGCCGGTGGTACCTAACATGCGGCCAGACGAGCTCGGCATTGAGCTCGCCGACATGCATGGCGGCACGGCAGCGCTGGCGCACGGTGGCTGGCCGGAGCAAGCCACGGTGACGGCCAACGAGGCGCGCACGAGCTCCGCGAGGTAAAGGCGACGCTGGTGCTCGAGACAGAAGAGAGAGAGGGCGGAGGGGACTCCGGCCACACGCGGCCATGAGCGGCGGCCATGGCGCCGTGGCGAAGGAGACGCTCGATTGAGCCTTACCCCGAGCGCAAACCGTGGCGAGGGCACGAGCATGAGAAGGAGGAAGGCGAGGCGGAGCTGAGCGCAAGACGAATCGGGCAAAGGCGGTGCGGTGGAGGAGCACGACGCCGGCGGGTGATGCGGCGGCGCGCGATGGCGGAGGAAGCTGCTCAGCTCGCTGCTGCTGCCGTGGGGCAAAGAGAGGAAATGGGAGGAAGCAGACGAGACGGACACGCGCGCGGAGGGAGTAGGCGGGCGTGGAGGGACACGGGGCCACCGGACGGCCAGGTGCCGTCGTCGTCAGCGCATGGCGTCCACGTGGCGGTGGGCGTCTGCCGCGGACGGGTGCTGACGTGCGGGAGAGGGAGGCGGGGTGCGGGGCAGGCGCGGAGCTAGGCCGGGTCGGCTTCGACCGTGGGCCGAGAAGTGGAGCGTGCGGCCAAAAATCCAAAATGAAATGCTTTTCTTTTCTTTTTCAAACAAACAACCACACAAATTCAAATTTAAACAAGTAAAAAGCATTTTTAAATCTTGACCCCAAAACAAAAGTTGTTTAAAATTTTGAACTCTACAACTTTGCTTAAAGGTGCATTTTAAAATTCTAACTAGATTTTGAAATATAGATTCAAAATTCATTTAAATAAAAATACTATTTGTCTAAATTATTTTTAAAAGTAAAATTTGAGAAAACTTTGAATACCAAACTTGCTCCAAATTTCATGCTAAACATTTCTAAATTATTTGCACTACCATACAAATATGTTTATAGACCTAATCAAGCATACTCATGGCATAGTTTATTTAAACAAGCAATCACAACATCCATGTTTCAAGATTATGTTTTACATGTTTCAAACCATTATTACATTAATATAACATGTGATTATGAATGCAAGATGATGCTCATGCTCATGATTTGCCGTATCTAATGCATGCTTAACACATGAGGTGTTACACATCACGGGATTACCCGGGGATGATTGTTCGGGGGGCTTCGGCGTATACAGAACTCGATGGTAAACGTAGAGACAATGATTTATACTGGTTCGGTCCGCCAGAATAGCGTCCCTACGTCTAGTTTAGGGTAGATAGTATATTGCGCATGCGCTTGGGGTTCAGACTGTTGAGTCTGTTGTCTGAGGTACCGTTGCTCTCCTTTATATAGCCCTAGGAGGAAGATTTTCTAGTCGGTTACATTAAAAGAGTCATAATAGGATTACAAGGTGGTATGCTACTAGAATTACATATGGAGAGTCCTAGTCAAACTAGGTTTTCGTCTTTCTTTGCGGGGTACTCAGGGACTATGTCCCACACACACAAGGAGAAAAATTGTTCAATGCCACTGAAACTTGTAACATTTTGGTACATGCCATTGAAAATTGAGATTTTGCTCCATTGCCATTGAATCATAATTTCTTCCTCTTATATGCCATCGCCGTTATCTAATCTGCTAGATGGTGTTAGACTTGAATCTAATGCACTGTTTGGCTGGAGTTTGGTTACATCTTGAGTTTCAAGTGGGTCCCGCTAAGAGCACCTGACTTTTCTACGCCACGAACAACACCTAGCCTACTTCGGCCTTATCGTCCATCGCGCCCTAGGCTAGTGTTGCTCGAAGAAGCCTGCTCGACTGCTCGATCTTTGGATTCAACAGCGCAGAGCGAGTACGCGAGGATGGCAGGAGGCGTGCCGGCGGCAATGCGGTCACTGTGGGGCGCAGGAGCCGCAGGTCACCATGCGCGAGCGATCGATGCCTGACCGCGGGACGGGATGGAGTGGTTGGCTGGGTGCTCGATTCCGAGGGGCGCGCCGCGGCCTCCTTTGCCACCAAGGTCACCATGTGGTCGGCCCCGCTCGGCAGCAGTGCGTCCTCCTCCCTGCGCTCGGCATCGCTACAGTGCACGGGGTTCGCCATCTCGTGCATGCGCTGTTACGAGCCTCCGTATGACACCCAATGACGCAGGCAGCAAGGCGACTGGCGATGATGAGTGTGCGCAGGCCAACACGACGGCAAGAGTGGGCGTGAGATTACTAACAGCGAGGCAGTCGGCAGTGGCCGCAATGCGAGGCGAGCATGCGTACCATGACTACTCGATCAACGTCGTGGCGTGTTCACGAAGTTCCTCGACGGCTCGACGTTGCGAGCCGTGAGCCTCAGCGTGTGGCGTGTGGGAGTACGTGGGCGCGCGGCACGGGAGCCTGCTAGAGAGATGCGGCAGCACACGGCGTGAGACGGTGGGAGGGCCGTGGCGCACGGCAGGAGTGTGCTAGGACTGCGAGACACTAGAGGCCCTCGGCTTGCGATATAGTTTTTTTTCCCCTTCTTAGTAAAAGGATCGCTTGCAGCGATATGGGCATGGACGTTACACGGAGGGAACCAAGCAGGTGGTAGTAACGGAAAATTTTCACTGATCTAACGGCAATGGAAGCCAAGAAAGAGAATTAAAACTAATGGCATAGAAGAGAACATATATTTTTCAATGGCACATAACAAACAAGTATAAGTTTCAATGGCATAGAAACAATTTTCTCCACACGAAGTGCCTCCTGAGTCCAACTCCAGATCGATGTTTAAGTGTGTGCTAAGTTTTTTTCACATCGCACTACATAGTATCTCCTTTGGAATAAGCTTCTCGAATAAGCAACTCTTCTTGCAGCGATTCTCGAATAAGCTTCTCGGTGAGCTCCCGTGGAAGACCTCGAACGCTATCCACCGTGCCGACCTGCGCAACCGCCCCGGAAATTACATAGGGCCAGAATAAAAATCTGAATTCACGTTTGTTCTGCAACTGCAAATTACGCTATGCTATTTTTTCCGCATGTGAAGTACAAACACTCGAGGAATTGCTCACCAATTCTTTGATGAATGGCTGTACTGAGGGATGTGTCAGCTTAAGCCCGCCGGCCACGCAGGTCATGTCGCCCTGATTAACCTGTGTGTACGTAGATTGCAATACCCAATACTAGAAGCAGAACAACGTTTGTAGGGTGCCGAGGCTTTACCACTCTGTCGATGAACTCGTCAGGTATGTGCCGAAACTTGATCTGCAGAAAGCAATGCAGAGCAAAACCGACATCATCGTGATTTGTAGAACAAAGACCTTACTTAATATTTCAGCTTACTTAATGTTTCAGTTTTGAGAAGATCTCGACATGTCATCAGTTACCTCAGGAATGTCCCATCCTCCTTTTGTAGCCCCGGTGCTCAGGTTGGTGACAAGAACAAAGTTAACTGCTAATGCTCGATCGTCCGAATACCCTGTCAAAAAAGAAGAACCATAACACATCTTTCCCCTGAAGATGACAAAGTTAACTGCTAATGCTCGATCGTCCGAATACCCTGTCAAAAAAGAAGAACCATAACACATCTTTCCCCTGAAGATGTCATTTCCTCTCAGTTTCAGCCATGACTCATCTGAAGTTCACATGGAGGGATAACCTCTCACCCTTGATAAATTCCCTGGCTTCTTCTACACTCCGTGGCCGTTCCCTTACAATCCCTTTGCTCACCATAACCTTTACCGGCGCTCAAAATCAATTGAAAATGGTTACAGCCGGTGTGAAAAATCCACACGGGTATACAAAAGCGAATCCAGTGAAGGCTGAAGCTGAACGTCGTACCTGGTCCGAGGTGATCAGAAGGGCAGGCTGGTCACTGTCTGGAGCAGAGTCGCCCTGAAGCTTCAGCTTGATGGCCTCAGCCTGCAGTTCAAGAAACACATAACTCCTGTATGCCATCCAACTGAAAAAACCAGCAAGAACACCATCACACAGTCCGTTTGCTAGTGCGTACCTTGGCTTCAGCCAAGGCCTTGACCAGCTGCTCTGGTTCCTCCCTCCGGATGGCCCTCTCGTCGATGTCAGCGCTCTGATACAAGGGGAATCAAAAAATGAACACACAGCAACATATTGCAGGAAACTCGGAGAGCTAACAGTTTGGAGTACGAGCTTCCAGTATAGTCAACCAACCATGACGGTGAACTCGTATCCCATGTCGGCCAAGATCTCGCGGCGCGCCGGCGACGACGATCCGAGTATGATCTTCAGGTTCAGGGGACGCACAAGCAAGAACCTTAACGGAGCGGCTAATTTCGACGAGGTTTTCTAGTTCTAGCAGACTGATGAGAAGAGAGACGCACCTTGAAACGCGGGGACTTGCCGGAGATGGAAGCCATGCTTGCCTGCTTGGTTGCTGCAGGCAGGACAGTGGCGGATTGGAAGCTGCAGAGCTGTTCAAATGGTGTGTCGCTTCCTTGATTGCCAAGGCATGCAGCGATACATTCGCACTAGAATAATACTACTACTCCTACGAGGGAGGACTCAGAGCTGACGATCACCGTTGACTAGTGCATTTTCTTTTGATGAGGCCAACGGTGCCAAGGTAGCGTTTAGTTCCAGGAAATTTTGCAAAATTTTGCAGATTCCCCGTCACATCTAATTTTTGGACACATGCATGAAGCATTAAATATAGATAAAAAATAAAACTAATTACACAGTTTAGATGAAATGGACGAGACGAATCTTTTAAGCCTAATTAAACTATAATTGGACAATATTTGCCAAATAACAACGAAAAGAGCTACAGTGCCATTTTACCAAAAATTTTGCATCTAAACGTTACCCAAGTGCAGCGTTGGGTGTTCCAGAAGTTGCCTCCCACTCACCGTCTCACACAAAGGGTCTCTTTAGTTTCCGAAAAATTTTAGTAAACGCTACTATAGTAATTTTATTGTTATTTGATAAATATTATCTAATCATAGACTAACTGGGCTTAAAAGATTCGTCTCGTAAATTTCGTCTAAACTGTGTAATTAGTTTTATTTTTTATCTATATTTAATACTTCATACATATATCAAAAATTTGATGTGACAAGAAATCTAAAAAATTTTACAAAATTTTTTGGCAACTAAACATGGCCAAAGACCGAGCGAAATCCCAAAAAAAGGCTTGGGCCGTTGGCGGAGGACACGACCTTATTTGGGCCGGCCCGGCCCGGCCCGTTTACGCTTCTACTGCATGCACGTCGTTCCATCTCAACCCTTGGTGAACGATCGGACGCGCCACAAAACGTGCAGAACCAAGCTGCACAACCTGCAGCCCTGCACGGCTGCACGCCAGAGCACGGGGCTCCCCTCTCAACCGTCTCTGACGTTGAGCCCCGTTCTCAGCGACCACGTGGCAGTCCTATCTTCTGGATCTTTCCGATCACAAAAACTGGCCAGCTGCCTGTGCGGCTGTGCCTGGCGCCTGCAACCGCCTGCTGCTCAGCTCTTAGCGTAGGGCCTCGTGCAAACCCAAAATATTTCCTCTTCCACCTGATACATTGAATTTTTAGACACATGCATAAAGTATTAAATATAGATAAAAAAGATAACTAATTATATAGTTTGTCTATAAATGTTGAGACGAATCTTTTGAGCCTAGTTAATCTATGGTCAGACAAATTTTATTAAATAACAACGAAATATGCTACAATAACTTTTCACCCACTTTTCACCAACTAAACACACTTCTAAATTCACCCCCAAATTTCACTATAAAAAAGAAAATTCACCATCACATCAAAATACCGGCACATATATGGATTACTAAATGTAGATGAAATAAAAAAACTAATTGCACAGTTTTATTGTACTTTGCGAGACGAACATTTTAAACCTAATTAATTAATGTTTGAACAATTTTTACTAAATAAAAACAAAATTACTATAGTGCTCTGCAGTAATTCGGGGTGTGCAAAATTTGATAACTAAACAAGGCCCAGTACTCCTACTACTCGCGGGCCCACGAAGAGCTTCTCACGGAAGTCGGATTCTCATGCGGGCCCACCCGTCATCGAAAGCACCCTTCCTCCGTCGGCCCTGTTTAGTTTTAAAATATTTCAAAAAAAAAACAGTAGATTTCCTGTTACATCAAATCTTTGGACGCATGTATGAAACGTTAAATATAGTTAAAAAATAAAACTAATTATATAACTTAGACGAAATAGACGAGACGAATCTTTTAAACCTAATTAAATCATAATTAAACACTAATTACTAAATAATAACGAAAAGTACTACACTAACATTTCGTAAAATATTTCGCAAACTAAAAAAAGCCCCGAGTGAAACGTAAGAAATGGCTCTCGACGTGCGCCCGGTGCGACCTGGACCCACAGGTCAGTGTGTGGTGTAGGAGACGCCGCACGAAGCGGAGCATTTCTGATCCCACATGTAAGTGAGACAACGTCGTTTCTTTCCTCTCCTCGAGCCCACGACTTCTGCCCCTCCCTCAGTGGCTCAGTCCCTCCCGCTCTCGTCTTCCTTTCCAAGGAAACGGCCCAGGCCCCTGCCTATAAAAGCTGACGCGCCGGCACCATTGCCAAGGACAGCAAAAGCTTCCATTCTTGTTGGTTCCGTTCCTCCATCCACCACTAGCCCACCTCTCTCTCCATCTCCTCTCGGGGTTTTCGGTCGGAGTGCCTTCGCTTGGTGTTGGGTTCGCGATGGAGAAGGAAGACGGCGTGAAGAAGGTGGCGGTGGCGGCGCCCGAGGAGGCGACGCCGACCCTCACCGCGCCGCTGCCGGCACCGGAGAAGGAGCCGGAGACGCGGTGCTACAAGAAGACGGTGGGGGAGGAGGCGACGTTCCTGGAGACCGCCAAGGACTACTTCAACCAGTTCAAGGAGATACCCGCTCAGAAGCACTGGATCTGCCTCAAGAACTACTTCAACCAGAAGTGCGCCTCGGTAATGTCGCTTGCGCCCACCCCTCTCCTCTTCTTGATATCCCATTCGTTCTATGATGTGCGCACATGATTTCTCTTGCTGGAGATTTCTTCTGGTCCATAGCTGTTTGGTGGTGTGCTACTTTGTTTGTTTTGCCTGCGGCCTGGCTGGTTGGGAGTTGGGACAAATTGGTTGTGTGCGTGTAGTTGCGGTAACTTGTACCTGGTAGGATCAGGGTTTTCGTCATGGTGTTGGCATGCTAGGCCTGTTTTTGGGTTGTCTTTTTTCTGCGCGAATGGAGTTATTCGTTGGATTGAATCCATCGCTAGTACCAGCATGGTACCACTTATTTTCCGTAAGCGATCAGACACTCATCGTGTTCTCACCCGTCCAGAGATTGCTGGATCGTTGGTAGTAGCATTTATTTTCCTCATTTTCTCCTAATCTCAAATGGATGATGGTGAATAGCGATTTAGCATGTTCTGATGTTCAAATCCTTTCTGTAATTTTAGCAAACATGCATGGTGATGCTGTTCTGTTGGAATCCATCAGTTTGTTGGATGGTGATGGACTGATGGCAGTGTTTTTTTTCCCTCGTTTTCTTTTGGGCTTGAATTGAACTCATCAAGTGATCATGGGGTAATAATGGGGAATAGGAGATTTAGCAGTCTCTGTGTTCAAGTCTGTCCAGGAAACATGGTGTTGGTATTGTGATTTTTTTTCAAGCCTGTGTGAATAAGTTCCTGTTTATGCGGTTGGAATCCATCTCGGGTACTTTTTGCACGTCTCTTTTCTGCTGGAAGAGTGGAAGCATGTGGGTTCTGTAGATGATTTGGCTGGTGATGCTAGTTATTTTGTGACCATTTATTCAGTCCATCTTTTTTTTGTGACTATTTATTCAGTCCATCATGTCCAGTTTTTTTCCCCTGCATGAGTGTGTGTTGATTGATTTTGAATCTGTGTATGCAAGATTGCCCTGTCCTGTCGTGCTTATTGGTCCAACCAGTTTTGCGTTTCTTCTCATAAGGTCTTGAATAGATTTGGTCACGATTAAGGGCTTCTATGCCCAGTAGTAATCTAGCTGGGTTCTCTGCTCTTCAGAGTCCAATTTGTTGGTGCTAATGATGCAATCTAATAGACATGGTTTGCATTCTACTGATTCCGACTGGGGTGGGCTTTTAGTAGGACCTTTCAGGTGGCTTGGATCTCAATAGCTAATCTGTTACTGCTTATTATGCATTTCTGTAGATATCAATCCTTTCCATTGTGCTGGTTATGCTTTTAAGGCCTTTCAATCTCCTGGCCTGGATTTCAGTAGCTAAAGTTGTTACTGCTTGTTATGCATTTCTAATACACATCATTTTTATTGAGCTGCTTCCCTGATTATGATATGTTTTAATGCTAATCTCTTCTGCCTGTGCCATGTTGTAGGTGTTCGGCAAGCAGAAGGTCGAGCCTGTGGTGAAGGATGATGAAACTCCGGAGGTGGTGGCGAAGCCGGCGGCAACAACAGTTGAATCTCACTGAAGGGGTTCTGATCGTCTATTCGTCTTGCAGCAGTCGAATCTCACTGAAGGTGTTCTGATCGTACTGAGGAAACAAAATGTAAATAATCTTTGGGTGTTCTACGGTGGTGAAGACTCGAGACTTCTTTGGTCTCCCCAGGAACTAGTATCATAGTATGTCATGCTTGTTGTCGTGGTAGTGGTTTGCGAATGGTTGGTCCAGTAATTCGTCATGAACCCTCTGTGTTTCTGCTTCAAGTTCTTAGAATGTGAACCTCTATCTGTGCCTGAAACTGAATCGTTACCGCAGCCATTTGCCATGATTTCGTGATTCTGGTTACTTTGATTTCATGTTTATTGCCTGTGTTCCATCTTTCCATTGAGCTGTTTATGATCCTTAGATTCCAATGGCTAAGTATTCCTATTATGATTGTTGAACTGAATGATGATTAGCAGTTTAGCACTGGCTCGATCTCTCCGTGATCTGGTTCTGCAAGTCTACCGTAGCAACGGTTCCTTTGCTTAACTTTCTTTTACCATGGAGTAAAAGTTTCAGCAAACAATCAGTTTTACAGTAACCATAAGTTGCATCACTGGGTTGATGCATCAGTTCATGCAACTCCAAACAATCCTGCAACGATGCTGGAGCAGCAACACAAGCCATCCGGAAAAAAGCAGCACCATCCGGAAAAAGGCAGCATCCGTGTCATTTGCACTGTTGCACAACAGCACAAGCGCCACCTCCGGCTGAATGAGAGAGCAGAGCACACGCCACTTCACATAAGTGACCAGCGCCAATTTGTGAGTCGTTTCGACAATGCGACGTCTGCGTCTCGTTTCAGCTGTGCACGCACTCACCGGCCTCTAGCCTAGTTTAGGCCTCGTTTAGATTGTAAAAAAAATCAAACTGATAAATAGTACTATTTTGTTTTATTTGGTAAATATTATCCAATCGTAGACCAACTAGGCTCAAAAGATTCATCTCGTGATTTCCAACTAAACTGCATAATTAATTATTTTTTACCTATATTTACTATTTTATGCATGGGTCTAAAGATTGATGTGATGGAAAGAGAGTGAAAATCTAAACAAGGCGTTAGTTCCAAAAATTTTTGGTTCACCCATCACATCGAATGTTTAACACATGCATGAAGTATTAAACGTAGACGAAAAAAAATTAATTACACAGTTTGATTAAAAATCGCGAGGCGAATATTTTAAACCTAATTAGTCTATGATTAGCCTTAAGTGCTACAGTAACTCACATGTGCTAATGACGAATTAGTTAGGCTTAATAAATTCGTCTAGCCGTTTCTAGATGAGGTGTGTAATTTGTTTTTTTATTAGTATAAAAACCCTTTCAACATCCATGAAACGTCCAGTATGACAAAAAAAAAAAAATCTTTTCGCCAACTAGCCATGCGTCCGTCGACGGCCGCCTTGCTTGCTGCTGTGCTGCAGTGATATGAGGTGGCGATGACCGATGGATCTGCCACGAGCCCACGAGCTGGAGCTGCCGCAAGCCCGCAACGAATGTATAGCCCTCGTGTAGTGTTTAGGCCCAAAGGTAACCACGTGTCGCGCGTCCTTCTTTCCCACGCTCCAAGAAAGAAAACCAGAGGCGCCCGCTGTCCGCCTTCCCCCAAATCCGTGTGTTTCCCACGGCGCAAGAAAGAAATGAACAAGACAAGACCAGTCTGAGGGCTCCTCTGCCATTCCGATCGCCAATTCGCCATCCCCCGCCTGCAACCCTTCTTCCCCTCTCCACCACCGTCACGGCATCACGCGCGCGCTCTCCTCTACCACGAGTTCGTCAGCCTGCTAAGGTAAGAGAAATCGTCCCGACCTATATCAATCGGTTCATCAATCATGCTGTTCTTTCCCCGTCCGGAGTAGAGTCGGGCGGGTGCACGCATCGGTGCGGCTGCGGCTGACGTGGGCTGGACCCGCAAGTTCCTTTGCTTCTTTGAAAGACCGCGATGGGGTTTGCTGCGGTGGCGCACGCTAGCTGTTCGTCGAAACTCCTGTGGAGTGAGCAGTGATAGAGCACCTGGGCTGGACCCTTCTAGGCATTTCCTTGTGCTTTGATTGGATTGGTTCATACGCACCAAATAGCTTGTGTCTGTTGGATTGGGTTATACATACTAATGGCTTGTGTCTATTGGAATGATAAATCAAAAGCAAACTAGCTTGTCATCCTACCCAGAAGTGTGAGCCGTGAGGGCAACTGTCTGGAACAGGATGAGCATGTGGTACAGTGGTAGTATTAGCTTACGGCCAGATGGCTTGGTGCCCATGTATTATATATGCTGCTATTGTTTCTAGTTTGATCTGTACATTCTGTGCTCACCGGGCATTTTATGGCGCTGCTGCCCGTAGTTTATTGTTGATACATGATCAAGCATAAGGTCAACCTTGTTCATTTACTTTTAGTCTTTGTGATGCTAGTATTTCTGTTCATTCATTACATAAGGATTGATCGATTGCAGTTCTGTTAACGATTGAGGCTTCTTTTGTATCTTGATGTTGCTAGTGTGGTTGGAACTTTATAGCTCTGCTCTTGTTTCTGTGTTTTCACTCATATGTTTTACTATCCTCGAGTGGGTTGAAAGCTTCCGGCCTTGTTTAGTTTGTCCCCCTAAAGTTTACTCCCTATCACATCGGATGTTTGGACATACGCATGAAGTATTAAATATAAACTAAAAAAATAACTAATTGCACAGATTGCGACTACTTTGCGAGGCGAATCTTTTAAGCCTAATTAGTCCATGATTTGACAATGTGGTGCTACAGTAACATATGTGCTAATGACGGATTAATTAGGCTTAATAAATTCGTCTCGCGGATTATTGACGGATTCTGTAATTTATTTTTTATTAGTATCCGAACACCCCATGCGACACCCCATATGACACCCAAAACTTTACACTCTGGATTTAAATAAGGCCTCACACTCTCCCAATCTTATTTCTAATGAGATGTGTGCATTGGTTGCTAACCATGGGCTTTCCATGGCTCTCTTTCAAGTTCCACCAGATCTCTAACATGGATTTTTCTTTCTTATTGCTCTTGGTCCAGTGTTAAGATGGCTTCAAGCAATGGCCAGACAGAAGCTCCGTCCCCATCTGTCCCCAAAAATCCCGCTATGGCATCATGCCGGAAGAAGAAAACAGATGATGCCACCTTCATCGAAGATCTGAAAGACCACATCGATGAGTTCATTCATGCCTCCATGGATGAGCACAAGACCTGCTTTAAGAAGACAATCCAGAAGGTCAGTTGCACTGAATTTGTTTTTGGCTTTGGTCTTTCTGTGGTTGTCATGCATTTGGTGCTCAAGACTTCTGTTTTCCATGGATTGCGCAGATGTTTGGGATGTCAAAGGCTGTTGCAGAGAGATCTGCGGCAGAAGCAAAGGAAGCTGAAGTTGAAAGTGCTTTGCCACTTCAGACCAGTGTCTCGCAGTAGAATTTCATGTTGGTAGTTTCTTGCTCGATGCCAAACTTTTATATATAAGGGTTTTGTTGCTCTGTGTTGTCTGAAACGCATAAGCGTGTCTGTAGCATGTTTTTGTAACTGGATTGTAGTGCTTCATTCTCTAAAGTTTTCTGTATGAGTAACATCATAAATAGACAAGCCTAGTTTGCTTCATTCTCCGAAGTCTTGTATGGCTGTACACCCAGGCATTTGGGCATCCTGAATCCAACTGATTGTGTGGTTCCTGATTTAGCTGATTGGCTAAATGAAAGAGATCTCCTTGCAAAGCTCATCCAACAGCAACTACACTGACTCTAATAGATCTAAAAGAGAGTTCTAGGAATGTGATCTGGTTTATCTGAAGGCTGAAGCTTCAACCCCATGTTCAATACTCAATAGTTTCCAGGATCAACCATTAACCATTCTTCAAGTTTTATGGCCATTCAAGGTGCTATAACGAGTGGGACTGTAGCCTACAAATCAGATTTACCCAAGTTTTGCCCAAATTCATCGTGTAGTGCAAGCATGTTCCTCCGTAGGTAGAAGTCGGTACTGATCTCTCAGCCATTATTACTGATCTCTAAAGTTTTACCTGTTTAGCTTTTGGAGACCAAGTTGGCATCTCGGGGAGAGGGTTAACTGAAACCATCAGCATGGTTAGATGGGGCATGAACCGTCCTGGGACAACATCATGGGAAGATGTGGTGGACCTGAGACTGAGGTTTCCACTAGCACCAGCTTGGGACAAACTGGCTGTTAAGGGGAAGAGAATGTCACTGACTGATCAACTGACAAACGTGGCTGAGTTGGGCCGAGTTGTGTGCGGTGGCTAGTGGACCGGAATATTTTTTATGAATTTTACTATTTTTAATTGCATTATTTTTCTATGTCAAAATATTTGGATAAATTGTTGAAAATTATTTTTATGAATTTTAGGTATTTTTAAAGATATTTCTAGTTCAATTTGTCTTCCTAAACTTTCAACTTAGTCCGATTTACCCTTTTGCCATGGTGTCATATCAGCAAAACTACCATCAAAACCATCTAAGATGCAAAAACTGATTTCGTAATTCAGTGAAGAAAACTAGACGGCATCAAGTGGACATTTTCCTTATTCTTTCGTGAGCACTATAAACATCGCCAGTCCGAGCAGAGGGAAGTTGGACGGAGCCCATTAACGTCCATGCACTGCTGATGGGCCACATTGTGTCCGTACTTGAACGCGTTCGTGCAGTGCTCTCTGCTCTACTTGTGTCCACACTCCCATTGTCATCATGCCCAAAAGGCAAAGCAGAAGAGAAAGAAAACGATATAAGATGATCGTTACAAGACACACTGTGCCTGAAAACTGCATGACAACCGGTGTGGCCTGTGGGCACTTCACATGTTCACCATCAACCGCCTTTATAATCACAAAAAAGTATCTACGTGAGCCATGAGGTGAGGCGCGCCGGCGCGCCGCGCAAATCCATCCATGACCATGACCATGATCATGATCCGTCGAGGTCGACGAGGCAACTGTACGAGGCACTCCCTCCCGCTGCGGCAGGCAAACACGAGTCGCGCGGGTCGCCATCTCCGCCCAATCCACCCGCGCCTGGCCCGCCAGCACCTGGATAGGCCCACGAACAGCGAGACGGGAGATGGTGACCCTTCCGCAGTTGGCCCTGGGCCCCTGGCAACCGCTCGCGCGCCTCGCTGTCTGACCCTACAGCCCGCACCTTCGGCCTCTCGGGTCGGGTGGGCTCGAACTGGAACCGGACGGCGCGCGTCGCTTTCGGCTTTCCGCCCTCGCCCGATTTTCCCACCTCGTAATCGCTGGCGTTTTCCGCCAGATCTCCGCTCGCGCTCGGTCCTGTTCCTGTGCGGAAACCAGGGGCCAGAGCCCAGAGGGGAGAGGGCCCTCGCCCTCGGCCGGCGTCAACAGGGTAGGTGGCAACGTGATGTGGAGCGTTGCTTGCCGCTCAGCCCTTCTCCTCCTCGCCGAGAGCCGGTCGCCGGCCCGGTCGGATATGCTGTATTGCTGTGGTACACGACAAGTTTGCATCCAGTTGCGGCGGTCGAGTTGGCCACGGACCTTGGACGGCGACGCGCTGTAACGGATCTGCTAAACAATTAGCGATGTGATGCTACTCCTACTGCTATACTAACCATCAAGGCATTTGTTTAGGATGCGTCGCTTTATTATGGCTCTATGCTGTACTACATATTTGGTCAGGACTCAGGAGTAAACAAGGCGGCGTTGCCGCGTTGAATCTAGTTGATGAGAGACGGGACGTGTCAGAAATACGGACCACGGACAGTATATGGGCGGTCAAACAGTGGCAGCTACCATATAGTACGTAGTAGGCGGAGTGGGTGATGAGCTGCAAGTGTCTCGAGATGCGCATGACGTGTAGAGTACGTACAGACTAGAGAGATCATTAGAGATACCTGAAGTGATCTGCAATCAAGCCCTCGCACCAAGAACTGTTCAGAAAAAAAAAGGTCGAGGTAAAAGAATACAGAGTAGCGAATTGGACTTTGAACATGATCTGAATTATGTTTCCCCATCTCCTGATTAGTAACCAGCAAAGGTACAAAGTACAAACTGGAAGCTCCGTCTCCAGTCAACCAAACGGACCCAAACCAAGCAACAAACTCACATGTCAAAATGCAGATATAACATATGATACATGGATCACGTCCCCATCTCACTGCTTGAAAAGAGCCGATTTTGACGAAACAGGCTCCACTGTCCACACTACATGACTATTTCTGTAACCAAAACTAAAACCATGCATGAGACTGGCCGCTGCAGCCCGCAGGGTCGTTGGGCTGGGCGGCAAGTTTGTCTCGAGCAGATAAGTCAGATGCCTAGGCCTTTTATAAACACCTTGAACCAGCAAGCAGGGAGTAGCCTGCCGTCATGCACTGCAGTCGCCTCATCATTTGGGGGTTCCTCGCTGTTCCAAACATTTGACCAGGATAATCCCAACACACACGCCACAGTCCGGTGTCCGGAGCCTAAGCCTACCAGATACCAAATCCGGCGCCGGTTAGTGTCGTGTTCCGACCACTTAACCGCCTGATTATGTTATCCAAATCCAAGCCTGCAGCATGTTTTTGGAGTAGTTTAGCATGAATGGCTATACCGGAGTTTTATTAATCAGGGTACGACTGGCTTTTTTTTTTACCCTTCTATCTGCGCATGAATATGAATATGATCCGTGCCGTTCGTCCAGCTCGACGTCGATGCACCTCCCTTGCTCCAAGCCTCCAACCTCCTCCAGGTGCACACATCATCGCCTTCTTCAATGCGTATAATAACTGTATGTCGCCTGCACTGTACGGAGTACGTCAGTACACCGGTGCTGTACACCGCGTACGTACTAGTACCACCAAATAGGACTGCCAGTCTAGTAGTCTACCATGTGGCCACTGTAGTTTTTCGTGCACAGAAGATGGATGTATCGATCGTGCCATGCCATCGCAGAAACTAAGCCATGGCAGCAATGCACGCAATACACGTACTGCCAGGACCTCCAAAGGATGAAAAGCAACGTACTCCTGCTCTACTGTACCGGCAGTACGCCACTACTGTTATCACCTTTATAAAAAAAAGCTAGTGCCTTTGTGCACGCAAATTATTTGCAGACGACTCGTCTGCACGTCTCTTTTGGATTTTGGATGGTCCGCAGCTGGCTCCGTACGCCGCGAATCTGCATGGTGCGCCCGGCACGTGCCTGGCATGTGCAATAACATGAAGCAACGCGCAACTACCCGCCCGGCTCTTGTACAGCGCCAGGGGTAACAGTGCCCTGCTGCGCCAAAGGACCCAAGCAGTGGCAACTGGCATCGCCTAGCTGTTACAGCGGGACTAGTACATTAACTAGCATCATTGTACTGGCCACTTGGTTTTTTTGGGGGGTTAGGAGGCCGATTTTTGGATTGGTTATTGATCAAATTGGGGAGTTTGGTTGCGTAATATGGAGGAGGTGGGTGTACTTGCGTTTAAGGTTCCTGGTCATCCAATAGTTCACGGTGGAAAGGAGAGGCGTACTCCGTAGGAGGAGTACTAGTCTGGGACTGGACAGGTTGCCTTTGCAGGCACGCATAAAGCACAAGGTCCCAGCGATAGATGCGTCGCCCACTAACGATGTAGCTTTAGATTCCATTCCAACTTTATCTGCTCAAATCTTTTTCGATAATGGTGGTCTAGGTACACTTTCTTGGATTTTGGCAACATTCGAAATTCAGTAGTCTATGGGGTTTAACTTTTTTTTTAATCAAGTTACTTGCTCCTATATACTCCATCAGTTTGAGATTGGTAATCTCTGGTTTCGATAGAACATGCCTTTGGTCAAAAGTTTTTTTTTGTTCACACATGATTTTCTTGAACAATACTTAGTAATGCTTATGAGTTTATTTCACACAAATGGCATAGTTAATAGAGTAATGTTAGCCGAGCATCCTTAGTTGTGTTGTTACAATGTAGCGTTTAATTTTCATCTAAGCGCCGGCGACGGCAAACTCTTGTATATTTGACACTTCTATCTTCTTAATGCAATGATACGCATACTCATGCGTATTCAAGAAAAAAAAGAGTAATGTTAGCTAAAGTCTTGTCCCAATGAAATAGATCACACCTACTGATTCCGAACAGGGGTAGTGCTTTCTTTGCATTGTTCAAGATTAATTATGAGATTTTGACCGTTGTTTTATCACAAAATATATCATCTATAGCTACGAAACCGATCATCGTGTGAAAACATTGTAAAAATAGTTCTAGTTATATGTTTTAATACGCTAAAAATATATTTATAATTTTACAATATGTTGGTTACATACAAAGTTTAATGTTCAAAAATACACCTAATACTTTTAAATAGAGAACGAGATTGCTGCAACAGAGATACTAGTGGTATAAGACAATGTTATGCAACACGCATGAATTTTTTCAAAAAGAACGTTTCAAATTTAGTCTATAAGAGCGTGGCAAGTTGAATTAAAACCTCTTTATTTTTTTGCGACCTTTGTCGAGTTAAAACCTCGTAGGAATACCCTTGGGACACTGCACAAAGATTTGACGTCAAAATAGCTAGAGAGTTGCTATATTTTAGGTCCCGGAATATTTAGAGGTTTTCAGACAACCATCTTACACAAATACAACTTAAAGGATAACTTACAAAAGACAATTTTCAATTTTTTCTATAGCCAAACAATGACGAAATCATGTTATCTATCTATCTATCTATCTATCTATCTATACTATAAAAGAGCGAAGGAATTGAAAAATACCTGTTACCTGATAAAATCCTACCCACCCTATGTTTTGACCTTTAGATCGTAGATCCAACGTATCTAATTTCCCGTCCTCATCTGACGAACGGGTCCGGCCGGAAAACTTTTAATTCTTTACGTGTGTTTATACGTGGTTGGCGCTCTAACCCGTGTTTTTTTCCACCTTGGTCCACCGTACCCGTTGTTGCACACCTAAAAAGGCTCTACGGGAATAGTCCACGAGCAGAACTACAGGTTATAGAAAACGACGGACTGGACAAGGATTGACTGAAAAAAAATATCCTGTGAAACTACCGGACTCTGGACAATACTCAACCCGGAAAAAAAACTACCGCCACAAAAAGAAAACAGGTTAAAAAAAACTACGATCTACAATTGGACTGTCTAACGCCCTGAATAAATTCTCTATTATATACTCCCTCTATGTTGATAAAAGAAGTCGTTTTGGACAAGATTTGAGTCAAATATTGGGAATCTAAATCAAGAATAACTTTTAATTTGTTGAGTTTCAAACTATGAAAACCACATTAATAGATTTGTCTTGAAAAATACTTTCATAAAAGTATACAAATATCACTTTTAGATAAATATTTTTATGTTTTAGCCCTTAGATCATATATCCAACGCATCTAATCTCCTGTCCTAACCTAACAAACGGGTCTGGCCGGAAAACTTTTAATTCTTTACGCGTGTTTATGTTGTGTTTCCTCATATCTCTATTTTTTCACACCAAAAAGAATACTCAACCCACCTATACGTTACGAACAATATCGATTAATTAGTGTCATCTGCACACACGTATATTGATATTTGGTGTACGTACGTAATGCATCAGGGCTGCGACGCCTCGATTCTTCTGGACGACCTATACATCAAACGTCGGACTACTCAATTCTATTTAACAAACAAAAAACATAAAAAATACCCAACCGACTCCTCAATTCTATTTAACAAACAAAAAACGTACACACCTATACAAAATCCCGCCTATACCTCCCAGTATCATCGGATATACAAAACCCCGCCTATACCTCCCAGTATCATCGGACTCCCGGTGTCCTGTCCTCTTTGCTTTCGTGTTTCTCCCTTCAGCCATCCATGTTTATAATTAAAAAAAATCAATCTACTACACGTCCTTAGAAGCTCTACTTTAATCTCTGATCACAACTATAGTTGTTGTGCTTTGAATCACGTTGGATTTCATCACAGATGGAGCTATTCTACTTTGATCTCCATTGGTCTCCGTTGAAGTTGGAGTATATCACTGCTGTAGTTATTCTACTTTCATCTCCGCTGGAGTTCATCATAGGTGGCTCTTCTACTTTAATCTCCATACATCACAGGTGGCGATCGTTCCTCTATCCAAGCTCCGCAACATCCCAGACAGCTGTCCACATACAACAGTTGATGTCTGTATTAGTCTTCAAAAGCCCATTGAAGAAGTGCTAATTAATATTTTAAAACACATCTGGTTTTCAATTGTCGTTAAACCAATTGCCAATGGAAGGACATACTAACATGCAGCAAGGTAATTTGCATTTTAGTAATTTTAAAAATATTAGATAATAGTGTTCATATTATGTTGATTGTCGCTCGCTTGACATTTTCAGCTGGTCACGAACAACGCGAACGCAAAAACCAAGGATTTTAAATATAGATTTTGATATATGATCATGCTCTGCTTTTCCATCATATGTGCTATATAAATCCGAGTTCTAAATATTGTGACGCATCATACAACTTCAAAATTATATTTTCTTTTCTATAATATAACATCATCTATCACAAATAAACCATGTCAATTTTCATACCACCATTAGTCTATTATTGACATAGACACTTTACATGGCCCCACCGTTTAGACGGGAAGAGACAAAATCATGGCTACTTTTTATATCATATAATATTTTTTATATATAATATTAAAATGTGAAGTGTCAAGTATCACAAATATAAGCACGTGCGTGTCGCACGTGCACCTTTACTAGTCTGAATAACAAGAAGAGAAGTGGTCAAAATAACCTCTCGAATCCGAAAGCGGTCCTCGGTGTTCACCAACAAACGAATGTCGAGTTTATGCCGCTGCTCAAGCCCGAGCGGCTGTCGATGAACTGGTCCAGGAAATAGAAGAGATGGGTCAGCAAGATAGGTTGCCGCGCAGCTGCAGGAGCCTGACCTGAAATGTCTGGTCCTGGTCCAGTCTACTCCTATCCAGGTGGGGAGGCCGCTCGTTTTCAGTGTCTGAATCCGTACCATATGGTATGGTAGGATTATTACGAGTTTTACGGAGTGCAAATCTGATTGGTTGCCCTGTCGAGCGGATCTGCATATGACACATGAAGGTGCTCATGTTCCGTTTGCTCCGTACCCTGCCAGTGCATCAGGCCGTTTAATTTCTAGAACGGGTCAGGTCCTGTTGGCGTGGGCCGTGGAGTGGTCTGTTTGCTTAATTCGTACTTTTCAGTTTATTTATTTAACTAGAACCATGTTTTTCTCTCATTAACGAACAATACTTTTATTTATGGCTTTTCAGCGAAGCGAACGGGCTCATATCATGGGGATCATTACTCATTAGCAGCCTTAATTTGTTGAGGTTCAGGATCGTAGGACACCCATAGCTTGCACAGTTGCTAGTAACTTGCCCAAACCACATCTTCCTCTGTCCCAGCTGATTCGAGCGCCGGAATTTCACGCCTTCGTTTGATTTTTCTGTTTCACGAACAATTTGAGTTCTGCGTTTGACTCGACTCGAGATCCAAGAGCAAGTAGCTGTAGCTTTCGCCGACCCTGTCTGTCACTTGCCTTGCACAGGAGACAGGACAAGGCAGTGTGCGGCTGTGCGCTGCATGCATCATTGGCGGCGAGGCGATGGCGCCGTCATGCATGCCATGCTTTGTCTTGTGGCGTGGAGTGAGCCCTCCGGTCAGTCCACGTATCCAGGTCTTTGGAGCCGACCTGTGTGTACACACGTGTACGTAAACTGCCATGGATTGCTTGTCGTCGCTCCTGGTGGCTTGACGGAGACACGTTGGATCAGGTGGAGATTACTACACGTATGTTCTTCACTTTCGTACTCAGTTAGGATTTGGTGCAAAGATCTGTTGATCCGTGGAGCAGCGGGATTACGTGTTTATTTCGTTACCGAAAGGAAGAAAAGGCTGCATCTCGTCCACAGCTACAGACACCAGCCGGAGTCGATCGCGCGACAAATGCTTAAGAATTTCACGAGCAGAGTAGAATCGAGCACATACCAAGGATCACGAGGTACAGTACCTAGCTGCAAGAGATCGAGCTCATACCCGGGCGGGATGGCGGGATCAATCACATCAACGTGGGCAACGTGTCACGGATGCTGGAATATCCGCCGTTCCTAGCACACAGCCAAGTACACTGCTAATGCCCACATCAACCTATGCGCTCCTTCACCTAAAGGGAACTGCTAGCGCCCAGACGCCCGGCTCCAGGGGCGTCCGGACGCTCCCCAACCCCGCCAGCGCCTCCCGCCCGTCCCGCCCCGCACGCAACAGCCCGCCCCGCCCCGCTCCCACGAAAATGAAAACGGAAAATACGACCCCCGCCCCGCTCCCGTATGGAAACCCGCAAACCCCCTTCCCGCCCCTGCACGGAGCCCCGCCACTAGCTCACCACCATGCTCCACCCTCCCATGTGCAGCAGGGGTATAATGCTATTGCAACAAAGAAGGACTCCTAATGAAACAAACAGGAGAGAACTGGTGAAACAAACGAAAAAAACTGTTGAAACGTCGGGAAAACACATAATGAAACAAGTAGAAAAAATTGGTGAAACAAAATAAAAAAACTGTTGAAACATCGAAAAACAACTAATGGAACAAGGAGAAGCTGCTGCAACAAGGAGAAGAAAGCTTCTGCAACAAAAGGAGAAGAACCTACTGCAACAAGGAGAAGAACCTACTGCAACAAAGGAGAAGAAGCTATTGCAACAAAAAGGAGAAGAAAGCTGCTGCAAACCAGGAGAATAAGCTACTGCAACGAAGAGAAGAATCTACTGCAACAAAGGAGAAGAAGCTACTGCAACATCAGAAGCGATACTAATGAAACGTCGGGAAACATGGGGATGATGCTGCAAACAAGAGGAAAAACTATTGGAACATCTCAAAAAGAACTGCAACATCAGAGAATCGTGCAAACATTTCACATCATCTGTTGCATGTAGCTTAGATCTGACTCGCCACAAACCCTAGCCGCCATCAAAACCTTAGATCCAGAGCGGGGGAGGAGGAGGAGGTGGAGGGGGAGGAGGAGGAGGAGGGAGGGGGAAAATCTCAGATCCGGATCCAGAGAGAGGAAGGGAGGAGAGGAGATCCAGATCAAGAGAGAGGAAGGAAGGAGAGGAGATCCAGATCAAGAGAGAGGAAGGGAGGAGAGGAGGCTCCAGATCTAGATCCCTCCGCCACCTACCTCGTCGGAGCCACCACCGTCACCCTCATCTCCGGTGAGGTGCTAGAGCCGGGTCGTAGAGGAAACGGAGGTGTGTGGGAGGGCGCGGTGTGAGTGAGGGGAGAAGGGGGAGGAAGCACGACGCGTCGTGGGCGCGCAGCGAGCTCGCTGGGGCGCGGCGCATGGTGCGGGCCATCCCGACGATGGCGCGGGAGCGCGAGCAGCGAGGGGGCGGAGGTGCGAGAGGCGAGCGGGAGTGGAGAGGCGTGGCGAGCGAGGAAGAAGTGAAGAGACGGGAGTCATAGGAGCGAGCGAGTGAGTGAGGAGCGTCCGACCAAACGAGAGAGTGGGTGGGAGCGTCGGACGCGGTCGGACGCCCGTGATATATCATTACCGTCACCTAAATTCTCCCATTAATCCGTAGAGCGAGGCCTGAGTTATACCGGTCATTTTAATCCGCCATGTCGCCGCTCGGCGCCAACCGCGGACGACGACGGGACGGGACGGCAGCCATTTAAGGAAAGATCAGATCGGCTGCTGGCTGCAAGAAAGGCGCCCGCAACTGCAACGCCACCGGGGCGTGCCGCGTGCGCTGCCTGCACAGCACAGGTCAAGCCTATAGGCCATAGCTAGCCTACGCCTGCTCGCCTCCAGGCTCTCTCTTGTTGGCGCGTAAGAGCATTGAAGCGGCGAGCCGCGGGGTGCCGGACAAGGCCGGCGACAGCGCCATTAACGCCTCCTTGAAGCGCCGGCCAGCTAGTCCCCACCCCGCCCCGCGCCCCGGCAGAGGCCAGCGGCAGGCCGGCATCCCGGGGTGAGGTCAAACGGGCATGTGATGTGCCTGAGGCCGGGCTTGTTGCTTCTCACTGTGTCGTGTCGTACGTCCCTCTCCCTCCGGTTCGAAGGAACCGATCGATCTTTGGCGTGCGGAAAAGAAGGCGCCAGTGAGATGGATGGAGTGTTCTCGACTTCTGCCGCCTGACGTGAACAAACGCCTTCACGCAGAACATGTGCTTGGTCAACTGCGGCCAAATGCATGCTTGACTCAGGCCCACGCTTGCATTGCACGGGGATGGGAGTGTGAGTGTCCGATCGTGTCACAGAGTGTTTCAGCGTGAGGAAGGAGACGGAACCAAGTTTTCACCAGCACGCACGGAGTGCTGGACCGTGCATGCCATGAAGTCCTGTTACACGGCAGGTAGCAGTAAGTGTCACTAGCACCGCAGTGGCGCTGTTGCGTTTTGCCATGGACCACCGGAACAGTGGTATTCGCATGCTCCGTCCGTTTTATCCCCCCTCTCTCGACGACTAGTCCCGTGGGCCGTGGTAAAGAAGTGGCACGAACAACAGTGGTAACGTGAGTGCGCTGCGGAAATAGCAACATTTATGGCCGCGGAAACGCAATAAACCACCCAAAATTCCATATGCCTCTCTTGGGTCGGCAAGCTCTGGCCGGTGGCCGCGGGCAGGTGCAGTGCAAGTGTGCAACCGGCTGCGTCGTGCGCGTCCGAAAGCCAGCGAGCCTCCTCCTACCCTTCCGCGTAACCCGATGCCCTCCCGTGATCAACGATCCATCGTTGTCTGACGCCGACGGCAGCGCCAAACGGACAGTTGCATCCTTTGCAGCATACTAATCCATCATTTTCTAGTTTCTTGATAAAAAAAAGGTGGTACAATGATTTTGAACCAGTCAAGAAAAAGGTGATATAGGTTTATTTTCTAGCAAGTGCTTTCATGACAAGCTGTATAAATAGACAAAAAAAAAACACGGTTAGAATAAACTGGTCTAGCTCTTTTTTTTTTGTATAAATGGGGTGGTGGAGAGAATAAAGCAAAAAAAAGATGCAAGAAAAATATATGCTATTTGATTTTTAGTTGCATAAGTAAAATAACTGTACCAAACACGTCCTTGGTATGATAGTCGTTTTGAACTTTTCTCTAGTCTACATTCGCGGCTAAAGATATTTATTTGCGACCGACCTCGAATCGGTTAAATATCAACGCATGAAAAGTAACATATGTCAACCCTTCTTAGCGATAGCTATTAGCTAGCTGAATAAGAGGTTAGGTCAGACTTGAAACTTGAAAAATGATTGTCTTCAGGCCTATATTATTCTGAAGTGATGGCTTAAACCATACGCACTCCTACATTTTAATTTTTTTCTTCGGAAAGTAAATTAAGCTGCTCAAGCAAATGTTTCTCAGTGTCAATGGATTTTGTTTGTGCGTGCTTGTTGTACACCTATACCCTGCACTTTCAGCCATGTTGTTTTATTGATGGCCTTTAACTTTCGTCTCTTCCTGGTTTAAACATATTTAATTAAAGTTGCATTGGCATCTCTTTGAAGACAGAACTCTCCTAAGTCCTAACAATTGGTGAAAAGAAAGTACTGATGAAGCACATAGGAGTTCTTGTCAACTTATACTCGATCTTGGATTGCAAAATGTCAATGTTTCTTTTTCTCCGCCAACAAATAAGAGTACGTAGAAGTGTAATGGCCGCATGTGTGTGAGTTAAAATATGCAGTAGACTTTACAACCATCTTGACTATCTACAATGCATTGGTGCCTTCTGAAAGGTACCACAGTACTTATGCGTTAAGCCAGTTGTTCTATATTCTCCAATCTCCTTTGTTGGAATTGGAACGGATCAATGACCGGTTCCGAAGGACGAGGAGGATAGGTAGTGGCAGGGCGAATAGTTGTTGCTCTTCATTGACATCCATCACATCTGACCTCACATTCATCTTGCAGTATTATAATCACAATGGATTTAATAGACCCTTATATAAGTCGCAAAATTGGTTTATTTGATAAACAATTCCAAAGTAGCGATCTTTGATCATGGTGCCATTAAGTGCATAAGTCTACAGTTGTTGCTCATAAATTACTCTGTTTATCCTAAAAAAGTCAACCTATTCTATTATAGCTAAACTATCTTAAGTTTATTAAAATTTATTTAAAACTTATCAATATCTATTATACTGGATAAATATTACTATATTTGTCATGAAATATATTTTCATATATAGTAATATACATGTTATTATCAATACTATTCTATGAAAAATTGGATAAAACCAGGTTCATTTGGTTTGCGACGAGCTAGAATGGTTTTCTTTAAGGCACACAGATAGATGGAGTATTCTTGCAGTACTAGTCCGATACTCGGGTATATTGATGTTATACAAGGACTAATATTTTTTCTTCAAATCAAAAGATGTAAAAATATAAAGTATCCTTTTTACTCACTGGCCAAAACAGATCGAGAACCGACATAGAAGGTAGTTGATGATTTTTTATTAACAAGAAAAAACGGGCATCTAATTTTGAAGTTGAATAGAGCCCGAATCAGAATGGACTCATTGACACACCTTCCATCCCAATAAATTCGGCTACGCTCACTTCCTTGACTCAAAGTCACAGAAAGTCTCGACCCTGCACGTTGACACGTACTGTACGTACGAAGGAAGCATGCAAGTTGTTGTTAGTGTAAACTTAGGCTAACTACATCACCAATAATGGAGAGACCTGACTGATGGGCGGATACATGATACATCACGCATCTCAGACAGAAGCAGCTGCGTACTCCAGTGCAGCCGGCCGCGGAGATTACAGGCAGATGGATGGATTGGCATGATGTGGGCAGCTCGTCCTCAGGAACATTGCGTGCACCTAAACCCTTCCTATCCTAGTCTATAAAAATGCAGCTCACTTTGCAACTGGGACCTGCATCACCAATATATGGCTTGTTTAAGGTCAGAATCTGATCAAAATAACATTGCATCCACCTAAGCACATGCATTTTCACCGGACACTTCAACTAACACGACGCCTTCTAGCGAGTGGCTTGTGTATGTGTATGCATGGGTCCACGCAGATCTCAGCTGCACAGTGGAAAGCATGTCATCAAAGGCCTCGTTTAGATTCCCCGAATCGGCGCCGGCGGCACTGTGCCGAAATACTGTAGTTTTTTTGTTTTTATTTGGTAATAATTGTCTAAACTTTGATTAATTAGGCTCAAAATGTTCGTCTCGTAAAGTACAATAAAACTGTGTAATTAGTTTTTGATTTTATCTACATTTAGTACTCTATACATGTGCCGATATTTTGATGTGATGGGGAATCTTCTTTTTGTATAGTGGAATTTGGGGATGAATTTGGGAATCTAAACGAGGCTAAAAGGACAAAAACGCATAAATTTTCTTAAGGAAAGCATAGTTCAAGTTCCCAGCGGGTAGAAAACAAAGCGGATGTTGTTGGTTCTTCCCCCGAGCTCTACGCCCCCAGTTGCCAGTTTGCCACCTCACAGGTGCCACTATCTTGGCGCAGTAGTTAGGAATAGGATCTCGCTAAAGTTCTGATTAGAACCTAGACGGGCTATAGAAGCCATGACGATCCACCCCGTATCAATAACCATTTTCTACCGTCCCGACCTAGGGGATTGGAGGACATCGAGGGAGTTTTGAACAAGTTCATAGTGGGCCTTACGTCAGCCTTTCCTCGTTGCACAAGTCTCAATAAAATTCAAGTTTTTAGAGGTGACTGCTTTATAGTGTTAATTATAAGATGTAGATATTGTCGCGAATTCCCTGATCCACATTCGTCCCCTAGTAACAGATTAGGCGTGGAGAAAATGATAAATGACCAATCTCCCTTTTGGATCCTACTCCTCTCCCGACAACAGATTAGGCATGGAGAAGATGATAAATGTCCCGTCTTCCTTCTAAACCCCAAACGTACATGAATGAATAACACAGAAAACGTGAAAAGGAAATTGGTCTCTTATTATTCATATAAAATATATGGGTTCTTCGGGGCAAAGCCAGGGCCCTTTTGCTGGGGTTTAGCCAACCGTGACGGTTTTCAAAAATTTAGTCTAAATTACTATAGGTGTGTTTGATTTAATGGATATCCATGAATGGGAGATGGCGATCCATGTATGAGCAGCGTTTGGGTCGTGGAAGACTTGGACAGAGATATTCTGTATAGGCGTTGTAAGCTCACCCATGAAAATCGGTTGGACAAGTATTTCCATGTCTTCTAATATCTATCATTAGTAAATAAATTAAGAATATGTTATATTATTACTTAGTAATTATGAGTACTATAGTGCAAGGTTAAAGACCACGGTGACGTATTGTGCTGACTTCGCTCCTGGGTTCTTGTTCCTTTAGATAGTGTCAGTTCGATATAAGCCTATAATCATCCCTCATCCCGGGATATATCTTGACCAACAGGATAGGACCCATATATATAGAAAGAAAAACATCGTTCTTTTGAATTTTGATGAGGAGCAGATGCTGGTCATCTCTCCAGTTTCCCACGCAGATAGTACTCCAACGCAAACCACGATGCATCCAAAGCGGAAGAGAAGAAACAGTGAAACACGTTGGCCTAGGCACGACCACGCGGTGCAGGAGAAGCGGTCAGGTCAAAAGGAAGGGCGCGGCAAAAATCCAAGAGGGCGCAGGCACCAGCCTGCAGCGGAACATTCCCCCGTGCGCCCGGCGCGCGGACGTGCAGATGCTTCCACTCCTCCGCGCTTTCCATGCTCCAGTCTCCAGCATCAGCCGCCGCGGGGACGGCAGGGCGGCAGGCCGCAGGCGGCAGGCGGCAGGCGGCGGCAGCCACTGGTTCGTTGAGCCTGAGCCGGGCCATGGGCACGTCAGGTGGTTTTCTCGGAGACCTCGCGCGGCGGGCGCCGCTGCCGCGTAGGCGGCCGGCCCACGCGCTGGGTGCGCCGTGCGCGGCGTGGATCCCGTGTCGCCCTGTCGCCCGTGACCGCGCGTACGTTCTGAGCTCCACTCCACGCATCGGCGAGAGGGCGCATGGTGGCTCCACGTAAGCAGCCGCCAGGTGGATTCTCAGCTGTGCCAGATCGGCTGGTTAGACCAGGGTCTTTTGCGACGTAGTACTAGTACGCGGTACGCCTGCTTCGAGATATGGGCTGGCATGCCGCCCTGTGGCTGAAAGTCTGGATGAGTGGATGTTACTCCAACGTTTTAGCCGTAAAGCTGATGAGCAATTTCTGCAGGATTCCTTCGGAATACAGCTAGTAGGATTCTGTAAGCTGTTCCAGCACATCAAAATGCTTGAATCTTGGTGTATATACTAATGTTCCACCTGGCAATTTTACCGGAGCACGCGCAAACAGAACACAGATCGCCAAATCCCCGCTGCTAAAATGCAGCCCACAGCTCAGTGAATGCTTAGATCTAGCCAGTTCAATGCTCCAGAAAATGGACAGCCATTCACGTGGTACTAATTCGGCAGGCAGTGAAAAGTCCAACACAATATACAAACACAGAAGATACTGAGAAAGAATCACGCACATTCTACAGCCTGTAACATTAGCAGTGTTCCATGTTTACGGTGCATCGAATGTCGCTGTACCCAGCAGGTAGATCGGCTGGGCAGGGGCCGCAGGGCGCAGGAAAAAAAAACGAACCAGAAATGAGAAATCCACCGGCCGGCGGCCGCCCACGAATCCACAACCCCGCAGGCCGTCCGTGCTGCCACGCCGGCCGCTCGCAGCCGCAGAGCCGGTTGACTCCCAAAGCAGAAGCAGCAGCCTCGTTGACCCTCCTCCACAATCCTCCCCGTCCGCTGTGCCCATCCATCCCATCAAAAACCCCATCAAACCCCCGGAATCGGCCACTAAACGCCCGCACCCACCCGACCAACCCACCGCGCACCAGTTCATCTCATCAGTCATCACACCTGCGCCTGCACACCGCTGGCCACAGTCACAAACTTCCCGAAAGGATTGGACGGTGGAACCAAGATTTTACACGGTTGGAACGAAACTGATCTACATTTTCGGAACCGAAACGTACGTTGCCGGAAACTCATCAGGCTATCCGTACTCATGGACCTCTATATTTATCCTCTATACGTTCTCTCCTCTATACTCGATTCTTCCGCAGCTATCCATCCTCTATATCATCCTCTATCCACTCTATCCACTGTGGGACCAACTTATCACTTTATCTAAATATATCCATGTGTGATCTAGTTTTGAAGGATTTATTAAGACGAATTTAATGGTGCAATCGAAATTTAATTTGAATTTTTGGTTTGTGAGTTATAGCATTTTTTCCCCTTTGTTTAGCTAGTGGGGTCCGCCACTGCACACTGTAGAATAAACACTGTACTACTCTAAATATAGAATGAGAAAAAAAATAAAATATCATTTTAGAGTATCGAATAAAATAGTTTTTACTTTATATTTGTACTCTAAATTTTAGAGCATCCTCTGGAATACCATTGCGGGCAGTCTCATCCGCGCTCGCGACTCGATCCGGCCCCAGAAACACAGAGCCGGCGCCGTCAGATCCCAGAAACCCCAAACACCCAGCGGGTTCGCCCTCCTGCTGCTGAGTAATAAAAAACAACCGAACGTGGCAGCAAATCGCGGACAGCGCAGAGGAAGGAAGCAAAAACAAACCCTTTCCATTCAAAGCCCCCGAGAATTTCAAAAAACATTTAACAGCTTCCTCCTTCCTTGCGCAAAACAAAACCCCGCAAAACAAGCATCGGCTTCGTCCCTCCTTCACTTCGTCTCTCTCTCTTCCCCAGCTCCGGCCGCGCCCACCGCCGCAGCCAGCGCGTGTGCTGCTTGCTCTGCGCTCCCCGCCGTCGCCGTGGCCGCGGGCGAGCTCGAGAGGTGCGGAATTTGGGTGCTGCTCATGCTGGGTTCGAATCGGAGGAGGGAGAAGTGGAGGAATAATAATTGGGAGGCCGTTGGGGGAGTGTAACTTTGGGCATTAATGGCGGGGTGGTGAGAGACCCCCAGCCCAAGGGAGGCCTCTCTGTCTCTGGTGGTGGCGCCCTGTAGTTACCTGCGTAGCTCGGCCTCTGCCCCCCTTCGCCTTTATTTCGTTTAATTTCGCTCCGAATTCCAGCGCTTCCGCCTCCTCCCCAATCCCATCGACACCTGTAACGCGGAGTGGACATGGGGGACGGCGGCGGCGGCGAAGGCAGGAGGAGGCGCTCGAGGTGATGATGCGCGCGCGCGCGCGCGAGCTCTGGGCGCTGCTGCTCGTTGCGCTGGCGGCGGCGCCCGGGGCGGTGCTGGCGCAGGGGAACCTGACGTCGCGGTCGGATCTCGTTGGGCTGTACGCGCTGCGGGGCTCGCTCGGCCTGAGGGCGCGGGACTGGCCGCGGCATGCGGACCCGTGCACGGCGTGGGCGGGCGTGGGCTGCCGCGCCGGACGCGTCGTCTCGCTCAACCTCGTCGGGCTGCGGCGCACGCGGCTGGGCCGCCTGTCGCCGCGCTTCGACGTCGACGGGCTGCGCAACCTCACGCGGCTCGAGGCCTTCAACGCCGCCGGGTTCGGGCTCCCCGGCTCCATCCCAGCGTGGCTAGGCGCCGGGCTCGCGCCCACTTTCCAGTCCCTCGACATCTCCGACTGCGCCGTCTCCGGGGAGATCCCGGCCTCCGCGCTCGTGGGCCTCGGCAACCTCACCACCCTCAACCTCGCAGGCAACCAACTGTCTGGGCAACTGCCGGCCACCGCGTTCTCGGGGCTCACGCGGCTCAGGACCCTCAACCTCTCGGACAATGCGTTTTCGGGCGCTCTGCCCGACGCGGTCTGGTCGCTCCCGGGGCTCACCGTTCTGGACGTGTCTCGTAACAACCTCACCGGCGCATTGCCCACGGCAGGGCTTGCGCTGCCAGCCAATGCGCAGGTGTTGGATCTGTCGGCGAACTTCTTCTATAGCGTCGTGCCAGAGACCTTTCGCCGGCTGTTCGCGCAGGTGCTGCTGGCCAATATTTCTGGCAACTACTTCGACGGCAAGCTAGGAGTGTCCGATGGTGGTGGTGGCAATGTTTCGTTTCAGTTGAATTGCTTCCTTGACGTTCTGGGACAGCGTACCCAGGCTGATTGCCAGCAGTTCTATGCCAGGCGTGGCTTGCCATATAATGGTCCAGTTATGCCACCCGCACCACAGCCTGCACCTTCATCGGCAAGGAAGAAGCGCAAGAATCTGAAGTACATATTGATCGGGGCCATTGGTGGAGGCCTCCTGCTGACAGCTGTGGTTGCAGCCATTGTGTCCTGCTTTGTGTGTTCTGGGAGGACAGGGAGGAGGAATGATCAGAGGGAAAGTGGGGCATCACCAAGTGCACCATCGGGAGTGTCAGCTACCGGCACAGCTGCAGCTACTGGTGGCACACAGCCTTCTGCATTGTCCGCAGACACGGCGAAAGTCGGCGATTCATTTGCTTACGACCAACTTGCCAATGCCACCTCGGGATTTGGGGAAGAGAGGCTCATCAGGCATGGTCATTCAGGTGATCTATACCATGGTGTTCTCCAAGACGGGACTGCCGTGGTGGTGAAGAGGATCACTTCGCGCGTGGCTCGGAAGGATGCATATCTGGCAGAATTAGATTTGTTTACGAAAGGATTGCATGAAAGGCTGGTTCCTTTTCTGGGGCACTGCCTTGATAAAGAAGAAGAAAAGGTTCTTGTGTATAGGTTTGTCCGAAATGGTGATCTGTCAAGTGCACTGCACAGAAAGTCAAGGGAGGAAGACGAAGGCATGCAATCTTTGGACTGGATAAAGAGGTTGAAGATTGCAACGGGGGTAGCTGAGGCTCTTTGCTATCTGCATCATGAGTGTTCTCCACCAATGGTTCACAGGTATAAACTTCTATGTTGTTTTGTCGATGTTATATTTGTTTGCTGTGTATCTGTCAGCAAATTATTTTTGTTTATAAGATGATAAAGTTTTAGAATTACCTTAGAAATTCAATCTTTATCATTACATGGGGTTTAGTGGTTGACAGTCGGTCTCCACTATGTGTGTTTCACTGTGGGTGCTCTGATAATTGTTTTTCTTCGTTTTGGTAGCAGAGTTTCAGCAGTTACTGCAATAAACTTTCCCCATAGATTCGGTGACAGCTAGGAATAGTACATTGAACATATGCTAATGTGTGCCAGTAATGCTGAATCAGAAAATTAGTGTTTCGTGCTTGATGCGACATATTCCGTGCGTTATCTGAGTACTGGAAATTCAATGTGGACACTGCTGTTATTTGCTTTAATATCTTTGCTGAGATGTTTCTGCTGGTCTATATCATTTAAATACCCACCAATTTTGCCATAAAAAATAACGGGAAGTTCTTTGTCACCCTGATTTCACCAGGGATTTTTTTTGTTTTGTTATCAATGTGAGGCATGCAGTAGATCGCAATCAATTCTGTTTGTTTTGTCGTTGTCTGTTCTATATGGCAACACGTAGGATTCTGACTGCGTAGACGCTTCCTTCCAAGACCAATAAATTAGATGCAATGCAAACGCTTGCTGTTGACTAATTTTGTCGGTTCTCTACTACAGGGATGTGCAAGCCAGCAGTGTCCTTCTTGATGATAAATTTGATGTGCGCCTTGGTAGCTTGAGTGAGGTGTGTCCTCAAGAAGGGGAAGGTCACCAAAATGTTATCACAAAGCTGTTAAGATTTTCTTCGTAAGTTTCAGACACCATCTCTGCATGGCTTGTTTCTCTTTTCATCGCTACATGCTTCCTTTGTGGAGCATGCAAATCCATACTTATATTGTATTCACTATTGCACCATCCTGTTTCAACGGTAGTTTTGTTCAAGTGCTAACCATGAAATTAGTATTTACCTGTTGTGTAGCATGAATTTAGATGGATTACCTTTTTAAATGAATAATTGGATATTTGGTGAATTTAAATAGCGTGTTGTCAACATGATTCCAGTCAATTACTAGGTGAACCTGCTGTTTATTGGCCAGATCTTTGTCATGTTGACGCTGTGCTGTGGCACTATGCAAAATCTAAATGATGTCAATAAGTACGATAAAACTAATGCTTGTAGGACTGTGAGAGCGTAGGTAATCGTGAACTATTTTATTTCCTTTCCTTTCATTTTACTTGCCATATCTTATTGTCAATGGACATGCAGTATCCTTGTTTTAGTTGATAGTTACATTATCAAATGCTTCCTTGGTGTAGCTTCATTTTTCTAATATCAAATAAGTCCCTTTCCATCTCCTGATGCTTTATTTTTGTGGGAATGCAGGAACGCAGATCAAGGTTCTTCTGGTGAGTTTGTGCATGCAACCTTTCATTGCTTTCAAGCATTTTTAATCTTGAGAATTCGTCATTAGTCCTCAGTTTCATGCTAAAATTGATGGCTCAACTGTCCTATTGTCTGTGAAAAATGCTTTGAGCATCGTCTCTAATTCTATTTTTTACGTTATGCAAGTCAATTGACCAACTTTCTCTGTAAACAGGTTCCCCATCTGCAACTTGCCCATATGATGTCTATTGCTTTGGAAAAGTTTTACTGGAGCTGGTGACAGGGAGACTTGGTATCAGTGCATCAAATGATGCTGCCACAAGTGATTGGCTTGATGCCACCCTGCGGTACGTCAATATTTACGAGAAGGAGCTTATGAGCAAGATCATTGATCCAACTCTTATCATTGACGAGGACCATCTGGAGGAAGTCTGGGCAATGGCGATTGTTGCCAAGTCCTGCTTGAATCCTCGGTCTTCTAAACGCCCACCAATGAAGTACATCCTAAAAGCACTAGAGAACCCTTTGAAGGTGGTGAGAGAAGACAACGGCAATAGCTCGGCCAGGTTGAGAGCAACATCGTCACGGGGTTCATGGAACGCTGCACTCTTTGGGAGTTGGCGGCATAGCTCGTCTGATATAGGTCCTTCTAGGGATGACAACATTCTGAAACGCTCAGAGACAATCAAATCGTCTGGCGGGAGCAATGGGGATCATTCTTCCTCCCGTAGGAGGCAATCCAAGGAGATCTTCCCTGAGCCGTCCGGCTCTCGTGACACCGAGGATTAAGGATGGAGGAGAATCTTCCTTACTGATCATTTTTCGGTAAAGAGGGAATCCCTACGGATGAGGGCTCTGTTAGAGCTCCGCTGGCTGCTTCTGATAGAATTCTTTCGTCCAAAAAGTCAGGAATGTGAATTCTCTTCTAGTCAATGGCTTCACAACAGCACACTGGTGCCGTGGTAATCATTTTTTGGGGAAGTAGCAATGGTGGCATGTACGTCGTTGGTGTACCTTGGTTGACGACAATGGCATGCAGTCGGCGCAGTGAAAAATTCTTCACAGTTGGAAGTTTGGTGTATCTTCTGTCCATTATCTCATTTTCCCCTCCTCTCGGTTAAAGAAAGAATGGCGACCTGATTCTTTTTCTTCTCCCTACTGTAATTGATTGTTTCATTGTTGATCATAGCAGAAATGTTCTTTTCATTAATGCTTGCCATTTTCTTTTCCTTTTTTTCACCTTGAATTTCTTTGTTTTCCGTGCAAGTTTGATGTTAAGAGGGGGCGGATCGCGCCATCCTAGGTGGACGAGAAACGTTCAGAAAAGGCCAAAAATTTGATGGGACCTCTATGAAAAGGCCAAATCTGCAAATACCTTTTGGGAGAGCTCTTGTGCTGTACTGGCCCGGCCCAATACCAAGTGACGGGAATATTATAATACATGGCGCCTGTAGCTCAGCGGATAGAGCGTTTGTTTCCTAAACAAAAAGTCGAAGGTTCGAACCCTTCCTGGCGCAAACTATTTTATATTTTTCGGGTGAACTGCACAAACTTTTTTTAAAAAATTTTTCATGTGAACTGCATAAATTTGTGTGTGATCTTTTTTTATCACCAAGCTTTTCCCTTTATATTTTCAGGTGAACTACACAAACTTTTTTAAAATTTTTCTTGTGAACAACACAAACTTTTTTTAAATTTTTTTCATGTGAATTGCACAAATTTGTCGCGTGATCTTTTTTTTTATCACCATGCTTTTCCTTACTCCTCCCTTGTAGCTTTTCCTCTATTTCTTGTGGTAATTCCATACAGAGTGTTTTGGAGCAATCCAACACTCATTCGATCTCTTCTCTTTCTCTCCCCCTCTTCTCCAAATCTGGTGGCTTTAGAAGAAAGTTTTTGAGAGGATGGGCGGCGAGGCGGTGGGGACAGTGGGAAGGTGGCAATTAGGTTCCAACGACGTAGGAGGTGGTTGGGCCAGGTTGGGGCGGGGGCGCCCATGACCCAGGCGGTAGCGGGAGCAGGGTGAAGGGAAGGAGCCCACCACACGCGAGTTAGAGTCTCATCGGAGCTCCACAACCATGGCCGCGACAGCAGAGTTCTGATGAGACTCTACCACGCCGCGGCTTGGCAATAGGCAGCGGCGGCGCTTTGGGAGGAAGAGAAAGAGGATGCAGTACAAAAGAAGAGTGGGAACACTGTAGTGACGTGTAGACATACCCTTTTTTATCACCAAGCCTTACTGCTGCACAAAATTTCCATGTGACCTTTTCTTTTATCTCCAAGCCTTGGGCCTTGTTTGATGTGCATATATTTGTCTTAATCCACATATGTTGAAGTCGATTGGGGTGAAATTAAACTAAGTTTCATACCAATCCATTCCAACAGATGTAGATTAAAGTAGATACATGCGCATCCACACAAGGCCTTAATAATAGTGGCGTCATCAACTATTCCCTACCCCTTTCCCTCGTCCTTTCCCCCTCAGCTCCTCACATCTTCATTTTGTTAATGGAACTAGAAAGCAACGCGCGGCGTTGCCGTGCGCCCACGTGGAGTGCCTACCATTTTGAGCCAGTTTGGTAATTCGTTTATGTTGCCACGACTTGTTCGTTGCTTCTTTTTTTTTATGAAGGATTGATGTATAATGTGGGGGTTTGGGTACTGTAGGTCTCGGTGATTGTCTATAGGCTATGTGTACCACATATAGTTGAAGTATATTGTTTTGTGTGTGTATTCATTTCAAGTTTTTATGTATGAGATATGATGTGCTTGCGTATGAGAATGTACGAAATATTATATACCATTTTTTGTGTATAAGTATGTACGGTAGAATTTAGGCCCTGTTTAGTTCTCAGAAAATTTTGCAAAATTTTTCAGATTCCCCGTCACATCGAATCTTTGGACACATGCATGGAGCATTAAATATAGATAAAAAATAAAACTAATTACACAGTTTAGAAGAAATGGACGAGATGAATCTTTTAAGCCTAATTAGACCATGATTGGACAATATTTGCCAAATAATAACGAAAAACGCTACAGTGCCATTTTGCAAAAATTTCGGATCTAAACCGGCCCTTATATTTGAGTATTTATATTTCGGCTTGGTGTTAAATTAATTGGCCACCAAAGCTCATGAGAAAGGGTATATGATATTGGATTTAAGGTAGTGGAGATATTTTTAGTTCACATGTGGTGGAAACTGCAAATTAATCATTCACGAAAAAGTATAAAATTGCTACTGTACCGAATATAATACAATAAAGCATATGATATTTTAAGTTTAATGCATACATCTGTTCATAATAAAGTCAATAAGACTGGTTTTTTTATTTTTATGTTTTTTGTTTGGTTTTATATGTTTTTTGAGAGATATATGGTTTTTGAAGAAAAGATAAAACCATTAAATAGGACAAAGAGGTTCGCAGGCCGCTTTTGGCCCATTGAGAAGCATGAACTGCGGGTTGATTATTGTGAAGTTCAAGGTTTTTTCGTAAAATTTTCTATGAGAGGAAACCAGACTGTGGGTTGATTTCAATAAAGTTCGAGGGCTTTTTTGCAAAATATCCAGGATTCGCCCGATCCTAGTCGTCCGTCCGGCCGATCGGACGGCCGGGAACGGCTGGTGACGTGGCACGCTCTGGTGCCAAAGCTTGGCCCTGCTTTCGTATTATAGAGATAGAGATTACCAACAACAACAACAACAACATAGCCTTTTGTCCCAAGCAAGTTGGGGTAGGCTAGAGATGAAACCCAAAAGAGACGAGAAACATGGAGACACATAAAGGGACATAAGAGATAGAGATTACCGTCATCAAAATTTCAAAACAGTAGACATCTTAGAACAGAAGACGAAACACCAGGAAAAGAAACAGAGAAGCAATTCATAGGTTTCAGAGTTTTTTTTTGTTTTCTCGAAAACTCATAGGTTGCAGAGTTTCTTCTATGCCATTTAATGAAAGAGACACTTGCTGTTTCAAGCAGAGTTAGTACTAGGACGGAGCTTAGAGCCTTTAAATCATCAAATGGAACACCCGATTAGTGAAAAGAGAAATATATAGAGCAAGGAATAAGAGAAAAATGGTTAAGCATATGTTAGTTATTGTTCCATGTGATAATCACTGACACATAGGAGTACTTATTCAGTAATGATTTAAGTACAACAACTGGGCGGTACCTTGTATGCTGAATAAACTTCCAGTATTGGAACAACTTTTGAGGACGAACGAGAGTATACCATGTTTCTTATTTCATTTATTTCTCTCAAGATTCTGTTACCCCACCAATCTCAATTTGCTCATACAAAGCAGATACTCTTCAACTAGCTTTAGCAGCAAGCAACGATGGCTGTGGTGCAACCTCAGGAACCAAGGTCCCATTGATGGCAGAGTTAGCGTGGTCAGTTTTTGCATCAACTGCCCAAAAGTTAGCTGTTTTGATGTCATCTTGTATCATTAACTCAGAGTACTCCTCGTGGTTGTACACCACATTGTTCTTGCCCCCAAACTCTACAGGAAGTACTTCCGGATCAATGTATTTATACATGACCTTCATGCTCTCCTCATCCTTCTGGTACACGAAGTTCACCTTCTCAATCGATTTTGGATCAAGAAAAATTTTGATAACCTGAAAGAATTTGAAACATTTAAGTTGGAAGAATGAAATGCAATTTTTTGTCTGTATCAACACTACATATTGTTTTTTCATTTGTTGTGGTTAAAATCAGATAGATGCATAAAGGTCGAGAGCACTTACCTTATAAAAAGCTTCAAATACTTTTGGGGGATTAAATAGAAATCCAATGGCCAGCCTTTCAGGAAAATGATTTTGCAGGATATTTGCAGTTTCTCTAGAAGTCTTTATGGGCGAAGCATGGGCCACTGTCCATCCAGTGAAATCTATCAGCCATACCATTTTTTCTTGGCCTTCAGGTAGGCTGAAGATTGCATTCTCCAAAGTATATACTAGGAACCGTATCTGCCCTTCATGGGACGAAGTATTCTGAAATTTTGAAATAGCATACAGGTGAATCCTGAGCCCAGGAAGCTAGGGAGACTGAAAATTTTCAGAAACTAGAAAAGAATAGCAAGGGTGACACTTTAAAACAGATAACTTCTTACCTGTTTTGTAGGTTTCATGACAACAACAGTTCTGCCCTCCCTGTCTCGGAAACTTGCCCTGTACATTTTACCTGTTTCCGCTTCAACAGAAACATCAGGCTAAAAGGCAGTTAATATGATGTTTAGTCACTTGGCTAGGATTTAGCGAAATAAAACTAGAGCAATGCATGGATGGCAAAAAAAGGAAGAGCAAATTTTACCCAACGAATATCCTCTGGCCTGTAAGCTGCCCTCCACTTGAGACTTTCTTCCAACATTTTTCTCGCCTTAGCAACATTCCAGTTACGGGCTTCCAGATATCTTTTCAAGCATGCTTCACTGCAGTACTTCTCGCCACGGGCAGACAAAGTCCCAAGTGCAGCTTTCAGTTCACTTATCTGCTCATAGGAGATTTTTGCATGAGCATCTGTCAAGAAAATAGCTGATACATCAACAAAGAAACTAAAACTATTTGTCAGGCCTGTATGCATTAGACATGTATAGGCTCAATTCTCCGCGATATGAGTTTGTTGAATGGAGGGTTTGTGTAACAACTAGTAACAGACAACATAAATTTGCTCAAAGTTAGCAGACATATTACACATAGCCATGTTACAACTAGATGAACAGAAGTACAGGACACTTGTCCATTCAGACACATTACACATACACCTTCAGTGATCATCATGCGCTTTTTATGTACAACAATTTCAATGTGAAGCACAACTTTAAAACGATTTAAATGTACCAGAGCATAACATAGTGTTAGAATGTGGACCACAGTGTAATTGGATGGGATATTATTGTACATGCATAGATTGAGAGCCCTGACATCCTAAAATAGTACTACTTCAGTAACAGGTGAAGATCAGAATGGCAATGGTGAGTGTCTATAGAGTAAATAAAGTGGTATAAACTATTTGGCTCATGATGTAGACATATAATATTCCGAAGAGAGACTGATATATATCTCCCTCTGTTGACTTACTACACAGGCCCCGTTTGGAATGCAGGAAATTCCTCTGTTCCTGCGTTTTTCCTATGAAATTTCTAGTTCCAAACAGGCCTGCAACAACAATCACTGCTAGATCCAGTTTACAGTACATGTTAACAGTACATAAATGTAAGCATAGGCTGTCCTGTGGTTGGCATCACGTTTGGCTACCCTTTCTTGTACATAAAATTCATTTCGTCTTAATTGAAAGGCAGAGCTCCTGCCATTGTTTCAAATAAAAAAAAAATGTAAGCATAGGATGAGTTGAAAGTGTCAGTCAGACTGCGTTCATCTAGCTTCTTTTTTATTTCCTTGGCTGGCGCAAGGGATCAAAATAATGAGTATAAGTATGTGACGAAGAACGTAACAAGGGGGGGGGGGGGGGGGGGGGGGGGGGGGGGGGGGGGGGGTTACTATATTTTCTCTGTTTGGATATCAGTACTGCACAAGGAACAAATCTAAGAATGCAAAAAAATATTGCAATTAGAAATAATGTATTGTGCATTCCAATAGTTCCACAAATTTATGATGAGGTGACAAATTTTAAACCTACCTTTGCTTCTCTTTGCTCAGCTTCATTTGAGTTGAAATCAGGGCCATGCTTTCTCCTAAACATATTTCTTCCACTCTGAATGATGCTCAGATCTAGAACGGATTATGTATATAGTTAAAATAACAGTAGTAGGCAGCCACACACCAACTCTCACGAAGTATAAAAAGTAACAACGGCATGGTGAAAAGTGAGACACTTACTTGTTCATACGCAAATATAAGGAACAAGAGAGTACTAAATATATTATTAATTCATTGACAAGTAATACCTTGCTTTCAGAATACATACATACTGCGCAGTCCATGAATTATGCATTTTCGTTTTCAGGTGGTGGGGAGATAAGAGAGAATAATAGAGCACATCCAGGATGGCCCCATTTGTGGATACACAAAAACATGTATGCACTAACGTGTTTGATTGTTTCTATCTAACAAGAATGGCATAGGCCAGGGCATGACTTGAAAGGTACTTAACATCCTAACAATACAGGACAAAAAACATCCAAAAGCCAAGTAATCACTAAACCTGGACCAACAAATCTAAACTGAATATGGAAAGGAGCAAAGAATAGGCAGCACCAAGTTACATCTGGTATGCCCCACTCCTTGACTCTCAGTCTCAGTTTGCAGTGTTCCTGTTTGCGGGCAGCTACAGTGCAGGTGTACTGTGATTATATCTGAGTACGTATCTGACAACTGCAGCCTATACATGAAATTGGCTTTGATTGATTTATGTGAGAGAAAAATACTATTGACGAAAATAAGCGGCTGAAAACTGAAGCGAATAGGCCTAAAGTGCCAACAAGTGTTAGAAAAAAGAAATACACACTTGCCCGGAAGTGCGAACAAGTTCACTGTGGATCTGATAGGACGTGGTAGAAAAAAGAAATACACACCCCCAAAGGCGGGGAACGAGATCTCCACCTGCAGTGAAAAATCTGCACGCCTTCCCCGTCAGAAGATCAATTATGGGGCTGTTTAGTTGGCGAAATTTTTGGCGAAACGCTACTGTAGCAGTTTCGTTGTTATTTGGCAAATATTGTCCAATCATGGTCTAATCAGGCTTAAAAGATTTGTCTCGTCCATTTCGTCTAAACTGTGTAATTAGTTTTATTTTTTATCTATATTTAATGCTTCATGCATGCGTTTAAAGATTCGATGTGACGGAGAATCTGAAATTTTTGGCAAAATTCTTGGCATCTAAACGGTGCCTATGATTCTGTTCTAGCGGTATCGGTATACATAACATAAAGTACTACAAACAAAGAACATAAAAGGGGGCTTGTGGGTTGTGGCCAAACAAGACAGCAGTATTTGTATCACCACAAAAGATGAAAAGACAGGACGCTACGGAATCCGCCACACCTTCTAGCAATCCACCCGAACAAGAACAAGAACACGAAGAGGAAAAGCAGATCGAGAAAGGATCAATACCAGGATCCGCAGGAACCCCCAGAACAGGGAGCAGCGCAAGTAAGCAAAAGCAAGAGCCGCCGCCACGGGCTGGGGAAGAAGGGAAACGCTAGAGCTGGGCTCGCCTTCTCCTCCGGTCCTCCCCACTCGCCGCCCTCCTCCTCCGCTCCTGTCCTCTCGGAGAGCAGGAATCGACGCACCTGCGCTTCAATTCAATTCATGTGCCCGGCGCGAGGTGCTTGTTTATGGCAGCTGGCGTCGCCATTTGTCTCGATCGGTTTGCACGCGGGCGTTGTTTAATGTCACGCTGAGCTGACGTGTACCCAAGGACGGGCCGATGTCGGATCAGATCTCCTGCAGCGCAACCGACGGCCGGATTTGGGTTCGGCCGTTCGGGACTCCCGATCGCGAGCAGCGTCGGGCCCCACTGCCCCGCAACGCCAACGTGAAGGGAAATGGGACGCTCTGCTTGGTGGAGAGAGTGGCTCCACAAGGACAAGCACTGCCGCCTCGATGGTGGAATGGAGGACTCGTGGAATTAGCAGTTGCAGGCATGTGTATGGTCGTTTTTAAAAACCATTATATTTCTCGATCAAGAAACAGCTACTCCTGTCCCGGCACCAGAGGCACCAATGGCAACCTACCTCTCACACCAATTACAGCAAGGCCGGAAGCAGTCTCACACAGAAGAAATATGAATAGAGAAATCGCTAGCAGAAAGTGTATTTTTATTCATCACAGAAGATAGAACGGAGATGTGAAGCGGCAAGCTCACACGAACTCCAATATCATCTGTGTCACTGCTCTGGCTTCCTTTCTGCTACATGTCATGATCTTTGAATTTTTTTCATTATTTTATTTTCTTTGAGCCGACGATTTGGAAAGGTCATTGGAGACGGGCTGTTTGCTTTACGACCAGTGCAGATATGGCGCGCCACGCCTGTGGCGGCGAAAACGAGCGCCACAAAGTGTGGCGAAAGTTTACACTACTTGCCAGTATAAAAACTGTGGCGAGCCACGAGCTAATAACCAACCAAACATAAGCCTAAAAGGCTGTGGCGACCTCAACTGTGACTGTGGCGACCTAAATGTCTGTTGTCGACAAGTCCACCACGGCCCAGGAGAAATAATTATACCTATATCTCTTATAAAAATATTTTTTCAAAAGATTATATCTCTTATAAAAATAATCTTCACTATAATTCTATATCAATATACAAGCTATCCATATACCACTAACTATCTATATCATGTTCACTAATAGCCACGTCACCCTCTAATTTTCAACATCTTAATGAAGCCATCCATATCATCTCTATTTTAATTTTTTATTCTAATTTTTTTTTCAATCCAGCAAGAACGCGCAGGATATCTGCTACTATTCTTGATCAACAAACAATTATGTTCTAGTGGTATTAACACCTTCGGCGATGTAGTACCATTCTATTTCAAAATACAATGCATCAAAAACTTTTAAAAAATTGTAGTTTAAATAGAGAAAAGTACTATTTATGATCCACGTTTTTTATTCCAATCGATATAGACATATGGTAACATGGCTGCCAAGCGCCTATACATAGATTCAATGTCCGTCTGGTGTCTGGTGATTGGTGTAGCGCCTCCCACACGTCGCTTGCCTCGATGGGCGATGGCTCGCTGCAAAGTGGTCTGTCCTCTCCGGTTTCCTTGCTCGCGCAATCGACGATGAGAGTTTTGTGTTTATGCGAACTCCAGTCAATAATGGTTGGCTTGTCCGAGATCTGACACGGTCTAGACACGTAGGGCATGTTTGGAAGGGTGGCTGAGGCCGGCTTGCCCGCACGCCTAGCCCAAGTCAGTCCAGGCCTGTCCCAAGTGGTGCAACAGCTCTTGTTTGGCATCCAGTGTGAAATGGGCTAGGCCCACTTGAAATTGTATTTATTTGAATACATCAGCCGGGCTGAGCAGCCAACTAACTCCAACTAACAAACCGAGATTGTGTTTGGTTGTTGGCCGCCTCGGCCAGGACCATAGTCAAGATGCACAAATGCAGTTATAGCAATGGAATGAGCAAGAGTTGGAGATCTATTATAACAGTTTTGAACAAGTAAACCATACAATTAGCGCTGTTAACAGCACTAGACCTCAGATAAATTAACAGTTGATCAATCCATAACATAGCTGGCTACACAGTACAATTAAAGAAGTTAGCAAGAAAGAACATGTCCATTTGCAGCATAGTCAGCCACCAAAGACAAGTCTGTGAAGCCCAGCACAGGTAGAAGATCACAGAAATGGATTACACAAATCAAAAGCACATGTAGCCAGCTAATGGACCCATCTATTTTGTCATCATCGACCTAATTCTCATAGTTACAAAAGTACCAATGAAGCAAGACAAAATAACAACATCAACAACATAATCAATAAGCAGCAGACCTTGAATAACACATAGGAGATAGGAAACAGAAATGGATGACAGAAATTAGTGAGACATAGCAGCATCTCATCCATCATGCACCCATCAAAGGCCTAAGTGGGGCAGTCCTAGCAGCTAGTATTGCCCCCTTTCATCCATATCCCAAACACCAAATAACAAGTGAGGTGATTAACACCTTTTTCCGACCAGCCTTACCATTATCAGCAGAAGGAGGAATGATTGGAGCAAAAGCATCGTGAGGGACAAGATCATAGGGGAGGAGAGGTGCTGCTCCATGAGATGGATGGACATCTCTCATGGCTACCTAAAAATCTCTAACAGTCTAGTCATAGTTGCTATACTTCTTGTATATATCATTTCTCACCCCAAGAAAATGCTTACTGCACTTGTGCCAACTCTGGTAAATCCCAGGAGCCTTCCCATTGAAAACAACATAGTACCCTGACATTTCGGTGAAATAAAATAGTGGTTTAGCCTTAGTCAAATGTAAAGGATGAAACTAGCCATGAGTGTGGAACTTGAAGATCTACGGTTTGCGGTGAAACAAATCATTGATCTTAAGTCCCCCACTGATGACCAGCATCATCAAGTTTATATGCAAGAGAATTGACATCACAGGCATTGCAATAAAAGGTTGGCCTCAGCTTTAGAATGTGGTGGTGTTCTTTCAGTTAAAATCATTGGTGGCTGCTATAGACAAAATAAACCAGTAATACAGCAAATCCAAGGTCATGGCTGCCATAGAATCTGATGGGGATGTGATTCCCGATCTTCCGTCAGGTTCAAGATAACTATCGATTTGGTCAGAAGCGACACACCGATCCGGCTTCAGATCACAAAGACCCGGACCCTGCACCACGTCTCCTCTCAACCGTGTCACAATCCTGTTGACCTCACCACGAAGGCTAATCCCTGCTGCGAATCGAAGAACACAAGCAAGAATAAGATAAAATACAACTCAATTGAAGTGACAATTGCAGATGAATGATTAAGCACTCGAAGTTGGGGTCTCGCAAACCGAAAGACGGCGACTGTCAATGGACAGAATAATCTAAGCAAAACCCAAACCCTAACGTAGGTGGTGGCTACTGATTATAAAGCCTATGGGGCATCCAAGGACTTCCACTTACGTCCCTAAGGAGTCTCGACACGTTACATGGCCCAAACGGCCCAAAAGACGATGATGTAGCGTCCTGACAGATTCTGGACGTCAACTTGTTTCGATGACTTCCATTGACTCCGATAGAATCTGGGCCTCAAACCAAATCCATTGATTATCTTATGAAATTATCTTTCCATCCATATGTGGATCATCAAAAACCGAGTCCGGATGTGTCCTGGGCGTCTGTTTTATTGCAGACTGGTTCAGAAGACTGAGGCAGACTCAAACTCGAATTGGACTGGACCTCCGGCTTAGCTTGGACGTCCTTGCTGGCCTCCTAAGGTGGTGGCCAAGGAGGAGAGATGTCCTTGGGCATCTCTTAGTTGTTCTCCATCTTCTTGGGGCATGCTCCAACTTGGGCCTGGGTCTCAAGTGTGAATAACAAGCCTGCGACGACGCCGTAGCACCCGACAGAAATAGCGGCAGAATGTCTCGATGATTTGGAGACCTTGATGATGTGATATTGAGGTGGGACCAGATATATTTGAAAGCTTATCAAATAAGCTTTTCATCAAGTGCTCATTGACCTCGATCGCATTCCGGATGAATGAGTTATGGCTTTCTCAATGAAGCAGTATCGGGCTGCCGACGAACCGAAAGTTTAACTTTGATGGACTTGCACTTTGAGACACATTTCTACATTCAAATAACGACATGTACATGTGGAACCAAGTGAATTGTATCCAAAGTTACTATATAAATATAGAAACAAGCGCACCTTATAATCAATGGTCGTATCTGTTAGTGTCATGTCCTCATCATCCTCCCCTTCTTGACAACAAACCGTCCTCGGTTTGAGCTTAGTTGGAGGACAGATTGTAGGTTGTAGCCAATATTGCTCCCCTTCTTAAAATTTAACCTGTTGCTTTATAACAAAACTTGGGGATCTTGACATGACATGATTATATCTATTGTAGGCCTCGAAATTATCATATTGTTGCACAACAAAAGGAGATTTCAAATTTGAACAAATATAAACTCTATGTACCATATACTCTCCTTTATTATTATATTTGCCAATAAAGTGAAATGTATGTCTAGATAACTGTGACAAATCAGCAAACGTAAATTTCTCTTCCAAATTACTTAGAGCACACAGAGTATCAAATTCTATATAACCCAAAGTATTTAAAGACAATTTCAGTTCATCTTTTTCAGTAGCAATTGGAAGAAAATGTCTATTTTTAGAACAAGTACTTGGTTCTAAAATGAAAGAATCATGCTCATTCACTATTTGTGGCATAGGTACAATAAAAGCATTGTCATCCAACTCTTCTTTATCACAAGCGCTATCAGAACAATTATTTTGTGACAAAGGAAATTCGAACTTTGTGTTCACTAAATGTTGCTCTATTATAGCATGAGTGGTGGATAAATTCAGCACGTCATCACCAATTTGAACATTATCATATTTTGTAGCAAGCATAAAAAGGATCTTCTAGTTTAGGTACTTGGTGATTTTCATTTTTAATATCAATCTCTTTGTTCTTAGTAGAAACACTCTCTTTATGAAGTTGTACAATTTCAGTCGAGTTTAAAATTTTACCATGCTCCAAAGTGGGTGTGGGAGGTGGTGGTGAAGATGCTGCTGTAGCGGTAGAAACAACCACTTGTCTACTTATCGCAATCTCGATCTTCGCGAATGCTTGCTGCACCCTTGCTAAAACCTGATTGAGGTTGTCACCAATGTTGGTCTGGTTCTTTTATTGATGTTCCTGTAATTCTTTTTCTGTAAGCATAGCTAGCTGAAACAACTGGTTTGTAGTGTTAGAATCTTTATAATAAACAATATCCTGAATTTTACGTCTCAAACCACCATAAAAACGACACAATTTATCCTCCAAATCCTCCTCTATCCCACAAAGAATCATGCCCTTTCGAAGCTCTACAAAATATTCTTGAACAAACATATCTCCCTGCTCTAAGCGTTGTAATTTCTTACGCAAATCTCGTTTATACGAAACAAGAACAAATCTAGCCCAGGTGGGGTTGGCCGAGGCCCAATAAATTAAGGTTGCTCGGACCCCAACAGTTCTTATGCACACCCACTCGGAGAAAGGCCCAATGTCCCTAAAAGACTGGTCCGATAGGGGAAGGGTGGCTCTCTCTTTTAAGGTGGCTTTCTCCTCCCAAGCTAAGCAAGGTGGGATTATTCAGAGGCTCACACGGTCGCCGTCCGACTACAACTAGGCCACTTGGCCTTTTTTATTGCGTCTTTGCTAGCGGGTAATAGTGGAGGATGTCCTCATCATTCCCACCCCCTTAAACAAGGGCCTAGCTCTAATACCAAATAATACATCCGGCTCAGGTGGGGTTGGCCGAGGCCCAATAAATTAAGGTTGCCCGGACCCCAACAGTTCTTATGCACACCCACTCAGGGGAAAGGTCCAATGTCCTTAAAAGACTAGTTCCATAGGGAAAGGGTGGCTCTCTCTTTTAAGGTGGTTTCTTCCTCCTAAGCTAAGCAAGGTGAGATTATTTAGAGGCTCACACGGTAGCCGCCCAACTACAACTAGGCCACTTGGCCCTTTTTTGTTGCATCTTTGCCAGCGGGTAATAGTGGAGGATGTCCTCATCAGAATCCATGTGCACATCCATACACTACCATCAACACAAGAAAGAAGGGGTTGTTGTTAGGGTATGAATGTGTCACATGGATTTGATGACATACATGACAAATCAGAATAATCAAGTAAACAAGGCAGAACCAAACAAGTGCAAATCTAGGGTCATGACTGCCATCGAACCCTATTATGCATATCATTCACTGCCATCAGCATAAGATACAAGTTGCTGTTGATAAGTGAATGGATAAGCACACATATGGTTCAATGGTAGTGATGAAAAATATGAAGAACTAATTAAACAAGGCAACCACCTCATGAATATGTTGTTTGCATCATAGGCCTTATAGATTTCCCATAGTTACTACCAATCAAAAGAAACAAAACCAACAAGTCATAAGTAAGAGAATAAGGAACAACTGATCTCAAATAAAGTAGCCAACATAGGCTACAAATAGTAGCATACAACATGATTATTCTGCCCAACACTTCTGGGCTCAGGGCTCAAATGCCTACCATGGTGCCCTCTAGCACATATAGTTAGCCACCCTCCCAAGAAAGAACTCAAAAGGACAGGTGTGGGTCAGCCAAGTAACCTATACAAAATACCTACAGCTCAACTGTAGTCAAAAGGAGAGTGGGTGAGGGAGGTGGAGGAACTATATATCTCAACAGTCAACCTCCTCAATGCACACGGTTGCCAACATGTGCAGGAACTACATGTAGTAGTTTTTGGCTAGGTAGTTCCTGAGCCAAATGTCCATATGGCTGTCACTTATGCCAACAAGGCCCCTGCCTTGGGCCTTGTTGTCCAGCAGGTAGGTGTAGGCCACTATCAGTGCCTCCTTAGTAAAACCAGACATCTCCATCACAGCAAGGTCAACATCAACATGGGCTGGTCCAGTCTCCCTAAGAGCATTGACAACATTGTTCATAGCATCAGACATGTTGGTCAATATAAGCATCTCATCCTCACTGAAGATGCCTCTCTTCCTCTATGCACCCACAGCTGGAGGAGCTCTGTGGCCTTGCTGTTGATCTACATCAGTGTGGGTCTTCTCAGCAGGAACATGGGTAGAGGAAGGACCCTCTACCTTAGCAACAACACTCTCAGCCTAGTTGGCCCTAAGGGCTTCACCAGAAGCAAGTGCAAACCTACCAGTGGCCATAGCATGGTCAAAAATGGACTCCATCTTAGTGTAGAACCTTATAGGACAGTTTAGAAACTCTTCATCTTTAGGATGGTCCTATAGTAAGGGGGGAGGGAAAGGGTACAGTTTTAGACAAGTGATGGAAAGATAGGTACAAGGACTTATAGGAAAGAAAACAAAGTTCTACCTTGTAGTGGCCAAGGTAGTGCTCCTGCTCAAGCATGATAGCATTGGTGTCACTATCCCAAAGTGCTCCACTCAGGTCCTTGAGCTTACATACCCTAGACCACTTCTGCCTCTACTTCCTCAGGTGGTTGTACACCTGAGTTGGGCTCACTATCTCCCCACTGTACTCCTTAAGGGCTTTGGCAACATGGTTAACATCTTTATCCTTGAAGACTTTGTCGGGTCTACTACCATCACTAACAAGCTGTGTCATCCTCCTAAGGACAAAGCCAGAGGTGTTGTTGTTCCACCTCATGGCCCTAGGACCCCTTGTAACAGCACTAGCACTAGCAGCACCATCACCAGCTATTGCAGCAACAGCACCACCACCAGTAGCACCACCACCAATACCAGTTGTAGCTGCTACACCAGCACCAGCTGCAACAACAGCAGCAATAGCACCCCCTAGCAGCCCATTTACTACATCAGAAGCAGCCACAAACCCACCTTGGGCACCAAACAGATCAACTAGGAGTGGAGCCATCCTATTTGGTATTGCAATTTCAAAGTAAGTAGGAGAATAACATCACAATCATGAATACACATAAGCTTTGGCCATGGGACACAGCCACACAACAGGAGCATCATAATTGATCTATGCTACTACCACTGTATGGCTGAGTTTCATGGCCAAAGACCATGAACCAGTGACAGATGATGAAAAATAATTTGAACCAAATAATAAACACTTGAGTAGGAAAGAAATTTAGTCTCAGCCTTGTCTAACAAATTATTACATAAACATCACACAAATATGAGTTCCATAGCAAGGTAAACAAACTGAATTTAATAACAAAGTTACTACATGATCAGATCCTAGAGGTACCTGTAACACCCTAGGTGTTTGTTACCCGTTAAGTAGTGGATTTGAGCTCAAACATGATAGATTAAGTGGTGATGAAGATGTCAAGGTCAAACCTATGGAAATGAGCCCCAACCTAAACTTGGATATTTCACCCTTGCTTTACGTATAGGCCCTTTTCAAGATATATGCTTGGGTGGTGTTATTGTAATATCTTCATGTGTCTCACATCAATACCTATCTATATTGGTCACTGGAAAAGTTTCATGAAGTTTGGAGTCAAAAAGTCACATGAAATGATAAGTTATATCCTTGTTGGAATGGTTTTTACTAAGTGCTTGAATTGCATTATTAAGTGAATGAAAAGGTAGGTCATCAATCAAACCTTGCAATCCTGCCCAAAAGGCTCTAGATGAACTCTACAACAAAAGTCGTGAAAGGTTCGTGTTGAGCAAATGCCCCGAAAATACTCCAATGGATCAAAAAGGATAAATTTAGCTTTATCGTGATGCTACATTGATCAAAGTAGAACTATATCTTCTGCACCTGTTTTGAAGTTGGACCTTAAATAAAAGTTGTAGCTCATATTATGGAGAAGAAACTTTGTTTAATGGTCAAGAGCTAGTTTGGTCTCTAACCTAGGCAAATAGAGGCTCAAAGATTGAATCAGCTGCTGTTTTTCAGCCCTAGAAATAATTCTAAGTCCTGGATTGACAGCAGTGAGTTGCTATGTTTGTAACCTTTTATCTTCCAAATTCATATGGAAGCTCAATTTAATTCCTTAATACGAGTTGGAGTACGCCTTGTGAAGGAAACAATAGATCAAGTCTCACTAGATTTGGATCTTGTTTGGAACTTCAAAATCAATTCCCAAAACTACTAGTTTCATCATATTCATGGACTTGGACCGGCAAGGACAAGACGGTTGGCACGTCGCGTTCTCGAGATTTTGTTAAGAAACTTGAGTCGACCCAAAAATAGAAGTTGGAGTTTACATCTTGGAGAAGAGCAAACAAAAAGTTGGCTTGAGTTTGACCACGTTTTGATCGTCAATTTTGAGTTCCGTTGTTGGTCATCAATGTTTTGACATTGTCATCTTGGCATGCAATTATCTCTTAATCCATAGCTCTAATGGCAGAGTGGTCTTAACGAAAGTTGTAGAGCAGGCCGAGGTGAACAAACTTTGTTTTTGGCCCATGTCCTTAATCGACCCGGAAGCAGCTCAAAATGACCTCCCACACCGGTCTCACCATCGCTCACCACGTGTTCGACGCTTTGCCGACGTGGTCTTCTTGCATGAACGTCGCGCGCCCTCTCCCTTGCCGCGTGCCCTCGCTTCCCTGCGGCCGCCTCACCGCTTCTCCACGCACCCCAGGATATTGTGGACGACCAGGCTCACTCTATCCCTCGCACCCTCGCCTCGTTGTTGCTCGTGGACGTGCACATAGCCATGGCCGAGGTGGCTGAGCTTGCCGCCGTCGTCGTTCTCCCACCTCCGCGCCTCCTCAGCCCTAGCCACTAGCCCTAGCGCCTTCACCGTCGCGCGGCGCACCTCCGGTGCTTATTCCCCGACCCCGACCGACGTCGGAGTGCCGCTGTCACCAGCCGCAGTCGCCGCTGCCACCGCGCACGCGTGGCCAGGACGTCGTGGGCCACCTCGGGTCGAGTCAAGCAGCCCAACGGGTGCGCACGGGCCTCCTAGTGCTCCCCCACCACTCCATCACCGCCGACGTGCCTCCTCCGACTGATGGTGACAAGCTCTGCCACCTCCCTTACTATGATTCGCGACTAGGGACGTCACGCAAGAATTCGACTAAAGCCAGGGGCCTATCTACACTGTCATAGACTCATATGAGTAGTGCTCTCGGGACTGATTTGTATTTATTTTGCAGGAACTTTGGAAATTCATAGTAAATCATAGAAAAATCGTAAAATTAGCAAATGGATACTTTTTGGAATCCTTGTGGAATTCTCTATGCACTAGATCTATAATATATCCTGTTTTAGTTTAAAGTTTTCTCTGTAAAAATAGATTTATGCATTTAGGTTTTAAGGCTAGTTGTGTTTTGTCTTTGTCATAACTGAAGATGTAGAGCTCCAAATAAAGTGAAATTTTGGTGGCATAATACTCATGTGATGTTTGATGTGTGGTAAAAATTTCATGAATTTTGGTTGCTTTATGAGTGAGTTATTAGTGTATCTTGCTCTCACATGATTTCTTGTAATAGTAATTTGTCTTTTTCATAGAGGTTGATATACATGTCCAAATGGCTTGAAATTTTTATAGTAGACTATTGTGGTGATATTATAGCTACTATAATTTTTGTAGAATTTATGGTGCACTTTTGGTATATGCACCTAGGCATCTAAATAAATTAAGAAATGCATTAAAAGAATTTATTTAGTGATGAGCACTATGCTTTTTGGTGATCATTTAACATGTACTTTATGATGGTTACATTGGTTGTGGCCAAATGTATGTTTGGAATATAAGTTAATATTTATTCTTGCAATTGATGCTTTCCTAGACAGTTTCTGGGACTTTGGTAATTGCACCATGAAAATGATGTTTGCTGAGAAACATGCTTATAACAAAGTTCTAGATGACTCATTAATATAGCTTGTGTTAAATTTTGGTGGAATTTGGCCTTGTAGTTTGTGAGTTATGACTATTCCAAGTTGGGTTCTAGAAATAGTTGTTCTCTGGAATCTCTGGACCAGATTCTGTAATGCTAAGATGATTAAAGATGATTAAGTTGAGTTCTAAAAATAGTTGTTCCAACTTGAGAATCATGCTAAGATGATTAAAGATGAATTGTAGACAATTTCATAAACTTTCTACAATGCCTTGTTGCATTGCTATTGGATTTGTATAACTCCAGTTATGATCCAAACATGCAGTTGTTGTTTGCAGTCCAGAAATAGACAGATGCTAGTTGTAGTTGTTTACTCCATGCACTGTTTGCCTAAATGGCCATTTAGCTCGTTTAAACACCGTGTAAACGCTACACGGCGGTGTGCCGTTTTCGTTTAATCGTCCGTTTAGCCTGTTTAATTGGCCGTTTAGCCCGTTTAATGGACTGTTTAGCCTGAATAATGGATAAACGGTAGGTGACCGACTGTTTACCGATTAGCGTTTAGGAAAACATTGACTCCATGTGTTGCTAAGCGTGGCTTATGCCCTTGATGAGGGTTAAGTTAAGATACTTGTGGTCTTGTTAAACTTGTGTTATGCTTGATGTGCTTGCCCTCTATAATCGGTTGTGTGGTGATAGTTAAATAGCTATTGGTGTCTATATTTTGCATGATCTTGTGTTTGTATGAATGCTTATGTGATGCATCTTGTGTTACCATTCATCATATTCATACACATGCATCTTGCATCTCATCTAGGTACGCTAGATACACCGCGTGAAGGACGAGATGTTGGAGCTAAACCGGAAGACGGTGTTTGGTGGACCTATCCCGAAGATGGAAGGACTAAGCAAGTGCCGAGATGGAAGATACTCACCAAGCGAGTGTCATCTGTCAAACACTAACCTAAGTGTTCGATCCCAGGCAAGCTCCGGAGCATTCTAAGCCTCCTACTTTATAAAAGCAATTGAATATATATATAGGTTACATATGTATTATTACATTAAGTTATAGGAGTTGAGTGAAAACACTTGCTGCTTATATACCTTTTTCTTGTCCCATAAATATGCCTGGAATCCTATTTTAGTTTAGGATTGAAAGTATTGCTTAGCCATGCTTAGACCGGTAGAAGTCGGGTGATTTCCTGTCACCTGCGAGATATAGGTGGATACCTGGTTATGGTTGGCTATAATTATTATCATGGAAAGTAACCAAGTGTTGATGGATAAACGGAGACCGGACGAAGTCTTATAGGGTTTTGGACTATAGTGATTCCGTCTGTGTCGGTTAAGGACTAATCGTTGCTCGTCCCTCTTATCATGTTGAACGCATGCCTCACATTTAGCTGGCCGAATAAAGTACCTTTTGACCGCGAAGCTAGTGACACTATTCGAGCCGGGATAAACTCGGATTGGCAGACTGGTGCTGAAGGGGGTATGACGGGGACGCGAAGAGTGAGCCCAAGGTGCGTCCTAGCTATTGGGCGGTCCCTGGGTAGTGCAGTCCATGACTGTTATCCCGCGGCTACTTGGAAAGTGTCACTGGTGACCTGTAGCTCACTTTAGCGGGTGAGTGTGATTTGTGTGAGGAATAAATCACCAGCTGGTTAGAAATCGATTCGAATCGCCATCGCTCCTGGATAGTGATCACTTGACTCGAGTTACATCATCGTAGTAATAATGATGGAACATGGATGGTTATGTGGATGATGTTGGAAATGCTAAACCTGAGATGGTAACCTTTAATGTTAATGGTTAATCAAGTGATTGCTCTAGCATAGGTGCTTACTTAGATTAATCAGGTATAATTAAGTTGATGCTTATATGTTAAATGGTTCATAGATGATAACTTATGCTTTTCTGCAAAACAAGTCAAGCCAGTCCACCTTATAAAAGCCTTATATACTCCTTGGTGTCATATTATTTCTGGTTTATGACGGGTAAGTCTAGCTGAGTACCTTCTCGTACTCAGGGTTTATTTCCACTTGTTGCAGGTTGTGATATATCATGGCTACTGCAAAAATTGGATGGCTCCTGCTGTAGTGACGGAGTGTGATCATGGGCATGATTCTTCTGAGTTATATTGTCTCTCATGCTTTTGTTGGAAATTGACCTTGGTACTGGCATGTATTTGAATTAAGATGATATTAGTTTTAAACTACTTTGCTTCTGCTACTTTTAAACTTGAGTTGTGATAACTCTATGGAACTCCGATCTATGTTGAATTACTTGTATTAATGGATGTAACATGTGACTTTTTATGTTGAATCACTACAATCTTGGCTTGTACGTTGGTTGGTTTGAAATCCCCCCGTGATTTCATTGGACTACCGGGGTTATAGGGGCTTAAGTATGAGAATCTAATTGCTCCGACGATTGTTTTTGTACTTTTGTTCTTATAATTTGGGCGGTTCCGTTACAGTACCCCTCCCTTTCCACATAGCATTACAGATGGTATCCCTCCTAAGTGCCATGGCATTTGGAGTCTTGGAACTGGCTGTCATTATTGGGTAGGCTCTCAAGTGGGTCTGGTTGGCTGCTAGTGAAACCCTCCTCAGGTGGCACAACTTGGTCAATACCAAAACCTAGGATTCAATTATGCAGAATACAGCAGGCCAATACAACCTTGACCTGAGTCTTGTATGGGTGAAAGGGCTTGTTATCTAGGATACAAAACTTGTTCTTCATTGCACCAAAAACCCTCTCCACAGTGACCCTTAGTGATGAGTGCCTTAGGTTAAAAAGCTCCCTTGCATTGGTTGGGTGGTTTCTGCTTCCAAACTCAGTCAAGTGGTACCTGACTCTCCTGCAGGAGGGTAGAAAGCCACTGCGGCATGCATAGCCAGCATCTACCAGGTAGAATTTACATACAATTGGACAACTACTGTGAGTGTGTGCCAATCTTAAGGACATAAGTGCATTGACTAGGTAGTGCAGTTACCTTCAGGTACAATGAACCCATCATTCCTCTCCATGGCATCAACCAGTATAAGTGCATCATGGGCAGAGCCCTCCCAGCCAGCAACGACATATGTGGACTTGAGATCAAAGTTCACAACAACCATGATATTTTGTATGGGGTTGTGTTTCCTACCTCTAAAAGCAGCTTGTTGCATGTGTCTAGACACCCTTGCCAACACATGGGTGCTATCAATAGCAACAATGCAGTCCTAAAACCCATAGAAGTGAGATAACAGTACATATGAATATGCACATCTACCTAATGAAGGAACATGTGCTTCACAATTACCTTCAAGAATGGATTTCAACTATGGCTTCCAAGTACCTTTGGGTGAATGACAGTGCTAGGAGGCTTGATCAACTCATTCCTAAGCTCACAAACAGCATACAAAACCTAATGGAAGTGTCTATGCACTGTCTCAATGGACCTCCTAAAAGACCAGTGGACAACTCTAAATCTTTGGTTGTGACCAACCACATGGAGGAACATTGCAAACTGCTCCTCTACTGTGACCCCCTCTCTATCAGAAACTAGACTTCTAGCTCTAAACAGATTGCATAAAGCAAAAAAAGGTGCTCTGGTCATCCTAAGCATGGATAGGCACTCTCCATCATTAGAGTTATAGATTAGGTTAAGGGTCTGCTACCTGTGCTGGTCAACTTCATCCCTAAGTGCATACAACAAAGGGTCAGGATCACTATCATCCCTTTTCCTTTTAAGCTTGCTGGTAACAAAGGACACCATGACTACAACCAGGGCAGCTGCTTACCCACACATCATCTCATGGCTCACAGAGGGATCCATCTACATGCATATAACATTGTAACACAAACTCAGATCATCATACCCCGTCTAGCCTCAACATGATTGTACAATGATTCAGTAAGCAAATAAAGCACGGCTGCATTTAGGTACATGCCTCCAGGTGCTCAAGACAACATCATCGACCATATCATAAAAATACAGAAGCAAACCATAAGAATAGCAAGAAACACATTAGGTATACAGACTCATCAAGGAACAAACAAATCATAGTAGCAAGAAAGACTGTAAGAACGACCATCACTGAACTATGATAGCAAACCCTAATCCATCGAGGAACAACAAGTAGTACTCAAATCAGATGAACCAATCATGAACAACAACTAGGATATGAAACCCTAACATCATCGCTGTGAAGGAGGGAGGATTGGGGGTCGATTTCACCTCGGGGTCGCCATCGGTGCAAAGGAGCAGACAAAGCAGATCCGGACGAAGAGAAAGCAAATCAGGCCGAAAGAAGAGCTTCACCACCACCGCACCCACAGAAGAAGAGGGAAGAAGACAGCTGCCTCCACGGAGTCCCCGCAGTCAACGGAGTGGCGCCGCGTCATAGCAGATCCAAGGTAGGGGAACAGAGACAAAGCCCGCCAGGGGAGGACGCTGCCGCGATGCACACCAGCTCACCACCACCACTGGTTTCTCACGTGGCTAGAGGAAGGTGAAGAGCATAGAGAGGAAGGAAGGAGAAGCAGCAGCAAGCGCCGCTTATAAAGGCGGAGGATTTCACCGATGGGGAGAGCGTGCGTGGAGCTTTTCCTCTTCCGGCGCGAGCCAGCCACTGCCGCCGAAATCGCCCGCCCTCGTGCCCCTCGCAGCCGCGACTAGAGCCAGGCGAAGGGGGCCGTTTTGCACCCCGACGGTCGGGCTGTTGAGCGGGCCAAGGCTCCCAAACACGGGAGTTGCAGCCCACCAGCACAGCCGGGCTCTTGGGCCACGCTCCCAAACACGCCCATAGTCGAGGGAGATCAAAATAATGAAATCAATCAGTAAACCGCCAATTAATAAACCAGCTGTGCAGATTTGACTCTCGTTTTTCACAAAAAAGACTATGAACATCTCTCATGAAAATCTGTTAAAGAAGAGGAGCATAACAAAGTTGTCCTAGAATCGGTAAAAAACCACTTAGAACGTCAGTAAATCGTGTAGAGAGAGGTGTCAGGTAGCAAGAGATTCAAAGAGCTAAAGGTAGGACAAAAATTAATAAATTGATTTTTTTTGATCGATTGTGTGTACATGTCTCAGTTGACCGTGATCTTTTTTATTAAAAAACCTATTTCCAAACGACATTTACAAGTTTCTCACATGATCGATCTAAGTAATTCCCATCGAACTAGGGTTGAGTTACACTCATACAGCTAAAACATATGTAGGTCCGTTTTCATTGGGTGGCGGCGACGTTTTTTCCTGACTTTGCAAACTTGGCGTCAACAAATTTGATCTTTTTCAATTCTATTCAATTTCCTAATCTGAATTTGAACTTCCCAATAACTTTTTGCTGTCAACACTTTGTCACCGTCTTGGGGAAAAATAGCGAGGGTTGTTTCTAGAAGAAGCTAGTACATGTTATTCAGGACATGTATTCATAAGTATTGCTATATAAATTCAGAGGAGTGGTTGGAAAGAGAGAAAAAAAACATGTGTCGAATAATTGTGTATGAACGCATTCTAAGTCAGGGATAGTTCTGCACAATTGTTCCATGAGAACCGATCCCGTCGACTTTTTTTCTTCAGTTTGATGTCTGCAACTAGATCCACCTCGACAAATTATGTCCAAGAATGTTTTCTCGTAGTTAGGGCACGTCCAACGATGATTTATGAGCTACTCTAGCTCTAAGCACATTATTTCATACCTTAATAGAAGAGAGAGGAACTATCTTTCAATTAAATTAAGAGCTAGTCTCATGCATATACTTTAAGATCATTTGAAAGTTACTATGTGAGGCTATTCATATTATAAAATATGTGTTAAAAGTTAATATTACTGGAGAAATTATCGTAGAGCTCGAAACTGCCTATAGTGTTAGTTGCTCTTTATATGGCACTGGTCGGTGGAAGTCGCAGTCATTTTCCTATATTTATGTGCCTTTATATAAATGTTTTGGGCTTGCTAGCGCTCGGACGTCCGAACGGACCGGGCACCCATGCCCCGCAATCTGTTTCTTAATCCGTTTTGCGCGCCCACACGGGAACCGCACTGCCCCGAACGTCACCAGCATCGAGAAGAGGGGAGGGGTGGTAGATGACCAATCGGCGTCGGGAGGAGGAGGAGACACCTAGGCGATGCAGTAGAAGGCGAGGAGGAGAGATGCAACACCTAATGTACTTTTGAAACACCCAAATGCAACACTTGCAATATATGTTTGAAGGCAGATGAAACACTTGAAACATGCTTCTAGAACACTTGAAAAAAACCCTGAAAACACTTGAAAATTATTGCAAACATACGCAATATCCAGATAAAACGCATGCAACATCCACCAGAAACACACAAATGAAACATTGGTAACAGAACTTTGCAACATACGTGTACAACCACTGCAATATATGAAACATCCCAATCTACTTTTGTAACATCCATCTGAAACATTTGCAACATACCTTTGAAATATCTGAAACACTTGAAACATACGATTTCAGCAAAACTTGGCAGCCAGGCGGGTGGAGCACTGCACATCAGGATCTGACTGTGCGGTCATGGTGGAGAAAGAGGATGGCAGTGGGTGAGCGGCTATGCGACCCCCGGTGGGCGGCTGCGCTGCCCCCGGCAATAGGGCGCACGCGGTGCCCCTGGCGAGCGGTGTCCGCGGTGGAGGTGACAGCTGCGGCGGTGTGGGCGCGACAGTAGTGGAGACGAAGGCCGGCGAGAGGTGCGATGGAGGGGAAGGCATTCGGGAGGTGCGGAGGAGGTGATGCCGCCTCTGCTCGTCGACGTGTACCACAAGGACGAGTGTGATGTCAGATCCATTTTGCTGTAGTTAAACCAGTGGCTTAGATTCGGGTTTGCCACCGTGCCTCCTTCTGTCCCTCACTGGCTCGCCGTCATGTCCGAGAGCTTAGCCGTGCCGCTGTGTCGACGAGCCCCAGCTTCTTGGTTCAACGCCGAGTTGCGGTGTACCCAGATCGGCGAGCGTACTGGTTCCCGAAGCTTCCTCATTGTTCCCACGCGCCACAGTCCAAGGCCTAGCCATGTCATCATGGGTTGTATGGAGTAGAAACTGGTGTGCATGGTGGCATACGCACGGGTGCTTGGGAAGCGACAGAGCCATAGCTGGACGCCGGCCTGCAGGCGTCAGACCAACTGTGGTAGAATCACCCGAATTAACACGCTTTTAGGGGCACTTATCTACCACTAGACAATAAGTGTCCTGAAAGTGAGCTAAACCAGACAATTTCGTCGAGTGCACCCAACGGGAGAACTCGAACAATCCACGTTTTACATCCGGGATCCAATAATGAGTACAAGCTTACAATACTTAGTCTATTTCATACAGCCTAGGGTCTTAGAAAATCATTTGTTACAATACCAAAGTTCAGAGTGTGAGAATTTAAATAGCGGAAATAAAATAACACCTAGTGGAATAAAATGAGAATTCGTCTGTGCCCATCAGAAGAATCCTCCACACAAAGTCTATCTACTAAAGGTGCACCTGCAACAAGGGTAAAATAAACCCTGAGTACACAATGTACTCACAAGACTTACCCGACTGAGAATATATTTTTCGACTCTCAAGGATTATGATAGGCTTTATAGCTTGTGGGTTCTTTGTTTGCGGAAAGCAATACTAAGAGTGAGTCCTTAATTCCTTAGATCTTTATTAGCCAGGTTTTAGTTGTTATCCACATTCTATGTAAGCCCCTGTTCTATAATCAAGCAATGGTTGAGAAATCAGAGCCAATTTTCCATCTTTCATCTGTTATTTCTTACTACGATGCCAGAGCGTAGTCAAGCCGTACCGTCACGTAGAAACGGCGATTCACGAATCAATGTGCCCAGCTGGGTACCATGAAAAACACATGCCTCGCTTGCACCCTAGGCACAAACGAGACCAACCCGCCCCACTCCTGTCAAGGGTTCTAGGTCTCCATCCAAACTTGGACTCCAAGCCCCCACACTTGAGGCCCGGACTTAATGTGGTGTTTAGATCTCCACCTATCCCCGCCTCCAATCAGTCAGTCCGGAAAGAGCCGAAGCCCATGACAAGAGAGTTGCAGCTTTCCCGCTCCCATAAGTAAGTATGTGCTCGGGATAATAAGTCTGTGACTTGACCAGGGTCCATGCAACGAATGGTCCTTAATCGACGTGGACAGGAAAAATAGTACAACCAAGCAATGCCCCGTGGCCGCAGGACACAACCTGTTACACCCACCAAAACTCATACCACATATCTGCCCGGTCTCCATTTCCTTTTCACCATTTACTGTGAGATTTATGATAATAATAACCACCTATTGTGAGTAACGACAAGTTACCCATGCTACCGATAAACCTAAGCAAAGTAACTACGCGATCCTGTACTAGTAAGACTCATGGGTAGATAATATATCTATGCATGTGGGTATCATAAAACTCCTGCAACGTAAATGCACAACACATATATATAATGATTATCAAAATACTAGTTATGCACCGTGGCTTGCCTTGGACAGGTGCAAGGTCAGGGTGTCAGTCACGGGCGACTCCTGGAACTCCTCCGGCCCGAAGATCTCCTCCTCGTACTCCTTCATGATCTCCTCGCAGTCCTGCTCCTCCGCGGCCACGTACTCGACTACCTCGTGATCTACATACATGAAAAGACAACGCAATACTTAATAAAGTGACAACAACAACTCTTAAAATGATACACTACTAAGCTAGTTAGCTAACTCTAAGGGCTAATATGCTATGCTACCCACTGTTTCTACTAAGCAAGAATTACTGATCTAGTTATCCTCTAGCAACTAAAATGCATATCATTTTTTGATTACCGATTTAGTACGAAGCACTACTAGGGAAACTTAACTGCCCTAGCAAACAAGCTATTCAAAGGCTACAAAAATTACAGCAAACACCTAGTAATATCCCGAGACTACGGTAAGTTTTTTAGGGCTAAACTATCCTAAGTTTGCCACAAAAATTCCTACAAGATTTGGTGTATCAATATTCATTGTCTTTTGCATTGATTTATTAAAAGGCTAGGTTTATTAAATCAATGCAACTGATACCAACTGATAGAGCACGAAATTAGAGACCCAACTAAAGTGGTTTCACGATTTTTGGACATCTACACAAGTCGTCATAATTCATCAAAGTTTAGCTCGAAAACTAAATTACAAACCACTACTAAATTCCTAGAAAAAAAAGAAACCAAATTCCCCGGCACGGCCCGCAGCCACGCGGACATGGCCCAACCGCGCGCAGCGCGCGCGCACGCGGCCCACGTGCGGGGGAGACCACGCGCCTCCAGGCATTTAAGCAAATGCCCCCGCGAAACCTGTTAATCAACCCGCGGTCCCACTCACTATTCCAAAAGAGCTAGGCCGTGCCAAAAGGACCCTATACTTTCTTCCCTTTACAACGGCCAGGTCCCTGGCTGTCCCCGCGTGCGCCGGCACGACGACATGGCACGGGACCGCCGTCGAGCAACTGGAAACCCCCCTCCCTGATGCATCTAAGAGGCCGACACTCACCTACAGGGCGACGCGCAGCATCGGGCAGCGGTTGGACGAGGCGGGATACAGTAGCACAGCTTCCCCACGACGACAGGCACCCTGTGGCGGCGACAGTCCCGTTCCGGTGAGCTGCATGCTTACGGGACACAGTAGAAACCACGTGAGCACCAGAGACTCACCACGCAGCTACCCACGAAGACGGTTTGGCCGGAGGCAGTCGGAGTGGTGATGGCCACGTGCGCCCAAACGACTTGGCGGCGCACCGCGGCGACACGGCCGCGCCAACAACAGCTAGGCAGCGATAGGGACTCCGGGGTGATGCGTAGGGTGGAGCGGGAGTTGTGGCAAGGCTAGCTGTGCACCTAATTCGGAGTTCGAGGCGAACGGGCAGGGCTGCCACGGTGCACGGCCGAGCTCGGCCTTATTGGCATGGCGGAACAGAAAACTCCAATTGGAGCACGGTGCGGCCAAATTGGAGGTGAGGTGAGATCGGTCGGTGAGGTCACTAGGTGGCGAAACTACTGGCGCGGATGATTGGCTGGTGGCGATCCCTCCCGACCGGCTTGTCGGCAGCGGCCCCAACGGCCAGGCAGACAGGGGAAGAGAGGGGAAGAAACGGGTCAGCGTTCGGGTCACATCCTCAGCCGAGCTGGGGGTCGCCGAGGCATGCGCGAGCAGGCAGTGGAGCAGAGTGGCGTGTGCGCGCGGCCACCGACCGGCCAGACGCGGTGATGGGCCAACACGGACGCGACGCCCACTGACCCATACGGCACCCGCGTCGCTGGCAAAGACAAGGAGGAATGGAGAGAGGGCAGCGAGGCAGCCTAGCCAGACCCACACGCGGTCGGCCGGAGAAGTCAACCGCAACAGTGCGGCAACGAGGGGGCAGCATCCGATGCGCCGCGCGCGTACAGAGCCGGCCAGACGCGCTGCGCGGGGCGACCACGAGCGGTGACCGTGCCCACCCAGCGAACAAGCCTGGAAACGTGCCGTGCACAAAAATTAAAGCTTCGAAAACGGCTAACCGGTGACATCTTATCCCTAACCACCTCCACCACACCCGAGATGACCTATAAGGCTATCAACCCGAGCCAACGCACAACATCACCTCTTAACCCGAATACCCAAACTAGGGTGCTCAACAAGACAATGTCAAGCTGTCCCTGACTCGAAGTTTTTCTAAGTGCTATATGCGGGAATGAAAATCAAGTTGCATTTCTAGGCTACTGGGAATGTTAGCTAGCGATTTCATTACTTGTCGACGAAAGTTGCATTCACATCTACAAAGTTCGCACTACAAACTTTATTTACGGTTCATTTACATGTCCTATAGTATTTTTGTTCAATAAAATTTAGTTTGCAACCTTAATTGCTATATTCCGGCTATTACGTCAATCTTCCAATAAGATTTTCATTACTTATCTTAGCTTACCAAAATGGTTCAACGCACTTCAACATATGCAAAACCACAAAGAGACGATGCTCATGCTATGCTTTGGTGCATTGTTGTGCGGTAACACCGAGGGTGTTACACCAACCGTTCTTCCTGCTGCTGTGAGTCATTCGCGAACGGCATGGCTTGGTGGTCTGGCGGTGGGTGCTGCAGGCTTGAGGACTTGACGGCACGCACAAAAAAGCATCTGTTCGCTTCTTCGCAGCCGAAAATTGCAAGCATGTCTAAGAGTACCCTAAATTTTATTCTCAAAACGACTGGGTCGTCCGCTACTTCACCCTGCGGTGACAGCAAGCACGGCGCGGCCAAGTCGGGCTGCGCCTCCGCCTTCGCCGTGCTCCTGACCCCGGGCGCCGAGGCCCGCGCGTCGTGCAACCTGGCCCTAGTCAGCCGGCGCCTCGGTGTGCCGAACCACGTATACTGGACGGAGCCCTGGTTTATGTGCCATGGCGGCGGCAGCAGCGACCTCGCTCTGTGCCTCGGGGTCCAGCACGTTCGTGAAGACGAGCAAGCTGGAGGAGTCAGCATCGCCGTACGTCCACCACGATTGCCTGATTATCGAGTGCGTCATCACCGTCTTCAAGTTCAAAAAGGCCAGTCGGTCCCCGGCGGCGGCGGCGCCGACTCCGAGCCTGTCACAGGATCTCGTCCGCCTGCTGGAATACATGTATTTAGGTTAAGAAATATAAGAAATACACCAAATGTCATGGGAGTCAAGAGACCAATATGTTATTTTTACGAAGTCGATGTTTGGCGCATGATTTGGAGTCATAAATATGCAATTTTCTCGCTCCAATACTAAGCCTTAATTGAATGCAGAGCTCCGGCCGCTTGCATTAAAAAAAAGAATCTCAAGAGGGAGTATCGTTACTACTAGAATCCACAAGCTGGTGAGGAGCTACTTCGGCCATAATAAAATACAAATATAAAATCAGCATTTTTAAAGCCATAACCCAGAATTAGCTTCTCCAGAGCCACGGCTAAAACAAGTACAGCATTTAGTGACTGTTGAGATACAATAAGCAGGTAGCACTCCTACCTCTACACCAATTCTTTTGGGCTTTTGCATCCAATATCACCCATGGCGTATCCTCCTGTAACTCATCGTGTACTGGATAAAGTGTTTGATAAGTGCAACTATTTCGACTATGGACAAGTAATATCTCATCTGTTATTTGCTCTATTTCTGTTTACTATGAACATTCTATTGGTGTTCAACTTTTCCTGTTGCTCCATTAAAGCATTCTGAATAGCTCCCATCACAGTAGGCTGATACTCAACTGGCTTTAGCAGCAAGCAGCGGCGACTGAGGTGCAACATCAGGAACCAAGGTCCCATTGACAGTATGGTCAACAGTTTTCGCGTCATCTTCCCAGAAGCTTGATGTTTCGATATCTTCTTGCAGCATCAACTTGGAGTACTCCTCATGGTTGTACACAACACTGTTCTTTCCCCCGAACTCGACAGGAAGGACCTCGGGATCAATGCATTTGTACAGGAACTTCATGCTCTCCTCATCCTTCAGGTACACGAAGTTCAGTTTCTCAATCGAACTCGGGTCAAGGAAATATTTGACAGCCTGTAAGAATTTGGAACATTTGAGTTAGGATAGGGAAATCAAAACAGGAGCATATTTTTATGCATCAACCCTACATATAGTTTTTGAATCTTTGTGAAGCAAGTCAAACACAAACATAGCATTTACAAAACAGGAGGTTTTAAAGCCTTTACCTTGTAAAAGGCTTCGAATACTTTTGGGGGATTAAACAGAAATGCAATGGCCAGCCTCTCAGGGTAATGATTTTGCAGGATGCTTGTACATTCTCTTGCAGTCTTTATGGGTGTGGCATGGGCCATTGTCCATCCTGTGAAGTCTATCAGCCATACCATTTTCTCTTGACCTTCATGTTGGCCCAGGATTGCGTTCTCCAAAACATATACAAGAAACCGGATCTTACCATCATGGGACGTTGAATTCTGGAATTTGATAAAAGCATACACGTGAATTTTTATGAAAGTAAGAAAGACTGATGATCTTTACGAAGGAGATAAAAAAAAACACAGGGATGTCAGTTCAAAAGAAAAAGTCTTACCTCCTTTGTAGGCCTCATAATAATTACGGTTCTCCCCTCTCTATCACAAAAACTTGCCTTGTACATTTTTCCGGTTTCCGCTTCAACAGAAACATTAGGCTGAAAGGCAGTTAGCATGGTGTTTGGTCACTTGACCAGGATTCAGGGAACAAAGTAACTTGAGTGCATTTACCCAGCGAATATCCTCCGGCTTATAAGTTGCCCTCCATTTGAGACTTTCTTCAAGCATTTTTCTCGACTTAGTAATATTCCAGTTCCGGGCTTCAAGATATCTTCTCAAACATGTGTCACTGCAGTACTTCTTGCCATGGGCAGACAAAGGGCCAAGTGCAGATTTTAATTCATTTATCTGTTCATAGGCGACATCATGTGAGAAATCAACCAGGCAATACAGAGGTATTTCAATAAAGAAACTAAAAGCATTTGTCAAGCTTATAAAGGCCCAAGGGCAAGTCTGCGACAATAACACACATCTATGTATGAACATTTAGATTGTTAAGTGCAGGCTTTTGTGTGAACTAGTACTAACACACAAACATAACATGGTATACATAAGTAAGCCCCTGTAGGCTCTGGTGTTTAATTGCAGCAAATAATTGGATCATAGTCATAGCACTAGTATATGAACAAAGCACGTGTCTATGGACTATGGAACATGCTCCTAGCATGATTCACTATGGGCTTTCACGTAAAATAAGAATTCACAGCAGGCTCTAAAATCTTCATGTCAACAAAAACTTATGAGCTATGATGAGAAGACAATTATCACAGTTACCTTTGCTTCTTGCTGCTCAGCATCATTTGAGTTGAAATGAGAAGCATGCTTTCTCCTGAACATGATTCCTTTCTTCCACTCCCAGTGATGCTCAGCCCTATGATGGATGGCGCATTAATAAAAATATTAAACAATACTCATAACAACACATCAATTCAATCTTCATAACACAATTCAAAAGTACATATTTAAACAACACTGGTGATAATATGCAAAGTGAGACACTGCAGAGTAATACTTGCATGTGGAGTCTGATTGAATTAAGTAGAATAGACCGCGTCCAGGATTTGGGCCCAGTTCTGAATTTGGAAATAACACCGACGTGTTCAATTGTTGCCATCCAGGAAAAGAAACATTTTTCTATTAAGTATTTAGTATTCTATTATTATGTGGGCCAGAGCCTTGCCATGACAAGGAAAGGCAACAAGTGACTTACTACCTGTCATCCAATTGGATAGAGAAATGAGAAACTCCCATCCAATTGGAATATGAAAACGAGCAGGTAGGTACCAGTTGCAACTACTTCTATAGTTACCTGTAGAGCCTGATTGGTTGGCTACCAATTCTTGCCCAACCAATCAGGCAATTTTCTATTTTGTGTGTTGATAATAACGTAGAAGGACAGAGAAAATGACAAACGCAATTATACTAGACAAACTCGATAAGCTGGGAAGGGCTCATTGAAATGAATTCTCTCCGGATAAAATGACAAATTCGATTATGTCCCAATGAACTCATATTGGAGAAGAATAAATGAATAATAGATCTGACAAATGAATATGATAGATACAAACAAGAACATCCGTTGAACATAAAAGGTAGGCAAGATCTCCGAATTGGAGGATTCCCACATGCTCAACGGTGAAGACATCCGATCAAATTCAAGCGGTGAACCAGCAGTCTTCCTCCTGTCCATGCCCCCATGGTACTAACGGTGTAATAAAGCAATAAACAAAGAACAGAAAGGCAGGACAGTAGCAGAACAGGAACTCTAGCTGCTGAACACAAGCCGGCAACGAATCCACGACACCGTCTAGCAATCCAACGAGACGGCATGAGCGAGGGGGAAAAATGAAAAGAAAAACGGATCAAGAAACGCTCCGTACCAGGGTACGCAAGACGCGCAGCAACCCCGGCCTGACCAGGAAGAAGCTACGTACGAGTCCCGAAATGGCGGCAAGACCCGACCTGACCAGAGCCGGTGCCGCGAGGAAGACGAGAGGAAAGGAGAAGGGAAGCGCTAGAGTTGGACTGGAATTTTCCTCCCTCTCGTCGCCCGCTGTCCCCTTTGGAGGCCTTGGGGCGCAGCGCAGGAATCAACGCACACCTGCCTCTCCGGAATGGAATCACGCAGCACGCACGCGCCTGTCACTTTGCCGAGACGGAAGGGGTCAGTTGGCTCGGCTTCTTGATTTGTTTTGTAGCAATTCCGTTCCATTTCCATGGGGCTGCTTTTGCGGACATTGATGACTTGTTCGTACGAGTATACCGGAACGGACGGTGCGATGCCAGGTGAAGTCAGCCGCACTAATTGAGCGATTATACGAATTGTATAATTCTAGCCTGAACCTGGTTGTTCTAGAAACCGTATACATACATTAGACTGTTTGAAGAGTTTGTTGATTCTCAATGTCATTTGACGCTGAGGTCAGAGGATCACGCACACCTTGCATGAAATGGTAACATCCAACAAACTTTGGGAACTTTAAAACTACTATCTGAACGTTTCGATATTTGTGAATTGTTGCTATGGACACGTTTCCTTTTGAAAGGAAAGACTGAGACACAGTGAGGAGTTTTCAAGACGATTTTAGTTTTATGTGTGTTACCTTCGGTTGTTATCGCTGTAGCTGCTTGCTTTTCTGTTTTTTTTTAATGTAATTCCTTCCAGAGGTGTTGTTTTGTCCTGTCTCGACTTTCTTCTTTATCAATATAATCGAAAGCTCTCAATTAGTATACAAGTACATTTTTCATGACACATTTAAAGCACGGGATCTTGGCAGTTAATTGTTAGCTGTTAGCTCAAAAAATTCAGCTAATAGTTTTTTTTATTAGCGAGACTATTAGCTGACCTATTAACTGAGTCAAACTATATTAAATTTGGCCAGAGAATAGTATCAACATATATGAGTCCGAATCATGTGATACTTATTTAGTATGATAAATATTAAAATTTTTATCATATTTATAGAAGTAGGAAGAGCCTGCTCTATGGCTAGCTCTACTGTAGTTCGTAATATAAGTGTTCAGTAATGAATCAAAAAATTTATAGAAGAGTGGACTCAAGTCATCTTTAACCTCTAGAGCCTCTCCTTCCTCTCTTTTATGTCTACAAAAATTAGAAAGAACTCCATTGGCGTGGAAGTAGGAGGAGGCTTGAGCCCCCACCCATCCCAGCTAGATCCGCTTGAAGCACAGCGGCTGGATATACTATTTGACTACACGAACAAATTTCAGCATGAAAAAGTACATAACTTATTTGTTATTTTATTTACTTATATGTTTGGTGTGATTCCATTAGTCCTCTACTTGTCTGTTTCCTCCATTAAAGCTATATAATGAGAGATGAAATAGCTCGACGTAGCAGGTTGATACTGCTCAACTAACTTTATATAGCCCATCGATGACATGATTAACATGGTCAGCTTGTGCATCTGCTCCCCAAATGCTGGATCTTTTGATATCATCTTTGGCCATCAACTCAGAGTACTCTTCATGGTTGTAAACCACACTGCTCTTGCCCCCAAACTCCATAGGAAGCACTTCCGGGTCAATGTACTTGTGGATGACCTTTATGCTCTCTTCATCCTTTGGGTAAATGTATTTTACCTTCTCGATCGTTCTCGGGTCAAGGAAATATTTGACAACTTGAAAGAATTAGAGACATTTATGTTGCAAAGGAAAACAACAACACTTCTTCTCTAAAATTTGGTTTTGAGTTTGTATATTTTGAACAAAATTAGAATATTTTGTACAACAACCACTTCTCCTATTTGGCTATATCTCAGGTCCTGTTGTTGTTCAGGCAACATGTAATTTTGTTATTTTTTTTTAAACCGAGATAACTCTGCTTTTATAAAGCAAAAGGTAGCCAAAACAAGACACGTACGCTGGGATTACCAGCCAACAAGACAGCACCAAAAAGGCCTAACCAGAAAGCTAGAAAACGTAAACAGCAGTTCAGCAGTAAGCAACAGGCCTAGACAGCATCTAAATCTCAGAAACGTCTGACTGCAGAATCACATTAGGACGAAAAGCCTTCAGCCAGGCAAGGATGCTGTCGATGATGTGATCAATTCGCTCCTTGTCCGTTTCCTTGAGTAACAGGCTCCACTTCTGCATGAATGAGATAGCAACGTACATTACATCAGTTGGGGCTTTCGGAAAACTTTTCTCGATTGCCAGCTTATTTCTTGTAGTCCATAAGGACCACGCGAACCCTGCAAAAAGAAACATTAGCAATCGGCTAGGCAAAGGCCCCTTGCCCTGCAGCCAAATGCAGCTGAAATCATCCAACGAAGATGGGCACCGATCCAAGTGGAAAATTTCTTTGATCACACCCCAAACCATTCTAGCCAAATAACACCCAAAAAACAAGTGATTGATTCCCTCAATCTTCCCACAGAGGCAACAATGTAATTTTGTTATTGTTTGGCTATAGAAAAAAATTTGTGAACTATCTTCTGTGAGTTGTCCTTTTTATTGTACAAGTTGTTTGTTTAAGATTGTTGCCTAAAAATCCAAACACTGGGGAAGACCGACAGACTTTACCTTCCAAAACGCTTCGAATACTTTTGGGGGATTGAATAGAAATGCAATGGCCAGCCTCTCAGGGTAATGATTTTGCAGGATGTTTACAGTTTCTCGGGCAGTCTTTATGGGCACAGCATTTGCCTTGTCCATCCTGTGAAGTCGATCAGCCAGATCATTTTCTCTTGACCTTCAGGCAGGCTGAGGATTGCATTCTCCAAAGAGTATACAAGGAACCGTATATGTCCTTCATGGGATGATGTATTCTGAAATTTGAAAACAGTATACAGATGAATTCTGAACAAAGCTTACAGAGAGCAATGGTTTTCGGAAAGAAAAGACACTCAATGATAACACTTTATAAAAGGGACTTCTTGCCTGCTTTGCTGGTCTCATAACGACAACAGTTCTCCCCTCTCTGTCTCGAAAACTTGCCCTGTACATTTTACCTGTTTCTCCTTCAACAGAAACTTCAGGCTAAAATACAGTAAAAATGATGTTTAGTTACTTTACCGGGGTTCAGATACCATGATACTTGAGGAAAGCAACGTCAGGTAAAGAAAAATCAATGGGCGGATTTACCCAGCGTATATCCTCTGGCCTGTAAGCTGCCCTCCACTTGAGATTGTCTTCCAACATTTTTCTGGACTTAGCAACATTCCAGTTACGCGCTTCTAGATACCTTGTCAAGCATGCTTCGCTGCAGTACTTCTCACTACGGGCAGACAAAGGCTCAAGTGCAGATTTCAGTTCATCAATCTGCTCGCTCCAGGATAGGTGTGTCAGAAATGGACCCAAAAAAAATGCTGCGATTAGAAACTGGTTTTTAATTCCCAATAAAATGATAACTTTCAAAATTACCTTTGCTTTTCGCTGATCAGCATCGCTAGAATCGAAATGAGAGGCATGCTTTCTCCTAAACATGATTCCTTCCACTCCCAACGATGCTCAACCTAAAATGAATGGTGCCATATCGTGAAAGAATTGACAGTAAGGAACCACACACCGGATTTGTTCTAAAAGATAAAACATAAACATAAATGCAGTACTGGTGCCAATTACAAAGCATGGTATTGGTGCCAATCATATATGCAAATATCAGGATTACTGAATTTTACATAATACTTCATAGAGCAATACGCCACCCCCACCCCTTCCTTTTCGGTTTGGGTGGGTGTGTGGGGTTTTGTTTGTGTTTTTGTTGTTTTTTTCCGGATAGCTAGGTTTCTTTCTAAATCTAGCAGGTCTTGTATTCCTCTATCTTAATGAAATGACACTGCATAGTTCGAGAAAAAAAATAGAACAATACTTTGTTTTCAGGACATTTTCATGGAGACTGAATGGTTTATATACTTTGGAAAAAATGATACAGAATTAACTGTAGACTAAATCCAGGATTTGGGCTCCATTTCTGCATTCACTAGCCCTGATATAAATGCGGATTTATTCTTAAAATACAACATAAACATAAGTGCGGTCCTGATGCCAATTACAAAGCATGCTACTTGAATGGGATTTTACTTGATCATATGTAATGTAAATATCAGGGTTACTGAATTTTACATATCACTGATTCATGGAGACTGAACGGTATTTATACTTTGAAAAAAGATAGTTGTAGACTACATCCAGGATTTTGGGCTCCATTTCTGCATACACTCATACTGACATGTTTGATGGTTTCTTTCCACGAACAGCAAGAATCTCTTCCCCATTAGGTGCACTATACCATTGATTGGTTATTTGGTTTTAATTATTCTGTAGGCCTGTAGGCCAGAGTCTTTGTATGCCTTGACAAGGTAGTAGCGTCCCAACCAATTATAATAACAGAAAAAAAAACATGTAAAAAACAAGTAATTCACTGGATCTGGCATACAGTTGGAAAATGGAAGTGAACAAGTACCTACTGGCTCCTTTTCAGGCTATGTCCATGTATTTTTCCTGTTTGCTGATAGGAACGGACTCCTACGTTATGGGGTTGCTAAAAGGAGGTCCTTGTTTCATAAACAGAAAGAACCTAACAGCTGCCTGTGTCTGTCAACAAGATCATCCGAAGAGGAAATAAAACATCTGACAAAGCCGAAATTACCAACAAGAACATGAATTCTACAGGTAGAGGTAGGCATCAAGATCTCGGTGTTTCCTCGAAACACAAATCTTAATTCTCATATCATTTGCCGACTTACGGTATAAACAAAGAACAGAGAAGCAGTATTGTGTCAGTACAGGGGCTTTATTATTAGATTGCCGGCCACAAGGAAATAAACAAATCTCTGATCTTCCAAGACCACAGGAAACAAAAAACAAGTAGAGATAACCAGACCAGTTTGCTATGAACGCAGACACTACAAGAAGAGGACACAGAAGAGGGGGATCGAGAAAGGCTCCATACCAGCAGGATACTCAGGACAGGCAAGGAAGCCCGGCAGCTGAGGCCACAGTCCAGGAACCTGCGAGTCACGCAATGGCGGAAAGACGACTAGCCATGGTCGGCGCCGGCGACGGGGACGAAAGAAGAAGAAAACGAGTTGGACTGGAATTTTCCTCCCTCTTCTCGCTCGTTGTCCTCTCGTGGGAGCAGGAATCAACGCACTTGTGATGAAAGGCAGGCAAGGGAGGGGCTTCTAGAATTGTACACATCGATCGCGTGCTTTTTATTGCTTTGGTGGATGGGACGGCGCTCTTGAGGTCGCTTCGCCTTCGCTGACTTGCATTGCACCACCGAGACCGCGAGACGGAGCGGTGCTATCGTGCCAGTGCGGTCGACGTCAGATAAGGAACAGGACAGCTCCAGCGAAATGGGCTGCAGAGATTGTTTTTCCCGCCTCTCCACCGGGCCAGGTAACAAAAGAGCATGCTTCATGCGTGTACTCACACCTGACAACTAAAAAAAATAGAGTACAATTCTAACACATTGTTATCAAATTAAAGTGTCTTAAATTTGACTAATTATTTATTTGCAAAATACCAATATTTGTAAAATCGATATGTGTCATTAAATTTGTTATGGGATATGTTTTCATAGTATACCAGTTTTTTTAACATAAACGTTAATATTTTCATAGTATATGTTTACCAAGCTTTTCATACTTTAACAAAAAAAAATGCATTTAGATTTTTTTTTGGAATAAAGGTAGTACAATTCAGGCCACACATACACATTACTACAGTAAGATTTGCAAACTACTCATATATACACATCTTAATGTCAAACTACGCTACACTTAGCTTAATGTCATCCGGAACTAAATAGTTAGTCCAAGCAAGCACGGAGTTATAGACATGACTAAAAGCAATACCGTACCAGAAACAATTAAGTTAAGGGCACTGACAATGTAGAAACTATCATAATTTCTGTGTGCATAAATTGTCATGTCACCTAAGTATTTTGCTGATATGGCAAGCGATTTACTGAGAAGAGATGAGGAAATGATTTCTTAATAAGAAATTATATCTACACGAGAATCATGAAGAGATATGATAGGTAGGTAAGGGAGAGAGAAGATGTGCAATTGGGCAAAAGATTATTCGGTAAAAACTATCCATTAAAAATGTAAGAAATTATATATTCTAACATTGGGAGTGCCCTAACCAAAGCAAAATGGTCAGAAATTTATATCCAGAAGCGAGTCAGGAGTCAGCGACACTAGCGGCGTTGTAGTTCTGTTCATTAGACATTTTTACAGAACCTTTTGGTGACGTAGGCATCAAAGTTTTATACCTAGTGCAATTCAATTCACGGGCACTAGTGCAGAATTTGACCCGCGAGCACAGGTGCAGAATTTCAATTGTTAGGGACTGTGTCGCGGATGAATATATTTATTTACTTCATCGGCACCTATCTCGATCGGCTACTATCCCTAATCAGTAATAACAAACATGAACGAATAGCCAAAGTTTTCAAATGTTGATTACGTGCCTTCAAGGAGGAATCTTTTTGAAATTGGGGGCACTAGCACTGCCTGTTCGGCAGGCTGTTTTTTGGCTTATAAGCCAGTTGTGGCTGATTTGCTGTGAAAGAAAAACACTGTTCCACGGCTGATAAGCCGTGCTGATAAGCTCAGCCGAACAGGGGATACTTTTTGAAAAGTAAATTTGTGCAGCTAGCTTGCCTGCAACATGGACCATCTCTCGTTCTCTTGTATTTGTGTATACAATAGTCGTCGTAATTGAGTGGTGTTTAGCAGGACGATGCGTTTTAAGGGACCACGGTCAGTATGCAAAATCCAATTTGGCATACGAGAAGCCCTATCTAGCCCTAGATCCAATGTTACAACCTGTGAGTTAATAAATAGTATTTAGGCCTTATTTAGTTCCCCTTAAAATTCCAAGTTTTTTCACTTTCTCTCCATCACATCAATTTTTAGCCACTTGCATGAAGTATTAAATGTAGGTAAAAAAATAACCAATTACACAGTTTAGTTGGAAATCACAAGATGAATCTTTTGAGCCTAGTTGATCCACGATTAGATAATATTTGTCAAATAAGACGAAAGTGGTACTATTTATCGAGTTGAAAAAACTTTCAATCTAAACAAGACCTTAGATGCCTGCTTGCACCTGCACCTGGAGGATAGTTTCCAATGAATGCTTTCTGAATAGCAAATTTCTAGCAGAGATTTCAACTCCATGTACTCATTTAGGGTGGTTCTGAGCTCTAAATATATCTTAGAGTAAGTATAATAACAGGCTGTGAGCGTCTCCAAGAGTTTCCTTAGGGTGTGTTTGTTCCCCATTTTACCCAAAAAATTTTAGGTTTTGGCCCATCATTTTGCAAAATAAAACTAAACACCATGCAAAATTTTTGGTAAAAAGGTATCCATTCTCTATTTTGGATTTTGGCCTCAAGAGGCTAAAAAAGCCAAAAAAAAACTAAAAAGCCCTCACCCACCCCATGAAAAATTTGACATTTTAGATGAAACTAACACACCCATAAAAATTTTAGCATTTTATATTTCATCATTCTAAAGTAGTTGGTATTTTTCATTTTGCATTTCATAGAAAACTAAACACAGCCTTAATGCCTTCCTAATCCTTTGTTTTAGTAAGATTAGAAAAAATCCCTCTCGAACAGCTCATAATCCATTCTCCTAATAGGAAAAACCGACTCTCTCCGTTACGCGCTCCCCTGGTCGTGCGTATCCTTCTCCCCGCGTGATTTTTTTTTTCTTCACACTGTCATTTGGCGCGGCTTCTATCCCTTCGTGCCATCTCCCAGCCGCCGTCGAGACGACGAATTCCTCGCCGCTTGGTGTGGGCGGCCGTGCCTGGCTGCGTGCATGGTCCTTTGCTATCTACGTGTATGCTACTGAGCTATCTGCCTGACTGCCAGCGGATGCTGCTGGCCGGCGTGCCTGTCTGCCTGCGTGCCGGTATTGGTACTATCTGCCTGCCTGCTGGGAGGAGGCGGCGGCCAGCTGGGTGTGGGCGGCGGCCGGCAGAAAGGAGGCGGCGGCGACGGGACGCACCACCCTGCGATCTCGTGTCAAAAAAAAATGCCGCACAAAATATCCTGATGGGTCCAAAATTTAATTTTTTAGAAGTGGTTTATTGGAAACTTTAGAGATAGCCGTTTTTTTCTCTTCTAATACCATTTTAGAAGTTGGAGGGAAAACAAAATAGAATACTCTTGGAGATGCACTAAGCTGGCTAAATACAAGGTGAATGAAAAGAAGACAAGCGAGGTATAAGCTTACAGCCGGCTTGGACATAGAAACTAAGAAAATCTACATGAGAGACAAGTGAGTTATATATTAACGATGAAAAGTCTTACAACCGGCTTGGGCACAGGAACCAAAAAAAATCTACATGAGAAACAAGTGAGTCATATATTAACGATGAAAAGCTAAATACTATATGAGCAGGCTAAGAAAAAGGCTGCAAAGAACCCTGCAACTAGCAAGCCGGCCGATCACTCTAAACGGCATCTATATATCAAGAAACAAAGTGCGGTCAAATATCGTGAATCTGAGGGAAGATAGGGCTCCTCCCGAGATTCTAATCCTACTTGAGGAAAATGGCAGTGCTCATTGCTTGTCCTGCGTCTGCGTACCAAGATCTTCGCGGAAGGACAAGATTGAGCTTTTCTCAATGACCGGACTTGAAAGTCTGAGCCGAGAAAATTTCGCAACTTGTGCCCTCCAACGAAACCGTCAAAATCCACGGACGCGGCGGCGCCAGGCATCGTCGCACGCATCGACGCGTACGTTTCTTCTCGCGCGAAAAAGGAAAACATCTAACCGTACGTATTCTCTCACTGCACGGCGGGACCCACCCGTCGCCCAGGGCGACACGTAACGGAGCGGACCCGTGCAGCCACGACGCCGCCGCCGCACCTTTCTCCAAGTCAACCACCAGCTCAGATCGACGCGATCAGCCGGGCCGGACTGCAGCACTTCTCGTCAAACTTTTCCTCTGAATATCCATTCCCCTGTTGCTGGTTTCTGCGCGTCCCTTTGGGAGTTGGAGTCACGTACCCATAGCAATCTGCAGAGGATTTATCCTCCCAACGAGCAGAGAGAGAGGATCGGGATCCCAAGGCCGCCAGGGCACTTGCAAAGGATTTTTAGCCTCCCAACGAGCAACGAGAGAGGGGGGGTTTTGCTTTTGCATGGTTTGTGGCGCCAAGAAGCTCGTTAAATATGGACGCCCTGGATCACTCGGACGATGAGGAGGAGCAGGGCCGGTACGCCAGCAGCAGCGGCAGGCCAGGCTCCAGGCTCAGCGCGCGGCGGCGGAAGCGGAGGTCCGGCGGCAGCTACCAGCACCTGCTGCTCATGGACTGCGTCGGTGGCAGCGGCGGCGATGGGAACGGCGCGTTGGAGGACACCGTGCCGCTGCCGGACTACGAGCGCCTGTCCCAGTCCGCGCCCCTCCACGACGACGCTGACGACGACGCCAACAACCCGCCTCCGGCTCTGCTGGCTGTCGTGGAGGAGGAAGAGGAGGAGCAGCAGCAGCAGCGGCAGAAGCCGCCGGCGAAGCAGGGGGCGGCGTCCTCGCCACAGCCTCCACCGCCGCCAGTGCCGCAGCAGCAGAAGCCGGCGGCGTGGAGGTTGATCGAGTACGTGCGGTCCAGGAACAGGGCGGCCGGCCCAGCTGGGGTGGGGGCCGGTGGGTGCGGCGCCGGGTCTGACGGCGACTCCAAGAGCTCCGAGGACGGCGAGGACGGCGGCGGCGAGGAAGGGAAGAACGACAAGAAGAAGAAGAAGCGGTCGTCGTGGCTGCCGGACCCCGACCGCCGGTGGCCGGTGCAGGGCTTCTACTAGCGCGCCCTTGCGTGCGCCGAGGTCATCATTTTCCCAGTCTCCTCCTCGTCAGCAAAAGTAAATCCGTTAGCCATTTTTTTCCGAGGATAAAACCGTTAGTCATGAGTCATGACGCGTCTCTGACTCATCACCCATGTGTTGGCTGCTTCAGTCTCTCTTTTCATTTTTTTTTCCATTTTCCTTCTTTTCGCTGTGGGTTTGCCATGTCAATGCACGGACATAAATGAGGAGGACAAATCTGGCATGCTTTTTGCGATGTACGGTGACTATGAGCCTGTTTAGTTGAGGAGAATACCCAAAAAGAGAACTCAAAAAGTGCTACAGTACCTGTCACATTAAATCTTGCGGTACATACATAGAGTATTAAATGTAGACGAAAGAAAAAACTAATTACACAGTTTAGTTGTAAATCACGAGACAAATCTTTTGAGCCTAATTAGTCCATGAATGAACACAAATTACCAAATAAAAACGAAAAGTGCTACAGTAGCCAAACCTAAACTTTTTCACCAACTAAACAACCCCAATGTAATGATCTGCAAGGGCGACTCACGCCACGTTCAGCTTTCAGCTTCCCGATGCTGATGCACCATGACCATGACATGGGTAAATTTGTTTTGAGAAAATTTGCTCATTGCCATCAAAATCTATAACAATATGTTCATTGCCATAAAAAATCATAGCTTTTCTTAACTGCCATCAAATTGTGGTTTTTGATTTCCTAACTGCCATCACCGTCACATACTTGTGCTTTATTTCCTTAATTCCCTCGAAATAAGCTGACTGACGGAGAGGAGAAGCAAATTGAATTGAATGGCACGGGCTCCCATTAGCTAGACCCGTAGCTGTTGTTGTAGTTGTAGCCATAGCATTTGGAGGTAGCCATAGCATTCCATTCCATTCCTCCATCGGTAGATTCGTCTCGTCGCCTTCCTCCGCCCCCATGCCCGGCCCTGACCAGCCCAGCCCTGCATGGAGCCATGGCGCGATCAGCGCCAGGGGTACGTCTACGGGGTCGGATCGGCGATGCAGATGCAGCTGCAGCAGCGGGCCGACGCGGCCACCGGTGGAGGAGTGTTCAAGAGGAGCCTCGGCGAGCAGCAGGTGGCGGCACCACCACCACCACCAGCAGGTGGCGGGCAGCAGGAGCTGTACCTGCGCACCGTGAGGCAGCGCACGGCTGTGGCGGTCGATATCGCCGCCTTGCTGGGAGGGACCCCGGGGGCTCGGTTTCTGGTTCTCCCCGGGTCCAGCTTCGGAGGGGGCCTGGCGTTGCCTTCGTCGACGATGTCGTCGCTCACCACCGCGTCCAGGGCGGCAGTGCCGCTGATGCAGCCGCAGCTGCAGCGGCAGGTGCCGCTCATAACATCCTCACCGCAGACGCAGGCCTTCGGGTTGTCAAGGACGTCGCCGCTGCAGCTGTTCATTTTGCAGGAGCTCGAGAAAGCAGCTGCTGGACGACGACGAGCCGGTGGCGGCGATGAGCGGCACCGGTTCCGCGGTCACCAACTCCGAGTGGGAGGAGACGATACAGCAACTCAGCTCTATCGCGGCCGCGCCGTCGCCCGGGCTCCCTGCAGCGGCGACCCCAAACAACAATAACGTGGGGATGATGAGGTCACCTTCAAACTCTTCCAGCGAACACATTGACACAGGCCACGCCGTCAGTCAATGGCAATTAAAGAAAAAAAAAACTATGTAAGCCAATGGCAGTTAAGGAAACAAAGCACATGTATGTAACGGTGATGGCAGTTAGGAAATCAAAAACCACAATTTGATGGCAGTTAAGAAAAGCTATGATTTTTTATGGCAATGAACATATTGTTATAGATTTTGATGGCAATGAGCAAATTTTCTCATTTGTTTTTGCCACTAAAGAGCCTAAGAATTACCACATGTCTTTACAAAAAAAAGAGCAACATTATGCTCTTTTTAGTGGTGCCACTTACCCTTAAAAAAAACATTTATGCTCTTTTTAGTGGTGCCGCATATTTTTTTTAAATAAAAAACATATATGCTCTTTTTAGTGGTGCGCCAGGGTCGATTTGTTGCCAGCTTCGCTTCCACAGCTTCTTAATTGCATCCTTTCTTCGATATCTTGTGTCCAAATAATCTGAAAATTTCTGACGTATCTTCTTCACGTATTTCACAACTTATCTTTTTAGGCTGTAGAGAGCAAATTTCACAACCAGTTGCAGTACTCTGGAAATATTACTGCAGTCATCAAACACTGCACATTGAGTGAAAAAAGCACGCAGACATCATTATTAGAGTTAAAACACGAAGCATACGCTGCATAACTTACCTTGGTTATTAGCTAAAACGAGTAGGGACAGTTAAATGCACAAACTTCAGACAATATATACAGACAGTCTTGAAAAAAAAAAAACAGAGACGCAAGCACTATACCAAATCCAGAGGATGTAGGTAGGCCTACAGCTGACTACATGCGAGAGTACACCGCGACACCCGCACTGATTGGGCGATACAGACATCCGCTCATGTCTCAATTTTCCCCGCCCAGAGGAAGCCGGCCAGCGCGCCGGAACCACGTCTTGAACGCGGCGACCAGATGCGGGCAGTCATCAACATTGCGGGTGGAGAACCCCAGGCATTGCTGCAGCAGCTCCTGGGCTTCTGGGACAGGCAAGGTGGAGATGATCTGAAGAAACGCCTCCTCCAGCTCTTGGCAGTTGGTTGATTTCTGGAAGTGCATTGGTTGAACAATGTCCCGGCAGACGTTTAGGACAGGGAGCCAGCTTTTGACGAGCATCATCCTCACCTGATGAAAAGACATGTAGAACAGTTTCAGATACACAGAGAAACGCAACTTCATAAGCTTATTATCAAGAAGCTTGCAACATTCAAATGCAATCGATGAATTGAGATAGCAGGTTCCGTTTGACAAGAATAAGATACCAAAGTGCAACCCTGCTGCATTGCTCAAAGGAAACACCAGTCGGTAGATACATAAACCGCAGATGCACAGATGGAATAGAACTGGAAAGAGAATTTTCTATTAAGAAATAAGTACAAACAGTATGGATGCAGCGAACCATGAGACCTATACCATCTAAAGTGTATCAGAGTTTCATCTTTAGAGGCATTCCAATATTTAAGCCAGAATCAGAAGGCCCACAGAGGCCAGACCATATACTGTGGATGAACGATACAAGGAAACAAATGAACATCAGTGCATGTGCATGATAATAGCATAAGAAACAGAGATGTCGCTAATTGAAAGACTTGTGTTTCATCAAAACAAAAACAAAAACAAAAAAAAAACAATCCACAGGCAGGAGGCTACTGGAGCACAACGTGCCAAACATATAAAGATCCAGTTCGACAATTTGAACTGTCATCTTTAGCATATAGTACTAGTAACAGTAAGAGGACTCCTTAGTTATTCATAAAAAAGATTGTGTCTTCCTGAAAACCAGTTACAACCTCTGTACTTCTAGCAAAGCGTGTAATGAGCATTTTTGGTAGAAACTTACAGAGTAGCCCCTTCAGCAAACTAAACACTATAACCTGCAGCTAGATACTGCTTCGTTTACTGGCAAACATGATGTAGATATTTAGTCATGTAACAAAAAGGGCAACCACGGAGAATTGGAGAGTGCATAATTCTGGGAAAACCTTTTGTGGGGAAAGACCATCAACTTGCTTAAGATTAGAAAAGCAAGCACGTCCTTGGATATAATTAGTTTGGGGCCTTCATGCAACGATTAGATTTTATGATGACAAAAATACTGGTGGTGTTTCTTTTTAGAGATTGGCAGTGATGTAGCCTTGCTAACAAATCTGGAATCAGATCTGAGCATTTTAGTTTGCTGGCCGACCTAGCAAAAATACTCAGTCAGATTTTATTCAGTTGTATCGTCTTGTTCACTTTCTATAGGGAGGACAAAGATTAAGCAATAGTAGTCCCGAGGATTGTATGAGCAAGATCTGAACTGTTTCTATTAGTAGAAACATAAGGAACCCCAAAGGGAGAATACGAAAGATTAACCAATGCTGCGTTTTTAGAAGAAGCAATTGGATAAGAGGTGAATGAGCAGACAAAGCGACCAAGGGCTCACGCAAGAAACCACTAATAGTTGGCCCACAATGTGGCCAAATGTTTCAGACCAACTCTACTGAAGCAAATATACTAGGCCCATTTATCTCATCAGACTCCTTAAGCAATAAATTATTAAAGCATTCAACAATCCTGACCCTCTTATCTCTGAAATCAGCTCCTAGATTAAAGCTTTTCTTTATGTCTCTTTTCTCTTTTTTTGCATGTAGCATAAACTTTTTGGTCTGAATTCAATCCAGATTCGTGTTTAATTCCTACCATCCTCTTGTCTTTCTTTCAGCTCTTGACCATCAATAACTCCAACCTTAATCACATTTAAATATCTGTAAATTGATTCCTTATTAGAATCGCTACTATATATTCACGCAAATAGGTAATCAAGCTCCTAAGTCAACGTTAAAACACTTGTACAAGCTGTATTACTATTACCACAAGCTGTATTACTATTACCAAAACATGACAATGCAATCCACAACATTGATAATTGGTTAATTTAGCACTTAAACTCACGTCAAACATAGATCACTCTTTAAGTATTAACGCTTTCATCAGTCCAACCTGTCACTGATTAATCTTGTTCACAACCTATTAATCCGATTAATGCCCATAAATAAGACACAAGCTAATCAATATATCAATAAATACTCATAAAAGGCGGCTTTGCTCTCTGATTTGATACACTACCAAACACCTCAGAAAAATCTGATTTGGGGGTCAATACTACAAACCCTAATTACCAAACAATGTGGTAGAGACCATTTGGAGTTCTTAGATTACAACCAACAGAGATACCCACTGAGGCCTTGATAGCATGATAATCATATGGAGTCACCACACAACATGTTGCTTGAATTAAATAAACTAACCATAAAGAATAGGATAAGATTACAATGTATCGTGCTAGTAATTAGTGGTCAAAGTAGTATGTCGGTGGCCATGTCGGTGTCCACACTGATGCACTACTATAATTGGAGGGAGTACTCCAACAAATCTGTGCTACCTTTTTCGTCTATCCATTATATTAAGTGGAAGTAGATTCCACTACAATTCAGGAGCTCAAACAACCCTAGGACTGAAGTATCAATCTAGAACTTCTCAAAAGAATATACTCAGATAAATCAAAATACATTACATTACATATCAACAAAGATATCTTGCAAGCCAACAGTGTATCAGCACAATATAGAACCTATTTTCATTGTACTGAGACGTATTGACAAAAATGGTATGCAACTTATGCAAGTCCTGTCTGGGCTTTTCAGGCTTACCTATAAACAATTGAACATTAGGTGCTACTTTGTATTAAGAGGAAAGATGCATAAAACACAGCCATTGGCTTATAACAATGGGGCATTCCATTAACAAGTCTTATAAGCTGCGGCAAGTTAAACCATTCTAACAGAGCATGGTATTATGTTGACATAAGCAACCTATTATCAACTGCTTTTCAACAGAAGGAAATCACACGCAGGTAGCATCATCTAAGTTCTATCTGAATCGTCACATTTATATAGTAATTTACCTTCACAAGATACAGCATGCATAAAGTTGCTGTAATAGAAAGATTATCAGTTAGCAGACTAACCTGCCGAGGTACAAGAGTCTCCCCAGTGATGACTGAATTGGCGAGCCTGAGTGTGCATCTGGTCACAAGCATTGGAAGCCCAGGCGTCATGTTCCGCCACATGTCTGCATCATTCAGCAACTTCTGCAAATCAGTAGCCAGGGCAGCCTGATCACTCCACAGCATCACCGCATTATCCGCCACCCTCAGATCGACCATCCTCTCGATGAGCCAATACAGGTGCTTCACATTCAACACCGCAGACTGCAGGTTGAGCCTCTGTATGGCCTCGCGTTCATCACTGTCCACCGCAACCCTGAAATCCGGGCTTGCGTACTTCCCCATGAGCTCCTTGACCGTGTCCAGGCGCGACTGAAATGCCTCGTCGAGCACCTTGTGGACGCAGTCCCGCGACGGGTAGTCCTTAAGGAGCATCGCTACGAACGCCTTGGTGGCAGCGTGGACGGGGTGGCCATGGATCGCCGAGTGGATCAGGCCGTGCAGCATCGCCTCGGAGGGCGACCTGGCGGCCACCCCCGCAGCGGAAGAAGGACCTGCGGCGACGGGGGGAGGAGAAACCCTGGCGAGCAGGTCGGCTGCCTCATCGGCGGGGAGGAGCCGCGCCAGGTCAATGACGCGGGCCTCCTCGTCCTCGGACCAGGGCACGGCCTCGAGGAAGCGGATGCAGGCCTCGACGCAGGCGTCGAAGAGGAGCAGGAGCGCGACGGGGAGGAGGTCGAGGGCATCGCCGGGGGAGCGGATGGCACCCGCGAAATCGAGAGTGTGGAGGAGGCGGAGCACCTGGATGTGAGCGTCGAACGGGCGGGGGCAAGAGGGGGGCGCCACCACCGCGAGGGAGAGACGGCCACTCGCGGCGGTGGGCCAGCGGTCGGAGAGGAGGGCGGCGAAGTAGCGGGAGCGGAGGAGGGACGCGGACGAGACGTGCAGGTCGAGGAAGGTTCCGGAGGAGGCGGCGGAGAGGTGGTAGTCGGTGTCGGGCATGGCGTCCACGTCGTCGGGAGAGGAGGGGTCGAGGTGGAGGCGGAGGAAGACGTCGGCGTTGGGGAAGGTAAGCGAGTCAGGAGAGGTGGAAGTAGATGAGGGAGGCGGAGGGGACGGCGGCGAGCAGAAGGCGGCGAGGCGGGAGCTGCTCGCCGAGCGCTGGCGCTTGCGGAGGGACATCGCCATCGGCGTTCGATGTCGGTAATTGGGGATTATTTTCTTCTCGCTTTGCCGCTTTGGGGATAGTGAGGCCGCGGGGGAGAGGGGAGGGCGTCAGTTCTCAGTTGCGCGCTTATAAAAAAAAGGAAGGGACACGGGCAGGGGGAATGGATTGAGATGAGGATGAGGATCCGTCCGGATAAAGAAACCTGATGTAGTTCTCAGTTCGGCTGGATATATTTGTCATTAGCAAATAAATTAAGAATTATTAGTATGTTATATTATTAATTAGTAATTATGATGACAAAATAAGTTTTGATAAGTGTTAATATGTTGATTAGCGCATGCTTTGTGTGAAAATTAGAGTGGTATAGTGCTAATTAACATATTTTATTTTTAATTAGTGATTATAATGACAAGATTAGTGTCGGTGCATATTTATTAGTGTATAATTAGTTGTTATTATTTTTAAATAATAGATATAATTAGTCAAGTATTCACATCTCATCCAATCTCATCCACTTGACCAAACAGAAAAATGATTCGTCCAATCCATTCATCCAAACAGACAACATGCATATCAATATCCCGAAATCTACGAATGACCCTATCTCATCACCAAATGCACCCTAACTTACCGTGTTTGGTTCCGAAAGCCACAGGCGAGGGACTGGCCTATTCTTTCTTGCAAATTCACCTATGAAGAAATATTCCCTCATACTTGGATCATTTTCGTCCTATAAAATCTAGGGACAAGGTATTCTTTATGACGTTGTTGTTTGTTCATCTCGCGCAAACACGGAGATGGGTGGCACAGGGTGGACAATGATGGGTGAGCGGTGACAGGTGGAGCGGAGGGATCGAGAAGATAGAGTCTGTTCATCTGACTTATAATCCGTCTTTTTCATCTTATTTTTTTAGCCGGAACAGTATTTTTCTTTTACGACAAATCAGTCAACCATGTTTTTCAGCCGGCTTATCAGCCCAACCGCACGAACCGAACGGGACCATAGAGGAGGTTGAACTCTCCCGCCGCCAAGCATATGTTGCTTCCTCGGCATGGCGCGAGCTTAAAGATTGCACACATGCTTGGAGACACGGGAGCGGGCCAGTAGGAATGCGCGGGTCGATGGCCAGATGCCCGGGAGGATGTGCTCCCCGTGCGATCATGCGGAGAAGATAAACATGCAAAAAAAAAGAGAGAAATTTTTCAAGGGACTATGAAAGGTGGAGGCACCGATGACAAGTGGGATCGGTTGATAATGATGGCTAACGGTGTGGAAAAATATGTGTCATCCATCCTTCTAAATGTCTTCAATCAAACAAAAAAATAGGATAAACTTATCCCTTCAACCAAATACAAAGGTGGAATGATCCCATCAAAAAAAATCAAGGCGAGCAATCCTATCTCACCTCATCTCCGACCAAATGAATGTTAACAATCTCATATATCAAATGAAAAGACAGTGACTTTTGGTACTAAAGGGATGTTTGGTTCGTCACTCTGTCTGCCATGCCATGTGTGGCGCCGCTGAACTTTTGCTTTTCAGGTTGTGGCTCGCCACCATGCAAACGAAGGCGACGCCGAAGGTTAGGCGGTGTATTTGGCCGCCACAGGTTTGGTGTGCTTTTGTACTGGAAGTCTCTGTGGCTGCCACATCTTGGATACAAACCAAACACCGGCCGCAGTACTAGTGGCTGCCACAGTTAGTGGCGTGGCGTGCGGCGGCAGGAACCAAACAGCTGCCTAGCTCTCGTGGCCGCCGCATATGTGGCGAGGCGAGCATCGGCCGGCAACCAAACATCCTCTAAATGCATAAATCCACAACTATTGTGGAAATATGATGAAAACTATTAGAAAACTTCTAGCCCTATAACAAGCTCATACATCCACCCATTACACGGAAGAATGAAGGGATAAAAAATAAAAATCGATGCCCTCAAACTTTTCAAAATTAATGTAGAGAGTACTCGAAAGCACCGATCAGTAGCAAAGATCAATAGTTCTAATTACAGTGTTTTATCTTAGGTCAATGTGATCCCATCTTTAGTCACCTACTAACTTATCGTTGTATTTGTCGCCAAACCCTAAATATGGGGCGTGGTAGAAAAACTAGATGGTGGCATGGAATGGAAGACAAAAAGCTTAGGCAAGTTCGGACCACTCGAGGAAATAACCCGATGTCTTGTGTTTGTGGATTGGATTGCTTTGTTCTCATATGTTGAGGTGTGTTAATATGGGATGAGGTCCTGATTAGAGATTCCCTATCAACCTTATATAGTTTAGGGATAGGTTTACAAAGACAGTGCTAGCCTAATCCATGTTACATATTACTTCCCGAGTCAGGTACAAGCTTTTAGCTAACTTGTACACCAAGTAGACGATGATCCTTCTGGTAAAATCCAAGGAGCTGGATCTATCCGGTGTGATAACTACCAGCAGCCATAATGCACCAACGTGGCTAGTAGCCCTAAGGGCATGTACAAGACAGGGAGTCATCTATAAGAGCCTCGAATTTGACGTACAGCCAATTAAAAAAAAGGCATACAATGAACTATCTGTTTCATTGTCTGCAAGTTGTTTATTGTTGGGTATGAAGCCAAGATCAATTGTAGATACTATTTTGTATACCATTATGTTGCCGATTGACAGAAAAACTTCAATAAGATGAACATGATTATAATATTTTTAAAAATCATCAATAAAATGAGATATTATATATAATTGCATGGTACAGGTAGGCACTTCTTTCACAGCTTCTCCATCACACTATGAAGCAACCGCACGCAGTTGTACCGGCAAACCGGTAGCTGATAGTGTGAAATAGTTAGGTTGTTCACATAGCATGTGTTTGGACAGAGAGTTGGAGTGGGTTGGACCTAGATTCGGCGGTGTGGTTTGAGGTTGAAGTGGGTTGGGTTTGCTCCTACACGAAATATACCGTGAAGATGCGGGTTCGATCCATTCCATCAAAACGAAGGGACAGGGGTGAACCCACTTCTTCCTTGCTCGTCACGGGTGAGAGCAGCGGTTCCACTAGGGCAAGCGGCGACGGCGGGCGTAGCTCCGGGTGGAGGCGACGGCGGCGGCTTCGGCTCCAGATCCAACGAGCAAGGGGCCGCAGCGGCGGCAGCCACACCGACGGCGCAGGGGCCGCGCGCCGCAGCAGGGAAGGTATAGGAGGACGACAACGTGGGGCGGGGCTGGGTGGCACGACCTCCAGCTCGCAACCATGGCAGCGTGGAGGGAGCTCCGGTGAGCGGCGCAAACGGAGATGAGCAGCGCGCTCCGCGGCTGCGAAGCCGCAGGAGGGCGACGGTGCGGGGGGGTGCGAAGGGGGGCGCAGCGGGAGGCAAGCTCCGGCCCCCCGGCTCTCGGCGGCGCGGGGCGAGCTTCGCCCCCATCCTGTAGCGCGAGGCAAGTGGCGCATGCGGCCTCAACGGGAGGAGAAAGAAGGGAAGAGACGCTGGCAAACGGGGCCCACATGTCAATGACTCCACCCACTTCCAGGAATTCCCCTAACCAAACGCAAAATTGGAATGGACCCAACCTTGCCAAACCAAACACACTATTAGTTCCTCTTCCATTTGCCACTGAATTGGTCATTTCATTCCAACATTCAGAAGCCTACCTAAACTGTTTGTATGCTATTGCTATAAACTAATAACAAATTAACGATGCTGCACCATAGAAAAATGGACACACGGAAGCAGCAAGTGGCACCTCAGTGGCAGGACAAGGATCAAGGATCAAGGATCGGCTTAGCTTGGACTCTTATTATACCCATCTCACGTCACAAATATGTCAACTAAACAACACGTTGGTACCACCTCCGTCGAAAAAATGTACTTAGAGAAAATAGTATGAATATTTGTATATTTAATTTAAATGAATACATTTATTTATTATAAAAACCTCATAATTAATCTAATAATACTTTTTACACACCATAAATATGTCATTTTAATATGTTTTATTGAAATTGAGATTGATTGACTCATAAAAATCAAGAAGTTGACACTTAAATAGGGCCCAGACCGATTTTAGAATCGGCCCATGCTAGTTTTGGACTAATCTTAGAAAAACTCTATGAAATGACACAAAAATAGTACCATATTAGTTTTCTAACGGGATAAGACCACCCCTTCTCCATATAAAAACATAGGGTACACGGCCAATTAAGGTATCCAACTACACAATTAAACTTTTTATCTCTTCCAACCATCTTATGTCCTACATGTTCCTCAACGGTATTTGTGGCCGTTAAGTGGCCTTATATATCTACGCATCTCGGTACAACGGTGACATGAAAAAACAACGATTCCTTTTTTTCCTGCAAATCTTGAAACAAAATCAACACGTTTAACCTAGATCGAAGATGTCAGAAATTATAATTTGTACGGTCTCTTTCCTCTCTCTCTTTTTTTTTTTTTTGCCAATGCCGTAGATAAAAGGCGCACATCGCCTGCATCTGCTCTCCCCTCCGCTTGTTCCCGGCTCGTGCTGCTTGTGGCTCGCAAAGAAGCAGTGCCCGCGCCGCCACCAAGCAAGGCACACGTGGCGAAACAGGCAACCGGCACCAATGCTTCTCAGCTCCCCCGCACGGCGGCACCCTTGTCCACCCACCCACCTTCTACCATCGCACGCTGGAGAGCAGAGCACACGGGCGAGTTCTCCTGCAGCTCGAGCGGCGGCCTGGCATGGACATGGACTATGCCCCGAGCGGTGCCTCCAAGGCAATCCGCTGGGCCCACACGTCCTCGCCCCTAGAACAGAGAGGCAACAACATCATTGGCCTCGTGTCCACAGATGCGCTACCTTGCCCACATGGGCGACAGCGATGGCATTGTTCCTGTCCCCTCCCCAGTCCCCACCTTCACTATGCTGCCCATGTATCAGCTGAAAGAGTTTGCGGTGGAGGAGCATGGCCTCATTCTGGCTTAGTGGTGTCTCACACCGGACACCGTCATCTCCATCGAGCAACTAGTCTGTGCAATCCAAGGTTCTTGATTACTTCCCATGCTTTGGTTTCAATTTTGTAGACTCAATGAGCAATAGCAAACCTGATAAACAACTTTGCAACCATCCAATGCGCAGGGGTGATGCAGGCCGAGGAAGGCCACATGGAAGGTTCATATCTCTAGGTGAAATTGTTATTGTCAAATGTTCTTCTTGCTGAGTGCCAAATATTTTTCCGACCAAAAGGATCTGAAGTGTAGCTTCGTCTAGTTGATCACCGACTACCTGAAGTTTTCTACTGCTTCAAGTCAAGGTAATGTACTTCTGAAGTCTGAACATTGGAGCTGATAAGCTATTCAGCTACCTGTCTTTGATCCTGGCTCGCTCTAGTACGAGCGATTCTGCGCATTGGAGGTTCTCCTGGCGTGAGCCAGGAAGCACCGTGTGTGGTGTGAAACTGTAGCCACAGCAGCTTGTGCATGAGTCACTGCAGGCAGTCATCGAATCAAAGCCATCTTGCTGCCATAGCTTATGCAAGCCGAGATGCTCATATTCAAAACGTATTTGATACAAGCGTTGGCCACAATACATACTCTTAGCTGTGGCTCATGAAGGCAACATACAAGCTCCAAGACCTAATGGTAAGTACAGACAAAGTATTACTTATTAATTCCTTCCTCTTTTTCATTTTACTGCAACTGTTGTAAAAGATCATACCAAATACACTTTGTGAAAGATCATACCCAATACCCTCCTTTCTTTAAGACTGGATATTACTGTAGAGATTGAAAATGATGAGCATGGCCTGTTGCAATCTAGAGCTTTCTCTCTGCCCAGTTTATTCAACAAAGCAAAAATTATAGTCAATATACAAGTCACTAAACCTTTTGTATCATATAGTTGTAGGAGAGAGTGACATTTCTAATAAATTCTATTTTCTAGAGGAAAAACATTATAACTGGAGTACTGGTTGGTTCTTGCATCAGGAATGACCATTGTGTGCTTAAGTGGCATAAACAGGACAGCAAGAGCATACTCCAATGTGTATCTGAATTTACAGAAGCTACATATTGAAATAAAAATATCACCGCTGCAAAAACAATTAACTCTCTGTGTCCTGAACATATAGGTGTCCTATATTATGTATATTATTATATCACTGCATACATAGAACGGTTGTACAATTATCTGGTTACAATCTGTTAGGAAGCATTCATTGGGTGGTAATCAAATCACACATGTTTTGATTTACAAAGGAATTAACTTTACCAATTTCCAGTATATGGAGTACAAAGCTTGAATACCCCTCCCAGTTTAAAATCAGTTAAAAACACCATCGCTGAATAAGATAATCTTTGCTATCTCCATGGTAAAGATATATATGGTTTATTTTGTATATATATGAAGCCACCCAGTGATACTAATCATCATTATCATTGAGTAAAAGGTAAATAGGGAACACCAGATACAAAGTTCAAATTGTCGATTGTTATCTAACGACTGTGACTAAGAAATAAAAACTAACTCTGAAGAGATTTAGATGATAAATTACAACATAGATAGTGAAAGGAGCAAGACTCTGGAGCAAATATGCACAAGACTATGATACTCTTTAGTCTGAGAATTTAGACCGCAGTGGAGAGTTATATTGAAATTAGTATTGCATAGGTATATAAACAAAGAGTAGAGTAGTGCTCCAGCAAAGGCCTCAAATTAGGCAGGCTGACATTATATAGTTTTGTTAGGATTTTTAGCAGCTGTCATGTGTTTGGCCAACCACTGATGCACTGAAAGTGCTTTATGGGGCACAAAGCAATGTACTTTGGAACATATGAGCTAGAATCCCCTTTGTGTTGAAAATGCCTGTATAAAAAAAACTATACCTTGGGAAACTATGAACAATTATGGCAAAGTCCCGTATGTACTTTCAGCCAAATATTACTGCAGTACCAGCTAAAGAGGAGTCTCTAGATTCTGTGCAGATAATTTGGCTATGATCAGGTTCCACATTCCATATATTTTAGTAGTGTTGGCGTTATTCACCAAGGGGATGCTATAATTTTACAAGAGAAAAAGGGTTGGAGTTAGCATTGAGGATAAGGAGCAGCTCAGCAGCAGCACCAAATGCACGTGCTGTTGTTGCAGCAGGAGCAGGAGCAGACGGCGGAAGGACATTTAACTATTTGCCACTCTCAGCCACGGTCAATTAATCCCTCTCACATCCACTTCTCTCACGTGGGTGGCAAATCTGTTGCCACTCTCCCCTAAAAGTGGCAATGGGTTAAATATTCCGCGGAACAATTGATGCTGGGGCATGATGAATCTTCCTGTAGCATCTTCTTCCAGATCACCCATGCCTGCAGCTCCCATGGCACCCAGCACTGACCCAAGTACTGTGCCCACCAGACTGGCCAACGAACGATGACGAGGCGTAGGCGCCGGCCCCAGGTGAGCCGGAGCCAAGGCGGCGCCATGGGTGGATCTAGGGGTATTCTCCAGTATTCCTGGAATACCCAACTATTTTGGTACACTTTTACATAGATATGTGTATATACTTATATATATAAATATATAATGCTATAATCTATAGTATTTTCGCACATTTCAGCTCAAAATAGGTAAAAAAAAAGCTAGCCTTTCAATTAGAAGTCTAGATTCTAGAAAACAAATATTGATCCAAAGTTGCTGATTTGTAGTGCTATGACTATATTTTAAGTCTAGGGATTCAATTATTTTTTATGATGTAGAAGTGGAAATACCCAAGTTTCAAATCTTGGCTCCGCCACTGGGCGGCGCACGGCACAGGAAGTGAGGTGTCAGCTGGGATCCTAGCTGCAGGGAAACATACCTGCGTGCAGGGGATGGTATGATACAAAAATAATTAGCAGCTAGTTAACAACCTTTATCTTATCTAACAACTTCGCTACAAAAAGGAAAACAGACGCACACACAAGTTCAAACTTAAAGGAAAATTATTTAAGACTGCGTGTCATTAATAAGGCTTTCACAAAGAAAATTTATTTATGCCGTTGATATTCTTCACTGCTGCTATCGCCGCAACTCGCCCACCATTATCCTAAAGCTCGACTTTCACAAGGCATTCGACTGTGTGAATTGGGATAGTCTCGATCACCGGTGTCGCGGTTTTCCTGATAAATGGTGCAATTGGATCCATGACCTACTTAGCACCGGCAAAACGGTTGTTCTGCTCAATAGCATCCCTGGGCGATGGATCAACTGTTGGAATGGTCTTCGGCAAGGAGACTCCCTCTCCCCCTACCTTTTCATTATTGTTGCCGACATCCTTCGTCGGCTCCTCCATCACCCTAACTTGGCCAGTGCCATCGAGCACCCCCTTCTCCCTAGTGCTCCCTGCCCCGTGCTCCAATACGCTGACGATACCCTTATTTTTTCTCAAATGCTCTATTGAATCCATTGCTCAAACTAAGCATATCCTGGAGATCTTCGAGGAGGCTACGGGGCTCTTTATCAACTACCACGAGACTACCTTCCTGTCGGTTTGCTTTCAAACACTGCTCATGCCCTTGCTACTAGTTTTGGTACTACTGTCTCCTCTTTCCCCCAAACCTACCTTGGCCTCCCCTTTCCCTCCACAAAATCTCTATTGCCGATTGCCTCCCACTCATCTCCTCCTGTGACAAACACCTCGCTGGCTGGCGTGCCTCGCTGCTCAACAGGGCCGGACGTCTCACCCTCTCTACTGCTGTCCTCAATTCTGTCCCTCTTCACTTTATGTCGGCTATTAACATTCCTAATACGGTTATTAAAGCTATTGATCGGCGTCGTAGGGCATTCTTCTAGACTGACGATGAGGTTTGCCACGGTTCCAAATGCCTAGTTGCTTGGGATAACGTTCAGGCCAGGAAAGAGGATGGTGGCCTCAGGGTAAAAGACCTTCAACTTCAGAACAGATGTCTTCTCATGAATCTGGCGAGCCTGTGGCCTGTAAAGACTGGCTGCTTCTGGATGCGGCATCCTTTGATACTCCCATCAACGGGCCTCATAGCTTCCTCTGGCGAATTGTTGATGAAGAACTTAATACTTACCGATCTATCACTTGTATTACTGTTCGGAATGGCTCTTCTACTTCCTTTTGGTTTGATCACTGACTCCCAGATGGTTCCCTTTGCTCTACCTATTCTGCCCTCTTCTCCCACACCACTCGGCCTAACGTATCAGTGCAAAAAAAAATTCTAGAATGGGTTTGATTTGTGTCTCAGGCTGCGACTAACGAATGCTGCTAGTGCCCAACTAGTCAGTCTACTATCTTGTCTGCAGGAACTCACCCTCAGTGAAGGAGCAGATGTGAGGGTTCTAAAAACAACCGGGAAACCTTTTACTTCAAGGGACGCCTATGCGGCTCTTGACCGAAGACATGAGACTCCAGATATCCATGGGCGCCGCATCTGGGAGACTTGTGTACCAAACAAGGTTAAGGTGTTCGCCTGGCTATACTTCAAGGACAGGTTAAGTACAAGATTCAACCTTCATGCTGAGCATGTACTGGACAGCGACCAGTGCCAAAGATGTGCCGGTTCCATTGAAGATAAGCACCATATGTTCTTCGGGTGGTGCTAGCGTTTGGCGAAAGATTGGCTTCGGCAGTGTCTCTTTTCTAACTGACGAAGATGTCTGGAACTTTGCCACACCCCCAGGTCTGGATGCTAAGCTGTGGCCATTTGTTCTTCTTACTATACTCCGGCGCCTATGGGATGCCAGGAATGGTGAAATCTTTCGTGGAGAATACGCCGATAGCCGGTTGATCATAAACCGAATCTGTGACGATTTTGTAATTTGGCGAAAGCGCCTTCAAAACGATTTTGTAAACAGTCTAAACGACTGGCGTAACTACCTTCTCACTTGTAACTCTGTAACACTCTCCAGCTCGCTGGAGCCTCCTTTCCGTGAATGAAAATCTGGTGGGGAAGCTCTCCCCCGTTTGTTTTCAAAAAAAACACTTGACTAGCACGCATGAACAAAACTATTAAACTTGTATATAATATAATAAAGAACAAAGAGATTTTTTAGATAAAAGATAGTTTATATCCGGCTTCATCTACCATAAGGTAGAATCAGACCAATTATTACAAGGTTGGACCCAACGGCCAGCACATAACCTCCAAAGTTTGCAACGTTACAACCAGGCTTGAGAAAAACAAAACGGAAAGTAAAGTTTTGATTAATAAAGACCAATAAACCTATTTGATAACCATCCATTGCAACTAAAGAAATGCAAGTCTGACGTCTTTAAATGTTGCCCAGCAAGGATCAGCTGGTCCGTAGATCATCACGCTGCTGCAATCTTGCCCATTGTCGTAGCCAATGAGTTCCCCTAAAGAGTACCTGCAAAAATGTTTTCGGTCTACATTTGTCAAAAACCACTTCGTTTAAAAGCTTAAAAGCCGACACTGCCGTTAATAACAAGGAATTATGCAAGTTACCACCCATCTTAGACCAATTAACAAATAAATCGTCTATGCTGAGGGGAGGTGATATCCCAAACATTAAATATACAGTGTGCCATAGGAATTGGCATTGAAAAAGAGGTGATGAATAGTTTCTAAAGAATGACAAAAGCTACACCTTGTGTCACCATTCTAATTATATCGGGCAAGGTTGTCTTTTGTTAAGATCACACCTCTTTTTAGGTACCACAAAAATATCTTTATTCTTGTAGGAATTTTAATTTGTCATATATCTTGTGACACTCTGACCCCATTGTTAATTAACCCAGTGTACATAGATTTAACTGAGAAGCTACCTGATGAACATAAAGCCCAAACAAAAGCATCCCTTTCCCCTTGTAAGTTCACATCTTGTATAGAGGCAACAATTCTATGCCAGTCCCTTTGGTTTTTTTCCACTAAATTGCGGCAGGACTGATGCAAGTACTCTTGCCACCGAATCTTGTTTTCTTCTCACAATATTGAACAACGCGGAAAATTTATCTTTCAGTGGCTGGTTACCCAATCAAGTGTCCATCCAAAAACGAGTTTGTGACTTGTCTTTGACTTTGAAGGACCCAAAACTCATGAAAGAATCTTTAACATTCATCAGGTCTTTCCAGAAGTGAAAATCTGTTGGCTTTTTAGTACAACTCCCTAGAGTCTTGTCTTTTATGTATTTATTCCTCAATAATTCTTGCCACAGTCCATCCTCATTTAACAATTTAAAAAGTCATTTGCTCAACAAACATTTGTTCTGTAATTTAAAATTCTGTGAACAAAGAGATGAATGTAAAAACCAATTTGCATTGGGTCTTACAGATATATGAGAGTGCTTCTGGGCAAACCATAAATAAAGACAAGTCGGCAATTATGTTCAGCAGGAATACGAGAGAAGTTCGTCATTCAGAGATGAAATCTATACTTCAGATACAGAAGGAAACTATGAATGATCATTACCTTGGACTGCCTGTACATGTGGGGAATGGGAGAACAGCAACATTCATATATCTAAAAGAGAGAATGTGGCAGAGAATACAAAGGTGGAAGGAGAAGATGTTATCCAGAGCTGGTAAGGAAATTTTGATAAAGGCAGTGGCACAAGCTATCCCAACATTTGCGATGGGGTGTTTCGATCTTACCAAGGGGTTGTGTGATCAAATGAGCTCGCTCATCGGTAGATTCTGGTGGAGTCAGCAGGATAATGAAGATAAAATGCTTAGTTGGGAGGAACTGACAATGCCCAAGGATGAAGGGGGGCTTGGGTTTAGAGATTTACATGCCTTCAATATGGCCATGTTGGGCAATGAACCCTGATTCGCTATGGGCACAAATCCTGCATGCCCGGTACTACCCTGATGGACTTGCGATAAATGCGAAGCCGAAGCGCAACATGTCCTACACATGGAGAAGTATACTGTTGGGGCTAGAAGTCATGAAATTGGGAGCTATTTGGAGAATTGGGGATGGAGCAAGTGTTAATATGTGGACTGATGCGTGGCTACCATGGAGCACCTTTGTCGTCCATTCACACCAATATAGCATGTTTATGACAACACAGAGAGGTTAGCTTGCATATCTCTTCTCTAAAAGAAAATTAAAGAAGGCAATGAAAATGTAAAAGTGTGATTAGCTAGTAAAGTGCTTGATGAAGTAGCATTTAAATCATGACATGAAGTTGAGGTATTTGGCATGAGACGGGGGGGGGTGTGGAATGATGCAAGATGCTAAATAATTCGGATCGGAGTGGCCTCGATCAATCCTTTGCAGGAAAACATCTCATACAGGCATACATGCTCGCAAACGATGCTAGTGTGGCAATATACGACCTTGAATAGTTCAGTCGATTATTTGGACTTTCTGAGTAACATGCACAATGAAATCTCTCACATCCTAATCTAGGACTATGGACACTAACACAGCCAAGCATATGTTGCTTCCTTGGCGCGGCTAGAGCTTAAAGATGGCACCCATGCTTGGAGACATGAGAGTATTCCGGTGGGAAAACGCGGGTCGCTGGCCAGAGGCCCCGAAGTACATGCTCCCTGTGCAGTCATGCGGAGAAGATAAAGGTGCAAAAAAAAGGAAAAATGAGAAAAATTTCAAGGGGGATGATAGGTGGAGGCCACCGATGACAAGTGGGATCGATTGATAATGGTGACTAACGATGTGAAAAATATGTGTTATTCATCCATCTAAAATCTTTTCAACTAAACAAAAAATTAGGATAAACTTATCTCTTGAAACTAAACACACAGGTCAAACGGTCCCATCTAAGAATCAAGGTGAGGGATCCTATCTCACCTCATCTCCAACAAAAAGAATGTTAAAAAAATCTCATATATCAAGTAAGAAAAGAAATGACTTTTGGTATCAAATGCATAAATCCACAACTGCTATGGAAAATATGATGAAAACTATTAGAAAAACTTCCAACCCTATAACAAACTCATACATCCATCCATTACACGGAAGAATAAAGGGATAAAAAATAAAACTCGATGCCCTCGAAATAACAGTTTCAAACTTTTCAAAATTGATGTATACGACATACACCGACCAGTAACAGAGATCGATAGTTCTAATTACGGTTTTGGTTATCCTTAGCCTACGACATACAATCGAGTGTTTTATCTTAGGTCAATGCGATTATATATTCAGTCACCAAACAGTAAATATGGGCGTGGTATAGGGGGAAAAACTAGACGGTGGCATGCAAGACAAAAGAGCTTGGACAAGTTCGGACCCCTCATGGAAGTAACACCCTACAAATCGTGTGTTTGTGGATTGGGTTGCTCTGTTCACATATGTTGTGTGTTGATATGAGATTAGGTCCTAATTAATTAAGAGTTCCCTACCAACCTTACATCCTTACATAGTTTAGGGGTAGGTTTACAAAGTCAGTGCTCCTCTAATCTTTTTTACATATTACTTTCCTAGTCGGATACACTGATCCATTGGTCATACGAGATGAGGTTTCTGGCTAACTATACATCAAAGTAGACGATGACCCGGCCCTCAGCTCTTGGTAAAATCTGAAATTAATCCGACACGCACGGGGAGCTGGATTACTCGCAGAGGCAACGATTGCCCCAATTGACAATTGACAAAAAATTGAAGCATCCACGAACTTGCAATGGAAGAGGAAAGCTACCTCAAAAGCTATTGCATGCGCTACGTTTTTGGCTTGCTACCATCGTAGCTTTGAAAGGACAGCTCTTACAAATGCAAGCATAAGGCCTGGATAGCGTTGAGTAGATGATCAATAGCCTTTTAATTCAATCTCCATTTGGACCACAGCATTATAAAATGTCACGTTTTTGAGATCCGCCATTACTTTTCGTCATATAGAAATCATGCCATTATAGTTTGTCATGCTATTATATAGTTTAAGAGAATTTCGTATATGCCGTTGAATGATTCAACAGTGCTGAAAAAGACACTGAAAAATTGATTTGGACATGAGGGCTATCAAATTTATTCGAAATACGTACATTTCAAGTATTTGGTTGACGTATAAATAAATTGTCCACTTAGTGTGTGTGTGTATATATATATATATATATATATATATATATATATATATATATATATATATATATATATATATATATATATAAACTGGTCGACAGACTGAGGTTGAATCTGGCACGCGCAAAATAATCGTAGCTTATATTACATAAAAAGCCACAAGAAAAGAGTAGAAATAACATACATATCACGAAAGCTCCTTGAAACAGCTTACTAATTTGATATAGTAAGCCCTGTTCGGCAGACTGTTTTTGCGGCTTATAAGCCGGCTATGGCTGTTTTATTATGAGAGAAAAATACTGTTCCACGACTGATAAGGCGTGCTGATAAGCTCAGCCGAACAGGGTCGTAGTGTTTCGAAAGCAGTGAACCACGAGTACGTGACATCCCCTGAACCGGGAGCAAAGCAAACTCAGCTGGGCGCTAACTAAACGTCTGACAACCCCGACTGATATCGCCGCCTGCGCCTAGGCGGTGGCATGCTTGTCGTCCTTGAGGTGGCGCGCCTTCTCCTTCTCCTTCACCTCCGAACCCTGCGACGTGTCGTAGTCTGCACAGAACGGATCAATACACCTTTATCTCACACACAAACAACCCGGCGTTTCTGCCGGAGATCAGAGCGCTCGCGCACGGCACGTACCGGGGTGGCTAGGATGGATCTCGGTGCCGGGGCGCTCCACGTCCACGGGGTCGTTCCCGCCGTACACGCCGCCGAAGCCCTCCTCGTCCGACCGCGTCGAGTACCCCTCCCCGAACGAGTGGGTCATCAAGTCCCTGCGCGCGACGTGGCCGAAACCAATCAAACACCGCAAACATACCGCGCCACCGCGGGGGAGAAGGCATAGGAGGAGACTCGGCGGATTACCCGGTGGTCTTGTGCATGTCGTCGCGTTTGTTCTTGCCCCCGGCGGCGGCGGCGTCCTGCGGGGGCACCTGCGGCTGCTGCTGCTCCATGCCGACGCCCTGGTCGCCCGGCACGGGTGCGTTGCCGGCCGGCGTCGAGGACACGCTCCTCCCGCGTGCTACGCCCGCGGCGGGTACCACCAAGCCTGGCGCCGCGGCACCACCGGCGCCTCTCGTCGTCGTGCCGCCGATCCGGCCGAGCGCGTGTTAGAATAGTTGATATGTTTAGGTACATTGTATCCAGCCGTCATGCCATGCGGCTTAGGTTGTTCGGCACGGTTGGTTGATAAGCATGTATTGGTTGTAGATTAGATAGATTGACTTATGCATATTGTTGTAACAACCTCCATATTGTAAGGCCACGCAGGGGGCTGTTCTCTGCCTATATAACATGTAACGAGAGACCCTGGATGGGTTATCTCGTTCCCCTCATCTTTACATGGTATCTAGAGCCTAGAACACCTCACGGTTTAGATCCATAATGGCGGCTTCTTCATCTGATGCCGCCGCCGCTGCTTTCTTCGTTGGCTTTCTCCCACCGGTGACGGAAAAGCTAACTCGTGGGAATTACACGATGTGGCTGGCTCAAGTCACGGCGACCCTTCAAGGCGCCCAACTCTGGAGCTTCACCAAGCCCACCGCCAAGCCTCCACCGGAGTTCCTGGATGTCGTGGCTCCTGCTGACCCCGCCGGGAAGAAGGCGGATCCGATCATCAACCCGGAGCATGAGAAGTGGTATGCCAAGGACAGTCAAGTTCGCAGCTTCCTCTTCTCCTCCTTGTCCAAGGATGTTTTCTCTCAAGTTGCATCTGCAACAACGGCGGCTGAACTCTGGACCAAGATCCAGGAGTTGCAAGCTTCTCAGTCGCGTGCGAGGATCATGTCTACGCGCATAGCGCTCGCCACGACGACCAAAGGGTCATCTACGGTGGCGGAGTACTTCACCAAGATGAAAGGCCTGGCTGACGAGATGGTGTCGGCCGGCAAGAAGATGGATGACGACGAGATCGCCTCCTACATCCTCATGGGCTTGGGTGAGGAGTTTGACCCGGTTGTGACCTCTGTGTCCAATCGTGTTGAACCAATCTCCCTTCAAGAGCTCCAGGTGCAACTTGTCAGTCACGAACAGCGCCGCGAGATCCGAGATGGCGGGTCTCACTCCTCCGTCAATGTTGCTACCAAGGGTGGTCGCGGTGGTGGTGGTAACTTCTCCAACAATACCTCCCGTGGTGGCCGCGGTGGTGGCGGCCGTGGAGGTTTCGCCCGTGGGGGCGGTGGTCGCAATGGTGGCCGCAACGGCGGCGAACGTGGCCGCAATTTTCTGCACGGTGTCTTCTGCCAGATCTGTGGCAAGGAGGGACACATGGGCCACCGGTGCTTCAAACGTTTTGATACATCGGTGACTGGTCCGCCACAGAAGAGCGTCTCCTCCGCGCAGACGTCGTCCTACGGCATTGACACCAACTGGTACGTGGACTCGGGGGCCACGGACCATATCACCAGTGAGCTTGATAAGCTCTCCGTCCGGGGCAAGTACCAGGGAGGTGATCAAGTGCACACTGCTAGTGGGTCAGGTATGGCTATTGATCATGTTGGTCACAGTGTTTTGCATACCCCAATTCGTCCCATTCATCTGAAAAACATTCTTCATGTTCCTTATACTAGCAAAAATCTACTTTCGGTTAATCGCCTTGCACGTGATAATCATGCTTTTCTTGAGTTTCATCCTGATTATTTTGTTATTAAGGAGCAGGCCACGGGGAGGATGCTTCTTAAGGGTCCTTGCGAAGGGGGTCTCTATCCATTGAAATCTGGGTCCAAGTCTCAATCCAATAAAGAAGTGCTTGGCGTCTACAAGCCCACTGCGTCCGTGTGGCATCATAGGCTGGGTCATGCTTCCTCTCAGGTCGTCGAACAGATCCTTAGCCGCCACAAGTTATCCTTTGTTAAAGATTCTAGAAACAATTCTATTTGTGATTCGTGTCAAAAGGGCAAAAGCCATCAGCTGCCCTATCCTAAGTCGTCTAGTGTTTCTTTGCGTCCTTTTGAACTTGTTTTCTCCGATGTTTGGGGACCGGCTTCTACCTCTGTTGGCCGGCATAATTACTATGTAAGCTTCATTGATGATTATAGCAAGTTCACTTGGATTTATCTTTTAAAACACAAGTCCGAAGTGTTTCAATGTTTTCGTGACTTTCAAACCATGGTTGAACGTCAATTTGATTGTAAAATTCTAGCTGTGCAATCCGATTGGGGAGGAGAGTACCAAACCCTAAATTCTTTTTTCCACCGTCTTGGTATTCTTCATCATGTTTCCTGTCCTCATGCCCATCAACAGAATGGGGCGGCCGAGCGCAAGCATAGACACATTGTTGAGGTAGGATTGTCCCTTCTGGCCCATGCCACAATGCCGTTAAAATTTTGGGATGAAGCCTTCCTCACTGCCGTTTATCTCATCAATCGCCTTCCTTCAAAGATTATCAACAATGAGACCCCCTATGAGCGGCTTTATGGTCACTCCCCTGATTATTCTCATCTACGGTCATTTGGCTGCGCCGTATGGCCTAATCTTAGGCCTTATAACTCAAAGAAGCTTGATTTTCGTTCAAAACGTTGCGTTTTTCTTGGCTATAGCAATCAGCATAAAGGCTTTAAGTGTCTTGATCCATCTGTTGGACGTGTCTACATTTCTCGTGATGTAGTGTTTGATGAACATGTTTTTCCTTTCTCTCAACTCCACCCAAACGCCGGTGCTCGCCTCCGGGCTGACTTTGATCTTTTACCCGACATACTTAAAAATCCATCGTCTTCTTTTGGGGATGCATTACTCCGTGATCAATCATCGTTCAATGCTATGCCTACTAATGCTTCCTCTAGTTCTCCTGCAGTGCTGGATTTTTCAGGTTCAAATTTGGTGCAAAATGGTGCTTCTGGTGATGAAAACGGTCTTCCTGTTGTTATCCCGGCACTACAAGCCAACGACGCACCGCAGCCCGAGGATGATTCGCCGGCGGCTTCGCCTGTTCCTGCGCACGGCTCCGTCCAGCGATCAGCTTCGGGATCGGCGTCTGAGGCCACAGACCCGGTGCTGTCGGAGCTGTCACCCGCGGTTGTTCAACTTCCCGGATCTTCTGCGCCTCCATCAGCTGCTCCGTTGTCTTCTGGGCCTTCTTTCTCTCCACAGCTGGATCCCGGTGCTGGAGGTGGGCATCCACCGAATCTGCTCGCCGGATCTTCTATGGATGCTGTGGCTGCGGGATCTGATGTGCCTGTGTCGTCGGCGGCAGCTTCTCCTTCTCCTGCTGTTGTCGTCGAAGATAGTCGTCCAACTACACGTCTCCAAAGAGGTATCACCAAGCCCAAAGTATATTCTGATGGCACTGTTCGTTGGGGCATGTCAACTATTGCAGCTGCAGAAGAACCTTTTTCGGTTAATGATGCTCTTCTAGATGATCGGTGGGTCCATGCTATGAACACTGAGTACTCGGCCTTGCTCAAGAACAACACATGGCATTTGGTGCCTCCTCCAAAGGGTAAAAATATCATCGGCTGTAAATGGGTGTACAAGGTGAAAAGGAAAGCAGATGGGAGCGTTGATCGGTATAAGGCACGTTTAGTGGCCAAGGGATATAAGCAACGCTATGGCTTGGATTATGAGGATACGTTTAGTCCGGTAGTGAAAGCTGCTACCATTCGATTGATCTTATCCTTGGCTGTGTCAAAAGGTTGGTCTTTGAGGCAACTGGATGTTCAGAACGCCTTCTTGCATGGGGTTCTTGAGGAAGAAGTGTATATGCATCAACCTCCGGGATACAAAGATAGTGTTCATCCACATTATGTGTGTAAGTTGGACAAGGCTATCTATGGTCTTAAACAGGCTCCACGAGCCTGGTATGCCCGGTTGTGTAGTCAGTTGATTAAACTGGGGTTCACACCATCTAAAGGCGACACATCTCTCTTCTACTACCACCAAGGCAGTCATACCATGTTTGTTCTTATATATGTTGATGACATTGTGGTGGCTAGCTCCTCTACTGCAGCGACACAGGCCTTACTAAGGGACCTTGAACAACAGTTTGCTTTGAAAGATCTTGGTAATCTTCATTACTTCCTTGGCATTGAAATCAAGCGGTCCAGTGATGCTCTTATAATGTCACAAACTCGGTATGCCTCGGACATCTTGAAACGGTCTGGTATGGACAAATGCAAACCTGTTGATACACCTATGTCGGTCACTGAGAAGTTAAGCGTGACACAGGGATCTAGTCTTGGGCCGGATGACTCCACTAAATACAGAAGTTTAGTTGGAGCGTTGCAATATCTCACTTTGACTAGACCAGACATTTCCTATGCGGTTAACAAGGTGTGCCAATATTTACATTCCCCAACTACAGTGCATTTCAGTGCAGTTAAGCGCATCCTTCGGTATATTAATGGTACACTCAACTTGGGGCTCAAGTTTCGACCGTCCAATTCCATGGTTGTCAGTGCCTTCTCTGATGCTGACTGGGCCGGGTGTGTCGATGATCGGCGTTCGACCGGTGGCTTTGCTGTTTTTCTTGGTCCGAACTTGATATCTTGGAGTGCTCGAAAGCAGCCCACGGTTTCCCGTTCGAGTACTGAAGCTGAGTATAAAGCCTTGGCCAATGCTACAGCTGAGCTGATGTGGATTCAGCAATTGTTGTCTGAGCTTCGGATTCCACATCAATCGGTGGGGAGATTATGGTGTGATAACATCGGGGCTAGATATCTTTCGGCCAATCCAGTCTTTCATGCGCGCACCAAACATATAGAGATTGATTTTCATTTTGTTCGAGAACGGGTTGCTCAGAAGCTACTTGACATCAGATATATTCATACAGATGATCAGCTTGCTGACGGATTTACGAAGCCTATTTCGGTGTCTCGGATGAAGAGTTTCAGACTCAACCTCAACCTTGTTAGTGGCTGAGGTTGAGGGGGGATGTTAGAATAGTTGATATGTTTAGGTACATTGTATCCAGCCGTCATGCCATGCGGCTTAGGTTGTTCGGCACGGTTGGTTGATAAGCATGTATTGGTTGTAGATTAGATAGATTGACTTATGCATATTGTTGTAACAACCTCCATATTGTAAGGCCACGCAGAGGGCTGTTCTCTGCCTATATAACATGTAACGAGAGACCCTGGATGGGTTATCTCGTTCCCCTCATCTTTACAGCGCGAACCCGAGTCCCGTGCTGCTGCTGCTGCTAGCCGCCGCACGGAGTGTGTAGGGGTACATGAGCAACGAAGTGGACGCGCGCACGGCGATGTGGGCGATGTGTTCCCAGCAGAGCACGGGCGAGGAGCGGATTATAAGCGGCCCGCGCGTGCCGTAGCGGTGGCGCCTCGCGCGGGCACACGTACGGCGCGCGCCTGGAAGGCACCAAGGGGGTGGCAGCGTGGCGCCGTGGACCGCGCGGCGGCCGCACACGTACACGAACCGGCGTGGAAAAGCGCGCAGGGGATAGGGACGCCTCGTGTCAGTCGCCCAGGTCTCTCTCGCACGCCGGCACGCGACTCGCGTCGCGTCGCGGGTGGCCAGTCGGTGTATCCGTATCCGGCGCCCTGGCGATTGTGGGACGGTGACACGAGCTCCCGATTCTTGATTTGTTTAGATGGAGGCTTTACCGTTTAGAGCCTAGTGGTGGTGGTGTCGCAACAAGCGCGAAATGTACCGGGCCGATGGTTTTCGTCGAGGCTAGGCTTACAAAACCCGACCAAATCGTCACAAGACAGCAGCAACAGTCGGCGTAAAGGGAAAAAAAAGCAGGCTGCCCAGGGACCAGTTCTGAAAGCCCAAAAGCACTCCGCGTTCTGGCCCAGTATTCAGTATAATCTGGAATACGGCCCCATGCAGATGCAGTGGACTCTATCCTGCGGATTGTTTGATCAGATCCACTGAATAGTGGACTCTATCCTGCGGATTGGTTGCAATAACGGAGACGCAGCAATTACTGGCTCTGTATATTGCGTTTTGCATGCTTTCTCTCACCATTTTGTATTTTGGTATGCGACCACATCCCTGTATGCCCAAAGAATTTATTTATCTGGAGCGATTCATCAATTATAGTCCTTCCTATGCTCTCTTCCAGTGAAATAGGCACCTTGTCGCTGCTGTTCATTCAAACAAAAAAAGACATCATTCTCTATGGGAGTTTTTTTTTTGAAAATTCTATGAGAGGTTTTGGACTAATCTTGTGAACACATACATTGCTTTTTTTGCATTAATCATAGAGATTAATCCAAAAAAACATCATTTTCTGTGGGAGGTTTTTAGTTCGAAGCCTAGAAACGTTTTTGGATTCATCTGAGAACTAGAAACTAGAAAAAAGAACTACCACTTGAGAATCAGGATTAGTTTCTCTATAGAGACGTTTAATTAATTATAAACTATCATCTGAGAATCAGGATTAGTTCATCCCAAATTATATGGTGTTTTGACTTTTTTATATACATAGTTTTTTATATACAATTAAATATATACTATACATAATATATCTAGAAAAGCTAAAACATCTTATAATAAAGAATGGAGGGAGTACAAGAATCAAATCCCTGCAAAAACGCACCATTAATATTGAGGCAATTCTAAGTAATTCGATGAATCCCAAACAACGTGGGTGGCTCCCTTTCTGGTTCGACAGGCAGTACAATCGCTGAAGAATGTCCCATATTATCCCGTGATCCTACCATGTGCTTGTGCTAATTTGTTTTGGACAAATGCGCAAATGCAATGCACTCATCATTCATCAAAGACCAAAGCCGAGGACAATAATATGAAACAGTGCACCTACGGCCATATGCGACCACTCGCGCGACGTGATCGCTACCATGGCCACAGCCTACGGTTCACGCTTCTGGTAAAAGCCCATTTCACTCTGATCCTCGGTAACATTCCGTTTCCGCTGGAGTCAGCTTTGCTTTTTGCAGCTACTGGCAATCCAGCTCTAAGCATTCTGATCATCTAAAGCACAGGCTTAAAGCACTGTAAACATGGGACCCGCGCCTCAGTCTGCTGGGGAACATGCTTAACGCAGCTAATCCAGCCGCTTAATATGCTGGAGCACAGGCTTAACGCAGCTAATCCAGTCGCTTCAATCTGCTGGGGCACAGGCTTAACGCAGCTAATCCGGCCGCTTCAGTCTGCTGGGGCAGAAAGAAAATGCCAAGCAAGTTATGATTATTGATTAGAAACCTAGTCGGCAGCTTATGGTAGTAAACACCGTGCGTGGCTTCCTAAAATGTTCTCACCTTGGTATCGCCGATGGCAATGTCAACGTGGGACCCGCCGACAGCTTGAAGTGGCCTCAAACTCACAAGCTACATGGAGGTAAAGCGAGCAAGCAACTCAACTGGGTGGCCGTTAGACGTACTATCTGCTCTGCCAAAACAAGCCGGGGTTGTTTGATCTTGCAAATTTGTAACGCTAAACCTTCAGGGTTAAGTTGCAGTGAACTTCTCTATTACAGTATTGTTAAAAAGAACTTGTATTTTGCAGTCAACATGAAACTAGACAAAATACTCCTACAGAGACATAATGTCCATTGGAACATGCGAATTTCAGGAAAAAAAACATCGCTCTCACTGCGTAGTCCATAATTATGGCTTGCTGCGGGGCAACACCAAAGAAGCCATTGCTCCGAGTCCAGATATCGGTCACTGCATGCGTTCTAATCCAAGAAAAGGGTGAGGGACAGAGTCCAAGTAACCGAAAGAACCAGAAAGTAACGGCAGGCATACGATCCTTTTCACTAACGTTTTCTAGCTAAAATGCGTTGAGTCACGAAGACAGGTAGCAATTTTAGCTCCAGAAGAAAAGACTAAGCATCAACAGAAAGGAAATATGCTGCCTTCCGGATCAAGATAAAACGCCAAGCCTCCTAACAAATTACATGAAAATGACAGCTTACAATCAGAACAGCAAGGATATAGGGCAGCACTGAAATATGGTAATGAGCGCATTGCTTCTCTTTCACATAAATGATGGCGTACTTGATGTGCATATGCAGCTACAGACAATGCGAGCTATCTGTGATGAATACTTGAGAAACTAAATTCAAGTAAGAAACAGACAGCGACAAATAAGAACTGAGGCCTGAGGTCATGAACCTTGAAACAGCAACAAGAGATGAATGGCGCTTCCAGAAAATTATTACTCTCAATAGACAAACTTAATAAGGACTAAGACGGAAAAAGCGAACAGATATAAATAGCACAGATGACTAAGGAAAGAATGCAGGTTAATGAAGTAGTAGCAATTGACACGCTTATAGATGACAACCCTGAGGTAGCAAGCAGAATAACTGGACTAGCAAGGTTGCAATCAGCTGTGTTGCCAAACTCAAACAGGATTTCATTTTGTGCACTACACTGCCATTGCAACCGAATACATGAGAATAGTATTTGCAATAACACTTAAACAAACATTGGTTATAATTACCTTTACAACTATAATTGATTGCAATGATGGAGGTGCCTGTATGATTTTTCAAATTCATACACATACAGAATGCCAATTGTCATCGGAATTCAGAAAACCACATGAGCAAGCAGTCTACTCCACCTGCTATCCATTTCTATACAATTAGCGCTAAATCTGCTCTAGCTACTGAACATGTAGAACAAACATCAAACAAGTTAACTAAAGTCCCAATCATACCATCTAAGCCATTGTCATCACCTTGGGAGGAAACTAAGACAATGCAAAACCAATTTATCCATTTCTTCCCTGATCCTATGACAATGCTACATACAACAGCGCCAATACGCAAAAAAAAGGACTCACCGCCAAGCAGACACGGTGAGCAGCGGCCGCTTCTCCCAAGCCAGAGATAAGAACGCTGGTGGCAGCTCAACAAGTGAATACTTGTACTTTGAATCGTAATTCCAAAGCAAAAGATCAGCCTGGCTCATGGCATAGTTGCTGAGCTTGACAGGCTCAAAGCCACACCACTCCATCAGTGTCTGCCACTCCCTACTAGCCGCCATCCTATCAGTCCTCTCTTCGCCTTCCTCTGGCCCAATGGCCCTTCGAATGCGCTCCCCAAACATGCATCGCTCCACCCTCACCCTCTCCGGTGAGTCCCGTGGCATTGCCACATCCAGTGACTCGAACACTGGCTTGTAATACAACAGTGCATTGGCAAACCGGTCGACGAACCCAGCTCGGTTCAGACTGACCTCATACTCCCCGAGGGTAACCACTGATGGATCGAGTGACTTAACCAGCCGGAGGACTCGTCGCACGGGCTCATCGGAGTCGCCAAGAAGGTGGTACAACTGGAGCATGAAATTGACGGCTACGGTCTCGTCAGGCTCAACCGAGAAATCCGACCGATCCAGCTCGTGCACTGGCCGCAGCAATGGGACGAACTCGAAGTCCACCCCAAGAAGCTTGGCGAAGTCGCGGAGACGGGCACTTGTTGCGGCGAGGGACGTCGCAGGCTTTGACCCCAAGTACGGCGAGGGTACACCGGAGATACGAACCCGGGACGGCTTCTCCCCCGGGCGAGTGGCGAGCGCCTGGAGCAGCGCCGCCCATTGGATACCCTGCACGATCCCGAAGTCAACGATATGGATCTTGGTCGCCGTGCCCGTAGCCTCCAGGATGGCCTGGTTGGCGGTCAGGTGCGCGAACTTGGAGTAGGGGCAGGCGTCATTGAGTGTCTTGTAGCAGAGCGTGAGCTCGTCGGAGGCGAAGCGCGAGTCCACAGCCGTCGAGGGTTGCACCCCGCCGCCGCACGCGAGGCGGCGCGCCAGCGCGTCCGCGAAGTAGAACGCCACGCGCTCCGCGGGGTCCCCATCGTCGGAGGCGGCAGCGCGCACCTTGACGAGCTCCACGGCAGCGAGCCCTGGGTCAGCGGCCGCTGTACGGGAGCAGGCAACGAGGGACTGGAGGATGGGCGCGGAGCAGGAGGAGTCCAAGGAGCTCGGAGAGGAACACGCTGCCAGCGTAGCGACGGCGGCAGGCTGGGGAAGCGACGCCGGAGTGGCGGCCTCGGGCTGCGCCGCCGCGTCGACGGGGGCCACAGCGGGGGTGGCGGCAGGGGCGGGTACGGGCGGCGGCGGGGTGGTGAAGATGAGGCGCTCGAGGTCGGAGTCCGCGAAGACCGGTGCGTCCCCGATGAGGCTGTCCATCCACACATCGGAGTCGAAGTCCGCGGCGGCGGCGAGGTCCGAGAACACCGCGTCGGCCGCGGACGCGCCGACGAAGGCGTCGGGGAAGAAATGGTCCGCCTGGGGCCACGCGCCGCCGCCGTACGGCAGGGATGCCGCCGGGATCTGGCCGTGTGGGGGCGCCGGGGCCGGCGGCATCGGCGGCGGCGGCAGGTGGTGGTGGTGGTGCCTCTGGTGCTGCTGTTGCTGCTGCTGCTGCTGAATCACCTGCTGCGCGATGGCCATGAGGTTGCCGCTGTCGGCGCACATGTACGCCATGGCGCTCCCCGCCGTTCCCGGTGGGAGAATCGCGGAATGGTGCGTGGGGAGCGGCGCGGCCGGGGGATTCGGCGGTGCTGTTTTGGGAGAATGGATGGGGGGTGAGCGGCGGCAGGGGATTTAAAACAGTAGGGCGTGGGCACTGTGGTGGCACACTCGCAGTCGCAGGCACTGTGCGGGGCGCAATTACGGGACTGTCCTCGGGCGTACAGAATCCTAGAGTGTAGTAGCCCCTGCCCTCCCTGCCTGCGTAGAGCGGACTAGTGTACTGTGCAAATGTATGTACCGGTTGGCTTCCGCTTTGGCCGTGTTTTGTTGCCGGGTTCCGGGCGCTCGAATTGCACGTAGTAATTCGTTTGTATAGGGCCTCTAACGCCTCTCTCGAACCCTCTCGCTGCTACAGGACTGAGAGGCGAAAAAGAGGGCGCTCAGGTCCATCGACTGCCGCCGGCGGATTCGGCGGTCTTCCTCGCCCCCGACGGCCGTTATGGCGTCTGGAGGTGGGGAAGACCGTGGATTTCCGGTCGGCTTGGTAGTTTAGGTCCTTTCTAGGTTGTGTCCGGACGGCGGCGGTGAGGTGGAGACGACGGCGCCGTCGTGGAATAAGTCTTTCAGGCCTCGTCTCTGCCTTGGCGGCACTAGCTCCGGTGCCGGCGAGAGGTCTGTGAAGGTTAGTTCGGATCTGGTGCCTTGGTGGAGGTTTCGGTTCTCGGTGAATCTTGTACAGGAGTTCGCCACCGTCTGTCGACTCGGGCGCTTCGTCTGGCGGTCACGGCGGCTGCTTTTTGCGTGACTGGTGGAGTGGCTGACGGTGCTGAGGTGGTGCGGTTGATGGATCTGGGAGTTCTTGCTGTGGCAAGCTCAGATCTGAGACCATGGAGGCACGGGGTGCGTCCCCGGCTGATGGACCTCAACGGCGAGGTCATTCTCGTCTTCAACGGCGGTCTACTACGGCTCCTTCAAAGCTTTCAAGCGATGGTGCTTTCTTTGGTCTCTGGGTGCTGGTTTCTTCTTCTGGCTGGACACGGCGTCATCTTCCAGGGCACCGGTTTCCGGCAGCGGTGGTCGCCGGCGAGTCAGGCGAACAGGGGGTTCCCCAAGGGCTTCTTTGCAATTTCTTTTTCTTCTAGGGGCTCCTGTGTAAGTTTGGGTGGGACAGCTGTTCTCTGTACCTGTTGCGTATGTGTACCAGTTTGTATGGTGTCTTAATACAGTCTGGTTTTATCAAAAAAAAAAAAAAAGTAATTCGTTTGTATTTGATAAAAATTGTTAAACTTTAATTAATTAAGTTTAAAATGTTCGTCTCGTAAAGTATAACAAAACTGTGTAATTAGTTTTTAATTTCATCTATATTTAGTATTTTATGTATGTGTTGGTATTTTAATGTGATAGAAATCTTTTTTTTTTTACATAGTAGAAGTTAGGGGTAAAAATTAAGAACTAAACAAGGCCACGAGGCCTTTGGTGGTCGCCGGGGCGGGCTGGCCTCAACGCCTCAACGGTAAAATGAGAGCGAGTGATGAGGGGGTGCGGCTGGCCTTGAACTGCGTCGATCAGGTGTGACTCGCTAGGATCTTCTGCGATTGCAGTAAGCCGCGATGATCTCGTGTGGTTCAATAACTCTCGCGGGATCTGGGACTCAGGCTATCCGAATTGATGGATCTCTATATTCATCCTTTATATGTCTTAGTCAGCAAGATTCTCTCCTCTATACTTAATTCTCTCGCCATCCATCCTCTATATCATCCTCTATCCACTCTATCCACTATGGGACCCACTTGTCACTTTATCTAAATATATCCATGTGTGATCTAGTTTTGAAGGATTTATTAAGACGAATTTAATAGTGCAATCGAAATTTAATTTAGATTTTTGGTTTATTAGTTATAGCATTTTTCCTTTGTTTAGCTAGTGGGGCCTGCCACTGCACACTATAGAGTAAGCATTGTACTACTCTAAATATAGAGTGAGAGAAAGGATAAAGTATTGTTTTAGAGTAACCAGTGCAGCAGTTTTTACTCTATATTCATCCTCTAAAGCTTTAGAGTATTCCTTTAGAGTACCCACTGCAGGTAGTCTCAATCCATAAACGTAGGTTAAGATCTGCCATTAAATAACCATGCCAGATTTCTTCACTGCAAGCCAGCATCGAGTAGCGTTTGAGTGAAAAGAAAAGAAAACATTATACAAGTAATAGAATTAGAATTATTATTAAATGAAACATATAGCCAATATGGCAACATGTAATGCGCACTAGTCTACTATGCCAAACTTCTACTCGCTTCAATTGTAAACCGTGATTACGTAGCCCTATTTGAACGTTTAGAGCCAGTTATTAGCTACAACTAAAAACTAGCTAGGGTTGTTACGTGGCGTTGAGTGAGTCGGTTCAACACCACGGGAGAAAGTCGGATCAAGGAGAAGAGAGAAGAGTCGACTCAATCCTTTGCATCAACTCACAACGATTAAAAAATTGAAGCCTTGCGGAGCTGCGTTGTCCATGGGCCAGGAAAGAACCAACAGCCAGAGAAAAAGGTGAAAGGATGAGTCGACGGCATGTCCCATGGCATTGGAGGAGTACGAATCGATTTTTTATGATTCGTTTTTGGACCTACATGTTTTGCTTTTTGTCCACGAGTCGACTCATCTACTACGGATGCCCTAATAGTTGTGTGCATCCTCGACAATAGATCACAATGCCCTTGTTTTTTTCTCTCAACGAGATCATTCTCCCAAAAATGAACCTGAACAACAAGAACAAAAGAGTAAGCAAAGAAGACATTCAATCGTTTCTAAGGGGGACTGCAAGCAATGGGCATGCAAAAGTTTTGCAAAGACTGGTATGGATTCCAACTCCCACACTGTTACAAGATGGCAATGAGTTACAAGGTGAACCTCAAGTTGTCATGTTTGAATTTGATCAAATTACACAAATCTATAAACTAGATAAAGGATGCAATAGGAAGCTCAAGTTGAAACAACAATAGACATCAGGCATCTAGAATGGCCATGGGATCCCGGTGATGTAATGATCACTCTTTATCTCATAATAACACTGGTACCACAAAGAAGCTTGCAAGACAACACTTCCACTCCCAATTCTTGAGTTACGACAAGAGGCGGAAATACAAAAATAAGGAGTTCTATGAATTCAACATGTCAAGTGGCAACCTGGGCAACGAATAAGTAATACTCAAAAATCAACAAACTTATGGCATCCTGATGGCTTTGAGAGCATCTTGGGGGCAAGTCACCTTTCAAAGCAGTGAGAAATGTCATGTATACAATAGTTAGGGGATAAAGTTTCAAAAAATAGTCGGTTAGCTATGGGCCCATGCTACCCAACGACCCAGCTAGTAGAAAAGAGGAGTAGCAGGAATAGATGAGGCCCTCGACAAATATAACACAACATCAGCCTTCTCTTACCTTGGCTCCTTTATTTTTTTCGAAGGGACGGCAAAAGCTTTGCCGCTATTTTTATTAGACGATGAAAAGAAAAACAAAGTGACGGCCCAGTTTTTTGAGTAGAAACCAACCACACAATTGTGGAGAGTGTACCCACTCATCCATACAACTTGGTACTCCAATACACCACTAACTTCCTGCTACTTGACGCTCCGGTGAACATCACCGAGCCAACTTGGTCAGACGACCCAACTAGCAACAACTTGGTCAGACTATCCATCTAGCAACTCAACTTGGTCGGAAAACCGACCCAACTAACAACTCCACTACTAACAACTCAGGCGAACAAAGAGAGTGTTTAGCCAAACACCACTAGTGGAACCACCTGAAGCACAACTACGACCAAACAGTCGGAACGGAGCAGTGGAGCAGAGCTGGAATGCCTCGCGACGCTTCAAGAAGGTCACGACGCCAAAGGCGCCGACGTCGCAAGCCCGCGCGGGAAGGTTTTCACCTGCAAACCAAAATGGGCAGGAGAAGAGGTACGAGAAGGACGCCTCTAGGGAGGAAGCGGCGTCCGCAGACGTCGTCGTCCAGGCTAACGCCATAGCTCTCATCCCCCGCACCACCACCGTCCCCCAATGGCCACCGTGAAGGAGACAGTCACGAAGGAAGGCACTAGTGACGAATGTGGGTGTCCCCGCCGACACCTGACGCTACCACGCGTACCACGAGAGTTCTCGCAGCATGCGTAGCCGCATGACGATGCCCCTGACCCATCACAAAGACAGGTCACGGATAGCCAAGGGGAGCTGCGAAAAGGCACGACCATCGCCCTGAGGAAGGACGACGGGCAACCCCAGCCACCAACCAGCCGAGAGGAAGAGCCAGATGAAGCACGCCGAAGAGGATGCCCACCGCCAGAACCAGCCGAAGCCAGCCAGCAGCAAGCCGAACGGGGCAGTGGCAAGGGAGAAGGAAAATGATGGGGAGGAGAAGGGGGTCAGGGAAGTGGAGGTAGAAGCCCCAGTCGCCCAGCCCGCCAACACCCCCCGGCCGCACCCAGCCGCCCTCCATGCGGCCCCGACCGCCGACCTCCTAGATCTAGCCGCCGGACGCCGCCAGCCACCCGGAGCTGCCAACCCCGCGTGGAACTGGCCGCTGCCCACCGCAGTCCGCCGGAGTCTGAGCCAGCCACCAGATTCGGCAGCAAGCACGCTGATCTGGCCACCGAGCCCACCACCGCACCACTGTGCCGTAGTGCTCGCGTCCGCCGCCGCAGCCCACCACCGCGCCGATGTGCCCGCGACCATGTGCAGGGCAGCAGATCAGGCCAAGTCCGCCACCGACAGGAGCCATCCTGGCCGGCCAACGCCGTCCAGGCCGCTAACTCCGCCAACCATAGCCGGTCCCTGGCCAGGCCCGCCGTGCGGATGATGTCTCCCGCCCAGAGGACGCCGGGTCCGGCCGTCGAGGCTCTGGATCGGACCATGCAGGACCCGCCGCCGCCACTAGGTCATGGAGAAGGGAAAGGAAACGGGGGAGAGGAAGGAGTCCCCACGCCACTCCATCGTCGCCACCACCAGGAGGAGCCTCGCCGCCACCATCCCGGCAGGTCGCACGGCCCTGCCCGCGGCGGCGCGGCGGGGGAGGGAGGAGGAAGGGGGGGCGGCTCTAGGGCTCGGTTCCGCCCGAGTCGCCCGCGTGGGGAGGGCGACGCGGGGGTAGTTGCTACACCAGAAAGAAGGCTTTACCTTGGCTCCTTTATATCCTTTGCTACGAAATGCATTGCGTAAAATATTGCACTGCATGAGAATTTCTCAAAAAGAAACCAAATTCACACTAAAAAGAATTCATACATTTTGGAAGAACTTCAGACACCTTACATCACACCTGTTCTAAATGAGGTGGGCTACTCTGCCCACACATTATGTGCCGAAGTTCGTGCTTCGATCAAGCCGTGGAGTCGCCAAAGCATGCTTAATGCACGGAATCAATAATTTGGAAACTCACGAAGGAAAAGTTAGCTTGCGTGCATTAGAAAATGGTGAAGGAAAAATTAGCTTGCATGCTTTGCTTAATAGACCGAATTGAAAGCTGAGAAAGGGAGTGGGTATTTTCTGGTGCTAAAGGCACCCGCAAGGAAGAAAATTCTATGCGACTCGCATAGAATTGGACGTGCGGCACCCGGACACCGTGATCTGGACACCATGATCCAAAATTGGTTTGGTTCCCGCACGAAAAAACATCTGGCCACGGAGGACACGTGTCAACCAGTTACAGGATGTCGCACGCTGGAGCATGTGCGACGGTGTGGTAGCATTTTTTTCCCCCAACCGCAATGGTAGACCTGCATGACCTTCTCACTTGCTTTTGGAATGTGTGCATGAGTCCGCTTAATCGAGAGCTAACTTTTCTCTCTCTATTCTATTAAAATATAAAAAATTTGCTTAGCTAGCTTACGAGTCACCCATTGCGGGTGCCCTAAGAGGAATTCCAACAGCTCAGCTATTCTTGTTTTAGAGGATATTTTAGAATTTATATAGCAAAAAGCAGGCTCAACAGATGTGATACCTGACTTTGTAAAATAGGAAGTTAGTTATTCCTTAATTTTCGGTGGCCATATAAAGCCAACAATGGTCGGTAGCTATATGAATATGAGAAATAATAAGGCTGTTGTAGACGTCTTCTTTTTTATGAGTTTTTTTTTGTAAAATGGCTAAACTATAGAATTTGGCTATTAATTTTAGCCAAGCTATTGGAGTTGCTCTTAAGGACTTTCTCTAAAACACAAAAGCACCTTAGAAATTTAGTCTAAAGTGTCATCTCAAATTTAGTCAATCTCATGAGAATTTTAGACCATATGAATGAGCTAAATGAACAAAAATGTTACTCTCTAACTATAATCAACTAAGGTTCCATTGGGTTGGCTGTTTTTTGGGCTGATGTTGATGTTGATTTATTATGAGAGAAAAATATTATTTTATAGCTGGCTGATTTTGGCTGATAAACTCAAGCGAACATAGCCTAAATTTTAGATCAGCGAATCCAAACATACCTAAGGGGTTGTTTAGTTGGTAAAAAAGTTTAGGTTCAGATACTGTAGCACTTTTTGTTTTATTTGACAAAATTTATCTAATTATGAACTAACTAGGCTCAAAAGATTCGTTTCGACATTTACAGACAAAGATTCGTTTCGACATTTACAGACAAACGGTGCAATTAGTTATTTTTTACCTATATTTAATGTTCCATGCATGCGTCCAAAGATTCGATGTGACAGGTACTGCGCAAACTTTTTTGGTTAGGGAGGAACTAAACAGGCTCTAAATGGATAGGCTACTACTTTTCTCTGCCCAGATATTATCTGCCGAAGTTCGTGCGCTGATCAAGTCCTCGAGTCGCCATCCTTGCACTCAACGAAATGGTGTCGGGTCCCGGACAACGAAACGGTGAAATGGTTAAACGCCGACTGAAGTTATTAGGGCAGTCCCAATGAAAGAAACTAGTAGTTTCTATAACATAGGATATCGCATAAAAAAAATACTGCTTTCTAACCCATAGTTTCTATGAGTAATAATTATTTTCTCTTTTTCCTCCCAACTCTATCTTCTTCTTCCAATGGGAGTGCGACACGAGCTCCCTAGAAACTGGTGGTTTCTCCCCAATGATGATTTCATGGTTTCTTGGTGCATTGGGTCAAGAGTAGACCTGATTTCTTCATGAAGAAACCATTTCTATGATTTTTGCTCTCTTTCTTCATTAATTACGTTGCCATGTCAGCATTTTGTCTATGTGGCAAGTCATTTAATGAGGATAGAAACTATCATCAATGCACCATTGGGACTGCCCTTACTCTACAGGATCTTCCAAACCGACCACGGTGGAGCACACTGCCACGCAACACGACGACAGTTTCCTCACACAGTGGCGCAGCGTGCCGCCGTGCCCTACCGGCCCGTGACGTCTCTCTCCCTGTCACTCCGGACCACGAGACCCCAGCCCCACCTGCCAATGCAGAGGCAGCGCACGCCCGGGCCGGGGTGGCGGGGACCCCGATCTGACCGGGGTACACATCCTGTTGGCCGTGGCCCGCGCCGGCGTGCCGCGCTCGTCCCCTGCCTGCCTGCCTCGGGACGCCGTCCCGTGACGTGACCATGCGGTTCCCCTGATCCCGGCCTCGCGCGCCGGTGGCGGCCCCCACCTCCCTGCCGCACCACTGTGCCACTGGCGCTCTGCGCCTCTGCGTGTGCTGGGAGCCTGGGAGGGCGGGACGGTGGGACACAGCACCTCGCGGCTCGTCCGTACGTGCGGTACAGAGCTTTGACCGTCCTACCACGTCCGATCGGCTGGCACGCCCTACTCGCTACTCGTACTGGTCATAAACCCAAAGTTAATGCGGTGGAACAAACAAGTGATGCGCATAGTGCGGCCCCTTTCTGTCCCTTGAATTCGGGACTAGCCGCACGCAGCCGTGAACTGGTGATTGGCTAGCCCGTGTGTCCAAAACCCCAAACCACTTGGCCAAACTGCACAAAGAACTCTGCGCGCACGAGCTAAAGCTTCAATCATATTAGTACACGTGCAATTGGAAGATCACCGTGGTGTTAACCGAGTGAGTACCCCCGAGCCTCCGGTCTCGTATCGTAAACGGTAAATAAACCCATTATTACTCCTACAAAAATGGGCCGGGTGCACTCCAGAGGCTGAGGTTGTTGAACTGAAGGGCAAGGCGGGGTTGAAGCGTCAAAGAAGGCTGCTCTCGTCTCGTCGTGTTCACGTTTCACACTACGGCCAGCGGTGGCTCCCGCCAAATGTGCAAGAGGGGCAGGCCGCAGGCGATCACAGATTCACAGGCATCCCCATTGATGATCTGCCCGCGCTGCTGGCATGGCTGCCGCTGGTTGCCGTGACGACGTCCACGCCACGCGCGAGAGGCAGGACGGGACAGGTCCCCCGGCCCCCGGTGGGAGTGGGACGCACGAATGCACGGTGCTCGAAAGCGAGCGCCTGTGGGAACTGGGAACAACTGGGAACGGCGCTCGAAGCGGCCCCGCCGGCGACGTCAGCCTCGGGCAGTCGGACCGACGGGTAATTTCTCGTTTCCCTTGTCTCGAGACCTGTCGGCTCCTTTTCTCCGTTTCTTTTCCGGCACGCGAATCAATGCGCCCCCCTGCCCCTCCTTCCATGACGTTGCCTGCAACGATGGCACGACTGCACGAGGACGGAGGACGGCCGTGTCTCCGTGCAGGCGTGCACCGTGCACGATCTGGAGTCTGGTCTGCGACGTGTGTGCATGGAGCTGATAATTGGTGCCCAAGTACCTTTTCTTAATTTCTTGTGCCGGTAATTGGTGCACTAGTACGGTACTGTGGACTACGAGTACGTGTGCTGAGCTTGAACCATATCATGTGGTATCGCTTTCCCATAGGGGAATTTTCTCTGCTTATTACTAGTAATTACTGTACCGAAAAAACCTTTGTGACTGCTTGTTTACATTGTTTCACGCACATGATAAAAAGCAAGGAAAATGATTGTGGTAAGGCAATCATGATGCCTAAGCGTATCGGAACTAGGCACCATGGACTATAGATCTCGCTTTACCAATAAACTAGTGCGCGCCCTCGTAATCTAATCGTTTTTACACGTGCACCGGTCGCGCGGATGACGTGTTTATGGGGGGGGCTGAAAATGATTGTGACGCGACTGTGAGGGCCAAATTACGTACTAGGCCTTTAGATGCCAAATTTTTCCTCAAATTCTACTATATAAAAAGAAGATTCGCCATTACATCAAAATGTTGGCACATGCATAGAGTACTAAATGTAGATGAAATCAAAAACTAATTGCACAGTTTTGTTGTATTTTACGAGACGAACATTTTGAGCCTAATTAGTCAATGTTTGGACAAAAATTCATAAATACAAACGAAATGCTACAGTAGAAAAGATTTCATTGTGCAGAATCGACGGCTCCCAATTTAGCCGAACTAGGGGGTGTTTAGTTCGCGAAAGGTACTGTAGCCTTTTGTTTTATTTGGCAATTACTGTTCAATCATGGACTAATTAGGCTTAAAAGATTCGTCTCGCAATTTTATGGTGAACTGTGCAATTAGTTTTTTTTTGTTTCGTCTACATTTAATGCTCCAGACATGTGCCGCAAGATTCGATGTGATGTTTTAGGGTGAAAATTTTTAGAAACTAAACGCTCCTAAACACGGCCCTACTCCTACTCTGAAAACATCAATCCCGGTCAACAGTAGGAGTAGATTTTTTTTGTAAGCAATGGCGCTGTCGGGACGTGAATCTCGAGCCCACCGCTGGGGAAGCGTGTAACGCCGGAGTATGTGAGCCCGGGAAAGCGAATGAAGCACCGAAGCACTGGCCTTGTTCGGCGGACTGTTTTTTTACTTATAAACCGGCTGTGGCTGATTTGCTGTGAGAGAAAAACACTGTTCCACGACTGAAAAACCGTCCTGATAAGCTCAGCCGAACAGGAGGACTATTTGGTCTTTACCGACCTCAGAGGTTCATTTACTTTCACTTGGGTTTAACATTTTTTTCTCTCTGTCGGTTTGTGGTTTTCCTACTACCAGGAGTACGTACTACGTGTTTTCCCTCCTGGTTTGGCAAAGCACGAAGGCCTAGCTAGCAGCAGTTTGTATATTCTGCTGCGAGCCTAGGGATGGATCCGATTGGCCCCTTTCGTTGGGTTCGCGACTCGTAGTTTTCATCACAGCTCTTGTGAGATAAAAAGCGCCAAAGAAAATACAAAAAGTGATCGCACCAACGCGCGCCAAGTTTCAAAGACGGGGGCAAATCCAGCGACCGAAAGCCCAAAAATGCAGCGCGGTCAAACGGCGCCTTCACACCTGGTCCGCCCGTGAGGAGTGCCGAGTGCGGACGTCGCCGTCGCCGACGTCGATCGCGGCCGCCAGGTCCTGTCCTGGCGTCGTCACCAACCCGGTTGGCGCGCGCACAAAACTCTCCCTCCCCGGTCGCCGGTCAGGCCTCTAGCTCGCGCGCGTGTATCATTGGCCATCCCATAGTCCCCATGCTGCGCGCGTCCCTGTCCGGGATGTGCGTGGCGCCACTCACTCACTGGCTTGACCGCGCTTTAACTAGTCGATCTCCAGCTACCAGACGACGCGTGACAAATTTTGCCGGTCGCGCACTCGTGCCGCTGGCTCGATCGGCAAAGGCGGGCGGGCAAGTCGCGCAGACGGGGCCGAAAGCTGCGGGGCCGCGTAGATTTTGGGTAGCGTCCGACGGCAGACTGATGTGTGCTGTCTGAAAACTGGCATACCGTTGATTGCGGACGACTGACACCTTGTTCGTTTGAGCGGAATCGGCAGCCATTCAGCAGTGTTTTTCTCTCACAACAAACCAGCGAACAATACTTTCAGCCACAATAAACCAGCGAAACGAACAGGCCGTGACTACTGGAAGTGTGGCCACGTCTCGTTCCATCGATTGCCACCAGCGAACACTCACGCAAATCCTATTTTTCACCCTCTTTGTTTAGCTCCCCCCCCTAGTTTTGACATGTGCCATTACTTGTCTTGTTTGGGCCTCGACTGAGACAGCGAGTCCATATAGGTAGTGTTTAGATGGTGTAAAAGTTGTGTAAAATTTCTGTAGCACTTTTCGTTGTTATTTGGTAAAATTTATCCAATCATGGACTAACTAGGCTTAAAAGATTCGTCTCGACATTTACAGATAAATTGTGCAATTAGTTATTTTTTTTACCTACATTTAATACTCCATACATGCGTCAAAGATTTGATGTGACAGGAAATCTTGTAAAAATTTTGGAATTTTGAAGAAACTAAACACGGCCATTCTAGGGCTTTGGATCCATGGATGGTTCTGGTGGCAATTATCAGGTGGCCCAGTTTTCAGAAACGTGCGTGCTGCCGACTGCCGTACTGGCCGGGCGGTTGACATGCAGGAGTACCGTATTGACAACCTGACAAGTTAGCGTGAGCGGGGATGTTTCTCAAGGGTGCGTCATCAGATGTTGGCATGTTGCTTGGTGCACTGCATCGCTTGCTTGTTCGAGAGATTAGCCAGCTGTACAGCCCCGATCCAGTGATCTACTGTATCTATCATCTGTCTCGAGCAGGCTACTCCAACCGCGTTGTTCCCGCTTAGACGTCTCTGGCGTTGTCCGCAGTGTAATCGATCATCGATGGATCTATCTTTCGTGCATGCAGTTGTTTGTTTGTAGTAGGCCATGTCAACCAGTCGTGTATACCCGAGATCCGGAAATCATGCAACTCTAAGTAGCTGCTCTTTTCTAATCCGTCGATTAGGCGATAGTCGTCCAAGTGATTAGTCTTGTCTCATCTATTGTTCTTACTCTTGGTGGCCTATTTGTCGTCTTATATACTCCAATCTCGTCGCATATATAATTGATCGAATATGGTCAGTGCTCAGGTAGAGTGTAGTTTAGCGCAGTACCGCAGAGTATGCTACAATGGACCCATCAGGCCCGTCCATCAGCGACGATCCAGGGCCCCAGAAATACAAGCACAGCGCACACCAGGCCGTAAGCCCAAAGACGGCCCAGGTCCCGGAAGCTGAATCGATCACATCGACATCCACCAGCACTCCAGATCTCCAGTACATCACCAACTCGCCGTTTTGTCCGTCTTGTGGGCAACGGCGACATTTACAATGAGATTTTTAACAAGGCAATAAGTGTAGACAGTAATAATGTACTCTTTTCTCCCATTTTTTTCTCACTGGATTTAGAAAAGATTTTTTTCAATGAGACATAAGCTAACCGGTATTTGCATTGTTCAAAGAAAGTGTTAAGATGTCCCGAGATATTGAATATAAATACTCATGAAGGGTTCACACCATATAAAGAACCATAATGCTGTCACGGGCGTTCCGTCCGGACGGCTCGTTCTCTATATTGCCTAATGATCGGGGCAAACATGCCTCCTTCGTTCTACCTTTGGCCCGACGTGGTTTCTTAAAAAAACATAGCGACATTTCCTTTTCCCACTGTTGCACGCATGCGACTGCCGGGGTGCATCCATCGCGCCGCTGGCCTTTTTCAACAAGGCGGCCTTCTCTAGCTAAGGCCTTCCCATCCGGACGCCACGCGCCCACTCGGGCTCGCTGCTGCCACGCGTCCATCCCGTGCCACTCGCTCCCGCCCGTGCGCTCGCCCATCCCACTCGCTCAGGCACTGTCACACGTGCCGCCCGCCAGACCAAGCCAAGCCCGGTGCTGCTAGTGACGGTGGTGGCGGTGGTGCTCACGCGGCGCCGTCTCCGATCTCAACGACTGGAATCGCCCAGCCGTAGGCTCTCCCACGTTGCAAGCATATGTTTCAAGTGTTTTCAAATGTTTCGCATGTATATTTTGAGTGTTTCATGAGGATGTTGCAAAAGTAGATCAGGATGTTGTAAAAATAAATCGGGATGTTGCATATGTTGCAATAATTGTACACGTATGTTGCAAGTATATGTACCCCATGTTTCATCTATTTTTCAACGTATGTTGCAAATTTGTTTATCTGCATGTTGTATATGTTTCACACATATGATGCAAGTGTTTTATCTGGATGTTGCATATGTTTGCAATTGTTTTTTCAAGTGTTTTCATGTTTTTTGCATGTGTTCATGCGCATGTTTCGAATGTTTTAGATGTTTCGTACATATGTTGCAATTGTTTTTATTTGGATGTTTTAAAAGTAGATCGAGAGTGTTGTGCATGTTGCAATGCGAGCCACTTGCCGCAGCTGCCTGCTGCAGCTGCTAGGGCGCTGTGCATGGAGGGGAGCGGCGCGGAGGCGTAGAGGGGCGCGGAAGCATGGAAGCATGGAAGCATGGAGGAGTGGTGCGGGCGAGCCCTGCCTTTGCGTGCAACAGGCAGTGCCGCGATGTCTGGACGTCCGGGCGCTAGTGCTGCTGTGGATTGCGAAGAAACTATGTAGAAGCCAAAAACTTTTTTAAGGCCCCGTTCACTTCCCATGCATACCCAAAATATTTCCTCTTCCACTCATCACATCAAATATTCGGACGCATGCATAAAGTATTAAATATAGGTAAAGAAATAGCTAATTGCTAAGTTTGTCTGGTTTTTACGAGACGAATCTTTCGAGGCTAGTTACTTCAAGGTTGGATAATATTTGTCAAATAAAAATAAAAGATGCTACAGTAACTTCACCTACTTTTCACCAACTAAACGTACCTAAAAAAAAGTAAATGTTTTGGCCTTGGAGCATAATCAGATGAGGTAGGTAAGGGCTTCCCCGTTGCTCCACCGTGACGTACTACCCTTTCTTATAGCGGCAACGTGAATCCATGTCATAGGCGTTAGGGTGCCTTTAGTTCGCGAATTTTTTTGCTTTGATTACTGTAGCTTTTTTGTTTGTATTTATTAATTAGTGTTTAATCATAGACTAATTAGGCTCAAAAGATTCATCTCGTAGTTTTCTATCAAACTGTATAATTAGTTTTTTTCACCTATATTTAATGTATCATACATATATCAAACATTCGATGTGATAGGAAATCTTAAAAATTTTTATGAACTAAACATGACCTTAGTTGCCCTACAAACTGTCAGAATGGCCTGCAAAGGACACTGCAGCTCCATGTGACAAAGGCTGCAAGCATCCATGGGAGAATGCGTTGGAGCAAGAAATCCCCTCCATCTTCAGGGGACCATGTCTGTTATTTTCTGCTGATGCACCCTCCATCAAGTGCTGGAGTGATATAAATTGGTTGTGTTTAGTTGCTGCTGTAAAATTTTTAGAAGCATAGTAACTTTTTCGTTTGTATTTTGCAATTAGTGTCCAATTATAGGCTAATTAGGTTCGAAAGATCCGTCTCGTGATTTATAACCAAACTGTATAATTAGTTATTTTTTACCTATATTTAATGTTCCATATATGGATCCAAAGATTCGTTGTGACGAGAAATTTTGTAAAATTTTCAGGGCCAAACTCTCAAGCGAACGACCTGCGGCTAGCGTTGGAAGTTTTAGGAGCTTGAATCGTTCATGCCTAGGTGGCCTGCTGCTTTTGTCTGAAGCCTACGTTCCTGTAATCCTGTTACTCTGGGTTGGTGAAGTTAAAAGAGCAACCACAATGTATATGGGCTAAGTAGTCTATATGGACAGCTTTTATGTCAGTGGACTATAATTATTGTTGTCTCCATAATGTTTCAGCTAATAAGTAGTCTATAAGGTGGGTCTCATATGAGATAAAAAATTCTTTCTCTTTACAATCATGTGCCAAACCAAAAAGGAGAGAGGGAGGAGTAAGAAAAAGTAATATTTTTATTCCTTATAGGTAGTCTATAAACTTATGGGTATATTTTGCTATGTACTACTCTATAGACTGGTCTCATAATATTTCAGCTACCTGATAACAAATATTTTAATCCTATGGACTACTTTATGGTAAACATTGTGGTTGCTCTAAGGTAGGCAACTGTTGAGCACCGTCCTGCTGGACTCCTTCTTCACCAGAGGCAGTACACTCGGGATATCCTGGAGCGGGCTGGGATGTCTGACTGCAAGCCCTGCTCCATTCCGATCGACACTCAGGGCAAGCTGTCTGAGGCTGAGGGACCACCGATGGCCGACCCCACTACGTACAGGAGTTTTGCCGGGACCCTTCAGTACCTCACCTTCACCCGGCCGGACATCACCTATGCCGTTCAGCAGGTCTGCCTCCACATGCATGATCCCCGGGAGCCTCACCTCATGGCTCTCAAGCGTCTCCTCCGCTACCTTCGGGGCACACTCGACTACGGCCTCCTACTACACCGGGCCCCTCCACCGACCTCGTCGTCTACACCGACGCTGACTGGGCCGGGTGCCCGGATACTCGCCGCTCCACCTCCGGCTACGCCGTCTTCCTGGGCGGCAACCTGGTGTCTTGGTCGTCCAAGCGCCAGCCGGTGGTCTCCCGGTCCAGCGCCGAGGCGGAGTACCGCGCCGTTGCCAATGGCGTGGCGGAGGCCGCCTGGCTCCGGCAGCTGCTTGCGGAGTTGCACACTCCTCCCTCCCGGAGCACACTGATCTACTGCGACAACGTCAGTGCGGTCTACCTCTCCACCAACCCCATCCAGTATCAGCGGACGAAGCATGTGGAGATCGACCTCCACTTTGTTCATGATCGGGTGGCCATGGGCGAGGTGCGGGTCCTCTATGTTCCGACGACCTCCCAGTTCGCGGACATCTTCACCAAGGGCCTCCCGTCCTCGACCTTCGCCGAGTTTCGCTCCAGCTTCAACATCACCAGTGGCTAGTTGCGTCTGTGGGGGTTGTGTGAGTTCTTTCTTGTTCAGCCTTGAACTCCGCTGCGACGGTAGTTCAGACTGCGGGGGGTGTTGGAGTATATGTTAGGCCCATGAGGCTAAGGCCCATGTGACCCATGTATGGAAACTATATAGCTACCCTTCTAGGGTTAGCTAAGATATAGAAAAATCATTCCCCAAAACATTCACTAAAATCCTACGACCGGCACAGAGCAGGACGCACACCAGTGATCCTAGCCAACTGAGGTAGCGTTTAGTTCCAAAAAATTTGGTAAAATGACACTGTAGTAACTTTCGTTGTTATTTGGCAATTAGTGTCCAATTATGGTCTAATTAGGCTTAAAAAATTCGTCTCGTCCATTTCGTCTAAACTATGTAATTAGTTTTATTTTTTATCTATATTTAATACTTCATGCATGTGTCTAAAAATTTGATGTGACGAAGAATCTGAAAAATTTTGCAAAATTTCTTGGGAACTAAACGGTGCCTGAGCAACGGCTCAGTTTCTTCGAGTTGACATGACAGGAGTCGCGACAATGAATTGTAGAGCCGCGCTGCTGCGTGACTGCGTCTCGCTTTCGCCTTCTTGGTCAGTCTATGCTAGCTTTCGACTTTCGGCAGCGTGACCAGCTCATCGATCCCACGCAAAAGGGCAGAAAAGGATCATGTGCCGGTGCAGCCTCAACGTCGTGGTGGTGAGTGGTGTGACACTGTGACTGATCACCTTTGTTGGGCTACCAGACGTGTAAACATTCTTGCTCTCGGATTAAGCGATCACGGTCACAGGCAGGTTCCTGATCCATCAAAACCGTGCAAATAGATCCACAAAACCGCGTTAGTGCAAGAACCTTAGGGCCTGTTTAGATCCAAGAAATTTTGCAAAATTTTTCAGATTCTCCGTCACATCGAATCTTTGGACACATGCATGAAGCATTAAATATAGATAAAAAATAAAACTAATTACACAGTTTAGACGAAATAGACGAGACGAATCTTTTAAGTCTAATTAGAACATGATTGGATAATATTTGTCAAATAACAACAAAAACGCTACAGTAGCGTTTTGCCAAAAATTTTGGCAACCAAACGGTGCCTTAGATTTAAACACCAATTACGCGATACAGCAGAGCTGCACAGTACAAAGTACGTCGTGCAACGTGTGGCACACCAATTTCCTGAGGCCATGTTTAGTTCCCCCAATTCTCCCTCAAATTTCACTATGCAAAAAGAAGATTCCCCGTCACATCAAAATGTCGGCAAATGCATGAAGTACTAAATGTTGATGAAATCAAAAATTAATTACACAGTTTTGTTGTACTTTGCGAGACGAACATTTTAAGCCTAGTTAGTCAAAATTTGGATAATTTTTACCAAATACAAACGAAATGCTACAGGAATTCTGATACAGTGTTTTTCTCCCCTATTCCGCAATCTAAACGAGGCCTGAGATTATATCACGTCATTCCACGTATATCACGTCATTCCACGTATTTCTTGTCGCCGCAGAAAAAAAAGGCCCTAAATAAAAAAGAAAGAAAAGAAAAAGAAAAGAGCAAGAAGACGCAAAGCCATAAAACCGCCAGAGCTGTAGGAAGCGGCGTCAGGACTCAGGAGACGCACACGCCGGCGCGCACCTAGAGAAAGGCAGACTGGGAGAGAGAGGAACCGAGAGACCCCCTGCGTGGCTTGATCTCCGTGATGGAGGCGGCGCTAGTGGAGCGGCTGGAGGCGGCGGTGGCGCGGCTGGAGGCCGCCGTGGCCTCCGGCGCCTCGCTCGCGTCGGCGGCGCCGCGCGACCTCGACGCTCCGGATGCCCCGTCGGATCCGGCCATCGTGGCCTACGACGAGTTCGTCGCGGAGGCCGTCGGGCGGCTCACGGCCGCGGCGGAGAAGATCGGCGGGAAGGTGCTTGACGCCACCAAGGTGCTCGCCGAGGCATTTGCCGTCGCCAAGGACCTGCTCGTACAGGCCAAGCAGCTCCAGGTACCTGACCGACACGCTTTCATCCTCACTCGATCTGGTCGATTTACGTGTGCTCCGCGCGTAGATCTCGTTGTGTTTTGCCAATCCAATGCGTCATATCGCGGGGGAATGACTCGCTGAGCTCATGATTTGGGGGCGCATGCAGTAAGCGTCAGATTTTGTTCATCAAGAGTAGTGCGCTAGCTAAGATCATTCTGCTGAAGTGGTTTCTCTAGCAGCAATTTGGCTCCAGGATTGTTTTCCTGTATGTTACGAGTTCTATAGGCATTGGTGGATCTAACTAAGCAATGCTTATTAGTTACAATCAATCAATGGGCATTTCCCCCTCTTTTATGTTGTGCAGAAACCAGCATCAATGGCTGATGCACAGGGCTTCTTTAAGCCCCTCAGTGACGTTATTGCAAAAGCAACTGCAATGACCGAAGGAAGGAGACCCGACTATTTCAACCATTTAAAGAGTGTTGCTGACAGTCTCCCAGCTTTGGCTTGGGTGGCATTCTTAGGAAAGGACTGTGGTTAGTAAAGTCGTTCCCCTGGTTTAATGCTGTCAATCATACACAAGATGTGCCACTCATTTTGTTTTACCCTCTTCCTCTTTGTAAGGCATGAGTTTCCCAACAGCACATGTAGAGGAAAGCTGGCAGATGGCTGAGTTCTATAATAACAAGGTATGCTTCTCCTATGACCATCTTGTACTTTGTGCTCTACTTATATGATGAACATCTATGCATACAGTTGACATTAGATGCACAATTTTTCAAAGAATTATCACACTTCTTTAAGATGGGTTCATCTTAGATGAGAGGGATGTAATGAGAAGATAAGCAATGTGCTTTCAGCACATTTTGTTACTAGGGATTATACTGTTACCAACTAATCTTGATGCAGCTTTTGCTACATACTCCCAAAGGGCAGTCTGTTTATGTAACAAGAATTCAAAGATAACCAAGTAGATAAAATCCATGATCCGTTTTTGGAGAGAATGCGTATTTGGCCATTTGCTACTTCCTGATTTTAATTTAAATGGCATACCAACAAAATTTTTTTTGGCCTTAATAGGAATTGATTTATTTTAGGATGGAGGGAGTAAACTATAGGTATTCTTTTCAGTGAGCGGCCTTAATATGTAAGAATGAGCTGGCCATTCTTATCTCTACAACCTAATACCATTCTATCTCTGAGCTCAAATTCTGGTGTATTCGTTAGGGAACGGAAGGAGCACATCATAGAGCCATAACAGTAAATATGCGCTTTCAAAACCCAGGAAAACACATTTGCTCCTCCATTAGTATTTTCATAAATTTGTTAATACTGGTTATATGAAAATTTATCTTACTATTTTTTTTTCTTTCCTTTTATAAAAAGTTTATTATAAATACAACTCTGAAAACGCCTTTACTCCTCCATTAATATGTTTGGAGTTACAATACTGACTATATGAAGACTTCTCTTAGAAATGCTTAAATAAAAGTATGTTTTTATTTGTATACCCATATATGGTATATGGGTATAAATTTAGATAGTAGTGGTCAAAGTTATGCCTTGAAGGTTACAAAAAGTCAGTATAACTATCACCAAATAAGAATGGAGGAGCTAAAAAATAACTGTATCCTTCTTAAAGTGCAACTCTAGAACACATTTGTTTAGACTTAATTGCTCTTGTATGCTTTGCTTGCTGATTAATTTCCTGTGATGCACTAAGATGGTCTTAGTAGTTCAAACTTTTGTTCTACTGTGAAGCAATTGCATCTTCACAAGTTATGGTTGATGAAGCATATACTTCATTTTTTTTCTTGCTTGTAGGTTCTTGTGGAGTACAGAAACAAAGATCCTGATCATGTTGAGTGGGCTAAAGCATTGAAGGATCTATACATGCCCGGTTTGCGGGATTATGTTAAAAAGCATTACCCTCTTGGTCCTGTTTGGGGTCCTGCTGGAGGTGCTGTTGTTTCCCAACCAAAGGATGCTGCTCCAACACCTAAAGCTCCAGCGGTTAAGGCTCCTCCTCCACCAGCTCCTCCTGCCGCGCCTCTTTTTAGTACAGAGAAGTCTCCGAAATCTTCAAAGCCTAAAGAAGGGATGTCTGCTGTCTTCCAAGAGATTAGTTCAAAACCTGTGACTGCAGGTATATGGAAACACTTGTTAGGATATGATGATTTTGTTACCCAGACTTGAGGAACAGACATATTAAACCACATTATTGCTGTGCAGGGTTGCGAAAGGTTACTGATGATATGAAGACTAAAAACCGTGCTGATAGAAGCGGTGTTGTCAGCAGCAGTGCTGCTGCTCCTGCTGCAGCTCCTGAAAAGACTTCTCGAGCGGGGTCCTTCTCTTTCAAATCTGGACCTCCCAAACTGGAACTTCAGATGGGACGCAAGTGAGTTTACCTGCAGTACTTAAAACTGACACACCATCTAGTATGCTATCTAAGAAACTGGAGCTGTTGGTCCGCTGGTATATCTTGGGCTTAATGATTGGCAACCTGTAACAATGCCAACCATGCTGAATGTTTGGCTGACCTATTGTTTTGGGTTTCTGTAGCAAGCTGGCATAAATGTGACCAAAAGAAGACTTTGGCCTCTGCACAATAGGAATCAGGATGGGAAGCTAAAATTAAACTTTTGGTTCTTTTTTCCAGAACTAAGATTATTAAGGGTTATGTAGGTAGAGTAGACATAGCTCACTTTGCGTTCTTTTATCCTCATACATCTTCCATTTGCATCACACATCCTGCCAACCCAAAGCCATCTAATCGACTAATCTCATGTCAAGCATCCCCCACTTGCATTTCCTGATTGTGTGCTGAGTTTGAACCAAATGGGTTTATCTCATTCCACAAGCTTGGGCTTTTGCATTCAATCAATCACAGGTTACCTGTCGACCACATGCTAGACATGTGGCAGTTGTGTGTATCTTATAATCTTCTAGAATGATTATGTCAATTCTTAAATATTTAAATGCTAACAATGATATAACGATGGCATAGACCTCTGCTATATAGACACAACAGTACACCACTCCATTTACCTCCTATCATGCTTGATCAAACTATGTACTGACATGTTACCAAATGATGTCCATGTGTTAATATGTTCCATCCCTTGTGATTAATGGCAGATGGGTGGTTGAGAATCAGGTTGACAAGAAGACCCTTGCTATTGATGATTGTGATTCCAGACAATCTGTCTATGTGTATGGATGCAAGGATTCTGTCCTTCAAGTAAACGGTAATGTATCTTAGTTTGAATGTATACCTTTCTCTCTTTTGGTAACAAAGATCTTATAAACTTTTACAGGCAAGGTTAACAATATCACTGTTGACAAATGCACTAAATTTGGAATCGTTTTCAAGGTTAGTTTAAATTGTTCGAGGCCAAGAGGTACCTATTTTGTCATATCATCCTGGCAACAAATATTTTAGCTACTATGTATTTCAGGATGTTGTAGCAGCTTTTGAGGTTGTCAACTGCAATGGCGTTGAGGTCCAATGTCAGTTATTTTATTTTATGTGTATGTATATCTATATTTTCCTTTTCATTATTTGGTACCTTTTCTCGCATTGTTTCCTCTGGATCTGCTCTTTTATCCTTTATAAGCAGATGTCTAGTCAGTCCATTGTATGTGTTGACCTATTTATGATATTTAAAGTAGCTCTTTGAAGTATGGTGTGATGACTTCCTTATTTTAATTATTAATTCTTCAAACCAGAGTACTCAAATGCCTTTATAATCTTGATTATAATTTTGTTCTGTTTTCTTTTGAATCTGTTATGTTTACAAATTTCTAGAATTTGAAATTGTCCAGAGTTTTATAATTCTCTTTGATATAACTGACATATACTAACAAGGTCACTATTTGAATGTACATTCTGTTACATTTCAAACTTGTATTTTTGTAAAAAGACTGAATTCCTTGTCTTTTTCCTCTCAGGGTACGGCACCGACAATATCAATTGACAACACATCTGGATGTCAATTATACTTAAGCAAAGATTCGCTGGGAGCTTCAATTACTTCTGCTAAATCTAGTGAAATCAATGTGATGGTTCCAAGTGGTGGCACTGACGGTGATTGGGTAAGATCTGCACCTTACATTTGTACTTTCGGCTGTATAAGAAAACTTAATGTAGTAACAAATGGTTGAAAGAAAAGAATTTTGGCAACATGTTACATTTTGTAGAGCTTTTAGGCCCATAGATGATTATATATTGACATATACCACTGATACGCGGATACTGCTAGTATATTATCCTGACTTCCGAGTGTATGCAGAAATAGAATGGATGACTAAGTCCATCGTCTCAACCTGTTTGGATTTTGAATTGATGCTATGCCGTATTTAAGATGCTAGAATATGTTACCTGCAACCCCACCCCACCCCAAAAAAAAAAAATTGTAGACATTCTTTGTCGCTGCTGTACCAGCAGTATCTTTTTTGCATATTATGTGAGGCGTTAGTACTTGGTATACGCATGCATACCATTTAACTTGACAATTTAATTATAGCAATTTTTGTGTCAGGTTTCATCTTTTCTTTATTTAATTAGCATCCTAGATTTTTGCACTCCGGTGTGTCAGTAATTTAGGATCCATTGGCACTGACATACTGTATCTCTGTTTCTGTAAGTATATCAACTATCAAACGCTTGCACGTAACTTGAGTTCTCATCTTGTAGGTGGAGCATGCATTGCCTCAGCAGTACATCCATAGTTTCAAGGATGGGCAATTCACCACTTCACCAGTTTCACACTCGGGTGCATAAATATATAGTTATTACTGTTGTTGTATGTGTTTGTTTGACTCCGCCTTTGCCTTGTTTTTTGAAGATGATGGTATGCTGAGGTTTGTAGCAGTTTTGGGTCTTGCAGCACTGGACTCGGTCTGCGATTGTTGTTTTTGTTGCCCTTGCTCAGTGCACGGTGTGTATGTTCTGCAAGCACGTGGTTCCATTCGGTCGGTGTATTTGTGTGCCAACGAACCACTATACGTGGTGTGTATGTCTTTAGCTGATCATTCTTTGACACTGAATCTCACTATGTTTGAATTGATGTGGACACTTGCTTTTTTGAGTCTCTTTTCAGATTCTTGTTTAACAAAGTGACAATGGCAATGCAGTTATTGTACTTGAAATCTCGACGCTGTGCTTGGATCGTGAAACACGTACTGGATTACAAAAGGTGACGCGTTACAATAGCTGGAAGAAGCATAAAGAAAAGGTCATATAAACATCTGCAAAGCTATGAACCAAAAACCAGCAATAATAGGGAGCATTGAGGAAGTGCGAGACGATTCAGCAGCATTAGGATGAGCGCAAGCGGCGGCGGTGGTCCCTCTCGACGTAGCCGTCCCTGGCCCCGGCTTGCAGAGGCCGGAAGGCCCAGCTGCCGCCGTCGAGCCCTGCTGCCCTGGAGTCACCTGCACCGACGGAGGCACTCTCATCAGAAGCTCCGCAAGAAGCCAGTGAACAAACTCGAGGCAGGAAGAAGCAGCAACAACAGATTGTATTGTACTGTAATCCCACCTGTGGCTGCTGCCCTGGCGTTGGCTTTAGCGCCGGGGCGGACGTCGTTGGCGCCGGAGCCGGCACCGTGGCTGGTATCAGTCCGGCGGTGCCGTTCCTGAGCAACCCCGTCGGGTACGTCTCGGTGAGGCTGGTCTGGAACAGCCCGAAGTAGCGCTCCGACGCCTTGCCGGGCTTGAGGTCCTCGTCGTACATGGCAAAGATGTACGTCACCACCGACTTGCCGGGCGCGCGCGGCGTGCCAGCCAGAGAGCTGAGGTGGGACACGAGGCCCGACACGAACGCGCGCGCGTTCTCCACCGTGGCGCCGGCCTCGTCGGGGTCGCCCTTGTGCGGCCATCCGGTCTCGGCCACAACGATCTCCACGTCCTTGTACCCCTTGGCGTCCAGCGCGGCGCGCACGGCGTCGACCTGCGCGTCGAACATGTTGGTGTACGTGAGCCCTGACCCGGCGTCCGGCCGGCCGGCGTTGGGCTGGAACAGGCAGAAGGCCAGCGTCTCCGGCCGCGGGTCGCTGAGGTACGCGAAGTAGGGGTACGGGTTGATAAGGAACGGCGAGCCGGTCTTGCTCAGGAACGCCAGCAGCGGGTCGAGCGCCGCCGCGAGCTCCGGTTTGAACGCGCCGGAGGACGGCGGGTCGGAGCTCGCGAGCACGTCCATGGCGTTCACGGTGGAGACCTTGACGCTGGAGTTGGGCGGCAGCGCGTCGTACAGGTTCTGCATGGCCGGGACGAGCTGCGAGGCGAGCGAGGCGTCGGCGAAGAGCACCTCGTTGCCGACGGAGACGGTAGAGACGGCCGGCGACGAGGCGGGTAGGTGCGCGGCGACCCAGGCTGCGGCAGCGGCGGGCGAGGACGCGAGGTTGGCGATGTCGCCGTTGGTGGCGCCGAGGAGGAGCGAGATGCCCGTGCCGGCGAACGCGGAGATGATGGCCGGGTCCGTCCCGTAGAGGCGCACCTTGGTGATGGTTGTGGACTGGACGAGACGCGCCGTGGACGACGGCGGCGGGAGGTTGTCGGCCACTTCGCCGTAGTTGATGCCGATGAAGGACTGCGACGCTGCAAGGACGTGTGCCTTAGCTTAAACGTTTCTTGTAAAATTCCCGCGCTCCAAACACCTCAAATTAAACACAAGGAGTTGGGGAAATGCAGAGATCAAATCACAAATAACGCTCGACTTTCAAACCTTGACACGTCCCAGCTTAGTGGAGATGAAATTTTAAAAAAATGGACTAAGCACGTCTTACAACACTGGAGAACTGTATCTGTATGTAATTATTTGCAGGTGTCACCGTGTGTCCGTGTCACCGCACGGCGCTACTACGTCGCCGTCGCCTGATGGCATGTTGACACCTTGACGGTGGGCATGGATTCGTGTGGTTCAGAAAGCTCCAGAGAATGCAGATAATACAGCTCATTGTGCACGGGCATTTGTTCTGCTGGTCATGTTTCAGCTTGTTTCAGCTTGTTTCAGCTTATTCTCTCTCACATAACACTATTGAATCAGCCGAAACCAGCCGGCTTTTCTACCAGCCGAACCAGAGAAAGCCGTATGGAGGAGTCCAGACCAGACAGCTGTAGTCTGAATGTTTGATGAGGGGAAAGAACAGCGTAGAGCAAGAACTCAAGAAGAGATTCAGCCAAAGGAAAATGGATAAAGGACGGACCTAGGGGCTCCCACACGAGTGGAGTCTGGAGAAAGGAATAACCGAAGCAAAGTCTTACCCCTGCAGAAATTCTACAGAGAGATAACTTCGAACCCAGGACCTGTTTACTCGGTGAGCTAGCACTCATCAACTGCACCAGACCTATCTCTATCTTGTAACCGGCAAACACCAACTCGAATCACGCTAAATTTCTCTTTGGACTGAATTTTGTAACTGGCAACCAGCTCAGTTCAGATTTCACAAAAACAAAAAGGAAAAAAAGGTGTCAAGTGTTTCAGCAAAGAAGAGAGCTCTGAAGAACTGACAAGAGTCGGATACGAAACCGAAGACCCTCACCTGCCAAAGGTAGAAGACGAACGAGGTGCAGGACTCCGAAGAGCGCAAGGAGCAGAAGCTCTCTTCTCTCCGTCATCTCCACAGTCCCTCTGGCCCTCACACACACACAATCAGAGAGAGAGAGGCGCACGAACTGACGAGACTCCGCACGTCTCACAGGCGCCCTACAGCTTCTTATTCTAACAACGGGCTTCCCGCGCCCTCGCTTTTGCCGGCAGGCTGCGGCGAGCCAACCCTGGTCGGGCTCGGGCCTCCCCCGGTTGCTTAGCGAGGAAGAGAACAGAGGTGGCGCTCTCCCTCCGTGCCTTTTGCGGAGCAATAACAAAAACGGGTGGAAAAGCCGATGGATGACCAAAGCGCTAAAGCCCTAAAGCACCCTCCGCCTCTGCTACAAACAAAGCCGCACTCGCGGTCCAGGCTTTAGAACGGCGAGCGAAGCCGCCTGGTTTGAACTGTGCAGCGACCAGCGAGCGAGGGAGGCGCAGCCTGTAGAAGGACGGCGAGGGAGCACAGCCGCACAGGTGATTTGCAGCGACTCACGTGGTGTTTGTATTTATACTATTTATAAATAAAGCAAGCGCATGGTGAGTAATCTTTGAGATAAAAAAAAGTATTTCATATCAGACAGATTACGATCAATCATCGAGATCCTAACAAATTCAATCTACCATAGCATCGACGGTCCTTCCATACACACACATGAGCTCTGGATCAAGGAATGCCAAAGCGAGACCTTCCGCTGGATTTGGATGGGCCACGGGTGTCGACGGCAAGATTTGACCCGATTAACTCTCAATCACACCGGCGGCCGCACCAGAAATTGTAACAGAATAAAGAACTGTGTGACTAAGGGGGTGTTTAGTCGTGCAGTGACAAATTTTAGGGTGTCACATTGGTTCAAGGGATGTCGGAAGGGACGTTCGGATATTAATAATAAAACTAATTCCACAACTCGTCTGGAACACATGTACTACGTGTTGATAGGTGAGAGGATTGTCGTTTTCTTTTCTCTGTTTTCATCTTTCATTTTTTTAGAATGAAAAGTTTGTAGCAATTAATAAGGTTAAAATTTAAAAATAAAAAGTTAGATTCATTATGTCATATAAGCCTAGGGTTGCAACAAGAGTCAGTATAGTATAAGCGAAGGTATGACATGCACAGAGAAAATTTTGGATATGGATGAAAAACATTTAGCTCAGTAATTGATAAGCTTATCACAACTAGATATAAACTGTAGAGTATATATTATACCTGTTGTGTTTTTTTTTTGAAATTATACCTGTTGTGTTAGATAACTAGCAACTTGACCCGCGCAAATAGCGCGGGTAGCTAGTTTGCTTATTGTAGTATTTAGATATTTTATTTGAATATTGTTTTCACAAATAGTTTCACTTTTTATTTTATATATAATTTTTTTTCTCTCGATGCCCCTTTACTCTACCTGTTAGCATGAACTCCAATCCGAACTTAGAGCTACAGTCATTTTTCTTGTCTCTTCTTTTTTCTGTTATTATGCCATGGCTATGCAATTTTAGCTGAGGCCAAAATCAAATAGCCTTAGGTCTCATCTTGGTGAGCTCTATTAGCGATAAAATCAATTTTCAAGTCTTTATCTAATTCCTTAGTTTTCTTATAGTTTTAAATTTGAGATGATCTTTCATCTTCTATTATGGATCATATCTTTAGCTTCTTTTTTTCCATGGCATTCGCTAGGAGCCTGCCACCATCGTTTAGTTTCCTGTAATCACGAGTTAGTTTAATAGATATTTTGGTTTTTCTAGATACGTTTTGTGAACTAGAGCATACAGGATCAGACATCACATTTGACGACTAGTAATATCGTCAAAAGTTCAAACTATCTAAGGGAACTTATCGACTGCAAAACAATTTCTTTTGTTTCATCTATCACAATAACCACGTGCATAGGCGCCACGGAAATTTTCGAGCATTTTCTCTTGGCGACGAACTTGGCAGAGAATAAACGGCATGGAACCGGCTGCCACGAGCGCGACACATGCTAGTCCGATACGTATCTCAAGTCCGAAGCACTGAGGGATTTTGGGCTAAACCTCCTCGCTCGGTGTTCATTGGCGCAAATTGGAACGTAATCGTAGTTCTAGTCCGACTCGAGTGGAAGGAAAGCCGAGTTTGCAGTTGAACGCTGAGTCCGAAATGACATGGGCTTATCCATTGGGCCTGGAAAAGCCCAAACGGTCCAACCACGTTTGAACGCTTTCGTTCCAAACTTCCTATAGCCAACCTCCTCAGCTAGCTGAACGCTGTCGCTGATGAGGCCACGCATGCAGACCTTCGTGGTAAGGAGACGTCCACAAGGTGGTACTACACACACGGACACATCTCACTAAAATGGTGCAGGCCTTCTGACGATAAGGACACAAAACCTATTTTGTGCTCCAAGGCATGGCAGTTGAAACAACAGAAACCTGACTCAGTGCTCAAGTTACATAGCAAGGCCTATACCATACAGAGGACATCCAGCTCCGCTTTGGAGTAAAGCCATCAGCTAATGTTGCTGGACGAAGCTGTAAATGCAACGCAGGCACGCAGCAACAGAACAGCAGAAAGCAAGTCAGAAAAGCAGCTTGCAGACTCATCAGAAGTTCACAGCAAGCCTAGCCTACTGCTGCAGGCTCAACACCCAGATCAACAGTTTTTCTGGGGCATATACGCAAAAAATATCCGCCTGAACATCGGCCAACAGGCGCCTCATCGTCCGCTTGATGAGTGGCTAGCAAAATGGGCACCCAAACATGGTGCCGACATCGCTCAGCTCGTGAGCGACGAGAGCATACCACCACCGCTCTTGGTTGGCACCACGACCTCCCAGCCAGGACCTTTCAGCGGGATCAGTGGCGTGGCATCAGCAGCACCAGGTGGTCCGGACAGGTCGCTCCGGTCCATCAGCTTCAAGAGGTCTTCGTCGCTAATGTCAGTCTGGATCATCCGGTCTTCCTCGTCCTGCTCGTCCCTAAGCAGCGCCAGCAGCTCCCCCTCCTGCATCCCATGGGAAAATACACCAACGACAATTTTCCAATGTGCATTTGCTTTGCTATCGTCTACGCAGTAGTAACCACTTAAATATACTTAGGAGTTATGATGAAATGGTTACCGCTAAGACGTTAGGCTTTGCTCTTTCTTGTTCAAACTGTCCCTTCCCTATCACCACATGCTCTAGCTTTAACTTCCCAAAAGCTCTCTTGATGATACGTTCCTGCAAATGGTGAAAAGCTGAATAAACCTGAGACAATAGCCAAAGTGACCAGTCTGAAAACACAGATCATTGAACCGTACCTCAACAGAATGTGAGGTTGCCAGCCTATATACATGCACTGGGCGTGTTTGACCAATCCGGTGGCATCGATCCATGGCCTGCAGATCCATCTGAGGATTCTGGAGGATCAAGTAAAGGTACATCATATTAGAACTAGCAGGTTAATAAGTCAATCCGCAGCCGACAAAAGTAGCCAGCAAGAACGTCTTTTAATTAAAAAAATAGGCTTTCTTATGAACATTTGTTTCTGATGAGTATGATAGTCTTGACAGAGAATTACCCAGTCACTGTCATATAGGATACATGTATCAGCAGAAGTAAGGTTGATACCAAGCCCACCAGCCCGCGTGCTCAGAATGAAGACATTCAGACTGCTATTCACATCATTAAACTCTGCTATCTGCGACAGAAAACAGTAGCAAAATATTTTTTGTGAAGTAAAAGTAGCGACATATAGACAATCATCAAGCAGAAAAAAAGGAGCAACACAAAAACTCAAAAAGCAACTTTAACTCTTTTAGTGTTTACCCAACAACGATCATCATGGATTTTCAGAATTTGTGGTTGGATCATTTGGATGTGCTGATGTGAAATGAGAAATTGGGAAGCCTCAATAACAATCGTACTGAACACAAACAGTATATCAACAAAATAACATTACACTAGTCACAATCACCAAAAAAGACATTTTTTTTGTTTTCAAGAATGTGTGATTAAATACAAGTGCCATCAGAATGGTGCAAGTAAAAAGTCGTTAACCTATACATGTACCAAAATCTCTAGCACAGTACAACCAAGCATAGTGCAATTCCTTAGAGTCTAGGTATAGTGTATATCCAGATACGTCGCAAAAGTAATGTATCTAGAAAAGCCAAAACATCTTATAATTTGGGATGGACAGAGTAATATATTGGCACAGGCTAGCATGTTACCTGCCGCCGCCTCTCTTCCAAATTAACACTACCATCAATTCTGCAAACCCCGAGGCCTTTTGAATCTAGGTAATACTCAAGAATGTCCAATACTTTTGTCCATTGTGAGAATATTAGAACCTACAAATATATATCAGTTGATCTAAAGTTGAGATCAAAATATATAAAAAAAACACAAACTTCGGTAACATGTTCATGATAAAACCATACCTTGTGCTTGCGTGCAAGTAGGGAAGTTAGTAGCCTGTCCAGAAGCTGAAATTTGCCACATTGCTCTAAAAGCTTATTAACAGGTGGATACAGGCCTGCAAAAACACATAGACAACAATGTAACGAGAAATCAGAAGAAAACAAGCACGCAGGGTAACAAAAAAAGTGGGCATACTTGTTGTTCCAAATGCAGCTTCCAAAAGATCAGGATGGGCACAGTTCTTCCTTAATTGAATACAGAGACTATTTAGCTTTGCCTTGATGCCAGGTTTCCGCAGCACTACAGGAAACCAAAATAATGTCAAATTACAAGGTTATTAAATTAGACATGTAATGGAATGTAAGTCTAATAAACAGGAATAAATGCAAATGTGATACCAATATCTGATTCTTCATTCAAGTAGACATCAAAGCTTTTCTCAACTAAGTGAGCCTGGATTCGCTTCTGAACCTCAGTCATGTTAGCATAAATGATTATCTCTTTCTTCCGTGGAAGCAGCTGTTCTACATCCTCCTTCATCCGTCTCAGAAGGAATGGACGCAAAATTGCATGAAGCTTTGAAACAACATGAACCCTTCTTTTTTCTTCAGTTTCTTCTGGTTCTTCACTTCCTTTCGCGGAAAAATCAAACCTTCAAGAAGATATGTGTCATCACAAGAGGCAGAACAAATCAAATATAATGCATAGAATTCTTATACTTAGCAAGAATGACCAGGTTGTGATGTTATACATATGTAATTGTCATCCATCTATATATTGTTATTCCTCAGAAACATGTTAATATTACTAAGGACCATCAATGCATTTTGGTAAGTGGTGTGTCAGAACTCAGAACCAAATATAAATGGGCCATTGGTGCATCTTTATTGATATTCAACAGACATGGCAACAAATATGATGTGTGAGTGCACAATATATCAGCAATATACAAGTCTGAATGTCTGATACTCTAGAAAATTGCATTTCAACTGGAGCAACCTTCTTATGGGTTAGACATCCCAATAAGCATTTACAGGCTTTATTAATTCAATGTCTCTAACCATGTATATCAAAGCATGGTGATGAAACTGAGAATGCACTTGGGTACTTTTTTTAACAGAATGTATTGCATCGGTTTACCGCACAAAGATTGTTTTTAAGGACCAGAAACCAATCCTCTATGAATCTGAATGACCAAGAAATAATTAACAAAGCTATCAAGAGCACACCAGAATAAAATGAAAGCTAAGCCAAAATTCTAGTTCCTCTGTTCCAAATTGTAAGTCATTCTAGCTTTTCTAGATATACGCTATGTCTAGATGCATAGCTTGCACAAATCACTGATGAGTGCAAAAGTGCATCCAGTAATTGGTATTTGTGCCTCAGCACTGAAAACTGAGACTACAAATGGAATGACATATATAAGAAGTACAAATGGGAAATGGTGGCCAGCTGAAGTGATTCTGTGAATCATACCATGATTCAAATTCCTGGTGCGATGAGAATATATCAGGCAAAATGAAGTTCAATAGTGACCACAGCTCTGCCAGATTGTTCTGAAGGGGTGTCCCAGTCAAAAGGAGCTTGTTAGCCATTGGTATACGCTTCATCTCCCTAAATAGTTTACACTTAGAATTTTTCAACCGATGCCCCTGTAGAAATCATAGATCTGACACGTGAATACAAAATAGGAAAAAGGCCATAAAAGAGCAATAATATATAGCATCTGTTTTTTTCTGTCACCTCATCCACAACGACGTACTTCCACTGATAGTGAGCAAGAAACCTTGCATCCAACATGGCAACCTCAAATGAAGTCACTATTATAGGAAAATCAGGACCGGCAGTTTTAGGCATGAATTTTCTTCTTATCTCAGCCCGGGCCACTTTATCTCCATGATAAATGATACTAGTAACAGATGGAACAAACCTGGAATGAAGTGTCTCAGCATTAGAACATTGATGATAAGGGTGCTGAAAGAATGCCTTCAGATAATTACCTCGAGATCTCATTCACCCAATTTGAGAGAGTGGAAAGAGGAGCAATTATCAAGTATGGACCATGCATGCCTTTCCCCTTCAGGTGAGCAAGAAATCCGATTGTCTGGATTGTTTTCCCAAGGCCCATTTGGTCAGCAAGTATCCCATTTAGCCCATTCTGCCACAACGAAATTAGCCACTTCACACCCTTGATCTGGTATGACTTCAACTTCCCACCAGTCATTAAAGGCACAAGATTGGCTTGCTCTTTTTTACACCTTTCTTCTTCCGTGAGTGTAGAATCATCAGCAAGGCGATCTTCACGGGATCTTGTAAGCATGGCCGCCACTGCTGTCTTAGCCTTTTTCTGAAAAAAAATATTTTGTTTTTGGTTGTTATGGTTGTCAGAACTGATAAAAAGCTAAAATAAGGTTTAACATGCGAATATTAGTCATTTGTCAACCCTTCTTTTCTTGTGTATTAGCTTACAGAGCAAGCTCCATAATTCTATACAATCAAAAAAACCATGAAATATATACTGATATCCTAATTCTTATGCACCTGCGCTGAACCCATCCTCAAACACCTTTCAGTTATATTTTCTTAGTTTGTGAAGTACAACAGAAGGATGTTACAAATGAACAAACCAGCACATCGTCATCCCTGCCATAATTCCCACACATGCACAAAAAAACTGCATGTTGGTGGAAATTCAGAATAGCAGACAAGACAATGCAGTAGTAATTATATGCCCAACATAACATCCGCATAGTCTATCTATAGAAAAAAAAAGACGGAATAATTTACGAATCCTGCACTCACATCATTGTATTGTGGCGCAGCCTTAGCTTTCCTCTTTCGGCCACGTCCTTTCTTCTTCTCCTCTACTGGTGACTCTTCACCTTGTGGTTCGACTTCCTGGTTAACAACCATGCAACAGCATGATCATCAGCAAAAAAAAAACACAAATAAATAGAGCAAAGAAGCATAAAAAACAGTCAGCACAGTAGCACACAATGAGATATGCATACATCAGCAATTTTATCCATTTTCTCAAGCAGGAACTCTGAATATAGCTGTGTCTTCGTCAGCAGCTCATCTAATTTGCTATACCGCGCCTTAGGATCAAAAGCAAGTTTTGCAGCTTCTTCCCTCTTCCTGGTTTCCTCTTCTTCCTCTGCTTTAATCCGTGCCTCCTCAAGCTGCTCTTCTTCCTTTTTCATTGCTTCTGTGATCAGGGATACATCACCATTCTTGGCCTCAAGGTCAATAGGTATAGATAAACTTGCATCCAGGAAATCATCAACTTTATCCTGCTTGACGGGCTCCAGAAGCTGCTCTTCGTCCTTGACTGCCTTAACAACAGGGGGCACACCAGCACTCTCGATGAGGTCAACAGGGAGGGACGAACTTGCATCCACAAAATCGTCAGAGCTTTCATCCTCTTTCTCCTGCTTAACTGTCGCTGTGGCAAAGGAGGCGTTCCCATTCTTGGACTCAGAATTTTTCTGATTTTGCAACCCCCAAAAAAAATAAACACCAGTCAGTACTATAAACAGCCCAAAAGATAAAAAAAAAACTTTGGAAAACTTAGGCACACAGAACACACAAATCTACTAGGCCAGATAATCACCTCGTCCTCCAGAACGGATTTAGGAGAATCTGCCTTGGCGGCGGCGGCGGCGAGGGCGCCATCCGCCTTCACCCCATTCGGCACCGCGACTACCATCCCTTCCACCATGGGTCGCCCACCAGATCAACCCTGCCAAAATGTTTCAACAAAGTATCCCAAATCAGCAATCGATCTAAAACCCTAAAACCCATTTCATCCCGACTTCATCAGATCAGTACTAGTACTACCTCACACGAAGAGACTAGAACCCTAAACCAGAAGTAGTGCCAAACTAGCAACTCAAATTGGGAGAGTGCGATAAAACATCTGATGGAGCATTCAGATAAAGTATTGCCGTACCGCGGAAATTCGTACCAAAACAAGAGAAGAAGAAAAAAAAACGCCAAAAAAACCATTCCCGGCAGTTATCGGATTAGCATTCTATCAAGAGCAACTAGAAGAGGAAAACAAATACCTTGCCGCTTGATTTTTCCCTCGAGCGAAGACAATTTGATCCGTAAAAAAAATCAGTGGGGGCAAGAAATAGAAGTGGAACGGAGAACAGTTACAGGCCAAGAGCAGAGACTAGTGGGTACTGGACTGTGGCCCTATATTTTAGGAGACGGCGAGGGAGGCGAGAGGGTTTCAGGCGGGAAAGTTCGAGGAGCTGCAGGCAGAACGGCCCTCGGATTGTTCATATATTTGCGCTTCTGCCACTTGCTCTTACTCAGGTACTGTATACTCAGGTACTAGGGGTGTGCTGGGGTACATCCGTCAATTCGGCCGTGGGTCCATCACAGTTTCAAAATGCGACACTTCTTCACTTGCAGTTGCAGAGACACTATGTGTACAGCCGTTGCACATCTGTTCGGCCACTGTCGCTCGGGGTCCACAGGTGTGACCCCACGCGTCTGTTAGAGGGCGCAATAACCACCGCGTGTTTGGGGATGGTGTCTCGTGAATGGGGAGCACGGGGGCGCCTGCCTGCCTGCCTCGATCCCCGCAGAGGAGATGGTACGGCATATCCGAGAGATAGGCTAGGTTCACTGGACAGTGTGTCACTGACATGTAGGTCTGGCTGGACGTCTCCGGCCAAACCGCACCGGAACAGGTCTACGGTCTACGCGGTTTGCACAGCAGCACAGGTGGATGCTGCAAGGCATGGCTCAGCCGACCTGCGGCCACGTTTAGATTCCCAATTCTCCCCCAAATTCCACTATGCAAAAAGAAGATTCCCCGTCACATCAAAATGTCGGCAAATGCATGGAGTACTAAATGTTGATGAAATCAAAAACTAATTGTACAGTTTTGTTGTACTTTGCGAGACGAACATTTTAAGCCTAGTTAGTCAAAATTTGGATAATTTTTACCAAATACAAACGAAATGCTATAGGAATTCTGATACAGTGTTTTTCACCCCTATTCCGCAATCTAAACGAGGCCTGCGTTCAAATTGGCTAGCCTTTTTGGTTTTTTGAATGGCTGCGTCCTGCGTCGGAGTAAATGGACATTTTGACCGTTGGGAGCTTGACGCGGCCAGAAGAGTTCAGAAGGTGGTTCACCTCGTCGTTTGCAGACGTGAGAGCAATTGTAAAATGTGTCTATTTAAATATCTTATTACTAGGCACACAAAAAGTAATTAGTACCGTTAGTAAAAGGCCGGCAAAAAAAGAAAAGAAGACGGAGGACAGCGAATCAGCAACCTGAGAAAGTTCACCTTTTTAACCTTTATGGGCAGATTCAGCGCGAAGATCTCATAATCAATGATCCTATCCATCACAGAAAATCCTATTCGTTTTAATTTATCAGCCCAGTTCATCAGTTATGGTACAGTGTTTTTCTCACACAACAAAACAGCATCAATCGACTTATCAGCCGTAAAAACCATCAGCCGAACAGCGTATGAGTTCGTACTATTGGTTTCCTAGTGTAATGTCATGTCAAACAATAATGGTGGATAAAATTTTCCCTTTAAAAATGTGGCATGAGTAATTGAGCACGTGAAACCAATGAACCATGATTATGCATATTCCTGGGTATATAACTAGCAATTTACTTACATGGACTTCACCAGATAGTCACCTAAGCAACTGCAAAATTATTTATGCTATCAAATATAAGAAGCATATAATGTGATTTTTTCCCTACACAGATTGAATTGATGGCATCATTTAAAACATGGTAAATTTGTTTATTTGACATTATATAAGTTGGTTTACTGATGAATCATCAAATCAAACCACTAGGAACAAAAGTTACAAACACAAAACATATCATACAAATCAGTTAGGGAAGTCATAAAGATATGGGCATCACCTTTGTAGCAAATTCTGATTGACAAACTTACTGAACACAAAAATTCACATCCCAATGAAGGGAACCTTCTTGCATGTTACCATTACTCGCCCCCGGCTACCTAACAATCCTTTGTAGCTCAACACCATAATCGCCAGCCTCTATTCGTGTTCCCATGTCGGGCTCTATAACAGAACCGACCAAATTATAAGAGCACAAATACAAAAACAAGCACCGAAGCGCTCAAATTTTCGAACTTGAGCCCATATAATCCCGGTAGTCAATCGAAACCGCGAAGGATTTCAAACCAAACTGCTAACAACCAGGATCGCATCATTCAACATACACATCATACGTTACATTTCACAAGTAGTTCTGAAATAAGTTTTCACGCACACGGAGTCGCAATTATTACAAACCAAGTTTATAAAGTAGCAGAAGCATCACACACACCAGTTGTTTAACTACTGCCAGTCTTGCTGATCAACAACCCGCAAAAGCATGAGGGAAAGTACATAAAAGATGATCACGCCCTAGTGATCTAGTCTTCGTCACCCGCAGGGTGGAGACATGTTTTGCAGAAGCCTTGATAGAGCATATCATCTGCAACAGGGGGAATAAACCCTAAGTACTGGAATGTACTTAGCTAGACTTACCCGTCAAAAACCAGAAATAAGATGACACCAAGGATTATGCAAGGCTTACACAAGAGGCTAGTTGACACCACATTTTGCATAAAGGCATAAGTAGTTGAAACTCTTATAACCTGTACTAGCAGTTATTTTTAGCATTTACTTGTCATCTATCTTAGCACCTGTACTAAACATGCACTTGCTTATCATCAAACAATTATTAACATTATATCCATAGCAGGTATAAATTGTGGCAACATTGTATCATTCACTTAACCATATGTTCAATTAATGAGATCTACGTTGCCGCTGCTCAAGTCAAGTGCTCACTAACCGGGAGCGACGGCGATTCGAATCGAATTCCTATTCAGTTGGAGGGGTATTTCTAACACTCACCGAGTCACGCCTGGCGAGGGCTGCTCAGGTCATCTTTCGTACAGTTCAGGAATCGCGGGTCCGAATAATGTCGCGTCCCCAAGGGCGACACTCTGCCAGGTGATAGGGACTCTAACCCCCTTGGTCTCACGCCAATGTCCCCAAGCACATCCTTTCTCTCCTCCAAGATGCAACCTACCATTCGATTCCCGGCCTGAACCATACTACTCGACTTCGCGGTCGGAACGACTTATCCGGCCAACTAAGTGTTAGACTGCGTTCAACATGACTCAAGGACGTACAGCGAATCGGTCCTTAAACGACTCAGACGGGCATAGCTCCACACCCAAGACGTGAAGTGTCTTGCGGCTGTACTATCGAACTCCCACCCGGTCTCAATTTCATTTTAAAGCATGGTTCCATTCACGATAGCCATAAAGCCACTCGTGACCCAGTCCTATCTCTCACGGATGACCGGAAATCATCCGACTTCTACCGGACTAAGCAGGGCTAAGCATTGACACGTGCCTAAACCTAATATAGGATTAAGGACGATATCTGGACAAGGACAGGTATAATGCAACAAGTGTTTTCATAGAACTCCTATAACTTAATGCAGTAAACAATTAAAAGTACTTAAAATAGATTTATAAAACAATAGGTTCAACATGCACCGGGGCTTGCCTTTTAGAAAGGTCGAGGGCCGGTGGTCCGGGCACTCGGGCAAGTCTTCAGCGGCGTCTCCTCCGCCGACTGGTTCCGCTGGCTCCTCGGGCTGGTCCTGGACTTCCTCCGGAATCACTTGCTCGAACTCGAGGAGTGTTACCCCCTCCGGAACACCTATTGCATGAGTGCATAATAAATCTCATAGATGCATAATGAAAGATGCAGCATGCTCGGAATGAAATGCATTACAACACTCTCAAAGCTCTATTCAAATCACTTCAAGTATTAGGTGCAAATTTCCTCTCCGGTAGAGAAGTACTCACCTAATCTACTCAACCTACAGTATAGCTGTTCATCTTCGGTTAAGGCCCTAACACCTAACAAACACAAGAGTAACATTACTTAGGTTACCACATCCAATCCAAAATATCACAATAAGACATTCTGGACAGCAGCTACTTGTTTCTAACATAACTGGAGATTCCCAACTCCAAAAGATAGGATCTAAGACAATCTGGAAAGCTTATGAAATACCCTACGAATCATTTTTAGACCTCAACCCTTAATTCCTAAGTTTTCCATGTCGAATTTTCATGTTCCAGAAGCTGTCCTCTCTAAACAGAGAGCAGCCAATTCTGGACTGTCACTTAAAACAGCAATAACTCCCAAACTCCTAAGCCAAATGCTCCCAAATTTTGACACAGGCTAGTTTATCAAGTTTACTACAACTTTGGTATTTACAAGTTTTCCAGCAAACACCTTTATCAAAGGTCAAACCTATAGATACTACCAGCTGTCCAGAAAACCTAGAATTACAAAGATTAAATATTTATTGATGTGGCAAATATCCCCTAAGACCAAACTAATATTACCAAAAGTTCACATGGGTTACAAAAACACCAGAAAGTAAGGTGTGCCCACTTAGAATATTTATTTATACTCATTTCTTAATTTACTTAATTAATTAAGTGGAATTTTAAATATATATGTAAACTGCTCCTAAAATTCTACAAAAATTACAGGAGACTCTCTGACACAAAAAGAGACTACTGTAAAAATTTGGACTAAATTTATTCACAGAAACTCCCTACACAAAATTCACAAGCCCAAAAGGCTGATTTTTGTATAATTAACAAATCATATTGAAAAGTATCAAACAACAGATTTCATATTTTTATTAGACACTTTAGGGTACCAAGACATTCTCCAAAGATTTATAAGAACATTGCACATGTAGAAAAATTACTAAAATTCATTCAAGTATTTCTTAAAATAACAAGATAGCATTATAACTTGAAAAGTGCTTAAGCACTAATGCCCAATTTTTTACCAGAGCTAAAACAAGTATAAATTAGCCTACCCACCAAATTTCACAATTTTTGGAACAGTACAAGTCAAGTTATTCATTTAACAAAGTTACCTCCCTTTTTTAACACATTTCAAAGACCTATTTAATTTTCCCAAAAACTAAACATTACATATCAGCTTTATATTTTTCTAAAATACTACACATCATATAGATCCTAACAAAATTTATCTCATAATTTTTGGGCAAGTAAAACCCTAGATCTACATTTTCCAAACATCAACTAAAATCTGTGACAAATAAATAAAAGTGAATTTAAAACAAAATCCGAAACCCACTTAAGGGCCGGCCTACAGCCGACGCGGCCCAACTCCCTCGGCTCGGCCCGCTCCCGCGGGCGGCCTGCTCCAGTTCCCGCCCGCACGCGCGTGCGAGTGACAGGTGGGGCCCGATGCCAGAGAGAGAAGAGCGAAGGGGGGAGAAGGCCACGACTCCGACGAGCTCTAGCTCGCCGACGACGGCGTCTCCGGTGACGGGAAAAGCACCAACGGCTTCCACGTGACTTCCCGCATCGACCAACCCTAGATTTGCTGACCCTATCCCACCCTAGCTACGACGGCCATGGCGAGCGCGGCTCGGAGGCGGCACCCGGTGGCGGTCCGGCGAGCTCCGGGAGCCAGGGGCCTAAGTGCGGTGTGCTACAGCTTCCTGAGGACATGGCGGACCTCTCCATGCCAAGGACGAGGACGGAGGTGGAGCGAATACAGCTGGCCGTGTGAGTACCGCACCGGCGGCCATGGCGCGGTAGCGCACAGCGGTGTTCCGGCGTGTGCCGGCCATCCCATCCAGTAACATCATCACCTAGGCTTCTCTACCCGCCCCGGAACCCAGAACACGTAGTAGGGAGAATGGAGGGTGACTGTAGGGAGCTGGCCACGGTGAGCCGCCGCGCGGATGGTACGCCGGCGAGGACTCGCGGTGGCGGAAACAGAAATTCACCCTCACCTCTGCACAATCCGGTCAAGCAACGGGTGGGGGAGGTGGAGGGGATTCTGGCGGAGTGGTGGACGGGATTTGGAGGACGGTGGTGAGGCGGTGAGCTCGCACGAGCACGGAGAAGGCTGCGGCGGCAATGGCGCCTCCGTTTTCCGCCTCGGTGACCCCGGCCAGAGCGAGAGTGAAGGAGAGAAGAGTGAGCGCGAGTGTGGGGGTGGAGGTGTCCGCTCGGTGTTCATCTCCGCGCCTGGGCTCGCGACGTGGAGGCGACGACAGAGCTTGAACGCCACGCGGCGACGCCCTTCTGCCCGAGCGCCACGACACGGCCGGTGTCCGACTGAAAGGCGAGATCGTTGACTGAATCGAGATCGGCATTGTTCGACTGACAGCACGATTTCAACGGTGATTTTCTCCGGAAACAGCTCGAGTTAGTCGAAGGTGATAACATCAATTTGATAGGGCTACATGAGGGCTACAAGTTTGTCAATTGGAGTTTGGACTGGTTCGGCCTAGATTTGAAACTACATAGCCCCAAAGTGGTGCCCTGTGAAACTGAAACGTGGTTTCAGTCAATAAACCGACTGAAACCCTATTTTCTTGACACTATATCTCCTAAACCATGTAGAACCAGGTGATGGTGATGTTGGCAATGTTGTAGAGCTACATGAGTACTACAAAAGTGTCAACATGAGTGGGAGCTGGTTTGGTCTGGTTTGCAAACTACAAGCTTCTAAAGTAGGCCACAGTAAAACTGGAGGGACACTTTGGGAACTTAGGAAAATTCTAAGTGTTGAGGTAGCCCCTCTAGCTGACTTGTGGGCCATTTTTGAGCATGTTCTGGTCAGTTTCATGAGATGGTCATATTGAGACTTTTGTTCCCCATAAAATTCCCTACAACTTTGCTTAAGGGTGCTCCCCCATGAAAGGTCTCTAAGATAGACTTTTTAATTGGTCAAACTAGAGCATCCTAGGGCTAAATGCTGGTCAACTACACCTTGGAGGGCATTTTGGTGATTTTGGCCAACATGAACCTTGCTCCATGAGTGACCCTAAGTATAACTAAGGTGTTGTGAGATATAATTAGCTACTCTCCCCTTTTGTTACACCAACTACCTAGTGTCACATGATGTGAACCAAACAAAATTCTAAAAACAACCACATTAGTTGCAACCACATAAAATAACATGAAATGATGCATGCTTATGCTTATGCAAATGCAATGCAATTATGGAGCTAAACACCTGAGGTGTTACGCCTCTAAGACAACTTCAAGCAAAAGTACACTAGCTTTGTTTACGTTAACCTAGCCACGTAAAGTAGCAACCACTGATCCATAACTAAAGTATTATTGAAGTAATGAGAAACTGTGTAATTCTTTTCATTCTCTGTGGATTTCCCCTGTCAATATTAGAGCGGTGCTTATGGTTATTATTCACATCATTGTATTAGACAATTTCTTGTTTGTTAGTCCATTGCATATGTTTATAGCTCAACGATTCAATATTTTAAATAGTTACTCTCACCATAGTGCTAGTTTGTTCTTAACGGGGAACGTTTGATCCGATGCTCAGCTTGACTACCGAGGCTATGCCCAACACAAGTTAGGATCATCAGTTTTCCCACCATAGCGCTAGTTTGCTCTGAATGGTGAACAGATTAGCTCTCTTTGTGGAGCAAGCTTTTGCTGGTGGTTGTGTATTAGATTGCCCTAAAAATCAAGTTTTTCATGTCCTATCAAACTCCGATTCTGATATCCGATTTTATATTTTTCTATGGTTCTATACATTGATTGTGGTAAATGTCAAAACTGATTTTGTGGTTCCAAAGCTGCTAGAGTGTCTCCACCAGTCTCCTAATAATCTATCCCCTAATATGTACATATTGGGGTAGTCTAATATTACTTTTGTAATATTAGGAAAATTGCTACAACAATATCCCAACATATCTCCCATAATATCCATATGAAAGATGGGGCCTATAGGTGAAAAAGTTAGCGGAAAAGTGATAGTAGGGATGGGCCACATGCTATTGGGAGAGATAAACTCCCCTTTATTTAAAGGGGCGAAAGGGAGTATGGGAGAAATATTTGTGGCCACAGAGAGAGAGAGAGATTGGAAGACGTTGGAGCAAAGAAACGATAACCCCAATATGATAGTTTTATGGGACAAGGAGAAGTATTGGAGGATTGGTGGAGATGCTCTTGCCAGACTAATATAATAAGTGTATTAGAATATAATGAAAACTTACAAGAGTCTGAAATCTCTAATGGAAACTAGGCAATTAGTCAAATAAGGGAAACCTAAGAATAATTGCCACATTCATAACGGATTCAACATGCCGTAATCTCACAAACTACTTGCTTTAACTCTTTAAAAGTCTTGCTTAGGTCTTCAAAAGTCAAAAAGTACTTAAGCCTTGTAGAAATTGTTGATTCAAAATTCAAACTTCGCTAAAAAGCCCCAAATAATATCCAATAAAATCCAAATGATACATCATACATGCAAGCATGTTAACATTTTGATGCTCAAAGTTTTACTTTACTAAAATAGAATGAGGGTGAGTTGAAATGTTTGACCTTAAGTTGACTTTCAAATTCTAAATTTCAAACAAAGTACTATAGTTTACATCTTTTTTGTAATTTTGCATTAGTAACATTACTCTATATACATAGTATGTAGCATAATAAGGACAACATAATATGTTAAATGTACATTAAAAAATTCACAATTATTTCTAAAGGCATGGAGCATCTAATACTAAATTGATAATGCCTGGCCACGGGCATCCGCCCCATTCGGACGCGCGCTAAAAAAACTCTCCACACGTGGTCGTTAGCTTATCCCGCTCCCCACAGCACCTCCATCCCGTGCCATCCACCGCTCCCCCGCGGCACGACACCTCTGCCATCCCGCGCCATTTCCCACGGCACCTCCAACGGCCCCTTCTTCCCGTTCCCCGCCTGGCCAAAGTTCTCCGCCAGCCCCTTCTTCCCGCCCTCGCTCGCTCGTAGCTCATCGGCACCGCCTGTGCCTGCGGCCGACCCCTTCCTCCTGACCAGAGCCTACCAGCGGCCTGCCGGCGGCCTGCGCCCATTGTTGGCCCATCCCCGCCTCCCTCTCCGCCTGCCTGCGACAGTGGCAGCCTGCAACGCGGCCAAAGATCACCGGCAGCCTATCCCCGCCGCCCCCTTCACTCGCTTCCAGAAGGGGCCACGACGACGCTGCCCTCGGCTTGCCCATCCCCCACTTTACGCTGCATCGTACAGAAGAAGGTGAAAAACGCATGTTGCAAGCGTATGTTTCAAATGTTTCAGAGGTATGTTACAAGTGTTTCATGCGGATGTTGCATATGTTGCAATGGTTGTATATGTATGTTGCAAGCTTCTTTACCAATGTTTCTTCTGTTTTTCCAAACGTCTGTTGCAAGCATGTTTATTTGGATGTTGCATATGTTTCACAAGTATGTTGCAAGTGTTTTATCTGGATGTTGCGTAAGTTTAAGTGCTTTTCAGATTTTTTGCAAATGTTTCAGATGCATGTTTCAAGTGTTTCATCTGCCTTCAAACGTATGTTGCAAGTGTTGTAACTAGATGTTTCAAAAGTAGATCGGATGTTGCATCTCCCAAGCCGCTTTCTGCTGCCTCACCTCGGCTCCTCCTCCCGACGCTGGCTACGCATTCGCCGTCCCCTCCCCTCTTCTCGTGCTGGTGACGTTCAGGGCGACCGGGCCCCGCGTGGGCGTGGGAAACGGTCTAGAGACGTGGGCATCAGGATGCTCCATCTGTCCGGACGTTAGCAAGCCCGATACTAAATTAATCCTAGAAATACAAACATAATAGTAATGATTAAAAATTCATGAAGCACTTTTTATAACAAAGGATATCCTTTTTTGCCATCCCACAAAAAATGAATTTAAAATTCAACTTATACAAGGGGGGAAAGAGACACATCTCAGTGGGGTATATCGGATCGACTGAAATAGCTTGGAGTAAATTGAGCAGAAATAATCTTGTTAATGGTCGACTGGAATGTTCATTGTAAAAAATTGGATCTATCCTATCTGAATGAAGGTTTTAAACAGCTGTGGAGGTTTGGTAGAAGCAAGTACATCGAAAATTAAGTGAAAATGGTGAACTTTCATAGAAGCAGTTATACAGACAGTTATACAATGTACTTTCTAAAAAATGCTACAACAATCTGGCAGATTTGAGTCTTTGGGGTATGCTTCTAAAAGAATGGAGTATATATAGATCACTGGGTGTCCTGAATCCGGATTCCTCAGCTGGTAGGCCGCGGCATTGCGTTTGGAGGCCTTACAGGAGGGTTGCCATATCCAGGTGGTAACCTGTTTCCGGCTCCACCAGGCTGGTTTGGCCTAGACGGCAATGCACCCATCCGAGCTGCAATAATGGCATTTCGTTCCATTAGGAGCTTCTTTCTGGTCTTCTCCGTAAACTCTCTTGTTCGAAGGACCACCTGCTCAATCTCTGAAAACAACGACATCTTCACTTCTATTTTTTGGAACTGCACAAAAACAAGAATCACAAATCAGAATCATAGATACTAGTACTACAGAACTCACAACAGGAAGCAGGTACAGTTCCATCATTGGATTATCATATTACCAGCTTTTCAATCATAAGTGCTGTCAGCCTTCGAATTTGATATTCCTCCTGATCACCGAGAAACTTAGCTTTCACAGCAGCTGCTGAAACAGCAGTGGCTGCTGCTCGTTTGAGCCTAGTTATGGAGTCATTTTGGTTGGCAGTCACTATAGATCCCTTCTCTTCATCGACAACTACACTTTCAATGTTGTTAGGTCCTGGAAGATAGACAATATATAGAAAAAGGAAGTCATCTGAAAATGGATGATTGCAATGCCATTTATCACAAACACCCTTAGCAGGATTGAAGGAATACATAACACACAATAGCAACAAAAATATTTACTCTCATGCTGGTCAATCAGGAAGCAAGGCTTATTCTGGATCTATCTACTGCCGCTTGGATGAAGATCAATCCAATGTCATGCTAGCAAATTGCAATAGATAATATTGTAAAGTAAGGAGTCCTAGCCAGCAAAGTCAGCAATATGCCTAACTTGTGAATCACTCACAGCTGTAAATGTAATTGAGTAGCCAAGAGCTATAGAAAAGGCAGCAAACATAAAGCTCTAATTGAAACGAGTGAAAATATGTGGTTATCCTTTTCTGGTTTCACACAGAGTTTTATGAGAAAAAAACAGATGAAGTACCTTCCTTATCGCCATTTTCCAATGTTTGGCTGTGTTTCTGTTCCTGTACGGTAGCTGGTGTCGCTACCGCATCTTCAGTCTTATTGAGCTCATCCTTGCCTTTTAAAGATGAATCATCAGGAGCCTCCACCTCAACACTTGGTAAGTCATTCACTTGTTTAGAATTACCTGCATCAACATCTGGAGAAGATTGTTTTCAAAAAAACATCTGGAGAAGCTAATAAAACCACATTCCCTCGCGTTATCTACAGGAAACTGAATCTTTCATGGAACTTATTAAACCTTTTGTAGTGTCGGTTGCACTCTTATCCCCAATAGCAGTTGAATCACCTGACTCCTTAGCATTATTGGTTTTCGGCTCCACTAAGGAGCAATCATCATGTGAGACGCTCTTAATGTCTGTTTCTTGGTGGTCATTTTGTGACGTGGATGAACTGTTTTTCTTTTCCACAGATAAAGACTTATCTTCTTTCTCATTGATCTCTTTTTTCTCAGTATCAATTGAATTTTGAATCATATCCTCATCTTTTGTTTGATCACTATCTGTATTTTTCTTACTGCAAAGAGCACATTTCATTTATATCATCACAAAAAACGTGTGAGCACTTCTATGCAAAATAGGTGCAAGCATTGCTTACCTTGCACAAATGTCTTTGAGTTCATTTGGTGGGTCTTCAAGAATAAAACAGTGCCTACTTGCTAATTGGAGTGCAGGAGACACCTCAGATATAGCTTTTAGTGAACTACGGAATGAAGTGGTAGTGTCATCATCTTCCACAAGACCAGTTAAATACGCTGCCTGCATAGACATATCTTAGGCCCTTGGGCAGTATTGTATGAATAACTAAAAATAACAATCAGTATGGTACTTACCAGTGCCATAACTGGATTTCCTGCATCAGCAAATGAACCTTCATATTCTGGGCTGTGACCAGCAGCCTCAAATGCAGATTTTAGGATATCAATAGCAACATTTGATAGTTTTTCACCAGAAGTACCTACATCTGCAGAATTTTCCTTTACTATAGGTTGCTCATCAGAAGATTGCTTTGGCTCTTCAGTGCTTGGAGATGCACCTGAATCTTTGCCACCTGAATTCTGAGTATCTTTATTTACAACAACATTTGCATCTTCAGTTTTTGTTTCTTCACAGCTTCCCTCTGTTTTCTCCGAGGCCTTCTCATCTGCAGTATCTCTTCCTTCCACTTTATCTTCAACTTCCATTTTCTCAGATGTTTCAGCAATGACTTTCTCAGTTGTGGCTTGCTCTGTACTTACTGGGATGTTTTGATTAATATCTTCGCCATCATGGAAGCGGTCTTCAATTTGCATTTGAAGAAAGTGCAACATGCATTGGGCTTTTGTCTTAGTAGCAACATGTTCAGCAATCTCAGCCCATTTTCCACCAAAAATTTCCAAACCTTCTAAAAGAAGTAATGTCTCCTCATCAGTCCAACTAGTACCACTAGCACCTGAAACTTCTGCAGAATCCATGAGGATGAAATCGGTTTTGGCCATGCCTGGATCGAACTTCCCTTCATTATAGCAATCACAACACAGGTCAAAATCTGCCTGCGTAAATGAAAGAAAAAAAACAATATTACCAATCAATAGATTCAAAACACAACTCTTCCTGTTTCTTAAACAATGGCAGTAACTGTTAGAAGAGTCAAGGGCCTATTGGGCCTTAGCCCGTTAGGGTTAATTAGTCGCTTGCTTAGGGGTCAAGTAAGCCTTGCTTGTAAGTCAAGAAATCCTCTCTATATAAGGAGAGCAGATGTATCAATCTAATCAAGCAAGAGATTAGAAGGAAAACCCTTCTCTCTTGCCGGCCGTGGGCGAAGCCCCGCGGCCGGCGTTCCCAGCGCATCTCACAGCCCTAGCCGCCGTTCCTCGTCTCTCGCGTGAACAGTACCCGCGGGTACTGTAGCGCGCGGGTAATGTAGCTCCGCCGCCGCTCCCCTCTCTTCCTCCTCGATCCTCTCGATCACAACAGCGTCCATAACAATCTGGTATCGGAGATGCCAGGTTTCGCTGAGCCGCTGTGGGATCAAATCGTCAAGGCGCTGGCCGACATCAACGCACAGCAGACGCACATCAACTCATGGTTGGCTGCCATGGAGAGCCGTCAAGCGGCGTTTGCGCGTCAGGTGTCGGCGGCGGTGCGGCTGCAGGCGGCGGCGCGTGGCCTCCTGGCGCGCCGGCGAGTGCGGCGGCTGTGCGATCTGCAACTAATTCAGCCCCGCACCCCGTCGCAGTTCCTCCAAGCTGTGCTTCGCCGCGCGAAGGCCGACACCGCACAACAGATCAAGCAGCGAAAGGACATCGCAGCGCAGCCGATGCTTATTCACCAAGTGTCGGCTGTGGTGCGGCTGCAGGCTGCTGCGCGCGGTCTCCGAGCACGGCGGCGGCTGCAGGAGATGCGCCAGAAGATGCGGGAGGCGGTCCTGGCGGCGGTGCGGTTACAGGCTGCAGCACGCGGACTCCTAGCGCGACGGCAGGCGCGGGAGATGCGTGGGTTGCAGCTGGTGCCTGTGCCCCGTGCCCCTTTGCTTCGCCACCAGGCTGCGCTTCGCCACATGGAAGGCCTCGATCTCGTCCGCTGCGTCATGGAGATCGGGCGTGGCATCGCCACCTCGGGTGGCGAACTCGGCGTCTACAGCGCCAGCGTTTTGGGACGTGGGTGTGTGGCCACCCATAGGCGGACCTTAATTAGCGCTGCCGTGCTCCGGCACCGGCCGCCGCGAGGACGTCTCCGCTGGTCGCTATCGCGACTAATTCCTGGTGGCTATACCCGTGCACCCCTCTCGTTCCGGTGGGCTCCATGGGATCCAGGTGGCTACACACGTGCAGGTTCATCACGCGGAGGGTGTCTGTCGTATCTTCAGGAGTCAAAAATAAAGAGTCGTAGTTTATTTCAGGTCAATAAAATAAGCCAAGATGTAAAAGGCTTGTTTTTAAGTGATAGGTTTGTGTCGAGTCGAGTTAGGTTGCAGCTCGAGGACGAGTTGCATGTCCAGGTGGGGTGTAGTGTTAGAAGAGTCAAGGGCCTATTGGGCCTTAGCCCGTTAGGGTTAATTAGTCGCTTGCTTAGGGGTCAAGTAAACCTTGCTTGTAAGTCAAGAAATCCTCTCTATATAAGGAGAGCAGATGTATCAATCTAATCAAGCAAGAGATTAGAAGGAAAACCCTTCTCTCTTGCCGGCCGTGGGCGAAGCCCCGCGGCCGGCGTTCCCAGCGCATCTCACAGCCCTAGCCGCCGTTCCTCGTCTCTCGCGTGAACAGTACCCGCGGGTACTGTAGCTCCGCCGCCGCTCCCCTCTCTTCCTCCTCGATCCTCTCGATCACAACAGCGTCCATAACAGTAACAAGAAAAAGTTGACATCACAAAGATGAGGTAAGCAGTACAGGCCACAGAGAAGTATTTCGGAAAGATAAAGTCACATCAAATTGATGTTTATAGATCTCGGAATTCATAGGATGGCAGGTTACTTGCACCCAAATTCCATACCCAATGATGTAATAGTTGTTCTTTATGCAGTATAGACTGTGCCCAGTCAATTTGGGAAAAGGAGGAGAAAACAACACTGAAAAAAATATATGTATACAAGAATTCAGTTTGCCTCCAAATTATACAGTGCGTATCTCCACAGACTGTAACCTGCAACACTTATACTAATCCAAAGTGCAGATATATAATGATACAGAATACACAAGCCAATGAAACATACAAGAAAATTTCAGAAGGGACTACAGCACTGAATCAAAAAAAAAATCCAAACCTGGGTCCGACAATGATAGCGCTTCCGCGAGCAATCAACTGAACAGGAGTTGCAGTGATACTCAACAGAAGGCTCAGCTGCTGCAACCACATCTTCAATGAGTACAGGTTCAGGAAACAAGCTAGGCAGAGGGGGCGGAGCTCCCGCATCTTCTTTCTTTGGTAAAGGCATCATATATGTTTGAACTGATTCAAATTTAAACAGCTGCTCAATCAAAGAAGCTTTCTCATCATTAGAATTGTCTTGGCTCTCCTCTGGCTTACTCTCCTCATGTCCAGCTGGTGGGAAAGGGTGGAAATTTATCAAGCCCCAGTGATCCAAGAATTCCAAGACTTCCTGCCGAGCATCGGTCTCCCCGATGGACAACTCAGCCAGATCTTTGGACTCCAGCTGCAATTGGGGATTGGCATGAAATTTCATCATGATCGAATTTCTAATCGCCAAATATATCTCAGATGTCCGCTTCTCAGATTTTCCATTAAAAAAAGAAGGCAAGGTCTGCTTCTCAACCGGGTGGATTTCTTTCCATGAAAACCATCCTGTGGAAGAAAGGGTTATTATTTGTATTTTTCATTCTGAGGCTCAGTTTACCTTAAGCAATGAGTAGAGAAGAGAAACAAGATTCATGACTAATACAGTTGAATGTGGGACCTTGAAAGTCAGCACGAATCACTGGAATGCTTTGTCTGCTGAGTTATTTGAATTCTTCAATTCTACCCCAAAAAAAGATCATAATATGCCTTGAGTAGACAATAACCACAAATTACAGACGAGATATTAAGCCTGATATTAATCGTATAGAAACGGTTGCTAATATGCCTTGAATAGTCAGAAGCTGTACACTAGAAGAAGTTAGGAGTTATACAGTGATTAACACATTGCAAAGCAGTTACTGGCCTACTGCAATCACACAACAGACAGGGAAATTACTATACTATCAGACTTACTATGGGTAGAGCATGGTACTATCAGATTTACTGGCCCACTGATTTAACTGTTTTTTTAATCCCTAACCAGCCGTTTTATTGCTTCCATCAGACAATACATCAAAACGGCACATAGTAGATACTGGCAACAGAGCAGAACTTTGAATAGTTTCTCAAAATCAAACAATTTGACACAAACAAAATGGCTGGAAGCTTGCATCAGCTATTGCAGTCCATGCCACAAACCTTGATTTTTTCCAAGTTAGCTATAAGTTAGATAAGTAACATGTATTCGTCTTTACTGAGTGATAGACTGAGCATACAGTAAAGCCATAGAGTGTACAACTGGACATAGATACAGGTGTTGTAGCTATTGAGCTTGGTTACATGCACGGTGAGAAAAATGCAACATGGATCAATCCCCCTTGGTACAAGAAACCTCAAAAGCAAATTATTACCATTTAAATTAACAGCATGAAGCTACATAACAAATTAACAGTTAAAGTAGCTAGATACTTCAATTAACAGCATGTTATAAAATTCTAGGTTCAGACAGTAAACTACTTAAATTAACAGCATGCCACTAAATAAAGCTATATACCAAAAACACCAGTAATCACACACATCATGAAGCAACTATGCACACCATTTAGCTGGTCTCCGATAACAACGTTCAAATTGCACAACAATTAGCTAAAAGGGGATGGTTCCCAGTGAACTAATCTACAGAACGCCTCTTCAGAACATCCCCAACTAGTCACGAACATCTCCAATTCACAGCCCAACCGAGAGATCACAGCAGTCTTAGTGGCGCAAAGGACTCACCAGCAAAGGTAGGGACCACATGGACGCCGGAGCCACGGGATCGGACGGCCTCAAACATCTCGTCCACCAGCGGCAGCACCGGGGCCGGCGTCACCTCCGTCTCGGGCCGGATCGCATCCACCTCCGCCTTCCCGCCGCTCACCCCGTCCCCAGTTGCGGCCGCCGACGACGCTGGCCCCGACTCCGGCGGCGTGCCCGCGAGCTTGTGCGGCGACTGGCGCGCGGCGCGGGTGAGCGGCCCGCTGTGCAGAAGATGCGGCGGCACGTGGAAGGAAGCGTTCCGCTCCTTGGCCTGCCGCTTCGACGGCGTGAACGAGGACCCGGCCGACTTGCGCTTGCCGCCGCCGCCACGGCGGCGGGGGGCCTCGACTGCGGGCGCGTCACCATGCGCCGCCGAAGACGACTTGGGCTCCATGCCGCGCCGGTGGCTTCGTTCCCCTTAGTCCCGGCAAGACCAGCCGGGGACGGGGACTTGGGAGGGGAGCGCGCCGCGTCTGCCGACTGCCCCTAGCAGTGCTCTTCCTCTTCTTCTTCTTCTCTTTGCTCTCCTACCTCTGCTGTTTGCTGTGAAGTTGCGGGGACGTGGCGTCGGGTACCCATAGCCGCTCGTATATCTCACTGACTGGTAGGGTACCTGCTGCCGGCGGCAACTTTTTTCCAACCTCTGCCCGTCCGGTTTGCGTTTTGCTGCGCCTGGTCGCTTGACAAGCATGACCCAGCCAGCAGGGAAATGACTGGCGGTTCTATCTTGAGTCTGATTTTAGTGGGTGTTTGGGTTGGGTGGAAAAATTCTTACTAAAAATTTTGGATCTAGTTTAAAAAACGGATCTACAACTTTTTAAATTATAAGACTTATATAAAATAATATATAAATATAATATGTATAGAGAGAAAGACGTGTATCATCTCATATAAACAAACGCATACATGCATACGCTACCGATGAACATCTTTGGAAACATTAAGTCATTAGACCTTAAAGTTTATAAAACCGCAACACATGCAAAAACGTATAGAAATACAAAAACCTTACTAGAATAGTTTATCAATAATTTTTAAAACCTTTGTAAAAAGTATGTATCATTCTATGTAACATATGAGATGAAAGACTCATAGCATAATTCATGAGAGAATTTTTTATACTAAAAAGATATTTACATTTATGAGTAGTTGACTTTTTAACTAAAATCATATTCCTACAAGACCTGCAAAGATACCTATGAAGACACAGACCACGTCATCTTCGGTCGCACTGTGTCCAGGGCGTTCTAGATTATTGGCCACCAAATCAACTCCCCGAATCTAGCTCTCTTGGTGATAATTTTCGAAAGACCAATATCCTACCAAACGTCTTCTCCACCTTGCTTCTCCTTTGTTGCTGGCAAATGTGAAAACACCACAAGGGCGTCATCTTCCACGATGACACTCCCAGCATGCGTAGATTGGTGGGCATATGCCATGCCGAGAGTCGGGCCTCGTGCTACCAACTCCCCACGGAAATTAGATGGATATCAAATAGTCAATGCTCATTGTTCAATATGTAATACCCCGTCTCTTTTGTAGTTTCTGTTAAAATGGTCACCTATGGGTGCATGTAACCTACCATTATCGATCCATCAACATCTGTGATAATGGAATTCAGGTGGGGATAGTTCATCCCCCGATGTTCTCCTCTAAAAAAAGATTGGCATTCGTAGATACAATAGGAATCTTTTGGAAGTGTGAACAAACACGTGTCCAACAACAATGTATTTTATGCTGCATATGGTTATGATCTACTATGGAAATAGCTAGGAAGGGAACATTGAGATTGACGAGAATGCACTATATACCTTTGTTGTTATGAATGATTGTTAGAGTTGCAAAAGATAGAATGTATTTGGTGTGGAGAGAGTTCCTCTGCAACATTGTCGAGTGCAGTTAGGTCACACGTAGGCCTATTTGCAAATCAGGCTCATGTCAAATGACCTAAGTGAACTATGCGGTATTACAAGTGAGTCTCATCCGTGTCTGGTCACTAGAACAATTTACCGTGTCTAAGGTTATACAAAGTTTGATCAACTTTTGCTATTGTTTGGTTACCACCGCAAAGCTTGACGATTCCCTTCCGTTACATTATTAGATTTGATCGTGACTCAAAAAAACTATGACAAGATTCTCTTTGCCTTCGATGTGGCAAATATTTTGAGCACCAGGTTCATCTAGACCAAAAGAAATGTGTAAGAACCAAAACCTTAGTTTAGGGTTAGCATGATTGGTGTTTAATTGATAACAGTATAACACATCCAATGGATTAACACAGTTTGCTAGTAATGTGTTAGTTAATGGATACAAGAGCGAGAGACCTAGATTATGGATCACCTAAGGCCTAATTTGGAAGTGAGAGAGAGGCGAACCTAAGTGTGGAAAACCTCATACGAAGAACTAAGTGGCTAATTAAAACATCATGTCCATAGATTGTCTGACCCAAGAAAAGTACCCGAAAGAGAAAAAAAACACATGCACAGGTTTTTTTTTTCAAAAGACGCTTTGCACATGTTCAGTGCCTTAAAAGCTATCACAGGTGATTCAACATATCGAATAGTCAAAGCCTAGACAAAAAGATGTGAAAAAAAAGACAACCATGTTGAGAAACAAAGAGCACTACATGTTTGTGTTAAGCACCAGACTTGACACTTGAGCGATCAAAACGGGGCTAAGGCTTGGTGAGTCGTTTAACATCACCAGATGAACCAGTATTAGCTTCAAAATAGCATCAATCGAGCAAATGTCCATGGGCATCAACCGTGCCACCACCCAGCAAATGCTCCATTATTGATGCATATCGAAGTGTCGCTACACGCTTCACCGGGTGAACCTTCTGCACAGTGACGGATCCAACTTGTGAATCGAGCTTGGGCAGATCACATGAGAGTGTGTCTTGAAGCTTGCCGCAGAGGGTGCTATAAGAATAGCTCCAGCATGCGTCGGCGCCGGAGCCTAAGCAGGTGCCTAGGCTGAAAAGATAAAGAAAACACTTTCTATTTAAATGACTCTCCAAATAACTTTTGGATATGCTCTTAATATTTTGTAACCCCAGGAACATATTTGTTGTTGTGATTGGTTCAGGAACGGAGGCGACGACATTTGTTTTTGGTAGAATTTTTTAAAAAAAATATTCCTTCAAAAAATGATTTGAACGGTCTGGTGAAAACCGGAAAAGATGGGCTTGGACAAACCTCTAGGCTAACCCGAGAGCAACTGATTGGATCTGTTAAGAACGTTGGCCTTCTCCAAAAAAAAAAAGAACGTTGGCCCATCTGGTACAAATTTTGATCAAATTTAACCAATCCGAAGATGCTCCAAACTGAATTTGCATTGCAGTGATGCAGTCCTTTTCCTTCGCAAGTCTCAACGCTTGCATGCAGCCATATGCACACCGTCGCCAGACGCCCTCCTTAATTCGTTCTCGACCTCTTGTCTCGTGACGAGCATGGCGGGTCAAAAGCTGAAACGTAGCGCACCCGCTCCATTCTCTGAATCCCTGACCCAGTGACCCTCTCCGATCTCTCCGCCTTCCCTTCCCGTACGTCGTCGAGGCCACGCCACACGCCATCGCGCTAGCCTCCTCACCCTCGGGCCAGCTCCTCTCTGCGCCGTTGACTGCCACGATGCCGAAGGACGCGCCGCCGCCCATCCACAGCGCGAAGGACGCCTTGGACGCCCTCGCGAGCATCCTCGGGGGCGCGCTCCCGAGCTCCGTCGCCGCGGCCGACGACCCTACGGCCGCGCTCCTCAGCGACCCCGACGTGGCCAGCGCCGTGACGGGACGCCTCCGCGGATCCGGGTCGGGCGCCGGGAACGACACCCTCTGCCGCTGGCTCTACGATGCGTTCCGGTCCAGCGTCCCCGAGCTCCAGCTCGCGGTGCTGCGGTTCGTGCCGACGCTGGCCGGGGTGTACCTGTGCCGCGCCGTGTCCCGGAAGCCGCTGGCCGGGTTCGAGGCCGTGCTCCTCGCCCTGTACGCGCACGCCGCGGCGCAGCGTGGCGCCGGGGAGGCCGAGACCGTGTCGCTCCCGAACCTGGCGAACCCGAGCCCGTACCACGACGCCAAGGTGCCGCCCAAGGCCAAGCCAGTCGACCTCGATGTCGCCGTGCTCTCCCCGCCGCTGGAGCCGCACGGCACCGTGCGCGCCACCCGACGCGCCCGCATCGTCGGCGCGGTCCTGCAGCTCTACCACGGGAAGCTCGCGCACATGCCGTTGTCGTCCAAGATGGACTTCTGCGAGTTCTGCGTCGCCTGGGCGGGGACGCACAGCAAGCTGGACGGCGCCGACAAGCAGCGCCTCCCGCCCGCCCTCGACGGCGGCGCGGAGAAATGGCGGCGGGTGCCGGTGCCGTGGGAGCTCTTCCAGCCGGCGCTGCAGATCGTGGCGCACTGCCTGCTGGGCCCCACAGGGTCGGACGAGCTGAAGGCGCAGGCCGCCCGCGCCGCGGAGTGCCTGTATTGGAGGGCCACCGAGACGGTGGACGCGCGCGCGGTGCTGGCCACCAGGAGCCTCGTGAGGCTGTCGCAGATGGTGGAGGAGCCGATCCCGGAGCCGTCTTTCTCTGGCGCCATCGAGAATATGGCGGAGCTGGAGGCTATGAGGGCCAACATTCTCAACTCGAAGAACTGATGATAACGGAATCTGCTAATGAAACGATTTTTTGCTTGCGAAATTTTATTTATTTTTTTACGGGGGTAGCATTACATCTTGCAATCGGATAGAAGTACTCCAATCTCTTTTATTGTCCAGCAGAGAGAGTGGTGTAATCATTTGAAGCAGACAATCAGGATTGATGAGTTTCGAGATTAAGGGGGGTGTTTAGATCCAACTCAAAAAAATTTCACCCCATCACTTTGAACGTTTGACACATGCATACAGTACTAAATATAGATAAAAAAAACTAATTGCACAATTTAGTTGAAAACCACGAGACGAATCTTTTAAGCTTAATTACTCCATGATTAGCCTTAAATGCTACAATAACATACATGTGCTAATGACGGTTTAATTAGGCTTAATAAATTTGTCTCGCGATTTCCAGGCGAGTTATGTAATTAGCTTTTAATTAGTATCCAAAAACCCCATCTGACATCACACGAAACATCCGATGTGACACAAAAACTTTTCACCTTCCAATTAAACACCCCCTAAAAAGAATTATACAAAACTCACCGACGTCACGTTGGCGGTAAGATTCAGGGCTTTTGGCCTTTTCAAACGTCCAATCAGACAGATCCATCGGATGACGAGGTCGATTCTACTCCGTGCCCCCGCCGTGGGCACCGCTGGCGCCCTCTTCCGCTTCCTACGCGTATCTCATGTGCAACACTCGATCTACTTTTGAAACATTCAGAAGCAATGTTTGTAACATACGTCAGATAAAACACTTGAAAACATACGTATCAAACACATGCAAAAACATTTGAAAAACATTGCAAACATATGCAATATCTAAATAAAACACTTACGACATATGTGTGAAACATATGTAACATCTAGATAAACACACTTGCAACATACGTTGAAAAACAGATGAAACACTAGGGACAGATGCTTGCAACATATATGCAACATTCCGATCTAATTTTGCAACATCTTGATGTACTTTTGAAACATCCGTATGAAACACTTGCAACATACCTCTAAAATATCTGAAACATTTGAATTATACACTTGCAACATGCTTCATATCCCAGTGTAGCCTCCTCCGCCGTCTTCATTAGGGCGTCGGCGCTCCACAGCCGTAGCAAGAGGCGAGGCCGGAGGGCTTTCGCGCCAGAGCCCAACACTTCTCCTTGCATTGGCGGCGCTTGTCGGCATTATCGGGCGGGGCGGGTAGCGGAGCGGGAGCATCAAGGCGGACACGCGGAAGAGGAGCAGGAGCAGCGCCAGGAGCGACAACAGGAGCAGCGGGGTGGAGCAGCGGGGGCGGGCGGCAGGAGGAATGAAAGTGACGAACGCGAGATGTCTATTAAACCCGTACGCAAGCCCATAAAGGGGCACGCCATGCACACAACATTCCCGATGTTCGATGGTGGGGCTCCTAGTTTTTACACCGGCACGAGGCTATCATTGTATTATGTATAGCAGTTTTTTAGCAAAGTGCCACCCTTTTTTATATCAGGATTACTGGTACAAACTCCATCAGAAGAAGCAACAAACCAAACATATCTTCCTACCGAAAAAGTTTACAGAGCTCCTTGCTAGACAATGAGCATCAACATTGGAGCGTCTGCCTTCATGAACAAACTCCACCTTTGTGAAGCTTCCCGTCCGGGACTTGACTGCCAAGACGATTAGCCCGTACCTCCCAAAACCCTCACCATGGATGTTTCTCGGTGCATTGACACAATCGCTTGCCACCCAGAGCGTTTGGAGGTCAAGGTCACTGGCCAAAGCCAGGCCCTCGCGGCACGCCACCACCTCGGCTGTTTCCAAGTCGGCGCATCCCTGCAGGACTAGTGCTTATGCGCCTAGAAAATTACCGTCTTCGTCCCTAGCCACAGCCGCTGCCGAGGCCTTGCTCAAATTCTTGGAGATCGTCGTGTCCACATTGACCTTCGTAAATCCCCTTGATGGTTTGATCCATCGTGGTGCTGGATCGCCCACCTTCTACTTCTGTTGATTACTCGGCTTGATCATCTTTAGTTCACTAATGAACCGTTCCACAAAGCTGTTTGTCGAGAATAGGCTCTGAAATTTGCTCTCGAACAACGCCTGACATCACGTGTACCCAGATGGCCCAAAGGCGGACCACAACACGTGTGAGCTCTTCGTACTTGGGTGCCGCCATCACCTCTGCTAACCAAGCTCTTGCGTTCGACGTTTCTATCTGGCATATAAAACCTAGTAAGCTCCTCCCTCTCCAATGCCCAGACGCACTTGGGTAAATTGCATTCCAGCAATGCATGCCTCTAGGAGTTTGAATCGCCACACAAGGTACAGGTCCCATCCAATGCCATGTTCCTGCGATGTCGAATGTCCCCTATTGGAATGGACTGCCTCGCCAAACGCCATAGAAAAACACAGATCTTTGATGGAACTTTGATCCTCCATATGTCGCTCCATTCCTTCTCCTGCGCCCTTGTGTCCGAGCGGCCTAGCCTATCCTCCACCCAGGCCGACGTCACTTCCCGATTCTAAACAAGCATCCGATAAGCCGATCGGGCAGAAAAAATGCCCTTCTTCTCATAGTGCCATGCCCAGAAGTCATCTTGCGGCATCGTACTTAGCAGGATGTTTTCAATGGTCTCCTAGTCCAATGGAGAGAAGAACTCCCTCAAAAGTTGTCTGTTCCAACTCCGTGAGGATTGATTAATAAGCTCAGAGACCCACTGCAGCGGGTTATCCTTCGTTGGTCGTAGCGGCTGCAACATGCCATCCCTAGGAAGCCATGGCGACTCCCAAATTTTTGTCGTTTCGCCTTGACCCGATCCTTCGGATCAATCCTTGTTGCAGCACCTGAACACCATTGACGATAGCTCTCCAAACACGGTAAGGAGACAAGCCTACTTCCGCATCCAGCAGCTCGCCCGTAGGAAGGTAGGCCACTTTCAATGCCCTAGCGCTGAGGGAACCCAGGTCCTATAAGATGCGCCACACTTGGCGCACCAGCAAGGCTAGGTTGAATAGCTCGATGTTCCTGAAACAGAGCCCACCCGAACCTTTTGGCATCGACATATCATCCCAAGTGACCTAGCAAGTCTTCCTTTTTCCTTCTTTGCTGCCCACCAGAAGTTGCGTAGAAGGCGATATATGCTTGCACAGACCCCTTCGAAGCATAAAGCACGACATCAAATATGTCGGGAATGGCTTGGGGGTGGCCTTAATCAACACCTCTTTACCGCCGGGCGAAAGGCATGGCTCCATCCACCCTTGCACTTTCTTCCACTCCCTGTCTTTGAGATAAGAGAAAGCTCTGCTAACATATGAGCTCACATCAGCCGGCATGCCCAGATACCTCTCACTCAAAGCCTCATTGTGAATTCGGAGGATTGCCTTGATCTCACCACAGGTGGCATTGTTGCATCCCTTTATAAAGTGGATCGACAATTTCTCCAAATTAACGTGTTGCCCTGAAGCTCGGTTGTACAAATCCATTGCATTATTCACGATTTCTGTATTCTCTCTGTTCGCCTTGAAAAGCAGGAGGCTGTCATCTGCGAAGAGAAGGTGACTCACCATCGGTGCTGACGGAGCCACCCGAATTCCCATGACAAGGCCCATGATCCAACATACGCATACATGGCCCAGCCTGCACCCATAGCTCCGTTCAGAGCTTCAGGCCCTCGTTGTCAGACCGAGACAACATGCATGGCTTAGGTGACAATCAGAGAGAGAAGGATTCAGGGACAGGGCATTTAGTCGCGCGTTCCCACTTTCAAGAATTGCTTAACGTTGTAAGAGTACTAGTATCCTGTAGACCTGCTGTTTTAGCACAAAGGCAAAAGGATCGTGAACAAACCGGGAAGCCGTTTTAGGGGGTGTTTAGTTCCCAAAAATTTTCACTCTAAAACATCACATCGAATTTTGCGGCACATGCATGGAGTATTAAATGTAGATGAAACAAAAACCTAATTGCACAGTTCACCGTGAAATCGCGAGACGAATCTTTTAAGCCTAATTAGTCCATGATTGAACAATAATTGCCAAATAAAACAAAAAAAAACTACAGTACCAAAACCAAAAAATTTTGCCAAAAGCAAAAGGGAATCACGATCACCTGAACAAGCAGGGAAGCGAAGTGGAACAGGAAGGAATCCTGACTGCAGAGAGCAGAACAACCATTGTCCCATTTGCAGGCATTGATCATTCTGATCTTAAGAAGCTTTCGGGTCCCATTTGCCGGAAGCTTTCGAGTCCCATTTGCAGCTGATCAGCCTGATATTAAGAAGCTTTCAGGGCAAGACGGAATACCTAAGTAGAACAGTCATTATCCCATTTGCAGGCACAGTGTGATCTTAGTGCAGATTCATCGGAAACTCCTGCACAAGACAAAAGGGCGAGGCCTATTGCCCAAGAGTACACTACATGTCGGTCTATTGCATCTTCGGCAATGCTAAAGGAAACGTAAGAAGTTAACAGAAGATACATTTGCAGATTTCAGAACCTTGCAACAAGAAACATAAGCTAACAGAATATACATTTGCAGATTTCAGAACCTCGCGACAAGAACCCATACGAACAGTTGTAGCAGTTAACAGAAGATACATTTGCAGATTTTAGAACCTTGCAACAAGAACCCATACAAACAAGTGAACCAGTCCGATCATCTGTTGAAGTTAAAGATAGATAAATCGGATTAAAATGCAAAATAGTACAACAAATTAGGATCGACCCAACTTCTACCAGAAGCCCAAACCCACAGGATGCCTGCCTGTTCGCTTGTTTTATAAACCATATTTTTTTAACCGACAAATAATATTTTTCTCTCACGACAAATTGACAAACAGTACTTTCAACCGTAACTTTTCAGCCCAGCCACTATCACGCTGCATTTTCCAACAGGAATCTGAGAGACCAGAGGATACAGAGTTCACGGAACCAATCCAAATAGTTCCATCATCAGGTTTCATACAATTTGACACAATGCGCCGGTAGGATAAATAAATCGAATTCAAATGCAAGAAGAGAGGAAATCATGATAATACTCTTATATTCATTCATCCATTGATTCATGAAACAACGCGCTGCGTTTGTTTACATCCCACAAACCCCAACAGTCCCAACTCGTCGACAACACCCCAAAAACCGCAAAGCTGAAACATCACCACGCGGACAAGACAGGCAGGGACGGTCTCTCTCCTCCTTCCGCCGACGCACTCAGAACTCCTGGGAGGCTGAGCCGATGTCCCCCTTGTGACCAGCCTTCTTGGGCAGCAGAGTCGAGTGGATGTTGGGCATCACGCCGCCGGCCGCGATCGTCACAGTGCCCAGCAGCTTGCTCAGCTCCTCGTCGTTCCGCACCGCCAGCTGGATGTGGCGCGGCACGATCCGGTTCTTCTTGTTGTCCCGAGCAGCGTTTCCGGCCAACTCCAGCACCTGCGAAGATCAACGAAACAATACATTCACAACGGAGATTCAAAAAACGAGATCGGATCTGGTAAACAGGGAGGGAGGAAGAGGGGTCGGGGGATTACCTCGGCGGCGAGGTACTCGAGGACGGCGGAGAGGTACACGGGGGCCCCGGCGCCGACGCGCTCCGCGTACTTGCCGGCCTTGAGGTACCGCGCGATGCGGCCGACGGGGAACTGGAGCCCAGCCTTTGAGGACCGCGACACCGACTTGGTCGCTGGCTTGGCCTTCCCGCGGCCGCCGCCTCCGGTGGAACTCATCGCCGCTTCGCCTTGGGGTCTGGAAACTTCGAAACTCTGCGAGGTTGGGGCGCGGTGGAGAATGAAGAGGTATTGGTGAGAGGCGCGGGCGGCGCCTGCGATTTTATAGTGTTAGGGTTCTAGTGGGAGGCTCGCTGTGATTGGCTGGGAGTTCGGAGGCGCGGATCGGTGACGTGGCGAGCCAGCTCGGCATGGTGTGAAATGCTTCCTATGATTATGGCCCAATGGCCCATTGACACTAGGCTGACTGGCTGAGTATTTTCATTTTGTAGCGTGAATGAGATATCCAAAAAAAAAAAAAGAAATAGTGTATTCGAAAGAATACTAAATGGGTCCTTATATCTCGCAAATACTAGTAGTATAAAAATGGGTCCTTGTTAGGGACCTATACGATCTATACGACGGTGTTATATACTTATATATCTTAGTAATAATTTACAACGTTAATTGTGAATAATCCGTCAACAGGGAATTGAATCTCGCATTGTTCCATGAAATTTTGACTTATCTCTTATGTCTTGTTTGGTTCCCAAAAATAGAGAGATTAGAAAATAATCTAAAAATAAAATTTGAAGTGATTTTCTAGATATTGTTTCGGGATCCAAACATGTCCTTAATCTATTTTACAAAACTATCACTAGAAATTGGACAATACAACTAAGGTTTTTCTCTTTCTTATTATTATATGTTGGAAGCGATCTAGTTTTGTCATGGTCCTAGACTGTGTTTGGATTTTGAGGCTGCTTGGTTGTTGGGTGCATCCTAGTAAGCTGTAGGTGCGACGGTAAAAAACGATGCCACGAGTGTGACGAGAAATCATACCTGTGAGTAGATACCCTAATCCATTCCCCAAATCCATACCTGTGTGATTTGGGTAGGGTATGGGTAAGTCTCTTGCTACCCGTTGGATTAAGGGTAGGGTACGGGTATCCCTGCGTCCACCCGTAATCGCGTTTTCTTCCTTGCGGCCGTGGGTCTGCAGATGGCGCGGTGGCTCCTGTGGGTCTCTCCTGCGGACAATGCGGCGGCTCGTGCAGCCTATAGGTCAAAGGTGGCCCGTGAGGCGGGCTGAAAGTTCGTGGCCGCCGTGAATCGCGCCACCTAGCAAGATGCGCTCCTCGTCTCCTGGGTGGAGTTCTCGCCGTCGCCGCGCGTAGACGCTGTCGCTTCCCCACACTACTCTGCCCGTTCATTGCGTCGAGCTGCTCTGAGCGCCGCCCTCGCCGTGCAGAGGCGGAACTGCTCTGAGCGCCGCCCTCACTGTGCACGGGCAGGCCTCACCCTGCAGTTGTTAGTGTTTCGTGATTCAATCGATAAGTCTGCGGCCACATCCCTAATCATTCATTCCTTAGCAAATTTTGATGCCTTTGTTCTTCTATTCCCTTTTTTTGGCGTCAATTTCCATCAGTTCTTCATTTGCCTTGCAATGTACTTTTCAAGTTTGAATCCATGTGAGGCAGTAAATCCTTTCGTGCTGGTTTTTTATTCGTGTCGTTTATTCATTCAATTGATTTCAAACGGCAAGTTTTCATGCAGATTCTACATGCTTCTGATGGTGTTGCAAGCTTGCGAGTGTAACAGTCTAAGCGCATGTTGATGGTTCAAATGTATCAGGTTATCCAATGTATATGGGTAATTACGGGGAGGGTATAGAATGAATATTTTAGAAATGAATTTGGGCAAAGGTAAGCCCGAATATGTTCATACCCTCCCAACGACAGGTTTACCGAAAATAACAACTTTTTATGGTAGCTACCGAAGCTTGAGTATGGCGCATGCTGATACACTCACTTTTAATCTCTGTCATGCCAAAGATCCGCCAACCAAAAGTGTCGGTGTTTGGTCCCGAGGGGGTCCTAAACCGACGAGTAAATGCTGCGTGTCCCTTTCCTAGATGGTGATGCAAGGAGAACACACGGGGATTTATCCTGGTTCGGGCAAAAGAAGGCCCTACGTCCAGGGGGAGAGAGTTTTGTATTTCCTTGCACCGAGGTGCTTGTGTAGGGGTTACAAGCCTGCAAGAGAGGGCGGCGAGCCCAAGTCTCAAAGATGGTAAAAAGGATTACAAGGATGATTGCTTGAGATGTTGATCTCTATCTTGTGTCCGGCTTGTTGTCCGTTGTCCTTTGGAGTCCCTCGGCCTGCCCTTTTATAGGGCGAGAGGAGGCCAGGACGACGGGGAGTCTTGAGATGATGTTTTGTCGATCCCTGTTAAGGTGGCTGTTGCGACGTGCCCCAGGAATGGAAGGCCATCCCTGGACACCACGGTGACGTAGAGGACGAGACGCCGAAATGACCCGGAGCGCCGTGCCATGCCGTACTTCTTTTCCTATTGAACTGTGCGGGGCGTCGAGGTTGGATCGAGGCTGGGTCGAGACCGGATGGACAAGGCCGAATCCCAGGGATTGCGGTATACGGACTGTGTCGTATCCTCCCTCGAGGGTAACTGGTGACGTACAGTGCACGGTAAGGTGTGTACAGTGATGGTTTTCACCTCCCATCATGAGATGGGCGGTAAAACAGTGAGGACTGACACTGGCATTGTTCCCACGTCGATCCTGGTTGCAGCCATGCCGGTAGGTGGTAGCAGGTAATCGCATTAAATGTTATGGCTTTTGTCCTGGGGTAGGTAAAGAGAAGGGATCGAGCATCTCGACCCGGGGTCACGCGAGTCAGAGTTTTCCCGGTGGGTGGACGAGCCTCGTGCGAGTCGGAGTGCAGTCGAGGTATCTCGTTGTACGGGACGGGGCGCGGTCGAGGCGCCCCCGTCGAGGGTGCCTCGTACGAGTCGGAGCCGGAGCGCGGTCGAGGCGCTCCGTCGAGCTGCCCTCGTACGAGGCGGACCTAGTATGCGGCCGCGTTTGGGTGTGGCTTAGTCGTTTTGCTTTTTTATTATTGTTGGATATGGGTACCCCTATAGTGTTGGTACCGACAGTAGCCCCCGAGCCTTTTGGTGAGTGTGCGATCACTCTCATAGAGGCTTTTTTGCTGATGAACTGGAGTCGTAGCGTCGTTGACTTTTCCGGTGGGGGCGCGCGAGCGTACCCACCGGGTGTAGCCCCCGAGGCCTCGGTGGAGTGTTAAGACTCCTCCGAGGTCTTTTACGTGTTTTATCGGGGAACAGTTTGATGCGGTCGAGCCCCCGAGCCTCGTGCGCACGAGGTCGATCAGAGTCCCGGCCGTCTTCCATTATGTGACCCTCACGCTCCTCCTTCAGAAAGGAGGAGGAGGGGTGGGGAACGCCGTACTACCCCTGTTTGGGCGAGTTCCAACGTTCTCCGATGAGCTGCTAGCGGGGGAATTCGAGTGAGAGCTCGTGCTCCAGTCGTTAGGAGTCGGCTAGTGGCCCGGAGGTGCCCTCAACAAATGCCAAGGAGTGGTCGTGTGGATGTCGGTTCCCTTCGACGGGATCCGAGGGCTCGGTGCCTCCCTCGAGGGGATTCCTACGTTGACCTCCTTCTTTGACCTCGAATACGTCTTGAGGTGCCTCGAGAGCGTGGCTCGAGCCCTGGCCATGTACGGGCGCACCTCTGGACGTCCCTAGCTCTGTTGCTCGAGGGCAGCTGTCGAACCCGGGTCGAGGGCCAGCTTTCGTTCCCTCGAGACTTATGACGGGCTCGGGGCCCATTTAGCAGGCATCTAGGAATATTCGTCCGCGGATCTCGCCCCGCCCGTTAGTCAGGCGCGCCTTTTTAGGGCGAGATCGGTGCGGTAGTGGGCGACGTGGTGTTTGGTTACGGCGTGGGGGACGGCCACATGCCCGGCTCCTGCGAGATGTGGGGGAAACGGTTAGGTGGGCGCATTTAATGCGGGAAACTGTTTCTACCTTTTCGCGCGGCCGTTGGGCTTCCGCCAGGGTATATAAAATCAAAGCCTAGGGGTCTGCGTTCCCCACCGGTCCCTTGCGCTCTTGCATCCTTAGCCTTAGACAGCCCTTGCCTCCTTGCGCTCTCCGCCCACATCGCCGCCGTCACCGCATCCTCTTCGCCCACCCCCTTCCCGACAGCACAAATGGCAGGAAAGAGCCAGATCCTCCCCGCCGACGACTGGGCCGTCTCCTCGGTGATGGAGAGGAGGTTGGAGGAGTTGGTTGAGGACGGGCTGTTGCGGCCAAGGACGAGTCGGTCGCAGCCGGAGTGGATTGCGCCGCCTCCTGCCCACCGGGAGCCGGCGCCCCCTGAGGGGTACGTGGTGAGCTTTGTCTGCTTCCACGAGCGGGGGTTTGGCGTACCGGCGTCCGCCTTCATGCGCGCGCTCCTCCACTACTACCGGGTGGAGCTGCATCACCTCGCCCCCAACGCCGTCGCGCATGCCGCCATCTTCGCGGCGGTCTGCGAGGGCTACCTTGGGGTGGAGCCGCAGTGGAACCTGTGGCTTCACCTCTTCAAGGCCGAGCTCTTCGCCAGGAAGGCGGGGGAGAAGGGGGTCCTGTGCGCGGCTCGAGTAGGGAGCTACGTCCTGCAGGTGAGGTCGGGCCGGGCGGATCTGTATATCCCGGCTCGCCTCATCTCCTCGAACAGCGGTTGACACGAGGGTTGGTTCTACCTCCGCAATGATGAAAATCAGTTGCCGAGGTACACCGGCCGAGTGCTGACCGCTCGAGAGGACAACTGGGTCTACGGAGTCCCGGAGGCCGAGAAGCCATGCCTGGACCCGCTGCTGGCGGCGCTGCAGCAGCTTCGCCTTAGGGGCTTGACGGCGGCGGCGGTGGCCACGGCGTTCCACCGGCGCAGAGTGATGCCGCTATGCCGGCATCATCTCCGCCTCGACCAGATGACTCCGGAGGCATCCCTGGAGGGGACCCGGATGTCCCACGAGTCCCTCGTCCTCAAGGAGGTCCTCCGGCGGGCGCGCCGGATGGTCGAGAACTTCAAGGTGGAGGAGGTCGACCAGGTCCCCATGCGACCTACCCAGGGGTTCGAGCCCGTGGTAAGTGTTTTTGGGTTAGTATGTTCGCTTATCTTGTTTATTTTTGGATTCCGCTAATTTGGTCGAGGCCGGCGCGCAGGATTTGTCGGCATTGCGGGAGACGCGGCCGCCAGTCCCAGAGGACCGGCCCGCCCGGGAAGCTCGAGGCCAGCACGCGTCCAAGAAGAAACAAACCAAGGAGACAGCCAAGAAGCAGGCGATCCGCAAGGCCAAGGAGGCGGAGGCGTTGAAGAAGCTCCGGCGCCAGCAGACCATCGACGGGGTCCCTCTGGTGGAATCTCCCTCCGAGACGATCTCGGGGGAGGATGACGACGACAGCGACGGCAAAGACGACGACGCTCTATCACGGTATGAGGCCACGACCGGCCTGGGGGACCTCCCCGACATCCGCACCCTGTTGGAGCCCATCAGGGGGGCGTCCTCCTCGGTCGTCGTAGTCGAGGAGACCGAGGAGGAGGAGGAGAAAAAGAAGAAGGAGAAGGCGAAGAAGGAGGCGGGCCCCTCGACGGGAGGGGCCGCCTTACCTCGGACCCAGCAGGAGGGGTCGACGGGGATGCCTGCACCAGCCCAGGCCCCGCAAGCTCAGGCGGAGGCTGGAACGGTGGTACCGGCGTCGTCATCGACGGCGTCACCGGTAGGCGTGAGGACCCGAGGCCAGCTGGCCTCGGAGGCGTAGAAGACGCAGGGCGGCGCGTCGGCCAGGGCCCCAAGGAGTGCCCGGCCTGCTGGTGGGGCCGCCACGAGGCCACCGCCGGCCGCCCCGGGAGGCTCGGATCGTGCGGGGTCGAGGCCCTTGGTGCCGATTTCCAGGTAAGTGTTTATGCTTGATTCTTCTGCCTTTCTCTGGATCTGTTCGCTGACGTTCCTTCTCATTTTGTAGTTTAAAGTGGAAGGCGGAGCCGATGGGGCCTACCCCCGTGAAGTCGCTGCGGGCTAGCACCGTTGTCCTTAACCGGACGGTGGAGCAGGATACGGCCTGGGTCCAGCGGGTTGAGGCCGCAAAGGGGTGCCTGTGATAGCAGCAGGGGGCGGCCCAGGTGGCAGCAGATGGCACGGTGGTCGCCAGCTCTGATCCCACCGTAGAGGGGTCGGTAGCGGCGGAGGTGGTGGTGCCCAGTACGGGCGAGGCGGAGCCCAGACCGTCGCCGACGGCCGAGGCTACCGTCGATGCCGTGACGGCCGAAGCATCCGTCCGCGGCGCGGAGCGGGCGGGTGCTGACGTGACTATGGAGGAGGTCCCGTCGGCGGCGGGACAGGAAGCGGCACAGGCGAGGGAGCCGTGGCCACAGCAAGACCCGCCGGCGGAGCCGGCGGGTACGGTGGAGGTCGGGGCCGTTGACCGTGGACCTCACCCTCGACGATTCCCCCCTGGACAAAGGGAAACAAGTGATCGGGGTCGAGGGGGGTGAGGCCGCGGACCAGGCCGGTGCCTCGACTATCGGCGGAGAGGCAGGAACTACGGGCGAGGCTGGTCCTTCCGCGGGGCTGGGAGACGCCCCGGCCGGGTCGTCGTCGTCATGGCCGGACATCGCCGCGCTGGCCATCGCGCGGGCGGAGGCGAAGATCCCGCGGTGGGGGGGTCCGTCCCTCCAGTTTAGGGACGCCGCGAACCCCGATGCCGAGCCCATTTTACCCTGAATGACAGGGACGAGGTGCACCGCTGGGAGTACCTCGAGGGTCTCCGTCGACACCTCGATCGGGTGCTCCATGTGGCAACGGAGACCGTGTCGCGAGGTATGCGGGATGCCACCGAGGTATGTTCGACCCATCAGCTTTTTTCGTGGTTCTCTTGGTGTCTTTTTCCCTCGGCTTTTTAATCTTTTTGGTTTTTCAAATTGTGATCAGGAGCTCAAGGAATACTCTCGCCGCAAGTCACTCTTCATCCGGGATGAGAGTGGCGTGTGGGCTGCGCTGTCCCAGCAACGGGTTCTGGTTGAGGAGGCCCAGAAACGGCTTTCCGACCAGAACGCCGAGATGGCTGAGCTGCTCGTTGCCTACGTGGCGGTGAAGGAGGAGGCGATGCAGGCCTGGGCGACCGAGGCCGTGATGCGCACCGACGCGGCCAAGGCTCGGGAGGAGGCTGCCCAGGCCCGCAGGGATCTCGAGCCCCTGTCGGCACAGGTGAAGGAGCTCGAGGAGGACGTCTCCCAGGTCAGCCGTCAGCGCGACGCCCTCAACGTCCAGATCGGGCAGGTCACAGCTTGTTTCAGCGCGCTAAAGGACGAGATCATGGCGCTGAACGGAGCCGTCCAGGAGAAGGACGCGACACTCCAGACCGCCCGCCAGGAGATCGAGGCGCTGAAGGCGACTATTAGTGACAAGGATGGCGCCCTCCTAGAGCTCAAGCGAACGTGCGGGGGGCTCCGCAACGAGGTCGTGGGCTTGCAAACCCATACCGAGGGTAAGTATGATTGTTACGGCCACGGCGTCGAGGCCTCGTGTTAGGTATTAATTTGTTTTATCGTGTTTCAGAGCTGGAGAGGGAGAATCGGGTGGCCCAGTCGTCTGCCAATTCCTTCCAGAGCCTCCTCGAAGCCGAGACCCAGAGGACCCAGCTGCTCCAGGGCACGATCACCACCGTGTGTGATGGCCTAGGGGTCGAGCCCGATGCCGACACCGGGGAAGATGTTCCGAGGAACTCCTTCATCCGTCGGATGGCGGCGCTGGGCCGCCTCGCCCGGGAGAAGATACGGGACAGCCTCCATCACGGCGTAAAGAGGGCGTTGGCCGTCGTCCGATCTGGGTTTGTGTTCGACATGGAGCTCGTTGCTGACGGCTTCATCACAGACCCGGATCGGACGGACGAGGAGAACGAGAATGCCTGCCTGGAGCTGATTGAAGCCGCAGAAGAGCCTGGGAGCCGTTTGGCCTTGCTTTTTGAAGCCGAGGTGGTTCCGCCTGCTGACGATGAGGGCCTGTGAGCCAAATCTGGGCGCGAAGGCCCATGTAATAAGTTAGTATTTTGGATTTTGGTCGTGGTGGCCACGGAGGCCCTAAAAACTCGAAACATAAACCGGTTCGTGGTTATTTTTGTTTTATTCGAGCTTTTCTTCCCTTTATCGCTTGGATCGTGTTCTCGCATGATTTACCTAGCACACAATTGCGTCCTTTGGCGTAAGAGAGCGAGTGGAGGTACCGTAGCCTCGGAGGCGTAGGTGATCTCATGACTCAACCGCCCTCGAGCTTCAGGGTGATGTTGCGGCCTTGTATGTAGATCGCGTGAGAACCTGATCTGAGCGACAGGGAGCGTGTTCTTTTTCAAAGTTAGGAACCGTTATTTAGATCTCCCTAGCGTGAAGTCGCACCTCTAGAAGGCGTGAGGGGTGAGTGGAGGTACCATAGCCTCGGAGGCGTAGGTGATACTCCTGGCTCGAGAGCCCTTTCGAACCTTAGGGCGCTCTTGCGGCGCCGTCGATCTAAGAAGCGGTTCTTAAATTTTAAAAAAGAGTGCAAGTTTTTTCGGGGACTGGGGGGTTCCCCCCTTGTAGCCCCCGAGAGAGGGTCAATTCTGGGAGTGCAGAGTCGATCCTTCCTCATCGTGAAACGAAAGTTTGAACATTGCTATATTCTTTATTGATGAAAAAGAAATTACAGAGCCTTGAGGCTTTCTAAGGAAAAAGCGACGTAGCAGTTCAATGTTCCAAGCGTTGGTGAAGATTTCGCCCTTCTCATTGGATAGCTTGTAGGTGCCCGGCTTTAGCACTTCTGCGATGATGTACGGTCCTTCCCATGGTGGCGTGAGCTTATGCCGTCCCTTGGTGTTCTGGTTCCGCCGTAGCACCAAGTCGCCGACGTTGAGGTCACGCTTGCGGATGTGTCTGTCGTGGTAGCGTCGGAGACCCTGCTGGTACCTGGCAGAATGCAATAGAGCTACATCTCTGGCTTCCTCGAGCTGGTCGAGGGCGTCCTCCCTTGCGGCGTCGTTATTTCTTTCGTTGTAGGCCTTCAACCTTGGGGATCCGTATTCTATATCAGTTGGGAGCATTGCCTCAGACTCATAGACTAAGAAGAACGGTGTGAACCCCGTGGCTCGACTCGGCGTTGTACTTAGGCTTCACAGGACCGAGGGAAGCTCGACAGCCCATCTTTTGCCATGTTTGTTTAGCTTGTCAAAGATTCTGGGTTTCAGGCCTTGTAGGACCATGCCATTGGCACGTTCCACCTGGCCGTTTGTTTTTGGATGGGCCACGGCTGACCAGAGCACACAGATGTGGTGGTTGTCGCAGAAATCCAAAAACTTTTTACCAGTAAACTGGGTGCCGTTATCCGTGATGATACAGTTGGGAACCCCGAAGCGATGGATGATGTCGGTGAAGAAGAGCACAGCTTGTTCGGACCTAATACTGGTGATGGGGCAGGCCTCGATCCACTTGGAGAATTTATTGATGGCAACGAGCAAGTGGGTGAAGCCGCCAGTTGTCCTTTTCAAAGGTCCGACAAGGTCGAGCCCCCAAACGGCAAACGGCCATGTGATGGGGATAGTTTGCAGGGCATGTGCCGGAAGATGGGTCTGTCTCGCATAGTACTGACAACCCTTGCAGGAGCGTACTAGCTTGACAGCGTCGAAGACCGCGGTCGGCCAATAGAATCCTTGTCGAAAGGCATTTCCGACGAGGGTTCGAGGCGCTGCGTGGTCCCTGCCTTGCTCATTTGTGATGCAGCGTTGGAGGATGCCAGTAGGGCTGCGGCGGTACAGCTCCCTACTGTCGCCAATGATCACAAAGGTTTTGGCCCGGTGAGCGATCCGTCGAAGTACATGATCCACAGCTCCGCCTGGAGCTGTGCAGGAGGGAGTTGGGTGTCGGTCCACTCAGCCAGGAAGTCTGCTAACACCTGTGACTTGATAGCTTTGCGCGGCGCATAGGATAAGGCCTCGCCCATGAGTTCGACTGCCCATTTGGCAATCCTACCCGAGGCTTCCCGGTTCTGGGCTATCTCTCCCAAGGGGAAAGAAGAAACCACAGTAACCGGGTGACCCTCGAAGTAGTGTCGAAGCTTGCGTCATGTCAAGATGACGACATATAGCAGTTTTCTGGATTTGTGGGTACCGTACCTTGGTTTCTGAGAGCACCTCACTGATGAAATAGACCGGTCTCTGAACGAGCAAGGTATGTGCCTCCTCGGCCCGTTCGACAACCAGGACCGCACTGACCACTTGCGATGTCGCAGCGACATAAAGTAGGAGCGGTTCCCCTAGGGTCGGAGGGACGAGGATTGGTGAGTTAGAGAGCGTGGCCTTGAGTTTTGCAAGAGCTTCCTCAGCCTCGAGGGTCTAGGAAAAGTGCTCCGATTTCTTCAGGAGGCGGTACAGAGGGAGCGCTTTTTCACCGAGGCGCGAAATGAAACGGCTGAGTGCCGCCAAGCAGCCTGTGACCCTCTGTACGCCCTTCAGATCTCGGATGGGGCCCATCTTGGTTATCATAGAGATTTTTTTGGGGTTGGCCTTGATGCCGCGTTTAGACACGATGAACCCTAAAAGCATACCTCGAGGAACGCCAAAGACGCATTTCTCTGGGTTAAGCTTGATGTTTTTTGCCCGGAGGCACTTGAACGCAACGTCGAGGTCGTTCACCAGATTGTCGGCTTGTTTGGTCTTGACAACGATGTCATCGACGTAAGCCTCGATGGTCGATCCGCTGTGTTCCCCAAAAACGTGCTGCATGCATCGCTGATACGTAGCCCCTGCGTTTCGGAGACCGAAGGGCATCGTGACGTAGCAATACATGCCGAATGGGGTGATGAATGAAGTCGCGAGCTGGTCGGACTCTTTCATTTTGATCTGGTGGTAGCCGGAGTATGCATCTAAGAACGAGAGAGTTTCACATCCTGCGGTGGAATCAACGATTTGATCAATGCGTGGCAAAGGAAAGGGAACTTTTGGACATGCTTTATTTAAACTAGTATAATCTACACACATCCTCCACTTCCCACTCTTTTTCTTAACTAATACAGGGTTAGCTAGCCACTCAGGATGATGAACCTCCTTGATGAATCCGGCCTCCAGCAGCTTGTGAATCTCCTCACCGATGACCCTACGCTTCTCCTCGTCGAAGCGGCGCAGGCGTTGCTTCACCGATTTGGATCCGGCCCAGATTTCCAAGGCGTGCTCGGCGACTTCCCTGGGTATGCCTGGCATATCCGAGGGACTCCACGCAAAGATGTCGACGTTTGCGTGGAGAAAGTCGACGAGCATGGCTTCCTATTTGGGATTGAGGGTGGTGCTGCTGCTCAGCACCTTTCCCTTGGGTTCAGCAGGGTCGAGGGGTACGAGCTTGACATCTTCCGTGGGCTCGAAGCTGCCGGCGTGGCGTTTTGGGTCAGGGATCTCGTTGGCGAGACCGTCGAGGTCTGCAGCCAAGGTCACCGATTCCAGGACAGCCTCTTCGTGCTCAACACACTCAATGTCGCACTCGTAGGCATGTTCATATGAGGGCCCTACAGTGATGACACCGTTCGGCCTGACATCTTGAGCTTGAGGTAGGTGTAGTTTGGGACTGCCATGAACTTGGCGTAGCATGGGCGCCCAAGGATAGCGTGGTACGTTCCACGGAATCCGACTACTTCGAAAGTGAGCGTTTCCGTTCTGAAGTTGGCCGGTGTGCCAAAGCAAACAGGCAGATCGACCCGTCCGAGGGGTTCTGCCCGTTTCCCTGGCACGACTCCGTGGAAGCCCCCGACGCTAGGTTGGAGGCGCGCTCTCTCGACCCCTAAAAGGTCGAGGGTCTGAGCGTAGATGATGTTGAGGCTGCTTCCGCCGTCCATGAGCACCTTGGTGAGGCGTGTGTTGGCGATGACGGGATCAACAACGTGGGGGTATACTCCAGGATTGGGGACGTAATTAGGATGATCATCACGGTCGAAAGTGATGGCCATCTGAGACCAGTCAAGGAAGCAGGGGACCGCCGTCTGTACAGAGAAAACCTCATGCCGCTCTCGCTTGCGCTGGCGCGCTGAGAGGCGGGTCGAGGGTCCTCCGTAGATCATGAAGAGTCGTGGATCTCGGGGAATCTCCCATCCTTGTCGTCACCCTTGGGGTCTTCCTTCTTGTCGTCCTTCTTGACGCCGACACCCTCAAAGTACCTGCGGAGCATGTGACAATCTTCGAGATTATGGTTAGTGGGTCCCTTGTGGTAGGGACATGACTCTTTGAGCATTTTGTCGAAGATGCCCCCGCCGGGGGGGCCTCGAGGTTTCTTGCGTTCGGCAGCAGCGACAAGCTCGTTGGCCGGGGCCTCAAGCTTGCCTTGCTGGCTCTTCTTCTTCTTCTGGTTGTTTCTCTTGGAGCCCCGGGTGGAGCTCGCGGGATCGTCGACCTTTTGTTTCCCTCTGTCTTGGTCACCACCAAAGATGGCACCAACCGCCTCTTCGCCGGCGGCAAAGTTGGTGACGATGTCCATCAATCCATTGGTAGTGAGTGGGGTGTTACGGCCCAACTCTCGGACCAACTCCTTGCAGGTGGTTCCGGAGAGGAAGGCCATAATTACGTCGGAGTCGGTGACGTTGGGGAGCTCGGTACGCTGCCGGGAGAAGCGCCGGATGTAATCCCAGAGGGATTCACCCGGTTTCTGCTTGCAACTCCGGAGGTCCCACGAGTTGCCGGGGCGCATGTAGGTCCCCTTGAAATTTCCTTCGAACACCCTCACGAGATCGTCCAAGTCGTGGATCTGTCGAGGTGGGAGATCCTTGAGCCAGGCTCGGGCGGTGTCGGAGAGGAACAGGGGGAGTTGTCGAATGATGACTCGGTCGTCGGTGGCCCCACCCAGCTGACAGGCCAAGCGGAAATCGGTGAGCCAAAGTTCAGGTTTGGTTTCGCCGTTGTACTTGGTGAGAGTCGTGGGAGGGCAAAACCGAGCCGGGAGCACCGTCTCACGGATAGCTTTACTGAAGACCCGAGGGCCCGGAGGCTCGGGTGAAGGACTACGATCTTCCGAGCTGTCGTAGCGTCCGCCCCTGTGCACGTGATAGCCTCGAGCCACACCGTCACCGTGCTTGCGCGTGCGGCGCTCGACGATGTTGCCACGGGTGTCTCGAGGTTCACGGTCGTTGGTGGTGGGCTCAGGGGCTGGAGCCGCCCGGTTTCGCCGGGCAGGCTCGGGATGAACCGAGGCTTCTCTCTCCTGTCGAGAGGGCTCGACGATCCGCTCCGAGGCAGGCTCGCGTCGCCTCGAGGCAGAGCTCTCGGCCTGCTGCATGGCAGCGGTCTCGAGAAGTTCTCGGATTTCATCTCGAGCCCAACGGGCGTCGGGGTTTGATGGCTCGGGCATGTTGCGGAGGAGCATGGCGGCGGCGACGACGTTCTGGCTGGCTCGAGCGAAAACCGGGGGGTCGACCACCCGGTCCTCGTCGATGCGACGGTTGACGTCGCGAGCTCTCTCGCGAGCTCTTCCGCCAAGTACGCGTTCCGCACGCTCACGCTCGAGGGTTTGTTGGAGTAGATGCAAGTTTTCTCGTTCCTCGTCGAGCCTGTCCTGCAACTCGCAAATTTGCTCGAGCTGCATTCCTTGATCCGCAAGGAACTGAGGGTCGTCTTGCTCGGCAGGAAGCTCGACATGAGGTGGCGTGTGCCTTCCTTCGACTGGCTCTTCATCCTCCGATTCCGACGTGCTTTCAACATCGATGTTGAAGCATTCACGGGTCAGATCGTAGGTGTCATCAGCCGAGTCGGAGTCAGGAGCGCCAAAGTAGTAGCATGACGGGGGAATGTGAGGCCGTTGCAAATCGCCCCTGTGATCGCAACGCCGAGAGGCGGTCTCACGGGGCCCTGTTTCCGGAGTCTCCGTAGAGTCCAGATAATCAGAGGCTGGCATGGATGCAACGAGGTCCAGAGTGGAGCGTAGATGGTGCCCGGGGAGTTCCTCGTAGGCACTCATGCTAGTGCTTACGGAGGAAGCATAGGTCCGGGCAGCCGAGTCTAGCCCAAACGAAAATGGCGATGGAGATGTCGCTGTCCACGCTGGAACAGATGCTCCGGGCAGTGGTGGTGTCTCACCGGACGGGGGAGCGGCGGGATTCTCCGTCGGCATGTTACCCTCAGCCAAGCTCATCCTACCCAGACCTTCAATGAGGAAATCTAGGTCGGCGTCCGGCTGAGGGGTGCCGGACCGGGGAGTCTCATCACCCTCTGCGAGGCGAAGACGGTGGTTGCACCGGGCTCGTCGTCGTCGGGCGGCTCGCGCCTGCCTAGAGCGACGATACCGGCGGATTGCTCCCCCAGGCTGGGAGAGCTCGTAATCCTCGTCGGTTGGGTGCCTGGGCGGGAGTAGGACCATATCGTAGCCATAGCCGAGCGACATGAACTCCAAACTTCCGAACCAGATCACCGTGGCCAACGGGATAGGGCGTTCGGGATCAGCCATCTGGGAAAAAAGGCGGGAAAGCGACGTTGGCACGCAGCGATCCCCTGCCTGGCGCGCCAACTGTCGGTGTTCGGTCCCGAGAGGGTCCTAAACCGACAAGTAAATGCTGCGTGTCCCTTTCCTAGATGGTGATGCAAGGAGAACACACGGGGATTTATCCTGGTTCGGGCAAAAGAAGGCCCTACGTCCAGCGGGGGGGAGAGAGTTTTGTATTTCCTTGCACCGAGGTGCTTGTGTAGGGGTTACAAGCCTGCGAGAGAGGGCGGCGAGCCCAAGTCTCAAAGAGGGTAAAAAGGATTACAAGGATGATTGCTTGAGATGTTGATCTCTATCTTGTGTCCGGCTTGTTGTATGTTGTCCTTTGGAGTCCCCCGGCCTGCCCTTTTATAGGGCGAGAGGAGGCCAGGACGACGGGGAGTTTTGAGATGATGTTTTGTCGATCCCTGTTAAGGTGGTTGTTTCGACGTGCCCCAGGAATGGAAGGCCATCCCTGGACACCACGGTGACGTAGAGGACGAGACGCCAAAATGACCTGGAGCGTCGTGCCATGCCGTACTTCTTTCCCTGTTGAACTGTGCGGGACGTCGAGGTTGGGTCGAGGCCGGGTCGAGACCGGATGGACAAGGCCGAATCCCAGGGATTGCGGTATACGGGCTGTGTCGTATCCTCCCTCGAGGGTAACTGGTGACGTACAGTGCACGGTAAGGTGTGTACAGTGACGGTTTTCACCTCCCATCACGAGATGGGCGGTAAAACAGTGAGGACTGACACTAGCATTGTTCCCACGTCGATCCTGGTTGCAGCCATGCCGGTAGGTGGTAGCAGGTAATCGCATTAAATGCTATGGCTTTTGTCCTGGGGTAGGTAAAGAGAAGGGATCGAGCATCTCGACCCGGGGTCACGCGAGTCGGAGTTTCCCCGGTGGGCGGACGAGCCTCGTGCGAGTCGGAGTGCGGTCGAGGTATCTCGCTGTACGGGACGGGGCGCGGTCGAGGCGCCCCCGTCGAGGGTGCCTCGTACGAGTCGGAGCCGGAGTGCGGTCGAGGCGCTCCGTCGAGCTGCCCTCGTACGAGGCGGACGTGGTATGCGGCCGTGTTTGGGTGTGGCTTAGTCGTTTTGCTTTTTTATTATTGTTGGATATGGGTACCCCTATAGTGTTGGTACCGACAAAAAGTTTGCGAGCAATCTGAGCCGCTGCCACCTCGAGGTGGTGCTCTTTGCTAAGGTCATTAAGACCATCCGACAATCAGTACTCCACCTTGCGAGCTCCGGGAACAAGTTGGCCAGCGTTGGAGCAACCTCTGATCAAGCGAAGACTCGGTGATTTTCCAAGGTTGCATTAGGGACTCTCTAGACGGTGACCCTCCACTTAGAGCCTAAGCGAGCCTATGTGTTTTAAGATATTTTTCTAGGTGATTTGTACGCAAACATATATACATCGAAAAGAGAAGAACAAACAACCGAATAGTTGCCTTAGATTGGACAGAAAGGCCTGAGTCCGGCCCACCTTCACTTAAACCTTACCCATCCCCTTCTTATTAGTTCCAGTTGCACAAACAAATCTCACCTATGCTTGCGGCCGTAGCCCCTGCGTCCTCTCGTAACATGCTCATTGCCCGCCACTCCTACCTCCTATCGATCGTGCCTGTCACCAATCGGCCACCGCTTGCCATCCTCCTGTCCTCTTCCTGGCCACCGCGCACTGCCCTCCCTCCTCCTAGTCGTGGTTGTCGCCTCCGTTGCCACCCTCCACCATTGTCCCTTCCTTAAGCAGTGCATCTCTATATCTAAGGAAGAAAAGGATGCAAGGAGGAATGCAGTGAGATCCAAGGCTTCCTTCGTATTATGATTTTCTAGCGATTGACTTAAGCTTTTTCTGTATGATTTGGTGATTCGAAATTAGATGTAATGATATTAAGACCACCTGATCTGAAACTGGATGTAATAATTTTATTGTACTCTTGTCAGTTTTTATATTTCTATTCTGAATTATTGTTAAATAGTGATATCAATTAATTAAATGGGCGTCATCTTGGTTGGGCCAAATTGTGGTCTTGATATTGAGTAGGTTGAATGTGGTGAGATTGAGCTTATTGAATAGTATGGGCCTAACTAAATAAAAAATACAGAACACATGGGCCAAAAATATGCAGAATAAATGGGCCTCATGAATAATGGGCCATAGAAGGCCTAGTGATGACGTGGTAAGGTAGTAGCCACGTCACGTCCAACATCAACAAATGACGTGGCAAAAGATAATGTGTACCAAATTTATGATGTTTCAGTTCATCACTATAGCCTTTAACTGTTGTTGTTGACCAGTGATTCCATAACGAAAATACATGCCAACCTGTGACGGCTCTAATCGGTTTAGCAAATGCATGATGTGAGATACATGACGGATTTCTCGATCGTCATCATAAATTAACTGTTACGCGTTTTTGACTGTCTGTGACTAAAGTAAACCATCATGTAAAGCCTTGATTCTTGTAGTGCCTCTGTGTACCCCCTTAGGCGAGGCGGTCCCTCTTTGCCTAGCACTTAAGCGCGTCTAGGCAAGCGCCTTGTCAAACATTGTGATTTTTTCTTTTTTTCTTTTTTGTTGCGATGGTTGTATGATATGGTTAACTTACTTAGTGTTGTGCCTGGACGTCAAATTGATCCTGTTGAACGACACAACATGATCCGCTTATGGGGTGTTTGATTTGATGATTTAATTTATTCTAGATAAAATGGTGCATCATAAGTTCAATCTTCAAATTCGGTGGAACGACTCCATTCATCGTATTAGTACTAATTAGTAGGTTGTAATAAATGAGATGACGATGAATTAACCCATTTCATTTTGTAAATCAAACAAAAAATGTGGAGTGATAAGATGATGGACTAACTCAAGCCTCAAACTAAACACCCCTTTAAGCTATTGACATGCTCATGTTATGTAATGTCGTCGGACCATCTATACAAAGATTACAAACTGCCGCTATCGTCTATGCTCAACAAACAAATTTTGACATGCGTGCTATGAGCATTAATTTTTAGAGATATCTATTAGTACCAGGATCTAGATACTTAAATTTTCCAACCAATCGTCCGAACGTATCCAAATCTGGATATTTAGTACCGGGATCTGGATAGTCAAATTTAGATATATATTGATATCAACATCCATATCTATTTATATCTTATCTATTTGGTAGGTATATGTATAGTCGCAAAGTTTACGAGGAACGGGTACATGTGATGTGGATCAACAAAATTTACAGTTTGTTGGGGATATATCTCTTTATGGCGTTTGGTTTAAGAAAGAGAATCAATCCATGGATAATTAGGATGTAGCTTTTTAACGAGAAGCATGATCCTAGGATAGTCGGGACAGTTACTTTTTTTTTACAAAATAATTGGGACAGTTACTTATTACAATAGTAGTTTACTTTGCTATTGTAAATCAAGCTTGAGTTTTTTTTTGGTGCAAGTCATCCAGAGTCCCAAGCAAGTCATTCCTACGACCGCGGTCCGCTGCTTCCCCTTCCAAGCTCCCGGGGCGCTGCCGCCTGAGGGAGAATTGAGAACATCCTCACTGATGTGCCACGCGTCCCGCGGTCCCGCCTCGGCGCCTCGCCTAGAGGACCGCCCGGAGCCCCGGACGGCAGGACGTGTGCGGCGACCGGCGAGCTACACCGCGGCCACACCACGACACCAGAGAGCGGGCTCGCCACGTTGGACGCTGGTACGTCGTTCCCGTTGTGCCAGCGGCCTATTTAAACAGCTGGCATTGGCGGCACAGGGGATAACCGCCGCAGCAACGCCACCCTGCCTCCATTGCTCTCTCGCTGCCCTCCGCCCCCTCCCACCACCGCGCCATGGACAAAGGCAAGAGCACCGCTGCTACTAGCTCTGAAGCCATGTGGGTGTCCGCCAAGGAGCTCTTCGGCATCGAGTCAGACAGCGACGAGGAGCGGCGCCCGGCGACGTCGTCAAGTAGCGCGCCCGCGGAGACGCAGGATGTCGCGCCCTTCCAAGACGGGCAGTACGTGCGCCTCCGCAACCGCGGCCGCGGCGGGTACCTCTTCGCCAACGAGGACGGGCGGGGCGTCTCCATCGACCACCGCCGCCACATGGTCAACACGGCGTGGGCCGTGCAGGTCCTCACCGCGCGCGTCCTCCTCCGCGGCGCCTACGGCCGGTACCTCTCCGCCACGGGCAGCGCAGCGCGATCCGGGCACATCGGCGGCTACGTCGCGCAGTGCATCCTCGAGTTTCCGGACGACCACCACATCGAATGGTCGGTCACCAGGGGGAAGCGCGGCAGCGTCGTGCTCCTCCGCGCCGCGGACGGCGGCCCGTGTGCGCTCCGGGCGAACGGGCGGTACCTGCGGTGGAACAAGGGCGTCACCTACGGGTGCGTCGACTTAAACAGCATCAGCTCCATGCTGGAGTGGGAGGTCCAGGTCATCCCCCTGACGGCGGAGAGGCCACCGTACCAGCCGCGACCACCAAACGCTGCAATCGTAAGCTCACAGCCAGTGTCCTTCTTTCTTGCAGAGTTCTTTGGTGCTTCTGCAAATTGCATTCGGTTGGGATTTGGGATATGAGAGCGATTAAACATGGGTAGCGCCTGTCTCGTGAACTCTTGTTGCGGATTTCCTTGGTAGCGCCTGTCGAAGTGATTGCTTGGGCCTTCTCTTGTAGTTCTGCAAAGAAACCGCTGCCTGTTGTGCTCAATTCTTGCACGATTTGTTCGTTCCCTGTATCGGATTTAATGAGTAGTGCTTGCTGAATCTTTCAGCGCATTTCTGCAGATCAACTCTCTGACATACTATATATATGTTCTCCTGAGCTCCAGATTCTTTCTTATTTCAAATCATCATTGCTTAATGTCTGGTTAACTGATTTTGCAAATTCTGCAACCCAAATTCGGAGCAGCTAGTTGTTGAAATGTTTGCTGACGAAACCACCGCTTCACGCTTGAGGGTATTAGTTATGTTTCTGGGGACTGCTATTTGTGCCATCTATGCCAAATTACTACACTAGTCTGCTTGAGTTGGTTTTTCTATTCGTCTGTGTCACCTACATCTTGCAATTTCATTGAAACAGCGATGGCCCGAAGGCTGTCTGGAGCTGGTCACTATCATTTTCAGTCATGCTTGGTTTGGTGATAATGGACGCATCGAACACGGGCAATGGATACAGATGCGGTTCAATGGGAGGAGTCTGACTGAGCTGGGAAATGAGATAGCAAATCGATTGGGTGTCCAGTTCGAGAACATGACTCTGTGTGTTCAGGCAGGCGACCTTGGCCGGCCCGTCCCTCTCCTCACCGACCTGCCTTTAAGAGATGATCCCACCATCATCCTGGCGTTCATGGTCGATTCACCAGGTGAGAACCATATAGATGCTCTGCTGATAGAACTCAGATTTGGAAAGTTCAGTGAAACGTATGATGCATATAAAGGGATAGAGAAACTTAATACAATTTGAGCTCTGTATTACGATCTCTACATAGTGACATAATGTATAAGTATGTTTTGAATCAAATTAAGTGGTTGGTCACACTATTTTGGATTTGCTTCTCAAGACATTTTATTGGTTATCCATCTATGGTAAATATTCCTGAAAATTGATCCACTGGATAGTATCAGTGAGCAGCAAATGATAAGTATTCCAGATTCCCATCTATGACTTTGATAGTTTTGTGGAGTTCAGTCTAAAGTGCTATACATGGTTTAAGGTGTATTGACAGTCAAAGGTAAGGTGTATTCGTAGTTTGATACAGGTCGATATGAAGTGTTAATACTATTAAAACCAATGGTCATGCTAAAAACGATGCCCGATTTTAAGTGGGTTAAGGTTAACCAAGCTTCTTACCTAAAATATGTCCTGGTAGAAGCCATTTCACAATATAAACCGTGTTTTTCAAAAAAATAAATAAATAAATAAATAAACTGTTGCTTTTTTTTTTGAAAGCCATAAACTGTTGCTTTCATTCATGAGCAACACTTGCAGGTGGCTACACGCACGCCATTGCCCTACTGTACTGCTCAAGATTGATCTCGCAAAAGCCTTCGATTCCGTCGCCTGGCCGTTCCTACTGGAGGTAGTTGAGCACGCCGGTTTCCCTCTGCGATGGCGCAATTGGATCGCCGCCATGCTGCGCACTGCTAGCACAAAGGTGTTGGTGAACGGTCGTCCGGGCAGGCGCATCCTCCATGCCCGAGGGCTGCGGCAGGGGGACCCCCTATCGCCCATGCTCTTTGTGCTAGTCATGGAAGTGCTCAATGCGCTCATTCACGAGGCGGATCAGAGGGCAGTTTTCAGCCCGCTGCCTGACAGGATCAAGCACCGTGCGTCCGTCTATGCGGACGACCTCGTCATCTTCCTCTCCCCCGACGGGAACGACTTGATCAACATGCGCCGCATCCTGGATTTATTCGCGGGCGCGTCCGGACTCGCCACGAACGTCGATAAGTGCGTCATCACTCCTATTCGTTGCTCACAGCCGCAAATTGAGGCTGCCCTTCAGGCGTTCCCATGCAAGGTCCAACCGTTTCCAGCCAAGTATTTGGGCGTGCCTTTGTCAATCTCTCGGATACCGCGCTGCGAGGAGCTGCGACTCGTGGACGCCATCGCGAACCGCATTCCGACTTGGAAGCTATCTTCGAGGAGGCGGACGCCTGGATCGCCGCGGGGTTCCGCGACCTCGCGCTGCTCACGGCCCTAGTCGACTAGCCTGACGGCGTTCCCCTTGTCGCAAAATTAGTACTTAGTTAGTACGTCCTTGTTCTCCACCGCTTGCGGTGATATTTGTTGTGTGCTACTCCGTGGTTAGGGTCGGCGTCTCGCCGTGCCCTCTTTCGGAGCGTGTAAACATTTCCTTTTCCACTTAGTGCAACACGTGCAAATGCGCGTTTTCGAAAAAAAAGCAATGATGATCTGTTCAAGTTAGAGAATCTTAAAACACTAACATACATCTGAAATGTGAAATAAGATACATTGGTGCAAACTCCGTTCTCTCAGTTTTCCCGTGTTATCAGTGTACATTATCTACTAATTATCCTATCAATTTGACCTCTCACATCTGTAACTCCACTCCAGGGTACAATGATGCGCTCCGGTTTCCAGATCTTGCCGCTCAATAAAAGGAAAGGATAGGATCAAACAACAATTCTTCGCCCGGGCAGAAATGTCAATGCCTCTACAGGTTTACAGCAAATCGAACAGTTCAGAGAACGCCTGCTGTTTCTGCTAGAGCCGTCAGTTCTGTTCCAAAACGGTTACATTGATGTACTCTGTGTTGACATTTCTGTCTTCAAACACTAGGAGATGATGTCTTTTGTTGCCCTATCGTCTGTTATAGAAGTATTATGTTACGATTTGAGAGTTCAAAACAAAGGTTAATATAATCGTTGAGGGAGCCTAGAAATTACCACATTAATATGGAAAGAAAGATTTATACTGTTTTATTTACATATCTCCTTAATACAATTCTTGCACCAAAAGAGGCCCAGCTAGCGTGGCCACGTCACCCGTATTCCTCGGCCATCGGATCAATCTCATGAGCGGCTTAGATCGTGCTTTCCTCGGTTTTTTTCAAAAGAAACCCTCGAACTTCACTCGAATCAACCTGCAATTCATGCCTTTTCTCAGTTTTTTTTTGTAAAAAAGCCCTCGAACTTTACTGAAATCAACCCGCAATCCAGGCCAGGTGCGAGCCCCGGTTTTTTTTGCAAAAAAGCCCTCAAACTTCAAGCGAATCAACCCATAGTCCATGCCTCCTCTCAGGTTTTTTTTGTTAAAAAGCCCTCGAACTTTAACTAAATCAACCCACAATCCAGGCCTTTTCAATGGGCCGGCCTGCCTTTCGCTCGGGCTGTATATAGCGGACCTGGGCCTTACTGGGCCGAATTCGGCCCAATGACGTTTTCCTATTTTCGTTCAAATTTATTATTTATAAAAACAGTTGGAATTTTGTAAAGGACATAATAAAAGAAATAAAATTTTAAAAAACGTCAAACCAAGTTTGTTGAACTCTACACAACTAACACTTTAAACACATAACATCACATGTTTTAATCTAACTTTTTTGCTATTAATGTGGATCTAGATTTCTCAAGAGTTTCCTATAAATAATTAATAGAGTTAGTTTCTTGATTCAAATTGCTATGGAATTTTTACGGTAGCTTAACCATACCAAGCATAAAATAAAATGATTACAGATTTTACCGGCTTTACGATCATTATATATATATATATATATATATATATATATATATATATATATATATATATATATATATATATATATATGAAATATGTGATACCATCCTGAGTTGTACTTCTCATATATACTACTATGATGGTGTTATAATAATATCCTAAAAATATGGGTTCCTTTAACTTTTTCTCATGTAGTAAGATTCGGAGCATCTTAAAATGAGTTTGTAAACATACTTAAACTGATAAATGACTATACACCTATAGGTAACGTGGTTTTATTTTAAGATGGGAGTAGCTATACTTAGAGTAGGATAAATGCACCTTTCATGATATATATAGTGATGCTAATTTGATGTCATAAATATGAGTGTTCTTTCCTATAAAGTTGGTTAAACTTGAATAATTTGCCTTTGGGCAACTCTAGAAGTTGATTCAATTTGAGACGGAGAAAATACTAGTAGATAACTTAAGAGTTCACCTACATTACAGTTTGGTATCGTTCCATGTTGATGGCATATTTAAGCGGTGATATGGGAGAGTTGATCTGATTAGCACTTTGGCGGATACTACAATATTGGCCGTGTGGATTGTGAATGTTGATGTAATTTGAAGAACAAACTCAGACATAAGTCACGCCCTGCTTCGAACCTTTAGTTTTGGTTTTGAAGGCTCTGCTGTGGAGAATTTTTGGTTGGGCAGCCCTATTGGCCACTGTCACCAGCACTGCGGCACTATCGTCATAGACAAGCTTCACACGAACACGACCAAACCATTCGCACCAACTCGCTGGTCAGTGGTCACCGCCGCACTTTGAAGTTATTTGCTTTGAGACTTGAAAATTACGCCTATAGGTCAGACAGCTCACTCAAACTGTTGATTTTACAACGTCTAGGTCACAACCCAAACACCTCTTATAATCCTACTACTAGTCCACGCGCCTACGCCGCACATTGCCGCCTCCCCTGCGTGACGCAGATGCTCCCTTCCAAGCTCTAACCAAGCTCCAAACATTTGACATCCTCCTCGACAATAATAAACAAAACAAAACATGTGGCACCATCAAGTGCTCGTCCACCACTCCACGCACGAAGAGCCAATCTGCACGCCGCGCGCCGCCACCCCTCTTCCATGCGAACTGCGAGGTCAGATGTTGTCCGTTCCCAGACATAGGCCAGGGAGCGCGAAATCCAGTCTGACGGCAACGATGAGTGGGCTACGGCCAAGGAGCTGTGCGAAATCCAGTCTGACGCAATAAAAGTGACACGTTTTTCTCGCGTCACTATTCACTAATACGCTTTTCTGGCATATAGTGGGTCAGTATGCTGCCTCTTCCACAATGCTGTTACGTGAACTCTTGTTGCGGATTTCCTTGGTAGCGCCTGTCGTAGTTATTGCTTGGGCCTTGTCCCCTCGTTCTGGAAATAAAAATAAACCGCTGTCTAGCTATTGTACTCCATTCTTGCACGATTTGTTCGTTCAACGTATTGATTGGGTTTACTGAGTATGTAGTACTTCTTGCTGGAGGAAATCAGGCGGAGGTTAGAGCATCTCCAACAGTCCTCCAATTACAACCCCCATCCTCATAAAATTGTCATATTAGGAGATGGGTCACTTTTTTTTTTCAGCAGTCCTCCGATGACCCTTCTTTATTTTTCGTGGCCAACAAAAAAAGCACGCCATTTCCCCTCAAATAGAGAGGGAGTTGCATCTCCCCAAAAGCCAGGACCCACTCCCAACTGTCACTGTCCTTCCTCTCGCCTCTGCCTCCATGGCTGCCATGGCGTCAAGCATGCTGGACGAGCCATGCCCGCCGCCGCCAGCTTCCCCATGCTGACGACGGCGGTTGCACGTCGGCTTTCACGGCGAGCTGCATGTCGGCCTCCATGGCGAGCTGCAACGGTCCGCGCGAGCGAGCGATGCTCCGGCGAGCCATGGCCGCTGCCTCCGTGCGAGCCATGGCCCGAGCTAGGCGCAACGGTCGTTGAGCCATGGTCTTCTCAGATCTGTGAGCTCAATCGCCATGCCATGACGACCAGCTCGAGCTCGGTGGAGGAGGCGCAACACGAAGAAGAGAAGAGCCCCATGGCCAGGAGCAGAGAGGAGGAGGAAAGGAGGCGCCATGGTCGTGGCCATGGCCGGGGGCGCCCTTGATGGCTTGGGCTGCCTGGAGGGGGAGGGCAGGGGGTCTGGCGCGTCGGAGGCCGGAGCCGGGCCTCGGGCGGGTGCGGTGGTGGCCGGGGCAGGGACGGGGCTGACTGCGAGCGCCTATACGGCCGCTGCCGCCGAATCATGTGGGCTCGC